>OY756400.1:1879565-11879565 GCA_963576865.1 Anania hortulata
TCTCTACACGATCTAGATTAACTCATAATATGATATCACTTATCTCTATCCCGTTTTTTGTGTTCTCTTGGGAAGACTAGTTTGGCTTTACTCTAAATTCTACGCAAACAATGTAGCATGTAATAGTTAGGTTATCATAAAACCAATTTATTTCTGCTAATAGGCCTAAATTAAGCTATTTTACACGTCCCAATTATTTTTTACCCTACCACTGCTTCGGGAAAAATTGTGGGCTAGCGCCGAAAAGAAGCAGCGCAAAAAACTCGGTCACTATTGTTAGCCTCTTTTTAAATAGTATGTTTACATTACAAGATAAAATAAAACAACTACACTTGATCAAAACCTTAACATTTACAATATAAGATGAATTTTGATCAGTGTAAACTACTAAATGTTTTGTTTACACTCATGATAATCTACCTACCTACTCCGATCACTGATGATTGATTGATGATGGATTTGATGTACTTTGGTAGTGCTAGCATAATATGGATAGGTATGCCTTTTTTTAAAACTGATACCAAGAAATTCCGGAATCCAGGAGGCATGTCCATATTAACATCAATGTTTGAGATCATTGACCCCAAATCAATCTACCTACTCTGATCACTGATGATAATAAACAACTTTTCCCAAGAAACTATTTACACATCTCAGCTCAACAACTAATTAACCCTGTATTAAAAAGTAAACCTAAGTATGGTAAGATTTATTAACTAAACGGTCTTAATACATTTGAAGATTACATAAAACTCATTTTAACATAAAAATCTTAATCACGACATCCTAATACAATTAACTAACGTATTTGGCAAAATTAAAATTAATTTTCTTTTTCATGATGATTAAAAATCTATTTAATACTTTTTAATGATACTCTAAATATACTTTAAGGCTTTGAGTTAAAGTAAATTTTTCATTGTAAATGTATCTTATAAATTTTGTATCAAACTATAAAAGCCTTTGCATGATACTATGACATTATTGACTTCGAATGATTACGTTAATGGATTTCAACTCTTAACGATCTCTTACCTCTTAAAACTGACCATAAAAGAGATACGAGTTAATTTATTGCCATTAACCCTAGACTGCCCATGTGGGTAACAATAACCTACGTGTGATATTTTTTATTCTCCGTTCGCCCCTAAATTCGATGGTTGGTAGGTGATACATAATCACCAGGTTGGTTAAAATAACCAAAGTTTTTTTTTTACAAATCAATTTATTTGTTATTATTACATTTATTTGTTATTATTACGCAAAAGTCTTCTTCTTCATATATACGGTCAATCCCGGTTGCATCCAAAGCCATTGCTTTGGAGCCCAGGGTCCGCTATTACGCAAAAGTATCTAATCGAAAAATAAGCTTAGATCTAGATGTGCTAAGAGACATTCTTAGCAAAATCCATAATCTAGTACATTGTAACACAAGGGATGTAAAGTAAATTTACAGTATTTTGTGTCGCATATTTAGTTATGTAATCATTTCTCAAACTAGATTTGAAAAGAAAAAATTGTTTGGTTTTGAATAAAACGCTTTTTGAAAGTTTATCAATTGAATGATTAGATAATAAATTGTTAATTTTCTCAAAAAAATTATTGAATAAACATAATTTAATAAGTCTGCAAATCTCACACAAACTGTGAGCATTTTAGTGTTAAGCCACCGTCTTTGGTCGGCAAGTCTGATCTAGAATCCCTTGCGAATGGTAGTAGTTAATGGGTTTATAGATCAAAACAATATTGTATATCATCATTAATGATAGAAGCTTTGATCTGACTAATGAAGATGCTGATTGAATAGGTTTTGTTTAAGGGGTTTACGATGTTTTCCTTTTAAAAGAATACATCAAACCTCGTTTATTGTTAATCTTTGATCGTAACGACAATAAGTGGATTTTTTGTTTCACACAAAGAACAATTGTTTGTATCACAAAGAAAAAAACTTTCAAATATTTTAGGTAACATACTATAATTACTAAAACCTCTGGGATAACTCCAAGGTGAGTTACATGCCTATTCATTCTTTCGTAATTTTTCACCAGAACTTTGGTGATACAACATTTTTCTTCAGGTATTTTGAGGTATTGTACGGCTTAATAAGACATAAAAATTACGATTATTGTAGCTTGTTTCATTAAAGTTTTTTTTATTTTTTTATGACAGTATATGAGTTTTTTTATTTTATTTTTTTGTTTTGTTGTATATTGTACTGTGTGTTGTATAGTAATTAGTGTTGCGTAAACGTTGGTGGCATTTCCAACCTTTTGATGTACTATCGATAAGATAAGGGAAACCTGTTATTGGCCATATTGTATGTTAACATTGTATAAATACGCTGTTGGTTTTCTCAATAAAGAAAAATAAAATAAAATGACTCTATATGTTCAGATATTTATTATATTTTATACCACAAAACAAACACCAAAAATATGAAACATATTAAGTTCCATTTTCCCACATCTATACTGAAGTATATTTTGTCTTTAAAAGTTTGTTTTCACGATTCTAATGTTTTTCCTAAATTTTTTTATTTGACCTGTTACTTCCAGTTATTCTTTTAATACAAGAAGGGTCATTTATTTGTTTAATAAGCCATATAATCATAGAATGTTACTTCAGTAAAATCAATTTGTTACAGTATTTTTATCCATCTTGTTCAGACTTGAAATTACCTTTTAAACGTTCCGTCAAGATCCATTATACATTTTCCATTTTATTTCGTACTACAAATACGATTTCAACAAAGATCCTTTATACAGACTATATTTCAAAACGGGTTCTACCAACCGAAAAATCGATTACAATTAATCCCAATACCAAGTCACAAATATGATATTTACCCTATCCTTTTAACAATAGAAAAGGGATCAAAAGAAGGCCTTTTTTCCTCGCATGTTCGTTGCAAATTGGTTTTTTAATTACTCGGGAATTCCTTTTCATCTTATTCATTTGAGCTAATCCTGGCCCCTGGCATTGCTCTCCCTTAATCCATTGTCCTTTTTATTAGAATACCCCACATATTAGTCTGGCCCTCGATCTTGTCTCACTCAGCCAATTCCAAAGGGGCATTTTAAGGTGAACCTATTAAAAGAACTTAGGTTTGGTTCTGTAAAAGAAATGAATAAGTTAACCCTAATCCGAACTGAAATAGCAGCATGATTTTATCTTATAATTCATAAGATTCTTAATAATAAGATGAAACATTTAGAAAAAAAGAAAAATAGACGGTTATCTTAAGAAATAATTCGTAGGTTTGAAAATATTTTGTAGTAAAACATAATCTATTTAAAATATCTAAGTCGGGTTTGTTACACCATTTATAAGTCAAGGACGGCCGGACTGATTTTTATGAACATTGATTTGTTGAATTTGTCTATAATTGAATCTAGTCGAATAGCAGAATAAATTAAAGAAACGGAAAAATACACAAAAACATTTATGAGGGGGGTGGGGCATTATAAAGTGCGCCGGGACAGCTAGTTAACGATATAAACGAATAAATACTTATCACAATATAAACTTACAATTCGTTCTGCAAGACACAGCTCTCACTTAGCCTTAAAAAAACTAATATGGTCTTTGTGGCCTCGAAAAGGTTATTCGAAATTACAGAAACTGATCGAATCAAAATAATAAGCGGAAACCACAAATTATTATTACATTGTAAACCCATTCTCTGTACCATTTTCCCGGCTGCTGATAGCAAAGACATTATAAAATATTGAATTACGATGATTAAAAAAATACGGTTTGCAGCACGTAATGAATTAAAAAGTGTCTATTTCCAACTATTGTAAAAGTTCATATTGGTTCACAGAACTGCTTAATCTTAGGATTTTATTTAACAAGTGTCAGTAAAATTATTTAAGTTTTATATAATGAGAATGATGTCAATGCGACGAAATTAAGAGTGCATTCTCAGATCACCCTCCGCACCATACATCTCCAAATAGGTGGTGTGTATCTGTCGCCATAAAACTCAGGTAGTATGCTTTAAACAACGTATTCTTATTTTGGTTAGTGCGAAGTTGATAACCGGACATTAAATCAATACAATGCCATCTGCCGTCAACATGACAGAGAGCGCGTGACGTCACGTCGGCTGCAAGTCTGACAGCCGTCGTAGCCCAATTTATATTATTTGCCGAGTCCGGTTTAATTTCTGATGTACGAGTATGTGTTTGTGTTGATTCTGGATAACTATTATGTCTATTTAAATATATAAAATTTAAGTGTCTTACTTGTAATGTTAAAAAAAGTACAAATTGTTTGTTTTTACTAAAGGCTTAAAGTATGTATGGTACTTAATAAAAAAACGATAAAAAAATGTCTATCCGTCTGTCTAATAAACTGTAAGTTCTGTTCTAAAGTCCCTTTCGACTTTCACTGGCAGATATTTGATGATAAACAAAGTAACATAGGTTATTTTTATTTATTAAAATATATATAATGTATCAGGTAAGAATTTTAAGAACTCTGCAACAAAGAAAGGGGAAGGCCTTTCTTTAATGGTTGTCCTCTACCTAAAGGTTGTCTGGAAGAGATCGCTATTAGCGATAAGACCGCCTAAATTGTACATCTTTCTGTAAAAATCATGTGTATTTTACTTGTATGGTGTCAATAAAGAGTATCTATCTATCTATCTATAATATTTTTCGGGGTTCTCCATACTTAGAACTGAAACTCAAAATTTTTTTCTTCAAACCTATAAGTGTGGGGTATCTATGGATAGGTCTTCAAAAATGATATTGAGGTTTCTAATATCTTTTTTTTCTAAACTGAATAGTTTACGCCAGAGAAACTTCCAAAGTGGTAAAATGTGTGTAACATCTAAAATAAGAGAATGATAAAAAATATATGATGTACATTACCATGCAAACTTCCACCGAAAATTGGTTTGAACGAAATCTAGTAAGTAGTTTTTCTTTAATACGTCATAAACCGAAAACCGAAATTTACCTTTTGTAATGTTATGGATTTCATTTTGCTATTTATATACCATACTATGACTCGATTGTCGTGATGGGTGAACTTTTACTTATACAGGTATCTACAGGTTTGTACGGAACCCTTGGTGCGCGAGTCCGACTCGCACTTGGCCAGTTTTTATTTAGGTCTTTAATAATTCTTTAATTTGTAATTTTTATTGATTTATTTATTTTTATTTTGAAAGCTTTACAACCAGATAAGCAAGCATTCTAAAGAATATACGTTAACCGCAATGATAATGTTAACCTTAAATCTTTTAATTAATATTGTAATCATAAATTAAAATTCATACTTAGTTCGGTCCGCCATATTGAAATATTACAGTATGAGTTGCAATTTGCGATGCATCGTTTGTCACCACATTCACAATGCAAGGGATGACTGCGGATGACGTCGCGTCGCAATGACGGATGCACAATGTGATGATATGTGTGACCATCGGGATAAGTAAGGCATATTAATAATATATTTCTTAGCTACTTGGCTATAACCTGCGTGATTATACATTGTATATTATAAAAGATCAAAATGTGTCTGAACTAATACTTACCTAAAGTAAATTTTTAACCTTCCATATTTAACATTTCTTAAGGGAAGCTGCTGGATGCAAACGGCAAAGAGTTGCTCACTGTGGCGTTTTATATAAGTCTTCCCGGCTTGTCCAGCAGTAAAGGGCTATTAACTATAAGTTAAATTAAAAACGATTGCGTTGTCTCAAATTCTCAATACTAAATCATAAGTCGGGGAGTTTATATTCCTACATTTTTTATTTTTGACACATGCTTCTTTGGCAAACTTGTTAGATTTGTTTTTTTTTTTGCGTTGTACATCACCAGCACACTAATTGGGTCGTGAAGCAAAAGAATAACTTTATAGAATAGATTTCTTTATTCCACATTGCATTGTAAGGTAAGTATCTTATTAAGAAGATGTAGATGAAGATGAGAGAAGAAAAAAAGAAGGTTCAAGTTAAATGCTATTTAGCCACCCAGCCAATGGCGTTCCTGCCCCCCTAGCATGACCACCAAAACACGATATGATATGATAGAGCGATATATCGACACCAACTGTAACAATATGATAGATATAGCAACAAATTTTTATTTGTATCGAAACAGCGATCATAATATGTGACATTACCGGCACGGTGATTCAACATGGCGGCTATATCTATCATATTTATACAGTTTGTGTCGATATATCGCTATATCATATCATATCATATCGTGTTTTGTGCTCACGCTGGGTAATATGTTTAATAACGTTGAGTTTTGTTTCATTGCTAAAAATTTAAATATATTACATGGATGTATAAACTACGTGCATTCACATTTCGCATCAGCCACTAAAAAGTATACCGTTGAAAAATTTCACCTAATATTTTCAACTGCGCCGTAAGACGTCATTTCGCCGTCGCATAAGCTCCCAAGAAATAATTTAAGCTCTCGCAATTCGCGTGGTAATAAATTTTTAACGCCACAAGACCAAAGAATTTAGTTTAGTCTAAAGAATTTTCGCTATTCCGCAATTTCATACCATAAACAGGTATTAAATGCATCTGCATTAGTCGGTTCTGCAGTATATTTTCGATTTCTCAGTCACGCCTAGGAATGTACAAGTACGTAGGAAATGGTTTTATTTACCTAATATATGTTTTCTTCCCTTCCTTTTTTAAATTTATTGAAAATGGCAAAGAGTGAAGTGTTATGTTAATGTAACAATTATTAAAATGTCATAAATTTATCGTGCCGTGTGGGGACGGCCGTAAAGAATACACTTGCCCACCGCCAACAGGAGGTGTGTCGTAAGAGGCGACTAATTCCTGTAGCACGAGACGGGCAGCAGCGTCTGCGTGCGAAATCTTATAAAAAATTGCGCTCGCCAACCCGCCTGCCAAGCGTGGCGAGTATTGGCAATCCCCCCCGATGAAAGTCATTGGGGGAGGCCTGTGTTCAGCAGTGGACGTCTTGTGGCTGAAATGATGATGATGTTAATTTATGCTAGCTGTTGCTTGCGACTTTATTTGTGTGGTCTTTGTTTTTCATATTATAATAAGCATGTTTTTGTAACTGTATTTCCTGTAAAAAAGGCTGAAGGGTATATATTGGGTCGCCTAATTTTTTATTCTGCTAATTGGCAATGGCACACAAACGGTCAGCCTAAATTTTTTTCGCACAATTTCACTTTTCCTAATTGTGTTTAGTCGATTTTAACTTCGCCTAACTTTTTATCGCAATATTGTAACTTGCCAAATGTGACATTAGGCGGAACAATTTATAATCCCTACTACTTACGATTACTTAATAATAATCATATAATAATATAAACTTTTCTCTTAATTTATTCTGTCTATTGTAGAAAACGGCATCAAAATCTGTTGCGTATTTTAAAAAATCTAAGCGTACAAATGGTGGGAAATGACTTTGTTTTATAATATATATATATATATATTTTACTCAAATACCTATACATATTGTAACGACACACTTCCTTTTATTCATTAAATCGAGATTACAACAAAATTTCCGAAACAATCTTTCAAAATCACCAACAGTACCTCAGTTTATTTCATAACGTACATTTTACATACTTTACCATAAACACTTTGATGAATTTGCATTTAATTCACGTTATCAAATGCCAAGACGTTCAGCTCCTGTGGACCTATAATGACAGTCTATATTCTGTTTCGAATAACCCAAGTTGGGTTTTTGCAAACTATTTATCAAACCTATCACAACGACGAAGGTCCATTTTTGAATCGTCAAAATGACGGTAGCGCCGATTCGGTGAGACGTTGCAGTTAGAGGAAGGAATCGCCGATGGCACATCGCAACGGCTTATTACGTGATTGAAGGTTGCTTGTTGGTTTACATTATAGTTCTTAGAAAAGTCGACTTAATGAATAGCTGCTGACTTGTCATCATGCGGAACTTGTACCAGCCTGTTTAGGGTTGAGTTGTCTGGACGTTGAAGGTGGAAAAAAGTGATGTTATGTCATCATACTTTTACTTACTTTTTCAATGATTAAGTGCAATTTTAAGTGGCTATCTAGGTATTGTAGAATATTTGTAGACACTAAGTAAGCAGATAGTTCTTTTTTAAAGTAACCCCAAAATGGGTTTGATTAATTTTGAAGCCAGATAATTTTTTTCTATAAATTATTTAAAAAAAAATCTTATATTATAATATATTTAATTCGGAATGCGATTGTCGGACAAATATACAAGTTTCAAAATTTAAAAAGTAGATCCGTTATTGGCTGTAAGTTTAGTTCATAAGTTCATCTAAATTGTAATTAGAGCTGTGGATCTTGTAATAAAATAAAATAAAATAGGGGTTTCAGGGAAATTCATTATACGTTAAGCACAGGGTTATTTAACCTAATTTAATTTTATTATTGTCAATATTAGGATGATTGAAAAAAGGTAAAGTCAAAATATGGATGCTTGAGTTTATATTTTGTCTTGCTATTTATATGTGTGCGTGAAAAAGGTAATTTTGTTCCCAATTCTCAATTGAAATAACATCTGAACATAAAAATATTTTATTCGTATGGGAAGACAAAAGTCAAATAATGAATTTTAGATATTGCAAAAGCAGCCTTTAATTTATTGGTTATTTTACAGAAACATTTTTACTGCAAAAAAATTCAATTTTTTTGTCAAAACCTCCACCATCACTGAAATTATTTCACTACAAAGTCCGTTGTCCCTTCCATTCATTCTTATTCCGCTCAACCAACAAAGCGCAACATGGTGTCCAAACATTACCATTATCGTTTGCTTTACAATGAGCGGCCCGTTGTGATCCGATTCAGCCGCCATTTGGGGCAATAACGTGACATAAAGAACAGCACGATGGATCCGGCACCCCTTTATGCGCCCTACAACTGCCGAACAAATGACGGGGAGATAGATCTAGTTATAGATTTGACTGAGCAAATTCAGATATATACGAATAACACGAAAATACGCTAGATTAATAACACACCAATAGGCTAGTTTCCTGGGTCAAAAAAATATTATTCTATTTTGTCCGTCAGTTAAATTAACAAAAAATATTGGACCGATTATTTTGTCTTTTGCCAATCAAACAAAAAATGACGAAGTTAAAGCGCATTAAAGTTTGGGATTGACGTCATACCTTGCTAAAAAGTGTCGCAAGGCGTGACGTTACGCGGAACTTTAACGGGCTATATCTTCATCATTTATTGTTTGATTAAGAAAATAAAAAATACGTGTCTAATATTTTCTGTTAATCCAATTGATGGACTAATTAGATTTTTTTAGGAAACTAGCCCATTGGCTTGGTCTCTTAGTTAGGAATCAACATGTTTATTTAGGGAGGTACGAGACAGTGAATTTTGCTATGGGCAACCAGCACCTAAAACCAGGTCAATTTAGGGAATAGCGTTTTCTGAACAGGAGGCCTACCATAAAAATGTTTTGTCCGCTCTGACGTATAAACCTAATAAATCCTAGCTTTCGTTGTGTTAGTACCGACGAGCAAGCTGGACACCTTCCTGAAGAAGGAATTCTGGCCGAAGGGTGTGATCTTCCGTCGCTTCCGTGGAAGATTACTGGATGACACTGCAAGAACGAAGCCTCAAAAAATTACCTAGTTCCTATTTCTTTTTAATTGTATGTGGGTTAGTCTGCAAGGTATTTATTATATGGTCCATTTGTTATAATGTGTTAACACTGTAATGAATTTAATGCCTAAAATAAATGATATATTATATATATTATTATACATTAAAATTACTATCTACTTGTGTCGTGCCTACTGGTTCGGACAGTGAATCGAACTCGGGACCCTTTGTTTTATTCTTTACAAAACGTACCCGATGTTGCAACCAAGAAGGGCACAGGGGCCTAGGCTAACCTTGAGTAGTATTAACTTGTTTTTACTTAGTCTGTCCATAAATACTGTTATAATTAAAAATAAACAAAATATTACATTTGAATTTGGAATCTGTCATTTTCAACCGACTTCAAGAAGGAGGAGGTTCTCAATTCGACTGTATGTTGTTTTTGTATGTATGTTACGCGATTACTCCGCCAATTATGAATCGATTTTAATGATTCTTTTTTTGTTTGGTAGATCATACTTCAGAGGTGGTAGGTGAGGTAGTAGAGGTGGTATAAATTTTATCGAAATTGATTTAGAACTTTTTGAGAAAATCAACAAATATATACCCAGATAATATTTTGGTTGTGGTTCTTGTTACCTATCTTCGACAAATATGAGCCGATTTTGATGATTTTTGTTTTATTGAATAGCTTATACTTCAAAGATGCTATGATAAAAGTTTGCAAAATAAAAATCACCCCTAAGGGTAGGAAAATAGGGGATAAAATCGGTGTTCAGCAGTTAGATTAGGATCTATCACTAAAAATAGATAAAATAAGTAAATTTTATAAAAAAATATAAAACCGACTTCAAAACACTAAAATGCTAAAAATAATCCTAACACTTAAGTACCTAATCAGTTACTTTTGGAGTCAGTGCCAGCCGATGAGAGATTCAATGTTTTTGTTTGCACCGACTCCAAAATTGTGTTAGGATTATTTTTAGCATTTTAGTGTTTTGAAGTCGGTTTTATTTTTTTAAATAAAATTTACTTATTATGTGATTGTTCATTGAGTCTTCTTATTTTGGCGCCAATACATTGTACAATATTTTGCAATATTAAAATGGAGTGGGGTGATAAAGAGAACCGAATCGCTGTGATTGTATTACACAAAGTAGGTATGGAGGCAAATGCAATTTTTAAAACTCTCCATACATTTGGTATTATATATAAAGGTGGTCAAAGCAGTAAGGGAAAGAATTCGAAGAAATTTTGTCCGATAGCAAAAGATTTTATCTCGGGAGATGAAGATAGCACCTAGAACCATGTCGCGTATTTCAAAAGATGACTTAGGACTTGCAGCCTATAAGAGACGTACTGGTCATTTCTTAACTGATAATTTAGAAAATAATAGGATCGTAAAATCGAAACAACTACTGAAGCGGTACGCAGAGGGAGGTTACAGAAGTTTTTTGTTGACGAATGAGATTTTTTTCACAATTGAGCAACATTTTAACAAACAAAATGATCGTATTTATGCTCAAAGCTCTAAGAAAGCTTTCCAATTAGTCGACAGAGTGCAACGTGGGCACTATTCGACTTCAGGATGGTTTGGTGGGATATTAGCTATGAAGGAGTGACGACTAGGAGTGAATGAGGGAGGGCCCCAACAATAAGGAGACATGTTCTGGCCCCATATGGGCCTATAATGTATTAACGTTCATAAGCGGCAATTTTGTCCTAAATTTAATAAATGATTTTTGACTTTGACTTTGACTGAGCCAACCTTTTGTGAAAAAGGTATCAAAACATCGGCACAAGATATCAAGATACCATTCTTGAGAAGGTAGTGAAGCCCCTTAACAACACCATGTTCAATAACCAAGAATGGTCCTTCTAGCAAGACTCGGCGCCGGGTCATAAAGCTCGGTCTACGCAGTCTTGGTTGGAAACGAACGTTTCGGACTTCATCAGAGCTGAAGACTGGCCGTCGTCTAGTCTCGATCTTAATCCGCTGGATTATGATTTATGGTCCGTTTTAGAGAGTACGGCATGCTCTAAACGCCATGATAATTTGGAGTCCCTAAAACAATCCGTACGATTGGCAGTGAAGAATTTTCCCATGGAAAGAGTGCGTGCTTCTATTGATAACTGGCCTTAAAGTTTAAAGGACTGTATTGCAGCCAATGGAGACCACTTCGAATAAGCTTTTTATATTTTAAACTGTTTTCTATTTATGTATTAAACTAACACACTGTAAAAGTAATAAATATTATTTGCAATATTTTTTTCTTGTTTCAGTATTTATGGTAAGACTTAAACATAAAAACATAAAAACAAAATCTAAAATATGTATTGAATAATTACTGCCTCACTGCCCCACTACGCCAATCAGGTAGTCAACATTAGTAACTGTTTCCATAATACTACTAGCTTTAGCCTGCGACTTCGTCTGCTTTGACCTTACCCGGATAAAAAGTATCTTAAAACACAGGATATGGTCTATCAGTATGCCGAATTTCATCAAAATCTATTCAGTAGTGAAAGAGTCATCATCATCATCATTTCAGCTATAGGACGTCCACTGCTGAACAAAGGTCTCCCCTAATGACCTACCATCGGGGGGGATTGCCAATACTCGCCACGTTTGGCAGGCGGGGTGGCGAGCGCAGTTTTTTTTACAAGATTTCGCACGAAGACGCTGCTGCCCGTCCCGTGCTACAGGAATTAGTCGCCTCTTACGACACGCCTCCAGTTGGTGGTGGGGAAGTGTATTCTTTACGGCTGTCCCCACATGGCACTAGAAACGGCGTAAAAGAGTAACAAACATTAACTTACGCGTTTATAATAGTAGTAGGATTTGCGGAGAAATAACAATTACAGCTAACAAGGCGCGTCATTCGCAGCCCTCGTCCGGTGATGCGTGTTCTCTCTCTGTTAATGGCATCTGATTGCTCAATGCTTGTTACTGTGCATAAATAACCATACTCCAGACATTACACCAATTTTCATATCCTCGAAGTAAAAAAAAACATCCTTTCGTTACGAGGAGGACAATAATTTTTCCAGTAGCTTCTCTCAGCATACCGAGACTCTAGCCAATTTAGAAAAGAAGAAAATATTGTTTTCTGTACTGACCTAAATCAGAAATCGAACCTGGTACCTTTTACATTAAAGGCAAGTTAACGCACCAATACACCGATCGGGCCGAATATAACAGTTATTTCAGTTCAAAGAAACTTTTATTCATTAAAAATTTATACATAACATTTATATAAGTCATACTCATAGAATTCTGTAGTCATAATATGTACTACACAACGTGTTATTCCCAATATTCAATTGAGCTGCCAAAATACAAAAACGGTTCATACATAAATAAAATCATAATCTCAAAAAATATGTCATATCAATTACTCACTGTGCTCAAAAAATAGAGCGAAGAAATTCATAAATTCCTATTAATCATTATACCTAGACTTCATACATTAGGAATCACACAAGCCTTTCCACACATGGAAGCGTCAAAACAACGGTTAGGTGATCAGTACAGAGCTATAGCAAATACTGAACACCTGCCGGTTAATACGCAATACTTATCTTTTTGACCCTCAAGCTAAGTTTCGCGTAACAAGCATCAATACCCACCCCAACCCCGTGAATCCAATACGAAAGAAAAATACATTTCGAAAATAATTATAATAAATTGCTTCCACAATCACACTAATCAGCTATCCCCTAACTTACCAAAACTTGTACTGTGGCGACTAGATAACGTTTAAATACATTTATAAACATAAATGACTTAGGTACAATAATACTCGTGCTCATCACACAAACATTTGCCGTTTGCGGGATTCGAATCTGCAACCGCTCGGCTTTGTAGGCCGAAGCGCGGACCACTACACCAGTCGGTCGTCAAATTAAATAAATATTAACATCTTTAACACGCAATATCATTTGCATAAAGTTTTTCTATCGATGTTGATTCCATACAAATGAGCATTATATCTCATTATTTGTATTTAAGTAGTTTTGAGTATTTACACGTACACTATTTTATACACAAAGGCAGGTATTTCGATATACAGGGTTACATTTCAAGGTATTGCCAATTTTTAGGGACCACTCTCAGAATCAGTAACTAAATCGATCTACGTAAAAAACAAACTAAACTTTTTTTTGCATTTTCAACCGAAATTGGTGTTCAGCAGTTAGGTTAGGATTTATCACAAAAAATAGATGAAATAAGTAAATTTTATTAAAAAAAATAAAACCGACTTCAAAACACTAAAATGCTAAAAATAATCCTAACACTTAAGTACCTAATCAGTTACTTTTGGAGTCGGTGCAAACAAAAACATTGAATCTCTCATCGGCTGGCACCGACTCCAAAAGTAACTGATTAGGTACTTAAGTGTTAGGATTATTTTTAGGATTTTTGTGTTTTGAAGTCGGTTTTATTTTTTTAAATAAAATTTACTTATTAGTTCTTCCATTCAGCTTTAAAAAATAGAGTACGTAGAAAATTTACGATTACTCGATTAAATTGCACCGTATGTGCACTGCATGAGGTTCTTGTTGGAGCGGCGTCGGCGTACGCCTGTGATCTCTGATGAATGACGGCGCATCTCACGTTTTCTTTTTTTTTCGGATCATTTTATGTATATTTTACTCCAGAAATACGATGACTGAAATTAATTACGATAAATTAGTGTTTTTGTATTGTTCTATAGACCTTATTTTAAAAATTTGGCACTACCTGGCAATGTAACCCAATATTAATATTATAGATAGTCTTTATTGTGCAAAGAAGTTACAATTTGTGTTCACGAAATAATAAATAAAAATCATTTATTTACCAGAATATGGTTACACAGTGTTCTTAAAATAATATTAACCAACATATTCTATTGCCAGCGACGTGCAAAGAACCACAATGTAGGCTGTCTAATCGCTGAAAGCGATCTCTCTCAGACGACCTTCAGGTAGAGGACAGACAAGAAGAAAGGGGAAAGTGGTGGAGAGCTTAGCATGAAATTTAATATACCAGATGGATAAATATATAAGTCAAGATAGAAATGAACATAAACAATAGACTTACATACATACCAATCTATTTATATAAAAATGAATCTCTATTTCCCTTGATCATCGCATAACGCGTGAACGGATAGACCAATCTCGCTAATTCTTTTGTTGTTGTGTTATTTTTTGTCAAGAGAAGGTTCTTTTTAAAGAAAAAATTAAGAAAATTGCGCTGAAAATTGTGAATAAACTAAATACTACGCGAACAAAGTCGCGGGTACTAGCTAGTATTACATAATATTATTGTAACAATCGTTTGGTAACGGCTCGTAACAGTAACATCGCTAAGTGGCGAAGTAAGTTTGATAGGGCAGTAAAGTATTATGTACGTACGTGCTTTTCCGTGTAATGGAAACAGTGCTAAGAGCTGTTATATATTTAAAACAATATTCTTATAGTTTTTGATGACCGATTCGAGTAGTCGGTTGTCGCCTTAAACGTAGAGTTCGACTTTGACTCCCGGTTTTGTTCAAAAATAAAACGAACTTTTCTAAATTTATTCGAGTCTGGGTGCGCTAGGCGTTCCCTTGTAAATTTCAGTGTTGCTAGTTGCTAACTTCG
Organism: Anania hortulata; assembly: GCA_963576865.1. Classification (NCBI taxonomy): domain Eukaryota; kingdom Metazoa; phylum Arthropoda; class Insecta; order Lepidoptera; family Crambidae; genus Anania; species Anania hortulata. The sequence continues at coordinate 1,894,786 of OY756400.1, forward strand.
TAGCAATGACGTTAATTTTTACATCGCGATCTTGACAATTGGTTTGTTGCGCATATTTAAACATCTATACTTAATTACTGTAATATTTTTAAATCTAAAGACTTTGGTTGGTTGTTTAAACGCGCTAATCTCAGAAAAACCTGATTCGAATAGTTAAGTTGTTTTTGTGTTAAACAGTTAATTTATCAAGAAAGGTCATAGGCATAGGTATACACATCACACAACGACCAATATACTTTTATATATAAATATTGGACAACATCACATACATTGCTCTGATCCTATGATAAGTAGCTTAAGAACTTGTGTTACAGAAATCAGAAACAACGACGGCACAATAACACCCAGACCTAAAACAATGTAGGAAAGTTATTTTCCTACATTGACCGACCGGGAATCGAACCCGGGACCTCAGAGATAGCGACACAGAGTCCGGTATTCTTGCCTCTCGGCTACGGAGGTCGTCACCATTAGGAGCGTCAATGAAAAATGTTGCAAAAACGATAAAAATATTTATTTTGATAGCTTATGTCGTGTGCGCTTATAGTTACGCAAAAAATATGTAAAACCGAATTGTTTCCCTTTAAAAGTTCTAAAAAACTCCCTAAGGTGATAAAAAATTAAAAAAATTAACAATGCATTATTTGGTCGTTGATAAGAAAGAATGCGTCCTAAGGATGCAAGCTAATGGTATAACTAAAAATACAAAATGACGACCGACCGTCGATGACGACCTCCGTACCCGAGAGGTGAGCATACCGGACTTGGTGTCGCTATCTCTGAGGTTCCTGGTTCGATTCCCGGTCGGTCGATGTTGAAAAATTACTTTTCTATATTGTCTTGGGTCTGGGTTTTGTGGTACCGTCCTTGTTCCTAATTTCTGTAACACAAGTGCCTAAGCTACTTAATTATCAGAGATCAGGTGATGTTGTCCAATAAGAGAAATACAATAATGATTAATTTTAAAACTTCATTTCTTTCAGCACAGTTTAATAGTATAGTTTATTCAAAACTTTTACTCGTGGATTTGCAATAAGTTGTCGTTAAATAAAATATTCAGCTGTAAAATTGCCCTTTAAATGAGAATTCCTTGGCATTCGCCACGGCAAAACCATTATTCTTATTGTGCTTTCCATTATTACGCATTGTAGCTATTAAAGGCATCTAAAGTTTATTATTGCTTTTGATTGTGCTATAAGCTTCTTCAAAAATAACACTATAATCGATTAGGCTACGTCCATACTAGGTACTACAAACTGGAAGTCAAGAATATAAGGTCCCAAGCAAGACCATTACCTGTTGATCTAGGGGTCAGATCGACAGAAAGTTCGATATTATATCGGATCTATCAGTCTTGTCACTTATCCTAGCATCCAAAGGTAGGTGAGAGAGATATCCAGTCCACTGCTGTCTGTTCACAGTGATATTGTCATGCTGCAGAGAAACTTTCGATGGATTCTTAAGTGTACCGATGCTCCCCTTATTCCTATTCTAAAACATTAAGAGAAAGAAAGAATTTGTTCTCGGGGTTCACGAACTGGAAGACACAGCAAAGCAGGCCAGACCAGGTGGACTAACGACCTAGTCCGAGTAGCAAAAAGCCTTCTGAAAGTGACTATTTATTGCAGCAATTAATTTAATATTAGTGCTCAAATAAAAAAACCTTAAAGACGGGTTAAAGAAACTCGTTTTTACCGTCTCACCTTCCTTAATCAAGAACGACCAAACTGATAAATTAACGCTTAAACTGACAGTGGGTAAACCTTGTCCGACAATCGCTTCACTGGGTAAATTAATCACCCTACCCATTTTTCCTGTATATCTGTACACTGCCTATTTTATTTCAGAAGTTATTCCCTTATCCACACACAGACCTCGATGACAAGCCATATATTATAAATGTCTCAAAAAATGAACTTTTCTAATTTTGCTTAGGTAGGTTTCTTGGGAAATGCCGCTGGCAAAATTTGTGGTCTGGTGGCCGTGTGGAGGCCGTGAAGGATAAACTTCCCCACCGCCAACAGGATGCGTGTCGTAAGAGGCGACTAATTCCTGTAGCACGAGACGAGCAGCAGCGTCTGCGAGTGAAATATTATAAAAAACTGCGCTCGCCAACCCGTCTGCCTAGCGTGGCGAGTATTACCAATCCCCCCTTTTCGGGGAGGCCTATGTTCGGCAGTGGACGTCCTACGGCTGAAATGATGATGATGATGATACCTCCAACCTGAACCAAGATTTTTTTCCTTACTTTAAGACTATGACTTCAGTGTGTTGCCTAGTTTATTATTTACCTGCTGCAGCTGCCCGTGATTTCGTTTGCGCGATCTTTAATTTAATTCAGAAACCATCTCGGGCGTCCTTAGAAGACTTTACCAAAATTTTGTCACAATTTGATCAATGGTTCTATCAATCTTTGGAAATGACTAGACAGACATTTATTTCAATTTAAGATATAATTAATACCTACTCATGTACTTAGTATCTAAAAATATATAAGTTAATAAAAGAAGGAAGTCGTCATTGGTTACTTTAGAACAAATTTAAGTTCACAGTTTATACGTTGACTTGATATTATAATAATCACCAGCGATAACCTCCTATGCCCATTGTCGATCTATCTATCCGTAACTTAGCAGCGCCATCATATTAGAACAAGCAAGCATTTGAGTGTAGCTTTACCCTTATATCATTTAATCCAATGCGTTTGCTATAATCGTTAACAGAAGCTTATTTTCATCCGTGCCTAGGGTAGTAAATAAAGTTTAATTGATTAGGTAATAAAAAAACTAATTAACTCAAGTTACTACCTTTAAATGCCTTTACACTTAGTTCTAATAATTGGTATAAATGTAATTAGCTGGGCAGACAATAAATGGCGATAAAACATGGTTCAGCTAAGAAGTACTTAAATATTTTTCATATTAATACAAAGTTACAAAATAAATAGTTTAATTTGTTTTGTTATAAAATTAAACGTGTTGGGAATTTTTAAAGTTTTATTGTATAAACAGGGCATAATTTCATTGTTTCGGTATACAGGCTGGACGAAAGTTTCCAAGTGTCTTATTCTTTTGAACAACCTCTGTAATAGTTTTATCTAGCTTACTCTTTGTTTTTTACCATTAAGAATTGCTAATATTATATTTAATGTAAAGACAAGATCTAATATAGTTGGCGAAAACTAAAAATACAAATACTATAAAAAATAAGTTTATACTGCAAAGCGGCTCTATATGAGCGTAGCATCATCATCATCGTTCAGCCATAGGACGTCCACTGCTGAACATAGGCCTCCCTTAGTGACTTCCAGATTGGCCGGTTGGAAGCGGCCCGCACCCAGCGGCTTCCTGCAACCTTACTAGGTCGTCTATCCACCTTTTAGGTGGACGTCCTACGCTGCGCTGCCGGTACGTGGCCTCCATTCTAGAACCTTTCTGCCCCATCGGCCGTCAGTTCTGCGTTCTATGTGCCCCACCCTCTGCCACTTCAGCTTGCTAATCCGTTAGGCCATGTCAGTTACTTATGTTAGTTTACGAATTTTCTCATTCCTGGTCGATCTCGTAAAGAAACACCGAGCATAGCCCTTTCCATAGCACGCTGTGCAACCTTAGATTGAGAGCGTAGCATGACTTATTTGTTTTGTGATATTAATAACCGCATCCTAAAGCGAAACAAAAATGTATTGCAATCAATCATTAAAGAAAAAAGTCCGTATTATGACAAAATAAATATAATAAGACGGCTTGTACGAGTTTTTGTCGAGTACGTGCAGTAAAGGTACTAGCAGAAGAATAAATTGGATTTTGTAAGAAGCCTGATACGGGAGAGTATTAAAATCGGAGTTGCTCTTTTTACGTCTACGTGGTATTTTTTTAAGAAATCAGAAATATTTATTTGCTGTATACATGATAAATCAATCATGGTTACAAAGTGGAATGTCCGCATACTTGACTTATTATGTCATGCATATTTGGAAGAACATTTAGAGTGTAGTTAATTAAAACAACACGTGTTAAAGAAATAAACAATTGTTAATTTTTAATTTTAATAATTTTATTTAACATTGCTAAACTTATTTGTCATACTTTTGATGGAAATCCCAATACAATATTTTTACTAATAAAATATTAATATTTAAATAAGCTAATAGCTAGAGTCGAACTTTGCCCAGTTTAACATTTCGAATATACTTTATGATCCTAATTTATAAGTTAATTTTCTTCTAGAGGGTGATTCTGCTGCTTTACTCAAACATAGCAACTATAAGCATGAGACAATAATGAAATCTAAAAAAAAAACAGCTCTATATACTAATTCATCGACCAGGTGACATCAGTTTGCTTGAAGAAGTATTTTTTTTTGCGATTTCGATGTTGATGCCATAGAATAAGTTTTTGTATTTGAGTTATAGAATATCTCTCTGGAAGGAAGTTGAGTCTGTTAATCCAACTGACGGTCTAATTAGAATTTTTAGGAAACTAGCCTGTTGGCTAAACATGATTGCTAATTAATCTTCTTTGTAACACCTCTGTATACCATGTTTAATAATTTTTATCGGTTTCGGTTCGGTTTTATCGGTATAGATAGAGGTTCGACATATAAACAACATTGCTTAGTGCTCAAAGTAAGGTCTCAAATGCAATTTATTTGCAACCAATGGCTCTGTGGTCACAATTAATGGATTTGTTACAAAATATTTCTAGATTTTTTTCCGTGACTTTTACAGTAAGTTGGAATGTAGTGTGACGACCTTCGCAGCCGAGACGAGAGCATATCGGCCTTGGTGTCGCTATCTCTGAGGTCCCAGGTTCGATTCCCGGTCATTAAATGTAGACAATATCTATAAAAAAGTTATTTTTCTACCCGAGAGTCATGGTTGTTGTGATACCATCGTTATTTCTGATATCTGTGACACAAGTGTTTTGGCTACTTACCATAGAATCAGAGCGATGTTTGTGATGGTATCCAATATATAATTTATAAAATAAATAAAAAAGTGTAATTTCAAAGGCTACCAAGTTTCTACCGGAAAGTTAACTATTCAATGAAGAGAACATTATAAAATGACAACTTTATTTTTTAATAGTAAATTCACTTTTTTAACCACATAGCTAATAACGAGTTAATGAGCAAAAAACTGCAGTCGCAGTCACAAACAATTATTTTTTACGGCTCTGAATGGGATTTACACTTTTCGAATTTGATCAATAGTTTTAATAATTTTGTTTTTAACAAGTTTATTTTTGTTATATCAAGAAGAATACAACTGTATCTCAAATTATAGTACTTTTAATAATTAACATACTAATTTATTCGGTCACTTCATTTTAGGAAGTGATTTTACTCAACTTTTACTTGGGGATCAAAGAAAAATCTCTTCTATACAAAATTATCTAATCATAATGTTGTGGGATGTACCATTTTCAACTCTTTAGAAATCAAAAAATCTTAGTTCCTTCTTTTTGATATGATTTTAGTTAATTAATTGCACGACTTGTCAAAAATATGTGCTAAAAAGTCATTATGTGTTATCTGTACACAAAATTTACTTAAAGAGTTATAGATAATTCTATTAATTCGACGTCTTTATGGTGGAGGATTATAAGCTTCTTATCAAGATGATCTCGGTTTTCATTAAAATCAACAAATAATTAAGTAGAATAGTGTAAATCCCACTTACTCGCATTGCAACCGGTCCCCATATAAAACGTTTCCTTGCGTAAGTAGCTTAATAATTATCATTAATATCTCTCATTTTATGACTGCTAGTTTATAAATTAACGACTTTTGTTTTTTCAACAATTACAAGCAATATTCAAGGCCTTTTTAATAATTCGAAGAATGAATTTAATGCAGAAATGGAACTCTTAATTCAATCCAATATTTCTACAGAATTCTTGGAATAAAAAAGGAATAACAAAGCAGGAATGTTATTGTTTTGTGTTATGATCTCTCTTATAAAAGTGTAATTGTTTGACCGGCCATGTTACTTTGGCCCGATCACGCCGGCTAGTATGGGGCTCGACACGTGTACAAGTCTGAGGCTCACACTCGACCTGGTCGCGGCGACCGCTAGCGGGGCGGACCTAGGCTGTGCGCCTTCAGCGCACGCCACAACTGCCCGGGTTAAGCTGAAGCAGGCCTTCTTCAAAGGCACTCAGCGATAAGTCCGTCCAAAAAAAGGCCATGTTAGTCTACGTCGCTTATTTATTATTGCCCTATCAATAAATAAATGTAAAGTAAGTCAGAAGCAGAATTACCCGTCTGTCTTTGGGTCGAATGAAAAGATCCAAAAATTATCCAGCAAACTGTTTTAAAAATTATGATTAACGAAGTACAGTGGGACAGTACCCCAAATCTTATTAAATACTAAGCGGTTACATAAGACCGCATAATAATTAAATTTATATTGTGTATCGATTTCCGAGGGGTTAAAATTACGTTATGCTAATTAAAATATAGATAGAATCATGTACACAATCTGCCAAATTCTGCCAAACCACTTTCTCCTTTTTGACGACCTTTAGGTCATGAGGTAGTGTCACCAATGGTGAGATTTTAATCTATGATCACATGATCGAATACATAAAAGTTTAATTGTTCGTTCAGTTAATACTTCTTCAACAGTGGAACGCGTGCAATGATAACTGCGTGAAAAGATAATTGGCAAGTAACTAAAAATGTCTATAAAAAATAAAAATAAACCATTTATAAACCAAACATCTTGCTTGTAGTATACTTTTAAAAACATCAAGTCTGTTTACTTAGACTTATTCACTTGAGATAGATTTTGTTGATTTCAAAAGCATTTAGTGATTGCTTCACTTACTTCGCCTGCTTGAAGATTCTGAAAATTAAAAACGGGCCTTTTGTATACAAAGTTATGTTTTACTAAAAGGCCCGATTGTATTCAGAACTTGGGCCCGGGCTGATTTGAATTTCAGAATTTAAATGAGTACCCTCTTATTCGTCTCTGATCTACATTACTGTTTGTTTCCAAATGTTCAATGCTGTGGGAAGTCTGAAATATGGTAATAGTTTCAAATCAATAAATCATTTGGATTTATGCTATTTATCACTTTTTGTTTTTAACTTCTGTTTCTTAAACTGTAGGTAATTGCAGGATTATAATATCTCAAATTCGTTATTATCCAGCCCACCTATACAGCTACGTAGAATTAAGTTATACTTCTTCTTGTTAACACACTTTTATTAGCTGCTCTTGTAACTATCATTGCAGCCATGGACGTCCACTGCTGAACACAGGCCTCCCCCAATGACTTTCATCGGGGGGGATTACCAATACTCGCCACGCTTGGCAGACGGGTTGGCGAGCGCAGTTTTATATAACATTTCGCACGCAGACGCTACTGCCCGTCTCGTGCTACAGGAAATAGTCACCTCTTACGACATGCCTCCTGTTGGCAGTGGAGAAGTGTATTCTTTACTGCCGTCCTCACACAGCTTTTGTAACTAACTAACAATGTAATCAAATCTTAGAAGTCACTTTTAACCTTCTTCTAACTTACAATAAATCATTTAGAACCTCGTAATTATCTGACATTTAGATAACAACATAAGAATTTGACACCATTGTGCTGGTCTCATGATGGAGCTAGGAGTAAACTCTTTATATTATTTATTTTATTATTCTGATAAATTTACATTCTTTCACATTATTTATTTGTTTTCATCAGTTTAAAAATTAAAACAAGGAATGTGATACAAGTCATAAATTCAGACGACCCTGTCAATAAACTGCCCAGTTTGATACTCCCGATTCCAGGTATCCCCACCGATAATAGCGGAACCTCCGTCCATCAGACACTTAACAATTACCCAAACCCTCCGGCTGCAAACGTTGATCAAGAAACACTTATTAAGATATCGGTCATTCACATCAACCATTACGCAATGTAGAGAACACAACAGACGTTATGCAAAAGATTTAAATCAGTTAAAACACAAACCATAAAATCATAATATCCCAAAAGAGAGTACGGATTACGGATCGGCGGTAATGTAACATTTGCAGCGAGCATGTTACGTCGTGCCCTAAAATCCGTACGGCACCCGAATCGCTTGTCAGCCCATACTGACTGCACGAATGCTCGCTTTGTAACATGTTACATTACGCCCCGTAACGCCAGGACCCATAACCTTTTAAAAGTGGGAGATGTCAAAAAATTACACGTATTTATTTGACACTGAGAGTGGAACCAACTGACCGTCTCGCCATCACCCGAACGGTTGGAACATTTAAGTTTTTTTGTGTAAAACGCATAGAAAAAAAGTAGAAAACGTGTACTCAGTAATTTTTCTATGGTAACAAACTTTCATTCTTCTTTTTTCAAGTAATAATAGTTCTCGAATACAAATATGTAAATAACGACATAACTATGAAATTGTATTAATTTAACAAACATATAAAAAGATAAGCCAAAAACATTATTAATTCATACAAAACTTTTTTAAGATACGTGTTTGAAAAATTCACTGAAAAACAGCCGTAGTTAATTTTTAATCAATAATATAATGCCACATATTTTTATTTTGACGTTTAGTTACTCTTTTTTATTTATTCAATAAAATGCATTAATATTATCTTACAAGGCTAATTTAGATTTAATATAACCCACCGGCGTAACACGTGAACGTAAAACATAAAAATCGAAAGCAAGACATTTAACCAACTGTTACAGAGAGTCGCCTCCAAATACCTGTAACTATAAAAAAGTTATGCCCTGACATTGATACTATAGTCGTAAGTATTATTTAAAACTGCTGAATCAGAAATAAAAAGTTGTAATGTATTTTTATGTAACTAAGTTGTCTTTGCAAAAGTTTTGAGTACAAATGATGCATTGATTTAAGCTCGTTCAATAAGCCATCTTCTCAAAAATGTATAGTAGATTTTTTGAGATCGTTAACTTGGGACAGCTATTTGAAGATTTTTAAATTATGACTCGTATGGCAAGGACCTGTAATTTCACTGTAATACCACACATCGAATCACCGTGACAGTCTCCAATAAAATGTACCGTTACCCAAGTTTTGAAAACAACGAGATCGTCGATTTTAAACTGATTGGACGAAGATAATTTATTACCCTTCCCTTATGAGGTTTGGGTTTTAAATTCGGGTCAAACGCGTAAGCGTGTTATTAAATTTAACAATCGACGTTTTTGATTGGACACAGTTGAACCTGATTAAATTTTAGTGATGCTACAAGTAAGTCTAAACTGTTATATTTACGTTTCAATGCAACACACAAAAAAACAATTTTACAAGAGTTTTGTAATACGAGTGTATGTGTGTTCCTAGAACTAGGTCACTTATTTACCCACTATAATCAGGTTATTTCCCTTTAGAGCATTAAATAACTTATTTTTCAAAATCAAAGCTTAATTTTTTTGCTGGATAGACAGTGCTCAAAAGGTTCATACAACATAATTTTGACAATAAAGTTACGTGTAGAGTAACAAAAAGAAAATATTTTCCGAACATTGATGTTTAATAATAACAAAATTGGTTTTGGTGTATATTTAATTGATTGAAAAATACCAGCAGCACTATTCAACGACGCGGAAGTTTAATTTACCGTGTAAATAATACATTGATGTATTAACCCACATTAATGTTTTGAACAGATCAATATCACCACAAAATGTATTTTTACCGTCAGTATGTAACTACAGCCACCATAACAATGATCCTATTAAATGTCTTATACATCAATCATGCTAGAATTAAACTATAGTTAGGTAACAATTTCAAAGTTGACATGTTGCGTGCTCGCACCCAAATAACGGGCGGTCAATTAACATCAAATTACGTCATGTGTCATTAACAAAATCTAACTTAGTCTTAATGCTGTCACAAAAAAGCTAAATTGATTTCTCTCCCAATGCAATTCAGTTGAAATTAGATCAGTCGGTAGTATAAAAAGGATTGCTGATGGTGTTAAGCTCAAAACTAAAGCAAAAAGGTGGTCCCACGAAAATGGACAGCACAGATGACACCACGGTGACTTTAATGACAATTTAATAGCTTCGCCTTCTGTTGGTGAACATGCAATCAAGGCAAATGATAAGGCCCCCATTACAGAGGGGTTTTTTGTCAACAAATTGCGGTTACTTAGAAATGCTTTAGTTTGCTGAGGCAAATTACGACTGAGGTTAGATGGGAATAATGCTGAGACAATTTGAGATGGGTTTGTGTTCGTTTTGTTTTTACTCGGTTTCTTTGTTGTTGTCATTATTGTGAGATTTGTGTCTGCAGCTTTGTTTTTGAAACATCTTACCACTATTTGACTAGTAACGAATATGTGTTTATTAGCTAAATCTTTACCCAGTTCCTTTTAAATATTGTTTTATAATTTATTCGTTTAAAATTATCGTTTTACATTTTCATATTTTAATCTCAGTTAAAAATTCTAAAATATCGACGGCAATTGCAAGAAGTTGTCCTGTAATCTCAAATGTCTCAGACCGAAAGCATTTGAGACAGATATCACGTCTTTATCTAAAGAGGCCGCCGCGAGACGTCTTAAAGCTGGTCAAGACTGAGTTTGAATTAAGTGTCTGAGTATTCCGTGTTTTCGCGTTTTAGGTACATTGACTAGATTTATCCTCATTAAAATGTTTTTACATACTTTCATAAAGATCATTTACCGCTACAACTTAGAGCTAGGTAATTTAATTATATTCAATACACTCTCATACTGCATTTACATTTATACTTATAGCTGATTTATAATGTAAGTTTCTTGTTAACACTACTAAAATATCGTATTCGTAATTTAAATACTTTGATTTATTTCATTTTCTCTAGTAGTAACACCTATTTTACAATTTGTGGCCTTCATTTTATTTAAAATTAATTTATATTTACATGCTATCTTAATGAAGCAAGACATGTGCACAATCCATTCTAACTCTGTAACAGGTTTTATACTGTGTCTTAAGCAAATAAATAAATATTCTATTCTATTCTATCATACCATGTTTTTATATTTTGTATTTGTAGTAAACCGTTTTCAGCGGATCTCTAAATATGATAGGTAACCCTGCCATTTTAAATTCACTCCGAGTACTTATTATCATGCACGAGATGTCTCCTTAGTATGCAGAGCTTGCCACGACACTTATTAGTCTCAAAAATTCACCAGAAATTCTCCTTTCGAAGCTACGAAGTAAAATGCCCCTACTCCATTTAAAATATAGGTAGGTACCTAATGTTTTATACATAGACGATATTGCTTTTGATAAAGCGGTTAGGGAATCTAAAATTTAAAGCGGGATCGAATACTAATGGTGTAGGTTTTGTTCGCATCGTGTTCATTAATATTAAACTCGGGACACGTGAAGAAAAAGCTTGTGCTAAACTGGTGTCATTTAGAGTATACATTAAGCAGCGCACGTATAGGCCCCGGCTAGTAATGTGGACCAGTTTTTGGTTCGTACTTTGTTATAAGATAATGTACCATCATACCTTTTATGAAACTACTTTATCATCTTTTTGTCAGCAAACAAGGGATCATGCTTCTATAATGGTTACTATCACCCATTGTTTTAAAGTTTCATATTCTCCAGAATGCATCTTTGTTTTTTTTTTTTAAAGATAACTATTTCTTTTGCCAACTATTTCTGCATAAATTATGATATTCATGGACAACTTCACCAATGATAGGTAGGTATTGCTTAGTGCTAGAATGTTAAACCAGGACATATTTTTACTGAACATTCGTCGATTTTGGAATTCGGTTTCCCCGATTCCAGCTGACCTGGCTTGCTTGTTTGTATTCATAAATAGCTAACTGACATGTTTATAAAGCTAAGATAGTAAAGGTATTATTTGAAATGTTATAATTTATTAGATTAAACCATACTTGTTTGTCGTTATTATGATGACTTTGAGAGCCGTTTAATAGTTTTTTTAAATCACAGCAGAGCTCATTCTGCTTTAAGATTTTTGATGATGTAATATCCTATGTTGTCTCTCAATCATAATGAACGTTACTAGACATTTGATCTGTTTACAATGCTTTCCTAAAAAAGTCGTCTGATATTCAAATGTTCCCTGCGCCCGCGCTTCGACACGCATCGTGTTACAGCTTGACGAATCAAAACAAATTATTCAGAAATCTATTGTTCAGTGATGGCCTATCTTTGTAAGCTTGCGTCGTATGATAGCTTATATAGATCAGTTAGACCATTGGGTCAAACATTATTTTGTGTGAGACATGTTGGTTAAAATTTAAGGCTTTCATTCGTTATTTTGATGTCAGTGAATAATTTACAATATATATCATCAAATGTGATCAAATAATATTCTGTCGTGCTATCATTTTATAACAATAGTCTACTATGTTCTAATTGACGTTTTGTCGTGATGACAATCCACATCGGAGCCTTAACTTCGAATATCGTGTCAACATTCAGGAATTTCAGCCCTAACTCTAATTTTTGTTTTATAACTGAGATAGTTTAATTTCTATTCAATCCGCACAATGGGCTACTTTTCTGGGTCAAAAAAATATTATTGTATTTAGTCCGTCAGTTAGATTATCAAAAAATATTTCCTGTTAATCCAACTGACGGACTAATTAGTTGTTTTTTTAAACTAGCCAATTGAGATTTTTCAAAGCAACAAAATTTGTGGAAAAAATTGGTTAATACTTATCTTCATCGACTGTATTCTATAAATATATTTTTGTTAGTTAATGATATAGCAAAAGTTTTTTGATTGCATTACTTGGCCACGTAGACTATAGACTCTAGTCTACCTGGCTGTTTTGCCCAAACTGTGCCTATAACTTGGTGACTTGCGTCAGATGAACGCTTACACAAAATGTTAATTCGATCATGTCCGCTCGCTATAATATGGAAATTGTGTTCTTGTATACTTGTATGATAGTTACGTTACCTTGTGTTTGGATGATGTTGCGTTATTGAATTAAAATATTAAACTTTTTTACAATGTGATTGGAAATTCCATCAGTCCAAAAGATCTACTTATTATGGAACAAATTTTATAGTTTACATAAACGCTGTAGACTGAATCTTACTAAACAGGATAACGTTATAGACAATAGTGTCTCACTTCGCTGGGCTAAGGGCATCAAGTACCTATGTAAAACATGCTGCAGCGTATTTCCTGACCGCAAATAACAACAATGCAGCAATCCAGGTTAAAATATCGGCTGCGCTATTTTCACAACTTTCACAAACGATAAATTTTAACGGAGAACGCTCCACTTGTGTTACATAAAAAATATTATTGAAACTACAAAATATTCTGGTGCTAAATTGAAAGTAACAAGCGATAAAAGGTCGTTCAAAATTTTTGGTAGCTTTGTTTCAATGTAAAATACTATTACATATATTTTAAGCATACCATTAGATACATTTTTGTGTGTCAGGTGACTTAAAATGTAATACAATATCTAATTTAAATGTAAACCGGTCAAGGTTGTGTTGGCAGGTATACAGGGTTTTATTGCAAAGAGGGACCAAATTTAAAAAATAGATCTAGGGAACAATATAAAGAAGTGTCTAAATCGTTATTATTTTTAATAATCGTATGTTACAAAAACAAGTTGTTTTAACAGTGGATAGGAATAATTAAATGTGAAAGCAATTTTTTTCGTTCTTTGAATAGTTTAAGTGACTAATTCTTAGCCACTTCTAAAGATTTGGCACCCCTTTGCAATGTAACCCTGTATTTACCAATATTGTACTTTCTTCTTAGGTTTTAACATCAAATTAAAGAGAGATAGGGGAAAACTATTGTTTCGTTAACCGGCACAATATAACATTAACTAAAAAGGATACTCAGGAAAAAAAGATACAAGCCTCAGGTTTTATTTTTATTCTGAGCTTTACAGCTCCGTCATAAAACACTTCTACACTCTCTGTGTCAGATTGTGCAAAAAGAGTATCAGGACAAGTAACTTAAAATGATACTAGCATACAAAAGATACGTTTTTACCACTATTCATAAGGGTTCCATTTCGATATGCTTACACTAAAATAAACTCCGCCGTTCTAAGCGGGGAAGCGTCGATCACTTGATATTTATCAGTGATGAATAGTCCGTATCACCAGTAGTGTGGGGCGCGAAATAGATCACTCGTATCAGATTTGGCACTAGTATTCTATATCGGCGATTTATGTAAATGCCCTCTTTAGAAAACGCTTATGATGGGCAGAGTATTTTTATCGGGAATATTGTTAAAAAGGACTTTAGTTTTTCTTTATGTACTGGCATCGAATGGTAGATGGTACATTTATCATTTTATGTACTGAAATGTAATAAAGTTTATTGGCAATTCTTTATTTTTCATAGAAGAATTAAAATTGAATGTTATTTCAAAAACACATTAATTTCAAACAGTCAGTTAATAAAATTCCTTATTTAAAGTTATCTATTACATTTTAAAAGGTTAAGATTGCCAAATAAAACTTTCTGATTTAAAACTTTAAGTCGAAATTCATTTTATCTTCTAAATATAATTCAATTCAAACATTTGGACGTTAAAAAATATTGTAACAAACGGCAGCAAATCAAAGCCGCTATCTTCAATACCGATCTTATAATAAAAATATTGTTTGAAAACAAATTTTTGTTCCGTTTCTTGCCCACGAAACAGTATATCAGAAAAGAGTAAATTTATAAGCATTTCGATCGAGATGTAAGCATGTTGTCTACATCTGAATTAAAGTTTGCCTTACTCTTATGCTGATGTTATTATGGAGTCATTCGATAAAATGAAAATTGATTAGTTTTTGAAGTTTAGTTCTAATAAATTATAATAACCCGATTCTGGCGCCGTGATGCAGTGTTTCTTCAAGTGCAATGGTTCGCTTGAGTTAATTCAGCAAATCTATTTTTTCAATTGGCTTAGCTCTGTGCGTATGTATCTACTGGAAGACGACTTCGGCACTAAAAAAAGTTGTTTGGTATCTCTGAACACAAGGGTCAAGGATAGCAATTCCTTACTCCGAAGTCATAACAACCGTTTATGTTGCATGGCGCATATTTTCTGGCACATAATATTAATTAATTAAAAAACTATTAATAATTTAATGTAATGTAACTATGAGAATCAATTTTTTGAAATAAATATTATTTAATTTAATTTAATAAACTGGTGGCAGTCAATTTTTCTTAATTAAAATTTAATATTTCGTCAACTGCTTTTCTTAACCTTTTTTTTTATCAACCTTTTCAATCCCACTGCTGGGCAAAGGTCTCCCCCAGACTCTTCCATCGATCTCTATCTATCGCCAATGACTCCCAATGCCTCGTTAAGTTAACCAAGTCGTCACAACATCTTTTTTTGGGTCTACCTCTTCGGCGACCGCCGTCTATAGGTACCCATCGGGTGACGATTTGGGCCCACCTGTCTGGATGCATTCTGCACACGTGTCCTGCCCACTCCCACTTTAGCTTTGCAGTTTTCTCACCTACATCTGCGACACCGGTTTTGGAGCGGATGGCGGTGTTGCGGATTCTATCAATCCTTTTTACACCTAGTATGCTACCTTAACCTGTCAAAATCCAATATGAGTAGGATAATGTTGAATTTGGATGTTATATGCTAGTTAGAGTAAAGAGTGCTGTTTTTACATGAAAATACACAGTTAGGTAGTTCTTAAATTAAGTAAAAGCCTTTAATATAAAAATTGCTGTTCCAAGTATTCATAGTCTTGTTACAAAAATAAAGAGAGCTTTATAACATTGTTCAATACTCTTTCGAATGCATCTGATACTTACACGTGTTAAAAGTTACCAATATATTCAGTACAGAGATATACTTCAAGAGTATCAGACGATACAAACGATCATGCATCGAGCGTCTAATGCATAAAATATGAATCGCTTTGAATTTGTCGTATCGATACGAGACGCTAATAACTATGGATAAGTCACACCCGTCGCACTCGGGTTTGTCGTTTGACGTCAAAGTACGGACCGTGACTAGATATGTTTTGAGTTTGTTTGACGCAATTGGGAGTTACTGCAATAAGAAATTGGCTAATCGGCTGTGGCCCTGTGTGTCACATAATACCTATCTACTCCAGCAAAGCATCATGTGATGTTATTTTTTTGCAACACAACTCGTCTACTGAACTTCACTAAGTTAGATGTGCGTTATTTTGTGCGTGCGATGCCCATTAAGTTTTTATTTTTATGCACCTTTTATGGAAACTTTGCTTTACTTATACTAGCTGCCCTGGCATGCTGTTAAAACAAATTAGCAATTAAGGTTAAAATGTATTTGCGTTGCCCTGCGCGCTGTGAAAAAAATAAACTTATATTTGACTTTGTATTAAGCAAGACGCACTTGAGCGACGCCGCAGGCAACTGGACAGCTTGCGTGGTCCGCTTAATCGCGTGGGCAACTCCCGCTAATTTCAGATATTACAAATTGAAAATTAGAATTCCACTGCTGAACATAGGCTTCCCCCAATGACTTTCATTGGGGGGGACTGCCAATACTCGCCACTTTGACTTCGACTTGCTAACTATTAGATAATGAAATAAATAATGAAAAAAAAAGTGTTGTGTAACTTGTTAACCATTGTATACTTTAGGTGACAAATATGCTCTTTGGCGCTCTTTGGGGAAACAGCAGTCAAGCAGTAGGCTGACATGATGATAACATGAATAGGCTAGTTTTCTGGGTTAAAAAAAGATTATTCTATTTAGTCCGTCAGTTAGATTATTAAAAAATATTGAACCCATATTTTGTCTTTTGTCAATCAAACAAAAAATGAAGAAGATAAAGCGCATCAAAGTGAGCATGTGTCGTCACACCTTGCTAAAAAGTGTCGCAAGGCGTGACGTTACGCGGAACTTTAACGGGATATTATGTTCATCATTTTTTGTTTGATTGAGAAAACAAAAAATACGTGTCCAATATTTTCTGTTAATACAACTGACGGACTAATTAGATTTTTTTTTGGAACCTAGCCCATTCTAGTACTAGTAATAAATTGTAAAAATACAATTTTGACTACTTCATTATTCATCATTTCAGCCATAGGAAGTTCACTACTGAACATTAGGCCTCCCCCAATAACCTATCATCGGGGGCTTGGAAAGCGGGTTGGTGAGCGCAGTTTTTTTTATAAAATTTTGCACGCCGTCTGCGTGCGTCTCCTATCGTCCTGTGTTACTGTGGACTTACTTCTTACCTGCCCGTCTTGTGCTTCAAGAATTAGTTGCCTCTTACGACACGCCTCCTGTTGGCGGTGGGGTAGTGTATTCTCTACGGCTGTCCCTACACGGCACTTCTGATTAGGTAGGTAAAGGTATGTTGATGTAATCAACAAAAGGCCAAGATAATTCTAGGCCCATTTTCTTCTAATTGTATTTATAAATTAAATAATAATTGAAAAGACCACCGATTCAGTGTAAAGTAAAAAAAGAAAATGGGCATAACATATTTGCCACTGTGTGTAATAGGTACATCAATAAGATGCCCTGAAAAATACATACATTTGACGTCTATATGTCAAATGCATCGAATTCCCCTTAACATTTGTTAGCTGTCCTTACCGACCTCCCTACACAATCAACACGCATCATGCTATTTTACCACAAAATGTCAAAGTTGTAGAAAAAATAAAAAGCTTTGACATTCAGGTCCCAACTCCCAACGAACAATGCCGTCATTGTTCGAGCTTCATGAAATGTCGAATCTATCCGTGCCGTCAAAAATGTCGCTTGACACACGACAGGTTCAAACGATGTTGTTAGTAGACGAATGATATTTGTATTTGGTGTTTGTCTGTTGCTTGCTTATGAATAAGGGTGAGGTTATGTTAGCGCGTTAGAACTTGTGAATACCATTACGAAAGTAAAATATATTACTTTCTGGACACAATGTGCATAGAAGGTGTCTTTTTAAAGCTAGCTAAAAACTAAAATAACTAGTGTTCTAGATATAAATAATTAACTGTTGTTTTTGCTGGATTTCACTATGAAAGGTTAAGGAGTAGCCTGAATAATGCACATCCTTCTAAAGGCTTGTAAGACTTTTTATATGGGAACAACATCGAAATCTTAAATAGTTCCCCATAGAAATCAACAGCTGATTGAACATAAATATCGGAAAGAAGATTTGTTTTTGATATTTCGATGTTGGTCCCATATTAAAGTTGTTGTATTTGAATACCAGAATCATCCCTTGATAGGATGTGCTATTTTTAAGCTACACCTTGTATAAAAAATTTGTAATAATAATAATCAATTACTTATCTATACAATAAAACAAACTCGGGCTAGTATCAATTTTATGATCTTTGATTTGTTAAATTTGTCTCCGCCCAGAATAGCAGAATAACTATTAAAATTACGAAAAAGTTCACGAAGAGGCGGTACGAAGTTCGCCGGGACAGCTAGTTTGCGATAAAACACTACCATGTTTAATACCTGAAGATGGAACATTTTAGCCTGATCACATGTTTGCTATATTTATATAGCATGCACATTATAATAAATTAAAATATTAAACACTAAACTATTTAATTCACATATTTTTCAGAAATATTAATTAAGTTAAATAAGTTACGGATCAAGATGTAAAAATGGTTTTAAATTTGCACAAGAAGATACTCTTTCGTTTAAATTTTTCCAAAATTTCTTTTGAGTATAACTGTAAATGCACCTATCACATCTAATTTTATGTTTTTCTTCTTTGAATTAGTGCAATTCTAAACGTACACTTACATTTTTATTTAAAGCGTAAAAAGCGCTCTTCTTCTCTCTTTCTGAAAAACGTAAAACTTTAATGCCGTACTCTCTGCTGTTTCTATGACCGCTGTCTAAATTTTAACCACCTCAGTTTTAAATGTATAATAAAAGTTAAACCGCACTATTTCCTACTATCGTTTACCTGTTCGGTTAAAAGCATTTGTGATGCCACACGCAGGCCATGCCGCCACCGCCAGGTCGTCAGGCTTGACGTCGTGAGGGCTGACATGCGTGCCAATGATCTCACAACTAGAGACGCTCAAGACCGCGCGAAGTGGAGGAGTAAATCAAGGAAAGCGGACCCTGAGCTCCAAATGTTTATTGAAAGGGATAATTTTGTTCATTAAATTTTCTTGAAATGATTATTGTTTTTGATTAACCATGTGAAACGTACTGGAAGATAGAAGAGTAGAGTCAAATATTAAAAAAATATATATTTGTTTTATTTCGTGTTACACGTTAGGAAACCTGCGCCTTCAGATAACAATGGGAGTGTAGACTTAGTCAAAAATAATCTGGGTCCCCTCTCTAATGGACATTACAAACATTAATTTCCTCTGCCCAAAGATTGACTGAAAGAGATCGCTTTTGGCAATAAGGCCGCCTGATATTACATAATTGTGTCTTGTTTGTTTATTTATCTATCTACAGACGGAATGCATTTAGACTGCCAGCTAACTAAAAATATATAGTTTGGATGCCGTTTTTTTCTATCAGTTGTTCTTACGACTGCACTCGGGTTGCTAGAACAGCCCACCGTGAAGCTAGCCTGCCAAGTGGACTGCATAGTTAGTTTGCAGTTCTGCCAACTGCACAAAAATCCACATTGCCATTTTGAGGTTTTGCAGTGCAAATGCAGCTTGTCTATAATTGACCTAAGGGATATGGAGGTCTGATAGAAATCGCTCAAAATATATCAGACTTGTCGGATCTATGATCATAGTTAAGCGTGCCCCGACACGAATGGTATAAAGCGATACCTAACGTTGGTACTTAAGACAAACGCCGTACAATTCACTTTGCTGCTTTAAATGCGTGGAATTTCGAATTTCATCATTTATTTAAATACCTATAAGATGTTTTCTAAAATGTATGTGATTTAGACGACACAGTCAATCCAACACAATTGAGTTTCTCTGTAAGAAAATATTTATTGTGCTTAATATTTACATGTACTATGATTCACATGTAATATATTGTGTTTAGTAATAAAACCTTACATACTTGTAAGAAAAGAAACAACATTTAATGTTATTAACCAATATGTCGGTTCCTAAATCACAATTAAAAATATCCTTCTATTTAGTAATTAATTAACAATGGTATTTTATTTGTTTTCACTTAAGTATGACCAGACTTTTAGGTTATATCTTTTTCATAGATCACTGTCATAATTCCTTTGTCATGTTACAGTCCGACGCAATGAGGTTCGTTGTGCGGGAAAATTTAAATGAAAGAAAATTATATTTTTCTTTACATACTCATTTTAAAAGATTGTAAAAAAAATGCATATGTTTTTCTCCCCATAAATTGAGCTTTATGCAAAATATTATTGAAATTAATTTAACGGTTTTGATTTCAAAGTATAAGAGTTAGACTGAGATACTTGAATACTACTACTACTGCTCACCATCTTGAACCCTTAGGTATTGTAGTCTCATGATCGTCGTCATATTTATTTACGTATGTATTTTGCCTATGTAATCTATGTATGATATTATTTAGTTTATGTATATCGTTATTTACTGTATGTAGTTTATGCTTTTATTAATAATTCACACGGACCTTCATTTGAATTTGTATCGCCTATGATATCGCACCGCCCACAAAACGTCTCTGTTTAGCATAATGGTCGACTGGTAGAGAATGCCTCATGGCATTAAGTCTACCTTTTGTATGATTTTTTAAATCTGTACAATGAAGTCTAAGTAAATAAATACTTTATTAAGTAAACAATGTATGAATACTATTTTAGGTGATAAGGAGAGTATTCAGAACACATCCGTTATTTATATAATTTTCTGCTATCAATTAAAGGGATAGAAATAAACCTCTAAGTTATTTACAATCTACGCTTACCACCGTAAATAACTTGCAAAACTATAAAACGTGAAATACAAGACGATTAAACGTTTGGCGTAAAAACTGGACGAGCCGGTAAAATTAGTCAAACAGCAAAACTGGAGATCTTTATTGGTCGGCAGTGTTGTAAAATCGTCCGATTTATGTTAAGAGACGGGCCGAATGACGTCGCTCAGGGCTCATGTCACTATACGGTGCATTTACGCACACAGATGCGAGCTAGCTGGACTGATGACCTGGTGAAGGTAGCGGGAAGAGGATGGATGCAGAAGGCTCAAGACCATATCAAATCGCTTGCTATGGAGGATACCTACACTCAGTATTAGGTGCAGACAGGTTGTAGAGTTGAAAAAAGAGAGAGAGTACGACCACTCGAATGAAGCCAAAATGGACTGGTATACATTTACAGTCTTGTATAAATTGCAGTCCTGAGACAAGACAGTTAAACCACTAGTTTTAACTCGGTGGCTCAGTGAACACACGATAGCAGTTCCTGATAGTACGTTAATCACAACACATGCAAAAGATTGGCATTTCAGAGTAATTGAAATTAGATAGCTACTTCTACACTTTGTAATTATAATAACTTAACAAAAACTTTGACATTAGTGTGTGGTTGCCATCTTTTTTTTGTTGTTTGTATATGTTTTCTTTACTTTTATTGTATTTTTTTTTCTGTTTGATCTTATGTTATTGTGTTCTCTATTTTAATAACAAAATCTTTCTCTCTCTCTCTCATCAAGTTAAAAGACTATCTATATTTTGGTAGTATCCACCTTATGCTGGTGGAATATTGCCCAGTATTCAATTAGAAAGCAAATTGCCCTCAAAAAGCTGCATGCTATAAATTCCACATAATTAGCTTGACCCTCAACAATGAGACCACTTAAGTATCGCATCGGCTATTATAAAGGTTCCCTCAAAACTTGATTACTGATAAACTGGTACTTACAAGAAAAAGTCCATTAAACTGTAGAATAATTAGTTACAGGACACTATTATGATTTTTTTACCGAATGAGTGCTCGCATTTTTACTTGCAAATAAGGTCGGAATGTCCATAGCCTAATCAAAACAGCTATTTAATTGTTTTTTTTTCTTTCAGACTAAGTCCTTACTTGAATTAAGTTGTCTATTAAAAATGTTTGCACATAAAAAATAACATTGAATTCTATTATGTATTCATGCCACTTAAATAAAATATTGACCCTGCAGATAAAAATAATAATTGGAGTTTGTTTGAAGAGTTTTATTTCAATCCAGTAACAAAACATAAAACACTTAAACTGAGTAGACAGATTACTTGGTTCCATTATAGTTCAATCGACATAAATAAACATAAACCACTTTAGGACTCGGTTTCAAAAATTACTATTGATCTAACTGTAAGGAGCTACAATTTTTATTATGCTGAAGCAAGTCATGTAGTAATTAATTTAAGTTAAAGGTACAAATTTTCCCTAGCTTGACGCTGAAATTGGTGATTCTAAGATAATTATACAAATTTTAGTATCTAATTACAAATATCTTGTTACAAACTGTTAGTGAATCTGATTTAGATTATTGTATACATTACCATTTCATTCATTACATTCATACACAGAAAATAATTAAAAAAGCGGGAGATCTTGCTCTTTGGCGCTCTTTAGAGGAGACTCACGTACAGCAGTCAATTGCAAAAGGCTGACATAATAATGATGAGAGATGATGACACAAAAAAACATAATATTGATAAATACTGTCGCCGGTTTTCGTACAAAGTGCGTTAGCTGTTCTTACATTAACTGTGGAGTGTGTTCTTCTGATAGCAGATCGGTATCTCAGTACGTTGGGGTATGCTTTTAAGTGACATACAAAATGACTTGATTCGAAACATACAAAGTATAATTGTTTAAACAACTTAATTATTATTAGTGTCGCTTGATCCCGCGCAGCTTTTGGCGAGTACCCGGTATTGATAACTTTAAAAGTAATTAAAAATGCGAATAACTTTAAAATATTCTTGAACTTTTTTGCTCTGTATAAGGTTCTTTTATATTACTAAGTAGCTACAAAAAAAATATTCCTTATGTTTTCTCAAATTTTATAAAGACGGTATTAAAAAACGTCTTATAACATAATTCTACTAATAATATTACTTATTCTTGTCGTAAGGAAAAATACATTTCAAACAGAAATTGTATCCTCTTCCTCTGTAAACGGTTTCTTAGCGGTTAAGAAATGTGACCTATTTAATTTAGTCGTCTTAATGATTGGCCGTCTCTAGTCATAGCAATCCTGTGTCATTTCGAAGGGCGGCTGACTACCTTGTTGGTTTTTGGCTACGTGGTCTTTTGCCTTATGTTTGACCAATCATCATTCGTCTGTCCTGTTCCCAGGTCATCTGGGGTCGACGCAGTATGTTTTTCTCTTCCATCAATTCGGTCACTCGTTATCGAGTCATTCACTTCCTTCTCAGTCATATCGCTCCTCACACAATCCATCCATCTCTTCTTAGGTCGAAATACCTACCTCTCTACCCATTTATACACATACCCGTCACTCTCCTCGTTACATGCTCCTCTTCTTTTCTCATAACATGTTCATACCAAGACAAACGGTTTCCTTTCATCTTTTTGCTACAGGTGCCACTTTCATACTTTCTCTAATATATATTCATTGCTTATCTTACCCATTCTCGTCACCCCACAAATCCACCTTATCAATCTCATTTCTCATTTTCAATAAGAATAGCTTTTTCGAGATTATTATACTGTTTTCGCACAAGATGCTCAAAGAAACGTAGGTTAAATAAGTACAGTCTAGCGTTTAATAGTTGACAAAATGGTGACTACCTCATTTATTTTTATTTATCATGTCATATAAAACAAATTGCCAGGCTTACAGGATAGGTATCTTACAAACCTGGCAATATTACTCTCAATATTGGGTAATTTTTTACTGAAGTATCTATTCCAAATTATTTTTGAGACAAAGATTTTTAAACTCTTGACAGGTTCTAAGCGAAAACCCATTAGAAATAGACTACTCAACATTAGAAGCTTCGTCCACAAACCCACAAAGACGTCACAAGCCTTTAATATTACGCTATAAAGCTCTTTCAAAGCTCAATTCGATTTAAAAGTGAATTATTGCTGATTCATCGTTGTAGTAAATTGAATATCCGTTTGTAATGACCTTCGTTTGTGCATAAAAGCTCGTCCGAAGGCAGCCGGCGACCGACTTCTTATTACTTCGGCTGATACACAGAGCCAGAACGGATGGTCAACTCGAATAATTTTTCTATCGAGCGAAGTATTAACAATCATGTTTTGGTCTTTACAAAAAATTTGATAATATCTTCAACTTTATTACTTATGAATTACAGGACTGTAGGTATTATATTCGTTATGTATTATCCATTCGAATAGAATCGTCATTTTTTAAAATCGGGACAATAGCGTCTTAGTATGTAACCATACTGGATGCGGGCCGCTTCCAACCGGCCAATCTGGAAGTCACTGGGGGAGGCCTATGTTCTACAGTAGACGTCCTTTGACTGAAATGATGATGATGTAACCATACTATTTAAAAAGAGATTGACAATAGAGACCTAGTTTCTTGCACTGATTCTTTTCGGCGCTAGTCCTCATTATTATCCCGAAGCAGTAGTGAGGTAAAAAATAATTGAGACTTGTAAAAAAACTTAATTTAGGCCTATTTGCAGAAATATATTGTTTAATTGGTGTTTAATATATATTTTTTAATTACCCATACCTATCCCACCAATTAAAATGAACAACTTTTACTACTCTGGCACCAATATCGAAACCATAAGAAAAAAGTTTACCTCTCCATACAATACAGTCATTTACTTCGATGATAAGTATGGAGCGTAAGTTTTTTTGTGTTGCGACTTTGACTTCATAGATAAAGTGATTTATTCGTTTTAGCAGTCACTTTGTATGAAACAAGAAAAAGGCGATTGTGTTTATCAACCTAACACGTTAACAGGACAGGACTGTTAACGTGTTAAACAACTTTTTCTATGGTGTCAACATCATCATCATCATCATTTCAGCCATAGGAGGTCCACTGCTGAACAAAGGCCTCCCCCAATGACTGATCATCGGGGGCGATTGCCAATACTCACCACGCTTGGCAGGCGGGTTGGTGACAACATCGAACCTGTATAATCCTAAAGCTAGGCAAAGGTCTCCCCCACTCTCTTCCATCGAACATATACATCGCTAACGACGTCCAAATAGGTGTGCCCAAATCGGCACATGGCATATCTCTACAGACCAACTTTCAAATGAATATGCAGGTTCCCCATGCTTATACCGAATCTTTTGCCAATAACTCTGAGATATCTTTCTTAATAATACTCTATCAGATAGACGTAGAAATAATAATTACAATATATTATTAGGCTAAACCCTATTATCGTCTTAATTAAGTATTAAATGGTACCTATCTCAGTTCATTAATTAAATTGTTACGCTAAATATTAGATGAACACATGAAGGTACAACGTTAATTAATTAGGCTGTTCAATCTAATATTTCAAGGCAAATTATTATAATAGGAGTACCAAAATTTTATTTATTTTACGATAAATATAATGAATCTCGCCTGAAATGCTTGTAACATTTTGCGAGCTTTACAACCGACTTCAAAAAAGGAGGAGGTTCCCAATTCGACTGTATGTTGTTTTTTTTTTAAATTTGTTTATATGTTACGCAATTACTCCGCGAATTATGAATCTATTTTGATAATTCTTTTTTTTGTTTGGTAGATCAAACTTCAGAGCTGGTCCCATTTAAATTTTATCGAAATTGATTTAGCAGTTTTTGAAAAAATAACAAAATATATACCCAGATAATGTTTTACTTCGTGATTCAAGAATCACGAAGTAAAACATTATCTGGGTATATATTTTGTTATTTATATACACAATTACACATACAGATACAAGTATCTGTTACCTAATATCTTCGACAAATGTACACCGATTCTGATGTGACTTTTTTTATTGAATAGCTAATACTTCAAAGATACTATGGTAAAAAATTTCGGAAAAAAAATGCCCTAAGGGTGAAAAAAAGAGGATGAAATCGGTGTTTAGCAGATAGATAGAATGATTTATCACTAAAAATAGATAAAATAAATAAATTTAATTAAAAATAAAACCGACTTCAAAACACTAAATAGCTAAAAATAATTTTAACATGTAAGTACCTAATCAGTTACTTTTGGAGTCGGTGCAAGCTGATCAGAGTTTGAATGTTTTCGTTGCACCGACTCCAAAAGTAACTGATTAGATACTTAGGTGTTAAAATTATTTTTAGCGTTTTAGTGTTTTGAAGTCAGTTATATTTATTTTAATAAAAAATATTTTTCTAGTCTACTGTTAGATTACGAGTAACTATTATTTTTGATTCGGGTGAGGAACGCTATCACTAAGTTCTATTTAAAATCATTACCGCTGACACAAGAAGAAGAATAGTAATTCTTGTCTAGATCAGCTGCTGTCATCTGTCAATCTGACCGGTAAACTTGCAGTTATATATCTTGACAAACCTTTTAAACGTGGTTCGGATTATCACACAGTTAAACTGACGTCAGACTAGTCATGTACTCAGTTGGACCTACACGACAGTTGGACTATTTAACTGCAGAATGTCGACAAAGAATAAAGTTTTGGTCAATAGCTAGCGAGGTAATTATACTGCCCATATCAGTTAGCAGTAACGGAAAACAAAGAGCTCGGAACTGAATTTACAAGTCCAAGATAGAGGAGACGTTATTTAGCAGTGGATAGACAAAAGTTGAAGAAGAAGACGAAGACCAGCGTTCGAATTTGTCCCACATTTGTCATTCACGCTCGCTTCTTCGCTTCTGGTTTCACAATAGCCTGTGTCTCAAACGCGAGCGGCAGTTCACGCATCGATTACTATCCAATTTCGAGCAGCGAATACCTGTCGGTGGATCTTTTGTCGCGCCGTCACGCGTCGTGGCTAACTCTCTCGATTGGCCGATGGGAAACGTGCTTTTTCTTGTATCAACAGGGCCTTGGGAGCTACCACGGTCTGTAAAAGCATTAGTTCTTTGGCTACGTTTTGTTTTTTCAGTATAAAGTTTGACGGACAAAAATATAACTTAGGCGCTGAATAGCGATCGTGGTACGAGGGCCAATGAGATGTGTGGGTGTGAGCGTAATTTTGATAACATTTTGTCAGAAGCGGCTTCTGATTATACATCCGATAGTCGTTAGATGAGAGACTGGTATTTTTAAGCTGATGGCTTCGTTAGTTATGGTGTAAGAGGTGTAAATTTTATAAGATGAACATGTTTGAGTAAGCACTAAAAGCAAATAACAATTTGTAGATGTAACCATCTACAAATTGCTATTTGCTTTTAGTGCTGCAACTAGTGTTAGTCTTATAGAGAATGGTCACGACAAGAGATGGTAAGGACTGTCTGAAGCGCAATATCAATACCTTTCAGCTCAGCTGCCCAATTATGCATTTTTCTTTAATCTTAATAATTTATTTAATCTTAATTGGAAGGAAATTAAAGGGGTGAACATTACCAAATTGATGAACAATCAGGCTATAACTGAACAAGTTTTTAATAACATTTCCATGCTGAAATATTACAATGTCCAGTACCACGGCATATATTTTATTTCTATTTTAGAAAAACACGTCAAAATATTTTTAGTGAAAAATTCTTGGATTTGTGAAATAATGCCTTGGATTAGTAGTGTGGCTTAATATTGTGTAAATGTACTTCATTATCCTGTATTTCAATGTAAATCATAGCATGTACACTAATAAGGACTAAAGAGCGAGAATTTTGTTGAAATACCTCTCATTAGAAGTACACGACCGTAACATGACCTAAATTAGCAACAGAATATACAGCTTTAGAATATTATGTCATCAAAATATGAATGCATGCTCGGAAATGCACCGCTAACTTCCCAGCTTTTTGGGCAACTCATAAAATACGAAGCGATGAAAGCTTTCATTAGAGCTTACAATTAAGCTCTTGTGCTCAGCTGGGGCAGAACCACAATAAAAGTGGAAATAGTAGGGTAATCCCTGGAAAGTTAGGTAGTTGAAAGATAAGATCTTGGCTTCATATTCCCAATATTCAAGAGAGAGAGAGACATATATGTTATACTTACTCTTGGGTGTTTTGAATTTTGATTTTGATTTTGTCAGTAATTTCGTAACTTAAAAATGTATGTTTAGATAAGGAAGAGCGGGGTTTCCAAACACAGGCATTACTTGCTTAAATGGAGACCCCAATCAACCATGTAATTAACTTAAGTTTTGTTAAGGTTTTTTTTTTTTTTTATATATTGGCATAGAACACCATGTTTCATCACCACCACCTTGTGGCTAAAGGTCATGATCATTATATAGAATAATACATCTTGTCTTTTTAAAATTACCTATATGACCTATATAATAATCGATTTTATACAAAACCTGCTTTTGTTAGCACAATTTGGCTACAATCAGCCTCTTAAGTTTTTACTATCTCTGGTACATAAGAACGAAATATAAAAAAGGTCTTAAGGATTAATGACGTCTTAACGACAGAGGGAATCTTACTGTGGAGTCTAGCGATACTGCTTATCTCACGTCTTACTTAAAGATAGATTTATATATAGACCGATATAAAAGAACTAACTTATGTATTCGTTGTGTAACTTCTGGCTCCTCTTATGTGCTACGTATGTAACGCTACGTGCTGTGTTGTAACACACTTCTGTAGAACTTCTATAAAATTCAGCGCCTACCAGCGTTACCTTTAACGCAAAATTTATTTTATTTCAAAGTCAAAAATCATTTATTCAATTCAGGATAGAAAATTGCCACTTATGAACGTCAATAGTAAGATTATAGGCACATATGGGGCCAGAACATGTCTCATTATTTTTTGATTTGAGTCTGTTGGACCGTTTTCTGTGATCTTTGATTTGTTGAATTTGTCTCCGCCCCGAATAGCAGAATAACTAACAAAAACGGAAAAAATCACAAAAAAGGAATGAAGAAGCGGAACTAACTTCGCCGGGACGAGTCATTATTATTTTAATAAATAATAATAATTGGTATGTAATCGGGAGTAAGCCCATTGGGTTTTACTTCCATTGTAATAAAGTCCAGACCTCGCCTGACCCCGATCCGGCCAAACTATTCGGGATTCGCGTGAAATGAAATAGTGCCTAGTATCGGTCAGAACCAATAAATACAAGAGGGAATATTTAAAAAAAGAAAAGATTAATAATATCACGTTTTTTTTAAACTTTAATGTAATGGGCTAGTTTCGTGGTGCTAGTTTGCTGCTGCGTGGACCAAATGGCGAGAAGTGACTGTTGTCATTTGTGACCCCAGAATGCCGGTTAAGCTTAAAGGACAGATCTTAAGTCTATCATTAGGTCTGTCCTTTTATATGGCAGCGAAGCGTGGCCGCTACTTGAGCGACACAAGCAGGAGCTGCGTGTCACGGAGATGAATATGCTGCGGTGGATGTGCGGAGTCTCGCGAAAGGACCTTGTGAGGAACTCGCGCATCCGCGGTAGCCTTCGTGTCCGTGATATTTCAGACAAACTGCAGGAGAGTCGCCTACGCTGTACGGCCATGTTTT
The DNA here is from genome assembly GCA_963576865.1 of Anania hortulata. Lineage (NCBI taxonomy): Eukaryota > Metazoa > Arthropoda > Insecta > Lepidoptera > Crambidae > Anania > Anania hortulata. The sequence goes on from OY756400.1 coordinate 1,924,275, forward strand.
GCGGAAACGGGCAAGCTACGTAGGAAACAAATATCTGGCTATGCCGCCACCGCCAGGTCCTGGCAAAAGGGGTAGACCAAGAAATGCTGGCTTGACGTCGTGAGGGCTGACATGCGTGCCAATGATCTCACAACTAGAGACGCTCAAGACCGCGCGAAGTGGAGGAGTAAATCAAGGCAAGCGAACCCTGGGCTCCAAAGCAATGGCTTTGAACGCAACCGGTATTGACCGTATAGCTGAAGAAGAAGAAGTATTGGGCTAGTTTCCTGAAAAATTTTATTAGTCCGTGAGTTGGATTAACAGAAAATACTAGACACGTATTTTTTCTTTTCTCAATCAAACAAAAAATGATGAAGATATAGCCCGTTAAAGTTCCGCGTAACGTCATGCCTTGTGACACTTTTGAGCAAGGCGTGACGTCACTCCCAAACTTTGATGCGCTTTACCTTTGTAATTTTTTGTTTCATGGACAAAAGACAAATATGGGTCCAATATTTTTTGATAAAACTGACGGACTAAATAGAATAATATTTTTTTGACCCAGGAAATTAGCCTATTATCGTGTTGTAATTTTGAGTATTTGATAAATACAGACAACAGCTCGTCAACCTACCACAAAATTCAAAATTTCCTCAATTGATATTGATCTCTACTTGTCGGACTTAAAGTTGAAAATCGGTTTAATGACCTTAAACTTTTTAGGTAGGGCAACCTGCCGTACGAAAGGTTGTGTTCGATGTGGGTCGTTCCGATACTAATACCAAACAGCATCTAGCTCATCACTTTTTGTACTTGCTGCAAAATAAAAACGAAAACATTAGTCTATATTTTAATCATCATCATCAAACGTCAAAAGTAAACGTTTTCTTGATAGCAGTGTAAATTTAAAGAATTGCATAGCTGATTAATAATCAGATTTCCAGATCAACTACAAAATTACAGAGTATTTGAAAACAGAGTCTCGTCCTCTGGACTTCATTTCTCCAAAATTATGTAGTACCTATTAGAGATGCCTATTGATGATGATACTCAAAATCTTATTATTACTTATGTATCCACATAATGAGTAATTCAACTTTATTACAAATTCATCCATTTGAAACTTTTAACACTATAAACTAACACAGATCTATAAATAGACCAAGAATAGGCTAGTTTTCTGGGTCAAAAAAATATTATTCCCTCAGTTAGATTATCAAAATATATTGGTCTGTGTCAATCAAACAAAAAATGACGAAGATAAAGCGAATCAAAGTTTGGGAGTGACCTCACGCCTTGCGACACTTTTTAGTGTCGTAAAGCGTGACGTTACGCGGAACTCTAACGGGGTATTTTTCATAATTTTTTGTTTGATTTAGAAAAGAAAAAATACGTGTCCAATGTTTTCTGTTAGTTCAACTGAAACCTAAACCTTTTTTTAGAAATCTAGCCAATTCTTACATTATTACTAATTATTATATTAAAATTCCAAGCCAATTTAGATTTTGAATGTTTTCGATTTTTGTAATTATGTAGATAGCCAAGTAAGTTCAGCCAATGGTAAGTGGTCTCCGTCTCTTAGAATCATGTAATACCAGTAGCATTAATGCGTTGTCAAAATAGCCGGTATCTTGTGACGCATTTCTAATAAAATCTTTTTGCATCTTAATTTTGCTCTGTTTGGTTTTGGTTACATTATCAAACCGTACATTTTATGATGACGTCACTGCTATCTAAGTGATATCATTAAGTAGGTATTTAATAAGTTCCCAAGCTGTGTAGAATAAATTAGTCCACTTTTTAAGTAGCCGACACCTTATCAGATGATCTCTGATTACAAGGCGCGTTTCAAATTATGACTGGTACCTTTTAATTCGATTAAAGTTTTACTGCGCAGGATTAGAGTACATGTCAATCAGCCTAATAAGCAATTCAAATTTGTTAATCTAGGAGGGAGGACGGCTACAAATTTACATTCGAGCGGGCTTTGTCCTGCTGTTGGACTCGACTGTTCGAATTTTGGAACTGAGTCAGCATTTAAATTGATGCATTTTGTATTAGTGTGCAACAGAGGTAGTGTAGGCTCGTTTAGTTCGAGCGCTCAGAATCAATCATTCATAGACACTGCGTTTAGAAATGCAACATACGATCTTGACGACTTTCAGAGGAGATGTTTAGGTATAACATTTATTACACTAACTATAGTGGTGTATAGGTTAATATTTTTTCTATGCCACTTATAATAGCCAAGCAGTTTTTTTTGTTTGTCGTGTTACATATTCTTTCTAACTCCAACCAGCCCAGGCCATTCCAGAAGGTTAGCAGCTTTTTCAGACTGCTGCAGGCTTTCGGTAGCGATTCTGTAGATTGGAGAGTTCGTGCCCATTGATCTGCCACGCTTCTGCATTCCATAAGTACGTGCTGTGGCGTTTCTTCTGTCACCATGCATCCTCTTCATGTGAGACTGTCTGTCATACCTATGTTAAAGTGCTTGTTTAGAGGACAGTGATGGATTAAAACACCTTTAATGCCTGCATCCTTCAATATTCCTCCATTCTGTCAGGTGCATTTTTTCAGTTCTTCACGCAGATATATTTATATTGGGGACTGAGTTATGGGCATAGTAGTTCCGATTCCTGTTCTAATGCCTACTATTCTCTTTTAGCCAGTTCGTCTAATGCCTCATTACCCTGTGAATTGCTGTGTCCTTTGATCGATTGCAGTTACTTTGTTCGTGTTTGTAATGGGTTGAAGTATGTAGCCAAGTAGTTATTGGATGTAGAAGTTTCCTATAAAGTTTTTATATTTAAGCAGTGAAATGAGCCCACAAAAGGGTAAACTCATAAAATAGGATCATACGAACGTCAAATTTTCATTGATATTGAAATCAATATCAATTACGACAACAACCACAAGTTCAATGACCTTTAACATTTTGGGTAGATCAACCTGCCGGTGACTGTACGTTAGCATTTCTACGATATTCCTTTTTTCCAGCCACTTTTAAAACAATATGTTACAGGTAAAATGGACTCTTTTAAATGCACAACACCTACACAACAAGATAAGTTAATGAAATGTTTAAAAAGCCGTATACTTTTTCATCAGCAACTCATCCTCTCAGCACTTAAGTACGGCCATAAAAAAGTACGAAACAAAAATGGGTCACAATACTCACAATACATCGCTGGAAAAAGGTTGCAAAAAATAAATGGCCAATGTTTGTAATATTTTAACGGGCGGGCAAACATTGTATGTTATTTGTTGCTGAATATATTATAGCTGTTATCTGCGTAGAACTTGCTGTGCGCTTGTTTGAATTCGGAATTGCATTTGCAAAGGTTTTTGTGCCTAATCTCATATGGCACGTTTTTATTGGCATCGATGTCACTGGTATGTCCAATTCTATTTCGTATTTTTTTATAATTTACCTTCCAAATTTATGATTTTATTTTCACCGGAATATAGTACACATATTTGGGTTAAACGTGATTCTAAATAAACTATTAATTTCAATTTACACTAATTGCTAAAATATAAGGTTGTGTATCAGTCAACTAGATCACAGATAGCCAGATAAATTCATAGTATATTTCCCTTTATTTAAGGTACAAATGCTGGTTCTCAATTCATCACAAAAATAATACCGTTATTAGGTTTGAACCCGCAACCGCCATCGTGGAAGTCCAGGTAACTTACTCATCACAGGAACTGCCGGTCGTCGTTGTATTGATTTTTAGGTGTCTATTGTATCACAAACTATATTTACATAAAATCTTGATCAAAACAAACACAAACTATGCTTCTACCATAAAACTTATAATCATCAAAAAATCAATTACTTACTAACAGGAAACGGACTACCGAGCAAGTCTCGTGCATACACATTTTTCAAACTAGCCGGTTGCTAGATGGTATCAATAATTGGCATATCGGTGAACAGGGCGAACAGCGGATCATTTAATTTTCTTAATAATTTTCTATCGCTGTGCGCCTCGGGCTAGGAGCGCGCTAGCCTCTTGTATTTTACTTTTTAGTAATACTGTATAATCAATCTCTCTGTACGGTTGCTTAGGCCTGGATGGGGTATATGTGAGAAATGCACATAAAACCAGATGATTGAATGAATTAAGTCGCCAATGGTAAAATGCAGGTTAAGTAATACAGGTGCGTGTGAAATATAATATTCAAAAAGAATCAAATAAAACCACAAAAATACTTACACAAAATAATAAGTTCTATTACAACGTTTGTTTCATTGGCACAGTGAAGCAGGGATTTTTCTTGAACGCAAAGGATTTGGTTTCGATTTGGGTCGATTCAAAAATTATATTTTAGATTGGGTTGGATCTGGTATGCATGAACATACCTTTGGCAGCATTCTTTATCTATACCAAGGTAGAAGAAGGAATTATCACGTTAATTTCTTCTTTTGAGACCACGCATGATATTATCAGTGTGTTTGTGATTATTATGATGTTTGGCAAATGCTATACTCAAAAGTGGTGCTGTATAAACATTTTCATTTTATTATTTAAACAGAAAAAGGAAAGCGTTGTTTAATATATGTTTACTATGTTTTTTTTTAAACAAAACAGACGTGTAGCATCTGCATTTTATGTGTACTGCGCTGGTAATCTGAATCGGTTGCGGCCCCAGTGCCAGTGATTTATAGAAGGTGGCCAACGTCCTCCGACGCCTTGTCTCAGAGCTGTGCGGCCAATTTCGCAACCGACTGACTGCCGCTATACTAGTTATAATGCAAGTATTGTAAGATTATGATTTTAGTTACAATTAGACGTGACAGCTACAAGACAATTGAAACGATTATTAAGATTAGCCAAAACCAAAGCTGACACGGTAGCTGGATAGAAAACAAAGTTCGTTTTGTATATCGACCCGCCGGGAATCGAACCCAGGACCTCGGAAATGGTGACACCAAATCTGGCGTACTTACTTCTCCGCTACTCAGGACTGGAAGTGCAGGGATGCCATCTCCAATGAAAATATCATCTGGTACCTCGAAATAGGTACGACATTTTATGTTAATTCCTTATTTCAACACCATGGCGATAGGTTTGTTGACTGGTACATACTTTTTTATAATAAAACTTCACTCAAAGACGTAGTTGTGCTAGGTGTTGTAATCGGTTCTAAATGATTTCTAGAAAATTTCCATCGTCTGAAGATACCTTGTCTTAGCAATTTCTACGGAGGTTCTTACAAATTCTCCAAACGAGATTATAATGGGTGATGCCAATGTGATCCTGTGGGAACTAAGGATGAAATGATGACAGATTACAGTGTTCAAGTCACAATAAAAACAACTGACCAATTACGTATTAAGTCACACATACCTGGCTGCTAGGCCGCTATAGTCTATGCAGTTATAGACCTAGTAATCAAATTAATTTTAACCGGCTTAAGAAAAAGAGGATGTTCTCAATTCATCGGAATCCTTTTTATATTTTTTTATGTATGTTTAGCAGTCACCTTGTTACCACTTAACAAAAATTGTCTCAAAATGGGTGCCTAAAGACGACTATCACCAAAGAGGTAGATTAAAAAAAGATGGTGCGACGATTTGACCACGCTTGCAGGACTCATAAAGTTTCTATGACGCCAGCGAGAAATTTTAAAATATTTTTTAGAAACTGTATTACCTACATAATTATATTAGTTTTTTTTTGTGACGGTAAATATTCCACAGACAATTGCTAAAGCGATATTTTTATTTACTTCCGTCTATATCCAAACTTAAACCGCTAGCAGTGCGAATAGTATTTTTAAAATATTTTTCGGTACTATTCATTCATCATCAAAAAGCTATAAGCTAGACTTAGCTAGACATAAGAATCAGGTACGTCATCAATGATTTCATCAATGTGCTTTTGAGAATTAAATTCCGTATCATGTGTCCCATCTGCTATCGAAATCACTTACGCCGAATCGAATTTCACATTAATGTTGTGCGAACACCAGTTTCTGATCTGGTTTCTACATCGAAGAGGATAGGTCACGTAGGCAATAAGGCTCCGTCGCTGTCGCAAAAACACGCGGCGACTGCAAGTGAATTGGTATAAGCCTTGGATGTGTGGATATGTGTGATGTGTGTGAGCCAACGTTGGATCCAGAGTTTGTTGGAAAAAGTTTTTTAACTGAGAAAATGAGATGTTATTACTTTTTCTAATAACTTATTTTCAGCGTATTTTTTTAGCAATTCTGACGTTGGTGATCCCGTGTGCATCCCGTGTATGCAACTATGAAGTACAGGTACATAAAAAAATTACATGGTGATGGAATGAACAATAATATTATAATTTGAATGAAGAGGGGGGGGGGTTTAAAACTTCAACGTGTTCTGTTATAAAATAAACAATTGAACATAATAAACAAACATGTCACAAATCAAACACAAATTTTTATTGTCTCGGTAAGAAATGAACATCCTTGACCAGACAATGAATTTTGCTAGGGGAGTCTTCCAGGCTCCAACTCATCCATGGCAATTGAAAAATACTGTATTCCAAATTTACCTGAACTGGGAAATACAGCGCCTCTACACCGATCAGGTCGTTTAACTATATTTTTACTTTACTTTGACGTTAAAAAAGCCAGGAGTATCAAAATACAGAATGCCTTTCATAAATAGCTCAGTTTTCCATTACTAATTTTATACCCACGACGGATGTTGGAGGCACTTGAAGCAAACACCAAACGTTGGCCGCCAACGTGACGTGACTGCGCACGCAGGCGCACGCGCACAGCAAGCTAAGTCGAGTTTAGTAAATTGTATGTTGATTACAACGTGATATGGGCTTCATTGCTTTTAGGGTTCACTGTTATACAAGAAAAACGTTAAATGAATGTAAAGCATTTTAAACAACCAACTCCAGCTAACGTCACTTGCGCTGCACGCGTTGCATTCCGCAGGTGACGTTCGTTGCTTTAGCGTTGAACTGCTATCAAAGACTTAAGTGAACCCGCTTAAATAAAAAGGACGATGTCGAGTGATGTTAATTAACTTTAGAAAAAGTAGATATTATAATTTTCAATGTGGAGGCATTGCATCTAGACAAATATTTCCTAGAGTCACTTACTAACTTAATATTCGATGCTTTGCTTAATACCGAAATAGCTACCTAAAGGAACGATACCTGAAAAGATGCATGTATATTTTTTCTACGGAACCATTTTGAATTCATGCCTGATGCGCACTTTGCTGTCTTTATACAATGTCCAACTCCTGATTCGTTCGGATTTTTGCTTGAAGTCTCTATCTGGATTCAGAATCTTGGGAACAATATATAATTTAAAGACTTAATTACCAAGTAAGGCTAAAACGTGAGGTAAGTTTGTTTTTTAGAATATTGATGAAACTCGACTAAGTTGTATGATTTACAGTGGACATGTTTGTGTTCCAGTGTTTAGGTTAATGGAAAGTCCGATAATGACCTTTTTTAACGCAGTTCTGAGAACTAGTAAACAGTGTTAGCTAAGAGCGTGCTACGGTTATTAAAATCTGCATTTTTTATGTAAATATATATTTTGATTTATTCACGATTTAACAACATAATGGATTAATTTGCTATACTGACTACTTTTTTCGCTGGAAAGCTCATCCATCAGGATGAGCCAACTTTTTTGATAATAATAACAAATTGAACCATGTGTGTAACGGGTAAAGCCATATTCTGAAAAGAGTCAATATTTATTTTCGATAAAATAATTTCCTATAAAACCATTAAGGGCTTCTACTTTAAGTTAGCTGCTTGTATAGCTTAAGTTAAGCTGGTTTTTCACTATGGTATTTAATATACATATAATAAATAATACACGAATTATTTTCCGTGATATATTTAATAAAAGTTGGTTTAAACGGTTTTACTTTGTGATATTTATTTTACATCTTCAGGTATAAATAAATTTTAATTTTTATTGCTTTGCATAAGTACAAATGGCATCCTTGGTGCATTGGCTGACAGGTAGAACTCGCCGATGCTGGAGCGCTGGATTAGTTTGCAAGCTACCAGAACTGTCTAGGCGACTCCTGCTGGGCTAGGTCACCTCTCGCTTATTATTTTTAGAATTTTGTGCCTTATTGTATTAAACTAACATAGGCTAAGTTACAATTTTGTTACTAACATAAATATGGACTCTGGTCTGAAATAAATTTCATTCATTCATTCATTCATAAGTAGTAAGTATTTACACTAAAATATAATATATTTTACATAAAAAACCTCTCAAACCATATATCTCAGACTATAATATACAAGTATATTATATCCCATAGTGTAAAACCAGTTTTATGTAACAATCAAACGTTGTCGTCAATATTTTTCAATCAGTGTTTCTTAGTTAGTCACCATAAATTGTAGACGGGCGAACACTATCGCTTGTTGATATGGTCATAGTTCAACAATGGGCTTCCCATAATGTGAAAGCGTTCGCGCCGAAAAGCCACGCCCGACTCCCGCGCCGCCCCGCCCACTAATTGGTACCGGTTCTGTTAATGAGCGCCAGGTGGCGGCACCTGTCATGGACAGTGGCCTAATTGTGGGCGATGTTCAGTAATAAGTTATGGCTGATGCGAATCCGCAGTTGTCGGGGTTGCTCGATAGTATTGAGAAGATAGATAGACATTATTGAGAACAGAAAACGTTAGATATCTCCAGTATATTGTGTTCATGTTGCCCGCATCGAGCGGTTGCAAAAGAGGTTTCTGTGGCATTTAACATACAGTTGCAAAATGGGCAAAAAACTCAAGTCATATAGGGACCGACTGAAGCATTTCCGAATGACTCGCTAGAGAAGCGTAGGGAGATGTTAGATTTGGTTTTCCTCAAGAAACTAACAACAGGTCACTCTCCTTGTCCTGATTTGCAGAACAAAGTGGCATTTAATATACCGCGCGGTCTGCCGAGGAAATCAAATAGGAAGTTGTTTTGCATGTCAAAAAGTCGCACTAACTTAAAAAAGCATAGAGCGTTGTCCAGGATGTATGCATTGTACAGTGACCATGAAGCTTTTATCGATCTAAATGTTACTTCAAAATTTGGTATAAAGAAGGCCATTCTTACTTTAAAGTAAGATGTACTATTTCCATAAGTTTGTTCTTAGTTTAAGTATTTTTGTTGTTAAGTAAACAAACACATTATGCATGGTTACTTAGGTAACATACATCTGTATGTACTATGTATTAATATTTACTACGTACACAGTTATTTGTACATGCAGTGCTTTTCTTTAAGTGATAGGGCACTTAGACAATTAAGTTATGTGCATTATGATTTTTTGTTACTATATAATGTACTGTGTATATAGTGTACTCATTGTTGAAGAGCCTAATAAATAAAAAATAAATAAAATAGAATTTACGTACAGTCAACGGCAGGTAGACCTACCTAAAAAGTTAAAGGTCATTGAACCGATTTTTAACTTTGAGTCCGACATGTAGAGATCAATATCAATTGACAAAATTTGACGTTTTCATGACGATCAAACAAAACACAGGTACCTACTTTTAGGAAGAGATATTACATTTAAAGTTATTTTGACCAAAGTAAAAAAACATCTATTTTTCATGATGACATTAACAAAAATCATTTAATTTTATCAGTATAATATTATCTGAATTGACCGTAACCATAAATCGAACCTGAGAACTTTTGCATTCAAAGTGACTGCGCCATTACGGCCATCGGTTTTTCAAAAGAATAGATAAAATTCGATTGTCGTTGGTGTTCAAAGTTTTGAGATTTTTATTTCGAGTTTTTAATTTAAAAAATGATGAATATCACCGTTTAAACTAAACAAACTTAGATATTTTTCGAACGTTCATATTATTTTCAAAAATGTATTGTCAGGCTACTGTTAATATATCTTTAAAAATCCGTCTCAGTAAGTCACAAGTATGTCAGCAGCAGAGCTCCATATCAATAAACCATACGGTACAAACCATAAAAACAGCTAAGTATTCTAGTATTGATGTTTCGACGACACTTAAAAGCCTTATTTTACTCACAGCATAAGCCGCTGAACTGATCCTTCCTGACAAGGGAATTATATGGCAATTATACTCATACTTTGTCCATAGTTCCAGAGAACAGAAAATCAGACGAAAAGTGTAGTAGTTGCTTCGGTCAAGTTTATTTAGTCAACAAATCACTCGTCACTGAATTAATAATATTTTCAATTGCAATTATTTTACATTTTCCGTATGTAATATGGAAGTTTTAGGGAATGTGAGTTAGGAATATAGTTCAAAACATCTAAAAAAAATAAATAAATTAAACTGTTTATTTTATTTAAATGAAGAATATCTTAGAATTAAAGATTATGTAAAGCGCCCTAAAGATAATTATATTTAGTTAAATGCCATGGTTGGTGTTTGAATCATCATCATCAAAGCTCTCCCACAGTATTTTGTAGATTGGCCTGTTAGACCTCCATCCAGCGGCTTCCTGCAACCTTTACCAGGTCGTCTGTTCACCTTGTGGGTGGACGTTCTACGCTGCGCTTGCCAGTACGTGGTGTTTGAATCATCATCATAGGCCTCCCCCATTGACTTCCAGATTGGCCGGTTAGAAAGTGTTTGAATGCTTGTCAGTAAAAAGTGTTATTTAATTCGGTATTCAAAATGTTTTGTTCCGTAAATAGTTTCTCAGTTTGTAAAGCTTGCCCTTTATCGAAACTGAAACTATTATTAAGCGCGTTTAAACTATTATCTGTCTATAAACAACTTTAACAGTTTGTTGAACAACACAAAACAGACATTGTAAATGTCAATTAGATTAATTCAATTCCATTAATATTCACTTCCTACCCACAACCACCTCTACAATTATTGAAGACAAATATTTACTTGTACTGAGAGATGTTTAGGAAGGAGACAGACGTTGCGTTTTTAATCGAAAAAAATCGACGTTTAAAAACCGCAGCGTATAAAAGTGACTGTAGCACCAACGAGCTTCATAAATTAAGTATGTGCAAATAAACATTTTTGTTAACCTAAAACATTAAGTTTTAGGTAGCAGTGCGTTTTATTGTGCGTTTGGGTGTTGTGGTACCGTCGTTGTTTCTGATTTCTGTAACACAAGTGCTTTGGCTACGTACCACAGGATCAGAGCAATGTATATGATGTTTTCCAACATTTATTATTTTATTTATTTATTTATTGAAACGATTTACTTCGTTTGATGCTAGAAAGATGATTCAAAGATGACGATGCGAGAAAGTCTAGACATGATTTATATTAAATCCTTAGAAACACACATATTGTCACTTTTATTTTTATTTTAATAATTAAGACCTTGCTTCAAATTATTTAGCAAGAGAAAAATGAGTAGAAAAGAAACGTACAAGCATAATTTTGGTGGAACTATTAATAGGTTATGCTGATAGGTACGTTTTTTAAACATTGTTCGAAAGTATAAATAATCTTGCAACTTTATACGACTACTAAATAAACAACGCTTAGCTTTACGTTTTTAAAAGCAAAACAAACTTCTACAACATTAATAAAACCCGTGCTAACTCTTGTTAATGATTTCAATCGTTCCACCGGCTCGTCTTTGGGCAGCCTTCCCCTCGCCTACGCGCCGACAGCCGGTCATTAGCTGCGCCTGCACCTCGAGGGCTTTCACATTAACTCGGTACGCGGATGGAACTGTCACGGTCTAGACCTGAAGACTTCAACACAGTAATCGTGAACGTAATCACTTAGACCATAAAGGATATTTTTTATTCTGGGTCAATTGAAATTGTATGATTTCAAGCGTATGATACAGTGCTTAATACTAGAAATATTAATCAATTTAGATTACTTTTAGTTTAATCAAGTTAAAAATTTCCAATTGATTGGTAAATGCAGCGCAGGGCAACTATAACTATAGCCTATACGATACTTTTGCTCTGTGACATGCATTGGATTGGTATTTTCAGCAGTTTAGTAAACTGACGTGATCACCGTCTTCTGTAGCATATACCTATACCTCCTCCAAGTTGTTCTAAATTTCTTGGCTTTAGGTGGCGTTCGTATTATTGTACATACTCTAACATACACACAAAAAGAATAGACTGTAAGAAAAAAAAACCGAAAAAGAAAAATATAGGAGTGTAAAGCCTTGTTTGGTAGCTTCCTCGTAGTATGCCTAACTATACCATTAAAATGTTCGTTGATTTTCGACCCTATAACAAGTGAAAGAGGTTCAAAGTGTGGTGGTACTTATATTGCTACTGCCTGACTAAGGTTTAAAAGCTTCAGAATGAAGGTCTATAGAGTCACAAAGACAACAAGAGTGCAGAGATTTATTCTGCTTAGCTCCCACTTGCTACATGTCTTGTAATTGTATTTCCTGTAAAAAAGGCTGACATAGATGACTGACTTTGTTGGGCAGTTTCTTCTCATCACCAGCCGATGTGTAGTCCCGAAGCAGTGGTAGGGCAAAGCTATATTTTTGGGACGTGTATTAGTGCCCGAAAGAGGGCCTTTATACTGAACAAATTAGTAATATTGAAGAGAAAGACATGCAATGCTACTCATCCATTCCGCGTTGATGTGTGCGACAACTGTTAATAAATAAGAAGAAAAAGGCTTTATTGGCTGCGTCAGTACTACAAAGCATGATGCCGTTTGAGATAAGCTTCCTCCTCGGGCGCCGCTTGACACCGCTCACCTTAGTAATTGCGTAACGCATGTTGCGTCCGCGCAGAATTATCGGTTATTATAAAACCGTGATAGCAGCGCATCTGAAGCGTAATGAATGTGCGGTAATCAACCATTTGATATGCGAGAGCTATTATAGAATTGTTTTAGCGCTATTTGTAGAGACTAGGTTTGTTTTGGTATTTTTTTTGCAGACAAAGCTGTTTTATAACTTTTTAAGGTTGCTAATTAAAAGTATTACTTGTCTCGTGTCGTATTGCCTTTCCACATATCTTTTGTTCTTTGTTTTTAAATAGAAACATCTTATACTTTAGAAGTCTAGGGGCCTATTTCACATACGTTAAGTAGCTCTTCTTTGACGATTCAAATGTAATGCGATTGATTATTTATAAATACCTTTCAGTACAAATGTTAGGAAAATAAATGATGACATTCTTGATTTAGGCGTATTATACTTTAACCGTCGGGTAATTTTAAATTGACGATGGTGAAATTGGCCCTGAGTCTACAAGACTTTTCTCCTTAGTAGGGATTCCTCTAACTTGTAGTAACCTACGCGTTGCTAATATATATTTAAGCAGTTTCCTCTAACTTATTTACAATTCTTTACAAAATTTTACAATTTATTATGCTGTAAATCACATTTCACACAGTCATCTGCAGATCAAGCTATACATTTGTTATAAATTATGGATTAGTATATACTGGTCTGCACCGCAAAAGTAAGTTGTTTACCACGCTCTTTGCTCACAGACCTAGTTAATTTTATTCTGCAGATAAACTATCTACTCTACAGCCTATGAGCCATAGCTCTCGATTGTATCTGAATCCTAAGAGATTGTTGTCTTGGGGGTCGTTAAATAGAAAGACTGTCCTACGCATTTGCTTTGCATCTGCCATTTAGATAGCAGAGAGTTAAAATAGTTCGATCGACATATTGTAGAGCTGTGGTTTTTGTTGAGCGGTGAGAAATCACGGACCGCTCATTTAGTAGGATTTCTTTTGTGTTAGATTCTAGAAAGCTGGGTCGCTTCCTTAATCTTGTTTAAGAGGCCGTGCACCTTTTTTCAGTGCAAAATTGAAATACAGTTCTATGCTTGTGTGCGTCTATGATGCGGGACAAAGCGTCAACAATGTTGATCCTTTACAAGATAATATTGATAATTTATTGGGTAGTAGACGTCCTACCTAGGTTTGAAAAACGATCGGTTTTGCGCGCTTGATTTTATAGTTAATTTTAACTTTGGTTTACTACTTATTTTTTTTGTTTTTTACATAAAATAAAAATTATGTATATTAAAAGTATACAAGATTATTGTGTTGTATTTAAATCTTATAATAGTTGTTCTAACTAGAAAAATAAATGATATTTGAATGGAAATTTCTAAAATTTTATGTTATTTCAGCATTTTTTTTCTGCTATATTTTGTAAATTTTGTAAAGTAAAAAAAAGTATTCAACCTGTGCAAGTAGACCATAATTATCTTCAATTCAATGTTAAAATCGATTTGTTAGGACAACTTATAGTCTCTTGTAAACCGATGATCAAACGTAACTCGAACGACATTTTTCTGAAATAAGGGCAGTTCTTTTGATGATTTACCTTTATTTTTGAAATGATATGAAAAATCCATTCGCGCTTCATGCAAGAATAAGAACAAATCTTTTAAATCACTTGTTATTTTGTTTCAATAATTATTTATGTATTTATAATCAGAGAACAAAATGTACGGAAATACGACAATTTCTAGGAGGGCCTCTTAACATCTGTTGCTTTTAAAAAATTTATATGCTTATAAGAGCAAGCATCAGACCATAACAATAACACCGAAGTTTGTACCACTGTACTGTTTCTTTTAATCGCTAACCCATAATAACTATCCCGAAGACTGCTTCCCGATATATTTTTTACCCTACTACTGAGTAGGGTAAATAAAATATTGGGACGTAAAAAAGAGACTAATTCAAGCCTTATATATTCAATAATAACTGGACTGACACCACCTAAGATTATGACCCAGAGAAATACACCTTTGCTAGTAAGAGGACAAAGCGCTGGAGGCAGAAGTCGTAATTACAATTTAAGAATGTTTTTTCAGGTTTTGAAAAGCAAACACAAAATGTCAATGCATAGTATTGAATGTACTGATAAACGTGTCGAATAGGTTTATTTCAACAAATAGGGGCACTTTTTTGAATATGTAAATAAAGTTTTGTTATTTAGTACAGTCAACGGCACGTCAACCAATCCAAAAAGTTAAAGGTCACTTTTTTTAACCGATTTTCAACTTTAAGTCCAAAAAAGTTAAAAAGTTATTTTGACGTTTTGTGGTAGGTTGACGATATGTTGTCTATACCTTATGACGTTCCAGAATTAAAGCCTAAGCTTATAAGTCTGCTCGTATTGAAGAATAATTTCTCATCATCCTTGTTCCTTTACTAAAGCGAAACCTTTTCGCTGTTCGATATCGCGTCTTACCAGCAACATTATTTTATCAGACGTCGTATGTCGCTTGTAATCGAAGGGTAAACCCAATCATGGATATGTAGAAGTGTTATTGCGATTGAACGCCGTATTTCCAACTCTTGATATCGAGTTGAATTAAAAGCGGTATAATGTCGTTCAAATAATACTCAATAATTTATTGCAAAACTATAATATACATGTCATCATCATCACCATCATGTCAGCCTAATTCAGTCCACTGGACGTAAGCCTCCCCCAAAGAGCACCAAGGAGCACGATCTCCCTTTTTCATCTATCCACTGCCACCTTAGTTGTCGGTCCATCGAGCTGGACTGCGTCCTACACTATATTTACCAAGACATGGTCTCCACTCGAGAACTTGTTTACTTCATCTTTCATCGGTTCTGTGACAGATGTGGCCGGCCCACAGCCACTTTAGCTTGCTACATTTTAGGTCTATGTCCATTACTTCTGTCTGCTGCTGGATAACCTCGTTTCGGATTTTATCTCTTATCGAAATCACAAGCATCGACCTTTGCATAGCTCGCTAAGTGACGTAAAGTCGGTGGGCCAGCTTTACTGTCTTTTAATGTGCATGTAGATGTTACAAAGAAATTCACTAGTGTTTTAGACCATGTTGGGCACGCAACTTGGGGCTAGGATTAAAGAATATATTTAAGACCAATTAGGTATAAGCAATCCAGATAAATCATTAGAACATAATAATGGAGGTTCCATAATCATTGTTTTAACGATCAACTGGTCTAGTTGTTCGCGTTTCAGACTACAAAGTGAGGAGGTTTTTGGTTCGAATCCCGCTAGGGGAAAATGTTTTATGAGATGAGAATTGTCGTTTGTCCCCAAGTCATGGATGTTTTAAATGTTTTTTATCTGAAAATAGTCGCCAAAGTACAAGCTTTGTCTTATTTAGGGCTAGATATTTGGTGTGATTGTTTAAAAATCTGATTAGGCAAAATTAAACCGCAAATGTTTGTATGCTAAGGTGCAAATAATAAATTATACTTTCAGGCTCCTTACAAGACATTTGGATATTGTTCCAAGCTTGATAGTTTGAGCTAGATTAATGTGATTATTGTAAGAATATTTAGCACAGACCAAAACATTTGTAAGAATGGTCGGCTTAATATCAAAGTATTCTTTAATAGGCAACCATTAAAATAATTATAAGGCTAGTAATAGTAAAAGGTTTCGACCAATGTTTTGATTAATACTGCATGTTGTCTGTCACTCTATACATTTTTTTTTTTTTTTTTCTTTTTTCTTTTTCTTTTTTTTCTCCTTTATTTGGGACAACAAACAATTACATTGGCTGCTTAGGTACTAGAATGTAAGTTAAGTAAGTGTTACTAACAATGTAATCAGCACCATTATCCACAGATAAGTTAAAACGAATTATAACAGGTTGTGAATTATAATATTGTGGTGTACACGCTGTGACATTATAAAGATACGGAATTACCCAAACCCTAAGGTATGGATAATTTCGCACACACTTTTCTTGAACGAAGCAGGTGAACTAGAGAAGAGTTCGACGTCAGTAAAGTATGCATTGTACAAGTATTTTGTTATTTAGTTGTATATTTATGGTACACTAGTTTATTTTATTAAGTACGGGTACCAGTTTTGTTTTTATCGTCTATTTTTCCAAAATTAACAAACATTTCATTAAACCGAACTCACGGAAACCGAAAAAACGCTATCGGACCAGAGGCACATAAGGAATAAGTAATGTTCTCAACTTCTGTAATAAATCTTAAAAGAATGCTTTGGCTGCTCCCAAAAGGATACTCGTAGAAGCGTTCACCTTCTATTTTCCCGTTATTTATGAGACTATGCTTTACACTGGAACCACAGTATAAGATAAAACGGTAGACGATCCCCTGTACCACAGAAAACATGCTAAACAGTAGCTCAAGTTAGTAATAAAAATACTTTTTTGTATGAGAGTATGTCTTATGCAGATAACTATGAGACGATAAAGTAACCTGCATTACGTACTCAAATTGCGACCATAAAGAAGACTTTAGTGTACTAATTTAACGGCTGTGGTGGACAGCGCCTCTTTACCCCCACGACTGATGTTTGACTGACTATGCTTGAAACTCCCTTTGACGTGTATGATAACGTCAATTTAGGTGTTTGTATAATGTATTCTCTGTAAAGTGGCAAAGTTTTTCAACGGCTCATCAAACTACTACAAAACAAAAAAAATTACTGAATTGATTTTGAATTTTATCCTATGTGTTTTAAGTTTAAAGTTGACAACATAAATAGCCTTTTTTTCAGGTTAACCTGCCGCTAACCGTGTCTACTTTATTGCAATTATTATAATATCAGTTGTAAAATATCATTTCTTTTAAATTTGCTTATATGTACAAAATGACACAAAAATATACATTATTTACCGGTCCAGCATTGTGTTAGGGAGATGACTTACTGTATCGATTTACACTATGGCTTCACACTGGAACCGCGGGCCAAGAATAAAATGGGTAACTAAAATAAATGGCCGTATGTTACCATAATCATAGATTCCCAAACAAATGTACCGGCTTTTTTCCCTAATGAAAACTAATGTCTTGTATTCTGTGCCAGGTTGTAGGCCTAATTGTATATTTATAACCTCTTTTTCATCGGAGGATAAAAGCAGATTTTTATTTTTCGGCTATCTCTAGGCTTGTATAATAAATAATATAGCGATGGCAGGATATCTCTAGGCTTGTATAATAAATAATATATTTATCTTTATTTGACTAACGTAGTTTTTATTGATGGTTACTATTACAAGATTATTTTTACACCCTTAAAATTGGTTTGTGTAAACGAAATAACTAAACTGTAACTAAACCGACAGTACGCAAGCCGTCTTGAAATTTCCTATCGTACTTTTAGACTTCTACCGACCTAACGTTAGATCATTATTCATACTACATCTCCTCGAAGCAGGGTTGCCAGTTTTTTTTTTTTTGGCAAGTCGGGATAAGTATTTATCTTTTTATTTGAGTTCTAAATTACGTTTTCGTAACATTAGATATCAAAAATAGCTAAGATAGAAAATGTATTTTAATAAAAATATGATATTTTAAATCAGATTTAACCCTATCGTTAGGCAGTTAGTCTTCTTCTTCTGAGTAAAAAATAACAAAAATTTGAATCTTGAAATGAAATTTAATTTCTAAGCGCGTCAATTAAAATACAAGCTGTTTTGAATTGGCTTGCATCTTAATGGGCTGGCAGACGCCTAAAAACATCCTAGAACATGGTAATTATTAGTAGCTTGTAGAACATGGTAATTATTTTCTTTCTTCAAAACCATGATAATAGGTGAGTTGTCAATACATAATATTTACGGTTCATTATCTTTCTCCTCTTTATCTGTACGGTCAATCCCGGTTGCGTCCAAAGCCTAAAAATATAGCCTAAACCTAAACTATAAACTACCTAATGAGTGAGTAAGAAGTTTGACACCTTAATACTTGAGGATTCTTTTAGAAGCGTATAATGTTATACCGAATCATAATTTGAGCGATGTAATCATTCACAGAAAGCACTGTTGAAAGAAATATCCCAGATAGCACGTTTCGCAGAAATCACTGGTGATAGGCTTTGTCCGCAGAAAGATCGGTTGACGGAGAGCATCCTTAAAAAAAAGCATTATTCTTAAACAAGCACACCAGCACTTTCTGATTTTATTAATTATAAAGTGTTTAACTATATGTAGACTAAGTATGTTACTGCTCGTACCAGTTTATTTGGTACTAAGGACAATGTAGTAGCCCAGCATCTTTAGAAAGAAAGAAAGAAAGAAGAAGAAAGAAAAGACATTTATTATACATTGGACATCACACACAAACAGTAAAAGACACAATACATTATTTAAATTAAAAATTAAAAAAGGGTAACAAAATAAAATTATAATAGAAAAAAAAAAAAAACCAAGCGGTGCCACTATGTGCCTGTGATGTCCGGGATAATGGGACCTCACTCAGCTTGAGCCACGGCCTGAGTAGGCCGCGACGCTGGTTTTCAGTAGGCCCCGCTGAGTGAGGTACACGAACGGACAGCCGACGAAACTTAAATAAATAATATGCATATTAAATATAAAAAGAAATAAACTTAAAGACAATAAACAGTACGTAAACTAATGAATAGACAGCGTTATAATTATTACTTAAATAAATATTAGGTTTCGCGTGGAGAACAGATTAAGAACAACTTTATGGTAACAAAGCAGATTATGTAGATAAAACTAAACGCTAATCCATCGCTGCCTGGCTCAAAAACGAACACAAAGAGGCAATCTAATCTCAGTGAGTTATACGCGCCCATGATCGTAGTCAAGAGTCGAAGGTACCACTGCCTTCCATTTACACGTAATTTACATTAAGATGCCACATTTGCATCTCGGAATGACCTTTTCATAACCATCATGGCGGCTCCCAACTTAGCGATTAGCTTAATGGATTCCTCAATTTAATGAAACCCAAACTCAGTAATTGGCTTTTAAAGAGATAGGACAGAATTTACGATTACTTCAGTTTTTTCGTCTCCACTGGACCTTAAAGTTTTATCAAAATTCTTTGTTGAGACCCGTTATACGAAAAATATATTCGGTAGGACTTTAAGTAGGTTAACATAACGTCACACGTTAGTTTATGAGAGCTAGAATATGTTTTATGCGGGTAACGTAGTCGGCTACTACCTACAAAAAGATCTGCCCCCCTAGCATGACCACCAAAAAACTATACAGGGTTACATTGCAAAGGAGTGCCAAATTTAAAAAATAAGATCTAGGGAACAATTTAAAGGAGTGTCTTGATCGTTTTTATTTTTAATAATCGTCTGTTAAGAAAAATAAAACTTTAAAATGTTCGAAAATAAAGTCAATAGAAGAATTACGAAAACCGCGCGATCATTAATCAGAGGAGTAGGTACGGCGAGCCTACAAGGACCGTACCCTGTATGATATACGATTTATCGTCACCAACTGTAAAAATATGATAGATATAGTCGCCATGTTGAATCGCCGTGCCAATGACGATCTCTGTTTCGATAAAAAATTAACATTGCGGCTATACCTAGCTGATTATCCTAAAAAAAAAATACCGTTGGTGTCGATAAATGCTAGGGGGCTAGGGGTTACGTCAGTTGGTCGATGATGTTTCGCTATTCTTACCTTGACTAGGAACGGGGAAAAGATGTAGGAGGAAGATTAGATGACCGTCCAATAGAAGAAAATCTATTAAAATTTTCAGAGAACAGGCCTCTGTATAGTGGCCAAAGATCAAAGGTTTGTTCTTAGGAGGACGCTTGTAGGCTAAAATGATAATGATAAACCTCACATCGATCGAAAAATAGTATCATGTTAGCCATTTTTTGCTAGGCAGCTATTAACCCGTGAGAAGGCGCGCTATGAGCAATTTGCTCACACAAAAATTTAATTCAAAAATTTTTTGTCTTTCTCTTGCCACACCAATTCAAGCACTTAAGTACCTTCCTAAATATTCACCCCCTCTCCCCTGACGCAATTCTCGATCCGCTCAGTGGCGTTGCGACCGCGCAGCAAGGCGTTTGTGGAGGCCGTGTACCAACGTGCGGCAATTTGCTCATCACGCGCCCATCCGTGTAAGTATTTATTTTTGTGGTTTAAAAAAGTTAGATTGTTATTTCTGCCATATTATTTCATTTGTTTGATTTATATTAGTTGATTATCATGTAAAAACTCTTTAGTTATAATGTTATTATTTTTATTTTTCTTCTAGCTACACTACAGATACAAAATGGACGATCGAATGCAAGCACAAATTCGTTCGTGGTTGGAAGAGGATTCTGGTGATGAATTGGATGCAGATCTTGAAAATGGGGAACAATATCGTGTTGACATCATAGAAAGCGATAGTTCTGTCATCCGTAGTCCTCACGAAACTGATACGGACGGATTACACTTACTTATGGGATCAATGCCCAAATAATATACAAAGCCAACACAAACACTCTGATTGAGAGACAAACATTCTTGAAAGAGGTGGCTCTCGAGCTGGTGAAACCACATATTTCACGCCGGATTCGCATGGAGAACATATCCTCAGATCTCAAATTTCTAATGAAGCGATTTGTGCCGGCTCCTGTGCCTGTTGCGGAGCCAGGACCAAGCGGATTTTGTGCAATATGTCCTAGACGTAAAAATAGAAGGTCAAAAAAACCATGTACTTCGTGCAAGCAATTACTTTGCACCGAACATGTAAAATACATGTGTTCAGTATGTTTCGAGAGGCACATTAGTGTAGATTTAATGGATGAATAACACTTTTTAGTTTTTGTTATGTAACAGTTTTTATTGTGATTTTTATGAAACGTGCCAAAAAATTAATTAATACTAGGTTGTTTTGTTATTTGCGTTAGAAGTTGCTATTATGTTTAATAGTTTTGATTAAAACACTTGTTTTCTTACTTACTAAACCTTGTGTTATTTATTTAAATACATTATAAGCCAATAAATATAGAAACACTAAAAATATGAACATTTATGATAGTGTGAGCAATTTGCTCGCGCGCGCCTACTCGTGTAAGAAAATTAGGCGCGCCTTCTCACGGGTTAAGGCGCTAAGTATTGATTGATTGCGTCCATGTTATGTTAATGTGTAACAATTGATGACGTTACGTAATCAGGAATTTGTTGTTTTGTGAATATGTGGTCAGTCCAATATGCCTTGCTTTTGGATAAATTCCGAGAATCTACGCAAACCTATGCGATGTTACTTTACGCGCTATGTAAGGAGTGGGCCTACTAATTCTATTATAATTGTGCCCGTTATTTGAGCCCTGACAACAATGATTGAACCGGGGTCTCCTCGTTTTCTGACGCTTAAATCTTTTTGTTTGATCAGGCATTTGTTGACAACAAATTCGTTGACGTTAATCCTCAGACAATGGCCCGGTTTTATCCCAATGACGGGGCGAGTGTCCTTTTTAAGTAATGTTAAAACGCCGAGTTAATATTTGTTTAAAAGATCTATGAGGAATTATTGTTGGCCGATTTGAGCGTGAAATCCGCAGGAGGTGGTCGCTAAGAATTCTCTTAGTCCTTTCTATTCCCAGTTTTTATTCTATGGTAAATGAAAAGAAAGCCTTCTTTTATTACTGCATTGGAATGTTTGACTGGCTCATTGCTTTTGTGTAGCAATTATCATTTTTGTGGTTGATCAGGGAATATTACATTGAAAATTCATGTTAATTTGGCAGACATATTTATTTATATTCGTTAAATTTCAGCGCCATTTATAGCAAGTAATATTATTTACAAATTCGAGTGAAGGTACAAAATAAATCACGAAAATAAATAATTTAAACCCCTAACTTACACTACACTGATTTTGGTTCAAAAACAAAACTAAATTACTTTTTGTCCGAGCACAAAATCGTTTTGGCCTTCTCCCTCATTGCTCTACGGTAATTACTTAGGATAATAAGTACGCTGGTTAAGGCCTAACATCAACAAATATGACTACAACTCGATTTATAACATGTAATTACAATGAAATATACTAAGAAACTGGAATCTACCGATTCTGAAATTTTTCGAAATCATCATGTTCTTTTACACACTAAAATATTATCACTTTCACTCATAAACAAGACATTTGTATTGACGTCCAAGAAAAATATACTTCCTCTGTATTTTTACAATAAATGCTTCAAATATTTACAAATAGATATACATATTTATTGCTGAAGAAGACATCATAGAGTTCACAAGAGTGAGTAATTTCTTCGTCCAAACCTATTTATAGTAAAATATATCTAACAACTATATTTAACTAAATGATAATAAGGACTAGTTGTAAAAATAGTTCTAGTAAATATTTATAACGATAAGTCTATAAAACATGATACCGTACAGAGATTCTCCAAACATAACACAAAGAGAAATTCACATACAATTTGACAGTACACATATTATTATGTATATCCATTATGTACAAGCAGTATATAAACCAACTTTTATATTTAGAAAATTATGTTTTACTATCTGCTCTTAACATATGTACATTACTAATTTTTCTGGTGTTAACCTTACTGTGTTTTCATAAATACATTAGAATATTTTTTTCAATTTACATTTTCCCTAAATCTACATACAAAAAATTCACAATAGGTGTTTTATTACAGCAGCATTATTCACAGTGAGTTCAAAAGTTTATTTCAACAGAATAACATTAAACACAAAAGTTAATTTCAGAGCTCGTATATCACGATTCTGTTTTCACTCTCACACGTCCAACCCATTTGTGAACGCGAACTTCACTACAGTTTTATTAGCGCGATATAATTTCGTCCAAAATTTGTTTAGGAACTGAAAGAGCGGCCTTCTACGGACAGCATGTCAAAACTGTGACGTCACACAACCACATCACGCGTCGCCGACTCGTTATTTGGAACCTCAGGGGCTAAAACTGGCTGGACGCAGTGAGCTGCTGGAACGAAATCTTCCACCAGCTTTCGCTTGAGGACTGACGATGATCCCACATACACATTGGTCCCTGGGAAGGTGCCTCGTCGTCTCCGCCTCCACACAATTGCAGCTAGCACTGCCAAGCCGAAAGCGACCATGGCTGATAAGAAACCTAATACTAACTCGGAGTCAGGGGCGCGCTCAGGCATCCTTTCCCCTCTCATAGAGCTGACGAGGACCGACATGAGACGGTCACCCTCACTGACTTGGACATCTTGTACGCTCTCAGTCGAAACGCGTTGAGCTCGACTCGTGTCAATGGTCATAGTCTCAGACCTTTCATTGTCTACTCCTGGTGTACGAGACACTAGTTCAACTTGTATGTGATAGATTGTATCTGGCCATAACGATAGAGTCACTCTAGTGGAATCAGTAAAGAGGTTTCCTTTTAGACCACCACCATCGACTTCCCATGTTACTAAATAGACTCCTCTAGCTATTCTCGGTTCCCATGCAATTTCGCCGATGACGAGTACTTTCTGGTGGATGAGGGAGATCTCTTTTAAAGTCCATTTGTGCTCGTCATGGTTAGAGGTGTTGGTGTCGTGAGCGACCCATGTTTCGTCCGGGCTGTAAATGGTGACTAAGCCTTGAGGGTCTACAACTAGTACCCTAAGAAGTGCCCCTTCATTATTAGAAGGGACTCGTGTAGCGAGAAGTTGCGTTTGAATGATTTGTCGCCAAGGGCCTTCGGCAGCTCGTCGCATGACGACATAGACGAGGGGTGCGGGGCGGGAAGCGGCGCGGGGTGCAGGCGGCGGCCATCTTGCGAGGGCCCCGCTCACCCTCATCACCCCCTCGCCCTTCGTGTGGATGACGGGCTGCGTCTGCGACGCACGTGCTGCCTCCGAGTGGAATTCGCACGCGACTTTGCAGCCGGGGAACTGCAAAGAAGGATTTAATTAGCTAAGCGAAAGGGAATTAGGGCGGAACGGATTAGTGCGACGCTAACAAATAGGTGACTTAAACTTTTGTCAGAAGGAATTTGTAACTAAGTAAGGATTGTAATAATTTTGTTTCTCTCTAACAGGTACTATAAACTGTATTCAGGAAGAAAAATCAACTAAGTATTTTTTTATTGATCGCATAAGTAAGTACTTACACAAATGTCTTTCTCGTCACACACAGCACCCCAGACTTGATAGTTAGACTGAAGCAGCTCACAATTCTCCCAACACTGTAACAAAACAAAATACATAAATAACATGACAATTTAATCATTAAACCCTACTTATAGTTAATGTAGAAGAAGAGAAGATTCATAAAACCATACTTTAAACTGAATTCTGATTCAATCTTAGTAATAACTACCACAAATGATTAAATCAATAATTTATAAACGGACTATTTCAAGATAAAAAAATCACTTCCAACTAATTTTATAGTGTTATCGAGGCTTCTTTAAAATTACACCTAGTACTTACTATATATAGTACCTAGTACTTAAGGTAAGTAAACATAAAATAAAAGATATAAGAATGCATCCCAGTAACCTCAATAAGTTGACAATGAAAAAGAAAAGACATCATTTGAAGACTGCCTCCAGCGAAGAAACAAAACAACTTGAACTTTGATTTATCATAACGAGTCATTAGAAGCAAATGGAGCGACAGCTGTATGTTAGTTTGACTCTGAATCAAAGACCGACTGGTTGAAATAAAACTTTTTCGTCAAATTAGTCGACAGTCGAATAAGCGGGGATACAATAATTTGTCATTACTGCCGGGATCAAGGCGTATGGTTGGTGAGATCTAGGGAAAGAACTTACTGGAACAGACATATAACTTCTATTCATGTTGGTAAGTAGTTATAGTGATGCAGTAAGTATACTTATTAATATACGATAATTTTGAAAATATTTTATTTAAGATGCCACAAAAGAATATGGCTTACTGGTAGATCTATAATATCGTACCGACGAATACAGTTTATGTACCCCTATCACCTATCAAATACACAATTTTAAGTTTTCTGTCTCAATAATATAGCTTGATAAAAACAGTTTATTTTTTAATGACTTAGTCTCAACTTTCACTTAAGAGCAATATTTGGATTAACTATTATAAAGATATACTCATTATGTAAAGTATTTAAGCACATAATATTTTTGATAATATTAAGTAAGTACGTATATAATTGGTACGTAATATGTGTCTTAATTGGTAAAACAATTTACCAAGTCATAACTTTCATCTGATAAGACAATGCTTTTGTTATTATTTATTACTATAACCAAAGTTGGGAACGTCAAAATTTTGCTGGAGAAAAACGAATTTATCAATTCAACTCTGTTCCAATTACGAGTGAGTTATGGGCCACATCTAGCCAAATTTCGACTCAAACGCAGCATTTGTCATTGGGAACGCTCATTAGTTGGAGTTGACGTTAACTTGACGCTCGCCTCGGTAAGCTTTAATAATTTTAACTGGCGCCAAAGAATGGGGACAGCAAACAGTCCAATATGAACAGATAGTGGCGCCACGGGCAAGGGTTGTAATGTTGAATAGTTTTCAGCTACGCGTGTCGTTTTGCATTGTCAATGTCATATGTCGCTTTTTTTTTGTTCGTCTCCAGAATTACTTTTGAAGCTAAAATGAAAGTGAAACAAACAATTAAATTTGTAAAAAGTAAAACAGTTCAATTAAAATATATATTTTTACTATTATTAATATAAATAATAACTTTAATTATTTTAAATATATTTTAAAGTATAACACAAATAAATAAACGGTCCATTTTTATTTAGTTTAATTCTCCGCGTTTTAAAAGTTACCGTTCTAGTGTTTCAGTACTTTCAGCAAGCTACTGCTAATTAGTTTCAACCAGAGAGACTGGCTGTTTTGTCTTGTTTGCAGCAACGTCGACCTAAGTAATTAATTACTTGTATTGACAAATCCACTAGATGGCGCCTTTGAAGACATATTTTCTTGATTCCAGCAATTTCCTACAGGCAAGTCAAGATTATTTTTAAACTTATTAGATATTTAGCTATAGTGGTGCCTTGACAAATTATTATTAGCCTTTTCAATATTATCGATAATTACGTACACGTGTCATTTGATTTAACAATATTTAAAACCCGGATTAATAGTGTAAGCGGAAATCATCGAGCACATACCCCACAGCAGTAATACGGTTCTAGATTTAGTATGAGATTAAAAGTCCGGATAACTCTCGCCCAGACATTACAGTCACCGATTAAATAACGGCGGATTTTTTGCTTAACAAAATATATGACAATTCTGCTTTTTAGGGTTTATGACGAAAATATACGTTTTTAGATTTACTAAAACTATTTTGGTCTTAATCTGCTTGTCCGTTAGTTTCGGTTCTATCTGTCTTAGTTTCACATTCTAGAATCCTATCTGAAGCGAAAAAGATGGATACTGCATAAAATAATACGTTTTACCTTGATGGCCTTCGGAGACGCCCCTTTTGCCATACTAGGCTCAGAAAAATAGAAAGGATTTTATCGACAATCTTTTCCGACACCACTAGTGTTAACCAGAGGTGGCCAGCGTTTGGTTTTTAGTATTCCTTACTAAAAATGAAAGTTTTTACGACCTCCGTTGTTTAGTAGCAGCATAAAGGAAGGCCTTCAGAATTACTTCCATTAACCGAACAGTAAATCTGAATACAATTTAACATTTAATGCTCTGAAACATAGCAAGTCTTAAGTGCTCATCACAGGATTACTGCAAAAGTTGAAGAGGAGAATACATAAAATGTTATAGGGGAGAACATTTTCATTACAGAACCCACTGTACTGTCGGACGAATGAAACATAAAATTAATACTTCATCTATAAAACACTTACAACTATTTTTGCCACTTGAAACTTACTTAAGAAAAAACTAAATCATGATTGTTATTTTCAATTTAAATCTACAATGCGACCAGTCCTAAACTGTTTTTTATTATATGTATTTCCAAATTTGGTTTAATTGATTTCATTATATAAGCTTCAGATTTACATTCAAACTAATGATTACATTTTAAGCATTTGCCATGTTAATTATAAGAGTATATTTTTATATTTTCAAAGTATTTACAAATTTTTTAATCGCATTATTATGTACAGTGACATCTATATGACTTATAAAATTAAATATGTAAAAACATGGCAAATGAAGCTTATAAAGAGATCAAGCTAATAAACAATGCAAATTTACTACAAACAAAAAGCTGTCATACTTTGAAAGGTTTTAAGATCTTGACCAGTATCGTGTCCTCATACCAGTCATCAACTTTACATTTTAACACTCCATCTGCCACATTTTTCACCACAAATTGGACTTAGAACACACATAATGCCCAATGGCCACGTGTTTAGTATAGGTAGGGTTACCGCTATTTTTCCGAGATGAAAATGTCTAAGCAATGGCTCTTAATAAACTTAAGCGATAAAGTAACACAAAAGTAATGATGATGTCGTTTTTAAGATAGTTTGTCCAGTCGAAGATGTTTTAAATTTTTCTAATGAAATTAAAAACCTCTTTGACTGGATAAACTATCTAACTATATACAGGACTAAACTCTTTGATTTTTTTTCAAAACATAAAACATCTCGGCGCTAAAACAAGATGAGTAATGTGTCAAAATATGTCATGCTATTTAGAATAAAGATTGCAGTTATATGTTTGTGTGTAATGTTGTAGTAAAAACACTTAACGTACCTGTGTTAAAGAAGTTTTGACTTAAGTTTTTATATTATTTATTTGGCTACAGTCAAAAATATTTATGGACGGGGGACTTCGTTTGCATGGAGTTTGATTTGTACCTTTCCTCTTACTTAAACTCTGATGCTTTATCAGCCGCTACTTCGGCTCTACACGCTTTTTTTGCTAAGAAAGTTATATTAGATCAGTATCTATAAAATTATGCGAGCTAAGCAAACGAAGCGAGCGGTTCCGCGGCAGCGGCTGACGAAGCACCAGAGCCAAATTTTACTTAATATAATGGTAAGATTAAGAGTTTAAACCAATTGCAGCAGCCAATAAGACTTTTGACCAGTAAAGACTTTGTTCTTTATCATATACATTTACTCGATTAACATCATATCTAAAAGCCTAAATAACAAGGAAATTTGGCAGCCCTGTCTGATTCTAAAGCAGTCTACGCACTTACCATAAAACAGTCCGGGCCTTGTAGACAGGAGGACTCCCCGCTGGCTCGCGGCGTCGCGAACTGTGAACAAACATACCCAACGTCAGTCAAGACACTTTATTATGTAAAACTAAAGATCTGATCTAAATTAAAGTTTGGATGGACTTTCTATTAGATTGTTTTTATGGACAATCGTTTGACCAGAACAAATTATGCCTATGCCATTAGGTCGAATGACACTATCAGATTTAGCAATTGCTTTTATGTTTTGGTAAATGTCAGTATCAATAAATAAATAAATTTGATGTATCCTACTTAAACACATTTAAATGAAGCAGCACCTAATACAAAAGTTTGTTTATTGTGTAAATATCAAGCATGAATAAAATTACTATTTTTCAAGTTTTCGTTGGATGCTTCTCGTAATGATAAAAACATTTAGTTTTTTAAGATTTAATCTTTTAACATTATTTATTATGCGGTTGAAAATATTTACACACTTATAAAATTAATAACACAGAATCAGTCTCTTGATACATTGCAAGAATTCCATCCAATAATAGCGTTAATTTCTGCGTAAGTACAAAGAGGAATAAAAGACCCGCGTCGTCGTAAATTAGATCTGATCTTTGTTAGTCTCTGTCCCTTCCAAGAAACATTGACGATTCATAATTTATAAAAGTTGCAGCGAAAAGTAAAGCCAAACCTACACAAGTGGAATAAAAAGCAAGCCAACTGGTTGACTGAACACATTCTAGTAAAGTATTATGACTTGTAACTCTGCCACTGCCACGCTTCGGTAGTTATCTCAGTGCCCATAACAGTGAACAACACGTCTACATATTCGGCGACTAGCATGGTATAGAATTCAGATGCTATTAAGCATTATTTAAACCCATTAAGTGCGGCAATAATCACCTTCTAGGCAGTACTCAAAGAAATATATGTCATTTTTATGCCTACAATAAACTGCTTGATGCTTTAGGGGTCATCAGTTTTTTTTCCCATGCATATGCAAGACTGCTGCACCTACTATACTTTTTTTTAAAGATTCGCAATATATAGTATCATCTTTAGTGTAACATACATTTCAATCATTGCTGATAACTTCGGTGAATTGTCAGCTTCTTTAAACTCCTTGAAAAAAAATCCAGTAACACTTATGTTTCTTAGTACCTCGTCCAATTACAGTGTGCCTATAGCCCAAACGGCAAAAAAGGCGGTGGCTAGATGTGCAGCAAGATGAATAGCTTTTCACAGTTTTAATTTTTTTGCTGCGACAGTGAAACCGGTACCGAACTTCTTTTGAGATCTTGATCTGTTACTGTAAGGACGGTATATTTTTGTTGAAGCCGATTTAATACAATGATGTTCACAATTCGATAAACCCAATTTAGCTAGGGTTGTAAATAATTAATCGGAGTGGCTACTTTATTGTTAATTACAGTCAATAAAACCAACTAATTTGTTATTTTTTCTGTGCTAAATAAAACCTTAACTAAGATAAGTCAGATTAACATTTTTGAGTTCGTCATCTAAATAACATAACAAAAGAAAATCAGTTTATCTTTAGCACTGTTTCTTCTGCGTAAATATTGATAATTCAGTATCTTTTAAAAAATGTCTTTCATCTATTTTGCAAATAATCAACACTTTAAATATACGTCTTTAAATACTTTACCCTTGTCGACGGAATGATATGATATGTTAAAACAACAACTCAAAATTATCATTTTTAATAGTTTCAATTATATCTATTTAGATTTTTTTATTTGGAGCCTTAGTAAGTCCATTGTTGATATAAGTTACAAATAAATCATATGCAAATAGCAAGTTCGATCGTTCATTACCGAATAACATCAAAAGTTGTCGTTAGTAAAAAAGCATGAGAAGCTTAATTAGCGATGTACCACAGCACTTTAATTCGAACCAATATAAAAAGGGAAGTTTAATTATTCGACGGAGCACCAATACATTACTCGTTATCTTGAGTTCGAGAGGGTTTTATGCTCGGGAAAAAAGAAAATAAATGGTCGGATCGAGCGGTCAGTTTAATGTATTTGATAAAGGTGACAGCCATCTGCTTACCGTTGGTGCAGTGGCAAATGATCAGCCACAACATTATGAAAAATTTTTTAAATTTGTATTATACAAAAAGTCCTGTAAAGTAAAACATTAGAACTGAAAGTAAAAAATGCTTGAAGATTTAACCATAAATACAGATAAACATTTATTTGCAAGGAATTGGTTTATAAGTTGTCGTTGCTATAATATGAAGATATAGTGCTAGATTCTGCTAAAATACATGTTCACACGCAAATTTTGAAAGGTCAAGAAATGCCTAACACTGTAGATACAGGAAGTAGTCAGCTATTTCCGGGACCATAGCCATTTTGAATATATTAGGAGTTTTAAGAAATACTTTTACTAAAAAAATATACGTATCATGTTATTATAAAGCAATGTATCGTAATCTTCGAATATGGTGAACTGTACTGGCTTTTTTATTTATACTGTTGGCGTCACGGCTTCTTTAATTGCTCGATATGAGAGACAGAAGCTCAAATGTCAAACGTTTTAATGCAACGGATTTTGGGTCAGTTAGTTGTCTTTTATCAAGTTAATTTAAAAATGTATAAAGCTATGAGTATACTGTTCCTTTCTGAGAGGTTTTTCTCTAATTTTTCAAGATTTGTTGTGTATATGCCGAATAGATAATACTTAATTTTTTTAAAGTGCAGAGTTTGATAATGGTCAATCTAAACAAGTCGTGTAAAACTGTCATTAAAAAGTGTCCATACAAAGACATCGTCCTTCAGACGTTTTGGCATGAATTAAAGTACATAGTTATGGAGAATCTCTTGGAAATGGAAAAGTGACTATTGTTGATCATGGACATTAGCAAAACTAAGAATTTGCTAGTTGCTAATAGCAAAAAATAGCATTGCTAATCTAAACTGTTAAGAACTGGTACACTTAACTCAGATGATAAGTCAATATTTGAATGGCAAACTATTTTGAGAACATGAATATTCTGCCTTAAGTCTGGTCCAGGCAACTTATGTAAAAGTAAATTGTTTACGGTGGCTAATAATTCTACTTATCTCTTAAAAACAAAAAAAAATACGAATTACTTGCAATTCATAATGTACCCTTAGTTATCAATATACTTTAGTCAATTAATTATCTAGAACGAAGTCAAGATAGTATGTTTTTAAAAGAGGGTTTTTACATTACTCGTACATGAGCAAAGCTATGACAAAACAAAAACCACTTCAAGTTTAATTGCATTGCTTTTAGTATTAATGACCGTAAAATATATCAGTGAATGTTCTTTTATTAATTACCTCAATTTATATGACACATTCTGCCCTCTTATTTGTAAAAACAGTATCTTTCTAAAAGTTATTTTTTTGTTACTTGATTAAAGAAGTTCATTCTTACTGTTTTTATATTTTTAGAAATACTTTCGTTTGGTTAAAATCACGGTTTCGTTTCATAATGTTTTCAGCAGTTTTTTTTTTTTCAAAAAATAAACCTAGCCCACTAGTCTACAGTTATTCGATGATTCGCTGAGTTTAAAGCTAATGAATCGACGACCGTCTGGTGTAGTGGTTCGCGCTCCGGACTACAAAGCCAGCGGTTGCGGGTTCGAATCCCGCAAGAGGCAAATGTTTGTGTGATGAGCACGAGCATTTGTACCTAAGTCATGGATGTTTATAAAAGTATTTAAGTATGTTTATCCGTTATCTAGTCGCCATAGTACAAGCTTTGCTTAGTTTGGGGCTAGATAATTGGTGTGATTGTGAAAACAATTTATTTATTTATTTATTTAATGAATATTTATGCTATTGCGGATCGGTAGGAAACGAGCTATATATTAATAAGAATAATGATGATGACTAAGAAGACAGTTTATTGCTACAGATAACATACTTTAAGTATTATAATAATTACGTAGGCGAAAGAAAACACCGGCTTCAACTATGGCAATTTTGCGAAAATTGCCCCATAACCCAACAAAAGTCCTCCATAATGTGTTTAATATTATAACAGCTGTATAATGAACTCATTTCCTTCCCGGAAATTAATATTGCTCTTTAAAATTACTGCCCAAAATGTTGCCGGCTCGTATTTTAGGCGTAAATTAAACATTTTTAATATTTTCCCTAAGAGGTACCAAGTCTACTGAACTAGTTGATGAGAATTTTAAGTATTGATATGGTAATTTGTAAAATTAATTATTAAAATTTTATTTACTTCAGCTAATTTAAGTTAAGTACATGGAATGAAGTAAATTAGGTATGTAAATAATTGAATTATTGATATGATTGATATTGATAATTGATAAAACCTATTAACTCAAAGTTTAAGCTAATAAATGAACTGTATCAGTATCATTATAGGACGGTGGACTGACGACCTGGTCAAAGTCTCTGGGAGCTGGTGGATGCAAGCACCCCAAAACCATTTGCTGTAGCATTCTATGTGGGAGGATTATGTGTGGGAGACCTATGAACAGCAGCTACTTCCAAAGGCTTATGGAGATGGTATGGTATTTTATATTGAGTGAAAGAGTCCCGGGTTCCAAACACACCTCAAAGCAAAAAAAGCTTAGATTAAGTAATAAATAAAACGCAAGGCCAGCATAATGACAATAATGTTTACCCTGTTTCTAAAAATTACTGCTTAAAAAAGTTACTCTTTGATAGAACAAACTTTCATATTACATAAAAGTACTACCAAATGTTCCGTAACAAATGGCGCAGAATTATGCTACATATTATCTCTAATGCTTTCTTCAAACAATACAAAAAATCTCACTTTCAGGTCACAATCATCACTAATGATGACTCGGAACAGTGATGACCGTGGTTATTACATGTAATCATCGTAATTTTTCACACAATTTGCTTTTTTTCGATTTGCTGTTATATTATGGCTAATGACCGACGCATGACGAACTCTGTGCTTATAAAGATTAAACCAGACAGCCGATTAAACAGAAGCGCGGCGTTGTATTACAGAAATCAGAAACAACAACGGTACCATAACACCTAGACCCGAGACAATATAAAAAAAAATCTGCATTAACCGACCGAGAATCGAACCCGGGACCTCAGAAATAACGACATCAAGTCCGGTATGCTCGCTTCTCGATTTTAATAGATAATAAATAAGTTTGATTAATTCATTAACTGCGATGCGAGTTTGGTGCTTCTCCCAAACCATAGGCCACCTTTCTGTCATGTCCGGTGTGGTCCGTCAGCGCACACGCGAAGACTTGTTACACGTCACAAATAGTGCGGTTTGTGTGACGGAATAGTGGTCATAAAAAGTCGACGGAATTGCTATCGACACAAAAAAAAGTTAAATTATCAAGAACTTCGGAAAAGTTGTGAAAATATCATGCTCGCTAGAGGAGTATTACAGTGTAGGAATTACCGATTCACAAATTTTGCATTTTAGCGTATTTCTCGGCAGGCTTCTAAGTACTTAACCTTTAATTATTCTTCTCATTGCCTTCTTCTTCTACTCTTCTCATAGAATTCAAGTCATTAAGTCAAGAAAAAACAGGTAAGGAGGTGTCTTCGTGATATTTTATGTACTACTGGAGTTTAGAGTTTTAAACTGTTAATTTATAGAGATTCGGCAAAATTTTCCAAACCCATTAAAATTGGGAATTCCAGAATACCTGTAGCAGAAACAGTTCAGTGTAAACTACTCCTTACATCTATTAGAATTGTATTATGTTTTTTCCAATTACTATTATCAGCCAGATCTAAACAACACAACACTTTTGCTAACACACCCTTTCACTTTACACCAACCGAACAATAGTCATTCTAAAAATTTCATTCAACTTTTATAAGCAAAACAAACGCCACACTTCTAATCAAGGCACATGCAATCTAAACATCTCTGAAGCCAAAAAATCGCCTCAATAATCAAGCAATCAACTTTCTCTCGAAATACACCACAAAGAACTCAACCAATTCAATTATGACAATTGTATCGCACGACTTCGCTTAAGTTTTGATTTACACTTTAGAGCAAGTTTAACGGACACGCTTAGGCCTGCATGAGTTTTAAGGTTTACTTATTTTATTTAAACACAACAACAGAAAACAATTCGTGTTTCCACATAAATGTTAACTAGGCTACTTTAAGATATTTTATGCCAGACGGTTGCATGAGACTGCGTAATAAAAAAAACTGTTATGTTTTGCTGGGCTGAGGGGCTGAAATAAAATTTCGGTAAAATTTATATAAATTTTGGATAGTCTAGGTTTTAGAAACGACATACAACCAACCCAAAACTAGCCAATACCAAATGTGCAGTTGATCTCTTCTTTGGCTTGCCTCAATTTCTAGTTAAATTCTGTCAGATGGCAATACTTAATAAACAAACTTGACGATCGGTGTAATAAAATAACGTAATAAACAATTGATTTCAAAACCTTTTTATGTAAGTATTTTAAGTCTTTAAGATGGACTGTAGAATCAACTATCAAAAATTTAAGATATATTGTAATGAAATCTGAAAGTATTGTTACCCTATTCAGTCTACAGTAAAAAATCGTTCTATTTATAGCCTGACCACGAACCTACATCAAGTATACTTCAGTCCGCTTCAACTCCAGTAAAAAAGCACATTAAACCTTAATGTCAATAACTCGTCCAGTTTTTTTGCTCGCCACTGCACGTAAGTCAAACAAAACAAAAGTGTGCTTCGGTGAGGCAAAGGGAAGCGAGTGAGTAATGAATGGTGATTGAAAACAGCGTATATTTGTGTTAGATGCCGACCGGGATTAGGCCTTTGTTGATCAAACAACGGTTATTGAATATTATTAAATTAATCTTCCGTATTTGACTTTGACTGGTAACTAGTCAAATTAATGGAAATAAGTTTTTGATCTGTTTCCCTTGTTCATGGGTTACGCGAAGGTCTGATTGCAATTTAATAACTAATAATTTAATATTATATAGGTAGACTGGGACAGAGCTAGGGGAGAGCAAATTAAACGTTTTGACGGAATATCTTAGAGTACAAGTATTAGTTATTACATTTTAACCATTGGTATAACAGTAGGAGACCAAGGAATTATTGATAGGGGTAAGTTAAATGTAAAAAAAATTTCTTTGTTAAAAGTTTTGCTTTATTAGCTGGGTGCGAAAAGTTGTTTCCCCTTCCAACTCAGTAAAATTTAAACTTCTCAATAAAGAGTATCTCTCTATCTATCTCAGTCGCTTGGTATGTCACGGCATTGTATTTTTCGCGATTAGTTAAATGACGCAAATTGTCAAAAAAGTCTAGATTTTGTCAGTTAGTCAACCTACCCCCGATCTCCCCTAGCGTAGTATATAACGCACATAGATTCCAAAAAATTAAAAAGTAAGAGTTAGTATTAGAAATAATAAAACACGATGTGAAACTCCGACCACTGAGGTACTATAGTTAAATCTCCTAAAGATGTACCTACAAATAACCGTTTGAACTCTCAGTACCAATATAATTCTTAAGTTGTTGATAATGTGTAATACCTTGTGAAGTGAACCAACATGGCGATGTGAAAATAACTTAACTGTGTACAGCGTTCATTACCTAACAAGTCAGAGCAGTAAAGGGTTTCCTTAACAGGCCAGATATTACTACATATTCATTATAAAAAGATCTACCCGGGATATGTATCGACTAACTTTATGACAGATTCAATAGTGGTCGTAAACAGCATCGCCAATTAAAGGGATTTGATATCTAACTTGGATTATAAGGAGTCAAGAACTTAACCAGTTACATGACAAAAAGTAGATATGTATCCAATGCACCGTTAAGTACTTACTTCGTTTCTTCCTATAAGAGTAAGAGTCTAACGATGAGCTCTTAAAACAGTATTACATCAAACTTGTTTTGTTTTTCTGTATCGAATTTGGCCAGAAGCCCAATTCACGTAAATTAAGAATACTCGCAATCCAGTGTCGGTCCCAGTAACATTACTATCAAAAAAGGTATTGTTAACTTAATTTGCCATCATAGACTTTAATAACTTTGACGTTAAATTA
Organism: Anania hortulata; assembly: GCA_963576865.1. NCBI lineage: Eukaryota > Metazoa > Arthropoda > Insecta > Lepidoptera > Crambidae > Anania > Anania hortulata. Next base: position 1,961,094 of record OY756400.1, read on the forward strand.
TCAAAGCGAAAGTAATTTAAAAAATAAAAACGATCTCATTTTATTTTTTTCCATTTTCAATCGCATTTCGAAGAGTATTTTTGCATTTTTTGGGTTGACGAGAATACTGTTTTTCGTCGTAATGTTACTGGCAGCAGATCGACACTGGATTGTGACTTCTGTTAAAATTAATGAGTCTTTGAACACAACACTGGCAAGATACTGTTAAGGTTAGGCTTCTGATCACGAAAGTGCTATAACCAACTATAAGATATATGTTTACTCTGTTTTTTCGTGAAAAACAGTAAAATATATTGAATATAATAGACATTTATTTCAATTTAGGAGAAGGTTTTTTTTTTATTCATATTTATTCAGCTTCATATTATGATTACGTAACTTAACATCTAAACCCCATTTTCACTTTTGTGTAGAGAAGAAAATAAAAAATAATTACTCACATTATTTAAAATGTGCTATGCATAAACGAAACATTTACAACGTTTATAAAACACTATGAACAAAATAAAGATGATTTATTGCTAAAACATAAAATACAACGTTTAACACATAACCTCTAAGATATTATTCAGTCCGTTCACCCGAATAGGAAATTAGGGTACACATTTTGGAGGATCACATACCGACACTCAAAAATCTACAGAACCCATTAACGATAATCGGCCGTTAGCCAGCCCCGGGCTACCCGAAACGGTATTAGGGATGGCAATCGTATTTTTGATATAATATTGTTGAATTTTGATAAACCTAGTGATTGAAATCAGAAAGACATATATTGAATACAAAAATATATTTTCATTAGTTTTCGCCTATGAGTACTAAAAAATTAACAAGTAAGGCTTCAAATACGAGTTTAATTTATGTTTTTGTAAGCAAACTTTAAGGATGAATTGCTAAAAACTAAAAATAACTATGAAGTATATTTAACCGGCCAATCTGGAAGTCAATAAAGGCCTATGTTCAGCAGTGGATATCTTATGGCTAAAATGATGATATTATTATTTACATTTTAACAAAATGCAATACCTAAATATATTTTTTTGGCCACTTACTGTAACACGATGTACATTTGAATGTAATTTAGGAATCTTCCTAAATTTTTTTATCGACATCGGCGCCCCTATCACGAACTAATCGATCTGTGCGCGCACGCAGAGCCGTCTACAATCAATCCATCAGTTCGTACCAACTACCGATGGCGTTCATTTATCATAATGTTTTGTGGGTAGCCGGCACGGGGTCATCCTAGAGGTCTCAGCATATTAAATGCCACAGTCTTACGAAATGTGATATGTAAACATATTTTTTTGGTGCTTCACACTGCGCTTCTGAGTTTGGCTTTCCTATTAGCGGTCGAAGATCCGAAAGTAGAAACAAAAAGTCATGTTTGCGTTCTCCTATTTCAATAACAAGATGCATTAAAGTAACAACCTTTAGCAATGTTCGTTTTGATACACGTATTTAAAAAAAGATTGACTGTAAAAATAAAATAAAATATATCCATAATGAATACCATATTAAGGTTACATTTAAGCCTTAGCCTTAAAATACTAAGTGAAAATCATAATTTAAATCAGATGTATTCGGCAACAATTGTTCATCCCAGCACTAATTACAATCCTGAATACATTCACACACCAACGCTTGCCAGAGGTAGCATCAATTAACCCCTATCAGAAATTACAAATCTTATCGAACACAATAAACAATGGTAAAGTGCGACATTTACATGTAGCAGAGATAGAAGCAAAAACATTAAACACCTAACAGCCTCCCGAGGAACGCGCAAAAACGACATGAATTATGATTTCGCATAAAGATAAAATACAATCTAAGCCAGCGCGCCAAATGGCGGAGAAAAAACGCAATTTTCTTATGAAAGTTGAAGTGCGGAACAAGAAATAGTTGGAAAACTATGTATAGGGCGATTAGAATGCAAACGTACCTGTGTACATTTGATAGCAACAACATTCAAGACACTTAAACTAAAATGAAATGCCACTAGGAAAAACAAGACTTATTTATAGTTGTAATCTTAAGGCTTTTATCGTATAAAAGAACCATCAATACAGGAGTAATCAATTCTGTTATTTAACAAATCAAACGGTAAATATGAAGAAGTATTTTAAAAATTCACTTACAAGTGCAAAACTTGAAACTTAATTTATTCCGTATCGATAATTCAATTCTGTCTTTTCGTTTACCGTCTTTGTTTTTGATGTTGCTTTTGCCTCTATAAAATGAACTGCTTCAGCTAACGGTAAATTCAAATTATAAGTTGAACACGAACAAACGCTTGTACTAATGCAAAGCTAGTACCAATTGTTCCAACAAATCTTGCAATGTACACTTAGGTGCACGACAAATATGTGCCCGTAGCTCCAGTTGGTTGTTATTTTATTTGATCTGCAGTAGGTAAACTCTATTACCGGACCGTTTTTACAAGTACAAATTGAATTTCTGTTCCGCTCGCGTTCTTAGTCGAAAGCGTTATTGGACTTTGTGATGCTGACAAAAATATCCTAGCTAGTAATTGGATACCTTTATCAAACGAACTCTAGATCAGACTTTGCAATCGAGTTGCGAAGTGTGATTTACGCAGCTGCATTATTTTCTTTCAATTAACATCAAGGGATAGTTACAACAATGTTGTAGAAATTAATGATAACGTTGAAGTGAAATAGAAAATTATACGTTTGCAAGATCTGAAGTGAACATATGGCATCATAATAAACGATTAATGAAAAATATTGTCCCAGACGGCTATAAAAGATGGCATCGGCATCATTAGGACCCGGCAACGATATGAATTTTTCATGAAATATGGAGTCGTATGGTCGTATATTGCGACGCATATAATGTTCCGAGGTATTATTTTCATCAACTTTTTTGTGTTTCTGTCGAGTTCGAAAGCTTTAGAAAATAAGATTGTAAAGATGTTAAGAGTTGCTCGGACGTGGCTACGAATTAAAATCAGTTTAACAATAGACTAATAAGAACTACATATACAAAATTCATGTCCAGATTATAAACTTGATAAAATCCACTATTTTACAGAGCAAACCAACCATGGTGTTGACCCATTTACTCATTATGAACGCATCCTGCCAATTTACTTTATTGATGTTATATTATAGCATCATTAAGTTTTTATAACCATTGCCGCTCTGAAGAACCGACCCGTAATTATGATGATGCGATACTAAAGTTCTTAAACTATTTTTAAATTATACCAAGGCGGTCTAAAAATCTGCCCCAATAACAAAAGGATAATGTGTGTTACGACCTCAATAGCTTGATTGGTACCCATGAGACCATAAATTTTAACGTGGTTTTTAAGCAATTTGAACGGAAAATATGGAGATTGTCGCAATTAAGTGAAATATTCATGAAGTAATTACGTATGGAAATAAAATTGTCCGCGTGTAATACATGCATGCTCTGGAGACAGTATAAATCTTTATTTGCATTCAGCTTGTAATTGTCAACGTTAAGGCACCTTAAACGGAGTCCGACTTGGAAAGTCGCTTTGTGAAATTGGAATTAAGCTGGTCCCTAACAATGATATAAATGGTCACAAACACGTACCAAATTTGATCATGCGGCGAATAAATTAAATGGGAACACAATCAAGGATTAAATTACTGGTTCATTCTGCGTCCCACGCGCGTTGCGACACATGCAAGACACTCCGTCGGTTCGCGGCTATGTAGGTGCTTTAACATATAATATCGTGGCACATTGTGCCTGCCGACCGCATATAAATGCGAAGAGCAAATAAAACGGTGCTATAATTTCAAATCATACGGACAGAGAATGGGTGTGGACCCCGCTCTCATTGTGTGGAAATGATGTAACCGCTATTAAAAGTGTGGGCCGTATCCCTTGAATATTTCTTGCAACGAAGACGTAGGGTCATATCGGTATTTTATATCTCACCGGAGACAATAGGTGCAGTCCAACAAGAAAACTTGCTCTGTGCCTGAACTGGATTCAAGTCTCCGTATCAATATTTGTTGTAGTTCAAATACCAATTCCTATAATTGAGTTATTAAAGATATAAGAAAACTTTGATGAGACACAAACGACCACACGCATTCCGACTTAAATAGTCATCGACGATTTGCTAGAAATATGATACTAAGAAATTTGTCATGTTCTAAAATTGTTTTTACAGCATGAAAATTTTGTGATGGCGTTTCGGAACGAGTCTGTTATTCTAATAGGTTAATAAATAAAAATGGTTTGGATACTGATTTTATAGTCGACATCGTACACTGTCACAGATGAAACAACAACGATAAATTTAAATAGTTTATGTAAAATAAAACGGCCACTTTTATGGGATAGTAAAACGTTTCGGAATTAGTAAAGTCCAAAAACAATATTTCGTCTGTGCCATAAAGTTTCCAATTTATTTGGCTTGCCACTATTTGTGAACCATAAATGACTTTAAATGGACAGGACCCGGCGTCTGGAAAGGAAACCACAGACTTAAATTTAACTGATAATGTTTTAAGACAATAACTAGTTACAAAGACACATATTTATCTATTGCATCAATAACACGGTAATGACTTTGTGAAAAAGCAAACATATTTTATAAAATAACACAAATATCTTAAAAAATAATATATTTGTATTGTATTACAATCACAATAAAAAAAATAAACACAATAAGTGCAAAACTAAATAATAATATCTTTTTTAACATAAAAGACAAAATAAACCTTAGTTTTTTCTTAGTTATTTAAATAAAGAAAACAATTACCCATTGATTTATTATTTACCGACCTTGTTAGCAATCTACTTATTATTAAGCAGTTAAATAATATGAGAAATTTCAACCCTCTCTTCTGTTAAGTTCACCAAATCCTCTTAATCCAACTTCTTTATTAAAATCTTGACTACTAAACCCCTCCGAAATTTCAGAAATAACAATTTAAACTCCGAAATCTCGTAATCTCCTGGAAGTCAAGGCATGCGAGTCTATTTCGTCCGGGACACAAATCTCGAAGGTATCTTTACGACAGACATGCAAAGGATTACACGAACTATTATTGTTGTGTTTAGTTTCGTAGAAACTCTTTGGTTTATGTCCGGATACCGGTATTATTTTGGAAGATTGTGTAATTTTAGATTAACTTTGTAGTTTGGAAATTGGAAGGTTTAGATTAAATATAACTCTCTAAATACAAGAACGATACTAAAATCACGTGGAATGATTTTGTCTTTTCCATTCAATTTCATAATTAGATCAATTGAAATAGAAAAAGTTAAGGACGAATTCAAATTAAAATAATGAATACAATAGACATTCATAGTGCAACACTAACAAACAATCAACAAAACTAACCGACTTAAACTGATACAGATAAAAAACAGAAATATTGATCAATAACGTTTACTGTGGCTATATCGCTTACGACAGCTCATGAATTCTGATTAACGCATTTTTTGTTAACCCAAATTTTGTCGGAATCCATCGAAGGCCTATTGGCTGTCTCCCGTCCCTCTCTATCTTGCGTGGTATAATATTTTTTGTCTCGCCGTCTGTTTTTGTAAGACTCAGAAGTTCTCTGAAGCATAGGACAGATGTGCGCTTGGTTGCTGTGAGTAACGAAGCATGAGGAGATCGGTATAATCAATCATATCTTTGATTATTTAAACAGGGCCGGTTTTCAATTTGTTACGCGACTGCTTGTGTTTTTTGTGTAATGAACTTCTTTAATCATGTGTTTTTGAAATTACAACACAGTTCGTTTAGTTGTTTAGTAATAATCAATTTGTTGATTTTAGTCTGTCCGTACATAATGGTTTCTTTGCAGAGGTTCGTATTTATGACTTCTATCTAATCTAGCCTCGAGATCTCACTGTTGAGCCTTCCTTCTTCTTTTGCATGCAATATTTATTCAGGGTTCATTTAAAAAACAAAAATACCAACTAAAAACTGTTGGTGTCTCGTCCCACACATGCCCAAATTATTTATATCTAAGCTTACAATTGGCAAATCATGCAGTTATTATATGTGTATTTACAAAAATAACATTGAATACAATGGTTTATAATACTTTTTTTTTTTTTTTTTAAAGTTGAACTCTTCGGCACACGATACAAATTCCTGCATTTGGGTGGTTCTACTCAGGAGGGACGAAAATGAAGTGATTTATGGCACAACATTTTTTTAGCATCTAAGGTCAGAAAAGTAGCTTGACGTCTAGCTTAGGTCGTTATTTTACTGATCTCAAACGGGCCAGTCAAAAAAATTAAATATACCAAATTTATGACCATTTAAAAAAAATATGGGCCCAGGAGACTGAGGCTATGAACAGGATACTGAGTATTGATACAAAAAAAACTCAAAACCGTTGTAAATATTGAAATAAAATTATGTTTTATTAATAAAAATAGTTTATTATAATACTGGCATAACAATAGTGTCTTCCATGGAACACTTTTATTGTAAGACCTTGACTCACAAGTAATCACAAAATGACACAAATTAGTATCCTTATTACAAAATTAGAGAATTTTAAAAATGAATCAAATAGTTTTTTTTTGTATTTTTTACACAACAAACATTGTCAAAGTTTGTAAAATAATTATTGAAAATTAAATCAACTTACATTTATTACAAAACCTTTAAGGTTACATCAGTCTTCAATAGTTTCATTATTTGTAACTTAACAGTAATCTCACTATTCATTAACATCAACTACAGAGTTAAAAACTCAAAAATCTAAAACTTAAAAGTACTACTTAATCAGTCTCATCATTATAAGATTAGGAACTTTGCATAAAATTATGAAAAATAACAAGTTTTCTAAACTACTACAAAATGGCAACATTCAAATCAAATTTTTAGTATTTAAGTAAACAAAAATCAATCCTTTTAAAAAGAAAAACATCTCAATCTTCAGTCTAAAGACAGTATTCTTTGTAGTCAGAGTCCGACGAGCAATCTGGACATGTAAATGAGATAGAGTCACTTTTGATGCAACCAATTTGTGCCCACTGACGACATAAAATACACTGGACCCAATCGTTTCCCGTGGTATCTTCACTATATAAAGTACCACAGATAAGGCAACAACAATCATCCGATTCTTTGTCATTTGCCCTCTTCGCTTTTCCAGCTTTCGATTTTTTTTTCTTGTCTTTTTCGGCTGTTTTGTTTGGTTTGTTTTTGAGTTTTTTCTTAGTTGTAATTTTCTTTATCTTATTTGTTTTATCAGCTTGTGAAGAGTCTTTGTCTGTATTTATTTTGCTTTTTTGTGTGCCCTTTTTTGATTCATCTAGGGAATCAACGAACTTTTTAGAATTTTCGGCTTTTGTTGGACTAGCAATGGTCTCATTTGGGAAGAGATCAGTAGGGTCAATTTCTAAGTCTGGCATATCGGCTAATATTTCCGGATTCTCCAAATTGAGAGAGAGATTACTCATAGTGCTTAGGTTATCTAATTCTGATATGCCAGACTGCACCCGACCTGATTCGGTAAAAGGTCTACGTCCCATAATGCTGGTAGTGGGACTATCAGCTTCAGTTCGTTCCGAGTCTAAATTTCCATAGACAGCATCGACCCTATTCCTTGATTCTGAGCTGTATTTTAGTAAACCCAGTCGGTAATGTTCACATCCGTTATTATCGCAGAAACAACTAAGAGACTTCATTATGAGCCTTTTAGGTAAATAAGCATTTCCTTGCACTTGGTGGACTTTTAATGTGCCAGTAAAAGGAATCAAACTTCGTTGATCTTCTGAAATCAATCGCGACATGTCATCTATATCACTATCATTAACAACAAACAGTGTTATATTGGGGCATCTGGTTTGAATAGCTCCACAAAACTCGTTGAGGTTAGTTATATTACCTCCATAGGCCACTATATTGTCTGCTGTTCTTTTACAAACCGCTCCAACACCGTCAGGTGCTCCTTTTCCATGACCTGCTTCGGTGTAATTCCAGGTCCAGTTTATGATTCCAGGGCACAAATCTGGAATTTTGCAGGCCAAAACGTAAAACATATATTTATTTCTGTATTGGGTGACAGGCCCATCACTTAAAAAGTGTATATTTTCAACTTTTTCTGGCAACTCTTCTAAAACCGGCTTAAGGTGGGCCCAGATGGCGTTCACGTTATGAGACAAGTTTGTAGACACTGTGCAGTATGATCTAGTCGACTCTTTTAAATATACAACAACTGTATGAAGCGAGAGTTGTGTCCGGGAGCCCCCAAAATGGAAAGACTGAATTTCTTCATTATATTTTGTGCAGTAATTTTCCGAAAAGTCCATGTGGACTACAACGTCCTTTTCAGTTAGAGATTGCTTTATCATTTTTAGTGATTGATACTGGTGAACAATATTCAATTCATGTTTGAAAAGTTTAACCAAATCGTTCTCCAGTTTAACTTTAAGGTCTCGAGCTGATGTTTCAATATTTTCTTTCTTTTGTTTGGTTACAGGTCGTTCTCTTTTTGTCTTAGGGTCCACAATCATTTCTTTTGAAGAAACCCACTGTTGGTAGGTAACCAGTTTTGTGTCGTCAAAGTCTTCGCTAAATGAAATGGCTTTATCAGAGCATAATTCACAAATTCTCTCTAAACACCTTTCATTATATCTGTCGCAGCATAAAGAAGTTAATAAACTTTGGTAGCTTGTGTCTTTCAGAAGTTTTGCAGTGTTTAGAGCACTGACAACTAATTGTATGTTGCTGTGTAGAGTACACATGCAAGTATCTCGGTCAATTACTTTTGGAGCCACTATCCAGAAAGGCCTCAACCTAGCAAACATTGAGTAACTGATGAGAACGTTGCCAGACTTTAAAAACTCTTTATGCAAGTTTCTGAGAGTATCGAGTTGATAGCGTTTCTGTTTTCTCACTTTATTTTTAGTGATGAATTCTTTTTTGCCGGCACACAATCTGCTGTATTGATCATCTTCTAGAAATTTTTGTACCTCATTCTTGAAGGTTTTTCTTGTTTTTTCGTTTAATTTGTTTTGTTTTTGTGAGTGCCACACCTTTTTGTACGTGATGAGTTTGTTTTTTAATTTCCAAATTTTACTTTTTTTAACTACACGTCCCATAAGCAATTTGTTTGCAACTCGTTTCTCACTCTTTGTGCTCAAGTTGGTAATGTTTTCTGATAATTGCTTTTCTAAAGTGTCACCAAACAAAGCTTTTTTAACAACTTCGACTCGTGTGTCTGGGTTTTCAGCTAATTTTTTCATCTTGGTACAAGGCGTTAGTTCCTGTGGGAGCTGTTCTTTTCGTTCTCTCTTCAGCCTGTGGTATCTTTTTCTATACTTCTGTAACTTGGTTTTTAGTGAACGTATAAAATCATTCTTTTTTTGAAGTTCTTGGTTACGCTTCTTACGCTGCCTCAACGCTCTTTTTCGTGCCTGTGCTAATCTAGGTGTCACATTTTGTGCATTTACGACTTGCTGCTGCTGATTTGAGTTTACATTTTCATCGCAACTAGATGGCGTGTTTTCTCTTACAAACTTTCTTGCCGCCTTTTCCAGAGCAGTTTTTTTATCATAATGAGTTTTGGAATAGTTTCTCCATTTTTTGCGGGCTTGACGTTTTTCACGATCCGACATATTTGATACTAATTTTCTTTGGCCCTTTTCTTTTCTAGTTAAATATTTTTGCCGACTTTTTTCTTTTTGAGCCGCTAATTTAGTAGGATCATTTTTAATTTTTTGATATCTAAGCCTTTCAGCTATCCTTTTTTTCTCTAATCTTTCTTCCTTAGTAATATTTTTTGGTTTTGCCATTTTGCCATTTTTCTGTAAAAGAATATAATGAAATGTATATACGGTTTTTTACATTGCCTACACATATTTTACATTTTCTATCTAAAAATGTACTTATTTAATTTCAGATGAAAATGTAGAAAAAAATATTGTTTTTAATCAATAAATAATGAAGTTTTATTATATATATAAATCGGAGTTTTTGCTTCAGGTAATTCCCAGCTTATTAATTTATGATAACTATGATCAATAATATGTAACTAATCAAATAATACGTAAATGTACTAATAATTAATATATCAATCATGATGAACTGGATTACTATTCGTGCGGATCCTTAATGACTCTCAGTCTCCTGATTCATCCTCAGTCTCCTGGCTATTATGTTTCCAGGAGACTGAGGACAGGATACTGAGATTATTTTATGTTTTTAGCCAATAACTACGTTAATGCAACATTAATATTGAAATTATGCAATTCTGTACTCTAATGTAACGAATTTACGACCTATGAATGCAAAAAAAGTATGCAGAAAACAATGGATTTTAAATAAATACGTACCAGGTTACTGTTAAGTTGACTGGCCGTAGCACAACCTCACTCACACAACTTGCCGTAGCGACTAAGCCAACTGCGAGCCAAGACGGACGCGAGTGGTTGTTAGCTAACTTCACTTCGATCTTTCATTCAGACCGGACAGCAACGCGCTAGACGCGGTAATTCAAACAGATTTTAACGTGTTTTGATGTAGCAGGAGACTGAGGTAAAAACCGAGAGACAAAATATAATGCACTTTTTTTTTAATAAGTTTCGCATTTACGGTGAAATTCGACAAACAGATTGAAATTACATATATTATAGATTTCTATTTTAGTGCAGATATACCGTACATACTCAAAATAAAGTTATGATGCAGCCTTTAAGCTTTCATTTCGTCCGAGAGACATGCCTGGAGACTGAGAATTTGGCACTTTAAAGTACGATTTTTGGAAGATATTATATTAAGGGATGAGCTAATTTTTAGTGTCATACTAGAAACCATTTAGTTCTACGGTTTCGATCGTTAATCAATATAATTTTCCTACAAAAACTATACAAAATAAGGTGAGCCGCGGAAAATTCCCTTGCGAGTAGAACCACCCATTTACGGAATGAGTTTAAATCACTCTAAATGTGTTTGCAGAACAAAATTACTTTTAGAAACGGTTGTTGGCATTTTAGTTTAACTAACAGCACATACTAGTTAAGTATTGCTACTGTCCAACTTAGAATACAATGGGACATTAAAACTGAAGTCTGTACTGTACTAAACAAATAATATTTATCGACAGTAGGTATATTTAACTTATTATATTTGTCAATGAAAATTCACTTTGAATTTAAAATTTACTGACGCAAATTGATGTCTTAATTTAACGGAATCTGAATCAATTTTCTGCATACTAAAAAGGCATAATTATAATTAATAGCGTTCTATAATTAAGCATCGTCTTCTAGATAAATTGAATGATAGCGCAAGTAGTTAACATTTAAAATTCCCTGCAAATTGCTTAGCTAAAGATTGGCGTGCAAGTTTCTGCCAATCATAAGCCTTTGCAAGCCACAAAGGGGTAGTATCAAAACCCGATACATCTATCGTAGATATCTGCAGTTTAAACTTATTCCAGATAAAGTGTAATCAAGATGCAAGCGTATTGTGCACGATGCAAGGGAGCCGATGTGAGACCGTTAGATCCCGATATTGGCACCGAATACGATTGCCGCAATGCGAAAATTATCCACCGTACAGTCGGCTTGTTTAATATTTGATCTTTTGTACAGATAGGATTTTGTTTGCGAAGGTAATTTTCCGATTGCTTCAAAATGTGGGCGTTGTTCAAATGGGGAAACGAATAGTAGTGCATTTATTTTGCTTTCGTGCAACAAGAATATACCTTCAAACTACGTTTTAAAATGGATTTCAACATTTTGTAGGTAAACATACAATTTAATATCTTTTTATAAGTACGTAAATAATAAGGCAGTTAAATTATATTATCTTTTGGCTTGCGTGATTACTGATTACATTTTTTTTACATAAGTTTTAATCTATTTCAAAATAACACGAACATTCTTGGTATTAAATATTAAACATTTTTACCAAAATGCACTCGAGTGTAGAAAGATTCGCAGGTTTTTTATTTGGCATGATAGACGTTCAGAGAAATATAACCTATAAAGTGGAACTCCGATAGGTAAATATGGTAAGTTACTGTAGAAATTCTGTTCAAATATTACCTTTTGCCACACTGCGAACGGTTTACACTTTAAATGCATCAGATCTGAACTGACGTGTCATTTATAGTGAGATGTGATCGGTTATTTCTGTTTATTGGTTCTCGTTCTAAGTTTAGAATTGTTTAGATTAAATTGTTGTGTCTGCGAGGCTTGAGTATGAATATTTTGTCTTCCACAATTTAATAGAATGGCAAATTGCTTCTAATATTATGGGCTGAATATACATTTGCATTTTATCTGCCTAGTTTACAAGAAAAGTATGTTACTGTGTTCTTTATCTGGGTTTTACCTAGAATATTATATCTAAGCTTAGAAGAATAATATGAAAGTTGTACGCCACATTAAGATAGATACCTAGGAGTCTTCTATACTTGACTAACACGAGTATGTCGTGGTAATATTACTAAGAAATTTGATGATGCAATTCTATAATAAGAGTCGCGTATTACATTATACTCGTCTAGTTATACTTTTTCAATTTACGATAGTGCGATTTCTTTTAAACCTACGAGGACCATCGATAATTCGAAACTGTAGATAGGATAGGTTGATTAAATCAAAATAATTCCAGTTTCAAATATATTCGAAACAAATTTAAGTAGCGCACTGTATCTATCTATCAGAATCGTGAACAATAGAGAAACATTAGCGCAGAGAACAGTTGCACGAAACACTTCTGAGTCGATCTCTAAGGTAAGGTAAGGTTCGGTTATTGAAATCCGCAACAGAAAATAATTGAGGCTCATTTCCTGGTGCACTTTTCTTATTGTTTCCTTTGCAGCACACTTTAAATTAGTTATAATTGAAGTAAATTTTTAAAATATACTTAGTTACATGGCAAAGGCAAACGATGCACTGAAGATCTGTAGATAGTAGGTTGATGAAGGAATTTGTGATGACAGGCTGATTGATTGATGCGATGTGAGTTTGGACTTATTGTGATGATGCCATGGTCAATTGGCAATTTAAAATATGATACTCAAAGTTTCTCAATGATCTAAGACTATTATTATTATCTATTTATACAGAACAGAATATTTTTGGCTACATTTTTATTAGATTTGCAATACTAATTAGTATTTGGATCGACCTAATAATTCTAGTTTTGGTATTACTATAGACAAAATTGATTAGTTTAAAGAAATGTTAACGACTACACGATTTATAAATAACGACGATTAAATATATTTTGTAAGAATTGTTTTACAGAAATAACTATATAGTAACATTATGACTACTTTCGTATAATGAAAGAAATTAATGTCTGTCAAAGGAAATGCTCTCATTAATATCAAACAGAATGTCTAAACAGTAAAAACTGGAGTATAACACATCAAAACGTAACATCATTATGCTAGTGGGCGTCTCCCGTCAGCATAGTTGTTTGATATAAATCGACGCTCACAACGAACGGAGGAAAAAAAGGACAGCTAAATCACTTTAATTTTGCCTTGAGTTATTGTGATCAAAACACAGCAATAGATAAAATTGTTGTATTTTTACTTATTTTATTATTTTATAAAACTGTAGGGGGTAATATTTTATGATTATGTACTCAGCTTACCCTACTTGGAATGAATGTATTGGTAATTTTGCGCCCTATTTGAAACATGTGGTGGTATTTAAACAACATTCCGTCAATGGTTGATTATTTATTTAATGAATATGATTGATTTTCAACTAGTCTTGACAATTACCAAGGTGTTGTACCAACTAATGAATTTTTGATTATAATCTTCCACTAAACCACAAAATCTGAATGAAGTGAGTTGGCTGTTTTATTTTTCGTGCAAGCTCGGCTGTATCAAATCGTCTCATAACGCCTAATAAGATTAAGTCAACTTTTTATTTCTCAGTGACTGATGCACCTTAATTATTCCAGCCAGAGGGCGCTGCCTGTCCCGAGAGTAAATTACAAAATAATCTTATTTTATAGAAAACTTCAACTCGTTAAAATATTATCTACCTTCTTCGTAGAAGACGAGACGCTGTTAAGGAAGGTACAAATTGAAAATTCTTATTTTATTTGAATTTATTTCCTAAATCATCATTTTAAGGATTTTTCTCGTTATATTTAGTCTTTCTCTACATTTTGTGGTCTTCGAAACTACCTACAACTCTGTTTAATAGTGTTTACCATAAAACCAATCAGTAGCTGGGTGGGTTATTCTGCTCTAACGTAGGCAAATAACGTTAAAATAAGAGCAATTAAAACTCATACCGACCAAGATAAGGCAAATATTGGTATAGGACTAGATGAGTAAATATCTCAATTTGATCCTTATGACTAAAACATAAGGATCATAGTTAAACATACGAGCAGGGATGGCCATATCCAAAGCAAATATGAATGTAAAGAGTTATAAGGTGAATGTTCTCGAAGCAATTGTGAAAGCTTTATCTTGGAGCGTAAAAGCTATAGGTAACTAAAAAGTTATTTAAATAAAACATAGACATAACTCTGGCACATGTTTTGACAGATAACTCATGCAATTAACTGTCAAAAAAGTGCCCGATAGGTTATCTGGAACTTATCAGCAAGTGGTGAAACTGACCCTTTAGTCCTATTAATACCAATTTCAAAAATATACTTTTACCGGCTGTCGCTACGACTTTGCCTTTATTATTTTAACGATTAAACACGTTAACGATAAAACCCGATTTATACGTTTATTAACGTCATTTTAATAACATCTATCTCGCATCCTTCAGGAAACTTTTATTTTGCGAAAGTATCATATTCATCTGAAAGGTTTAAAATAAATATTAGTCAAAGAATAAGTAGTTCCGTAGTTTAGTTTAACTACTACATCCAAACGATTTTTTTCTCTGTATAAAATTAGTATGAGTATTGTTTTTTATTTATTTATTTATATTAGGTCCATAGACTATGAACTTATATCTGTCAGTGGGTGCAATTCAGAAGATTTTAATATCTACTGTGAATCCGTCAAATGAGCTAACTAATAGAGCTTAATTAAATTAGATCTAAACAAAGGTAAGTCAACTGTAAGACTATTGAGATTATTAAACATCAAATGCACTATATACATAAGATTTTTTTTTTACACAATCTGATTAATAACTGTCCCACACCAAATACTTAAGCATGGCAGCACAAATATTCTAACTGCATTGCGCTACCTACCTAAAATATTCACGTCTAGCAACCGAGAGATTAGCATAGAAAGGGAAGGCAACAGCATAATAAGGCCTTTTTTCTTTGAGAGTAAACAGGAGGGAATCCTCACGTAAAGTGAGGTAATCCTAGTCACAACCTAGTATGTTAAGGTGAAGCGCTCTAAAAATTTGCATACTCATAAAGGCTTGTTGTTCACAGTTTTAATATCGAGGATCTAGTAACTGTTTGACGTAGTGCGATTATACTGTCTATTGAAGATACACAAAAGCAAAAAAAGGCGACTTTGCGAATCGCAGCGATATACCTAATCAAAGATCAACGTTTGATTTTCACGATATAGTAATTTATAAGATTAATAATTCTCTGCTAAGTCCATTTTAATATTGGACCATTTATTTATAAAATATAATAAAACATACAGTATTTTTGTTATTATACGCTATAAAATAATAAAATAATTATCTTAAATTAAATAATTTACATCCGTATTACCACGAGGTACTACAATCATCACAATCATTTCAGCCATAGGACGTCCACTGCTGAACATAGGCCTCCCCCAGTGACTTCCAGATTGGCCGGTTGAAAGCATGCAGCGGCTTCCTGCAACCTTTACCAGGTCGTCTGTCCACCTTGTAATAATACAAGTTATAGTAGTGTAACAGTAGTTAAATCGCAAAACTGCCAACGTGAAAAGTTTTGCTAGGTGAGGTTCTTAAGTTAAGTAGTATGCCTCATATCGTAGTCTTAATAAAACAGTATATTAACGGCGTGTTATTATCGTTTTAAATTCTTAAAGAGTTGTATGCATTACGCGAATGGACTCGGTTTACATTACGCTAATATCTCTGATAAAGACGGGACTTTAAAATATTATTTGCGACCGTAAACTTGTTTAATCTTGCCGTTATCTTGTTTTAAGTTGTATGTCCTTGATGGTATTGTAGGTCTTAAATGGCTTTCTTATACCTTGGTATGCCGTGTTAATAAACTTACATGTATTATTTTTATCGCAAGGTTGTATTTTTTCAGTTTGATTTGAAATGATGATTGCATAGCTTATGCATTACTACGAAAAACGTTATGTAAATGTACTGCGAAATACAAAAATGATTTTTAAAAAAGTGTCATTCGTAATAAGTTTGTTTAAAATTTTATTGTGTACGCATTAACTTATCACATAGATTAATTGTTGATTTCAATATTTTCCCAAAGAACTACTGTTTTTTAGAATATCAAAGACATTTTTCCTTTATTTATGTTCTTTTTTCTATAGCTTCCCCTTAACAGTGTCTCCGTGAATCACAAGTGGGCGTCTACATTGTGTTGCTTTAGCTATGTCGCTAATTGTCCCCACCTCACTCTAGGGAAGCTTGGGGAGGGCTGCATTAGCAGCTTAGATAATGAACCTAGTTTTGAGAATAAAAGTTTTGTATATAAATCAGTTTAACTTGTATATAAGGTGGTGCGCGTATTTTAAAGAAAAAAATATGTAGCTTAAATAGACAATCTTTCTCGGAGTTAGTGTTGTAAAGTTAATTAAATCAACAATATATAGGATAGAAAGTTCTAGCTTACAAGCTTTTAAATTAAGTACTAAAAAAAAAAAAAGGAGAAATGTTCTGGCCCCATAGGGCCAATACTGTGATTATTGACGTTCATAAGTGGCAATTTTCTCTCCTAAATTGAATAAATGATTTTTTACATTGACTTTGTAGTTGTAGGAAAAATGTACTCGTGGAAACAGAATTTATCATTTGATACTACACAAGATAGTGCAACTGCTTTTAAGAACAACACAAATACCAGTACTTCGTTCGAAATCGTGTTACAGCTGCGATCTTCGGTTTATTTGGCTTAACACAACGTAATTGCCGATAAATTAAGCGAGCAACTTGAGTGGTTGTGGGTGTAACAGTTTCCAGTCGGGTTTAGTGGATGCCTAGACTAAGTATTGACATATACAGCTATGGCAGCGTGTAGGCATTTATTTTTTGTGACGACAAAGTTAGTCTATACTTCTTAATTGCATTTCACGTGCGATTAAGGTCATTCATGTTCTAGAAGTAGTAACTTGCTTTTTTTCATTGAATTCTACAGCTTTCTACTTTCTGTTATTTTCTTCTTGAATCTATGAATGTTTTGACATTTAACAGACGTATTCATAAACGTATTATTATTAATATATTATATAATTACCGTAAAGAAAGCTTTTAAATCATGGTCAGCAAAATTTTGTGTTCATAAACACTATTTAGAGCCAATCAACAGATTAAAAATACATGTCATTTTTACTTCTCATAGTTATGAGCTTATTTACAAAATGGCGTCTATCTAAGAGCTTTTTTTTGTTTCTGAGGTTCATTGTGTCGAAAATGTTGAACTTAATTTTTTTAATTTGTCATTTAGCAAGAGCCATGAGCAATGAAAACAGCCAGATAACTACAATTCCTAATAAAAAAACAAGTGCTGCCCTAAGCATAATTTATGCAGCATTTATAGTTGTTTTTTTTTTCCTGTTTAGTCGATAGCAAAACGTGTTGATGTATAAAAGAAATACTGCAACCAAAAGCAAACTTTAATCAAAACCAGTAGATATCAGTCGCTCCGGTGAACATACTAGTACGCACCTCGGACAAATGCATTGCAACGTCATAAATATCAAGTGACCGACACTCTCGCGCAAGCGTGGGAGGTGCAGAATGCACGCGATTGTTCTGTTTAAGGCTAAGATCGATCTAGTTAGGAACAAGCTGGCTATTTTAGATTTGAATTTCCGTATTGTTTGGTTTTAAGGGTAAGACAGTTAAGATGTCAAAAAGCAATGATAATTTTAACTGGCAGAGAAAAAGGTCACTTAGCAAGCCACCAGTACAAAAAGGCTGACGACACTGTCAGTGTTTGGGATTTACCGGAGTAATCAATAGACGATAATACAAAACAATACAAAAATCAAGGAAAGCGGATCCTGGGCTTTGGACGCAACCGGGATTGACCGTATAGATGAAGAAGAATACAAAACAACGATACTTTACATGACATAGATCAATATAATATATAATATATATATATATATATATAATAATCCTACAGACACTGCTGAGCTCTAGATAGAGTAATACTTCAAATAATCATTTGCAGCTAATACAAATATTTTGTCATAGAAACCAAAATTAACCAAGCAAGAACCCATAAATTGTCACTTCTGTATAAAATCAAACGAACATCGCTGTAATTGAAAATATTGCATAACTCTCGAGAGGTTGTCATTTAACAAATCTAACAGCCAATTAGTGTTATTTAGATTAACTCAAATCAAACAATCTATCCGACCACAGCCGTAGCCTTAACTCCTTTGATACAAGTATGTTGACAAGTACGCGTTTGATTTATACCGACTACTAGAATAGCGCAGAGTTATAGCCCTGTCTCTTATTACTGCTCATAGAATTGACTTCCAAATGAGGATTAATAAGGATTTATATGCTCGGAAACAGAATAACCTCGGCATCAATGGAGCGGGTGAATCAATAGTATGGCCCAGCATTTTCTATTGAAGTGTCTCGGCGCAAATGCACGAGTAATAGATTGAGGATTGTGCCGTGCGAATTGGACTGTCGTGTGCATTGTTTGTTTAATATTTCTAGCATATTAGCATTCAGTATTGTCAACTTGTCAGTCTTGTCATGATATGGAGTTGGGCATATTTATACACCTGCCTATATTGATAATAATATTGAAACTATTTACCATTTACTTTTATTATTTTTATGTATTTTTAAGAACTAGAATCTTTAAAACTTTAACCTTTTATGACAATATACTAGCTTTTGACGTTTTTGCAAAATTGTACTTTGATGCTCCGCTCTAGCCAAATAACCTTCCGCGATAACTGGACTATCAAACATAATAATTATTTTTCAATTCGAACAAGTAATTACTGAGATTACCAATTTCAACAATACAAACAAACATTTTAGCTTTAAATTATTAGCAAAAATATTTTTCAAAGTTGATTTGTAACAATGTAGATTAATAGTAGATTTGTAACAATGTCTAAATACATGTAATAAAAATTGTATGATAATTACTTTATTTTTCGCATTAAAATATATCCAATCTTACAGTATCCAGTTTCAAAAGATTAACTGCTTTTTAAGTTCCCTATTTAATTTATTACAAGGTGAGAGTAAAGTAATGTACCTTCAACGCTCTTACGCCAACTAAACTAATTTTAAACTTTGAAATGCCTAACAAGTTTTAGATTACAAAAGTAGGTGCTAAATAACAACTTCAAAAGACGAATAAATTAATGTCAAGACTCCAAATTATTATTGTTATTTAAAAGCATCATTAAATATCTTGAAAAGCATCAAAACTATTTTCATGACTTTTAAATAGGTAATAAAGAATGAGAATTCAGGTGATCCAATAATATATTCATGGCCGTTTAAAAGCCAATAACTACGTCTCCAAGTTATGAAATATTTTCAATAAAACTGTTTTAACTGCTTTTAGAATGCTACATGTTAAAAATGATGATGTAAATAGTTAAATCGTAGACGGCCTTTGCACCAGTGAAGCGAAGGTTTAAAATGGCAAAGTTATGAAACAACTAAAGACTGAAGCTAAGAAACAGATGTGGCTGGCAGTTGGAAACAAGAACAGAGTTTCTTTATAAAAAGTTAGCTTTTAAACCCTCAACGATAAATCAATAGGAAGTGCAAAGAAAGAGGACTTCAAGCGGATGTTTCTCTTCGGTGGTACATTAGACGATAAAGTTCCAGCTTTTGTCGATGACGTAATATTAATTACGGCTCAGATTCTAACTCAGCTTAAGTACTTATAGTAATCCTTAAAATATTAAAAATTTGAAAAAGTTTCTCAGTAGAATAATTTCAAAATGCAGCGCTATCAAGAATTTATTAAAATAATTAACAAAAATTTATATTTTGACAAATATTTTCGAGTTCACTTAAAATAAGTCGAATCAAGTTTCAGCAATTTTGCATAGAAAAGTGGAGTTCTTGACCCAGAAATCTCTAGAACTATTTGTCAAGCCCGCCCGTGATCCAATAAGATTCAAGATAATTAATGTTGGGGCTAAGTTTGCTCAGCGCAAGCCGCTCATTAAATCTGTGAATTAATTTTGTTTTGAATGCCCACAGGACGGTTATCAACAGTTGTTTCAATGTTTTATTGGATCCAATAAATTATTTTTCATGATCATTCATCATAGTGGATTATTGCTTTTGGAATTTTAATCGTTTATAATTGAAAATTGACCGACGACCTTGGGAAGATGGCTGGCAGTGGATGGATGAAAAAAGCGAAAGATCGTGCTTTTTGGCGCTCTTTGGGGGAAGCTTACGCCCAGCAGTGGACTGCAATAGGCTGACATGATGATGATCATAATTGAAAATATATTTTATTTAAAGTTGTTTACACAAAAGAGATTAAATTCCGTCAATGGTTGATTATTTATTTAATGAATATGATTGATTTTCAACTAGTCTTGACAATTACCAAGGTGTTGTACCAACTAATGAATTTTTGATTATAATCTTCCACTAAACCACAAAATCTGAATGAAGTGAGTTGGCTGTTTTATTTTTCGTGCAAGCTCGGCTGTATCAAATCGTCTCATAACGCCTAATAAGATTAAGTCAACTTTTTATTTCTCAGTGACTGATGCACCTTAATTATTCCAGCCAGAGGGCGCTGCCTGTCCCGAGAGTAAATTACAAAATAATCTTATTTTATAGAAAACTTCAACTCGTTAAAATATTATCTACCTTCTTCGTAGAAGACGAGACGCTGTTAAGGAAGGTACAAATTGAAAATTCTTATTTTATTTGAATTTATTTCCTAAATCATCATTTTAAGGATTTTTCTCGTTATATTTAGTCTTTCTCTACATTTTGTGGTCTTCGAAACTACCTACAACTCTGTTTAATAGTGTTTACCATAAAACCAATCAGTAGCTGGGTGGGTTATTCTGCTCTAACGTAGGCAAATAACGTTAAAATAAGAGCAATTAAAACTCATACCGACCAAGATAAGGCAAATATTGGTATAGGACTAGATGAGTAAATATCTCAATTTGATCCTTATGACTAAAACATAAGGATCATAGTTAAACATACGAGCAGGGATGGCCATATCCAAAGCAAATATGAATGTAAAGAGTTATAAGGTGAATGTTCTCGAAGCAATTGTGAAAGCTTTATCTTGGAGCGTAAAAGCTATAGGTAACTAAAAAGTTATTTAAATAAAACATAGACATAACTCTGGCACATGTTTTGACAGATAACTCATGCAATTAACTGTCAAAAAAGTGCCCGATAGGTTATCTGGAACTTATCAGCAAGTGGTGAAACTGACCCTTTAGTCCTATTAATACCAATTTCAAAAATATACTTTTACCGGCTGTCGCTACGACTTTGCCTTTATTATTTTAACGATTAAACACGTTAACGATAAAACCCGATTTATACGTTTATTAACGTCATTTTAATAACATCTATCTCGCATCCTTCAGGAAACTTTTATTTTGCGAAAGTATCATATTCATCTGAAAGGTTTAAAATAAATATTAGTCAAAGAATAAGTAGTTCCGTAGTTTAGTTTAACTACTACATCCAAACGATTTTTTTCTCTGTATAAAATTAGTATGAGTATTGTTTTTTATTTATTTATTTATATTAGGTCCATAGACTATGAACTTATATCTGTCAGTGGGTGCAATTCAGAAGATTTTAATATCTACTGTGAATCCGTCAAATGAGCTAACTAATAGAGCTTAATTAAATTAGATCTAAACAAAGGTAAGTCAACTGTAAGACTATTGAGATTATTAAACATCAAATGCACTATATACATAAGATTTTTTTTTTACACAATCTGATTAATAACTGTCCCACACCAAATACTTAAGCATGGCAGCACAAATATTCTAACTGCATTGCGCTACCTACCTAAAATATTCACGTCTAGCAACCGAGAGATTAGCATAGAAAGGGAAGGCAACAGCATAATAAGGCCTTTTTTCTTTGAGAGTAAACAGGAGGGAATCCTCACGTAAAGTGAGGTAATCCTAGTCACAACCTAGTATGTTAAGGTGAAGCGCTCTAAAAATTTGCATACTCATAAAGGCTTGTTGTTCACAGTTTTAATATCGAGGATCTAGTAACTGTTTGACGTAGTGCGATTATACTGTCTATTGAAGATACACAAAAGCAAAAAAAGGCGACTTTGCGAATCGCAGCGATATACCTAATCAAAGATCAACGTTTGATTTTCACGATATAGTAATTTATAAGATTAATAATTCTCTGCTAAGTCCATTTTAATATTGGACCATTTATTTATAAAATATAATAAAACATACAGTATTTTTGTTATTATACGCTATAAAATAATAAAATAATTATCTTAAATTAAATAATTTACATCCGTATTACCACGAGGTACTACAATCATCACAATCATTTCAGCCATAGGACGTCCACTGCTGAACATAGGCCTCCCCCAGTGACTTCCAGATTGGCCGGTTGAAAGCATGCAGCGGCTTCCTGCAACCTTTACCAGGTCGTCTGTCCACCTTGTAATAATACAAGTTATAGTAGTGTAACAGTAGTTAAATCGCAAAACTGCCAACGTGAAAAGTTTTGCTAGGTGAGGTTCTTAAGTTAAGTAGTATGCCTCATATCGTAGTCTTAATAAAACAGTATATTAACGGCGTGTTATTATCGTTTTAAATTCTTAAAGAGTTGTATGCATTACGCGAATGGACTCGGTTTACATTACGCTAATATCTCTGATAAAGACGGGACTTTAAAATATTATTTGCGACCGTAAACTTGTTTAATCTTGCCGTTATCTTGTTTTAAGTTGTATGTCCTTGATGGTATTGTAGGTCTTAAATGGCTTTCTTATACCTTGGTATGCCGTGTTAATAAACTTACATGTATTATTTTTATCGCAAGGTTGTATTTTTTCAGTTTGATTTGAAATGATGATTGCATAGCTTATGCATTACTACGAAAAACGTTATGTAAATGTACTGCGAAATACAAAAATGATTTTTAAAAAAGTGTCATTCGTAATAAGTTTGTTTAAAATTTTATTGTGTACGCATTAACTTATCACATAGATTAATTGTTGATTTCAATATTTTCCCAAAGAACTACTGTTTTTTAGAATATCAAAGACATTTTTCCTTTATTTATGTTCTTTTTTCTATAGCTTCCCCTTAACAGTGTCTCCGTGAATCACAAGTGGGCGTCTACATTGTGTTGCTTCAGCTATGTCGCTAATTGTCCCCACCTCACTCTAGGGAAGCTTGGGGAGGGCTGCATTAGCAGCTTAGATAATGAACCTAGTTTTGAGAATAAAAGTTTTGTATATAAATCAGTTTAACTTGTATATAAGGTGGTGCGCGTATTTTAAAGAAAAAAATATGTAGCTTAAATAGACAATCTTTCTCGGAGTTAGTGTTGTAAAGTTAATTAAATCAACAATATATAGGATAGAAAGTTCTAGCTTACAAGCTTTTAAATTAAGTACTAAAAAAAAAAAAAGGAGAAATGTTCTGGCCCCATAGGGCCAATACTGTGATTATTGACGTTCATAAGTGGCAATTTTCTCTCCTAAATTGAATAAATGATTTTTTACATTGACTTTGTAGTTGTAGGAAAAATGTACTCGTGGAAACAGAATTTATCATTTGATACTACACAAGATAGTGCAACTGCTTTTAAGAACAACACAAATACCAGTACTTCGTTCGAAATCGTGTTACAGCTGCGATCTTCGGTTTATTTGGCTTAACACAACGTAATTGCCGATAAATTAAGCGAGCAACTTGAGTGGTTGTGGGTGTAACAGTTTCCAGTCGGGTTTAGTGGATGCCTAGACTAAGTATTGACATATACAGCTATGGCAGCGTGTAGGCATTTATTTTTTGTGACGACAAAGTTAGTCTATACTTCTTAATTGCATTTCACGTGCGATTAAGGTCATTCATGTTCTAGAAGTAGTAACTTGCTTTTTTTCATTGAATTCTACAGCTTTCTACTTTCTGTTATTTTCTTCTTGAATCTATGAATGTTTTGACATTTAACAGACGTATTCATAAACGTATTATTATTAATATATTATATAATTACCGTAAAGAAAGCTTTTAAATCATGGTCAGCAAAATTTTGTGTTCATAAACACTATTTAGAGCCAATCAACAGATTAAAAATACATGTCATTTTTACTTCTCATAGTTATGAGCTTATTTACAAAATGGCGTCTATCTAAGAGCTTTTTTTTGTTTCTGAGGTTCATTGTGTCGAAAATGTTGAACTTAATTTTTTTAATTTGTCATTTAGCAAGAGCCATGAGCAATGAAAACAGCCAGATAACTACAATTCCTAATAAAAAAACAAGTGCTGCCCTAAGCATAATTTATGCAGCATTTATAGTTGTTTTTTTTTTCCTGTTTAGTCGATAGCAAAACGTGTTGATGTATAAAAGAAATACTGCAACCAAAAGCAAACTTTAATCAAAACCAGTAGATATCAGTCGCTCCGGTGAACATACTAGTACGCACCTCGGACAAATGCATTGCAACGTCATAAATATCAAGTGACCGACACTCTCGCGCAAGCGTGGGAGGTGCAGAATGCACGCGATTGTTCTGTTTAAGGCTAAGATCGATCTAGTTAGGAACAAGCTGGCTATTTTAGATTTGAATTTCCGTATTGTTTGGTTTTAAGGGTAAGACAGTTAAGATGTCAAAAAGCAATGATAATTTTAACTGGCAGAGAAAAAGGTCACTTAGCAAGCCACCAGTACAAAAAGGCTGACGACACTGTCAGTGTTTGGGATTTACCGGAGTAATCAATAGACGATAATACAAAACAATACAAAAATCAAGGAAAGCGGATCCTGGGCTTTGGACGCAACCGGGATTGACCGTATAGATGAAGAAGAATACAAAACAACGATACTTTACATGACATAGATCAATATAATATATAATATATATATATATATATATAATAATCCTACAGACACTGCTGAGCTCTAGATAGAGTAATACTTCAAATAATCATTTGCAGCTAATACAAATATTTTGTCATAGAAACCAAAATTAACCAAGCAAGAACCCATAAATTGTCACTTCTGTATAAAATCAAACGAACATCGCTGTAATTGAAAATATTGCATAACTCTCGAGAGGTTGTCATTTAACAAATCTAACAGCCAATTAGTGTTATTTAGATTAACTCAAATCAAACAATCTATCCGACCACAGCCGTAGCCTTAACTCCTTTGATACAAGTATGTTGACAAGTACGCGTTTGATTTATACCGACTACTAGAATAGCGCAGAGTTATAGCCCTGTCTCTTATTACTGCTCATAGAATTGACTTCCAAATGAGGATTAATAAGGATTTATATGCTCGGAAACAGAATAACCTCGGCATCAATGGAGCGGGTGAATCAATAGTATGGCCCAGCATTTTCTATTGAAGTGTCTCGGCGCAAATGCACGAGTAATAGATTGAGGATTGTGCCGTGCGAATTGGACTGTCGTGTGCATTGTTTGTTTAATATTTCTAGCATATTAGCATTCAGTATTGTCAACTTGTCAGTCTTGTCATGATATGGAGTTGGGCATATTTATACACCTGCCTATATTGATAATAATATTGAAACTATTTACCATTTACTTTTATTATTTTTATGTATTTTTAAGAACTAGAATCTTTAAAACTTTAACCTTTTATGACAATATACTAGCTTTTGACGTTTTTGCAAAATTGTACTTTGATGCTCCGCTCTAGCCAAATAACCTTCCGCGATAACTGGACTATCAAACATAATAATTATTTTTCAATTCGAACAAGTAATTACTGAGATTACCAATTTCAACAATACAAACAAACATTTTAGCTTTAAATTATTAGCAAAAATATTTTTCAAAGTTGATTTGTAACAATGTAGATTAATAGTAGATTTGTAACAATGTCTAAATACATGTAATAAAAATTGTATGATAATTACTTTATTTTTCGCATTAAAATATATCCAATCTTACAGTATCCAGTTTCAAAAGATTAACTGCTTTTTAAGTTCCCTATTTAATTTATTACAAGGTGAGAGTAAAGTAATGTACCTTCAACGCTCTTACGCCAACTAAACTAATTTTAAACTTTGAAATGCCTAACAAGTTTTAGATTACAAAAGTAGGTGCTAAATAACAACTTCAAAAGACGAATAAATTAATGTCAAGACTCCAAATTATTATTGTTATTTAAAAGCATCATTAAATATCTTGAAAAGCATCAAAACTATTTTCATGACTTTTAAATAGGTAATAAAGAATGAGAATTCAGGTGATCCAATAATATATTCATGGCCGTTTAAAAGCCAATAACTACGTCTCCAAGTTATGAAATATTTTCAATAAAACTGTTTTAACTGCTTTTAGAATGCTACATGTTAAAAATGATGATGTAAATAGTTAAATCGTAGACGGCCTTTGCACCAGTGAAGCGAAGGTTTAAAATGGCAAAGTTATGAAACAACTAAAGACTGAAGCTAAGAAACAGATGTGGCTGGCAGTTGGAAACAAGAACAGAGTTTCTTTATAAAAAGTTAGCTTTTAAACCCTCAACGATAAATCAATAGGAAGTGCAAAGAAAGAGGACTTCAAGCGGATGTTTCTCTTCGGTGGTACATTAGACGATAAAGTTCCAGCTTTTGTCGATGACGTAATATTAATTACGGCTCAGATTCTAACTCAGCTTAAGTACTTATAGTAATCCTTAAAATATTAAAAATTTGAAAAAGTTTCTCAGTAGAATAATTTCAAAATGCAGCGCTATCAAGAATTTATTAAAATAATTAACAAAAATTTATATTTTGACAAATATTTTCGAGTTCACTTAAAATAAGTCGAATCAAGTTTCAGCAATTTTGCATAGAAAAGTGGAGTTCTTGACCCAGAAATCTCTAGAACTATTTGTCAAGCCCGCCCGTGATCCAATAAGATTCAAGATAATTAATGTTGGGGCTAAGTTTGCTCAGCGCAAGCCGCTCATTAAATCTGTGAATTAATTTTGTTTTGAATGCCCACAGGACGGTTATCAACAGTTGTTTCAATGTTTTATTGGATCCAATAAATTATTTTTCATGATCATTCATCATAGTGGATTATTGCTTTTGGAATTTTAATCGTTTATAATTGAAAATTGACCGACGACCTTGGGAAGATGGCTGGCAGTGGATGGATGAAAAAAGCGAAAGATCGTGCTTTTTGGCGCTCTTTGGGGGAAGCTTACGCCCAGCAGTGGACTGCAATAGGCTGACATGATGATGATCATAATTGAAAATATATTTTATTTAAAGTTGTTTACACAAAAGAGAAACAGAAAAACGAGAGTATAAATATCTTGTAACGTTATAAAATTATAGTGTCAATAATCTCATTTACAAAACCTGTTTTCTGCTTCTAAAACGTATTTGTGTGAGGTCTCGCAAAATAGTTATTCTACTTATGCAATAGATGAACAGAATCGTGGTATAGTAATAGATGGTACAATAGTAACAACACCGGACTAGTTCCAGGCATCACAATGTTGTCAATAGCAGCAGCGTCGAGACCTGCCTATTGTCCAACAAAATTACGTAAAGATGCCATTGAAAGGGTTTGAAAACATTTAGCGTTCCGTGTCGTTAAAACTAAAACGCTTCTGCTTTAAGCTTTAATAATATTAATGCATTTGGTATAATTTATACCGTAATATATCTTCAGCTTTTTGTTATTTTTATTTCAATGCTAAAAGCATGTTTAATGCATGTATATTGTAGTAGGTTAAAGTAGTGTGCTTGTGGTAGGGCAAAGCTATACTTTTAGATGTGTAATAAATGCCAACATTATGAAAGCTAAAAATAACAAAACAAAACTGTGTCAGGAAACTAGTAAATAACAGTTGTGTGTTGTGAAATATAAATACTATGTTACATTATGTTTACTAAAATTCATTATTCGAAACTTGAATTATAGCTAAGCGTAACTTAACCACAAACGTTTAAGTAACTTTAACTTAAACGTTTGTGGCTTAGATACACAAAGTTGTTTTTGAATTGTCTCCTACTATTTTCGCTGTCTACTTATACGGAACACTTGTCCCAAATTCAAATAGCCTTTTTTCAACAAAACAGTCACGGTTCGACTGGTATCCAATTTAACCGGTGACGCCGTCCTCGGTGCCCGCCTCTTTGTCGCGTAGTCACGCTACCAAAATGCCCAGTTTGTCGACGTAATAGCCATTTATTTGTACTTTCTAATTAAAATATTCGGAGATACCCAGTGGACGCGGTGATGAGAATAAATTGGATTTTGTAAGCAGGTCCAAGAGAAGAAACATTAAAGCTTAGTACTCTCCATCTTGTTTTTATTTCTTCGCCTTTTAAAATATTTACCATAGAGACATTTTAGTGAGAGACTATTTGGTAATAGCAAATTTTTGTATGTAGTTTTCCAATACCAAATTCAGTATTAAATTATCAGTCATCTTCATAAATGTATCATTCATTACATCTAAATAAATTCGTTTATCAGAAACTTGAAAGATGAAACATGAGTGTTACATTTTCATACCTAAAATAGCTGAAAGCTTTCAAGTTTCGTAATCAAAACCTTTACGTTAACACACAATCAAAAACGCCAAAAGATAAACTTCGGGAAGCTCTTGTTAATAATTCTATTGTTCCTACATAAGGCTTTTGTTATTAAAGAACAACAAGTACTTACAGTTGCTCTCGGAATTATTTTACAAAGTTATTTGAGAAAGTGAATAACGTAGTTACCGATATAATTAGCTAAACAAGGCGAGTCTTTTCACGAGTTTTTGTAAGTATTATTGAACAAAGGCTGAACTTTTCTTTAGAACTTTATAAGAATATAAGAGATTATCTACTTGCGAGTTCTAGCTTTTTAGAACGCCGCTTTAAGTCAGCAAAAACAAAGAGATAAGGACTCGGTGCCGAGTTACCGGTGTTTTGCTAGCTTCCTGTTTATCTTGGGTTGGAATGATCTTTTGAAACGGTGTTGCTTGTATATAGTATACTTTATAATATACATTAATAGGTTTCTTTGTATCGAAGACATATTATAAACAAAAAATATAAACCTAGGTGAACAATGATTCTTAATTCCAATTATTTCTTTTCGAAGTTTCTATAAAATATTTCATTTCATATAGACTCATTTAGAACTTGATTTCTAATCAAATTTATATTTGAATACCCTGTTATTAAACACCGATTAGATTGTTTTATACAACCAGGAAATATTTCAAATGCAAATCTTAAAGGAAAATTCGCTCAAAGTTTCAATCCCCGCTGATATATTGTGAAGTGGATCTCATAATGCCGCATGACGTCACTCCATTTGTCAGGCTGAGCCAGCCTGCATCGGACTTATCTTAAAATGGCTTTGCTTCGTGTCGTGTCATATATACTCATTCGGATATTGCTAGAGTAGATTTACATGTAGCGATCGACCTTTAGATTTCTTTCTTAGGGCATTGCACTGTAGCATCAATACTGTGTATATGAGAAACAGCTCTTAGACTAATATTACACGGATTAGAACAAAAGCGATTGACTGCCAGACATATTCATTTCTATTTTGTCTTGTTTTTATCATATTGAACGTATTTTTAAATGTCAGGGCACTTGGAGGGTTGCTTTTAGGTTAGAAAAGATTGAAATAACATGATCAAAATTGCAAAGTTTTTTAGTGTAGCCAGATTTTTCTGTCAATTTTTTTTTACGAAACCTTAAAACAATTTCACTTCCAAATAAGGGTTACCCATACTAAACAAACAAATAAGTACATAAGAAAAAAATATAACTATATTAAAAGATTATACTCATTGCCTACAGCACGCCCCCTTATTAAATTTATTACATAGAACGCACGTCAAAATAATGATAGCATTATATTCAATAGGGACAGTTGCCCGGTTTTCGCAACTCATAATTGTCCACTTTATCTCAGATTTAATAGTGCACTATAATATAGCTCACAAACTGCAATAAAATAAGCATAAACAGTTTAACGACTGACCCACTAGGAGGTCCGCAGTTGTGCGACGATAGTAAAACACTGCCACTCTTACTTGACCTCCCAACACACGACATTGTCTTAATATCGCCACCGATATATGACGAAGAAGACAGTTAGAGAGGCCAACGCTAACTGGTTATAAAGTATCGGTTTCCGAATCGGATATCTACAGATGGGCTTGCAGATAACGTCTATCACATCGTATGAAATATCTGAGAATTAATTATTTACAGACGTAATGCGATTACTTATCGTGCATTCTTGCGGTAGCCATTGTAATCTTGCCACTGAGCTCAGATAAATTATAAGGCTGTATAGAGATATGTTTTGACTTTATTCGTGGTTCGCTGGACGATGTTATTAGTTTCTTTTGCGGGTACTTGTATACGTATAGGTAGTTGTGTCTTTTCATCTTGTTTATTTTGTGGAAAACGTATTACTAGCTTCTCCTTCAATTTCTCCGTTCATTCAGTTGCGAAGT
Organism: Anania hortulata; assembly: GCA_963576865.1. Taxonomy (NCBI): domain Eukaryota; kingdom Metazoa; phylum Arthropoda; class Insecta; order Lepidoptera; family Crambidae; genus Anania; species Anania hortulata. Next base: position 1,991,890 of record OY756400.1, read on the forward strand.
AATTAAATGACGAAAAGCACGTAAACCTATTTCCAGAGGGCTGAATAGTACTACTTTGAAGTGGGTATTACAATTCCACCTTTTGTTACAATTTGCTAAGTTTGAATTCAATTAATTAATAAATTACAACTCTCTCTCAACTCTATAATTACCTTTTGTACTTATTGTAACAAATAATTGGTATGTATTTTCTGACTAGTTTTGTTAAAAAAAAACATTTATTGCTAGGTTGTAATAATTATAATAATCATAAATGAATACATTGTTATGTTCGAATAAATAAAAACAATATTTTTAATAAATATCTAGCCAAATATAGCTTGTTGTGTGCAAAATAAATGACAATATGATTAAGATTGACAATATGCAAACATTAAACCTTTATTGTCCTGGATTTCGTCACCGATACCATTTAAGCGTGAGTCCGATAAAAAGCCAATTAGAATGAGGTATTGGCCGCACGTTCCACACAATGGCACTGCGGGACTGGACGCGTACCATCCCGTCCCCAACAAAGAACGAATTATAAACACTCCACTTGCCACAACACTATAGCTCCACATAACTTCCTGCCACCATTGTCAGCTGCCAATACAATAACTTTTATTAAAATCAGCCTCAGCCAAATCTATTTGGACGTCATCATTCTTTTCTCTACCGATACTAAAGAGCACGTCCGGTAGATCAAAGGATCAACATTGGCACAGAAGGTTAGCTATTTGAGACAAATTTATGTCAGTAACGCATTAGAAAATAAAAACTTACAATATAAGGAAGTGATCCTTCCTGCTATAGAAATTACCTGTAACAAACAGTCACATTAGTATTAAACGGATGCGGCACATATCACAATGAGAGTATTGAAGCGGCAAGTCATTGTGTATCGATGAATGATTTCAAAAGATTGTACACACGTCTGAGTTTCACATCTGTCAAAATCACGTGCAACTTTTGACACATAGACGAATTTTATTGCGGTTAAACGGTTGTGAAATTTGGGGATATAAAACGTTGTATTTCGGCCGTTAGTACGAACACATTTGGGCGATCAACGAATTTGCTTTCAAGTGAGGATTTTTACGAGTTCGCCATCAATCATGGCTCTGTTAAGTGAATTTTTGACGGTGGCAAAACTAAAAGCAAGTATATTTTTCTGCTAATAGAAATTCAAATTGACATTTACGGAATTATTACTATACAGGGTTACATTGCAAAGGGGTGTCAAATCTTTAGAAGTGACTCAGAATCAGTAACTTAATCGAACTATGCAAAGACCAAGTTTTTTTTCACATCAATTTATTTATCCGCTGTTAAAAATCTTACGCGTGGTTATCTGAACTTATTCATGAAAAAATTGCACCGTATGTGCACTGCGTAAGGTTCTTGTTGGCTTGCCGTACCTACGCCTCTAATGAATGACCGCGCGTCTTTCGTAGTCTCTCTTTTGACTTTATTTTCGGATATTTTAAAGTTTTTTTTTTCGTAACATACAATTATTAAAAATAATAACGATTAAGCTTAGTTGTATTGTTCCCTAGATCTTATTTTTATCTGATACTAGCTGTCCCGGCGAACTTCGTGACGTCTCTTAATTGTTTTTTGTTCACTTTTCAGTTTTTTAAATAAATATTCTGTTATTCAGGGTGGAGACAAAGATCATAAAAATCAGTCCAGACGACCACCGTGAAGCAATCATACCGGATTTGGTGTCGCTCTCTCTTAGGTCCCGGGTTCGATTCCCGGTCAGTCAATATAGAAAGAAACACTTTTCTCATTTGTCTCGGGTCTGGGTGTTGTTTTACCGTTGTTGTTCCTGGTTTCTGTAACACAAGTGCTTAAGCTACTTATAGGATCAGAGCAATATGTGTGATGTTGTCCATTATTTATATTTATATATCTTACTGAATCGCCATTAAAAACGTTGTTTCAATTCCTTGAATCGCATAACCATGCATCAAATAACTTAAAACCATTTTAATGAATTCATCAGATATATCTGACAGATATATTGCATTAACTTCTCGCACACATCTTTAAACTAAAATACTAGCTAGGTTTTTATCGACCGCCGTGAGTCGGTGAATATGAATATTAAATAATTACAGACTAGCACAGGCCACACTCATTGCGGTGCTCATCATTATGTGTAAGGCAGAGCTACTTAGGAAGTGCTCACGGCGATGTAATCATAGAGCTGGAATATTAAACGGTAAGTTATGTCTGAATGGTCAACCGAAGCAGGTCAAATACTCCTAGTCAGGTTATTATTATTAACGTAAATTGCAATTTATTTATAATTGTTTAAGTTTAAGTGTTTATAATATTATACGGCTCTCTAGGTATACTCGTATGTATGACCATTAATGATTTATGCCATGTAAGATTTAGACAAAAAATTGTTTAATTTAACAGGTCAATAGAAACTAATAATAATTGTTAATTGAAGGCGTTGGCCTTTTAGCTCGTCCAACAAATTATTTAAAATAAATTAAATGATACAGTTAAGGGAAAGTAGGTGAACAATATTTATTTAAAACAATATGTAAAAAAACTGTCTCATTTAATACATAAAAGGAAGATAGATAGATAGATAGATACTCTTTATTGTACACCACACAAAACAAACAAATCACAGGAAAGTAGTTAGTGAATAGCACAAGGTTCAACGTATGTTAGTTAGTGAGTTCCGTAATTCCATTTTATTTCTAAAATCATTCATTTCGTTTACCAATTTAAAAGTGTGTGTTATTGTTAAAACATCTATGTTATTCTACGCAGTAGTGTTGGGAATTCAGCTTGTTAATAAAACAATCAAGCTACCAATATTTCCAAATCTAAAATCAATGACCAATCTATGTCCCGTTTTTGAATTGTTTGGACACCAGTGTTCAGTTACAGATGTTTGCTCATATCTCTATACACCTTAATTTATGCGTCGTCGCTAGATGCACATATGGAGCCACATTACCACTCATTTACAACGTTGTGTGGGTCAACGATCCGGTCTACCGTTATCTTAGGTCGCGGCTACACTTGACTGATCGACTCGTAATGAACGATAGTTATTAATAAACATATTGAAAGGTTTAAAGTTTATAGACTTGGCAATTAAAGTAATTGTTAATATAAAAAACCAAGAAAACCTACTGTGGTTATACAGATATTGTGCGAGTAATTAGATATTGCGTTTTGAAGCTTTAGCTTGAATAGATTGGTCTAAAAATGACAAAGTTAAAAATTGTCTATCAAAAACTTTAATTTTTAACAAAAGAAGTTCTTCTCTTTCCAAATATTTATTTTTAAATAATTTTACTAATGTATATTTGGTAGGTCTGAGAATAGGTCGTAAAGTATATTTCATGCTGCTAGGTGATGAGAGTGTATCTATCTAGAAAAAAAAAACTAAACTAGACTACGCGAACTAAATCGCGGGCAACAGCTAGTACTTAAATATATGTGCATTAGGCAACACACTCTCAAAGTAAGGAATTAATATCCTTTTGCAACGAGTTAACAGACAGTGCAATTTGCCAAAAGCGACTAGCACACGCAGATTTAAATCAATTGGGCATAAATAGTTTTCTAAATTGACCTAAACCAGGAATTAAACCTGTGCGGTCAAAGGTCATTCATCATCATTTCAGCCATAAGACGTCTACTGCTGAACAAAGGCCTGCCCTGCTTGCATGAAAGGGATTGCTAATACTCGAAACGCTTGGCAGGCGGGTTGGCGAGCGCAGTTTTTTTTAAAAGATTTCGCACGAAGACGCTGCTGCCCGTCTTGTGCTACAGGAATTAGTCGCCTTTTAAGACACGCCTCCTGTCGGCGATGGAGAAGTGTATTCTTTTCGGCCGTCCCCACATGGCACCAAAGGTCGTCTCACTCATCGTTTATAGTAGAAACTCGATGAAAAACAGATAAGTGAAGAATGAGGTAGCCTTGTGTTTTATTTATTATTATGAGTTCTTTTAAAAACCCTACAGATAAATCCTTTGAAAATGAGTCCCTTCAAGTGAAAACGACTATTTACAGAAATTACATCGTCTGAAATGTAACGTCTTCAAATACGTAACGCCTTGTAAGCTAGGACCTTAATTTTCACGCGACATTGAACCTTAATACGACAGTGAAAAGGATTACGCATTTGTTACCATCGAATATTGGATATATGCTCGACCACACCGTCCATGATAAGGCTTTAAACGAAATTCGACTTTACGTCTACATATTTGGAGTACATTTTTGTAATGATAACTTTTGCACGCGAAGATTCAATTTTCTCGAAAATGATAATAGTCACTTCGAGTGAAAAAATAATTAACTTTTACTTGCCACTTCCGAATATATTTATTGAACTACCAATTATGTCGGTAAACGGTAGACGAATTATAATAAATTCATCATGAACATATCAAAACTATTTGTCTGATTGCATATAAAACCATATGTTATTTTATATCAAGAACAAATTAAATCAATTATTACTTTGTAAATTGGATTCGTTACATCCTTCTCGAATCTGAGTTTATTATTCATTAACATTCGAAATGACCAAACATTTAATATTTAAGTATTCATTTAAGTGAAAACACTTCTGTATGACGACCGTCTGGTGTAGTGGGTTGCACTCCGAACTACAAAGCCAGCGCTTGCGGGTTCGAATCCCGCAAGGGGCAAATGTTTGTGTGATGAGCACAAGCATTTGTTCCTAACTCATGGATGATTATAAAATTATTTAAGTATGTTTATCCGTTATCCAGTTGCCATAGTACAAGCTTTGCTTAGTTTGGTGCTAGCTAATTGGTGTGATTGTGGAAACAATTTATTTATTTGTTTTTAAACACTCTTTATTATTAAAATGCATTAAGTTAAATTTGTAATGTTGTTAGATAAGCATTAAATTAGGTTGATTTGTGACTTCCACTTTCAGACAAAAATATTTAGAAGAGAATACTAATTCTGGAGGAAGTAAATATACAGAATACCAACGACTCGAGCAGACCCGGAGGCAAACATAGGCTATTTTGATACATTAACACAGAATCGATAACAGTATTGACACAAATATAATCATACTGTCACTGGATACTATTATCTAATCGATAATGTTGATATAAGTCCATAAATATATAATGTTGATATTCAAAAAAACATATTCAAAGCTTTACGTTCTTTGCTATGTACGAGTACGTCGAAAATCGTAAACCACAAAATACTTTACAAAGTTAGAATTGTAAATTCATAGTAAGTAATTGTTACAATGAAAGGCTGCTGTAACGTTAGTTCATTTGTCGTCGAAACGCGTGCGCAAGGCGTGCGGCGCGGACGCATGACTACGCATAAATGACTGACATGACTTGTATACAAATTACAATTACTAGCAATAATAAGCAGATAAATAGCTTTTTAGTTGCTGTATAGCTTTTAAGCCTTTTAGAATATCTTACTTTTGCTGTCATGACGTGCTAAGAATTGGATAAATTTACTTGATTGAACTCCAAGAGAAATACCGAATTATAAAAATAATAATTCAGTACATGGTTAATTTGTATTAATGTTTTTATTTGTAGGCAGATGTAAAAAATCTAAAGGAAGATTATTAAATTGGTATCTGACACTCAGGTTAACAGTTAAGCGATTGTAAAACCAAAAAATCCGAAAACAAACAAAGAAAGCCTACAAAAAAGAAATAATATATATCCCTCTTATCCGTTTAATTAAAAATAAACCCCAAATAATTTATGCAACCTTGCATAAAGTCTGCACGCAGGAACAATAAGAATACTTCATTCCGAACTTGACATCACATAAAGTCGTGGGCGAAGGGAATAAAAACCGAATCTTTTTTTAATTTAAAACGGAGAGACAATGAACAAACACAGATGGTGGAATGCAAAACGAAGCTGTGGAAAAAGAAAAAGCTGTGTTAGTCGAAGCGGTAGCAAAGTTATTTATTTATGTGAAAACAAAGTGTCGGGAAAAAGAATTGTCACAATCACAACCGATAAGCAACAAAAGATAAAAAGAGCAACGACAGACCGAACGACGACCACAAGTAATAGCTTTGTTTACTACGATGATGATGGTTACAGCCCTTTAACCAGATAGGGTTATTTTTTCAGAAAAAAGGTCAGAACTAAGAAAAAAATTCTCGGCTTACTCAATTAAAATTACTCAATTAAATCAAATGTTGCATTATCCATAGTAATGAACTAAATAAAAACAAGTTAAATTCAGACTGATACATAAGAAATAAAAGCACAACTTTATTACCGAAGACATAAGCAGAGATATATCATTACTTGTACTAGTCCCTTTTTTCTAATAATGAATTCAAACTAGAACAGGTCCAACAAAGCATAGGGAATCAAGACACATTATTGTTGTGACTATTGCTGTCCATAAACAGAGCTTTAATTAACATCAAGCGGAACTGTATAGAGGCGCTCAAGACACCGCCGACGAATAAACACGTCCGATTAACGCGATTCACGACCAAAACAACGATATTTAGGAGTCAATTAAGTATAAACATGGTGGAACGCGCCGGGATCGCGTAAAACGCAGCTAATAGCCGTTTGGACGGTGAAACAATGACGGTTCTCAATAAGGTACTGCCCCCTAGGGCGATATGGAAATCAAGTTATGATTAAGTGCAATAAAAAAGTAGCTAAACTGATATTTGTTCACCCAAATTAATATTTCGATACACATTTAAAATAATCAACGTGCTTTCATTTCTTACAATAAGGGCCCTATCTTCAACGTTCTTGAAACTTTTATAAATCAGTATACAGTCATAATGATGACTAACCCTTAAATTCTAAAGTTTTATGATAAGTTAAGCATTGAAGAAGACTGTGTTTAAAAATATGAAATCGAGGAAGGACGCAAAAAAAATTATTATAAATGATAAAAGAAAACAAATATATAAGATGCGATTAAAAATTGATGGGCCATATTTCAGAAAGTTTGGGAAGCTATACTAAAACAGCATGATGCTTGGAGTGTGCCCTCTCAGCAGGTACTTCACTCTGTAACGACACCTGAACTGCTCGTATTGATTGAATTCGCAACAAATTAAAAAGTTTATCGGCCCATTCGACTAACTTGATGTGGGCATAAACTTTACAACCTTTGATTTGAAGCTGCACGTTTGAATTTTCCTTGTGCATTTAAGCCAAGCATGAAATCCTATAAAACTTCTACTAGCATCTTGGTTTATAGTTCATTTATTATTATTATTATTATTCAGCCATAGGTAGTCCACTGCTGAACATAGGCCTCCCCAATGACCTATTATCGAGGGGGATTTATTTATTTATTTTCATTTATTTTAGTTAAATAACATTGAACAAATTTACAAACTAATTGTAAAGCCTTAAATTAAGCTAGGCATCTACTAAACAACAAACAGACATACGTTAATGCATTATATGAAATCCATGACTCAGAAGCACATACTCATAAAAAGAGCACTCGCCCGTTGTAAGGTTCGAGCCCACAGCCGTTTGGTTTTGTATTCTTGAGTGCAAGTTACTAGTCTAAGATGGTCATCAAATAATATAAAGATAAAGTCTTCAAATTATTTGAATATCTTCTCTTGGTCTTCATAAGATTTTTTTTTGGAGTAACAGGCCAGTAACAAAAGATGTATTAATAAATAGGTTTGCAATTGGAGAGACAATGATCATTTTTTGGGGCTTTAACGATAAACATAAATAATTTTTTTTTTTAATTAACCGAAACTAACTTACGTGAATAAAACTTAATGATTAATCAAGTTTAGTAACCATAGCTATGCTAATCAGGTAAACAAATGAAGTCATTGGAAGCGGAACAAATGAAAGGTAAGAATTCTAATAAAAAGACAATAGCGGCTATTGTGAAAGGTGAAACCGTTTACGACTTACGAAGCCGTATCCAAGGAACCAAGGTGTCATCTTTAGAACGCTAGCGATACCATAAATCTGTCAGGTGAAATGTGTGGCTGGCTAATACTAATAATGATGCAGAAATTCTGAAAAATTTGTATTATTTGTAAAAAAACACTGATAAATTAATGTTTTTCAACCTGCTTTAATTTTAAAAAGAGGTTGTTTCATCCACGAATCAAAGTGATGTTTGTTCATTGTTTAGAAATAGTCAATACTTATACCTTAATTCGTGCTATAATTAATGGATTTTTTCGTTTCTTTTGTGTGGCATACTGGCGTGGAATAAATCAGTATTTATGTATTTAATAAGCTCATTTGAATGCTACTTAAGTTGAGAAGCTAAAATACAAAATTTGTTTGGATATAGAAATTGAATGTTCAAAAAGAATTTTTATTTCTTGTAAATGTAAAGTGATAAAGTCCTCCAAAATCCCAAAAACATCAAAGACGCTGACGAAAAATCTTAAAAGATCATTCCTGTTTGGGAAACATTTCGAACGCGTCGCAACCATACAGTAAATTAACAAGAACGTGCACATTAACGTTTACAAAACACATACGTGGACGCTTAAGAGTTTAAAAAGATCGGAAAGAAGCGTCAGATCGTGACGCCGGAACCCCTCAAAGAGCTGTACCGTCAATTTGTTTACGAATCATGAATAAATTCGTCCCAGAAGACAGGAGATCTCTTGCGGCAATCGCGTTGCGACATTTCAATAAAATTTACGATTCTGACTTAAACTGTGTGTCCGAAACGGAAAAAGAACGACGGTTTTATTTTAGACTCACTTTGGCTTCGTTAAAATATCTTTGAGTCGATAATAAAACTGTCCATTCAGTGTAATACAACGATAAATATGGGGATGTAATCGATACTAGTCGAAGAGATTTAAGCTACGGACTGGGACAATCGAGTTGGTAATGATGTGGAAAAACTTCAAAGGGTTAAATTGCCAATGATGTCACACTTAAGGTTTTGAGTTAAGGTAATAAACCATATTCAATATACTGATTTCATTTATACAGAGTGTAACAAAAAGGTGAAATAAAACTTTAAGGGGTTATTCTACGGCTAAATTAAATCAACTTTTTCTATGGGACCAACATTGAATTCGCAAAAAAAAAAACACTTTCCCATACTAAAACGCGACCAGCTGGCATCAGTTTGTATGGAAACGTCAATTTTTTTTTTTGAGATTTCGATGTTAGTCCCATAGAAAAAGTTGATGTAATTTAGCCGTAGAATAACCCCTTAAAGTTTTATTTCACCTTTTCGTTACACCCTGTATAATAACACAATACAGTAAGCATGGTTTGTTTTCGTTTAAACACCCACAGTGTTTATCACGAAGTAACTCAAAAATACAAATAAATGTCATCCAATACCTGCCATCCATGGTTACATCATATAATAAATATAAATATGCCCAAGAAAATCATATCGATCATATATACTCGTAGATCATACCAATAGTCATGGTCTTGAAGTAAGAAATTAACATTTTTGTGTTACGAGGTACCAGACAATGGATATTTGCAGAAGGCATCTCCCAGTACACCCAGTACACCCAGATCCGAACCAATTTAGAAAAGTATGTTTTCTAAATTTGGGCGAACGGGGAATCAAAGCCTTTGTATTCAAAGCTTTTATTTATAAAATATAGGCACTATTTAAAAATAACAAGTTCTGTTTTTTGGATCAACGATGTATTCAGCGATTGGCACAGTTTGTAGGATTTATTTGATGAACGAATTCCATTTTATAGTGAATTACTGATGGGGAAAATTTACCTATTGTACTTGTAAGTATTTTTGATTGGGCCAACAGTTCAATTGTTTAATTTTAATGGTCTTCTAGTTGAACTTCAGACAAACAAACCATTTTTAACCGAGTCGTATTGGAAATGACTCGATTTGAATATTTTTATTGTAATTCGTTATTGTTTATCCATATTGTGGGTGTCTTAATAAACAACAAAACATCGAATATTATGTCTTCCGGGTTAGTAACACTTCCGTGTAGGTTGTATTTATTGAAATATTCTTCGACGACCTCTGTAGCCAAGAGGCGAGCATACCGGACTTGGTGTCACTATCTCTGAGGTTCCGGGTTCGATTCCCGGTCGGTCAATCAAGAAAAATAACTTTTCTATATTGCCTCGGGTCTGGGTGTTGTGGTACCGTCGTTGTTTCTGATTTCTGTAACACAAGTGCTTAGACTACTTATCACAGGATCAGAGCAATGTATGTGATGTTGTCCAATTTTTATATTTATATTTATTTATTCTTACACGACTGCTCGAAAAGGAGAGTAATGTTTTTAGGGTTCATGTGTGTATGTGTGTGAGTTTGTTTATTCAATTAAAAAAGAAACAAAAGTAATTAAAATACGATTGTCCTGATAGAAACGAACGTCGTGAAAAAAGTTATAAATAAATTGTGATTACCGTGGGGAAATCGTTTGCAGACGGGGGGGGAGGGGGTGACCTTAGCTGTATTACCCCCTAAAAGTAAAATAACTAATAAAATATGAACTTATAGTCAACACTAAACCTGAGGTTGTTTCAGCCCTGAACATCATAAAGTTTCTGATACTCTTAACTAAATTTACGTTAAGAAAACTGAGTACGAGTCTCAGTACAGATCAAAGTTAACAATGTTGGGCAGCAAATCCACTCAATCTTGATGCAGTAAAAGTACAATATTGTTTTAGTCCAAGTATAGAAAGTCACTGGCGACAGTTGCACGCAACATTGACGCGTGCTATCGCGCGACAAGGCGTCGTGTCGCAAGTGGCCTATCGTGACAATATCCATTGGTATTTTTGTTTCGTCTGCTAAGACTTGGCATAGGGTTGTCAGTGGAAAAGTTTAAAATAAAATTCAATAGAAAATCTTACTTTATGTTCTATTGTTTTTAAATAGATAGATGAAATTTAAGATCACTTTTTTCGTATTTTTGTTGGGGTGTAATAAAAAAGTCACTTCCCTATACTAAATAGCCGATCATCTGTTGTAGATTTAATTAAACTAGGTTTTTTTTTGAGATATCAATGTTAATCCTAAAGTTAACGTTTTTGTATTTGAACAATATGAATTTAATATCTACCTAAAAGGACGTTAACTATAAAAAATAGGACCTAATGTTTTTGTAAAGACGTTTCACGATCCACGAGACGGTTTCTATCTGGTTACTGCCCGCTATGTCTCTACAGTTCACACATAGAAAGACCTAATCAAACCACGAGTAATGCCGTTGAGGTCGCAAAATGCAATTGGTACAAAAGAAGAAAACAACCTGTCGGTCAGTAGGATTTTTATTTTTTGTAATGGTCTTTTATGGGAATGTTTGCATTTGAGCAGCAGAATAATTAACCTCTTTAGGTATATATTTTTTTAAGAGTTTGCTATCTTTGTAAAATATAACGTATATATTTTAAACAAAAACTCCTAATTCGTAAAATCCGTAATTACCTACGCTACTGTCATCTACTTTTATACCTTGTTTTTTTTTTTATATAAAAAACAGACTTGCCGACTAAAAACATAGCGCTGACAACCCTGTGACAAGTTGGTCCTGTCGTCCAATCGCTCATGTTTACTCAGATGAGTCGAAACTTTAAAATTAGGCGGGTGATTTAATGGGGACGAATTTAGAAACGACCACAAAAAATCAACGAAGATTTATTTGGAATGGGGCAAACAGGACACAGACACTAGTTTAACATATTCAAGCATCCTTAGCTAACTCCCTTCCTAGAATATACTTGTGCCTTTAAGTAAGTTTACGCATTTTCAGGTCTAAATTAATGACCACTAAAGATTAGGATAATATTAAACTGCTTATATCCTTAAGGAGTATCCTGACACGAGTATTCCTGATAAAAGGATCCTTCAATCACCAGCTAAGCATATTTATAGTAAATTAAAATAAAATAAGTTCATAATGTAAGAAAAACCTCCGAAAACTAGGCTGCAACTACTTTGGATACTTTAAAAAACCATAAAATCAATTAATTTCCACAAATACGCCTGAATTAAATTCTTTGCCACGTCTCAATATTTTTTTACTCTGTCACTGCTTTGGGACAATATTGTAGACCAAGGCCGAAAAGAAGTAGAAACACATAAAAAGAACATAAATTAGATTTAAACTTACACAATTACGTCGTCACTACCAATATTGGCTAGGACATTATCACCATGAGCACGATTATCTAATTAAATAAGCCAATAACCATTCCAATAGCAGCTTCCAAAAAATCATTGATTGTAACGAATTCAAACCACTTCCAACACTAAAACAGACGGAATCTCTAAATTTAACAACCAGCTGTGGGTAGTTTGTGGCACAGCGTTTTAAACTGAGCGTTTTACATAAAAAACGTTATAAAAAGGCATATTTCATTATTTTTTCCGTCTAAAACAACGGGGTGCCTCGTGTTTTTTGTCAGAGGAATGCCAAGCGGGTCGCGCCTACGCGATCATTGGTTCACACTTTACGAGCAATAGAGATGGATACAGCAAGCTTATTCCAAGAGAAGCATTCAGCCAACAGGCTGAATGCTTCTTTTGGAATAAGCGAACAGGAGGAAACAGGAGGCGAAGGATGCGGTGCATCGCGGCGCAAATATTTCTATAGAAATAGGTGCAAGCTACACAAAACAAGAATAAATATTTCTCAACAACAATGCGTAGACAGTTTAATTTTTATGTTATTTACCAGACCCTCTGCGATGCTCGTCTAAGCATGACATGTCGTGATCCTTCTGTATCTAACTCGATTATACCTAAAGTGCCAATACAGTCAAATACAGAGTTATATACAAATTCAACCTAAAACAAAGGCATTAAGGTTCAAAGCTTAATAATTTTGATTATTTTCTGGGTCTAGGAGTACAGTAGTGAATTATATTCTTGACTCGTAACTATTTATAGGAACTAGGGATAAGCTATCGTTTTTACCATAACTTTTTAAAAGATAACGCTTGCTTTGATCTTAAGAAACAATAATTAGACTGTTAGTGTGGTTTCAAGTGGTAGAAGCTATGACTTCCTCATATAAGATTTCTTTTAACTTAGAATCATTGTTATTTTAGTCAATAGTTAGCTGTCCCGGTGAACTTCGTACCGCCCCTGCATACATTTTTTTTTCGTGAATTATTTCGTGTATATTATAGTTACATTGCTATTCGAGGCGAAGACAAATCCAACAAATCAAAGATTATAAAAATCGGTTCAGCCGTTCTTGACTTATAAATGTGTAACTAACCCGTCTTTGTTTTATATATATATATATATATATATATATATATAGATAATATAACTGTTTTGTAAACAGAAACAGCAAGAAACTTAAATAAAAAATATTATCTTAAGAAGAAATATTATGATCATTTGAAATAAACGCTTCTATAATCGGCAAAAAAGAAACAAAAAATTATATTAATGGCCATAAGAATTCCTTTACGAAATTAAAATTACATTGCTAGCAATATCTATGAGTAGTGGCAAGATTTTAATGGTGTGTCAAATCCTGCTGCGTTGGTCCCATGAAAAATTCATATTGGAGTTGCAACGCGTTTGTTTACTAATAAATCTAAACAGTCGGAATGTATCGTCCCACTATTAATCAAAAGTGAGTCATTATAAACTACAATATTTACTAGTGACATACTTTAAAGTTGTATCGACACCTTAAGGAATTTTGATAATCGTGAGATTTTAGGTGCTGATAACGAATAGCTTCCTCCATCAGAAACCATCAATTTAGTACAAAATATTTGAGGAGATCAACAGATTCGTTTTATGGGTCTCCCGAGATTAATACTTAGATAGAGAGATTTGGGTCGGCCCAGCCGATGGTGTTTGGGGACGCGATAAATTTTGACACCTTTGTTTTTTGGAGGGAACAAAACGAATCGGATGATTTGTGTTTATTTGTATTTTTAGTATCAAAGGCTTTCGATGTATCCAAAAGGGCGCACGTGAATTACAAAGAGGCTAACGTTTTGTTTTTATTCGTTGAATTTATCGTTTGCAATCATTTGTTGTCAGTTTTTGTTTGTTTTGCAACGCGCAATTTAGTTTGTTGATTTTGGACTGTGAGATTTTTGTAACTAGCTTTTCGCATGGAATTTGGTTTATTATAAAAAATTCGCTATATAACCTGTTTTGTGTTTTCCCTGGACAAGAAAGGAAGTTCATAATGCTTTCTTAAACTTGAAACTAAATATAAGTAGTAATTACCAATATGGCTTTGTTTATTTATCGTTGAGTGTAAATTTAAGATTTTTATTTTTATCTATTGCCTATATGTACAAAAAAAAAAAGATTTATCTTTGGTATTTCTAAAGCTAAATCATTTCCCAGAAGTATAAAGTTTCAAAAAATTACTGGAGTGGGCAGTAATAATGAGAGCTCTTTTTGTTCCCCCACCATGCGTTTGCACAGGCCCCGCCTTCCGCGCATCCTACAACTTTGAAACTGCCGATGCGTGAAGTACTTGCCTTGTATTTTATAGTAGCTATATTTTATAGTATTGTAATTATTATTATTACAACGAAAAAATATACAGTGATCAAGTTACTTGTTAATAACATTCTTTGTTCTTGTGTTCAATTGAACACAAGGCACTTAAATGATTTCAACAAACAGCCAGGAAAAAATTACTTTTTAAAATTGTATTTTACTGATAATCATGACAATGAAAAAAAAATACAACTCAATAAATTATAAAATTTATCACACATTTCAAAAGGTAAAGGTAAAGGTAATTTCTTATTAGCAAAAGACCGCAATGCATCTCTTCTACACTCGCTAGCACTTGTAAAATAAAATTAAAAAAAAGTTTCACTTCAAATTAATTAGTACAATAGATCTAACATTGTTTCTTAACGTTTTACAGATTTGAAAGCCAATAAATTGAACTCTCGTTTAAACTAAAACTACTACATTATTTTACGGACTGAGTAGAATGTTTCAAACGATTTTTTATCAATTAGTAAAGGAGAAACATTTAGAACCTTCGGTTATCTGATTTATCGATCAGACGGGCGACGGTCATCGATCGAGATTGATGTTCAGATGTCCTAATTAATAGACGTTTGATTGTATCGATTGTACTGTTAGAATAATCGAAATAGTTGATCGATCGATACGGTTGCATCGTATGTGATGGTTCTTTGGTTTCGATTGCTATTCACATTATTTTCTGCTACTTATAAGCGTCATAGATTCTGTAATACCTAACCGTGATACACCCATTAGAAGTAAAAAATTATAGATGATGCGTATTATTATGCTATAAATTGTATAGATAGTCTACAGGCTAAGCTTTAACTTTTAGTTTAGTGCAAATAAAAATGAGTATTCCATCCATTTATCGTCATCATTATCATTTCAGCCATAGGACGTCCACTGTTAAAGATAGGCCTCCCCAATGACTTCCAGATTATCTTGTATGTGTCGGGTTTTGTGTATGCATGTCTACTCATCTACAGGTAAAGAGATAATAAAATCAGGTAAAGATTGTAATCTCGTGTAATAAATAATTAGAAATAACCATTTAAATTTAATATTGTGATCATATTGATTCATGCAATATAAACCAAACTGTATACTTTAGACACGTGATTTGAGTGCCAAATAAAAAGTGCACGAAAATTGCATACAGTATTTTTTCTACCAAATAAAAACATACAATCGTATCAGGAAATCAACAAAACCCAGTTAACCAAAAACATCTAAAACTTTAACACAAAACATCTGTCATCGTTAACAATCCTAAATTTCCATAAAAAGACGAGTTTAACTTATTATTTGTTTGTTCATAGCTTTTCAGCGGACTGCTCGGGCGGAGTCTCGAAATGAAATTTACGAGCATTAAAACTATCTCTATTTTATCGCACGGAGCCTTAGAGCACAGATAAATAAGGACAGCAAGCTCGATAAAAACTGCTTAACGCCACCTTCATAAAGAGTAGATATTTAATCAATAATCAGATGTAAGCTAACGAGACTTGGATCTTTAAGTTTTATATCATATCTCAGTTAGATTAGGTAAATTGCGTAAAGTGTTTGTTTAAGGTGCTTTTTTAAATGTTCACATTACTATTGTCTAGTAACAACGTTGTTACTGACTATGTTCTATGGATTTTAAGACTAAAAGTTAAATTACTTGAGAGAATCGAATAATATTAGAAGATGTAAAGAATGATATTGAGCGTGGATCCGTTTTTGGTAGGTATTAGTCATTTGTCAACTTTTTACTGCTGGGTACTTTTATCCTTTCCATACCCTTCTTATTCGTTCACATGAATATTAACGTAAGCAAATATTTTACGATCTTGCATAGTATAATAAATACTCACTCATAGTTTTTTTTTAATAATCAAGGAAAATCGTGCTATAACTTTTATTCTGTATTCATTATAGTGTGAAGTGTGTTGGCTTATGTTGTTTCACTATGACTGCGAGGCAGCTGCTTCTAATCGAATCCCAATCAACTTCGGGACGATGTAAAATGGTTTTACTGAAGCATTAAACGCGGAGTCCACTGCCGACAGCGCTCGTACAACTATTAAAGTTGAGATATTGTTTCATAATTTGGAATGTTTACAACTTTCTGACTATTTTTATCCTCTATTATTAAAAAGTTTGGTTAAATTTTGTTATAATATTCTTTGTGTTTTTGTGTTATACCGGCCGTCACTAAAAAACTAAAGTTTTTATCTTCATCATCATCATGTCAGCTTGTTGCAGTCACTGCTGGACGTAAGCCTCTTTTCATCTTGCTACTAACAGCCATCTTTCTAAGGTTTTCAGGTCATTGAGCTGAGGGGTATCCTACACTGCGTTTGCCTAGGTCTTCACTCAAGAACCCGTTTACTCCACCTTTCATAGATTCTGCGACAGATATGGCTAGACGACTGCCAATTTAGCTACATTTTTTAACTATGTCCATTACTTTGGTTTTGTGCCGGATGAACAGATTTCATCTTACTCTCAGCTTTTTATCCTTTCCTTCTCGTGATATATAAACTAAAAACCTAGATGTGGAACATCTGGTAATTAAATTTACTGGTAATTAAAAAATAACGATACTCCTTTGATATTTTACAAGATTATTTTTATTAGCGTAACAGCTTTTGCTATTGGTCAAGGTTCTAAATTAATCAAGATGTGTTATTATTACAATTATTATTAATTAACCCTCAGCAGATCCGATCCTTTATCCTAAAATTAATTCAAATTTTTATTTCAGAGAACCAATGGTGTTAGGTGATAAAAGTCTTTTATAAACTAATTTATCTCCATTGAATTAATCTTTAATTTTCAATCAAACAAACATGCTACTAAACTAATGGTAGCTAGTTATACTATTAGTGGTTCATGTCATTTTATTTAGTGTTCATTAGTCAATGTAGTAATATTTTTACACTTAGCAATTCTTCGTGACTAGTTTTTGCTTCACATCCCACGGATTTGATACTAAAATAGCGATTTATCGATTCCATGTAACATTTGTCACAATTATATTAAATTCATATTACGTTTCCTAGTAGCAAATTTTTATCAAATTAAAGTTTTTCTATTAGTTTTATCTTTATTGAATAAAAAAACTTCTGGGATGTTTAATTTAAGCAAAAATGATCACAATTTAAATTTCTTGGCTTTATCCTTTTTAGTGTTCTGTAGTCAAAACGGATTCCTTATAGTTTCGCAAAGTCCATTGTAAAATTAGCGTACAAAACACGTAGTTTGTTTTTTCTTGTCTATCGTATCATCATCATCATCATCATCATCATTTCAGCCACAGGACGTCCACTGCTGAACATAGGCCTCCCCCATTGACTTCCAGATTGGCCGGTTGGAAGCGGCCTGCATCCAGCGTCTTCCTGCGACCTTTACCAGGTCGTCTGACCACCTTGTGAGTGGACGTCCTACGCTGCGCTTGCCGGTACGCCGCCTCCATTCTAGAACCTTTCTGCCCCATCGGCCATCAGTTCTACGTGCTATGTGCCCTATGTGGAAAGGGCTATGCTTGGTGATTCCTTGCGAGATCGAATCAGAAATGAAGAGATCCGTAAACGAACAAAAGTCGCTGACATAGCCCAATGGATTAGCTATATTAGGTCTATCGTATGGTATAAGAAAACCGTTTAACGATATTGTGGGAGTGCAAACATCATCGATTCAGGGTTGTTGCATAATATTAGCTTTTAAAGTGTTTTTTTTTATAAAGTCAAGTGAAACGCGGGTGCAACAGAGGGGTAGGGGGGTGTCCCCCCTCCCCCTCTGTTGCTCCCGCCTTGTTTGCAAAATGGTTGCATTAGTCAACTAATTATGGTTAGAGAAAGGATGTATATTAATATGTTTATTATCATTTGCCATAGAGCCTTGGTGACTTCTCGAAAAAGCAGTCCAACATTTGAGTGGTTTAAACTCATGATTTAAAATATACAAAGAAAAACTGTCTGTTAGTCTTCTTCTTCTGTCTCTGTAGTCTTTAAAAGTTATCGAGTTAACGTGTAAAATAGACTCGAAAAAGAAAATTCTTAGTTATGTTGTTATTGACACAGGTAGCAAAAACCGTATTTTTCCAGAAAACTACGGAACCCACTATTGCACGTAACCCGATACGCAATTGATTTTATTTAAAAAAATGTTTAGAGTTTAAGTCAAATAGTAATCTTTGTTTTGTTTTACAAAAAATGTAAGATAATATAAAAGCTCATTTACTTTTTAGAGCCCATCGCGTTATCTTAAACCGCGCAGACATTTTATCCTTTGTTGAAAAATGACACATAAAACACCCGATTAAATTGTTGATTGATAGTAAAATGGTGGGTCATTTCATTATGTCTATAATATCAACGGCGTGCACAGATAATATTCCATGTCAAAATCTAACCCTTACATACCACGAGTATGTCACTGTATGTCACTAAGCAATACTTCGATAATCGGCTACAAAAAATGAGGAGGGTCTCAATTCGACTGTTGTGTTGTTACCTAAGATATTCGCTAAATGTGAACTTATTTTCATAATCACTAATTTAAATAAGGCACATTTTTATTAGGGTTCCGTAGCCAAATGGCAAAAAACGGAACCCTTATAGATTCGTCATGTCTGTCTGTCTGTTTGTCCGTCTGTCCGTCTGTCCGTATGTCACAGCCACTTTTTTCCGAAACTATAAGAACTATACTGTTGAAACTTGGTAAGTAGATGCATTCTGTGAACCGCATTAAGATTTTCACAAAAAAATAGAAAAATAATAATAAATTTTGGGGGCTCCCCATACTTAGAACTAAAACTCGTCTTTTTTCGTCAAACCCATACATGTGGGGTATCAATGGATAGGTCTTTAAAAATGATATTGAGGTTTCTAATATAATTTTTTTCTAAACTGAATAGTTTGTGTGTGAGACGCTTCCAAAGTGGTAAAATGTGTGTCCCCCCCCCTGTAACTTCTAAAATAAGAGAATGATAAATCAAAAAAAAATATATAATGTACATTACCATAAAAACTACCAGCGAAAATTGGTTTGAAAGAGATCAAGTAATTAGTTTTTTTTTAAAACGTCATAAATCGTAAACCGCAATTTAACTTTCGTAATGTTATGGATTTCATTTTGCAATAAAAATACCATAACTATGACTCGATTGTCGTGATGGGTGAACTTTTACTCATAACGGTACCTACAGGTTTGTGCGGAACCCTCGGTGCGCGAGTCCGACTCACACTTCGCCGGTTTTTTGAGAAACCGACTCCAAAAATAAATAAAAACATTAATTAGATAAACATACCTGTATTGGAGTCAATGCAAGCAAAAGGAGGTTTTTTTTTTCATTGATATTATAGTATGACTGAGAAAAGATGTTTCCCACACCTTAATTACTGGCACCAAGCAATATTTTTATACAGTGTGTGGCCTGGAATCGGGGATAATATTCAAAACCGAGACTCTCTCGAGTGTTAGCATTTTTTTCTGAAAAGATTCCAGTCAACCAAAACCCACGCATTACACGCAATAAGAATTTAAAGTTACGATTCATAATCAGTGTGTTATTGCAAAACGATATTATCGCTTACGTTGTCAATGTCATGTCATAGAGACGTTCCGAGTAGCTCCAAATAAGTACGATGCAGATGAACTTAATCGATCAAGTTGAGCGGAACTAGTGCATTGTTTGCATAACATTGAATTTACGATTAAGTTTGTTAGAAAAAATCAAAAAGTAAAGTTTTAATTTTATTTAGTTGGGACCATAATGATTTAATTACTAATGATATATAGAGTCTCTGTTTTCAATATTATCACCGGTTCCAGGCCACACGCTGTATAAAGTTTTATATGAAGCGAACACAGAAGATTCAAAATAAGATGTGACGGTAAGGACCCTGCCCTGAACATCAACATAATAGAAGCCAAGACTAAAAGCGAAGCGGTGTAGCAGTAGCATGCCACCATTTATCAGGACAAACCAACGTTGGTCGCTCGATGTGATTATTTTTAGATCCATATCAGTTTGATGGTTTGAATCATTTATTTGCTTTTATAAATGTGAATAAAAAAAGTTGAAATTAATTTATTGCTTTTTGTCGTTTACTTTGTAAATACTGAAGGATACAAAATTAAAGATATATGATTCATACAATTTTATTATTCTTGATGTCGATGCAACAAATTCGAAAATAGTAGAACTTAGTTTTTTTTTTTTTAAATTACCCTTTTCTCAAATCTTGAAAATATTTCTTAGCAACTATCACTCATATATACCGTTGACTTTACGACATCAAATTATGTTGACGTTATATTTATTTCTACGTGTATAAAATCTTAAAAATTTTACATTTATTACGATTGTAAACGATCGATAAATTAAAGAATTAATGGTAATCCCCGTGAAGCGGGTTATTTATTAGTAAGTTGTTGAAA
Source organism: Anania hortulata (assembly GCA_963576865.1). Classification (NCBI taxonomy): domain Eukaryota; kingdom Metazoa; phylum Arthropoda; class Insecta; order Lepidoptera; family Crambidae; genus Anania; species Anania hortulata. Next base: position 2,012,772 of record OY756400.1, read on the forward strand.
ATTTAATCCTTGTTAACATTTCGCAATCTAGATTATTCTGATTTATGATATTATGAGGCGAATTTAAATCAACTCCAATATCAATAAGCTTTAAAAGATTTATAGTTGAAATAATTACTTTACAACTAAGACTAGTGAGAATGGTAATTAATTAAGCAGCAATTTGTTTGCAACATTAATTGTGTTATATATTTTAGTACGCTAGCTTATTTAATCAATTAAGAAAGTAAATTAAATAAACTTTATCGCAGTTCCAGCATCTAAGTTTAATTTGGATTCAAGTCAATATCTTCAATCCCCCAAGCGTGCTTTATCGTGCAATCGCGTGACTAGCGTTCTTATATCAAGCTCAGAACTAACGGCATGTCATGTAATTTCTAGTAACGACGTGTTTCTTTCATTGTCATATAGCACCAAATTATTAAATTGTTTATGCGTGGCCAACGAGCGGCCTCAATGACTTCATTAGGCTTTAATTTATAGTCGCACTTAATTCTTTCGTTATAGCAAGTAAACTTTTTTACTCGAAACAATGTAGTATAAGACAAAAAGTAGGTTTCTGCAATTACACCAGTCAGAAAAAGACGAACGACGTCATGATCCTTCCACAAGACTTGATTGATCGACGGAATCAAAATGATTCCGTAAAAGGAGAGCTACATCCAAGAAAGGATTTGTCCATAAACGATTTAATACCAGTGATGACAAGTAAAGTGGAGACGATGATGATATTGATGATGTTAAAAGTAAACGATACCCTTCAAGTTCCAACCTTGAATAAAATTTCCAGACAATTTCGTTTACCAACCAAAAATAACACACACTAATTTGCGCAGTCTCCAATTTACTTAACTCAACAACTAATTATCATAAATATTCAAAACCAAAATTAAAGTGTGTTTCAAATTACTCTCTGTAATAAAAACGCTCGAGAACATTAAACGTTGGATCGTTCCGTTGAATAATGTCGTCGATACGGTCAACTTGTTACACAAAACCTATAACTTCACACCGGAGCTGATTGTAACATCATCTTATTGCCACCAAACGTATAACTCAGCTGCTTATCAGAAATCTTTAAGAAACCCGAAACCGTGAACGTGCGAGTTAACTATTCCCTTGGCGTCTCATGGGCATATACGTTGAACAAAGGCGCAGCATCTACACTATTTCTCACTACATCGAGAGATGTAATCAGAGAAGACGACGTGTCGTACTTATTTATGTATGTAGGGGCGAGGGTGGGCCAGGATACAAACAGAATAATATTGATGACACTGCGCTGCGAGGGGTCATGAATCATTAATCGTCTACTCTCGTATACGACTCTATTACGAATGCCTTGGATAAGCCACCCTCCGAGGTGAGGCTCGCAGTCATTTGCAACACTGGCCTTTTTGTGCTGGGATCATTATCAATGCATGGCGGAAAGAACTGAGTGTGGAACTTGCATTTAATAAATGTTTTCAGTGTTAATGTGTTATGTTGTGTTAACAAAACAAAAAGTTGTTGATAATGATAAGGTTGAGGTTCAGCCGAAAAAAGTGTATTTAAATGTTGAACAAACCTACCGTTCTCCTTTTTTTAAATTTTGTCTTTGTTAATCAAAATATAGTTAATCTCTTTTTACATCAGACAGTTCAGAGAAATAGTAGTTATCAATAAAAATAGCTCAACTAATTTTTTATTTTAGTGAATAGTGGCCATGAAAGTTAGAAACATTAGAGTTAATCTTATACTTAACTGTAAGATTACACAGTGGAATGATTATCATTTATGAGAGAAAAAAATAAGTTTGAAGCTCTAAATGTTGTAAGACCAGGAAGTAGCAAATTATGCTTGGTAATATCTTAATACAAGGTCTTTCAAACCTGTATTACAAACCAGTGCAAAGAATCACAATATTCGAAAGAACGAAATTAAACCATATTTTCAATTATTACGACTGGCTCAAAAATTACGAGCACGAAATGAAACGCAAAGCAATCTTCTTAAACACAAAAAGCCAAGGTAATTTAAGTTAATTCAGTAAGCAGCAGACATGGCTACTTCCAAATGAACTCAAACGTCACAAAAACGAAAACAAATCATGAACAAAAACTCGGGTCATTTCAACGTGGACTTTCTAGTTTATTTTTTCTAAGCTACGTGGTTCGAGGACGTGCATCCGAAACCTTGAGGTGTTTTTTCTTTGGTTTTTAAACGAACACAATTTTTACCTCTCGTGCTTGACTGAACAGCGATAAAATAATAATGCTCAGATCCGAACGGCTACCTCTAAAAAGAACCGTAAGCCGAAGGCAGAACGCGCCTAAATTTCTAATCGAGATTTTATTTCATCGGCCGACCCGATCTTTTTGCTTTATTTTTTGCAATTTAGGTCTCAAGGTGAAATGGGTATTATTCTCGGAACTTTGAGTTCGTGCAGTAAAACATAAAATGGAACAATAAAAGTTGTTCACTCAAAAATTCTGAAATTGTGCCAACAATCTACTAATGGCCTCGAAAAAACATGAGAACAGTAAGTTTAAAAATGACTAAAGACATTTAAATAACAATTTTAGCAAAAATGTACGTTCGCAAATTGAATTTTAAATAGGCCAATAAAAACTTAAAAACAAATAATCATGAGAAAATAAATCACAATTACAATTTAAATTCAGAACGCGTCCCATAACAATTTTCTCGTACAATAACAACCAGGGAGAGAACTTAAACAAATTCTTATAAAGGGTACACATAAAATTTACATGACAAGCCAACTTACATAGCTAATGTAGTCATAACCATATCTATATTTTGGCACTTAAGGTACTTTTTAAAATTCATCACGTGTACCTGATGCCTTAGCTTCGAGGGAGGCGAGCTTAACAAAAACGCTACTTACAAAAAAGTTAAAGAAGAGACGGAAAAAACACAAGGCAATATATTTAAAAAGGACTACGTTCCAATGGGACACAATGGTGGACTTGTATTTGGCGTCAGCATAGCATTGACTATTTTTGGATTTTAAACCAATATAAACCGTAAAGATACTGTTTTTACAGATCTAACGGGAGTTATGGAATTGTATTAAAGTACTGGTCACACAACAAAATAATAAAAAGCTAAATGGAGGTTCTAAGAAATTCATCACACAATGCAATGACAACTCGGATACACGGACATAACAATTTTATGTTTGCATGTAATTATTTTTCAAGTAATTTAAAGTTTTCAATAGGTTCCCAAACAAAATATTATAATGATTAACCCAAACTAAAAATATCGGCAATCTTTTTGGGACCCAGAACCACTTAGATCGTAAAAAAGGTTGGCAATTATCCCCATGCGACTTTGATCTATGCACCCACAAAAAATATCATAATCAAAGCTGTTTAGGTAATTTGCGCATTTCCTCACGATACCCTAATAATTGGACAAAGGAACGGAGGCAACTACCTATCCTTCCGCCTTAGGGTACGTCACGCACATCCCTTCGCAAACAAAATAAAAAACCTAAAGCCCGCTGGTTTATTGTTAACCTGTCGCAGGTAGAAGTTATAAAAACCCACCCACTAAAAGCATTGCCCATGCAAAAAGTGTATGCGTGATCACACCAAATGCTCTAGGATTATCAAACATATGTCGATTTAGATAGATGACGAGCATGATACGGGTACTTTTTGCATTTTTACCTGGAATACAAATAGAGCGGCAGGGTATTGAATAAAAATATTCCATAAAAAACATTTTATTTAAATTGAAATAGAATGGAGTATTAGTAAATGCTTGAAATTTCCTTTTGAACGATGTGTGATTTTGCTCGAGCTGTTTCATAAGACGCTAACATAATCAAAGCCTGTCGGAAACAATGACTTCATTTCCGACACGATTCGTCTTACTGCCATTACCATAAAGATCTGAATCGTGTACTAACACGTAATCTAGCCTGTCATTACACTACAAACGCTCGGTGGTGCCACAAATGCTATCAATTTACTTCAACAAAAGGTTCGATTAAGGGGCACTTTCAAGTAATTTGATTCACATAGTGCAGGAAAGCCAGAACCTTAGCTACTGCCAATTTATGATTCCATTGAAATCGGACTCAAAGGATTTTAAGTGGCGCATAAACTTAGAGCGCACTAATAACTTTGAAACGACTTTATAAGCCGACATCTAAATCATTTTATAGGTGAATACGTAACATTGAATGATCCGATAGTAAAATATCCTCTGTTGGAATCGTAAAAAGGCTTAACATTTATTAGTAGCGTTTGTTGTTGCTACGAGTGAAAATGTTCTAATGATTCCTAACTACATTCAGACGTTAACCTTTTCATGGTACAGCCACATACACAACTCAAAGAAAAAGGTGTGCGATGTTTGGCACAGATGTAATGTTATAACATCTGTCAACCTATCTACTATAGGTACTATTTATACTTGTATGTAATCTGCATTCTTTATATTTTTCAAAAAGTCAGTTTTTTATGAAATTCTCATACATGTGCTCGGTACTTTAAATAACATGAGGAGGAAAATTACCATAAATAATATAATATGCCTCAAGCTCCTAACATTCCCAGAAAGTTTTAAAAACAAACTTTTAAACACTGATATGAAAGTTTTATCCAATAAAACAAATATAGACCGATAGTTATTAATGAGCTAATTATCCCTAAACCGAAAGGAAAATAATTAACAAACAATATAATTTATTGTTTAATCTCTAGCCGTGAGCTGAAACAAATAACTTTATACCAATTTAGAGAGGATAACCGATACAAATTACATTTATGGTGGTATCCCTCAGATAACCAGCAGGCAACCTGTTTGAAATGGTTCAAATAAATAACAGAACCAGTTTAGATAAATTTCATCTGTAAATATTGGACGGTATAAATTCAGCTTATCGTATTTGAGCAGAGATAAACATTTCTAAATCACACAATTGCGTTTCAGGCCTGATCGATTGATAAACGATTAGTACTTCAATACAGATAAAGGGCATGAGATTCTGGTTTGGTTCTTAGTTTAAATAGGAATTATTGGCTGCCTTACAGATTTATTGACTCCAGACTTAAACCTTGATACTCGTATCAAAGATTACCCACCCCGGTCTTAAATTGTTCTAGTCGCTAGTGACATTGAATTACCTTGGAACCACATATTCTATAATTCATGGTAAACGAATTTTGGTCTATGACTTTTAAAATGTATCGACTTTCCATACTAAATTATCAAACAGTCAATCGAATTTGTATAGAAAAACTAAAAAGTTTTATGCATACTTTTAAGTCATAGAACTATTCAAATTGTTCATTGATATATAGAGCATGTGGTTACAAGGTTATTTTTTAGTTACGGGACCTATAAATCTTTTGTAGGGTCACGCCGTACATTCCGTGACAACTAAAAACATTTTCTCTGCTCTATTTACTTCTTTGCAATTCCCTAATTTTTAATACCATTATTACTTGTCTTACAATGATTCTTTGTAAGAAATTCTTAGATAATAAGCTCTAATAGAAATTCCAATTTCTTCCTTGACATCTAATGAATTATTATTTCTTCGCGTGGCGTTCCCAAGGCTTTCACATAATATAGCATTGTAGTATGCCGTGATAAGCGTTCATTTGGCCAAATTTATCTACGGTCTCTTTTTGCTTACTCTTATTAATATCCAGGATAACGCGTAAGGAATGCTTGTTCATTTCTGTAATGAAATTTTTGCTCATTTAGTTTGAGTAAACCTATTAGTAACTTATGCAACGCAATTTGAAATAATTATTTTGAGCTAAAATACAAATATATAACTTATAGTTTACTATTTAATACTCAACTTATCAAGTTTTTTATTTTATTTTATTTTTATTCAGGAAATCAACGGCGATACATTGCATTTTAAAAATGAAATAGTTTCATAAAATATACAGCTAATTATAGATTTCCACAGATTAAATAAGAAAGTAGTAAACTGGAGGTAGTAGTACTCGTAGCAGTTGCTCCATAAAACTTAAAAAGACATATTAAACTAAACTTTTAAAAGCACAATAAAAATAAGACTATTACCTTACAATATGCTCATCACGTTTAGTGTGGGTGTGTGAGTATGTGTGTATGTGTGTATGTCTGTGTGTGTCTGTGTAAGTATATGTGCAGATACATAAAGATAATACAACCCAACAATAACCTAATGATTTAAGTAATTTAGGGACCACTCAATACCTTAATGGCATGTGACCTAAATGTTGCCAATCCCGTTAATTTATCATCATACACCTTCAAAAATATTATTTAATACTTAACAGCTCAAAAATGTTAAGAAATAATGACTTGTTAACTTAGAGTAGTTCTTGGTAATGATATTATTATATTTCTTTTTTTTTACTTTTGTCAAAATTATTATAAAATGTTCTATAAAAGTGTGCTTTGTGTTGCAAATAAACAGTTTATCTATCTATTGACAGTTTAGCAATTAGCTGTCAAACGATATTTGTGTATGTAGTAGCAACAATTCCGAAGAAAAAAGCAGTTTCAGTTAAGTTTTTTTACGACCTCCGTAGCCGAGATGCGAGCCTACCGGACTTGGTGTCGCTATCTCTAAGGTTTATGGTTCGATTCCCGGTCATAGAAAAGAAGAGTAACTTTTCTATATTGTCTCGGGTCTGGGTATTGTGGTACCGTCTTGTTTCTGATTTCTGTCACACAAGTGCTTAAGCTACTTATCATAGGATCAGAGCAATGCATGTGATGTTGTCCATTTTTTTTATCCATATAAACCTTACTACAATGACGAACTAGCAAAAAATGGCCAGGTTAGCCATTTTCAATATTTGCGCTTAGAACGAAATTTCATTTTTACTCGACTATATTAAAGTTAAAATATTATTGCTACTAGCCTTATCCAATATTTAATAATATCCAAGCAAACATTTCTATATTTCCATGTAGAAGCTACAAACGGCTACAAGTCGACCTGTACATTTGCATCCTAAGCTGAACACTGAGTAAAGTACACTGTTATTAAATTTCAGCTTAGAATTAAAATGTTAAGCTTCATGTTTAGCTTTGAAGTATTCAATTAGTTTTTTTTACCACAATAAAAAGAACTATAGAATATTGCATTATTTGAATTTAACATTTTTTTAAATGTTCAGTTCGTTTAATTTACAAATACCAGTTCTTCATTAGTGCATTATTAAATACAGTGATCTAACTTGACTATCTAGAACTACTAGCAAAAAAAAAACAATGGATGATAATCAAGAAAATAAATTTTTTGATCAATGAATTCAGTGTCCACGGATGAGTAGCCGCGTTGATTGATTGGGCTACAAATTGACTATGTATTTCATGTATTGTGTCCATCTGTTTACGAATTCACCCATAATTACAGCGCACAATGGGACAGGTTCAAATGGTTTTAGGTAATGTGCGTTCATTCCAATTATGAAGTAATGTTATTGTTTGCATGAAATATTACTGTGGATTACTATTGGTAACATGTTTGGTTTAATCTTATTATCAACATTAAATTTCTGTCAACGATACTAAGCAAAAAAATTGAGTTGTTACTATGTGCTCAGGGTGAAAACGCAGACCTAAAAAGCGCAAATTAAGATTTTCTTGTTAAGCTGTGCTTTAAACTAGGGACTAAAATATATTAATGTTCAATGTAAACAAAACGATGACAATGTATTCAAATCATAACCAAGTGGTCATTTTTTGCAGCTGTGTAGATTAAAAATGTTATAACTCATTGTTCAAGCTAAATATAGATTCAAGGCGCGTTTAGAATCTAGGAATCTAGCATGTTTTACCGAAAAGTTTGGAAGATAGTTGCATAAAACTACAAGTTAAATGACCTAATCTTACCTTTTGTAAACATGTAGCTCTACATTGCGCTACTCGAAGCGGCGAAGACACCTCCACTTCAGCCAAAACTCCAATCCATGACAGTATTACAGAAAACATGGAAAAACTAAACAACATTTTGGCACACATTTTCTTTGGTATCCCTTTAGATTTCAAGTTTCAGTTAGAGCTTTCCGCTTATCATAAACACAATCCAACTGTAACGGTCATGATAACTTCCCGAAATTGTCCCAATTTTTGTCACATTAACAATAAAAATACAGTTTCCTTGTCAATCCTTGGAATGCAATCCGTACGTACAGCAAACGAAAATCAGTTAACACATATGATCGAACTAAAGCACAAGATAAAAAAAATCACAACTCGATTCGTTCTTTCGAGAACGGTTCTCAGAAGCCGACGCTCCCGCTACCGCGGACGAAAGCAGACTAACCACCCCGCTTGAAGAAGCTCGACTCCACTCCCCTCCGTTCGGTTAATTTTTATCGCTCTCTCACTCCCGCACAAGGGTTCTCGCTCATCTCTTTCCCTCTCCACACAGCACGCTCGTGGCTACTACTGCGTATGTCGTTCTCTGTCATATCTACTAGTGCATATACATTGTTCTATCTCGTTTCATCTCGGGCGGTTTTACGTTGTTTTTCCTTGATGCAGTTTAACGGATGGGAATGTAGTGGTTATTGTTAGACAAAGACGGTGGTAGAAATTTTAGGGTTGTTCAGGAAGGGGTGACAAAGAATCGTGCTAATTCAGGGTCTTGTTTTTATGGTAGTTCGGGTGGTAAAAAGTATCCCGCCTCTCTCGTTTGTCCAACTTTATGGCTTTCGCGTCGTGCTGTATTAATAATAATATTAATGGGAACTGCATTAACTATACTGGTTTTTTTAATCGAAGGGTTTATTTATGAATTATTAATTTTGATTCAGTTTGTATCGCTGTGCTTGCTAACAATTTTGAGGGTAATAATTGGAAAGTATTTTATCTGTTATTAAAAGCTACTCATGTAAAGTAAAGGTCAAGGCAACAACATAACAAAATATAATCATGCAGTTACTAGTTTAATTGATTCATCAGATAAAGAACATAAGATATAAATAATGGTTGATAGTCATGCTTAGCATAGACCATCAACCAATTTTATTTTCAATGTTGTATTTATAGTGCTTGATTTCTCCAGAAACATCCCTCAGAATTCTCATTCAAGTAATTTCACTCCCGCATATTTCTTACTCTAGGTACAGCGCCTCACAAAACCTTCGCAAAAAAGATTAAATAAAAATGTAGTGTACGTGACAGAGCCAGGCCTTTCCAAGGAGTTTTTCGTTTTCTCCGGAGCCTTTAATCTTGCAACCAGACTTTGTCTATGCAAGTCCTCTACGTAATTTCGATGTGGCGGTTGGCGGGCTTTTGTGAGGCAACAGTATTGTACTTTTGTGCATATAATACATTAAAGGATACTCCTGTCTATGTATATTGGGTAGCTCGTTATGTTGGTCTTCATAATCTTAATAGAAAGCTTTATAATTGCCAAAAACGGAACCTAACAACTGTGTCATTTTCATCGACTTAGAGTAAAATTGTGTCATTGGCTTATAAAACTGATCTGACAACTAATGTTTTTTTGTAATAAATGTTTTAACCGACAGAATCTATATTTATAAAAGCAAGTCAGTTTAGTTATATTTATAAGTCGAGAACGGCTCTACCGATTTCTATTATCTTTGATTTGTTGAATTTGTCTCCACCCCAAATAGCACAGAATAACTATAAAAAATATGGAAAAATTCACTCAAATAAATTTTATGAAGGGGCAATACGAAGTTTGCCGGGACAGCTAGTATGAACTATAAAGAACAATAAGACTGGATCTAAAATTATACCTATTTGTGAAGAGATGGAATTATAACATTTTCCTGTTTAGTCCAAACTTATTTTAGGGTACTTTTTTGTATGAAATCGCTTTTAGTCAGTAAGTTACTTAAAATAGAATTACATTAAGTTAAGTAGTATAATTTTTAAATTCTATGGCTATAAAGTTTTAATCAAAATATTTCTCCACTAGTCAATCCCTCAACATATCAGCGTGTATTGTTGACAAATATAACCCGTCGGTTTATGGAGGCTGGCAGCGACTCGTAAAACAAGACAAGGCCTCGAAGGTCGGCTGGGATTATCAAGCCATGGGCTTGTTCTTTGTTAGCAAAAATTTTGTAGAACTTTGTTTTCCCTTCAATCGAACATTTCGCATAGCAACATGCAACAATGAATAAGCTTAGAACATAATACTTGATTTTTATAGCTGATCTTTAAAATTTGAAATTAGAAATATTTGCCAACATAAGTCTAGGGTTATTAAGTTTTCTTTTAATCATAACCGTTATAAAAATGGAAGACAAGACATATATGAAACAATACTGTCTTACTAACACCTATGAACACTTGAAGAAATTTGCCATCATAAACTTTGTCCTCCGTTGCTTAGTTGGTAAGAGCAGTAGATAGCCAAAGGTCGTAGGTTTGAATTTCACCAGATGTAGTTGAAAACATTTTTCAAATGAAAATATTATCCTTGATATTGAAAGAAGTAGTAAAATTACATAAGAGTTGCAAACCATCATGGTATTCATCATCATCATCATCATTTCAGCCATAGGACGTCCACTGCTGAACATAGGCCTCCCCCATTGACCTCCAGATTGGCCGGTTGGAAGCGGCCTGCATCCAGCGTCTTCCTGCGACCCTTACCAGGTCGTCTGACCACCTTGTGAGTGGACGTCCTACGCTGCGCTTGCCGGTATTGCCATTAAATGAATTATAGGAACTAGTTTAAATAAATAACAAAGTTTCGTAAGTATTAGAAAGATTGCCTTGCCTCCAAAGTTGCTGTGCCATACTAGGTCTCTAATACTCGTAATAGATCGGGGAAAAAGTCTAAGTATTCTGTATAGTCTTGTGATAAAATCTCTTTGGCTGTAATCTTCGATCAAGAATACATCTTGATTGAAGGCTGTACTATTTATTTCTGGCTGGTTTTAATGACATTAAAAAGGTAACAATTCAAAAAAAAAAAAAAAGTTGTTTTCATCTATTTTCATTTGTTTTTTTTCTGTCAAAATGAATCAATCTAATGAAGAAATTCGAAACATTTTATAATTTTATAACAAAAACCTGCTAAAAAGTTTAGAACTAGCTTAGTATGGTAGTTGAGTATTGTGTATATTTTTAATATGTGATAGTTATTACAAATTTGGCTTTAGTTTAGGGTCTGTTAAGGTAAAACTAGTATTATCATTGCGTGTTATTATGCTAAAGTCTTTGTTTTCATTGCTTTCTTTCCCTTTGCGATACGAAAATGTTATAAGTAAGAGCGTGTATATACCTAATATATTTGATGTCTAGTTTTTTCCTTATTGTGTTTTTTTAAAAACTTTTTTTTTGCAATCTCTGTATTTATTTGTTTGGATGATTCATAGCAACTAAAATATGGTAGGTACATTGTTAGATTTTGATATTGACAAAGTGTTTCCCATAACTTACGCCGCATTGCGGATATCTTTATTAGCGTTGTCACTGTATCAAATTATGATCCTTGAATTTATTATTTTCATTTATCAGTTTGATCAAGTTGTTAGAATTTGATTAATGGTTCTAAGATTTCTATCGTTATCATTATTTTAAACTATCTGAAATATTGTCCCTACATTTTTGTAAATTGCCTTTAAATGAGCTGAATTGATTTTGAACAAAAAAGACAAAAATGCACCATTTTTTGCTGAACTTGACGTAAATGGCTAATGCACAAATTTAAATATAAATCTGTAACACCATAAAATAAAATACTTCATCATAAATAAAAAATCAGTCTTTAATTGATCAATCCACAAGCTCTTGTTGAACTAGCTATTGTCATGAGTTCAAAATCGACATTATAAAAATCCCTATGAAAAAAGTATAATAAAAAGTATACGATTATTTAAACGACAAGAGTGCATGGACTTAACCTGCTCAGCTCACACTTACTACATGTTTTGTAACTGTATTTCCTGTAAAAAAGGCTAACAAAGGTGACCAAGTTTGTCTCGCTGTTTCTTCTCATCACCAGCCGATATGGAACCCCGAAGCGGTGGTAGGGCAAAGCTATATTTTTGGGATGATAGATGCCCGGAAGTGGGCCTATTTATAGAATAAATGAGTCATCATCATCATTTCAGCCATAAGGCGTCCACTGCTGAACAAAGGCCTCCCCCAATGACTTATCATTGCATCGGGGGATTGCCAATACTCGTCACGCTTGGCATCCTGGTTGGCGAGGGCAGTTTTTATAAGATTTTGCACGAAGACGCTGCTGCCTGTCTCGTGCTACAGGAATTAGTCGTCTCTTATGACACGCCTCCTGTTGGCGGTGGAGAAGTGTATTCTTTACGGCCGTCCTCAGACGGCACGGAATAAATGAGCATTCTTCAGTAATTCGAGAATACGGTTTATATTTGTTGTTGTTGATCCGTTTGAAAGTAGTAATAATAAATTTACCTGTGTATAATAGTAAAAGGAACTCGTTGAATTTCTATGTTGATCTGTAAACAATATATCTCGATATCTCTCTCGTGGCTACGGTTATTTTATTATCAGTCGAAAAATGCTGATTAATATAAAAATAAATTGGTCAGGCCCCCGATTCAGATTCCTTTCGATAGCGAATTGACAACCGGAAAATCACTAAGGCTAAATAATAACGACACGTGGTATTCCGTTCGACAATTTGCCATCCAACGTTTCTGAATCGGGGCCCAGAACTGATTTAAGAATAAAAAAATAAAAAACCTCAACACAGGAAACCCGTAAAAAGTAATTACCGCTTTATTAATAAAAGACGTCAGGGCTAAGTACGGATTAATCCTGTAACTATGGAATGGTGGCCACCAACGCCTTTACGTAAAATATCAACGGCGCATTATTAAAAAAACCGATATAATGCCACAGACCAGTGGCGGCCATTGGTTTTATTTCGAGGTAGGCAGTAGATACTTACCTAAGTGTTTTTATTGATTAAAATTAGTGGTTTTCATTAACAACACACATTTATAAGTACCTACTGCCAATCTCATTTTATTTACCAGGTAGGCACTGCCTTATTGCCTATATGCACCGCACGCCCCTGCCACAGACAGACGTACAGAGTCAGACGTAGATGAATTATGTCATCTACGTCTGACTCTGTACGCCCTTCTGTACTGCCCTTCTTTTTGCATCGGTAATTAAAAAACCAGTTACACTTTAGTAAAAGACGTGCCATTAAAAATAAGATCCCCAATTTCCAAGACACGTAACTTTAGTTAAAACCATTAAACTAGACTAAAAACTTGATATTAAATCACCATTCTCCCTGTCTGGAGACTCATCCATTTATGATAAGTAGTTTTTCATTTTGAAATTCAGTAGAAAATATTAAATCTTCAAGTCTGCAGAAATCTCCGCGGTCCCGGTTCGAACTCGTCATCATAATAATGCATACTTTTCTTTATTTCTTCACTCGCCATGTTTTTATATTTCAGTTCTGTCCGCGCACAGATCGGTTATAATCAGAGACTACACTATAACCAAGCCAAAAAGGATTGTGATTGAGCCATGGAACCCATAGAGTAGAAATATCATATGATTTGTTTGAAAAACAAACACCGCCATTTTTTAATCTGTATCTGTACTGTTTTTGGGCGAATGGGCGATGGGCGATCGATTACAGAAGTTGTCACTTCATACTAAACATGAGTAAAAATCACTTACTAGTTTCGTAGAAAGTTGTTTCGTATTGCTCTATAGGGTATGTGCTCGATGGTTTGAGCAGAACAGAGTTGTAAGATAGTAATAGACAATGCTTTCTCTCTTTCTATTATAGGTTAGTTTGACATATTATGAAACTTAGTAAGTATAATTAAGTGAATGTCCACAGAACAATTAAGATTATTTTAGTAAGAGCGCTTGCTTGCTTGCTTGACTGTAGTCATAAATGGATTAGACCACTTCTACACTGGGCGGCTAATCTTCTCAATGCTGCAATTAAATAGGTGTGTCACGCGATTGTAACTTTAAAAAAAAAAAAATGGAAGTAAAATAAGTAAAATATTATGTAAGCAAGAAGAGTGCATGGTTCTTATAACCTGCCTAGCTCGCACTTACAACATGTCTTGTAAGTGTATTTTCTGTAAAAAAGGCTAACAAATGTGACTCAATATATGAATATTATGAGTATATTTTTTATTATTATTGTGACTATTTAATATGGACCACAGTCGCGCGTCTAACAGCGCGACTTAGCGGGTCGGCTAAGTAAACTATTACGTGCATTCATACAAAAGGAAACTTTTTTTAACACAACGAGCGAGATGATCAAGACCTTCGTCGGAAAATTAACGTCAACTATAGTAATTTTGTAATTTCAAAGTTTCTGTTCAATCTATCAATAAATATCTGAATCATAATTTACTAATACTCATTCAGAAACCAAAAAATCTATAATGTATTTTACTAATTAAATTTTTTTCTGTAAGACGATTATTCTTTCCTATATTGGCTTAATTCTGAATTCCACGCAGACGAAGTCGAGGGCGAAAGCTAGTTATTATTATAATTCTAGTCATTTATGTTATCACAGCATGCACTGTCCAACCGAGAAAGAGCATTTATTACAGTAATTCTCTATACCCCTGTTAAAAGCGTAATTCGTTTCTTAATGGTTAAAATAATGCCAAAGTCACCAAAACGCCGATTCCTACATCCCATCCTGTTTAATGACGCCATGAAACCCTTAACGTCTCGTCATTCCCCTTTTTATCTTGGCCTATAAAGATAATTGTTAATCCCAGTAGTCGGGACTAAAACCACAGGCATATAAAAACAACCAGCTCAGTTAGATAATTGAGTTTAAATACCAAAAACAAAAAAAAATTAAAATACACTTTTGTGTGTGCCAAAGCATATGTTTTAATAAACATTGTAGGTAATAACGGGTTTTCATATTTATTTACTTATATTTTAATTACCGTCTATTTTATAGTACTAACGTAGGTCCTAAATCTAGTAATGTAAGGTACTAGACGATGGCTTTTGTCAAAAACGTCTTCGAGATATAAACCACCTTAAAACACATCGTTTTTTGAACTGACTCAAACCGGGAATCGAAAGCGGTAATGACCCAGTTTCGTTCACTACAAATTACTGCGCAACTACGCCAAGCGAGTTGCAAAATTGTTATTGGTAACTATTTCTGTTGTTATATTTTTCATACATTATCAGATCCACTGTCCTCTACCTGAAGGGTGAATTATGCTGGTCTTAATGTATTTATTTTCTTGTCATTTGTTTCTTTTGTGTGGTGTACAATAAAGAGTATCTATCTATCTATCCAATTCCTGATTTACAACCGACTTCAAAAAAAGAGGAGGTTCTCAATTCGACTATATGTTTTTTTTTGTATGTATGTTACGCGATTACTCCGCCGATTATGAATCGATTTTGATGATTCTTTTTTTGATTTTGATTTTGATTCTGGTTGGTAGATCATACTTTAGAGGTGGTCTCATATTAATATTATCGAAATTTATTTATTTGTCCTTAAAATTTTGTAAAGTAACTTGGCCGCTTAATTTTCTCTGTGCTAATACTGATTTTTTATGAGCGTTTGGTAATATGGTGTTATTGAACCACAAACATTCAGTGTCGATTGGTTTACATTATAACGTGATTTTATAGCCGGTTATCGAAACATTATTACTTTTAGTTATTACGTACGAAATATTTCTTGTAAGTATGGAAGTAAAAGTATTTTTAGTCTAAGCGCCGAATACTGAATCAATGATACTTAAAGTTGATTCTCCTTTACATATTGTGTTTTCAGAAGAACAATATCCTATATGTTTACAATATGTTTTTGAAGTCTGTTATAACCATTAGTGTTTTTTTTATTATTATTTCTGATATTATCATTAAGGTAACAGAGAGGTAAACGGAGAAGTAGAAAGACAATAATCTCAACGACCTTCGTAGCAGAGAGGCAAGCATGCCGGACTTGGTGTCGCTAACTCTGAGGTCCTGGGTTCGGTTCCCGTGTCGGTCAATGTAGAAAAATTACCAGACTACCTTCAGGCAGAAGACAGTTTAAAAAATTTGAGAGGGGGATGCGGTGAAGATTCTAGAAAATATTAAAAGGAGAAAAAAAAAAGTAATAATATAAAAATAAATAATATACATACCTACTTATTATTATTATAGATAATTAACATACATATATAGATATAAAAAAAATTGCTGTTCGTTTGTCTTGCTAAAACTCGAGAACCGATTTGGCTAATTTTGATCTTGAAATATTTGTTTAAGTTCAGGAAAGGTTTAAAAAGTAAGAAAATACAAAAGGAATTGCAATGAAAGTAATAGAAACGAGCTATTTTCAACCGACTTCAAAAAAGGAGGAGGTTCTCAATTCGACTGTATGTTTTTTTTTTTTTTTTTTTTGTATATTTGTTACGCGATTACTCCGCCAATTATGAATCGATTTTAATGATTCTTTTTTTGTTTGGTAGATCATACTTCAGAGGTGGTCCCATATAAATTTTATCGAAATTGAATTAGAACTTTTTGAGAAAATCAACAAATATAAACCCAGATAATATTTTGGTTGTGGTTCTTGTTACCTATCTTCGACAAATATGAGCCGATTTTGATGATTTTTGTTTCATTGAATAGCTTATACTTCAAAGATGCTATGATAAAAGTTTGAAAAATAAAAATCACCCCTAAGGGTAGGAAAATAGGGGATGAAATCGGTGTTCAGCAGTTAGATTAGGATTTATCACTAAAAATAGATGAAATAAGTAAATTTTATTTAAAAAAATAAAACCGACTTCAAAACACTGAAATGCTAAAAATAATCCTAACACTTAAGTACCTAATCAGTTACTTTTGGAGTCGGTGCAAACAAAAACATTGAATCTCTCATCGGCTGGCACCGACTCCAAAAGTATCTGATTAGGTACTTGTGTTAGGATTATTTTTAGCATTTCAGTGTTTTGAAGTCGGTTTTATTTTTTTAAATAATTTTCCCATACAAACTGTTCGTATTGTCAACTGTCAAACAAGATGGCTCAGTAATTATATAGATAAATTTAATCAGTCTTTGTTGACGGTACGAAGTTCGCCGGATCAGCTATATATAATAATAATTACATACCCTACTAATATGAATATGGATCTTGTAACCGAAAATTTTGGAAAAAGTTTAAGATAAGACAAAAAAAAAAGACAAGAGAAAACAAGGAGATATTATTATGTTTTAAGTCTAACAATTAATCGTATACGAGTAGTGTCACGTATTTTATCCGTTGACAATTTGCTATCGATCGGTTTTGAGTTGGGACTTAGAGACTAACAACCTAGTGACCATTGCTTTATGTAAAACCAATAAAACCAATTTGTTTCTGTAAATAGGCCCAAATTAAGCTCTTTTACACGTCCCTTTTTTTTTACCCTACCACTGCTTCAGGACAAAATTGTGGGCTCAGTGATCTCTGTAACGCAACTACTCTATGCAGAGCGACTACAATCGAGAAGATGGAACTGTAACGGTGGAGGAGGAGCGGGCCCCTCCTTGTTTAACTCTTTTTGTGACGTCACCCGCAACGAGATTGTCATGCTGTGTTTCTAGACACGGATTTTAGAGTTCTGTTACAAAATCGTAATAATTAATTTTGGTAGGTACGATTAATTTTAAGTTATGCTTAAAATTTTAAAAAAACCTGACGATATGTATAACCTAAGCGGTGGTAGGGTCATAAAGCTGTGTTTTTTAAGAGATGTGTGTAAATGCTCGGAAGAGGGCCTGTTTACTAAATAAATTAGTATTACCTAACACCAATTGTGTAATATACATGATGTTTATTACACAATAGGATAAGTGTACCAGCGGGCAGCTGGTATTAGAGGACACTATTATTTATCAATTAATTTGACCCCCATGTATGTGCAGCGAATATTAATATTTTTCTAGATATTTATTTAGAATGTTTTTTGTCCTGATTGCTATTGGTTTCAGAAAAACACGTATAACAGCTAAACGTTACTTTTCTGCATAAGTAGGCCAAATATGTAAAATAAAATATCATTTAATTATTAATTAAATACTTTTTTTTAACCAGGTCAAACGATACTTTTCGTATCGTATTTTCAAAAATACTTAAAAGCATATAAAGTTTGAGGTTTTCTTGAATGGGTTTTTAAAAAACATGATGATTTCATCAAGATTCTTATGTACAGTCACCACAAAATATCCATTTCCTCAATTGATTTCAAACTCTTACTTTAAGTTAAGAATCGGTCATGGAAATTTGATCATCATCATCATCATCATTTCAGCCATAGAAAGTCCACTGCTGAACACAGGCCTCCCCCAATGACCCATCATCGGGGGGGATTGCCAATACTCGCCACGCCTGGCAGGCGGGTTGGCAAGCGCAGTTTTTTTTAGATTTTGCACGCAGACGCTGCTGCCCGTCTCGTGCTACAAGAATTAGTCACCTCTTACGACACGCCTCCTGTTGGCGGTGGGAAAGTGTATTCTTTACGGCCGTCCCCACGCGGCTCATTGAAATTTGATATTATTTAAATAAATAATGATGGGGTAAAAAGGTTTTGGAATGGCGTACCGGCAAGCGCAGCGTAGGACGTTTACCCACAAGGTGGACCGACACCTGGTAAAGGTTGAAGATGTAGGCCGCTTCTAATCGGCCATTCTGAAAATAACTGGTGGAGGCCTTTTTAGCGGTAGACGTCCTACGGCAGAAATGATGATGAAATAAATAATAATAATGGCAATGCGTCAGACAATACACCTATTATTATAGTCTTAGAGTAGTACAAGGTGCTAGATAATTATATATTTTGCCAGGAGCGTCTCAGCACACCCAGACTCGAGCCTATCTGGTAAGATAATAAACTGCTATTTTAAGGTACTTTAGTATTAATAATAAAGATTAGATATATATAAAATTCTCGTGTCACAATGTTCGTTCCCGTACTCCTCCGAAACGGCTTCACCGATTCTCATGAAATTTTGTGAGCATATTGAGTAGGTCTGAGAATCGGCCAACATTTATTTTTCATACCCCTAAAGACCACGCAGACGAAGTCGCGGGCATCAGCTAGTCATAGCATAGTCATCAGCTTATAACTTTGTCGACTTAATAATGTCAGCTTTTATATTTTCGTTTCGTAATTTTCGCAACTGGGCAACATTAACAAAACTAAGTTCTTACTTAGTTAACAAAAAGAAAAGTTTAGTAACTAAAGTAATCCCTTGCGACTAAAACCTTTTATAATTAAGTTTCTCTTCCTAAGCAGCTAGGATGCAGCATCTTAAAGAGTTTGCCATGGTCGGAGATCCGCGAGTGTGATTAAAATTCCAGTTCATAGCTGGTCACAGTTCAGATTTATATAAATAACTTTTCTATACAGGGTTACATTGCAATGGGGTGCCAAATTTCAAATATAAGATCTAGGGAACAATATAAAGAAGCATCTGGATCGTTTTTATTTTTAATAATCGTATGTTACGAAAACAAAATATTAAAATATCTGAAAATAAAATCAACAGAGACTACAAAAGCCGCGCGGTCATTCATCAGAGGCGTAGGTACGGCGAGCCAACATGGACCTTACGCAGTGCACACACGGTGCAATTTTTCTATCAATGATTATCCACGCGTACGATTTTTAACAGAAGATAGAAACAATTGAATGTAAAAAATTAAATGTGTTCGATTGCTTTACTGATTCTGAGCCACTCCTAAAGATTTGGCACCCCTTTGCAATGTAACACTGTATTGTTTCGTGGCCACCATTCCAAAAAATTTTAGCCCCATCGGTCGTCATTTCTTTGACGACCGTCTGGTGTAGTGGTCCGCGCTCCGGACTACAAAGCCAGCGGTTGCGGGTTCGAATCCCGCAAGGGGCAAATGTTTGTGTGATGAGCAAGAGCATTTGTACCTAAGTCAAGGATGTTTATAAAAATATTTAAGTATGTTTATCCGTTATCTAGTCGCCATAGTACAAGCTTTGCTTAGTTTGGGGCTAGCTAATTGGTGTGATTGTGGAAACAATTTATTTATTTATTTATTTAGTTCTGCGTACTATGTGGCCCGCTTCCAACCGGTCAATCTAGTAATCACTAGGGGAGTTCTATTTTCAGCAGCGGACGTCCTGCTGTTGTAATGATGATGATGATATTGTTTTAGATCTTGGTGTTGTGGTACCTCCGGTGTTTCTAAATTCTGTAACTCAAGTGCTTTGGCTATTTATCATAGGATGAACAATGTATGTGATGATGTCCAATATTTATTTATTTGTTTGTTCGTTCGTTCATTTATATTTAAACAATGTTTTGTAAGCTTCTTAGTATATATGCAGAGCGGTAGGGACACGAGTGAAACACAAGCTGGCTAGCAACGCACTATTTATTAAAACGACACAGGTTCGCGGGGTGCGGGTACGCAGCCACACGCACACGAACATACATACACAACACTTCTCTTGTAATTAAATCAGCAAACTTATTACCTATCATTCCAATTAAACGAACAATTGTGAAAATTGGATTTGCTATTCGCGTTTGTCAAGAATTGTTGTACACTAACAAAATTAAGTTGAGATAAGTATGTAGTTTCATGGGCAAAGTTTTTTGATATCATGAGTGTGAACAAACCCTTAGGTATTTTACACTAATAAAAATTCATTAATATAGCCCCAAATCCAGTATACCTTGTGTTATGACTACTACATAAAGGATTAACACACTTAAATACATTTATAATATCCATAACTTAGGTAAATGCTTTTACTCATCACACAAACATTTTCCCGTTAGGGATTTGAACCCACAACCACCTGGTTTATAGTCGCGATCCTGGACCACTTTAAGACTAAAAATATGTATGAATGTTTTTATTTAACCATTCAAACCTATTTTAGTACATCAACGAAATAGAACTCACGCTTGACGAGTTTCGTGCGTTCCAGAGCCCTCCGCCGTGAAAATTAACCGAAGAAAAACTCGTGTTGGCAAAGTTTGCGACTTAGATCCCGATGCGATCCTTTCGATGTGTAAGGGCGAATTCATATAGATTCGTTATTCGATTGAAAAAATTTTTTTTTAAATATTAATATATATTTGTAGTTTTTAGACCTTTTTTTTATAAATCTACTTACTGGTTATAGAAATGCTTAGAAAGTGAAATTACACTTATGCATCTTCGTAGGGTTATAATGGTAAAATTGCTGTGACGGTTATTATAACGATACTGTCTCACGGTACCCGTCTCTATTCTGAATAAAAACCATTTCTCAAACAAAGAAAAATGATTAAGCTATTTGCAAATTAATACATTATAGAATATTGATGGGGATTTTTAAAGATATAGAAGATGCCAGGGATAGAGCGTAGTAAAAGAGCAGGAAAGCGGACCCTGTCATAAAACGGGATATACGTTAGGAAGAAAAAGGATGTTATAAAGTAGATGTTTATTTAAATGACAAGATTGCATGGACCTAATAACCTGCTTAGCTCGCACGTGCCACATAGGTAGTACATTTCTTGTAACTGTATTTCCTGTAAAAAAAGGCTGACAAAGCTGACTGAGTTTATTGCGCAGTTTCTTCACAGCCGCTATGTAGTTCCGAAGCGGTATTAGGGCAAAGCTTTATTTTCGGGACGTGTTATAGTGCCCAGAAGAGAGCCTTAAAATGAATAAATAACTATTATACAGTATTACTAAACACAAACATTAAAGGACCGTAGTTCAATGGACAAGCTAAATATTCTTTGGACTCGCATTGAAGTTAATCATTTTTCCACCAGTGCAATGTGATGTTAGAGACTAACGACAATGTACATTTTCTGATGAACATAAGAACCAATAAATTGACAAGATAAGAAATAGGGATAACTGCGTTGTGTGAAGCAACCTTTACAAGAGTTTTGGTCTCAAAGGGCAAGCACGTCAGCGGATACATTACAACTTTGGGCCATTCTCCTTCGCGGCCGAGACGAGATCGATACGATATCTGCTGCAAGACGTTGCAATGAGGAAGTATATTACTTGTGAAGAAATACTTATCGATGGAATAACAAAAAAGGATAATTCATATCAGCGTTTAATTTACTTAGTTAAACAAATATGTGATAATTGTAGAATGACTATAACAACGTAATAGTTTTTCCAGAATCATAACTGCTTAATTAAGGTAAATAATTTTAAAAAATCTAATCTAAAACTACAAACTAAAATGATAGCTATAAATAATAATAAATAGCTTCAAACTATTGTGTTAAATAAAGTAGGCTTTGGCATACCATTTTTTAAATAATGCATAAAGATTAATTGTGAGAAAATTAGTTTTTGAGATTTTAATGTTGTTAAATACTACTATTAAAAGTTAAGTAAAGTTTACATTTTAACGTATTCCTTTTGATTTCCCACAAATTTAGAAGAAAAGTTAGACCTTCAAAAGCAATATGTTGATTTTTTTTTTCGAAATGATCTCACTTATATATCGCTCATTTGCAAGAAGGACGTCATATCTAAAAAATCGGTGATATTTAGTTACATATACACAAAGAATGAGAAAATTTAACTTTATTTTCTGACAGAACGACACAACTCGTAGCCGTTAAATGAGCGAGCGAGACAAGCTGTGTCACTATGTGTCTGTCTCACTCGAGCGCGTACGTTTTTTCGACACCGACTCATTTTAGTTGCCACGAGGTCGTCAAAGTGAGTGCACGTGTTTGTTTTTGTTATAGGCGACACAATTCATTTTATGACGTTATTCTTAAAAAGGTAAGTAACCAAACAATTTTCAAATTTTGGTGCAAACACGACACATCATCATTTGTGTCATTGTTTAACTTAAAGTTTTCATTTCTAATAGGAGTCGCATTTAGTTTTGTGTCATTATTGATAATTAAACAAATCGGCTTTGTATTTATTATTTCCACATACTACGTTATTAATAATAAGTAAAAAAAAAAGTGAAAGTTTTTAAACGACACATTGTTTGAAAAGCTATTATTGATGCTAGACGCCGCGCATATATAGGTTAAATAATTTTTGATGTTACGTTTCAAACATTTTTTTTTTGTTTTCAGACGACTAAGTGTACGTATTATCTACGATGTCTTCCAACCGAGGCAGAAAGATATTAGCCTTACTAGCTCCTAATAATAATGTGACGCCAAGTATTGATGCAAATCGTAAATGTAAGTATAATTTATTGATTAACCATGTTTTTAAATAATTTATTTTACTCCGTTTCTAACCTTTTTACTATTTTGTTTCTTAAGTGAATGAAGAGGTCTGCAAAACAAATTCAGCAGGTACCAACATAAATGTCGATGATCAACATCAATTACAGCCTCGTTCACGGTCAAGCAGCTACTCCTCATCTTCTTCCACAGCTACTAGAGGTACTAGAAGTATTTCTAAGAACAGCGTATCACCTACGTCATTTACGGAAGGTTTGTTGTACTATTTTTCTTTTATCCCGCTGTTACAAATTAAAACTTACATTAAAAATGTATTTCATTTTTAATTTGCAGATAGTGATGACTCTGTCAAAGATCCGCTTTACCAACCAGAAGACCTTGTTCAGTCAGTTCACCCAACGTTGCCAATAAGTGATTTGGAGAATGAGTACGATAACTTAACTGAGACTGAAGCTAAAAGCGTGACAGATGCAGGCGTTGGTGAGGAAATGACACCGACAGCGGAGCTCACTGGTGCTGACGCTAGTAACATCCCAGAGGTTAGTCACTCAGAAAATACGCCACAGTCAAATTCATCTAAAAGAGGTAGGAAACGCAAAAGAAACGAATCTGATTGGAAAAAAAATGTTGTGAAGAGGCTTAAGAATAAGGGACAGTCTTATGTAAGTACAGCAACAAAAAAGATGGTACCTGAACGTAAAATGAAGAACCCTTGTTCTGAGAAGTGTAAACTACACTGCAGCACAAAATTTACAGAGGAAGATAGAAAGTCGCTATTTGACCAATATTGGGAGTTAGGCGATGTGGAGAAACATTGGACCTACATTTCAAATAATATGACTGTTATCAAGCCTAAATATCGTTATGTCCGAGAAGGTGGCACTCGAAATAAGAGAGAGCTTAATAATGCATTTTTCATGAATTTGCGAGATGAAAAGGTAAGAGTGTGCAAACTTTTTTTTAAAAACACTCTTGGCATCACTGATCGACCAATACGCACGGTCATGCATAAACGCAATAAGGTTGCAGGAACTCTTTTGGCAGGTGATAAAAGAGGAAAACACTCTAATCACGCAAAAGTTGACGATTCGATACGATTCGGTATAAAGGCACACATAGAATCTATTCCCAAAATTGAATCTCATTACACTCGTGCTAACACTTCAAAAGAGTTCATAGATGGTAGTAGATCTATCGCCGAGATACACAAAGACTATGTGGATGTTTGCAAAGCAAAAAATGTTCCTTATGGAAATTATACATTGTTTTATAAGATATTTACCGACGAATTCAATATTTCATTTTTCAAACCAAAAAAAGATCGTTGCGATACATGCTCCATCTATGAAAACTGTGAAAATGAAGAGAAAGAAAAAAGAAAGGAAGACTATGATAGGCATTTACTAGAGAAAGAACTGTCCAGAGAGGAAAAAGATAGAGATAAAGAAAACGACCAAGTGATTACTGCGGTGTATGATTTACAAGCGGTATTCCAGTGTCCGAAAGGAGACACTTCATTATTCTATTACGTGAGTAAGTTAAATGTGTTTAATTTTACTGTTTATGAGCTGAAATCTAAAAAAGTCAATTGCTATGTTTGGGACGAAGCTACTGGCAATAGAGGCGTAAATGATTTGGGGACATGTGTTTTTAAATATATACAAAACATTGCTCAGACCGGCAATGACATAGAAATAATATTTTACTCTGACAACTGCGTAGGTCAACAGAAAAACAAAATGATGTTAGCAATGTACCTGTTTGCCCTGCAAAAATACCCGAATATTAAAGCCATAACGCATAAGTATCTCATAAAAGGGCACACTCAAAATGAAGGAGACACAGCTCATTCTTTAATAGAACGTCAAGTGAAAAAGCAGGTCAAAGGCGGTCCTATGTATACCCCTGAAGCTTTTATCAGTGCAATAAAGACTGCCAGGTCAAAACCTGAACCATTTAAAATAAACATGATGTCCCATCAGGATTTTCTTGACTGGAAGGATGTATGTAGTCAAATGGGGTTTAATATAACTAAAGATGAAGAAGGAAATACTATTAAATTTACTGATCTCAAGGTTGTCAAGATGGAAAGAGAGTTTCCGCGAATCATCTTATTCAAAACGTCGTACTTGGATAAGGAATTTAAAAGAGCGCAAGTGATAAAAAAGAAAAGAAGTGTTGACATAGAAGTCAAGAATGCCTACAATCATTGTCCTGGATTAAGCAAGAAAAAAAAAGATGGGTTACTAGGATTATTGAATAAGAAGGCTATACCAAGATTTTATGCTCCTTTTTATAATTCTTTATAATTTGATATTAAGTTTTAAATATTTTCATAAAAAAAGTGATACAATTGTGTGATTTATAAGTGCCATTACAAGTTAGCTACTTAACTTATTGTTAACTTTATAAAGTTGATTTTTTTGTTTAATACTTTTGAGAAGTTTATAATAAAAGACTCTTTAATTTGCTTTAGACTTGTTCTTACTACAACAATAAACATTAAAATATTATTTTCTATACTGTCATATTTCATTTTATATCCTAAGAATACAAACTATTTAGTATCAAAAATGACACAAGAAAGATAAGTCACAAATTTAAAAAAAAAATATTTTACAATAACGACACAACTTATACCGTTTCATACTTAAACACAAATAATAAAAAAAAATCTGCATTCCTATTCACAAGCAAAACTGTTTTAGGAAGCTAAATTCATAGAGAACCAAACAAAAATGATAATATTGTCTTACATGTAACAGTTTTTTTTAATTTAAATTTACAAACTTTAAAACCTAGTTTCTCAAAAATAGCTCATTTTAAATTATGACGTCCTTCTTGCAAATGAGCGATATGCACTTCTTGTCTTATGACCATTAGCAACTTCTAATGTTTTTACCACTTTTATTGACCAAGGCGACTATAATTGTGTGTAACACTTAAGGCGCTATCTGTCATGCTAGCAAAAACTCCATACAATTATTGTATTTAACTTATATCTCCAACACAATGGAACTAAGACATTTTATTCTTTCGACAAAAACATTATTTACTTTATAGCAACGTTGGTTAAAGTTATGGGAAATAAAAAAGGACACGTTGTATACGTCCCACTGAAGGGCACAAGCCTCCCTTAACTATGAGGTAGTGTGGGCCCTACTCCACCACGTGGGCTCTGTGTGAATTGGTGAAAAGGTATTGGCCAGTGACTAAACCTTACTTTCTGATGTTATTCTACCACCTCAAGGGCTCTTAAGAACTCGGACTAGGCTTCACGACTAGTATCAAGCGACATTACCCGGGACTTACTTTTAACGTGCCTTCCGAAGCACGGAGATGCTTGTGATAAATGCCTCTTAATATGGTTAGAATGGTTACCTATTCAGTCATAACCGCAACGTAGGTGGCCTATCTTCGGTAATTACTAACGTCACTGAGCTACATGCACGTCTAAGATTTATTGTTCTAAATTTGTTTTTGAGATTATAATATTGTAAAGTGCTAGTAGTAATGATAATAGATAATAATATCAGTAGAGATAGTGGTTGCAGTTTTCCTCCTCTATCCTACTAATATTATAAATGCAAATGTTTGTGAGTATGGATATATTATGGATATTTGTAACTCTTTCACGCAAAAACTACTCAAAGGGTTTTGATGAAATTTGGCATGCTGATAGATAAACTATTTATCCGGGTAAAGTCAACGCAGACGAAGTCGCGGGCAAAAGTTAGTTACTTTATAATTTTTAAATCATGAGAATTATTATACAACTGCTGCTAAGTAATTCGTTTAATATCTATTTACAAAGGAGGAGACTACATTCGCCGTTGCATTCTTCACTAATTCACACGTTCACTCCATCAGTTGGCAGCAGCTGGGAACTTTTCAACCTTCAAAATTACTGGGCGAACCGTTCCGATTGTCCTTTTTGAAATTTGCAAGTCTAACGACTTTGACCGATCAGTCGCAATCAGCAAGAAATTACTGATGATAATTACGCATCTGCTCATCAGTCCATAAATATATCCCTGCCTTTTACTTAATTTCTCAAAAGATTTTTAGGTTATTTCCAATATTGTTAATCATGATTTAACAAGTAAAATTTAACAACATTTTTGGGATTTTGGAGACTTAAAGAATGATGGAATTAAAATGAATTCATTCTGCCGCATAATTTTGAATCACTGGAATTTCACAAATGTTCCACGAAGTTTTGAACGAATTTCGAAGGATTGTTTTGTTTTTAAGCTAACGTCTTTCTTTGTGTGCACTTCACCTGCGTATAATGTGGCTTCTCACGTAAAATACACGCTGACAGGTTATGTGAGAATCACTTCTTCAAGCATATTCACTAAAACGCTGCAATGTTCCACGCTGCTTACGTAAGTTGTCACGACAGGAGATACGCCTATGTTTTCATCGCAGTTTTCTGGCTTGCACTTACCAGTACAAGCTGGAAGCCACTTCTTGCCGTATGGAGTCGGAGCGCAGCTCGTCGATGCTCGGTGTGGCAAGGCTTGATCGGGGTCCGGCGATGTCCTACGTTCATGCTGTAGGTTACGGTCGCTCGGTTGATATTCGGAAACACGTACAATCCGATGAAAAAGGATCCCATTCTCACTACTAATGCTAGGTACAGTAAAACATTTGACCGTCTAGTTAATGTTTTACAGTTTAGACAGGCCTATGACACTCCGCGTTTCGGTCGAGATAAATGATATATTTAAGATAATTGATTAATTACGAGATAATTGAGAGTAGATAATCTATTTTAGCAAATATCTTTAAGTGTCGCTTCTGCTATATTATTTATTCTGTGGTTTAGACTATGGATTCAGGTTACGGTTAATGGTACGGAACCCTCCGTGTGCGAGTCCGACTCGCACTTGGCCGGTTTTTGGGACTAGATCATTAGTGTGATTGTTAGTATACCAGGACCTGTGACTACTTTTTCTGTTTCTAGATATAACAAGTCGCAGCCAATCTTTCCAGAAGGTGACATAAAACAACCTTTTCAGAATAGTGAGCCTTCTGTTTATTTACATGTTTTGCGCTATGAAACTTCGGTAGATTTGTTTAAAATTAGGTCAACGCTGATGTTACTATTAAGGGATTGGGTATTCTTAGTTGTACACTCGAACCTACAATTTGGTAGCCACATAAACTTCACAAGGATCTAATTTTAAGCCCGTTCGTAACTCAACTGTGTTGTCCAACAGTTAAGGAGAAGTTGGTGAAGTTTTAGTGGATCAATTAAGTGCCCTTGACCAATCTCTGCCGCCTCACAAAATTACACTATGAAACGGTTGGGGAATACCAAAAAGCTAGGTGATGCTAAATACGCTTTCTTTGGCCAAAAAATACTCGGAAATTTCAATTTATTAAACACATAAAATTATTCATTATCATTTCAGCCATGGACGTTCACTGCTATACACAGGCCTCCCCCAATAAATTGGGAAGGGTTTGCCAATACTCGCCACGCTTGGCAGGCGGTTTAGTGAGCCAAGCGATGCCGTGTGGGGACGACCGTAAAGAATACACATCCCCACCGCCAACAGACGACTAACTCCTGTAGCATGAGACAAGCAGCGTCTTAGTGCAAAATGTTATAAATAATTGCGCTCGCCAACGAAATTATTATAATTATAAATTTATAGCCAAACGCTAGCATGCCAATGACAATGGCGCCAGTTACTAACAAAATAACACATTTGACAACCGTCTAATGAAGTGCTAATGACTACAAATTCGTCTAGAATTGTGGGTTCGAATATCGCAAGGGACAAATTCTTTGTACTTAAGTCATGAATATTTATTAATGTGTTTAAGCATGTCTATCCGTTATAATAGTCGCAATAGTACAAGGTTGGCTTAGTTCGGAGCTAGATATTTGATGTGATTGTTGGATGAATTAGTTGGATGGTTGCAAAACAAATAGAAACTATTTTTTTTTATGGTGTCTCTTAATTGAAACGACTGTAGGTTTTCCAAAACCTAACAAAATTGTATATTTGATACATAAAGAAGAATGTAAAGTGCAAGACTGAGTTACATCCCCTTAAGAACTGCGATCTTGAATTACTTGGCCGGTATCTTTGGCAAACTTTAATGAAGTTTCCTTTTATTATACCTCGACCTAAACCCAAAGGATGTCTGTTTATGATCCTGTTTTAACTTTAAAACAACGATCCTAAACACGAAGAGTGTTTGACTTCTAGAGGGTGATAAAGGTTTTTTAGACGGTATTTTTGTAGATGACATAAATGAGTAGGTATGAATTGTTATGTAGATGGACCATGGAAGGCATTCTCCTTCAAAGGCAAATTATTAGTTTGAACTTTAAAACAGCGATCCTAAGCACGAAGAGTGTTTCACTCTTAAAAGGCGACAAAGGTTTTTTAAACGGCACTTTTGTAGATGACCGATGAGTTTAAATTGTTATGTAGTTGGATCATGAAAGGCATTGTCCTTCGAAGGCAAATTATGAAAAAATCTTATTTATGACCATATGATGACAAATTCTTTCTACTCATAATGTGACAAACTCCATGAAACTCAAGGCTTCAGACGTGGCGGCTGATTTGTTTGTATTACCTACGCCTACTGTGCTCATCTCCGTAATGTAGAAATGCATTTGAGTATTATTGGTTTTGAGACAAGGTATGTTTAAACATGTTGATGATTTTGCTAAAGAATCGTGTGGGTGTTTAGAAATATCAAATTTCACTGTGCAGTTCTTTGAGAATTGTAACTGGTAACAGTTAGTGCAATGCAAATTAAATTATAAGAAGTGGTTCTTTGACCCTTGGAAGATCTTGGCCTTCTATTTGATAGATATCAATGATCGTCCTAACTAATCAATCGTCGTTATCTTCCACTGCTTGAATCGGCCATCTTTAAAACTGCGTTTTTTGCACAGTTTACCCACTGTCATTGACTTTAAACCAAACCATCTTTCAACTGAAATTATAATAAATAAATATCAAATGAGATATTAAACGACGACTTGATCAGTGTAATCGTTTTGCAATGAGTCCGGGGTTTGATTCCCAGTTTGAGGCCAATTTAAAAAATGGTTTATCGTAACACAAGAATGTTTAAGCTTTTTTAGAGACTATGACAATGAATGTGTTTCCTGACGTATAAAAAATTACATTTTAAAGAATTAAAAAAAAACACTTTTTATTTTTGTTATTCATCTCAAACGAACTTGATTTCGCGTTTATCACTCACAAGAAAGTGCAAAATCTCCAAAGTTAGACGTTCATACATCAAGCCCGTCATAGTGCGGTCAAGTCCAATCTTGCCCGAGCCATGTTCAGGTTGTGTGAAATTTATGGAAATTGCACTCCGGTGCGGAGGGAGTTTTCTCGGAGGAACTGTGACGGTGCAATCTTCTACCTCGTTGGTTCTGTTTTGTTGGCCCGAAGTTTTCCTGACGAAAGTTACTTCTGTAATTTTATTGTCATTGAACTAGTTGTCTCGTTTTTAACACGTATTTAACAGATATTTTAGAAACGCTACCATTAAGTGAAAACATGCTGACAGTCATAACTTTAGAGTTAGGGTGAAGAGTTTATCTTTTAAAAAGAAAGAGAATTTTGCATTTGACTGTATTTTTTGGAATGACGCGATATTCTATATTTATTTTTTATCGAAATGCGATACGATTTTACGAAATTCACTAATATTTGACTATTTCATGAAGTAGTCTTGCGTTTAGCTGTTTATATCGTCAAACGCTGAGTATTAATTGATCTGGCCAGACCACATCATGATGACGTGGTCAACGGGTTCCAATCGATACCATGAAATACCACCATTTTATAAAATGATCGGTCATATCATGAAGTGGTCAATTTTATAATTACCCACGACAAAGAAATGTGACAGTGCAATATTGATAATATGGTGACGACTTGGTGACGTAGGCAGCCTTCTTCGTAGGAAGGAACTCCTCAACGGCTATAGAATATTGTTTACAAAATTCGCTAACACGTTCAGTTACGATAATAATACAACAAAAGATCTCGAACTTTTTTGTATGGAGCCTGGTATACCTCAAGTCGCAAGTAACCTTAAATAACGTTATTTTGGTGTACACCTATGAAACATCCTTAATCGAAAGAGAAAATAATTACAATTAACAAATATTCTTTGGTAAAATGTCGTAAATTATACACTTTGTTCAGAATTTTAATTTAATTGTATAAATAAAAGTAAATATTACATGTTGACCCCCTCTTCTTCTTCATCCATAAGGTCGCCTTTTATAAACGGGTAAAATTTTAAGAGCAATTACAAAAACATGAATCATTTTTCTTTAAAAAAATGAAAATTTTATAACGCTAGTTTTCGAGAAAAACGCCAAAAACGATTTTGATTTCAACGTAAAATAAAACACCCCATACCCCGTGTGTGCAGAGTTGGGCACGATTGAAATGAGAGAGACAGAGGCGATGACGTAGGAATGTTGTAGACTAGACAGGATGCTCTTAAATTTTTTTTTTTTGTTAGGAATAATAAAAATGAAAACTATCCCGTTTTTAAGAATGAAAATAATGGGGCCCGGTTTCTCTAATATAATTAGAAGTTCTGGCGACCTTGTATACCTACGGTCAATCCCAGTTGCGTCCAAAGCCATTGCTTTGGAGTCCAGGGTCCGCTTTCCTTGATTTACTCCTCCACTTCGCACGGTCTTGAGCGTCTCTAGTTGTGAGATCATTGGCACGCATGTAAGCCCTCCGGACGTCAAGCCAGCATTTCTTGGGTCTACCCCTTTTGCCAGGACCTGGCGGTGGTGGCATGGCCAGACATTTGTTTCCTACGTAGCTTGCCGTTTTTCACAAAAACATGGCCGTACCACCGTAGGCGACTCTCCTGCAGTTTGTCTGCAATATCACGGACACGAAGGCTACCGCGGATGCGCGAGTTCCTCACGTGGTCCTTCCGCGTGACTCCGCACGCTTCGCTGCCATATAAAAGGACAGGCCTAATGATAGACTTATAGATCTGTCTTTTCAGCTTAACCGGCATTCTGGGGTCACAAATGACACTAGTCACCTCTCGCCATATGGCCCACGCAGCAGCAATGCGTGCTTTGACGTCGCAATCGATGTCTTCCGACGCGTGAACAAATTATAGGTATCTTAAACGACATTTTGTCAATGAGTATTTGTTGTTCATATTTATTTTCTCTATCGATAACGTATGTTTCATAGGTGTACACCAAAATAACGCTATTAAGCAACTTGAGATATGCCAATTAGGTTCGATGCTTTTTATACTATCTATTTCGATACAGTTATCTATGATGGGGGGGTGTATGAGGTCGAGGGGAACCCAATGTTTAGTTAACTTATTGGGACATGGCATCACTTCTCCATCAATCATTTAGTCAAGTCAGGTTGGCAGTATCATATGTTATCTTGAGAGCGAGAAAACAAGTGTATTTATTTAAAGACAGATAGATTTTGATAAACTTTAACCCTGCAGCCCAGTACAGATAACAAACATTATATGCGTAGGTAGCACCACCACAGTGAATACCACAGTAATACCGTGTTTGTATTCTTTTGTCGAAAGTGAAATCTTCTTAATGTTCTGTGCGTATTCTAAATCTTCTGCACGTATGTTTGGCACCTAACTCCTCCTAAATGAGTAGACTGATTTGGATGAAAATTTTGTTTGTATATTTCAATGACTTGAAAACACAATTGAACCCGGTATGTGGCGCTGCAATCGGGTTCTAAATTTAATTTAATTGATTTTTTACGTGTTTTTTAAGTTTTTTTTTTACAATAATTAGTTTTATTATGTTCGTAATAATATTCAGGACAAGGTTTGTAAAAAAAAGAAATTTGAAAAAGATTTCAAATTCGGTATAAACTGAAGTTCTTTTTCTATAGTATTTTTTCTACTACTAAGGGCATACATATCTTTTGAGAGCTAATTTGGACAAGACAACGTCAGGACGGCTAGTTACATTATATCATCATCAACATCATTATTTCAGCCATATGACGTCCACTGCTGAACATAGGCCTCCCCCAAGTCACATATAAAATTAAAGAATTTAGCGTTACCGACTGAATGTGAGATTATTCATTAAGTGTAACTTTATGGTACAACGGATACCTGGCCAGTCTAAGGACTATTAGAGATAGAGAAATATGTTTTATGAAAACATGTCTTCGACTTTTAATAAAATACTAGATTCTTAAATTTTGGACTGACTATATGGAAGAGGTGTTTTATGAGACGCGTATGTATTTTTAATGTCTGACCCCGCTTTACTTTTTATTAGGACGTCCAATTTTAATAATAAAGTACATTCTTCTCAGATAATATCTGAGAAGAATGTCCTAACGCCTATTATTAGGATTTATATTTATTTCTTGTTATACTTTATTGACGTATCACACTAAAAATCGTAAGGAAACTTTTTAAAAAAATCTACCGACTTCAGTGGTGCCAAGTATGCCGATGAAAAATATAAATGCTTTTTATTATACCTGGCACCGATTGACTTCATTATTTATTATTAACTACTTTTACATTTTTCTGTTGGTCTTATATAAGATTTTTTTTAGTATTTAGGTTAGTCGAAAATTTTAAGCAGCCACGATTAATAAGATGCTAGCTATACTGCAGTGTTTAATTTTTTCTGAACATAACTTTGTCAACAAACAAATAACAAAATAAGGCTAAAGAAATCCAAAGCGCCCTTTGTAGACGGCGATAAATACAAGAACAGTTTTCCTCTAAATTTTTCAACACACGGACACACATTTTCATGAAAGCAACAGGGACGTGAGCCCGTAACAAACCAAATAAATTATAAACGGAGATCTCGAAAAAGAGACAAGGCCTTTTCTAGGACAGCGCTGTCGAAATATCGAGATCTGGTTGTGAAACTTATCGATAAATTCGGTCGGTACAATTTAAATATTAAAATTTTATGACGTTCAAACGAGACACCAACTGAATAAGATATAAGGTTTAATTTTGTAAAAATAAATGATAAGTTGCGATGGTTTATTTTTTGGTCATGGTTTACACTTTTCGAGGCACAACAGCGAATGAACAATAAATAGACAAATTGTTTCTACAATGACACCAATTGGCTTGCCCCAAACTAAATATAGCTTATACTATGGCGACTAGATAACGGATGAACATACTTAAATACGTTTATAAACATCCATGACTTAGGTACAATAATGCTCGTTCTCATCACACAAATACTTGCCCCTTGCGGGATTCGAACCTGAAACCGCTTTGTAGTCTGGAGCGCAAATCACTACACCAGACGGTCGACATATGCCTTTAAACTGGTCGGCGATAAAACTTCTTTTAAAAGAACGGGCAAATATTTGTGTAATAAGCACAAGCATTTTGTAATATTTCACCAAGTCATGGATGTTTATAAATATATTTAAATATGTTCATCCGTTAACTTAGTCACCGTGGTACAAGCTTTGCTTATTTTGAGGCTAGAAGGTTGGTGTTAGTGTTGGTAGAATTTGTAAAATTATTTTTTTTCTATTTACAATACATATTTTTTCTTTGGTAACTTAATCGGACCTATTTTATTCGTTAACTTACTTTAACCAAAATTGGGCACTAGACTTTAAAAGGAAAGTAAAAATTGTATTTGATGTCCTGTTGGCAGAATATATTTAAAATATTTATTATCTTTTATCTCATCTCATCTTACTTATACTTATTATCTGTTGTAATTAGTGTTAGTATTTAGTGTCAAAAACATTGCCGCAATTGGTTTACTTTCAAAGCATTAACTTGAACGATTATCGATATATCAACTACAAATGGCAGCACTATCCTGAGACAACCGTAAATTTAACGGTCGAAGGCATCCTTATTTCCCCCGGCTGCCCCGTGGTTGAGCTCGCAAAACTATCCCCTTTATGACTAATAGAAAACTGTGTTCAGCAATTTTGCATGGCCCTTCTCTATTTAAGAGGCCATAAAAATCTGTAGAAGCAATTATTTTTTAGTTAAATAAGTTAGGAACCTTTTAAGAATGGAAATGGAAAATATATTTCGATATTTTAGTTTGATATTATCGTCCACATCTTAAATCACCACTACTCCAGCTTAATTAATATTCTTGAGTATTGTTATACTCGAGATGAAGAAGTGCAGTTTTCTTCTATTTCTTCATTTATTTTTAACATAAGTACATTTTGTCCATAATTTATCATACTCAACTAAATAATGTTAATTTGATTGATAATTTCATAAATAAATCTAGTCAAAATGTTTTTGCAAATAGGACATAAATGACAAATTTAAAGTTCCATTTTTACCTAACAATACAACTGCTTCAGAACAGTTTATGGGTAATTCAGGTACATAAATCAATTAGACTATAGAATTAAACAAAATATTTAGAGAACATATTGTTGAGAACAAATTTATAAATAATGTATTTTTCACTAAAAACAGTCATTCCTTCGCATTTATTCATTGTTATTTAATACCAAAATAAGCAGTTCAGTGCAAGTTCGTTCCACAGCTATGTCGAATGTTTCATTCCTTTAATTAAGCCACTCGTTTCCTCCGAAATATCTGTATTGTGTAAAATTTGTAACGTTATAAAGATCGAGAGAATTACTTGGGTATTATCGGAATAATTTAATTAAGACATAACAGCACCTTTAATGCCGATTAGTCACACGATCCGTGGTTTGGGCACAGTAAAAGTATAAACAGTAGGCTCGCTCTAATAAAGACAAGACATGCCTGATCATAGAGCACATAGAGTAGAAATGTCATATGATTTGTGGTTGAGAAAATTTTGCATTATTTTTTAATCTGTATCTTTCCATGAAAAGTCACTTTCCGAGAAAGATGGTTTGTATTGCTGCTCTATAGGGTATGTGATCGATGTGCGCGATACGCATAACTTCGTAGTCTATTTTATTTAATTTAGCCTAATCGGTTCCACTGAGTAAAGCAATATTTTGCTGTCGAAGGTCAAAGTCTGGCAATGTCGGAAAAACCCGTCCAAATCATTACGCCATCCTCTTTTGGTCCCATTACCTCTCTGTTGGCGTCCATATATGCTTGTAGTGTTTTGATTATCAAATTAATCCTTCTTTAAAGAGAACTTACTAACAGTTCCTTAGCATCCTTTGTAAATTATGGTCTGGTGTTAGGGACGACCTACTTATGCACTCATTCTAATATATATATATTTTTAAATAGCTAGTTTAGTATCTAAAAGTTTCTAAATATTAAAATGTATCATTTTTAATTAAAATGTTAAAAATAATTATAATTACTTTTACAAAAGTGTCATCAACATTAATTTTTACATGAAACATGACTTAAAAATCTTGACACTGCGCATGTGAACGTAATATTTTATGGGTTTAATAAGCCTGATTGTTCATAACTCTCGTTTTTACTCATATTTTATGTTTTTTGGGCAATTAAGTGTACTTAAATAAAATGTATCTATCTATAAGGGAATAAGCCTACTAAATATACTTGTAATGTGGTCTGGGCGTCGTAATTTGATATTTAATGGGTTTACAGCGGCTTCGATAACCTCCTACTCCAACTGACCAATCACAGACGACGACGATCTATGGCTTCCAAAGTTAACACTTACGAAGTCTCTAATAGTTGCCTTAGTGCAAGTATATTTGATTAAATCGGTGTTCGTATTAATAGGTTTATCAAAGATAGTAAAACAGAAGCTAATGTGTTAGTTTGAAAGGGAAATGATGAGTTCATTAAGCTAAACGATACCAGTTTTGAGTGTAAGTTTTTTTACACTATGAAAAAATATAAATCACAGGTTACATTTGGGAATCAAACACACGTCTTTTAAAACGTCTGATAAAAATAAAATACTTAGACTATTAAAATAAGACGCAACATAAAAATAAAACCACAAGAGTGTTTTGAGAGACAACGAAATAATAAATGAAATATTTACTTGTTTACATCGACTAGTCTCAAACTAAATAGACACTGCTCACACTCAATGACGAACCCAATGTTTAAGAAATTGGTAAACCTGTATTTATTTATTAAACTAACCAAATATACGCTACTTATAAGCAAAGAAAGCAAGAAGCTTATTAAAGCAACCTAGATAACAAACACGAAGACCACTCCACAAGTTCCGTGAGCATTCGGAGAAAAAAACGGCATCTGAATACGGCGGCCGTGGGCGTCTGACAATGAGGCCGTCACTGAGTGGCCTTTGAGCTGTCAGCACGCTGAAGGAACCAGGGCAATTACATCGAAACCCTCGCGAGGCTGCAGAAAAATACTAGCTGCTAGTGCTGCGAGACACCATTTATCGATAATTAATATTTTATCATCAAAATTCGTCAAACAAAATGAACTCAAATACGGAGATTTTTACCAGTAGTAAATAAAAGTTATATAAATCGTAGCTCTAATTTTTGTATTGTTATACGAAAATCAGACACCTGTAACTTACATGCAAATTTTAAATCAAAATGAAAATTTGTTAGTAAGTTACAAACAACTTCCGGGATTTGATTACATAGTTCGTTAGCTGTCATTGGTAACTGAGTGAACCTAGTAAAACAGTACTGTATGAATCCTTTATAGGTGTCGATACAAAACATACGCATTTTTGTAATTTTAATTTCTCGATATACCGATAAAAGTGGTCACGTGACCACGATCCATGGAACTGGATCTAAACGTCAACAAAATATTAAATTAATAAAATACGCGCCTACGTGTTGCATGAACATCCGTGTTTGGTATAGTGTAATAACAATATAACAGGAACATTTATACGATAAGAAACTGCTGCTGCTGCCCTCAGCATCATCTGCGTAGACTTCAAAAAAGGAATTAATATTTTTTTTGTGGTAAAGTATGCTAATATTACGTCTCATCTCATCATTTTTCAACTTTTATACTATAATAAATTACATAATTAATATCGATATAATATTATCGATACATTTTTTTGGAAGCCCTAGTTACAAGAAAAGCACTAGCCCTGAATGAAGGTAAGGGATTATTAGCACACCTCCCTGACGGCAGCGGTTTATCGCAAGCGTTATAATAAGCTGTCTCGTTGGCCCGTTTCATATTATAAATATTGGAAATATTATTTCTATGCTGACTCAGACAAAACTAAAAACAGAGTAATTTTTTATAAGGAAAAAGGCATTTATGGAACCCAATTCGGTATGAAATGTAAAATATAACCTATGCTAATTCCAAAACCATTCGGAGATTTTAAGCTTATAAGCAGTATTTTGCTATTAAAATCACTTAGAATTACAAGATAAGGTTTATTTTTACGAAAATACAAAAAAGTATTTGTCATTCATAAGACCTCTAATCTTAGAGAAGCTTACATCTTACGTCACATCCGTCCACATACTGACCTGTAATAAACTGGACAGGCTGTCGTATAATTAAATTCGTGCCTATTTGATTATCGCCATTTATTACTTTATATTTCAAATCAAAAATGTACATGATCGTAAGTAGTAAGTTATTAATATTATTACGTGTCATCTTTAGTAAGCATTTTTATAGCTTCTTTAATATTTTTCGTTTAAACTAGCACGTACTCCAGCACGTAATGAACCTGATTCTGCCGAATTCATCATAGGAAAAGTTATTGTTCTGTCCGTTTTGTTCTTATTATTTTTTGTTTTTGGCAATGAACGTGTGTTTTGCCACCGCGGGTACACTGTTCCGCCAGAATCACGTGTGTAGAATTTGTGCGGTAGGTGGATAAATTATATTTCTAAGGCTCGGACTACAAGCATCCGGAATTTTTCAGAAGTCCATACAAAACGGCTCCGAACAAGCCCGGATTCGATCCGATTTGTATGGGGTTCTGAAAAATTCCGGATGCTTGTAGTCCGAGCCTAATTATAAATACTGACGGATTCGACAGCAGCCTGACCTGTTTATAACAGGTCAGTGGTGCAGACACGTCTCTCATTTTTGTTTCTGCATGTGTCAAATACATAATCTTGTCGAGCCTTACAAAGTGCGACATAAAGTCAAAATTTTCTAATAATTATAAAAAATACCTACTGTTTAAAAAAATATATTCAAATTAGTTTAATTATGTAATACTTTTAGAAAAAATATAAAAATACCCTTTAAAACACTTTACATACCGAATTTCTGAACACAATTTAGATAGCAACGAAGGAATTGAGAAGCTCAAAACTATGACATAAAGTTTCTGTGAGTCAATAAAAAAAATGTTGTTCGAAAAGAAAAAGAGATGAGATTTTGTTTTTTTGACAACTAAGTAGTAGGGTTTAAGGTTTTTTAGCGTTTTACAGTCAGCGGCTAGGTTTTTTTTTTAATTTATTTAAGGAACACAAACAATGTAATGTACAAACTTTGCTTAATCTCTGATATCATTTGTTTTGTTTTAGTACAGACAACAGCTCGTCAACCTACCAGAAAACGTTTTTTTTTTAATTTATGTTGATATCTACGTGTCGGACTTAAATTTAAAAAATTGTTCAATGACCTTTAACTTTTTGGGTAGGTTGACCTAACATTGTTTGTACATACATACACAAATAATAATATGTGTCAAAAACACTAGATCATGGTTAGAAAGCGATAATAATTATGCTCTTTTCCAGTAATATGTTCATCATCATCATCATCATTTCAGTCATAGAACGTCCACTGCTGAACATAGGCCTCCCCCAGTGACTTCCAGATTGGCCGGTTTTAAGCGGCCCGCATCCAGCGGCTTCCTGCAACTTTTACCGGGTCATCTTGTAGGTGGACGTCCATTTTGTGCCAGTTATAACACAACTAAATTAAATTGCACAAAAAATGCGAAATAAAAGAGTTACTGTTTACAAAAACTTAAATAAATAATTAGTTTTAATGAACTAAGTAGCTAAAACAAACCGAAGCCAACGGAATCATTAGATTTTCGCCATCACCATTTTATGGTTCAAAATTATGGGATACCGTAATAATTTCTTTACGATCCACAGACTAGCGAGTTCAGTCCGCCAATAGAAAATGTTCTAATACCCATAAAACTAAATTGTGGCTGTAAAAACTCGTAATTAGTGAAACTAATGGGTGTAATCGACTTCCATACAAAAATGGGAATCGTAAAGGTACCATAAACATTGGACCGGTCAAATTAAATGAAATGGTTGATAATTTACGGAATTAATGATTTATTATGTGGTACGGGTAGGAGTGTGTGAATTGCGCATGGTTGTACCGAAATTTGTACAAAGTTGTAAATTATTTAAATATGATGAGGATCGTAACAAGTTTACTGAACCAAAAATAAGTCATGATTTTTACCAAAAAAAATATAGAAGTTCTAGGTCGCGTCTGTTTTTTAATCTGATACAAGTTTAAAGTTCTGGAATTTTGGTACGGAAAACCTGTTTAGTATGGTACCTACCAATATAAAAATATTATCCATGATTGTGTTTGAAATATAGTTTACACTTTTTTAAGAACCAGGGTCTCAATAAAATGTAAGCAAAGTAATAAAGATATTTCAATTTATTTCATGTTTTTGTACGAAACAAATTTACTTTCTAACTTAAATCAATAATCAGGTTAAAGACATTTTAAATTCAAATTAATGAAAGGATTTTAACATTATGTCATTTGTGGTCATTTATGTCTCGCATTTAAATTATGGAATGTCTCATCATAATCAGCCCACGTCAGTCCACTGCTGGACATAGACCTCTCCCAGTGCACACCACTAAGCCCAATCATCAGCTATTCCGTTCCATCCACTGCCACTTTGCCTACTCATCGCTTCTTGTCAGAATGTTGGCCTCTTTTAATTTTAACATGTATATCTTCTACAAAACATAAAATGAACGTACTTTAATAAAAAGTCAAACATCAAACATGGCGACTTACAATCAAGGAATTTTATAATAGAATAAAACTGTTTTTGCGAAAACAAAATGCCTTAACCGACTTCCAAGTTAATCAGTCAAAAGATTAATAACCAAAATTAATTCTGATTCGGTACCCACAAGAGCCGTATGACAATTATATAAAAAAAAACACAAAACGAAATACTCCCAAGAAACTTAATATGCCTCATTCAGTTGTTTTCTTGCTGTTTGCGTATAGTATTACAGGTAATTTATTTCAATATGGCATTCGAATTTACGGACGTACGATTCTTAAGCGTTTTATGTCTCGCAATATTTTATTTTTGTGTACACAGAAGATGGTAATGTTATACCTAAGAATGTCCTGCGTTTGTCAAGGGTTAAGTTTATTGTTTTAAAATCGAAATTGAGACTCCTTGATCAGGTAGTGGGTTTGTTTTATTTTGTAGATATAACGTGAGATTTGTTGTCTTCTGTTTGGTGGGTCAAAAATAAAATACAGGCCAAGTCCGAGCCGTACTCACGCTTGGCACTGTATTTCATTTAGTTCGAGATCTGTTTCCTGAGCTTGACTCACACTTAAATGTATTTTGTTTTTATTTTTAGGGTTCCGCACCTTAATGAGAAAAAACGGAACCCTTGTAGGATCACTTTGTCTGTCTGTCTGACCGTATGTCTAGCAAAATGAGTAAAAAAAACTTCGTTTAGGCTTATTTGCAGAAATAAATTGGTTTTATTGGTTTTAGACTCTCTATCTCGGGAACAGGA
Organism: Anania hortulata; assembly: GCA_963576865.1. Taxonomy (NCBI): domain Eukaryota; kingdom Metazoa; phylum Arthropoda; class Insecta; order Lepidoptera; family Crambidae; genus Anania; species Anania hortulata. The sequence continues at coordinate 2,054,616 of OY756400.1, forward strand.
AATTAAAAGCATATACTCAGGTCTACAGTCCCTTGAAGTTGTAAAGAAATCAAACTTCTAAGTTGACGTAAAAAATTATACGGCAGTTTATGGCGCAAAAACTATTTAACTTATATTTCGACATTCTCAAAGGAATATACATACAGGGAAAAAATTGAAAAATATACTTTTGTTATTAAATTGCGAGACTCGATTCTTGAACTATTTATAATATTTACGTACAAATTTGTACGGAACCCTCGATGGGCAAGTCCAACTCGCACTTGTCCGGTTTTTAAATTTAAGTTTGACGTTATTTAATATACTTGAATATAATATTCTAGTGTAACTCCAAGTGTATTTGATTCAACAGAAATGTCACCGCTTCCAACCGGACCACTCCACGATAAAATATCTATTAACCCCAAACTGTATCTAAAGTTCCTAACTCTTTTTCAGCGGTATCGGGGACAATTATCGGTATCGGCCGGCCGAGATTGCAATCTTCAGATGGGTTCGTTCGAACCTCAGATTTATAGTGGGTTTAATCCGTTTGGTAGGAAAAACTAACTGAGCACTTTAGAGTTTGCAATCGTGATCAGTTTTTAGGTTATAAACTGAAACTTTAGTTCATTTTGACACTTTCCAATTGGGATTCTTATAGGAATAGTAAACCCAAGGTATAAACATTCGACGTGTACCTTTGAAATAAACGCCTATTTATTTATTGAGTGGTTTTAAATACAAGTTGTAAGAACAAAGTAGGTATCTAAGTATTTTTGTTAAATACTAAAATGCATGTTATTGTTAAGGTTACCTGTAAGTGTAAGAACAGTTAGCCTTAAGCCATTTAATTGTTAATTTTCATTTCCAATCATCATTATGTCAGCCTATTGCAGTCTACTGCAGGACGTTAGCCTCCCCCAAAGAGCACTAAAGCGATCTTCCGCCTTTTTCATCCAATCTCTGCCAGCTATCTTCTAAAGGTAGTCGGGCCATCGAGCTGGGGGCCTCCTACACTACGCACGCTAGTGGTGATTGAGTTTGTTCCGGCGTTTCTTCTCAGCACTTGCCAGATTGTCTGGGTCTTGTCTCGAAGCGCTAGTAGGGCCCGAAAAATAAGGAGACATGTTTTGGCCCCATATTATGGGTCTTTAATGTTATTATTGACGTTGACGTATTATAAGTGGCAATTTTTTGTCCTAAATTGAATAAATGATTTTTGACTTTGACTTTAACTACGTTTGCCAAGGTGCGTGCTTCACTCGAGAACCCGTTTACTCCACTTTTCATCTGCAACAGATGTGGTTCTGCAACAGATGTGGCCGGCCCTAAAATAAAATCTACTGTCAAAGTCATCATCACCATCATTATCATTTCAGCCATAGGACGTCCACTGCTGAACATAGGCCTCCCCCAATGACTTTCATTGTGGGGGATTGTCAATACTCGCTACGCTTGGCAGACGGGTTGGCGAGCGCAGGTTTTTATAAGATTTCCCACGCAGTCGCTGCTTACCGTCTCGTGCTACAGGAATTAATCTGCAACTTTAGCTTGCTACATTTTTAGACTATGTCCATTACTTTGGTCGTGGTCACCTCAATACTGTTCAATACACATGGACGTATTGACCAGTATTGAGGTTATCCGGTTTAATATGGCTTAAAGATGTTAACAAATTCAACCAATGTTTGTACATTCGCGTTAACAAAACAAAAGCAGGCGCTAACTATGTCCGTGAATGTGAAACGGCAACAGTTTGCGTTTATTGTTCACGTGATTAGAAAGGTTTAAATCCGGGTATAAACCTACATGTTCGCACTTCACGTTTGGAAGAAGGTTTAATTAAATACGGGATTTAAAGCCATTTAGGATCTAGGTTCTTACAACGTTAAAACGATTCGGGAATTATAAAGACCGAAAATTGGTGTTACCTGATTGTTTCTTTAATACAATGAGTAGTTTTGAACAAGTACTGTAGCCAAATTTATGGCGTTAGATGCGTTTATGAATAAGTACAAACTTTATCAATGGGGTCAACTTTGAAATCGCGATTTTTTTTCATGATTTTAATATTTATATTACCCCTACCTATAGTAGTAGTAACTCTAGTAGTATTGATGAATACATTGGCTACTGTTCAAAACAACATCCTGTATAAAATGAATGACCTAATTTGTAAATTTTGAATAATATAATCTCACTATTGAGTAAGGCTAGTCGCGCACTATAACTATAATTTTGTGATACGTTTCTAAACCGCAGTTTTGATAGAATTTCCTTTACATCTAAAAAAGAATCATCGAAATAGGTCAGTGTTATAAAGAATGATCGCTGAACATACGTAAAAAAAAAGATTCCGACGAATCTCTTCATTTTTTGGAGTCAGTTTAAAAAATTGGCTTTAAATCAGTAGGTAGATTAAGACAAATACTCTTACTTTTAGTGTCTAATTGCTCTAGCCTAGAAAAGACAACACAATGTAATTGGTTAATTTCAATATACATTTAGTGCTAGTATGTACAAGTAATTCCACAATCCAATCTCTGAATATAATTTAAAACCGTACAAGAGAGAGCCATTTTTTAAAGCAATAGTAACCACAGCAGATTTGTAGATTACCTGCCATTCCTTGTACGCCACAAAAAGTAAATACATTGTAAATCCTTATTAGACTCGGAGCCGCTGAGTTTTTACACCGAACTGAAGACAATAAATTGCCATAACATCCACTGAGGGAACTCTGGTAAGATGGGGACTTTTTACATAAATTCCTCTGATATTAACTTTGTTCCTCATAATATTACATGCCGGTACTCTAGGGAGCAGTTACTTGTGGTAGTAAATATGAACACGATACGATTTTGCTTTATTAAATAGTATTTTAGGAGCTCCGGTGAAATTGACTTTGGGATATATTGAGATTACGGCCGTGTTTAGATTTTAATATAATTAAGTCTTTAATATTAAAACCCCAGCGGAATATTTTTTCGGATACATCTGTCGACGATATATGATATAGTAATGATGGGTTTACGTTTAACATAATACACTCACCAGCATGGAATCTTGGCCAAGCTCTTATTTGGCCCTAGCCCTAGGGTAGAAGAGTTGATAATTTGACTATTCCATCACAAAGATTAGTTCTCTATTCAAGAAATGTGTACTGTATGTCTATACGAATATTTAATAAACTTCCAGTTAACTTGAAAACATTGACATTTACAAAATTTCAGAACTATTTATTTAATTTTTTAAAAGAGAAAATGTATTATACTATAAATGAATTCCTGACTGATAAAATTTGACACAATTGATAATTCTAATTTGTAATGAAATTATTGACATTAATTGTATGACAAAAATTAACATTTGCACGTCGCATTGCGATAGAATATGTTGGAAAAACAATATCTTTTATCTTTGTATTGAACCATATTCTGGCAAATAAATGATTTATTTATTTTATTTTATTTAGCAAAAGACATGTGGTCATAGCAAATGTTTGTTATAAATATGGGTAAAAAAAGTTTTGGAAGTAATTCAAGAGGATATTTCGTTACATCTGAGCATGGGATGGTGTTGTTTTTTAAAAGAATCGGGCTTTTGAGCAATAAAGTTGCAGTAAGTGATTTGTTTCTGTGAATAGTGTATCATTATGGTTAGAAATTTAAAGCTTTTGTGGTTAAAATTAAATACATAAGCGTGTTTTAAAATTAAAAATAAAATAAGCAGTTGCCTTAACCGACCAAGGTCTAACACGTGAACTGGCTTTTGCCCTAAAAGTAACGCGTTTTTTACTGCATTATGCCCTAAACGGTACGGTACGGTAGTTCAAGCAGTTGAGAATTTAGAGGCACATCAGCATATGATAATAATTTTGTTGTGCTAAAAAAATTGCTGTTTTATCTCTGTAGAAATACGCCAGCGATTCCAAATCACGAGAGCTGTAAAAATAAGCAGGCGCACGATTAGATGCTTAGAAAAATTAAACCAAAAGGCGCACTGACTAGCGGTTCGGTCGAGAACATGCCAACTGGACTTTTACCGATGTTAAAAGCTAAGTTTAGGCTAAGTTTTACCCATGATTGTCAAATCGCTTTACTTGTTTTGAACGGCCGGGAACGTGTGAGAGTGGAGTGGAGTGATGTGGAGAAGAAGAGGAGAGCGATATCTACCCTTTACCACAACAGAAACCATCAGCCATTGTGTAATTAGTTCTTACGCGACATATTAATTGTTTAAAATTGTTAACTTAGTTCTAATTAGTGTTATTTGTTACCCATTCAATATACTCTAATTTTATTATCTAGCTATAATATAGGCTGCTCTTTTCATTTGCGATACCATATAGGTAACTAAGTTTTTCAGTCCTGTTGCGTATGTACCTATGTACCACCAATGTGCATCACTTAAGTAAGCAAATATAGATTTGAATTTGAATTTTTAGTACATAGAAGTAATATATAGGAAATAACTTACTTATACTTATTACTGATACCGTACCAGGAATCGATTGACATACTGCCAGTCCACAGACAAAGTCAGATTGCATTTTTTTATGATTGATATCCCGTAAAAATAAAATAAGTATACGAGTTCAAGTAAATATGTTTCTGATAAAAATCTCATTCATTTATTTATTTATTTATTTATTGGGGACGATCCGAGTGACTTAAGAATCAGTCGATCTAGATAAATGCATGCAACGTCGGTCGTCGTCGTCCGTCGACGTCCTATTGCTGAAATAACAGGTGTACTGTTATTTCAGCCATAGGACGTCCACTGCTGAACATAGGCCTCCCCCAGTGACTTCCAGATTGGCCGGTTGGAAGCGGCCCGCATCCAAACACACGTAAACAAATAAAATGTTTTTAAACGTCAAGAATTATATTTTTCCTTGCAATTTACAGTCATAACCTTGTCGGGTAAAATACCACGTAATTTCATAAAATAATAACAGCTTTCTGTTTGTACTTGCCTGACTCAAACGTCTCATGTATGCAATTTGCTTGTTAAACATGCAATCTTATTAAGGCATCAAATCTGTGCCGCTGTCGGTTATAAAGAACTGTTATGGCTATAAGGCTGAATTTGACTAAATATACCAAATTAATTAGAATAATCAATCAATTAATTAGAATCTACTGTCAAAGTATTTAATAGTTATACCTTAACTAACCTTTAACTTACATTTTGGGCGCATGAATTCAAATATATATCGAGCGACTCAGCTGCAGGCTGGTCGGATGCTATGTTGATGGTCTCTGCATCAACAACATCAGCTATGCTGACGACATGGTGCTGTTGGCTCCCTTGATCAGTGCGCTCTGGGAGCTGGTTTGCCTCTGCGAGTCCTATGCTGCCTCGCACGGGCTCATTTATAACGCAAAGAAGAGCCAGTACATGATCTTTAGGGCCGGAACCAAGTGTCCCTTTTTTTTCCACCCATAACATTAAACGGCGCTGCACTGGACAGAGTACACCAGTTTAAGTACCTTGGACACTGGGTTACCGATGACCTAAAGGGTAAAGTCGATATAGAGAGGGAGCGCGAGCGTTGTCGATAAGAGCGAATATGCTGGCCCGAAGGTTTGCTAAGAGTACAGTTGCAGTAAAAATTACGCTTTTTAAAGCATACTGTACGTCTCTCTACTCTGGCAGTCTCTGGGTTAGATACACTCAGAAATCGTACAGCGCTCTGCGAATCCAGTATAACAATGCATTCAGGGTATTGTTGGGGCTACCTCGTTATTGTAGCGCGTCTGCAATGTTTTCTGGAGCACATACAGACTGCTTCGCGGCCATCCTACGAAAAAAACATGCATTCCTAATGTCCAGGGTGCGTGGTAGCACCAACAGTATCCTGAAAGTCATTGCAGGGAGACAACATGTTTGCCCTATAATGTGGTATATGAGCCAAAATACTTTGTCTAAACTAATTATAAGGTACTAACATAAATTGTAAGTTTTTGTGGATCTTTAAATAAATAAATAAAATAAATAATTTATTTCAAAACCAGGCCCCCGATTCAGAACGATTCGATAACAAGTTGTCAACCAGTGAATCACGTCACACTAATGTTAAATCCTACAGTGTCACGTTGTTTTCCGTTCGGCATTTATTACCGAAAGGTTCCGAATCGGGGGCCTGGTTTCTTATTGTTAGTACCTACGATATGGATAGACAGTACATGTGGATGTAAATTACCTACATCCATGTGTTGCGAGTTACCAGACACTGTATTTTGCCAGGGGCGTCCTTCAGCACTTCTGAACTTCTTTTCTGAATGGACTTTAACTGGATATTGATTCCAGTACCCCTTGCGTTCCAAGGAATCGCCGTGCCAATTTGCTGACCACAAAATTATTATGTTTATTCTAATGGACGTCTGGTTTTAAGAATTGAAATTAATTTAGTAGAAAAAAAACTTTTTACATTTTAATTTTAATTTGTATAATAAAGTTAAAATAAGTACTTAGTACTAAGTAAGTGAGTAAGTACTAAGTACTTTGGGACAAGAAGTCATAATTGGCGATCTCCGTAAAAGCCAAGGGGCGCGCACGACTTGGCGTCATCATTTCTGAGGTCCCGAGTTCGGTCAATGTAGAAAACGAACTATTCTATATTTTTTTGGGTCTGCGTGTTATGGTACCTTCGTTATTTCTGATTTTAACAAAACAATAACGGACAAACATGCTTAAATACATTGGTAAACATCCATGGCTTATGTACAAATGCTCGTGAAAATCACACAAACATTTGGACCTTGCGGGATTCAAACCCGCAACCGTTGCTTAGTAGTCCGCAGCGCGCACTACTTCATTAGACGGTCGTCAAAAAAAATTTATAAATCATTTTAATAAACCATTCTGGACTTGCCTGGTCAAGTGTGACAATTATAATTTCGATCGTCTGACAATTTTACGGGCGAACGCGTTTGCAGTCACTCTTTGTTTTGAGCTAGTTGAGCGGAAGAATATAATTATTGTTACATCAAGGAGTTTGTAGTTAATTGATCAATCCAGGGAAATTAACAAACAATTTAATAATACTAGCAGCCTGCCCTGATACCACACAAATAGCTCTATTATCATTTCGGCCATAGGACGTCCACTGAACATGCTTCCCAAGTGACTTCCAGATTAGCCGTTTGAAAGCGCCCTGCATCCAGCGGCTTCCTGCAACTTTTACCAGGACGTCTGTCCACCTTGTGAGTGGTCTTCCTACGCTGCGCTTGCTGGTATGTGGCCTCCTTTGCAAAACCTTTCTTATCAGCTGTCAGTTCGGCACACTATGTGCCCTGCCCACTGCCACTTCAGCTTGCTAATCCGTTGGGCTATATCAGCCGTCACTATGATGCTCTATAATTCTGATAGCTCTGTGATTGACTCAAATACATCCATATTATACGGGGTGTAACAAAAAGGCGCAGAAGTAGTTTCAGAGGTGACTTTGCTGCTCAGATACAACAAGTTTTTCTACTGGACCAACATCCAAATAAAGTTAACAAATACTTCTCCACACAAACTGATGTAAAATGGAAAGGAAATGAACTTTATTTCAATTTCAATTTTGGTTCAATAAAAAAGTTATTGTATTTTGAGCTGTTGATTCAACCCAAATTCAAATTCAAATTCTTTATTTATTTATATCAGAAATACAAATTCAAATTCTTTATTTGTTTATATTAAACTGTCTACTGTCACTCAGCAGTAATAACTTACAATTTTTAAAAAAAACAGACATAAGTGACCGAGTTTTTTTGTACTACTTGCGTAATTGACAACATTTCAAATATTTTACCTACCAATTTTAAAAGCAGGGTGCAGTTGGTTTAGCAAAACTCGTTTTCTTTTTTTGCCCCTTAATTTGACAAAAAAAAATAGCTTAGTACAAGGTTCAATCAAACATTCATCGAACAGCCAAACATTTAATGACATTTATTACAATAAGGAAAAAACGATTAAACCAGCAATATTAGTTTTATTTTATTCCTTGATTTATTAATAGAGTAGAGTACAGAAGAAAATTACATTATTTTTTCTTTAGGAATTAAATATGTAATATGGCTAATTTGTAGCCAATCCAAACAGGAATTTGTGAAAGTATTATTTAAATAATTCGACATTTAATAATATAGATAGTAAAGTACTTTAACTTGCTTAACAACACTACGATAATGTACGTCATGTGAACAATCCAAAGACTTAATGTTTTTAGCAACTTCTTTTTCTGACTTGATCTATAATCGGTTTTAGCATTCTCAAACATATTCGGAATAAATACCACTGTATCATTTCCAAAAATTTAGCACCCTACAATTAATTTTAGCTTACTTCAAAATGCACCCAAATAAACAATTAACATAATCGTATGTAATTTTTTACGGATAAGCATGATCAAAAAATCTTTGCAACAAAATAGGTTACATAAAGCATTATCTGTCAAATGAAAATGTGTGGTATAAAACATTGGTTATCTAATTCTATTTGATTAAATATTAAACATAATTATCTTTGAATTATTTATAAAATTTTGGGGGGTGCGAGGAATAGGGTGTTGAGTTCCTCATCCACCATTGAAAGGGGAGGATCCTCCGACCAAACGGGTGTTGTATCTGGTGGGCTACTGCCCGACGGTTGTTGTCGGGTTCTTGTATATATGTTTCAATCGCTCCGATAACTTTAATATCGCGATGTAGGATACGTCAGTTTAGTTCGTATGTGGCGAGATAAATGTCGCTACAAAAGTAACGTAAAGTATGCCTTTATACGTCCCACTGCAGGGCACAGGCCTCACCTCAACTATGAGGTGGTTTCGGCCATACTCTTCCACGCGGGCCCAGTGCGGATTGGTGGAGGGGTGGTAATTATTTATAATTCACTCATTATTATTATTTTTTAAAAGTTAAAATACATTAATTTTGCTTGCTTGCCGTGTTTTATATATATTTTTTAATGTGCCGTGTGGGGACGGCCGTAAAGAATACACTTCCCCACCGCCAGTAGGAGGCGTGTTGTAAGAGGCGACTAATTCCTGTAGCACGAGACGGGCAGCAGCGTCTGCGTGCGAAATCTTATAAAAAAACTGCGCTCGCCAACCCGCCTGCCAAGCGTGGCGAGTATTGGCAATCGCCCCCCAATGAAAGTCTTTAGGCCTATGTTCAGCAGTGGACGTCCATGGCTGACATGACATTAATTTTTACATTGTATTTAATTTTTACATTGTAATTTGTCTTAAGTTAAAACATATTAAATTATATCCTGACATTTGCCTACTGATAAATCGGTAAAATACGCTGGCAACTGTAATAGTAGCTTATAAGAAAAATATTTGTAATGTACCGTATTTTATGCAAATAAGCATGTTCATTCATTCAATGTAACAGTAAGCTTGAATGTTTTTCATAACATTGTGAAATAAATGAATTGTTGACAATTAGTCCGCAATCGTCCCAAAGTAGTGGTTGGGTAAAGATGGGGAATCTACAAATACCACGCGTCGGTCGCTAAGCAAATCCAAAAAGTCAAAAAGTCAAAGTCAAAAATCATTTATTCAATTCAAGACAAAATTGCCACTTATGAACGTCAATAATAACATTATAGGCCCATATGGGGCAGAACATGCCTCCTTATTTTTTGAGCCCTACTAGCGCTTCGAGACAAGACAGACAATCTGGCAATGGATGGATCCATCCATGCATGCATCCATCCATGCATCCTCTGTTATATAAAACAAAGTCGGGTTAGTTACACCATTTATAAGTCAAGAACGGCTAGACTGATTTTTGCGATCTTTGATTTGTTGAATTTGTCTTCGCCTCGAATAGCAGAATAACTATTTCCCCGTTCACTAATGACTGTCCTCTGACCTAAAGGTTGTCTGGAAGAGATCGCTATTAGCGATAAGACCGCCTAAATTGTACGTCTTTCTGTAAAAATCATGTGTAATTTACTTGTATGGTTTGCAATAAATAGTATCTATCTATCTATCTAATTAAAAATGGGGTAATTCATGAAAAAAAAAAAATAGAAACGGTACGAAGTCCACCGGGACAGCTAGTATGTATTTTTTTTTAAAATCAAACTGTCCAAAATATACTATGATTCCCCATTAGCAGAGCATGGTTTCGATCCACGGACCTCTGGGTTATGGGCCCAGCACGCTTCCACTGCGCCACTCTGCTTCTGATTCTAGCGCTCGAAATACTTGGCACTTTCAGATGCCTAATTTTTTGATACCTACTGGTAGTTAATCAAAGCCTTGCGCTAAAATGAAACGGTACTGACTGCATACTAAATTGTAGTGGTAATTATCTGTTTAGTTCCTTGTTATTCTATTATTCATGCGTATTACAATTCACGTAAATCCGTCAAAAATACCTAAATTAAAAAAAAACAATATATATTTTTAAATAAAATATAATTAACGTTATAAGTTAAACCGTAAAATAATAATAATAATAATAATCATAATAAATCATTTATTTCCCAGAATATGGTTACAAAAGGTAGTTAACATCATAGATTATCCAGCATATTCTATCGCAATGCGACGTGCAAATATTATGTCAGTGAAATATATGTATGTGTATAGTGTCATGTGTAAATCATAAAAACAGAGTATCAATATTAGTGAACCTTAGATGTAGTTCTACTCGTATATGTCCGGGTAAATATTATCTCTTAGAAAGTCATTTAATATTTCTTTTAGAGCTGATTATTTAAACCCCAGATAACTTTTATCCCACGAATAAAATTGACGCTTGACACACTACATTTTCTACACAAAAACTGTCAACATGTCAAACTTATTCGTCGTATAAAAGTTATCTGGCTATTGAAAAATCAGCCCTGAAAGTATAAAATCTATTCATCATTTCAGCCATAGGACGTCCACTGCTGAACATAGGCCTCCCCCAGTGACTTCCAGATTGGCCGGTTGAAAGCGGCTCGCATCCAGCGGCTTCCTCCAACCTTTACCAGGTCGTCTGTCCACCTTGTAGGTGGACGTCCTACGCTGCGCTTGCCGGTACGCGGCCTCCATTCCAGAACCTTTCTGCCCCATCGGCAGCTTGCTTTTCCAAAATTTGAAATCTATTGTTAACTGTGATCAACATATTATAAGAAATTATCTTTACGTACAAAAAACTTTTTTTCGATTTCAATGGTATCAATATTCCAAAGATTGTTTGTTTTCGATATCATTGCTTTTTAATTTTAACTAGCTATCCCGGTGAACTTCGCACCGCTCTTAAAAAAATATTTTTTTGCTAAATTTTCCGTGTTATTATAGTTATTCTGCTATTCGAGGCGAAGACTCGAGGACTCGTCGGCGTCACTTTCAAGTCGAACTCCGTAATTTTTTTACTTTAAAAATCGAAAAACAACCTTTTTCTTCGTGAAAGTAACTAAAAAGAGTTTAAATAAACAATATGCAGTGGTGCAAGTGTAATCTCCGATAAATATAAATTTTTGTTATATCAGTGAAGCAGTGAATAAACATTAAACTGACAGTTTTAAATTATGAATAAAAACTGTAAACTATTTTAAATGCGTGACTATTAAACGCAATTAATGAACAAAGTGAAAGAAACCTATGAAAGTGCTCCCTTGCAATAAAACAAAAATAAACTGCATCAACTATCTCAAAATACCCATCAGTGAATTGTGTTTTAGTGCAAATAGCCCGAGTGCATGACTCATTTTTAACGATCATTGCATTGAACTGTACCCTGAGACTCATTGGTAAACAAATTTCATCGCCCTATGCAGATGTTTACTTGGCGCAGTGTTGTGTACGACGGACTGTAAATCGGGCTTATCGCACGGACACGGCGGCACAGTTCGAATCCCTAATAAAACTTTTTTTTTAAATATATTTTTTGATTCAATTTTTTTTTAATCAATATACTTATTCTTTTTTTCTTTTTTTTTACTAAAATCATGGCACCAATAATTTGCAAGAAATGTATAAAAAATATAAGCAACAGAGACTATCTTAAATGCAATGTTTGTAAATGTATATTTGATCTGAACTGTGTGAATATATCTGAAAAACTTTTTGACATCATGAAAAAAGAAAATAAGGCCAAATGGAACTGTAAAAGCTGCAAAACCAACAAGCAGAATAAAACCAACAAATCAGTAAGTTCTTCAACGCCCAAGACAAATGTAAGCACGAGCATGAACAGATTGACTTCAGTAGCAAATCCCGAACCGAGCACGAGCAAAGCTACTTCCGCTGCTGTTCTTCTTGCAGAAATTGAAGACGAGAAAAATGCTACGGTACTTCAGAATGAGCGCCACCATCAAACCGAACTCCAAACACGAGACAATGATGAGTTTGTGACAATGCGGAAAAAATGTCCCTCTGAGGGAATCATGAATGCATCCCTACCAAATTTAGACAGCTCTACCTCTTCCTCATTGTCGGAATTAAGCTGGCCAAATAAAAGCCTGCCAGATTTATCTTCTATTCAAAATAAGGAAATGGAAAATTTGCTAAGTGAATTATCAAATCTCAAACTAAAACTACATGCCGCTGAACATGAAATAGACAATCTAATATTGGAAAAAAGTGTATTGGAAAAGACCATAACCAATCAGAATCGCAAGATAACTAGCTTGTTAAATGTATGCTCAAGCAGCGCTCTTAGCCAATCCCTAACACAAAGTTCTACTAAAAAAAGAAAGAAAAAGAAGACAAAGAATTCTTCTGAAAAACTTAAAATGAAACCTAATGATATATCCATAACAAACAACTCGAGTATGTGCAAGAAAGAACGAGAGAATAAATTGGAAAGTATGAGTGAAAATAACAAAGATAAAAAAACAGACTCTGGAAAGTGCTCAAATTCTAGTATATATATACTTGGAGGACAGCAATGCAGAGGAATGGCATCCGTACTACAGCATTCTAGAATAAACACTCAGTTTAAAAAATATAAAATTACATCAACAATCAAGTCAAATGCACCATGCGAAGAAATCTTAAAGACAGAAGAGACAATAAATGCTGATACAAATGATATAATCATTGTTAACGTTGGCGAAAATGATAAAAACCCAACAAAATTATGCGCCGAGTTAAGTTTTTTCTTAAAATTGCATTATAAACCAACTATTATAGTAATTGGTGTAAAAAATAATGCATATTTGAATGAAAACTCAGTAAACGCGGCGCTTAAAATATATTGTAATACTTTTGATCATTGTAAATTTTTAGATATAAGTGACATTAACCAAATGGACATTAATTTCAAGTCTAAAATATGTAATAGATTGAATATCATTATTGATACAATGTATTATTACAAGAAATTCTTGGGTTACAACAAACTGGTGGTGAGGACAAGAAGTACTCCATTGCAGCCTCCACCTATTAAATCTGAAACACACAAAACGGGAACAATCCCATATTATTTTAAACAGGAACCTAAAAGGTATCAATTACAAAAAAAAACAAACTGCAAAACTAAAATTGTACAAAAAACTATTCCTGAATATTTTTTAAAACACGATATTAATAATTCTATTGTATCATCTAAACAACATTTAGAACAAAAGTTTTTTCGTAAAAAATGACTCTTTTTCGGTTTTTCATCAAAATATTGCAGGCATATTTTCCAAAAAAGAAATAGTAGAACTTACTTTTGAAGAGCTGTCAAGTGATGGTAAGGAATTTGATGTGGTTTGTTTCAGTGAAACTTTTGTGCAAGCTGGAAGTGAGAGGAATATAAATATCACAGGATATCAACTGTTAACATCATATTCGAGATTTCATCAAAAAAGAGGTGGAGTTTGTATTTTATGCTCCAAAGATATCCAAGCTAAAGAGCTGCCACTTTTCAAGGAAATGGCGCAAGACTACATTTTCGAATGTTGTGGGATAGAAATCCCTGATATGAAATGTATAGTTATATGTATATATCGAACACCAACCTCAGACTTGACATTGTTCTTTCAAAAATTGACGATGCTCTTTGCGAAACTTATATTTAAGACGAAACATAAAATTATAATAACCGGGGACCTTAACATTGACATTTTAAAAACTACTAACGAAGCCGATGAACTCCGTAGAATTGTAACTAGCTATAATTTTACCTTAAACATAACAACTCCAACACGGAAAAACGCATGCCTGGATCACATAATCAGCAATATCTTGGAAAATCATAGTGGAACCCTTGGCCTTGGTCTGTCCGATCATGATACAGCACAATTCATTAAATTCCAACTACTACATAAACCGAAACCACCTAAACGTTGGTACTACAAGAGAAGAGACTATGACTCAGATAATGTATCCAAATTCCGTGAATGCCTAAACAGCCTTTCATGGGCTGACGTGTATGAGGAATCTGATATGCAAACGGCATTTAACAATTTTTTCCACACCATAAAACTGTTTTATGATTTGTGCTTTCCAATTAGCAGAATTTTAGTCAATTCTCAAGCAAAGTCTTCCAATTGGTTCACAAAAGGCCTAAAAAGATCAACCATTACAAAGAGAAAACTACGATTTACATATTATAAAAATCCAAACAAAAACTCTAAAGCAATTTACAATAGGTATTCAAAACTTCTTAAACGATGTATTAACCAGGCTCAAAAAATGACTAGCTCTAAATACATACATAGATCAAAAAACCTATGTAAAGCAACGTGGGATGTGATTAAAGGTAAAACACAAAATGTACCTGTAAATAAAAACCTTGACAAATTAATTATAAACAATACAATCTTAGAAAATCCTCTTGACATTGCAAATGCTTTTAATGATCATTACATTAATATGACTAAAATGACTGACAATAAAAATGAGAAACCTGAAAAATTACAATTAAAAAATAATCATCAAAGCTTTTTCTTATATCCAATTAATGATCAGGAGGTGCAAAAAATAATAAATTCTTTAAACCCCACAAAATCCACGGGATTCGATGAAATACAGACAAGAATTTTAAAGTTGTGCGTCGCGGAAATCTCAACTGTATTATGCTACTTGATTAATCTGTCCTTTTCAACAGGTGTTTTTCCTAAAATCCTTAAGCTTTCGATCGTGAAACCACTCTATAAAAAAGGCAGTAAAACAGAAGTAGATAATTATCGACCTATATCGCTCCTACCAACAATTTCAAAAATATTTGAAAGGGCTATGCACGTCCGTATGACAAATTTTTTGAGTAAATATAAACGCATCAAACCTGAACAACATGGATTTCAAAAAGCTAAATCCACATCGTTAGCTGCCTACACGCTAGTAAATAAAGTGTCCTCTTACTTGGACAAGCGTAAATCAGTGACAGCGGTTTTCTTTGACATGAGCAAGGCCTTTGATTTTGTGTCACATAGTATTCTACTAAATAAATGCAACCTACAAGGAATAAGAGGAATCGCAAACGAATGGCTTAAAAGTTACCTGCAGAATAGGAGACAATATGTAGAGATATCAAACATGAACACTAACTTGGAATTAATTGAGTATAAATCATCTACTAAATTTAATGACGTTGGTGTACCACAAGGCAGCATATTAGGACCTTTGCTATTTCTACTCTACATAAACGATTTCCCGGACGTAACCCAAAATGATTGTGTACTCTTTGCTGACGATGTATCTGTTAAAAAATCAACGTGCAACGATAAAAAATCCTATAATGACAACATAAATGAAACTATTCGTAAAATAATAAATTGGTTAGACAGGAATAATCTTAAGGTGAATTTAAATAAAACGACATTTATGCAATTCGTTAACAAAAACGGTAACAAACACTCTCTACGCGTTTTCTCTGGAATGAATACCATCAAGGAATCTGTGAACACATTATTCTTAGGTATCATAATTGACGATGGTCTTTCATGGGTGGAACATATCAATAGACTCTGTAATAAGTTAAATTCTTTTACGTATGCTCTTTGGCGACTTACACGAGTTAGCGAGGTGAGTGCTGCAATCCAAGCATACCACGGATATGTATGTTCCTTGCTACGGTATGGTATTATTCTTTGGAGGAACTCGTTTCACATTAACAGAGCATTAATAGCCCAGAAACAATGCATACGAGCTATCTGCAATGTGGACGGTAGGACATCGTGTAGACCCCTATTCAAGAAACTTAAATTACTAACTGTTCCTTGTATATACATCTTTGAAATATGTGTATTTGTCAAAACAAACCCAAATTTGTTCATCACAAAAAAGGAGTTCTGTAATTTTAATACAAGGCATCCCAACAAACTTGTTTTTCCGATGTCAACTACAGCCCTCTACAGTAGGAGCACTTACTGCATGGCCATAAAAAATTTTAATCAACTAAATGATGACATAATAATTCTTCCCCTAAACAGATTTAAATTTTCTTTAAAAAAGTGGTTAATTGAAAAATGTTTTTACTCAATGGAAGAATATTTCGATTCTTTTAAAACCCGGATGTTGTAACCCACATAATTTAAAATCGATTGACTAAAATAATATGTGACATTAATTTTATGATTGCTAATATATTTTGCATGCCATGTTATGGTAAAATGTGTGATCTGAAATACTATATCTATATTATAACATCTCTGTACCACATTTAAGCGAAATAAAATATTCTGAAAATATTCTGATTCTGACAAATCAAAGATCATAGAAATCGGTCCAGCCGTTCTCGATCTATAAATGGTGTAACTAACCCGACTTTGTTTTACATATATAGATATATAGATGGATTTGCTTAAGCAAAATTAAGCAAAAGTAAAGTAAGCGACTGAAATGTACCGACAAAGTGAGTTGCTAACAAAAGAAAACTTTTTTGCATTTCAAATTGGTCGCATTACAATAACTACGGATAAATTTGCTTTTATTATGTTTGTGAATTGTACAACTATTTATGTAAATATTTTATGACCAGTTTATAACTACCGCTCAGTTGTTACTGTGTCTTTAGGTCTTTAGATATTGTAAATAACCGGTCAAGTGCGAGTCGGACTCGCGCACGAGAGTTCCGTAATATTATCTTTAATATTCTGTAAATATTTGTAGCGTCTACCTGTTTCTGTTATTAATATCGAGCAAAAACTTACAAAAAATCACGTTTGTTGTATAAGAGCCCCACTTAAATATTTATTTTATTCCGTTTAGTATTTGTTGTTATAGCGGCAACAGAAATACATTATCTGTGAAAATTTTAACTGTCTAGCTATCACGGCTTATGAGATACAGTCTGGTGACAGACAGACACGGACAGTGAAGTCTTAGTAATAGGGTCCCGTTTTACACTTTGGGTACGGAACCCTAAAAACGGCCAAGTGTCCATTTAGTGTGTTTAGGTTTCGTACTTACACCGTACCATATTCTACTTAGTTCAAATACATATTACTTGAAAATAATTGTAATAACATGACGTAACCTTTCAGAATGTGTTTAATTTGCTAATGTTCATAATCTATATTTTATTGAAGTTATTAAGTGTGACTTGGATATTTCACCTGATATTTTTAAAACGCTAATGGTAATCCGTAGATAATATTAGTGTAAATTAGAGTTTATTTTAATATTTTAATATTAATTTAGTTCATAACACAACAACTATCACTAACTTATCTAACAACTATATCTAACCTGTTTAGGCACTTATCTATTACAAACTATTAAGTCATGAGTGTAAATAGTGTAAATCAAAAACATTTAATTAATTTTTTAGAAAAATAATGTTAAAAGTGTTAAAACCAAGCATTAAAACCTTAATAATCACCTACCTATTTATTATTCCACTGAACTCTAAAAATTAACATCAATACATCTGTTTATTAGACCGACAATAACGCTAAACTCGTTTGAGGATTCATGGAACCAGTAAGTCTGTTTGCTCAGGGTTTTGTTGTGCCTTAATTCCTGCAATTGGGTTTTTGCCTTTTTAAAAGTCGGGATGCGTCACGGGAACATTTTCTATGTCGCGACCACCCAGTCGGGAATACGGGTGGTAAGATCAAGAAGTAAAATATTTATTCCAGCAATCATACTTAGCTTTAAGAAAATATAAATTATTCCATAATTAATAATGGTTTGAGTCCCGATTCTATATGGTCTAAGGTCTGGGTGTTGTGGTACCGTCGTTGTTTCTGATTTCAATAACACAAGTGCATTAGCTACTTAGGATCAGAACAATGTATGTGATGTTGTCTAATATAAAAAAAAAACACTTATCTAGCCCCAAACTAAGCAAAGCAAAATGGTGACTAGATTTTCTAAATTAGTTCGGGTCTGGGTGTGCTGGCAGTCGTGTCAAGCAAATTCTTTGTCTGCTATCTCTTAACCATAAACCAAGGACAAAGATCTTGATTTGGAGAGTTTGACCATTGGTGTGTTAACTGGCGCATATTTATTTGAAAAACTTATTGTTTCACCTCATACATTTTTTTAGTAACTGAATAGTGCGATTTAACATAATATCTTTTATAAAAAGATCCTCCTTGCAGATGCGAGGAACACGATCCTAATAAAGAAATTTATTTATTGTTTTTCGTTTTAGCACTTGGATAACGCTAGCTGGATCGGCCTTCTTTTTATTGTCTTTATATTTTTATAATTTAAATGTGTCTTTTTATACGCTTTTGTTTACTGATTCATTGTTGGTTTTTCTGTCAAAATTTTTGTGAGAATTATTAAGTTGCGTACTTAATAATTCTCACAATTTTTTTTATTTAATCTATGGTGAGAATTAAACTGCATTTAAAGATCCTGCAATTTTACTTAAGCTATTAAAGGATTATGTCCGTCCCTATTCCGGACGTTATTAACAAGCACCATTGCTCGAGGTTGGTGAAAGTAGTGTGTTCGTCAAATTCGTTGGTGGCCAACCACAGAACTATTTTAGGCATTTCGCGTTGCAATGTTTCCAAAAATTGACATCGTTTACCATTTTTTGAGTTGCATCTTAAGTAGTATCAAGTTGTTCTGGAAATAATTAATTAGTTTGATGTTAGATGTTAATTTCACTTTTAATTTAGAAAACAGTTATGGCATCAGATACTTGTAAAAATAACATAAATACATCAAGTTTACGCGATATTATTGTTTAAAAACAATTTGATGGTTTATAAACAAGAAAAAAACTTGATATTTTATGTGAAAACAATTTCGGCTAATATTAAAATATTTAAAAACTTTTGCTGCTTCAAAAAAAAAATCATCAGTGGGCCTTACCATGAGCTCTTAAAATAATATTCATTCAAGCTTGTTTTTTCTATAAGAAGATTACTTAAGAACAACACTATTATTATAAGAGTTCGTGGTTTAGCCTCTCTTCATTCATTTAGTTTTTCTTAATTCTGACTTTGATTATGTTTCTATAGGGCAAAAAATATTTACTTAAACAGTAAAATTATCCCCATAGGTTTTATTGCTTATTTTTTTACATGATGTAAAATCACTTTCAAAATCACTATACAGGTTGTAAAGAGACCTTAAGAATAAAGCAAATATTTATAAATTAAATATTATTTAAAATTGAACATCAACAAATATATATATTTACAATTATATTTCCAGTATTCAATCAATAAAACCAATTACCAATTTTTTAACTACGCCGTAGTTAACTTTTTGTATTGTATTTGCGTGGCCCTATCAATCAATTTTCTAAAATACCTGAAATTGAGATTTTTCTGAAATCAAGACAGTATAATGTTATTATTTAATTCTGTTTTTTTTTTGTTGCCCAAAATGTCCAAAAAATGCCCAAAAGTTAAGTCGGTTTCTTACAAATTAATATTAAAGCACTGTGTATATTTTGTACAGTCCAAATAGATACCTATTGCAGTATCATAATGTCAAAAACTCGCAAGTTTAAGACAAAAACCACACACGTGTGCCCTTTTTGTCACTCGTCGATCCATGTGGCCTAAGCCCTAATTCGTTGGTGGCCGCTGTCTGGACTATTCCAAATATGTCACTGTCAATTCGCTAAACGATTACGCTGCGAATGTGTGTAAAAGTGGAAATAATAATCCCTCAGCTCAGAAACGAGACACGATATAATTTTTATTGTAACACAGTAAGTATATTTAAGCACCACATATTTTTATTGTGCCTAATTTCCTGGGTAATTAAAATGGAAAATAAAATTTTTGATTTCAGGCAAATTAACCCACTTTTGGCTAGCAACAATTTCTTTTAAACTGTTAGTTGGCTGTAATGTATGAACAATTTTTATTTTAATTATTGTATTTTTTTAATTTGGATAATTTAAATAAATAAATGTTGGACAATTTTACATACATTGCTCTGATCCTATGGTAAGTAGCTTAAGCACTTGTGTTACAGAAATCAGAAACAACGACGGTACCACAACACCCAGACCCGAGACAATATAGAATAGTTATTTTTCTACATTGACCGACCGAGAATTGAACCCGGAACCTCAGAGATAGCGACACCAAGTCCGGTATGCTCGCCTCTCGGCTACGGAGGTCGTCAAAATTGTAACATTTGAATTTATTTACTCATTCGGCTCTAGACAGTTACGTGTCTGTTACATTTTTAACTGTTATAAACGGTTAGTGGTTTAATAGACAAAATTAAATTATAGTGTTACGTAATTTAACTATCCGAACTGTATGGGACTCTTTAAATAAACACAGTTTTTGTACGGAGTCGTATAATTGCGGTCATATCGATACAGAGGCTTAAACCAAACAATACAGAATGATTTAGTTGCCACAGATAATCGTATAAACAAAATGTGTTTCCTATTACGCAACAGATAGAGCTAGTTATTATCTGATGATTCGATTGTATCATTGTGATTTGCTTCGAACTTAAAAAGTCTTTGAATCTTAGGTTCCTAGGTAGGCCTAGGTTCGAATGTCGGTTCGGGTCAATTCAGAGAACGAATGTTCCTGAATGGGCTGGAGTGTACGTGTGCTGGGCAAAATTCAGTATCTAGTACCTGCCACATTTGTCGCAGAACCAATGAAAGATGGAGTACACGGGTTTTCGAGTGGACACCACGTCTTGTTAAACGTAGTGTAGGACGCCCCTCAGCTTAATCGACCGACGATCTTAGGAAAATGGCTGGCAGTGGATGGATGAAAAAGCCGGGAGATCGTGTTCTTTAGCTCTCTTTGGGGGAGGCTCACGTCGAGCAGTGGACTGCAATAGGGTGATATGATGATGATGACGATGACCTCATAACACAATTATATTAATTTCTCACTTCAAGACTGACCATAACGTAGTGTGTTGTTTACTATTTAGTTATTATTTATTGCACTTAACGTGCTAAGCACGGAGGCAGGTTACCACATAGATTACCCCATAATATAAGGGATAATCTATGGGTTACCATAAGTTGACAAAGAGCCTTGCGCAGCTAGGGTTCCGTCGGTACTGTATATCATTGATTTTAAATCTATTATCTAAGAAACTAAAATAGTTGGCAACAAGTTTGCGGCAGAACATCTGCCGTAGTAACACAAAATAGCACAGTAGATAATATTTAAAACTTCGAGAAAATTAAGGTAAAATGTGTGTGCCTTTTTATCTGATTTTGAAATGTTAATTTTTTTTTTTAAATATGTTTTTGCTTTTTTAGTTAGTATTTATTTTTAGTTGTATTTGTTATCTACTATCGTTCACATGCTAAAACTTCTATTGCAAAGACTGTTACATGCCAAAATAAACAGAAAAAATACACATTCTTCAAATGTTGATTTTTTATTCAAATCGATAGTGTTTCAAAGTTTACTTTTATTACACTGCAGTAAACGAGACAAAAAAAAAAAATTTTGAATGGGCTAGTTTCCTAAAAAAATCTAATTAGTCCGTTAGTTGGATTAACAAAAAATATTTGACATTTATTTTTTATTTACTCAATTAAACAAAAAAAGATGAAGATATAGCCCGTTAAAGTTCTGCGTAACGTCACGCCTTGCGACACTTTTTAGCAAGACGTGACGTCACGTGATCACTTTGATGCGCTTTATCTTCGTCATTTTTTGTTTGATTGACAACAGACAAAATGTGTGTCCAAAATTTTTTGATAATCGAACTGATGGACTTGATAGAATAATCTTATTTTACCCAGGAAACTAGCCTATTGTAGCTCTCAAAAACATAGTGTTAGTCACACATTTAAAACTCAATACTATGCGACATATTGCATTCTAAGTCCATTCACCTGTTAAACTAATTGCTTAGAAATATTATATTTATAGTTTATAAAAATAGGCAATGTGCGAGTTAAATTCACGCATTAAAGGTTCCGTACAAACTTATACTAGGTATGTAAATAGTTCGTCCATAACTGGAATCGAGTCTCGAAGATTTTTATGTTTGTTAGAAAAAAACATTATCTGTATTACAAACGGTTTTCTTATTTTTTTACTTGTTCTACGAGTATAAGACAATGTTTTCTACCAAATTTCATAATTTTAGGTCAAAGGTAGACAAAGAAAGGAAAGAAAGGAAGACCCTGTAGCCTATATGTATAAATACTTTTAATTCCATTGCAAGTGTCAAAATATGTGGAGTAACAGGCAATATTTTATAATTGTGTTGCCTTAAAAGTATGCTTTTTTTACAACTCCAAGGAATTGCAGACTTGAGTATTTGATACTATGGGCTCTGGAAACGCGTAGAGGACGCGTTTCACTTGAAAAAGGCCTTAGCAGACAGATAGACGGCCAACGACGTGATCCTGTAAGGGTTTCTTTTTATCTTTTTAAGTATGGAACCCTAAAAATGGAGCTGGCTAGCCCAAAATACACGGTTTTACTCGTAGCTGACTTTAGTTACTAATCTGATAGCTGTAATATTGAAGTACAAGTGATCAAAACAGAACAATAGTTGATTATTAGGCTATAGTTCAGATGGTAGAAGTTTGCAGCTGTGAAACTGAACGGCCTGGAGTGGACCAGATTTCGGAACTCGATCAAAGTGCTTCTTGTGGATGCATCTGGAATAAAATAATTAAGATAAGATTGCACTAGCGACTTTTGTTCGTTTGCGGATCTCCTCATTTCTGCTTTGATTTCGTAAAGAAACACCAAGCATAGCTCTTTCCATAGCACACAGTGCGACCTTGAGCTTTGTTATGAGGGCCGTAGGGATAGACCACGTTTCAGTTCCATATTATGTCATCACGGATAACACACACTGGTTATAGACTTTCATCTTTAGGCACTGAGGTATTTTGGACAGATTAGCAAGCAGAAGTGGCAGTGGGCGAGGCACATAGTACGCAGAACCGATGGCCGATGGGGCAGAAAGATTTTCGAATGGAGGCCACGTACCAGCAAACGCAGTGTAGGACGTTTACCCATAAGGTGGACAGACGACATGGTAAAGGTTGCATGAAGCCGCTAGGTGCAGGTCGCTTCCAACCGGCCAATCTGGAATCACTGAGGGTTCAGCAGTGGACGTCCTGTGGCTGAAATGATGATGATGATGATGAAGGTTCCATTTAGAAGCATCTTCTTGGCAACGCTATACCTTCTTACATCAGCTATCCTCATCCAGTAAATTATATTTTTATGGCATCGGCTTAACATCATCGGCATAGATTGATTGGCCTTAACTAAATAAATAAATATTGGACAACATTACATACATTGCTTTGATCTTACTATAAGTAGCTTAAGCACTTGTGTTACAGAAATAACGACGGTAACACAACAGCCAGACCCGAGACAATATAGAAAAGTTATTTTTCTACATTGACCGACCGGGAATCGAAACCTAATAAAGTTGGGCTATATTGACGGCACCAATTGCAAGTGTGTTTTCGGTGCTTGCCAAACCATGGGCCCGGCCAGACAGATAGACAGACAGACGGACAGTGGAGTCTCAGCAATAGGGTCCCGTTTTTAACCTTTGGGTACGAAACTCTAAAAAACTATCTTGTACATTCTAATAATATTATTATCATTCCATCAGCTATACTTTCACCTGTAACGTTGTTGTCATTATGTAGGTACTTACCAATAGCCTTGTCAGCTAGTATGTGGTCTGCAATGCTAATAATCTTAACTCTCTGCTTGTAAACTTTTTCACAGCTGTGAATTATACTTATAAGAACTGTACTTTGATAAGATAAGTTCGTAAAATGCATAAATAACTTAAGTGGAGGTCTTGTTGTATTCTGAAAAACAAAGCAACTTTCTTAAATATTGATAATGCGATCCTGATTGTGTAATAAAAAAAAACCAAAACGTTATTTTATTTTATTTTGGTAATTGTTTGATAAATAAAAATTATCTTATAACCTTAACCCACAACCCAAAATAGATTAGAAAATATTTGGAGCAAACATAATAGTACCTATGTCTAAAATTATCTTGAAATGACATTGAAATAATTCTGTGTTACTTTAAAAGTATGATTGATAAGTTATTACTTACATATTTTCCAGTTATTGTTCGGATGACAAGATTTATAACAAGGATCATTACTCCTAGTGAATAAATATTATTAACTAGAATCTAAAAATTAAAAAGTGTTAATCAATGCATTATTAAACTTTAATTTTAAAAATATTCTGACATTTGGTTTATACTCACTCTGGCGCCAAAAAGTTTGTTTAGAAATTTATTTTGTTCCATCAGAAGCAAATAATATTTTTTGAGTAAATTGATTTTGAAAAATAATGTAGAATTTATTTTGTACATCGTCCTTGTTGAGCTTACTGATTTTTTTGCTGTACTTTTGTCCTTAGAGAAATAAAACCAGTTGTTTTCCCCAACTACATCGATTACTAAATGTGTTCTGTTGTTTGTAAACGAATACAAATCTTGCAGAGTATCTCTTAATAGTTTGAGTCGGTACTCAATCAATAAGACGTTTGCACAGAACTCTGCTATTGTATTTAAAAAATACAAAAAAATTTGAAACGAGAACCATAAGGTCGATTTTAAATTATGTGCAATGTGGACACTATTGAAGAATGCATAAGAAATGCTAAATTCCCCCAAAATAAAACTACAATGTAAAACCATGAAAACAGTAACAATGAATACTTTTGCTTGGATGATGTCGTTGTACGTCGTTCCGAGGATTTCGTCAATTTTGTCATACAATTTGAAATAATACAAAGTTTTTTGTCTGCTTTTGAAAACGTAGATCAATCCAACGACGTTTTGAATATATGAAAACAAATATAAAAGACGAGTTAGAAATATATCCCTGTTACCTAAATGATTTGTCGTTTCACTTACAAACAATACCATTATGGTAGAAAATACTATTATTAGAAGAGGAAAAATCCTTTTTGAAAAAGAGTTAATTTTTAAACGTCCATCTGCACGAGTAACAACAGTTAAAAAAAAAATTTTTAATAGTCGATTCATTGGAGCCATCGTATCGTATGCATTCTTAGGTTGGTTAGAAATTATTACTCCAATTTTCATGATGCCGAAGCGCAACGATACGACCTAACTTCGTGGCGTTATGTACGTAATGTGGACGATCGGTATACACTGTCATACTTTGTTTGACTAAACATCAAGGTTAGTGATTATGGGATGTATTTAAATTTTTTATAGCTTTAGCACGCGGTTTCGCTTGTTTAATATTTTAATTTGCTTATTTTGAAAACTCTGCCTGATATCACAGTCAATATTATCATCACAGTTCTTGAAGCGAAAGTAAGCCAAGAGGAATGTATCTAAGTTTTGTATAAGCTTGACAGATGGAATATTATGATAAAATAAATGAGAATTACTGCTCAAGCATACGTAAACGAGTCACAATAGAAATTCTATTGTTATGCGGTCTCATAGTAACGGGTTAATGGTCTGCTTTTTCTGCCTAAGTGATTTAGTTTTGTTGGTGTCATTTAATTGACCAGTTTTTTTATTATTACTTTTTACTGACATTGCCGTTTGATTCAAATTTGAACTTAGTACTTCTATCCGTGCCAAATGAATAGGTTACAGAGGGCCATGGAACATATGAGAAATGTGATTGTTCTGTTTTAGTATTTTTTATTGTTGAGAGTTGACAGGATTGTCTGTTTTATACTAAACTAGCTGTCCCGGCGAACTTCGTAACGCCTCGTTTTTTTTTTTTCGTAAATTTTTCGATGTTTTTTAAAGTTATTATGCTATTTGGAACGGAGACAAATCTAAAAAAGGGTGTAAGGGGTCCAACCAAGACCTTTTGGGCCCAAGCCAACCTCACCTGCCAGTCGGTGCACCTGCCAAACAACGGACGAGGCTCTGGCGCAGGCTTTCCCTTCGGGGTTGGGGGGTCGGACGGCAGTCGCTCCTGTAAAAGCCAACCCCGCCACACAACATGGTGCGTCACAGAAAAGTACATGTCACCGATAGGGCGCCGCCGCAAAACGGCGCGCAGGAGCATCGCCCGGCTCCTGTGACAAGTGGGCTAGGGCTACCGTGCCACGGGCGGGCACGGCCAAAGACGCGAGCCCCACACCGGAAACTCCGCTTCGCGACTTTAAACATTGGCACGCTAACCGGACGCGCGAGGGAGTTGGCCGACGTACTCTTCAGGCGGAGGGTGGACGTGGCGTTCCTGCAGGAGACTCGGTGGAAAGGCAGCAGATCCCGGTTAATTGGGAATGGCTACAAACTGATCTACACGGGTGCACCTGGTGGAGCGAATGGGGTGGCCGTGGTCCTCTCCGAAGGATTACAGAACGACATTCTGGAAGTGAAACGCTACAGCGATCGGCTGATGGTCGTGGGGGTGCTCGTCGAAGGGGTTGTCACCCACTTGATAAGTGCTTACGCGCCACAGGCCGGTTGTGGCGAGGCTGAGAGGATGGCGTTCTGGGGTCTGCTTGGTGGAGTGCTTAGCGGTATCCCGTTGTCGCAGGGGATTGTTGTGGGTGGCGATCTGAACGGTCATGTGGGTGAACGGTGTGAGGAGTTTGAGCGTGTTCATGGTGGTTATGGGTACGGTGGTCGTAATGCAGAAGGTGGGGATATCCTCAGGACGTGTGCGGCTGCTGACCTTGCCATTGTGAACACGTATTTCAAAAAGAAAACCGAGCACCTTATCACCTACAGGAGCGGGAGGCACGCCACTCAGATCGATTTCCTACTCACCAGGAGACACCACATCAGTAAAGTGGCCAACTGCAAAGTCATACCCGGTGAGAGTCTCGCTGCACAACACCGTCTACTTGTCATGGATCTCCGCGTAAAGCTCAAGATCAAGCGTATCGAGCGCTGCCGACGCCAAATCAGATGGTGGAAGCTTGATAAAGACACGTCCCAGAAGTTCGCCTTAACTATCGGCGACAAGTGCGACGGTAGTGATGGCGAACCAGTCCAAAAATACTGGGATAGGATTCAGGCAACCGTCACTGATGCAGCGAAAGCGGTGCTTGGCTTATCTCAGGGCGGACGCAAATGTGACAAGGAGACTTGGTGGTGGAACGACTTAGTCCAAGAGGAGATTAGGGTGAAGAAAGCCCTCTTTAAAAAGTGGCAAGCGTCCAGATCTCCTGAAGACCACGACGCGTACAAGGGTGCAAAACGCGCTGCTAAGAGAGCTGTAGCCAGAGCCAGGCGAGACCACTTTCATACGCTCTATGACAAGTTGGAATCGTCTGAGGGGCAAAAGCTAATCTATAAGTTAGCGCGCTCCAGGGTCAAAGCGGCACAGGATATTTCCCAGTGTCGCTGTGTTAAAGACCCTGGGGGCAACCTGCTATGCGAGGACCTCGCGGTGAAGGAGAGATGGCGCTCTTATTTCCACGAATTGCTGAATAAGCAGCACAAAGAGGTGCAGCCACCGGACTTCCCTCCGAATCAGGGACTAGTACCACCGGTAACGCCTGAAGAAGTCCAGTTTGCTCTTCGCCGCATGAAGAATCGTAAAGCTGTCGGAGCCGATGGAGTCCCAATCGAAGCCTGGAAGGCGATGGGCCCTCTTGGTGTGGACATCCTAACCTACCTCTACAACCGCATACTCATAAACGGGCTGATCCCGAGCCAATGGAGAATGAGTATTATTACTCCGGTCTTCAAAGGCAAGGGATCAGTGCAAGAGTGCAGCAACTACCGCGGTATAAAGGTCATGTCCCACACCATGAAGCTCCTTGAGCGGATTGTGGACTCCCGGATCCGACAGGAGTGTGATGTCTCGGAGTGTCAATATGGGTTTCGTCCTGGCAACGGTACTATGGACCCTGTCTTCGCCCTAAGGACCGTCATGGAGAGATACAGGGCGAAGAACACGCCTCTGCACTTGCTCTTTCTTGATCTGCAGAAGGCCTTCGACTGTGTCCCTTGAGTGGTGATCTGGTGGGCACTGAGATCCAAAGGGGTCCCCGAGGCATATATTGACATTATTCGGGACATGTACCGCAGCTCCGATTCTATGGTTCGGACCGCTGTTGGCGACACCAAACCGTTCCCCATCACCGTCGGAGTACACCAGGGTTCCGTCCTTAGTCCGTTTCTTCTCAGTGTGATATTAGACGTTGTGTCAGACAGCATCAGAGACTCACATGAGCAGCCACCATGGCTGCTGATGTATGCTGACGATATCGCACTGGTGGACGCGGACAGGGGCAGGCTGGTGAGACGGGTGAACGAGTGGAAGCAGTCGCTTGAGAGCGGTGGTCTGAAACTCAATGTGGCGAAGACCGAGTACCTGGCCTGTAACTCTACAGATCCAACACCCGTTCGCATAGGCGGAGACAAGGTCGAGCGCAAGGACCAGTTTAAATACCTTGGATCTGTACTTCACGCGTCCGGAGACATCGATTGCGACGTCAAAGCACGCATTGCTGCTGCGTGGGCCAAATGGCGAGAGGTGACTGGTGTCATTTGTGACCCCAGAATGCCGGTTAAGCTTAAAGGACAGATCTATAAGTCCATCATTAGGCCTGTTCTTTTATATGGCAGCGAAGCATGGCCGCTACTTGAGCGACACAAGCAGGAGCTGCGTGTCACGGAGATGAATATGCTGCGGTGGATGTGCGGAGTCACGCGTAAGGACCGCGTGAGGAACTCGTGCATCCGCGGTAGCCTTCGTGTCCGTGATATTGCAGACAAACTGCAGGAGAGTCGCCTACGCTGGTACGGCCATGTTTTGCGGAAACCGGCAAGTTACGTAGGAAACAAATGTCTGGCCATGCCGCCACGGCCAGGTCCTGGCAAAAGGGGTAGACCCAAGAAATGCTGGCTTGACGTTGTGAGGGCTGACATGCGTGCCAATGATCTCGCAACTAGAGACGCTCAAGACCGCGCGAAGTGGAGGAGCAAATCAAGGAAAGCGGACCCTGGGCTCCAAAGCAATGGCTTTGGACGCAACCGGGATTGACCGTATAGATGATGATGATGACAAATCTAAAAAATGATAAATCATGAAAATCGGCCCAGCCCTCCTTGATTTATAGATGTATTTTATTTGAAAAATCTCTAACATATTCCGGATTAAGATGATGCTGTTCTATCGGTATGTGCACGATGAAGAGGGCAAATAGTATACTGCTCCAGGACATTATATTAAATAAAAATCATAATAATAAATATTTTTTGCAAATAGACCATGTCATTTTTACACCTGATGAACCATAAGTTAGATTTAGGTACATTAATTTAAGCAAGTGTGTTGGGGAAAAAATGATTGAAAAAAGTTTTGTGAATTAAGTAATTTTAGGACATAAATGACATTTAAAAAAAACTGAGTTTTTTTATAGTTATTTTTTATCTGTGTTCAGCGATCATTCGTTACTATGTTGACCGATTTTGATAATTCTTTTTTGTTCGAAAGGTAATACTTTCAAAATGGTCCCATATACATTTGGTCCAATTCTGATGATGGGATCTATAAGAAAATCATCAAACATTGCATGAATTACATACTACGCCAACTGATTTTTGTATCTATGTTAACCAATATCTTTGACAAATTTGAACCGAATTTGATGATTCTTTTTTAGCTATACCGTGTAACAACTCTATTCAGAGCCATCTATGAATGCGGGTTAATACTTCGTTTTCTAGTTGCGGAGGTTCTTTCAAAAGGGTTACACTATTAACTAACGACGTATCTATGCTAATATGATAAAGTTGAACAATTTCTTTGTTTCTTTGTTTGAACGCGCTTATCTCAGGAACTACTGGTTTAAATAAAAAAAAAAAAATTGTTGTATAGTCCATTTGTCGAGGATCACGGTACGACCATAAGGAGCAGAGCATAAATGAAACATGTTGCAAAAACGGAAATATATTCATTTTGAGAGCTTCTGGTGCGTACGCTGCGTTAAGGCTTAAAGTAACGCAAAAATTATGTCATCATCATCATCATCATCATTTCAGCCATAGGACGTCCACTGTTGAACATAGGCCTCCCCCATTGACTTCCAGATTGGCCGGTTGGAAGCGGCCTGCATCCAGCGTCTTCCTGCGACCTTTACCAGGTCGTCTGACCACCTTGTGAGTGGACGTCCTACGCTGCGCTTGCCGGTACGCGGCCTCCATTCTAGAACCTTTCTGCCCCATCGGCCATCAGTTCTACGTGCTATGTGCCCCGCCCACTGCCACTTCAGCTTGCTAATCCGTTGGGCTATGTCAGCGACTTTTGTTCGTTTACGGATCTCTTCATTTCTGATTCGATCTCGCAAGGCGTGTCGTAAAAGGCGACTAATTCCTGCAGTACGAGACGGGCAGCAGCGCCTTCGTGCGAAATATTATAAAAAACTGCGCTCGCCAACCCGCCTGCCAAGCGTGGCGAGTATTGGCAATACCCCTCAAATGACGAGAACAGACAGGACCAGGCCCCCAGTCTCCGGTGGTCCCGCTGTCCCTGGCTACGGTAGCGGTCAGGGTGACGGCGGGGCAGGGGGTGCTAAGAATCCCCGGAGTCGATCCGGCTACCACCCCAAACAACGACTGGCCCTGGTAACATACAAAAATTATGTATGACGGAATTATTGTTCTCCTATAAAAATTCTAAAAAAGTCCGTGACAGCATGTCTATCTTATAAGGTTGAATAACTACTTATAACCTTTTTATGGTATCAAGATTTGTTGTATATATTTCTTGTAGTTGATAAAAACTTTTAAGACGTGATATTATTTTATATTTAAAACTCCCATGCTCGAGAAACTTCTTTTTGACAGACGGATCATAGGTATAATAAAAAAAAAATATAATCGACTAACAATTTATTTTTTCTACTAAATATAGGGGTAAATAATTGTTACCAAGTCGAGTGGACGCAATAAATATAATGAATGGTGATTATGATGAATCATTTATTAGATTTATATTTTTTTAGAAATACTTGTTTGATGCTTGGTTTGCCTTGTTTTTTAATGGGCTGTTTCTTCTTATCACCAGCCAATATGTAATGCAGAAATGGAACGTTGAATGCAGGTCACTTCCAACTGGCCAATCTGGAAATCACTGGACTGAATCATCATCAATCATCATCAGATGATGTAAAGCTATAGAGGATGGTAAAAAAATACGAGCCAAATTTTATAAAAATATTCAAATAGTGCGTGTACCAACTCCAAAATAACTGATTAGGTACCAGTGTGAGTATTATTTTTTAAGCTTTTCAGTGCTTCTTAAAGTCAGTTTCTTTTTTAAAGTCTGTTAAGGCGACGTGCCCCTAATTTGGGGACTCAAAACTTGTTAGTACGAATATCGCACGAAATGTCATTAATATACGGTTTATAACAGCGCGCAATGAAACATGGATGTTACGACAATCGCTGCGTCTTTAGGTAGCGAAAATTGGGGACAATAATACTGTACTAATGACAGTAATTGTATCATGAAAAACCAATGCTCAGTTTATAGCTATCAAGTCGGCCTATCAATCGACATTTAAACGAATTTAATGGGTGTAGCGGTTAAAAAGAAGAAAGAGAATGTCTTGAGCTTCTTTTTTGTTTATTTAAAATTTTCTCCTGGAATATAAGTACTAGAAATAAATGCTATGCTTAAAATTGAATCATTCTTAGCATGCGTTGCAGCAATTAGCATTTTTTAAAAATATTATTTTGAAAATTTTTACTAAAGATGCTTTCGAAACCAAATGCTAGTTTCGATTTGGCGACTATACTTGTCTTAACAAGATAGTTGCCGCTAACAATCATCGCCGTAACACCTGTTATGCAACGTATACAAGTCGGATTTTTAGAGATTTTCGCGGCACAGCTGCGCGCGTCTCGATAACGAATGCATTGTCCGTCGGGCCTGATCTGAGAGGACTATTTTTGCTCAAACCTGTCCGCGTCTGTCACGAAGACTAGAGAAAACTATAAAGATGATAACTTCCTATATTATTTATAATTTTGTAGATCCAATTGGATAAGTGGCATGGTGATTCACCTTTAAGGCGACGGGTAAGGCAAGTGACCTTAAGCATTTAGCGTCGACTCGCGCGACATCTATTCCGTGCCTAAGTTAATAAAAAATGCTTCTCGCAGACTAAACATCCATTCGTTGCGTTCCTGTGCAAATAGATTATCATTGCAAGTTAAATATCCGCAAATGAAAAAGTAGGCGCTAAGAGTGAAATCCATTAAAAATCCTTATAATTCCTAATTTGTTGACGATTTAAAAAAAAATCAACATAAAGGCATATTAATGTTATAAATAACTAAACCAAAACGTCGTTTAAAATATAAATGTGTACAAGATCGCGGTATTCGCGGTACTTTGAAATATTTTTTAGTGTTGATAAGACATAATAACTAGTATTTAGATACAACGGGAAAAACTTCAACATGTGAGTTACATGATTATAATAATTTTCCCATCCAGTATTTTCGCCAGAAAACATGTACCAAAAAATCTTTTTTACGTGTATTCTCCTTACCCTACGCCTTAACTCAAGGGTGCTGGGTACGAAACCCGGTCTAATATATTTTTAATATTTAACTACCGACTACACTAATTAATTATTTAGTCTAAACTAGTCAGAGCTTGTAAGACATAGGTACTTAATTTTATAATAGCAATACGAGCCGGCATACCATTCTAATGTTAAGAATTATTTACACAAACCTTATTCGTAAATCAGTGTCTTCTGACCTCTCATGACTGTCAAGGCGACCGAAAAACAAATCACAATGTATCTACAGATAAACGAATCATAATATTACATAAGTAAAAATCAATTAATTTCCGAAACCATTATTCTAATTGCAATAAAACTTTTGTGAGTTGTTAAGCGCACGCCCGAAAAGGTTTTAAATGAAAATAACCACGAGAACAAAGTCGCGGGCAATAGCTAGTTTATAATAAGGGTTCTTTCCGATAGGCGTTTAATACACGTAACTACACTTACACGGGCGCTACATTTTGCGCTACAATATACATAATACGGATCGCGCGTGCACGCACTCATTCTAGCAGCGCAAAAGTGTTGTAGATATTTCGTGTATTTACGAGCTTATTGGGACTCTTTTTTGCCTGGCCTTTTCCCATTTTATTTGGGGTCGGCCCTCCATATCCTGCGTCTCCAGGCGGCTCGGTCCTGGGTCGTCTCTTTGATGGCTCGGGCTTCCTTGAGGTTCTTTACTACGGACATCCAGTTAATTTGGGGATTTCCTCATCCTCGGGGTTGGGTTTCGATATTCTGCATCTAGCACAAGGTGCTCATATGTGCTTATGAAAAAAGAGGTGAAAAACTTTAGTCTAAAAGAGCTTTTGGGTGTGATGTTCAAACGTAAGACCACTCCACAGTTTTCTTGTTCTCCAATGCACCGTCATGAATGAAGACACATTTGCCAATGACAGTGGATCCAAAGGAGTTATTTGATTTATTCCAAGACGGGACTATTGAAAATCCCTATCACGGCACGTTTATTTGCAGACGTAATGAAGATGCAGCGAGTATCGTAGACAATTGGTGTAATACATCTGTAAATATGTAGATACTTGTTCTATACGGATTGAACTGTCGAAGTAAAATTCAATGGTAAGTAGAATGCACCGCATTTATAATAAAAACATTGCCTCATTAGACTTGTTTAGCACCTCCAAACAATCCTTTAGGAATGAACTTTATGATTTGTTGATTAGGTAGGACAACCACACACGCGCACACACACATTTATTTAATTCTTCTCCCATTAACTGTCGGTTTTCAAAAGTTTTATATTAATACTTAGATGACATAGAACTGCATGCTGATGCTTATGTCTCTCATCTCTTAATGTAGCAGTTAAATAGTAAGGACCTTCGTATATAGTGTTGCCAGATGTACCGCTTTAAGCGGGACGTCCTGTTCTTCAGCCTTGTCTTACAAGTCACCTCCTTAGGACCCTTAGCAGGAAAAATCGAGATCATAGGAGTCTATGATCCAATTTTTTTTATCTAAGTAGCAAAAGTTAGTGATTACACATTTAAAAAGTCGGGCAGTGAACGAAGAAGCGCACTGGGCGCAACGCACGGGTTAAGATAGGAAAGAACTGAATCATTTTATACCTGTCCCGTTTTTCTTTTCTCAAGTCCCGATATTTGTAAAAATGAATCTGGCGACACTATTCGTAGACGACAGACTGTATTTTCTATTTCTATTTGTGATTAGCCGTCTACTATATTTGTCAACTAGCAGACTGATTGGTTTTCAAATTGCAAACTATCGACTGTTTAATCTGATCCAAAACCCTTTGAAAGTAATTGAGAATTGGTTAATTACGTGACATTAATGTTAAATCCTATATTGTGACGTGGTTTTCCGGTTGACAACGTGCTATCGAACGGTTCTGATTCGGGGGTCTGGCCGATTATTGTAATACTACTCTTTCGGAGGTGTTTAAGCTCTTTTGTCACCATTCGACTTGCTCAAGAGCCATCGTACGGCTGCTAAGCATTATGCTAGCTGCACTTTAGAAGCGTTTTTATACGAATTGAAGTCGTGCGTAAACGTTCGAATAATACTGATGCTGCAACTACTATTTTAGCTCACTGACTTATTGTTTCTTTGAAAATGTTATAAGACTGTATGCACTTAGACACTTCTAATTGTTTACATTTATCATTTGAAGAGCTTTAGAGTGCAAGTTTGGTGTAGTTTGTGTTCTAGTGATAAAGATCAAAAGTTATTGAAATATCATTGTATTTATCGCTGCTTCGAGTGTCAAGTGACTTGTCTCAAGACAACTTGCTTGCTTAGCGTCTGGAAACCTGCTTCTACAGGAAGAGTAGCCCACTAAATCCAATAAAAAAGCATTAAAAATTAACACCCGTTTTTTATTGTGAACTATATCAAGAATTTGACATTGGCAGAATCACTGCTCTGCTTAAAGAGCAGGATGAGTCCATTAAAAAAAATACAGGGTTTTAAATAGATACGTTATTTAGAAGTAGGTTAAAAACTAATTCCGAGATTTGATTATATAGTTAGTTAAAAGTGGAATTAATAAAAGTATGTTTAAATCATTATTAAAGTCGCTTTACATCTGGCAAAGACATCGCGTAACATACTCGTACATTAAAAAAAAAACACTCGAATTAAAACTCATTTTTTGTGTTTTACAAGGCTACGCTTGATCAACCCCGCCCTATAAATATCATCCTAAATTCACTTTAAAATTAATCTTTGACATCACCACAGTATCGCGCTGTCGCGTCGTGCTGACGCACGGACGGTCGGCAATTTGCGAAATATTCCGAATAGTTCCGACGACGGCCACCAACGAACTGAAGCGAGACCTACTGCTCTGGCGATTAGAGAGTTTTTGTGACTGAATGATATATTTCTATCATTTTTAGGATTCCGTAATCCAAATGAAACAAAAAGAAAGGAACCTATTACTAAGTTAACCATGTCTGTCTGTCAGTCTGTCCTAGCTTTTAGCAGGTGGGTGTCACTCCGCAGTTTAGGTATATTCGGCCAGCGCGCCGCCTGAAGCGGCGTAAGGAAGTGGGCTGTCGATCGGCTCGCTTATCGCGTATCCGCGATTATACTTAGAACGTAAATACGCCATAATAATTATGTCTCTGAATCCTTGCTATTTAGTCGTACTCGGCATGATATCTACATTTAAATAAGACAAACAAGCATCATCCGATAAACAAGTTTAGGGCAAGCCGCTAAGACTGCTCGATGATGTTTTCAATACCAAAACGAACGGTACCACCGTCATTTCAGAGTTTTCTGCATGTTTGAGGAACATTTCCAACAAATTACGCTCAGGACAGATTTTTTAAAATGAAATATTGTCTTTTGTGAATTGTCATTTTTGGTGTTTGTTGTTATTTGGCTGTGGATAAAACCAATAACTAACACGCAAAATCTAAATAACTGCAACTTAGTTCTAAATTATGTTTATGGAAGAATTAAATAACATGTTAATTAAATAAATTGTTAACAATTAAACAACAATGCATTTTTATTTTTAAATTAAACATTTAATAAAGTAGCAATGTCAATTCAGGCTCAATAAATGGAAAACAGTCATTTATATAGTATATCAAAAGATCGACGGCAAAATTTCTTCACGTTCAAAAGTTGTCACCATTAACAACGATAAAAATCCGTAAAACGCGAATATCTCGGAACTATGGTTTTGTTAGTTATTTAATTCTGCCACAACGGTGACGATATGTTCCATGGCCCTCTGTAACCTTTTATCATCCGTCCATCCAAAACGACCCCATTTATACCCTATTCATTTGGCACGGATAGAAGTACCAAGCTCAAATTTGAATCAAACGCTAATTACAAAGAAAAAATTATAAAGAATTTAAAAACCGGTCAAGTAATTGACACCAAGAAAACTAAACCACCGTGTTTTTATAGTTATTCTGCTATATGCGAAGACAAATTAGATCATAAAAATCGGTCCTGCCGTTCTCGAGTTATAAATGGTGTAACTAACCCAACTTTGTTTGTGACTTATGTAATAAACAGACTCTCTGTCAAGCTTATACAAAACTTATACATTCCAAAATATACTCTTGGCTTACCATAGCTTCAGGGACTACATATTGACTGTGATGAGAAGAAACAGTAAAAAATCATGTCGAAACGTCAGGCAGTTTCCAAAAAAAAAAAAAATGCAAAGGCTATAAAAAATTTAAATACACCCCATAATCACTAACCTTAATGTTTAGTCAAATAAAGTATGACAGTGTATACCGATCGTCCACATTACGTACATAACCTCACGAAGTTAGGTCGTGTGTTGCGCTTCGGCATCATGAAAATTGGAGTAATAATTTCTAACCAACCTAAGAATGCATATGATACGATGGCTCCAATGAATCGCCTATTAAAATTTTTTTTAACTGTTGTTACTCGTGCAGATGGACGTTTAAAAATTAACTCTTTTTCAAAAAGGATTTTTCCTCTTCTATAGTACTTTCTACCATAATGGTAGTGGTTGTAAGTGAAATGACAAAACATTTTGGTAACGGGATGTACTTCTAACTCGTCTTTTATATTTGTTTTCATATATTCAAAACGTCGTTAGTTTGATTTACGTTTTCAAAAGCAGACAAAAAACTTTGTATTATTTCAAATTGTATGACAAAATTGACGAAATCCTCGGAACGTCGTACAATGATATCATCCAAGCAAAAGTATTTATTGTTACTGTTTTCATAGTATTACTTTGTAGTTTTATTTTGGGGGAATATAGCATTTCTTACGCATTCTTCAATACTGTCCAAATTCCACATGATTTAAAAACGACCTTATGGTTCTCGTTTCAAAATTTGTTGTATTTTTTAAATACACTTATCATAGCAGAGTTCTGTGCAAACGTCTTATTGATTGAGTACCTAACTACTCAAACTATTAAGCGATACTCTGCAAGATTTGTATTCGTTTACAAACAACAGATCACATTTAGTAATCGATGTAGTTGGGGAAAACAACTGGTTTTATTTCTCTAAGGACAAAAGTACAGCAAAAAAATCAGTAGGCTCAACAAGGACGATGTACAAAATAAATTCTACATTATTTTTCAAAATCAATTTACTGAAAAAATATTATTTGCTTCTGATGGAACAAAATAAATTTCTAAACGAACTTTTTGGCGCCAGAGTGAGTATAAACCAAATGTAAGAATATTTTTAAAATTAAAGTTTAATAATGCATTGATTAACACTTTTCAATTTTTAGATTCTAGTTAATATTATTTATTCACTAGGAGTAATGATCCTTACTATAAATTTTACCCTTCGAACACTAACTGGAAAATTTGTAAGTAATGACTTATCAATCATACTTTTAAAGTAACACAGAAATATTTCAATGTCATTTCGAGATAATTTTAGACATATAAATTTACGTTTGCTCCTAATATTTTCTAATCTATTTTCGGTTGAGGTTATAAGGTCATTTTTATTTATCAAACAATTACCAAAATAAAATAACGTTTTGTTTTTTTTGTTACACAATTAGGATTGCATAATATTATTTTTTTTAAAGTTGCTTTGTATTTCAGAATACAACAAGACCTCCACTTAAGCTATTTATGCATTTTACGAACTTATCTTACCAAAGTACAGTTCTTATAAATATAATTCACAGCTGTGAAAAAGTTTACAAGGAGAGAGTTAAGATTATTAGCATTGCAGACCACATACTAGCTGACAAGGATATTGGTAAGTACCTACATAATGACAACAACGTTACAGGTAAAAATATAGCTGATGGAATGATAATAATATTATTAGAATGTACAAGATAGTTTTTTAGGGTTTCGTACCCAAAGGTTAAAAACGGAACCCTATTGCTAAGACTCCACTGTCCGTCTGTCTGTCTGGCCGGCCCCTTGGTTTTGGAAGCACCAAAAACACACTTGCAATTGGTGCCATCAATAGAGCCCAACTTTATTAGGTTTTCATTACAATGGCCGACTTATGTTCGCAACCTTTTGAAGGCTTTCCAGCTCAGCCACGAAAGGTCTTTGCTTAGTGGCTTTAATTGGTGGTGGTGACGACCTCCGTAGCCAAGAGGCGGGCATACCGGACTTAGTGTCGTTATCTCTGAGGTCCCGGGTTCGATTCCCGGTCGGTCAATGTCGAAAAATAACTTTTCTATATTGTCTCGGGTCTGGCTGTTGTGTTACCATCGTTATTTCTGAAACGCAAGTGCTTAAGCTACTTATACATATTATATGATCAAAGCAATGTATGTAATATTGTCCAATATTTATTTATTTAGTTAAGGCCAATCAATCCATGCCGATGATATTATGCCAATGCCATAAAAACATAATTTACTGGATGAGGATAGCTGATGTTTGGAGGTATAGCGTTGCCAAGAAGAAACCTCTAAGTGAAACCTTCATAATCATCATTACCAGGTCGTCTGTCTACCTTATGGGTGAATATTTTACGCTGCGTTTGCCGGTACGTGGCCACCATTCGATAATCTTTCTGCCCCATCGGCCATCAGTTCTGCATACTATGTGCCCCGCCCACTGCCACTTCAGCTTGCTAGTCTGTCCAAAATACCTCAGTGCTTAAAGACGAAAGTCTATAACCAGTGTGTGTTACCAGTGATGACATAATATGGAACTGAAACGTAGTCCCTCCCTTCGGCCCTCATAAAAAAGCTCAAGGTCGCACTGTGTGCTATGGAAATATCTATGCTTGGTGTTTCTTTACGAAATCAAATCAGAAATAAGGAGATCCGCAAACGAACAAAAGTCGCTAATGCAATCTTATCTAAGTTATTTTATTCCAGATGCATCAACGAGAAGCACTTTGATTGAGTTCCGAAATCTGGTCCACTCCAGGCCGTTCAGATTTACAGCTGCAAACTTCTACCATCTGAACTATAGCCTAATAATCAACTATTGTTCTGTTTTGATCACTTGTACTTCAATATTACAGCTATCAGACTAGTTACTTAAGTCAGCCACGAGTAAAACCGTGTATTTTAGGTTAGCTAGCACCATTTTTAGGGTTCCATACATAAAAAGATAAAAAGAAACACTTATAAGATCACGTCGTTGGCCGTCTATCTGTCTTCTAAAGCCTTTTTTAAGTAAAACGAGCCTCTATGCGTTTCTAGAGCACATAGTATCAAAAAAATTATAGTTTCAAATACTTAGCAGGTCTGCGATTCCTTGGAGTTGTGAAAAAAACATACTTTTAAGGCAACACAATTATAAAATATTGCCTGTTACTCCACATATT
This sequence comes from Anania hortulata, assembly GCA_963576865.1. Lineage (NCBI taxonomy): Eukaryota > Metazoa > Arthropoda > Insecta > Lepidoptera > Crambidae > Anania > Anania hortulata. The sequence continues at coordinate 2,094,691 of OY756400.1, forward strand.
TTGACACTTACAAGGGAATTTAAAGTCTATAGGGTCTAACCTTTGACCTAAAATAGTTAGTAAAAGAATAAGAAAACCGTTTGTAATACAGACAATGTTTTTTTCTAACAAACATAAAAATCTTCGAGACTCGATTCCAGATATGGACGAACTATTTACATACCTATTATAAGTTTGTACTGAACCTTCAGTGCGCGAATTTAAGTCTCACTTTGCCTGTTTTTATTTATTATAAATATTTCTAAGCAATTAATTTAACAGGTGAATGGACTGTGCTTAGAATGCAATATATCGCGAATTATTGAGTTTTAAATGTGTGACTAACACTATGTTTCGAGAGTTACAATTCACATATTTTTATCTTTGTCTCGTTTACTGCTGTGTAATAAAAGTAAACTTTGAAACACTATCGATCTGAATAAAAAATCAACATTTGAAGAATGTGTATTTTTTCCTATTTATTTTGCCGTGTGACAGTCGCTACAATAGATTACATAAACTAAAAGATAAAAATAATACCTCCAGACTAGTGCCCAAAATTTTTTTTAAATCAACGCAGTTAATGTGATTGCCTTGAAAGCAAGTAGTGCGTTTTGAAGTATTTTATAATAGTGAATACAATACTAAATACTGAATAATCTACTCCATTACCTTTTAAAAAGTTATGGCTTACAATTTTGGTAGAACGTTACATAATATGGATTCAGTAGAGCACAGCGACTTTGAATGAAGAGGGCCAATCTTTTTACAGTGTGTTAGGTAAATGGTATATCTATCTGAAACAAGCCTATGTTAACTTAAGCATTTAAATGCTATGGTGAAGTCAGAAATTTGATATTATCATTTTCTTTTTCTTCATACAAAACTTAATGCTCAGAATGCAATTTGTTGTTGTTTTAAAAAAAAATTATATTAAATTTCTGACTAGTATTTATGGGCTAGTTTCGGCTAAATATCCAATTTACCTAACACCCTGTATATGTTTTCAATTTATTTATTTATTCAATAAATTTTAATTTATGAAATAAAAAAGAAAATTTATGTTATTTCATAATAAATTAAAGTTTAAACAATTAAGTAAGTTTCGTAAATCACTCCGCGAATCGTGGGGTCTGTCTGGATGAACTGTGCGTTGGTACTTTTATAATTTTTAGACAACAAATAAAAATAAATTGGACCATCTCTTTTAGCATAAACTTAAAAGCAGTTATTATTGTTGTCGTATAACACCTGTTTCTGATTTTTTAAAATTCACATGTTGTTTTCGCCTTTAATAGTAAAGCTTCTAGTCCTAAGCAAATTTTGTATTATAAAGAAATGTATTGTAGTATTAACTGCTGTCGTACCTTATAAAGAAAAAAAAAATGTCCAAGATGAATTGAAATTATAAGTGTTAGATAGATAGATAGTTTAGTAAAATATGAATTAAAATATAATAATTAAAACATAAATAGTGTTTACCTTGACAATACATGCTCGTTTACAATGCATGTTTCCGCCCACCGTCTTCCTCGCCGCATACCATCTCGTACCCCGAGCAGTAAGATCGATGCGTTTGAGATGTGATGTTAGCGTAAATTATTTTTTATACCCTGAACTGCCAGGCGAACTAACAAGTCCGTATTAGAACTCAACATCACCACGCGGTTCTCCACATCTTCAGAAAGCGTACATTCAGTTTCTTTGGACACATAATGCGATATTCAAAGCATTGGTGGAGAAGCAAATTATATTGGACCAAATGGAAGGCAGACGTTTAGGACGGTGGGTAAAGTAATCCAGATTATGACGGAATCAGATATATACAGTCACAATTACTTTGGTATATTTTCCATAGGTACAAATGCAACATAATTTTTAAAAAAATATTAAAATACGAGTATTACTTTAATTTGTTTTTTTTAACTCAGGACTAACTACCAATGCAATGGTTAGTAGCAAATGTTGCTAAACACTATAATTACTTCTGATACAATCGTACAAAAGCTACAAAAAATGAAAAACAGTTTTCCTCTATATTCCAAAATTATTACAATTTTAACCACGGAACACATTAGTGTTTCATAAATACTTAATAACGTTATTTGTTCTTAAATCGGAGTTGCGGCTGCATACCGATTTGTATGTGCTAATAACTGGTGCACGTTTGCGGTTGTTAGTGACTGAATATTGGCCACTATACGTACGAGTTCGCGCGTACGCGTTCTGTTTGATTTTTTAGGAGTTTTTAGATTGCCCTATCAAAATTGAAAAAATAAACAAAATGCATTCTTCCAAAAATCACACCAATTATCTAAGTAATAATAATAATAACAAAATTAGGGCTTTTTTTATCTTTAGGAAGAGGACACTTAACGGATAAAAACGAAATACTTTTTGCATCCAATTTGTCTTTCTGTCCAAATGTCATAGCCCTAATAAATGCAGTCTTGTCAGTGAAACAAAGTTAAAATTTTGCATGATTAAAGATATCGACGATTTTAACAAATCAAAGATCATTAAAATAGGTCCACCCGTTCTTCACTTTTAAATGGTGTAACTAAACCGACTTTGTTTTATATCCTACTAGCTGTCCCGGTGAACTTCGTACCGCCTGTTATTTTTTTTTGGGAATTTTTCCGACATTTTAATACTTATTCTGCTATTCGGGGCGGATATATTTAACAAATCAAAGATCATAAAAATCGGTCAGGCTGTTCTTGATTTATAAATGGTGTAACTAATTCGACTTCCTTTTATATATAGATATATAATTTAGACCCTCTTTCAAGCTTGTACAAAACACAATATATACATTAAAAAATATACTTTTGCCCTACTATCGCTTCAGGTACTTCATATTGACCGGTGATTAGAAGAAATAGTGGGAAATCATGTCGATACAGAGTTTTCAAAATAAGCACAATAAAATAACGCGCAAGCGAAACCGCGAGGAAAGGCTATAAAAATGTAAATACACCCCATAATCACTAGCCTTGATGTTTAGTCAAATAAAGTACGACGGTGGATATTGATCATCCACATTACGTAAATAGCCCCACGAAGTTAGGTTGTGTCGTTGCGCTTCGGCATCATGAAAATAGGAGTAATAATTCGTAACCAACCTAAGAATGCATATGATACGATGGCTCCAATGAATCGCCTATTAAAAATATTTTTTTTAACTGTTGTTACTCGTGCAAATGGACGATTAAAAATTAACTCTTTTTCAAAAAGGATTTTTCCTCTTCTTATAATAGTAGTTTTTACCATAATGGTATTGTTTGTAAGTGAAACGATAAATCATTTTGGAAACAGGGATACATTTCTAGGTCGTTTTTTACATTTGTTTTCATTTATTGAAATCGTCGTTGGATTGATCTACGTTTTCAAAAGCAGACAAAGAACTTTGTTTTATTTCAAATTGTATGACAAAATTGACGAAATCCTCGGAACCACGTACAATTATATCATCCAAGCAAAAGTATTAATTATTACTGTTTTCGTGTTATTACTTTGTGGTTTTATTTTGGGGGAATTGGTCATTCATTACGTGTTCCTCAATAGTGTTTACAATACACATAATATAAAGTCATTCTTCTGGTTCTTAACTCAAATTCTTTTGTATTTTTTAAATACAATTATCATAGCAGAGTTCTGTTCAAACGTCTTAATGATTGAGTACCGACTCAGACTATTAGGAGATACTCTGCAAGATTTGTATTCGTTCACAAACAACAGATCACATTTAGTAATCGATGTTGTTGGGGAAAACAACTGGTTTTATTTCTCAAAAGACAAAAAAACTGCAAGAGAAACAGAAAGCTCAACAAGAACGCTGTACAAAATAAATTCTACGTTATTCTTCAAAATCAATTTACTGAAAGAATATTATTTGCTTCTGATGGAACAAAATAAATTTCTAAACAAACTTTTTGGCGCTAGAGTAAGTAACAACCAAATATCAGAATATTTTTGAAATTAAGGTTTAAAAAAACATTGAATAACATCTTGCTGTTTTTAGATTCTAGTTAATAATATTTATTCACTAGGAATAATGATCCTTACTATAAATTTTATCCTTCGAATAATTACTGGAACATATGTAAGTAATAACTTTTTACTTAAACTTAAAACTAAACGTAAGAAATATGTAAATGTCATTTTAAGATTATTTTAGACATATTAATAAGTTTGTTTTTTATATTTTATATGCTTTTTGTGATTGGGGTTAAAATGTCACTTGTACAAACAATTACCGCAATAAAATCAATATTTTAAAAAGTTGCTTTGTATTTCAGAATACAACAAATCCTCAACTTAAGCTGTTTATACTTTTTACGAACCTATCCTACCAAAGTACAGTTCTTATAAGTATAATTCACAGCTGTGAAAAAGTTTACAAGCAGAGAGTTAAGATTATTAGCATTGCAGACCACATACTAGCTGACAAGGACAATAACGTTACAGGTAAATATATAGCTGATGGATTGATAAAAGTATTAGAATGTTTAAGATCGATTTTTGTAGATTGTTACAGACGGCTATTAAACTATTTTAAGTACAACAAAATTGCCTATTGATTAAATTAATGATGTGCCTTATTTATTTGATAAAATATGGCGAAACAAATAGAAAAAAAATACTTTAACCATTCAGCGTGAAAACGTTTTTACCATTCTCGCATCTTTGTCTCATGGACACGCTTTTATTTTTGTGTAGGTAGTTTTTAGTTTTAGGTTAGTTTATTTTTGAGTAATGAGATTTTCAATTATTATTGAATAAAATACTTTAGTTCTTCTTTTCGTGTCGATGGTAATTCAGTAATTCTGTCATTTTTATGAGCAATATTTCACCACACTAACTGCACTCTCGGTGCATATCGGTATAGTGCATATCGGTAACAAGTCTTCGCGTCTGCAGCTAATCCGCATATTCGAGTCGTGAAAGGTGGCCCAAGGTATGAGGGGAAGCACCACAAACACACTTACCATTGGAGCCGTCAATATAATCTCACTTTATTGGGTTTTCTTCACAATGGCCGACATATTCGCAGACTCTGCAAGGCTGTCCAGGTCGGCCACGAAAGATCTTTGCCTAGTTGGTAGGCTTTAGTTGGTGGTGGTAACGACCTACATAGCCAAGATGCGAGCATACCGGACTTGGTGTCGCTATCTCTGATATTCCGGGTTCGATTACCGGTCGGTCAATGTAGAAAATAACTTTTATATTTTTTCTAGTTTCCGATTTCTGTAATACAAGTGCTTAAGCTACTTATCATAGGTTTAGAACAATCAATGTGATGTTGTCCAATATTTATTTATTTAGTTAAAGCTTATCGATCCATGCCGATGATGTTAAACATAAATATTAAAAATGATGTTAAAAATAATTTACTGGATGAGGAAAGCAGATGTTGGGAGCTACAACGTTTCCAAGAAGAGGCCTCTAAATGTATTCATATCTAAATCATTTTATTCCAGATGCATCAACGAGAAGCACTTTGATTGAGTTCCGAAATCTGGTCCATTCCAGGCCGTTCCGTTTCAAAGCTGCAAACTTTTACCATCTAAACTATAGCCTGATAAATAACTATTGTTCTGTTTTAATCACTTGTACTTCAATATTACAGCTATCCGATTAGTAACTAAAATCTTCAAGCCACGAGTAAAAGCGTGTATTTTGGGGTAGCTAGCTCCATTTTTAGGGTTCCATACCTCAAAAAAAAACCCTTATAGGATCACGTCGTTGTCCGTCTGTCTGTCTGCTAAGACCTTTTTCAAATGGAATGCGTCCTCCATGCGTTCCCAGAGCACATAGTATCAAATTAAAATTAATATATCAAATACTCAGGTCTATAATTCCTTGAAGTTTTGAAAAAAACAAACTTTTAATCCAACATAAATTAATAGTTTTGTTTCTCCACATATTTGACACTTGCAAGAGAATTAAAAATCTATAGAGGTCCTTTTGATCTAAAATTTTGAAATTTGATAGACACATATCTTTGTTTCTAAGCAATAAGTTGAACAGGTGAACGAATTGTGCTAAGGATGCAATATGTGGCGAATTATTGAGTTTTAAATGTCTAAATTAAGCTTAAAGCTTTTTTTTAAATTAGCATTGGTTTCACAATATGCTGTCTTGCACATTTGTTTTATGTAATTAAAAAATAAATATAGGAAACAGAAGTGACTAAGATAATTTTTTTGAGAGTTTCAATACACATATTTTTATCTTTGTCTTGTTTACTGCAGTGTAATAAAAGTAAGCTTTTGAAACACTATCGATTTGAATTAAAAAATAAATATTTAAATAATGTGTATTTTTTTTATTTATTTTGGCACGAATAGTCATTACAATATAAGTATCACTTATACTAATAGATAAAAAGAATAGGCAACAAGTGTTTTTTTTTTTCTTTTTCAAAATTAACAAAGGTGATTTTAATGCCTTGAAAGTAAGTGATGCGTTTTTAAATAATATCTTTTAAGAAGTTATGTCTTACAATTTAGGTAGAACGTTACAAAATATGGACTCAGTAGAGAACATCAATTTTGGATACAGTAGACCAATCTTTATATTTATTTATTTATTCAATAATTTTTAATAAAATGAAATAAAAAAGCAAATGTATGTTTTTTCCACAATAAAGTTTAATTAATAAAGTAAGATATCAAAAATGAGTTTAAATTATATAAGTATTCAATGTCTAGTAAAATATGTATTAAAATATAATTATTGACACTAACACCAAGCTCTCCGCACCACTTTACCCTTTCTTCTTATCTGTCCTCTACCTGAAGGTTGTCTGTAAGAGATCGCTTTTAGTGATAAGACCGCCTAAATTGTGAATCTGTTTGTAAACACAAATTGTAACTTCTTTGTATGGTGTAAAATAAAGAGTATCTATCTATATATTAAAACAGAAATAGCGTTTACCTTGAAAGAACATGCTTGTTTTTTTTTGATCTCTTTATTTTTATTTTGTTTTTAATTATCTTACTGATAAGGATCGCGACCACATATTATAATGTGATTCCACAGACTGCGATCATACGCTGTGTGGACCGCACGATGCATGTTTACGTCCACTGTCTTCCTCGCCGCGTCCGACCAACTCGTAGGTGCCCTACCCCTTAGTTTAGTTTACTTTAATTTGTTTTTTTTTACTCACGACTAACGTTAATAAAAGCCCCAATTACAGAGCTACCAATGGTCAGTAATAAATGTTGGTAAACGCTATATTAATTGCTTTTGATACAATCGTACAAAATCCATGCAAATTGAAAAACAGTTTTTCAATATTATGTCTTAAAATTATTACACAACTAACCACAAAACACATTAGTGTTTTATAAATAATAACGTTATTTGTCCCTAAATTGGCGTTGCGGCTGCATACCGATTTGTACGTGCCAATAACTGGTGCACGTTTACGGTTGCCGGTGACCGAATATTGGCCACCACACCTACGAGTGGTTATATTGTGTTCTATTTGACAGTAAAAAGGTCATTTTAATGAGTGAAATAGTTTTTAGATTTCCCGATCCAAATAGGAAAATAAACAAATTAATTCTTCCAACAACCACACCAATTATCTATGCTTATAGTAAGCAAACCTTGTACCTACTATATAGCGACTAGACAACGGATAAAAACGGTATACTTTTTGTTGTCAGTTTGTCTGTCAGTCCAAATGTCATAGCCTTATAAATGCAGCCTAAAAGTGTAACAAAGCTATAATTTGGCATGATTAAAGATATCGACTTTATTAACAGATATATTTCGTATAATTTTACTTTAATATTAATTTCAGTTAAAACGCGCTTGACTGCTTGTGTAAGTGAGTAAGATGTACTTTTGAATCTTTAAAATTTCATGCTATAGAGAATATAATCAGTAAGATTATATCGCTATTAGCGATAAGACCGCCTAAATTGTACATCTTTCTGTAAAAATCATATTGTGTATTTTACTTGTATGGTGTGCAATAAAGAGTATCTATCTATCTATCTATTATATCATTTTGAAGTCGATCCTAAGGGTAACCTGCAATACAGATTACCTACTTGTCTATAAAGCAAGTCTCGTATTAGTATAAAATAGAGGATCTCAGATAGTTTAACTATGAAACATTGCGATTCACTACAAAATTAGAAAACGCTCCTTTTATTCAAGTTAACATGACTGTCGATAAAAATATATTTCTAGTTTTAAATTCCAAATATGCTTCAATCGAAACAAATATACCAAAACGTGTGCCATCTCTTAACTGTCAAATGTAGATTTACAAATAGCACTGAAACACTGAATGGGCTCCATAACAAATAGTGCCGTGATTCCGTACAGTTTTGAATGGAGTCCAATACTATTTCGGTTCTGATCTTTAGCTTTATTTCGTTTTGGGATCGCGCTATAGAATGCCAGTCAGAACGACAATGGACACGTTTTGCTTTTGCTGCATCGGATTCTGTTTATTCGAAGGAACGGGCAACATAAATATCCAATGCCTAACTGAAAATTCGTGCAAGTTAGGTTAAAGTGTCTAAACCTTTAGCCAAAAAGACTTAAATCATTTAGTTTGTTATAGTTTACACTATTCAGAAATTTTCTTGCAGAACCCAAAAAACTAATATTTAGCCAAAAAAACACCGATTTCGTAATTCCCATTTATCTACATCGCGATTAGCAGCGTAATAGCGTTTACTATAAAACTAATTACACGAAAACGCAAAACGTTCGAACAAGGGCTTAATCTGATCCGTGTTATTATTGCGGGTACATTCCTTTATTTATTGCATAGTGAGGAAACGCCGGGGTCTCCATCGGGCAATGCATCTGGGAAATGAGCCATTGGATGTTTAGGAGTGGTGCGCACTGTAAAATCATTGTTTTTATTCTTCGTCCTAGCGTTCTGTCTCGTTTCTGATAAGAGTACGCTTCACTATGATCCAATTGCAGTAGGTCTAGTCATTACTAGATTAGTCATTACTAGACTTGCTGCAATTGGCTCATTTCTCAGGATCCATGGAGGTCTGATGGTCATTTAATTTGAGGCGATTTCCATCATTAAAATAAAGGAACCAAAGAACTTGGGACCATAAATAAATAAAAATATTGGACAACATCACATACATTGCTCTGATCCTATGATAATAAGCTTAAGCACTGTAAAAGAAATCAGAAACAACGACGGTACCACACCTAGACCCGAGACAATATAGAAAAGGTATTTTTCGACATTGACCGACCGGGAATCGAACCCGGGACCTCGATTGCATCACCAAGTCCGGTATGCTCGCCCCTTGGCTACGAGGGTCGTCGAGATAGCTACACAGTGTATGTAGTCACTATAGTCACCATAGCTACGCAGTGTGTGTAGTCACTATAGTCGCCAAGCTACACAGTGTGTGTAGTCACCATAATCACCATAGCTACATAGTGTGTGTAGTACAATCCAGTGTTATCTGAGTGTGGCCTTATCATGTTTTCCCACGCGTCTTTAACCAAATGGTATATACGTATAGATTCTGATGAGAATTAAAGTACCTATCTACTGGGATTTGAACTTGTGAATGTTCGGCCTCAGACCACTGATCTGCTTTATGGTTTTGATTAGTTAGTAATTAATTTTAGCATATTAGGCCTAAAAACTTTGAACTCCTAATAATATCTCATTTATTTTGTTGCGGGCCCCAAGACGGTTTAGCTTTACCCTGGACTTTCTGTACCTTGATTTATTGTTTTTACTAAGATCAAAAGATCTAGGATTTGCAGTAAAGTAAGCGAGCGAGTAAATAGCTGTCCCATTTTAAGACTAAAAGTATGACTATAATAGTGAATCATATTATAATTTGTGGTTAATGGGGCAAGGGATAATGTTTGTACGATGAAGACGAGCATTCATACCTAAGACAAAAGTCGCTGACATAACTTCGACGGACTAGTAAGCTATAATGGCAGTCAAGCGGGTCACATAACGGTTGGGGCAGAAATGCTCTAGAGTGAAGGTTACGTACCGGCAAGCGCAGCGTATGAAGCCGCTGGAAGCTGCTGGATGCAGATCGCTTCTAACCAGTCAAAGGGTCATTAGGAGGTCTATGTTCAGCAATGAACGTCCTGATGATTGATGATGATGATTAACACGATGGCAGTAACTAGACCCAGTGAATTGACATTTCAGGTCAGTAACTTATAGACTGGATCGCCAAAGATAAGACTATTTTTCTATCCATCCTTTATCTTAGGTAAATTAACACTGGATTGCATAGAAGTGCAATCCAGTGTCCATCCATCCATCCTCCAATCCATCAGCTAACTCGCTTGATAAAATGCCATATGGGGTTTTGTTTGATGGAACATACATTTACCGGAGATATTACTGTAATAATAAAAATCTGTTAAAATTGATTAATTAAGTGCACTTAAAATGGAATTGAATACTTATTATGAGACAGTATAAAAGAAAATTTAGTCACCATAAAATATTTAGAAAAGAAAAATCGTTATTAAGCTCTTGTGATTTTAACTATTGTTTTACTAATCAGAACATCCAGTATTATGTTTGTCAAAGTTTAGGCAGTTACGAGTATTACTCATTCAATCATAGATTAAATTTTGAAATGTGTACATATAAGTAATATTACAATGAAATATCTTGTTTCTATCAATAAACATGTTTTTGTACTTCCATTTCTTATTTATTCTGATATTTACCAAACTAAAATACCTACATAAAATCCGATTTTCCTTCGCAACCGCAGAAGTGTAAGCCTTCAGCAAACAATCAAAGATCCATCAAAGCGTTTTATTTCCTACCGATAAATATTGTTCAAACATTAAACGTTTTGTTCTACAATAAACTTCCAATCTGCTCTGGCTTAGGTTCTCAAACAAGTAGAGCCTTAAATGCCAAGTTATTTGCAGTATACACCAGGGTTTAAGCGGTTTGATTTATCGGAGCCTTTGATGCTAGGTGTGCAGACTGGAATTCAAGTTTCACACGCAACAAATGTTGCGATATCTGATGAACTTACAGGCTTTGTTCAAGCGTAGGTACCTATATCACAAGTATCGCGAGCAAACGTCTGGAGGAAGCCGCCAATGCTCTTTAAGAAGGTATAAACTAGATCAAAAAATCCTAATGTGTAATTTACAGGTTACTTAAACAACAAAATCTAACTAAACACATGCTAGGCAAATCTAGTATTTATGTCACTTGTATTATTTTATAGGTGAGCACTAAATTAGTACTATATAGCTTCGGTCCTATGCAACAACAAACAGGATCCTTAATTTTGCTATACAGAACACCCATTAAATATATAGGGTGTCCCCTAACTCAAGGGTAAACTTGTAACCACATATTCTATACAACTTTGTGAAAAACTTTTGTTCGACGAACTTTTTTTTTGTCTTTTTATACAAATTCAAATCGTAATTTTGTATGGAAATTCGATATTTTTCTAATGCGAATTTGCAAAAGATCTGTGATTTAGGTTAATATTGTATGAAAGATAAATGTCATGGTGTTTACGCACACTGCTTTCTTTAATATATTATATATTTTTACAAATTTTAAATTAATATGTTTTTACTGATGGCCGTAAAACATATTAACTAAACATTATGTGCTATGGAGCACAGAATACCTTATAGTACTACGCCATAGTTAGTAAAGTAACATTATCATTATTGTCTAACCAGAAAGTTTTTTTTTTTTTACTTGATAGAATAGCCAGTTTTAAATCAGTTGAGTTGGTTGGAAATAACAAAGCTTTTGCGTGCGTGCTTCTGTTATGTGACGATATCTAACAATAGATAGGCGAGCAGAGAAGATGGCTGAATCTCTAGTATGATAACTCAGCAATAGCAAAGCGAAAATAGAAAACGCTCAGTACAGAGATTTTTGGATAAACCAAAGACTACGGTCTGAGTATTTTATTATATTCAACTCAATTCAATTCAATATATTTATTGCGTCATAAGTGTACAATAAGGTGTTAACATTATATTAGATCTAACTTATGGACCCTGTTAGGGCATTGCAATATTAGTAATTATACATTATGTTTATTATACATTTGAATAAAGTAAAATTACGTAAGTATTTACAATCATAAAATAAAAATTATTTACTGTAAAAATTATCACTACAATCTTTTGAAATTGTAAAACTCCTGAAGACTAAAGACATTTTGATATTAAAAATTCCTTTAATTTTAAGTAAAATGTTGCATTCTTTTCAATGGTTTTTAGGTAGGAGGGCAGTGTATTATAAATTCTTATTGATATACGTATTATAAATTCTTATTATACAGGGCTTCATCCAATACAATTTTGTAAGTAACTGATCAAAACCTTTAGGATACTTTTTGTTGACCTAGAAATATAAACCTACAAAGGTCTTACACAAGTAATTGAAGACAGTCAAAATATGGTAAATAATTTAATAATTAATATTTTTGTTTGGATATTTGTACCAACCTTGTAAAGGTCGCAGGAAGCCGCTAGATGCAGGCCTTCAAGGCAGGCAGGCTTCCAACCAGCCAATCTGGAAGTCACTGGGGGAGGCCTATGTTCATCACCTAAAGTCCTGACCTGAAGTCCTATGGCTGAAATGATGATGATGAAACATGCATTCGGGTGAACGGAAATATTAATTGACATTATACAGGGTGAGAAGTGATCTTTTTTCTTCCGATTTCGATATTAGTGTCATAGTAAAAGGTGTTAGAAGTTTAGATTAATATTATAGGATATGATTATTCATTCGTTTTTTTAATTCTGATGTCTACGCAGACAAAATGACGGGTAGAAGATAGTTTAAAATAAAATAGTAATAATACATGACTTATCATAACATAGTTATGTATTGTGAGTAACAAAGCTAGTACGTGCGTGTTCTTGCTCGTATCGACATCTTAGAATGGATGGGCGCGTAGTAGGAAACAGATGGCCGATTTCCGCTTAGGATGTTTTATTTGGAACAATTTATTTTATTACAAAATGGATAAGATGATTTTCTGTCATTTCACCTATTAGTCATGATAAGAAACCAAAGCAAATAAAGTACCTACTCTTGGCCATAGAATTGGTCTGATCTAATCTTTTACCTTGTATTATATTGGGTCGTTCAAAAAGAAATACAAAATACATATTGAGTTTATAAATATACTCGTAGCTCGGTGTGTTTTTTCACAATAAAATCGATGTTCAAAATTGTTACTTATTAATTTTTGAACTTAAATAGTGCACTTCAATTTTAAGAAAACACTAGCAAAATTTAACTGAATCTAAAATTTGCTGGTGTTTTCTTACACAATAATATAAAATACACCCAACTTTACCTAATTCACTAATAAACACATAGCATCAAAACAAATAGTTTGTTGAATGTTGAAACTTTCTGTTCCTTAATATTTAACAGTTCAATGTTTTATCTTGTAAAACTGACTAGCAAAAGGAAAAAATCACAAGTATGTAAATGTGAGTGCAAATGAAGCCATCTAAAGCGGGATGAAACCTTTTTCTACTGATGTATTAAGTAGTTACCAGAGTGCAGACTGGATAATTGCTTGGCGTACTTATCACTAATTATCGTTAATTACTCTCTCTACATTAATTACGAACTCGTTTTATTTTAACTCACAACCCAACACAACTTTTGTTAACAAAAGCACTTGGAATTTTTCAAATAAATTAAACATTTCATTTCATTCTTTTAGCTCGCAAATAGTTTTGTTTCGAAATTCTTCTCATTAAGATTTAATACGATTATAGTACATTTGCCGAGTCCTTTTTGTAAATCAGACCAACGAAATTAATTACTTAATTATGCAACTTTGTAAGGGTTGCTAAGAATTCCGTGAATTTTTCGAAAGATATTACAGAAAATCATTCTTTTCACTTTTTTATTTCAATTCTAATCTGGTTATTACAAATGAAGCGACTGCCATTTCACCTTAACACTTACATACCTACGTAAACAAATTGGAACCAAGATATTTTGGACCGTGTCTATACAGGGTTACATTCAAAGGGGTGCCAAATTTAAAAAATAAGATCTATGAAATAATATAATGAAGCGTCTTAATCAGTATTATTTTTAATAATCGTATGTTACAAAAAAATACTATTAAATATCTGAATATAAAGTCAATAGAGAGACTACAAAAGCCGCGCGGTCATTCAATATATAATAATAGAGGCGTAGGTACGGCGAGCCAAGACCTTACGCAGTGCACATACGGTGCAATTTATTCATGAATAAGTTAACTTATCCACGCGTACGATTTTCAACAGCGGATAGGAATAATAAAATAAAATAAAAAATAAAATAAAATAAAAATTCTTTATTTCGGACAATTAGAAATCCATAGATGGGTTAGTGTTATTTGAGAAAAAGTAATATTGCCTTACAAAAACTATGGTTAGTATATACATGTGAGAACAAAAACACAAAAATAGGTACCCTGTGCCAAGCCATTAGGAGGGTGGATACGGCCCCGTGATTAGCCTCTGCACAAGGCACTTCCACAGCGGTGACGTATATCTGTCCGCTAGGGTCCTCAGAATGCTAGTGTAATTAAATGTGGAAAAAAATATCTTGTTCTTTGCATAGTTCGATTAAGTTACTGATTCTAAGCCACTCCTAAAGATTTGGCACCCCTTTGAAATGTAACCCTGTATATCAAGTGTTATCTGAATGTGCAGATTTTCTTAAGATGTTTTCGCACATTATCATCATCATCATAAACAGACCACCTTAGCCCACTGCTGGACATAGGCCTCTCCCAATGCACGCCACTGCACCGATCCTCGCTTTTTTTTCATTCATTCATTCTTTCCGCGCACCGTCTAGCACAGTTAAGAGTCTGTACTTAGACCAGCGGTAGATACTTACTTGGATTCCAACCCACGACTTACGGATGTGACGCAAAACCCTTACGACTGAGCTGCTACAGCTTGCATTAATTAATTAATTCATAAACATAAATGTTATATTTTTGGTAGAATATTTAAGGCTTTTTTAACCAAGCCAAAATCCAAATTCATATTTATCTTTCAAGATTGTGGTGTGTGCAAAATAAAATTCGAAACACAAAAACATTAATAACCAGCCGTAGGCATTAGAACACGGCAGCAAATTTCGACATTCATAATAATGTTCAACATAACATGCACTTCGAAGTAAAATTGGGATGAAAATTAGCTCAAATTATCATATAGGATGCTGACTGAAGTATGCCCTTTGGGTTTCATTAAAGTACCCCATAAGCCTTAGGGCTACCATTGCGTGACAGGGAATATTAATAATTACACTATAATGATTCCGCGATCAACGGCTGCTGTTTATGCATGGAAAAAATGATAAGAATTAAAAGGAAATTTGCAATATCATGAACAAGTTCCCAGAATATTATTGTTGGTAAGACGTGGGAAAATAAATACAATAATGAGTTTTCTACGAAGTTAAACAATGGATTATCTACTGTTACTACAGGGAATTAGATGTTCTATGTAATTTTACGATTAACATTAATTCTCAGTCAAATAGCCGTTGCCCTCAACTTCGCGTGAACCTTACCAAGTTTAATTTTTTTAAATGTGCATTAAGTTAGGTTTACTTTCTGAATAGTTGATCTTTAGCTGAAAGTTGTCTGAGAGAGAACGTTTTTGGCAATAAGAGTGCCCAAACCACAGAATATATAATACCCAAACTAAGAATTTTTATGTTATCATCAACTCTAACTAAACAACCATAATAAATGATTATTAATGATTATGCCTATAACTTCTTTGTATGGTATGCTGTACTGTAGGTAAAGAGTATAGGTACTTTGTAAGTTCAAATGACTGACAGTCAAGGCAGCGAACAGTGCAACAAAAGTTGTTCCAGACCCTGGTCGTTAAATCTCTTTCCAACAAGTGTTCCATCATTGGAGACGTACATGCCGCTAGGCAAAATTGAGGTGTCGGAAAAGGCGATTTGTCCTAATAAAGTGCGAAGAAACTATAAAGAAAGACAAGACAAATAAAAGTAAAATACCATCGCCGAGTGGCTAATTTTCGACCAATGTTTTTTTTAGTACGATTCAAGCAGTATGCTCAATCTAGTCAATAAAACATCATTGGCTCTACCTCGAAAGGACGTACAGACAACAGCACGTCAACCTACCACAAAACGTCAAATTTTCTTAAGTGATATTGATCTCTATACATGTTGGACTTAAGGTTGAAAATCAATTCAATGACCTTTAACTTTTTGGTTGACCTTCCGTTGTCTGTACTCGGAATTAACATTAACGAAAAAACAATTAAATAGTCCTCGTCGCCCAAAGCCTACACTATCCATAATCGAACAAATCCAAACCACTTGACAGGCGTCCCCATGAACTTGAGTAATCCAAGCTCACGTCACGACGCGTAGAGTTAACTTCACGCAACAAAACAACGGACAAGCCGATGCCCACGCCTTTGGCAAGGTAACCCGATCCAACGCAGCGGATGCATTTAACACCGCCGATATCGCGGGTGGACACGGCGTTAGGCGGAGCGATGAGCGGAAATTGCTGAGAGCAATCAATTTTACTTTCATGATTGGCAATTGGCAAAATTGATATATAAATAAATTGTTTCCACAATCACACTAATTATCTAGACCCAAACTAAGCAAAGCTTGTATTATGGCGACTAGATAACGGATAAACATACTTAAATACTTTTATAAACATCCATGACTTAGGTACAAATGCTCGTGCATTAAAGGAGTTTTGCGCGTATCGGCAAACGCAGCGTAGGACGTCCACTCACAAGGTGGTCAGACGACCTGGTAAGGGTCGCAGGAAGACGCTGGATGCGGGCTGCCTCCAACCGGCCAATTTGGAAGACAATGGGGGAGGCCTATGTTCAGCAGCTGACATCCTATGGTTGAAATGATGTGTTGATGATAAAAGGAGTTCTGTGGTTGGAGTCTCACCTGACATTAGTATTAGTACCACTTGCTTGATAGTGAAAAGAAAAAATCTTTATGAAACCTGTACAATCTGTACATTGAAATAACATTAAATGGTGTAGCTATGATCCAAAATAGTTTGCCTGTCTGCAGGTTTGATAGCAATATAAATTTACTAATAGCTCGTTTGTTACTCCGAAAACGCTTGCAAAACTATATACGAATAAAAAAAAGAATACCAGGCCCCCGATTCAGAACCTTTCGGTAACAAATTGGCGACTGGAAAACCACTATAGGATTTAACATAAATTAGTGTCACATGATTCACCGGTTGACAACTCGTTATCGAAACGTTCTGGATTGATTGAATAGAATCATTAGACCGGTGACATAATTAAATCGAATATCGCGATCATTTTTAACACTTGTTGCTAAATGCGTTACGAGTAAGCGTAATTCACTGTGATAAAGTCATTGCGATTTACAATAACCTATTCGATAAAATTAGAAAATCATCCGATTACTTTTTTGCATGTGAAAAGTAAGGTTTTTATTTAAAAACTTTAAAAAAATAAAACATGTTTCCGTTTTAATCAATGACATTAATGCACAAAAACATTTTCTAAAAATATGATCCTAATAGATACCGTATTTAAGACGACCAAGATCGTAAAGATATAAAACCTTGACGTACCTTTTTTTAATCCCTTGGCCTAGCAGAACGAGACAAAATAGACAATTTATTTTATTGTTTATTGTCTTACGCGACCCCGCTTGGCATCCAATAAGTTTATAAAATCAATTTATTTCATCAGGCCTAAATTAGGCACTTTTACACGTCCCAATTTTTTTTTTATAACAAAACCAATATTAGTAAATTGTAACCAAGTCAATGTTTGTTGATTTTAGTGTTAGGTTACTTTTAGACACTTATTTTATTGACAGAAGGACTGTCATGGGCCATTGGTTTCAGCTAAATACCATTACAACGCAACGCAGATGGTGAACAAAAAGGTGGAGATCTTAAAAACTGTCAAGAAACGCTAGCTACAGTACTTTGGTCACATAATGCGTAATGATAATAACGACCTGCTACAACTCATCATGCAGGGGAAAATCCAGGGAAGGCGACCACCCGGAAGAAGGCGTACTTCGTGGCTAAATAATCTCCGGACATAGTTCAACCTTAGCACAAGATCCCTGTTCCGAGCTGCTGTATCAAAGATAAGGATAGCACTAATGATAGTCGATTTCCGGTAAGAGATGGCATCTCAAGAAGAAGACACTACAAGTTAAAAGTAAGTTATCAGGTCTGCGTTTTATGCGACGCCATAGGCATTACAGCGAGGTAACCTGGTACAGTACAGCGGATGAATTTAACACCGCCAATATTGCGTGAGTCCTCAGCGTTAGGCGGAGCGATGAGCGATGTCTGCTTTGGCAATAGTTTTGTAATGTTAAGCTAGGTTTACATGGATAGGTACCTATTTACCGTTTTTGTTAAAAGATTATCTATGATTTTATTTAATGCTTTGAAGGTTGTGTGTGCTTGTCAAAATAAAAAGATACACATGGAAATCAGTGCTTAAAATAAAATTTAAAAGCCTTAAAAATAAGATTAAATGCCTGCGAGCTATCATTGTGAATGACTTTAAGTCGGCGATTTATCACGACAATACAAGATCAAACCGTTAGTTACAAGTATATTATTACAGAAGTTTTAGCTCCTTATTAACAAGTCTGCGCTTTGTTATACTATACAAAATTTTATATAATTTCCAATTTATAGGCTATACCTATTAGCTAACTATCAATCATAATGTAATTAAAATTTTCAGGTTTTCTCACGACGATTTTCCTTATTACCAAGAAAATTGAAATGAACGAGCTGGCCTGGGATTTGAACTCATGACACACGATTGTCAATTAAAACCCCTCTAATCAGATACTACCAAAGCATTTTA
This sequence comes from Anania hortulata, assembly GCA_963576865.1. NCBI lineage: Eukaryota > Metazoa > Arthropoda > Insecta > Lepidoptera > Crambidae > Anania > Anania hortulata. Next base: position 2,113,594 of record OY756400.1, read on the forward strand.
GTAAATAAATGCGGTCAATCTTCTTCTTCCTCTTTTCGTGTTGAGAACAAATATGATAAATATATACTATCTGTCGCGAATACCACGTTTTTTCGTGTTCACTATCCATACACGCAGAGCATAAAAGAAGGAATGCGCACAATAAGAATGTATGTGATGTAAGCCGACCCTTACGTATACGAGCGAGTGTAATCTCTCCGCGAGTGCTGGGTGTCACGCACTCCGTGCGCGCAGATAGTTAGCAGCGGACTTACGTGGGACATAAGTAGCTTTGTATAAATTATTCAATGACAAAGATAGGGTTTACCGTTGGAGATTTAGGTTATTTTTTGGAGACATGCATGGTTGGATGAAAATATATTAGGGTATTTTCATCATATGAACAATATGGTGTTGAGCCCTATGACTGGGTAGCGGAAAGAGAAGAGTCCCACTTCTTTGAAAGAAAAAGATGGGATTTTAAACTACAGTATAAATAACAATGACCGATTGAACAAAAATACATATTTCCTTAATATCTTACGCATAGCGATGAACAAAATTTACAAAATCTACTAAGGTAGGTAAGACTCGAACCCACGTCTCTACGCTATCCAGGCGACTACTCTTTCAACTACACTACGTGAATATTAGCTTATCCCGACGATTTCTTTCAAGTGTTATTAATATAAAAAGGGTATCAATACCAATATAATTGTTATAATAAATAAACTAAATTTTACTTGTTTTTATATTAGAAAAACTTAACAGAATTCAAAGCATTACGCTATTCCATCATTGATTAAAAATATACAGTTGATACAAATTATACTGAAACCTAACAACGCTCTTTCCATCACACAGCACCTACCCAACCGACCCATCCGCCCGCTCGCGTCATGAAAGCCGATACTTTAATATCCGATTCATTGTTCTGTTACAAATTTGTCAGTGATCTTAACATTAAACTTTTTCTTTTAAATCCGAGATGGGCTCATAATCCCCGTGAGGCGAACGCTTGTAGGTAAATCTTCGTCACGTCGGATGAGACCACACAAACAGATTAGACACAGGCAGTAGGTTCCTTAGGTTATCCGGCAGCAGATCAAAGTAATGGACATAGTCTTAAAATGTAGCAAGCTAAAGTGGCAGTGGGCCGACTTCATCTGTCGCATTATCGATGAAAGGTGGAGTAAACAGGTTCTCGAGTGAAGACCACGTCTTGACAAACGTAGTGTGGGACGCCCCCCAGCTCGTTGGAACGACGACCTTTAGGAAGATGGCTGGCAGTGGATGAATGAAAAAAGCGGGAGATCGTGATCTTTGGCGCTCTTTGGGGGAAGCTTACGACCAGCAGTAGTCAGGTTAATCTTACAAAAAAAAACTCGTGCACGTAATAAGATTTCTTAAGAAATCGACCTAACTTGCATGACAAAGCAATCGCAGTACTTACCTACGAGTATAAGGCGCCCTCCGACAAGGTGCAGTGACAGAAAGACTAGTGCAGAGGAGGAGGAGGAGAGAGGAAGAACACTAGCTGTGGTTTCACGGGAATCACGGGGGCTGATTGTAACAATGAAACCTATGAAATGTTGATATCGCCATATGGTTTCTACTGTCTAAAACAATTAAAAACAAAATTAGACTGTCCGGCTTAATATAATTATGTTCATCCTCCCTAAACCATTGGTCGTAATCGAGTTTACTGAGTCTTTGTTTATTGGGGCCGAGAATCACTTGATATTTTATGTTACAAATAGATATTTTTTGACAGTGCATAAGCTTTGATGGTTAGGTGTTTTGTTTCGTGGATCAAGTAACAGTTAATCGTCTTGTTTGAGTGATAATGAAATTGTATATTTAGTTAGAAGTTTGTGACGGTTTTAAAATTTGATACTCTTCTATCAGCATTTTTGCTAAACAATTATTTGATTACCTTGGAAATTTAAAAATATTTTTCATGGAAAAATTATGGCAAGACAGTTGTATGATACACAATATGCATGTTAATTAAATTAATATGTGATAGTAGGATGTTGGTAATATTTTAAGGAATGACACCTCAATTTTAAATATATCTACCTAACACTGCCCATATTTCCGATTTACCATAACAATAACTTAAAACCAACAAGATCCCATGTAATGTCGGAGCAAAGGACTCATCAGCGAAATTAATAATTAAGATTTCACCCAACACTAAATTACTTGTTATTTATTCGCACGTATGGACGACAGAGGTCGTAAAGTGGGATCTATACGATTCGATTATAATCGTGATTTAGTTTTACGACTGTAATCGGGCCGGTAAATTAAAACAATCGACTCATGGTGATTTGAAGCTAGGAATTTCTTAGTCAATTTACAGCATTGCCCGGCCTTAATCATCAAATCTTATAAGAGTTGTCCTACACGCTGTTAAAAGCGCGATATTTTATTAAAAACCCCGTGTTATATTTAAATGTAGAAAAATAACTCTTTCGGGTCTCGGTCTCTGGTCTGGGTGTTGTGGTGCCGGCGTTATTTCTAATCTCTGTATCATAAGTGCTTTGGCTACTTACTATAGATTCAGAGTAATGTATCCAATAATATTGTCCAATAATTATTTATTTTATAGTCTTGTTCAAGGCATATTTATTGAAACATAAGTTAAAAACCAATTTAAATATGTGATTTCTATTAAGTTAAATTAAGTTTAATTATTGGACAACATCACATTCATTGCTCTGATCCTATGATAAGTAGCTTAAGCACTTGTGTTACAGAAATCTGAAACAACAACGGTACCACAACACCCAGACCCAAGACAATATAGAAAAGTTATTTCTCCAGATTGACCGATCGGAAATCGAACCCGAGACCTCAGAGATAGCAACACCAAGTCCGGTATAATCGCCTCTCGGCTACGGAGGTCGTTACGTTATTATTAAGAGCAAAGCTTTATTAGACAATACAATTGCCATTACAACAATTTTTTACATGTTATACCATGGGATTACCATGAACTTTTATAGCAGTATCCTTGATCTTACGAATCATCATCATAGCCATAGGTCGGCCACAGCTAAACATAGGTCCCCAAAGACCTTTAGATTGGCCGGTTAGAAGCGGCCTGCATCCATTATATCGAAGTTAATAGGAAAATTACTCTCACAGATATGTACCACGGAACCCAACACTGCGCGTAACCCGAAACGCACTTGGCCGGTTTTTTGTATAAATATCGACACTAAAATATTTTTTCTTACGTACCTAATATTTCTACTTTTGTAATGTTTAGTTTAGGTATTGGGTTCTCATGACGAGAACTTACAAGTTTTATCTTTCGTTAGCACACTTAACTTTAAGTTTTGGTATACAGAGTTATGTGATTAAATAAAAAAGACTGGAATTCAGACCTTAATTTGACTATTGTTTTGCGATAAACCATAGGTTTTATGGAATGTATGTTTATGGGGAGACTACGATTTGGCATATACTCGTAGAGCATAGGGCTATCCTCGGACAAGGTAGAGCAATAATAATTTGACGCTGCTGGCATTGGATCTCAAATATCTATCTTTATATATAAAATTAATCTCTATTTCCCTTAGTCATCGCATCACGCGTGAACGGATGGAACAATTTCGCTAATTCTTTTTTTGTTGTGGTAATTATCGTCAGGAGAAGGTTCTTTTATAAGAAAAAAAAGATAAAGTTGCGCAGAAAATCCTTTATGAATAAACTAAACCAACGCGAATGAAGTCGCGGGCAACAGCTAGTCTATAACTATACTAAATAAATGTTGGACAACATCCTACGGTTAGTAGCTAAAGCACTTGTGTTAAGATATCATAATCAACGATGGTACTACAAAACATAGAAAAGTTTGTTTTCTAAATTGACCCGACCGAGAATCGGGACCACAGGGTCTGAGATGGCGACGCCAAGTGCGGCTTACTTGCCTCTCGGCAATGAAGGTCGCCGGATGGAGGATGAATCGAGAATCATAGCCGAGGAACAGGCTTAGTAGCGAGCATTGAGAGAGGCCTACATCCAGCAATGTGATGAGTTAGATGATTGCGCAATACTTTTGCAATATATAGGAACTAGACTTTGAAATTTTATACTTTTTAAGTCAACCCGTGTAAACCCATCTTGACTGGACATGTTCACATTATTCCACGTAGATGTCGCTGGTTGAAAAATAATTATGGCGGGCGTGCGTCATGCTGGGTCGACACGAGCCTTCAGCGGATTATTAAGATGTTACCGGTTGGAAGGTGTGCCACAGAGTTGCGTCTCGTTTGACACCTTTCTTATTTCTTAAACTATTGTATGGTTTAATTTAACACAATTTGTTTTTTTGTTGCACCGCCTATACCATCTCTGTATGGCCCCATGGTTGACTGGTAGAGAATGCTTTTGATGTTTTTTTCGTATTACTTTAAGCCGCTTCCAACCGGCTAATGTAGAAATCACTGTTAGAGAACTATGCTCAGCAGTACATGTCCTTTGATAATAATTACGTAGGAAGTACTGTGTAATACATAATAAACTAAAAACCCGACTTGCCCCTGCCAGGACTTGAATTCTGAACTTCTGCGTCGCGCGCCGGGGCCGATACTAATTAAACTACCCCTACTCCAACCGGACAAAATAAACCTTCTAAACAGCTTTTACAACAATATCTTTCTGGGGAAATTATTACGCATTTTTAGTTTTTACTTTTTGTATAATTAATTAAATTGTTTGATATGGCGTAACGTAAACATTTAAAAGATGTCATTTTAATACGAATACGAAACAAAGACATTTATTTTAAGTGATGTGATTATTGATTGTTAAAAAGTCATTAATTTAAACAAGTTTAACAACTTATATTGCTGTTTTTTATGGAAAGTTATTTTATTTTATTGGCAATTACAATATAGGTAAAAAAAGCCATTAAACGTCCCACTGCACGGCACAATGCCTTACCTCATCTATGTTAAGAACCTAAAAACGTTACCCTCAATGCAACCGCGCCACTGCACCAAATATGCGCCGATTAATACTTTTATTCCATTTTGGAAAACATTATTTTAATTGCTTTATTCGTAAATACGTACTATACTTTTAAATATAATTAAATTCATATTTGATTGATCATTCATTCAGTTGATAATTCAACTAAGTGCTTGAGTACTAAATATAATAAGTCATTCCTAGCATCATTTTTAATAATCGAAATTCGCAGCTGTATGGCGTCTCTCAGTTAGATTTGCACATCTCGAGCTGCTGATGGTAATCAGGACAGCACGACCGACTCATTTAATGCTTGTCGATTCGGATCCGATCGGATTGTGTCCGTTTTCGTAATTGAATTATTATTTTTGCGACTCGAGTTTCGTTGACAGGATGGTGCGCAAGTAAAAATTATTTGTCTTTTGTTTTGATGTTGTTTTTTGTTTTTGTTTGAGGAGATTATTATTTAGGTTTGAAGTGACTGGGTCTAATGTGTATCTGTCTGGTTTGGATTATAAATAAATATGATAGTTTTAAAAACTATAAAATTAACACGTATGTATTAACTGCGTTAATTTTATAGTTTTAAAACTATCATAAATTTGTCTATTTATTAAACTCGTCAAAACGAATCAAGTGAGCCCAAACACGAAGGTTTTACATAGTAGTGGTTGAAGTATTCCATTATCCACCTCATGACTCCATCATCAGATCAGCATGATGATATCAAATTATTGTATTGTCAACCGCACGTCAAATACGTTTTTACGGGTAAACCACATGAATGGGTTATTTATGTAAGTAATATGTTGTCTCGTCTGGCACCGTGCTTGTGCGCGGCGGTGCATCGGCCAATCGAGGGTTCCGGGTTTTTTCACGATTCTGTGCTCCCCATAGGCCCGGAGTCTGTTGGAGGGATTTGGGATTCTCTGGGGGTCCGATGTGCCGCTGCGTCACTCGCTGCACGTTCCAGCGTCGGAGGTTCCCGCCGAAAATCACCGTCGTGATAAGTCCGTGGCTGTCACGACAAATGCTGAACCTTTTCGACACATCAGATTTGGTTTTGAAATTGTCTTATGTATGTTTTTCTTGTGTGTCGAATAAAACTTTGTAAGTACATTCTAAATATGTACTTACAAAGTTTTAAATCGATACGTCAGTTAGAAGTACCTAGGTTTAAAACTACTTCCAAGATTTCATAACATAGTTAGTTAGTTACAAGTGAAGCTAATCTAAGTATGTTAAAAAAAAAAGAATTATTATTATACCTAAAATAAAATTAGATTATTTTGATGAGTTACAAATAAAGCATAAAAATATGCATTTTATTAACTTTAATTTGTTAAAAATATTTTAGAGTTCTTTCTGAACTAAGATGAAACATAATAGGTAATTAGGTACTTTGCTTTTTCATAACGTTGTACAAAGTTTATTTCTAAATATTTGTGACGTGCGAGATATGTGTTTTTTTTTTGTTAACACTTTTAACAAATCTCATTTTGTATTACATTGTCTTGGTATATGAAATAATCCTTTTTTACATAACTTCACACTTTGAAGTCAAGTATTTCTCAAGAGCTTACGCAATAAAAAGGGTTTTAACCAACATGAATCATTTATGAGCTGATAATATGGGGCAAGGAACTCTTTTAGTTGCCACCAACCGACACTTGGCGGCGCCACTAGTCGTGAGATCATTTCTGTTTTATGTCAAACCGTATACACTTTAAATAGTTCTTATAGCGTTGAAATAAGGTTTAATTTGTTTGATATTTGTTGCAAATGTATGTTGGTATGATGAACTAAAGCTAAGCACTACACTTGAATACATATTCGGTTATTAAGTTGATAAAAACTGTCGCATCACATTTAGTGCAGGCAGTCTCACGATGAGAATAAATTAGAAAGAACAACCGTTATGGATGACATCACTGTTGTTTTGAAATCCTATTCAGATTTTAAAGTTAGTAAATATTTTCATTTGTTTTATGCTTATAATTTTGTGTTCCAAAAAATATTTTACGAAATTTTGACGTTAATATTAGTCATATTTCTACAGTTACGAGCATATCTTTGATATCAGCACACCTCAATGTGTAGTTTGATGTAAAAGTTAAGAATTATTGAAAATATTCCTTTTCCTGCGCTCGCCAACCCGCCCGCCAAGCGTGGCGAGTATTGGCAATCCCCCCGATGATCAGTCATTGGGGGAGGCCTTTGTTCAGCAGTGGACCTCCTATGGCTGAAATGATGATGATGATGATGATTCCTTTTTCATGTAGGTGCATAGGTTTCCTAGGTAAAGTCCTACATTTATAAATTGGGTAAAAAGAAAACCGGTTTTTGCGCGTTTAATTCGACCGTTTATCCAGAGGGCGTAATTTATTTTACTACTTTTACGTTATAAACGAAAGGTTAACGCGTAATTCTTTTGCATTCGGGGTAGTGCCGCTTGGTTATGGTATATTGTGGAACCTTTTTAAATATATTTTACTTTGATAACATACAACGTGTAACTTTTAATACGCAAAACCTCTTAAGTGCTAATTCTAGTGCTCAAACACAACTTTTTGTATGGGACCAACATCGAAATCGCAAAAAAAAAGGATTTTTAGTATGAAGATGAAGTTTTTTTTATAAGATTTTACTGTTAGTCCCGTACAAGATTTTACGTATTTAACTGTAAGTAAGTAGTTTAAAGAATTACATAGGAATCATCAAAACGAATAAAATAAATCTATGAAATGGTAGGTATCAAATTTGTTATAATCAATTTGGATGACTTCTAACGGTGTAGGTTAGATTTGGCTTCCAAGTTATACATCGGGGGGGATTGCCAATACTCGCCACGCTTGGCAGGCGGGTTGGCGAGCGCAGTTTTTATAAGATTTCGCACGCAGACACTGCTGCACGGCTCGTGCTACAGGAATTAGTCGCCTCGACACGCCTCCTGTTGGCGGTGGGGAAGTGTATTCTTTACGGCCGTCCTCACACGGCACTACATAGTTTTACTATTAGGTAAATTATTATTAATATATCTATAGTTTGTTTTAAGAAAAGCGTGTTAAATATAAATAAATAAAATATGAATCCAGAAGGAGGATTCAGGTAATAAGTTTGAAGACACAATTTTTTTTCTAAACAATATTTTTATCAGAATGTTTTCTTTAGATGTTTAAAATCCCACTTACTTATTCAATAAACGTTCGCACTGTGGGAACGATGTATAACCCACTTTGTTGGAGAGAAACTACACCTATTTATTTTATCAAGGTGCATCCGTATTCTGGAAGTGTTCTCCAATTTCAACATGATACAGAAAATTCAGTTGTGTTTTGAAATTTTGTGATATACTGAGACACTTACTTAATATCTCAGCTTTATCTCAGCTTTTAAGATCACAGAATGAAATGTTTACGGTACGTGGTGGTACAATAAACGAAATTGAAATGTTTTATTTAGTGAATTCGTTTCATTAGAGTTCCGTAGTCATTACGGAATTTTTATAGTTTCACCATATTCGTCCGTCTGTTTGTCTGTCCGCGGCTTAGCTCGGAGACTCTTAGAGCCAGTTTCACCACTTGCTGATAAGTTCTGGATAACCTATCTGGCACTTGTTTTGACAAATAACCCATACAATTAACTGTCAAAAAACTTATCAGCCAGTGGTGAAACTGGCCCTTATACTAGAAAATAGTAATTTCGCCTGACTATAATATTAAACACGTCGACAAAGTGTAAGGGTAAATGTTGATGAAAAATATGGTATGTAATTAGGTACCTTCCATGCACGTGGAGACGATTACTTTTCTTGTCTATCTCATGGTATGCGATTTCGTTTAAAATTATTGATGCCTGAACACTTTAAAGCTCTACCTCTCTTTTTTGCTTTACAAGAGAGATAAAGTAAAAAAAATATATAACGAAAATTAAGAGAAAAACTATCGCAGCTAGGTACGCCTTACAAGTTAACTTCGTAACTTAGCACTTCGTAACTTAACTAAGACGCGCACAAAATGGCGGACATTCAAATTGTAGCACGTCAATCTGTAGTTTGGTATGAGGTTTCTTTTTAATTTCTAAGTTCGTTACAGTAAAAGTTGTTGTATCTGAGCACCAGAGACTGACCGATAAACAGTACAAAATTAATAATAATTTATTTCTACAACTGTTTTAAAAACATAAGGTTATATAGGCTTTTTAACCAAATACAACAAACGAAATAGTTTTAACATCTTAGAGTTCAGTACACCTAGCAAAAAACCGTAGTTAACATTTAAAGACTTACAAAATAAAACTAGAACATCTAAAAACAAAACACACCCGCACATTCGCGCGCAAAAACTTCAAACAAACAAATGGGGCGTCTATAACAGCTTGCATGACAAATACCGGATCTAAACAAGCGGGCCTAGCCAACTGGAGTGTAGGCAAGTGGAACCCCTTAGATGTGCCCCACCCCGCATTGTTTGTGAGAGACTGCACGGCGCTTTTTATGTGGGTACGTAGATGAGACAATTGAAAGAAATAGAAGTGATGAAACTGTAGGCTCGTGAAAAAAAATGTTTTCTCCCGCGACTTCGCATACGTAGATTCCAGCATTACGCAATCATCCCATAGCACTACCACAGTTATCCTATTTGTTCAGCTAAAATCTATCATCATCATCATCATTATACCTAGTTTTTAAACCTAGGCATCTAGTGTTTTTGTCTCATGTATTCGCTCGCACAGCAACTACAAATACAATTTAACTACATGTTTTAAAAATTAATATTTTTTATAACTTGTCAGTCATTTGACATTAACTGAACAGAATGATGATTGTTTTATAAAGTGCTTATCTCTAATTGTATACAAGTTTTATTTATTGTATACAAATGGGTTTTATGTTAAAAGCACTTGTGGTAAATATTCGTTTTAAAAATTGCATCATCATTACTTTTAATTCACTTGAACCAAAAGTAATTGTTTACTCCGCCTCTGCTTAGTTTAAAGTCAATTTTATCAATTTTCACTTCAAAGTACTACAAAATCAAAGGTTTTAAAGAAAAGTCTTGTGCACTTCTAATCAAAGCCGTATCGTATCGTCTCTTCCAATAAACATCCTCCCCTAACATGTAAACCGGATACGACGTAGCGAGGGGCGTATCTAGACACTCATCGTGCAATCTCTAGAGTTATAAACGTAGTATGGTAGGCTTACTCCTTTTAACAAGACACTCATGTGCAAGGTTACTTTAAGTGTAAATGCAGGCCAGTAAATAAAACAATGTAATTTCTTAAGGACGTACATTAAAATGACGAAAAAAACAGAAGAGAAGGGAGAGACAAAATTCCTGTAAATATTTTAAGCAGGGTTTCTTCTTTGTTCTGCAAATGTGTGGTATTTCTTCTATTGAGAGCTGTCAATATTAATGTCAATGTTAGGATCTATCAAATTAATACCTACTTCCTTAAATTACTTTGCCTCAAAACTTTGAGATTTATGCGGTACTGTAAATTTTGTTACTCTACTGTCGTCATGTAAAACGGATTAAACAGCATCAACAAGATACACAAGTTGATTGTAGGCACCACTTAACATGCGCCAGACATCACACTGATTGTCATGTTCTAGAAGGAATAGCCTAGTTTCGTGGGTCAAAAAATATTATTCTATTTAGTCCGTCAGTTAGATTATGAAAAAATATTGGACCTATATTTTGACTTTTGTCAATCAAACAAAAAATGACAAATATCATTATGCTCTTTAGCATCAAAGTTTGGTAATGAGAGCACGTGACGTTGCTAAAAAATTTCGCAAGGCGTGACGTTACGCAGAACTTTAACGGGCTATATTTCATAATTTTTTGTTTGATTGAGAAAAGGAAAAATACGTGTACACAATATTTTCTGTTAATCCAACTGACTGACGGACTTATTAGATTTTTTTAGGAAACTAGCCCAATAACAAAATTGACATTAAACCAAGAAATTAACATCCTTGGAAGACGAGGTACCGGGAAATGAATTTTTCCAGGGATGTATCCAATCAGAAAAGTTAGTTTTTATAAACTGGGAATCGAAACCTGTGCAAAAAGGATGCTATCTCAAACTCAATATCGCATTCATAATAAAATTTGACTTATTAACATACATAATTATGACACTATCTCTAGGGAATTAAAATTTGTCTGTGAGATAGGTTTTTTTTTAAAGCTCTTTTTGATTTAGGCCTCATAATAACTGATTAAACCCCATTCTTCTCTAACGAATTACTAAACCTACTAGCTCAATGTGTGTTGTGGTTAAAGGTAGAAATCCCGCACTAAATTCCACCTAAAACAGGCTTCCGCAAACAAATTCCTCTATTCCAGAAACAATTTCGCGCCCTATTATCCCGGCTCCTGCACAATTGAAAATTCCAAAAAATCCGCCTTTTGTCCCTTAGTTTTATTTTGGCGATAAATGATGGCAGTTTTTATTCAATTTGCCGGTTGAAAATAGGATCGGGTGCATTTTGGGTGGCTTTGTTGTTCGCTGTAACGGCTGCATAGGAGGTCGTGATTTCGTTAATATATTGCTGCTTACTACAAATTGAAAGCGAGTAAATTCTTTTGTTAGCATCGTAAAGTATTTTTGGGATAGCTTTATTCCATTTTAAGCAAATAGGTCAATTCGATTTTTTAGTTTTAGGTTAGTTTATTTTTGAATTATTAGAATTTTAATTGTTATTGATCATGATTAATAAAGTATTCACAACTAAAAAAAATATTCTATATTTTGATAGCATTTTATTACACAGGTGTTATAAATAGGTTAATGTAGACGTGAAATAATTGAAATTATGCCAAAAGTCGACCATATTCGGTTCAGTTCTCGTTTCGAATTAATTCAGATTTTTTTCTTCTTTTTAATTGTCTTGTGTCTGAGTCTGCAGAGAAACTATGAAAAAAATAATTTTCCGGTACAAATTAACACTACTTACTTCTGGGCTATTGGTGAAGTAGTAACTTTAGTAACTAACTAAAATTAGAACTAGTTCTGAATGAACTAGTTCCAATATGCAATTTTAATTTCACTTTGACTTAAAATTTATTCTGAAGACCCAGTTGGTGCGGATCCAACTTAAATGCGGTCCCGGGTTCTATTCCCGGTTAAGGTCAATTCAAATTTTTTTTTTTTCTATATTGGCAAATCTGGGTGTGACGGATAACGTCTTTCACGACGTCCACTAGTAATACAAAGATGTTTATTTCTTATTTCGTGACCATGACAAATGAGTGTCTTGTTTTGTCATATTATATTAAAAAAAACATATAACTGGGTTCTATATTTCAAATAGTACCAAGTCATTTAAGTACTTGAAAGTAAACAGAATCGTATCTCGCCTTACCCCAGTTTGGCGTAACCCGCAGTGCGGCTGATGGTCGCCGCGGGGCGCCACTCGCCACTAAGTGATTTTATTTGTGTCCACATTCCGATGTGTATCAAATTACAAGTCGAGCGACCAGCTGCTTGATTGATCGGCCGACCGGTCGCTAAAAGCAAAACATTGACTCAAGTAATTATCTCTGGTTGGTGGAAATTATGCGGCGCGGTTTTCCTAAATACTATTCGTGTGAGGACTGAACTAAAGTAACAGTGGCGAGTTAAAAAGGTGTAACAATAGTGTTGTGAGACAAAAGAACCACGACAGTCAACAAATTTGTATCATTTTTAGGATTCCCAGTTCAGTAGTTACGATAAGTAGACGTGAAATAATTGAAATTATGCCAAAAGTTGACCCTATTCGGTTCGGTTCTCGTTTCGGATCAATTCAGAAAAAAAAAATGTTTTTCTTAATTTTCTTGTGTCTGGGTGTGCAGGGAGACCCCGAAAAAAGGTATAAGGAAACATTTTTTATGGGTTTATCCCAAGGGTTTATCCCAATTATCTTTTATCCCAAGAAGAAAGTGTTATCAAGAAGCTATGAAGAAGCGACTGGATGCAGCTTGTTTCCAACCAGCCAGTCTAAAAATCACTCGGGTAGGCTGTTCAGCAGTAGACGTCCTGTGGCTGAAATGATGATTATGATGACCAAAGAATTAATTGAGAAAAACAAATTACGAAAAAATATTAATTATTCATTATCAGTGGCAAAAGAAGAAATAAAAAATTGAATACAGCTTTAACGTATATTTAGTGGCGACCATGAACTAGGAGAGAAAGCATGGGCAGGTCTTCAATCTGGTGGACTGACAACTCTGTCAAGGTTACGGGAAGCAGCTGCGTGCATTTGGTACGAGCCGCTTGCTGTGGCGTTCTATGGCATGTGTAAAGCAGTTAACTTCCAAAGGCTGATGAATGATTATAAGTAGAAAACGAGTTTTTTTTAAAAGAAATCAACACCCCCATTTGCAATGCATTTAGCAAATACGCGCATCGCCATAGGGTTTGTGGAGAATTAATCAGCAGCACTTAAAAGACGTGTGATTAATTGTCTCTGTTTGCGTTACCACGACCTCTGGGTTCGGTCCAGCTCCATATTAAGTTGTCTGGTTAATGAGGAGGATATTTCACTGAGAGAATGTGGCTTGGTAAAAAGGTTTTTGTTTTCTTCCAACTTTGGGTCAACACGAAAAAAGCTTTGAAATTAACAAAATGTTTATAACGGCTTGCTTTAGTAGTCTGTAATCGCAAAGAGTTTGCGCGACAAGCAAAAGTATTTATATCCGAGTCATGGATGACTACCAAGATACTATCTTGTTCTGTGACCAATGTGTTGTATAATATTTTTTGACATAATTTTAATCTAATTGTTTGTTTGTAATATTGCAATGCTTTATAATAATATTTGACATTTAATTTTGCATGTTAGTTGATAAAACCGGATTCTGTTTCTTTTCATATATTTTTGAACACTGTTCTAAATAATATTTGCACGTCGCATTGCGATAGAATATGTTAGAAATTGTATCTTGATTTTACCTACTTATTGTAACCATATTCTGGCAAATAAATGATTTGTTTATTTATATTTATTTGTGTGGTTTAGCGATAGATGTGGCCGGCCCACTGTAACTTCAGCTTGCTACATTTTTAAACGACGGCTATTACTTTAATCTTCTGCCGGATGACGTCGTTCCGGACTTTGTGTCTTAGCATGATCCCAAGCATCAACATTTTCATAGCTCGCTGATTGACGTGAAGACGGTGGGCTAGTATGAGTATGAGTATGAGAATGGACTCCCTTTTCCGCACTTAGACTCAAATTCGGTCCTTTGTGCGTAGGGGTATGATGGTTACGGATATAACCAGCCTAGCTCCGCCCAGAAGCGCAGAAGTTTCCTGGGTTTTTCACAGGCTTCGCGGAGCGACCTTGGGTTGTCAAGGATTTCATTACGTTGTGACGCAACCGCCTCACATTCCAGGACTACGTGGTTGGCAGTTTCGTCTGTAGTGAGACATGCCCTACAGAGAGGGCTGTCTGTGTTACCTATAGTGTAGAGGTGTTTGTTTAGTTAGGAGACAGTGACCGGTCACTGTGCCCACGATTATTCGCAGGTTTTGTCTTTCGAGGCTGAGTATACGTCGAGTCAATCTGGGCGTGACCTCTGGAAGAGTTAGTTTTGATTGCCTGCATGCAGTACTCAGTGCCCAACGTTTGTTTTGTTGTGATAGTGTGCGGTTTCTGATCCAGGTGCGCAGTTGGGAGTATGGTAGAGGGAGAATTGGGAGTGGCCCTTCAGTGACCATGTCCGAACCTCTCCTCGCCAACTCATCTGCGGCGTCGTTGCCTAAGGATTTACTATGACCTTTTATCCACTGCAGTGTTACCTTGTTGGCTGTAGCAATCTTTTGCAGGGATAGGTAGCATTCGTAAACGAGTTTTGAGTTGCTGGTGTAGCTGTCAAGGGCTTTTAGCACTGCCATGCTGTCAGAGAGTATCCGAATGTTAAGGTCGGTAATTTCTCGTCTGGCTATGGCGTTGGCAGCTTCGTTGATAGCTACACATTCGCATTGAAAGATAGAGCTTTGTGGGCCTAGTGTCATGCTTATGTTAATGTTGAGATCTAAAGAGTGTACTCCTGCGCCTGTGCCCTTCTCAGTTTTCGAGCCGTCAGTGTAAACACGGACTTCCGCGATGCCTGAGTGGTCCTTCTCAGTCTCAAATGGTTGTATCTTGTATAGTTTTTGTGTTAAGTATTTGCTAGGAGTCCTGTCGGTTGGTGCCATCAATAGCGGCTGGTCCGTTATTGCTTGGCTCAGGATAGATGTATGGTGGCTCCTGCAATTGCCCCATAGGCCTAGGTTTTGCAGCCTGATTGCACTCATTGCCGCTTCCTGCTGAATTAGAAGGTCGAGTGGGCGCAGATCAAGCAGTATCTCCAGGGCGTCTGTGGGTGTACTTTTCATGCAGCCTGTGATTGCAGAGCAAGCCAGTCTTTGAAATCGTTGTAATTTGGTTTTTGTTGTTGTTAGTGTTGTTCTTGTCCACCATACGAGAGCTCCGTAGGTTAGTGTTGGTCTGATTACCATTGTGTAGAGCCATCTAATGATTTTCGGGGAGAGGCCCCATGTTTTACCTAACATTTTCTTGCACTGAAAGAATGCTGTGCAAGTTCTTTCTAGTTTATGGTCCAGGTGTTTATTCCATAAAAGTTTGCTGTCAAGTATTACACCTAGATACTTAACTTCCGTTGTGAGTGAGATGTCAGTATCAAACAACCTAGGCAGCGTTAGGTTGCTGATATTTCGTTTGTGTGTAAACATTATTAGTTCCGTTTTTGCTGGGTTAACCGAGAGACCGTGGTTGCTGCACCAGGACTCTATTGTTTTGAAAGCAGTTCTCATGAGGTCACACAGTGTGCTGTCCGAACATCCTGTGGCTAAAATAGCCAAGTCATCCGCGTAACCCACGGTGTGTAGGCCGCGCCCGTTGAGCCTGCGGATGAGTTCGTCTACCACGATGTTCCATAAAAGGGGTGATAGGACGCCGCCTTGAGGACAGCCTCTGGCAACGATACCTCTGGTCATGGTGTTGACGGTAAACCGGATTGCTCTCTGTGTTAGCATGTTGTTGATAGTTTCAGCGAGTGTGGGATTAACTCCGAAGTTCACCAGCGCCTGATTTATGCTGATAAAGTTGGTTTTATCGAAGGCACCTTCAATGTCAATGAAAGCGCCTAGTGTAGATTGTTTGTTAGTCAGTCCTTCGCCTATACGTGCTACAACGCTGTGAAGGGCTGATTCTGTTGATTTGCCTTGGCTGTAGGCATGTTGTTGTGGGTGTAGTGGTCTATGTGGAATAACGTTTTCACGAATTTCACGATCGCAAAGTCTTTCCAGTGTTTTGAGTAGGAAGGAAGTTAAACTTATGGGCCGAAATGACTTGGCACTGGTGTAGTCACTTCTTCCTGGTTTTGGTATAAATATTACTTTGACTTCCCTCCAGGCTTTGGGTATGTATCTGTGGGCGATGCATGATCTAAAGATGGTAACTAAATAGTCAACCAACAGATCCGCGCTCCACCTCAACAGGCCCGGGAAGATCCCATCTATACCTGGAGATTTATACGGTAGGAAGCTGTTAATTGCCCAGAGTACTTTGTCGTGATCAACAATGGACTTTGCTGTGTCCCAGTCTGGGCCATCGGGAGTCGGTGAAACTTGAGGTTCCCACTCCATATTGTCGGAGATCGAACATCCGGGAAAGTGGGTTGACAGAAGTAGTTCACTGGTTTCTGTGTCGTTGTTAGTGTAAGTGTTGTCAGTTTTCTTTAGGCGCCCTATCGTTTGTTGGGGTGCACTTGACAGAATGCCTTTAATTTTCATTGCCTGACTGGTATTTTCGATGTTGGTACAGAAGCGTCTCCAGCAGTCTGTTCTGCGTTGGCGGATCAAGCTTTTGAAGGCTTTCTTTTTAGTATGATAGTTGACCCAGTCAGTTGGTTGTCTGGTGTTCATTGCTCTGTTGAACAGTTTCCTCACTTGCCTTCGTAGCTCTTGTAGCTCTTTGTTCCACCAGTGACCTTTAGGTCCTACCAGTGGTGTAGTAAGGGGACAAGATTGTTCATAGCTGTTCATTAGAGCGTTTGTTAGTTTGTTAACATGTTGTTCGATTTCATCGATTGGGTTATCTGTGCGACGGGATCTCGAGAAAAGACTACATCACGGCAGACGTAGTATAGAACGCCCTTCAGCTCGATGAACTGATGACCTTAGAAAGATGGCTAGCAGTGGCTGGATGAAAATATGGGAGATTGTGATTTTTGGCGCTCTTCGGGGAAGGCTTATGTCAAGCAGTGGACTGCAATAGGCTGAGATAATAATGATGATGATGACTGAATAGTCGTTTAATTTTATTTTTTACATGCATGTAACAAACCTTTTATAATGCATGTAACAAAAATTTATGACCTAAGTCTTATTAGCTCGCATTCAAATAAAGTTCGGGATATCAGCAAATTAATCGGATTCCAATTGAAAATAATACCAATATACTTTAAAATACCTTTATAATTCAAAACTTTCGACAAAACTGACCACTAATCTATTCTTGCAAACGTTTCTTTTATCATCATTATCATTTCAGCATCATAGGACGTCCACTGCTGAAC
Source organism: Anania hortulata (assembly GCA_963576865.1). Classification (NCBI taxonomy): domain Eukaryota; kingdom Metazoa; phylum Arthropoda; class Insecta; order Lepidoptera; family Crambidae; genus Anania; species Anania hortulata. The sequence continues at coordinate 2,131,143 of OY756400.1, forward strand.
ATAGGCCTCCCCCAACGTTTTTTTCTACACTCACTTATTATTGCGACGTTTTAAAAAACTTTTCAACTCAAAAATAACAAAATTTTTAGCTTCTCGGTGCGTACAAAATAAATGTATTATTCAGTTTGCGTAGACGAGAAATTTGGGACTTTCGATGTTATCTATTGATGCATATCAGTTGAGCTCGGCTTTTGGAATGCCAAGTAGACTAAAAGGTGTCGCTAAAGAGATTACTGAACTATTCTGGGATTAGTTTTTACAAGGCATTTTTGTGGATGCTCATTCCTGTTATCAGGATTAAAAATACATTAGGGACATAAAATATCTTTGCTACAATTTGTCAGGCTGTTTGTAATAAGTGTAAGTCTTTTCTATACGACTGCTTTTATATATGTATGTATACACGTGTCTTATCCTACCTACATCATGGTGAACTACTTTTGTTCTACTATGATATCTAAAAAATAGATTGCATATTTTCAAAATATATATAGTTACCAAGTTATCTTTGAGATACAGAACACCCTGTTTACATACATATGTATGTGTTTCTTTATTTAAAAGTAACGACTTAATGCCTTCATAAATTTTGATTTATGTTGGGTGGACCTTCCAAGGCCGCTGTAACGAATAAATAGTTATTATTCGTTTACTTACTGAATAAATGAAACAAACACATCCGCCGGCGCGTCTGTGGCCTTGAGTTCCATGGGTGTTAGTATCAATAGAAGGATTTCTTTATCACATGACAATAACTAAGTACGACTTTATAATAAATTTGGCCTTCGAAGTACTAGGCTGTGGCGTTCCATGGTCAACCTACCTTATGAAGTATTGTTAGAAGCTTAGCGTTCTCCAGAGTGACATATATAGCTATTATGTGTTAATAAAACAATACGACGAATGATATACTTAATAATATATGCGGCCTAAAGATTTTTTTTCTAAACTTACCAAAATAAAAGGTTTTGAATGGCAATTACAAAAAACATATACCTTGTGTAGTTGAAACGTACTTTTTAATGACAAATTGTTAAAAAAAAGTATGAAATACAATTAACAGTAAAAAAAAACACACGATTGCCGTTAATAAAAGCGAACTAAAAAGTTCCATAAAATTACTTCCACTATAATACAAAGAGTAAATTTTAATAGCAGTTGCATAAGAAATGGGACATGATAAAACGCGGGTGCAGGTGTGCCTGAAAATTCTCACTTCAGACTAAGCTGAACGTTTAGCCAGACTGAAATATGGCGCTAAAAGTTATGACGGGAATTATTTTTGAGAATATTTATTAAAGAGCTGTGCGAGAGACTTTTGTTTCACATTGAAAGAATTAAATTTTTCTTTTAGTACAAATTACATTTAAGCTGTTAGCTAACTGAAAAATCTAATTAGTCCGACAATTGGATTAACAGAAAATATTGGACACGTATTTTTTCATTTCTCAATCAAACAAAAAATAATGAAGATATAGCCCGTTAAACTTCAGCGTAACGTCACGCTTTACGACACTTTTTAGCAAGGCGTAACGTCACTCCCAAACTTTGATGCGGTTTATCTTCATCATTTTTTCTTTAATTGACAAAAGAAAAAATATGGATTTAACATTTTTAAATACACAAACTGACGGACTAAATAGAATAATATTATTTTGACCCAGGAAACTAGCCTATTGTGGTAGTTGCAAGCACAGCACGTACAACTGACGGCTGATGGGGCAGAAAGGTTCTAGAATGGAGGCTACGTACCGGCAAGCGCAACTTAGGACGCCCACCCACAAGGTGGACAACGACCTGGTAAAGGTCGTTGGAAGCCGCTTGTAGGACGGTTTCAACCGGCCAATCTGGAAGACACTGGGGAGGTCTACGTTCAGCATGGACATCCTAAGGTTGAAATGATTATAATGAATCATAATTGTAGTTTCATTTGTTCAATTAACTCACTTATTGTTTTTTTAACAATAAAAGCGGAAAACCAGATTTAAAACCATAAAATATAGTCATGCTTTCCAACCAGAGAACTTACCAACATTATAAATAACATTTCATACTAATACATACTTAATAATTAAAAAACAATTTATTCAATTAAAGTACTAGATTTGTTAAAAATGACATAAAACCAAGGGGTGCATTAAAAACTGATTTTTGAATTTATTTAAATATTTTGGTTAGGTTTACCATAAGGCCTGGCTCGCGTCAGAGGTACCCTAGCTAGTAGGCCCTTTGGGATCAGTGCCTTCTGCACTTGCCAATGCAGATCAGCGGTGAAGCGGTGAAGATGTATAGGCCCTTCTGCCAACTGCATAGGTCCAATAAAAAGTTTAGCTTCAAGAATTTATTTGAGAAAGTCCAGCTAACCTTACAATTTAAGTGTCTGTTCCACGATTGACTCATTTTTAAGCACCGACCTTTGCAGTCTTCTGTCAAATCTTACCATATTAATAATTTATTAAATCATACAGTGTTATTTGTAAAAGAATCAAAAATAAATTTATATAATATGACGACCTCCGTAGCCGAGAGGCGAGCATACCGGACTTGGTGTCGCTATCTCTGAGGTTCCGGGTTCGATTCCCGGTCGGGTCAATGTAGGAAAATAACTTTTCTATATTGTCTCGGGTCTGGGTGTTGTGGTACCGTCGTTGTTTCTGATTTCTGTAACACAAGTGCTTTGGCTACTTACCACAGAATCAGAGCAATGTATGTGATGTTGTCCAATATTTAAAAAAAAATATAAATAGCTAGTGATAGCTCTGCTGTTTGGTGTCCGCGGGAGATGCCTCCCAGGTACATGATTTATATAGCTAGGCCAGATCGTAAAATTGATCATTTTATGATGTGACCAATCATTTCATAAAATGGTTGTATTTCATGATATAGAACAGAACACGCTGCCTACATCATGATGTGGTCTGACCAGATCAATGAATACTCAGCGTTTGACGATATAAATAGCTAGACGCACGAATACTTCATGAAATGGTCAAACATTAGTGATCATATCGTAAAATCATTACCCTATCCACCGGTAGAGGCGCTAGTGTTGCTTTGTTTTTGTGATGAGTAATGGCGGTGTACAAATATTTTATTCTAAAAGTGAATAATGATGTGTAAATTGAAGGTGAAAGTGCAGTAAAATATCTTTACGACACCAAGCTAGGCGATTTTTATGAAAGTCACTCAAAAAACGAGCGCAACGTTAAAAAATCAAGGAAATCGGAACGTAATTTGAGAGGTTAGTTAGGTTATTTAGCTATTCAAGTGTTTTTATTTATTAGTTTTGCTTAAAAATAATAACTATTTAAAATGTTTAATTTATCTATCTACCAAGATTAAAAATATTAAACAAATCCACGTAACTTATAAACATATTTGTATTTTAATGATATGGCCAAACGTGGATTGACATTTCATCGAATGTTGACGTTTAAACGATATGGTCAGTTTTAGTTGGCCATATCATAAAATACCACCATTTTATGAAATGATCGGTCACATCATGAATTGGTCAATTTTACGATCTGGCTACGACATATATACTAACACCTATTTTTAAGTTTTGAATTTGTACTAACCCATGGACCTATGTTGCCCGAAATAAATAAATATTGAATTGAATTGAATTGAAAAACCTCCTAGGGGCTGATTCTGTTGCTCAAATACAACAACTTTTCCTATGGGACCAACATTAAAATCTAAAAAAAATAATTAACTAATCCATACAAACTGATGTCAGCTGGCAGCGGCTTAGTATGGGAAAGTGTTTTTTTTTTATTTCAATGTTGGTCCCATAGAAAAAGTTCTTGTATGCACCTGAGCATCAGAATCAGCCCCTAGGAGGTTGTTGATGTTTTACAAATAATCCTGTATTTATCTAGTAATTTAATCATAGGCTAACAACAGTGCCCGAGTTTTCTTGCGTTGCTGCAATAATACAGTGTGTGACCTGGAACCAGGGATAATATTTAAAACAGAGACTATAGGTCCTTAGTAACTGAATCAATACAGTCCCAAGTAATTTATAATTAAAACTTTACTTTTTGATTTTTTCTAACAAACTCAATTGTAAATTCAATGTAATGCAAACAATGCAATAGTTCCGCTCAACTCGATCGATTGAGTTCATCTGCTGCATCGGAACGTCTCTTTGACACGACATTGACGACGTTAGCGGTAGTATCGTTTTACAATAATACCTACACTGATTATGAATCGTAACTTTAAATTCTTATTGCGTGTAATGCATGAGTTTTGGTTGACTGGAATCTTTTCAGAAAAAATACTAATATTTAGAGTCTCGGTTTTAAACATTATCCCCGGTTTTAGACCTGTATATTATCTGTATAATAACTATCTGTATAATAACTGTATATTATACCGAAGCAGTGTTAGGGTAAAAAAATTGGACATCTAAAAGAGCTTTTAGACCTATTTGCAGAAATTGGCTTTATTGGTTACGTATTAAAATAAAACGTGCCGTGTGGGGACGGCCGTAAAGAATACACTTCCCCACCGCCAACAGGAGGCGTGTCGTAAGAGTCGACTCATTCCTGTAGCACGAGACGGGCAGCAGCGTCTTCGTGCGAAATCTTATAAAAAAACTGCGCTCTCCAACCCGCCTGCCAAGCGTGGCGAGTATCGAGTATGATCAGTCATTGGGGGAGGCCTTTGTTCAGCAGTGGACCTCGTATGGCTGGAATGATGATGATGATGATTAAAATAAAAAGTTGTATAATTTTTTTTTTATTAACTTTAGATACGAAATCTATGCCTGTGTGAGCTTGATTTGTTTAAAACCTAAATGCCGATACGTAAGGGTATCAAACCTTTGATTTTGTCGTGTAAGAATAATGCTATCGAAACATTTTGCTTGCTACAATAACACGTTTTCATTCTATCCAGATAAAATAAGTATTGGTTCTCGTATAATTACTCGCTCGTTCATGTATCAGCCGTAACGCGTTTCGACGGATCCGGGACGCGCTTGCATTACAAATAAGAACTGGCGTCTCGACGCTAGAAACTGAAGTAAAGACGTGGTTAGGCTTGGAAAAAAATTTGAGTCTAATATTTTTATCTATTTATCCATTGACGTCCATCCGTTGAATTGTTTATTTTTTACGGCCTAGTAGCGCGTTGATCCACCATTAACGACAAAGGATCTTGGTTTTATGTTCGGTTTATTCAGCAAACGAACTTTTTCTAAATTAGCTTAGGTTTGGCCATGCTGGGAGACACCTGGCAAAAAAAATGTCTGGTACCTCGTAAAACAACATTTTTGTATCCATTAAAAAAGAGCAGATACTCAATTAGACAGCTTCTTTTTGGGGGTTTGTGTATGACCAAATGAGAGCCAAAAAATGTACAGGGTAAAGCAGCCCAAAAAGTTCAGCGTTTTATTAAATAAATAAAAATACAAAAAAAAAAAATGTGTGAAAATTAGGGCATAAAATATGTACTGATTTCTTTAAAATAATTTTAAACACAAGTTATGCGCCGATTTTTTTGCATTAAAACTAGGATCAAACAAAAATAAAAAGTCCAGATCCAAAACTGGGAACCAACGAAAAGATTCCTATTTTTTGTAAAGAAGTCTAGTAATCGAAAAACTTATAACAATGTTTATAATAAACATATCTAACCTGTTACCTTTAGAGTCAGCGCCAGGCGATCAGAGAAAGTGCGTGTTTCTTTTTTAAATAAAAATTTGCTTATGATACTATAGTAATCGAACACCCGTTCATAAGGCTACGCCCTAACCCGGGAAATAGATCTCGGTCGTCTTCACGCGTTGTCAGTCCGAATAAACTTCCAAATCGGTTCCGGGGCTGAACGCGACAGGGCGCGGATTTGCATAAAGAATAGAATATGGATATCGGCCCGACATGCAATTTGGTTTATTCGAAAACGTCTGCTTCCGAAAGGTTTAGATATACACGGTTTTTTCAGATAAACGTCTTGGGAATCGTTTGTTTCACATTTGAAAGGGCAAATAAACATATTTTTACCTGAATGCAGATTAGGAACTTATATTTTGGAGGAACGTTTACCTGTTTTGTTGCGAGTTCATAAAAACGAAGAAAATAATAGATTTTAACTAAAATATCGGTATAATATAATGTACACCTGTATTCAATGTGTACGTATATACGTTCTATTACCTTATTGTTTAGCTCAACAGGGTCTTTAATGATCTGTTTAATGTACCTATTTATAACACCTATGTAACACAATAGAACGCAATAAATTTATTGAATTGGATTCAATACATACCTGTCTTGTTTGTAATAACCATTAATGTTTCTTCCCAACAAAGATATTGTATCTATTTCGAAATTTTAAAATTTATTTATTCGATTCCAAATAAATTTTACATAGTTTTGGGACTCGTATTTTAAGTTGTACACTTGCGTAAAGAGAATCCCTATGTTAATCACAATAAATATATTTTGAATTTGAATTTGAATTTGAATCTATTTATCAAAAGTTCTAATATTTGTTCTGATAACGTTCTTGATCTTAAATCCTGTCTAGTTTTGATACAGATCTGTAGTCCTATGTATTGGTTTAAAACCAAATTTGTTAATCTCTCTATTTTGCCCTGCCACTCATGTTTCAGAGTCATCAGTATGTGATACTCAATAAATAGTAGATTCAGTTTAAATGCCCTTTTCCGGGTACATAAACACGTTCCAAAAATATTATAAGTATTGTCTACATTATTATAGGTTTCAATATTGCCTCTTCAATTTAATTTTGAGGTTTAAACTCAATTCTTTTTGCTATCTGGCGAGTTGCTTTTTTAATAAATTGTAATTGTAAAAATAACAGTTATAATTAGGCCTTCTTTGATTATTATTTACATTCAGAATCGATGATATTTGTCTTTAAGTATTGCTTCGTGATTTCTCATATGGTCCTCTCTGCTCTATCCCTACTGCATTATCCAAGTTGACGCTATAAATACCTACAGTTTTGGGTTTTTAAATTACCTAGCTACTAAACGTGAAATCAATTTTCTAGCTTACTTCATTATACTAAGGGTGAAATGCTTTAAAATGCAAAATAAGTTCTATTCCGTTGGTTGGATGCAATCAGTGTTTATTCGTGTGCGGATGAGCGGGAATATTGGTAGTGACAGTCAGTCTTGGGGAGCACGAAGCCGATATAATGAAACTGTGCATTGCAAGGAAAAAGAAGAAATATCTAAGAATGCAAATATTATGTCCCACACTCTAGTCTTGTACATGGAGTTATTTAAAGAAGAATCTAATGAATTCTAATGCAAAGTTATATATCTGTTGTAGAACCGATGAAAGGTGGAGTTTTTGGCAAATGTAGTGTAGGACACGCCCCCAGCTCGATTGACTGACGACCTTATAAAGATTGCTGGCCGTGGATGGATGAAAAAAGCGGGAGATTGTGCTCTTTGGCGCACATTGGGGGAGGCTTACGTCCAGCAGTGGACTGTAATAGGCTGATATGATGATAATAATGGTATTTTGGTTGATTCTTATCTATTAATGAAGTTAGTAGCATTCTTAAAATGAAAGTCTTTATTTATTGGTACAGTATTAACCTTTTTAGGCAACGTTTAAGGTGATAAACTTAAACATTAATGAAGGATAATATATTTTAAAAATAAATTGTATTTTAATCAGGACTGTTTTATTTTATTTGCTACGCTTGATAAGGATGCTAGATGCCTCAGGTCTATTTGAAGCGTTCTGATGATTTAGGTTGTCTACAGATCCCTAACTATATAGGTTGTCTATCTATCTAACGAGCAGTTGAAGCTCAAAGCTGAGCTATAACCTCTCGTTTATTAACATCATCATCGTCATGCCAGCCTATTGCAGTCCACTCCTAAACAAAGACCTCAGCCAATAATTTCAAGATTTTGACACATACCTTGTGGTTTGACATCCTACGCTTGCCATTACGTGGCCATCGATTTGTTTTCCATATATGTATGTATGTATGAATGAAGTAACTTATTGATAATAAGATAGTCTTGCTCTTGCTTAAGTAAACGAGCAGGAATATAAATCGAATTTTCCAGAAATTAGAATTATTGCTTCTGTTGCGTTTAGAAATGAGAACCTTTATATCCACAGAATATAAAGTTATTCTATAATAGCGATCTCCTTCTAAAATCACAGGTCCGACCCGTGAACCGGCGGCCACGGCTGACGCGAATTTATTGGAGGTTCAGCTAAATCGTTAATTTTTCCCAGCAGATCTTTCTTGTTCTTAAGCCATTTTCACACTTAGCAGATTTGTAAAGTCTTAAAGCTAGCGCTACAAGAAACGTTGTCTGCAATGTGGACTTTATGAATGGATATGCAAATAGTATTTAATTTTTATCTGTTCCCCTTATTCGTTACAGTAAAGACATGGTTAAGTATGTTTTTCATTTCTATCTAAGTATGTGTGGCTTTAAACTTCGTAACATCCAACGGATGTATATGTATAATCAATAAGTTGTCTATCGGTTTGTATGAACTGTGATGTGTGGGTGAAGACTACGTTGGTTATGTATTTAACCAAACTGGCGGCTATAAAATATAAAAAGGTTAAAAATGTCACTTAATAGGCTTTTCATAATTATGATTATGACTATGTATTTTACGGTCATAAATTCTACAACTAAAAAATCAACTTAAACTAAACATAGCTTGTATCATCATAGGGCATTGAATATCACATACAACACAATCATTATCTCATTTTGTAGGATTTGCAACAAGTAAAGCATTATTCTGATGCCTACCCTTGCAATTATTTGTCTCATTAGAGCCCACCAAAACCCAACTAAACTATTTTATTACGCGCTTTGCGAGGACGAATGGTAAAGATTCGCAACTGATCCGTGTAGAGCCCCCTTTACAGGTATCCGCGGCGTGTAGGCCGCTCGTGACTCCTAATTTCGTGGCCTTTGTTGGCCTCATTACGCGACTCTGGGTGGCCTCAGCTCGTAACGTGGAGTTATAGTAACTACTCCAGCCTGGAGGCCTTCAAAATGTTTGGGAATGTTTAGGTTTTACTTTTAGCGGGACGTAAAGATAAATGGGAAGCGATTTTTTGAAATTACATAGAACAGATAAATTGACGATTGTCTAGTCTAGTGTCTAGTTCGCGTGCAGTAGAAGTAAGTAAAGTGAAGTACTAAGCCAGGTGCTTCGAATCCCGTAAGGGATGAATGTTTGTGTGATCAGCAAGAACATGTTTACTGTTTATTTAAATCTAACTACAAAAAATATTGTTATGTATTTATTTTATTTTATTTTTATTTATTTATTACTGTATGTATATGACTATGCCATAAATTTATGCAATCCTATTTGTATCAGGTAAGAATTTTAAGAACTCTGCAACACCTTCCCCTTTCTCTAATGGTTGTCCTCTACTTAAAGGTTGTCTGGAAGAGATCACTATTAGCGATAAGACCGCCTAAATTGTACATCTTTCTGTAAAAATCATGTGTATTTTACTTGTATGGTGTGCAATAAAGAGTATATATCTATCTATCTATCCACAAAACCATGTTTTTAAATGTATTTATAAGTATATTTATCAGTTGTCTATTCTCCATAATACAAGCCTTACAAGATTGTAGAAAGATTTTATTTATAAGTATTATTTATTTATTAATAAATAGATTTTTAAAACGTTTTATATGAAGAATTTTATCTACTTTACAGTTTCTTTGTCCAGCACATTTCGTCACCGAAATTAAACATTGGACAACATCACATACATTGCTCTGATCCTAAAATAAGTAGCTTAAGCACTTGTGTTACACAAATCAGAAATAACGACGGTACCACAATCAGTACCAAATCAACAGCATAATAAGTACGCATTAAGAGCTTTGCTTATGTCGATAGATTTTTCATTGTTTTCTTTTCCGTACTATTTTTACATCTACATTAATTACATCACATTACATCTACATTATTTTATTTTTCGCTTCCTTTTTACCTAAGCAAATGGTAGCAAATATACAAATGGTGTATTACTACCTTGAAATAAATTAAATAAGTATAAATTGTAGGGTAGAGACACCAAAGAGTGCGCATTTTATAAACTTTTATTTATCAAAAAATCTACTTGACAGTTACACTTTGTACTTCTTATTAAATTTAAGCTTTGGTCTTTTAGGAACATAATGTGAAACATTAATCTAAGGTAACAGTCTCAAATTAATTTAAAATAGTCTTAAACTTAATACTCGACCCGTGCGCACTCTTAGGGTGCTGTGTTGCAAAGAGTACGCAGTGACAACCCTTCATACAAGTTAAGAGTGCGCAAAAAAGCGAAGTTAAGTCATCGACCCTAACAACTATCACAAGTGAAGGCCCCAAATCCTATGTAGTCCGTGCATTCATCATGCCACCAAGCAGTACATCGGCCACACTGGATCCAATCTTCTTGCGGCGGCTCAACGTAGATTTCAAAACATAGGGGACATCTTATAATTTCTCGACCTGTACTTGTATTCAACAGTTGTGAATTATTTCTAGAAGTTTTGTTTATTTGGTTTCGCTTATCTGCTCCTTTCTTATTTTTATTTCTTTCTGCTTTCTGTTTTTCTTCTTCTAGTTGATTTTTATACGGTGTGCTCGTCAAAACGCATGCGTACTCTTTGGGTGCGTACTCTTAGCTAATGCGCGTTTTTGGGCTGGACCTTATTATTTTAGAAAGCACGTGTAATGGCAACATAACCTCCTAAAAGAATCAAAGTTGGAAACACAAATGTTTAGCAAAATAACAGCTGATGGTTGTAAATTACTCACAACCCTCACAAATCAAGTTTAAAAATGTTGAAAATTGAGATCGAACACCTCAAAAATCTATTTTTAGCTATTAAATTCCTAATTAATAGCTTAGCGATGCAATTTGTCGTCCTTCACCTTGACTTGACAGATGCCACTGACATGTGGAAGAGGTGTTGCCATTTTGAGAAAAAGTAAATCTACGGCAAGCACTGCGTACTCTTTGGTAGCGCGTACTCTTTGGAGGCTTTAAAAACTAGGTATAACTGAAAAACCAAGTTATCTTTCAAGTTTTATTACAATACTAGCTGTTCCGGCAACCTTCGTACCACCCCTTCACACATTTTTTTTCGTTTATATTTCCGTTTTTTTATAGTTATTCTGCTATTTGGGACGAAGACAAATTCAACAAATCAAAGATCATAAAAATCGGTCCAGCCGTTCTTGACTAATAAATGGTGTAACTAACCCCACTTTCTTTTATTTTATTACTAGCTGTCCTGGCGAACTTCGTACGACCCGTTCACACTTTTTTTTTGTGTATATTTCCGTTTTTTTATAGTTATTCTGCTTTTCGGGGCAAAGACAAATTCAACAAATCAAATATCATAAAAATCGGTCCAGCCGTTCTGGACTTATAAATCGTGTAACTAGCCCGACTTTCTTTTATATGTACCTATAGATAGAAGATAGATAAACATTATTTATTTCAAATCTTGTTTTGTAATAAAAATAAATAAAGTATTGATACAAAATAAGTTCGATACTAAGTAACAATAAGACGTATTACATAGTTTTGTCAGAAAAACGTAATTTGGATTTATTTCTGTATAAAAACCATTTTTGTGGCTAAATTCGTTGCTGCCACCAACAAAAAATCTTCGAAAAAGAAGCCATTCTGTCTCTTAGCATAGGTAGACATAAACTAATTACCTCTAACCCGATTAAGGTAAAACGGCTTAACTAGCATTATAACGCGGTTTTGCACTGAAACCTTATACATGGGGTGGGCCAGCCAATTGTGGGGAAGGAGGTCGATGGGAGGTTTGTATGACCATGGTATCATATTACATGGGCTATGGAAACGCTTAGTAAGCTATCTTCATGGAATTAACAAAATATGTGTTGACAGCTTGACTTTTAAGGTTTGATTCCAATACCGACAGCGACAAGTGACACTCCCGACTTTTGTTTCCAGATCCATTTTTACTAATATCGGGACTTGATAGAAATAAAGCCAGGATAACTCTTTTTTTCGCTTCCTGATAACTAACTTTTTAAATTGTGTGCCAACTTTTAATACTTACTCAGATGAAAAAGTAAAAATTTAGGCGTCCCAATTAGGTTAAAAATTATTTCACAATGATTTTGATTTTGCTCCTTATTGTTAAACTTATTGTATATCAGAAACAGTTGATAACGTGGTTTAAATGAGCGTCTTATAAAAAATTCAAACCAATAAACATTTATGAAAATGTACTCCAAAATGACGAATTTACTTTAATTTTCTACATGTTGTATCATAAAATGTTAGCTTACGCTTAGTTGCAATATTACTTTGTATTTTACTACAAAGTGCATTAGAATTAGTATCCAGAGCGACAATAATGTTACGGGTTGATATATCAAGTGTATAAAAATGTACGTAGTATTTCAAGATATGTGGATACAAACTCGGTATAGAAATAGGTACACAGTAAGCTCACTCCATAGCGCAAGGGTCGATACTGTGCTAATACAGTGATAAGTAAGTTTTATCATTACCGAAAACACAATACGTCGCGACGCTGTATGTTTTTTTGTTGTTTTCTTCGCATTGAAGAGTTCGTTTACACGAAAAAATCAGAAAACATTATTTAGCGTGATTGATGTTTAACAAGATAACTGGAATAGTTCCAGTTCCAGTTACCCGCCATAGCAAATTCGCATATAGAGAAGGGCATTTGCTAATTATTGGACTTTACTTTCCCTGACTATCGTTATATAGTTTAGGAGATATGTCAATATCTGTGTCATGCGGTGTTTCTACTGCTCATGGTATAAGTATACAGCAATTTTTATTATAGGACTATCAATAAAATTAATAAAAAAATTCAATAAATAGAAACCCACGGCTGCTGACCTTGATTTTTCAAGATTTGGATATTCCATGTTCGTTGGTATAAAAGTTATTGTGCTTAAGCAGTTAATATTTTTTCAAATGGTACAATCAAAAGAAAAACACTAAGAAGATTTTGTTGCAGTTCCTAGCCATATAACGCAGCCATGAAATCATGACTGACAATGCTGTATTTAAATCAATATTTCCAATGTCTTGATAGTGTTTTCGTAAAATACGTTTGCAGTATAAAGAATGATTTTTATTAAAGTAAAATACTTGCTAACCTATCTCAACTTAATTTTGTTAAGGTATGACACTATTTCTTAACAAAAACGAGGGTGGCAAATGCTCATTTACAAAATTAAATTTAGTGCAGTTTCTTCTCCTAAATTGTTTGTTTAATATCTTGACCCTAAGTATTTTATAAGTTTAGTCAATAAAAAATCATCATAGGATATGATAGGATAAAATAGTAAATGATTGATGAAATTTGAGGACTTTCTATTACTTTTTCTACTGTGTAAACAAAAATTTTTTAATTTCCCCTCTGTGGCAACATCGCCATAAAATGTTGATTTCCCGCGTGTAACCTTTATTTCATTTTTGTTTGGTAACTTTATATTTGATACTTTTAAATTGCGTACGAAAATATGAAAAGACCCATAAAATTTAATAGCTAGTAAGAAGGTATGTCAGAGTTTTGATAATAATAATGTTTAGGATACCGTACTCTGTAAAAAGTTAAAGTTGCTCAGTGAGCTATCGAAAGAGCTATGCTCGGGATTTCTCTAAAGGATAAATACGGAAATAAGGTTATCCGACTGAAAACTAAAGTAATCGAAATAGATCAATGAATAAGCAGCCCGTGTGGCAGTAAGCTAGTCAAAGTTGCCGTAGAACCAAAAACCGATGAAATAAACGAGTTCTTAAGTGGAGACCGCGACTAGGCAAGCGCGTCGTGGTGCGCCCTCTACATTAAAGATTGTTATTTAATTTTGTTAATAATTTGTAAATAAACTGCGTGACTCGATCCCTAAACTATTTATAATAATATATCGTACCTACCAATTTCTACAGGCCTTCGGATGAACATGGACAAAACAAAGATCATGCCCATGTTGCGCCCTACCCAGTATCAGTTGGGAGCTCTACTCTCGAAATTGTTAACAAATATGTCTACCTGGGACAAGTGATCCAATTGGGTAGATCAAATTTTGAGAAGGAGGTCAATCGTCGAATCCAACTCGGCTGGGCAGCGTTCGGAAAACTACGTAACGTCTTCTCGTCCAAAATACCTCAGTGCCTAAAGACGAAAGTCTACAACCAGTGTGTGTTACCAGTGATGACATATGGAACTGAAACGTGAAAGCTCAAGGTTGCACAGCGTGCTATGGAAAGGGCTATGCTCGGCGTTTCTTTGCGAGATCGAATCAGGAATGAGGAGATTCGTAAACGATCAAAAGTTGCTGACATAGCCCAATCGATAAGCAGGCTGAAGTGGCAGTGGGCGGGACACATAGCACGTAGAACTGACGGCCGATGGGGCAGAAAGGTTCTGGAATGGAGGCCACGTACCGGCAAGCGCGGCGTAGGACGTCCACCTACAAGGTGGACAGACGACCTGGTAAAGGTTGCAGGAAGCCGCTGGATGCGAGCCGCTTCCAACCGGCCAATCTGGAAGTCACTGGGGGAGGCCTATGTTCAGCAGTGGACGTCCTATGGCTGAAATGATGATGATGAATTTCTACAGATCCTTCGGTGGGCGAGTCCGAGTTGCACTAGTCCGGTTTTTTTTAATACAAGGTGTAACGAAAAGGTGAAATAAAACTTTCCCATACTAAAACGCGACCAGCTGGCATCAGTTTGTATGGAAACGTCTTTTTTTTTGAGATTTTGATGTTGATCCCATAGAAAAAGTTGATGTAATTTAGCCGTAGAATAACCCCTTAAAGTTTTATTTCACCTTTTCGTTACAGCCTGTATATTAAAAATCAAACGACTTTTTACTTAAAAAATGTATACTAGTTTATTGTCTTTACCAGTTTAATTGGTTTTGTTTTACTCGACAATATTACTTACAGTTCTAAACGATACCTAAATAATTATAATTTGAATCTGCAAAGTGTTCCTTTAATATAATAACTGTTAAAATCAAGCGCAAATAAATAAATAACAAAAAAAGGTAATCAACGCTAACTTAGTAAGTATATTAAATACTCATTTGGGCGGTAATTTAAAAGCCGAGCTTATCAGAGAGACAGGAAAACGAGAACAATGTGCGACCTTACAGCCAATTGACATCGGACGCGAGCTTCGTGATCGAAAGAAAGAAGCGGGGTTATTTGTGAGCTTTTTAGTCGAGGAGACGGACAGCGAGCTTTCAAATTTCACACGAGCTACATTTCCATAATTATTGTTTGGTATTTCTTGTTTTCATGTTTTAAACATCAGATATTTAAACAATATGATCTTCTACCTTGGCTTCCTGAGGTTTGGTTAAAGTTAGCGAATTGCAGAAGTATACAAAATTACAATCTTTACTAATAAAATAAACGCGACAGATTGTATGTATAGAAATTTACTCTTTCGCGCAAAAAAACTACAGAACAAATTTTGATGAAATTTGGCATACAGACAGGTTTGGATTAATATAGGATACTTTTTATCCGGGTAAGATCAACGCAGACAAAGTCGTGGGCAAAAACTTATTAATTATATTACTAAAGCCCCTGAACAAGGCAATAGATAGATAACTAAATACCTATTATTAACCGCCCAGTCACCTAGCCCACAATATTGTCCCGAGCATATTTTTAGCCTATTTTCAGAAATAAATTAAATTTATTCGTAGACCACACAAAGTAGATGACGTACAAAAAATACACTTTACTTATATATCGATGAATAGTTATATTTATCAATTCAATAAATGAACTTTGAATTATATATTTTAATAAGCACTTGTCACGTAATAGCTCTTTGATAATTGCAAAGCTACAAGTGATAATGGGCAGGCCACATCGTCTCTTACAGAGCTACCAATAACCAAGAAAGCGTCCACGAATGGCGACGACAAACTGAAAGACGCAAGCCACTCGGTGGATTGACGACTTGGTTAACGTGGCGGTAAGCCGTTCTATGGTGTTATATGCGGGAAGCTTATGTCTATAGCTTATAAACTTTCAAAGGCTGAAGATTTTGATGATAATAAATAGGTGTTAACTATTGAATGCAAACAAGTTTACGTGCTGTTTGTCTGAAATATTTTTTTTTTATTTCAAAGCAATGTATTTTTGTTTAAAAGCTCAGACGGTTTTAGTTAAAAAAGTTACCACTTAACGTTTTTTTATTGAAAAAATTCCACTACTTCAGAATATGCGTAGCTATATTGCACAGGGTGACCGTCAATAAAACCCTACTAGCTAAGTTTATGATGAAACAGTGTTTTAATGCCATAACAATTCGGGACCCTATCTCCTGGTCAACTAGCCCATAAACGCTATCACTAACTAGCGATCGGGGCGGATCGAACCTCGATTCGGCTCACGAAATTAAGGAAATCGCTCATGGGTGTATTATTCCCGTCTCCGATACCATCTGCACTGATGTCAGGATTCGTATCTCCCAGTTTTGGGGGTGAGCGATAGTTTTACGAGCACTTTTTACGACGCTCTCGAGTTTGGCAAGTGTTGAGATAAGTGCGGGAATGTTATGGTATGGTGATCAGGTAAGCCTTGATGTTTTGGTAGAAGAAGGTTTTGCTAATATAGTATCTACTTACAACTATTGGCAGCTGCAAAGCTATAAAAACATAAACCGTTTCAATTGTAATATTGTGTATTGTGTATATACCTTGTAAACATTATATTGAGCCTATGCTAGATACAAAATGAAAATCAAAATCATTTATTTTTGCAAATAGGCCATTGAGAGAACTTTTACACGTCCCATTTTTTTTGCCCTACCACTGCTTTGGGACAATTTGTGGGCTAGTGCCAAGAAGAAGCAGCGCAAGAAACTCTGTCACTGTTGTCAGCATCTTTTAAAATTAATATTTTTACAAGTTTTGGTGCGAGCTAAGCAGTTTTAAATCCACTCATTTTTATCATTTATATAATCACTAACGGTGTAATAACCCTTTTTCATTAAAATCATCTTAACATGTAATTTAAGTTCAAATACTGGCAGTTCAGCAAGGGATTGTGGTAATTTATTAAAAATACGACTACATTTTCCCATGAATGAATACAGGCTAAATATATAACTGTGAGCAATCGACAGCTATGGAATGACATTTTATGATAACATTTTTGATAAATTTTAAGAGTAGCTAAATTTTAACTAAGCTTTCTGTTTAACTAAGGGCTAGTTTCACCACTTGCTGATAAGTGCCAGATAGGTTATCTGGAACTTACACTAACTTACTTGGTTTTAATTTACAATACACGGGACACTAACACATAACACTGTAACGTTGTAAATATTATGATAACAATGAACATGTTATGTCTATGTTTCACCAAATACAATTATTTACTAATCTAAATCAAGTAATGCATTGGACGTTTTCCTTTCATCTTATTATTTTTTTGATTTCATAGCTGATAATGTAGGTATTCTCCGTTAATAAATAAATAAATAAATAAATTGTTTCCACAATCACACCAATTATCTAGCCCCAAACTAAGCAAAGCTTGTACTATGGCGACTAGATAACGGATAAACATACTTAAATACATTAATAAACATCCATGACTTAGGTACAAATGCTAGTGTTCATCACACAAACATTTGCCCCTTGCGGGATTCGAACCCGCAACCGCTGGCTTTGTAGTCCGAAGCGCGAACCACTACAACAGACGGTCATCAATAATAATAATAATAAGACCTAGAAGTCAGTCAAAAATCATTTTCTTGTAGAATTCTATATTTTAACAATGTCATGTCTGTTCTAGTTATAACGCGACTATTATGAAAATACATAACAACAAAACTTTTTAGTTAGAAAGAGTCGTTTTTCAATCTCGTGATACCAATCTACAAGATTCAGGATTAGAAACTTAAAATATTGGAGTTTCGCCAACAGTTCTTGGCTTCGAATGCTTAGACGATGGCAGGGCTTTATACGCATACATTGTTGTGCCTTGAATGAAAGGATATATTCGAATACCGTTATTTATGACTAACAGACTGTTACGATCGTTCCGTCGTAAGAAAAAAATTATTAAAAATTAATATTAGGTACCGTAGCCAGTTAATGTCAGGGCTACACGATGGTAGCGACTGGAACTGACTTCGCTCTGTTATAAATCATCGTCATTTATTTAGTACAATATGATTATTAGTATTTTATTAGTCTTTAAGCTTATTTTACGAAAATGTTATTGTTTTTTTTAATGTTTAAAAAAAATGTTTAAAAAAAAACAAAAACCCTGTTTGATTCACTTAACCACCTCCCAATTTCCAAATTCTACTTTGAGAAAGTAGTCTACTATGTGAAGTAAAAACATTTTTTTTTTGAAAACAAGGCCATCTTTAAACAATTACAATAAATGCTTAATTTTTTTTTAGTATATTTATCATCGTCCAACTTAGAATCTCAACTTAATTTACCAGAAACTCAATTCTACCGAAATAAAAACGAAACGCTACATTTGTCTTAAAATTTTTGTTCGTATTTCAAAAACAATACGTTGCTGACCTACATCTGTCATCGTGACGTTTCTCCAATCTCCGTAAAAGTTGACAGCCGGTCTTTTTTTAATCTGTCACCGCTAGCAGTCACCAATGCTGATACCGGGTGGTCTTAAATTGTTTAATGTCAACCAAAAGTATGACAAATAGCTTAGACAGGGACAAAGATAAAGTTGATCTGCGTCTATCTCGTAAATCCTTAATAAAAAATGGTTGCCTCAGGTACTTTTTCAAAGGCGATGGGATAGATATTAATGGATAATCTTAAGCAAAGTTAAAAGTTTGTATTAATTATAAAAGGCATGTCGCTTGTATATTTAAATTCATTTTTATTTGTACTGAATTTGAGCTGGTTTTTGGGCCACACTTCACCACGCGGGCTCAGTGCGGATTAGTGGAGGGGTGTTGTAAGGCCAGTGACTAAACTTTACTGTCAGATGTAATCAAGCCAGCTTAAGGCTACTGACTAGGCTTTACGACTAGTATCAAGCGATATTAGCCGGGACCAACTTTTAACGGTCCGAAGCACAAGGATGTTTGTAATAAATGTCACTAAAAATAATTGAAACTATTTACTTACAACCACGTCGTGCGTTGCTTAACTTTGGTAATCACTGCCCAAGCGCTGCTTAAAGAAAGAACCTCTTTAAGTTATAATCTATATATATATATAAAGCAAAGTCGGGTTAGTTACACCATTTATAAGTCAAGAACGGCTGGACAGATTTTTATGATCTTTGATTTATTGAATTTGTCTCCGCCCCGAATGGCAGATTAACTATAAAAACAAATAAAAAAATTCCGTAAAAAAAATTATTAAGGGGTGGTATGAAGTTTGCCGGGACAGCTAGTCTTCTATATATATAAAAGAAAGTCGGGTTAGTTACACCATTTATAAGTCGAGAACGGCTTTATTGATTTTAATGATCTGTGATTTGTTGGATTCGTATCAGTCCCGAATAGCAGAATAACTAAAAAAAATATCTGAAAAATTCACAACAAAAATGAAGAGGCGGTACGAAGTTCGCCGGGACAGCTAGTTGTATTATAAATAATTGACTCAACTATTTCTGTCTAATTCAATATAAATAAATATGTAAATATTTAAAAATATGTTTTGTATTATAAAACTTTATACAACAACCGCGCTGTGACCTACAATAGGGACACTTTGGTACATAATATTATTTAAAAATTCATCATCATCATCATCATTTCAGCCATAGGACTTCCATTGCTGAACATAGGCCTCCCCCAGTGACTTCCAGATTCGCCGGTTGGAAGCGGCCCGCATCCAGCGGCTTCCTGCAAATACAAATAATAATAATAATTTACTAATTTTTACAGGAATATTTGAGTCAATTTGACCGTATTTGACAATAAATGACTACTCAGATTCAGTCATTTGACATCTCTGGGTCAGACGATGAATTTTGAAAGTCATCTCCTAGGCATGCCTATGCCAGAGCTAATTTGGTAAATTTTGCTATGCTGAATCGTAAGACGAAAAATAGTACCAATAATATCATTATTTTTTCTCTAAATCGTTTAATTGTGACATATCTGTGTATTTTACATATAATGTTGACCTGAAATAAGGGATTTTTATTTAAAATTCTTTAATTAATCAGTATAACCAAACACAGCTAATCAAAATATCTAAATCACGAAATGCATTTGTTACATATAATTATTTCCTTTATTTAAATGCAATAAAAAATCGTTATTTTCAGTCTATTGTTCCTGCCAAAATTACGCCTTTTGTTATTTATGAGACAAAAGCTTTATTTAGTAATTACTAAGATAACTATCGGCTGTATTATACTCAATTCCTTTGAGTACCGAACCTCAAAGGAGTGTGAATTTTAATTTACATACAAATAATGGGTAGGTAATTTGACGGAAATTACTCCGGGGCGTCGCAGCACGTATTATTATGCATATTAATTAGTTTAGGATTTATTGTGTGAGAGAGTTTGAATATTGGTAAAATACTATCCAGCTTACGTAACTCAAGTTATTTGAAGTCTTGCGGGTTCTTTGTAATTTTTTTAAATCAATAATAAACATGTCGAACGAGCGTTTACAAAGATGACAAATTTTTAACATTACTTCTTCTTCCAAGAGTATATCCCGTCTTGTGATAGGGTCCACTTTCCTGCTCTTCGCTTTATTCCTGGTATTTTCTTCTGTGAGATCGCAGCTCTCCATATCTTTAGTGACAATACTAGACCATTTTTCACTAAAAAATTTAACACTACGACGTAATTTTACTAACACTTTAAAACCTGAATCTTTTAAAAAAATTACTAGCCCTTTTTAAAGCATCTATATTTGCAGTAGGTACTTCAAGGAACTCTGTATATTGTGTATGTATTCCTGCCTCACTGGTGTTCAGTTAAAACTAATGTGAAATGTTCTAGTGTACCTATTTAGTTCCCCGGTGGCCCGCCTGACCGGTATAATCAGCTATAAACTCAAGCGCATTATCTCAAAATTTGTCGTCAGGCATGTAACCCACCGCATCGCTGTCTCTAGTGAAGCGTAGTCATGGGAGGCGTCATTTGATATTTTTGAATGGTAATATTTTAATGTCATTTTGTAAATTGCTAGTCTTAAGTTAGTTTGTAAATTGTTAGTGCGATAGGAAACTAACTAGGTACCTAGTTTTGTATTCAGTAATATAATTCGCACTCAAACATAACAAAATGTGTTATCATTCTTGATATTTAGTTAGACTAAGTAGCAATTTATGACAATAAATCTTAAGCAACTTAAATAAAGCATTTTTGACATTTATCATTTAGAATCAAAATTATGGAAAAAATTAAAGTTAAACTAGGAAAACCTGTAATAGGCATATCACGCAGTCACTTTTTATAATAAATCAATAATCCCTGAGAGTGGTGTACCTGTCTACTTCTCAAGTACCTCAGGCAATGTTGTTTTTTTTGTCGCTACGTCACTATGAACGTTTTCGGGGGCCCATGTATGAAGTGCGCAAGTTATCTCTTGCCATTTTATGTTAGTACTATCAGGCAGACTTTCAACATATTAAAATGTTTAGATTTAAGCTTACTAGTAGCTATAGTTCCTAAAAACAGGTTTTCTTCGTCTAACTAATATTTGGTTTTACAGCTCACGCCACTTCTACCCGTTATTATCATTTAGTGCACATGTCCCCATGTTTAGTTTTAAGTTTTAATATAGCTATAGTTACCATTATATACATTTTTATATTTCCTTCAATCATGTGATTATCACTGTTACTGATACTAGTTCTTTATACTTTCGCCGACTCTATCCGTCATTATCGTTTAGCGCACATGTCCCCTCGCGTATTTTCGTCGTCCCGGCGCGTTCGGCGAACAGATCCCATCGCGCGCTTAATTGTATGTGGCGCTAACGTTACGTTTCAGATGAGAGAAAAGTCATTGGGGGCTTACATGTTATATGAATTACTGTTGGATCGTTTACGAAACAGAACTTTGGACAGATATTTTTGAAAACGGTTGAGAAAATAAACGCAATTCTAGGAAATCTGAGTCCTAGAACCGAGTAGATAAGTATATTTTTAAAACGATCAATTGCGAGGCCTTTCTCCTTCCCCGAAAGTTCTGTACCAATATGTTTTGTACGGGCTCCTAAGCGCTAAAATTTATTTTGTTGTTCAACTACATGACTTGCATGTATTGTAATATAACCAAGTTTGTCATTTTTGAGTTATGATAACATAAAAAGGGTAGTTTTCGCTGATTACAACATAGCTGCGATTGACGATAAATAATTTACGAGGTCTTATTGGCTGAAGTGACAAAACATGTTCAAACCAAACAAAACCAAGTCGTGATCAATAGAAATAAAGACTTTTAATTCAATATAAATATATATTTATTGCGTTCTATAATGTTACATAGGTAACATAAATAGATACATTAAACAGATCATTAAAGACCCTGTTGGTCATAATAATAAGGTTAGGACGGAAAGGATAAGGCCATTCGTAGTTTATTTTAATGAGTTAATTAAAATGGTAATCATTTATATAAAACGTAACAATGTAAATATGTTTAAAAAATAAATGAATATTGTATAATCATCGTAATTAATTAAATTGTATTTTGTGGGGCATTATTTAATGATTTATCATTGGAAAGAGAATGCATTTATATTTTTAAAATTTTATGTTATTTAGATATTAATTAATTGTATAATATCATTTTTTCATAGCATTTGTTTTAATTGTTTTATAAATTTTATGTCATTTGATTCATTTTGCATAAATTCTGGAAATTTGTTATAAATTCGTATGGACATGACAAATGGGCTTGAGGAATGAAGCTTTAGATGGACAGTAATAGTATGTAGTATTTAATAACAAGATGCAGCTAGGAATTAACAAGGATTAAGATGTTACTAAACGTAATTACTGTGACCTTAGTGCATTTTCTGACCAGAGTTTAAATAATCTTAAATACAATGTTGGCATCTATTCTATCAATTTTTAATCTGGAAGTCATTGGGGAAGGCCGATGTTCAGCAGTAGACGTCCCATAATGGCTGACATGATGATGATGAAACAATTTATTGTTTTGAGTAAGAATTTTTTGATATTTAAAACTAATAGCTTAAATGTGATGAAATTCAAATGGGACTTCAATACATTTGTTCTCTGTTCACTCACAACAGAAATATAATTAAATAGATTGAATTTTGACAACATCACATACATTGCTCTGATTCTATGGTTAGTAGCATTTGTATTATAGAAATCAAAATTCTATGTAATAAAAATATTTTCTTAAATAAACATACGAGTCGATTTGCAAACCTCTTTCTAGGATTTATTGAATAGAAAATTAGAACAAAAAAATATGAATCATTAAAAAAAATAGCTATGTCTACTTTACTTGCTAAATAATAAAATGTACCTAACCTATGATCAAAAAGTAGATAGAAATAATAAAAAAAAGTTGATTAAATAACAAACAAAGTATTCAATGATTCCGACAGTAAAATTGGTACCATAAAGTGTGTTTAACTGCATTATAATGAAGACAAATAGTTTAAAATGCAGGCCGAGTGTACTTTTTACAGTCGAACTGCGTACAGTCACGCTTCGTTTGATTGAGGAACACATTATACCACGCCTTGGGTTCAAAAATCGGGATTGGTTTATGTCATTGTTTAGAATTCAATTTACGATGCTAAGGTTGGCTGAACTTTAGTGTTTGAAGCTAGCAGGAGACGTATTTTTGAATCATGCGAATTCCATCCGAATACGAAATCGCAAGATTCGCAAGCGAATTTCTAAAACCACTATTTTTGAAAATTCATTTCGTGAATTCTGCTACGAGTGGTCCTACCCATTTGTTTTTCAATTTCTATTAGTAGAAAATGAAATTCACAAGAAAACATAAAATATGATTGACAGAGACTTGACATAAAAACTTTTTATTTACGTTCGATAATGAGTTTTGGCTTTATTGTTTATAATATTTTCTGCGTGAAACAAAAATTGTTACAAGATTTCAATTTAATAGTAACACTTATTTTGAATGATCCAAAAATACGTAAAATTGGAAGCAATAGAAACCATTTTCATACACGAATTGTTTTCGTGTTCGAATTCAAGATTAATTTCTAATGCTTCAAAAATACGTCTCCTGATTATCGTTTGTATTGTCATTATGAATCATTTACATATTTAAAACGTCATTAGATGTACTGGCTGTTTTGCGTTCGAACAATGGAATCTTACAACTTGTGGGTATTTTGTTTTACTTTACCCATTTGAAAATTATAATTTAAAAAAAAAGTGTTATTAGTTTGAAACCTATTCAAAAGTCAAAAGTCAAAAATCATTTATTCAGTTTAGGACAGAAAACTGCCACTAACTAACACCTAACTTAACATTGTCTGAATGTGTTTGTTGACCGCTTAAAATGTTTTTTATTTTTTAAAACAAAGTTTTCTGAATTGACCCGAACCGGGCATCGAACTCGAGACCATTTGCGTTCAAGGCAAATCACCACGCCACTACCTACACCAGTCAAGTCGTCAAAAAGTAGACATAATTATATGTGGCATTCTCTACATGTTAATCCGAAAATTACCACCACTAATTGAACTATGAATAGAGGTTCTAGCAATTCGTTTTTATATCACACACGGATTTAATTTATTAATGTCGATAATAATAGCCAGATTGCTAACATTGACAATATTGACGAATGTAATTACCAGATAGCTCGTGCCTATAAGTAATTATAGAACGAAAATGCAATACTGCGCATTTTCGTCACTAGGAGTGACATATTTCTACAATCGACTAAAATGGTCAGCTCGTTTACTATACTTTCTGATATCTTTTTGTCTCCCGCTTATGTGAAAAGAGAGACAGAAAGGTAACGTAAATTTTAAAACCTTGACCTATTGTCTACTTTTTAATAAGCGCACCATAGACTTAGAATACGCTACGCTCAAGGCACTGACTTGATTTCATTTAGAAATCGAAAAAACTAAGTATTGAGAGCGTTTTAAAAAGAAAAGTTTCGCATTATTATTATTATGATAAGAATCGAGGAACTTATTGTGGCTTTTATGGTTATTTCAAAGCGTTTATCAAGGGTTATAGTAATAAGAGGGGATAAATTTATGTTACATTAATGTTATTTTTACGAGACCTACATTCTATTTTACAGCTGAATTGCCCACCAATCTCTCATCACAGCATTCGTAAAAGAAATCTCATGAATGACAGAAATACGGTTCTCTGAGCTATATTGGACTAATATTCTTTCATGTTTAGTGATAAATGTAATTCCAGATTCTCGTATCATATTTGTCGCCATATAAACCTTTCGTCGGTTAGTTCTAATTTGAGATTGGTTGTTTTTCTCTGGCAATGGGTGGTCAAAGGATGTCTCAGATATACAAAATTGTACCATCAAAGTGTAGCATTAATATTGTTTACGGCACCCCTTAATATTACAACAAACAAAAGACAAAAATCTATTTCTGTTTTCTCTACAATTTGACTGACTTCTCAGACTAGACCGAGATCTACTTTAATGTGCTTGTTTTAGAGTTTAAATTCGAACAAAGAAGTTTTAGTATCGATTCTCCTGAATGCGGTGTATGATCTGGTATAATTTATGATAATTGGATAGGTCTAGAAATATAGGGTTTTGTAATGAAGTCTAAGCACAAACATTGCATGCACGGACAAATTACTTTTTGAATGTACGAGTATTACGCTTATTTTAACTGTAGGCTATATTTTTCAATGGTTTCAGTTTGCGTTAGAGTTTTTTTATTCATTCCAATTAGGTTTTATTGTCGGTACTTACACTCAAAGTTATTTTTCATATTAGTTAACTTTAATAGTCATAACATAAAATTCGTCATAATTTTATGTCCACAGAGTGATAGGTTGTTTGTGGGTCAGACTTCTATACGTTCTCCTGATAAATAGTAACAACTTTTTCTTTATGATCAATAGTAAAGTCAAGATAAAAATCTAGTAATAGTATTGCAGGTAAATCTTACTGCTATCACATTTCACTTCCAAAATTCACAAGTATCCCTCACTTCCAAAATTGGCCCAAACAAGAATCATTCAGTACCTTGCACGTTCAACCCAGTATTTTCCATTTACTAAACAAACCACGGTACCGAGGAGTCCGCCGCAAACAACAGTGAACACGGCTTTCATTACTCCTCTTGTTTAAGCCTAATGAATATCAGACACCGCCAGTTTGCGCCTCTGTACTACAAGGCCATTATCTTCAAGGACTCTCAGTTCAACTGTACTTAGGTGGGCACGGAATCGGTACAGAAATGGTGAAAAATTTAGGCACCTGATTTTTTATATGTGTAGCATCGATTAATTTGGTTATTAATACAAATAATGGTTCATAAAAAAATTTGACAATCCTAGGTTTATTTAACAGTAAGAGACTTGAATTTGTCAGGTAAAATAATATCTTAAGTAGCTCAGTTGGAAGAGCAGTCTTCCGGATAAACTATAGTTGTGGATTCCCTCCTGAGCCAGTTCAATGTTTTCAAGTGTAATATTGTCTTAGATATGAAAAAGCATAGCAAAAAACAACACTTATAAGAAAACTTTAGTAGGCAATTAATAAAATAAATAAATCTGAATTAATCAAAATCCTATGAAGTTCGCGTTTGGTTGCGTAAACTTCGAAATGAAATTCAAAAAGAAAATGTTGTGTGTATCGTGTCTGTTAATTGTGCAATAATAATAAACTTTAAAATATTTTACAGACTTTGACATTTAAATTATTCGACTTCCAATTCCTAAGATAATGTTTTGCACACAACTCGTGTTTTTCACTTTTTAGGTAAGTCTAATTTCAACATCAAACAAACATAGGTACTTTACCTTTTTCGGCTTTATAACGTCATAACCTAATACCACCACTAAGTATCCTCTTTCGAAACTGAAGTAATAGCGTATATTTTTATTTATTACTAGCTGTTGCCCGCGACTTCGTCTGCGTGGTCTTTAGGGGTATGAAAAATAGATGTTGGCCGATTCTCAGACCTACTCAATATGCTTACAAAATTTCATGAGAATCGGTCAAGCCGTTTCGGAGGAGTACGGGAACGAACATTGTGACATGAGAATTTTATATATAAGATTTTTGATATTTAAGCATTCGTTCATCATTCATAGGTGTGCTAGGAAATACCCCTGGAAAGATTTAAGTAATATCATAGTTATTTCAACGTCAACTAAGAGAAAATTCCTACTAATCTGGAAGTTACTGGGGGAGGCCTATGTTCAGCAGTGGACGATAAGAGAAAATAACTCTAAGTTGGCTTACATTTTTAGATATAGATCATAGGTAAGGCTGAAGCAAGTCTAAATTAGGATTTATAAAAAAAGGCTTGACTAGATAACGATGGAATCATTAATAAATGAAATTAGGTACATTTAACAATAACTGTGAGGTGGAGCATCCTTAAATATGTGTTTTATTGTCCTCTTAAATATTAATACAGGTCAACTTTGAGTCCATAAATAAAATGTTATATCAGTCCCTATATTAAAAATGTATAATTTAATATTTGTCGAGTGCCAAGCGTAATTTTTCTCATGGCATACGAGCCCATTATGGTTGATTCACGTTTATGAATCACAATAAAAATGCTATAAAACCCATTCATTGGCCCCACTCCATGCACGAGTGATACACAAAATTAAATTATATCGTGTTTATTAAATTCACTTGGCTGTTTTAAAACAGTTGAAATCGTAAATGAATTACGTATGCCAAATGGGTTTGGTGGGTGTTCTTGAGGGTGCGGTATTGGCTCCCATCTTATAACAGCCATCATAATTTTTGTGCAACTTTTTGCGTCATATTCACTACACCATTTAGTAATATTACTAATGGGGTTGTTAGGATGACTAAATTCCAAGTTTTTATCAGGTTCAGGAGAGGTATAAATAATTTACTGGATTAAAATAATAAATTTATTCAATTTTACTTTTATAATTTTCATTTTAAAAATACTTGATAAAGTTTTTTTTGTGTTTTGTTGTTGGTTATTTTTGATTAGGTTTTTTAATGACATATAATACCAAGTTACAAAATAATAAATAAACATAATATTTTACCACACATTATCTAATAAATTATTGGGCAAAATACCTACAGTAAAAGCTGAAACAATCATAAAATTATCCGAACATTAAAAAAGAAACGGCAAAATTTAAACAAAAAAGAAAAAATAAAACAATTCAAACAGGATTACACTTTGAAGGGGATCATGGAAGATTTCAAACTCAAGAATAACATTATTAAAATTCTTGAAGTGCTCAAAACCGTTAAGGATCTCGAATTTCTAAGAGATATTATAGGTAAAGAAAGTATTGAATGGGTATTATGGGTTCCGTTCTTTAAAAGGTATTTTAACCAATCGGTACCAAACCTATTAAAAATTGACTGTCATAAACGATTTGTACTAAATTTTGCGTTTTCGTTCAGTCCTATTATGAAGATCCCAAATCTATGATTGGAAACACTTAATACTGGATATTTTCTATGTACCTTACTAAAAGCAATACTCGTAAAAATTCCAACTAAGTTATTCCTAATGACAGTGACAATGTAAGCTGAAACAAGTTTATTACTACCATTATTATAATGGTCTGCGATAAAAATAAAAAAAACCCTTCGCGAGCCACAAAAAATGATCTCTATTGGTTTCCATTGTTTTTCTGGTCTACCGAGCGTAAGTGGAAAGCGAAGTCTTGATATTCAAAGTTTTTTTAAATTTATTGAATTCATTCAAGAAGAAAGCTTTAAGACACTTAACTGATTTTTATAAGGCTCTAAGGTTCTTTAGTTATTTTTAAACCTGATAATAACCGCCTTTTTCTTCTTCTCGTGTATATGGCAATGCTTTAAAATTTTTAATGACCAGAATTCAGCTACACAAACCGCACTATCGGTGGCGCGTCACAGGTCTTCGCGCGAGCAGCTGTCCGAACACGCGGGACATGATCGAAGGTGGCCCATGGTTTGGGAAGAAGCTCTACTTTATTAGATTTTCCTTACAACGGTCGACCTGTGTTCGCAGCCTATTCATGGCTTTTCAGGTCGGCCACGGAAGGTTTTTACCTGGTAAGAGGCTCTTTGACGGTGGGAGCAGCGGTGCGAGATATCTCTCTTTCTATGGCCTCCTGATAACCCTCTTAAAAAGTACAAACGCTACATTTTAAAGTAGTAAGTGGTTTAGTACCTACGTCTTCCATCGCATTAATAGTTATAAACAGACTGACCGAAACTAGACAAATTCTACGGCATTTTGTGACGGCCCGTATAGGTAATCTCTTGTGCAAGTGTAAGGATCCAAGAGATAAGAAAGTAATGAATGGGTACTTAGTTTGCAGATCTACACTACATTCAAATCCACTCTGCTACCCGTTTCTTATTATCGACCTTAAGTTCTATACGAAGACGATATAGTACCTTTTTGATTGGTTATATTAGTGCCTAGATGTATTTGGTAGGCGATATAAGATAGATGGTTACATAAAATAATCAGTACAAGTTTTTTGAGATATACTTCAGTTTATCCAATAAATATCAGCAAGTTGATCAAAATTTGTACCATCATGATAATATTAGCTTAATGTTGAATCCAGCGGAAAGTGATAATCTATAATATAAAACAAAGTCGGGTTAGTTGCACCATTTATAAAGAACGGCTGAACCGATTTTTATGGTTTTTGTTTTGTTGAACTTGTCTCCACCCCGAATAGGAGAATAACTAAATATAATAAAAATTGTATTGTGGTACGAAGTTCGCCAGGATAACTTGTAATAAATAACAAGAATGGATCCCTAAAAAGACTCAATTGTCCCCCTTGAGTTTTGTATCGTCGCTAAAGTTTTAAAAAGCAGACTCATAATACGGTTCATTTGTTTCTCATCGATTCTCGTGGTTCGTTACGGATTCAAAAACTTCTATAAAATAAGTACTGGAGCTTTGGTATGCAAATGCGACACTTAGCGAAACAATAGATTTCAGCATTTTGTGACAGTGGAACTTGAGAATAATTTATATGCTTTCGAAATTAAAGCTCGCTAATGCTGAGTGTTTGAAATATTAATTTTGTTAACTAGAGTGTGATTTTTGAGTAAAATTAGGTATTTCAAATATAATTTGAAAATGGAGTACTTATTTACTGCCTTCAACATTAAAGCTCAACTAATTATGCAAATCAAGATTCTGATTCTTCTAACAACCTTATCTTTGGAACTAATATCGAAAAAATGAAGCTGAATTTTTTATCGTTATTTATTTATTCAACCAAACTTATATCTATCATTACAGGCTGTATGTAGCCTAACCTAATGCGATAATAATAATTCGACATTGAAATGATAATTGACATTAGGTATATTCATGGTAATAATTTAAATTTAAGATAATTTTTATTAGTATGCATGTTTTTATTTTGAATTAGTTTTATTGTATTATTCCACACAATGTTCAAAACAATATTTGAATAAAGAATTGAATTGAATTGAATTGAATTGATAGTACAGCATAGTTTTAAATTTCCATTTTACTCCTATTATCCTAGACACACTAAATAATCTGGTTGGGTTGTATCTGTAAGTTAAATTTTCTAAGATTTAGATAAAAAAATATAAAAAATGATTTATAACGATTTATATGAATCGCCCCTTTCGAGCATATACTTGTGTTATGAGTTAAAAATAAACAAATATAAATACAGGACAACATCGCATGCATTGCTCTGATTCTATGGTAAGTAGCCAAAGCACTTGTGTTACAGAAATCAGAAACAACGACGGTACCACGACATCCAGACCCGAGATAATATAGAAATATATTTTCCTACATTGCCCGACCGTAAATCGAACCCGGGACCTCAGGGATAGCGACACCAAGTGCAGTATGCTCGCCTCTTGGCTACGAAGGTCGTCGTAAGTTACCTACTTGATTCCATAGTGAGGAGTAATTTTTATTTAGCAGTAAAAGGAACATCAATTTTGTATACTTCCAAAAAGATACGGTCCAAAAGATTTAAAAAAAAGCCTTTATGTCACTTGGCTAGAACTGGCAACTTTAAGAATCTTAAACCGATTTCCGATCCATTCAGAAATTAATGTTTAATAGTTATGAGTGTTTTTGTAATGCATAGACAAATTATTAAAAGCCGCTCGGTATGTTCGTACCTCAAATAGTATTTTAAATTACATCATCATCATCATCATAATTATTTCAGACATAGGACATTGACTTCCAAATTGGCCGGTTAGAAGCGGCCTGCATCCAGCGTAATTTTAATTACAATGATGTAAAAATTTACAGTTTTTTAGAAAAAAATATGCTTATTAGTCCTTAATTTACACTAATATTACTAGTCAACTTTAAAAACAAAACAGAAAAAAATAAACAGCACTAGAAAAGTAAATTCAGTAACCAACAAACTCAAACATGAGTGACCCCAATGACCCTCTCAACTAAAGTTCATGTTGACATCTATCTTTTTTTATCAACGTTGGAATATTTTTTTCCCAACCCGGAGCAGTGGCATTAGGACAAAGCCAAGCGCTTCCGCCTGGGTACAAACAATCCCACTTACTGGCGGTCACCTTTGTATTTTGATAATTGAATGCCGGGAGGCACTCCTTTGGTTTAGGGTTATCAATTAAAGGATGCACGATTTTTTAGGTACGAAGCCAAAAAAAATTTTCTATAAAAAAAATTCTATTACAAAACACAGGATTTGCTTTACATTGCAATGTATTGGTAATCCCCAAAGGGAAGTTAGAAATAAAATAGAAATAGAAACGTTTATTCGACACACAAGAGAAAAATACATACAACAATATAAAATCAAAATACATATAGCATATTATATCGTGACAGCCACGGACTTATCACGACGCTGATTTTTGGCGGGGACCTCCGACGCTAGAACGTGCAGCGAGTGACGCAGCGGCACATCGGACCACCAGAGAATCCCAAACCCCTCCAACGGACTCCAAGCCCATCGGGAGCACAAAATCGTTCGAAAGTTAAATCAGTTAAAAGTTAGCTCTCAAATTGTTATTATACAGGCATCTTAATGTATGCCATTTATACAACGCGATCTCCCTAACTAGTCAGATGTTTTAGTTTTAAATATATGTTTTTACATTTTCTCAGTAGTTGTTCAGTTCCTAACATTCTAATATATAGCCATAAACCCATTAAAGTTGAGTTAATATTTGCATGCAGTATTTTAATTGTGTCCGTATCAAATGCTAGATGACTGCGCGGGCGCAAATCGCCACTAATCGTGTTGATTTAAAACGTTTGATTAATTACCTAAGTACTAACTGCGATCACAGATTGATCGCATTGGTATAACAAAAGTTTTTATTTTGTCATCTTTTTTAGAAATTTATTTATTTGTAATTTAAAAAAAACTATTATAATTTAATATTAGAATGTGACAACCCTACCACTAATGTATCCACTTGTTTGAGCGTAGCGTTAAATTTAAATGGAGGACATCAGGTGGACAGTTTTAAGTAGCGGTAATTACAATTTAGGGCTCAAGGGAAGTAAATAAACAAAACATATTTGCTGTTAGTGTCTCCTAACCGGTCGGAGCAAGGGTTGGCTATGGTACTTTAAGTGTAAAGTCGTGTCCTTGTTATGTCAATGAGGGGTTAAAATGTACCTACGCAATTGGTGATATTCACTTGTTTTCATTGCTTAAACATTTGCATTAATAAATAAATAACGGTCAACATCACATACATTGCTCTGATCTTATGATAAGTAGCTTAAGCACTTGTGTTACATAAATCAGAAACGACGGTACCACCACACCCAGACCCGAGACAATATAGAAAAGTTATTTTTCTACATTGAACAACTGGGAATTGAACCACCTCGGAGGAAGCGACACCAAGTCCGGTATGCTCGCCTCTCGGCTAAGGAGGTCGTCAATTGCATTGTCAGTTTTGTCGATGGAAAAGCACATTGCTTCTAGTTCCTGATGTGTTTTTAGAATTGTATTCCTTAACCCTTCGCGTGCCTAAAGCATCTCATGTATTAAATCAGAAATCGAATAAAAATAAGTGCTTATATGTAGTTCACTTCATCGGACACTATTTCGGATTAAATATTTTTTGTGGAAACTTTTGTTTTTATAAGAATGGCATATAATTACAGCGCCTATTTAATAAATAATGTATTACTTGCTCTTCACGTTCCATAATACATTGTAATTGTACGGCTCTAAATGTATTTCCAGTACCTTTTTTGCTGTGCTATTTGCAATAAAGATTATTTTATCTATCAATACAGAAAACTTTTCATCAAATATGTATCAATATTTACATAACGTGAAATGACAACTACGCCCATGGCAAGTATATTTGTTCTTATGTTACCAACATGGTAATTCCTAACTTCGAATTTCGAAACCATGACAAATTACAGGGTGCCCCTTAACTCAATCACAACATTGAAACCACATATTATATTTATCATGGAAAACAACTTTAGCTCTATGACTTTTGTAAATTTGTGTGAAAATATATCGACTGCATACAAAATTACCAAACAGCCGATTAAATTTAATTGGAAAAAATAAAAAAGTGATTACATTACAAAAGTTGTTTACTATGATTATTTACTTAAATGATTCTTTATAAGTAGTTACAAGGTTATCCTTAAATTACGCTCGGTATAGTGTGTTAGCTGTTGTTTATGTCATTATTAAATTTAAAAAAAATGCGTTTATGAGAATGCACATTTGATTTTGACATAAGAAATCAAGATTTAAGAAAATGTCTTGAAACAATCTAATAATATGAATTTTATGATACCTACATACTTAATTCAGTGCTTTTATTAGATTGATTTAATCTCATTGTTAATTTCATTTTATTGTATAGTAACTTAGCGAAACAAAAAAGTTCTTGTGTATTATCTAAGACCTAAAATTACCATGTTTTTTGCAAATAAAGACTATTCTTATTCTTAGAATAAACAAACAAATGGAGAGACTGATATGCATTGTAAATTATAAACGTAATGTAAAATTATCAAAATGTGAATCCAACTAGACTTAAACTATTTTATTTAACCCTACCAATGGCCACACACGACTAAGCCCAAAAGAAAGCCGCTGTCTATAAAAGTAGGGGAATTCTTACCGAAATAGTCCAACATTCGATTTCCCTGTGTTCGGTTGTAAGACTAATAAACACATCAACAGGAGCCGTTACGTTCAATTTAACGACCAATACGTTGAATTCCTAAATATAGTTCAGAGATAACTTTGTTGACAAATTCTGTGTTTAATTTTAGACTATGAAGCATACAGTAAAGGATAAAAATAGAAATAAGCTCTAATTTTTACTGAGAAACATTATTAGGTATGTATATTGCGAAATAATATTATAAGAATATATTGTAAATACAAATATTAGACCACATCACATTTTGATGTACAGTAAAGAGAGGGTCTCTTCTAATACTGGTTTTTTCAAACTTAAAAGAAGAAACCCACACATTGTAAAAAACACTTGTAGTTAACAATAAATATATTTGTATTTGTATTTGCATTGCTCTGATCCTATGGTAAGTAGCCTCACTTGTGTTACAGAAATCAGAAACAACGACGGTACCACAACACACAGACCAAAGACAATAGAAATGTTATTTTTCTACATTGAACGACCGAGAATCGCTTGTATGCTTGTAATCCGTATGTATGCTCGCCTATGGATCGGCTATAATACTCTCGGCTACGGAGGTCATAATAATTAAGATTGATACAAAGTAATACTGGCATAATACAATCTTACCTAAATATCCTTGATAATCTATATATATAAAACAAAGTCGGGTTAGTTACACCATTTATAAGTCAAGAACGGCTGGACCAATTTTCACAATTTTGATTTGCTGGATTTGTCTCTGCCCCGAATAGCAGAATAACTTAAAAAAATATTAAAAAATTACGAAAAAAAAAAACGACAGAAGAGGCGGTTCGAAGTTCGCCGGGACAGCTAGTAAATAATAAATAAATAAATAAATAAATATTGGACAACATCACATACATTGCTCTGATCCCGTGGTAAGTAGCCAAAGCACTTGTGTTACAGAAACAGCGACGGTACCACAACAATCAGACCAAAGACAATATAGAAAAGTTATTTTTCTACATTGACCCGACCGGGAATCGAACCCGGAACCTCAGAGATAGCGACACCAAGTCCGGTATGCTCGCCTCTCGGCTACGGAGGTCGTCAAATAATATAAAAAGACACCCATAAAAGAAAAAAACCGATCAAGTGGATGTCCGCGTGCAATGCAGGTCTCTGTAGTAGTAACCCGTCACAATTACAAATTTTGATTGAGTATCTACTCAGTTCGGATATTACAAAAACTAAAGACCAATTTCATAATTTAGTAAAAGAAAACCTAACATTTCCCTCAAATAAGGTATCCTCTTGTTCACAGAAATCCTATCTACTTGATTGACACTTTGCATCAGAGATAATTTGCTCATAGTTCGTCTTACAGTTAGGTCTGAAGACTTTATCGATGACGGTAATGAGACCCTTTGCTCGTATGACGTTGATTAATCTACGCAAAAACTCTTTTATCTTGATGCGAATTTGTCTCCTGATGATAGTTTGCGTCGATCATTAGTTTTTTATGATCAATACCTACCTGCTTAATATATTAATAATTGAGAATATGCGAGATCGAATCAGAAATGAGGAGATCTGTAAACGAACAAAAGTCGCTGACATAGCCTAATGGATTAGCAAGCTGAAGTGGCGTGGGCGGGGCACATAGCACGTAGAACTGACGGCCGATGGGGCAGAAAGGTTCTAGAATGGAAGCAGCGTACCGGCAAGCGCAGCGTAGGACGTCTACTCACAAGGTGGTTAGACGACCTGGTAAGGGTCGCAGGAAGACGCTGGATGCAGGCTGCTTCCAACCGGCCAATCTGGAAGTCAATGGGGGAGGCCTTTGTTCAGCAGTGGACGTCCTATGGCTGAAATGATGATGATATTAATAATAATTATATAATGTTGTGCCGTGTGGGGACGGCCGTAAAGAATACACTTCCCTGCCGCTAACAGAAGGCGTGTCGTAAGAGGCGACTAACTCCTGTGGCACGAGACGGGCAGCAGCGTCTGCGTGCGAAATCTTATAAAAAACTGCGCTCGCCAACCCGCCTGCCAACCGTGGCGAGTATTGGAAATGCCCCCCCCCCCCCCCCCCCGATGAAAATCATTGGGGGAGGCCTGTGTTCAGCAGTGGACGTCCTATGGCTGACATCATGATAATGAATGTTTTGTAAATTAAATTAAAAGTAAAACAATTAACAAAGAAACAATATGCATTTACTTCTTTTGGTGACAATTTATGTAGTTAAAAACCCGGCTAAGTTTGTGTAGGATTTCGTAGTTTCCCGTTACAATTAAGTATTTGATACCTGTTTTACGTAATTAACAATGCTTTCTAAACTTCAAAGTCTTCTTCTTGGAGCACATTTTATAAGTTTACTGGATAACTTGTAAAGCCCTGATAATTTTCCATTTAACTTTGTTATATGTATATGAGGTATAGACAACGGCAGGTCAACCTACCCCAAAAGTTAAAGGTCATTGAATGGATTTTCAACTTTAAGTCAGACACGTAGATATCAATAAATAATAATATGAATAATAAATATTGGACAACATCAAATACATTGCTCTGATCCTGTGGTAAGTAGCCAAAGCACTTGTGTTACAGAAATCAGAAACAACGACGGTACCACAACACCCAGACCCGAGACAATATAGAAAAGTTATTTTTCTACATTGACCCGTTTGGGAATCGAACCCGGAACCTCAGAGATAGCGACACCAAGTCCGGTATGCTCTCCTCTCGGCTATGGAGGTCGTTACGTTATTATTACCAATATCAATTGAGAAAAAATTACGTTTTGTGGTACGTTGCCGAGCTGTTGTCTGTACTTTAAAAATATCTGCCACGGCTGCAATGGGTACATGTACAGACGGACGGACGGAGATCGCGAAACTATAAAAGTTCCGTGTTGACAATGTAACCCTAAGTAACGTCTTATTTAGTAATTGTTGTTAGTCACTCATTTCATCGAGCACATAACCTATAGAGCAGCTATACGAACCATCTATCTCCGAAACTAGTAAGTGATTTTTCACTTACATTTCGTATGAAATGACAAATCCTGTTAACGATTGCCTATTTGCCTTGTGCGTGGTGACAGCGCCCCTAGTGACCACAAGTATTGTGGACTTAAGATCTCTCAAAATATGGCAACTGGATGGTTTAAGAATGATTTTCGGATTGTTTTTCTTCGAAATTAGATGTAAATATCTTAAAAGTTTGTGCATAATTATTATAATAAGTGATTTTCTTACTCGAACTAAAATATTAATGTTATAATATGAACGGGATTTGAATGTATACAACATGATATAACTTTCCAATCTCAAACTGTCCAAAAAGGGGAAAAATTAGTTTAAGTACAGCATGTGAGAGACTTTGAAGAGCTTAGAACCAACGGACAAAGCTACTTACTAAGAGCTGTGATCATAAGACAAACGTCTGTGATACAAACTTCCTACAAACTTTATTCTTTTTACAGCAGCTATCCATTTAATACTTTGCTTCAATTTCCATCTTGATGTTGGAAACGAATAAAACATGCATGAACTGTTTTTCCCATTGTTTCTACACCTTAAAACACAACACGTACTGTGACCCATATCGCGAATTTTAACGTGTTTACTTAAAAATACTTAATAATCTAAATTTGAAATTCTATGGAAATATAGCAATTTGACACATGACAGTCCAGAGTTATTTCACATTTCTGCCAGATTGCGTGCTGCGATCGATTTGAAGGCCCCCACCACTCACTTTGCACATGGCGAATACAAAAACAGTACAGATACAGATTAAAAAATGGCGGAAAATATTGTCAAACAAATCATATGACATTTTTACTCTATAGGGTATATGCTCCACGACTCTTACGCACAACTGGATGTCACTTGTCGGAGGACTGTGGCTTAAATGTATTGGTGGTTTTATTTAGTGGGTTAAGCATTTTTTGTTATTTAATTATTTTTCCTAAAGTTCAATATTTTTACAATTTGTGCCTGATTTACATAATTTACCTTTGAAAATTTTAAAATTTCAAAGGTAAAATAAGTGTAAAAAACATAACCCATCTTGTGGTGATTGATATTCCATAAAAAAAACTGTTTATTTCTTGCCAAGTTCAGGTCATAAACACACACGGTTTATAAAAAAGTACCGGCTACAGCAATTTAAATTTAAAAAAACCCTTAAAAATATAGGACAGACAGACCAGACATATAGATTGTGTAGCTTATTAACAGGAATTCGGATATATTACTTTAAAAATCCAGCTCTATCTTGCTTAGTCCGTCCAAATTAATCAAAGGTCACTCCATTCCAAATCTTCACAGAACAGGGGAAACCTTTCTAGAAATTCACACTGACGACAACCAAGATTAATTCAGTGAATAAATAAATGTCAGCGGATTAGGGCAGAGGGGCAGTTTCCTCCTTGTCAGAAGGGATGTCAACTCTTGGGAAATTTCACCTTCAACATGCCAAGAACAAATACAATTTCAAAGAAACTTCAAAACCTTAAAACGTCCCTAAACCTTTACTATAAAATTTTTTCACCAACAAAAAAAACAATAATTACACTATTTTTTCTAACCCTAGCAGAGCTTGTACCAGTTGTACAGACAACGGTAGGTTAACCTATCCTAAAAGTTGAAGGTCATTACATTGATTTTCAACTTTAAGTCCGACATTTAGAGATCACTACTGATTAAGAAAATTTGACGTTTTGTGGTCGATTGACGTGCTGCTGTCTGTACTATAGCAATTGTAGACAATTATTCTATTTTATTTTCTCTAAAAGTATGAAATATATCATGACTAAGGCACATTCTGTACCATCAGTACACAAACACTTGCAGAACCCGCAATAAGCAAAATGTCGGTCAAACAATTGGCACAAAAATTTTATTGGCACGAGAAGCGTGTATGAAGATATAAACCTTTTTTAAATATTCTTTACATTTACCAATGACATCAAGATGACATTTCATTAAAAAAAAACTATTTCCTCATATGGGAAACGAAACCAAACAATATCAAGGAAGACATATCATAAAAAATATCAGTTTTCTCATGAGGGAAACAAACCCATGTCGTTTGATTATCACGTTATTTAATTCTCATCCGATGTTGTAGTTTTTTTTTTGTTTAATAATCATGTTTATGCTTATACTTTCACGATTTTTAAGAGGCAATTTTCTAAGTTGGCAACCCTGCTCCTAAGGCTGACCTCGCGTGCTTTGGAAAAATACTCCACATAAATCAGGTGGACGACACCGAATCAAAGTGAAACAGTCGTGTTTGTGGCGACTGATTAATGAGCTGTTCCGGTTGTGGCTCTATTTGCCTTTTCTTGGACTAAGGTTTTGGTACACCGAGATCCTATTGCAGGTTTCACTTAATAGCTGTTGATGAAAATTTTATTTAGGGACCGATCTGTTGGCTGATGGTCTATAAAAGGTTACCAAGAAATTGGTGAGTACGGAATGCATACAGCAGACTCACTGGATAAGCAAATGTATAGTTTTAATAATTCCGACTATTAATAATAAGGCTTTATTTATAATATTAAGGGCCTCTTACACCACTTGCTGAAAATAAACCAATAGAAAGAAAAGAGATGACCAACACCAATATACAAGCGTCCACACGAACGTGCATCCCGGCAGAGCACAGAACGCCGTAGAAAGAATTTATTTATCGTGTTTTAGTAAACAAGACGTCTCATAAGGATACGACGAAGAAGTAAAAGTAGCGGGTTGGTCACATACAAGCGGTCAATTTATGCCGAATCTTCAAAATACACCCGGCAAAGAGTTGGATTAACCTCGTGGTCGTGTCCATTTAAGTTTATATGAGAGCGATAACGATTTGTATGGCTGTCAAAGTGAAGTTTGCAAAATTGAAGTTTTTTGTACGCAAATCTGGTTTTTCACTCACTTAAAAAATAAAAACCGACTTCAAAAAACTAAACCGCTAAGAATAACCTTAACACTTAAGTACCTACTCAGTTACTTTTGGAGTCGGTGCAAACGAAAACATTGGTCTCTCATTGACTGGCACCGACTCCAAAAGTAACTGATTAGGTACTTAAGTGTTAAGGTTATTCTTAGCGGTTTAGTTTTTTGAAGTCGGTTTTTTTTTTTTGTTGTGTTAGTTATTGTCAGAAGAAGGTTCTTAAGGGAAAAAATAATAAGAAAGTCTTCTATGAATAAACTAAAGACTACGCGAACAAAGTCGCGGGCAACAGCTAGTTTATTTATAATTTGTTAACCACAAAAACAAAAGTGCAACCTATATTAAAAACAAATAGAATTGCTTTAGATAAAATCTTTTAAGTACTTAGTGCCAGCACATAAATTGCACTTAGTCTCAAGGTTAAAGAGCAATACAGAAATAACAAGATTGCGTGGACTTAGTGGATCGGAATTCAATTCCATGCGACTTTTTACGTTTGTTTTTGCTTCCAATTTAGAAAATTGCTCAATCCTCGCAAGTTACGATCAAAATAAGACATATGCTTTTGTGAAAAAAATAATTTAATTTAATATTATAAATAAAATAACGACCCATCCTAGCAATTATTGTCTACAGATCATCGTCATCATCATCATTTCAGCCAAAAGACGTCCACTGCCGAACAAAGCCCCCCCCCCAATGACTTTATCATCGGGGATCGGGGGGGATTGCCAATAATCGCCACGCTTGGCAGGCGGGTTGACGAGCGCAGAGTCATGTGGGGACGGCCGTCAAGAATACACTTCACCACCGCCAACAGGAGGCGTGTCGTAAGAGGCGACTTATTCCTGTAGCACGAGACGGGCAGCAGCATCATGTGCGAATTCTTATAAAAAAAACTGCGCTGTCTACAGATATACTAGTAATATTTCCCTTTTTAAAATGTTTGTATGTTTATCAGTGAAGATAGTATATATTGTCTCGGGTCTGGGTGTTGTGGTACCGTCGTTGTCTCTGATTTCTGTAACACAAGTGCTTTGGCTACTTTATCATGGGATCAGAGCAATTTATGTAATTTTGTCCAATTTTTTATCAGTGTTTCTGCCAGTGATCAAATGATCACTTTATTAAATGTTATGCTAATTGTTACACATGCGCAAAACTAGGGAGCATAAAGACAAGAAGTGCAAGATAATGTGTCTGACAATAGTTGACAAGATGCAACACGCTGGCGCCATCTAAGATAAGCTTCTATTCGATTTCGGTAGTCGAATGAAAAGCATGGTCGATCTATTTTAATGGTTTTTATTTATCATTTAAAGAGCTTTAGAGTGCAAGTTTGGTGTAGTATGTTTTCGGTGATAGGGCTAAGTAATATTTTGGGACTTGTATAATTGTCCGGAAGAGGGCCTTTATGCTGAATAAATTAGTATAATATTATTGAAAGTATTATTGAGTATTAGTATTCTAATGTCTGGTAATGAAAAGATCTGAAACTATTAAAATGTCATTGTATTAAACGCCGCATCGAGT
Organism: Anania hortulata; assembly: GCA_963576865.1. Lineage (NCBI taxonomy): Eukaryota > Metazoa > Arthropoda > Insecta > Lepidoptera > Crambidae > Anania > Anania hortulata. The sequence goes on from OY756400.1 coordinate 2,172,936, forward strand.
GTCAAGTGATTTGTCTTAAGACAACTTGCTCTAGACCCGATAGCGTCTTGAAACCTGCTTATACGAGAAGAGTAGCCTTCACTGAATCCAAGAAAAGCATATATTCATAATCGCTATTTATTTAGTTCTAAATAGCGTTTATGAATATAACAATTTGTTACGCATTATTTAAAGGCTTTCTTAGATAAATAACGTTTATGAGTAAGACTGTAAAGTTTATGTTGCCTATAAAATTTGTGCACTTAACGGATTAAAATGCATTAGATTAAATACCTGCCTGTTCTCAAGTCGAAAACAAAGCACTATTTCATTTTGGTAGCGGTAAGCCGTCCGCTGAAAATTTTATTACTCTACATTTTGGTTCGTTGTGAAAATTTTCAAATAATAAATAACGAATTTAAGTTTAAATTGAAAGAAAAATATAGTTTTGCAGACTACTAAAATTAAGAGAAAAATATGGTTTCACAGACTATTTGTGTTGCAGGATTCGTTTTATTATTCAATTTTAAATCATTTATGTAGTCACGCTTTTAAGTGGCTTATTAACCTATAGGTATGCGGTAAAAAGTAATAATAAATCCATGGATTAAGCTATATTCCTCATAAGGAAGCTCAAAGTTGCATAGCGCGCTATGGAACTGAAATTAATGGTTACCAAAAGTTGTTGTTATATCCCAACGGATAAGCAAGCTAAACTGGCAGTGAGCGGGGCACATAGCACGTAGAACTGCCGGCCGATGGAGCAGAAAGGTTCTAGAGTGGAGGCCACGTACCGGTAACCGCAGCGTGAGATGTCCAACTACAAGGTGGACAAACGACCTGGCAAAGGTTGCAGGATGCCGCTGGATACAGGCCGCTTCCATTCGGCCAATCTGTAAGTCATTCGCGCCAGTTACGTTCCTCCAACAAACTTACTCTCTCCACCCCTTCTCATCGCACTGGTTTCGTGTCCAACTCTTTTCTCATTCAATCCACTCGGCTTTGGAATTCTCTACCCGAATATATGAAAGCAGCTCCCAATAGATACGCCTTTAAGATACTTGCTCGCACTTATTTTCTTGGTAAAATAAAATCGTCATCGTGAACCCTTGACTCTCTACTTTCCAGTTAACGTCATCATATTTATGTATATATATATTTTATCTATGTAGTCTATGCATTATATTATTTAGTTTATAATATTTGACATAGATACTGTGTGTAGTTTATGCTGTGATTATATAATAATGTTCATTTTTGTAACGTCATATGCACCGCCCACATAACATTTCTGTTTAGCCTAATGGTAGAGAATGCCACATCGCATTAAGTCCACCTTTTGTACGATTTTATTTGTGCAATAAAGTTTAAATAAAAATTGGAGGAGGCCTATGTTCAGCAATAAACTTCCTGTGGATAAATATTGATGATGAAGGATTAAACATGTATCGTCGTAAAAGTCACATTAATCTTAGCTCCAAGCTAAGTAGAGGTTATACAGTGGTTAAATAGATAGCGGACAGACATATTCAAATACAGTAGGTATTATGGTTACAATATGGTTTTCGGATCGGTGTTGTAATTTTTGTTTTTTCCTTTATTCCTAATTTAAAATAACTTTACTGTTTTGACATATTTTTCGATACAAAAAATGTCTTTGAAACGTATTAATTCATACTTACATAATATGTACACCTTAAAAGTTGCACATATCACTTAAACTTAAAGTGTTTATTAACATATTTTATTACAATACTCAGTAAAGCTGCCAGTATCTTTGCCTCCATGTTTCACGGATACGCTTTTTTTTTTCAGTTTTATAACCTAAAATTAATTTATTTAATGTTATTGCTATTTATTTCTTCAGCATCATCATTTCAGCCATAGAACGTCCAGTGCTGAACATAGGCCTCCCCCAGTGACTTCCAGATTTGCCGGATATATTTATTTAATTATTCTATTTTTAAGTTGTGTAATCTATATAAATTAATAAATATACTCAACAAATTTTAGAATGTATTAACCTGTAAAAGCCTTTGAACAAATTTAATCACGCAAATTCACTCCCAGAATTCATCTTCTAATAACATTGTCATGCTATTTTAATCCTGCAGGTTTCTCTTAGGGCGAGTCCAGTGCGTCTTGTGAACTCACCAAATGTTTGCTCAGAGCCAATATTGAACAGTGTTTTGTAGCATAAGTCAGCGTTATGAATTGCTTGTTCAGGATATTGTAAGAAGCGGGAGTTAAGAAGGTGAAATATGACTTTGTTGATGCAAAAAGATTGTTTACCAAGTTCAATATCTTTTGCTATTATTTTTGATCGAGGTCCAGTGGTTTGTAAGCCAGACTACAAATCTGAGGCCGTAGGTTCAAACCTCAATTTTGTAGAGTAAAAATTTTATAAAAAAGAAGTAAACCGACTTCAAAAAACTGAAAAGATAAAAATAATATCAACACATAAGTACCTAATCAGTTACTTTTGGAGTCGGTGCTATCCGATGAGAGTTTAAATGTTTTCGTATATAGCTGAACACCGATTTCATCCCTTATTTTTCCCACCTTAGAGGTGAATTTTTTCCAAAAAAAATTTTATATACCATCTTTAAAGTATAAGCTATTCGATAAAGAAAGAATCATCAAAATTGGTTCACAAATGCCGAAGATATTGGGCAACATAGGTACAAAAATCAGTTGGCACGGATGGAGTTCATGCAAAGTTTGATGATTTTCTTATAGATCCCATCATCAGAACTTGATCAAATTTATATGGGACCATTCCGAAAGTATTCCCTTTCGAACAAAAAAGAAATATCGAAATCGGTTAACCTGGTAACGAATGATCGCTGAACATACATAAAAATAAAAAAAAACAAAGGTACTGACATATTGAGAACCTCCTCCTTTTTTGAAGTCGGTTAAAAATTAGTATTTTGTACTTGAGCTCCCTCGCTTACATCCCTATGTAATTATGATGTTTTTAAGAAGGTATATCTGCATTTAACAGTCTAACTGTTACTAATATATAGCTTATAGCTATAGCTAATTGCTATACCTACTAGCTTAACTATGTTAGGAGCTTGATAAATTGGTATGATTATATGTAAAAACTGTTTATAATAGTAACATTTTGCATAATGTTCTCCAAATTTCGTTAGAAGCACTCAATGATTACGATAAAACTAATACATTAATTTATTTTGATGTCTTAGTTAGACTCGGACTGTGGACTCGCCTGAACTGATTTCGTTCCACTCATTCAGTATACAATTATTGCAATTCTTTGTATATTAACATTTTCTCTAAGAGAAAAATGTACGTACTATCTGTTACAAAAATCGACATAACAAATTACATGCATGTAGACCTTAAACAAGACATTATACTCTATCTCCAAAATATCCATCGTAAGAGCCGTCGTTTGGAAACTTGATGAACAAAACGTGACTGCAATCTTCGGCCACCATTTTTGAAATAGTCATTTTAATAGGGTTTAGTGACATGTGCTGCAGACATGAGAGGAATTGTCCACTACAGTAACATAACTGTTCCATAAATTATGGAAAATTGAACCTTATGTGTATGGTAATATGGTGGTAGAGACAGAAGTTGTATGTTAGTTGGGAACCGAGGTGCACGGGTCCGTCCAAGCCGATGTTACATTACCGCAAATTGCATTAAGGCTTATGTGGATACCCACTAGAATATGTGAAGGTAGCAGATGCTACTTTTAGTTAATTAGGTATTTCAATAATAAACTGTTCATTGTTATTTTCTTGAACTAAACCAATTAATAAAAATAAATTGTTTTTCACAATCACACCAATAAGTTGACATTGTAAACTATTTAAGTATTCTATTTATTTATTTTTTGTATTTTGAACTCTGTAACCAAGAACCATGACATCTTTCTTCTTTAAAATTAAAGTAAATAAGTAGGTATTATAAAAATGAAAGAACTGTGACACTAATTAAGTAGTATTTTATTATTTGAATTGTTAAAATATAATGTTAGTAAAATGGTTATTAAAAATGATGTAGAGATCTCCTTATCAAAATTTGCACGTCGCTGGCGATAGAATATGTTGGTAAATATTATTTTACGAACACTGTGTAACCATATTCTGGCAAATAAATGATTTTATATTTTTCATGTAACCCCAAACTAAGCAAAGCTTGTACTATGGCGACTTGATAACGGATAAACACACCTAAATACTTTTGTAAATATCCAAACTTAGGTAAAAATTCTCACGCTCTTCACACAAACATTATCTTGCGGGATTCGAACCCGCAACCGTTGGTTTTGTAGACCGGAGTGCGAACCACTTCACCAGCCGGTCGACTAATTTGTTGAAGTATTTAAAAACCGGCCAAGTCCATGTTGGGCCACGCGTAATGTAGGGTTCTGTAGTTTTCCGTCACAATTTATGTGATATTTGTTACCTGTTTTAAGTAAATAACAACATCATCCAAGTCATTTTCTTCTCCAAGTACATTTTACAAGTTAATCAGGTAGGTACCCTGTAAAGCCTAGTTATCTAGTTGTAATAGTTTTCCTTTTAAACCATTACTTACACATATCATTTTAATCTTCTCCTTCTTCATCTATACGGTCAATCTCGGTTGCGTCCAAAGCCATTGCTTTGGAGCCGAGGGTCCGCTTTCCTTGATTTACTCCTCCACTTCGCGCGGTCTTGAGCGTACACATTACATTTTAAAAATTACACTAATTAATTTTGTCTTACTCCAAGCTAATCAGAGCTTAATTGTATATTTAATTTTGACTCTAGATATTTTAATAAGATAAATAATACGATCCACTTTATTCAGTTTACGTAGTTTTAATGTAAAACTAACATTGCTTAATAAATTCAAGACTTTTTCTTAACTTAATAATTTTCATACCTGTTTTTTTGTCGACAAAACATTTGAAAAATGCTCACGGTTGTTATTTTAGCAAAACAGAAATTCTTAGACAAAATAATAATATGACTATTATTACGGTCTGTAAAAAAGTTTTTCGATATTTTTGATAAAAATCCCTGCTTATTATAAATCCTATTGACAAAATAAGCAATTCATTTTATTTATATTTTACATGAAAACAAAACATAACTAGTAAACATCCTAGTTCATCCTACAATATATACTTTTTATCTATGCTATCCCAGTAATATAGATAGATACTCTTTGTTGCATACCATACAAGTAAAATACACATGATTTTTACAGAAAAATGTACAATTTAGGCGGTCTTATCGCTATTAGCGATCTCTTCCAATAATATTAATTATTATTTATTATTATAATTTAATATTTTTCTAGGGTTATATTTTGAGTTAAGTATTAGTTTTGCTTTTCCCATTATAAATAATTAAACATATATTTTACCGATAAACAATTAATACAGTTAAGTTTATGTATGTATTTGAATATTGACGCATCTGAATTTCGCATATACTACACTGAAACTGATCTTTGAAGTAGAACGGATCATAAAATGCACGTCCCTTGGATAAGTCGCCCCAATCAATCACAGACTAATCGAACGCGGCGCAATAACCCTCGGATCATACCTTAATAAACAAAACCTACGTACAGTAGGCCCAGTCCATGGTATAAAAAATAACATCGTGCAATGGCGCGTTTAAGCGTTTTCTAAGAGATTTAAACAGGATAACTTAGTACTAACGCTTTTTTCCTACGTTGGAACGGAGAAGATATGCGTTTAGGGTGAAAAGTGGTTTATTTGTGTATGTAATTGATCGAATGTTGCCATTTATCTCCATTGCTGTTCGACCAATTCGATGCAGTTTTCTGTATAGGGTTGGTCAATCATCAGCAATGGTTGTTAGATACGTGTCAATGTCATACCGCAACCGCTGGCTTTGTATTCCAGAACGCGAACCTCTACACCAGACGATGGTCAAATAATTTAATTAAATAATTGAATGTGTGCGCGTTCGCTGGCTTTTCTGTCTGAAGCCCAAATCACTATACCAAAATGGTATTTAGTCTGGAGACTTCTGAATCTAATTTTATTATAAAAATACTCTGAATATACACGGGACGTCTGTGTACATGTTAAAACCTTATTGCATCGTAAAAACATAGATCCGAGAAGGAAATGACTCACAATGAAAATTTTATTATTACTCGATCTCATACGTCCGCTTTGGATTTCAGAAATTAATCTTTAGAATGATTTTTCTTTGAGATCATAACAATGGGCTAGTTTCCTAAAAAAATTAAATTAGTCCGTCAGTTGGATTAACAGAAAATATTGGACACGTATTTTTTCTTTTCTCAATCAAACAAAAAATTATGAAGATATAGCCCGTTAAAGTTCCGCGTAACGTCACGCCTTGCGACACTTTTAGCAAGGCGTGACGACACGTGCTCACTTTGATGCGCTTTATCTTCGTAATTTTTTGTTTGATTGACAAAAGACAAAATATGGGTCCAATATTTTTTGATAATCTAACTGACCGACTAAATACAATAATCTTTTTTTGACCCAGGAAACTAGCCTATTGGTGTGTAATTAAATATTATAACATTAAAAAAAATGATAATTTTAAGGAATTTTAATTGTATAGTTAAAAGTAATTACAATAAAATAGTTTGTTTCAATGTTGTCAAAAAAAAATACAGTTTTCGAAATAGCGAAGTTATTATTGTCTCATTACAATGTTGCGTAGACGGACTGATCTCAAATAGAAAGCAAAGTAGAAGAAAATTGCTAGTCATTACATAACCGCTCTTCCATTGATTGGAGTAATAGTATTCAATTTATCCGATTTTATTCCAAGGTATAGTCAGCTACGATTACTCTGTGCCTTACCATAATTAAGTTGCATAATACGAGTACCTAACTCTTGTCCTAGAAACAATCAAATGGAACGCAAATGATAGGCATTGAGAGATGAGACCGAGGTAGCACTGATGCTACTAATATTTGGTGATTTGATTAAATTTTAATATTATCTTTAAAGCTAAATTACCTATTGTTTGCCTATTAATAGGTTAATTGTGTGAAGCGACTAGTTTATACGATCTTTATATACCATAATTATGTTGATAAAATGGCTAGCCCATTTCTAAAAAATCTAATTAGTCCGTCAGTTGGATTAACAGAAAATATTGGACATGTATTATTTCTTTTCTGAATCAAACAAAAAATGATGAAGATATAGCTCGTTAAAGTACCGCGTAACGTCACGCCTTGCGACACTTTTTAGCAAGACGTGACGTCACGTGCTCACTTTGATGTGCTTTATCTTCGTCATTTTTTGTTTGATTGACAAAAGACAAAATATGGGTCCAATATTTTTTGATAATCTAACTGACGAGCTAAATAGAATGATCATTTTTTGACCCAGGAAACTAGTCCATTATGGCTGCTTCCAACCGGCCAATCTGGAAGTCACTGGGGGAGGCCTATGTTCAGCAGTGGACGTCCTATGGCTATGATGATGATGAAGGAATATTTCGACACTCTCGAGGAAATCAAAATTTAGGGTACTTTCCGATGACAAAGAACTATAAAATATCGTCTTAAACTACAAATACAGGGAAAAATCTGAAAACTATACATAACAGTAATTAAATTTTGTAATTAAATGGCGAGACTCAATTCCTGAACTATTTACAATAGTACCCACAAATTTGTACGGAACCCTCGGTAGGCGAGTCCGACTCACACTTGTCCAGTATTTTTATTTACTTCAGGGTTTGATTATACACATGATTTTAAACAACTTTGCCCAAGAATTTGCTTATCTCAACATATTTTTGTTAATAAATGTTTGCCGACCGCATTTTTGTTAAAAAAGGGTTTGTACACTAACAACAAGAAGTTGAGATAGGTAAGTAGTTTCTTCAGTAAAGTTGTTTGTTCTCACTAGTATGAACAGACCCTTGAGTATTTTACACTAATAAAAATTAATCTTATACAACGTTTTCTTTTTTATTTCCCATAAATTGAGGATAAGTAAACGTTAGATCACCTCAGGGAACGACATGTTCAAGATTTTTTCGAAATGATCACTTGTTTTATTTTAAAAAACTATTTCTTTGGATTTGATGTCTTATGACAAGTAGCGATTTCTAAAGATTTTACCTTTTGTATTGACCGAGGCAACTATGTGCGTAAAATTTAAGGCACTGTCTGTCCCACTAACTCCATTAACTCCATGCAATTGTTTAACTTTTCTAACTCCAACACAGTGGGTCTGAGACATTTTTGTTTTTTGACAAACAGATTCTTTTACGTTATGGTATCGTTAGTAAAAGTTATGGGAAATCAAAAAGAACACATTGTTTAGCTTATTTATTAAAATAGCAACACTTTTATGTGGCCGACTGTAGCAATAAAACGTTCACTATGCCCTGAGCCGGATTTTGTCTTATGCCTGATTGGGGAGTTTTATGTGCCCGTTGATTGAAATGCGCCATCTAATTGAGTTAAAATTAGATTTTTGGGGATCCCAGCCTGGTTTTAATGAGGCTTTTGAGGATTTGGTGAATATTGGAAACGTTAGAGGAAGCCATAGGGTTTTCCAAAACGTAATTTAGGAGCTTACCATAGCTTGGATTGAAGAAAGCTTTCTTTTGTTTATTTTAATGAGACTGATCTACGAGTAATTAGACTGCTAAATCTTAATTGCGAAAATTGTGATTGTTGTAGAACCGATCGCTGGGTAGGCGAGTACTTGAGTGGAGGCTGCGACTTGGCAACCGTAGCCTAGGGCGCCTTTTAACGTGGTAGAGATATACATTATGTTAATTAAAAACAGGAGTTTTCCATAGTTAAAGAGTTTATAAATTATTTAAAAAACATTTTATAATTAAATGGAATTATTTTTAATTTTAAAATATCCCGAATCGTCTTTCACTGAGAAAGCTAGAGATCAGTTAATAGATCCTTAATTTTTGACTTATTCCGGTTTATTATTAAGCGTGCGAAATGTTGATTGTGAAAACAATAATATTAATGACTACCCTATTTCACCCAGGCAAAGCCGCGGGCACAGCTAACTAACTGTAAACTATAAATACATACAATATAAATACGATGCTATGTTGTCTTGTTACTTATGTGTGATACAAAAGCCAAAACAAACCAAGCAAATAGCAATTACAAAAACATATATGAATCATTTTTGTAAAAAAAAAGAAAATTTTTATACTATTTTGAATTCAACGTAAATACAACACCCCGTGCCCCGTGCGTGCACCCTGAGGGAAGAGTAGGGCACGATTGAAATGAGAGAGACAGAGGCGATGACGTAGGGACGTTTCAGACTAGACAGGATGCTCTTAAATTTTTTTTTTGTTAGGAATAAAAATGAAAACTAGCCCGTTTTTAAGAACGAAAATAATAGGGCCCGGTTTCTCTAATTTATAAGTAGACAACTAGTAAAATGAGTTAAGTCTAGACGTGCTCTCAGCTGATACGCAAGCGTATTTTAATCTTGCTGTATCAATGTTTTTCATCGAAAATGATTCACGTAGCAAATCGAATAATCCCTTAAAACTCAATTGCGGACAGTTTGTATCAGCAGTATGAACGAATCCCCCAAGGTAAGCCTACAAAGATACGTATTGAAAACGTTCAAATTTCATTTCTTTGAAACGTTTGTAGAATCCCTTATCGAGGACATAAAAATTAAATACCTTAGGGACTTTTAAAATACGGGAAATTGTGGGTTAAATCTCGCTGGGAGTTCTATTGAATATTATTTCAGTAAGGAAATATTTGGCAGAAAATATCTTGGTATTTCTAATTTACTTAATAAGTTTAACTACTAGATATTCATATTTTAAAGTTCCCTAGGTACCTATAAAGAATAAAATAGCAAATGCGAGTCGCTTTTCCGCTCCGAGAGTTCCATATCACAGTATTTTTGGCATTTATTTGGGGAACCTTATCGCATGATCGATGCGTACTTTACCGGTTTTACTTTAAATAAATAAATATAATATAATAATAAATATAAATATTCGACAACATCACATACATTGCTTTGATCCTGTGGTAAGTAGCCAAAGCACTTATGTTACAGAAATCAGAAATAACGACGGTACCACAACACCCAGACCCGAGGCAATATAGAAAAGTTATTTTTCTACATTGACCTGACCGGGAATCGAACCCGGAACCTCAGAGATAGCAACACCAAGTCCGGTATGCTCGCACCTCGGCTACGGAGGTCGTCAAATACTATAGGTTGTTACGTAGGTAGGCGTAGAACGTCCACTTACAAGCTGGACAGACGACATGGTAAAGGTTGCAGTAAGCCGCTGGATGCGGGCCGCTTCCAACCGTCCAATCTGGAAGTCATTCGGGGAGGCCTATGTTCAGCAGTGGACGTCCTACGGCTGAACTGATGATCATGATGATGACTATAGGTTGTTTAACTACAAAGTCGTGTCCGGCTGTCCCGACAGTTAGACATCCAAAGACCTCTCAGCTAGTGACACAGTTTGTCCGAATTCTAACAGCGAATGCTTTTCAGCGCAATAATAACTTAATTTATCTCATTTCTGTGGGAAACAGGCAGTTGGAAGACTTAGCGCTCAACTTGAAGCTGGAGTTTCGGGATGGAAACACACGGCGTGCTAATATGCTAGCAGGCAAACAATATTCCATATGTTCAAAAAATTTATAACGAAAACCTTTTAAAAAAAGACTAATAAATGGTTCCTTGACCAATCATAAGCCTAAGTTATCAAACATGTATACACTTTATCACACAAAGCTACTAGCTAGACGCAGTCCTTTAGACAGCTACTAATGTAGCGTTTGCCAAAATAAATAATTCTTGAAAGCGATTTAATATTGTACTACCTGTGCGTGCTTTATCACTTAGGTTTCATTGCTATATCTATATATTAGTAAAAAAAATATCTTTTTAGAGTCCAAAATCTTTAATGATCAGCCCCCTTAGGCTGTGACCACCAAAACACGATATGATATGATGATATTATAGCGATCTATCGACACATACGGTATTTTTTTTAAATATTAAAGATATAGACGTCATGTAAATTTTATGATCACTCTTGTTTTTAATTCATGTAATTGATATAATATAACACTTATTAGATAAGAAGACCGATTCTTCCTGGTACAGGCATATTTCTACCTAAAAGAAAGTTTCGGTCATGTACGTAAAAGAGATTTGATTACGTAATTGAGTTTTAAAAAAAACATGGGCGTCTATATCTTTGATATTAAAAAAATAGACCGTTTGTGTCCGATATATTGCTATACCATATCGTGTTTTGGTCCATACCAGTCATGTTTGTCAAATAAACAATAAGTTTTTTTTTCTTATGCTGAAATAAAAAATGTGACGATCATTTACAGAACAGGAACTCCCAGTATCGTAGCGGGCGCGAACGAAATTTGACGCGACGTGTTTTCAACCTTACCACTATTTCAATAGGAATGTCGTAGAGATTTGCGATGCTGAATAATTCTGCTATAGGATACAGTTCTATAAGTTAGTCGAAGTTAGGGTGAGAATAGCAACTTCGTTTAATTTAAATTTTAAATGGTAATAGAAATGCTAATGTTAATTGAATTAAGTAAAGTAAGTTTGAGTAAGATTTTATTTTCTTTGAAGTCAAATGGGAGTCGTATTTCTTGCATATTATTGCATTGTGAAAATTTGTTACCTACTGGGTTTTTGTAATTTTAGCTGCTTTTCTAATTTTATCTTCCTATCCCATAAATTATTTATGTTAACTAGAAAAATAGGAAGTAACTAATGTGATTGATTTAGTTAATCTGGCCTAAGTAATTTTATGTAAAATAAAGAATTATTTAGTTAGTAAGAAAAACATTTAGCACAACAATTAACAATGCATTTTTTAAATATTTGTTTCATAATAGTTTTTTTTTTCGTTTCTAAGCGTTCACCATATAAAGGATAAAAAGAATTAGACCTGTTTTGACCATCATCATTTCAGCCATAGGACGTCCACTGCTGAACAAAGGCCTTCCCCAATAACCTATCATCGGGGGGGTTTGCCAATACTCGCCACACTTGGCAGGCGGATCGGCGAGCGCAGTTTTTTTTATAAGATTTTGCACGACGGCGCTGCTGCCCATCTCGTGCTACAGGAGTTAGTGGCAAATAATAATTACTTGAATAAAACCGTCATGGTCGATTTTCTTTAGCAAAATTGCTAAGGGTCTCTTACACGACTTGCTGATAACCTATCGGGCACTTGTTTTGACAGATAACCCATACAATTAGCTGTCAAAAAAGTGTCAGATAGGTAATCAGGAACATATCAGCAAGTGGTGTAAGAGGCCCTTAATGACAGATGTAATTAGTCATAATACAGTTTAATCTTTAAGAAATTCTAACTTGATGACAGTGATGTAAATTACCGTAATAGGTATCTCTAATATTTTAATTTTTTTTTATTTTATTTATTACTAGCTGATGCCCGCGACTTCGTTCGCGTGGTCTTCAGTTTATTCATAAATAATTTTCTGCGCAACTTTCTTAATTCTTTCTTACAAAAGAACCTTCTCCTGACAATAAATTACACAACAAAAAAATAATTAGCGAAATTGTTCCATCCGTTCACGCGTGATGCGATGACCAAGGGAAATAGCGATTCATATTAATACATAATTATAGATAACAACCATCAAGACAAACTCTAATTAATTTGACTTATTTAGTGACTTACTTAGCTATAGTAGTTATTGGCTGCTACGGCATGCAATGTGGACTACAGGTTAAATTCATCATCATCATCATTTCAGCCATAGGACGTCCACAGCTGAACATAGGCCTCCCCCAGTGACTTCCAGATTGGCCGGTTGGAAGCGGCCCGCATCCAGCGGCTTCCTGCAACCTTTATCAGGTCGTCTGTCCACCTTGTAGGTGGACGTCCTACGTTGCGCTTGCTGGTACGTGACCTCCATTCCAGAACCTTTCTGATCCATCGGCCGTCAGTTTTACGTGCTATCTGTTAATTACTTAAATTAAACACTTCTAACTTTTGTTACGCGAAAATTACACTGCTTTTATATATTATATTATTTTAAAACATACAATTTAAAGTGATGACGTTTAATTGTAAGGAACACATTGAAAGCTTAAGAGAAGCTGGTCGTTAATTGAGATTAAACTAGAGCCCATTACTGCATGACCCCGACAGCACACGTGAGGCTCATTGTTGCTATATTAATTAAAGTGACATGTTTTCTCTTGTAAGGGAAAATATATGACTTTGTTTAGGGAGTGTTGGGTGAGTGATGGTTTTTGGTAATTTTAAAATGTTTTTAACTTAGTCGGGTAATTATTTACACGGATAACATCATTTGAGTATGATAAAGTACCAAATATGCAAGTGGAAAAATATGGGGCATAATGTTTTGTTTAAAATAGTCTGAAATTTTGTTCTTTGTTAAGAATTTATTAATTTATTAATTTAATGTAAAATTTAAGATAATTATCGTACCTATGATTATGTATTTCATATTTATGCTCTTAAGTAAGAATAATATAATCAATATTTACATTTAGGTAACCAAAAATGAAGACATGAAAAAATAAAACATTATCAAACTTAAAAAAAGCGGCCAGTGAGAGTCGGACTCGCCCATGAAGGGTTCCGTAGCAGCAAGTAACGAAATAAAAAAGTTCTTGTAGTTCGTTGTAACTTTGATTGATGTTCTAATAATAGTGTAAATTACGGTTTACGATTTATGACATTTATGACGTATTAAAAAAAAACTACTTACTAGATCTCGTTCAAACCAATTTTCGGTAGAAGTTTGCATGATAGTGTACATTATATTTTTTTTTTAGTTTTATCATTCTCTTAGTTTAGACGTTACAGGGGGGGGGGACACACATTTTACCACTTTGGAAGTGTCTTTCGCGCAAACTATTCAGTTTAGAAAAAAATGATACTAAAAACCTCAGTATCATTTTTGAAGACCTATCCATAGATACGTATGGGTTTGATTAAAAAAAAACTTAGTTTCAGTTCTAAGTATAGGGACCCCCAAAATGTATTGTTATTTTTCTATTTTTGTGTAAAAATCCTAATGCGGTTCACAGAATACAACTACTTACCAAGTTTCAACAGTATAGTACTTATAGTTTCGGAAAAAAGTGACTGTGACTTACGGACGGATAGACAGACCAACATACAGACATGACGAATCCATAAGGGTTCCGTTTGGCTACGGAACCCTAAAAACGATTTCATCAAAACCTACCTTTATCTCATATTTAGATAAGTTTTAAAATTATATTAAAATACTTGAATTAAAAATATTTAATTAACTGATATCACGTCAAAATTAAAAATAAATTCATGGTTACGTAACTTGTACGAAGTACATTAAGGCATCACACAAAATAAGACTCAGAAACTCTCACAGTGTGTACCTATCATTACTAAGGTTAATATTTTTCCAAGTCTTGTTTTACAATTTAAATAAAAGCAGTGGGCTTAAATGTATGGTATACTTAGTACAAATATTCGATTACATGTATCTTAAATGATACTTTATTACCATAAACTGGGATTCAGTAATTTAGTTAAATTATTTGATCACACAGTAAAACGCAGATGCAAAGGCCATTAAGAAGATAGATAAAAAGCGATTGCATGCAGCAGAAATGAGAATATTAAGGTGGATGTGTGGGGTAACGAAAATGGACAAGATAAGGAATAAATATAATAGAGGAAGTATGGAAGTATGTAGCAGAAAAGACAAAAGGAAACCGTTTGTCTTGGTATGGACTTGTGATGAGAAGGGAAGAGAAGCACGCAACAAGGAGAGTGATGGATATGAGTATTGATGGGTGGAGAAGTAGAAGACGACCTATGAAGAGATGGATGAATTGTGTGAGGAGCGATATGACTGAGAAGGGAGTGAATGTGAAGTGAAGGGAGAAAGAGATACTGCGCCGACCCCAGATGATCGAGAAACAGCGCAGGTGAATGATGATGACATAGTAAAACGCAGCCTATAATAGCAATCTACGAAAGTAACTTAATTTACGTATCATTAAAAAAATATGGCACCAGCAGATTTACTACGAAAAACAAATTCCGTCAATACAATAATCGCTTTTCGGATTGCTTCAACAAAACGCTTCGGATCCAATATCGGAGACGAAGTTCGTTGTTTGACGTTTCTTATCGAAAAATATAAGTGGGCAGGACGTATGCCGTAGAGACGACAAAAGATGGAGCCACAAGGTCTTGTTCTAGAGACCCCATAAAGAAAGACGAAGCGTAGGCAGACCACCAGTAAGAGAGACGGCAGGACAAACCTGGATAAGAATCGCTACACTAAGAGCTAGCTGGGGAGAGCTTCAGGAGGGATTATATTCAACAGTGGACCAAACACATTTATGCTAAAGAAAAAAAAAAGAATCGAAAAAATCCGGCCAAGTGCGAGTCGGACTCGCGCACCGAGGGTTCCGTACAAACCTGTAGGTACCGTTATGAGTAAAAGTTCACCCATCACGACAATCGAGTCATAGTTATGGTATTTTTATTGCAAAATGAAATCCATAACATTACGAAAGTTAAATTGCGGTTTAAGATTTATGACGTATTAAAAAAAAACTAATTAAGTACTTGATCTCGTTCAAACCAATTTTCGCTGGTAGTTTTTATAGTAATGTACATTACATTTTTTTTTTAGATTTATCATTCTCTTATTTTAGAAGTTACAGGGGGGGACACACATTTTACCACTTTGGAAGCGTCTCACACGCAAATTATTCAGTTTAGAAAAAAATGATATTAAAAACCTCAATATCATTTTTAAAGACCTATCCATTGATACCCCAAACGTATGGGTTTGACGAAAAAAAAAATTTCGAGTTTTAGTTCTAAGTATGGGGAGCCTCCAAAATGTATTATTATTTTTCTATTTTTTTGTAAAAATCTTAATGCGGTTCACAGAATGCATCTACTTACCAAGTTTCAACAGTATAGTTCTTATAGTTTCGGAAAAAAGTGGCTGTGACATACGGACGGACGGACAGACGGACAGACAGACAGACAGACATGACGAATCTATAAGGGTTCCTTTTTTTGCCATTTGGCTACGGAACCCTAATGATACTCAAATACAACTACAGACGGACAATATTTATTTTTTAACGTACCGAGTCAGGTGCTATGTGCTATACTTATCAATTTGACGACCTCCGTAGCCGAGAAGCGAGCATACCGGACTTGGTGTCTGGTCTACCGTCTTACAACGTACGGTAACTAATACAACAATGTGTTTTTATCAAGGAAAATATTTTTACTTGAAAACTATTTTTCAACTGCCTCTGGTGGTTGGAACCCATGAGCTTTCGCTATCCAGGTGACTGCTATTCCGACTGAACAGAGAAACACACTAAGCACTGTTGTAAATGCAAAGAATAAAAGGTTTAAATTGATCTTATAATGGTTTCGTTTTTGTCCTTTTGAGGTTTGGAACCCTAAAAAATGTCTCCCACGGTACATAATTTCAAAGATTATTACTGTAACGATGACTTCACTCGATGTTCAATTTTCTGGGACAATAGTCTTTTTTGAATTAAAGAAATATGTTAATTTCGCCTTTGTCCCTACCCGGCGGAGCGGAAGATTATAATTATTAAGAAATTGGTGGCCCTGATTATCGGGACTCACTCGGAGTTGAAATTTTCAAGAACTTGGAAGACAGTAATGAGCGTGAAGATGATTAATATTGCATTTTGGTTTACCATTTAAGTAAAGTACTTACATGATACTTACCTACATTTTTAGGGTTCAGTACCTTAAAAGCAAAAAACAGAACCCATATAGGATCACTTTGTTGTCCTTTTATATCGGGACCGCAAAACGTTAAAAAAGTACGACCGTTTATGTCTCAAAAAACATATCTTTCAAACCCCTCAAGGGATTCAAAATGTAATAGGGTACTTTCGTTGACCTACAACTATGAAGTTATTATAGGCTGCAAGTCCTAAGTCATCTTTAAAAATACGCGACATGGTTCTGGGTGCTATCATCATCTCCCGAGATAAAATTTTTGCTTTCGGACAGGATTTCTTCGAATTCTTTTCTCTACTGCTTTGACCATCTTTTTCGTACAAACACTACGTGTACGGCCAGATCCTTTTCTGTCACAAACAGAGTAGGTCACATTGCACCTATTAATAGCCCGGTACACAAACATTTTACTAATACCAAGCGTATGGAGAATTTTGAAAATTGCATTTGGCTCCATACCTACTTTGTGTAATGCAATCACAGCGATTCGGATCTCTTTATCACCCCACTCCATTTTAATATCGCAAAATATTGTACAATGTATTGGCGCTAAAATGAGAAAACCCAATGAACAATGATATAAAAATGACAGATTCCAAATTCAAATGTAATATTTTGTTTTTTTTAATTGTATTAGTATTTATGGCCAGACTAAGTATATAGGTATTGTTTTTCTTGTTGCACCGCCTCTATATCTCTGTTTGTCTACTGGTCGACTGGTAGAGAATGCATCTTGGCATTAAGTCCGTTTGTACAATTATTTTTAAATGTGTAATAAAGTATAAATAAATAATTTAAAAAAACATTTCAGCCATAGGACGTCCACTGCTGAACAAGGCCTCCCCCATTGACATATTATTCAGGCCTGGGCTAAAGTATATAGAAGTAAACTTACTACAGTTTACCTGCATTGTGGTTAACAGTCGATATTGTGTATAACCTAAGCAGAAATGCTCTAGGCAAGACTGATTTCCATCCAATTACTATATTACACAGAGATCTAATCAGTTTCTCAGAATTATGATTTGTAGAGGCCTACTTGGTATTCGTTACTAGGCATGGTTGCTGTATAAATTACCTAACATATTTTAAATTAAAATTTATACTAAGAACGTTTTGATAAAACAGCAAATAAATTATACCAAGCACGGCCGTAAAGAATACACTTCCTCACCGCCAACAGGAAGCGTGTCGTAAGAGGCGACTAATTCCTGTAGCACGAGACGGGCAGCAGCGTCTGCGTGCGCAATCCTTTAAAAAACTGCGCTCGCCAACCCGCCTGCCAAGCGATTGGCAATACCCATCAATGATAGAAGTCATTGGGAGAGGCCTTTGTTCAGCAGTGGACGTCCTATAGCTGTAATGATAATGATGAATTAAAATCAAAAATTCAAATTACTTAACTCTTAAAATTAAAGTTACATTTTCAATACAAACACACGTAGGTACCAACACTTCGTAGCTGAGAGACGAGTACGCCGACTTGACGTCGCTATTTCAGGTTTCGGGTTCGTTTCCCAGTCTGGTCGATATAAAAACGAACTTTTCTATACTATTTTTGGTCTGGGTGTTGTTGTGCCATCGTTGTTTCTGATTTCTGTAACACAAGTACTTAGCTACTTACCTTAGGATCAGAGCAATGTATGTGATGTCGTCTATTATTAATTTTTATTTAAACACAGTTTTTAAACGACATTAAAAAGAGCAGGTTCTATCTTATCTAGGTCTTTGGGTTTTTTAAGTTTTTTTTACCGTCATTTTCGTCAATATAATATTACATGAGTATGACGACACCATTGACGACCGTCTGGTTTAGTAGTTCGCACTCCGGACAAAAAAGTATTTTATTATGTTTGACCGTCATCTAGTCGCCATAGTACAAGCTTTGCTCAGATTTTGGGGCTAGATAATTGGAGTATTTTACTTTTGATTGCACGAGATAAATATACAATAGCCTCTGCTACATTATTTTCAGATTTATTATGGAGCTACGTTTCGATTTTGTCACTCAAATAAATAATACAATTATTAACCTAATCATCTATTATGATAATTAAGTTTCAAATGTCAAACGCGCATATTTGCCATAAATTATACTGTAAGCGATAGCGATTGACAACCTCAGTAGCCGAGAGGCGAGCACACCGGACTTTGTGTCCGCTATCTCTGAGCTCCCGGGTTCGATTCCCGGTCGTTCAATGTAAAAAAATACCTTTTCTATATTGTCTCGGGTCTGGGTGTTGCGGTACCGTCGCTGTTTCTGATTCCTATAACACAGGTGCTCTGGCTACTTGCCATAGGATCAGAGCAATGTAAGTGATGTTGTCCAATATATATTATTATTTTATTAAAGTAATTTTAATAAATTAACGCCAGAAACAACTTGTTTCTGGCCATGTATTTTTTTCGGGATATCAGAGATATAACTGAAGTAGATATTTTATCCCACACAGGAAACCAAACTCTTACTCTAACATATTTTGTTCCACTCGTGTAATACAAAGTCACAAACCTCGCAATAGTCGAAGTATTTACTCCTTTTAAAGCACAAGAAGATACTTCTAATATCGCAAATCACTCGCTTTTCGAAAATGAATCTAAGGACTGAAGCAATAAGGTTTTACAGTATGTTTTAGAGTGCAAACGCATTATTTATCGCGTTACATTATTAACTGCATATCGCGCAGATACCTGCGCACACGCTTGCCGGTAAGGGAGATATGGATCGGGTGGTGCATTCCCATCGTTAGGTGCGATACGATTTTTAAGGTAGATATTATTTAAACATATTACTATAATGCCTTACACTATGTAACACACATGTTGCCTTGTCAGCTGCCTAATTTGAATTTTCTTCTGAGATCATTAATTTTTTTAATAAATAAATAAATATCGGACAACATCACATACTTTGCTCTGATCCTGAGGTAAGGAGCTAAAGCACTTGTGTTATAAAAATCCTAAGTAAAGACGGTACCACAACACCTAGACCTAAGATAATATAGAAAAGTTCATTTTTTAAATTGGCCCAACCGGGAATCGAACCCGGGACCTCAGAGATGGCGACTTCAATTCAAACGTGCTCGTTTCGGCTACATTGGTTATGTGTACGACCAAAGTACTGTTTTTTTCATGATTTTCTGTGGATAACCATGATGTTTGCAAGTATAAAAACTGTATTACTGTTTTTTTTTAATATGTGCATTTTTTGTCATCTACGCAAATTTTATAAAGAAGTAGAAGTATTTTGGATGTTGGACGTAATCTCCGGAATTGATCATTCGATTTTGTATATCCACACTTTCTACACAGAAAGAATGCACTTGTCTCGAGAAATGCGACACTTACTCACTCACTAACTAACGTAATATTTTTGTTCTGTTGTCAAACAATTGAGAATGTTACAATAATAATATTATTTAAACCCGTATTTGACCAATGAGCATGCCCAAATTGTTAAAAATTAAAAAGTGAAATAATTATAAAATTTTCTATTTGAATTAATAAGAAGGTTGAAAGTTTTATTTTTCTATTTGTCTGAATTTGGCACTTACACTTAAGATATATACTTACCTAAAAGACTATCCGATCGTTGTTCAGAGCGTTCGATAGTAAAAGATAACTTTTAAATCGCTATTATAATGCACAAGTTCTGAAAAAGGACGACAAGGTACAAAAAATAAGAATTTGAAATGTAATTAAGTGTAGGTAAACCGAAAGATCAAATGCAAATAACTGACTTCGAAATAAATTGAATTTTGTTTTAAAATCGTTAAAAATAGATCAATGGAAACCTTCACGCAGGGATCGAAGCGCACACATATTTCTTTTGTCTTAGCAATTATACTTAAAAATATTGATTTCATCTTTCCATTATTTTTCAAAACGCGAAAATATTTATTTCTGTAAAAGTCACGTTCTTAGCTATTTGAGTTTATCCTTGTTATACATCTAAGTGCAAACTTTATGGTTCTTAATATATGTATTTCAAAATAGATAGTGACTTTACAGCTTTGTTCGTGTGAACTAGAGGTTTTAAGGTATATTTTATATTGAGCAACATTGTGGTCTGCGTTGAAGCACTCTTATTTAAAAAAAGGAGATTACTTTAAATTTGGAACTCCTAGAATATATTTATCAGAAGGCAGAAAGTTGCTTAGCAATTCGCACTGTAAATGTTGAAAAGTCTTTGGAATTGACTTTCAGTACCTGTACTACTGCAATATGGTTCACACACTGACATGCGTCCAAATTAAGTACTAACACAGTATCAAGTGTCTATTTTTTACTAACCATTATTGGATTAATGTGTGTCTTATGAATAAATTTGTTATTATTATTATACCACTTTCTCGGTGGTGAAGAAAAATAACGTAGGGAAACCTACAAATTCAGATAACACAGAACACTGGACATGTAGTGGACATGTATTTATGGTCACTGTCTGAGTTACAAAGTTCGGATGGCAATGTCTAGCGCTAGACAGAATTAAGAAGAAGTATTATTAAAAATTCTAAAAATAATTTTCGAGATTACGCAAAACGGACAACGCTTAATCGTTTTTCTACCATGCACGCAAAGCATTACGTAAGGAGCATTGTTTTTGCGGCAGTTACGTACTCTACCGGTACGAATACCTACCGCTGACCTCGGGCGCCTAACTAGAACACAGAAATTATTGCGAGATCACGGAAACGCTGACGGCGCGCTCGTGGACCATCAACGTGACCAAGCCAGCGGACATCAGGCCACCAACATCCCATCTCCGACACTTCGTATCTAACATCGATCGAGTCAATTAGTATTAGGAACTAGTTTTATTGTACTTGTAATTTTTAATTAAATTAGATTTTAAGTAATTTCGTTTTTTTTCGATCCTCCGGCTGTCGCTTCGTAATTGGCGCAGTCGGTAGGATCTTCGCGGTCGGTTTCGCGTCGCGTTTCATCACGAAGATTTCCGTCGTCACGAGCCGCCCGTGTGGCTATCAAGTCACGTTCGAGGATCCTGAATCTGAAGCCAGCCAGAGGGTATCCAGACATCGATACACGAAAAAAAAAAGCCTAAGAAAAATGTTCATGTAAGTGCACTTGAATCGTTCTCGTGTTCCTTATCCTGTCCTATTTTGTAATCCTTTACCTTAAATAGTTAAAGTTTTGACCCGAGAAACTCTGGGTCCTGCGGGTCTGCATCACGCAGCCTCGTAGGCAATTTTTAGATTTAATTAGTCTAGAAAATAGTTATATCAGCATTTACCCGTGCATCGTGCACACATTCAATGCTAATAATAGACCTAATATGCTATTAAAATTAAGAAATATCTTTGTCAAAAATAGCATATTGGATTTAGAGTTATAAGGGAATTTTATGATCTAATAAAACCCGGTTATTATTTTATAGATAGACATAGTGTTACTTTTAATTTTCCTAATAGTTATTAAAATATATATGACCCTTTTAAAATTATCTATAGTACCTAATAAATACCACCAAGCCCTGATTCCTTTTTATCCTTTCATTGCTACCAACGAGAATGCATTCCTGTACATAGAGGCAGAATGCCCGAATTTATCACACGGCTATCTCTGTAAAGAAGACGTTAAAAACCATCAAATTTGCACTGTACCTGACTGTATCCAGCATCGCATCTCGCGACAATCCCTGAAGAAACCTGTAAATTAATGGAAAAGCTAGATGAGTGAGACGCTATCACATCTAACGAAGATACTAGATCTCACTTGCCGCCGACAAGACTACACTCAGCTACAAGGAAGTTACTTTGTCACTATCCCGATTAACGGCTGTCTTCACACGCCCGTTTTTACTACAATCAACAATAACGACGATATAAAAGACTAACTCTGAAGATAACGAAGATCTCTAATATTAAAATGCAAGCTGCAGAGTTATCTCACATTCATTTACACTCTATCGACCAACAGTCTTCACATCATCCAAGATACAATAGCGCTACAGATGCCAGTGCAAATACGACGATACCTTTCTAATAAGTGCAACTATACTCATCCTCGTAGTCATCATGCTACGTCGCTATGAGATACTTACCTGCACTCGTACCCGTGACGCAGATCCCACGAAGCCTGAAACTCACGATTATTGGATCCCTGGAGACAGAAACCTACCAGCAACATTTTCGATGAGCGTTCTCAAATAGTTGCTGATCTGAGGGTGGAGGAGTTACGTACTCTACCGGTACGAATACCTACCGCTGACCTCGGGCGCCTAACTAGAACACAGAAATTATTGCGAGATCACGGAAACGCTGACGGCGCGCTCGTGGACCATCAACGTGACCAAGCCAGCGGACATCAGGCCACCAACATCCCATCTCCGACACTTCGTATCTAACATCGATCGAGTCAATTAGTATTAGGAACTAGTTTTATTGTACTTGTAATTTTTAATTAAATTAGATTTTAAGTAATTTCGTTTTTTTTCGATCCTCAGGCTGTCGCTTCGTAATTCGGCTATTTCAATACAGAAAAACAAAATATGGATAGAGTAATACTGCTACAAAAGATCACACCCGTCAGCTTATCCTTTTTAGGATATAATGTCTTTTAGGCAACATTATATAAGCCTTCATATAGCTTGGTCGTTTATTGGCCATTCCTATGTACAAAAGGATTTTCGCAAAGGAATATAATCCGATGTCACAAAGCAAATTCTTTTGTAACGTTGTATAGCCCCCATTTATTAGGACCTTCTCCCTGTTTAAAAATCAATCCGGGCCGGGCTCCAATCAATCAAAGTCCGATTGAGTCCTATCGCGACGAGAAATGACTGAAAGATTACGTGACAGTGTTACGTAATGTAAATATCTGAAGTTTCAGATGGTTCTATTTATTTTTGTCTGGGACGGATCTGAAAGATAGCATAACCAACTGGAAAGAAAATGGACTGTAGATAGGGGAAAAAAAGCATAGATAAATTTAGCTAATAACGATTTTAAGAGAAAATTTACATAACTCAAAACATAAAACACACCCACACAGCCATATCAGAAAGGCCACGCCGAGATAAAAAACAACCATAAATGGTACATTTACAAGAACACAAAAAGTATCTACCTACAATATAGAAAATGTCAAATCTATGACCGGTTTGCAACAGATATTAGAAAGAATGATGGTATATTTTGTTCAAACCCTAGAATGTATCAGTAGATTTAAAGGTCTAGTTAATAATTTAAAAAACGAGCATTTTTTAACTTTTTAAACTGCCTAGAGACTAGACAGTAAAATATATTTTGTTTGGGGATGTTACAAAGGATGAGCGTTTGAATTGTTAAAAATTTTTGACGTGAAAGTAAAAAACACTAATAAGGCGAATAAAAGGTAATTTTAATTAATCGTAATAATATAAAGACTATACTTTAAACGTAAACAAATGGTTTTCGTATTCTAACGCCGATGAAAACAGTCTAAACGCATTATGACTAACTTAATACCACGAAACAAATCACTTGTAATTTTTCCAAACGAATTTCCCAATCGCAAAATACAATAAGGTACATTCATTGGTGAATAGACAACGGACTTTCAAATTAGTTAAAGGTTAAAATTAATTGTTGATTCGCCCGAAGAGGCCGATACAATATTTATAACCCGAGCTCTTTATCGGCGCATCGACATTCAACGGGCATTACCATGAACACGCACCCGTTCGTTTGGTGAAGACCAAGATATAGAAAACAACTGGTATGCCCCTTTTTATATTTTACAAAGTACGGTACCTACATAAATATTATAATTTATCCGGTTGTAATTGTTATTTATTTAAAAGGCACGAAAACCAAGCAGTATAACGCCACTGCTTATATATATAAGTAAAGGGTCTTTCAACAAGGACGGGTCGATGTTAAAATTGAATAAAACAAGATGTGTGTGAGATATTAACGAAATTTATTTTTATTTGAAAGGCCCATTTATGGAATATGACATCGTTCAAATGTCCGCCGCGGCTTCGTATGGTGGCAAGAATCCGAGAGGTCCTATTTTTAATGACTCTGCTGCATAGATCCGGCTGAATCTGAGCGATGGCCTGTGTTATGTTGGCATTCAGGGCAACGGTCGATTGTGGTTTATTGGCATAGACCTGCGACTTCAGAAAACCCCACAAGAAAAAGTCTAGCGGAGTCAAATCACAGGATCTTGGTGGCCAATTCACGTCACCTCTGCGAGAGATAACCCTACCCTCAAACCGTTCATGCAGAATGTCCATTGTGTCGTTCGCTGTGTGGCAAGTAGCGCCATCTTGCTGGAACTACATGTCGTTCACGTCTATATTGTTCAATTCAAGCCAAAAGAAATTGTTTATCATTGATCTGTAGCGCTCACCGTTGACGGTGATTGCCGTCGTTTTCGAAGAAATACGGACCAATGACGCCGCCAGACTAAAATCCGCACCAAACAGTAACTTTTTGTGGAGCATTGCCACCTGGTGAACCTCATGTGGGTTGTGGTTATCCCATATACGGCAATTTTGCTTATTAACAAAACCAAAGATTATTTTTCGACCAAAATCGGGGTCCTCTTCCAAGTGTTCCGAAGCCCATTCAGCGAACACACGGCGTTGTATATGGTCATAAACTTTGAGCTCTTGGGTCAGTTGGATCTTGTACGGATGCAGGCCGAAGTCCCGATGCAAAATTCTCCAAGTTGAAGTCTGCGAAAGGCCGAGTTCTTGTGCACGGCGAGAAATCGACTGCCTCGGAGTCTCTTGAACACTCTCACGTACAGCGGCGATGTTCTCGGCCGATCTGGCGTTTCTTTGACGTAAAGGTTGGTTGTTTACTGAACCGGTCGTCTCAAATTTGGTCACCAATCGTTGGAGAGTAGACTTTAGTAAAATGGGCGCAATGCGCGCAACGTTTGCACTAACGAACACTCATTTTGATAATAAAGTTTTATCATTTGCACATGCTGCTCAACCGTGTAACTTGCCATGGTGATTTAGCATCAGTGACTGAATAAGAAAAAACAGATTTGACAGATGCCGCCAAAACAAAATGGCCGCCACAGATTATTAACATCGACCCGGTCTATTTGAAAGACCTTTTATATAGGGTCGCGCGTTACATCCTCAACGTATCACTAAGTTTTTATTAGTGAAAGTACTAAACCTTTTAAAACTTGGCTGCGTTTGGTTGAAGGCAAAATTTGCTCAAAGGACGCAATAGTATATAAAATTAACAAGACAAGGGCAAATATTATATACTTTATCATAAACTGCCAAAACATTTATGGAAAGTTTTGTTTGGTCCACTCTAAATAAATAGCCCTTAGCACAATTTTATACTCCATGCATCCATACTTATTACAAATAATTGGTTATACCTGTCCATATTATTGTATATGTGCGGGTAGTTTTTTTTAAATTTGGTGCTTAAAATATAATTTTTTACTAAATTGTTAATGGTCACTTTTAACATAATTAAATAATCACAAACAAGAAAAGACTTCGCTAGAGACCATCATTTGCAGTTTAAACGGTAAAAGCTAATGGCGTGCGTGACATAATCATGCCACATCTAGTTAATCCTCAAAACTATATCCTAAACGTGGTCTCTCGGCGGAGTTGTCCCACGCCGTAATTAAGGGAGCACACCCTACAGCAAATAGAAACAAAACCGCATCCGCATATGTAAATAGGGGCCGAGCAGAAGCAAATTTGGACGGGAACTATGCCATTTCAGAGCTCCTTATTACTATTCTAACATGAAAGACGTGGTTTGGGATCCTCCCGCATAATGTCCTCCAACTAAACATACGTGTTGTGAACGCGTCGTTGGTAAGGATTAATCAAATTTCGAAAATGCTTAAAGGATTTGTCTTTTTACATATGATCAAGATATATTTTTTTCCATTTGTTAAAAACCTTTAAAATGTTACAATGAATTTACGGTTTTCAGACTTTTTCCTTTTCTTGCACTATAAGGCATGCTTCTTGCCAAATTACATGATTTTACGTCAACGGGAAGTACCCATAGGTTTTGATTCCCTTGTTTCCCTTTCCATCAAAATATGCGGCATTTCCGGCCGGTATTTTAAATGCGTTGACTTAGAAGTTTGATTTTTTCCATAGCTCCAAGGGGTTTCTGACGAAGGTATTTGATATAAACTTTAACTTTATACCCGTTTGTATCCTTACCTCGCGTTCTTAGTAATAAGAGTCTTGTCAGACAGACAGACAGATAGACGGACAATGAAGTGATCCTAAAAGGGGTTTATTTTTTACATTTGAGGAACGAATTTTAAGATGTTCTCATTTAGAGATGTGTAACTTTTTTAGAAAAGTTGAAAAATCGCGTAGGATATAATTTTCAACAAGAATTAAAAGAGATATGAGATGACATAAGCCATTTTAGGTATATGTACCTTTTTATTAAGTATTTTAATTTAATAACGAATGTCAAAACGAAACATCGCTTGTAAGGTTCATCGATCCATTCTGTGAAAAACTCAATTCAAGCCTATTGGAGCCTTGTTCTAAAGCCATATGAATTACGATACATTTCAAAATACTGCAACAGGTTCTGGTTTAACCTATTCGCTTTCCACTTGTTAGTATAATACTAGATAAATTAGGTGTTTGGCACGAAATCGCGTGGTTCGTGGGCATAAATGCGTTGGAAGCGTTTATCGAGATGCGCCCTGCGTCGGCTTTGGGAACTCTAAATTAAGCAGCTTCGATGTATTGAATGAGTTAGTAAGCAAGGATAAGTGCTGTTAGACCATTAATTAAGCAGAATGGTTAAGGATTTGTTTGCGAGTTTACAATCGTATGGGCTACTAACTGGGATCTGCACAATACACGTTTTAGTTACATTTATTATTAATACAAATATTACCTAAGTAACGCATCAAAACAAGGATTTCCGAAAGTGCTAAAACAAACTGGGTTTTAATGGTTTTATCAATTTTATTTCCAAATAAGGTTTTGATTTAATACATAATTTCCTATTCGCTATGTGCAAAGTGGGTGGTGGGGGCCGTCAAATCGATCGCAGCACGCAATCTGGCAGAAATGTGAAATAACTCTGGACTGTCATGTGTCAAATTGCTATATTTCCATAGTATTTCATACTTACGTTATTAAGTATTTTTAAGTAAACACGTTAAAATTCGCGATATGGGTCACAGTACGTGTCGTGTTTTAACGTGTAGAAACAATAGGAAAAACAGTTCGTGCATGTTTTATTCGTTTCCAACATCAAGATGGAAATTGAAGCAAAGTATTAAATGGATAGCTGCTGTAAAAAGAATAAAGTTTGTAGGAAGTTTGTGTCACAAACGTTTGTCTTATGATCACAGCTCTTATTAAGTACCTTTTGTCTGCTGGTTCTAAGCTCTTTAAATTCTCTCACATGCTGTACTTATACTATTTTTTCCCTTTTTGGACAGTTTGAGGTTGGAAAGTAATATCATGTTGTATCGATTCAAATCCCGTACGTATTATAACATTCATATTTTAGTTCAAGTAAGAAAATCACTTATTATAATATGCACAAACTTTTTAGACATTTACTTCTAATTTCGAAGAAAAACAATCCGAAAATTATTCTTAGACCATCTAGTTTTCATAATTTGAGAGATCTTAAGTCCACAAGACTTGTGGTCACTAGAGGCGCTGTCATCGCGCACACAGCGAATAAGGAGGTGTTTCTACTGCTATTATTTTGAAAGTTTTCCGTTTGTATCCTTTTAAGATAAATTCTTTATATCTAATTGTATGAAGGTAATCATGCTTTTCAACAATAAGCACTTACACTAATCTAATTTAATTAATTTTTTGAATTGCGTCATTACAAATTTCAAATAAAATTTAAAATAACAATGTAAGAAGTAAGCGTAAATCAATTTCTATAAACTAAAATACCATTACCAACACAATGTCAACTCAAGAGCGAATGTGCCCTTAACACTCGCAGCATTGCCCCGCTGAATAACCACAGCTAGACCTCGAACGAGGATCACTAATCATCAGCCTCAGTCGTCGACCGACCTACCTCTACTTCAGACTCCCAACAGCCTGTAGTCTCGACAACAAAAGGGACAAAGTGATAAATATCGGACATTACATCATTCCTTTAATCCTAAGGTAAGTAGCTAAATAACTTGTGTCATAGAAATCATCAACAACGACAGTACCACAACAGAAAACGATATTGTCTATGTTGTTGGGTCCGGGCCCAAGACAACATAGAAAATATCGTTTTCTACACTTACCCGACCGAGAATCAAACCCGGGATCTCAGAGATGACTACGCCAAGTACTTGCACCTCGGCTACGAAGGTTGTAATTTTTTTTTGTGATTATAATTATTTTGCTGAAATTTCTGAAAATTCTGTTAGGGAAACAGAATTTTCACTCATCATTATCATCATTTCAGGCATAGGACGTCCACTGCTGAACATAGGCCTCCCCCAGTGCCTTCCAGATTGGCCGGTTGGAAGCGGCCCAGAAGCATGCAGAGACTTCAAGCAATCTTTACCAGGTCGTCTGTCTACCTTGTAGGTGGAACCTTTCTGCCCCATCACATAAATTATTACACTAATTTGATAGAATATCAATACGTGTGACTTAAGTGTCTAATTGCCCCAAAAAATAACTCAACGAACCAATAAACTCAAACAACCTATAAAAACTCAGCACTCCTTGTCGCTTTCGGTAGGCAGGATTATTATATAATTATTTAGAAGTTGTTTTTAGTACCTTCCAAATCAGCGACCTAGTTTATTTGCCCAATTAAGATTCTCAAGTTCATGAATCGCGTTTAGGTTTCAGAACAAACCAACTAACTTTAATCACCTCGATCAATCATCAGAAACTAAAGCACACAAATTGTATAACCCTCCCAAACCTCAACGTTTAGTACAACAAAGGTATATAAAACAAATTATTGCTGGTTCATCGGTTATTTGTTTATTTAGTTGGCGGCTGTTTACAACTTCGTCCGTAGTGTGAATAAATAATTGTGGGTCCTTGTTAAATATTTAAATGTTGGGATCTCAATAGAGTATACTTGCGACTTTTATGACGAAAAGTTTAGTGACGAAAATAGATGCATTACAAATTATTTGTCTTACTAAAGATTTATCTCCAATTTAGTATATCTCTACTCAATTTAAGATAGATACTCTTTTTTACACACTATGTAAAAGAAACAAAGTAAGAGAAAAAAATACATTAAGATTACCACAATTTTGGCGTTTGGCGGCTAGGAGCGATCTTTTGCAGACAAACTTTAGGTAGAAGATAGTTTAATTAAAATTGAGTAAGTACAATTTTAGTGAAGTTTGATGGTTTATATCTTGGAAGTAGACAAAACCTGTTGCAGTAAATAGCTTTCAAACTTGTTTTTTTAAGCTTAATACTTAAAATAACAGATGTTACAATAGTATTTGTGCACATATCATGCTTCCAAATTTGTAAGCATGCAAATATTTTACGATTTTATTTAATTTGATTTTTATTGATAGATTTTTTTCTAGGATATAACTAATGAACTATCTTAGTCGTTGAGACATTTGTTATTGAACCAAAGAATATTAATGAAACTTTAAAATTTGTATTTACTAAACCAAAGGTGGAAAAAACGGATTCTCGAATGAAGACCGCGTCTTGGCGAAAGTAGTGTAGGAGACCCCCCAGCTCGATGGACCGACGACCTTAGTAAGATGGCTGGCAGTGGCTGGATGAAAAAAGCAAGAAATCATGTTCTTTGGCTTCCCAGTTTACGTCCAGCAATGGACTGCAATAGTCTGACATGATGAAACTAAGTGCTAAGTTTTTTGTGCACTACTGACATAGTAGTTTATGCTATAATTTTTGCGACTAATCGTAGCGACAAGTCGCGTGTCTGGTCATCCGCGTTGCGCACCTAATTGCGTAGATACGTGTAAACATTGATTACGGATTCCTCGGCCACTCTGCGTTGTTAGATAAATACTGCCGGTCTGCGCGTTCCCGAACTCACTTTATATTGGCTTGACTTCTCTAGTCAGGTTCTTATCCCTATTGATAGAATGTTACAGTGTTAAAGAATACTGGGTGAAATTGTATGTTTTAATAAGACCGCCTAAATTGTACCATTCTAAATTTATTGTTTCTCTGTACTGTTTTTTTTTGTGTGGTGTTCAATAAAGAGTATCTATCTATCTATCTATCTACGCAACTTGCTGATACACTTCGTCATCAGTATTTCAGATATAGGACGTCCTAATGCTCAACATAGGACTTCCAGATTGACCGGTTGGAAGCGGACTGCATCCAGAAGCTTCCTGTGACCATTACCAGGTCGTTTGTCCACGTCGTCGTTCGCTGCGCTTGCTGGTACGTGACCTCCATTTTAGAAAATTTCTGCCACATCGACCGTCAGTTTTATAAATATAAAAATAATACTTTTTGTTATATCATGACGGCATCGATAAATGATTTAATAAAACATAACTTGTATTCATTTGACATCCCTGATTTTCATAAACAAATTCTTAGTCTATCGAAATTGTTACATAACTTCCATATAAAATACGATTTTTTACACTGTTATCATATTTACAATGATGTCACAAACTCTCTTCTCTAACTCGCAAAACCGTCCCTCCATTTTCCGCTATTTACACAGACATATCAAAACGCGTCACATTACATACAACGCCGTCGTAAAACAATGCGTATTTACTTTGCCACTATCCGAGGGTAGCTCACCCTTTGTCCCAACATGGCTGCCGGCGAAGTATTGTTTAGAGCCACTTTAAAACTAATCCAGCCTAGTGCCATTAAAAGTACTGCAAACCCTAACCCACTCGGGATTGGTCGGAGAGACCCTACCATTGTCTAGACTCTAGAACATACCTATGATGAGTGTATGACATGTAGGGTCTTTTAATCAGAAGTGGTGGGTTGTTTTGAAAGGAAAAGGTTTTAAAACTCCTCCTAGAACTAGAGGGTTGGAGGGAGGAAGTATGCCATTTGTACACTTTATGCTAGTAATAATATTGAATAGGAGTAATAAACCACAGGTCATATTTTGATGAGCCGGCTTGCAACCGTCGCGATATAATATACAGGGTTACTTTGCAAATGCCAAATTTAAAAAATAAAATCTGGGGAACAATATAAAGAAGCGTCTTATCGTTATTCTTTTTAAGATTCGTATGATACGAAAAAAGTACTTTAAAACATCCGAAAATAAAGTCAATAGAGAGATTACGAAAGCCGCGCGGTCATTCATTAGAGGCGTAGGTACGGAGTGCCTACAAAGACCTTACCAAGGACTTATCCACGCGTACGATTTTTAACAGCAAATAGGAATAATTAAATGTAAAAAAAAAAAAATTTTGTTGTTTTTTGTATAGTTTGATTATGTTACTGATTCTGAGCCACTCCAAAAGATTAGGCACCCCTTTGCAATGTAACCCTGTATACGCAGATAGCGCCATCTTTTGGTAGTGCGGTGGTGGTAGGTAAAAATATGAAGCCTGACTGATGTTTTTTTATTTTATCTATTCAGCAGGTGTACAGACGACCTGGTAAAGGTTGCTGGAAGCCGCTGGATGCAGGCCATTTCCTACCGGCCAATCCGGAAGTCACTCCTCCCCCAATGCTCAGCAGTGGACCCTATGGCTGAAATAATGATGATGATGAATAAACTGAAATTTGACACACAAATCGATCAATTTTGGTGTAATAATAATAATATAATATAATGTTACGCTTTAATTGTCTTAAAAAAATATTCAATATTACTTATACATGTAGGATACTATGTTCATGTCTTAATATAATAAGTAGACATTATCTTACATTAATGAGACAAATAGGTCAACGACTCAGCTAATGATGTTAGGAATAACCTTTACATCGCTGATATTCTGCCGTAGCCTTTAAATAATAACGACAAGAACATAAAACTTTCTTAATAATTAAAGTAAAACATTAATTCATTTTTAGAAAAACTTGTGACTCACCTAACACCCCAAACATGCATGTAAATAAAGAAAATATTATATAAACCACTAATTTTAAGGCTAATAAACCTACATATCTATTCCTTTCCCCCTTTGTAGCATTAATAATACACATTTTCAATTTTTTATCCCATTTTGGGTACCCTTGGAACGATTATTCATTCCTCTTCGACTTGATTTTAAAGGCTATGCAGACGAAGTCGCAGGAAAAAGTTAGTATTCAATAAGTTCATCATTTAATTGAACATAAAATCTTAAACATTAACCTGGCGTCAAAAACCGAAAAAAAAGCTCTATCAAGGGATACGTCCAGCACTGGTTTGCTGTAGGCTGACACGATGATAATAAAAAATCAATTCCCATGCTTATCACGATATCACTTACATTACCCAACCTCAATAACTTGTTTTTTTTTTAAAGTTGATAAAAACGCGGCCATTTTTGTAAGCCGATATTCCTTCTCAGTTACTGCAATTTGATACTGCAATACTGCACCGATGGGGTCTTTCACCCATTGACCAATCAGAGTCCTCGGTTTTTCTACAACATGCCATGTGACGCTCTTTTGTTTTATCCCAGTAAATACGATTTAGGTATTAAATGGGAGGTCTGACAATGAAAGGGTTAATTGAAAAGTTATCGTAATAAAATTGTTGTTGAGTTCAATTTGCAATATAAATGAAACGTGACTGAGACTTTTGGTGAAGAAATAAGCGATTATTTTAGCTTGTTAATATTTTATGTCGTTGCTTGTCAACTGAAAATCTATTATTTATTTTTAAAATACCACAGAGATTTAGTAGTTATTTTGTTTTCAGGATTTGCATTGTACTATAACATTTCTAGTTATTAGCAAAACATAATGTTTTAGCTCGTACATGCGGATGGAACGTAACTTCAAAATACCAACCCAACGACACCCTACACCATGAAATAAAATAGTATAAAAAAAAACATCCCTGCTTTACGTGTAAGTAAGGAAACATTTATTTCACAACTTTAAAGGCTTGATTAAATTTACACGGTGCTAAATTTCAGCATTTTAGGAGCGGGAGACCGACAGACAGACAGTCTTTGGCCTAGATTTACTACCGTAACGTTAGCACCCCATCGGTCATCTTAAACTAACTTAAACAAGATTTCCTATGAATTAACGTTCCCCCTCACGTGCCAAATTAAATTGCGCCTTCTAACATTTGTCAACAATTTGTAACAAATCATTGAACGGAA
Organism: Anania hortulata; assembly: GCA_963576865.1. Taxonomy (NCBI): domain Eukaryota; kingdom Metazoa; phylum Arthropoda; class Insecta; order Lepidoptera; family Crambidae; genus Anania; species Anania hortulata. Next base: position 2,206,950 of record OY756400.1, read on the forward strand.
CCCCATCGGTTATATTACTATCAATCGGACATCGATATATCACGCTCGACACTATCGACTGCATTATAAATATTGATAAACGGCGCGGTGTAAACAATAGCTTTATTGCTTCCTGCGACGGATCATTTGGCGCACGTGACTCGTTAGGGCTGCCCCGGATAGTTTTTTAGTGTTCCATAGCGTGGAGTAAAACAGAGATCTGCAACTAAAAGTTAGATTTGAAAAAACCTTCATCATCATCATTTGAGCCGTAGGACGACTGTTGAACTTAGGCCTCCTGAAAAGGGGTGGATTGCCAATACAGGATTGGCAGGTGGGTTGGCGTGTGCAGTTTTTTATAATAATACGTAGACACTGCTGCCCGTCTCGTGATACAAGAATTGGTCGCCTCTTACGACACGCCTCCTGTTACCGGAAGTGTATTCTTTACGGCCGGTACGAAAAATCCTTATTGTAAATAAATAATGCATAGCCATACAAATGTTTTCCAAAATTAAAGAAGTTGCTGTTGATCGTTAGGAGTAACTTTTGCGGCTTCTAGTTAAATGTAAATTCACTGTGTATTTAATCGTTTAGGGTGAGGATGCCTATCCCAGTGCAAGGCATAGTCCACACTATGAGATGATTTTTACTAAGCGAGCTAGTAAGGATTGGTGAAAAGATGCTGCAAAGCAAGTGTCTGAGCTAACTGTCAAATAGGATCAGACCTCTGAACAGGCTTAGTGTCTAATACAACCAGCATTTAATGTGCCTTCCGAAGCCAGAAGCAGTATAAATAACACTAAATACGATCACTTCTAAACATCGCGTGGTTTAATAAGTAATCACTACCTAAATTCAGCTGTTACTATGCTACAAGAGACTTCAATATGAGTTAGCATATTTTACAACAAATAAATTTAACTTTGCCACAATAAAACCCCGCGCACTACTGTACGGAACACTACATTGCGAGGTTTGTCGTGCCTCACTGGCTACTTTTATTTATCGTTGCAAACGTTAGTTTTTATGTGTGTTTGTTTATCGGCGTGTTATCTAGGCTTTTGTGAGGCCTATTTGTTTTGATTAAACACAAATGGTGTTAAACGATGTGTGAATGAGATAGCTAGGAGATATTGCTGTCTGCTTTTTGGATGTTTAACTGGCATGTTCCGTGGATATGACAACATTGCTGTCAAATAATATAAGGCTCCATTTTGTTAGTTTATTTCCTTTTAGAGAATGATTCTATACATCAAATATAGGTATTTATATTAGACAACATCACACATTGCTCTGACCCTATGGTAAGGAACCAAAGTACTTGTGTTACAGAAATCAGAAACACGACAGTACCACTCCCAAACCTAACCTAAGACATTGTAGAAAAGTTAGTTTTCTACATTCATCGACCTGGCATCGAAGCCGGGATCTCAGAGATAGTGACACCAAGTCTACGGCGCTTCGGCGGTTTTTAATTATTCATCATTTCAGCCATAGGACGTCCACTGCTGAACATAGGCCTCCCTCAATGACTTTCATTGAGGAGGGATTGCCAATACTGGCCACGCTTGGCAGGCGGGTTGGCGAGCGCAGTTTTTTATAATATTTCACACAGATGCTGCTGCCCGTCTCGTGCTACAGGTGTTAGTCGCCTTTTACGACACACCTCTTGTTGGCGGTGGGAAAGTGTATTCTTTACGGCCGTCCCCACACGTTATTTTTGCAATAACGAAAAAGGATTCAAAGTCGACGTCGATTATGTGTCCAAGATAGTTGCAAGGACTTTTAATAGTATAAGAATTATATTTGATAAAATGAAATGTATTTGTGAAATGAAATTAAATGTATTTATTTTGCTTAAAACATGGTAATCCGTTGATGTTTACAGAATGTCAAGAGCTCATGTTTGACAATTTTCGTCATGCAATAATTAACATTTAAAACACTAGTAACAAATTCAAATTATTTTCATTTGGACTACTAAAATACACATGTCAATTAATCAATAATATCATACAATTAATGTCAGTTATAAACAATTCAGATTGATTCGTTGGTACCAATTTAACCATTAGATGATGCAAAAAAACCGCTCATAATTTCCTCGTTTATTTATTTAAAAACTACTTTTTTGTATTAAAACTATTATTTTAAAAGCCACGATCCAAATATATCTGCTCGTACAATTTGTTGTGGCTAAAAATAGTTATTTCTATACACCTGGTAGATAAGAGATATTTGATTTAAGATACAACTCAAGATGCAGAGAAAAGTACAATTATTATTAAATTTATCAACTTATTCCACTAAATTATTTATTTAAGTAAAGTTAAGTAGACAACATTAGCCAAATAAAAAGATGACATACACTTAAAAACTAGAATAAAAATAATTGATGATCATAATAGAATTAATTATACTTATCAACCATAGAACAAAGAGCCAATGTCAACAAAACATTTAATACGGCTCTAAGGAATTAATTTGACATTTAAAAGTAGCCTTTGCATGTTATTCGCGGTCCTTTTAATCTTTCGGATTATGCTACATGTGAGAGCAAAACCACTATTCAAATAGAACAGAAAGGTCACTTTAATATAAGCCTTCAAATCGATAGCATATAGAAGCGCCACAGACGCGCACCTGCGCATTGGCAGATGCGTTACTACCTCTTTTCACAGTTTATCAAAAATCGCTGCAACTTTTAGATACCTATTTGTATGAAAGTTAGTAACACTAGTCTCTCGCATCAATGGAGGGACCCTGGCACCCCTGTGTGTGTCTTTTTTGCTACAAATTTATAGACACCCTTTGAATTTCATGAGTTTTAGCGAACATGTAGTTTTAATATTTTTAAATTCCGAACGATGACTTATGTACGAGTAAGTGTGCTTATTATAACTTAATTTTAATAAAATACTGGATTCTACTGATAGAAAAATACAAATTGCAAATTTAAAAATGATAATAACACTACAAAGTCCAGAGATAATTAATATACTTTTTTCTCGTAGTAGTAGTTCACTTAATTCTGACAGAAAAGTCACCCGATCCTAGCTCAAACAGCTACAATTTCAGATGTACTGTTCTCGAAGAAGTAATTTTCTTTACCCGTTTCTACTGGCAATGCGCCTGACGATAACATGGCCACGGAGATAGGTGAGAATGGTTTCATACGATTTCATAGACTGGGATTCTTCAGCCCTTTCGACAGCGTCAGGCGAGCGATATTATGTCCCTTCAGTTTTTTTTTTTTGTTAGCAAGGCAACCTAGTATCGCATATTGCAAACTGCGCTATAGATACCTGTGCTGGCTGATATCTTCGAGCTGTACCGAAACTGACGAGCCTCAAAGCCTTAGTAGAAACGGACGCGGATTTCCAGGGATTTAGCCCTTACGCCGCCAGCGTTGGTTGTACGTTAAATTTTACATGAGAGCCGTGTATGGACTCGTCATATTTACCGTAAAGACTTCAAAAGGGATGGAATGTATGAATTTAATGTGTTAATACGAGGTATGACAGCGGGATTAGAGCTGCCTTTGTTATATTAGTGGCTGTCAAGGGGTGGCTTTACATTTAGCACTTGCTGTGCTCGCGGTTTTGGATTACTGCTCGTCATCTCCTATTTTACTATTTTAAGAGAAGGATTAAAAATAAGTATCCTTTGTCCTTCACTACGCTTGCAAAGCCTTTTCCTAGTCAAAACCGATTCCCTACTTCGATTATGAGGACTATTATTTTTTGCAGCATCACTCTATGTCAGTTTATTTATAGAAGGATATTAATCCTCAGAAGCTGTGTTACAAAAAGTGGCTGGTCTGATGGACCGACCCATGGACACGATGGCTCTTGAGCAATCTACCTACCTTTTTATCCCAAGTAGCATCCTTGAGGCATGGTCCAAAACCAGCCGTGCTGGCAGCTTGCTTTAATATTATTATTATTATTATTATTATTATTTATTTATTATAATTACAGCACTGTTAAAAAAAAATACATTTAAATTTAAGCCTCGCAAACCACTTTCGTGGTTGACTGCGAGTGCGAACCTTGGCTTATTCTTTACAAACTGTTAAAAGTTATAACATACTATATTTTATTTATGAAGTGTCGTTTAAGTTTAATGTCAAATTCTTTTTTAAATGTCAATTTTGCTATTTCGAGCGGCAGCGCGTTGATCAGATATGGTAAACGTTTGTCTAATTTACGGTCTCCGTAATAGTTTTGAATCCTGGGTACTACGTACTTGCCGCTTGAAGCAGCCCTAGTGCGGTGACTGTGCTGCAGCGGTGTCAAACGCTCCAGACGCTCATGGTTATTCTTTAGTAGTAAGTATTTGTGTTTTAAGCCAGCTGGTAATATTTCACAGATTTTAAATAAATGGTAGTAGTTATTTTTACATCTATTTTTAGTTTTATTGTTAACAAGTAATTTTAGGAATCTAATTTGTAATGCTTCTATTTTATCTAAATATGATTTAAATGTCAATCCATAGCTGTCGAGAGCGTAGGACACCACCGATTCCACCATAGTCAAATATAAAGTTTTCAGTATTTTAAGTGGTACCCTATACCTTAAGTGATAAAATTTACCTAACAATAATCTAAGTTTATTACAAATATAATCGACATGGTTAGACCAGGAAAAATTTTCATCCACTATTAATCCTAAATACTTGACATTAGATACTCTTTCAATTGGGAGACAGTTACAGGATAGATTTGTTTTTTTGTGGAAACAATCATATGAGTGTGCTATTATGGGATGGTTTATTATGGGAATTTGTGAATAAGGTGACCTGATGACTATCATTTTATTCTTCTCAGCACATAGAACAATTCCATTGTCATGGGACCATTTAACAATGCTGTCGACATCCCGTTGCACGAGTTCTGGTACGCTGGACAGATCGGTGCCGGCCCTCAGCACACACAGGTCGTCGGCGAACATGTAGGGAGTGCAATGGCGAATGACGTTCGTGAGGCTGTTGACGTGCATGAGGTAGCAGAGCGGGCCGCACCCCGAGCCCTGGGGCACGCCGCATGGCGCGGCGCGCGGCGCGCTCGCCTCGCCGCCCACGTGCACGCTGAACGAGCGCGAGGCCAGGTACGAGCGGAACCACTGGCACAGCGGTTGCTCCACGCCGCACTCCCGCATGGCCTGAAGTAAGGTTTCGTGCTTCAGGGTGTCGAAAGCCTTTTTATAATCAAAGAATACAGCCACCACCATTTTTTTATCGTTTAGTGATTGGTTAATATCGTTCGTGAACGAAGATATGAGAGAAGCAGTACTCTTGCCCGACTGAAATCCGTATTGACTAACATTGATTATATTATTATTTGTTAAAAACGTGTTAAGCTGATTAATGATACATTTTTCAATAATTTTTTCTATACTTGACAAAATTGAAATGGGTCTATAGTTACTACAATCATCTTTTTTACCTTTCTTAAATATCGGACGAACTATTGCTTGTTTTAATTTTAATGGAAATTCATTTTTAGACACACATAAGTTAATAAGGTGAGCTATAACAGGACTAATTAATTCGGACAAGAGCTTAACATCCCCCATACGAATCGAGTCACTACCTGGCGATTTTTGAGATGACATTCTATTAATTACTTTAAATACCTCCTTGGGTGTTACATTTCTCCATCTCATAGACAAGCCAGGTGTTTTGACATAAGACTTTCTATCTAACCACTTATCACTACAAGTATGTTTAGCAAGTCTCACCTCATGGTCAAATGTTTCGGCAAATCTATTACATAAAACAGTAATATCACCGCTACTCTTCATGTTTTTTAATATTATGGTATCTAAAGATTGTTTCTTATTACCTAACAATAAATTCAATTTATCCCATAATTGTTTCAAGTTATTATTACATTTCATTATTTCTTGTTTTTCATACTCCACCCTACTTTTAGAAATTGCTTTATTGCACTTATTACGTAGTTTAGTGTACTCTAATCTTTTTAACATATTATTTCTGTCATTACACCAAACTTTAAATAATCTATCTTTTTCTAAAATTTTTTTTTTTAACTTTTGTGTAATCCATGTCTTTTTATTTCTTTTGCTATTGACTGTGATAACTTTGGTAACATAACATTCACTGTAAACATCGTTAAAGATGATATTTAATCTCTGATACAATTCTATAGGGCAATTAATCTGTAGCAAGTTATTAAAATTAATACATTTTAATTTTTGACACAATAGTTTGTTATCCAATATACGACGAATATCGTATGTGGGGCCTGAGGTACAGGGGGACGATTGATTCCAGTCTATAGCTGCGACTACGTAATAATGATCAGAGACTTTATGTTGTATTACTGATGAATTAATAAGGGCACATGGTGAGCGTATATAAATGTGATCTAAGCAAGACTCAACCAGTTTACCAGCGAGTATTTCTCTTCTTGTAACCGTACTTATGCATTTAACAAAGCCAAACTCGCTTAATAAATTTTCGTATGATATGACAGCACTATCTGTATTTTTTAATATATTTATATTTATGTCCCCACAGTAAATAATCTTATTATTAGGTGGTATAGACTCAAATAAACTTTTAAGTCCCTTAAGGTAATCTATTATCGTACAGTTATTCCACATTCGCGGCGGTCTATAAACAGATACAAGTAAAATAGAATCACTTCCATTTTGCACCTCAACAATCACACATTCGGCTGTTGCCATGAGCGCGAGCTGGGTGGGGGCGCAAGCACTGGCTGCAAGATGCGTGCGCGTGTACACCAATACTCCTCCCCCACCCCGCCCCTCGCGTGTGTATGTGTTTACATCAAATCCTTCAATCTGGTAAAAGGTTAAATCATTAAAATTAATATTTGGCTCAGATATAACGATCACGTCTAGTTTACACAAACTAGTATGTATACTGACTAGAAATTCAGCGAAATTTTTATTCAATGACCTTATGTTTACATGCAAAATACCTAAGTTTTCCGACCCGGTAAACGTACTAGTCCACTCGTCTAGACTATTTAAGATATTCTCTTTGACTAAATTATTAGAAACAGAATTAAGATCAAGCGGATTAAATTTTACTACTAATTTGCATCGAGCCTCTTAATAAACGTTTTAAATTACTAATTATCTGAACTCATCGCACAAATATCGCCTTCAGATCGGATCCATATAGCCTTATCATTATCACCTTCCTTTTTGACAAATATTCTTCCTTTGGACACCCAAATATATTTATATTTATTCCTCAGTTTATTCTTCGTTATCCATAGTAATTCCCGAGTAAACTTGTTAAGGTCCTCATTGATAAATATCCTATTCCTTGATGTGCCACCTGTTATCATGTCGCTAGACAGGGTGATGCGATTACGTCTCTGCGCCAGCCATGCATCTCGGGTGCTAGCAGCGCGCCCAGCCCCCTCGCCGCCGTCGCCAGCGCATGGCCGAAAGCCCACGATTATAGATGAAGGTTTGTTTGTTTGCTTACGTTGCGGCAATCTTTTCACCCATGTAATGTCTTGGGTTGGTAGATTCAATTCATGACCGATTTTCGTCACAATGTTCATAGTATTTTCTTTAGGTAATAGTTCAACACCTGCGATCTCGATGTTATTTTTTCTAGACATCTGGTCACATTCCTGTAGTTTCTGCTCTAATGCTATGTTGCATTTCTCCATCACATCTCACCATCTATGATCCAGTCAGTAGTCCATGTTCCGAAAAATATCACCAACACGAACGTATAGGCGTCCATTAGCTTAGCAGAGTGTAGAACGGCTTGGAGCTCGCTGGTTCATCGTGCTGTCTAAAGTGGTTACAACCCTCAGTTATAAGGGTACGACCGTTAAAATGAAGTTATCCGGTCTGCTTCGCGGTCCCTGTCCCGTAAGAACCACTACTGGCGGGTCTGCCACAGCCCCGATCACGGTGCCCTCGGTCAACCTGTATACATACTAAATGTATACAGGGTGGTTAATATAGTACTTTTAAGTAATTTTTTTAGGTGGTACTATATTAAGTGGTTTTTAATTTTTAAAATATCGGAATTAAAAAAAAATATTACAATGTGTTGTGTGTTACAAGACAAAAACATTCGCCGAGTGTTATTGACGATGTTTGTTAGGTTCTATAAGTATTTTTTGTCACATATTTTTTTAAAGAAGTTGCGTTTAGTAAAATCATAAGGATTGTATTGATAGCAGATTTTGTTACGAGATTTAAATAAAGAATTTGAGTCAAGAATAACTTAAGTGTTCCTCTCTTAAGTGGGGTTTTTTGGAAGGATTCCAACTGGGAGGAGACTGAGCTTACGCCAAATTACAAATATTTGAAACTTCAACCTGCTGAAATTTGCCCTTGTTTTGTATATAGGATGTTCATTTATTGCATTACTTTATTTAACCCTTAGAGATTAATTTACAATGTACTTGGGCAAAATAACTAACTAATAATTTATTTGTATATGGTTTAATAAGCCTAGCTAACACCACTAGCCTGACACAAAGAAGGTATTCCAGATAATATTGTATGACATTCCAAGCTGAGAATACAGATAATATCAAAAACCAATTATAGTAAAAATCTCAGTGACAAAAGACAATATAATAGACGCGGCTATGCAAGATAAGACGAAGACCAAGTCAAATAAATTAATTATATTCTGTTCTAAATTCTAAATTAAAAACTAAACCCAAAGAAACTCACCCTCTACAGCAATATTTGCACCATCTCACCTTGAATTTGCAAACATTCCTATGCATTTCATAAGCAGTAATTTAAGCGGGATGATATAACAGTGGAGTGCGCTAAAGGCCAAAATGATTTGCATATTGTGGTCGCCGTCAGTAGCTGGGGTACGGTCGTGATCATTACTTGGCATGCAAAATTAGCCCCTAAGGTGCTCGTCTGCCACTTTATTGTCCCTCATGCTAATGTTAGACCTTTGATGTGGCGGTCTCGGTTGCTTCAGAATTAAACAATGGAATTAAGATTAGGTGATGTACCGACGGTGTGTATGAATTTTTTATGGGATGCCTTGTAAGGCCTAAAGATGTTTGCTCTAGATAAATGACAGTTTAATAAAGTTTTGATATAGGGAAAGGCGACTTGACTTACGTTCAGGATATTAAAGTAAAACTTGTCTTTTTCAAGCCGCGATGTGTAACTAAGTAAGTTTCTATTTTATTAATCATCCTACTTTATGGGATACTTCTACAACTTGCTTCATAGGACCAACACAATTAATCACATATTAAAATGTATGCCTTAGACAAGACATCCATCCAAAAATTATACATGTGAAGGAAAAAGATGTTAACGAGTTTAGAAATATTTTTCTTACACAAAAGTGTAAAATAAGTATTTCGGTTTGATTATGATCTGTTCATTATGATAAGTTAGTCAACATACTTATTTCTAGCGTTTATCGATACAAAAGGGAATTATGTTATTACAAAAATGTAAGTTAGCTACATTTAACTTAAATATCCAAATAAGTTTTACGTCGTTCTTCCAACATGCAGCCGAAATCGCAGCATCGCATATTAAAACGCGTTCAGCGTGGTCGCGGTTCTCAAACTGCCGAGACATTAACAAAATTCGAGCAAATTAGCAACTGCAACTAATAATAACGAAAGCCGGCAGATGCAGAGAGAACACAACCATTTGCATGTTTCCACTGTTGCAGTAGTAAGATAATGTTGCAATATATATGGTGTTTTGTAGTAGTTCCAAACATCAAACAAAACTTATTAAAAGTTAAATGACGACCGTCTGGTGCAGTGGTTCGCGCTCTGGACTAAAATGCTAGCGGTTGCGGGTTCGAATCTCGCAAGGGGACAGATGTTTGTGTGATAAGCACGAGCAATTGTACCTAAGTCATGGATGTTTATAAAAGTATATAAGTATGTTTATTTATCTAGTCGCCATACTACAAGCTTTGCTTAGTTTGGGGCTAGATGATTAATTGTGTGATTGTAAAAACAATTTATTATTAATATTTATTAAGTTAAGTATTCCTTTAAACGTCCCGCTCCAGGGCATAGGCCTCATCTCAACTTTGAGGTGGCTTAGGACCTAATAATACACCACGTTGGCATAGTGCGGATTGATGGAGGAGTGTTGTAATGCCAGTGACTAAACCTTACTTTCAGATGGCATTAAGCCACCTTAAGGTCTTTGGTTAGGCTTCACGACTATAATTATGTAATATTAGCCGCACGGAGATACTTGTAAAAAATTTTTTTATAAAAAACATTCACTTTTTTAATAAAAACATTTTTTTTGCCAGTTTTTTGTGTATTTTTCCACTCTAAATGGCGAACTGTGATGTAATTATGGCTAAAGTGCATCTCATGACGATTCAAATAAGTCCAAACACGGCTATGATATATTGTTTAACACAGAGTTCCGGTGCTTACCTTCGATCAACGTCATCCGATCAGTTTGATTGTACCATTTTCACGTCGACTATGGCAAAGCTTAACTCTCTTAATGAAGATATCTTATCGCTACTCGTAAAAGACTTTTGTGGCCAACTATGGTCTCCTTCATTAGCTCCACCTCAGCAAATGATATTTTCTGAATGCAAATGCTTGACTTGTTGTTGAATATACTAAAATCGCTATTTTTTTATTTTATTTTATTTTATTTATCTAACAGCTATATGTATATCTATAATATTTTAGGAGTTCCCTCAATTCCTTATGGATTCCTAGAATAGTTTTTTTTTTTTAAATGGGACCAATCTGGAAGTATACCCTTCCATTTGAGAAATTATTTTTTCAAATCGGTTTATTAATGGCGGAGTTCTGAGGTAACAAAAAAAAAAAAAAAACATGCAACCGTATTAAGAACTCCCCTCCTTTTTTGAAGTCGGTTAAAAATGTAAGGGGAAAGTAGTGCAGAGTGCTTATTGAGAAATAGTGGCACAATTAATACGATAGTAGAAAAGAAGAACTAGTACAGCAAGGTGGAATTTACAAATTAACAAGTAAAAATCGACCAACGAATAAAATATACTTATTAAAATTTTGTACTAAAATTGTGACAAGCAACTACGTAATTTACACTGTGCGTAGCGCACTTGCCAGGTTTATATTTTTCACAAAATAAAGCAAATAATAAACTGAATTACGTCTTTTAATTCTTCAAGATAATATTTCATTTTCTCATTTTAAACGCATAACAAAACCCTGCGTGTATTTAACCACATCCTTTGTTGGTTCTCATTTAATCGCCTGCAATTTCACTACAAAAGATTCTTCTGGTCATTACTGTAACTGCCCGTTTTGTGGTCCAATCTAATAGTCTGACCATATGTCGGACATTGTTTGCGCCATATGTCAAGAATTGATGCACTTCCCATGTTTGTAGCAGATTGTTAGTTGCTCTTGTTTGTTTTTTTTTTTCGATTTAAAATTTTAATGTAAGAGGGTTGACTGTGGTTTAATTATTGATGTTTTAGTTTTTAGATTTATATTACTAAATATATTACTAGAACCAGCAAACTGTGTTACGTGCCGGCGATTTAACAAACCTAGCCTCCATAAAACCGGAGACGAGCAATGCCCTGCTAGAAAAATCGCTGAGGCTAGATACATAAGCACAATTGACTATGAGGGAGAACAAAGCGCGGCATAGAACGTATAACCCAGCACACAATGAATAACTCTGACACCAGGATTTTCTTAAAAACATAAGTCTAATTTAATATGAATTAATGTGTCGTGGATCCAACTGAGAAATGTGCATTATATATACATATAAATGTATATTATCATATTCACTTATATTAAAAAGAAATTACGATAATTTCAAACATGTATTCGCTCCATTTGTATCATCCTATGTACTTAAATACCGATTCATTTTAGAAACTATGTCAAACCGACTTATTGTAAGTTATTACATAATTATTAAGACTAAGGTGGAAAGTGCTAAATAAGTAGATCTTGATCTACTTATTTATTTATTGTTGTATAGTTAGTAATCGTTTCTGTGTAAATATTTTAATGTTGAATAAGCACTAACCTACTTTTACGTGTATTAATAGATACCTAAGATACCGACAAAACTATTGCTTAGTTTAGGTACCAACTTTATAATTATTAGATTAAACTAAAATACTTAAGTTTCATGTATTTATACTAAGTTTTTACAGAGAAATAAATTTATCTTATCTTATCTTATCTTATATTCTTCCCTCGAATAAAATTTGTGACATGATCTAGCAAATTAGAAGATTTTTAAATTTGGTAGTAATAGTAAAATTGTTTCTACAATTACATCATTTCATTTCATTTCATTTATTCATATACAATATGCATTGTGTTTGAATATTTTACATAATTTATAATAGACATGCATGCAACTAAATAACTAAAAATCTTCTACGCTATACAGACACCTTTCGAATAGAAGTTTCTTTAATTTAATTTTAAATACGTTAAACCTAGTCTCTAGTTTTAATTCCTCTGGCAGTTTGTTAAAAAGCGTTACAGCTCGATTACGTGGACAATGTTTCACAATTTTGAGGCTAGGTATGATATTTGTCTTCAGGTTTTTTTTCCGAGTATTGCGCCTTTCATGCATTTCGGCTTCTGTTTCGTATCTATCTTTATGCTTAACAAGAATAGAAATAGAAATAGTATTTATTGCATAAAATATGGTAGTACAGGTGGTCACAATGATAACGTCCGCATATTTTACCGCGATTCGGCATGCAAAATTTTAACACATTTTAATTAAATTTAAAATTACAATAATAATCGATAGTTAACTGAGCAATAACAAGTAATAATTTAATTCTATCAATAAAATACTTAAAATGTCACAAACAAACAATAAATAAAAATCCTACGGTCAAATAAATATTAAATAATAATAAAAATGTCAAAATTTAAATATTAAGAAGAAAAAATTAAAATGTCAACAATATCAATAGCAAAGTCAGTTAACATCAGTCATCAATGAGCTACCTACCCCTAAACTAATCAGAGCTTGTATTATGGTGACTATAGGTAACGGATAAACATACTTACTTTAATTTATAAACATTTATGACTTACGTACATATGCTCGTGCTTATCACACAAAACCATTCCTCTTGCGGGATTCGAAACTTGTCGATAAGTGAAATCATGTGAATCGAGCCTAGAAGATTTTTACCGCATTTTCCGAGTTTGTTCAATATTTTTCTGATGTATCTATCTATCTACAAGTTTACTGTTTTTGGACATTTTCATTTACTCGTAATAAAAGACGTTGCTTCTTGCAATTTAATGATTCTAGGTCAACACAAAGCACCCTTTAGGTTTTGATTCCCTTGCGGGTGTCAAAATATAAGGTATAGCATAACTTTTGATTGCGTTGACTTAGATGTTTGATTTTCTCACACCTCCAAAATATTTCATATTAATTTCAATTTGATACCTCTTATAATCATCATCATCATTTCAGCCGTAGGACGTCCACTGCCGATCAAAGGCCTCCCCGAAAAGGGGAATGGCCAATACTCGCTACGCTTGACAGCCATTCCGCACGCAGACCCTGCTGCCCGTCTCGTGCTACAGGAATTAGTCGCCTAACACGACACGCCTCTTTTTGGCGGTGGGGAAGTGTATTCTTTACGACCGTCCCCAAACGACACAAAACTCTACGTGTTTCTAAAGAATAGGGTCTTGCTTGACAGACAGACAGACGGACAACGAAGTGATCCTCAATGGGGAACCCATTGAGATCAGAAACAATTAATTTTGTTTAATAACAAATATACAACTTAACATCCAACCGATTACGCTATTTACAAGTCAGATTAAAACACAATAGGGCAGATTTATGTCTCACGTTAAATATACCTTTTACAAAGATTAACAAAAGGCTCCATTTGGACGATTAAGCTTTCGTTAATAAGAAGCCATGGCGTAAAGTAATCAGTATAACCAATTGAAATTAGGAAACGAAACGACATGAGTTTACAGTAACTTAAACGACTGTTTAAGTAGGCACTGGAGCTTTATATAGTTTAAAAATATATCATATTAAAACATGAACATTGGACAGAACTCAAACGGTCGCTCAGCTGATTTAGTTCATTAACATCATCAGACACATGCACTTTGGACCAACCTAGTGATTGTAATAGGTATTCCTTAGTAAGACCTTTTACCCTAAGCCGTTACTAATTATGTATTATTAAGTACATAGTAGAAATTGTAACTGATAACATAATTCTGTGTTTAAGTATATCTCTAAGTAATGTATTTCTGATTTTTCAGAGGTATAAATATAGAAAGAAACACGTCATGATCCTATTACTAGAAGTGTAATATTTGCACCCTTGTTAAGAGCGAAAAAAAATTTTTTTTCTTTTTCAAATAAATAGGTGATGATAATAATCCTTTTTTAGTGTACACCTTAAAACAAAACATTAAAGTGATTGTAAAAATTTCTAATTAAGCACGCCATGTAAAATAAACAAAGCAATGCCGCACAATCTTGTGTCTTTTTCTGTAATGGACTGGCTGTCCTTGTCGATCTCGTGAGCTTGAACAAAGGGTGACAAATAATTCGTTTATGTTCCTCCTAAAGATGGCGTAATCGTTCAAGACAATCAAGAAGTCTTTGAAACGTAAGAACGTTGTATCTTTAGATGGATTTGAAATATTATAGGATTATTTCGAATCTAAAATAAGAATAAAGTAGAAAATGTTGTAAATAAGAGTACGCAAAATATTTGGTGTACAAAGTTATACATACAAGCTGTGCCGCGGCTTTGCCTGCGTAAAATACGGCATGACACTCCCTATTTACACATTTACACATGATTGATTGTTCGATGATGATGGGAGATCGCTTAAATCAATCATCATTTCAGCCATAGGACGTCCACTGCTAAACATAGGCCTCCCCCAATGACTTTCATTGGGGGGGGGGGGGGGATTGCCAATACTCGCCACGCTTGGCAGGCGGGTTGGCGAGCGCATTCTTTTATAATATTTCGCACGCAGACGCTGCTGCCCGTCTCGTGCTACAGGAGTTAGTTGCCTCTAACGACACGCCTCCTGTTGGCGGTGGGAAAGTGTATACTTTAAGGCCGTCCGCGTCACCACACGGCACACATGTTAAATCAATAAGACTGCATAAATAGAACAGCTAAATATTTCCTTTCACTACTTTGTTTTATGTGATGAGCATTAAAGAGTATATTAGCAAGCTGTACGGGACATTTACAACCTCAGACCCCGAAACTCGTTATAAGAACTGCTGAACATAGGCCTCCCCCATTGACTTCCAGATTGGCCGGCTGGAAGCGGTTTGCACCCAGCGGCTTCCTGCGACTTTTACCACGTCGTCTGTCCACTTAGTGGGTGAACTTTCTACGCTGCGCTTGCCGGTACGTGGCCTCCATTCTAGAATCATCTTTAATACATGTCATGTATAACGTATGTACATTTAAAATCTCGTGGTTGGCACACAAACTTTCCTATTGCAGGATTTGAACTCTTGATCTTTTGTTTTGTAGTCCACTAGACCAAGAACATCATCTTTAGTATTCATACTAATTACAAAACAAATGATAAATGCAAATCCCACACACTAAACAAAATGAATTCAAAAACAATTTTAGTGGTCAAGGCGTGGTTGTCCATGATTAAAATGTTCTCATATTTACAACCTCGGTCACGCGTACAAATAATAAATTGAGACAATTTACCACTTACAACCGCAACGTAAATTAAGCCATAGTATAGAAATATAGCCCCATTTTGGTTTCATTAATTATGCGTATAATTTATCGTATTAGTTATTTATTATAAGTATTATTTGTAAGCAGAATTGCTGGCAATATTAATAAAAAAATTCACCACAAGAGAAAATAACTTCACCGGTATACTTATTTACAAGTTTTCACGATTGATCTTCAATCCACCTTCATATAGGGAAATCTTCATTTGGCAAATCTGCTTACGTTTGAAAGTCACTGTATCTCCTCTAGAATTATTGTCATGAGTCTTTAAAAGTCGGCTGCTCGATATAGGCTCTATCTTAAATCTTTCCGCTACTTTAACTAGATTATCGGTCCGTCATGAGTAAGACGACCTTTACCTGTTTTTAGTTCGTGGTTCACACTCGTTAATCTTTTTCTCCCAAATAGCAATGCCATTCCCATTTCAACATAGCAATCGAAGCCCTATGTCTATGACATCTCTAGCATACATCGCTGGTATTTCCACCATGGATTACTTGTTTTGTCAATTTTGCTCGTTAAAACTGGAGGTTGTCTGGAAAAGTTCACTTCCAGCGATAAGACCGCCTAAATTGTGTTAATATGTTTATTTTCCAGTGATTTGTTTCTTTTGTGTGGTGAACAATAAAGAGTATCTATCTATCTATCTAAGCTCTTTGTGTTAGTAGAAATGCTTCGCATTACCTTACTTGGTAAGTAGTTAGATAATAGATAGAATGTACTTGATCACACTACAAGTACTGTGTCACTAGGTCAGTATTTCAGCAAATCAACACACTAAAGAGGCAATTGAAAAACTGACATTGATTAAATTTGAAGAGTCGCCTCAGTTGATTATTCCAATTTTTCCAGTGTCGACTCGTTAATTGTTTTTGGTGACGTCCGCTCTTCAGTCAGCTTTACAATTTCAAAGTGTCATTCGAATCGTGATGGGCTCCGGAGTTTTTTTTAGCTATTTCACGCTCTGCGAATTGGCCGATGGACTGTTTTGTTTTGTGTTTTATCTATCGAAGTATTTATGTTTTGTGCAAACTTACGCTATAAAAAGTTACCGGGTTTTTTTAGGAGACTAAAACTGGACACAAACGGCGACGGACGCGGCTCCGGACGCGTCTTGACATTGTAAGGTCAAACGCTGCCATTGGTCGATACTTGGGCTGGCGGAAGTTGACTGAAGGATAGACCAATGGCAGCGCTTGACCTTACCATGTCAGGACGCGTCCAGAGACGCGTTTGTTGCAGTTTGTCACAAGCTTTATTTTGTGATCAGTGTGGTAAAGTGGTGATTTGCTTAAGTGAGGCAGTGGTAGCTCAGTAATCGTAGTCCTTGAATATAGGATATAATAGGATCTATAGGGTAACTTCGAAGCTTAGTACCTCTGGATTTTTAGAATCTATCACTAAATATACCACTAGCTTGGAAAACATGGTGAAAAACCACACGTCAATTTATTTCATACTTATGAATTATATTTCGAAAGTTTTTGACCCCTTAATTTTGCAAAGCTTCAATATCATGGTAAATACGTAAAAAAACGGCAAACATTTTTTTTGGTTGTACCCACGTATTTTTTAAATTACATATTATTAACCAATTCGAATCCGAGTATAAGTGACCTACTAGTGGAAAAACAAAATTTTAACTCGTGCAAACGGACGCGAACATCAATTTGTCAATGAATGACAGTTTTGAAAGTAGAGAATCTGTGTAACAAATTGCCTGATAGTGATCGACGGGTGCTGCAGTTTCTGTTGGAACGATTGGAAATTGATGGTATTTAAAAAAATACTAACGTATCTACTCAAAGTTTGTTTTAAAACTTTCTTTTTTATCTGATGTTCTGAATCTTTCACATTTTAATTTGCAACTAAGTTAGCATTTAACGACATTAGTTAGTTTGCATTTACAGGCTACAAAACCAGTCTTTGCAAAGATCAAATGTTTCGATGAGCACAGAAATTTATAGTTATGATGTCAAAATATTACTTACACAAAAAAACGATATAGCGGATATAGCAATTATTTAGACCTGTGGTACAGAAATGAAAAACTATTTTCGTAACAAATTCTTCGCATAATATCAGTAACCAAATGAGCTATACATCATTCCCCTCGATTATCCACTAATTTCACTTACGGCAACCGATTAACAATTTAGAGGCCGAAGTTACCGATAGCTATTCGTTGAAAGCCAGGAAATTGGGCATAACGTGCCATTAATATTTGAACAACTTCCTACCGATTAGTAGGGCAAGTTTAGTAACCTAATTTGAGTCTTAAATAGGAGAGTTAAAGTTGGTTTTACGGTGGAAGGTTGGGCCTATGGAGAAAATTTGATGTAACGATGTATAATTTGTTGTATGTGCATACCGAAACGCATCGCCCCGCGCCCCAAAGTTAAGCTCTGGAAATTTTAATACGTCCTGTCTGAGGGTGCCCAATCTGAAATAGGGTTATATGCTGCAGGATTTCATTTCCCCACTACTATATTTTTCATAATTGCCTCGATATTATAAAATCTACTCATGTAAATTCACTACAATGTTCAGTGAAGGTAAGCAATGTGGGGAAACCTCCACATTCTTAGAACAATGGATATAAAAAGCCATTGTTCAAAATGATTAGGTTCCCCTGACTAACGGTTACGGTTCTGATGGCAAACGCTTCTAACTAGGAACTGGAGAAAAAAAACAGATGAATGATGATGAACATCGTTTTAACCTCTGCTGAATACAGGTCTGGCCTACTGTCTTATTTATCTCCAGCAGAAATAATCCATGGCTATTTGCAATTCTTATCACGTAGTTCGTCTATCGAGAAGACGATAAACAATATTATATAATGTGCTTGGTTGAGAGAATAACTAGATAGAACTAGACTAGCTAAACTAGATAAAACCCTAAAAGCGTTCATTAATCTTAAGTGTTTAGCACATAGCCCATTACTACTTTGCCATACTTTGAAATTTTTGGAATTTTTGGGTGCAATGATTTTATTGCATAAATAAAAACGCGTTTTTTTTTCAAAATAGCCAATTACATGTAATAGTTCAAATAAGTAAATTTTGACGAAAACTATAGTTTTAAAACTATGTAACCAAAACATGGAGCTAAAATGATATTATATTGCTCTAAAATAGCTTATTTTAATCTAAATCATTTTCTGAATTCGTTTTGTTTATTATTTTTACTGAATTTCAATTCAGCTGAAAATATTTTAATCACACATAAAATCTCAACCATTTCTCCTTTTGTGAAATTCATAACACCCATCAAAAAGTTAATTACGAAACCCAAATGTCAAAACAAAGCTACAAATGTTACATATATCATGCAACGCCATGTGAGCCTGATCTAAAATTAAAATCTATTCTACCCTTTGCTGTGGATACGACTTTCACTGGCTGTTAGAAATTTCATCGTATCTCGTGTTTTTTTAACAAGACCACACATTTTAAATTTATTCAGCTGTTTTTTTTTGTTACTTTATTTTTCGACAACAATGAACATTTTAGTAACTTTGAAGGGTTTAATCCATTAAACTTGATCGGTTCATCTGATAAATAAAATTGGAAACATTGGTTTTGCTGCTTATACTTTTATGTTCCACCCCATATTATCATTATCATGTCTTCCTATTACAGTCCACTGCTGAACGTAAGCCTCCTTTAAATAGCGTCAGAGAGTACGATTTTCCGCTTTTTTTTCCAGCCACTCAGTCATCTTCCTATGGTCGTTGGTTTATCGAGCTGGGGGGCCTACACTACATTTGCCACCACATATTTTACACATATTTTAGTTACCTACGGCTTGTAAATATTTATAAAAATAAAACATCAATGCTATATCAGGCACCTTTAGATTGATGTTCCGTTTCAAAAGGACTGCACTTTTTAATGGATGTTTCTCATTTCGCAGCTTTATTTGTGTGAGTTAAAACCTAAATTTTTCGAACAAAGACTGAAAATGTAATTGTAAAGTGGCCTTCATAAAGAGACTTCACATTGACTTGAACTGTAATCAACTTAACTGATTTAATTACTTTTAACTAGTCAACAAGGTCTTCATTGAATTTCACGTTAAGAGTTGACGTAATTAAATGCTTTAATTGTCTGAAAACTGAGCACTACGAAGTTTGAAGATAATTTTATATAATACTTAAAAACCAGCTTTAAAAACGAATGATAGATTTCAAAGCAAAGTCATAATGTTCCACATTGAAGGCCATGTTGTCATTAAAGATTTAAATGACGATACAGACAGAGAGAGAGCGTAGGGCGCTGGCGCTAAGATGCAATATGCTTGCATGCAGATTCGCACGATGAACTAGGGACATCAAGATTACCATATTTAGGGCTACTTAGGGTTGGTTTGTCAATCTTTTTACTCGGGTGGTCTGTGGGTGAGTTATACGCGTCGAGCCTGCAGCGCACTGCGCGTTCAATACAATAACGCCTTCAGAGCGCTGCTGCAGCTGCCGCGGTCCTGCAGTGCCTCTGGTATGTTCGCGGATGCACGGACTGACGGGTTCCATGCGATTATGCGCCAAAAAGCCTCAACCTAGCTGAGACGTATCAGGGCCAGCAGCAACAACGTTTTGAGGGTAATTACTGCTCGTGGTGACTGTCTTATCCTAAAAAAATATTGGACAGTAATAGTAACAGGCCAAATAAAATAAATAATTTAAATATTTTTTAAATTGTTACTACTTTACACATTAACTAGCAAACTATGGATGAAAAATCTGTTTTTTTTATTTTTATTAACCAATAACATAATATTAACAATTAATTTGTTTGATTGATTTTGATTTTGACGATTTGGTTAACCTAACAAGGGATTGGGAGTCATTTGCGATAGACAGAGTTCGATGGAAGGGTCTGGGAAAGACTTTTGCCCAGCAGTGGGATTGAATAGGTTAAAAAAAAAACACGTAGGTTGGAGCCTATTGGAGAATTATAAACCCAACAAAGTGTAGTTAGCTCTGTAAAAGTTTGTCGTGTTCTTATCAGAGAGGTGAACTCTATTTTTTCTGATTTAAAAAGCAAAAAAAATCCTTCCAAGATTTTAATTAAGTTTAGCCTAGAACTTCTAACTTAAATGCACCTTACAAGAATATTCATTATTTTATTAACCACTTAAGGCGTAATTAAAGCAGTAGTTTGTAGACAAACAAAGAAAGTTCCAAAGCGGGGCACAAACTAGTGTTGTCACTTGATATATTCTTTATCTTTTTATCGATATGATGATATCATTTAAGGTGCCATAACAAATATTACCCAATAGCAATCAGTATGTACGCCATAAGTGGTATGTATATCCCAAACCATGCCATCATGTTAGCCCTGTTTCTTATACAGACTGATACCGTAAATGCATTTCGATGTGGAGTCTAAGTAAAAGTTGATCATAATGATGAATGGAGACGACTATGTAATATAACAGAAACGGCCTATTTTTATATACTACATACTATTAGGCTAATGTGTGTACAACGCACCCCGACGTTATACAACGCTGTTGTAGTAAATTAGTTTCTATATTTCTCATTTATTTGACCGTCCTACAAGACATGACTAATATTATTATTTTGCACTATTGGTGTACTATTCATCCCGTTCAATACTTGCGCTAACGGCCAAAGAGAAGTGGCTTTGCATAACCAAACAGAATAATTGTCGAAATATTAACTTAAGGTTACATTTGTCGTGTCGTGCTACTTATTCATGTTAATGACTAAAAAGAACATCCAATGATGTCAGTCTAGATTTTCCTCTATTCTTCTCCTCATTCATATTCCTCTTGAAAATAGTGTGCGGTATGTACATCTTTGGTCTTCTGTTCTGGCATACACTTCAAAGTTAGCTCTTCTCTTGTTAATAATTTAGAAACTTGTAATTGTTTTCTTCTAGTTAACTTATTCGCTTATTTATATAAATAAAGAAGGATGTAATTTTGAGCTCAAAATATCGATTACTTTTAGTATCGACACTCTAACAACACTAGCACAAACTCGTGTATAACTTGACCCGAGTTTAATTATAAACTGAGAACAAGTTGGGACAAACACTGGGGTCATGCCGCTGGTTGAGTTTTTCTGATAACTTTAGTCATCTCGAGAGAGATAATCTAAGTTACCTTTGCGTTGAACAATTTATACAAAGCTGACAAAAGTTTGAAGTGACGGCTAATGTTTTTTTATTTTTTATTTTACAGAAACGAACCAATTAAGGCAGTCACCCTGTATCTTAAATATAGATTGACATTCAAATTATGCATTTCGATTTTGACACCATAGTAAAATTGTTCTTTTCAATGAAGACATTCGCATCCTTTGATATTGAGTCTGACCAAAACAACTCCTTGTTAGGAAGATAGAAACATTCTATTTTTATCTTAACATCAAAGCGGTCTCATGAGACCGCATCACAATAGAATTTCTATTGTGTCTCGTTTACGTATGCTTGATCAGTTAAACAGGTTTTTGTTATTGTATATACCGGGTGTACAACAGAATAGGACACTCCTTAAAACCACGTGATCACCTGCTCATATACATTAAAATATTTTTTTTTTAGATTCTCCATGCAACCTACCTGCATCATAATCAATCTGAATGAGCGTCTGAAAAAAAATAACGATTTCAATGTTGTTCCCATAGTAAAAGTTGTTGTATATGATCAGCTGATCACGCACTTTTAAGGAGTGTCATATTCTCTTGTACACCCTGAATACAATACAACACACCGCAACGTACTAAGAGTTTAAGGAAAAGTATTCGTTTAACTTTACAACACTGTAATAAAAATATTGTTATCCTCAAATCATTATAAAACCTGGGAAAACAATAAAGATTTTATAGGTACAACGTACGCCACACAATCATTATACGGTCGCAAGTCATGAATAACATACGATTTAAATCCATTTTTAAATTCATGGTTTCACTCTGAAAACAAGAGATGCTAGATAAAATTTGGCCGCTCACATCTTAAAGTATAAAGTTTTGTTGGAAATTCACCTCTGCTGTCATGGTAATAAGAACATCAGAATATGACAATGAGGATGCTTGTACGTAAGTAGATGGAAAGTATAGGGATGTGATCAAGTAACGTCTTTTGTCATGTGATATTAAATTACTTTAACGAAACACTAAAGGTTTCAAAACAACTAAAGAGATTTAAAGGAAACGAGTGTTCAGCTCAGTCAGTCCGGAAAACTGCAAACAGGGAGTGTCTGGCTTTATACTTTGGCATAATGCGGTTCATACATTGTCATCACTGGATTCCATCCTGACGACAAAATAGGTAAATCCATCGTGATCTTGACTGACTTCTTTATTTTAATAACTTTACTAGGTTACAGTGGTTACAGTGGAGGGGTTAACCCGTAATGTTTTGTATACTTTGGTTTTTTATTGCAATAAGAAAGTTCAAAATTGGTACTATATTTTAAACTGTGTATGCACATCAGTAAACGAAAATGACTGAATAAAATCATACCTATTTTCCGATGGGGTGGACGTATTCTTGAGTGGAGACTGCGACTAGGCAAACGCATGGTAGGGGGTGCCTTCCGACAAGGTAGAGTGATAGTATACGCATTTACGCAAGGTTTCTGGCAGTGGATGGAAAAGAATAGCCGAAGATCGGACTTAGTGGCGTGCATTGGGAGAGGCCTATGTCCAGTATTGGATTTATGTAAGCTGATTATGATGATGATTATGATTATGGTGAAACATTTTTAATAAAAAACGTATTATTTTAAGGAAATACTTTTTTCTTTAAAGTTCAAAGTACAGGTTGTATTTTCTAGTGCTCGGTCTATTATATAGGTTTAACTTCAATCTTATTTTGTTTTTCTAAATATAGTTTGACTTAAGAACAACACAACTTACCGTTTTGCATTTATAGTATCCCCTATGGTATACCATGGGTCAGTCAGTCACTAGGTCAGTTATAGTATGTAAAAACACCCCGTAAGGGATGATATACTGTATAAATACAATCACTTTTCAAATTTGACAAACCAAACTTATTCAGATTTTTTGTAAACAAACGCCTTTGTAATAGTGATACACCTGAAAATTAATATTACAAACTTAACATGTTTTTTATTTCTTAATTCGTCAAAGCTTGAAGTATTTTAAGATCCTTACAAAGTACTTTGTCACAGCTCTTTACTACGGGCCCAGCTCTACCGCAGACAAGACGTTCGTAGCAGCGCGGAATACAGATTGTTTACTCAGGCAAATTGCTTTGTAAGACTCGGGGCGGTGAAAAAATGTACCAGCGTTCTGTGGCAGCCCAGTCCTACGACGTTGCTTCGGATAACAACTGCACATAAATTTCGTCAAAATCCTTATAAACTGTTAAGGGAATCCCCTAGCGTGCATGCTTCACAATTTTAAAAAGATAATTTTACCAAGAAGACAAGATTTGACAAATAACATTACAGAGTATACTAAATCCGATAGCTTTCTAAAAAAAACTGACAAGGGTGATTCGGTCTTGGACCGAGGGTTTTGTACCAAATTATGACTATTTAGTTTGAATCTTCAGTGCAAGCCCAATTCGGACTTGACCGGTTTTTGGGGCTCTGTAGTCAAAACAAAATAGTACCGTATTCGTCCGCTTCTGTCCGCGGCTTAGCTCAGAGACTTTTAATACAACAAAGCTGACATTTTGCAAGGGTATACATATTAATCACGCCGATAAAGTATTAAAATATATCTATATTTAAATAATTATATTACACGTACTAAGAAGAGCCATACTTCCTGGCACAGGTATATTTTTACCTAAAAGGAGGTATTGGTCAATGTGTTTATAACAGTAACTATATTACATGAAATAAATGATTTGATTTGATTTGATTTTGATTTGACAGTAAGAATGTTTGAAAGACTTCCAGATTGGCCGGTTGGAAGCGGTCTGCATCCAGCAGCCTTTTGCAACCTTTACCAGATCTTCTGTCTACCTTGTAGGTGAACCTCCTACACTGCGCTTGCCGGCACGTGGCCTCCGTTTATGTATGTGATATCACTACACAATTTTGGTATTTTTGTTTTACTAAAACAGATGTTTCTTGCTGAAATTCGTGATTCTCGGTTAACAGGACCAATATTTTAATAATTATTGACAAACATATATGGTCCATCGCAAGGTCACAAGGTGGACAGACGAGCTGATAAAGGTTGCAGGAAGCCGCTAGATACAAGCCGCTTTCAACCGGCCAATTGGGAAGTCATTGGAGGAAGTCTATGTTCAGCAGTGGACGTCCTATATGGCTGAAATGATAATGATGATGATGAAATGGTTTGTCTTGGTGTAGTTGTTCACGCTCCTGACTACAAAGCCAAAGCAACTGAGCAACGGACAAGTGTTCTCGTTCGAATCTTGAATTTTAATAAGAATTTGAATAGAGGTATCTGTTACCGAGTCACTATAGCACAAGTTCTGCTTTGTTTGGCGCTAGATAATTGATGTGATTAAAAGATTTAAATTTATAATTAAAATGTTAGTAATCACTTGAACAATATATTGCAGTTCACAATAAACATAAGTAGCTCCTAGAAAGATGTATATTCTGTTCATGATACCTCCATTTCTCCACATCGACTATAAACTTGTAGTGCTCGCAGTAGAATAAATTTTGCCTCCAAACATAACGTTGCGAACATTCCACAAACCAAACACTGCATTTTCCGTCGTTTTAAAGAATTCCCTAACGCCCCATCCATTATAACAAGTGCAAGCAACACTCTAGATACAGTACAAGTATAATACAGAAGATTCGCTCGCTCCATACAAAACCCACGTCCATTTTTGGATCCCCTGTGTGGACAATCTAAGACAGTGCCGCTATCCTGATTGCATCAATAGCAAGTGCGAGCTTCAGCTTACAGAAAGATAGTAATTCATTGTTGGGGATATGTTTTAATTTTTTAAATATAGTAACACAGACTCTTGTTGAACTACCTAAGTTCAAAATTCACATCAAAAATCCTTATGAGAAAAGGATTAAAGTAAAAAATTAAATGACATAGTACATTGACTTTAAAACCTGTCTAGATCGCACTCATTTCATGTTTTGTAAATGTATTACTTGCTGACAAAGGTAACCGAGTTTGTTGCGCCGTTTTTTTCTTCCTATAATTAAAATGTTAACGGGACTAAATGGGACTACAGTCCCAAACCGGTGATATAGGACAAAGCTATATTTTTGGAACGTGTATAAGTGCCCGGAAGAAGGCCTACATACTGTATAAACGATTATAATGACAACTGTTTCGTGTTTATAAGTAGAAAGTTCTATTTTATTTATTGACTTTCTCCTAACTTATAATCTAGGGGACAGTACTGAAAGAGTCTGGAAGCCGCTGGTCCTTGAAATATAAATAAAACATAAGTATTAAGAGGTTCTTCTGCACACGATCTATTTATGTCTTGAAGCTGAACGCAGTCGACCTACATCCGATACAATAGTCCGATGTTTTCGGGTCGCTGTAAGGGTTGGTATACTCATGGGTATTTGTAGGCATCGGCACAGGAGGATGTGCCAACAAGAATTTCGAGTTATTTTGTGAACGAGTGAACTCACTGGATTTAAACCATCAACCAGCTTTCGAAATAATTTATGTCATACGACAGTTAGTGCCGTGTGGGGACGGCCATAAAGAATATATTTCCCCACCGCCAACAGGAGGCGTGTCGTAAGAAATGACTAATTCCTGTAGCACGAGACGGGCAGCAGCTTCTTCATGCGAAATCTTATAAAAAAACTGTGCTCGCCAACCCGCCTGCCAAGCGTGGCGAGTATTGGCAATCCCCCCGATGATAAGTCATTGGGGGAGGCCTTTGTTCAGCAATGGATGTCTTATGGCTGAAATGATGATGATGATACGACAGTTATTAATTTTCCTTTATAAAGAGAGCCTAGACAAGGAAACATGATAAATACACATGAATCGCTAATCACAAAGTTATTATGTGTATGAGAATGTCATATTATATAACCCTTTCATAAATAATAAATAATAACGGACGGACAGCGGACGTCTTTCGTCATATTGACCTATCGAATTTTTAAATACTTGTAAGTACAAGTGCGTGTAGTGCTATTCCCTGATAGGGGAACGAGATTGAAATCAAGACTCGGAGTCAGGACCTCGTCGGACGCGGAGGATTGCACCAGCACAGTCTTCGGCCAGCCATCTTCGGCCTTTACCACTACAGGGAAGTTTAGATCTGCGGAAGTAACAATCAGTCGGGCACTTGTAGACCTCCATACTACCAAAATAAATTTATTGTGTTGACGTTGTGGGTTTCCTTTTTTACACCTTAAATAGGTAGGTACCCACACCAAAAAATGAAACACTGGCTACATCTCACCATCAGCATTTAGAAGTCAACTGTTGGACATAGCTCGGCCTCCCCTATCGAACGCACGTATAGGGGATTTACCGCAAAATATGATGAAAAAAACATTTTGAACTACTGCAAATATATGCTACTCTGTATATAAAATTCAGCCGTAAGTTATTTGCCAACCTTAGCCTTACCACACTTAGTATTCATATTTTCAACCTCAGTTTTGGAAAAGAAGTAAATGCTTTAGATTACGTAGCTACGCGAGTGGGTCGCTTTTAAAGGAGTTTTTGTGAGCGTTTCCATTCTATGGCAGACCTTTTAAAATTTTCAAATACCTTACAATGGATGTGTGTAAAAAGGTTTCAGACGGCGCGATTCTTTATAATTTTTCTTGTTATTATTGAAGTACTTAGTAAAAGAATTAAATGTCTGACGTCTAGCGGTAATAGCTTTAGAAAATAGGGTAGTTGACACTACCAATCAATTGACATACTTTTTATGAGCTGTCAAAACGTACCTCTTTCTTAGAATTTGTATGGCAATAGCGGACAGTGACGTCACTGTTTACCAAACTCAACTGAAATCTGTTTAGTAGTTTTAAAGCAATTAAAAATCTATTTAAAAAACAAATTAATTAAATAAGGTGTTATTTAAGCAAAGAAGTGTCTCGGAATTATTCATGAACGGTGCCAACATCCCAATAATTTGTTGAAACAGCAGATCGAATCGTTTTTTGTTTTACAATTATTGCTTGTCCTGTGCCTGTGTCCTGATGAAAATACTAAATATTTTTAATTGTTGCAAAATCAATCGAAAGCAATTGTTTACAAATTTTGCATCCTGTATTAGTCAGAAAAATCTAATATGAACTTAAAATCATGTTTGATGCAAAAATTCTCAATACTGTAATCCATAAATTTTAAATGAACTGGGATCTCAAAATTGCATCACTACACTCTCTTTAAGCCCATGAAGAGTCCTCAAAACCTCGAGTACCGGTCATTTGGCCATCAAAGCTTGGAGACGTGGTCGCAGCACGCGAGTATATGAGAGGTCCTTTAATGTCGGCATTATTAAAAATATGCCAAGCGTGAGTTACCCAGAGACATAAAATCTGCAATTTTCTTTTAATTTCACAATAATATAATATAATATTGTGTTTCATTGAAATTCAATCAATTCTCTTATTATTTATCGTTACTTTAGTGTGTTGACAATAGCGACCGAGTTTCTTGCACTTTTATTTTACGGAGCTAGCTCACAATATTGTTCTGAATAAAGTAAAAAAAAATGGGACGTGTAAAAGAGCTTAACGTTAAGCCTAATTATAGAACTAAACGGTTGTTAATAATGTTATAACTTGAACCTTATTTTGTTTTTCTGTATACAATAAAATTCGACGTAAAATACTGCTTAGATACTGTTTATCTTAAAACAGACTCACATAAAGAATAACGAGCTGCACTCTTCTCTGTAACTATCATTAGGTCTTCATGCAAGGTCTTTCTCCAGGTCGAGAATGTTGCTGTCTGCACGATATCGGTTCTCCGCACTTCATGTTTTGTCAATTGCCGTCCACACGTCAATAAAATATCACGGATTACTTATAGTATCATTAGTATTACAGAACCCTAAAACCAATTCCGGTGCTACGACTGCTGCGAGCAGTTTTTCGACTCTCGTATGTTCGTGTATTGCTTTGATGTATGCATTCAAATAATTGCAATTGAAAGTGCACGTAAAATGCTTGGATTTGCTTTTGAAAGTCCATTTCACTGAAAACCTTGTGCAAATAATCGTTTATAAAAAAAAAAAACAATATTTTATTCGAAAACTAACACCAATTTACAAAATCTAGTCACCAATTAGATATGTGAACACAATTTTGATCAGGAAATCATAATAATTTTAATTTAAACTTGCATAAAATAACTCACCTAATTTACTGAAATATTTATATTTCTTATCTTTGCATTGGTCTTTACAAAACTGAGGGTCGTGGTAATATTTTTTGGAACAATTAATGCATTGCATTCGATGTTATTTTATTTTGTTTGGGTTTGGCCAACATGTACAATACATATCATTGTACATGTTGGCACTTCCCAAGTTATCATGTCACAACGCCTGCCTCAACAAAACGCGAATCGAATGTGTCATTAGGTACGAATATATTCTATTTACTCTATGTGATACATAAAGTATGTAGTACATAATACAACAAACCAGAGAATCGACGAGAAACAAGAACTATGGCAGGCGTCGTCGCGTCTGTTAATGACGTTATCTGAACACAGGACAGAGAGAACAGTAACACAACTTCAGACCAATTTTCATTAGTGTTATTGTTTTCAATTGTCAATAGTTATTTTATTTGGATGACACATTTTTGTAGCTAGCTCCGGAATCAGTTATTTTATTATTTTGGCATACATTATTTGCTGATTCTAGCTCATGCAAGGTCACTTTTAAAAGAAGGTCTTTTTATTCATTTACTGCTGCCGTTGTTAGCTGAAGTAGCGTGTTCTAGAAGTAGGTTTTTTTCAATTTAGCAGTGTATGTGATGTTGAGCAATATATATATATTACATATTCAATTAGACTATTATTTTTGGCATGTGTTTAGCGTATCGAGTCGTTAGAACTATCATCTCGGTCTCTTTAGCGTGAATAGGTCTTCTGCCTGGTAGACCGAACGGATTCCGGACAGCCGTTAGATGCAAACGACTTAGAATCGCTTGCCGAGGTTTTATCAGTGCATTTTATACACTGGTGATGATGATGATTTGGTTACAGTCACAAAGAACGTTAACGGTTTGAAAGTTGTCAAAGATATGGAGAATAACAAAAGTTGTCTTAGCAGGCTGTTCTTAAGCGACCGTGGCTGAAAACAGAATCTTCGCTCCAATAGTGTACGTTAATTAAGTCGGCTATAACTGATCAACCTGTCTTTGTTATCTGCAGAGCAATAATTATGTTACGATATGTGACAATCTTTAGGAAACAGGCTTTTCCTTTGAAACAATGGATGTGAAAATCGTTTCCAACCTGAAATTGTTAGGAGTTTATGTCCTAATACGAAAATTGGTTCAGAATTCTAATAATGAGTAGCTTTAAAATATTTGGGACAAATTATTAATAAACGCGTGATTCGTCAAGTCGAAAATCTAAGGATATTTTGAATTTAATTAAGGTCTACTAATATACTCTTAAGATTAAGATACACAATTAAGGTTGAAAATAAAAGATTCCTCAAGCTATGATATGTCCTTTTATCAATTTAAGAAGATATTGCAGAATTTGCTTATCGCGCGTACATTTTATTCTCATAAAGAATTCTTTGATAATAAGGAGAATCATAAGTTTATTAATGTAAAACGCTACTTAATCATAATTTTGACTATGTCAAAGATACAAGACATACATGATAAGTATAAGTAAAATTTCCTCATTGTATAAATTTTTAATTAATTACTATTATGTAACTATTAAAATATTTGTATTTGCATGCTATTGTTGATGGCTGGATAGGTGATCATTTAATTTGTTATCATTGTCAATCTTCTGTTTACGATGTTCAAATGCAAATAAACATTATATATATATTCTGTTAAGTTGAATAAACCTGATGGAGTTATAATGATAATTTAATAGTTTTTGTCCTGCTCTACGGCTGTCAGATAGTTAAAAAAGGGGACAAAAGATGGCCTCCAGTCATCTGATGAACCAGGATGAACATAGTATGGCGCCACAAAGTTTGGAGAACTGACTTCACATAAAGTAGAAAAAAACAAAATACAGGAACAAAGGCCAAATAATTTAAAATCAGTTTCCCGGTATTCAAAATAAGTTCTGTTTTCTTTTTTCAAAGATTGCGGAAATACATTGTAAATTTTCTAACAAAAAACATTGCAGTTTTCGCAAACAGTACAAAAAACATTGGCAGCCATTTTGATTTTGGCAGTACTTGGACCTACCAAAAAAGGCTAGCAACAGAAAGAATATTATTATTCCAATACGTTCATAAAACAGATTTCTTTTTACACTTCAGTAATAACAAGTGGAATACGAACCATCGCGACGTCGATTTTCGATTTGAATAATTTGTTCTGACATTTTGTCAGAGCTAGGGAATAAAAAGTATTTTTCCATCGTATTATTAGGACATTGACAGACAGTTTGTTAATTTGTAAAACATTGAAATTATGAATGCAGTTTTAACTTTTTGAATAAGATATTAGCTGTCTATTCTAATTTAAATAACAAAACTGAGTAGTTTTTGTATACATCTATTACTACTAGTAACTTCATGATTAGTGTATTCAAGTGATGTTTCATGATAATGACCGAAAAATTTATCTATTTCTCAGAAGAATATATCAATAAAACAATATAGGCGAGATGAGTCTCGTACCTATATTTATTATTTATATATTTATTTAAAACTTTATTGCACTAATAGTGTACAAAAGGTGGACTTAATGCTAATAGCATTCTCTGCCAGTCAACCGTTGGGTCATGCAGAAAGTTTTCAATTGGTGCGGTGCAGGTAACAGATAAAATAACATAAAAGTTTAAATAATTCAACAATAAACTAAATTTAATATACTTGAATAAATTATTAATAATAAATAAATATTAATAAATACAGATATATCTAAAATACATACAATAAATACATACAATTAATAATATAGGTGCAATTTATCTATTTTAAGAATTGTCTAACTTTCTTCCTGAAAATGATCTCCGAATCCGACTCCTTAATATCGAGGGGAAGTGAGTTCCAAAGTCGTGTCGCCCTCAGAGAGAAAGATTTAGAAACGAATGTAGAACGATGTGCAGGTGTACCCAGCCGAAGATTTTTAGAGGAACGGAGAGAGCGGTCATGAGATTGGCATAGATACGAGAACATATTCTTGAGATATAACGGTAAATAACGGTATATTTCAATGCAGCAACCGTCATCGAAGCACATTTAAAGCGTAACATACACAGAAGGCGCGGCGAGCCGTCCTGCTCACGCCGGCTGTCTTGTGGGCATACGTTATTATACCCGTCGTTCTCCCGACCCAACCCGTCGTCGTCCAGCTAACGCTTTTTGTGTGTGTTGCCTTTAGGCAAAGAAAATTATTGCTAGTATTGTATTTGACACTTAGATCGAATCTTCCATCCTCCTAGTGCATGGAACCGTTCTAACTCAAGCACGCTTGATCATGATTCTAAATAAGTCTTGTTATGAGTGTTATGAATAGTGCTGCCGCTCGATAACCTAATTAATGTGATGCAATCAGGGTCTTGTTCATGAGTTCAAAATTCACATTTAAAAAATCCTTTTAAAAAGGGTACTATAAAGTAGACGATTATTTAAACGACAAGAGCGCGTAAACTTAACCTGCTTAGCACACACATACTACATGTCTTGTAAAATAGGCTGACAAAGGTAACTGAGTTTGTTTCTTCTTATATGTAGTCCCAAAGCGGTGGTAGGGCCAAACTATATTTTTGGGACGTGTTTAAGTACTCGGAAGAGGGCTTAATATATAAATATATTGAGCCAATTAAACAAAGGTGACTATTATGACTGCTATGAATATTACGACACTATTGATAGTTTTTTTGTTAAGGTTATCAATACTTTTAATAGTTTGATTGCTATTTGTATTAATAATACAGAGTTACATTGCAAAGGGGTGCCAAATTTAAAAAATAAGATCTCGGGAACAATATAGAGAAGCGTCTTGATCGTCATTATTTTTAATAATCGTATGTTACGAAAAAACATATAATTTAAAATATCCGAAAATAAAGTCAATAGAAAGACTACGAAAGCTGCGCGTCATCAGTCATTTATCAGGTACGGCGAGCCAACAAGGACATTACGCAGTGCACATACGGTGCATTTTTTACATGAATTAGTTAAATTATCCACGCGTACGATTTGTAACAGCGGATAGGAATAATTAAATGTGGTTTTTTTTTGTTTTTTGCATAGTGCGATCAAGTTACTTATTCTAAGCCGCCCCTAAAGATTTGGTACCCCTTTGCAATGTAACTCTGTATAAAATAATAAATGATAAGATATTGAATCTACTAAATAAATAGTATATTTTAAGCAGTCGATAGTATCAATATAATAACTCAATTGCAAGGTTTGATTATCGATAGTTCTGCAGCTCTAGTTTTGAAATTTTGAGTAATTTTAATCAGGTCTCTGTACTCCTTTGACAGGGGAAGCATTTTGCACCATAACTACAAACATATGTGTTACAAATAGAACGCTGGTTTTCTTACGATATTTTCTCGTTTGTAAATTGATTTCACAAACAACAGAGATGTGTGCTGGAACTTTCAAAGAATATTAAGTTTAATCATTCTTATCCTTAATGTTAATTTGAGGTAATTACTTTGAATTAATAGTCGTTTACAGAAAACTACCTGATTCGTAGGTAATTCTTTGTAGTGTACATCAAAAACATTGAACAATTATGGACTGCTTTCAACTGCGCCACTTACAAGTAATATTAATTGGTATCACTTAATTACTTAAAAGCACGCAAGACTCCATTGTCTTCCCAAAAACTTTCAAATTCAATTACAAAGAAAAGGCGAACACAAAACAGACTCGCCACATCTTGCAATTTGTCTAATTTCGATAATTAAATAACGTACCTGTGCTATAAAATTGTCTATAAATCTCCCCCCTCAGTCTCGCGACCGTTAAGTAATTGGCAAACTGACTAATTAGTCAGCTCGTCGAAAATCAATGTGGCGGAGAACTTGTTTTTATTACGCTTTTCAGTTTTTAGAGCTCCCTACCTCAAAAGGTAGGTAACAAATGGGTCTCGCGCACGAAGGGTTCCGTATTATCTATAATATTCTGTGAATATTTCAAGCGTTTACCTGTTTCCGTTATTAATATAGAGCGCTTTTTGCGCATCCAGCGGCTTAGGTGGACGTCCCACGCTGCGCTTGCCGGTACGTGGCCTCCAATCCAGAACCTTTCTGCCCCATCGGCCGTCAGTTCTACGTGCTATGTGCCCCGCCCACTGCCACTTCAGCTTGTTTATCCGTTGGGCTATGTCAGCAACTTTTGTTACGAATCTCCTCATTCCTGATTCTGATTGATTTGTGGCTTCCAGGCTGAGGTTTGCAATTATTTTTTGGGGTAATGCAACAAATTGGGACAAAGTGTTCAAGTGTCAGAAAAAATGCATATGTGCTATGCGGGTTAAAAAAAAAAAACAGATAGCTGCAGAACATATTTCAAAAAATTTAAAATTCTCACCATGCCTTGTTTATACATATTTGAGATAGCCCTGTTCATTGGACAAAACCCAAATCTATTTGAAATTGTCCGTGGTCTCCGCAACCGAACTAAGCTGTATGCTGTTGATCATAATATTCCGTGCAAGACAGCTCTTTTCGGAAAGAGTGTTTTTGCTATGGCGTCAAAACTCTATAATAAAATTCCCAATTACATCAAAGAAAGCAATGACATTTTTATTTTCAAACATAGATTATTTAAATTTTTATCAAATAACGCATTTTACTCAATAAATGAATTTTTACAATCAAATTTTAATACCATTCCTCCGACATCTGTTTGACTGCCGAACCACAACTTTTATTTTATTTTTAATAATTTTCCATCTTTGACATTTTTTAATTTTTTGACATAATTTGTATTTCTTTATATGACATTTGTATGCTGACAAGGCTGATCACAGCAAGGACATTATATTATGTACAACATCAATATTCACCTGTGTATCACAAATAAATGATTTGATTTGATTCGATATCGCAAAGAAACACCGCGCATAGCCTTTTCCATAGCTCGCTGTGCAACCTTGAGCTTTCTTATGGGGCCCATAGTGAGAGGCCACGTTTCAGTTCCATATGTAACACACACTGGTTGTAGACTTTTGTCTTTAGGCACTGAGGTATTTCTCGACGAGAAGACGTTACGTAGTTTTCCGAACGCTTCCCGGCCGAGTTGGATTCGACGATTGACCTCCTTCTCAAAATTTGACCTACCCAACTCTGTCTGTCTATTAAGACCCTTTTTACCAGGAATGCCTGGAGGTGTAGCGACATCTATCTCGCCACATACGAACTAATCTGACGTTTCCTACATCGCGGTATTAAAGTTATCGGAGCGATTGAACCATATATACAAGAACCCGACAAACAACCGTCGGGCAGTAGCCCACCAGACACAACACCCGTCTGGTCGGAGGATCCTCCCTATTCAATGGGGGATGAGAAACTTTACACCCTGTTCCTCACACCCTCCAAAGAGGTATCAAATTGAAATTAATAAGAAATACTCAAATCTACCACCTACCACCTATCTACAAGATGTCTGTACACCTACAAGCTGGACAGACGACCTGGTAAAGGTTGCAGAAAGCCGCTGGATGCGATCCGCTTCCAACCGGCCAATCTGGAAGTCACTGGGGGAGGCCTATGTTCAGCAGTGGACGTCCTGTGGCTGAGATGATGGTGATGATGATGACACAAGTCTACATTTCCTTATAGCTGTAAAAAAAAAAAACTATGTCAACGCAATCAAATTTTTTTATAATCAAACTATTTGCATACCTACAACTGTGTACCGAACCCTAGGTGCGGAGTCCAAGTCACACTTGGCTAGTTTTTTTGTTCAGGATCGTGAGCCTGTCAATTATTCGTGATATGGATGTAAAGTAGGTTAATATTTTAAAAAAAGAATAACTGTCGTAAAAATGTATGACAGTTTCTTTAAAAAAATCCACAAATTATGGTTTAAGACAAGGTTTCTGACTTAGTGACTGCAGAACCCACAGACCCACAAACCTTTTCAGTCGTATGTAATAATAATTTAGTGTAGCTGCTTATTTTGAGATTGTGGAATTCCATAAAAAAGGTTTTCTTGTTTCAGGCGTAGGTACCCCTGGACCATAATCCTAAATTTAGAATTTTATTTGGTGTGGTTGCTACTCGTATTTGACCTCCGTAACCCTTAGACTACCCAGACCATGTGGTTCAAGATGGCAGATGGATGGGTATCTATCTATTCTTACAAGCTTTATTATCTAAATAATACCCGCGACCCGACGAACTTTGTACCACCTTAGAATCAATAAATCTTTTTTTTTAATTAAGAATTTTTTAGATTTTTTTAATAGTTATTCTGTTATTCGGGAATCCAAAAAGCCATAAATCATAAAAATCGGCCCAGCCGTTCTTGACTTATAAATGGTGTAACTAACCCGACTTTGTTTTATATATATATAGATGAAGATACTGGTTTCCTTACGTTATTTTTTTCACCACTATGTAAAAAAGTGATGTTACTTTTAATTTTTTTAATGACGACCGTGTACTCCTTTGCGCTCCGGACTACAAAGCCAGGCGATTGCGCGTTAGAATCCCGCAAGGGGCAAACGTTCTGTGATGAACACGAGCATTTGTATCTAATTTATGGATGTTTATAAACGTATTTAAGTGCCTATAGTACAAGCTTTGCTTATTTTGGAATTAGATAATGAGTGTGATTGTGGAAACAATATATTAATATAAGTTGACAATAATAATATTATCATGCATTAATACCTATTAAAATGGTTGCACTATTGACATAAATATAAATGGTATAATCGCAAATATTCCCTGTATTCTCTCAACAAAATTTTTACTTAAAAATACGTATCTGACCTGCCCTTAAAATTAGATCATAAATCGTTCCCCCAAAGCTCACGACGCTGTAAACTAATCAGTTAATTAAGTAATTAACCAGTTCGTTGAAAATCAATGTGCACTGAATTCAATTTGGCGGTAAGGTTCCTTGGGGAAAATATTGCTGAATAATTTGACAACGGAGCAGCTTGGACCTAGTTACTGGTTTTAACTTCGAATCGTAAACACAAAGATAATTTAAATGGATATTAAAGTAATTGACTGAAATAAACTACTTTTATTTCAGTAAGGACAAAAGTTCATTTTGGTTCATCATCATTATCATCTTGAGCATTATGATGTTCACTGCCGAACATAGGCCTCCCCCAGTGACTTCCAGATTGGCCGGTTGGAAGCGGCTCGCATCATTTACGAATGTAACGAACGTTCGTAAACAAACAAAAGTCCCTGACATAGTCCAATGGATTAGCAAGTTGAAGTGGCACGCACAGCACGTAGAACTGACGGCCGATGGGGCAGAAAGGTTCTGTAATGGAAGCCACGTACCGGCAAGCGCAGCGTAGGACGTCAACCTACAAGGTGGACAGACGAATCGGTAATTTTGGTTGCTACATACTAATCCCGCGATTTAAGAAACCTCCCGATTGGGGGGGATTGCCAATACTCGCCACGCTTGGCAGGCGGGTTGACGAGCGCATTTTAAATTGAATCAACTCTTAAAGACGTCCCAATATAATTTTACTCTTTTAGATCTATGGACTAGTCGTATATGAACTTATACTGAACTGAGAAGTGATATTTTTATTATCATTATCATTTCAGCCATAGTACTTCCACTGCTGAACATAGACCTCCCCCAATGAATTACAAATTGGCCGGTTGGAAGCGGCCTGCATCCAGCGGCTTCCTGCAACTTCACCAGGTCGTCTGTCCACTTTGTTCAAGTGATAATATAAAACCTTATTTTCATCAACGTAATATGCAAGCGATTTGGTGGTCCTACATAGCAGTAGGTCCATTGCAGGACCACTAAACAGTTTGCATTCTACCTGAATGCGTCACCTATTTAATAAGAGGAGAACTAACCCCAAACCCTAGCGAGTCTTCAGTCAATAACTAGCATAATCTCTTAAAATAAATTACTAACTAGGAACACAAGTTCTAGTATTTTTAGTATTTGCTTAGTTTGCGCAGAGAAATATCATCTATGTAAAGAATTCAATTTGTGGACCAGACGGCGATTCCCAATGAACCTCTCTGGAGAGTCACGAAGTTTTTATTTCGTTATCGGGAGCAGACAAAAATTGCTGTCTGCGAGCGTTAGGATTTAGTAGAGCTATGAAAATCTTATGAGATGATATATTGTAAGAGTGGAAGCAGTGGTTACTGAACTCATTATTTCAATCTAATAGAAATGTAAATTTAAAAAAATCTAAACCAATTATTTTAAAGATTTAGAATATCTTGAAAGTTAAAGTAGGTTTACTAACGTCATGGTTAGAACATGGTTAAAATTGAATGTAGTAATTAACTTGTTATTAACCAAGATTACCTACAGGCTGATTCTAAAGTAAAAGAAAAACTATCCTGTTTTTTGGTATCAGAAAGTTATTTATATGTCGTTGTTGGTATCACATTTATTTATTTATTTGAACACCAGAATCTTTTTTTTTGCTGTTGTAACAACCATGTTATTCTTTTAGTGCTTGTATGGTGAGTAATCTAAAGTTTTTATCTATTTATCCATAAGTATCATGGATGCTAGCGTCTTTGTTAACTCTTAGCAACAATACAGCATAGGTATATCTTACACATTTTATAAAAGGTTGTAGTTCAAATAGAATAATGATGTACACAATAATTGGCATAAAACATATTCGTAGCAAAAGGCCTACTACGAAAATATTATGTTCGTTTGTTCTATTAAATTAAATTTACCATCTTCTTCTTCTTCCTCAGCATATGTGTTTCGTCCACTGTTGGACATATGCCCCCTGAAGCTCTCTGCAGCTAGCTGTTAGTACGGCAATTCTTGTCGTCTTGTAATATCGTCTGACCATCTAGCTGCTGGCCTGCCCACACTTCGTCTAATTTGTTCGCCGTCATTCGTCTGTCAATTACCATGTACTTGTGTCAAACCTTGATAATTTATGAGCAATTGAACACTGCCTTTTTTTTTACACGGCTTGTGTTTTGATATAAGATTAACACAAGTGAATGGTTATTTTAATATCCGACGAACGAAACATTTTCGTAGGAAGCCTACAGCCTCCCAGACCCCTCCCAATAAAATACTCGTTTTCATTAAACTGCAAGTGATGGATGCATGTAATCGATGTTCCGTCCTGGTGCACTCCAATTTGGAACTATTAAAATGAAACAGTTTTGGAAAGTGTCCATGTTAATTTTTAATTAATTTTTCGTATGATAGCCTGACGGCCAGTGTTGCCTCTGTAGCGCTGAAAAGGTATATTTTGTGCTAAAAGGTACGTAAACAATATTTTTTTTTACTAAAATTATTCACTACCTTTTCTCGTTTTGGCTCAATGTATGTAGAACGTCCCACAAGGTGGACAAACGCAAACGACCTGGTAAAGGTAGTAGGAAGCCGATGGATGCAGGCTGTTTCCAACCGGCCAATCTGGAAATCACTAGGGGAGGCCTATGTTCAGCAGTGCACGTCCTATGGCTGAAATGATGATGATGATGCAAAATATAATAAATGGACACTAATACACATTATATTAGGCTAAAAAGGTACGTCAATGTGTAAAATGTACGGAACCCTGCTGATGGAGCATGGTTTGTAGTGTTATATCAAAATGGCATACAACACAACGTGTCACGGCAGAGTTTTCTATTGAAGTCATTTTTTTATTTCAGAACTTTCTACAAAGTCTCTTTTGCAGATAAATTATTGTCCTAAATTTTTTACTAGAATAATAAAACGAAGATTTGGTTTTGTCATCATCATCCTCATCATCATAATTTCAGCCATAGGACGTCCACTGCTGAACATAAGCCTCCCCCTTTGACTTCCAGATTAGCCGGTTGGAAGCGGCCTGGATCCAGTGTCTTCCTGCGACCCTTATTAGGTCGTCTGACTACCTTGCAAGTGGACATCCTACGCTGCGCTTGCTGGTATGTGGTCACCATTCTAGAACCATTCTGCTCCATTGGCCGTCAGTTCTACGTGCTTTGTGCCCCGCCTACTGCCACTTCAGCTTGCTAATCCGTTGGGCTATGTCATCGACTTTTGTTCGTTTACGGATCTCCTCATTTCTGATTCGATCTAGCAAGGAAACACTGAGCATAGTCCTTTCCATAGCTCGATGTGCGACCTTGAGCATTCTTATGAGGCCCTTAATGAAAGGCCACGTTTCAGTTCCATATGTCATCACTGGTAACACACACTGGTTGTAGACTTTCGTCTTTAGACACTGAGGTATATGGGAAGAGAAGACGTTGTGTGCGAACGCTGCCCAGCCGAGTTGGATTCGACGATTGACCTCCTTCTCTAAATTGGATCTACCCAACTGGATCACTTGTCCTAAGTAGATATATTTGTTTTGGTTTTGTTTCCCTGCTTAAAGAAAACATCGCACCACCTTATACTAAGCAGTCCTTATTGGTTAATTACAAAGAGGCTGGGAAGTTCTGGTACGGGACAAGGATTGGTAAATTTTAGCGCCTTTTCACGCCTTTGCCCAGCATTTGGATGTTAAAAGGTTAATAAAAGAAACTTTTAACTATTATTTATTTATTGATACACTAGTATTTTTTGTCATATTCAACAAGTTACACTTTATCCAATGCTCTGTGCCAATAATGTCATTGGCGTTATTGCTCTGTAAACTTTAGAGGTTTGCTTGATTTTCGTGCCTGTATTTTTTCAGTAAACCAATGGCATAGAGTATAAAATCGCTTGGCTTTTACGGTTAGTGTAGAAAAAACTGACAGAGAATTTTCATTAAACATAGCGGGA
This sequence comes from Anania hortulata, assembly GCA_963576865.1. Classification (NCBI taxonomy): domain Eukaryota; kingdom Metazoa; phylum Arthropoda; class Insecta; order Lepidoptera; family Crambidae; genus Anania; species Anania hortulata. The sequence goes on from OY756400.1 coordinate 2,247,722, forward strand.
CAGCATCACAAGGACCCTTTGTCGCATATTGACTGAGATTGATTGTCAGTCCGCGTTAAACGACTCGCGAAATAAAAACAAACGCGTTACGCGCGAGTTACGACCTATCGATATACGAGTACCACACACAATATAGTTGGATGTAGTATGTTTACTCCTTGAGGTAGCCCACTCACTCATACGGAGTCTTAAAAATAATAGATGAGACATACAGAAATACGCGGTCAGTTAAGGCGTGGTAATTTGGATCATAAAAAAAAGGACGCGTATATGAAAATGTTAACACAAATAAATTTCACGTGGTTTTAAGCGTTTTGGGTTGCTTGTAGAAATATAAGCCTAGGACATATAAAGTCGAATATTAGCTAAAAAGTCTGAACCTAGAGTTTGCAATAGGTGATGCACACCGTTGGGTGCACTGCACTGGTTGCAGTGGAAAATGAGTCTACAAATCTTGTGACGGAAAGTCGAAACTTGATGTTTGTATTTCATTTAATTTACAACTACCCCCAATAGTTTGTTAAAATTACAAAAATTTAACGACATAGCAATTATTGTCACCCCTCTTAAAGAAAATAAATATCCAAAGAAAGAAAAAAAATGTGCCTTCTTTATCCACTTTTATTGTGTGAGTCCCCAGTTTATTGAACTACGGTATTAACTTTACAGTGTGACAAGTTTTTTCGTGATGTGAAAATGGGCGTTTATTTGACTTTTGGGACTTAGTTCACCGTATCGGCTTTATGGGACAGTTTCTGGACATACTGCACAATGTACGTTTAGCAGACGATGTTGCAATCTTCACCGTAACAATTTCCCCTTCATCAGAGGTTTAAAGGTGGCTGAAATTTTTTACATCACAAGCTGTTTCAAAGTTGCGAGTTGTGGTCTTTAATCTGGTATGCCTTAATCAGGGTCTCTTGGTTAAAGCGTACCAGGTTAGGATACTTGCTAGGTTTGCCAGGATACTATAGTGGGTGTACTGCAATTGCAACTTATCGCCACTAGAATTGTTAAGCTAAGTTTGTAAGCATTCAGTGAAGAGATAAAGATTTTAAAGTTAATCCTATATTATATTTTTTATTAGAATGCTAATAGGGTTTTGATAGAAAAACCATAAACTGTAATAAGATTCGTTATTCTTCTTATTTCGGTATCTGGTACAGTCATAATGATTTAATACTCCAAGCTAATATTACTATACTGCACAGTAGATAGCTCGAATCTTTGCATATTCCACCAAGTGCGAGGCATCTTCAAATTCATTTCGGCAGGTACAGACATGTGCGTTGTTTTTCTGCTGTCAGCTCATGCTAAAGGTATGATTCGGATCTTGGCGATCGCTGCCAAGCCGCAGCAGACAAGCAGTCGCGACCACAACTCTGAAAGGATTTGTATGCAGCACTTTTCGATATTGGCGGCTGTGTAGCGTGGCTGGCAAGAAGACCACGACATTGGAAAGCGCTGCATACAAATCCCTACAGAGCGGTGCATAACGACCTGGCAGCAGATAAAATTAAACTAGCCTGTCGTTCAAGTCTGCTTCGTAATCAGATTACCATTTGGTAGAGTACCCTCAGCGCTCACAAGACCCTATTTCGATTACAACGACGTGAAAGTTCGATTACAACGACGTCGCGTTGCGGTCTGTGGGACGCATTCAGACAGAACGAATGGGACGCATTCAATTAATATCGAGTTACAAACTTGTACAAATTGTAACAATTAAAAGTATATTACTAAACTTAATAAATATAGAACTAGAACAGATCTGCGCTTGCCCGAGGTAAGCAGATCGGGAGGTTCTTTTTAATAGGCCAACAGCGATATGCCCTTCCGACAAAAGCCGAGGTAAACCTCCCGGCAATCTGCCACGCTGTCACATAAAAGGTTAAATTCATAAAATGACCCACAAACAACCTACAGTCCAAGTGTACAAGTCTTCAGACGTAAGAATCTTCAAAATTTCTCAAACCAGTGTTGGAACGCGCAAATAACGCCGTCTTCAACTCCTTTGACTTAAAATCCCTGCTCGTATTTATTTAAAATGATATCATTAGGCATGTTCTTAGCTTACTTCTGAGATAACAAGCATTGTTGAAAGTCTCTAGAGCGACCCTTTTCTCTCTTTGACAAGTCACCCGTGAAGATTGCTTAGATCCCGAGCGGTCGGCCCCTTAACTTGAAACAGCGTTATCTTGGACACAGTAAATTATAACAGACAGTACATTTTGAACAAACTGTAGGATACTGGTTAAAACAGGAGCATTAAAAAAATATGATCAGAATATAAGTATATTAAAGATAACGATCATAGAAATAACGATCAAATTTATTTTGAAACTGGTAATTTGAATAGGTACACAAGATTTACATCTATGTACAAATAATAAAAAATATATTAGCGCAATGTGCTGTGTCTTTAACTTTTAAACAGCAATAAATAAATAGTTCTGCCTTTTCTCTGTGCCGTTTATTAAAAACACGAAAAAAAAAGCATAAAATATTTTCTGCACATTTATCTACCATCGAATCTTAAATATTTAGTCTAATGATTCTCCACTACTCTCCACTTCACGCTCTATTCTTAAAGGCTACAAAGCCAGCAGAAACGAATTAAAAATCTGCTAGGGGAATAGTTTCTGTAATAAATACTAGTCTAATTAAAAATTAAAATATACAAATAATGTATGGTTGTAAGTTTTGAAAGCAATACTTAAACTCATTCATTTTTCATTTTATAATAATTTCATCTGAGTCATGGATGTCATGTACTATGTATGTATCATGGTTTGTTTAGTTTGAAGCTTGAAAATTAACATATATAATTTTTTTGCTACTCTTCTTGTTCAATATCATTATGATTATCATAACGGTCATATCAATATCTGTACAGCTTAATTTACTAGCAAATTTTTTGTGCTCATTATCAAATCTATAACTGCTGCTGTCTTTAATTAGTTTAGAACAATAATAATGTCTTTATTGTTTAACAAAATATTGTATGTGTTTGACGTAAGTTTGACACACTTTAAACAACTTAGCATAACCTCTGACGTAGTGGTTATTTGATCTGTTCAAGCAGTGACAGAACTAATGATCAAATAATCGCTATGGACAGACCAAATACAATATGATACCTATCGAAATAAATGGGCAGTCCTCTGTGCTGCTCATCGTTTACAGTCACAAAATTTACTAGCTGATTTCTTTTCGCTATCAACTTGATGGTATTAATTGCGGAAATACCGAAGATAAGGACGAGTTATAACTGGCTAAGCATTGTCCATTGTGCGCGGTTTTGTGTAATGAGGTTGTGACGTCATTTGTTTTAATCTTGGGGGAAAGTGAAATGTTTATTTTGACTGTAGACAGCATAGTTTTGTAGAGGTCGCTAGTGTAACTGTTTGCGCTAATTATTTATTTTATTTCGAGAAGCAGCTAATGCACAGCAAAAATGACTTAACATTTTGTCTATTTTGGTATCCGTGATATTAAAATATATTAAAACTTGCCATAGCATAATAATAATGTATTTATTAGATCCCTAAAGTAATAGAGTTAGCCCTTAAACGATTTCTCATCATCATCATCATCATTACAGCCACAGAACGTCCACTGCTGAACATAGGCCTTCCCCAATGATTTTCATTGGGGGGATTGCCAATACTCACCACGCTTGGCAGGCGGGTTGGCGAGCGCAGTTTTTTATAAGATTTCGCATTCAGACGCTGCTGCCCGTCTCTTGCTACAGGAATTAGTCGCCTCTTACAAAATGCCTCCTGTTGGCGGTGGGGAAGTGTATTCTTTACGGCCGTCCCCACACGGCACGACGATTTCTAGAAAATCATAATCTTATAGAACAGTTGTCCGAAAGGCATCATGTGTGTGATGCCTTTCGGACTACTATAAACTGTATCTAAAGCAAAATATTTATTCACAGTAATTTACTATGGGAAAGTACTAAAACTCAAGCAATTTGACTATCAAAATGTTACCCACAATAAAACACGGTTGATAATATAGACCTGATAAGGGAATTTATATTATCCGACTATACAAACTTGAAATGGACCCTTTTTACACAAATGCAATAGATTTTGAACTCTATTTTCAAAGCGACAAAGCAGTAAAAGGTTATAGGGCGGATCTGCAAATGAATATTGCGTCCTCGCTAAGTTTCAAATTAATGACAAAAGGACTGTCCCAATGCTAATAAAATGAATGTAACTTGAGAATGTTGCACGTAATATTAGCATTGTACGGTGCAACACACGTACATTTTGTCCATTCAGCTCTACGAATTTACCTACAATGACCCAATTATCATTCACCTTATTCAGCCAATTACTTCAGTCCGCATTTAGCAATCATCGCGTGCACTCATTATCATATTATTATCAAATTAACTACATCAATAAAATCTATTATTCTTCTATCAATCTTCTATCATTTAAAGCTGTATGGAAACACCGTACAACTTTATGGTCCTTCGAAGCCGTTGGACCTCGCGTGTGCGTTTTAACTACAATTAACAAATCGTGTTATTTCGTCGTATGTGAGGTGTAACGAACTAGCAATATCAGCAAAAAACTATCAGTGAAACGTGGAACATTTTGTGACTGTACTAAATTCTACGAAGTTTGTGAAGCAATTACAACCATACATCTTCAGTATACTATCAGTTTTGTGTTTTTTGTGTTTCTGTGCGATAGCGAATCGGTCTGCCGGCCTCTCAGAAGCGGGAATCACCGGCTAGATTGAGAAGGCGCACACTATCCACAGGGATTGCAAAACCACAAAACTAATTTAACAGTTTATTATCATCGATTAAGCATCATCTTTCAAGCAAAAAATGGAAGACCTCATCAGCACACAGTATCAACTAATGCAAAGCATTGAAAGCATTTTTACCAACTTCAGCAAGGAGGGGCCTGAACGCAGGACCTACTCAAACATCCAAAGGCGGTTATCAACTCTGGAAGCCTATTGGAACGAATTCCATAGCAATCATGCGAAAATAATTGATTATCAAAGCACTGAACATGAATATTTCGAGCTTAACTACTATCTACGAACTAAGAATTACTATGAGCAGCTATTAGAATACCTCCAACTCTACTCTTTGCACAAGGAACGTCCTGACTCGTGTGAAAAACCAGCAAAACCTTTCTTAGATAAACTCTTTATCGTGGAAAAATCTACTAAAACAGCAGCAATCAGCACTCCTATGGTCGGCCCAGCAGAAACCGTGCCGCTGACTGTGTTGCGAGAAGTTACAGCCCCGCAGCATGCCACCGGCGCCAGCACCTCCGGTGTCACCCAGCCGCCCGCCCCGCAGGCTAGGTCCCAACAACATATTTTAGAAACAAAACAAGCAAACCACGACCAAAGGAAGAGCAGAGGTACTAGTAGCAAATTAGATGAAATGTTTCGTAAGTAAATAAGTAACTATAAAGCTTTCTCTCGTACAATCACCAGCATTTACTTTAATAAACTATCAGAGAAGTGGCAATTTGACGACGTCCTCAAAAACATAGAGTCACGGTGGAGTACCATCGACTCTCTACACTGGGAGATAGACAGTGAGCTCTATGAAGACGATGAGGACAACAATCGAAATTATAACGCCTATGAAAGAGAATACAAAGAGATCAAAGAAGTGTTAAATCAAAAAAGGTGGTCAGCATCCTATAAAACACAATCAACACCGACTATGGACATCCCTACATTCAACGGCGACTATCAAAGATGGGTCTCATTCAAGGATCTGTTTATAGAATCCATACACAGCAATTGCTCTATGTCCAACGCGCAAAAAATGCAATTCCTAAAAAGTAAGGTCAAGGGTGAAGCAGAGAAACTAATAAATCACTTAAACATTAGTTCAGATAATTATCAAGTATGCTGGGATATTTTAAACCATAGATACAACAACATTAAACTAATATTTAGTTCTCATGTCAACATTCTTATGACTCTACCATCAATGCAACAGCAAACAGCATCCCTAATCAAGAAGATTCACGACACTTCCAACGAATGTCTGAACGCCATCAAAACTCTCGGAGTAGACATCTCATCTTGGGACCCTCTTATAGTTCACATTTTAACACAAAAACTTGATAGTGACACCCACAAAGAGTACATAGAATCATTGAAACATCCCCGAGAGCTACCTACATTAGCGGAATTTTTCGAGTTCCTTGAAAACAAATTTACGTCACTCGAAGCATCAAGGCGTAAGCAAGACAAGGACAGCAATATCAATAAGCCAACGTTGCAAGTATCATCGTTCACTAGAAAATCATTTCAACATAATAATTTTAATAAATTTTCTGCAAATAATGCATATCAAAGCAAGTCTATACCGAAGGCATTGTATGCATCATCAGCAATTCGGTGCCCTAATTGCAAAGGAAAACATGGAATTTTTAACTGCGATGACTTCCTTCAAATGCCAAATGAAATAAAATTAAAAACAGTGAATAACTTACACCTTTGTATAAACTGTTTGTACGATCACAATGGAAATAAATGTCACTCTACTAAGACATGCAGTAAATGTACTAAACAACACAATACCCTGCTGCATGACGCATTTAATAAGTCACCTAGCAACACATCAAACAAGTCTAAGGACACCGTCAATGTCTCGCAAAACAAGTCATCTGAAATCCTATTAGCAACGGCACTCATCAATGTATCAGCCGCAGATGGCACATATCACACAATGAGAGCACTTATCGATCAAGGTTCTCAGATTTCTCTCATCACTGAGAATGCTGCACAGAAACTCAGACTACCCCGGCGGCACTGCAGTGAAGTAGTATTTGGATTGGGTGCACAAACCAATAACAGCAAGGGGTCGATTGATATAACAGCGTCAGCTATTCATAGCGATTTTACGTTCAACACCAACGCAGTTATAATGAAAAATCTCATCAACAATCTTCCTAATCAAACATTTTCCAAACCTTCATGGCCACACATTGAACATATCACCTTAGCAGACCCTGAGTTTTACGTAAGCAGACCTGTCGACCTACTATTAGGTGCTGACATATATTCACTCATTATTCAGGGAGGGATCATCAAGGGTGACAATGAATCACAACCCGTAGCACAGCAGACCCAACTAGGATGGTTATTATGTGGCAACGTAAAAACGTCTCAATATCAATGCAACGTTATACTGCATAACATCGATGACATTCAAAGATTTTGGTCTGTAGAAGCCATCGGTGATAGTGACCAACTAAGCCAAGAAGATCATCATTGTGTACAGCTATATAAAGAGCAAACGACACGCCAAGGAGACGGTCGTTACATTGTGAGACTTCCAATGAAACCGAACGCTTTCGAGAAACTTGGTGACTCAAAACCGAGAGCAATAGCACAGTTTCGTCAGCTAGAAAAAAAGTTCGTAAAAAACGAGACCATGTATCAAGGCTACAAATCATTTATCAACGAATATATCAATCTCGAACATATGACCGAGGTAAACAATAACGGTAATAAAACACCTACATGTTACCTGCCGCATCATTGTGTTATCCGAGCCGAGTCTACAACGACAGCTTTACGCGTTGTATTCAACGCGTCATCGCCTACGTCATCGGGCCTCAGTCTCAATGATCTTATGTACAGCGGGCCTAACTTACAACAGGACCTATTATCACTAATTTTGAGATGGAGACAATATCAAGTCGCATTTACTGCCGACATCGAGAAGATGTTCAGGCAAATTTTGGTACATCAGGAAGATCAAAATCTACAAAAAATAGTTTGGAGAGATAGCACACAAGAGTTATTACGAGAGTACAACTTAGCAACCGTAACATACGGAACTAAAGCTGCACCATTCCTGGCCATGATGACCTTGAAGCAGCTAGCAAACGATGAAGGTCATAAATACCAATCAACAGTAAAACAAGCATTAGAAGAAGACTTCTACATGGATGACCTTTTAAGTGGAAGTCACAGCATCAGCCAAGCAAAGCAATTACAAACAGACCTGATAACACTGCTTAAATCAGGAGGTTTTAACCTTCGAAAATGGTCTTCAAATAAACATGAGCTAAGACACGTAGAAGAGGGATCATCAGCACCTGAAACAAATCACGAAGCTTTTAACTTCATATACGCCGAATCTACTAAAACACTTGGATTAAGCTGGAATTCAAATGAAGACGTTTTTATCTTTTTATTTATTTTTATTTATACTTTATTGCACATTTAAAAATAATTGTACAAATGGCGGACTTAATGCCAAGAAGCATTCTCTACCAGTCAACCAGTGATCAAACAGAGAAATACAGGCGGTGCAGCAAGAAAAAAAAAAAAACATTTATATATATATATATACACACCAACATTACATACTTAATAAATAGGTATAAATATATATGATTATCAATTATATACATATACATACACATACATAATATAGTACACAGAGCAAATGAAAGATAAATTATTAGGTCAGCGATTTTTTATGTAAATGCGTAGAGCTTTCTTAAAAGTAAATTTGGACTTGGATTTCCTAATGTTGGTGGGAAGTCGATTCCAGAGTCGTATAGCTGTGAGGGTGAAAGAGTTGGACATAAAGCCAGAAGTGTGAAGTGGGGTAAGTAGTTGGAGGGTATTACCAGTACGAAGATTTCTGTCGTGACAGTTATGAAGGAACCTAAACTTTTCTTTTAGGTAAGAAGGAGCGTTGAGATCAAAAAGAATAGAAAAGAGAACGCAAAGTGCCCGAACCTCTCTGCGCTGTCTGATGGGAAGCCAGCCTAGCTGAGTGCGAAATTGAGAGACGTGGTCATATTTACGCAGACCGAAGACGAAACGTATGCAGTTGTTAAGCAGACGATCCAGTTTGTTAAGAAGGTCTTGGGAGATATTAGTACAGCACACATCACCATAGTCAATGATGGGCAGAACCAGAGACTGCACAAGCAGCAATTTCGTACTCGATGGCAGAAAATGTTTGAGACGATAAAGAGCACGCAAACTGCCCGTAACTTTTTTGCAAATTTCTTTGACATGCTGGGACCAGCACAAGGTGTTGTCAATATAGAGACCCAAGTTTTTAACAAACGGAGAATACTTTACGATGATTCCATCGAATGCGATCGTCGGAACAGCATTCATGTCCAACTTAGACAGTTGTCTGGAGCTGCCGATTATCACGGCCTGACACTTGCTGGGATTGACATTTACGCCAAATTTGTTAGACCAGTCACTAATACTGCCCAGGTCATCGTTTAACCGACGAACAGCACTGTCAATCTCGGAAGGACTCGTCTGAACGTAAAGTTGGAGATCATCAGCGTAAAGATGAAAGGAAGAGGAAAGATGAGAAGTGAGGATGTTAATGAACACAGAAAATAAAATAGGAGAGAGTATACCGCCTTGCGGTACTCCAGTGGCCAGGTTGGCCCACTTGGAGTACGTTTGGCCGGAACGAACAGCTTGCTGACGGCCACTGAGGTAAGAAGTGAACCAATCCAAAGCAGATGATGAGACCCGCAGATGCGAGAGGATGGCTAAGAGGATATCTTTCAATTGAACCTTCATCCAACACCATCAAAGCTCACAAAACGCATGCTACTGTCAGAAATTTCGAAAATATTCGACCCACTTGGTTGGCTTTCCCCGGTGACTACAAAATTAAAACTATTATTTCAAAAACTTTGGCTACAAGATGTGGGATGGAACAGTGAACTATCAAATGAATTTAACATAGAATGGGGAAATATCAAAGAAGACCTAGAAGGCATCAATCATATCAAAGTGCAACGATGGTTGAAAAGTCACGAAAAAGACGACATAGAACTTCACGGGTTTTGTGACTCATCAACGAAAGCCTACGCTTGCGTTATCTTTTATAAAGTAAAAAACAATAACCAATATAACACAGAGAAATCATCTATAATCATAGCAGCAGCCAAGGCAAAGCTTGTACCTATCAAAAAAGATATCACATTACCACGGCTCGAATTGATGTCATGCCGCCTATTAACACAACTTATGGAAAAAGTTATAAAAAGCTTACAAAATCACAACATCAAAATATTCGGGTGGACTGACTCAACTGCAGCCTTGGGATGGATACAAGGCGACTCCAATAGATGGAAAGCTTTCGTAGCAAATAGAGTTGAGCAAATAAAAGCAATTATGCCTCCAACCTGTTGGCGCTATGTAAAGTCTGCGGAAAACCCCGCTGATTGCGCCAGCCGAGGTATCTCCGTGAAAAACCTACAAGAACATACCTTATGGTGGACCGGACCAAGTTGGTTATCATCATACAATCCTGAACATCACAAAGAATATCCGATCTATGTCAATAATCAGGAAGTAAAGAAAATAGCACAATCAAACGTTACTACAACAATTCAAGATGAAGTAATAATAAGTGACATAGTACACAGTCGTAGCAACTTCATTCAAGCAACCCGAGTACTTGCCTGGGTATTACGTGTGGTGTCGCGTAACCGACTATTATCAAACAACACGAAGTATTTATCGGTCAGCGAATTACTACGCGCAAAACAATTAATAATTAAACATTTTCAAAACATTGAATTTGGAAATTAAATAAACAACCTGAAAGCACAGAAAAGCATAGAACCGAAGAGCAAAATTCTCAGCTTAAATCCTTTCTTAGATCAAGATGGATTATTGAGAGTGGGCGGCAGAATAAAGCATGCTCAAATCAATGTGGAAATGAAACATCCCTTAATCATCCCCCACAGTGGTCATCTTACGAACTTGCTTATAGATCAAGCACATAGAGACACTTTCCATGGAGGAGCACGGTTGACTCTATCTCGTCTCCGCTACAATTACTGGGTAATAGGAGGGAACCGAGCAGTCAAGAAACACGTCAGTGGCTGCGTTACCTGCAAAAGACAAAACCCTGTAAAGCAATATCAATTAATGGGCGACTTACCGGCCGCTCGCAGCAACCCAACTCGTCCTTTTCTCAACACAGGCGTCGATTTTACGGGTTTCGTCGATGTAAAGACGAACAAAGGTCGAGGCGTGAAGACAACTAAGGGATACATCGCGGTATTCGTATGCATGGTGACGAAAGCTGTCCATCTGGAACTGGTCTCAGACCTATCAACATCAGCATTCTTAGCAGCACTGCGTAGGATGGCAGCCCGCCGAGGTGCACCGCGCCATGTATATTGCGATAACGGTACCAATTTCGTGGGTGCCAATCGTATCCTTAAGCAAGAGTTTATCAACCTTCAAGCAACACTAGATAGTGAATTCTATTCACAAGCCACAAACATGGAAATCGAATTTCATTTCAACGCTCCATCATGGCCCAGTGCTGGAGGGTTATGGGAAAGCGCGGTTAAAAGCTTAAAACATCACCTGCGTAGGGTCGTTGGAGAGCAAAAACTCACGTATGAGGAGTACTCCACTCTACTATCACAAATAGAGGCGTGCCTAAACACCAGGCCACTCTGTGCTATTTCAGAAGACCCCGATGACCTCGATTTTCTCACTCCTTCACATTTCCTGGCAAGTGAACCCACACTAACTATTTTGGAAACGGAACGAGATGAAAGAACTAGATGGCAGCTAACCCAAAAAATCTTCAACGACATTTGGAAGCGATGGCAAAATGAATATTTGTGCCAACTATCATCACGGAGTAAATGGCAACAGCCACAAGAAAATCAAAAGCTAGGAGACATCGTAATCATTCACGATGCCAACCTGCCTGCTGGCAAGTGGTCCCTCGGCAGAGTGATTGAACTGCACCCTGGCAAAGACGGTCGTGTACGAGTCGTCAGCGTTAAAACAAAGAACGGCATCATTCAGAGGCCTATTGTCAAGTTATCACCGTTGCCTGTCAATAATCAAGTAACTCAAAAGGTCCAGCAAAGCACTAATCAAGATCAATTAAAAAATACGACTACGACACATAAGACCAAACCGATAGTAACATCAAGCCTCAAAACATTAGCAATCACTTTACTTACAATGATGCTCATACTACCAGTACAATGTACTTACAACATAGCAGAATTAAAACAAAATCAAACAATTTACTTCGATAAGATTTCCGATATGCATCTATCAAGAAACGAATGGAAGCTTATCGTGTATTATAACATGAACCCCTACTGGGACGGGTCCAAAATGCTATCTAAATACATTGACAACCTGGGAAAACTATGTCGCAGTGATAATAAGCCATCATTATGTGACGCAATATTAGTACAGCTACGTCACGGCGTAAAGGAACTCGATCACTACGATCACATGTTGCTCGGTCAGCAAATCACCGACGCACGGCCTCGCGTTCGCCGTGGCCTTGTCAATGGAATAGGTAACATCGCAAATTCGCTATTCGGAGTACTCGACGACAAATTTGCGGAACAATATCAGAAGGATATTGAATCACTTAGGATTAATCAGAAACACATAGTTAACTTATGGAAAAATCAGACTTCGGTCGTTGAAGCAGAGCACAACTTACTACAGAGAATTGAAGCAACTATGAACAATCAAAACAAAATTATAAATCAGCATATCATACAGTTAGAAAAAACTACGAACTCAATCAATGAAAAAATACAACACTTAGCAACGAGCAACGAATTCGCATTATCAGCTTTTATTGCACACAGTCTATTATTAAACCTGAGGAACATACAGGAATACTTACTCGACACTGTAATTGACCTACACTACGGATCATTTAACATTCATCTGATAACACCTGATCAACTTACAAATGAACTGAATGTTATATCAGGTCAACTACCAAAGGACTTGTCATTACCTATCAATAGCATCATGAGCGATGTTCCCAAGCTATATCATCTCCTAAAAGTTAAAGCAAAAATGACTAAGCAGTTCTTCATCTTCGAAATCAGAATACCATTGATCGCTAGAGACTACTACGAGATCTATCGTTTGATTCCGATTCAACATAAGATGGAAAACAACATGATCAGCATAAAACCTATATCAGAGTACGTAGCGATGAATATCCAAAAGGATTCATTCCTAAGTTTGAAACATGCCGATTTACAAACATGCAAACTATATGACGACAGCACATACCTGTGTCCATTACAAATGCCTATACATCACATTACGTCGGATAAAAGTCTCTGCGTAAAGGATGACGTTTCATCGCAGTGCGTCACCAACACCATGACGTGTCAGCCCACGTAGGCTGTCACAACTTCACGAAACAAACACACATCTGTACTCATGCTGCAAGCCGTGCGGAATACGTATCATTTGTGGGAGTCAAGTTACATCAGAGCAATTAAATGGCAGCGGAATTATCAACCTTAGTGAAGGGTGTATTATCAAAAATAAAGAGTTTACAATATACTCTCATAAGATACAAGAAAACTACCTTGACACAGAAGCAGACGTGTTAAAAATTGAAATCCCGTCCATCAACCACATAATAGAGTTAGAACTCCCTTTTATCAATAACACAGAGTCGCGAAGTGAGGAAGACTTTTTGAACCATACTCAGGTTCGAAATGAATTGAAAAAAATCGGATCACAAATTCAACAACTGAAAAATGCCGATATAGACAGTATCTTATCAAACGATGCTACATCTCATGATATCACACAATATGTGTTAATAAACATAATCATAGTCATCATAATTTGTGCAAGCATTGCAATCATCTGGCGACGATTGAGCAAATGTCGCAAGCATACAGTCAGCAGGCCGAGCTCCGCTGCGGAGGCGCGCAGCCCGCCGCCGCCGCCGCCGGTCATACTCGCGGCGCCCCCGCCGGTCATACTCGCGGCGCCCCCGCCACCTCCTGCGCAAGGCCCGGCGGCGGCGCCTCGCCCGCCGCGCCAAGCCACAAGCATGAGAACCGCAGGCCATCGTGAACCATCAAACGACACTTCATCCGAGGGCAAAGAAGTCGAATTGGCCGACCTACGATACGCGCGGCTAGTTAACAAGGCGACATCCCCTTCGTTTTGCAATCATTTTAAGAAATAATGTTGTATTGAAATTTATAAGTTGACGTGTAATTTATTAAGTTAATTTTGTATCATATCATCAATCATCATCATTTCTCAGCATCCCTTTCCAACATCTCCTCCCCCGGAGCATGTACGGTGCAACACACGTACATTTTGTCCATTCAGCTCTACGAATTTACCTACAATGACCCAATTATCATTCACCTTATTCAGCCAATTACTTCAGTCCGCATTTAGCAATCATCGCGTGCACTCATTATCATATTATTATCAAATTAACTACATCAATAAAATCTATTATTCTTCTATCAATCTTCTATCATTTAAAGCTGTATGGAAACACCGTAATATTAGCATGATTAGTCTAGTCTGTTCTGAGAAAATGTTAAACTCTTCCATGCAAATTAAAGTCTATTTGTTAACTTTTAAAACGCATAGAAACGCATAAAAAATATAAGTATAGGCGGGGTCTATGGGATTGATCACTGAACATAGTTATTTTGTTTAGACCATTTTATTGTTTATTTTTTAATGTCCCGTGCCACATTTTCTATATCTTTTTATAGTTTATAAAAAACTAGCTGTCCCGGCGAACTTCGTACCGCCTCTTCATTCGTTTAATTTTTTGTGATTTTTTTCTGTTATTCTGCTATTCGGGGCGGAAACAAATCCAACAAATAATTTATCATAAAAATCGGTCCAGCCGTTATTGACTTATAAATGGTGTAACTAACCTGACTTAGTTTTATATATATATAGATAAGTAAATGTTTTTTAACGTTTTATGTTTTACAAAGATTAATTTTGTTAATTTTGTCATGATCATTTTAGCCCTAGGACGTCCCCAGCTGAACATACGCCTTCTCCGATGATTTCCAGATTGGCTGCTTGAAACCAGACTGCGTCTAGCGTCTAGCGGGTGGCAACCTTTACCAGGTGGTCTGTCCACTTTGTCACGTCACCTTGCCACCTTGGATGTCATACGTCGTTGTTAATTTTGTATTTGTATTTAAAAGCGCGCAGTGTAGATAATTTTGTAAGGGTGGTGGAATATTATTTTAGCATTTTGTGGTGGAGTAGGCGTAGTAGCTACACTGCAGACTGCAGTTGCAGGCTGCGTTGCAGCAGCTCAGCAGTCAACCGCAGCAGCACTATTGGTTTGTATTAATTTGTATGACGTGAGTTCCAAGTTGCGCTGCAGACTGCCATTGCTGCAGAGTGCAGTTACTACGTTGCTGTCAATCGCAGCAGTATTACTGATTTATATGAATTTGTATGAGTTGCACTGTAGACTGCCACTGCAGGCTGAAAGTGCAGTAACTGCGTTGCAGTCAACCGCAGTAGTATTATTGGTTTATATAATAATTTTTTTCATACTACACACCAATGGGCTTGTTTCCTGGGTAAAAAAAATATTATTTTATTTAGTCCGTCAGTTAGATTATCAAAAAATATTAGACCAATATTTTGTCGCCAACAGGAGGCGTGTCGTAAGAGGCGACTAATTCCTGTAGCACGAGACGGGCAGCAGCGTCTGAATGCGAAATCTTATAAAAAACTGCGCTCGCCAACCCGCCTGCCAAGCGTGGTGAGTATTGGCAATCCCCCCCCAAAGAAAGTCATTGGGGGAGGCCTATGTTCAGCAGTGGACGTTCTGTGGCTGTAATGATGATGATGATGATGATTTTGTCTTTTGTCAATCAACCAAAAAATTACGAAGATAAAGCGCATCAAAGTGAGCACGTGACGTAACGCCTTGCTAAAAAAAGTGTCGCAAATCGTGACGTTACGCGAAACTTCAACGGGCTATATCTTCTTAATTTGTTGTTTGATTGAGAAAAGAAAAAATACGTGTCCAATATTTTCTGTTAATCCAACTGACGGACTAATTAGATTTTTTCAGGAAACTAGCCCATTATCTAGCCCCAAACTAAGTAAAGTAAAGCTTGTACTATGGCAACTAGATAACGGGTAAACATACTTAAATACCTTTATAAACATCCATGACTTAGGTGCAAATACTAATGCTCATCACACAAACATTTGCTCCTTACGGGATTCGAACATGCATCAGCTGGCTTTGTAGTCCGTAGCGCGAACGAACACCAGACGGTCGTCAAATATGAGTTTGTATGAAGTGAGTTCCAAGTTGCACTGCAGACTGCCACTGTAGACTGAAAATGCAGCAACGGCGTTGCAGTCAACCGCAGCAGTATTTTACTTGTTTATATGAATTTATATGAAGTGAGTTCCGACCGAGTTCCGCTGCAGGCTGAAAGTGCAGTGACTGTGATGCAGCCAAACTCAGCGGTAGGACTACTGGTTTGTATGTATAAGTACGAGTACGACATGAGTTCCGAAGTACGCAGCAGACTGCAGCAGCACCTGCAACTATACTGTTTTTTATATTTTCTAGCAATACAACAATTAACATGGCTACGAAGTAAGAAATTTTGTTATATAAATAGCAAACAATGAATTTTGCTTCTTCCAGCACACCCGGTCTCGAGCTAATTAATAAAAGATTTTTTTCTAAATTGACCTGAACCGTGTATATACCCTTTGCGTTCGAGTCGTCAAAACTTAAGGTAGTATCTTTTGACTATTGCCAATGAGCTGTGTGGGGACACGGCCGTAAATAATACACTTCCCCACCACCAACAGGAGGCGTGTCGTAAGGAGCGACTAATTCCGGTAGCACAAGACGGGCAGCAGCGTCTACGTGCGAAATCTTATAAAAAAACTGCGCTCGCCAACCCGCCTGCCAAGCGTGGCGAGTATTGGCAAATTCCCTCCTATTGGTCATTGGCGGAGGCCTGTGTTCAGCAGTGGACTTCCTATGGCTGAAATGATGATGATGATGATTGCCCAATATCTTTGGCCAAAATTTCATGAATGTATTCTATCCTTAGAAGAACGAATACCTACATTTGCCGTAAGGTTCCGGGACCGTATGTTAAAAATAATATTTTTTACTGACATATTATGTCTGGACACCTAATAAAAAAAATAATTGCTAAGGGATGCGAGACAACCCTAAACGTCAAGAAGTTAAAAATATAACAACCAGATTTCCGCTACCTGTTATTATTGTTCCAATATAAACGGGAGCTCTCTCAATCAGTTAATTTCATTATACCCATAATTAAGTTGCGAGACAATCAACCATGCAAATTCTAACATTCCGAGATTCTACTCAGTGCGGTGGGTAAAATTTAGTCATAGAGGGCTTGTTGACATATTGACAGGAATAATAATGAGTTTAAAAGGCTCTATGCACACGAAGCAAATTTAGTTGACGCAATTGTTATACATTTCAGACTTCAAAAGTGGGTAATTCGTTTATGACAAAATGATTTTGCTTTTTTAACAAATTACCAGTTGCTGAACTGCCTTGGTACAAATTTAAATCGCATATTAAGATGATTTTAATCATTATCATCATTAATCATGTCAGCCATAGGAGGTCCACTTCTAAACATAGGCCTCCCCCAATGACTTTCATTGAGGGGGATTGCTAATACTCGCCACGGTTGGCAGGCGGGTTGGCGAGCGCAGTTTTTTTTATAAAATTTCACACGCAGATGCTGCTGCCGGCCTCAGGGCTACAGGAATAAGTCGCCTCTTACGACACGCCTCTTGTTGGCGGTAGGGAAATGTATTTTTACGGCCGTCCCGATACGGCATGATTTTAATTAAAGGTTATTACACTGTAAATAACTATTGAAATAATAAAAATGTATGGAATTAAATACTGCCATGCTCGCACAGGTACATTTTATTTGGTAATGTAAACATACTATTTAAAAAGAGGCTGGCAATAGTGACCGAGTGTTTTGCGCTGCTTTTTCTCGGCGCTAGCCCACAAAATTTTCCTTAAGCATTGGTAGGGTAAAAAAATAATTGGGACGTGTAAAAGTGCTTAATTTTGGCCAATTTGCAGAGATAATTATGTTTTATTATTTTAACGGGGACTTAGACCAGCAATCAAGGCCTAGTTTAAGGTGGTTGTTTTTTTATTTATGGACTCAATTCCGCTCCATGATATGAAGAGCAGTGATTCTGCCAGTGTCGAGTTTTTTTCTTGAATAGTGTTTTTATTGCTGTTCATGGATTCAGTGAAAGCTACTCTTCCCGTAGAAGCAGGTTTCTAGGCGCTATCGGGTCTAAAGCAAGTTGTCTTGAGACAAGTCACTTGACACTCGATGTGGCGTTGAATACAATAATATTTTATGTTGCAATTTTAAATAGTGATTCGAAATTTGAAAACGTCAAACTGGAATGACGCCCGCTGGACGAGAGTCGATCAGAGAGGGTTGGTTGCTAGTGCCATGATACTAGTATGTAAATCGAAAGAATAAAGGTCACAGGGTAAAAGCGTGGGGCGCTGGAACAGGACATACTTTCTTGTAAACAAATACTAATACTAATTTCCTGGCGGAAGCTGCATGAGGTCACACAAGAGCATAACGTTTATTCCGCCAAAGGGTTACCAAAGGAAACCAAAGATATCTCGTCCACGAACAAGAACTCTACTTTTTGCCACTGTTGACGCATTACCCCAGCGCCCCACGCTTTTACACGCTGTTCCAGCGCCCCACGCTTTTACAATCAAATATTATAATTAAAAGCACATAGTTTCCACTGTAGCCCAGAAATAAAGACAACTTGAACGATCCATAATTTATTTTTGGTTTTTACGTGCATTTATAAAAGCGTGTTTTTCTAGTGTTATTTAAATTATGAATTTTTTCATGTTCCGACTTTGGCCTCATAGTAAAAGTGTTTACCTTAATAAAATAATATAATATATGTATTATATTATTGCCTGTCTAATATGTTAGACAATATGTATATGTATATGTCTAATATGTTAGACAACATCAAGTACATTTCTCTGATCCTATGATAAGTAGCTTGAGCACTTGTGTTACAGAAATCTAAAACAACGACCGTACAAAAACACCCAGACCCAAAACAATATAGAAAAATTATTTTTCTACATTAACCGACCAGGAATCGAACCCGGGACCTCAGAGATAGCAACACCAAGTCTGGTACGGTCGCCTCTCGGCTACTGAGGTCGTCTTGGGCAGAATATCATGTAAAAGCGATTCTTTCGTATGATTATGAGGAGAGTGGAAATAACATATATCTCTCCTTTTCATTCTATTTCTATACGAAGGTAGACGACGTTCTATTAAATTATTTCTCACAAAATTTTATTATGGCGCTCCACGTTGTTGTTGCGGGCAGCGCTCAATTAGTTAATTTCGTTAAGCACCCTTGATTGAGCAGACGGCAATCAGCCATGCAAATGCCACCGTCATTTCCGAGCCCGGGATAGGACTCCGCTAAGCGCTTGGTCAGGGCTGCCAACCGCGGAAAGTTTTTCTCAAAAAAACAACAAAAAAAAACTTCAATGTCACTAGAAAAAAGTTTTTGCAGGTTACATAAAAATGGAGGATTGTAAAAATAATGACTTCATAGATAGATATTTGTCAAAATATACAAATTACGTCTCAAAAACTATGCTAATCTTTAATGATACAGACATATTTTTTTAAATAAATTTTGCATTGATTTATACAACAACAAAAAATTATCCTTACAGCATTTATTTTTCCCTGAAAAGTAGGAAATATCTTAGTTAACAACCCTGATTTAGCGCTTGATTACCGAAGAAATAAATTGTCCGCGAACTGTGCTGAAGCTTATGGTAAAGATTACTCCTGTCGCAATTTTGTATCGACATAAGTTTGGGCCTGTGAAATTTGGTATGTATAGTGAAATGCATTCCGAGTAAAGTGCAATATACAATATATAATTCATTAGTAAAACCGCATATTGATTACCTTGTTGAAATTTGGGGCGCAGCAGCAAAAACTAATTTAAACGTAATCCAAGTTGCACAAAATAAATTGGTAAAGGTACTTTTTAATTATAATTATCGAACTTCAACTGCAAAAGTATACGAACAGACAAAAATCATGAATATTTTGCAAACATATAAATACTGTACTTGTGTGTTAATACGTAAAATTATAAATAAACAGATACATACAGAGATTATAAGCTTTATGAAAACTGTACCAATAACAAAATTAAGACCAAAACTTGGCAAAGAATTAAAATTGCGTACAGCACGCACCAAATATGGCAAAAACTGTATTTTGAATGAAGGTGCCTCAATTTACAATAAACTGCCAAAAAATATCAGAGAAGCAAAAACTATGGCCAGCTTCAAAAGATTATTAAAATTATATTTGTTTGGTATGCAGTGTTAGTATATATATATTTTTTTTTTTTCGTCTATAATTAGAATAAAAAAGACAAAAATAAAAAAACCTAATACTGATAAAAATTATGATAGTAAAAAGTAAATGAATACTGCAAATTAGGTAACATGTAATAATAATTTACCTCACAACAAACATAATTTGAATTGCACAAAGTGCGCTCACTATCGAGACGCAATGTAGTTCCAGCTTCGCTAGTTCAATGTATCCGTGCAAAGTTACCAAACGGCATCTTGCACCTCAACTAGCGATCGAGCCGATACAAAGCTACCCACATGTTATTTATATTAAGAAATGTTATTTGTCGCTCTGTAAGTAAGTTACTTGGTAAACTTGGTAATTTCTCATATAAGTGAATTCTTTTTGAGAAAAATAAATGTCTTAAACCCCAAATTTGGGCATAGAAAATAATTGAATTTTAATAATTCAATTATTTGTTTGATAACCTACAGAACCAGGCGCCAAATGTTTGTGTGATGAGCACTAGCATTTGCAAATTAGTCAATAGATGTTGACAACTGCATTTGATACATACATTGCTCTTATACTAAGCTATAACTTGTGTTATAGAAACCAGAAACAACGACGGTTCCACAACACCCAGACCCAAGACTCATCATCATCATTTATACGGTCAATCCCGGTTGTGTCCAAAGCTATCGCTTTGGAGCCCAGGGTCCGCTTTTGTTGATTTACTCCTCTACTTCGCACTGTCTTGAGCGTCTCTAGTTGTGAGATCATTGGCATGCATGTCAGCCCTCACGACGTCAAGCCAGCATGGCCAGACATTTGTTTCCTACGTAGCTTGCCGATTTCCGCAAAACATGGCCGTTCCAGCGTAGGCGACTCTCCTGCAGTTTTCGTTCGAAGTGACCTGCACCCAGCGGCTTCCTGCGACCTTTACCAGGTCGTCTTTTCACCTTGTGGTGGACGTCCTACGCTGCGTTTGCCAGTACGTGTACCTAAGTGTTAATGTCTAGACTATATTTTATCAAAATTTACTTTATTATAAATGCCTATAAATTTTCAGACGAGATCTGCTTACGAAATGAGCCAATAAAGTCAGATGTAATTAGATAAACATAGATTTATGTATTCTCAGATTCTGTAATAAAATGATTTGGAAAATGTTATAATTTTGAGGTGGATCTTGACTAATATGCCTAATAGTTAAATACAAAATGTAGATAAATCGATATGTTTATCCGTTATCTAGTTGCTAATATAGTAAAAGCTTTGCTCAGTTAGCCTAGAAACTAAATCTTGAAAGAATTTATTTTTAATTAAAACTAGTTTTGACTTAAAAAGAGTTTTGACTGTGACAGATACTATAGAGTTTTGACTGTGACACTTAGGTATCATCATTTATATAGGTTTCTACATTTCGCAGCAAATTAGGAAATAATGAATTTCGCGAAAATCTCAATCAAACTGTCAAAATTGACTTTTTCTGACTGACAATTCATGTCTACTTAATCTTTCTTTTTCTAGCATAGTTTTTCTATGCCGCCTATTTAATGAGGTTGTACTATAATTGTATTTTCTAAATAATCATTTATAATGTTTCGGCTAGCGTAAGTCTGGTTTTTTATACCTATTTATGTTTGTCTACTGAATATCTAAATTCTAAATTATAATTATAAGCTCTTGTCACACTCCAGAATTTTATACCGACAAGGAGGTTGTAAATATCCTGGCCGTCCACACTTTTCGAGTCGGGCGATCACACTTTTGGAATCATAAAAGGAATTAAAGCTTCTAGAATGCGCAGATTTCCTTATAAAAACACGCTCGCCTTATAAAAACAATATGGGACAGTCTATAATTTTCTTGCAAAAGGAATACATAGGAACGAAAACCTGAAGAAGTTTATTTTTATCCGACAAAAAGTCAACACGAAGTACCGGAGACACGCCAGAGAGACAGCTCTAGAGCACCGACGCCCTTAAGGGACTAGCGCTTGCTTCTGGAGTCCTGTTCCGACCCTACGTGAGTGAACTCAGGATCGCCGACGCTCTGACGCGGTCCTGCACTACGAGTACGCATATCCCAGTGCTGATTTCAGACTCGCCTGGGATCTCCACGACTGTAGCTGAACGTACCAGTCTAGTTCAGCCTTCTCTTTACCCCCTTTTGATTGCCTCCATATATGACCAGACCCTCCCAATCCTGTTAGGTTTTATAGAAATCTGGCTGTTTTTTGTAAATTTATTTGTAAATTTTAATAAAATAATTGTTCATTGTCTATTTTTATTTGTCAGGAGTAGGTAGACATGACAATACATAATAATGTACTTTTGAATTGAATGGTCTCAAGTTTGTTTCTAAACAGTAAGAAGATAAAGTCTTACTTCGCGCCAAACAATTAATTAATTCATTAAAACACACCAATTTTCAGGCTTGTTATAAAACACATTAATTACCAATTTAATCTACTTTTACAACAATAGCCTTGACATAATGGAGGAAAACTTCCAGGGAACAAATTTGTAACTCAATCACCTAATTAGAGTTTGTTGTGGAACAAGCAAGAAGTAGGATCTAATTAAAAGACGTACGTACTGTGAAGGCAAGGAGTCTTGGCAATGAAAACCCAACGACGTGAATTTTCATCAAAACATTTGGAATGTTCCAGTGAGTCGAAACCAGATGCCGCATAGTTCACGGTGAATCGGAACTGTCTTCGATGATGCCCCAGTGAGTCGGGCTGATTCTGCAAATGCTCCAGTGAGTCGGAGTGGTGGAGTGCTGCGTCGACTAGGAGAGAAGTGCGTCTCTGCTTGCTGACCAGCCGAAGTGCAGTGTGCTGTGCCGAGGTCGCTGAGAAGGCTGTGGGTGATGACCAGGAATGCGCGTCCGCTGCATGCTGGTGGTCAGAATACCTGTAGTTAGCCGTGGATGCTGGCTTGCTGTATGACTCGCTCTGCTCGAAAGCTTGAGAAAGTGATGATGACGTGGCTTTGCGAAGACTGCGCTGAGAATCATGCTCGGGGTCAGCAGTTTGGGGGGACTGAGGAACAGGGTGGTGAGTTCCTCAAGTTTTGGGGGTGTGAGGAACAGGGTGTTGAGTTCCTCATCCACCATTGAAAAGGGAGGATCCTTGTTGTGTCTGGTGAGCTACTGCCCGACGGTTGTTGTCGGGTTCTTGTATATATTATTTTGTTCAATCGCTCGGATAACTTTAATATCGCGATGTAGGATACGTCAGTTTTAATTCGTATGTGGCGAGATAGATGTCGCTACATGCCTTTTATCTTCGTTATAGCTATAAACTATATTGTGGTATTTTTTTTTACATTTCATAAGACTTAAATCAACTTTTTTGCTGGCAGAGGCATGGAGGAGACGAGTGTTGCCAAATTTCTATTAAGTATATGTGAGCAGCCGTTAAAACGTGGTTAAACTTTGTTCATTTTTCGAATAATTTAAATTCAGAGGCACAATCTCATTTCCTAGTACCATAACACATGCAGTGACAAGTGCTTCCCTCTAGAAAAAGTTATCCCTTTAAATTACTGATTCAACTTGCGGCGCGCGGGCTTTTAGGGTCTTTTCAAAAATATTATTTTAAAAATTATTTGTTGGGTCGGGTCTGGGTGTTTTGGTACCGTCGTTGTTTCTGATTTCTATAACACAAGTGCTTTAGCTACTTAACTTACTATAAGTGCAATTTATGTGATGTTTATAAGTATATTGTTATGTTTATTTCTATCTGGACTTATATATTTATCCATTAGGTATATTAAATTTCACACTAAGCTCTCCGCACCACTTTCCCCTTTCTTCTTATCTGTCCTCTAACTGAAGGTTGCCTGGAAGAGATCGCTTTTAGCGATAAGATAAATAAATGGTGCATCTTTCTGTACACACAAACACAAATTGTAACTTCTTTGTATGGTGTACAATAAGGAGTATTTATCTATCTATCTATATTTATAAAGCAAAGACGCACAAACTACTACAAATTGTTCCGACAAACCAGAACTGGCTAACAGATTGGAGTTACTTTTTAAGAAATCAATTTAGTGAGTGCCTCGGTTCTTTAAAATTGGAAATAGAAGAAGGTTTATTTTACTCGTTTTCTCATACAAATAACAAACAAACACTCTTTTTATTAAGATTTTATGATTTTTTTCCATCATTCCTTGCAGTGTGGTTAATATGAAAAGAATAGCAAATGACAGATTAGAAATCTAGAGCTGCCCCATACCAACTAATAAGGTCAATGACGAAAGGTTTTTGCGAGAATTTGCCACAAAAACGGGACGTTCGCGGCTTGTCCCGGAAGATTTATAGCGACATGGAAGGTCTGATTAGAAACTTATGATAAAAGTGGAACAACGTCTGTTTCTTTTACTATCTGAAAAAACACTAACCTACAGGTTACCCTAAAATTATCCGAAAATCTATACAGATATTTAATCTCTAATTCATACCACATAAAACAAAGTACAGCGAAAAGTATGTCATTATCAACAATATGTTGGTTAAAAATCATCAACCAAAATATTGTTGATAAAAAATATTAAATATTGTTGTTAAGACTTATAATTGGTTTACAAATATCGTATATTGTTTCCTACTACCAATTTGTAAACCCCGGTTTTCCTAAAATAAATAAATAAAATTAAAATAAATAAATAAATAAATATTATAAAATTTAAAAATATGTTGGTTAAAAATCAGTAACCAACATATTGTTGATAAATCAGTCGTATCAGTGTGTGAAGAGTTTGTAATAATAAATCAAAATCAAAATCATTTATTTTTGCAAATAGGCTATTAACAGTATTTTAACATGTCCCGATAATATTTTTTTGCCCTAGGAATTCAGGACAGTTTGTGGGCTAGTGCCGAGAAAAAGCAGTGCTAGAAACTCGGTCACTGTTGTCAGCCTCTTATAAAATTAATATTTTAACAAGTCTTAGTAAGCTAAGCAAATAAATCCACTATGTATTTGTTAAGAAGAGTTATAAGAACTAAAAAGTAAGTAATTCATTTCATCAATCTTTGTTATTTGACTTCGGCATTCAAAAAATTAAAGACAATTCTAAATTCAAAGCTAGGCCGTCGAGGGCGAGCTCGGCAATCTCCGTCGCGTTGCTCGTATTGCGCGCGCGTCGCTCACGGTGCGCCTAACAATCGCTCGTTACATCTGCACTGCGTTGCCACAATGGGCGCAAAGTATATAACTAGATAAGTTTCAAAATTTAATAGTAATTACATAGCCACGAAGAGGTACGTATTTTAAATTAATTTAGAAACAATTAATAAAACTATTGTATATTGATAAATTATGTATAAGCATTTTGTAGATAGATTGTTTTTTGCGCCGCATTATCAACATAGTTACATCGATTTATTGTACCTTTTTTTCTGTGAAATTGAATGTTTTTATAAAATGTAACTGTAAAGACTGACATTGTACAAAAATATAATTATAATAATATATCATAGCACAAATCTATATACCGAGATACTTATCGTAATACTCTCGCTCACTCCACCACAAGGAAAGAAGACATGATTCTTAAACCTAAGCGGTTCCTACAACACCTACTTGTACTAGAAATAGCAAATAGGTACTAAATTATTCTGTGGTTTGGCTATTAATAAACGTCAGAGTTTCGCCACTGTAGCGCGCCCGTGTACAGGAAACGATTTTATTTTCTCGCATGTCAGTGCAATGACAATTTTCTTTTCGTTTTAATCGAACGGCTCGCATACCACCGCTCACTGAATGGTACGTTCGTCCATTCGTTCATTTTGGAACATTTCGGATGATTAGTGAGAAGAATCCGACTGTGGACCGTTTTAAATTAACTGCCTTTGATTTTCTCGGGCTTTCTAAATTGTGAATGGGTGATTCGTTAAGCGTAGACTGTCGGCGATTTAGTTAGAGAATAGTGGATAGGTTTTAGTCTAAATTACTACATTTGTTTTGTTAAATTGACTGAGTACTTGAAACGTAGTTCTGAAGTAACGAATTTATGTTGTTAATGACGCCGAAATAAATCTGTTTTTGACTTAAATAGTTTGCAACAGAAGCAAATAATCAAATTCATTATTGTTTTCAAGATTCATTACTATTCCTCTTATTTTTACCTGGAAAATAATAAAATTGTTACTTATACTGTGTTTTGATCAATACGAAATACAATAATTAATAAATATTGGACAACATCACAATACATTGCTCTGATCCTGTGGTAAGTAGCCAAAGCACTTATGTTACAGAAATCAGAAACACCGACGGTACCACAACACCCAAGTTCACCCAACACAATACAAGGTAGGGGTAAAGTCCCTACCTATTTAATTCAATAGTTGCAAAATTTTGAAATAATAATCTGGGAATACTTTTTAATTATAAAATTATGATTCTGAACAGAAAACCTAACTTACCTAAACTTCTATACCAAAATGTTCTAAGTTGTTATTAAGGCAAACAAATCAAAATTATATACGACTATTATTCAAACTAACCTCCATTTAACAACATTGCTGCTGAAATTAACTGCCTTAATCCAGTATTTAAAGCAATGAAACTTTAATACGTCCTGAAATCATAATTAGAATTTGTTAAGGGGCTTACTGTAACTGTTATATGTTATCCAAGTTTGGTTATTAGCGGCAGTTAAGGTTCCTAAGATATGGCGGGATTAAAATTAAAATAAATTACTTTACACTTTAATTGTATTCCGGTATAATTTTCCGTGCTCCTGAGTCTTGGGTGGTGGATGCTGTGGAGATGTGGTCGCAAGGATTCTATGGAGTCGCTAACTCATTATAGTTTAAAAATTATTATTGAAAAATAAATAAAATCATTTATTTGCCAGAATATGGTTACAAAGTGTTCTTAAAATAATATTTACCAACATATTCTATCGCCAGCGATGTGCAAATTTTGTTAAGGAGATCTCTACATCATTTTTAATAACCATTAATTTACTTTAATTTTAAAGAAGAAAGAGGTCATGATTCTTGGTTACAGATCTGATCTTATGATAAGTATTTAAAAAACTTGTGTTACAAAAATCAGAAACAACGACGGTACCACAACACCCAGACCCGAGACAATATGGAAAGGTTTTTTTTACATTTACCGACCGGGAATCGAACCCGGCACCTCAGAGAGAGCGACAACAAGTCCGGTATGCTCGCTTACACATGTGTTATAAATAGGTATAAGGAATAAACCTATTTATAACACATGTGTAACATTATATTGAATTGAAAATAGACCAGTTGACTCTATGGGTTTCTCATTCCATTTGCTATACTCTAAATTTCATTACGCGCTTAAGTCGAGCCACCGACGACGTAATTGCTCATTTTCTCCGTCGTCTCCTGGAAAAAATACTTCACCGCGGCTAAATTTGCTTAACTCAACCTCAATTAACGTATTTCAACTAAAAAAAAAGGCACGGGTTAGATTCTATGATTTCATATCTCTGGAGTCATGTATACGACCGCCTAGGGGACTGGTTTTTGCTCCAGCCTACAAACCCTGGAATGTGCGGGTTCGAATCCCGCAAAAGGCATTGAAGCATTTTGTATTTTGGTCATTGATGTTTGGAAATTAATTTAACTATGTTTATCCATTGGTTGGAGACAGTCACACAGAAGACAGAAATCTACGATCAATGTGTGTTACTATGACCTATGTAACTGAAACGTGGCCTCTTACTGCTCAAAGTCACACATCGTGCTAAAGAAATTGCTATGCTCGGATTCTCCTTGCGAGATTTAATCAGAAATGAGGAGATCTGTAAACGAACAAAAGTCGCTGACACAGCCTAAGGGATAAACAAGCTGAAGAGGCCTTAGACGGGTGGTACAGCACGAAGAACTGACAGCCGATGGAGCAGAAGGGTTCTAGAATGAATATAAACGCACACGTCCACAAGACAGTGTTGCCACTCGATAGGTCAATATCGATTGTCTATCGACAGCCTATCAATAGTTGAAGGAAAAACGATACTATCGATAGTCTATCGATTCTATCGATAATATCGATAGTACCGATAGTATCGATTAATCTTTTACTGCAATACTATCGGTAAACAGCTATTAACTATCGATAGTATCGATAGTTTCGATTGCTGCCAACCAATGACCTATCGATAGTATCGATACTATCGATAGTGATATTTATTTCAATAGTATTGCATTCAGTATGCAGGCATAATGAGTGGTATATTCAACGACATAAATCAAATTAATTAACTAGTGTATTTGACTTTATTTAAACGTACGTTTAGTTTTTTTTAAATAAACATGGCAATTCTTTGAATTCTTGGGTGGCAATACTATTGAATTAAAGCTCACTATCGATAGTACAATACTATCGATAGTATCGATAGTCCATAAGTTGGCAGCGATCGAAACTATCGATACTATCGATAGTATTGCAGTAAAAGAGATATCGATACTAGCGATAGTATCGTAACTATCGATTGTTCTATCAATCGTTTAGATGAATTTAGCGTTCAACTATCGATTGCAAAACTATCTATTTTTCGGCAACACTACCACAAGGTGGACAGACGACCTGGTAAAGGTCGCAGGAAAACGCTGGATGCAGGCCGCTTCCTACCAGCCAATCTAAAATTTAATGTTTAGTTAACTGTTGCGGCTTATGTTTCGCAGTAGAAAATGATGATGATGATTATGTTTATAAATTGTCTATTTGCCATACAAGCTTTGCATTTTATTTTGGGGCTACAGCAATAGTGTGAATGTTAGAAGAATATATTAATATTTAATACCAATAGGTAGAGACAATGAACAAAACTAATATTACTCCCTGCATCAAAAGTCAAAAGTCAAAAGTCAAAAATCATTTATTCAGTTTAGGGCTGCCACTGCCACTTATGAACGTCAATGATAACATTATTGGCCCATATGGGGCAGAACATGTCTCCTTATTTTTTGGGCCCTACTAGCGCTTCGAGACAAGACACAGACAATCTGGCAAGTGCTGAGAAGAAACGCCGGAACGAACTCAGTCACCACTAGCTGCCACAAAAAAAGGAAAAGAAAATAATGTACACCTGTGCGAGCAGTATTTAATTCCAGACATTTTTGTCATTTAAATAGTCATTAACAGTATAATAATCCTTTTTCATCAAAATAATCTTAACCTGTCAAGCATGTGTGAACGAGACACAATAGAAATTACATTGTTATGCGACCGCCGGCGTTCTTATAATCCTCAACGGGTTAACATGCGATTTAAACTCATACAGTTTTTTGCCAATTTTTTTTTAAATATATTATATATTTACCAGCATCCAATATTCTAAAACGCCCCCGCAAAAGAACTCTTAAAACCATAAAAACAACTCATTACTATCGCGATATCACTGGAGTGCATTCCAGCTTTGCTTTCGCCGACAGGAATTGAATTAAAAAGTGCACTAGCAATTACTCATTGAAAAAAGACCCTCTCACGTTTCAATCCTTTATTACTCCCTTGCATGAGTTGAGAGAGCCAATAATGAAATATAAAAACAGGCCTAAGCACTCTTTGCTTTCGGCTCGCACAAGTATAGTATTCAAATGAGATTTCTCTTTGAGTACACTTGTCAAACATTTAATTTGCTTCGTTTGTTTTCGGTTTTTGGGTTGTGGTGATATGGGAATGCTTTTTAAAGCTGGTATTACACTGATTGATGGAAAGTATTTATATTTTTTTTATAATAACTGCTATTTATTATTTATTTTGGTTGTTATAATACTTTTTAAAACAATTTGGACGTAACAAATCTGGCATTTATAATGTCTGATTATTCAGGTCAGTTAAGATTTCTATTACTTAATCACATTTCAATAGTAGAACTGATTTGTATAGCTTCATACGCAATGACACAACTCAAAGATGAATCTTGTACACAACTACCTACTTAGATCAAAATCATAACTGTCACTACAGGATTTTTTTACTTCAGTGCATGATTTTGTTTTGACATAATTGTGGCATTGCTATGACATTATTTTGTAAAGGAAAATCTGTAATCCAAGAAAAAAGAATGAGACAGGAAGGCAAGTTTCTTTTTCTAGATCTACAGATGAACTAAATCACTTGACTATGAAACATCAACTTAATTGACTAACATCTGCCAAAACTCCAAAATAATTACTCAAGTTACAATTACATTGTTGCCTACAAATTTCATCCGTAATACCCCCATTTCTCTTATCAATTAAATACCAAAAGCATTTGTTACTATCTATTTCAAATTTATCACCGCAAATTGGTTTTACCAACTAAACTGGGGTCCCTTATCTAATTAACATTTCGAAGCAAACGAATGACGAATCGACATTAAAACGAATTTGAAACCCTTTAATAAGTTTGGTTATCAATCAATATATTGCTGCTCTGTAATGCTTTTGCAAAACATACATATTAGAAAGCTGTGTTATTAAACAATGATAATTTTTCTATGAAAATGTTGTCATTCATGACAGCCTCCTTAGCCTAGAAGCGAGCACGTTAGACTTGGAGTAGCCATCTCTAAGGTCCCGGGTTCAATTCTCGGTCGTGTCGATGCAGAAAGCGAACTTTTTTATGTTATCTCGGGACTGGGTGTTGTGGTACCGTCGTTGTTTCTGATTTTGACATCTGTATTGTATTTTTTTTGTGGTTGTAATTTATCTTAGGTAATTAATTCAAACACGATGTATATTGTTATTGAATAAATGAATTGAATTGAACTGAATTGAATTTCTATTACACAAGTGCTTTAGCTACTTACCTTAGACCCAAGCAATGTATGTGATGTCGTTCAATATTTATTTATTCATGTTTTTTTTCTATTAATTTATTTAGGCTCACCAGCATTTGTTTGCATTAAATCAACAATGATAACTTAAGACTATTATTTTATTTTAAATGTAACCCACTTTCAAGGCGAACACAACAAATGCAAAATGAAAAACTTACCACTAATCTTACTCCGGAAAATAATTACCTACTTACCTATTCGGATAAAACTAATAAACATTTAGTATTTACCCCTAAGGCGTTCTGGTGTTTCAACTCTCACATTAATTTAAATTAGTAAGTCGTACATACTACGCCTCCACGTACCGACAAGCGCAGCGTAGGACGTCCACCTACATGGTGGACAGACGACCTAAAGTAAAGGTTGCAGGATGCCGCTGGATGCGGGCCGCTTGCAACCGGCTAATCTGGAAGTCACTGGGGGAGGCCTATGTTCAGCAGTGGACGTCCAATGGCTGAAATAATGATCATGATGATGGTAAATACTACGTAGGTACAACGAACCAGTGGAACACACCCATAGATCTCTGAAGCCAGTTTGACTTAAGATTGTTTTTTAGTTTGGAAAATAAATCTGCGTGCACGTCAACCAAGTCGCCATAACCATAAAACAATATACTTATTCTGGGGATAGGGGAATTACTTCCTACAATTTACTTGAATTATTTAATACGCTTTTATAATTACGTCAAATCTTAAAAATTGAATTATTTACTTCTTCTTGTCGCAATATTTATTTGAAACTTTGTAAGAATGACGTGTATTTCGGATACCAATACAATAATTTGATACCATCGAAATTATGGAGCTAGAAGGCTTATAGTGGCACTTTCGGTGACCATAAACCTTTAGTTTGGGTTAACGCTTGAGTTTGAGTTTAATTAATTTTATTCTTTTTGAGGTGTCCTATACACCTGTAATCTACATAACAGATAGACATACATACGTTTATAAACATCCATGACTAAGCTACAAGTTTTCGTGCAAACTTTTGCCCCTTGCGGGATTCGAACTTACAACCTCCTGACTTTGTAGTGCTGAGCGCGAACTAGTATACTAGACGGTCGTCGATATTTAAAGCAAGTTTTACAGTTTTTTATTTATTATAAATAATTCTTTTTAGTTAAGTAGTTAAAGAGAAACACAAACTTTATTAAGAAAGTACATAAAATTCTTAATTTTAAAATAGAAACAATTTTTGTTTTCCGAGCTAATAACGGCAAAAACTACTCGTAAAATCAATTAAAAAACCTGTTTACACGCGGTAAAATTGAATGAAAATTTTATCTTTGGAATTATTAATAACTGGAAACGTATAAATCTCTAGTCGCGAATATTTCGCCAGATTGGTTGGGGTGATATAATATTTATGCGTTTTCTCTCTGTGAACCTCCAAGTGCGAGCTGGGAGTTGTTAACGACGTAAGTTGTCAAGAATTTTCAAATACTAATTTATTTATTTGCATCAAACATGGTATTTAAAGATCTTAAATAATAAAAATCTTTATTAGTTTCTTCTCTCACATAGGCAGAACAATTTAAAATATGAACTAAAATGTTACAATCAGTTTCTATGCGAGAGACTGGCGTCTGTACTAGGAGACCTGTATGACATCAATCGCTATATCATTATCGTGTTTTGGTGATCAAAGTAGAATGGCTCGACTGGACCACTTCTCGCCCGTGAACTCCAAAAAAGCATACAAATAATAGTAGTTACTTTACTCTTTATTTATTTAAAAAACAACATAAACAATACATGCATAGATTTTTTGTGTCTTAAGATTCAAATATAATAATTAATTAATAAGTCAAAATGGGTCTACGACTTGTCTAATGATGCTAGGAAATATCCTAACAAGAACAAAATCTTCCATCATAATGTCCATGTCATCACGCCATCGTTTTCGAGGTCTACCTCTCAGACGATATTCGTGAAAAAAAAATGGCATTATTATTTCCTTATTATTATAAGATTAAACGAACTTACCTTAAGTGAAGTTCAATCTTAATTATACGCAGCTGATTGTTTGAGATATATTTACGAGTAGTACCGATGTTCTACAACAGCGTCGGGTCACAATGTTTTAAAGCTGGAAAAGAAAAAACATTTATCCCTGCAAATGGCAACATTTGTTGGTAATGTCATTACGTTTAAAGACAGCCTTAAGAGCAACCCTCTGATATACTGGGATAATACAAAGTATTAGTGGGTGGGTTTTTGGGACTGTTATATCTCAAACAATCAGCTGCGTATAATTAAGATTGAACTTCACTTAAGGTAAGTTCGTTTAATCTTATAATTATACTTGCTGATTGTTTGAGATATATTTACGAGTAGATGTTTGAAGTTCGGTTGCGAATAAGTTGCTTATTAGTTTAGAAAATGCAAAAAACATTTTGAAAACTAAGTACAATCCGGAGACGTTTGATGGCAAATCAAAACAAAAAAGGTACTTATATTTAATCATATTTTTTATGTTTAGTGCTAAGGCTGAGTAACTAATGAATTCACGTAGAATGTCTGACATTCTGAATGCGTCAAGAGTAAAATTACGTTCCATTTAGGTCTCACATAATATACTGCACAAGTCAGGCCACAAAATAATAACTAGTCTATTACGATAGTGTTACATCACACTTTTTTTTTTTTTTTGTAAATATATTTTTATTTTATTATCTGATTATAACAACAATGTCCATTGTTAGCCAATTCCATAATTGAGTGATTAAACATCGAAAACAATTGGTCCTGAAGACCGGTTGTAAGACAAATATGTTGTTATAAGTACTGTAAATACTTATTTCAATAAAGTGTTCTAACAAAAAAAAAAAACAAATAAAAAGATTAAAATGAATATAACGAAAGGAGAGTATCTTATTTTTAAAAAAATGCAGGTGCGCAATCATAATATCTTAGCGTATGATGACAATTAATATTTTTACTAAAGGTGGCAATAATGATTAAAAATATATAAACTTTAAATGATAAAAGTCTTTGACTGCCACAAACTAGACACAATAGAAAATCTATTGTTTGCGGCTCCGCGTAGCGCTCAACGTGTTAACAATCAATTATTATATTCTTTTATTTTTTATCTCAGCTAAGGCCGGTAATCTATAGAAACAGTACGGGAAATTCCAAGTAACTGACCTATGTAATTAAGTTGGCATATTTGTTATTGTTGAGGGTTCATCCTGTAAAGTTTATTTTTATTATTATTATTATTATTTTATTTTTATTTTTTTTAATTGGTTAAAAACATCAATCGTTATGCATTGTGCAACTTTTAATCTAGTCACTTAATGAATGGGTGACCGTGGTCAAACAACTTCAAATTTAATCACTTTAGTCACTTATTGGATCAACCTCAGGTTTGGTCACTAAATGGATGGGTGACCGGGGTTCTAGAAACCTCAATTTTGGTCACAAATGTACGGATGACCATAGTTAAGATACATCCTTATTGCTACCGAATGTTAATATTATGGAAATAATATTGCATTATTTGGTTGAAAATATCGATTGAATTCAATACGGTAGCTTATGCTTTATATTTAGCAAGATAGAGCGTATAATCGGATCATAAAACCAAATATTTTATCAGTTGATAATATTGTAAACTAACAGAAAAAAATGTTCTTTAACAGATTCAGTTATAGCTTTATTTGAATGCAGCAATGTAGGCATAATTTTCATAAATGTAACATTAAGTTATAATGTGAAAGAATGTGTTAATTTTTTTATTTTTTTTATTATTATTATTATTATTATTTTTTATTATTATTTTTTTTTTTTTTTTTTTTGCTATGGTAGAAAATATTATTGAATACGATAAATGTATTTATCAGTTCGACTTATCTGTTATAAGTTATAACTCTATATTGCCCATCTCTTATTTTTATTGACAGTTATTGGGCAGTCAACGGGTTAAGTGTTTACCAACAGGGAATGGTTCTATCTGAGACATGTTTCTACATGTACAGGTTAATTATGGTATCTACTAAAATGTCTGGTTACTAGGCTTTGTTTTTGGAATTTACTTCCATATTTTTTATTTATACCTAATTGATTTAAATTAAGTTTTCTACATGAATTAATTATTTGAAGTACAATTATTCTTAATG
Organism: Anania hortulata; assembly: GCA_963576865.1. Classification (NCBI taxonomy): domain Eukaryota; kingdom Metazoa; phylum Arthropoda; class Insecta; order Lepidoptera; family Crambidae; genus Anania; species Anania hortulata. The sequence goes on from OY756400.1 coordinate 2,282,935, forward strand.
TATTATTTTCCATCACACATTATTGTCAAGATTGTCATCTTTAGTAATTTGTAATTACAAGAATACTTTGTTCTGAAATTTAGTTTCAATATGTCATATTTAAGGAAATTCAAGCCCTGGCATTATGTAATTTTTATCAGGACAACAGGTATTAGACTGTTCCTGTTTTAGTGACTCAAATGAAATAAAAGTAATCTCTAAGATTATATTTAAGGTGATATACCAATAAGAACATATGTAGGGGTACCTACTATGTTCTTATTGTGAATTTATCTATTCTTAATTTGAGAAATGTCTGTCTTAATGGTAATTTAAAAGGGATATTTCAATTTTATGAAATGGAATAGGTATAATGATTTTGTTAGATTATGATCAGAACTTTTAAGTGATTAGAAGCAGTTCCTTAGCATGTGATAGGGGTCACAGCGTTATTTTATTTTATTATCATAAATATATAAAAAACAAAAGATCTATTGAAATTACTAAATTAGTATTAGGTAAATGATCATCACATAGCCTTTATGTTAATTCAGCGGCTACAGAAGTCTACCTTAATAAGGTTTTATTACATTAATTTTTTATAGTCCTCAATTAATCATAACAAGATATTCAGAAGAAGGTCAGCCAAAGAAAAGATGGTTCCACACATATAGCTTGGGCTCGACTGGAAAAAGACTCAGCACAAAAGGCTTAATAAATAATAAATAAATAGTTATATACATATTACTAATCTTACAGACTTTTGTCCATCTTATACTTATTTCATATCGTTATGATGGAGGACTGAACAAATCAAGCGTTCCCAATAGTTTTAAAATGTATCTTATTTTAAATAATGGTACTTATGTAAGTACATATTTATAAATAGGTATTCTTAGTACATTACATTGTTTACCACAATGAAGTAAAGAAAAGGAATCTGGAATATCTAGGTTATTATTTAATTAAATAATGTAAGCCCAATATTTTAAGGGTTTTTATGGTACTTCCATAACACCTTTACTTTTGAATTTGTTTGTGGCATTAACTTTGGATTAGGGTTAATAAATTTTAACCTTAAGGATTTCTATGCAAAAATTCTTTGACATGAAGTATACGCTGATAAGATGGCATCTGATTTGTCACAAGCTGGATAAGCTGGATTTTATAAACGTTGTCTTGTCAAAATCCTTGTTTCACTGCAATTTTGCAGGACTATTTATTTCTTCCAAAAATTGCATAAGTGCAATAATACCTTTAAATACTAATTAATTAGTAAAAGATTGGGTTAGTTATATAATTTCTTGATAAATTATTCAGTAGTGCAACTTCATTATCTGACTATGATAAAAACCAAGAAAGGGTTATTTTGGAGTTTTGAACCAAACAATGGATTCATTAGCGCAATGTCTAAGACTTTATAATAGAGATTTGTGATTAATAAGATGGCCAGTAAAGTAATCCATTGCTTTGATAAGTAAGTATCTGTATCTCTATTGTAACCTTCTTTCTTGAAGTAAAGGGCTTTTCACAATAATTCCGGTTTGAATTTTCTATCTCCATCCAATTCCTTCCGCTTCCAACCGGCCAATCTGGAAGTCAATGGGGGAGGCCTATGTTCAGCAGTGGACGTCCTATGGCTGAAATGATGATGATGATGATGATGATCCAATTCCTTAGGAAGTAGTTAAAACCATCTTTGTTTATTTGTAATAGTATTTATCAGATATTAGCACTATTGTCTGACAATAATAATATTATAGTGTTGTGTTGATTTTGTACAATTGGTTTTACAATTTTATATAGCATTGTTTCATACTGTCATCACATCAGCTTACAGTGCAAGATTTCAAATATTTTGTTTGATTCACATTTGTTATATATGTATCTAATATAACACTAATTGCATAGCAATAGGTTAGTTAATATAACAAGTGAGCCTGCTTGTTTATCCATAATTTCTTTTTATTCTCTTAGTATATTAGCGCTTGTTTAATAATGAGTGAGCCTGCCCATTTCTATATACTGTCTATTTGCTTAGTAACAGTAGGACTTGGTGTTTAAAAATGAGTGATCCTGCTCATTTGTCCATACTTTGTTGTCTCATGATAGTAGCGCTAGTTGATTGAAATTTAGTGAGTATGCTTGTCTGTCCATACTATTCTATCCACTTGGTGGTAGCGTTAGACATCTAATATTTTTGTGTACTTGTTCAAATTTAATTTTCATGGTATTGCAACATATACTGTCATACTGTCTTCCCGCTTTGTGAAAGCGCTTAATGTCAGGTCATTAGTGCACCGGCTCAATTTTTAGTTTTCCTGGTATTGCAACATACTGTCTATCCGCACTGTGATAGCGCTAGATGGCAATTAATTGGTGCACTGGATCAATTTCCATTTTCATGGTATAGCAACATACTGTCTATCCGATAAGTGATAGAGCTAGATGTCAAATAATGGGTGCATTGGCTCAATTTTCATGGTATTGTCTATTGCCCATTATGTATATACTACCCAGGCGTTTGAAGTTTATTTCAGTAGGTAATTTGTAAAGTTTTCTCAACACCCAGCCATTGCGTTTCCACTTCAATTTCATTGATATAGACTGAAGCCTGAGGAGGCTGCTTCAATATTTAAGTCTCCATACTTGTGTCATGGTTTCTTCATCTTGCTGTTTTCTAAATTTCTTAAGTTTTCCTTATTTTCATAAATTGTATATTTACTAGGTATCTTCAGTTTTGGGGCGAACTGGAGCTTAAACTTGATAACTCTGTATTTCATTCTCAACTTCTATTAAGTTTTTTAGAAGAAAAAGTAACAAGATTATAATTTAAAAATGACTTTTAGGTTAGATTCTATCAATCAATTAAACGTTAGGTACCTAAGTAATTCCTCCATAGGAGAATATCTATAATTCACAAAAGGAAGTAAAGTATTTGATTGTACATACCTGTAACTGGAACTAATGAATATATAAGTTGATTCCATTAATATAGCGTTAAAAAACAAACCATAACCGCGCCTGAATATGGCGCTCATCCCTTGTTGATTTTTGGCTGAAATTCACTATAAACCTTGTTGTAAACACAATCCACATAGAGAACTGTATAATAGCATTCTAAACACTAACTTTTAAGCTACAAATAGAGTAAATAATAGTTATTTTACACATTTTATTGCAAGGACTACGTGCCCGCGCTGTCACAAACAATCGTAATGACATTACCAACAAATGTTGCCATTTGCAGGGATAAATGTTTTTTCTTTTCCAGCTTTAAAACATTGTGACCCGACGCTGTTGTAGAACATCGGTACTACTCGTAAATATATCTCAAACAATCAGCAAGTATAATTTGATATTATGCGATGACCTAACCACAATGCCCTAACCACCGACAGGGATAAGTGGAGAGGTTTGGAGGAGGCCTTTGCCTAGCAATGGGACAGAAATGGCAAAACAAAAATAAATTTAAAATGTGACACACCTGTACTTGTATATTCATAAAAATGTAAAATAAACTTTATAAACCACTAATTTTAAAATCGAATATCTATTCCTTTTTTCCCCCGCTAACGCTCTTGGCAAGTAATTTAAACAAGTTGAGCTCATCACAGAGATATTTTAGTAAATAGACAGCCATTACACAGAACTCTCGGTTAAGTTTCAGTTCATTACACTGCATCGTTAGTGGAGTGCACTCCCAATATTGGAGCGTGTCTAGTGTTTGGACGATTAGTCGATTGGCTACCGCTTGCTCCATATTTAATGATTCTATACCATTTTACCATTTTGTCTTATAACATGAATTGATTTGTACCTGTAACACAAACTGCAAGCGCTATCTTACATCTTAAATCACTTTGTTTGAAGAAGTGTTTTTTTTTAGATTTCTAATTTCGTCCTATATAAAAAGTTGTTGTATTTGAGCACCAGAATCAGCCCCTAGGAGGTTGTTGATGTTTTACAAATAACCCTGTATATTATGTCTTCTGAGTTTATTCTCTTCTTTATTAATTACAAGTCCCAAAAATAAAGCTTTGCCCTACCACCTACATATCGTCTGGTGATGAAAAACAGGGCAAAAAAACTCAGTCACCTTTATTAGCCTTTTTCACAGAAAATACAGTCAAAAGACATAGTTACTTGCGAGTTAGGCAGTTAATAAAGTCCACGTTTTTTTTGATGTGGCATTTGAACTCTTCATGTAGTTCAATGAAAGATTAAGGTACTTTTTTGAAAAAAAAAAACATTTCACCAAGAATGATTTGATAACTTTGTGTAGTCGGAACGACAAATTATTTCTTTATTTCGAGTAAAGGTTTAATGATGAAAATCACCTTTTAAAAAACCACAAACAACAAAACCCAAAATTTTTACCACACACTTTTTTTACACATTTTTGCACACACACACACGCAAGAGAAGATAAAAAGTATTTAGCCAAATGACGACTTTCGTGGCAGAGAGGCGAGCATATCGAACTTGGTGTCGCTATCTCAGGTTCGATTTCTGGTCGGTAAACAGAAATGCATCTTGGGGTATCAAGATGTTAATGACGTAAGACATAAACTTTAAATCCAGGCAAGTGCGTGTCGGGCTACTTACAATGTCTCAACGCTCGTCACAATATGCGGTATTGTCTACCACTTTTACATAATCAACAAATTAATTTAAGTAATTTCTTCTTCAAATACAGACAACAGCACGTCCATCTACCACGAAATGACAAATGATCTCTACATGTTGGACCTAAAGTTGAAAATAAATAAATAAATATTGGACAACATCACATACATTGCTGATCCTATAATAAGTAGCTGAAGCACTTGTGTTACAGAAATCAGAAACAACGACGGTGCCACAACACCCAGACCCGAGACAATATAGAAAAGTTATTTTTCTACATTGAGCCGACCGGGAATCAAACCCGGGACCTCAGAGATAGCGACACCAAGTCCAGTATGCTCGCCTCTCGGCTACTGAGGTCGTCAAAATCAATTGAATGACCTTTAACTTTTTGGGTGGGTTGACCTGCCGTTGTCTGTTCAATTTATAAATTAACCGTAACCATTTTAAATATTAAATTAATGCCTACCTACTTGTGATAGTTTTTAATAACTTTGTTGTATATTGTATACTACTATCGTAATTTTTGTCAAATATTATCTTAAAGCAACCATTTTATGGCAGATGGGAGGGACACTTGACTCTAATCATCGAGTACATACCCTATAGAGCAGCAATACAAACCATCTTTATCCGAAACTAGTCAGTGATTTTTCACTAACATTTTGTATGAAATGACAACTCCTGTCATCGCTCGCCCATACAAAAACAGTACAGATACAGATGAAAAAATGGCGGAAAATTTTGTCGAACAAATCATATGACATTTCTACTCTATAGGGTATGTGAACCATGACTCTAATAAAACAATTGCACTTTAAAGCTTAATACTCGTATCAGTCAAACGGATCCCTCAGTCGAAAAATATTATTTCCACATCCACAATATTGTTAAACGACCTATGTAACGACATTTCAGATCCCACCCTATGGGGTAAACAAAAAAAAAACATCCCAACTGTAAGTGACATGTGTATAGAAGAGGTACCCTAAAACAATTTGTTTTTCCAAGATATTGTTCTACATCTTTGTCGGCGTGATTATATTTATACGTGCGAAATGATGTCTTTAGTCTCTGAGCTAAGCCGCAAACAGGCAGACAGACATACGGACGTCAATGGAGAAACTATAAGAGTAATCCTAAAATGAGCGATGAGGCAGAAAGGTTCTAGAATGGAGGCCGCGTACCGGCAAGCGCAGCGTAGGACGTCCACTCACAAGGTGGTCAGACAACCTGGTAAGGGTCGCAAGAAGACGCTGGATGCACGCCGCTTCCAACCGGCCAATCTGGAAGTCAATGGAGGAGGCCTATGTTCAGCAGTGGACGTCCTATGGCTGAAATGATGATTATGATGATGAGCACCTTGCAATAAAGCTAATTGAAATGAACCAAATCTCCTTTACTAGGTAATACTTTGCCATAAATAAGCAGTAGGACGTTTAAAATTATATGTAGGAAGTCAAAACCAGCCTCCCTACCATGAACATGAAAACATGATATGATATTAATGTAAGGTTGGGTGCTCGGAGATGAAATAATAAACTCGAGTGCGTGTACAATACTGATTTATTAATATGCAATCAATCAAATATGTATATATGAACTTAGTCTACGTCATAACATACTCTACACCTTCCCCGTAAAGAAAATAAAATAAAATGTAAGATATTATTTTATTTTGTTTTGTTTACCTATCATAAAAAAAAACTTGGATTTACTTATAATACAATACAAATAGCATTATTTAGAAAATAAACGATTCGATTAAAATAATTTTAATTATTCACTGTTCTAAGTATTACAATATTAAGTAATATAATAATTAGCTATGATACAATTTAGTTCTATTTTTGTGGACTATATCTAATTTTCCGTTTTTCATAATTTCTACGTTAGGTGATAAATCTCTTACAACAACATATGGGCCTAAATAAATGCTATCGAGTTTACTGCCGGTTTCATTTTTCACCAGTATTAAATCATTAGGTTTGTATGTTACAGGATTTAGAACTTTATCGTATTTACATTTTCTATTAATTTTACTTTTAACTAAATTATTATAAGCTTCTTTTTGGGAAGTTTGAATTCTATAGCGTAATTCTGCGGGATAGGAATCATAATTATATAGAGGGTCAACAACGTGATTACATAAATTGCTTGGTAAAATGCACTTTTTACCGAAAACCAACTCAAATGGCGTAAATTGAGTTTCGGAATGTACTGAAGTGTTAAAAGAAAAACACCAGTAAGGTAACCACTTACTCCAAGCATCTGGGTGATTATCCGTCTGGATCCTCAGATAAGCGCCTAAATGCTTGTGTGAGTTTTCCAAAGCTCCGATGGTCTGATGATGGTACGCTGTGGAATTTAATTGACTTATATGTAATAGTTTACATACCTCTTGGAACGTGGAGGATAAGAATTCCGTTCCCCTATCTGTGGCTATCACCTGTGGTACACCGTATCTAAGTATAAAATTATTTACAAAATACTTAGCGATCTCTAACGAACTCTTAGTAACTAAGGGATAAGCTTCAATATACTTGGTTAATTCGCACTGTATGGTTAATATATAGCTATAATTATTTTCGTCTCTATCTATAGGACCTACGATATCTAAAAATATCTTCTCAAATGCAGATCCTGCAGTCGTTGTAATTGTCATTGGTTGTTTTGTGTGAATAGAATGCTTCTGCTTTTGGCATTTATCACATTTAGATATAAAGTTTTTTACATCAGAATCAATTCCGGGCCAGAAATAGTATCGTTTTATATTTTTGGTCATTCGTCTAATGCCCGCGTGGCCACTAGTGGGCAATAGATGGAAATCGTTTAGTATTATCTTACGATCGTCTTTATCGTCGATTCTCGTAACGTTTTTCAATACACATAATCGTGGACCGGTCCAATTTTTATAGTTTTTAATTTCAGTAGCTAGCTTTTTTACAAAAATATCATTATTATCATTCATTATAAAATATATTTCGTCGACTTTAATTGAATTACAAAAATCTCCAAGCTCTCTCACAAATACGGCTGGCGTCAGTTGCGATCGAGAAGCTGGGTTTATATAAATTATATTTTTATTCGACGCATAACAGAACGTACGAGTATTACTCTCTTTCGTAATTTCTTTTGATTCGCGTAATTTTTCTAAGTATTTTTTCTCTATAAATCTTAATTCAAGTGATTCTTTCGGTTTAATATAAGTATCCACGACCGCTGGTTGATCAGGCCAGGAGTCGGTGGGGACTATATTGACCGGAGGATTTACTTCTAAACTTCTTTTCTGAGCCCTAGTCATGACATGTATATATGAACTTAGTCTACGTCATAACATACTCTACATTAAGATATATCGAGAACAACTGTAAAAATATGATAGATATGGCCACCATGTTGAATTTTTATTGAAACAGCGATCATAATAGTGACGTCTCCGGCACGGCGATTCAATATGGCGGCTATATCTATCATATTTTTACAATTGTTGTCGATATATCGCTAGATCATATCGCGTTTTGGTGCTCATGGAGGGCAGGACAATATTTATAGCCATGGCGTTATTTAACATTGGAAAGCAAATAAAGTGTTGTATTGATTTTGGACGTAATGTTTATACTACAATTTTATCCATAACATTGACCATCTGACTCCATTAATTGTCAAGATAAAACACAATGTTTATGTTTTCGTATTGACTTTGAATCGTTTCTTTGATAACTCAGGAGCGTCTTATTATATTATAATTAGTGTGTAAGAAAGTTACTAAATAAACATTTTATATCTTCACCAATAATCAGAATGCCAATATAAAAATTTCCAAATAATTATTTTCATGTAAAAAGAGGGATATTAAATACATTTTACATTTAAAATGCCATAACGCCCATGCCGTGCCATGTCAACCTTGAGCTCCTGCATAGTGCGCAGGAGTTTTGGGTTCAAGTTTCAGCAGATTCAGTTATAATAATATTTCACAATACTTGCAATGTCATTTACTAAAAGTAATACATATGAGTTAAATAAAGATAAATTGAAGAAAGGTTTATGAACGTAATAGACAAATCAATGCTTTTTAATCGACACCGTATACAAAGTAGATACAGTTAATATTTTCAGAAATTTTCACAAATATATTTTTGTTCAGACTAGAAATAAGTCACCTTAAAAGCGCAATCGGTGGAATTTACCTATAAATTTACTGTGATTTACATTCTAACCCAAATACTCGTAAATGTCTATCTAGCAAGTAATTTTAATTTAATAGCTAAAACCAAACATATAAAATAAGGCGGTCTTAAAGCGATAAGGCATATGTCACACTTTTATAATTAGCTATGTTAGTAAAATATCAAATGCTCAAGGACTGACAGTTAAATCTGCTATCACTTTCACGACGGTACCGCATCTTAGTCACTTCCAGAAAGAAGCTACCAATTTTTTTTTACTTAGAACGGGCTGGAAGTCACTATCACTCAGGTGTGAGGTATTTGCCTTTGTAGAAAGCCTAATCTCTCAGTAAACATTATCCGCCCGCCGTCCAACAAATCCCATGCAAACAAGGGAATGATTATATTAATCATAATGACTTGCCTACTAGAAATCGAATTAATAATTGGTCGAAAAGCTAATGATCGAATCCGTTAACTAGAAGGATTATAAGATCGATGAATAACTAACTCGAAAGCTAATTAAATCGATACGTGAAAATTATTCAAGAAAATCTTAAAATTTCATAAGCTGTTGTTGCAAATGATTAATAATTTTGTGAGAAAATTTACATTTTGCACTGTTAAACCGTAGTGCTAACCTCATATAAGTTTACACTAATCAATTATATAAAGCCTAGCTACCATTTTGTCTGGCAACTGACATTGTTTTGGCATACTACTGTACTGTCTATTTTTAGGGTTCCGTACCTCAGAAGGAATTTTTTTTAACATTTTGTCGTCCGTCTGTCTGTCTGTCCGTCTGTCTGCCAAGACCCTTTATCTCGGGAACGCGTGAAGATATCGAGTTGGAATTAAAAGCATAAATTCAGGTCTACAGTCAATCAATTTTCTTAGTTAATGTAATAAAGGATACGGCCGTTTATGCCGCAAAACGTATATTGCGACATTCTCAAGGGAATCAAAATTTATGGTACTTTCCGTTCACCTAGACCTATGAAAGGCCAATATTATCGTCTTATATTACAAGTACAGGAAAACATCTGAAAACTATACATTAATGCATTTGTAATTAAATTATAATTAAACTGCGAGACTAGATTTCTAAACTTTACTATGTACCTACAAATTTGTACAGAACCTTCGGTGGACGAGTTCGACTCGCACTTATCCGGTTGTTTTATTTTTGCAAGGCTTGCTTTCGATCACAATCAAACCCAGAAAATGAACATGAGGTCTATGATGACTACAATTTTCTAAATAAAAATAAAAATAGTTTGCCTATCCCCGACACTTAATCCCCGAACTTCTATTTTCCAATTAAAATTGTAGCACAGGTGATCACAACAGAACAATAGGAGATGACCAGGCCATAATCCAGGCGGTAGAGGTTTGCAGCCGTGAAATTAAAAGGCCTGGTGTGGACCAAGCTCCGGAACTCAATTAAGGTGCTCCTCTTTGATGTATCTGAAATAAAAAACCCTGTATAACAATTGCATAATCGTTAGTTTAAATCAAGTAACATTTTCTTTATAACTGTATCCTTTGTTGCCTTCTGACAAATCGTACTATACTAATAATTTGAAAATAAGATTGATTTTGAAAAAAGTATATTTTAAAGTATGATCAGAGATAAATGTAGTCCTATCCGAACTTTTAACAAAGAATGCTGCGTGAATTTAGACTAACAACAGTCTACAGTTTTTAATTTTTCCATTGAAGAATGCAATCTCATTCTAAATATTTGGTTTATTTATTCAAACCTAATTGCACAGATAAGTACAATTAGTGGACTGAATAATACACAGCATTTATTACAAATCAAATTTTATCAAATATATGAGGTACATTAGATCGTTCTGTTAAAACCTATGTTTTTTTTTATAGAATAGTTTCACTTGCTAGCATTATTGTAAATGCAGAAAATAAAAGTTTAAACTCAGAAATTGACAACAAAAAGATACCTTATTAACATCAGTCCGTTAAGGGACTGACAGACATGCCCATTAGTAGCACGAAAGCATGCTACTAATAAGCAATTGCTACTCAGTGGCATGTGTGAACAAGCATTGCCAGTAATAAGCATGCTTTATTTGAGCATGCTCATTAATCAACATTCGTTTACTTTTTTGAGCATGCTACCTACTGCACGAGTGGAAGAGGGCGTGCTTAGCGTACTTTTAGCACGTCGGAACAGGTTTGTTTTGTGCTTATTACAATCGAGAACATTTCGTTTTTGGGGTAGGTACAAAAACTTGAAAACCTTTTCGAGTCTCTCGGATGACCAACCAAAGTCTGATAAGTACTAGGTATTTTAATGATTTTTATTGCTATTAACATCTTCGTTCCGCATCTCTGCCAGCAAAGCATAAATCGATCGGAGGGTTTCTCTTCTATATCACCAGTTTTCTATATAACCCAAAGAGTAATTTTTATTTCGCCAAAATGTTCTTTACCAATTGCGTTGCAGGCATTAAAACTCTTTTATTTAGCTTTGTACGGATAAAACTGACATATTCATTCATTATTATCATCATTTCAGCCATAGGACGTCCACTGCCGAACACAGGCCTTCCAGATTGGCCGGTTGGAAGCGGCGTGTATCCAGCGTCTTCCCGCAACCTGTACCAGGTCGTCTGTCCACCTTATGGGTGGACGTCCTACGCTGCGCTTTCCGTTAGTTGCCTAGATTCGAGAACCTTTTTGGCCCATCGGCCGTCAGTTCTACGTGCTATGTGCCCCGCCCACTGCCACATCAGCTTGCTAATCTGTTATTGCTATGTCAGAACTGATACTATATATTTTTTGTAATTATAGAGAGCCAATTTTTTGATTGGTATTTTCTTGCAAAGCTTCCAACTATTCAAGCTTCCACTGTTTGCTTTGAGCATGCTTACAGCTAAGCATGCTTATAGCTAGCAAATGTGAACAAGCGGTATGAGCATGCCAGTAATAAGCATTCTTATGTATAAGCATGCTCATGTGCATGTCAGTTACATAAACAAACTTACTTATATTCTTGTCAGCTAGTATGTGATCCACAATGCTTATAATCTCAACTCTCTGTTTATAAGTTTTTTCACAGGTGTGAACTAAACCTATTATTACTGCAGCATTGTAGAACAAGATTGTAAAATTTAAAATTACATTTATTAATTGTACTTTTGATATGTCCTGAAACACAAAGCAACTTTTAATATATGGATGAAATACCTGGTATGAAAAAATACGTCAAAAGCATCATCTTATTATATAATGTTGCACAAAAATCATGATGATTTTTACTGTACTCATTTTTGCTTAATATAAAGAGACAAAAACACAGTCACGCAATTATAATTACAGCCGCCAACGTGTTTGACACGTGTAAGGCCAGTAATGATTTTAAATTAATGCATTTCTAAACTTTTTAAAACTAATTTTATAGGTACTTATAACTTACAGTGTTTTCAGCAATTATTTGAATATTTAAAAGTATAGTATTTATCAACATGCCTAGTGAAAAAACGTTAATTAACAGAATCTGAAAATTTTCATAATTGCCATATTATATCAATTTTATCCTCAAGAAATTTTTGACTTTTAATTTAGTTCTTACTTACTCTTATACCGAAAAATTTATTTATAAAAGTTTTCTGTTCAATCAGATACAAATAATATTTTTTTAACCAATTAATCTCGAAAAAGTGTTTGTACATAAACACATTTGCTGAACTCATTAGCGTTCTCGAAGTTCTTTTGTTTTTTGAGAAATAGAACCAATGTTTATCTCCAACCACATCGATTACCAGGTGTGTTTTATTGTCGGTAAAATAATACAAATCTTGCAGACTATCTCTTAATATTTTAAGTCTGTACTCAATTAGAAAAATATTTGCACAAAATTCTTCTACGTTCAGTGTATTTAAAAAGAAAAATGTATTATAAATGCAGAACCATGATACTGCTTTTATAGTACGTGCATCGTAGTAATTATTCTTAGATAGAAACCAAATCAAAGCTTCTACTATAATTAATCCACAAATTGAACTAAAAATAACTGTGACACTTAATACTTTTGCTTGGATTATATTGTTGTACGCCGTCCCTAGGATTGCGTCAATTTTATCATACAGTTTATAATAATACAAGGTTTTGTATCTGCTCTTGTAAACGTAGATCAATCGAATGACATTTTGAATGAATGAAATTAAACTGAAAAGCTGACTTATAAACAAAGTCTTGTTTTGGTTATACATTACAAAATTTAAAAGTATCCTGGATGCAAGTATTGGTAAGATAGTAACAAAGAATAATAGTGCTGGGAGAATCCTTTTTGATAAGGTGTTAATTGTTAAATGTCCATGTTTACGAGTGATAAGCGTTAAACAAAATATTTTTAAGAGTCTATTTATTGGAGCCATGGTGTCAAATGCACTCTTAGGTTCGTTTCGGATAATTTTTTTCACTTTCATGATGCCGGGATAGCGAGACAACTTTACTTCGTGGAATTTTTCATGTAGTGTAGACGATCAATATCCAACTTAATTTGACATGGAATTAAGGCTAGTGTTTACACGGTGTATTTATATATTGACATAAACTTTGCTCGTGGTTTGCATGTGCGTAGCTAGGGAGGGGCAAGGGTGGGCGGCGCTAACCCTAAAAACCTCTGTGCCTACCCTACCCTAACCTGCCCTAGCCTGCATAATTATTAATTACTAGGCGTCATAATTGATCTCACGTTAAAATATTGTGAACTTAATAACTTAAATCATTTTAAATTTCTTTTTACATTTGGCGCGTATTTTATTTATTTTAGAATTACTCTCTCGACCAAAGGCTGGATCCACCCTAGGCAAAATCCTTGAACCCAAGAATGCATATGACACCATGGCTCTGATAAATCGAAAATTTTTTTTTTTATTTTTTTTTATTTTTTTCATCGATCTGCGATCAGCCCTCCAAGCTTTAATCAGATCAGCTAAGTTTCTTTATTGTGGCAGTTCGAGTTTTTTTCACATCCAGTGATGTGTCACCCAGTTTTACATGCAAAATTTAATTTAGATTGATGCTATACGCTTTCTTTTCAATCTGAACGTAGAGTCGCCAGACTGTAATAGCGTCGCAGCGAGTTCATTCTTATGTCGTTGGAGTCTTTGTTTATAAGACTTGCAGGACTTCTCTATAACCTCCCTGATGGTTGGGATTTGTAGATATTCATGTACTTCAACGTTCTTTGTGAACCATGGTGCACAGCTCAGAATCTTTAGTGCTTTATTTTGGAAGCGTTGAAGTATTTTGATATTTGAATGACTAGCAGATCCCCAGAGTTCAATGCCATATGTCCATACAGGCCTTAGAATGCATTTGTAAATTTAAGATTTTATTTTCCAGGCTAAGTGCTGACTGCCCACCCAGGAGCCAGTACATGTCACGAGTTTTCTGTTTGCGTGTTCCCTTTTAGTTTTTATATGTTCACGCCAGGTAAGCCTTCTATCGATGTGAATACCTAGGTATTTGAAAGTGCTTTCTTGTGGCATGACGTTTCCATCAAGTGTTACTGGTGGACATTATCCTCTTCTAAGGGCGAAAGTAATGTGGACAGACTTGGCAGCACTCGCTCTGATTCTCCACTTCCTTAGCCATGATCCAACTTTGTCCAGGTGTTCTTGGTGTTGTGGAAGCTTTAATCTGGTCTTTGTCACAGGATAAGACTGCGGTGTCATCGGCGTAGGTTGCAGTAACAATCTGTCCGGAGCCTGGTAGGTCAGCAGTGTAAATGGTGTACAAAACAGGACCCAGTACAGATCCCTGGGGTACACCAGCCTCAATGAGGTAAAAGGATGATAGGCAGTCTCCAGATTTTACCTGGAACCGAGTTCTCTAAGTAAGACCGAAGCAGCATGTATGCGGGGTGTGGTAAGCAGGTTTTAAGTTTACAGAGATGGCCCTTGTGCCATACTCTGTCAAAAGCTTGCTGTACATTCAGAAAGGCAGTCGAGCAATATTCCTTACTTCCAAGTGACTGTCGGATGGTGTAGACCACTCTGTGTATTTGTTCTGTTGTTCCATGATGTGCGCGGAAGCCAAATTGATGATCTGGGGTTGTCTTTTGTTCCTCAAGTATTAATCGTGTTAGTAATAATTTTTCAAACAGTTTAGACAGTAGAGGAAGAAGGGTTATTGGTCTATATGAAGAAACTTCAGTAGGGGGCTTGCCGGGCTTCACTACCATGTTGATGATTGAAATTTTCCAGATGAGTGGAAAATAGTGTAGCCTCAGCACTGCGTTGAAAAGAATGGTTAGCAGGACAATTCCTTTCTTTGGTAGGTGTACCAGAACTTCTGATGTGATCAGATCAAAACCCGGTGCCTTTTTTTTTCTTAAGTTTTTTTATTGTTTTCCATACTTCGGCTGGAGTACACAATCGTAGTGGTAAAGACATTTGCTGATCACTGTCGAGAATGTCGTCAATTTCCTGTTCTGGATGCATTTTGTCGGGTTCGTTTGGTTTAAAAACGTCTTTGAGAAACTGAGCAAATAGTTCCGACTTATCAACAGACTTTCTTGCCCAGTTCTTCATCTGGCTGCTTCAATGGAGGTATGTGTTCTTGTGGCCGTTTAGCGACTTAGTGATTTTACAAAGGGAGAAGTCATCTGTCTTGTGGGGTGACAGTCTTTAGTTTGTCTTGCAGAGTGGCGTTTTCATATTCTTTAAGCATCAGCTTTAATTCTTTTTGTTCTTTGTTAAGGGCCCTTTTATCATGAGAATTCCTGCTGATGTGCCATTGCCTTCTCAATCTCCTTTTTGCAGCTATCTTCTTACGTATTTCTAGAGTATAATCCTGTTTCTGAGGACTGTTTCTTATGCACGGAGTAGACATCCAGGCAGCTTTTTGAATCAGGTTAGTCGTGTACCAAGCGGCACTTTCTATGTCTGTCCCAGTTTTAAGGGGTATTTGCAAGTTAGTGTTCCCTTCTATAAAATCCTGGAATTACTCCCAGTCAGTTTTGTTATTATATAGTATCTCACGGGGTTCCTTCCAAATAATCGTGGTGCTTAGTGTGCATATCACTGCTGTATGGTCAGAATCACCATCCAGGCATGATTCGACTTTTGTGTAAAGCCCTGACATTCCTTTGGTAATGAAGAAATCGATGAGGTCAGGTGTTTTATTGGGGTCAGTTGGCCAGTATGTTGGTTCTCCTGTTGTCAGTATATTAAGTTGAATACGTTTGAATTTGAATTTGAATATGTAAATTAAAATAAATATTACATATTCAAACTGAAATTATAAATAAAGTACATATATCTTTTGTGACATTTTGTCAAATAGTATTTATTTTATTTTATTTTTAAAAGACACAAAACAGGATACAGTCATTACAAATACGTTTTACATGAACAGAACTTAATTGCTAAACTGTAGCCCAAAACATGCGTCTATGGCTAGATTTTGCAATTAATTAAATTAAATTTAACAATAAAGCAATAAAAGAAACAAATAAAACTAACAAAAATAATCAGTAACAATAAACTAAATTGTAAACTACTTATTTTATGATCAAATTAATCTGCCTTTTGAAGATAAATATGTGTTGTTTGTGATTATTTTCTTTATCAATTGGCGTATGTTTAATAAGTATACACCAAAATAACGTCATTTCAAGTACTTGCAACTTTAGTTATACCAATGATGCTCGATGCCTTTTACAGATGGCAACAAACTATGGCGTTATTATATTTTTCAGCCACAAAAAGGCGCAGGCGCTGGGTAACTGCGCCTTGCTACGTAAGGGCAAAGAGGTTGTACTTCTCGCAACGCTGGAGAAATGAAAATCTTAAGTTATTTCATTTACTTTACATGTTTGTCTGCAGGTATGCTGCTTGCTTACATGCATGCTGCTTGCCTGCATGCATGTTGCTTGCATGCTACTTGCCTGCATGTATGTTGTTTGCTTATACGATGCATGCTGCATATGCGGATTATTTTTCTAGCGCTTTGTTCTAAGTCGGAATTAGATTGATCATTGATCCTAGGTGCTGCATCTGGTTATTACATTTAAATCGATTGTTATTTATATACCTTTGTAACCGTTGGACCGCGACAGATTATTTTATATCTCGACGACATATAAAGCAGAGTTCATGATAAAAACTACAAAAAACTTTAAAAAAAAACACAAGTGAAACCTCGAGCGAAGACTTTTAACATGGAAATAGTAAATACAACGCGTAAACACTAACCTCACTGACCTCAATGCCAGGTCATAATATAAGTACGACAGCGGATATTGATCGTCCTCATTGTGGGAGAATAAACTTCTATGTTGAGTCGTCTCGCTGTTGATACTGATCATGAAAGTTAAAAAAACAATCCGTGAAGAACCTAAGCATGCATATGATACGTTGGCTCCAATAAATCGCCTGTTAAAAATATTTTGTTTAACGGTTGTCACACGTGAATATGGACGTTTAAAAATTAACTCGTTGGCAAAATTGATTGTCCCTTTACTATTAATAATTGTTATAATCATGATAATAATTTCTCCAAGCGAACTTATATTCAATCATTTTCATGACAAGACATTTCTTTTAAGTCATCTAATAAGTTTGATTTCATTCAGTCAAAACATCGTTGGATTGATCACCGTTTTCAAAAGCAGACACCAAAGCTTGTACTATTTCAAATTGTACGACAAAATCGACGAAATCCTCGGGACATCGTACAATACTGTCGTCCAAGCAAAAGTATTCAGTGTAACTGTATGTTTATGTTCACTTTGTGGGATACTTACAGTGGAATCTACCATTTGGTTCTTGTTCATCAATAGTTACTTCGACGCACATAATATTTTAGCACTGATATGGTTCATTATTGAAAATATATTATTTTGGTTAAATACCCTTAACATAGCAGAATTTTGTGCTAATGTTTTTCTAATCGAGTACAGACTCAAAATATTAAGAGATAGTCTGCAAGATTTTTATTACTTCGCAAACACTAGATCACATTTACATCTAGTATTTAATGTAATTGGAGACAAAAATTGGTACTTTAATTTAAAAAATAAAGAAACTAAGAGAAAACGAGTGAATTCAGCAAAAGTATTAATGTACAACCACTTCTACGATATCAACTGGCTGAAAAAATGTTATTTGTTTCTGATCGATCAGAAAAAATATATAAATAAAGTTTTTGGTGTAAGAGTAAGTAAAAACCTGTGGTAAAAACAAAAAAAATAAAAACAAATCAACTTGAGATTTTTTTTTCAATTTTTTTTTTCTATTTTACAGATTCTGTTAAATAATATATACTCACTAGGCATCGTGATCGCTGAAGTAAATTTTACAGTTCGAATAATTACTAAAAAAACTGTAAGTAATATCTTAAAAGTATAACAGCTTTACATAATAAAGACTATGTAAATAAGGCACAAATATCAATATATTGGATAATTCTATAAGGTCTTGACAAAATAGAACCCGTGCAGTAAAGAGTAAATATTTTGGGACCCCTTGTTAATTTCAATGAAAGACCTAATTTAGTTATATAACAATACTTAATATGCGAGAAGTTAAGTTCGGTTTACGATAGGAACAATACTGTAGAAATTATTTATTGACTACAAAGAAATACGTGTGCTGTGATCTTTCTAGTTTGGCTTTGTCTACTTTTTAGAACAATTTCGATCAATCTAAAAACTTGTCTTTCATTTCAGGACGTATCAAAAGCTCCATTCTGGAACGTGTTAATAAATATTACGGCTTTGGTTTACAACGCCGCAGTTCTTTTTGGTTTGATTCACAGCTGTGAGAAAGTTGAAAAGCAAAGAGTTGAGATTATTAGAATTGTGGACCATATACTAGCTGACAAGAATATAAGTAAGTACAACGTTACTCTTAAAAAACAGTAAAAACTTTTTAAAGTAACCTTGTATATTTATATTATCATTCCAAACCTGTAACGTATTTGACAGAATCTTGAAATATTTTAAAATAATTATAGACTGTGCCTCACCGCCAACAGGAAGCGTGTCGTAAGAGGCGATTAATTCCTGTAGCACGAGACGGGCAGCAGCATCTGCGTGCGAAATGTTATAAAAACTGCGCTCGCTAACCCGCCTGCCAAGCGTGACGAGTATTGGCATTCCGTCATTGGAGAAGGCCTGTGTTCAGCAGTGGACGTCCATGCCTGAAATGATAATAAGGAATTATAGACTAAAGTAGTATAATTGACCTACCTCAAAACTTTGATAAAACGTTCCGAACCTAATGTTTAGTATAAGTGACTTTAGTGTAATTGATACCAAAAGTATTTTTTGACAGCTAACATTAGGATTATTCCATCAAGGTTTGATTGCATTAAACATTGTTTTAGCATAGACTTAGAATACGCTACGCTTTTTAGGATCATTTGGCGCTCCAAGATTACCAAGATTATTTGACAAGTTTGGAATGATAATACAAATGATTACTTTATCAAGTTTTAAAAGGTGAATGTGTTCATCAAAACAAACAAATTTTTCTATAGGTACAATATCAAAACTTTTTTTTTTGTTTCTCTATACAAGTAAACCAACGATCTACCTCGATGATAAAGTATAACACAACAAAGACAATGTTCATGATTTTGATGTTAATGAACATATTTGCGTTCTTAAATTTGGCAAATGTTCTAAGAGAAACCTTATAAAAGAAAATATGCCAACTAATAAATATACATGCCATTTTACATAATGTAATTGGCGACGGCAAAAATAAATAATTCACTGATTGTCTCCATAATCTCTGCTCTCCAGCAGAAGTTAGGTGATTTGATCTGGTTGACTCAAGACCTGTAGAGAGACTTTATTTATACAATCTGATTACAGATGCATCAATGAGGAGCACTTTAATTGAGTTCCGAAGTCTTGTCCACTCCAGGACCTTCCGTTTCACAGCTGCAAACTTCTATCGTCTGGACTATGGCGTTATCATCAAATATTGTTCTGTTGTGACCACCTGTTCTACAATTTTACTACAAAACGAGCAATATCTAGGACTTTAACCAATAATAACAAACTTGAGCCGGTTTAGAAGAGATCGTTCTCCACATTAACCCCAATGGGCTAGTTTTCATAAATAAATCTAATTTGTCCGTCAGTTAACAGAAAATATTGGACACGTATTTTTTCGGTACTCCGTTTCTACTTCTAACATTGTTTGCCCGAAAATCATTATCCATAACACGTTTGCTATAAACTTCAGTAAATATAATGTTCAAAAATTCAAAATTTTGTGTTATATATAATTATATTATTATCATTAGTTCTAAAACTATTCTGTCATAATATCGATTACTATATTAGTTGAATCTACAAATTTTACATGAAATAAAGTCACAAGTCCTAAGTTCCTATGGCCACCTTCCAGCTTCAGCATCAGGTCCTGGTTACAAAATAGGATCAAAGTACTCGTCAATACGAATCAAACGAGCCCAAACTCGACGAGGTGGTGTCGTTGTTTTTGTTTTGTGTCAATTTGGTAACGTTAACAAGCCAGTAGCAAGCACAGTATTTTTAAATAATATTTCATGCGTATTTTTCCTCTTGGATGTGTTTAGTGTAATTATTATAATTGAGTGTAATTACCATAAATGTATCCAGTTTTCAATAATATCGTGTTGTGTGTCATTTTTTATTACTTTACCTGCATTAAGTTTCATTGTATTAACAATGAAACTTAATGCACTTGAACATAAACGTATTATTACTATTAGGTATTACTTACTACAATTTCAATTCATCAAAATATTTGGATACCAAAGGGTGGGACATATAGAACTATAATAATTTTATGCATGCAACCAACTTTGTATTACCTACCTATTGACTACAAATAATTTATTTGTATTTGAATCGGTTGTCTAACTGTCTGTCAGTTTCATGGGTAAAGCGTAGAGGTATCAAGTTAAAATTGAAATCAAATACTAAATAAATAAATAGGTCTGCAATCCCTTGAAACTGTATATATATTTTTAGGTCAACGTCTTTTTATTGTAAGTTACACCTAGTTTCTCAACGCCAAATGACAGACTGATGACCTGTTAGATTTCTCTACTAACGCTCTGTTCAATTCCTAATGAGATTATAATTGACCATGAGAGCGGCTTTAAACTAGCGTTTTATACGCGCGTATAAGCTCGTATTCAGAAGCGCATGTAGGCGTGTATAGACGCGTCTTCTGGCACACGCGCAACTCGTACGAGTGTTGACGCGCTTCTAAGCTCGTATAAGCGCGAGCCGCGATAGACACCTCCCCGCGCACCACTACCGGTTCGAGCGAACATGCCGAAATATGCCAGTTTACGCGAGTCCGGTTTTTTAATACACTAATCTAAAACCGCCCTGACTCTAGATGCGGCGAGTTTAGTCATAAAGTACATTTTAATTGATTGGTATCAGTCTTCCGTAATTTTTGGTCAGGAGAACCAGATGGTTCTTAAGATGGCAGCACATTACGCAGATTTCACGGGATACACATAAATATAAATTAACACAAGTAAAACCGAAAGCAAAGTCTATAATATATATGATATTATATAAACAACGTAAACACAAGCCTCAATGCCAAGTCAAATTAAGTACAATAGTGGATATTGATCGTCCAAAAACCTATGAAGAGTGTGATTAAAACCCACGCAGTTAGGGCGTCTAGGTGTTCTCGCATCATGAAAGTTGGAAACATAATTCGAAACGAACCAAAAAATGCATATGACACGTTGGCTCCAATAAATCGCCTGTTAAAAATATTTTGTTTGACCGTTATTACTCGTAAATATGGATGTTTAAAAATTAACCCTTTCTTACAAAAGATTGTTCCCTTACTAATATTGGGTATTATTATTTTAATAATAATTTCCACCAGTGAACTTATAAATATCAATAATTTTCATGACAAGACGTTTCTTATAAGCCATTTAATAAGTTTGATTTCGTTCAGTCAAAATGTCGTTGGATTGATCTGCGTTTATAGAAGCAGACACCAAAACTTGTACTATTTCAAATTGTATGATAAAATCGACGAAATCCTCGGGACATCGTACAATACTGTCGTCAAAGCAAAAGTATTTAGTGTAACTGTATGTTTATGTTCACTTTGTGGAATACTTACAGTGGAATCTACTATTTGGTTCTTGTTCATTAATAGTTATTTTGATGCACATAATATTTTAGCACTGGTATGGTTCATTATTGAAAATGTATTATTTTGGATAAATACACTTATTTTAGCAGAATTTTGTGCAAATGTTTTTTTAATCGAGTACAGACTCAAAAGTTTACGAGATAATCTGCTAGATTTTTATTCGTTTACAAACAATAGATCTCAGTCAATCGATATAATTGGTGATAAAAACTGGTTGTATTTCTCAAAAGAAAAAGCAACTGGAAGAAAACATGTGAGTTCAACAAAAATGTTAATGTACAACCACTTTTACGAAATCGATTGGCTGAAAAAATGTTATTTGTTTCTGATTGACCAAAAAAAATTTATAAACAATGTTTTTGGCATAAGAGTAAGTGATAAGCAAAAACATGAAATTATTTGAAAAATAAATGAGTTTTCTTATAGTTTTTATTTTTCTATGTTTTCAGATTTTGTTAAATAATATATATTCACTTGGTATCGTGATCGCTAAAGTTCATTTTACCGTTCGATTAATTACTGCAAAAACTGTAAGTATATTAAAACTATGTTAAAAAGTATATTAAAATTGTAAAAATTTGTCATGCTACCAGAAAGTAATTATGTAAACGTGTTCTAAGCAATCTTAGGCACATTACGCCATATTTTGTCATAAGGACTAAAAATTGACCAACGTTTTTATATTATAAGCTGAATATATTGACGGTCACTTCTCATACAATTTATATGAAAAACTTAATTCAACCACACAGTAAAAGTTAATAATAATTTAAAAATAATCTAATTTAATTGAAGTTTTTAAAGTTACTTTCTCTTTCAGAATTTGTCAAACGCTCCATTAGCAAATGTATTTATAAACGCAACGGCTTTGTTTTACGTTGCTGCAGTTCTTATAGGTTTGATTCACAGCTGTGAAAATGTTTACAAGCAGAGAGCAAAGATTATCAGCATTGTGGATCATATACTAGCTGACAAGAATTTAAGTAATTGAACTGTTTGGAAATCTACCAAAAATTTTAAAAATGTATTAAAATTTATGGAAACGATACTCACAGTATGTAGTACTTTCAATATGTAAATTTCGTAAAAAAACATGCAATGGTATCATTTTCGTATACCGTGGTGTTCCAATTTTTTACTATTTTTTTTTTAATTAGCCCGTAAATACGTCCCGCTGCAAAGCACAGGCCTTCCTTCAACTAAAAGGAGATTTGGGCCATACTCAACCACGGGCCCAGTTAGAATTGGAGGAGGTGGAGGGAGGGGTGCTGTAAAGCCACTGGCAACTAAATCTTACTGTCAGATTTAATTAAGCCTTCTTATGTCCTTAAGGCTTTAGCCGCCATTAGCCGGAACCAACTTTTACATGGAGATGCTTGTGAGAAATGTCACTAAATATTGAATATTTTCAAGTTTATTAATTACCAATACGACGTATACAATATAGTTTATGACATACCAATGTTATGCAATGTAACGAAATGGTTAATAAATAATTTGAATTTAAAAAACTTTGAAACTGTTATCTTTCATTGTAGGAATAAATCATATATCAAAATGATTAGTATTTGTCTCATGCAATCTACGAGAATGACTGTTATTTAATTAATTAAATCATTCATGCATTTAATCATTCCTTTAAGGAGGTTAAGAAAAAAATTACAAACATAAATTGCATAGAACGTGTTTGGAAGAACACTTTATATCTAGTCGTAACAAAATGGATCATCATCTTCATCATAATCAGCCAACCTCAGTCTACTGCTGGACATATACGAGTAACTCTTAAAAACACGTCACTAAACCTGGACCACTTGGAGTATTTCGAACTCTTTTGGCTAATAATCCTACACCAGATGCTGACAAAAGGATTTGCAATATTTTGATGATTTCTTATATGCAGCTTGTTATCCTTATTATAGTTATAGACTGGATGAACTATGCAACTTATAAATGTCAACCCAATTGTGTATATGAAGCGAGTTACTCGAAATCGTTTTTGTTTTAACGAAAATGATTACAGATGCATCAATGAGGAGTACCTTGGTTGAGTTCCGAAGCCTGGTCCACTCCAGGCCCTTCCGTTTTACAGCTGCAAACTTCTATCACCTGGACTATGGCTTGGTCATTCACTATTGTTCTGTTGTGATTACCTGTTCTTCAATTTTACTGCAAAATAAATACCTAACTTCTAACTAGTTTTAAGAAAAAATACTTTTGATATCGACTATGACATTCGGAAAATTGATTATCCAGTTTTAATTTTAATTTTGTGTATTTTGAACAATTGTGGACACATTATTTGTGTTATGTAATAGAACAAAACAAATGATATTAGAGATTAAGCAAAGTTTGTACATTTCACTGTTTGTGTTCCTTAATAAATAAATAAATTCAATATTATCAAACATTAAACTGTTTTAGGAACTGTGTGGAAATTTTCAGTATTTTTTATTTATTTAAGAACCTAGTGCTTACGGTAATACAGGTTAGGTACACCTATAGATGGGTGTAGAAATACTCTTCAATTCCCAAAAAAAGACAAATCACAGGAAAAAGACACATTTAGAATAGCACAGTTAATTCTATGATTTATGATGCACTGTAAGTCACGCGCACTAGTGCAGTGTATTTTTTTAGATAAGTGAATTTTACTACACCGTTTTTTGAGTGTCCGGGGTGTGAACTATGGTGTAAAGTTCATATATTTTATCAATATTCTCGAGATACTACAATGAAAGAAATATTTTGCACTATATATATATATTTTTAATTGTTTATTTTCAGACATTTAAAGTCCATACAGGTTACAAGTTACATGACATGATACTCTTAAAACTATGTTAATTTTAATATAAGTTAATTAAATTATAAATCTGACGAGTCCAGTGCCAGTCTGACTTGAACTGAGCAATGGCAGACAATATGAACCCAGCGAGCCCTACGGCTCACCCAGCCACTCGCAATACGTGCAACCGGTGAACCTATGAAAGATCGCTGCATTCATCTTGGCCTCTATCATCCTCAGGATCGTATTGCTGCTCCCCCTCACTCTGCACTAATAATGATACTATTTTGCTGATGATGGCATGATTTGATGGCATGATGATTTCTAATCAACCAACGCTAAAAAAACCAGCACCCGCGAACATGTCTGATGCGCTTCGACAATGCCCTGAAGGTGTTATTATACCAATATATGGATACGCATGGCATTATACGATCCCAGTGCAAAGCTGGACCATAGCACATACATATAGAAGCTCTGGCAGTATGCCCTAAAAAGATTTAGCTTAGTTGCTGTTGTACACCGCCTGAATTTATGAGCCAGCATATTACCTCAGACCGAAAGTGCCGTGCGCTCCCTGTCAATATCCACCTCTTACACGTATTATACACAGGTCTTATCATCCAACCATCCTAGGTCATCTCAGAAAGTCAGCAGCCTTTTTAGACTGCTGCAGGCTTCCAGGAGCAATCCTTGTGATTGGAGAATCCGTGCCCGTTGATTTGCCATGCTTCTGCGTTCCAATAGCACGTGCTGTGGCGTTTCTTCTGCCTCCATGCATCCTCTACATGTCGGCTATCTGTCACACCTATGTTAAACAGATGCTTGTTATGAGGACAATGGCTTGTTATACTTAACACCTATAGTCTTACGAATTTTGTCCCTTGCTAGTCAGCTGAGGTTGCGGGCAAGCATATTTAATGCAACCGGAACTACATTTGTCTATTTTGTTAGATGTGTTTTTTGGTTCTTCCGCGCAACCATGATTTTGTTTGGGCCTGGCATGCCTTCGATCCTTTTTTTAGTCAATTCGTCTACTGTTTCATTGCTCAATGAGTTGCTGTGTCCTTTGATCCATTACAAAGTTACTCTGTTTTTATAACCCAGATGTTACTGAAACAATTTATTTTTGCGTATCACCGTAATTTTTGATATTATTACCTTGATTGATATATATTGCAATAGATTGAAGTGCGTTGTGGCATTCCAGTATAAGGACAGAAGTTATGATATTGTTTTGTAGGACTTGATGCACGGATGCTCTGCCTGAGATAATCATTATGTTATGCTCTTGGACGTCTCTGGCTGCAACTGCCAGATATGTGATGCCAATACATATATGTATATATCAGGACATTTTATGTGTAATCTGTTTTTGTTAGTTTGTAATAATATGTACGCTGTTAGTAAGTTTATTAAATAAATAAAAATCATATTGCCTAGAAGATTGTGTTCAGCTGGTCTAGGGTAGTTAATATTTTTATGTTTGTCATTCGAGACGATGCCGGCTCCAGTACCATTTGCAGTTTTGGAGCCGTCTATGTATATCCTAACTTCGTTGATGCTGGCTTTTTTTAATGTGGTGGTGTTGTTTAATTTGGAAATATGATAAATAAAAAAGCTTTAAATATCCAAGATGTAGTACGTAAGCATCATAGAGTGAGGTTGCATGCCATAAATGTAAATTATGTCTGCTTACAAGGCAGCTCCAACAACTAACACTGTCTTTAAATATGTTTTTAATGAAATAAATACTTATTTTTGAATTTTACTTTTTTTATGGCTAAAAAGGCATTGTCATAGAAAATTTGTTAACCATTAACTTTTTCTCGATTGCTACTGTTGTTGTTATATCAACACATTAAATTAGTAAATAAATAAAAATAGATAAATAAATAAAGCTAGACAACACACCAACTGTCATGGTCTTGGCAGGATGGTTCAGGGTGAAATCGATTGGTGTAGTAGTGGTAATTCGCGCTGTACGCAAATGTTTCCCGGTTCGACTCCCAATTCGGGTTAAAAAGGACAACAATTCTTTTGGCTCGAGTTTTTGAGATTATTGGTTAAAGTCTTAGATATTGCTCGTTTTGCAATACAATTGTGCCTGCAATAAATAACCAATCTCTCTAAGTGTTGCACAGATTAGGTACCTTGGTCACATTGTAACAGACGACCTCAAGGATGAGGTGGATATTAATTACTTTTAAAGGTCGCGATTTTCGCACATTACACATATTATACACAGGTCTACTAGACATGAATTAGACATGTTCAATGTCCGTACGACATTGAACATGTCTAATTCATGTCTAAATGAAATGAAATCCTTGGCTTATAAATGTATAATGCTTCGAACTGAAAATGTAACACTCAATCAAGAGCTATGTCTTAAAACTAACAAAATAAATTTGTATGGGTATGCGTTAAGAAAATTGACTCAAATAAGCAAAGAGGCACGTGCAACATACTTGGGTTATGTTGACTCGATCCTATGACATGGTGTTACATTTTGGGGAAATTCTACAAACCGATATATTTAACAACCTCAATTCAAACCTCAACCGGCATTATGCAGAAGAGTGTACCTTTCAGACAATTAAACGAGTTACCAGCACAATATTTAAAAAAATATCTCATGCGTGTGACTTATCACAGTTTCTAATATTTTTCTTCCTGGATGCAACTTGTGTATTATAATTTGGTGTACTTGTACCATAAATGTATCCAGTTTTCAATAATATTGTGTTGTGTGAAATTTGTTATGGTTTGACCAATGTAATACAATGAAACTTAATGTACCTGAACATCGACGAATTATTGCTTTTAGGTATTAGCGGTATTACTTAAAATTTTAATTCATAGAAATATTTGGATGCCAGAGGGTAGGACATAGTGGAACTATAATAATAATTATGCATGCAACTATGTATTACCTACCTATTGACTACAAACAACCTATTTGTATTTGAATCGGTTGTCTGACTATCTGTCAAGACCGTTTCATCAGGAAAGCGTAGAGGTATCAAGTTAAAACCAAAATCAAATACTTAGGTCTGCAATCCCTTGAAACTATAAAAATATTTTTAAGTCAACGTCTTTTTATTGTAATTTTCACCCAGTACCTCAACGACAAATGACACAGACTAATTACCTGTTAGATTTCTCTCCTAACGCTCTGTTAATTACTAAATTATAATTGACCATGAGAGCGGTTCAAACTAGCGTTTAATACGCGCGTATAAGCTCGTATTCGGAAGCGCATGTAGGCGTGTATAGACGCGCCCTTTGGTACACGCACAACTTGTAAGAGCGTACCTAGGGAGGTGTCTCTTACAGGTTTGAGCGAACACGCCGAAATATGCCTGATTACGCGAGTCCGGTTTTTAGAAGCGCGTAATGTAGCGCGCGTGTAAGCGCGTATGCCAAACGACCGTATACGCGGAGAAAAATACACTAATCTGAAACCACCCTGACTCTAGATGCGGCCAGTTTAGTTATAAAGTACATTTGTATTGATTGGTATCCGTAATTTTTGGTCAGGAGGGTTCTCCTTATGATGGCTTAGATTGTTCTTATGATGGCAGCACATTACGCAGATGTCACGGGATACACATAAAAATTAACACAAGTAAAACCAAAAGCATAGTCTATAATAAATTATTATATTTAAATACCACGTACACAAGCCTCAATGCCAAGTCAAATTAAGTACAATAGTGGATACTTATCGATCGTCCAGAAACACACAGTGTGTTATTTAAAGCCACGCAGATAGGGCGTATAGGTGTTCTCGCATCATGAAAGTTGAAAACACAAGTCGAAATAAACCAAAGAATGCATATGACACGTTGGCTCCAATAAATCGCCTGTTAAAAATATTTGGTTTGTCCGTTATTACTTGTAAATATGGACGTTTAAAAATTAACCCAATCTCACAAAAAATTGTTCCCTTACTAATAATGGGAAATGTTATTTTAATAATCCTTTCTATCAGTGACTTTATAATCAATAAAATTCATGACAAGTCGTTTTTAATAAGCCATTTAATAACTTTGATTTCGTTTAGTCAAAACGTCGTCGGATTGATCTACGTTTATAGAAGCAGACGCCAAAACTTGTACTATTTCAAATTGTACGACAAAATCGATGAAATCCTCGGGACGTCATACAATACTGTCGTCAAAGCAAAAGTATCTAATGTAACTGTATGTTTATGTTCGCTTTCTGGGATACTTTTAGTGGAATTTATGAGTTTCTTCTTGTTCATCAATAGTTACTTTGATCCACATAATATCTCAGCACTGATATGGTTCATTATTGAAAATGTATTATTTTGCATAAATACACTTATTTTAGCAGAATTTTGTGCAAATGTTCTTCTAATCGAGTACAGACTCAAAAGTTTACGAGATAATCTGCTAGATTTTTATTCGTTTACAAACAGTAGATTTCAGTCAATCGATATAATTGGTGACAAAAACTGGTTGTATTTTTCAAAAGAAAAACCAACTGGAAGAAAACATGTGAGTTCAACAAAAAGGTTAATGTACAACCACTTTTACGAAATCGATTGGCTGAAAAAATGTTATGTGTTTCTGCTTGACCAGAAAAAATTTATAAACAATGTTTTTGGCTTAAGAGTAAGTAAAAACCAAAAGTATAAAATTATTTGTAAGAAATGAGTTTTCTTGTAATTTTAATTTTTTCATGTTTTTCAGATTTTGTTAAATAATATATATTCGCTAGGCATCGTGGTCGGTAATCTCTATTTTACCGTTCGAATTATTACTGCAAAAACTGTAAGTAATATCATTAAACTGTAAAATATTAAATTGTTTCATGCCAACAACCAGCAAATATTTAAACGTGGCTTAGACAATCTTAGGCGTAATATACCTGCTTCTGAATCTATTATGTTTTAATTAAACGTCTGGGTTTGTAATCTTTAGTCATTGCGACTGGATTGACCAAAGTTTATAAGTTATAAGCCGATTTTGGCGGTCACTTCCCATTCAATTTATATGAAAAACTTTGGTAATTCAACCACATAATTAAAGCATTTATATAATATGAAAATAATGTTGTTTAATCGAAATTTTTAAAGTTATTATTTGTTTCAGGATTTATCAAAAGTTCCATTAGCAAATGTATTTATAAACGCAACGGGTTTGTTATTCATCGCTGTAGTTCTTATAGGTTTGATACACAGCTGTGAAAATGTTTACAAGCAGAGAGTAAAGATTATCTGCATTGTGGATCATATACTAGCTGACAAGAATTTAAGTAAGTACAAATTTAACTATATGTACTGTTTGGAAATCTGAATATATTAATTATTTAAAAGTTAAAATTTTTGGAAATGATTTTGTCTCCTTTTAACTTTTTATTGTTTTTTGATACGTTTATGTTTTGGATATATTTTTTGTGCTGTCTGAAGTAAACGCGATAAGAATAAAGTGTTTTTTTCTTTGCACAGTGTGTAATAGTAAGTATCGTTATTAATCAGTACTTTCAATTAGTAAATTTAGTATAAAACCATGCAATGTTAGTATTTTCGTATAGCGTGGTGTTCAAATTATTTAAGTAGACAGCAATGTCCTATTTAAGTAAAGGTGTAGTTAGCCCGTATATACGTCCCACTGCAGAGCACAGGCCTCCCTTCAACTAAAAGGTGATTTGGGCCATATTCTACCACAGACCCAGTTCGAATTGATGGAGGGGTGCAGTAAGACCTCTGGCGACATTTTTTTCTGTCAGATTTAATAGCATCTTTTTTCATTTTATTCATGGGATGATCCCTTGGAAGTATAAAAATAAACTAAAACCATAAATTTCATAGTCTTGGTTCCGGACACTTTGTATCTAGCAGTAACAAAATGGATCATCATCATCATCATAATAAGCCCACGTCAGTCTACTGCTGGACATAGAACTCTCTTAAAGCACGTCACTAAACCCTATCCTCGGCTATTTTATTGGATTTTTTATCATTGCTTCTTTTTGATGGAGAGTGATCTACGCTGCGTTTGCTAAGCTGCAGTCTCCACTTAAGTTGCTGCTCTTGTTACTATGATATACTTATCAAAGAAAAAAGATAATCCGTCCAAAATTTTTACTGTTTGACGGACTGTATTAAATTCAACGAGGGCGAAAATTATTGATAAAACGAGACTTAGGACTTTCGATGTTAGAGAATTTCAAACACTTTTGGCTAATAAGCCTACATCAGACGCTGACATGGTTTGCAATAATTTAATGTTTTTTTAATGGTTTGTTGTCCTTAATACTAGAATACATATGCAACATAAACAAATGATGGTGAATGATGGTGTCTTGTTCTTATACATATGCCTATTATAGGGATACACAACACTGTCTTAGAAGAAGAATTCACACACAGATAAAAAAAATAACATGTATTTAAAATCTAAAATATAAACAAAATGTGCCTTTAGTTAGATGAAGCGGTTTGTCTAAAGTGTATTTTATTGTTACAATCTTATTGCAGATGCTCCAATGAGGAGCACCTTGGTTGAGTTCCGAAGCCTGGTCCACTCCAGGCCCTTCCGTTTCACAGCTGCAAACTTCTACCACCTGGACTATAGCTTGGTATTTGAGTATTGTTCTGTTGTGATCACCTGGACATCAATTTTGCAAAACGAATACCTAGAACGAACTTATAACTAGTTTAAAAAAATATTTTGTCCGCGACTATGTTCGTAACATTGTTCATAAAATTTGAATTTCTATTTAGAAGTTAGTGTAACTTGAGCCATTTAAATAGTATCAAATTAATAAAACATTTAAGGAACTTTGTGTGAAAAATTTCACTCAAAAAAAAATTTAAGAACCTAGTGCTTACAGTCTTACAGTAATACTTACGTATATCTATAGATGGGTATATAAATACTGTTTATCGAACACCACACAAAAGAAACAAAGCACAGGAAAATGATACATTAAGAATAGCACAATTCATTCTATGATTTATCATTATCATGCAGTGTAAGTCACGCGCACCTGTGCAGTGTATTTTTTTAGATGAGTGAATTTTACCACACCATTTTTTGAGTGTCCGGGGTGTGAACTGTAGTGTAAAGTTCTATTAATATTATTTAATGAGATACTACAACGAAAGAAATATTTGGCACTATAATTAAAAAATACTATTTTTTTAATTGTTTATATTCTCACAATAAGAGTCCATACATGTTATAATTTACATAACATGGTACTCTTTAAACTATGTTAGTATTGATATTAATTAATGTATTATAGTTTAGATCTAAAGATACTAGTACTAGTCTGACCAGAACAGAGCTACAGCAGACAAGATGACCCCAGCCAGCCCTGCGGCTCACCCAGCCAGACCCAATACGTGCAGCTCGAAAGATCGCTACATCAATCCTGATTGCTATCATCTTCAGGATCTTGTAGCGATACTTTTTTGCGGATGATGGCATAGAAATCATTAGCCACAGCACCCTTGAACTTGTTCAATGCGCTATAGAAGCAGTATGCCTTAAAAATATTTAGCTTAGCTGCTGTTGGACACCGCCTGAATTTATGGGCCAGCATATTGCCTCGGACCGACAGTGCCCTGCGCTCCTTGTCAATATCCACCTCATCCTTGAGGTCGTCTGTTACAATGTGATCAAGATACCTAAACTGTCCAACACGCCTAAGAGGTATCCCATTCAAGAAGATTGTAGGTACATAGGCTGGTTCTTTATTTTTACCTTTAAACAACAAGAACTTACTCTTGTTTTCGTTGTACCTCAAGCCATGTCGCACAGCATAAGCATTAGGAATTCACTAGGGAAAATCAACATCCTTTAATTGACTATTAAACAATAAAATTCAAAATATATCTCAATTTCATGCTCCTGACCTAATCCCCTATCTACCATGATCAGATTGATCATAGTTTACAGTAGGTCTAAATTAAATTAAACCCTAATTACATTCTATAACAAGCGTGTAATGGTCGGACCAGTACACATTTAATATATTCACAATGTGTAACAGTAGGCCAAGCTGCCTGACTAGTTAGACAGTGATCCAGTCACCTCTTACTACCTGTGGCCGGGCAAACACATGTGTGCGTGTCCGGCACACTACTGAGTCTTAGCAATAAGTATTAGATAAAGTAAATAGCACTTTCAAAAATAAATTAAAACTGTATCTTTTTATCGAATGTGCAATGTTTCAAATAAATATTATTAGTGTAATAAATAATAAATAAATAAATTGTTTATTTATTCTCTTACATAGACATTACAAAGTAATTCCCTTAATAAACTACGACCCTTTACAGTAGAAGTACGTATTGTATGTCTATAAAAATCTACAACCAGTTAAATGACGACATGAAAATACTCTCACGATGTTGTAACCTATTTATTTTGCATGTATGTTAAGTACTAATTCATTAATTTAAATCCAACTTAAAATTGTATTTCGCATGCCATACTATGGTGAAATGTGTGATCTTAAACCAATTTAGCATCCTTGTACCACTTTTAAGCGAAATAAATTATTCTATTCTACAAAAATTGCAATTGAATGCAGTCTATGTGAGAGACTAGTGTCTGTACTAGGAGACCTGTATGACTGATTACCAGTCAACATCACATACATTGCTCTGATCCTATGGTAAGTAGCCAAAGCACTTGTGTTACAGAAATCAGAAACAACGTCGGTACCACAGCACCCATACCCAAGACAATATAGAAAAGTTATTTTTCTACATTGAACGACTGGGAATCGGGACCTCAGAGATAGCGACACCAAGTACGGTGTGCTCACCTCTCGGCTACGGAGGTCGTATCTCTCCAATCCATCCATCCATCCATTCATAAATCCATCCAATATCTCTCCGCATCCGAACCTGGCGAAATTACTAGGTTTTAACAAGCTAATGAAGCTGAAGCTGAAACGGATTAGCAAGCTGAAGTGGCAGTGGGCGGGGCACATTGCACGTAGAACTAACGGCGGATGGGGCAAAAAGAGATGGAATGGAGGCCACGTACCGGCAAGCGCAGTGTAGGAAGTCCACCTTCAAGGTGGATGCGGAATGCTTCCAACTCGCCAATCTGGAAGTCACTGGGGGAGGCCTATGTTCAGCAGTGGACGTCCTATGGCTAAAATGATGATGATGATGATGTTCCGCAACCCTTAAGCCTTGGCCATATAGCAGCGGGACGTGACGGCGACGAGACGCTAGCGCGACGGCGCCTGTGTTTGTAATGTACTGATCTCTATAGAAGAAGACACAAGGCACCGTCGCGCTCGGCGCAACGGGACAAGTCGGCATCCCACCAGGCGTGCTTACAAACGGACGCGACGCGATTTTAATTTAATCGTACTTAGTAGTCACGTATTGGTCTGTGTATACGGATAGTGGAAAAATCGAATGTCCTACTAAGAACATCAACGAAACCGTCACGCCGGCAATTTGACGTGCACGCCGCGCTGCTGCTCCGTCGCCGTCCCGTTGCCGCCGCGTCCCGCCAGCTGTGTGACCAAGGGTTTAGTTATACGCTAGGCATTTATTCAGGTGACAGGCTATTTTCCCGCCAGGACGTAAATTACCTCTTAGCTATTCTTAAGTTTTACTGGCTCGAATTCTAAGTCTGTCTTTTAGTTTACGTTTACGTTACTATGTTGAATAGTGAACTACCTCATTAATTTTGTGCCTTTTTTCCCCAATTTTTAAGTGTTGGTGGCGAAGTTTTTTTCTCAATTTCCTTAGATTTTAACCTAATTTCAAATAAAAACTAATCCGTTTAACTACCTAATAAAATAAAATCAATGAATGAGAGAAAGTTAACGCTTATCTGATGTAAATAGTCATGTTTATTTATCAAGCATTCATCATCATATCAGTCCCCAAAGAGGGTCAAAGTGCACGATCTCCTGCTTTTTTATCAAGCCACTGCCAGCCATCTTCTTAAGGTCGTTGGTCCATTGAGCTGGAGGGCGTCCTACTCTACGGTTGCCAAGGCGCGGTCCCTATCCAGCAATAACAGGTTGAAATACGGCATATACTTGTAAAAATCTAAATAATTCATCTACAGAAACAAAAAACATCACTTTAGATGTTTACACTCTCAGTAACCCACTCGAATATATGTTTAAACGTGGTAAAAGTTCTGTAGACATTGGGTTCCAATGGCAAGCCAAAAATGAGGGAGACTGACCCCGTGTTTTCACAACTTTCCACAGCTCGACACAAAACTGCCCTGCGGACTGATGATGATTATGTCCCTATTTTTTCAATTTTGGAGATGATTATTGAAGATCCGTCTAGTTTGTTGATAACATTTGTTTTGGTATTTCGAATTAACCCTTAGACTATGGAAACAGATATTTTTGATCGTGGTGACACATCAATTTATGGAATATAAAAATATTACTTAAGTAAAACCCCGAGCAGAGGCTAGTTAATAAAGTAATAAAAAGCACACGTAAACACTAACATCAATGCAAAGTCAAATTAAGGACGACATCGGATATTGATCGACCAAAAAAACTCAGGAAGTGCGTGAAATACTCCAAGAAGTTAGGACGTTTCATTGTTCCGGCATCATGATAGTTGAACATACAATCCGAAGTGAACCAAAGAATGCATATGATACCTTGGCTTCAATAAATAACCTATTAAAATTTTTTTGCTTAACGTTTATTACTCGTGAAAATGGACGTATAAAAATTAACCCTTTTTCGAAAAGCATTTTTCGTTTACAAATAATGGGAATTGGCATTTTTATTATAATTTCTATACGCGTACTTATAAATGTAAATAATTTTCATGATAAGACATTTCTTTTACATCATCTAACAAGTTTAATTTCATTTAATCAAAACGTCGTCGGATTGATCTGCGTTTTCAAAAGAAGACACCAAAACTTGTACTATTTTAAATTGTATGAGAAAATTGACGAAATACTCGGAATGTCGTACAATACTGTCATCAAAGCCAACATATTTAGTGTTACTGTTTACCTTTGTTCACTTTGTGGAATACTCTCAGTGGGATCTTACATTTGTTTACGATACATCAGTGGTTTTTTAAATACACATGATATTTTAGGTTTAATATGGTACTGTATGGAAAACATATTATTTTGGTTAAATACACTTAACATAGCAGAATTTTGTGCAAACGTTATTCTTATTGAGTACAGACTTAAAATATTAAAAGAGAGTCTGCTAGATTTGTATTCGTTCACAAACAATAGATCACATGTGGTTTTTAATGTGGTTGGTGATAAAAACTGGTTCTATTGCTCAAAAAGCAAAAAAACTGCAAGAAAACTAGAGAGTTCAAGAAAGTTTTTAGTGTACAACCACTTCTACGAAATCAACTGGCTGAAAAAATGTTATTTGCTTCTGATTGAACAAAACAATTACATAAACAAAATTTTTGGCGTGAGAGTAAGTGAAAATTTGGTTTTATATCTTAATAAACACACTTTCTTGCACTGACAGGCTTTCAAGGTTTAAGATGCTCAGTCTAAAAAACAGAAGATTTGTTGTTGGATCACATGTTTTTGTTTAAGATTGTGAGGGGTGGTCTGGACTGCCCATGGCTCTTGGAACAGCTTGATTTTAATATACCCTACAAAATCCCGAGACAAGGTAGATATGCTCCTTTCATTACCAGGGGATCCAAAAGCAGTCTCGGCCATTACTCTGTCATATACAGGCTTCAACGACAATATAATGAGTTACAGAAGAAATCATGTATAGATATATATTTTCCAACACACACCCCAAATTTAAAAAATTGGCTACAGAAGAACTAAGCATATAACTCTTATCTGTAAATCTTGGCTATTGTTTAACTAAAATTAAGTCCTAAAAAAATATTATTCCATTTCTATTTTATAAGTAAGCTCTTGTTTTAAAAGTAAACTATAACTCACATTTGCAAGTCGTGGCAGCCTGTAACTGAATCTACACTTAGCTGATATTTTAAACTTGTTACTTGTTAATTGTATCATTGGTGTAAGATTTGTTGGTTGCTCCTATTAAATAAATAAATAAATAAATATAGCAAAAGTCATAATAGTTGTTTATTCAGTAAATAGGCCCTCTTCCGACATATATATCTTATACATGTTTCAAAATATAGCTTTGCCCTACCACCGCTTTAGGACTACATTCGGCTGGTGATGAAAAGAAACGGCGCAACAAACTCAGTCACCTTTGTCAGCCTATTTTACAGGAAATACAGTTACAAGACATATAATAAGTGCGATCTAAGCAGGTTAAGTCCGTGCACTCTTGTTGTTTAAATAATTGTCTACTTTATAAACCTTTATTCTTTTGATGAGGACTTTTAAATGTGAATTTTTAACTTATGAACACGTAGTTCAACAAGAGCCTGTGGTATCTTTATTATTGAATTGTTTATACATTTTCTCAAGAATATACTTTGTAAGTATAGACTAAAGCTCGGAACTGCATATTTCGGGTATTATAATGATAAAATCACACTTTAGGCTAAATATATATATTTTTTAACGCGTATCATATTTTCAAAAATGTATTGTGATGCGAGAGTTAGTACATTAAATGTTTAAAAAAAAAACTCAGAGAGTCACAAGATCCAAAACAGTATAATGCACGTACGGCTCTTTTCTGCAACACAAAGATTGATTAAATATCAGCATCAAAGATAGCAATAAACCACACGATAACAAACTATGAGAAAAACTAAAGTACTTACCTATACTAATCTCACCGTTTTGACATCAGTTAAAATCCTTATTTTCCTCACAGCATAAGTCGCTGAACTGAATCTTTCTGACAAGGCAATGTGATTCCCTAAAAAATAAGGTCTTAATTTTAAAATAAAAGATTTGTATGGTTTCTTTTAATTTTTCAGATTCTTTTAAATAATTTGTATTCACTAAGCGTCGTGATCATTAAAGTACATTACACCGTTCGAGTAACCACTGGAAAAACGGTAAGTAACATCTATTATGTAACAGCTACGATATGATAAAAAGTGATATAAGAATTAAGTAAGGCATATTCCGATACTGGGACTATCAAGTCTGAAATAAGTATAGTAAGTAGAAATAAAAGTATAAAGTAAGTACATAGAAATTGTCCAAATGAATTTCAGAGTTTACAGTTAATAGGACTGATACATTATGATTCCTAAGTGTACTCTTTTTACAAACTTATGACTGTATGTACAATAACTTACAATCGATGTAGAAAACTTAATGTAACTACATAACAAAGTCTAAATGAATAAAATAAGATAAATTTCCTTCATATTACAGGATATATCAAAGGCTCCAATAGTAGATGTATTTATAAATTTATCGGTATTGTTTTACATTGCTGCAGTTCTCATAGGTTTGATTCATAGTTGTGAAAAGACTTACAAGCAGAGAATGAAGATTATTAATATCGTGGATCATATACTAGCTGACAAGATTATTAGTAAGTATGCGTAAAAATATTTTCCAACTAAATAGGTATGTTCAGAATTTTTATTTTAAAATCGTGCGTACCTTTTTTGTACGGTGTCCAAAAAATATAAAATTTCATAAATTGGGTGTCAAAAAAGTTTAACAAAGCCAAATACCGTATAGCTATTCTTGCCATTTGTTTAATGAATGAATTTTATCCAGACATATTAAAACAACGAAAATAAGTTTAATAAGCATTTATGACTGTCATCACACGTGTTTTTCTGGATCATCACGAGAATCTTTAATTTTCGCTAAACATACATGGGGGTCTAATCGATAGGTATTAGTGTCCTTTATCACCCTGGCACTCGCTCATACACCATTCTTGGGACTTGGGATCTCCTTGGGATTATATGTGTGCAAAAATATATACGAGTATATTTTTGAATCGTAATCCATAACATTATGATTGGCTGTTTAGTATGAAGGCTTATTTGCGAATATGCCCTTAAAGCAAATTTCTGTTTTAAAATTATCATAATTACAGATGCTTCAATGAGGAGCACCTTGATCGAGTTCCGTTTGCTCGTCCACTCCAGGCCCTTCCGATTCACAGCTGCAAACTTCTACCATTTAGACTATGGCTTGTTCAGCAGCTATTGTTCGGTTGTGACCACCTGTTCTTCAATTATACTGCAAAACGAATATCTAAGCTCAAGCTAGTTTTTAAATAAAAACTTACATAATGTATTCAGTCGTTTCGATGAAATAATTGTTAATGAAAAACTACACTTGCTGCATTCATGGTCAAGCGTAGGTTGATTAGAAATAGGATAGTTTAAAAAAAAAACTATTTACTAGCTTTTTTTAAACGTGAAAACATTTTACTGCAATTTAAAATAACTAACAAGCATTATTAATGGTATTATTACGTAGAAAACTCGTCGTTTTATAAATTGCACTACAAAATCAAAAGCGTTATTTACAATGTAGGCCACTTTGCAAGCAAGCTTTTAATAAAAACATTTCAACAGATCTTTAAGTAGTTTTTTTTTCACCTCTTTGATATAAATATAAAGATTTTATGTTAAAGTTCGTAGTTTTTTTTTAAATATATTAAATGGTTGTTATCAATATCAAGTGCGATTTATTTAATAATGTACTCGTATGATAGCAGGTATTGGTTGATTTCTGATTCCTGTAACACAACACAAGTGCTTTGGCTACTTACTATAAGAGCAATGTATGTGATATTGTCCAATATTTACTTATTTACATTCTGTGATATATATAATAAATGTAGTATGCAGATCAATGGTGGCGCTTTGGCAGTCTTGACCAGTCACTCGGTGCGAGCTGAGTTGCCTTTGAGCTGTGTTAGTACTTACTGAGTATCCGGTTGGTTTAATGTCACCCCAAAGGCCTAGACGTCACATATTCTGTAAGTAATAATTGATGAACACTGTCTAGTGTGGTTCGCGCTCCGAACTACAAAGCCAGCATTTGCGGGTTCGAACCCCGCGAGGGACAAATGTTTGTGTGATGAGCACAGGCATTTGTTCCTAAGTCATAGACGTTTATAAAAGTATGTTTATCTGTTATATAGTCGCCATAGCTTAGCTAAGTTTCATCAT
The DNA here is from genome assembly GCA_963576865.1 of Anania hortulata. Taxonomy (NCBI): domain Eukaryota; kingdom Metazoa; phylum Arthropoda; class Insecta; order Lepidoptera; family Crambidae; genus Anania; species Anania hortulata. The sequence continues at coordinate 2,322,748 of OY756400.1, forward strand.
CATCAGCATCATTTAAGTCATAGGACGTCCACTGCTGAACATAGGCCTTCCCATTGACTTCCAGATTGGCCGGTTGGAAGCGGCCTGCATCCAGCGTCTTCCTGCGACCCTTACCAGGTCATCTGACCACCTTGTGAGTGGACGTCTTACGCTGCGATTGCCGGTACGCGGCCTCCTGTCTAGAACTTTTCTGCCTTTCGCTAAGTTTAGGGCTAGATAATTGGTGTGATTGTGAAAACAATTTATTAATTAATATTTATTAAGTTACGATGGTACTAAGTAATGGCGAGTCGTTGTAGGTCCTTTAAAAAAAAATATTTTTTGCTTTTGGTCCACTTCATGATCAGTGTTTGTAAGACCACTGCTGGGCATAGCCTCCCCAATAGAAGCAGCTTTAGACTGTTTGCATCCAGCGGTTTCCCGCAACCTTCGTCAATCCACCGGCTGGAGCTGGAGGAGGGTACCTATTATGAAATTTAATTTCGAACTATCAACTTTTTTTGCATGGACTCTATCCTGCTCTCTATACAAGCAGGGCAGTGTTTCTGCCAATATCGAGTGATTCTTGTTAAAGTGTTCATAATAAATTACGGGTGTTTAGTTTTTATTGCTTTTCTTGGATTTAGTGAAGGCTACTCTTCCGTAGCAAGCAGGTTTCAAGACGCTATCAGGTCTAGCAAGTTGTCTTGAGACAAGTCACTTGACACTCGATGCGGCGTTGAATACAACGATATTGCAATAGTTTCAAATCTTTATCACTTCACCAAACCTTAGCACACAAACTACACCAACCTTGCACTCTAAAGCTCTTTATATGATAAATAAAAACCGTATCAACTAATCCACTACTTTACTAATATCATTCTATTAGCTATTAGTTTGTATGACGTTGACAGAGACAGAACAATGACTCAATCCATAAGTTTATCCGATCCGGCCCCCAATTCAGAACCACCAACCGATTCAGTAACAAACTATCAACCGGAAAACCACGTGACACATAGGATTTAACATTAGTATCACGTGATTCAACGGTTGACAACACGTTATCGAAACGTTCTGAATCGGGGGCCCGATGTACGCAGTAATGATGAGTTGCTGGTTTTCGCAACCGGAAATATCGTCGTCAATCTCACCCTCACACCTTCCCCTCACCCTCACATCGACTTACAGATTTCGGAAGTTTCCTTAAAATTGCAGTAACCGTAAACTAGGCCTGAATTTCTGGTTTTCGTTGCCAAAACCAGGAACTGCTTAAAAGTCATCAGCTTGAGCAAAAGCTTAAGCATTATGGGAATTAATTTTATTAAAAAAATAAAAACCGACTTCAAAAAACTAAAACGCTAAAAATAATCTTAACACTTAAGTACCTAATCAGTTACTTTTGGAGTCGGTGCAAACGAAAACATTGGTCTCTCATTGACTGGCACCGACTCCAAAAGTAACTGATTAGGTACTTAAGTGTTAAGATTATTTTTAGCGTTTTAGTTTTTTGAAGTCGGTTTTTATTTTTTTAATAAAATTAACTTATTTCATCCATTTTAGTGATAAATCCTAATCAAAACAAATCTTACGAGTGCAAACATAATTTAACTGCTGAATACCGATTTCATTTCCTATTTTTCCACCCTTAGGGGTGAATTTTTTTCCAAAAATGTTTTATTATAGTATCTTTGAAGTATAAGCTATTCATTAAAAAAAGAATCATTAAAATCGGTCCACATTTGGCAGAGATATAGGTAAGATAGATACTAAAATCAGTTGGCGTGGTACGGAGTTTATGCAATGTTTGATGATTTTCTTATAGATCCCATCATCAGAATTTAACCAAATTTATATGGGACCATTCTGAAAGTATTACCTTTTAAACAAAAAAATAATTATCGAAATCGGTCAACGCAGTAACGAATGAACGCTGAACATACATAAAAAAAAAAAAAAAAAAGATACCGACGAATTGAGAACCTCCTCCTTTTTGAAGTCGGTTGAAAATGGGTACGACGACTATCTTTTTTTTCCTTGTCTATCAAGTAGATTATCAAGTATTGGATACGTATTTTTTTCTTTTACCGCATAATCAAAATATTACAGAGACAGGTACCTGTATTGATTTGAAATGTTGCATGATGTCACGTCTTGGTACAATTTTTACTTTAAAATGACGAACCCACTCATGAACTTTGACGCACTTTATCTTTTGTAATTTTTTGATTAATTGACAAAGGAGAAAATTAGGTGTTTATAATGTTTAATAATCTAATTGAGGGACTGAAAATATAATTTAATTGTCTTTACCTAGTCTTCCCTATTTCAACAAATATTAGAATAATAGATTACACTTCAAAATTAATTATTTTTTATCATATTATTTATTATTTTTAGTTAAGATGGGCCCAGATAGATGTCGCCTAGATAGCTTAAGAAATGAGTTTAATTCCCAATTAAGGTAGTGTAATTATTATCTTCTATATTACTATGACTAGCATGAATGCAAAAACATTGTTGGTATTTTCATCACCATAATCATCATTTCAGCCATAGAACGTCCACTACTGAACATAGGCCTCCTCCAGTTACTTCCATTGGCAAGTTGAAAGCGGCCGCATTCAGCGGCTTCCTGCAACCTTTACCAGGTCGTCTGTCCACCTTGTAGGTGGATGTCCTACGTTGCGCTTGCCGGTACGTGGCCTCCATTCCAGAACCTTTTTGCCCCATCGGCCGTGCCGCGCCCACTACTACTTCAGCTTGCTAATCCATTGGGCTATTTCAGCGACTTTTGTTAATTTACGAATCTCTTCATTCCTGATTCTATATTGCAAAGAAACACCGAGCATAGTTCTTTCCATATCACGCTGTGCAACCTTGAACTTTCTTATGAAGCCCATAGTGAGAGGCCACACACACTGGTTGTAGATTTTTGTCTTTAGGCACTGAGGTATTTTGGACGAGAAGACATTGCGTAGTTTTTCGAATGCTGCCCAGCCGAGTTGGATTCGACGATTGACTTCCTTCTCAAAATTTGACCTACCCAAGTGGATCACTTGTCCTAGGTAGACATATTTGTCAACAATTTCGAGAGTAGAGCTCCCAACTGATACTGGGTAGGGCGCAACATGGACATTCGACATGATCTTTGTTTTGTCAATGTTCATCCAAAGGCTTACTTGTTGGGAAACTCGAATAAGGCCATCGAACATTATGCCAAGGTCATCAAGCGATGGTAGTTTAAAATAACTTAAGCGATGATTTAAAAAGCTGATAGGAAAGCCAATAGAATTGCAGTGCATAGTTTCTATAAGATCGATAGTCAAATAGGCACGAATTTGATAGGAACCAGTCCATATTTATTTTAGGTAAGTAAGGTTACACTCTCAACCCTGAAAAACGTGTCACACTAGAAATATTATTGTACCTACGCGTTCCCATGCGAACGCTTGGTATCCAATAAGTGCTGTACCAAAACTAATTACTATAATAACATTACCATAAACTGCGCAGGCTTATAAGCCCAAAAGCTAAGCTGTAGTTAACCAATGATGTAATTCTAAATTCAGTGCCATCTGAATTGCTAAACACTAGTTCGGTTCTATCGCAGAACCGCAAGCTATTAGCCTGATTATGTGGCAATGACCGTCACTGTATGTTGTGAACTTAATGGTATTAAATCTGATCCATACTCTAATTAAAGAAGGGTTCTTTCTTACTAGTTAAGGTATGATCAAGACGGTACGTACTTTATGAATAAATACCTAATAATAATAAATATTGGAAATTACATTACATGCTCTGATAACAATAATAAATATTAGACAACATCACATACATTGCTCTGATCCTAAGGTAAAAAGCTAAAGGACTTGTGTTATATAAATCAGAAACATGACAATATCATACCACCGAGACACGGGACCACATAGGAAATATCGTTTTCTACATTGACACGAATAGAACTCCGGGACCGGTAGATTTTATGTCCGTGAGCTATGTCTACCTATATATGTGTAATGCTCTTGCGCGCCATTGACATGGAGAAACTAAAAGGGTAATCCTTAAATGAACACCTTGCAATAAAGCTAATTGATATGAATCTCTTCCACTAATATATTACTTTGCCATAAATAAGCATTTAAAATTATAGGCAGTCAAAACCATCCATGGACAATATTTGTAGCTATGGCGTTGTATAACATCATAATTTATTAACATTGGAAAGCAAATAAAGTTCGATGTGGTGTATTGATTTTCGACGTAATGTTTATTTACGATTTTATCCATAACATTGACCATTTGACCCTATTGATTGTCATGATAAAGCAGAATGTTTATATTTTCGTATTTATTTTGGATAGCTTCTTTGATACCTATTATCAGAAAGCTAATTTAAAACTATCAAAATAAGTATTTTCATGTAAAATAAAGGGATATTAAATACATTTTTCACATGTCTTATTATATATCATGCAAACTTTACTCAAAGCAAATTATTACAGCCCTTAGCTTTAGCCGGGTTGTAATGTTGTACTGAATTTCATTACAACTCGCTGGGTAATAATAATAAAATGTCCAGTTCTTATTATTATGAGCTTAAAGTACGACGACGACCTCCGTAACCAAAAGGCGAGCATACTGGACTTGGTGTCGCTATCTCCGAGGTTCAGGGTTCGATTTGAGCCAGCCGATGAGAGATTCAATGTTTTCGTTTGCACCGACTCCAAAAGTAACTGATTAGGTACCTTACGTGTTAAGATTATTTTTCGCTTTTTAGTGTTTTGAAGTCGGTTTTTTTTTTGTATTTATGTTACCCAATATCTTTGACAAATGTAAACCGATTTTGAAATATTTTTTTTTTTAATAGCTTATACTTCAAAGATACTATAATAAAACATTTGCGGAAAAAAAATCACCCCTAAGAGTGAAATAGTAGGACATGAAATCAATGCTCAGCAGTTAAATTTGGTTTGCACTCTTAAGATCTGTTTTAATTAGGATTTATCACTAAAAATAGATGAAATAAGTAAATTTTATTTTAAAAAAAAACGGCTTTAAATTACTAAAAATAATCTTAACATGTAAGTGATGTAAGGTACCTAATCAGTTACTTTTGGAGTCAATGCCAGCCGATGAGAGATTCAATGTTTTCGTTTGCACCGACTCCAAAAGTCACTGATGAGCTTTTTAGTTTTTGGAAGTCGGTTTTTTTTAATAAAATTTACATTTGAACACTTCGACTGTTTGCAACGAATAATGACTTTCTACCAAACTTTTTCAAAAATGTATAGCTAAGTCTAAACTAATCGATATGACGCATTTATTTAGATATTTTTACGATTCTTATTTCCACCTATCAAATTAAGTGTTGGACGTGACTCCCGCGCCCTTTTTCTCGCAGTACACACAGTCACCACGATCAAGGAAATTCCTCTGCAATGCACTGAGCTCTTATTGTTCATTTGACATCACGTCAAATGCACTTGCAATTCCCTTATTTGTTTCATTGTACGTTTTGTATGGCTGTCGTTCCCATACACAAGGTCTTTAGCCCTACCCCACACATGAAAGTCGGCGCCAGGTCAGGTGAACGTAGCGGCGAATACCGCTACCGCGCCCAAGTCTCCCGAACTCGACTCTCAGAAGAAGAGAAAAGGGATGGTAACCACGCTGCGCAGAAGCCGCCATACATAGTACTGGCTTACTCCAGAAATACTTGCAGCGTCTGCGGTGTTTGCCACTGGATACGGGTGAAAGAAATCCAGCACGTTATCTTCCAGGTGTCTGTCAGTTCTTGTGATCGCAACATAATTTCACCTGCGTCATGATATAGTCTATGTATGTATGATGTAGTCTATGTATTATATTATTTAGTTTATAATATTTGACATAGATACTGTGTGTAGTTTATGCTGTGATTATATAATAATGTTCATTTTTGTAACGTCATATGCACCGCCCACAAAACATTTTTGTTTAGCCTAATGGTCGACTGGTAGAGAATGCCACATGGCATTAAGTCCACCTTTTGTACGATTTTATTTTGTGCAATAAAGTTTAAATAAATAAATAAATAAATAAATAAATGATAACAGCTGATGGCCTTATTTATGATACGGCACATTGCACATACGAGTACAACGCGCTCACGCGCACAGCACGACGAAATATTTTTAGCGAACTGATGAACCGCTCCCGCGCCGGCCTCCGAGGCGGCAGGACGGGGCAGGCCGCGGTAGTGGCTGGCTGGCAACGTGCAAGCTTCGCACCGCACGCCGCGGCCCATTTGTCGGCTCCATTGATAAATACCGAGATAAGTTTAGAAGCGAGAATTCCCTGCCATACACGGGATGTTTTATTTTACTTTTTTAACAAAATCTATTTTGGTGTTTTCCTTGAAAACCAGCGTATAAAAAAATATATTTGGTTACTTGTTCATTGTCAGACAGTGTAAATATTTTGCAAATATCTTGAAGAATTGTTTTTATTTGTTTTTTATTAAAATAACATCAATAGATCTTTTTAGGAGCTATGGTATTAAAATAAATAATTTCAGTTTTTTGAAATGTGATATTGTTTTATTTCTGCAAGCAATCGCTAAACCATCTCCGTAGTGCAATAAAACGTGTTCTAAAATAATAAATAACCAATTAAACTTAGTTTTGAAATCTCAATGTAAAGTTTATTTATATAATTTTAAAAATGTATGAAAATACTGTAAGTCTGTAAATTATATTCCCTAATGCAATAAATAAGTAAAACACAAACAAAGATAAGGCTTTACCAATTATTTCTGCAATATACACATCCATATTTTATATCACTCAATAACAAAAATGTGTAAAATTAGGTGCTTCTTTTAATTCTTATTGAAAAAAACAAGCAACATAGGCGTATAACCACTTAAGCCACATTTTTTACGTTATTTAAATAGCAAAACAGCTTTATATTTATTTACTAATAGTTAATTATGAGTAACCCTTATACAATAAATACGTTATTGTTTCTTTTCGTGATAAGTAAAAATCAAGTAATCTGTCTTTAGAGCTAGTTATAGAGAATTGAAGAATTCGTTTAGGGGCTTTTAATGATATACGATACCATGGTAAGAATATTGATCGGTTAGGCAGTATAACAAAAACTAACAGTTTTTTCACTCTCCTATATAGATAGATAGATAGATACTCTTTATTGCACACCATACAAGTAAAATACACATGATTTTTACAGAAAGATGTACAATTTAGGTATTTATACGTATTTTTTTTATTAGGTAATATATAGTTAGTGCATTATGAATGCACAAGGAAGGCGGCAATCAGAGAAGAGTGGCGACGTGTTGTGAAGCTTGCCACCTACACCTGAAGTGATGACCACGACCACTATGACAAGAGTGTTACCGACAAAGAAAATATAGTTAGTGTTTCTGAGTTACGCCTTTGTTGTTCTAGGTGTGCGATTTGTTGGGATTTAAAAATGCACAACTGCTGTACTGTTTGTTTTTTGTTTTCAGATGCTTTTTGTTTTGTTTTAAGCAAGGCTTGCCTTGGATTTCTCAGTCAAACCCAAAAGATGAAGATGAGGCCTATGATGAAATACAATTTCCTAATTATGAATATTTTTTGCTAATCTTGTGTATTTCTAATTTTCAATGAAAATTGTAACACAGGTGATCGCAACGGAACAATAGCTGATGAGTAAACTATAATCCAGACGGTAGAATTTAGCAGCCATAAAATGGAAGGGCCTGGAGTGGACCAAGCTCCGGAACTCAATTAAGGTGCTTCTCATTGATGTATCTGAAATAATATCGTAGAAATAAAATCCCCCTTTAAGCTTTGCATAATCGTTAGATTAGAATCTAGTAACATTTACTTTATAATTTTAAACTTTGTTGCCTTCTGACAAGTAGTTACTATACTAATATTTTGAAAATAAGATTGCTTTTGTGAAAAAATCTATATAATTTTGGTCAGACGAGATAAGTTTAGTCCGGTTTTAAACTTGTATTATAGCAAACTCCACGAATTCAAATTTACAACGATCTAGAGTTTTAAATTGTCCAACTGAAGGATTGTATTCTAAATATTTGGTTTCTTAATTTATTAATTATTTAAGAATTACCTTTTATATAAAACATATTAGCAAACTCAAAACGAAAACTTACTTAGATGCAAATCCAAAAAAGAAAAATAGAATACGAAATACATTTTTAAATAACCCTAAGATTAGACTTAATTGACGACCTCCGTAGCCGAGAGGCGAGTATACTGGACTCGGTGTCGCTATCTCTGAGATCCCGGATTTGATTCCCGGTCAGTCAATGTAAAAAAATAACTTTCATATATTGTCTCGGGTTTGGGTGCTGTGGAACCGTCACTGTTTCTGATTTCTGCAACACAAGTGCTTAAGCTACTTATAGGATCAGAGCAATGTATGTGATATTGTCCAATATATTTATTTATTTACACATAGTCATACCTGTAAATAAAATATTTGATGTGCCCAATAAATGAACTTACCTATATTCTTGTCAGCAAGTATATGATCTACAATGCTTATAATCATAAATCTCTGCTTGTAAGTCTTTTCACAGGTGTGAACTAAACATATTAGAACTGCAGCACTGTAGAACAAGATTGTAAAAACATAGAAGTACATTCATTGATTGTGCTTTTGTTATATTCTGAAAAACAACGACACTATTAATGTTAAAAAAAAAACTTTGTAATAAACGGCAAAATCAGAATATAATTTATGTTATATTATTTGTACTCATTTGTATCACCGTGTACAGTACTTAATTATAATTTTATAATGTAAGCGCAAGCGACCGCCATCGTGCCTGGTCGCTTAAGGCTTTACAATCTAAAGAGTTCCATGATTTTAAATTTGTGTGTTTCTAAACACTATAACTACCTTTTATCCGACATCAAAAAAGGAGGAGGTTATCAATTAGTCGGAATCATTGTTTTTTTATGGATGTTCGGCGTTCAATGATTCTTTTTTTGTTTGAAAAGGAATACTGGTCTTGAATAGTCCCAATATAAGTTCTGATAATGTGATCTATGTAAATGAAAATCAACAAACATTGCATGAACTCCATACAACGCCAACTGATTTTTGTATCTATGTTACCCAATTTCTTCGGCAAATGTAAATCCTTTTTTTTTTATAGGATAGCTTATACTTTGCAATAGTATACTTTGAAAAATTTAACCTTAGGGGGAAAAAAATATATGGGATGCAATCGGTGTTCAGCAGTTAAGTAACTTTTGTTTGCACTAATAGTTGATTCGTTTTGATGAGGATTTATTTATCTACAACTATTACTATACAGAGTTATTTGTAAAACATCAACAACCTCCTACAATCCATCCAAATCGTTTGGTGATACCGTCTTGTTTAACGAAGGGTTGCCAATGGAATTGTTATTTTATGTCAATTAAATTGTTTAATAAGTTGCCAGATGCAATGAAAGATTTACCCATAAAAAAATTAAATCCTATTTGTTGTATCAGTTGTTAAGTGAGAAATGTTTTTATAGTGTGGATGAATTTATTAATTGTAAAATGTGAATATAATTAATTGTTATATAATTTAATGATCGATTTATTGTCTAATTTCTTTTTTTATTGTTTTTATTGTGTTTTTATTTGTATAATTGTATTAACTACCGCTTCTTTCCACTTATTGCATGCCATTGTTGGCTAAATGTGAGCAGCCATATACTTTGTGTCATCTTTTTGTACCACATTTACCGCAATAAAAACCTATTCTATTCTATTCTATTCTACAAATAACCCGGTATAACTAAACAGACGAAATAAGTACATTTTACGAAGAAAAACAAAACCGACTTCAAAAAACTGAAAAGCTGAAAATAATACTAACACATTTTAGTAGGTCTCAAGTGAACTAATCAGTCACTTTTGGAGTTGGTACCAGCCGATAAGAGTTCAAATGTTTTCGTTTGCACCGACCCCAAAAGTGACTGATTAGATACTTAAATGGGTTAATAATATTTTTAGCTCTTCAGGTTATTGAAGTCTGTTTTGTTTTCTTATAAAATTTTAAGGTTACTCACAGTGTTTTCAGCAATTATTCGAATGTTTAAAAGTATAGAACTTATGAACATGCATAATGTCAAAATATTATGTATCAAAATCTGAAAATAGAAAAAAAATACGCTTATCAAGTTTATTTTTAATAAATCTTTGAATTTTGGTTCTTACTTACTCTTACACCGAAAACTTTGTTTATAAAAGTTTTTTGTTCACTCAGAAACAAATAATATTTTTTTAGTGCATTGATTTCGAAAAAGTGGTTGTACATCACTTTTGTTGAAGTGACTAGCTCTCTCGCAGTTGTTTTGCCTTTTGAGGAATAGAACCAATATTTATCCCCAACAACATCGATTATCAGGTGTGTTTTATTATTCGTGAAAGAATACAAATCTTGCAGACTATCTCTCAATATATTGAGTCTGTACTCAATTAGAAAAACATTTGCACAAAATTCTGCTATGTTAAGTGTATTAAACAAGAAAAACAGGTTATACAATGAGAACCATTTTCAATACTTCCTTTTCTGTCGAAAGTTCTAGAGGGCGCTGTCCACAAGCAGCTTTCTAATTTTGTTCTCAACAATAACCTAATAAATGAATTCCAGTCAGGCTTTCGTCCCGGACATAGTACAACCACTGCCCTGCTAAAGGTCACTGAAGACATCCGGGAGGGAATGGAGGAATCTAGGGTGACTGTCTTGGTGCTGACGGACTTCTCTAACGCGTTTAAGTTACAGTTAACCATGATGTTCTTCTTTCAATCCTTTCCCACTTGCGGGTCTTTTCTGAGTCACTGAAATGGTTTAACTCCTACCTTCATGGACGCCAACAGTCTGTCCGTGCCGATCGCCAGTTCTCTGAATGGAATGACCTGGAGGCCGGCGTCCCTCAAGGTGGTATTCTGTCACCACTCCTCTTTTCTGTCTTCATCAATAATATTACTCACAATCTCAAGTGTTCTCACCACCTTTATGCCGATGATCTCCAGCTCTATGCTCAGGCAAACGTGAAAAACCTGAATTCCGCTATCTCAGCCTTAAATAGCGATCTTGCCCATATAGCTGAATGGTCACGCCAATTTGGCATTTCAGTAAATCCTACGAAATGCCAAGCTCTAGTAATAGGTAGCTCAAGGCAGTTGGCCAAATTAAACTTATTGGAGATTAACCCGATTCTGTTTAATAATATAGTCATCCCTTATAGTGACAGTGTCAAAAATCTCGGGTTGGTAATGGATAGCACTCTCTGCTGGAGTAAGCAGATCGTCGAGGTCAGCAGAAAAGTCACCGCAACTTTGCGCTTTCTATACAAATTTAAAAACTTTCTTCCTCCCCACACGAAGATCCTGTTGGTTCAAGCTCTCGTCCTGCCTCTGGTTGACTACGCTGATGTGTGCTGCTCTAACCTCTCCCAAGCCCATCTTGATAAGCTTGACCGCCTCCTCAACAATGCAATACGTTTCATCTTCGGGCTTCGTAAGTACGACGACATTTCCTCATTTCGCACGCAGCTTAAATGGTTGCCCATCCGACAGCGCCGAGACCTGAGGATACTTTGCACTCTCTTTACTATTTTACACGACCCACACTCCCCAAACTACATGAAACAACGTTTTACTTACCAAGGCTCCACCACTTCGCGCAATCTTCGATCTTCCCACGATCTTAGTCTCTTCATTCCCCCTCATAAATCTGGGTTCCTGTCCGATTCCTTCACTCTTTCAGCTATTCGTCTTTGGAATTCTCTCCCCCTTAGTATAAAACAATCTCCGTCAAAATTTGTGTTTAAAAAATCATTACGTGAGCATTATCTTGGCACCTCTCAGAACTGACCACTCTACTATTACTCAACTCCTTTTTTGTATGTTTCTTTCTCTTCTTTTTCACACTTTCAATTAATAATCATCGACTTCCTTAATATATTATATAGTATGTATTATAGTATGTATTTATTATTGTCTAAATTGTTAGGTATGTGTATGTATTTTACTCGTCTTAAAAAATATGTCGGATACTTTATACTCCGCCACTGACTACATTATCTGCATTACCTCAAGGTTGACTGGTAGAGAATGTTGTATAGCATTAAGTCCGCCAATTGTACTTACTTGTGCAATAAAGCTTAAATAAATAAAAATAAAAACCATGTTAGTGCTTCAATATCAATTAACTTGTAATGACTATTTGCGTACAGGAACCAAATTAAGGCTTCTACGGTAATAAATCCAGAAATGAAACTTAAAAAAATTTTAATAAGTAAAATTCTTGCTTGGATAATAGTATTGTACACCGTCCCAATGATTTCGTCGATTTTATCATACAATTTAAAATAATACAAGTTTTTGTATCTGTTTTTGTATACGGAAATAAATCCAACGAGATTTTGTATTAACGGAATACCACTGAAAAGATGAATCAGAAAATATGTCTCGTTGCGTTCATTCTTTATTATATTTAAAAGTTTTCCAGTGTAAATTATTGTTATGATAATAAGAAATAATATTAATAACGGAAGAATAATTTTTGGTGAGGAGTTAATTTTTAAATGTCCATGTTTACAAGTGACAACTGATAAACAAAATAATTTTAAGAGTCTATTTATTGGAGCCATATAGGAGTCTCAAATGCACTCTTGGGTTCGTTTCGGGTTGTTAATTTCACTTTCATGATGTCGGGAAAGCGAGACAACTTTACTGCGTGGGGTTTTTCACGCAGTGTACACGATCAATATCCGACTTTGTTTGACATGGAATTAAGGCTAATGTTTACACGGTGAGGGTCTATTATCATTTATTTTAAACAGGATGTAAAAAAAAGCTGAACAAAGCCTTAAACTATGCATTCTGTGCATCAAACGAAGTTAAATGCAAATAAAAGTGTGTATACCATGGACATGGAGCTGATCTGATGCTGAAGCTGGAAGGTGGCAATAGGAACTCCAGAACAAAACGACACAACCCCATCCTATTTGGGCTCATGTGACTCGTATTGCCAAGTACTTTGATCCTACATAGTAACTAGGGTCTGATGCTGGAGCTGGAAGGTGGCCAGAGGAACTGCAATAAAACGGCCCAACCCCATAAAGTTTGGGCTTGTTTGATTCGTATTGACGAGTACTTTTACTCTTTATAGTAACCAGGGTCTGATGCTGGAACTGAAAGGTGGCCATTGGAACTCCGCCATAAAACAATACATCCCCGTCGATTTTGGGCTCGTTTGATTTGTATTGACGTGTATAACTTAGATCCTATATGGTAACCAGGTTCTGCTGCTGGAGCTGAAAGGTGGCCATAGGAGCTCCGCTATAAAAAGACACAACCCAATCGAGTTGGGCTCGTTTGATTCGTCTTGATGAGTACTTTGATCCTATTTTGATGTACTAGGTTCATGGAGTCCTCGATTATGATATTGAGGTCGAATTGTTTAAGTCTGTAACATCAGTTGGTAAACTTTGACTTGCGTAATTTGGCGAGATAGGCTTAAACAGCATTAGTTTGCAACCCATCTAAGAGAAGAAGACAGGAGCTAGAAATGGTCGTTTAGGTCAAGGTGATGTTGCGTTACAATATATGAAATCGTAGACGTGTACAAAGGTCTGGTGAATAGTACCATTTGACATATTATTACAGGTATCACCTGGCTCTGCTTTCCGAGAGCACAAATGTATGACTACTGACATACCGTCCATGCGTATCATCATCATCAGCTAAGCCACAGGACGTCCACTGCAGGCTGAACATAAGCCAACCCCATTGACTTTTAGATTGGCCGGTTGGAAGCGGCCTGCATCCAGGGGGCTTCCTGCAAACTTCAGCAGGTCGGCTGTCCACCTTGTAAGTGGACATTCTACGCTGCGCTTGCTGGTGGCTACGACTTCCACTCTGGAACCTTTCTGCCCGTAGTACATAACACGTAGAACTGCCGATGGGTAGCTTAACGTGATATGTGCCCCGTCCACTGCCATTTCAGCTTGCTAATCCATTGGGCTATATCAGCCACTTTTGTTCTTCAAATCAAATCAAATCAAATCATTTATTTGTGTGTCTTTTACGGATCTCCTCATTTCTGATTCGATCTTGCAAGGAAACACCGAGCATAGCCATTTCCATAGCATGCTATGCGACCTTGAGCTTTCTTATGAGGCCCATAGTAAGATGCTACGTTTCAGTTTACCTCATCACTGGTAACACACATTGGTTGTAGACTTTCGTTTGTTTTTAGGCACTAAGGTGTTTTGGACGAGAGGACGTTATGTAGTTTCTCGAACGCTGCCCAGTCGTTACAAAATATACGTACAGCGTATTTGAAATACAGAATTATGTTCTTCATGTCATAAAGACAATAATAAGATAAGTACATTATGATATCTGTGATGATTTTTTATAGTAATTTTAGGTTCTGTCTTTGTTAAAAATGTCAACTTTTTTTAAAAATTAAGATTTATCCAAATAAAGAGACCAAATTTCTAATTATCTGTGATGATTTTATACAGGGTTACAGGGAAAGTCGTACAGAATATTAAAGGACGTTATTATTCAGGTCATTTCTGATCGAATTAATCCTTTATTATGGTATCCGAAATCTAACCGTTATGGAGATATTGAATTTTAAAGATATTTTTATAATGTATTTTCTTTTGGGTTTTCTATCGATTTTTTTGCGATTGAAGCTACTAGGGCCCGGTTTTTTTATGTTTCCATGAAGACATGAATACATGTCAATTAATAAAAATGATCAACAAACACTGAACCTATTACTAACAGCTTCATAAAACTGCTCGACAACGGTTGAAATTAAAGAATTTTCACTAATTGTTTTTAACTTTGAAGAGCTTTTTTTTAAAAAAAAATATGTATGGTACTTATCCTGCAAGTAATTTTAAAAGCTTCTACATTTTTTTAGCTATTCAAAAAGGTATAACACTTGTTATTAAATAGGCTAAACATTGACAAAATAACAGTTAAGGCAGTAGAGGGTACATTTTTAGTTTGAGGTAAAAATAGCTAAAATGGTAAAAAAAAACAAAAAATACAGTAATACTTTTATAATTCGTGTTCCACATGTCCGCCATTATTTCTTAGACACATTCTCATTCTTTTTCTTGAATTACTTTTTACAACAGAAGTTCGCAGGTT
This sequence comes from Anania hortulata, assembly GCA_963576865.1. NCBI lineage: Eukaryota > Metazoa > Arthropoda > Insecta > Lepidoptera > Crambidae > Anania > Anania hortulata. The sequence goes on from OY756400.1 coordinate 2,337,936, forward strand.
CCGTCTCATTTCCTCAGCCGCATCCATAATTTTTTGTTTTAAAACATCGACATTTGCGATCGGCGTCATTTGGTCATAAACAAGACTCTTCATATGTGTGTGTAACAAGCACTATTAATAGTATTATAACGTAGATAACTCGTCGTTTTATAAATTGCACTATAAACTCAAAAGTGTTATATATGGGCCACTTTGAAAGCACGCTTTTTTTTATAAAAACGTTTTAATATCTCTAAGTTGAAATGTTTATATAATCTCTTTTGTTAAAGCGATTGTCCCTTTGACTGTTAACTGACGACTCATGAGAAAATTATTTCAATTAATAATAATGTATAATTAAATAACAATTTAATAGCAGATTTTGTAACATTAACATTTCTACGCCTAAACCAATGGAAGAATATGTTGTACTTTTGCATAGCTCTAAGATCTTGTGTTACCATGTTCTTGGAAATAAATTATTTATCATCATTATCATTAAAAAAATATCGATTTAATGTAAATTTCTTAGTGTTTTTAAATATTGTCATAAATGTTAAGTGCGAAATAATTAATTATGTATAATAGCAGGTAGTGATTGATTACAATCGATACGGTCGGTCAATGTAGAAAAATTACTTTTCTATATTGTCTCGGGTCTATCAGAAACTAGCCTATTGTACATACGCGGTCTTATGCGAACGATTGGTATCCAATAAATGCTGCACCAAAGCTAATTACTATATAATATTACCATAAACTGCACAAGCTTATAAGCCCTAAAGCTAAGCTGTAGTTAACCAGTGATGTAATTCTAAATTCAGTGCCATCTGACTTGCTAAACACCAGTTCGGCTCTAACGCAGAACCGCAAGCTATTAGCCTGATTATGTGTCAATAACCTTCAGAGTATGTCGTGAACTTAGTGGCATTCAATCTGATCCTATACTCTGATCAAAGGTAGTTTAAGATATTTTGTGGATAAATAATAACAATAATAAATAGTGGACAAACATCAGCTATCAGAAACAACGATGGTATCACATCACTCATACCCGAGACCACATAGGAAAGATCCCTTTCTACATTGACCCGATCAAGAATAGAACCCGGGACTGGGAGATTTCGTGTCTGTTAATTTTTCGTGAATCCCTGTAGCACGAGACGGGCAGCAGCGTCTACGTGTGAAATCTTATAAAAAATACTACGCTCGCCAACCCGCCTGCCAAGCGTGGCGAGTATTGGCAATCCCCCCCAATGAAAGTCATTGGGGGAGGCCTATGTTCAGCAGTGGACGTCCTATGGCTGAAATTATGACGATGATGATGATGAGCTATCAATGTGTGTGCTGCTCTTGCGCGCCATTGTATGAAGCTTATCTTTCGCTGGATGCAAACGGCCTAAGAGACGCTCACTGCAAGGCTTTGAATACCGTTAAAAATCAGGTATCGTTACCCTCATCATACCAAGATAACGTTAATAGCAAAGGTAACGTTATGCTTGGTAACGATACTTGGCCGGCCTTTTACCGGTAAACTGACTTAACGTTATTGATAATTTTACCGGTAAATGGAAACATTACCAAATTAATACTATAAGTACCGTTAATTAAGTTCATAAATTTTCATCTTTACTTTTAATATTTATACATTATGTAAAGAAAACACAGCCGAGGTAATCAAGACTACAAAAGAAGCCTACTACTCTAATTTGTTGTAAAACTAACCGCACGGGTTAGCAACGACGGTTTTAGGTAACGGAAAAAGTATCGATAGGTACTCAATTTAACGTTAATTTTTAACATTATCATATTGATATCGATACTAAACTACCGTTACCAGTATTTCCGCTACAATTTTAACGTTATGAAGATATTGTTACTTAACGATACTTATAGTGTGAATTTGGTAACGTTAACAAGCCCTGGCTCGCTGTAGTTTCCTAATAGGAAAGGCTTATTTAAAAAGTAATGAAAAACTATATCATAGTGGACCTTCAAAGACTTCTGATGTAAATGTAATTTTGTACTATATTACTGTTGGTTTTATGTTGTGTGCAATAAAAAATACATATCTGTCTAACTATTTTTATTTGTTCCAAAATCAATTCCTTTGAGGCTGTTCGAGTATTATTAAGTAAAAACATTCAACCATACAAAATTTTGTATTGATAATAATAATATAGTAAGTTAAAATTATTATGATTAAACATGAATTACAAATAAAGGCAAGTCACTTATCTTCATTAACAGTTCTCAAACTTATCTGTCTCTTTTGAATATGATTAAAAAAGTCAAGACATCTTATACTAAAAGACATCATAAGTAAGCCCACTTTAATTATATAAATGTGTCTTTAACACGGCTCAAACCCCGTCATCTATATCAAAATCAAAGCCGTGGCCTATCAACCATTTTGAGCTATCCATCGTTGACACACGCCTTAACCCTCATAAGATATTAACCTAAGACGCTATTAACAAGTAATCCTTCAACTGAGGTGACCCGTGTGTAGTACAATAAGAACAGTTACCACTTTTGACGACCTTTGACAATAACACTACTAGCTTGAACGCAAATTGATGTTCTGTACTTTCAACTCCCGGGTCATATCAGAACATTAATTTTATAATAATTATTATAATAGTATCACTCCGTTGCCCATAGATCGAGTAAAATTATATTGAAGGCTTTATGGTCCTAGTTCAAGATATGGGTGTCAGAAGATGTCATCTATATGTTCTGTAATGGTAAATAATATTGTAAGATATTTAAAAAATTGTACGGCTTTGGATGCTAACGTATTGCTGCATGTATAATTCTGGGACGATTTCGACGACAAACCTTAATATTTTAACAAATTATCTAAAAACGAAATTAATGAATAATTATTCATTCAAAATAAACAGGTGGTTCAATCTTAGCTATGTCTGTTCATATGCTAATACCGCGTCGTAATCTGGAGACGCCATGAATGGAAATGAATGTGTGACAAATTTATTACACCATGAATTGAGATTTTACGTTTCAAATCGTGCCTATTACAGAATAATGGTTAGGTCAGGATTAACATTGCACTTATATAACTTTAATTAATTATTTTAAATGATTAGAATAAATAGATGTTATTCGTTACATTACTTACCAAAGATTATACTTACATTGCTTTGATCCTAAGGTAATAAGCTAAAGTACTCGTGTTTTAGAAATCAGAAATAACGATGGTACCATAACACCCAGACACGAGACAAACTTTGTCAAAACAAAAGTGGGTCCCGACTAATATCGCACAGGTTAATATTGCTAAATAAACAGCCCGTGTTTGAATAATATTAAATGACCACCATTTTTACTAGTATCAGCAAAAGTATTGGGGTAGATATCAAATCAAATCAAATAAATTCAAATTTATTTATTGTGAATCACAGGTACAGAGAGGTGGCAATATAATAATAAGGTTAGAACAACTGTGTCCCGCCGCATGGGCATACAATAATAGGTATTAATGAATTGAATTAAATTAAATTAAATGTCAGATCAATTTCAGAACTATTTTACGTTATTAACAAATAAACTTTATAAAATACCTGTATTAATTAATAAATCGGAATGTCATTTAAATAGTGCAATCTGTAATGAAATCACTAATTTTGTAGTAGCATTTCGCTATTAGAAAGTTGTAAAGTTTTCGTTTAAAATATGTCAGGTCATCAGTGCTCCGAATGGATCCTGGAATTTTGTTAAAAATACGAGACGCGTTGCAGAAGATGCTTTGGTGGAATAAAGCTGTCCTACTGGCTATTGTACATAGTTTATGTTGATGCCGAGCCCGCGTTTTATATTCAAAAGATAGATAGATAGATACTCTTTATTGCACACCATACAAGTAAATTACACATAATTTTTACAGAAAAAAAAAATTACAATTTAGGCGGTCTTATCGCTAATAGCGATCTCTTCCAGACAACCTTCAGGTAGAGGACAACCATTAGAGAAAGTGGAAGGTGTTGCAGGGTTCTTAAAATTCGTAAATTTCCTGATACAAATAGGATTGCAAAAATGTATGGCATAGACGTATACATACAGTAATAAATAAATAAAAATAAATACATAACAATAATTATACATACACTAAACATTCTTAATACTAATTGATATCGAGGAGATGTCGAGACCAACAGTGACCAGTAATATCCTAAGATATGAACCCAGTTTGTGTCAAGGGTAATTTGTCTATATAAAAAAAAATTTTTTTAGTCATAGGTTTTAGTGACTCGAGTTAATGATTATTATCATTTCTCACAACAATTGCTCACAAGACTATACTGGCCTTAATACACAAAAAATAGAGTAGTTTAAACAATGCATAAAAATAGCTATACTATTAAAACCAAGAACCAGTTTATTTATGAAATAGGTCTTAAACTCGTCGCAATTATTTTTTACCGTACCACTGCCTTGGGACAATATTGTGGCCTAGCGCCGAGAAAAAACGCAAAAATGTCAGTACTATATCGCCTCTTTTTAGATAGTATGTTAAAATTACAACATATAACAACATATATAGTCGTTGTTTCTGATTTCTGTATCACAAGTGCTTAAGCTACTTATCACAGGATCAGTGCAATGTATGTGATGTTGTCCATATTTATTTATTTATTTATTTATTTATTTATAACGAACCTGTAAGAACAGGTATTTGATCCTAAACATTTACATTATTTTAAAAATTATCAATAATACCCTTTTTTTTGTTCAAATCATCTTGACATGCGATACAAATTTATGTTTAGGTAGTTCAGCAAATAGACTTTAAGTAATTTGTAAAAAAGCAAATACATTTTTCCATGAAAGAATTACCTACTTTATGCAGTCTCCGATTCGTAATGTTATTAACATTGTTGACGCATTAGTATCTCAGTAATGTTAACTAATATGTACTTTGAATTGGTTGGCTAATTGTTTACATGTTTTAAACATAATTACCTGCTTTTGAAGATTCACTATTTTCACACATAACACAGGTCTTATCACAATAGTAATTTTTGTTAAAAGTAAACGTCGGGTTGAATTTGAATTTAAACACTTTTACCTTTTCAAAAATTTTACTACCGTGATTAGACCTGTGTTATGTGTAATGTTTTAAACATCTTTTTAGGGTTCCGTACCCAAATGGCAAAATACGGAACCCTTATGGATTCGTCATGTCTGTTTGTCTGTCCGTCCGTATGTCACAGCCACTTTTTTTTTCGAAACTAAAAATTATACTGTTGAAACTTGGTAAGTAGATATATTATGTGAACCACATTAAGATGAAACACACATAAATTGAAAAATAATAATAAATTTTGGGGGTTTCCCATACTTAGAACTGAAACTCAAATTTTTTTTTTCATCTAACCCATACGTGTTATCTATGGATGGGTCTTTAAATATGATATTGAGGTTTCTAATAATATATTTTTTTTCTAAACTAAATAGTTTGCGCGAGAGACTTCCAAAGTCGCAAAATGTGTGTCCTCCTCCTGTAACTTCTAATACAGTGTGTAACGAAAAGGTGAAATAAAACTTTAAGGGGTTTATTCTACGGCTAAATTACATCAACTTTTTCTATGGGACCATCAAAATCTCATTAAAAAAAAATTGACGTTTCCATACAAACTGATGCCAGCTGGTCGCGTTTTAGTATGGGAAAGTGTTTTTTTTTTGCGATTTCGATGTTGGTCCCATAGAAAAAGTTGATGTAATTTAGTCGTAGAATAACCCCTTAAAGTTTTATTTTACCTTTTCGTTACACCCTGTAATAAGAGAATGATAAAACAAAAAAATATATGATGTATATTACCATGCAAACTTCCACCGAAAATTGGTTTGAACGAGATCTAGTAAGTAGTTTTTTTTAATACGTCATAAATCGTAAACCGCAATTTACCTTTCGTAATGTTATGGATTTCATTTCGCAATAAAAATACCTTAACTATGACTCGATTGTCGTGATGGGCGAACTTTTACTTATATAGGTACCTACAGGTTTGTACGGAACCCTCGGTGCGCGAGTCTGACTCGGACTTGACTGTTTTTTTTTTAACAAGACAGTACTTATTTAAAATATAACAACAAAGCACTTTGAAAGTAAGTTATTATTGGCCAAGATCTTTTTTATGACTAGATGGACACGAAATGAAAACATAAATTTAAGGTTAAATTCATCGTAACTTTACGTGTAGCATTATTAAAGTAACTAAAAGTTGATTACAAAAGGTAATTCAGTAAGCTATATTGCAAAACAAACTTGGCGCTAAATCAGATAAATTGTTTTAAAATGTTAATCTATAAATTAGGTAAAGATATTGCTGACTCTTATTATACTCGTAAAATATTACTATAGCATTTACATTTGTGAATCATTGTGTTAGTTTTTAAGCTAATATTGATAGTATGTGTGTTTGTAAAAAAAATTATAAAACTGTAACTGGCTCACTCCACGCTTTGGCTATAAGCTGTTAGTGGAGTGTGCAATTGAATTTAAATAAAAAAAATAAGCTGTTAGGTACCTACATTCCAAATATAATAATATGTTATCTACTTTTATAACCTAGAATTATTTTTTATAGGAAACCTCTATTTTTTTAGATAAGAATCATTATTACAATACAAATATTATTTAATGTTCTGTTGGCCTTCCGATAGTTAATTACTGTTTTACAACGTTTGAGTACTTATCTCTAGAGTATTCTGAAACGCTTTAAAATGACCTATAATGTTTTAATGTTAATGTGTAACAAAAAAACAGTAGGTATACAGGATTATTTGTAAAACATCAACAACCTCCTAGGGGCTGATTCTGGTGCTCAAATACAATAACTTTTTCTAGAGGATCAACATTGAAATCGCAAAAAAAAACACTTCCCCGTACTAAGCCACCACCAGCTGACATCAGTTTGTATGGAGAAATGTTTTATTTTTTATTTCAATGTTGGTCCCATAGAAAAAGTAGTTGTTGATGTTTTACAAATAACCCTGTATGGCTTTGTTTATGTCGAAATATGGCTGCCACGTTGTAAAGGTATATGTTCTAGAATTTTCTAGATCTAAAAAGATAAAAAATTATAACCAAGAGAAAGCTAAAAGTCTAATCGCCGTGTTTACCTGTATATTTAGGCTAAGCTGTTAGGATTTTTGTACGATTTCACCAATATCAAATAAGGTTCACTTATTAATTACTCATTAATAGGGATGACGACAATATTTTTTTCGTCTATCTGGTATATTATCAAAAAGTATCGAACACGATTTTTTTATTTTTTTGCATAATCAAATTATCCAGAGATATTTTGATTTAATATGTCGCATGACGTCACGCCTGGGTACCATTTTTACATAGAAGTGACATCACGAGCCCGCACTCCCAAACTTTGACGCCCTTTATCTTTGTAATGTTTTGGTTGATTGACAATACAAAAAATAAGTGTGCATTTTTTTTTGATAATCTAACTGACGGACTAAATAGAATTTAATTTTCTTTACATAATCGTATACATCCAATACATTTGCCCGGCGGGCGTTGATATTTCAGTTGCGGATGCGCTGCAAGCTTAGCGTCTAGTGTAGATGTTATTGCAAAAAGTAATATATTGGTAAGGTAAGTTTACCCAGTATCATAACCATCTTATGTAAAGATTTTTAAAAACTGTGTATCATACAAACTTCATCATCATCATCATTTCAGCCATAGGCTTGTAGGTAGTATGTAGTCTGTCTAAAACAGAAAATCTTTGGACTTTTAAATGCAACTGTTTTGAGTGACTTATTAATAGAACGTAGAACGTCCACCCACGAGGTGGACAGACGACCTGGTTGCAGGAAGTTGCAGGAAGCCGCTGGATGCAGGCCGCTTCCAACCGGCCAATCTAGAAATCACTGTTAGACGCCTATGTTCAGCAGTGGACGTCCTATAGCTGAAATGATAATGATGATGACGTCTCATTCTGTTGGAAACACGTCTAGAGGCTAGCATCTAGGCGCCTGGTCGTCCCCTCTTCACGTTAACCCAGCCATTAGCGCCAGTTATTGGCCCAAACGTGAAGAGCGGAATGTTGGAGTGATGGCCGAGATATTAGATTCGATGGGACCAACATCGAAATAAATAAACAATAATGATATCACGTTACCAAGTCAATATGGGACATCATGTTTTTATTTGAGATTTTAATATCGGTCTCATAGAAAAGTTGTATAACACCAAAATCAGTCCTTAAGAGGTTTTGAATATTTAGAGTTACAAGTTGCAGATAGAACACACAGACAAACAAACAGGCATCTGTATTATTAAATAAAATCTCGGTAACACATTCCCAGAATATAAAAAACATGCAACAGTACAATCGCCTACAAAATGAACAAACGCACTAGAGTTTTTAAAAGGCCATTTTCAGGCCTCAAATTGACGCTTTATTCAGTGGCCAGTTGGTAAGAGGTTGAATGAGTAAAACTCAAGGTTTGGTGCAAGTCATAAAAATATAGGCACTACCTGTAAATACAAGGTGTAATTAAAATAAAGTTAAACCTCTGAGTGACTGATTCTGGTGCTTTTAGAGAACTACTTTTTCTATGAGAAAACAAATTCCAAAAAAAATTTAGACTTTTTCATACAAACTGATGTTCCCACTGATACTGATACTGATGGTCTTGGTTAAGTATGGGAAAGTGTTTTTTTTTGCGATTTCGATGTTTGCTCTTATCGAAAAAGTTGCTGTATTAAGGGAGTAGAGAGGAGGGAGAGTAGGTTTTGTGTTATTTAAATTACAGCTTGTATAAGTTCTTCTATTTTTTAAACTTTTTTTGTGTATTTTCAAGATTGTTTTAACTTAGAAATCAATAATCGTTGTTCTCACTGACTTAAGCTTATGTTACACCCTTATTTATAAACAAGTAACTATTTTGTTTTTTTAGTAATAATATTCACTGAAGTTAGAATTGTCAAAAGTTAGAATTGAGAACATGCTTAGAATACGACTTTTTAAAGCATTGTGCACTTGTTCTAAATTGTTTTGGCAATGCGAAAATGGTAATTTGTAATGCGTAATACAAATTTTAATAAAATATATATGTATTATAAATTCTAACGGAATATCTATCCTTTCGGTAATTATCTTCTTATACAGCAACCGAGTGTTGCCTGAGAAAGAAAACCATTAAGCACTGGCTGTTGTTAATTTAGCATTAACTTTACAAGGCAAGGTATAGTAAGTAACGTACAGACAACGGCAAATCAACCCACCCAAAAAGTTCAAGGTTCAACTAACTCCGAGACGTAGAGATCATTACCAATTTTAAAAAAATGACATTTTGTGGTAGGTTGACGAGCTGTTATCTGAACTTACTTGACTACAGAATAAGATTCTCAAAATAAGAATTCTATACTCAAGTAATGACTTCTTTATTAATATGGATGTTAGTCGCTTTTTCCTTAGACCAGCTGATAAATGTAAAGGCATGGAAGTAGCCCCGGTCAGCTCTCGCGTCGAGTGCGCGTTATGAGCCCGTGCCTTGTCCAACGCCAAATTGGGTTTTAAAGAAACCCAGGCACTTTTCAACTTGATTGTACTTTTCTTTATTTCGAGTAATGCTGCCCGCATACAATACAATAGTATTATTACTAATATAGGGAATTTCAGTACTCATTGGATATGAAATTGAATGATTTTAATTAATTTGCGTAGGTATATTTCTAAGTGAGAAATGCTTTTATAATATAAATGAATAGGTATCTCAATATGTAATTTAATGTAATTTAATTTAATACAATTAAATTTATTCATACTTATATAACCTTATGTAATTACTTTATTAATATTTGCATGCTTGAAGGTATAGTATATTCTATCTGCCCCGAGACCCTTTTAAGACCTATTAATTCAGAAAACTATAATTTAAAAAAAATATTTAAATATATTTATATATAGTCACAGGTTAACAGGATGTACACTGATAAAATAGGACCTTATATTGCTACTTATTTGACGACCTCCGTGGCCGTGAGGCTAGCGTAACGGACTTTATGTCGCTATCTCTGAGGTTCCGGGTTCGATTCCAGGTCGGTCAATGTGGAAAAATAACATTTTTTTTAATGTCTCGGATCTAGGTGTTGTGGTACCGTCATTGTTTTTGATTTCTATAACACAAGTGCTTCAGCTACTTCATAGGATCAGAGCAATGTATGTGATCTTGTCCAATATTTATTTAGATGATGTTTACCGTATTTAAATTAAAGTAATTACGATTTAAAAAGTCTACCTAAGCTATTTATTCAATTATTAAAGTAATCCGTCTTTCAAGAAACCCAATTAACTAAGATTAGACGAATTCCTTTGCATGATAAAAAATCTTCCTCATTTTCCTCTCATTATTATTCTGCGACCTCTTTGTTTAAAAAAAGTCGCTCGAGGCATATACCTCGTATCAAGGATGTAGTAGGGTGGGCAAAAAAGGCAAAATAATTACGTACCACAGATTTCATCTAGGTTCAATTTTAGAGATTATTAACTCATGAAACTCAAATGACCTCGTAAGAATTTAGTTTTAAATGTCTTGTTTTGATGGGCTGAGAAGTTAATAAAAAACAACTATGTTGAGAGATATAATGTAATGTACTGCTATACATTTAATTAGTGCGTGATAACTAATTAGTGCGCATAAGGTACACAAAGTATGCGCAAGGTGATCGCATGCGGCACGCGAATCGTGCATATGCGGAGCGCTCGCCAGATTTATACTCACTTTCACTTATTATAATGGTTTGCAGTAAAAAGTATCTATATAGAAAAAATTGATAGGTACTCTTTACTGCAAACTTTCTTTATTTAAAACAAAAGTCTCTGAGCAGTGCGTTACCAGTCACGACTTACGGTACAAACTTTTCTGACGTCTTAGTTCTTAGACGTTTGTTGGACTCTTAAACAATCTTAAAGTCACCCAACATGCTATGCTTCTACTTTGTCTCCGAGATAAGATTTGAAAAGAGAGAATAATTAGAAGTAGAGAACCAAAGTTACAGGCATAGCTTTTCAAATTGCAAGTGGCAATGGGCAGGCCACATAGCTTGTAGAACTGATAGCCGTGGGGAAGAAACGTCTCGAGTGGCGACCACAGATGGACTGGACTGATGACTTAGTCAAGGTTGAAGGCAGCCCGAAATCAAGCAACAATGACCGTTCAACAGTTAGGTACAGTTTTATTATTGTGTCAACTTCTAGACAAGTAGGTAATGTGGCTATTAAAGATCATGGTAATGGAAGGCATTATTTACCGTAAAAAAGGTTATTTCATTAAATAATAAATGACTTCTTTCAATAATATCACCTATTACGTGGCTCCAAACTAAGCAGAACTTATATTATGGTGACTAAATAACGGATAAATACAGGGTTACATTGCAAAGGGGTGCCAAATCTTTAGGAGTGGCTCAGAATCAGCAACTTTATCGAACTATGCAAAGCACAATTTTTGTTTTTCACATTTAAGTATTCCTATCCGCTGTTAAAAATTGTACGCGTAGTAATTTAACTCATTCATGACGAAATTGCACCGTATGTGCACTGTGTAAGGGCCTTGTGGGCTCGCCGTACCTACTACGCCTCTGATGAATGACCACGCGGCTTTCGTAGTCTCTCTATTGACTTTATTTTCGGCAGAGACGATCAGAAAAAGATAGACAGAACCTGTCAGAATAGTCAAGTGAAGTCGGTTATTCGCGCTGTGTTCGTGACCTCCGTATACGTATACAAATACTAATGTGTGTGTTATGTTACAATGATTAGATTTCTTACCCTGATTTTAGGGTAAAATAAAAAGTATAATTTCTTGTATTTTTAAATGAAATGAGGATGTATAAATGAAGAGTTTTGTAAGATTGATTTATTTATTGAATGATCATAATCGACAATAAAAAAGGGCTATTTACCTACTCATTTTATTTTGGGGGCTTAAAATCTTGTGACTTTTATGAGTAAGAAACTCGACGAGTACGCTACTCATATAAATCTATAGTTATAGGTATAAACGGTAGTTTTCACGTTAACAATGTTTTAATCACATCACATACAGTGTGAATTTTAAATTACAATGTCATTTCTTAAAACCCTGTTCCTATGTAATAATAACTATTTACCTGTGTATCACAAATAAATGATTTGATTTGATTTAATTTGATTTCTTAGAAGTGATATAAAACAACTTTTTCGTGTATCAGGAACTCATGACGAAAAGCTTGAAATTACTTAAGCTTTTATTGTATCGACTGAAAAATGGATAAATATTATATCCTAGATGCGGTTCAAATTATCGTGTTCATCACACAAACATCTTCCGGGATTTGAACTCGCGACTGCTCTTTTTGTAATATAAAGCGAGAACCACTACACAAGGGTTACAGAGGGCAGGTACAAAGAAGAACTTAAAAATGGTGTAATGTTTCTTTATACTGACATAAATAAATGAACCCTAAAAGAGACACGTAGCATTTAATTTCAATTTTCATTAAGCTATTTGATTTAAGCGGGGTGAGTTCACGCTGTGGTAATAGTGGCAACACAGAGTGCCCATACTGAGGTTTTGTGTTTCAAATTAAGGTATTTAAGATTTCGATGAAAATAATTAAAAATCAAGATTTTTTAAATATTCTGCATCTGAAATAAGACGGATCCACCTCTTTTCTGCTTTTAGAACAATTTTTGCATTTGTTTGATGGCTTTTTTAAAAGAAAAAATTTATTATATTAGGTCTTACGACGTCCGTTCCGTGTAGCGCACGCTGTCACACTGCGGCTCAAATCAGATTGACTTTCACTTGGTTACTTTGAATGTTCGGTCTATCTTGTTCTTATCGTCTCTAATTTTCGGATATTTAAAAGTTTTTTTTTTCGTAATATACGATTATTAAAAATAATAACGATTGAGACGCTTCTATATATTGTTCCCCAGATCTTATTTTTTAAATTTGGCACCTCTTTGCAATGTAACCCTGTATACTAATATACATTTATTTTAAACATCCATGACCTAGATAACAATGATCGAGCTTATCACATAAACATTTACCCCTTGCGGTATTCGAACCCGTAACCGCCTGGCTGTGAAGTCCGGAGCACGAACTACTAGACCAATCATCGTTCGTCGTCAATCTATTGGTTTCATCATCATTTCAGCTATAGGACGTCCACTGCTGAACATATGCCTCCCCCAGTGACTTCCAGATTGACTGACGGCCGATAGGTTTACTAAAAACTAATTAGAAATTATGTATTCTTCATAATTGCACATTGCAAATTGCAAACAAACTGCCAATATTACAAACTGAATTCTACAAAAACGCCATGTATAAGATATCATGATTATTCCGACTGTACCATGAGTTTAATATAAATTATTCAACAAACGGCCACACGTTTCATCTTTGTTATTATAATAAATGTTTGAAGAAGTGTGTTGAAGGGGAAAGATAACAATCTACATGGAATCGCATTTTCATGAAAACTTGGGAAATTAACATCAACATTGTTATGACAGCCGCCCAAGTACATTTATCTCTGTGGAGTAAATAAGAAAATTTCATAACCAAAGTTTGAACTTCTGGTAAAACGCCTTCAGCATCAAAGTTACATAAAATGGAAAGAAAAGATAATGATTCGAATCTCGTAGGTTATATCCCCGTAAATTTCATGGATACCTACGTCTTTCCACAATTCTTGAATATTTCTATTAGGGACCGCAAAATTAAACAAACTCGACGGGATTAATCCATAAATATTCAATTTACAACGGCTGCTAGTTTCATTTCGGATTAATAACCATTCTAAACGTTTAATTCTGTAACTAAATGTGAAGCTTAAAATAAACGAGCGGCGTGTTTCACCTTTGCATTACAATATAAAACAAAGGGTAGACTGGGCAAGTGGGTAACTTGTCAGACACAAACACACTAAATAATTAGTATGGTATTTTGTTAAAACAAAATGTTTTATAAGATGGCTACGTTTAAGAAAATGTCTTAATTCATTTTAATATCTTTATAGCATGTCACATGGAGGCAAGTTGTCAATTTTAAGGTTAATTTTAAGGATTTTAAGGTTACATACATAAAGTGCGACGCTCCTTAATGGCGATGTAACGATTTACAATAATTTATTTTTTTGTTTATTTATCATACATAATTAATATAACGTTCTTACAGAAAGATTATTACGGCTAAATATTATTTAAAAGACTAAATTACAACATTGTAGATAATAATTAAATAATTAACTAATAATATTATTACAATTAATTATCTTTGTGCATTCAATATTATGTCATCCTCGAATACCTCCCAGTTCCATCATCAGATCAGCACGAAGGTATCAAATTATTATATTAACATCCGAATGTCATTTACTTGCAAAGCTTCTAATAAATACAACATTGCGACAGTTAGAACTATTTTAAAAACGACTTTCGGGATTTTGATTACATAATAGTCTCATCACCGTCATCATACACAGCCCACGGACATATGCCTCCTCCAATGCGCGCCACTGCGTCCAATCCTCGGCTTTTTTTCCATCCGTTGCCAGCCGCCTTGCGTATATCGTCGATCCACCTTGTCGGAGGGCGCCCTACGGTGCGCTTGCCTATTAGTAGTGGTGTCCACTCAAAAACACGTCTACCCCATCGGTTATCAGTTCTACGGCAAATGAGACTAGCCCACTACCACTTCAGTTTGCTTATTCTTTAATCTATATCGATTACTTTAGTTTGCTGTCGGATAACCTCATTTCTCATTTTATCCTTCAGAAATCCCGAACATAGCTCTTTCCATAGCTTGCTGAGGAACTTTAAATTTGTGTACTTGTCGCACCGTGAGTGCCCATGTCACGGCCATGTCATGACAGGTAGTACTTACTCGTTTAAGACTTTTGTCTTCAGACTTTGAGGGATTGGCGATAAAAAGACTCGACGAAGTTGGTCTCAATTAAAGTTAGTAAAAGTGTGTTAATAATTGTACTTATTAAATAAAACCCATTAAACTTTTCGAAATAGAAAAAACCATGATCGCAGGTACATCTCTCCCCCTATTACTCTAGGTGTGAATGTTATATCAAATATGATATTAATTCAACATAGTAGATGAAAGGAGGATTATTCCATGCATATTTTTGGTGAACATCACTAAGTAATATTTGGATTAGAATATATACATATATCTTGTGTTTGGATTCAAATGCAGCAACCTTAAAAATTTTACTGTCTAGCTTTGGATAATAATTCGGATAACCTTATTTATGGTTATGATGGATGATGGATGGTTGATACAAGGCCTATCCTAAGTCTTGTATCTTCATCATCATTTCAGCCATAGAACGTCCGCTGCTGAACACAGGCCTCTCCCAATGATTTTCATTGGGGGGATTGCCAATACTCGCCACGCTTGGCAGGCGGGTTGGCGAGCGCAGTTTTTTATAAGGTTTCGCACGTTGAATAATAGCCTTGTATAATATAGTATTATTATGAATAATAGAATTACTTGAATTATTTTATAGATATTTTTTTTAAAGTTAAGTAAGGATGGCTATCGGAAGTATACAAATATTTTTATACTATTGTTAAACATTTTTTTGAGAAACCTACTTATCTTTGCTGTAGGACGTGGGGTTATTTTCTATAGATCGTGATTCGTTTACTTTATTTGATTTTTTTGTACTTGTGGGAAGATTATGAATTAGGGAATATGCATGAAAAAAATATATTGTTTTTACTACATTTATTATAAGAAAATATATGAAATTATAGTGCTAATAATGAAAACAAAGTTGATTTTGATTTTAGTAAAAATAACCGTAATATAGTAATTAGAAATTAAGGTATACCTATCTCTTTCTATAACAACTTTTACTATGAAAAATGTATAGCGGATGTGTAACGTGACGTCACGGTACATATCGGACCTCCTTGTCTAACACGCCACTTTAATGGGCTGTAAGTCAGGCAATTATCAATATTTTTCGAAAATTCTTAAAGTTTTATTCATTATAATTAAGTACTATTTATTTTAAGACCAAATAAAAAACATGCATATTCCCCATTATGATGACTAGTAGACGAAGTCATGGGCAGAAAATAATAATAATGAATAATATTTATATTTTTATATAATAATATTTGTTTAATTATATATTAATTTTTTTTTTTTTGGCAGGCCCTAACCACCGACTGGGATAAATGGAGAGGTTTGGGGGAGGTCTTTGCCCAGCAGTGGGACAGAAACCGCTAATAAAAGAAAGAAAGAAGAAAATAATAATATTTAGTTTGCATTCAGAATGCTAGTTGTAATATTTAAGAAAGTTTTGACTGCATCAGATGGAAATTAAAACTACTTTCTACTAATAAGTTGTTAATTGACAAATCGTATTATAATTTTAGAGAATTCTTTGATGATAAATTGGAGTATATACTCGTAATTTTAAGTTGACTAAAATGGAATTATTGACAGACAAGCCTTATCTTTGTCATTTTTTTTTTACCTGTTTGCAATTTATAAATTCCAGCATTTGTGTTATTCAGTTTGACATCATTTATTGTGATTATAATTTTATGTTTTTCCTTTTTAATAGAATTCGAATACCTTTATAATGTTTAAAATGTATTAAATTAAGATTTTATTATTTCTAAAAATCACGAATGCCTTAGTAGGTCATACTGTAACAAAACGAACATCTTTTATACCTTTATTGTGTGGACTACTGTTACTGTATGAAAGTGAATAAATGAATTATGAATTATGAATATTCGGGCGACTGCTCGTCTCTGAACTACATAAATTTAATAACTTTTTTAAAGTTCAATTTTACAAAGGGTAAAATAAAAATGTATTGTTAATAACCTAATTAATAGCCCCTAATTGTAAAACAACAACGCTGTTTAGTTTAATCAAGACCCAAATGGGCCAATTGCCCCAGTAGGCCGACTGAATAAACTCCTGGGCCAAATTCAATTAATGCTTGGATCACAACAATAACAGTTTTAGTAATTATGTTTGTATTATAAACTGTGAGGAGGGCCTTAATGAAGGCCGTGTTGCGATAATAGATGGCCACTTTCGTATCTGCGGAGATATTAGGTTGAAAGGTTATTTTGTTACCAAGTCAAAGTATAAAAAACGCATTTTTATGTACCTTGTATCGCGTATCTGCCTTATGTATCTCACTACTAAATTTAACACAGATTGTTTTCTAAATAGACCACAATCATTTGCTTTTTCCCTACATATAATACCGAATAATTAAAAACCTATAATTTTTGTATCGTACATTCACAAATTGACAATACCTACTTAGACTTCGGCTTCCTAATTACAAGACCATACTTGAGGGGTCCTAAGCTACTACTCCAATCGATATTGATCCTTACTATCATACAAATAAGGTGAAACATGTTCATTAACTTCCTCGCAATGCACGTGATGTAGGTATTAAGTGTGCTCTATTGTCTGAAGAGCCGTCTGTCTGTCATCAAGGTTTTTTATCGTTTTAACTCCGTCCTTTGAAACTGTCTTGCGAAAGCTAAAAAACAAGGAGTTTTAGTACACGTAGCGACATCTATGTGTGGTGAAGCGTACTAAATACTCGGAAGAAGTAAGGAGATGTGTGCGCTGCATCGCGATATCAAAAGAACTTTGGTTCTTTGAATTTACAAGTTATTTGTATGTACAAAGTTTTTATGCATCTATATTGTTCAAAATTGGAGACACAATCATCAACAGTAAGTTTATATCATGATCTTAAACAATCTTCCATCTTTGTGTATCTACAGATATTGTAATTTGACAGCCACTCCAGCCTAGTGGCTCGCGTTCCGGACAACAAAGCCAGAAGGTTGCAGGCTCATTTCCCGCACGGGATTAATCATGGATGTTTATAAATGTATTGAAACATGTCATAAGGTATTGGGTCGCCATGGTAAAAGCTTTGCTTTTGAGGCTAAATAATTTTTGAGATTGTTTTTTTAAAAATAAATTTTTCATTCATAGTCAAACAATATTATTTTGAGTAACCGCGTTTGAAAAAAGCTTTTTTTTTTTAATTTATCCTAATATTGGCTTTTTAAGTCCACCTTTTGTAAGGTACAAAGTTCTAAGAATTATTATAGAATACTTAACTCCATTATAGTTTCAAACAAAAAACCACACTCTGATACTAATTAACTTTACTTTCATCTAAGTAAAAGCAACAGGTTTCAATCCAAACTTTGACCTTTAACCTCTGTCAATTAAACCACAGTAGTTGTAGACATAGTAGGATTACTCCATTCTATGATGACTCTATGGCCCAAAATGGTATAGTCCTAGTGTCTAATAGTCACCAAATAAGAAGGAAAAAGAAGTCGAGGAAGACTAAGTAGGTTAATGATATCACAAAGACCGCAGGAACTAACTGGATACGATTAGTAAAAAATCGCAGAGCGAGCGTTTCACTGCACAGCATAAGCCTTCAACATGGAGCGCCATGGAGAAGGCTTATGCCATGCAGTGAAATCAATAAAAGCTGAAATGATGATTAATGGTTACGAAGATCTCAAGGCAATCGCTTTAAATGAAATAAATAACAGTCACTTTTTTATTCTAGATGGAGCAAACTCCATCGCGCACCGAGGTTTTCGTTGACAGGAATTGAGTTTTTAATATTTTTACCACCTTTTCAGTTGGTGAAAAAATAAGTATACTTATAATGTATATTTTTTGTGTGTTGTAACTACAAATTAGGTTTTGAACTTTTTCTTTCACTTGATCTATAAGACATTATTTCTTGCCATTTCCTTGCGGGTGTCGAAATATGCATCCATGTCTTAGGATTGCGTTAACCCAGAAATTGGATTTTTTCTGAGACCCAAAGAATTGCAAAATTAATTTAGTATTAATTTGACAGACAGACAGGCAGGCAGGCAGACAAACAGATGGACAGTATAATAAAGAAAGATGGACAGCGAATTAGTGATCCTATGAGGATTCATTTTTTCATTTTGAGATACAAAACCTTAAAAATAATAAAAGTAGAAGACTCCAATGGAGTCTCATACTAAATTACCTAATGGATAAACGGGCATTTAAATTAATTGTATTTTTTTAGAAGTAATTCAAACTGATGGCAGCTGGTGGCGACTTAGTATGGGGAGGTGATTTTTTTTGTGATTTCAATGTTGGTCCCATACAAAAAGTTGTTGTATTTGAGCACCAGAATCAGCCCCTAGGAGGTTGTTGATGTTTTACAAATAACCTTGTATACTGCACCTAGCTCTACCTCAAAAAAACAAGTAAAATTTTTTTTATAGAACAGAAAAGAATCTGTGATTTTTACATGTGGAGAAGTAAACCTACTGACCTCGCCTATAGTATTATTAAACTTGCCCGACCTTTCTCGGTCCTTGTTAAAGCTTAGTATTATTTCAAAGCAGTAAGACTCAAAATCCTTTGACAAGTTTAATATAGCGTCAGTTACGAATAATCTCCACTAGATCCGAAACCACTATCCCTCTATGAATAAGTAAAAGATATTGGCCAGGTTCAGGTCACAAGCCCAGGAATACTCGAGCCGATGTTTATTATTCAGTACTAAGTGTAGCTATGAGTAAATAATTAATAGAAAGCTTTAAATAATACATATACAAGAGAATGTTTTTTTATTAGCCTAATTGCAATAGCTCAAATAAAGAAAACCTTGTTGGTCAAGTATGTTAGTGTTGTCGATTCATAGTCGAATATCGATTAGTTTATCGGTAGCGACTATTAAAAGCTATTGATAATATCTCGATAGTTTGTTTACAATTCAAAACAAATTGAACACTACCTAATAAGTATGTACAAAAATATGTACTCTGAGATGTCCTAGTTTGTCTGATTAAAATTGTTCATGAACGATTCATGAAATTGACACATGGATATTTTCGTCATATTAATAATAGTCATAATAATAGTAAATTTATTCAGTACTAGCTGCTGACTGCGACTTCGTTTGTCTTTAGTTTATTCATAAAGGATTTTCTGCGCAACTTTCCTAATTTTTTTCCGTAAGAACCTTTGTTCCATCTGTTCACGCGTGATTTGATGACCTGATACATTTTTGTATATACCTATACTAAAACACGGCCCAAAAATATAGCTTCGCTTTAACACCGCTTCGGGACTACATATCGACTGGTGATGAGAATAAACGGCGCAAGAAGCTTAGTCACCTTTGTAAGCCTTTTTTACAGAGAATACAGTTACAAGACATGCCGTAAGTGCGAGCTAGGCTAATAGGCGTCATGACTAGAGTTGTCAATGCGATAACTACTTATTCACAGTGAAAACTTTCCCTACTAGTTTCCCCCAACGTATTAGGTATTTGTACGTATAACGCCCTTGACGCATCCTAAGTGGGGGGTGAGCGTTGAACCAATGACGTCACTAGTAGGCTGGTTAAAAAGCGGGTAGTTTCTAAGATGGCGCGAGTAATTGTAGGTACAGTCAGCTTCAAGAGATGAGTTTTTAATTTTCCACTTTAAGAATTATTAAAAAGTATCATCCAAGTAATTCCATTGTTTTCTTTGATACAAACCAGAAAAAAACTATTTATGAGGATTGAAACACTGAGGTATATAAATACTTCATTATTTATCATCATCTGTTCAGTGATAGGACGTCCACTGCTGAACATGGGTCTACCCCAATGACTTCCAGATTTGCCGGTTAATAGCGGCCTTCATATTCTGGCCGCTGACCAGACCTTTACCAGGTCGTCTGTCTGCCTTGTGGGTGGACGTCCTCCACTCCGCTTGCCGGTACGCGGCCTCCATTTTAGAACCTTTCTGCCCCATCGGCCGTCAATTCTACGTGCTATGTGCCCCGCCCACTGCCACTTCAGCTTGCTAATCCGTACATAGATGCTTGATTTCATAGAAATATGCTATTTCATTCAACATACACCAAACGTATTGGTCTCAAAGTCAGGAACTAACATCTTTAATTTACCACTTACCAGGCAGTTAATTTTATCAGAAACATGACCCATACCTAACGTGACCATACGTCCCGCTTTGGGCGGGACAGTCCCGCTTTCAGGCAGTCTGTCCCGGTGTCCCCCGCGAGGCTGAAATTGTCCCGCTTTTGCAAACACACCAAATAATAATTTAAAATGTATTTTTCTCGCTCGAAATGCGTGGCACGGCCCAAATATTTTAAAGACGTTTTTCGAAAATCCCAGCTCAGAATTGTGGTTATATTTTTTGCACGCACAAGCAGCGACATTTCATGAAGTTGTTTTGAAAATCGAAGCGCAAAATGTGTCGGCTATAGAGTCTGCCAAGGAAATTAATCGTCTCCGAGATAACCTGGCACTAAAAGAGAATACGATTTTCCTTCCCCACATGGTTCGTAACATGTTGGGAAAATTACAAGAAAGGGCAGAAAAAGAAGCAGCAGTTAACCCGCAGAATGTAAAAACTACGGCGGCTGAGTTTTATAAAACAAGCAAAGAATACTTGGAGCAATGGTGTCAATTTAACACAGAACTAGAAGTGTTTGAATGGGAAAATTTAACAAAAGTGCCTACGTGGGAAGAGGTACAGAAAGTGCTGAATTTACTAATTAAGCAAGGATTTATTAGCAGCAGCCAAGATACGAAAGTCTTTGACGAGTTTTCACTTATTTTAAACTTTGTGACAGATGAAAAGATCTCTGGCTGGAATGCCGAGAATGTTTCTACTGAAAATCGTTGGGTCGAATTATTCCAGCACTTTCGTACCAATAATCTGAATTTAACAAACTTTCCCACGATTATTGAGTACATTATGTGTCTGCCTGGAAGTAACCCACCTGTGGAAAGAGTTTTTTCTCAAATGAACAAAGTATGGACAAGTGGTAAAACACAGTTGAGTGTCGCAGTAATAAAAGCTATTTTGATTACGAAGATAAATATAAATTAATCATGTACTGAGTTCCACACTTATCTAAAAACAAGACCCGATATTTTAAAACAAATTTGTTCAGCCGATAAATATAAAAATACAAACTAGAATTCACGTTACTACTTATTTGCTTTGATTATTTTGAGTTATTCTATGTTCTATATTTAAAAAACTTGTACAACACTAATACCTAACTTTTTTTTATTACTTAATTCCGGAGATGTCCCGCTCTGACAAAAAAAAATAATGGTCACGTTACCCATACCAGATTTGAGCCTCCAATCACCAGGATCGCTCCCGGAAGCCTGCAGCAGTCTGAAAAAGCTGATAAGATAAGATAAGATAAGATAAATCATTTATTTCCAAGAACATGGTAACACAAGATCTTAGAGCTATGCACAAGTACAACATATTCTGCCATTGGTTTAGGCGTAGAAATGTTAATGTTACAAAACCTGTTATTAAATTATTATTACATTATACATTATTATTAATTGAGCATTGTGAATTTTCTCGTGAGTCGTCAGTTAACAGTCAAAGGTACAATCGTTCTTTTTGCGTCCATAAATTCTTTATTAGAGTAAAAGCATTCCCGTAAAAGCCAATTATTTAAAACATATTTTAGTTTGTTGAGCGGTAAGGCTCTAACTTTTCTAGGTAGCTTATTATAATTTTTTATAGCATGACAATATACATGCTGCTGACCTGCTGGGATAATCTAGGATGGTTGGAGTAAGAAAGACTAAGTAACACGCACAATGGCCCAATCATGAGATCAGGAGAAAGCCCAGCTAAACTAACTAACTAACCAGATTTGAGCCAATTTAGACAAAAAAGGTGCTTGTAGCTCAGTAGCGGCAGCGCTTTAGTAGTGAATACTAAAGTTAAGCCACCTACGCAGTGGTTGTAACTGGATGAGTGACCATTCCTTCTAACCATATTTAGTGACATTTATCACAAGCATCTCCGTGCTTCGGAAGGCACGTTAAAAGTTGGTCCCGGCTAATGTCACTTAATCCTAGTCAGAGGCCTTAGGGCGGCTTAATGACATCTTATAGTAAGGCCTTGCAACACCCCTCAACTAATCTGCACTGGGCCAGCGTGGTGGATTTGTGACCCAACCCACCTCATAGTTGAGGTGAGGCCTGTGCCCTGCAGTGAGTTGAATTTAAGCATACTTTAGATGATAAAAAATACGACGAAGGCAATAGAAAAGCGTTTTATAAATTAATTGTGTGTGAGAGAGAGACAGAGAGAGAGAGAGAGAGAGAGAGAAAGATTCAATATTTCATTACAAAAATTGACCGTTGTTGTGACAGAGCCAAAATTTTAAATGAAAGAAAATCATTTTTCAGAACTAGACACTGCCACCGTAAATTACCTACTTAAAGATTCATTTCTTAACCCAGTTTTCCAGGATGGCTTTACAATTAAAATCATTAAAGTTTATATTCGTACACAAAATTACAAAAGATAATCATGCTGCTATGTAATGTAAGGCAATATTATGTTACCTAAATTGTACTTATGCCAAAATATTTCCAACGTTAACTTCAGTTAATTTTGTAACACTTAGATGGTTTTCAAACAAAAGGAACCTAATAAATAATTAACAGGCGAGTCACGCTTGTACAATGAAGCGTTTATCACTAACAAGGGGTGTCGTTCGAAATCTCGATAAGGGCTTAATTTACTGCCACCCTAATAATCTTAACAACGAGTAATTGCACCAAATAGACGCCGCAGTATGTAAATGTCATTTGAACTCGTCCCTTTCTGTAAGCAAGTATTCTCCTTTCTGACGACCACCGTAGCCGAGAGACGAGTAAGCCGGACTTGGCGTTCGCTATCTTTGAGGTTTCGGGTTCAATTCTCGGTCGGGACAATGTAGAAAACGAAATTTTCTATGTTGTCTAGGGTGTAGGTTTTGTGGTACCGTCGTTGTTTCTGATTTATTTCTATAACACAAGTGCTTTAGCTGCTTACCTTAGAATCAGAATAATGTATGCGATGTTTTCCAATATAAATTTTATATATTCATACTTCTAATTAATTTCATGTGCAAGCCAAGGTTCACATTTTGGACTCCTTAATCTTCAGGTTAACATCAACTAATTAGAAGATGCAGTAATTGCAATCACCGTGCTTGCGCAGCTGTAAACGCGCCCGCTTGCGCGCGATTGAATCGGTTAGTACATGATTTTAATATCAAGAAGTGAAGTGGACTGCATGCGTCTGAAAAGCGCGCGCCTTTCAAGCGATCCTTGCATGAAGGCTCACCAATAGTTGCAGTGATGTGTGTGTGCCCGCACGCAGCTTGCGAGCAGCAAACGTGCCATGCATTCGCAGCAATTTCTTAGTTCATCAGACACATCGTTGTTACGCTCCCAGGTCAGTAGTATTACTCGTTAATTCATCTACAGTAAGGGGAGATTGGACCTGGGTGTGGTCAAAGACGACGAGTTTGTCGTGTAACTTGTTACACTGGGATGTAATTTCTCAATGCGAAACCATTCCTTATTCTTTACTCGTATGCAATAGCTGTCTTTAACTAAAAATGCTAGACAATATAATTAAATTGGTATGAGAAAGCTAGACATACCGGTTGTCCTGTGAATGTTTTGTTTCTATAGAGCCATGTTGTCTGTGAACCTTAAGTAGGAATATATCTTGCTTGGCCTGTGGTTGTTTGGGGACGAGTGAAGGACCCTGATTACGAATCAAAGCAGTTTGTTTAGGACTGTGGAAAAACTGATCGATTGGAGTTGGTTTTGGGTACAAATATAAATAAATAAAACACAATGTTAATAGAGTACATAAAATAACAATAAAGTGAAGTTATTTATCTTTAGTCAATTGTTATTGCTTAGAGCATTCTTTGCAAGTGTTTTGGAATACATTTTAATTCAATACAACTCACCCATGCCAAGACTAGACCCCACATTTGCTGCTCAGCGCGCGTGCTTTTTAACTGATTTATCACACTACTGTCACCATTAGGAAGATGCTAAACGCACAAAGGAATATTGTTGTTTTAAGTCGTTGGTAGGATATAGGTCGCACCTAACTTCTGCTTCGCTCTAAATTCGTCTTGAACTGATTTTTATTGGTAACTAAAATATATTTTTTACAGTGAGGGACGAATTATTTATTTTACATATTACATACGGAACTCTCGGTGCATAACTCCAAATTGCGCTTCATCATTTCAGCCATAAGACGTCCACTGCTGAACATAGGCCTCCCCCAGTGACTTCCAGATTAGCCCGTTGGAAGCGGCCCGCATTCAGCGGCTTCCTGCAACCTTCTTCCTTTACCAGGTCATCTGTCCACCTTGTAAAAATTGCGCTTAGCCGGTTTTAATATAAACATGTTTTACCTCTTTTCCCTAAAAAAACTAAAACTAAAAAAGCTTTTACATTCAAACCAATACCAAAGTTATGTCAAATCCAACTAAAAGTTTTCAACAACATTTCAAATGGTGAACCACGTAAAATCCGCCAGGAGCTTCTATCGCAAATTGTATTTGATATAACCAAACCGCGAGATGAAAAAGAGTTGTCTGAATCTAGATAATGTGAATAATATATGGACTCATAGGGTTGTCAGCTGAAGTTGTGTCACTCGAAACAGCAACAAAATGCAAACATCTAAAGCTAAAATCGGTTACAAAGTAGCCATCAGTATTTGACCTATTCATCATCAACCTTTGGAAGTCTGGATATAAACCTCCCATAGGACAGCTCAGAACGGCCCATAGTCGCTTGTTATAGCGCTTTCTTGTTCTATATAATGCTAAATTTGCATCCGGAGGCTTTCCGAAACCTTGATTTCGGGCTTATAGCTATTAAGGAGTTTCATAGGCCATTTCTTATTATTGTATTAGCCTTTAGTAGAGAGGAAGAATTTGCGGTATATGGTTGCTGCCAAATAAAAATCTATATTTAATAAAAAGTTACAATTTTAAGAACTTCAACTATGAAACATTGTTTTTTGGGAACAAAACATTCAGGTCCATTTTTTGATTATATTGAGAAAAAAGAACCTTGACACTGCTATGATTTCAATCGAAAATGCTTTCAAAGAAAACTCAAAACTCATTTGTGGCAGCCCTGACTGACCGATGCCGGCGAACTCTTTTAATGCCTCGAATATTTTGCTTTGCCGAAAGCCGCCGCGCCGAGTTTAAAGTTTCATAACGAAATTGTGAAACGATATGTATTTGCTCTTTAAAATGTTTAAAGCCAGAAAAGAGGACTAGAGAGAAAACTGACGATATTCTTATTTTCTATTTTCATACCAGCGAGGTCATTTAGATTTTTTTTAGGCCAAATGATGCTGCATTGTTTTATCATTCACTTGTATTTTAAGTACCTAAATTATATGCATACCTAAAACTTATTACACTTACATACAAAGTCAACTGTAGCACCTCAGGCTGTAAGCTCCAGAACGGGTAAAGCTCCACCCGGGAAGCTTTCATAAAGCTCTTAAATTTCAATTTCAGAGGATCAGGCAGCATCATAGGCGACGCCGGGTCGTGAGTCGAGGCTAATTCTTTAGTTACACGTTTTTGCGGTGAGGACTTAAGTGGAAAATTAGTTTGCTGAAAGTTTTAGGATTTTTTGTTTCTTTTTTTTTATACCAACGCCAAAACTTGCACTATACCGATTACTCATGACTCAAGTATTAATGCTTGTGCTCATCACACAAAAATTTGCCCTTGCGAGATTCGAACCTGCAACTGCCTGGTCTTGTTGTAGACGAGAACTACTGTCAACTACAAGACCAGTTGGTCAAAAGTTTTTAATCATAAAAAAAAAATTAGTATACAAAAAAGCTCGAAATTTAGGTACTACATGAGCTTATTGGGAGAAAATTTGATTTATT
The DNA here is from genome assembly GCA_963576865.1 of Anania hortulata. Classification (NCBI taxonomy): domain Eukaryota; kingdom Metazoa; phylum Arthropoda; class Insecta; order Lepidoptera; family Crambidae; genus Anania; species Anania hortulata. The sequence goes on from OY756400.1 coordinate 2,364,773, forward strand.
TATGAAATTTCGTGCTTTTTTATATACCCAGCTTTTTTATATGAGTCTAATCTGTTTTGTAGTCATTCCCTTTAGTAACTACTGATATACCGATCTTTCTCAATTTTTTCAAAAATGGCTTCCATTTTATCCGTAACAAGGACCTCCTTGTATCACCTGCGTCTTTAACATCAAAATAAGTATTGTAGACTTTTAAGGGCTGATTTTCCAACAGTCTGATAATTTTTATATGAAGAATAAGTTTGACATTTGACAGTTTTTGTATAGAAATTGTGTCAAAACGTCAATTTTATTCGTCGAATAAAGTTATCTGGCGACTGAAGAATCGGCTCTAAATCAACTTTATGCTACTCTTACTGACATTGCATTAGGTCCATAAACGTCACTTTTTTTTCGAAGCTTGCATTTCATTTTTCTTTTTTTGTAATCTAATTTTTAAATGAATGAACATTCATTTGACAGAAACAAAAACAAACGAAAAATAGGTGGAAATAACTTTTAACTAATTTGTTTCTTTTATAATGTCATCAAAACTAGCTATTTACAAATAGTTCAGCCAAAGTTTATGCTTATAATATAAGAACAGAAATAAAATGAAAAAATATGGGTGACCTGTTTTTTCGTAAAGTATTGAAAAAATTAATTAAATTTGTTTATAAAATATTTAAAATGTTTTCAATTTATTAACCCGTAATATAATGAAGTTTAGTTTCTATTTTTGTCTCATAATAATTACCATTGATAATTTGCAGCTTATTGCGTATATTACGTATTATGTTATTATATCCCTTCAATTACCGTATATTGATTCACACAAACAAATAACTCAAGAACCTAGCACATCTTAAATATTAGGTAACGCAAATTTTAACATAAATAAAATTGAAGTATCGTTGAGATTTAAATAAAATCATATTAAAAATAGAAATCTTTTAAGCAAAATCGAGAGTAAATCGAAAAAATTTAATTTCTCTGTACACTTATAGCAAACATTGTAATAAACGAATCATGAGAATCATTACGTTGTTGTAAAACAGTGCTTATGTAAAAGTGCTGCCACTGAATTAAATATTCATTAAGCTTGCATTCAATAATATTACATTCTAATCCAAAGAGTGAATTAGATGTGGTGTATGATGAGGTAAGCTTGCCTAGACGAAACAATTTTAATTGACTTGTGCCTTAAAGATAATAAGTACTATTTTGTTTAGTTTTGCAGTATTGTAGTACAAGTGGTCACAACAGAACAATACTTGGTGAACACGCCATAGTCCAGAGGGTAAAAGTTTGCAGCTGTGAAACGGAAGGGCCTGGAGTGGACCAGGCTTCTGAACTCAACCAAGGTGCTCCTCATTGATGCATCTGCAATAAGATTGTTAAAATAAAATACCTCTATATGCCACTTCTCAGCAATGCTATTACTTCAAGCATCTGCTATCCTCGTCTGGTAAATCATGTTTTCTTACCAACGGCCCAGAACCCTCGGTTTCTAAGCCAAGAGATTATCTACACAACACGTACACGTTCAAACACAAAATGTAATATTTTGTAAAAGAAAAAAAAACAGGTTCTCGAGTGGCGACCATGAACTGGTGATGTTGAAGTATTTGCCATTGGTGTGGATGCCTTCTCCATTCCATTCTAAGAGCTTAAAGACATCATCCAGAGCGTTGCTTAAGTGATTTAGAGAAATTTTGTCTCCTTGTACCATCCCACGCTGATGGAGTACACAGACTGACATAGGGGCCTTGCTTTAGAAACATTCCAATACTTCGATATACCTATAGTCGATCTGGCATCGCTACAAGTACTGTATAACTGCCCAGGTTTCGACTGAATCGAACGCTATTTTATAATCTACAAACGCTTGACACAGTGGCCGATTATATTTCTTGGTCTTCTCTATAATCTGGAGGACCGTATGGATATGATCAAGGATACTAAATCATTTGCTGGCTTGTTCATAAGGCTGAAAATCATAAAACTGCGTCCGAGACGATTCGTAATGAACAGCTTGAATGCGAGGCTCAAGAGCAAAACGGATGTATAGTTCTCCAATAAGGTATTAACACTATTTTAAAAGAAGAGTACCACTAAGATCCTCTGCTACGCTTTAAGAATAGTGTGCTGAAGGAATTAAACAGACTCTGGAGGACTATACAAGATCGGTTTACCTCAGTATCAGAAGTTCTGATGTTATTCCTTCCTCGTCTGATGCCTTATTGTACTTAAGCTGTTTTAGATCCACTTTAATGTCTGGGATAACTTCGGTATAATATTAGGTGAGTTTGACTCTGGTTTCTTGAGCTACTTGACTGACAAGCTTACATGATAAAGTTATAGCTTACCGTAGAAACTTCAATTTTGGTCTCCCCCGAAATCTCAGTTGTGAAGAAAACTATGCTGCCATTGTCATTACCAACTGAATGTTCTACTGCACACAGTAATGTAAGTAGGTACTTACTAATATTTTTGTCTGCTAGTGTGTGGTCCACGATGTTAATAATATCAACTCTCTGCTTGTAAACTTTTTCACATCTATGAATCAAACTTATAAGAACTGCAGTATTGTAAATTAAGCCCATCAAATTTAAGGATACAGTTATTTTTGGATCTTTTGATATTTCCTGTAATTTTTAAATATCAGTTAGGCTCGATAGGCTAGTTGGGATTATTTTGATTATGTTTGGTCAATTATGTAAAAATAGAAAAAAACCTAAGAAGTGGGTTAGGTTTTAGTGTACTAAAACCTAGTTTTTTTTTCGAGAACTACTGTTCTTCATACGCAAGCAAAATTAATAACAAATTAAAGTTTGTTAAATACATCAAAAGTGAAATAAAATGATCACGAGAAATGAAATGTATAATATTAAACTTCGTATTTAATTGTTTTTTTACACTATCTCAATTTATGAATCTTGCTATTTTTAAGATTATGAAATCTTTTTACTGCTTAGATTCCAATTTAACTGCATGTGTAATGAAATTGAAATTGTATTTATTAATAATAATAATAAACCCCGCAGGGCAGCTTTGTGGCGAGCTGTGGTGAGTAGCGACACCACGGGGTCAGTTGTTAATCCGAGTGCTCCCGAGAGTCGGCCAAGGCCCTCGTCTTTGGCTTGCCGAAGTGGAACCCAAGAGGGTCTGCAGGACTCTCGCCTCTGGCTTGCCTTAACCGGCCGACCAGAGTGGAGTCGCTAGAGCATGATGCTCGAAGGGTGGATGTGGTTCGTAAGTGGCGAGTGGGCACGTGATGCCGGACCCTCAGGGGGGAGCAAGTGATCGTCGTTTAAAGTCCAGAGCCACCTCTCCACTCTTAGCCGCCAACAACAGTGTTGTTCCTCAGTCCGGTCTTGCATGACCCACGACGCCAGGGGGGGGGGCATTCAGTTGGCAGCGAGTCACCACCTGCCAATTTTTTCAGTCCGAGACTATGAACCAGGCAGGTGACCGGTAGTCTCCATCAATAGCCCAGAACCCAGTCCCTCCATCTTCCTTCAATAGACCAAGTTAACCAGTCATTAGCTGCCATAGTTCCTGTACACATGCTGGGTATAATCTCTGATTACATCCCATGATGTAGTCAGAGATTGGATCCAGCAGTGTAACACTTTCAGGTTTGATTATTTGCGCTTAAAACGGCCTCTACGTGTTGGATCAGTATCCCCACGCAAGCCTTATAAAGGACCGGGTCACTTTTGGCCCGTGAACTCCTAGAGCGTACAAATAATAATAATAATAAATCGTTTATTAAATAATAGGAAGCAGTTACATTTGGTATAACTTAAAACTAAACAGAGCAAAAAAATTGATACTTTGCCTGAACTAGGTAGAACCTGTGCTTCAGGCGAGAGAGTTCTTACGTTTATTTAAATTATATAAATTAACAATAATAAACTTTAGTAGGACTTATTTACTTAGATAACTACAATTTCGAGTTGTCTGAGATACAACTAATCTATCTTTATTTACAAGCTACAAGTAATTCTTCTGTTTTGTCGTAGGACAAGGTTTTTAAATATTTATTAAGTACTATTTTACAGTTATAATAATTTAGTTCATAGATATTCAGAGCTTTATTTATTCTATTATACAGAAATGAGGTTATTCTACGGCTAAATTACATCAACTTTTTCTATGAGACCAACATCAAAATCTCAAAAAAAAATTTGACGTTTCCATACACACTGATGCCAGCTGGTCGCGTTTTAGTATGGGAAAGTGTTTTTTTTTTTGCGATTTCGATGTTGGTCCCATAGAAAAAGTTGATGTAATTTAGCCGTAGAATAACCCCTTAAAGTTTTATTTCACCTTTTCGTTACACCCTGTATATGTAAAAAACCTATTTGTGAAAATATATTGTGACGTTGATTGCGTAATGCAGACTATATCTATACTATATATATTGCATCATGACAGAATTAAATAATAATATAGAACTATAAAACATCGTCAAAACGAATCCAATGAGCCAAAATACGAAGGTTTTACTAGCTGTAGTTGTTGAAGAGTTCCACTATCCACCTCCTGACTCGACAACGAAGGAGCCACAACACCCAGACCCGAGAAAATATAGATAAGTATTTTTTCTACATTGACCGACGGGGAAGCGAACCTGGGACCTCAGAGATAGCGATACCAAGTCCGGTATGCTCGCCTCTCGGCTACGGAGGTCGTCGATGTAAGTACTTGGTCGGTTTTTTATGTACTCTATCTACGCCTTTTTGGCACGGTGTAATTTGATTATAAGGTTGAAACAAACCCGGTCTAATTTGAATTTCGTGTTACAATAAAATGTATGAGGTCTCAATATTTATCAATCAATTGTATAGTAAAGGATTTGGAGTCTTAAAAAAAGTGAAGAGGCGCTTTGAAGTGAAGTTATTTTTTTTAAATTAAAACCCTATAATTCATCAACTCTACAATGCAAATCTTATATCTAAAAAACAAAGTCTGGTTAGTTACATCGTTTTTAAGTCGAGAACGGCTGACCGATTTTTTTGATCTTTGATTTGTTGAATTTGTCTCGGCTCCAAATTGAAGATTAACTATTAATACATCGAAGTAATTCACAAAAAAGAGGCGGTACGAAGTTCACCGGGAGAACTAGTTTATAATTAATACATGGTAAGCGCTTCAGGCTTACACATACTATCTGAACTAGGAGTACAATTATGTATAACATTATTTGAAAACACTTAAATGTTTTATAAAAGTTACTTTTAAGGCTACTTACACTTTTACCAAAAGACTGAATGATCACGTTTACAAAAATAATCACGCTGCCAAGTGAATAGATATTATGCAACAGAATCTATAAGACAGAAAAAGTATCATTGCAGGATTACTGAATTTTATTGCAGTAATTTCACAATTTCTCATCCATGTGTCTCACTTACTCTCAAGCCAAAAACTTTGTTTATGAACCTGTTTTGCTCAATCAGATACAAATAACATTTTTTCAGCAAGTAGATTTTATAGAAGAGATTGTACATCAACACTTTTGTTGATCTCACTAGTTTTGTTGAACTCTCTAGTTTTCTTGCAATTTCTTCGTCTTTTGAGGAATGGATCCAGTATTGATCCAACACATTAAATAATGAGTATGATCTATTATTTGCTAACAAATAAAAATCGTGCAGACTCTCTTTTAATATTTTTAGTCTGTACTCAATGAGAAAAATGTTTGCACAAAATTCTACTATATTAAGTATGTTTACCAAGAATAATATATACTCCATAAAAAACCAAATCAATGGTATATTATTATGTGCATCGTAGTAAGCATTAAGGTAAAAACACCAAATGAATGCTAGCACTACCATTAATCCAAAATAAGAACATAAAAAAACGGTTGCCCTTAATATTTTTGCTCGGATGACGGTATTGTACTCGTAAGTCGTTCCGAGTATTTGATCGATCTTGTCATACAATTTGAAATAGTACAAGGTTCTGTGTCTGTTTTTGAAAACGTAGATAAACCAAATGATGACTTTAAATAGTGAAAAGAAACACAATAAATCACCTAAAAGAAAACTCGTGATGACGTGTAAATTATAATAATTTGTTAGGTTGCTTACAGAAATTATTACTAATATAATCGCGACTATTATTGTTAAAAGAAAAAGGCATTTTGAAAATGAGTAAATTTTTAAGCGTCCGTTTTCACGAGTAAGAAGCGTTAAACCAAATATTTTTAACATGCGACTTATTGGAATCAAGGTGTCGTATGCACTACCAGGTTCGTTTTGGATAGCTTTTTCAGCCATCATAATATGCCGAAAGTCGGAACAGCGCGGCGGCAAGACCTGACTTCGTGACGTTTTCAAACAGTGTGGACGATCAATACGGACTGTCGTATTTAATTCGATTGGGTATTTAAGCTATTGTTTACACAGTGTATTGATTATTTGTATAGTCTTTGCTCGCTGTTTCACTCGCGTTATGTTCTTTTTTTGATGGTTATGAGCCGCTTTGGTGTTTTTTGTCTGCTCCTCCTGTTCCTGAGTTACCTACCTAACTTGCTGCATCCAGGATCATGATCAAATAGTATCCCGACTTGGAACATCTGGCAGAGTACTAGGAGAAATATTCTGTTGGTGTCATTCTGTGTTGCCTCCTTAAGAGAGTAGGTGCATTTAGCAAGTCAGTCAATACATCATTTGTGGACTCAATACTCAATAATTGTATTGCATTCCATACCTGATCGGCACAACAATATTAGAAAGAAGGAAAATTTATTTTATCTTTATTGTTAATGAGTTATTGAGTATTTTTACATTTGTGTTAGTTATTTATATTAATACTTATCTATGTATATCATTGTCTATTTTTATTTTTGTAAAGTTCAGAAAAACTTTAATAACACCTTTCTATAAGTACTTTAATTTTTTTATGAATGGTTTTTCATCTTTAATGTTTTTTTTATATAATCAGGTAATCTACGACTAGTATACATTTTTGTAGTTGTCAAACACCGTAAATGAAATAAAATAAAAGGTATGCTCCTGACAGGAAAACAAAGATTTTTTAAAACAAGACAAAATTAAATTGTCATCATCATCCTTTAAAAGTGCACTGCTGGACTTAGCGAGTGGCTCTGGGTCGTTTGGATGCAGTGGTTGTCTGAAACCTTGACTATAGTCGGTTTTATTTTTTTAAATAAAATTTACTTATTTCATCTATTTTTAGTGATAAATCCTAATCTAACTGCTGAACACCGATTTCATCCCCTATTTTCCTACCCTTAGGGGTGATTTTTATTTTTAAAACTTTTATCATAGCATCTTTGAAGTATAAGCTATTCAATAAAACAAAAATCATCAAAATCGGCTCATATTTGTCGAAGATAGGTAACAAGAACCACAACCAAAATATTATCTGGGTATATATTTGTTGATTTTCTCAAAAAGTTCTAAATCAATTTCGATAAAATTTATATGGGACCACCTCTGAAGTATGATCTACCAAACAAAAAAAGAATCATTAAAAAAAAAACATACAATCGAATTGAGAACCTCCTCCTTTTTTGAAGTCGGTTGATTATCCTTGACAAAATTAATTATACTTTACTAGCTGTTGCCCGCAACTCTGCAGAGATCGCATTTACATAGCGCGAAATTCACGCGATTTTTGTTCTTCCGTATAGCGACCAAAATACTTAGAATAATACTATCTTCTTTCTGTAAAAATCACGTGTAATTTACTTGTATGGCGTGCAGTAAAGAGTATTTATCTATCTATCTAATTACTTGTTTGCCCTTAATACGGAAAAATAAAAAATACCGTTATTTTTTTACTTTATTGCAATAAAGTTTTATTCTATTCTATTCTTTCATGCAATAAAACTTGACAGTTGACATTCGCAATTTATCCGCTTGACCAAGGTGGGGAAAGGTCGAGTCAAGTTTTACTTGATCAATGGGTCGAGTAAGCAAGCCTCGTGTAATCCGTCTAAGTGCAAGACTCTGTGAGCGTATACAATAATACATTAACAATAGTAGATTTTTCCATTAGCCGGGTAAATTGAAAGAAAGAAGAAGAAGAAAGAAAAGATATTTATTATACATTGGACATCACACAAAAATAGTACAATGACACAAAAACAATATTTAAATTAAAACAAGAAACAGAAAAAAAGTAATTAAATAATATATAAAATAGAAAAATGAGTAAACGAAGCGGTGCCACTATGTGCCTGTGATGTCCGGGAAAATGGGACCTCACTCAGCTTGAGCCACGGCCTGAGTAGGCCGCGACGCTGGTTTTCAGTAGGCCCCGCCGAGTGAGGTACACGGACGGACAGCCGACCTACTAAACTTAAATAATATACATATTAAACATAAAAAGAAATAAACTTAAAGAAAATAAATTGGTATTGGCGTGCTCGAACTAATTTTTGGCGTAATTCGGAACAAGGAGAGGTATTACTGTTTATTGATCTGTGGTCATGGATTTACGATTACAAGTGTAACCTCAAATATAGCCGATTTCAATATTCTTGATTAAACGTGTATTAAGTGGTAAAAAAGTTAGTTGTTGTAATAGTTTAAGCGTATTAAAATGCAGTGAACAAATAACAAGGCCATAAAACTAGATGAATACTATGTTAACTCGAAAAAAAACGCCGAAGGCGCCAATTTTTTGTTTGTTTAGGTACCTCTCGTGGTATGTTAAGTTTTTGTTACTAAACAATGAAGTTTCCTAAATAAAGTGCAGTTTAATAAGCTTATCGGTGCTAACATATGATACAAGATTACAGAAGGTGCGTGAAAAAGTGATAACTACGGAATGACTTTTAGGCACTTTGAATATCAATAAAATGACATGTTATAATAATTCACGCATTTTTTGGGATATTTGTGGTGCTCCATACAAATCTTCAGTCCCTTAAATTATTTATTCTCGCCTCGAAAAGCTAGAGTATTATTTCAAATAATTGATTTTTATTAGCAAAAATTTTTGAGATGATGTTCCGGCCTAGTGCCTACCCAGCCCAAAATTCAATGCACGCCCCTGACGGACAGACAGACAGATGACGACCAGAGAATAATAATAGTCAGTCATTTGGTACTCTTTGCGTATTGTACATACACTTGTTGGATAAAAACTGAATAGTCAATAAACCGAGATGCAAGTTTGGGTCATACAAGTTTTATGCTATTCAATGTTGAGTAAAACAATGTTCGGTCGCCGTCGTCTCTTGTCGGCTGAATATTTCATATGTGTATGTGCTATGTTGCCTGATAGTAAGTGACTGGCATACTCTAGTCTTAGTATTAAATAATGTATATTATTTATCATCATCATCATTTCAGCCATAGGACGTCCACTGCTGAACACAGGCCTCCCCCTGTTACTTTTATCAGGGGGGATTGCCAATACTCGCCACGCTTGGCAGGTGGGTTGGCAAGCGCATTTTATAACATTTCGCACGTTGACATTGCTGCCCGTCTCGTGCTATAGGAATTAGTCACCTCTTACGACACGCCTCCTGTTGGCGGTAGGGAAGAATATTCTTTACGTTCATTCACACAGAGCAGGAATGACACGCTACACTCCTATTCTGTGGCCGTCCCCAAACGGTATTTATTAAGTAATACTTTTATTACTACGACTAGATATAATAATTATAATTAAATTTAAAATATCAGTGCTATTCGAATACACTTATATTAGCTTCACTTGTAAACTATGTAATCAAATCTTGGAAATAGTTTTTGCCCTACTGCTAACTGATGTATTATTTTAAACTTTGTAAGTATCTCACATTTAGATGACAATATAATAATTTGATACCATCGTGCTGATCTAGAGCCAGGAGGTCGATAGTGGGACTCTTTAATGACGTAGACGCTGCTGCCCGTCTCGTGCTACAGAAATTAGTCGCCTCTTACGACACGGCTCCTGTTGGCAGTGGGGAAGTGTATTATTTACGGCCGTCTCCTAACGGCACAAGGCACGAAAGTGTGTTCATAGTTTTTTAACTAAGATATCAATATTAGTAATTACCAGCTTTTGTTACAATTTTTTGTGGAATGCAAGAAAAATCAAAATATGATTGACAATTGATTTCTTTTTTCGAAATAGGTATTACCTTTAAGTGCCGATTATCCGATATAGACCCGAATTCGTTACACAAAAATGTTTGCTGCACGGAAGAGGATACTTAGGTAGTATGCCTCCTTACTATCACGAAGACAATTGTGGGTCGATCTGATACTAAGGTGCCTTATACATCTTAAATCATGATTAAGCGTACCCACAGATAGTCTGTAATCTTGCCCCAACTAAGAACGAAACGCCACAGCACGTGTTATTGGAATGCAGAAGCATGGCAGATCAACGGGCACGGATTCTCCAATCACTAGGATTGCTCCCGTAAACCTGCGGCAGTCTAAAAAGTCTGCTGACCTTCTGAGATGAACAAAAGGTGGTTGGAGTAAGAAAGACTACAATCATGAGGCTAAATGCGGAAAAAACCCAGCTAAACTAACTAACTCATAGCCTACCCATACCCATACCTATTCCTACCTATACCTACTCTGCATACTTTTACCTACTCATACCCATACCTATGAACTAAGTACACCAACTAGGAACGGGTCAAAGCGCTAGCAGAAAAAGCAACCAGGCATAAAAGACAGCTACATACAATAAGGCGTCTAGTCCAGACTTCGGCTTGAGCTGGGGCCAAGTGTAACTTCTTGGCTCCGAGACGCGGCCCCGTTATGCTGCGACTGATTCGTTATTTATTGGCCTCTCGCGAGCTCTCGTTGCTCATACAATCGCACATTCCAGATTAACTGTGTCACAGCGAAGTTTCTATTGCCATAGTTTAAATGGCTGCTGCAAATTAACTGATGTTTCAGGCCTTATCTTTAACCAGTTCAGTTCATGTTTCTATATGAAGTTAGTTATTTATTGTGCTTCTGATCGAAGTTGTTACTGAGTATAAGTACGATTTTAACTTTTTCAACAAATAAAGTTTTTAAAAAACACAAGAAATATTTTCACCAATTTTCAATTAATGAAAATAAGTTCGAAAACAAATCATTGTCATGGTCTCAAAAAGTAGAGAAGACAGTAACATTACTGTGTTACGAAGTACAAGATAGTGCACTTTCCCGGGGGTCTAGCACATCCAAGCCTAAGCCAACTAAAAAAAGTGGTTTTTACTAGATCGTTGAGAGTGGACGTCCAACGCTACGCTTGGCCTTCATTCTAAAACCTTTCTGCCCTATCGGCCGTCAGTTCTGCGTACTATGTGCGTACGTTCTAGCGGACGGGCCCACTGCCACTTAAGCTTGACAGCGACTTTTGTTCGTTTACGGATCTCCTCATTTCTGATTAGATCTCGCGAAGAAGCACCGAACATAGCCCTTTCCATAGCACGCTATCCAACCTTGAGCTTTCTTATGAGGCCCATAGTGAGAGTCCACGTTCACTTGGTAAAGGTTGCAGGAAGCCGTTCGATGCAGGCCGCTTCCAACTGGCCAATCTGGAAATCACTGGGGGAGGCCTTCAGCTTCAGTTCAGCTGTGGACGTGCTATGGCTGAAATTATGATGATGAATTTTTACTAGTCTATCGAGATAGAACCGTAGATCCACGACAAAATTCAAATGCAATCACATAAAAAAATCAATTTTGCATGACAAAACATTTTTTTTCACAATCGTGGTGATAGGATCAAACCTTCACGTTAAAGACGTATCATCGCTTCAGCACACTTAGGCTGTTAACAATCTTGTAGTAAAGTTCGTATAAGGTAAAATTTTACGTGATTCAAATAGAGTCATTTACATACGATAAGTTAAGTTCCTCATCATCACCAGCATCAAGACAATTGCTGGACATAGACCCTTTGGGCCGTTTGCATCCAGCGGCTTTTCACAACCTATACCAGGAGACGTATTTTTGAATCATGCGAATTCCGAACGAAAACGCAAGATTCACATGTGAATTTCTAAAATCACTATTTTTGTAAATTCGTTCCGTGAATTCTGAAACGAGTGGTCCTATCCAGTCGTTTTTCGTTTTCGACTAGTAGAAAGTACGGAAGAATGATATTGACAAGTAAACATATGTTTGACAGAAACTGGACATAATATTTTTTTATTTCCGTTCCGTTTTGTATCCAGTCATTACCGGTTTTTAAAATCAATAAGTTTTTGCATTCCGTTTCATAATATTTTCTGCGTAATACGAAAATTGTTACAAGATTTCAATTTAATAGCAACACATATTTCGAGTGATTCAAAAATACGTTAAATCGTGAGCAATAAAAATGAATTTCAATTCGAGATACATTTCTAATGCAAAAATACGTCTCTAGGTCCTCCACCGGGTAGGATGCCTCTGTGTGTTCCAGTTCGTAGTCAACACAGGTTATAAAACCACCACTGAGTTAAACTAAACTAATTTAAAATTGCTTTAAACATATGATCATCGTCAATCCAAATATTCACCCCAAAAGGCCAAAAAATGCCACGGTAAAATGATGAACATTTTCAGAACTTACAAAGGGTGCTTAACGAATGCTAGTTTTCATTGTCGATATTGCTTTTGTGCATCGAATCGGATTACTCATATTGTGAATGGTTTTAATAACAAAATGATGAGAAACAGTAGGATCACACCTTTCCATAAAAAACGGTTGTCATTTGAAAACGCCAACAAATAACAATAATCCTAATTTCAGCATAATATTGTTATAAAATTCTGTAATTGGTATCGGTGTCAAAAAATCTAGTATGTTTTTAACCATTTAGTGTACAAAGTAATAAACTACTGAAACTAGCGAAACTGAAACTTTATAAGACGACCTCCGTAGCCGAGAGGCGACCATACCGGACTTGGTGTCGCTATCTCTGAGGTCCCGGGTTCGATTCCCGGCCGGTCAATGTAGAAAAATAACTTTTCTATATTGTCTCGGGTCTGGGTATTGTGGTACCGTCGTTGTTTCTGATTTCTGTAACACAAGTGCTTTGGCTACTTACCATAGGATCAGAGCAAATGTGATGTCTAATATTTTAAAAATGCTAACCTAAAAAAGAAACTAAATTCGTGTTGCTTATTCATCATTACATTATCATCATTTCAGCCAAAAGGACGTCTACTGCTGAACATAAGCATCCAAGCATCCCCCATTGACTTCCAGATTGGCCGGTTGGAAGTAACCTTTACCAGCATATTGCTCAACTTCGAAGACTCGTCTGCCGTAGTGGTTTGGTTATTCGCATTTGTATCAAGAACCGAGTTAGCTACTTACCATAGGATCAGAGCAATGTATGTGGTGTTGTCCTATATTTATTTAAAGTCAAGGTCCTAACTACTACCTATAGTTTATTTGACTGCTTGTAGCTTTTTGTAGTCATTTGCTTGTGATTTTTTGCAAGTATAAGATATTATTAAGGTTGTAGAAATCCTTTGGATGCAAACGGCCTAGATAGCCGCTCGCTGTGGCCATGAGTAAAGATGATAATTTGCTCGCAAAGCGGGAAACAGTCTACGAAATATTATCATACATACATTTAACTTACGTTTTCTTTTGAAGTTTATCTGAGACGTAAAATATAAAGAAAAAACATTAATATTGCCTAAAATGTCGCTAGATATCCTTTTTGCGACGTTGTGTAATTAAAGGTGTTCATGGATACGTGAAACGCTTCTCGTGCGCATTGGGGGAGTAATTCCACTACTTCTATCTCCATTGTGATTGAAATTGAACAGACGATACTTTATCACATTTTGTAGTTACGAAATTAAATTCAAAAGTGCAACGTATTTATAAATGGGTTATATCAACGCAAAATAAGGAAGAAAACCACTAAAAATACACATAAATATTATTGTATGCTTAGCAGGTAGAAAATAGTGATAATATTACCAATTTTATACCTGCAATTGCCTGTGATCCACAATAAATATTTTCTGATGCTTTATCCTTGATGAATGAATACTTTTAAGCAACGTATTGTTTATTTTTATTTTTGTGTTGCCCTTATAAGATAGATAGATAGATACTCTTTATTGTACACCACACAAATCAAACAAATCACAGGAAAGTAAATACTTAGTGAATAGCACAATTTAGGCGGTCTTATAAGGTTCATATGTTGGGTAACATTTTAATTGTACCAATGTGAAGCAATAAATATAATATATGTATTGTATATTATAGTGTTTACAGCTGATTTTCCGGATAGTATGGGCTATAGCCAAGTTATTATTATTAACATTTTAAGATGGCATTTCCATTTATTGACGTCTAAATTCTGACGAAAACAGAATCATAACTTTTGTGCTCGATAGTTAGTCTTTATAGACTGGTTAATTTTTATTTTAAACAAGTCAAGACAATTAAATACCTTTAGACGCTACAACTGAAGCTATTAAAAAGTATCTTGTGATCTCATCTTTTATGTGTTTTAAAAATATATTATTACCTTTAAGTATTACATTTTTTTATCCACTAAATGGCCAGTGTCTTAAAAACAAAATGAACTTAAAGCGAATGCAATTTAAAATGATTAATTGAATGTTTCATTTCGAATTTATTTCGGACCAAACCTGCGCCTAAGCCACAGCTGACAAGGCTATAAAATAATTGAAAATTGTATACTGAAGGCCGTAAATAATACCTACTGCAAGCGAGCGGCAAAAGGCCTCGCGCCTACTGGGCAGCCTCATTGTGATGAAAAACCTATATTTTTTAAGTTTAACTGGCAATACTGGCAGCTTATATTAAAACATACACAGTAAGACATAGAACCCTCGTAAGCCACCAGTGATTCATAACGCTTCTTTTTTTTATTTACAAATCGCAGGAAACCTCTAACCAGACGAAAGATTTAAAAGAAAGAGTGAAAATTTAAATAAAAGTAGGGGAGGCCTATGTTCAGCAGTGGACGTCCTATGGCTGAAATGATGATGATCCATTGACTTTCAGATTGGCCGGTTGGAAGCGACCTTTGCCAGCTTATTGCTCAACTTTGAAGTCTCGACTGGCGTAGTGGTTCGGTTATTCGCATTTGAATCAAAGAACCGGGTTCGATTCCCGGTTCAGGATTTTCTAGGTTCTAGCTGTGCTAGAAGATGCTCCTGACGAATTCATTGCCTAGTTCCTTGTAACAAAATAATGCTGATTAATTACTTCAAGATTCCATCAATTTATATGGTTATACACGTTACTGACTAATAAACCTTTAAATAATGCTTACAAACTTATCTATTTATAGATACTATTTAGAGTTAAGTGCCGTGTTGGGACGGCTGAAAAGAATACACTTTCCTACCGTCAACAGGAGACGTGTCGTAAGAGACGACTAATTCCTGTTGCACGAGACGGGCAGGAAAGAATTCTTATAAAAAACTGCGCTCGCTAACCCGCCTGCCATGCGTGACAAGTATTGGCAATCCCCCCCGATGATAGGTCATTGGGGGAGGCCTTTGTTGGATGTCCTATGGCTGACATGATAAGAGTTAATCAACAAATTAAAAATACACGTCAATTTAAAAAACCACTGTACCTCTCACATAATAAGTTAATCAACAAAATGGCGTCCATTTAACAGCTGACTTTTATTTGACAGATGGCAAAAAGCCAGACTAGTACCATTCCTACCAAAAAACTTTTAAGTGGCATTTTTATATAAAACAATACAATTAAATACTTACTTAAGACTTAATTGTTACTTAACTCAATACGCTTAACAAATTGATTAGCAGTTTTTAATTAATGACGCTTTTTTAAATGCTAGATAACTTTTATCTGACGAATAAAATTGACATTTTGACTTAATTTTTATACGAAAACTGTCAAAATGTGAAACTTATTTTTCAGATAAAAGTTATTTGACTATTGAAAAATCGGGCCTTAGTGTGTTATCTGGCGCATACCTGAAAGTAGTACTATTTTATAGCTTATAGTTTTTATAGCTTAGTAGTATTTTATAGCTTGTGCAGTCTAGCTGCCTAGTGGACGCGTAGCCTTAATGTTTTATGCAGAGCTACTACGTGTTAATGGCCCACGATGAGCCGACGACATAAATTTGGGGCTTTATCCCATTTTTGTGCCGGTTTATTTCAACAAATTGCCATTTTCCGTACGCTTTAATGGAATGCTGAGATCAAATTTTGGAAAAAGACAAGTTGGTAGTTGATATGTCAGTTAAGAAAGCCGTATTAAATTTCATTAGGGTAATTTTTATTTTTCTGGAATTGATAGCAAATAATTTGCAAAACTTTTTAAATAAAACTTACATTAGAAGTAATCTAAAAAAAATCTAACTGTATTCTTTTGTAATCTCATGCCCCAGCTATATCTAACAATAAGTTCTTTAAAACAATTGAATAAATCTATAATTCTATAGATTAACTAATTTCCTCATTGGTTCAGAGAGACACAGATTCGATTCAAAGGGAGTCGCATTTATTAACTGACTTCAAAAAAGGAGGAGGTTCTCAATTCGTCGGTATCTTTTTTTTTATTTTTTTTTTTATGTATGTTCACTTGACAACGTTACTACGTTGACCGATTTCGATAATTATTTTTTTGTTTGAAAGGTAATACTTTCAGAATGGTCCCATAGAAATTTGGTTGAATTCTGATGATGGGATCTATAAGAAAATCATCAAACATTGCATGAACTCCGTACCACGCCAACGGATTTTAGTACAAATGTGGACCTATTTTGATGATTCTTTTTTTAATGAATAGCTTATACTTCAAAGACACTATAATCAAACATTTTTGGAAAAAAATTCACCCCTAAGGGTGGAAAAATAGGAAATGAAATCGGTGTTCAGCATTTAAATTATGTTTGCACTCGTAAGATTTGTTTTGATTAGGATTTTTCACTAAAATATATGAAATAAGTTAATTTTATAAAAAAAAAAAACCGACTTCAAAAAACTAAAACGCTAAAAATAATCTTAACACTTACGTACCTAATCAGTTACTTTTGGAGTCGGTGCCAGTCGATAAGAGATTCTATGTTTTCGTTTGCACCGACTCCAAAAGTAACTGATTAGGTACGTAAGTGTTAAGATTATTTTTAGCATTTTAGTTTTTTTTTATTTATCCAAGTGTCGAAGCCAGTGTGGCGGAGCCACTTTCCTTAGTTATGTGAAGTGTAAATATTTTTTTCCAAAATTTATGCAATAATAAATCGGCCTCTAAGTTCTTAAGATCTTTTATTTAATAATTTCAAAAATGTATCATAATTTGATCAAGAGTAAAAATAGGACGCTTTTTAAGTAGGGCTACACTATTACCCAATAACTAATACTTATTGCTGTTCCCTTTGGGCCTCTTACACCACTTGCTGATAAGTTCCATATCTGGCACTTGTTTTGACAGATAACCCATACAATTAGCTGTCAAAAAAGTGCGATCTGGATAGGTTATCTGGAACTTATCAGCAAGTGGTGTAAGAGGCCCTTAATCTTATTAACAGTGTTGTTTAAATAGTACGCTAGGATTTAAAAAATAACTCTTCACACACAAAAAATCTCAAAAAACTTTAAGTAAATCTACACCTCAGTATTCAGAGCTAGTACTTAACAATCCAAACGACAAACACCAAAGCCGACATCGACAGAGCCTCGGTGAATTTACAACGATACGGAACGACGTGTTACGCTGTTTTTAGTGTCGATTTCACGATAAATAGGCCATTTGTCCGGGACCATTATGGCTCTACGACGCATTGAATGGGCGTTAGAAGTCCCCGGTTTGGAGTGCAGCGTGATACATTTGGCGCGGATGCTGTTGTGATCAGAAAGGCGATTTGGCTTTGTTGGTATTTCAATGGGAACGTCGCCATTTCCATGCGACGACACTACTACACTATGGTTATGCCCCTCTAGCATAACCACAAAACATGATAATATGATATAGTGATTTATCGACATTATTGCACGGCGATTCAACATGGCGGCTTTATCTATCATATTTTTACAGTTGGTGTTGATAAATAATATCATAATCATAAATCTTTATTTGCGTCAAATATCATATCGTGATTTGTTGGTCATGCTGGTGTGGTTACTAGCTTTGAGCACAAAAGATTTGATTTCTGTTCGAGTATAATTTAATTTATTAAACAAACTTTGTACTATATTTGTATGTAGGTAATAACATACAATTTGCATGCTATTTTTATTAGCGAAACATGAGCTCTTTTTATTGTTTAATGTTACCATTAATACCGTGTTTTGTGCAAATAAACGATTTATTTATTATTTATTTATTTCAAATGTAATTTTTTCGGTGTAGGTTCTTAAGTCTTGCGATCATGGCATTCTCAGGTTTGGTCATGTCATCGTAACGTAGTGAACGTTAGACGAACGTTACTTTGGTTAGCAATTAATTTGTCCAAGGTGAGCTCAATTTATGTAATGGAAGCACTGCCTTGGGATGTTATCGTTAGTGGGATATTAATTTACAAGACACATATTCATAGCATCTGCAATGAGCAACAAATATCCAATGTAACATTATACCACCCTTTCTCAGGCTTTCACCGTTCTCAAAGCAGGCTATAACGCCGCCTTGTGGGCGCTGAAGGCCGTTTAGGGGGGCGTAAAATTGTGGGGCATTGAACAATAAATGATTTTCAAAGTAGGCAGTAGACAAAAAAATATTTGGAAACCTCTGCATTATACACTAAAACCAAGTCTATAATATACTCCTAAAATTCGTTGTTTGTTAAAATGGTTACCCATTGTGTTGGTTTTCAGTAAAAAACTTAATGAAAGAGTGAAGGTTTAAATTCCGGCGCAAAATCATAAAAAATATACATTGATGCTAAAAATTCATAAAGATGTGATGACGCTCATGATTCTATATATTAATAATTACCACTGCTTCAAATCTCACTAGCTATGTTTGATCTATCCTTGCTTGCTACGTCTATATATTGCATTAAGTAGGTACTGTATTCAGGTCACTTCTAACAACCGTCCATTACCGCGGCCAGTGCTTATCGCTTCGCCAGGTAATTTCTGTGCAAATGTCTCAATTAACAGAAAAGCTTGATCGCCCCGACAGGTATAAATTGGGGTAATTTTGCTACTACGACACAGACTATAAAACATTAGAGAAACCGCATGTCTGTCAGAAATAATGAAAATATAATTATATTTATTTATATAAACTAAGGGCGCTAAAAAGGTCTCCTGATCAATTAGTCGTGAGTTTGTGACTCAGTAGCCAGCATGTTTCATGTGATAAGTACAAAAATTTGAAATATTGAAACACTTCTTGTTATTTAACCCCAGATGAACACAATTGATTTGCATAAGCAGAAAAAATCTCGGGTTAAATTCCCGAATTTAACACAGTGACAATATTTTTGAACCCAAAACTGTAACATTTGTTGTGTTGTTTTTAATTTTTAATTTTTTACACAACTAGCCACCTTGCCTGGCCATCCAGTATTCACCAAAGACTAAGTATGCTTGTCCATCGTAGCCGTCGTAACCCCGTAACCCAGGACGAGATGACGTTGTTCTCGGTTGACGACTGAAATGGACTGCAATGGACAAAAGTCCTGCGAGTGCACCATACTTTTTAAATTAAATCTTATTTTTGTATAGAGGGCGCCACTAAGTTCCGAATAATTGGTTCCAAACACTAAGATTTGCTGTGTTCTGTCAGCGTCTATAGCACTAAGTTGTCTGCGTACTACGACAATTTGGCTGCTCAAATCACGGCACAACCGGACTTCGCCGCCATTACAGTCTATTAACAGCGTATTTCGTGTCCGAAAAATTTATAGCACCACGTAATGTGCAATAAACCGATATGGGTGTGTGTCACGCCATTTTTATGTTGTATCTCTTTCCATTTGCAAGTGATTTAATTATTATTTGTTATTTTTTTAAATGAGGTGTTACCATTTTTGTTGCTATCATCAAAAATAATGACACATTATTATTTCTTTATAAGAGTTTAATATTGTGGAGAAAGCAACGCATGTGACAAATAAGGCGTGTGTGTAATTTGTAACACTTTTTAGAACATTCTACACTATATTAGTTCGTGAAATTGTTTTGTCAGGTCTCTTGTAGGTAGTCGTATGGTGTCGGTGTTTCGATGTTAATAGACCTGCACAATTTGTACAGGATCATCATACAGGGTGTTGTTTTGAAAATAAGCCATATTTAAGGAAGCTTTTACCTGGCCAACATGGTAATCCATACAAACAAACGCTCTACCTCGATAATAATGTATGTATGTATGGAGCACCGGGAGGAAGGTCTCCCCATCAAAATACAGGTACAGAATATTGATACCAAAACTTAAGGAAAAATTTTGCTGTTTTTTTTTACAAAATTACAAAATTATTTTTCGTCTTTTTATCAATGGAAGCGAGATTGCTAAAACAGAATTTCCACCATCTTTATTTAGATGAGAAAATATTTGCTATCAATATCATATGTCAGCCTGTTTCAGTCCACTGTTGGACGTTGGCCATCCCCTAAAGAGCTCCAAAGAGCAAGAACTCCCGCTTTTTTCATTTACTCACTGCTAGCCTTCTTCCTAAGGTCGTCGGCTTATCGAGCTGGGGAGCGTCCTTCACTACGTTTGCCGGTCTCCATTCAGACGTAGTCTTCTGCCGGATGACCTTGTTCTGGATTTTATCCTATAACGACATCCTAAGCGACGTGACGACTGAGTGACGTGAAATCGTGCTATCAATATTATTGACACATAAATTAAGGTATGTCTCTTCATCTCATCTAAATAAAATTATTCTTTTCATAAACAGAAAACCAAAAGTATACCTACTTAATATTATGACATCAATGGCGTTCTGTAAATACCAATACCGTTTGCCTTTTTTCATCTATAAATAAAAAGAAGAATTCCTAGAAATAAAATTCTGAGAGAAATCAGTTCTGTACTCTTTGGCTGAGTGCTCCGCAAGGAGGTACATTTTCCCCGACTTTATTACACCCTTCAACGATTTAACATCTTTTTTTACGTAGGTGTTTCGCCTCATTTTCCTTTATTTTCCACGTCAGGTCGAAGTGAGGGGTCAGAGCGATCGTTCAGCGTTTATTTTCATTTGGTAGTTGGCCCTTTTGCACCCTTGTCTTCCCTTGATACATTGTTGAAGGGTAAATGAAATATACTCTACTTTTGCTTTTTTATTAAAACGAGGGTCTTTGTTAAAAGGGTAACTTTCTTTTGGTGTAATTTTGTATTTTTATTGTGAGCGTTATATTAAATGGGAGTATATTTTGAATTTCTTTTAATAATATTTTCAGGGCTCTTATTTAAAGAAACAAATTGTATAAGCTTACATTTTGAAATGTTATCGATTTTTTGCGACAATCACTCAACTAACTTAATTGTATTTACAATAGTGGTAATACAATGTTATTTAACTTACTTGTAGATACACAAGTTAGTTTTACCATTAATTTATAATGTAGGCTTTAACAATAATTTGTTTCTCTGAATAAAAGTCTTGGAAATATATAGCTCTATCATTTACACAATAGAGAAACAAATTGTACAATAGATAGAGCTCCGGACCACAAAGCCAGGCAGCTTAGAGGTTTGGGTTCGAATCCCGCAATATTATGTCTGGACTATAAATGTGTATAATTAACAATAAAAAATATTTTGTGTTCAGAACTATGTTACCATTATCCATGCGCCCAGATGCAGTTCAATTTTGAACTATTTGTTTCCTTTATTGACCCGCCCGGGAATCGAACTTGCCACATAGCGCTTAGTTAAAATTATTGTGCCACTGTGCCAATGGAGTCATCAAACTATTTTCATAATAATTTATTGCTCTACAAACAACTTAGCGCTTAGTAAGTTTTGATATTAACCAAAATACAACATACAATATAGACAGGCACATATACAACATAGGAAGGCAACTCAATTTATCACTGTAATTTCAAAGGTGTAATGTTAATGTGTCAAAGTAAACAATTCGTGAAAGTTCGTTGAAATACAAACGAAACGTAAGCTACTTCTCCTTGTGAGTGCGCCCTGCAAGACACGTGAAAATCGGCTTTGTGTAATTTATTGCTCTGCTCCCAGCTCCAAGCGTTAGGCCTCACTGGAGTAATACGATCTTGGGATTAGGACGCACACTGCTGGTATTTAAGACTGCTCTGGTCGATGCTTTTGTTTTGACGATTAAGTCTTGACATTTTCGTAATCGACTTATTTTAATACGAATAGAGAAATGATAAGAAATTTAGCGTCACAGAAATTTAAGTCCCTAACTTAACCAAGCTTACACAATGATTAGTATTATTAGCTTTTATTTTTTATTAGTATGAACATTTTGTATAATGAACTTTCATTTTCATTTCTATTGTGATCTCAGATTAGCAGCTACAATAACAATTTAATTATGTTAAGTAATAATTCTGATTTTAATAATTATAATGAGCATTTAATTACATCTTCAGGACAAAAAGTCAAAAAAAAAGTCAAAGCATCCTTGCCATGAGCGCTCAAAAGAAACTAATCTAATTTACGTTTCAAGTAAAAAGAATGTTATTTTTATTCAGTACTTATTACGTAGATAAGCAGTAATAATAATAATAATTAAATATTGGACAACTTCACATACATTGCTCTGATCCTATGATTAGTAGCTTAAGCACTTGTGTTACAGAAATCAGAAACAACGACGGTACCACAACACCCAGACCCGAGACAATATAGAAAAGTTATTTTTCTACATTGACCGACCGGGAATCGAACCCGGGACCTCAGAGATAGCGACACTTAGTCTGGTATACTCGCCGCTCGGCAGCGGAGGTCGTCAAAGCAGTGTTGCTTTTACGCCAAACTCTAAAACAGAAAAAACAAAACAAAGTCTAAATATGATTGCGTTAGTTAGAAAATCAATTCAATTTAATGAATATGTGAACTTACGGAAGTATTATGTAAAAAATTACAAAAATAAGCCAAATTTGGCTTATTTTTGTAAAATTTTCATTTTAAAATTCTCGTAACACGGAATAGTTACTAACTTATGTATTTGCGCTGCGCAAACTCTGTAATAGATTCGTGTAAATTTAGAAAGACAATACTAATTTCTTAATTGCCCGGGAATAAAGGGAAGGAAAGATACAAAAGTTTCCAATGAGTGATTGTAAGATAAGGTTCCTACGGCACATAGAATTCAACCCTTAAAGCAAGTTACCAGAGTCTCGGTAACAATTACGATACTGAGAACTAATAAAAGTTGTCTAGCGGACGTGACGTCGAAATAAGCCGGTTCGGACGTGTCCCGCATAGCGAGGGACTTTCCCTTTCCCGTTATTTTTTAACTTTCCCGGGACCGGGAAAATAATTGGCGGATAGAGTTTCTTAATTCAACTATGGGTTAGCTATTGTTGTAAAGGTTATTTGCTGAGTTAGATAGTGAGACAGTTAGTTGGATGTTAAAGATATAGGTAATTTGCCCAAATTTTTCAAGTTAAATTATTATCAGTGATTTAATAAACTAGCATTTTTGTGAATGCAAATAATTAAAAAGTTAAAACTATCTGTTTCATCTTAACTGATTGATAAACATTTGCAATAATATTTTATTCGGTTATTTGTAAATATAAAATCAGAGATTGATGAAACAAAGCTGGCTACTAACAGCTAAAAATTAAAGAAATTTGATATTATGTCCTCCTTACTCACTTGGAATGAGCAGTCGCTTGGATAGCAAAAGGTTGTGGATTCGAATCCCACCAGCGGCTTTAAAAAATACAATCCTTGATATAATAAACTAGCGTTATTGTAAATGCATAAAATTTAAAAGCTAAAATTTCAAATTGAATCTTTGTTAAAAAATTGGATATCATTTGCTCATAGTTTTAATCTAGTCTATATTATTGTAAGCAGGTTAGAGACTCATACAGTTTAATAACAACCCTGTATTTTCGTGTACCACCTCTTGCACTGCAGCAATCATCGCAAGTATTTTCAGAGGCAATATTGTGATTCTATCCCAACCAGAATTTCAGGCAAAGCTATAACAAAATCCTTTGTTACCACGTCGTGTTCTTTATATATGAGTTCGTTACCCGCTACTCTTTATTATCTCTGTCTGTCTGTGGCTCTAGAGTAGGTACAAAATAAACATAACCCAACTCATTTATATAAAAAGGTGAATCTGTTAAAATTGTATCGTATTTACCTACTCAGAGGGAATGTGGTTGAAGCCAATTATGTAGATAGATAATGTAATTCGTTTGTTTAAACATGAGTATTCTTTTACTATAGAGGTAGAAATCTTGGAATATATTCAGTTAGTTTTCTGTAAATATAAGCTATGCATCTGGGAGTTATCGAAAAACCTCAGGGAAGATTCTAATGCACCTTTGATATGTAACATGTTTGACACATTATGTAGTATGCAAGTATGCAACTTTTGGTTTATTTAGAGCATTTGAATCACTATACTATGGCAGGTGATGCCAGTTCACAAAATAAATACGAGTACCTTTAAACAAGTTTAGAGTTCGATTCGGGCAGGCGGGTTGGCAAAGGGCAGTTTTTTATAAGATTTCGCACGCAGACGCTGCTGCCCGTCTAGTACTACAGGAATTAGTCGCCTCTTACAACACGCCATCTGTTGGCGGTGGGAAAGTGTATTCTTTACGGCCGTCCCCACACGGCAACTTATTGTTAACCAGTTTTAACATTAAACAATCTGATTGGAAACCTTCTTGTTACCCAGTCATTATATGGTTAGTGAGCTGGGTAGGTCACGTCAACCCTGATTGAGCAATTTTCTTTGCGATAACTTGGTATGATTAACAGGTCTAAGTTTCTAGTATAGTTATTCCACAATTCAATGGAAGTCGTAACTAGAAAATAATATGGTAAAACTACTTTTAAATAGGTAATGTGACGTAATGTCTGTGACCTAGAATAGTAGAAAATGGTAATTGAAAATAAAAAGTTTGTGAAAATAGCTTGGTACTTAAGTTGTGCGGTCATTCTACTGCCCTTGTCACCGTGTGCTCTATTTGACACTATTTATTATCACCTGTCATAGTACCCCATATGTCAGTGTACCCACTACACCGTTACATTGTGGTACTATGTGACAACAGCCGCTCCTGTCATAATATACCTCATGTCACTTAAACTGAGGATTAAGTCACTATGCGCTATAATATGTCATTGTGTCACCTGTTTCATTGTAAATACTGTATTCAATATCACTTATTTCAATTGTTACTAGCAGTATTGGATCTGCCTAAAATAAATAATTTGAATTTGAACTGTACCCACTATGTCTCTATATTCCACTGTGTCATTGGAGCTATTTAGTGGTCTGGTAGAGAATGAAACTGATGACAGAAGTTTTGTACACTTTATTTCGTGAAATCAAATTCAAATAAATTCAAAAACCTTTGCGTCACTGCTTAAAAGTTAGCTTCGCAGTGTTACCAGCGTTATATCACTATGAAATATCAGTAATTGCTTGCGTCATGTATTAAGCATTTGCTAGTCTGGCTCCACGTAAATTATTCCCTTTGAAAAAACTTCAACAAATCCATGCAATCAGATGTAGTAACGCTGTATTGATGTAACGGAGTCAGCGCAAACTCTGAAACTACGGCTGCCTTGTGCCCGATTCCCTCTGAGAATAACAGAATTTCCGATCAGATGTGGATGTTTCTTTCTGCTGGCTTCGTCAGTGTTTACTTTACCCGTACAAACAGGTGTACGGTATTTTTCAAGGAGCATATTGAAATGTTTGTCGCTTAAATAAACTTGCTCGGGATATTTTTCATGATGTTTTGCTGGATGTTATTAGCTAATGAACTATACTGTCGCTATTTGTAGTACTTTTGTGGTATCCCTTCACGTTTAGTATAATAATTTCATTAATGTGTAGTGTGAAATTTCCCAAATGTATTAATGGTTTTTATAACCTTGTTAAAGCTCTATGATCAAAAGTCCGTCCGTTTGTATGTCATTCATTCCTAGCTCGTTAACAAAAAAAGAAAAAAAGTTACAAAGCTAAAGTATGAATATACTGTAAAAAAAATTAAATTCAAATAATTTATTGTATGTCACATTAAATTATTAGTTTAAATGGGATTAGATGGAATGCAATAAAGAATTTTAACCCAAAACCGAAAATATCATTTTATTTCTCTTAAGTGCAAACATTCTTATTTTCAACCCCAGCATGTGGGGCATGTCATTAAGTAAAGTATAATTTATATTCAAAGACTATAAATATTCATTTATACACCGACGTTCAACCTTTGATAAAATAATAATATTTTTCTCATTCATCTTCTTTATGAAAAGATAGAAAAATATAAAGTATAGTTTTATATTTCATGCATTACAATAGGGATGACGACTGGGTAAAGAAAATGAAATTCTATTTAGTCCGTCAGTTAGAATATGAAAAAATAATGGACTCCTATTTTACTTTTGCCAGTCAACCAAAAAATGACCAAGATAAAGCGCGTTAAAATTCGGGAGTTGGGGCTCGTGACGTCACTTCTAAGTAAAAATGCACCTAGGCGTGACGTCTTGCGACATTTCAAATCAATATAATATCTCTATAATATTTTAGTTATGAAAAAAATAGAAAAAATACTTTTTGATAATCTACCTGATAGACAAAGAAAAAAAAATAGTCGTCATCCCATTTATGTCTCGTCTGATGCACATTAAAATTTATTCTTTAAAAAAATATTCGTCATCACAAAATGAGTCTTGCTATTTTAATTCCACATAATTAAAAGGCGTCCTCAAAAAGTTTTCCAACGAGTGCCCGAGTCGCAAGAGAAAATTATCGGGCAAAAATTTTTGGCTGAGACAAAACCTTTTTGAAGCTAGCGACGTCATTAACATGATGGCGTTAAGTCGTAGGCGATTTTTTATGCTTTTTCGACTACCGAGCGCAACGCTCTTCAGACATCTTTCGGTGGTTCGCAAAAAGAAAACTTGAATACTGTCGCCATGGGTTTTGATTTTATTAAGGACATATTTTTTTTTGTTTTCAGAACGTACTTTTGGATGTTTTGGAATCTACACTACTTGCTTGGAAAAAAGGTGAGTAAACTAGCATATTTAGATAACACTGGATAATTATTCATGGTTCAGATACTAGGGTTCCTCTGTCTAATGGTTCGGTAGGTCAAAAAGCAAATGCTTCGAGTGTAATAACGATTTACCGCATCTAAGACTACCCCAAAGAAGAATACCTTGAATAGTTACGGGACATAGTTTTAGGAATATTCATTTTTGAGTTTTAATTATGTATACCTGAACACTGGCCAATAAACCTTATGCAGCTACAGTTGTTGCAAGCGCTAGAGGATAGGTCCGCCCTAATAGCGGTGGTCGCCACCCAGCTGAGTATGAGAACGAACCCTCAGACTCATACGTGACGCGTCTTAATACTAGCGGGCGTAATTAGGCCAATTTTGAGAAAATAAAGGACCCTCACTCGGTAGGGTCGGTAGTGGTGGCCCGACGGGACCGGGACTGCTGAAATAGGCCGAACTGTGGTCCGGCTCTTTTCTAGTAGGCCCGATGTGGGGATACTTGGACCTGGCTTGGGCCGTTGTCCGAATAGAGAAAAACCGCCAGGCACATGTCTGTGTCGGTCAAGTTATCTCTGTTGTTTTATTTAATATTGTTCTTCGCTAAAGATTTTGGTCAAATTTATAAAATGTAGAATAAATATGTCATTGAAAAGAGTAAGAATAATAAGTTTGCTTTTTTATAACCGAGGCAAATAGCTACTGCACTTTTAAGTTTCCTTAGATTTTAGTAATAGATTGATTTATTATAAATAAATTGGTGATTACGATGTCTTCTTACATGTAAATAAAAAATTGCGGGTATGACTTTAATTTAATCCGTTTAACTTAAATATCACAGTCTCCCCAAAGTCGCATTTTACAAGCGAGCGCTGCATCCCATGGGTCACTGACATCCATTTCAATTACACAAGAGTCGAGGATGCACAGAATCATCAAAAACTCTCATATTTTATTAAGTGTCAAGAGTCAATCAATTTGAAGATTGTTTAGAAAAATAATAGGCTATAGCGTGTTAAGAAGAAAGAGAAGGAAAGCGGGTGGACCCTGTCATAAGATGAGATATGCGCTAGAACAAATTATAAGAAAATCTACATTCAAAGAACCTCACTTTGATTGAAGATAAATTTGTTTTAAAGTAAGATATTTGATATAAATTATGAAAAACAGGTTACGTACATAGCAACAGCGAAGCAAGTGTTCCGCATTCTTAAATTTATAGGACTAAAAGTAAGTCTCCAAAGTGTTTAAAAAACAAATTTATAAATTTGCTATCGCATGACGTACCAGACAGGCAGTACACTACGGAACCCAAAAAGTGTAAGTTGTTGATATTTTCGTCGTTATCTTTGCATTTTTAACTTAGGCTTTAATAAGTAGGTTTGGGATTTACATTTAATTTTGGGCAGTGGAATTAAAGCATATCTGATCGAAATTAATATTATTATAGCATACGTACAATAATTTGTAATGATAGCATTCTTGGCAGAAGGGTTCTAGAATGGAGGCCACGTATCGGCAAGCGCAGCATAGGACGTCCACCCGCCAGGAGGATAGTCGACCTGGTAAAGGTTGCGGGAAGTCGCTGGAATCAGGCCGCTTCCAACCGGACAATTTGGAAGGAAGAAGTAATAAACCGCGTTATCATTGCCAAATGACACGGTATACGACTGCGTTATATTAGTATGAGCACACCCAGGACACTTTGTCGTCGTCAGCCTTCGGAAAGTGTTTGTATTTAAGCACCAGAACCAGTTTCTAGGAGCTTATCATGGTGTCTTTTAAATAGCTCTGTATAAATTCTGAAAATTTCACAAATAGTGGAATTTGATGGTGAGTTAGAATCTCCACTGATATGTGACGAGACATGGACCACTGACCTACAACTCTGGTCCACATAAACATTGCATTGCAGTATTTTCACTGTGTCATCATCATCATCATTTCAGCCATATAACGTCCACTGCTGACCATTGGCCATGAAAGTCATTGGGGGGATTGCCAATTAATTGCCACGCTTGGCAGTTGGCATGCGCAGTTTTTTATAAGATTTCGCTCGCAGACGCTGCTGCCCGCCTTGTGCTACACGAATTAGTCGCCTCTTATGACTCGCCTCCTATTGGCGGTGGGGAAGAGTATTCTTTTCGGCCGTCCCCACACGGCACTGTGTACCTAAATCTTATTAAAGCCAACGCTATCGCGGCGTATTTTTCCAATTTATTCAAGGAAATTAAGCTTGTTTATTTCTGTGGCACTCAAAGTATTTCTTTTGTGCCATATTAAGGGCACTCTCTTTATCTGCTTAAACAGGTACTTAAACAATACATTTATTTTCTTATTTTTAACGTTCAATGCTCATTGTTGTGCCTTTTTGTTATCAAGTGTCCTTGGTTTTGGAATTGAGTGGGAATGATTTACTTGAGTATCGTTTTGTGAACTTCATTAGGTACAAAATATCTTGTAAATAAATTACTCGCTAATATTAGCTGAACATGTTTGTAGGGTAGGTACTATATATTAGCACGAAGTGAAGTAAAATAATAAAAAGTTTTGATTTTTCTTCTTTTGTTTACCCTACTACTGTTTCAAGTCAATTTGTGTGATAAGACAGCGCAAGAAACTCTTTCACTTTGTTGTTGTCGTTTCACACTCTTTTCAAATGAGTATATACAAGAAAACGTTCTACTGTGACCTGGAGACGTATTTTTGAATCATAAGAAAAGAATATTTAATTCGAACAGGCAAACAATTCGTGTATGAAATTAATTTTTACTGCTCACGATTTTACGCATTTTTGAAACCTTGTAATTATTTTCGTTTTACGCAGAAAATATTAAAAACCAGAATGCAAAAATTCATTGATTTAAAACCGGTAATGAATCGCATCAAACGGAACGTATTTTCTACTGGTAGAAAACGAAAAACGAGTAGGTAGGACCACTCGTAGCAGAATTCACGGATTGAATTTACAAAAATTGTGTTTCGCAATATTTCGCATGCGAATCTTGTGATTTCTTATTCGAATTGGAATTCGCATAATTCAATAATACGTCTCCTGGCCCCCCATTCAGAAGTTAGCGTTGAAAATTCCGAAAGAAACAAATTGTTTTTTTCGGTGAAAGAAACGTTTGTTCGTTTTTTACCGTTTTATTGGTTTGTTACATTGAAATATATCAGAAAAAAACCTTAGGAAAAGAACCAGTTTTATTGAAATTATGGTCGTTTGTTTCGAAAATTAAAAAAAACAATTTTTTACTAATTTTTAAAACAATGATGCACATTGTAATTCTATCTTGCTCACTGATCAGATACAAACTCATTGTCGCTTTCTGAAGAATCAGAAATACAAGGATCAAATTCAAATGATTTAGATTGCATTAAATGTAAATTTGATCGAACTTATACAAGTTTATCAACTCTTTCTGGAATAAGTCGATTCCTGTCTCTTGTATGCGTTCGACCAAATATAGACCAGTTCCTATCAGACGCTGCAGATGATGGCGGAACACTCAATAATCTTGTAGCAACACTCGTGAGAAGTTTAGTCTGACAAAATACTTTCCACTAGTCTCCAGGGGTGCAAATTATTTACTGGTTGCCAAATTATGTCATTGGACAAAAAACCGCTTCTAGCCTGATACGAGTATTCAGCAAAATTCGACATTATGTCATAGGTGCTTTTTTGTAGGTAAAATATTAGCAAGCCTAGCTATATACTGAGACACTTGTAAGAACTCGTTGTCAGTTATGGACTCGTAATATGAATAGATGGAATTATGAAATCTGGGATCAAGTTAATACGCGGCCAAATGAATAGGTTGAATACAAAATAATCTGTGTTCTATAATATATATGACATGATATGAACTATCTGTGGGTCGGCCGGAATGAGCGCATGACAACAAACCAAGAAAAAAAAACACTCTACCATCCAATCCAAAACATAATTAAAATATTCCACAAAAAAAAACATAATTACTTTTCCGTTTCTTTCATATTTATCCGTTTTATTAATAAAAAACATGAAATATTTCATTCTTATTTTTCTTGAAACTTTCGAAAAAACTTGTATAAAAACGACGGAATTGGAAAAATACGGGAAAATTTACCGCTTTTTTTAACGTTCTGAATCAGAACGTTTCGATAACGAGTTGTTAACTGGTGAATCACGTCACACTAATGTTAAATCCTATAGTGTCACGTCACCTGGTTTTCCGATCGACAATTTATTGCCGAAAGGTTCTGAATCGAGGGCCTGGGCAGTTATCATTTTCACATATTTCTAACAAATATCAAAAAGAAAATTCTGGTGGAAAATGCATGTTGGCAATAAAAAAAAGTAACAGTGTAATAGCCTTTTTCAATAAAACCATCTTGACATGTTATCTGAATTTATACCTAAACCTGTAATTCAATAACAAGTTATGGTAATTTGTAGACAAAATACGAATCCAAATTTATAAAAGAAGTTCAATTTAGAACACATTTAAAGGAGACATATTTTTTTTTTGTATGGAGGATGGGCCCACAAAAAATTGTGACGTCTAGTAATGAAACATATATCAAATTGTTCCTTATAATATCTAAAAAAAACATTAGCAATTTTAATTATAATGTTACCTTTAGGAAATAAGTGCAGATTTTTGCAGACATACATGATTATTTTATTATTTTAATGAGCTTTTTTTACCTTTTAAGATTTGTCAATGGTACGCTGTTTTACCTCTACCAGCTATTTTAAACAATCTGTGCAATAGATTTTTCTTCCAAACCAGTATTAATCATTAAACTTCTAACTTATTAACTAGGTAAACTATTTGTGTTATTTTTCTAACCGAACAACAATTAAAATTGTTTATGACTTCTTGGGAATTCAGTTCGTAACTAATATTTGAAAAGTTTCGCGGAGTTCAGCAAGAAATTTATAAGAATTTCGTTTTCGTAACACCACTACCAAGTTTCTTAATTAACTTAGAGGTACTTATGGAATTGTTCTCTCGCAGTGCGAGTCTGAAAATAATCTTGATTATTAACTCGAGACCGCGATCGCGTTCTTTATAAATAAGAAGCTAAACAATGGATCCTTAAAATAGAAAAAACTTATGTAAAAACGGGCAGACTAAAATGACCTAGTTTATCGCGCTTTTTTTCAGCCTTACTCATGAAAACAAATTTAAGCTCTCAAATACAAAATACTCGGTCACCTGATCTGATCGACTTAGTATGGAAAATCCAATTTTTTTAAATGTTTCAGCCCATCTTTTGCTTTTTTGGGGGTTACGTACCTCAAAAAGAAAAAACCTGAACCCAAGGATCACTTTTTTCTTCTTTCTTTTATTTTTTTTTATTTTTTTTTATTCTTGTTGTCCATCTGTCTGTCTGTCAAGACCCTTTATCTCGGGAACGCGTATGTCTTATTGTATGTCTTCATGTATTTTTGTGTTTATATGTTAATGCCATCAGTTTTGTAAACTTATTTGTAGCAGGTTATTATAAGAATTATAAGAACTCTGCATCACCTTCCCCTTTCTCTATGGTTATCTTCTACCTGAAGGTTGTCTGGAAGAGATCGCTATTAGCGATAAGATCGCCTAAATTGTACGTCTTTCTGTTAAAATCATATGTAATTTACTTTTATGGTGTTCAATACAGAGTACCCATCTATCTATCTATCTAAGCTTAACCAATCATAAACCGTTGTTTTAAACAAACATTTTCAAAAACCCTTACCCTCAAAATAAAATGGCGAACTCAGCATCTAATCACACATTCCGACCAAACCCGTAAAGAATCCCCAATAACCGAGGTTCTGAGGATTGCCTATTTAATAATCGATTATTTCCGAGGGTCCATATTACCATATCAAAGAACGCATGCTCGGGGGCTATTCTGAAAGACATTTGCTGAGAAAGGACTTTTATCGAGTACTACAACCAGATATTACCAGTTTTTGGGTGTAATAGGTTTCGAGGGTGCCGGGTCAGCAGCTAGTCAAGGGACAGACAATATTCAAGGTAAGTGTTCAAGAACGATTAGAAAGAATAAAAGATATTATTTCACTCAAAAAAAAACAACTGCCTTTGGTTGGATTCGGACTCGGACGCGGCTATCAGGGCGATAGCCAAAGATGCTGTTCCAACTCTTACTAACTCATTATGTAAAAATCGAAATGCTCTATAAAAGATTTTACAAGGTAGGTATAGACTTATCTATTAAGATTGGACATTATAACACCTCATACGACGTATCGTAATGAGATGTTTTAATGTCCAAGTGTGTTTTGCTGAGCAAAAACAAATAAAAAAATTTAAGGCTTAAAATTAGCTGAATTTTAATCATCATTTGAGCCATAGGACGTCCACTGCTGAACATAGGCCTCCCCCAGTGACTTCCAAATTGGCCGGCTGGAAGCGGCCAGCATCCAGCTACTTCCAACGGTTTAGCAAGCTAAAGTGACAGTGGGCGGGGCACATAGCACGTAGAATTGACGGCCGATGGGGCAGAAAGGTTCTGGAAATTGAATATCGTCTAATAATTCGCGTCCAAGAATACCTACTAAGCAAGAAGGTCTGGGTTTGAATCCACTTAAATCTATTTTAACCAGTTACCAAGTTATGAGAAAACCCTGGCAGAAGACAAAATATTTAGGAAGGCCTAAGTTAATGCTTCCATAAATTGTTTTTATTTCCATCATTGGTTCAAAAGTTTTTCCGAGCAAATTATCTGTAGAATCCGTTTAATTGTATTCTTGGAAACTGGGAAGCCTATTTTTCCGTTAACAGGCTCATGTTATATTTCGACAAAGTTTCATTATAATGAAGAAATGCACAGTAGGCCTTTTCTTTACAACAGTGCAATTTTAGGGAAGGCCTATGTATAGCAGGTCCAGGTCCAGGATGTCCTATGGCTGAAATGATAAAGATGAATGCGAATATCCATGAGCATTCAAACCTTCAATTAATATCTAGTATAGAAGATGGCTAAACCGTGTCAGTATCTCTGTTCATCGATGTCTTAAAATTGTTACTAACCTCGTATAGACACTACTTCTTGCGATTTTGCGACTTCATGACAGTCTTGGTCAGTCCAACTCCCGCCGAGACTTATTGTGACCATTTTGTCATTTTACATTTCAAATATATCATCTCCCAGCAGCTGTATCTATATTGGTAACACTGACTGTCATTGATAGACATACTTTTGGCAATAAGTAAATAAGCATAGCATTGGTTTTCTACTACAGTCGAATAACTGCAATAATTTTGAATACATAACTCGAATCAATGCAACGGTAAATAAATTAAGTAACAAGTTCATAGTGTATTAGGTGCATATCACGATTTTTACACTAGTTGTAATAATTCTACTGCATCAAGTTCCGTTGTGGTTTTACAGTGTGGGGAAGAATTTCAATAGGAGAGAAACTTAAGACGGAACGGTCAAAGCATTCCGAGTCACGGTTGCTGAATCCTCAATTTATCGATAGGCAACAGATATAATGTCGACTTTTATCATTAGTTAACGAAATAGGTCATTAACTTTGATTATGGTTAACAACACGCCAATCACGTGCACAACATCACGTGCTAAACAAGACTCTTACAAATTGTTTTTTGTCATTATCATTTCAGCTTACTTCAGTCTACTGCTGGACGTAAGCTTCCCCCAAAGAGCGCCAAAGAGCACTTTTCATCCAGCCACTGCCAGCCATCATTTAAAGGTCGTGGAAAGCGTCCGGGACCACGTTTGCCGTTTCTTGTAGTTCAGAAAAATAAGAATAGACCTAAACCTACTATATTTTATTGTTGCTTCCATAGTAAAAGTGGTTGTTAATATTTGAGCAGGAGTATCACACCATAAAAGCACGTTAAATAAAATAGGACCTTTTATAGATGGAAACAGGAAGGCCATTGGGGCAGAAATGTTCTAGAATGGAGACCACGTACCGACAGGCGCTGCGTAGGACGTCCACCCACAAGGTTGACAGACGACCTGGTAGATTACATGAAGACGTTGGATGCAAGCCACTTCTAATCAGCCAATCTGGAAGTCACTGTGGGAAGCCTATGCTCAGAAGTGGACAGCCTATGGCTGAAATGATGATAATGATGATGAAATCAATGTTCAACTTCATACAAACGCCAACATTTATATACGAGTACTTACAAATTGCGTCAATCGAAGAAATAATATCGGCGTGCATCATCCAAACAGTCGCATCTTAGGTGCAGAACAATATGACGGGTCCGAAATATTTTATAAACAGATAACCTCGCCTCTCGATACTTTGACAACACTAGAAGTATTCTGGCCACTTAGAATACTCGTTGTGATGGCGCACTCACTCGGAAATTTGTAAATCACGGTTATTGAGAGATTTTCGGTAAACTCCTTACCTTAAATGCTCCGAGGCACTTTAGTTTTACTGGCGCGAAAATTACCTAGAAGAATTCTTACCAAGCCTACCACGATTCTGCTTAGAACACATAGTAATACAGACCTTCTTCGTGCCGATAATCAATGCATTAAGTCTCACGGGAAAATGATATGTTATCAACTTTATTTTTACCTTCAAATTCACAGTGCCAATGGCTCATAGCAACTTTTTCACTTGTACTAGATTTTAATTAGGGAGACAACACAGAAGTTTAAAAGTAAAAGTTTTAAAATTACACCAATTATCTAGCCTTAAATTAACCAAAGCTTAAGAGCATAACTGATTTGGTGTCGCTATCTCTGAGGTCCTGGGTTCGATTCCCATTCGGTCAATGCAGTTTTATATTGCATCGGATTTTGGTGTTATGGTACTGTCGTTATTTCTGATTTCTGCAATACATACCATAGGATCAGAGCAATGTATTTGATGTTGGCCAATATTTTCATATATAACATTGACTATGGCGACAAAACAACGAATAAACGTACTTAATACATAATTACTCAAGAGTAAAAGCTCACAAATAAACACAAACCCATTGCAGGATTCGATCCCGCAACCGCTGGTTTTGTAGTTCGGGTCAAGCACTACTAAACCAGACGATTGTCAAAACATGTATTTTCTCTTTACGTTAACATCAGTCTTATGCAACGAGTCAATTCAGTCACACCTGATACCTACTCTATTAAATACTAAAATTTTCTGCTTCAACTATGACGGAGTGCATCAAAGCTCCTTGACAACTCATAACATGATGAACCAAGTTCTCTAACACCAAAACTTGTTGAAACCTTTGAACGCGCTGTAAATATGGACCGCTAATCCATGGAGAGATGTTCACAGTAAAACAGTATGAGCCAGCTCATTTAGAGATAGACCTTCATTATAAACATCATTTCAGCCATAGGACGTCCACTGCTGAACATAGGCCTCCCCTAATGGCATTGGCCGGTTGGATGCGGCCCGCTTCTAGCAGCTAACGTATACGAGGACTCATGTACCTTTCACAAACTTCAAACTCTCGAAAACAGACGTAAACTTCTGGAAATGTCCTTTCTGTATGACTATGCTGTGGATCTAAAGACTCTAGCGACCTGTTAACTTTAGTCTTGAGCTTGAATGCCCCGTCTACCCGCACTAGACATACGGCGGCTACCTTATTTCATGTCCCTAGCACCCGAACGAATTATGCCCAAAACTCTTTCATACAGTTGATCCTTTTTGTTCGAGTAAACAGTTATAATTAAGAAAGGCATTTTGGGTGTGATAGAAAAAATAAATAAATAAATATTAATACTAGACATATACACACACACACACACACACACACACACACACACACACACACAAACACACACACACACACACACACACACACACACACACACACATACACACACACACACACACACACACACACACACACACACACACACACACACATATTATGCACATATTATGCACATTGTTGATTGTATGGTGTAAGTTCACGTTCCCCTCTTTAACACGTATTGTATAAAATGTAACAAAATGTAAATCCAATACTGGCTGTCTGCTTTGACACCAAGAAAATGTATTCTGTACTTAAGAGCTGTGGATTTTGTAAAAAATAAAATAAAATAAAGCTTCCTGCAACTATTAGTTTAAAATTATCATCACCATCATTTTAGCCATAGGACGTCCCCTGCTGAATATAGGCCTTCCCAACGACTTCCAGATGGGCCGGTTGGAAGCGGCCTGTTTCCAGCGGCTTCCTGCAACCTTTATGAGGTGGTCTGTCCAGTTTAGTTAAATGAAAGGAAGCAATTTGAAGAAATATTAATAAAATAATTGCCTAAAATATAAATAAAATTCTTGGCAACACTTATTGATTAATTGCATCAATAAGTGTTGCCAAGAATTTTTTTCTAAATTGTTTTATATTATTTCATAATATTAACGACCTGGCTGATTACTTTTCGCTGTGATTGTGGGATGTGTTATATCTAGTCAGTCATCCGGCCACGAGAATGTTTTAGTTCACAAAGGAAGCCAGTTAACCGCCGCTAGTATGGTTAAAGTTTAATGTGATATTGCTGATGATTCTATGTACAAATTTTACATAATATATTAAGATACCAACTCAATATAGGTGTTTTCAAAATCATTTGTGTCGTTATTTTTTTATTTATTTAGAAAAATGTGTTTGGCCCTCGAGCGTAGCGGAGGCTCTAATAGTTCGAGGGACTAAATAAGTCTTTAACCCGAGGTAAACACTGTGTTTTTCATTATGAATACAAGGAAAGTAAAAATAAATTCCACTATTGCTTTAGTCTCTTCTTTTAAGATCATGCGTTAAATCCTTAATTGATGAAGTATAAACAAAACTCTACTACTAAAAAAAAAAGAATATCAGATTGCCACTTTCCCGCCTATTTTTTTTTTTTTAATAATTTGACAGTTAAAAACTATTCTTTCTAGGGCTGAAAAGTGTAACTTTCAACCCGCTCCTCAAGCAACTTCAGACCTACTTTCCGAGTATTAGTAATGAAAAAGTAGTTTGTGTGTTTAGATCTTTAAATTTGTCATGATATTATAGCGCAACTCTATAATCATTGATACTCAACATTTTCTAAAAATAACCAAAACACATTCTCGTTCCTAAAATTGAGATTACGAAAAATGTTACCTCCCTTGTCTATTTTGATGGAATAAATACAGGTAGGAGAGGGATCGCAAATTTGTATTCATAAGCGGAGTGAGATGTGGGGAATGAAATTCGTAATATCGGGGGAGCGGCCGTAATTGACTGACAAATATCTTAGATGTTTTGCCAACTTCATTTTGTGGATTGTAGAGATGCGCATTTTTGGTAGTGTTTTCTGTGTTTACTGAGGATTTGGTCGTGTATTTGCTGTAATAAGTTTTTGTTGAAATAATAATCAGAGATATAGTTGTAGGTAGGTTATCTTAATGTTATATCAATGTAGCCATAGAATACTGTGATATCTCTCTATTTGTAAAACTTCTTAAAAACCATGATTTTAATAAATAATAGTTTTTTTAATTTAAATAATAGTTTTATGTCACCATGACAGATGAAAAAAAATAACTGCGTCTCAATTTTGAGCCGTTAATTAACAAATTCAGGTTTTCTTTGTAAATTTATCGCTTGCCAGCTTCTGCTATAAAATAATTGACGTTAAAAAAAGTCACCTGGACTCCATGTTAATTTTGCAAAAATAAAAAATAAAAGTACAGCTTTAAAATCCAGTTTTAACTTGATAAATGAATTTAACTTTCATAAAATTACTAAACATTCACTTCGAAATCCATTAGTATAAACAAGTACATGAATTTCAGATAGCTTAGCTATGGTGCTTATTGCATATTCACCGCATTTAGTTTTGGTTTTTCTGTCTACAAGGTCTCAGGTCTATGTAACAACGGTCTTTGGAAGCTTTTGGGTAAGCTTCAGAAATCGAAAGCTCGGATTAATCTAATAGTCTCATGGGGTTCATTAGACCCCAAGCACCTCCGTATGATACAAATGATTACCTATACCTATTTTTGATACCTAGATTGAAGTACTACGGTGATCGGCTGAGCTATGAAGCTACTAAAAGATACAGTCGCTCACGCTAAATATTTGCTAGATTATGACAAAAACAAAGTTGCTTGGGGTCCAAAAGACCCCACGCGATTAGTTTTAGGTTAAGTATGCTCTAGGACTACGTAGTCTTCTACGTAGTATTCTAATACATACGTATGTATTAGAATACATTTAACACACTAAACCTACATTTTTCAAGGAACTAAGCTCCTCGCACAGTGAGTTAGCAAACTTAAAGCAAAGTCACTGTCCCAAGTAGCCCGTGACAGAGCGGTCCATCAACGCGCCCGTCCCGCGCATGCCTCGAATTTATATGAAAACTTCCATTTTTAGGGATCCTTTGTAGGCATTATTATATTAAAATCTACTCAAATATAAAATGAATAAATGAAAGCACGATAAAAGTAGGATCCGGCTAATATTGCTTGTATCAAGGCCATAAGACTGCTTGATTACTTCTAAAAGTAAAGTTTAGCCACCGGTCTACACAAAACCTCCCAACCAATTCGCATTAGAAACGCGTGGTCAAAGGTACGCGTGGTGGAGATGGCCCAAACCTCCTCATGTTGATGTGAGGCCTGTGTCCTGATGTGGGACTTTAATAATGTGATTTATTATATTCGCGACTAGATTCGCGTTTTAACAACAATATTTCGACTATGAGGCTCGTTCATTTGTGAAAATTTTGTGACATTTGTCTTTAATATAACGTGTCTTTACTTCACCTTGACAGATTTAAGTTTAAATCGTCGTCGTCAACGAATAAGTGATCCATGTCAGCACATTTAAACCTGATATGCATATATTTAGTTGTTATACCTAAGTAAGGTAGGTACGAATAGTAACAGTTTCAATTCGATGCATATTTTCATGGTAAGTATTTATGAATTACCACAAAGCAGTTACAATCGAGCGTTTGTCGAAAAAGAAATGATGTTACCATAAAACTTTAAAAAAAATATTTCTTATTGCTCACTTATAACTTAACACGGAACCCTCAGTAAGAGATTGAAACTCACACTTTATGTTTCCTTACTCGACAATAAGGTGCGAAATTAGGAGAAGAATTAGACTCCCCTGGGAGGCGCGTGAGAAGAATCCCAATGCACCCTATAGGGAACAATAATTTGTTACCTCTCTTTCACAGTTATTAAGCGGAGCGAATGCGGAAGCGAGCAAATCGCAAATGTCGCAGGGCTAAATAATATACGGAGTTTCTCAAAAATGGCACCCAATATTGATACAGGAGACAGCTTAGCTACAGACCATTCAGTTAAAAGTAACATAATTCTAGTAAAAGTTGCATAATTTTGAATATCTCCTGAACTTGCGGTTTTTGCTAAAGGTATGCTATTTTTATTTGAAAGGTCTAGCTCTCGCAATAGCGACATTGAAGATATACAATGTCAGTCTGGCATAAATTTTTTGGGATAGTATATATATTACAGTTTTTTTAAAGTCCATTCCTCTACCTGCCAGCTTATTAGATTTGACAACGAGAGCAGCATTGTGTATTTTGTGTACTGACACTGTAACCATAATAAGACATACGTTTAGTCGCCAACGCATAAATGATATCTTACACATTGTTACTGACTGGTAAAATAGTTAAAGTGTCGGAAAATGGCCTGCAAACAGCCCAGAGTAGCTCGATGGGGCATTTTAACGAGAGAGTAGGTGAATCCAGCAGTTAGGTTATATCCAGCAGTGTACCTTTAGAGACTGGTCTTTAAAAGGATAAAATATTTTATTTGAAGAAGAAAAATATTTGTTAAGGACACACCACACAAATAATACATAACACAAAAAATAAAAACTAACAAGACATAATTAAAACAAAAATATTGAATAAAAATAATCATGATGATGACTGTGATGTTCAGGGTAAAAAGATCTCATTCACCTTGAGCCACGGCCTGTGTAGGCCACGACGCTGGTTTTCAGTAGGCCATGCCGAGTAAGGTACACGAACGGACAGCTGTCAGAATAAACCTAAATATAATTCAAATCAAAAATAAACAAAACGGTAATAAGCAGTACGTAATTCGTTAACAGTTAACTATTTTGTTTACAGTTAAGATGAAAATGGTGATCATGATTAATGACTGACCATTGTTAGTAGAATTTTGTTTGATTGTCTACAGTTTATTTTATTGTGAAATCACAGGTACACCATATTTCTAGTACAAAATACTCGAAAAACTTGGGCAGTAATAAATTACTATAATATAATTTGGAAGCCATATTTTCAAATATTCACGCTATCAATGTAATGCAATGTGGGATCGAGGTAAAGCATCTAGTCTATTCCAAAATAGCTGGTTTCATCTTAAAGAAAGTTATGTAAGATCCATTTTCACACAGTCATATCTCTAGAAAATACAACGCTGGATCTAAACTATTTGCTCTTACACGAGCGGTAGCGCTTGCCCGCTCTTTCGAAGTTAACGAGGTCTAGGCGTCTATTGATTTATGTCCCAGTGTCGCTTATCTAGCATTGGGGTGATGGCATAATTTGGGGAGCAGGAAAAGATAGGTGGTAGCTTTAATTGGATTAAATGAGATATCGCTGTGATAACCATAAATCTAGGAAGCAATATTACATTCTTTGCTTACCTAAACAAAACGTAGCTTTAATATCTTTCGGGGCTAAATGCTGATGTGAACGTTCCATGTTTCTTCCATTATTACATACCTATATGCCGGACAACAGACGACACCGATTTAGAAGTAAGGAGTTGACGAGGTACCAGACACTGAAGGGGCGTCTTCCAACACACCCAGCCAGCCTATTTAAAAATATACGTTTGCTTAGTTGTCCTAAACCGGAAATAGAACTCGCCACCCTTTTTGATCTAGGAAAATCACCACGCCGCTCCGCTATGCCCATTGGATCGTTAGGGTATAAAATGGTTTAACCATAGTCAACTGAAATACTCTATTATGCTTTAGTCATACAGGTAAGTCACACACATACGTACCTACGTCAACGTTCTTACATGCATGCTCTAAAGTGAAGACATTAATTTGCTATTATTGGAGGTTTTTGTACCCAAGACTTTTAGAATATCAGTGTCGTGGCATGCCATAAGCTGCAACAAGTAAATTTAATGTTGAACGGAAGTCCTCTTTAGTAAGTATAAATAGCCTTTTTGATATAAAGATAAATAATGCTGTATGACTGAATACTCTACTCACCAATGGTGCTAAGTGACGTCCTAAATTGGCGGTTTTGGCATTTACGGTTTAACAGAAAGGAAGTATCCCCAGAAAAAGATTAATGACGATTCGATATTACTATTAACTAAAAGCAAAAAACAGTTATCGTAATTTATACATCGACAAACTCTTGAAATGTAGTAAGTATCCATCGGCCTACAGAAAAACAACGAAATAACTCAATACGAAAACATTTTACCAACACTCGCATCCCAACCCAAATAGGAATATACATGAAAAATTACCGCGATATGTTTTGATACACAATAGTAAGCCGCAGAAGCCAAGATAACAAGTTGCACAGCCCCAGGCTTGTCTACACAAAATATAGAATATATTATGAAAAAATACGCGAGCCTTGGGAAACAAAAACATTTTTCTTACTGTAACCTTGTGTTTACAGCAAGTGTTTGCTTTCCCGGGCCCAGATGTTATTCGGCATAAGCCTCTCTTATTAGAGATTCCGTGTGTTTCACTCGTATGAGCTTGAGTCTTTTTATTTTGCGACATTATTAATATTTCTAACCTTATTTCGGTAACAACATTATATAGTATAGGACTGAAAGTAGCGCCTTGTGGAACCCTTTGAATTTTTAAGCAGCATTCAATAAAACCGGGGTCAAGATTCTGGAATCTCAAGAGATTAAATGTTATATTGCGAGAACGGTCGAAGGGTTATTGAATTTGAAGTAACGAGACACAATAAAGGATTACTTAAAGATATCACTAGCTACGTAGATACATTAAAAAAGTGGATTTTTAATAGGAAAGGGTTTGCTATTGATTAGTTACATGAACATATAAATAGAACAAAGAAAAACACTGATTTTGTAGATTTTAAATGTGGTATTTATCTGTTGTTCAGATACGCAATTTTAAAAATATTTTGTGTACAATATTTCGCTTCTTCAACCCTTTCAGCTATATTCAAAGGTCATGTTAGTTTTTCCAACATTTGCTTTGTTCACTTTTTAAATGAAACCCGTCAGTCTGACGTAGGAAAAATATTTTTCATGAAAGCGAGCCTCAAAGAGATCGAGGTTATACACATTTGGATTTAAAATACTTTATGACTTAGATTATTCTATTCTAATTAATGTATTTTTGATTTAATTAGTAAAGCAATGAAACAATGTTTTTATGATAATATATTAATACTTTGTTCCTGTGGTCACTTTGTTAATCTTTAATAAATTATTATTATTTAGTTTCTTAAGATTTTAGGGTTTTTGTAAGGTTTCTAGTGTTATGTTTTCATATTATGCATGTACAGTCAACGTCTTATTGGCCAACCAATATATAATGATGTCATCGTTATCAAGAGAGATTTGAAGTTGTTGACATTCTTCTCAGTATTTGATAATAATATTGAATAACATACACAAACATACTTATGTTAAGTAGCTAAAGCACTTGTGTTATAGAACTCAGAAACAACGAAGGTATCACATCACCCAGATTTGAGACAACATAGAAAAGTTCGTTTTCCACATGAACCCGACTGAGAATCGAACTTGGAACTCAGAGATGGCGACGCCAAGTCCGACGTGCTCGTCCCTCCGCTACAGAAGTAGTAAATCAATATATGTGTGATAGTATTAGTCATTGATACTTGATTAATTGTTTTTATTTTACTCTTTTGTGATAAAGGGGTACAGTCAACATCAAAAATAGCTTAGCTTCTAAAAGGCATCGAACCTAATTGGTCGTTGGTTGGTTTGGTTGGAACCTAATACCTCAAGTTGCAAGTAACCTTTAATAGCGTTATTTTGGTGTACACCTATGAAACCAGGGGCGTGCATTCCATATAGGCTATTATGCAGAGCCTTCCTTCATAAAAAACCGACAGCTAACCATAATTATTAATTACGTATTAAACAATAAACAATAAATATTCTGTAACCATTTTGTCGTCTACCTGTACTTATTCCTTACTAAAGCGCGCAACTTAGATTCGTTTCTGTGCAATTTAACCAATGTTAGGCTGTCGTGAGATCGCCTACTGTTTCACGCAAACTTACTCAATTTTCACTCATAGCCTACCCCCATCTGAAACCAATGCACCCCCCTGTATGAAACATACGTTAATCGATAGAAAAAATTATTACAAACAACAAATATCTACTCTTTAACAAAATGACATAAATTATTTACTTTTATTTTCATAATCAAATTGATCCAGGCTCCATACAAAAAAGTTCGAAGGCTTTTCCAAAATA
The DNA here is from genome assembly GCA_963576865.1 of Anania hortulata. Lineage (NCBI taxonomy): Eukaryota > Metazoa > Arthropoda > Insecta > Lepidoptera > Crambidae > Anania > Anania hortulata. The sequence goes on from OY756400.1 coordinate 2,409,311, forward strand.
ACATAATTGCCAAACATATTATAAAATCTGACAGTCACAGACAGAGTCTGACAAAATCACTACGTAAAAGGCAAATAAAGTCAGGTTATTGTGACATTTAGAATAGTCTGTAGTTTTGAAAATTAATTTATTATTACCTACTTTTGATGCTGACTGTATGCGTTTAGCTTTATTGACATTTTGTAGTAGTTTAATAATCTGTTGACTGTACATAAATACCTTTCTGTAAATACTGTTTTAAAGTATCGCAGCAAGGCTGAGCTTTTTCTGCAGTAAGTTATATTTGCTAAACATAACTATGAGAAACATTCGCACGGAGCTTGTAAGAAATTTCTCTTCATTACCGGGAGTTTGCCTAAGATTGCATCTTGAGACTACTAAGTAACAAGTTAAAACAAGTATTCTATTCATTTGTGCGCTTTATGGAACTACTTTTAATGTTTTACGGAGCTCTTTTAAGTTGGAAAACATTTGCTATTGAAGGTGATTTACATTACGTAGTTTCAAATTCATTTTTTTATGCCTTTAACATCTCCTATTTTATTTTGGTAGTGCAATAAACCTAACGTATCAAAATTAATTATTTTAATAATAAAACCATTATTACCTAACTAAGTAACAAATGTTTCTTACTTTCAAAAAAAAAATAACTAGGAACCTATAGCTGTATTTCCTTACCGTGAGTGTGTTTATTGACTTATGGAGATATCTACGATGATATATGATATGATATATATGATATTTGTACCAGATATTCGATGTTTGAGCAAACCTGAAAGAAGGGACCTTTAACTTCCTCTTGGCTCTTACACCTTTAGCACAGCCTCCACCTTGAGAAGAATTATGTCAAGTTTTAATATGTCCATCTGGACACCTCAAGGTCACCTCACCTAAAACTACACAAGTTCTTCCCTCGGATTTAAAAAAAAAATCCCGAACTCAAGTATTTGATCCTGGTTTGACATATTGGCCGCCGTCAGAGCCCACCTGTTTAGATCAAACCATAGTTAGATAGGATAGATTAGTTGAAACTTGTGCCAGCAGGGCACAGACGTAAGTAGGCTTACGTTACTTTACCTATTACTAAATCTCCATGGACCTTTAGCATCATTATAATTGATTATTATAAAAACAAAGTCGGATTAGTGACACCATTTATAATCAAGAACGACAGGACCGATTTTTATGATCTTTGATTTGTTGGTTAAATCTCTGCTCCGATATCAGAATAACTTTGAAAACATCGGAAAAATTTATTTATGTAATAGGAGCAACCAACAAATCTTATACCAATGATACAATTAACAAGTTTAAAATATGAGCTAAGTGTAGATTCAGTTACCGGCTGCCACGACTTGCAAATGTGAGTTATAGTTTACTTTTAAAACAAGAGCTTACTTATAAAATAAAAATGGAATAATATTTTTTTAGGACCTAATTTTAGTTAAACAATAGCCAAGATTTACAGATAAGAGTTATATGCTTAGTTCTTCTGTAGCCATTTTTTAAATTCACCAAAAAGATGTATCTAAATGAAGAAGCGGTACTAAGCTCGCCGAGACAGCTAGTGATATATAAAACGAGAGAGTTTATCGGCAGTGTTCATTCGCCTTTCCGGCCATTTCATCATATTGGGATAAGGAAAAAATCGCGAATATATTTTACATTCGGTCAGGTGTCGTGGAAGTCTCCTGGGAAATCTAACTTCGCCAGAGGCGCAGACAGCAATCGATTCTATTCAAATTTATGACAGAGAGAAACGGTTTGTGTAATAAACATATAGAGACGTTAATAATGAAAATTATTTTAAACTTTTTTTAAAAGCGTGCTGCTAAGGTTTTGCATAATAACGCCTATCTAAAGTTTGGCTATGTTTTTTTTTCCTAACTATTGTTTTTGGGAACATGATAGATGTTCGCGCATCAATAAACTTTCAGTCTCGCTTGAAGGTTTCAAGTTTAATGCGGTCGTTTTAGTGATCATGTAAAATGCTCAGGAGACGTATTTTTAAAGCATTAGAAATGAATCTTGAATTCGAACACGAAAACAATTCGTGTATGAAAATGGTTTTTATTGTTTCCGATATTACGCATTTTTGAATCACTCGAATAGGTGTTGCTATTAAATTGAAATCTTGTAACTATTTTTGTATCACGCAGAAAATATTATAAACAATAAAGCAAAAACTCATTAACGGACGTAAATAAACAATTATTATGTCAAATCTCTGTCAATCATACCTTTACTTGTCAATGTCATTCTTTCGTAGTTTCTACTAGTAGAAAAAGAAAAACAGTGGTCGTTGCAGAATTCATAGAATGAATTTTCAAAAATAGTCATTTTAGGAATTCGCATGCGAATCTTGCGATTTCGTATTCGGATTGGAATTCGCATGATTCAAAAATACGTCTCCTGGTCTGGTATTGCTCCATAAATATCCCCATGTACTCATGGGGAAAGGTTTCTATAGGACAAAATAATCTGATTACTATTAGTGCAATTCATGATAGCTGGTTATATTATATATTATTATTATATTTAAAAGCGTTTTTTGTATTTAAACAAGTCGAGACAAGCTTAAAGTTTAAATGAATTTATAAATATTAAAACATAGCAGTCAGAGAAAATGAATGAAACAAGTTATAAATATGAGTTAAATAGTTCACCAATTATCATTGTATGGAAGAAAGCAATTAGCATTTTTGTAGTACGAGTTTTTACAATGTTTTTTTTTACATTTAAAAATAAATAAAAAATTACGTCGGTTTATCAGCTTTATATAGGTCCCATACGTTTGGAACCCTATCAATAGCTGTCTGCAACTGGCAGGTTCGGCGCCGACTTCTCTTGAATCCGCACCCTTATTTTATTGCTCCTGTCCAAGATTAAACTCTACTATAACTGGGGGTGGGTTGTAAAAAATGAGTTGTGTCCTGACATAATCAGACTGAGTGTCACCTAATATAATCAGACAGCGACCTGGTCTAAGGGTTTACTCTTACAATTATTACAATGTGGGACCAAACCATAATCAGTTCAATTCAATATCTTTATTGCACACATGGTGGCCAGTTGTCAATCTTAGGATTAGAGTAGGTATATGCGACGCTACATATTGACGGGGATTGACGACTTACAATTTGATTAAAGTTTTAAAGACACCTTTAGAAAAAAAATAACAGCTAAAATATATTATTATAAACCATACACGTACAGGAGACGTATTTTAGAAGCATTAGAAATGAATTTCGAATTCGAACACGAAAACAATTCGTGTATGAAATTCATTTCTATTGCTCACGATTTTACGCATTTTTGAATCACTCGTAACTATTTTTGTTTTACGCAGAAAATATTATGAAACGGAATGCAAAAACTCATTGATTTTAAAAACCAGTAGTAAATCGCTTAAAATGGAACGTAAATAAAAAGTTATAATGTCAAATTTCTGTCAAACTTATGTTTACTTGTCAATGTCAATCTTCCGTATTTTCTACTAGTAGAAAAAGAAGAACGATTGGTCGTTGCAGAAATCATGGAATGAGTTTTCAAAAATAGTGATTTTAGGAATTCGCATGCGAATCTTGCGATTTCGTGTTCGGATTGGAATTAGCATGATTCAAAAATACGTCTCCAGTACGTAAACGGTTTTGCTCTTACGTCAAACTCTTTACATAAAAAACAAAATACGATTGAAGTAATATTGTTAAAAGTTTATAAAAAAAACAAAACCGAGTTCAATAAACTAAAAAGCTAAAAATAATCTTAACACGTAAGGTACCTAATCAGCTACTAGCTACTTTTGGAGTCGGTGAATATACATTTTAAAAAAAGATTCCGACGAATTGAGAACCTCCTCCTTTTTTGAAGTCGGTTAAACAGAGATCATTATTTCTCAAAAGACCCCGTAAAAAGGTGTTTTCTTATTTATTTTTATTTTTTTACTTATGTTGCTTACTTATGACTGTCGTAAGCCCGTGACTGAGTTTGTTCATATAGGGTGGCCTGTAACTCAAGGGTAACCTTGTAACCACATATTTTATGCATCATAGTAAACAACTTTTGTTTTATGACTTTTATAAATGTGAACATCGCGCTTTTTCCTTTTTTATTAAAATTTAAAAGTAATTTATTTTCTAAAAATATAAAGATTTCAATAAACCATAAAGTTGTTCTATATTTATTGCTTCTATGTGTATTTTCTATATTCACGCTTTAGAACTTATTTTTAAATAGGCTAATTATTACCTTGTTATGTAGCCCTATATTTATTTTTAAATATTTTATTAAACGAATTTAAATAGGACAAATTAAGAACTAAATTGCAAATATGTTTTCTCCTTCTATTTTATTCAATTGTTTTATTCAGTATAATTTATTTTATTTTATGTAGTTCTACTGGTTTTTAACTTTCACGAAAACCATCAATATTTTTTAAGCCTGAACTTAATTATTAATAACAGCTTTATTTCCTTTTTGATACAGTAGACCAAGAAAAAAAGCTTTTACGAAAATAATAACTGCGTTCGTCTCCTAAATGAAAATTAAACAAAGCCCTAACTATATTTTCCCGGCAATTTGCGGGTATTATTCTAAAGAAACTGAATAAATTTCTGGAAGTAGGTAACTATAAAGAAAGAGGTAAGGAGTGGTGGTAACAAATCTCCGTTTTCACGGATTAAAGCACCTCACGATAGTGCTGTGCGTATCGCTATTAGGTATGTTCGTACTCAAGTCAGCAAGTAACGCTGGCATTTTCTTTTTAACAATCACGTTTTTCCCAATCTGAGCAGAGATTTTAATGTTAAAGATTGAGATATATTTATTTACAACCATATCATAATAATCAAATTCATTTATTGCATCATAAGTGTACATTAAGGTGTTATTACATTTTGTGTGACCATACGCATGGACATGCATTCATATTAAAAAATAATACCATATGTAATCAATATGTAATACTCCATAAAGTCAGCAATAAACTGTGGCAATTTGTTAAAAGCAAGTAACATTTTCCCATGAATGAATTACACATTTAATGCAATCTGAAATTTGGAACTCCAAGTTTATCTTTATTAAGAGTTCTTTTATGAATGTAACTTTTCTTAGGAAATAGATGCAGGTTTCTGCTATAGGCTTGACTCAGAGGAGGTGCGGTGCTTGTAGCTCGTGGCAGCAGCGCTTTGGTAATGATTATAAATGTTAAGCCATCTACGCCGCTGTTTTGATTTTATGGTTGACCATCAACGATCGATATTAAATACTTAACTTACTTATTAAGTATTCCAACCATATTTTAGTGAAATTTTTCTCGTCGTGTTCCCGGCTAATATTGCTTGGTAGTAGTCGTAAAGCTTAGTCAATGGTCTTTAGGGCGGCTAACATCTGACAGTAAGGTTAAGCCACTGGTCTTATAACACCCCTTTATCAATCCGTTGGATCCGCGTGGTGGGGTATGGTCCAAACCAGCTTATAGTTGAAATGAGGCCTGTTGCCCTGCAGTGGGACGTAAGATAGGCATACTTCAATTTGACTCAGATACAAATGCTTGTGGTTATCACATATGCAACTGCTCCTTGTGGGATTCAAGTCATCGGCTATGTAGCCCGGACCGAGAAACACTAGACAAAAATGGTCATCAAGAGTGAAATTTATAAGTTCACATTTTGCAACGTTTGTTAATTCTTCGTACTGTCTGTCTGTACATACAGGCTTCTTCTACTGTAGACATTTTGATATGGTTTTGACTAAAAGAGGAACAGAATCCAAAAAGGTTGTTTTATACACGATGGAACGTTAGGGGATTATACAGTAGCACTTGATTATTTCTTAAATTACATAAGTACAAAAAAGGTTAATATTTCTATTTTTTTTTAAATTGCCTCTAGTGGGATACGAACCCATAATAATAGTCATAATAGTCTTTTATTTAGCTTATATAGGCCCCCTTCCGTTCACTTATACACGTCTCAAAAATACAGCTTTGCCCCACCACCGCTTCGGGACTACATATCGGCTGGTGATGAGAAGAAACGGCTATGAATCTTTCGCTATCCGGTGCTCTTCCAACTGAGCTACGGAGAAATTCCGTCAGAACAGTTGCCCGGATAGCAAAAGGTCGTAGGTTCGAATCCCAGTTTTAAAAAAATCTGCTTACTGGTACTTACTAAAAGTGCTGCACATGTATAATATTTCCTATATAAAAATTAAAGGTACATAAAAAACTACTATTTAGTATGATGACATTAACGTTCTTTTACTTTTTTTAATTTGTACTACAAACAACACATCCCTAACTCACAGTTTTATATAATGGCGCTGAAGGTTGAATATTTCACGGGCTACCCTGACGCTGGCGCGAACGATCCACGTTTTGGCGTATGCGCAATTTGGGTTATTAGTATCGTTTATGGCAGTGAGAAGTATGCCAGGAGACACTGTCTTGGGAGATTTAAGTACCACCCAAATATTTCAATTGATGACCCATTTGGCAAAGCGGCTCGCATTCTTGGAAGCGTCGGGCGACGAACATTTTAGATGGGACGGAACGAAACGTGACTCGGTATTCGAGTTGTATGATACTAGTAAAAAAGTGGGCTATGTGCGAGTTGGATTCGCGTACTGAATGTTTCTTCTTGTAAAAATATGTCACCCTTACATCCTGTATAAAATTGATACTGTCTACACACAACATAATAAAATCATATGACTGCATAGTAACTGTAGGTCATAGAATTATGACTAAAGGTTACTATTCAAATGACTATGACACTATCTTACGACGACCGTCTGGTATAGTGGTTCGCGCTCCGGACTACATAGCCAGCGATTGCGGGTTCGAATTCCGCAAGGGGCCAATATTTGTGTGATGAGCACGAGCATTTGTAGCTTAATTATGGATGTTTAAAAAAGTATTTAAGTATGTTTATCCGTTATCTAGTCGCCATAGTACAAGCTTTGCTTAGTTTGGGGCTAGACAATTGGGGTGATTGTGGAAACAATTTATTTAATTTACTATTTAATCTTCGGTTTGGCAGGAAAACGGACTAATCTTAAAATGAATTTTAAAATCCTGTGCAAATAGATACATCCATTACTAACTCAAAACGCAAACCCACCCCCGTGAACAAGTAAAATAGGAGCTTTCAATAAACTGGAAGATTCCCAAGTCCGGAGCGGGGCCCGTTTCTTGCCGCCAATTTCTTGTATAAATTTTTAATATAAGTTACGGCGACTCCTCGCAAGTTGGTCGAACGTTGTAATTTTTTATTTGATCTCTGCTGTTATGGAAAAACGAATTACACAAACTTTTTCTTTTCCACTTGTCCAAGTTTTAAAAGAAATACACAAAAATGCTTGTCTTAAACAAAGATGAGGAAGAAAATTTTGGTTTGTTTATTGTTAAGGGTTTTCTGAAAATGTTAATTATTTTATGGCTTATTAACCCAAAAATTTGGATGATTAGTATTAGATAATAAGTTATTATTACATATATTATCTTCGTTCTAAGTACAGTACGTACCTACCTATCAATTTTTCAGTTGAAAAGCAGTTTTCTTTAATAATGGGCCTATAGCAATACTAATTTTTTTTAGTTGTTTTTTTTTTGTTTCACATATTTTAATTAAATAATTTTAACTAATTGCTATTATTTTTTGCCTTTGGGCACGGTTTTAAAAATAAAACTAATGAACTCACCGGCTAACTTCTTTTCCTTTGAAGAAGTCTCTTTGAGCGCGATGAATTTGTAACAAAAAGCGTTTAATTTTACGCACACCTGGATACAACATGGCCTTTTTCAGGGAAGATAAAAAACACAGTGTGTTGCTACCTGGGTTGCTAAGGTATTTTACTAATCGTATATACGAGGTCTTAGTACTCTCAGCCTACACATTTTTGGGAATTAAAGTTTTTCAGTACAGAATTGGAACTCTCAACAATTTCGGAATAGAACACGCCTGTCGAAATTAGAACATAAACATTTCTATTGTGTCTAAGTGTCCGTACACATGCGTGTTAAACAAGCATCTGTCAATGGACCAATAAAAACATAGCAATATTGGGATTTGTTATTACCTACTTAAACACTCATAAAACAGAAATATACTGTTCTATATCCTGATGTATGCCTCCATGAACTTTTTATTATTTTACCCCATACTTCACCATCATCTAGATTCGGCAAGTAATTTGAAGCAATAGCCATCTGACCGCTGTACCTCATGGACAGGAGAACCAGACCGTTTAGATCATAACTACATACCTAGTGTTATCAGCCCCCATAGCACGAGCACTAAAACACGATATGATATATCTATCATACTTAAAAAATAAAATTGATGTCGATAAATCGCTATATTATATCGTGTTTTGGTAGTCATGCTAGGAGGGCTGAATGGACAAGATTTATCATGATGTTTTATCCCAAGTAACATAGATTCCAAACCATACAGAGCTGATCTGGAATCGGATTGGAGGATGCAAAGAAAGACTGAGTGTGATGTAAAACACTATCAAATAAAAAGGCTGCATAAGTGCATAGACTATTAAAACTTTTTGGCGTTATGAAAGAGAAGTATTTCGGTTTCAAACTCCTTAATCAATGTGCCAATTCAAACAACCCTATCGTATACTGCAACTGGACTTAATAGCCACAGCAGCCAGAACTATATCAAGGAAAATATTTTTACTTGATAAAAATTTTCAAGTGCCTCTGGTGGGATTCGAACCCGGACGACTGCTCTTCCAACTGAGAATTAAAATTTGGAAATTACTTATACCTACAAATATTTAACAATCAATCAATTTCAACTTTTTTTTTTGTTTTTTGCATTCAATGCTTGATATTATAATAAACTAGCATTATTGTGAATGCAAAGAACAAAAAAAAGTTTAAATCCAGAACTATGTTTGCAATTTTGCATGCTATTTTCTATAGTTAATTAAGTGAAACTACTCGTAATTTTAAATTGTGATCTAGGTACCTTGTTCAATGGCAAATAAATGATTCTGATTCTGATTATATTTTACGCATTCAGGTTTCACAAATCATCGAAATGGGTGACCTGAATTCTACTAGAAAAAAATCTTCTCGCAAAGCAAAGATCCCTAAAAGTAAGATGATTGTGTAACATACACATTTGAAGTATAATGCAGTCTATAAGTGGTCTAAATCCAAACCGAGCCTATCTGGCAGTCCTACACAATAAGGTAAGCGGACCCATTTCGGAGTTGATAGCGCAAGTTATAAACTTCAGCGTTTTTGATATAAATTTAAAAAAAATACAAATGCAGAAAGCGAAATTACCAGCCTGAAAATACAAAAATTTCGAGACGGTTTCATAATTTCCATCTTTTTTTTTTAAAATTTTTTTTTATATAAAAAAAGCTCTGAGTACAATTTACTCCTTGGCGAGAGCCTAACCCACTTTTGGTAAGCACACAAAATGTATTGTTCATTCCATCCGCCAATAGATAGATAGATATACTGTTTATTGCACACCATACAAAGAGTTTAGAGTATTTTTTTAGAAAGCTGCCTATATACAGGGTTATTTTAAAAACATCATCAAATTCTGGTTCTCTAATACAACTACTTTTTCTACAGGACCAACATCAAAATCGCAAAAAAAACACTTCCCCATACTCAGCTGCTGACCAGCGGACATCAGTTTGTATGAAGCAGTAAACATTTTTTTAGATAACTATGTTGGTCCTAAAAATTTGTTGTATTTGAGCACCAGAATCAGCTTCTAGGAGGTTGTTGATGTTTTAAAAATAACCCTGTATATTATCATATTTCTGATTCTGCTTCTGATAGTAAACGAAATTATATTTAAATATACATTTAGGAAAATCAATATCGGTAATTAGCTGATTATTCTTCTGGCTTAAAAATCTAAAATGGTTGCTTATTTAACGGAGTATAGCAAACACGTCCTAGTCATTCCAACTAGCTCTAAACGACCTCTCGAAAAGGTAGAAATACCGAAAAGGGACCAGGCGCAGCCATTTTGTAAAAGCTGAGCTAGCTGAAAAATACCAAGAGTCACGTATTGACTACTCCCATTACGTAAACTAGCCTTATAGAAGTTTTTCCTTTGAAAAAGTTCCCTTTGTCCCAAACGCATGTGGGCAGCTCGTTGCTAGCACACGGGACTACGAGCCATCAACAAAAAGGTTTGCTAACGGTGCCGCGGCGTACGCATTCGCATCCCATCAAAGTCCACTCAAAGTTGACGTCAGTTCAGCGTTCAGCCATAAAAATATTCATGCGGCCCTCGGAAAAATCCACAATCACAGAGAGAGCCCCCGGCATACTGCGGTACAACGTTTTCATTAAACGCACAACTCGCTTCTGTCCAAAAAAATGCTTACGCCTCAGGCCCCTCACATAAGGAATGTTGTCGTTGCAAAATTAGTTCGTAAAATAAATTCCGCCCCACACACACAATGAGAGATGTAATCTACCCTAACCGAGGTTCTGAGATTATATTTTTTACGTTCGACAGCAATTTATTATTTTAATACGCTCCTATCTACGCAAATACGAAAAGGTTGGCTTGTATATTTTACGGGCAACTCGAGACCGCAGATTCTGAACATTTACAAGTGCTCGAAATGTTTTATGAAAAATAATGTTATTTTTTCTGATCACAAGTAGATTTTGGCAGCACTGTGGTTTAAGTGAATTCATTTTGTCGTGTTCAAAACCGATGCCCAAGGGCTGATTGCTCTAACTAAAACAGTAATAGACCTAATAGCAAGCGCTCATCGAACGAAACTGTACCTCTGCTCACGTTTCCTATTAAGGTAAGTGGTGATGGAAATGATTCGGCTTCAATTCAAATTGCGCTCAATTTCAGTATTGGTCTTGTTGGAGGAATAAATAAAAACGTTGCTCATAAAAGACTGGAAAGCTTTGATCTGATAATTGAAATTCGCTAAAAATAATATAACATTTTCTAGGAAACTTAATTAGGTATGGATTTTCATTATTATTCTTTCTTTCATCATTTATTTAGGAAAATAATAAATTATTATTTCAACAATCACATCAATAATTGTCTAGTCCGAAGCGAGTCAAAGTTTCACTATACTCGTAGTATCAAGATAATATAGAGCATGACACCATGATTCGTGCTCAGCCACAGAATAAATAATGGCTCAGCACACAATACACTTGCTTCATGTCAAATTTTATAGTCTGGAGTTTAAATCAATAAAGTAACTTTATAATATTTTTATAAAACTCAATGTTCGACTCATTTTAATACCCTTAACTAAATATTTGTGAGTCCCAATTTATTACACTCTATCGCCTCTTATAACATTTCAATAAGCCACATGGTATCAACGATGGGGTCGGCGGTATTGCCACGTTGAAATAGCTGGGGACACTTACGAAAATTGCTTACATAGAAAACTAATATCAGTGTTTGCCAGACGGCCACGTTCTTTTAGGGGTTTAGGGATAAGAGTAAGCGTATAAAAAACAAATTCTGGAATGGTTTCATTAAGGATAAATACTTTAGCGTTATTACTATCAGTAGCACTGTTATTTGTTGTTTTTTATATTTGTTCACATTCTTCGAGGCTCGTGATTATTTTCATTTTGCTTTTAGGATCTATATCCAAATGCTGCAATAGATATTAGGAATAAAGCGTACGCTCTCTAAATACCGGTCGGTCTGTCTTACCTACTATAAAGGTCTATATAGTTTATCAACCGTACAGATAGCCAGTTAAAATTTACACAGAAATATGATAATATACAGGGTTATTTTTAAAACATCAACAACCTCCTAGAAGCTGATTCTGGTGCTCAAATACAACTACTTTTTCTACAGGACCAACATCAAAATCGCAAAAAAAACACTTCCCCATACTCAGCTGCTGACCAGCGGACATCAGTTTGTATGAAGCAGTAAACATTTTTTTAGATAACTATGTTGGTCCTAAAAATTTGTTGTATTTGAGCACCAGAATCAGCTTCTAGGAGGTTGTTGATGTTTTAAAAATAACCCTGTATATTATCATATTTCTGTGTAAATTTTAACTGGCTATCTGTACGGTTGATAAACTATATAGACCTTTATAGTAGGTAAGACAGACCGACCGGTATTTAGAGAGCGTACGCTTTATTCCTAATATCTATTGCAGCATTTGGATATAGATCCTAAAAGCAAAATGAAAATAATCACGAGCCTCGAAGAATGTGAACAAATATAAAAAACAACAAATAACAGTGCTACTGATAGTAATAACGCTAAAGTATTTATCCTTAATGAAACCATTCCAGAATTTGTTTTTTATACGCTTACTCTTATCCCTAAACCCCTAAAAGAACGTGGCCGTCTGGCAAACACTGATATTAGTTTTCTATGTAAGCAATTTTCGTAAGTGTCCCCAGCTATTTCAACGTGGCAATACCGCCGACCCCATCGTTGATACCATGTGGCTTATTGAAATGTTATAAGAGGCGATAGAGTGTAATAAATTGGGACTCACAAATATTTAGTTAAGGGTATTAAAATGAGTCGAACATTGAGTTTTATAAAAATATTATAAAGTTACTTTATTGATTTAAACTCCAGACTATAAAATTTGACATGAAGCAAGTGTATTGTGTGCTGAGCCATTATTTATTCTGTGGCTGAGCACGAATCATGGTGTCATGCTCTATATTATCTTGATACTACGAGTATAGTGAAACTTTGACTCGCTTCGGACTAGACAATTATTGATGTGATTGTTGAAATAATAATTTATTATTTACCTAAATAAATGATGAAAGAAAGAATAATAATGAAAATCCATACCTAATTAAGTTTCCTAGAAAATGTTATATTATTTTTAGCGAATTTCAATTATCAGATCAAAGCTTTCCAGTCTTTTATGAGCAACGTTTTTATTTATTCCTCCAACAAGACCAATACTGAAATTGAGCGCAATTTGAATTGAAGCCGAATCATTTCCATCACCACTTACCTTAATAGGAAACGTGAGCAGAGGTACAGTTTCGTTCGATGAGCGCTTGCTATTAGGTCTATTACTGTTTTAGTTAGAGCAATCAGCCCTTGGGCATCGGTTTTGAACACGACAAAATGAATTCACTTAAACCACAGTGCTGCCAAAATCTACTTGTGATCAGAAAAAATAACATTATTTTTCATAAAACATTTCGAGCACTTGTAAATGTTCAGAATCTGCGGTCTCGAGTTGCCCGTAAAATATACAAGCCAACCTTTTCGTATTTGCGTAGATAGGAGCGTATTAAAATAATAAATTGCTGTCGAACGTAAAAAATATAATCTCAGAACCTCGGTTAGGGTAGATTACATCTCTCATTGTGTGTGTGGGGCGGAATTTATTTTACGAACTAATTTTGCAACGACAACATTCCTTATGTGAGGGGCCTGAGGCGTAAGCATTTTTTTGGACAGAAGCGAGTTGTGCGTTTAATGAAAACGTTGTACCGCAGTATGCCGGGGGCTCTCTCTGTGATTGTGGATTTTTCCGAGGGCCGCATGAATATTTTTATGGCTGAACGCTGAACTGACGTCAACTTTGAGTGGACTTTGATGGGATGCGAATGCGTACGCCGCGGCACCGTTAGCAAACCTTTTTGTTGATGGCTCGTAGTCCCGTGTGCTAGCAACGAGCTGCCCACATGCGTTTGGGACAAAGGGAACTTTTTCAAAGGAAAAACTTCTATAAGGCTAGTTTACGTAATGGGAGTAGTCAATACGTGACTCTTGGTATTTTTCAGCTAGCTCAGCTTTTACAAAATGGCTGCGCCTGGTCCCTTTTCGGTATTTCTACCTTTTCGAGAGGTCGTTTAGAGCTAGTTGGAATGACTAGGACGTGTTTGCTATACTCCGTTAAATAAGCAACCATTTTAGATTTTTAAGCCAGAAGAATAATCAGCTAATTACCGATATTGATTTTCCTAAATGTATATTTAAATATAATTTCGTTTACTATCAGAAGCAGAGTAACTTGAATGTGATTATCGAGTTTCATGTTATTTTCCCAGAAATTATCAACTTTCGAGCGAACCACGTTTCTACTTTTTATGTCCCAGCCCAGCATTGCCTTTATTATTTATGTCAACAACAGACATGCCTTGTTTTTACTTAGGCTTACCATTAAAAGGACGTAATAAAAAAAACTCAACCACAATAATAACATAAATTTTGAATTTTGTTCTAACAACTCTTCTAAGAGTAGAGATTTTGAATAAAATAAACTTACAATTAACACAATGAAAAACACGTCTGCCATTTTTAAATCATTTACTGATAGAATATTTATATAGTGACATTTAAATCTGTCTTGTCTTCAAGTTAATATACCTAGCGGAAATTAACTTTATGTTACAAACACATACATTTTACAGTGTTATTATTTATTTGTTATTCTGTTAAGTAATATACAGAAATACATGATGCTCTAAGAATCAACACAGTTAAGAAGGAGATTGGACTAGTAGCTGAAAGATACAAAAGTCGTCTTACAAGGCATCCAAACAGACTGGCTGGTCAGCTGCCCAATATAAGCTACTGCAAACGCCTGAAACGGCATGACATCCAGAATCTAGATGCTAGGTTCCCAAATGAGTGAACGCTCCCGCTGGGGAGTTCTCACAGCACGTCAAATACACGCAACAGACCTGCTTATAGTCAAGACGACTGATTGCAGATAAAAACCAGGAAAAAAAACTGTTAAGTAGGCTCATAATAACAGAAAATGTTAAGATGCTAGAATTGACATAACGAATGCCATTGTAAACCCACTCTGACACTGAAACCTGATTTGAACTTAACAGCTCATCGACAAGTTCTTAAGCCGTTATTGTTCTAACAAAGACGGATTCCTCAAATCCAATCTCCAAGAGTCCTGTTTCAGTATTCCAATCGCCAACAATACGGTTTCCAAGTTCGTCTAACTCGGAATCCTGGTTTAGTGCTGCTGAGTGTCAACTATCGTTAAACATTTTAAATTTTATTTATTTTACGTAGGCGGAGCACGTAGCACGTAGAACTGACGGCCAATGGGGCAGAAAGGTTCTGGAATGGAGGCCACGTACCGGTAAGCGCAGCGTAGGACGTCCACCTACAAGTTGGACAGACGACCTGGTTAAGGTCGCAAGAAGCCGCTGGATGCGGGCCGCTTTTAACCAGCCAATTTGGAAGGCACTGGGGGAGGCTTATGTTCAGCAGTGGACGTCCTATGGCTGAAATGATGATGATAATTTACTTATTTTAAAATTTTATTGTCACACTATGGGAACTTGTACATGTACGTCTGCAGACGGTTAACGCCAAATAAATAGACCCGAAAAGTAATTTATAATTTAATATTACCTCTTAATTGATTTATTGCTTCATTAAACAAGGTGCTGATGAAGGTGTTTCAATCTTTGCTGTATTTATTGAGGTGGTCTATTATCCCTACAAAAAAAGTCATCAATTACAAATTATATTAACTGAAGACCCAAAGTTTGACCAAAAAATGTTTTGGATATAAACTGTATTCGGGTAAAATGTTTGCTTTTTATGAGAATAACTTTAGGTACTCCATACATAAAATTAAAAATAGTTTTGTCAATATCATCACTTATTGAAACGTCTATGGCAAATGAATAATAATATAAAAAATACTCGCATAATTCCAATCAGAATATCAATGAAGAAGAAAAGGGTTTGTTACCAGACCGATGGGTTAGTAGTAAGTTTAGTTATAGTAGGAAAACAATGTAACAGCTCGTCAATCTAACACAAAACATCAAATTTTGTCAATTGATATTGATCTCCACGTGTCCGATTTAAGTTAAAAATCAGTTCAAAGACCTTTTACTTTTTGGGTTGGTTGACCTATTGACTGTACTGATTATTCATTGTAGTAATCTAGTTATTTAAAGACTTACATCTGAACTACCATAATTCAGATGAAAGTAAATGAACAAAAATATGTCGATAATATTGTCTCGTAACCACCTCACAGATAATTTAAAAAATGCAAAAACAAGCTATCGATAATGAGACTTAACATGTCCGGCAACACTATTGGTCTCCAAAATTCCTCTCATTTGAATCACGTCAAAGTTTAATCGGTGTCCAATATTGATCGGGGCGAAGTCTAACAAACCGCGAAAGAACTAATGAACCGTTAGACCAATGATGGAACTAGACTCAATGGTAATTGGGGGATTAAAAGATTCAAAGCTTGGATTTAAACTTAACTAAGTACTAATGGAGAAACTAAATTTCGTAGTTTTTATTTTGTTACTCTTCTTTGTTATTTTTAATGCCTTCTTTACTAATATGGTAATAAATAAATAAATACAGGCGGTACACAAGAATAAGACACTGCTTAAAACCACGTAATCAGCTGCTCATACAACAACTTTTTCTATAGAATCAACATTGAAATCGGAAAAAAATATATTAGATGCCCCATATAAACTAACGCGCTACCTCGATGACAATCAGTGATCGGAATAGGTAGATTGATTTGATGTACTTTAGTAGTGCTAGCATATTATGGATATGTCTTTTTTTAAAACTGATACAAAGAAATTCCGAAATCCGGGAGGCATGTCCATATTAACATCAATGTTTGAGATCATTAACCCCAAATCAATCTACCTATTCCGGTCACTGTTGATAATGAATGAAGCATCTGAAAAAAAATCACGATGTCGATGTTGCTCCCATTGTAAAAGTTGTTGAAGATTAGCAGCTGATCACGTGATTTTAAGGAGTGTCCTATATTTTGTACAGCCTGTCTCCAAATATATTGGAGAACAAACATTACATTGATTGCTCTGATTCTAAGGTAAGTAGCTAAAGCATTTGTATTAAAGAAACAAGAAACAACGACGATACTACAGCATCCAAACCCGAGACAATATTATAGAAAACATCGTTTTCTACATTGACTTGACCGAGAATCGAGGACCTCAAAGATGGGGACGACAAGTCCGGTGTACTTGCCTCTCGGCTACGGAGGTCGTCATAATGTTCAGCATATTTACAATTTCATTTTGGCTATATGTACTACAGGATATTTACAGGTTCATATTGGTAGGTATATAGCATCGTTATACCGCAATGATCTAAAATCAGTTGAAATATTTTCTTATTATTTAACGACCCAATGTGGTGCTTTGATTCGCCTTGAACGCAAAGTGTAGAGTTTGATGTGGTTCTAAAACGAAAACGGATCTAGGTTTTACTTCAAGGCCATGACGATTAGTGTTTTATCTGACGTTTGTTTATATTTATTTATAATATGTATTACCATACAAATGCATAAAGGGAAATATTGTTTTTCTTATATCCAGAAAAAAAGACTTATTATGTATACAGGGTATCTCGATACTTAAAGATAACCTTGTAACCACTTCATCGTCACCTTGTAGGTGGACAGACGACCTGGTAAAGGTTGCAGGAAGCCGCTGGATGCGGCCCGCTTCTAACCGGCCAATCTTGAAGTCGCTGGGGAGGCCTATGTTCAGCAGTGGACGTCCTATGGCTGTAACCACATATTTATACAAATTTGTAAACAACTTTTGTTCTATAACTTTTGCAAATTTGTAACAAAATTATCGACCTTCCAAACAAAATTACTAAACAGCTGACTGAATTTGTATAAAAAATCATATTTTTTTAAATTTAAAATGTCCAAAATACCTCAGTGCCTCAAGACGAAAGTCTACAACCAGTGTGTGTTACCAGTGATGACATATGGAACTGAAACGTAGCCTCTCACTATGGGCCTCATAAGAAAGCTCAAGGTCGCACAGCGTGCTATGGAAAGGGCTATGCTTGGTGTTTCCTTGCGAGATCGAATCAGAAATGAAGAGATCCATAAACGAACAAAAGTCGCTGACATAGCCCATAGGATTAGCAAGCTGAAGTGGCAGTGGGCGGGGCACATAGCACGTAGAACTGATAGCCGATGGGGCAGAAAGGTTCTAGAATGGAGGCCGCGTACCGGCAAGCGCAGCGTAGAACGTCCACTCACAAGGTGGTCAGACAACCTGGTAAAGGTCGCAGGAAGACGCTGGATACAGGCCGCTTCCAACCGGCCAATCTGGAAGTCAATGGGGGAGGCCTATGTTCAGCAGTGGACGTCCTATGGCTGAAATGATGATGATGATGAAACTATCCAAGTGATTATGATGAAAGGTGAGTTATTACTCTCGTTGGGAAATATTTGTACCATAAAATTTTCAATTTAATATAACTATGCAAATTTAGAAACTAGTGCGAGCAACAGCTAGTAGAAAATAAAATAAATAATATCAAAATCAAGATAAGATTACTCAAAGAGTAGGCTTGATTTTTATAATATTGCTGGCATTACTTTGCCTTAATAATGTACAGATATGACTACTAAAAAACTTAGTTCAAAGAACACTTTAGTTGGAAGATTACTTCCTAAAGTGATGCGTAGGACGCGATGCGCGGCGCTCAGAAAACGCTCGCTCCACAAAGGTGAAGCGTGGCTTATTGCGAATTCCTGCGCTCACCTTGCGTCCTATTAAATCTTAGACGCTATGCAATATTGTGCGCATCTACCTTTGCTATTTGTACAGGTGTTTGGAACTATAAATACTGCAGTCTTGTATTGCAATATGCGCTACCAGTTTTGGCATTGCTATTACAGGAAAACCAGGGATGTATTTTATGTTAGGTATGTATATGTTGTACTCCAATAGATAGAAACTCTTTGGTTATAGCACAAAGTAAATAAGGAAAAAGAAATTCATTTTGAGTAACATAAATTTGGTAGTGTCTTCAATACAATGAGAAAGTCGGAGGCAGTGACGAGTTAAGATAATTAAAAGGATATAATTTACAATATGTCATTTATCACAAACATCTCCGTGCTTCAGAATGTACGTTAAAAGTCGGTACCTGTTATCGCATGGTATATTTCGATAAGCCTAGTCAAAGGCCTAAGAGCGGCTCAGTTAAATCTGACAGTGAGGTATGTGACCTTCCTTACAGCACTCCTCCACTAATCCGCAGTGGCGCTGGGCCAGTGTAGTGGGTTAAACCTGAACCACTACTATTACACATCAAAATGAAACTTATAATAAACTCAAATTAAGCCAAATAACTTCTTAAACTGATCCTCTTCAACAGAAACCGTTCTCATAAAGCAGTTACATTTAATACGGCAAGTTTACCTAAATCTTTGCTATTGAGGGCCAAATCGCTTCGGTATGTAATTCCGCTCCCATGTAGCGATCCAATTATTTTTCTAAACCCTTAAAAGATTTAGCCAGTAATGTACGTCGGGTTCCCGATTGGAAACGGATATTTTGTGCTGAATTATGCCAGTTGAGAATGTAACGATTCCAACGATGCATTTCTACGATATTCAATTAGGTATGTAGGGAATTAAATTGATTCTTTTTGATCGCGCAAATTGATTTTGACCTTTTATTTTGCATTCATGTGGGCGAAATATAATAAAAACACTGCCTATAGACAGACTATTGATAGAGCGATGTGTGGTGGCGTTACTACGAGTAAGTATGGATGATTTTGTATTCAAATAATTTATTTTAGAATCCGATTCCATTATGGTTAATTCCATGTATTTTGTACATGAACTATAGTAAAGAAATACAATAGTTGCTTCATTATTGTTAAATACTAACAATCGTACAATGTTTCGGACAACTTAATTGTAGGTTATCTATAGTTGTAAATTTTTTACTATAGTAAATATATTTGGAAGTTCTGCTACCGAACAATAGCGACAAATAGGTAAAATAATATGAAGTCATGGTTATGTCTTAAGAGAAACTGTAACTGGTAAGTAAGAGACAAGCCTAAAACGGGTAGCGGGTAGTAGGTGGTAGGAGAGACAAGTCTCTCCTACGTAATCAACTGGAAATACAAAAATTTTGACTATGACTACAGGGATGTTAAAAGTTCAAACTTTTACGTCTATAACGCACCTACTCTTCTTCATCTATACGGTCAATCCCGGTTGCGTCCAAAGCCATTGCTTTGGAGCCCAGTGTCCGCTTTTCTTAATTTATCCCTCCACTTCGCGCGGTCTTGAGCGTCTCTAGTTGTGAGATTATTTGCACGCTTGTCAGCCCTCACGACAAGCCAGCATTTCTTGGGTCTACCCTTTTTCCAGGAGCTGGCGGTAGCGGCATGGCCAGACATTTGTTTCCTACTTAGCTTGCCGATTTCCGCAAAACATGGCCGTACCAGCATCTATAACGCACCTACTATATGCAGCTAATGTATCATTCGCAACAAACATGGCTATCTCTTTCGTTATACAGAAATTCGACGTGGCCCTTTAACTACTTTCCGCAACAATTTTTGTCTCTTGTTTCTCACTAAGTAAAACTCGCGGCAAAGTTTTAGCGATTCCATTTTACGGTGCCGGTCGCGATGCAATTTTTATCGCAACCCCTCGTTGCGGCGCCATCTATCGGCTCGATTGAAACGTGCTCGAATTTTGATGAAATTTCTTCAGCGCTTTTTAAATTTGCTTCCTACAACCAAGCAGTTAACTGGAGAAAATATTGTGACAAAATTTTACCTAAAAACTAGGTTAGGGTCCGTTTTTTACACATGAGATATTCACGTTTGCTTTTAACTTTACAAGGCATAATGTTAAATATTTGGCTACTGTTCTGTGCCTACATTCTATGTCAAATACAATTATTCCTAAGGAGCCTATTAGGGCACAAAATGATTTCTGATACCCAATATCTATATCATCATCATCATCATCATCCAATGTCATAAAAATCGCTCTAAGCAGTGGAGATATGTGTATTTTTACGATGGAATGGTGATTAACAAATTCAATCATGTGAAATATATCCTACGAATAATAGGGATTCTACTAGATTAATTTTGTCTGAAACTCTTAAAACGGCTAATTATAAGAAAAGCTACATAATTATGAGCGTAGAGATCAATTTGTATCGAGAAAATCGTTTGTGGTCAGAAATTTTTAGTTGCCATTTACACAAGAAGAGGATACACTACACTTTATTATAATAATTAAGTTTTAGTTTACCTAAACGCTAATTATATGCAGGCCGCTTCAGGCCAATCTGAAAGTCAATGGAGGAGGCCTAGGTTAATCAGTCGACGTCCTATGGCTGAAATGATGACGATGATGATGAAACGCTAATTTGACAGTCTAACTCTTTTTTTTTTACTCGAGATTGAATATTATTGCATCAAGCATTTTTGCATCAAAGTATTGCATAGTGTATTAAGATAGATGCATGGCCTATAATATCAAACTTACTGTCAAGTTGGTCGTTAAAGTTATAATAATGCCAATACCACATATTGGCCAAAGATTTAATTCTCTTACACACCCGTAGTTCAGAGTTGTGCACAAACACAAATTGGGTCCCATTGCGAACCCAATAATTAACCATAATTTGGGGTATTTGCCGATCTAAGTCGGCGCGGGCGGCGGTTTGCCGATTGCCTCTTCAGTTTAGGCTGTTTGGACTGAGCAAACTTTTGAGTAGACATGTATACACATTATTATTTTGTTTGTCATTAAGATTTAAATCATTACCAGATTTTTTTTAAACAAATAAATATAAGACTATGGCAATGTGCATGTGCCGTGTGGGGGCCGTAAAGAATACAGTTCTCCATCGCCAACAAGAGGCGTGTCGTAAGAGGTGACTAAGTCCTGTAATTCGAGACGGGCAGCAGCGTCTTCGTGCGAAATCTTATAAAAAACTGCGCTCGCCAACCCGCTTGCCAAGCGTGGCGAGTATCGGCAATTCCACCCGATGATAGGTCATTGGGGGAGGCCTTTGTTCAGCAGTTCTATGGCTGAAACGATGATGATGGTAAGACTATGACCACGTTTTAAAACTTTCATTTACAGAATACGACTAATTAAATACAAATACACTCCAGGCAAGACATCAGTTGATTTCAAAATAAACAATTAACATCCTTATGTTGCAAGGTTAGAGATACCAGACAATGAATTTTGGTTGGCTGGTAGAGAATGCCTCGTGGTATTTTGTGTGCGTTTTTTTTAAACCTGGGCAATACAGTTTAAATAAATATTTTTTTGCCATTTTCTCAACTCACCCTGACTCAAGTCGATTCAGAAAATATCGTTTTTTGGAATTGACCCGAACGAGGACCACTGTGGGGTCGTCGAAAATGCCCTCTTCAGCTTCCATTTGATACCCAATTTAATTAGCTTAATTGATGATATTGTTTTAGTTAAGAAATGATAGAAAATGACTTAAGGCTTATGGTCAGTGTAGAATGTCCTAAGGCACAAGATCTCTGTGCAATAAAGGTGGGGGTTGAAAAAAATTTAAGCTTCTCCATTTATTGGGTAGGTATTGTATTTGTAAACTCGCTTATTAAAACCAATGGAGTAGATCTCGTTGACCTACAGTAATCGCAAAATCAAAAGGCAAAAGGCATCGAACCTAACTGTCATACCTCAAGCTGTAAGTAACCTTAAATTACATTGTCCTATTGTTATGTATTTTTTATTCGTGTGTGTCAAATAAATGTTTTCTATTTCTATTTCTAAATAACGTAATTATGGTTTACACCTTTATAACAAAAGGTAATCGTTAGAGAAAATAATTACAAACAACAAATACTCTTTGACGAAAGTATATAATTTACGACACTTTGTTAAAGAGTATTTCTTGTTTGTAATTATTTTGTGTTTCGATTAATGTATGTTACATAGGTGTACAGAAATAACGTTAAATAAGGTTACTTGCAACTTGAAGTATGCCAGGTTTCATACAAAAAAGTTCGAAGTCTTTTCTTAGCACAAGAAAAAGTCCAACAATTATCATTTGAAATATTGACTGCTTTTTACGATTGTGTTGTCGATCGTAGAACAACCATGTTCAAATGCATGATCAATCTTTTACTAAGATTGATTTTTACTCGCATTAATATTTCACTGTTACTACTGTACATATTATAACTGGTTAATGACTTTCATTAACAATGTGTCATTGTTCCCAACAACAACATCAGTGGATACTCGTGAATGGGGTTTCTACAATTGATATTCCGCTCACAATCGGCAGTCGGCACGCGAGGCTTCATTAAGCGTGTTATCTCGTCACTGCCGCGCTTAGTCAGCTCGCTATAGTTGAGTTAGTCTAGTTCATCATCATTATTATAATTTTAGTCATAAGACATTTACTGCTGAACATAGGCCTCTCCTAATGACTTTTAGATTGGCCGGTTGGAAGCGGCCTGCATGCAGCGACTTCCTGCAACATTTAGCAGGTCGTCTCCTACGCTGCGGTTGACGGTGCGTGGCCTTTTTAAAACCTTTTTGCCCCATCGGCAGTCAGTTCTACGTGCTATGTGCCCCGCCCACTGACACTTTAGTTTGCTAATTCGTAGGGCTACGTCAGTAACTTTTGTTCGATCGATAATTAGTTCATTCGATCTCGCAAAGAAACACCGAGCATAGCACACTATGCAATTTTGAACTAGCCTAGTTAGCCTTGTTATACTTTAAAAAACTTCTGGTAGTCGGGCATGTTTTGGAGTTTTCCACTGGATGCCACAATTCATTAGATCGCTTAGCCAGTTGCCACCTTGACCGAGTGTAACGTTTGGTCGAAAAAAAATCCCAATATTTTCGACCAAACGTTCACACGGTCAAATGTAAAATCGATCACCTAAAGAATGGCCAAAAGTTTTACCGGTTTTGTGCTAAGCGGTTTAATGAATTTCGGCATCCAGTGGAAAACCGGCATGTGGATGGCAGACGAATTGGAGGCAGACCTCCGTCCCGATGAATGTGGTGAAAGAGATCATTCGTGAGAGAGAGAGATGAATTGTGGTACTGTAAGTGGTCACGACCCTCAGTCCTTAGGATTCGATCAAGAAGAAGAAGTTATGCAGAGAAACTATAAATCTTAATGTTGGAAACTGCTCTGGCTAATGTGTTAATAACATATTTTTTACACCTAAGAGATATAAATGCTGTATGTTTCTTTGAATAAATAAATAAAATAAAATAAACTAAAAATCACATTAAAATCAACCTGTCTTTCTAGACAACCCATTTGTTAAGTCATAAAGATCCTCTTATTAACACAAAATTATGAAATCAGATTATTATCTGGTTGGGTGATGGTACATTTAATTGAAACCGTTTTTTTTACTAAGTGTTAATTTGTAAAATCTATTCATTCTTCGACGTCTCAAAACCAATGCCTAACCAAAAAGGCGCCATGAAAATAACGTTGAAGAAATGACATATTTCGTTTGGCCTCGCACATCTAATACCATCTACTCCACTTTTAGGCGTATGAAGAGGAAAATGTGTGAAAAATAATGTGCTCGTGGGATATTAAGTAATTTGGAGGGGCCGCTTGAACTCGCATCAATCATCTAACTGCTCAATTGACATCGACGTCAACGCTTAACCCCTAAACGACCACGGATGGTTTACATGGAATGTGTAAACATTGGTTTGATATTTTTAATGTAGTACCTATTTCTTTTTCAACCGACTTCAAAAAAGGAGGAGGTTCTCAATTCGACTGTATGTTTTTTTTGTATGTATGTTACGCGATTACTCCGCCAATTATAAATCGATTTTAATGATTCTTTTTTTGTTTGGTAGATCATACTTCAGAGGTGGTCCCATATAAATTTTATCGAAATTGATTCAGAACTTTTTGAGAAAATCAAAAAATATATACCCAGATAATATTTTGGTTCTGGTTCTTGTTACCTATCTTCGACAAATATGAGCCGATTTTGATATTTTTTTCTTATTGAATAGTTTAAACTTCAAAGATGCTATGATAAAAGTTTGCAAAATAAAAATCACCCCTAAGGGTAGGAAAATAGGGGATGAAATCGGTGTTCAGCAGTTAGATTAGGATTTATCACTAAAAATAGACGAAATAAGTAAATTTTATTTTTTTTAAAAACCGACTTTAAAACACTAAAATGCTAAAAATAATCCTAACACTTAAGTACCTAATCAGTTACTTTTGGAGTCGCTGCAAACAAAAACATTAAATCGCTCATCGGCTGGCACTTTAGTGTTTTGAAGTCGGTTTTTTTTTAAATTTGATTATTTTAAGCCTTTCTCGGCCGCCATTAGGATTTTTTATTTAAAGGCGATTTTCAACATGTATTTTTACTTAGTAATCTTTGAACGTTTTTGCAAAATCGATTTTTTCACGATCACATATACTTGCCACCTCAATTTTAAACCAAAATTACTAAAAATGAAACAAAGAGAAACAATGTTTTTTAATGATCTACACAATAACTAACATAGTAAATAAAATGCGTTTATCTGGCCATATTGTGTAACAATTTAACTACTTAATTGTGTAGGAGCCCTACGATATTATCCTGATCCTGATATATCTCTGGTTGCAGGTGCTTCTAAAATAAGTCTTCTAATCTGTACGCACCGTTACACAGTGCAAATCGATATAAGCGCTTCGTCTTTGTTTTACCCTTTAACTGGTTTAGAATTTTTTTAATTTCATTGGTTTTCAATCTTATCTCAAGAGCTTAAATATGGCCACTATAGTTAAAGGGTTAAGCTACCTATGCAAAGAAGTTAAGTCGACTGTAGGCGCGCAATCTATACAAACTTTATATTTTTCCCTTGTTTAATTTGACGTCTATTTTGGTGGCATGTAAACCCTCCGTTGATGAAGATTTATGCCCGTACTTGGCTTCTGCACACCGTCACCGGAATGACTCCTGTCACTCACCCCTAAAGTGTTGCCTCACCCTGGAAATCCCCTTAATTTCCAAGGTGGAGTGATTTCTTTCACAGTTAACGGATAACTTGTTTCATATTTGTCAGAAACATTTCTGGATATCTTAATAAAACAATAAAAAGCGTCATCAAAAAAGGCAAAAGCTGTTTTTTTTTTTTAATTAAAATTATTCACGTTTTTTTTAATACACAACGACCCCATCGGTTATCGGTTTTACGGCAAATGTGACCAGCCCACTGCCACTTCAGTTTGCTTATTATTTTAGTTATATCCATTATTTTAGTTTTCTGTCGGATAACCTCATTCCTGATTTTATCCTTCGTAGAAATTCCGAGCATAACTCTTTCGATAAGCAACTTTAAATTGATGTAGGTACATTGCTCAAGACCCAGAAACACCTAGACCCAAGTCAATATAGGAAAGTTATATTTCTACATTGACCGACCGGGAATCGAACCCTGGACCTCAAAGTCCGACACCAAGTCCGCTCGTCAGTCCGTCGTCATGATAATGATAGGTACTATTTAAAGGGTCTTAATGACTGGATAGCCATAAGTAAAAATTCCATTAAAGGTGGTCAATTTAAAGATATAAACATAAACATACATAAACTGTTGAAATATTCCGTACAGTCTACAACTTAACCATCTCAAAATCACAAATTTCTTTACCGATTTTGAACACGTAGAGTCGGAGGTTGACGAGTTTAAACTTTAAACCTTATAATAAGGGAATAAGTTACGAATTATATACATTTTAATCTTGTGACTGTACATCAGCTCTTGATGCAGAAGATATTTATCATTCATGTTGAAAATTACGCAAATAAAATCTTATGATAAACTTCAGTTAGCCACCGTTTACGATTTACCTCAACCTATACAAATCAAATGGAGCTTTCATCCCAGGATTGCTAGTTCAATAAATCCGCCTTATGGCATATTTCATTCAGTGAGATCTTTATTATTTTTTCACGTTTATGAATATCAAAGTGCACAGACGGATAGAATGAAAAACTGGATTGAGCATTTCAGTTGCGAATCCGGATCCAATCCTGAGCTGCATTTAAAGCATCGCCTCAATGGTGGCAAATGAGGCTGAACTGCTCCAATTATAAGGAAAGGATTTCTTACTTTTAATGAGTTAGTTTTCTTAAGAAAATTGTGAAGGAACTCGCTTTTGTTTTTTAAAGTTACTATTTTCCCTTACCTTACCATAAAAGAAATAAAACCTTTTAAAAATAGAACTTGTGTAGCATAATTTTTTGTTACAATTTTAATGCTTTGAGTTTTTGATGGGAACACGAATTGATATCGCATTTGATGTAGTATGCAGTGGCTTTAGGAAACCCACTTTTCGAAATGACTCTATAGCAGAAAATCCCTTTAAAAAAACGGAGCGCAAGCGGATATTTGGTTTGGAGAGGAGGATACATGCGACTTAAGGGCGCCACTTACTTAGCATCGCCAATTTTTTAGATTTTTGTTTTGTGCGTTTTGAAACCGTTGATAAACTAGGCTTTATGCTCGAGTTTGCAATAAACACTAACCTCCACCAGCTTTAGCGTTGACTGCAGTACCGAATTTTTCAAATTTTTATTATTCTCTGGTGTAAGTTTTTTTACTGTTAAGCGATCAAAAAATACACGCAATTTGTAGTTTTGAGTAGCGCAGTCTGGTTGCACTTTAACACCACTTTATTTTACTTTTAGATTGTACACTAGTTAGTACTTTAGGTTCATGGTAATAATCCTGAATTTGTTATTATTTCTAACTGGTACTAGGCCTAGCAAACTTTTTGTCTTGTATAGTAATTTTGTATTTCTATTACTCTTAGGTGATATACCGTCTATCTGAGATTTCATTTAAATGGGCGACAGGAGTACATCGCTTCAATGGAGCCAAATGAGGCTAAGATGCAGTTTCAGGGAAATACCGTTGAACAAGTCTTTAGTCCGCACCAAAATTTACTTTTAATAAATTTGAATAAACTACACAGTTTTAAGGAATCTTTAAATGTGGATAATCAAAATTCGGATTATAAAGACAAATACGTAAAACTAAAATGAGCGTATACAGGGTGAACACACGTACCTTTAGCTTCTTCTCAGCGTTATCCTACAATATTTTTCCGAAGCACTGCTTCAAAAAAAGGTGCTGTAGAGTAAAAATATTAATTGGGACGTGCCATATTAGTGTAATTTTTATTTTCCTAAATAAATCTTCTTAGAAACGTAATCAGTTGCTGATAAAGAACAACTTTTACTATAGCAGCATCGAAAGGTAGCGCGCTAGTATTTATGCATCTGAATATTTTTTCACGATTTCGATGTTGCTCTCATAGCAAAAATTGTTGTATATCCGCAGCTAAAAGTGTCTTATTCCTATATTTTTGTTGAAAATCAGTTAAATGACCCAATTTTTTAAAGTAGATTGACCTATTTATTGTCTGTAAAACCCTCATACAATTAACCACTAACAAAGCATTGTGCATTTAATCTTATATATAAAATTCTCGTGTCACAATGTTCGTTCCCGTACTCCTCCGAAACGGCTTGACCGATTCTCATGAAATTTTGTGAGCATATTGAGTAGGTCTGAGAATCAACCAACATCTATTTTTTATACCCCTTAGTGATAAGGGTTGTCCACCCTTAACATTTTTCTTTAATTTTTAGACATTTTTTAATTTCTTAATTTTTTTTATTATGTCGCATTAAAAAATACATACAACCCTAAATTTTTATCCTTTTATCACCAACCCCTATTTTTTAATAGCCATTTTAGTAATTTAATCATTTTAAAAATTATGAAGGGGCGGTACGAAGTTCGCCGGGACAGCTAGTCTATAGATATAAAAATGAATCTCTAATATATTTCCCTTGGTCATCAAATCACGCGTGAACGGATGGAACAATTTCTTTAATCCATTTTGTGTTGTGTTAATTATTACTGTCAGGAGAAGGTTCTTATGAAAGAAAAAAATAAGAAAGTTGCGCAGAAAATTTTATGAATAAACTAAAGACCACATGAACCAAGCCGTGGGCAACAGCTAGTAAACAATATTTATAAGCAAGAGGTTAAGTGTTCTGTAAACAAAAGACAGTACAAACTCACACACAACACTAACTATAACCGTTACTGTAATAATTCCGTTAAGTCACGTCGGTAATCCAGGCAGTCGCGAAGGGTTGAAGACTGTTTATTTAATAACGTTGTGCTGTACCGATAAGCGACACTATTGTGCGGATCTTGGAAGGGTTATGAAGACGATAGACATGACTGCCAAAAACACAAAATTTTACACCTTCAATGCCTCGGGCGTCACTGATGACCCCCAACCAAAAGATTTACAATGTGTCTAGCTTCTTGGCAGTTGAAGATTTAAGATTTTTCTGTATTTTTTTAGGACTCCGCACGAAAAACAAAACAAATATACAAGAATTAATTTGTTGTCTGTCTAACTTTTTAGACCTCTTTTCTTAGGTATCAGGTTAAAATTGTTTTAAAATCCATGTACTTTATTAAACTACTATGGTATTTTATAGGAGTAAATGAATCAAGTTTCTAAGTCAACACAAAAACATACTCTAACGTATCGTATACGTAACGATCCGGTCGTGAATCGTGATGCGACGCTATAATAGGCCTTGAACGCATAGGGTTCGAATTCCAGTTCCCAGCACTGGTAAATTTAAATAATGTTTTTTCTGAAAACGGAAAACGGTTTTGTCTCAAGTCTAGGTGTGATGTGAGTCTCCCAAGACGTCATTGTATAATTTATTGTCTTTTATTTCGTAGAACAAGATTTTAGTTAAAAAATTCAAGAAATAAATTAGCTGTTTCATACTAAAGTCTTGATCGGCCTAAATATATGTAACAGCTGTTTTTTATTCTAGAATTTATTTTCAATTGGTCCTACAATAAAAATGACTTGTAGAAGTATTTATGACTCAACCTAACCCCCTATAAAAGTGCTGTATGAACAGAAATTTAACAATTTGCGGAAATAATTCATGCTCAAACATTCTGACGTTAATATTTGTATTACAAATTCTCAATCGTACATGTCAACATTGTCGTTGTTATTGGTCACATCACGTAACTTTCGTCAAATCCTCAGTGTTCTCACATAGAAAACTTTGCAGAACCACAATAACTTTGGTAGACAGTTGTAGTAGATTATCAGCTCTGCGCTGTCACCCCAATTCAGCAAATGCGAGCTGTTTGTCAAACAGTGATATTAGTTTCTGCAAAAGTACTTCTCTTGAGTGTTTTCTGCTATATTTCATTCGGCTTTATAGCAACTGTTTTAGCGCTATAGCAGGACGTTTGCATTTTGTAATTAAATTTTGGACAGATATATTGGTTCTGACTAAAACAGAGAATGCAAATAGTTGCAATGTAAAGTAATTTTGTACGCGATATAATTTACTAGCTCGGAAATATGTGGAGTACATATTTTTTCCCAGCTATTTACCTAAGGCCAGTGCAAAAAAAATTGGGCATATAATACCATACCATTATTGGAAGGGTTTTCTGTCAAAAAACAGAAATAGTTTTACTTTTTACGTGATTTTTGGTCAGGGTTTTTGTTATTATAAATTTTATTTTTAATTAAACTTTTTAAAAATCGTTATCACATTTATTGAGACTATCGCAATGCGCAGTCACATTACATCTGCTGTAAGTAATTGTTGTAAATTGCTATGTTGTAGAATCCAGATAAGAAATGCTGAAGCATCTGACCAATCATTGGATTGATTTAGCGCACTGTTTAAAAGGTTAAATATCCTGTGCTACCATCGATGTACAATTGTACATGATATGAAATTCTAATATATAAGGTGCTTCATAAATATCTGCAACGGCTGAAATGGGTAAAATTATTTCTTATATAGATTACGATAGTAAAGAAATTTTATGTCAAGAACATCATTAATTTTTTCATTAAAAAAAATATATTAAATAAAGATTAGGCTTTATTCTGTCTCAAGCCCTCCACATCTGTCCAAAAATGCCAACGGTTCACATTATACCGCTCCCGCGCAGTGTCAAGGGCGGATGACGAAGTGTGTTATGCAAATTGAAGCAAGTAACCATTTATTTACTGTCTTTTCGCAAATAATTAATTACCGATCCGGGGCACGTAATTCCTTCACTATCGTAATCTATATAGGCAATACTTTTACCCATTTCAGCCGTTGCAGATATTTATGAAGCACCTTATATGTTAAAAAACGAAATTAAATATGATTCGTTCTTGACTCGATATCCTAAACAATTAATAAAACGCGATGAGTAGTTTATTACATACTGACATTTATTTGCTTAGCATACAAGAGAGTACAGAGGGCGCTGGTGATTATGACATGAATTTTGTTACAGATTAACAACAACTTGATAGACCACAATCAAACAACAATGATTATTTATAAACCCATGAACTGATACTGCCTAGTTTTGTCATTTTTGTATCATTGATTGACTCTAACTTAACTTTTGATGTAACAGACAATAAATTGTATTGATTTAGAAGAGACACTATAACATTGTTTAATATGGTTGGTTATTGATAGGTTCGGAGTATTGTATTTTTATTGACATTAATATTACTTATTAATTTAAATGTATATCAGACACGATGGCAATAATTTAATTTTTCAGACATTTTTTGGCTTCAGGCTTGAAGACATTTTTTGTACTGTAACTATATTTGTATGTATACCATGTTTTATGCAAATGAAATATAGATTTCATTGCAAGTTCTTACAATGTCATAAAAGTAAGAGAACACTAAATTTCGAATTTATTAGACCTTTGGTGGTATGATACGCAACCACGTAAATACCACCTAAATCAGCTTATAAAAATAAAAGACAGATAGATAAACTTTTGTGAATGCTTACTACCTTAGAATGCCCTGTAAGACTTATTTTTCTCAAATCCATTTCTTACAAATCAAAACAATAGCCAAGGGACAATCTTAATACAAAGGTACTTACATTATTTCTTAAGCATTACGAAATATAAAATATGAAACCTTTAAAATCAAAAAGCCACCCAAAACGTCCCGAGAACCAGCGACGCGGAAAATAGCCATCTTCAAAATTAATGGATATTTCTTTACGTTACAAGTTAAATTATGCGTGAATACGAAAGAAATCCTCTGGATATATTTTGACAGCTTCAAAAGCGCGTCTCTAGTCACTTCGTAGTTAAGCTTAGGTTTAAAAATATGAGGACTTTGCTGGTCATTTTATAAAAATTCTAAACTTATTAGGCATTACTTTCAGTAATTATAATATTTGTATTCATATTTTTTTATAAGAATGGTAGTACTCTGGCTGTTACGCATTATTCTTGTGAAAATTTTTGTCAAGATTTTTTAAAGTAAAGTAAATTTTATGAATAAAGTTGAAAATGACTGAATAAATTTTATTTGTAAGTAGCTACATTTAAAGTTTTTTATTAGATACATTTTAAAAATATGTCAGCGTACTTTCATTAGCGACTCTTTCAGACTGCTAATCATAGGCATCCCTCATTGTTCTCAAGTGAGGGAGTGTTCTAAAGCAAAGAAATGGGACACTGAACTTTTCTTCGAGTTTCCTTTAATAATATCATCCGTTCATTCTGCCATTTTTATCTGTATCTGTACTGTTTTTGTATGGTCAAGAGTTGAAAAAGAGAAAGAGTAGAAATATACCTAGTAATATTATACATTTACTATCTAATAGTTTCCCCCAACAACGAGCAAGTGTTATAAATCCGTACGTAGATTCCAAAAAATCAGAGATACGTGATGGGATGCGAACTAATGACCCATAAATGTGAGACAAGACAGCAACTAAGTTCCAACTGCTGACGATATTTAGAATACCTTGTCCAGATAATCATTTTTTGGCCTGTTTAAGGCACACTACAAACGTGGTATACAAGAGACGACATCATAGATAATTTTATCCAAAAAGTTGGTAAAGAAATTAGAGATAACAAACTAACTTTTGCCTGTAGCTTTTAACATTATTTAATTAACGAATGCAATATTTAAACATCCCGTATTATAAATTCACAGACACACAGATTTACCTACCAGACATTAAGCTTTGTTGACACATCTCAATCCGCTTGAAAATTTCATATTCCATCTCTCACTGCAAACAAAGTACCATCATTCCACATCCATAAACGAAGACACACCCACCTAATAATATTCGAGAGTATATCAGTCGTAAACTGGCACATCAAATTGAAATTGGATCTTATTCAAGAAGCCACTGAAATTTTATATGAGAACTTTTCGAACAATGTGGACAATAGCCACATTAGGAGTAATGTATGGGTCTACACCCCGAGTTTCCTTTTCATTACTCTCCCAGTGTGACGCAATGAGGATTTTAAATTTTATTTCAGTATTAGACTTATGGTTATTACAGAAAGAGTCGTTATGTTATCGGGAAGTGATAATAATGTTATAAATTTTAATGTTACGTAGCTAATTTTTATTTAGAGGAACGAACTACATTGTTTCTCGACATGTAATTCTTTCCATTACCAGATACTTTAAGAGAGACTAGCTGAAAATGCCACTAAGTCGACCTACCTTTTTTAATCTGTACAAAACGGCAAGTCAACCTACCAAAAATTAAAGGTCATTAATCCTGAAGACCATAGTGGGGAGATATGACTCTCCTATAACTCGCCATCTTGCCAGGGTGCTGGTCAAGAGGAACACTGGCTGACCCGCCGCTGCCATCTGTAGTTCTCTCTGTTTTATTGTTTTGTGTTTTTGTTGTTACTAATATAGCTTATAAGATCTTACTAATAAAATGGACCTGCGTTGTCTGATTTAATGAAATAAAAATAAATAAATAATTAAACCGATTTTCAACTTTTAAGTCCAAGACGTAGAGATTAATATAGTAGAGAGATAGGTTCGTGTCCTGTTTTCTGTACAGACAACCTACATATACATAGGTCAACCTACCCGAAAAAAGTTTAAAGTCATTGAATAGATTTTCAACTATATGTCCAACACTTAGAGATCAATATCAATTGAGAAAATTTTACGTTTTGTGGTACGTTCACGTGCTGTTGTCTGTACAAGAAAGTTTAAATCATACGTCATAGAAGGTGCCATTTTAAAATCATATTATGTAACGTTTTCGTTAAAGAAGGCAGTAGAAGGCATATTTTATGGTCAGCAGTACGACAGTACGACAAAGTGTCGTGATGTGCACAATGAAACTATTCACATTTTCATGGATTAA
This sequence comes from Anania hortulata, assembly GCA_963576865.1. NCBI lineage: Eukaryota > Metazoa > Arthropoda > Insecta > Lepidoptera > Crambidae > Anania > Anania hortulata. Next base: position 2,443,372 of record OY756400.1, read on the forward strand.
TGATAAAGTCTGCCCTAAGCTCAATTCAATTAAATGTATTCATTGCATTCTATAATGTTACAGAAATTATCTTAAAGAAAGTAGAGTAACTGCATTGTGGCTACGTTTTCGTATTGTACGACTTAATCCTCCATTTCTTATGCGAGCCTCATAGATTAAATGGTTATTAAAAGTAATCTATGGCGAGTCTGCACACTTGATACATCATCATCATCATCATTACAGCCATAGGACGTCCACTGCTGAACACAGGCCTTCCCCAGTGACTTCCAGATTGGCCGGTTGGAAGCGGCCCGCATCCAGCGGCTTCCTGCAACCTTTACCGTCTGTCCACCTTTTAGGTGGGACTTGTACGTAACTTGTAGGTGGGTGGGGGTTTGATACATCAGCTAGTTTTTATTATCACTCGTACTTTTATTTCACATTCATAAGACAGCATTTTAACTCAGGAAAATATCAGGATTCTTGGAGTTATGTGACTCATTTTGATAAAAAAAAGCCTGTCTAAACTAGGTTATCGCTTCGCCGCAAAACATATGTGGACTAACTCTGTGCGAAGGAAGAATTGAATCAAACAAAGTGACAAAGTGGTCATATTCTGGTTTTGGTCTATTATTGCCAGTATCATTGACACTAGATAAAGTAGGATTCTATGTTCAAAGCGCAGTCAATATAAAAAAATATAGTCAGTACTAAAATATTGGTCAACATTACATACCTACATTGCTTTGATCCTAACGTAAACAGCTAAATCATATTTGTTATTGAAATCAGAACGACAACGGCACCACAACATCAAGACCCGAGAGAAAATAGAAAAGTTCGTTTAAACCCGACCGAGAATCGATCCTGGAACGTCAGACATCTCTGACGTTCCAGGATCGATCGATCGATCGAACTTTGCGTTCGCCATCGCCAACGCCAAGTCTAGCTTACTCACCTCTCGGCGACGGAGATAGTCTTAATATAAATAATAAAAACAGAGTTTTTTTTATAACATCGATAACCTAGGGTCAGCCCCTAGGTTGTTGATGTTATAAAAAAAACTCTGTAGGTATAATATCATAATAAAAAAAACACCCCTTTATAGCTGGTTGGCGGCTTAGTATGGGAAAGTGGTTTTTTTTTGGGATTCCTATGTTGGTCCTATAGAAATAGTTGTTGTATTTGAGCACCAGAATCAGCCCCAAGGGGGTTCTTTACATTTTTAAAATAACCCTGTATAGTATAACCATCAGTGATCGGAATAGGTAGATTGATTTGGGGTTAATGATCTCAAACATTGATGTTAATATGGACATGCCTCCGGGATTCCGGAATTTCTGGGTATCAGTTTTTGAAAAAAAGGCATATTCATTTATGCTAGCACTACCAAAGTACATCAAATCAATCTACCTACTCCGATCACTGATAATCATAGAACAAATCGGTACTCCACGGGCTTTATCTTTGCAATACTTGAATTTATTCACGAAAATCTCGCAAATGCTTTCACTTTCCCATTCAAACGCACTCCGAGCAAGAACCATTTACTGTGTTATAGCACTTTTCCGCGCGAACGAGCCGACCCGAAGGTAATGGCCCCGACTTAAACTACGCAAGTGACTGCACTTTAGATCACCGATCAATGGATACAGAAATTTGCTTAAACGGTAGATTTGTGAATCTATTGGGATTTAAAATGTAAAGTAATATAAAAGGGATGGAAAGCAAAAGTAAATTAAGAATAAGTAGAAGCTTTGAGAACAGTATTAACAAAATTGTTAATTATACTCGGCGACTGACCGATTTTGTTTTCTCTGTGCTCACCCGTGCTTCGCATTCACAGTTATCGGATGATGAAGTCGTAATTCTTGTTTCTGAGATTTTACTTAACTATTATCATCATCATTGCAGCCATAGGACGTCCACTGCTAAACACAGGCCTCCCCCAATGACTTTCACGGGGGGGGGGGGGGGGATTGCCAATACTCGCTACGCTTGGCAGGCTTGGGTTGGCGAGTACAGTTTTTTTTAATTTTCGCACGCAGATACTGCTGCCCGTCTCGTGCTACAGGAATTAGGCGCCTCTTACGACACGCGTCCTGTTGGCGGTGGGGAAGTGTATTCTTTACGGCCGTCCCCACATGGCACTTACTACTCAACTATATTACTAATCGAAGTGAATTTTTTTTTTAATGGATTTCAATTTAGGTATATTGATAGTTGAATGAAATTCTTATAACGCTAATAAATAAAAGAAACTATGGTTCAACCGAACCTCAGTGCACAAATCCGACTCACACTTTACTGGTTTTTTTAAATAGGACAATCATCAACTTTTAATAATAAATTTATTATAAATAAATTTAAATTTACAAGCATGCTTACAGAACACTCCACGCACGCAAGGTTAACAAACAATGACATGTTATTACAAATTTAAATCTTTGTGACTTTCCTTCACTCAAAGATGCAATGAATCAGAAGATTGTAAATATTTGATACACAATCAAATAATTTGAATACGGCTTTAATTGACCAAACGTCCTTAATTAAAGCTTTGCAATATATTTTTAGAGATCTCTCGGCTCTAATGGTAAACAAACTTCGGCTTTCAAAATAACACAATGACATTTGGTTACAAAATTCCTGGCTAGTTAGCGAGCTGGCTTGACCTAAGCTTTGTGCGACGCTAGCGCCATTGTGGATACTCGATTGGTTATTTACTACGCTTACCTACCTTACCTATATGATCGGGTTCAACAGACCCGTACCACTGAGTATGAACCTATTACTTAAAATGTGTCAAAGAGCCGGAGACAATGTCCGCTAATCTCGTTAATTTTATTTTCTTATTAAAAAGGGCCCAGTTACAGTAATAGGTACAAATCAATTTTTAAAAATTTTGAAAATGAAAGTCGACCAACGACAAATGCAGAAACTGTATTTTATCGCAATATGGCGAAAAAAATAGTCATTGCCACACGTGACACTACTGCTCCTCACTTGTTAGTGTTTTTAATCGCGTGGTTTGTTCCTTGGGTGTTTAATAGCGGCAATTAGCAACTATAATAATATATATAATAAGCAATTTTAAGTAATTTTCTAAATTAATTAAGCATTAAATTACATACCGTTACTTAATCTATTTTTATTTTTGCTTTTTTATAGACATTAATTTTATACTAGAATATGTCTATGCGAATGTCTAGGTTATTAAGAAAATTAAGAATGTTGTAAGATTATACTTCTTCAATAGTACCTACCCAAAATATTTAGTTATTTAGGCTCGTGTTACCTTTTTTATTTCTAGTCACCACAAAATTTCTCTTTGAGTCGTTCATCAAAAGCATGTTTCAGACAGGTTTTGATCAAAAACTTTTCTTTGAACGCAACAAAAAATCTGACCTTTAATTTTTACCTGCTAACTCCATCAACATTTATAACTCCAATTTATCTAACAACACACAATGACGACTGGGATGAAATATTTTACGGGAGAACACAATCCCACCTGTACTGTATAGAATTAAAAACGGTACCCAACATGTTTTTATCCTACTGTCCTGACATTAAGTAAATACTCTTGTAATTGCGTTGTCTGAAAAATTCCGGATAAATTTTTCGCTCTGAGCTCAGGCCCGCATACAAAATGAGCCTCAATGGGATTATTATTTGCGGGCCGACATCCTAATTAACGTGAGTTTTTTCATTGTCCTCCTAGCGGAATTATTTGCTTCCAGATAATGGAGTATGACGTAAGTTGAATAAATAAGCCCTGGTTTGTTCCACAGCCATTGTTACATTTGGAAATAAAAGAGTTTTGTGTGTGGTAAGGTATGTGTTCAGATGAAAGTAGAACTTATAGAGGCGTTTAAACTACCTACGCTTATCCTTTGCTAAAATTAATAAGTTTATTCTGATCCCACTTCCCTTCAAAGAGAATGAACAAAAAAACTAATTTTATTTTTGTATGATTATTGGTTCTAAACACAAATTATTATGATATTCTAAAAAACATATTTGATACACATCATCATGATATTCTAAAAACCAGTGCTGAACATAGGCCTCCCCCAATGACTTCCAGATTGGCTGGTTGAAAACGGCCTGCATCCAGCTGCATCCTGCAACCTTAACCAGGTGGTCTTTCTACTGTGTACCGTGGCCGTACAACAACTCTTTATCATTAGCAATTGACGACTAAGACAATTTTACAATATTTCCTAAAATTTACTATTAAAGTTACGAAATTAGAGAACATTATAAATTAATACATACAAGTTTTTTTTTTAAGGATAAGTTAGGGACTGTTACCGGTTAAAAAAGAGGACTAAAAGAAAATGGGTCCACGTCAGACTACTATAAATAAAACTTTAAAGTAATAGATATGGATAGCAGGCACAGGGACAGCAGTACAGTGCAGAACAGAAGATATATAGCATGACGTCACGACGTCAAAGAAAAAGTGGCTTTATTCAGAACAATATTGAATGGTAGCTAATGCAATTCAATATATCTATTGCGTTATAATAAGTTATATACTTGTTTTAAATTGGTTGCATAGAAGATTAAGAAGATTGAAATTAAACATCGAAATAGACTTTTCAAGGTTAGAGTGTAGGAAAGGGGGCGCAGGGTTAGGTTAGGTTAGAACATCTAGGTTAGATTAGGTTAGAACAGTGACCATATAAAGCGCGAAGCCGAGCGAACGGAGCGAGCGTGTCGCGGCAGCGGCCGGCGAGCGCTAGATTCTAATTATAAATTTTGTCATTGTAAACTGAAAAGAAATTACTTACAGTGTACACAATAACGCATGCTTGCGTTTTTAGGTAATATAAATGTATACTTAATAAGCTTTATTACTTTTAATTGTTATTATAAGTAAGTTAATGATTGTTATCTTAAATGATATTATAGAACGTAAGATAATATGAAACGTTCAATATATTAAGCGAGTTGTTATAAGAAAAAATATTTTATTAAATGAAATCATGTCATTAAATCGTATACTAATATTTATTTAAAACATTACACACCCTGTAATCACGTTAGGTTAGGTTAGGTTTAGGTTTCAGGTTAGGTTAGGTTTATGTTAGGTTAGGTTAGGTTTATAAGTGCACCCCCTTTGCGACACCCGGACCCTTTTCAAAGCTTTAAGCCATTTAAAACAATGAAATAATGAAATAATTTTCTCAAACTTCTTGACTTATCTGAAACAATACAGAGACATTCCAAAAGAGAAAAATATTTTAACTAGGTCACTACATCCCATTATTAATACTTCACCTCAACTTTCTTCGGGGACAAAGAAAAGGAAATGGTAACTTTGAAGCAAATTAAAAGCTTAAATTAACAATTAAACAGCTAGGCGTGACAAAAGCTGAGCTAAGTTCGCCGCTGGCTGACAAAACACGACACAGACAAAAAAATGGTACGGCTCATAGATTCAAAATAAACTAAAGTAGTACAGTTAGATTAGTTTGTAAGTCTATACCAATACAAACGGTTTCATTTCATCTTTTCTGCTATAAAAAGTGAAAAAAAAGTCAAAAACCATTTATTCAGCTTAGGACAGAAAATTGCCACTTATGAACGTCAATAATAACATCATTGGCCCATATGTGGCCAGAACATGTCTTCTTATTTTTGTATACACAACAAGTAGTACAAGTACTGAGATGAAACGCCGGAACAAACTCAGTTACCACTAGCTGCCACAAAAAAATATTTAATCAAAATAAACAGGTACCAGGTACATCAGTTTAGTGCAGGCTGGACTGACTATACATTCTTGTCATCAAGATAGTCTTGAATTTTATAATAATAAATAGGTGCCACTTACATACTTCCTCTATTATATTCAATCCTTATCTTGTCCATTGTCGTCACCCCATACATGCACCTTTACATTCTTATTTCTGCTGCATGCAATCGCTTTTCATCCACCTTCTTAACGGCAAAGTTTATCTATTTAACTTGCAAATCACTAAATTATAGTATTTCATTAGCCTGGATTTTCCTTCCCACTGCAATGGAAATGCTTCTCCCAAATGGCTTCAATTTTGAAACTACCACAATTTAGGTAATCATTTTAATGTAAAGGTACGCCATAATAAAGCACAAAAAACGGGCCAAGTGCAAGTTGGACTCGCGCACTGAGGGTTCCGTACAAACCATCACATCACGACAATCGAGTCCTAGGTATGGTATTTTTTATTGCAATAGTATTTTTTAATCCATAACATTACAAAAGGTAAATTGCGGTTTACGATTTATGACGTATTAAATAAAACTACTTACTACATCTCGTTCAAACCAATTTTCGGTGGAAGTTTGCATGGTAATGTACATCTTATTATTATATTTTTTTTAGTTTTATCATTCTCTTATTTCAGAAGTTACAGGGGACACACACATTTTACCACTTTGGAAGTGTCTCTTGCGCAAACTATTCAGTTTAGAAAAAAATATATTTAAAACCTCAATATAATTTTTGAAGACCTATCCATAGAACACACGGAACCCCCAAAAATTTTAGTTTTTTTCTATTTTTGTTTGAAAATCTTAATGCGGTTCACAGAATACATCTACTTACCAAGTTTCAACAGTATAGTTCTTATAGTTTCGGAATAAAGTGGCTGTGTCATACGGACAGACAGACAGACAGACAGACATGACGAATCCATATAAGGGTTCCGTTTTTTGGCTACGGAACCCTAAAAACGTTGTTAACGGATCCATTGGGATTTAACAATCTTTCCTATTAGTATTTTTTCGAGGTAGCGCGTTAGTTCGTATGGAGCATCTAATTATTTTTCTTCGATTTAAATGTTGCTACCATAGAAAAAGTTGTTGTATATGAGCAACCGATCACGTAGTTTTAAGGAGTGTCTTATTCTTTTTTACAGACACACATAACAGTAATACAGATTAAGTTTTTGCCGCTTACACATTATTTGGTTATAAGCTGAATATTTCTTCGAGTCATTTTACTCCTACAGATAATCCTTTGTACATTATTTGTCCTTACTATACCTACTGTAAGTTCATATTAAGGCTTATTGCATTGATTCGTCAGGGTGACTTCTAGATTACTTTTCGTGTGATGTCGAGAATAAGTAAGTTTCTTGAGTTTTTCTGGTTTAATTACTTTAGTTTTGATGAAGGTAGCTCCAGGCGTTGACCTTTTTCGTTTAAAAGTAGACTTATGTATGTGTCCTACAGAAGTCCTTTTAATATTGAAAACATTCGCTTTTGATCAAGAGATTGTATAGTGCATTCACAACTGTACTTACTTGTTTTCACTTTATAACAATTTACACCCTTTTCCTCTTTTTACCAATTCCTTGGATGCCAAATAGTAGGTTTCTGCGATAAGGGGAGATCTGGGATAGTTGACTATAGGTAGTGTTGTTCAAAAATGGTCTTCTTCTTGGTCTTGCATTTTCGCAAGAGACAGGCCCTGCAAGATTTATGCAAGAACAAGACTAACCCTGCAAGACTCCTGCGTCTCGCCGTTAAGTCAAACTGAGACTTGGTCGTCATAGAGTATTTAGTATCAACATTGATATTGATAGAATAGACGTCCCTTAGAGGAGGATAAAAAACTATGCTTTTAGTGTAGGGCAGGTCCCTTAAAAATAGCCTTTTTGTACTAAAAGTATCTGAACTAAGCTGCGGACAGACAGACAAACAGACGGATAGACAAGGCTATACGGATTCCTTATTGACAAAATTGATTAAACTGAAGGATGATATGCGCAAAGCTGTGGCAGTGGATGGAAAAAAAAAAACGAAGTTTGGGTAGTTTTACTTGATCAGTGGTTTGGTTTGGGTGTGTTTAGTGACGTGCGTTAGATGTCTAGCAGTGGACTGAAAGGGGCTGATAATTTATTTATTTAATTAAGGTCAGCCAACAAAGCATACACCTAGGCAATATAAAATACAATTCTTACATTTTGAATTTTACAGTGTTGCCTTAATTAAAGGCCACCACGGCATTCATAAAATTAAAACGTGAAAACTGATATATACAATTATGATGAGATGTTTATTAAAATTCTGAAGTTTCTAAATTGGGATGTAGTTCTTTGGAATTACTCGTTCGATTTAATGAATTCTTCCACCTTTGATTGAATCAATTTTAATGTGATTTATTGTTAAAATTGGATACTAATAAATTGACATGTAATTTGATGTCATTTTGTAATAATTAGGTATATTGAAAGTTTGTATGGTGCATGTTATTATTGATATACATATTTGTTTTTGTTTTCTGGGCCTAAATATGATTAATTTTTGTTATTTTTTATTAATATCTGTATCGACATTACACTAAAAATCACACACTAGCTGCGCTGGTGAGATAAGTTGCTCTTTATATTTTGAACATCACTTATGTACTACCTTGTCTCTGTGAATAAATATCTTTGAATCTTTGAATCTTTGAATCTTCAGGATGGATATAAATGATACATTACCTACGCTAAAATTTGTCAAAATACGAATTTTAAGTTGCAAATAAAACCGCTTTCAAAGCTAGTTTTTCATAAACTAAATGCGCTTTCGATATTTCATCCAAACTTCTCCAATTAAACGTCATCTCAAAGCATAAAGTTTCCAATCTGGAAGGGCTCTTGAGACGTGCAGTCTGATCGTTCCTTAAATCCAAATGACAATTACTTTTATATTGACTTTGGAGTCTGAAAATGTGAAGAACATTTCCATGGTCACATTAAATTTAATATGAGTGACCAACTTTACTTATTTTCGTTGGAAATATCAAATAGCCATAGATAGATACTCTTTATTGTACACCACAGAAAAGCAATAAATGACGGGAAAAAACATTTAGGGTAGCACATTTAGGTGGTCTTAACGCTAGAAGTGATTTCTTTCAGACAACCTTCAGGTACCGTACCTGCAAGCACAGCGTAGGACGTCCACCACACCACAAGGTGGACAGACGACCTGGTGAAGGTTGCAGGAAGCCGTTGGATGCGGGCCGCTTCCAACCGGCCAATCTGGAAGTCACTGGGGAGGCCTATGTTTAGCAGTGGATGTCCTATGGCTGAAATGATGATGATGATGATAAATATTATTCTAAAAATGAATGCAAATGTAGTCCACACTCTCCTATTATACCAGGCAGCTCAGCAGGTCAGCATAGCAGGAGTTTATGAGTTCACTAAAAACTAGTGAACTAAATATCCTAAAAAAAGGTGTATTAGGTAAGTATACAAGATGACTCGTTAGACAATGGTATCGCTTTACAAATTTTAATTAAATTTTCACAATGGCAACAATACCGTAATAGGAAGAAAAAAATAAGTTTCCTCGATTATGATTTAAGCGAAACGATTATTAACACTCACTAGATCCTTTGAATAATTCAGAGGACTAGCTGTTGCCCGCGACTTCGTTCGCGTGGTCTTAAGTTTATATAAAAAGGATTTTCTGCACAACTTTCTTATTTTATTTTTTTTACTCCTGACAATAACACAACAAAAAAAGAATGAGCGAAATTGTTCCATCCGTTCACACGTGATGCCATGACCAAGGTAAATAGAGATTCATTTTTATATATCTCAGGCACTCACACTTTGATATAATTGTTTACTTTGGAGTTAATTACATAAAGGAATACATCCCTAGTTGTTCTCGAAAACATATTTTCGTCACCACCAATCGCCTCGGCAACCTTAACAAAATCCCTTTATTATGTTTCGTGGCAATATTTTGCCGGGTACACGACGTGTATTAACGAGTTCGTGTAACGCCCCGCCGGGTAAACAGATTGCTTATATATTAAGAGCTAACTCCGCTATGTCGCAGTATAAATACGAACAGAAAGTACCCTCGAAGGAGAAACCGCAAAGGCTAAGCAAAAACGCGGTGTAGCTAGAGATGTTCCCGAGACCGTCACATCTCTAGGCGCAGTGCAACGAATTCATTCAGATGAAACATTTGAATTCTGTCAGGCAGCGGCTGACAATAGACGTTACCTCGCGACTTCATTCGAGTCTACACTTTTAACGACGACACAGTTGTTATCACTATCATTATAATTTCAGCCATAGGACGTCCACTGCTCAACATAGGCCTCCCCCAGTGATTTCCAGAGTTGGAAGCGGCCTGTATCTAGCATTTTCTTGCTACCTTCACCAGGTCGTCAATCCACCTTGTGGGTGGATGTCCTATGCCGCGCTTGCTGGTACGTAACCTTTCTGCCCCATCGGCCGTCAACTCTACGTACTATGTGCTCCGCTCACTGCCACTTCAGCTTGCTAAGTGTTGGGCTATGTCAGCGACTTTTTTCTTTTGCTGATCTCCTCATTTCTGATTCGATCTCGCAAAGTTGAACACTACTACTAACGTATCTAGGTTTTTGTTTATTTCTCATAACAGCAACCTGTGATATACTCACTACTACTGAAGTCGCGGGATATTGCCAGCAGCTAAACTTATGGTTTACATTTAGTCTGTTCTATTTCACAAAGTTGAATTTCACATAATTATTCCACACAAAGATCCTTCTAACGTGTTTGCGACATAAAATTACCTACATTTGCATTACGATACCATAATGGATAAACAAGAGCGGGTCTTCTGATTCTTTTTGTTTTGTAGTAATGATTTTGTGAAAAAATGGTAAAAAACTTAAGTAGTTTCACGGCTTCGCAACTTGTGAGTGTCATTGAGAAGTTAAGTATATTAAGGTGCTATGAGAAAAGTTTTGTGAAGTAATGAGTATAGAGATTTTGATACGAGAATTCGCACTTAAGGTAACATTAACTGTAAGTTCTTTTTTAATAAGAATAGCTTATAAGTGGTGCTGTCTTTTACCTTTCCGTGACCCGCATTTTTTTCGACGACCAAGTTTAGTGAAGTGGCGCGGTAATTCAGATTGAATATGGTCCCGGGTTCTAATCCCGGTTCGGGTCCAACAGAAAATTGTATTTTCTAAATAAGCTCGAATCTGGATGTGCTGGGTGACGTACCTGGTAAAATACATTGTCTGAGATGTTAATTCCTTACTTTGAGACCATGACAATTGGTATGTATGTGGTCTGGCTCATATTTGTTTATTTATTTTGTGAAATTGTGTGAGTAAGCGTTTAACTTTGATTTTCATGTGATAAGTAGTGTGATGACCAAGTTTAAGGTTGAACACACTAAGTAAATACGGTGTCTATCTTGACTTTAAAACCGCAACACATTAAGTACTAAGTCAAGGTACAGTTTGACGACCTCCGTAGCCGAGGTGCGAGTATCCGGACTTGATGTCACTATCTCCGCGGTCCCGGGTTCGATTCCCCGTCGGTCAATGTAGAAAAATTACTTTTCTATATTGTCTCGGGTCTGGGTATTGTGATACCTTCGTTGTTTCTGATTTCTGTAACACAAGAGCTTAAGCTACTTACCATAGGATCAGAGCAATGTATGTGATGTTGTCCAATATTTTTTACAGTGAAAATTGTCTAACAAATCTCCGAAGTTTCGGCCCGAACAAAAGAACTAGTAAGAATTCAAAGAGTAAAGCCTCTGATAAGGAGAACTGACTATTCAGTAAGTCAGTGAGAAGTTCGAAACATCACAACAAACCAAATAGAGCTTCAAAACAAAAACGTAATCGCTATTAATACAGCACATGCAATCCATCACAAGCCGCATGAATAATGAGAAAAACAGTACCACCACAACAAAGAACTATAAAGTGGGCCCACTTACTAGGTACAACTGGTGCGCGAAGCTGTAAAGAACTGGTACGTAAAGTGTAACACACCAGAAAGCGTGAGCGGGTCGGCTCGAGAGTACGGTGAGTCTACTAAATGGAAGAGTGACGGTGGTTTAGTAACCTGAAATTTGGTAACAAAATAGATGGGCGACCGTGGCTAAGCAACCTCAGGTTTGGTCACTGAACGGATGAGTGACCGTGGCTAAGCGACCTCAAGTTTGGTCACTAAATGGATGAGTGATCGTGGTAAAGCAACCTCTAGTTTGGTCGCTAGATCTTTACACAACTTATAGAAGCCTAGGTCTTACTGCAGGGCACTGGCATCGAAACAATAAGAGGGTTATAGTCCCCAGTGTGAGTACGTAGAGTATTGTAAGGTAAATGACTAACCATGCTGTCATGTGATTAGATTTTGCCAACACTTAGTACTGTAGTACGATTTCGTCACACTAAATATGCGCCAGACCACACAACAGTTGACATGTTCTCGATTAAATGAATAATCAGCCTTGTTTTAAGAGGTACCAGGGACCGAACCATGTACTCTGAGCAGTTGTACCTAAAGTCAAAAGTCGAAAATCATTTATTCAGTTTAGGACAAAAAACTGCCACTTAAGAACGTCAATAATAACATTATTGGCCCATATGGGGCAGAACATGTCTCCTTATTTTTTGGGCCCTACTAGCGCTTCGAGACAAGACACAGACAATCTGGCAAGTGCTGAGAAGAAACGCCGGAACAAACTCAGTCACCACTAGCTGCCACAAAAAAAAAAGGAAAATAAAATAATGTATACCTGTGCGAGCAGGGCAGTATTTGATTCCAGACATTTTTGTCATTTAAATAGTCATTAACAGTATAATAACCCTTTTTCATTAAAATAATCTTAACATGCGATTTAAACTCAAACATGGGTTGTTCAACAATAGACTGTGGTAATTTGTTAAAAAAGCGAATACATTTCCCCATGAATGAATTACTCACTTTATGCAGTCTGAAATTTGAAACAGCAAGCTTATCTTTATTCCGGGTATTAAAATTATGTTTGTTACTTTTCTTAGGGAAAAGATGCAGGCTTTTGCGAATGTACATAATATTTTCATAAATGAATTGAGAGGCCACTGTAAGTATATTAATTTCCTTAAACAGTTCTTTTAACGAGTCTCGGGGTCGAAGGTAGGAAAATAGGGGATGAAATCGGTGTTCAGCAGTTAGATTAAGATTTATCACTAATTATCACTAAAAATAGATGAAATAAGTAAATTTTATTTAAAAAAATAAAAACCGACTTCAAAACACTAAAATGCTGAAAATAATCCTAACACTTAAGTACCTAATCAGTTACTTTTGGAGTCGGTGCCAGCCGATGAAAGATTCAATGTTTTTGTTTGCACCGACTCCAAAAGTAACTGATTAGGTACTTAAGTGTTAGGATTATTTTTAGCATTTTAGTGTTTTGAAGTCGGTTTTTGTAGTACAAAGATAGATTCAATATCTGCTGCTGAGCCCCATAACAATATTCTAAGACATTATACTATGAAAGTAGCTAAAATACACTAATCTTGCCGTTCCAACATCAGTCAATTGTCTTATCTTCTCCCTGCATAAGCAGCTGAACTAAGTCTTCCTGACAGAGTCTCAATATGAGCACCCCATTGCAGACGGGAATCTAAAGTTATTCCCAAAAAGGTAGTGGAATTACTAGTATCCAGTCGTTCATCTTTTACAATGATATGTGTTGAGAACTGCCTCACATTTGGCATTGTAAATTTTATGCATTTCGTTTTGTTTGCATTGAGCAAAAGATTGTTGGTTGGTTGGTTTGTGTCTGTATACAGAAAAAATAAAACAATATTGTTGCAATACTGTTTTAAGAGCTTCTTTAGGCCCCAGACAATTATTTTTGCCAATGACTTATCCCAAAAAGTCTTCCACACCAAGCCACAGGCTGTGTTAGTTGTGTCACCCGAGCAAAAAAGATGTTGTATTCTTTGACCCCAATAAGCGCACTAGATCTGTCTCTATTGTGGCGCGACGCAAGTAGCAGATTACCATGTCAAAAGAATTTACGACCGTGCCTTTGTTTACACGTTTTTGTCGCCGAAAACCGACGAACTTTATTATCGCGGAATCCATACTTGACTACTTGTAAAGCTAGGTGCAGATGAGTGAGAACTTGTCTCGCAGTGGAGAAAAATAAGTATAGGAATCATCTAAGAAAAAAAAAAAACTAGGTGTTCTATCTTTGCGCAGATCATATAAAACACTTCTGTCTTAGACTCGGGCCAAATTCGACTGCTCTAAAGGTGCCGCATTTAGGATCATGGTCAAGCAAGGGTACCTCGACGAAAGGGATAAAGCGCTAGAAAGAAGAGGTATCTAAACAGAAAATAGAAAGAGGTATTTTCTATGGTGAGGGTGCTTGTAGCTCAGTGGTGGCAGGTTCAGGCGGTTTTAATTAGATTGGTGACCATTTCAACCATATTTAGTGACATTTATCATAAGCATCTTCATTGAAGCATGGAGGAATAACTTCACCAATCCGCACTGGGCCCACGTGGTGGAGTATGGCTCAAACCACCTTATAGTTGAAGTAGGGCCTGTGACCTGCAGAAGGACTTTTCTGTGCCAGTTGGGCTTAGACATAAAGGAGGTGTAGACCATTTTAGACACATCTAGTGTTATCTGAATGAGCTGGTTTACTTAACAATGTTTTCTCACACCGTTTTAATTTATAAATCTGCTGGGGGATACTAAGCATTCAATAAAAAAAACTCATGCAAATTTCTTTAATTAGTTTTTTTTATCAAGAAGTTCGCATATCTGGTTTCCTCCAGCCATCCTCCGTTAAAGAGCCTCCTCGATGCTGAGCCTTGTTTGTGGGAGCTCCAGGGATATTCTGCGCGTTGTAGCTGGACGAGTAGATTGCCAAATCTACTCGTCCATCTACTAGATAGTTGACTACCGAATTGGTGACGAGGCGTGGTGATTCGTAAACACAAATATTTTGGGTTCCATTTCTTTGCGTATTTTTTTTTATAGATTGGTAGTAGCCTGTTTGTGCTTTTGAAATGCTCCTGAGCTAAAATAGTAAGTACCTTATCAATTGTTTCTTACATAAAGAATCACGACAACAAATTTGTGTTACGACTTTTATGCTAATTGACTAGTAAATTATTATAGTCTGAATGATAGGCTATGCACAAAGCCCAATTGGAGTCACCAATCTGCAGCCTGCATAATGGATAGCTTCAATAAGTAATTGGCCCTATTGATCCTGGGGGAGTGCAGGACTCGCGTAATTTATGAAACAATCTCGATATTGGGAGTGGTCACAGACTGATTATAGTGATGGATAGAAGTCAATTTGTCACAGAAACGACGGACAATACCAGACGTGTAAACCACTTTTCAAAGAACTTAAGCTCTTAACTTTACCAAGCCTTTACATTTTTTAGACATGTAAATTTGTCAAAAATAATCCAGCACTCCAGCACATAAGGCTTGTGATGTCTATTCTCGGAACACAAGGCATCCTGGCAGACTTGTCTTAGACTTTGTATCCAGAACTGCATACCTAGTATAAGAAAAAATGTGTAAAGGTATTTATAATAAGATACCAGAATGTGTAAAAACATTAAGATTCCGTTTATTTAGAACTATTGCATGCATGGCTTTTAGATAAGAATTTTTATAGCCTAACACACATACAATGTGTTAATTTTACACTTGATCAAACTTTCAGGGAGTGCTCTACTCATGGTTGTGAACAACTTTTACTATGGGACTAATACTCTCAAAGAGAAAAAAAAATCAGCTGTTCCATACAAAATGGTTGAACCAAAAGCAAGTTTTGTATGAAACAGCTGATTTTTTTTCTCTTTGAGAGTATTAGTCGCATAGTAAAAGTTGTTCACAACCATGAATAGAGCACTTCCTGAAAGTTTGATCAAGTGTAAAATTAACACATTGTATATTATGGCTAGACATGTCAGACTACTTTTTAATTGTTGTGATTTTTAGAAGTGTGGACTTGGGTGTCGCTATCTCTGAGGTCGCGGGTTTTATTCTCGGTCGGTTAATGTTGAAAATTAACTTTTCTATATTGTCTCGGGTCTTTTTGTTGTGGTACCGTCTTTGTTTCTGATTTCTGAAACACAAGTGCTTTAGCTGCTTACCATAGAATCATAGATATAAAATATAAATAAAATACATATTGGACAACATCACATACACTCTATGTGTGTCTCTGTTTTTTCCTAAATAGAATGGAAAAAAAAACAAATAACGACTTAAATAACCTAGGAGTTCGCGAGACCAAATCCCGACCATCTGTACCGGGTTTTAGTCAAAAATAGTCGGCGCACAGGCCCAACTTTTGTCTAGGTAGACTGAAGTCGGAGCTAAAGAGCTGGCTCTTTCATGTTACATGACACTTAACATAGCAGTCGTGTGACGTATTTTGCAGCGGATTTCAAAGGAGTTGGCGCTAGAAATAAGTTTAAGCTTACATTTTAAGTTCTTACATAGTTTTAAGTCGGCAAGTCCTATTAAACATCGTTCCTTTATTTAATTTAATTGATTGACAATAATTGATCTAGGTTTTTCAACTATGTTTTGTTGTTACACATCATCAAATAATAAAAAAGTAATGTTTAGGGTTATGTTTAATCTTCCTTAAATTTTTTATATTATTCATAAAACGTACCTTTAAAACTCATTTTAAAAAAATGGACTTAGTTATTTTTACATAGGTATTCATAGTTTTAATGAATAAAGATTAGCTAACGACTTTAATTAATCACCGTTCGCCAATGTCATCATTAAATTGTATAATCCATAGATTAACCTTGGTGTAAGTTATTCCGAGGATAAAACGAGCTGATTAGTCATTGGATCAAGCTATTTTTATTCAATCTGTTGTTTGGGTTTTAATCTACGCAGTTATGTCCCGTTCGGATCAGTGCAGAAAACCATATTTTCTAAATTTGCTGGTGGCTGGATGCATTGTCTGGTACCTTGTAACCCAAGGATCTTTAGTCCTTACTTCAAGGCCATGACAATTGGTTGTCTGTCGCATGTTTATAATACACGCATGTAGTATACCCAACAGGCTGATCGTACCATGTGGGGACAGCTGTAAAGAGTATACTTCCCACCGCCTACAGCAGGCGTGTCGTAAGAGGCGACTAATTCCTGTAGCATGAGACGGGCAGCAGCATCTTCGTGCGAAATCTTTTACAAAACTGCGCTCGCCAACCCACCTGCCAAGCGTGGCGATTATTGGCAATCCCCCCGATAATAAGTCATTGGGGAAGCCTTTTTCAGCTGTGGACGTCCTATGGCTGAACAGATGACTGATGATACAGGGTGTCCAAAATAATAGGACACCCCTAAAACCACGTGATCAGCTGCTCGTAAACAACAATTTTTACTATGGAAGCAATATCGAAATCGTGTTTTTTTTCTCAGATGCTCCATTCCAAACATTATTATTCCACACATTAGTATGGAGCATCTAAGATTTTTTTTTTCGATTTTGATGTCGCTCCCATAGAAAGACTTGCTTTAAATGAGCAGCTGATTACGTGTTTTTAAGGTGAGTCATATTCTTTTGTACACCCTGGGAAAACCAGGATAGTTGCCTCAGTGGGATACATGCCCCGGTTTGGAATACACTATGTTAGAGATGCCTCTGTCTGGCTCTCCAATGATCAAAAGCGGTCCTCCCGTAAGTCTCAATGCCATACAAGCCATAAGAAAAAGTCCATGCGTTTTATGTGTGTAAGCAAAAATCTTCCACGGCATGACCAACACGAGCGTCAAAATTATATTTGTGAGTCATTTCTATGTAATATTTTTTCACATGGCTATGGATTCAATCATCTTATTTTTTCTTCGTATACACTGGAGTTTAAACAATACGGTCTATTACATTTTATTGATAACAAGCATTTATTTATTTTTTAATTTAAAAGGGCAAGTATCCGTATTGAAAAGGATAGTCGCCCCATATACATTTGCGGATAGTTGCCTTATATTTCTTGAAGATTTCATGTTGCAGGTGAGAAAAATGACCAGCAAATATTTGCAAAAATCTAGCGTGGTCCTGCGTCTCATCAGCTGGACTGAATACAGTTAAGCACTGGGGTTCAAAGAACTAAAGAACAAAAATTAAAAAAGAAATCTAATAAATAAATTGAAGCAATTTTATCGTAGGGCAAGTATCCCGCAAATAATTTTTAGCGTGAGGCAACTATCCGCCACAGTAGGCAACTATCCCTTTTTCGAGGGGTCAAATAAAACAAGATTTCCATATAGACAATATTAATTGTGTTTACAAAAAATGGTGTAGAATAAAAGATTAAAAACCAATGTTTTAATATATACCAAGTATATTGTAAGTACACACATAATTTATATCTTATTGAACATTTTCAAGAAATGGGGCAACTATCCGGCTTTTACCCTATACTTAATAGGTATTATTTGGCTGCGTGAGATTTGATATTTCGGTTTAGAAAGTAGCCCATGCCCAGACGAAACAATATAACATTTTATTTGTTAATTAAATGTATTATTATAACCAGAGTTCCGAAAATTAGCTACACAAACAAAATTAGTTTATAATGTTCTATGGTCGCATAAAAATCCTGTCAGTTAATTTGCCTTTCATAATATTTGCAATATTTACGAACGTATAATTTGGCTGAATTTGTCAAAGTATCACAATATCGGGAGGATCCCAATTCTCTCAGTTGAACCTTTAAACGCCAACATCAAAAGTCCCCCTTCTGTTCTCTATTTCCATGAAAATACGGCTCAGAAGCGCCTACTTTCGACTAACCGTACTCCCTCGTACAATTTGACCGAAAATACCTCCAGTTTTACTATCTAGTCAATTACGTACAGCCTCAACAAATAGTAACGCCAAATTAAAACCGCAGTTTTACGACATTTTCGGGTCGTCCCCTTATGATATTACTGGGCAAATATAAACTTTATCCAAAAGAAACAGGGCCTAAAATGGTATAGAACTAAAATACAGTAACAAAATATCTTTTTATCCCGCACATTCATATCGGCAGGTTTGCTAAACATAAACTGGGCTCCACGGATCAATAGCAGAACTCATTTTGTTTTATTCCAACACTCTAGGGCGTACCCTTTCAATGGCTGTTTACTTAAAAAGAAAATTCACGGGAAAATTGTGCACGCGGACCCGCAGCGGTGAAGCCACAGTCATACACAGAAGCCTTTGCAGCACCCCAGTTAAACCTCGCTCAACAAGAACAGTAAAATTAAAAAAAAATCTAAATAATTTTTAAAATTTTTAAATTATTTAGTATTCTAAGGTCTAATATGTTTTTATTTTATTTTTAACTTGTATTTTATGAGGTACCAAATAAATATATTTTCTTCTTCTTCTTCTTAAAAATCAGACAGTGCAAGAAAATGACAGTATTCACTCTTTGAATACTTTAATTTATAATATGACTCAACGTCATAATGACAAGTTTGTGTTTTTTGACACAAATAAATTTATTAACAATAGCTTTCAATTGACTGGCAGCTCTTTACACCTGCCTTATAAACTAAAAAGACGAGTAGCTACTTTGTTAGCATATAATACTAACTGTATTAATTTAAAATACAATACTGACATTTGCAATGATCATATTAGTACTATTACTAATTTAAATATTATTCCATTGACAACCTCTGAGACTTTAAACTGAGAAGCAAGACAAAAGCCAGGCCTAATGAGTTTTTTAATATTGTTCATCAAAACATGCAAGGCCTGGCCGGCAAGGAGTTAGGATTGGGGTTATTTTTACTAGACTTTAATGTTCATGTGATTTGTTTAACGGAACATTGGTTTAAAAAATATGAATTATTAATAAATATTGATAATTACAAAGTCGGTAGTTCGTTCACAAGGGAGTCTGCTATTATAGGAGGGTCACTTATACTTTTAAATAGTCATTTAAAATGTAAAGAACGCAAAGATATAGTAGCACTCTCAGTTGAACAAACTATTGAGCTAGCGTGTGCTAGCTGGAGCAGTATGTAATAATTAGCGTATATAGGCCTCCCTCTGCGAATTACCACACTTTTGACTCCACGATGGATGATGTCTTAAAAAAAGTCTGTAAATCAAAGAAGAAAATAGTTGTATGTGGAGATTTTAACATTGATATATTGGGTAAACACGCAGACATCAATCCGTTTTCTTAATCTTTTTAAGTCGTATAATTTAATAAATATTTTTAATGAACCTACAAGGGTGACCCCCACATCGGCTACTTGCTTAGACAATATTTTTTGTAATAGCGATGTAATTGATAAATCTATTTTAAATTGTCTAAGCTCGGACCATAGTGGACAAAAGGCATCATTTGAACACCATCATGTCTTGAACATTGTAGATGTTATTTGTAGGCCAGTTACCATCAATAGAATTGACAGATTTAAGGAAAAAATTAATGATGGTGTTCATTTAATAAAACCTACGACTGACCACAGTGCTAATGAGTTATACGAGAATCTTTTTGGCATAATTAAAAATGAATTTGATCAGATTTTTACGGAAAGAAAGATAAAAATAAATAACCTAAAGAGTAAGTTCAATGATTGGGCTACTCCTGGTATTTATAAAAGTAGAAATACGTTATATGACTTGTATAGTTTAAAAGCAGATTCTCAGAACCCACAGATCATAGAGTATGTTAAAAAGTATTCTAAAATATTTAAACAAGTATGTGCCAAAGCAAAGTCAAACCATCTAAGTAGCATAATTACAGGTTCTACTTATAAAGCGAAGGCTACGTGGAATATTATAAATAAGGAAACTTGTAGACAAAAACCAAGGGATCACACTTACTCTCTCAAAGTTGGAGATAAGCTAATTAAATTAAACACAGAAGTTGCAAATACTTTTGAGAAATTCTTCTCAAACATAGCTACCTCTACAACTAAAGAACTTGCATCTTCTGCTGAACTAGCTGAGTCTCTTTTAAAGTCAGGTGTTAATGAGTGTCAATCTCCATTAAATTTTAGACATATAAACGCTGAGGAAATACTAAAAACATTTAGGGAATTAAATATGAAAAAAACTAAGGACCTATGGGGAATCTCTGTCAATATCATTAATACAATAATAAATGCAATAGCCCCTCACCTTACAATTATATTTAACAAATGTATTGATGATGGAGAATTCCCAACTTTAATGAAATTTAGCAAAATTATTCTTTTATTTAAATCGGGTAAGAAAACTGATCCCTCCAATTTTCGACCAATATCTATCTTACCCGTACTTAGTAAAATTTTTGAAAAAATATTGTTTAATCAACTTTTGTCACACTTTGTCCTAAATAAGTTACTACATGATAAACAACACGGTTTCACAAAAGGTAGAAATACTACCGATGCTGGAGTTGCACTCCTAAAACATGTATTCGATGCTTGGGAGAGTAAGCAAGATGCTTTAGGTATCTTCTGTGATCTTTTTAAGGCCTTTGATTGTGTAGATCATCAAACTTTACTAAAAAAGTTGAGACATTATGGGGTTTCAAAAGAGTCCTTAGATTTATTAAACTCTTATCTCACAGGCAGAACTCAAAAAGTATGTATAAATGGAACTGAATCTTCAGGGTCACCTCTTACCATGGCTGTACCGCAGGGATTAATATAAGGACCTGCTATTTCTAATTTATATAAATGACCTTCCTTACTTTGCAACCGAACTATGTGAGGTGGTATTATTTGCAGATGATACATCACTGATCTTTAAAATTAAAAGAGGTCAAGAATCTTTTGACGATGTAAATAATGCACTCTCGCGGGTTCTGCATTGGTTTAGTACCAACAATCTTTTGCTCAATGCAAGCAAAACGAAATGCATAAAATTTACAATGCCAAATGTAAGGCAGGTCTCAACACACATCATTGTAAAAGATGAACGACTGGATACTAGTAATTCCACTACCTTTTTGGGAATAACTTTAGATTCCCGTCTGCAATGGGGTGCTCATATTGAGACTGTCAGGAAGACTTAGTTCAGCTGCTTATGCTGTGACAAAGATAAAACAATTGACTGATGTTGAAACGGCAAGATTAGTGTATTTTAGCTACTTTCATAGTATAATGTCATACGGAATATTGTTATGGGGCTCAGCAGCCGATATTGAATCTATCTTTGTACTACAAAAGAGAGCTGTACGGGCAATTTACAACCTTCGACCACGAGACTCATTAAAAGAACTGTATAAGGAAATTAATATACTTACAGTGGCCTCTCAATTCATTTATGAAAATATTATGTACATTCGCAAAAACCTGCATCTTTTCCCTAAGAAAAGTGACAAACATAATTTTAATACCCGGAATAAACTTGCTGTTTCAAATTTCAGACTGCATAAAGTGAGTAATTCGTTCATGGGGAAATGTATTCGCTTTTTTAACAAATTACCACAGTCTATTGTTGAACTACCCATGTTTGAGTTTAAATCGCATGTTAAGATTATTTTGATGAAAAAGGGTTATTATACTGTTAATGACTATTTAAATGACAAAAATGTCTGGAATTAAATACTGCCCTGCTCGCACTGGTATACATTTTATTTTATTTTCCTTTTTTTTTTGTGGCAGCTAGTGGTGACTGAGTTTGTTCCGGCGTTTCTTTTCAGCACTTGCCAGATTGTCTGTGTCTTGTCTCGAAGCGCTAGTAGGGCCCAAAAATAAGGATACACGTTCTGCCCCATATGGGCCAATAATGTTATTATTGACGTTTATAAGTGGCAGTTTTCTGCCCTAAACTGAATAAATGATTTTTGACTTTGACTTTGACAATCAATTTTATCTTTATCCCAAGATTTAATAGGATTTTGAACAGCATCTGAAAAAACAAGACACCATTACAATACGCCCTACCGAAAGACTTCGTCTAAGCTGCCCGCTTATTTCTATCGCTAAACAGCTAATTCTCTTCTGATTGCAGAGCCTGACAGAGCCCATAAAATATGGATGCTAAGGCTGAGCCTTATCTACTACCTCATGTAATATTGCAAAATAAAAACTTAAATTTATTTATTTATTTTATTTTATTTATTAGGACAACCAACAAGACAAACACTAATACAAGTAAGATACATATTTTGAGTTATACTGACTTAGAGCTAAGCGTCGTCTTAGTTATAGGCTGCCACGGCATGCAATGTGGACTACAGGTTTATTACAAAAAGTTAAACATTGTTAACAAGCTTAAATTGGTTTAAATTAGTCGAAGCTAAAAAGTACCTTAAAAGTATAATTTATTTTATTTTATTATAACTTTTAAATCTAAATCCAAAACATGTTTTTTCAACAACCGATTATCTCAAAGGTACCGGTACAAAGGACTGCAGAATTTTACGCCTGAATCTTTGCCGATTATCAGCGAAGATATCGACGTCGTGTGCCTTACAGAACTTATTGTATTGCCTCTGCAGTCTGTTCATGGTGGCGTGGTGACCCAATTTTGTCCTATTGTATTTTACTGAAAAAGGGACATACCTGCTAACACGAGCTAGTTTGGGCGGTACATTTAAATTTATTGAACTCAATAGAAAGGGACAATCCACATGTCCATTCGCAATTTTATGGAAAAACACGAGGTCCAGCAACAACCTTCGATCCAACAGACTGCTAAATTTAAAATAGCTAAGCCGCTCCTCATATGAGGGTAGCTCCCTTGCCTTG
This sequence comes from Anania hortulata, assembly GCA_963576865.1. Lineage (NCBI taxonomy): Eukaryota > Metazoa > Arthropoda > Insecta > Lepidoptera > Crambidae > Anania > Anania hortulata. The sequence continues at coordinate 2,466,837 of OY756400.1, forward strand.
TTGGTTTGGTACGAAAGATGCCATAAAAAGCGCTTCTGAATTCGCTCTATGCGTTTTATGTGAATGTCATAGTGCGGAGACCAAACCTGGCTGCAGTATTCGAGAACAGGACGGACAAGAGACTTAAATAGGGTAATTTTTGTTGAAATCTGTTTGAGTTCTTTAGCGTTACGAAGCACAAACCCCAACATCTGAAAACCTCTGTTAACTATTACGTCGACATGTTTATGAAAGCGCAACTCTCTATCCATAACCACGCCTAGATCCCGAATAGTCTCCACCTCTTCCAAAATATGACCATCAATACTGTAAGTTGGTGGGAGAACATTAACTCGCTTCGAAAACCGAATAAACTTACACTTGTCCAGGTTCAAAAACAATCTATTCCTGACGCACCACAGAGTCAACCGGTCCAAGTCATCCTGCAATAAGCGTGAGTCATTTTGATCTTTTATTTGCAGGGACAATTTCATGTCATCTGCGTACAGAAAGCAAGTCGCATGGTTGAAAACTGATACAATATCGTTTACAAAAATATTGAATAGAACCGGACCAAGATGGGAACCCTGAGGGACACCAGAAGATGACAAAAATGGTTCTGAAGAGAAACCGTTAACGACAACTCTCGATTTCCTCTGCCTAAGATATGAGGAAAACCATTCATGAAGACCACCAGAGACGCCCAAAGCCGAGAGCTTGTGAAGTAAGATATTGTGGTCTACTGTGTCAAAAGCCTTACTGATGTCTGTGTAGATGGTGTCCACAGACAAGCGTGAGTCCAGAGAGTCAGACACATATGTTACAAACGAAACAAGATTGGTGGCCGTAGAACGAGATGTCAGGAAACCCGATTGTTGAGGCGAGACCATTTGTTTTATATGCCAAGTCAAAACAGGACACACCAAGGATTCGAAGACTTTGCCGAACACACACAGAATAGATATTGGTCTATAGTTCTTGACTGAGCCGGCATCACCCGATTTAAAAATTGGGACAATACGTGCTTCCTTCCAGATGGAAGGGAAGGTACCCGTTTTTAAGGACTCATTATAGATGGTAGTCAACGGCATGGATAAAGCCTCACGACAGTTAGACACAAACAAGGGGGGTATACCGTCAGGTCCAGCCCCCTTGGCTCGATCAAGGCTAGTTAAGGTTTTGAGTACTTCGTCTTGCGAGATATGCAGATTGGCGATATAGTTCGCAGCTAGGATCGGACCGTCAGTGGTCGCAGGCAATGAGGGGTGAGACTTATATACTGATGAGAAGAAAGAGGCAAAGAGGTTACATATACTTCCACCACAATCTGCCCTACTGTCGCCAAAGGTCATGGATGAAGGGTATGCACTACTATTTCGTTTTTTGTTTTTAATAAAAGTCCAAAACAACTTCGGGTTCTTGGAAAGTGAGCTTTCAAGGTCAGTAACATAATTTTTATGACAAGTCTCTATTAGTTCGGCGCATCTTTTCTTGAGCATACACAAAACCAGTTCGTCCAGTGGGTTTTTGTATTTACGGTACTTTAAACGAAGTTTGTATTTTTCTTTTAGGAGGTGAATAAGTTCTTTTGTGTACCAAACTGGAAACTTTTTTGAGCGCGGCTTACATTTTGGGACATACTTAACAATTGCATCTCTTATTAGAATATAAAATTTTTCTACCATGACATTTACTGAACATGAGGATAGTTCGTTTTCCCATGATATTGAGCTTAGATGCGTTATAATTTTGTCATAGTCCGCTTTGTAAAAGTTAAATTTATTATCTGTAACATTAGGTGATAAACTGGATGGAGCGCAAGACGCCATGCTAACTATCAATGGAGGGTGATGGGAGTCGATACTACTCAATGGGACATCGCTTCGCAGAACACTTTCGACCGCTGTATTGGAAAGGACGATATCCAGAATTCTACCTTTCTCATTAAAGATGTTATTACTCTGTTGGAGATTATTAAGAGCGACAAAGTCCAGCAGAGCAGTATCCAGTGCGTTACTAGTAATGTAGTTAGGTAAAGACATATTATTATCGTTATTCCAGATAATATTACCTGAGTTAAAGTCGCCTAGGATCAAAGTTTTTGCACCTGACTCCAAGACCCGGTTTGTGTTGTCAATGTAACATTCGAGAATGCTTTTCTGTACTGGAGGGGGAAGATAAACGCAACATAATAACAGTTTTTCAGTGAAATCACCTCTCCCGCGTATCTCTAACTCCACCCATAAGTCCTCACAATCACTCTCAAACCGGGCTAGCCTACGGGAACATATATTTCTGGACACTGCAATGAGCACTCCGCCACCAGATTTGTTACCATGAAAGCCACTAGTCTCCCTGTCGCGCCTGTACACAAGATATCGGTCATCGAAAAGTTCGCCATCGAATATGGTACTGCTCAACCATGTCTCGCACAAGAAAACAATATCGTAATCGGAACACAATACATTTTTGTAAAAGTCATTGGTCTTTGTACGAAGGCCACGAACATTTTGGAAATAAACTCTTAACTTATCGTATTTTAAGCCTTAAAAACTGTGCACTATGCTTAAAAATAGAAATTAGTTACTAAGATAATTGTTCCAATGTTGACATATTTCGCACGAGTACATACTCCGATGTGTCCGTCTTACGCATATAGATGCGGCCGCTGCGAACCCATACATGTTTATAGTGTAGCTCCCTAGCTCGGGCGCGCGCCGACGCATGTAGATGCTTATTTTCAGGTGTCAGATTCTCGGTGACATATACTGCTGTTTTTTTGTCGGCCCCAAAGCCAAGATGCCCCGTGTTCAGCCTGTCTTGCGGATGGTATTTATTATATTTTATTGTGGCAGCCAAAAGGGTGTCCCGCGATCGAGGGCTATTCAACTTTATCAGAATTGAACGTGGGCGGGGGCTTTCTGGGTTTTTTTTTGCAACTCGTGAGCAATAAAAAATATCAGATTCGTTAACAGGGCAGGACACGGTTTTGCCAAGTTGTTTTACTATGGACAGTAGATTTTCGGAACTCCTTTCCGGAACGCATTGTATCTCCAAGTTTGAAGCGCGGGAAATCTGTTCAAGTTGGTTAAAGCGACTGGTGATGGTGTTTAATTCGCAACGGATCGACTCCTTCTCCTTTAAGATAGTCTCGACTTTGCTTTTGCAAGTAGTAATTTCTGAGCTTAATTTATCAAAGGAGTCACTAATGAAATTTACCGAGTCTTTTAAAGAACCAACTTCATTCCTGAAGGCTTTTAATTCTTTATTTAGGTCACCCTTTAACTCCCTGACGCATTCCTTTATAAAACCTCGAAGCTCCTCCTGTATAATATTACGCAACTCTGAGCGCGACACACATGAGCCGGAGCACACGACAGGCACAAGCGCTGGCGCAGGCGCGGGTGCGGTCACGGTCAGCTGTTTAGACGGGACCTGTTTACTACGGCGCAATGTCACATTCGCATCAGCATACGTACTACTGCTTGTTGGCGGTGTTGACGGCCGAACCGGCGTGTTTGAGTTGTCGCCTCGCGGTTTTTTATTGTGACATTCCGGACATAGCCAGCCCACCTTTTTACTGTCGGACGAGAGCTTATCTAGTTCAGAAGGCGATATGCCAACGCACGGTCCATGATAGAAGGATGAGCATGTGCGGCATTCCAAGCAATCGCCTTCTTCAATAGTTGACTGGCAAGCGACGCATTCACGCATTGTGGCTGTATTTGTTGCGATAAGTTAACACAGTTAAGTGCACGGGAGGCGGCGTATGCGGCTGGAAGCACGGTTGCGCAGAGTACAGACAGGTACACGCAGCGCGGAAACGGGACGGCAATTATGTCAACTGTCTCTTATCGCGGCGGGGGTGCGGTAGGGCGTCCCGCGCATTCGCAGCAGCGACCGGGTCAATTTATTTAAATGTTTATTTTAAACACGCACTGTACACTCACGGAATAGTAGCAAATATTATGGCACAGTTCACTTGTTGCAAGTAACAGATTTGCTCGCACGGATTTTGTGTTCTCGCTAGCTAACTTGATAACACGTCCACTAGGAATGACTATTCGGACGAGAAGGAATTAAACCAAAAAAGAATTAAATTGAATTAAACCAAAAAAAGATTTTAAAATCCATGAGGTGAAGGGCTAAGCCCGCAACACCTAGAATATACTCGTAAATAAATATGGAATTATTAACATTACATCGTACTTTACGTTTTTTTAATGCGTGTTATTTTAAACCTAGCTCTTTTTTTTCGAAAACTAGTTTAATTAAACTATGTACTTATAAAAAAACAACAACAAAAACCTATCCAAATCTAACCCAAAATATCGTCTGTTTGAACCCAACCGCAGCGTTTTCGGCCGAAGATCACCCCCTACGTTCACCAGAGGTCTGATCGAGGAAGAAGCGGGCACAGGGCAATTAGAGCGGGAACAAATAGTGCTACAGAGTGGATTTGGTAGTGCCTCCGCCTACTAAAGTGAGGATATTACCCTCGCCTATGATGTATTTCTAAATAAAGAATGTCTAAACTCTACGGCTAAGGAAGGGGCTATGCTTACGTTTCTTTGTGAGATCGAATCAGAAATAAGGAGATCCGTAAACGACCAAAGGTCGCTGACATAGGCCCGACGGATTAGCAAGATAAAGTAGCAGTGGGCGGGGCAAATAGCATGTAAAACTGACGGCCGATGGGCAGAAAGGATCTAGAATGGAGGCACTTGCCGGTGGCAAGTGCAGCGACGTCCACCCACAATGTGGACAGACGACTAGTATCCAGAACATAGGCCTTCCTTAAAAAGTGCAACAACGTGCGGCCCTGGGCTTTTTGCAGCCGCTTCTCGCAACCTTGACTAGGTCGTCCTGGTAGAAGGCCTGCTCACGCTGCTGCTTCCATTTTGTGGTCACCCACCACTCGAGAACTTTCTTCCCAAACGGTTAACAGTTCTACGAGCCATGCGTGGCCGCCTATTGCCACTTTGGCTTTCGAAGAGCTATTGTCGGTAACTTTCTTATACGGATACCTATCTTCGTTTTGGATCTTTTCTCGCAAAAAAACGACAAGCATTAATATGTCTATAGAGCACGTTGGGTAATACTCAGCTTATTTAACAGGCTGCACAAAGCCTTTAGTAGTCTGGTTCAGAGGGTATCAGACTAGAAGATATAGCGTAGTATCCCAAACACTGCCCAACCCAGTTTGGTTCGTCATGCTACTACCTACCTAGACGGATCGTCCGCCCTAGGTAAACTTAGTCATCAAGGTCAAGGAACAACTTCGAGTTATCGTCTCCAACAAATTGTTACTAGTACGGGTGCGACTTGGACGTTTGACATGACCTTCGTCTTGTCCATTGTCTGTATTTAATACTTTACTTATAACGCATACATACCAAACTTACGGTTTTAAAATCAGACTTGCCTGATGCCGGATCATGGTCAAGCGGACCTACAGGACAAACACACCAATAAATTTGTCATGATCCCTAAAGTTAAGTAAATTATAATATTCATCATTTCAGCGATAGGACGTCCACTGCTGAACATAGGCCTCCACCATTGACTTCCAGATTGGCCGGTTGGAAGCGGACCGCATCCAGCGGCTTCCTGCAACCTTTACCAGGTCGTCTGTCCACCTTGTAGGTGGACGTCCTACGCTGCGCTTGCCGATACCTGGCCTCCGTTCCAGAACCTTCTGCCCCATCGGCCGTCAGTTCTACGTGAATTATGATATTGTTAATACTTTATGATAAACGAACACCCGTGCGAGCCGTGTTCGATTCCCGGGTTGCATCAATTTAGATATTAAACATTTCGTTTAACTTTTTTATTTAAATAGATACTCTTTATTGTACAAATTAATTATTTAGCATAAAAATGGAGACAAAGAAAATAATACAATAAACATAACATTTACGTTTGAACATTTCTGTTTTTAATCAAAAGACACAGTTGTTGCAAATTTCTGCGTCAAACGGAAACCTAAAAATGAATGATTTGTCAGTTTTGAAACAGTAGGTTCTCGTTGTCAAACTTTCTTCGTGTTTGATTGGGCAAAATTATGGATACTGATGAAAAGTCTTCTACACGCATTTAGACTGATATGTAATTTATTTTTGTGCTTGAAGTAATTCTTTTTTTTTAAGCAGAACTGCATCTGTGACAAATTTAAATAATTAAAAAGTATAAAAATCCTATATATTTTTTGCATTGCATCAGTTATTGATTAAAATGGTAGGTGGGTAATTCGTTTCTCTGATAAAAATCGTGCGTAGGACGGAACTAAGCGTAAGCGTTTGCGTTTGGTGCATTGAAAACGCACTGATTGAAGCATAAAGTTTGCTTGTCATCGCGGCCGACCGAAAATATTTTATTTTATTTGTTAAACCCAAAAAGCAGAAGATCAGTTAGATCGTTTACTAAATATACTTAATTGTAGTCTTGTGATAAATCAAAACCATGAGTTCAATCGGAACAGGGGTAAGTATCCGCTTTAATTTAAATCTTGTAGGTTATGACTATTTACTAAGCATTTTTTTCATTTAATTACTGTGCAAATGGTGTAATAAACTTCAAAGGCAGTTTCTGTTGAATTTTGTCTGTAAAGTACCTCTAAATTAAGGGTCTGTTATAGGCCACATTGTATTTTTCGGCTGTAATAACCAAATTTCTCTGTATGTAATTGCAGTATGATTTGTCCGCTTCACAATTCTCGCCGGACGGTCGAGTATTTCAAGTGGAATATGCTGCAAAAGCAGTAGAAAACTCTGGTACAGTGATCGGACTAAGAGGAAAGGATGGAGTGGTGTTTGGTGTTGAGAAGCTTGTCACGTCAAAGTTGTATGAGCCTGGTGCTAATAAAAGAATTTTCCATATAGACGAACATGTTGGAATGGTGAGTTTTTCTCAGATTATCAGGGTTCTGTTTCACCGGGTCACCATGGCGGCGCAACCACTCGCTTCATTCAACAAAACATATACAAATTGCCAAATTGGTTGAGCAACCAAGCGGACTCGGAGGTGAAGTACTCATTATAGAGCTGTATATATTTTGTTGGTGGCGGTGTCTGGTGTTGTCCCAGTGAAATAAAGCCCTAACTAGCCACAAAGTTGTTTTTTATTATTATTATGCCTTTATTGCTGATATAGGTAACATGTTACGTTTAGCATATACATATTTAAACTTATTTCTAAATTATCGGCGTGTCCTGTGACACATAGGCCTCCTCCAGCTTCTTCTATTTTTCCCTGTTATTTGCTGTCCTAGTCCAAATTGCCACAAAGTTGTAGAACATCCTAAATGTAATAAATTTGTGTCCATTTTAGTATTTATCTGAATTAATGACACATTTGCAGATCTGTCTTTATAATCCATGTTTTTAAAGTCCTGTTATATCATGTACAAAATATAAACACACAAGTGTTATCATACCTAAATTAATATGATCATTTTTAGTAATTTAAAAATACTATTTAGATAACAGAAAAAGTAATTTTAATGTTAATTGTTGCTAACCCTTCTTCTATTTAGGTGTTACCCTTGTCCAGACAACGGCTTGTCAACCTACCACAAAGTGTAAAATTGTCTCAATAAGCTAGTTTCCTGGGTCAAAAAAAGATTATTCTATTTAGTCCGTCATAGATTATCAAAAAATATTGGACCCATATTTTGTTTTTTATTAATCAAACAAAAAATGACGAAGATAAAGCGCATCAAAGTGAGCATGTGACGTCACGCCTTGCTAAAAAAGTGTCGCAAGGCCTCACGTTACGCGGAACTTTAATGAGCTATATCTTCATAATTTTTTGTTTGATCAAAAAAAGAAAGGAGATCTCTACTTGTTGGACTTGAAAGTTGAAAATTGGTTCAGTGATGTTTAACTTTTTGAGTAGGTTGACCTGCCTCCATTGACTGTACTATTAGATTTTTTAAAACAATAACACTTAAATCAAAATTACGCTTACTATTCCAGGCCGTGTCTGGTCTCATCTCAGATGCGAGACAAATAGTCGAAACTGCCCGCTCAGAAGCCTCCAACTACAGATCCCAGTATGGCATCCAAGTGCCCCTGAAATACCTGAACGAACGAGTCTCGATGTACATGCACGCATACACGCTGTACAGTGCTGTCCGTCCATATGGTTGCTCACTTGTAATGGGCACATGGACTGATTATGAAGGACCACAGATGTACATGTTGGATCCCAGTGGAGTATCATTTGTAAGTTTATTTAACTATTTAAATTTTTTTAAAACAACAATAATTGGCAAACTATTTTAAAATATGTAAAATTAATAAAAGTAAATTCTTAAATGCTGACTATGTGATGAAGAATTTGTATGTAATGATTTAAAAAATCATTTTACCAATCAATTTTTAGTATTTATTTTTTTGGAAATATTTTTAATAAGGTTATTTTGTAGTAAATTATTATGAAGCTTAGATTATTATGAGGCTCAGTCCTCCAGGTCGGAGGCCTGCCCAAGCTGCGTCTTCTCTCGATGGTTGTCAGTTCTGTGAGCGATATGGCCTGCTCATTGCCACTTTGGCTTTGAAAACTTATAGGGTCATATAATTGGTCTAGGGGCCATCTACATATTACGCCACGCAAAATATTGTCATTTTGAACCCCTTCTGGTAGGTTTCGCCTTTTTTCTGTTTTTGAACAAGCACTGTCACTTTTAACCCTTCACTAAAATAGTAGGTAATATTATGTGGAAGAACCCTAATTGTTTTAAAATTAATTGTTGCCCTTTATCAAAACTTAAGTGACATTTACCTCTTTATTGATTTTCCCAACGTCTAGTTACATAGGCTGTGGTCTCAGAATGACTGGCGTTGTCGTCTAATCGATATTAATATCCATCAAGTGTATATTGTTAGTTTTCAAGACAAATGTCAGGCGATGCATTGTTTTCTCTTTTCGAATATTCCAGTCCTACTTTGGATGTGCTGTGGGTAAAGCGAAGCAGGCTGCGAAGACTGAAATAGAAAAGCTGAAACTGGCTGATATACCTGTCAAAGATCTGGTCAAGGAAGCCGCCCGAATGTAAGTGACATTTTGTTTTTTCAAAATTGTTATCTTTTTATATCTAAAAATTGATTAATAATATAAAATCCCTGAAGAAAAATATCAATATTACACCTTTAGATATTATTAGTAGTTTAGGTATTTAATACTACACACAGAATTACACAACAAACATTTTATTAAATGCACTTTTACTGGCTAGGTTTTTTTTCCATACATTGTTAGCATTCTTCTTTATGATCGCGAATAGCGCCATCTATAATTTTGACGCGTACTACAAGCAAATATTATTGTTCAAGAACGAACCTATTGCCTTAAAGCCTTCCCAGCTTGCTACTAGGTGGCGTTGCCTGAATCCATTACATTGTGGCCAATTATGACCTAGCTAGGCTTATAATAGTGCAAATATAAATACAAATTACTTGTATTGCGATCGGTCGGCGTCCTAGACTACAGTGTCCGGGCATTTGCAGTTCGAATCCCGCTAAGGGCAATTGTTTTGATGTGCAGTAATCGATGTTTTACCTAAACTTCACTTTTTTCTCCACAATAAAACAAATTTTTATTAAAAAAAATAACTGACTTCAAAAACAACTTCAATATAACTTAAACAAAAATAACAAACAGTTATTTTTGGAGTCGGTGCAAACAACCACATTCAAACACTCCACGGCTGGCATCTACTATCTAAAAACATTAACAATAATTCATACACGGGAATATATTAAGACGCCGTTCATATGTAGGAACGATGTCAATGTTATTTAACACCTTTTTTTTTTGACATGCATGACATGTATTTGACTGTATGACGGGCGCACCACGATTTGGCTACTGTATGCAACATCGGTCCTCATAAAATTGGGCACTAAAAGGGTTATCCAGAGCCATAGTTCTCTCAGCAATTTTGTCTCGAACCTTATCGGTGACGGTGTAGAACCCACACACACCTTAACACCTTATACAGGGTGTAACGAAAAGGTGAAATAAAACTTTAAGGGGTTATTCTACGGCTAAATTACATCAACTTTTTTTATGGGACCAACATCAAAATCTCAAAAAAAAATTGACGTTTCCATACAAACTGATGCCAGCTAGTCGCGTTTTAGTATGTTAGTGTTTTTTTTTTTTTGCGATTTCGATGTTGGTCCCATAGAAAAAGTTGATGTAATTTAGCCGTAGAATAACACCTTAAAGTTTTATTTCACCTTTTCGTTACACCCAGTATAAGTCATTCTTTCAGTCATCATTTTGTGTTGTTATATTTTTAAAAATTGTTTTTATAATTGCTTTAAAATTAATGTATAGATAGTCAGTTCTCTATTGCCATACAGATTCTAAGGAAGAAGTGCGTTTTGATAACGCGTAAAAAGTATTACAATTGACTCAGGTGGTGTCAACTGAATAGGGTATTCAGTACGGCATCTCCGTTTATTTATTTAGCCTCTTACTACGGGCTTCATAAGACAGCTCAAGGTCGCACAGCGTGTTATGAGAAGGCTATGCTCAGTGTTTCCTTCCGAGATCGAATCAGGAATGAGATAGATAGACACTTTATTGCACGTAAACATTTTAAGGTTATTACAAACAAGACACAGTTATGTACAATCAGGCGGCCTTATCGCCAAAAGCGATCTATTATGATCGCGAAAATAATGAGAAGGTCCGTAAACGAACAACAGTCGCTGACATAGCCCAACGGATTAGCAAGCTAAAGTGGCAGGAGGCGGGGCACATGGCACGTAGAACTGACAGCCGATGGGGCAGAAAGTTTTTGGAATGGCGACCACGTACCGGCAAGCGTAGCATAGGACGTCCACCTACAAGGTGACAACCTGGTAAATGTTGCGGAAATCCGAAGAATTAAGTCTAGAGATTAAGATTCTGTCTTCGTCACCTCCATGTCCTTGCTTTACATACTATACTCGGATTTATTTAACCCGCGAACTCCACTTTATCTCAAGGAACGTTTCCAATTTCTGCAGTCCACCAAAGGTCAGGATCAGGACAGTATGCGCTCGTCTCGTAAACTCCAACTATCGTTCCCTTCCCACTCTCCACAGTTCTATTCACAATCCTCCACTGTTCAGTCTGTCTGTCTATGGAATTCTTTATCCGTTCCGTTAGTTAGTAAGTCCCACCCCAATTTCCAAGGCTTGGCTCAAAGCCTTTTTGCTATCGCGTTAATGCTGTCTACATGTTCCGGTTCGCGTAGATAGTTTTATTTCATTTATGTTTAAGTACGTATCATGTCAGCCTATTGCAGCCCACTGCTGGACGTAAGCCTTCGCCAAAGAGTGCCAAATAACACGATCTCCCGCCTTTTTCATCCAGTCACTGCCAGCCGCCTTCCTAAGGTCGCCAAAGAGTGCCAAATAACACGATCTCCCGCCGTTTTCATCCAGCCACTGCCAGCCATCTTCCTAAGGTCGTCGGTCCATCGAGCTAAAAGGGCGTCCTACACTACGTTTGCCAAGGCGCGGTTTCCATTCGAGAACCCGTTTACTCCACCTTTCATCGGTTCTGTGACAGATGTGGCCGGCCCACTGCCACTTTAGCGTGCTACATTTTTGGGCTATGACCATTACTTTGGTCTGCTGCCGGATATCCTCGTTTCGGATTGTATCCCTTAGCGAAATTAACTATTATTATTCAATGTTTTGCTATTTTTATGTATTATACAGGTGGCCAGAAAAGTAACGTCCAAAATTTATTTTTAGGTGCCTCGTGTTGAGTTGAGACGTATCTGAATCACCCCTAGTACTCGTATGTTCTACAATTTTTCGTAGTTTTCGAGTTACGATTTTTTTTATAATTTTTTGAAAACATTTCTAAAAAAGGTAGAAGGTTTCTTCGTTTTTTTTTTCTTGCAGCTAAATCTCTATGAACTGTGCATATATGCATAAAATATACAGCCTCATAAGTTTAATGAAAGTTACTACAAAATTGTTCCTAAAGTTGAGAATTTATGTGAATGAGTTATCATTTAAATTTTCTACTTAAAATTAAAAATCTAAACTGAGAATTTCTTAGTTTCTAAGTAGCTTCATAGAATGCGCTAAGCTTTCATAATAATAATAAAAAAAGTTGTACTTCATAGTCTTCATAGGCTATATAAAAAAAATCGTAACTCGAAAACTACGAAAAATCGTAGAACACACGTAGGGGTGATTCAGATACCTCTCAACACGAGGCACCTAAAAAAAATTTTGAACGCCTTTTTTCTGGCCACCCTATATTATTTAGGTATTAATTTATTATCACTCCGTTTCTTTGTCTTTCGCGCTCTTTTGCTCTCGCACTACGTCACCCCACTGTATAACAACTTAATTTCCTCACAAAAGTTGTCTGGAAGAGATCATTATTAGAGGCAGCCTGATTGTACCTTCAATGTTTATTTTGTGCAATAAAGTCTCTACCATTTATGTATCTAAGGCCCCTTCCAACCGATCTGGAGGCCTACGTTCAGCAGTGACGGTGATGCGTACTGTTGTTCCAGCATCTACCTAGTCCACGACGAGCTGAAAGACAAGCAGTTCGAGCTGGAGCTGTCGTGGGTGTCGGAGGGCACCGGCGGGCGCCACGAGGTCGTGCCGCGCGCCGCGGCGGCCGAGGCCGAGGCGCTCGCCCGCCAGGCGCTCGCCGACATCGAGGACTCCGACGACGGGGAGATGTGAACGAGTGGACGAGATAGATAATAAATGGTTATTACTAACACGATGTTTCATTGTTACTAAGGCCCGATTCGACGAAACACAAAATTAAACCAGTTTAACTGTAACAGGAATAACTTTACTTTTTGCGTTTTTCCAACTTCAGGAATACACTATACAGTTTTATTTTATTATGAATGATGAACGAATGGATAAACCTACTAAAATCCATGTAATCTATTTCTTCTAGATTGTCATCAATTGTCACAATTAAATTTTGTAGGATAACAGAATGCCAATGGTAGATTAAACAACTTGACAGTTTCTAGGTGACAAGAGTGGATTTGACAAGTGACAACTTTGACATTTACTTATTCTCAGTTTAATTTATACACTAAAAATCGCCCGTTTTAATATTTTTCATAGATTAGTGGTTGGTAGAATGAAAAATCAGAAAAGAGTGGCGACGTGTTGTGAAGCTTGCCACCTACACCTGAAGTGATGACCACGACCACTCTGACAAGAGTGTTACCGACGAAGAAGAAGAATGTAAAATCAGTTTACTCTAGATTAAGCAGTGGTATACTCTCAAGTTAAAACTTACACCAGCTTTGTCGAATCCGGTCTAAATCAACCAATTTTAGACCTTTACGAGAAAACAAAAAAAATGAAATTAACTTTTTGTATCCCTAAAACATCAATTCCAGGCAAACTATTTTGCCAAAAACATTGGTCAGGAGTTAGTTATCAGTAATCATTGCACAGCTACGGCTTTTACAAAAGAAATGGCTTTTTTTCTTGTATGTTAATACTTGAATAGAAAAATGAAAATACGTCTGGACTCCGACGAGGGGGAGATGTGAACGCGATGGATAATAAATGTTTATTACTTAAACGATGTTTCAGTTGAGATTCCCGTGGAGCGTATCATCATCATCATTTCAGCCATAGGACGTCCTCTGCCGAACATAGACCTTCCCCAATGACTTTCATTGGGGGGATTGCCAATACTCGCCACGCTTGGCAGGCGGGTTGGAGAGCGCAGTTTTTTATAAGATTTCGCACGCAGACGCTGCTGCCCGTCTCGTGCTACAGGAATTGGTCGCCTCTTACGACACGCCTCTTGTTGGCGGTGGGAAAGTGTAGTCTTTGCGGCCGTCCCAGCGTAGGTAGTTGTGCGTGCGTACGAATAATTGCGGGTTATGCTCTTTAAAGCCGTTTTACGAATAAAGTACCGAAAATTTCAACTATATTTCCACCAGTCATTTCCCAGGTATGGTGTGGAAGAACCAATTCGACTTCATTAAGATTTTTTTACACCCGATATATTATTAAGTGAGTGATGGTGTTACGAAGTGTGTGGAAAAGAAAGGAATGCTTAAAAAGGTAAGTACATACCTACTTATTAATTTTGTATTTTGAAATATTGTTAATTATTTATTAGGTTTTATCCATTTCTAGTACAGAAACAAACATACGGATAATCTCTGCTGCATTCAATTTTCATCAACATCAAAATCGTACAAAAAATAATGTTGATGCTCTATACAAAACAAACCAATTGCGCTATCTCGATGCGCACCTGAAAAAAATCTCGATTTCGAGGTTGCTCCCCTAGTAAAAGTTGTTGTATATGAGCAATTGATCACGTGGTTTTAAGGAGTGTCCTATTCTTTTGTAGGTACACCCTATATAATAGCAGCAGCAATTATTAGATATTTGTGTGTTTGGGGCATAAGGTTTTCATAGGTACGCATGTTTTCATTCAATGTAAATAAAACAAAGATTTAATTTCGTGATAACTCTTCATTTATTCGTATTGTCAGTTATGTGTTTTATCTCACAATATTTGCAGACATTACTAAGAGCATATACAAATTGTATGACCGATATTTTATTTAAATGACTCACGTATTTATAAAATGTACAATATAATCTCATTCGTTTTGAACTTAGTTAAATATTTACAAAATATTAGATCTGATAAAATTGTATACAATATCTATAGTTTTTAGATTACAGTTGATATAAATACATAAAAAATAATAAGAGCAACGATATTTACATGATTATCAGGTCATTGTTTATTCTCTTCATTCCTGCTGCGAGGTTACCCTTGGATATAACTGAAACAACGAAAAATACAACATTGATTTATTGCAAAGAATTTTGTTTTACGTCAAACATATTATTTAGTTGTACAGTCAACAGCCACACAAACCTACTATAAACCAAATTTTATCAGTTAACTAGCTGTCCCGGCGAACTTCGTACCGCCGTTTTTTTTTTCATTCGGGGCGGTGACAAGTCCAACAAACCAAAAATCATAAAAATCGGCCCAGTCGTTCTTGACTTATACTCGTTAATGGTGTAAACGACCTCTGTAGCCGAGAGGCTTGGTGACGCTATCTCTGAGGTCCCGGGTTCGATTCCCGGTCGGTCAATGTAGAAAAATAACTTTTCTATATTGTCTCGGGTCTGGGTGTTGTGGTACCGTCGTTGTTTCTGATTTCTGTATCACAAGTGCTTAAGCTACTTATCACAGGATCAGAGCAATGTATGTGATGTTGTCCATATTTAAAAAAAAAAAAAAAACTAACTTTGTTTTATACATAAGATAGATAAAGAAATCGACATGTTGAACTTTAAGAGGCCGTCCTAGAAATCGTCGTATTACCGTACATTTTGTTCTCTGATTGTAAAGACGTGAATAATAATTGAAACAAAATAACACGTGATTTTTAAAGATTAGTTCTTATTCTTGCATGTAGCGCGAATGGATTTTTCATATCATTTCAAAAATAAAGGTAAATCACCAAAAGAACCACCCATATTTCGGAAAAATTACATTCGAGTTACGTTTGATCATCAGTTTACAAGAGACTAAGTTATCCTGACAATTCGATTTTAACATTGAAATGAAGATATGGTCTACTTGCACATAGGTTGAATACTTTTTTTTACTTTCTTACAAAATATAACAGAAAAAAAATGCTGAAATAACATAAAATTTTTGAAATTTCCATTCAAATATCATTTAAGTTTCTATCGTTATGAACAACTATTATGAGATTTAAACACTACTCAATAATCTTCAGGTATACTTTAAAAATTTTTTTTTTAAAATTTTATGTAATAAATAAAAAATTAAGTAGTAAACCTAAGTCAAAATTAACTATAAAATCAAGCGCGCAAAACCGATCGTTTTTCAAACCTAGGTAGGACGTCCACTACCTAATAAATTATCAATATTATCTTGTAAAGGATCAACATTGTTAACGCTTTATCCCGCATCATAGACGCACATAAGCTTAGAACTGTATTTCAATTTTACACTGAAAAAAGATGCACGGCCTCTTAAGGTAAAAATCGTTGCGGAACTTTGACATTCTGTGGTAGGTTGACTGTTACCAAATATAAAAATCTAGTCAAAATTTGAAATAGAGAGTAACAAGATCATCCATCTTGTGTCTGGCGGAAAAATCAGTAGTTGCAGTATCATTAAAACCATATTTTGTTGTTTACAACTTGTAACATGAGGCGTTGCGCAGACGAAAACCGCGTCTGCCCGTCGATGTTCGTCGATGCCCGCGGCTGCCCGCGCTGCGAACTCAAAGCACACGACGAAAGGTTGCAGTTAGTTCAGGACGATCATTCTAGTAGAGCTCGGATTAAGCCAGCCACCCACACCGCCGTCAGCGTTAGTGTATACAAACTGGTTTGTACGATCCACACCGGGCAGCCGCACGGTCAGGCCGCGTTGCTCCGCGCCGCAAGTTATCTTTTTGACCGCCGTGAGCGTTGGCAGTATACTATTCCCTTTGTTTTATCGTTCGTGGCGAAATTGTCCGGCCCGCCCCGCGCCTAAAGGTTCAGCCGTGGTACTCACCCCGAGCAGGTTGCGCGGCGCGTACCCCTCGCGCGCGGCGTCGTCGCGGCACCACCACCACTCGCGCTCGGCGTCGTCCCCCTTGCGCAGCACGCGCAGGCGCGCCCCCTCCGCGAACGACAGCTCGTCGCCGCGCGCCGCCGCGTACGAGAACACCGCGTACACTAGCCCGTTGTTCATTATGCCCAGCTTCTCTTGGACGCCTGGAAATATACACAGGGTATAATGTAGTGGCGTCGAGTCGTCAAAGTTCGAATATAGGTATTTCATGCGCTGCCAAAGAATACCGTTTTATTATTCTATCAAACTCAAGGTCAAGCTGAACTCTCACCATAAGGCTGCCTGTATAATGTGAGTACAGCTTATAATGGAATATAATAACTTGACTTGTAACCGTGTCGGATCTGGCGACGTATTTTTGAATCATGCGAATTCCAATCCAATACGAAATCGCAGATTATCGCATGCGAATTCCTAAAATCACTATTTTTGAAAATTCATTCCGTGGATTCTGCAACGAGTAGTCCTACCCACTCGTTTTTTGTTTTCTACTAGTAGAAAGTACGGAGGAATGCACCGAATGAGGGAAGCAAAGGTAAATCTAATCCCAGATGGTGCCAGCGTGTTTGGTCATCTCAACCGTTGTCAAATAATGTCCACGCAAATGTGTCGTTTTATTTTCTCTGCTCACTAGTATAACGCAAGTCTGACACACGCTGGACGGCTCATAACCTTTATCGTAGTGATTTTAATCAGTGGCAACAGTGACAGAACAATTTAACAATTAATCACTTGGGCAAGACCAAACACAATGCGACACCTGTCAGGATAAAGATGCAGTGTGGTTCCCCATTAATACTCACGAGAGTTTGTCTTGCTTTAAAAATTTAAATACTGAGGTCACTGCTTGCTTAACAGGGACAGCACTAGAGTAAAAATGTCGTATAATATGTTCAGCCAATTTTCTACCATTTTCTAATCTGTAATACTGTTTTTGTATTGGCGAGACCCAACAGGACTTGTCATCTATTATACAAATGTACTCTGTGCTTGTTATTTCCTAATTAAAGTGAATAATCACTACTTAAGTAACTATTTTCGGAGAAAGATGCTTTAAAGGGTAAATGCTCGATGTATCTATCATAGGCGAATGGGTGTTCTATTTAACGAATATTGCATCATTAACAGTAAGTTTTTGTCGCTTCTTTAGATGAATCAGAAAAATGCACCTTAATCCTTCCGCTTTCAGAATTGGTAATTAGTTGGCAAACTTACTGTAAAGATATTCGGAGCAGCCGTCGAAGCCTTCCTCGTCCTCTTCGCACTTCTCCGCCGCCGTCTCGTGGTCAGACAGCGTCGTTGCGAATATACACGCACCTGCAAATTTAAATATATACGATTAGATAAATGTACACCAATAGTCATGAATCAAAGTAAAGAATTGACATCGATGTGTCACGCATGAGATACGAGACAGTGAATTTTGCAAGGCGCGTTCCCAAGCACACCCAGACCCCAGCCGAATAAAATTGATAACCGATGGGGTGGACAGATTTTTTAGAAGTCTCGAGGCGGCATACGGGAAGCGTAGTGTGGGAGTGAAGACGTGCCTTTGCCAACCTTAAAGCCTTAAACAGGCTGCGAACTAAGATCGGCTACTGCAAAGATAACCTAAGGTACTTTGCGTAGTTGTGCTTTCTGCCTTTGCCAACCTGAAAGCCTTGAACAGGCTGCGAACTCAAGTCGGCTGCTGTAAAGATAAACTAAGCTACTCTGCGTAGCGGTCGGTGCTTTCCCCAAAACCATTGGCCACCTTCCCTCATGTCCCGCGTGTACGGACAGTAGGTACACGCGAATATCTGTAACGCGCAACCAATAGTGCGGTTTTTGTGGCGGGATACTGGCTACCAAACATTTGACAGAAATGCCGTCGACACAAATAGAAGAAGGAATGCGTAGCGTATGGCGTCTTCCAATGAGGTAGAATGACGATATACATGTGGCTGGCAAGTTGGAATAGAACAACTGCGGATCATGTAAAACGCATTGCAAGGGCGTAGGCGTTAGAGGTTTCTTTAAGGGGTTTAACTTTCCCCGATCTTTTTTCGCTAATTAAAGAAGAATCACGGGTATTGTACTGTCAAAATATAGTTGGCGTTATTAAACATCTAAAAAGTATTTTTTTTAAGTTCATCAAAAAATGTCGTGTAACTTGTTAAAGAGAGCCTTGTGGCAACAATTGTATAATAAAATAGAAATGAATAAGACTATCTAAAATTATTTCCTGCTACGGCCATATGGTGGCCATATGGTGATGGTTTTGAAAGCGTTTTATTTAGCGGCCGCTTATGTCTGTACCCACCGTTGTCGACGAGAAAGCGCACCATGGGCAGGTTGTTGCAGGAGGCGGCGCAGTGCAGCGGCGTCCAGCCGTCCGAGTCCTGCGCGTTCACGTCGCAGCCCAGCTCCACCAGGAATCTGCGAATACAAGTAGCGTTCGAGGTCATTCAACTTTCTGATTCCCTTGGACTACCTTCTTAAGGACGTTTGTGGTGGAAACAACCACAAAACACCGGGTAACAAAAGATAACCTTTACACAATGCGCAAAATGAAAAATGCACAAAAGAGCACATTGCTGACAGACGCGAAATCTCGGAATGCTTGAACTCGAACTGTTCCAGCGTATTCCGAGATGGACCATGACTATTATATTTTATTCAGTGTCCTAACCAAGAACCAGGTAACGACAGGGACGTACATTACGTGCTCGGATGACGGCTATGCGGTAGACATACGGCTATAATAATTAGCAATGTATGTCGCCGACATCCCTCGTCATCTCGTTGTTGATGACTGCGCCACTGCAGTACACTCGTCCACACCTAACTTCTTACCTAAATGCTTGAATAGTGAGGATTTGTACTCGTCGCATGTCATTGAATTCTTGTGTCTGGTTTTACAGGGCCGAGAGGTTACGGCGATACATTAATTGGTGTGAGTGTTGAATTATTTTAATAGGTATTTATCAATACTCACTTGACAATCTCAAAATGTCCAGCACAAATTGCGTTGTGGAGAGCTGTAATTCCCTCGTCGTTCGCTGCGCTTGCATTCTGCACCTGAAATATTGTTAAAAAATTTGAATCAAACTTTCGCAAAATACTGATAATATTTTCGTTGTAATGATGCATTGAAGAGGATTTAAAATAATGTTACTATTTGGTTAACACGACAACAGCCTTTGGCATTGTAAATTAAATAAATCAACAATGAAATCAATTTATTTTTGCCCTACCATTTGACAACCTAACATTGCTTTGGCCGAGAAGAAGAATGGGAAATGGAATTGAGTGTATGTAATTAGTAGTTACTCAAGCTTACAGTGTGAGTGATGGATGGTTAAAAAACGTAAACCAACCTGTGTTGCCGTTTTCTTAACTAGCTCCAATTCACCCTCAAGACTTGCATCTAATAACAATGCAAGGGGGTCGAAGCTTACTCGCCTCGTCAGCGGCGCCTTGCCGCCCTGCTTCAGATTGCCTTTCTTTGACCGCCTCAAAACATTCTCAGAACCCTGAGAATCCTGACCGTTCAAATCTACCGTGCTTATCTGCTCCGCTATATCCACAACGTTATCCTTACTCTCTTCTTTCTCACTAGAATTTACAGATATGTTATTGTTTAAAGCCCGATCGACTTCATCCTTCTTCGTTTTATCTTTTAGGCCGTTCTGCGTTTCGCTCCCTGTATCTAGAGTTAAATGGTCCATTTCTGGGAACAAAAATGCTGGTGGCATCTCTATGCGACGGTTGATGCTGACGCTGATACCGTTTTTAGCGGAGTTCAGGTTTCGCAGCTTAGGTTGCTCGCTCAGAGGAGGTTTTCTAATAGTTAAAGGACGGGCTTTGATGATCATCTCGTTGTTGCTGCTTCCATTGCTTGATTCCTTCTGGTTCTGCTGAGGATCATCGCTCGAAGAGTCGGGGATGGGTATGGTGGGTAGAGTAGATTCTGTGTTTTGGTTGAAGCCCGTATCGTTATTCGCTGACTGTCGCGGTGGTGTCTGGAAACGATCATAGAATATTCATTTAGCAGGTAAGTACTATAAATATTTGGGTAATTTTATTAATATCCGGTCGTCCGTATATGCGCGGTTGACACCGCAAACATAACATTAAAGTAGTAAGATTTTATTCTAAGAGGATGATGCAATCTTTAGTGTATGTATCCCCCAGAGGTAATATTTCACTGCATAGCCATAGTGTTTTGAATTTCTCGGCACTTCAGCATGTACAGTCATAATATATACGAGTGGAGACGGCCGTAAAGTGCCGTGTGGGGATGGCCGTAAAGAATACACTTCCCCACCGCCAACAAGAGGCGTGTCGTAAGAGTCGACTAATTCCTGTAGCACGAGACGGGAAGCAGCGTCTTCGTGCGAAATCTTATAAAAAAACTGCGCTCGCCAACCCGCCTGCCAAGCGTGGCGAGTATTGGTAATCCCCCCCGATGATCAGTCATTGGGGGAGGCCTTTGTTCAGCAGTGGACCTCATATGGCTGAAATGATGATGATGATGAATATATACGAGTATACGTATATTGGAGTGCCAAAATAAATACAGGCGGGGAAAATGAATTTACCTTAATTGTAGGTTTCGGAGGTAAGGCTGGCTTAGGCGACTTGTCGGTGCTGACGTCGGGCGTGGCCAGCGGCGTGCTGGCGCCCTGCGGGGGGGACAGCAGGATGGTTTGCGTGGACGAGTTGGGGCCGCTGAACGTGCTGCCCGCGCTCGTCGACAGCCCTGACGCCGTGTTCCTAACGATCTGGGGTTGGGAAGTCACCGCGTTACTAGCTACAGCTACATGATTCGATGGTACGGTGATGCTTTGGGTCTGAACGGTCTGTGGCTGGACCGGTTGGATCTTTGTGGAGGATGTCTGGTAAATGGGTGACGGTTTCCCGCTTGAGACCTGAACCGATGTGGGTGCTACACTCGATACGGGTTTCTGGAATGAATGATGATGATATTTACAAATGGTGTATGTGTATCATGATACGCTCAAGATTTGATGAATGATTGTGATAAGTGCTGATTATTTAAAAGGAAACTTACCCCGAATCCTATCGAACTGCTCGCAGTTGTAGTGGTGGAACTCAAACTTGGCGAACTGCCCTTTAAATTACCCTGTTGTGTCTTCCCGACGCTACTCTTCGAGCCATCGTTGCTCTGACTATTATTTTGACTTAATCTAGAATTCTGTGGATATGCATGGTTCTCTTTACCATCCTGGTTACATCGACTCGACGAGTCAGATTTTTGTAACTGATATGTATGTTCCTGTTGATATGTGCTCTCCATTTGGCTTAGTGGCGTCGCTAGGCTCTTGTTTACGACAGTCAAAGGCGTTGAATGTACAGTCATGTGGTTTACGTTGATATTCGCTGCATTTTGATTTTTGTCTTGTGCTTCGTTGCTTTTGCCGTTGACTTCGGGTTTTTGTTTACCGTTGGTGCTCTGAGGGAACTTTGTATTATATGGCAATGTTTGATATTTGGGATCGGATTTGCTTGCAGCAAATTCCGGCAAGAACTCCTGTTCGTTAATCTTGAGTTCTTTAGTAGGTTGGGTGCTGTTGGAGCTCGTTGTACTGTTCGGACTATATTGCGGTTGTTTCGTGTAGTCTTGATATTTGTTAATGTGATCTAATATTGGTTTTTGATCGTAAGTGTTTGTGATGCCCTGTTGGACGTGATTGTAGTTTATGTTGTTGTCGTGTTTTGTTGGATACTGTCCTTGATACTGGTTGTTATCTGGTGGTATGTGAGGGTAGCCACCGTTATACAAGGGGTTCATCATTTGCTTCTGCTGAAGATAATGCGCTTCTTGTTGCGTCATGTGAGCCTGCATGTTTTCTGTTTGCGTGTGTTGTTTCAATGGCACGTTGTTTTGTATTACATTTTGCTTCATAGCCTGAAAATACAAACATTTAGTTGAAGTAACTAATACTATTTAATTTGATGCATGATTATTTTAAATCAAAGTAAAAAAACAATACTAAATAAATATATAAATCGTAATCTTGGTGAACCATTTAATACCATTAAAAGACTTCTTATGAAAACAGTAAGTAATAGATCTAATTGTGGTACAATAAGAATGCATGGGCATTATCCAATTTCATAAAAAGACATCGAGCAATAGATCTGATTGTTTCGTGGAGAATAAAAAATGGGTAAATGTTAAATATGTATTACTTTCTAACAACAACAGTTTTAGTGAAATTACAGCTTCTACTACGCTTTCGAGGAGATAAATATTTATTATTGTTAAGATATAGGCTTCGAGACCGCAATAGCATGGGCTCCGAGTCGTTTGCTTAAAGCTGTTTTCTTTGACTAGGTCGTCGTGCTCACGCTGCCTCTTCCAGTTTGTGGTCGTGAGTCGTTTTTCAGATTGAAAGTAGAACTTTGTTTATCTCACCTGGAAATGGTTATTATGGCTGACGCTCTGCGCGTGCGGCACGTGGTTGTAGGGCTCGACGGCGGCAACGTTGCCGCGTTGCTGGTTCTTTGGTTGCTGCGCGCCGCCCGAGTGCGTAGGCAGTTGCTGCATTGGCGTAGGGTTGGTGCTTCTGGAAGTCATAGGCGTTTGTTTAGCTAGCTAGTTAGCGGTTTGAATAGGAAACCGTAAATAGGTAGGAAAGGGGCGTTATGTGTCGACTTAATAGCAAATCTTCACTAGTGCTGGCATGCCAGTGAAACCGTGTCTGCTCTATGTAGATCGACGACATACCTTTAATACGTTGTTTGATTAAAATTTGAAATATTTACTTTATTGTTACTGTTTTTAGCAGTACCAAATTACCCATTTTCACTCTATTCATTTGTTCATTTTCTAAGCATTATATTTTTCATGTTTGTTACAAGTATTTGGGACAAAGTTATTTGAGGGTTATCTTTTAATGAAAGTTACAAACAGAGCCTGTTGTTTGTGACAGAGATCTTGTCATACCGCTACCGTTAACTGCAATTCTTCCTCGGAATTTTGAGTTTCGGTCATGTGACATGCCAATCTACTTTGAGCGGTTTTACAACTTCTCAAATATATATTGATGACATTTTCTTGGGTAATCTATCTTATGGACTAAAGATCTTATATCTACTTTTGTGGATGTCTATGAGCTGGATGCTAGTTCTCTGTTGAGCGCTCTCTTCCTTAGCAGGCGTGCTTGCAGCTCGGGAACGCGGTGATCAATGCTGATGACACTTTCTTCGGTAATCTATCTTATAGGCTAAAGATTTTACCTCTGTTGCTGTGGATGCCTATGTGCTGATGCTAGTTGTCTGTTGAGCGCTCTCTTCCTCAGCAGGCGCGCTTGCAGCTCGGAGACGCGGCGATCTATGCTGCGCATTTCCTCCTGCCGCGCGCCCAGCGCTGCTCTCTGCGCCGACAGCCTGCCGTTCTGTTGCTCGTTCAATTTGTTACGATACTGGAAAAGAAACAAATTTTTATCAGTACTTTATAGTACGATTGGGGTAGTAAGTAGCACGGTGATTCGCCACGAACTAAAATTCAGAGGTACGTGCTGCGATGCGAACTCGCGATCCACAGGTGAGACGTGATTGCGACCACTGTGCTACCTTATAATATTATTTCAGTAAAACGAAGGAAAGCAATCCATCTGTCATCATCATCATCATCATTTCAGCCATAGAACGTCCACTGCCGAACATAGGCCTCCCCCAGTAACATCCATTCAGATTGGCCGGTTGGAAGCGGCCTGCATCCAGCGGCTTCCAGCTACATTTACCAGGTCGTTTGTCCACCTTATGGGTGGAAGTCCTCCGCTGTGCTTGCTGGTACGTGGCCTCCATTCTAGAACCTTTCTGCCGAATGCCGTCAGTTCTACGTACTATCTGCCCCACCCACTGCCACTTCAGCTTGCTAATCCGATGGGCTATGTCAGCGACTTTTGTTCGGTTACGGATCTCCTAATTTCTAATTCGATCTTACAAAGAATCACCGAGCATAGCACGCTGTGCGCCTTGAGCTTTCTTAGGAGACCCTTGAGCTTTCTTATGAATCCATCTGTATTATTTATTACTATTAGTAATAGCTTATAGTATTACGAACGCAAAGGCTGTAGTAGTATTCATCTCTGCTCGCTTAAAATGAAATGATGGAAGAAGACTCTAGTTACAGATACAAAATATAAATTCATTCTCTAACAATATAAATAGCTGAAACATCACTTGTGAATTTATTTCACGTGTTTTACACCGTTCATTACCGACACTTAACGCGACTGTATCGCACTAGATTAAAAAGCGAAAACGTTCGTTAAAATTCGGAGTTGGAACCGTTGCTTTATAAAGGGTATAGTCAGCCTTGAAAATATGTTATTGGCCACGAATATGTTATATTACTTTTCGAGACTAAGATTAGTAACTATATTTGGAGCGATTGCCTTAATTGTCACACTTATAGAGATATAAATAAATAATAAATAAATGTATAGTTTTATTTTATTTTATTTATTTCTTTATGGAAAACAAACAGCATTTGTGTAACAAATATAGATAAAATAGTAAGAAACAATTATGCCTTAAACAGTTTTCGCGAGAAGAAATGTGTTGTAATCCAAAATCCAAAACCACATATTTCTTTAACAGCGTTAAGCAACAATTAACAAACAAAACAGAATTACAAATAATAAATACAAAGCCACATTAAAATGAGGTAGTAATACACTTAAAGAGAGAAAAGTATCATCAAGTTACACTTCGAAAAATTCGATATTAATTTTATTTTTAGAATAATTAGGTCTCGCCGTAAATAGATCAACATGTTATGAATAATTACGGGTAAAGTTATTAAATACCCTGTTAAAATAAGAATTCCGTCTATAATTTGTAGTACATGCATCAATATGGAGTCTAAGATGATTTCTCCTGGAATTGGCACGAATTGGTAGTTGTATCTTGACCCTAGATAGAAGCTTGATACAATCATTTTTACCATTTGTTAGGTTTTGAAGAAATGTTAGGTCAGCTGCCTCTCTCCGCAGTTTTATCGCAAACAATTAAATCTGGTCAAAGCTAAATCTTTACGTAGTGTCCGTGGGCTCTTTAAAATTTTGAGAGCTGTTTTGACTAGAAAAAGGTAAATCCTGCCTTAAAGCATCTTTTTCAGCCGTGAAAACCGTCAATTCCTGGAATTAAGTCAACCTTTAGTACAAATAAGTATTTTTAATTTACGAAATATAAGAGAGGTAAAATTAAATAAATTTGTAAACTGTATTGTAGAACGAAAAATCATCTGCAGCTGACTGTACTAAGCGAATGTGAGTAACAAGGTACATTCATTACTGCTCTTAATGGCTCTACTTCTGAATTCAATTTTAAGATCAAAACGCTGAACACAGCTTGCAAAGCATTATGAGTGCATACGGTAAAGAATTATGTTGAAACACGAACCGTTGCATTTGCTTTGATAACTCTTGTAGGTTCCTAAGAGTGGCATTTTTATTCTTGTATAAAATAGAAATATTTCCATTACGCAGTCTTACGTTTTATGTTATGTCACGTTTTGACTGTTTACGTCTTACAGAGAGGCCTTACCTCAATTACGATAGTAGTATTATTACCTATTAGCAGTGATCTTAATTATTATTACATTAGGTAAATTAGGGCCTCTTGCACCACTTGCTGATAAGTTCCAGATAACCTATCTGGCACTTTTTTCACAGGTAATTGTATGGGTTATCTGGAACTTATCAGCAAGTGGTGAAAGTGGCCCTTAGTGTCCCTTGAACGTGTAAAAAAAGTCAAAGCAAATAAAAGATACAGCCTATTTTCATACTCGCAAAGTCAAACCAAAAAATATTTTAATCTTTTTAGTGTTTCTAAAATCGTTTTTTTTTTTATTTGACTGTTTTATTGATAAATCTCATCAAGACGAATAATCAAATGCACACACATCATTGTAACCGCTAAACACATAATGTAATTATCTATTTTTCCACTCTAAATGGTGATCTTTAACGTAAATTTTGTATAAATACTTAATTGTAGCTAAAATGCATCTCATGACGATGCAAATAAGTCCAAATACCACTTTGTTTTATGGTTTCGTTATGGACTTCCAGTCCCTACCTTCCACCTTCGTCATCAGATCAGTTCGATGGTTCACTGTCCCCAGAATCGTTTATTTAAATGTAATTTGTCAACTATGACGAAGCTTAGGTAACTGTCATACATAATCAAGATATCTTATTGCTACTGGTGAAATACTATTGTGGCCATCTATGGTCTTCTTCATCAATTTCACCTCAGCAAATGATATTTTCTAAATGCAATTGCTTGATTTGTTGTTGAATATATTAAAATCTCTACAGGGTATAACGAAAAGGTAAATAAAACTTTAAGGGGTTATTCTACGGCTAAATTACATCATCTTTTTCTATGGGACCAACATCGAAATCGCAAAAAAAAAAACCACTTTCCCATACTAAAACGCGACCAGCTGGCATCAGTTTGTATGGAAACGTCAATTTGTTTTTTGAGATTTTGATGTTGGTCCCATAGAAAAAGTTGATGTAATTTAGCCGTAGAATGGTTATTATAGGGCTAAATTACATCAACTTTTTCTTCTTTCTTTAATTAAAGTTTTATTTCACCTTTTCGTTACACACTGTATACAGGGTTACATTGCAGAGGGGTGCCAAATTTAAAAAATAAGATCTAGGGCGTCTTAATCGTTATTATTTTTAATAATCGTAGGTTACGAGAAAAAAATACTTTTATATATCCGAAAAGTGTCAATAGAGAGACTACGAAAGCCGCGCGGTCATAAGTTACTGATTCTGAGTCACTGCTAAAGATTTGGCACCTCTTTGCAATGTAACCCTGTATGTGTGCCTATAATATTTATAGACTTCCCTCAATTCCTCATTGATCCCATCATCAGAATGAATGTTGAATAAAGAATATTTCAAATCGGTTTGTTAATGGCGGAGTTCTGAGGTAACAAACATAAAAAAACAACCGAATTGAGAACAAATCGGTTAAAAATTAAAACCATATTTTTACTATTTTACTATTTATTTAATAGAGATTTTACTATTCAGTAGTAAATGGGAGTGCATTTAACTAGACAAGATTGATAGACTCTTCTTAGCGTACGCCTATAATAAAGAACTAGAGCGAGCACAATAGAATGTCTAAAATCCTCTAGGTCTTGGATGATTAATTACAAAAACTTTCATTATGAAGATAAAATTCCATATTCTTGGCATTTCTTCCCGTAGCGACGGTATTTGCACATAATAGAGGTATGATAAGAAGGATCACTTCTTGATTACCAAAATTATTTCACGGCGCGTAATGTGGTATTATTATTATTTAAATAGATAGACCTTTAAAAGAGCGACTCTGCTGATCCATAATTGTGGGAAAAAAATAATACTCTACAATTTGGATAAAGGTAGTACAACTTTTTTCTTGAGATTTCGATGTTTGACCCAAAGACTCTCAGAGGCAAACATGTTATTTTTGAGATGGAATAGAATTTATCATTTCAGCCATAAGTCGTCCACTGCTGAACATAGGTCGCCCCCAATGACTTCCAGATTAGCCGGTTATTATAAAAAAAATAGAACTATAAAAGAAACGATTACAAAAACACTAAAAAGCAAATTTCAAAAATCGTTTTATTAATGGCGAAGTTTGAGGTAACAAACATACATTTCACATTCATTTTCATTCAACATTTAAAAAAAAACACAATTGAATTGAAAACCTCCTCCTATTTTGAAGACGGTTAAAAAAAATCCTAGCATTTCAACAATAAAACCTCTTTCTGTCTCTGACTTTACTGTGGTATTAGAGTGATGGGAAAAAGATTAAAATGTTAGAAGTTTCAGTGTTATTCTTCTGGAAAATTAGCGGCTTGTTATCAACGGGAAAAGCCTCAATTAAAGTTGGTTTAGGAACTTTTTATTTATTTTAATTAATTTTTAGTCTTCAGCAAAATGGTTGTTTTTGTTAAAAACTTTTTTGTCGTTTGACTATAACAACCCGTTTTCAAGGGCTTCTGTAATAGGTAGGTTCATTGTAAAAAGTGTATTTTTTTTTTAGGGTTTCGTCCGGCTTTCTACTGGTGCAATGTACTGTCGTGTACTAATAACACGGTAATTTACGTTAGTTTTGGAGCCGGAAAAATATTACATTCTTGTTAAATACAACAACTTTTTGTATGGGACTAATACAGAAATCCACATTGTCACTTTTATTTTTGGATTGTATGTACACAGTGATCTGAAATCCAAAAATGGAATGAAGATATTATCCAAATTATAGTTACAATTATATGTATAGATAACCCTATCAAAAACGCCACCATGTCGGTCCGAGTACAGGAGCAGAGCACGAAGGCGATTCCTCTGCAGCGAGGCGTAAGACAGAGAGATGTTATATCTCCGAAACTGTTCACCGCTGCATTGGAAGACGCTTTCAAGCTCCTGGAATGGAAAGGATTTGGCATCAACATCAACGGCGAGTACATCACTCACCTTCGGTTTGCCGACGATATTGTGGTCATGGCAGAATCGCTTGAAGACCTCAGCACAATGCTCGATGACCTTACTCGAGTCTCCCAACAAGTAGGCCTGCGAATGAACATTGACAAAACCAAGCTCATGTCGAATGCCCATGTTGCGCCCTATCCAGTATCCGTTGGGAGCTCTACTCTCGAAATTGTTGACAAATATGTCTACTTAGGACAAGTTATCCAGCTGGGTAAATCCAATTTTGAGAAGGAGGTCAATCGTCGAATCCAACTCGGCTGGGCAGCGTTCGGGAAACTACACCACGTCTTCTCGTCCAAAATACCTCAGTGCCTCAAGACGAAAGTCTACAACCAGTGTGTGTTACCAGTGATGACATATGGAACTGAAACGTGGCCTCTCACTATGGGCCTCATAAGAAAGCTCAAGGTCGCACAGCGTGCTATGGAAAGGGCTATGCTTGGTGTTTCCTTGCGAGATCGAATCAGAAATGAAGAGATCCGTAAACGAACAAAAGTCGCTGACATAGCCCAACGGATTAGCAAGCTGAAGTGGCAGTGGGCGGGGCACATAGCACGTAGAACTGATGGCCGATGGGGCAGAAAGGTTCTAGAATGGAGGCCGCGTACCGGCAAGCGCAGCGTAGGGCGTCCACTCACAAGGTGGTCAGACGACCTGGTAAAGGTCGCAGAATGACGCTGGATGCAGGCCGCTTCCAACCGGCCAATCTGGAAGTCAATGGGGGAGGCCTATGTTCAGCAGTGGACGTCCTATGGCTGAAATGATGATGATGATGATGATCTAAATCAATGGGGAATATGCATGTTTTTTATTTGGTACTAAAATAAATAATACTTAAATGTAATTAATAAAACTAAGAATTTTCGAAAAATATTGATACTGACTTACAGCCCATTAAAGTCGCGTGTTAGACAAGGAGATCCGATATGTACTGTGATGTCACATTACACGTCCACCATACATTTTTCATAGTAAAAGTTGTTTTAAGAAAGAGATAGGTATACCTTAATTTCTAATTACTATATTACGGTTATTTTTTACCTAAAATTAATTTAGTTTTCACTATTAGCACTACAATTTCATATATTTTCGTATAAATATAGTAAAATCAATTTTTTTTTTCATGCATTGTGTAGTGTATAAAAAGACAGACGCAGATGATACTGACTTTGTTTTTAACTATTTAGAGATTGAGGTTTGCTGTTGCGAGTGTTGTTCGTGGTTGTCGTCTATTAGTTCTATCTTTCTTGCTGTTCACACAAAAAGATCCAAAAATTTATGTGAATTCGTTCAGCCGTTTGTGATCAATTAAAAAAAAAACTTTTAATTTAATCTCTTTGTTTTTATACCGACACTTTTTGTAATTTATCATTGCAAAACAATACTTCCTTACAATAATATTTTTCTTAAAACTAAAACTTATTACATCTTGTAATTAATGAACCATTGGCACAAGTTATTTAATTACACAGTTTCGTTAGCTTCATCATCATTACCCAAGAGTTTTCACTCATGATGGACTAAGACCCTCCACCTCCCAAGTTTAACTTACGGTAGTTGAGTGACGCGGATAAGATTAAAGTGTAAAAGTTTCACAGTAATTCTTCCGGAAAATTGGTGCCTTGTTATCTTGATAGCGCTGTGAAATATTCTATCGATAGGTACAATTGTGGCGGATACCCAGGCACAACATTAATGAATTAAATCAGCCGTTTTATGTCTAAATATTTATCTTCCTTTAAATATCAAGTAGGAACAATAAAATTATTAAGTTTGCTTTATTTAGTAACATTAATAAAAGATTTCAGACTAAACAGTCTGTTTTTTTTAAAATGTACTTTTTAATGCCGCGTACCGGAAAGCGCAGCGTAGGACGTCCACTCACAAGGTGGTCAGACGACCTGGTAAGGATCACAGGAAGACCAATCTGGAAGTCAATGGGGGAGGCCTATGTTTAGCAGTGGACGTCCTGTGGCTGAAGTGATGATGATGATGATGATGATGATTTTACATGTAAAAAATATATTTAATCCTTATCATCATCTTTGGGGACACAGGCCTCATACTCGTATCACAGTATAGGGTCATATGACCGTCATATTTATATGCCACAGCCTAAAAGATTGCAGGCCCACAGTTCATTTGCAACGTTCCATACACCTAGGACTTTCAATGGCCATCAGTTCTTAGAACGATAATTCAATCATAAAGGTTTTATCCTTAAACTATTTTAAGTAAGTTAATAATTGTAATGATAAAAAAAATACAAAACTTTTTTTTTACTAATTTTGTACTTGGTCGATAGTTACTCCACATCGATAGCTTCACCACACTAGCTCGGGCTACGACCCCTAGTGGTTCGGTGCGAGGTTTTTCTAAGCTTACGGTCGAGTCTACCGCGATGGAGGCCGTGTTAACTTTCTGATCTGATATCGGCGGGACAAACGATTTACTATTAAAAGTTTTGATTGCTTGAGAATAGATAGGTTAGGACTTGAGCCATAAAGTAAACTTCCGTGTCTTTAGGGATGATGACCTCAGCAGTTTGAATCAATTGACGTACTTTTTTT
Source organism: Anania hortulata (assembly GCA_963576865.1). Taxonomy (NCBI): domain Eukaryota; kingdom Metazoa; phylum Arthropoda; class Insecta; order Lepidoptera; family Crambidae; genus Anania; species Anania hortulata. The sequence goes on from OY756400.1 coordinate 2,498,554, forward strand.
TAGTTGTCAAAACGCGTACTTTTATAAATTTTGTATAGAATTACAAATACATCGTTACATGTTTATTAATTTAAAAGCAAATAAAAATCGACTTTCGCAAACATTAATAAATATGATTTTAAGAATGTGTTATTAATGTCATAGTCATATGTATCTATAATTTAGTATAATTTATTAATTGTAAAGTAAAAATTTAAGCTAGACTAGCTAGCTAGTTGTTAATTGCGATGTTAGTTAATAACGTTCACGAAAAGTTCCAATTCACCCTTTTCTATAAAATAGCACCTTAAGTAATTTATTTTATTTTCTTTGAAAAAAGAAGATCTTTAGTAATTTGACTTCGTTTTAAGCTACTTAACCACTTTAACCCAACACAAACTTATTGTGACGCGGTCCCATGCGACCGCTCGGCAGCCAATAAGTTAAAAGTGATTTCACAAATAAACATCTATTTTAAAATCTCATAAAAAGTATTTTAATTGCCTTATAATTGTCATCCATACTAAATTACTATAAGACCAAAATGTTTGACTTATCTTTACCTACCTAGTACGTAGCTTTTATTAATCCGATTATTACGATTTTCCTCGCAAAACGTTTCTCATAAATTAAACAGCGTATCTAAAAAAGAATAGCAGCACAGTGAACAGTGGGGGGTGGTCAAGGGTTATCGTCTCCACACAGCCGAACCTATTAGCACAATATCAACGAGTCATCTACCCACTGGATTCCGACCGAATGAGTTTCCATGCCGTCGAGTTTCACCCAAATCTATTGCGGTTTATTTCTTCTGATACAGGGTTTCTCAAACTTATGGCCCCACGTACCCTTGCTGAAGTTCCCAGACAAGAGCGAACCCTAACCCCAAAAGAAAAAATCTAGATGTAGAAGAAAAAACTGTTTTTTTATTTCAATAAAAGTAAGAAATTCAGGTTATAATTTGACAGTGGGTTTGTTTCTTGTCGCAAATTGAGTCGATTTTGGGAGTAATTTTTTTTTTTTTTTTAATTAAAAAAACTGCACTTGGCAATAAAAAAGTTTTCCAAGTGCAATGAACAGCGACATTATAACGGTAACAAGCTATCTATGATGACAGCATGTTGCATCCCTTTGGGAACTATCAATTGTTCCTGGAAAAAAGTATATTATCCTATTTGCTATTCCGGGAAATAATCTACTTCTAAGCCAAATTTGATTTGGATCTGTTCAGCGGTTCTGGCGTGATTAACCAAACATCCATCCATCCAAACATTCGCATTTATAATATATACTTTGGGCCACTTTCACCACTTGCTGATAAGTTCCGGATAGCCTATCTGGCACTTGTTTTGACAGATAACCCATACAATTCGCTGTGAAAAAAGTGCCAGATAGGTTATCTGGAACTTATCAGCAAGTGGCGAAAGAGGCCCTAAGCTTTAAAATAAATGTGAAACACACTTCTGTGTAATTGGTCAATCAAATAGACCAAAACAATATTGTTTTACTAAAAGCCATTAAAAAGTTCTAATATCCACCCACATAAGCTCCTGACTCGCATCATCATATTATCCATTCAAATATTTAGGAATGCACCGAAAAACTTGATACGTTTTTTTTTTGTAAGATGCTGCGGTTTTTCTTAAAAAATTTATCCTTTGAAACCAAATTATACTGAATAAACCAGTCATGAAATTCAGATTCGAATTAATCAAATCTAAAATCATCTGTGAACCTCAAGAGTACTCAATTAAAAAACAATTAACAAGATTAACTTCAACAAACGAACCCCGACGTATTCCCGTAAGATTAGAAACAGTGAATTAGTGATGCGACACCATCGCTATCGATATTTCGAAACTGGTCGTCCTATGGTTTAATTAAATAGTGTGTGTGTAACGATACAATTCGTTTTGTTAAAATTTTCAGTACCTCATCATGCATCTTCTTTATTTTAGTACTGTTAAGAGCCCTCATAGTGCTAAAATTGAATTCTTGGTGTAGTCATACGTCCTTAGCGATATATGCTTGACAATAGCACAGCGTAAAACGAATAAAGAGATTTAACGATTGAACTTATCTCAAACGACATCATCGGTTTGGCTCCTGGGTTGCATTGTTTCCGTTATTGTTCAGAATGACGAGGGAAGTGATTAATTAGAGCTTCTGCTACTCAAACCGATTTTTTTCTATGTATTACTTGACAATGTCAGGCTAAGTCAAAAACACTGATTTTACGTTCATAATTTAAAGGATTATGAGTAAAAATCAAACCAAACCAAAAGGACGATGGTGCTGGTCACTCAAACCTTTTTTTAGCACTGATAATATTTAGGTATTCTAAGCCTTCTGGGCATCAACGCTAACAACTACATAGCTCATGTTTTCGCTGTTATAATGGCAGATATGCACTACGAGTAATAATATCGATAATAAATCAGAAGTTACATCACTAACTTATGGCGAGACGAAAATTAGAACGGGTTCAAAGTCGCGATATTAATCTGAACAACGATGCGAGTGGGACCTTACGTGTAACTACGTGAGTTTATATGGGTAACGATGGCGAAGGGAGCGTTCGTTGCTAACGATATATCGTTACAACGGAATGGCGAAATATGGGGTGTTATTTATAAAGGTAGTGTAGTGGAAATTGGTCTGTGGAGGATTTTTGACCCATTTATTTTCTAATATAGGACTTTACACATTTGTTTCATAATATGACTAGAAACATTTATTTTACTTACATTTCTTACTAGGCTACTTTTCCCGGCTTGCGCGGGTGTAATGACATAAAAATAGACTTTTTGAGCATCGACCGCTGGAAATACCACCAACCGAAACCAACCAACCACCACAAACCTCGCGATATTAGCTGGCACCAAATTTTAACGTGCCTTTCGAAGCACGAAAATGCTTGTGATAAATAAATAAATTAATATTTGACAACATCACAATACATTGCTGTTATCCTATGTTATGTAGCTTAAGGACTTGTGTTACAGAAATTAGAAACAACGACTGGGTGTGGTGGACCCAGACCCGAGACAGTATAGAAAAGGTTTTTTTCTACATTGACCGACCGGGAATCGAACCGGAACCTTAGAGGTAGCGACACCAAGTTTTGTATGCTCGCCTCTCGGCTATGAAGGTCGTCAAAATGTCACTAAATATGGTCGGAATGGGCCCTCTCAAAACCGTAGTGGTTTGCCTCACTTTGGTAATCACTATTAAACGTACGTGCTGCTGCCACTGAGCTAGAGAGGTAAAGCTGACTTTGACGATGTAAATAGTGCTCTCTCTCAAGTAGTACGCTGGTTTACAGCGAATAACCTGTTACTAAATGCAAAAAAAACTAAATGCATTAAATTCACAATGCCCAATGTGAGGCAGGTCAGTACGCATATTAATATGTCAGATGATCATATAGATGCAGTCGATTCTACCACTTTTTTGGGAATCACATTAGACTCCCGGCTGCAATGTATTAAATTTTTCAATAAAGTACCACAGACTCTTGTTGAGTTACCTGTACATGAATTCAAAATTCACATTTTAAAAATCCTTATGAAAAATGGATATTATAAAATAGACGATTATTTTAACGATAAGAGTGCATGGACTTAATCTGCGTAGCTCACACTTACTACATGTCTTGTAACTGTATTTCCTGTAAAGAAGGCTTACAAAGTTGACTGAGTTTGTTGCGCAGTTTTTTCTTATCACCAGCCAATATTTAGTCCCGCAGCGGTAGTAGGACTAAGCAATATTTTGGGACGTGTGTATGTGCCCGGAAGAGGGCCTATGTACAAAATAAATGAGTATTATTGAGCTGCAAACAATAAAAAAAATTACTACTTGTTTTCGACGCGACGGTGAAAACGCGGCACAACTAGTATTAAATGCATCTCGCTTCCATTAAACTTAATAACGCCGTAAAAAAGGAAAAATAGCGTAACTGGGTTTTATGAAATATTACTGTTCAGATTAAAACGGTAGGAATAAATAAGATTACGAGATTTTCCAGTTATTACGGGGAAACGGTGTAGTTTAATGTCAGGACGGACGGTTTGATTGTTCAATTCAATTTAATTCAATATATTTATTTTATAACGTTTTACATGTATTATAAAATCCACCACTTTATCTAAAAACGAATTTATTATTAGCCTTTTTTTAAAATCATGAATTAGGTATCTACAACAACATTTTCCCCTTGCGGGATTCGAACCAGCAACCCACAAATATAGAATTAATGATAAAAAATTAAAATAGTTTCACCAACAAGATTGTAGCTTTAAAATGAACAGCTAGGTCAAGCAAAAACATCGTTGAAGTAGAGAATGCTTTTAACATTAACTCTGCCTTTTACACTACTTTTTAGTCTGTACAATAGGAAAAAGTTAATAAAACTTAAAAAGTAAAAACCAAAACAAAGTAATATAATTCAAATTCAAAATATTTATTTCAGGCTTGGCCCATATAGTGTTAGTAGCAATTTATCTTAAAACTATTGTTAGTAAATACGAGCAAATATAGGTACTTCACTCGATTTATCATTACTCAAATGTCATTTCGGTTACACCTGATGACAAGCCGACGATGCATGAATACGCATTTCGCGGTCAAATCTAGTCGAGGTCATGGCTACATCAACGACGGGCGAGTCTGAATTATTTAGCACATAAATAATTATTTATAGACTTAATAAAAAGCAAAGATAATTTGAATAATTAATAAACAGGGTGGCCAGAAAAGTGATGTCCAAAATTTTTTTTAGGTGCCTCGTGTTGATTCAGATACCTCTTACGATTTTGGTTCTACGATTTTTTGTAGTTTTCAAGTTACGATTTTTTTTAATAGCCTATGAAGCCTATCAAGTACTACTTTTTTATTATTATTATGAAAGCTTAGAGTCTAGCGCATTCTCTGAAGCTACTTAGAAACTAAGATATTATCAGTTTAGATTTTTAATTTTAAGTTGAAAATTTAAATGATAACTCACTTAACATAAATTCTCAATTTTAGGTCAATTTTGTAGTAACTTCCATTAAAGTTATCAGGCTCTTTATTTTATGCATAAATGCACAGTTCATAGAGATTTAGGTGCAAGAAAAAAAAAACGAAGAAACCTACTTATTTTTTAAGAAAATTTTCAAACTGATCCGGTTGCAAAAATTCATTAAAAAAATCTTAACTCGAAATCTATCTAATATAATAAGAATCTGGAAGTCATTGTATAAATAAATAAAATATTTCACGATCATTATAATTTCACTATGAGGCATTCCTAATTATGAGGCATATTTAATATCTTTAGCAATAAAACAAGAATAGATTTAAAACATTAAATGCATTAGAATTTAAAGAAGCTATTTGTGATCAAGTTAAAATAATCTATCTATGTACTCGTTGTTCAGACTAAATATAACGTGCTCAAATGTTTACAAAACCTTCCAAGTAACTGCAATAAATGGTCGTTCAGGAGAATAGCAAATTCGAAGCATCATACAGTCATTGTAGTTTTTCCAATTCCGAAATCATATTTGTGTCTTTGTAGTCATTATCATAAATTATTTAATTTTAATATTGGAAATATTCCATTATTATTTACATTGATGCGTAATAGTTTTGTCAAAACATAATTTCACTAAAATTGTATATTTTATCAAACAAAATACAAACATTTTCGACTAACATTTTACTGCGATGAAGGCTTTGAGATCAGGCAAATACATTAATATCTACCAGTAAATGTTACGTAGTCCGCCTACCAAATATGTTTAAATAAATTAAACTAATGGAAATTGGCCTTATTTGCCTATTTTAGCGTTAAGTCCTCCATATGAGTAATCATTTAATCCTGAACAAAAATTATCTGCTGTAAACCGGTTTTATCCCATATTTTTGCAACATTAGGCGTACCTTAGGCCTTAAAGTAAATTATTTTGAATAAAATAGAACAAAAATAGAATACCAAGTTAAAAGAACGCGTAACGCAACTAAAAATAAAATATAGACTTGAAAACTTTTTTCTTTTTGTCCTTAAATAAATTGAATTGATGAATAAAATAAGCCATAATTAAATGACAGAACGAAACAATAGCACTTGAAAGTCTTGGAACCTTAGTATTTAGAACTGACAACAACACGAACCTGACCTACGATGACACCAAAACCCACAACACTTTCACTTGACGAGCCACTTATCACTAATCAGTTTATGACAGTCGTAGTCAATGAAACGAGCAAGGTTAGAGCATCGCCCAAAGTCAGGTGTGGAACTAAGTGTCAAATTGGCTACTGAATCAAAGACGTTGGCAGTAGGTGCGGGACGATTTTGTCCGTGACGTCATATAGTACAGGGTGTAATGAGTTGAAATAGTACATGCGTTCTTTACACAATGAAATAAGAGTTATTATTTTGCCTTCGAATGATGTGTTTGATGTTCTAGCCGAATAGAAAACATACCTATGAAGTCTAAATTAATTAGAAATCACGATTTATTTAAATTTAAAATAAATTACAACAAAATTAGTCAAGGAGACAGACCACTACATTTAAAAAAAATCTAAGTAGAAATCCTTTACATCGTTGAAATTATTAGTGCAGCCACAGTTTGTTTTAAATTTTCTATCATCTAAAGATTTAGGATCGAAATCAAATAAGCTTTTTTAAAAGTTATTTCATGATAAGTTATTAGTTTATAAATTTCGAAATTTTGTACAAAGACTTGGACAAACAGAAGTAAAATCAAGACTAAACTACTAAATTAATTCACATTAAACATCACCCTGCAAATATAATTAGATTATATCTACTAGATAACAAAGCAGACTGCATGTCGGACGTCGAGTGTTCGGGCATTTCATAGATTAATTTAAATTTACAGTAAAAACCACTATCTAAAATATAATAGACCCCTGAACCTACAAATAGCATTTGCGGCGTCTTTTTCAAGAAATCCATTGATATTCAGAGAATGGCCATCGAATAAGAGAAAAGATCCGTAATATTGTCAGTCGGTGGCGTGAGCGCGCTACGTCTATATATTTTGAACGGGGGTCGATTACCAGATTGGTCGATAAAGAGTTTAAACAGAAGTAGATTCTCTCTGTTACCGATATCGTCCCTACTTTCTCTACTCACAATGATGTGAAAAAAGAACAAGTAGAAAGATCTTTTATTTTCTATCATAAAAAAACATATGTGGACTAAGATTGACACAGTTTATAAAATTTTAAACGATATCGACATTTGCATTTATTAATATATATAATAATAATACTGATAACTATACGCTATGAAATGAAAGCTGGCTGGCTGGCTGCTGCTCCCAGCAGTCATGTTTAACATTAGGTTCTGTGCATTGGAAAATATATTTGCAGCATTAGTTTTACCAACTTAAGATAAACGACAAAATCAATGACTTGAAGTGGCAATGGGCTAACCATGTTTGCTACAGAGCTGATAACCGATAGAGCAGGCGTGATTTAAGTGCAGACCGGCAAAAACGTACTATAGGACATCTAGTCATGAGATGGACGACTTGATAAGTGCTTGCCGGTGGTAGCTGGATAAACAGGGTAAGTGATCGGGCAGAATGGTTCCTGTAGTAGGGGGCCAATGTTCAGCAGTGAACGGCAATAGATGATAATGATGAAGCTATGCCACAGAATTATTAATAACAAATATCCAGTTCTTATCAAAAACTGAGTGTAGAAAAAGGAAGAGATGAGAGAACAATGTCGATCTTGCGTTTATCTAATGCTTCCAGAATAGCTGCCCTATCGATCAAGTCTAAGAAACGCGGTCTGAATGTCTGCAACCTACTTGGCCGCCGTAGTATAGTATCTATGTGTGCGGTATTATATTATTACAAGTGCTTGTGTGTGAGTTGCAAACAAAAATATTTATAGGTGTTGTTTGTGATCGCATGACAGTAAACAGTTTTGAAAAACTCATTAACCCACCACCATGCCACCGCATGAGTACGAAAGATCTATTTAATGCAAATAATTAAATTTCCTACTGTAAAGGTTTTTGTGTTTTGGATGTTTTTTTTTTCAATGACGACCTGATTGACGCCGTGGCCTTCAAAGGGTTATAGGTCCAATTCCCGGTTCAGGACAGTTAATAAAATCAACTTGTCTAAATTGGCACGGGCATCGGGTCTGCTGGGAAACGCCCTTGGCAAAGATTCATTTCCTAGTTACCTCGTAACAAATGGACTGTGATTTCTTATTTCGCGACCACGGCATCTGTGACTGGTGTGTTATCCTGTGAATATTAAATGATGGCAGAAACAATATGTGCAAATTATTTTAGAATTATTCTGAACTGTATAATATTATAGACACTTTATTATATTTTCTGCTATAAGTTATTTCACTTAGTATGTACATGTTAAGGTTGCAACTTACTCTTTAAGTTTTATTTACTTGTAATTTTGCAACTCATAATGGCTGAAACCTGTATTGTAAATCTTTAAATAATTTTTTTAAAAATGTTAGGCCGCCCTAGGCCTTCTAGGCTTCTCGACTAGTATCATCAAGCGACATGAAATATTAGGCGTTTATAGTTCAATAGTTGCTGCGCTTTGGTAGTCCACGCTTTGCACTTTGGTAGTTGAAAGACCATAATTATTTAGTGACATTCATCACAAGAATCTTCGTGCTTCGGAAAGCAGGTTATAAGATAGATAGATAGATACTCTTTATTGCACACCATACAAGTAAAATACACATGATGTTTACAGAAAGATGTACAATTTAGGCGGTCTTATCGCTAATAGCGATCTCTTCCAGACAACCTTTAGGTAGAGGACAACCATTAAAGAAAGGGGAAGGTGTTGCAGAGTTCTTAAAATTCTTACCTGATACAAATAGGATTATAAGTTGGTCTAATAATCTGTATACTACTTCGATTAATGATACATAGATACGTAATCGTATTTAAAATCTTTCGCTCTGAACGCTTGACAATCTACAGGGTTACATTGCAAAGGGGTGCCAAATTTAAAAAATAAAATATAGGGAACAATATAAAGATTAATATGCGTATGTTACGAAAAAAAAAATTTCAAATATCCAAAAATAAAGTCAATAGAGAGATTACTAAAGCCGCGCGGTCATTCATCAGAAGAGCAGTGCATACGGTGCAACTTATACATGAATGAGTTAAATTATCCACGCGTACGATTTTTAACAGCAGATAGGAATAATTAACTTTAAAAAAAAATTTTTTTTTGTACTTTGCTTACTTTGCAATGTAACCCTGTATATGTAGACATTGCTTTTATTGCCTTTTCCTTGATTTTAAGAAAAACTACTTTTAAGAGCAACCTTATTTTATAGTGGTATGCGTGTGTGTAAACGTCTGTACACAAAACGGTTTTGTTGCTTCCATTTTGTAATTGCCGTAGGTACCGAATTATCATATGTGCCATTATTCAAAGGTTTACTAATTAATTAATTAGTAAACTGAAACTGTTTTCTCCAACTTAACAAAGAAATAAGTAAGTTAAACTAGTCTACATGTTCTATAAACGTCACATGTGAGCTTTTGCCTATAGCAAGTCTGTTCTTGGAGCTTTTTGTTTTAGACTTTGACAAGGGTGTGTCAGTTAACGCAGGGTAAACAACTTTGTATCTACCTAGCTGGCTCGAAGTTAATTTGTGGGGTGTCTAGCTAATTATTTATTCAATGCCGGATTAAATTAGCGAGGTAATTGTTTATTTGTCACTACTTTGTTAGAACTTATTTTTAGTGACAACATTAATGAACTTAGGACTACTAAACTATTTTGAAACTACTTCTGGAAAAAAACCGCCTTCATGTTGCCGCCTAAACGAAAACTTTGTTTAATTGTATCGATTTAAAAATAATACATTTAGTGCATGGTAAAGTGTAACCTGACTAGAAACCAGACAAATTCAAGTCAGGTATGTTCGAATCTCGCAAGGGGCAAAAGTAGTACTTCATAGGCTATTTGAAAAAACGTAATTCGAAAACTACGAAAAATCGTAGAACAAACATAATGGTGATTCAGATACCTCTCGAAACGAGGCACCTAAAAAAAATGTTCGGACGTCACTTTTCTGGCAACCACAGGGTGGTATACAGTATACAGATACTCAAAATATTTATCTTACTATAATACTATAAATTAAATCGATACTGATGATTTTATGCCATACCAACAATTAACTTTTAATTGTTAGGTGTCTGGCAATAAAGCAGTACTTCGAATTTGTAAACTGACACATTGTCATTGTGTTTAAACTTTAAATTAAACACTTCATCAATTTTTAACACTCATAGTCAAAGCATTAAGGATAAATAGATTTTAACGCAGGAAGTGTAATGAAACAAGTACATCATACGATTTTCTTTTCTACCGCACAAAACGAATGATGTATATTGAACATTCTCGTCCTCTGCAACATCATAAGTGTTCTGATTTCTTGAAACAGTTTTTCGTACCTGGTGAATGTCGCAACGCGTTCAAACAGATTAATAATTAACCTGCCCATAAATTAAACCTTACCCGGTTGTTTTCGACGCAACACTTAATAATGGCGCACATACACAAACTCGTTAAAATAGTACCTACCTAACTAAAGTGGAAACGATAACCATCTAGAGGGAGGAATGCGTGCAAATGCAGTACAACCATAGACAATGTCTCTACCGCGAGTTTTCCCTTTAAGCCACTTAGACCAACGCAAACCTGGTGAGGTACGTCGAAAAGACCGATAACATATACAATTTAAACTAAACCCTAATCTTTTTGACATACGGTTAAAAATGGCAGCTTGCGCGCCATAGCTTAACTTTAGCAGTCCACTAAAAAAAACATATGCTGACCTATGCCGATAGGTCTTCATGTTCTAGTATGAAGCCAATATCATTGACAGAATAAGTGGAATTCATAGAAACACTTACCATAAGCTCTCTCCTCAGCTTGTCTAACTCGTGCGCGGAGGGGGGAGCGGGCTGCACCCTCCCTCTTCGCAGCTCCTCCAGCTGCCTCGTCAGCTCTTCCACCTTCGCCACGGCCACAGATAGCTCCTTCTCTTTCTCATTGAATAGCGCTCTGATCGACTCGAGGTCACTTGCTGTGGACAAAAAAAAATGGTTTAAAAAAAACCTAACTTACTTTTATTTATTTATTTATTTTATTTTAGTCGGACCACCAACAGCATTGATACAGAGAGTTATCTTATAAGCGCAGTACTATCAGGAATTCGCATAAAGAAATGATAGTATGTATTGAAAATATACGGATTTACAAAAGAACAGAACATTCTTTAAAACCAGGTAATCAGATGCTCATAATTATACAATAACTTAGGAGCAATAATCAAAATTGCGAAACAATATTCAAATGCTCCATAAAAACTAACGCTACCTCAATGATAACGCGTTTATTACGAATAAAAAAAAGTAAAAAATACGAGTTCGTGAGGTCATAGATTTCTTTCACCAGGTCTAAAATAAACAGTGAAACGTGGCCTCTCACTACCGGCCTCATAAGTAAGCTCAAGGCAGCACAGCGTGCTCGGTGTTTCTTTGCGAGATCAAATCAGAAATGAGGAGATTCATAAACGAACAAAAGTCGGTGACATAGCCCGACGGATTAGCAAGTCAAGTGGCAGTGGGCGGGGCACATAGCACGTAAAACATAGCCGATGAAGCAGTAAAGTTTTGGAATAGAGGCCACGTAAGCAGCGTAGGAAGTCCACTCAAAAGGTGGACAGACGATCAATTAAAGATTGCATGAAGCCGCTGGATGCAAGCCGCTTGCAACTGGCTAATCTGGAAGCCACTGAGGGAGGGATATTCAGCAGTGGACGTTCTATTGCTGATATGATAATGATGATAAAATAAACAGATTATATTTATAAATTAACTTCTTGTTTTCGAATTTATACTATACTATTTGACAGAAGGCCCTAGGAAGGAGTTATTAAAATTAACTAATAAAATACGACCTTATAAAGTCGCGTAAAAACCAGGTCGGTTTATATAAAGACATAAAAGTTTATAATGTCTCAAAGTAAAAAATTAATCCCTAATTTTCTTAAGCTTTTAAGGGAAAACACGGTAAGTGGTTTACTTAATTAAACACATGATAGCATTAGGCGCGCCTGTTGCTCGTAATAAGTTTGCTTACCCTTGATGAGGTGTATAATTTCCTTAAAGATATTAAAATTAGTGCTAATGAGGCACGTGTTTTTGAAATAAAAAACAATAGAACGACGAAAAGGTATGATTAAATATTCTATATTGTCTCGGGTCAGGGTGTTGTGGTACCATTGTTGTATTTGATTTCTGTAATACAAGTGCTTTGGCTACTTACACATCAGAGCAATGTATGTGATGTTGTCCAATTTATAGTGGCGGCAAGCGTTTAAAAAAATCAAATCATATCAAATCAAATTGTTACAAATTAATTAAATAGTTTTTACACTCACACCAATTATCCAGGCCTAAACTAAGCAAAGCTTGTACTATAGTGATTTGATAACGGATAAACATAAGTACTTAAATATGTTTATAAACATCCCATAGTTAGGCACATTAATCTACATACATAATTACTATTATCAAATAATATGTCAATACCTTAATTTTATATTTTTTAAATTAAATTGAAAATAAATACCTAACCCATTTTATCGCAATACCAACGCCACAAAAATATTCAGAAATAATATCTAAATATTTTTAAATAATTATAACAAGTAAGTATTTTATGAAGCATATTTTACCTTTCAACAAAAATGTTTTACAAGATCCAAGGGATGTACTCAAGACGAAACTGTAGGGTCATCAAAATGTGTAGACGCTGTAAGATCTAAATTATCATCACACCTAATTCACTTTTCTCGTACCGTCTCGCCACAGTAGAGACATGGTTACGGTACATATAAATATAAATACAAATACAAAATATTTTATTACGGTATTAAAGGTTACATACAAATTCAGGGTTTGGTTTTAAGCAGTATCTCTAGCGATATCTCCTTTTACATATTTATACACTTTATATTTATACTTACACAAAAAGTAAAAACCATGCAACAGGTGAAGCACTGCTTGGTTGAGATAAGTCTGCCGACAATTCTATCAATAATTGTAAAAGTGATATAATGATGGAATGTATTGGATTTTTAACATCTAAAAATCGAAAAAAAAAGAACTGGCTGAAAATACAAGAAAACGCCAATTTCGAATCCAGAATATGAATAAATACTTTTAACTTTTTTTGTAATAATATTATTATGTTCACTATTGTTATGCCTATAAGGGCCTAGAATAATAAGTTTGACATTTGACATTTTAGAAATTGTGCCAAAACGTCAATTTTATTCGTCGAATAAAGTTATTTAGCGATTGAAAAATTGGTTCTAAATAAAATAAAATAAACATTCATAATAAGACAAAGTCCAAGTCTAGTTTTTCGATGGCTTGACTCTAAGCACTTTTCGGACAATCTGAGGAACATTTGTCGCTTGCAATACTACCAAGGGCCTAACCTAGCACTTAGAAAACGGCTTTACTTTAACTTTATTTTGTTTCTTTTTAAATAGTTTGACATAAAAACAATATTACCGCTTAAATACTCAACATTACGCACATCATTTTAGGTGATGTTATTATGATGGTATAGTGTTTTGACTGATTTTGTGCGATACTAGCTCTTCTGACTTCTGGATATACTGCGCGACTTTCTTAATTTTTTCTTGCATAAGAACCTTCTCCTGACAATAATAAACTCAACAAAAAAAGAATTATCGATATTGTTCCATCCGTTCGAGCGTGAAGCGATCACCAAGGGAAATAGAGATTAATTTTTATTATATAGATAACGGTGTTGGTGGAATAAAGTTTGATGCCGTTGTGACTCTCTTAGCGCGCCTATAAGTGTGGGCCTACTGGCACATCCTTAACTGTGTTCTTAGCGTCCTATTCGTAAAATGTAAAACATAATAGGAATCTTGGGGAGAATATCTTCATCCCAGCTTATTACTTTACACGTACAAAATATGTCTGACATTGAACTGAGACGCAAATAATATTGTGATGAATTTAGTCTACCAATAATATTTTTTCGTAGGATTCTAAAGAGCTTATTGACCATTGCGATGATGTTTTTTAAGATTTTCTGTGATTGTATTTCTATTTTACAGACTTGGAACAAGTTTAAATTTTATTACGTTGATACAGCCTAATACATGTAATTTTCAACCGACTTCAAAAAACGAGGAGGTTCTCAATTCGACTGTATGTTTTTTTTTTTTTTTTTTTTGTATATGTGTTACGCGATTACTCCGCCAATTATGAATCGATTTTAATGATTTTTTTTTTGTTTGGTAGATCATACTTCAGAGGTGGTCCCATATAAATTTTATCGAAATTGATTTAGAACTTTTTGAGAAAATCAACAAATATATACCCAGATAGTATTTTGGTTGTGGTTCTTGTTACCTATCTTCGACAAATATGAGCCGATTTTGATGATTTTTGTTTTATTGAATAGCTTATACTTCAAAGATAATATGCTAAAAGTTTACAAAATAAAAATCACCCCTAAGGGTAGGAAAATAGGGGATGAAATCGGTGTTCAGCAGTTAGATTAGGATTTATCACAAAAAATTGATGAAATAAGTAAATTTTATTAAAAAAAATAAAACCGACTTCAAAACACTAAAATGCTAAAAATAATCCTAACACTTAAGTACTTAATCAGTTACTTTTGGAGTCGGTGCAAACAAAAACATTGAATCTCTCATCGGCTGGCACCGACTCCAAAAGTAACTGATTAAGTACTTAAGTGTTAGGATTATTTTTAGCATTTTAGTGTTTTGAAGTCGGTTTTATTTTTTTTAATAAAATTTATGTCGCAAAAAAACAATGTTTAAGTCATGATAACTACTTTAAGCTAACTATTTATTATTTTATCCTTACTGCCATGTATTTCGCTTTCTTTATTTTAATGAAATCTACTTTAGATGGAATTGATATCCATGGTAAGAAATAACAATTCTATTTCAACAAACTAAAATATGTTTTAAATAATTGGCTTTTACGGGAATGCTTTTACTCTAATAAAGAATTTATGGACACAAAAATAAACGATTGTACCTTTGACTGTTAACTGACGACTCATGAGAAAATAATGCTGTATAGTTTAGTTTCACAATGCTCAATTAATAATAATGTATAATTTAATAATAATTTAATAGCAGATTTTGTAACATTAACATTTCTACGCCTAAACCAATGGCAGAATATGTTGTACTTGTGCATAGCTCTAAGATCTTGTGTTACCATGTTCTTGGAAATAAATTATTTATTTATCATTTATCAATAACCATCATCATCATTTCAGCCATAGGACGTCCAGTGCTGAACACAGGTCTCCCCCCATGATATATCGTCAGAAGGGAATTCCCGATACTCGCCACGCTTGGCAGGCGGGTTGGCGAGCGCAGTTTTTATAACACACGAAGACGCTGCTGCCCATCTCATGCTACAATAATTAGTCGCCTCTTACGACACACCTCCTGTTGGCGTTGGGGAATTGTATTGT
Organism: Anania hortulata; assembly: GCA_963576865.1. Taxonomy (NCBI): domain Eukaryota; kingdom Metazoa; phylum Arthropoda; class Insecta; order Lepidoptera; family Crambidae; genus Anania; species Anania hortulata. The sequence continues at coordinate 2,514,135 of OY756400.1, forward strand.
TTACGGCCGTCCTTACACGGAACTAAAAATAATAGCTACACCTATTTTTATTTTTTCTATTTCTTAGTCGATAATTTTTGGTTTAGTTTGGTGAAACTAAACCAAAAATTATCGACTAAGAAAGAGGAAGGACTAGGAAAGAGGGTGCTCTTTCCCGATTGCACTCTATTCCAGGATACAGTGTATAACCAAGACAATCTATTTATTATCGTTAGGCACACTATATAACAGGATATTATAACCTTTACATGATTAAAAAACAAAACAATAAAATTAAATATAAATAATAACGAGACAAAGCTTTAACAGCGATGAAACATTAAAAAAATAGATTGCTAAGCTAATTTCCTCGGTAGCTCAGTAAAAGAAGCAATAGCTTGAAAAGCGTAGGGTTGATTCCCACCTGAGACAGTATTTTTTATATTTGTAATATTACTTTACTTTTTATCATTGTTTATTACAAACGCCTTTAGATAAGATAAGTTAATCATTTATTTGCGTAAATGTGATACAAAAGATGATATATATAAAAATCTTCTTACATTTCACCAGAACCTGGTATAAAAACATTAACATTTGTAATGGGCTAGTTTCCTAAAAATAATCTAATTAATCCGTCAGTTGGATTAACAGAAATATTGAACACGTATTTTTTATTTTCTTAATCAAATAAAAAATGATGAAGATATAGCCCGTTAAAGGTCCGCGTAACGTCACGCCTTGCGACACTTTGTAGCAAGGCGTCACGTGTTCACTTTGATGCGCTTTATCTTCGTCATTTTTTGTTTGATTGACAAAAGACAAAATATGGGTCCAATATTATTTGATAATCTAACTGACGGACTAAATAGAATAATCATTTTTTGACCCAGAAAACTAGTCCATTAATTACGTTTCCAATTAAATATGTCAAATAAAAATAAAACGTGGGTTAAAACGCTTATAGTCTTCTTTAATTGAGTCAACTCGAAAGGCCCGACGCTTGACTCTATTCATCGTCATTTATTACATTCCCCCAACTCTTTTCGCGTCTGTATTCCAATGAACCCCGCAAAAAGCTAAATGACAATCGCAACGGTTGCTTTCAACGGAACGAGGGCAATTTTAAACAAAGTTACAATTGAGAAATTGCGACGCATTAGACCGGCAAAAATGCCATTGCGCGACGGGAGTGCCCAGCTGAGTCCCGTTTAAAAGCCTCGGACATAGTGATGTTGTTTAAGTTTTTAGAAATAATGATGCCAACATTTCAGTCATTGTCATTATCATTCTTGCCTATTTCGGATACAGTTACCATAATCCTTTACTGTATGAGCTTTAATGAAAAAGGGTTATTACACCGTTAGTGATTATATAAATGATAAAAATGTGTGAATTTAAATCTGCTTAGCTCGCACCAAAACTTGTAAAAATATTAATTTTAAAAGAGGCTGACAACAGTGACCGAGTTTCTTGCGCTGCTTCTTCTCGGCACTAGCCCACAAATTGTCCCGAAGCAGTGGTAAAAAAATAATTGGGACGTGTAAAAGTGCTTTTAAAGGCCTATTTGCAAAATAAATGATTTTGATGCTTAACTTTCACATGACTAACGTTAGAAGGTACCTTATATTTGCAGTTACTGATTTTTGGGATTCCGTACCTAAAAAATAAAACTTCTAAGTTAAAGTAAAAAATGATACGGTCGTTTATGCCGCAAAATACATATATTTTGACCTCTCAAGGAAATCAAAATTTATAGGACTGAAATTTTGCAAGTAATATTATCGTTTTATACTACAAATACAGGGAAAAAACTAAAAACTATACATTTGTAATTAACTTATAAAAAATATAGTCTTAATTCAAAATTTCAGGATAAGCTCGAAAATAATTGCGAGATTCGATTTAGTGAACTATTTACATGTACCTACAAATTTGTTCGGAATCCTCAGTGGGCGAGTCCAACTCGCACTTGCCCGGTTTTATTTATTTATTTTATTTATTCATTTAGGACAACCAACAAAACATTCACTTAATACATGATTTACACATATAAGGTTAAAGGTTACATTGCAAAGTGATGTCTTAATTATAGGCTGCCACGGCAAGCAAAATAAACAAGTTAACATAATTATTAGCTTAAACTAAATGTCAAATTAACAGCAACCAACTCAGCCCTGCGATAATTGACATTTATCATGGGGTCGAAATCAATTTACTGATGCAGAGCCATGAGTGATACAAATTATTTTGTTTTATGATTTTTTATTTTTTTTATTTTTAAATTAAAAACTCTAAAAATTGTACATCAAGCTACTATAGCTTCAGTGGACTCCCTGCCATTCTGTTGATACAAGCAGGTATTTTAGGAACGAATATTCATTGACATTTGGCATTCATAATTCAACAAATAACTATGCGCTAGATGGCATTACAATTGCTATGGTCCCGGTAAGTAAGGACCAATAACCTAAGGTGTTCAATGCCAATTACCACACCACTACGGCAATTGCATCGCCGAAAGTGACATTTGATGTGAGTTCCTAAAATACCCGCTTGTATCAAATCCGTGGCAGGGCCCAACACTACTCGGACCTCTCAATTACCAAGAACAATAAAGCAGACTTATCTATACGACGGACCTCCGTTCGGGAGGGCATTGCAGTATCATCTAGTATTCTTTTGGAGGAAAACCCACTTACAATGCTAAACAAAAAGGTCTTAATGTAAAGCCTTTGAACGTTGACATTTTGATTTTGATTTTTTTCGTACGAGTAAAGTGAATAGGTAGGTAGGCTTCTTAGAGCGCTGTGCTAATCTAATCTTGCTTATATATATTATGTATTGGTTTTTTTTCGAAAAATTGCATTAGGTATATTTTTTTTTTCTGAAACAGTAAAAAAACTGCTTTAGTAACAACGACAGAAACATTCATAAAAATATCTTAATTTTTTTTTTTTGAATTTGGATCAGAATCATTTATTTTGCTCAAAAGTGGTACAAAGATGTTAAAATAGTTTTTATAAAGATTTCACATTTTACCATAGTATGGCATGCAAGATATAATAATAACATGTAAATTATAATATTATTTTGCTCTCATAAATTCGCAAAAGTTATATTAACTTTACTTGTAACTAAGTATTTAATCATATTATTATCTGGATGTCTTTTAACCTACTTCTGTAATTTTTGTCGTATCAATTTAAAACTTTGTACATAATATTTAGATGTCAACACAATATAAGTGATACCATAGAGTAAGAGCCTATTTCACTTTCGTCAATTAGCTCTTATTTGACGATTAAAGTGATTGTTTTTAATTGATTTGATTTAAAAAAAAACCATTTGGTATTAATGTTAGGAAAATAGACGATGGCATTTTTGATTTAGGCATTATTATACTATAATTGTCGGGTAATTTGTAATTGATGATAATTAAATTGGCCCTTAATCTAATGATGAAACCAGGAGGTGGAGGATGAAACTCTTTACGCTACTAGTAAAAAAATCGAGTTTGGGCTTAGATTTATTTTCGCAACCGAACCATACTTGCAACGGACAAAAGTACACTTAAAAAAAAGGTTAAAATCTACTGACACAATTACTTCGGAACGCACAAAAAAAGTCTAAAGCACTCGCCGTCTTTCCGTTAAACAGAATAACGAATCAAACATCTTTGGGTACAAAGAGAGAAGGGTTCTTTTAAGGGTTGAAAGTAGAATACGCTCTGGGTGTAGTTAAATCAATTTGGCCGGGTAAACAGACAACTTGGTCCGGTAGACGCTGCGAATTGGGTATGCTGAATTATCGACAGGTATTTAACGATAGTAGTCAATATCTATGCAATGGTTGATGCTTGGAATTTCGTTAAGGAATAAAATCCGAAAAGAAGTTGTCCGAGAGAAGACCAAAATAATGGACATAGTTCTAAAATGTTGCAAGCCAAAGTGGCAGTGGGCCGACCACATCTTTCGCAGAACCGATGAAAGGTGGTGTGTGGAAAGTGGAGACCACGCCATGGCAAAAGTAGTGTAGGACCCCAGTTCGATGGACCGACGACTTTAGAAAAATGGCCGGCAGTGGATGGACAAAAAAGCGTGAGATCCTTGATGAGTTCTTTAGCGCTCTTTGGAGGAGGCTTACGTCCAGCAGTCGACTGCAATATTTTGACATAATAATGATGATGATGATGATGGTCTATCAATAATTGACCTTGAAAATCTGTTGCAACATAGAAAGTACTATCGATAGTACATTGGTGACAGTGGTGACTTCCGAACCTATCTCAGGCACCAGTTTTCACAATCCAAGCTATATTAGGCCAACAATTCAAAATTTACTAATTTTAAGTTGCCTATTGTGAAGTTTTTTTATTTTCAACCGACTTCAAAAAAGGAGGAGGTTCTCAATTCGTCGGTATCTTTTTTTTTTTTTTTTTTTTTTTATGTATGTTCAGCGATCATTCGTTACTGCGTTGACCGATTTCGATAATTATTTTTTTGTTTGAAAGGTAATACTTTCAGAATGGTCCCATATAAATTTGGTCAAATTCTGATGATGGGATCTATAAGAAAATCATCAAACATTGCATAAACTCCGTACCACGCCAACTGATTTTAGTATCTATCTTACCTATATCTCTGCCAAATGTAGACCGATTTTAATGATTCTTTTTTTAATGAATAGCTTATACTTCAAAGAAACTATAATAAAAATTTTTGGAAAAAATTTCACCCCTAAGGGTGGAAAAATAGGAAATGAAATCGGTGTTTAGCAGTTAAATTATGTTTGCACTCGTAAGATTTGTTTTGATTAGGATTTATCACTAAAATGGATGAAATAAGTTAATTTTATAAAAAAAATAAAAACCGACTTCAAAAAACTAAAACGCTAAAAATAATCTTAACACTTAAGTACCTAATCAGTTACTTTTGGAGTCGGTGCCAGTCAATGAAAGACCAATGTTTTCGTTTGCACCGACTCCAAAAGTAACTGATTAGGTACTTAAGTGTTAAGATTATTTTTAGCGTTTTAGTTTTTTGAAGTCGGTTTTTATTTTTTTTATAAAATTAATATTGATACTGCTCAAAATATAGTATTGCTATTGATGCCTTTCAACAATCTTAAACGTCGGTAGTTACTATGCTTATGGCGCGATAGTCTGTTAATCCGTCAGGTTCTGCGTTAAATTCCTAGCCTGTACCACTAAGTTTGAACAAGTAGTTAGTCGTTTTAAAGATATTTCTATCAGTTAACCACTCCGCCCGGCAAAACGACACGAGATTTTTTTATTGTTACGTGGTCTCATGAGACCGCTCTGCATCCAATAAGTTACGACAAGAAGGCTCACAGCGTAGACCGCATTAGGAATGCTTCAAAACGCTGCATAAGTAAAATTTGGTAAATGTACCATTTAATAGATACAATTAGGTACTTCTGTAATTTATCTTCATTTCATAGAAACACAAAGTAAACATGCGGCATCTATCGATATTTGCAATCTGTGGGCGGGTCATAAAAGTTACGTACACATTACGCAGCCCTTTGTTTAATCTCAAAAATGAGAAGAAAATCATTACCGGAGTTGGGAAGTTTAAGCTATTTTTAAACAGCGTAAAATTGGGAAACACTTTTTGATGAAGGGCCCAAGTCGATTATTTAGACTTATTTACCCAATTTACGTATAACTTAAAACTAGGCTATGTACCTAAACTTTTTCAAAAAGACTTAATCGTCTTTGATATTAAATATTTAATAATTTTGTGTAGACTTAATAGTACCTAGTGTACTATCAAAGTCTATTTTAGTTTCTAGCACTTTACTAAATAAACGTAATAAGAACGTTTTTCGTATCGTCATTATTTTACACCAAAATTTAGCAAGTTCACGTAGTCATCATCATCATCATTTCTGCCGTATGACGTCCACTGATGAACACAGGCCCCCCGAAAAGGGGGGAATTGCCAATACTCGCAGATATTTAGATTATTTGACGGGCTGACATGACTTATAATGTGAGCGACACACTTGACTTTCCCTGGTTATAATTTGCTGTGCTGCTAGTTAGGTGTACTGGGACTCTAAAAAGATAGAAAGATGCATTTGACCGAATTCACCATCTGGTAGGTACCTCGTTATACAAGGTTATTAATTCTTTACCTCAAGTCCATGGCAATTGGTGTACCAATTTTCAGGCGCAAATTTGTCTGCGACAACATTCGCATGGTCTTTGCAAAACCATAGTTGTCAAAACCAGTTATAAGCGAGATATATAATGAGAGTTAGTTATCTTGTATCCCCCGGAAACCGTTTTTTTTTTAAATAAAATATAGATAGATAGATAGATACTCTTTATTGCACACCATACAAGTAAAATACACATGATTTTTACAGAAAGATGTACAATTTAGGCGGTCTTATCGCTAATAGCGATCTCTTCCAGACAACCTTTTCTATTCCAGGCTATATTCTATTTCTGTGCCAAATTGCATATAAATAGATGCGTTCAGCCGTTCTGTCATGATTGCATAACAAACATCCATCCATACAAACTTTCGCATTTATAATCATTATCATCATAATCATCATTTCAGCCAAAAGACGTCCACTGCTAAACATGGCTTATGTTCAGTTCCCCCAGTAACTTCCAGATTGGCCGGTTGGAAGCGGCCCGCAACGAGCGGCTTCCTGCAACCTTTAGCAGGTCTTCTGTCCACCTTGTAGGTGGACGTCCTACGCTGCACTTGCCGGTACCTGGCCTCCATTCCAGAACCTTTCTGCTCCATCGGCCGTCAGTTCTACGTGCTATATGCCCCGCCCACTGCCACTTCAGCTTGCTAATCCGTTGAGCTATGTCAGCGACTTTTATTCGTTTACGAATCTCCTCATTCCTGATTCGATCTCGCAAAGAAACACCGAGCATAGCCGTTTAAATAGCACGCTGTGCAACCTTGAGCTTTCTTATGAGGCCCATAGTGAGAGGCCACATTTTAGTTCCATATGTCATCACTGGTAACACACAGTGGTTGTATTTATAATATTTAGAAAATATTATAAGCTGAGATTCCTCTGTAGAAATTGGTTACTAAGCCATGAGATGTCAATAAAACCACAGAGGACAAAACTAACAAAAGAACAACCCGCGAAATTCACTTTGCAAATCAAATCACTGATTTAAAACCAATCATTTGTACCAAACTAAAGTAGTTACAACAAGCAAATAAGTGCTTTTACAAACTAGTTGGCGCAAAACTAAGAATCCAATCTCCAACAGCGATTGTGTCGATGGATGGACCCGGGAAACTTAATTCCTGTGAGGCGTGAAGTGTTTACACGATGCTATAATAGAGGTAGTTACAGTAGGTCGGGAGTTCGAAACCTAGCTCAAGCTCTCGATTTTTTGGAATGTAAGTTGTATTTGTAACTGCGAGTGAAAATATCATAAGAACATCTGCACATTTAGGTAAGTAACATTGGATGAAGCAATAGTCTAAAATGGTCAGTTCCCTGTCTAAGGTATAGGAAGGACTTATGATTGCTCCGAAATGAACAAATATAGTTGCTGCATCAAGGATTCGTCGCTGACATAGCCCAACGGATTAGCAAGCTTAAGTGGTAGTGGGCGGGACACTTAGCACGTAGAACTGACGGCCGATGGGGCAAAAAGATTTTAGGACGGAGGCCACGTACCGGCAAGCGCAGCGTAGGCACGTAGGACGTTTGATTACAAGAAAGACGACCTGGTATAGGTTGCAGGAAGCCTCTGGGTGCAGGCCGCTTCCGACCGGCCAATCTGCAAGTCACTGGGGGAGGCCTATGTTCAGCAGTGGACGTCCTATGGCTAAAATAATGATGATGTTGATCAAGGATTGTGGTCAAAACCCCGATTAGGAACGGACGGAATATTATGTAAAAAAACATCTTAATGTATCATGTTTCATGTAAATAAATGAATTTTAATTTTGAATTTTAATAAGAAATTTAAACACTTAAATAAAAAAGTTGGGAATGGTACTGGCACCGTAATAAACCTCTGAGCACTCACTTTGATAAGGAGCGAGCTAACCGCGTCTACATTTACTGTGGTTCCACCTTCGTTCTAACAATTGAATTTTTATCTTATTACAGTTAAACACGTATTGGGTAGAAAAGATGGACGTTAGGAAGACAATAGAATGTAAGTAACTGAACAAAGTATTACAGTTTTTTTTTTGTTAAGTCGATTGTCCACATTAGGTGTAATTATTATTTACCTACGCGTATATAAATTGTATGCTTGTCTACGCTCAGTGTACTTGCTTGTTGCTCAACTATTAATAAGAGTGGAAGAGATCGCTTTCAGCGATAAGAGTTTTAATGTCCTTTTTTCTGTTTTGTTTCTTTTATGTCATCATCATCATCATATCAGACTATTTCAGTCCACTGCTGGGCGTAAAAGCGTCAAAGAGCACGATCTTCCGCCTTTTTCATCCACTGCCAGCCATCTTCCTAAGGTCGTCGGTCCATCGAGCTGGGATCGGGCGTCCTACACTATGTTTGCCAAGACGTGGTCTCCACTCGAGAACCCGTTTACTCCATCTTTCGTCGATTATGCGACAGATGTGGCCGGCCCACTTTCTTTTGAGTGGTGTGCAATAACTCTTTATTATCTATATACATCTTGTAATAACCATATCTTATATATAAAATTCTCGTGTCACAATGTTCGTTCCCGTACTCCTCCGAAACGGCTTGACCGATTCTCATGAAATTTTGTGAGCATATTGAGTAGGTCTGAGAATCGGCCAACATCTATTTTTCATACCCCTAAAGACCACGCAGACGAAGTCGCAGGCAACAGCTAGTAATATATAAATTGTAATGGTGTCGAATTAGGTAAGGAATAAACAAATATTATTATTCGTAATATACAGGGCTTCCCCAAAATGGCTCGTGATTTTTACTAAAGGTATGTTGTTTTTATCTGAAAGATCTGTAGCTCAGCTATATATGTGACAGTCTGGCGTTATTTTCAGAACACCCTATATAATTGTGTTGTCACTAACTAGACGTACATAATTACAGAACTTTGTGAGTAAACATGAAGTGGTTACGTCTCGCTCTTGTCATGTCATTACGCAACCAAGCGTACGGTAAGCGCAAACTTATATGAAGATTAAACCGTCTTTGTATTTTGTAAGTGTTTTATTAAAGTTTCAGTTTGAATAATTGCTATGTTTGCGTACAATTTATATTATTGTTTAGGTATAAAATTTTTGGTATATTTGCTTTAAATTTTTCTACTTCCTACATACTACAGAGCTATTCAGTTGACTGGTAGAGAATGCGTTTAGACAGAAAATAATAATATTTTTGGCCAACATCACAAACATTGCTCTGATTCTATGTTAAGTAGCCAAAGCATTTGTGTTACAGAAATCAGACCACCACCATAACACCCAGACCCAAGACAATATAAAAAGGTAATTTTTCTACATTGAACGACCGGGAATCGAACCCGGGACCTTAGAGATCGCTACACCAAGTACGGCATGCTCGCCTCTCGGCTACGGAGGTCGTCATTTTGAAGTGATTTAATGAATATAAATATGTAATAGTAAATATTTTGGCATAATTCTACATAGGAATCAAAAATATTATTCTCAGCGTTATAAGCTTTCAGAGGTGTTTACTTAACCTAAAAAAGTGTTGTGTCTTAAGCTTGTGTCCATCCTACTATTGTATCGCATGGTCTGTTATTTTATTTTATGTCTAAATAAAGTATTTTGTAAAACAAACAATGAATATAAATATGGTAGAAGTTATAATAATAAAATAAATATATAAAGAATAAATTGGCCTCATAATTGGCGTTGTGACGCGGCATTATATTGCACCCCGAACGCAAATGTACCGGATTCGATTCCCGGTTTGGGTCAAATCAGAAAACAAACTTTTCCAAATTGGCTCGAGTCTGGGTGTACTGGGCGACGCCAGTGGTCAAAATTACTGTCTAATACCTCGTAATACAAGGATGTTGATTTCCACTTTGACAGTTGGAATGTTTGTTTTCTAGCGCAGTTTTTATTCTATTTATAATAAGTTAATTTTATTAAAAAAATAAAAACCGACTTCAAAAAACTAAAACGCTAAAAATTATCTTAACACTTTTGCAAACGAAAACATAGAATCTCTCATCGACTGGCACCGACTCCAAAAGTAACTGATTAGGTACTTAAGTGTTAGATTATTTTTAGCGTTTTAGTTTTTTGAAGTCGGTTTTCATTTTTTTTTATCAAATTAACTTATTTCATCTATTTTAGTGATAAATCCTAATTAAAACAAATCTTATGAGTGCAAACTTAATTTAACTGCTGAACACCGGTTTCATTTCCTATTTTTCCACCTTTAGGGGTGAAATTTTTTCCGAAAATGTTTTATTATAGTATCTTTGAAGTATATACTATTCTTAAAAAAAATTATCAAAATCGGTCCACATTTGGCAAAGATATTAGGTAAGATAGATAGTAAAATCAGTTGGCGTGGTACGGAGTTCATGCAATGTTTGATGATTTTCTTATAGATCCCATCATCAGAATTTAACCAAATTTATATAGGACCATTCTTAAAGTATTACCTTTCAAACAAAAAAGTAATTATCGAAATCAGTCAACGTAGTAACGAATGATCGCTGAACGTACATAAAAAAAAAAGATTCCGACGAATTGAGAACCTCCTCCATTTTAGAAGTCGGTTAAAAAAAATAAAAATAGGTAGGATACAAATGAATTAGTTATAGAACACAGTATCTAATGAACACATTATAGTCCTTTCATATCCTATAAACCATTTCAAAATCCCAAAAACATTTCTTACATCAAAAGCCCGACAATATTTTTTTACCAACGGTCCTAATCGCTAGTCCGAACTACATGCCAGACATCAGTCCCGCGTTTTTGCCGACCCTACATCACTCAAATACAGTTAGCAACAATATTATCATAATTTCTTTAAAAACAAGGTTGAAATGAGTAAATATAATAGTTAATTAATCGTAGTTTTTTTTAAGAAGCTACGCAATAGTTTGAGCTTCTATCGGTGTTCTGCCAGACCGAGTTCAGGTAGATCACAGACTCTATGAGGAATGACAAAAGTAAGTCTGTTTTAGTGGAACAACCATAAAAACCAGCCAAGTGCGTGTTATATTCACACACGAAGGGTTCCTTACCAGCGTACCACATTTATCAATGAGTACAACAAGCATACAATTTATACCAAAAAAAAAACTATTTTACTTATATTTATTTTATTCATTGTAGGGAAACGAACAGTTTATAATTACCACTATCCGATTATTTGTTAAAAAAATAAAGTTTTTTTTTTATGGTGTAGTAATATGTGCCCACACATACCTACGCCTCTTCTCTCTACGTATCTTAAGATTACCAGTGGTCGCGAAGTTCTCTCTGCCGTCACAGCCTTATTAGTAGCATTTATAAAGGAAATTGTGTATTATTTTTTGTTGTAACTGTTTTTGTACCAAATAAATGTTTTTCTTTTGTTTTTTTTTTTATTTGGCGCTCCTGTATAGCGCAGGAACTGGTGCTTATACGGAACAACTGAACTCAGAGGTCCGGTTCTTTTCCCGGTTTGGGTAAATTCAGTAAATGACTTTTTTTTCAACTCCTGAGTGTGCTGAGAGATTACCCTGGTAAAATTTATTGTCTGCTACTACCTCGTAACACAGGGATGTCAATTCCTTCAAGACCATGACAGTTTGTAAGTAACATACAAATCTTTTATTTTAATTTTATTATAATTTTTTTATTATTTGTATCATAACAGATTTAGTAGGTACACTCAACTTGATCTCACTATTATACAGGGTTATTTGTAAAACATCAACAACATCCTAGGGGCTGATTCTGGTGCTCAAAATACAACAACTTTTTCTATGGGACCAACATTAAAATCGAAAAAAAAAACTTCCCCATACTAAGCCGCCACCAGCTGACATCAGTTTGTATGGAGCATACGACCGTTTGGTCTAGTGTTTCGCGCTCCAAACTACAAGCGGTCGCAGGTTCGAATCCCGCAAGGGACAAATGTTTGTGTGATGAACACGAGTATGGTTTAAATCCTCTAACGATATCGATAATTGGTATGATTGTGAAATCTATTTATTTATTTATTATTTATAATTAGTGACAAATGCTTAATAAATGCAGTTCACAGTGTCGACGCTGACTGTACTAGTGATTAGTATTAGTCCGCTAATCGTTACTAGTTGCCTCATTAGGTAGAGACCCTTCGCCTCTATCAATGTTAGTGTGTGGTGGAGGTTTGACGACTTGATTAGTGGTGCTGAATGCAAAGAATCCCGAGTTCGATTCCTAGTTAGGGTCACTTCAGAAAACGACCTTCCTAATTTTACTTATGTCTGGGTGTGCTGGCAGACGCCTCTGGCTTAAATTAAAATATGAAAATCAAAATTTATTTTTGCAAATCAGCCATTAAAAGCACTTTTACACGTCCCAATATATATTTTTTTACCCTACCACTACTTCGGGACAATTTGTGGGCTAGTGCCGAGAAGAAGTAGCGCAAAAAACTCGGTCACTGTTGTCAGCCTCTTTTAAAATTAATATTTTTATAAGTATTGGTGCGAGCTAAGCAGTTTTAAATCCATACATTTTTATCATTTATATAATCACTAACGGTAGAATAACCCTTTTTCATTAAAATCATCTTAACATGTAATTTAAGTTCAAATACTGGCAGTTCAGCAAGGGATTGTGGTAATTTATTAAAAATACGAATACATTTTCCCATGAATGAACTTCCTACCTTGTGCAATCTGAAATTAGGAACGACAAGTTTATCTTTATGCCGCGTATTGTACTTATGTATGTAATTATTCTTGGAAAATAAGTGCAGATTTTTGCGAACATACATAATATTTTCATAAATATATTGAGAAGCAACTGTAAGTATGTTAATTTCTCTTAGAGAGTCTCGTGGTCTTTATGTAATAAATAGCCCGAACAGCTTTCTTCTGCAGTAAAAAGATGGTTTCAATATCTGCAGCTGAGCCCCATAACAGTATTCCATATGACAAGACTTCCAAAGACTTCGAAATTATTTTCTCTATCGATTGGCGTATGTTTCATAGGTGTACACCAAAATAACGTAATTTTAGGTACTTGCAACTTTGGGTATGCCAATGAGGTTCCATGCCTTTAGATACGAGGTACAGAATGTTCATTTATTTAATTATTTATTGCACGAAACAAATGTGCAATTGGCGGACTTAATGCCTAAAGGCATTCTCTAAAAGTCAACCACTAGGCGAGGCAGAAATATTGAATGGCGGGTGGTACTTATCATGATGATGATGAAGACCATCCCAACTGGTGAGATGTCAGGCGCAGAGTGAATACTCTGCGTAAACTAATTTAAATGAATTTAGATTTCAGAAAATAAAAATGTTGGCTCGTTCCTTGCTCAAAGGCTTAGTTAAGCCATTCATCGTGGAAACGCTGCCAGCATTCTCGCCTCTTTGCCTCATCAATTCATAATTTTATCTTATCTTATCTTATCTTATCTTATCTTATCTTATCTTATCTTATCTTATCTTATCTTATCTTATCTTATCTTATCTTATCTTATTTTATCTTATCTTATCTTATCTCATCTCATCTCAGGGACACGTTTTTATTTTTAGTAGATAGTTTTTAGTCTTCGGTTATTTTAGTTTTGTGTTATTAGAATTTTAATTGTTATTGATTAAAAATATATATTTTCATTAATGAACTAATGTCAGTTTTTAACGGTTTTAATAATATGTATAGAAAACCAAAAGGAGGTGCGAGCTGTAAATAAATAGAACAATAAAAGCGAACTTTAGTCTCCTTATTGTTTTATTGGATCAAGAGCGTCTATTTAGGGAAGTCTGGCATTGGTGTTGTGAATGGATTCAAACTGGTATAAATAATTAGAATGACATTAATAAAACGCTTATGAAATTCTTCACAAACATTCTAGACGAAGGGCAGAGCGTGAGTTTTTATGGATTTCGAAACTATACTTATATTCTTCAAACTTTGTGTTTCAAACAACTCTGAATAATCTGACCATTTTCAAGTTTTAAATTATAACGCTATTTACACGTTTTACACATCATCATTATCATAATTTCAGCCATTGAACGTCCACTGCTCAACATAGGCCTCCCTCATTAACTTCCCGATTGATCGGTTGGAAGCGGCCTGCATCCACCGGCTTCCTGCGATCTTTTCGAGGTCGTCTGTCCTTGGACGTCCTACGCTGCGCTTAACGGCACGTGGCATCCATTCTAGAACCTTTCCGCCCCATTGGCGTTCAGTTCTTCGTGCTATGTGTTACACGAAATTACTTAGTGGAATTATTAAATTATTTTATTAATTAACTTTCTTTTAGGAGATAATTTAATAGCTCAAACATAAAAACTTTACTATAAAATCGACATCGAAGGTCAAAAATATCTACTCTCCCATTTTTAAATCGCGGATCAGAAATACCCGATATTATTATTTTGAATAAACAACATCAACGGAAGTTATTTTAATAGTTATAATATTGGATAGATAGATAAATAGATAGATACTCGTTATTGTACACCATACAAAGAAGTTACAATTTGTATTTACAGAAAGATGCACAATTTAGGCGGTCTTATCGCTAAAAGCGATCTCTTCCAGACAACCTTCAGGTAGAGGACAGATAAGAAGAAAGGGGGAAAGTGGTGCGGAGAGCTTAGTGTGAAATTTAATATACCTAATGGATAAATGTATAAGTCCAGATAGAAATGAACATAACAATATACTTACATACATAACAATAATATGTAATATAATATTAAATACATACAATATATATACATAAAATGATACTTGATACATGCCAGGAAATATCGTGACCAACAATGACCAGTTGACAATATTAAAGAAGGATAGAAAATGGTTTGTATGTCAAGACGCAAGAAAATGTGCTTTAAGCCGACCTTTAAAGATATCAATCGATTCGGATTGCCTTATAGGTAAAGGTAAGGAGTTCCATGAGCGTATGTACTGCACAGTAAATGACTGAGAATAATAGTTAGTAGAATGGGGAGGAAATTGGAGAAGTAGTTTTTTGGATTTGGATTGGAATTGATGATTAATCTTACAACTCGACTTATTCCATTTCCTGACCTTACAATCAACTTTAATTTATACTTCTTAATTTGTTCTTCCAACTCCAAAATTCTCTCCCAAACAGTGTGAAAGAAATACCGCAACTTCCTAACGCGTGAAAATGTAAGAACAAAGGGCCGTAACAAGGGCGTGGGGGGCAAAATCTTGCAATTCGACCCGGCCCTGGCATTACGATCAACTTAAATTGGAAGACAAAGGAGTCCGATGCGAGTTTATCACTCCCCCGCAATTGGTATACGGTGAGAATTTGCATACATTACAGAAAAGCCGGGGCTTGATTGACAGCGGGCGGTTTTGTAAACTAATTTAGTAACTATTTTGTCATAAGTGGCGGCTTTTAAAAGCGGATCATGCGCATACAGAGAAAAGACAAAGAAAGTTTAATTTTTATTATTATTATTCTTTGAAGCAATGATATTAAATACGTATAATATGAGAATATTTAGAGAAAAAAAATACACTTGCGGAGGCTAAAGGCAGTGATTGAAATGAAAGATATTAATGCTTTAAGATTGGTTGATGGAATTTACACAAAGACTTAAGTTACTATTACATACAAGCAAAGTTTTTTTTTGTTTTAGTGATCTTTATTAGTAATAAAATACACACGCATATACTCGGTGTGCTTATAGTGCAGACTTACCTATAAAGTAAAACAAGAACTTGTTACTAAAAAAACCTGAGGTCCCGGGTCCGATTTCCGGGTCAATTTAGAAAACTAACTTTTCTATCTTGTTACGGGTCTGGGTGTTGTGGTACCGTCGTTGTTTCTGATTTCTATAACACAAGTTATTTAGCTACTTACCTTAGGATCAGAGCAATGTATGTGATGTTGTCCAATATTTATTTATTTATATCTCTTCAATACTAACACAGAATATATAATAGGATATATCTATACTACTGGTAGGTACTACCTATATTTTTGCGTCTTCTTCCTAGCTCGCTTACATTCAAGCCACGCGCCCGAGGTTCCCTATTCGATTCCATCTCACATTCGAGTAAATATCCAATTACTTAGAAAAGCTCAGTTCGCCTAACGAATATTCGAAGGCGTGTCGTTAAGAAGATAATAAAATGTGTATTGAGAAAGATAATCCCTATAGCTGGAGCCTCGTTTCACAATGGAAGAGGGTACAGTGGGTTTACTACTCTCAGGATTTTTAGACTACATCAATTGCTTGCAAGTGCAATGCGTGATTCGGATGTTAATAACACTTTTAACAAATAATTCTAAGAGCATATTTCTTTAAAATTACTCCTAATTATATTTGTTGTTTGTTATGTAAATTTTTATTTATTTAATAATTTTCTTTGTAAACATAAATCTTTAATTGCTTTGGAATTAGTATAAAGTTAGTAAGTTGATTTGGTAAAAACGTGTCATTAGTCTGCTATTGATATACAAATTATATAGGAGAATTGCATTTTAATAAAAAAATATTAAAATGCTAGATCGGAACTAAAACGAAGCTGAGCATTGCTACACACATAATCGGGCCGGCATTAATCGGCCAAGCTGGGTGGTAAAATCG
The DNA here is from genome assembly GCA_963576865.1 of Anania hortulata. NCBI lineage: Eukaryota > Metazoa > Arthropoda > Insecta > Lepidoptera > Crambidae > Anania > Anania hortulata. The sequence continues at coordinate 2,530,864 of OY756400.1, forward strand.
AATTCGAGAAAAGGATGGTACGGCCGTGCCGCTTTTTTGCTCGACTTGGCGGCCTTGGAGGGCACTACCGTGCCCCCAGATATGTGTAAATGAATCGGGAATCACAAACCGCTCGGCTACCGCACATAATCTAATCATAATAGCCGCAAAAACCGAATGAAGTCCGACGTAATTTATGTAGTTGCTACGGTTTGGGATTATTCGTACTACAAATACTGCCGAATTGAATAATGCGTCATTTCGAATAAACTACCTGATCGGCACAAGCCGATTGAAGTCGAACACACTCAGTAATTGCTTTGAGTCGGCTTTGTTGTTCGATAAATACTGCCGAACCGACAATGCCGAATTGCACCGCTTATGTGTGTAGCAACCCTCGACATAGTAGAAAAAAGTGAAAGTGGACAGGCCACATTTTGATGATGTTAATAGAGGGATGGGGTTCGCATCCCTCCGCTCCTCTACCAGGAGGTAAATAGCAGTCATAACTAAAGTAGAACTTACCACATCTAATGCTATTGTACTCGTATTGCCCCAACATTTGGGATTTATTTATTTCGCGCCATTATCCGTGGAATTCTGATGAGAATTTCCTTTATCATAGTCTTGCAGGTATTTTTTGTATACATATCGTACATCATAACGTAAAATATTAAACAAAACAAACGATGAAATCAGCGATTGCAGTACACTTTGAATCGACTACTAATCATTGAAATTACTTTACTTTTTTAGAGTTCCTTACCCCAAGGGTAAAAATGGACCCTATTACTAAGACTCTACTGTCCGTCTGTCTGACTGTCTGTCTGTCACCAGTCTGTATCTCATGAGCCGTGATAGCTTGACAGTTGAAATTTTCACAGATGATGTATTTCTGTTGCCGCTATAACAACAAATACTAAAAACAAAATAAAATAAATGTTTAAGTGGGGCTCCCATACAACAATTTGGTTTTTTTTTCCGTTTTTTGCTCGATATTAATAACGGCAACAGGTAGACGCTTGAAATATTCACAGAATGTTATAGATAATACTACGGCACCCTCCGTGCGCGAGTACGACTCGTACTTGGCCGGTTTTTATTTTAATCGTCATAAGTCTTTTCTGTAGGGAATCCTAGAAAAATACTAAATTAACATGATGCACATTAACACGATTATGTATCTGTCAATCAGGCTGTGACTAATAAGGCATCAAGATACAACGCGAGTATAACAGCTTTCGTTGTGTTAGTACAAACACGCAAACTAGAAATCTTCCTGAAGGAGGAATACTGGCCAAAAGGTGTGGTTCATCGTCGCTTCCGAGTAAGATTGCCGGCTGACACCACCAGAACGGCTCCAAAGCCATGACCACAAATAAATATACGACCTCCGTAGCCGAGAGGACTTGGTGTCGCTATCTCTGAGGTTCCGGGTTCGATTCCCGGTTGGTCAGTGTAGGAAAATAACTTTTTTATATTGTCTGGGGTCTGGGTGTTGTGGTACCGTCGTTGTTTCTAATTTCTGTAACACAAGTGCTTAAGCTGCTTATCATAGGATCAGAGCAATGTATGTGATGTTGTCCAATATTTATAAAAATAATAAAAAAATATAATTATAAATGTAGCTTTATTGTTGTTTGTATGTTAGTCTGTAAGGTATTTATTTTATGGGACTTTTATAATAATGTCATCTGTAATAACTATGATGCCTGAAATAAATGATATTATTATTACACTACCAATTTTACAATTCTCTGATTGAAGTCCAGAAAATCAGTTTATACTACAAACAGATGCAGCAAATAATGCTTTAGGAGCAATTTTGAGTAACAAAAATGGTAAACTAGCTTTTGCTAGTCGAACACTAAATAAATTATTATTGTTGAGTAGTTATATTATTGAGTAACAATTGCATGAGCGTGTATTGTACGCTTTACATTTTAAAAGGCTACATACGTTTGATGTCGTCTTTTTAGCATTTCCATATACAACACAATCAAATGTTGGTGAAGTGAAACCTACGTTATCGACTTTTTCCGTGACAGGCCGCGAATGACACGCGATGACGCATACAAGGCAAAGTATATGCTAAAATCAATACTTAGTTCGTTTTCATGTTGGAGTTAAGTAATGCTAAAGCTATAAATATGGTAATTCGTAAGTCTCGTAAAAAATATATTTGATTCTGTCATAAAAATTTAATAAAATAGCTTGGGTAATTTTCAAGGAATTGCAATGGTATGAAAGAAGTTTGATCAATAGGTAATTTCTTTGCTGATGATGTGTATCATATATGTATATGTATATCAATAAAGAGTATCTATCTATACCTCACCAATAGACGGCCTTTTATTCTGGTCCAGTAGTGCCTAACCTAACCTAACCTAACCCGGTCGCGAGTGTATATATTTAGGCGACTCTAAACCATCGTAGCGTGTGGGGACGGCCGTAAAGAATACACTTCCCGATCGCCAACGGGCGGCGTGTCGTAGGAGGCGACTAGTTCCTGTAGCACGAGACGGGCAGCAGCGTCTACGTGTGAAATCTTATAAAAAACTGCGCTCGCTAACCCGCCTGCCAAGCGTGGCGAGTGTTCGCCATCCCCCCGATGATAGGTCATTGAGAGAGGCCAATGTTCAGCAGTGGACATCCTATGGCTGAAATGATGATGAAACCATTCATCGTTTGCAATAATGCTTACGAGAGTTGTTATGTGCACGCCGAAAAAGATTTCTAAATTGAATTAAAGACTACGCGAACAGTTGCGAGCACCAGCTAGTATTCCAATAAATATTCGGCTGAGTTCTCAGACTCTAGTGTTCCGTTAATTGAAAGCTCTCATCAAATTCAGTGCTTCGGTTCAGTACGTAATTATTCGCGGTACAATGCATCTCTGCATACAAATAAAGCGGTTTAATGTATCTATCGAATAAATCTGAATTTATACGTGTAAAACGGTAAATGAATACAATATCTGTCAGGCAACACATTGTCATAACCTCGAAGTAAAAATGAATTTCCGAATGTAACGAGGTAACAGACAGTGAATATTGCTTGCTTGCTTGTTTGCTTGCTTGTTTGTTAAATGAATGCATGCATTGGTTATTTTTTTGCATGCATGTATGCATGCAATGCTTGCTTGCTTGTTTGCATGTATGCATGCATTGATTGCTTGTTTGCGTGCATGCTTTGCTTGCTTGCTTGTTTGCATACATGCATTGCTTGCTTGTTTGCATGCATGCATGCAGTTATGCGTGTAGACATGCATGCATTGCTTGCTTGTTTGCATTCACAAAATTGATAAACCGAAAAAAAGACAAATATCAAGTTATACTTTTGTGCGTTTTAATTTAATGCGAATTACTATTAATAAATTGTAAATAGTAGGGATTACAAATTGTTCCGCCTAATATCGCATTTGGCAAGTTACAATATGGCAATAAAAAGTTAGGCGAAGTGAAAATAGACTAAACACAATCAGGAAAAGTGAGATAGTGCGAAAAATAATTAGGCTGATCATTTGTGTGTCATTGCCAATTAGAAGAATAAAAAATAAGGTGACCCAATACATAACCGTTGTAACCTTTAGTGTCACGTGGGTTTACGGTCGACAATTTTTAATCGAACGGTTCTAAATCCGGGTCCTAGTCAAGATTGCGAGAAGCCTCTGAATACGGCTCAGAGCCGCTCGCTGTGGCGTTCGATTGGGGAGGCCTATGACCAGCGTCCAGCAGCTGTGAACTGCCAAAGGCTGATGGTAAGATAAAAAAAGGCATCGCGCACCTAGAAAAAAAATAGCACAACTCGAAATAATACAAAATCAAAATAATATAAAATCGATTTTCAGAATATTCGTCGAATCTACATTGACTTCAAAGAGCCACGTTTATTTTAAGTTGGGTCATCTCGTATTTTAAGTTGTGCCGACGCTGAAGAGAGAAGGAGTTAGTCGACTACATCTAATCAAATCAGTACTAAATATAAACAATAGAGAAGCTTATCTATAAACGGCCGCTCAAAACTAATGCACTAAACTAACCTAACCGCATTTCAGTATAATCACTAACTGGGGCGGAACATTGCATTTGGCAGAGCCTTCAATGAAATAGGCTTTAGGTAGGAAGCCCTTATAATGACGTGAATTTATTGAGATGTAATACTATTCTCTTGACTATCAAGCCAAACAGTGGACCAACCGTAAATTTAATAAGGTTGCATTTATTTTGAAAAATAAAGCCCAGAATTTTTGCAATTACTTAATCTATTCTAATGAAACGTAATCCGCACAAGTAAATAAACGTTCACAGAAATTTACAACGAAATTAAAGCGGTTATGTTTTCCATAGTAATTAACACATTTAGCAATTTTTTTTTCAAATAAGACTGCGTAAGAAAATATTTACCAACTTGTTAGTATAGGTTTAATCATGTCGAAGTTTTTGTAACTGAAAATAAAAATAATGTAGGGTGATACTGATGTAATTAAATAGATTCAATATACTTTCTCACTACATTTTTTATATATTTTTGTATACTTACATAGTTTAAAATAAAAGCTTCTATTGACATCTACGCATATCCTAACGTTACCTACAAGAAACAAAACGTATTGGTATAAAAAGCGATAAACTGTAGTCACACTTTTATCCATGCGTCAACAAAGAGATTGGACCTTGGAAAAGGATATAGGCTACTATTTTTTAATCCACCTCCCAAGGGAGTAAAATAGAGGGTAACATGCCATATTTCACACAGGCAAAGCCACAGGCACAGCTAATAATGTATAAATACCTATGCGCCACACAACACACTGATTGTCGTGGTCTCCAAGTAAGGAAATAACATTCTCACGTTACCAAGTACTTGACAAATTTGCCAAAAAAGTCTCCCAGTCCACCCAGACCTGAGCCAATTTAGAAAATTTCGCTTTTCCTAATTGACCCGAACCGAAAAACTAACCCGGAACCTCTAGCGTTCAAGGTGAATTACTGCCGCTATGCTAAATGGCTCGACAAATAGCAGTTGCGATCATCTATAAAACCAGTAGTAGACGGCGCGACAGTGCTGCACTGTAAGTTTTTTTTAAATATTGGACAACATCACAAACATTGCTCTGATTCTATAATAAGTAGCTTAAGTACTTGTGTTACAGAAATTTAAAAAACCAACGACGGTACCACAACACCCAGACCCAAGACAAAACAGAAAAGTTATTTTTCCAGATTGACCAACCGGGAATCTAATCTGGGACCTCAGAGATAGCGACACCAAATCCGGTATGCTCGCCTCTCGTTTATGGAGGTCGTCAAACTCGGTTATGGAAGCAGTACTCGTATTGTCAAAGAATAAATAATAGTGCGTATCAGTAAGCTCTAGCGTGCTAAAGCAACGCGCACAGCAATAGATCCTCCACGCAATCTTGCCCCAAACCTCCATAGTACCTACAATCACAGAATAAATAACAGTTATGGGTATCAGAATTTAAGCTCGCGCAATGCACACATAAACATGGCTCACAGCCACGAAATCTCGGAACACTGTGACAGTGGACGATCACAGGTACAGAAATACAATCAGTTCGTATCAACGTAGTGTGGCCTTGGCCGTATAACCCGTCGAACACACGATCCGCAAGATGGCGCTATCAGCGATGGTTGGACATTTCAATTAGTGGAAACTAGATTTTTGTACATTCTGCGACTTTGAAAGATGGAATTGCTTTCTAGAAACTTGATATTTTAGCAAGTGAACGAAAATGTCATGTCAGAGTTGGTTAGAGTAAACATAGGTTGCTATTTTCAAAACAATGATAGAGAGCAACTGTCACTTTTCCATATAGTCATTTACTGAATACGGCATACTGGACGCTGAAATGTTAAATGACAAAGTTTGTCTTACTTTATCTGTGTTTGTTACTAAGTCATTCATCAACAGCTACGACTGTTTAAAAAAACACACAAGTAGATATTTTATTAAATTAAAAGCATTAGGCTGCCTACTTCTCAAAGCGGAAAAACAAATGCCCAACATATTATCTTATAATAACTATACAATTATCAAGCATAGTTATACCAGAAACCTTTTTGAGGAAGGTCATGTCAGGTAGGAACACCAGACGCGATTTGCCGAAAAGTATGCCAAAACAGGGTTGCATTGCAAAGGAGTGCCGAATTTAAAAAATATGATCTAAGGAACAATATAAAAATCGTTCTTATCGTTAATATTTTAAATATTAGTATGTTACGAAAAAAAAAAACTTTAATATATCCGAAAATAAAGTCAGTAAAGAAAGCCACGTGGTCATTTATCAGAGGCGTAGGTACGGCGAGCGTACAAGGACCTTAAGCAGTGCACAAATGCACATACGGTGCATATTTTTCATGAATGAGTTAAACGTACGATTTTTAACAGAGGATAAGAATAATTAAATGTGTCAAAAAATTGTTTTGTTCTTTGTATAGTTCGATTAAGTTACTTATTCTGAGCCACGCCTAAAGATTTGGCACCCCTTTGCAATGTAACCCTGAATAAGTTCCACTGCAGGGCACAGGCCAAACCTTAACTATGAAATAGTTTGGGCTACCACGCGGGCCCAATACGGTGCGGTGGAGGGGTGTTGCAAGTCCAGTAATTAACCTTACTGCCAGATATTATTAAGCCGCCCTAAGGCTTCTGATTTTTAAGCTTCACGACTAGTATAAAATTAGCCGGGACCAACTGTAAACATGCCTTCCGAAGCACGGATTTGCTTGTGATAAATGTCACTAAATATGGTTGGAATGGTCACCCATCCAATCACAACCGAGGCGTAGATGGCTTAACTTTGGTAAACACTACCAAAGCGCTGCCGCCACTGAGCACAACAGGAACAAGCAAAGTAACCCTGTATAAAGTCATAGTTAAATCACTCTACCAAGCAATAAAACAAATTAATATCTCGACATCCAGGCGTATAACCAAACATTTTAAATTTTGAACACTCTGGACCCTAGTTCCGAAATAAATACTTTTTATTTTATTATGAACCACGGTCCATAAAATTTTCGGTAGTTTATTTTAATAATAAACGTTTGTGTCTGTTTTTATAAAGGGTTTCTGGAACTGAATACGCGTTAGCAAGTTTGCATAAAAAAGAGGTAATATGCTAATTATTATTATACCTTACTTAACTTTGTTACGCACATAATGTATCTAGTTCGTAGCATCTTGTTTATCTTGTAAGTAGGTAGGTAGGTATTATTAGGTATTAACCTACCTACTGTAATTTATTCGTTATAAATTGTGGGAAAAAAGTATGATTTTTTTAATAAACATTTATTTATTATTTAAGAGACACTGGCGCCACCTACGATAACAGTGATGACATGTCTGTGCTAAAGAGTAGATTTATCATACGTCAGTCAACACTGTCGACAGTTGACTGACGTCAGCAATGGCTTTATGTAAACCTTAATACAATGCTCTCATAATTATGTTAGCGGCCGATTCTATATTTATCCTGTATAGTGTAAAATTGTTAATAAAAAACCGTGCAAAATCAAATACAATACGTGAAAAACGTTAATGAACTCTAACTCCTAAAACCCACGCACTAGAATATTATAAAGACGAATAAAATATGAAATACTCATTATCCAGCGAAGCCCGTAAAATATAACCAGCATTATGACAGCAGAGATTGCTTTCCTAAAAATACAGACGGGGGTAGGTTTAATTAACTTTCCTGAATTTGTCAGCCCTCTATAAAGAGGATCATCCCTCAATCCTCCAGGTGTGCGTTATGACCTGAGCCTAAAATTACCCTTTTGAATTTTTAAGGCTGCAGCGTATCTCTGATTTGTTGTGTGGAAAAACTGTCTCTAATTAACTTGGGTCCAATATTTATTTTATAGTAGCTATCCTGGCAAACTTCGTACCGCCTCTTTGTCCCTCTTTTCAGGAGTTTTAATAGTTATTCTGCTGTTCGCGGCGGAGAAAAATTCAACAAATTAAAGATCATAAATGTCGGTCTTTCCGTTTTTGCCTTATAAATGGTGTAACTAACCCGACTTTGTTTCATAATTATAAAAGTATTACTGTATTTTTTTTGTTTTATTTACAATTTTAGCTATTTTTACCTCAAACTAAAAATGTACCCTCTGCTACCTTAACTGTTACGAGTATTTTGTCAATGTTTGGCCTATTTAATAGCAAATTTTATACCTTTTTGAATAGCTAAAAAAACGTAGAAGTCTTAAAATTACTTGCAGGATAAGTACCAAATCATTTTTTTTTAAAAGGTCTTCAAAGTTAAAAGCAATTAGTGAAAATTCTTTGATTTCAACCGTTGTCGAGCAGATTTATGAAGCTGTTAGTAATAGGTTCAGTTTTTGTTGATAATTTTTATTAATTGACGTGTCTTTTAACTGGAAACATAAAAAAACCGGGCCCTAGTAGCTCCAATCGCAAAAAAAAAAATCGATAGAAAAGCCATAAGAAAAAAGATTATAAAAATATCTTTAAAATTCAATATCTCCGTAACGTTTCGGATACCATATTATAGGATCAATTCGATCAGAAATGACCTGAATAATAACGTCCTTCAATATGCTGTACGACTTTCCCTGTAACCCTGTATATATAGGTTAAAAATGCTACAGTCACTTGCATTCGTAAGTGTCAGCTTTTTTTGTAAAAGTCAATTAATGAATAACGTAACGTAAAATAATAAAAAATTTGAATTACGAAATTAGAAGAATTGTTGATATTTAATAATATTGTACTGTATCAATGTATGATGATAATCATCATCATCATTTCAGCCATATTATGTCCACTGCTGACTATAGGCATTCCCCAATCACCTTCAGATTGGCCGGTTGGACGCGTTATTAATATTTAGAAATACAATTTTACTTGGGAGACTGAGATACACTAAATAGCTGATATTATATTTTAACACTTCAATGTTAATCCCATAAAATTATTTTTGTATTTATTATATTAAAAGCATTGCCTAAAAGGGAGTTAGGTAATAAAACAGAACCTCATTATTTAATTATTGTAAGACTAAAAATAATAAGGCTCGCTTATAAAGGGTCAAAAGTTGCTTTTACATCTGTTAGTTCTCCGCACTGAATATTTAAACCACTCCATATTTTCAAATCATAAGAACTGGCCCTTTCTAACAATCGTAACATGATTAATAAATAGCCATCGATTGTTGTGGCTCGTTGCTATGATACCACGTAAGGTCAGCCTTGAACTGGTTTAATTGAAAGGGTGTAACATAACCTTACCTTACGTTCGTATAATAATATTATAAACCACAGAACGATTGTTCAAAGTCTTAGATATAGCAGGAAAATCATTCAGAACTCCTATGAAATTTATTTCTCATTGTAAAGTAAAATGTATAAAGAAAGACAAACATTTAACGTCTACACATTTAATTATTTCTATGCGCCGTTAAAAATCGTACCCGTGGATAATTTAACTAATTCATGAAAAAAATGCACCGTATGTGCGTAGAGTCGTTGTTGGCTCGCCGTACTTACCGCGATGAATGACTTTCGTATGGCTTTCGTAGTCTCGCTATTGACTTTATTTTCGGATATTTTAAAGTAATTTTTTCGTAACATACAATTAACATACTATTACTAATCCGCTTCTTTATAGTGTTTCTTTAATCTTATTTTTTTAATTTGGCACCCCTTTCCAATGTAACCCTGTATACTTTGTAGGTTTTTTTGCGTAAGAATTGTACCAAAAATACACAGCTCGTAATTACAAGATGATGTTGATAGTTTTACAACCATACAACAGCTTAAGATTAACTTCAATAAAAATCTCGTAAAATTATATTTTTCATTGCCGTAGCACGTAACATCACTCGTAGCATTTAAGTAGTCAGCGTCCTGCTACGAATTCAAAAACTTTATTTAGTAATAAACTCTAAATGATACTCACTAAGTGCGATGTTCGCTTGCTTGTTCCGATCCAGCTGGCCTCGTAGCGCCCGTAGTCGTCGTAGCTTCAACTCCTGCGCTTCTACGCGCTCTCGTAGTCGCCTTAACCGTTCGCCCTCTACTGCCACCTGTGGACGAAACATCAACGATTTAAAGGTATTACACAAAATTATGCAACCAACAAAAACACAAATAAATGCGAATAGGATTCGTAAACCGTTAATTTTAAAAAAATAATTTGTTCTGTTAGAGACATGACTTTGATGATTTATTTGACATGAATTATTGGAGTTTTAATCTGACATAATATTTACTGACATTGATAATGAATTTTATTGAATTATGTAATTTATATTGAGTTGTACAATAAAGATCTGTAGTAATTTGTTATTAAACTTAGTGTAAGATGAAAATTTGCATGCTGTATCTCATGGCTAAATAGGTCTTTGAGCTACATTAACTATATGACAACAACATTTACATACCCTATTTATGGCAAATAAAGAATTTGAATTTGAATTTGAATTTGACATAGTTCATGCTACCACTGCACATAAAAGGGCCGATTTTCAATAGCCAAGTACCTAACTTTAAAAAAGAATGTATGGACTCATCCCGCTCCTTAAGCAAAGCAGTGATTCTACCAATCTCGAATGATACTTTACTATATAAAGTTTACAATAAAATAGGGGTGTTTTGTTTTTATTGCTTTTCTTGAATTCAGTAGAGGCTACTCTTCCCTTAGAAGCAGGTTTTAAGGCGCTGTCGGGTCTGAAGCAAGTTGTCCTGAGACAAGTCACTTGACACTCAATGCGGCGTTGAATACAATGATATTTCAATAGTTTCAGGTCTATATCACTTCACCAACATTATAACACAAACTTGCACTCTAAGGGCCACTTTCACCACTTGCTGATAAGTTCCGGATAACCTGTCTGACACTTGTTTTGACAGATAACCCATAAGCTGTCAAAAAAGTGCCAGATAGGTTATGTAGAACTTACCAGCAAGTTGTGAAACTGGGCCTTAAGCTCTTAAAACGATAAATAAAAACCATTAAAATAGATCGACAATGCTTTTCGTTCGACTACCCCCGACCGAATCATCTTAACTTTTTTATATTGAAGAAGTTTGACATATTAACAGTTTTCGTGTAGAAAGTGTGACAGAACGTAAATTTGATCGTTGGATAAATGTTATTTGACGATTGTAAAATCGGCCCTAAGTTAAATTTTTGGCTTATTAGGACATGTTTGACAATTTCAGTCATTATGATGCTAGGTTGTTCAAGATAAATTCGAATTTTCCGTTTCAATTCCGTTTCACAAATATATAAGTTTACAAAATAGTTTGCACAAATATTTTTCTTATATTACTACTTTAATATTTTTGTAACATGTATTTAGAAATGAATAGTAGTGGGAAAAACAACCTTAGATTTAAACAATACATCACAAAACTAGCTTGACATCTAAGTCCCTACAAAACAAACAATTCCGAACAGCCATTTGGGCGCCAAGGATCAGCTTTCCAATACACAACGTTAGTGCAGCACAAACAAACAAACAAGCGGACAGTGTGTCGATACAGCTGTGCCTTCGATTTATACTTAAGTTCGCTGCGAAGGTATAAATATTTACACATTTAGAAATGCTATAGCTAACAAGCTAAGCTATTATATGATTGAAAGAAAGAAAACAAGATTATTAAAATTTTGATAGCGAATAGCGAATACACACTTTACTAAAACGAAAGAAAAAAATACATCACAGAAATAATGGGCTAGTTTCCTGGGTCAAAAAAAGACTATTCTATTTAGTCCGTCAGTTAGATTATCAAAAAATATTGGACCCATATTTTTTCTTTTGTTAATCAAACAAAACCTTACAAAGATGAAGTGCATCAAAGTGAGCACGTGACGTCACGCCTTGCTAAAAAGAGTCGCAAGGCGTGACGTTACGCGGAACTTTAACGGGCTATATCTTCATCATTTTTTATTGGATTGAGAAAAGGAAAAATACGTGTCCAATATTTTCTATTAATCTAACTGACAGACTAATTAGATTTTTTTTAGGAAACTAGCCCATTATGCCAGAGGTTTCTCCCAACAGACATAGATCCAAACTAATTTATAAAAAAATCTTTTATTCTTTGACTCGACCCTAGTATCGAACCCAGGTTAAATCACGATACCACTACACCAATCTGCCTCCCTAGCGTGACCACCAAAACATGATATGATAAATAGTGATTTATTGACACCAACTGTAAAAATAGTATAGATATAGACGCGAAGTTAAAGCAACGTGCCGGTGATGTTAGATGTTATGATCTAACACCGACGACCTCCGCAGCCGAGAGGCGAGTATACCGGACTTGGTGTCGCTATCTCTGAGGTCCCGGGTTCGATTCCCGGTCGGTCAATGTAGAAAAATAACTTTTCTATATTGTCTCGGGTCTGGGTGTTGTGGTACCGTCGTTGTTTTTGATTTCTGTATCACAAGTGCTTAAGCTACTTATCACAGGATCAGAGCAATGTATGTGATGTTGTCCATATTTATTTATGATCGCTGTTTCGATAAAAATTCAACATGGCGGCTATATCTATCATATAAAAACCGGCCAAGTGCGAGTCGGACTCGCGCACCGAGGGTTCCGTACAAACATGTAAGTACCGTTATGAGTAAAAGTTCACCCATCACGACAATCGAGTCATAGTTATGGTATTTTTATTGCAAAATGAAATCCATAACATTACGAAAGTTAAATTGCGGTTTACGATTTATGACGTATTAAAAAAAAACTAATTACTTGATCTCGTTCAAACCAATTTTCGCTGGTAGTTTTTAAGGTAATGTACATTATATATTTTTTTTAGATTTATCATTCTCTTATTTTAGAAGTTACAGGGGGGGGGACACACATTTTACCACTTTGGTAGCGTCTCACACGCAAACTATTCAGTTTAGAAAAAAAAGATATTAGAAACCTCAATATCATTTTAAAGACCTATCCATTGATACCCCACGCGGGGTGGGGGGTATGGGCTTGACGAAAAAAAAAATTTCGAGTTTTAGTTCTAAGTATGGGGAGCCCCCAAAATTTGTTATTATTTTTCTATTTTTTTGTGAAAATCTTAATGCGGTTCACAGAATGCATCTACTTACCAAGTTTCAACAGTATAGTTCTTATAGTTTCGGAAAAAAGTGGCTGTGACATACGGACGGACGGACAGACGGACAGACAGACAGACAGACATGACGAATCTATAAGGGTTCCGTTTTTTGCCATTTGGCTACGGAACCCTAAAAAAAAGACAATTGGTATCGATAAATTGCTATATCATATCGTGTTTTTGTGGCCATACTTGAGGGGCAAGTCGCTAAACACTATTATCCCAAGAAAAAGGTTTTAGGAAAATATGTACTATCGCCTTCGTCTCTTTATATACGTATTATAGCCTTCTCTGTTACAATTAAATTTTAAGCTATATTATTTCTGACTTTACTAAAAATAAACCTAGCACGTTTAACGCTAAAAGCGAAGCATTCCACCACAACACCATCTGAATCGACAAAAAGTTACTAACAAGGTTTGTCACGGAGAAACTCGCGGAATTCTTAAGATAAATTGTAAGCAGATAAGAGAGGAAAAAATTAAATTTCCACGTTTCCGATAAAGGCCTTCTTCCACTGCTATCTAGCGCTAACACTCAAATATATTATTTATTTTTTAAGCGTGTTAATAGCTAATAATTAATAGCGCAGTTTAGCATAGTTACAACAGAATAATCATTCATTCTTGACAGGAGCTTATAAACACTGATCAAGTAAAACTACGTTACTGAGCAAATAAAGCTACGTTTGCTTATAAATGATAAATAATATGCGTTCTTAAACCATTAATCAGATTGTGACGAATGTTTGAACGAGGTTGATTAATGCGATTGAGGTCGATGGTAACGGCTTTATACCTGTAGTAAAAATATTCTAATAAGCTTGTACAATAAATAGTTCTTGCGCTGTTTTTTCTAGGCACTACCCCACAGATTGTCTCAAAGCAGTGGTAGAATACAAATATTGTCGTTTACATTGACCTATTTGACAAAATAAACCGATCAATGTTTTTTTTTGCGAGAAATATATCGCTTTGCCTGTCTCCGGCAGTAGACAAAGCCCTAACGTCTAACGGAGGGCAGCGCTCCTTAATACGATATTTATCGCCGGTCCAAAGGAATGAACTCGTCTCATAATAAATACGCTATAAAATAAACATAATAGCCAATCTCAGTCTATTAAATTTAATTTTCGAAAGTAATTTGCAGTCCGCGCGGATTATTTTTATTTACGCATCGCGTTTTTTTTGTTAATATTTGACCTCTTTATGCATTTGTAATTATGAATTCACTGGAATAGAGAAGTACGCTGCATATTTATCCCGGTAGGTGTCGCATTGTTTTTGGTCTGCTGATAGTGATTATTTGATACATTTTAACGTCCACGATAACTTGTGAATTATAATAAGTACAATCTATATATATAAAACAAAGTCGGGCTAGCTACACCATTTATAAGTTAAGAACGGCTGGACCGATTTTTATGATCTTTAATTTGTTGCATTCGTCTCCGCCCCGAATAGTAGAATAACTATAAAAAACACGAAAAAAAAAAACACAAAAATAAATATAAAGGGGCGGTACAAAGTTCGCCGGGACAGCTAGTAGAACTATAGAATATAAATATAATAAAAGTTATAAATAACTAGCTGTTGCCCGCGACTTCGTCTGCGTGGTTTTTAGGGGTATGAAAAATAGATGTTGGCCGATTCTCAGACCTACTCAATATGCTCACAAAATTTCATGAGAATCGGTCAAGCCGTTTCGGAGGAGTACGGGAACGAACATTGTGACACGAGAATTTTATATATAAGATGTTACAAGTTGCATGATACTGTTGTGTATAAATTGTAATGTCCATTTTATACCATTTGCTTCGACGTAATATGCATCAGGTTAAATTTGAATACATAAGTACTTCCCTGTGCATTAATTAATAATGTTAGTTAGTAATACTACATACTTTTTATTTATGCTATTTATTAGTAGTCTTAAGAATACTTTAATAAAATAATTTCCATGGATGTGCCAGTTTCTGATTAAAATTATATTCATGGTTACTTGGAAAATCATAGCGGTTTGGTTTCAAGTGAACACAAGAAATAAATGATGAAGCGTACCATTTTCATGATAGCCGCAATAAAACTAGAGATGGAGAATCATCGATAACTTTAGTATCGACAATGACCATCGAACTCTTATAAATACCAATACCAAGTACAAAGTATGTTTGTACTTGGGTACCTTTGGTTTACCTTAAAAATTAAATTATCTCAAAAACAAAATAACGATAAAGTTGCTTAAGTATTGCACTTTATTTTAAGCAGCTTGATTTTAGTATAAAACAATAGTATGTCTGAATAACTACTTATCTGTCTGTCTCTGCGAAGTTCGTACCTTTTTATATTTTTTGTCGTGAATTTTTTGGATGTTTTAATAGATACCTAACTATTAAAACATTAAAAAAATGCTATTTATTCGGGGTGGAGACAAATCTAACAAATCAAAGATCATGAAAATCGGTCCAGTCGTTCTTGATTTAGTGTACTATTAACTAACCCGACTTTGTTTTATAAATGATGAAAACGATCTATCGACATTTGGCAATAAATTCGCAACACTAATGTCGCAACTTTAATGAAATAAGGATTCCTGGGGCAACTGAAATATTCCAATCGAATGTGCTTTGATGTCCGTTCCTTTGAAATAATTAAAGTTGTATCTCGTTAATTATTTAAATAATCATCGCCTCTCGCTCACAAAATTATTCCTGTACGCTTTGATTTATTTTTTTGGTGGCGTATTATTTATTTCATTATAATTTTGATTTATATTTTGGAGTAGCTAATTTGTTAAATGCAAACTGTAACGTAAAGTCTAAACGCTTCCCAATTTACATGTATAATACCGTTTGTCTACTACACAGTTACCTTTATTAAGACCACCGAGCCTGAGTTGGTCTTATAAATTAACAGCTAAGTCTTTACCAGGAAGAGCACCATGGGACTGGAGTATTTAACGTTGAGGAAATAGAGTTGAATTTTAATTAACGAGCTATAGTTTAAGCTACAAATTGCAGTTTTGCCTACATAATTGGGTTCCTTGCATTGGGATCTTTGCACACTGCGGCTGGATTTTAGCAAATTCACAGCTCAGTTTACCTTTGTCGTCCAGAATGTTAACAGCTTAGAATATCTCATGAGTATGTGCTATCACACTCATGATAATAACGTTTGAATAATACAAGTCAAAACCGTTGCAACTTAGCTAAGAATCTTTAATTTAGTAAGTTTTTAAATAAAAATATCAACTTAAAATTAAAATCTAAACTGATAACTTCTTAGTTTCTAAGTAGCTTCAGACGATGCGCTAGACTCTAAGCTTTTATAATAACAATAAAAAAGTAGTACTTCATAGGCTTTATAGGCTATTTTTTTTAAAAACTAAACTTAAAAAAATCCTAGAACATACACAGGGGTGATTCAGATAACTCTCAACAGCAGACACCTAAAAAAAATTTTTGATCGTCACTTTTCTGGCCACCCTGTATACGTATGTTTCGACAATTAGAAGCAGGTCAAACTTGATTTCTATGTTTTGATAACATCATTTAGTACATTACAAGTAAAGCTAACTAAAATGTTGACATAACACACACACACCAAACACACACACCACACTCACTCACACACACACACACACACACACACACACCAAACACACACACCACACTCACTCACACACACACACACACACACACACACACACACACACACACACACACACACACATATACACACACACAAACACACCATTTTTGTACGTTATAATATATAAGTCTGCTCAAACTATGTACCTCTATATTGTAAGAGAAAAGCGGGGTCTCCCGCCACAGGTACCACGAGTACTTACTGGGTAGATTCCAGCCTCAATATCGTTTACGTTTTTGTGTGTTAACGAAATAAACAATTTTTATTTTTTATTTTTTTATTTATTTAAATGTGGAAAGGGGCTGTAATAAGGCAACACTCAATCAACGTGTAGAAAAATAATAAGCATTAAAAGTTCGGAATTTGATTCTGCTGCTCCAATATAAGAACTTTCCCTACGGGACTGATATATCGGAGTCCCGAAAAACTTTGTTTCTTTTCCATACTAAATGTCCGACCAGATGTTAAGATTTGTTTTAGAAATAAAATGAATTGGGAAATGTCGATATTAATACCACGGGAAAAAAAACTGTATAACCTCACTCACCTCAGTGTAACATATTACATTGAGGTGTTAATAAAATTGATTACTAATAAAATACATTTAAATGACACCGAATTAATTGAAGTGATTAACTAATCTTTTAAGAATATTATTTATGCAGATCTTGCATTAATTTCGCAGAGAAAATTAGACAAGAATTTGAATTTGAAAAATAAGAACCTAATTTTCGTTTTACTGTTCTTGCAAGATTTATACCAACCCCGGACTCAAGAGACACTTTTTATTTAGCGCTAAACCCAATTTTGTATTCCCACAATATTTTACGGAAAATTTATTAATCCACAAGTATCTCTTTTGGGAAATTTCTTTTCATGATAAAGACTACAAGAAGCCTCTCGCAGGCCTGAAATTGTTTTGATTTTCTACCAAACTTAGACAAGTTCTAGTTTAGATGCATAGATAGATTCTAGGCTGTTAACTGTGTCTTAGGTACCATTTATGTTATGTTTAGCGCATATTAATGTGTTTTCGTTGTATTTTTATGTAGTTATGTAGATGGTTTGGCTTTTTATAGCCGAGTAATTAACTTACGAGTACTTTTATATGTAGAGACAACAGCTCGTCAAACAACCACAAAACGACTAATTTTCTGAATTGATATTGATCTCTAAATGTCGGACTTAAATTTGAAAATCGGTTGAATGACCTTTAGCTTTTTAAGTAGGTTGACCTGTCGTTGTCGGTACTATCACACAACTTGTTTACTATTATTTTATAGCCTCCCAAAAATGACAAAATACAAACTTTGATCTCTAAATGCACCCAACCGAATGGATTTTTGAAAATATTTTAGTGAATACTAAATTCTTCTGTCAAATGAAGTTTCTGTGTTAACCAGTTTAGGCTGTGTATTATCTGTCAGTCACGGTACTGTTTTACAAGTATTTAAACAGATTATTGTAATACTGGCTATCATTTTATCTATTTTACATTATATCGATATAGCAAAATAATGTTTTAAGTAGGTAGTTGAAGATCTTCTAAATTTTGAAAACATGGTTTGAAATCCAGTTAAAACTGAAAATACTGTGACCAATAAATTTGTCGTATTAATTTTTTCAGCAATACAGATGCTTTTACAACTTCATGTAATATATTTTATACTTTTAATCGGCTACTTGTAATATTAGGTATTTTGTCGTATCACTCACCTCTTACTTAAAGATACGAAATCCTGACAAAGTAACCGCCAAGAAATCC
Organism: Anania hortulata; assembly: GCA_963576865.1. NCBI lineage: Eukaryota > Metazoa > Arthropoda > Insecta > Lepidoptera > Crambidae > Anania > Anania hortulata. The sequence goes on from OY756400.1 coordinate 2,549,383, forward strand.
CACATTCCTGAATCATCTCGTACCTCAGAGACAAAACTGTAACAATGCGAAGGTAGAGTAACGCGCAAATTGCTCAAAGGGCACCATGCGGGTCGACAGCATTTGAGAGGTATCTGCTTGGGATAGATGAGGCCAATTCCAAGATTGTAAAACACAAAGACTTTATTTGAAGAAAATGTTGAAAACAAATTCTAAGAGAGACAAGAAGTCAGTTACTTGCATTATTCATGCATATTTATAAAATATGTATATAAAATATGCCGGTACCAACAGTAGGTAAGTATACATTGTGTTATGTTATGAAGTACCAAACTAAGAATTTTGGCAGGGGCATCTCTAGAAGTTTTTTTTTTCTGAATTGACCTGAACCAGGCATCAAAAAGATCCTTTGCGTTCAAGGCAAATCGCCGCGCCACTACACCAATCAAGTCTTCAATTGGCAGTTGGCTACTGGGACAGAAAGGCGACAACGTGCAGCATGAAACGATCAACTACCTAATAAAGGCAAGTAAGGCGAAGATAGGATAGGCTAACGATGGTAGAGTAAGTGGCCAGAAGATGTGAAAACCCACCTGATGCTGCCTCGCCTCCTGCTGCTTGAGGTACCGCAACCTCTGCTCCTTGGCGCACAGCAGCTGATGCTGCGTGTCGATCTGCTGCTGCTGGCGAAGAGCCATGGCGCGCAGCTCGCCCAGTGTCAACTCCACCCCTTCCCCCAACTGTAAACAAAAAAGAAACGATTTGTTAATGTTGTGGGAACGAAGGGTGTTCACAGAGAAGAGCAGCAGTAGCTCAGTGGTCTCGAATTCGCATTACACAACAAGTAACTCTACATAATCTTTCAGAATTTGAACGTAAAAAGCACTAGGAAAGAGAAGTAGGGTATCCAGGTGTCACTGAATACTTTTTGTTTGTAATTGAATTACTGGCCACTGCAATACAAGAATTATTGCTTAGTGCAGAGACGGCTGGTGCTTGCTGTAATTTTATACTATTTATGTAAATAAATAAAGTTTATTAATATTAGATTAGTGTGATGATTTACTTGAGATTAAATTTCTATATGAACTTTGAACTCTTTTATTTGTCTTAATTTAATGAAAATTGCATGTAAGTCTGGTCAATCAGATCGCAAGGCGACGGCGGGTTTTTATTTTATTTTTATTTTTAGGGATTACAAACAAATGCGTTACATAGTTAACTTATTGCTAAACTTAAGTAATAAAATTAGTAACACATCCCACTACGTAATCCACGTGTAGGTGTATGGATTTAATTACAAACGAGGTAAAAAGCGTAAACATAAAACAGCAATACAAATTTTTTTTTTTTAGCTACTACAATTCCAATACAAGTACAGTTTTGATACAGGGTTTAAACCCCGCAAAGGTCAAATGTTTGTGTAATGAGCGCGGGCATCTGTTCCTAAGTCAACAATTATAATATTCAATTATTCAGTATACGAGTATTATAGGCCCTCTTCCGGGCATTTATACGTCCCAAAATATGGCTTAGCCCTACCACCGCTTTGGGACTACATATTGGCTGGTGATGAGAAGAAACGGCGCAACAAACTCAGTCACCTTTGTCAGCCTTTTTTACAGGAAATACAGTTACAAGACATGTAGTAAGTGTGAGCTAAGCAGGTTAAGTCCATGCACTCTCGTCGTTTAAATAATCAGCAGTTTAAATTATACAGCGACATCTGCAAAACTAAACTTCAATCTAAACGCATACTAACTACTACTATATTACTTGATTTAGAACTAGAAAAAGAAACAGGTAATCCAAACTTAAGCCATCCTAGTTTGAAACTGGTATTCATAGTTCCAAGATTCAACGACTAGGTAAAACTTGTGCAGTTCCAGAAGAAATTTAGCGTGACTACTTGCAACACAGCCATATTTCTTTTTAAAACTTGACTTAGTGAAGTCTGCAAAAGAGGAAACGCAGAAACGTGTTTGGAAATATGTTTTATTATACATTTGTGAGTTCGTTGAACTGCATTTGACAAGTAGACTCAAATACATAGTCGAACACGCCGAGGTGGTTCTGCGATTTCAGACATTTAATTTATTTTAGTCTGTGATTGTACCGTCACAACAAGTAAAAAACGCAACCCATTTAGGGTCTCTTTGTTTGGCATCTGTCATAGTCAAAACTCAATTTCTCTGAAATATTCCATTGCTTGAAATGTCTTGGCTCGAATGTATCGAATTTAAATTTATCTATAAATAAGGTGCTTCATAAGAATAAGAGAGAGAGACAGAATAAAGCCTAATCTTTATTTAATATATTTTTTTAAATAAAAAAATTATAATGTTCTGGACACAAAATTTATTTACTATCGTAATCTATATAAGCAATACTTTTACCCATTTCAGCCGTTGCAGATATTTATGAAGCACCTTATATATGTATATAAAAATGAATCCCTATTTCCCTTGGTCATCGCATCACGGGTGAACGGATGGAACAATTTCGCTAATTCTTTTTTTGTTGTGATAAAAACCAGGAGAATGGTTTTTTTAAATAAAATTTTTGAAAGTTGCGCAGTCCTTTATGAATAAACTAAGGACCACGCGAACAAAGTCGCGGGCAACAGCTATATCAAACAAAAAAGTCTGCAGTTCCTTAGAAATGAAAAAATCAAGCTATTCCGAAGTCAACACAGACAAGTATAAAGACATTTATGTCACATATTATGATATTCGCAAACGTAAAAAGTACGTTAATATGTGGTTTAATTATCTACATACACGGAGAGATTTGTAGAGAACCCACAAAGCCTGAGTTCTACTCGCACTTCTCCAGTTCGTTTACCATACATGAATGCACCCGTTTCATAAATCTGCTTCATGACTTCATCATGACGTCTCATTTTAGTCTTATGGCCCTAACATTACAATTGGGTAAAAACAAAATCAAACACAGTAGGTTCTTAAACAGACGTGCACAGCATGCCGTTTCTCGGTTTATTATCTATTAATAATACATTAACAAAATACAATTAAAATATGCACTTAATGCATAAGTTTTTTATGCAACTGTCTAGATATACAAACTAGTGGATTAGTCATCTTCGAGGCTAACCGTTTAGCTGAGCAGATATGTGTTATAGAATATGCGACAAAGGAAAAACAGCTGATTCAAAGAAATAAAAATTAAAAAACACTTTATTCATGATCAAGAAAGAGATCCTACTGTTTACTCTTTATTGTGACTGTTCAGATATCGCATATTTTCATTCTTATATTCACGTTACCACAAACCTCATTTCCTATCTAATAGCAATTTACGACATGGAAAAAGACAAGAAAAAAACGCCCACGCAAAAAGTTTAACGATCGTCGCGAAGGCCGAATCGTCCTTCGTTTAGATGTATGATAAAAAGGAATAGAAGACCGCTGTGAAAATTTCTAAACATAAAAATAATATTTGTTACAGCCGTGAAAAACTCGACGGAAGAAATGTAATTGTTATGCGACCACTTGGCAGCCAAAAGGTAAAAATCATTAAAAAAAAGCAGTTGGTAACTTCTCGATCCCGACAAGACACATTGGCAGCACAAATATCAAAATGAACGATGGATCACAGGTGGGTTAGCCTACGTCAATTTATTTTCGAAACTAGCTGTGCCCGCGACTTTGCTCGCATGAAAAACGGTTTTTCACACCTCATTTTACTCGCTTACAAGATAAAAAAAATAGCTACACCATGTCCCATGTCTTTCATTAAGGTTCAAGCTTTTCCGTAAAAAATAACTTGAAAATCGGTTTAGCTTTTACGACAAAAAGGAGCCTATCTCCTTTCACAAGCTCTAGTCTATCTCTGTACTACATTTCATTAAAATCGGTTTAGTAGACAGACTTAATTTTATGGATTAGAAATTATGGTTTTGAAATTGAAGGATGACAGTGACATCACAACATGTACACAATTCTTATGACATGGTTGTTCGTAAGAATCAGACATTTCATTTTATAGTATCATTTGTGTCTTAGATCCCGTCACAAGATAATGTCTAACATTGTTTCTGAGATAGTCAATTGAAACTTGCGAGTTGAGATGTACCACGGTAATAATTCGTTACGGCCCGCTGGGGACTGGACCAGCAATATATTCTACTCTCTGTAAAATTAAGAAATACTGGCCAAGAATCTTGAGTTGGATACAATTTCAGATTTATCTTGGAATTTTAATGTGACACGAATTCTTTTTTGTTTAAGCTATGAAAACTGGAAATTAATTTTATGTCAGAAAATATATAGTTTACGAGTTACGATTATTTTTTGCTAAATTGCGAGCGGATCAGTTTGAAAAATTTAAAAAAAAAGTAGAATGTTTCTTCGATTTTTTTTGCAGCTATATCTTTATGAACTGTGCATTTATTCATAAAATAAAACGCCTCATAACTTTAATGGAAGTTACTACAAATTTGACCTAAAGTTAAGATTTATGATAAGTGAGTTATCATTTAAATTTTAAACTTTAAATTAAAAATCTAAACCGATAATTTCTTAGTTTCTAAGTAGCTTCAGAGAATGCGCTAGACTCTAAGCTTTCATCAATAATAAAAAGTAGTACTTTATAGGCTATTTAAAAAAAATCGCAACTCGAAAACTACGAAAAATCGTAGAACATACATAGGGGTGATTCAGATACCACTCAACACGAAAAAAAATTTTTTGACGTCACTTATCTGGCCTCCCTGTATAAGAATGCATTGCTTAGTTATACAGTTAATAGGGAAAATAGGGAAGCAAATATTTAACGTGTACGTTTTAGACATTGTTATATTTATAGTCGTTACTGTTATATACCGCAGAATACCAGTGTCGCGGCAGCTATTTCTAGCTGCCACGACTTATACTGAGCGGGGGACCCTTTTTGGCACATTTCTATCTGTATTTATATTCATAATGTCATATGATGTGTTTTTTTTTGTGCCAAATAAATAACATTATTCTTTTCTATTCTATTCTTATATTCCTATGTAAAATTTTATAATTGCAATAATAACATTGGATTATATTAAAACTGTAAATATTTGGTATCCCAAAATTTATTTAACTCATCGGAATATTAATAATTAGCTTTATAAACTTTATTAAATTTCTGTCTCAGACAACGATTTAGTAAATAAATACTAACTCTAAACTTTTCTGTAAACATTCGAGTTTTGAAATTTTCTGTTATAATAAAGTTGGATATAATATTGAAGGTATTATTAAAATTCTAAATCAATCATTGAAAACCTTGCAAACATGACAATACAAACAAAATAATACATTCATTTTTTTCTTATGCTCTTGTGTGTGCTTTTCGTATGATTTTAAGAAAAAAAACAAAACTAATGTTATGAAACGTCTCTATTTTAAAAATCCGAATAAATAATGACATCAATTTATGTCAGCTTGCGAGCAAGGCTTCGCCGGCTATCAGAGGGCGCCACTCACGCTCCCACCCGCGCGGTAATCCGCCGCAAAAGCGGATTTCTTATGATGCGGTCGGACGGTGTCAGGGGAGCACAATTTCGGCTCTGTTTCGTTATGTTAATGCCGCCGTGTTTGAGCCGTGCACTTTATATTTAAGCCGGCGTTTTTGCTGTACTTTGCGAAAGTATTTAATTTTGGATGGCTTAAAATGCGAAGTTAATTTGTCTTTTCAGGATATACGTCAGATTCGTTCGTTAAACTAAGCTTCTAGTTTGTTTATTTTGGCCAAAGACTGATTTATTAATTTTTGAGTAAAATATCACCTTTTTTAGTTGTAAGCTTCGTTTTCTTTTCTAACTAACCTAAACTGAGGTTCATGTTAATTGCAAACAAAAATGAAAATTACCTAAATAAGTATTTTTGGTTAAATCAGTTTTGAAATTGCTATTCACAGTGAGACCTAAAATAACGTATGTTTTAATTTTATATGCAATCTGACTCTTCTGATTCACAAACTAATTTATAAACTTCACTACGTTTAGAACGGTGCAGACGAAGACTTTAATATCTCTCAACGGATTGAATCCATCGTAAAAGGATTTCTTAATCACTGGAGGAATACAGATCTCGTGTTAATGCGAGATCAGTAATTGAATCCAGTGATCGAGTATTTAGGGAGCACTTAATTAAGTTGGTAATTGGTAAAATGAAAATTTTTGTTTAATTATTAGTTTTCTAAGATAGCAAGGTTTACTTATAGAGACTACTTATTTAGTTAAAAACTTTAAAACCAATAGCGAAACTTAAAGGAACTTTGTTTTATAAAAGTTACCTTAAGAAGTAGGTAAATTGAATGAATGAGGGGTTAAGGATTATTAGTCACTCAGTGGATACTAGTTTAGGGAAGAACTAAGTAGACTAGGTAATTAAGATTATCTTGATTATTATTTTAACTTCTACCATATTTATATTCATTAAATCATTTCATGATGACGACCTCCGTAGCCGAGAGGCGAGCATACCGGACTTGGTGTCGCTATCTCTGAGGTTCCAGGTTCGATTCCCGGTCGGTCAATGTAGAAAAATTACTTTTCTATATTGCCTCGGGTCTGGGTGTTGTGGTACCGTCGTTGTTTCTGATATCTGTAACACAAGTGCTTAAGCTACTTACCATAGGATCAGAACAATGTGTGTGATGTTGTCCAAGATTATATTCATTATATTCATAATGTAATAATCAGTATTATTAATATACATTATTATTATAAATGGTCAATGTAACTTACAACCTCTATGAGACAGTTTTATAGTAAACACAATGCACAAATACATTATGATGTGCCAGTCTTTGTACTAATATTCATGGCTACAAATTAAGGAAGCAACAATTCTTTAGGTACCAGACAACATTTTTTTTTGCTAGGTGCATCTCAGCATTATGGAATTAATGAAAGCAAATATTATTAACTAATAAGGAAAATTGACACTCTTTCATACAAGAAAACTTTCTAGTCTGCCAAGTAGAGCTCTGGTCAAAGCCATTGTTTATTCACAAAAAGAGGAAAAATTGCACTTCATCATCAACCTTCTAATGTCCCCACTGCTGGGGTCATGATACACAAATCTACCATATTGGGAGAAACACTATAAACTTAACATCCACAAGTAGTTTCACACATTCGTATTGAAATTAAATAATATATAAAATAGCAAAAACTTAAAATCATTACTGTGTCCACTGGATATGGCATATAACATGATGCTACTTTTTTGTTAGTTCGGGCCAAAATAACCCTGCCATACTTATTGATAATTAAACAAAGGATTGACATAAGCGTCTAGAATCAGTTTTATCGTGGTATTAGATTACGTGGTAGGATCCGAGTCGACACCTTTGTGTACGTCTGTCAATGAGTTCCGGCCGTACAGGAACTGGCAGACTACGTTGTCAATACCAATAAGCAAGTACCAGAAGCCTAATTCCCGTAATTTGACAATAGCCGCAATCCGGTGTCGATCCGCTCCCAGTAACATTACGATCACAAACGGTATTATCGCAAACTTTTAATTTGACGTAAAATTATCAAAACTATCCCAATACGACTGAAAATAGAGCAAAAAAAAACAATTTTTTGTTTCTTCCATTTTCGGTCGCATTACGAACTGTTATTGCAATTTTTGAGTTTACAAAAATACAGTTTGTGATCGTAATGTTACTGGGAGCGGATCGACACCGGATTATGAAATTAGTTTTGTTTCGGTGTCAAATATTGCAAATGACGCCAACGAGCGAATGAGTAGAGGAGCGGTCCCCAAGACAGTCTGTGGAAGGATTATCAATTTATAAATAGAGACGCGCGTGTGACACGATATATCACTAGATAACCACCGCAATCGCATAGTGAGTGTAATGAATCGTATGATTCGATTCCGAGTGCGCTGTTCTGTTCGGATATTGGTTTCGAGTGGACGTGCTTTTAAATTACATGACTGTGAAAAGGGACCGGAGTTATCGGAATTCATATTCTATTACGGACATGATTTCCTACTCACAGTTTACAGTAATTAGTTCGTGTTTTTTTTTAAAGCTTAATTTTATGTCTATTTTTATCCTTTGCTATCCTATTCTTTTTATTAAACGGATAAATATGGGCGACTCGCCAACTACCATGGTCTCGTGGTTAGGACTTAACATCCTTGTGTCACGAGGATGAAAGAAAGAAAATGTATTCTTGTCAGGGGTGTCTCCCAGCACTAACAGACACGAGCCAATTTAGAAAGACCGTTTTCTGAATTATTGCCTCTCGAACGGGGAATCGAACCCGGGAATCAGATGTATCACTGCACCACTAAACCAATCGAGTCATCGTAAAGTTGTTGTATTTGAGCACCAGAATCAGGCTTTAGGAGGTCATGAGTGTTTAAAAAATAAACATTTTTGTATTTTTATTTTGTCTCAGTCGTACCAACAATTTGAAGAGGTTTTTTTTAGCCTTTTTTTCTCTTAGCATATAATCACGTGATATTTCAACGCACATATCGCTGTAATGCGATATTTAAATCACAGTCCGACCCTCTCGGGATTTATATTCTTGACACTTGTTGATGGCAATCAAGAATGGCGCGAAGATAGATGGCGCCACCACCCACGTAATGATAACCCCATTGACTAGTGACATGAAATTTGCGGGATTGAAATGGGTTGAGCATTTTCTTTGTAATAGGGATGTGAAACATTGAACGACTTGTCGATATTTGACACTGAAAATGTGTTCTATCGCATCGTTTTTTAGTTTTTTTTAATATTGTTATCCCTATATTAAAATTATAACATTGACTGAATAATCGAAAATGATAGATATATTAGTAATTTGTATATCATAAGTGACGGACTCGATAGATAAAATAACTGAAATGAATTTTAGGCATTTAATTAGTACCAGCCAGAAACATGCCAAATTAGTAACCCAATATTAACATCAATGTCATTATTAAAATCTACTGTACATTTTAATTTTAATTTACGCAATAAGGTTTGAAAATATGAACCCATATTTTAAGGACATTATTCACGCTGTAATCGCTCTTATGAACGTGACTGACGGGCGACTAAAAGATGGAACCATCCCTATATAATATTGTGTTACTTACTTGTTAAGATATTATCTGGCTAGTACCTAATAGAGTTATTCATATATCATTTTACGTTAATTTGGAGACATACTAATGTCGCAAGATAAAGTATCGACAGAGTATCGATGTTCAATAACATCACTTTTTTATATCACCTGATTGCCAGCTTTTATGCGACCTTTGTGGCATTGAATCTTTATTTGGGCAGCCTTTTCCTTATGAATGGGTTTTCTATTAGAATTTGTTGGTCTGGGACGGAACTTGACTTTCGGGGAGATCAGATCAGATCGAACTGAATACCTACCAGCTGTTGGACGGTCTGCGATTGTCGCAGTAGCGTGGTGATTTTCTTAGAGTTTAATTGAGACGGATTCAATTACTGGTTGGGTCAATTCAGAAAACTAACTTGCCAAATTAGTCTCATTAAGGTTCTTACAGACCGCATAACAATATAATTTCTTTTATGTCTCGCTTACGTATGCTTGATCAGTTATAACAGTTGCCAAATTTAAATATGTTCATCAAAACAAACAACATTTTTTTATGGGGCAAGTTGCAAATATAAATATATATTTTGTTTCTTTATACAAACTAACACTACCTCGGTGCTAAAGTGTGGAGCAGCGAAAAATGATTTCATGATTTTGATGTTGACCTTGCCGTAATAAATTTGGCAACCGTTTTGCATAAAGGCAAAGGTAGACAAAGCATTATGCGAAAAGGCTTTACCGACAAATGGAAAAACTGTTCAATTAACATCACTAAGACAAAAAGTAAGTAAAAGTTAACAACTCTTTATACTATATTGTATTATATTATTTACTCATAATTATGTTGTGTATTGTGAAATTTATATCTACTCGAGGTTTGAAACTCGGTTTGCACTCTGAGCACCCGCCTTGAGACCCTCAAAGAAAAGGATGCTCGGTGTCCTCCCCTTCCCAATGTGTACTTGATCCCCCCCGATTGACAAAAACTGTATCCCCAAGACCTTTACTAATAATTGTTACTGTTATAATAACTTTATTAGAAATATTTATTATTATAAATATTATAGTGTATTTTATATATTTTCAGGATTGTTTTATTAGCGTTGTAAGTTGTAAAAAAAAACGGTAGGTACCATGACCGATCCCCAGCAATGTAATGTGTACGTCTTAGTAAATTGCAGAAAGCCTTAGCTTTTATTCTATTGGATCGTGTATAGAATGTTGTTGGTAATGAACCGCTTCAAAGGACTGATTCGCGTCCCTTTTCGTGTCACGTTCTCGAGTGGATTGTACGGAAGAAGTTATTTGAGATAATAACGCGATTTGTGTAAATGGAACCATTGGGAAAAAATAACAATGTAGATTACATCTCTGATTCGTTAGCAAGATTTTTTTAAGAATACTTGATATTACCTGCAGTCAATATTCAGAATAATGTGTAGTAAACTCATATTATTGATTTCAAAAGTTGCCAGTTAAGTTGAGGTCTTAACTATTAGCAATAACATCGATATTTTTAAACTATCGATGAATGCTATTAATCAAGGACCCTGCCTAAAGACCCAAACTCAAATAATTAAGATTATGAAAGTTTTTATTTGGCACACAAAATAATAAATTTTTACAGTCAGAAAAATAAAAGAATTTGTGCCAAAAAAGTCCTCCACTGAGTAATAGCCGTTTAGTACCAAACATTAAATTACAAACACATTACAATATATAAGAAAATAAAATATAACAATTAAGGTAAAAATATAATTACAAACTAATTACAAACTATTCAATAGTTTTCATTAAAACATTAAAAAAAATACATAGAAAAATAATTTAATAATAACTAGTATTGTCAATTTAAAAGAAAAAAAGAAGAAAGAAACCAAGCAAGACAAGCCTGAGACAACGACAACTAGCTCAGTCGACAGCTCAGCCCTGATCGTGTGCGCATACCAGCTGCTACAGCAAATAATAAATGTAGTTATGTGGTCTTAAATGGTGTACATAGCGGACTACAGTACCATAACATAGGTGCCGTGTGGGGACGGCCATAAAGAATACACTTCTCTACTGCCAACAGGAGGCGTGTCGTAAGAGACGAGACGGGCAGCAGCGTCTGCGTGCGAAATCTTATAAAAAACTGCGCTTGCCAACCCGTCTGACAAGTATTGGCAATCCCAACCAGTGAAAGTCATTGGGGAGGCCTATGTTCAGCAGTGGACGTCCTATGACTGAAATGATGATGACGATGACGTAGGTACAAGGTATGTATAGTGTGACAGTACAAGTTTTGATCAAAGTTACAGTACATTTTGGTCCAAAGCAAATGCGATGACCCACAATTATACGGTCCCTAATTAGTCCAAAGTTCTTGTGGGTCAAAACGCTAAGACAACCAAGTTGCGGTCAGTAATTATTAAACTAAAACTACGCAGGCAAAGGTTAATCCATGTCTAGGGTTCATTTGCGAGATGCTATGGACATAGCTCTAAGAGAACGGCCACGACATTGAATTGCATTTTTTATAGTTTTAAACAAAACCCAAATACTTATTGAAATGCAGTACTCGCATTTCATTAAGTAATCTGTAATTAGAGCTTGCTGTCGTCTTCCTTAACTATTATAGTATTTTTCTGTCAGCATGTCTGCATAAATTTCAATTGTTGAAACTTATGAAATGGAAGCATGGATTTTGGTTTTTGCTTATGATTTTATTAAATTCTTTTAATAAATCAATTATTTTAACTATCACCCTAATTATCTAAACTGACCCTATACTATGAAAGTTAGATAACAAAGGCTTAAATATCACACAAACTCATACCCATTGTAAAATTAAAAAAACGATTTTGTCTATAAAATGTAGATACTTTATACCAGAATTAGGGAATTTTAAATCTTTAATCATCGTAATCATCATTTCAGTCATAGGACGTTTACTGCTGAACATAGGATTGCCAATACTTGCCACGCTTGGCAGGCGGGTTAGCAAGCGTAGTTTTTTACCGAACCGTGTGGGGACGGCCGTAAATAACACACATCCTCTTCGCTCCGCTCTCCGTGTTGTAAGAGGCGACTAATTCCTAAAGCACGAGACGGGCAGCAGCGTCTACGTGCGAAAACTTATAAACCTTTAATGACATTATTGAAATCCATCATCATCATCATAATCAGTCTACGTCAGTACATTGCTGTACATATACTAATAATTGAGTTGTAGTATACATTTTTCTATCGTGTTTGTGTACCGTACGGAATTTTATACTGTTAGATTTTGACGTTTTTTTTGTCTTCATTTGATTGGCTGTTTTACTCGAACTGTATCGGGCCTCGAGTTTATATTTATGTTCAACTTGGATACAAGTTAAACACTCGTTAGTCTCGACCGTTTAAAGTTAACACCGAAGTTTAATTGATGAAGTTCGGTTTTATACTTTCAGGAAATTCCGCAGCTGTCAAAATTTGACACGAATCAAAAGCAAAAGCCTTTTAATAAAATATTTAAATACAATAATAATACGACGAAGCTACTGGTGTAATAGTCGGGTTTGATTTCCGGTTCGGTTCAATTCAGTTACCGATTTTTTTCTAAATTTAGGCATCATATTAATTACAGTGTAGTAATTACCTTACTTGCTAATAATAAAAAAAATCTACATATATTTTTTGGGGGTTCATTCTAGTAGTGGTAACTGGTATTCTTCCACAGTAGGCGACGGTAGACCACACCTTACAGTCAAAATTCCTTCTTAAAGAAGGTCCGCTTGCTTGTTGTTAAAGTATGGAATTTACCCTTTAGGCCTGCATCCAGCGGCTTACTGCAACGTTTACTAAGTCGTCCGTCCACCTTACAGGTGGATATATTACGCTGCGCTTGCCGGAACGTGGCCTCCATTTTAAGAACCTTTCTGCCATCAATTCTACGTCCTATGTGCCCCGCCCACTGCCACTTCAGCTTGCTATGCCATTGAGCTATGTCAGCGACTCACTTTTGTCAAAGTTGAAAGAATGATGATTTAATCTCAGTTTAGGGTAAATCTAGGTTGTGCTAGTAAGCTTTACTCATTAACTCGTTTATTAAAACCCTGTAAATCAGCTTTAACGCTCCGAGTGCGCTGAATCAGAATTAAGCGGCAGTTTCGCTCAGCGCAATTAGTTGGGGAATGGCGCCGCTTTGAGAGACGTTAGTGTGAATGTACCTTAGATTGAAACCTTTCGAGGTTTTTAAAGTAAAACGAAAACTTATTTTACGCTTTATTCTTAGCTAAAGTTTGACTTTTTTATTGTAGTTTTTAAGTTTTGTACTTGTTTTTTAACCGACTTTAAAAAAGGAGGAGGTTCTCAATTCGTCGGAATCTTTTTTAAATTTTTTATGTATGTTCAGCGATCATTCGTTACTACGTTGACCGATTTCGATAATTATTTTTTGTTTGAAAGGTAATACTTTCAGAATGGTCCCATATAAATTTGGTTAAATTCTAATGATGGGATCTATAAGAAAATCATCAAACATTGCATGAACTCCGTACCACGCCAACTGATTTTATTCTATCTTACCTAATATCTTTGCCATATTTGAACCGATTTTGATGATTCTTTTTATAATGAATAGCTTATACTTCAAAGATATTATAATACATTTTTGGAAAAAACTACACCCCTAAGGGTAGAAAAATAGGAAATGAAATCGGTATTCAGCAGTTAAATAATGTTTGCACTCATAAGATTTGTTTTGATTAGAATTTATCACTAAAATAGATGAAATAAGTTAATTTTATTAAAAAAATAAAAACCGACTTCAAATAACTAAAACGCTAAAAATAATCTTAACACTTATGTACCTAATCAGTTACTTTTGGAGTCGGTGCCAGTCGATGAGAGATTCTATGTTTTTGTTTGCACCGACTCCAAAAGTAACGGATTAGGTGCTGATTGCGGATTTTTAGCGTTTTAGTTTTTTGAAGTCGGTTTTTATTTTTTTTATAAGGTTATCTTTTTATGCTTGAAATAGAAACAGAAAATGTCTTCTATCAGAAGAAAATTCAAACTATTTTATTTATACGGAATAGTCAAACAATTTTAAATGCATGTGTTAATAATACTAGTAAATATGCTTTAAACAGGAACTATTATCGTTAACTATATTTTTTTAAATAAAGAAAAATCACTAGTGTGTCCTGTGGTTAAAATTAGGTATTGTTTGTACAAGAAGCAATTTTATTCCGCAATATATTCTAATAAAAAGAAGCAAAACGGGCAGACAAAAACATACTACGCCCACCCCAGATAACATACCTAAATAATTTTTAATTGCTTGTAATGTTTAAAACAAACTTCAAACGTACCTACGTACGACAAACAAGACCTATGTACTGTATAAGACAAAATTTTAGAAACAAACAGCGAATAAGTCACAAAGACATATTTGTCTAAAAACTCTTGTTCCCATATATTACACAGCAAGAATTTCCATTAACACCATATGTACCTACTAATTTCACGTTGTCACAAAGCCGTTTCATTTTCCATGAAATTAAACACAGCCCCACATGGATAATGAAGCTCGGTTGTAGTCAAACAAGAAAAGACAGTAAGCAGCTGTTACTACATATGAAAAAAAGTAATCGTTGTCCGTTTGTCTGCCGATAAAAACCTTTTTAACGTGTGGAGGTATCTCTGTTCCTGTTATAAAGGGGCAGATTAAATTAATATCATATATTCAGGTCAGCAATCCAGCAATCCCTTGAAGCAGTAAAAAACAAATTTTAACGTCAACGCAATCAAAATTGTTTACTGTTTTGCTGCAAAAGAGTTGACCCAGAATTATAAAATTTATCAAGAAGCAATGTAAAAAAAAATAGTGTAAAAAAAGCACAAATTAATGAAAATTGTAGTAATTTTGCGGTTCTCGGCCTTTTTCATTGACTTATGCTTTTTTTACACTATTTTTTTACAAACTCGGAAAAAGCTCCTTATTGATAAGCACTCATTCTAATCAGACAGTATTCTAAAAAACGCCATGTAGTTACATATTAATTTTAAGTAGTTTGTGCGGTAATAATAAAACAGCACTTTTTTTTAACAAATCATCTTAGGTATTTATGCTTACTTGACAATGGCACACATTATGCCCGAGTAATACCGTGCAAAATGCTATTACAATGTTATCGTTTAACACTGTTTGTATGGGGTGTTCCGTGTGGGGACGGCGGTAAAGGATACACTTCCCCACCACAAACATGATTCGTGTCGTAAGAGGCGACTAACTCCTGTAGCACGAGACGGGCAGCAGCGTCTACGTGTGAAATATTATAAAAAACTGCGCTTAGCAACCCGTCTGCCAAGCGTGGCGAGTATTGGCAATCCCCCTGGGGATAGATATTTTCGGGGAGGCTTATGTTCAGCAGTGGACGTCCTACGGCTAAAATGATGACTGATGATGAATATGAAAGAATAAGATAAAAGAATACACTTTAATTTAGTACCATAAGTAGGTATGTAAGTTATTAGATTGGCGGTCCATTTTGAGCTGTGGCTCCGTTCAAAATATACGTTTTGGTTGTATTTTACATCTTTCAGCGAATTTAATGAATAGATATTAGCAAAAAAATTAGGTAACATTTGCCGGGAGAAATAAAAACCGGCCATGTGGATGTCGAGCCATACGCAATATAGTGTTCCGTAGTATCTGGTCACAATCTATGTTTTACACAATTAACAAATTTATCTTAGTAATTTTAACATGTAACCGTTTATCTGGCAGAGGGCAATGACTGAAAAAATTGCACTTTAAAGCTTAATATTACCCGAACGGATCCCTGGATTGAAAATGGTGTTCACACCCACAATATTTTAAAACGACCTATCCAACGACACTCATGCGATAGACAAGAAAAAAAACATCCCCACTGTACATGTAGCGCAGGTACCTTGTGAATCTGAGACAGCTAAGCCGTAGACAGATAGACGGACGGGATGCGGGTTCCTTATTGACTACAAAACCCTAAAAATGGAGCAAGGTCTATGCAAATAAAAAAAATGAATACTGAATTTTAACCGTACTGTAACCATGTTTTCATAATTAAAATTTTGTATTTAATTTCCTTTAATGAAATCATTAACCAGCCTTACCAGTAATAACCTAAGTACATTTCAATTAAACTAACAGCGTTTACTTCCCCTCATTAACAAGTGAATCGCATACAGGGCGATTCAAAAAGTAATTAAAACCGGCGAGCACCGTGTAGACGCAGTAAAGCGTCTATCGGCCATGAATAAAACATCCAGATGTGTTAGACCCCTCTTTACTACAAGGGAAGCCGTGGCATAAGATTGAGCGAGTAAATGCTAGGGCCTACAGGTGACACTATTTATCACGACACGACATTAACATCATCGGCGAAATAAAAGCTTATAGACTTCGCTGGCTCGGCCACATGGAATGAACGGGAGAGGATCGGGCGGCAAAGAAATCTTACTTGGAACGACCGAATGGCCGACGACCTACCGGTCGTCCCAGATACCGCACGGGAGACGAGGTTACGAAGGACCTGCGCGAGTTTCACGTCTATGATTGGCGAGAGGTGGCGCAGAGAAGACCCGAGTGGAGATTCTTATTGTTTGAGGCCAAGACTCACTTTGGGTCACTGTGCCATCTTAAGTGAGTATATAGTTGTATGTGTGCTAAAATCTTTTTTATAGCAGGAGAAATGCTTTATATATCATACCGCGTCGAGGGAAGCATCATAGTTATGTAGGACTCTCTTCTCGAGAAACAGTAAGTTGCTGTTCCCGGCAGGGTCTCTAAAAATCCTGCGGTGTACCACGCAACGTGGTTATGCCGGGCCTCAGGCATAGGGAATGAGTGATCCTGATGAGATCACCTCAGTCGGGCAGTCCTGGGCTGACCATACGCATCAACCAATTTTTATAGAGTACGATTAAAAAAGTAAAGTAAAGTATGCATACGTCTTACGTCCCACAGGACCATGGAGTACATGCCCTATAGAGTAGAATGTCATATGATTTGTTCGACAAAATTTTCCGCCATTTTTTAATTTGTATCTGTGCTGTTTCGTATGGGTGAGCGTTGACAGGAGTTGTCATTTTATACTAAATGTATTTAAAAAATCACTTACTAGTTTCGGAGAATGAATGCACAGGGCACAGGCCTCACCTCAATGGGCTAGTTTCCTAAAAAAAACTAATTATGCTGAGCGGGCACCTTTTCGACACAATATCTAATTTATATTGTTTTGTGTATTACTATATTATTTTCTCTTGTGTGTCGAATAAACGTTTCTTTCTTTCTTTCTTTCTTTCTAATTAGACGGTCAGTTGGCTTAACAGAAAATATTGGACACGTATTTTTCATTTTTTCAATCAAACAAAAAATGATGAAGATATAGCCCGTTAAAGTTCCGCGTAACGTCATGCCTTGCAACATTTTTTAGCAAGGCGTGTCGTCACCGGTAAACTTCGATGCGCTTTATCTTCGTCATTTTTTATTTGATTGACAAAATACAAAATATGGGTCCAATATTTTTGATAATCTAACTGACGGACTAACTAGAATAACCTTTTTTGACCCAGAAAACTAGCCTATCGTTGTGGTTTGGTACTCTACCACGCAGGCCCAGTGTGGATTGATGGAAAGGTAATGTAAGGGCCAGTGGCTTCTTGCAACCTTTACCAGGTCGTCTGTCCATCTTGTGGGTGGAAAGTCAGACGCTGCGCTTGCAGGTCGTTCCCTCCATTCTGGAACCTTTCTGCCCCATCGGCTGTCAGTTCTACGTGCTAGTCGTAATCACAGGACATAAAACAAATTTGCGTACTTATGTTCACAGAAGACTAAAACTTATGCCGTGGTCAAGTCATACCTTTTCATTTGGTTTATTAATTAAAATAACGATCGCGTAATCTCAATACTTAGACCGACCCGCCAAGATGAATGAATCACAATGTAGTCACCTACATACCTCACGCTAAGGCTCATTGGTCTCATGAATCTATCTGTGCCAGGGTGGGTTACAACAAAAACATTACCATTGGGAAATAGCAAGAAAAACAGTTCACACGGTGAGCTAAAAATAGTCAAGAGATACCTTAACCTTTCTGATGTAAAAGCGAGTAAGTTGAAATTATGGTTTTTATGGGGTATGCAATATGAATATTTATTATCCATGATGAAGAAAATGAAACAAGCTCCTAGTTTATTTTGTTGATAAATGTATCTAATAGTAAGCTACATAATGTTTTTAAAGGTTATGAATTTAATTTTAAATATAATGCTTTTTTTTATTACTCGATTATAATCTTTCTTATAATGAAATAAAACTCAAAGTTAGTCAATGACCTGCCAAATAAAACCAATAAACCAATAAAACCAATTTATTTCTGCAAATAGGCCTAAATTAATCTCTTTTTTTTACCCTACCACTGCTTCGGGACAATTGTGGGCTAGCGTCGAGAAGAAGCAGCGCAAGAAACTCGGTCACTATTGTCAGCCTCTTTTTAAATAGTGTGTTTACAATACAAGATAATATGTACCTGTGCGAGCAGGGCAGTATTTAATTCCATACATTACTTTATGCAGTCTGAAATTTGGAACGGCAAGTTTGTCTTTATTCCGGGTATTATGATTATGAATGTCACTTTTCTTAGAAAATAGATGCAGGTTTTTACGAATGTAAATAATATTTTCATAAATGAATTGAGAAGCCACTGTTAGTATATTAATTACCTTGAACAGATCTTTTAACGAGTCTCGGGGTCTAAGGTCGTAAATTGCCCGTACAGCTCTCTTTTGTAGTACAAAGATAGACTCACTAGCTGCTGTTGAGCCCCATAACAATATTCCATATGACAATATACTGTGAATAGCTAAAATACACCAATCTTGCCGTTCCAACATCAGTCAATTGTCTTATCTTTCTCACGGCATAAGCAGCTGAACTAAGTCTTCCCGACAGAGTCTCAACATGAGCACCCCATTGTAGACGGGAATCTAAAGTAATTTCCAAAAAGGTAGTGGAATTAGACGTATCTAGTCGTTCATCTTTTACAGCAAGATATGTTGGGACTTGCTTTACGTTCGGCATTGTGAATTTAATACATTTTGTTTTATTTGCATTAAGCATAAGTTTGTTGGTAGTGAACCAATGCAACACTTGCGAGAGAGCATTTTTTACATCGTCAAATGAATGTTTACCTCTCTTGATTTTAAAAATCAGTGAAGTATTTTACTAAATTTCATTAGAGTTGGAAACTGTTTATTGTCAATACATTTGTTAAAAATAGCTGCGAGATGAGGGGCTATCGCATTTATAATTGTATTTATTGATAATGCTGACAGAGATTCCCCATAAGTCCTCAGTTTTTTTCATGTTTATTTCCTTAAAAGTTTTTACTACTATTTCAGGGTTTATATGCCTAAAATTTAATGGAGTTTTACACTCATCAATACCCGATCTGAGAAGGCATTCAGCTAGTTTAGCAGAAGAAGCCAGTTCCTTAGTTGTAGAGGGAGCTTTGTTTGAAAAGAATGTCTCAAAAGCATTTGCAACTTCTGCATTTGCAAAATGCAAAATGTGAGTTCCGCTCGCGCAAGTATTGAACAAAAAACTTTTTTTGGTGAA
The DNA here is from genome assembly GCA_963576865.1 of Anania hortulata. Classification (NCBI taxonomy): domain Eukaryota; kingdom Metazoa; phylum Arthropoda; class Insecta; order Lepidoptera; family Crambidae; genus Anania; species Anania hortulata. The sequence continues at coordinate 2,569,075 of OY756400.1, forward strand.
CTATTGAAAACAAGAATTGTGTCGACTGTCTTTATTACTTGGTCCTTATTTAGCAACTTCTGACTAGATACTAAGTATCGTGAGCTTTAATATACAACGCATTTGTATATTACATTTGCATAAGTAGTACAACGGTTGGAACTCCAAACCGCACGCGATTCGCGTAAGCACTTAGTTCGGTGTGAACTGGAAATGATATTACTTTGAGCTGCGAGCTGACTGCCCTAATGTATATCATTAAACACTCGTGTGATATAAATGGAACCAACTTGCATTATAATGAACAAAAATAAGCATAAACAAGGTGGGTCTAATTTTAAGTATTTTAAGTTAGAAATACATAACATAAAAGTTAATTTTTTTTAAAAATAGGGCTAAATCGCAAAATTTACCGTAATGAAGTACATGTCCGTTATTATTTTTATGAGCCAGTTTATTTGAAAGTTAAAAATATATAAAATATGTTTTCATATTAACACTACATCGTAATTTGTGATAATTTTGCACAACGACATTATTTAGACATAATATTTTGTATTGTATCATTTTTTTTGCCAGAGCAGACCAGTCTGCCATTATCCGATATTTCATTATAATAGGGTATAGTCGGTTTAATTTATCAAGTTATAAACCATATTTAAAAAAATTAAAGGTTGGTTTAAAACAAAACTAAAAAGTATACAAACAAAATCTAGTTTAAAATTTAATCCAATATAAAAATAGCTCAGTTAAAATTAAAACGTTCGAACGTGTCCTTTCAAAGGGCGGCGAAATTCGCATCAAAATTATACGATACTTTAAATAATTGGGCACCAACATCGGCCTCATTTTGCGAGCCATAGGATGAGCAGACGTTTTATATACAGAAAAAATACTGTCTTAACCTAACTTTCTTAGGTCTTGTCCTAACAAAGCTTTATTGGGTTTTTAATAAGATTTTTTTTGTTTAAAACCAGCATATTTATTTATCCTTTGTTTGTCGTAATTGTAGTTTTCTACTAGCGTTATTCTTAGCCTTTAACGACTCGATTGGTGTATTGGCTCAATAGTTCGGTTTTAGTCAATTCGGAAAATAATATTCTCTGAATTAAATTGAGTCTGGGTGTGCATACACAGGAATGTTATTTTTTTACTTCGATTTCAGGCAATATTGGTGTGTTGTCTGGTGCATACTTAGTAAATTATAATATAAGTATTAAGATTACATCAAATGATCAAAATGTATTTATGGTAAAAATATTTCATTCCAAAGTTATACCCGTTTAGTGGTTCGAAACTTTTAATTTTTACCATTTATTATAAACAAATATAATATAGGCTTAACCAACATGACTAAAGAGACTAAATGTAAGGTATGTATGTACCATACATGTCTAATGTATCATACATTTTAAATTAAACATTATGGCCACATTATCGTACCTTACGCCGAGATAGCGAATCCATTAAAATTTTAATTAAACCGCTCCTGTGCATTGATTCGTCGCCCGTTATCGGTTCGCTTTCCCTAAATTCAGACTTACGCTCTTTTACCACCCGGCCTCTGTTCAATATGATCAGCTGATAATGTCATTAAAGATATTAGGAAACACTATTTATTTTTCTTATTTTTTAAATATCGAACAAAAATGCAAAAATTGTTGTTCCAAAAATTAGGCAAAAATTTGTCTTCTCTAATTATGTATTACTCTAAACAGTACCTAAGCATTTTTGCTTTTATATCGAGCTCATTATGCCAGTTAGAGTGAGTTTACGCCACAAAACATTTAAAAAAACATAGAAAACATCAATTTTGTCGAAACAATAAAAGTAAGTCTGCCTGTCTGTCCGCAAAACCACTAAACCGATTTGGACGTAATCCTACCCCTCATAGTTAATCGGGGGTGAGGAGATAAAATAATAAAACGTACAGTTTAGTTTTTGCCGTGTTATTAAAAAACTAAGTATTAATATTTTTTCCTTTTTGTATTCAATTCAACATAATTATTATTTAATAGAATTTATAGAAATCAAAGGCCAATGTTTACCAAAGAACTCTAATATTCTCAAATCCCACGCGAATCACCGTATAATTAATGAACTCGACTTATCCCGACCAAAAATTAATATCCCTGTAATTAATTGCCCTGTAAATATAAATTCAGCGGACGTCATGCTCCTGAAAGGGAATGGACGGAGGATTAATAATGTCGGAACACGACACCGGTCGTTATCACTTAGCCATAACTTGTGTTTCGTTGTTAAATGGCTGAAGTACCCAAGTTACTAGTATAACTTCGAAGATGAAGTCTTCCCAACTAAGTTCAACTACAGTAGATTGATTGGATTGTAGAGAAAACTATAAATTGGTTTTGTAAAAGAAATATCGAAATTGTTATTAATAGACACGAGCCTAGACGGCTTCTTCCTGTGACTTCAGCTGCGTAGACTTCAGAAATAAGTCAAAGAAGAATAATCGTTTAATAATTGGTTGAGTTGCATTTTTGATTAAAAGAAGGTAACTCAACTAAAAACAGAAATAGAATGATCAACTCAACCAACAAACAGGGCTGACATTTAGACTTTTATGGGCAAAAACGTATGCCGGTGTGGCTCGTTTGCGTCGCCTCGCCTCTATTAGCCGACTGAACAGTAAACAAAGCACACATGGCTTCGAATAGTCTATAAATTTTGCTCACCTGCGCTTTGTGGGTAGGGCTGACGCTTATTTGATTTGGTACTGAAGGGTAGATGGCTTTTTAACACTGAAAACAGTTTGGAGTCAGACAATAAGGAAATAACTAATCTTTATCTTAACCGCTATCGCAAACAATACATTGGAATGGTCTGTTTGACCTGACGCCTTAACCTGTAAATATTCATTAATACGAACTTTTAACAGACAGTGTATCATATCTTACATTTTTAAAGCTATCTGTTGTTAGTTTGTTTGACAGGCATTAGCTATATCAAGCAAAAGTTAGTTATTTTTTTTAATATACACATTTATATGTGTGAAAATTAACTATTGTATTCAAACTAAACGCGTGAATTTTATTTCTCAGTTAATTTTTATCTGATTTTCATAGACACCCGCTTTCTGTTGATTTGTGCAAGTAGATACATAATTTTATAGCAATTTTAGCCGTTAATAACTATAAATGTCAATCGACAACCCTTAGAACACCTTACCGTCTGGTCTTTAGTCGTTATGTGCCCAACAAAACTTATTGAGCTGTAACTGTGTTGAATAAACAAATGTTTACGCGATATTCATTCGAGTTCGACTTTTGTTCGAGTTTGTGTATTTACATAATGCTGAACTTATGTTTAAAGACGTGACTTGGCATCAATGAAGAGTATTGTGGGATTTGCATATTTTTTTACAAATTACACAAAATGAAACAAATGCATGTATTTGCAATCTTAGCTAGTCTAACTTTTATTTAAAAAACTTTATATACTAATTCTAAATCTTAAGAAGATTTTATATTGGTGTCATACACGTTTCCTAGTAAAAATAAGTTTTTTATTATTTTTGTAATCGTAATGATGAGTAGTTTTCTCATTTCTCAGTAAAACCTTTATAATTTATTTCTTCGAAAAAATATAATAAAACCTCATACCTAACATCGAATAGCCTTCGCATAACGCAAACCGTCTCTCAACTACGGCCATAAATTCGTTCGCAGTCACACGCTAAGTTTTTTCGTAATTGCAACGTCTTGCCCGCTCATAGGGCGCCACTGTAGCAATTTATTTTTCTAGACGTTAAAAGCGTTCCATTTCCCCACTGAAGTATTGGGGTCGCATGCGCCCATGTTGACCGATACACACACTGAAAAGCGGTGGTGCCGACCTAGAATCCTCTTTTGAGTTGACTTGACTTTTAAAAAGTTTGTTGTGGTTTCCCGCGTTAAGTGCGGGAAATGTCAGTTAGCCTTTTAAAACTTTTACTTAATGCGCCGCCAGGGTAGCTGCGGGAAAGTGGAGAAGGCCTAAGTGTATCGTTACATAAAAAACTAATATTTGAGTATAAAATACTAATTTACTTAGGACGAAAAAAAATCGCGGTAGGTACTTAGATTTTTAAAGAAAAAAATGTACTGGTAAAGGATACTGAAAACCTTTTCCTATCAATATTATTATTTGTTAAGAGCACGAAGAAACTTGTTTCTTTTGCAAACTATCTGAGGGTAGGTAGATTTTTAATGAAAAAATTGTGCTGGTAAAGGAGACTGAAAACTTTTTTTATTTTTCTATCAATTTTGTTATTTGTTAAGAGCACGAAGAAACTTGCTTCTTCTACAAACTTTCTAAGAATACCAGTGGGTTTATCTACTGATGTAACTAAAAATAAATTAAAAGACAAAACCGTCTCCCGCGACCCAACACGTCTGTTAGCGTCTTAAAAATAATTGCCATTTCTTGCAGCAACGTAACTACTTACTCGTGTGCTATTTAAAGTGTTCTCTAGCTCAGTCCTCGACCCAACATGTATGCCACATGTTTGCAAAGGCGAGACAAAGCCCAGTAATAACGTGGAAAGAATGGGCGCGGGACAAAACGTAGTGAAGTGGCGACCCAGAGTTACCATTGTGCGGTAGGGTTGGTTAGCGTTAGAAATTTTATTAGGTTTAGTATTTTTTTTAAATTAAATTTTCACAAAATATATTTGTAGTGAGAGCTTCACCTCACGTCTGTAGGCCGAGAATTCAAATACTATCACGTATGTGTGGATTTTTTGGAATGTATGTATTTACTATGATGTTACTATTTACTGTTCTACAAAATCTTAGTTAATCTAAACTATCTTTAATAGTAAAAAAATATTCTTTCTTTACATTCAAACATTTTTGATAACTGAACAGCGGCATCTAACGGTAGATAAGAAGCGCCATCTACATTATATACAGTACATTTTTCCGGGATAAAAAGTAACATCTGATATTATAGGTTATCTATTATTTCTGTACCAAATTTCATCTAGATCCTTTCAGCCGTTCTTGCGTGATTGAGTAACAACCACTTTTGCATTTTTAATATTTGTAAGATTTTAAAACTACTTACTTCTCCTTCACCTGTACATTCAGATTACACGGATGTGTATCGTCCATAATTGTCTGGTTGCCTTATAAAACTATACGAGAGGTCTGATGGCAAACTCTATACAGGGTTTATTTAAAACATCAACAACCTCCTAGGAGCTGATTCTGGTGCACAAATTCAACAACTTTTTCTATGGGACCAACGTAGTAATCTAAAAAAAATTACTGCTTCATACAAACTGACGTCCGCTGGTCGGCGTTTTAGTTTGGGGGGGGGGGTGAATTTTTTTTTGCGATTTCGATGTTGGTCCAATAGAAAAAGTTGTTGTATTTATGCACCAGAATCAGCCCCTAGGAGGTTGTTCATGTTTTTAAAATAACCCTGTATAGAATAGATGCTTGATGCATCTAGATATATTTTGGTCAATAAAACCTCAGTAGCTTCACTTAATGCAGAGCAATGTTGCCAAAGTGAATCAGTGAAAAATACCAAGCGGACCTAACATTATTATTACATATTATAACTTAATTAATGTGTTGCCTTGAGAATCTTCTTCTTGAAATTAGGTTTTTGGTTTAACGAAACAATATCTTTATCTTTCTTCCACTTTGAATACAGCTTCAAACAATATCATACTCATAAAACATTCAAATAACAAGCAATCTTAGGTTACAACATTTTTCTGTTATCGCCATTTTATTCTATTCCGCTATAAAAACGAACGTAATATTCATGATAATCACAATTGATATTTGTGTTAGAGCAGTTCCTGAGGTCGTAAAGAAATATATTACCCACTTTTACGTTATGCATTTGTTTTGGGCTAAAAATAGAGTCGCTTTGCATGGTTTTATTGCCTTGCTCACTTGGCATAATACCGAGATAATTCTTATAACTTTTTAGGGTTCCGTAGCCAAATGGCAAAAACCGGAACCCTTATGGATTCGTCATGTCTGTCTGTCTGTCTATCCGTCCGTATGTCACAGCCACTTTTTTCCGAAACTATAATAACTATACTGTTGAAACTTGGTAAATAGATGTATTCTATAAACCGCATTAAGATTTTCACACAAAAATAGAAAAAAAACAATAAATTTTGGGGTTTCCCATACTTAGAACTGAAACTCATTTAAATTGATCGGTCTATGGATATATATATCTATGGATAGGTCTTCAAAAATGATATTGAGGTTTCTAATATCATTTTTTTCTAAACTAAATAGTTTGCGCGAGAGACACTTCCAAAGTGGTAAACTGTGTGTCACCCCCCTTGTAACTTCTAAAATAAGAGAATGATAAAACTAAAAAAAAATATATGATGTACATTACCATGCAAACTTCCACCGAAAATTTGTTTGAACGAGATCTAGTTTCATTTTGCAATAAAAATACCATAACTATGACTCGATTGTCGTGATGGGTGAACTTTTACTTATATATGTACCTACAGGTTTGCACGGAACCCTCGGTGCGCGAGTCCGACTCGCACTTAGCCGGTTTTATGTATTTTTAACGGTCGCTGCAGTTGCACTATCACACGTATTATTATTTTAGTTGGTTTCATAATTATTTTAGCGAGTGTTAATGCAAATTTAACACAGAAATGCAAAATAATTTATTTGTTTCATATTAGCTAGCTTTGGGACTTAACCTTTTTTGTGGCGCAATATCAGAGGCTCAATTCCCTTAATTTGACAATAGTCGCAATCCGGGGTCGATCCGCTCCCTTATGATAAAACATTTAAAGAGCTTTAGAGAGCAAGTTTGGTGTAGTTTGTGTTCTAATGTTTAGTAAAGTGATAAAGATCGGAAACTATTGAAGTATCATTGTATTCAACGCCGCATCGAGTGTCAAGTGTTTTGTCTCAAGACAACTTGCTTTAGACCCAATAGCGTCTTGAAACCTGCTTCTTCACTGAATCCATGAAAAGCAATAACACTAAACACCCGTTATTTATTGTGAACAATATATCAAGAAAATACTCGACATTGGCAGAATCACTTCGCTGCTTATAGAGCGGGATTGAGTTCATAAAAAAAGTAAATAACCCTTTGGCGTCTTACAAAAGCTGCCTGCGCGATGATTGTGTTATCAGTTTTTCATTGTAATACCTACTCGTATATAAATGGCAATTTACAGTACAAATATTAAAGCCATAAATTAAGGTATTATGTCAAACAATTACGAAGAAGAGACGAGCTAACGCGCGTTCATCATACTGATTTTAATATTTAATTCGTCGACGCGGTGTGTGCCAGCAAACTTTGTCAATTAATTCTCGTACAAAACATGCAAAAAGCTCTAAACATCTCTTAATTGCATGTTTAACGTTTGCCAATGAGATTATTATGTTGAGCTGAATTGATTGCGTCATCTATATGCTTAGTATTAAGATTAGAGTAAGAGAGAGACTTAGAGTATTAAGATATCAAAAAAAAGGAATGGAATATTGTTTCTTTGATACGACTAAACTGATTTAAATAAAGTTTGAAGGCTGGTACTTATGTTTTTTTTTTTACGAAAGTTTGCCAAGGGAAAAAATCTGGAACTCTATCAATGGATTACATTTTTACATATCTAGTTTTAAAACTGAGACAGAGATGCTTTTTTTGGGCTACAGTATAGTATAGCACTTGCGATTACGGGTCACTTTGGAGAAGACGTGTTCTTGAGTGGAGACCGCGATTAGGCAAACGCACCATAGGGCGCCCTCCGAAAAGGTGGAGTGACGATATAGGTACGCAAGGTTGCTGGCAGTGGATGGAAAAGAATAGCCAGGGATCGGGCTCAGTGTCGTGTATTGGGAGAAGCCTATTATGACCAGCAGATAGATAAGATAAGATAAGATAATATTTTATTTTGCTAAAAATGTGGTACATACAGATCTTAAATTTTAACAGCGTTTCACACATTTTACCAGAATCTGGCATGCAAACAATTTTATTATATACAATAATTTCTAATTTTAACATCATATTCGTTTGAAAAAATCAAAATATTCCTCCACTGAGTAGAAACAGTTATGTATCAACCAGGTTTTTAGTTTCTTTTTAAACATTTCCAATGATAGAGACTTCATATCATCGCTCAGTCTGTTATATTGCAGTGGACTGACATTTCTGATGATAGCTCATAAGTAAGCGTTTTAGCGAAGGCGTTCCACAAACGTAAACGCTGATCGCCGATCTAGCGTCGCGCATCGCGTACGCGTATCTTGTTTTAATGAATTGAAAATGCTTTCTTTAGTTAAATAATGTGTATCACTGTATTTAAATTTAAAAGATTTTTTAAAAGTCGGATAGTAAGTTTGCCCGAAACAATTTATTCAGCGTTACGGTTAATTCTAGGCAGATTTTGGCTAAATAAGAATAACTTAATAACTTCCTATCCTCATAATATGTTTTTAATGATACAATGTAGATGTAATGTTTTCGTAGAATGAATTTGTCTGTGTTCTTTTTTAAAGTAACTCTCTAACCAAGACAAAAATGTTATTTTAACAGACTCCAAAAGTGTTCTTAAACATATATTTCCTCGAATAATCAAGTTACACCAATAGTGTATATAATTAAAAAGCAACTTTTGGAGTTAAAACTAAAGTCTAAAACAATTAAGCTGCAGTGGATCCCCGCTCACGTAGGCATATACGGAAATGAACAGTGATCGAAGTAGGTAGATTGATTTAATGTACTTTGGTAGTGCTAGCATAGTATGGTTAATATATGGCTTTTTTTTCAAAAACTGATACCAAGAAATTCCGGAATCCCGGTGGCATGTCCATATTAACATCAATGTTTGAGATCACTGACCCCAAATCAATCTACCTATTCCGATCACTGAAAATGAAACGGATACCCTAGCAAAGCAAGCCAGTTATGGTGGAATTTAAAATTAAGCAAAAATCAAGAAATTGTCCCTCTTTAAAAGTTCTAAAATAATGTTGGTGACAGCATATATCTATCTTTTCGGGTTAACTCACTATACCATTTTTATGGTAATCAAATTTGTTCTAAAATAACGCATCGGCGCTAGCGCCAATAAGCGTCGCTTTTTCTTTTACTTTTTAAGCTAGGAAGCCAAGTCACTTCTCAGCTCAAAATTATCTTGATGAAGACTAATTAAGGTTGAAAAAGACAATTAATTAAGGTTGAGACTTTAAGACTTAAGACTAAGTGACAGATCGAATCACGCGGGCGCAGCCAAGGGCGAAAGCTAGTAGAAAACAGTAATTATACTTATAACTTCTAAGATTCCCCCTAAAACATGTATGAAACTTAGTATCAAATCATGCACGTACTATATATCAACGTCAAACCCAGTTAGTGTTTGAATAAATCAATACCTATTCACTTCAGGTAGTAACTCAACTGAATAATACAGAAAGGCTGATGTTATTTTAGTAGGCAGAACCAGTTTCTACTTACTTTGGAGTATGATGACCACTTAACTAATAGGCTAGTTTCCTGGGTCAAAAAGAGATTATTCTATTTAGTCTGTCAGTTAGATTATCAAAAAATATTGGACCCATATTTTGTCTTGTCAATCAAACAAAAAATTACGAAGATAAAGCGCATTAAAGTGAGCACGTGACGTTGCTTGCTAGAAACTGTCGCAAGGCGAAACGGAACCCTTATAAGATAACTTTGTTGTCCGAATGTCTGTCTGTATGTCTGTCAAGACCCTTTATCACAGGAACGCGCGAAATGATCGAGTTTAAAATAAATACATGTACTAAGGTTTACAGTCCCTTGAAGCTGTGAATAAACGAAACTTGAGTTAACGTAAAAAGTTACGGCCATCTTTGCCGCAAAAAAACTTATATTTCGACACTCAAGAAGGGAATCATTTATAGGGTACTTTCCGTGGACCTAGTAGAGCTATGACACAGTACAAGTACAGTGAAAAATCTGAAAACTATTACATTTGTAATTAAATTTTGTTATTAATTTGTAATTAAAAAGGTTGCCTGGAAGAGATCGCTTTTGGCGATAAGGCCGCCCTGTACATACCTGTGTCTTTTTTGTAATTTTAATGGTTTTTATGCAATAAAGTGTCTATCTATCTACTTGCTTTTTCTTGTGACTTCGTCTGCATAGACTTCAGAAGAAAAGATAAATAAATAATTATCCCACAGGAATACAAAACTAGTATAAAAAAATATGTGTCTTTGCTAAACATTTACTGCAGGAAATTTATACGTGTGTGTCTTTTCTCTAATTTAGTACGGCTGATAGCGTCGTTGGGTAACAAATATCCAAACATTCACACTTATAATCAGCCCCCCTAGCATGACACTTTGATTTATTTACACCAACAGCAAAAACATGATAGATATAGCCGCCATATTGAATCACCGTGCCGATGACGTCACATGTTATGATCGCTGTTTCGATAAAAATTCAAGGTGGCGTCTTTATCTATTATATTTCTGCAGTTGGTGTCGATAAATCGCTATATCATATCATATCGTGTTTTGGTAGTCATTGCTGTCTGGTTAAATTTTTTCGAGTAGCACTCAGAGTTTAGTATGTACGAGTATGTACTCATAATAGCGGTTTTTTAAACGATTTTACTGTTTGTCTTATAAATAAGTTGTTTATATCATTCCTGTATTAGACTTCCTCCTCCTCGCCATCGGTTTCCTCAGTGCTGAGGGTCGTGATTGCCTCAATGGAGTATCCTATTACGGACTATCTGACGCCATCTGCTTCGGTCAATCGCAGAGTGCAGAGCATCATGGATGTTAGTGTCTTGCGGATCTGGTCCGTTCAACGCGTAGGGCTTCTTCCTCTCGGTCTTTTGCCTTCGAGTTTGCCAGTGACTATCAGTCTCTCCAGGTTGTCACCGTCTTTTCTGGCAATGTGGTCGAAGAATCTTAGAAGAGCAAGATTTCCTGATACAAGTATATTGCTTGCTTAATAGGAAATCTCTATAAATTGTTATCGATGTAAACTTTTTGTTACAGAATAAAACATTTTTGATTTGATTTTGATATCAGTAGTTATAGTGTATACAGTTTGGATACTCATTACAAAGTCGCCTTGTACGTTCCGAAGCTGTCTCTTTCCACGAGTCGACTAATTAGTAATTAATACGAGTTACTGCAATGCGGTAAAAACCCTGTGGGGACAGTATGAATTCAGGGTGAGTTAATATACGAGCTATGAAATGGAATGTTTCGTGATAAATTGATCACAGAAAAAGCTTAAAAGAAACCCTCTTTTTTGGTTTTGGAATCACAAGTCTGTTTAACTTAAGACATATACCTTCCTAATTTTTTTTCGAGAATTTCGAGAATCGAACTGGCTGTTAGGTTCTTACAGAGGATTTACGAAATCTTGTTCGATTGAAAATAGTTAAAATAAAAGATACGTTGAAATTATTTCTAGGAAAAATATTATACGAATAGAATTAAAAAAAATACCTAAGTAAATTAATGTGTAAAATGCCCAAAACTCTGAAGTTATTTCCTAATTACTTTACTCATTGTATGTGGTGTGTGTGTTAAAAAATATCTATTAATTTTGTTTTAAATTAGCTCTAAATCAAAGATAATATATGACTTTTGAAAAATTGAAGTGCCTCTAGTAATTGATCCAAAACATAGCTGTAACAACGTTGGCTTACTGACGAAAGAAATTCGACAATATTACTAATGTCCTCCGTAGCTCAGTTGAAAGACTCCTACCAGGATAGTGAAAGATCATGGGTTTGAATACCACCAGAAACAGTTCAATTAAATTTTTACTGAAATATTATCTTTCATATGACTAGTTTATTATTTTAAATAATCAATGATTAAATTATTTATGTTTAAAGAAATTAAAATCAGTTTTTGTATCTATCGGATCGGGATAAATTCTGTAAATACAGTTATAAAATATTGCTATTTATTTTTTTATGTGGTTTTGTAAAAACAAAAGCACTAATTAAAACCCTGCCTACGTCATTCCAAGCCTTTTGACAATAATACACCCAATCGCGAGTGGTAAGATTTCTTTTAGCTTCACACAATGCGGTAACCCACTTTCAGCCATTGTCAGGAATATCTAGCAATAGTAGGTAGAGATTATAGCCACAGTAAAATTTTGAATAGTAGGTACTCTCACTATAAGCTTGAAAAATATTTTACGCGGAATTAGCCATTCGTCATGCAATATGAGTCAGTTCACATTGTCGCAAAAAAGGATTAAAGATTGTAAGCGAGCTATTTTCTTTTCTCTTTTTAAACAAAATTGCACACACAGGTACCTAATTAGATAATTACCTATCTTATCTTATAGTGTAACTAATTAGATAATTATGTTACACACAATTACCGTTATTTCAATTTAACAAGGAATTACAAGAATAACATATAATATTTATGCCATTCTGTTCTGCTCTGCGAATCATGAATACAATATCCTGAACTAAGCAAAGCTTGTACCATGGCGATTAGATAACGGATAAATATAATTAAATACATTTATAAACATCCATGACTTATGGTAGGTACAAACGACTATGCTTATCATTACACAAACGTTTGCGTCTTGGAGTATTTGCGATATCGCTAGCGCCTGAATTTTATTCCGAAACGAAAACCATTAGACAAAAAAATCTGCCAGTAAAAACTACAAGCATTTTTCGACGGTAGTTATTTGATTTGAGCCTACTGAACATAATTTATATTATGTTTTAGCTATATTATACAACAGTGACGATATTCCAGTCACACAACCGAGCCCTAATATCAGTACATGGAAATGTGCGTATGAAGTGGTTTCTTTGGATCGCGGCAAAAAGGGAAAAATAGCCAAGGCTGTGTTGGTCACAAGTATTTGAGGTTTCAATAAATATTTTTTTGTAAAGCTTTTGTGTGTAAAGATTTATAATGGCGATTCGACTGATTCGGCTTAAATGCAAAGGCAAGGTCCATTCAGAAAACGCCTTAATAATTATGACGACACCGCTTTAGGTCTGTATTCGTTGTTAAAAAATCTAACCGTTGATCGGCTATTTATTTGGGGCTTTTTTTTAGATGTTTAAGTTAGTACTACAGTAAAAGTTGTTGTTTACGAGCAGTGGAATTAACCCCTAAAGATAATTTAGTTTAAAAAATTAACATAACAATAGTAGGACGTCCACTCACAAGGACAGACGACCTGGTAAAGGTTGCAGAAAGACGCTGGATGCAGGCCGCTTCTAACCGGCCAATCTGGAAGTCAATGGGGGAGGCCTATGTTCAGCAGTGAAAGTGCTATGGCTGAAATGATGATGATGAAAAAACTTATTGCACAGATATAATAAATCATACAAAAGGTGAACGTAATCTGTAATGCCCGATCCACCTACATGTGGCCGCGTCACAGTAAAATGTTAATTGTCTCGTTTTCGTGGCCTGATGGGTTAATGCCATGCATCATTCTCTACCAGTCGACCATTAGGCTAAGCAAAAATTTTTGTAAAGCCTTATATCTATTACAAGGGGACCCTGAAAACGGAAAACAGCACGGCACTGGTTTATGGGCTACCATAACTAGCCCATAGTAACCCGCGCCCTTGACCCGCGTCGTGTAGTTGAAAGCTGCTCTGAATTAATGAATTGTTAGGGTTTTCGCTGTGCCACACTTTTTAGACCGCATTATTTTTTATCTGCTTCCGATACAAATAAAACTAATGAATAGATAGATAGATACTTATTGTAGTTACAATTTGTGTTTACAGAAAGATGCACAATTTAGGCGGTCTTATTGCTAAAAGCGATCTCTTCCAGACAATCTTCAGGTAGAGAACAGATACAAAACAAAGTACTTTATATTTTTTGTGTGGCAGCTAGTTGTGACTGAGTTTGTTCCGGCGTTTCTTCTCAGCACTTGCCAGATTGTCTGTGTCTTGTCTCGAAGCGCTAGTAGGGCCCAAAAAATAAGGAGACATGTTCTGCCCCATATGGGCCAATAATGTTATTATTGACGTTCATAAGTGGCAATTTTCTGCCCTAAATTGAATAAATGATTTTTGACTTTGATTTTGACTTTTGACTGTGTAAGTTTGCTGCTGAACTCCTAAAACTGAACGCCGTAACTATCTAAGCTGTGTCTTTTTACGTACAACACTATACAGAAATTGTGAAAATAATAATAATATGTCTTTGTCAACTACAAACAACTTGAAAGGAATAAAAAGGTGTTTTAAGCCAGCGACTGAGCCCAATCCTCGGCTATTCTTTCCATGCGAATTCACCTTCTACAGGGCGCCCAATGCTACGATTGTTAATATTTGTCAAGCGCGGTCTCCTTATGAACACGTCCAACCTCATCGGTTATGTAATGTAACCTGCCCACTGCCACTTCGGCTTTCTTATCTTTTGAGTTATATTGATTAGGTACTCGTACTTAAATTTTCTGTCTGAAAAACTCATTACCTGTGATATTACAAAGCTAAAAGGAAAACTATCACAGCTAAGTTTTTCAAGATACCGAGTAAATAAAATGTACTTGGTAAAGAAATATACTTAAATAAAGTTGTAAATTATGTAAAACGCGTAGTAAATACCGCATATTGTGACGGGAAAGTACAAAACCCTACATTGCACGTGGCTCCCAGTACGCACTTGGCCGGTTTTTATTTTATCCTTAAGAGAAATCATGAGATAACTCATTTCAAACTACACGGATGAACCCAAATGTTGATAGGTAATATAATATAGCTAACATCGTTGATACTTTGCGTTGGGATATCGAGTCAGGCTACTGGCATATGATTGATGGCGCCGCTAATGTTGGCGATGCACTTGATATAGCTTACGCTTGGATGTTACTTTGATGTGATTTATTATAGACCGATTTATAATATTCTTGCAGTTTCCCTCGACACTGAGACATGACCCTGTTGTACATTAGATCGCGGTGAGTCGCGTATAAACCCTCTACACAGGTCGAATCAGATATGAGGTGATCCGTTAACGAACAATAGTCGCTGACATAGCCCGATGGATTAGCAAGCTGAAGATACAGTGGGCGGGGCACATAGCACATAGAGCTGACGGCCGATGGGGCAGATAGATCTAGAATGGAAGCCACGTACCAGCAAGCGCAACGTAGGACGTCCACCTACAAGGTAGACAGACGACGTAGAGGTTGCAGGAAGCCGCTGGAAGCAGGCCAATCTGGAAGTAACTAGAAAAGTCTTATGTTCAGGAGTGGACGCCCTATGGCTGAAATGATGATGATGACTGGTCAGACGAGAGAATAGCTTTAACAGGATGTTCTTTCTACCCATTAAAATGAACAACAATTGCGTCGAAACTTTGGTGACATATAAAGCGCTCTTTAAAGAAGGTTTTAAAATTAAATTCAAAGCCATGCGTACGAAGTCGCGGACAACAGTTTGTATATAAGAAAAAGATTTTCCACCGTAGAACATAGTCAAGTGTGCTCCGACGGGATAAAACGTTAGAAGGAAGAATGAGGTTACCAAAGTATGATCGTCATTATTTAATAGTGGCGGTGTAGTTGGATACAACATATTACCTCTATAAAATGATTTTTGTGTTAAAAGTAATTAAAGCTTACTATGTTTAATTTTTGTACTTCTTCTACAACACCCCAATCCACATTTATAGGCTTCTACGAAAATATTTCGTTTGTTCGGACCTAATATACTAAGCCTAATAAATAAAAATCATGTATTTTTGTAACCTTTGACAAAATATGAAAAACAAGCCTGTTTTCAATTGGACACAATTATCAAACGTTTGGCACAAGTAATTTTAACGTTTATACCTACATCGGACGAACGCAACATTATCGTTGTAGGCCTTCTGGTTTGCGTGATGGAGTAGCCTACTGCCCTAACGGTCCAAACTACCTCACAGTTTCACATAGGACATACTATATACAGGGTTATTTAAAAAAAATCAACAACCTCCTAGTGTCTTACACTATACACTACACAGGTAATATGCAACACATACCTATTTTTACGTAATTGGTTTTTAAAATTCACTTTCCCATACTAAGCCGCTGATCAGCTGACATCAGTTTGCATGAAGCAGTGAAATTTTTTTTAGATTGTGATGTTGGTCTCATAGAAAAAGCTGTTTTATTTGGGCACCAGAATCAGCCCCTAGGAGGTTGTTGATATTTTAAAAATAACCTTGTATATCTAAACTTACTTTTACTTTACTTGAAGTCACCATAAATTATGTAACTTAAACGAACATTGTTTGAAAGTTAACAAAACTCAGCTAACATGGATGGAGCGCAGTTATAAGATGGTTATTAACTTAGGCTACACGAATTTCAAAGTTCGCTACGACATACTGCGCGGGAACAAAATGTACAACATTGTAAGTCTAAAATACTATACCTATCTTTATCTATATCTTTTACTATAGAGCCGAAGTATGTAGAGTTAAGTAAGGATAGTTATCTGGACATGTTTAGTTAAGTTAACTATATAAAGACATGATGGTCCTTCATGTTTAATTCAAGAACCTCATTTAGGCCTTACAGCGTAAGAATTTTATTTTGAAGAGAGTGGTGTTTCATCATAAAACTACTAGCCCAACTATAGCCCAGAGTCCTTTTATAGAAATAGAAATATTTATTTGCTAAATGTGGTACAAGAGATCTTAATAACTATGTTAAGAGGACAATACACATTAACCAGTATTACATTGGCATGCAAATATTTAAAAAACACCTTAAATATTACTATATTTAGTTGAATTTTAAAATTTATTGTAAATTGTTCGACGACCTCCGTAGCCAAGAGGCGAGCATACCGGACTTGGTGTCGCTATCTCTGAGGTTCCGGGTTCGAATCCCGGTCGGGTCAATGTAGAAAAATAACTTTTCTATATTGTCTCGGGTCTGGGTGTTGTGGTACCGTCGTTGTTTCTGATTTCTGTAACACAAGTGGTTTGGCTATTTACCACAGGATCAGAGCAATGTATGTGATGTTGTCCAATATTTTAAAAAAATTAAAAAAAAATTAAAAAAAAAAATCCATTCAAAGTATTCCCTTAGAGAATAAAAGATGTGACTGTAGCCACTTTATAAGTCCTGTCTTAAATTCTTTTCCTGTAAGAAGTTTTATTTCGTCAAGATTATTAAACAACGTTCTGCACATATTATAGGCATTTCATTTATAAATATCGGTACGGCATGGCGGTTTATGCAGCAGATTTACGTACTGTGCTTTTTTTTTACAAGTGGTAACATCGACAAGATTTTAAAAATATTCTGGCTGTAGTTTTGTGATTACGCACGCTAATACTCTACTACTAACTACTAACCCACTCTATGGAAAGAAATTTCTGAAATATTTTTTTTATTATTATTATTATTATTTAGTTAGAATTTAGATAGACAGATACTTTTTATTGCACACCAGCACATAACGTAAATCCAATCTAGAAGTCACTGGGGGAGGCCTTTGTTCAGCAGTGGACGTCCTACGGCTGAAATGATGATGATGATGATGACATAACATAAATAAGGTATAAAGTAGATACATTTAAAGATGTACAATTTTGATAATATATGTCTGCTTATCTAATTTTGATAATATATGTCTGCTTATCTTAGTTTGGATATTACATGCTAGTTTTAATAAGTATTTAGGCGGTCTTGTCGTATATTTATTTATTATAACTATTCATTTGTTAAAAAATCACAAATGTGGAGTTAATGCCATGTGGAATTTCCTGCTATTCGAATATTAGACTAAATAGATATGTTTTATGGGTTGTGAGACAAAGGAAAAACAAAAGTAATGTAAAACTCCAAGAATGCTGTAGGTTTTTTTTATCCCCATAAAATCGCTGATTTTCAGTGATTTATAGACGTATAAATTAATAAAAAATATAACAGTTACCTAATAGAAACAATCAATTGTAAAGTTCATATTTAATTTTGTTTAACACGGAATGCTCCATGCACTCCATCAGGTAGACGAATTTTAATTACGATCCTGTCATATTTTATCACGCCGCCCGCCCAATATCCGATATTCCGCCCAAACAGTCCAGCGCAGTCGGGATGATTCGAAAAATGCATTTTAAAATTTGCAAAGAATTTTGTAGCAACTATTTTATGTTCAATTGTTTTACGATTGAATATAAATCTATGGCAGGCTAAATAATATTTAATGACATACTGTAAAGATTGAGTGCTATACCGTATTTGACCGAGATCTGTAAGATGCTTGTAGCTCAGTGACGGCAGCACTTTGGTACTGATCACTAAAGTTAAGCCACGGTTGTGAGTGGATGGGTGACCATACAAAAACTGGATATTTAGTAACATTAAACACATGTATCGCCGTGCTTCGGAAGGCACGTTTAAAGTTGGTCCCGGTTATAATACAATATCGCATAAATACAAGAGCCCTACAGCTGCTTAATAACATCTGACAGTAAGGTTTAGTCACTGGCCTCACAACACCCCTCCACCAATCCTCACTGGGCTCGCGTGGTGGAGTGTGGCCCAAACCACCTCATCAACTATGCGGTATTATTTTAAAAAAACATAACTTTTTATCCTTTGAATATGGAACCTACATTCATAATGCCAAAAAGTTCAAGAATGACCCCCGCTTTGCAGCTGTTCGATTTGATCATACTTCCATAGTGTAGTAAGCTGTTGATTTACCAAACAGCGATCTTTGTCGTCCAGCTACAGAGCGGCCTGATGTAACATGCGGTGGTTCTTGTGGGCAAATAGTGGGTAATATACTTGCTGAGTTGGTGGTGAGAAGCGTCCTCATCATGGAGTTTTTCTCTACATAACATGTTATCGTGCCCAGGACAGCAGTTATGAGTGAAGCAATGTAGATAATCTTTTAACTGTACTATCTCATTTCTTTCACTAAAATATTTACTTTGTATGTACACGTTTTCCCAAAATCCGTAACTGAGATTTATTTGCAATTTAAGTGCCTACCCCATTTATTTCTCTATAAATAAAAGTAAATAAAATGGAGCTATACATTAGAAGTGTTATTCGTTACTTAGAAAGGTTTTTTCACATGTTAGAACGCATTAGGAAACGGACCAGGTCCCAACAAAATTATACAGAAAATGGTGATATATGGGTTACACAGTTCTTCGGCTAAAGCCGTCTTACGAAAATTTATTTCTTGCCATTTCTTGTCTACTTTCCCCGACGTTATTCCTAGTAGATTTTTGTCTAGATGTTCTAGTGTCTCGTATTCATATTATATTACAGACTAAATATTTTACAGACTTACTCATACCTTTAAAAGGTAGGCAAGAATTTATTTGCACAATATTACTTATGTATTTTGACAGAAGGGCTCTGATATGAAGTAGGAGTAGAGTAAGTAGCTTATTCTATCAGCCAAAAGGATTCCTAAGAAATATTCGATGTTAGTCAATTTTAGCCAAATTCAAATAGCGCTTACTTCTAACTATACTTATATGTAGCGACAGGCGTCAAATACGCTAGATATTAACAAGGTTTTTGGTATTAGTGAGCTAAGGGGGGCTTGCTTAACTTAAGGCAATTGGTGCCACTACGCGTGTTAGTACGAATATCGCACGAAAAGTTATTAAAATACGGTTCATAACAGCGCGCAATGAAACGTGGCTGTTACGAAAATCGCTTCGTCTTTAGGTAAAGAAAATTGGGGAAAATAAAACTTTTCGCGTGGATACAATTGTTTGATTAATTCTGTGACCCCAGAATGCCGGTTAAGCTTAAAGGACAGATCTATAAGTCCATCATTAGGCCTGTTCTTTTATATGGCAGCGAAGCATGGCCGCTACTTGAGCGACACAAGCAGGAGCTGCGTGTCACGGAGATGAATATGCTGCGGTGGATGTGCGGAGTCACGCGTAAGGACCGCGTGAGGAACTCGCGCATCCGCGGTAGCCTTCGTGTCCGTGATATTGCAGACAAACTGCAGGAGAGTCGCCTACGCTGGTACGGCCATGTTTTGCGGAAACCGGCAAGCTACGTAGGAAACAAATGTCTGGCCATGCCGCCACCGCCAGGTCCTGGCAAAAGGGGTAGACCCAAGAAATGCTGGCTTGACGTTGTGAGGGCTGACATGCGAGCCAATGATCTCACAACTAGAGACGCTCAAGACCGCGCGAAGTGGAGGAGCAAATCAAGGAAAGCGGACCCTGGGCTCCAAAGCAATGGCTTTGGACGCAACGGGGATTGACCGTATAGATGATGATGATGACAATTGTTTGATTAAAAGACCCTATGCTCAGTTTATAGCCATCAAGTTGGCTTTTCAATCCACGCTTAAAAGAATTAAATCGGTCAGATAATTGGCATCTTTTTTATTTGTTTTTTCAATGATATCAATATATTTTGCTAGAAGTTTATATACGTCAAATTTTCTCAATTGTTATTGATCTCTACGTGACCGTTAACTGTTTGGGTAGGTTGACCTGCCGTTTTCTATGCAAGAAAAAAATGCAATGCTCAAAATATTGTGTAGGTTTTGACAATAATTATTCGTATAAAATTTTAAAATATTTTTCTGACCGTTTGGACTTAAGTAGTTGGCTTTGCCGGGTGGGGACGGCCGTAAAGAATACACTTCCCCACCGCCAACCGGAGGCGTGTCTTAAGAAGCGACTAATTCCTGTAGCACGAGACGGGTAGCAGCGTCTGCGTGCGAAATCTTATAAGAAAACTGCGCTCGCCAACCCGCCCGCCAAGCGTGGCGAGTATTGGCAATCCCCCCCCCCCCAATGAAAATAATTGGGGGAGGCCTATGTTCAGCAGTGGACGTCCTATGGCTGAAATGATGATGATGATGAGTTAGCTTTTGTAACCACATGCTAGTTGACATTTGGCGACTATACTCGCCTTAACCACTCACCACCTACCGCTGCTAAGCCTAGCGATTCTCGTGCCGTCAGGGTCTGTCGTCCCACATTTGGTCCACATGTGTTTGTGTCCCACTTGAACGACGAAAACTTGACGGGCCATAGCATTTTAAATTACCTCAAGAAATTGTATTCTATTATATCAATGGGCTAGACTAACCCTCATCCTAAAATTGTACTGAATCTCATTAATTTTGGGTATGTTTGTTTAGGTTCTGGACTCAAACCGACTATGAATACTCGGCTTTTTGCAGCAATACATTGATCAGCATAACGTAACAAGATTTTGCGTAGGACTACATTTTTACCTTCATAGATTTTGTTATAATTTTAGAGATTAAGAGATACGACAATAACAATTTGTATTTTAGCTGGTGCTTGCGACTTCGTTCCCGTGGTCTTTATAAAGAATTAAAATAAAGAAAGTTTATTTATTATGAATTTTCTGTGCAACTTTCTTTTTTTCAACCGACTTCAAAAAAGGAGGAGGTTCTCAATTCGACTGTATGTTTTTTTTTTTTTTTTTTGTATGTTTGTTACGCGATTACTCCGCCAATTATGAATCGATTTTAATGATTCTTTTTTTGTTTGGTAGATCATACTTCAGAGGTGGTCCCATATAAATTTTATCGAAATTGATTTAGAACTTTTTGAGAAAATCAACAAATATATACCCAGATAATATTTTGGTTGTAGTTCTTGTTACCTATCTTCGACAAATATGAGCCGATTTTGATGATTTTTGTTTTATTGAATAGCTTATACTTCAAAGATGCTATGATAAAAGTTTGAAAAATAAAAATCACCCCTAAGGGTAGGAAAATAGGGGATGAAATCGGTGTTCAGCAGTTAGATTAGGATTTATCACAAAAAATTGATGAAATAAGTAAATTTTATTAAAAAAAATAAAACCGACTTCAAAACACTGAAATGCTAAAAATAATCCTAACACTTAAGTACCTAATCAGTTACTTTTGGTGTCGGTGCAAACAAAAACATTGAATCTCTCATCGGCTGGCACCGACTCCAAAAGTAACTGATTAGGTACTTAAGTGTTAGGATTATTTTTAGCATTTCAGTGTTTTGAAGTCGGTTTTATTTTTTTTAATAATTTTCCCCTAAGAACCTTCTTCTGACCATAACTAACACAACAAAAAAAGAATTAGCGAAATTGTTCCATCCGTTCACACATGATGCGATGACCAAGGGAAATAGAGATTAATTTTTATATATTTAAAGATAAACAATTATCAAAATCTGACTGACTGGCAAACTAAAAAAATAACGACCTATGGTGTAGCAGCGCGGTAAATCGCCATAAACGCAAAGGGTCTCAACAATTCTCTCTGATTCTAGTCAACAAAAAATATTTACTCGGAACTGGGTGTGCTGGGTGACGCCTCAGACGATCTGTTATCTTTCTTGATTCTTGATTCTATTTCTTAGTTCGAGATTCGAGACCATATCTGACTGAATGTTGACAAAAAAGACAGAAGAGCTGCGGTCTCATCGAGAGATATCAAAATTTAAAAAATCGCAACGTCCCAAATGTATATTTTTACCCCACCACAGAGGTAGACTTAAAGAGAAGAATGATTGGCTCAGTTCTAGTTTTTCAGAGATCTATAATAATTAAACTCTGTGACAAGTCGAACCTATTACGGTTCAACTGATACACTATCAGACATCCCGTTGGCACCCTTTGGCAACGGAACCTTAATAATCATTCCTAACACTTTAAAAATAAAATCTTAAATTCAAACACTCCTAAAGAGCGACGTGAAATGTTTGTTATTTACCCCTTTTAGTGCAAGCAAGCGAAACGGAATCCAATTATACAATACTTAGTACAAACGGCACAATTAGAGAGAGAAGGCAAGGAATAGTGATGTTTGTATTTACTCGAATTGTCGAGTCTTGTTTGTTTAGACTCGACTAGATTGCGAAGTTTACTTGAGTGCAAGTCTAAGCATTAAGATGATACTTAAAATGAACAAGTGTCTTATAAAGAACTAAAGTCATAAAATAACAATGTTGAATGAAAATCTCAGGGTTTTTTTTAAAATTCATATACCTTTATAAGTAGACACTGCGTTTTTTACAGTAACCATATCTAGTAGAATCACCTACCTACGTATTAAATATATCTCTAAGTGAACAGTATAAAACAAGTTGCGATTCGCGGCTGTCTGTTTGTAAGTTTATAGTTATTCTAAACTAAAAATCTAAAAAAAAATACTTCCTCATTCTACGGCCAACACTTTGCTACGCGGGTCGTTGGTATGCGGCAGCAAGCAGTACCTTGTAGTATACCTTTGCTACTGACTACACCTGCCAAGAGATAACAGCACTAATAGTTAGCACAATGCTTAAACACCCACTGCCCACCTTACCGTAGCGTACATGCGGCCTTCGTATTATTTTCGCACTGTCGAGTCGATTTTTTAATTCGACTATATTGAGAACAAGAGACTTGAGTCCCTTACAACACTAGCGCAGAGTATTAACGGAGTTCG
Source organism: Anania hortulata (assembly GCA_963576865.1). Lineage (NCBI taxonomy): Eukaryota > Metazoa > Arthropoda > Insecta > Lepidoptera > Crambidae > Anania > Anania hortulata. The sequence goes on from OY756400.1 coordinate 2,592,476, forward strand.
CTTGTTTTTATTTTTATTGAATCAAGAACTTTGCTCGGAAAGTTCGTTTAGGAAAACTGCAATTATCTAGGACGTGAAATATAATTTGGACCGAGATTAATTTGTCTGTATTTCATTGATGAAAGTTTCAGAAATGAAAATCGTGTACTCGTTGATAACATTAGATAGAGCCACAATAAATACTAAAGTTTTAAAATATAAATATCAAAACAAAATTATTTATCAATTCCAGGTATGCCATTTTAGCTTAGTACAAGCCTTGATTTAATTTGCAATTTAACTTAAAACATCTAGAATTAAAAATAGTTGCGTGAGCAGACTTAAAACTTTCTTTTGTCAGGTTTTGTGAACACAACAAAGTCACATTTTAAAACATGGACGTTCAGAATCCTTTGAAGTTGTAAACCAATCTTGTGGTAAAGTTAGCAGGTCCGTAAGTATTGAAAGTGGGGTGAAACCTCTAAAATGTTGAACCGACTGCCAAAATAAAACTAAGAGTGCTTTTTGTCAATCGACATTTCGTATTTTTAAGAAAAGGGAAATGTGGGATCTCGGAAAACCGAAGACTTTATTAAAAGTCGCGTTTTAATTTATATTTGTACCGGGATTTGTGTAACAGGAGCTAGATTAACGAATGAATGTATTTAGAACCCATAAAAATAGGGGGAGATTATTGACAATAAATAAATATTATTTCGTGCCGCGTATATTTTTTGCTTATGGATTTCCCGGTCTATATCGGGTAAGTCGCACGCGAAGGCGCCATACAATACACTAATTGTCTTGTCCCTATGTTAGGATTTTTTTAACTTGTAAGGTCATCATCGTCATATTCAGCCCATAGTCCACAGATGGACAGGCCGCTCCCAATGCACGCTACTAAGTCCAATGCTACTTTCCATCCACTGCCAGCAGCTTTTTTTTAGATCTTCGTTCCACCCTGTTGGAGGGCGCCTTGCCAAGTCGTGGTCCCACTCAAGAACCCGTCTGCCCGGTTTTGTGACGTACGAGACAATTAATTTCGCCTGCGGCGTCTCCTAGTACACCCCACCCCAAGCAAATTTTAATAGATCCGTTTTCTAAACTGACCTGAACCCGAATAACCCGGGAACCTTTGAGTTTGATGCGAAAAACTACGCCTTCGGATCATAATGATAAGGTCACAACTGTATTTTAGAACAGTAAAGGCAATGGTTGGGTTACGATCTTGGTACCACAATGGTTAAATTAAACAACAGATCTGATATCACCCCTCTGAGACAGTTTCAAGTAATATCAGGCGTTAAGCCCTTTGTAATTACGCCTTTTTGGGCTCTCTGTAAAGTGGATTTTAGAATAAATATAGAAAGGAAACAATTATAACCAACAATTTTTTTAAATACGGGTTTAGTTTATTTGTAACAATTTTAATGTAACATTCCTAAATTTAAATCTGTTTCTTCGTTCAAAATAAAAATGAAAGTTTTGAACATATTTTAGGATAAGATAAGATAACAAAGATAACATAATATGAGATAAGATAATAAAAAATATATTATCTGCACGTTGTGAAAACTGACGGCCAATGGGGCAGAAAGGTTCTGGAATGGAGGCCACGTACCGGCAAGCGCAGCGTAGGACGTCCACCTACAAGGTGGACAGACGACCTGGTAAAGGTTGCGGGAAGCCGCTGTATGCGGGCCGCTTCCAACCGGCCAATCTGGAAGTCACTGAGAGAGGCCTACTTTCAGCAGTGGAAGTCCTACGACTGAAATGATGATGATGATGATGACGTTGTGAAAAAGGTAACGTACGGTACGAAAAGTAACCGTTTTCCGGATATTATTGAGCAATCATAGAAAAACAACAAAAACGAACCGCAAGTTTTAATCGAACAACAAGATTTGTTCCGTTGTTTGATTCTTATTAATTTCAAACCACTTACAAACGCTTGAGACTGGATTCTGTTTGTAAAGGACCGGAAAATGAAACGTCTTTTGCAATCGTTATCTGGGGAGCTTAATAACATTTTTGTTAAGAAATGTAATTAAAAAAGTGTTCAAGAAATTCTAACTAGGTATTGGAAAAGGCAGATACTAAAATGTTCACTGAAGTTACAATTCAAATTTATTTTAAAGCACTTACTAATGCCTTAGACTGGATTATGGATAAATAATATACACGATATTTGATAAAAAGTGAAACCAGATGAATATTTAAACAAGGAACAATAAATACTTTATAAGCTACCGTCTCCAATAATAGAGTTAATATTACAAAATAAATAATAAAGTCTTCGACTTCGCCGTTCTGAGACAGTAATATTAAACAAAATAATTATAATTTGTTAATATTTAAAAAATGGCTTCTTCACGTATTTTGCAACGCCTTCATAAAATGTTGCGTATTTTAAGATATGTACACACTTAGTTAGGTTAGAAAAATATAAATGTACTGAATGCGTTAATAAATAAATAATAAATCTATACAACATCACATACATTGCTCTGATCCTATGATAAGCAGCTTAAGCACTTGTGTTACAGAAATCAAAAATAACGACGGTACCACAACACCCAGATCCAAGACAATATAGCAAAGTTATTTCTCTACACTGACCGGGAATCGAACCCAGGACCTCAGTGACAGGGACGGGACACCAAGTCCGGTATACTCGCCTCTCGGCTACGGAGGTCGTTAAATTATTATTATTTCTAATAATATTGACTTGTAGCTTCAAAACATAGAATCACATTAATGTTAACTGTTTTGTATTGTATTCACAATAACGAGGATGTTATAATACTTGACGACCTCCGTAGTCGAGAGGCGAGTGTACCAGTCTTGGTGTGTCGCTATCTCTGAGGTTGCGGGTTCGATTCCCGGTCGGTCAATGTAGAAAAATAACTTTTTTTATTGTCTATGGTCTGAGTGTTGTGGTACCGTCGTTGTTTCCGATTTCTGTAACAAAAGTGCTTAAGCTACTTATCATAGGATCAGAGCAATCTATATGATGTTGTCCAATCTTTCTTTATTTACTTATATTATTACTTATATTAATGATATCTGTTATAATATGAGTTTAATAAATCCTGTTGTGAATATTCGTAACTTTTTAATTTTGCTAAAAACGTACAAGTAAATTATTTTTATGTCAACACACAATCTTCTTCCTACCGCTAAAGCGTTATACGTTATAATAGGTATGTTAGACGGGATAAATTCTGTTCCTATACAAAGTGTACGTTTGACCATGATCCCAGATACAGCAAGACTAAACAGCAAAATTAAATACTAACTAAAATAAAAAGTAAACAAAAAAACTATAAAATAAAAAATAGAAAAAGTACCTATTTATTTCGGAAACAAGAATCCAGAGTGTTACACTTATTCCTAAAAACTATGTTAGTGAAAAAAAACGGATTATAATTTATTTAGGTTTCTTTGGAACTGGCCACGTCCAGCCTCGCCGCGAAACGCGCGCCTCCGTCTTCAGGATAAATATATAAATAATAAATAAATAAATCTAAACATGCTCATGATTACACACCCATTTACATGGTCTCAAGGTAAGGTATTCATATTTTTGTGGTAAGGGGTACCAAATAAATAATAATTTTAACAGTGGCATCACCTAGCATACTCAGATCAAAACCAATTTAAACCATTTGTTTTCTTAATTGGTTAGAATCGGCAATCGAACCCGAGGCCCTTTGCGTTCTAGGAGATATTATTGCTACGGCTTAGAAAACGTTTAAATTCAGCAAAACACGTGATAATATTACAGTCCATTCATCATTCGGTAGGAAAAGAGGTCTTCATCAAAAGTACAGTCCGCAAAGTAAACAACGAAAGTAGAATCCACAAACAAACTGAACTTTTGACCGCGAGGGCGCGACCTACTGACATGGAGCGTTTACAACAGACGATCGCCTAGAAATAGGTGAAGGTACTCAAATTAGAACAGTCGTAATTTAGCCTTGACCTTTTTATTAACTGGTAGCTGCAAACATTTTTATTTAGTAATAAGTAGTAGGAAAGAGATTACCTGGCAGAAGACCAAAGTTTACATAGTTAATTTTGTTGCTGTTACATTTGTTTCGTGTATACTTACTGTTTGTTGTGTATTATGCTTAGGCACACCGGGCGGCCGCGCCCTCACCTCAGCTGGCATCCGCAGAATACCAGTGGTCGTGACGTGATCTCTGCCGTCACGACTTTATACTGAGCGGATACCATTTTGGTACCTGACCGTATTAATGTACTTTATATTTTGTAAGACTCATTGTAATGTCTGTCTTGAACCAAATAAATGATTTTCTATTTCTATTTCAAAGTAATGGACACAGTCCTAAAATATAGCAAGCTAAAGTGACAGTAGGCCGGCCACATCTGTTGCAGAACCGATAAAAGATGGAGGAAACGGGTTCTCGCGTGGAGTCCACGCCTTGGCAAACGTAGTGTAGGACGCCCTCTAGCTCGATAGACCGAGGACTTTAGGAATATGGCTAGCAGTGGCTGGATGAAAACAGCAGGATCGTGTTCTTTGGCGCTGTTTGGGAAAGGCTTACGACCAGCAGTGGACTGCAATAAGCTAACATGATGATAAAGTATTTGTCACTGACGACAGAAACGTGGACATCATCAGCTACAATAATCAAGCAATTTTTGTTATATTGTCATTGTGAGTAGATAATGCCTACAAATTGAGAGGTTATAAAATTTTGGGCTTCATGTAAGCTTTATTGCGTAATAAACCCAAAATAAAAGTTCACAACATTGCCGCACATCCATAGGTTAAGTTGGTTCGAACTATAGCATACTTCTAGATTTTAAGGAATCTATAAATCATTTACAATTTATATTATTTCTTACTCGGCGATGAGAGAAGACACCGTGAGTAAACCTGTATATTCAAATAACACGAGATTTGTAGCCATGGTCCAATAATGTTCTGGTTTTCCTGGTAACGGAGGTCTGATGGAATAGAAATCGTCTGCCTCACGTCAAGAATAACAAGATAAAGCACTAATAGGAAAGATTTTTTTCTGTTGAACATGTCTGAGAACACAGAAATCACTAATGTAAAGCAGTTTAAAAACAAAACACGATCAAGGCCTCGTATTTTATTCATTCAACGTTACATTTGACCTGACATTCAAACGTCTCTACTTTAGGAACTCAATCGATATTTATATTTTTAGCCCCCTTCACACACTCCGATGTTCTTATCAGCGCAACCGGAATGTGTAAACGGACTTCCTTAAATGTTTCCATTCCTCTTTGCTCTTTCATTTTGCGTTTTCAAAAGACGTGACTCCGCACTTTGCCTCTGAGGTCCCTTTGCAACGATAAAAATAAACATATAAAGAATTTCTTCAAACTTCGCCTTTCATTGAAGCGATTGTATAAGCTTGCTTACTCATACACGTTTTGTAGCAGACAATGGTTTGGGAACATTGTTACATCCTTGGTAAGTGGAAGAAATGACGTAAGATTAATGAATGATAAAATGTTTTGTTGGAAAGACAATGAGTAACCCTCATTCTTGCTGTGACATCTTTTATGTTATTAAGTATGTTAATTCTTTGAATATGAATTATGTATCAAGTATCAAGAGGTATTATGCAAATATCAAAATGAGCCGCGGAAAATTTTAATTCATTTTAATTGACAAATCACTGTTTAAGTCATAACATATGCCCCGATACTATTAAGCTCTTATTTTTTATAGTCTGTGGTAACGTAGCCTAGTCTGTCTTCCTATTGTTTTTTTTTCAGTGACTTCCATGACCCTCCATGACTTTTAGGTACAAAGGCTCGTGCTCACCACAGAAACATTTGCCCCTTGCCGGATTCGAACCCGCAAACGCTGGCTTTGTAGTCCGAAGCGCGAATAGAGCGCGAGTAGTGGTTCACGCTCCAGACCACAGAACCAGGCAGTTAGTTAGTTTGTCGGCGACATGATGTGAAGAACAAATTATAGGTAAGATTACTAAATTTTCTTTTTGCTTTATTTTCTAATGCTCCAAGTTCTACCAGCGTTTATGTACACTTACGCTTATTATAGAAACGAGAAAATTAATGCTAACACAGCAATTTCGAAGGTGCAAATAACACACCAACTTTAAAGTTGATTTTCTCGACCACAGCGTATACTGGCTCACTGGATATTTTGATTTACAGCAGTTGAGTGACGCAGTTATTTAGAACCTTATGACGAAAGGCGTAAGAGTGAATACACAAATCGAGCCTGAGCCTTTGCTGTATGAACTCGTTAAGCGCGCCGCCGCATGCTAACATCGTTACAAGATACAGAGTAAACAAAGAGCAGTAGAACAACTGTATTAACAAGTTTGCTTTGATTTATTTATGAAAAAAATAACAATAACATTATGCAATACAACTACCACAGACTTATAAATGGTCAAACAATTGCTTAAAGAAGGAGCGGGCAAGAATTTTGACAGGGAAAATTTAATCACTTTTATTATCTACCACATTCCTCCCTAACATTCTAACCTAACGTATCTACGTTAGCTTTGTAAGTTTTTTTCTAATAAGTACCTATTATATTTTTGTTGTATCACGTGTACCCTCTTTGTGCGGCACTATGATTGACTGGTAGATAATGCTTTTGGCATTAAGTCCGCTATTTGTATTTTTTTTTGTCTGTGCAATATAGTATACATTTTAAAAATACTCGTCGATATCTAAGGATCCCGAACGGAATAGAACCCTCGGTCCTAACTCACACTTGACCGATTTTCTTTGTCTACTTGAATTCGAATTCTTACAAACTACAAGCGCTGTAGTGACAGAATGCAGAATACGTTTTACAAATTTAAAACTTTCTGTCGAGAAAGCCTTTTGTTAGCCAAAATGCAAATCCATTTTTATTAAAGAAATTGCAATTCAATTATTAGAATTTTTTGACAAACTGGTTTATTCACTGACTGGACTGGTCTGACTGGACTGAATATATTAAAATATAACAAATACTTAGATTTTAAAATTGACATTAATAATAATAAAATATTTAAAATTAAGTTTATTCGGATGTGATTAAAAAAAAAATAACTGGTTTCTTAGGAATATGTACAACTTTAAATTTAATGAACAGTGTTTTGCCATATGTCATTTGCAAATGTCATTGTCAAATGATCACGAATGTACTACCATACCTACTCAATAGCCATTACATATATGATCCTTGGTTATTTTTTAAAGTTACTGCTCTAAAAATACTCACTTAAAAATGTATCCCAATTCCCAAGGTTGCAAGTTCACCAAATGCGGTCAGTCTGGCCGTCCGTATTGGGGTCATTGCATTGCGTGCGGTCAACACAACATTCCCCTAAATCGATCCAAGTACTTACTTACCTTAGTAACAACTTTTTAATTGTACGTTCAAAATTTCATAATTGTATAAAACGCATTTTTGTGTCAAACTCATAAATCAAATATCGATTAAAATGATTCATAAACCCTCTTATGACATAGTTTTCAAGAAAGTTGATTTCTATAAACTGGATAGTTCATGTTAAGGATATTACGAGTACCTACTAGCAGACTTTGAAATAACATTACTATTGATTAATTACAGAGATTTTAATTAAATACCTCGATCATTGACTGTATATCAATGATTTTATAATCGATTTCTCAACTTTATCGAAGGCGCAGATTTTACGTAACGCATGTTTAGATAAACAGATACTCGTCTTCTATAGTAGGTCCCTCAGCGGTTGAGCATCTTGACCCCGTCGATTCTGGGTATTGTGGCACCGTCGTTGTTTCTGATTTCTGTAACACAAGTGCTTTGGCTACTTACTATAGGATCAGATCAATATTATGTAATGTTGTCCAATATTTATAATAAAAAGCTACGTAGCAAACAGTTTTAGTGTCCATTGTGGACGACCATAGAAATAGAAAACGTTTCGTGCCAATTTTAAATTGACTATTACCGTTTTTACACTGTGGCCCGAGTTTAAGCCTTCCAAATTCCCATCTCGCAACACCTAAGCCTTTTCAAAACATTAATTATCATTCTTTTCATGAAACTTTCGGAGAAATTAGGCAATTTCGTAACTTGTCCGTGTTGAATGACATCTTGATTGGAACACTTACGGGCGTTTTAACTTTAGTGAAACAATTAAAATGTATTTAAATATTAGAACAGTGAAGCCAAACTATCGATAGTTTTGCTATCGACAATGATCTTTAAAATCAGTTAAAAATCGTCAGTTCAAATTGTAAAACTACGTATAATATTTGACTTGAATACCTGTGTCTATGTTTACTAATCAATTATAGTTACATTCATATAAAATACACATATTAAATGATAGAATTAATAAAATAAAATAAATACTTTAAATAAACTAACTTAACCTAAAATATTGTGTATTTGTTGTGTCAAATTATAATTTTTACTCTATTCATTAAATCACTATTTAGTATTCAATGGTCAGATAATAATATTAAGATCGATACCACGCTATTAAAATTTTTAAAAAAATTGGTAAGCCAAAAATATAAATATTATTTTAATTATCGACACAAATTATGATGTAAGGTGGTAATCCAGTATACGTCCGTCTATCCATCCGAGATACACGATTATTTTCGACATCTGTCTATCGACTGTTATTCTACACTAGAGACTCTTTTTTCCAACTTAGTAATTTAACTTTGATAAACTTAAATTTCGGAAGTGTACTCGAATCTCATAGAACTCGGTTATTTTACGGGTTTTAAGTTGTCTCCCGAAAATGTTAAGTTAAAAGGGTAACTTCTGTGCTTTCACTTCTTAAGTTAAACGGTACCTTCAGTGCTGTAAAAAGCAGCTTTGAGGAAAGAATAATAGATACCTGCCATGTTGTGTGAATTTCCGTTGAAGCCACTTACCTGTAACAAGAAAGATATTATTTTGTTATTACACTAAAATACAAGAGAAAAAAACCTACGCTTTCTACATATTATAACAAATATAAAAAAATATTTTTTACTAACATTTGCTCAACAATGTCTCTGAAAAAGAAAGTAGATTTCAAACGTTTTTAACTGTTAAACGATTTAATAAATACTTTATATTGTATTTAAGGATTGGTTTTATTTAATATCGATTTCTAAAGTAGCAATTATTACGACAATTGCAGAACGTTCAAGTATGGTGAGAAATATCGTACTGTCTATCATTAGGCTAATCGCGGACTGAGAGATTTTAATACGATTTTTGGAATCAACAATTGATACTGATTGATTTGTATGCATTCTTTGAAATGCATTCTTGAAATGATACTTTGATAATTCGTTTTGTGCACATTGGAAAAGGTTTTTGAATTAAATTTAAATATGAACTTTGTTTACGCAGGCCACAGCTAGTGTTAACAAGTCAATCTAACTTTGTTATAACATGCACAGACAAGGATTAATGCATACTTAACGCTGTGAGAAGTGAGCCAATTGTATCACGCTATTATGTGTAAATTCATTTTAAAAATTTGCATTAGCTTTTTGAAAGCAAATATCATTTTATTGTGAACACAGCAACTTTTTGTCTCGTCTTTTTGCTCTAAAATTAATTTAGACGCAACCGCGTCAAAAATGATAATTTAATTTTGACGACAATGCCTTTGTGGTTTCATTAGGTAAACTTATCGCGACTGGCTTAATGTAATTAAATAAAACTTACAGGAAGTAGTTTTTAATCTACTTCTAGTAATAAAATTAAAATATAAACAAATATTAGATAATTAGTGTGAAATATTTAGGTTTTGGTATTATACTCATGATGACAAATAACTTTGCCTAATAATAACTTTATTAACTAACTAAGAATAAATAACTTTAACGTTAGTATACGGACACTTTTTCTTGACATGAACGCGGAACGCAACGTGAGTCAACAAAATTAATTTGAGATAGGTTACTAGTTTCTTGGTCATAGTTGTTCATTACCAAGAGTACCTATTTTTTTATTTTTTTTTATAAAGATCTAGGGAACAATAAAAAGAAGCGTCAGTATCGTTATTATTTTTAATAATTGTATGTTCATCATCATCATCATCATTTCAGCCATAGGACGTCCACTGCTGAACATAGGATTCCCTCATTGACTTCCAGATTGGCCGGTTGGAAGCGGCCTGCATCTGGATGCAGGCCGCTTCCAACCGGAGACGCTGGCGTCTTCCTGCGACCCTTACCAGGTCGTCTGACCACCTTGTGAGTGGACGTCCTACGCTGCGCTTGCCGGTACGCGGCCTCCTTTCTAGAACCTTTCTGCCTGAATTGTATGTTACGAAACAAAATTATTTTAAAATATCCGAAAATAAAGTCAATAGAGAGATTACGAAAGCCGCGCCGTCATTCATTAGAGGCGTGTACGAGGAGCATACAAGGAGTGCACATACGGTGCAATTTTTTCATGAACGAGTTAAATAATCCACGCGTAAAATTTTTAACGGCGGATAGGAATAATTCAATGTGAAATTATTTTTTTTTGTTCTTTGCATAGTTCGATTAAGTTACTGATTCAGAGCCACTCCTAAAGATTTGGCACCCATTTGCAATGTAACCCTGTATACAAACCCTTAAGTATTTCACACTAATAAAAATTTATTCTATACATACTGTTCTGATTCTACGAAAAGTACCTAAAGTACATGTGTTATAGAAATTATAAACAACGACGGTGCCACAATACCCAGAATCGACGGGGTCAAGATGCTCAACCGCTAACCTACTATACCTTAAATATATAAGAGGTACCGCAAAACTTAAACCCATGACAATATAATATGAAAAAGTTCAAATCATAGAAATTGTCGAATATATTTAATACTATTCAAGCTGATCTAATGATGCTGCCAGGAGCTAGTCAGGGACAGGAAAACTCTTCACCTCAAGAATTACCTTCTAGTAAAACGTTTGGGCTTATTTGATTTGATTTTACACACATACAAACAGAATTTAATGCTTTTTTGAACTACAATTATATTACTATCGTTAAACGGGTATTTCTAACAGGTCGTATTTGCCACGCGTAATGCAGGAGCTGCTCTCTTAATGGATATTAGGAGAATTTATACGAAATTATGCAAATTATAAAAATCATCGGAGACGGCAGATAGAATACCAATGAGCCGCAAACCGGTGTGGGCTTCGCGTTTCCAAATCAGGTTGGGCAAACACAGAGGACGATTGCTAATTTTATAAAAATTGTCTTCGTATCGATAAATTTGCGTATTTTGAAAGGATCCATAAAAATTATGCAGTATAGGTTGAGCGAGAGACATAATATACTACCGCAGGCTCATGAATAGTAATAACTTTAACATGAGACGAATAGTGAAATCGAGAAAAAAATTATCGAGTAGCAAATTTTATTTACTATAGAATGTACTGATTTCTTACTATCGATTTCTCCATTAATTAGTTTTGATAATAAAATACAGTGTGTTGTTTTGAACACTGGCAAAATTTAACGAAGCGAATGAGTTTATCAATACAAACAACTTTCACTATGGGGCCAACGTCGAAATCATAACAAAATTTTTTGCTTTTTAACATTATCATCGAGGTAAACCGTTGGTTTCTAAGGATAAATGATTTAAAAAATGCGATTTTGATGTTGATCCTACAGAAGAAGTTATTGGTATTAATGAATAAATTTGTCTCCCGAAATTTGGCAAGTGTTCAAAACTACACCCTGTATGTAACCTTTGCTTTGTGACAACAAATATAATTATTTTATATAAATATTTTCATCTTAGTAGCAACGCAATGGATAACAATATGTTACATACTGGCCAGGTTCTTGCGCGATACCCATTATGCACTAGGTAAGTATTTAATAAGAAAATATAATTCAGACAAGGTCTGAAAGTGAGGAATTATCATCCTTGTACACCTAAATTGTACATCTTTCTGTAAACTTCAACTATAACTTCTTTGTATGGTGTGCAAGAAAGAGTATCTATCCATTTACGCCAATCGGGTCAATTATCAAGGGATGTGATAGTATGAGGTAAAAGTGAAAGTGCATAACTTCCCCACTGCACCACCTGTCGCTGCTGATAACTAATGCACCTTGTCCCTATCAGGGTCTGTCGACCCCATAGAGCACCATGGAGAACCCATGGGTCTGTCTCTATAGAGTAGAATTGACTAACTGTAGAATTAAATCGTGACTGTTCTGTTTTAGAATGGGTGAAAGATGACAGGACTTGTCATTCTGTACTTAATGTTAGTGAAAAACCACTAACGTGTTTCGGAAAAAGATTGCTGCTCTATAGGGTAATATGCTCGATGGTCGCCGCTCATCCTAATACTAACCTCACCTTAGGTCTCATCGTGCGTGATCATTAAAAAACTATAATAAACATGTAAATCTTAAATTACAATTGTAAATCCAAATAGTGAACAGAAATAGAATCGTAGAATCAAAATAGTAAACAGAAATATGATTTTGCTATTTTCACATCTTCTTGGCCAAGCATGAAAGGCTTAGCTTTTATTGAAGTCGCAAAAATATTACATGGCGACTCTCGGTTTTAATATAAATACATACAGTAGTTTTGTAATAATATGCTTGGCAACGACGCAGTTAGGGATATATTAAAAATGGCGGGAAACAGATTTATACCTTACTCTCACTTTTTTTATGGTATCAAAACAAAATGTACAACCTTTTTTCCAACTCAAGGCTAGTTTCCTAGGTCAAAAAAGGATTATTTTATTTAGTCCGTCGGTTTGATTATCAAAAAATATTGGACCCATATTTTTTCTTTTCCCAATTAAACAAATATAAGAAGATATAGCCTGTTAAAAAAATCATATAGGCCTACAGATCCACAGCTATTCTTTTCCGCTGCCAGCATTTTTGCGTATAATTACCATCGCTTCACCTGGTCGGAGGGCACCGTACGCTGCCAATTCACGGTCTTTACTTAAGAACATGACTATCCCATCAGGCCATCAGTTATCAGTTCTATGGTAAATGTGACCAAATGTGAGCCTATTGCCACTTCAGCTTTCTTATTCTTTGAGCTAAATCGATTACTTTAGTCGTCTTCTTAGACTTTATTATTTTACTTTTAAATTGCGTCAACTATAATGGACACAAGCTATTTCAAAATACGACCCACTTCCGTAATATAAGTGCGGCCGCCTGCGACGGCTCCAGCTCATTAGCATAGAGATCGCTTGAGACAATTCCAATCGGGTTAATAATGAACCAAATTCAACCCACAATTGAGTTATCGAGGCCGATACGACCCTAAAGTGATTGAAAATGATGAAAGTAATATTGCTATAAAGTCATTTTGGATGTAGATTTTTTTAAATGTTTCAATAAACTTTAAATTGCATTCAACATTTATTAAATCAGACCAGGATATATTTTAAGAATATTGTATTGTTGGTCTCATAGCAAAAGTGTCTATCACCATCATCATTTCAGCCATGGACGTCCAATGCTGAACACAGGCCTCCCCTTATGACTTTCATTGGGGGGGATTGGTAATACTCGCCATCGCCACGCTTGGCAGTGTCTATACTCGTATCAGCTATGAATACGTACTTACCAAAAATTACATAACTTATTATTGACTCTCTTTTTTCAAAAATTACATAACTTATTATTGACTCTCTTTTTTTTATCGAATCAAGTTTTGAAACCGATAAAAACTACGATTTGAATGAGTAAAAAGAAACAAAACATCGAAGGAACGTCAAAACTAAAATTTAAAGCTACAAATCAAATACCTTATTGTAATATTGCTACAACTACTTGACTTACCTTGTTATCTTTAACTGCTATACCACTATCAGTCTTTCCTTTCACTTTCTGATCTTTCAAAGTGGACTCATCTGTCATCGTGCCCTCATCCACCAATATCTCCCGGCTGTTCTTCCGTGAATGATTAATAAGGTCAGGTTTCTCAGAACTAATAATATTGCTAGCGTTCTCATTACTGCAGTTCTCTCTGCCAGACTTTTTGTCATCGTCAGACCGTGATTTGTCTTCGGAACATTTAATTTTGAAGCAAGATATTGATTTCTTATCCTCCTTTGCAGCGACTCGCTTGATTGAATCTGCCGCTTCGTATTTTTGATCACTTTTATGTTTACTTTCCGACTTCAGCCGCTTTTTCTTGCCATTCCATTTTTTTGTTTTCGTTGGATTACTATCGTCGCTTGTTCCGACGCTATCAGAACAGACTGGGTTGACTAGGATTTTCGTTGATTTTGCTGTCTTTTCTATTTTTCTCAGATTTAGCAAGCTACCCGATGGGCACAGTTCTATGGGGGAAGAAGTCAGCGAAGAGTCTTCGCTGAGCCTTCGGGATGTTTTAGGGAGAAGCTTTAGAGCCTTCATTGTTGCAGCCGGGTTATTCCTAATCTTGCTAGAGCCTAGTGGTCCCATAGCAATTGGTGGTCCTCCTTTAAACAACAAAGCGGTCTCCGTGGGCTGGCACACACAAGCTAACATTTTCATAAAGTCATTAACTACTTATCACTATTATCACTCACATATTTTTGGTGTTTAAATCTTGGGGTTTTTCAGCTAGAATTATTATTCAGGTTAGTATGGCTAAAAATATTTTGGGCTATGGAATGATAATATCTATACTATGAAGGTCTCATTTCTTTAGTTAACTTCATTATGAGGGTTATTCTACCTCTCAAATAAAACTCGTAAAAAGTTTCCCATACAACCTTATAGTTGTTCGGTTTTTAAGTACAGGGAAGTGATTGTTTTATTGGGATTTTGTTATTGGTTCTATAGGTAGTAAGAGTTATTGTATTTGAGTAGTATAATCTTCCCCAAAAAGTGAGTTAACTAATAAATTTAAATCATTAAATCGATCATCTATACACTTACTGAAAATATTATAATAAAACAGATAAAAGATATAGTTCTAAGATTGTTATTTCTAATGTTTTCAGAATACTCGTATGATAGCAAGTTGTATTCGCTAAAAGGCGTACTGGTATTAGACGCGACACGTACCGAGGTTCCCACGTCGCTGATATTAAGCTTCCGTTTAATGTGGCTAGCAAACTGTTTCCATTGCCAGCTTTAATACTATCTACGGCATTAGAACGTGATTTATATCTTAATTCTGGCAATTCGTTTATCTACACGGTAACTATTAACCAATTTATTTGAAATGTCGACAAGTAAAAAGTGTTAATTTATATTTTACAGCTGTTATACCTAAGATAAAGTAAATTGCTAAAATGTTTGAGTCAGATGACCTTCATTACAAATAGCTAATAACCAGCTATATATACTATATAGACTAGCTTTCAATTTAAAAAAAAAAAGCTTCCGAATCGATCCATCCGTTTAGGAAATACGATGCCGCAGACAGACACGCAAACTGACAGTCAGACACACAGCCAGACAGACACACATACAGTTCGACAGACACAGACGTTAAAATAACACCCGTTTTTTTCGTCGGGGGTTAAAAAACGCACACAACGATAAAATCTCGCTTACCGTTTAGAAATGAGATTGAATATGCCAAGATGCATTGTTTCGAGCAAAACACGGGACTACCGTCTCTCTAATATCTTAGTAATATTTCGGCGACTAAGTAAGTGGCTGACACGCTGTGTTACAATACAGGGTGGCTTTACATAAGACGGATTTTATTACATCGGACTTAAGATGTCAGTTGGAAGAAATTGTATTATGGTGCACATTTTTTGCTCTTTCTTAAGTGCTGATTTAAAGATTTCATTTAGTTTTTCTGAAGGAAATGAGAATAATTTATTTTTGCCCAATGAAATCAACTTAATTTGCCGTAAAAGAAACTTCTTTTTAAGTGAAATGCACTTACTGCAATCTACATTCAATTTATTTAAGAATAAATTGGCATAGCTTACGATGAAAGCACTTTATCTTTAAAAAATACAAGAAAGAAGTTACTTTAAAAAAAAATGTCATAAAAATGAAGGAAAATATACATCAATTATTTCTTTGTAAGTAATACAGTGTACCTACTTCAAAACGTCACATGTTGCCTATTGATATTTAACTCTATCTGGTCGAGTATAAGTTGGAAATCGATTGAGGTTATTTGACATTTTGTAGCAGGTTAATGAGTTGTTGAGTCTACCCAATATGGTAAAATATTATAGAACTATGGTGATGCTAATATTATAGTAAGACATAGAACTGTGGTGATGGTAGTTAGGCGAGATCAACAAAAGGTAGTTTTACTATAAGTTATAATTTTGTGCATTAGTTCATGATGTTAACTAACTAAACTTCTATGTCGCCTTATGATAATTAATGACGTCAAAGAATTCAGATATGAATAGTTCCATTTTTGTTTACTTCAATCTATTTCTAACTATATTATACAATATGCAGCTATTTTTTTCTCACTCCCACTGCTAGGCAAAGCTATCTCCCAAGTCTCTATATGCTTCTCTGTTCTAAGGGCCAAATATAACATACAAGCATATGAAGATGAATAATCAAAGTTACGTAATTCTGTAACTTTAAAAAACCTTAACACCAGCTGTATCCCAAAAATCCACACACAACTGGCTTCTAACTTTTTCCCGAAAGGATTGCGGCGAATATCTGCGCCACAGTTGCGGCTTCGACCCAAAACTTGTGGACCGAGCGCGTATTCTATCAGACTGTCTGATAAGAACTTTGGAGACGAAATAAAGAATAGGTGAAACAAAGTGCGGATGTGAAGAAATCTTTAACCGTCTTTTGTCTGCCGTGAAAGTTATATCAGTATTCTACATAGGGTTGTAACGGAATGTCGCCTCCGCTTTCGCAAATGCGGAACTTCCGCAAAAAAAATTGAGTGGTTTTAACTTATGATGTTGTACTAGGTTACAACGTGACAAAGCAGGGAAACTGTTGTTTGTCAAATGAGTTTTTTATCTTTATAATTTCATTTTTTTTGTTTAATTCACTAATTACATATTTCTTTTCTTTATTTGTCTACCTCCGCCTTCGTTAACACTTCCGCAGGCGTCAAGCTTTACACACCCTTTACTAAGATAGCCTCCGTTACAACCCTAGCTAAATTTGCGTGTCGTGAGTGACACCTCATTTAAGTTGTAGTCAGGCGCATATTGTAGTAAGAATAAAGACAAACGGAACTTTAGTGCCATTTTAAATATAAAATCTGTATTGATATTCTCCATACTTAATACTATATTCTAAAGTAACTCAGTCTGTCTGTGTTACGTTTTCACGCATAAACCGCTAAACCAATTTTGATGAATTTTAGTATAAAGGTAGGTAGAACCTTGGAAAAGGGCATAAGCTTATTGTCGTGAAAGCTGAACCGATTTTAATGAAGTACGGAAAAAGCTTGAAGCCTAGGGAAGAGCATAGGCTGCTATTTTTATTCCACCTCCTAAGGGAGTAAAATAGGGTATAGCAAACCGTATTCCACGGGAGCGTAGCCACGTGCACCGCTAGTTATTAAATAATGTGACTGTCGATAAAACACTTGATGTTGTAGTCATGATCCAAAATGGACAGGTTCTGGTCTGAAGAATAACGGACGTCTGATGACAATCGCTTAATAACTAACTAAACTTTCTGCATAAGGATCATTGTCAGGCGTAGAGATGTATCGTTCCCTGGAATATTAACAATGCGGAAAGATTCACAGTACGAGGAATATTCAGAACGGCACATCTCTAGTCAAGAATAAAATTATAAAATAATGTGAAAAAAAAAACACTTTTATGCAATAAATGACCGCTCAGATGTCACCATCATATTTTGTATTCGGTATTTTTTTAAATAATTGCATAAATAGATTGAATAAATTGTTTTTAAAATAACCATACTTAAAACGTTTATATTAAAATGATCGTGCTCATCACACAAACATTTGCCCCTTATGGGAATCAAACCAGCAACCGCCTGGCTTTGTATTCCGGAGCTCGAACCATCACACCAGACGGTCGTCAACCAATTTAAGATTTCGATGTTAGCCACATAGAAAAAGTTGTTGTATTTAAACAGCTCTTAGAAGCTTATCTTAATAATATAAGTATTAATGTACTGTTGTGGGCACGGCCGTAAAGAATACACTTCCCCACCGTCAATAGGAGACGTGTCGTAAGAGGCGACTAATTCCTGTAGCACGAGACGGGCAGCAGCGTCTTCGTGCGAATTCATATAAAAAACTGCGCTCGCCAACCCGCCTGCCAAGAATGGCGAGTATTGGCAATCCTCCCGATGATAAGTCATTAGGGGAGGCCTTTGTTCAGTAGTGAACGTCCTATGGCTGACATGAGGTTGACTGTTGTGGGAATAGAAGAAAAAAAACTATATAAATAAAAGAAAGTCGGGTTATATACACAATTTATAACTCGAGAACGGCCGGACCCATTTTTTTGATCTTTGATTTGTTGAATTTGTCTCCGCCCCGAATAGCAGAATAACTACAAAAAACACGAAATTTAAAAAAGATATGTATGGCGATATGAAGTTTGCCGGGACAGCTAGTTATTCATAAATTAGTAAAGAAACAAATAAAAATCTAATTTAATTTCGACACATCTAATTTATATTGTTTTGTGTTTTTTTTTTCTTGTTTGTCGAATAAACGTTTCTTTCTTTCTTTCTTTCTATCTATGATATTCTTGTAGCTTTTAAGAATAGGTAAAAGACAATAAAGTGGTTTATCAGACAGACTGAATACGTCACGTAAAAAACCTTGTCGTTGCAAGAACATACATTGTAAGCACATAAACCCCCAAACCTTTTTAGTGCTAACTCATAAAAATAGGCATAAAATCCAGCGTTTTACCGAAACCTAGATTACAGTTTCCAATGATCATATCTACCATTGAGATATGTAAGTGAATAGTCTGCAAACGTTTCGCCTCTTCACGCGGCGGAAGGGGGTACGGAAACACCCCACAGACGAGGGGGTGGGGTATTATTCTCCCCCTGACTATCAGCGCGTGTGAGTCTCTGAGGTAGACACATTTGTATTCCAGAGAAATACCTAACGAATTGTGTTTTGAGACTGTTCTAGATCGTGAAATAGAATATTTGTATTTTTTTAACATAATGTTGTCAAAACAAAAATTATTAATGTAACCATTTTAGTTATCAAGTAAGAACTACCTTTTGCCTGCAATTTTGTCTGCGATTATTTCATTATTCAATAGAATATAATAAAATTGATATCTTAACCTAGATCAATATTTTATCATCATCATCATTTCAGCCATAAGACGTCCACTGCTGAACATAGGCCTCCGCCAGTGACATACAGATTGACCGGTTGGTAGGGACCTGCGTCCAGCGGCTTCCTGCAACATTTACCTGGTCGTCTGTCCACAATCTGTCTATATTTAGGTGTGTCAAACTGCAGCTTAATCCTTTTAGCCACTTAAGCGTGATTTAACATCTATATTCTTATTTATGATGATAATAAGACAATGATTCAACTTTTACAAACTTTAGTGTTTTAACATTATTTTGATATCCAACTCGTAAAAATAATGTGCAAGGAAGAACTTTAACCTAATTTGACGGTCAATGTCAATACAAGAAATCATTTCTGTGATATTACATTATTTAACTTTGAAAGAATATTAAATAGAACAATTGAACATAAATTCGATTTCGGATCTGTTTAAAAAATATCAAACAATTATAAAAGTAACATTTTCCGGACCCTTTGAAATGTTGAAAAGAAATAAAAAGTTGTATTGTGTTTCAATTAACTTCTCAGAAACTTAAAAACCCTTTTTTGTATTTATTTATTGGCTATAAGCAAATCTTTAAAATAACAAATGAAATACTAACAGTAATTTTACAGTCCTGCCCAATATTTTCGCTGGCAAACTTTTGGTATAGATTGCCAAATAGCTTTAACATAATGGCCTTATTTATTAGAATTAGCTTTAAGTAATAATAAATGTGGGCTATGCTGAGAAGTAACATTAAAAAAAACTAGGCTTACAACTAAAGTAAACAAACTAAGTTTGAACTAAAATGTAATCTGAATTGGCTTGTCTGGCTGTGCTAGCAAAAAGATTGGAACTTCAAAACACATGACTGTTAATACCTTATTTTGAGACCATGATAATAAATGACATATTTGACACTATTTATCTATATTCTAACAAACATCTACAATTTTTTTTTGTCTCTGTCTGTCTTATTATTTTTAAGCAATGAAAACAGATAGACGCTTTCTTAAATTTAATACAAAATTAAATAAAACAAATTCAAGTGAACTACTTCTAAAATATCTTCCTTTCATTACCATCGCCATTACCATTCGGAATGTCTAAACGGTTCTATTACTTATCTAGAATTCCCAAATTAAGCGTCTACATTTCAATACTATCTCATCTGCATAGAAACCTCATTCGCGATCGTGGAGCGGCTCATTTGGAAAATAATAAAACAACGGAGAGGGCCCATTAAGAGCGTTATATTCAGCCAGTGGCAACGGAAAATTAAGAAAAATGCGCGCTGAACCTACGTATAGACCAAATAATACGCTGTTAAGGTGGGGAGCTATGAAAACGTGAGGTTGCAGAAGATTTTAACGAAAATATATTTTAAAATTGAGTTTTAAATTTTTTTTTATTGACTTTGCTTACATTCCATTTTCTCTGTCTAATATATTATTGCTTTACCTTTGCTACAAAGAATCAAAGATTTTATTTGAGTTAGTTACTTACGTGTTAATATTATTTTTAGCTTTATAGTGTTTTGAAGTCGTTTATTTTTAAAATAAAATGTATTTATTTCATCTATTTTTTAGATTAGTATTTTTTTTAGATTAGTGATAAATCCTAATTTAACAGCTAAAAACCGATTTCATCCTCTTTTTTGCCACCTTTAGGAGTTTTTTTGATTATAGTATTTTTGAAATATTAACTATTCAATAAAAAAAGAATCATCAAAATCGATACATAATTGATGGAGCAATCGCGTTACATACATACAAAAAAAACATACAGTCGAATTGAGAACCTCTTCCTTTTTTGAAGTCGGTTGAAAACGAGAATTATTTTAATTAAAATGAATGTTTATCCGATCAGACAAGAAAATCTATGCCCATAAGATTAGTTTTTTCCAAAAAACTTATAAAAGCTGATACGTAAGAGTCTATAGTGTTTGATTTTGTCGTGAAAAGACAGCCTTTTATCTATCAAGCTCAAACCACCCACATGACGTGACCGTATAACAATAAATTTCCACCTTCTCGTTGCCTTAGCCAGAAGGGTATCCCAGGGTTTATTTCGATAGCTCTAAAACTACGTCTCTATATCGACTGACGTTTAAAGTGTGCCCTAGCCTTAACTCAGTAAAGTAAGTCAGGTTTTTAATTGAAAGTTATTAAGGAAAATTAGGAATCCTTCAACCGAGTTTTCAACCTAGGTAAAAGGTTCAATTATAAGTTTTTATTGTACCTTAAAACCGTTTGGGTGTAACTTTTCCATTCAAGTGATCTTGATGTATTGAAGGGCTTTACAAATTAGTGAGATTTGTCGAATAATTGACATCATTTAAAAGTTTTAATAGTGGGTTCTTTGAGTTATTTATACACTAGGTATTTATTTTATAATAATTATAACACAAATAATTAAGCATAGTATAAAAGATCTCTACTCTACATTTATAGGATCTTTTAATTGGATTCTTGAGTACGTTTTTAATATTATTTTATAATTAAGTCCACCTCAAATAGAGCTTAATTCACTCAATGTGTATATTTTTTTAGAACCATTAATAACGCGTTATCTAAGCTTTCATTTCGTTTTCTAGTAGGTAATACTAAATTTATCATAACAACACAAATTTTCGTCTTTCCATGAGAACTCATACCGTGATTGTTTTGAAATTGTATACGGATTAAATATCTCTTCCCCATTTTCGGCCGGCTAAAACAAATACTCAAGCGAGGCTGTGAGCAAATACAATTGGGGTAAATACAGTGGGGTCACTGCTCTCATATATCGTATGGCAAAAGGCGATCTCAGGGGTAGGTACTGTCAGCTAGGATGATAAAGTGTGTGCGAGAAGCGATCCTATTTTCGTCCCGATAGAAGCGGCTTAACAAAATAAAGGTTTTGGTAAGATCTTTTGAAGAACAGGCGCCATCTTGTCTAGGAAATTTTAAACCAATGCAATGTTACCAATAAATTTCGTAGTTTCTTAGTAATAGGACATTAAGTATGGATGTGCTTGGAGTTTTTTATGTTTTTAATTGGATAGTCTTTCTGTCCTTTACTGTCGGTTCTTCACACTACGTGCTTCATCTAATCTCACTTTAACTTGATCTGCTGGCCAATATTGGCGATCTTTGTTTTTATGCAAATATCACTTACTTTATCTCGCAGAGAAACGCCGATATTATCATGAGTGGATAAATGACTGAGAAATATCTAAGTCACCGATATACGAAAGAATAGGATACTCCTTGAAACCACGTAATCAGCTGCTCATATACAACAATTTTGTCTATAAAAAAAATATGAGATGCTCCATACAAACTAGCGCGCTACCTCGATGATAGATATTATATGGAGCACATGAAAAAGAACACGATTTCGATGTTGATTCAATAGTAAAAGTTGTTGCATATGAGCAACTGATCACGTGGTTTTAAGGAGTGTCCTATTCCATTGAACACCTTGTATAATCAGCCAACTAAATATAAATATCAGACAACACACAAATTGTCATAATCTCGAAGTAATTAGGAATTAACATCCATGTTACATGAGGCATTAAAAGGCATCGAACCTAATTGGCATACCTAAAGTTGCAAGTACCTAAAATTACGTTATTTTAGTGTACCCCGATGAAACATTCGCCAATCGATGTAGAAAATAATTTGAAACAACAAATATTCTTTGAATTCCTTATTTCAATTTATAAATAAAAATAAATATTCAAACTGAAATTCTGAACAAAGTATACCATATACGACATTTTGTCAAAGAGTATTTGTTGTTTGTAATTATTCTCTCTTTCAATTAACGTATGTTTCATAGGTGTACGCTAAAATAACATTATTTTAGGGTACTTGCAACTTTAGTTATGCCTTGTCTAGTCTTTTTCCAGGGGTCTCCCAGCATTCCCAGACCTAATTCGAATCAGAAAAAAAACGTTCTCAAAATTGACCGAAACTAGAAATAACGATAATCGAGTCATACTGAATACATGTTTATTATAGCGTAGCTGAGCAAATCCAATTCCATAAGAATTACTTATGCATACCGCGGTGTGGCGCAATTTTTTTATTTCCCGCGAATCACAGAGTAACACGTCTTATTCTATATGAAAGAACGAAGGGGCATACAATTTAATCTGACTTCATTCACCGCCTTAAACAGGGCTGGTACAAAAGAATTTTCAGTTCACCTACGTTCATAACATGTACATTTTCTTGATTGATTTTAAATTTTAACACAAAAAGTTAAATATTAATTGTAAAAATTTGAGGTTTATGTGGTTGTTTGATGTACAGAGATACAATCCAATTTACAAATATTTACTGTATATGTCATCGCATACATTGAAAGTTGTTGCCTGGTTTAAAGTTGATTGTGAAAGCGTTACTATTGTTTTTGTGAAAAAAAATACAGTATTATCAGAATAAAAAACCAAAGTGCAATTATAATAGACGTTGACAACCCTATAACTTTTTTTATTAAGATGCAAACTCAAGCCACGTGCGTACGCGTCTCTGCTCCTCTAAATAATAAGCTTTTCTTTTTGAAAATACGCATCAGTTTTTTCACCTGTCATGGTCCTCCTTATTCCTTTATTACTCCTGTAATAAAGTAAATATGAAAAAGTAATAAAAACAAAAAGTTTTTAAACTAAATTATGTAATCCTCACTGATGGTTCTATGGCGGCAGCAAAGGGTTATGGGTTGCAGAGTTAGTCTATGTCTTGGTCTTGCGAAAATGCAAGAACAATACCAAAACTGCAAGACTAATTTTGGGCAACTATGCAGGTCAGCCTTAAGTATCAATAATAATACTTTTTTAGATTTATTTGTAAAATACTGTCTAAAATTTTTGTTATTTATTTATATCAAAATATTTTGAGTAATTTCACGGCAAGTACATTCTGTCATTTTACAAATGAACTTTTGGTTTACAATCGCAAATATACTTTATTTCCCAAACTAATTACGTAACGAGTAAATATCGCCACTCAGTCAAAAGCGTTCTAATATTGAACTTAACGACCTTGGTAGTAAAGTACAAATTTAAACGCTTTGTTGATTACAATGGTGAGTACGTACGTAAATAATAATCAGGTTACGAAATGTAATTAAACTTGATCCCGATTCTCTTTGCGGTTGAGAGTTAAGGATTTACAGCTGGAAATGTCGCAAGGACATACAATATACAGGGTGAGTTGGTTTTAGAACAATAAATAAGTATAAAAATGCCATATATTATCGGATTAAGCAAGGATAAAATGCTGTAAGTACCCTAGGCTTAATTATACAGAAACGTTGCGAGAAAAGGCGAAGTATTAAAAATTTGCAATGATTAAAGGTCTTAAAATGATTCTTTTTTAATTGTGTATATAAGTATCTACACTACAATTGAGAATTCTTAGTATTGCCTCAAAAAACATGATAATCTGAAAACTTTTGGTAGAACAAAACTGTGAACCTTACGCTTTGTTACGCGAGTCCAAATGTAACTACCTTTCACTGCAGGTCACAGAATATAAAGATTACCAACGTTTGATCAAATGGAATCATACAATTTTATGATGAACGGGATGAAAATCCGTGTTTACATCAGATTATTCGTAATAAAAAAAAAAATAGAGAGCTGTGTGTTAGGCAAGAGACATAACCCGCTTTTTAAATATATTTATCAAACCGCATGAACATCATCATTTCAATCATAGGACGTCCACTGCTGAACATAGGCCTCCCCATAATGACTTTCATCGGGGGGATTGCCAATACTCGTCACGCTTGGCAGGCGAGTGGCGAGCGCAATTTTTTATAACATTTTACACGCAGACGCTACTGCCCGTCTCATTGTTAACATAGACATTATTAGAAAATGCATTGAAAACATTATGACTGAAATGATGATGATGATGATAACAATGAGTAATGTTTATGTATGACAAATTACCAACAGGGCGACAGTCATGCTAATTACCTAATTAAATCAATATTACGAGATAATACCGGTTTAATTATTAAACGCAAATATGTACTACGAGTCAGCGGGGCCGGAGGCGATCATCAAATATTCGCTATGGTAATAAGCTCATTACCACAGCCCAGCGATAACAAACAACCTTATGACGAATCGCGATGGTTAATCCTAAAGACTATTTGATGCTTCCGCAATGTTCAGCTCAAGGTTAGCATGTCTTGGAAAGACCAGCAAAGTAATAGTTGACCAAATTTAAAAATAGTAAATGAGTTGATCATCATCAAACCCCTGAACAGATTTTCTTAAAATTTAGCTAAGAACTATCTCGATTATGCCAGCTTTCAAACAAAAAAAAGACTGCGTTAAAATTGCTCCATTCGTTTTGGAGCTGCTACATTGCCACAGACAGATACGTAAAACTTATAACACGCTTCTTATTGCATCGAGGGTAGTAAATACACACAAAAATTGTCCTAGTATTGATGTGCGAAATAAGCATTCTAGTCTTACGAGGTAACACATAATAAATTTTGCCAAAAGCGTCTCCGAAAATCCCAACTAATCCAGAACCAAAAATAGGCATTTTTTTAAATTAACCCGACCAGCACTTGAAATCGAACCCCCCGTTGCGTGTAAGGCGAATTAAAGCGCCACTACACCAATGTTTTTACCACACACACCAGTTTATTTACCACATTTGTTTTATAAAGTATTACATAGATTACCTACTAATAAAAATAAAAATAAAATTATTATGCTGCTTGTTACTATTCGGGGAGGCCTATGTTTAGAAGTAGGTATACGTCTACGGCTGAAGTGATGATGATGATGCCATCTATTTCACGTGTAAGAAAATTTTAGTTATTTTTAACACATTGTATTTAGACGTAATAATGTCTTATTTCTGATTATTTTAAAATGAAAATTTTAAAAAAAGCAGTCCAAAATGACAATACTGTTACCAAAAAGCCTTTAAATAAACTGTCTTTTCAGTTTGTACTGTGCGATTAGTGATGACTAGAGTTAGACGGCTAATGCAAAATGAATTATGAAAGAGGTACTAAAAGGCATAGCAACTTGCGTGTGAGTGAGATGAGTATAAATGGCTTAGAATTAATTGCAGAGCAAATGAGTTTAATGTAAACATACCATTATCATTAAAACAGCTTTACTTCCACCTTGTTTTGTTTTTAGGGTCTTGTAAATCAAAAGGGAAAAAAGAACCCTTGTAGGATTACTTCGTTGTCAAGTCTGTCTGTCTGTCAAGACCCTTTATAACAGGATCGCGTGAAGGTATCTAGTTGAAATTATTATCAAATACTCAGGTCTCCAAACTCTTGAAGTTCAAACTTCTAGCTCAATGCAATCAGAAGATACGGTCTGTTATGCCACATATTTGCCATCCGCAAGGAATCGAAACCTATAGTAGTACTTTCCGTTGACGGTCGCCTGAGGCCCATCATGGAGGTTATTTTTAATACATCAACAACCCATCCAAATTTTTTTTCCAAATCGGTTAAAAAAACACTTCCCCATACAAAGCCACCAGCTGACATCAGTTTGTATAGTACAGTAAATTTTTTTTGCGATTTCGATGTTGGTCCCATACACAAAGTTGTTGTATTTGGGCACCAGAATCAACCTCTAGGGATGATCATGCGGCGCACTAAGCGCAATCCCAAGCCATCTTTTCCGTTTGCTTCCTGGTAGCTTTGCGTATCATTGCGTAACCTTGTTTGAATACACATTGCGTATGCAAAGCTATGGATTTTACTAAACAACATAATGCCTAATTCCTGAGGATAAGTTAATTCTCACGTTCTGTGAAGCTCATAATCACATTTGTATGGAATTAGCGTTTCTATCGGATATCTTCCAGCTCAATTGTTCGCAACTCGATTAGATAGGTACCCAATTTGATTTACGGCACTTTTAAACTTGGCCCTTTCTATTAGATTATTGGGGTTAATGGTCCAAGGATTACCTCCTTGAATTACGATGTAGGAATACGTGTGGGGATGTTGTCGATAGATTTACAACAGTATATATCTTTGCTTTTTGCTCTTACTGGCTCTGGTGTGTATAATTTTTTTTAAATGGTCATTACTTTTACTTATTGCATTTTCTATGTATTTACAAAAATGTATACAATATTTAAATTGAGTTAATCCGAAATAAATATTTTCATATACACTTCGAGCGAAATAGGTCTGGTTGGTAAAAAGCATTATGATATCGATATCAATTACATCGACAAGGCATATTATCGATAAACTCCCAGCCCTAGTCCAAATTGAATTATTAATCGGCCTATCTATCAGGCTATTGAGTAAGGTGATTTACTAATAGGGGCCATGAAACAAATATTCGGGATCAAAGATCAGGGCTGATGTATGCAAACCACAGACTTCGGTATGGTTAATTAAACAATGAACAGTTTTGTTTTCATAATTTTAATAGACCTAGTTTAAGTTCCAGGCATCACTCGCATAAAATTCAAATTAACATGGCAAGTCTTCATTGCGTTTCAAGTCATCAGTCATCAGTCATCCTTTGGGCATGTATTCGATAGGAATTTAACTATGAGAGTTCAAATTGGACTGATACGATGTGAAAACTTGACATATCCAACAGCGAGAGGTCTTAAATCGTAATTATAACGAACCTTACAAAAGCCAGTAAGATTTCCTGTTCGTTTTAATTTTATGTTTTTTTTTAACTAAGCAAGAAATTGGAGGACCTCGTGAAACGCAGACCGCAGAATGAGTTAACTGACGCAAAAAAAATGCAATAATTTTATACTTTACAACCTTTAATTGGCATTTCCTAAGGGTTACCCTTGGTATACAATTTGCAAACAAAGGTTGAGAAATACCAACGTATTTTCTACAATTCACTTCGGGACCGTCAACGTAAGCCAGACTCACTCTTGACTGCTTTTTTATTTGATATTTAACTTAAGAAATTTGTACTATTGCATTGACGTTGAAGAAATCCAAGAGGCCGCAGATCTCAGTACATACTTACTTGATATTTATATTTACTCTCGGAAAGGATATAAGCTACTTTTAAAATCAAATCTCTCTTCTTCCTAGTTAGTAGTAGGAGTTATGTTCCGTTCGCCTTCCAAGATGGGTCAAGTTTTGACCATGAGAAGTCTGGTTATTATATTTTACATTTGACGATCCATCAGACCTCTGTATGTAACCATTACACAGGGAAACCAGATTATTTTATTTTCAAATCTAAGGAACTAAAACAGGAGATGATACTTATTATACCCCTACCCATTCCTAAAGGTTCTTTAGAGGTGCTGAATCCAGAATATGCAAATGCTAATTTTTTTAATAACAGTCACGTAAGGTTTTAAGGATTTCGTTGGGTTTCCATGGAGATGTAATTATATCAAACAAAACGACTGCTCCTTACACATAAAATCAAGCAATAGATTAAAGTTAAGAGCCACATATTACTTCAAAATTCTAACCCGGCAGAGCCGGAGCGTACTGAAATACTCTTTGATCTCTTTCCCTTAACCCCAAGAAATATACAAGTTTAGTGAGCGTGAAAATGTTAGAGTACTCTAACGTGCAACAGATTTTGAAGGGCCTTTGATTCTATCGGTTATTAATATTGCCAATTTTCTGGTTCACTTCTTCATCTTTGTTGAGACGGAAAATTATTGGAACGTCATTGTTGTCGGAAGGAGACAGTTTATGTCGCATTGATAATGATTCGTTAGTAATAGTAAAAAATATCGCTAACAGAACTCACGACGGTTGGGGAAGAAGGGTTCTCGAGTGGCGACCACGAACTGGAAGACGTAGTGTGGACCGAGGATCTAGTCAAGGTTGCGGGCAGCCGATAGATGCAAATGGCCCATTGCAGAACTGCTCGCGGTGGCGTACTATAGAGGAGCCCTATGCCCAGTTTGCCCAGTAGTGGACTTCCAAATACTGATAATGATGATGGATATTATTATATTAATAAGAAAGATGTTTGTCACATAATCACGCATTATAGGTCTATTGAAATTAGCTGAAATTTAACACGACAAGATAATTTTTAAGTTAGCTTAACACATAGGATTTGTTTTTGTGTGATTGATGATTATTAATTTTGAATAACTTACTGATAAGTTTTGAAATCCAATACTTTATAGATCTTTAAAAAACAAAATAGCAGTAATTTTATGTCATTTAATGGGTACCTTATTAAATATTACGCACATGATTATACTTTTTCTGTATTTTTCTATAACATAATCTAATACGCTATTATTTATTTGCAAGTACTTTGCTATTATTTAAATAAAGAGACCATTACATTCAAACAGATCTAAGTATTCCCGATGAGTTTCTGCAAAATGCATCGCTTTATGCATTTCGAGACAATGCGCCATTATTGTTGCTTCCGGAGGGCCAGCATCCATCTTGTGCTTTTAATATTTCGATTGACGTTTCCCTGGAGTCTGGACTAAGTTATTCTGTTTAGATATGCATTGATACTGCCAGGAAACTGTTTGTTACGGAATAACAATTTTGAAAGACTTTGATTTTGTTTGTTGAAATCTTAAATCCAAATGAAACTGACTTAATACAAAATACAGTTACGCGAGACATGAAAATGGGAATTTTTGTTTTGGAACTGAAAAATATTACAGTGTGTCTGTAATAATGTAGGTTAGTTTGTATGATTGTCGGAGATCATCTCTAAAATGACAGTAACAATTTAAAAATAAAACCGACTTCAAAACACTGAAATGCTAAAAATAATCCTAACACTTAAGTACCTAATCAGATACTTTTGGAGTCGGTGCCAGCCGATGAGAGATTCAATGTTTTTGTTTTCACCGACTCCAAAACTAACTGATTAGGTACTTAAGTGTTAGGATTATTTTTAGCATTTCAGTGTTTTGAAGTCGGTTTTATTTTTTTTAATAAAATTTACTTATTTCATCTATTTTTAGTGATAAATCCTAATCTAACTGCTGAACACCGATTTCATCCCCTATTTTCCTACCCTTAGGGGTGATTTTTATTTTTCAAACTTTTATCATAGCATCTTTGAAGTATAAGCTATTCAATAAAACAAAAATCATCAAAATCGGCTCATATTTGTCGAAGATAGGTAACAAGAACCACAACCAAAATATTATCTGGGTATATATTTGTTGATTTTCTCAAAAAGTTCAAAATCAATTTCGATATAATTTATATGGGACCACCTCTGAAGTATGATCTACCAAACAAAAAAAGAATCATTAAAATCGATTCATAATTGGCGGAGTAATCGCGTAACAAATATACAAAAAAAAAAAAAAAAAAAAAACA
The DNA here is from genome assembly GCA_963576865.1 of Anania hortulata. NCBI lineage: Eukaryota > Metazoa > Arthropoda > Insecta > Lepidoptera > Crambidae > Anania > Anania hortulata. The sequence continues at coordinate 2,622,974 of OY756400.1, forward strand.
TACAGTCGAATTGAGAACCTCCTCGTTTTTTGAAGTCGGTTGAAAAATTGATTAAGTGGCTAAAAGATCTACTTGAGCTATCAACTCAAGAGAGATGAAAAACTCGAGTAGCTGCAATGAATTAAATGCGTTTAGAACAAAAAGATTAGGGACATAGGGGGAATGGGGATATTCTCATCCTCGGCATTGGGTGGATTAGTTGAGTGGATAATGATGATGACCCTCAAATAACCTACAAACCTCAAACTTAATATAAACTTGCTGTCAAGTCTATGGTGTTTTTTTTGTTAATCGTTTTAACAAGTTCAAAGTTTGTTTTTTTAACACGATAAACGCATTCGAACTTACTATTATATCAAATCCAGTCCCCCTAGCATGGGCACCAAAACACGATATGATATAGCGATATATCGACACCAACTGATAAAATATGAAAGACAAAGCCGCCATGTTGAATCGCCGTGCCGAGACGTCACATGTTATGACCGCTTTTTCGATAAAAATTCAACATGGCGCCTATATTTATCACATTTTAAGAAAAATTGCAGGTGACGTTGGTGTCAATTTATCGCTATAATATCAAATTGTGTTTTGGTGGTCATGCTAGCGCTTGTAGTTCGATTTCAACGTACTTATTTCATTTATATTATCATTTTTGAATATGTCCCATCCAGATGACGATGCAATAATTTGAAACTATCAAGCTACCACTAACTATCAGAAGATAGATAATGAAACTCGTCGACGGATAATAGTAACACTATCTAGTTTAGGTATTTTCGTAAAGCTTCTATAGTTTAGGTATATTCATAAAGCGTCTTACAAAGTTTTTTAAACTATAAGTTAAACTTAAAACTGAAGTTACAGAATCACCCAAATTGCCGAGATTTTGTATGACACACAGATTGTAATAAAGCAAGTAACTACTCAAATACGGCAGAACCAAGTCAAACGAGAGTAATAAAATATCAATGCGCAATAATTTGTTAAAGTTATCCACGAAGTTGTTCGCGTCTTAAGTTGCCAGTACGTTCAGAAAGTTACCCCTTGTCACTTTGGAAGTTGCCAGTTGCTGCGCGAGCGTTCGCTTGTCATAATTACCATACTGCAGTTAGCTTTCGGACTATCGCGTGTGGATATAATTCAACTAAACTTCAATTTACTTAACTGGGGCTTACTTAACGTAAAAACACCAAGTCATGGCTTTTATGGTCCCGAAGTAAGCTAACATCCTTGTATTTCACAAGGTATCACAGACAATAGATTTGGCCAAGACAGTTCTTCTGAAACGTGATCATGCGTAGGATATCCATTGTCAAAGTAGGTTTGTAATTTCGTTCTCAAACTTGTTCAAACTTCAAAGCCCTTAAGCTTTTGAGATCAGAAGGTATATTGGACATCAATGCGTAAGTGTTCTACTTTATCTAGATACAAAAGAGCTAGACTGAAAGACTCACTGGAACGTTCCCATTTATTATAACAGTAGATTGTACGAGTATTATTATAAAAGGGTCTTTCGCAACCTAATATGCAGACAATACCATCTCTTGGTGGCGCAGGGAACTAACAAACCATGTTGACGACCGTCTGGTGTAGTGGTTCGCGCTCTGGACTACAAAGCCAGCGGCTGCGGGTTCGAATCCCGCAAGGGGCAAATGTTTGTCTGATGAACACGAGCATTTGTACCTAAGTCATTGATGTTTATAAAAGTTTTAAGTATGTTTATCCGTTATCTAGTCACCATAGTAGAAGCTTCGCTTAGTTTGGGGCTAGATGATGGATGTGATTGTAAAAAAAAACAATTTATTAATTTATGTTAATCCCTGTTTTATAATTGCCTATGTTGGTCGTGTTAATCAAGACACGCACTGCACAAGAGTGCGTCGTCTCCGGCATAAGAGCTTTTAGAGATTCTCGAAAGAACTCTGCCAGGAGTGTAGTGCGTAGTATTTGTAGTTTGTCGTTACGTAGTCAGAGATGTCCCAGAGAGAAAACTTAAACCAGTCGCACTTTGGGGTACGTGTTCGTACGAAAGGTGTGGATAAAAACATAGGAAATCGCACACGCAGCTAGTGTGCGGGCTCCCATAATAGTTGGAGAATTAGGATCATTGTACGTTGACGTATGACTTAAATTCATACGAAAACGCACCTCAAATGCGGCGAGTCTAAGGGTAGTCCAATCTATCTAGTTATTCTATTTATAGGTACAAAATATCACTGATTGTAAATATTTCTTTTTACACAAAACAAACCTTCAACCTTAATATTTATTGCCAACGCAATCTGTCGTCAGATTGCTAACCTCAGAGGAATATAAAAGTAAAGCTAGTATTTTTATGAACGCCACGTATAACGGTTTACTTGCGTGATCGCTTATCGCAAACGTGCTGCTCAGGTTTCTTTGGGAGATAAATAAAGTGACAATAAAATGGAGCAGAAATCATATTATAGGAGCGTATCACAGATTCAACTAGTTTAAAATATACAGATCCTGATCTAGACAGCAAGAATAATAAAAATAGTAATATGTTAGTTTGTTACAAAGCTATAGATCTATTTATGCTTAGTCATATTGTAGAAGCGATCATAAATAAAGTAGAATGGACAAATAATTTACTTGTTTACGAAGCAAGTCAGCACAAAAGTTTCGTTGTGAGTTCAAAAACCGTTATTAATAATAACGAGACATCTTCGTAATAAAAATATATATGAACTAGGACATAATTTCGTCTTTTTAAGAAGGTTAAAAAAACCACAATAATTGATTGAAGTGTCTCCGGTGGGCGATGGCAGACACGAGAAATGACGTATCTAAATATTAAGAAATATTTAGATACGTCATTTTTTAGTAAACCGTGATGTTGTCAGGATTGCTATACTGAAAAATGAGTTACTGATTCTAAAAAAATATTGTTTCTAACAAAAGGGGGTTCTTGTCTGCCTTTCATTCAGAAAAAAAGACAGGTAAAGCCCTTGAAATAAAAATAGAAATATCTTTATTTAGCTTTAAATGTGCTGTAAATGTTAAATTTTAATTTTGCCTAATTTTACAATCTCTGTTATTCACTAAAGGACGATTAAATTATTAAGAGCGTTAACGTCACACGACTTTTCGGCTTGTCGGCACGGAAAACTCTTAGGTCCAAACATTTTGGAAACGATCAAAATAAGAAGTCTTTTCATGGATAACCAAGCCAGGCTAGTCTAAAAAGTAGATACAAGATTTTTCGAAGTCTATTAAAAAAAGTAATTATTGGCAATTTTTGGTCAGTAGGTCATCATAATAGTGTTTTTAGGAAAATCCTCTGTCAACTTCTTAGACTGACTTGCATAATTCGATTTTCGGTCGGGTCAATATAGAAAACCTAATTTTAATGTATACAAAATAGCGATTACCAAAGCAGCTAGTCCAGTTATTTCAGGTCAGTGATCGTACCCTACTAATAAAATTGGTACATAATAAAAAAAGTTTTTATAGTCTTAAACCGTTTTCCGTGGAAGGAACATTTTGCCTCGTGGTAACTTCGTTATCAACAAAGAACCGCGAGTTGTTTTATCAGCGAACATCTTACTTATTCATGGAAATTTTCAAAATATAAGAAAAGAAACATGTTTTATCAATCTTCCAAAAATATTCAAATATCAATCAATGTACAGTCTACATCAAAAACTTCCTAGTGACAACTTTTTACCTGACTACGACATTAAGTTAAAAAGAAGAGTTTTAATTTTAGCAGTTTAGGTATTATGGTTGTTTTTGTTTTATTTTAGCAATATATTTTGATGAATAAGCAGTAGTAGGGTGGGTGACATTAGGGTGAACTCCAAAATATTTCCAATAAACATTTAATAATATAAAGATCTATAGACTATAGTTAAAGTTTAGATTTTTTTCACATCATCATTTCAGTCATAAGATGTCCACTGCTGAACAAAGGCCTTCGCCAATGATTTCCATATTAGCCGGTTGGAAGCGGACTGCATCCAGTGGCTTCCACCATTACCAGGTCATCTGTCCACCTTGTGGGTAGACGTCCTTACCGATAAGTGGCCTCTATTTTTTTATACAAATAGAATAGGGTCGCTAAGTCATAAAACATACGCATATTTCTAAACCCGATTGTACCGATTCTTTTATAAAATTAATGCTTTTTAACGTATAATCTTATTCCATTGTCATAAGAGTGTTTCTTGGGTGATAGGAGAAACCAACCTGTTGGATGAAGTTCGTTATTTTAACGCCTTCGTAAGCTTCCAAGTTAAAAGGAGGTCACCGTAAAACTTTTTCGGGAAAGCTCTCAATAAACAGCTTAGTTGATCAACGAGTTTTGCTCGCTTTTAAAGAATAAAGTATGTTATATTGTTGTTCGGCTATTGGAGCTTTCAAGTTAGATTCCTTGTGAACTAAAAGCTCGTTGTGAAGTTGTGAACTGCCCAAGTTCGTATAACTATTGAAGATCGTTTTAATGGTTTTCGTAGTTTTAATCGATCTGTTTACGGTATTTAAGGTTAGATATATATTTTTTAAAATGAGATCCGGCAAGATTAAAGCGCATGGTATTATTCCTACAAAAAAAAAACCGGCCAAGTGCGAGTCGGACTCGCACATCGAGGGTTCCGTACAAACCTGTAGGTACCGTTATGAGTAAAAGTTCACCCATCACGACAATCGAGTCATAGTTATGGTATTTTTATTGCAAAATGAAATCCATAACATTACGAAAGTTAAATTGCGGTTTACGATTTATGACGTATTAAAAAAAAACTAATTACTTGATTTCGTTCAAACCAATTTTCGCTGGTTGTTTTTATGGTAATGTACATTATACTTTTTTTTTAGATTTATCATTCTCTTATTTTAGAAGTTACAGGGGGGGGGACACACACATTTTACCACTTTGGAAGCGTCTCACACGCAAACTATTCAGCTTAGAAAAAAATGATATTAGAAACCTAATCATCATCCTCATCGTCATCTCTCATATCATTTTTAAAGACCTATCCATTGATACCCCACACGTATGGGTTTGACGAAAAAAAAATTTCGAGTTTTAGTTCTAAGTATGGGGAGCCCCCAAAATGTATTATTAGTTTTCTATTTTTTTGTGAAAATCTCAATGCGGTTCACAGAATGCATCTACTTACCAAGTTTCAACAGTATAGTTCTTATAGTTTCGGAAAAAAGTGGCTGTGACATACGGACGGACGGACAGACGGACAGACAGACAGACAGACATGACGAATCTATAAGGGTTCCGTTTTTTGCCATTTGGCTACGGAACCCTAAAAAGCTTAACTAACATTTCAGTAGTCTCAATAAATACAAAAAAAAATTAAGGCTTAAGTTGTTCCTTAGCTAAGTAATGCTTAACAAAAATAGATAGCAGATTTTTACAAACAACTTTTTAATATGTTAATATTACAAAATATTTTTCTAATGGAAAAAAAATGCGCCAGATGATACCGATTTATGGTTTCCGTTTAAGGAATTAAGTTTCTAGTGTTACAACTCACCAGGCATCGTTTTTTGTAGGCGTTATTTGAAAAAAATAATTAATTCAGATTCATTAATTTAAGTACATTTATTATATACAAGTCGGGTCATAGAACGATACCTAAAATCAAACCTGGGACCTCCCACGCCACTGCGCCAATCAGGTCGCATTATTACAATAACAACACAATTTTGTGTTATATTTTATTTAGGTAGACATAGAAAATTTTCTGCATAAAATAAATTGATGATGATTTTTAAAACTTCATTAAAAAGTTACTAGTAATAATTTAAAAAATACAATAGCTAACAAACTTGTTTACTACAGCTGTATTCTATGAACTTATCCTTAAATAACTATAGTTTACAAACGTTAAGCCGTCTTAATCGGCGTCGGTAATCGCAGTTTGAAATCCGATAATGCGTTGAAAACAACACTGATAGGGATTTGCTGCACGTGTACGAAATAAGGTTATGATCAGAAGGCCCGCTCCCTACTAAACGGAGAAAAATATTAACAATAAAACTTATGCGACATTTTTTTCTGTTAAACAATACAATTTAAAGAACCATATCAAAATAAATTTTTGATTCTCTGTCAGTCATTCAGAATAAGCAAGCATTTTTGCTTGCTGCACATTTTCTAAGTGAGTACAGAAAATCTAGTAGGACTGTTAAAAATAGTTTTTTTTTAATTTTACCTATTACTATTTATTTTAAACCTTTTCAAGTGATTTAATTTAGATTTCAGTGTTTACATACTAAAAAATTATGTAGCCAACTTTGGAAATCTCAAAAAATAAAAACACTATTATTTGTGTGAGAAAAAGTTTTTTTTCCGTACCATAAAAACATTGTATCTTAGCCCCAGAATCAAGCCTTTTGTACTTAATAATAAATTCAAAATATTCCTGTAGGTAGGTATATCGAGTGTGCTTCAAATCACATTGATTGTAATTGCTATGATTATTTGTAATTTATGTTGTCTATCAGCACGGTGCACGTGTCTTCACCTATATGTCCGGTTTATAATACATATGTGAATAGAGTAGTGGCCCTACTGTATATTACTTTATTACATTGGGGACGTGAATATTCATAGCCGTACTATTTAAAGCGGGATTTGCATTGACGATGACGAATATATGGAGAGGGGTAATGCTTGTTGTTGATAAAATAGTACTTTAAAGTTGGAGGAAATGATTATATTCAGTACTTAAGGCATGGAGAAAGATTTAATGTACGAGTATGTATGAGTATTTGAATCCATTACATAAGGCAAATGGCGTGTTAAATTATTTTTCCAAATAAGCTAGTTTCATAAAAAAATCAAATTAGTCCGTCAGTTGATCTAACAGAAAATATTAGACACGTATTTTTTATTTTTTCAATCAAACAAAAAGTGATGAAGATATAGCCTGTTAAAGTTCCGCGTAACGTCACGCCTTGCGACACTTTTTAGCAAGGCGTGACGTCTCGTGCTTACTTCAAGGCGCTTTATCTCTGTAATTTTTTGTTTGATTGACAAAATACAAAATATGGGTCCAATATTTTTTGATAATCTAACTGACGGACTTAATAGAATAATTTCTTTTTGACCCAGGAAACTAGCCTATTATATCACTCAACATTATAATATTTAAATCTTGTATTCTTATTTTTCTTCAAAGTTTCTACAGTTATTCTTCTATGTATTAGAAATTCTTAGCTTTATTTGATTTATAATAGTGTGTGTTATTAACAGACTAATAAAAGTACAGGTAGGTAGGGATAATGATGCTATAATACCACGGATAAATTTTATTCTATTGATTCCATCTTGGTCAATATTAGAAAAAAGTAATCTAACAAATATTGTAATTTGTCTGTTAACATTGTTCTTTTACATGGCGGTTGACCATTCTTTACGAATAATTAACGCAATACATAGATAACTAGAGCTGTAAATGTCAAGTGGTTTATATTTACTCGTTGTCTTGTTTAGGGTATAATCACTAACATTGAGGCATTAAACTTTACTTACGCTATTTGTACAAGCAAAATTAAAATGGCCTTCAATAACATTATCCCTAAACTCAACAGTTTAGTGATAATGTTATTGAAGGCCATTTTAATGTTGCCATCAAAACTGTTTGTTAAAAATTATTTGCTAAAGCTATGGATCATTCTCCTTAATTAATTCATTCAACATAAGCCGAAAGTCGTTTAATAGCGACGCTTATCTCGCCGCGGCAACATCCCTCACGCACGTCAAAATTTGCATTCGAGACGGGGATATACAGAGACCAAGGTTCTGATACACACAGACACAACAAAGCGAAGTATCATAGTATCTATGTCGCAGCCAACTGGATAAAATAGCCGATAAATTGTACGTTGTATGAATTGGTTAGCCGTGCAATTAAACGGCTGTTTTAATCAGTCGGCTGCGACATCAACATCATCATCATCAGCCATAGGACGTCCACTGCTGAACTTAGGCCCCCATTGACTTTCAGATTGGCCGGTTGGTTTTGGTTGGCCTGCAACCAGCGTCTTCCTGCGACCTTTACCAGCTAGGTCGCGGCGTCTGTCCATCTTGTGGGTGGATGTCCTACACTTCGCTTGCCGGTACGTGGTTTCCATTCTAGAACCTTTCTGCCGGCGGTCAGTTTTACGTCTGTCATAGTAGGCACTATTTCAAAACAGCAGATACATAGGTAAAACCAAAACTTGCGGAGACAGTCAGGGCAACCTCTGTTAATATTACTTCTTCCACTTTATTCCACGTTTGGATATATTTTTCATTTCATATCATATGCATTTATTTGTATCTTTTGAATTCTTAATAACACACCGTTTAATATATCATTAGAATCAATCGAGGTTAACAATGTTTCATTTTTTAAAAGTGTTCAATTAAAAAAAGAAACTAGAGAGTTTTGTTTTGTTTTTGCTGTGATGTTTTTATTAAATTTACTAACTTAGGTACAAATGCTCGTGTTCATCACACAATCATTTTTCCCTTGCGGAATTCAAACCTGCAACCGGTGGGCTTTGTAGTCCGGAGAGTAGACCACTACATCAGACGGCGCGTCGTTTATCAATTAAACACGTTTACATTTGCCATAATTCTAAGCATGCAATAGATAGATAGATAGATAGATAGATACTCTTTATTGTACACCACACAAAACAAACAAATCACTTACTACGTCACTACACAATAGGGTCAAGTCAAATTGGTATTGACTGTCACATTTTATACCATTTCCAAGAAACCATTAACGACTCTTAAACCCTTGGTATTATTTATATCTCCGCATTTTTATCTCAAGAGGATTGTGTCACATATAAATTTATTTTGTCGCATCAATCCTTTGGATCCGTTCGTCACTCGTCAATACAGATATACTTCGAACTCGGGGCTTTATGTAAATCAAACAGATAGGCCCTGGCACAGTAAAAACTAATAAGTAGGGCCACATTGAACAAACTGTAACTGCCAATATGAATAATAATAAATTGACATTGGACAACATCACATACATTGCTCTGATCCTCGGGTAAGTAGCTAAATCACTTGTGTTTTAGAAATCAGAAACAACGACGTTACCACAACAACCAGACCCGAGACAATATAGAAAAGTATATTTTTAACATTGACTGACCGATAGAACCCGGAACCTCAGAGATAGCGTTACCAAGTCTAGTATACTCACCTCTCGGCTACAGAGGTCGTCAATAAATAATGAATATAAACTTTATTAAAAATAAAGTCTGTGGTCAGCTAATTTCAGTAAAAAAAGATTACCACTGATATAGTAAACGTCACAGACAAACCACAGATGAAACACCAACGACAAATAATCAAGAAAATTTTCAACAAAACTTCTGTTCAACATGGCTTCCCGCAACCTTTGCCTTCACCAATAAAAGAAACATCATCATCATCGTTATAGCCATAGAACTGATGAACAAATAGGCAGGCCTATATTCATCATATAAAGTTATTGGAAGAGCCCAATGACTCAGATTGGTTGGAAGCGGCCTGCATCCAGCGGCTTCCTGTAACTTTGACTAGGTCGTACGGCCTGGCCGGTATGTGACAGCCTCTCTTCTAGAACATTCTAAGGGCTGAAAGGTTCTAGAATCAAAGATTACAGATATTTAAAGTATACTGTTGAAAACATTGTTCGTGTTAGGATGTAGTGTCGCATAGGCATGTGCTTCCAGTATGACTTTTGCAGTAAAAAATTAAGCAATCCTACTTATATTTTTTGACTGTGACGTGTGGAAGGCATAGGAAATATACTGTGAAATAAATAAAAATGCGCCAGACAACACGATTGATATCGATGCAAACTAGGATTCCCGGCATTAATATACATAGTTATGTTTAAAACATCAACAACCCTCTAGGGGCTGATTCTGGTGCTTCATTCATACAAACTGATGTCAGCTGGTCGTTGACTTAGTATGGGAAAGTATTTTTTTGCAATTTCGATGTTTGTGCTATAAAAAAAGTTGTTGTATTTGACCACCAGAATCGGACCCAGGGAGTTGTTGATGTTTTAAAAATAACCCTGTATACGAATAGTTGACAACTTAGTTAAATAACAGTGCGAAAAGTCATACAAATATATTATTTCATAATATTTTGGACTTTATTTACCATGTTACCGAGTTAAATGTTACTAGTATTCGATTATCATAATTATTTAATGCGTTATTCAGACTATCAAGAGAATTTAAATATATATTTATTATATTTGTAATGTATGCGAGGATATTTTGATATAATAATATGTTAGGATCACAAATATGTAAACTTATAAATAAGATAGATTTGGATGTAAAGATATATCACAGCATTCGAAAGATAGTTGAAGAATGGTCTTAATGGTTTTTCAAGGAATTTTCATAAATAAATGTAAGATATTCTGTAATCAAAGTCTAGCCATGTTCTATTTTTATGAAATAATTTATTTTGATTACATTTTTACTTAGGTTAAGTCCATTCGTCCATTCACGCCCGTAACTATAAGTAGTAGCTGGTTGCACCTCACTACAAAATCTCGACTTTTGTCAACAGAAAAATACGCTTGGGACGCGTAAGCGTATGTTAAATTGACACAGAGACAGCCGGTAACGCTCCCATATTGAATTTGCACTATTGACTGTACTCTAGTGTTGTTAGGAAAAAGTCTATCGATAATGTTGTAACCTGAACTAGTAATCATAGTATCGATAGTTTTGAGAATGTACATTTTTGTTTAAATAAAGTAAAAAAAAAAATTACAGTCATAATTACTCAATGCAAAAACAAGCATGCTGTCTTTCTATATCTGATGCAAAGTCTTTCCACCAAGAAGTCCACTACTGGACATAGGCCTTCCTTATAGAATGCCAAGCGAGCGGTTCTAGGCCATGCATTAAACTGCTTCCTGTCCCACATGGGTCGCACTAGACATTTGACGAGTGTTTGAGATGTCCAGTGCAACCCATGTGGGCATCGATCAAAAAATCGTCCTGTGCGCTCCATGTGCGCGTAACGTGGACGTGACATTTCAAGGTCGTGTCTATGTCGGGAATTCGTTTTATTTTACCGCTAGGAGAATAATAAAGGAAGTTTAGTTTGTTGTAGGTTTGTGTAGAACCGGAAAAAGTACCTGGGTAGTGCTAACACCGAAAATTTTATTTTTTATTAAGCGTGAGTAGTCATCGCAGCCATTTTACGCGTGGGGTTGCTTAGCAATTAATTATGTTTTGTGATCAATTGTAAATGATTTGAAGCAGACAAATGAGTGAAATAGAAACCCAAAGTGTTAGTGAATTGTGTTGTGGCTAGAAATCATACAAAACTTCTCGGATATAATCATATTTACATATTATGCAGGATTTATTATAATTAGTATTATTTACATTCTCCACAATATTATCGAGTTGTAATTTGATCCTATATACCCTCGCCTATTTTATCGAAATAATTACGACATTGTAATACGAGAATACAACACTACTGTACTCCTTTCAAGCACCCGCGAATATTTACAGAGCTAAACAAAGTTGGCCTGAAATCCATCGGCATAGAGTTTATTTTTGTAAAACGCGACTCATGCGCCGTGAATAACAGAGTTCGTGTTCGAAATAGAATTTACTTATAGGCCTAATAGTGTATGTATAGATAGACGTGTTTACAAAATAGTTTGCCCTTTTATATTATGTTTTTTGCTTGAGTCGAGCCCACCCTCAAATTTATTGCGACCTTGTTGAATTTTTAAAAATACTTTTTAATAATTGGAATACACAAAAATGACGATGCTTTTTGTCTGCCGTTTGTGTATACAGGTTAATCTCCAAATCGACTAATAGATTTTTTTAAATCTGTGGTTTCTCTACAAAAATGTTTACCGATTAACAATCATTACCATTGAATTCTATTCTTCACGCGAAATTGACGTTTAACTTCTATTAAGTACTAGCTGTCCCGAAGAACTTCGTACCGCTTCTCCATATTTTTTTGTGATTTTTTCGGTGTCTTTATATTTATTCTGCTATTCAGGGCAGAGATAAATCCAACAAATTAAAGATCATAAAAATCGGTCTAGCCGTTCCTGACTTATAAATAGTGTAACTAACCCGACTTTGTTTTATATATATAGATTGTAATTAGCCTACTAAATTTCATATAGTTACAGTTTTTACAATATAACTTGCTAAAACTACATTATAGAGTAACTAACTCGTGATTTTGTTATTTCAAATTTGTGTAAATCTCAAACAAACACGAGTGAATTGAGTCTTAGTTTGTAATGCGTTGATACAACAACTTTGAACTTTAATATAACAGTAGTTACGTGCATAATAGAATAACGCAACGGGTAATAATAATGTTAGGAGATATACAAGTGAAGTAATTACAAGCTGATGTTTGTGTTTTCAGTAAACGTTTCTCATTAAACCAAAGCTTAATACTCGTAGTTAAGAAAAGCATAGCATGAGAGAGTGGGAGTTATACTACTGGGTACTATGTGTAATATTACTTGCAAAGTAATGTTAAATAAGTTTATTACTTTAGGTTAAACGCTACAAAATAAATAATTAAAATAATGGGACTCGATAAAACAAATCAAATGTGCCAAAACTGGCAGGTTTTTTCTTCATTAGTTCTTCCAATTCCTGCCTAAATCATACAATCAGCTCGATGTTATTATATTTTCATTCGAAACATCACATACTAAGTTTTAAATTGATACGTCAGTGAGAAGTTTGAATTTGTTGTTTAGAAGGCTTAATTCGTTTTTCAAGATTTTTAAACACATTCTCACAATCAAACCTAACCCAATCTATCAGGGCCTACTTTGCAACACAGCAATAAATTGCAATCAAGCCTAGATAGGTATGTTGCCGGCTTAATAAACTGTATGTTAATTCCTGTTTGATTATACAGTACCTACGCGAAAACTCCATTAGTCTCTTAACTTTGCCTTGGATCGTCTATCTTCGTCACTATACATAGTAAACATAAAGTTAAGTAAGCCTTTTAAACGCCCTACTACATGGCATAAGGCTCACCTCAACTACAGGGTTACATTGGAAAATTTTAAAAAAAGAACTAAGGAACACATTATAAAGGAGCGATACGTATTTTACGAAAAAAAAAACTTTAAAATATCCGAAAATAAAGCCAATAACGAGACTACGAAAACCGCGCGGCCATTTATCAGAGGCGTAGGTACGGCGAGCCAACAAGAACCTTACCCAGTGCACAAACAATGCAATTTTTTCATGAATGAGTTAAATTATCCACGCATACGATTTTTAACAGCGGATAGGAATAATTAAATGTGAGAAAAAATGGTTTTGTTCTTTCCATAGTTCGATTAAGTTACTGATTCTGAGCCACTTCTGAAGATTTGGTACTCCTTTGCAATGTAACCTTGTATAAGGTGGTCTGCGCTATATTTTACCACACAGTCCCAATGCGGATTGGTAGAGGGACAAACTTTAGTGCCAGATGACTGACTGATGTCAAGTGCCAGTGACTAACTTTAGTGTCAGTTGTAACCAAGCCGCCCTTATGCCTCTGACCAGGCTTAACAACTAGTATCAATCGATATAGGACCAACTTATACCGTACTTTTATAAGCACGATGATGCATGCGTTAAATAACACAAAATTTAGTCTAAATGGTCACATACCTACAACCGGAGCGTAGTGGGTTACTTAACTTTAATAATTTATAATGACTTCCTACTTTTAATGGTAATATTTATTAGCTAAAGAAGGAAGTAGTAAATTAACTTAAAGTTATTTACTAAAATGTTAGACAAACGCTTTCAGATTTATGTTATTGGACGTATCATACCCCACTTAACTTTTTACGGATTTTTCGTGTTGGGATATTGCTAAATCATTAAGTATTATATTATTTTTAATTAAACTACTCGTATAAAGATAATTACAAAATTACATAACATAGTTCATGGACTGTTCTTTCAATTAATTAATGATCAACGATATTTTCTATTAGTTTTCTATCCAGTGGATTAATAAAGGTTCTAAGAAAATTATTTATAAAGCCTTATTACGTAGTATATTTCAAAACAGCTCGTTTCCTTCTAGTTAAGCCATGAAGTTGCTAATCAGACTTAGCCTCCAGTTTAACAAGTATAATTTACTTCATGTTTACTAAAACACTGTTATTAACAGTTTATAATGTAATATCCTGAATTGTAAAGACTAATCATAATACTTATATTAAACTTGATGATGATGATAAAATCGAAGTCGAAGAGTTTGTGAATAAGGACACAGTAGAGGTTTAACATTACATCATTTAGTAAACCCAATTGTATGTTTCTTATTATAAAGTAGGCAGTTTAAATGAAATAAGTTCTTTTTCTTTTATTTGTGTCGACAGCAATTCTGTCAAGTTTCAGTTTTCTGTCACACGAACCGCACTATCGTATATTACGTTCATTAAATAGTAGTCGGTAGTTCTATAAAAAGCTTTCATTAAAACTTGCCATTTTCAATAAAGTAGATCAGCTCAGTGTAAGAAATGTAAAGTTTGTAATTTCACCCTGTATATTCTAAGGCTGAACGAAATAGACACCTACCAAAGCATTAACTATATAATCCCACATCCACTCTTGTAAGATCCCGGCCATATCAAGTTAGATCATACATCTCGAAAATAACAATTTAATTAGAATCAGTTCATGCTTGATATAAATACGCAGTTGTTTAGCTAATAATGGCATAATTATACACATTACAAATCCAAATTAACTCAACTATGCAAAGGAGGTCACAATATACACTCACCCTATTATGGGCAAACCTATTACCAAAAGTCGGCTTAGACTTGGTGACCGATATTCGAGTCACATTCCATTGGCTATGTGATTTGAATATAATGGCTCCTTAATCTCCCTTTTTAACCACAGAACCGTATCCTGGGTCTTAATGAATAACACAGAAGATCAATTATAAAATATATTGTCCAATGTTGAAACTCTACAAATTTGCGTTGGCATTGGTCTATACTGTTATTTTCTTTTTATTTCAAATCTTTGAATTTACCTTTTTTTGTCAAGAAGAACTCGTGAAGTGAAATACTGTATGCATCTGTAGACGCATATCTTTTAAACTTGCTTTTAATACATTTAATTTTAATATACCTACTTCTTATGTACGTAAGTTGATAAATTGTTGATCATAATCAATAAATCAAATCTGTTTAGACAGTATTCTAATAGTAGTAAATCTAATAGTCGAAGCAGAAGCTTTGAGATTTAAAAATTGATAAATAAAGATTTAATGGCGTCATAACTTATAACTTGTTATTTTTATTTTCATTATCATCAGGTATAAATATAACGTTAAAACGATTTTTTATTTTCCTTCTGTTTCATACTTATCTGTGAATACAATTTAAACTATCTTACAACGACTCTTTACTATTTTACAACACCAAAATAGTATTTTTACTCTAGCAAAAATATCGATAGAGTAACTTACAACCAGCCATCATACTGTGTCAAACTTTATACAAGTATACAACTAAATTAATAACAATTTTGCTGTCCAACAAAACGAACAGCTACTTACAGTGTTAATTTTAAAACCAAAAATAACATTTCATAAAACAAAACACAATCAACTCGAAACAAAAGCCCCAAAGATTTCCAACCATACAAACTCACTGAAACTATTCACTCGAGCACGACTTAAAACTTCACATAGCCGAACTGGGTCCACCTTGGAGGAGGCACGCGACCGCCCCTTGCGAAGGGTGCGATGCTACTGAAGAGACCGGCAAACCCCCGCAGCCCTCACTCCAAAAATGCACATATTAAAAGCGAAAAAAATGCCAGGAAAGGAATGTTGAAAGTGTTGCGAGCGCCCATAATTATTGTGCTTTAGCTAGGCGGGAATAGTACTTGTTTTTTAGATATGGTACACGTGTATCCTTAAGCCGACGCAGCAAGGACTAAAGTCGAATATCATGGAACCGACAATTCAGTAATTGCACTAACCACTCACACAAATAAGTCTTTTAACACAAATATTTTAATAAAAAAACGTACAACGGTTGGTGTTATAATCTTGGTAAGGTAGCTATAATATGATAATGGTTAACGAAATGATAGCAATTTTAGAAAAAGATGTCATTCCTTCGATAATACGTATAATATTGAACACAAGGGCATTCTATTAGTTGAGTATCACCACAATCTTATTTTTATATAAATAACTGACTATTCTTCACGGATATTGTCCACAAAGATGGCGCAATTTTAGTAACAATAATAACGGTAAATATAAACGGATTTTTGCAAATAAAGCCCTTGTTTAAGCGGTGTATAAGCCAGAGCAAGTTCACAATAGGAAAGGAATGCACTACCTGTAAGACTCCGACCAGAACCATTAATAAACAGCCCATCGGATTATCTACATTCATACTAGGATAAGAAACTTGGGGCTGCGCAATTAATCTTTTCAATTGGAACTTGCGACAGGACTTTTTTCAGTTAACTCTCTTTTTGCTTATTTATAAAAAGGTATATTTAGAGCAAAGACTCAAGACGTTTCAGTATTCGGTGAATTCAAATATTTACTATTACTCGAGTGTCGGCAACGCCTTATATCCAATACTTCCAACTCGATTTGCTGGCATTCAAATATCTGAATTCGATTTTCTAGAACTAAACCTAAAAGAATGATAAAAAATGGAAAAGTTACCTTAAAGGCGGATTTTATCTCTAATAAAATTCCAGTCACTGTACACGATGCAAGTTCTCTTTGAATTCTGAATTCCTAACCTCGTACCGTGGAGCAAAAGAAAGGAAGTTGTGATTTCTGCTTGAATAATAGCGAACGTTGAAACGGCCGTAGGCATTCTGTTTATAAATTCGACTTTGTTATGTCGTACACATGTGATAATATTTTGTCTTTCAAGTTTTCTAAACTTCATGCCTACTATTTGTCTTAGGTTGTAAATTTGGGACAGCAGAGCGTGCAACGCTATTACGCTCTACCGTTCTAAATTAAAATTGTTGGCACCTAAATATGTATACTGCAATATTAAATACGAAAAAAAAACATAGGAACGGACAGCGAAAAAAGTTTTTCAAATTAGTCAGGTGACGTTGAAAGGAAATGAATACATCTCTGAGACCACCAATCTAAAGGTGTCCCACTTTGTGCAAGCCCTGAATGGAAGAGTAGCAAACGACAAGACCCACTCCCGATCGTAAATCAGATACCTTTACAATAGTAGTAGATGGTAAAAACAACTTTATTACCGAAGAAAAGGGTTGAGAATCATATCGGGAATTAGATACTTTGTATCTTTCGTGGGCACAAGAATGTGCTATTGAGAAGGGCGCTCGGAGATAAGAGCTTTATCGGTGCATAAAGTATGTTATTATGAACTTTGACGAACGCTTTTTGGATGCCAGGAGAAGAATGCAGCCTTTATTCGTTGAGGCATTTGTGGCATCTTATTATTTGCACCTGTCATAAATTTTGCTTCAGATCTGGCTGTGGATTGCGACAAAGTTTCGCTTGACCAAATTGAGTTAAAGAAACAAGTGTTCACCATATTAAAATAAGTTTTGTTGATTTTTTACCTTAAGATTAGGTGCAGTGTATGCGATAAATAAGCTACATAATTTATTTCACGGAGTAGCCGTGATGTTCACAAAATTTTACCTGCATTGCAGATTTCAAGAAACTCTAAGTGGAAAACTGGAAAATTACCTGAAAAGAAAAATAGACTTACATTAATATAAGGAATGTTTAATAAACTGCGTACCTTTTCTTAATATGCAGGGAATTTAACAGCAGCACCCTGTAAATAGAGCAAACCGTACTACTCCAGACGCGAATTTTATATTTAGCGCATTCCTTCGTGTTTGAGTAATTTGGTGTAATTAATTCAGAGATGTATGGCGAGATAAGTTGGGTATTTAGCATTAAAGGTTAGGAGTTCAGCCGAGACCATTTGATCCTACGATTGTAATATAAATGTCAGTTATGTTGGGTTATGAGATTGGAGACAAGAAAAGCGACCCTTGGTTTTTGGACAATAAGCGGAGTGAGAGTAGTCTCACTTACCTCTAACAATTCAACAAGTGTCAAACACATTCTTAATGTTTATGTTATTCTGAGAATAAATTTTGGTTGTCTGCAATTATAGTTCAAAGGATGTTAAAGGCATGAAGAAACGTACTTTTCCTAAAGAGTCTAGTGGTCTATTACAACTAATAAATTTATGGATACAAATAGGTCTATAACAGGCAATTTTACACGAACCAATTTTTTGCCTTCTACTTCTTACAGATAATTTTGGGTTAGTGCTGAGAGAAGTAGCGCAAGTAACTCGGCCTCAGTAAAAAGTTTACAAGAAAAATATTCCAACACAAACTAGAAAGTCTTTAGATAGTTTGTAATATAGCGTTCTATTTTATTAAGGTTTAATGATATCGAATTTAACACCAAATTTTGTTAGATCGACACTAACAAATTTGACTATAGTTGGACTATCAACAATCTATTTATGATGGTTTACTATCACAAGCCCCCAACAGGACTTTGGAAATCCCATACAGGAAAAAATGACCCTGCTATATCCACATCTATTGTGGTTCTTGCGTAATGTCTGACACTATGGCAGACATGACTATTAAACTACAATGCCCAATTATGTTAATCCGGCAGTGCTAGATAAGGACAATATTTCTGTACTTCCTATTGTTGAGATTTTGAATAGACAATATTAATATGTTTGCATACATATGAGAAGATGTATTTCTTTCTGTGTTCTCTGTCACTAAACTCACGCAATAGAAATTGATATAGTAGTCCCACTTCCCTAAGCGTAGTTTACATAAAAAAGACCCATCAAATAATGACAACCAAAGCAGAGTCTGAGATTTAAAGTCACTTTACGTTTTAGAGAGCCTACGCCAAGCTGAAGATTATTTTGGCTGATTTCGATAACTGGTTCTATTTGAGGAGAGTCAACTTCTTATCAACCACACCATCATGCACCTTTTTCTATTAGATATCTCTTTCTGGATTAAGCAGCAATTGTGTACTTTCCTGTAAAGTTACTCAAGTTATGTAGTATGCACTTATGTGTTAGCTTATTAAAGTAAAATACAAACCCACACAATCATAAAATTATGAAATACTTTTTTACCAAATCCATATACCTGCACTTCAAACAAACTCCCCTCATTCCTAAATCAAAAATTGCCTTGTACGCTGAATCCAAAGAGCCTTTGTGCCGTGCTTAAAGCTTGCATTATAAAAGCGTGTCAAAGCTCTACCGCAAGTAATTTACAATTTGCCCATAGTTTGGTGCAACAATGTTATTCAGTGCATTGTAACCTTAGGCACGCCGCCAACTATTCAGCTCTCGATAAAGGTTTTGCTTTGACTTATTAATTACTTCGTCTCTAGTATGATTTGAATTTAATGTTGAAGGTGGCATGGTAGATTCTTGAGATTAGAAGGAAATATTTTTTGGAGCATAAATCAGGAATGAGGTCATCCGACAGAAAACTTGAGTAATCGATGTTGCTCAAACAGTAGTAGTGGTATTAGTTGTTGTAAGTGGCAGTAGGCTTGTCAATTTTGTCGTAGAATTGATAGGAGTAAACGTGTATTTAGTGGATACTTGGCTTAGTGGCGTGCATTGGCAGAGGCATAAGTCCTTATAGGTAGGTGAAGTTCGCTGCAAAAGACGCATGCTGTAAACGCACTCCGCTTGCATATATGCTTTTACTTTGTCTCACGCTACGATTATTATTATATTGATTTTGATTACTAGTAGGGCCCAAAAAATAAGGAGACATATTATGCCCCATAATGTTATTATTGACGTTCATTAGTGGCAATTTTCTGTACTAAATTGAATAAATGATTTTTGACTTTTTGACTTTTATTATCGGTTCGTTCAACATAAAAGTCACTGCGTAATAATTGCTTTTTCGACGAGTATAGTCGCCAAATGTAAACAAGCTTGTGGTTTCACAAGCGTACTGCTAAAGTCCGACTTGTCAGAAAGATATTTAAAAAATATGTTTAGAATTGTCAGAGCCTATACAACATTTTGAGTATAGCATTTATTTCTAGTAGGTACTTATATTTCCGGGGATTTTTTTTTTTTTAATTATTATATAACAAACAAAAATAATAGTTCTCCTTTTTTAAACTGTTTTGTCCGATTTAATTCGTTTGCACCGTATTTTAATGACTTTTCGTGCATCGAGTCGCTAATTAGGGGCACTACTCGCCTTAAACGCGTTAATGACAATTCGATTAACACATCAAGGAAACGCTTGCTTGAGAAATAACTATTTATCTGATTAAAACTGTTAGTTTTTTGTTATTTTTCCTACTCAATTAGCCTTCTTTATCCCAAGTCACTAAGGATTTATCTGATCAGTTGACCTTAATTGCTCGTAATTACGGCAATTTGACCCGCCTCCCGAAAAAGCTTTAAGCATCGATTAAATGAATAGGCTTCTGAGAAAGCTCCATTCAAGCTTATTCATGCAGGCATACATAGAAAGAATATATGTTTTGTATAATTCCGTCTGTTCCGTCAAATCTTGGGTTAATTAGTTCCGGCAATTCATTAAAAAATCAGGTTAAAGGGAACATTTTGGCTTTAGTGTGATTAAGGTTCTGTTATAGCTCTGTTAATTATCAACAATTTAATCTCAAATCTGTTTACTGTCTGAAATAAGGCTATAAATAGGGATAATAACTTACTTTTTCCTTTGTCTATCAAATAGATTATTAAAAAGTATAGGACACGTTTTTTTTTTTTTACATAATCAAAATATTACAGATACATTGATTCGAAATGTCGCATGACGTCACGCGTACAATATTTACTTGCTTTTGACGTCACGAGGCCCGACTCCCGAACTTTGACGCGCTTTATATTTGTTATGTTTTGGTTGATTGACAAAAAAACTAATATTTTAGAATTTTAATTTCTATCAGTTGTCATCCCTATTGATATTGTTATCTAGATATATTTTTAGCTAGATATAATTTTATCACATTATCATCTTTCAGTATATTAACGCAATTGACAATCCACATAGTGCAGCAAACTATGTTATTCTGATTATTGCTCGATTCTGCACTACTCCGGCACACTGCCAAGAATGCCTGCAGTATTTTGCCATAGTAGCGAAGAATACAGTAGCAGCTACGCTAAACTAGAAATAGCATTTCAAGTACGATATCTATAGTATTGAACTACCAATTTAAATTTACTTTTGGAACATTAATAACCGTTATGTTATCGACATTATCAATAGTAATAAATAGTGTAGCTGATTAACTGAATCATAAATGTTAATGTACGTAAGTATCTCTAAAATCTAGTCTCTTAATCACCATAAAACAAGCTGTGATTAATTTAGGGCAAAGTTACTATTGTAATTGTTGAAAAATGTATCTACTTTTTATTCATTGATCTTTAATAGTCGCTAGTTGTAGTGTCAATAGCGTATGTGGCTTTAGAGGTTCAATACTGTCAATAGTGTCGATAGTATTGCTAAGTAATAAAAAAGACCATAATATACAAAGTGTAGTTAGTTGAAATAACGAAAAAAACCTAGGCCCACCTGCGCATCTCAAGATTAGCGAATTGAATCCCGAACTATCCACTAACACAGTATCAAACATCATTCGATAGCTGTCAGGTTGTATGGCGTTAACAGAGACAGATAGATGTCTTAATACCGTACTAATCTAATTCAGTGGTGCGCATGTGGATGTTAGGAAGCCCCTAGAGTTTGGTACTAGAATAGTGATAATAATTTTTCTATGGGACTAACATTTCAATCTCAACAAACAAAACCACTTCCTCTTACAAATCGTAACAGCTAATCGGTCATCTATTATAGAAAAATAAAAATATTTTTTTAAATTTTAAAGTTTGCCTTACAGTAAAAGTTACATTTATTTATTTGCTTGTTATATTTGCTTTGGCTCTGTATTTTTTCATTTATACCTTGTATAGTTAAGACATGTGTAGTCTGTGTACTTTGCATGAACGCAGTGGGTCTACTGCAATAGTAGTTATTGTGGTTTCGCGGTAATGCATGTAAACGGATAAATGTATTTATAAACAAGCGTCCTTAACGATGAAAGTGTTGGGAACAAAGTTATTTAAAATTTTACGTGTGTGTCTTTGGAATATTTTTACGTAGGGGTTCAACGACTTGTGCAATTTTTTAATAAAATCCATACTTCAGCACGCCGGACTTGGCGTCGCCATCTCTGAGGTCCCGGATTCGATTCCCAGTCGGGTTTTTTCTATATTATCTCTGGTACCGTCGTGGTTTCTGTTTTCTATAACACAAGTGTTTTATTAGCTACTTATATAGGATAAGAGCCACATATATTGCTCTCATCATAAGGTTGTAAAAAAAAATCAGGAATGTTTTAATTAACGGTTCTAGATTTACTGGTCGATTTATTGTCGAATAAAAAAAAGTTTGAACAGTCGTTCAGAGAGCCATAGAGCGTGCCATGCACGGGATTTCGCTTTTCGATCGTTTACTAAATGTAAGACAAAATGTAATAGAAAAAAACACATTTAAAAACTATAGGGAAAATAACAACAAAAAAATTGACACTAAAACTATTAAGAAATTGAAATTAAAATAAAAATAAAAATGGACCTGCGATGTAATGAAATGGTACCCTAGAGAAGGTCAGAGGAAAAGAACCGGCCCAAAGATAGGAAAATGACCGTATAGCTACTGAAGGTACAACATCAACTATGAGGGAATCAGAGGGAGGCCTATGCTGCAAAGCAAATCAATTAACTAAGTTTGTTATTTGTATTTAAAAATACCGGCCGTGTGGTGACGGCAGAGTAGAATACATATGTCACCACTCCTACTCATCCCGTGGGTGTCGTAAGAGGCGACTTACGGACTACACATTCAACAGAGGACGAGCAGCAGCGCTCTCTGTTAAACATCAACTTTTAAACTGCGATCTCCAACCCGCCTGCCAAGCGTGGAGATAATGGCAAAACCCTCCACTAATGTGGAGGAGGCTCCAAGTTCAGCAGTGGACCATAACGGGCTGTTGATGATGATGATGATTTAAAAATTAGGTGTACTGGGGTGTAAGCTTCAAGTAATCTGTGACACACACACACTGACTTTTGAAACTTTTTTCGTATTAAAACTGTTTTTGTATTTGTACGCAAGTAAGGATAAATAATGTGATGGCTTAGATATATACAGTGGTGGTCATATAATTAAGAACGCAGATATAAAGGGACGATTTTTTCAAACTAAGACTCAAAACTTATTGCATGCATTTTTTATTTATTTCTCTCGGTATCGTAAAACTTTTCCATAATACCACTTTATTCATTGATACACATGATTAGCTTAAAATAAATAGACAAACTTTTTACACTACTTCTAAACATAGTACTCCTATTTACTGGCTGGTCACGTAATTAAGAACGCTAAGTAGTTTATACCTTTATTCAAATTTAAATAGAGAACATTCAGTTAATTTGTTACTGTTTGTATAATTTTGGCGTCATTTAGTGCTGTAAAAGATTAAAAGTGATTGCTTCCTATGAAAAAACAATGGGAAAAAATAAAAGTTGTGATAAATCTACAAGGGAAGTAATAATAAAATCCGGAAGAATTGGTCTTATAAAAAGATAGCCAACCATCTGCAATGTTCAAAAACGATGGTTTTCCACGCTGTAAAGCATTTTGCTACGTATCAAACTACTTCGAATGTTCCACGTGTACCTAAACAGAGAAAAACAACTCCTCGAGATGACCGAAACATCGTTCGTATGGCAAAACAAAATTCTTTTAAAGGGTCCAATGAGCTGTGAAAAGAATATTTTGGTGAAAACAACCCTTCAGCAATCTCAGCACGCACTATTCAAAGATAGTACGAGAGCCCACGACCAAAACCATGTCTCATAGCAATACGGCAAAAACCCTATAAAATCGTTAGATTGTATGATTCTGAACCCGACTAGGTGTGTAGTAACGGTCAAAAGTGTAGCAACTGCGTGGGAGGCTATTTCTGCTGTGTCAAAAAAAAAAGACAGTCGGTATTATAGCAATACGTCTGATAGTGAAAATGTACATAGATTTTATAATTGTATTACGAAAAAGTTTGTTTTCAGACATTTTGCGCGTAGCATATAGCCTGAGCGCATTTTTGAAAATGTCAACAAATTTAGCCGACCTGTATCATAGCAATACGGATAAATTTTTTTTTCAACTTTTCGTATTGCTGCCATGATTACCAAAAACCTGTTTTCAGACACTTTAAGTGTAGCATATACTCCCAAAAACGAAAATAACGTTTCGGAGTCGCCTGGCCGGCGCCTCTGTTAAATGTTTTTTTAAATTTACAGCCTTCATAGATATTCAAGAATCTCCCTTGTCTATTATATTTACTTTGACAGATGACAGATGTCATTACTTATTTCTTTTGTAAAAGTTACTCAAGTGTGCTTTAAATAAAACCAAAACTATCAAATCAATCAGTATTTAATTTCAACAGCCTCAGCGTATTCATTGGTTTGTAACAGAAAATTCAAGATGCCTCAATACGATTTTTAAAAGATATCTGAGTATCGAAAAGTTGTCTGATAGAGAAGGTGCTACACTTAATTTGTCTGATATACATTTTTTGCACATGTGGACAACTTATTTTATCATGTCCAACAATTTTCAGACATATTGCTATGATACCGATCGGTAAAATTTGTTAACAGTTTCAAAACGGTCTCAGAATTTAATGCGTTCACATTTCCGTCTGAAAATTGTTTTGTTCGCATCAAATAACCAAAATTTACTAATAAAAAAGATTTTCAGACGTATTGCTATGAGACATTTTTTTTGTCTCATTTTTAATTTTTTTAAGTGATTTTACGGGTTTGCGCTACACCACTAACGTCTGAAAAATATGTTTCCGGTATCTCAGAACTATCATTCAACTACAGTCTGCAAATCAGACATATTGCTATGATGCAGTTCGGTAAAATTCTTTGACAATTTTGAAAATTCGGTCAGATCAAACGCTACGCGGAAAATGTCTGATATTGGTATTTTCGAGTTCAGGATAATCGTATCTATCGATTTGATGCGGTTTTGGCCGTATTGCTATGAGACAAAAATTTTGGTCGTGGGCTCTCGTACTAAGACGTTTGGTAAAAGAAAAATTGCACGGTACATTGACAGTGGAAAAATGAACTTTTTTCTGACGAGACGAAAAATAACAGAGTATGTTCTGATGGAAAACGATATGTACGACGTCCCCCGAATACAGCATTCGACCCTAAGTACACGAAAGTTACATTAAAGCACGGTGGTGGAAATGTGAAAATTTGAGAGTTTTTTTCTGGACATGGACCTGTAAAGTTGATAGAAGGTAACTTGGATCAGTTCCAATATAAAAATATACTGGAAGAAACAATATTACCTTATGCTGAAGACTTTCTACCGGTTGTTTGGACATTCCAGTATGACAATGGTCCAAAGCACACTGCACGCACCGTAAAGGAATTTCTTACAGCGCAATCAGTTTCTGTCTTAGACTGGCCAGCTAACAGCCCAGATCTAAACCCAATAGAGAATCTGTGGTTCGAAGTAAAGAAAAAGGTTTCAAATACACAGTGTGAGAATTTAAGAGAGTTGTACGACGTTTTTTTTAGAAGAATGGAACTCTATTTCTCTTGCGAAATGTCAAAAATTAATAGAGTCAATGCCTCGCCGGTGAAAAGCAGTAATTAAAAGCCGTGGAGATGCTATTAACTATTAATTTTAGTTAAAAATGTATTAAATTGCTTTTTAAATTTTCCGCGCTATTGTGATTTTTTAAATGTAAGTGTTGTGTGTTGTGTACAAAACAATTACCGAGCAGTTTAATAAATCGTTCTTAATTATTTGTCCAGCTTCAGTATTATTTGAATGTGTTACTTTGGTAAAATAAATAAAATGTGAAGAAAAATAGTTAGCGATTTAATTATTTATTCCTAAGCCACGTTGCTCTATTACTAATGTGGCTATTTTATAACATAACTAGTTGCTTCTCAGAAGGTACACATCTCTGTGTATGACATAATTTAAATAAAAACTTCTAGAACTTCAAATAGTTCTTAATTATATGACCACAACTGTATATAATAATATATATAAATATATATATGGCTTATTGATTAATTGATGTACTAAGTGAAGTTAATAAACAGAGATATTGAGAACCTTATTAGGGGCTAGAAGACATCCCTGGCAAAAGATAAAAATAATTTACATTTCATTACTTAAACGCGTCAGGGGAAATGTACTAGTATAATATCAAACCGTAAAAGTGTGTGCCGTGCCTTTAAGTAAAAAAAGAAAATATTTTTTGTCAGTTTTTAGTCAACTCTAGGTCATTTTCAATTATCCAATTAAGTCAACGATGCCGCATAAGATAAGCCTAGAAACAACTATGGTAGCTAATAATTTCTTGTAACTTTTATAATATGCTGCAGTTTATTCATAGTCTGAGGTTTTATTGCATTCAATTAAAATGGACAGCCTTTTAAAAGTTTTAATTAAAAGTGTACAATGCTGATGGAGATCTCGTTTTTCTTGCAAGTTGATAACAAGTGAGGCCAACTTGGAAAAGTTTGTTGTTTTTTGTTAGTGAACTCAATTCACAAATTCTGATTAGTAGTTCATGAGATTAGTGAGTAATTAGTTCTTTATTAATTTTATTATTAAAAAAACAGATCAAATAAAAATTTTAAAAATACCAAATGTCAGTGCCAATCGAGTCTCCGAAACTTCATGACACTACAAAGATTTTTATGACAGAAATATTTTGGATTTGAATAGCATAATAATAATTATGCACTACATGCCCATCCGAACCCAAAATATTTCTGTGTAAAAAAAATGGCACAAACCACGTCACATTGATTCCATACATTCTCTACACAACATTTTAAACAACTTTTATTCAAATATATTTTTTTTATTTCCATAAAATTTATTAAACTGTTTGGCGTTTTTGTAGTGAAAGACAAATTCTTTTGCAAATTTTTTAATGAGTCCTAGAACAAAAATTGTACAAAATGTTGTGTAGAAAACATGGTGACAAGGTGACATGGTCTCTACGGGAAACACCTTATTAAGTAAATGAAAAGGGATACTCATTAATTTATATATTGACACACATATATGCAAAAACACTAGGTCTTGTAAGTAAGTTGATAATATTTTAGAAATAATTGTAATAATTGGAAAACTTAAAATCGCTATCTTAGATCTGTTACAGTCTTTTTCAAAAATGTTTTATATTTGCTTTTGGTTTCATAGAAAGATTGTATGAAAGGCCTTACGATATGAACGATCTTAAGCTTTAGCTTAGAGATAGATAGATACTCTTAAATTTATTAATTATATATTTATTTTTGAGGAACTGGCAACTAGCCTTCTATCAGATGACTAAAATTATTCTGCGTGCTTATAAAAAACGGTAGTTATACCTATAATACTCGTTTTAATTCAAGTTTCAATATGTCGCCTTCTTAACTGATTTTCAAAGAAAACACTGAGTATAGTCGAACAAAGTTAATTAAAGATGTAAGCGGCAAAGTATAAACGACGAAGCGGATAAACGTTTCTACACTGTTGGTAATTATAGCAACTAACTTGAGGATGCAATTACGATTTTATTAAAGAGTAAAATTTAATAATGATACTATAACGCCTAATATTTTAAAGCTACTCAAAAACAGCATCCTACGTGATACATGTAATGAGAGTAATGTGCTTTAAGAAATTGTCAGGTTGGGTCCCACAGACACATTTTTATTACACTCTTCGCCGTATAGAGACCCTATTATTAATATGACTAAAGTTAGCCCACCAATTTCTATTATACGATGTCACCATTATGACCTGTCGAATTTTTCAATATTTTAAATTGTATAATCCATATTTATGGATTATACAATTTGAAATATTGATCAATCTTGATCTTGGTGTAAAGTTCAAATTCTTAATAAGACGGTCAGGGAACTAGCTCCTTTTAGAACTGTTTCCCTTGCATTACAATAGTTTTTTTTAAGTCAAAAAGTAGGCAATACATTTGCTGCAACCTCATTTGTCTTTAAATATCCATGGAAGTATGTGGTCTATTGTCCTTTCCGTGGTAGATTACCAAAAGGGATCCTTGTACGAACCATAATTTGTATTATTACTGTATGAATGTTACTCTGTAAGTTATTATGGAAATTTTATTATAATGTGTAAACACTTTAATCAATGATGCCTGAAATAATATAAAATATATCTTAAAGCATACTAAGTACTAATATGTGTATTAAAGACGATAAATTGACCATCAAATACGAACACTTTTATATACTATTCGCCAGTAATCAAGTAAACTTTACACCTCCATAAGTTTTTACATACAGGTCAACAGTGCAAAATATGAAATTTCCTCAATTCGAAAGAATAGAGTTTAATATTATTTGAGAATGATCAGCACAGGTACATTTGAACAAATTTATTTTCTCTTAGATATCAGAAATTCCTGTTCAAAGATTAACCTACAATTAGACATTTGATTGTTCATTTAATGTCTTAAGTTAATGTTTAAATCGATTTACGTGAAATGTCGTTCCGATTAGATAATGTCACCACTATTGTGTATGACTGTTAAGTATGTTAAGCCACGTTTTGTTGAGTACAATTGTTGTTTTCGAATAAATTCACACTTTATTCAGTTATTGAAATATCTAATATAAGGCATTTTAAGTTTATGCTTTGTTTCATTCCTAGTCGAAGTAGGTACAGACAACGGTAAGTCAACCTACCCAAAAAGGTAAAGTTCATTGAATTGATTTTGACTTTATGTCCAACATGTAGAGATCAATATCAATTGAGAAAATATGACGTTTTATGGTAGGTTTACATGCTGTTATCTGTACATTTAGAGCAATTTGTTATAGTCTTTCGTATCCGTTAGACCGAGTAACTAGATCCTTTTGGACCAAACGTCCATTGTAATGTGTACAGAAAACAGAAGAGGTTAAAACGGCAATCATCTGCAAATTGTTCCAGTACCATCAACACTGACCTTATAACACCCATCCACAAAACCGTACTGGGCCCACGTGGTGGAGTATGGCCGAAAACCACCTCATAGTTCAGGTGAGGCCTGTACCCAGAGACGTATATATAACTTACTATCTTTATTACTAATTTCATTAATCACCATCATCATCTCAGCCATAGGACGTCGACTGCTGAACACAAGCCTGCCCCAATGATTTTCATCGGGGCATTGCCAATACTCGCCACGCTTGGCAGGCGGGTTGGCGAGCACAGTTTTTTATAAGATTTCGCACGCGAACGCTGCTGCCCGTGTCGTGCTACAGGAATTAGTCGCCTCTTATGATACGCCTTTGCTTTACCTTGGTAAGAAAAACGAAGCTATAAATAAAATTTCGATTTAAAAACATTTTATAATATACCTACACATTCCTTTGAAATTATAAATCGAGTATGAATCAATAGATTAAAATTACAAGGACAGAATATAGGACAAACAAAATTGGCTGTGTGAATTTAAGAGGGTATAAATTATATAAATCCGGACAAGTTTTTAGTGATGGACAGAATGTAGGTATATTTTTTGATCCGAACAATAATAAAGCAAGCTTCAATTCGTATCTTTTGCTATTTATGATCGTTGCTATTTATTTATTGATTTATTTAAAAAGAAGTTACATTAAAAGCTTATATCAAATTTTATCTTCACAGTGTAGCAAAAACCAACTTAGGTTTTACCGTACACCGTGAGCAATTGTGCACCGTGCACCGCACCGTGCACC
Source organism: Anania hortulata (assembly GCA_963576865.1). Classification (NCBI taxonomy): domain Eukaryota; kingdom Metazoa; phylum Arthropoda; class Insecta; order Lepidoptera; family Crambidae; genus Anania; species Anania hortulata. Next base: position 2,652,886 of record OY756400.1, read on the forward strand.
GAGAGCGCTAGCAATTGACTCATAATACTTTTTTATTTAAAAAACTATTTTTATTGAACTGATTCAAACTTTCATGGTCACAAACATTGTAAAAAACTTAATCGGAAATACGACCATGTACCTACGTTATTTATAAGCTACCAATATTTTGGAACTGTTGCAAGGCCCACGGACATGGATGAACTGATTTTAATATGGTATTTTTCCTGATTTAGTTATTTTTAATCTATATTCAAGTTGTTTAATTCTTTTATGAATAAGTATACAAATTTACTTGAATTTTGACGTACCCTAAAAAGGGATGATGGTGTTACAATTTGTTAGCGAATTTTCAGTACATTTTAATGAAGTCTATGAATTTTAAAGGTATGTTTCTATATTCAAATTAGAATAACTTTTAGTTGACTAAATACGATAGAAGACGCCCAGTCAAAGAAAATCGTTTGGTAACTCGAACATTAAGATATAGTGTTTTTCTTTTAATTAAAGAAATAAATTGGTGCAAGGCTCGATCAAAATACACTTTCCTGAGCTTCCTAGGTCGTAACAGATACGCGGCAACGCCTACTTAGCCCCTAATTCCCAATATCCGTAGTTCGGATCCGGTAATTCTATCATAGGGAACGTCGCCCCATCCCTAACCCCCGGGAGCAGCGGTCGGCTTTCAATTACAGCTGGTTCTTGACACAGGTCCGTTTTATCGGGAATCTGATAAAAAATTAAGCTAATATCGGACAAGAGACAAAGGAGACATGTCGAGTTATCAGTACGGGATTGGGAAGATAAAAATGGTGATAAGACGAAATAATGGGAAAGTATTCGATTTTTGTATTGATTTGAGTGAAAATATTATAAAGATTTAAACCTACTCATTATTTTCCGAAAGGTCTCTTGTGTCGGTTTTCGAAAATAGGCTTTTCTCGCATTGAAATAAGGTTCTTATTTTTATGCGAACGAGATTTAATTCACCACAAGTCTACGCTACGATATAAGTATTAATCCAACATAATTTTCCGATTATTAAATATATTCACATGGTTTTAATATAATCACATATCTATAATATATTATTTCATCAACAGTTTTGCTTTTAATGAAATCCAAAGAGATTAAGTAAGATTAATATGGTTTTCAATTCAAGGACAGTGTATAAATAAGTATTTACTTCTCGTTAACTTTATAGTTTATTCTATTATCTGAAGGGTCAAATAAAATGATGGATAGGTGCAAGCTAAAGTCCTTCTTAGAGCTATGTAGCTAAATAGCAAAAACGTAACGCATTTTGTCTTGTTCGTCTGTCTGTCCGTATCAGCCATTGTATATTTGCATTAACAGGCTGCGGCAATGCTAAAATTATAACTACATTTGAATTGAAGAGAGCATAATTATTTACTCGAATGCCACTTAGTGTTAATGTTTTGTTAGTCTTGTATCTATAATAATAAGCTTTTTATGATAAAAAAAAGATTAGATTTATTTATATTTTCAATTTTAAATGCTTCTACAAAAATAAATACAGGGTTACATTTCAAGGTAGTGCCAAATTTTAAAAATAAGGTCTGTAGAACCATAAAAAAATACTAATTTTATCGTAATTAATTTCAGTCACCGTAATTCTGGAGTAAAATATAGTTAAAGTTTCCGAAAAAAAAAGAAAACGCGAGATGCGCCGTCATTCATCAAAGATCACAGGCATACGCCGAACCTTATGCAGTGCACATATGGTGCAATTTAATAAAGTAATCGTAAATTGCTACGTATTCTATTTTTCAAATACAGAATGGAAGAATTAAAAATGAAAAAATAAATCTTTTTTTTCGTACTTTGATCGATTTAGTTACTGATTCTGAGTGGTCCCTGAAAAATTGGCACTACCGTGGAATGTAACCCTGTATAAAGTTAACATTATTTACGTTAACTACGTGCTACGTTAACATTATTAACTGTCCACAAAAGAGACACAACAAAACGAAAGTAACGTAAGATGCAAAACTCAGTCAAGTGCTCAAACCTCCTCCGGGACTCCTTTATAAATACGCCCTCAAATCCCTTACACCCCATGCAAAATTAGGAGCTTACGTCGAAAAATCAGGTGTTTACGCACGCCTAGCTCGGGACGCAAATCGGCTACACCCTTAATGACGAGCAAACATCGTTTCTCACGAGCCATTCGCATCTTAAAGGTAGACGTACATGATAAGATAAGATAAGATAGAAATTATTTATTTGCAGAAAACATGGTAATCAAGGTTATAAAATTATTGTAAGAACATTCATGTTTAGTCAATTTTAAAGACATGCAAATGTGTTGAGAATTGTACAATTTTCAGATTTTTTATAAACATCTATTTCTATTTTTTTTGACAAACGATTGGATTCTCTGTAGTTAAATTTAGTAATTATGTAATTTTGTCAGTAAAGTATTACCTTATTATTGTAAATTTGAAACGAAAAAAATATTAATACCTACCTACTTTAATTTGCTATGCCCGACAGGGTCCATATGTCACCTGTACCTAAAAACTAAGACCTCTGTAACTAAACATATGGTTATGCAATAAAGAGTTGAATTGAATTGAATTGAATTGAATTGTTGAATTTGTTAAAAAATTCTTCGATATTGTAAAAGCTCTCTAATAACAGCCATTCATACAAGGCGGGCTTGAATTGATTTGTATATTTTTTTTTTAATTTGTTAGACAAATTATTATATATTTTGACACTCATGGTTAAACAGCTTTTACTATATTGCTTTGTCTTAGGAATATTGTCTAACACTAGTCTATTAGGATTCCTACTATTCCTTGGGTAAATATGAGATGCTTGTTTGAATAGGTGACTATTTTTCTGCATGCACACATATCAGTTAGGATTCTGACTAGTCGCAGATTTATTAAGTTTTTATTTAAACCTACCTTGAATGCAAAGGGTCCGATTGCTAGTTCAAGTTAATTGAGAAAGTTTTATTTTAAATTCTGTATGTGCTTGGAGACACCTTTGGTTAAATTCATTGACCGGTAGGTACAATACTTAGGGCCAGTTTCACCACTTGCTGATAAGTTCCAGATAACCTATCTGGCACTTGTTTTGACAGATAACTCATACAATTAGCTTCCAAAAAAGTGCCAGATAGGTTATCTGGAACTTATCAGCAAGTGGTGAAACTGGCCCTTAGTGTCGTAATAATGTAAGACTTGGTTACTTCGAGAACATGACATGATAAGTGTTTACTGGCGAATAGTTAAATGTTTATAATCGTTAAAAATAATAACAAGAAGTCAAAACCATTATAAAAGATGAGTCAAGACTCAAGATGCTAAATTAATTAGATACAAAACGCTGTAATTAAACTTTTTTTTGTTGTTGATTGTTTTGGTATATCAGGATGTTTATTTAATATTTACTTTAAAATTACTACATGTATCTTGAACTAATTTTGTAAAGAAAACACTTATTTCTATTAGTAATAAATGAGTGAAAGAGACAGACCTATAAGAAATTCAATTCAATCAATTTATTGCAGATTTAAAAAATCCATATAGAGGTGTTAGTAACATGATAATCTTATTTTAGTGATAGTAATTACAAATCTGCAGAAAAAACAAATATGAATAAATAAATGGCTTCCGATGCGGCTCCTGGTATTCATAGCAAATGAAAGGGGCATGAAGCTGTAGCCCAAGGGGAGTCCCATCGGTCAGTCAGTTGCTTTGTTTACATATATAATTCTTAATCCATCTCGACTCAAGTAAGTATAGATTACGTACGACTACGCTCTACGTAAAGATTGGCTGGAAGAGATCACTTTTACCGATAATACAGTCTAAGTTGTGCATTTTTTGTAAACATCAACTGCAACTTCTTAGTCAAGAGTATCTATCTACGGCTTAAACAATATTAACACAGAAGTATACACACTTCTTTCGCTTCACTCGAAACGTAGCACTTCAGCGTCAAACTGGCGATCCGATATCAAAACAAAATAGAGGAAATTGCCCATCAGGGCCCTGATGTTTTTATGAGGGCAAGCGTGGCAAGAACTGACACCGACACATTAACTGAGCCCGCCCCCGTTGACCCAAAATTGCCGCTCTCACCCTATTTTTTGTCCTTAATGCGCTTGGAAAAAACTTAACAAGATCAATGTGAAAAAATGACTACCTAGATTTGAATAGTAGCAATTTGCAAAAGATGTACTGTTTAGTGATAGCTGGCTTTATTAAGTAAATAAAAGTCAGACAAAACATCAATAGATGTGATAGAAATATGCAGATATTTTTATTTGGTCTTAAAATAAACAGTCATCATCATCATTATGTCAGCCTATTGCCTTCCAGTGGACCTATGCCTCCCCTAAAAAGCGCAAAAGAGCACGATTTTTTTCATCCAGCACTGCCAACCATCTTCCTAAGGTCGTTGGTCCATCGAGCCAGGGGGCGTCCTACACTACGTTTGCCAAGGCGCGGTCTCCACTTGAGATAGAGAGAGAGCGCTAAAATAAATAGTACTTTATTGAAATTAATAAAATTTAAAGATTTTTCAGAAAATATTGATAAAATACCTGATTTAAAACCAATTAAAGTCGCGTGCTAGATAAGGAGATCCGACACGGACCGTGACGTCACAGTTCACGTCCGCCATAAATTGTTAATTGTAAAAGTTGTTTTAGAAAGAGACAGGTAGTAATTATAATACTCATAACTTACTTCCTAGATAGGTAAACCGTTTTAATTACTTTACCAACTTTAAGTAAGTAAGTATTAATAAGTAAGTATTATTAAATTTTCAACGACACTAAACAGAACTTTTAAAATTGGAATGTTGACACCATTCATAAATAATTCCGAGACACTTTTTTTTTGGAATAACACTATAGTTAATTAATTTGTTTAGTCATAATTTTTATTTGTTTCTTGAAATAGTTTTTTAATTGCTTTAAAACTAATAAATAGATAGTCAGTTGAGATAGGTAAACAGTGACGTCACTGTCCGATATTGCCATACAAATTCTAATGAAGAGGTACGTTTTGCCCGCTCATAAAAAGTATGTCAATTGATTGGTAGTGTCAACTATTATTATTTTATACAAACTGGTTTTTAATATTTGTTAACTGACATTTATTAAGTGTAGGTAGGTATATGAATTATATTTTTTGTAATAAAGATTTTAGAAGGTACACATAAGTTTTTATGCCTAAATACCGTGACCGTCAAGCGTTTAAACCTGCTACGCACATGTGACACAAAAATGCCTAAAATAACTAAAAAATTCCATTGCTTGGGGTATGTCAAGTATTGGCGCCGAAACTCGTCCTTATCGGGCCTTATGGAAAGCTCTGTGTCCCCACTTAGGAGACTTTTCGATAATGCACAACACTCGTGCCGCACTAGTGAAGCTTAGGGTAACTGATATCGATATTTTGGTTACACAAAATATGATGCGACATTTCAGTTTTTATAGAATTATATCTCTCAAACATACAAAATGTAAAATATTGTTTATATTTTACGTAATCGCTTGTTACAGTTAAACGGATTCGAATAATATGTGTAACACAGATAAAAACAGCTACTTAAATTTTAGCACCAAAAGTATTATTTGCTAGAAAAAATTAGGAAGCTATTAGTTTATTTAAAGTTCTGTTTTATTTTATTGTTCAATTTTTGATAAATAATTATCATCTGACACGGTCTCGAAGTAAGAAATAAACAATCTTGTGTGACGAGTTATTTGACAGACATTGTATCCAGCCAGCACACCCAGACTTTAGCTAAATTAGAAATAAATATTTTTTAATTGACTTGCTTATAATAACGAAATAATAAAGATTAAACAGACAGAAGTTACAAACAAACACTTTGCAGACTCAACTTAAGCATTAGAGTTTGTTATTGGATCAGACAAAAATATTTTATAAGTTCCTTTCTACTAAAATAGGCTAATATTGTGATAGTGTAACTTAACATTTCACAAACATATTTTATCAAGTCGACAAAAACCAAGCTTCGTTTCACATCACTAGCGGCCATTTTAAAAGGATTCAAATATAGTCAACTTGAAACCCCTACACTTACGACGCCTATTAGAATTTGGGACGCGAACACGCCTTGTTATTTCTTAACTATTAACATATTATGTAACATATGTAAATAAAAGTTGTTTGTTATCAAGAATACATTCAAACTCTTCAGTATTTCACGCTAATAAAATTTCAATCCGTATAGATTAGGTAGATTACATTACTTGGTAAACAATTTTATGTACGTAAATCAAACTGTTTACCTATAGGCTGTTGTTAACTCTATTAAATAAATAAATAGATGACTCAATAAAATAAAGATGTTGAGATAATTAAATATTTTTACAATTTATAATATCGTGTTGCCTATTACTATCGTAAGATAAAAATAACTCGAAATACATTGTATCTTTAACTGATAATTGAATTTTATTCAATAATATTGCTAAAAAACTAGGTAATGGCATTATATTTCATGGCGTATTAGGTATATTTCAATCGTCAAGTAATATTTATTCACGACGGTGAAATAGGCGTCTAAAATCTCATTTACAAGAATAATTCCAAAGTGTTAGAAAATGAAAGAGTTAATTTTATTTTATTCATACAGCTCGTTAATCATTAGTTTTTGATTTAAAGCCAAGTTAATAAAGTTCACGAAAATTAATTCCAATTAATATTAGTTTATTGACATGGTTCTAACGTAAAATAAAAATATTATTAAATTTCCTTTTTCATTTCCATCACATATCATTCATTTCTAAATATAATCTGCACTCTCATTAAGCTTGTTTTTTACTATAGGATATAATTGTATATTATAGTCCGAGATATATTTCTCTATGAAATATACCTACATAACATCTTGAGATATATTTTTTTATCGCTTACCGTAGTTTAAAATATGTATTATATTAATCAGTTTATATTATATTGTCATTGATACTGTGTGTAGTTTATGCTATGATTTTATGTTTATTTTTGTTTTTTTTTAAAGCAATGTTGCACCGCCCACAAAACATTCATGTGGTCGACTGGAAGAGAAAGCCACATGGAATTAAGTACACCTTTTGTACGATTTTAAATAGTGCAATAAATAAATAAACGAAAGTGTTTACACTGAGATATAATTTAAGTGCATTACATCACAAACCTTTTGAACTATAAATATACAATCTCGGACAATAATATTTATTATATCCCATAATGAAAAACCAGCTTGAAAACGCATTTCTCATTTGTATGAAATAATGTTAATTCCATTGATATTTGTGTGTGGTGTGCCGGTCTGAGGAATTTCACGCTGCCTAATTTATACTTCCTCCTATTGGAGCGTAGACAACTAACTTTATAGGTAGGGCTGTCGACAGTGTGACATTTGAATTTATGGGAACGGCAGCAAAGCCTGGTTATAAAATATTAATCTTTAGGAGAGAATGAGGAAGCGATATTTAAAAAAAGACCGAGATAACTTTAAAGTGTCTGTGTTGGAAGGAATTTATATGGATGTCTTTTGTAAAAAAAATACTTTTAAGATACAGACTATGTTTTGTTTTCAGTGCAGACTATCGACTTGCTGGTTTATTTTATTCTGTAACATATTATTGATATTATATAAAATAAAGTCGGGCTAGTTATACCATTTATAAATCAAGAACGGCTTTTATACCGGCGGGCCCGATTTTTACGAATTTTGGTTTGTAGGATTTGTCTTTTTTCCTTTTTTTTTTTTCTCCTTTATTTGGGACAACAAACAATTACATTGGCTGCTTAGGTACTAGAATGTAAGTTAAGTAAGTGTTACTAACAATGTAATCAGCACCATTATCCACAGATAAAAAGTCAGACAAGACAGTCTTTACTAATTAACTAGAAAATTAACAAAAAAAAAAAACTGTATGAAGAGGCGGTACGTAATCAAATTTTAATAGTCTTGTATCAAAGTGGGGATACTTAGTATCTAGGTATAAAGTAAAAATATGACAGATTTTAATGTTAATTTAGTTTTTTTAATGGATACAAAAGAAATACAATCCAATTTCTGTTTGCCACAGCCCTGTTAGCGGACAAAATTTAACGCCTTTCGCACTCGGCACACACTGTCCATGTGTGTCCAGCGTATTTACACTATTTGGTATTATTATGAACGCTAAATGACAAGTGCGAACTTGAGGAACAAACTATCTACAGATCATGAAACTGATGTTTTAACTTCATTCGGGTTCGATTCCCGGTTGGGTCAATGTAGAAAAATAACTTTTCTATATTGTCTCGGGTCTGGCTGTTGTGGTACCGTCGTTGTTTCTGATTTCTGTAACACAAGTGCTTTGGCTACTTACCACAGGATCAGAGCAATGTATGTAATGTTGTCCAATATTTATTTATTTATTTATTACTTCATACAGGTGGTAGGTGGGAGGGAGTAGGTGCTTGTGGCAGTAGCGATTCGGATAAACAAACTGAATAAATAAGATCAGAAAAGTAATCATAAGATTAACAAAGTTAAGCAACACACGCCACGGTTGTGAGTGGATGGGTGACCATTCCGATTTTATTTAGTGACATTTATCACAAGCATCTCCGTGCTTCGGAAGGCACGGTAAATATTGGTTACGGCTAATATAGACTGATACTAGTCGGAGCCTTAAGATGGCTTGATTACATCTAACAGTAAGGTTTAGTTACTGGCTTTACAACACCCCTATACCAATCCACACTGGGCCTACGCGGTTGAGTATAGGTCAAACCAACGACGATGTTTATAAGCTTACTTAACTTGTGTTTAACTTTAAGAGGTAAATATGTTTAAAACGGTAGTTTAAATAGCTATTGCGATGATAATTTGATCCCACTCTCCATCACTTCACGCCAATGTGTGAAGTGAATAATATTCAAATACCTACCTATTTACTTTACATATTGCACAAAAAATATAAAATATTTTAGCAAACAATACACAATATGTACAACAAGGCGGTCATATCACCATAAGCGATCTCTTCCAGAGAAACTTTAGTTAGTTTAGTTAGATCTTGACAAAACAAAAAAAAAATATATGAAACGACACTATCACCTTTTACAAGTTTTTTTTTGTCTTAGCACAACAGTGGATATAATACGCATATAACAATAAAACTTATAATGTGTCTGGAATACTGTCTATTAATGTGACAATAACTAGCGACTTACCAATAAGTAGGTATCTACCGTTATAAATTATCTACATAAATCTCACTCGTAAATCAATCTATGAATTATTGAACAACAGTATCAAAATCCCTTTTAGGGATTCGCCCGTACTTCCAGTCAGACAGGACGGACGACAGAAAGTCAAGGAACTTAAATTTATCAAGTATGTAGTCAATAAATGCGAATCGATTGACGACTAGTTTAGTGCAAAATACAGGGTGGCAGACAACGACCATTATTTCTTTTTTTCCGGTGTTTTGTCTTAAGGAACTATGTAATTGTTTTTTAACGTTTTCAAGTTACAGATACTCATCGGGTTATAAATAAATAATGATTCAGAAATTATAAGATTAACAATGTTATGACAGGGACGAAAAATGATTTATTCAATGAAAGATGAAGAAGTTTAGGTCGCTAACCTTAACAAAACTGTTTCACATCGGTAATCATCATCATCATTTCAGCCATAGGACTTCCACTGCTGAACGTAGGCCTCCCTCATTGACTCCTAAAATGGCCTTTCGCCTTCCTGCGACCTTTACCAGGTCGTCTGTCCATTTTGTGGGTGGAAATAGTAATAGAACCTTTCTGCCCCATCGGCCGTCAGTTCTACGTGTCATGTGCTCCGCCCACTGCCACTTCAGCTTGCTATTCCGTTGAGTTATTATGTCAGCGACTTTTATTCGTTTATGGATCTCCTCATTTCTGATTCGGTCTCGCAAGAAAACACCGTGCAATATAATACGGCATGTTTAGCAGAGTCGGTCGTCCTTTCTAGAGATGCTATGTTCCCGGAAACGGCACACCTCTATGAATGTTAATAGCACTTACAAAATAAGATCTTCCTCAAAGTTAATCTTTTAATATATTTATCTACGAATAAAACCGGTCAAATTTTTATACGTATTAAAAAGCGAAATTGCCTTTTTGATTATTTTTTTAATTATTTCAATATTTTACTTCTTCTGAAGTGTAAATACTTCAAATATGCTATGCTCAATATCTTTCATAAACCTATAGTATTTTTTCCAATAGTTTGGGATGAAGTAGAAAGCTTTTTAAACTACATGCCAGATAACAATCAGACTGTCTGTCTGTCGCCTATATCACTCACCACAATTTAAATACCTTACAGATAACTCAAAAAACTAACAATAGAGGTGATTTGTTATATCTCGACGCAATAACTGTTTCCTGCGCAGAATCGTCATTCAGTTACAAAGACTTTTGGTGTATTGTCTACTTATGTAACTCATTGTTTGACTATACGACTGTTTTGTGTACAAAGGCTGAGATGAAATAGTTTTATGTGACGTCACAATATAACAAAGCGTCGAAAGTAACCGTTGGGATCCATTCTCTGCTGCCACCTTCCTAATTTAGGTTTACATATGGTTTTTTTTCTTCTAATACCTAAATAAAAAGACAAAGACCAATTTCCAAGCTAGCAAGTAAAATTAGCCGACGATTAAACTCATCTAAACCAAGAATGTTTTCGTATATTTGCCTAACAATAATACTGAATGGTATATAATATCAATCGCATTATATTTTAATCGTCAAATAGGAGCTACTTAACGAAGGTGCAACAGGCCCTTAGACTAAGCTTTTAAGTAATGTATAACAAAGCTTGTATTTGCTTGCCATATTTTATTAATTAAAACTTTTTTGCACAGATTCAAAATAACGTAACGAAACAACAAGTGGGTTTGATTCCATGAGGCATTTTTGATTGACATAATGTTTTAAAAGATAAACTTAAAAAAGCATAGAATTACATACATAGTATTTATTAACTGAATCAGAATTATATCATTCATAGACATAGGAAAATATATTATACCGTAGCTTAACAAGAAATATAATATTAACAGTAGAAATGAGTCCGTCATTCTACTCACACTGTATAAAAATTACCAAAACTTTTAATAGATTAATGGAATAGAAACGTTCAAATTATTTAAATTTAACGCTTACATTTTAATTTAGGCCGCATATTTCAAAACAACCTTACACACATACCGCAAAAATAAATAGCGGTTTAGGTTAACCCCTCATAAATAATTTTAACGTAGGTGCGTCAAGTTAAAATTTCCGTATTTTTTCGAGTGAAAATGTTTTCACAAAACCGAGATAAATAGGCTCTTCCCGCTTTTATTTAATATCCGTCTCGCCGGTGACGTTTGAAAAGAAAATTTTAATATCTCCGTACAGGTGTGTTAAGTTGAAATGAAAATTCGAAGAATATCGCAGAGACTGGAATAAGATTTTGATAAAATTGCGATAGATATTTTTATGTTGTACAAAGTCAAGACCTTATAGAAGATTAAATTAAATTATGGTATAAAACTTGCCCCCGGCTTAATCTTCGTAAATTACTTACGTACCTACTTAGCATCTTATCCAGAGAAAAAACTAAGAGTAGGATTACTAAATTTTCATAGGTAAGGTAAATTATGACCTGTCGAAATTTGACAAATGTCTTTCATTGTCGAAGTTAGCGTTTTAACTGTTCAATGTTGCGGCTATATGTAAAGAGTTTTTAAACGTCAACACCCGATAAATACTGCTGCAAATATTAAACTATCAGTTAAGAACCATTCGCCGTTATAATTTAATTGTAGATTGTGATAAATGTACTGTAATAATGCTAATCTTATGAATAACTTGAGGTGCAGTTTTATCATTTTTGAGTTGCATTGTGTTATAAGGTTATGCTTTACTGACTACTAACTCATACTTAGGTAGGCTTAATTTATTTAGCTTTTAAACGGTAGTTACATATAATTATAATGTCATAGTTTGAAAAACTATAAAACACACTTTTCAAATTGGACTCGAATGAAAGGAGCTCAAAAATATAAGCCCCAACACAAGGTTTTAGTAGTAACCATTGTAGAGTCCCACTATCCACCGGGTGGCTTCACCTTAAGATCAGCATGATGGAATCAAATTATTGTAGTGCTGTCCGTATATCACCTAATAACGAAGTGTAGAACCAGAATAAAAACTACTGTTGTTAGTTACGAGTAAAGCTAGTTAAAGATAGATAGATAGATATTCTTATTGTACATCATACAAAGAAGTTACAATTTGTGTTTACAGAAAGATGCACAATTTATATGGTCTTATCGCTAAAAGCGATCTCTTCCAGACAACCTTCAGGTAGAGGACAGATAAGAAGAAAGGAAAGTGGTAAAAAAAGTGTGTAAAAATATTTTTATATGTACCTATGTCTGTTTTCATCATCGTCATCATCATTTCAGCCATAGGACGTCTACTGCTGAACATAGGCCACCCCAGTGACTTCCAGATTGGCCGGTTGGAAGCGGCCCGCATCCAGCGGCTGTCTGCAACCTTTACCAGGTCGTATGTCAAGCTCCTGGAATGGACTGTTTTACTGTAGATATATTTTGTGTGTTCTCAATCAAATGCGACGTAAAATGTTTGAAAGCTTTTTTGCAAAGCACTTAAAGCACAAGTATATTTTTTGTATTTTCCCATCTTTAAGAATCCCGAGGCATATTAATCCAACATAAACATTCTTGGATGTGGCTTAGAATATTACAGATGCCAGTTCGGCGACGGTGAAATAATTTTATTAAGATTTGTTTTTGTAAGGAATAAAATATGTCGTAGTTAGCTTTAATGAATTTAGGGCAAATTTTTCAATAGCCAGATAACTTTTGTTTTAAGAATAAGTTGACAGTTTTCGTATATAAAATGTGTCAAAGCGTCATTTTTATTCGTCGAATAAAAGTTATCTGGCGATTGAAAAATCGGCCCTTAATCTGGAGAATTAAACTTGGAATATTTTACTACGAATAAGATACTGTTTTAGGACATTTCTTTTTCTTAGTGACTTCAGAACCTTCTCTTGGGACCCTCTAAGGCTTATTATTAATGTTTTAAGAAGTCATGATTAGGCTTCAAAACGACTTTTAAGGCTTCTGTCCTCCACTAACAAGTACAAAATGGGGCAGTAGTTCATTTATCTCATACCAGCGGTATCAAGCCGAGCCGATGCTTGACGCAATATTAGCACTTCCGTCGTACCTACTATTAAAATACCATTAGCCGCCATTTTCGTCTTATCGGCACAATGTCACAATATAAAAAGAGCCAGTATGTTTATATTAAAAGTGAATTTTAATTAGATTTGTAGTTGTAAAAATCACTTATTCTAGTCAAAAACAACACAACTTTATCGAAATCTTAAAAAACACCTTCCTACAAAAACATACCTATCAGCTGTAACAATTTGTATGAAAAGGTGTTTTTTTTTTCTGAGTCAAACTCAGGATGTTGGTCTCTTAGAAATATTGTTGTGTTTGAGCACGTGTGTGATTTTTGCAGCTCCAAAAACAAATTTAAATTTACTGGATAGTCTATTTATGTATGTCATTTTGTCATTCCTATTGATTGGTGATTAACCTTAAACACATAGTGTTTGATCCCCGGATTATGTGTCTGAAATAACATACATTATGCTGACATCATGTTATTTTACATATATTGTATTATGACAATATTATGGTGGAGAATAATCTGAGTCGGCCCTATCGGTTGCGTTGTGTATTTAAGCAGTCACTTACATCCGATCTAAGTAATTATCCGTGCATTAAAACGAGTCTGAATAATCAGTTGACAAAAAAAATATCTAATGTTCAATCAAAAAAAGTGATTCTACTGTTCCTATCTCAACGTGGACATGTTATGTCACGCCTCACGAGATAGTTTTGTATGTGATGGTTTATTTCGCAAGACAAAGAAAATGTCGATAAAAATCAACTGGCCTCATACTTTTTGGGTGAATCAAAATTACACTATCGTAACTAATTCATAGTGATCCAATATAACCTACTTATAATTATGTAAGATTTTTATATATTACAACTTTAAATCTTTCTTAAATATTCAAGCGATCTCTGTATGCTAAACTAGCGAAAAAAATTTATGGATAGATTCTTTTATTTAACACTTTACAAAAAAGTTACAGTTGATGTTTATAAAAATGCATAAATCAGGCGGTCTTATTGGTAATTTCATTCTGCCAGACAGGTAAAAGAAATCTATGTTACAAAGAAATCATTAAAAATCAAGTCGATTTTTAGAAAATATACTATGGGGGTGCACCTTGGAACAGGTATTGTAAGATTGTTTGGGAAATTAGATGAACACGGCTCAGGGAAATAAGAAGACTGGTAAGTATTAAAACGAAAAACAACATAAAATTCTTCAAAAAGACGATAAAAACTTGCAAGGCTGTCAACGCAATCCTTAGTGCTATTAGTAATCCTAAAGCTGATAGGGACGATTATCAATCATCTGAACCAGAACGTATTTGTCCTCATTATTAGTACTTACTTGAAAATAAAATGACCTTATTTGGGAATCAAATCCACGTCCCGACGACTTCTTCCAACTGAGCTACCAAGGATAGTAAAACCTGATTTGAAGTTTTCATTTGTTTTCGTGGTAAGGTCTCTGTAATATTTGTTAAATGTTTGTCCTTATTTTACAACATAATATTAATTCTACAGAACTTGAAACTTCCGCGCATTCTTCGTAAGTTGAGCGAGCAAAGCTGCTCTTTGCACGAGGCACTCGATCCTACAGAAGGAAAGCAAACATTCGTCAGTGTACCTTCAGCACTTGATTAGATGCGATTACATTCTACTTCAAACAGGTTTTATTTGGATTGGAAGGAAACTCTGTAAGGCTAGGTTTTCATTACACGAAGCTGAGCGCAAAATTGTAGAAACCAGGCATCGTTATTTTTACAAGAAAGCAAACTACCAATCAACTTGAAAATAATATGCAAAAGTTTTATATTATTATTTTCTTAGTTCTTGGATTTTAAACAACTACTACATTAAGGTACTCTACTCTGTCCACATGGTATATGTTTGATTAAAATTATATAACTTGAAAAACAAAAAGAAAACAATTTTGTTTTTGTGTTTTACCAAGGATTTTGACCTGTAACAAAAAGGCATACAGAGACTTAGTGGATATCTCTGCTAAGCAGAAGGACACTATAGGTAGAAAAAAACTAAGTAGATTATGATAGTCAATTAATCTAAGTAAGAGGTATAACAAAATATCAGCCTGTGTATTCGTAGCTTTACCGAGAGCTTGTGAAATGAGCATGTGTGCTCATGATGTAATTGCGAAGGAGGAAACTAGCAACGGCAATTACGAGCCGTGATCTGAAGAAGGTGTTTGAGTCTGGTTCTGGTTGATAGCAAATTAGCGTAGCAAGTGTTTATAGTATATACCTGTGCCCGCGGCTTCGCTCGAGCGAAATACGGTTGGTAACACCCTATTTTACTCGCTTAGGAGATAAAATAAAAATAGAAGAAGGGTTTAAGCTTTTTCTGTACAAAATTTCATCAAAATCAGTTCAGCTTTCACTACAAAAAGTAGCCTATGTCCTTTCTCAAGCTCTAGACTATATCTGTACCAAATTCCATCTAAATCGGTTTAGTAGTTTAGCCGTGGAAGCGCAACATACACACAGACAGAGTTATTTTCGCATTTGTAATATAGTAATGACAAAAAAATATATTTGAAAACAAATTTTTACTGCGGCGTTTTACGTACAGGAAGAATATGTAGTCATGCCATTAGTATTCTTAATCAGCGGCTTATACTCAATAACTTTTACTTTAAGGCCAACATGGAAGTCAACAGAAATGTTTAGGCCATAACATATACCAACTATCACCTACTTTGACCTCAAATGTATGTAGCAAAAGACAGATATTGGACCTGTATTACGACAAAAATGTGTTACTTATAATTTGTCCGTTTTGGAGACCGTATAATTTTTAACTTTGTTAGCTAAAGGAAGCCCAGAAAAACCACAAAAACATTTAATATACATTTATTTTTCGGAACAAATACAGACAGTCACAGAACTAGCGAGCGAAAGAGAGAGAGAGAACATAACTGTCAAAAACAAACGGCAAAGAGCCCCGCATTCAAAATAGTACTGAGTTCAGAAATGGCTTATAACGTCTCTTCAAGTGATATCAGCCGGGACCATCATTAAATGGCCTACCAAAGTGATGTTAAAGAGCAGGTCACACGATACGCAAATAAGTTCATTTAAGCTCCGCTCATGTCGCCAAACTATGTGAGCTCGCAAGTTAGCATCGCTGGCGTAGTTTAGCTTTGTAGTTCGCTGTGCGAACCCAAGAACACGGTCAGCATCAAAAATCTATAACTCATTCAGAGTTTCAAAATCGCTGCACACTATTTATGCCTAAATCGATCAACAAGACAAGCGTTAGAATTGGCCTTTTATGAATGATCCAATGCAGGCGCTTGTCACGTTGAGCTATTTAGGTAAATATGGTGTCAAGCCATTTTGAAAATCTGTATGTGGTCATCGACTTTTGATGCTGACTGTACCTATGAAAAGACGTGGTTGTATCATAAGCGGAGCGACACGAATTTATCCTTATTTGCTTGGATCCTAATGTTGCCTGTTTACGATTTTCAATAAATATTTATTGCTGAAATGGTCACTCAAAGGTCACAGCTTGGATTGCTCAACTTTAACAAGGAAAAAATGAAAGTATAATGGTGATGAGCACGAGAATTTGTGCGTGTCATGGATGTAAATGTATACAGGTATGTATGGTGTATGTAGTATACAGGGTGTAAGGTTATGACCGTGTGTCGGTGTATCAAGTGAGAACAGAGCTATTTATTGAGATAATGAGAGCGTGTTTGTGACAGTGTGTGTTTCAGTGTCATCATACGATAGGGTGGGTAATCAACCATTTTTTAAATTTATTTTTGCACTCATACCTACTTACTATACATAGTTGCCACTTACCGTCACACCTGTCTTCATGTGATTATTGTTACAAACATGCATTTCAAATAGTATTTACTATCCCATTCTATACGTGTGTCGTGCGTACAAATAAAGGCTTTTTCACGTTCAACTCAAAAAACACAAGCAAAAGCCACTCCGGAATAGAACGACGATAAGTGTAGGCGTGCATTAGGCTGCTTTGGGTAAATAAATAAAACTAAAGGTGCCTCCATAAGTACGACACGCGTCGCCTGTTAACGCAGGCTACAGTGAGCCGAGCGAAAGGAAAATAAGTTGGTTTGGCTTCGCTCATGTCACTACCGCCTCTTTTTACGGTACTGTAGTGAACACGGAACTCTTATAGACGTCTGTCTGGTTGTCGGTCTGTTCACGACAGTAGTTTAAAAGATAAAGCAAAACTATGACACAGTTAAGGGCTTTACAAGTTTTCGAGTAAACTTATAAAATGTACCTGGAGAAGAAATTTACTAACATGAAATAATATGGTAATTATGTAAAACAAATACAAGTACAAACAAAGATAGCAAATACCGGATATTGTGACGGAATAGCGCGCCCGCGGCCCGCCCGATAAACTGGGCCGGATTTTTTCATACAGCGCGACCAAAACTAAACTACGTCAGCGGTGCGAACCTGCGAGCTCTCATAGGGGTGACATGAGCGAAGCAAAATAAACTTATCTCCGTTTCGCCCAGTGTGGCCTCCACTTTATACCAAAATAGCAAAGCTAATAGAAAGTCTATCTTCTTTATGTCTCAGATTCTACTTTGTTTGTGTAAAATAAGTTCTATTTTTTTTTCTTTTAACGAAAAAATAAGTTGAATTTGAATTTGACCTGATTGGTTCAATTCCCGGTGTAAGTCCATACGGAAAACTTAAAATTCAGAAAACCTACATTATTAGTTAAATTGTCAATTTCTAATGAAGCATTATCTGTTTTAACATTAATAAATTGGTCCTATACCTATGTTTGTCATGTTTTATAAATTAATCTACTTTTAGATTCTTATGCAGCTTTTACTATGGGACGAACAGTAAATGGGGCTCGAAATCCCGGAACACTCTGACAGTAGTTCGAGCCAGAGTGTTCCGAGATTTTGTATCCTTAAGCGATGTCTTTGTGTGCGTTTTTCGAGCTCATATTGTATGAAGCTTAACTTCTGATACCCATAAAACTATTATTTATTCTGTGGCAATAAGCCCTCAGATATTGCAGTCGCGCAAGTCTGTTTGCTAAGCCCAGCGGAGACGGCCCTCTAATTTGCCCTCTATTGACTCAATGGAACAGATGCAATTTGATATAAGCTTATTACGACGGACTGTTTACTGATAGGAGATATTTTTTGTTCTATTTGTCATTTTACTGGATGATATTTTATATACTGTGATTATCTTTTTCTATAATCTGGGTCTTGTTTTTACTCGTACAGATAAAGAATTCATACATAAAGCGCTATTTTTATTTTGTATCAAAAATATTTTTAAAATCTTTTATTTAGCTTGCAATGTATGTAAGTAGGTAACTATGTATGTTCGGGTGGAATATTGCGACTCAATTTTGTATACACGTTTAGTTTGGATGACAATGCATGGTAAGCTTTGTGACGTCATTCTAAAGGACTTGCTGAGAATAACTCAAAAAATAAAGTGACGTCACTTTAAGTCCAATATGGCGGTCTTCTGAAGATAGCTGACTACGATTTTCATGTGTTCCTATATGGGTATTAAATAAAAGGACTTGCTGAGAATACAAATGCGAGTTAAACTCTTTTATTCTTTCCTTTTGTTTTAAAAATCATTTTTTAATATTTTCTGTTAGTACAACTGACGGACTCATTAGATTTTTTTAGGTAACTAGCATCCTAAGTACGCTTTCCTTAAAGTCAGTGATTATGGCTTAGAATAAAGAAGGTTGCTTTTTATTTGATTAAATGAAATAATCATCTACATAAACAAGTATCTCGTTTTATTCGTTTGCCATATAAATACTCCTTTAACTGAAACGTTTTCAAGCTTCAATGTACAATAAAAGGGCCTTAAATTCACGTATTAAGCCCCTATACGTCTCTGCTGAGCTTAGAGTAATCTCGAGCTAAGTGTGATGTATTATAAAGAAAACAAAGTTACGCAGGGCATTCAAGTAAATCCACACGAAGGAATAACAAGGCTTAGCCATTTCCTGATAGATAATAAATTTGAAGGCAGTATTCTAAAGCTCTTTTTATTATGAATTGGATGAGATTCGTTTTCTTCTATATTTGATGTAAAGTTATTTTTGTGCCGGATCAAGAATAGTTTCTAAATTCAAACAATTAAATCAAATGATAATGCTTACTTTCGAAAAATTATTGACACATTTTCTTAGACTTCTTCTCCAAGTATTTTGTCCCATTTCTAGTCTCAGTACGTTTGACCATAGTCATGACCTTAGGTGTGATTTTAGTTATTACATTTGAAGCGATTGCCACCTGCAGACCTCCATATGATACTACATAGTGTAAAAACAACAAGAAAAAGCAACTCATCCACAATAGTTTAACTAGCCACGCTCATAAATAAGCTAGACTATACGTATAATATGGCTTTTTATTCCTTGCCCATGTTTTCTGGACCTGGACATTTCTTCACAAACTTTCTTTAGTAAGTCAAATGACAAAAAAAATGCAAACACTTCATGATTAAATTACTTTTATTTGGTAACTTGTTAAGACCGCAAGCGTGTGATGAAATGAAGAGATTTTGATCAATCTGTCGTAAAGACCAATTCGTGAAAAGGACCGAGTCTCAAACAAGGTTGCCAATGGAATAGACGCCGAATAGTTGATCTAAGTGGCGTATGGCATAAAACCGTCTACACTGTATGTGCGGTCACCGCAAATTGGGCCAATTTCAGTTCAATTGACGCAACCGCTCCGATTTAGGGAAAGGAACAGTCAAGCGCGAAATATACTTAAAATTCTCTTCTTTATGCTTTTACAAATAAAGACGAGAATTGAGCAGTAATTTACACTGGGTGTATGGACGTGGGCAGGCTTTTAGTACAAATGGCTAGTACCAAGAAATCGTCAAGACATGCAACGGAGCAGAAAATATGTTTTATATTGTTGAGGTTTTCTTATTGAATTTGTTGGGACTCATATTAAAAGTTATTTAGTTTAACAAAGAAAAATTACGAGTAGTATAAATTTGACGACCCTATAATAGGCGCGCAATGATTCGCTTGAACACATAGGTTCGACTCCTGGTTCGAACTGAACTCACCTAAATTCTAAAAATCTAGAAGACCTTCTTGGCAAACACTGTCTGATTCTGACGTAATTAATTATTAATTATTTAATTATTCATCTTGAACAACATCACATACATTGCTCTGATCCTATGGTAAGTAGCCAAAGCACTTGTGTTACAGAAATCACAAAAAAGGCGGTACCACAACACCCAGACCCGAGACAATATGGAAAAGTTATTTTCCTACATCGACCGACTAGGAATATTGCAGTTCACTGCTGGACGTAGGCTTCCCCTAAAGAGCGCCTCAGAGCACGATCTACCCAATTTTAAAAAGTACACATACATCTTTGTAAGTAGGTTGAGTAATGTTATAGCTTAAAAATAATCAAGGCGAAAAAGCGTATCTAGAACACAGCAATATGGTTTATTATCATCATTTCAGCCATAGAACGTCCACTGCTGAACTTAGGCCTCTCCCAATGACTTTTATCAGGGGGGATTGCCAATACCCGCCACGCTTGGCAGGCGGGTTTGCGAGCGCAGTTTTTTATAACATTTCGCACGCAGACGCTGCTGCCCATCTCGTGCTACAGGAATCAGTCGCCTCTTATGACACGCCTCCTGTTGGCGGTGGGTAAGTGTATTCTTTACGGCCGTCCCCACACGGCACAGTGGTTTATTAGCGACAAAATTAAAGTGTAAAACGGTGGTATCAGAACCAGTCTAGTTCAATCTGTAAAATCCTTACTAATGTTATAAATGCGAAAGTAACTCTGTTGGTTTGTCTGTTATGCTTTCACACCTAAACTACAGAACCGACTTTGATGTCATTTCGTACGGAAAAAGCTTGAAACGGAACGACATCTACTATACTATACTATAATACTATACTATATACTATACTATACTATATACTATACTACTACTATTTGTTTTTATAGTGACAGCTTTAAATCTACTTTATGTATTAAATATATGGGGTTATGTCTGTATCGGTGGAGATGGAGGGTGACTCATGATTCTTGACATTCCCAGGATCAGACGCTCGGCTCTGAAGCGATCAGTCGACGTCGCGAAATTTGGGAAATAAATATCCCAGTGCAAGTTTCCATTAAGCATCGTTTGCCTTCCGGTTTTTTATTTTATTTTTAATAGTTCCGTACTTCGAAAGGAAAAAACGGAACCCTTGTAGGATTACTTTGTTGTCCGTCCGTCCGTCCGTCTGTCTGTCTGTCAAGACCCTTTTTCTCAGGAACGCGTGGAGGTATCAAACTGGAATTTATATCAAATACTCAGGTCTACTGTCCCTTGGAGCTGTGAAAAAATCAAACTTCTAAGCCAACGCAATCAAAAGATACATAAACGACTATATTACCGCAAATTTTCGACACTCACAAATCAAATCAAATCAAATCATTTATTTGTGAAGCAAGCAAGGATATCAAAACCTACAGGGTACTTCCCGTGAATTCAGAATCTTGAAATTTGGTACGAAGCAGTCTTATAGCACAGATAAACAAAAAATCATCATATAATAAAAATGTTTTTAATAATTTTAAACTTACTACCCCTTTTCTCATGAACGCGTAGAGGTACTAAATTGAAATTCATATCAAATACTTGAGTCTATTATAATACCTTTAAGCTGTAACAAAATCAAACTTCTATGTCAACGCAATATAGGTTTGTACGGAACCCTCAGTGCGTGAGTCCAACTCGCACTTGGCCGGTTTTTTTTATTTCTAACAAGCCACAGATTTTTTTTTTCTTCTTCTAACTTATTCTTAACTAGCTGTCCCGGCGAACTTCGTACCGCCTCTTATTTTTTTTTGTGTTTTTTATAGTTATTCTGCTATTCATGGCGGAGACAAATTCAACAAATCAAAGATCATAAAAATCGGTCCAGCCGTTCTTGACTTATAAATGGTGTAACTAACCCGACATTGTTTTATATATATACAAGTAGATTTAACAAAAGGTTGAATGGTGCTGCAAAAAGATTTTAATTAAATACACTTATAGAAAAAAAAATATACAATAATTTAATTACTATAATCTTCTGCACATCGTCATCGTAGACTTCAGACTTAAGCCAAAGAAAAATAAATAATCATCAACAGGCACAGGGATAAAAAATACGTTTTTGTATGGAGATAAATACCTCTGTGTGTCAAAATTTTGCTTAATAAACATTTACATTTAATATTATGCAAGCGTAGCGTAGGACGTCCACTCACAAGGTGGTCAGACGACCTGGTAAGGGCCGGGAAGAAGCTGGATGCAGGCCGCTTCCAACCGGCCAATCTGGAAGTCAATGGGGGAAGCCTATATTCAGCAGAGGACGTCCTATGGCTGAAAGATGATGATGATGATGATGATGATGATGAACACACTTACATTATACGAAGTGACTTAGGTACTACTTTCGCAAAGGTAAGCAAGGGTATGCTTCAGTCATACACATAACAAGATATTTCTGTTCTATGGATGGCTATTAATGCAGCTTTTAAAATAGTCTTTACTTGCATTAAACATGGTATAACGATAATAAATAAAACAGTTCTTATTATATTATCTTTTCTACAGTTACGTGTGACGTTTATAGATTATTTAATAGAAGAATTTCAACGAAGTGACTATTGTATGTTGCAATACAAAAAGACGGATATATGCTTTGAACGTTTGCCGTTAATACAATGGAAACGAGACCCGTTATCCCGGAAAACTTGAATCAGGAAGATTTACAAAATATGCCGACGCGTCACCTCAAGCCTCTCTCACGCAATCTATTCTACCTTCTTCACTTAAGACATTATAGATGTGAATACAGTAGGATCATACATTGAAACTACATATATACATGTATACATACATTTAGCCTAACACATTTCTCTGCAAAAGTAACAAAATATAAAAGAAGTGATTAGACCATTTTTTGTTGCAGAGTTCAGCTAGTCTATTTAAGAAATTATTGCATATCAAGAAATATTTTTCACTTGAAACTTGTTCAACTGCCTCTAGGTGGGATTTGAAAAAAAACAAGTGAAAATTATTATCTTTGACATAATAAACTAGCATTATTGTGAACGCAAAAACTAAAAAAAAAAAAACAATTATTGCATGCTTGTAAGAAGTGCTAAAATTAAGATTCCTTGAAGGCTTGGCTAGAGCGCGAATCTAGCTAGAATCTCAGGGATAGTTATCATATTGCTAACAATCTTATGAATATACCTTTATGCTAAATCTGCTACTTCTTGGCATATTTGTTTAAGGAGAAAGATGTCTTACATACATCGTTTCTCAAAAAATAACGGTATAGATAGATGGAATAAACTAACAAAATGGTACCTTTCACAGGAATCTGTTTACTGTTCGGCAGGAACCAGGATCGGCGTGTGAAGATCTTGGATTTTAGGTGCTCCTCAAAATCTGTTCTATTTCTTTGAGTGCTTGTTTTGTGAACTTACTGTATCAATCTCTATTGTGCCTAAGACCCAACACTTTGTTAGGTACTAAGCAAAAACGCTTCATCAAAAATTAACAAACCACTTTGTCTTGTAGAACAGGCAATTTTGGTAGTGCCTGTAATTACTTAGGACTATCTTACAAACTGTAAGCTTAGGTAGTAATTTAGTGATGAAATTATAATCGAGTTGAATATTGTTTATGAAGAACGCGATAGCTAGACGATCAATTTAAATTTGGTCATTTATATTACTAAAATAACACTATCTAAAATCAAAATTACCATTCCTTGAAATCACTATAAGTCTCAAACAAGTTTGGAGCATTCATTAAGCGTGTTTCAAAGCACTTTATTTATCACGAATAACTTATCATAATAACATCATGATAGACATTAAATATAAATCTTTCCCGCGACTCTTCTTGCGTGTAATTTAGCTGGCAAAAAATATCGTTGCATATCCCTCAGAAAATAAATCTTTTTATTATATTTTCAAGTATTTACAAACTAAGATGAGAACATTAATTTAGCCGTAAACATTAATTTTTTAAATATTTTCGAGAATATTAGCCTCCGTAGCCAAGAGGCAAGTACACCGGACTTGGTGTCGCGATCTCTGAGGTCCCGGGTTCGATTTTCGGTCGGGTGCAAGAAGAAAACGAACTTTTCTATGTTGGGTCGGGTCTGGGTGTTGTAGTATTGTCGTTGTTTTTGATTTCTATAACAGTGCTTTAGCTACTTACCTTAAGATCAGCGCAACGCGACGTACCTACCTATGTGATGTTGTACAAAATGTATTTATAATAAAAAAATAGGACTTTAGAACCGAGCCTACCTACAGAAAAAGTGAGAGAGTAATATTATTATTAATATTACTAGAATTTCAATCAATTTATTTCTGCAAATGTCATATAAATATTTACATTTATTACGAAATAACTTTAAGACCTTAACTTTGCTCTATGGAGATCAAGGCATCATGGCGCTACGCATATCCCATTCTCTGTGCAAGCTATCAGCATTTTCGTTACTAAAACATTTAGCGTATGGCCAATGATGTTTGTTTAGATTGAGCATACTGCTTGATTCTTATCAATAAAAACAGGCCAAAATTGCTACTCAGCGATGGTACTTTTACTTTTTTATTTGTCAAGTCTTCCTTTATAGTTTCTTCACAGTTTATTAGGACAAATCGCCATTTCCAACACCTCAATTTTGCCTAGTGGCTTGCATTTCTCCAGTGATGGAACACATGATGGAAAAGATTTAACGACCATAGTCTGAAACAATTTTTGTTGCAGCGTCGCTGCCCCGACTGTCCGTATATTATATACTTGGTCGAAGCGTGTGGCCTATGAGTTTCCATTTGAGTCGTGCCAAATTTGATAACAAAAAAAAGGTACTACTTATTGCAAGTGTAGCCAATTCAATCTTCAGCCACGAACCTTCACTATTCGTCAGTCCATAAACCCATGAAGGGGTCCGTTAAAAAGGAATAAAACCGTAACAGCTCGTGCCCCAAAAACGGAACACGGCCGAACGTGCCGTTCGCTCAAACATTAACATAAACAGAATTAGAGTGCGGAATATGTATGAGAGCGGAGGTGTGGGCACATTTGAATTGTGTGGGATACACTGTAAAGACGGGATATCTGATCGCTTTTAGGACATTCCAACTTATAACATGGAGTTTTCGTAGATATCGTACGACTTCAAAGTGAATGTTATTATTGCAATGTTTTTGTATGGATACTCTCGGGATGAGCACAAGCGTTTAAAGTAAAGTCATGGATAATTCATAATTATCAATGCGTTAAGGTGGTGTAATAATTAGGCTAGTTGACTCATATCAAAATTAATTAAACAAAGAATTATTTCATATGTTATATGACTTTAGGAACCTAAACATATCGATTTCAATACTCAAAAGTAAAAGATGGCTGCAAAAATCAAATTTTAAAAAAAAACTATAATTTGAAACTCTGAAAACGCTATCCGCCATGATCGCGACCTGAGTGACGTCAGTCTTATGGTAAACGATCAAATGTCATTCGAGTCTTTGATGTATTTTTGCATTCTCGAACGACACAGTAATGATAATTACTATATTTTTTGTGTAAACTATTAGAAATCATGTTTGATTAATTCAGAGAGGTTGTATTCGTAAAGATGTCTAAGTTGTTTCGTTTGTTTACTAGAGACTACGTCATGGCACAGATAATCTATAGACCAAAATGGCTGACAGCGTTTTCGTCTGTTTAAGAAAATATTATTTTAAAATTAAAGGTTTTTAGTTTTCCAAGTCTTAAAAAAATACAATATTTCTTTTTCGGTCTGATGGAACACTTATTAACAATTTAAGACCTATTTAAAAAAATGTCAAAAGAAATAATCAAATTTCTGTTTAAAGTTGTGTGCTTTAATGTTTGTGCTGCACACCCAGACTTGAACCAATTTTAGGTGTAAAAAACACAAAAATAACATACAGTCGAATTGAGAACCTCCTCCTTTTTTGAAGTCGGTTGAAAAGTAAGGTAAAGTCTGCAGGGCACAGACCTCGCCTCAAGTACGAGGTGGTTTAGGCCGTAATCCACCACGCGAGCGAATTTTTGTTGTACAGCACAAATATCTTTGATGCTGTAAAGTCGATTTTATAATAAACCTAAATGGGAATCGTTTAGGGTCAGAAACGGGAACACTCGAGTGAATACTTTATTCAGTAATAAATTTTAGAGAAACTAAACTTGCAGTATATTTTTATTCTATCTGAATGTAAAGAGTCAGCTTTCAAACCAAACTCAATCGAAACAGATGGTACACTTTTGGGTAACAGTTTATTTAATAATTTTATGATACTTGATATTTTCCGTGAATATGATACTTTTTGAAATGGTAATTAAAAGGTTTCTATGAAAATTTAAAACATTATGAATAGTCTCAGATTTAAAAGTACATTTACAAATACTAATTGCTTAGCTCTTAAATGGTAATGCGAACTATTTCCCTCTGTATTTACAACTATATAGTTCGCTCATTAACTGCACGGGTGTTTTTAATTTTTTAATTATCGTTTCTTTTTGCATTTCTAAATATATACTCTGAACAATGAAGTGTGATGATGTGTGAATGACTATAAAATGTATAGTATTCAAGTTATACGTCTTTTTTCTCACACACACAAACAACAGCCTTCCTTTAATAGAAATGAACAAACAAAAGTGTAAACAATAAGTCGAGTTATTACACTCTTCAGACTGTAACTTATTCCTCGAGATATTTCGAAAAGCTTTATGAAAATCACTGCACATCTTTCTTTCTTGCCATAAACTCCAGTAGGTTGTAAAAACACTCGGATCTGGTAGTAAAACTAAAATGTCACCGGAATACAAAGTTGCCAATGTCTCAGTTGAACCTGCCAACCCGTTTAAATATCCAAGACTATGCCACAGTATAGCGAGAAACAGAAGGATCACTTTCTCAAAATACTCTGATATGAGATTTTTTTAGTAATAATTTGTCCGGCAAGTTTCTAAGGTATGAAGCAGTATTAATTAGGCTATTTCCCTTGGTACTGCGTAATGTGATTAATTTACGAGTAAGATAGATAGATAGATAGATAGATAGACACTTTATTGCACAAAAACATTAAGATTATTACATACAAGACACAGTTATGTACAATCAGGCGGCCTTATCGCCAAAAGCGATCTCTTCCAGACAACCTTAGGGCAGAGTAAGACATATTTAATAGAGTGTACAGGGTGACTGTTACGATGAGGGAATCGCTTTAACAGGTATTCTACTCATTAAAATGAACCACGTACAATGGCACCAATACCTATCAAAATTAAATGAAAAAGGTTCACCACTATACAAAGTATGTAATTCCTGAATTCAATTCATTATTTCAGCCATAGGACGTCCACTGCTGAACACAGGCATCCCCCAATATAATCCAGATTGGCCGGTTGAAAGCAGCCTGCATTCAGCGGCTCCCTACAATATTCACCAGGTCGTCTGTCCTCCTTGTGGTGGGTGGTGGTCATACGCTGCGCTTGCCAGTCCGTGGCCTCCATTCTAGAACCTTTCTGCCCCACCGGCTATCAGTTCTACATACTATGTGCCCCGCTTACTACCATTTTAGCTTGCTAATCCGTCGAGCAATGTCAGCAACTTTTGTTTGTTTACGGATCTCATCATTTCTGATTCGATGTCTCAAAGAAACACATAATAAATAAGCTTAGTAATCATTTACCTCGATGTTAATGAATGAAGCATCCGTTTTTTTTTTCGTGTTATAATTCTGGCTACATAGTAAAAGCTATTTACTTTAATCGGCAGAATATCCTGTTAAAGCGATTCTGCTGTTCCTGTCTTACCAGCAACTCAGTATAAAATATGACTTTTGCTTTAGAGAACGGTACCTATAGTCGAGTCTACTGAATGCACTTTAGTGCAACATTCGTCTCCGTCAGTTTGGACTAAGAGCAAATGAGTTAATTAAAACCAGATGGTAAATGCAATTTGCGTTTTTATGGATAATTTGATCGTTAAATGCAATATTTACATAAAGATTACCATGACCAACATTCGACTAGGTGTTTTGATTATAAAAATGTTAATTTATGATACTAAAATCTAACATTATTATAAAGTTGGTAGTATGTATATGTAAGATATTTTGTAGAAGGTAAGTATAAAACTACTAATCCGATTCTGACTACTAACTCTTGAAATGGCAGTTATTTTAAAATTCAAAGGCTATTACTTTTCAGGAAAATATTCACAGTAAGTAGTGATGACATTATCTGACTAACCGGTATCGAAGCGGACGCCGCAGCTCTGGATTCTTCCCTAAGTCTTTGGAGTATTTCATTCTTGACCAGTTTATCCACCCTGTCATTATGTTTGTTCATTTGTTGAGTGCTGACTGAGTCAAGGCTTACTTAGTTGATAAGGATAGTTTTATTTGAAAAAGTTTATTTAAGAAAATTAAAACTGGTCTAAGTATAGTATAATAAAACGGTCCTTGTTTTAATAAACTATAGAGCACGCTACAAACTTGCAACAAGAGTTCAGATGAATTTTGCTCAGGAATATTCAATTTTCACGCTAAAAATATACTGCAATATTTTGTACTAAATACAAGTCGGAAAATTCGAAAATATTTTCAGTTCGTTACACTGTGTTGCGTTTTTGCAATAACAAAAGGAAAGACTGAAACAGTATTGGAATATACAAAATATTTTTAAGCGACGGCGGCAAGCGACACTAATCCATGTAGGGAATAAAATGTTATTCATTGATTGTTTTTCAAACAAAAAGTTCCTGAGTAAAAACGGTAGTGTTTGTATAAATCTCGAATAACCCTAACTACAAAAATTTACAAATTTCAACGGCAAAACAAGAGAACGATTAAAGATACCTAAATATATTTATAAACATCCATGTCTTAGGTATAAATGCTCGTGCTCATCACACAAAAACATTTGCCCCTTGCGGGATTCGAACCCACAACCGCCAGGCTTTGTAGTCCGAAGCGCGAATCATTGCACGTCCAGTAATAAAAAAGGAAAATTAAATTCAACCGCGAGTTAGTCATAAATAAATAGATCCAAACTTTCGGCAAACCACTTAGAAATAGAATTATCTTAAAACCAAATTATTTAAACAGTAATTTCGCAAAGGACAACAAAGTTAACTCAGTGTCTCCTAACAAGTACGGACTTAATCTCCTTGAGAAGTTTACATAGTCTTAAAGTAACTCTCAAGATACATAAGCATGGCATAAGTTACACAAGGGACACACTGTCTCGTTTGAAATCGTCTTAGTATAAATGAGTTTGTTAGAAAACATGTCTAGCAGAAGCATTTTTTAAATGTCTAGAGGCTTCGCTTACTTAGCTCACCAAAAAAAAATTGTTTAGATTTTATTTGTTCAAACGATGAACATGTTAATTTTAGTTTTCTTATTACAACCAAAACGAATTAGATAATAGAAATTCTTTTTATCACACCATAGGTACAAAGATTACATTGCATGTTTACAGAATGATAAACAATTTTAGCAGTGTAATCGTTGAAAGCAGTCTCTTTAGTTTGAATAATTTAATTCTAAAAACTATATTGTTTAAGTTATATAAAATGTATACAGATGCAAACTCCACTCTCAGCTTTTAGCGGACGAAAACTTGGTATTTACAATTTAAGATACGGATTTATCTATTTATTATTTTATTAAACAGATTTATTAATGCAATGAAATGGTTAAAGATATACTTTTTGTAAAGATCTACTTATATGTCACTATTTATCAGGGAGTTTTTTTTTTAGTTTTTTTAATTAATATAACAATTTTTCGGACAACAATTTATTTTAGCACTTTAGGAGATACCGTATGCAGTACACGGAAAATGGTTTTTACCTATTGTGTCTGCTCAAGAGTAAAGTCAGTTCGATCAAACATTCTTATAAAAATGAAAAGTTGGTAATTGATTTATTGGCGTGACGGTTGGTTTAAAAGAGAGTGAAGATTATTTCACCCGTGATTCTCAACGAACTGATCCGAATAACCCAGTGCGTCCATTGGTGTACCACAGCTATTTGGATAAAAGCACAGTTCAAAGAAAAGAGCAAACGCTCATCAAACGAAAATTATGTAAAGAAAACATCTAACAAAATTGACGTTTGTCTTGAGTGAAACTTTCAAAAGTAATTGTGAAATATTGAGTATTACTCACTTCACATTGGCAAACGTGGAAACGCGGATTGGCCATAAAAAAAAGAAATAGTGAAATACTTACAAACCTACGTGAGTATTTATTTGTTACCGTAAGTAAATGGTAAAACTGTAACGGTAAAAACAAAACTTTTACTAAGCTACATAAAGGTTGCGTTTTATAGTGCGACACAATATGTGTAAGTAAAATAAGAAATAGAAAATCACAAAATTATAATGTGCCACTAAAAGAAAAAAAAGTTACTTTAATTAAACATATTTATATTTACACACAGCACTTAAGCATAGAGTAATAATAGAGACATACGGGTAATGATAATAAAAAATAATATCATATTCATCTTAAACAGCCAAAGTCGGACATCGGCCTCTCCTAATGCACCCCTACTGCACCTAATCCTCAGTTCTTCTTTTTCATCCGCTGCCAGCAGCTTTGCGTAATATCCGCTTTGCTGCACCTTGTCGGAGAGCGCCCTACGCTGATTTTGCCAAGTTGCGATATCCATTCCTTCAAAAACAAACTTACCTCGGTTCGGTAGCTTACTGGAATTTAGGCTTTCTTATCCATTGAGCTATCTTGAATACTTTAGTTCAATGTACTATGACCTCATTTCTTATTTTATTCTTCAGTAAGATCCCGATCTCTTTATAGCTCGCTTAACAACTTTAAATCGGTTTACTAGTGATACCGTGACGTTTATTTCAATATTGCTATTCGGAAATTAATCAGCGATTGTTTAAGACGTTAGAGTATTCGGTTCTATTTGGGCTACACCATAACTCCGGCCCACTGACTGTGGTACGAGCGAATAGAAAACGCCGAAGTGGAATGATGAAACGTCGCAGCAAAATGCATTTTGCATTTCAACGAATAACTATTCAAGGTTTACAGTTTCTTCTAAGTTCACGTATCTTTTTGTTCGAAAGTTTGACGGAGTTTCGTGAAAAGTAACAGGGTTTTATCGATTATACAAAGTGTAGTTTTGAACACTCGCAAAATTTAAGGATTAATGAGTTCATGAATACACACATCTTTCACTATGGGACCAACATCGAAATCATTTTTTGCTGCTCCATACATCACCATCGAGGTAGAGAGTTAGATTGTATGGAGAAATGAAAAAAAAAAAGAAGTTATTTCGATGTTGACCCCATATAGAAGAATTTGTTGGTATTGATGAATACCATTCGCCTCCATAAATTTAGCGAGTGTTCAAAACTACAACCTGTACAACAAATCTATTATAATATCCTAAAATAATTTTACTGTGATAAAATCATTAGCTTCTTATTATTTTAGAAATTTTTGTTTTAAAAATGTCGTTTACTGTGGCAGTAATTGGTTTTGCGAGTTTTGCCAGTGTAACATTATGTATGTAGGATCGGGGACTTGCACTGAAACACCGTTTTCTTTATAAAGTATTTATATTTTTGCAATTTAACACAGAGCCACATCAGTCCGTTACAAGTCGTGCCGCCATTCTCCCCCACTCTTCCTTCTCGCTCACTCACATACCTCTCTCATTCACTCAGTGTTGCACTCCTACATTCGGTCATCCTGATACTATGTCTGGCCTCAGACATTCCTTCCAAACAACTTTCATAATAAAATCTTACAGCACCCCATTCACAACAACTTGGCACAATTCAGATCACTTCACACACAAAATCCCACAAACATACTGCACAATACATTAAGTGTTACATTTATTAAAAATCTGAGGTACATTACTTACAGCATTGAGTATGAAAATACACAAACATACTTTAAACATTTTTACAAGTTTGTAAGTATCTTTTATTATTACCAATTAAATTGCTAAGCCTTATTGTACAAAATAATTTATTCGTAATATTACTTTTCCAAATTTTGTGTTACAAAATAAAGAACCCTTAGCTATTATTATCTATATTAACAACATCTTATCTAAATTAACCCACAGATATTTTGTTTGAAATCATACAGACAGTTTAGTTAGAAAACAATGTCAGTACAGTATATTTCTGTAAGTACAATTTGACACAATAGAAAGTATGGTCTTTATAAATTATAGGGACATTATTAGTTTTTAAGAAACAAAAGTGAAATGGTACAGCAGTAATGACGACAGCGTTTCATTCATGCAAACCTTTCATTCATCCACTTGCTTACCTGATCCCTTACTGCTCATTAGGTATTGGCCACCTCTTCATCTGATCGGCCGAGCGAGACGTTTTGTTTGGCCCCTCTGTGTTTATGTCCACCTTTTCTACATCATAGCGATCTTTGCGTTTTACTTTGGTAACTTGGTAGGGACCCAAGTACTTAGGCTTCAGTTTCAAACCAGTCCCAAACTGGGTCCTTTTTATCGCCACAAGATCTCCGACATTATAATTAGAGCTTAGTTTTCTATTTTTATCATAGGTCCTTTTATTCTCTTCTTGAACCTTGAGAATTTGTTGCTTTGCTCTAACTCTTAGCTCTTCTCTATCCTTATTATATTCATCTAACTCTTCCTGTTTCAACATTTCTATAATTTGTAAATCTTCTTTCGATCTCATATGGATGCCAATCATAAGTTGAAATGGAGAGGTATCTATACTTCTCTGGTAGGTACTGTTCAAAGCCCTCTGCAGCCGACTCACATGTTTGTACCACATTGACGGGTTCTCTATGCATAGCTTCGTCAATGCTGACAGGATTGTTCGGTGCAGTCTTTCCACTTGACCATTTCCCCTAGGTACCCCTGTGGTTATAGTAATGTGGTGAATATTTTCCTCTTTACAAAAATCACGAAATTCACCGCTCGTAAATGCAGTTCCACGGTCAGTAATGATCCTTACTGGATTTCCAAAATTTTGTTGATGTATTTTCAATTTATCTATAGTTTCTTTACTGGTGGTGCTTTTCACAGGAAATATCCATGTGAATTTGGTAAACGCGTCCACAATTGTCAATATGTAATTATATAATTTCCGTGTCTCTGTTAAGGGGCCAACATGGTCCATGTGGAGCGTATGTAATGGTATACCTTCCTTGTCTATTGGATTCAGGTAGCCTTCTTGCTTACCAGCTTTCCTAGTTGCAAGTATACATGGTATACATGAAACAGCAAAGTTGTGCAGCTTCTTCTCTAAGTCCTTTATATAATAATCTTTCACAATCAATTCCTTCATTTTTCTTAGCGAAAAATGACCATTGCTATGTACCTGTTTAATGATCTCGTTTTCCATGGACCTTGGTATAACCAGCAGCTTCTTCTCCCCCTTATAAAGTAGTCCATTGTCAACCCAATAATCTAGGTAAGAGCTGTTGTGCAACACCTCGCATATAGCCTTTAGTCCTTCATCGTTCTGCTGAGCTATCCTTACTTGATCGTGTAAATTGTTGGCCACAATTGTCATACAGGGACTTCTACTTAGTGCATCAACATGTTTCATCTTTAATCCTGGCCTATGTTCAACTTTGTAATCAAATTGGTCTAAAAACAATACCCAACGAGCTACTTTAGGGGTCAAATCCTTTTTCTTTAGGGTTGATTCAAATGCTTGACAGTCTGTTACAATCTTGAAGTGAATACCATATAAATAGACACGGAACTTCTTCACACCTTCTATTATAGCCAATGCTTCTAATTCGTAGCTGGAGTATTTGGATTCAGTCTCACTAGTTCTTTTGCTCATGTAATATACTGGATGCCATCCATCTGGGTGCAGCTGAAGTAGTATGGCAGAGTAAGCAATGGAAGATGCATCAGTGTGCAATTCAGTAGGTAGTTTAGAATTATATATCTTCAACACAGGACCTCTGCTGAGTCTCTGCTTTAAATTTTCAAAAGCAATATGTTGCTCTTCTTCAAACGTGAATGTTGAATCCTTCTTTAACAAATCGGGAAGTGGCTTCGCAATCTCTGCATAGTTTTGCATGTATTTCCTAAAATATGAGGTCAGCCCAAGGAAGCTGCGCACTTGCTTTACTGAGGTTGGCCTGGGATATCTTATAACTACATCAATTTTCTCTGGAGTGGGTCTCACTTCACCATTCTTTATCAGATGCCCTAAATACTCTATTTCTCGGCTTACAAGGTTTGCCTTCTTCCAGTTGATTTCTAGTCCATATTGCTCTGCAATTGAAAGTACAATTTTAAGTCGCTGAACAGCTTCAGGTTCATCTTTAGCGGGGATCAGCAAATCGTCAATAAATATCATAACCTCACCACGTACCAAAAGATCTCTGAATATTATCGAGATAAATCTCATGAAATATTTAGGACATGTAGATAGACCAAAAGGAGCACGCAAGAATTCAAATTGGCCATGGTGAGTTACAAACGATGTGTAGGGAACTGAATCCTCACATATTTTTAAATGGAAAAATCCATTTTTCAGATCCAATACACTGTACACCTTAGCGTCTTTCAGTTTATCAATTAGGTCCTCAACAATGGGCAATGGAAATTCATCTTTGACAATTTTCTTATTCAACATTCTATAGTCGACGCATACACGTGTGGAGCCATCTTTCTTGTTCACCAATACCAGGGGACTACTATACTCAGAGTAACTTACCCTAATTATTCCATTTTCCAACCACTCAGATACTTGTTTCTCCACAATGTCTTGCTCCTTAAGTGATAATCTGCGAGGCCGCTGAACCACGGGAACTTCATCTTTTAGCACAATCTTGAGTTGCAGTGGTACTTCCTTGACCTGTTGAGGCCTGTAGTTTTCCACACACTGGATCCTGTCCTGGACCTCCTGTCTTAAGTTGTGGTTTGTCATGGGACCTATAACAGAATCAACAGAACACATGTTGCTTGCATAACACCCTAGCTGTACCAAATCTCTATCGACAAACCTTACAGAGTCACTGTTCATCACTACTGTAACATCATTCAGAAACTCTTGACCAATTATTGCGTCATACAGAATAAACTCCCTACTGATTACATGGAATATTACATTTTCATAGTATTGTTCGTCAACACACAAACGCAGTCGGCATCTCCCCAATGATCGCACCGTCGATAGTCCAATTCCTGAGAGTACGATGTCATCTCGTTCACATTTTGGCTTGCCCATCGCACTGTAAATGTCCGACGCTATAATATTCACATCACTTCCCGAATCTATCAACGCTTTTACGCTGTGTCCACTGATTTTCGCGGTTATTATCGGCTTCTTCAATGATTTACGTTCACGGTGTTTGTTTACCACTTGCATAACCTCCGTCACTGACAGATCGCCGTCACTGTCACTGTCATCATAGACAATCGAAGCCATCTTGGATTCCTCGTTCACCATTTGACCGCTCGGGGCGCCGCCGTCGTCCGTTGAAGTGAAGTTAGCCACGTCACTGCTCATCGTTCCGAACATCGCTCGTTTTGCTGTAGTTACGTTTTGACGTTGGTAGCCTTGCCGTGCCTTCCCGAAGTTATCCGATGACTTACGATGTTGGTTAGCGACAGTTTCTTGCTTTTTCGTAACTTGTTGCGTACACGTAGAACCAACATGGCCGAATTCGTTGCACTTAAAACATTTCAGGCCTTTGTGTTTGTGTGGACAATCTGTAGATGCATGACCCAACTCGCCACAGCTATAACACCTGATGCGACGTTTATTTTGCTGTTTGCTTAATGTTGCTGCCTCTTTATCTTGATACATTGTTGCGTTTTTCGTTTTGCTTGCGACCAATTCATAAATCTTGAGTTTTTCTTTTAATTCAGGGTAGGTAGTAACACCGTACAGCATCACCTTTCTAGTTTCCACGTCGATAATTCCATCCACTATATATTTGATAGCGACGTAGTCTGCCATTTTGCCGCGTTTTCCTAGTTCTTTCATGACTAGCATGTAGTCTAGGCAGGTCTCATCTGTTCGCTTTTTTCTCGCGCTCATTAACTCGTGTATGGCCTTCACGTCGACCGTATCCGGGAATTCTTTAGTCAAAGCAGCTTTTAAATCACCCCAGCTTTTAAATGGAC
This sequence comes from Anania hortulata, assembly GCA_963576865.1. Classification (NCBI taxonomy): domain Eukaryota; kingdom Metazoa; phylum Arthropoda; class Insecta; order Lepidoptera; family Crambidae; genus Anania; species Anania hortulata. The sequence continues at coordinate 2,689,346 of OY756400.1, forward strand.
GTTCCGCCCGCAGCCAAAGTTGTGCCGTACCCGTAAGCGACCGTCGAGCTACTAACAACTGCTGTAACGGGGACCAGCCAAATATTTCTGCGTTACTCTCGACGTCTTCTATCCAACGCGCCACAGGATAGGTATTATCCCGCCCGCTAAAGCTAGGTACCAACTCCGCCGTCATTTGGAGCATGTGCGTCGGGCTATGCTTAACGATGCGATCTTCTTCGCTACAGTCTTGATAATCGTCTTGTCGGCTTTTTCGTCGTTCTTTTCCGTCTCTCGGCATGTTTTCGTCGTAATTGTGTCTTGATGAATCGCAGACTGGACACCGGTACAATGGCGTGGTAATCAAACACGTGCTCTCCTCTCGTACGTTTTGCTGACGATTTCTCCCGAAGAACCCGATCCTTCAAGAAAGTAAATATCCCGGACGAGCCCCCAAATTTGTAGGATCGGGGACTTGCACTGAAACACCGTTTTCTTTATAAAGTATTTATATTTTTGCAATTTAACACAGAGCCACATCAGTCCGTTACAAGTCGTGCCGCCATTCTCCCCCACTCTTCCTTCTCGCTCACTCACATACCTCTCTCATTCACTCAGTGTTGCACTCCTACATGTATTATGTTGTACCATATCTAGATATTATTTTGTTTACCAAGTTGGTATTACTAGAAATACTTCAAAAACTCCTATTTTATATTACTGTCTATCCCACAAAGTTCCTGGACTGCTCTTCGTTTCAATTAGAACGACGACTTGCGGTGCGGTGGCTCGTTTACGTTACTACAATGAGAAACGACATAAACATAGAAATGTTATGAACAAATTTTTAAAACTAATTTAGGTGTGTGTGGCATGATTTGGCCCAAAGGAAAACGTTTATAAAGAACAGATAAGAGTTTTCGAGATAGAACTGGATAACAAAATCTGAAAGTACGAAGTACCACGAGATCTGACTTATAAGTATATTCAGTGAAGTAAAAGAAGAGCACGCTTTTATTGCAAAAAAATAGTTTTATTTTTAAACAATCAACTGGCCTTATATAAAAAATTAAGATTTACGCTAATTGTAATTAGTTGGGTAAATTCGTTAAATATTTTTTTTTTAAGGAGCTATTAACTACATTTGATACGGTTAAAGATGCAAGCCACCCTTATTTTGAGTTGGGGTATAGGTTGTCTGAAAGAGATCGCTTCGACCGCCTAAATTATGCTAATCTTAGTGTACTTTTTCTTGTGACTTGTGATTCGATTTTTTGATTGATAAACAAACAACAAAGGGTATTATGGGTTACTTCTATAATTAGTTCGTGCACTACGTACTTCAATTAGCAAGTTTGAACTCCTGGTGCAACTTTAAAATGATCCTTGAGAGCCATTTTCTGTAATAACCGCATTTATGTTTAGCTATTAGTGTTTTGTCGTGTGGAAGTAATTTAAGTTCCTCAGCTGCTGATGGACTTTTGTGAAGCTCGCCTACTCCACAAATGTGAGGGTAGACGAATGATGATATAAAGGTATTTGACGACCTCCGTAGCCGAGAGGCGAGCATACCGGACTTGGTGTTGCTATCACTGAGGTTCCGGGTTCGATTCCCGGTCGGTCAATGTAGAAAAAAATACTTTTCTATATTGACTCGGGTCTGGGTGTTGTGGTACCGTCGTTGTTTCTGATTTCTGTAACTCAAGTGCTTAAGCTACTTATCATAGGATCAGAGCAATGTAGGTGATGTTATATACAAGGTCGCCTTTTATAAACGGGTGAAACTTTAACAGAACTTCTAATTATATTAGAGAAACCGAGGCCTATTATTTTCGTTCTAAAAACGGGCTAATTTTCATTTTTATTATTACTAACAAAAAAACATAAAAAAATTTTAGAGCATCCTGCCTAGTCTGAAACGTCCCTACGTCATCGCCTCTGTCTCTCTCATTTCAATCGTGCCCTACTCTTCCCTCAGGGTGCACGCACGCAAAATAGTTTTTGGCGTTTTTCTCGAAAACTAGCGTAATGATTCATTAATGTTTTTGTAATTGCTCTTTAAATTTCACCCGTTTATAAAAGGCGACCTTAAATATGTGAATGTGAATATATTCCGTACTTTGAGATCGTGCCAGATGGTGTGATGTCTGCCGCATATTTAATATTATTTATTTATTTACTATAAATATAATTCTGTAACACAAGTGCTTTTAAACTACGTATCATAGGATCAGCAATGTATGAATAAATGTATGTTGTCCAATATATAATAATACTAATTATAATTATTGGACAACATCACATACATTCCTCTGATCCTATGGTAAGCAGCCAAAGCGCTTGTGTTATAGAAATCAGAAACAACGACGTACCACAACATATAGAAAAGTTATTTTTATACATTGACCGACCGGGAATCGAAACCGGGACCTAGAGAAAGCGACGCCAAGTCCGGTATGCTCGCCTCTCGGCTACGGAGGTCACCTATAATTTTTAAACTTATACGTTCAAGTCATTTTGTTTTGAAATTAATTTGCATTACGATTTGTGTTATATTATAATAAAAATTAAAAAATAACAATGAAAAAAACAAATAATTTAATGATAACCTTAAAATGCAAATACTTACAAATCCATTATACTAATATTAAGCCACATAATATTCCAATACGGCGATTGGAGTTATTAGCAAGGCAGGTGCAACAGAGTTTCCATTAACGGCCGAAGTTTCGGCCCGGTCCGGCCAAGTTCGGCTCCGCTGTCAAGTTACGGCCCAAGTTGCCAAGATACGGTCCTACGCGTATTATCATAGTTTGAAATAGTGTTGCGAGTCAATGGATTATGAGTGTTCTTATTTTTTTTACTTTTTAACTCGTGGTTGGGCTAGGCCGAAAGAGTCGCCGATATGTGGACAGTGAAGCGAGGCGTAGTGAAAGCGATGTCTACTTTATGCCTTCGGATTTGAAAACCTTGCCTTTTGGCCGAACAGTTTTCGTCTTAATGAGCTAAATTGTGTTGGCTATTGCCCAAACAGTAAAAATACCTAAATTAAGTATTTGATATCGATTGTCACCGCGAGATGATATTACTTTGACTGTAGTATGATACTGTAAGTTAAGGATACAGATAAGTTACAATATTCAATGTCATAACAACAGATTATGTTTGATTTGATTTTTATTTTGAATATTGTTTAATAATCGGCCGCTTATCTCGTAATTTCACTAACTATATGAATATATTATTTTATTTATGAAATTAATTTAAGTCTGCAGGAACGAGCGATTAGGTCTACGTAATACTCGTAATTTATAAAATTTACTTTAAATATCGATATAATCTAGGTATCGATAGCTTCTCTTCACTGGTCGACGGTCGGCCATTTCGCGGTCTCGGGAGACGTAAATTGAATTAAGTGTTAAGATCTGGGAATTGTTAGTATTGAAGACCTGAGAGTTGTTACTCTGTTTCTGTTCAAGTTCCCAATCTCAGTTTGGTAGATTGATAACTGAGTTTCAAGTGGTTTGCGGCTGAAATTTACTTTTAACGATAACATTGTTACTTTTGAGATATTATAAATTATAGTTATGCTTATTCGTTATCAAGTCGCTATCTACAAAGTTTGCTTTCTAAGGGCGATTTCCACTAAACAGGTAGCATTCAGTTTCACCTAAATGCAACATGTATGCACACTCGCGTCGCACGTTGGAGCAACACGCACGCTGGAGAAGAGCTAGTGTGCAGGAGCCCTTAGAGCATAGCAGAATTACTAAAGCCTTTCTTCTGTGTAGGTTTTGATGTAAAACAATACCGCTTACGTACTGCTAAACATAGATGGCAGGAGACCTGCCTCGGCAGGAACAAACAAGGCAAGGTGTATTTTCAAGTTAAAAAAAAAACATGTTCCTATTATGTAAATATATAATAGAATACGTTTATTTGACACACATGAAAGGAAAAAAACAACAATAGGAAATGCACTCAATTTCGCATGCGTGTTAATAAAGGTATGTTATACTAGTAACGTATTATATACGGTTATTTAAAAATCATCTAGTGGAGATCCCGGTGCTCAAATACAAAAACTTCGAACTGATCAACATCAAATTCTTTTTTTTTTTAAACTGATATACTAAGTTGATAAATTTCGTGCATTTAATCATCAGAATCGGGCCTTTTGAGGTTTTTAGTAAACTAAAAATAACTTAACGTATTTAACCCGTTAACATCCAAGCGGTCTCACGAGACCGCATAACAATGAATTTCTATTGTGTCTCGTTTACGTATGCTTGATAAGTTTAACAAATTCTTTCGCTCAGCATAAAATATTGTTTCCTTAAACAATTTAACAAAATTATACAAACCAACTGCCCCTTAAAATTAAGTGGGCTTTTCCTTTTCACCCTTTCAGTACGTACCTGAAACAATTGACAGGATAATCAATTTATAATTCTAATTCAAAGATCAAAAAAGAATGCCTCCACAATTTTCGCTCCCGGTTTTAAAAAGGGACAAAGGGAGACTTGTAAATGAGTAAAAATAATTAGTTTCCCTGAAAGGTTTGAAGGAAAAATTATTGCTAAAAGGAAGGACGGGAGATAAAGGTTAGCGTTTCGCTGACGCCGTTTTTAGAGTGTTGAATTAAAATGTAACTAGGTTATATTGACAGAAAAAATACAGAAGGATTCAATAATTAGTATTTTGTCTGCGGTGATGCCCCAGTGAGTCGGGGTGATGCTGCAAATGCTCCAGTGAGTCGGAGTGGTGCAGTGCTGCGTAGTGGCTGGCTGCTGCGTCGACCAGGAGAGAAGTGCGTCTCTGCTTGCTGACCGGCCGAAGTGCAGTGTGCTGTGCCAAGGTCGCTGTGAAGGCTGTGGGTGATGACCAGGAATGCGCGTCCGCTGCATGATGGTGGTCAGGATACCCGTAGTAGCCGTGAATGCTGGCTTTGAGAAAGTGATGATGACGTCACGATGACGTAGCTTTTAGCGAAGGCTGCGCTGACGATCACGTCGAGGTCACCAGTTTGGGGGGTGTGAGAAACAGGGAGTAAAGTTCCTCATCCCCCATTGTAAAGGGAGGATCCTCCGACCAGACGGGTGTTGTGTCTGGTGGGCAACTGCCTGACGGTTGTTTATCGGGTTCTTGTATATATGGTTCAATCGCTCCGATAACTTTAGGTAATATCGCGATGTAGGATACGTCAGTTTTATATATAGTGAGATAGATGTCGCTACAGTATTATGAACTCAAAATTTGAGCTCATTTTTCTAAATATAAATAAATAAATATTTTGTGTCCATAATCACACCAATACTGCCGTCATAACGCAAAAGGGCACATTTTGTAAAACTAGACTATCTAACCGACCCCAAGATAACTAATCGTAGGGCTACGCAATAGCTTCTCTTTACATTACAATCACGCACACACGCACACATACACACACACACAAACACACGCGCACACGTACACACACTCACACACACATACACAAACACACACGAACACACAGTGAGACTCAGCTATTCCTCAAAATATACTATATAACTAAGCTTAAATACGAATGGAAATTGTATTTTGTTTTTACATAACTGTATGATATTGCAAAGGAAGAGCGGGGCCTCCTGCTACAGGTACTATATGTACTTACTAGGTAGGTGTGGTGCCTTAGAGTGTAGTTAAGCAACACGTATTAAAGAAATAAAACATTTTTAATTTTTTAATAGACAAAATTAAGGTGGAATATATGCGCCTTTTTCTGATCCCGCGTAGGTATGCATACTATCTCGATTTCACAAAAAAATATAGTCATGCCCTTTTTCATTACGACGGCGATTATACGGCTAAATAATTTACTTAGGTACAAAGGAACGATTACTTGTACCTAAATCAAAAATTGGTGTGTGTGTTTTTTTGTCTGTCTCTATTAAGTAAATCAACTTTAAACGAACTGACATATACAGAATAATTAAAACCACCTTTTATACTGAATATAAAACCACGTTAAGGTTTAAAGCAATTAATGTTACTTATTCAATTTAGGAGTAATTCTAGTATCTAGTAAAAACTCACATACAACGTGTAACTGCAAATACACAGACCTCATTTAGCTGCTAAAGAGCAAAAAATAAGAAAAAAAAACGTAATAACAAAAAATATAATAATATATATATATAGTTAACTTCTTGGTCACGTGATATTATTTGTTTAAGGAGTCTATTTAATTTTATTTCGGTGTTAATCCTATCTAAGGATTTGTACGGTGTTTCATCAATATTTTACCATAAGTAGGTGTTCAAGTAGGTATTTTTTACAATGGCGGCACTCGAGTATGTTAGTAATTAAGTATTACTTCATTATTCGACCTTTTAGTAGCGCAAAACAAATAAAATAATATAGGTTCCTATTTATCTTTATTCACAGAATTATAAATACTACACACGAGTAAGTAGTATCCAATATTTCACTACTAAAGTCTCATTAAAACTCAGCCCGACCTGCAGCACAGATCCCGCGGGATATCTCGACCACAGTATGTATAATAACAGTAAATCTATTTGAATGAAATACGGCCAGTCAATACCAAAGTTCATTTGCACGTTCATTTTCAGTAATAAAGCTTGTAATAAAGGCTGACAAAAGTAAGAGTTTGTTGCGCCGTTTATTCTCATAGCTAATAGTCCCTGAAAAGGCAAAGGTTAAATGGAAAAGTTATATTTTAGTGTGTTAGGTACATGTTTAAGTGCCCGGAAGAGAGCTTATAATGTGTTATTCAAATATCCACGGTTGCATTGGGAGATAGTATTATATCTAAAAATTACAATAGTTAGGTTAATTTAGTTATCTAGTCATACATTTTTTCTTAACGATACCGCTGCTATGTCAAAGCGCCTGGCTCCCAACCCCAACCAATCCCAATCACGTACCGCGTTTAAACTTTTCTGGGTACAACTTTTTTATCAGCATTGTAATATATGAACTATACTTCCTCCCATTGCAACCATGTAAGATTCTTTGTTGTACCTTATTTACTGAATATATGTGTGTTATTGAGTATTACTTTTGTTCGACAAACTAAATTCCACCAGAGTGTAGACAGGGACAAAGGTTCGTTATTTTAACTTTATTGCACATTTCATAAAATTTTGTAATTTGTTACCAGACAAGCCAGCAGCCTGTCAAAGAAGTACAGGCGTAAGTGGGTAAGTATATACCAGAACGGGTAAAGTCTAGTCTGTTATATTTAGCCTGTGGTCATACTGCGGTAATCGCTTCGCAACCGCCGAACGGATCTCTCATTACGCTGCTGTGAAAATTATACACAGACTTCGTTAAAGTAGTAGGTTCGAACGTAGAACTACATTCATATTAATATGGATAAGCCCCATTTAGAACTTAACATCTACTCAGTACCACCTCCTAGGCTAGGCATTTCATAATATCCTCGTATTTATAGCCTCCAACGACAGATAAATTGCTTCTGGCATTATGGTGCTGATAGACTAGGTTAACATAAGCTAGCATTTTGCCCCATTCAATTCGTATTCATGTGAGTGCTTGAATGCTTCATCGTGAAGTTTTCTAATGCATTTGTAAAATTCGGCAGATGTTTATCTCTTTAACACGGGTCTCGTGACACGATTATGTTCCCGTTCTGGACACAATATGTATTTTTTATGTAGTTAACGTTTGATTTAAATCATACTTACCTGGTGGTAGGTAGGTAAGTGACGTAAACGATTTTTTACAGAGTAGTACTCGGACTTTTTGTCTCACTTCTCCAAGCTACAAGGCTATTGCTGTGCCTTTCCCACTTTCATTGTATTTCTAAATGCTGAGGGTATAATCGCTGAATGTAAAACAAAATAACAACTTTTTTTTTAATATATAAAAATAATATTAAAAAGAAAGTTGATATTTTGTTAAGTGACGCTGTCCAATAACTTTTAAAAAAATCTCTATTACATTATGTAGTTTTAAAATTAAACGATATTTAAATGCAAAATGTTATTCGTCGCCAGTAATATACTACTTCAGAATATAAATGTTATGAACAATAATTATTTCTATTTGCCTAGTGCACATTGCTGCACTACTAAGTATTCGCATGCGAGTATTCGTCAATTTGTTACAATACAACGCTTAGATGTGTCGACAGGTTAACATTACTCATGTCGATTCCGTGACGGTGATCGATGGTGTCTAATGTACCGATATATGGGTTATTACGGACTTTGTTTTGGACCCTTGATGGCAACGGATAATGATGATTGGTGTTGAGTTGGAACCAATATTGGCAGCTGTCCCAAACGTTGGGAAAAAGTATGGGGTAAAAAAGAATGTTATATTTTTGCCTATCCAAACTAGTTGTTACATATTCAAATCCAATATCTAATTAACACGTTAAGTCTGTTCTAATTTTTTAGCTTTAAATAATTCTAAAACAAAATACAAAAAACGAAACTCCATTCATAAATGGTCAACTAACCGTTATGCTGAAAACAAACTACATTGAAATGGATCCAACTTTTTAATAAGTCAGCAGAATCGCTTCAATTTTGCCGATCCCCATTTAACTTGACATCGTTTGGAGCTTGTCTTAACGACTTCTAAGTGTAATTATGAGAATATTTTGTTGTTTAGCTGATACTGTACAGTAAGCACTAAATAAATTTGTCGTCTTCTCAATCTTATCCAAGATTGGAGAATAGGAATTAAATAAATCGTTGATAAGAAGAAGTTTGCTTTGCTAGGAATAAACATTGGTCTGTTCAGACCAGCGTATTCGTTTCTATGGAGGAATTTTACAAAATACAACACATTGTCATGTTATTAAAGACATGGGTCAGCTAACCCAGCGAACTTCGTTCCGCCAATTCGTTTGACAGGTACGAACAGTTTGTATGGGAAAATAAAATAGTTGTTTTACTATTGTCCTTGCAATTTTTTTTATATCTTCTTACCTTTTAAACCTTCATGAACTTCCACAAATATTTCAAGATCAAAATTAGCCAAATCGGTCCAGCCATTCTCGAGTTTTAGCGAGACAAACGAACAGCAATTAATTTTTATATATATATAGATTATGAACTAAATTGTGATTAATGTAACGACCTCCGTAGCCGAGAGGCGAGTATACCGGATTTGGTGTCGCTATCTCTGAGGTGCCGGGTTCGATTCCCGGTCAGTCAATGTAGAAAAATAACTTGTCTATATTGTCTCGGGTCTGGGTGTTGTGGTACCGTCGTTGTTCCTGATTCCTGTAACACAAGTGCTTAAGCTACTTATAACAGGATCAGAGCAATGTATGTGATGTTGTCCAATATTTATTTATATTTATTAATTTAATAGTTTTGAAGATTTTCTATGACATAAAGAAACGAGATTCCTCAAAATGGCGTTAAAAGGTATTGCCTTCAGTCTACACGTAGACGACTATCACTTTACGTTTAGTTTCTTCAATCGATGGGATGCGAACTTCAAAGTATTTTTTTTATTATTTTACCAATTTTAGCCAAAGGCCTTTTTGGCCAAGATTTTGACCAAACTCCTTTTCCTTGAAATGATAATGAGTATTAACATGCTGCAAAGTGGTACTGGTAATGCAATCGTCTATACGGTAACTGTGCGTTAGAAATAGATCGTTAAAAAAGATTGTCTTTGAAACGTCCCAATAGTCTTGCCTAAGAGATTAAGAGCCAATTTTACCATCGTTAATAAAAAAAATACTCGAAGATTAAAGTATAATACTCCCAAATCAAGAACGTCATCGTCTATTTTTGTAACATTTATACTGAATGGTATTTACGCATTACATTTTAATGGTCAAATAAGAGTTACTCGACGAATGTGAAATAGGCCCTAAATGTTATGAGCTTGATAAATTATTTTATCAGTCATTATGTAACAAAAAATCTCAGGATCATTCCTAAAAGATTCTGACAAAATGTCGATGTAATAATACTCAAATTCTTCAAGCCTAAGTTATTCGTTCCCCCAATCTGAACAGTCATTCCGGCATTCGCAGAATGACAGACAAAAGGCGGGTGACACCGGTTAATTTTCGATATCCCGTCTTGAAATTTTGCCAGGAACGAAATTAAACAGTCCAAATTTCAGTCTCAGTTTGTTTACAGGAAGAACAAAACAGCCATCAAATTAGAAAGGAAAGAGGTCGTACCATAGCAAAATTATTATTCGTGGTTCTTTTTTAATTTCCAGTTAAGCTTATATATATATATTTTTGGTTATGTAATTAATACGTTTTGATCTTCAAAGTATTTTATGACTTGTTATCAAAACAATTAAAGCTTATTAAATTTAATCTGAACCTGGTTTTACACGCCATTTTGTATCCGTCACTGTTAAAGATGATAAAGATATAATTAATTATGTCTTCATGAATAATATATAAACAAAGCTCTTATTTTATTAGTGACCTTTTTTAGGTGAGGAATTCTAACATTAAAATCTTTTCCATTACTGTTGACAGATAGTCGGAAATTTAGTATGTGGTAGTGTTTTGTTATTGCGATTCCGATGTCGGTCCCATAGAAAAAGTTGCTATATTTGAGCAGGAAAATCACCCCTTAGAATTAGGGCCAATTATTATATCAAAGTTTGACATGTTTTTAAATTGCAAGTGACTTGTTCACGCTTTATTAGAGTAGCAAATTCTATTTCTTGGCAAACAAGCACTGACGCAACATTTGCGACATTACCTACCCGATAGAGACTGCTTGTTTTTCCTGCGCTATGGTAGTTTTAAAATTAAAAATAAGCTCAATTCGCTTAAAACGCTATAAAACAAGTTGTTTACGCTCTCGTAACAGCTAGTGAAATAGCCGTAAGTTTCATATGTAGATTAAAAAAATACCGAATAAAAACGGAAACGATAATGTCAGGTACTACACGTGGTTTTAATGGAAAAGCTGGGATTTTTGCGGTAAAATATTTCGGCAGTAAACGGTTAAAGCGTCGAAGTATAAATACAAAAAAATAAGATATCATAATCTGATATCCACATCTTTACAACCGATGGCGCATTTTTGAGCTAGTTAACACAGTCCATATTTATTAACCAACCAAAAATGAACAGTATTTTTTGTACTTTAACTTCTTAGTTTAAAATTTTTATTAAAGCATACTCGTAGTATTATTTTTTTTCTCTTTATTATCATATAAAAGATCTTATAAAATTTTAAGTAGGTATTTACTTAGCATAGAAAACCACTTAATTTTGTAATTTGGCAAAGGGCGGCCACAGACGGTGTTCATAATTAAATCCTAGTCGTAGTTTAGGCGAGGGGTCACCAAATGGCGGACCGCGTTCCAGATCCGGACCGTCAACCAATTTTGTACGGACCCAGAAAAGAATATTAGTATAAAAATTTGTGATAATTCAATTTAGCCCGCGCGTTATCTTGTCTACCTCTTATTGAATACCCTTGCCTAGATATATGTATTCATTGATATTTTAAATCTTCGTTGCTAGTTAAGTCTACCAAAAGGACCGTGACTGATTTATATTTATTATAAACGGGAGTCCGTTAACGAAACGAAACTAATTGGTGATTCCTGATTTAGGCTTTGGTTATTTTGGCTGCTTCTATACTTTTCGCGCTCTATGCTGCTCTGAACAACGAAATTGAAATCCCTGGATGTTTACATTATTTATTTGGTAAGTAACAACTCAATGGATATAGTGAGATTACAATATTAATTTTAAATTTAAAGTCATATTTTATCAAATTAAAGTTCTCGTGAAAATATGATTTATTCTATATTTTTTTTACTTTATAAAATTGCTTTGGACGCAAAGGGTCCCGGAATTGATTCCCGGTTCAGGCCAACTCAGAAAACGTTTTTTTTTAAATTGGATTGAGTCTGGTTGTGCTAGGAGCTGCACCTGGTAAAAATTCATTGTCTGGTACCTCGTAACGCAAGGATGTTAATTTTTTACTGACCATGACAGCTGGCGTGTTGTCTGCCACATAATAATTATTTATGTTTTTATTGTAAATATATGGACTGTCTTATCATAGTAAAAAGTGTAAAAAACCCTATTCGACCAGAAGAGAGTGATTCTGCTGCCTTAATACAACAGCTTTTACCACGGGACCAACATCGATATCGCAAAAAAACACATTCCCATACTAAACTTAAAACTAGCTGACATCAGTTTGTAAACATGGTTTAGTTTTAAATTCTCTCAAAATTTTAGGAAGCGAATGTATTCAATCAATACCTACAACTTCTATGGGGTCAACACCGAAATCGCATTTTTTTTTATCATCTCGATTATGATTTCGAGGTTGGTCTCATAGTGAAAGTTGTTTGGACTGATGAACTCATTCATCGTCATCACCATCATCATCATTTCAGCCATAGGATATCCACTGCCGAACACAGGCCTCCCCCATTGACTTCCAGATTGCCCGGTTGGAAGCGGCCAGCATCCAGCGTCTTCCTGCGACCTTTACCAGGTCGTCTGTCCACCTTCGCCTCAAATTTGGCAAATGTTCAAAACAGCACTTTGTAGAAAAGTGATTTTTTCGATTTAAACTTTGATACCATAGTAAAAGTTGTTGTATTTGATCACCAGAATCATCCCCTTTTCGTTCGATCGGTTTTGTTACATCTTGTAAATTACAAACCGTTTTTGCATTGTGATGACTCGCAATATAAAAATAATAATCTACTCGTAAATGCGATTGTTTCACATCGCAACGCAATATTGCGACTGAAAAATGCACTAGCCTTAAATTCTTTAGACTTTTTCTTGTTTCATTGAATGTATACAAAAAATTCGAGAAAGATAGAGATCGTTAGCTCTCTTTATTGTAAGTGGACCAGACAAATCAAATTACCTCGTACCTTTTTTACACCCTGTTTAATTAAATAAATGTTGGACATCACATACATTGCTCTGATCCTATGGTAGTAGCCACAGCACTTAGTTTGTGTTACAGAAATCAGAAACGATACAGTACCACAACTCCCAGAGCTAAAACAATATAGAAAAGCTTTTTTTTACATTGACCGACCAAATCGAACCTGGGACCTCAGAGATAGCCACACCAAAGTTCGGTATGCTCGCCTCTCGGCTACTAAAAATAGAAACAATTTATTATATATACAGAGTGTAACAAAAAGGTGAAATAAAACTTTAAGGGGTTATTCTACGGCTAAATTACATCAACTTTTTCTATGGGACCAACATCGAAATCTTAAAAATAAAATTGACGTTTCCACACAAACTGATGCCAGCTGGTCGCGTTTTAGTATGGGAAAGTGTTTTTTTTTTTTGCGAATTTGATGTTGGTCCCATAAAGTTTTATTTCACCTTTTCGTTACACTCTGTATACATAACATATACGAATAAGTACATGAATACATACCTTAATAATATGAAAGTAGGTCTCGTTTCCACTATGTGGAAAAAGTTTAAGAAATATTGACAGAGAAAATGAAAGTGCCAGGAATAAGTCTACTTTTAAAACTCTGAAGTAATTCAAACTGCCGAAGAGACAACGGTAAGAAGGGTTCTAGTTAAAATCTATTTCTGTCTCAACATCTCATTGTAGTCCTCCTAAGTTACTCGTACTATCTCTAACTCAGCTTCTCCGAGCTACGTCTTAGTTATAGCGGTCACAATTCAGTTTGCATAGATAACGATTAATTGTGCACTGGCTTGAATCCAGTTTGATATAGCACTTACTTCATGAAACTTGGGCTTTCTTGACCTCGATCACTTTATATTACGTGGAAACGGGCTGATCGATCATAGTAAACGTAATAACACTGCATATAGCTCAGTGGCGGCAGCGCTTTGTTAGTCATTACCTATTTACAGGGAATTCTATTTTTATTTTTATTTCTCTTACTTAAAATTAAGTAAACTTAAAGAATTTTCGAAAAATATTAATAAATACCTGACTAACAACCCATTAAAGTCGCGTGTTAGACAAGGTGATCCGACATGTAGGTACAGTGACGTCATAGTACACGTCCGCCATAAATTTTTTATAGTAAGTTGTTTTAGAAAGAGACAAGTTCTAATTACTGTTTTATGTTTTTTTTTCCTGAAATCAATTTTGTTTTTATTAGTAGTAGTATAATTTCTTATAAATATAGGTAGTTAAAACAATATACTATTTTTTGTGCATATTCTCTATTAAGAGTTGCAAAATACTAAGTACCTTACAGATAATTCGATAACTAGATACTTTTTGTTGCACACTATATGCACAGTTTAGGCAATGTTATTACTAAAAGCGATCTTTTCTAGACAATTATTAGGTACTTTTACCTGAAGGTTGTCTAAAATAAATTGATCTTTACAAGTCGTCAGAACTAAGAAATAAATGTTCGTGCTCATTACACAAACATTTGCCTCTTGCGGGATTCTCACCCGCAACTGTCTTGCTTGATAGTCCGGATCGCAAACTACTAAACACCAGACGATATATTAATTATGAAAAGGATTTTTTAACAAGCATAACCGTTTAGAGAAATGTTTTATTTCTATTTGGTTTCGTATAAAAGTTGTAATCACTAAAATTAGGTCTAAAAAGATTTCCAGTAAACTAAAAATAACTTAATACAGAAGGATGTCTATTCATAGTTAGAAGACTCAAAGATTGATTAATCAAACTAGTTTCCAATTATACCCGCTGAAGTAATCGCAAACGAAGTTGCGGTCTCGCCTAGTTTTCCAATAAAACAATTACCTACTCTAAGTTCTCAAACTAGGAGTATTATGGGATCTTGTAGGTGCGCGGAGTTAGCGGGGTAGTAAAGGGATTAAAGTGATCCGTGGGGATCGAGACGCAAATCTTTCACTATACGCACTACATTACACATGGTAGTTAGTGAGTTGGGTAAGCGATTAAATTGGATTTATCTAAATATGCGAGGCAATATCGGTAATAGTAAGAATATGCGCGCACGGGTGACTCTTGTCGCCGTGACTTTTTTGTCACTTATATGAAATCTTTGAATATCTCGAGATATCCAAGACAGTGAAGCTAAAGGAGTGTGTTAAAAATAGCATATTAAAATGTATTCAATTTATTCCGAATAAAAAAGTAGACGGTAACCTTTTAAAAAATAACTTAACCTAAGAAAACAGTTTATTTTTTCTCGAAACGATAGCAAGGAAATATGCAAAGCTTTATCTGAGGCGGGTTTCATGACAGCCGATTCTTTCATATTGATTCCTTCCCTCGCTTTTTGCTGAAGTATATTCAGATTATCTAGCCTTTGTGTTTGTCTGCAGTCTGCAGAACGTAATAAAGTAGTTCAATAAATTCAGTGATATTTTTATTGAATGACTAGCTTCTGCCCGCATGAAGTTCGATCTGTGACTTAAAGTATTTATCAACTATAATAACAACACCTCAAAATAATTTAATATTACAATAAACCACATCAATCCATCCATCATCAAAAAAGGTTAAAGTGAGTCTAGATAAAATTCAAATTCAAAAGATTTATTTCAGACAAAGTCCATACCACAAACCATACAGTCGAGTCAGTAACACCATAACACTACACAAATATAAAAATTACAATAAGATAAAAATAAAAAGATAGATATTTTATTTATTTATTCAAACACTTACATCGACATGACAGTAAATTCCAAAACAACATTGCAAGGCAAAACATTTTTTTTTTTAAATAAACTTACATATGATGTCATGGACTTTTTTAAAGAACTTTAAAGATAAATAATTACGTCATACATGATTTTTGCGTAACTTTCACCATTTACGCAGCAGAATATTTTTTTCCATTTTTGCAAGATTTATAATTAAAACTCCGCTTCTATTGGTCGTAGCGTCATTTTATATAGCATAAAGCCTTCCTCGATAAATGGATTATTCAAGACAAAAAAAACCAATTTGAATCAGTAGTTTCTGAGATCAGCACGTTCAACCCAAAAAACAAACAAACTGTTCAGCTTAATAATATTAGTATAGATGTATTAATTAAAGCATTGTTGACAATCATACAACTAAGTATTATTCATTCTGTGATATTAATTTGTAACCTTTTCGTGTTTCTATTTTTTCTCTGCAATGCTAGTTACAAGGCGGTTATTTATTAACGTTTAATCATTTACAAAACTGAAGGTAAGTGAGCCTCTATTTTATGAAGGAACTAATTTTGTGTTCACAGGACAAGGTTTATATCCTTTGCCTTTTAATATAGCAATTATGTCAGTTTCCGTGAAAGCTAGTTAGCAGCGCTACTAATTAAAATGGCGCACTAAAGCGTAAACTCGAGCTTGGTTTTTGGAGTAAATTTAAACGATGTATCACGAAATAAGTAATTCATTTTAAACGTCGAATTTACAAATATTTGTAAAATAATGTTTTTTGCTTTTTAAAAATGGATGCAATAAATAAATAAATATTGGACAATATCACATTAAATGCTCTGAAGACGTATTTTTGAAGCATTCGAAATGAATCTCGAATTCGAACACGAGAACAATTCGTGTATGAAATTCATTTCTATTGCTCACGATTTTACGCATTTTTTAATCACTCGAAATAAGTGTTGCTATTAAATTGAAATCTTGTAACTATTTTCGTTTTACGCAGAAAATATTATGAAATGGGATGCAAAAACTCATTGATTTTAAAAACCGATACTGAATCGCTTATAACAGAACATAAATAAAAAGTTATTATGAAATGGGATGCAAAAACTCATTGATTTTAAAAACCGATACTGAATCGCTTATAACAGAACATAAATAAAAAGTTATTAAGTCAAATTTCTGTTACTTCTCAATGTCATTCTTCCGTACTTTCTATTATTAATATTATTATACTAGTTGCAGAATTCACGGAATAAATTTTAAAAAATAGTGATTTTAGGAATTTGCATGCGAATCTTGCGATTTCGTATTCGGATTGGAATTCGCATGATTCAAAAATACGTCTCCAGATCGTATGATAAGTAGCTTAAGGACTTGTGTCAGAAATCAGAAACAACGTACCACAACTCTCAGACCCGAGAAAACGAGAGAAAAGTTATTTTTCTTCATTGACCGACCGGAAATCGAACTTGGGACATCAAAGACAGCAACACCAAGTCCGGTATGCTCTCGGCTACGGAGGTCGTCAGAAGTCAGATAATATAAAAATTAACTCAACATAAATTATTAAATTTGCGCGCAGTAAGAAAAAAATAATAACATGGGCTCCAAAAATAATATTTTCTAGTTGTCTCCAGTCTTGAAAACCTATTCAAAATATTTAAATAAATAAAAATAGTAAAATGAAGACCAAGGGAACAACATAAGTATACGTACGTAATCCGATCAAATCCGTCTTTATCTAGCAGAAAACTGTCAGATCTCCCCGTTTCATTTTCGCACCGAGTTGCACATTTCCCGGGCGGGTGATAAAAATCTTCAATCTGCAGTGGAGGGTTACGTAACTCCTAGATCTAAAATAGGTTATACAGAAATATAACTCAGTGTTTGCGGAGGGAACCGCCATTGAAATATTGGCTGGCGAGATTCATTTGGGTAATAATATTGAGCAGTCAGTGGGAAGGTAAAAACTATTAGGGACGTGTAAAAGTGCTTATTCAGGCCTTTTTGTAGAAATAAATTAGTTATATTAATAAGCGCAAAAGAATAACTTAATTTACGACTGTCTACTGAACATTTTTGACAAACCAACAGATCTCGCCCTACTATTAGATGTCGCTACCTGTATATTAGATCACGGTGGCGCGTTGGGTCATCGACATCCATACTCAACCCCTTGCACATATATAAAATTATTCGGCTTCGTGACTATTCTTGAAAAGCAGATATTGCATCTCTTATTATTTATAGGTACAGACTTTGTAATAAATGTTGAATACAACTACATCCTACTTACTTACCTTAATTCTTACGTCAAATTAATAATAATAAACCAACCTAAATGACCCACCAGCAGTAGGAACTCTGATGAAAAACTAGCTCTATTAGTTGCTGAAACCCAATGAACCTATTGTTTCAATATTTTTTATTCATTGATAATGGGAATTATGCACATATTTTCATTTGGTCTTAAAATGAATAGTACCTAATTATAATTAATAAAACTAGAAAAAATATCGATTAATACCTGACTCACAACCCATTAAAGTCTCGTGCTAGACAAGGAGATCCGACATGTATCGTGACGTCATGGTGCACGTCCGCCATACATTTTTCATAGTAAAAGTTGTTTTAGAAAGAGACAGGTATATCTCAATTTCGAATTATCGTATTACGGTTATTTTTAACCCAAAATCAAATTTTTTTTCACTATTACGACTAAAATTTCATATAATTTCTTATAAATATACTTAGGAAAAATTATATATAATTTCCGTGCATATTCCCTATTTTAATTGAAGAACTCTCATAGCCTGTCACATTGCAACGCGAACGTTTTTTTTCTTCATTTTCCAAGCACTAAAAATCCTTTTGAAGCGCGAACAGAGCGGTAAATCCAGCTAACCGCGTAATTCCGGCGTGATATTATTCAAACTTATTGCAGTGCGCGCGCGGCGCTCGGCGATGTTTTGAATTAATTTTATGGGCGCACAAATCATGGGAGAAGACTGGGATTTTTGTAGAATGGTGTGTAGAAAGACACTTGTTTGTGTAAAAACACAAACAAGGGGTTACTAAGACAACTTTTTATTTAATCGCAAAGAACTCCGCCTCGTTTTTCCTCTTCATTCTTCGCAAACCTATTCACAGTCCTTCACTGTGCAATTCATCCGCCTACGGAACTCCTTGCCGTTGTCTGTTTGGGAATCTGAATCGCTTCAGAGTTTCAAAACTAGACTTAAATCCGTTAAAGAATACCTTTTTTGATCTTGATGCTACTAGGACCGAATCGACACTGGATTGCAACTACTATTAAGTTATGGACATAGGCACTGGTAGAAACCCTGTCTAAAAAATACGCTGCCTATTAGTTTTTAAATTAATTAGCATTATTGAGAAGAAAAAAAAAAGTTTTTAAATACCTAAACATAACACAGATACTCGTAATATATTTTATTAAAATAATAAAATTGAATTATTTAAAAATGTAATAAAATATATATAATGCTTACAAGTTACGCCGGCATAGGCACACCAATCACAACACCTGGACCCACACTTGAACAACCACAAAGTAACGCCTGATTCTATTAATTCAAAAAAATATATAAGTTTACCTTACCTATTAGATTTAATCATTTATTTTTATCGCACACCTTAAGTATTTGTGCCGCGCACTTAAGAGCTTCTTAAATAAAACAAAAGGCTGATGAAAACATCAAATCCTCGAAGAGAGCTTTGAAAGAGCTTCTGAAACTCGTTGAGCTCAATGGCGATTTGTCTTCCGCAGTCTCAAGCACTTGACAGGCAATACCTGAGGATAACGATGGCTCCCTCCAGTCTATTTATACAGCCAATGTTCATCAAGTATTTGTAAAAGTACAAGAATTTTAAAATCTGTCTTTTGTTTTCAGCCTACTATGTATCAAATAGATTAGCTTTATATAAGATGAATTCTTATTAAAAGTCGATGAGACCACATTCAGATTTCCAAAATCGCTATACACCATATTATTAAACCTAAATTTCTTATTTCGCCAACGCCACAATGGCCTTATATGATAAAATCATCTAATTCCGGCTTCAGGCAATCTAATTTAGGTGTAATAGGGTAATAACAAAAACACGTTGAGATAGGTAACTAGTGACTTGGACTTGAACTGAAAAAGTTATCAAATTATCCTATAGAATTTCAAATTATAGGGTACTCAATCTGTAATAAAATAATAATAATATTAATTTAAAAAAAAATCAAATTTTTTTTTTTTAAAGAAACTTCTCCTGACAAAAATTAACACAACAAAAAACAGAATTAACGAAATTGTTCCATCCGTTCACGCGTGATGCGATGACCATTGGAAATAGAGATTCATTTTTATATATACTGATTGTCTTTACGAAACAAACGGTATGCTCAATAAAAGCTACTCGTATTTAGATCCGGTATGTCTAGTAACTACAAGCGATTGCCATCACCTCCACGTCCGTAACCGTAAGAATTTTGAACAATGGCTACACATATTATGGCTACATAGCCCATAGCATACACAGCCTATTGCAGTCCACTGCTGGACGTAAGCCATCACCAAAGAGCGTCTTTCTTCGACGATCTTCTTTCATGCAGCCACTGCCTGCCATCTTCCTAAAGTCATCAGTCCATCGAGCTGGAGGGCGTCCTACACTATGTTTGCCAAGGCGCGGTCTCCACTCGAGAACCCGTTTCCTCCACCTTTCATCGGTTCTGCGACAAATGTGGCCGGCCCACTGTCACTTTAGCTTGCTAAATTTTTTGACTATATCGATTGCTTACGTACGTACTAAAAATACGTACTTTCGTATTCCTAAAAGTTTTAATAAACAATTTTGAACTAACAAAAACTTGGTATATTCTTCTACAATGGCAATTAGCAGTATAACAACCAAAAGTGTCGACTGCGTCGTCCAATTAGACGTCGAACATAGTTCCTTTGTTCGCAGCGAGCTGTTGTGACTGCAGTCCTAGAGACAAGGTTCTTGATTTTAAAAGTAAATTAAATTGAACCAGACACGTTAAACATTTGTTTTATATCCTTACATTACCCAAATCAATACATTTAACTTGTTTAATAAAGGAAAGAGGGTTTAATGTACTTGAAAACTTGTTAAGTTGTACTCACAGGGATCTACCAATACACTTTTTTTTTAAATAAATAAAAATACGCCAGTAAATTTATTGTGGTGTTGAAGTAAAAAGTTTACCTATATTGTAGTGTAACAAGGTACCATAGAGTGAATTTCTCCCAGAACACCCAGACCCTACAACCGAGAATGACGCATACACATACTGTAATATCCGAGCTCATGTAAACCCATGCTAGCATGTTGCACTATTATTTTAAATTGTAACAAATGGGTGACATAAATACATAGTTATAACCAACTGCCTCTGCCGTATGGATTGTAGATGACATAATGTTAAGTAGAACTTTTTACTTTTTACTATAGAGGATTTCCTCCCCATTCTTCTGACTATTATTCTCAGTCATTTACTGTGCAGTCCATACGCTCATGGAACTCCTTACCTTTACCTATAAGGCAATCCGAATCGATAGTTATCTTTAAAGGTCGGCTTAAAGCACATTTTCTTGCGTCTTGACATACAAACCATTTTCTATCCTTCTTTAATATTGTCAACTGGTCATTGTTGGTCACGATATTTCCTGGCATGTATCAAGTATCATTTTATGTATATATATATATATATATATATATTGTATGTATTTAATATTATATTATATATTATTATTGTTATGTATGTAAGTATATTGTTATGTTCATTTCTATCTGGACTTATATATTTATCCTTTAGGTATATTAAATTTTACACTAAGCTCTACGCACCACTTTCCCCTTTCTTCTTATCTGTCTTCTACCTGAAGGTTGTCTGGAAGAGATCGCTTTTAGCGATAAGACCGCCTAAATTGTGCATCTTTCTGTAAACACAAATTGTAACTTCTTTGTATGGTGTACAATAAAGAGTATCTATCTATCTATCTATCTATATCCACTAAAACTCAGTAAGTTCGCAACCAAAAACCATTTATTTGATGTTCTAAAAGTATACAACAAATTATTAATTTATTGGACGTCAAGCGATTGCATAAGACCGCGAAGCAATAAAATTTGTATTGTATCTCATTTTGCTAGGCTCTCAGAGAACCCTTAGGTTTAAAACGTTAATTTTTTATAGCTATCCATTATATTTTTAAATATAAACGCAGTAAAAATCTAAGACCATGTCTCCAAAACTATAAAGCGTAGGTGCACTCGCATCTCTGCATGCAATATTAAACTTGTGTAGCTGAGTGCGCAAGTTTCACACTCCGTTGACTCTGCGCGGAACTCAAATTTTCTAATTCCAACTCAATTTTCTTTTGAGGGATATTTTCTTTGAGTCACCACTATTATATGCGATGAAGTGTGAAATTATTTGATTAAATTTAACCTGGCACAAGAGCAAAAGATCATAAGAACGCTGTTCTTTTAAATAATAAATAAGTGTTGGACAGCATCACATACATCGCTGTGAGCTTAAAGCAAGTAGCCAAAGCACTTGTGTTGTAGTGAACAGAAAATACAAATTAACAAATCTTAGCAATTTTTAGCAAAATAAGAAAGGCAAAGCTTCTTTGCTAAATAAAGAAAGATTGCATTTTTGGTTAGTATGGTTCGTTGCTTATCCAACTTGGAAAATATATTATGCAAAATGCAATGTTAATTAGTTCCGTTCTGGTTATCTTCTTGTAAAAGCTCGCCGTAATAGTCGCCAAATGTAAACAAGCATGTAGTTTCAAAAGCTTACTATTTCAGCTATAACTATAATTTAAAAATATTTTAAATTATAGTTATATTTTGTCAATCCTTACACAAAATGTTGAGCATAGGACTTGTTCCATGTACTTGTACTTTAGGTGGAGAAATAAATTAAAATCATTGAAAAACTAACAAAAAATCTCTTTCTTATTTTTAACTGCTTGACCGACTTAATTCGTTTTAGCGTAAACTAATATGCCAACTTGATATCTAACTGTGCATAGAGTTTTTTAAACAGAAACTATCGTTCATGCGAAAAGTGTTATTTTCTCCAATTTTCAAAGGCGCAGCGATTGTCGTAACAGCTAAGTTTTATTGCGCGCTGTTATTATAAATTAATCGTATTTTAATTCGTCTACGTGAGATATTTGTACCAGCACGCGTCGAGTCGCTAATTTAAGGGCAGTAAATTACATTTATATTATTTATTTACATTTATAGTACTTGCATTATGATTCGAAAAATAATGGATAAAAATATTCATACCAACATAATTTTCAACAAAAAATCTCAAAAAGGGAAACGCAGTCTTCGTCGGCCAAGTCTACTTGTCCTGCCAAGAGCACGTACAAATTATGCCAAAAGAAGCATCACTTTTGAGGGAGCACAACTTTTCATTAATCTACCGTCATATATGAAATTATATAACAGCTTTAAGTCAAAACTGTCCCATTATATAGTTAAGAATTACGGGCTTTAAACTTTTTTTTTAAGTTAAAATTATACCATTTAGATTTTATTTTAACCCGTCCCACGTCTATTTTTGTGATCTATTATTATGATTATTACTAAAACTAACCTTCATAAATATGATAAAATCCAAGAAGTTTTGCATGATTTCTAGTCATAACACCATTCACTATCACTTTGCCTTATTTTTTCTTTTAAAAGAACCTTCTCCTGCCCATAATTAACACAATAAAAAAGGCATTATCGAAATTGTTCACTCTGTTCATGCGTGATACGATAACCAAGGGAAAGATAGATACCTACATTTTTATTTATATAGATTTCATTTTCATGTAAGTGGCTTATTTAAGTCTTTTTGAAAATAAAGTCTTCAAACCTACTCGCTTTAACCTAGTGGTCGTTTCTCCCTCACTTTACGAAAGACATACAAAAGCCAAAAACAATTCTTGCCTCAAAACATTAATTGAGTAGCTACTCATTATAGTAATAACTCATAATAACTATGTGATACTGTACCTATTCCTTTATGGCCATGATCTTATGGACCTCAAGTACATTTTGAACACGACTAAATTAACTTTATGATGATAGACACACTGATTCAGATACCGTGATTTTGGTTGTATCACGTACAAAACCTAGCTCGATAGACCAATGACCTTAGGAAGATGGCAGTGACTGGATGAAACTACGGGAGATAGTGCTCTTTGGCGAGGCTCACGCCCAGCAGTGGTCTGCAATAGGCTGATATGATTATGATAATATATCCTACAACCGGCTAAATGCAAGTCGGCCTCACACACGTTGGGTTCCGTACAACGGTACAATATTTAACTGATCAAGCATACATAAACGAGACAATAGAAATTCTATTGTTATGCGGTCTCATGAGACCGCTTGGATGTTAACGGGTTAACAATGTTTTTTTTTAATGTTTAGTATTGCCATAAAATTTAACAAATAAATCTAAAAATAAGTAGTTGGGTATGCCGTTTAGTTTTTTAATTATGTTATCTGTTATTATAGCGGTCATAATCCATCACACACATATACATACACACTCTGTGGAAATCTGAATGTCTATCTATTATGGTAGACCCTGTGACAGACAGACTGTCAGACAGCGAAGTCTTAAAAATAGGGTCCGGTAACCAGTATAAATTCTTTATGCACAGAACCCAAAAAAGAAAAGAAAACATATATCTCCTGCTCAATCTGCAAGAACAAATATTTCTAGGAGAAGTAACTATATCAGAATATCAAAAAAATTTTGAATATTACCTACAAATGTTTTTTTTTTCAGATTACAATATTATCCTTATTTATTAAACTCAACAATGCCTATTATCAATATTCATTAAATATGTCTTCCGGGAATACACGTCCCCAAATACAACTATCGCTTCAGGGTATAATTGGCCGGTAAGAAACTTACTCAGTCACTTTTGTCAGCCTTTATTACAGAAAATAAAGTTACAAATCATGTTATACTTCTAAGTGCTATTATGAACTCCACGTGTTTTTGTCGTTTGTCTTTTAATATCCTTTTATAATTAAAAAACATCACAGGAGACCGAAGAGCTGGCAGCTACCTCGGACAAAGAATTAGTCTAGCTATTCAAAGGGGGAACGCTGCCAGTATCTTCGGGACCTTGCCTAAAGGGACTCCTTTTAATAATATATTTTAGTTATTGTATAATATATATATATATTTAGGGTTTTTAGTTTTAGGTTCATTGTTTTTAGTGAATTGTAATATTAAACAAATATAAATCTATTAAATAAAATGTTTTTAAATGAGCAGTAGAATTATCTATTTACTTGTGGTATTTTCATAAGGACTTAAGCACGTAGAAACCTCTTTGCCTATCCTAGACTACATAATTATTCATTACTAGGGGTCATTAATGAGAGACATCAGACATTTTTTCGCGCTCGCTTCGCTCGCGGATTAGGTTTTTGCTGGCGGAAAGTTTTGATTAATTTCAACGGCGCGATGCTGGTGAACATTTTATAATCGTTTTTACGTTTATTTTTTAAATTATGATTGTAATTGAATTGGAGACTCTCCTGAACGAAGGTTGGATCCGCCCTTGGCTGCCCCCTTAGGCAAATACCTAAGCTACACCAATGTAAGGACTAATACCAGTTTCATATTCAAATGTTTCAGTAGGTGTTCATTTAAATCCTACTAACTCAAATTAGGCTCTCTAGTACAGTTTACGACTGTAGCAGTGTGAAATTATAATCGATGTTTTAATTCCCTTCCCTATTAATCTTAAACATTTGCAATCTGCGAACCGCTATTAAAATATGGAAACTAGTAACCCACGCAACTTTGTAAATAATCTAACTCAGAGACCAGTCGATAGAGATGCTCGAAACGAATCGACATTTAGAGGTCTTGTTACAAAAAAAATACAATATTATTTTTGTTATATTACTGAATAAAGTATGTTACTTTTAGGGTTCCGTACCTCAACAGGAAAAAAATGGAACTTTCATCATCATCATCATCATTTCAGGCATAGGACGTCCACTGCTGAATGCCTCCTCCATTGACTTCCAGATTGGTCGGTTGGAAGCGGCCTGCATCCAGCGTCTTCCTGAACTTTCATAGGATCACTTTATTGCCCATCTGTCTGTCTGTCTGTCCGTATGTCTGTCAAGACTGTTTATCTCGGGAGCACGCGGAGCTATCTTATATTTCAACACTCTCGAAAGAATCAAATTTTTTAGGCTACTTTCCGTTGACCTAGGACTATGAAATGCGGCAAGTAATATCGTTTTATACTACAAGGACAGGGAAACATCTAAACTATACATTTGTAATTTTTTTTTTGTAATTAATTAGTAATTCAACTGTGAGGCTCGATTCCTGAACTATTTATAATTTGTACGGAACCCTCGGTGGGCAAGTCCGACTAGTACTTGTCTGGTTTTTTATTTTTTTCAAATTTAAATTAAGTTGTGACAGGCTAAAAATAAGAACGATCTTTGTAATACTGTCTACTAATAAGTAGGCAGTTTATGAAGCGACTGGGCGAAATAGGGCACACTACCAATCTATTTTTGCGCTGTCAGAACGCAACTTTTTCAAGTATTTTGTATGGTAATAGCAAATTGACGTTGTTTTTTGCCAAACCCAACTGACTATTTATTGATTTCTCTTTCTATAGATTGAATAATTAAAAATGAACCTGTTATCGGGTTCTCAAATAAAGTGTATACAGGAATGGTATCATGGAATTATTTGGTGTCAAGACCCTAGTAACATTCGACTAGTCTACTGCATTTTAAAACAGTATTAACATAACACCAACTTTCGATGCAATAAATCAAGTGTCGATAAATTTGTTAGAACATCTCTACTAGTTAATGTACTCGTAGAACCGAAATGGATTGCTGCACACATTCCATATTTCATACGAACCAAACGTATGGTATAAATTCTTGGTAAAATACGGTGAAACGACGACAAAATAAAATATTACTTGCATAGATGTCATGGCGGAGATTGCAAATGTTTTGCAATGGGTATTCGCTTTCGCTAGTTAGGAGTTTAATTTGCGAATTTCTATTTAAAGTGTTTTGGTGACTGTACTAACATTAATGTACTCATATGCTTTGTGGAGATAAAGCCAACCCAAAAATATTTGATTATTAAGACGTAACCTAAACAATGATAAATTAAGCAAAGTTTCCATGAAATTATTTTTTACATATGTGTTTACTTTTAATATTCTATACTTTTCTATTCTATTCTTTAACAGTTACCATTAACAATATTCAGTCAATCTATATTCGGGGATACACGTCCCAAGATACAACTTAGCCCTACCATCGCTTCAGTTGGAGTGGCGCTTAGAACTGGACGTAAGAGCGTAAAATGGCGTGCTATGGAGGTACCTACACACAGCATTAGCTTGCTATACATTTTATAACTAGAATACCTCGATTAGATATAGAGGACCTACACTCAGCACTCAGAAGACTGATTGACCACGAAGAGAATTGCCACTTCCAATAACTTTGAGATTGTGCAAACTTTAAACGTCAGTTTGCAGTTTGAAGCATGCCTGGTAAAGGTTGAACTGTATTTGATTTTTAACACAGTCACATTAGAGTATACTCATTCACACCTGATTATTAGTAGTATACACATTATTCAATGCGCGTATGCCTTAATGTATTAGCAGATGATGCACGGCTGTAGCCGTGATAATAATAAACCTTCTATTGTGTCTGGAATAGTGTTGCCGAACTATCGATAGTTGGCCTTAAAAATCAGTTCAGTTACATAATCGATAGTATCGATACTAGCTATAAAATCGATTGCTTAAAATACATCAATACTACTACGCAGCGATATCTTATTATATATACTGTTGATATTATTGTGAAAACTATCAATAATATTGATATTGTTGATAGTATATTGCACCATAATAGCAATCAAACATAAATAGTATCGAAAAGCTATCGATAGTATCGATTTATTACTACAACAAGTGACTATCGATAGAACAAAACTTTATTGATAGTTTATAAACATTAAAGAGCAATACTATCGATAGTTTCTTAGTTCTAAGGGATCAATACTTTTGTATTAATTTAAATCTATACTTGTAAATTTATCAATGAATATTATTAAAACTATCCGTAGGCCTATAGATAGTGGGCTTTCGAGCGGAAACACTAGTCTAAATATTGTTTGCGAGTATGTTAATACATTCCCACACATTTAATAGACATTTATTAGATAAGCGTGTCGAAAAAAGGAACTTTGATACTTTTTTAGGGTTTCGTAGCCAAATGGCAAAAAACGGAACCCTTATGGATTCGTCATGTATGTCTGTCTATCCGTCCATCCGTATGTTACAGCCACCTTATTCCGAAACTATAAGAATTAAACTGTTGAAAATTGGTAAGTAGATATATTCTGTAAACCGCATTAATATATTCACACAAAAATAATAAAAAAACCAAAATTTTTGGGGATTCCCCATTGAACTGAAACTCAAAAAAAAATTTTATTACACCCCTACGTGTGGGGTATCTATGGATAGGTTTGCAAAAATGATATTGAGGTTTCTAATATCATTTTTTTCTAAACTGCTTAACTTAACTTTTCTAAAATACATTTAAATGGTAATTTAAAACCAAATTATTTCATTTACTTTGATTCTTTAAGGCCAAAATAAATATTTATAGAGCATTTTGTGATCTGTAAAAAACACTAAGCGATTCAATAAAAGCGATAAAATGGAAATTCTTTTAGCGCTTCGGATACACCACTTTAACTTTATTTTCTTTTGTCATTTTATTTTGGTGAATGGAACAGATAAGTGGAGCAGGGTTTCAGTATAAATGAACAACATCAACACACGTAGGACTCACTATTAAATGTGAGAAAACATTTTAATAAACTACTGATATTTAGCCTTGAATACAATTGACGCAATCACAATCGAGTCCTCAGGTAATACTGAAACGTTACTAATACTTGAGTTTCTGTTATGCCCTGTCATCACGACATAATGTGTGATTGACATGAAATTATGATATAAAATCAAAAAGACGACTCACAATATTTTAAAGTCTCTAGTCACTAAAACAACGGAGTCTCAAACTCCGAGCATTAGAGATTTAATTCCAAAAACCTTTTTTTTTTACTAATTAATTTACTATTTTACTCAATATGCATTGTTTGTTGTAATTATCCTTGTAGTCAATAATTATTGAGGATTTTATTATTTCTATAACTAAACATATTAAAAATAAACATTTACTTCTTTAACTTCCCAACCCAATTCTGTTTGATCTTCTCAAATAAGCATTGTTTGTTGTATTTTCCCTTAAAGGAAAATTTTGTTATTTTATTATTTCTAAACTAAGCACATATTATAAATATATATTTATTTATTTAACTATCTAACTCAATATTAGCCTAGCCATTCAATAATGAGCAATTAATAATAAATTGACAGATGGTAACCACCCTTTACCCTCTTTGAACCTTGCGTTGTGAACTGAAAACTCATTTGGGTGTTTCTGCGCCCAAAATTGCATAGTCCATTAGGTTATTGCATGCCGTATTGGGATATTGCCCGTGTCAAACAATTGAGTATGTTCTGCCCCCCTAGCATGACCACGAAAACACGATATGATATGATTATGATATAGCGATCTATCGACACAAACGGTCGATTTTTTTAAATATGAAAAATGTAGACGCCTTGTTGAATTTTTATGATCACTCTTTAAACAAAAATTCAACATAGCATCTATAACTTTAATTTTTTTTTTTTAAATCGACATTTTGTGTCGATATATCGCTACATAATATCATATTATATCGCGTTTTGGTGGTCATACTAAGGGGGCAGAAGCTTTAAATTGAAAAAAAAAACTGGACTAGTGCAAGTCGGACCGGGGGTTCCGTACAAATTTGTAGGCACATACTCGTATTATAAATAAGTTCTAAGTTAACGGAGAGTACCCTATAAATGTTGATTACCTTGAGAGTGTCAACGAAATATACGTTTTTGGGGCATAAACGGTCGTACCTTTTTTAACGTTAAGTTGGCAGTTTGATTTTTTACAGTTTCAAGGGACCGTAGATGTGAGTATATGGTTTTAATTTCAACTCGATACCTTCACGCGTTCCCAAGTTAAAGGCTCTTACACAGACAGATATACGGACAGACATGAAATGAAATGAAATATTTATTCGTCATCATAGGTATAAAAGTCAGTTGTTACAATTAAAAGGGGCCCAATATGATCTACCTTAAAGGCATACGAATGTTTTATAAAGTTCAAATAAAATTATTTAAAAATATCAAATTAAAGTAATAATATTTAAATACAATGTCATCTAAATTAAATTATTGAGTACATTAAGCATACAGTCTAAACACAAAATAATAATGTCAATTAAATTTCCAGAAAAAAAAAAACAGTTTTGATAATACATGTCAAAAATTAACCTAAAAAGTCATTTAAATAGTCAATGCTATAGTATCCTTTCTCTTCTAGGAAAGTAATTAATGTTTTTTTGAACATTTTGTCTTCAAGCTCCTGCATGCACTTTGGAAGCTTGTTGTACAATTTTGATGCCATAGCTAATAAACTCTTTCTCATAAGGGCAGTCTTACATATATTTTTTTCCACCATGGGTTTTCTAGGCCGAAGACGATGAGCCATTATTAGCTTTGCTCTTTTAAATTTGTCCGGATTATGTTTGACAAAAAGACAAGTCTCCAAAATATACAAACAGGGGAAAGTTAACAGTTTATATTTTTTAAATATTGGTTTACAACTGTCTGACGGTTTTAGTCCACAGATAGCCCGAACGCATCTCTTTTGTGCTCTGAAGAGTATGTCTCTGTAAGATGAATTTCCCCAAAAAATTACTCCATATCGTAGGGTTGACATAACAAATCCATGATATGCTGTCAGAACAGTATTACGATCAGCTATTTTTGCAATTTTATTCAATGCAAAAGAGAAACTATAAAGTTTTTTACACACTTCTATCGAATGTGATTCCCATGACATATTACTATCTATGAGAATACCAAGAAACTTAATCAAGTGTACATGCTCTAGCGCAATAGAATTAAAACTTATATTTAAACTAAAGATTGGTATTTTTTGTGTAAATTGCATTATTTTTGTTTTGTCTAAGTTAATATTCAAATTGTTTTTTTCCATCCATGTAATTACGTTTTTTATGGTCATATTGATCTCATTTTCATATTGATTTGGTTGATTGGATTCAATAATTACTGTACTATCATCAGCAAAAAGAACCATAGGGTACTTAGTAGACATAGGCATATCGTTAATGTACACTAAGAACAGTAAAGGCCCCAATACACTGCCTTGAGAGACTCCAAACTTTATGACTCTACCTTCAGATCTGTATTTTTTGCTATTAGAGTGGGAAATACGAGTTAACTCAGTGAATTGAATTCTATTATCTAGGTACGACTTTATAAGGTTCAATGCATTTCCCCTAATACCATAACGATATAGCTTATTCAACAGTGTATTATGATGTACATGATCAAACGCCTTTGACATATCCATAAAGACAGCACATGTCGGTTTAGTTTTATCTAAGTTTAATGTAACTCGTTGTACCAGGTCATAAATTGCAGAGTTAATAGTCATGTCCTTGCGAAAACCCATTTGTCCTCTTACCAATATTTTATTATTTTCTAGAAATTTGTACCTATTTTTTCTATTATTTTTGAAAACACTGACAATATCGCTACTGGTCGGTAGTTTTTTATATCCATTTTGTGACCTTTTTTGTATAATGGTGAGACAATAACTGATTTGAGTCTTTCTGGATATATTCCTAAATTAAAAATTTAATTTATTATATGACTTAATGGTAACGCAATAATTTCGCCTACGTATTTCACAGCTACAGTTGATATTCCATCAATGCCAACACTATTAGTATTTTTCAATTTTTTTACTACCTTGAGTACATCATATGGTGTAACCGGAGCTAAAAATACTGAATTAATGTAATTTGGAATGTTAGTCAGTAGGTAGACAGACAGACTGATAACAAAGTGATCCTATAAGGGTTCCGTTTTTTTCTTTTGAGGTGCAAAACTTAGGGTTAAACTAGGTTAGGATCACTTTGTTATTCGTTTGTCTGTCTGTCAATAACCTTTTTTTTATATTCGAGACTGCTTTACTTTAAAATATAATCAAAAGAGAGCGGGATTTAAAGTAAGTATTTCCAAAAGACAATACTAATGTAGTTTTTAAAATAAGCAATCATACAATGCTCTTTATTCAATTTAAATTTGACATATATTGGTTAAATATGCAACCATTTCACACATTTTTAGTATAACAAAACATTTTAAACTTTCCTGTTGCATTTTTTAAACTAACTCTAGAGACTACGGGTAAGAGCCGATTTTTTAATAGCCCGATAACTTTTTTAAAAAGAAGGTTTTTACAAAAAATAATATTATACTATACAAAAATTTACTTTTTAAAAAGTTAATTTTTGTATAGAAAATCTGTTAAATTGTCAATTTTATTCGTTAGAAAAAGTTATCTGGCGTTCGAAAAATCATCATTATTAGTTAAAAAAACGGTATGTTTTGCATTAATACCCATCAACCCATGTGTACGTAGGTCACACTATAAGTTTTGCGTAACTTAAAAAAACAACATGTTATAACCAGAATATTATGTTTATTGCTTACCAAAATACTCTCATTTACATTTAATTATTTTTTTATGCGATCGAACCATTTTTAGGGTTCCATAGACAAATGGCAAAAAACGGAACCCTTACAGATTCGTCATGTCTGTCTGTCTGTCTGTCCGTCTGTCCGTCCGTCCGTATGTCACAGCCACTTTTTTCCGAAACTATAAGAACTATACTGTTGAAACTTGGTAAACTTGGTAAACTTGGTAAGATGCATTCTGTGAACCGCATTAAGATTTTCATAAAAAAATAGAAAAATAATAATAAATTTTGGGGGCTTCCCATACTTAGAACTAAAACTCGAAATTATTTTTTTTTGTCCAACCCATAGGTGTGGGGTTTCAATAGATAGGTCTTTAAAAATGATATTGAGGTTTTTAATTATTTTTTTTTCTAAACTGAATAGTTTGCGTGTGAGACGCTTCCAAAGTGGTAAAATGTGTCCCCCCCTCTGTAACTTCTAAAATAAGAGAATGATAAATCTAAAAAAAATATATAATGTACGTTACCATAAAAACTACCAGCAAAAATTGGTTTGAACGAGATCTAGTAATTAGTTTTTTTTAATACGTCATAAATCGTAAACCGCAATTTAACTTTCGTAATGTTATGGATTTCATTTTGCAATAAAAATACCATAACTATGACTCGATTGTCGTGATGGGTGAACTTTTACTCATAACGGTACCTACAGGTTTGTACGGAACCCTCGGTGCGCGAGTCCGACTCGCACTTGGCTGGTTTTTTTCAATTTTTTTAAAACAGGAGGACCACAGATCTGAAGGCATGTTTTCTACGTGCTAATTGAACGCTATCACTGCCTCTTCGGAGTTGGTAAAAGTAAAACCTCTCATCAAATCTTTGATTTTGGGGAAAATACAGAAATCACAGGTCGGGGCTATGCGCAGGATGGGTAACGAGTTGTATTTTTTCGGAAGCTAAAAATGACTTTGTTTTGTTGGCCGTGTGTGAAGAAGCATTGTCATGATGCAGGAGAACGCGGCTTTTGGGTCGTCTTTCGCGAACTTTTTCTAACACCCTGGGTAAACAAATGGTATGGTAATGAGAGAACTTTTAAAATCATAAAAATCATCGCTCTAAAATCTTTTCGACTTAATTCCATTTTCGTTGCGTACGTAGAACTTTGATGTATGATAAAAAACAATTGACAAATCATTTCCCGCCAATTTTTTTTTTTATTACTAAGAAGGTTGCAACGTTTAAAAAAATATTATAACATTCGAAATTCAAATAGCTCCGATTAGCTAGAAGTGCAAAATTTTTAGTGTGCCCCATGTATAGTGCTATTTTTAGTATCCACTAACATGAAACAATGATAAACAAAACAAAGAACAAACCTTTTTGTAGCCGGCATTCCTGAACGCCCTTTCCAACTTTGCCGCTTTGCTAGTGCACAGGTAAACCACAGACTCCGTACACTCTTCTAACTTCGTCTCACTCTTCATTATATCGGACTCTTCCAAAACTTTCGGCACAAAGAGGGGGTTGTCGTAACAACGGCTCGGAACTTCGTTCATAGTTGTAGTTGTCTCATCGTCACTGGGGTAAGATATCAAGTAACTGTCATTGTTCGTGAGGGCTGACCACCTCAGTCCGCTGTCGAGTCGCCCGCACTCCATAGTTCTATTTGTAGTTAGAACAAAATATTTACATTGATAGCTTGTTGGGGGCGTTCAGCGTATCGTATTACATTCGCCAGTCTGTTCTCTTATGCGTCGTTTGCAGTTGGAATATGTTTTATTTTATCACTGCGATATTTTTGGTGTTTCATTTTTTATTTTGCGTTAAAAAAGTTCACTGAATTAGTAATGAAACAGACGAGTTGGTTTTGTGTTTCGTTTTAGAATAGTGTAGTCAATAAAAATTTGTAATCAAGTAATATTCATTATGTTTTTAAGTATTGCGAATTAATATATGTTATCGATAAATATATTGTTTATCGAATCTAAATAGATAATAATACATTTTCCTTAGATAAGACACAAATTTCCATGGTCTCAAAGTAATAATTATCTGAATGGACCTAAACTGGGAATCAAACTGGGGACTGTTTGCGTTTAAGGCGAATCATTATGACTGGTGTAGTGGACCAGTCTGGTCGTCAAAATAAATAAATAATAATAGTGATTTATCATATAGTAACTGGGTATACTGTTATCCATGGTGTTAGGTTATGAATATAATATGTAGAAAGCCGAAAAAGGTATGTGCATAAAAATGTTATCGTCAAGTCAGAATTAATTTAATATAATCATTTTGAAAGACATTATACAATACTGAGTCTAAGAAATTAAGTTTAGTTAATTTTTCAAATGATGTTAACAAATTTCTGACTTTACCATAATAATGAAACGCTTAAGGGACAGATGGGAAACTCATTAACAATAGAACTTTTAAGCGATCTTCAAAGTCAAGAACAATTTGATACATTTAATTAAAATACTTATTTTTATGAGAAAGAGTTTATTAGCTATGGCATCAAAATTGTACAACAAGCTTCCAGAATGCATGCAGGAGCTTGAAGACAAAATGTTCAAAAAAACATTAATTACTTTCCTAGAAGAGAAAGGATACTATAGCATTGACGACTATTTAAATGACTTTTTAGGTAAATTTTTGACATGTACATATTATCAAAACTGTTTCTTTTTCTGGAAATTTAATTGACATTATTATTTTGTGTTTAGACTGTATGCTTAATGTACTCAATAATTTAATTTAGATGACAATGTATTTGAACATTATTACTTTATGTTAAATAATTTTATTTGAATTTTATAAAACATTCGTATGCCTTTAAGGTAGATCATATTGGGCCCCTTTTAATTGTAACAACTGACTTTTATACCTATGATGACGAATAAATATTTCATTTCATTTCATTTCATTTCATAGAATTTTCAAGTAGCCCTGAATACGATAATCCATATTTAAGCATAATTGTGATAAAACAATTAACCAATTAAAAATGTTTGACCCTGATCAACCATTCCAGTTCCTGCCCCAAATCACTTTACTGTCCCAAAATACAAACGCAAAAAAAAAAC
The DNA here is from genome assembly GCA_963576865.1 of Anania hortulata. Taxonomy (NCBI): domain Eukaryota; kingdom Metazoa; phylum Arthropoda; class Insecta; order Lepidoptera; family Crambidae; genus Anania; species Anania hortulata. The sequence goes on from OY756400.1 coordinate 2,724,801, forward strand.
TTCTTAAAAATATTTTTTCTTTTTTACGGGGAAAATTATTAACTGGACATGTCAACTAGACATGACATGACGTGTTTTGGCGTATTTTTAAATAAATCCGGACCGACGTTGTCTGGCGCTCCGACAGGTGTTGAGAGGGCTGAGAGGGCGTGATGAGGGTTCAGGTTCACCTCTAATTAACTGGATTCCAGAGTACCTCTTCGCGTTGCATTGTTGGGAGTTTTCAAATAAATTTGGCTAATGATGACTGTGAGATTCAATGGGATAAGTATCTTGAAGTATTCTTAGGTTGAATATATTTTTTAAAATTATTCTATTAAATTTAGATAAACTCATTCAACAAAGATAATTAAATTATTGCGTTTTAAGAAATATAGAGACACTTTTATATGTTTACAATCATGTTTTTTTTTTCGATTTATACAGAAATCGATACAAAATAAATAAATGATACCAATAAGATTCAATTTATGACAAAATCTTAAAATCATTATTTTTTTATTATTATTTATTGCTAGTATCATACATCACGTCGTGTCATGTCATTTGACGACCGTCTGGTGTAGTGGTTCACCACAAAGCCAGTGGTTGCGGGTTCGAATCCCGCAAGGGTCAAATGTTTGTGTGATGAGCACGAGCATTTGTACCTAAGTCATAGATGTTTATAAAAGTATGTTTATCCGTTATCTAGTCACCACAGTACAAGCTTTGCTTAGTTTGGGGCTAGATAATTGGTGTGATTGAGGAAACAATTTATTTATTTATTATACAACAATAATCCAAAGAAAAGCGAAAGCATAAAACTAACACTCAACATAAAGGAAAACTAACCATATCCTTGTTTCACAATTAGTCGGGTTAGCACGAATTCATCGCCTTGCACGCAAATAAATCGGGCAGACTGCGCACGCGCCGGTCAACCCAAAACGTAAATGTCATAGAACAAAACTTCCAGACGGGGTCACTGAACGCTGGAATCATTGATCTAGGCAAGAGACTATAGTTAAAAATTGTCGGAAGAGATCGTTTTAGCGAAAAACCGCATAAATTGTACACCTTTCTGTAAACTTTGTACAGTGTGCAACAAAATAGGTACAAGTCAACGTCAACTACCCAAAAAGTTAAAGGTCGTTGAACCGATTTTCAACTTTGAGTCGGACATGTAGAGATCAATATCATTTACGAAAAGACGTTTTGTGTTAGATTGCCGAGCTTTTGTCTGTAATAATTATTTTAGTACCTAAGTCATAGATGTTTAAAAACGTATTTAAGTTTGGTTATCCGTTATCTAGTCGCCATAGTAACAAGCTTTGCTTAGTTTGGGGCTAGATAATTAGTGTGATTGTTAAAAAATTTGTTAATATTTTTTTATTTAATTATTGGATATTAGATAACTGCTGGACTGGAGTCCAAATAGACATCTAATTTAACCCCTGTACCGTGTGGGGACGGCCGTAAAGAATACACTTCCACACCGCCAACAGCAAGCGTGCCGTAAGAGGCAACTATTTCCTGTAGCACAAGATGGGCAGCAGCGTCTGCGTGCGAAACCTTAAAAAAAACTGCAACTCGCAAACCCGCCTGCTAAGCGTGGCGAGTATTAGCAGTCTCCCCTGATGATAGGTCATAGGGGCAGGCCTATGTTCAGCAGTGGACTTCCTATGGATGAAATGATAATGATGATGATGACTGGACTGGATCTCTTATTAGAACCAATGCACGCAGTTCCTGTTTCCATAATTCCATTTTCAATCCTGGACTCAATTGCTGGATAGGAATAAATAAATATTGGACAACATCACATTCATTGCTCTGATCCTATGATAAGTAGCTTAAGCACTTGTGTAACAGAAATCCGAAACAACGACGGTACCACAACACCCAGACCCGACAAAATTTAGAAATGTGATTTTTCTACATTGCCCGACCGGGAATCGAAGACCTCAGAGATAGCGACACCAAGTCCGGTATACTAGCCTCTCGGCTGCGGTGGTCGTCAATCGAGGATTGCGACCAGAATGTTAACAGGGCACAATGAAGAAGTGTCAACGTGCCAGTTTGCTCGCCACGCACAAATAATTAACGCGGCTTAATTGGTATGACAACTTTCCGTTTTAATTGACGACCTCGACTACGAAACCAAAATTCTGATTTAATCATTATTACGGTGAGAATGATTCGCTGATGCTGCAATATTTTCATTATTATGATTTTGCAGTTTTCATTTTGTATTTCATTGCGATATTGTAATATTTCTATGGGAAGAGTTAAACAATTTACGATAAATGATAATCATCATTCATCATCATTTCAGCCATGGACGTCTACGGCTGAACATGGGAGGCCAATGTCCTTCATTGAGGGGGATTGCCAATACTCGCCATGTTTAGCACGCGGGTTGGCGAGCGCAGTTTTTTATAACATTTCGCACGCAGACGCTGCTGCCCATCTCGTGCTAGATGAATTAGTCGCCTCTTACGACTCTCCTCCTGTTGGCGGTGAGGAAGTGTATTCTTTACGGCCGTCCCCACACGGCACTGATACGGAAATGATAATACTTTAAACATTTTATGGAAAATCATAATTATCAAATTAATGTAGGTACTCCTATGTCCTATAATAATGGTACCACCTTATTCCAAATTCTACCAAATATTTTATACATCTTAATGGAAAACTTTTAAAATTTGTTGCCTTTCTAATTAAATTAAATCAGCTGTTTGATTTTTTTAATGGGAAGTTGATACATTTTATTACGAATTTGCAAAAGTCATAGGACAAAAGTTGTTGACCATGATATAGAACATATTCCTATATTCACAGGACATACTGATCATATAACAAAAGTATTTTAACTATTTAAAACTGTGATGCATATTCCTAAACCCTGAAACATTTTCTCAAGGTTCCCATTAATGATGAAGATATAGCCCGTTAAATTTCCGCGTAACGTCACGCCTTGCGACACTTTTTAGCAAGGCGTGACGTCACGTGCTCACTTTGATGCGCTTTGTCCTCGTAATTTTTTGTTTGATTGACAAAAGACAAAATATGGGTCCAATATTTTTTGATAATCTAACTGACGGACTAAATAACAATAACAACATAAAAAACAATTTAATTCTTTTAACCGTCTTAGTAACTAAAAGCTATTACAATATGGATAACCTAAGATTCAGAATTAACTACAATAGAAGTGTTTACTTAATGAACAATAGTGTTTAATTGTCGGTCCGTCCGTTGGGCTCTGCTTAGATTCCTTCCCATAACATAATGTTTGATGTTGCAAATTCTAAATACCCACTAATAAGTTTAAGCAGGCGTTGGCGAATAACTGGTTTGAATTACTTTCCTTATTGTGGCTGTTATGATATTGTTGTCTTTATTTTTTTCTCTCTTTTCTTTGTTTAATTTAGAATCCCATCAAAGGCCAAATTATGTACAATATTTTGTAGCAAATATCTCAGATAATTACAAGTAAATGGTTTACAGTCGTTTAAGCAATAAGTTATGTAAGAAATGTTACACTGTATACTTTCGAATAAAATAAAATAAAATAAATAAATGAAAAAACATTTTTGAAAAATACAATTAACCTAAAATAATAACACGTGACCTTACAACCAAACCAAAATCCCATGTAAAAGTCAAAGATGTTGTGACTTTTCATTATATCAACAATTTAGACTTTATAAAGTTTCTAGGCTTCCTAAAAGTAGTCGTTTTAAATGAAAATGTTTAATACAGGATGTCCTAACTCAAGGATAACCTTGTATTATATAAATCACGATGAACAATTTTTGTTCTACGACTTGCAAATTTTTATCAAAATTTATTGACTTCCCATACAAACTCATTAAACGTATGTATTGTATGGTAATAATAGCTTTTACTACTACTTCTTACTATTGCTCTCTGAAGCTGAAACAGTATGCATTAAAATATGCATAATCTCTACGGTGAAGATAAACATTTGATTTATTGGTTTATTTTATTTTATTTTTATCTTTCTAATTACAATTAGGTGTTTTTTATTTACATCCCATAAAAAACTTACTCGATTCCTTACTCAGTAATTGTTTTGTACCGAAATAAAAAAAACTTGATACTCAATTTCTGACTTTACCATGGCATTTATTATGCATAGTTAGCGCATACTCGTATTACTCGTATTGGCTTTATATACCATCTAAAAACATACAGATGTAGTTATTTTTCATGCATGGGTAATTTTATTACCATATGACCGTTTGAATAGTTAGATTATAAAGGTTATGAGTCCAGACGCACATCAAACGATTTTTCGCATGAGGTTTCTTTGGCAAGCGTATTATAAACAGACATTATCACTACATAAAAAGTTGAGCACATAACTATGGGTATTAACTAGGTAGTATTAGCTATTAAGTAGGTACTAACATTGATTGTTTTGTTTAATTTTATGTTTTAAAATGTTTAATTATTTTAATTTTGCTATGCTTTTAAAAAATAATTTACACACGATTTTTACGTAATTTTCAGTATCACGTCTTAAATACGCTAATTTTATAAAACTTTACAACACTCACATAAATTAACACTTAATTTCAATACGCAACACACACATCGAAAATTTCATATTAGCGGAACGGCTAAGCGCGCGCGCAACACTCTCCCGACTGATCTATATTTGCTGCGAGTGGGTTTAATAACATCCAGATATATTTCCCCGGATTTCTTTTGTGACAGACTGTGACTCAGTCATTCAACTTTTCAGACGTGAAGGACATTTTTCTTGGCAGAAAATTGATGGTTTAATTTGATTTATTTTGGAAAAAGCGATGGAATTAGTGTTCCATGTCTCATTTGATTATAATTTTGTGCCAAAAGTTTTGTTTTTGATGATACTAAAGTTTGTTAACATAATATCTGTTAATATTTTCGTAACAGTGTGTTCAAACTAAACTGTCTGCAAACAGTATTATCATAAAAATATTTTTATGGCTGAGTGTTTTTTTTTTTTTGTTTATTTTCAGTTTATTTTCTTTAAACAAAGTTTAAATAACACATTAGATTAATAAATCGACAATAATTTTTAATTGTATTGAGGAAAACAATGAAAGTAGGTAACGACGTCCTGTAGGATTTACAAAGAAACTACTGTGAAAATGGAAACCTTAAGAAGCCTTAAGGGCCGCAATATCAGTACGGCGAAGCCGTACAGCGGGGGGTTCAAGCATTACGTTATCATTTCACTGTTTGTAAGAAAACCTACTTGTTACGGTATTTCAGTATGTGATGTTCTTCTTTTTCTTTTTAAGGTGCCGTCCTCTACCGGTGGTTAGTGGTTACCATGGCAATCTTGACTTCGTCTACTGCTGCCATGGACAGGGACAGGAAACCATTGTCAGAGATTTTGGTGCTCTTTCGGTGGTGGTCACTTAACCGCTCCGTTATAAGCTCTAGGTTCCATATTAGTGGACTTATGTGTGGTGATTCAGACAGTATAACCCTGGAATATGTTTTTGTTTCAGACCGCGTACCTGGTCAGCTGTTTAACCGCTAAATAAACTTTATTAGCTAGCAATATTGTGGCCACGTGTTTTTCTTTTAGTGAGACAAACCCGATTTTTTTATTTATATAGAACAATCAAAAATATGGTCAAACTAAAAGCTAATTGATAAACCTATATTTGTTTTTAAATTACACAATTTAAATAACTATTTAATCAAAAGTATAAAACTGTGTCATCAAAGAAGCTCAAAGTCACTCAACGTGCGATAGAGAGAGCTATGCTAGGTCTTTCTTTACGAGATAAGATCTAACATAGCTCTTAGATGGACCCAGAGTAATGAAACTTTTTCATGCCTAAGTAGTAATAAAACCTCCCAGTAAGAGTCCCTAATTAGAAAAAATATTATATTAAAATCATTAATAGAGTTTTCAACAAAATGCATGGTCACAGCACAAGCTAGTACGGCGGCCTTGGTACGTTTGACCCAGTGCCAGCGTCTGCAGTGCATGCGTTTGTTTACTTCTGGGTATCCACGCAGATGTTTTGATGCTAAGATTATTTTATATGCAGTCTGGGTACTAATATTCCGACCTAAACATCTGTTAGTGTTAGGGTGCGTTTTCACTGACACGTGATGTATACGAGAAGAAAAGAGACAGAGAACCTGTTAATAGCCTTGTTTTTAATCAAAATTGTAAGCCAAGTGTCGCCGCCATGCCGGTGTTTTGCGAAACCACGATACTGCAACGCTTAGAACACGGAACTTCCTTATTGGTGGTCTTGTATCAGCCAACGATCCTAATCAATTTGCAAGTCATTAGGTGCTCGGAGTTCATTGAACCGTTTTACAAGTAGAATTATCGCATTTAAGTGGTTGATTTTAGACTAGCCAGACAAAACGATTTACTGGCAGATAATTATGCTAGAAATTCCTGAAACATGTGATCATTTTAATCTCAATCATCAAACACTTCTACCTTTATGATTCATTCCAAGTGTTATCCAGCTGATAGGGAATTGTAATAACGTTAAGCACATAATCTCCAGAGAAACCTATTGGAACATTGTAACGGTTTCCTCTTGCCCTCCAATATTTGCGGAGACAAAAGCCAACGCAATCCCTTTGGCCACATGTGCACAAGAAGCGAGAGCAAACTTAGGCTCTAATATTGGTTTATTTGTTGTGAAAGAAAAATAACAAGAATTGTCACTAAAAGACAGTAAACAAAGACTGACTGACTGAAACACACTGTTGTTTAAATTTTATTACTTTGGTAACTCCAATTACCGAACCACAAGAGCACATCTAAGTAGGTACATACTTTATTTGAAATATATTTTGTTTATTCACAAAATAAATATAGGTATAATATAGGTTAAATATAAATATGCACACCAATTCTCATGGTCTTAAAGTAAGTAATTGTAGTGTAACCAAATGATGATGGCTAGGGGCGTCTCCCTGCACACCCAGACACAAGGCAATTTGGAAAAGTTCTTTTTCTAAATTGACCCGAGCAGGAGATCAAACCCGCAACCCATTGCCTTCAAGGCAAATATCCACGCCAAAGTGCCGATCGGCCAAGTCAAATGAATATTATTTTCTCAACTACAATTCCACTGTCCCATGAATGGCTTCAATTCTTACCTATTCTATCTGTCTTAAAGTGAAAAAATGCAATCGATGTGGCTATCTTTAAAGGTTTCTAAGTTTGTAATGAAAAGTAAAAACAAATATATACATTGATATTTAGTACACATTAATTGTTATAAGACACCAATAGTCAATCAGTTTCATGTTGGTTGTAGACTAGTGCGATTTAATGCCTTGTAACACACCTCGTAACTCATTTAACGCATAATCGCCCAAGGTGCGAGGAGGCTCTGTGTAATTCCCTGTAATGAAATCCTTATTTTACGCGATCTCGCTATTGCGTAGGCTGAAACAACATTTCTGCAAGATAATATTCATTTCAAAGTTGAATAGTTATTTGTACAAAATAATAATATTCGGATCAATATCACAATGATCGTCTAATTCTATAGTTAACTAGCTGTTGCCCGCGACTTCGTCTGCGTGGTCTTTAGGGGTATGAAAAATAGATGTTGGCCGATTCTCAGACCTACTCAATATGCTCACAAAATTTCATGAGAATCGGTCAAGCCGTTTCGGAGGAGTACGGGAACGAACATTGTGACACGAGAATTTTATATATAAGATGATGTTATAGTAACAGTGTGATTGGTCGAAAACTTATGTTTGGAGGAACAAAGTAATCATCAAAGTCCAAGGTTTTATGATGTTGTACGAGTATCATTCTGACCACGTAAATGCTCTCACTTTTATGAGAGAAGCTGAAAACCGGACAAAACGGCGGGAAATTATAAGCAAATCTGCGAAAGCTTTTCAGGGACGTGACCTTCAGAAATGAAGAAAATGATTGAGAAGAAGACGAGTAATATTCTGATTTGACTTATATTTCCATCTCCATGTTCGTTTAAACCTATTTTGCACTATTAGGTGGCCCTGGCAAAAAACAGATTCAAAACTTTGTAGCGAGAAGTGAAAAAAAACAGTAATGTCTCAAAATGGTCATCTACGTAAACTCCCAATTTATTTGTAATAGTTAATTTGTGTAGGTTAGAGCATCTGCTCTGGCTTGGTACACACCTTACGGCACATTTACATGGCTTATCTGCTCCCATATTTTAACGTCAAGGTATAATTCGGTGGGTAACTGTCTCTGTCTACCTAATTGTTAATTTTACACGCAATATGAGTGTAGAAATGTTGTTGTTCTCAACAGGGACTATATCTAATGATCTGTATAATGTACCTATTAAAACCTATGTAAAGAACTTGCAGATTGATAAAATAGTTTTTCTGATATTGGAAAGAGGGTTAAAAATACGATAGAAATAATTTGAAATTACTACGATAACCTTAAAAATAATTACACTCAAACGAGGATTACTTAGTTTGAAGTTAGACTAATGTTTGTGGTTAAATTACCTGTAGTTAAGTTAAAGTAATCATGTGTGCCGAGTGAAGACGGCCCTAAAGAATACACTTCCCCACCGCCAACAGGAGGCGTGTCGTAAGAGTCGACTAATTCTTGTAGCACGAGACGGGCAGCAGCGTTTTTGTGCGAAATCTTATAAAAAATCTGCGCTCGCCAACCCGCCTGCCAAGCGTGGCGAGTATTGGCAAGATCAGTCATTGGGGGAGGCCTTTGTTCAGCAGTGGACCTCCTATGGCTGAAATGATGATGATGAATCATGTGTAAGGCTTTAAAAACGTTACAGGTATGTAGAAGCATAAATAACTTTTTTAAATTTTAATAAGTAGGTATATGTCCTTTGGTTTTCATCAAAAGATGACACTAAAAGTTTGACACTTCAAAAATCTTTTCTGTGTCTTCCAGTTTATTAGTTCTGCTTGTCACGTTTTTCTTGTCTCGGTCAATTAGCTGTCTCTCCCCTGGACCGGAGTCCAGATCAATGAAGTCTTTCCCTTGGATTAGGGCCTCAATGAGGCGCTCCTTCGTGAAGCATATACGTAAGTGGTAATTACGTGGAGAACTTATTGTGTAAACGCTCGAGACTCTGCTTCCATAGTAATTGGGTGCATTAAAGAAGTAGTAAACATTGAAGTTGGTTTGAATTATCTACTATTGTGTCACTGATAATAATAAAATGAGTTTAAACAAATGTTTTTAGATATTTTTTTATGACAGACGTCGTTACCAAAGATAGCAAGGGTCATTATTTTGCCTTTAATAAAGCAATAGGACTCCTTACTTTAAAACCAGAATATCTGCGTGTTGAAATCAAGTCGAACTATGCGTAGCCAAAACTATTGAATTATGTTAAAATAATGTCTAAACCAGACTTTATGATCCACTTGTCATTATTTTTCTCCTCGTCAAACTATAGAGATTTTAATTAAAGATGACCAAAATGACGAAGTATTCCAGAATGACAACCCCAAGCAAGCTTCTCCTGGATTAATTTCGTTAGTTATCTGTTTAGTCTGGATAATACGAACAGAAACTCAGTTCATTTTGCTCCCATTAAATTAATGCTATATAAGTAGAGTTGCCACATAACCCGGAATTTCGAGACAGTCCTGGCGTTTATTGTGTTATCTCTGAGCGCAGATTTACAAACATTAGTCGAATATTTTTTTAAACAGTAAAGTCATTTTTTTTTTTCGTTTAAAACTTTAAGACAGATTTTATAAACTGTTTTACAAAATCCTGAACTACAAATTTGAATCTCGCAAATGTATGTGATAAGCACGAGCACATGTACTTGACTGTCGGATGACATTTAAGTATTTGAGTTGAAATTGTCTAAATTTTCAAATTCAAATTCTAGTTTGAGGCCAAATAAATTGTTATTATTGTTAGAAAGAAATATGTGTAACTAAAATATTACTTAGTCTTATTTATAATAAAAAATAGGTTTTGGCTAAAGTGGCTGGCTAGAGTCGCCGTGTAAAAATTTGCGTCTAGGTGCTAGCCTGTGACACATGCTGAGACGGGAAAGATTTTGCTGCTGGAACACTGCACAGTCCCATTTTCATTATATTTGTACGATTACATAACTAAAATTTGTCCTTGTGTCAAACTACTCGAAGTAGTGTTTGCAGCAAAATAAATGCATTTTTACTTACTTAAAATTGTCCTAGAAAAGTCGCTTAGAATTTTGGCTAGCCTACATGTAAGTGAGTCAAAGTTAGACGATTCAAAGTTCGCCTGAATAATGAGTTACATACAGATGTTGCGAAGAATTAACTATACATTAGACAATTATAAGTTTAATGAGTTGCCGAAGTTATGTATGCGATACGAACGAGTAAACTGATACTTTATGTCATAGAAAGCTAATTGCTATTAGCAGTAAAAATAATAGAACAAAAAGATAATAAAAATACTAAGGTGGTAGCTTTTTAGGGTTCCGTAGTCAAAACGGAACTTATCCTTCCTTCTGTCTGACTTTCTCTGTCTGTCTGTCTGTCTGTCTGTCTATCTGTACGTCCGCGACTTAGCTCAAAGACTCTTAGTACTAAAAAGCCGTAATTTCCCAAGGAATACACATAATTATTAATCACGTCATCAAAATGGTAGAATAAACTTATAAAAAATATATATTATCGTCCTTGTCTGTCGCATGTGTGATGTGGTTGGATAGGTCGTTTAAAAATACTGTAGGTTTTCAGAGGTAAGTTTGCGTAATATTAAGTTTTACAGAGCATTTTTAAAAACTAATTCAATTCTATTAATTTTGACGACCTGATTATCGTATTAGCACGATGATTCGCTTAGAACTCAAAGGGTCCGATTGCTGGTTTGGACCAACTTAAAAACCTTTTTTTTGTATTTACTTGGGTCTGGGTGTGCTGCGAGACGACTCTGGCAAAATTCACTGTCTGGGACCTCGTATCCTATACAAGGATCTTAATTCCTTACTTCGAGATCATTACAATTGGTGTGTTGTCTCGTTAATTAATATTAGGTTGGGGAAACCTGGAAGTCATTAGGGGAGGCCTATGTTCAGCAGTGGACGTCCTATGGCTGAAATGATGATGATGATGGGGAAAAGTTTCTTCACATTTTATATGAAATCTCAAGACATTTTTTTAAAGTTTATTTATAATCGCAAATGAGTACACGGTTTATTAGGTTTCTTTCAGTGTGCTCGTACCCAAATATCGAGCTGCTTTTTTCAAAGCTGTTTTGTGGTCAATTTCCAGTTCTTCAGCTATGTCGTAACTAATGATATGCCGATCTAACTTAATTTTTTCAAAGATGGTTACTGTTTTAACCGTTACAGGGCAACAGAGCGAGGTGCATCTTTGACACCAAAATTCTCAGATTGTAAAAGTTTATAAAACTTTGTGCTACTCATACTGACACTGAATGAGGTCCCTAAACGTTACATTTCTTTTTTGGTGGCTTGCATTGCATTTTTTTCCTTTTCGTAATAAAATTTTAAAGTGTATCGAATTTCTTCACTAGATTCACTAAAAAAAACATTTTGACTAAAAAAAAAATAATTAAAAATAGCTGGAAATGTTACCTTTATTGTCACCAAAACCAATCAGATACAAATTTTACAGCGAAAGAGATTTTATTACAAGTTTATACACCATAAGCGAGAAGACTTTATTCCCGACCTCACAATATCAAAACATCAAAGTCGATTTGTTTTTTTATGATCTAAATTAATTATTTGTTATTCTAAAGGCCAAGCTTAAAAGACAGTCATTAATATCGACATTCAAAGGAATATCGTATGTAGGTACCAACCGGATATGTCTGTCATCGCTCGCGGTATCTCAATTCTTGGCATGGAGTCAAGTTTGATAGACCAATTTAAAACGTCATTTTAAATTTAAACTAAATTAAAAATCAAAAGGGCAAAATAGTAAAGTCTATTCATACAAATTTTATTTAAATAAACAAGCATGGGAACGGTAGCAGCGTCTGCGTGCGAAATCTTATGAAAAAACTGCGCTCGCCAACCCGCCTGCCAAGCGAAGCGAGTATTTGCAATCCCCCCCGACGTTAAGTCATTGCGGAAGGCATAAGTTCAGCAGTGGACGTCCTACGGCTGAAATGATGATGATGATGCAAACAAGTGTATTTTATTTTAGTAAAATAAAAATATGATTTAAAAATGTTTATTTAGTAACTATAAATACAATGATAAATTGGTGATCGCAGTATTATTTTAATTACGTATTCCTTAATTAAGTATTCCTTGTTGCCAGGATACCCTTTAGTCAGGCTTTAAGTAACTAATGTTAGTTATGCGTAATTTTAAATACAATATAGAATACGAAAATAAAAGATAAGTGTGCGTGTGTATGGTACGTCTTAATTTTAATGGCTCTCTTAGTTAAAAAAAAACTGTAAATCGTAGCCAAACTGCTGCATCGATTTTGATAAAATTGGGTATTAGCTTGTACACCGAGATATACTTTTTTTATTTAATACATAAATAAATAAATATTGGACAACATCACATACATTGCTCGGATCCTGTGGTAAGTAGCCAAAACACTTGTGTTACAGAAATCAGAAAAAACGACGGTACCATAACACAGAGCTTTTGGTTTAAATGCCACTAAAATGTAAACCGCCATCCGCTGCCAGTAACTTTAATCAGCATTACTTTTTATTGGCAAGTAAAAAACTCGCATGTGCCTAGCAACATGAATTGCTCCAGTCAAGAAACCTTGACTGTAAATGTTTACCTCGCGTGACCCAGTCAATCAGTTTGGATTTGATTGCCGACCCATCAGTTTGGCAGTCGGTAGCGCTACGCCGATTTACAGGGCCCGATTATAGTTTTATTTTGGTGTTGTTAGCAAAACTTAAAATAACGTGCTAAGGCTTCGCGTGACACAAGCAATCAGTTATGAATTTTCTCCCGATAAGGTGCATGGTGGTAGCAATAGAGCGATTTGTTTTCCGATCTGCTTTCCCCATATGAATAAGAATAAGTTTACTGTCATAACATTTATTGTTTCAGTGGCAGTTCTTACAGAATAGATATTCTTTGATGCAAACTACAAAGAGAATATACCTACAGCTGAAGTCTGAAAAAAGAAATGATTTTCTTTCTTTCTTTCTATTACGATAAATTGTACATTTACATACATTTATTTGGTTCATATCACACATAATTGGTTACAATTAATAAATAAAGGCAAAAAGATACTGATATGATACCAAAATTTTAACTGAGAACAGCTTTGCTATTTCGCTTAATTTCCTTTGCCCTAAGGTTGTCTGGAAGAGTTCGCTTTTGGCAATAAGGCCGCCTGATTGTACATAACTGTGTCTTGTTTGTAATAAACCTTTGATGTTTTTATGCAATAAAGTGTTTATCTATCTATTTATATTCCGGATAGATGGAAAACATACAAAGAGAGCATGCTCTACTTAGACATCATTGCTACTTACTTTATCTACGGTATTAAGTGCGCATACAAATGTTACCTTATCATAATAATATCCATTAATTATTGTAGTTATTAAATCCCTTAGCGTTACTTAAAAACCTATTTCTTATCTTTATAAGCTCTAAAGCTGTTTACGAGTATATCTGAAGAACTACTTACAACCATACAAATCAATCAGTAAAACCAATAAGAGCCAAGCCAAGAAATATAACCAATGATGCCTGGCCCGTTTTAGTGACAGCTTTAATTATGTCTGCGACTAATAAATAAGTCGTCCAGTATAAATCCCGCTTTAGATTACGATCATTTAGGTCTGTTGCCAAAAACTCGGCTTCTGTCTGAGCACGCGATGTCGGCCACTTTCGCACGCACTCTATATACACTTTTAGTTACCATTCTTCCCATGATTACCAGTTTTTTCCTTGTATACAAAATTATCAATTATCAATAACGGTTCCATTTAAAAACGATTTTTTGAAATAAGGTTTCCTTGTCTTAAAAGATTTATGCAAAATTCATTCGTGGCAAAAAATAAGAACATTGTGCAATGTAGTATCATCATTATAATCATCATTTCAGCTATAAGAAGTCCTGAACATAGGCCTTCCCCAGTACTTGCAAATTGGCCAATTGGAAGCGGCTTGCATCTACCGATTCCCTGCACCTTTACCAGGTCATCTGTCCACTTTGTGCAATGTAGTATGAAAACATAAAATAAAACTACCTACCTAGTTAAATCAATGACTCGTTGCATTTTTTTTTACGATTTTATATTAACTTTATATTAACGATTTGAGTCAAATAGATTATGAATGTAGTGCAAGTTCTATTATTCACTAGTTTTAAGCAAGGATCAAAACCGGTTAATATTTATATCAGAATGTATAAGACCCATTTCTAATATTTGATTGTAGTTGTAAAGATTTGACCATAAAACTAAATTTGCCATAGGTTTAAAGTCGGTATTTGGAGAATGTGATAGTTAATTTAGCGAAAACCTTTATTATTCCGGTTAAGGTTCCATAGTAAAAAAAACGGTTTCCGATCCCTGGTTTTAAGACAAAAGTTACTAAATACCCTCTCAGACTTATGCGACAGCTTACTCACGAGAAACAAAAGTCAGCTTGCATTGCATTTGAACCGATTAGATGTAAGTACATATCTGCCAAAGCCTTTTAGGTGAACCTATCTTATCTAAATCGGCGATATTGATAAGTGACATAGTAAATTTGTAGGTAAATACTACAATTTCCTGAAGTTATTCTATTTTTGTTTATAAGTACAATTAGGATTTTTATCAAGTATATTTATAGTAAATGTAATAGTTTATGATACGATAAGACTGCTATGTCTATGGTGTCTTTAAATAAAATAAAATAATAAATAGTATATTTTAGGAACATAGAGTAGGTTCAACAATTAACGAGATTTAAGATAAGAAACACCAACCCTCTCAGATCTAGTCTGGTCAAACAGACTAGATTTACAAAAGCTGTCTAGTCCACCATAATCTGATTAGCCTGAAAGCAAAATGGACAAGTACTTGACATTAAATAACATTAAGGTTAAGGCAAGAAAGTATGAGATTATTCTAGAATCTCTTCAATTTAGGTCTCTTTATCACCTTTATTTATTTAGTTTAAAGGCTTTATAATACTGCCTTAATAAATAATGCCCTAATGTAACAAAAATATATTAATGAAGCTGACATTTTCTCTACAAATCGTTGCTGTATTTTTCTCCCAAAGTAAATTATTAAAACACAAATAAAGTCTCTTTAGTCCAATTATGTCAACTACCTAATAACAAGACTGACTATTAGTTAGATAAATCAGATTCTTATATATGATTAAAGGTCACAACTCAGAAAAATCTAACTCGAAATCGATCTAAGCGTGCTTAAACTAGTTTTAAAGTACTAGTATCAAGACACCATTACTAGAGTTTAAGCATACTAAAATCGATTTCATTTTAATTCGGGGTAAGATAAAATTATACTTTTGCATCGAGATAGAATGGGGTTTAAATCAAAGTTTCTGAAAAAACGAGCAATCCCGCGAACAGTATTTTTGAAACATTAGAATCGCAAGAATCGTATTCGAATTCTTAGGAAGTTGTATACGATTTATAAGATTTTGTATATGAATAAGAACTCTAATGTTTCAATTATGCATTTCTAGTTTTGCCTTTAGATGAGAAGAACATAAACGCCGATTTGCAAAAATAATGTTTCGTTAACGTGAAATCAGACTGCGCCACCGCAAATGCCTTACATTCTTCTCAAATCAAATCAAAATATAATAATCTATCGACAAAAAACTTGGAATAGGCTGAGCTATTTATTCTCTACTACAAATCCACAGAGTCCCTTCACACCCAAAAATATCAATTGAAAAGCAAGCAGGCCAGTAATAGCGCACTTGAAGGAATCAATAACTGTCGTCAATCCATCATTTGGGACGGACAAAAAACGTTATGTATATTGAACAGGACAAGTGGTCTGCCTTTGAGTTGGCTCATTCATCAAACTGCATAAAAAGACGCGTCCTGACTCATTTATCGGACGGGAAGGATTGTTCGGAAGATGGCAAAAAAGTTTTGTCAAAATTATATGCACGCCCTAATGTCTCGGAGGTTTGACCGGTTTTGCTTGATATTGGTAACGAGAAGTAGGTGGAGGAATCGATCTTTTGTGATTCGTATTATGCTTATTGATATACGCCAGATATTAAAATACCAATTTTTATTTATCTCGAAGTATGTACCTATTGGCTACAAATCAAGAACACATTTTCAATATACGTCATTGTAATATTCCTTCTGTAATAATACTAATAATAGTTTGAATTGTGGCCGTGTTAACTAGCAAAGACTTTCTGTCAGGGATATCTCCCAGCATACCTGAACCACAAATACTTTCAAGAGACCTCCTAATCGAGATTAAATTTAAAATCAAAAACAATCATCATTGCAAATAAGTGTCACCAGCTTAACTGAAGTCCTTTGCTTACAAAACTTTTCAGAAAATCTTTGAGCCACTTATCGCGATCTAGAAAAACTACCTGCTCTCTCCCTCAAGCTCTCGGAGAAACCGGCACTACAGCTAATAAGGCTTTGCCTCCAAGTAACCACTTATTTTGGAGCAACAAAATGTTTCATTTATAATGTTTCAATTTTTACCCCACAACTACATGAAGCTAAAAGGAGGCTTATGATTCAGCAGGTAGTACTAAGCCTTGAGGTAAAGGTTACCATAATT
The DNA here is from genome assembly GCA_963576865.1 of Anania hortulata. NCBI lineage: Eukaryota > Metazoa > Arthropoda > Insecta > Lepidoptera > Crambidae > Anania > Anania hortulata. The sequence goes on from OY756400.1 coordinate 2,741,530, forward strand.
GTTTTACGATGTACAAGTTACTAAAATTTGCCTGAGGCGTCTCTTCTAGCACACACACCCAGACCAGAATAGTTTGTTATTGACCTGAACCGAGAATCTTACTCTTGGTATTCAAAAGGAGTAACCATACTACTTCGGCTACTAAGCAAATAGGTGGTATATAAAATAAAGTAATTAACAATGAGCAAATGTCATCGTGGGGTTCTCATAAAGCTGAGAGTAACCTACTCGTTTAAAAACTGATTCCCACTTCACGCACGCGTCGTAAAAGAGCTTACAGACAAGCGACACTATGTCAGCGACTGCGACATAGGTAGGCGACGATCGGCGACAGTCGCCGATAATCGGTGACTATCGCCGGCCGATAGTTGCTATGCGTCGGCGACTGTCGTCAGGCTTTAATTGACGAATCGGCGCATTACCGCTTTATCACTTATGTCTCAAGCAGTCGCCGACATACTGGCGCTCGTCTGTAAACTCCTAACAGGGTAGGCAAATGGTTGACATGTTTCATATGATGACGCACTAAAACAACTACAACCCGACGAGCATTTGACCCGACCATAAAGATAGACATTACTGCTCGACAACAATTCAACCCTTGTCTACAACAAAGGTGGGAGTAATCAGACTACTCACTCCGCAAACGTTGACGATGATTATAAATTTCCTGCAGATATGTCTTTAAGCACACGTTAACAACACGCGTAAAACTGGTATTTATTTTCCAAAACATCTAACTAAAGCAACAAAGATATTATAATTTAGAATGAATATATCCTTAATGTAGTGATGTACACGATGATGAATTGAGATTTGGACAAAACCGTAAATTTTGCCTGAAAAATTATGTCGTAACGCATCTTTATTTTATAGGCACGTCATACTGACACCGCAGGAAGATAGGGCCAAGACGCATCGAACAAGCCTAACATGTCCATACAAAAGTTTCATGACGTTTCAGTCAGTTCAGACAACCCGTATTGAAATAAAGTTGTTCAAAAACAATATTTAGGGTTCCGTAGTCATACTAAGTTCAAATGGTACTCGAACAAAAATATGTATGAAACAGCAGATTTTTTGTCTAGACTTCACCATTGATCCCATAGTAATAGTTATTTATATTAATGGGAAGAGCAACCTTTAAAAGTATGTACATCGTTCCTCCGACCACCCTGTATAATTTGTGATAACTAACTGTATTGTTTAGGCTATGCAACGCCCACAATATTTGACGGCACACCTTGCCAGCCGAAAGCTTACAAGCCGAGCCTTCGGTAAATCCACCGGTCATAGATATTTAATAGGTTGTTTAACACAAAATAATTTGTTATGGTTAACGTAATATTACTTGTTCTTTTAGCCTCCTGACCAAAGATATTTTAATTACTTTTAAAATTTCGCGTTGCATGAAAAACGGGAATTAACGCGATCATTATTTTTAATAATGTCAGGCAAATAAAAGGTAAAATATGTCTTCTTCATCTATACATTCAATCCCGGTTGCGTCCAAAGTCATGTAAGTCCAAAATGTAAAATATGTATGAAATATATTTTGTCGCATTTGGATCAACAAAAACACACGTTTATTATACCGTCAGACGTAACCAAACGGAATCTTTCGTTTATAAAATTTTGGTTTAACTTAATTCATTAGAAATTAGGATTGGTTCATTTAATTTTTGATGAGATTTATGATATTATCAAAATGTATTGATATTGATTTATTTCGGTTTTAGTTTAAACGAATTGCATTTTATTTTATATTAGAATGCAGAGAAAACCGAATAATATTTTAGATTTGTTACGTTAAATATTAACGGTGACATCTTCCCCTTAACTGGCGTGTTTCGACGAAAATTATGTTTATAGCATAATTTTCCTGAATACGAATCTTGATGAACGAACACGTCAGACTCAATTACGCAAGATAGGAATTAATATCTTCATTGTAGCGGTGTGAAGATCTTTAGGGGACCGACTCAATGTTGACGACCTCCGTAGCCGGGAGGCGAGCATACCGGACTTGGTGTCGCTATCTCTGAGGTCCCGGGTTCGATTCCCGGTCGGGTCAATGTAGAAAAATAACTTTTCTATATTGTCTCGGGTCTGGGTGTTGTGGTACCGTCGTTGTTTCTGATTTCTGTAACACAAGTGCTTCAGCAACTTATCATAGGATCAGAGCAATGTATGTGATGTTGTAAAAAAAAAAAAAAGTTCCGAAACACCAATGTGATCCAAATAATTTGGATCAGCTGTTGCTATAATAATGTGTCATTTGGAACTGAATCTACGGCTGGCTTGTAGGTACACGCTAAATAAACAAAACGCGGCGGGCCGATGATATCCGATCAAGGCCGAGTGCTAAGTTATAAACGTGAGGTAACTTTCATTTACACATCAAAATCATCATGATCATATTATATAAATATGTTTTTTTTTTGTTTTAAAGCGAAAAAAACGGCTGTAGGACTTTCACTGTGTCATTCATCCGAATGTTCTAAATAAATATCAATGATTCGAATCATTGCATTGTTCCAGATCCAAATGATCCAGTCTGAACAAATATTTGCAGTCTCTATTTCAGTGATGAAGACTCATGATGGTAAGTAACTGTTTAATATTTATTAAATGGGTAGTTTTAATATGCTTGTATCATTTCAACGACTAAATTATACCCAATGACAAAGAAAGTGATGTCAGAATAACCGTTGCTGAACTCACTGGCAAAGGAGAGACTAGATGGTGTCTTAATTAATATGAAGTGATATGTTTAGAAAAGTTGTATTTTCACTGAGGCTGGTTTTAACTTCTTAATGAACCGAAAATAATACAACTACAACTTCACAGGGTTTTTTTTCAAGAATCAAGAATCAAGAATAATTTATTTGTTTTGAATAGGGTACATCATAAGGTTACAAACATATATAGGTTTCACTTATTCAGCCATAGTCAATAGCATACAAATATATCAACAAACAACAAACAAGTCAGAGATAAGTCGCCTCCAAACAATTTAAGTTATTAATCAAATTTATACACGCATACATACCTTTTGAAAAAACGTCAGTTATGTCAGTTATTAAGTTTGACGTCATTTATAAAACGTAACTGTTGAGTGAGCGAAGTCTCGCCTTACATACGTAGGACGGGATTGTTGGTTCTAATATCAACATGTTTACATGTTTTTTTTTAATATGTGCCTACTTCTATTTATCTATCTATCTACTTTTTATGCTACAATGCTAGGACTGACATGACTAGGAATAGGAAACACACTTTCCTGCTGAAATCAAAACATATTGATGTTAAAAAACAGGTTTATTAAAATACTGCTAGGTTTTGTTTTTTTCTCGATTTGAAAATTATATTCGGTTCATATTTATTTTGACGTGTACGTACAAACACACGGTAACCCCTTCACATCAGGACGAAATCCGGAAACCGTTGAAAATTGTAGGTGCGGTCCACTCGGCCCGCAGTCGCCCCAATCACTCGCGCGGGCCGGTAATCCGCGCAGGGTTGACACTGAATTAACATTGATTTGTTTTTTAACCAAAATATAGGTAGTGGGATTAGTATGTGACGTTTTGTGATTTTATAAAATATAGTAAGTACATTAAAAATTACTACACTTTCATCATTTTTTAAAACTAACTGCAAAAAAGAGGAGCTACTGAATTCGACTTGTTTTTTTGTATAAGTCATGTCTCATCAAGTTAACTTTTGATTTCTTTCTCACCTTATATATGATTTGTTTAATTAATTAATTTCTACTTAAGGTACCTGACTATAGCTCGATCCCGTCAAAGCCCGACTTGTGGTCTATGAAACATGGAAGGGACGCGATAAACTTAGCCACCGCTGACTTTCAGTTGACTGACCGATAATGATGGTCAATAATGGATTGTCTAATTAGTAGGTTTTACACCACTCCCGCACGTCTCGTGACCACCAGTCAACGTCATGTACCTTGAACTTGAGACTTCTTTGTCTTCTTCCGCAATAATATAAGAATAGAAAACTCTAGAAGACGCTCTCTTTTGTTCTAAGTTCACCATTTGTGTTATTGTATCAGAGTTTATTCTATTCCGTCGTCTTTATTTTCGTGTTTTTTATTCAAGTTAGTGCACTACCACGTTTCCTTTGAGTGATTCTGTCTTTATTATAATATTCATCATCATCGTTATCAGTCTTGAGACATAGATGTCTCTTCTTGCCATGGCCTCTCCTAAAGAACGCTTCAGCGAATTACACATATGATTCCCGCGGCGTGAGCTTGTTTAAAATATTACAGATAACAAAAAACAATGTTCCTACGCATGCAGAAGGATCGTGCCAACCCTAAATAGCCACAAAACATCTGTACCGGTTTTAGAGCTGGCAGTCACGGTACACGACGCGCCAATCCTGTTAGCGGCAATCGACGGATTCAGATGTAAATTTAGTGGCCAGCACTAACTCTGTGAACCACTGACTTACATACACTGGGAACAGCAGGTACCTTCACTAGCTTGTGTACCATATCTGCTTGATTGTATACCTTATTGCTGCTTGATTGTTTTTAGTGTTCTGACGATCTTAGTAACCGAGAGGCGAGACTACCGGACTTGGTGTCGGTATCTCTGAGGTCCCGGGTTTGACTTCCGGTCTGTTAATGTAGAAAAATTACTTTTCTATGTTATCTCGGGTCTGGGTGTTGTGGTACCTGATTTATTTAATACAGGGTCTTTGACTACTTACCATAGGATCAGAATAATGTATGCGATATTGATTTATATATTTATATTTAGTATTTACACACTTTCACAGGGATTAAACGACGTAACGATGGGAAGAAAGGGAGAAAACGATTTAAGAAGAGATGGATAGATTATATGAGGCCCTGGACAGAATATGAATAAATTAATTGAAAGAATCTTGCATCAACATAATCATTCATTACACTTCTGGACATGGACACTAGTGACTACACCGTCTTACGTGAGTAACATGTGGCAAATTATGCATCATCTTTTATCCTCGCCCGCACCACACATTGGGTACCTTAGGAAGTGCATCAAATAATTACTCGGTAGTCCGAGATGGCATAGTTGCCATAATGCTATTGTTATTGATCGAGATGCGATCTCTACCGGCTCTGCTCTTGGATTAGCAATGAAGAAACGTCAAACATTAATTTTCTGTAGTTTAAAACCTTATTACAAGGCATTAAGGTTAAAACATTTATCAAATAACACGATTCCAAGACCGATTTGTTGGTATTGGTGGATAATAGTAGCGGGTCGTTCCAATACCACTTTTTCTGTCTGCGCTCGTAGGCGTCTCGTGGTCTGATAGACCGTTATGTTTGCACCTACGCTAACGGTTAGAGTTGATTAGTGGGTTGAGGGTTAGCTACTGGACTTGTAACGTCAAATATGTGACAGGTTTTAATATATCGAGACAGATTATTTCTTAAGTTTGATAAACGTATTCGTTTAGATTAGGTCTCGCAATTTTATGACATTATTTTGATGAGAATTAAGTGTTGCTGAAAAAAACGAATTGCTTAGATTTTTTTATTTACTTGCACGTTTTTATTTCGGCCTAGAAATAATTACGATTTTTTATATCTTTTTGACATAGTAATATCTTGAACTAAAGGATTGATTTGATAGTTCCTCAACCTAAGATTAATGCACCTTACATTTTCTAAATGTAATTGTAATACATAAAAAAGTAAACTGGTTTAACAAATTAGATTTGCGATTTCTGACAGCTAACTCATCTCCAAATTGCAATGTCCAATTGTCCATTCGGTCTCTAGAGAAATCAAATGACATTCGACAATCGATATTCGTTTTGGCAAAAAATCCTAGCCATTCTTTACCCATAGGTGCTACAAACTAGTGTTGGCAATCCATTGACGAATATCGATAGCAAGCCTATAGTCTCTCAATAGTGACCAATAGTATATCTTTAAATTGTTATAGTCACGATACTATTGATGGTAGTGACAGCTGGATCTAAACAACACTATTGGCGGTGGAGCTATATAAGGAGATATACTTACATTATAAACTATCGATACTATCGAAGCTTAGAACAACAAAACTACTGATGTTTATTTTTATATATTTTATTAATTAGGAATATCAATTGTAGTAACAATGTTTTTAAATCTAGAGGAAATATGCTTAGGGAAATTAGAAATATTGCATGACAGATTTATAGATAGATATACATGTGTAGAATGTGTAGATAATAAATTATAATAAGAGAAAAAAAAATTGAAAGAAAGAAAAACATTATACACAAACACAAATTTTGTGAAAGCTGTGAGTAGAAAGGAGAGGGCTACCTGACAATGAATCAATACTATCGATAGGTGTATCGATATTTTTACTATCGTTTTCCAACACTGCTACAAACACCGTATAGCCGTACTAATACAAATCAAGTCATAACTTCGACGCCTTAGTTCTACTGCCAGTTTGCACAAGTTTGGGTCACTGTGTATGACGTGCTTTATTGGACGCCAAAACGCCGACATTTCAGAATTTGCAAGCCTTTATTCTTCGCCGACAGAAATTTTGGAAAATGGTTCATATGTTTCGAACTAACTTTGATCGTGATCGTCTCTCTCGCGACTTTATTTTGTGTATTAGCTATATTGTGTGTTAAACATAAAACATTATGATAAAATATATTTTTAATTTTTGGGTAAATAGGTTCAGTTCTTATTATTTTATTTCAAAAATGTGCATTTTCTTTTTTTCTTTCTATACAAATTCGATCGGCTGTTTGGTATATTTGTAGAGGTCGATAAATTTTCATGCAAAGCAAAAGCTCTAGAATAAAATTAGTTCACCATGATCTATAGAAAATGTGGTTACGTTATTCTTGATCTACGAGACACCCTGTATACGACGCTGCCTCCTCTGCGAGTCTAATAAATCGGCCACTTGTTACACAGCGCATTATAACGGACCCTCACGATTAAATAACGGCTGGCTCGAAAACCTATAAACATCGAAAAGTCAATAAAAGTTAATTTTACTCGTAAAATCTTATGTGTATAAGTAGTGCTTTAAGATATTAACGAGCTCAATTCTTTTTGTATTTAGAATATTATTTTAGTACATGGAGTAGTTCTAACACAGTAGATCACAGGTAAAGTTTTACGGTTGATATCCAAAACTTATACTATAGGATTTTAATTAGAGACGCCAATTAACAATAAAGTGTTGATTAAAATTTTTGTTCATTCTATATTTGTCTTTATTGTTTTTATTCATATCGACTTTAGTATCACAGGTTTTTCTTAAGTAACCATTAAGGTTAAGTTACGTCTCTGATTACGGCAGTAAGAGCCCTTACTTACTGAGTTTGTCACAATTTATAAAAATATAAGTGAGTACGTACAGGTGTCCCAAAAATGGCACGCTAGATTAACACTGTAGATAGTTAGTTTTACTAGATGCATTTCGTGCCTTTTCTGAATGTCTGTAGCTGAGTTATCTCCAGTGGCGTGACATTTTTGGGACAACCTGTATAGGTTCAGTGCAGTTTTTTCGGACGCTATCGCCCCAGCACCTCTTCAGATACACCAGGCGAAAGTTTGCAAGCGCTGAATTTGCGCACTTTTAGCATAGGTCCGCCCCACTAGCGGTGACCGTGGGCGAAGTCATTTTGACGCCGTTTCGATTCACAAGTTTATATCGATAAATAAGATGTGCCAGACAGACACTACAGACGGCGGTCGCCGAAGAGGTAGACCCAAAAAAAGATGGTGTGACGACTTGGTTAACTTAACGAGGGATTTGGAGTCATTGGCGATAGATAAGGATCGATGGAAGAGTCTGAGGGAGACCTTTGCCCAGCAGTGGGATTGAAAAGGTTGATAAAAAAAATTAAAAAAAAGATGTGCCAGAATAGGAACACACTAATTATCAAGGAATTAACAACCTTGTGTTACGAGTAGAGAAGTGCAAGGAAAGGCGCATCTTAAGTTAACAGGTACCACACAAACCTTTATTTTACCGAAGTATTTTAACACAGCCAGACGTGAGCCATTATATAAATGCTCCTTTCGGAAATCGAACCTGGCACTTTTGCGCAAGGCAAACCACCGTACCATTGCGCCAAAGTTAGCATAACAAGAACACCATCCTCTTTTACCAAACATCTCATAAACAAGAGCAACAAAAATACAACAGTGATTTCGGGAAGAAATGCGATTGGGACATTGGATGTGTGCCAAAATGCATCAAAACACATACACGATTGGGAAAGTTCTTGCGAAAGATACGTGTAAGAGTATTTTAAGAGGAAAAAGAATATGGGACGAAGATAAAGGTGAACGTTGCAAAACTGGCCACTCAGTATGAGGTCGCCCGTTAATCACGTCATGTTAGCAACTTTTTAACTCTTTTAGCTTTTAGTTAGACTAATAATACCTAAAGGTTGTCTGGAAGAGATCGCTATTAGCGATAAGACCGCCTAAATTGTACATCTTTCTGTAAAAATCATGTGTATTTTACTTGTATGGTGTGCAATAAAGAGTATCTATCTATCTATAATACCCCCTTCCCCCACATACATACATATTTTATTTTATTTTTTTCAGGAAAACAAACATCTTAAAAATAACAACATTATGTAGTTAAAACAGTAAATATGAAACTAAGCCTAAAGTTTTCAGCTTTATACAGGGTGTAACGAAAAGGTGAAATAAAACTTTAAGGGGTTATTCTACGGCCAAATTACATCAACTTTTTCTATGGGACCAACATCGAAATCGCAAAAAAAACACTTTCCCATACTAAAACGCGACCAGCTGGCATCAGTTTGTATGGAAACGTCAATTTTTTTGTTGAGATTTCGATGTTGGTCCCATAGAAAAAGTTGATGTAATTTAGCCGTAGAATAACCCCTTAAAGTTTTATTTCACCTTTTCGTTACACCCTGTATAATCAGGTTGAGCAAGGGGTAAACTAATTAGAACAAATAACAAGAACATACATAATCCAAACAATTTGCAGAATATTATCTTAGTCCGTATATTTTAGTCACGCGTTATTTTTTTATTCTATCAAAAACGAATCTAGACCGCGATTCTGAACCGTTCGATAAAAAATTGACAACCGATAAAAAAGTGACTTGACATGATTTCTCATTAACGGTTAAAACCGAATCCTGTTATTTGAACTTATCAGTTTCTTTTATAAGAGCGTATTAATTATACTATACTTAACAGCTATACTATGACGTCTTACCTTTATAATACAAATACTGAGAAGAACTTATTAAATCTGTAGCGAGCTATCAAGAGCAAAATAGTCATTTGATAGCATCACATAATCAAAACGGGGTATGTCATACAAACACTCGACATGACAAACGAGCGAGGTCAGCCTCATCAGTCACAGTGACAGCAGCCATCAGCGCCACCCGGGCTGTTATAAACTACGCAAGAAATTATGTACTAATTATTTGTAATTATTAGTAAGAACAAAAGACAAATGTTACAACTTTTTAATTTCTCAACCTTTATAAGACCATATTAGTAAAGCACGGTTTTTTTTATTAAGATATAAAAAATAAATAAATAAATAAAATATGTTTATTAAACAGATCACATTAGCCAAAATACAAACATTCTATGACTCCCACACTAGGCTAGGCCTGTCTCGTGGGGGTCAAGCCGAATAGATTTAGATATTCCTCTAAAAAGGCTTACTCTGGTACTGAAATAAACCACATTTACCACAAGGTGAACATCAAAATCTCAAAATAGAACTTTTTCATAAAACTTATAACAGCTGGTCATCATTAAGAATTGTAAAGTAAAAAATATATTACTTTTATCATCAAGTGATTCTTAACATGTGGTGAAATCGGTCCTAATAGTTAAATTAAGAGTTAAATCATCAAATCGATTACGACAGCTGATGGTGTCAAATAATGACAATAAAAGAAATGGCGAAAGGCAACGTAGGTACGTTTACCAATAATATCTTTTAATACAAATTTTACATGCATTTATAGATTCTTAAACTGTTTGTTGTAAAACACTTACAAACAAAATTGTACGGAAATAACGCACTTATAATTTTTATGCTTGTTCGCAACTCAAAAAAAACAGTTCATATTATCATTAGTACACCAAACAAAGTCACACATATAAAGTCAAATCCAGTATCCCACAATATGCGGATTGAGGTAAGTGTCTATTTACAATCTGCTTTGTAAACTTCTAAAGACTTAATATTGCATAGACAAATTCGATCATTGAATCTTGAAGTAGAACAGAAAGGAGCTTGTTATAAAATGAAAACCCGCAAAAGTATTAATATTTTTCCGCCAGCTAACATTTTGGGGGGTCCGATAATCCTCAAAGCAGATAAAAGAAGGGATACGATGTGATCAAATCGCCACGACTGACCAGCGAAATCGAGCAAATCGCTTATAAAGAGACCGACTTTTGATACCTTCACAAATATGCCGCATTGTAAAAAGTGACACAACTTTATTTTTATTTTATAGTCTATGGTACGTAAAGTCTATGTTTTTTGGATTAAGGTGTGACACACTGAAATGTAACGAACGGGTGGTTTTTTACCAATTAAATATTTCAGTTTAAAAGTGAGTAAGGTTTTTCTCTTGAGCCCATATCCTGGACCCACATACACTTCCAGTTACCGCCAACTTAAACTCAGCAAATACACTATTTGAACATGATAAATCTTTTTATTTTATGAGTTGTTCGATTTTACGTTCAGCCTCCGATACCTTCAAAGGAATTGAATCGATTCAATTTGGCGATTATTTTGGCTTCAGGCGTGATTTCTTTATATCGTTCTTGGTCAGTCATAATATCTGTGTCAGCAATATATATTTGCGAGGAAAAAGATATCGCTGGTTTTTCTGGAGTTGTTTGCACTTCTGAAATATATCTTCGAAAAACCAGAAGTGATAATAAAATAAGTAAAGGCAAAGTTAATTGAAAATATTAAATCTAATCTAATTAAAAAAAAACCTTTTCAATCTTACTACTAATAAAAATGCGATAGTTTAGATGGATAGATGTTTGTTACTTAATCACGCCAATCCAGCTAAACGGATCTAGATGAATTTTGGCATAGAGATAAAATAAGGTTTGGAATCACACTTAAGTAACTTTTTATCTCAGTAAATGGACGGTTTCTGTGTGAAAGATTTAGTTTTGTTTTTCAAGAGCAAGGGATCGACATGTTTTATGAATAGTAGTAATTTAGGGGTCAGCGAATGACATAGCTACTTTTTATGCAGGAAAAATGCACGGTTTTCATGATCGTTACAATTATTGTATCGAAGGAAAATATATAAATATAAATATTGGACAACATCACATATATTGCTCTGATCCTATGATAAGTAGCTTAAGCACTTGTATTACAGAAATCAGAAACAACGACGGTACCACAACACCCAGACCCGAGACAATATAGAAAAGTTATTTTTCTACATTGACCGACCGGGAATCGAACCCGGAACCTCAGAGATAGCGACAACAAGTCCGGTATGCTCGCCTCTCGGCTACAAAGGTCGTCGAAGAAGGAAAGGGCATTGGCTACTCTTTTATTTCACCTCATAAGAGAATAAAATAGAGTTACGAGCCGTATTTCACGCAGGCAAAGCCGTTGGCACAGCTAGTTCCACATAAGGATAACTCATACATCATCATCATCATCATTTTAACCTTCGGACGTCCACTGCTGAACATAGGCCTCCCCGAAAAGGGGGGAATTCCAATACTCGGCATGCAGGCGGGTTGGCGAGCGCAGTTTTTTTAAATAATGTTTTTTAAACACACACAGACGCTTTTGCCCGTCATGTGCTACATGAATTAGTCGCCTCTTACGACACGACTCCTATTGGCGATGGAGAAGTGCATTCTTTACGGCATTCAAACATATACGTATAAAGTATTTATTGATCACAACTTCGACTAATCTAAAAGTTATGTAACAAACACATACCAATTCCTCTGGTGATCCCGGTTCCTTCATACCATTGCTCTTATCCGTGCTCCCCGTCTCTGTAATAACGAAATTATTTAATAAATAAAACATCTCAAAGAACATTAAATGTAGGTAGGTACTCCTTAGGTGCGTTCCGAATTTTCCCGAAATCAATTTTAGCGAGCTCAAACCTGTTCTGAATTTATATTTCGCTAATATTACCCGAGATTGAGTGATATAAAATCGATTTCAGCTAAATATGGAACAAGGGGCTAGTAATTTAGGGTTTTGTTAAGATTGTATTGATTCAACTAATACAAATTTAAGTATTTTATCACAAAAGATTTGACCCAATAAATAGATATAGCCTATACACTGTAGGTTGATTCTTTTCTGTAGATAAATTACCCTTCAAATAGGGATGACGACCGAGTGAACAAAATGAAATTCTATTTAGTCCGTCAGTTAGATCATCAAAAAATAATGGACTACTATTTTTTATTTTATCAATCAACCAAAAAATGACAAAGATAAAGCGCGTCAAAATTCGATAGCTCGTGACGTTTCTTCTAAGTAAAAAAAAATTTTTTTACTCAGAAGTAATGTGACGAGATGTCATACGACATTTTAAAACAATATATCTATGTAATATTTTGATCACGTGAAAAAAGAAAAAGAAACGCAAACAAAGAAAGAAAGTGTGTTGTCGTCCCTCAATTGTCTGAATTAGTTAGTGTACTAGACCAACACAATAATTCAAAAACATAATTAACGTCGATAGTGATGTGTATAACAAGTAAAGGTGCCTAACAAGTTTCCATTCATAATCTGATTGGGTGTGCGTGTGACGCAATCAGCGCCGCTTCAGCAACTGAATCGAACCAAATTGAGCTCATACTGGAAAATTTAAATCAGCTTTTAATTCAAAAGAAACTGTTTGTTTATCTTTTATATTATTTATGTTTATCTAATAGAAATAGGTAATAAAATTTTATTGGAGTTCACGGAAAACGCGGTGAGAAATAGCAGATTTGTCTTACTGATTGATGCCGTGAAAAAAATAATAGCCGCAATGAACGATTTATAATTTAATTACTAGCTGTACCCGCGGCTTTGCTCGCATGGAATAGGGTTTGTCACACCCTAATTTTACTCGCAAGTCTCCAAAATGAAATAAAAATAGTAGCCTATCCTTTTCTAGAAAATTCAAATTTAATTTAAATAGATTTCATCAAAATCGGTTCTTTAGTTTAGACATGAAAGCGAAATAAACAGACAGACAGAGTTACGTTCACATATAATATTAGTATGGACATAGCTACAAGTTTTTTAAAAGAAATAGTTTTTAGTTCAGTACTAATTATGTTTTATTTATTGACATGACGTATAAAACTACACATAATTGTGTATTAGGCATCCTTAGTTTATGGAAAATCATAGAGAACACGTTGTTTAACACAATACATTTCACTGCAACCTTACATAATATTATTTCGAAATTTAGCGCGCCAAAGAAAGACCTTTGAACTACGCACATTAGTAACAGAACAAAGCCACTAACTTTACAAATTGCAGTCTAACCAGCCCGCGGCAGAAACATCATTAATTTTAATTGATTAGGTGCGATATTATGCAATAAATTAGCCGGCAACAATGGGGTTGTGATTAACAGAATTAATACGTTGGTAACTGGAATCTGTAATTACGAGGTAAATTAGATTTCACGTGGTTTTGTCTTGTTCCCTGTATGTGTTAAGACTAAGAGAAACAGCGACAAATTTGCGATATTGCGAAAGATTTTAGGGATTTGGACTTGGTAGGATTTACCATGTTGTTGTCTCAACGCTTTAGCGGACGACGCACGGCTATAGCCGTGACAATATTGTCCGCGATGTTTAGTGCAATTCCCGCCGTACCAAATTCTCTATCATATTAATTAATTTACATTTAACTGTATTGCACAGACTTTAAAATCACACAGACTTTAAAATCATATTAAAGGCGGTATACATTGTACCATTCATTACTTTAGTGACTTGTATCTCACTAGGTTCGTTAAAGATTCTTAAAGCGCATACCACACTGGGGACAAAGCGAAAATTCATACTTGGATTCCCACTGCAAACTACTAAGCTAAACTGCAGTTGCTACTCTATAATTGTGTGACAAGAGCAAAGCAGCACAAACATGTATTTTTGTCTATATTATAGTCTTCGTGTATGTTATAACTTTCTGACCTTGTAAAATCTAATTACTTTTTAATTATATTTTACTCAATGTCAGTTACAAACCTTTAAAACAGACGTCAATTTTAAAAGCTAAAAGTACCTACCATTCGATAAACCGGTTTATCGAATGAAACATTGTTAATGACGTAATTAACGAATATTTCACCATTCAACACTTTGTGTGTTTGGTCGCGCAATCAACGGGTAACGGAACGTTAATAAAAATAATTTCAATTAGTAAAATTAAACAAAAAGTGGTAGCTTGTCGGTTAAAGTTTGTTACACATAGTATTAGTGATTACATTAGTGTATGTAGCATTTAACGTTTTCATCACCATCATCATCATCATTTTAGATTTAGGACGTTCACAGCTCAAATAGGGCTCCCCCAATGACTTCCAGATTGGCCGGTTGGAAACGGCCTGCATCCAGTGGATTCAAATATTTTACAGACTTTTTTTTGGACCTGTTGCTGGCAGCTTTTTAAGAAGACCTTGTCCAGCTTCACCGGGCAGTTGGGGCGTGCGCTGAGAGCGCACAGCCTAGGTCCGCAACTAGCGGTCGCCTGACTGAGTGTGAGGCTTCGGAAGCCTCAGACTCGTACGTGTCGGGTTCCATACCAGCGGGCGTGATCGGGCTAGTGTCGAGTGTGTAAGGTACCAAGCGGCAAACCCGTTAGTGGGGACGCCGACGGGACCGGGACTGCCGAAACAGGCCGGACCGCTGTCGGCCTCCTTTCTAGCGGGTTCAATATGGGGGTGAGTCGGACTCAATTATAACTTTTTTTTACAGACTGAAAAACGACGATGTTTTTATTTGAAATTTGTGAATGAAAATAGATTGTTGAAGTAGCGCATGGAAAGTGACCATCTGAAACTCAGAAGCTTGTTTTAAACTCATGAGAAAGAGAGTTTTTTGTGGCACAAAACTCAGTTTTAGACTAAATTTTTCGTTTATCCTCTAGCAGAACCTTATAAACAAAATTATTTAAATAATTCACTACAATGACTGAATGTAAGAGTCACGTTACATGTAATATCTTATGACGTTGAGTTATCTTTGCGATGAGATAAATCAACTCGAAGTCAACGACTGCAGCCGAGACAATCACAAATGTCTGCCGGCCGCGCCGCACACCGCACATTCGTGCAGAGCCTACGCAAATGTCATATCCGATTGTCAGGCTTATTGGCAGAGCGATAATAAAGGCAGAGACACACGACGCTTCCATAGAGTACTTAAGAACCCGTCATGGTAGTAAGCCTTCGATGTAGTAAACTATCGAGGTACATTGAGGCGTGATCATCAAGGCAACGACAATAGAACAAGATTACAATACCTATATTCTGATACTGGCAACAGACTTTTACACCGTCGCTGAATGCATCATCAACATCATTACAACCAAAAACGTCCACTGCTGAACATAGGCCTCCCCCAATGACTTGATTGGCCGATTGGAAGCAGCTTTTCTATCATCAGGGGGGATTGCCAATACTCACCACGCTTGGCAAGTGGGTTTACTCACCACGCTTGGCAAGTGGGTTGAGTCACCGAATGCATGTTCGTAAAAAATATATAGGTATGATGTACTACGATTTGAGTGCTACTTATCATTTATTATTTAAAGGATATACTTGTTATATATAATGATATATAGTTATATTACTATGAAAGCTTCACCGTAGTTTATAGCAAAAAAGAATATTAAATTGCATTGAATAAATTAAAAGATGATTTTAATGAAAGGTTACTTATTGTAAGTAATTTACTAAGTGTTGTATATGTCGCATTAGCGAAACTTAAGCTCCGAATCAAGTATTTTGAATAAATAAATACATAAATATAAATTTGCTACACACAATGTCTTAACCTACGAGACAATGACTTATTTCCCGATGCCAACACATCTTAATACAAGAAAATTTAGTAAAGTTTGATTTCTCAATCGGTCTGAACAGGGAATAGAACCTATATGTATAGACAAACTAATGGGCGTTAAGGGAAATTACTCTAGCACAGGTCGATGGCTAAATAAATATAACGACTTTTCAAAACCAAAACTTGTAGCTCAGTGTGTCCCAATTCTTATATCGTGAATAGTGCTTACTCACACAATATTCGCATCTCGATCGTGACGTGTTTCCCACGGCCAATCTTCACTGAAATGCCTACCTTATAACGAAAGAGATAAAAATGAAAATAAATCGTCATAGTTACACTTTACATTATGGAATTGATGATGTGACACAAAACAGATAGTGGAATTGGAGAAACAACAACCGAATAAATGGCTTGGCGATATTAATTATGTTTAAATAATTTAATGTGATTCGTAAAAAATTTAACATGAAACATGACGGTAAAGCTGGCCCATCGACTTCACGTTACTCAACAAGTTATGGAACGGTCGATGCTAGGGATAATCCGAAACGAGATCATCCGGCAAAGACCAAAGTAATGGACATAGTCCGAAAATGTAGCAAGCCAAAGTGGCAGTGGGCCGACCACACCTGTCGCAGAACCGATGAAAGGTAGACTAAACGGGTTCTCGTGTGAAGAGTGGAGATCACGCCTAGGCAAACGTAATGTAGGACGCTCCCTAGCTCAATGGACCGACGACCTTAGAAAGATGGCTAGCAGTGGCTGGATGAAAAAAGCATATGGTTGTGCTCTTTAGCGCTCTTTAAAGAAATTTCAAAAACAAACTATCCAATTTAACTACTAAAAGGGAAGGGAGAGCTAAAGAAAGTTAACTAATAAGAGGGGGAGGTTTTTATATTTGGAGATACGCATTGTTTATGTGTGCCAGCTTACAATACGTTTAGCCGTACCGTGGTACCGTGATTTAGTAACAAAAAACCAAAGATAAACGTAATTATTTATTTATTTTATTTTCATTTTTTTTAGGATAGCTTACAGCGTATGAATTTACTACAATTATATGAAAATAACAACTAGAAGCTAGAATAATACCACCACCACCACCTACCACAAATAGATTGCAAAGAGTTCAACAACAGTGTTGGTTAATCTATTAATGTATATGTCGTGGCCAGATCGTAAAATTGATCATTTCATGATGTGACCGATCATTTCATAAAATGGTGGTGTTCTATGATATAGAAAAGAACCTGCTGCCTACATCTCAAAAATGAAGAAGTTCGGAACGTAATTTGAGAGGTTAGTTAGGTTAGTTAGCTATTCAAGTCTTTTAATTTATTAGTTTTGTTTCAAAATAATGTATAATAAATGTTTAATTCACCTATCAACCAAGATTACAAATATTAACTAATTCAGGTAACTTGTAAACGTATTTTCATTTTAATGATATGGCCAAACGTGGATTGACATTTTATCGAATATTGACGTTTAAACGATATGGTCAGTTTTAGTTGGCCATATCAAAAAATACCACCGTTTTATGAAATAATCGGTCACATCATGAAGTGGTCAATTTTACGATCTGGCTACGACATATATAAAACAAAGTCGGGTTAGTTACACTATTTATAACTCGAGAACGGCTGAACCGATTTTTATGATCTTTGATTTGTTAAATTTGTCTAAGCCCCGAATAGCAGAATAATTATTAAAAACACGGAAATACTCACGAAAAAAAAATGATGTAGGGGCGGTACGAGGTTCGCCGGGACAGCTAGTAAATATTAAATACATACTTAATAAAGAAAAACAAAACACGAAAACAAACGGACTAAAGTGCCACAGATTCCGGCGATGTCAAAACTGCCGGTCGGGTCAATGTAGAAAAAAATAACTTTTCTATATTGTCTCGGGTCTGGGTGTTGTGGTACCGTCGTTGTTTCTAATTTCTGTAACACAAGCGCTTTGGCTATTTACCACAGGATCAGAGCAATGTATGTGATGTTGTCCAATATTTATTTATTTATTTATTTATTACATTTATAGGTATCCCAATTCCCCGACTGCAAACAAATTCTTACTGTATTCACAATTTATTTCTAACTTTTTAGTTCGTTTTTTTACAAACTGTAGCAGTAAAATACTAAAAGGATGATTAATTACTAGAGCTTTAACACCTCTTTTAAGGCTTTAAAACCATTTGATAATACTGTCAAAACGTTATATAATGAAATGAACCGCCCTTTAGCACCTAATATAATAATTTTGCCCTAAATTTTCTGCTTCACAGCTTCTGGCCGCAGAACTGACGCCTGGGTACGCGTAACCACGCAAATTATGCCATTTAAATGAAATTAGAATTTATTTTTAACTTTATTGCGCCTGTGATAAAGTCTAGAGTTGTCAATGGTTCATATGATACCTTTAGATCGTCCAACCACGGAAACTATTCGCAAATCCGTCAGAGCACATCATGTCACGGAAGTTTATTATTTTTGCATTCTTCTCTTGTTTTTTTAGGGTTCCGTATCCAAAGGTGCCAACGTGACTCCGCTATCCTTCTGTCTATCCGCCCGTCTGTTTGTATGTCACAGGTTTATTTATTTTGAACCGTGATACACACTTGAAATTTTCACAGATTGCGTATTATTATGACCGCTATAGCTACAATAATAAAATTAAATAAGTAAATAATGTAAAAGGTTGCATACAAGAAACGAACGAAAAAGGTGATTTGTTTTCGATTTTATTATAGCAATACTAATAAACGTCTAACTAGTTAACTTTAAAGCACACTCAAGTTAAACACCAAGTTATAAAAAAGATTATTGCATTATCCCTCTAGCTGCAAAAGGGTTAAGACAGCTTGCCGGGGACCGTAATTACGGTCTCAAAATGCTAGCGAGGCGTCTTTTTCGTCTATATTTATTTTATTTATTAACGTGTAGTACATAATTACTTACTGTCTTAAGAAATTAAACGTAGCTACAAGTAGAAATAGGCGCTGGTGAGTTTTTTTTACTAGTTTTTACTATTAAAAAATTGGGTATGAATCTGGTTTTTACCTAAATTATAATTAGATAAATACACTGTCGCCTGGCTGGCTACAAGATAGCCATGATTTTAATAAGATACTGAACTGCCTAAAGGAACTGCCTCCATAAAAGTTTAGCATTGAATGGAAATGTATAGCTTGATCTGTAGGTGTACGCTTTTCCCAACAGTAGGCAGCTGTCATTATATCACTACGCGGTCATAATCCATCAGCCGTCATCGTGGACTGTCAACGGTTTATGCAACGACTTTCACTCTCGATCGCGTCCCGCGGTCACGTCCCATGCTCTTGCGCAAGCCATTGTTTATGCCGTGAGGGGTTTATACGACGCGATTTTGGTCCATAAATAGGAACGGTGGGATTTATAAGGGCGACTTTCTTATGGATTGATTGTAAAGTATCTTGCATTTATATTGTCGTTGGATCACTAAAATAGCAAGTCAATAACCCCGATTGGATACCCATTGATTTTTTTACAGTAGATAAACCTTTGGCAATAAATAATATTGGTATGTCTGCAGGCAAGGGCGGGTATTACATAGAGCCTATAGAGCTTAGTCAATAACTCCACAACTTCTAACACACATCCAAAATCATTTATCTACTTTCTTTTTTTTTGACCTATAGATAAATTTACAAGGTACTTAATCAAGTAAAGCAACAAACCAGTCGAATAAACAAGCAAGAAAACTTATAACTGGTTGGAACACACTGGAAAATATTAGCACAAAACTGTGAGAAGTTACGCTGCAAAACGGAATCCTATACTCCAGCAGTGAACAAATATAGGCTGATCAGACATAGATTCATAACTGTTTAGTTTGAACTGAAATGAATAAAATTTTTTGTCATTAATATTTTACAAAATTAGTTTTTCAGTTCTACTCAAAAAAAAAGTTTGATCACCCTGTATTCTTACATCGCTATTCGATCCGGCTTGCTGAGACCTATCCCAGGACACCAATCATGCACCCCTGCGACTTCACAAAGGGTAGTAATTCGCCCTGACACTTACAAATTTTGCCTGCAAATATTGCAACCTAACCTAACCTATACCGAGCTGTTATAGGCATAATAAAGTAACAAATTTAACAACTGAAAACTTAAATCCTGTCACTCTTGCGCTTTTTAAAGATTCTAATTAGTAGTTTCAGGCAAATTGACGACCTCCGTAGCCGAGAGGCAAGTATACCGGGCTTGGTGTCGCTATCTCTCAGGTCCCAGGTTCGATTCCCGGTCGGTAGATGTAGAAAAATATATTTTCTATATTGTTTCGGGTCTGGGTGTTGTGATACCGTCGTTGTTTCTGATTTCTGTAACACAAGTGCTTAAGCTACTTATCATAGGATCAGAGCAATGTATGTGATGTTGTCCAAAAATGTATTTATGTAAATAGACGCGTTAGAGGCTAAATAAAATCTCATTTAATTGCATTTTTGACTTTATTTTACATAATTGATTAAAATTTCCATCCAAAAACTCTAACTTATTTAAAGTTGTCGAATTTTTTTATTTTTTTCTGTTTATATTGAAATACTCTCATCCTGAAACTGAACCTACGTGAAGATTGTCTGGTAGAGATTACTAATAACAAAAGATCGCTACAAAACGATGCAATAAATTTTTTTTTTGAATTTCCTTCCAAGGTACCATTAAGATCTTGCAGTCGCGACTGCTAAGATCTGAGCGGTACGTTTAGCATCCATATTCATATTCATTTATTCACTTTATAATGTAAACCAATAGCAGTACAGTTAATAGGCATAAAAAGATGGTAATAAAATAGTTACATTATAACCTCTATGAGGCATTCGTGAACTAAATTATTTGATAAAATAAATTAATCTTAACAATATTATCATTCCATTTACAATTATTAAACAATATTTATTATTTATGCTCCTAAATTATAATAATTATGTCAATAGCGTCACTTAGTATTATATCAATGGATTAAATTACAAATGTCAAATAAAATTAAAAGTTACAATTTACAACAAAAATATCAACATATTCACTTAAATTATAGTACGTCTTTTCAATTAATAATTTATTCAACTCTTTATCGAATTTGATGCCTTGGAGGGCCTTAACAGAGTCTGGCAAATGATTATGCACTTTGACGGCCATATAGTACGGACCGCTCTTATAAAGCGTCATCAAGCGTCAAAGCATCTAACTTTACGCAACCTTCTGATTCAAGTCGAGTCGTGTAAATGCCGCTCCAGTGAAAGATTTATGACCCCCCGAGATGACAGTCCGAAGCAAAGAAAGCGTGGAACGGTAGATTCTAATGAACAGCCCGTAATGGCCCAAAGTAAATTCTTCTTTGTTAAAAAGATTCACGCGATATTATTAAATTCCGTCTAAAGCTAACTGTTCTTGACTTGAGATATGTAAAGTGAAAAAACTTGTGGATACTGTAAAAAGTTTAGGTTTATACTGAAAGTTTTTAACGAGCTAGCTAGGATTCTCTTTTTATGAATTTGAGTTACAAAGTAAATAGTGATGTTCTAACTATCAGTTAATTTAGTCAGGTATTCAGTAGTAAAAAAGAAAAGTAACGTATATAGGGTAGAAGTCTCTCCTCAATGGTAGTTTGAGCCATACTACACCACGCGCGGGCCCAGTGCGTATTGGTGAAGAAGTGTTGGAAGGTCCGAGACTAAAAAGTATAATAGGCTTCACGGCTTGTATCAAGCGATGTTTAGCCGGGACTAACTATTAACGTGCTTTTTGAAGCACGGAGATGATTGTGATAAATAAATGACACTAACTATGGTTTGATTGGTCACCCATTCACTCACAATCGCGGCGTACTTAGTAACCACTGCCTAAGCGCTGCCGCTTCTGAGCTACAAGCACCATTCAATAGTGCTTTATTAAAATATTAATTTCATATTTTACGGAACCGTGTAGGGACCGCCGTAAAGAATACACTTCCCCACCGCCGACCGGAGGCATGTCGTAAGAGGCGACTAATTCCTGTAGCACGAGACGGGCAGCAGCATCTTCGTCCGAAATCTTATAAAAAATACGCTCGCCAGCCCGCCTGCCAAGCGTGGTGAGTATTGGTAATCCCCCCGATGATATAAACTGCGCTAGCCAACCCGCCTACCAAGCGTGGCGAGTATTAGCCTCAATGAAAATTATTGGGGGAGGCCTGTGTTCAGAAGTGGACATCCTATGGCTAAAATGATGATAATTTTACACTTGTATTTGGATTTAAGGATAAATAAATAAATAATAAATATTGGACAACATCACATACATTGCTCTGATCCTGTGGTAAGTAGCCAAAGCACTCGTGTTACAGAAATCAGAAACAATGACGGTACCACAACACCTAGACCCGAGACAATATAGAAAAGTTATTTAAGGATGGCTGCTGTTTTTTTTTTTCATTTTCACTATTGGTTTCGTGGCAAGCTATTTACATTCATAAGAAGAAGAGAGAACAACCTGCATTAATATACCACGGGGAACCTAATACCCTTTAAGTGTGTACCATCCCTAAATACCTTTTGCTTCTCCGACAAAGGGAACGTGAGTAAATGCGGTAGCAATCGCAGACGTTAATTAAATTTGTGACTAATGGCGTTAGAAATTGAAGGGATCAATCATGGGCGTTTCAAAGGGCTTGACAGTTACAGCGGCCGACAAAATATGGACTAAGTTACTATTGCGAGGTATAATGAGTGGGGCCGTCGTAAATTTTGTTACAACACGCGTACAGTCAGCCTTATACGAGATCATCTATTTTAGGGTATATAATAATATATGTATATACAGGAGCAATATCGAAATAGTGATTTTTTACTTACATTTTTCCAATTTCGATGTTGCTTCCATATAAAAAGTTGTTGTATATTATGAGCAGCTGATGACGTGGGTTAAGTAGTGTCCTATTATTCTGTACACCCTGTATGAACAGTATGTAACGAAAAGGTGAAATAAAACTTTAAGGGGTTATTCTACGGCTAAATTACATCAACTTTTTCTATGGGACCAACATCGAATTCCCAAAAAAAAAACACTTTCCCATACTAAAACGCGACCAGCTGGCATCAGTTTGTATGAAAACGTAAATTTTTTTTTTTTGAGATTTCGATGTTGGTCCCATAGAAAAAGTTGATGTAATTTAGCCGTAGAATAACCCCTTAAAGTTTTATTTCACCTTTTCGTTACACCCTGTATATATATCTATCACATAGCTATATTATTTATACAATATTTAAAGTATACAGCATATATTATTATACATATATAGTAAAATATAAATCGATCCAGAACGTTGATTTTTTAATATCACAAATCGTCATACAATCAATGATAATATAATAATATTAGACAATATCACATACATTGCACTGATCCTATGGTACGTAGCCAAAGCACTTTTGTTATAGAAATCAGAATAACGACGGTACCACAATATAAGACAACCCGAGCCCGAGACAATATAGAAAAAATATTTTCTACATTCACCTGTCCCTAAACGATTTGCAACAGACACAGCTTAACATTTTTGACGGTAATATGCTGTTGACTGTCTTTAAAAATAATAGCTTCTAAGATCATAGCTGAACTTCAAAACAAAGGATTTCGAAGTATACACGTAGAGTACGCTAACAACCGAATTTTGTAATAAGTATCGATACCTATTTACATTAAGTTTTTTTAACTATTGCTGACACCAATGTGACGACCTTTCGCTATAAGCGAAAAGTCCAGGGTCCGAATCCCGTCGTCGACGATATAATAATAATCGTTGAAATTAAAAAATATAGGTACTATCCTGATCTGTATCGCAAAAATAGTTTTATGGTTAAGAGACATTTCGGAATTTACAATCCGTAAAGCTGCTATCACAATTCCCGGAATTAAAATTAAAATACCTTTTATTATCCAACGTCTATCTAAATCTTGCCTTAAACAACCTGTCCTATTAACTATAGTTAATAAGATAGATTAGTGAGATAACATCGCCGGCCACCCACTATCAAAGCTGATTAAATATGTCTCCCAAAGTTACGATGACATTTTATATCCGGCGAAATGTTTTAGTTTGATTAAATTATTATAAGTACTAGTTGGAGAGACTTTTAAATTTTACTTGAAATATTTTACCTATTTTTTTTGGGATAAACGACTCCTGAGTTTTTCATAATACATAATTTAACGAGTACCTACTTAAAAGCAAGAACTGCACAAATACAAAAAAAATTTACAATTACACCAATCATTTACTGCAAAACTAAAGCAAAGCTTGTAGTGGCATACAACGGATAGACATACATAAATATTTTGTATGACATCCCTCTTCAAGTGCCGATTACCCACTGTGGACCCGAATTCCTTACCCATAATTTTATGCCGGCAGGCAAGAGGCTATCTCAGGTAGGTGTATCTGTTTGTGCTCATCACACTAGTCGTTGCCCCTTGCGGGGGTCGACCCACGACCCCTTAGTGAGGTAGTAGAAACTGGGGATAGTTGACCATAGAGGTAAGGTGCCTATCTGTCAAAAAATTGTCGTGGACTCAAATAGTAAGTACTTCTTTAACGATAGAAGTAATAAATTGAAATTAAAACAAGAATCGGCAAACAACTTTTACTATGGTCGACATAAAATTCATGAAAAAGAAATCATTTCGATGCTGACCCTATTGTAAAACTACGTATTAACACATTTACCTCCCATTATATGGAGAATGACTTATACAACACCCTGTATTTAAGATTAAAAAGTACCTATGACATATTATAGTAAATTGCCTTAAACTGTTTCAAGATATAACTTTCTTTCAAAGAACTAAATAAGTATCCACATTAGAAAATGCAATCAACATTCTTAACGTTTATTGCCAACAAGAGACTCTAAAGTTTCTCTATTTAACCATTTGCGTCCATGGGCGTATTATCATTTTTAACAAATAACTGGTATAAAAAGCTGGCGCACTCCGCACAGACGGGGTGGGCTAAAGAATGTCACCCTGCTAGCATGGGCACTTCATAAATATGGGCGCCGTGATTATGCTAGTACCTATCACAGCAAGCAAAAATACAGCCACCTCATTTCAATCAATTTTAAGAACGTGAAACTTTACGGTACTTATTTTTTCCTACTTTTTAGCAACTCTCTTCTCCTTATTTAATGTATTAAAAGTCAATTAAAAGATATAACAATAATCTTTGAAGTTTTATCTTTAAAACCATTATTTCAAATTTGTATTTACTCTAAATTATATTAATGAAAACAGGCTTTAAACTACGTCGATTAGAATTTATTATATGCATCTTCTCCGTAAATAAATCTTATGTTAATTTTTGGCGTTGATCAATTGATAGAAAATTTTAAAAACTCAAAATTGGGCAAAAAAATGTTTGCATTGGTCCATTATTGGTAATTTCTGTCAATTATCTACGGACTTCTGTTTTTCCGGCGTACCGTAAAGGGTAAGCAAAATGCTGGAGGTCATTTGCACGGAGAACCGCCTTAAGTTATTGGATGCTGAGCGGTCGAATGACACCGCGTAACAATTAAATTTATATTGTGCCTGTTTAGTTAGGCTAAAATGATTTGACCAAAAAGGAATGAAAAATATCCGTTGCTTATTGTGTAAATAAAGTTCGAATTTCAAATTTTACGTCTGTTAATTTAAATGAATTTTATCCGCTGTAAGTATAAGTCACAGCTGTGTATTTTAACTAAAGTACGGTGGCAGCATATGAGTTAGATTGTACCCGAATTTAAACCCATTAGATCTTTTGTGTAAAAACTATTTTGTTCTAAAATTCAAAATTTTATATTGAGTATCTTCTTTACATCAAGAACACCACGATTCGAGTAGGTCTGAATGGAAGCTGGCTGTTTTATTTATTCTGTATTTACTACAAGTACTACAACCTGATACAGAGAAAGTCGTAACCTTAACCTCATAGCAACAAGATCCAAAATCAAACAACACAATCAGATGCATTAACGCACTTCGCTTCGTTACTGAAGAAACGCAGCATAAACGCCGTGAGAAGATAAACGCAGCAAAAACCGAGCTACGATCGGCTTTGATCGGACTGCTAGATGAAACGCAAGAGCCGATAGTACTAGACAAGGCAAGTATAGAAGCCAGTTAACTAACAATTAAAAGAAATGGGATAGTACACGCATAGACATTTTGCCCCATAAAATTGATATTGTTCATTTATTATTGGTTAGCTGAAGAAAAGGACCGTAACTCTATGTACCTAACTAACAACTAAAATGTACCTTCTTCAAGGACAAATAAATAAATTTCATTTCATTTCATTTATTTTCATACTGTAGTTTGACCACCATGTTTGCAAAAACAAAGTTAAGTCTGTGAGTAAATCTCTCACAGTCTTTGTTGGGTACATGTTTTACCAAAGCTTTGTATGACCATACTTAACAGTGTTTGATGCGGATTTTTTTTTTGCGGAAATCTAAAATTGGAGGACGCTACGTAATATAAAATAACAAAAGCTAAA
Organism: Anania hortulata; assembly: GCA_963576865.1. NCBI lineage: Eukaryota > Metazoa > Arthropoda > Insecta > Lepidoptera > Crambidae > Anania > Anania hortulata. The sequence goes on from OY756400.1 coordinate 2,768,191, forward strand.
CGTATTAATAAGTTACAATTGCATAAGCGGTGTAATTTTTTAGGAAAGTGTATAAAATAATAAAATAACATTATTAAATAGTTCCAAAAGGTAATAACGATTTTATGACGACCTTCGTAGTCGAGAGGCGAGCATACCGGACTTGTTGTCGCTATTTCTGAGGTTCCGGGTTCGATTCCCGGTCGGTCAATGTAGAAAAAATACTTTTCTATATTGTCTCGGGTCTGGGTGTTGTGGTACAGTCGTTCTTTCTGATTTCTGTAACACAAGTGCTTAAGCTACTTATTATACTAATAGGATCAGAGCAATGTGTGTGACGTTGTACCAATATTTATTTATTTATTATTTATTGAATAATATAGTGATACTTGTAGTTTCATTACTATCCAAAGCCTACATAGCAGCATAGCGGTCTTCGATTTATCTTTTAAAATGTCCAATAATCACCGAAATAACCACATAACTGTCAAAATTTTGTTATAGCCCTCAAGTAATGTCTAGAGTTCATTGTTAGGCTAGTTCAAAACTCGTTTCACCTCTACGTTTGTTATTAACAGGTACCTAAGTATTCAATTGAAACTAAAGAAAGGAATACAAATTTCAAGGCAAACTACATAATTGGAATGCGGCAGACGTTACAATATCAGACCTGGTTCCTTTCGAAGCGACCTTCGCAATTAACGAATTTATAACAAATTTAATACAATAAACCAGTTATCGTAAGAGTAAACCAGTACTATAGGTAACTAACTATTTAGATAATCTGTGAAGCCAGTGTAATTAACCAGTGAAAGCATTTTTTAAACAAATTATTTTTGATGCTTAGTTTTATAATTTAAAATTTTGATAAAAAGGAAGTTGGGTTACTAACAGTTATTTTTGGAGTCGGTGCAAACAAAAACATTCAAAACTGGCTGGCTGGCATCGACTCCAAAAATACTGTTAGGTATGTTTGATGAAATGTTATTTTTAGCTTTTTAGTGTTTTTGAAGTCGATTATTTTTTTATAAAAAATTGTTTTACAGTCAACGAACAAAAGTAGCTGATATAACCCAACGGATTATCAAGCTGAAGTGGTAGCGGGCGGGACACATAGTATGCAGAACTGACGGCCGATGGGGCAGAAAGGTTTTGGAATGGAGGCCATGTACCGGCAAGCGTAGCATAGAACGTCCACCCAGCAGCTGGACAGACAACCTGGTAAAGGTTGCAGGAAGCCACTTCCAACCGGCCAATCTGAAAATCGCTAGGTAAGGCCTATGTTAAACAATGGACGTCCTATGGCTGATATAATTGTTGATTGATAGATTGGGCTATTTGTTTTGACGAATCCATTACATAATATGCGCACGAGTTTTCAAGTATAATGTAAAAATATTTTTTAATTATAGGTATTCTTAGTCAAGAAGACCAAAGTATAGCGCCTTAATGTTTCAGTACTTTTATCAGGCTTGTTGACTTAAAACTTTGGGGTTGTTCTACATTTAACTTGGGTCGTAAATTATTTTGTGAGCTACGTGCGAGTTGGCAGTATTCTCTTTCGGAGTCGGGACGATCAAGACGATCTGCGCTTTTAAATTAATTATAAAGTTATTAAGTACAATTCTTGAATCGAATAAACCTTTGTTGATGAGATTTGACATTTTTTTACCACAAATATAAGTAGGTACTAAGATAATGTATTGATAAAAAAATAGGACTGCATTAGTTGGGAATCAAACATTGTTAAACTACAAACCTATAAACTTGAAATCCGGTCATGGTTCCGTACCGACGTATTTATTTTTTATTTATTTCGTTTTCCTTAGCGAAGTCCCGACTCACACTTGACCGTTTGTTTTTGCATTACAACTACAGAGTTTGCATTATAATTACAGTAAAGTTGTATACTTTTGAGTATTACCGTTTTTACTGTACATCAACTTCCACTTATTTCTTATAGCTCAACAGCAAAAACTCCCCCAGTCCCCCAACATCACAATGTATGTGATGTTGTCCAATATTTATATTTATTATTCATTGCTTGTTGCATTTTTTGAACGAACACTAACCACAACACAGGTATTAAAACACATACCTATAATATTGATTTAGTTTTCTATCGATTTTGTTTCCTAAAAATGGTAAAAGCATTATTACTTTACATTTTACTCAACATTTCTCGACAATGTAAACAGTTATGTTATTAAAATACCTTGCCTAAATCCTGTACCTCGGAATTTGCTCTTTTTGTTTGTTATTCAGAAAGAAAATGCCTGGAAACGCGGATAAAAAATATTTTCTTCGGCTATCTAGCCCACGCGCCGAGGTGGAAAGAAACGGATCGCCTCATCAAGATCGCCCGCAGCGGGTTATAGAGTGTGAAAAGGGATAAATGTGTATTATTTAATATATCAGTAAATATGTATATGAAAAAATGTTTAGTTATTTATATATAAAAAAACGACTATCTCAAATCAAATCACATCAAATATTTATTTGCAAGAATACATTAAGGTCTTATAAAGTTGGTAAGTCATTATTAGTATTCTGCCTGCAAGCAGACGCGCAAATATTAAATTATTTTGTTAGTAGATTATGTCAAATTTTCATTAGATATTCATATTTATAAAATGTTTTTTTTTTCATTTTTTATAATTTAATCAATAAATTATTTAATATTATGGAAGCAGTTACACAAGAGCCGGTCGGTTGATAAACTGCACATAATTAGAGTTTGGGAAAGAATGAGCACTTATACGGCATTTTTCTTAAACTTGTATTTATATTTTACTAAAAATAATTGTTTTAATTTATTATTATTTTTGCCATGGACTTAAATCATATTATAAGTATTTATTGAAGACACGTAAAAGATTGGCTGCATGGTGCTATGCGGTGAGATTTGTATGGTATTCATAAGTCTAATAAACATAATGACAACACAACATAAATGTCAGCGAACTGTGAAAAAAGTAATTAGTAAACTTTAAAATACTAGCAGCTGCCTGCGCGGTCTTTAATTCAATTCAGAAACCCTCTCGGGCATCCTTAGAAGACGCTACTAAAGTTTCATTACAATCTGATCAATGGTTAAAAATCGTAGAGGATAAATATAATAACATTGATTTTAATTTATATAGATAAGTGAATTATAATGAAAGGTGAATTATAATGGCGTTAAATACTAATTGGAGGCTTGCGATATTAAAACATATTCTACGTCTTACAGATGAAACAACCTCCTTTCGATGTTAATTGTTATTTTTAGGTTTATTGTCGTAAAATCAAAAAGTAAAACCGAATTCATAAAGGCCGTTTGAACAAGATAGTTAATTTTGCTAAGTAATCGCTATTTGCAAAGCCGTATTGGTAGAAATCAAACCGTAGGTTCTGGATCCGACAACAATAAGATAATGGTGTATGTACAGTTACCCGCTTAAAAATGTGACTTAAAAACTAGCACTTCATTAAATTATTTTATAGTTTTACTGGTTTTATTAAAACTGTTCAGAACACAACATAATTTAAGCAACTACTAATCGTTTTTTTTGTCTTTATGGTTGTTTTTTTTTTGTTTCAGAGCCTAATACTAGCAGTTCTTTTCGTTCTTCATGCGGAATTAAAGACAGACTAATTGCTTTAAACAAAATTTTACCTTCTTTGTCACCACCAAAAACGTTTGCAATTAAAGAGTTAGCTCCAGACAGTCTCAGGACCTTGCACTAATATAGTTAAAGCCTTGGCTCGTGCCTCTAATGGAGTCCAACTAAATCTTGGCGACTTCTGAAATATAGCAGCGTTCGTCTGACGTCGCCCTATTCAAATGTTCTCTCGTACAGATGTTAGCGCACAAAGGACAAGCTGGCAGATTATATAACTTAAGACTTAATCCATTTTAACGCCGACTGTACACGGTTAAGCAAACGGCGGCACTACCCTCGCAAACTGCGAGAGTGCTTTGTGAATGTTGATTGCTCAGCTCCTATTGGCTATTGGATGTCCGTTAACCGTTAGATTGTTTGGTTAGGCTGAGCTGTAAACGGAATATTATAAACGAATATTGCTTTCAGAGTTTCACTTTTCTGCTGAGTTGTACACCTTTTGTTTTGGAGAAGACAATTAATAAGCGTATCTTGCTTCTAGCAGTCACTGTCTGGTTTTATTACTTATCGAGCGGTGTCAAGGTGACTTGTCCACGCGGTTGAGACTGTGAAAAGATAATCCTACCCTACTCGATTCATGTAGTGGCGACAGGCAGGGTCAGGCGCATATTTTATTAATTCAATTCAATATAATTATTGCGTTCTATTATGATACATGTGTAATGTACCTTTTGGGTGCTAGGATCTAACGACAAAAAAGTCAAAAAGTAAAAAAAAAATTCAGTTTAGGACAGAAAATTGCCACAGGGGTTGCGTAAAAAAATACGCAAATTACGCGGCTGCAAACCGATTGTTGCACGTGAATCGCTCTCTGCTGAGATTTAAGGTTGCAGTGCGTTAATCGCACGGCTGCAGTGCGTTTATCTGCGATCAAGTCACATGCATAAGAGTGACATCGCTCTTAATTATGTAAAAACTAAGCTGTGGTAAATGTTACTGGTGTTGAAAATAGTCTTATTTTAATATTATCATTGTTTTCAACTCTGTATTTAACGCTGTTTTTTTACCGAAATAAATTTAAAAAAGAAAGAATCAAACATTGTTTTGGTTGGATCTTCTTTAATAAACCTGAAAAAAGGTAGGTAAGTCAGAAAAAATACAAAACCTAGCGAATCTTGCGTCTGTGCTAACGAGAAGTTTCTGATTACTTACTCAAACAGCCTACAAAAGCAATGATAGCTCTAAAAAGGAAAGCCTAGTATTATCAGAAAGTTACCAGACTTGGTAAGCACTCTTTATTTTTCTCTTGTTACTTCGATAGCCTAACTTCGAATGAAGACATACTTAATTGTATGGATTTCGATGTTTTTCTTTTATGTTAAGTCAGATAGATCAGCTAAACTACAAGGCTCACCTAAACAAATCGCTATTCTAAGAGCTAGTAAATTAAACTAAGACATATAATGTCCAACAATGAAAAAAATACTGAAAAATTATAAACTAAATAATATAACTAAGGTACTTTACCTTAAAGTATATTTCGAAAATAGATTCAAATTACCTTAAGCCATTATATACAGTTTAAGCAAATCATACTTTCACAGACGTGACTCTTAAGTGTCTACTTTTTTCAATACAAAAAGTTCTTGTTAGCAAAACGCACTAATATTCCGCGGAATGCGCACGCGCAGAGTCGTGGGAACAAAAAACGCGTGACCCGAATACTGGTCAAACAAAACCATATTTTGTGTGAACTTCGTTAAAGGCACTGCTATTGAAAAGCACAGTTTTTATTATGAAGCATTATACTTTTTATTATGAATTTAACTGTTCGGACATTATTTTATTGGCGTATAAAAACACAGATATTCTGCGTTTGGAGTGTATTTAAAAGGTATAATATCTACTAATGGTAAAGATTAAGAAAGATTGACATAATATGAGACCTTTATTAAAAGTAAGTAACTATAGGTAAAGTTTGTTTTAAAGTAAAATGGGTTCTTTATGCCATGCCATGTTTTATTATTTTCTTACTATAAAGTGACTTATGTAACCCATATTTATTTTATCCCAATTTTATACAGGTGAAGAAAAACATGTCAGTAGTTCATCATCATATACATTTTGGTTGAGTAGAACGGCGACTTCAGAATGTAAAAGCAATTTTTTTTTTCATGTTACTACTGGTTCTATAGTAAAAGTTGTCTATACACTTAAGTACAATCAACGGCAGGTCAACCTACCTTAAAAGTTGAAGGTCATTGAACTGATTTTCAGGTTTAAGTCCGGTACGTAGAGATCAATATCAATTGAGAAAATTTTACTTTATAACCGACTTCAAAAAAAGGAGGTGGTTCTCAATTCGGTTGTTTTTTTTTTTAATGTTTGTTACCTCAGAACCCCGCCATTAATGAACCGATTTGAAAAATTCTTTTTTTAATTGAAAGGGTATACCTCTAGATTGGTTGGATTAAAATCAATTTTGATGATGGGATCCATGAGGAATTGAGGAAACTCCTAAAATATTATAAGTATACATATAGCGATTTTAGTATATTTAACAACAGGTTAAGCATTTGCATTCAAAAAGTACCATTTGCTAAGCCTATGGGCCTCATAAGAAAGCTCAAGGTTGCACAGCGTGCTATGGAAAGGGCTATGCTCGGCGTTTCTTTGCGGGATCGAATCAGGAATGAGGAGATTCGTAAACGAACAAAAGTTGCTGACATAGCCCAACGGATAAGCAAGCTGAAGTGGCAGTGGGCGGGGCACATAACACGTAGAACTGACGGCCGATGGGGCAGAAAGGTTCTGGAATGGAGGCCACGTACCGGCAAGCGCAGCGTAGGACGTCCACCTACAAGGTGGACAGACGACCTGGTAAAGGTTGCAGGAAGCCGCTGGATGCGAGCCGCTTTCAACTGGCCAATCTGGAAGTCACTGGGGGAGGCCTATGTTCAGCAGTGGACGTCATATGGCTGAAATGATGATGATGATGTTTTGCTAAGGTGGAACTGATGAAGGAGACCATAGTTGGCCACAATAGACTTCCACGAGTAAGGTACGCACGCCCCACACACGCGATAAGATATTTTCATTAAGACAGTTAACCCTTGCCATAGTCGACAAATCAAATTTTAATAAATGATTCTGGTGAGAATGATACCATCAAACTGATCTGATGAAGAAGGCGGAAGGTAAGTAAGGGAACTCTGTGATAAAACAATGTATCATAGCCGTGTTTGTACTTATTTGAATCGTCATGAGAAGCAATTTAGCTATAATTACATCACAAATCGCCATTTAGAATGTAAAAAACAGACAAATAAAACAAATTTTTATTAAAAAAATAACCGACTTCAAAAACACTAAAAAGCTAAAAATAAGTTTTAAACAATCATACCAAACAGTTATATTTGGAGTCGGTGCATCCACATTCAAACATTCCACGGCTGGCACCGCTTTTTAGTGTTTTTGAAATCGGTATATTTTTAAATAAAATAATTGTTTTATTGTGGTAGGTTGACGAGCTGTTATCTACTAGCTTCTACCGTGACTTTGTCTGCATAGACTTGAGAATTAAGAAAAAGAGGAATGAATAATCATCCCACAGGAGCACACAGGGATAAGAAGAGTATCCTGTTTGCTAATTAGGCTACAGTAATATAAATATTTGTGCTAAATTTCAGCTAACTTCTTTCAGCTGACAAAGCGTGATTAAGTAACAAACATCCAAACATTCAATTTAGAATGTGTGCCTAAAACTTAGTCACATACATTTTCACGTCAAGATTGGTTCATGAAGTTAGAAAGCACATTACCTTCTGCACTTTAAGCTCCTCTACAACTCTTGTGAAGGAGCTTACACACTTACAGGTGAAGTAAGAGTATTAAATAGATAGATAGATAGATACTCTTTATTGCACACCATACAAGTAAAATACACATGATTTTTACAGAAAGATATAATTTAGGCGGTCTTATCGCTAATAGCGATCTCTTCCAGACAACCTTTAGGTAGAGGACAAACATTAAAGAAAGGGGAAGGTGTTGCAGAGTTCTGAAAATTCTTACCTGATACAAATAGGATTGCATAAATTTATGGCATAGACGTATACATACAGTAATAAATAAATTAAAATAAAATAAATACATAACAATAATTATACATACATACAATAAACATACTTAATACTACTTGATATATGCGAGGAGATGTCGAGACTAACAGTGACCAGTAATATTCTAAGATATAAAGGCAGTTTGTGTCAAGAAGAAAGAAAGTGTGCTTTAAGCCGATTTTTATAAATAGCAATCGATTCTAATTTTCTAATTGTTAATGGTAAGGAATTCCAGAGGCGAATGGATTATTAATATTATTAATTTTAAATCATTTAAATTTATTCGGTCGATATTTGAAATTCTTGTTTTATTTTTTAATGAAATGTACAGTAGCGTATATAAAATCCGGCACTCTGTTTTGGAATTATTTGGATTTTCATATTCGATGACAACTCTTTAGAGATCACACCGCCAGGGATTTGATATAAAGCATGTCTGAGACTTTATGTGTACTGTATGTTTTATTAAATCTGTATGGCGACAAAGACGGTTGCTAAATTTTTGCTTGCCAGTTTTAAGAATTATCTTATATTTAGGAACTCATTTCATTTATAAGTCCAAGATGCGCGGTGTATAGTCAACGGTACGTCAACCTACCCAAAACAGTTAAAGGTCATTGAACCGAATAATAAACTAAGTATTTGAAGTCTCGCGTCACATTCACGGGTAGTTTAAATCTGTACTATAACTCTAGATTTTTTAGAATGTATACACGGCTTTATACTATCATGGTGGTAAGAGAAATAATCGAAAGGAAACCAGTGCATTCAGTAAACAGTGTAAGTGTAGTATTTCAAAGGGTACTGTATTCTTGACCAAAGGTTACGAGCCTGATGGCAAACGCCCCAAATGTTATAACATTGCAAATCTGGGATCATAGACAAGTGTACCCCAACAAGAAATGGAACTAAGTGAGTAACAATTTATTAGTTATAAATATAACAAGTGTACAAAAGGTGGAATTAATGCTAGAAACATTATCTGGCTGTCAACCTATAGGTTATGCAAAAAGCTTGCTTAAAGGTGCGGTAAACATACAAATGGAAAAAAAAACATTAGGTTAATAATGCAACAAATAAATTATTCCTTTCTATATAAAAACTAGCTGTCCCGGCGAACTTCGTACCGCCTCTTCATACCTTTTTTGTGAATTTTTCAATTTTTAATGGTTATTCTGCTATTCGGGGCGAAGACAAGTCCAACAAATCAAAGATCACAAAAATCGGTCAAGCAGTTCTTGACTTATAAATGGTGTAACTAACTCGAATTTGTTTTATAAATATAGATAGACATATTATTCAGTTATATAAATACAAACAAAAATAATATGTAATATATACCTATATGCATAAAATACTTATATCTTTAAAATATTTTTATAATTTCTCCTAAGAGGTACAACTTTATTATTATAATAATAGGCTAGTTTCCTAAAAAAATCTAATTAGTCCGTCAGTTGGATTAACAGAAAATATTGGACACGTATTTTTTCTTTTCTCAATCGAACAAAAAATGATGAAGATATAGCCCGTTAAAGTTCCGCGTAACGTCACGCCTTGCGACTCTTTGTAGCAAGACGCGACGTCACGTGCTCACTTTGATGCGCTTTATCTTCGTAATTTTTTGTTTGATTGACAAAAGACAAAATATGGGTCCAATATTTTTTGATAATCTAACTGACGGTCTAAATAGAATAATCTTTTTTTGACCCAGGAAACTAGCCCATTGTAGATATTTAGTAGGTACTTGTTTATCCTGCAGGTTGCATTTTTTAATGATCAACGCTGCTTAAATTATCCGAACTAGTGGTTGTGTAAGGTCTCTAAGCCTAGAATCTAGCCGGGACATCACTTAGAGGAATAATAAGGGACATTAGACGGATCGGGAGATCTGCCCTCGCTATCTCCCCTCTGATATGTATTCCACACCGAAGTAGAATCTTTGGAAGTGGATTAATGTCCAAACACTAAGTTTTGTCAAGAACCCTAATCTCTCTAAACAGGTAAAGTCCTACTCTTGAAGATATTCACAAGAATCACAACACTGTGTAATGTATTTTATAAATATAATAAATATTGATCAACATCGCAAACATGGCTCTGATTCTATAGTAACTTGTGTTACAGAAATCAGAAACAACGACGGTACTACCACGGATTTAAAAGCTGTATATCTGATAATTATGGTGTATGAGTATGCTTGTTTTCATGAATAAGTACCTATCATATTTAACTACATTTATTTCGTTACATATATAATTTTCCTGTTTTTAGATCAAGTTTGGTTTGTTTATTTGTTGCGTATCGTTATTTCATGTTGCTTTTTATATAGTTTGTTAATGTGTCATGTTGTCTATGCTATTTGTGTACGATGTCCAGATAATATAAAATGTTTTTGTTCCTTCCTTATAAATGTTCTTTTGAAATCCACACTTCCGTCACGACTGTATGAATTTAACGACTGATTTCTACCGTTCTTCCTCCGTCCTTCGTTACTTAAGGTTCCTCAACTCTACAATTTAAATAAAATATTCTTATAATCAATACTAAACCCATCAAATCGGTCAACGAAAAGACTCCAATAACAATAAATAAAAACACCATCGTCAACATGTCATCTGATCGATCAATATAATCGATACGTCTGCGCGCGCGCAAGCTGCGGATACCGAACAATGGTCCATTAAGATCATCTGGCGAAAGGTCAGGGAAACCCGTTGCTTCAGAGAAGCTAACTTTATGGTCAACCCTGGTTTCAATTCTCCTTTTGATTGGACTGTGGACTCAGGGAAATTTATTTTTTGTTTCCTCCCAGACTATTTTAAATGACAAATAATTTATGGGCCATGATCGGAATTGTCAATTTATATTTGACATACGAACTTTCTTGTATTTGTAACTAAGCGGTTTTCAAAAGCATTATAGAGGTAGTGTATTAACAAGGTAGATCAGCAACATCACATCTAGATAGATTTTATGGCGTGTTTACGCAAAGCTACTGGCAGAGGATGGAAAAGAATAGCCGAAGATTGACCTCAGTGGCTTGACCAGGGTGGGGTTTAGCCCATCATATGAAGATGATAATGATGACAGTGCGCCTAGCTTCTCGGTAAGCTCCATCCATTAATATTCGCAAGAACAAAATGTATTGCATTAGAAAAGTTCTAGACAATTTTGTTTCTAGTATGATTTTAGATCTTTGCTTCTTATCTTTATCGGATCATTCCAGATCGTCTTTTAGTGCTCGTACTATACGATAGGATCTATTGTCTCAGTTGGAATTCTAAAGGTTTTGATTTAAAATCCCCTGCATAGGATCAAAGCGATTTCTATGATTTACACCGGATTCGACCAAGCTGGTGTAAGTTTTAACTTGAGAGTATACCACTGCTTAATCTAGAGTAAGCTGATTTTTCATTCTACCAACCACTAATCGTATGAAAAATATTTAAACGGGCGATTTTGACAGTGTATAAATTATACTGAGAATATAAGTAAATGTCAAAGTTGTCACTTGTCAAATCCACTCTCGTCACCTAGAAACTGTCAAGTTGTATAATCTAAAATTGACATTCTGTTATCCTACAAAATTTAATTGTTGTGCCATTTGATGACAACCTAGTAGAAATAGATTACATGGCTTTTAGTAGGTTTATCCATTCGTTCATCATTCACAATAAAATAAAACCCTATAGTGTATTCGTGAAATAAGTTGGAAAAACGCAAACGAAGTTATCAAAAAGTAAATTCAAGAAGTGAAGTTTTTCCTGTTATAGTTAAACTGGTTTAATTTTGTGTTTGGTCGAATCGGGCCTTAGTAAGGTAGTTAGTTAGTTAGCTGATAGTTGGAAGTAAAGCTATAATCTATATACAGGGTTATTGTTTATACATCAACTACCTCCTAGGGGCTGATTCTGGTGCTCAAATACACCATTTTTTTCTATAAGAGCAACACGATGTTGGCCCCTAGAAAAAGTTGTTGTATTTTTGCACCAGAATCAGCCCCTAGGAGATTGTTAATGTTTTACAAATAACCCTGTATACAAGCGTATAAAAAGGAACGAATGTTTTATAAATAATAAATAAATTGTTTTCACAATCACAACAATTATCTAGTCCCAAACTAAGCAAAGCTTGTATTATGGCGGCTAGATAACGAATAAACATACTTATATACTTTTATAAACATCCATGACTTAGGTACAAATGCTCGTGTTTATCACACAAACATTTGCCCCTTGCGGGATTCGAACCCGCAACCGCTGGCTATGTACTCCGAATCGCAAACTACTACACCAGACGGTCGTCGTTTTATTCGTTAGTTAGTATTTTACTAGGCAGCAGTATCTCAGTATTAGCACAGGTAGTTTAAATTTCACTTCTTAATATTTATTTACCTCTTTTAGTCGAATTTGGTTTCATTGTTCATTCGACTTCATGACGACTATCTGCCTCGGATAGCATAACCACTAAAACGCGATATGATATGATATGATATAGCGATATATCGACACCAACTATAAAATATGATAGATAGCAATTTTAATTTTTTATCGAAACAGCGATCAAAATATTTGACGTCACCGGCATGGCGATTCAACATGGCGGCTATATCTATCATATTTTTACAGTTTGTATCATATATCGCTATATCATATCATATCGTGTTTTAGTGCTCATGCTAGGGAAGCTAGTGTATTGGTTTGTGCTCCGGACTACAAAGCTAGCTGTTGCTGGTTCATATCCCGCAAGGAGCAAGTATTTGTGTCATGACCTTCGAACATTTGTACCTGGGTCATTGATGCAATTTAATGTATTTAAGTATGTTTTATTTTTGTTAACCGTAATACAATCTATGTTTGTGATTGTTAGATCAATTTATTTCATTAGATTTTTTAAAATTTTACTTGACTTGGTCAAAAATCGATTTATTACTAATTGTTTATTTAAACTGGAGGGAATTCAATTAGGACTAACTTTAATAATTGGCTGCAACAAAAAAAAACATTGAATTGGAGATCGCAATTTGCATCGCAATAAATAACATGCATATCCCCATGCATGTTATTTATTTGGTCTTAAACTAAAATAGTACTTAATTGTAATTAACAAAACTAAGAATTTTCGAAATATATTGATAAATACCTGATTTACAGCCCATTAAAGTCGCGTGTTAGAGATCCGATATGTACCGTGACGTCACATTACACGCCCGCCATACATTTTTCATTGTAAAAGTTGTTTTAGGAAGAGATAGGTATACCTTAATTTATAATTACTGTATTACGGTTATTTTTTACCTAAAATCAATTTTGTTTTCTGTATTAGCACTCTTATTTCATATATTTTCCTATAGATATAGTAAAAACAATATATTTTTTAATGCATATTCCCTATTGTATGTTGTCTTAAAGTTGGTTCAAAATATACTTTTAAAATGGTCTATATTAAAAATCAAACACTCACCAGATTGAGTTCCCTTTGCATCAGCGGTGAGTTTCTAAAGTTAAAGCCTTAAGGCCACGAGTTCAACGAATCCTTGCCTTGCCACACAACAATGGCCTTTATTCATAATGCCCCATATTTTTTCGAACCTTGTCCTTGACTGAGCTATGCGCTTGCGGCCTTGCGGAATATCAAGATGTAGAGGTAAGGGGTGATCTACACAAACACTGCTCGGATATATATACGTTAGTTACTAGATGACAGGAATTTTTCTGTCTTGTCGAAATTTTAGCTGTTGTCACGATAATAGGGAAAAAAAATGTATTTTGCCTAGTCAGTTTATCTAAATAAATAAAAATGAATCTCTATTTCCCTTGGTCATCGCATCACGCGTGAACGGATTGAACAATTTCGCTAATTCTTTTATTGTTCTATTAATTATTAACAGGAGAAGGTTCTTATGAATGAAAAAATTAAGAAAGTTGCAGATTTTTTTAATGAAATACCACGCGAACAAAGCACGGGCAACAACTAGTTACTTATATAATTTAATTTAGTTTCTAAAGGTTCTGTTTGTAGTTTATAGAAGCCTATCTTCCTGATGCCTGAGCCTGATGAATTGGTAAAGTAAAGTCTGCCTATATAAGCACGTAGAACTGGCCGATGGGGCAGAAAGGTTCTGTAATGGAGGCCACGTACCGGCAAGCGCGGCGTAGAATGTACACAAGGTGGACAGACGACCTGGTAAAGGTTGCAGGAAGCCGCTAAATGCGGGCCGCTTCCAACCGGCCAATCTGGAAGTCACTGGGGGAGGCCTATGTTTATCAGTGGACGTCCTATGGCTTAAATGATGATGATGATGATATAAGTCCTGATGCAGGGCACAGGCCTCACCTCAACTATGAGGTGGTTTGGGCCATACTCCACCACGCAGGCCCAGTGCGGATTGGTGGAGGGTTTTTTTATAGGTCAGTGACTAAATCTTACTGTCAGATATTAAGCTGCCCTAAGGCCTCTGACTAGGCTTCACGACTATAGTATCAAGCAATTTTAACCGAGATCAACTTTTAACGTGCCTTCCGAAGCACGGAGATGCTTGTGATAAATGTCCCTGAGTATTGTTGGAACGGTCACCCATCCAATCACAAACGCGGCGTAGGTGGCATAATTTTGGTAATCACTACCGAAGCACTGCCGCCATTGAGCTACAAGCACCTCTGACATGAATTGGTGTGATTGTAAAAAATATTTTTTTATTTATTTTATCATAGAGTTTTCATTAAAGACTGATACCAGTTTGAATTTGATATGACCAAATGCACTATTACAAGTTTCGGCTTCGCGTTCGCGCGTATTGTGAATGGATCCTTACACGCGCCGGCGCAGGCATTGTATCGTTTCGCGCGAGCGGGACGCACGAACCAGTTCCGAAACGCCGGAAGCCTTTCTCTCCTGGGTAACCGTGGTATGTGGTACAGTCATCGAAGGAGTAGGTAAGGCTAGCCGATTTCTAGGGCCTCTTAATAGGAGTTTGTAATAGCTCACAGGCAATTTCGTTAGTTAAGGTTAAGCAACAAACGGGGCGGTCGGAATCGAACTGTTGATCATTCAGCCCCCCCCCCCCCCCTCCCCATTCATACTTTACAACGTCTTATGATACCTTACCTAATTATTATGCATCATTTAACACATTAGGTGGACAGAAGCTTTTATACTCACTGTCCACCGATGAGTTGAAGACGTTTTTTCAACGCCGCGGCGAAATGGTGTGGAGAGAAGACAAGCATAATTATCAAAATTTAACGGTGATTATCGCTTTTCCATGCTTTTTAAAAGCGCATAAGATTTGGTTCGCTTCTCATGCCATATAAATTAAAAGATATTAAAACAAATAAAATAAACTTTTTTAATATTAAAATAGTTAAAATCCTAGAGTTATCTATGTAAAACAAAGTCAGTATTAGATTCAAAGAATTGCAACGCAACCCATTTATTTCAAGTTGTGCAACCGTGACCTCAAACAAGACTGCGATACCAATGCCAAGTACATAAGGCCTAAGAAGTTATTGTTATAATAGTCATTATGTTTAAATTGATATAAGTTGTTTATTTTACCTTCACGTAAAATATGTTAGCATATTACTTTTTGATAAGTTAATCTTCATTTATCCAACACGTATCTTATCTTACTTATAAGATAATTAATATGGATACCCCTTCGCGTTCCGCGTACCCGTGGTAGACCGAAAAAACAATGAAGAAAATTTTTCGTGGCACGCGAAGGACTACTAAACAAAATTATGAAGACCAAATGCAAACTTAAAGGGGTGGCTGTGCAAGGCTTATGACTGTGAAAATAGCATGCTGTGGTTGATGCTAGGTACCTATACCCATTATTGGACAAATTATTGAAGTAGAACACTAGTCGTCGAAGTCGAAGAACGTTAGTCGATCATATAAAAAAACTACAAAACTGTTTTGAACTAGTTAGACAGTTCTGAAAATTTGAAAATTAGTAGACAAATGTTTAAATCTTTTCAATATAAACGATGATTATCTTGCGAAATCATTAGCAAAACTAAGCCCTCCTACGATTAGTTGGCTTCTGAAATGCGTCGTGGGACAAGAACCTAGTAAAAATTGACAAAGGCAAACAACCCAGAAGACGCTCAAAAATGAGTAAATAATTGACTATAGTAACAGAGTCAAATAAAGTTTTTTTTTTTTTACAAGGCCGACCCCAAATGCAGTAGTAGGCACTTAACTGAGAGTATGTATTCGGTAATACATATAATACTATGGGTAGATAGTAGGCAACTTTCCACACAGCAAATTCTCGATCAGATTAGGTAGTTAGATATTACTGTGTGAGTCATAAAGTTTATTGCTCCCTGAATCATGCCTTTATAACGTCCATATGCACACAATACAGCTCAAATATAGCAGTAAGCCATTTGAAGAGAAACGCCCCAAACATTTTTTTTTGCGAAGCGAATTAGTAACTATTACGGCGACCTCCGTAGCCGTGAGGCGAGCATACCGGACTTGGTGTCGCTATCACTGAGGTTCCGGGTTCGATTCCCGGTCGGTCAATGTAGAAAAATAACTTTTCTGTAATGTCTCGGGTCTGGGTGCTATGGTACCGTCGTTTTTTCTGATTTCTGTAACACAAATGATTTGGCTACTTACCATAGGATCAGAGCAATGTATGTGATGTTGTCCAGTATTTATTATTTATTTACATATACATTTCATAACATCCTGAACCTGGGTACAAATGTGCTCATCACCCAAATACTTGTCCCTGCTTGAACCCGCTACTGTTAGCTTTGTAGTCGGGAGTGCTAACTACTATCTAGGGTGCAAGGCTGTCTTCTTGTTAATACGGTTGGTCTAAAATCTAGGTCTTATTTGAAATTTCTGAACAGAAATTTGTATAAATATAATACTTTAATGCACACACAGTACTTTCTAATAGATTTTACACTAATTCGCATCTGTTTCGATTTCATACTCGTAGCATGTAAAAACAATTGCTAACGTTTATTCAATATTTGTGAAATGAAAGAATGAATGAATGAATGAATGAGTGATGTGATGACTGATTTTGTTGGTTGTGGTAACTTGTATAAAATTATAATAGCAAACGAATTGTGCAAGCGCCCACGTATTCAAATAAATATACAAGTAATAACTTTCGTATAGAAACCAAATCGGCCAGTCACGACTGACGAACCGAGAAACGAGTACCAATTAGTGTTGGGACGGATCCGCGAGATAAACGTGATATCAGCATACTCGTATGAGATAAACGTGATATCTGCTTATCGATTATAAAAAAGCATTTTAAAAATTAAGTAAATTTGCAAGTTTACCATAGTTATTTTTTTCTAATGAATTTGAAAAAAATATTGAAAAATTTCCAGCAGAATTCAAATGCTAACACAGAATTAAGGTTATGATCGTCACGCTGACGTACACAGCAATGTTATAATTAACTAAAAACTCGCTGTGAAAAACACTGATACAGATACGGATAGTCAATACCTACATCACTAGTTCCTACCAGTGTTGCCGAAAAATCGATAGTTTTGCAATCGATAGTTGAACGCCAAATTCATCTATACAATCGATAGGACAATCGATAGTATCGATACTATGGATAGTATCGACATCTCTTTTACTGCAATACTATCGGTAAACAGCAATACTATCGATAGTATCGATAGTTTCGATCGCTGCCAACTAATGAACTATCTATAACTAATGAAGGAAAAACGATACTATCGATAGTCTATCGATTCTATCGATACTATCGATAGTATCGTTTTTCCTTCAACTATCGATAGGCTATCGATAGTTGAAATAGACAATCGATATTGACCTATCGAGCGGCAACACTAGTTCCTACCAGTTGCCGATCGTATTTGTCATTACCTATCCGCGCCCAGACCGTTGAGTTACACAAGATGATTGAGAATTGTCTGTCGAGGAATGTAAGGGTTTTTGAACCTATCACAATTCGAACGTAACAGCAAAGGTTATCGGAACACGTTATCAGAATGATATATAATATAATTAAAGTGCGAATAGGTACATACGCGCCAAACTCTTTATAGTCTCGTGTATAAGGATACCAGACAATGAATGAGCAAGAGACGTCTCTTAGCACACCCATAACGAGGCCAAATAAGAAAAAACCTTTTCTGATGATCTGAAGTTCAAGGCATAAGAGTAAAATACTGTGGTGTTTTTTCAAAAAAATTTATACCAATTTTATTAAGTATGCTATAAACCTATTTAATCAAATGAGAAGCGTAGCCAAGTTGTCTAAAGACAACAGTACAAATTGCCCGATACTCCTTGAAGCTTTGTACACAGGCATCAAGTGCATCTCAACTAGTGAACAGCTGTTGTACTAGACTTATTAGAGACAGTAAATCAGAATTAACAGAGGAATTGTTATGTAGATTTGGTGTTCCAGTTAGTCATAGTGAGTTAGTTACATTGAATTATTTATTTATAGATTTGAAACTTATTGATAATTAACTCTTTCCCTATTTGTTCAGTTGCTCAGTTCTCCAGCAACAAAAATGACCTGTTCAAACGTATTGAAAATTTTCCCTCTAAGTTAGCGCTATCGTAACATTTAGAAATGTAGGTTTTAAAAGAATAAGTAAGCTATAAAAGAAGATAAAATCTTACTTCTCTCGTTCTTCACACTTTCGTTTTTAACCCGTTAACATTCAAGCGGTCTCATGAGACCACATAACAATGGAATTTCTATTGTGTCTCGTTTACATAATATGCTTCAGCTGTTGTAAGTTCAGCTTAGAATATTTTAACGCGACCAATAAAAATATTATTTCAAAATTATAGAATACTGAATTTTTGTAGTTCACATTCACATCGACTAGTTCAAAGCCTCTACAAACCTAGTTTCAATCAGTTGGTAACAGACTACTCAATCATGTTTCCACCCTCCCCTAAAACACCAATGGGCCCTTGTAAGATCTTCCTCAAGACTTCGAACCGGCACTTTATTAGTCCAGTGAGGCGTCCAATGGGACCCTTTGACCTATTAAAACAGAGGCCCAAACAAACACGCTTAGACAAACAGCCTTGGGTAATCCGATCCGTGCAATTAACATTTTAGATGCGACTGCGTTTGGTACGTAGGTTATGTTTTTGAAGATTATTTCTACACGAGGTAAGTCTTCAATGGAGTACTGAAATGCACGTAATTGAACAAGTTCGAAGCAGTTTTCCGTGATGATTTAATGATACTGCGTATAGACTCCAGGTGACAGACTTTTCTTTTAGCAATCATTTCCTCGTTTTTTTTTATATTTGTCATTTTGGTTTGACATATAACAGTAATGCTATTGTAACTTAAGCTAGGATATTGGCAATATTGCTGATATACGAGTAGCTATCGTTTGCTTTGATGTTAGGATATAAATATTGAATTTGTTGTTGCCAAGCATTAGCAAAGTTGCTGACATAGCCCAACGGATAAGCAAGCTGAAGTGGCAGTGGGCGGGGCACATAGCACGTAGAACTGACGGCCGATGGGGCAGAAAGGTTCTGGAATGGAGGCCACGTACCGGCAAGCGCAGCGTAGGACGTCCACCTACAAGGTGGACAGACGACCTGGTGAAGGTTGCAGGAAGCCGCTGGGTGCGGGCCGCTTTCAACCGGCCAATCTGGAGGTCACTGAGGGAGGCCTATGTTTAGCAGTGGACGTCCTATGGCTGAAATGATGATGATGATGATGAAGCATTAGCACGAAAATTCTAGTCTATAGTATGCGACACTTATTGCTGTAATAATTTACTGCAATTGAAAATAATTAAAAACAACAAACATGGAACGCTTCTTTGCATAGTAAAAATAATTTGTGTCACTAAAGAAAAAAAACACTATGCATGCCAAGTGCATTTCAGATGAAGCCGACTGTTCTATGCTTTTTAATCAATTCTATTTGATCAATGATCCTGGTTTAGTAATCTAAGGGCCTTTTGCACCACTTGCTGATAAGTTCCAGATAACCTATCTGGCACTTTTTTGACAGCTAATTGTATGGGTGATCTGTCAAGACAAGTGGTGCAAGTGGTGCAACCTATCAGTAAGTGGTGCAAGAGGCCCATGGACCTCTTGCACAATTTGTGTGTGTTGTATAATTTATCTACTCTAGTAACAGTCATCCCGTGAAGTCATCGCTGCCAAAACGTGGTTGCAAGAGACTGCTATGAAAATGGAGAAAAATACCAAAACCTAGCATTTAATTATTATTATATTCATTATTAATTTAATTATAATTATAATATCTTTAGAGACAATTTGACAACAATTTGTTAACAATATTAAATGCCGGATGATGGATGCTGTGCTTCACCAGCATTGCCTCGATAAAGCGACAAATGACAAGAACATATTTTGAGATTCTCGATCTTTGACGATAGCCTGTTACATTTATTATTATTTTTAAGTTAATTTTGTTTATTTCTTAGTTGCCTCACTTAGACTTATCCTTACCTGTCTGGTTACTCATATGTGGAGATTTGTAATTAGTATTGAACCACAGTATATTGTACTAGTTTACTGTATTCTTGAATCTATAAATCTTCCTAAAATAAATAAATAAATAAATGCCGAGCGGTTTTGCTGGGATGAGGAGTTTAAATCTAAATATAATATTGCAAACCTTCGATAAAACAAGAACAAATTCAGAAAAGTAGCTTCAGAACTTTTTAGCAAGTGAATTTCCCACAAAACGTCGATAACGTAATCGTGAACGTACCTACTAAAAAAGTTAATAGTATAGTGTACACGTGACCTGCGCTAGAACCACTTGGGATGCGAGTCGAGCGCTCAAGGGCCCTAGAGCGGCTGGAGGACCTGTTGTGCGCTATCTCACCGTGATCTTGTTAACTATGAGCTGAATCTTGACATTAGAGGTACGAGTAGTGTGAGAATTGTTCTAGAATGCTCTGCTGCTAAATCCAAATATCACTCGGAGAAATTTAGTGCGCTCAAAGGTTTTGATTGACTCGAGGGCGGTTGTACGCTATCTTGGCTTGATCATGTTGTCTGTCAGCTTCAGCTGCCTCTTGACATTAAATAAACGAGTATTAGATATTATAGAAATTTGATATTATTTCGAATGCTTTACTAATAAATAAATAAATAAAGCCTTTATTGTTCCAAAACTCCCTAATTTGCATTTAATAAGTAGTGTTTGTTTTAGTAAAACTTATAAGTAGTGGTTAGTAAAGTTAAATTTTCTTAGTTTTAGGTTTGGATTACTTCTTAGGTGAAGGCCTCCTCCATCATTGTCCATGCTTTTCGGTCTTTTCCCATTATCATAAAAAAAATCCGTTATTTTTAATAAATAGCACGGAATGATTCAACACAGTATGCATCTTGACAATAGTAATACGAGATAGTGTGTGAATTATGCCAGATTAACTAGTGGTAAATATATTATGAAAACTTGTGCATTTAGTGCAAAATCTCATAGTTAGTGGAAATTATCCAATAATGACTGAGTGAATAGCAAACAGTAAAAAGTGAAAGGATAAAAGCGTTCTCAAATATTAATGGACTGAAACTTTACTATTTATTAAATATTCAATCCTCAAACCCAATGTTTGGTTGGGATCTCTATTTAAACAGAACAAGGGATCTTGTTGTTTTAACTACACCAGAGTTGTGCTTTTATTTAAGATAATACTATTGTATTTGAATGGAAATGGTCAAGCTTCTTCGAATTGAAATCTCACTTAATAAGTCTTTTTGATTTCTGAAAGTCAAGGTGAAAAATGATTTGCATTCAGTAGACTTTTTATAAAACTTCAACTATTTAATTGAGGATATTTTATATCGTTTAAGTATTATTTTAGGTGATTTTAATACACAAACATTACGAAGTCGAAAACGAGTCCTATTTAATTATAAGCTTAGGATTAGGTGATGCAAACAACAAGACGAACCCTGACCAAAGTCAAGAACTTATTTATCAGTAACTAGTATAGGGTTGCCAATTTATAGTTGTTCGGGTTATTATGGTTCATGTGTGTAAGTGTATACGTTTATTAATTTTACCATAACGACTAAACGTCTTTCCCGATTTTGATATAATATGACGTTTTCCCGGCTAGCATAGGCTAAATGTCGCAATAGTAATGATGAAGTATAATTACAATAGTGTGACCTAAAGAAAAAAAAAGATTTTTTAACCAATTTTTTTTATTTTTTTTTGGACCAAAATATAGGGATTTGAATTTTTTTTTTACTTTCTTGTTGCATTTTAACTAACACTATGCACTTAATGGGTATTATGCAACACATACCTTATTTTACATACGTTTAGTGCATAATGTTAGTTAAAAATGCAATAAGAAACGTCAGGAAAATCAATAACGTAAAACAAGGTATGTGTTGCACAATACCAGTTTAGTGCAGTGTTTTGAAAATTGATTACAAAAATGTACAGACTTTATATGCTTGAATGTATTCGATGACAAGTTGTTTAAAAAGGTATGTAATAAAGATAATAAAAACACTTCGAGAAGACCACGACACCCGGCAGTGCGACACAGCGGCCGGCATCGGAAAGCGTTGCGTACAAATCCCTAGTTGTATTGAATAGTAAAAGTTTGTACTATGTGAAGTACGAATAGATAACCTTGTTCTTAAAGCTTTTTGTGGTCTTTATGGTGAAGTGTCAAAAAACCTTATGTACAAATTTTTGTAAATCACAGAAATGTAAAACTTTTCGTCTCGGTCTGAAGCACTATTCTTAGTATGTACTTTATGTAGGTTGTTAGAAATACGCCTGTTTATAAAATACAAGACTTGCTTAAAAACCACCAGTTCCACGAAATGACGTCAAATGCAAGTTATGTGGTCATGTAGAAAGCATGCAATAAACGTTTTGTAAGTGCATAAAAAGTGAAAAAACCCCTACACTTAATAGCTTTATCAGTTGCATTTGCTTATATTTACTTTGACTATACAACTAACACTAACCCCAGGGCCCACAATGTCACCGATGTCAGTGCCTGCGACAGGCAGAGCCGTGTGTCACGGCAAGCGAGGAGCTTAGTCTGTGATAGGGCTGTCTCACCAGAGTTTGCGGCTCTATTTTGTATGCATTATTTAAAACTTACTTTTTTATCGTTTTGAAATTGCGCTTATGAGGTAGCACCATACAAAATCATGATCTCTAATTTTTGGAAGACCGACTAAAGTAAAAGAGAACTTAGCATCATGCTAAAATAAAAAAGAACATCCGTACCGTAGGTTGCATCCCACGACGAACACATAATTTTTACAAAAAATTACTTTAAGAATAAGGGATACCCATATGAATGTGTTACAAATAAAAGGTCCTGTAACATTCAACGAGATACCATTTATTTGTAATCACTGTAATCAAATTTCGTTGGCTTGGCAACCCTATCATAAACGCAATAAGCCAGGCGAGCACCGGAATGCTAATCGTCGCGTTTGTCGTTGATTTACTCATTAATTACATATTGTTGCGCTCTCTTTTGTACATTCATGCTGAATTTGCGTGTCATGTAGTTAATGTTGAATAACATTGCATATGTTACAAGCATGGTTTAAATACTTTAAGTAAACATTGAGTGTTGATGTTGCTTTTATTAGCGGTACAACTTCAACACGTACCGGCAAGCGCAGCGTAGGGCGTCCACCCACAAGGTAAAGGTTACGGGAAGAATTAGATGCAGGCCGCTTTCAACCGGCCAATCTGGAAGTCATTAGAGGAGGCCCATGTTCAGCAGTGGACGTCCTATGGCTGAAATGATGATGATGATGACAACTTCATTGGTTTCTATGGTGTACCTAACAGTAGCGTGAAAATTTACCAAAATTACAGCGTTGGCTGGGTGCAATAGAAAGATATTACTGGACAAGCTCTGGACATGGAAACAATTTATTTATTATATTTAAAAGGCTATATTTTATCTACGCAATTGAACTGTCTTCAACTTTAAAGTTGTCAGAAACGTTTGTTAGTTATTTTTTATGAATTCAAGAAACTAAGTACTCATATTCCAGCAAATTTATCTTGACAACACCCAAAGCACAAGACACATGGGCTTAGCAATTTATTCAGACCTACTTTCCGCGTCCGCCCACGCGGCTCAAACGTGTCACACAGATAGAAAGACATTAAGTTGACACTTAAGCTTAAACACTGTGAGTGTTTGCTAAACCAACTTTTAAAACAGAGAACGACGAAATTTTGATCCAGAGTGATTTTTTAATTGACGACCTCCGTAGCCGAGAGGCGATTAGGCCGGACTTGGCGTCGCAATCTTTGAGGTCCTGGGATCGATTCTCGTTCGATTCGATTAGAAAACTAACTTTTTCTTGTCTCTAGTCTGGGTGTTGTGGGACCGTCGATGTTTCTGATTCCAGTAACACAACTGTTTTGTCAACTTACGCATCTGTTGTTGTCCAATATTAATATTTTAATCTATCAGTTAGATTGAATTGATGTAATATCAAAAATCGTTTGATTCCATTAGAGTAAATAGTACTCTCTAGAGTAAAATAGATTCTATTCTTTAAAAATCCAAACTGTTGGGTCGACAGTTCTTAACAACTTGAACTGGGAGAAGGAATAAAAACAGAATGAGCCAACCCATTAAAATCACGATATAACAAATAAAAATTCAGTGATTACAAATTAAATCCTCTTTTTTGTATGCGAATTTATTAGTTTGGCCACAGACTACACAGGGTGATAAAAAACCACGAGTCTTTTAGATTGTGGTTAAGAACTGAATCTTGAAAACAGTAAAAATGTTTAGAAAAAAAAGCAGTTTTTCAAACAGAAAATCCATTTCTTAGTGTCTTTCTATTATTCTTTATAATATTTCTAAAATTTGGCTTGTACTTTTTTAAAACCATGTATAATATTATTGTTTTACGGTGAGAGAAAACCTGCACATTCAGAGACCACCTAAATGTAATGGTCATGATTTAGGAATCATATTTATCAAAAAGCGCCCGAAACCAGATACACCGCTGCTACTAGGAGGTAAAAAAAAAGAACATTTTAATAGAAAAGTTGTCCAGTTTTGGGCGATTTTAACGGTCCGTGTACTGTGTTTGCCTCGCAAGCGTTCAAAGGTTCACAAATTATACACTCACTGAACCCAAGCGTTACACGTTGGACATTTGTCGCTCTGCGAACATGCGCCGCAATCATTTTTTGATTCTACAATTTTTTTACGCCTTTTTGTAAAACCAACATTTCACAACTTTATGACCTTTATAGGTCTCTTGTTCATAGTCTGCATAATTTATTGTTTGTTAAACAGGGTTTTCTGATTTCAGGAAAACGTTAGAGTACGTTAAAGAAATTAAGATAATTCCGTCATTGACTTTCACTTTCTTTCGTGTGGAAATCAATTATGAGTTAAAGCTTTTTTTGAAAATGATAGATATAATAATTCTGAACTACCTAACTAGTTATTCTGAAACAACATTAACGAAAGACGTAACAATTGTGTTGCGATTTGAACAAAGTATCCATCGCACACGTGGGCTGCCAAACGGGTCACCCACGCCGGCTTACGTAACTTAAGGCATATAATCATACATACAATGACATGTTTTAGCAATTTGAGATTATGTTTGATAAACTACGAGTACCTTTCTATTGCATGCCTACTATACAAAACAAACAAAGTACAGAAAATTACATGTAGAACTGTACTATTTGAGCGGGCTTATCATTCAAAACTGAAGGTTATCTGGATGAGATCTTTAGACACCCCCATAAGGTAGAAAGAGTTCTAAAAACATTTAAAGAAAGTTATTTATCTCTTTAATTTTTTAGTTTACAATCAATATTTAGTATAGAAACCATATTTAGTTTACATATAAATTAAACTACCTCTATATTTCGTTTACAAACAATTAGCAGTCTTTTTTAAAAGCTTTTATTTAGTTTCACTTATCCCGGTGTCTGTAATGAAATCTTGGAAGTTAAATATGACCCACTTCCCGATTTTCGATTGAGCTGTAATTTTGCATACATTTGTATATTGCGTGACAATGCAATATTTTGACAACATGGAGCTGATCTGATGCTGGAGCTGGAAGGTGGCCATAGGAACTCCGCAATAAAATGACCCAACCCCATCGAGTTTTTTTATAAGTAAGACAATAGACATTTTTCTCTTTTTATAAGTCGTACAAAACAAAAGTTTTTGTAAAACATACTCTCTAATCACTTTTTTAAACATCGCCTTTTTCGCTTACCGAAGTTGTTGATTTTCTTAGGTAGTATATTTTTCGTAAATTGACATGTTGGGTCTGTGTTTACTCTTTAATACAGTTTTCGTCCGTGTTTATAAATCAAGCAAATACATTCAAATGAGCGCTTATTTGCAAATAATTATTATCTGTTGAAGTTTCAATACAAAAACCTTGTTTATTAAACTTTTATTTATTCAGTTTATATGTTCGAACTAAAAATATTAATGGTAGCCTAGCAAATTTAATTGCATTTGTGTGACAAGGCAATGGTAATTCACTTGATTGGTCACATAACAATTGTATTTTATAAAACATATTCCATTTTCCAATCAACGCTGCGCCGCTATTGAATAAAAAAACACAATTTGTCTTTGCAAATATTCCGCTTCGAATGTTTAATTAAATAATCTCTAGTTTTACTTCAACACACTACAAAAATAGTGGTGCATTGTGTCAGTAACCAATTCATTGTGGTGCATTGTAGGTCGGTTGTATTCCGCCTCATATACAGGATGCTACAAACATAATACTAAGTAATACTATCTATTAAATTCAAATTCAAATTCAATCGTTTATTTGCGAGAATACATCATACATGCAATTTTATAATGCAGAACTTACTAACTTTGTCCATGTATTCAGTCTGCATGCAGGCATGCAAATATTAATAAAAATATAACAATAAAATGTCACACTTTTTAAATTAAAGATTTCATATTAATTATACAATTATTCATTAAAATTAAAATATTCATTCAGACTATAAAAACAATTATTCAACAACCAATTATTTAACATTTTCTTAAATACATTTTCTTGTAGAACTTCAGTATTTTAATGACTCTATTAATGACTGTTCTTTAGCTAATAGAAATGTATCAAAAGTATTAATCTGTCAGTTTGTAATAAAATTAGTTAGTAACTGAAATTTGGAAGTGAATTATGAGCTAACGAAATTACATTTGTAATCGAATACATTTACCCGTTAAATAATTTAAGACTTAACGAACGAGTAAATAATACAGGATTTATGAAAGAAATACGTATCGGTTACTATAGTGTTTGTGGAAATAAACACGCTAACATTAACAGAGAGACTCATCAGCAAAAAAGTATCATTAGGAAATAGTAAAGTCAGAGACAAAAGTGTTAACGATATTTTACCAATTTTCTAATACTAATAATACTTGGGCAATAAAGCATTTATTTATTTATTTACTTCACTTTTAGATTTTTGATCAAACTGAAGCACAAATCTTGATAACCAGACGTTAATGTAAATAATTGCTCTTTAACTCTATCTATTTATGAGTAGACATAATTGGCAAAACTATTATTAAGCCGTCTGATGACAAGCTTGTCATTTTACAAGGTAATCATAATTTTAAGGCTAATGCAACGAGAACCATCGAATAACAAACAAGGCTCTGGCGTTTTACCGTCATAACGTAATGTATGTAACACCGTCTCTCTAATTTCTGCCACGACACGAAACAACTTAGCATGGTCAGACAAAAGGAATTTCTTAAAATAAGATTATTGCATTTTTCACTTACACTATTCTACTATTATAGTATTTATATATATACATATATATATATATATACACTATTTATATTCTAGACGGGTATCAATGTATAAATACATTTATTTAAATTTTCATTTGAAAATAGTATCTTTTTGTGAATTGATTTTCCCGACGTCAACCCGTGAGCACGGCCTATACAATCGGGCCAAAACTGGGCAAAATCAATTCACAAAAAGGTAAGGTGTGTGTTGCATTAATTTAATACTCGTGGTGCCGTGTGGCGACGGCCGTAAAGATTACTTTTCTCCACCGCTAACAGGAAGCGTGTCGTAAGAGGTGACTAATTCCTGTAGTACAAGACGAGCAGCAGCGTCTTCGTGCGAAATCTTATAAAAAAACTGCGCTCGCCGACCCGCCTGCCAAGCGTGGCGAGTACTGGCAATCCCCCCTGATGATAAGTCATTAGGGGAGGCCTTTGTTAAGCAGTGGACGTCCTATGGCTAAAATGATGATCATGATGATGAACACTCGTATAGTGTTTAACTCTAAAAATATTACTCAACTTTTGTACGCGCCTGTACTAACGGTAGCGCCGTGATATGCGACCGGAAACGCGAGAAAGAGACAAAAGCCTGCCATTTGCATATTGCTCTTGCACCTGCCAATGAGTTTGTTGGAACACATCAAGGAAGAGATGTATTGTGAAACCCTTTCAGGTTTGATAAGTGATAATTTATCTTGATGGTATTGCAAGTAAGAGACGTAAAAGTGATAATTAATAGGACGCTAAATGTTATATTATCTGATATAAAAAAATGAATCTCTATTTCCCTTGGTCATCGCATCACGCGTGAATGGATGAAACAATTTCGCTAATTCTTATTTTGTTGTGTTAATTATTGTCAGGAAAAGGTTCTTAAGAAAAAAAAAAAGTTGCGCAGAAAGTCCTTTATGAATAAACTTAAGACCACGCGAACAAAGTCGCAGGCAACAGCTAGTGTTTAAATAAAAATGTGTTAATAGTAAGTAGATAGTTATATTAACATGACTGATTTGAACTTTCCACGAAATATTAAGAATATGATTTTTCAATCGCCAGGTACCTTTTATCCGACGAATGAAATTGACGCTTTGACACATATTCTATGCGTAAATTGTCAACACGTCAAACTTATTCTTTAAATAAAAGTTATCTGGCTGTTAAAAAACGGCCCTTAAAGTTTTACAAGTGACATGTAAAGGCAGTAATAGGAAACGTCAGAAAAATCTATATAGAGACGTTAGAAAGTACGAACGATATTTAAAGATCTTTGACTGAACATACTTCCCTGAGTTAGTAAAACAAATATTTGAAACTAAATTGCTAATCATGGTAGTAAAAACTGTCTATACCAGTGATTAACCGCAGGGAATGCAACCGGAAGCGAGGGCCATTGGCGGCAGGATATTGTGATGTGACGTCACAGCCCGGCGGGCTTCCGGTCAACACGTAATAACCGTACACGTTATTATGGAGCTTTACCGGTTAGACACAACGTTATGGGTATTAGCTTTGTTTTGATGAAAGTTATTATTATATAATTACTTACTGGGGATTATGTGGGGACGGCCGTAAAGAATGCCTTTTCCCACCGCCAACAGGAGGCGTGTCATAAAAGACGACTAACTCCTGTAGCACGAGATGGGCAGCAGCGTCTGTGTGTAAAATTTTATAAAAAAAACTGCGCTCGCCAACCCGCCTGCCAAGCGTAGCGAGTATTGGCAAGTCCCCCCCCCCCTCCCCCAATGAAAGTCGTTGGGGGAGGCCTATGTTCAGCAGTGGACTGAAATGATGATGATGAATTACTTACTCGTATAATTAATTGTGTATCTTTCTGTAAACATCAACTGTAACTTCTTTGTATGGTGTAAAAAAGATTTGGATATCTTTGTGTACCGATTTGTGTAATATGTTAGACTTTCCACTTGACTTCGGAATGGCATTTATGTATAAGGTAATTGTATTTCCCTGGCAGCAACTGCTTCTAATAAATACAAAGAAGCTAATTTTAACTCATAATTATGATTATTAAGCGAGATTTCTCTGATTCACACAAGTTTTTTTGTGGGATCAACAACTAAATCGCACAAAATACAAGTTTCTCATAAAAAAAAAGTTGTAATATTTGAGCAGTAGAATCACTTCTTAAGCTTCCACTGCACTTTTTTGTTACACCCTGTATAAATAGAAAAGGAAAGTGTTATTGTTTAGTTATGATTTTTAATAGGCTTAGTAGCAACTTAACTAATAAAAATGGACTTAGAGTTTTTTAGAGCTGTATGTCCTGTGGGTCATTTAAAATAAATTTTAGTACTATGGTCAGTTAGATAACGTCCGTTTTTAGGCTTCCGTAGCCAAATGGCAAAAAACGGAACTCTTATAGATTCGTCGTGTCTGTCTGTCTGTCTGTCCGTCTGTCCGTCCGTCCGTATGTCACAGCCACTTTTTTTTGAAACTATAAGAACTATACTGTTGAAACTTGGTAAGTAGATGCATTCTGTGAACCGCATTAAGATTTTCACAAAAAAATTGAAAAATAATAATTAATTTTGGGGGCTCCCCATACTTAGAACTAAAACTCGAAATTTTTTTTTTCGTCAAACCCATACGTGTGGGGTATCAATGGATAGGTCTTTAAAAATGATATTGAGGTTTCTAAAATAATTTTTTTCTAAACTGAATAGTTTGCGTGTGAGACGCTTCCAAAGTGGTAAAATGTGTGTCCCCCCCCCCTGTAACTTCTAAAATAAGAGAATGATAAATCTAAAAAAAATATGTAATGTACATTACCATAAAAACTACCAGCGAAAATTGGTTTGAACGAGATCAAGTAATTAGTTTTTTTTTAATACGTCATAAATCGTAAACCGCAATTTAACTTTCGTAATGTTATGGATTTCATTTTGCAATAAAAATACCATAACTATGACTCGATTGTCGTGATGGGTGAACTTTTACTCATAACTACACAGTACCAAGTAACTACTACATGTTTGTACGGAACCCTCGGTGCGCGAGTCCGACTCGCACTTGGCCGGTTTTTTGTAATCCATTTTGTAATTTTTTCGATACAATATCTGTTACGAGTAGGTCGTGTCGCTCGTGACTCTTTGCGATTTGCAAACAGCCAGACTGCGACTCGGGTAATTGAGTCAAATCGCTTTGGGCGTATCGCTTGCCCAACGACTGGTTGGATAGCGGCTTTCTTGTGTTATAAATATTAATAAATTGCTAACCTTATTAAATTAAATACTTAACCAAAGATATGAAAATTACTGATAGGATCAATCTAGACAGAATAGCCATAGCCTAGATACTAGATAGAACTAATAAACAAAAATCCATCCTTTTAAGAGACGAACTAGATTAAAAGGCGAAGTACTTGTATAATTCTGTCTAACCTCTATCTTTTGACCTGTTTTCCCTTTTTAACATACTACTGGGCAAGTCACCTCCAGACTCTTCCATTGATCTCTGTCCATCGCCGTTGACTCACGTGAGGTTAACCAAATCGTCGCACTATATTTTCTTGGGTCTACCTTCTTCAACAGCCGTCTGTAGGTACCCATCAAGTGACGATTTGGGCCACCCACCTCTTGCTTAGGAAGGCTGGGGAAGGCTTACGTCCAGCCGTGGACTGCAATAGGCTAACATGATGATGATTCTTGGGTTACGAGGTTTTTGCCAAGAGTGTCTCCAGCACACCCAAACCCGAGCTATTTTAAATAAGTTAGTTTTTTTTACCCTAGGACCCTTTGTGGACGTGTAAATCGCGTGACTAAGCCAAATGGGTCAGTAAAGAAAGTTAAACATACTCGTATAAACATGGAATAACATTGTGGATTCCGCTTATACATATTGTACATAACTGTGTCTTGTTTGTAATAACCTTGTTTTTTTGAGAAATAAAATGTCTATCTATCTATCTACGAGTATTTTCTAATAAACCATCAAAATCTGAACGCGCTCAATTTAATATTTCTAAATTAAATCCAACCGTTTCATGTTAATTTACATAATTCGATTGAGTATTTACAACAAACTCATAATGAAATAATCCTTATCGCTTCAAATATTTTGAAATTTTGCTCTCTCCGCTTTATTCTCAACGAAACAGTTTCAACGGAAAGTAAATAAACGGAAATCTTCGTTGTTTACTCGTTACACTCGCTTTTAAGGGATTATTAATCACAATTTGTATTATTTAAGGCGAAACGGGAACAGTTGTTTTGCTTCGCGATTAGAAAGGTTTAGCGATGCGGTTGGTCGTTGCGATGATTAATTTTGAGAATGAATCGGTACATACTTAACTATGAGCTTATCAGTACAAATGGTTTATTTTATTAAAATAAATAGATTCTTTCAACAATCACACTAAACGAAGCTTGTAGTATGGCGACTATTAGCGAACAAGCATACTTAAGTACATTTAAAAACATCCATGACTTATGTACAGACGCTCGAGTTCATTACATAAACGTTTTTCCCTTGCAGGATTTGAACCCCTTGCATTCTTGTTCAGCAGATACACATAAAAAGGCCTTTCTATATTATAAGTATTTTAATGCCATAATTAACATTTGAAATAATGTCCTATATTTAGCTTAATCATGCAGTGTTAATAAATGTTAACAACCAAAATAATTGTTAACAGATAGCCAACTCAATAAATTTCGCATAAAGCAATAATTTCATATGCTTTACCTATAAAATATCGCAATTGCAAGAAACAAAATTGCAAAATTTATATGTGGAAACATTGCTATCCGACTACGTTTAAAACATACTAGCCACATAACTTGTTGAGTAATAAATCTAGTTGGTTATCGAGTAATTTCACAAAAATATAAAAAGCTAACATTACTACTGCGTAGGCAATAACTCTTTATCAATAGATAAGCAGCCATATTTCGTTTTCTTCGGTTGCGAGAGTATGTAACTAGTTTCTATAAGCAACGTAGTTTTTATTGCTTATAAATTATTTAGCAAAGGTTTTGTAGTTTTTGCGTATACAGAGATACTTATAAAACAGTTTCCAAAAAGTAATCAAAATATGTTCATCAAAACATTTTTTTTAAGGAGTCAACATCGAAATCGGCTAGGATCCGATTTTCTTTTATCCTTATAAACTAATGCTCAAACTTGATGATTATGTATGGAGCTGTAACCGATTTTTCCTTATTTTTATGTTGACCCCTTAGTTAAAGTCGTTTGTACACATACGCCTACTTAAGTTTAGCAATAGTAAATAGTAACCCCGTATGAACATTAATGTACCTAAATAACGTATAATGTGTTAAGTCTTCAAAATTCTGTAATCCGCCAGCGCACCAAAGTCACTGACATCGGCAAAAAGGTGGCACGACTGAAATGGCAATGGGCGGGCCACGTATGTCGTAGAGACGACAAGGTGTTATTCTAGAGACCCCGCACGGGAAGACGAAGTGTGGGCAGACCACCAGCAAGATGGTCGGACGATATCGCAAAGACTGCAGGACCGACCTGGACAAGAATCGCCGCACTAAAAGCTAGCTAGAGAGAGCTTCAGGAGGCATAATATGTCCAACAGTGGACGAAAAACTTATGCTGAAAAAGTTGTGCCTATAAATATATCAAAGAAACTTTATGTGTAATTTTAAGGTCTTTTAAGTGTTAATTTTTTTTAAATGAATTGGTGAATTTTCTCATTTTGGAGTGGGAGTCCAATCCAGACCGTATTACCGTCACATTATATCTATAAAATTAACCAACTTATTCATTTTTACAGTATTCAATGGTCTTACAGATCAATACAACCTTCAATTCCGTACTCCGCCGGCGAACTTGCGCCATTATTAACCCGAACAGAACGTCGCCTTTTTAACAAACTGCCGAACTAATTAAAACTTGAGCCAATAAGGACCAATACTCCTCGTTACTGTGTTGTCAATAAAATGAAAACTACAAACAAGAAGCCCTGACTAAAAGCAGCAAGAGAAAATCAACTGTAACATGTTTTGGGTAAAGATGAAAATGATTTGACTTGTCTTGCTAGAAATGAATCAATCATTTCCTTGAGTTTAGGGTGGCTCTATCAAATGCAGGTAAGTCATATGTTACCGGTGCGATTCAAATTTAAATGTTCCAATTTTGACAGGTGGAAAGGGAAGCATTTTCTTTTTTTATTTAATTGAATATTGAATAAAAAATACTTCTAATTTGTTATTTTTAAAGCTTATGGTTATGGTTTTACACTCCTTATAGTTAAAAAAAAAGTAAATACAAAAAATATATACAGCTCGACAGACCGACGACCTTAGAAAGATGGCTGGCAGTGGATGTATGAAAAAAGTGGGAGATCGGGCTCTTCGACGCTCTTTAGGGAAGGCTTACGTCCAGCAGTGGGCTGAAATAGGCTGATATGATGATAATGATGAAAAAAATTATATAGATAGAGATTATTTTCAATTATAACCTATTTCAAGAAACATTCTTTTTTTAATTTAAGAAAATTAATTTACGCGTGAATAGTTTTTTTGTGAATTTTTTGAATGTGCTTTAAACATAGTGCTAAGAATATTAAAATAAAAAAATAACGAGTTTTAAATATTGCCTGACCCCAAAAAAACTTACTTGTTTTTACATCTGGTAAGAAACCGTTACAAAAAGGCTTACAAAATTGCATTCTTCGTAAATAATAAAAAGATGATTGCAGATCAATTTAATTATACCCCAGCTGTAGCAGGTGGTGATGGCACGCGCCATCTTCGCAGAAGGTCGCTAGTTTGACAGGTCCGCGGAATCATGCGCATGACCATAGTCGATACGAGAAAAACACTAACTTACCACCTTTTGACGGGTCATTCAACCTTTGAAGGGTTAAAATCATAGACCACTTAGCCATTAGACGCCAGATGCAAGTACATAAGTTTAAGTCAACGTGTAAACCTCATTTTAGGAAGAAATTAATGTAAATTTGCAAAGCAATTCATGCTTTACGTTATGTTCATAATTAAATAAATAATAAATATAATTAATATTTATTTACCAAAAGGTAAAATTCAATTTAGGTATGTCACATTATTTTACTAAATGTGTTGCGGCACACGATTATTACAAACTGTCAAAATATTGTGGTGCAAAGCAATAATGCATTCCTAACCTGTGCCTATTCTTATCTTTCTGTAGCAGACATAATACAATTAATATGGATAAAGCAGTGCATGCAACTGCAGTACGTTATGCTAAAAAGTTATGTGTTTTTTCCTTTTTTGCGTGTCGATGGTAAATAAGTTAAAGTAAAGTATATAGCCGTCTCACTGCAGGGCACAGGCCTCACCACAACCATGAGGTATCGTGTCAATGTAATCAGGTGTAAATTAGCTCAGTAATTTGAATTAGTTATTGTTTAAGGTTATTGATTTTATAGGTTGTTTAGCAAAAAGTATCTTCATATGCGAAGTCTCTATAGCTTGTTTGTCTGTAAATGTTTTATTTGGCATTTTACTTTTTTAATGCTTGCACCTGGTTCACCGAGGTGAACGATCTGATAATTAATCCTTTATTATGAACGAATGCAACCCAAAGAATTATGTGTAAATATTAGAAAAAAAATATTAAAAAAGTGTATGTTTGTGTACAGTCAACGGCAAGTCAACCTACCTCAAAAGTTACAAAGTCATTGAACCGATTTTCAACTTTAAGTCCGACACGTAGAGATCAATATCAATTGAGAAAGTTTGACGTTTTGTGGTAGGTTGACGAGCTGTTGTCTATACTTATAGAATTGACTTTTTAACAGGACATCGTTCTATTTATAAATGAATTGAAATAAAATGATACCTTTATATTAATTTCGCATTACAAAAAGGTTTTTAAATATTCACGTTACAAATAATGGAAATTCGCCGTTTGCATAACCCGTCAGTCGGAAACGAGATACAATTTAAATTATTTTGTTACGCGGCTACATGTGTGTGATCAAACCACAGAATTGGCAGAATAATGTCAAAATATTTGTCATTTTATTCAACTAAAGCACAATTCTGTGACAATCTTGAGGCCCGATTCCCGTACTTTGACAATAGCCGCAATCCGGTGTCGATCCGCTCCCAGAGTAACATTACGATCACAAATGGTATTCTCGTACACCCAAAAAATGCAATTTATTTATTTATTTTATTTTTATTTTTATTTATTTAGGATAGCAAACAATTGTACAATTTCAAATACAAAATGTTTTACAACAATATTACTATTGCTTAATCAGCACCGTTGTCCCCTTCTTAGATATGTTAAAGTTGTTGCCTCTTAATTACACAGGGTTACATTGCAAAGGGGTGCCAAATGTCAAACGCCTTATGAGGTTAAAAATAATACCGATTAAGACACTTCTTTATATTGTTCTCTAGATCTTATTTTTTTAATTTGGCTTCCGTTTGCAATGTAACCCTGTAGTTCGTAATGAGACTAAAAATGGAAAAAACCAAAATTAGATTTTTGCTTTATTTTCAGTCTTATTGGGATAGTTTTGATAATTGTACGTCAAATTATAAGTTTACGAGAATACGTTTGTGATCGTAAATGTTACTGGGAGCGGATCGACAACTACAACAAATTACGAGAATCAAACCCTGATTTCCACGCGGACAGAGCCGTGGGCAGTCCCTCCGTTGTAATATTTTCTTGTCATTGTGTTTAAACTTTAACAGGATGTCATTATATCCAAACTCAAGACAAATGTGTCCGAGGAATTTGCCAGAGGCCGCAATCGAACTGGTGACCTTTAGCTCCGACCCATCACTGCAATTGCATGATGGAATGTACAGAGCACTGAACCACAGTAGAAAAAGTCTATTACTACCAGATTAGGCATTTATTATGCTAGAGAACAATAGACGCAATTAGCTCAAAATTAAGATGAAGGTCGACTTAATGATGCTTGGCTTATGCGTAAAATAGTAGATCGATACAAACTGCAGAGATGGTTATACTTACGTAGCCTCACTAACCATAAAACCATTAAAATACATGTTTATTCTCAAAAGACAACATAGACATTCTCAAAAGAACTTGACAGGGAGGGATTAGGGTAACGTAGACAAAACTATACAATTAATAATGGTTATGAATAATTGAACTATTTAATAATTCAACCCAATAACAGAATTCTGATTAAAAATTTAATAGATATGATTGATATGAATATGTTAAGAGAGCAAGGAGAAAAGATATTTCTGATGGCATCTGCAAAAGTGAGACAACCGTTTCTGGTTCTATTATGGAACTACGTCTACGTGGATGACTTCTCTGGAGTCGTGCGCCTAAACGATGAGGATCGTGAGCGTTTTGTGAAATTAAACTCTTTTGAATAGTCGTTATGATGTAACTTTTGTTGGGTCGGTAAGTTATACGAGGGTGAACGTATTTTCAAAAGAATTAGGTACAATATTTTGAAAACATTTTCTTGCAATCTGTAATCTAACTATTTGTATTCAAATTTTACTTAATCAAGATCGTGTGTTATTTATTAAATGTATTGTAACTTGTAACATACTTGAGACTTGCTTTGAAAATTTTTAATACAACATTATTATAACAATTTTAGATGTCGCGACTCAGTTCTTCTGTTTTAATATTAATTTAAATATACTACAAAAATATTAACTACAAGAGTTAGAGCTATAATAAAGGTGCTATTAGAATACTACTGGTATCTTTTAACACTTTTTTTAATTAAAATATAAATAAAATATTGAACAACATCAAATACATTACTCTAATCCTAGCTTAGCTTACCTATAGCTTAAGGACTTGTGTTACAGAAATCAGAAACAATGACGGTACCACAACACCCACACCCGAGACAATATAGAAAAGTTATTTTACTACATTGACCGGGAATCGAACCCGGAAGCTCAGAGACGACACCAAATCTGGTTTGCTCGCCTCTTGGCTACGGAGGTCGTCTTTTATTAGATTATCTTGTAACCAACAGCTATCTAACTATGTAATCAAATGTGTCACTGTCACAAATCACTATGTACTAACCTACTGTATTTGCCCTCTCGATTCCAGACTTTTTATTCGTTACCTTTTTCAATTTGTGTTTAAAATGAGACTTAACCTCGATTACAGTAATAGAATTAAATTTCATTCTTAAATGACACTTAAGAGATTAGACAGTCAGCGCGTGCGCATAATACGTAGTATTAGGGTAATCAATGGAGAAATTATTTAAATGATACGTAATGCGATTAGTGGGACATACCCGTAGATGATAATCCGTCATTATTTCTATGTAATCTGTGATTATATGTTAATTAAGTGAAATATCGAAAGAAATGTGAGTAATAATAAAAGTTAATCTGTCGTATAGGCCTTGAAATATATAAAGAAATCCATTCTATCAATATAGTTAATTAATCAACCAATTAAATAACTAAATTGAAAGAAAAACTGCAATCTTAATAAAGAAGAATGTATATTTACGAAGATGTAAAAAAACTGTACTGTACGTACCCAAAAAAAAATTAAAGCACTAAATTTTTTTTTGTTAACAATTCATAATTTTTTCCCCTCTCAAAAACATAGATGTCTCCGGTAATTGTTCGTCGAGTCTTTTTTAAACTGATCTGTTTAAAAGAAAGCAGCAATATAATTCTGTACTATTTCATTTCATGTCCATGCGTTTCTAATTCAATCTCGACACCTGAATGAGGCCCCCACGTGGCTCGATACGTCAGTTATACAACTTAGTTGCGCCAGCGCAGCCAACTGACACGCCTCCACATTCCGACGTTGTTATAACAAAAAGTATTATGATGTATAGTGTGTGAATTTGTCAGACCTAGACCCCGAGGTCAGATTCTTCATTTTTCGGACAAGGGCATCAATTATATTCAATATATAATCTTTCTTAACAGGTTTAGTTAGTAATTGGTGGGAAAATATTGCTTGGGTATACTTGATATACACAGGGTTATTTGTAAAACATCAACAACCTCCTAAGGTCTGATTCTGGTGCTCAGACCACCAGACGAGAAGGCTAGGGCCCTGTTTATGTACCTTTTTACCCCAAAATGTACGTTTTTAGCGCTGGCTATGTACCTTTTGGGAACTAAGTTGCGGCAACACTGGCTATGACATTCGTCTAATTTGGCATTGGTTACCACGTGTAGACGTGCAGTTTGTGATATTTGCCTGTGTCAAAGCTTTGTCGACTAGACGAATACACCAAAGCAAATACCTACCGCCATGTGAAGTGCCACATTAAGATTGCTAAATGCTGGTAGCACCGACAAAGAATGTGTTGTAGCATAAAAAAACAGGTTTTTAAAATAAAACTAGCTGTCCCGGCGAACTTCGTACCGCCTCTTCGTCCCTTTTGTTTCCCGTGAATTTTTCCGTTGTTTTAATAGTTATTCTGCTATTCGGAGCGGAGACAAATTCAACAAATCAAAAATCATAAAAATCGGTCCAGCCGTTCTTGAATTATAAATGGTATAACTAACCAGACTTTGTTTTATATAAATCAAGAACAAGGCTTAAGTTGGAAGTGGAAAACAAACACGAAATTTTTGTTATCAAGTAAAAAGCTTGAGGAATAAAACACAATGCTGTTTTATTTAATATTTATCAATAATTGATAAGTGAAGCGATAAGGAATGAAACTAGAAGTGGAAACAAAAAGTAGTACAAAAGCAAAATTGCGGAAATT
The DNA here is from genome assembly GCA_963576865.1 of Anania hortulata. NCBI lineage: Eukaryota > Metazoa > Arthropoda > Insecta > Lepidoptera > Crambidae > Anania > Anania hortulata. The sequence goes on from OY756400.1 coordinate 2,807,411, forward strand.
CTTATACAACATACCTAGGACCACGTATGTGCCTTATAAGGAATTCGAAGTTCCCAGGAAAATGCTATCGTAGATTATTGCATTAATAATCATGGATTTCTACGAAGTTTCAGTTCGATACATCTATCATTCTCAGTATTTCTCAGTTACAACACTGTTTGTCGTAACAAAAACTAAAATATTTTATTCAATGCAATCGTATATGGATTTCTGAAATTATCACTCGTATTTTGTAAACAAGTTTATTATTTGGTACGAGTTCGCAATTCTAATCATAACACATTTCAAGTAAGTATCACACGTGCGTTCTAATTTAAAAACATAAATAATTAAAAAATGGTAATACCATGGCATAACCAGATTTTTTGACAGTGGTTTAATCAAAATCATTTAAGTATCATCTAAATATCACTTTAATGTTGATGAAACCAATTTATTTAGGATAGATAGGTGTGAATAGATGTTAAAAAATCTGTAGCAAATTTAACAAAAATTGTAAATAAATCAACCACCTTGAATTATTCCCTTTACTGTAAACTTGACATTTCCCACTTTCCATTAATCGAATAAATAAAAATAACTCACGAAGGCCAAGCCCAGGCTGAAGTTATGGTAAACTCAGTCTCAAATAATGGCGCGCTGAATGTCACCGTGGAACTATCCTAAATCAGTCACATTGCTAACTTTCTAAAAATTTCTTATTAAGTTTTTAATTTGTTAAGTTGCTTTCATTCACGTCAATTTAAACAAATTAGATTATTATTCTGTTGTTGTCATCGATGTTAAATATCTGTACTTCAAATGATTAACAAAGCTTTAATTGAAAGTGTTATGTTATGTAATCCCAAGTACATACTTCAATACAGATGTAGATTTCTACAACATACTACAATACTAAAATCTATAATATAATTGAAATAAAGTCGGGTTAGTTACACCATTTATAAGTAGAGAACTGCTGGACCGATTTTTATGATATTTGATTTGTTATTTTTTTCCACCCCGAATAGAAAAATAACTATGAAAACATCGAAACATTTACAAAAAAAAAGAAAAAGCGGGAAGTTCACCGGGACAGCTAGTAAAATAATAAAATAAAGTAGTAACAAGACAAACTCGTCACCATCACCAGTCAAGACGTTCCTTAGCTCATTCCTACATTTCACAGTAACGTATAAATTTACGAACAGGAAAGTACGACCTTATTAATTTTATGGGACCGCTTGGTCTACTTCGAAACCAGTTTGAGTCGATGGAATAGTACCTAGCAACAATATAGAAACGTGGCCATACGAGCTCTTAACTGAATACATTATATCCCCATCCAATAGCATGGTAGATTGACCACACACTTTGCAAATTTTACTCACAGAGACCTTGATACTTATTTTGATGAAGGTCTGATAACCTAGGTACATCTTTACATTGAAAAAGCGATATACTCATTTCCTCTGCCCAAAGGTTGTCTGAAAGAAATCTCTTTTGGCGATAAGGCCGCCAAATTGTACCTGACTGCGTCTTGTTTGTGATAACCTTTAATGTTGTTTTGTGCAATAAAGTGTCTATCTATCCAGTGCAGACTAACAATATCAGCACATCATATTTACATCAGCAAAGAAGAAGAAAGAAGAAGAAGAAAGAAGAAGAAGAAAGAACTGTACCCTACACTTCTAACATAAGTTTTTAAGTAAACTTTAAAAGAAGTAGTACCAACCCATGTAACATTTTAACTTGGAAGCACAATAAAGATTATTTATTAATTACCTCTAGAAGTATTCTCTCTGGAAAAGTACCTATGTACCAATGTACCTAGACATTCCGTTTATTAAAGCGACTCTCAATGAACAAGAACAAAAAAAAACGAGTCATAAATATATAATGATATAAATAAATAAATAAATATTAGACAACATCACATACATTGCTCTGATCCTGTGGTAAGTAGCCAAAGCACTTGTGTTACAGAAATCAGAAACAACGACGGTACCACAACACCCAGACCCGAGACAATATAGAAAAGTTATTTTTCTACGTTGACCCGACCGGGATTCGAACCCGGAACCTCAGAGATAGCGACACCAAGTCCGGTATGCTCGCCTCTCGGCTACGGAGGTCGTCGAATGAATGATAATTATGAATTTATAATATAATATGAATGATAACTATTCACAAATGTATGACAACTATCAAAATAATATACTTGTTTATACTTTTTGTTTAAAAAAGGATGTCGCTTATAATAATTTATATGGATTGACTTGACTTGTTTTGATTGAGTTAGGATGGATGGCCTCTCACTGTTATGCCCCAGCCAGCAGATTTTAAAATATACAGCTTGGAGGTCTTTGACATCGGTTATAAAAATCTATACTGTAATTTTTGCCTTCATTTCCTTTAAATTCTTCATTTCGTTGTTAGTTTATCAATTATCATAAAATACAAATAAATAACATAACTTCCTTTAAGATTTGGTTTACTTTAAAAGATTTTTAGTTAGATAACAAAATCATAAACCAAAACTGTAATTATTAAAATATGAAAGTACGTTGAATGTTTTTTTAGCATTTTATTCTGGCACAAGATGGCATTAGCAGATAATGAGACAGAAGAGTCCAGCAAAATTGTAAAAACATCGAGAAATATCCTAGATATACAGGTTGTAACGAAAAGGTGAAATAAAACTTCAAGGGGTTATTCTACGGCTAAATTACATCAACTTTTTCTATGGGACCAACATCGAATTCGCAAAAAAAAAAACACTTTCCCATACTAAAACGCGACCAGCTGGCATCAGTTTGTATGGAAACGTCAATACTGTGCTAGTTGAGGATAGAGTGTAAGTGTGTAAGTTTTTATAGACTACCTATGTTGTAATCTGTGCTACCGAATACAGTGTTCATTCACTTTTACCAGGCACAAAAGCGTGAGATATGTACTTAATCATGCTACAACTTTCTCGATCACGGTACCGGTTTCATACGAGTTACCTATATTTATAGTACGAAATCAAACCTTTTTAAATTAAGGCGAGTAGTGCCCCTAAATTAGCGACTTGACGAATGTTAGTACGAATATACGAGTAGCACGAAAACTCATTGAAATACGGTTCATAACAGCGCGCGCAATAAAACGTGGCTGTTACGACAGTCGCTGCGTCTCTAGGTTGCGAAAATTCAGGAAAATATGGAAAATAAATCATACAATCATCTTTTCGCATAGACCCATTGTTTGAATAAAAATCCTATGCTTAGTTTGTAGCTTTTATGTTGGCCTATCAATTGATGCATAAACGAATTAAATCGGTCAAGCGGTTTTAAAGAAGAAGAAGAATTAGATTCTTTTTTGCTTGTTTTTTTAATGATTTCAATTTGTTTTTTCTTCTAAAGTAAGAGCATACCTAGCATTTGTTTCTAATAAATACTAGAAATGTTGTGTAGGTTTTGACAATTCTTAGCATATTTTTAAAATATTTTTCTGACAAACTGGGTTTAAGTAGTAGGCTTTTAAAACCACATGCTAGTTTACATTTGGCGACTACACTCGCTTTAAAAAAGACGCAAACATCAACGCGACTGCGACGTATTGTACCTATTTACAGATTAAGGGACAACCAAGAGCTCCTATAGCAGCCTTTTTTCAGCCTTTTTTCTTTAAAGAACACTGCCTGGTACCTCGGAAAAGTACCATAATAAAAGCGATATTAAAATAATTTACAGTAAAAATGCAATAGTTACTCAATAAGAATGTGTTGAAATCAGACTCTGAACAGTTGGTATGTAATTTAGAACTGCTATAGATTTGGTTGCGAATACTATTTGCATATCGTGAATGGAGTATCCATTTAGATCGGTGATAAAGTCTAGGAGTAGGTACTGGCCTACTAGTGTATGTTGAGTGTGAGATTGAACACGCTGAATATTTGAAGCAATGGTTTGCGGATTATGATTATAACTAAATTAAATTACAATTTAAAGCCCCACACAAATGTGCAGCATCAGCTCAAGACCTCGACCATCATTTATCTAACACCTGCTTATTAAGACCATTACTATGAGCCCAAACACGCTGTATCTGCAGTAATTTGCTTAGGAATTAAGAATCCAACAGATTCCTTGATGCTGCAGCATTAGTTTAAGGTTGTCATGTCTTGGGAACACTACTACTAATATAACAGTCCATCATTTCATTTTTGAAAGTTTGCAATAAACTGAAAATCCTTTTGTCAGGTAGGAAATGAGCTGATAACCTTAAAACAGCTAAATAGATCTTCATAAAATATATCTAAGATCCATCTCTGCAATATCAACTTTAAAACAAAAAAAACTGCATCAAAATCGATAAATGCGTTTGGGAGCTACGATGCCAGATATACAGATACGTTAAACATAACGTAACGTTAAACTTATAAGACCCCTCTTTTTGTCAAAAGAAGTGTGTTGTCGTGTTTGTCAAAAGAAAAACAAAGTTTTAGTAACGCCTTAAATCTCACTCTCATTCTCGCATGTCATTTATTATCTTAAGTTTCCTCTTGTCATTATACCTACGAGTAATACCTAAAAATAAATCAAGTAAATATATATTTTTAAATGTAGCTTGAGTAAGCCTAAATGCTTAATTTGTATAAAATAAAAAACCGGCCAAGTGCGAGTCGGACTCGCGCACCGAGGGTTCCGTACAAACCTGCAAGGTTTACAAAGTTCGTTCATTACGACAATCGAGTCATAACTATGGTATTTTTATTGCAAAATGAAATTCATAACATTACAATGGGGAAAGATGGAGGAGCATAAATTTAAGACAAAGATCTCTTTATCGTTTAAGTAATCCTTTATTTTATATTAACACATATAAAAGTAATAAGTTTATATTTATTAAAAAATATATATTTTGTAATGTAACTAAAAATTTAAGGTTTTCGGAATTTTTCCTTTATGTGTGCTATAAAACGTTGCTTCATGCCAAATTTCAAGATTCTAGGTCGACTGGAAGTACCCTTTAGGTTTTGATTCCCTTGCGAGTACTTGCGAGTTTCAAAATATGCAGCTTAAATTGCTGTTTCTTTTGATTGCGTTGACATAGAAGTTTGATTTTGTTACAGCTTAAAGGTATTATAGACCTGAGTATTTGGTATGAATTTCAATTTAATACCTCTACGCGTTTATGAGGAAATGGGTAGTAAGGTTAAAATTATTAAAAAAATATATATTATGTGATGTAACTAAAAATTTATGGTTTTCGTAATTTTTCCTTTATCTATGCTATAAGACGTTGCTTCGTACCAAATTTCAAGATTCTGAGTTCACGGGAAGCACCCTGTAGGTTTTGATTCCCTTGCAAGTGTCGAATATTTGCGGCATAAACGGCTGTATCTTTTGATTGCGTTGGCTTAGAAGTTTGATTTTTTCACAGCTTCAAGGGACAGTAGACCTGAGTAATTGATATAAATTTCAGCTTCATACCTCCACGCGTTCCTGAGAAAAAGGGTCTTGACAGACGGACGGACGGACGGACAGACGGACAACAAAGTGATCCTATAAGGGTTCCGTTTTTTCCTTTTGAGGTACGGAACCCTAAAAACAGGTTTTTACAAAGTGAAATACTGTTTCATTAAGTGTATTTGAAAAAATATACGAAAATAATAAAAAACACAAAGTGGAATTTAAAGCGAGTGAACCTGTGGTTTATGTCGTCAGACCGGATCTGGGTAAGAATGTTTGAAAGCAATATTTTCACAAATGTATGTGAAAATTCTAAACTTAACTTTTATGTTGCTACATGTGAAGAAATCTATTAAACAGAAGGTTTAAGATTTTCATTTCTGGTGTAACCGGTAAAGATGGTATAAGCGTCTTTGGTACACATAATATGGTCTAAAATAATACATTTTAATAGTCAAGGTATCTAACATGCATCTATCCGGTTCGGACAAAGCAACTAAAGTAGTAAAAATTTGCAAGACGTTAGTGCAACTTCCTAACAGTAGATTGAAAGTATCTTAAAATCCACTTAAAACTAACAACATTAGACTTTTTCAGTAAATTTTTAATGGTTTCAACTTCCATGAACCTCCGAAAATTAAATAAAGATATTTTATTTCATAATTGAATTATATTATTTATCAAAATACAATATCACAATGTGTCAGAATACAAAATGGTTGTTGAACATATTTAAAAAATACAAGTTTTGATTTTAATTATGATTTCTTAAAATTTACAATCTTGCACATAAAACGTAAAAAAGTAATTATTTCCGTTAAGATTGATTTTTAATAGCCGGATAACTTTTACTTGAGGAATAAGTTTGACATGTTGACAGTTTTTGTATAAAAAATGTTTCAAAACGTCAATTTTATTCTCAACAAATTTTATCCATCTTCGAACTTAACTGCAGTTGATTAGTTTTAAATGCCTACTCTGTACGACGTCTGTATACTTCTAACTCAAAACAATTTAATTCAGGATGTGTAAAATATTTTCAAATTTACAATTCTAACCTAAATCGTACTAAATATTCCCTAAACCGCATTCAGCTCTTATCTAACCGACCGTAACCCAGAACCGGCTCCCGGTCCAGTCGTTTTCTTTAGGGATTTACTTTCAATGGCCCATAGCTTTGTTGCAGACACTATTGTCGTGAGATTGGTGATACCACTCACAATGGGACCGCAACAATTAATGCGGCGATTAGAAACAATCCACAATGGCACGTGAGAGGAATCGCACGGGTTTTTTCCCATTAGAATAGAATTTATACAGTGTTCAACAGGAACATTTGCTCTTCTATCAGTGAAATAATGTCGAGAATGGAGTGTATGAATGTTGTGGGTGACTGTACAGAAGGAAACGCGGTTGTAAATGCCAAGTTCGTGAAACGAAGAGTAATGGAGTGCTTAATGTTACAATGTTACTTTTATGGATTGATGATTGTACCAAACGACCAAATTAGTGCAAAACCTGAAAGTACGTTCTTCTCATCTTAACTAGCAATAGCTTTTCGAATAAAAATACCAAAAAACAAAGATAGTGTACGTCAGTCACGTGATAGCTAAGCATCTAACCTCATAAAATTAATAAGGGAATCTTGTCGCTGTAGCTAAATCAGCAAGGACGATGATGGTTTGAACTGGCCGTGTGTACCTACATACTACACACGGCTAAGAATTTGATAAAATCTTACCATAGGCTGAATTTCTAGTTATTATTGTGCAAATAATATAGATTAAGTTCATTGCCTTTTATTCTTGTTCAAGTGGTAACAAGAGACGTTTAGCATGAGTAACTAAATGAAAGAAAGTGTTAGCGAATCAATAAGAAACAACATAATTGGTGAAAATTCTTAGTATTTTCGAAATATCCAAAAAAGCATGTGAAAAAGTATATCGTGTGTCTATTACTAGCTCATTTGTGCACAAGATTATACCACTTCGCGCTCCGTCGAGTGTGAAATGACTTGAGCGTGGCGCCTCGATGCTAGAACAACGTCGATAGCAATTAAATAGTTTAACCGTGAAGGGACTCTTTGTCTAATAAATCTTTACCGTTGAACTCTTAATACAACATGTTGAAATTTTTTGAAATTGATGCAACCAAATTACTCATAGATTCAGAATGAATTTTAACTCACAATCGTTGCAGGGATAACATTAGTGTGGGAGCTCGATACAATGCTTATAGATCGCCATAAATGGATTCCGTTCAATAAGAAAGACAGCAAGAGAAGCTTTATGTGCAGAAACGAGTTATATTTGATTATTATCATCAGTGGTCTTCTTTCGCCAAATTATAAAAATAACAAAAAACAAGTGTCATGGTCTTGAGGTGAGGATTTAACAACTCATGTTACGAAGTACTAAACATTGTACTAGAAGCATTCAAGGCAATAAAACAATCATATTAAGATGACCCGAACCGGAAATCAAAACCCTTTGCGTTCAAGGCGAATCATCTGTGCCACTGCGCCAATCAGGTTTTAAAGATGAAAACAACTTTGTATCTTATCGTGACAGCATTTACATTAAACCGGCCCACATCGCAGATCAAAAAAACATTTATCAACGAAGGACCTTAAGATTCGCGTCCAAAAATTCTAAGAATGTGCGTCTTCGTCTAGTTTTGTACAAGTGTCGGACTAAACGCCGAGAAATGGGCCCGAGTGGGTGCGCACAACGAGCTAAAAACACGTGGATACGGTCATTGATATTCTTATAAAACCAATAAAGCTTGATAAGGTTTTTGATACGTTGACATAAAATTCGTTACATACATTGGGCTTGGTGAAAATCTTTTTAGTTTAAATTTTTTTTTATGGAGGATGAGCAAGAAGGCTTTGCCCAGCAATAGGATACACCCTATCGCAGTCTACTGCTGGACGTGAGCCTCTCCCAAAAAACGATCTCCCGCTTTTTTATCCAGCCACTTCCAGCCATCTTCCTAAGGTTTGCCAAGGCGCGATCTCCACTGGAGATCCCGTTTACTCCACCTTTCATCGGTTCTGCAACAGATGAGGCCGGCCCACTGCCACTAGCTTGCTACATTTTTGGACTATACACCCGGCTTGTTTAAAATAATAAAGTCTTTACAAATCAAAGATACGCAAAAAGTTATATTTATCATCTTGCCCTACGACGAAAGGAGGTTCTTTACTAAACTAATGTTTACGTATAGCGTTAAATTCTTTATCGTGATTACTGTTAGAAGTGTTTGAGAAAATCAGTTTGTTCCAAATGTAACTTTTGTGAAAACTGGTTGAAAAGCACAACTTATGGACATCAAATATTGAATTACAGTCGTTCCAAAAATATTCATACTACAACTAGAATATTAAGAATTGCGCAAGCTTTCGTCAATCTGGAAGTCACTGGGGGAGGCCTATGTTCAGCAGTGTGGACATCCTATGGCTGAAATGATGATGATGGTGAAGCTTTCGTATTAGATTTCGTAGTATTGGTATCTATGGGACTAAAATCCAGGGGCGTCTAAAAACAAGATGGAAAGACGACATCTGCCTAACTTTGGGGCCATACTGGAGTAAAATTGCAGAAGACAGAGAACAATGAAGAGAGCTGGAGAAGGCCTATGCCAAAAGGCATACCGAATTGCGGGATATCTTATATGTATGTAGATATGTTAAACACCCAATTTTCGGAAATGAAGGCTTTGATATTAGGATTAGTATCGAATAACTAATAACCATTAGCATTACCCGCATGCACGTTACACGATTTCTTCTTGGTTCAGTCCGGTCAAGTTGCGTTTTTAATTAATTTGTATTCCATAATACTAGCAAAGTAATTTGCTGCAAGTCATGCATAAAGATAGGTTTAAAATGCCACTTCTATATTTCGTAGGTCCCCGCGGGCCACACTTGCCGATTCACAGAACCAGTTCCGAGGGCACTCGATCTGGCGTGCGCGTGGGCAACTTTCTCGAGATTCCTGCGTGGATGACGTTGCCGAAGCCTCGCTGGGCCTCAATTGTCAAGAGCACAGAACTAGCTTTGCCTGGGGCTCAGCTAGCCGGCCAGAGACAAGACTACAGTATTTTTGACAACTACATACTAAACCTGTTGGCTCAACTTGTGTGATCGAACAAAATCAAGAGAACTTTTATTAAGTAGAATAGGGACAAATATGTTACCTATAATAAGTAGGACAGGTACCAGTTATGAACTCAATAAAAAAAATGTTGATCCATTAATCGACAAAAACGATTCACAGTGGCCATTATAAAATACACACACCCATAGGATTAAGATTAAGTACAAGACTAGAAAATTAAAGTGTGACAAGACTTATTAAGTTGAGCTACTTGGCTCAGTTCTATTATTTTGGAGGAAGACAATACAAACGGTCGAAAGTTTAAGCATTTTCTAGGTAAGCTTGCTCCACAATAACCTTTTTACATTTAATCTCTGTCAGATTTTGATCAAAATAACATTACCATTGCGAAAGTATAGTTTTAAAAATACTACTATAAAATTTTGTTTTTGCAATTACATGCTAGTTGGTTTATTTACAAAAACAATTTACCCTTGAAAATGAAATCGACCGACTGAGGTCGAAACAAAATCGAAACCACGTTTCTTGGCTATCTCGATTACTGCTTTTCCAATTGATCTACCAAGGAAAGAGAAAAAATATAAATAAAATCATTGAAAAAAAAAACAAATAAGATGCTAATTCTCTTTCTTCTTTTGATCCGTTTGACCGATTTAAATTGTTTATACGTCGATTTATAGGCCAACATAATAGCTACATACTGAGCAAAGGAATTTTTGTTCGAACAATGGCGTCCATGCGAAAAGTATTATTTTCCTCAATTTTCGCTACGTAAAGACGCAGCGACTGTCGTAACAGCCACGTTTCATTGCGCGCTGTTATGAACCGTATTTTAGTTATGTTTACGGGGGATAATCGCACTAACATTCGTCGAGTCGCTTATTTAGGGGCACTACTCGCCTTAACGAGAAGCTAGACACGCAGGTCCTTCAACCGTCGCTTAATCAGACGTATGTAATTAACAACTCGTTATGTGGGGACTCGATCCGGCACCCGTTCGGTAAGTAGGGCTGTCGATGAACAAGTGTTTGATAACACAAACGGTGTAGTGGCGCAGTAATTCGCATTGTAAGAAATGAGTCCTGGGTTCGATCTCCGATTCAAGTCAATTCAGAAATCGATTATTCCTAAATTGGATTGAATCTGGGTGCGCTGGAAGACGCAAAATACATGGGATCTCATAATACCAGGATGTTTATTCCTATCGATAATACATACATAGGTTATACCAAATAGCTCAATTTTAATTATATTGTATCTTTTTAATATAATAAACAAAATGTCATTAACACATAGATGAACGCGCTTCCTCTCTCCTAGCCCCCAAGTTGCGTGCCCAACAGGGTCCATAACACTGGTTCTTTAATTTGTAACATCTATATGTACATTATGGTTTTGCAATAAATTATTGAGTATTGAGTATTGTCCTTACTGTGAGAACATGACTGTCGGTGTATCAGAAAAACCAAACAGACTACAGAATTGAAACCTCACAAGTATGAGCTAACTTATACATGAATACTTTGAGGTCGGAAATTCTTGAACACTTTGTTTAGGTTATCACGACAATGGCAGGTCAACTTGCCCAAAAATTAAAGGTCATTGAATTGATTTTCAACTTTATATCCAAAACTTAGAGATCAATATTAATTAAGAACATTTGACGTTTTGTGGTAGGTTGACGTGCTGTTGTCTGTACATTCAAGCACAAAATAACAGTTTAATTGCAAACAAAACGATGTACTGCCAACCCTAGCCTTCAGGTCCATACCTATGAAGCTCGTTTTTCTAGTCCTACCCGAGTTTAGCTTGATCTCTTGTACGTTACTTGTCGGGGAATCATAGATTTAGATATTCTTCAAACACATTCAAACCACTTGAAAATCATGAATATAGTCATGGTAGGACATTAGTTATTTTCTTGCATCCTAGTTAAAATGCAGGAAGCCGGGACAGAGGCCGCAAAGGATAGTCAGATCTTACTGCAATTCAATTATTATTTTATGTTTGTTTTATCTCGAGTGTTTTTATTTACTAGTATCCTGTTAATTTGTGAACATTAACGTACTAAAATTTTATGAGAGTTCAATACAATACTTAATGTAGGTATCGCTAGTACATTTACGTATTTATAGGTCCTGTACATATTTAATTAATTTAAATGTAATGAGACATGTATACAACTGCGTGTAGTGTGGAATTATTATCAGAGGACATCACTATCTATAAATATCCAGCTGTCTTGGCGTACTTCGAACCGCCATATATTTTTTTTTCGTGAAATTTTCATATTTTTTATAGTTATTATGCTATTCGGGGCGGAGACAAATTCAAGAAAACAAAAATTCATGATTGAAAAAATTTTACTTGACTTGACATATGAATGTTGTAACTAACCCGACTTTGTTTTATATATAAAGATAATGAAAAAAAAATTCTATAACGATTATTAAAACGATAAAAGCATACACTTTATACCCTGCCTAGCTCGCACTTACTACATGTCTTGTTAATGTATTTCCTGTAATAAAGACTGACAAAGGTTGTGCTGTTTTTCTCATCACCAGTTAATATGTCGTCTCTAAAGCGGTAGTACAAAGCTATATTTCGACGTGTTTAAATTTACGTATGAGGCCTAAAATACTAAAGAGTATTAAGTTATTAAGACTATCATCATCATTTCAGCAATAGGACATCCGCTACTGAACATAGGCCTCCCCCAATGACTTCCAGTTTGGCCGGTTGGAAGCGGCCTGCATCCAGCGGTTTCCTGCAACCTTTACCAGGTCGTCTGTCCACTTTGTCGGTAGACATTATTAATTTATTAAGTATTATAGTAATGTGCAGAATCTTAACTCTTGAATTGCGCCTTCGCTTGTATTAAATGTCTAAGCTTTACCATTACAATAACATTGGATTAGATAGTTACATAGACAAAAAAAAAGGGTTTCATTGCAAATTTTGCACCGAAAATGTCAGACTCTTCCACCAAGAAAGTAATTTAGCAGACAATATAATAGGCTCGGCTATTGTCTTATGTATTAGTATGGATGTGGTGGAATGAATTAAATAGCCTATTGTTATGTCATTCAACGAACAATGCAGGTATGGCAATTTATGTAAATTCAGTGAAACGTTTGTGATAATATTCAATTAAAATTATTCTATTCAATTCGTCGAACTTAATCGAAATTGATATAACTTGTTGATGATAAAAATCAATGTAAAAAGAAGAAAGATATATTGCTCCACTAATAAAATGATGAGAGTCCTGTCTGGATCCATATTTTTAATATAAGAATTCAAACTAGATTAGGAAATCGCAAGAATATACAATTCAAATTCGCACACCTCGACAAAGAGTAGCACGACTCAAAATACGAGATAACGCAACATCGGGTATCTTTGGAGTTAATGTAGTTAGTATGAGAACATATTTAAAATAGCACAACTGAAGTACACGGGTGTCTTTGGAGTTGGTGTAGATTCGACGCAGAATCCGATAATCGCAATAACTCGATTTTGTATTATTTCGAGTTGTTCTATTCTTTGTCTAGGTGTGCGAATATAAGTAATAGTCTCGCATTTATAATATACATTTTACAGAAATAAGATTCATTGCAAGAGACTATTGAGTGCAAAGGAGTATTTTTCTTGGTTGATATTAAAACAATATTGCATAGTTATGTACACAGTACGTAAAACTTACTTCGTCTCATTGTATGAAGGACGCCTTTATTCAGCAAAATGTTTTGACTATACGTTTCCTTGGGTAATAGAGATCTTCAAAGATTTATTGGACCTCTAAAATTTCGCTTATAAAGTCAATATTACCGCCATCTAGTCATATTAAAATAGTTTCGAATAGTTTAATAAAACGTTACATTCGAAACGGGGGGCACGCTTCAAGAATTTGTACTAAATTTAGTTAGAATACTCCGTGACATAAATTAGGTAACAGATCGAAAATGTTCATTTTGATAGAGTTTTGTCCAAATTTTTAAACTTAACAACATTGTGATTTATAAATAAATGTAAATAATAAGCGAAAACAACACACAATATAATAGCAATTCTGACACTAATTATAATAAAATGATATTGACATTGACTAATTTATAGCAATAACGTATACTAAGTAGGTATTATAAAAATGAAAGAACTGTGAAACTAATTAAGTAGTTAATTTTATTATTTGAATTATTAAAATATAATGTTAGTAACCTATTTCGTTGCATTAAATAATGTTGCATGCCTTTAAGGTAAGATGTAGCTGACCCAAAACTGTTTTTAAGATCTCTGTATGTACCTACATTCTGCAATAAAAATATTTGAATTTGAATTTGAATTTGAATTTGAACCAATTGTGATGGTCACGAATGTAAATAACAAATAAATAAATATTTAAACATCTCATACATCGCTCTGATCCTATGTAGCTTAAGCACTTGTGTTACAGAAATCAGAAACAACGACGGTACCACAACAACCAGACCCGAGACAATATAGAAAAGTTATTTTTCTACATTGACCGACCGGGAATCGAACCCGGGACCTCAGAAAGAGCCACACCAAGTCCGGTATGCTCGCCTCTCGGCTACGGAGGTCGTCTTGTCAGGAATGTAAGGAATTAACATCCGTTTGTTACGAGGTACAGACAATCTAAGGGTGTCTCCCAGCGCAGCCTTCATTCATCATCTGCATTATTTCAGCCATATGACGTCCAATTCCGAACATAGGCCCCATATGACTTCCAGATTGGCCGGTGGGAAGCGGTCCAGCGGCTTCCTGCAACCTTAACCAGATCTTCTGTCCACATTATTGGTGGGTGTTCTACGCTGCACTTGCCGGTACGTAGTCTCCATTCTAGGACCTTTCTACCCCTTCGAAAGACAGTTCTACGTGCTAAGTGCCACGCTCACTGCCACTTTAGCTATGCCAGTGACTTTTGTTCGTTTACGGAGCTCCTCATTTCTGATTCGATCTTGCAAAGTAGCACCGAGCATAACCCTTTTCATAGCACATCCTTACCAGATTAAATTTAGACGAAATCATTTCAAAAACTGACCCGAACCGGAAATAGAACCCGGCCTTTTAGCCTCAAGGTAAATCACAGCGCCACTAAGCCATTCGATTCACATTACTGACACTTTAAACTAACTAAGCTGCCTATCGTTTCAGTGTCTAATCGTAAACGTTACTATGTTTCAAGATTATGTTAATTTATACTTATGATTAATGAATGCGAATATTTGCATATTCATTTTAAACGTGCATTAAGTCGGTTTAAGCATGTTTAAGATATTCTGTTTATCTTTCTAATGTACCAACTTAAAGTAAATGTGTTTGAATATCAAAATATTCAAATTAAAAGACTATTTGGCTTAAAATATCTTTCAACTAATTGAAATTAATAGTCTTCGTGTGTCTCAACTGAATTGACATTAGATAAATTAGACATTAAATATTTTTGTGTTTCAAGCTCAAGGTCAATGTAATTTTTTTAAGATAACTATTTAGCGACTATGTTTGCGAGTTAACTAAAAACGTTTCCTATCTTGTTATATAATAGAATATTTCGTCGTAACACGCACTAAGTAATCACAGAGATTATTGTATTTAAAAAGAAACTTAACAAGTTAAATAATATGTACGTTAGAAGTATGTACCCAAGGTACCTAAATAGTAAAATTATTTTATAACGTCATAAGTATTTAGTACCTTACTTATCTTAGAAAAAAAATGGTTGGGTTAAAGTTATGAAGTTTTAGATTGACCAAAACTATTTTAGTTCTTTTGACACTAACATCCCAAGCCGACTGTACCCCAAAATTTGTCCGCATTCCTGAAATATTTCTAATCAAGAGCAGGTAGGCCGGCACATTGTCGGCGTCCAATCACAATAGCGACAAACTCAGTAGGATCAGAAGTCAGAAATAAAATAGAGGAGCATACGGGCAATAAACGTTATTAATATACCAATTTCGAAATCCACGATCTGTAGACACTGCCACAATTTGTATGGGAAGGTGTAATGAAAAAATATTTTATAGGATAGACATATTTTAATTAAATTTCGACGTCGGTTTGATAAGAAAAATTGGTGCATTTTTACGCCTTTATCTTCTGAGAAGAAAATAACCCAGTTCTAATGACGCGATAGGTAGTGGTGTTTATCTTGAGGAGAGTAAAAAAAAAAATTTTACACGCAGCATGCTATGGGTGTGGTGTGGGGTATACATTTTGAGATTTACTGATATAAAAATAACACTCAATTTCAAATTGAAGATGGCAAATATATATTTTTGGGAAAAAAAACGATATGGCTACTATTAGTTTACAATTGTTGTTACAACGTGTACAACAGACATGCGATCAAATCTAAATTGAATTTTATTTGTTAAAAATTGTGTTGAGTGTTAACAAAATAAATGTACAATGTGGTGCTATCTCGTGTCACTGCCTCCAGTCTCGGTCGAGTTCGGTCTACCTAAAATGCGCGAAGACTCATGGTAGACCTACTTAGTGCTATTTCTACTGTGGTCCAGGTTACAGCCACTATTGTCCCTTGCTTTACGACGGTGTAGTTCGTAATTGCGAACCGAATGGCTCTGTGGATGCCGTAACCAAAATTAAATTGAAGATATTATCTGTTTCACTTTGTTTGATGAAAATGTTACAATAAAACGGGTTTTGAAAGAGTTATGTGCGTCAGCAGTTCTGCTAATTCATGTTCTAATTGAAGTAAAGCAGAATTTTGGTCTTAAAGTCAACACGCTTGTAAGAGTGTCAAACAAAATGAGAAAGGTTTTTTTAACTAAGCCAATAAGTTTCTCAGGATACGCTTCGGCTTGACCATGATCTTAGATCATCATCATCATTTCAGTCATAGAACACCCACTGGTGAACATAGGCCTCCCTCATTGGCTTTCAGATTGCCCGCTTGGAAGCGACCTGCATCAAGCGTCTTCCCGCAATCATAACCAAGTCATCTGTCGACCTTGTGGGTGGACGTCCTACGCTGCGCTTGCCGGTACGCAGCCTCCATTCTATAATCTTTCTGCCCCATCGGCCGTCAGATATATATGATCTTAGATGTGTCTAGTATATATTTTGAGATACCAGACCTTCGTTTCACTAAGACCACTCTTAAACGATGGTCTGTGGACGACTGATGGTCACTGGAAGCACCAGAAGTGGACCGCAAAACCATCATATACTTATAGATAGAACAAACTTTTATTAATTGACATTTACTTTATACAGTGTGTAACGAAAAGGTGAAATAAAACTTTAAGGGGTTATTCTACGGCTAAATTACATCAACTTTTTCTATGGGACCAACATCAAAATCTCAAAAAAAAAATTGACGTTTCCATACAAACTGATGCCAGCTGGTCGCGTTTTAGTATGGGAAAGTGTTTTTTTTTGCGATTTCGATGTTGGTCCCATAGAAAAAGTTGATGTAATTTAGCCGTAGAATAACCCTTTAAAGTTATATTTCACCTTTTTGTTTTTCAAAGCATTTTGTAGAAAATAAACAATCGCCTGTTTTTGTTAGTATGTATTTATTTTAATAGATAGAAACATAATAGACCTTAATCAAAATAAAAATTGTACGTAATAAGTACATACAAACATATATATTTTTGAAATTTTAAATTAAAAAATCAGTAATGCTTGTTTTGCTTTTGTTTTGCCGACACACTACCGAAGGTGTTAGGAATTATTTTGGTTACCATAAGCGAATACGATTTATTAAAAATGGGTCACAATAAGCGACATGCCACTATAAGCGAAATCATTATATCTGACTTTGTTCTAAAGAATTTTATATGAAAACCAAACTTCACCGTGTAATCACTTCATATTAAGAGGTTTGTCAATATAGGCGAAGTCATAATAAACGGATTCAAATGTAAATTCTAAGAATCTGATTGCAAAGCGACTATTAATTTACTTTAAAAACTTTATGGTAATTTTAGGCATAAACCTAGACAGTACTCTCTAATATATCTTACTAATTATGTCACATGACTGTCAACTGTCAAAATATGAGCAATACGGAAAAAGGGTATAAAAACGGCACGGGCCCTTTCTTAAAGTTATTGATAGGCTTAAGTAATCAATACATTGACACCTCGCACTTCCTAGTGGTGTAATATTTACTTTCGCAATTATCGATACGTTACGAAATCCGATACTTGTTAATAATACGTAACTTGTTTGGACAGGAAAACACGTGTAATTAGTAACAGGGGTGATAATTGTACCTATTATTTTCACACCTGATAAGGCGATATGGCATGAAGCCGTTTTGTAATTTAATGAATGATTAGAAATTAGCGACGAATATCAATGTTAGGTATGTACTTAAGCCTAACTACGCTACAAGGTAGGTTCACGCTTGTCCTTGAATTATGAGCATAACTACCATGTATCAATCTGCATAATACTTTGGACTAGCATTGATGTCACTTCCTTGTTAAAATATTAATGACAGTACGTAATGACTTAAAATATGTCAGAAGACACGTTAATAGACTTTTTTCAAAACACTTTTATTTAAATAAGCAAGAATAAATAGATTTACAGATATAAATAATAATGATAATAATAAATATGTAATAATGTTTCAATAAGAGTGCACTTTTTAAATATAGTGTAATTTCCTTTTTTCGTGAAAGTGTCAATTTTGATATTTGGCAGCTATCACCTATGTTTGTTCCGATTATTAAAAATGGAGCGCTTTACGACAAAATAACGCGATATAATTGTGAAAACTTCTAACAAAAATTGCGTAAGTTATGCTGAGACCGCCCGAATTTTCAGTCAAGAAAGTGAACATAATGTGCCAACCATTCGAAGAGGTAAAAAAATGAAGAAACTGAGTGGATTATAGTCAGTGAGACTCTTGTGGATCAACGTACCGGTCGGTCTTTTAAAAAATTTCAAATTAAGCAAATAAATGGATTCTTTTAACAATTATATGAATAACCTAGGCCCCAAACTAAGCAAAGTTTTTACTATGGCGACCAAGTAACGGATAAACACATTGTGAACATCAATGACTTAGGTACAAATACTCGTGTTCATCACACAAAACATTTGCTCCTAGTGGCTTCGAACCTGCAACCGTCTGGCTTTGTAATCTGGAACTAGAACCACTAGACCACTAGGTCATCAAACTGAATTAATTATGTACCAACATTATTTTAGGCAACATAATTTTCGAATCAACTTAGTTTTCATTAAACGTGTACGTATGTTATCTCAACATAAGTGAAAGTGTGTACACCATGACTTTGTGTATGTATATGTCGGCAATTAATTCAATGTTAATTAGTACACGCAACGAGTATTACGTAATGTAACGTGTTTGCGTAACAACTTTTTAATTATTTTTTATTTTTATTGTATTACATAAAGAAAATGTAATATGTATGTTCATCTCATTGTCTAGTATCGTAGCCCTAAACTTTCCCGTTCTCTGCTGATCGCAAGCCTCTTCTATTCTGTTTGATCACATATCATCTTCATTCATATACCGCAAGCCAGCACTCTTTACCCTCACATCATCATCATCGTTTCAGGCATAAGTTCTGTGCTGAACATAGGCCTCCTCTAGTGACTTCCAGATTGGCTGGTTGGAAGCGGCCTGCAGCCAGCGGCTTCCTGCAATCTTTATCAGGTCTTCTGTCTAACTTGTGGGTGCCGGTACGTGGCCTTCATTCTTGAACCTTTTTGCCCCATCGGCCGTTAGTTCTACGTGCACCTCAACTATGCACGAAAGACATTAAGTGAGAGTATTGTTTTTACGTTAAACTCAATACAGAAAAAACAAATCAAGGTAAGTGTTACCATAAGAGGTCATGACCCTGGCTATCTGTCTAACAAACATCTTTCGTGCCATCTCAAACATGCTTATCGGTGTATGTTGCCTTTCTTTTCTTTTTCTATATCGTTTTTAGTCGCTTGACCATGAAGGAAGAAAGATGTTAAAAGCAGAATTATAGTTAAGTAGCCAAATTAGCTATAACTAACACAGTTATAGTCAGTTTGCAATAGATCCATTTTATTTAGTAACGCTATTATGTATAATAATAATAAATTTTTAATAAAGCATACAATTTGTTTACAAAGATAGGTTTTCAATAATGGTTACAATACCTAAAAGCGTGTTCATATGTTTAAAGAGTGATGGTAACTTTTCGTCATCGGCCGAAACGTAGATTTTCGTATCTTGTTTCACTTGTTTGTATACCTATGAGTTTTTGACAACTTCTCAGGAGAAAATAATCCAATTTGTCAGTGCCAGAAAGTTTTGAGATTTGCACTTCATGGAATCAAAACTCTTCCGAATAACATTAAAGTAAGTTTTTTTAATTCCGATTACCTTGAATGACTGTACTTGGCACAAAAACTGATCGGCACTGGCTGGCAGGGGCTTAAACGCACGATTTCTTGGAGGCACGCGTTCCACAGTAGAGGTAGATATCAGTACTACTACGAGTAGTGTGGCCAACGAAAGTTAGGACTGTCTCTATGATTTTGACCAGTCAGTTTTACATTGCTCTGCTAAGCAATAGTTATACATATTTATGTCTGTCATCAAAGATCTATGAATATTAAAACCATAGACTTAAAGTCAAACTTAAGTTTGGTGGCCTGCCTCTCTCAACTTAAGTAATCAATAGCCACTTACAACGTGCTTTTAAAAGATAGCGCTTACGTCATGTTGTGGCTTCACCAAGCAAACATTCGTCAAACAATTTTATTTCCTGATTCCAAACGCATCACGTAAATTAATTCATGGTAAATTTGCTTATGTGGTTATATTAATAAAATGCTATTTAATTTATTAAAACTACCTGGAAAGTCTTAGATTAAGCCGAACTTCGCAATGAAGCCAGACTCATCATTATTGAATCACTTCGAGACCGCGTTGCAATGAATTTTGCATCTTCCATGCGTTGGTTCCCCCATGGGGTGAATCCACGGATAGATGGCACTAACTTCCAGACATAATGAACCTACCAGCTTATTAGAGAAGACTAAAACTTGAAAAGTACAATCGCCGGCACAACAATTAAGGAGTTTTGAAGACAGAAACAGACAGTCTCTGCTGACGTACCGAAGAAAAAGTGCTTCGTCTTTAATTTGCCTAAAAGTAAGTAGGATCCTCAAAGCCTCAATGTTCAAAAAGACCTTCCCCTGCTCTAGCCCTCTAAAAATGTGTTGGAAGTAAAACTGTTCTGTCTTTCAACGGCAGCAGGGCAAGTAGATGCTTGAGTATATTTTGGTAAAAGGTAAACATGAAGTGAATCAACTGTTTCTACTTATACTGTGGTCCAACCGACTACGCTTACTATTTATAGACCAAGAGTCAGATGGGTTTTGTATTCCGACATGGTTTTTTAATTGTTTTCCTTGTAAGTGATTTTGAGTTATGAAGTACCTTCTCATATGTGATAGGTTTTAATTTATGGAATTTTAATAATACCTATTGATCATTTCATATAATAAGTTGAATACAACATATTTCTATCTTATTTAATTTGTAAAGTTGACCGAATAGATATTAAGTAGTATTTTAGTTACTTCTAGGATACTTAGTACTAACGTTTATTATGTGATTTGAAAAGACTACATAATTATTCAGACGACCATCTTGTCTGGTGCCGTCAGGAGTGCGTTTACAGGTTCGAGTCCAGCAAGGGGCAAATGTTGAGCACGACACGAGCATTTGTACCTGATTCATGGATGTTTATAAATTTAATTAAATACATTTATCCATCTTCTAGTCGCCATTGTAACAAGCTTAGTTCGAAGCTGATAATTTGTGTAATTGTTGGAACTATTTAATTTCTTTTATTTATAACATAAACAATATACAACAAATACATTTTACCTAAGATCCACAACAAAACTAGACACCGACATAGCTCCTCAAATTGTTAAGTTAAATAAAATATTTAAGTATATTATACATATAAATATTCGTTATGCACCTTCGTAATTAAATTTATTCTTGAAATACCACACCAATATACCATATTTCTGCCTCGCCTAATGGTTGACTGGTAGATAATGCCTTTAGGCATTAAGTTCGTCAATTGTTTTGTTACGTACAATAAAAAACAAATAATAAATAAGCAACAAGCAGGCTCCATCGCTCCCAGAACAGTAACTGGCTTAATTCTTAAGTTTGTGCAGATTTGGTCGTCAAATAATAATAATATTCTAGTTCTTAATTAATAATTATACAATACGTAATAATTTAGACCCAAGTATTTACCCAATAGTTTCCAAACCCATGACAGCGTTTTAGGTCGTCGCGCGTTGATGTTCATTGCAAGACAGATTCGCTCGCATATCTCAACTTAAATAAATTACTAATTTTGAACTTTATCTTTCAACTAAATGAGGTTTATTAGCATCTATAGGTGTGAGACGAGTCATTCAAAGATTTAAGGCTAAATTAATTTTAAAAAAGACTAGTATTATTCGTACAATCATGTGATATTGTTGTTTTAATGTAGTTTTGGACGGAAAGTTCCGTCATAGGTTGGGGAAGAAATTGTATAACGACCAAATGATTCAATGTATTTTAAAGTCCACACGAATTCGCGTTGAAAACATTATTAAAATTATGTTAAGAGTTTTTACTACTAGAAAGACGACAGTAAGTAGTATAAACAATGCAAAATTAAGCAATTAAATGAAGTAATTTAAAGCTCCAAATGGCTTACTCTTTTGGCATATAAATTACAGTTTCAGTTTATACGCTTTCTTGACTTTTAGATGGTCTTATAGCCGAATCTTTTAATAATAATGACCCACCTTTCTCTGAAGTGTTTAATGCGAGTTTTTGAGGTTTCTTGTGCATTTTAGTATCTATGTCATTTTATTGCAGGCAGTCTATTAGAATAGGTATGTATGAAATTATATGATAAGGTATTTCAAAATGTATACTTATGTCAAACAAGCAATCAACGTTTTTTATAAGTAAACCAAGAATTTGAGACCAGCTATTCAATAGGCAAGCTCAAATTCCACAAGACTTGACGAATCGTGAACGTATCACAAGTTTGTAAATACAGACGGGTTCTCTCAATACCGTTAGGACATTATTATACTAGAAAATGGTGTTACGTACCCTTTTTCACTTTATAATCGGCCAATCCTTAGTAAAATCCACTCACATACACTGAACAAACTGAAGTTGAACCTTTTTATCACAAATTGGAACTTTAACTTCACACAGACACATCCACCTCACATTACACTAGTACTCGAAAAAGGCTCTATCCAGCCTGACCAGCTCAATCCACTCGAACTGTTGAACAAAACCTTCACAAACACAACACAACGTCACACGAATTCAAAATAAAGCGTGTTTTTAACAAAATTTAAGAATAAAGCGTGCGTTTAGTTTAAAACAATCGCGTTCCGGCGTTGTTAAGTTAAAACTAAGTTCTCCGCTAGACGTGAAAAACCGTTGATCCAGTTGGCGGTCGATAAAGCAGCACGACTGGTTTACCGACAATAACACCGCTAGCCGGCTCGCTCTCGCATATAGAACAAGAGAGGGACAGACGACAAACGTGCGAAGCCGCGGAGTGGGAGATCATACAACCTGCGTCCGCGCAACCTCTCAACACATCCATAGCAACAGGTGAATCGCGCGCATGTATGCGTGCGTTCCGACACTGATTTTTTCTACTTGTGTGGGTGCTTTCTTGATTACGACCTAATGATAACGTAGTATTTTGTCCAGTACTATTTTATCTGCGCTCAGACAGCAGTATACGGGCTGGTATGCAATCACGGTTATTTATAGAGGTTAAACGATATTTAAATGTTCCTAGCTGGATTAAAGTGTCGAGATTTAAACTTTAAAATTTTATGCGTCCATAAACATGAAGCCTTATATAAGATTTACGGTGGAAATTATAAAATTTAATGCTATGGCTTATTTTAAGTTAGAAGAAACTAATGCACTTTTTATTTGGACGACGGTTTTTATTATTTTAATGAGCGAAGATACTTAAATCTAGTGTTTACGAGTGTTTTTTTTAAATAAGAATTAATTTGTTTCGATAAGTTATCTACGCCTCAATCGTTTTCACGGACGTAAATTAAACAGATAAAACTAAAATATAAAGTTCTTTTATGGGATTCCAACGGTCGGAAAATAATTAAATGCTCCTTAAAAGAAAATAACTTTATCTCTATTGTAAATTTAAAAATGGTGTTAATGCCGTCGTCTATTACTAATAAGATAAGAAGTAACTTTAAAAAGAGATCCGTTTATTCGCAGTCTAATAGGAGAAATATTTTTCTTACGAGCTTGTTTTTTTATTAACTCATAAATCCAAATTTACGTATTAAGTTTTTATTTTACGCCAAGAAGGCGTGCTGTTAAAAAGAAAATAGAAATTGATAGATACTTACATAATATTTCCATGTTCAGGTTCGGTTCAATTCACAAATTCTCTAGATTAAATCTGGATTTGCTGGTCATCCCTGACAAAATCATAATCAAAATCATTTATTTTTGCAACTAGGCCATTAAAAGCACTTTTACACGTCCGTCTGTCACGTCACGTCACGTGTTTTTATCCCACCACTGCTTCGGTACAATTTGTAGGCTAGTGCCATAAACACTAAAGAATAAAGAAATAAAGAAAGAAAGAATTTAGTGCCATAAAATAAAGAAGTTTTCAGCCTCTTTTAAAATTAATGAGACAAAATTCATAATCCGATACCTTTACTGTCAGTTGCACAAGGTATTAATTTCCTACTTCTAGACAATGGCAAATGCGTACGCCTTTTTTAGTTTGAGTTGATATTGTAGTTTATATTTTAAAATGGAATCTAAACAAAAAAAATATCTGCAAATCTTCAGCAAAGCCGATACTCGCAGTTTAAATCAATAAAGTATCTCCATCACTGTTGCCCAAATAAATTTTACTCAACATTCATTTAGGATCCACAAACGGCGCCTTAGCGAATTCATCTCCTCTTCGCGACAAACATAAATCGGCTCAAATTCATTGTTCCGGCCCTATCTGAATTTCATGAATAAATATCGTAATTAGATACTGGCTGTCTCGCAACAAGGCGGGACTAATAATCTAGAATCTTTAGGCGGTGGGACTGAGTTGTAAATACTTTGATTGTTTTGAAATGAAAAAAAAGCATCTACTGTTATTATAAGAGTATATTATATCATATCAAATACATATTATTATGTACTATGACACCACAAACTCTACACGAAGTCTGTCTGTTACAAAATTGGAATTTTATCATTTTTATGTTTAGGCTGACAATTAAAAGTCTAATATTGTTGTTAGCATTTTATTCAATAACAATTAAAATTCTAATAACGCTAAAAATTAATTATGCATATGTGTTTCGACCAATAATATAATATAATAACGAGGGTTGGGTGTACGGAGACCACCTCCGTAGCCGAGAGGCGAGCATGCTGGACAAGGCGTTGCCATTTCAAAGGTCCCGGGTTCGATTCCCAGTCGATCAATGTAGAACAATAACTTTTCTATATTTTCGCGCGTCTGGGTGTTGTGGTACCGTCGTTGTTTCTGATTTCTATAACACAAGTGCTTTAGCTACTTACCATAAGATCAGAGCAATGTATGTGATATCCAATATTCATTTATTCATTCATTTACTTTCGGAGGAAATATAAGTAAGCAATATTCTAAGAGTTGCGTCCTCGGGTCCTCCAAAGCGTAATAAGTCCAATACGGCGGGCGCAATTAATCTCACTCCGACCATCAGTCAGCGGAATCAGCAAATAACGAACGTGAACGGGAGTCGAACCGGGATCTCGTGATAGCTCACTAATTATTTTGATATCTCACGCCCGACGAAATTGGTTTGGGGAAAGTTTTTGCTTCTTATACGAGTAAATAAAAACTATTAGAATTGACGTGTCATGATTACTAAGGATAGTATAAATAACAGCAATATGGCTAAGGTATATTTTGTGTGTTAGTTACTTTTGTAGTAAAAAAACATAAGCAATTTTATTTTCACCTGGAACAATAAAATCAATTAAGTAAGTCTTGAGTTTACTTTTTACATTTCTATAAAAAAACATATCTACCAATTGCATAGTCAAAGTCAAATTATTTATTTTGTATAGAATAGGTACATAAATTACAAAAGATCTTATAATGAGTACTGTATATGTGAAATTTGTTTACTTAAAAGATGTCTGTTGAGGAGTTCGCTGATATTATAAAATCAGCAATCTTAAGCCAAATTCTAAATTTACGTGTCATAACCCTTCCTTAAACCTATCTGTTATTTTATTAAAATCTTAATACACATGTAGAAGCAGTGTTTCTTGTTTAGAAAGATTTTTTGGACAGAAATCTAGAGCAAGTTTGTTTGGGAATCTAGTATTTCTTGGATGTATCTACCTCTCTTGGCCTTTTACATAAGTATGGGTGTTGCGTAACGTAATGTACATGCTAGGGACAGTAAGAATTCTCACATAATTCAAATGGACAGATAGGTTTTTAAATACAGTTTTTTGTGCTATAAAAACTCTCTGGACGTCGGTGCCGTTACCCCAATGTAAAAATCTTTAGTTGATAATTGATTGACAAAATATGCAAATGGTTACACTTAGTGAGGCTATGATGGTCAAGCGACGAAGGACGTAAACACATTTATTTGTCCTGTTACAGACCTTGTCGATATGGTTCTGTAAAATTTAGGCTATGGTTTTAATTAAAAGTAAAAAATTAATATTGTTTAATTTTTAAACAATGGCATCATAATTTAATTTATTTGTCACGTAGGTTCGTGTACCGTATTCAGTCATCGTATAAGTTTATGCCACAGAATAAGCATATTTGTTGAATCCAAATTTTTCAATAAAACAAAATGATGCACGTTCTAAATTTTCGTGATATTTTTTTCTTGACTTAAAAATTAGCTTTTCAACGCACCAATCATACAGAGGCCAAATAAGGACATCAAACAAATAACGATCGCAACACAAATAAGACTATTGATACAGTCGAGCGAGGTGTTAAACACCGCCCACGGCTTTCTTTTAACGTCTCCTTTCAAAGGTGCCGAATTATGACGCTAGAGGCGCTGATTTGGGAAATTAGGTAAATAACCATCATATATCTTATGATGAAAGTATTTTTTACAGATTCTAAGACTTACTTAAATAACTTAGATTCAGGTTTTTAATTTGTTAACTTTTCTATTTGATTTAACTGACTCATTTTTTTTGTCTTTCATTCTGCACCTTTTGTCTCTTAAACTACTTATTAGCTCTATTTAGTTAGAACATTTATAGTCTGATGTTTTATCCGGTCATTCAATATTCAATATAGCTGCATGTTTCAATAAATATATATTTTTTAAATCCCTTAACTTTAAAGCTGAAACCTTTTTTCTTGTGGAACCATGTTATGAAAGTTTATAAAGTAATTTGAGTAATGTTTGTTATTATTTGATTTCTCTAGTTGCGTATTTGTTTTCTCCGACCTATAAACAAGTACAATGGGTATTTCCAAATACGCAAAACCTCGTAGGAGATGATTTCAAGGATCAACATAAAAAAAATGTTTCCCCATAGAAATGATATCACATGAACAACAAAAGTTTGCACTATGTTGTGATTGATTAAAGACATACCTGTGTCGATGTACTTCAGCACGAACTGGACGTTAGGGCCCATCGCAATCGCCACCTCCATCGGTAGCTCGGGCTCTCGCAGAACGTGCACTGAAAATAATAACAATGCTTGAGTATACTCGAACATTCAGCAGTGGACAGTAATAGGCTGTTGCAATATTATCACAAAACATCTCTGTTTAGCCTAATGGTCGACTGGTAGAGAATGCCACATGGCATTAAGTCCACCTTTTGTACGATTTTATTTTGTGGAATTAGTTTAAATAAATAAATTATGATGCATTTCCTATTTCTCGTGAAACTGATTAAATAGATAGTTTAGACGACCCCCGTAACCGAGAGGCAAGTACTGTATATTTGGTGTCGCTATCACTGAGGTCCAGGTTCGATTCTCGATCGGTCAATGTAGAAAAAATACTTTTCTATATCGTCTCGGGTTGGATGTTGTGGTACCGTCGTTGTTCCTGATTTCTGTAACATAAGTGCTTAAGCTACTTATCATAGGATCAGAGCAATATGTGATAGCAGTTACAGTTTGATATTAAATAAATAATAAATAAAATAATTTATTTGCCAGAATATGGTGACTTATGTGTTCTTAAAATATTTTTTACCAACATATTCTATCTATGCAAATTTTTATAAGATGATAATTCCTTAAATGTAGCAAGCTAAAGTGGCAGTGGGTGTGCCGGCCACATTCGCGCGTAAATACTATCGACCCACAGCAATACTATCGATAGTATCGATACTATCGAAGCTCAATATCGAATGCACTATTGATACCAGATGAAAGTATTATTAATGCAATAGAAATTGTTACTTAAAAACCGGTCTTTGTACTGTTAACTAATCTTTAATTCCATATGATTTCTCTGACTAATTGTTAAAACTCTGTGTCCAAATTAAGTACTTATTTATCTTGGAAAATAGAAGGCTGCGGCGACACAAGCTTGCTAAGTGCAGAAGCCGGTAGATATAAGATTTACGCTGTGAATTTTTTAAATGGCAATAAAGAAATTTCATTGAAGTGTTCTTAAAGTTTTCCACATACGAACATAATAACTTTTCTAAGGCATTTTATACCAATGAATTCTAAAGCGTCAACCAACAATGATATCGCGTGTCTTCGCCCAAAACAAACATTCATTATCTCTTTGAGTGAAAAGGAATACTCGTAGCTCGGCGCCAGCCATTCAAACGGCTATTACATCTCAGGGGCACACAATACGGCTTATTGTGCGATCGGACGGCCAGATCAAAATATTTGTAAGATTTTTTAATTGAAAAGTCTTATCGTCACTTTTGTTTGCAGGATTTGAAAATAAGTAGAGCTTTTGTTTAATTGAAAATGTCAAAAATATCTGAGTTAATAAACTGATTTACATTTAATACTAGCTGTCCCGGCGAACTTCGTACCGCTCCTACATACTTTTTTTTTGTGAATATTTCCGAGTTTTTTAAAGTTATTCTGCTATTCGGGACGGAGACAAATTCAACATATCAAAGATCATAAATATCGGTCCAGCCGTTCTCGACTTATAAATGGTGTAACTAACCCGACTTTCTTTTATATAACATAGATACTGAATGACATACGGCTTAAACGGTGCGTCTTTTTTTACAATTACTCCAATTATCTAGCCACAAACCTCAGTACTGTACATCTAAATTGTACATATTACTGTAAACATCAACTGTAACTTCTTCGTATTGTGTACAATAAAGAGTATCTTTCTATCTACTGTGTACAAACTAAGCAATGTTTGTACTATTACGACTAGACGGACAGACATATCCACGACTCAGGTACGTAGGTACAAACGCTTTGCTCATCGCACAAAAAATGCCCCCTTACAACATTCGAACCCGCTATTAGGCGCTGGTTTTGTAGTCCGTCGTTCAGAAGCTGTAAGTGCCACAATCGCTTTGCATAAATCGATTTCAAAGTAATACAAATTCTTCTTCTTCATCTACGGTCAATCCCGGCTGAGTCCAAAGCCATTGCTTTGGAGCCCAGAGTCCGCTTTCCTTGATTTACTCCTTCACTTCGCGCGGTCTTGAGCGTCAAAAAGTATTACAAATTACCGTTTAATAATCGATCGATATAGTAAAGCGACCACATAACAAACTTACACTAGGCCCTCAGGACATTAAATTTATAAATCAATTTATTTAGTCTGTTTTTTAGATATATTTTCATCATTCATTTTCAGATAATCATTATCATCTTTATCAATCTTTGGAAGTCCAGAGCTGGACATAGGCCTCACCTATTTAACGCCACAGCCGCCACACCTAGGCAGTTTGCATGCAGCTTCCAGCTACCTTGACTAGGTCGTCAGTCCACTGGGTGGGAGACTCGCAGGCTCTCCAGTCTTCCAGGTAAAAGCAAATGCTCCACTTCACTATCAGTTGTTTATAATAATAAAAACAATTGTCCCCGTCGAGTTATTAACTAATTGTCCCCGTCGAGTTATTAACCAATTTTATGGTTAAATCATGAAATGTCGGTACACGCAACCGTGCACTCGTAATGCTATTTTTATGTCTTGTCATCGTAAAGGTTTTATAACGGCCGTAAACGGTTACTTAAGTTAATAATGGAATAAGCATTGGCACCTAATTCCTTTGTTTTATGACGTTCCGATTTAGACAACGAAGTGCGACTAAATGGTCAAGCAAGTACATATCAAGCAAGTTATATATGTACTTATCATTTTTAGGGTGGGGGTGGATTCAGAATAGACTACAGTAAATACTTATAATATTGTCTTTGAAACGAGTCTGTGTACAGAAAAAACCGACCGAGTGAGAGTCGAACTCGCGCACTCAGGGTTCCGTACCAGCTTATAGCTATGTAAATAATTCGTCTAAAACGGAAATCGAGTCGAGACATCGATTTTTCAGTCTGATAAAAAAAAACTTTTTCTCTATGTAACTACAAATTTACGGTTTTTGGACTTTTGTCTATTACTTGTGCTAATAAGATATTGCTTTTTGCCAGATTTCATTTGTTTTTTTTTTATTGCAGCGAAATAAACGTTTTTCATTCATTCATTTACATTCCAACGCTTCGCTCACCGTGTCGCGTCTGATTGTTTTTTTTTTAAATAATTTTTCTGTATTTTGGTCTCGACTTATAAGAGACTGGCCCTAAAATTTAGTTTGTACTGTTTTTAACTTCCTGTATAACCGTGGGTGTACTGCTTTCAATAGTAAGTATGACACACTTAAATTGTTACTAAACGGATTGTAATGTATTTTAAATGACATGTAGAATTTTACTGTAAGTGGACCTTTTGAATGAATAGCGTGCTGTGGTTAGTTAAGTAGGTAGTATAGCAGCTTAACCACAAACACATCGAACAAGAAAAAATGCTCATTCGATACATACTGTACATAAATAATGACAGCGAAGTCGGTAGCAAATAATATCGTAATAATTTGCATGTAAATTTTACATTATTTAATGAATAGGGTATACAATTTGTGTTATCAGTTATGTTTATTTTAAAACATTCATTATAAGAGCTTTCGTTCAGAGCTTTAACATAACGAAGACAATGACGCCTGCCGTCAAATTAGTAGCAATAATTAGCACTAAGTCGGATTATTGCAATTAAAACTGCCAAGGTAGTAGTAACTTCAATCTTGAGTTCTCAGTATAATTTATTTAGCTAATTTATCAAAATGATGTTTTTTAATGTTTTTTGAAATAAAAATATTTAAAGGTACTATGGCTAGTAACTACCATGTTTGTTATTGTTATTAAATTGCGTGGCCATGGGCGTGGTGGATGACATCAGAAGCCAATTCCCGTAATCTAACCGGTCCCAGTATAACATAAAGTAACTATCAATAACGATATTCTTGTAAACTTAAAATATGACGCAAAATTGACAAAAAGTTAATGATGCGATTGAAAATGAAAGTTACGAGAATTCCGTTTTTAAACCTTAAATTACTGGAATGGATCGAAACAGGATTGCGACTATTGTTAAGTAACGGATACTGGGCACCTAGATCCGATGCAAGAGGTTTACATAAAAAAAGTACCTATAAAGCTACTCTGTCGACTTCATGACAGCTACTAGCACAATACATTATTTATTTTCATTCATAAAATATTGTTTTTACAATGTAACAATAAAAAAGAACCAAATCAAAATTTGGAGAAGGTCTCAAAATTACGTTAAACTGTTTAACTAGAAAGATAACCACAGTTAAAATAAGAAAAGAAAGTGGATACGACGCGGTTTCCCACCGTTACGTTTCGCTATCAGACTCGTCGCGTGTGTGAATTCACAAACACGGGTACATTAACAGGCGAAATTATAGTTATTAGGGTGTAATTTGCAGTTGGGTATCTCTGATGAGCAACAACATTAGTGTTCGTGAGGGTTCCTACGAATTGGAGGGGGTAAGATAAGAATCCTTGTTAATTTTACGGTCCGAAAACCTGTTACCGAATTACGAAATTTATTATAATACCAGCCGTCGCGTTTTATTAAGTTTTCCCTGTAAAGAATAAAAGATTAGATTGTCGACTTTTTATAAAAAAAAATCTACCTTATTGTTAATGTATTTTTTTAAAAGTGTCTATGATTCAGCTTATTTAAAATTATACTTTATAATTTTTTTATGTAGACAGGTATTTAGGATTAACTATGGAACGATTGGGACAGCGACAAAAAAAACGATTGTTCCAAAGAACCTAGGTGCCGATTAGAAAAAAAATATGTAATAAGTACATACTTTGTTGATTTTATCTTACTGTCACTTCTCCTTCTTCTTCATCTATACGGTCAATCCCGGTTGCGTCCAAAGCCATTGCTTTGGAGCCCAGGGTCCGCTTTCCTTGATTTGCTCCTCCACTTCGCGCGGTCTTGAGCGTCAAAAAGTATTACAAATTACCGTTTAATAATCGATCGATATAGTAAAGCGACCACATAACAAACTTACACTAGGCCCTCAGGACATTAAATTTATAAATCAATTTATTTAGTCTGTTTTTTAGATATATTTTCATCATTCATTTTCTAGTTGTGAGATCATTGGCACGCATGTCAGCCCTCACGACGTCAAGCCAGCATTTCTTGGGTCTACCCCTTTTGCCAGGACCTGGTAGTGGTAGTTTATCTTACTGTCACTATGTATAGAAAATTGTTTCTTGTCTAATAGGTAAGTACTTAGAACTTTCCATAAAATTGTAGGTATTCTAGAAACTTTTTGTTTTTCTATTAGATTTTATTAACTTTTTATTTATGATGAGAGATTATATTTATTTTACTTTAATTTTGCAACCAAATGTTAATTAACACAATACTTGCGCAGTGCGATAAACATCTTTAACGACATGACCTGTTTTAATCACATTACGGCTAATTTAACAAAGAAGTGTAAATATGTATGAGAGAAATAATAAAGTTTGAATGAGGTCGCCTCGATAACATCAGACTTATACCACGGCTTTTACTGCCAAAATCATGTACTTTTTACAGTGGGAACAAAAAGTTTATATGCAATTATAAACAATAAAATAATATTGCACGAATTTATTGAACACGCGTTTACTTTACGACGCGCGATGGCATTATTAATGGACATGTTTAACCCAGATGTTACTGAATCTTTTTTTTTCACGTACTACCGTATTTTTTTTTATATTGTTACCTTGATAGATAATTATATTGAACATGAAAAAAAAACTTTTTTTTTATTATTATAACGATCGGTCGCTGTAAAAGGGTTAACGAAATTTCAGCCTAAAACTGTATACAGGGTTATTTGTAAAACACCAGCAACCTCCTAGGGGCTGATTCTGGTGCTCAAATACAATAACTTTTTTTATGACCAACATTGAAGTCGCAAAAAAAATTCACTTCCCCTTAAGCCGCCGACCAGCTGACATCAGTTTGTATGGAGCAGCATTTTTTTTTTAAATTTCAATGTTGGTCCTATAGAAAAAGTTGTTGAATCAGCCCCTAGGAGGTTTTGATGTTTTACAAATAACCCTGTATAGTAGAAAGTACTAAACTTTGTACTTCTAGTGTTTGCTAAAACTTGCTTCTAGTGTCACGGATCGGAGTCATATTACCAAGGGCCCCTTTGTAGCCCCTTTGCCTGAAATTCTCTGAGTAGGCTTCACGACTATCAAGTAGTATCCAGATATTATTATTACATCGAGCACATCCCTATAAATTAGCAATACGAATAATCTTTCTCTAAAACTAGTTAGTGATTTTTCACTTACATTTAGTATGAAATGACAAGTCCTCTCAACTCTCGCCAATACTAAAACAGTACAGTCACAGATTTAAAAAATGTGGAATTTTTTTTTTTAACAAATCAAGTCCCGATTCGACCAAACACAAAATAAAACCAGTTTAACTATAACAGGAATAACTTTACTTCTTGAATTTACTTTTTGATAAATTCGCTTGCGTTTTACCAACTTACTTCAGGAATATACTATACTCAGTTTTATTTTATTGTGAATGAACGAATGGATAAGCCTACTAAAATCCATGTAATCTATTTCTTCTAGGTTGTCATCAATTGCCACAACAATTACATTTTGTAGGCTAACTGAATGCCAATGGTAGATTATACAACTTGACAGTTTCTAGGTGACAAGAGTGAATTTGACAAGTGATAACTTTGACATTTACTTATTCTCAGTATAATTTATACACTGTCAAAATCGCCTGTTTAAATATTTTTCATAGATTAGTGGTTGGTAGAATGAAAAATCAGCTTACTCTAGATTAAGCAGTGGTATACTCTCCGGTCTAAGGGCCGATTCGACCAAACACAAAGCTATACCAGAATAACTATTACGGGTATAATTTTACATCTTGAATTTACCCTTGGATAACTTCGATTACGGTTTTCGAGCAATACACTATACTCGGTATTGTTATTCTGTAGTTCAAGAGTGAACGATCAACGAATTGATAAACCTACCAAAATCCATGTAATCCATTTCTTCTAGGTTGACTTGAAATGCCACAACATTTTAATTTTGTAGGATAATAGAGTGTCAATGCTAATGTTGACAACATGTCAGTTTCGAGGTGACAGGAGTGGATTTAACAAGTGACAACTTTGACATTTACTTATTCTCAGTTTAATTTATACACTGTCAAAATCGCCCGTTTTAATATTTTTCATAGATTAGTAGTTGGTAGAATGAAATATCAGCTTACTCTAGATTAAGCAGTGGTATATTCTCAAGTTAAAACTTATACCAGCTTGGCCGAATCCGGTCTTAATGACATATTTTTTACTCTATAGAGTAAATACTCCATGTATTATTATTTATTTCTCCTCTCTTTCTCCCATCCTTTAACGAGATTGTGCGATTATTCCTGCCGAATGAAGATTCATATAACCGCGAACTTTCCACCAAGAACCTGTCAAAAATTCTCCGTATCACCTAAATATGGAATAAGTGGGGTTTAATTGAATTTGCTAACAGCGGCAATTTGGGCGACCGGCGTCGGCGCAGCTCGCGCGGTGCGTGCGAGAGTGAATATGACATTTCGGCCATATCTTTCCCACGGACTACTGAGGGCGAGGGGTATTCTTGAAACGGTAGAGAACTATTCATTGGCAAATTGTACATATCGTAATAATAATAATAAAATATGTAATTTTTCAAAATTAATAAAAAGGTAGAGTGATAAAAAAAATTGATGGTTTAATAGGATATTCAAGTTACAGTGGGGGTAAAAAAAATTATAACGACACCTTTAGGATTACTTCTATTGTCCGTCTGTTCAGTTGTCAAGTTTAGGTCGGGAAGGAATATAAACTAAATTAAAGAAAATACGAAACCCTCGATGGTCCCCAAGCCCAACTCGCGCTTAGTCGTTTTTTGTGACCAGAGACGGTTATGAATGTAGAATGGTTTCACCAAAAAAATACCAAGCATGTCAAGATGAAGTCAGCATTGCAGGTCAAGAATCGTTTACAGTTGATAATATGAGAAAAATAATAAGACCAATTTTCCCCAATCTCTATTATTCTAAAATACGTATCCTCTGTGAGAGACTGATAAAACTATCTAAATTTTAATAACAATGTTTGATATTCAGAAACCTCAAACGTTTCAACTAAAATTTACGTAACAAGTGGCACATGAACTATTTGTATTTACTTGTACAATAAAATAGACTGGACTATTTGTTTAACTTTATACCATCATTGTTACAAATGAAATACGTACACATGCATTTTTTTCGAATCCCTTTCTCCTTTGAAGCGTGAAATGCAAATCGGTGTCCTGGAAAAACATATGAGCCTTGTTTAGAGAAAATTGCAGCCCGGCAGGACCGACACACCTACATAAATCATCACCTTTATTAGTTCCAGTCTAGGATTTTACGAGACTTCTGTTTGAGTTTAAGAAAATGTATACTCCGTTTGCTTGGACTGACGAATAATGTAAATAAACTTATTAAATTCAATTATTAGAACCAATATAGTAAGAAGACTATTTTCATTCAAATAAATGTAATTAATTATATATTTTAAATATAAATAAAGCGTCATATAAATACTAAGAATTAGATAAGTCACTTTTTTATGTTAAACTATTTAAAGAAATTTCAACTTTGAGATGCATAAGTATATCTATAATAGACTTTCAGTGACCTATATTGTATTGTGACTCTTCTACCTGACTGTTCTGTTTTTGTGACCGAAAGTTTAAGGTGTGCTATACGTCACCGCACTTAGTCCTTACAAACTCCGGGCCCCGTCCATAATCCTAGGTCTGTACCTGCATTTATATAGGTATATTTTGAAATGTAATATAGCAACTGGAAAACATTTTGTACCGGTCAGTTGCGCTTTTAAAGGAGTTTATTGACAAGATGTTGGATTTCACAAAATTACTTAGCTTCACCTGTGAAAGTTGGTTTCGAGATATAAGAGTTTATTTCCTATTTCATTTAGAAATCTAATAAGTTGAATTGAAGTTACAACTACTACTACAAAATACTACAAAACATACAGGTTGAAATAAAAAAATAATTTAAGGCTTAGAAGTTACCCTTTAGAAGTGCACTGCAGACATTGCTTGGCAGTAATTTGGCAGTTTGGCATTAAAGAAACTTTAAGTTATTGTCCATATTAATTAAACCGGTTTTTGTTTGTTTCGACCCATTTTTTCCAGTTGTTTACTAACAGATTTACAGATTAGTTCATCTAACGGATTGTCAGCGGTTAAGTACTACTGATTCTCTGTAAATAAATAACACAGAATTACACTATTCTTTACAGAAAAGGCCAGTAAGGTATACGGTGCGCGACATTTTTTTTACTTTTACCATTTCGGGTGGATTTATTAAAAGTTGCTTGGATCTTCAACTAATGATTGCTTACTGAGTCTTTGGTTGCTTACACGGCCAAAGACTTTTTGATCGGCGATCGGTTTTTGTGGAAGTGGAGCAGGTGGAGCAACTAAAAATTACTAAAGCTGCATGTGTGGTCGATTTAATATTATGAATAATTAAAAGTAAAATAAAATATTCATTGCTAATTGCTAGTTGCTTGTAACACAAACATTTAAGTATACGTTTGCGCTGCACATAAAACTAAACACAAATAAAAACCTTCCACTTTTACCTTAACTTTACCTTAATAGCTTACTCAATTGGACAATATTAAAAAACGAATTAAAATATTTGTCTGTGAGTTGAGTTAAAGAGATTAAAGAATGAAAAAAAAACAAAAGACGTCTTCATTCGTCCGACTCCAGAATCGTCCACCAGGAGGCAATTACGATGGCGTCTCGAGTTTTTGCATCGGGTAAATCGAGATATGAACCCCGGTCCGTGTTTGATACAATCACCGATTCGATGCGACACTGGCCCTGTGATATATTATGCAAAAGTGGACGAGGAAGTCTATCATAGACTATACAGTTGGTCGACTAGAAACTGTAAGTAATTGGGGAAAATATATTGACCGCTTAAGATACCTGAACCGTCTTATTCGCGCTTTGTTCATAAAGCACGAACCCTGTAGAGTAGAAATCCGCTAATTTTAATCTGTGACTGTATTATTTTAGTATGGGCGAGAGTTGACAGGACTTGTCATTTCATACTAAATGTAAGTGAAAAATCACTGACGTGTTTCAGAGAAATATGGTACATATTGCTGTCTATAGGGTATGTGCTCGATTGCCTTGCCCTTAGTTGGAGAACGCTTGACCATGATCATGTCCTTGACTCTTCTCAGTTGGACACATTCGCGTCAGTAACGTTTCTCTAACAAACTTACTCTCTCCACCCCTTCACATCGCACCGGTTTCGTGTCCAATTCTTTTCTCCTTCAATCTACACGGCTCTGGAATTCTCTCCCCGAATATATCAAAGCAGCTCCGAATAGATACTCTTTTAAGATACTTGCATACACTCGTTTTCTAGTTAAAATTAAATCGTCATCATGAACCCTTGCTTCTCTACATTCCAGTAACCGTTATCATATTTATGTATGTATTTTGTATATGTAGTCTATATAGATATTATATTAATACTGTGTGTAGTTTATACTATGAATTTATGTTCATTTTTGTTTTTTTTAACGTTACTTATTTATTTATGGATAGCTAAGAAGACATACACATACGAGTACATTAGCACAAAAACATTCGTGATTTATACATGTTTACAGTGTTGCCTTAATTAAAAAAACGTAATGTCGCAACGCCCACAAAAGATATCTGTTTTAACATTAAGTCCACCTTTTGTACATTTTTTTATTTGTATCATAAAGTTTAAATAAATAAATCCTAGATGCAGGAAGTCTAGTTATTTACATTGGAAGCGATTGCTATCTGACCCCCGTAAACGTCCAGCCTGCCTAGCATGACTACTAAAACACGATATGATATGATATGATATAGCGATATATTGACACTAACTGTAAAAATATGATGGATATAGCTGCCAATTTGAATTTTTATCGAAACGGCGATCATAATATGTAACGTAACCGGCACGGCGATTCAACACGGCGGCTTTAACTATCATATTTTTACAGTTTTTGTCGATATATCGCTATATTATATCATATCATATCGTGTTTTAGTGCTCATTCTAGGCAGGCTGGACCTTTTGAATCATGGTCTTACATATCCAGTATTATCTTGTGATGCAAACATACCTGATAGATGTATATTAAGGCTAGCCTTGAAGAATTTCTATATAATATATTGGTTCAAAAGATGTGGATAAGATTGTCATAATGGTTTGTGTAAATGGTTGTCAAGAATGTAGGGTGACACGCCAGTCTGCGCCTGGTTCCAAGTAAAATAAGTTTGCGCAGTTTGCGCACTCTTCCAAGTGTAACCTAAGTTAGAAGGTCTAAAAAATACTAAGATCTTGCACCCCACCGGATCAGCTTATTACAGGATTGACGTCATTTTGTCTCTGTCAAAGTCATAGAAACTAACTATTAGTACTGTGGTGCAGGATAGTAAGGTCAAGTTCGTGAAAATCTTTTTTTTTTATTTCACACTATTTTACTACATTTATATGACTTTGATCCCACCTGATGGTAAGTAATGGTGAAGTCTATGGCAGAGTACACTAACACTATGTTATTATTATCATTATTTGGTTTTAATTCTATGTGGTGGTTTCTCAATTTCGTCCGTATAAATGTCGAATTCTCTATGTAACAGACTTCTACTATCCAGTGCTTACTTATACGGTATGAGACTGCTGGATTTTATCCTGATATATTCTACGTTCTGTGCAACAGCTACTCTAATATAAGCGTTTAATCAAGAATACGTAAGGTATTAAGAAAATAATCAGGTATAATGTCTAAAAAAGTTAGCTATTTTCAACCGACTTCAAAAAGGAGGAGGTTCTCAATTCGTCGGTATCTTTTTTTTTTTTTTTTTTTCCATGTATGTTCAGCGTTCATTCGTTACTGCGTTGACCGATTTCGATAAATTTTTTTTTGTTTGAAAGGTAATACTTTCAGAATGGTCCCATATAAGTTTGGTTAAATTCTGATGATGGGATCTATAAAAAAATCATCAAACATTGCATAAACTCCGTACCACGCCAACTGATTTTAGTATCTATCTTACCTATATCTCTGCCAAATGTGGACCGATTTTGATGATTCTTTTTTTAATGAATAGCTTATACTTCAAAGATACTATAATAAAACATTTTTGGAAAAAATTTCACCCCTAAGGGTGGAAAAATAGGAAATGAAATCGGTATTCAGCAGTTAAATTATATTTGCATTCGTAAGATTTGTTTTGATTAGGATTTATCACTAAAATGGATGAAATAAGTTAATTTTATAAAAAAAATAAAAACCGACTTCAAAAAACTAAAACGCTAAAAATAATCTTAACACTAAGTACCTAATCAGTTACTTTTGGAGTCGGTGCCAGTCAATGAGAGCAATGTTTTCGTTTGCACCGACTCCAAAAGTAACTGATTAGGTACTTAAGTGTTAAGATTATTTTTAGCGTTTTAGTTTTTTGAAGTCGGTTTTTATTTTTTTTATAAAATTAATGTCTAGTTACTTCTTATCCCTACTCTTTGACCAACAACCCTGAATATATTGAAAACATTTACAAGAGATATAAAGTCTAATCTAAGACTGATATACTCGTAACACGTCGCATGTCTACCGTTCTATGAGCTACTCCGTTTACAATTAAAGAAGCCTTTAAATTTCAAGTTGAAAGCGACCCACAGTCCGAGCATTCTGCCACAAGAACCACTGTCCGTCTCACGGTGACATACTACTGCTAGTGATGGGTATCATCAAACAACGTCGATACTTTAACAAAGTAACATGACAATTCCTCTATGACTGTGTGTTTGGATTAGACATGGCATCACACGATGATATTATGCTACTCCTATAGATGGCAGTAAATAAAATTAGACTATTACTATAACCACAACTAATATTTGAATGTGATATCTATAGTATAGCCTTAAATACTACAAACAAATAAATAGAACTCACTTCGGAAATTAAAATAAGATTTATTACTTCAGTAAAATCGATTTCAACAGAATTGGTTTTATTTCATTTTTTAAAGTTATTAAGCCTGGACAGTACATCCGCCAGATGGTTACCGAATGAGATTGCGTTGTACTTACAATAAAACCATACAAGCATTGAGTATTGCGTTGCATTGGCGGCTAAAGTACAAATTAAGTAGTAACCGAATTCTTTTAATCGGCTTTTATAAACGCATTTCTCGGGCAAGCTTACATCGTGGCACCAGTGGAAATGAATAAAAATTAAATGACATGTACAAAGTTTATTTATTGCCGCATTTTTCTGTCTGTTTTGACCTGTCAGAAAATGTAAACGAATAATGATTTTAGTAATACCATTTGTTTGTTTTTCGTATTGCAAGATATTGCAATTTAACATAGAAACACTGCTTTGTTATGAATTATGCAATCAATAGAAACTAAGATTTATAAGATTCATAAGTTTTAAATATAAAATTTGTTCCTAATCGGTCTTATTTACGATGTAAATTAGTGAGTCTGCCTCCAGCTATTACATACAGTACAGCAATTCCCATTCTACCTATAGAATATTCTTTGAAACACTGGTTAATACCGAAATACTACCAATACTTAGCCCATGGGAGGAGTATAAAGCACTTCGCCTTACCATTTATTACACGTCACAAAATAGGTACTGAAATTACCTACCCGCGTCTGTGTTTCTAAACTCATATAACCCAATAGACCATCGTCACGAGTCTTAGAAGAAGCCGATACAATAACAAAAAACTAAAAGTAATATTTTTGAAACTCTTTGCATAGTAGGTACTTTAAAGGTGACGTAACGCTTTCCCATCCCTAGTCTGAGGGTTAGAGGCCTATCAAGTACAGTTAGTGGGATTAGAGACGTATCTAACGGAGCAGTCTTTTTGCCGTCGCGAACTATATTAATACAGGGTGGTGAGCCGAGTATTTTCTTCAACGTGCATATCTGATAAAAAAACATTTTAGTTTAAGTATAGTTGTCTGTTTTACGAAATAAAATTTCTATCTAGCTATCTATAGAAGCAAAATCAAAAGTGCGAGTTAAAAAAATTTTTTTTATACAAAATTTCAATTTTATGATTATCTTATAAATGATCAACAATAATAGGTAGAGTATCAGAAATTTCATTATGATTGTCAGTTTTAGAACATTTAAAAGGTATTATTTTTATTTAGGTAGTTTAAAAAATATAAATAATTTTTTATGTATAGGACTCGTTGTGAGTATTTGTATTACTCGGGTAATAAAGGAACCATCTGTGCGAGAGTCCAACTCGCACTTGACCAGTTTTGTTAATTAAGTAATCACTTAATTAACAAAACTGGTCAAGTGCGAGTTGGACTAAATAATCATTTTAAATGGTTAAAATCAAAATGGTGGATGAATATTCCAGCTTGTTACATGCGACAACGCATGACGTTTCCTACCATTGTCCGGTTGAATGCAAATATTCGCTTGTAATTTATATAGTTCTGAATAGAAATCATTTTGAATTATATGTATAATGAAGCCCATAACTCATCTTTTAAGTACCTTCAAATCGTTTGTTGGTATATTTCAGGTCAGAAGGCAAAAATATTGGTTTATAGGTAAAAAGTTGAATCAAAGTTGTAGAGAATTTTATAAGCTTTCGTAATGCCGTATAACGAAATTTTTCATGGCGCATTATTTTTGAGACGTACACAAAATACAGGACCTTCATTGTACCCCCCAGTCGAGTGCTTACCTCCGAGGGGGGGGACTTCGAGAATGTTTGTCTTCTCTTATCCGTTATCTAGTCGCCATAGGTAATACAAGCTTTGCTTAGTTTGGGGCTAGATAAGTGGTGTGATTGTGAAAACAATTAATTTATTCACGGCAGCCATCTCACATCACAGTGGTGCTAAGCACCTACATCGCCAGCATGGCAGCAAACTGTGCTTACCTCCGTGTTGCGGGTGCACGCTGAGAAGCAGGCACGGCTCGTCGCCGGGCTCGCGGCAGCACTCGACCACGTCGCGGCAGCTCGTCTGCGGGGTCACCGGCACGTGTGTCGGCGACCACCCCGCGCCGCTTTCGCACCACACGCGCACTATCATCTGCAAAGAAATCATCATCATTTTTTTCCCATTTTTTTCCCTTTTATTATTTTAAGACTATTCCCTACCTCGAGGGAGGCGATAGGGGTCTTAACTTTTTTGAAGCTGTCCTCTACCTATGTTGTCTGAAAGAGATCGCTTCTGGAATAAAACGTCCTAAATTGTGCAAATCTAAATGTATTTTTTGTAATGCAGTAACTAACACTATATGGGCCAAGCCTGATAATTTTTTTAAAATTTTATTATAGAATATCTATATGATGATATAGATATTCTTTATTCAAATTCAAAATTAAGCCTTTGGAAGTCCACAGTTGGACAGCATTCCCCAGAGAATCACAAATCGGAGGCTCTTGGCGGATTACATCTAGCAGCTAACAAACATAAATAACTACAAATCGAAAAAACTACAGCCATTGCAGATGACTTTGGATTGATGGTGCAGAAGTGAACCAGAATGAAGTCATAATCGTAGGCAAACTATCACAACTTTACAAGTTACTGAGTAAACTTATAAAATGTACTTAGAGAAGAAAATTACTAAGATAAAGTGAAGTAAAGATGAAGCAAATACCGCGCATTGTGTAAGGCATAGACTTACAAAACACTACGGTCTAAATCTATGGTGTAAATGCCCTTTTTCTGTCATGCGGATTTCCGTCTGCGTGCGGATCTGGACCGCGTGCGTGTAAAATCACTGTATGAAATAATAAAATGCGGACAGTATGTGGGTCAAATCCGCAAGTGGACGGAAATCCGCATCACAGGAAATGGGCACTAAGGCAACTACGGAACCCTATACGCCGCGTGGCCCGACACAAACTTGGTCGGTTTTTAATTTTATAATTTCACGCAAGAATCTGTCGGTACCAATAAAAAACCAATAAAACCAATTTATTTCTGTAAATAGGCCTAAATTAAGCTCCTTTACACGTCCCAATATATTTTTTCACGTCTGCTTTGGGACAATATTGTGGGCTAGTACCGAGAAGGAGCAGCGCAAGTAACTTGGTCACTATTGTCAGCCTCTTTTTAAATAGTGTGTTTACATTACAAGATTAAATGAACCTGTGCGAGCATGGTAGTATTTAATTCCATACATTTTCATCATTTAAATAGTAATTTACAGTGTAATAACCTTTTTCATTAAAATCATCATGACG
Organism: Anania hortulata; assembly: GCA_963576865.1. Taxonomy (NCBI): domain Eukaryota; kingdom Metazoa; phylum Arthropoda; class Insecta; order Lepidoptera; family Crambidae; genus Anania; species Anania hortulata. Next base: position 2,850,967 of record OY756400.1, read on the forward strand.
TGCTATTTAAATTCATACATATGCAGTTCAGCAATGGACTGTGGTAATTTGTTAAAAAAGCGAATACATTTGCCCATGAACGATTTACGCACTATATAGTCTGAAATTTGGAACGGCAAGTTTATCTTTATTCCGGGTATTAATATTATGAATGTCACTCTTTTACCATAAAGTTGGTCGATACAGTCACTGACCAAGTAACCACTACGTGGTACAGTAAGCATAATTATCTTTGACATAATCAAAACTGTCGTAAAAGAGCGTGAAAGTGTCACCTTTGTCCATTGCCAGAGAGTTCGGTACAAAAGAGGAAATTATCGGCGGCTTGCAACGCGACGGGAAACAATTTGAACACTATAACAGCTGTTTATTTTATTTCTTTTCCAGAGTTCATTCTTTGTGTTCCCAGAATCTGTTATTGACATGATATCTAAGAAAAGAAAATGTACGTGGAAAGTTACATTCATTGATGTTATATCAATATAATGTAGGTTAAGATTTTATCCATCATAAAAATGAATGTTTGTATGTTTGTTCTCTATGCGTTCGTACTATTGAGCAGAAAGTATTACTTTGAGTGAAGTTTGGTAAGTTAATGTGCCTACATTGGGGAAGGTTTCTGAATTCGACAACCACGCGAACGAGGTCGCGGGCAACATATATTACAGAATAAATTTACATTACAAAAAGCTTTTTAATAAGGTTTTTCATCTTTTTCCGTAACCATGAAAAAAATAACCCGGCAATTTTCGATGTGCATTATCAATTAGATATAAATATTCACAAACATCTGTGTCGTGTGTTGTTTCGGAGCGGTTAAAATATTCAGTATAGGTAGACTGAATTTTACTCAAAATCGTTTTCATAAACATAAACAAATGTTGCACGAATATCTTCCGAGAAGTCAACGTACAATTTTTATAATGTATCATTTGCATTGCACAGCATAGACAATAGAATCGTTCAACTCATGCGCATGCATCGGTATGCAGATTATTATTGCCAGAATTAATATCCTTGAAGATAATGATAGATCAGATATTATGACACGTCTGGCACGCTATAGGAAGACATCGGATGGACATACATAAACAAATGTTATGACATCCGCGACTCAGGTTCAAATGTGCTTACCACACAAACAAATTCCTCTAGCGAAATCAAAACTCGCGGCCGTTTTGTAGATCGGGACGCGAACAACTAGATCAAGATAAGTGACAAAATATAATATAAACTGTTTAATTGAATATTTTAAAAGTCAGGTTGGTTACACGATTTATAGCTAAAGAACGGCATTTTTGATTTGTTGGATGTGTCTCCTTGCCCCGAATAACTTTTTTTTTATGAATTATGATTTTATGGCATTATGAAGTTCACTAGGTTAGCTAGTACCTTAAAGATAGATAAAATACCTCCATGCAACCTTCACCAGGTGGACGTCTTACGCCGAGCTTGCTAGTACGTGGCCTCCATTCTAGAACCTTTCTGCCCCATCGGCCGTCAGTTCTACGTGCTATGTGTCCATTGTCTAGTTTTCCCCTATTCTCCCTTCACGCCCAGACTTGAGCTTATTTTGAAAAGATCGTTTTCTGAATTGACCCGAACCGGGAATTGAACTTTTGACCCTTTACATTCAAAGTGAATTACCCTGCTACTAAACCAATTGAGTCTTCAAATATAAATAATACAAATATTGGACAGCATCACAGTATATTGCTCTGATTCTATAGTAAGTAGTCAAAGCACTTGTATCACAGAAATCGCAAAAAAAAAAAACACTTTTCCATACTAAAACGCGACCAGCTGGCATCAGTTTGTATGGAAACGTCATTTTTATTTTTTATTTTTTCATGTTGGTCCCATAGAAAAAGTTACATCAACTTTTTCTATGGGACCAATTTAGCCGTAGAATAACCCCTTAAAGTTTTATTTCACTTTTTCGTTACACCCTGTAGAAACATTATTTTTCTACATTGACCAACTGAGAATCGAACCCGGGACCTAAAAGATTGCGACACCCAGTCTCGAGCTACAAGAGCTTACTTATCAAATAATGTATATCTAATTTTAAAGGAATTCAACGTCAACCACAAACTTAAGTATCTAATGGCCATTCGCGTTCAAAGTTAAGGCATGTTCTAATACTTACCACCAAAGTGCAAGCAATTTGTGCTAAGTGGGGGTAAGACGAGAACGAGGTGCCAGCGGCAGTGGCGCCACCTGCGCGTAACAACAAATCGCATTATGGGAACTTGCAACTCGGAGTGTGCACAAACATACGAATAAGTATTACAAATAGTTTTAGGGTTTTATTTTTTATCTTGGATTTTGACCCTATTCTTGACCTCAATCTAACAAATCAGCGTGACTGGGAAATCTCTTTAGAAAATTTCAACAGAAATTAAGTCAAAAAACCATTTAGGTAGGTGCTATTTGTAGGCAAGAAACCGTAGTTATGATAAAAAATCTGCATTATGGTAGGTATTCTAATTCCTGTTCTGTGTACTAGATGAGAAATTATTTTCATTATACATTAAATAAATTCAAATTCAAATTATTTATTAACCATTTCGTTACATTGCATCACATTGGTACGTCAAAATTTACAATTTCCATAATTACATTGTCACTTAATCACTTAATTTATAACAGAAATAATTAAATATAATAATAAAATAATTTAAACTTAAATAAAATAAACATTGTCATGTCAATAGAAATTAAATTGTGTGTATGTCAGAAAATGAACATTTCATAAATTCGTTTACATCATAGAAAGCATGATTTAAGAAAAACACCTAAATATTAAATTATATAAATAAATATTATTAAAAATAATAATTAGAAATTGTTCTTACAATCATCCCGAACGTTCTATGATTCTGTGCCGAACTAAGCAAAGGCGCAAAGCTTGCTCTATGGCGAATACACAATGGCCCAATCATGAGTCTAAGTGCGGAGAAAGCCCAGCTAAACTAACTGATAGGCTAGTTTACTAAAAAAATCTAATTAAGGTCCGTCAGTTGGATTAACTGAAAATATTAGACACGTATTTTTTCTTTTCTCAATTCAACAAAAACTGATGAAGATATAGGCCGTTATAGTTCCGCGTAACGTCACGTCTTGCGACACTTTTTAGCACGGCCTGACGTCACGTGCTCCCAATCCCAAACTTTGATGCGCTTTATCTTCGTCATTTTTTGTTTAATTGACAAAAGACAAAATATAGATCCAATATTTTTTGATCTAACTGATGGACTAAATAGAATAATATTTTTTTGACCCAGGAAACTAGCCTATTCTATCATTTACTTTCATCAAATGTTTCATTTATTTTAATTGTACAATTGTATCATTGCAATCGCACGATCGTATCGCTCGAAGCGAATGATTGAGCCAAACCGTGACTGGATATGTCCGACTAATTAGATATTAGCCCAACTAATTGACGCGACGCGTGCAGTGATTGATTGCCGATCACTATCACACGCATTAACAGGAAAACTGATTACCGGTTTGATTCCGATTATTCTGGGAACTTGACCGTTGAAAGACATGGCAAAGTTTATACCAGTAGATGTATTTAGAAGACCTTTAGAATTCAAACACGAAAACAATTCGAGTATGCAATTAAATTTAATCGCTCCCGGTTTAATACATTTTTCAATCACTCTGATTCAGGAGCCATCCTTTTATTACACAAGATTTTTAGGTTAGTTTGATACATCCCCCTCTTACAGTCCAAAAATCCTCATCAAAAAATCTTGTTTTTAATATTCTTACATTTGTCAATGCAGTAAATAACTCTTACAGTATGCACGATATCCATGATTAAACACCATTTATTTTTCCACAATAAAAATACGTAAGCGTAATGCATCGTTAAGGAATACTTTTGTTTACCCTCCTCGCAATTATTTCCCCCCAACAGCTGAGCTCAAACAATTAAACGGAGAAAAAACAAAAGCCTACACTGAAAGGGCACCGGAAGTCGGTATTCACGTGGGGATTGTTTTTATTAGGCCTTTCATAACACCTTCGTGGTTCCTTGTCCCTTACTTTTGTTGTAGTAATAATATATTAGGGTAGTTTTCATGATAGTTACTTAACTACATTGTTAGTGATCCCATTGTTTTTACCTTTTGTGCAATGGGTGAGCGGTTTTATAATAGGTACTTATTTATTATGACGTGGATTTTAATTGCAAAGCAAATGAGCAAAAGTTGTATCAAAGAAATATTTTTTGAAATACATATTTGAAAGACGCAAAAAAAAAAGTTATGTTATCAGTGATCGAAAATTCGTGTGTATAATTACTTTTCTGGATATTATAGAAAGCGTTAATTAAATTCCTGATGTTATGAATCTAATTGTAATAAAACTAAATGTCGTTTTCATTAAACAACCCACAAATTATAAATTACAGCTACTTACGTGTCAAATGTCTTTTTCATGCTAGCTCGTATTAGCTAATAAAAAAACCAGTGATATCAATTGATAACAAAATATGAACTGTAGGTAAATGTGTAAGTTTGGTGTTAAATAACATATATGCTAAAGCCCTTTTCTCTCCATTCCATTAGTATTTCCAACTTTCGCAACAGTAAGTGAAGTTACAAAACACCTAAGTTCCAATGCCCAAATACCGACATCGACAAATGACCAACACAACACTTGCATTTGTTCTCCATACACGGCAAGTTGCGCAGGCGCACAATGGCCTAAGAGTTACTATTGCTTAAGAAGTTATAAAATTCCGCCAGTGATTAAGCCGCTTGGAGCTTGGTCAATCATACCTGAAAGCTTCCGACGGTAAATTGAGCAACTGTCTTTCGGTACCTTCACATATGGCGTCCGGCTTGTAGGATCCTGCAAATTTTCTATTCGCAATTTGTACGCTGTTAAAAACCGGATAGCAAGGCTTGGAAACCGGTTTGAGAAAACTATACATAAAACTTTAATACGCTCTAAAAATGCAAAGGTTATGGTCCTCTGAATCAGTTATGAAGCCGGTTTACAAAACAAAATGTTTTTCCATTAGCCTGTCGAAACTTTCTTCATTATCATCATCAGCCTTCGGTAGTCCACTACTATACAAAGGCCTCTCCTATAGAACGCCACAGTGAGCAGCTCTGGGCATTAGCAATCAACGTCTGCCCACTTGACTATTTCGTCAGTCCACCGAGGGAGGCCTGCCCACGGAGGCACGCCCCCCACACCTTCCGATTCGTGGTCGCCACTCGAGAACCTTTCTTGCGTGTTCTGTGGGCCATGTAGCCTGCCAATTGTCACTTTAGCTTTATAATTTAAAAAATAATGTCAATGACTTTGGTTCTTTTACGAATCCCTCGGATCTTATCTCGCATTTCTTATAACTATGTAAATGTGGTCCAGAGCGGTGGTAACTCAGTGGTCGGAGTCTTGCCCTACATTCGTCTGGTCTAGTAGTTTGCGCTTCGGACTACAAAGCCAAATGGTAGCTGGTTCGAATAGGGCAAAGGGCAGATGTTCCGCGTGGGAAAAATGAGCATATTTTTTTTTATACAAATTCAATCGGCTGTTTGGTAATTTTGTATGGAAAGTCGATCAATATTCATGCAAACTTGCGAAAGTCAGAACAAAAGTTGTTTACCATGGTGTACAGAATATATGGTTACAAGGTTATCTTTGAGTTACGAGACACCCTGTATCATACTGATTTAGTTATTTCTAATTATATTGTCTTGCCTTTTTGGTTATCTTGTCCATGCCAAGTGCTAACCCTAAACACATCACGTCAGATAGACCAAACGTCCGTCAGCGCAAGTTATGCCACAAGTCCATTTCTGGGTAAGTTACAACTCTGTTACCGCATGACTACGATGATTTATCTATTCTATACTTTCGTATGGAAAATCGCATAATGCGTGGACGCAGCGCGCCTCGAATGTAAATCAACGATTATCATTTAAGTGAAGAACGACTATAAACTATGTGGAAAGATAGAATAAATACATCACTGTCTATAAGGTCATACTTTACTAGTCAAGTTCCTGTTAGCGTGTGATTCTACTGTTAATAGAAGCACTTTATTTTTGTCCACTTGTGGGTAGACGTCCAACGCTGCGCTTGCAGGTGGCCTCCATTCCAGAACCTTTCTGGCCAATTGGCCGTCAATTCTACGTGCTATATGCTCCGCCCACTGCAACTCAGCTTGCTAATACGTTGGGCTATGTCTGCGAATTTTGTTCGTTTACGGATTTCCTAATTTCTGATACGATATTATCTATACTTACGTATATGTAAGTACCTATATGAATACGTAAATATATAGACTGCTAAAGTCATAACATTTCCTTCTGGCTTTTCTCTCTCCAGAGTCGGGTAAAAATGAATGTTTGTTGACCTTTAAGCGTTCATAAACCAATCACCCAATTGCGATTAAACTCGTAAGCTGTTGTACGCACGCTAGGAAAAGTTTCTACCTCTAAATTCAATTGAAGTTTACGCGCAAGACGCGGGCAACAGCTGGAATATACCAAAAGATTCGCGTGATTGCCCTAATATATACCTCGTATCAAGTAACGGTCAAAGTTTATTTCCGACGCAATAATTTCGCACCTGCCCAGACAGATGCAAGCGGCGGGGTAACGAGGCAATTGTTTATGAGCACATGCTTAACAATCACGAAATTTTACGAAGGAACGATTTTATCAATTAAGAATTATTAAACCAAATTCCCTTTTCGCAATCAGGTTACAGGTCAGGTTTGTCGTATGGGACGGCGGTAAAGAATCACTTCCCCACCGCCAACAGGAGGCGTGTCGTAAGAGGCGACTAACTCCTGTAGCACGAGACGGGCAGCAGCGTCTGCGTGCGAAATCTTATAAAAAACTGCGCACGCCAACCCGCCTGCCAAGCGTGGTGAGTATTGGCGATCCCCTCCTATGAAAATCATTGCGGGAGGCCTGTGTTCAGCAGTAGATGTCCTATGGCTGAAATGATGATGATGATGATGAATCAGGTCACAGACTAGGAAACGTGAGTGTTATGAGCTTATAACTTCGATAGATTACGACATATAAAATTTCAGACATCACACTAATAATTGCCAAGCACTTTTATAAGCTGATTCAGAACCTCTTGACAACGAATTCGAACGGTTCTAAATCGGGGGCCCGAGGTCGGACCATGATTTTGTAGAGCAGTATTGAATTACTTCAACCTTGTATTGTTTTTTTCTGTAGTTTGACGTAAGTAGCAATGACACTACTACCTGCTTACGTATTGCTATTGTAACAGAATATTTATTTTAGAAATGATGTTAAAAAGAAATTAAAAAGTTAGTCAGCATTACCACAAATAAATAATATAAATAATAAATTAATATTGGACAACATCACATACATTGTCCTGATCCTATCATAGGTAGTCTATGCACTTATGTTACAGAAATCAGAAACAACGACGGTACCAGAACACCCAGACCCGAGACAATATAGAAAAGTTATTTTTCTACATTGACCGACCGGAAATCGAACCCGGGACCTCAGAGATAGCGACACCAAGTCCGGTATGCTCGCCTCTCGGCTACGGAGGTCGTCAAAGCGTCAGCTCCAAATATCATTTGGCCCTATACTTGCTATCGAAGCAGCAAGCTGAACCTCCTCAAGGGTAAAACTTTGCCTGTTCTTAATTGTAATTATCCTTGTTTTTGAAAAAGACCTTTTTTTTAATAGGTATAATCCTTACCGGAATCATTGTGGGATGACATGTGTGGTCGTTCGTCTTTTTCGTTTCTTTCCTGAAACAATAAAACACAAAATGTTAGATACATATCATCATCATCATTATAAGAATTAAAATAATAAGATAAGAAAGCAAGTATTAAATTATAAGAAATAAGGAAGACGTGTTATCTTTTAAAAAAACCCTTCATATCTTTTTGAGTAACAAAGCATACTACTCAATCAACGAGTTCCTCCTGGATAGATTTAATTGATTATGGCTATACTATGGCTGTTTTGCAGGAACAATTGACAGATTTCCTCAATTAATGTGATTATTAACTATCTCAAATTTTCTCTTTTCTTGACATCACAAAAATATAGCAATTCTGACACTAAATGAAATGATATTGACATTGACTAATTTATAGTAATAACGTATACTAAGTAGGTATTATAAAAATGAAAGAACTGTGACACTAATTAAGTAGTATTTTATTATTTGAATTGTTAAAATATAATGTTAGTAACCTATTTCGTTGTATTAAATAATGTTGCATGCCTATAAGGTAAGATGTAGCTGACCCAAAACTATTTTTAAGATCTCTGTATGTACCTACATTGTTAGCGACGCGCTCACCTATCGTATTTGTAATTGTTTTTTTATATATTTTGTATCGAGTAACTTTAGTTGTAAGCATATGTCATCATTGTGTTAGATAATCTACCCACTGTGTCAGTTTTACAAGTTCATTTATTGTTTGGTAAAATTAGTATTTTGAAGGTATATTGATACTCTTTTTCTGCCCGTCACGGCCGGGCCCCTATGTATGTAACGTTCAGTTCAAATCGATCCACGAGCGGCACCGCACGTCGCAACGGTGTCTATAATTCCGTGTGCCTTAGTTTAATAAACGGTCCCGTCTTATATTTCGGCGTTTTACTCCGCTTTGCACCCTCAGACTGTTACAAAATCTTCGAGCCCGATAAATGTTCCACACTCCTTCACGAAAAATGGTGCAAACGCGGAGTACCGCGCGTCTTGAGCGCGAACAAAATGGCCGCGATCAAAAACGTGTTCCAGCCGGTCAACTTCAGCATGATAATGAACATGCTGCGTTTGGTGTTGGCAAAAGTGCATCGATCGACGTACCGTTGGTAAAAAGCAACGTCATCGTGCCGGCAAACAGCGTTAAATCGGAACCACCGCCTCCCGCACCTACGAGTGTAAAATCTGCCAAGTCATCGCTAACCTCCATACAGGCAAGAAAAAAACGGTTAGAGATGCAAGCTGCGGTACAAAAAGCGAAAATCCGCATGGAATTGATAGACAAACAGCTGGAAGTGGATATCGCGGAACTCGAAGAAGAAATATATAGTTCACCAGAAGAGAAGGCCAATGAATACAACGTAGAAAAGTGGTTAGAATCTAGCTACAAGGAACTAGAAAATGTTGGCATCAGTCATAAAAGAGCATCTTCACCGTTACGGCTCACTGCGACAACAGCTGCGGCGGCCGCCGTCGCCGTGCCGCTTCCGGCAGTCACCACACAGCTAGCCTCCGCTCGCGCTGCGCAACCGCCACCGCCACCGCCGCCGCCGCCGGCGCCGCATACTCAATGTCCGCCGCCGATGGCATCACAATATGCTCCGCCGTTGGTGAGGAACACCGATACGACACTTCATATGTTAGCTAGCACTATTAAAGACCTAACCGCTGCTGCCTGTTCGAATAATAATAACGCTAATCTACTCAGCCGATTAAGTACACCGCGAGACCTACCAGAATTCAGCGGTGATCCAATTGAGTGGCTACAGTTTAAACAATCGTACGATGAGTCAACTGAAGTTTGTGGTTTCAGCGCAAAGGAAAACCTATGGCGGTTGCGCAAATGCCTCCGAGGAGCTGCTAAAGATACAGTGTCAGCTATGCTCATTAGCGCGACGTCACCTGACATTATTATATCTACACTGCAGCTACGGTTTGGAAACCCGGATAGCATTATAACTCGCATACTTTATGATATCAAACGATTGCCACCAGTGTCACAAGACTATCAAAAGGATATCGTTATGTTTTCATGCAAAGTTCGAAACTTTATCGAAGCAGTACGTGCTCTAAATACAGAGGAATACTTACAAGGAATGAGTATAGTTTCAATTATTCTATCGAAACTGCCTACAGTCCTTCTGTCAAAATGAACCGACTACAGTTTTTCAATCATTACAGAAAATAAAAGATCACGATTAACGATATTATCTGATTTTCTACACAATGAAGCCGTGAAAGTTTCAACAACAGCGTCATCAGCGGCTGTTTGCGGCGTCAACTACCGCGCTGATAACAGGCCTCACCATAACCACTACTCTCATAAGCCACAAACAGTGTTGTTGCAAACTGAACCTTCTAACAGTGATAATAAGTGTGAGTTTTGTCACTCCAGTCATCAACACAAGCTGACGGATTGTAAACAGTTCAAGAAAGCGCTTAGAAAAACAAGATGGCAATATGTAAAACGAAAAGGATTATGTTACAAATGCCTACTATACCGTCACACTCGAGATACCTGCCCAGCACCTGCGTGCGACAAGGACAACTGCGGTGCAGCGCATCATCGATTGCTGCACTTTGAAAACAACAACAGTCGCGAGCGAAATGACGTCGACGCTAGTGAATCGCAACGTAGTTCTCAATCGGTAGAAACTGTTACGCATATTAACGCGAGTGAGTGTCAAGTTTTACTTAAAGTGGTACCTGTGCGTATACATGGACCAAACGGTATAATTAGTGCATCGGCATTACTGGACGACGGATCGACCGTCTCACTGATAAGCAGTGACCTAGCAGAGCGCGCGGGCCTGCGCGGCCAGCGCGAGAGTATGCGCGTATGCGGCGCCTGGAGCACTAACGAACTGGTTTGTGACGCTGTTGTGACAAGCGTAAATTTGTCAGGTATGGACAATAAGATTTATTCAATCAGAGCGCGTAGTGTTAATGAGCTTAACTTACCTTTGCAAAAAATTAGTACTGTAAATTTAAGTTCCAGTAATTTGTGTAAAATTAAAGATAAGTTATTTAGTCTCGACAACAAACCTGAAATGTTAATTGGACAAGATAATTATGAATTAATGTTCCCGTTAGAAATTATTTCTGGAAATAAAAATGAGCCGTACGCTACACTCACACCTTTAGGTTGGTGTATTCATGGGAATGTGCGTGTGCCGCAGTCTAGGTCAATTCCTGGACACGTCAACCTGTGCGTCTCAGCCCACGGGAGTTCACCGACGGAGGAGCTCATGCTGCGAGACCTTCACGAACAGGTGAAACATTATTTTACCATTGATTCTTTAGGTATTTCAAGTGCGGTAAGACAGAATGTAGATAATGTTCGCGCCGTCGCTCATCTGGAAAAGACGTCGGAACTTATTGATGGCCGCTGGTTTGTGAGTTTGCCTTGGAAGGATCAAAACTGTAAGTTGCCTGATTCTTATAGTAATGCTTATAAAAGGTTATTAGGTATCGAAAGAAAAATGACAAAGTATGAAGGGTTTGCACAAAGGTACAGAGAACGTATTGAGCATTTGTTGTCAAATGACTATGCTCAAGAGCTGACTGACAACCAAACTTCACCAAAAGCCTGGTATTTACCACATTTCGGCGTAGATAACCCAAATAAAAAGAAGTTGAGGTTAGTATTTGATGCAGCTGGTAAGGTAAACAATCTGTGCTTAAATGATTATTTGTTATCCGGTCCTGACTTGTTGTCTTCACTCTTTGGTATTATGCTGCGCTTTAGGGAACACAACATCGCAGTAACAGGAGACATTAAGGACATGTTTTTGAGGATAAAAATTCACCCAAAAGATCGGCACGCCCTACGTTTTTTATGGAGAAATAGTCCTACAGAACCTGTTAAAACCTACGTGATGACGTCACTCATTTTCGGAGCTAATTGTTCGCCCTTTATAGCACAATTTATTAAAAACAAGAATGCTGAGCGCTATGAGTCGTCGCTGCCCTGTGCCGTCGATGCTGTACGTAATTCACACTATATGGATGACTATATCGATAGCTTTATAGATGAAACTAGCGCGTCAGAAATGATAAATAAAGTCTTGAAAATTCACAGGGAAGGCGGTTTTGAAATACGTAATTTTACAAGTAACAGTTTAAAAGTTTTAGAAAGTTTACCAAAAGAAACCGTAGGAGAAGTAGCTGTTAAATTTAAAATTGATCAACAGTACGAAGGCGAACGCACACTTGGTCTAATATGGTTTCCTAAAGAGGATAAATTAGGTTTCGATGTGACCCTAAAACGACTTCCGGAAGGTATCGTCGAAGGTAAACAAAGGCCTACAAAACGTCTTATGTTACAAGTCATAATGTCAATTTTTGATGTATTTGGGTTCTTATCACCATTTACAATTCAAGGTCGTATTATGTTACAGGATACTTGGCGATTAAATATCGGCTGGGATGATTGCATTCCAGATGATGTTTACAACGCGTGGTGCAAATGGCTGGACCTACTTAAGGTAATAAAAAGCATACGTATATCTAGGTGCTATCTATCTGCTACGAGTGCGAAAGAGACCGAGGAGCGTGCCGCTGCTACGAGTGCGAAAGAGACCAAGGAACGTGCCGCTGCTATTTCGTCTCGTAGCCCACCGTCTACGACCGGGATCGGTGCGCCTACGCAGTGTGCTACGACGCGCTACGAACCTTCCACAGCCGTAGCACCTGCTACGACCGCGTCTAAAAATAGATATCAGAATTTGGAATTACACACATTTAGTGACGCGGCTGCCAAGGCAATGTGTGCCGTAGCATATTGGCGTTGGGTCGACAATGGCGAGTTACGTGTCGCGTTTGTGGCTAGCAAATGTCGAGTTATGCCTGTCAAGCCGCTAACGATGCCCCGCGCAGAGTTACAAGCTGCATTGCTGGCTGCTAGACTCGCAAATACAATCATTCATGAACATAAACTAGACTTGGTTCGCCGATATTTCTGGTGCGACTCCACCATAGTATTACACTGGATTAGGAACAGTTCTCGTTCGTACAAAGCCTTTGAAGCAAACCGTTTGGGAGAAATAGACGAACTAACGAGAACAGAGGAGTGGAGATACGTTCCATCGTATCTTAACGTCGCGGACTTGGCTACGCGTGATGAATTTAACCTAAATGTATTTCAGGATGAGTGGCTAAACGGCCCAGCGTTTTTACAAAGCAGCTACGAACACTGGCCGAGCGATGTAATTCAGTCGGTTACAAATGAGGTAGACTCTGCTACCTGTATGGTTACGTCACATCTTGTACCCGATATTAAGTTACCTGTTCCTGATCCTGAACGATTCTCATCTTGGCTTCGCTTGCTGAGGGCTACTGCATTGGTTTTAAAGTTTATTGATGCATGTAAGGGACTTAACAAGGAAATAGACTGCAGTACAATGGAACAAGCGGAACGCCTGCTGTTACGTCACGCACAAGCCGAGTCGTTTGCTGAAGAGATAGCTGAAATAAAGAAAGGAAAAGGTATGTCTCGAAATAACAAATTAGTTACCTTGACTCCTGTGCTGGATGAATGTGGCTTACTTCGTGTCGGAGGCCGCATTGATGCCGCGTTAGATGTAGACCTGGGAATGAAAAAACCTATAATCCTAGATGGACGTCATCATGTGGCACGACTCATCGTACGACACTATCATGTCAAAGCTGCTCACGGAAGTCAGGAAACCGTCGTAAACGAGCTAAAACAGAAATACTGGCTTATTAGGTTAAGACCTACTGTGAAAACTGTTATGTCTCAGTGCATGTTTTGCCGAATTAGGAAATGTAGGCCACAGGTTCCACGTATGGGAGACTTGCCTCACGCGCGACTAGCACACCACCAGCGTCCATTCACCTTCTGTGGATTGGATCTTTTCGGACCCCTTGAAGTGGCTATTGGAAGACGGAAAGAGAAGAGGTACTGCGTTCTGTTCACGTGCTTAACAGTCCGTGCAGTACATATCGAGGTTGTAGCTTCACTGTCTACAGATTCCCTGATTATGGCTCTTCGAAGAATGGCAGCTCGACGTGGATGGCCGTGCCATTTATATTCCGATAACGGAACCAATCTGCGTGGAGCTGATAAAGAGCTACGACAATGTATGGGTAATTTGGACAGTCAGATTTTAAAACAAGAAGGCGTGAACAACCACATGGATTGGCATTTTATCCCACCTTTAAGTCCTCATTGGGCAGGAGCCTGGGAGCGACTCATTAGGACGGTGAAAGCATCACTTAAGGTCGTCATTACGGAAAGGACGCCCAAAGAGGAGACCTTAATCACATTTTTGGCCGAAGTGGAAAATATGGTTAACAGTCGTCCGCTGTCTCACGTGTCGGTGGACCCGTTAACTGTCGAATCTCTTACACCTAATCATTTCCTTCTAGGGAGTTCCTCCAACTTACCTATCATCGGCGAGTTTGATGACTCTGATATGTACCTTAAGAAGCAGTGGCGGAAAGCACAGCGGTTGGCTGACATGTTCTGGAACAGGTGGGTTAAAGAGATTTTACCAGACATGTTGCCGCGCAAAAAATGGAACCAGGAACGGGTACCGCTTCAGGTAGGTAATTTTGTACTTGTGGTCGACCCGAGCTCGCCTCGGAACACATGGCCGAAGGGCGTTATTCACCAAATCTACCCCGGTAAGGACGGGCGCATAAGGATGGTGGACGTTAAGACCAAAACAGGAATTTGGCGTCGGTCTGCGGCACGCGTCGCACCCATTTCCATTGATGTTTGAGTGCTGCAAAGCAGCACTAGGGTGGGGAGTGTTAGCGACGCGCTCACCTATCGTATTTGTAATTGTTTTTTTATATATTTTGTATCGAGTAACTTTAGTTGTAAGCATATGTCATCATTGTGTTAGATAATCTACCCACTGTGTCAGTTTTACAAGTTCATTTATTGTTTGGTAAAATTAGTATTTTGAAGGTATATTGATACTCTTTTTCTGCCCGTCACGGCCGGGCCCCTATGTATGTAACGTTCAGTTCAAATCGATCCACGAGCGGCACCGCACGTCGCAACGGTGTCTATAATTCCGTGTGCCTTAGTTTAATAAACGGTCCCGTCTTATATTTCGGCGTTTTACTCCGCTTTGCACCCTCAGACTGTTACATACATTCTGCAATAAAAATATTTGAATTTGAATTTGAATCATCATCATTTCAGCCATAGGAAAAGTACCGGTAAGTGCAGCGTAAGACGTCCTCCCACAAGGTAGACAGACGACCTGGTAAACGTTGCAGGAAGCCTCTGGATGCAAGCCAATCCCAAGCAACCAATTTGGAAGTCACTGAGGCCTACGTTCAGCGGTGGACATCCTACAGATACATACTCATGTCAACTTCATTTTTACAACAATTCCACTATATTAGCGGAAAGTCATCATCATCGTCATCATAATTTCAGCCATAGGACGTCCACTGCTGAACATAGGCCTCCCCCATTGACTTCCAGATTGGCCGGGTGGAAGCGGCCTGCATCCAGCGTCTTCCTGCGACCCTTACCAGGTCGTCTGACCACCTTGTGTGTGGACGTCCTACGATGCGCTTGCCGGTACGCGGTTTCCATTCTAGAACCTTTCTGCCTCATCGGCCGTCAGTTCTACGTGCTATGTGCCCCGCCCACTGCCACTTCAGCTTGCTAATCCGTTGGGCTATGTCAGCGACTTTTGTTCGTTTACGGATCTCCTCATTTCTGATTCGATCTCGTAAGGAAACACCAAGCATAGCCCTTTCCATAGCACACTGTGCGACCTTGAGCTTTCTTATGAGGCCCATAGTGCGAGGCAACGTTTCAGCGGAAAGTGAAGTAACTTTATAGACTTTACTTAGTCATACTTGCATACGACTAACTAACTGACGACCTATTGCAGGAAGCCGCTAGGTGCAGGCCGCTTCCAACCGGCCAATCTGAAAGGGCGGCCTATATTCAACAGTGGACGTCCTATGGCTTATAGCCTTATAAGATGATGATGAAGTAACACAGTATGGATGTTTTACTTAAGGGGAGAGCGGGGATCGTTGACTTTAAGGGTTGGTTGGTTAACTCATGACTTATCATTTTTAGACTGATTGACAAAAGAAAAAATATGTGTCTAATAAATTTTGATAATCTTACTTTTTTCCTAGGAAACTACCCAATTGTCATGGTCTCAAAGTAAGAAATCCTTGTGTTACAAGGTACCGGTCAATAGATTTCGCTTCCGCGACACACCCAGAACGCGGGACTATGCCTACTTCGATTGGATCGTCATTTAATAAGAAAGACTAAAAGAAATAATAAACCTACTTATTACCACGATCGGTCATCGATTATTTAGCATCATCGTTCCAATGAGGGCAAATACCAGTGCGCTTTACCTCACTCGCAGCTTCCAGTAGCGTTACTGATTAGTGGTCATCTCCTAGACCTCGCATTATACAGTTATCATAAGTACTGAGAACAGCCTTCACTTATCCAATACGAGTTCAACCGCAAGCAGAAGCTCGAACCGCTAATACTAACGACGTATTAAGGGTACGCCTCCAGTGACGGGAAAGAGATATTGTGCTAATCACTCACGTTACTCGCATTTTGCCTAAGAACTAATTTACTGTAAAGTTAAAGCATTGTTCCAAAATACGAATTCTTATTTTAAATTGTCTGTTTTACTGTCATAGCAAAACCACTAAACCATTTTTAATGAAAATTTATAGAAAGGATGATGTTTATCTTGGAAATAGGCCTCCCACAGTGACTTCTAGATTGGCCGGTTGGAAGCGGCCTGTATCCAGCGGCTTCCTGCAACCTTTACCAAATCGTATGTCCACCTTGTAGGTGGACGTCATTCGCTGCGCTTGCCGGTACGTGACCTCCATTCTAGAACCTTTCCGCCCCGTCGGCTGGGAGATCCACATGCTATGTGCCCTGCCTACTGCCACTTCAAATATGGGATGATAAGCCGTAGGTAATTCTATGCAAGGGCAGCCGCAAGAACAGCTAGTTTAACTGTAGGTAGAAAAAACCATTAAACCTACGCAAAATGTAGGTAAGTCTCGTAAATTGACAGCCTGCGAATTAATTCCGAAACCCCTTGCATTTTAAATAAATCACCGCACTAATCATATCCTCTGGAACTGATAAGTACAAAACGTAGGGGGCGCTAGGGCTAAGATAATCTTGAAGCTTATAATCCCTGTTTCACGTATCGACATAATATCACCTACTGAAATACTTGATTTTATTGATATAGGTAATGAGGTTAGTGTACCTAGTAAGTGCGATAAGCTTGTACGTTTTTCAAAAAATAGATAAACTGTTATAATTTATGGTTTTTGAATAGATAAATTGATTTTCTCAGTCTGGATAACAAGCCTAACCAAGGCCCGTAATCAAGGAATCGATGCAGTAGCGGCCGTTTTCGAGGCTTGCGGCGAGATCGCTGATAGCTGGCTATGGCGTACCACTTTCTTTTACCGATTTCTCCAGACCTAAACTAGATAGATAGAATATTAATTAACTGGTTAAATGAAATGGATATTACCACTTTAATTAAATAAGCCAATTTGATTAAAAGTCCCAATCACTGCGCAAGTTTTTTTGCACGATGATTGGAGACTTGATAACTTATTTTTGTTATGTCAGTTATAAGAGTTACATCTAATAACAGTGCCGTAACTCGGTGCAGATCCTAAAGGGGCGCAGAAATGACTAGACTAGACCAAGTTATGATCATGCATGGGCGCAGATATAGAACCGCGTAACGGGCGATAAATGTTACGGCGCTGGCTATTAGGCCTTGGATGGCTATGTCTGTCGTTAGATTCTTGTTTGTAAACTTCTAAAGTCATTCAGTTTAAGATATACGGTTAACAAGACACTAGTAACATACATCGAAACGTATAAAACAAGAGAACGATGTCATATTCGCGGTACCTACTCTACTCAATAACCTCACAATTCCAAGAATGGTCGATCGTTTGCCGGTGCCCTCACATAACAGACGTATTCAAACAGCCTCAAGCCACGGTATTGTTCCACACATTACCCTTATTATTCCCTAATCCCTCCCTGGCTTTATATATTCATCGTACAAGCCACATTGCTTTATTATTTCACGAGACTGTTTCATTGAAAACGAGCGCGAAAACGTTGATCAGTTTGCTTCAAAATATTATAACATAAAATTTTAAAAAAATTAATTTTGCTTGCATTAGGTTTAATATTTTATCTACACATAAATAGATAATTATGTACGTCAGCGGCTATTCATAAAGATTAGATAGATAGTTATGTGAGATTATTATCAAAGGCTTCGTAAATCGCGAAAAAACGCTGAAAGCATCCTAACCTCTTTGCGTCACAGACATGATTTCATTTTTAATACATAAAAAAACTGTCTCAAAAATTTTTTTCAAAATTAAATATACATATAAGTCAATGTACCCTAAACTAGTCTAAGTTTTGGATCAGTTTTTTATGTATTAAAATTATTTCTCTATTTTTAATAAATGTTTGTTAAGGAAAAAGACATCGGATTAGGAACGCATAGAGGTCAAACATACTTACGTTTTTTTTAAATATAGATAATTCACATAGCATAGGTATAACCTAACCCCGATACTCGAGTTTATTTTTACTTTAACTTTAACATGAAATTCTATTAATTTTATTTGCTTCAGTTTGGCGACTAACTCATCTAGTAAGTAGCAGAATCTATATAGCATATGTTGTTATATACATATGTTGCAGTTAAAACCAGTTTTTAGACAGAACGCGTTTTCCCTAGTTAGAAATAGTTTTTGCTTAATGCCTTTGTTAAAACTAGAATTAACTAATGCTTAAAATTTAATATCAGGTAAAACTAGTTATTACTAGATAAAACGCGTTTTTCCGAAGCAAGTCAGTTAAAACTGTTCCGACCGAGGTTTTTGCATAGAGATGTTCCGAATACAAATTTACCATTGAGAACTGTCGCTAAGGAAGCAGCCATAGGAACAGTCCAAGGATTTATGCGCTGCGTACCTATGCAAAAAAGGATGTATGTTAAAAAGGTGTATCTGCAAGAAAAATGGTTACCTTTGTAACTCTTAAGGGCACAATAGTTTGTCTTGCAATAATAAGTAGATTCTCATCCTTTTTTATTTTAAGGTTGTTCCATAATTTTTTATTCTGTGTTTAAAGGAATATTGTTAAGGAACATCTTATAGTGACCACATTAATATTAAAAATCTTATATTTAAATAAAATAGATTGACTTGGCCATCGCATGGAAACACAATGCCATCAAAAACAAAACTTGTAAAAAAAAACAAGGCTCGCAACTTTTGCAATCGCACTAAACAATCTTATTTACTGTAATATGTATTGCTTGTGAGTTTCATGCGATGGCTAATTCAATTTATTTTATTTAAACATGAAAGATTTTTAATATTAATGATAAATGATAATATTAATGTGGTTACTATAAGATGTTGTTGTTGTTGATTAGCTAATTACGTAATAACTTAAGACAGAAGGTCCCTTAAGTAGGGACTGAATAAATCAACCGACTTGGTATTACATAGATCTCACAACTTTTACTTTACGGTAGAAGAACTGAGTTGCGAGACTTGTTTTTACTAGGACATGACTCTGTGTTCTAGGTCTTTTTATTAAATATTTTTATAAGTTTATTACATTGTTTTTAATCCCAAATAAGTTTCCCTAGTGCTCGTTTTAACTAAAGCTCAGAGTAACAACTAGTTTTATCTGAAAATTTTATAATTCAGTGGTAAATTCTAGTTTTAACTAGGTATTAGTAGTTTTAACAAAGGCATTTAGTAAAAACTAGTTTTAACTAGGGAAAACGTGTTTTAACGAAAAACGGGTTTGAACTGTAACATACATAAAAGAATGTCGGGTTAGTTACACCATTTGTAAGTCGAGAACGGCTGGACTGATTTTTATGATCTTTGCTTTGTTGAATACGGAAAAATTTACAAAAAAAAACGTATGAAGAGGCGGTACGAAGTTCGCCGGGACAACTAGTTTGTAATAAAACGTTATGATATAGTTCAGAAAAAACAGAGTTTTAATTTCAAATGCATATCTCAAACATGGCCTTTACCCTTCACAAACAACGGGGGGTAATTCCACCCCGGCCCGAGCATTGTTGCGCTGAAATCGGATTAAAATTTTAACCCGTTCATTACTTGTTAAACCCCAGAACGCTGCCCAGGGTGGCCGCTAGTAATTTGATTTTATAACATAAACTGCCGTTTTGGTAAATATACTTTTACGTGTCGTGTGATCGTGTCTACTAACAGAATTAGTGGATTATGTTTTTAAGTAAAACGTATGTCGTTATACATACAAATAAATATTACTCAAACTGAAAATATTAACAAGTTGTATATCATTTAAAAGTATTTGTCAAACAGATCTGTTGTTTGTGACTATTTTTTTTTTTGTCGATTGGCGTATGTTTCATGGGTGTACACCAAAATAACGTAATTTTAGATACTTGCAACTGTAGGTAGTTTTCATAGTTCTAGGTCAACGGAAATTACCCTATACATTTTGATTTCCTTGAGTGTCTAATAAGGCTTTTTTTTCGGCATAAACGGCCGTAAATTTTTTTTAACTAAAATTAGAAGTACATTTTTTTTTTTCACAGCTTTAGGGGACTGTAGACGTGTATATGGTTTTAATTTTAACTCGATACTTTTACGCGTTCCTGTGATAAAGGATCTTGACAGACAGACGGACAACAAAATTAACCTATAAGGTTTCCCCGATTTTTCCTTTCCTAGAAAAAAAATAGGACATACTTTTGACTTAATTTCCCAGAAAAGCGGACCGTCTGTCTTGCTGGCAGCTCCGATCGACATGACGACACGTGTTAAATATTCATAGAAAGCGCACTCTACGCGCGTGGAACTGACGTGCTATTATCTAAAGACATCGAACGCTATGGAACAGAGAATCACTCGTTTTTATGATACAATAGCGTATGTACATTGCAATGCATTATTAATGGCGCGAGTTTGGTTACCGGACAGATTGAAACCTAACTATGCGTATAGGATTCCAATTTGCCTAATCAAACAGCTGGATCAAGCCGATTGATTCGGGGTTTCGACCATAATTTGGTAATGTTATCACAATGTGATGTTATTTAGTTGAGAGACGATTATCAGTATTAATGTACCTTTTGGTCAGCCTACACTATAACTTACAGTACCATATTATTATCATAATATTTATTTTTATTTTATTTATTAGGCTCTTCATTTCTTCAACAATGAGTACACTATTACAAACAAAAATCATAATGCACATAACTTAATTGTATAGGTGCCCCATCACTTAAAGAAAAGCACTGTATGTACAAATAACTGTGTACGTAGTAAATATTAATACATAGTACATACAGATGTATGTTACCCAGTAACCATACATAATGTGTTTGTTTACTTAACAACAAAAATACTTAACCTAAAAACGAACTTACACAAATAGTACAACTTACTTTAGTGAGAATGGCCTTCCTATGTAATGTAATGTATGTACCGTTTACAACAAATATGTTAAGTAAAGATTTCGCACCAAGGAATAAAATAGCGAACTTGTCAAATTCACATCTATACGGGCTCATTGAACACTCACGAAATTGTTTAGCAGTAAACATCATATGGCAGGAATGATGATGATGATGTTTGCACTCTTTGTACTCCTAAACAATTGAATTAATTATGATGAAACTTTGTTAAGCTGTTGTTAGCACGTTGGAGAAGGTTCCTAATTTAAATTAAAGACATGCGGACAAAGTCGCGTCATCATATACTTACGCATATAAAAATAATGCATTTTTACACCCACCCATACATATAAGAATAACTCTGTGTGTCAGTAACGCTTTCACAGAAAAATCTCAAATAAATTTTGATATAACTCGGTAAACATTGTTATGTTTACTTTTTTCTCCTTCTCCTGAAATAGGGGGTAAAAAGTCGCATTCTAAGCGGTCAAAGCCGCAGGTACAACTAGTTTTGTATACAACTAATTACCCAACATGCGAGATTAGTGAAGAACACAAACGGTCGTTTGTCCCTCCTCGCAGAGTGGACTTTGGCGAAATTTCCGGTTCCCACGAATACGATGGAGGTCTCGCATTGTTTGCGAATAGCTGAAATATGGAGCGTTTGTTGTACATGGTAGTTTCGTCTAGCACATTTCAAAAAGTATGGGAAGGAAGACTATATTCATCGTTTCTAAGGCTCTAACTACATGCACCCGGAATTTTTCAGAGCCCGTTAAAAGCAGCTCTGTACAATCCCGTATTCAATCCGTCGCTCAGGAAAACACATGTCATTATTCTGAACTGACTACATAGGATCCGGTGCCAGCCGTATTTTTTTAAAAGAACCTGACAAATTTCAGATAATGTAGTCCTAGCCTAACTAATCATGCTTAGGTATGTCACAACTATCTCTTTCAAAGATTATAAAACTAACTTAAGTTAAGTTAACGTTTAAGATATTAAGTTTTATTTTAAATTATTTTAGCAACAAACGGATATTTAAAAAACAAAAATTTTTTTAGCCTATGTTTAACAAAAATAACAAGTCTGCTTCTTTAGCAAAATAGGTAGTTGCTAACGCACCTCTGTAGAAGCCATTTTTTAAGAAAAACAGTCATTGGTAATGAAAATAAAATGGTATTTAAAATGTTTTAATGAAATAAATGTAATTTTTCCTGTTTTTGTGTTCCCGTGGGATGATTGTTCGTCTTTGGCTTAATTTTAAAGACTTTGCTAACAAAGTCGAGGGCTAAAGCTAGTCTAGTAATAAATCTCGAATAAAAAAATCATGGCCCACTACCACCAGTAAATAAAATTATAATATTTGCTCTACCAGGTTAAACTTAATGTCCACTGCGCGTGAAATAAGCATAATTTGGTCTAAATAGTAAGTGGAAAAGTGTCTAGATAGTTGTTCTGAATATAATTATAATGTTTAGTGCAACTTACTTTAAAATCAGTGACACTAAAACCTCAGAGGCTTCATAACTCGTACCGCTTTACAGCGGTTTTATGCTTCAAAAACCGGACAAGTGCGAATCGGACTCGCCCACTGAGGGTTCCGTAACAAATTTGAAGTTAAGTACATATTATAATTAGTTCAGCCGCCCTAGCATGACCACCAAAACACGATATGATATGATATGATATAGCGATTTATCAACACAAACGGCCATTTTTTTACAAATATAATAGATATAGGTGCCGTGTTGATTTTTTATCAAAAGAGCGATCATAGAAATTTTACATAGTGTCGATATCTTTCATATTTAAAAAAATAAGCGTTTGGGTCGATAAATCGCTATATCATATCATATCGTCTTTTGGTGGTCATGCTAGGGGGGCAGGAATCGAATCTCGCAGTTATTTCCGAGCTTTTCTCGAATCTTTAAGTAAAGACTATATTGTATATGATCTTTTTAGATATTTTCCTGTATTTGTAGTATACGATTACTTGCCTTATATAGTTATAGGTCAACGGAAAGTTGTAAATAAATAAATAAATTATTATTGGACAATATCACATAAATTGCTCTGATCCTGTGATAAAAAGCCAAAGCGCTTGTGTTACAGAAATCAGAAACAACGACGGTACCACAACACCCAGACCCGAGGCAATATAGAAAAGATATTTTTCTACATTGACCCGACCGAGAATCGAACCCGGAACCTCAGAGATAGCGACACCAAGTCCGGTATGCTCGCTCCTCGACTACGGAGGTCAATATATCGTAGCCTATAAATTTTGATTACCTTGAGAGGGTCGAAATATACGTGTTGTGGCATAAACAGCCGTATTTTTTAATTTTTAACCTGACTTTAACATAAAGGTTTGATTTTTTCACATCTCCAAGGGACCGTAGACCGGAATATATAATTTTTATTTCAATTATATACCATAAATAGATGTAAATACCTTCACGCGATTTCGAGATAAAGGGTCTTGACAGACAAACGGTCAACAAAGTGATTGTATAAGGGTTCCTTTTTTTCCTTTTGAGGTACAGAACCCTAAAAACGGCGCGACATCGTTACCTACTTTTTAAGTACACTTTACGATGAAAGCTGTGAAATAGTAGTTTCCACAAAACACTATCCGTCGAAAATCTCGACTGGAATTAATCTGGAATCGCTAGTGGAATCACGTGGGCACGGAGGGACGATCGCAGCGAATTTGCGTGACACACGCGGCCCAGTGGGACGGAAGGGACAAATTGGTGGTCGGCGGTTTATGTGCCCGAATGCATACTGAGCTGAAATGCTAAAATTCCAGACTTAGGGTGATTTCGTAAAGGGACGTACTACCTGGAGACTTTGTACCATTAGCAATAAGGTCATTTTATTCTATTCAGAGTATAATCCAATCCAAAAATCTAATATTAATCAAAATCAAATATACTTTAACAGGCGACGTACAGCTATGTCGCTGAGCAATACAATTCTTGTTGTGCCCGGAATACTGTCCACAAATGTAATAATTAATAGTTTAACCAAAAACAGACAAATCTTTAAAGTACTATTTATTATGTATCTTTGAAAATTTTGTTAGACCTGCGTCTTTATTATTTTAACATGGTTATCCTTAATTTAGTATTTAATATATTTTGACGTACTTGCGAAGAATTTTGCCTGTCAACATGTCAATAGTAACACATCGGATCTTAACTACAATGGTAATGGTTTACTTAAAAATTAAATAGAGATGATAATGACCTCACGCTACACCTGTAGCGTTTAGTACAATTAGTAATTACCTACGACTGCCTTTTCGATACATCAAAAGGTTTTTTTTTTAAATTAGGACAACCAACAAGACAAGCACAACTACAAGCAAATTGGTAAGACATGCAAATATTGTTTTTTTTACGTTTAGTGTATTGGGCACACATAACGTGTATCTTTCGAGCGTAGACTATAAACATGCTGCAGCTTTTGTATTTATTTATTAAAACTACAAGTATTTATAGTAGTTATGTTTGGGTGGTTTGGGTGGTTGAGGATGACTGCAATAAACTATAAGCAGTATTCTAAAAAACTATAGCGAAGAGATGAAACTCGACATACTATACACATATTAATAAACCATGAAAATAAAATATACGTGAAGGTGATGAGCACAAATAACCTCTTTATTTCACCATGCTTAAAAACCAGTGTCAACATATCAACAAACAAAATTCTTTTGTTCCGAAACTAATCTGAAATCAATCAGTAATCGTTTACAGGCAATATGCGAGACGCGCGGTTAGCCCAGTGGTACGGAAGGGACGAATTGGCGGCCTGAAGATATTGTCCTACCTAAGAGACATGAAGAAATTCAATTTCAGAAAGTAGAGGAGTCATTCTTAAAAAAAACTTGTTTTGATTTATTTCATGACAGTCTAACTAAATGATCTTGGTTATATTTTCTTTTATTTAACATTGAAGTGTATATTTTCATTATATATCGAAAAGAAATAAACGATTATTTGAAATATTTTACTGGAAAAAGATAAAAATAAGCCTTTAGCTATATTGTAGTAAGAAGATTAGACAAAAGCTAAACAAATGGTGACGAAAACTATGAAATAAAACAATAGTCCTTCGGAAACTTCTAACTTTAAATTAAAAGGTTTACACTGTTAGTAGGTGGTAAAAGTGCTTTTTGACCGGTTTACTATAGTAAAGTTATTTAACGGGTTATCCTGAGCATTACACACATGTATTATGACCTCATAGCACAATGATCTCATTTCAATTTTAAGTAAATATTACAGCGGAATGGAAGGGTCAAATTGGAGGTGTAGAGGCTGGCCCGCACTTATGTGAAATGCGACACGTAGTGAGGGGACACCATAAATGAAAAAATCTGGTTATGTAATTGTATTTATTCGTTGTTGCTTTTAATGTTGTCTTTACTGATGTTTCAATTCAAAAAAATAATACTTCAAATAATGCAGTAATTTTACCTGTATTAACCTGTATAATCCTTAATTTTGCATGCTCTGGCAGCCTTTAATTAAGACAACTTTAAGCTCTAAATCTGTATACTTATTGGTTGTCATTATAAATAATTAATAAGAAAAACCGCTATAAATGTGGTGAACAACAACAAACTTACTAAGTACTCTAAGCCCTGTAATATAATAAAGTACGTAATTGTTCACTTAATTATTTTTTACAACGCGCTTAAAAGGCACACATAAAATTATACTTCATCATTTCAGCCACAGGACTTCCACTGCTGAACAAAGGCCTCCCCTAATGACTTATCATCAGGGGGGATTGCCAATACTCGCCACGCTTGGCAGGCGGGTTGGCGAGGGCAGTTTTTTATAAGATTCCGCACGAAGACGCTGCTGCCCGTCTCGTACTACAGGAGTTAGTCGCCTCTTACGACACACCTCCTGTTGGCGGTGGGGAAGTGTACTCTTTACGGCCGTCCTCACACGGCACGGCACGGCAAATTATACTTACTTATCTTTAAAAAATCCTTCGATTTGACATGCTACATAAATATTGAAATAGATTAAATAAAAAAATAAAAATTATCCAGCCTAACTGATATTTGATACTTAAATTAAGTTGTAAAGTGCAGTGTTCATTTAGGTATATTCGTATTAAAGTAAGTATTCAAATGCTAAGTGTTTCCAAATTCATACCCTTAACACATTGTTTTTGACACATTGATAAAAGTAAAATTATTCTTTAATATCTGTTTGTCTAAGGCTGTCCCATCCCTAGAGCAACAGGAATGTCCCACACCGCATATTCGGCCATCCCGCCCCGCCGCACTCCGTGCACGAAACACTCGACCGCGTGACCGAATTAATCGAATAATATGGAATACCATTATCCACTATTTCACTACATACCTGTATGTATGTAATCTAAAAATGATAAAAGCTGGGTTCCTCGAATATTTGCAACAAACACTTTTGTCGCGAATTAACCATCCATTATATTCTCCTCCCACACGCTATTAGTCGGTTCTGTAAATATTTAGCATTACGAGTAAAGGCCCTTCGCAGAATTTTGGTTCATAACATGCTTATTACAAATACAAAGAAAATAATAAACTTTTACTTTCATTACCGAATTATTCAGCCAATAATTTAGATCAAAAATAATGAGCAGATTTTTTTACGATGGTACGAGATAAGAAGAAAGGTTTGATTAATTCTATTTAGAACCGACTTTAAAAAAAGGAGGAGGTTCTCAATTCGGTTGTGTAATTTTTATGTTTGTTACCTCAGAACTCCGCCATTAATGAACCAATTTGAAAAATTCTTTTTTCAATTGAAAGGGTATACCTCTAGATTGGTCCCATTTTTTCAAAATTTAAGTATGATGATGGCATCCATGAGAAATTGAGGGAACTCCTAAAATATTATAGGTATACATATAGCGATTTTAATATATTTAACAACAAGTTAAGCATTTGCATTCAAAAAGTATCATTTGCTAAGGTGTAACTGATGAAGGAGACCATAGTTGGCCACAAAAGTCTTCCACGGTAAGGTACGCACGCCCCACCCACGCGATAAGATATTTTCATTAAGACAGTTAACCCTTGACATAGTCGACAAATCAAATTTTAATAAATGATTCTGGTGAGAATGATACTATCAAACTGATCTGATGAAGAAGGCGGAAGGTAAGCACCGGAACTCTGTGATAAAACAATGTATCATAGCCGTGTTTGGACTTATTTGAATCGTCATGAGAAGCAATTTAGCTATAATTGTTTAAAGTTATTTTTTAGCTTTTTAGTGTTTTTGAAGTCGGTTATTTTTTTTATAATTTTTTTTTTATTTGTCTGTTTTTTTGTGTTTTTTACATTATAAATGTAAATAAATTAGCCAAACAGTTATTATTGGAGTCGGTGCCAGCCGTGGAATGTTTGAATGTGGTTGTTTGCACCGACTCCAAAAATAACTGTTTGGTATGATGTTGTTTAAATTATTTTTTTAGCTTTTTAGTGTTTTGAAGTCGGTTTTATTTTTTTATTAAAATTTATTTATTACCAATTTAGAAATAGCATACTTTGTGTGTAGACTTCATCAGCTATGCGACTGTCTAGAGTTTAGGATAAAGCCGCCACAGTACCGTCAAAAGGCTATGTCTAACTTCTGACAAAGAAGAGCTTCATCTCTGCTAGCACAAGAACGACCCATTTCTACTCTATTAGATAAAATACTACAGAGTATGTAGTTAATTGTGAACTTTCCCGCGACGTTAAAAAAAAAAAAAAAACTAAAAATAATATTAACACGTAAGTACCTAATCAGTTACTTTTGGAGTCGGTGCAACGAAAACATTCAAACTCTGATCAGCTTGCACCGACTCCAAAAGTAACTGATTAGGTACTTACGTGTTAATGTGACGACCTCCGTAGCCGAGAGGCGAGCATACCGGACTTGGTGACGCTATCTCTGAGGTTCCGGGTTCGATTCCCGGTCGGTCAATGTAGAAAAATAACTTTTCTATATTGTCTCGGGTCTGGGTGTTGTGGTATAGTCGTTGTTTCTGATTTCTGTAACACAAGTGCTTAAGCTACTTATCATAGGATCGGAGCAATGTATGTGATGTCTAATATTTATTTACTTATGTACTTGGTTAATAACATTAAAAAAAAAATGTTTTTAGCTTTTTAGTATTTTGAAGTCGGTTTTATTTTTTTATAAAATTATATTTATGTTATCTATTTTTAGTGATAAATCCTAATCTAACTGCTGAAAACCGATTTCATCCTCTTTTTTCCACTCATAAGGGTAATTTTTTTTTTCCAATTTTTAAATTATATATCATCATCATCATCATCATTTCAGCCATAGGACGTCCACTGCTGAATATAGGCCTTATATATCTTTGAAGCTATTCAATAAAAAAAATATCATCAAAATCGGTTAACATTTATCGAAGATATTGGGTAACATAGATAAAGAATCACGAACCAAAACATTATCTGGGTGTATATTTTGCTATTTTCTCAAAAACTGCTGAATCAATTTCGATAAAATTTATACGGGACCACCTCTGAAGTATGACCTACCAAACAAAAAAAAATTATCAAAATCAATTAATAATTGGCGGAGAAATCGCGTAACATACATACAAAAAAAAACATACAGTCGAATTGAGAACCTCCTCCTTTTTTGAAGTCGGTTTAAAATAATAACAAATGTACGAGTATATTGCCTTCATAAGATTTCTCTCGTTATGAGACAAGATTCTAACGTTTTGTTTTAAACAATTTATGTAGGTACTTTAGTCAAACGGGCGTGCAATCTGCTCTACATCTAATCTCTACTCCGTAAACCGTATCGTTCGTCCCACCCGCATTGTCTGTCTGTCCCATTGTGTGCTAATGTCGCGCTACTGCACTAGTGTGGGTGTGATAGCTGAACCATTCAGAATCAATTGTATTTTAAGAGATTGTACATAAAACGCACGGTTAAAAACTCAGATCATATAAATATGATCTGTGGTTAAAAATAATCGCGTATGATTGTTAGAATTCATACTGTGTTAAGTCATTAATATTTGTCTGTAATGTAGTATTGCCCAATAATATAATACCCCTTGTTCAGATGAATAATAATAACATAGCTTAATTAATAAGTATTGTAAAATAATTAATCACTGAACAAACCATAATACTAATTTTTTAAAAGTACTTTTAGTAAAGTGTAATATTAGACATTTCCGTTAGTAATAAAACGATGCTCGTCGTTTTGTAGTTTAAGTGGGGGTAGCTTTGATCAAAGTGGTCGACGACGAATATTGGACAGTCTAAGTGTATCCATCAAAGTGAACAGTCGGCTACCCCAGTCTCTGCGAGTTGATAAGTGTAAAATTTAAATAAAAGTTAAGTGTTGTGCTGAAATTAAATCTTTCATTTGGAGTATCTACCCTGGTTCCTGATATCAGAAGTAAGGATCGAGTTTACGCCACACAGAAGGTATGTGTTTTAATGTGTGTTACACTGCTAATATTCTCGTAAAGCTGGAATAATAAGTGCCCAATGTGTTTTAAAAATTGAACAGATTTGAAAAGATTTCTAATAAAATTAGTTCAATGATACTTAATTCTTTTTTTTTTGCATCAAAACTAGCTTTGCTCTTAACCGATTTAATGAATTTTCTTTCTTTTTACACAATGATTAGACTTAATAAATAAGACAGCTTGTAATGTCAAAATGATTTATAATTTGTAGTACTGATGCAGCAGTTTTTTTTTTCTTCTTTTCTTTTCCTTCTACGTATTTAAATAAAAATGTAACAGTGACATGGTGCTACGTGATGTGATACGTGATATCAATATATTATTTAGATTTAAAAGCCAAAAGGTTAATGTCATAATAGTAAGCTAATAAACGAAATATATATTTTTGTAAGGTATGTTTTGAACATATTATGTCCGAAAAATAAACATGTTTCCAGGTGACTTAAAATGGAAGCCAATGAACAAAGCGGTACAGCGACGAGACGCCGCAGCCGGGTTGTTAGAACTCCACCACCGAGAGATGATGAAGAGGTCAGCCCTCGCAGCTCACGCGGCCACAACCGATGCAGTTCACGCAGAAGCAGAGAGAAGCGGAGTCGATCGCGACGCAGCCGCGGCCGCCCCAGCCGAACGAGCACCAGGAGTCGCAGCCCTATTCTGCGACCACCTCGCCCAGCAGCCACAAGGTACGATGACGATCGCCACAAGGAGATGAGTCGATCACCGCCACGGGCATCGGCCAAGAGAAGTGTTTTACATAATACATCTGGTCAACGTAATAACTCGGTACACCGTTTTGAGCCCTACCACCAAGCGGGTACTTCCCAACAAACCCACGGTTTGCCATGCCAAATCAATAACGTACATAATTCTAATTGTAATACCCCTAATGCATTATCTAATATGAATTTAAATGATTTTATGAATTTTATGAGTAACTTTGTTAAGTTAGAGCAAAGTCAAAAATTACATTATGACAAAAATATGATTCCTGAATTCGACCCTACTGTAAAAAACCATAGGATCGAGACGTGGATTTCTAAGGTCAATGAGTGCTCGAAAATATATGGTTGGACTGATCAGCAAACCTCACACTTTGCTTTACCACGTTTAGTAGGACACGCTAAAAAATGGTATATGCCTTCAATTAATAGAACTTGGTTAGAGTGGCAACAATGCCTTAAAAAGGCTTTTCCATCAGAATCAAATTATGGGGTTTTGTTATCTGATATGCTGGAAAGACGTTATAAGCCTGGCGAATCTCTAGATGAATATTATTACGACAAAATGGTACTTCTTAGCGCATGCGACATATCAGATAAGAAAGCTGTTGATTGTATCATACATGGCCTAGACGACAAAACGATAAGGGCAAGTGCATCGTCAGCGCGGTTTGCCCAGCCTGAAGATTTATTAGGATTCCTTAAAGATATGTGTAGGGAAAAGAATGACTATAATAAAAACTCTAAACCTAAGCTAACTTTACAATCTAATAGCAATATTACTTGTACATTATGTAAAAAGACTGGGCATTACTCTAAGCAATGTAGAACTAATATATGTTACAACTGTAAACAATTTGGCCATAGAATGTCTGGGTGTCAACAACCATTGTTAAAGTGCGAAATATGTCAAAAGGTAGGACATAAAAGTGAGGACTGTTATTTTAAAAACAAAACAAAAGATAAAACAAACATTGAAAAACGAGTGATGGCTGTTGACACTACAAATGAACATATTAACAATAGTAAATACTATAAAAAATGTTTTATTAACGGGAATGAAAAGGATGTGTCGTGCTTTATTGATTTTGGTAGTGATTGCTCTCTTGTGAGCAGCGATTTAGTAAAAGACTACGGCCTTGCATATAAAGAAGGCAATGTTCCAGTCATAAAGGGTGTAGGTGAATCGAAACTTATTCCGATAGGTAGAACTAGTTTTACATTACGTATAGGATCAGTGGAAGCGTTTATTGATGCTTATATTGTTCAACCTGAACATTTGCATATCCCGATACTTGTGGGTCAAAACTATACAGAACAACCACATGTTCTAGTAATTAAAACTAATAAGACTCTTGAGATATTAAATCGCAATGTTAATTCTGAGTTGCCTGACATTGAACATGAACGTAATTGTGTAGTCAAGCTTTACATATGTGAAGATACAGTCTTAGACAAATACAGTACTATTACATGCTATACTAATGATATAACCAGCGGTTGTATTTACATTTCGGGCAGCTACCGCTTTTATACTGGTTGCGAATTTTGGGTTCAGGAAGGCATTTACAGTGTAAGGGATAACAAAACATCCATATTAGTAATCACCCCACTCAATAATTTAATACTCAAAAGGGGCTCACTTTTAATCCGCGCAGACATTGTGAACGAATGCTTTGATGAATCAAAGGGCAATTCACAGCTTTCTTGTTTTCAATTACAAAGCCAATATGAGCCAATAGCTCAAAGAGATGTTAACATTAATCCTGAACTGTCATTGGAGGAACAAAATAAAATTTACAAGCTTATTACAGAATATAGACCTACATTTGCTCAAAATCTTTCAGAGTTAGGTTGTACCAGTTTAACAGAAATGGAAATTCAATTAAAAGATACAAGTCCAGTCGTTTATAAACCCTATAGGTTAAGTTACCCAGAACGTCAACATGTGCAATCTATGGTTAGTGAACTAATAGAAAATGACGTTGTCGAGGAATCTGTATCTTCTTATGCAAGTCCAATCTTGCTAGTAGCGAAGAAAAATGGTGGAAAAAGACGGTGTGTAGATTACAGGGCGCTCAACAGTCGAACAGTAAAAGATCACTTTCCTCTACCTCGAATTGAGGATCAGATAGATCAGTTAAGTGGTAGTAAATACTTTACTAGCCTTGATTTAACTAGTGGATACTACCAGATCCCAATTAAACCTGATTGTCGACATTTAACTGCATTTGTGACGCCCGATGGTTTGTACCAGTTCAAACGAATGCCTTTCGGTTTGGTCAACGCGCCATCCATATTCCAAAGAACTATAACTAAAGCTTTGTCCGCTAAAATTTCGCAAGTTAACGTTGAAGGTGAGCAACAAGCTAAACAAGCTCTTGCCTATATGGATGATTTGATCATAACTTCAAAAACTGTTCAGGAAGGTTTAGATAAATTAGAAAACACTTTTAAGCTGTTAAACAATGCTAATTTAACCCTTAACGTACAAAAATGTTACTTTTTTCAAACTGCTATCGATTATTTGGGATTTGATATTAGCTATGAAGGTATAAGACCAGGTAAAGCCAAAATTGAAGCTGTAGAAAACTTTCCTGAACCTAAAAACGTGCATGAAGTGCGACAATTTATAGGCCTGGCTAGTTATTTTCGAAAATTTATTAAAGATTTTTCTCTTATAGCACGTCCTTTGACTGAGTTGACAAGGAAAACGGTAGGTTGGCGATGGGGCGTTGATGAACGGCAGGCATTCGAAACATTAAAATCTAAATTGGTACAACGTCCGGTTCTAGCCATATATAATCCACATTTTAAAACTGAGCTTCATACTGACGCTAGTAAGATTGGGTTAGCGGGGATATTATTACAAAAAGAACATGACAGTACACCTTTAAAGCCTATTGCGTTTTATAGTAGAAAAACTACACTTGACGAACAGAAGTTTCACGCATACGATCTTGAGACATTAGCGGTTGTCACTTCGTTAAACAGATTTCGTGTCTACCTTTTAGGTCTAGAATTTACAATTGTAACAGATTGCAATGCACTTCGAGCAACTTTCTCGAAGAAAGATATTTTGCCGAGGATTGCACGTTGGTGGTTAACACTACAAGAATACGATTGTAATGTCATTTATCGTCCCAATCATAGTATGACCCACGTAGATGCGCTTAGCCGCAACTCAATAGAGTCAAACAGATCATTTTTAGAACCAGAATTACCAAGGGTACTTAACATAACTCAAGAGGACTGGCTTATGAGTTTGCAGCAAACTGATTTCAAATTGATACATATTAAAAAAGTTTTAGAGGACCCAGATTACAACGACATAGTAGATATAAAACCAAATTTCATTATAAAAGACAATAAAATATACCGGAAGGTAGGAAATGAATTAAAATGGGCTGTTCCAAAGGGGGCTAGATGGCAAATATGTCAGCAAAACCATGACGAAATTGGTCATTTTTCGTTAGAGAAAACTTTTTCAAAAATCAAAAAGGACTTTTGGTTTCCAAAAATGAAAAAGTTTGTTTCTAAATACGTGAAAGCTTGTGTACACTGTGCTTATGGAAAAGATACATCTGGCAAAAAGGAGGGATACCTTCATCCTATACCTAAAATAGATATTCCTTTTCATACATGTCATATTGACCATCTAGTAGTAAAGGTAATATGTACATCCTGTTAATTGTGGATGGTTTTACAAAATTTTGCATATTGAAACCTTTGCGAAACTTAAAGACTACCCTCAGTATTCGTGCTCTAGGTGATGTATTTAGTACCTTTGGGTACCCGGCCAGATTGATATCTGACCGAGGCTCGTGTTTTACCTCTAAAGGATTTGAAAAGTTTTGTAGCGACGCAAAAATTAAACACATTTTAAATGCAGTAGCATCACCTAGGGC
This sequence comes from Anania hortulata, assembly GCA_963576865.1. Lineage (NCBI taxonomy): Eukaryota > Metazoa > Arthropoda > Insecta > Lepidoptera > Crambidae > Anania > Anania hortulata. The sequence goes on from OY756400.1 coordinate 2,885,392, forward strand.
CAACGGACAAGTGGAGCGGTATAACCGCACAGTGCTAGGAGCTTTAAGTTCGTATGTAGACAAAGTAGGCGAAAAAAAATGGGATCAAGAGCTAGGTAGAATCCAATGGGGTTTGAACAATACCTTAAACAAGGGCACGGGTAAGACTCCTTCCGAGCCTTATTTCGGTCGCAACTTAAATTTTGCCGGAGAAAATGCTTTTAGTGAGATATTTAATGAAACGCGATCACAACAGCCGGATATAGGGGAAGTAAGGATGGAGATTAGTAAACACATACAAAATGATCAATTAAATCAAAAAGAAAGATTTGATCGGCATAGAAAAGATCCTAAGAAGTATGGCATCGGAGATCTAGTTAAGGTCAAGAAGCAAAACAGTTCTAATGAAGGTCAAAGTAAAAAGTTATTACCGGTGTTTTCGGGTCCTTACAAAGTAACAAAAATTCTTGACAATGATAGGTACGAGGTTTCTTCAATCCCAGGTTCGAATCTAGGTAAACGCAAATATTGCAATGTGTGGGCAGTAGATCAGATCCAGCCTTGGATAAGTACACGTAGTGACTCTATCTCAAGTAGTTCTGAAAGTGAGGTAGAATGAGACTTAGTGTAGGAATAAAAGAGGGATATCCAGTTACATAAGGATGATTAAGTTGTTAAGAATGAAATTAACTAATTACATAATATGATTTTTATTTTTTAATTAAAGTTATTGTTGTTACGTTTTAAATGTATAGAGAGTTACAAAGAGAAAATATCTGACGTAGTACCAGATATTTAATTGTGATATAATGCATCTAGAGTCAAAAGAGACAAGAACGCCTGACGTAGTTCCGGGTGTATCTTGAGTGTAAATAGTGAATGAACACAAGACGAGGTTTAATTATCTGATGTAGTTCCAGGTATGCCTCAAGTTACCTATTAAAAAAAAACTTATACCGATGTTAAAATATTAGTGCACCTTTAGACAATAGATAATTTTATACAGATATTATTACATAGGATATTAAAGGAATATTTTACTATTGATAAGTTGCTACTTGCAATAGTTGCATTACTTTAATGGACTAAAAAATTAATGTAAAAAAAAGTGTCGATTCTGATAACTTAAATATAATATTTTGTTGATGTAAACCTTAAATTCACTTAGTGTTTAAGCTAATAAGAAATCAATACTTTATACATAATTGTTACAATTATTTTATTGATTGTTGAATTGTTATAATTTACAGGCTTCTTAAACCAACTAACCTGCCTGCCTACTATGAACTACTGTATGCATTTCATATATTTATTATAACGATTTTAATAATGAATTAATTATTAAGTTGGTACAGTCAGGAGCGGGTCAACCTACTTAAGATAAATATTAAAGGACATTTAATTAATTTTCAACTTAAACTTCAACACATTTATTAACTTAATAATCATTTATAAAATTTAACATTTTGTATTAGGTTGATGAGCTATTGACTGTGCATGGCCCTATACCTGTCAACATCGTTTGAGGACAAACGTATTGTCAGGAAGGCCGACTGTTAGAATTCATACTGTGTTAAGTCATTAATATTTGTCTGTAATGTAGTATTGCCCAATAATATAATATCCCTTGTTCAGATGAATAATAATAACATAGCTTAATTAATAAGTATTGTAAAATAATTAATCACTGAACAAACCATAATACTAATTTTTTAAAAGTACTTTTAGTAAAGTGTAATATTAGACATTTCCGTTAGTAATAAAACGATGCTCGTCGTTTTGTAGTTTAAGTGGGGGTAGCTTTGATCAAAGTGGTCGACGACGAATATTGGACAGTCTAAGTGTATCCATCAAAGTGAACAGTCGGCTACCCCAGTCTCTGCGAGTTGATAAGTGTAAAATTTAAATAAAAGTTAAGTGTTGTGCTGAAATTAAATCTTTCATTTGGAGTATCTACCCTGGTTCCTGATATGATGATGAGTTAAAAGACTTCTAGGTCCATTTTTAAGTTTTGTTTTTAAATGAGTACAATGAAGTTGAAATAAATATACGACTGATAATATAACAAGCATGTAATTGCTAAAAACAAAATTTAAATAAACGACTGTTGCTGAAATTTGTCAGGCCAGTAGATGAAAGACTTGAAAAATATTATAACACAAATGCTTTGGCTATAATAACCGTAGGATCAGAGCAATGTTTGTGATGCTTCCCAATATTTATTTCACACTAGCTGCTGCCCGCGACTGCGGTCGCGTGGTCTTCAGTTTATTCATAAATACCTAATTTTCGGCACAACATTTTTATTTTTTTCTTTCTAAAGAACCTTCTCCTGGCAATAGGTAACACAAAAAAAAAATTACCAAAATTGTTCCATCCGTTCATGCGTGATGCGACGACCAAGGGAAATAGAGATTCATTTTTATGTTATAGATATATATATATATATAAATAAATATAGATTATTAATTCTAGCAAGTTCTAAGATGTAGGCCACTATGCCTTCTTTTACTGGTAATTTGTGGGGGAGGCTCACATCAAAGATTATTTACTATTTATTATTTTATTGCAAGATCGAATCAGAAATGAGGAAATCCGTTAAGGAACAAAAGTTGCTGACATAACTCAACGGATTAGCAAGATGAAGTGGCAGTAGGCGGGGCACATAGCACATAGAACTGACGGCCGATTGGGGCAGAAAGGTTCTAGAATGGAGGCCGCGTACCGGCAAGGGCAGCGTAGGACGACAATCACAAGGTGGACAGACGATCTGGTAAAGGTCGCAGAAAACCGCTGAATGCAGGCCGCTTCCAACCGGCCAATCTGGAAGTCAATGGGGGAGGCCTATGTTCAGCAATGGACGTCCTATGGCTTAAATGATAATGATGATGAATTTACCATTCGCAGCGAGGGTGTTACCTACGTTACGCCGTGATATACTTTGAAGGGAAGCCCAGAAAAACCACAAAAAACATTTAAATTACATTTATTTTCTACGGAGCAAATACATACAGTCGTAGAGTTAGCGAGCGAGAGAGACAGAACATATACGTCAAACACTAACGGGGGAGCCCCCGCATTCAAAACAGTACTGCGTTCAGAAATACCTTATGCGCTATGTGCAAAGTGGGTGGTGGGGGCCGTCAAATCGATCGCAGCACGCAATGTAGCAAAAATGTGAAAAAACTCTGGACTGTCATGTGTCAAATTGCTATATTTCCATAGAATTCCATACTAATGTTATTAAGTATTTTTAAGTGAAAACGTAAATGGATAGCTGCAGCTGTAAAAAGAAAAAGTTTGTAGGGAATTTGTGTTACAGACGTTTGTCTTATGATCACAGCTCTTATTAAGAGAGCTTTGTCCGTTGGTTCTAAGCTCTTCAAAATCTCTCACGCTGTGCTAATACTATTTTTTTCCCTTTTTGCACATTTTGAGGTTGGAAAGTTATATCATGTTGTATTAATTAAAATCCCGTAAGTATTATAAAATTAATATTTTAGTTCAAGTTAGAAAATCACTTATTATAATATGCGCAAACTTTTTAGATATTTTCATCTAATTTCGAAGAAAAACAATCGGAAAATCATTCTCAAACCATTCAGTTGCCAAAATTTGAGAGACTCAAGTCCACAATAATTGTGGTCACTAGGGGCACTGTCATCGCGCACACAGCGAATAATCCGTGGTTTTTTTTTTCATTGATTGAAAAGTTATGTACTAATAAATTTATAAAAAAAATAAAAACCGACTTCAAAAAACTAAAACGCTAAAAATAATCTTAACACTTAAGTACCTAATCAGTTACTTTTGGAGTCGGTGCAAACGAAAACATTGGTCTCTCATTGACTGGCACCGACTCCAAAAGTAACTGATTAGGTACTTAAGTGTTAAGATTATTTTTAGCGTTTTAGTTTTTTGAAGTCGGTTTTTATTTTTTTTATAAATTTAACTTATTTCATCCATTTTAGTGATAAATCCTAATCAAAACAAATCTTACGAGTGCAAACATAATTTAACTGCTGAACACCGATTTCATTTCCTATTTTTCCACCCTTAGGGGTGAAATTTTTTCCAAAAATGTTTTATTATAGTATCTTTAAGTATAAGCTATTCATTAAAAAAAGAATCATCAAAATCGGTCCACATTTGGCAGAGATATAGGTAAGACAGATACTAAAATCAGTTGGCGTGGTACGGAGTTTATGCAATGTTTGATGATTTTCTTTCTAGATCCCATCATCAGAATTTAACCAAATTTATATGGGACCATTCTGAAAGTATTACCTTTCAAACAAAAAAATAATTATCGAAATCGGTCAACGCAGTAACGAATGATCGCTGAACATACATAAAAAAAAAAAAAAAAAAAAGATACCGACGAATTGAGAACCTCCTCTTTTTTTGAAGTCGGTTGAAAACAAATGCTATGCTTGAGCACATTTTGAAATGTTAGATGTTAATAGGTTTTGACGATTTTAGCAGATTTTTTTTTAAAAATCTGACAATTTGGGATTTAGTAGTGCATAGTAGATTTTTAAAACCACAAGCTAGTTTACATTTGGCGACTATACTTGGCTTAAGTCCGAAATAAATTACGGTAATTTGCCATTTAGTAGTATAAATATTTAGTAAAAGTAATACAATAATTCTGCGATAATAACAAGAATACTTTTCATTCAGTCATCATGTCTATGCATAGTGGCGGGAGTTAGCAACTAAAAACTAATCTACCAAAACATATGTCTATACAGGGTTATTTTTAAAACATCAACAAGCCCTTAGGGGCTGATTCTGGTGCCCAAATATAAATAAAAATCTATGGAACCAACATCGAAATCGCAAAAAAAAAATCCTCATACTAAGCCGTTGACCAGCTGACATCAGTTAGTATGAAGCTGTAACAATTTTTGACGTGATAACGTCTTTAAAATCGTTTTAGTCGGGTGACATGTTCAGAAACTTGTGTCACACCAAAACCTCACGAGCGCGATCGCAGGTATAACGAGAGAGAGACGGACCGATCTCCCGTCTCATCTCGAGCGCTGCCATTCATTCCGTGAAACTTGTCACGCGGAATCCTCACGAGCGGAGGCTGGCATAGCGTTCGAGTGAGTGGACCGATCTTCCGTCTCTCTCACTCTAGCGGCATACAAACGAATGGAGATTTTCTCGTGCGGTTAAGTTTGATTTGAGTTAAAAACGATAGATGTAATTTAAAATTTGAAAAAATTGTTATCTTCATTAATTCCTTACTTCCCAAAAACGTATATCACCAATAAGACGTTATCACGTAAACATCTCGATCGTAAACCTACTTTACAATCAACCAATTTTTTTTTAATAATTTTTTTTCTGCTGCAATGTTGGTCCCATACTAAAAGATGTTGTATTTGAGCACCAGACTCAGCCCCTATGGATTTGTTGTTTTAAAAATAACCCTGTATAACCTGAGTCCTGAACTGAGGGTAAGGGCTCCACGCATCAGCAGGCCCGTGTAATGAGGGCTAGCTGGGCAGGGCAGTTTGACTCGGCCGGCTGTAGTTCCGATCCAATTCGTACAGTTAATTGGTTATTTAAATTGATATCGGTTCAGTAAGTAGTACCTTACAATGTTTTCTTTGCATTTAAATTTAGTTCAATTTATGGGATTTCTACGTTTATGCTTATTGCACATACATCACATAGCATTATAAATAAATAAATAAATAAATAAATAAATATTGGACAACATCACATACATTGCTCTGATCCTGTGGTAAGTAGCCAAAGCTCTTGTGTTACAGAAATCAGAAACAACGACGGAACCACAACACCCAGACCCGAGGCAATATAGAAAAGTTATTTTTCTACATTGACCCGACCGGGAATCGAACCCGGAACCTCAGAGATAGCGACACCAAGTCCGGTATGCTCGCCTCTCGGCTACGGAGGTCGTCAAAATTATGCTCATTGCCCACCTCTAGTAATATAAAAACTGAGCATCAGATTGATTTTGCAGCATTTGAATAATGTTTTGAATAGAACTACAAAAATTAAGTAATATTACTAATATACTAAATTTATTACAAAAAGATATCTGTGATAACGTCAAATCAAATCAAATAATTTATTTGCATGAATACAACAGTATCGATGTTACAGTTAAGGTATGAGGTCATAGTATTCAGCCTGGTTACAAGCGTGCAAATCTTAATTACTAGGTTATAAATATTGAATCATTAATTTATACATTGCAACACACTACATCATAAAGACAAGAAAGCTTAGACGTACTTTGGCTGACTCCTTGGCATTAGTCAAGGAATCAGCTAAATTATGATTGAACCCCGAATATACCTGTTTTAACGGACAGTTAACAGTTAAATTACTATTTAAAATTTTAATTCTCAATTATAAGTATGTGCATGTTGTTACTTTCAGTGTTGTGTACGCCTATAATAGGCATATGTATAGGAGTTTTATGACTATATCCTATTTGTTGCAAGTGTTGTATATATATGCTGTTGGTGTACCTTTTTAAATAAATAAAATAAAATAAAAGCAGATTTGAACCGTGAATGCAACATTAACTATCCTTTAAAATCCATGTATTCTTGAACATTGTAAAAGCCCCTCTCATTCAACCATTTCTTTAAGATTATTCCTGAATTCATTATAATTTAATAGGTTTAAATATGTACGTAGTTTATTGTATATTTGTATACACATATTGCACGCATTTTTGTCACAAAAGGAATGTTTCCCAAAGTCGTAAATATTTAAAGATATTTTATATCGAAAGCTCATGTATGACTCATTGTATGATTCGTATTTATGCACCTGTCTACCGGCTACTGGGGTTGAATATATTATATTTTAGTTTTCAGTAATCCTAAGTTTACCATGTTATCAATTTTGTATCATATAAATCTGTTAACTCCTGATAACATAACCGCTTGGGAGGTCCATCGTAAGTGCTCCCAGGGCACTTTAATACCGATAATCTGCCGGCGTTAACAACTTTGTATCGGACCTCAGATATAGGGAAAAGAAAAAAGCCAATCGTAATTTACATAAACGCCCAAAAAATTACTACTTTCATCATCTCAGCCTATTGCAATCCACTGCTGAAGGTGAGCCTACCCCAAAAAGCACCAAAGACTTAGCCATTAAGCCCCTGCTAGTCATCTTTCTAAGGTCGTCGGTCCATTGAGCTTGGGAGCGTCATACACTACGTTTGCCGAGACGTGGTCTCCACCCGTTTACTATGAGCAACGTATTATAATTATTTATTTATTTAAACTTTATTGCACAAAATAAAATCGTACAAAAGGTGGACTTAATACCATGTGGCATTCTCTACTAGTCGACCATTAATTATGAGCATAGTAAAGATTTTTTTCAGATGGACTGATTGCTGAAGTCTTTTAAAGAAGAAATACTACAAATACATTTGAAAAGAGCTAGCAACCGCAGCCATTTCTAAGAAACGCTTTTAAATCCTATAGGATTTACAACTGGATTGGGGCGGCTGACCTCTTCGAGATGTCGTTAGTCGCATCTTGTCCTTAACGACAGTCGCTCCACATAATCGTTTATAGGCAATAAAATGCGGACACCCTATATAACGACTTGTTGAAAGGCTCGCTTAATCAGTTTTGCTTTTCAATGTATTATGGGAGTTTAAACGTTGCTTTAGTTCGGAATCCTGATCCGTATCAAATGGCAAAAGAAATGCTGTTACTTGAAGTTTAAGACAATTTTCTTTTCAGATGTAGATATTTATCTACTCAGGTATAGCTTATCATAATCATTGTAATCATTCACAAGCGCAGCGTAGGACGTCCACCTACAAGGTGGACAGACGACCTGGTAAAGGTTGCACGAAGCCGCTGGATGCAGGCCGCTTTCAACCCGCCAATCTGAAAGTCACCGGGGGAGGCCTATGTTCAGCAGTGGACGTTCTATGGCTCAAATGATGATGATGATGTGTCACCCACCGTCTACTGCTAGATATACAGTAAAATCTTAAAGCACCACTAAATGTTTTTGATGACTAAAGAGCCGTAGCCGAGAGGCGAGCATACCGGACTTGGTGTCGCTATCTCTGAGGTTCCGGGTTCGATTCCCAGTCGGGTCAATGTAGAAAAATAACTTTTCTATATTGTCTCGGGTCTGGGTGTTGTGGTACCGTCGTTGTTTCTGATTTCTGTAACACTAGTGCTTTGGCTACTTACCACAGGATCAGAGCAATGTATGTGATGTTGTCCAATATTTATTCATTTAATGTTAATGTCGATGAGATCCCTAATCTGATTATAAAGTTTTCTCATCCTAAAAATTGGTGAGTGTGATCCCATGACAGTGCGCCGAAATTGGGAATAGAGTGGCGTAATATGTAGGGAAGTTAATTCTTTGCAACAGCTCTGAGGAATCTTTATGTGATAACAGTTTATACAAAGAACTAAATCTAAAATCTTGCTTCGATGTTAAAATATATCATACGTTTAGAAGAAAACATATCTTCATTTTTATCATAATTTTATGAATAGAAATGAGAAATGAGGTTACCTGTGTGAACTTAGCACCCAACTTTGGAAAAATCGATCTTACTTAGGTTTATTTGGAAGAATCAGGTAGGTAGTTGATTGTAGTGAACCTAACTTCGTTTGTAGTAATTCCAAAAAAAAATTAAAAATAACGACAAGGTGTATATCTCGTTCTCATTTCTCTATCTCTCTCTATTTCAGCTCCTGAGTGTCATCATTGTCGTATGATATGATATCTATTTCACACCTAATACTTTTTTTAGTTTAACCATACATTTTAAAACATTTTACGAGTATTAGCCAGTATCGTCCAAGTACTCGTCCCTAAAATACAATAGGTTGTGCTATTCAAGTTTGGAAACATGCTGAACAAAAAGTACCCACACGTTTTTATTGTGCAAAACGAGTAATTGCATGTAATTGAGCGCTGCCAATGAAGCGTTTTATACTGAAATAAAGCTACGTTTATTTACTATTTATTTTAGAAATGGGGTTCTGCAGTGCGTAGTTGTCTATTATAAAAGGACTGTTTTTTGTGTTGTTGTTGTTTCGTAATTGGTATTTGAATGAAGTAACTACTTCTGTCTGAGTGAGATGAGATTTAAGGTCAAACTCTATATGTTATAGTAAAATCAAAACAAGGCCTAGCATGAGCTAATCATAAGCTTCTTTAACTTGATCCTGAAGAACGAGAGATTTATCTCAAAATCTAAGGGTGTGGTAGTGACAGCAAGGACTTTTCCTTATTAAGAGTATCGAGACATATCGGGCTAGTAATAAGATTATTTACTTTTACCTAGTAGTACGTTTACCTCGATAATGAAAGGGTAAAAGTAAAATTGTATGGTATTTCGGGTGGCGCCGCCTGGTGTCATATTAACAAAACTTATTTATCTGTGTGAAAAAATCGCTCTTATCAAACGATAGCTTTTGATAAGAGCGAATTTTAAAGAGCGAAAAGTAACACGAAACGAGGAATGAGATCTCAGTGTACTAGACTGACATTACGTTGGCATTTATAAATACAAAATAATTTGACATTGACATCTGATTATAATTTTTTTATTAACCTTGATATAACTATTTTATTGTAACTTTATTTAACACCTGATTGTATAATATATTGCATTTAATTGTTACTAATTGATTATTATTTTTTGAAAGTTAATTTGATTATGATGTGTAATTGATTTAAATTAATGATGTAATTTACTATTTCTTGACATGTAATGAATATTATGAATAAAATCTTATCTTATCTTATCTTACAATTCATAAAGTAATCAAATTCAAATAATAATTTATTTTGCCAAATAGTCTATTAATGGAACGCGTTTTTACGCGTCCAGCTTTTTTTTGCAATGAGACCACGTTACATACATTCAAGGAAACCAAGAAGAGGTTATCGTAGGTCTACTGCATCCACATTTACTGTGTCAGTAAGACGCTACATAATCTTTTTGGACGGGCTAAGTGCGGTTCACCTTTAAATGGTAATTCCCACGGGCTTGCGCGCGCGCATCTCGACAGCATGATTGTGCCATTACCAGCCACCCTCCAGACGGATTGATCACGGCTTCAGGACTGTGGGAGACGAACCAAGGAATGTAACAGCTGGATAGAATTGCGTTGATCCAAAATGACAGAAACAAGCCAAAATGGGTACATATTGCAAAGTGTACATTATAAACAGTAAATTATACTCTCTCCTCGTCCGACACGGTTTAACAGTGTAGTCTATGACTTGTGCTCCATTGCCATCACAATTTTAAAGCTGCTGACAAAAAAAAGAAAAATTCTCCCGCTTCCGAACGCACCTGTCAACTTCATTATGGTTTTTGTGCACCGGCGCTGTCACAGCGTCTTCGATAATATTATTGTTTGTAAAACAAATCAATTGCAAATTTCAGTGTAAAAATGTGTGTTATAGTGAGTGAACACATTAATATACAGGTCCACAGGATTTCTTTGTTCGTAAGGAGCAGAAAGGAGTCTACAACTGTAAGTAAAACACGAAGGAAAAACTCCAACTTTATACGTGATCTCTTTGGAAATCTGGTAAGTGTCATTCATAAAAGCTTTGTTTTTCGATGAAGTTAACAAAAAGGAAGGTTAGTACAAGGTTTTGTCCTGATTTTGCGCTTAAGCCTAATTAGATGTTTTGAGGTTAAGTTGTTTTGTTGTGTTACGTTTTGTACACCAAAGATATAAAAAAAATAAAAAAAAACCTCTTAAAACTTATAAAAATTCTTCTTCCGGTTTTAGAACTTCCGTATAATATTTTTTTTTCCTTGCCTGGTTAAACTTGAAAACAATATTTGTCTTCCGGTAAAAAGTTCGTTATTTCTTGCATCACGCTCATCATCAAAGCACTACGCACTACGCAGTTACGCACGGATTTAAAAGTTCTTAACGATGGGGAAACGCAAAAATTGTGAAGATGAAGCAAAGAGAATAAAGAAAAAACTGGAAAAATGGCAGAAAAGAATGAAGAAGAATGAAGAGGAGAAGGATGAAAGGAGCAACACGCCGTCTGAGAGTCCCCCAATGGAAGAGGGGCCTCCTACAGCGGTACCTTCAACATCAATGGAGGACACTATCTTGGTAGCTTCAGGTATGTAAATAAACTTAGCTATTAAAAGCGCTAAACTCAAAATGCATTCCCATGCCCACCCAGTTGACAATGAGCTACCACTCCCAGAGGGTAGACGTCGACTTTCAGTTGAGAGCAGAGAAAAGATAACCTATTGTATAGAAATTACTAACCAGGAGCTTTCACTTTGAGGATAGACTGTTATAATATTCCCTTCAAGAGCTGTCACCGTGAGGATAGACTATATTTATATGTACATACTACCTAACTCACAATAAATACTACAATTCCAGATGAGGACGAGATTCCTGAGGAACTCCTCCAAGCATTGGGACCAGAGGGCGCAGACAAATTGGAAACAGGAGAACCAATACATCAACATTTGGCCTTAAGATGGAACAATATCATGAGAGACGGTCTAAAAAAGGAAACAAGGGAAGAAATCCTCAACAAGTATCCAGTCCCTAATAACTTTCCTGCGACTGCTCCGGCCCTTAACCCTGAAATAAAAGCAGTTATGTCAGAAGTTGCCGTTAAAAGGGATAACAGATTTATTTGGAGACAAAACCAGACAGGAAAAATGCTTACTGCTGTAGGAAAGGCTCTTACTAATGTCATGAAAGGAAATATAAATTCCAAAGACATAGTGGAACATCTAAGCAACGCAGCAAAGATAGGAGCAGAATTGTTTCATCAAGACACAATGTCACGAAAATACTTTGCCCTATCAGGCGCTAGTACAGTGGTAAGGGATGCCATAAAAAACGAAAAACCTGATAGTATGCTGTTTGGTCAAAATTGTACGGAAAAAATAAAATCAGCACAAACAATCCAAAGAACTGGGACTCAGATTAGAGATAAGAAGAAAAACTTCAAGAGCCCGCTGCCAAATCAACAGAAACCTCGCAGCGGGCACAACTCTCAACCTCGCAGTTACTACCAGAAACCACAACAGCGACAGCAACAGGGTCGCACTCCCCAGAGAAGGACACAGAGGAAGCGGTCTCCTCCCCAGAAACCACGCTACCGCAATTAGAGGTATGCCATGCTGGTAACACAAAACTTTGTTGTCGTAATTGGATCAAAATCACCAATGATCCAGTAGTTTTGCAATGGATAGTAGGTTATAAAATACCTTTCATATCTATTCCATTGCAAGAAGATCTCCCTACACAAAAGTGGTCAAAGGAGGAAAGGCGCATCATTCAAGCAGAGATTAATAATTTATTAGATCTTGGGGCAATTTCTGAATGTACCTTCTCAAAGGGTCAGTATGTATCCCCAATATTTGTTATTCCGAAATCAAATGGCACATATAGATTTATATTAAATTTAAAACAGTTAAATCAATATGTAGATACTCAACACTTTAAATTAGAGGACTCAAGAACAGCTTGCAAATTGTTATCTAAAGACTGTTATATGACTAAAATTGACCTGAAAGACGCCTACTTCTCTGTCCCTATATCGGATTGTTGTAAAAGATATCTTAGATTTAAATTTGAAGGAAAACTGTATCAGTTCAACTGCCTACCCTTTGGGTTGTGCACGGCTCCATTTGTATTTACTAAGATTATGAAGCCTATTGTTACACACCTTAGAAATCAGGATATTGTAATGACTCATTATTTAGATGACAGTTTGTATATTAGTAATTCAATGTACGAATGCAGAAATAATGTGAAATTGGCATGTAAATTATTTCAGAACTTAGGTTTTAGAATCAATTTTGAAAAGAGTATCTTATCCCCTTACCAGGTCATTGATTATCTGGGGTTTACATTAGATTCAAAAGATCTCTCCATTTCAGTACCTAAAGAAAAACAACATTCCACTTTAGAAAAATTAAAGAGTTTTGTATTAAAAGATCACTGCAAAATTAGAGAATTTTCACAGCTTTTAGGGTTGCTTACATCAATTTGTCCAGCTATTCCTTATGGATGGGTCTACACTAAGTTGCTAGAAAGAGAAAAATATTTAGCATTACAAAATTTTAATGAAAATTATGATGCAAAAATGATATTTTCTAAGGAGATTTATCCTGAGTTACATTGGTGGGTGGAAAACATAGAAAAAAGAAATTTAATTAAACAACATAATTTCCAATTAGAAATACATACAGATGCTTCAGGTTCAGGATGGGGTGCAGTCTGTGGTTCAAAAAAGGCTTCAGGGTCATGGTCTTCCAGAGAAATAGCATGTCATATAAATTACTTAGAATTAAAAGCAGCATTTATTGGGCTTCAATGTTTTGCTAAAAATTTTAATAACTGTGAGATACTACTTAGAGTAGATAACACAACAGCAGTAGCCTATATTAATAAAATGGGGGGCGTCCAATTCAAACATTTAAATGATATAGCAAGAGAGATATGGCAATGGTGTGAAAATAGAAACATATGGATTTTCGCATCATACATAAACTCTAAAGATAATTTTGAGGCAGATGTGGAGTCTAGAAAGGTTAATATTGAATGGGAACTTTCGCAAACGGTCTTTCAAAAAATTGTAAAAGCATTTGGCAAACCAGAAGTCGATTTATTCGCATCCAGAATAAATAACAAATGTAAGAGATTTGTATCATGGAAGAGGGACCCTCAAGCCATGTCAGTTGACGCTTTCACCCTAAATTGGAACAGACATTTTTTCTATGCGTTTCCACCTTTTTCTCTAGTCTTAAAATGTATCCAAAAGATCCACACTGATAAAGCAAAAGGCATCTTGGTGTTTCCCTATTGGCCCTCTCAGCCGTGGTTCCCACTAATTGAGCCACTTTTAGTAGAAAAATTACTAATTTTCGAACCTAATGAGTTTCTATTAACATCTCCTTACAGGAAAACACACCCACTTCACCACCAGCTTACCCTGGCTGCAGGACTGTTATCAGCGAGGCATTCTTGAAACGTGGTATCCCATCTTCTTCGCTTCACATCATGATAAACTCTCTGTCCAGTAACACAATTAAACAATATAACTGTGCATTAAAATTATGGTGGGAATTTTGCTATACTCAAAATATAGACCCTTATCAGGGATCAATACCATTTATTATAAAGTTTCTAACTAATTGTTTGGAAAAGGGGGCATCATATGGATCAATAAATACGTCCAGGTCAGCATTACCCCTTATAATGGGACCAAGAATTTCCACAGATGACCGTGTTAAACGTTTTTTAAAAGGGGTATTCAGACTCAAGCCACCCACACCGAAATACAATGTTACCTGGAACCCGGGTATAGTTTTAGATTATTTAGCTTCGAAATTCCCAAACGAAAACTTACCTTTGAATATACTTACCAAAAAGTTAGTTACCATTTTAGCATTAACTTCTGGACATAGAGTTCAGACACTATCATTGATAAAAGTTAAGAATATCAAATTTACATCAGAGGGGGTACAAATAAAAATTCCAGATTTTATTAAAACTTCAAAGAGAAATTCTCTTCAACCAATTTTGTATTTAAAATCTTATTTAAATAAAATAGAGATATGTCCGGTTCATACAGTTAAAACATATTTAAATGTAACCAAAGACATTAGAAACGATATAGAGAACTTAATATTAACATTCAAAAAACCATATCATAGTGCCTCATCGCAGTCCATAAGCAGGTGGATAAAAATGACTTTAAACGAGTCAGGTATAGACACATCAGTCTTTACTGCACACAGCACTCGGCACGCATCTACATCGACAGCAAATAGGGCTGGTCTTAACATAGATCTAATTAGAAGGACTGCGGGGTGGTCAAACAACTCTGCTACCTTTGCCAGGTTCTACAACCGACCTGTTTTAGATGACCCCCTAGAATTTAGTAATATTGTGTGTAATTCGATTAATAATAATAGGAATTAGTGTTAAGATTGATTGTTATAATAGAAGTAAGAAGAAAAATAAATTATTTAAATTTTTTCATATCTTATTGTCCTTTCATTCACAACCCTGTCTTTGAACATCTACACTGTTAAACCGTGTCGGACGAGGAGAGAGTATAATTAGGAGATTAAACGAACTTACCTGTAAGTGAAGTTCAATCTTAATTATACGAAGCTCCTCGTCCGACACGGTACTCCCACCCTATACCTAAATTTACCCACCCCTAAAAATCCTTATAGGAATTAAGGGTTGTTCATGAATAAGCTTTAAACTAAATGAAGTTGACAGGTGCGTTCGGAAGCGGGAGAATTTTTCTTTTTTTTGTCAGCAGCTTTAAAATTGTGATGGCAATGGAGCACAAGTCATAGACTACACTGTTAAACCGTGTCGGACGAGGAGCTTCGTATAATTAAGATTGAACTTCACTTACAGGTAAGTTCGTTTAATCTCCTAATTAGCTTTTAGTAAGAAATATTTGCTTTTGATAATAAGTATAGTGCAGGTTCACTGTCCTAAAAATATAACAATCAAAAATCAATATATGTAGGTACATACCATATAAGAGCTGTGGCTGTAATCCGATTAAATTTTATAAAAATAACTTCTAAGATTTCAATAAAGAACACGACTTTGTCGTCGAAACTAATCGTGTATGACAGTATGTAATTTTAACAAATTCCGACTACGACTTATTTTTTAAATCATATTATACATTAACTATTCCCAGAACCACTAAGAGATGGCGCTGCCGGCATAATAGATCTCGCTACCACTTGATTCACAATTTTAACAACAAATCGATCATCGATAAATCACTTGACGTACATGATTAAAATTTAAGGTTAGTAGTTTACCTGTTTTCAAAAGGTTTATTAAAAAAAGACACATTTCTTACAACAAGTTTCAGTTATTCATATTTTGTCACAACAACAACATTTGCGTAATAGGCCCACTGACCGCGAGGAGCTTATAGATCTATATATTTCTACCCTGTGGCCAATTAAAATTTGACAACTTTTCAATGTTCTTACATTGAATAAGATAAAGATGATACTAAGTAAATAAAGACGAAGCAAACCCACTTCAATGTTTCCAACAAACATACATTATTATAATTATTATTATTTAAACTTTATTGCACATACATTTAAAAAAGTTGTAAAAATGACGGACTTAATGCCAAAAGCATTCTCTACCAGTCAATCATGGGGCCATACAGAGATGGTTGGATGGTGGCACATAGGCGGTGCAACAAAAAAAAGCAAATTGTGTTAAATTAAATCATACAAAACTAAAACAAACTAGATGAACATATACAGTTGTACATACTAGATACATACATTGATAGCTATAATAGGTACATCTGGAAAGCCAGTCATTTATTTAATAATTTAAGTGGAACTACTTTATGAATATCATCCACATCATCATCATTCAAGCCATATAGGACGTCCACTGCTTAACATAGGCCTCCCCATAGTAACTTCCAGATTGGCTGGTTGGTTTAAAATATATTTTAACAAAATTCTATTTTTTTTTTAAATTGGACAACATCACATACATTGCTCGGATCCTATGATAAGTAGCTTAAGCACTTGTGTTACAGAAATCAGAAACAACGACGGCACCACAACACCCAGACCCGAGACAATATAGAAAATATATTTTTCCACATTGATCCACGGGAATCGAACCCGGGACCTCAGAGATAGCGACACTAAGTCCGGTATGCTCGCCTTTCGGCTACGGAGATCGTCCGTAAAATGAGGTAGATGTTATGAAATAATCTTTTATAGTGGCAAGTTTCCTTGTCTATGAGTCACAAAAACTAAATTGGTTCTTATTAATTTCAGACCATAACCACAAAACTATAGCATAATTGGATGCCATCTTAAAAGATGGATGTTAACCGCAAATGTGGCTTTTTTGTTGAATAAACCACACAAGTTATATTTAACTCATTTCGTCGAAACATTTAAGTCTAGAAAGTTTTCTCGTAAAACGTCTTTTTATTAAACTTATAAGATTCTTAACCTAAATGAGCAGTTATGTAGATTTAACTTTTCTTTAAAGAAAATTGCCAAGAAACTTACAAACTTTAATCATAGTTACGAAACACTATTCTTTTCTCATGTGGAAACCATATTTTATTACGTTTTTATGTGTTCATGTTGGCAGAAAAGATAATAACTTGTGTACATGAGCACACAATCAAATGCAGATTTAAAAATGAAACTTTAGCAATTTCATCTGAGATATCAAGTTATTAAAAATATTCTCACCATTACATTAGCATTACATTTTATAATCTACACGGCTCCCACTAATCACCTATACGAGGCAAATAACACGTCCAGACCACAGTAGAAGTGAATTAAGTAGATTGACTCCACAGATTGACTCTCAACTTCGGGCATGATAGTAAAACTATATCCACAAGCATATCGATAGTTGCAACGCAAGACATTAAAACCGAACAAGGACTATCGCAAGAAAACGAGTGTTTACTTTAGTATTCAAAGACACAAACCAAATGAATTTATACTAAGGACGGACTTGATAACTTTTATAGGATGAAGAATATTGACATTTTGACACATTTTCCGTATAAAAACTGTCAATATCTAAAAAAATAACTGGTTAGTAAAACCTAAATAAACTCGTAAACTATACAGCACTAGTACTCAAAGTAGACTAAAGCAGTAAACAGACAAACAATTTTTCAATATTTAGAGCTGTCTATACCCTTCAGTATGGTTGACCAACGTAAATCAGCAAATTATATGGCTGTCAAAGCTTACAATCACTTGCCAAACTACATAAAAACCCTCCAAGGTAAAAAGTATGATAGTGTATTAAAGAAGTTATTAATTGATAAATCGTATTATAATTTAAAAGAATTCTTTGATGATAAATTGTAGTATATACTCGTAATTGTAAGTTGACTAAAATGGGATTATTGACAGACAAGCCTTATCTTTGACATTTTTTTTTGACATCTTTGCAATTTATCAATTCTAGCATTTGTGTTATTCAGTTTGACATAATTTATTATTATTTTATGTTTTTCCTTTTTAATAGAATTCGAATACCTTTATAATGTTTAAAATGTATTAATTAAAGATTTTATTATTTCTAAAAATCACGAATGCCTTAGTAGGTCATACTGAAACAAAACCAACATCTTTTATACCTTTATTGTGTGGATTACTGTTACTGTATGAAAGTGAATAAATGAATTATGAATTATGTTTAAAAATGAATAAGTCAAAAACCAAAATCATGACGAACATTAAAAACGCGAAAAATCACATCCTGCCCGTAGAATTGGTCCACATGCAAAGATCACTACTCTTAATTCCGAAGATCAGGTTGCGGAAATAGGAGACGCAGCGGGCAAGCCTGGGCAGCATTCGGGACAAACAACCATGTTCTGCGCTCCAAGAAAATTGATCAACACCTAAAGGCCAAGGTGTTCAATCAGTGTGTTCTGCCGGTCTTCGTGTATGGGATGAAAACCACGACGCTGGCAGAAAAGTCTGCAGAGAGACTCCGCGTTGCACAACGAGAAATGGAGAGCCAGATACGTGGCTTTTCTACAAGATCCCAAAAGAAACGAGTAAATTAGAGAAAAGATAGGGGCCACGTGGTAGAAGAGATTGAGAGCCGTAAATAGAGGTGGGCAGGACAACATGGCCGGGGACAGAAGTCGGTAGAATGTTGGGGAGGAAGAGCTATGTTCGAAGACAAACCCAAAAGCTGCTATAAATAGATAGATACCCTTCGGTGCTGTGAAGACTAATAAAATTGATAATTCAAGCCGCCATTTTAAATTGCGTTTTTTTTAAGTCACGGGCCCTGATCCCATAGTTGACGGGTCAACTTGCGTGAGTTGCGGGCAACATGCATTACTTGCAGCAAATTTATGCGATGGATTGGCGACACGGACGCTAAGCTTTCTTCAATTCTACATGTACCTATAAGTAAACCTGCCGAATCTTCTTCTGTTGTGATGAAACTAAGTAGCGAATTTTTACACATAATAAAACACGTACAATAGGAATTCCGACATCAATGGGTAGATGCGTACAAAAGAACATAATAATGATGATTAATATTGGTCACGCTTTTTTAGCTATAAAAAAGGCTCTATTATATCAATTAGATGTACAAATAGCTAAAACTGCTTTGTAATGTGAGCAAGTGAAGGCTAAGTTGTGTTTGCTACACGAAGCATATAATTAAGCTATGTGAATTCAAAAGTTTTTTCAAGACGAAGAGGTTTACTTATGGTAACCAAGTGTTAGCTTATTATAGTAGTATAGTTTGAGTTAAGTTCGTGAGTATAAAAGGGGTTATGATGAATGCATTGCAGCATGTTTTTTTTTTTGTAAAAATGAAACAAAGTTGTAAAATATACAGTATGTTGGCTCAAATTTACAACTCGTATGAAACCCGAAATAACTGAATTGCAATTCCATAAAATGAGATTTTAACGTCTTGCACGGTGAGCAACTAAGTATCAAAAGGAAACACTTGAAGCCGCGACATCTTTTTCGAGACATTGTCATCATAACTTCAAATTAATAAACATTATGGCTGACTGGATGTTAAATGAACAACTTTTTTGGAGTTAATTAAAACCAAAATACCGCAATGTCTCATCAGTGAGACGGCGCAACTGGATTATTACTCTCTTCAATGACAAAATTTGCTTTGTAAATCCAATTGTAAAATATTCCTCTTTGTGCTTATTTTTTCTTTTCAAATTCTTAGTCAGCAGAGAGCTTTGACCTCTTGTTTTTGCCTTCGATGTAATGGCCTTGGGCTAGCCTAGTCCATTTCCGCAATTAGATATACGATCTGTTAGGTACAGAATAATTGCGTTCATTTGCAATGAATCTTTGAACAACTACGAAGTAACATTTTGAGAAAAGCAGTATTTTAACTTTGAAAACAAAAACGATGTGTACTTTAGTCACTATTGAAATTGATTTCAGCAACTTATTGTGTGAACTATGTGTGTGTATTGTATGCACTTATGATTCGTTTTGTTGAGGATGTATCACTAAATATAGAAACCAACTTCAAAAAACTAAAAAGCTAAAAATAATATTAAAACATAGTAAGTTCCTAATCAGTTACTTTTGGAGTCGGTGCAAACGAAAACATACTAACTCTCATGGGCTGGCTATTTTTTTAAATAAAATTTACTTAAAGAAGTATTACTACTACTTAATATTTTGGTAAAGAATCTTAACTTAATGTGGTCTCATGGTATCGGAGGTCTAATGGCAATAGCTTCAAATATAATAGTTATACTTGCAGCATTTAAGATTATAGACATGACGAGATGATGATGATGACAGACGGTACAAAGCGCAGGAGGATGAGAACCTTCAGGCAGTTCCACAAGCAAATGACCTTCTGCATTTACTTCGTCGCTGCCTCGTACGGCACGCCCGAGAAACAGAAATTCGTAGATCATGAATAATTGTCAAAAATAATCAAAAATGGACAAATAAATTAAAAAATATTGGCCAATTTTGAGTTTTTTTTAAAATTTGATGAAAAATTTGATTGTGGGGGTACGGCCTTAACTAATTATTAACCTTTAAATTTAATACAAAGGCATCAACATACACATTTAAAAGTACCATTAACAATAATGATGTCCAAAAGCTCTACCGAGGTCGAATAATTTAGCGAACGAACAAACTTCAAGGTGCTCAACAGTTGAAGGTCTTAACATGGGATTTGTATCTGGTCAACAAATTATAGCAAATAAATAACGAGTCAGGGTTAATAGGTGCTTATTGTATTGTCTATAAATCCAACACTCGTGAGAATTCGGCTTTGTTTATTCACATCTCCGTATCATTGAATACACAAGTTCACCTTTATGTTTGGGAAAAGGAATTTGATAATTTTGAGTGTATGTATTACGTCACATAGAAAACCAAACAGTCGAAGACCAGTACGATGGTCGGACTTATGCCTAAAAACCTTGGAAGTGCCGATTTACGAATCACTTAGACAGATGCATCGTGATAGTTAGAGACGAATCATCATCTAAAAGACTAAGTAGACAGGGTCACAATCCCTAAAACCTCAGAAATACTGACTATGGAGAAAACATATTTCCGTACCTACATTTTTTTTAAATCTACGCTAAAACACGCAAGAGGTTCAAATAAAATTGTTTTAAAAGCTAAGTTAATTCATCAACTTCTGGACTTTACGATCCATAAAATCTCGGAGTTGTTACGTAAAATATTTACAACGTTGTTAGAAGTCTCCTTAAATGACATAACGGATGAACTCGTAGGCTTTAGAATGCCACTAATTCGAAACAGCCGACATTAACACCTTCCATCGAAACGTAAATGATCGTTCCGAATCCTTGAATGAAGCACAAAAACGAGCATTATCTGTTTTATTGTATTCCAAATGTTGCCTTGGGAAATAACCAACATAAAATAGTCTGCCACGGTCGTGAGCTCCGCCTACATGGTGAAAGAACCTGTTAAAAGCATGGGGGGTCAAGACTACCTGGCGGCGCCAAATTCACTCTCGCGCAGCCTATTCTTTGGACCGGTTCTTAAGAATTCGTTTTACGTCATTTGGCCACGTGTAAACATTTTAATTGATGATATGCGGAAGACAAAAAGGCTTGATAGCGATCGGCATTCTGGTTTCGGGTCTATGAATAGATAGAATGCCTTTCGGTCCACAGTTTGTGATGGCGGTAGGTCTGCCTGTCATGATCAAGGTATTTAAAAAGTAACAGTGCTATTTAGCAATGAGGTCCGATTCCGATCGATATAGATCGATTAAAAACAGTATTGAGTTAAAAACGTCGTTAAAATATCAAGTGTGTTTAGTCCATAGCATCAACTAAATTGCGCACAAAATTGGCGTAAAATGCGCAGTAGTTGACTCACTTGTTAGTGCCTACTGCCCACCATAATGGCAAGGAAAATCACTCGTGCAATCTCATTATTTTTTTACAGAAATCGTAACGACATTATAATGTTATGTTTGTAAGATTTGTGTTGATGATATCGAAATATCTACCTACCTACCTACCTACTTCATAATTTGTATAGACATATTGTATAGTAGTTGGCACTCCGGACTGCAAAGCGTGTTAAGCACGAGCATTTGTGCAAGTCATGGATGTCACATAAGTGTTTAAGTATGTCTATCCGATACATACACGACATAAAGGCATACAAACAGACTTTGCTTAGTTTCGGGCTAGATGATTAGTGTCATAAGTCATTGTTGGAAGAATTTCTTTTTTAATTCCGATTCCAAAAAACAAACACTGTTTGCTTATACGGAGCGCAAATGTTTACCAGTCACATATTACGATAGCGTCTAAACTTAAATATATATTGTATTATTGTCTCTTATATGTATTCAAATTGACATTTTGTAGAAAGAAATATATTCTGCTTTGTAAGTGATCTGAGTACTTAAGAGATCAAATAATACAAAGTAAAATAATAATCGAACATATTTAAGGATTATTGAAAAATATTGGAAACTAATACATCTGACGTCTATTTGTCGTGATAGTACTTCGGTTTCTCCTTGAATACTTTCTCTAGGCGTCTACACATTATCAGTACCGGATCTTTGACAGACACATCCTTTAATATAATGAGAAGTTGTAAATATTTTGCTAATTATCCAAGCAGTTATAGAAAGACGTCACAAGTTATATTAGTGAAGCTGAAAATGTACACAAACTCGCTAATTGGATTCCAATGCTAACTAGCTACTGCCCACGACTTCGTTTACGCAGACCTCAATGTTAAGCTAAAGAGAAATGACTAGACTAAGCAGCACTTGGGAACACAATAACAGGTTAAAAATATGCTTTATGTTAAGCTAGAAAAATATGCTTTATGTTCGACGACCGTCTGGTGTAGTGGTTCGCGCTCCGGACTACAAAACCAGCGGTTGCGGGTTCAAATCCCGCAAGGGGCAAATGTTTGTGTGATGAGCACGAGCATTTGTACCTAAGTCATGGATGTTTATAAATATATTTAAGTATGTTTATCCGTTATCTAGTCGCCATCGTACAAGCTTTGCTTAGTTTGGGGTAAGCTAATTGGTGTGATTGTAGAAACAATTTGTTTTTCTTTTTCAGTTCAGCCGTTAAGGCATGGTTGCGTAATAAACATTAAAACATACAACTTTTATATTAGTGACTAGCTGTTTCCCGCGACTTCGTTCGTTTGGTCTGTAATTTATCTGGAAGCATTTCCTAGAGTGCGCACAATAACTTAAATCGTTTTATCACAATCTGATCGATGGTTTAGAAACTAACAAACAAACATTCATTTTTATTTTTATTGATAAGATAATGTGCAACAAGTCGCCCATAATTTTACTTCGTAATTAAGAAATTATCAAACAAGACATTACGTTCAGATATTACGATCCGGTTCGTACATTTAGCATTCAAAGTGCGCAAGTAGAATATAAATCCAGAAAGGTCCATATTTTATTGAATAAAACATTTTGTATAGTCGGACCTTCTGCAAAGGTCAAATAATAGTGATAGTTGGAAATACAAGGGGTCTGTATTTCAAAATTTTGTGGTAAATTTTATTGAGGTTCTCACAGTTTGTCAGAAGTATTCATGAGTGCAGTGATTGGTTTATTTGTTTCGTTAAACGACTAGAAGTGTCTTGTGTATTATTATTACTCTTTACACCGTGAGTTTTTTATTTTATTTTTAGCTAAAGAATTATTATTTTGATAGCTTCTGCGTGCTTAGTATTTAGTTAGCTGTTAGCTTAAGCAAACGATTTAGCTTATTTAAAGTGCATAAGAAGGTATAGTAGTAGTATATTTTTAAAGTTGAGCTAACAAACTCAAAATGGTGTTTTATTAATAAATATATTATGTTTCTATATCTATTAAGGATACAGACTACTTCTTGTCGCGAAAACTGAACCGATTTTGATGAAATTTAGTAACGAAAAAAATGTAAGCCGTAGAAAAGGACATAGGCTATTCCAGGTATTCCACGCGGGCAAAACCGCGGGCAGAGCTTACCAAAAATATATGCGAAGTCGCATTTAATCTTTAATCTTTAATATTAGACACGTATTTTTCTTTTCTCAATCAAACAGAAAATGATGCAAGATATAGCCCGTTACAGTTCCGCGTCATTCCCAAACTTTGATGCGCTTGATCTTCGTCATTAGGGTTCCGTAGCCAAATGGCAAAAAACGGAACCCTTATAGATTCGTCATGTTTGTCTGTCTGTCTGTCCGTCTGTCCGTCCGTCCGTATGTCACAGCCACTTTTTTCCGAAACTATAAGAACTATACTGTTGAAACTTGGTAAGTAGATGCATTCTATGAACCGCATTAAGATTTTCACAAAAAAATAGAAAAATAAAAATAAATTTTGGGGGCTCCCCATACTTAGAACTAAAACTCGAAATTTTTTTTTCGTCAAACCCATACGTGTGGCGTATCAATAGATAGATCTTTAAAAATGATATTGAGGTTTCTAATATAATTTTTTTCTAAACTGAATAGTTTGCGTGTGAGACGCTTCCAAAGTGGTAAAATGTGTGTCCCCCCCCCCTGTAACTTCTAAAATAAGAGAATGATAAGTCTAAAAAAAATATATAATGTACATTACCATAAAAACTACCAGCGAAAATTGGTTTGAACGAGATCAAGTAATTAGTTTTTTTTTAATACGTCATAAATCGTAAACCGCAATTTAACTTTCGTAATGTTATGGATTTCATTTTGCAATAAAAATACCATAACTATGACTCGATTGTCGTGATGGGTGAACTTTTACTCATAACGGTACCTACAGGTTTGTTCAGAACCCTCGGTGCGCGAGTCCGACTCGCACTTGGCCGGTTTTTTTTTGTTTGATTGACCAAATACAAAATATGGGTCTAATATTTTGTGATATTCTAACTGACGGACTAAAATAGAATAATATTTTTTTGACCTAAAAAACTAACCTATTATTGTTAAAAAATATGCTGGATCAGATTGATGATGTCTCCGGAAGGTCAATAGTGTAACTTACTCTTCAACGGCTAATTGTAAAAACTTTAATTCTGATACTCATCCAGACGTTTTAGATCTCTGGCAACCGCAAGCGATGCCGGTACGTAGCGAGTGTTCTCCGTTGTAAATCTGTCAACAACCAAATTGCGGGCATGCCCATGTAAAAGCGCGCCTGCGCAGTACGAGGCTTCAACATTATGGCACAAGATGTTGGTCTGTGACGTGACATGATTAGAAATCTTACTAATACATATTATACATATATGAAAGTTTGTTGTTATGTTTGTTATTCAACCATGGCAGACCAAAGTAATGAAAACAGTAGGCAGGCCACGTATTCCGTAGAGACGATGAAAGATAAGTCACAAGGTTTTCTAGAGACACTGGGTCTAAAAACAAGGAAGATGAAGTGCGGGCGGAACATCAGCCAGATGTTTGGATAATATTACAAAGACAGCAGGAAAGACCAGGACAAGAATCGCAACACTAAGAGCTAGCCGGAGGGAGCTTTAAGAAGCGTATGTCTAACAGTGGACCAAACACATATGCTGGTGTCAAAGAAGAGCAATAAAAATATTACTACTAAAAATTTAGCAAGCTAAAGTAGCAGTGGGCCACATCTATCGCAGAACTGAGGAAAGGTAGAGTAAACGCCACGCCTCGGCAAACGTTGTGTAGGACACCCCCAGCTCG
The DNA here is from genome assembly GCA_963576865.1 of Anania hortulata. Classification (NCBI taxonomy): domain Eukaryota; kingdom Metazoa; phylum Arthropoda; class Insecta; order Lepidoptera; family Crambidae; genus Anania; species Anania hortulata. The sequence goes on from OY756400.1 coordinate 2,911,127, forward strand.
ATGGCCAAGGCTTTAGCACATGGCTGGCAGTGGCTAGATGAAAAAAGCGTGAGATCCTGCACTTTGGCGCTCTTTGGGGGCGGGAGGGGCGCTTACGGGCAGCGTGAACCGCAATGTTTCTACTTCTACATACATATAAGCTTCACACTTTTAGTAATCTCACCCTTACTCTACGGATTTTTTAAATGTCATCTGCTTCTCCCTGCCCCATAGCGACTATAACTATAACATTGTGACTTGATTTACTTACGCACAATAGGATTATGTCAACCAATCTTAAGATTTGACTTAGCCACAAAACGATACAGTTAAACGACAGAACGAATTGCCAACGACTTTATCGCTTATTACAATCGCTCAACCGCTCAATCTCGGCATAATATCGCCCATTGAAATGGTATCGAGTATTGCTGTGACATCAATATCACCCGGTCCAATACGACTATGACATCTGCGGGCAGCTGTCGTAGATTTATCAGTATTTACCACTACTGATTCATACCTACCTGAATGCAAAAATAGGGTAAAGATAACATTTCGAGCTATGCTGCAGACTTCAGCAGCACGCTGCAGCAGCTTTGTTGCAGACAACCACAGTGGCACTACCTGTTTGTATGACGACAACCGTCTGTCGTCGTCTGACCGTCGACGACGTGGTTTGCGCTCCGGACTACAAATCAGACAGTTAACAGGTTCGAATCCCGCAAGGGGCAAATGTTTGTGTGATGTGCACGAGCATTTGTACCTAAGTCATGGATGTTTATAAAAAAGTATGGAAGTATTTTTTATTCGTTATCCATAGTACAAGCTTTGCTTAGTTTGGGGATAGATAAATAGGACATCCGCTGCTAAACATAGGCCCCCCAGTGACTTCCAGATTGACCGGTAGGAAGCAGCCTGCATCCAGCGACCTTTACCAAGTCGTTTGACCACCCACATACTAACATACAGTACTATTATAATAGCGATAATTAAATAATTTTAAACTAAGTACTCGAATTAATTCGAGAATGGAAGAGGGGGCCCCTCTATGAGGGGAACGATGAGGGTGATGGGTATGAATAAGTTTTGGTAGGTGGAGTGGTAGAGGACGATGACCTAAGAAGAGATGGATGGATTGTGTGAGGGGTGATATAAAATTTTACCGCATACCGGCAGGCGAATGATGATGACTCGAATTAAGTATATTTCTAGACATCACGTCTTCCCCACGACTTATTTCTTTCTAGCGAAAGTTTTCTCACTGTCTATCGTCTAAACACGCTCAGTAGCTAATTTATTTCGACGCCTGATGAGCGCCATTATAATGGGAATAAATACAGCGAGCTCTCTTCATCCGCGTATAAGAGTTTTAGTCTCCATATGACACGTCCTTGGATCGCAGATAAGGAAACTGCTGATTACTACTTTCATTTAAAGAATGTCGTAATGAGAATGTTTGCGAAGGTCGAAGTGCATCTAGAATAGCCGTTGAAACAGTGTTGCCAGACGTGCGATAATAAATGATAAATAAATAATAAGTATTGGACAACATCACATACATTGCTCTGACCCTGTGGTAAGTAGCCAAAGCACTTGTGTTACAGAAATCAGAAACAACGACGGTACCACAACACCCAGACCCGATACAATATAGAAAAGTTATTTTTCTACATTGACCCGACCGGGAATCGAACCCGGAACCTCAGAGATAGCGACACCCAGTCCGGTATGCTCGCCTCTCGGCTACGGAGGTCGTCGAGTAATTATGGAATATGAGTACCGTCGTGGCAGCAACACGGCACAAGCGGCACGCAACATCAACGACGTTTACGGAGCTAACACTACAAACCAACGCACCACCTGTTATTGGTTTGCTCGCTTCCGTTCTGGAAATTTCGACCTGAAAAATGAACGTCGCGGTCGTCCGAAGACTTTGGTCGACAATGACGAATTAAAGGCGATTGTGGAAGCTGATGATAGACAATCTACGGATGAATTAGCAACAGCTTTCGACGTTAGCGTCAAAATAATATTGGTTCATTTGCGTCAAATTGGCAAGGTAAAAAAGCTTGACAAATGGGTGCCCCACGAACTCAATGATCGCCAGCGCGAAGTACGCGTCGAGACGTGCCTTGCACTGCTCAACAGACACAGAAATGAAGGAATTTTGAACCGCATTGTTACCTGCGATGAAGAATGGATTCTGTTTGATAACCGCAAGTGCTCAGCAAGTTGGTTGGATCCTGGTTCAGCACCTAAACAATGCCCTAAACGAAAACTTACCCCTAGAAAAGTGATACCCGGTGTACTTCATCACAGCTTCTTACGAAACGGGGTGAGCATTACTGCAGATGTGTACTGTGAAGAACTGAACACAATAATGGAGAAGCTGGCACATCTCCAACCAGCATTGGTCAATCGCTCGTCTCCGCCGCTCCTGCACGACAACGCGCGACCTCATACTGCACAGCAAACGGTCTCCAAGTTGCAAGAACTGGGGTTGGAAGCAGGAGGAAGGAAGGAAGGGAGGAAAAAGGAAGAAGGAGGTCATCCGCCCTACTCACCAGACCTTGCGCCTACAGACCACTACTTTTTCCAGAATTTGGATAACTTCTTGGCGGGAAAAAAAATCAATACCCGAGAGGCAGTACAAAATGCCTTTGAAGAATTTGTTGCCTCCCGTCTAGCTGATTTCTTTAAGAAAGGCATCAATAAACTGCCACTGCGTTGGCAAAGATGCATTGATTGCATGGGTGATTACTTCGATTAATACAAATAAAAAAATACATGAAAAAAATTCGTTTAAATTTTTTCATACAAAACGGCAATTTCATAGGAAAAGACCTAATAGTAACTATTTTTGTATAAGATCAATAGATCTTAATAATACTATAAACATACTCTTAATAATAATTTACTGTACCCTAGTAACCACAGTTCCCTACCTGACCGATACGAACCTCTCACCTTACAGACTTTGAGAGATTGCCTGATACATTTTTACTGAGTCAAAAGAAACAGTCAATTAAATTGTACGTGACTGTTCGTGGACCCAGTAAGATAATTCTACTTAATTGAAACTTTTTTATTTTTGCATTCACAATAATGCTAGTTTATTAGTATATCAAGGAAAATATTTTTACTGGGTTCGAATCCCACCAGAGGCAGTTGACAATGTTTTTCAAGTAAAAATATTTTCCTTGAGATAAGTGATTCTACTGTCTTTACCTCTACCACAGCCACGCTGACACGTTGACAGGGCCATTATTTACCCTGATCGGCCATCAGTAACACGTCCAGTATATCCTGAACTACACCTGAATATAAAACCAAGCCAAACACAGCTCCAAGTGTCAACGCTGAAGAATAACCACCAGTATCTCTTGAACTGTTCTGTGGTAGGAAAAGCGAGGAACCAGAGGTCTTAGGCTCAGGACTGAAGAACAATAGGCGGGCCCGTCGATCTATTGGAGGAACTAGTTACTTGGTGGACGTGTTTTCTATTCTTTATGTATGAATCGGAGCTTTTGTCTCGATTTTCCGAGTAGTACTGAACATTTACGGAATTGTATTTTTAGTTTCAGTCAATTAGGTTTAGTTGGTTAGTGAGTAATGGTGGATGATTGAACGGACAAGCTGATAAGGGTTACAATGCTGCAGGCTGAAATATATCTATACAGGGTGTCGAGTAACCCAAGGATAACCTTGTAACCACATATTCTATACAGGGTTACATTGCAAAGAGGTGCCAAATTTAAAATATAAGATCTAAAGAACATTATAAAGAAGCGCTTTCGTCTTAATCGTTATTATTTTTTAATAGTCGTAAGTTACGAAAAAAGTTACTTTAAAATTTCCGAAAATAAAGTTAATAGGTTACGGTTACGAAAGCCGCGCTGTCATTCATCAGAGGCGTGTACGGCCAGCCTACAATGACCTTACGCAGTGCACATAGGGTGCATTTTTTTTCTAACAGCGGATAGGAATAATTAAATGTGATAAAAAAGTTTATTTGTGCTTAGTTTGATTAAGTTATTGATTCTGAGCCACTACTAAAGATTTGGCACCCTTTTGCAATGTAACCCTGTAGACGATGTAAGCGACATCTGTTTCATGATATTTTTTCGGAAAAGTTGTTTGTTAACATGAGTATAAAAACCCTTAGTTAAAAAAACAGTCATATACGTCTCATCAAATAACAAACACACCAAAAAACAGGAAAATTAAGATCGAAATGTATACTCTACAAAAAATGCTGAAATCGGTAATACTTTACGATTTATGAGACGACCGAGCGACCAGGGTCATGTTTCGTAATTGAACATTGTTTTTTGTATTCGACAAAACGTGATTTGTCAATGTGCACAAAAACTAGGCGAGTCGTAAAGGCAGATACTCAATTGCTGTGTTATACGTGGTAAAATTATCATTGGATGGTTGTGCCAGCTACACTATGCGCAAGCCTGCTTTATCATCATAGTCCATCAACTCCATTTCTGTGCCTAACTATGAACGCTTAACAATTGGTCTCGTCTAGTAGTACATAGGCACAGTAGTCTTTATACTGTGACATAAGTCACACTGAAAGTTTCCGGTACTGGCCACTAACTTAACAACATTTGAAAAAGGAACACTTCAGCTGTAGAATACAGCTGTTTGCTTCATCTGACAGTCGCTTGTTTTTTAATTTATTTTAAAAGCTAAGTCTTGGGAATTCGTAGTATAATATTCTCCTTATTTAGACCGTCTACTGTTACTTACTACCTCCAACAAAAAGTTTTTGTGCCGATCTCCTTAGAAAAAAAAGGTTATAGTAATACAGTTAAGATACACTTACTGTTAGGCCGTGTAACAAAGCGGCAACTAAATAAGTCTAGAAGAAGAAGATTACTACGACCATTTTCAATTATCTAAAATGATACATTGGGCACCTTGCCTAACTTGGCAGAGCGGTGGCCACCGTATCTGATTACGCGCCGCGGTTTGCGACTGAATGCACTCGTCAAATTCGTGGCATGATATCTTCGATGTTGGCATATTGTTTTGCAAATTGAAAAGTTGATTCGATTTTAAATCGAATATCATGTTACAAGTTTGAGAATTTAATTGCGCATATTTAAAATACCTCAAGTTGTTTCCATTTAATACACTTTCAGCCCCAGTACCTGAAAAAAAACATTATGATTACACTTTTGAAAAATAATTTTAAATGATTTTGTGTTCAGAATTAAATAAAATGTTTTATTGAATTGAAACTGCACCGCTTATGATGTTCACTTTACTTTTATTAACATTGTGAAACCCTCATCATCATTACAGCCATAGGACGTCTACTACTGAACATAGGCCTTCCCCAGTGACTTCCAGATTGGCCGGTTGGAAGCGGCCTGCCACGTTGCAAGCGCAGCGTAGGTGGACAGACGACCTGGTAAAGGTTGCAGGAAACCCTAAAAATATTATTATTTCTTATTGCTAGCGCAGCGCAAACTCATAAGCCTAATCCAGGAACCATCAAATAACGCAGCAAAACGCAACGATGCACGCTCACGACAGTTGCAAACATAATCAAAAGTTTGCCGCACACAAAATAGACTATGTAATTTTAAACTTAGGGCATACTATCGAATAAATAAGCGCTTCCATTTAAGTTACAACAAAACTTAAGACCACAGCCCAAAGGAAGTCGTAGCAACAGACAGGTTGCCCGAAGGTTGCTTTTGTAACTTTAAAGTAAATTCATTTTACTTCCCGTTACTTCTCGGTTACGAGACTCGGAACACTTAGGTTACATTCCCAAAACTATCATCACCATCATCTCAGCCTATTGCAGTCCACTGCTTCTTCTCGGCACTAGCCCACAAATTGTCCCGAAGAGAGTGGTAGGGCAATAAAAATATATTGGAACGCTTTTACACGTCCCAATATATTTTAAATGCAATGGCCTATGTGCAAAAATAAATGATTAGATTTTTTTGATTTTAATTTTGACGTAAGCCTCCCCTAAAGAGCGCCAAGGAGCACGATCTCCTGCTTTTTTCATCCAGCCATCTTCCTAAGGTCGTCGGTCCATCGAGCCGGGGGGCGTCCTACACTACTCTTAACATTATTTTATCTCTCTCCCACTAGTGAGCAACTTTACCATTTACTCACTCACTAATTCGATCCGAATTTATTCTTTCATTTTAATGCACGCCGGACTCGGCGTCGCTATCTCTGAGGTCCCGAGTTAGATTCCCGGTCAGGTTAATTTAGAAAACCAACTTTTCGATATTGTCGCGGGTCTTGGTGTTATGGTACCGTCGTTGTTTCTGATTTCTGTAACACAAGTGCTTTGGTTACCTACCATACTTACCAGAGCAATAATTGTGATAACGTTGAACCACATATACATAGCTACAGAACAACAGAAACACAGAAATCGGAAACAACAGAACAACAGAAATCATAAACAAGGATGACACACATTACACACACACATAAAATATACAAACGTAACATTATTGAATACCTATCTTAATAACAATTAGAGCGAACGTATATACATGTATTGCTTAAATTTTATATAACTTTGAGCCGTGTGGTAAACATGGTGGTCTTTATTCTCAAGGATAATCCAATGAAAACAGATTTTAAATCATTGTTAGACGTCCATCCCATAGCAAAAAAGATGTTGACTGATCTATTTTGGCTCTGGTTAAAGCCTAAAGTTAGTTCGTATGGGGTTATTAGGAAACTAAGGGATTATTCGGTAGCATTAAGGAGTGAATATCAATTTCGGTAACTCGAAACGTAGGTACAGAGTTTACTGGCTTCTGGTAAGACTTTCTAAGACTTTGAAGGGAATAGGTAATTGAAGAACTTTCTTCGGTCTGTAATTAGGTGTAGGGTAGGGTTTATTTTGTGTAGGCAAAAAGATACTTGTTGATCATCATCATCATTTCAGCCATAGGACGTCCACTGCTGAACATTTATTTTTAAAACATCAATAACGCCCTAGGGGCTGATTCTGGTACAAATACAACAACTTTTTCTACCCATAGAATCGATGTTGGTCCCAACCAACATTGAAATCGCAAAAAATCTCACTTCCCCATACTAAGCCGACCTGCTGAAATTACTATGCATGAAACAATGTTTTTTTTTTACATTACGATCTTGGTCTCATAAAAAAGTTGTTGTATTTGAGCAACAGAATCAGTACCTAGTTCTTGATATTTCAAAAATAACCTAGTATATTTGACTGGTCTTATCGACACGTCTTGATGGTGACATGACTGTGCAGTGTACTCGTATGTAACTTAAAAGTGCTGGCTACACTGGGAGCTACGCGAAACGAAGACCGCTTCACTTATGTAGGTACCTAACCCAACTATGAGAGCTCGCAAATTCTCACTGCAGGCATAGTTTAGCTTTGTAATCCGCGGTGCAAACCCAAGAATGAAACGACGCGGTATAGAAATAGAAACTTTATTCAGCACACAAGAGAAAAATACATAAAACAATGTAAAACTTTAACAAATGTGTCGAAAAGGTGTCTGCTCATAAGTAGCGGAACTTATCTTCGCTTAGCTGCGCTCTCAGTGTGGCCCACGCTTATGACAACTACCTAACAACTTCATCCCAATTGTATGCGTGTGTTGACACCTACTCAATGCGATGTTGAGTGTCGCTCTTTTGACTCCGGTCACCGACATCCGTTCAGGATGTAAGCATGGACTATACAAACGCACTAAACTACAATGAGTATCATGTGTTCGAAAACCGCAGGTTCTGTATACGTAGGTACATAGGGGGCGCCACTGGTGTGGTTTGTAGACAAATACAGTCACAACTAGTCTATTTAGATAATTTACTCACAGCGCACTTTGCGCTGTAATTAAATTATCTAAATAGACTGTGTTGTATGACAGACACAGATGAAAATATAATAATAAATCATCATCATCATCATTTCAGCCATAGAACGTCCACTACTGAACATAGACCTCCCCCATTAACTTCCAGATTGGCCGGTTGGAAGCGGCCTGCATCCCTTTACCAGGCTCACAATTCAGAATTCTTCGACAACGAATTGACAAATGGTAAATCAAGTGACACTGGTCCTAATCATATAGTGTCACGTGGTTTATCGGTTGACAATTTGCTATCTAACGGTTGTGAATCGGGAGCTCGTCTAATAATAAATATTGGAAACATCGCATACATTGCTCTGATATAGTTGGTTAAGCACTTGTGTTACAGAAATCAGAAAAGACGACAGTACCACAACACCCAGATTCGAGACAATATAGACAAGTTATTTTTCTGCATTGACCGATCGGGAATCAAACCCGGGACCTCAGAGATAGCGACTTCAAGGCCGGTATGCTCGTCTCTCGGCTATGGATAGGGAATGCAGAAACGGTTCTGGTTTGAGGAACCGGGTTTTTCGGGTCTGGTGGTCATAAGAACCGGTAACCCCGGTATTTTCGGTTCTTTCGGTTCCCAAAAAAAAATGTTTTGATTATTTTTGAATTTAATCTTTGAATTCTTTGAATAGACTAGAAATAATTGACATACAAGATGTACCTAATATTTACTAATTTTTACTTCCAAAAATAAAATAAAAAACAAAAATATTTTTCTAAAATCTTCTTAAAACGTAAAATAATTAGTCTTCAATTGAGGTACAACAATCAGTATTTTCCATCAAACTTAACGACATATATTTTTCTTAAAAACAGCAAATTATTTATTTTTCAAAGCCTAAATAAAAAAATACTTTAAAAAAATATTTCTGAAAAGATAAACTAAAATCTTCTCAAAAAGTTAAATAACTAGTCTTCAATTGAGGTACGTCAATCTATATTTCCCATACAATTTAACGACATATTTTTTTCTTGAAAAAAGTAAATTATTTGTTTTTAATAGCCAAAAAAAATGCTTAAAACAATCAACAAGCTAAAATTCAATTTTCTTAAAAAGTAAAATAACTAGTCTTCAATTGATGACTGAGGTACAACAATCAATATTTTTCATCCAAGTTAGTGACATATTTTTATATATATATAAACAGTTTTTTTTTTTTTTTCATAGCCTAAATAAAAATATAATCAAACCTCTGAAATGTTAAACTAAAATTTTTGTAACGTCTGCTCACCAAAATTCAAAAACAACATTAACTTACGCGTTAGACTCTCGTTAATCCTGACACTACGAGAAACTCAGTTTGACTGACTGAAAGAAAAATGCTTAAAATATTTACTTATCTCACAAAAAAAAACAAAGTACATTATAACGTAATCGTCATTAGTAGCTGATCTTATATCTTTAAGTTCTCCATACGTTTGCAATTTTCTTGTGACAATTCATGCTTAATACCCATAACAGATTTTTTGGTACCTATGCAAAACCCAAAAGTAACGAAAGAACCGGGTTTTGAATTTTCTTGACCCGGTTATTGGGCTGTCGAAAGAACCCGGGTTTCCCCGGTTCTTTCGGTTCCGGGACTACCCTTAGCTACGGAGGTCGATATAAATGTGTGGTTAGCTTTAAGACCTTAATGATGGTGATTTTTATGAATTTATTAAATTTAAAAGTGTGTAGGATTAAAACTGAAACATGGCACACACATTCCTGCATCCTTGACAAGTTCGTCAGTCTACGTACGCCTGCCTACGCCGCGTCATCAGTTCGTGGTCGCCACTCGAGAACCTTTTATCCCCAACGGTTTTCAGCACTGTGGGCGTTGTGGCCTGTCCACTACTTACTTCAGTTTTGCAATTTGCACTTTAGCTTTGCAATAAATAAGCTATCGCTTTAAGGCTGATGTGATCAGACCACAGCTACTACAGCTTATAAATCTAGATAACTTAAGTTCTCTGTCGGATATCCTTGTTTTTATCCTTATAAACGATGGTTCTCAAACTTTTTTGGTTACGGAGCCCGTTGGTAAAACTAATATTTTACGAAATCTTAATTTTTAAGAAAAAAAAATGCTGATTCTGTTTTAATTTATAATAAATACAAAACCATAAAAAAAATTATTGTAAGTATTAATTCCAGGAAATCTGAAATTGTTTTCAATGTTAGAGGAAGTTTCAAGGTTTTGTATTTTCAACCGACTTCAAAAAACGAGGAGGTTCTCAATTCGACTGTATGTTTTTTTTTTTTTTTTTTTTTTGTATATTTGTTACGCGATTACTCCGCCAATTATGAATCGATTTTAATGATTCTTTTTTTGTTTGGTAGATCATACTTCAGAGGTGGTCCCATATAAATTTTATCGAAATTGATTTAGAACTTTTTGAGAAAATCAACAAATATATACCCAGATAGTTATTTTGGTTGTGGTTCTTGTTACCTATCTTCGTCAAATATGAGCCGATTTTGATGATTTTTGTTTTATTGAATAGCTTATACTTCAAAGATAATATGCTAAAAGTTTACAAAATAAAAATCACCCCTAAGGGTAGGAAAATAGGGGATGAAATCGGTGTTCAGCAGTTAGATTAGGATTTATCACAAAAAATTGATGAAATAAGTAAATTTTATTAAAAAAAATAAAACCGACTTCAAAACACTAAAATGCTAAAAATAATCCTAACACTTAAGTACCTAATCAGTTACTTTTGGAGTCGGTGCAAACAAAAACATTGAATCTCTCATCGGCTGGCACCGACTCCAAAAGTAACTGATTAGGTACTTAAGTGTTAGGATTATTTTTAGCATTTTAGTGTTTTGAAGTCGGTTTTATTTTTTTTAATAAAATTTACTTATTTACCAACTGTTTAATGTCAGGCTTGATAGAACGGAATTAAAGAGGCATGTCAGGTTCAGTCTCCCCTAAGGGACCTACCTCACTAATACACGATAGCGGCACAGGGTATATATTGGGTCGCCTAATTTTTTGTTCTTCTAATTGCCAATGGCACACAAACAGTCAGCTTAAATTTTTTCGCACAATTTTACTTTTCCTAATCGTGTTTACTCTATTTTCACTTAGCCTAACTTTTTATCGCCATATTGTAACTTGCCAAATGTGATATTAGGCCGAACAATTTATAATCCCTACTAATTACAATTACTAAATAGTAATTCGCATTAAATTAAAACGCACAAAAGTATAAAACAATATGTTATAATATATGCATGCAAAGATGCAAGCAAGCAAGCAGCATGCAAGCAAGCATGCAGCATGCAAGCAAGCATGCAGCATGCAAGCAAGCATGCAGCATGCAAGCAAGCATGCAGCATGCAAGCAAGCATGCAGCATGCAAGCAAGCATGCAGCATGCAAGCAAGCATGCAGCATTAAAGCAAGCATGCAACATGCAGCAAGGCTCTCTGCTATGGATAGGGAATGCAGAATCGGTTCTGGTTTGAGGAACCGGGTTTTTCGGGTCTGGCGGTCATAAGAACCGGTAGCCCCGGTTTTTTCGGTTCTTATGACCACCAGATTCTAAAATCTTCTCAAAAAGTAAAATAACTAGTCTTCAATTGAGGTACGCAATCTATATTTCCCATACAATTTAACGACATATTTTTTTCTTTAAAAAAGTAAATTATTTGTTTTTAATAGCCAAAATAAAAAAAATAGTATGACAATAAACAATAATGAAGGGAGAGTTCGACCGAGCATCGATGTTCGCTAGCGAACGAAATGTTACTCGCTGTCGTTCGCTGAACCTCGTCCACAAGCCTCTCCGTTTGTGGTCTATGTACTATGACCGTGCGTGGACACTCACTGTTATTAGACGATTATTTATGATATTAGCAGGACCTCTGGCAGAGGTCTTGCGAAGCCCCATGACTCCGTAAAGCACACTTTGAGTATCGCTGCTTTAAAGAGTTGATAAACATCGCGTGGTAAATAATCCGACATTGTCCATCGAGGTATTGTTTGCAGTAACCGCAGACTGCCAAGGAGACAAAGCCGCAATGACAGGGACATCAAGTTTCACATGTGATATTGATACGGTTGTAACAATAACATTAATACTGCATTGTTATTGGTTAATAACAAGGGCATTGCAAATAAATCTTGAGCCATTTTAAAATATTTGATTTAACTGGCTCGGCTGGGTGTCGCTTACGTACAGTTAAATTGGATGCGGAGTCACCTAGAGATCGAGAGGCCGTAGGTTTGATTCCCACAAGAAGCAGTTGATTTTTTTCAAATTATATCATAGCATCTTAGTGCTAGAAATGTAAATGCAAGAACAAATGAAAGATTTTTTTGTGTTTATTATCATCTTGATTCAAATGTTTTTAATTTATAGCCGATTTTTTAATTAGTTATCGACATAGCTCAATGAATAAGCAAACTAAAGTGGCAGTGGACTGGTCATATTTGCCGTAGAACCAAATAATTGATGGAGTAGACGTGTTCTTGAGTGGAGACCGCGACTTGGCAAGCGCAGCGTGGACGCCCTTTGACAAGGTTATATACGCAAGGCGATTATATACGCAAGCTGCTGGCAATAGATGGAAACCATAATTGAGAATCGGGCTCAGTGGCGTGCATTGGGAGTTGCTTATGTCCAGCGGTGGACTTTTCGGCTGATTATGATGAAGTATTTTTTAAAACCTATGGAGATAAAAACAACAGAGAAGGGAGGAATTTGGGAGAGATCTTTTCCCAGCCGTGGGACACCATAGGTTGTGTTGTCCTTTCGCATAAATATTATTTCTTACGTTTACCTAGAGGCCAGTGTCCCTTGTTTACCAAAAGACGCGTTTAATCCAAAGAGTTAAGTTTCAGTGACTTTATAATTCCATTAACCGAACCTAAAGTCCTAAGTCTAGGTGAGTCTTCAGTTTTCAAGCCTTACACAGGGTTAAGAATTTAATCAGTTTACACAAAGTTTTGACCTCAGGTAACCTTTATTACCACTTAAACTTATTTGGTTAGAGAGGGCAATTAATAATTAAGTAGCAAAAGAGAGCGCCAACAAAAATTTAGTTTTCATCGTAATTACCTAAGGACCGTCTGCGTGGAGTATATACTAGCTTCTGCCCGCGACTTCTTCTCCGAAGACTTCTGGATTAAGCTAAGAAGGAATGAATTAATCTTCCAATCCTGGGTAAAGCAAAGACTTTTAAAATAGAGTCCTGAGCGCAGCGAGGGACATGAAAGACGGCGCACGAAGTAAAATTATAGATACACTCTAATTTTTTCGTGAATTATTCATTACATTTAGTGTATCATTACACTCTAGTTTTTTCACCCTATGGGAGCTCATTAATCATTATCATCGCAGTGATAACAACGGTGTGACGAGCGCGCGAGCTGCGCGCCGGTTATATTTACGTCCTCCGCGCGAGACGCACAGATACGCCGTCTCGCTCTACAAATCCGCGACCCACGTGAGAGGGCCAAGACCTCTCGCTCGCTGTGTCAGCATTCTACAAAACTTTCTTGCTAGTTTTCTATTGGTCATAATTTGTACAGTCTGATTTGTTAGTTATATTTTTAGCAAGTAAGATTTTACCTGATTTTTGTATATATAGTTAAGTAAGTTTACCTAGTAAATTAATACAAACCTGAACTCCGAGTATTACTCATCTCCTGATGAACACCACCACAACAACCCTCTATGACAAAATAAGTATGTGCATTATGTAACATAAGAGTAAAATTGCCTAATGTTAAGCTGTATTATGTACGATTGGTAATTGTAACATTTATTTACAATTACCAACCGTACTTATTAATGTCATCATCATCATCATTTCAGCCATAGGACGTCCACTGAACATAGGCCTCCCCCAGTGACTTCCAGATTGGCCGGTTGGAAGCGGCCCGTATCCAGCGGTTTATCAATGTCCTCATTGCAAATTTATATGTGTATGTTGGGTCACAGAAATGTATATCTGTCCCAAATTTTAACTTATTCGATCCAGTAGAATCAGAGGAAGTTGGCGGTGAATGCTGTGATAGAGAGACACACGAGTGATCCATTAAGAGTTCTGTTTTTTTATTCGGACTTTCGGAACCCTAAGAAAAACTAAAGGCGGCAAACGTTTCAAATCATGAATATTAACGGTTTTATAAAACCGAATTTTCTAACCGCAGTCCATCCAGCCAGGTAATATTTAATTCAAACGCTGCCCAAACTGGATAACCCTTTTACCTTACTCGAAAGAGTTTTGTTCACTCTCGAAAACTTCTCAATTTATCAAACATTTTGTAGAATAGCTCCTACTTCCGAATAGTAGTCTGTTTTGATGGAACTTTAAATTATGTAAAGGCAGTGAACGCATTGTTTTGTGTGCATTAACTGTGCTAAGGTACTTTTTATTTATAAATAACGAAATACTAAGGTCTACGGTCCTTTGAGGTAAATGAAATGAATGAATCAAATAAATGTATGTGATGTTGTCCTATATTTTAACAAAAACTTAGCTTAAAAACCTCTAATCTTTAATTAGGTACCTACTTAGTAGAATCTTAAACTTGGCAAAAAGAATTTATTTCTTTTTTATTCTTCAGAATTAATCATATTTGCCTTATTTTTTTATTTATTAGTAATAAATAAAAAAATAAGGCAAATATGATTAATTCTGAAGAATTAGTAAGTTACAAAAGGCGGACTTAATGCCACGTGTGCATTCTCTACCAGTCGACTATTAGGCTAAACAGAGATGTTTTGCCTTGTTTTTTATGAAAGTATCGATGGTACATGGTGAAATAAAAAAACCTTAAGCTTTAGTTGTCTGACATAAATTTTATTAATAAAATATTTGACAGCACTTTTATACCTGAACACAATTTGCCTCTTAAGTGAAAACGCCGGCTGCTATCAGTGAGTGATCATTAAACATTAATTTTACTACATTTTGATACCACTATTAAGGCGGTTACACACGCCGAGATATCGCTAAGTGCCACTTACGTTAACCAAATGCTACTTACTTTGATATTGCTTACGCAATATTGGGTTAAGATACGGTAGCTTACATTTTAATGCGTTACCAACTACAATATAAAATGTTAGTGAATTTTAATGTAAGAATGTTATTAATAAAAGTAATTAAAATAATCTGAGGTACTAAGCTTTTAATGGTCCGTATTTGTTTTTTTTTAGTGGATAACTAGTTTTATGACTTATATAGAAGACAACAAAATATATTGTTGATTTTATTTAATTATAGATAAACTAGCTGTTGCCCGCGACTTCGTCTGCGTGGTCTTTAGGAGTATGAAAAATAGATGTTGACCGATTCTCAAACCTACTCAATATGCTCACAAAATTTCATGAGAATCGGTCAAGCCGTTTCGGAGGAGTACGGGAACGAACATTGTGACACGAGAATTTTATATATAAAATAAATATTGGACTACATCACATACATTGCTCTGATCCTATGATAAATGAAATGAAATGAAATGAAATGAAATGAAATGAAATGAAATGAAAATGAAATGAAATGAAAAGTATTTATTTCTCAGAAAGTGGTAGCTTATGGTCTTATAAATAAACAGGTTCAACACATTCTGCCAATAATGACGTAGAAATATTAACATAGTAATTATTATAGGTCAGTTAATTATAAATAAAGTTAATCAATTATCAAACATATTATCTTTAATTGTCATATTTAAAAAGTCCTTAACGGAGTAAAAGCATTCTTTCAATAACCATATTTTCAGTTTACATTTGAACTGGCTCAATGTCATTGCTCTAACATTAGCAGGAAGCTTATTATTCAATTTTATTGCATTACAGTAAACATTGGTTGAAAATATCTGAAGTCTTTTGTGTGGTACGTAAAGCTTAAGTTTATCTCTTCTCCCTCTGTTGCTTCTAAGCACCTCGTCATGCAGCGGGAAGAGTTGTGGATGTTGTTTAACAAACAAGCAGATTTCAAATATGTATTGACATGGTAGGGGCAAGATTTTAAGCGCCTTAAACAATGGCGTACAATGTTCTAGGTAGTCAACGCCACTTACAGCCCGTATGCATTTTTTTTGAGCTCTAAACACTCTTAGAACATCTACCGAGTGTCCCCATATAATTAACCCATATCGTAATATTGAAGACACGTAGCCATGGTAGGCTGATAAGGCAGTTTGTTGAGAAGATATTAACCTCAGGCGACGTAAGGCAAACACAAATTTGTCTAATTTTGTACACAAAGAATTGACATGTTCTTTCCAACATAATAAGTAGCTTATGCACTTGTGTTACAGAAATCAGAAACAACGACGGTACCTCAAATAGTTACTTTTCTACATTGATCGACCGGGAATTGAACCCGGGACCTCAGAGATAGCAAACCAAGTTCGGTATGCTCGCCTCTCGGCTACTGAGTTCGTCAATTAGATTTTCAAATGAAAATACTATCCTTGATATAACAAAATATATTTTAACATACAGTAGGTATAACTAGGACGTCCACTGCTGAACATAGGCCTCCCTCAATGACCTATCATTGAGGGGAAATTGCCAATACTCGCCACGCTTGGCAGGCGGGTTGGCGAGCGCAGTTTATAAGATTTCGCACATAGACGCTGCTGCCCGTCTCGTGATACAGGAATTAGTCACCTCTTACGACACGCCTCCCGTAGGCGGTGGGGAAGGGTATTCTTTACTGTATAGTAGCTCTATTTCTTGAGACAAACTAGCACAAAGTTATTTGCTTTAGATTCAATTCGAATAGTTCTAAAATAAACAATTACAGTATGTTACAAATTATCAGTATTGAGCGGCACGATTGAAGAAAATGGTTTTACTACGTTAGTTAGATTTCAAATTAAAGCCTAATTGGGTAAAATAACTGGTTCCCTTTCCCCTTTCCCGGGGTCTTAGACAAAAACAGATACAATAGGCAACACCATTGTTATGCATCATATGTGATACATCGGACAGGAAACTTTGCTTTTTCTACGGTTTTTGTGAGAAAAGCCACGGTTTGTAACTAGCTACACAAGCATTATTCGAGATAACGCTACAATTGGACGATTTGAAAACGCGTGACAATAGCTCGATATGTATTACGTGGTCGGGTTACTCTCTCTTAAGGCGAGGACTAAACTACATTGTATTTGTACACACTTTTATTTTGCTTTACTTGTAAGTCTTGCAACTAACTACCAGCTATGAAATCTTGGAAGTCGATTACTTTAAAATTTTAACCATCATATCGATTTAAATTTTGTATGTATAATGATGACAATACTATAATGGAATACAATTATTCTGATCTGATAATGAAGCTAGGAGGTAGATAGTGGAACTCTTCAATGTTTATTTGATTATTCTCGGTCCTCTAAAATCATGTTTTACCTATAGATTTTTAAACTACAAGTGCTCGTTTTTATGCTTGAGATGCTTAGTCGGCCTCCAATGAAATAAAAAGTATTTTACAATAGTTTCAGAGCACACCAGTTAAACTATAAATGTAAGTACACATACCCAATCAACAGTTTGTGTAAACAAAACCACTTACAACATTAATATAACTTAATATACGATTTAAAATAATTTAAATAAAAACCTAGATAATGAACTCGTAACCCAAAAAACAACTGTTTTTATAAACAAGACACTTTCAAGAAACAATATGTTGTACAATGGTTAATTATCGTCAAAAGCCTTGGATAGAGAAAGATAGTCTTATTGTTATTTTTTTCCACTTTGTAGGGATAGGATTTTTACTAAGCTTTTTGTTTGCATGTATTTGCATATTGAAAGTAATTATAGGAAAATAGTTAAAGAGTAATATGTAAAATAAGCATGCTGTAAATCGTACAAGCTTTTACTGCTATTTTTTCCCACTTTGTAGGGATAGGTTGTCGCCTTAAGCGAGTATCAAAGCAAACGGTGCGTTATAGCTCGGGCGAATTGATTCGGCGCGGTCACGAGCGAGCACGGCAAATTGGTGTGTCGCCCGCGAGAAACTTGTCACAAGCAACAAGTAACGTATCTATCTAAATTTTCTGTAGGCTCTACTTAGTTCAAAACCTTGGTTTAGCCATTTGTACGATTCTTGTCATCGTCAAACCGAGTAGTCTAGCCTGTTTCTACTGCGGCAGTACCGCTTGGACGCTTGTAGAAATTATAGATTTCTTCAATAAGACCATGATAGTGGGTGTGTTGTCTGGCGCATAATTAATTATTCATTTGAGTCATTATATTAATTATACTTCATCATCATCATTTCAACCATAGGACGTCCACTACTAAACATAGGCCTCCCCAAATGACTTTCATTGGGAGGGATTGCCAATACTCGCCACGCTTGGTAGGCGGGTTGGCAAGTTTTTAAGATTTCGCACGCAGACGCTGCTGCCCGTCTTGTGCTACAGGAAATAGTTGCCTCTTAGAACACGCCTCCTGTTGGCGGTGGGGAAGTGTATTCTCTAATTTTTCACACGGCACTTAATTCATAATTAATTATACTTAATTAAAAGTATTCATGGAAATTTCTGCTTCACCATTAATCAACTCTTCAGAGCTTGTGTATGTAGGTACGTATGCTATGGTAAACGTACAAACCTTTTTTTTCTTATATTGCATCACCTGTACCATCTCTGTCAGTCTGGTCTCATGGTTGACTAGTAGATAATGCGTTTGACATTAAATCAACACTTTGTATTATTTCGTTTGTGGTGAGAAATAAACAACTTTTATTATTATCATCTTTTATTTTCTTTGTCTGTGCACTAAAGTATAAATAAATAATAGCCATTGTTTTTGGCGAAAAACATTTAAGCCTCAAGAGTGTCAGCTTCAAATATTTTTTCGACGAAACTGAAAAATCGCACTGAACGTAGATTGGACCGTAAATTTTCGATCCATCAATGTACAGACCACGAACTGTATTGGGAAGCTGTCATTTGAAGTGCCCTCTGCCTCGACAACGCGTTTATTGCAATTTTAATTAGTCGAGTCGAGTGAGAACTGTGCAGCGACTATGAAATGTAGCTCAAACTCAATATCACTCTGCCTTAAGGTTAGTTAGTTGCGTAGAAAAAAGTAAGTAATGTACCTACAAAGACAATTTATTTTTTATTTATTCAAGTCAACACATGGACCAATTACAAATTACAAAAATTAATAAAAAATAAAAATTCAAAAAAGTATTTCAACATTAGCCCGTGCGTGTATCATGTCACAGTGATACACGTACTGGCAGTCAAAACGCTCTGCGAAAGCGTGCAGGATACTGTTCGGGCTGGCCCGCACCCTGCGCCCCAGGGAGGTGCATCGCTTGCGCATGGTTGTATAAAAACAATCCACGCGCGCCTCAGCGAACATCCCCGAGGCGCTACAGAAGCGAGGCAGCCCTGAATGCATTATTGTATTGGACGCGTATGGCGCTGTACTGCGATATGATTTAATTTAATACTCAAAGGTCCTCTTGCGCATCTCAGTTTCCACTAATACGGTACTAAACATCATTCTGTATCTGTCAGGTTATATGACGTTGACAGAGACAGATAGATGACTAATCCCGTACAAGTGGACCTTAGATATTAATTAGTAGTAAAATTAATTTCAATTTAAATAAAAACGCTGACTCATTCCTTGTTTAAAGGCTTAGTATAGCCATTCAGCGAGTAAACGCTTAAGGAATTCTGGCCTTCTTGCTTCATAGACATGCTTTTATGTTTATGTAAGTAGATTTTAGTTTTAGGTTGGTTAATTTTTGTATTAGAATTGATTCTTTATTTTATTAGTAGTTATGTGTACTTGTGTAGCAAATAACATAGCAGTAGGTCCTATTAATGCATATAGTTTAACAATTTAATATTTTTATGTTTTAAGATACAGTATGAAAGTCCTGTGTTTTTTATCAAAATACGTTATTGTAAGTCTTACTTACCTGGTTGGTGGAGGATTGGAGGAATACAGAAAGTTTTAAGTGTTACTTTTTTCTCTGTTTCGAATGCATTAAAGAAACATTTGAAACTGATATTTAATTACATTTTTTATAACACTTAGCATTATACTTTTTTTTTCTTTTTTTTTTAAATTATTTATGTCGCTTTAACTCCTACCTGAAGTTATATCTTATTTCTGTCGTTGATTCGGTGGGGGGTAGTCGAACGAAAAGCATGGTCGATCTATTATAATGGTTTTTATTTATCATTTAAAGAGCTTTAGAGTGCAAGTTTGGTGTAGTTTGTGTTCTAATGTTTGGTGAAGTGATAAAGATCTAAAACTATTGAAATATCATTGTATTCAACGCCGCATCGAGTGTCAAGTGACTTGTCTCAAGACAACTTGCTTTAGACCCGATAGCGTCCTGAAACCTGCTTCTACGGGAAGAGTATCCTCCTCCATCCTCCATTGAATCCAAGAAAAGCAATAAAAACTAAACACCCGTTGTTTATTGCGAACTTTGTCAAGCTTTGACTATAAGTAAAATATACACTCGACATTGGCAGAATCACCGCTCTTTTCTAAGAGCGGGATGAGTCCATAATTTAAAAAAAAAAACTGTCGTTTCATTTTGCACATAAAAAAACTACATGACATTAATTGTCTGTCCACAGCTGTTTCCCGAAGTACCCTCCACCTCTGAGCGCTCAACAACGCGGTTTATGCATGATTTAATTGAGCGCATTTTACGGACGATTCCACAGTATTCAGATTATATGGAGCGCCCGATTGAATTTTTATTATTCTTTTTGTTCGCATGTATTTGCATATTAAAAAATCGTAATTATAGGAAAATAGATAAAGTGTAATATGTAAAATAAGCTTGCTGTCGAAATCGTACATGTGGCAAGTCTAAATGTATACACCCAGAATGACATAGACATAGACATAGACATAGTCGCAATAGTAATTTATCAGTATATAGGCCCTCACCACATCCCAAAAAAAACTTTGCCCTACCACCGTTTCAGGACTACAATCCGCGTGTGTTTTTCAGCCTTTTTTATAAGAAATGCAATCACAAGACATGTAGTAATCGTTAGCTAGGCAGGTTATGAAGTCCATGCCCTCTTATTGTTTAAATAATCGGCTTCTTTATTCCAGCTAAACAATAGTCACAGTGAAATCACTTCGAAAGCGTCCCTCAAACTTGTTGGAGCTACCTACCGACAGATTAACTTTATTTTTAAAAAATGCGTCCGCTACGGCTATAAAAGTATTTAACGCTTTGCCCGAGGATCTGCGACAACTCTCAGGGTCCCACTTTAAATCAAAGCTACACGAATGGCTTATAATAAAGCACACATTATACTCGCTTGATGAATACTTCTCTTTTACTACTTAGTTAAGTATAACCTGTGTGTGTATCTTTAAATAATACTTATGGTGTATTTTTAATAACTGAATATCTTTAATAAAATAAGCTCATTGTGCAATAAATAATTCATTCATAAGTTAAATGTTTTATGTAATTTAATGTTAAATGTTAATAATAACAAAATATTTTTATTCTTAAGCTAATGCAATGCTGTTAAAATGATATTATTTATACAATAGCTATGTCCCAAATAATATTTGTACGCTACATAATAGCATATTTTGGTGTGTCTGACTCTGTAAAATTTAATAATACCTTAATGTAATACCCGAAATAATGCAAATAAACATTTGAATTTGAATTTGAATGTTTTGGGTAAGGTCTAGTTTTATTTAGTTTCAGTCATAGTACTTACTATGACTAGAAACAAAGAAAATACGCTAGGAGAAAGAGTTCTTTCATAAAAGATACCGAATATGTGAATTCTTTAATTTTATTCTGATCTAATCTACAAACCAACAATAAATCACAAATCAAAAACAATATTTAAATTGTCTGTAGTATTTTCACATGTGTGCCATTGTCATTGCTAGCTTTCAATACACAATCAATACAATTTTACATAAATAACAAGTAACAGATTTACATACGAGTACCTTCATTAATTAGTCACGCTTTAAAACTAAAATATAAAGTAAAGTAATCACGAAAGTATGTCAAACGTTAATTAATTAACTCAATACAAACACAGTTTTCGTGTTTACATCGGCCCCTTGCGTAATCGGTAACAACTGTGTCCACTAAACTAATGTGTTACAATCCTGATGCAATGAAATACAAACAACGCATTGTCCTATGAATCTATGTGGTTGGTGAAAACATACGGGATAATGTTTTTGGGTAAACTGCTGCAGTTAAATATTTATATATTTTTATATTTTAATAGCAACTTAATAAATAAAACTTATGAAGTCATCATCACAATAAGCACATAATTTATAATGGTAATGTATATTGAAAATAGAAATAGAAAACGTTTATTTGACACACATGAAACAAAAATACATAACAATAAAACAAAGAGTATCTGATGTGTCAAAAAGGTTCCCGCTCAGCATTTGTCGTGACAGCCACGGACTTATCACGTCGCTGATTTTCGGCGGGGACCTCCGACGCTAGGACATGCAGCGGGTGACGCAGCGGCATATTTAACCACCAAAGAATTCCAAATCCCTCCATTTTCAAATAAGAAACAATATAACCTTTCTACAATACTAAGTATGGCTTTGTAATTCATAAAAACATTTCTACTGTCTTAGGTAGGAACTACATATTAATTTTAAATGTATTTATTTTTACTTAGTGATAAGACTAAAAACCATGAAATGTATTTGGTATTAATTTCCGGAGCTCATTCCGTATGTCCTCTCTTTACCGAAATGACCCGAATAAAGGCTTACAATTACCGCTCGCTTAGCTCATGCAAAGCTGATACTCGCAAATACTATCGACCTTTCTCTAGCAGCATTCAAAAAATGTTAATATTGTTTATAGATAGATACTCTTTAGATCAATTATTGGTGTTTACAGAAAGGCGGTCTCATCACTAAATGCGATCTCTTCCATACAACTACTTTCAGTTAGAGGACAGATAAGAAGAAAGGGGAAAGTGGTGCGGAGAGTTTAATGTGATATTTTACATACCTGATGGATAAATATAAGTACAGATAAAAATTAAACTTAAACTATATACTTACATAATATAATAAAATATCCATATACATACATATACATAGAATGATACTTGATACATGCAACGAAATAAGTTTCAAATAATTGCTTTGCGCAAATGTAAAATTTATTTAGCGTTGATCTTGCGAAGTTCTGTACACGGGCTTACAATTACCGCTGCTCGCTCAGCTCACGCAAAGCCGATTGTCGCGAATAATCTCTGATCGCTTGTCGACATCTGCTGACTACCCAAATGTTGTATCTGCATTGATAATAAAGGATGTCAGACTCAGATAGGTGAAAGTTGGTATTCTGTGTTTATTTATATCAACATTATTGCACTAATGAATACAATTGGCGGACGCAAAAAGAATACTGAAGTCAATCTGAAAGAAATTCAGATAAATGTCTGAGCCGAATGAAGTACTTAACTAAAATAATTGAGTTCAAAAAGCTAAACATTAAAAATACACCTACATTCTAATGCCGTATAATATAGTGAATTACAGTGTATTTGTATCTAATTACATGGTCGCGTTTGATAGAATTTTGGTATTGTTTTGTAAAGCTCTGACTTTGGTCGTTTTATTTATTAAGACGCCTTAGGTGTATTACTCATAATCTCATAATAACCTTCTAGCTGTCCGCGCAAGTGTCGCATTTCCATTATAGCCATTTATTACCACCATTACATCCCCTTAATGGTGGATTATGGGAAATCCTTTTCTTGCTTCATTTATATCCGCAGAAGGTTATATTACACTGTAACACACACGTATAACTATTTAGACTTTGGTAATAGTAATAAATAATTTACACTACACTCCATTTACCAAAACTCTATAATTCCATATCTAAAATTTTATGTAATTCAACTTGCTGTGCATTGTAACATCAGTCTGTAATGGACCTGTTATTGTATACATTTTATTCATATAAATCTATTAAATTCCCATCATGCAAATCGCAAAAAGAGTTTTACATTTTGTTACCAATTTCCATCAATATAAAATCAAATAGGGTGCGCGCGATCAGGCCCCCGATTCAGAACCATTCGACAGAAAATTGTCGACCGGAAAATAGCGTGACAGTACTGTACAGGATTTAACATTAGTGTCATGTGATTTACCGGTTGTCAATTCGTTATCGAAGGGTTCTGAATCGGGGTCAGATCTTCCAACGAGGTAAACTTGATACGTGAGACTCCCATAACGGCACGATAGTAACATGCGCCTACGCTGATTTGGTGACACTGGCATAGTGTTCCGTGCTATCTCGCCCACAGCTTCATTCATTGTATGACTAATGGATATTGTTATCCCTTGGAAAGTTGAGTGATTCATCCACAGCTTATTATGTTGAATGGAGGAATTATGAATATTTAGAAACAAAAAATATTAAGAATCAGAATCAGAAACTATATTTGCGTAAAACACGGTATATACGATGATACAATTTAGAGGGAGCACATGGCTCACTATCAAAAATAGCATGCAAAATTTAAGAAATCCAGTAAATGCATAATACAATCTGAACAAATATAAATTACAATAATATTTATAACATTAATTACTAAATATATCACTAGGTAAAATACACACACAAATACGTTAGACTATTAAATCAGCTGCATGTTAGGTTATCTTTATATATGGAGAGATTTTTGTTGCTCAAGTACATTATTTAGTTTAAGGAACTGAATTTTATTTTCGCTATTTGAATTATTTTGATCTCATAGAACAGATAGTTGTATTTGAATATTAGATTCACCAAAAAGAATATTTTTTGGGCGAAGTAAGGCGAACTTCTTCAAGTATTTAGAGCTGTTAGTAAGCCAACTTTACTATGTCCTCCATAGCTCAGTTGGAAGAGCAGTTGCCCGGATAGCGAATCCCACCAGAGGCAGTTGACAATTTTTTTCAAGTGTGAATGCAAAATAAAAATATTTTAAGTGCATATGATGTTGTCAATATTTTACTGTCTGGTGCATATTTATTTATTTAATAATCATTATCATCATCAGCCTCCAGAAGTCCAATGACATATGCCTCCCTACTACTACTATAGAATAGTGTTATGATCATATTGCAGTTCTGCCTATTATGTGTTGAAGGCACTGCCAGCACCTATTGTGTTGCTTAATGTATTTTTGTCAATCGCTGGTTGTTTTTAGCTCTACTCTCATAGGTATATCATCTCAGAAAAGTTCGCCACTGAGATGGATATCTTCGTTCTTTTTGTCTCTGTACAATGACACGAACCCACGCGCTTTGCTGACTCAGCGATCTCGCCCACGTCGCTTACTTGAGAAGTTGAGATTGCTTGAGGTGCAAACTGATGTGCTGTTGATGTAAACGCTAGTGTGCCGATATATCTGGATAATTTTGTGAAAGAGAAATAAATACTTTTTATTATTTATTATTATATTGGGTCATAATTATTTTCTCTTGAAAATTGTCACGAAACGTATATTCCTCTATTTTTAATGACACAAAATTTAAGGAGTGAACCACATACGCCGTTGTGTCCTATTAGTTTTTAGGTTTCATTCCGAAACCCGCCTGATTTTAAAATTATTAATCTCATCTTAGTTAAAGTCAAATAAAGTTAAGTAATTTACTAGAACTTGTCCCATTGTTTTTGCACGGAAGGTTTATGAAAGAAAAAGTTTCTGACGTAACTAGTGTACTTATAGGCACAGTTTGGTTTTATGATGAATAATAACGTTTTCCTTAGAAAACTATTTTTTGGTTTACTGCTTATCAGTCTCGCGACAAATTTTACAAATTAAGCTTGTAAAGTGTTTACAATTTATTCTTTGAAAAAATACTGTACACTACACAGCACGGGTAATAATTTCCTCTTTTGACGAATAAGATCACGATCAACTACTGCTACAAGAAATTTAAAAATGTTATTTTTTTTTTATTATTATTCGAAACATTTGGCTGATGATAAAATAATTGAATACCATCGAGCCTAATGTTGGAGTCAGAAGGTGGAATAGTAAAACTCGACTCAATCAATTCGTTTACAACTTAATTATTATATAAAAATACAATCTGTAAGTCAATGAGGGAAGCCTATATTCAGCAGTGGACATCCTATGGCTGAAATGATTATATGACAAAAATACTAATTATTAAATGTTTTTAATTATGTTTTGGAGAACAACATGGCATTGTTCGTCAAATTTACCCATGTACATGTAAGATCCACTACAATCTTGCAAAGCTTGGACCACTATAATAGTACCGTCGCCTACGGTGTTGTCCGAGGCAAATGGATTATCAATTGTAACATTTACTATATAGAATGTCAAAATAATAAACCGTTTGACAAGTCCCACTGTAGTACTTTATCTAACCCGTTCTCTGTTAGGGCTGATACTTGGCATCCTCGTATCATCTCGTATCATAAGTGATACGATTCACGAACTATTATACCTAGCGCGACAGCCAATTTCACTGATACTTTTAAGTATTTTAACCCAAAATGTTGGGACGGTCGTAATAAATACACTTCCCCACCGCCAACATGAGGCGTGTCGTAAAAGATTACTAATTCGTGTAGCACGCGACGGGCGGTAGCGTCAGCGTGCAAATCTTATGAAAACTTGCGCACGCCGACCCGCCTGCCAAAGGTGGCGACTATTGGCAATCCTCCTCGATGATAGGTCATTGGGGGAGAGCAAAGTTCAGCAGTGGATGTCCTATGGCTGAAATGATGATGACGATGATGAACCCAAAATAGAGATTGATTGCCTCAATATTAAGTCGCTGCATATGCATGAATAAATAATCGAAATGTGTTTCCATTCAGTCTCTCGAATAGCGTTTCGATCGATTATATACGTTAAAAGCGTCAAGTGTGATTGGATTAATACCAGGACAAAGCTTTCCAAAAGGTTAGCAAATGATTATTGAGATATACCTATTCTCTATGCTCATTTAGTCGTCTTTACTTATTCTATCATATCAATTCAATTCAATTCTTTATTTACAATAAAACGTGGTATTACAGTACATAATTAATGCACGTTTCTTTGTTTGAAGTGTACGTTTCCAGTGACACATACACTGTACATATAACCGTTAACATGTCGTCATAATACTGCAAAAAAAGTACATTACTAATTACGGTCATGTTCAGTGTCAGAAGCTTATTCAAATACGGTAAGAAACAAGCAATACTATAAACGTTTGTAAACCCAGCCTTACGGGAATATTAGGATGTGATTTCCTTGCCATCCTTACAATATCATAGTCTACATCATACTCCCTGCCGGGTTTCAGGCTGGTCCGGAATGACCGTATTGTCAGATCTGGAGGCGGTATCGCAATTTATATTCGATCGGAAATACCTTTTTCAGTAGTTGATGTTTCACCTCCTTCCTCATCTTCTGATGTAGCACAGCATCTCTTTATCAACCTAACTCTGTCCCACACAAAAATACTTCTCGGTGTCTTCTATAGTCCTTCCCTAAGAGTGGATTACTTTTCCGCTCTGGAGAAAACATTAGAAGACCTGACTCCGTTAAACAGTCACACCATACTGATGGGAGATTTTAACACATGTTTAATTAAAAATGATTCTCGTTCACTTCGTCTTAGATCTGTCATTACTTCATGCAACTTAAATATTATCCCTCTCAATACCACCCACTATTTTCCAAACAGCGCCCCATCACTACTGGACCTTATGATTGTCACCTCCCCTGATCACGTTGCTAAGTACGGCCAGTGCCATGCCGATGCGTTCTCTTTTCATGATCTGATCTACCTTTCATACAAAGTTCGTCCACCTAAATCTAAGACAAAATTTCTCCTGCAACGCAATTTTAGTAGCATGAACATTGATGCTCTTAAACTTGACACAATAAATACGGACTGGTCCGTGATTGAGGTTGCTGATGATGTGAATGAAAAGGTCAGACTTTTCAACACTATTCTTACAAAATTATTTGATAAGCATGCTCCTGTTCGCCCTGTCAGAATCAAACATGTTCCTGCACCCTGGTTGTCAGATGAACTGAAATCCTTACGAGACAAGAAAAACGCTGCCAGGACTAGATTCAAAATGGACCCGTCCGATAAAAACCGCGAAAGATATAAATTACTTCGGAATCGTTGCAATACTTTGTGTAGAGACGCTCAAAGACGCCATATTCATAAATCTGTTGAAAATGGAGATCCCGCTAAAGTCTGGAAATTTTTAAAGTCAATTGGAGTTGGAAAATCACGTAACGATTCCATTGCCAAAGATATTAACATTAACCTTTTAAACAAGCATTTCTCTACATCTGTTGCCCTTGATGGCTCGATTAAAAAAGATACACTTAGTCATCTTTCAGTACTTCCAACTCCTGACTATCCACCTTTTATTTTTAGTCAAGTATCCGATTGTGATGTTAAGAAGAACATACTATCTATTGCCTCTAACGCTGTAGGGAGCGACAATATTAGTCGTAACATGATAGTTCCTATACTAGACTACGTTACTCCTATTATTACTCACATATTGAACCATTCTCTCTCCTCAAGCGTCTTTCCAACAATATGGAAAGATGCCCAAGTTACTCCCTTACCAAAAAAGACCAACCCAACTTTATACTCAGAATATCGCCCCATATCCATCCTACCGTTTATTTCTAAAGTTATAGAGCGTGTTGTCCATCAGCAACTTAGTTATTTTTTGTCCAAAAACCAACTTCTAAACCCGTTTCAATCTGGTTTCCGGCCCGGGCATAGTACGGTTTCAGCGTTAGTCAAAATCACTGATGATGTCAGAAATGGCATAGATAATGGGCATCTTACCGTACTAACCTTGTTGGACTTCAGTAACGCCTTCAATAGTGTTGATTTTGATCTTCTGCTGGGAACACTGGGTTCGCTTAACATATCTCCAACGGTGCTTGACTGGTTTCATAGTTACTTGCATGGACGCCGGCAACGCATTCGTGCTGATGACTGTTTCTCTGCATGGTGTGACATCAGTGCCGGTGTTCCTCAAGGTGGCGTTCTGTCTCCTCTTCTATTTGCAATTTTTATTAATTCAATCACTCTCAAATTATCATCTTCCTTCCACTTGTATGCAGACGATCTCCAAATATATTCCCAAGGGCGCCTTGAAGACCTCTCTAGTGTAGTGAAGTTGATAAACACTGACTTGAACCGTATTCTCAGCTGGAGCAAGTCATACGGACTCAAGGTCAACCCCTCTAAGACGCAGGTTATAGTGCTGGGTGGCTCTCGGCGAATTGCCAGGATTGACTGGAGTGCCTTGCCACCCATCACATTCGACGGGGTCCTTATACCATACAGCAAAGTCGTAAAAAACCTTGGTGTTTACATGGATAGCGCACTAACCTGGACGACGCAGATTGCGGAGGTCAGCAGGAAGATGTTTGCAACGGCAGCGTCAATTAATAGACTACGCAACTTTTTACCAAAACCTACTAAAATTGCACTAGTACAGGCTTTACTTTTCCCCATTCTTGATTATGCAGACTGTAGCTACTTAGATCTCAACGAAAGTCTCCTAAGCAAGCTCGAGCGCCTTCAGAACTTCTGCATTCGTATAATTTATGGTCTGCGTAAGTACGACCATGTCTCAGAATACCGAGCTCTGCTAAAATGGCTACCTATTCGACGTCGGCGTGAATATCACATTCTTTCTTTTCTATTTTCTATTCTATTTAATCCTAAGTCACCGCCGTATCTAAAGGAGCGCTTTAATTTTTTGCAACCTGCCCTAGGTCACGAAATGCGGTCTTCCAATAAACTTCGCCTCGTTTTTCCACTCCATTCTTCTCAAACCTATTCCCACTCCTTCACTGTGCAATCCATCCGCCTATGGAACTCCTTGCCATTGTCTATTCGAGAATCTGAATCGCTTCACAGTTTCAAAACTAGACTTAAAACCTATCTCCTTTCACTGTAGTTTTCTCCTGTCTATTTTTCTTCTACTTTATTTATTTAGCCATTTTTCCTACATCTTGGTCACTAGATTCTTTTTCATGTTAATAGGGTATTTATTTATTTACATGTATTTATTTTAAGTATGTATTCATATTATGTCTGTATTATATAAGTATTTTACTATGTACATGTACTAGGTAGTATGTATTTTATTTTATTTGTTCTTATTTTATTTTATTTGTTTGTTTAATTAGTTTGTTAAATTTTTTGGACTTTTATGTTTTGGAACTCTTTACCGCCTCCCTTCTCTCAATATTAATTCAACTTTCCTCTACCTGAAGGTTGTCTGGAAGAGATCGCTTCCAGCGATAAGACCGCCTAAATTGTGCTATTCACTAACTACTTTCCTGTGATTTGTTTGTTTTGTGTGGTGTACAATAAAGAGTATCTATCTATCTATCTATCTAAAGTAACGCCTGTGAGTGTTATTATGAGTTGATGTTTCGTAAAAAACGTACAGTAGCTTATCACTAATTGGGACTACAATATCCGAGCTGGAGACCCTAGGCTCGGCAATTATCGGCGCTCACTCGCGCCTTTTTGGGCAGTCCCAATTATGTGGGCGCGCGCGCAGCCGATTTCTCCGCACGCCATAGGCATTGTTTACGATGCTAGTTAATATATGGTTTCCTAGATACCTTACAATAACAGTTAGGAGCACACTTTAGACTTTGCTTGATACACTTCATTGCATAAAATAATAAATAAAAGGTTTTTACAACAAATAATCAGCTAGTCTTCTCTTCCAGACGACATCTCTTCCCAGACAACTAAAATTAGGTATAGACATTGTAATTTATGTTAAAAAAAATACAAGAGGATTGCTTGTAATTAAATCCGATTTCTTAAAAGACAAAAATAATTGTAATAATACACACCTTTTTAATCATATATTTTAATTAGAAAAACGCTTCTACATAAAGACGCTGAAAGTTTTGATTCCCTTGCCGTCAAAGTATGCTGCATAAATGGTCGTATTTTTTTATTGCTTTGACTTATTTAGAAGTTTGATTTTTCACAGCTCCAAGGGATTGCAGTATTTGATATTAATTTCAACTTGATACCTCCACGTGTTCCTAATGAAAAAGGTATTGCACAAACAGACAGACAGGCGGACCACGGAGTGATCCTATATAAGTTCCTTTTTAGGGTTCCGTAGCCAAATGGCAAAAAACGGAACCCTTATAGATTCGTCATGTCTGTCTGTCCGTCTGTCCGTCCGTCCGTATGTCACAGCCACTTTTTTCCGAAACTATAAGAACTATACTGTTGAAACTTGGTAAGTAGATGCATTCTGTGAACCGCATTAAGATTTTTACAAAAAAATAGAAAAATAATAATAATTTTTGGGGGCTCCCCATACTTAGAACTAAAACTCGAAATTTTTTTTTTCGTCAAACCCATACGTATGGGCTATCAATGGATAGGTCTTTAAAAATGATATTGAGGTTTCTAATATAATTTTTTTCTAAACTGTTAGTTTAATAGTTTGCGTGTGAGACGCTTCCAAAGTGGTAAAATGTGTGTCCCCCCCCCCTGTAACTTCTAAAATAAGAGAATGATAAATCTAAAAAAAATATATAATGTACATTACCATAAAAACTACCAGCGAAAATTGGTTTGAACGAGATCAAGTAATTAGTTTTTTTTTAATACGTCATAAATCGTAAACCGCAATTTAACTTTCTTAATGTTATGGATTTCATTTTGCAATAAAAATACCATAACTATGACTCGATTGTCGTGATGGGTGAACTTTTACTCATAACGGTACCTACAGGTTTGTACGGAACCCTCGGTGCGCGAGTCCGACTCGCACTTGGCCGGTTTTTTTCCTTTTGAATTAGGTACGAAACCCTAAAAACACAATTACAACAATCATGTTTCAAGCATTTTCAGATTTATTACTTAACATAATCAGAATGTCAATGTTTGCATAAAAGGAATGTTCGTTTTATTTCTTCGTTAAGGTACAATAAAAAAAAACCGACACTCAAAATACTGTGCCGTCATGATTTTCAGAATCGTAAGTGTGCGACCGCCGTTTCATTGTCAAGTCAAATACGTATTGTAATTTATTCCGACAACAAAGATATAATGTACGCAGTGTTTCTCGCTTATTCACCATCTTCCAATTTGCAAAGGTTATGAGGCGAGGCTGTGAGAGTTCAACAGTCGAATGGCAAGTTAACAAAACGACCACTCTCCTAGCAATAAGGTAATAGCAAAAAGGTTATTTGTGGGACAATAAAGTGTTATTACGTTTCAAAGTTGATATGGATATACTTTTAGATCAAACAATACGAAATAAGGTCTCATCATTCTTCATCATTGCAGCCATAGGACGTCCACTGCTGAACAAAGGTCTCCCCTCAATGACTTACCATTGGGGGGGAATTGCCAATACTCGCCACGCTTGGCAGGCAAGTTGACGAGCGCAGTTTTTTATTAGATTTCGCACGAAGACGCTGCTGCCCGTCTTGTGCTATAGAAATTAGTCGCCTCTTACGACACGCCTCCTGTTGGCGGTAGGGAAGTGTATTCTTTACGGCCGTCCCCACATGGCACAAAAGGTAAACGGAATAACGTTTACTTTATATGAAACACCTTGAGTAAAACTCAAGAAAGCATGTCTGTGCTTTTTTTCAAATCTATTGGAAAATATTTTTTTCTAAATTAACTTGCGTTTGGGTGTGTTAATTGACTCTGAATAAAAAAGTTTTTGGCACTTCGTAACCCGTGGATATAATTCCTTACTTCTACTGCACTAAAGGTGTTTGTAGCTCAATGGCGGCAGCCCATACGCCACGGTTGTGTTTCGATGGGTGACCATTCTTACCATATTATTGACATTTATCACAAGCATCTCCGTGCTTCGGAATTCACGATAAAAGTTAATCCCGGCTAATATCGCTTGATACTACTTAGTCGTGAAGACTAGTCAGAGCCTTAAGGTGACTTAATAACATCTGACAGCAAGGTTAAGTCACTGGCATTACTTACAACACCCCTCCACTGCACCGCACTGGGCGCGCATGGTGCAATACGGCCCCAACCACTTGAGGTGAGGCCTGTGCCATGCAGTGGGACGTATATAGCATACTTAACTTTTTTTAATAGACTGTAAATTGTTAACAGAAATCATTTAGATTCCTTTTTCTTAGTTGTGCACCTCACAGGGTCGTTATTGTTGTCAGCACTTTCTTAGCATTTTTAACGGAGCAGTTGCGTCTCCATTTTCCGAGTGCAGAATAATGGAGTCAGGAGGTAGGTAGTAGTAGTAGTTTGACGAATGCAGTACATATATAAATGTGTTTTATAGTTTTTTAAACAATTAATAATTATCAAGAAAACACCTCTTGTGCGTCCATTTTTGGATATATTTGACTAATTCGACGTTTATATGCCTTACAAACTGCATGAACTAGTGTAAATAAAGTGTGTAATGTTGTGTTGTGTGTGACCCCGATAACGCAGGATCCTTGGATAACCTTTTCACTACCTTTTTACTTTGGAGTAACACGAAATGAAAGACGCAGCGTAGGCTGGCCTCGTACCCGGTGGACTAACTGACTGATGTTAATGACCTCAATAAATCCGTCTTGTCTCTGTATTAATACGTTATAGCCCATACCTTTGAGAACTGCGTGGTTTAGCGGGGATAGACGTAAACGATTGGTAAATAAACTTATTATTTATTTCTACAATATTTCCTCAAAATCCAATTCACGTTTATAACTGAGTAATGAACACAAAATTTCTTACCTTTATAAATTTGTAGGATAATCAGATTAGCTTGATTTAACGGAAAAATCATATTTAATCATATTAATTGAGGAAGTGCAACTAGACCTCACTAGTTCCCATCGTGGCACACGTAAATCTCTTTCTAATTTGTGAAAGGAAACATTAAAATCTGACTAATGATCCATTGATCGATGTATGAAATGAGGAAGACAATGGAAACTTGAGAAGATATATACATTTTCTTGCTCAACTATACGTATATTAAAGAACATAACAAATGGGTATTTCTACGCAAATATTAAATAACATATACCACACTAGCTGATGTTTATATACCATACAAATGACAGCTAATTTTGTGTGCTCATTTGAAACGTCACAAGCAAAAGTAGAAATAATTTGTATTTGACTGCCTATCTTGCGGCCCTTACGGTAACCGATTACTTATCCGTATTTTACTTGACAGAATTTCAGTTGGCCGAAAATTATAGACCGACATTTCTTTTGCTATATGTATCATTTGACATACTTTTAGGCTATCGAAATATCTCTTGACATAAGTATCATTTTATCGAACTACGTTTTATCGATTTTCAAAATAACTTTTTACTGTTGACCCAAGTCTCTTTTGAACATTTACCAGAATACTGCGTATATAATAAGACTAAATTGGTTAGGTTAGGTTAGAACAGTGACCACACACAGCGCGAAGGCGAGCGAACGGAGCGAGCGCAGCGAGCGTAGTAAGCGTGCCTCGGCAGCGACCGCCGAGCGCTTAAAACTAAGGATAAATTCTAAGGATAATAATGAAGGATTAATTATTATAATATTGGAATCATTTTTCTGAAAACTAAATCATCTAACATCATATCATATCATCTATCTAAAGCTTATTTTTAGCTTTGGCAAATGTAGTATGTAACATAATAAAATACTTAATACATACTTAAACATAATACTTCGAACAAATGTTATTGCGGCTAAGCCAAGTTCGGTAATAAGTTTTTCGGATAACTGAAACGTCAGGGTAACAATAAAAAACGATTTGATAATAGGTCAAATGATACAGTGGCAAAGATTATGTCGATGAAATGAAAAAAGGCGAAACGAAATTTGTCGAAAAGTTTTCGGTGAAATAAAATTCGGTAAACAATTTTTCGAACATAAGATAGGTAACCGCCCTTACTAATTTAGTTCAATGAGCTTTCGCATCTGGCCGATACAGTGGCAATACGCACGAATTTAATTTGATAGCAGCCTGTCCAGTTTATTACAGGTCAGTCATTAAGTTTCTGCGTGTCACTATGTAAACTGACACACCGCTAACATCCTCGATTGTACTATGCAGTAAATCGATAAAAAATATAAAAAACCTTTCATTATTTTCTTAAGACTATATTATCTAACACAAATACTTACCTGTGGCACTGGCAAGTTTTGTACCTAAGTTAAAAAAAGAAAATTAAGGCTAAATATCTGTATCTGCGCCTTATTCCAGATTATGACCCTTGAAAGGCGCAGCGCCCATATTTCAATATCGCGGGCGCACTGCGATTCGATTTGGCTTCCACACCACAGATAATAGAATGTCGCGTGTCCTACTCGTTCATCATGCGACACTTTACTATAAATTCTCGAATCCTACTTGTTATAAAACAGATTTACTAGCGCACGCTAATTATGCGATTCCTTAGAAAATCGTTAATGTGACAATCGAACATTAAAGGGGCGAAAAGTAACATTAAAAACTTTAAAATAAGTTTAATTTGATTACTTCATCATTTCAGCCTTAGGACGCCCACATGCTGAATATAGGCCTCCTCAATGACTTCCAGATTGGCCATGATTCCAGTTTACTAACTTACATCATAATATTAGAAACTACTAACGGAAATATTTATATTTAAAAATATAAATATTTCCGAGCGGTCGAATGAAACCGCATAATAATCGCATTTCTTTTGTGTCTTGTTTTTCTGTGCTGAGAACATAATAATTATAGGCTTCAAAATAATCTAAGACCAGCATATTTCGTAAAGGTACTTAAAAATGTTTGCTTGCAAGTTTTAAATCAGAACGCAAAAAGAAAGTATTGGAACTACACTCATTCCATCAATATACAATAAATAGTGTCACAAAAATATAAAGATACAATATCTGTACAAAAACTTACTCAATCCTACTTACATTTTCCTCCCGGATTACCGTAATTGAATTTTCTATACAACTTCTTAGTAGGGGCTTTACTATAGCATATTACACGCCCACATAGAAACGAGTTTCCTTACGTTACGGTCACAACTCGTAAGCGCCATAACTGCGCTATAAGAGTGCTATAAGTCTATAAGTAACGCGAGCGTTAACGTTAGTTCGCCATAGACAATGGTTCTACGCGGGTTAGCTAACCGTGACCAATGTAATCTTTGATTAATGGCGCGTATAAAACATGTGTTTAGACGACAAAAATGGCCACCTAAATGGTCTTATCTAGGGCTGCCAATAAGTCACGATGTTTGTTTGTGTTTTTTATAAAGCTTTTTATTATTCGTAAGTGGTATACAAAGTTAGTAATAATATTTTACCGTAAGTAAGTTATTTTCTTGGAGAATTTAACAGCAAAATTTCAACACAAAATATACGTAGTTAATTTTGCTTCCGTTTAAGTAGGTATTACATTTTAGCATTGCTGTTAGACTGGACAGCTACAGCTGAATTTAAATTATAATATACGTATATTAAATAATAATCAGTTGTATTTGTTAAACATACAAGGTATTTTGAAAAACGGACTTTCCTTGTACTTGTTGCCCTTACAGTTAGGCTCGGACTACATGCACCAGGAATTGTTCAGAACCCCATACAAAACGGATTGAATACGGGCTTGTCCGGAGCCGTTTTGTATGGAGTTCTGAAAAACTCCGGGTGCATGTAGTCTGAGCCTTAGTCCAGCCAAATGTTTCGATTATGCGATGCAATTGTTTGTGGGGCTAAATGATAAAGATATAGCATGTTAAGTTCCGCGTAACGTCACGCCTTGCGAAAATTTTTAGCAAGGCGTTACGTCATTCCCAAACTTTGACAAAAGACAAAATATGGGTCCAATATTTTTTAATAATCTAACGAACGGACTAAATAGAATAATATTTTTTGACCCAGGAAGCTAGCCTAAAGTAGAATCAAAATTTTAATGGAAAAAAATTTGTTTACATGTATTAAAATCTTTTCTCAGACTTGTCAACCCTGCGCAATCAGTTCATTAGCTCTTCCCACGCAAAATTCGACAATACTATCTATTGTCTAACGCTACACTTCCTCGAGGTCATAACAGAAATCGGGCCTGTCCATAAATTGTGGAAAAACTAGTTAGGATTCAATCTCGTGGAATCACGCAAAGTATTTTTATTTTAAACTGATTTTAAAAGATCCACAAGGTTGCGTTGTTTTGTTAGTTTTTTTTTTCTTTTTAGATTTTTTGGATGGCGACGCATAACTTTTTGCAATGGCTAGCCATTGTAGGGTTTAATAAAAGTTTTAATTTGCATCGAAACAAAAAAAAATGTTTTGGTCTTTCTTTATGCTGAAATTTATGTTTTGTTTATACTTTCACGCTCACTGGTTAATAATGGTTGCTTGGTTTTTTTTAATGTTTCAGTCATAATATTACCGGAAACATTAGTTCTACTTGAATATATCATAATCGATTTTTTATAAATGTCTACTTTTTAATGTGATGTATCCTTGAATGAGGCATTGTATTACTAAGTTCGCAAAGATTAATAACGTAAAGATACATTTTGCTTTATCTAATTCAAGAAAAAAACTGAATAAAACAATTGAAACTGTTTTAATAGTAAATCGAGTTCCCAAATCACCCATTCTATAGTGTCGGTTCAGACCGGCTAAAAAGTCCATCTAATGTCGCGTCGCGTAACTTTTCCCTTATAAGATAATCGGGTGTCACATCAGAGCTGGCTTAGTGCAGTTCCCGCTGCTGATCGGCTGACGAGAGTATTTAAACTTTAATATCCCGCTACGAACACAAACAAGCATATTTACTATCCATCTTTACAGCTAGTCGTTTGGGCATACAAATTAATGTCAAAATACTTTGTGCGCGACTTCAAGAGGAATAAATAAACGTGTAGTTTTAAGGCTGACGGGAGTAGGTTTTCGAAAATTCTTAAAGTTTTACTAATTATAATTAAGTACTATTTATAATACCAAATAAAAAAACATGCATATTCCCCATTGATAATGTATTTGCCTGGAAGTACTCTCAGCACACCCAGACCTGAGTTACTAACTATAATAAAAATTGTCGTCGTATCGTAGGTACCTAAGTCAACTGCAAATTTTCTACAACTGAAAGAAACTCTATCTTGATGTTCATAAGTCAATAACCTTTATTTGATAAAAACTAATGTAATTCGTGAATCATATCAATCAGCCGATTCGACAGAGCTATTTAGTAGCACGTTCTCGCCGCGGGCTATTACATCTCAATCGACTGTTAATCGATGGATAACAACAACTATTATACACAAACTTGTGTGGCAAGTATAATTTAATAAAAATAGTATTATTTATCAATTGCTACGTTTGCCCGAAACCACAGACAAAAGAAAATCGACACACAGAAAGTTCCTTAGAACACAAACTGTGAACTGAATTCATTTCTAACTTAGGGACTCTGAGGGGGTGAAACAGGAGATGTATTTTCCAAATCTAAAATTAAATTCACGCGACTCGCCCTTGCGTTTTAATATACCGGTAGCGAAATCGCTTTGTGGGGCGCAGAGAACATGTAATATCTAAGAGAGCGTGCAGATCTGAGGTATGTGCCGCAAACAAGGACCGAAAAACCCAGTTTAAGGGTTAAGACTACTAACCCGTCGTTCAGCTTAAGACGTATTCCAGAGTAACCCGTATACATAACGAGTAAGATATAATAAAACAAGTAGTAGCAATGTATAGAAGCTTCAAAACAATTAAACGAAAGTGAATTTTAGGCCGTAATCGTTTTTATACGATTGGGTTGACCCGTATTTAAGGATTTACCGTAAACGTCGTGTTGTCGTGTTCCAGCCGAATCGTAAAATTAAACGGATTAATGACTTTATACAGGTAACCTTCTTGGTCATTGGCCGAAAATAAACTGAACGAGGCTTGCATTGGCGCACCAATGTCGTTCAGCAGTATTACGCGACCACAACAATGAGCTAGTATCCTAAACAAATTTAATTAGTCCGTCAGTTGGATTAACAGAAAATATTGGACACGTATTTTTTCTTTTCTCAAACAAACAAAAAATGTTGAAGATATAGCCCGTTAAACTACCGCGTAACGTCACGCCTTGCGACACTTTTTAGCAAGGCGTGACGTCACGTGCTCACTTTGATGCGCTTTATCTTCGTCATTTTTTGTTTGATTGACAAAAGACAAAAAATATGGGCCCAATATTTTTTGATAATCTAACTGACGGACTAAATAGAATAATCTTTTTTTGCCAAGGAAACTAGCCTATTAGGAGCAAAACATTATTTGACCAAGAGGTAGGATAATACCAATTTTTGGATTTACTTGAGAAACGCTGAAGAGCTGCTGGTGCCGAGTGTAAGTAAGCACGAGTTACGAAAGCAGGGGCTAATAGTCGAGGTGTGAGACAGCATATAAGTTATGTGTATCGTGATTTCAGTTTTTGAAGACCTCAGTACCCGAGAGGCGAGTACGCCGGACTTGACGTCGCCATCTCTGAGGTCCCGGATTCTATGCCCGGTTGGATGAACGAAGTTTTCTATATTATTGTCTCGGGTCTGGTGTTGTAGTAACATCGTCATTTCTGATTTCTAAAACACTTGAAGTGCTTTAGCTAACTTACGATCAGGAGACGTATTTTTGAATCATGCAAATTCCAATCCGAATACGAAATCGCAAAATTCGCATGCAAATTCCTAAAATCACAATTTTTGAAAATTCATTCCGTGAATTCTACTACGAGTGGTCCTACCCACTCGTTTTTTGATTTTCGTTTTTAGTAGAAAGTACGGAAGAATGACATTGACAAGTAAACATATGATTGACAGAGATTTGACATAATAACTTTTCATTTACGTTCGCTAATGAGTTTTTGCTTTATTGTTTATAATATTTTCTGCGTGAAACAAAAATAGTCACAAGATTTCAATTTAATAGCAACACTTATTTCGAGTGATTCAAAAATGCGTAAAATCGGAAGCAATAGAAACCATTTTCATACACGAATTGTTTTCATGTTCGAATTCAAGATTAATTTCTAATGCTTTAAAAATACGTCTTCAGAGCAAGGTATGTGATGTTGTTCAATATTTATTTATGTACAATACAATGCGAGCTCACACACATAGACATCGCTCACGGACATGAAATCTCGGAACACTCTGACAGTAGTTTAAGCGCGAGCGTTCTGATACATTTATCTATTATTTATTCTGTGGCCACACAGCCACAGTCATAGAAGTCATGCGCCTAATTCGAGTGATCGACTAGTAACTGCGAGCAAGCGTGCAGCGTATACGCCAGATCTATTACCCTTTTAAAATCCATGATTGTTTAGTTGCCAATCCAAAATCCAATCTTAAGCTCTAAATCTCTCGTGTGCAATTTTTTTTCAACACACCGTCATACCCATTGTTAATAGTAACAGTTTCTTCTAATGTGCCTCCAAAGCATGAGTCACGAGTGATATTTACATTGCTCTCACTAGGCAAGAAGTACGAAATGGATTGGTCACGCGACAAAACAATATGTGGAGTCAATGACCAGCTACTAGTAACTGTTAGTGATTAACCCAACGGTTCATAGTACACGCAATACTGTAAACTGATATTCGAATGGTTTAAAATATTCTGAACATTGGAAGTGTCAGGTAAGTAATTTTTATGCCGGACAGAAACCGGACAGAGACAGAAAGATAAATTATAATTAAACAACATCAATAAGATCTTGAAAAGGCACCGGAATTACTTAATCATTTTGTTACGGATGACGCATAAAAATGTGACGCTGTCCTTTACATCTACTCAATACAACAATCTAATTGCGCGGTTGTGACGTTAAACTTAAATATTAGACATAGATACGAAAACAGCACAGAGAAATTCCCTTTAAAATTATCTGCAAAATGCTTTTTACCTTAATTCTTCTGACATAAGATGTATGTTATGGTCTTATGTACAAACACTTTTGGGTTGTAATAAATAAATAAAAATTGGACAAAATCACGTACATTGCTCTATATAACTTAAGCAATTGTGTAACAGAAATCAGAAACAACGATAGTACCACAACACTCAGACCCGAAACAATATAGTTAGAAAAGTTATTTTTCTACATTGATCGACCGGAAATCGAACCTGGAACCTCCGAGATAGCGACAGACAGACATACACCAAGTCCGGTATGCTAGCCTCTCGGCTACGGAGGTCGTCATAATAATATTTGTTCACTAATTACATTGCTCAGTGATAATTCAACGAACTCGTGTATCACAGAAACTTAATAACCATAGCTTTGAAAATAAAATGCAAAAAACGTTTTGTTCCCATCATACGAATTTGTCATCATCGTCCGCTAATAAGAGAAACACTTTGTACTTTCAATATTTCATTGATCAAGCCTAATACTGACATCATAGAGATGATACCTGCCAATAGGTTAAACGAGGGACTAGCTTATATAGAATTTTCTTCTCATGAATAAAAACAACTTTTAGTAAAGGACCAATCGTGAAATCGATACAACACATCATGATCATAATTGCAGCCATAGAACGTCCACTGCTGGACACAGGCCTCCCCCAATGACTTACTTCCAATACTCCGCAAGCTTGGCAGGCGGGTTGGCGAGCGCCATTTTTTATAACATTTCGCACGCAGACGCTGCTGCCCGTCTCGTGCTAGAGGAATTAGTCGCCTCTTACGACACGCCTCCTGTTGACTGTGGGGAAATGTATTCTTTACGGCCGTCCCCACACGGCACATCCAACACATATAATATATTATCTTTACGAAAGACGATGTAATTAAAACAACTTTTTGAAACTTCATGCAAAAACATGCTTAATTACGTACAAAAAACCAAAAGCATGGCAACACATACTGCAATAGTTAATCTAACTTTTTGTAACTCAACTATCATTTAACGTGGATGGGGTTCGTTCAACTCTACAAATTGAGTCGGTTTCATTGTTAGGAAATACAGCAGAGCTAACTTCAATTGATTAGGCAAACATAATGGGTCTATGGTAGTATGAGGATACAGTATTGTATGTTTTTATACATTCTAACACTAACAGCCGAGTTCCGTGTAGATCTCAATGAACTCAAGTCAGTTAAAAACAATAAGAGGCTAGTTTCCTGGGTCAAAAAATATTATTCTATTTAGTCCCTCAGTTAGATTATCAAAAATATTGGACCCATCTTTTTTTTGACAATCAAACAAATAATGACGAAGGTAAAGCGCATCAAAGCTTGCACGTGACACGTGACGTTTCGCGGAACTTTAACGGGCTATATCTTTATGATTTTTTGTTTGATTGAGAAAAAAAATACGTGCCTAATATTTTCTTGTTATCCAACTGATTTTAGATTTAGATTTTTTTAGGAAACTGGCCTATTGATATATCATAGTTTAAAAACTATAAAAACACTTTGATATGTTACAGACTCGAGGAGACGAATCAAATGAGTCCAAACACAAATGTTTTACTAGTAGCCATTGAAGAGTTTCACCAACCACCTCCTGGTTCCATCATCAGATCATCACGGTGTCAAATTATTGTATCGTCATCTAAATGGCAGATACTTACAAATTGTCAAACCGATACATCAATTAGAAGTAGGTTAAAAATACCTTTGAATTTTGATTTGAATACATAGTTAATAAGTTAGTTGGTTACAAGTGAAGCTAAAATAAGTGTGTTAAAAAGACACAGCATCGTCACTTACATTGGAAAATATATTATCCTCATCAGCCAGCAAAAAACCCCCACATGTAGGGGTCTAACTCCCCCCCTTTTGAAATGGCAGCCTTTTCTTTTAGGTATAGCCCTCGATCAAGTGCAAATAAAATCTATTTCTATGATCTGACTAACTGATGGTCCATAATTTATCTAGATATTTTTTGCATGCAATACCAAAAAATAATAAAAAAATCAAACGGTGGCCATTTATAAAAAAATCAAAAGGGGGGAGCTAGACCCCTACATGACCCTCCATAATACTCCATATACTTCTTGTCTATAAAATTTGATGAATTAAAGGCCCTTCAATTATCGCAGTTCAAAACCTGGACACACTGTAGGTATATTGCGGTAGAGGTCCTATGGTAAAAATGGTGATGATGATGATGATTAAGTTTATTAACAAAATACGAACGAGAATAACGGTAAATCTACTATCGGGACGTTTCATACGTAATAATTTAAGGTATTCGTTTAGCTATTCAATTGTGTTTCGTGTCAATAACATCGGAACGATTGTATTTCTAGCCGGGTCGTATAAGGGGCAAATATCCCCCGGTATTTGTAGAGGTATATGCCCAATTGCGGGATTCCAATAAGCCACGCTATAAACCCGAGTTCAGACGCGAGTATGTGAACCCGAACATAATTAGACTACCGTTACAGAATCTACACTATTACT
The DNA here is from genome assembly GCA_963576865.1 of Anania hortulata. Lineage (NCBI taxonomy): Eukaryota > Metazoa > Arthropoda > Insecta > Lepidoptera > Crambidae > Anania > Anania hortulata. Next base: position 2,954,435 of record OY756400.1, read on the forward strand.
AATTTAATATAATAAAGAGGTAAAGTTTGGTTTGATGTAGTAGGTAATTTCAGTAACTACTCATTTTCGATTTGATTAATTCTTTGAAAAAGGCCTGATTTTTCAATAGCTAGATAACTTTTATCTTTTTTTCTAAAAGTTATTTGGCCATTACGCTCCACGCGTAGCGTGTCATCTCTGTTCTGTGGGAAAAACGGCCCTAAGTCTAGATTTCTAGAATGAACCTTCTGGATGGAAATTTATCCCAAAAGATGCACATTTCCCGAGATGACTACATGGATGGCGTTAATTAGCAAAGACGAAGCTGTTTAGTTGTCAAAACTATTAATGTAAAAAGTTCTACTTTAATACCCATATCCGCAGCGGTCGAAGCCGTGGGCCCAGCTAGTCTAGTATTGTAAAGGATATCCCGGCTACATACGGTCAGCATCAAAAGTCGATGACCACATTCAGATTTTACACTTTAATATGCCTCAATCGCTCAGTATGAAAAGCGCAGAATCGGATGATTCTCTTATAAGGCCAATTCTGGCACTTGTCACGTTGAGCAATTTAGGTACCAATATTTATGGTGTATAGCGATTTCGAAAATCTGAATGTCATCACCTACTTTTGATGCTGACCGTACCATAAAATAAGTATTTTAAAGAAATCTTTATTTTCTTTTATATTACAAAATTCATAAACATGAAGATACTTTATTGCAACAACATTATCTACCGGTCAACCTTGAAGTAATGCAGATCGAAGTTTGTGGTGGAGCATCGAGTAACTGATCTAAATAATCAAAACTACTTGTTAAACTGAACACTACATAGCAATTATTTATTTTTATATTATTACATTCAAAAGGAATGCCTGTATTGCGTGTGATTTGTTATTGCTTTTTAACACCTTTTTGTTTAATAAAAGGCGATATGTTATTCACATTTTCGTGGACAGTGCTTAAGAAAATTACACGGTAAATTACGCATTGCACGCGTCTAGACCCGGCTTAAGCAAACATACTATTCACATCCACATAGTTAGCACCCAGCAAACACTCCTATTTGCTTTCGATTAAGCAAATGCCAAAGTGCAAATACAACTTGGTTTTTTCCATTCGCCTATTTAGAGTCTCGCAAAAAGTCGGAAATCTAAAGTAATAAATCAAATTATGTTAACCTAGACTCACTGAAAAACGTAAAGGGCCACTTACGCGCTGCATAAAATTCAGATTTAATATAAGTCTAATTAAACATCATCCTGTCTCTATTAACTTTAAACAAACTGATAGAGAATTTTATCAATATTAGATTTTAATTTGTTTAATGCTCTTAGGGTTTTAAGTCAATGTCGATTTATGGTGTGCACAACCTTCATATAACGACATATCGTTATATGAAGGTTCGTTATCCAATAACGTTAATCAGTAATTGGATAACGAACTTCCGAAAATTTTAATTTATTGAAACAATAAGTTTATAGTAAAGTAGTAAAAGAAAGAGAAAAAAGTACATTTTATAAAATCAATCATCATCATCATAATTTCAGCCATAGGACGTCCACTGCTGCTGAACATAGGCCTTCCCTAATGATCCCCGATTGGAAGCGGCCGGCTTCATGCAACCTTTACCAGGTCGTCTGTCCACCTTGTGGGTAGACGTCCTACGCTGCGCTTGCCGGTACGTGGCCTCCATTCTAGAACCTTTTGGTCCCATTGGCCTTTAGATTGCTAATCCGTTGGGCAAGTCAGCGGCTAAGTCGTTTACGGATCTCCTTATTTCTGATTCGATCTCCCAAAGAAACACCGAGCATAGCTTTTTCCATAGCACGCTATGCAGCCTTGAGCTTTATTATGAGTCCCATGGTTAAAATCACTCAAAATAGATTTATTTGCCAACAGGTACTCGGATGAGGATTCTAAAACACTTGATGCGCAGTCAGACTTCAAATATTGAAGTTATTTTTACGACAATATTAGATATGCAGTATCACGCTTCTCGTTGTACAGTCTTATTGCAAAACATGCACTAAAAATGGAAGTGTAATTATTATAATTGATTGCAAACTATAGTAGCATAGGGAATTTTAGTCGAAGCTTAATGTAAAGAACTTGATTTTAATAATTACTTGGCTATAATAGTGACGGAACATAAATAACTTTCGTAAACTATTTTGTTTTTTTTTAAGTACTCAGTCCAGTTTTTCAACTAGTGACTGTGCAAACTTTCTCACTAGACAAGGAGTGTTTTATTTACATCAGATAACTAGTACTATTAGGTATTCTGTGATATAACTATTTGTATAGCTACAACATGCAAAAAAAACTGGTGCTAAAGAGAATACTCGTGACTTAGCTTATAATAAAAACTGGGGGTAGAGATTCCATAATTTTCTGTGGAAACGCCTGCCTATATCTGTCCTTAAGGTTTAGGACCTTAGTTACTTTGAACCCTGCACAGAAAACTGAAATTAACATTAGTTACATTTGACAGAAAAAAAACGTTTACCTCAAATGGAAACCGAATCCATGTCTTTTTGCTACCCGCGCGACTGCTCTTTCAACCGAGCTGCCGTGTATTTAGTTAACCTGATGAATTCTATCAAGTTTTTTTATGTGTACATTTTCTTGGATAGCTATCTTGCTGAAACAACATTCATAAACGAAAATAATATTTTTATTAATTAGGGATGCATTTAGGCCCTTTTTGCCTGAGGTAGACACTGAGGTGAGGTGAGGTGAGGTGAGGAAAACATACTCTTACCATAATATGCATGCCCTAAAAATATGAATAGGATTGTACTTTTAACAGAAAAGGTTCTAGTAATAAATTTAGATTTCTATAGGATGTTTTTTATCAAGCTGACAGTACTCTATAAGCTATGAATAAAGATGCATCGCACCGCACTGCACATATACCTACCTACCGTACCATAAAGAACAATCAAAGGATTTACCTATTGCGAATACCGTAGTATCTTAGAGTTCGATAAATGACCTACTGTGGAATTTTAGTCATAGCATTTTTTGTAATTAATTGCCAAATACCAGCGGTTCCCCGCGACTTCTGGGGTGTTTTTTTCAACTCCTGAAAAAAAGGGAGGTGTTATAAGTTCAACGTGTGTATCTTTTTTATATCTGTCAATAGCATCAGCTCCCAAATGAATGGATCGATTTTGATATAGTTTTTTTTGTTTTAACGCTAATATTACAGAAATGGATAGTACTCGTAGCAGTCGTAGCTATATTTTATGAAAATATGTTCCGCCGTTTGAAGGTTTCAGCTCATTTCCTACTTGACAAATGGATTTTTTAGCTTATTGCAAACTTTCACAGGTCCAATTGATTTGAAATGATGCACTATTACCATAGTAGTATTTCCAAGACATGACCACCTTGAACTGATGCTGCAGCATCAAGGAATCTGTGGGATTCCCAACTGCTATGCAAATTACTGCAGATACAGCGTGTTTGTTAATTGTTAAAAAAGTCTCCTAACTGCGACGAGAGATATGAAAAGCCCCACAGAATATTTATCTTTGCATTTATTCGTGGGCTCCGTTTGGTTTTGATATTTTTACATAAGTAAACAAAAGAAATAAACGAATTCTGATTTACTATAATTTTTCAAATACTTTAGTTTAGAGTTTGGGTTAATAGTGACCCCGGGACCTGATGGCATAACCGAAAAGGCCTGAGTATTAGCGGCAAATGCTCTAGGGGAATAGCTAATGCGGCTTTATAATGCCTGACCAGGGCCGCTACCCAACAACCTGGAAAAAGGGAAGTTTAGTGCTGCTGAGGAAACTCTGCCGTAGTCGTGTATAAGGCAGGCCCTCATCCGTCACGGGGTGTCTGCCTACCTGAAGTGTGTGGTGAAAGGTAGAGTGTGCTACTTCGCAGTGCATGCTGCGCAGGAAATCCTCATGCGGTGTTCCACAGGGGTCGGTTCTAGGCCCTCTCCTGTGAAACATGTCGGAGGCCTTTTGTTTTCATACCGCATCCTCATCGAGAATGGGCGTACACTGAAATATCTTGGCCTTACGTTGAACGGAAAATGGGCCTTCGACCTGCATTTCGAGCGCTTGGTGCCGAATCTATTGAAGTCAGCGAGAGCGCTGAGTAGGCTTATGCCTAACATTGGCCACAGCCTTGGCAGGCCTTCAGCTTCCAGCCAACGCCTGTATATGGGCCTTGTGCGTTTCATGGCCATGTATTGGGCCCCCGCATGGAGTGACTCCCCCCACCCTTCCAAAGACCAGGCGGCTTACTGTAGTAACGAACTGGCAGCTGAAGTAGAACTATGGAGTATGCCAGTCGCTACAGCAAAACCTATGATTCCACTTCAGTAGGTAACCATGAGGTTTTAGTAGGTAGCGGAAATCTGGGCACAGTGTCCCACACATCCCTCCACCCGTTTCCTTGCGATTGCTGGAAGGGTATTGGTTAATAACAGAGTATAGTAGATGTAAATAAATAAATATTTGACAACATTACATACATTGCTCTGATCCTTTGATAAGTAGCTGACCAGACCCGAGACAAAATAGAAAAGTTTTTTTATTATACTGACCAACCGGGATCGAACCCAGAGATAGCGACACCAAGTCCTGTGGGCTCGCCTCTCAGCTACTGAGGTCGTCAAAATGTACATACATTAATTTTTTTTTAGTAATATATATATATATATATATATATATATATGTTACAGTTAAAACTAGTTAGTAGATAGAACGCGTTTTTCCTAGTTAGAACTAGTTTTTACTTAATGCCTTTGTTAATACTAGAATTGACTAATGTCTGAATCGAATATCAGTTAAAACTAGTTTCAGCAAGACAAAACGCGTTTTTCCGAAGTGAGTCAGTAAAAACTGTTCCGACCGAGGTTAGAGTTCATCATACCTTATTCTGATTGGCTGCGAAGCATCACCTGATCATCGTACTTTATTCCGATTGGTCGCGAGATGTAACGTGATTCAACAAGTGCAAGTGCAATTCAATTTCTTCATAAATCCCCTTCGTGACAGTGGCTTACCTCCAGATATCAAAACATTATGGCAATAGATGATGTAAGAGTTGATATTCACTATACTGAGCATATCATAGAATATGCACATAGGCCACCGGTTGGTCTTACGGTTGCATGACATATGTGCACACATTTGGTCAAATGTGTCCACTCCACTTTTTGTGGCATTATAAAACTCTATCATAGATGGCTTTTTCGTTGTTTGGTTCACTGTGCCCTCTTCGTCACACGAGGACAACAAATATACCATCTTGCTTGATTTCGGTTTGAACGATAAAAGTGTTAATGACCCATCATAACAGAACATAGACGTTCCAACCGCTCTTTCTCGGTTATTCTTAAATTCTTCTGGTATTTCTTTTTTGTTAGCATGCATAAAATACAAAATCGATTATCTCGAAAAATAAATGAGCTACGACTTTGGCTTCTTAATAACAATTAATCGTTTTTTTACTGTCTAACTGATGATGTACGATTTAGAGGTGGCCGCGTCCTATACCATTTCGCCCAATCTCTTTTGTTTGACGGGCCGAATTTGACTCATGGCATTAAGTCCGCCTATTGTAAATGTGCCGTTAACCATTCCGATATAGAAAGAGATATAGAAATACTATTAGAAGGGTGCGTACAGATCAAATTGGTACCTGCCTGACAACTGCCTCCCTAGCATGAGCACAAAAACACGATATGATATGATATGATATAGCGATATATCGACATCAACTGTAAAAATATGACAGATATAGCCGCCATTTTGAGTTTTTATCAGTTTCATTAAATATCGTATAGTAACGGCATTTAGCAAAAGTAATTAGTAAATATAGCCGAAAGATATGTTTGATTATTATTTGCTATCCCTAAAAGCAAACACAAACAAAACCATTTTCTTTAAATCAAATCTCATGGTCTCTATTTCATAGGAATTTCCTAAGTTGTCTGGTTCTAATAGTAGTTCATCCCAGGAGGTGCAGAGAAGCTTATTAGATGGAGCGTGAGGTTCTAATGAGATGTGATCGTATCGCTGCGCAGGCGCACTTTCACTCCTCACAGGGTTGCCTACACCTAGAAAGATGGGTACGTGAGCGGGATTTGATGAGCGGCTTTTGCTTTGTGCTTCTTACGATAGTTTTGTTTTTAGGGGCGTCGCATCTACCATAATTTGTTTTCAAAGTAAAACAAAACTGACTTCAAGTAAATAGAGTACGTGTTTTATTACGTTTTTAGTGAGATTGATGAGACATTAAGATATCAAAACTACTTGTATAAACAATTGTTTTTTAATGCTACAAACTACAACATAAATGCATGGCCTAAGAAAAAGTTTTGTACATAAGTACATAAAAAAACAGATTGAGATTTTTTAAAAGTTAATTGAAAATTGCAAAAATTCAAACTAAATAAATACCGTAAAATCCTTCTCAAGAGATAAATAGTGTAAGTATAGAAAAAGAAACATAAAATTAATTCTTTAGGACGATTCAATATTCAATAAAAACTGTCTGTGGATTGACAAACAGTATCTCAAGCAACCCAACGACAACCCTGAGTCCACAGGGCACCAATGATCACACAGGACAGACGCGAAACATCGCACGCTTACGTAACTATCCAATTATCGGCTGACATTTCGGTGTGCAGCTTACAGCTTGAAAAACATGTAAATTGTATCGCGACAGTGATCGCGGCGTGACCTTTAGCAGTGTTACAGTGATTGAATTATAATGTATTGAAGTGTTACCAGTGTTTATTGCGTGCAATAACAATGGAAACTGTTGCGGAAGGATAGTAAATTGTAAGGAGTTATTACGTTAGATTACGAATTGTAACATAGCGTAGACACACTGTAATCAGTGAGATAATTCTAAGTAGTTATATAATTTTCTTCTAATTCCGATGCGCTGATTTTCTATATTCTCATTGTGGATCTTTGATAGCATGTAGATGCTCAACATAAACACAATTAGCACGCCTTAGATTAATTAAAGCTACGTGTGAAAATATCACACGAGTATGAGTAACAAAGTTACGATCAACATACACCAGTCTACAATAGTATAGGTCTTTTAGCATATCCAGACGTAAGCTAATTAAAAAAACTTCGATCCCCAAAATAAATTAATTCTGTCATAAAGTTGCTTGAATGAGCTCATCAAGAGACGCAGCAAAAAGATAATCTATGTTTAGTAATGATTGAAAAACAAGAAATAAAGACATTATACTAACCAAGTGGGTTAATTTGCCTGAAAAAAAAGTTTATTTTTTATTATATTACTTACGACAAAATTAGGCAGATAAGTCTATTTGACGACCATCTCTGGTGTAGTGGTTCGCGCTCCGGACTACAAAAATACAAATTATTCTATTCTATTCGGGTTCGGGTTGCGGGTTCGAATCCCGCAAAGTGCAAATGTTTGTGATGAGCACGATCATTTGTACCTAAGGCATAGATGTTTATAAAAGTATTTAAGTTTATCCGTTATCTAGTCGCCATAGTACAAGCTATGCTTAGTTTGGGGCTAGATAATTGGTGTGATTGTAAAAAAGAATTTATTTATTTATTGTCCTTTCTGCCGTCTCTATCTAATCTATGATGAATTGTGAACACGGATCATGCGCACTAGCGGGTCGTATTTCAGCGCGTGCGCTAGGGAACATGCAGTTTCCCATATTTAGACCGTTCCCATGCTGGGATGCATGAACTGATACGAGTTTACATAGTGTGTAGCTCTTGTCCGTGGCTGGGCTATAACCATGATATTGTATATCTCTGCTATAACTTCACCTAATGATATTTGGTTGAAGAATAGTAAGTGACAGTCCTAGATGCCTTATTGGAATACCAAATTTAAAGCAGCATTCAGTAAATAAATACAGAAAATGTTCCGAGAAAGTTATCAAAGTCCTTGTGTTTTGATTTGTATGTAGATTACCTTTTGCAAAGGCATACAGGGTGGCCAGAAAAGTGACGTCCAAAAAATGTTTTAAGTGCCTTGTGTTGAGAGGTATCTGAGTCACCCCTAAGTCTACGTCTACGATTTTTTGTAGTTTTCGAGTTACGATTTTTTTAAATAGCCTAAGAAACCTATTAAGTACAACTTTTTTATCATTATTATAAAAAGCTTAGAGTCTAGCGCATTCTCTGAAGCAACTTAAAAAACTAAGAAATTATCAGTTAAGATTTTTAATTTTAAGTTGAAAATTTAAATTTTAACTCACTTAACATAAATTCTCAACTTTAGGTCAATTTTGTAGTAACTTTCATTATAGTTATGAGGCTGTTTATGTTATGCATAAATGCACAGATTATAGAGATTTAGAAGAAAGAATTTTCAAAAATTCATTTAAAAAAATCGTAATTACGAAAACTACGAAAAATTTTAGAACATACATAGGGGTGATTCAGATACCTCTCAACACGAGGCACCTAAAAAATTTTTGGGACGTCACTTTTCTGGCCACTGTATAATTACATAGCCTTACCTTACGTACCGTCGTTATTTCTGATTTCTGTAACACAAGTGCTTTGGCTACTTACTATTAGAGCAATATAATGTGATGTTGTCCAATATTTTTATTTATTTATTTATCTGCAAGTCATGTTGCATGCTCAGGTATACATTATTTATTTATAGTCTCTCTCTTAAAAATAAAGAAAACATCTCTTTCTTAGATCAGTATCTAACCCTACACACCCGTGATGTAATTTATTAATGACCGAGATATTATTGCGTGCTATCATTTTAGGTATATGTATATTTGATTACAGCTCTACATATTTCACTCTAAACGATGTTAGAGACGTTTGGTATAAAGACAATAATCTTTTTAAAAAATAATAATGGAGACAATGAGCTTTTATCATTATCGAACAAAAGGTGAATGTTAAAAGTAAGTACTAACCCAATGTCGTATTTTCCAATTAATTTTCTCTAACAGCTTTCAAAGCAAGTTTCATATCGTTACATTAACAATGATTTTCTCAGTGAAAACTTTACATTAACTAATAATCCATGTTCGCCTGGCTCCATTGGTTTCACTCGGCTCTCAATGCCCCATTAAACTTAGCACACATCACACATAGTCGTGTCGCAAATTAATAATTAGTTAAGTTCCCAACTAACGCTTTGGGAACATGCACTTACACTATACTGATTGGAATTGCTTTAGAAATGAACTAGTTCGAAACATATAATGTAACAGGAAAGTAATTTCTTTTTTGTACTAACAGATAACATATGAGTAAGTACATGAAATTACCTTTACCTTACCTTTAGAAGAGAAGTAAATAAATAAAACATGTAAAGAAGATGCACTTACAATTCTAATGTCACGAACGACATTTTTTTTTTCACAATCACACCAATTATCTAACACCAAACTAAGCAAAGCTTGTACTATGGCGACTAGATAACGGACAAACATACTTAAATACTTTTTTAAACATTCATGACATAGGTACAAATGCTCATGCTCATCACACACACATTTGCCCCTTGCGGGATTCGAACCTGCAACCGCTAGCTTTGTAGTCCGGAGCGCGAACCACTACACCAGACGTTCGTCAAAATAGCGGAGCGTAGCGTGTCATTCCTGTTCTGTGGTCAAAATATAAACATGTAATAAAAACATGTTTTATTTCACAAAAAATACATTAAATTATATACCTACATAATTTAATAGTGTAAAATAGAGGACACAATTATTATTATCTCCATAATCATCTTCTGCAGAAGAGAAAATTAATTATGTCAGTAGGTAGGTACCAAGATACGGCGGAGGATCTTATCTAGGTAGGTACTGACATTATTTTCACTAATTCGAAAGCAAAGATACACAAAATATAATAAAATATACAATAATATGAAATATACACATACCTACCTATATTAACATACGTAAGGTACAACCATTTCTTCTTTCACCCTAGTCTTCAATATGTTAAGAAAATCAAAACAAAAGAAAATTACATACATATTAATTAGTACGAGGTCTGTGTTTTCCACGTATTATATTTCAAAGGGCAATGAGATGCGAGCTCGCGTGTGGTTAAAAACAATGCCAAACAAAGAAGCAAGCAAAACAATTTGTGGAATAGTTAACAGGACGTAGAAAGCTGTCAAGTGCATGTACTCGCTAGTACACTCACCTTTTACCCAGTTACCTACCTACTTGCTTATCACCGTCTACTGTTCGTCTACATTGCTTGTACACCTTATTTTGTAGGCATTAAAGGCGATATTGCAACGGACAGATGTCAAGATAAAGGGACCGCGACGCAAGAGCAACATCAACTAGTGTTGCCAAACTTGACGAGTCGATGAATTCGAACTTTTTGTATTAATATTTCGTGTATTTAGCATTATCTCGCTGCACTTTGGCCCGCTTCGCCTATTCTACATTTGTACAATACATGGGAAAATCCGTGCAATTCGCCAACTATACACGTCTTGTCATTAAAAGCTCATCAGTGCGGCGGTTGTATGAACATGCATGACACAATTGGGTAATTTTAACATTCATTTTACATCGTATTTCATTTATTAATTAACAAAAGTAAAACAGTCTTAAGGATAGTTTTCGTGTATTTTTGGTTAGTCTACCTCAAAAATCAGGATTAAGGATTTAAGCAAGCTAAAAAAAAAATATTATGGTTGTACTTATTATAGACAAATGTACTGTAGTATCAATATTATCAAAAATATGGATTGTATTCTTTTTTACCTGACTGCAAAGACAAGTTATGTTTTTCGCGCGTATCTTGTTTGATATTATCAATGCAGTAATAAAGTTGCACAGAGCAAAAATATCAATTGTTTGTTATGTTATCTTTGACAGCCGATACCATTAATGCTATTATTTAACATCACTATTAACAATTGTGTTGTTAAGATATTGAAGGACCATCAATTAATCCACATCGATATGGGACTATCAAGTACATCACTAAATGAACGGATATAGAGGTCTTATAAACCGTATAGTGAAAGCAATAGAGGTGAAATTTTAAGCTTGTAAAGTTATGACAGAGATCAGTCTCTAAATCACCGGAAACTGTTAACTCATAAACCCTATTTTACGAATAATAAAGGCGATATCCCAATGAATTACAACAGATTTACAGATATAGGTGGTAGATCAGCTGATGTAATGGGTTTATGAACCTTATTTCTATGAAATTAGAGACCATAATCCAACAATAAGCACTGCCGGCGTGAGCGCAGCGGAAACAGTGATCTTGAATCGGTGTAATGTGCGAACTATCATCGCTGTGGCGAGCGATACGGGTCTATTGTGCCGGAGATTTATCTGGCTGTTAAGATTTTATCCGTCACAGCCTAGGCCGGAGTGTTTTCAGCGCCTTTTTAGGGTTCTTTTGATGAACAAGAAACCCTTTTTCATGTTATGCGCGATACTTAATGCAGCGCGACAGGCGTTAGCACTTACCCGGGATGAAAGGCGCTAGGTATTAGTTATTAAGGTATACAGTAAAGTTTTGTTCAAGACAAGAGAGACAAGATTCCTTCAGACTGAGCGTCTTTTGGCATATTTATTTAAAAATGTAGTTGTTAATAACCATGACGTTTAAAAACCAAAACAATATATTAGAATGTTTTCATACCAGGTTCTGGTAGGTAAAATAATTTTTATTTGTACCATCTTTTGTATCACATTTTACGCAAATAAATGATTAACTTATTTTATATTAGTAAATAGTGCTTATCTTCCCCCTTGCTCCACCAGCCGTTGCTGAATCCTAGCGCGTTTTAATCCCCGTCAGCGTCTGTCACCCCAATGAGCGTACGAACTTGACGGGTTATGTAGGTATGGATAGATATGTATAGATAGATACTCTTTATTGTACACCATACAAAGAAGTTACAATTTGTGTTTACAGAGAGATGCACAATTTAGGCGGTCTTATCGCTAAAAGCGATCTCTTCCAGACAACCTTCAGGTAGAGGACAGATAAGAAGAAAGGGGAAAGTGGTGCGGATAGCTTAGTGTAAAATTTAATATACCTAAAGATATAACCACGTACTTAAGTTTGCTGGGATTGTCATTCCGAGCCTACAGAGGCGCTCTTGAGGCCCGAGTCCGACTCACCCCAGAGGTCCCGTTAGAAAGGAGTCCGTCATCTGTCCGGCCGGTTTCGGTCCGGTTCCGTCAGCGCCACCACTACTAGCGAGTTCGCCGCTTGAACTCGACCCTGGCTTTATCACGCCCGTGGCCTATACCGAGGGCGTGATCGGGCGACACGTTTCAGCCTAAGCCTGACACTCGGCCGGGTCGCGGCAGCCTGTAGTGGGGCGAACCTAAGTCGAAGGCCTTCGGCGCTCTTCAAAACTGCCCGGTGAAGATGAATGCCTTATCCAGCTTCCTCAAAGGCTGACAAAAAAAAGTCCGTCCAAAAAAAATAAAAAAACCGATTGTCATTCAACGACAACGTTGCTGGTATTTGGAAAGGTGGCGCGTTACATTAGGTACCATTAAGGTGTTTGTATGAGAATTTAAACCTTTTTCTTAAATCATTAAAGTTTTGTATTTGTATTGTTTATTAGCCCGCATGAGCGATCCGCTGTTTTTGATTTGTAGCATATAGTTGTGCGCGCTAGAATTAAATTATTCACAGACTAGTCCCGCATTCTTTGGAAACAATATTTTTCCGCAAAAGTAGCCTCAAGCCATGGACAAACCTAAGACTGACAGTAGTACAAACCACCTATATCGTTTTAAGGAGATTTTTTATTCAAAAACTCCTTAAATATTATTCATACATCACTAATATCATTATTTGGTATTCTTTGCCATTTTAAAAGATGATAATTATAATAATTATTTTTTAAAAAAATCCTTTATCTTTTACACTAACGTCAAAATAGATTATACGTGTAAAATTTTGATATTACTGAAAATATGACAAAGTTACTGAACCTCGTTCAACAAGAAAAATGGTAATTGTATGAACATATTTCATTTTCTGGCGCGGCGGCGCGGCCGGACCGACCACGACGATTTAGTGGCCGATAAACTTCCAGATATCATTACTTTACTGCACCATTTAGTGTCTACCGATAGTATTACATATTTTAAACAGAAAGGTGATGTTTAATTCTTAACCATACATTAATTTCCATTCTATATGCAAAATATTCTATCGTTGGAATACTTTATTTTAAAAAAAAATCGACAATAAAAGTAATTATTAGTCGCCCTTAAAGGATAAGTTAAAAAAATAACCGATAAAAACACAAAGCTAAAAATAACATTTACACAAACATACCTACGAGTATCAGCTATTTTTGGAGTCGGTGCAAACAAAAACATTCAAACACTCCACGGCTAGCACCGACTCCTAAAAAAGCATATAACCGAATTGAAAACCTCCTCCATTTCAAATAAAAAAATAATTAAATAGAAAAATAATTTATTAATATGAAAATCCGATTTGAATCTTCTTCCAGCTCAGTTTTAGCAAAGTACTGTCAGCTACGCAATTATCACCAAGCGCCTCTCACAAGAGCTGTCAAGAAACATTACAGTCGTCGCGACGCCCAAAGTGAATACTGGGTTTTTTTAATAGTTTACTCTGAAATAGTTTTGATTTTTTGTTAAAAGTAGGATATCGATATTTACTATTTTTTATATTCAATTCGAACATTTCTTGAATCTGAATTTAGCTCTGTCTCTACCAAATTCAAACTAACAACAAAGAATCAGCTTTTAAAGCCAATTTACGCTAAATCTACAAAGTTTTTAACCTGGGCTTTGACAGTGGGTTTAAATAAATAACTCAAAATATTTAAGAATGTAAGTAATAGGTATGTATTTATTAGTAATTATACACTTAGGTACTTTTAAAACAACTGCACATATAAAAAGTACTCTACAAAGAACAACTTTGTACTCTTTGTTGATGTTCCTAAGATTTGTAGCGTTCCACGAATAAAATTAGGCTAGTGATCTATCGTTAAGTTTTGTTTTGTCAGAATATCTAACATTACAGAAGTTATTGGGGGAGGCCTATTTGCAGCAGTGGACGACCGATGGCTGTTATGATGATTATGATGATGATAATCTAACATTAAGGATTTAAAGTAATGGCGTAAAAATACTTTGTTAACATATTTAGGCACTTCTGCCTTATAATCCTGTTACCTTTATTATATTTTGTGCTTCTGCAAGCATGTATACTCGCATACCTACAATTATCTTGTCCGGGGCGTAGACAGCGTAAACGCCGCCTGCTGTTGTTGACACACAAACATGTGCAATTTGGGTTACGATGGAGTAATAGTTTGCTTACTCTTTCAACTTTACTGTAGATTTAACTGGTCTACTTTTTTTTCTACCTTTCTCTACCTTTTTTTGAAAAATGATATGTAAGTAAATCAGTAGATAACCTTTATTTTTCCTATCATCATCAACATCATCATCAATTCAGCCGTAAGACGTCCACTGCTGAACATAGGCCTCCCCAATGACTTCCAGATTGGCCGGTTGGAAGCGGCCGGATCCAGCGGCTTCCTGCAACCTTCACCAGGTCGCCTGTATATCTTGTGGGTGGACATCCTACGCTGCGCTTGCTGGTACGGTCCATTCTAGAAACTTAACTGATTAAATCAACAAAACCTACGACTCTTTTTCAAATTCACTTAAAGAACAAGTGAAATATTAATGTGTTCATGCAGTTTATTAAGAGGTATCACGGTAATACGCACGAGAGTGTCGAGCCAAGTTATTTTTTTCAGAAAGGACATTTGTTCTATTAATGTTAACTCGATGACGTTTCCCAACACTATTGTCCAGTTTATTTATAATTGTAATTAATCAGTCAGTCAATGCAAATAATCAATTGCTGTATATAATCAGGGCCAATAATATCAACATAATTACAACGGAATGTAAATAAATAATTATTATTATTATTATGCGTCATGATCACGTAGTAAGGAATAAGGTACCAGACAATATTTTTTTATCTGAGGCGTCGCCCTGCACGCTTTTGAAAAATATATAGATTACGAGTATACTTGAAGATAGAGAGATACATTTTTATTATACTGAATGCTGACATAAATTGTGTATTTAGTTGTAGGTGAGTGACCCATGCATATTTATCTGGAAACTCGACTGGATACAGGGTTATTTTAGGTCTCCTCTATCAAAGCGGAGAGGAGAAATGCTGTTTTTAACACATCATTAGCTTCACTTGTAACGAACTAACTATGTAATCAAATCTTGGAAGTAGTTTTAACCTACTTCTAACTGACGTGTCGATTTAAAACTTCGTAAATATTTGACATGCGGATGACAATACAAAATTTTGACACTATCGTGCTGATCTGAAGGATCAGGAGGTAGGTAATAGAACTCTTCAATTACTGCTAGCAAAACCTTGGTGTTTGGGCTCATTCGATTCGTTTTGACAAGTCCAGTACACATAAGTGTGTTTTATAGTGTTTTTAAACAATGATATCAATTATTTCGTACAAATGACAGCCAATGCGAAATCCATTAGTTTCAAGACACTAACGATCGTTCAGAACCTCATTCTACCCCAAAGGAGCCCAGGTATGTTTAAAAAAATCTGTATACAAAAAAACCTGAAATTAGCTGGATTTTTTGTAACTGTTTTGACTACTAAAAACTTTTTTTTTTGTTCGCGAACTCGCTGAAATAGGTCGGCGGCCCCCAGATACCGCAGGGCGACCGCAGGTTGAGAAACACTGGACTGTAGGATTCGAATAAATCGCTGCTAAGGAAACTCTTATTTACCGCCCCATTGAAGCCGATAGTAAAATTACAATTTAAATCAACATAACTTAAAGAGCTACTAGGAATCTGCGGTGAATTGAAATTCATTTATTCGTGTAATCATAGGTAATCCGTTCCTGCTATCGGGTTTTACAATTACACCCCAACGAGAAGCTAAGCTGCGCAGGAGTGCATATAAACTAATTAATTAACCGCACGTAGGGATGTTGGAGGGAAGTGTAGTCTTCTTTATTATTTCATAATGTATTATTATTGGTATTTATTATCTTTAAATCGTAAACAAGTAGGTAAGTATTGTTGACTCTGACTTTTGTACCTAAAGTTGTGAGCTTCCTGCTCACTTCGTTGTCCGTCTGTCTGACTGTCTGTCTGTCAAGACTATTTTTATAAGGAACGCGTGCAGATTTGAAAAATTTGAATTATTCCAAATACCCTGAATATTTGGGTTTCTTCACGAGTTCCTGTAGGCTAGGCCTACTACATGTTGAAAATGTATAAATTAAAATTGCCATCTATTTGTGTCAAACCTTTAATAATTGATGAGCAATGGAAAACAGACGTGTTTTTACACGGTTATTCAGTTGTTCATATTTTGTCAAAGGCCTCACACAAGTAAATGGTCATTTTAATTTTTATTTTAAACGTCCAACCGAATGAAACATTTTCGTAGTAGGTCTTCAGATATCAAATTATAGCTAATTCCGTTCAACCGTTAAAGCCTGATTGAGTAAAAAAAATCTTTCACATTCTTATTAGTATGATTCAAAAATCGGTTAAATACTCGAATCAGCGAATACTTTCCCCATCACTAAGTGTTATAGTGATCTTGACCACGGCCGAGCCGGTCCAATGGCTCAGTATTACAGCACGGCTCTCTCGCAATTATGTTGTAATGTTCAGATGCCGACAGGGTTCCTTGGGAATGGAAAGTGGAGCGGAATTGGCTGATCTAATTACATGTTTAAGGATTACGCATTTTAATAAAACCGTAATCATTGCAAATTACTTTTTAAATTCAAATGTTGCTTTACATTCACTCGCCATTATTAAACAGTAGTGATTCACAAATGATAGATCAACTATAAGGAAAAGATAGCTTACGTAATCCTTAATCTGTTTTAAATAGTTTAATAGATTATTGGGTTACAAAACTTTAGATTTTTGAGGATTTTCTCTTGTTATTTACTAGGATATAGTATTTACTGAACTGAATAAAGAACATCTTTTCCATGTTTGAGGTTTTATTAATTTGAGATTTTTTCGCGTCACAAAAAAAGCTAAATAAAAATCAGATCAAGCGGTAACAGCTTAGGAAATGGTCAGTACAATCTAAATGTTGGTGACAGTGTTTTTTTTAACTACTCATACAGTTCTAGGAAATTATGTAACTATTCTTGTTTATTTATTAAATACGGCTCAACCTGCCATGTATAATATAATATTGCACTTTAAATAAAGTCAAATACTTCATAAGATATTCTGGAAGTCCTTTCGCTTATCCAAATGAGCTACACAGAAAATTCGTTTTCTCGTTATTGTTATCATTGAATTTTTAATTACTTTATTATTCGATTCCAAATGTTTTAATTTTAGCTTAAAATGCTCCAGACATAGCAAATCACTTTCGGATATTTTCTACATACTTACACCTACACAATGCATTCTTAAAGCTGTGAATACAATTTCCGCGACACCCATTTCGTCCAAGGAGGTAAACGCGACGTTTCGAAAGGGTCCCAAACTAACGTCAGATCACACAATCACTCTTCGTATGCCAACACGTGGCACGTTTTATAACCATTCACAGTAATGGGAGACAAAACGCCTAGTCCGTCAGAGCGCGGACCCTCGTCACTGCGACCTATTTTGGGACTGGCACAGTTGCCCGGGAGTGTGCTATGGAGGTTTAAGCCTCTATTTCAGCGGAACACCATGGCGGCGCCGCAATATGTTAAAGTTGCCAAATTGGTTGCGCAAAAAAGAAAACACCAGCCCCCCTAGCATAACCACCAAAACACGATATGATATAGCGATACACCAACTGTAAAAATATGATAGATATAGCCGCCATGCTGAATCGCCGTGCCGGTGACGTCAAATGTTATGACCGCTGTTTCGATAAAAATTCAACATGGCGGTGGCATCTATCATAGTTTTTTTTAATATAGTCGGTGTCGATAAATCGTTATATCATATTATGCTTTGGTAGTTATGCTAGGGGGGCTGGCGCCATACACTCTTTACATTACATGTATAACAGATACATTTTGTTGGTGGCGGCGACGCGACGGTTGCACCGAAAGACAAAAAAATGCATAGTTTAAAAAGTCATAGAACAAATTAAGGTTGCATACAATGATGTATAGAATATGTGAAAAGATCGTTCCTAGCGATAAGACCGCCAAAGTTGTGCTAATCTTAATGAACTTTTTCCTGTTA
This sequence comes from Anania hortulata, assembly GCA_963576865.1. Lineage (NCBI taxonomy): Eukaryota > Metazoa > Arthropoda > Insecta > Lepidoptera > Crambidae > Anania > Anania hortulata. The sequence continues at coordinate 2,972,662 of OY756400.1, forward strand.
CTTTGTTTCTCTTTTGCGGTGTACAATAAAGAGTATCTATCTTTATATCTATGTGGTAACAAGGTTGTCCCTTATTCACAGGAAACCCTGTATATGAACACCATTTAAACAAAAAAAATTGACAAAATTCCGTTTCGTTTCCGAGTTATTAACGTGTAAAATTTTATCACTGAAGACAGGCCTCGTATAAAATTCCATCACTGAAGACAGTACCTACTGTATTTTTTATTGACATGTAATGAATATTATGAATAAAATCTTATATTATCTTATCTTAACTTTACCAAGGGTTTCCTACCGGACCTTCCTACAAACAGTTTCGGTCTCTAGCTCACAGCGCTCGTTTCTTTGTTTTTCTATTTCTACATAGAGGCTGTGCAAACGCACCTGCCGTCAACGGCTGCGAATAATTTCGCGTTTAATGACTTGCGGGGCCAATTACACGCTAGCCATACGTCAACGTGACGTCAGGCGGTGTCGATGCTCGTCGAATGCTGGTCATCAAGCACATACTAATAGAGCAGCAATATGAACCATCTTTCTCTGAAACTAGTCAGTGATTTTTCACTTAAATTTTAGTAAGTAATGGCAAGTCCTATGAACACTCGCCTATACAAAAATAGTAGAGGAAAAAATTGCGGATAATTTTGACGAAAAAATGTCTGAAATTTCTACTTATACGTATACTATATATTATATTTTATGTATGTATATACCGTATATAGCTATCTATGTATGTATCTAGTATGTACAACTGTATATATTCATCTAGTTTGTTTTAGTTTTGTATGATTTAATTTAACACAATTTGTTTTTTGTTGCTCCGCCTATACCATCTCTGTATGGCCCCATGGTTGACTGGTAGAGAATGCTTTTCGCATTAAGTCCGTCATTTGTACAACTTTTTTTAAATGTCTGAGATAAGATAAGATAAGATAACTTTATTTGCGAATAAAGTCAATAAAGTTTCAATACAATATAAATAAATACTCTACTAAAGTAAAATAAATAAATAATAAAGACTATACTATAGACTATAGGGTATTACTTCATCATCATCCGTAGTGCTGGTACAATATTAGAAACATCGACATTACAATCGACATCACAATTCTGGCTTTATGTCCAACTCTTTCACCCTCACAGCTCTGGAATCGAATTTACTTTTAAGAAAGCTCTATGCATTCTCATTAAAAATCGATGATCTAATAATTTATCTTTCATTTGCTCTGTGTACTATATTATGTATGTGTATGTATATGCATATAATTGATAATCATATATATTTATACCTATTTATTAAGTATGTAATGTTAGCGTGTGTATATATTTTTTTCTTGCTGCACCGCCTGTATTTCTCTGTTTGATCACTGGTTGACCGGTAGAGAATGCTTCTTGGCATTAAGTCCGCCATTTGTACAATTATTTTTAAATGTGCAATAAAGTATAAATAAAAAATAAATAAATGGAGATGACATACATCAAGTTCACCTCACCACAGTGACGAATTCCGAAGCCAAGAGGCGAGCACGATGCGTCGCCTCTCTGAGTTCCCGGGTGCGATTTCTAGTCGAAAAATGAACTTTTTGTATTGTTACGGGTCTGGGTGTTGTGGTACCGTTGTTATTTCTGACTTCTATAGCAAGTGGTTTTATAAGGAGTAACCTTATATTTTTTATGTTAATTCCTAGTACTATTTACTATTGAACTGTATTTACGCACGTTATTTACGAAAAAATACAGTCAAGATTACTTTAAGTGGCATCATCACCATTTCTAATGCCGAGGGCGGCGTGGGCTGTCGGGCAGGATTCTTAAGTTTTTCTCTTTGCAAAGTTAACTAGTGATCATTTGGAATACGTAGGTTGGTTACATTCCTTCGGAAAACATAGATGGCTAGATGTAAGGAATAACAAATTACCCCATATGATAGCGCAAAAGTACGGTAAGAAACCATGTTAAGTCGGGGACTATTTGTAATGTGTGACACTATTTTATTAATTTCAAATATAGATGAGATAGGTAATTTTTATTGCACACCATATATAAGGTTCTTCATAAATATCTGCAACGGCTGAAATAGGTAAAAGTATTGCTTATATAGATTACGATAGTAAAGAAATTTTATGTCCAGAACATCATTAATTTTTTCATTAAAAAATTATATTAAATAAAGATTAGGCTTTATTCGGTCTCGGTCGATAGGGAAATTAAATCCAGAGCCTCAGATGGCGACGCCAAATCTGGCCTGCTCGTCTCTGGGCTACGTCATCATTCAGCCATAGGACGTCCACTGCTGAACAAACGCCTCTCCCAATGATTTATCATTGGAAGGGATTGCCAATACTCGCCACGCTTGGCAGGCGGGTTGGCGAGCGCATTTTTTATTAGATTTCTCATGAAGACGCTGCTGCCCGTCTCGTGCTACAGGAATTAGTCGCCTCTTACTATACGTCTCCTGTTGACGGTGGGGAAGTGTATTCTTTACGGCCGTTATAACACGGCACTAGGCTACGTCAAAAAGGTTAAAATAATACTCCTGAATATCTAATAAGATGTCCAAAGTTACCTACCTTTGTATTAGTCAATAGTGCTAACTTACTTCTATTTAAATCAAGTTAGAATAAAATTTAAAATTAATAAATTCCCTAAAAAATACCAAACCGCCATAACACACTCTGCTTTTTGAGTGTGCTATAGCAATATGCTAGTTTCCTGGATCTTAAAAAGATTATTCTATTTAGTCCGTCGGTTAGATCATTAAAAAATATTGGACCCATATTTTGTCTTTTGTCAATCAAACAAAAAATTATGATGATAAAGCGCTCCAAAGTGAGCACGTGACGTCACACCTTGCTAAAAAGTGTCGCAAGGCGTGACGTTACGCGGAACTTTAACGGGCGATATCTTCATCATTTCTTGTTTTATTGAGAAAAGAAAAAATACGTGTCTAATATTTTCTATTAATCCAACTGACGGACTAATTAGATTTTTTTAAGAAACTAGAGAAATTCACTTTACTGTTAAAAAAATATAAATCTGACTCTGTTCTGTTTATTAAAACCGAGGTGCACTGTCAAAGTCCACCGAAATTCGAGAGCACAGTGAATATTACTTTCCGCAATGTTCCCAGACGGCCGGTGCGCCAGATGTATGGGCGACGTCGCATAAATCAAATCTGCAGTAACATGACTGCCTGAGAGAGGAATCCGACCTCTGTTTATTTACGAGTTACTACTACAATTTCAGTATTTCCACAGCAATTACCTCCAGTCATGGAGCACATATATATAGCCTATAGAGTAGAAATGTCATATAATTTGTTCGAAAAAAATTTCCGCCATTTTAAAACCTGTCATCATCATCATTTCAGCCACAGGACATCACAGATTGGTCGGTTGGAAGCGGCCCGCATCCAGCGGCTTACTGCAACCTTTACCAGGTTGTCTGTCCACATTGTAGGTGGACGTCCTACGCTGCGCTTGCCGGTACGTGGCCTCCATTCTAGAACCGTTCTGACCAATCGACCGTCAGTTTTAGAATATAAAAAAACCCCTTGCGTAAGCCTTGTAGTAGAAAAAAGATTACTAAAAAGGACATAAGTAATCGAACGACCCTGGATGCAGGCCGCTTCCAACCGGCCGATCTGAAAATCAATGGTCCGAGGCCTATGTTCAGCAGTGGACGTCCTGAAATGATGATGAAATAATCAAAGGGAATCCGTTCGGAGGCTGCCATTCTCTGCCCACTGAGTTGAGAACAGAGAAGATTATTGAAATACGTACTATAATTATTTACCTACGTAATCCACCGTAATTATATTCAGTCTGTAAATTGCAATCAACGAGAGCGCGCATTTTTTTTTGCTTTCAATATTTAAAAGCGTCTTCAAATTATTTATTATCTAATGTTTTCTATGAACCAAACAGTAGGTCAGTTATATCATTGGAATGATTTAGATAATTCTCGATAGTGATACATTGAAATACATTCTTGTTTATCGATGTGATAAAACTCTACACGGTATAACACCATTAATTTATTCATTAATTCTGCTATTAGGTAAAGATAGGCCTACTTTTAGCTGCCGGGTCAAAAACCTTTATTTATCTAACCCACAAACTTTTGAATTTTGACGACCGCCCGGTGTAGTAGTCCGCGCTCCTAACTACAAAGGCAGCGGTCGCGGGTTCAAATCCCGCAAGGTGCAAGTGTTTCAGGCATAAGACGTCCACGCTGAACAAGGGCCTCCCCCAGTGACTTCCAGATTGGCCGGTTGGATGCGGCCCGCATCCAGCGGGTTTCTGCAACTTTTACCAAGTCGTCTGTCCACCTTGTAGGTGTACGTCCTACGCTGCGCTTGCCGGTACGTGCCCTCCATTCCAAAAACTTTCTGCTCCATCGGCCGTCAGTTCTACTTGCTATGTGCCCCGCCTACTGCCACTTCTGAATATCTACTCGGAAAATTCTGTAAAAGTTGTCGAGACTCGATTCATACTAAAGACTAACCATTTAATACCTACAAGTGTGTATGGAATCCTCGGTGCGCGAGACTCGCACTTAGCTTGATTTTTTGTAGTTTGCAAGATTTGTTTCGTATTTTGCTTTAAAACCGAAATTTCAGTTAAGAGACATGAATAATGGTGAACTGTTAGCATGCTTTCATCATCATTTCAGCCATAATACGTCCACTGCTGAACACAGGCCTTCCCCAATGACTTTCATCGAGGGGGATTAGCATGCTTTAAAATCGCTGAAAAATAGGAAATTTTGGGTCAATCTTATTTTGACGCGCCATTGAAAAAGTTAAATCACAATGTTTATTAAAATCAGGATGGAGGAATGCTCTATCCTTAGATACCCTTTTGTGACTGTTTTTCGGGACCCTGTACAAAACTGATTACAAACAACCTTAGTTTATGCAGTCTAAGTAACATGTCTACCAAATAAATGATGGAACCGACCCGCTTTGTTCCACTCGTCGACTGATACACTTGCGACATAGGGCGGGGCTAGAAGCCTAGAACGTAAGAAATAACCATTGAGGTGAACTTTAGTCACGAAACTTGAATCTGTAACATCTCGTAAGCATTTTGAAGTAGGGAATTGAAACGGTGAAGCAAGAGTCTAAGATGAAATGTTGCCTTAAGGAACAATGTTCTAATACGATATTTTCAAATCAGTAGCCAATGATCAAACTCCAATCGTTTATTGCAGTCATGTGGTTTTAAGTGATGTTTAAAGAGGTTTACAGTACCTTAACATGAACCCCGGAAAGGGTATCGCAACATTGTTAGAAAAACTTAAAATTACGTAATTACAATTATCATTATTATGATCATAATCTAAAATAAATGACTGCTTAATTCTATTAAAGTAAAACAAAAACTTTTTTTGCGTTCTACCGGTTTGTACCCTTTCCTGACAGAGTACGGTAAGTCTAATCATTGCAACTGGAGCGAGTGCTCTCAGACCTTCGTGATCCTTACACAGGACCTATTTCTATCTAGCGGGCTACCCTGAGATAGAGCGATGAACGTGATGAGAATGGTTTGCTTGTTCAAAGTACCTTCTGAATATGATGATGAGATCCAAAGTATCTCCTCCGTATCGCTAGAAATGGCGTCTAATCTCGATTTCTATCCATCGGCGTCATCTGCCGTTATAAAGCCAAAACATCTAAATAACATATCAAACGATAGTCGCTCTAATGTACCTCTCGATATTTGCATTAATTCTCAGGTTTTGTCTATCCAGGGAGGATCCTTTTTATCCTAACAGTTTATAGTGTAGGAACCTAACCATTTTGGATCATGGCTACACTTTAAGTGATAATCTGAATGTGCAGGTTTCCTTACAATGTACTCGTATTCTCTCACCGCCAAACAAGGCACAAATCCATAGATAGACCCGAGATATAGATATAGACCCTGAAAAAAATGCAACGTGCTGGGCTAGTAGTCGCAATTTTGTTGTAAAAGTAAAAGTAGTTGTACATCGCCAGATGAGTACCTAACCTATACGCATAGCCCCGGTCTTTCTCAATCTTTTTGGCTCTATGATAAGTTCAGTTCAGTTTTTTTTTCCATAAAAATCACAAGCAAAGGTATGTACAATCCAAAAAATAAAAATACATAAAGCAAACTGTTTTCTTTTATAGTTATTTTTTTGTATTTTTATTTGTTTGAGCTGTATAATCATGCAATTTTATAGAAAAAACTTTTTATCCATTGAAAATGGAGCCTACATTCATAAAGACAAAAAGTTTAGGATTAAACCCCGCCATATGCCTATTCGATTTGATCCATACCTACTTCCAGGGACCGGACACCCGGTATAAGCAATGACATATATTACTGTAGCCACACCTATCTGTATGTAACCTTCAGCATTGCACCTCGGAACTTTCTCCAAAACTTGGTGTGAAGACGAAAGAAACTCGACGAAAGGTGCGAGGTGTGCGCTTACCGCTCATTGTGATGTTTAACGACTTCTCGTGTAAATACGAAAGCTTCCGCTCGAAGCGAGCGAACTTTCGCCACAGATAAAAGCTCTTAGCCAGTCGTTTGGCTATAACGTATATTCAACACTTCATATCATTACAAGAAGGCTAAATCTTCTTAAGTTCAACAGATTTTAATCGAAATTTGTCACTCCTAAAAATAGCAGATATTGTTTACAATTTTCTTACGAAATCCAGGGATTATTAATTTGTCACGATTATTACACACAATCTTGAACACTTGTGAATATGTAAGTAACCCCAAAGCAGTGTTCATTGGGATTAAGAGTCTTTCACTGAGTACATTTTAATTTTACCCCCAAGATACTACTTAGTTAGATACTAGACTATTTGTCATTTGGCCTTAATGGTACGTCAAAATAGTATAATTTCTGTTTTATATAATTGTAAGTACCTAAGCTTCATCAATGTCTTGGAACCTCCATAAATTGGTCTCCACACAGCAAAGAAAGGTGCGAAGTAAGCGCTAACCGCTCATTGTGAAGTTTAATGAGTTCTCGTGTAAATACAAAAGCTTCCGCTCGAAGCGAGCGAACTTTCTCCACAGACAAAAGCTCTGAGCCAGCTCGCTAAATTTCATATTCAGGACTTCGGTGACATTATTACAATAACGTTTAAGGGCTTAGTAACTAAAAATCTGTGAACTTCCGTTATAGACAAATTGTTTTAGTTTTTATTAATTTGCGGTTTAATTTCCCTTTTTTATATGCATTTCTTTTCCAATTGTTAAAGTATCTCTATTTGTTTTTATATCCATTTACGGTGTCTATCTAAAGATCTTATTGTTACATATTTCCCGCTCCTCATGAGGAGAGAAGGAACTCTTCGCTCTCTAGAAAATAGTTTAATATTCTCACTTTATATACTGATGCCTTACAAACGTCTGCTTCTCGCTAGTTCAGTGGAAATCCGGTTTACCAAAATCTAGAGCCAGCATACAAAGCCAGGCGGTTGCGAGTTTCAATCACACTAGGGGCGAATGTTTGTGTGATAAACACGAACATTATAACCTAGTCATGGATGTTTAACATGTATAAGTAGGTACGCTTATCCGTTATTTATTCGCCACAGTACAACCTCCGCTACTTTTTGAGCTAGGAGATTGCTGTGATTGTTACTTGAATTTATTATATGTATAATTATAATCTAATCATTTACATCGCTCATTTCTTAGTAAGACAGGTTTAAGCTGAATAGTCTTACATTTATGACACTAAGAGCCATACTGTCTTCTAGTTTAGTCTAGTTTACTCGACATCACACTTCTCAATTAATTCAGTGGAGGTTATTAGCTTTAGCCTTATTTAACTTTAGCCGTTTCTGGTATAAAAGCGATAAGGTATTGCAATTTGCATAATTACATTAGAAAGTACTGCTAATTTTATAGTCCATTAAAAAACAATCAAACCACATTGAATGACGGACAGTAGCTGCCTTATCTCCCACAGAACCTACCATTAGTAGAGACCGAGGCAGTAGGTAACTTGTGTATTATTTCTTATTTCTAAAGCAAATAAAGGTGAAAATAATTTAGTTACGTTTCCATTGTACAAGGAAAGCGCGTGCTAATTGCAAATGCCATGATTGCGGTAAAAAATCTCATGAATTAGCGCAACAATGTAAATTGCTTCCTCCGATTCGATCGAGATCAGTGAAGTCGTTGTTCACGGGCATAGTAAAAATACTATCGAGTGTTCTAGCTAATTGCAGTCACACTATCACTTTACCCACGGTCGAGCAGCCTGCAGGACATTGTACTAATCTGATGTGGTTGTTAATTGGTTTCCATGCCTTTAAACTTCTTATGGTCAAAGAATAACGGGTAGGAATGGGAATGTAAAGATATTTTTTAATTATTTCTTTACAATTATGTTTTTCTAGAGAGGTAATTAAGTCGCTATTAAAAAGAGTTTAAATATAATCTATTACTTTTATGTTTAAGTAATGCTATTGTTGTCTAGAGCTATTAAGTAGAGTAGAAATACATTTACTTTTTTTTTAACATGTATATCTTCTTATTTATATAAAACAAAGTCGAGTTAGTGCCACCATTTTTAAGACAAGAACGGCTGGACGGTTTTTTGTGATCTTTGATTTGTTGAATTTGTCTTCGCCCCGATTAACAGAATAACTATAAAAAAACACGGAAAAATCGCAAAAAAAAAATGTATGAAGGGGCGGTACAAAGTTTACCGGGACCGCTAGTATAATATAATATTATAACAAAGTCGAGTTATACCGTTTATAAATCAAGAACGGCTGTACCGATTTTCATAATCTTTGGTTTGTTGTATTTGTATTCGCCCCGAATAGCAGAATAATTACTAAAATCTCGGAAAAATAACAAAAAAAAGCGGCCAAGTGCGAGTCGGACTCGCCCATGAAGGTTTCCGTAGCAGCAAGTAACAAAATATAAAAGTTCTTGTAGTACGTTGTAACTTTGATTGATGTTTTAATAGTGTAAATAGCGGTTAACGATTTATGACGTATTAAAAAAAGTACTTACTAGATCTTGTTCAAACAAATTTTCGGAGGAAGTTTGCATGGTAATGTACATCATATATTTTTTTTAGTTATTCATTCTCTTATTTTAGAAGTTACAGGGGGGAGACACATTTTACCACTTTGTAAGTGTCTATCGCGCAAACTTTTCCGTTTAGAAAAAAATTATATTAGAAACCTCAATATCCTCTTTGAATATCCATAGATACCCCACACGTATGGGTTTGAAGAAAAAAAAATGTTTTGAGTTTCAGTTCTAAGTATGGGGAACCCCTAAAAGTTTTTGTTTTTTTTTTCTATTTTGGTGTAAAAATCTTAATGCGGTTTACAGAATATATCTGCTCACCAAGTTTCAACAGTAAAGTTCTTATAGTTTCGGAAAAAAGTGGCTGTGACATATGGACGGACCGACAGACATGACGAATCCATAACGGGTCCGTTTTTTGCCATTTGGCTACGAACACACAGGCGGTACGAAGTTCGCCGACAGCAGTTAAAAATAAAGGCATACGGGAACGACAAAGTTGTCAGCTTAGTACCTAATTATTCTAAGGTTTTAGAACATTATTGATATGGGTTTTTTAACAAAAATGGTAATGCAGACAAGCGTCAAAATAAGTGTGGTTGTAGTCAAAACCAAAAGTTGAACTATGCGTGGCGTAATTTTCTCTGTCCTACTATTTTTTGTTGTCCCAACAGGGTCTATAATGATCTGTTTAATGTACCTATTTATAACACCCGTGTAACATAATAAAACACAATAATTGAATTGAAACCGTAAATAATAAAAACCGGTCTAGTGTCAATCACGCTCGCACTGTGAATCCGAACGAAAGAACGGTGGTATGAAAAGAAGCGCGTGTCCGACACGAACTTGACGGTATTGAAGTCTTTAGAAAATATTTTCCAAGCTGACAGGTGTTAACAAAATTAATGCATCTCTATAGAATTGGGTATCACGTGCTGACGTGCGCTGACCTCGTGGGTCAAGGTTAAGCGGCGATTTGTACACAGTTCTGTCACATCAGACGGTATACAAATTAAAGCTTGCAGCATTTTGACACAAAGAATTCCTATATCTACTAAACTAAGCTTGTGAAATAACCTTTTATGTTCAGTTGCCCCATTTACAAAATGATTTTGCCCCATTTACATAATATCTAATATTTTTGTATTGCGTTATGGAACTAGAACACGAATATGGATTAATAAGTAATTTTTATATACTATTTTGTTTGGTTTAGGTAAAGTGAGACACTATCTAATCTAAGTTAGATCGCAGCACTCGAATCGAACAACAGCAATATTTGTATGATTTAGAAAATGAGGGCTAGCTTAAAACGGGGCGTAATAATCGAACATATTAAAATCTGAATGTTGTCATGTGTATATTACTCAATAACGCATTAGCTGTCCCGGCGAACTTCGTACCGCCTCTTCATTGGCCGCCGCCTAGTGGTTACTGAGTTTGTTCCGGCGTTTTTTCTCAGCACTTGCCAGATTGTCTGTGTCTTGTCTCGAAGTGCTAGTAGGGCCCAAAAAATAAGAAGACATGTTATGCCCCATATAGCAAAATAATGTTATTATTGACGTTCATAAGTGGCAATTTTCTGTCCTGAATTGAAAAAATGATTTTTGACTTTTGACTTTGACTTGCCAGTAAACCCAGATTTTTTAAACTATTAACATGTGCAATATATGGTTCAAGGTAACAATATCAAAATATTACGTTTATACGCGAAAAAAAAATGTTTCAGTAACATCTGGGCAAGAGTTCACGGTTAGACTTCTGATCGCTGGCAAAAAGCTCAACCAATCGGTCCAATCGTGTTTACAGACGATCCGTCATGGCCGAAGCACACAGCCAATATTGACATGCTTCGACTTGGTAGCTCCATAAGTGCCACGGCGTATTTGCACTGATATTTCTGTGCGAAAAATATATCGCTTCGTGTCACAGAGTGGTACTGTCATTGCGAGACATACGTACCTACAACAAATATTGTTTGAATCAAAAGTGAGTAAAGTAAGCCCCCTTATTAATGCAAAATAGAGACTATAGATTTAAATGATGACTAATGATAACCAACGAATTCATAATGTACTAGCTGTGCCTGCGGCTTTGCTTACGTGGAAGGCGTTCGTAATATTTTACTTGCTTAAAAGAGGTGCAATAAATATACTAGCTTATCTCCTTCAGTAGGGTTCAAGCTTTTTCCGGATCTTAAAATTTCATCAAAATTTGCTTTCAAAACAAAAAATAGCTTATGTCCTTTTCCAAGGTTCCATCTATAACTATACTAAAATTCAACAAAATTGGTTCAGCGGATTAGACGTGAAAACGTATCAGACAGAGTTACTTACTTTCGCATTTATGATATTAACAATCGTTACAGAATTTACGATCGCGATTTCATATGAGAACTGTAATTCTAATTCTTTAATAATATGTCTCCTTGACCAGAATATTAAGTAAATGATAGGATACTTTCATCCCAATTGCGAAGTCCACGTAGACGAAATCGCAAGTAGTAATGACTAATAAATACCTACTTTAATAAAAACGTAATGCACAACCTCACAAATAACTTTACCCTGACCTTTTGAACTTTGAATCCATACCTCGTCTGAAGTAGGTATTCAAAGTAGCTAAGTGTTGCATTGCAGTGACTGATTTACAGGATGAGAGCATGCCAAATGATTGGGTTCAATGCCCTCGTCCTCTAAGCAATAGGGTTGGCAAAACTTGTAAAAATATGTGCATTGCAAAAAGTTATGAAACGTATCATGGCTTTACAAATAAAAATGACAAATATTTACATACAGTCACAAAGACAAAACTGAGTTACTTAATTACAAACTGAGCATCCCTTTTAAAACAAAGCATTTAGTAAGCTAGAAACCTAAGATCAAATTTTCCTGATCCTGATACTTAAGGTGGACTAAGGAATCATTATGTCTCAGACAACATATAAAATGACAGCTAGGTATAAAATTAGGTATGACTCGATATTCTTTCAAATCGATAGCGTGCTTTAGAAAAGTAGAAAGGTTAAATTTCAAAAAGTTAAGTCTATCTAATATACGAGTAATAGAATGGGACATGGGCAAAAAAACCGCTCCGAATCAGAATGTATAAGGGTAAAATGACATTTGTTTGCAGAACGTCCACATGTTAATAGGTGACAATGTCTAGTGTCTCAAAATGACTAGCTAATTGTAAGTGTTACTTTAGAACAGATTAAGTATATTTTCTACCTAAATCACGTATATTTTCTACGGTTTTGTATATCCACCGAATATTTTTCAAGCTTTTCAGAATCGGTATCCCTACTAGCGTATGTTGAACGAGTGGGTACTTAAGTGGCACGTACATGAGCACAGTTTAATGACGTTGCGTGTTAGGAGTGCAAACAGACTCTATCATATTGTGTAATCATGTAATCAAAGCGGATCGCGAACAAATTGTTAACTTAATGTTCGCGGAAAAACAAATCCATTTGCTCATGTTTAGATGATGTTTCATGTTATGTCGACAGAGAAAATGCAGCTCCGGTTATGTAACGTAGCAATGGTTTTCTTTAATAAAACAATTTCATTTGATTTGTTATTTTATCATGGCAATCTACTGCAACCCCGAAGAGCGCCAAAGAGCACGACCTCCCGCTTTTTTCATCCAGCCATCTTCCTAAGATCGTCGGTCCATCGAGCTGGGTGGCGTCTTATACTACGTTTGCCGACGCGTGGTTTACTTAAAAACCCGTTTACTCCACCTTTCATCGGTTCTGCGACAGATGTGGCCGGCCCACTGCCACTTTAGCTTGCTACATTTTTGGACTATGTCCACTACTTTGGTCTTCTGCCGGATGACCTCATTTCGGTTTTTATCCCTTAACGAGATCCCAAGCATCGACCTTTGCATAGCTCGCTGAGTGACGTGAAGTCGGTGGACCTGCAATTGTGCAATTTCTTTATATTTCTGTACTGTTATATTTCACGTTTCGGCTCCGTAGGTGATAGGATTTTTGGGTTTGACTGGAAGGATCTTTGGGTGTTATTAATTACATTTTAAACTTTCTGATTGTCGAAGTCGAATAATGTCGAATTCTCCACACAAGCTTGCCCGCCATTTCACCCTAATAAGGAATGAATTTTCAAGAATCATTTCTTAGTGTTTACAGTATGAGAAAATATCATGTTTTCAGTCCACCTATTTTGGCTGAGTGTTGATCCGTCATTCAGTTAGTACGCTCTGCCTTTTACAGTTATATCAAATCAAATCATTTTATTTGTGAAAATGTTGGTAAAAATACAAATACGAAGAGAAAACACATTTACCATCATTGACTTACACATTTTTGATGTAAAATAAAAATATCATTAAATATATTGGACAACATCACATACATTACTCTGATCCTATAATGATAAGCAGCTTAAGCACTTGTGTTACAGAAATCAGAAACAACGACGGTACCACAACACCCAGACCCGAGACAAAATAGAAAATTTACTTTCTACATTGACCGACCGGGAATCGAACCCGGAACCTCAGAGATAGCGAAACCAAGTCCGACATGCTCGCCTCTCGGCTACGAAGGTCGTCATTAATTGAATAAAGTAGTAAAATGTACAAATCATTTTTAATTAAGTAAATGTATTTTCATAAAAATATAATAATAAAAATATATAAATAATATAAGTATTACATATTTAGTTGTCTCTATACATAGTTCTGCCCTACGAGACTGACAAATACAGAATGATAGTTCTACATTAAGCCCCGATTAAAGAAGCTTGCCCAGGTGAACCTTATTTATATAAAGTTGAAATAAATAATAAATATAATATTCTTAATTTAAGTGTGTTTTATTTAAGTTAAAGTCGATCTAAAGATAGTTATATAATCAGGCGTACCTACTAACATACACCATACCAAAAAAAATATATAATAAATTATATATTAACATTAAATATACATACATACATTATTTTTGTACCATGTAATAAGGTCATGCAAGTTCAAGTACCTAAATCAAGCACAAGTTAATCATATTAAATCTGCACCTAAGTCTTGGATGTTTATAAAAGTATATTAGTATGTTTTTCCGTTATCTAGTCGTGTAGTTATTTATTAAATGTAAATTGCAACAAATTAACACTAAATGTTGGCCACAAATCAGGAAAAACAAAACTTACTTTCATTCTGTAGCAAATACAGGTCGAACCCGTAATTTAATGTAAACAATCCAATCAGTTCTCCATTGAAATGTTCTTAATATAAACTAAGAGTTGTTTAGTATTATTGCCCAAACGAAAGGTTTACTACCTCAGAGTAGTTCCTCGCTGAAAGCAATATGAACCTCACTTAAACATATGGTAACAAACATCGATAAATAAACAAGAAAAACCATCAGCAATAGACCAGTCTAGCGCTTGCCGGCAGCGCTTTATAGAGCAGCTAAGGGCTACTACAAACGACGTAGTTTATTTCATCAACAGTAGGAAAACCAACAGTTTACAGTACAATATGTGTACAGGTCATAAATAGTAATATTCTGCTATACCTACACTGTGATTAATACCAAAGAATACCTATTCAAACCTCCTTCCTGTATTCTGTTTTCTTAATAACCTTTTCTCGACCCTTTGCAGGGTGTATAGGAGTGGCGACTATAAGTTTGCTTACTTCATCTGAGCCCACAACACACGTCCAGACCCCTCGGCCCAAAAAAACAAGACAATATAAATCTTATTCTTCCGCGGTTTCATGTAAGCGCTGCGCATTACAAGAGATAAGTAAGTGATGCTTATATTTATACCATCAAAACATTTTGTTTCTTTTTTTAAGTAAGAGAATGCAGACAGCTACAACAGATTTCTTGAGGCTGTAAAACTAGGAGATAAATTAAAGTATGTAGTAGAACAGCACAAACAATTACCTATGTCTATAAAATATACCTACTGTAGGTAATTGATTTCCAGAATTGATTGATAGAAAAACAGCTAAATCATAGTTTTTGAACAAGAAGTTTTGAGAATCAAAACAAGATTAACCTAATTCAGCATTGAAGACAATTTTTTGAAATTTCTGGATATTGTGTTTTATGTAGAATGCAACTGGCAACTAACTAGTGGGTGTGTCTGCGCAGGGCCTTAAAAGGCGTCTGGACGATATTGTATAGTCGATTAACGATACGAGTCCGCAATCAGCGCGAGGCCTATGCCTAAAGTGGGCGCGGATGTACGTGCAAAAAGTCAAAGGAGGCCAAGTTTGTGCTAGGTAAACACGGAGACTTTTTAATCTAGTACAAAGTTCTCGTTAGTTTTTAAGATAATATTCAACTTTTTTGCAAGTCAGACTCGCGCACCGAGGGTTCCATATAAACCTGTAGGTATCTATATAAGTGTAGAAGTTCAGACAGACAGACATGACGAATCCCTAAAAGTTCCATTTTTTGCCATTTGGCTACGGAATCCTAAAAATTTAAAGGATTTAAAGCTTCAGCATGCTAACTTATTTTTTTATTTTTAAATAACTTATCTTAAGTATTTTTCTAATACAAATTGACTAAAGACAAGACCAGCAAGTTAGAATAGGTACGTTCATCTAAAAATCAAAAAGTAATAAAATCCAAAAAGTAGAGGATGTTGTGACTAGTACCTAAGTGTTCAGTTAGTTTAGTATTAATATTGTTGTACTGTATTTTTCGGAATTCTAACAGTCTCAAGGCGTTGACAGATAGGCCAAAAATAAATTGCCGAGACGTGTTCTTTTTAACCTTAGAGCCGAACCAGTTTATGGTTACGTACCTTTCTGTGATGTTGTTACCGCGAAGGTCAGGGGAAACGCAATACATTATCTAAATAAATACCTACTAAATAGCATTTGGTTAAGCACGAAGAAAAAGTTCATAAAAAGTCTAATTTTATAACGTTCTCCATTAATATTTTTTTTGTTGAATCATACAAATATAACTGAGGTGAGGCGGGTAGGACATACTTATTCTCTTTTTTTCTAACACTAATTAACTCTATCACCTATCGAAAATAATAATTGTCGCTTGATTTTTTTTTAAGCTGTCTGGTAGGATTCGAATCTATCTTTCGCAATCTAGGGGAAAGCTATACCAACTGGGCTACAAAAAAAACCTGTCATGTCTTATACAACAACTTTTACCATGGGAGCAACATCGAAATCGGGTTATATATAAATAGCAATGCTTTTTAAACTTACGGGCTACCTCGATGTTAAAATAGCATCTTAAAAAAAATGTATTACTATGTTGCTTTCTTAGTTTAAGTTATTAATTGACTTCAAAAATAGGAGGAGGTTCTCAATTCGGTTTTTTAAATATTTGTTACTTCTGAACTCCGCCATTAATGAACCGATTTGAAACTTTCTTTTTTCAATTAAGAGGGTATACTTCCAGATTGGTCCCATTTTTTTTCAAAATTCAATTCTGATAATGGGATCCATGAGGAATTGAGGGAACTTCTATATATAGCGATTTTAGTATATTTAACAACAAGTCAGGCATTTGCATACAGAAAGTATCATTTGCTAAGGTGGAACTGATGACGGAGACCTTAGTTGGCCACAATAGGCTTCCATGAGTAGCGTTAAGATATTTTTATTAAGACAGTTAAGCCTTACCATAGTCGACAAATCAAATTTTAATAAATGATTCTGGTGAGAACGATAAGAAGGCGGAAGGTAAGCACCGGAACTCTGTGATAAAACAATGTATTATGTTCCATAATCTCGTCCTCATTGTGTACAATGTAGTACGCACTTTTTGCTACTGCACTGATTACAATCTTCAAAGTTAGGCGCGTGCATGAACGCGTCCATAAACTAAAAAATAAATAACCGGAACGTGCCCGCACCGTCACCTATCAATGTCATCTGTCACCTGTCAATGTCATTGTACTTTTTTGTACACAGCACTGAAGACATAAATATTTAGAATAAATTAGTTTTTAAACTAATTAGTGATTTACAGCTTACATACAAATGCAAAAAACCAAGAAGAAAATACGGTGATGTTTGTGTAAAAGTTAAGTTAAGTAGTGTAGGCTGGAAAACAAAACTTGTCAGTTGAATTTGTGAAATTGTTGGACCGATACCTCGGCTCAATATTACGATTACTACGATTTCTATCACCACCACAGCACACAAATTTTAGTGTTATTATATTTATAATATCATCACCATCACCATCATCTCAGCCTATTACAGCCCACTGCTGGACGTACGGGAAGGACGCAAAGAGCGCCAAGGAGTACGATCTCCTGCTTTGATACAAATGTATCTAGCCATATTCCCGAGTTCGTCGGCCCATCGAGTTGAGAAGCGTCCTACACTACGTTCGCCGAGACGTGGCCTCCACTCCAACAACATAATCAGCCAGAAATTAATCATGAAAACAAGGAGTGTGTGTGACAGAGTTGCGTTATTCTTCAGCCCGCAAACGAGACAGAATGAATGACATCGGAGCTTTCACGGGAGGTTGGCCGTGGTGATCATTAAGTTCATTCTAGTTGTCTCTCATGTCTCAGAATGAATGACATCGGAGCCTTCACGGGAGGTTGGCCGTTGGTGATCAATATGTTCATTCTAGTTGTCTGTCATGTCTCCGAATGACTCCACAGAAACTGCTCTGTACAGAAGCACTGGCCTTTACGATGGAGTGGCCAGTGTGTTTTTGTTCAGTCTGAAGCGTCTCCTCGAGAGATTCCTCCTGACGTAACATTATGGCTCTAGTCTTCATGAAGAGTTGACCATGAGACCGATACAATGTTGCACCAGAAATATACTACAAAGGATCTGTAATAGCATAAGGTAAGTTATTAATATTATAAAATTCTTCTAGCGCATCATATGTACCGAGAGAACAATTATTCCTCTTTTCTGTCTCGTAGCAGAATTATAACACTTCCACTTGCTTTCACGAGGGGTTAGCCTGTGGCTTAAAATTTTTGTTATAATATTGCGGGTCTGCAAATCTTATAAGGTTGACCAGAGACCGACTTCATTAATTGAAGTTGAAAATATAGTCGAACACAAAAGTATCAAGACGATACATATCTTCGAATGCCACTGAAGAAAAAAAGAGAGGAGGGAGAATATGGGTACCGAGACCATGAGGTAATGCCCTCCGTCTTAGTAATTTTTTCAACTTAACACTGACTCTAAGGAGGCTATGAAAGAAGCTCCTTTGCCTGCTGATATTGGAGGCTTAAGGAATTCTGAGTCTTGTGTAAACAAGTCATATACTTACCTAGACAATTTCAGTCTGTTTATAAAGATTTTAAGTTTTTAATAATTTCATCAGTTGTTACTATCAAATTGGGCCTTTGGCAACCATTAATGGTACCAAGACAATCTGTTCGTCTCAGATCTGCTTGTCTTATTCTGCCCCATTTATATACATACAAGTCAATGATAAATAGCGCTTTTACAAATTATGGTTTATCTCGGTGTGGATTTCCACAAGTTTTTTACCACAAGCAATTGAGATACTTCTTGATGTTGGCCCAAGAGGGCAAGACTTTATAAAGCATACCATAGAAAACAACCTGTTTACTCCAATAGTTCATGTAGTTATGACCATATTAAGTTTTTTTTTTTTCTCTTATATTTTACTAAAAAGCTTAAATAAATAAATAAACATTACTTGACATTGCTAATTGATATCTGTGACTTAAAGATCATTAGTCCACTTGATTCGTGAAGTGCCTTAACGTAAAAGGTCCCAGGTTCGATACTCTGGTCGAATGACCCTGGCGAGATACATTGTCTTGTACCTCATAATACAGGGAAGTTGACTCCCTGTTTGGAGACCATGATAAATTGATGTTGGCTGGTGCATGTTTGTATGTTCCTATACAACTGATATGGTATCCCATTTGTGTAACTTATAATATTAGATCTGGTTACAACCGGGTAAACCTTAAATTCTCATAGTATCAAGCTTAATTCTCAAGATTCTATAATAATCTATGAAAGCAATTAAAATTTAACACTGTTACTGACTTAAGGTTATTATTCTAGCTGATCGCCATGGCTAGTTAGATTATTTCTAGTCTTCATCAAGTGAAATAAAGACACACTCAAGATGAGTGTTACTTACAAATAATGTGAGTGAAGATCACTGTTACAGAAATGGAAAAATAATTCTCCTTGTTATCAACAAGATAAAAATTACCATAATTAAAAACTTTTTTAACTGTAACTGTATGTTATATTCCAATATTTTCAGTCAGTAAAAACCCATGGAAAGATTTATGCAGCTTTATTTACAGGCAAAAATGTCGCACCATAATTGATCCTTATGTACTTGTCATAAGGTCGAAAACCAATTATTTTAATTTTTAAGTAGGTACCTGCTACCTTTGGAAAAGTAAGAGAAATTCAAAACTAGACACAAAGTTCCAATGATAACTTGAATTTTTAAATCTGACCTAAATATATTTTTAATATATTAACCATATATTTCTAGACATTTTATTATTTGTGAAAATGTTTGATACCAAAAATTGAAGACAAAGATAAATAATCATCCAATCATTAAATTATCAAGATACTAAAGATAGTAAATAAACTGAATTATCCCAGGTGGATAACAAAGGTTCATATTTAAATAGATGATTATAATAAAATATGATTTATTAAAACATAATTAAAAAATTAAAATTGTATCCATGAAACTATAAACTTCATAAAAAATATACTACTGACTTAAAATTATTATTTAAATTAAGGCATGAATCTTACAATTATAATTGAAGATTGTCAAGTACCTATGTAAGTCTATGTATAAATAATTTTATTAGATATTAAATTACCATGTAAAGCAAAAATGGAGATGATAAATAATGACAGAAAATTTCTAACTTAACTTAATTAAAAAAAAAAAAAAAAAAATGGATGAGACGATAGAGGCATTGATCAGTGGCAATAATTAAGGCAATGCAGGCAATAAATGTTGCCTTACCTTGTTATTGGACTAAGGCTGTAAGGCTGCTACAAGTATTTTGAGCCGGAGTAAACTTTCTATCTTATCCGATGTGATGTATTGGTAAATTATTACTTATTTAATTACTATTTTTTATTAGCTTACAAGAATTGACCAGTCATTGAATCTTTTTATAAATCAGTATTCAGACTGTTTCATTAACTTATTAATATCCCCTACCAGGGATCCACACATAAAGTGCAGGAAGTCTCATACTGATTTCCAGCCATACAAGTGTAACACATATAACGGTTTTCTAAGAAGATGAGTAAAAATCAATCTTTCTCAGTAAAATAATGTTGAAACTATTGTCAACAAAATAGGATCCCTACTGGAACAATACTAGTAGTATTTGTATATAATTTCCTTATTTATAACATATAATTAATAAAAAATTTGCGATAGTAAACATCCATATTATTTATTTTAGTTTCCTTTACTTTGGAACTACACCTTGAACAGGAGTTATTAAGAATACCTAAGACTAATTTATTTGCATAAAAAATTGTATTACAGACAATGATAACTTAAAAGGTTACTAGATTTTCTTATTATATAAAATAAAATAAGTCTTTTCAGAAGAAATACTAGCTTAACTACCTACTTGCACATCGATAAATTTACCTTGTTAGGTAACCATATACTAAGTATGTACTACATACTACTGGATAAATGAGACGGATATTAATAGTTCAAAGCATTGGCTCTATTTCCATGACAACTTATTAAACTAGCTATTGCCCCGCGATTTCGTTTGAGTGATCTCTAGTTTATTCGTAAAGAATATACCTACTTAATAGCGCGGGGTATTTATTTAAAACTTTATTGCACAAACTTAAAAGTGTACAACAGGTGGATTATCAGTCTCAGTCCCAGCAAATCTATAAATTCATAAAGACTTACAGTTTTAACAAAAATAAAAGAGTATTGCAATTTAAGTAAAATTTGCTATTTTCGATTTTATAGAATTCCTACACATTTTTTGGCCCACCTGTATGGTATAAAATAGGTACAGGTTTGTGTCATCAAATGGGATGGGACTGTATCAATATACATGGTTGTATTAGCATACGGGGTTATATCATCATACAGGGTTGTATTATCATACAGGGTGTATCATCATACAGGGTGTATCATCACACAAGGTGTATCATTATACAGGATTGTATCGATATACAGGGTTGTATCGATATACAGGGTTGTATCGATATACAGGGTTGTATCGATATACAGGGTTGGTTGATTAATTCCAATGAATTAATCAAACAACTATATCCTTGTTAGATAAAACTTGAATTAAGCATCTACCAATAGATAGTTAATAAAATAAAGTTTTATCATGTGCGAAGACTTTAGCAAATCATATAATAATATCATATAATATGATCATCATAATAAATGTTTATATTGCTTTGTCGACACAACTTTCCTCTTTGAACATCTACATTGTACACAATGAGGACGAGATTATGGAACATAATTTATATGATCGGACTAACTTACCTAGTGACGTCCGATCCTCAATTATGTGAAGTAATCTCGTCCTCATCCTATCCCCAGCCCAACCCAGTTAGTATGTATTTATCAATCCTTAAAGTACAAAAAAGATTATATGCTATAAATACCTACATACTACTTAGTTTCCCTTCTTTTTGAAAGTTGTGTCCAGTTTTATCCTTTGAAATAATGACATTGACAGGTGACAGATGACATTGATAGGTGACGGTGCGGGCACGTTCCGGTTATTTATTTTTTAGTTTATGGACGCGTTCATGCACGCGCCTAACTTTGAAGATTGTAATCAGTGCAGTAGCAAAAAGTGCGTACTACATTGTACACAATGAGGACGAGATTACTTCACATAATTGAGGATCGGACGTCACTAGGTAAGTTAGTCCGATCATATAAATTATAGCCGTGTTTGGACTTATTTGAATCGTCATGAGAAGCAATTTAGCTATAATTACATCACAGATCGCTATTTAAAATGTAAAAAAACAGACAAATAAAGAAAAATTACCGACTTCAAAAACACTAAAAATAACTTTTAAAAAATCGTACCAAACAGTTATTATTGGAGTCG
Organism: Anania hortulata; assembly: GCA_963576865.1. Taxonomy (NCBI): domain Eukaryota; kingdom Metazoa; phylum Arthropoda; class Insecta; order Lepidoptera; family Crambidae; genus Anania; species Anania hortulata. The sequence goes on from OY756400.1 coordinate 2,994,791, forward strand.
GTGCCAGTGTTTGAATGTGGTTGTTTGCACCGACTCCAAAAATACCTGTTTGGTATGATTGTTTATGAGTTATTTTTAGCTTTTTTGTGTTTTTAAAGACGGTTATTTTTTTATAAATTTTTGTTTATTGAGGTTTCAAGTTATGTCCTATTATTTTGTACACACAAACATAATAAGTATACATAGAACACACATAGAGCAAATGACAGGTAATTTAGGTCAGTAGGTTACAAAACCTTCAAATTATTGCGTAGATTGTTCATTGTTGTTCTAAATAAGTAGTCTTCAGTAAGAAATAATATTAACTCAAAAATAATTTCAGGATCACAATATGATGTCGATGCTCATATGAAATTAAATTCATAACTATACCAACATCACAGAATAGCTAATAGTCATTGCAGCAACAAACCTCACGTACCTAACTACCTAAGTAGGTACCCTTATCTCTGACATTGGTACGTGCTGTGATCTCGTGAGAACTGGCGATAACCCAGGATTCCCTGGGCCTAATTAAATGAAGTTATAAATAACGCATGATGAATAGAATCGATTATAAGCAAAAATGCCTACACGTTACGTTTATCTCTGAAGACCGGTTTCAATCGCCTTCTAAATTAGTTGGTATTATTAAGGCATCATTAACATTTTATAAAAAATCTTATAGCATAGATTTGCACAAATATTTTCTGATAATATGATTTTCAGGTTTTTAAGGTCAGGATTGATTAGGTTAAGAAATACTTTATTGTCAATTCTTTTTGACTTTATTGTATCTAAAATATATGCCTAATAAGGCATGCCGTGGGCATAGTAAATTTTTTAATTGATATTATATTATATTCTAATAAATATTTCATTTCATTATCATAATACTCTGCTTAAACGCAACTCGGCTGTCTGCCAATTCATTCAAAAAAATTCGAATTTATTTATTTGCGTCAAACATGGTTCATTCTAAGTATTTAAAGGTATGTTTTTTTTTCAGACGCCATTAAAATAGTTTAAAAAAACTTTGAAAACCGTAAACTAAGCTTAATTTTACTTTTGATACTTAATTTTCATTTACTGTCAACAAATAATCTTGATGCGTTACTTTATTAGCTAATTTGAACGTTTTCCATCGAACAATACATGAATTTGCCACCGAAAAGTGGTGAAATCATTGAAACGACATTAATTCAACAATCGGTACCTAAAATTAAATTCTGTAAACGCTAATTTAACTGAACGTGATTTTCATCAGTCAATCATTTTTATTGTTCAGCGATGTTACCATTATACAAAATAGCTACAATGTAAACACGATAATAGCTCAGGCGGTAATAAAAGCCAAATTAAATTTTATAAGAATAGCCGTAAAGCAAACAGGCACCTAAGTAAAGTGATTCCTTAACGATTCTAAAGTGCATTAAACAATTTATCGTCTTTCCCACGAGTTATTTTATTTATAAAAATAATTATATTCATATTGATCATTGATAGGCACGAACTGGCGATTTTAGTGTCCCAGAGCCGTAAAACCAAGTGTTACTATAGAAATAGCTGCTTAAGTTATAAACAAATCGAAAAATAAAAAACTTAAGTGCAGTTCATTTATTTTACGCAATAAAACAACACTAGTCGGAAACGGTTGAATGATTTAAACTCACTATTTCATTACAAAAAGGTTAAACAAATCTATGGCCTTATTTCTACTGGTATTTTTTACTACGTAATAACGTATGTAATTGCAGAACGTGTGTGGATATTGATTTTAGATTACCACTCTGGTTAAACACATTAGTGTAACTGAAGGATTTCTTATTAAGTTCAGAGTGAAGGTTATTTGTTGGAAGCGGCCCGCATCTAGCGGCTTCCTGCAACCTTTACGAGGTCGTCTGTCTACCTTGTAGGTGGACGTCCTACGCTGCGCTTGCTTGTACGTGGCCATTCCAGAACCTTTCTGCCCCATAGGCCGTCAGTTCTACGTGCTATGTGCCCCGCCCGCTGCCACTCAGCTTGCTAATCCGTTGGGCTATGTCAGTGACTTTTGTTCGTTTACGAATCTCCTCATTCCTGATTCGATCTCCGATCCGCTTCCAACTGGCTAATCTGGAAGTCACTGGGGGAGGCCTATGTTCAGCAGTGCTATGTTCAGAAGCCTATGTCCTATGGCTGAAATAATGATGATGATGATTCGTTCGCGTGGTCTTTTCAAAACCATAGTTAGTCTAAACCTAAAGACCATCATTTTGTTTTTTTTTTTGTGGCTGCTAGTGGTGACTGAGTTTGTTCCGGCGTTTCTTCTCAGCACTTGCCAGATTGTCTGTGTCATGTCTCAAAGCGCTAGTAGGGCCCAAAAAAGGAGACATGTTCTCAAAAAATTACGAGACATGTTGTCATATAGGCCAATAATTTATTGTAATTGTAAATATATTTATTGCATTCCTCTCCTCCTTCCTCTTCTTGGAACCGTACCGTAGTCCCGGGATAAAAAGTAACCTGCCTTCTATTCCATCAATCAATCAAATCATTCAAATCATTTTGAATTTTTATCGAAACAGGGATCATAAAATGTGACGACACTGGCACGGCAATTTATCATGGCGGCTATATCTATCATATTTTTACAGTTGGTGCCAATATATCGCTATATCATATCATAATATCATATCGTGTTTTAGTGCTCATGCTAGGCAGGCTGAATATCGATTACTTATATCGATTGCTTAGGACAATCGATAGTTTACAAATTTTCAATAAGCTATCAAAGATTTTAAAAACAATACTATTATTGATAGTTTCGATTATTCAATATATTAAAAGTATTAACGTGATCTTATCCTATCGATAGTATACAAGGTGTAATTAAAACAACGCAAAACCTTTTATAGGTTGATCTACTGTGGAAAAAGTTGATGTGAGATACAACATCGGAATCGCAAAAAAGGCCTAGGCTTGTTGGCTTATTAACCGACTTCATTTAGTATAAAAATATTAGTAAACATTTAATTTAGTATAAAAAGGGTCTGAACATCTGATAAAGTCAGTTTACTCTGTAACTTTTTAAAAAAATTTAAACATACTTTAAAAATTCGTTCCACGATATCATATTAACAATGATTACAAATTAGAAGTGCTAACAATTGAAAAACGGGAATAAAAACCGAATTTTATAAACGTTAGTTAAGTTACATAACTACCAAAATTCTAATCTGCGCTCGGCTGGCTTAAATAATCACAAGAAGCCTTAGTATATGTACTAAACTTGTCTAGAACCCATACATATGTAAAATCAATAAATACTAATAATAACTTACTACGCATTTCCTTTTAATCCATAATTCCAATAACTTACCCTTGAGGTTAAAGTCACACGATAAATTAGCCGAGAATCGCAAAAAGGCAATTATCGTAAATAGAGTCGCATAATCGCTTAGAGCCTTATAGAGTTAGATAAATAGAAAAATAAACATCCTTAGCGAGGGTCCCTATTATCAAACTCGTTAAGATCCTTGACCATTTGAGTCCCACGTGAAGTACCTAAACAGTAGATAATATGTAATTTATACAATAAGGTTTATTTGATACCCTACGAGTGTCCATCATATCAAAAGGGTTCAGGATAGTATATATTAAACACCCAAAAATACTCGTTTATAATTTTTTTTAAAACAGTTTGAAAACTTATTAATTATGAGGGTTAGGGCCAGTTTCACCACTTGCTGATAAGTTCCGGATAACCTATCTGGCACTTCTTTTGACAGATAACCCATACAATTAGCTGTCAAAAAATAGCCAGGTTATCTGGAACTTATCAGCAAGTGGTGAAACTGGCCTTAAATGTAGAGCTTGGTAAAGAAGTCACAACTTTTTAGTAAAATTATAAACACAAAAGATGAAAGAATGTACTTTTGTCTTGCATAAAATAATTCAAATATTTAGTTAAAACCACATTAACCATCAGAAAGAGGGTATTAAAATATCTATAACCTATTAGGTTGGATTTTCGGTCATTTTAACAGTAAAACCATTTTGGAAATTTAAAACTCAATAATACATACCAATATAATTATCTTATTATGTAGTAGGTAGGCAAAGATGATTTAAATACTACGTATGTACGTAGTAAGTCGGTAAATATAGCGTGTAACTCAAAAAATCTGATTTATTTAAGTTAAGGTTGTGGTGATTAAATTTAAGAAGTTTGCCAAAGCAATATGAATATCATCATTTATCATAGGTACACCAATAACATCCCGGCCAACTAATCCAAAAAATATAATAATATGTCGGTCCATGTCACTTTGACAAAGTTGCTTACTTTCGTGAAAACAGGCATATCCTGAAATATGGCGGATCATGTATGTTACACATTGTGGTGTGAACATTGTGGTGTGAACATTGGTAGGTAAGAACATTATTAAATTAATACTTTTAAAACTCGTACAACGGGAGTCTCCTTATTAAAAACAATCTCACCTTCGTTCGAAGAGTGCGCGGGTACCTCCAAAAATCCAACTAATCACTCTGTCTGACACAGATCCATTAATAAGTAGGCATGACAAGTACAGATTTAAAATAGACACACAACACTGGCCACTTCACAGCACAGACGAAAAAACTATTTTCACGAAACTTTTCGGCACACTTTGCGCGCGAAAACGTAGATCGGCGTGCGCGCGCGACGCGCCTGCCCCCCTCCTGCGCCGGCGGGTGACTGAGCTCGCAATTCAAAACACCAACAATTACACGGCACCAATTTTTGCTAACGACCTTTGTTACGGATGAGATCGTATCGCTTCAAATCCCAGCAACAGCTTAATTGAACTCTTTTACGGAAACTTGAGTTTTACGAGTTAGCGTCTTGGATATCTTGCCGACAGTATGGAATGCTAGAGCTAACTAAGTACCAAGTAATACTTTACTTGTGTGTTTTTCGGCCTTAAAGAATACACTTCCCCACCGCCAACAGGAGACATGTCGTAAGAGGCGACTAATTCTTGTAGCACGAGACGGGCAGCAGCGTCTTCGTGCGAAATCTTATAAAAAACTGCGCTCGCCAATCCGCCTGCCAAGCGTGGCGAGTATTGGCAATCCCCTTCGATGATTGTCATTGGGGGAGGCCTGTGTTCAGCAGTGGACGTCCTATGGCTGAAATGATGATGATGATGAAGTAATACTTTAGACGTTTATTGAAACCATCGAGCAAAAACCCTTTATAGCAATACGAACCATCTTTCTCCGAAACTAGTAAGTGATTTTTCACTTATATTTAGTATAAAATGACAACTCCTGTCAGCGATCGCCCATACAAAAACAGTACAGATACAGATTAAAAATGGCGTAAATTTTCTTCGAACAAATTAGATGACATTTCTACTCTATAGGATATTGCAATTAAAAAGATCTCTTGATCAGCTATCAATAATGAATCAATAAGACATATTTTCAGCTATGACCTCTGAGTACCCAACTACATTCTTTTATTTTCCAAAATGAAAGAAAATTAAACGTAAGAAGAAAAAGTTGAAGTGGGTAGGTAAGTTTTGACAACATGTTTTAAGCCACTCTTTTACCCACCTTATGACTAAAGTGACTACTACACAAGATTACCTATTTCGGTATTACTACACTCTTTTTCTAACTTTACCCTCTTTTCCCCTAAACCGCCTGATGATATGAGATGACCATTTAATCTAAGAATTGAATCTGTTTCACAATTTTGGTCCAGGAATTGGGTAAGTATCAATCGCAATATCTATAGTAGAACTTTATCAACATATTTGAACGCCATAGTCTCAGTCACAGCACCATATTCCCAATAAGGCGTCCCTATGCTCGCGGATGGCTGGTGTAATGGAAACACCTAAATCAACCGTATAGGGAGACGAAGTGGCGTTAATGGACACGATCGTCTATCCAAGAACGTAGGTTTTGTTAGAAGTCTTCGTTATGGTTTGAGAATACTTTGAACTTTTTGGAAGAAGGAAGTCACATTTTTTTGATAGGTCAAAATCTTTCAAACGAGGACATGCCTTACCTTAAATTCAAATACATTTATTGCGAATCAAATGTAGAGGAGACCAGGGATAGTTGACAATAGGGGGAGGTTGACTAACTGTCAAAAACTACACTCATTTGACAGTGTTACCTCATTCAACTTAGCACAAGAAATGCAATTCCCTTTGTCTGGCGTCTGTATGAGGAGAGGAGCAGCTTTTCGCACCCAGTTGAATAATACAACACTTTCAAAAAGGAAAAAAAAATTACAGTTAGTCAACGTAACCCTTAGTCAACTAGGCCCGGTGTCCCCTATTATTACAAAGCTCTTAAACTAGATAATGGACTAAAGTAGGTACTTTAGTCCATTATCTAGTTATTATCTAAAGGGTAATTAGGTAATTACCCTTTTCAGGTGCTGTAATAATAGTTCTCATAATCTAAAAGTATAATAATATTATTTTATCTAAAGTTTTGATAGAAATAGAGTTTACCTAACCGAAAACTAACATCCGTTTATTATACCTATATTTTATTTTTATTAGCATATATATTTTATTACATCAGCCTTGTTTTCCTAGCGTATAGAGATTGACGAAAAAACAATTATTGCTTGAATACTGTTTAGAAGAGGTTAGGTTTTGTAAGGTCCCAGATGACAACAAGCTTGCTTGCTATATCGATTGGTTTTGGGGTACATCTACACAGTTATTGTTTATAAATATTTACAAAAATTACTAAACCTTTACAAAAATTACAAAAAAAAACTTATAGTAATTGGTGACGCAATAAGTTTGCGCTACGACATTGTCGTAGCAAGTCTGCTACGGAACAGAATAGGAAGATAAAAAACCTTTTGTTTTTTTTAAATTTAAATCTTTTTTTAGTATACATTTTCTTCGAGACATACTGCCAGAAACATACAATGGATACGGAGGAGATTGGCATAGAGTATAATTAAGTTAAGTAGAAGTATTGTGGTCATAGTCTTTGGCTATAAATAATTTTATATAATTAAAATACAAATATAAAAATTATTGAAAACACACTAATAATATTGTCATCATCACCTTCAGTCATAGGACGCCCACGGCTGAACATAGGCCTCCCCCATTGACTTCCAGATTGGCCGGTTGGAAGCGGCCTGCATCCAGCGTCTTCCTAGGACCTTTACCAGGTCGTCTGTCCACCTGGTAGATGGGCGTCATGGAGACCACGTACCTGTACGTGGCCTCCATACTAGAACCTTTCTGCCCCATATGACGTTAGTTCTACGTGCTACTTGATATGTGCCGTCTTCGCAGGTCTCTTGGTCACAAATTAACAGCCTTGTTTTACAAAATACCAGATAATGAATTTTGCCAAATGCGTCTCCCAGCACACCTACACTCAGTCATATTTCATATATTCCTATTTCAGAAATCGTTTTACCGATACTGCGCAATTTTTTTGGCTATATTCGTATAATGCCAATAAATTGTTAAAAACTAGTGACGTTCCCCTACAACACGTCTCTCGTAGCGGACGTCCTCTTCCGCGGAACGGTAAATGATATGTGCCGTCTATTGTTTATGGGCATTAAAGCGGAGGTTAGCGGCTTCCTACCATAATGCACGCGGTGCAATTTGGCGCACTAAATCATAATAAGCGATGCTGATCTTTTGTGCTTTGCGATAGACTCAGTTAGGTTGTTTGTGTTAAACGAGTTTGTGTTGCATAATCTCAATTTCACCAAGCTCCGCTAGATAATAGATGATATAGATATAGAAATTGTGCAAATCTATGTTTTTTTTTCCTACATATTGTTTATTTTGTGTGGTTTTGTGTGGCAATGCTTATATCGTTTCGTGTCGACCTTCGTTAGTAAGTAACAGAGAGTAAACTTAAGTTAAATCGTAGGTACGTGTTTTAATATCTGAATTAACAAAATATCGATAACGATCGAAGGCTATGCTTGGGGTGCGCCTAATTTAAATTAAAATCAAATGAACTAATTTTAAAAGTTATTATAACGCTCATTTAATATAATTTTTACTTAGACTAAATACTCTTGTATAGCAAGAGTATTTAGTCTAAGTAAAAATTATATACTACTTCACTTCATATTATTTTCATTTGTTATAACATTTACATTTTATAATCACATTTTCTATAAAGCCTGAGATTTGTACGCAAGGGCGAAAGGACTGCACTTCCCGCAGCGCCGGAGAAGAGCAAATCCAATGGGCTAGTTTCCTAAAAAAATATAATTAGTCCGTCAGTTGATTTAACAGAAAATATTGGACACGTATTTTGTCTTTTCTCAATCAAACAAAAAATGATGAAGATATATCCCGTTAAAGTTCCACGTAACGTCACGCCTTGCGACACTTTTTAGCAAGGCGTGACGTCACGTGCTCACTTTGATGTGCTTTATCTTCGTCATTGTTTGTTTGATTGACAAATGACAAAATATGGGTCGAATATTTTTTGATAATCTAACTGATGGACTTAGTTTGTCTGGGCTGTTTCCGCACTTAGCCTCCTGATTGGGCCATTGTGCGAACTGATGGACTTAATAGAATAATCTTTTTTTGACCTAGGAAACTAGCCTATTGCATGTATGCTTGCATCATGCTTGCTTGCTCGCGTGCTTGCAAGCATGCATGCATGTTTCATGCTTGCATGCTAGAATGCTTCATGCTTGCATGCATGCAAATATGTAACCTGTTTTACGTTTTAGCTAATTACAAACAGTCAGGCGTTAAGTGAAATGATTATTAGAAAAACTAATATTATATTAAATATGTTTTATAACTCTTAATTGTTATTTAAAATTAGTGTTAGAGCTAATGATTGTTATTTTTATTTAAATTATAAAAAGATAGATTATATGAAACATTAATTCTATGAAGTGAGTTGTTATAACAATTATTACAACCCATTATTTACAATCATTTTGAACTTTGTTTCATTGTGATCGATCGATTAGTTTTATAGATATGCTATTTTGTTTACACGGGGATCTCAACAGGTAACCAAAATTAAAAAAAAAAAACAAAAACAAAAAAAAATTTTGAAAAAAAAAAAACTTGTTTTCCGTCGATAAAATTAAACATATTTTAATATGTGCACATTAAAAAGACTCACACTGTATATACATATACTAAATGTATTATGCAATTATTCTATTAAAAAATTAATTTGTTTGCTCTAAGAAAGAGATCGACTCTTGTCAGCGTAAAATTTGACAGTTTTGAAAAGGGTGAATTGTCAGTTTGGTGTCAGTCATCATGACGAGAAAAAAAACCGGTTTACTGAATACTTGTGTAGTGAGTACTGCAGTTCAGTTAACAAAAACTTGTTATAAAAAAAGTAAAGAAGTGGGTAGTAACAAGATTTAAACTTTTCAGCCGTATATTCTGTTATTTTCTAGATTCGGTAGAGTTACAAAAACAATAATTTTGTGAACTGGGGTTGCGATAAAAACACGATAATTTTTCAGCAAAACTACGATAATTCTAACCTATGAATGATATGAATCTGGCAACACTGCATATATTAATCTGTGGTTCAGGCTCAAAAGGGCAAGAACCCAGAGCCGTAAAACAAAATTTAAAAAAAAAAAACTGTGGTTGGTGACTGACGCCATATTGGTTTGTTTTTTTACGTGAGATTGTTACTGATTTTAATTTAAACTACACAATCATCGTCGACGTTTGAAATATGTTTTTTTAGTCAAATATTATTAACATAAACGTTTGTCGATTGTGTTTAGTACCATAAATAGGAATTTGTGACTTGTTGTGGGACGTGGACGCGCAAACGAAACTGCATGACGCGCTGTGGAAATCAAGTAAGTTCATCCAATTATTTAACTATTTACAGACCGAACACTTGATAAGTATCTACTATCCAATCCAATCGACGGCATCTAGATACCTAGATGCTTGCAGTATGTATTATTTACAAATAACCTCTAAAATTTACAGCTTTGACGTAATATTTCCTTGGTCTTGTTGACGATTGTATTTAGGTTTCTAGTTTTCTAATTGAAAGTTTAAATCATTCTCATAGTCAAAAAAAGAAAGAACAACTAGTAACGGGCTGTCATCGAGAATGTTTTATTATGACTAATGTTAGTAGGGTGAAGAAAAGAAAAAGAAAGATAAAAATTGTTTATTCGCCTGATGACTCGAATTCTTCTGATGAAAACCACTTTTCAAAAATAACTCAAATTAGAAAAAAAAAATCGAAAAAAAATAAGGAACAGTTAACATACCCAACTCCTCCTAAACCTAAATCAGTTCAGCAAAATATATTTACTGAAGAAATTCACGTTAGTTCAGGAGGAATTCAATCCAATAATGTTACAGTGACTACAAACTTAGCTGAAGATAACATCACCGTTCCACAAACTGAATCCTCTCCTAGAGCCGTTGAAGAATGTACTTATGGTAAATATCTTTATTAGTTATACTTAGACGACTGTCTAGTATAGTGGTTCGCGCTTCGGACTACATAGCCAGCGGTTACGGGTTCGAATCCCGCAAGAGGCAAATATTTGTGTGATGAGCACGAGCATTTGTACCATAATCATGGATGTTTATAAATATATTTAAGTATGTTTATCCATTATCTAGTCCATAGTACAAGCTTTGCTTAGTTTGAGGCTAGATAATTGGTGTGATTGTAGAAACAATTATTTATTTATTTATTATAATTGAATGTATTGATTTTTGTAAATGACAATTAGACATGAAGCATAAAAATCTTTTTTTTTTTTTTGTTGTATGCACTTCTGAAAAAATTGCAGAAGACATCATTGAAGTTCCCATGGAAACAATCCCAAATGTGAATTTCCGTTCCAAAGAAGCTGTGAATGGACCACCTGGTAAAGATGTCAATTTATTTTTATATTATTTTCTTTATTATACATGAAATTTACAGCATTTTATTATATGGTATTTTTTTGTTTCACAAAATAGCTACAGAAGAAGTTTCGAATGATATGACAATTGATGTAAACACCGCTGTGGATTGCCCAATCACCACTCTACCTAGTTCCAACCAAGAAAAACAACTTCAGTTAGAGTTAGAAACTTGCAAAGAAGCTAAGAAAGCCGTAAACGGCCAATTTGGTAAGGTTTTTTAAAATATATTTCCATATCCATAATATATCCATATAATTATTGTAGTGTTTCACTTTTTTTTGTGTTTTAGGATGCAATACATGTAAGCAGTTTTCTATACAGCAGAGTCACCTGATACAAGTTGTGACTGACTTAAGTAATCAATTGGCTGAATTGAACAGAAAAGTAAATTTACTGTTAGGGAGGTCAGGAGATATAGTTCATACAAACTTAGATGACAATGAATCAATCGCAGAAATATGTGCAAGTCTTCCAGTAAAGGATGATCCAAGTTTTGAGCATTTAAATGAACAATTAAAAAATAGACAAAATAAACAGGCAATTGTATGTAGAAAATAACATATTAATAAACGTCCGATTTTGTTATTGTTTAATTAAATACCAAAAACTTTTTGCAGATGAAATTTTTGACTGGTATCGGTGGAAGAAATGTAAGAAGTCTTACAACAAATATTTTACGCAGATTGTTACTGGATGAGGTAGCAGAGTTTTATTCCTTAACGGAAAAAAAAATGAAAAATTCTAATAAAAAATCATTTATGACCACTGAAACATTTAAATTAATCTTTCGTAAGTATATGTCATATTTTTTTTTGTTTTTGTGTAGTCTACAATAGCCAAAATTAAAAGAGAAATGTTTGTTAAGTGTTAAACTAGGTACTAGCAAATATCAAATTTAAAAAATTACCCGATTGGCGTAGTGGCGTGGTGTATCGCCTTGAACGCTAAGGGTCTGGGTTTGATTCCTGCTTGGGGTAAATTTAGAAACTTTTCAAAATTGGCTCGGGTCTAGGTTTCCTAGGAGCTGCCCTTCTTGTAAGGTAGTTCGTAAAACAACTTCAAAACCATGACAGTTAGTGTGTTGTCTGGTGCATAATTTTATTAATTTTAGCATCCATACAACTTTTTTTTCATGACTATGTAATTTAATTAAAATATTTTTTCAGAAATCTGTAAAAAAAATTTGAAGATGTGACTGAAAATCATATTAAAGAAATAATAAGCGATTGGCTAAATCAAGCAAAAGTTAGAATAACAAGAAGGTATGATTAGGGCCATTTTTCCAACAGCCAGATAATTTATATACGTTGAATAAGTGTGACATGTTGACAGAATTCTTATAGAAAATGTGTCAGAACGTCAATTTTATTCTCCAAATAAAAGTTATCTGGCTATTGAAAAATTGGTTCATAAATAACATAATTCTTGTTAGACGAACTGATTAGGTATTTACTCTTCATTTTGATTAGGTATTATTTAATAAAGTAGTATCTTTGATTTGTTTCAGAGCAGAGAGACAAGATAAAGAAGATCAACAGAAAGCAGATTAATGTCAATATTTAATCATTTTGATTAAAATTATAAAAGGGTTTAATTAATGAGGTGTTTTTTCTAATAAAAATATGGTGCAAATACAGGAAACATATTATTGTACTATAAGAATCTAAACAACTTTCTCATGTTTATGAACTTATGTCTGAAATAGATTTTTGAGTCCTCATAGAACAAACTTTCAGATCTTGATATTTTCTAAATTATTTAGTATTTTGGGATATGGCTTCACTTATGAAACTTGTTCAGAATAGTCAATAGAATAATGTGTTAGGTTTATTTGCTCCATATTTACCTATATACATTCCTTTCGGAAAGTTATTTAGTTTTATGAACACATTCTTCTCACCCAGCTTATATGAAAAAAGTAATACATTATTAATTTGCAAATTTAAAATCTATCACTTTTTTTTACACATAGCTAATTTTTACATTGTATATACTGATAGCGATTGGATTACTACTCAGTAAAAATTTCTTACGTGTTATCGACTGGTTTACTGTGTATACTTATCAAATTGTGTAATTTGATAAGTATACACAGTAAACCAGTCGATAACACGTAAGAAATTTTTAATTTTGCGGACCGCACTGATCGGTCCGCTATAACAAAGAAACAGCAAGTTTGTTATGTCAAAATTGTATATAATTTGAAGAAATAGACTTTATGCAAGTTTGTTATGTTAATGTTGCATATACTTCACAAAAACAAACAGCAGGCAAGCTTGTCGCTTGTAAACTAGAAAGTTTGATTCAAACTTGCCTCAAGTGTATACACTTGCCATGGCAAGTTATTCACAAACTTTCCATTTTGACACGTCAAACTTGCTTCAAGTCAGATTCAAGTTTAAAATGCTATCTGGGTATATGAAGAAAGATTATATTAAATAAAATTATATTATAACAGCGTTATATTAATAATATTTATACGGAACATTACACACCCCTATGCTTGGTAGTAAGTAATAGTGATTATCTACCGAAGTTAGCATTCTACAGCCCGGTAAAGAATGGATGGGTAACCATACCGACCATATAAAGACATTTTGACGACCGACCGACAGGCGAGCAGGCCGGACTTGGCGTAGCCATCTCCGAGGTCCTGGGTTTGATTCCCGGTCGGTTCGATGTACAAAACAAACTTTTCTATATTATCTCGGGTCGGGGTGTTGTGGTAGCGTCGTTGTTTCTAATTTCTATAACACAAGTGCTTTATCTACTTACCTTAGGATCAGAGCAATGTACGAGTAAAGTATGTGACTTAGTCTAAAATATATTTATTTATTTTTATTAGAAATATAAGCTTCTTCATGAATTGCAAGGAAATTATATGATTACTGAAATCATTTATGTAAATAAATAAAAATAAATGATTCCACGAATTTGTGTACCTAATTTACTTGCAAATTTTCAATGCTTGATGCTTGATGATCAAGCTTTTTTCGAATTAGACCTAACGGTAATAGAACGCTATCGCAGTATGTGATCCTAGGCCTCGTCATTACGGGTGTTCGTTTGCGTGCGCCTGCGCCGCTCTCAATGGGCCGGAAGCAAGCTCTACATGGCAGCGTTGCTCGCCGGATGTGGTTGATGTCGTATCGCGCCATAAACAAATAAATATCTGTAATTTGATATATCAATATTACAATCATTTTGGTGTAACGGTGAAGTGGGCTCGGAACGGGTGTGAAACTTCAATCCGTTCGTTCCAACTGTTTTGAAACCGCTTAACACATTCGCGGTGAGTATTCCTATGATTGACTATGTGAAAAAAAAAACTTAATTCTAAAGGCATGAATTTTATTAATAACCAAACCAACTTACAAGCTAAACAAAAACGTCGTTTAAAATATAAATGCGTACAAGCTCGCAATATTTGCAGTACTTTGAACTTTTTTTGTGTTTATAAGAAATAATAACTGGTATTTAGATACAACAGAAAAAACTTCAACATAAGTTACATGATATATTAATTACTACATCCAATATCCAGTATTTTCGCCCGAAAACTTTTCCAATAACACCTCTTTTACGTATATTCTCCTTACCCGGCGCCTTAAAGCAGTCTACACTGTATACTCAATTGAAATAAACAAACAAGAAACAAAATAAACAATATTCATATGCTAGGGCTGCAATACCCTTATCTAAAAATATTTACTATACACTCATTTAACATACCCTCTAGCTAGAGCAGTGATTTTTCACTTACATTTTTAGTATTAACTGACAAGTCCTGTCAACTCCTGCCCATACAAAAACAGTATACGGTCACAGATGACAGACAAAATAAATGTCATTTCTACTCTATAAGGTATGTGCTGCATGTTTTTTTCAGGAAGCTGATTGACCAATTTAGTAAGCTAGAAAATAAAATCTTTGCGAACGGTTACACCAACCATTAAATTTTAGATAACTACGATTATGTAATGAATAATTATAACTGCTAAATTTATTATCAAATTTATACTTAAGTACAGCGCACAAGCGCAGCGTAGAACGTCCACCTACAAGGTGGACAGACGACCTGGTAAAGTTTGCAGGAAGCCGTTGGATGCGGGTCGCTTCCAACCGGCCAATTTGGATGTCACTGGGGGAGGCCTATGTTCAGCAGTGGACGTCCTATGGCTGAAATGATGATGATGATGACTCAACTACAAATCCTCGTGATCAACACACAAAGATTTTTCACTTGCGGGATTCGAACCAGCACCCCTGGTTTGAGACGAAGTCCGGTGCACGAGCCACTGGACCAAGACAAGACGGACGGCAATACCTACTATAATACCTGTCGCTACTACAATACCTACTATAAATTTTCCTTCAACTCTACTTGGCACAAAAAAATGGCTTTTAAAAGCCTATTTTTTTAAAACTACAAGTCAACTGTGCTTCTATTAGTACTACAAGCTGAACTCTCACTAAAGGTTCCGCCTGTGCTATCAAAGTTCAGCTTATAATGGCGTACACCCTAAACACAGTTATTTTCCAAGGAGATATCGTAGCCGTGCGTAGCCCTAAGTCCGTAATGCAGAATAAATCGTACGGATTCCGTCTGCAACTATGCAAGTGAGTAGTTTATGTACGCGACTGTAACGAATCTACAATCGCACCTCCGTTACAGGACCTCGATTGCTTTTTGATGCAGTTGAAAATTCCTAGCTAGAAGTTGACTACCTACATTATACTATTAGGTAGATAAATAGGTACTTAAGCCGCAGATTCGCTGGCGGGCTGGCAGGGCGTGAAGCGGACGTTTAATCGTTGTGCTCACTAATACTCACCATATAGCGATTTCACAGAAACGTAGCGAAAACGCGACCTAACATCATTATCACCATCATTTCAGCCATAGATCGTCCACTGCTGAACATAGGCCTCCCCCGTTGTCGTCCAGATTGGCCGGTTGGAAACGGCCTAAAAGTTTCTAAAATGGAGGCCACGTACCGGCAAGCGCAGCATAGGACGTCCACCAAGGTGGACAAATAACCTGGTAAAGGAAGCAGGACGACCTCGCATACTGACACTCAAAGTCAAACTTATCGATCCACCTAGGGAGACAAATATATATAATGTACCTTACCAACCGAGGTAAGGTAATCGTCCACCACCACCACCACCACCGAGGAAAAGATGGAATCTGGCACTACCCAGTTCCCTATCGCTTTCCTTTTTTTACAACATACCTTACGCTTACCTACTACCTGAAGGAGTACCAACCTAAGAACGTGGGGTCCCCTTTCCAGAAAACAGCGGCTTTTGCAGCAGTTGTGCCGAAATGGATAAACCCATTACAGCCTGCGGTGAAACCCGTATAGAAGACTTCCATCCTCTACACACAAGATCACCTCAACACTAGCACTATGCAATGTGAATGGAATTGCAACACAAGACCCTAGGTAAAGCGCCCTTGCATGAGGCTACCAGATTTCCGGAGCAGACATAGACTGGGTTTGTAGCGAGCTTTGCCCAGTCATGGCTCTTGGCAGCAACCATTAAGTCGATAGCCTTGATAGATGGTCCTACTAACTACTGAATAGATTCTATAGTTTTTACTCTGCATTTCGGCAAGTCAACGAAGTATTATTTATTAGGCTTTATGATTACAATTTGATTGATTTGTACTACCAAATCATAGGTTTTCTAAATAAAATATTTTCGTCGCTAGTTGGTTAAAATCTAGTAACGAAAAAGCAATATCTTGGTAATTAAAAAAAGCCAGTGGTATTTTCCATAGATCTAAATTGATTTTCCATACCAAAGATAATTAAGAATCTTGCTAAATAACTAGTCTATTCTGTTCAACAGTTATTCATTTTCACAGTGACTGATGAAATATTATTATCGTTAGCCGGCTAAAATTCTCAATGAGACACGGTCCGCGTAGATAATTATCACTCAAAGAGTAGCAAAGGCGTTCATTCAAATAAAGGTTGGTACTTCATAGACATTCAAATAGGTACATAAAAGAGTTTGAAACCTTAGGTTGTTACTTATGATGTTGTGAGATCCGGTAGATTGACCACCTCGTCAAGTTTACGGGAAGCCGCTGGATGCAAACGGCTCGATACTCAATAATACTCATTTATTTTGTACATAGGCCCTCTTCCGGGCACTTATACACGTCCCAAAATATTGCTTAGTCCTACTACCGCTTCGGGACTAAATATTGGCTGGTGATAAGAAGGAACGACGCAACAAACTCAGTCACCTTTGTCAGCCTTCTTTACAGGAAATACAGTTACAAGACATGTAGTAAGTGTGAGCTAAGCGGGTTAAGTCCATGCACTCTTGTCGTTTAAATAATCGTCTATTTTATAATATCCTTTTTTCATAAGGATTTTTCAAATATGAATTTTGAATTCATGTACAGGTAATTTAACAAGAGTCTGTGGTACTTTATTAAAAATTTAATACATTTCCCCAAGAATGAATCACCAACTTTGTGTAGTCTGAAGCTCGAGCTCTTAATTTGGTTTATGGAGGTGGCCTAAGTTATTGTTTAGCAGTAGACTGATGATGATAATGTAAGATCCAGAGAAAACTGTACGGAAATTATCAAGATATTAATAAGAAAAAGCCGCGGACGGAAAATTGACTAGTAACAAAAAAACAACTAAGATTTACCTCCTTAAGAAATTTTACCTGATACACTAATTTAGATAAAATCAGTTCAATTCAATCAGCGAGCCAAAAACAAAACAATTGTAAATCGAGACCTCTGGCGAACAAGGTAAGTACCCCGTCACCAAGTATTTTTGACGTCAAAAATACTGCATATATTATAAGACATGTTAGGTAAACCAAGTCACAGTACCCATCATCTAGGTAAGTAGGCACTCTGAACGAGTTTGACGTGAGAACGCGAATGTAGGCGTGTGGTCGGAACGAAAGCGCTTACTAGAGCGTGACTGCTCTCATTCAACGCCCTGCGAAGGGAATACGAGCTATGCCATGCTCGTGTACGGTTAAAAAAAGTACAGGCAACAGCTTAATTACAGCCTACCACAAAATCTTTTTTTTTTCAATTGATATTGAACTTAACTTAACGTTAAGTTATAACTTCAAAAACAGATTAGGTTTGTTTTTAGCTTTTTAAAGTCGGTTCGTTTTTATAAAAAAAAATAAAGTACTTTGCCTATTTTTAGTCAATAATTGAAGAATGCAAACACGTTTTATCTGCTGTAAGTAGGTACCTATACTGATTTCATTCTCTATTTTACCCATGGAGCACACCCTATAGAGTAGAAATGTCATATTATGATTTCTTGGACAAAATTTTCCGCCATTTTTTAATCTGTTACTGTACTCTTTTTGTACATTCATACTAAATGTAAGTGAAAAATCACTTACTAGTCTCGGAGAAAGATGGTTCGTATTGCTGCTCTATAGGGTATGTGCTCGATAATTTTTTTTCTTTTAATTTCGTGTCAAAGAGCATCTCATGACGACTCCAATAAGCCCCAACACGGCTCGGATACATTGTTTTATTACAGAGTTCCAGTGCCTACCTTCAGGCTTCGTCATCAGCACAATTCGATGGTATTAAACCATTATCATCAGAATCATATATTTAAATTTTCTTTATCGACTATAATGAAGCTTAAATATCTTAATTCAGATTAAGTATCTCATCGCTACTCGCGATACTTCCGTACCCAGTCGCTGAACTTTGCCTACGCTAGCACTACGCATTTTGGCGGGTTTTTGAACTATTTTACTGTTCAAAGATTGACACTTTTACATCCTACATCTACCCTCCATACTGAGAAGCAAGGCAAATATTTTTTAGTCAAAAGTCAAAGTCAAAAGTCAAAAATCATTTATTCAATTTAGGCTAAAGGCAAAACTGCCACTTATGAACATCAATAATAACATTATTGGCCCATATGGGGCAGAACATGTCTCCTTATATTTTGGGCCCTACTAGCGCTTCGAGACAAGACACAGACAATCTGGCAAGTGCTGAGAAGAAACGCCGGAACAAACTCAGTCAGTCAACACACAGACACAGAGTCAGTCTCGTTTAGTGCACTCTCCACAATACATTTTTCATATTTAAATGAAGTTTATTATTTTTAAAATATTTAATAAATTAAAATAAAACAAGTATTGGAAGAACTTTGGATCTTTATTACAAGTAAAATGTAATGAATTACAGTAGTAAAAGTTCACAACACATTAGATCTGAGTACAAGAGTATACAGCGTGCATTTTGGCGTTCTTCCTCAGTATTGAAGGATACAAAATCTAAGTAAACGCTACAAGTACGAAAAACTATACTTAAAATCAGTCTCCATTAAAATAATACATAGGATTACGATTTGCCGAGTGCAAATATCACTTGACACTAACGCGAAAAATATCAATGAATTATTTACAATATCAAGTTCTTGCTACACGGAAAGTAACAATTATTGAGTCATTTCTCATTTCCCCAGGATTATACGATGAATACACATTTCCATAACTCAAATTGCAACATTTTTAGAAAAACATTTGATTTTTAACACGTTTTTTGTGTCGCTGCTTACTGGTTGACTTAGCCACTCCATTAAGGCGCAGGGTAAGGAGAATACACGTAAAAGAGGGGTTTTTGCACAAGTTTTCTAGCGAAAATTAATAATATATCATGTAACTTATATGTTGCAGTTTTTCTCGTTGAATCTAAATACTAGTAATTATTTCTTAGAAACACAAAAAAATATTTTCAAAGTACCGCGAATACCGCGATCTTGTACACATTTATACTTAAAACGACGTTTTTATTTAGTTTCAACGTTGGTCGAGTTATTTATAACATTAGTGCCTTTAGGTTGAAGTATTTTTTTCAAATAGTCAACAAATAAAGATTTTTTAATGGATTTTACTCTTAGCACCTACTTTTCTGTGAACTAAAATCTTGTTCGCAATGATAATCTATGCACAGGACCGCAACGGATGGATGTTTAGTCTGTAAGAAGCATATGTATTATCTTAGGTACGTAATAAATGTCGCGCGAGTCGACGCTAAATGCTAAAGGTCACTTGCCTTACCCGTCGCCTTAAATGACTTAACTGTTCATTGACTGTTGGCATTTAATCAAATGGCTAAAAGTCGTACACTGTAACGCATAATTGAAAGGCTAAACATCGAAATTATTAACATTACATACAATACTAATAGAAATAGGCAAGCGTTCCGGGTTTGATTTCCAGTCGATGCAATTCAGAAAACTACCTTTTTAAATAGGAAAGCAATAGATCGCTTCTAGCGATAAATAATAAATAATAATAAAATAATAAATAAATTGTTTTCAAAATCACACCAATTATCTAGCCCCAAACTAAGCAAAGCTTGTACTGTGGCGACTAAATAACGGATAAACATACTTAAATACTTTTATAAACATTCATGACTTAGGTACAAATGCTCGTGCTTATCACACAAACATTTGCTCCTTGCGGGATCCGAACTCGCAACAACACAGACGGTCGTCAATAAGACCGCCTAAATTGTACTATTCTAAATGTACATATTTTTTTCCTTGTTTTGTGTGGTGTGCAATAAAGAGTATCTATCTATCGCATAAATAGCTCTGAAACTATGGTAAGTAGCTTAAGCACTTGTGTTACAGAAATCAGAAACAACGACGGTACCACAACACCCAGACCCGAGACAATATAGAAAAGTTATAGTTACCTCAGAGATCATTGGTACTGCTATGTCACTGCCCTGTAAAAATTCCTGGACTAGCTGTCTCATACAAATGACAGCAAATTTTGAGCCAATTTGAATTTGAAATAAGAGTACCGAAAATCAATTTTAAGGTAAAAGATGGTAAGTAACTATAAGATTTTTTTATAACAGGATTACTTTAAGATATTAAAAGATAAAACAATTACTCTCTAAACTGCTTATACATGTATATTCTATGTTTATAAAAATCAACTCTATAATGAATTATAAACAATTATAATAATTTACTATTTCTACTTCATCAATTAACATTGTATCACATAAAAAATAATTGCTTATAAATTACACACGATCTCTTGCAGTTAAATAATTTTTTTTATGAAAAATAAAAAAGGGCAAAATGCGATTGGCACGCACCCAATTGAGCAAAAAAAAAATTTTTATGTGAAATTTTCCTTTTGTCAAATTACATGATTCTAAGTCAACAGGAAGTACTCTATAGGTTTTAATTTGCTGGCAGGCGACAAAATGCTGAATAACCGGCCTTATCTTATGATTGCGATGACTTAAGTTTGATTTTTATACAGCTCAAGGGATTGCAGACCTTAGATATTAATTTCAACTAATATCTCCACGCGTTCTTAATGAAAAGGGTCTTGACCGCCAGACAGTCGGACAACGAAGTTCAATTCAATAATATATTGATTGTAATCTATAATGTTATGATTATTATCATAATAATGGTTTCCTTTATTCCTTTAGATGTACGAAACCCTAAAAAAAGAACATTATTTTACATTATTTACTAATTATGAGTGCCCATAAAAAAAGAGATTTAAAAAAAATCTATTTTACACTGGCTGTCCCGGCGAACTTCGTACCGCTCGCGCCTCTATACATTTTTGTTTTGTGAATTTTCTGATGTTTTAGTAGTTATTCTGCTATTCGGGGCGAATACAAATCCAACAAACCAAAAATATAAAAATCGGTTTAGCCGTTCTCGACATATAAATGGTGTAACTAACCCGACTTTGTTTTATATACAGGGTGTAACGAAAAGGTGAAATAAAACTTTAAGGGGTTATTCTACGGCTAAATTACATCAACTTTTTCTATGGGACCAACATCGAAATCTCAAAAAAAAAATTACGTTTCCATACAAACAGATGCCAGCTGGTCGCGTTTTAGTATGGGAAAGTGTTTTTTTTTTTGGCGAATTCGATGTTGGTCCCATAGAAAAAGTTGATGTAATTTAGCCGTAGAATAACCCCTTAAAGTTTTATTTCACCGTTTCATTACACTCTGTATATAGATAGATTATTTAAATAAATGGGGCAAGCTTGGAATCGTCAGCCATCACGAACTCGAACGAAGAGTTGTGGGTCGTCTCAACTGATCTCCCTCAGATGTACCTTTTTTGTTTTTTTGATTTGGCTATTTTTAAACGAAATAACTGCGATTTTCTGTCTACGCAGCGGACACACTTAACCAGTTCCATTACTATTAAATGGAACCCACAACTTACGGAAAAAAATTGTTTTATATAATGTGTTTACTATGTCAGTCTTTAAACAACATCAGCTGATACCGTGGTTATTGTAAATTCAACGTAATTTGACACAAGTTGGAATCTGTAATCTTCAATTCCTTTATCTTAAAAAGCGCTTGAGCCTTCACCAGGCAATAGACAAGAAGTGACCATTACACTTGGAACCTTATTTACTCGTCTTACGAAAGAAAATCAAAGTGAAATTTCAACAGGCTTAACCTGGGAAACCACAATATTGACCGTCCGTTAATTTAGTTTTTTATTTATTTGCAGTTTTTTATATAAGTGCATCCTACAATATTTTCCTAATTTTATATCGTGTTACTACGTGTAAACATCAGTTTGGTCTTGACAAATCCATATTTTGAGTTTACTGTTGCCAGAGTTGGTGTTAAATAGTTAAAATCAACATAAGTTTTTTAAACGTGAATACTTGACAGTGACAATATTTCTACTAAAAAATACACATTAACCGTTTAAATGTCTTATCCAATGTTAGTGTAGACCAAAATTGTATTTATACATTTAAATGCAAAAGCAAAGTAGTTATTAGGTACATATTTTGTCAAACACGACTATATCACTATTGTAATAAGACACATTTTGAGTTAAATATAACAATTCAATTAATATTGTTCAATTCCTATACATGGCAATGCACTTGTTTCGGTTAAATAAGCGTCGTTTTGAGATTTATATTTTAGAAGAGCTATTAAATGTAACTATAACAGCAGAAAAGTTTGTGTAAAACCAGGATTTGTATATTTAAGTGCATTAAATTCAAGGTTGCGTCACGCACGCAAATCAGATGTATTTAGATTCCAAAATTTAACATTAGCCAAAATATGACTTTGACGCTTCCTATTTATTGTTGTAGTCTGTGGTTTGATGTCAAAATTGTAAATTATATTTTAGTTCCATAAACAGATGGCTGCGCCCAAACGAAAACGCTAATATTATCGTTTCAGGCCCCCGATTCAGAACCCTTCGAAAACGAATTGACAGCCGATAAATCACGTGTGGTGTCACGTGGTTTTTCGGTCGACAATGTTATCGAAGAGTTCTGAATCGGGGACTTGGTCTAGTCATTTTAATAACTAGACACAATCACAACTTTTAGCTTGTATTTTTTACTAGCAGAGCAGTAGGTATCTAAATTAGTAAATCAATATTTTTTCTATGGACGGTAAAAACGTACCACTAACTTGAGTTTTACGGCTATGCAAATATTGATTCTTATGAAGCAAGTTAATCACTATGAGATATAATATATATTATAATCAAGAGATATACAATGTGTAGTTTTTTGGACCCGACAAACTTTAAGGGTGGATTGTACGATTAATTTCATCGAGAAAACACCCCCATATGTGGGGTCAAATCTCAATATTTTAGGAATGACGGCCATTTTAAAATGTTGAAAATTATCTACATTTACTTGAATAACTTTGAAAAGAGCCCCCATTTGATGGTATTTTTATTTATTCCCTTGAAAGTATTTGATATAAGCTACTCAATGATACCAAAACCGTATCTCTACGTCGAGGCAGTCAATAATTATTAAAAGTTAAAACACCCCTGACGCAGCGCATGTAAGTTGATTTCACTTACAAACAGAAGTCTTTCACTTAAAAGTATGATAGAAATACCAAAAAATGTGGCATGTACTTTAATAAAAATAATTAGCACAGCATAATTAAATTTTACGATAAAAAAACGATAAAGATAAAAAATAATTATCAAAATTTTAAAATGGCCGCCATTCCTAAAATATTGAGATTTGACCCCACATATGGGGGTGTTTTCTCGATGAAATTAATCGTACAATCCACCCTTAAAGTTTGTCGGGTCCAAAAAACTACACATTGTATTAAAGCCCGATAGGTTTTTGATCAAATTTTTAATATCTTAGTAAAAACAGTTCAATTTAGTACCATGGTAAGCTTTAAGTAAATATGTGTAATTCAAGATTTAATAAATATTTCATAGTGAAAATCACCTTTATTAAATATATTTCGGACTATAATATATATCTCATAGTGAAAAACCAGCTTTAATCTTGCGTCAATAGTACAATACTCTTTTAGGTTTCATAGACAAGGAATTACACTATGGTATGTAAAATTACAATAAGTCTAAAAACATATTTTGCTTTTCTCTGCACTACATTCAAATCGCAAACTAAGTTTAATCTATAGTTATACTGTTTGTAACTAATAACTTATGGCTTCTAATAACAATATATGATATAAAAATACGTAAACTTAACATCTATTGTTTCATTATAATATCTAACAAAGCATAATGCTGTTTATAATCACAATTGTCTTAAACAAGGTCTAGTGTTATCAGGTGCAATTTAAATAGGAATGTTCCCAAACAATAGTAATATTTTCCTAATTATACCTGGCAACACTTTATAGTCAGATCATATTTACAAACTGGTATTGCATGCAAAAATTACGCAAAAAACACTTTTAACTTTACAATATAAAGACAACATCCAACTAGCATCAAATAAGAGTATATACTTATATTATTTGCCATATTATTCTAATATTTGTCCCAGAACAAATCAAGTTTACTCAGTGCCTTTAATTAAGCAAGATGGAACTGCATGAAGCACATACCCTATACTATAGAGTAGAAATGCCATATAATTTGTTCGACAAAATTTACCGTCATTTTTTATTCTGTATCCGAACTGATTTATGTATTGGCGATAGTTGACAGGACTTGTCATTTCATACTATGTAAGTGAAAAATCACTTACTAGTTTCGGAGAAAGATGGTTCATATTGCTGCTCTATTTCTATTCTAGATTAAGAACTTGATCTTGTTTAGCTTCAAAACATTATATTTATATTTTTTAAATTTTTATGTTACTATGGCATATGGCCACTATGTTTGTTCTGGCAATCTATTCGGCTTGACTCCCACGAGACAGGCCTAGCCTAGTGTGGGAGTCATAGAATGTTTGTATTTTGGCTAATGTGATCTGTTTAATAAACATTTTTTTTTTATAGGGTATGTGCTCGATGCGGAACTGTAACAGAAAGACAGTAGATGTCTACTGGTATAATACCTACGCTGTAGACCATAGAATGTCTGCCGCTGCGCGACATACGTGTATAAATCGAATTAACGCAAAACCTAAGAATAGTTCGTTCAGAATCGGGAGTAAAATCGATTACACTAGTTTTTTAAATGTTAATTTTGACCGAAAATATAATTTTTCTATAAATGCCGAATCTAAAAGTTAAACAATGCGCTTATATGAACGAGTCATAGAGCTACGACTTAAAGATAATAGACATGAAATTAAGTCATTTTCAAAAATAAACAAATTTATACAGGTTATTGAATAGACCAAATTTTATTTTTTATTTGTTGTATCAATTTTAAGATATGGCTTGTTTAAAAAATAACTGAAATGATAATGATAATGATGATTAATTTATCGTAATAAAATTTAGTTGAAGAGTCTAAGCTTCTGCGTTATTTCAATTATACTTTGTATATACTGTACTGGTATGGTAATGGATTTTAGAAAATCCTGCTCTTAGTTACATATTTCAACGACAACTTAACAAACTTTTAGAGGTTTACAGTGTGACTGTTTTTGTAATATTCGTAATCAATGTGAATGCTATCTAAAATAGCTAATGGATTCACAACTTTTGATGGCTGTACGCTATCTCTTTTCATTGACAAATGATAGAAAAGGATGTATTGACGAATATTTAGAGACAGTAAAAGTTTTAGACTCGAACACCACACACGGTACTAAATCACAGAAAAACCGGCGTAACATTACCTACAAATAATACTCTTCTTTACCTTTTTTAAAACCAAAAGTCAAGTGAGATACAAACAATACTTAATTTATATTCATGCCGGTAACACCGAACTTACCAGGCTCCAAGCCTACATTCATCAATCCGTTCAACAAATGACTAGCTGAATAATCGTCACTCACACTATTGCACTCTCTATTGTACTCACTACAAGTTCTGTCCACACTTTCATTGATACAATCCAAGAAATGTTCAAAGAAATCTGGGAAATTATCATAACTTGGGAACACATTGATGTCTATGACTGCATGGTTACCTGAACTGTTGTCTATGACGACGTCAAAACCAGCCAGTAGTAGTCCAATCTCTTTTCTTAAAACTCTGATGATACTCCTGATTTTATCCTCGTTTGGTGTCATCCGAATATCAGCCTTATCGTGGGGGTCTAAGATCGAAAGTGTGGATTGGCTATCCGCTTTGCAAACTTCGCCTGTGCTGTAGAAAATTGGCGCCAAATCTTCTGACGCATAGAAGTTTTTCAGACTAGGCCTCTCGCATATATGGTATCTGAAAAATTTACAAAAGAATACCGTATTAGTTAAGCTATTTTGTTTTTTTATAATAAACATGATATGATTTTGTACATTAATAAATTGCAAATGATTTTACATTGAAAATAAAAGGTTTTACCATTGTGTTTTTAAAATTCAAATTAAATTCTTTAAAAAATAAGTGTTATAAATATTTTAAATGTTTAGCAATGAAGTGCAAAGATTGGCAACACTCCTTGCAATGCTGCTATCATTTCAAATTAAACCAATCAAAACGAAATGTCAGTTCTTTGTTTATCTTAATGATCACGAATCAAAACTCCAAGTTTAGTTGTAAATAAACTAATTCCTTCTCATACAACTTACCTATTTCCAATTAAAAACACCTTATGTAGTACTGCGTTATGGTTGACAAAGCTCTGAACGACGCACGGTGGCTTGCACACACCCAGTCCCTTCTCATTGAAGACCACGATCATCTCATGAGCAGACTTAGACCCGTGGGCAATAGTAGGCTTGCATATGACAGGGAATGTTACGCCTCTTTGCTGCATTATTTCCATATTTTCTTTTATATTGGATGACGTGAACTCGGCAAATGTTGGTGTGTATATTCCTTGCTTCTTAAAGGATGGCTCGTCTTGTAGGATTGAGTAGTAGCGGTACCTAGAATAAATATTGCTTCAACAATTTTCTACTAACAACAACTTTAAGGCGAAGGGGATGGAAAGTGACCTTGAGCAATTAGCGTCAACTCGAGCGACATCAATTCCGTGCTATGCTTCTTGCGGTTGAGCGGGCATGCAACATCGCCTTTTCGAGGCTATAACGCCTGTTTATCAAAGTATCCGCTCATGGAAAAGTAGGCGAAAAAGTGGTATCTATTATAAATCCTTAATTTGTTGATTAATTGAAAAAAAAACACAAACAAAAGGCACGAATGCTATAAATAACTATGACAAGTTTGAAACTAAACAGAAACCTCGTTTAAAATATAATTTTATATAAGATCGCGGTATTAACGGTACTTTGAAAAATTTTTTTGTGTTTATAAGAACTAATATATAGTATTTAGATACTACGAGCAAAACTTCAACATATAAGTTACATGATATATTAATTTCCACATTTCATATCCAGTATTTTCCGCAGAAAACTTTCTCAAAAACACCTCTTTTACGTATATTCTCCTTACCTGTCGCCTTAAGCCAAAATGGTTTTCTATGAAATGTGTAGCGCATTGATTTAAAAAGTAAAGATACGGCTGACAGAACAATTCACATTGCACTTTCGCCATACATGACACACTAACGCCATCTGTTAGACTATAATGTCAACTGTTAGACCGCATCACAGATGTAACCTTGTCAGAGCGGCTTATAATTAAAGAGGAACTCAGTAAAAAAATATTTATTATTTTATATTTAAAGAGTTATCGTAGTAAATATTATGTAAAAGTTTTTGCTTGCTTAAATAAAAATACGACACCATGTTTCATTTCGCCAAAGATCAGTAGAAAATCTACAGTTAAAAACATAGTTATTTCTTTGTACTTTACACTTACTACGTTAAAACACACGTTAGTTTGATTTCCTTAAATATTAGATAAATCGAAACTTCAGATATTTTATCATCATAAAACATAATATAGTGCTCACAGTGTAAAACTAATGCACGCCGCTACAAAGTTATATCGGACATTCGTACGGTAAATATGGCGTCGCTTCGTATAATTGACAAGAACGATACATAAATATTAAAGCAATGTAAATAATTATCAAATTTACGATTTACCGGTGAAATGTAATATTAGAATTATTTTTGGTGAACTTTCTATCGTAATTTACACAATTCTTAAAAGAACTTCCAGGCATATTATTTTATCTTAGGACACCGGCTCCCGATGACAGCCGACCACTGACTACGTCACTTCTGCCCTAGGTAGGGTCAGAGTAGGGCCCGGTTTTTTCACCTTTTCGTTACACCCTGTAGTCAATGGTGTAGCCCTAAAGCGGTTGGTTGCGCAACCAAACCTTGACTAAATGAGATACTCTTTATGGAGCTGTATAACTACATTTTGTTGGTAGCGGCGACTGGTTGCAATGGGGTTATGCCACTTTATGCATGCGTCTGGATAAGGGCCCAAGTTATTTAATCATAACAGTTAATTTTCAGTTAATTCATGTTTAAGAAATTAGCTTTAAGGCACTTAGCTTTAAGCTTTTACTAATTTACCTCTAAGTCTTATTTCGTTTCGCAAGGATTTAAAAAATGGGCTTTCGATCCAGGTACACATTCACGCCACAGCACTAGATGGCTGCATTGAAATTGTATTAAATGAAGATACTGTTTGAAAATTACTACACTGTGTCACACTACAACTCTTCTACAACTAAGTACTTAAATTAGACATTATACCATTTTAATAAATCACTTACCGATTCAATAGTATCCTTACTTTGTCTAAAGGGTCGATCACAGTAATGTGGGGGTGATTTGACAAATATTGCTCCACGCGGCCAATGATGTGTGATGCCTGCAAAATCCGAGGTAAACAATTTATTTATCATATTTTTAAAAAATCTGTAAATGAAAACTACAACGTTTTTTTGTTTTTTTTTACATAACATTAAGATCACATTATATAAAACAAAGCTATAGATTGAGACCAATAAACAAAAAATTTCAATTTGTTAACAAGTTTTTCTAAATTAATGAATGAATTTTAGCATTAAATTGCAATGTAGTTTGTTATTTGTAAAACGAATTATAAGTATGTATGTATATTATCTTCTTATTATCATTACGAATGTAACAATAGACTGACAGAAACAATTTAAACAGTTTGCTCAAATATTTACCAAGTTCTATTTTCATTAAGTATCAGGATGTTTGTTTAGTAAACTTGGACTTTTAATCCTAGTCCATAGATGAAAACAAAGATAGAACTGTCAATATTTAAGATTTCACTGTTTGAAATTCCGAGTTTTATAATTATCTGTTGTTTACTTGTTTAACATGTTTTATTTTGTTTTTATCATCTTCTAGAAGACTAGAGGTATACTTATCTGATAGTGTAAACAGACTAATGTTGGTTTATCTAAAATATAAATAAAATAATGCAGTTTAGAACAGCAATTTCCTACAACCAATTGTGAGCCAATTGATGAATCAATCTCTATACAGGATGGCCTAAAATTTTTTTTCGTTTTTTTCTCCTGTTAAGAGGTATCTGAATCACCCCTATGTATGTTCTACGATTTTTCGTAGTTTTCGAGTTACGATTTTTTTTAAAAGCCTATGAAGTACTACTTTTTATTAATATTATGAAAGCTAAGAGTCTAGCGTATTCTCTGAAGCTACTTAGAAACTAAGAAATTATCAGTTTAGATTTTTTATTTTAAGATGAAAATTTAAATGATAACTCACTTAACATAAATTCTCAACTTTAGGTCAATTTTGTAGTAACTTCCATTAAAGTTATCAGGCTGTTTATTTTATGCATAAATGTACAGTTCATAGAGATTTAGCTGCAAGAAAGAAAAATTCAAAGAAACATCCTACCTTTTTTTTGAAATTTTTCAAACCGGTTGCAAAAACTCATTTAAAAAAATCGTAACTCGAAAACTACGAAAAATCGTAGAACATACATAGGGGTGACTTAGATACCGCTCAAAACAAAACACCTAAAAAAAATTTTTTTGATGTCACTTTTCTGGCCATCCTGTAAAAATCAATCTGTCATACTCAGATTACTAATATAATTCTAAGCTATCATATTAAATTATTGGTGTACAAATAAATTGTCAAATATGATTTCTAATGAGTCATCATAGTATGACTGACAACACAATATGTGGCTTACTGTTACAGGCAAGCAATCTTATGAATATTTGATGCAATAGAACTTATCAAATGCTTATGGTTTCTGTGGCTTCCTGTTAGTGAAATACGGGTAGAACTTAATATAACAATCTTATTCTATTTACATTTAATATTTTATGACAACTAACCAGTGACAAATCTATGTTATGGTATCACCATCTTCACCATCATCACATTGTGATTCATCATCTCTGTATAATATCTACATTAAAAAAAAATTAAGTACTCTATAAAAGGTTAATTATAAATATTATTCAAAAAATTATTTAATATAAAAAGTAGTTTCACCAATTACCTCTTAAAACAAGTACTTTATTTAATTTACCTCTTTATAATATTAGAATTTATTACAAATCACAAGGTTACAAATATTGTGTAATCAGTCAACTGAAATGATTTACCTAAAAAGATAGACAACCTTGTTCAATAAAGTGTGTCACAGGGTCAATTAGATGTATATGAGTCATAAAAAATATAGTAATACTTGCCTTCAAATCACCTTGGTCAGCTGCTGCTATGATGTCCGTCAGTTTGTGAAGAAATATGTTTATTTGACCTTGTTCTTCTAAGGGCCTATCTAAATCCAGCTTAAATCAAAATTAAATCAATATAAAAGTCAGTTTAGATTTTGATAAAGGACCTACGATGTACAGAGTGAGGGATGGGGAGGGCTAGTACCAAAAGCAGAAACAGGGGGTAGCCTCCCTCATCATCCCTCACTTCTCTACAGATCTACCTGAGAACTTATTCATAATGATGCAAAATGCATCCAGTCTCAATACTCACCAGACCATTAGGTAACAAATGCCCACTTAAATACATAGATATTCCCATATTGATTCTATAATTCCCAGCCTTATAATCTTGGCCAAGATAAAAAATATAAACGAGTGAAAATAAAATAAGGTTTTTACTTTATGCCAGTGAGACATACCTTAATAAGATTATATCCATGAGAAACACATGCTCTGGCCAGCTCCTTCCAGTTAAGTTTCTGACTCTTTTTGTCCGACATCCAAATACCAATGGACTTACTGTGAGAACTCGCACCGTTTATCATATTGAAATACAATAATGTCTCACGAATATAAAACACAAATAAATTCTTAGATCACCAACATGGGTTTAGCACAGGATAAGTTAATTAAAAGTGTCCGCATTCAAAGCACGATAAACGTAAATTGAATTGTCAAGAAAACTTTATTTCCTTTTATCAATCTTGGGTGAAGCGGTGATTCATTAACTCTACCTTAATTTAAGAAAAAGTTGTTGTAATTACTTTAATTTGTTACAAAACACGACAAACATGAGTTAACCACAACCCATCCAAAATAGATGTCGTTATTTATCCGTTTGTCAATCATTTTGACATTGTAGTCTATAGTAATAACACCATATTCCTACAACTTCACTATAAAGACTAAACGCGAGACGCGCGAGCCAAAAACTCAATAAAAAAAAAACGAAAACATAACCTAAGTCTTCTAGAAGATACATTTTAACATAAGACCTGGCTGTATGGCGAAAGCCTTTGCCTTTTCCAACCATCGAGGAAGGAAAGAATGGAACCAAAAAAAAAAAAAAAAAAACTAAGTCTTCTAGAGAATCTGTCAAAAAAAACTTTTAACCACCTTCAACTTATTTTGTTAGGTTATGTTAAGTTGTTAAATAAATACTAAGAATTAATCAATAATCGATCAAGTAAATCATTCTTTAAAATCAGTTTTCTTCGTGTGGTTATAATACCAAGATTAAAAATGTCTGAAGACAGTATAGTTAGTGCAAAGTGTAGAATACTTGACATGTTTAGCGAGATGAATGATTTTGAGTTAGACACGATTGAACAGTGGATTTGTAATCATTCTTACAAGAAAGGTATGTAAAATGTAACTAAAATACATAACTCAATATGAATAACGAACAAAATATATATGCCATATGTAGCGTTGCCAGGCGTCCGGATAAAGCCTTAAATGTAGGTATTCAAGGATTTGCATCCTACCGTTAATCTTAAAATTCATCGTTTTTCGGCGTGAAGGCAAGAGCTAAGACGAGATAATTTTTCGAACCTTGTCCAGAGCTTCACCTCCCCCCCCCCCCCCTTGTTGAAAGCTAGTAAGTAACAGATTTTTTGGTGTCAGGCTTTCAGCTCAAAATGTCTGGCTTGATAAGCATCAGAGTCCGGCTTTTAATTTTTGGGCCTGGCAACACTAGCCATATGAATGTATAAACTACCATGCAATGCAAATAATAATTTTAAAATGTTGAATAATGACACTGGCATAAACTTGCAGAATTAGAAACTAAAATGCTATTGAAAATATCAGAAAAATGTCTAATAGATATTGGAAAAACAATAAAAGAAATTGTGCCTTTTGAGGCAGAGATGCCATCGGAGAAGATTGTTCCGCCAACAGTGGGGGACCAGGCTGACTGCAATCCTGTCAACACATGCCACGTAGACGAGTTTCTATATGACCAGGAACAGGTGCATGAGCTGGGGAAAAAAGGGAAACTCAAAAGACATTATTGTTTAGATTGCAATTCACGTAACATAAAAGTAGGTATTATTTGTAATTAGTAGTGTTGCACGGACTTTGGGTCTAGTTTTATTTTAAATTTAATTTCTTTCCACTAAGCTACAAAAGTTCCACAGATCTAAATGAAATTTGGCTAGAGACAAATTTCAGTAAAAGTTGCCGAAATTCAGCTATACCAAATGTGAATCCAATTTTGTTGTACCTTTAGTAATTAGTTTGATATTAAATATTGCACTGTATGTTGTTACGTAATTAATGTTGTATTTAATTAAATCGTCCAACAAGCTTGTTATCTAATTAACTTTTATGATATTAAGTCAAAAGTATTACATAAACTTTTTGTATTTCAGGATTTAACCCTAATATCACATTCAATGTCAAGACAAGCCTTACAATACATATTCAAAGTCCTACTCCCAAAAGATTTGGAGGATAAACAGGTTCTAGATGTTGGCTCCCGATTAGGGGCAGTACTTTACGGAGTAAGTAATGTTTTAATTTCAAAAGAAACATGAATGAGTACTTAAAGATTACTTTGAAAGTCAATATAAGCTGCTTGCCTATAAAAAAGTTTAAATGAAGTATAAAATGAGAAATGTTTTTTCAGGCATATTACTTTTCAAATTCAGGCACCATTGTAGGAATTGAAATGAACAAAGATTGCTGTGATATTCAGGAGAGAATTATTAATCAGTATTCCATGGACAACAACCGGATAAAAGTCATTAACTCTGATGTCTTGGAGCGAAGTGATATCATTAGGAGCTCTGACGTAATAATAATTAATGTTCTCGACTTTTTTGTTGACACAGAAAAGCATAAAGAAATGTGGAACTTCTTTAAGAAACACATAAAAAAGGGCAGTTATTTGGTTTGCAACAGGAGTATGGCAGACACATTGGGCTATTTAGACATGTTCGAAGAATCAATAAACTGGATAAGCATTTGTCGACCAAGCCAATTGGAGAATGAAATATTTTTTGATATTGAAGATTGTTGTGAATTATTTTTGTACACAGTTAATTAAATGCTGAGTAATAAATTTCATTTATTTTGGAAAAATCTTTGTTAATAGGTACCATCGAGCTTCTTTCTCCGAAAC
The DNA here is from genome assembly GCA_963576865.1 of Anania hortulata. NCBI lineage: Eukaryota > Metazoa > Arthropoda > Insecta > Lepidoptera > Crambidae > Anania > Anania hortulata. The sequence goes on from OY756400.1 coordinate 3,028,843, forward strand.
TAGTATGTGATTTTTCACTTACATTTAGTATGAAATGACAACTCCTGTCAGCGATCGCCCATACAAAAACAGTAGATACAGATTAAAAAATGGCGGAAAAGTCGAACAAATCATATAACATTTCTACTCTATGTATAGGGTATGTGCTCCATGTTAGGTACATACAGCTGCTAGATTCACTTCAAAAAGATTATATTTACATTCCAGAATATCTACACACTTTTATGTCTGCATACCTATGGAGCACATACCCTATAGAGTAGAAATCTCATATGATTTGTTAGTAAACATTTTCCGCCATTTTTTAATCTGTATCTGTGCTCTTTTTGTATGGGCGAGTGTTGACAGGAGTTGTCATTTCATACCAAATGTAAGTGAAAAATCACTTACTAGTTTCGGAAAAAGCTGGTTTGTATTGTATGTACTCGATGGCAGTAGCTAACCTTCCTTTTCCAATGTTTTAAGAGTATGTACATTTACCTATTGTTCTGTGGCGTAGTGTAAGTAGCCAGGCTACCTAGCCTCGAAAAAAAAGTAAAAATGCCTGGCGCGAATAATTATAAGATCTAAACTTAATTGAATGATTTGAAATAAAATAATATTAATTTAAGTAATTTAATTTTATTGGTAATTTTTAAGTTTGTAGAACTTGGAATTAAAAAAAAAATGTTTTCACAATCATACTATTAATCATTATAAATAATTAACCCCAAACTAGCAAAGCTTGGGGTTAATTATCTGGTATAGCGATCGACCAGTTAACGTATAAACAAACTTATGTAAATGCTTTTATAAACATCTATGATTTAGGTACAAATGCTTTACTCATCACACAAACATTTTACCCTTGCTGGATTCGAACCCGCAACCGCTGGCTTGGCTTTGTAGTCCGGAGCGTGAACACTACACTCACTAACATAAAATAAATATGAACTGACTGTTTCATACAATTGACAGCTAATTTGAAGCGCCAATAATATCTGAACCAGTAATTAATGTTGACGTATACTCATTAATTTAGCTACTGGGCCAAATAATTACTAGAAGTTTTTGCTTAATTAATCATATTTGAGTAATTTGTCGGTGTCTAAGTAAGCCTGTTTGCTTAAGTACGAGTTTTGGAACATGAGATATGTTTTTTGTAAACGTCTGTTCAAAGAGGTGCATTTTACAGATAAGTATGTGCTTAAGTTGTTAGTTTATTTAAATTATATGTGAATCATCTGATTATAATTAGTGTATTGCAATACTATCTTGGCTATACAGTATTAAATGTTAAGTTAACTGAATTCGAAAGTTTTTTTGAGTTTTTTACAATTTACTGGTAATTGATTAATTTATTTATGCAACATAAATAAGTAGCACTATTATGGACCTCTTAACATAAAAAAGCTTAGGGTTGCACAGCGTGCCATGGAATGGGCTATGCTTGGTGATTATTTGCGAGATCAAAACAGAAAAGGAGATTCGCAAATGAATAAAAGTCTCTGACATAGCTCAACGGATTAGCATGCTGAAGTGGAAGTGGGCGGGGCACATAGCGCGTAGAGCTGACAGCCGATGGGGCAGAAACGTTCTAGAATGGAGGTCACGTAGCGGCAAACGCAGCGAAGGGCGGAAGCCTATCCACCTTGTGGGTGGAAACCCACAAGGTGGATAGACGACCTGATAACGGTTGTAGGAAGCCGCTGAATGCAGGCTGCTTCAAACCGGCTAGGAAGTCACTTATAATAATTAGTTCTAAGTTCTGATGCCACGTCCTACAGAGTTAAAATGGCGATAATCAGATAAATATAATTTGACATTGACAGCAGCCAGTCTGTCTTTATTTTATGTCAGGGCAGTCACGTCATATTACTTGTTCAGTGAGTTAATTCATTTTATTCTGTGCGTAAAAAATGGCGAGGAGATAAAATTAGTGCAGTTTTTCAGTTTTTTGTCTTCCAATTTCTCCTAAAGGTACCGTTTTTGTTCCAAAGAAAATGTGCTGACGTTTTGTGCTAAACTTTATAATTTCACCAAAATGTGGCACGAAGCAAGGAAGCAGGAGCGAATGATTCGCGGTTTGATTGTCGACTACCGACGCAGGGCGGAGCGTCGCAAAGATTTCTACGAGAAAATCGTAAGTGTGTCTGCTTTCCCTGACGATTTCTGAACCATAAATAGACTGATAATAATAACCATAAATAGACTGATGATAATAATAATAACCATAATCTAGTACACGGCCTTCGGAATCTGAACAGAATTTCTGGGAAGTGAAGTGGTAGGTAATCGCAACTAATTAGTTGGTAAATATTTCAGAAAGCAGAGCCAACACAGTTTTTGCAACTACACGGGCGACCATGCAAAATCCATCTGGACCCTGCAATCGCCGCAGCTGGGGAGAGTTCAGCCATTATGTAAGATGAGAAGAAAAATAGAAATTAGAATTTAACATAACCTTGATTTTTTACAACACACTAATATCTTCTGATCTGTGATAAATTGAATTTGCCTAAGTCTGGTATTTTATGTCTAGGATGCCATGGCAGGGAGATCCCAACAACATGATTGATAGATTTGATGTTCGAGCTCACTTGGACTTTATTCCGGAAGTTAAATATCCTGACATACCTCCAGAAGACTTAGATCCTGAGGAAAGGCAGTGCAACTATGAAAGATACAGGATCTTGGCACAGAATATGTTTCTTGGGATAAGTTAGTTTCAAAATGTTGTTATCAATGGCAGTTTCCTTTCTAAATGTAGCTAAATCCAATAAATTTAACATGTCTGCTTTAGACTGTACTGTACAACTGTAGGTACTTTGAAAAGAATTCATTTGTTATTAAAATTTTACAACAATCATATTAACTCATCAACATCCAAGTGGTCTCATGGTTAATGGTGGTTATGGTTGGTATGGTTAATCTCATGGTGTTGACATTTTAAAGCTTTTGAGATGCATTGAATACAATATTAACAGAATGTTATGAGGCAGTAAGGTGCTAATATAAAATTCGTCTCCTTTATGTTTGTGTTACCAAAATGGTATTTGAATATCTATGGTCACAAACATGAGGCAATAAATTTTTATAATATTAATATAGCTATTTTTTTTAAATGCTTGTTCTTTTAACTCATAAACTTGATTTCTTTTATTTTTTATCTTAATTAAAATGAGAAAACTCTTTACTTACATTGTTTTCTTCTTTACAGGTGAAGATAAATTTCTCCAGCAGCTGGCCATTGAAGAACAGTTTGGTGTCACGTTTGAAGAGAAAGAAATGCAAAAGGAAAAGTTGAATGAAAGAAAGGGAACCGGTGCAGCTATAGGATACAATTATTCTGATCCGGGAGCCCAACCCTCTAGCTCTAACGGTAGATTCAGCTTTACTGTTGTATGTCACGGATAAGTCCTCGGGCTAGCATTGTGGGGTTAAGTATTTGGATTTTCGTTTGGGCATTATGATGGCATTTGCTGTTGATTACAGGCCCAGATGTTAAAAAAGTGGAACAAAAGGAGTCAGACGATGATTCAGATCTAGAGATCATTGATGTGGACTTGAGCATTGATGTCAATAAAATGGAGGCTTCTCAGGTGAGATATTTATTTTTAAATGATTTTTCTAATAATTTGTTTTACAAAGTAAAGTTTAGTAATAATACATATAAATTTTGACAGGCATTCATGAAAAAAGTATAATCATTCATTTCATAATAATATTAAGTTGATAAAATAAATAATCTTTTGAAAAGTTACTATAAAAATCGGACTAAATTGCAGCAATGCAATTTATTCCAACTACTTAGTTAAGATAAAAATAACCTGTCAGCAGACTGTCAGTTATGCCGCAATGCGGGACGTTGCGCCGAATATTACGTTTTGTGTGAACGCGGCCTATAACGACACTCTGCCTATAGAGGGTAGAGGAAAGGAATACTATTTCTTACGGGTGGAAAGTTAAGTGTCCAGCTAAAGCTGTAAATAACAGTTCCAAAACCCTCCAAAATGGCGCCAGTGTAGGCAAAAGGTATGGTATGAATGAAGCAGTTATTGTCGGAATGAAATATGCCGAATCTAGAGTGCCGAGTTAAAACATTTTGAAACATTTTATTGACTTTTAAGGAGGATAAAGCCATCGTCAAAAAAAAAATTAACAATTTACCGACGGGCAGAAGCGTCTTCGTGCGTAATCATATAAAAAACTTCGCTCGCCAACTCTCATGAGGAGGCCTTTGTTCAGCAGTGGACGTCTTATGGCTCAAATGATCATGACATTTTGTGCAGGCACAAAATTTCAGGCATTGACATTTGTTGACATTGGTTGACAAGACCAAACACGCTGGCGCCATCTGAGATAAGCTTTGCTTGTTTCCCCATTGTTACGTCACCGCGCTTTGCATCTGAGTTATAACAGTCAACATCTCCGCGCGCGCATGAATACGATTCATGCTAGTCTGAAAATAAGGACTAAAAACTCAAGTCTTTAACAACACTAGTCTGGACCCAGCCCACAAATTGTCCCGATGCAGTGGTAGAGTAAAAACTATTGGGATGCGGAACACCGCGCACGCGGAGTGCCTCAGGACAGGAAACCATGATCGTATCGCCTGCTACCTGTCCGATTAGTTCATTTTCAATATATTTCAATTGTACTTTATAGTTTTTACTAAATATAATAAACGTATTACAAAAACTTAAAGACTGGACTCATCTATCATTCATCATCCCGAATAATGATCCATTTTAATATCCGCTATCAATGAATACAAGTAGACAGGATCAACCCAGTTGGCCAGTTGTTTGTTTATTTTAAGCACTGTTTTTATGACTAATTGTAATTTTCGCGCAGTTCACGGGGTACAAGTACACAGGAACGACCCAGTATGCTAGATTGATATTTATTTTAACATGGTGTGGGTTAAATAACGAACTAACCGCGACTGCCTGATCTCGTCTCGGGAATGCCAGTCGCACTGGATCGACTACTGGTCCCGAAATGTAACGCTTTGCTGTTGAACTGGACTTGGATACTTGCTTGCGAATTAGGCACTGAGTAGCAAGTCCAGTGATACTTGCCTGGGTTACTGTACTCACTGACGCGTCTTAGCGCGTATTCATTAAATCAATGGACGAATGCGTCTACCGCATTCGTCCGACCGTATTTGAATGAATATTTTTTTTATTTAAGTACTAAGGTTACGTCATGCTGTTTACAAAATATTTTATTTATCCTTTTTAGGAGTTTGTTTATTGTTTCTATTTTAAACGCAACGGAATAAATGGAACTTTCAACTTAAGCAGCTGCCGGTTGCGGGGTCTAAAACCAGTAATCAAGGCCTAGTTTACGGTTGCTCTAATTTTAAATCAACTTTCAAAATCTGCGAGTCGATGATACGGAGCAGTTTACCGACGATACACTTTTCCGGTTGCGAAAACCGGTTAGTTAAACTGAAAAGAAATTACTTACAGTGTACACAATAATGCATGCTTGCGTTTTTAGGTAATATAAATTTATACTTAATAGGCTTTATTACTTTTAACTGTTATTATAAGTAAGTGTAAGAGTTAATGATTGTTATCTTAAATGATATTATAGAACGTAAGATAATATGAAACGTTCATTATATTAAGCGAGTTGTTATAAGAAAAAATATTTTATTAAATGAAATCATGTTATTAAATCGTATACTAATATTTATTTGAAACATTACACACCCTATAATCACGTTAGGTTAGGTTAGGTTTAGGTTCAGGTTAGGTTAGGTTTATGTTAGGTTAGGTTAGGTTTATAAGTGCACCCCCTTTGCGACACCCGGACCCGAAAACCACCTGTTCGTTAACTGGTATTTTGCCAGTGTTTGGGCAATTTAATTACAAATTGCAGCAACTGGAAACCGTTGCCGAAACTCACAACTAGCGTTGCAGTCGCTCAAAATAATATTTTAAAAAAAAAGTATCTAGTTACCGTGTCGACGATTGCCTTAACAGGAAACTGAAAGATGCTCCGTGTGCATAGCGCTTTATATTACTCGATGACCGAATACGGCTTACCATAAAATGCAATCGCTCCATTTCAATCTAAAGATGTTAACCAGCCCCTCTCGCATGACCACTAAAAAACGATATGATATAGCGATTTTTCGACCTTTATTTTTTAAAAACATGATTCATATAGCTGCCATATTGTTTTTTAACGAAACAGCGATCAAAATATGTGACGTCACCGGCACGGCCATTCAACATGGCCGCTATATCTATCATATTTTTGCAGTTGGTGTCGACCCATCAGGTATCGACTATCGACAGTAGGGCAGGCATTATAACTACACATCCGTGTTAACATTAACCCTTGATCTCCCGAGCGTAGGCGCACGAGCTTAACGCGGTGGGCCCACAGTGGGGCATGGCGGGCTGCGACCTGTTCTCGTTCCTGACGGGCGACGCGGACGACGCAGAGCAGCAGAAGCAGCTGCTGCGGGAAGAGAAGGAGAAGGCGATGTTCTCTGGCAGGAAGAGCCGTAGGGAGAGACGCGCTCATCGGTGAGTTGAACCGTTTATTGTCTGCTACCTGTGCCTGTGACTTTATATCCTTGCTTCCTTTAGTATAACTTTGAAAGTATTCTATATCCTTGTCTAGGTTTCAAGCTGTTATTATTATTATTGTTAAGTTTAACAGAGCGACACAAAATGCCCTAGAAGTTGCCAAGTTTTGGCGAAGTCCGTCTAGAGTCGCACTTGTCACGATAGAAGAAGAAGCTGTACTAAATGTTACTAAAATCAGTTTAGTGGTTTTGCCGCAAAAGCGTTATAGACAGACCGATAGAGTTACTTTCCCATTAATAATTTAAGCATGGAAGAACAGCCTCGACACCCCGCCTCTAAAGTGCTGTGTATCGACGCCATTATTGTTTTTTGATACTTCTAGCGCTATGTGTGGTACAATTTTCCTTGGCATCATATAAACGGTGTTCGACTTGCCATGTTGATTTCATGGACTATGACAAAGTGACAATATTATCATCATTAACCTGTGGAAGTCAACTGTTGGAAATAGGTTAACCCACCTGTCACCGGTCACGCCACTGCGGATGGCTCTGGGCCGTTTGTATCCATCCAGTGGCTTCCTGCAACCTTGATTAGGTCGTCAGTCCACACTGGGGCTTCCAGTTCGTGGTCGCTACTCGAGATTTTAATTATTAGTATTCTCCTTCCTTATTCCAATATCGTCTAGATGTGCGCCTGATTATTGTGTTCGCATTATACAAATGAACATTGTTATCTTGCTAATGACGTAATATGAAATACAAGATCATTGACCGCGATCTATTCTATTGCCGCGCAGATTTGTATGAAAATGATAAATAACTAATAAAGTCATCGATTCTTTTACTGATACATAAGTTTGCGCCAAGGACCTAAAAGGTCGAAAACAATTTTTGACAAAAATTTGAATGAGCGAGCCGTTTTTTGTAATACTTTTTTAATGCGTCACCTGTGTGTACACTACGTGCGACTTTTATTTAACTCAGTGCAATGCTAAAATCGTATAAACGGGTGTCGCTGTGACATTTGTCACCTTGTGTGACAACATATTGTCGGCATATTGTGTGATTCGTCAATATACAAACGGCTAAACGCTCGCTAATTTGCAAAATAACGAAGGCATATTGTATAATAGGAATGTATGAAGTAAATACCATCCACCGGTGGACTGAGGACTTATTAGAGGTTACAGAAAGCCGCTAGATATCAGTCCAGCGCTATAAGTAATAATAAACTACGAATGGCGTCATCCTCTACGTCCTAACCTTATTGTTGTGCCCAACAGGGTCTATAATGATCCGTTTAATGTTAGGTACATTAAACGGATCATTATAGACCCTTTACAACACCTAGGTAACATTACAGAACGCAATAAATATATTAAATTTAATTGAATAAATAAATAACTAAAATAAATATTGGACAAAATCCCGTACATTGCTCTGATCCTAAGATAAGGACTTAAAGTACTTGTGTTATAGAAATCAGAAACAACGACTGCACCACACCATCCAGACTTGAGACAACAAGAATATTCGTTAATAATTAAATTTATTTATATCAATTTTCTTCGTGATCTGTCCTAGGACATTTAACGATGTGTTATGAAGGTGGTATCGTCTTGTATAGTATAAGTCCATTGACTTATCCATGTTTATTGTCTGTGTTGTTTTTAATTAGTGTCCTGCTGGGGATCTCTTCTCTTCAATCTGTGAAATGTTGTTTTGGTCGTTATCAAGTCTGACGCCAGAGGATTTAGGTGATTTGTTAATCGTTTTGCATATCGGTTCACAACTTTGCCGATCTCTTGGTTAACTGTTGGAATCCTAAGGTCATGGTATAGTTGGTCGATTGTTATATACCATGGAGCATTAACAATCATGCGTAAGGTCTTCGACTGGAAACGCTGGAGGATTACTAAGTTGGATTTGGACGCTGATCCCCATATTTGAATGCCATATGTCCAGATTGGCTTGATAATACACTTGTAGATGCGTAGTTTGTTCTCAAGCGAAAGGCCAGATTTTCTGTTCATCAGCCAGTACAGTTGTCCTAGTTGGAGGCCCAGGGCCTTCCGTTTGGTGAATATGTGCTTTTGCCATGCTAATCGTCGGTCCAAGTGCACTCCCAAGTAACGCACATTCTCTTTTTGGAGGAAGGTGGACGCCGTTTAAAGTGACAGGTGGGCAGGTGTTGCGTCTTAAGATAAATGCGACATGAGTGGATTTCGTTTCATTAGCCTTAATGCGCCAGTCTTTTAGCCACGTTGATATTTTATCTAGACCTTGAAGCATCGAGGATGACGCTGCGGCTTCGTCATGGACTGCTAATACAGCAGTGTCATCGGCGAAAGTTCCGACCAAAACATCACGCGACGACGGCAGGTCAGAAGTGTATAGAAGGTAAAGAATCGGGCCTAACACGCTGCCTTGTGGAACTCCTGCTTGGATTTTTTTGATGGCTGTTCTGTTGTCTCTATGCTTTATATAGAAGAATCTATCGGAGACATAAGACCAAAGAAACAAGAAAAAATGTATAGGGAGGGCATTTTTAAGTTTGCAGAGTAGTCCGTCATGCCAAACGCGATCAAAAGCCTGAGATATGTCCAAAAAGGCAGCGGAGCAATATTTTTTGTTTTCAAAAGAATAGTTGATTGTGTCAACTAGTCGGTGCACTTGCTCAATGGTTCCATGGCCACGATGAAAACCAAACTAGTCCGTAATTATGTTTTTTTTTTTGCTACAACCACCATGAGTCTTCTGAGAAATAGGCTCTCAAGAACCTCTGATGGGACAGGTACCAAATCATGATTTCATATCCTCCTAGGTCTTTTCCGGCTTTAGAGTCAATGATCTCGGCGATCTTCCATTGTAGGGGAGTGTACCCTCTCAATAGAATGACGTTGTATAGTTGGGTAACCTATGCCTGTTTCGGGGAGCTCTTTCATGATCTTTGCGATCGTGGGTGATGAGATCATAGCCTGGGGCTTTGTTATTGTCAAGTTTCCTAATAACCTATTTCACTTCATCCTTCGAAAACTGGACTGTCTGAATTTGGCATAAAAACATTAGATGTCTGGCGAACTATTCAGATTTTTCGTGATTGCCCAAGAGTTGTCCTCACGGCGTATTCGAGACTGGAATGAGATCGGTTTTTTCAAGTTCTTCGTAGCCCTCCAGAGGGAGTAGTTAGTTGCAGCAGAGGCAGCCAGATAATTGCCAACGTTTTGTTTTTCTCGGAATTCAGCAATATTTTGAGATCAGAGGCTAACTTGTTGTACAAAGTTTACAAATAATTTAATGATAACAATTAAACTCATTTCAAAATCACACCAATTTTATCAAGCCCTAAACTAAGCAATGCTATGGCGTATGTACTATGGCAACTAGATAACAGATAAACATACTTAAATACATTCATAAACACCCATGACTTAGGTACAAATAATCGTGCTCCTCACACAACCAGTTCCCGGAGTTTGAACCCGCACTCGCCGCGATTTGTACTCCGGCGCCAACCACTCAGCCAGACGGTCGAATAATCTTCTAATTTATTCCGGTGGCCCCAGGGACAAGAAGCTGGCGTCGCGCGTGGCCAGCCCGCCCAGCTACGCGGCGCCGCGGCCGCGCGCGCCCAGCCCCGGCGCCTCGCCGCGCGCGCGCAGCCCCTCGCCCGACGCGCCGCCCGCCATACAGTTCATCACCTCCTTCGGCGGGGACGAGGACGAGCGTGAGTGCCCCCCGCAGGGCCTGAGACTCCTCGTTGACTAGTTACTGTAACCCGGCCCGCGCAGCCCCTCGCCCGACGCGCCGCCCGCCATACAGTTCATCACCTCCTTCGGCGGGGACGAGGACGAGCGTGAGTGCCCCCCGCAGGGCCTGAGACTCCTCGTTGACTAGTTACTGTAACCCGGCCCGCGCAGCCCCTCGCCCGACGCGCCGCCCGCCATACAGTTCATCACCTCCTTCGGCGGGGACGAGGACGAGCGTGAGTGCCCCCCGCAGGGCCTGAGACTCCTCGTTGACTAGTTACTGTAACCCGGCCCGCGCAGCCCCTCGCCCGACGCGCCGCCCGCCATACAGTTCATCACCTCCTTCGGCGGGGACGAGGACGAGCGTGAGTGCCCCCCGCAGGGCCTGAGACTCCTCGTTGACTAGTTACTGTAACCCGGCCCGCGCAGCCCCTCGCCCGACGCGCCGCCCGCCATACAGTTCATCACCTCCTTCGGCGGGGACGAGGACGAGCGTGAGTGCCCCCCGCAGGGCCTGAGACTCCTCGTTGACTAGTTACTGTAACCCGGCCCGCGCAGCCCCTCGCCCGACGCGCCGCCCGCCATACAGTTCATCACCTCCTTCGGCGGGGACGAGGACGAGCGTGAGTGCCCCCCGCAGGGCCTGAGACTCCTCGTTGACTAGTTACTGTAACCCGGCCCGCGCAGCCCCTCGCCCGACGCGCCGCCCGCCATACAGTTCATCACCTCCTTCGGCGGGGACGAGGACGAGCGTGAGTGCCCCCCGCAGGGCCTGAGACTCCTCGTTGACTAGTTACTGTAACCCGGCCCGCGCAGCCCCTCGCCCGACGCGCCGCCCGCCATACAGTTCATCACCTCCTTCGGCGGGGACGAGGACGAGCGTGAGTGCCCCCCGCAGGGCCTGAGACTCCTCGTTGACTAGTTACTGTAACCCGGCCCGCGCAGCCCCTCGCCCGACGCGCCGCCCGCCATACAGTTCATCACCTCCTTCGGCGGGGACGAGGACGAGCGTGAGTGCCCCCCGCAGGGCCTGAGACTCCTCGTTGACTAGTTACTGTAACCCGGCCCGCGCAGCCCCTCGCCCGACGCGCCGCCCGCCATACAGTTCATCACCTCCTTCGGCGGGGACGAGGACGAGCGTGAGTGCCCCCCGCAGGGCCTGAGACTCCTCGTTGACTAGTTACTGTAACCCGGCCCGCGCAGCCCCTCGCCCGACGCGCCGCCCGCCATACAGTTCATCACCTCCTTCGGCGGGGACGAGGACGAGCGTGAGTGCCCCCCGCAGGGCCTGAGACTCCTCGTTGACTAGTTACTGTAACCCGGCCCGCGCAGCCCCTCGCCCGACGCGCCGCCCGCCATACAGTTCATCACCTCCTTCGGCGGGGACGAGGACGAGCGTGAGTGCCCCCCGCAGGGCCTGAGACTCCTCGTTGACTAGTTACTGTAACCCGGCCCGCGCAGCCCCTCGCCCGACGCGCCGCCCGCCATACAGTTCATCACCTCCTTCGGCGGGGACGAGGACGAGCGTGAGTGCCCCCCGCAGGGCCTGAGACTCCTCGTTGACTAGTTACTGTAACCCGGCCCGCGCAGCCCCTCGCCCGACGCGCCGCCCGCCATACAGTTCATCACCTCCTTCGGCGGGGACGAGGACGAGCGTGAGTGCCCCCCGCAGGGCCTGAGACTCCTCGTTGACTAGTTACTGTAACCCGGCCCGCGCAGCCCCTCGCCCGACGCGCCGCCCGCCATACAGTTCATCACCTCCTTCGGCGGGGACGAGGACGAGCGTGAGTGCCCCCCGCAGGGCCTGAGACTCCTCGTTGACTAGTTACTGTAACCCGGCCCGCGCAGCCCCTCGCCCGACGCGCCGCCCGCCATACAGTTCATCACCTCCTTCGGCGGGGACGAGGACGATCTAGTAATCTAGGTCTATGGAACGCCTACATCTGCCTCCAGCGCCAAAATGGTTATAAAATGGCATATACAAATACTATTTTTTTTATTTGCTATTAAGTAGGGTACAGGTTCATGGAAAATGTGGTAATAAATTATATAAAAGTGCATTAACCTACTTAGCCAATGGCATGGCAAGGCATGAACTATTTTGATAGCAGCCAGTCAAAGTTATCACTTTAGGCATTAGACTCCCTTGGTAACTTTGTTATCTACGCCAAAACTTGCACCTTAATACAAAAGTTATATGTAACTTAAAAATGAATTTTCTATTTTTATCTATTGCAGAGCAACCACCAAAACCACTATATGCGGATAAACTTAAAATAAACTTGAAGAAAGAACCACTATACGCTGATGTTGCACGCAAACCTAAAGCCAGGTATGTTAGATTATTCAATTAATGTAGGCACGAATATAAAGTTACGGCCAGAAACCAGTCAAAGAGCTAGATAAGATACTATAAATAGTATCTAATTTTAGATCCCCGCTGCGTCCGACGATGGGTCCTTACGGACCGCCCCCCGAGTCGAGGTCAAGGTCAATCTCCAGGTCTCGATCCCGTTCCCGGTCTCAATCTAAATCTCGGTCAAGGTAAGGTGGTCACAATTATTGTAATTTTTTGCTTACTAGTGGCCCACGCTAGTTAGCACGTCCAGGACAGGTAGTACGACAATTTAAGACTGCCTGTTAGGACCGTAGACAAAACCATAATTTTACGTCAAGACTCGATTAAATAAGACAAAATCTTGTCGCGCATGCTAGCTGCTGGATCCTGGATAAAGTAACGCATAGTCCATTCAAGAGGAAAAAATGAATAAATGATTGTCATAATTGAGACATTTAAGCACTAATTTTGATAAAAAGTTTTTACTTAAGTCTCTGTTCATTACGGCGCCGACTTGTCTCAATGGTTCTGTTCATGTAATGCCTAAAAAGCCCTTGCGTGGTCAAACTACAGTTCGGGATTAATCTTTTTTCATTACCTGCTCGTAGGTCACGGTCTCGATCTCGATCCCGGTCGCGGTCTCGCTCGTACCGCAAGTCGTTCTCCCGGTCGCGGTCGTCGTCCCGGTCCCGGTCCCGCTCCCGGTCCCGCTCCCGGTCTCGCTCGCGGACGCGCAACTACCGTCGGAGGTCACGGAGCCCACAAAAGTTGGTATACACTTATTGAAGCTAGTTAAAAGACAGAGGTAAAAGTTAACACCTTTCTATATTGACTGACTTTACTGCATTTTTATTTTTCGTAAAGCTCAATCATACATGTTGACATGCCAGTAAGAAACTGGATTACTTGTACTATTGTTACTGAAATTTATTTGTCTTGGATATATTATGTTTTCGTTAATTGTTTATGTTTTCTACTAATAAAATATTTTTCATTTTAAAATGTCTTATGGTATTGAATAAATGAGATAAATCTGGCGAGTACTGGCGACTAATAAATACTTTTATTATTTTCTTTTAACATTAAAACTTTGTATCAATATACTATTTTTTCTATCTTACTATTTTTTTTATTACACTGCACAGATTCTGATCTGACGACTGCATGACGTAAAGTAGCCTACATGCCTCTCATTCGCACGTATTATCGTAAGGGCACAAGTAAGTGAGAGACATATAGCTGCTGCTACGTCTTCAGTCGTACGTTTTAAATGCATTGTCTATGATTATAGTGTGGCTAATACAAGTTTGTTTGGTGTTCCACAGTCACGGATATAGCAAGCGTAATAACTCCAGGTCGATGTCGTACGAAAGGTAAGCTTGTCTTGTATATTTAATCTCGGCGAGGTGCGGTAGTGGTGATTAAATTCAAATTTAAAAATACATAAACTTGTCTAATTAAAGAATAGGACTTTGAATGACGTTTTTAGATGAAAATTATATTTACCCTTTCCTCACTTAAGGTAGAATCAAAACATATTTCTTCTTCATCTATACGGTCAATTCCGGTTGCGTCCAAAGCCATTGCTTTGGAGCCCAGGGGCCGCTTTGGGTAGAATCAAAACATATTGTGGTATTTAATTTGTTATCTTTATTTATTCTTACAAGATTGTGTGTTCGTTTATGTTGGGATCGTATATTCTGGCGCTAAACTTTCTAATTTTTGCCGCCTACGAAATAATTATAGGGACATGCCTAACTACATATGTATTTTTTATCCTATCAATGCATTAAATTACTTTACCCTTATTTTATAATTTTTCTCGGATTATTGTGTAAATTTAACAAACATCGGGGCTAAAAGACAATTTTGAGAATGTGAGATGATGATACTGGTATCATTTTATTATTTTTATTCAGATTGAGCCTTAGCCTTAGTTTTATTCAGAAACGGCGTATCCATAATTTTTTTTTGCAAAAGCAAAATTTAAGTTCAGCTATAAAGCAATAGCTGAACTTAAATTTTCAATAAGCAGCAATAAGCGCTTGATTGTCCGATCACCGTTTATGACCCAATGTTTATTCGAGATTTGATTAGAAATAGTTCAAATTACTTTATTTGCAATAAATGGGGTAGCATTTCATTATTTTGTAAGTGTGATTGAACCTCAACGGGTAGCTCTTATGCCTTCGGTTATAATATATCAATAAAGTCGATTATAAAATAAAGTCTCCTTTGCGTAAAATGGGCTGTTTTGAATACTGAAGGTAAGCCCATGGCAGTAAGGTTTGTTTGTTACACCGTGTGTAAATGTGTAAGAAAATAAGTAAAAATGTAAATGTATTTGCAGCGAACGTGCGGAGCCACAGAGGCCGCCGGTGTCGCGCTACTACGGGCGCCGCGCCGCCGACCACTCGTCCTCCGACCTCGACCTCGACACAGACTCCGACACGCCGCAGGACGACAGGCACAAGTGAGTCGCATACCCTTGCAGCCTATACATAGTGTCGCGCTACTACGGGCGCCGCGCCGCCGACCACTCGTCCTCCGACCTCGACCTCGACACAGACTCCGACACGCCGCAGGACGACAGGCACAAGTGAGTCGCATACCCTTGCAGCCTATACATAGTGTCGCGCTACTACGGGCGCCGCGCCGCCGACCACTCGTCCTCCGACCTCGACCTCGACACAGACTCCGACACGCCGCAGGACGACAGGCACAAGTGAGTCGCATACCCTTGCAGCCTATACATAGTGTCGCGCTACTACGGGCGCCGCGCCGCCGACCACTCGTCCTCCGACCTCGACCTCGACACAGACTCCGACACGCCGCAGGACGACAGGCACAAGTGAGTCGCATACCCTTGCAGCCTATACATAGTGTCGCGCTACTACGGGCGCCGCGCCGCCGACCACTCGTCCTCCGACCTCGACCTCGACACAGACTCCGACACGCCGCAGGACGACAGGCACAAGTGAGTCGCATACCCTTGCAGCCTATACATAGTGTCGCGCTACTACGGGCGCCGCGCCGCCGACCACTCGTCCTCCGACCTCGACCTCGACACAGACTCCGACACGCCGCAGGACGACAGGCACAAGTGAGTCGCATACCCTTGCAGCCTATACATAGTGTCGCGCTACTACGGGCGCCGCGCCGCCGACCACTCGTCCTCCGACCTCGACCTCGACACAGACTCCGACACGCCGCAGGACGACAGGCACAAGTGAGTCGCATACCCTTGCAGCCTATACATAGTGTCGCGCTACTACGGGCGCCGCGCCGCCGACCACTCGTCCTCCGACCTCGACCTCGACACAGACTCCGACACGCCGCAGGACGACAGGCACAAGTGAGTCGCATACCCTTGCAGCCTATACATAGTGTCGCGCTACTACGGGCGCCGCGCCGCCGACCACTCGTCCTCCGACCTCGACCTCGACACAGACTCCGACACGCCGCAGGACGACAGGCACAAGTGAGTCGCATACCCTTGCAGCCTATACATAGTGTCGCGCTACTACGGGCGCCGCGCCGCCGACCACTCGTCCTCCGACCTCGACCTCGACACAGACTCCGACACGCCGCAGGACGACAGGCACAAGTGAGTCGCATACCCTTGCAGCCTATACATAGTGTCGCGCTACTACGGGCGCCGCGCCGCCGACCACTCGTCCTCCGACCTCGACCTCGACACAGACTCCGACACGCCGCAGGACGACAGGCACAAGTGAGTCGCATACCCTTGCAGCCTATACATAGTGTCGCGCTACTACGGGCGCCGCGCCGCCGACCACTCGTCCTCCGACCTCGACCTCGACACAGACTCCGACACGCCGCAGGACGACAGGCACAAGTGAGTCGCATACCCTTGCAGCCTATACATAGTGTCGCGCTACTACGGGCGCCGCGCCGCCGACCACTCGTCCTCCGACCTCGACCTCGACACAGACTCCGACACGCCGCAGGACGACAGGCACAAGTGAGTCGCATACCCTTGCAGCCTATACATAGTGTCGCGCTACTACGGGCGCCGCGCCGCCGACCACTCGTCCTCCGACCTCGACCTCGACACAGACTCCGACACGCCGCAGGACGACAGGCACAAGTGAGTCGCATACCCTTGCAGCCTATACATAGTGTCGCGCTACTACGGGCGCCGCGCCGCCGACCACTCGTCCTCCGACCTCGACCTCGACACAGACTCCGACACGCCGCAGGACGACAGGCACAAGTGAGTCGCATACCCTTGCAGCCTATACATAGTGTCGCGCTACTACGGGCGCCGCGCCGCCGACCACTCGTCCTCCGACCTCGACCTCGACACAGACTCCGACACGCCGCAGGACGACAGGCACAAGTGAGTCGCATACCCTTGCAGCCTATACATAGTGTCGCGCTACTACGGGCGCCGCGCCGCCGACCACTCGTCCTCCGACCTCGACCTCGACACAGACTCCGACACGCCGCAGGACGACAGGCACAAGTGAGTCGCATACCCTTGCAGCCTATACATAGTGTCGCGCTACTACGGGCGCCGCGCCGCCGACCACTCGTCCTCCGACCTCTCGTCCTCCGACCTCGACCTCGAAACAGACTTTATTTTGGAAACTTCAGTTTTTTTTCCCCAAAACGAAATAAATCTTAAAAGTGTGTGCCAGACCTTAATTAAGTCGACGGCCATATTGTCGTTTTCGGTCACCATAAAAATGACGACCGAGATAATCTTACATTTTGTCTTTCACTAATGGGGAATTTTAATACTACTAGCTGTGCCCGCCTGCATGGAATACGTATTGCCCTCCCTATTTTACTCCCTTAGGGGTAAAAATGTTGCCTCTGTTCTTCCTTTCTTCATAACAACCGTCATCTAATCCGGTTAGTTGGTTTTGCCGTGAAAACGTAACAGACAGGTTGACATACAGACAGATAGACATATTAAATTGCCGTTCATTTTCAAAAAAGTGAATCAACTTTTTTAAATGAAATTATTATTTAATTAATCGATGTATGCGCCGTTGTTATTGATACACTTCCGCCATTTATAGGCAGATCATTGATCTCTTTGGAAAAAAAAACTGGGAGCGAGAGTCTGAACTGATTAAAGGCGGTTTTGACTGACTCATCAGATTTGAATTTTTTTCCTTGTAAAAAGTTATCTAAATTGTGAAAAAAGTGGTAATCGGTTGGGGCAAGATTTGGCGAGTATAGTGGGTGACGCAAAGGTTCCAGTCGCAGCTTCTCTAACTTGGCGACCGTTTGATGTGTAGTGTGTGGTCTAGCGTTATCTTGAAGGAGCAGTGGGCTAGAGCAATTCACCAGACTCGGTTGTTTAATAATGTTGGCAATACAAGGCTGCAGTAATCGTCTGACCTGATCTTAAGAAGCTGTAGGGATAACACCAGCACTGGTCCACCAAACACTAGCCAGAATCTTGTTTTTGATCAGTTTTCGCTTAGGGCAAGGTTTTTCCGGTTCTCCCAGGGTTAAGCCATTGTGGTGATCGCTTACGATTGTCGTACAGGATCCGTTACTCATCACAAGTCACGATACTGTTCAAAATCCCCTCATTATTGTGACGATTGAGCAAAGAAACGCAGCAAGCGACGCGTGTTTGTTGGTTTGCTTTAGTCAATTCGTGCGAGAGTCAAAAGTGAGTACCACTTTTCGAGTTATTTTACTTTTCCGATTTGGCGCTAATGGATAAGTATCGTTTTGTCACTTACGCCGAAGGCTGCTGCTAAGTCAGAAGTGGTTTGAGATGGATCCGCTTTCACTATCGCCTTTAATTTTTCGTTATTCACGAGTATCAGGTCATCCACGAGGCTCATTGTGTAAATAAAAATTTCCAGAATGGAAACGTTGAAACCAAAAACGCACCGTTCGTTCGTTAGCGGTGCCTGGTCCGTACACGTCGTTAATTCTTCGAGTTGTTTGAGCAGCACTGGTGCCACGGTGGCACTCGTATTCGTACGTAAATTTTTAATTTGACCATAGTTGTTGTTATAGCAATGTTGAAACTCGAACAAATGATGTGAAAACAAATGAAATACGAATTTTAAAACAACATTTTTCTGGCTTTATTTCGAAATAAATTTGAATTTGGAATTCCTAATCCATTTTATTGAAATTAGAAACTAATATTACCATCGATGTGTCGTTATAAAAAATATGTTTGTTTCAGATCGGCGGTTGGCAATAAATCCAACTCAAACCAGAATCAGTTACGATCTGGAACCAGCTCCAAAGTCAGTAAGAATCATTTGCTTCACCTGTACGCTTACATTATAGATTACCGTGTTCATACCCACAGCAACTTGGCTATGCGAGACCGACTACTAACCACACGGACGACCACACTTGTCTACTTGGCTAGGCGAGACTACTTGGCCTAAGTGGTCATGATGTCATATCAATGGAACTTCGAGACTGCTTGACTCACAAATTGTCCGCGTCAACATTCGACTTGGCTGTGTGATATGGCCATACCGCATCGATTGAACTGTTGACCGTCTTGGCCCTGCTTATTACCAACAACTTGGTCAAGTAAACTTGGCAACTTGTCAAATAGTTCTTTGCTTATTCCGTAACTGAATTGACTCTTGCCAATCTCATTTTAGGACTGTTAGACCTGGCTACATGACTACTCGGTAGTCACACGGCTGGTCACATGACATTGGTAAACTTTCCTGGTTTTTTGCCACCAGATTTTATGGTCGCATTTGGGCCAAATCACGCCGCTTACGTTTTTGTGTAATTTTTTTGTAAGTGATTATTTTTAGCCAATAATAGTTTTTTAATAAATCGTTGTTTTATTAGATTATTGCAATAAACTTAATATCTGCTGTTTTCATATTTTTAAGAGTAAAATGTCTTTTTTGTGATTTGAAACTTGTAGATATTTTAAAATCCCTTTTTTACTGGAACTGCAGACAAGCGTCAAACCTGATCTGATTGATTGCAAGCCCTGTAGTTAAACAGGAGATAAAAAAAACCGGTCTAGTGTTAGTGCGACTTGCGAAAATCATCATAAATTACAAGGAAGAAAATACTTCAAACCCTCGGTGCACAAGTCTCACTTTGACTTGGTCGGTTTGTATTCCGACAGTTGCTTGTTATCAAATAGCCTTAACTAAATCCGAAGTACAGGCAACCTATCACAAAATGCCGAATTTCTTCGACCGATTTTCAACTCAAGGTTCAACGCGTAGAATCCAATATCAATTTTTAAAACAGAGGTTTGATGAGCTGTTTGTTGAGTGTACTTCATAAGTGATTGCCGCGAGGTAGTCTCAGCAACGAGTCGCCTCGACAAACAGTACCCGTCATGAACACAGCCCCCCTTGCAGGGCCCGTCGCGCGAGACGCTGTCGCTGAAGGAGAAACTGCGGCGCAAGATGCAAGCGCAGCTATCAAGGCAACGTGAGTTTTGTATACCACCTACATTAACCGTCTTATTCATAACATCGATTTATTCTCGGAATAATTTTGCACTAAAGTTGGTCTTTACAATTTGAAATGTTGTCAAATTTGACATGTCTCGATAATGATGACATACACCTTAAATCGGTTGGCTTATCTTTAATCATGGTTAAAATCAGTCTTTCTCAAAGTGGCCGATGGCCAAGGGGGGGTTCCCCTTGTGGGCGCTGAAGGCCTAAAGGGGGGAGGTAAGGGGCCCAGAAAAAATTGCGGGTGTTGTTATCGTTTATTAAAATAAATGATTTTCAAAGTGGGCGGTAGACAAAATTAGTTTGAGAATCTATGGTTTAAATCTTGTCTGTATTTTTACTATAATGCTAAGGCTTAGGCACCGAGTCACAGATTTGTAATAAATGAAGTAGCGACGCAACTACTTCAAACTGAATAATTAATCATTTCTTCCAACGATCACAATAACTACTGTCGAAAATACATATCTGTGTACAGAATACCTAATTTTACTAGTCTAGTCGACCTAATTGATCTAGTCTAGTGACGACCTACTCAAGGTTGCAAACAGACACTGGATGCAAACGGCCCGGATCTACTCGCTATGGTGTTTTGTGAGGGAGGCCTATGTCCAGCTGTGGACTTCTAAAGGCTGATGATAATGATGCTCCTATAGTCAAATCATTCTCGGTTTTTTCTATACGTAGTTATGACGTCACTTCTATGTATGTTAAGATGACGCTTAATGACCAAGTTAAAATCTTCAATCAGATTCCGCGTGTCGTAAATTACATAAAACAGTTGCTTTGCCTATGTTTATACTAAGGGGCCATCCATAAATTACGTCACACGAATTTAATGATTTTTTGACCCCTTATAGGCCCTAGTATGACCTTACATATTATGCAGAAATGATTAAATTTAACAGTAGTTTCGAGATTACTTTTATTTCTATTTACATTGTTTTAAAAAAAACAACAACACATTACGCTCGAAATTTTTTTCACGTGTGACGTAATTTATGGATTATGTATTTCCAAATCACATACAAATAATGTATTTCGTACCGTTTATTTCGTTGACAAATAAAAAGTCTATAAGAGCTCGTTCCCACCTATCGGGTGTCGAGCGCGGATTTTGATCGGGCGTCGGCGTCGTTGTTCACATTTAAATCGGTTGGAGGCCCGGTCGAAGCTGGTTGGAGCCATTTTTACACTACGCGAGGTATGAGGAGGCAGCAAACTTCTCGCTAAGCAGAATTTTTCAAAGGTCTTTTCTGAACTAGTGTAATCAATTCTTCAGGATTTATATTTGTTTCCATTATTACGGAAACATCAAACGTGCTTACTAAAACACAATAACTCTGCCTGTTCGCGCGACGTACGTCAGCGGAATGGGGTAGCAGGAAGAGGGTTGGCAGCCTGACACCCGACAAATGTGAACAGCGTCATAGTTACTCATACGCGAGTGAGATCCGACACGCGTTTTTTCCGGGCAACGAGGGCTGGCAAAACACCCGATATTTCTTGTCGGCGCACACAAAATCGGTGTCCGACAAACGTGAATAGTTTCATATAAAATGCCACTGGAACATCCGATTAAAATCCGAGCCCGACAAGTGGGAACGAGCTCTCAATGTCCCGCTTCGCTCGTGCCCGCTCGGGCCCGGTCGAGCCCGCTCGGGCCGCCGGGTGGGTGACCGTGTGTGTGCACTCGCAGTCCGCGCCGACAAGCGCGCGGAGGCGGAGCGGCTGGAGCGCGAGAGCCGGCGCCAGGCGCGCCGCGACCAGGAGATGCGCGACCTCGCCATCAAGCTGCGCCGCAAGTCAGTACGCACTCTGTACTATACAGGGTTATTTGGAAAACATCCACAACCTCCTAGGGGCTGATTCACCAACTTTTTCCATCGGACCAACATTGAAATCGCAAAAAAAAAACTTTATTTACTTTATCTAAATCATTACTTAGTTTGTTGAATAAATAAACTTCTACTATACTAAGCCGCCACCAGCTGACATCAGTTTATACGGAGAAGTGATAATCATAGAAAAAGTTGTTGTATTCGAGTACCGGAATCAGCCCCTAGGAGGTTGTTGATGTTTTACAAATAATCCTGTATAATCGACCAAGATATTGCTTTACCATCCTAAAGTAGAATGACACTTGTTCATAGAAAACTACAGGGTATATTTAATTTTATTTTATTTCAGAGACTTTTTAAAGTGTAGGTAGTAGTGAAGATGCGCGGAGACAAATTAGTCCCCTTACCGAGTCATATCAACTTGTAATAACTTCATATTAACTTGTTCCATTACATCAATCATGTCATTTTTGAAGTTGGAGCTTCTGATTGAACCTTCTGCGACTTAAGTTGCAATATAATGTTTTAAACAATTTAGGGAGCTTCCAGATGACAATATGTCGGCATATACTTGCGACAATGGTAGGTGACAGACGGCGAAGCGTCGCTGACAATCATCCATAAATAATCGCCAACGCATCGCGATTACGTAACGCAACCGTCACCAACGAGTCTGTGACTGCCTCAGGTGCAAGTCGGCGAATGTCGACACGATCAACTGTCGCTGTTAGTTACTTAAAATAGCCATTCTACTGGGCTATATCATAAAAGTGGTAAAGCACTTCCTTGGCCGACTATATCTTAAAAGTGTTAACGTCGCGTTAAATCGGTTTGTGCGTTTACAATCTTGAGTTTGTATTAAAAATCTTACGACGTTCACGCTCTTAACGCTTTACAAGGCTCTTTTCACAATGTGTAAAAAAAACCATAAGGCGATGCTAAGACGACGGGGCGGAGCGGTCTTTTTGACCGCGTCTAGAAGAGCGCGACGCGGACTAAGCTAACCGCCCGCGCCGCCGTCTGCGTTAGTGTATACAAACTGGTTTTAGCGACCTACGGCGGGCAGCCACGGACAAACCGCGCCGCCGCGTACCCAGTGGACACTGGCGGCGCGGTCTTTTTGATAGCCGTGTGCGTTGGCAGAATTTTCTTTGTCCTATCGTTCGCGGTGAAATGTCCAGCCCACCCCGCCCCGTCGTCTGCGCAGCGCCTAACAAAGCGTTTTCTCCTCATTAATAAAATATTTTTTTGGAATCATACCTAACTAATGTAGGAGATATTGAGGATCAAAGACACATCAATTTTAAGGTTTTTTACTAATATGTTATTTCAAAACAGTTTTTTCTATACTTGAGTCAAGATGGATTCGGAATTTATGGAAACAATGCAATTGTTATTTCGTATAGATTTGTCTGTTCCACTTATTTATTACTGAGAAATGCGTTTTACTTATTTGTTATATGGGGTTACATTTCACGGTAGTGCCAATTTTTCAGAATCAGTAACTATCGATCTACGTTTACTCATTTTTCATTTTTAATTCCAATCTGCTTTCGAAAAATAGAATAACTACGTAGAAAATTTACAATTACTCGATTAAATTGCACCGTATGTGCACTGCATGAGGTTCTTGTTGGAGCGGCGTCGGCGTACGCCTGTGATCTCTGATGAATGACAGCGCATCTCGCGTTATCTTTTTTTTTTTGGAAACTTTTAAGTATATTTTACTCCTGAAAGACGACGACTGAAATTAATTACGATAAATTAGTATTTTTATATTGTTCTATACAAGGTCCATAATACCTTTATATACAGGGTGTAACGAAAAGGTGAAATAAAACTTTAAGGAGTTATTCTACGGCTAAATTACATCAACTTTTTCTACGGGACCAACATCGAAATTGACGTTTCCATACAAACTGATGCCAGCTGGTCGCGTTTTAGTATGGGAAAGTGTTTTTTTTTTTTTTGCGAATTCGATGTTGGTCTCTTAGAAAAAGTTGATGTAATTTAGCCGTAGAATAACCCCTTAACCTGTCAAGCATGTGTGAACGAGACACAATAGAAATTACATTGTTATGCGACCGCCGGCGTTCTTATAATCCTCAACGGGTTAAAGTTTTATTTCACCTTTTCGTTACACACTGTATATTTAGAAAATTTGTAAAATTTGGCACTACCTTAAAATGTAACCCTGTATAGCTTAAAGCTACTCAATTGAATCAACAGTTATAATAACTTATTAGCAAATGCTCAGTTTCTATATTGACGAATAATAATTTGAAACGAAGTAGATACTTATTGATTTGTAATTTATTTTGGTTATCAAATCAGTAACTGAGGATAAATCTTCAAAGTTATTTGATTAAAAATAAATCAAAATGCCTCCATTTGTGTTGTAGGCAGCGTGAGATGCGACACCAACAGAATCGGCGCTCCAGTGACTCAGATTCTGACAGAACACACAGCAGATCGTCTTCAAGGTAATTGGAACATCATTAAATGTTACTAATAAAAGAGATTTATATAACTAATCAGCTCTTATTTACTCATGAGCTTAAGCCTTCTTCTTCTACTGCGCCACTTTTTCCGATCTTACACACACTATTATCGGACTAGCGGGATAATGGTTTTCCCACTATCCTTCGTCACTATATTGGTAACCACTCTATTTATTATTATTACTACAATGATTACATAACTGAAAATAAAAGCCTCACAAACCACTTTCGTGGTTGACAGCGAATGCGAAGTACTACTTTGGCCTACCGGCTGTATTCTCTTCTTGCCAAGTGAAATGAAACCTACAGATTTTAAATGTACCTATTGTTTTTTTTAAAAGATAAGGTTCGTTTCACTTTTTAAGTACATACAACAGCTCGTCAACCTACCACAAAACGTCAAATTTCCTCAATTGATATTGATCTCTACGTGTCGGATTTAAAATCGGTTGAATGACTCGGATGAAATTTTTAGGTAGGTTGCCCTGCCGTTGTCTGTACAAGGGAATGGGATAGTTTCCTTAAAAAATGTAATTAGTCCGTCAGTTGGATTAACAGAAAATATTGGACGCGTATTTTTTCTTTTCTCAATCAAACAACAAATGATGAAGATATAGCCCGCTAAAGTTCCGTGTAACGTCGTGACCTCACGTGCTCACTTTGATGCGCTTTATCTTCGTCATTTCTTTTTGATTGACAAGAGACAAAATATGGGTCCAATATTTTTTGATAATCTAACTGACAGACTAAATAGAATAATCTTTTTTTGACCCAGGAAACGAGCAATACAATGTTTTTTTTCTAAGGATTCGCAAAATATTTCTGTAACAAACTAATTTCACGGCGGGATCAGGAGCCTTCGATGTAATAAAACGCTCATTTTCTTCACAGAGAATCTAACGCAGACAAGAAGAAAGACAGAAGTCGATCCAAAAGTCCGACGCCCGAGAAGCGGATCCCGGTGTGGGAGAACAACCGAGAGTTCGCGACCGTGCCCTACCGCGCCCCGCCCGGCGAGCGGCCCGACAAGCACTACAGCGCCTACGACAAGCCGAGGGACCACAGGTTCGAGAGCTACGACCACAGGTGGGAGCAGGACAGGTACAGCGGGAGACGGAGGCCGTACAGGGGCGGGTACCGGGGCCAGGGGTACCGGCACGGCGGGGACCACGGCGCCTACGGAGACGGACCCTCGAGTTACCATCAGGGGTCAGACGAAAGGGACGATAAAGATGATTACCCGAGGAACAAAGTGAAACTAGTTGATTACTAGTGAAAGTCGATTAATAGTGGAACTGGTCTATTACTAGTGCAACTGGTCTATTACTAGTGCAACTGATTGATTACTAATGGCTGGACGATTCCTAGTAAAACAAGCTCATAACTAGTGAAACTTGTCGGTTATTACTGTCCCCATCGAGCAAATACCCTATAGAGTATTTATGTCATTTATTTTATTTTTGTTCGACAACGATTCCGCGATCAGCGACGAACTGTTTTAGTGCGGGACAGAGCTGACTAGACTTAACAATTAATACATAGTTTCGTTAAAAATCACTGACCAGTTACAAAAATTGATGTACCGTATTTCTGATCTATAGGTTAAGTGCTCGATGTCTATGTCTAATCGACTAGTGGATCCGGTCGATAACTAGATAGTGAACCTGGTCGATTACTAGTGTTTGTAAATCCAGTTTGTTATTATATGTAATTTGAACCTCTCGTTTTACGGTTAAACAATAGGCTAGTTGACTCATATCAAAATTAATTAAACAAAGAATTATTTCATATATTATTCGACTTTAGGAACCTAAATATATCGATTTCAATACTTAAAAGTAGAAGATGGCTGTAAAAATCAAATTAAAAAATAGATCTATAACTTAAAACTCTGAAAACGCTATCCGCCATGATCGCGACACGAGTGACGTCAGTCTTATGGTAAACGATCAAATGTCATTCGAGCCTGATGAATTTTTGCATTCTCGAACGATCATCACATGACGTTCGAAGTAATGATAATTACTATATTTTTTGTGTAAACTATTAGAAATCATGTTTGTTTAATTCAGAGAGGTTGTATTCGTAAAGACGTCTAAGTTGTTTGTTTGTTTACTAGAGAGACTACGTCATGGCACAGATAATCTATAGACCAAAATGGCTGACAGCGTTTTCGTCTGTTTATGAAAATATGATTTTAAAATTAAAGTTTTGTTTTCTAAGTCTTAAAATAATACAGTAATTTTTTCGGTCTAATGGAACACTTATTAACAATTAAAAATTATTATTATTATTATTATTATTAACCTATTTAAAAAAAGTGTCAACTAGCCTATTGACTGATCCGTTGTTTAATCTCATATACTTTGTTATTGGTTATTAGACATTTCCAAATCAATTAAAACAGTTTACAAAAAAATAAATAGATTAAACTGATCACATGATCAGTCTTCCTGAATTAAGTAATTTATTGTTCGTTACAGAAAATGCATTCAAAGATTTTTTTATATTTTTTGGCTGTCGAAGTAAATAAGTTAAGGTCTATTTCTAATGACAATACAGGTTTTTGTCACATCTTTTTTAGAAAAATCTAACACCAAACTATAAATTGATTTTAACTTGAATAAAATTGTATAATACCATTTTCACGTCCCTTCCAGTAGAAATTTATATTAGCTAGATAATTCCCCAATTATATTTCAAATCATTAGGTATGTTATAAAAGATATTTATTGCTGTTTAGTATATTTACTGGCATATCTGACAACTTAAGACTGCTATTAAAAATTTAATGAAATCTGACAAAGCCTCAATTCTACTAATATAGAGTCAAATGACATTCAAACTTCGGCGAGATCGGGCCTTGTACCCGGTCCGCGCCAACGGACAATCAAATTAGGGAAAGAAAAAAAAAATTATGACCTTTGAGCGATTGACTCCGTGTTTAGTCCGAGTTGAGAAGCGGGTCAATGTTTTTTTTATTTGAATGCGATTTTTTTAGTCAAGTACACACGAGTCGCATTGCTGGTTTTGGCACAACTTTAGTCTAAAATCTTCAAAATATTGAACCTAGTCTAAAATCTTCAAAATATTTTACGAAGCTTTTTTTATTTAAGCAGGATTCATAGGTAAAAAAAGGTGGTTAAGAAAATCTATGAAATATCTAATTTTATAAAGATAAATATGAATATTGGTTTCTATAGAATAAATATAAATAAATAAATGTATTTTGCTTATTTGAGTAAGTTTTCGTAAAATGGATTTATACATTGTTTTTTATTTTTATTAAAAAGTTTGTATGAAATACCGTGTGGGGTTAATTCTCATAATTAGTAGAATTGGGGTCTTTGATATCTTGAAAAAGTACCGTTTTTGATATGGATGTCCACATAAATGATGTAACCTGCATTTATTTATGTTTTGTCCTTTTTCTACTTCAAGTTTGTACCATTCAAAACGAAACAAAAAATAAATGCAGTTGTTACATATCGCGCTACGTTAGGGATCTGATAGAAAACCATAGTCTAGCATACAGAGGAAAGAATAATATGTATCAATTTGAATGTTAAGTATACACTGTTGGTTTAATGAAATTGTATATATGTAACCTGTTTTGTTTACGGAATGTGTATAAAAAGGCAACTCGTTTGTAAATTGCTTTAATGTGTATCAGTCTTAAATAAATAAGTTCATTATACAAGTTATATCCTAGTTTTCTTTAGTGACGCTACATAATAAACTACCTATTTATTCATACTTTATCATCATTTCAGCGTTCACTGCTGAACATAGGCCTCCCCCAACGACTTTCATTGGGGGGGATTGCCAATACTTAGTTGATAGGAATAAATATACATCAACTGAATGAACTTTTAAGGTTGTAAAACACTAAGACCATGTGTGGTGTTGTTTGGCCCATAATTTATAAATTCAATTTAACTTTTTATTTATTATTCACTTTACAATTTAATTTTAGTCCCAAAAATTAACATGAATTCCATCATTATCTCTTTATTATATTGCCTTTAATACAAAGGTAGTTGGTTGGCCTCTATGTCAATTTCATTTTTGCAATACCAGAAAAACAGAATATTTTTTATCATTATTTAGACCGCTTTCACACTACGCGACTTAGCCGCGTCATTGTAGTCCATATAAAAATGGCAGTCGGCAGCGGCAGCGGCAATAACGTGATGTGATGTACAACAGTCCGCTAGCGAGTTAGGTGCAGCGTAAGTCTATGAGTGCAGCCGTAGAAGGCAGAAGTTTATTAAATAAATATCACGTTATTCTAGGTCAAACGCCGGTGACAGGACCGTGGTAAAATGAAAAATGAAATTTTAATCACTTATTTAATGCTGCAAATTCCCTGTATTTTTATGTATGTTGTATTTGTCCATATAGCGAAAACGTTAAACATTAAAATAAAAGAAAATCATTTTCATATGCATAAAATATCAAAAAGTTTACTATTTATGGTGTAACACTTTCCTTTGTTTACTTTACTGATCTCGAACTTATATTTTTGACCTTATATTTTTTACGAATAACCTGCTCTATAAATTACACTAAAAAGTGACGAAATCAATTTGATAATTTGAGCATTTAAATTCTTGGTTATAATAATATGATTTAATTATTTTACCAAAATTATCTCAGTGGAGGTCAAAACACTCTTGTTTTCTTTCAATTTACTAAATGAAAAAAGAAAAGTTAACAACACGTTTTTTTTGACACGAACTAAGAGAGAATTGCATGGACCAGACATTATTTTTAACCAAGGTTAAGTGCCAAATTACTTTATTATTAGGCCCACGACAAACGTAAAGCATAGCACTAATTGCAAATGTGAGAGACGTGGGCGCGAGGGGCGACGCTCCCGCCCCTCGCTTTATACTGCAACTGCTTAATAAATAAAAAAAGGAAATAAATGATTTATTTATTTATTTATATTTACAATAACTCGCGCGCGGACTGTAAGCTCGCTTTCGCCTAGTGTAAAAGCGCTCTTAGGGCGTCTACCGGAGCCGCCACATGTTCGGTTTGTATAATCGCTTTTCTCGGTGACGTCCCGGCATGAAGCACATACGTACATATAAAGAATTTTTTTTATTAGTTTTTTCGACAAAAAATTTCGCCATTTTTAATCTGTACCTGTACTGTTTCAGTAAGGGCAAGAGTGGAAAGGATTGACATTTCATACTAAATGTAAGTGAAAAAACACTAACTTGTTTCGCAAAAAGATAGTTCATAATTCGTATTGCTACTCTATAAGGGTATGTGCTTGATCCCGTCGACGCGACCCGGTGACGGTTGTGGTAAGAAAAACTCCCTCAGAAGCATATCACACTAGTGATTTGCGAGAGCGAAGCGTGCTCGTTGCGAGTTCGCAGCGGAACCGCTCATAGATCATAGCTTAACATTTTTAGCCGTTTATGATCAAATTCGTTTAGTAACGATTCACTAAGTCCCAAGTAGTTCTCCTGTCTCTACACTACACAGTCTTGCACGTAGATAGTTCTGCACTACACTACACAGTCTAGTCGCTAAGCGTGTCGACGTCGACGAGCTCGTTCCCGTCGTCGCTAGGGGCGCGTGGGCCCGCCCCCGCCCCTCCCGGCCCCACCGCCCCCGCGCCGCGCCCCTCCTTCGTGTGACGCCACTTCATGCGCCGGTTCTGGAACCACACCTTCACCTGCAGAACGATATCCCATTTTATTGGTACTTTATTGCATAGATTTAAGTACAGACAAGGGCAGGTCAACCTACCCAAAGAGTTAAAGGACATTGAATAAATTTTCAACTTTATGTCCAACTCGTAGAGATCAATAGCAATTGTTAAAATTTTACGTTTCGTGGTAGGTTCACGTGCTGTTGTCTGTGCGTAAAAAGAGGGACAATAACGCCATGAGCCATTCTCTACCAATCTACCACTAGGCTGTGTGGCTGCGAAAAAGGAAATGTGTTTTCGTACGAATGACAAGCCCAGCGGACTCGCTCTAGTTGTTATTTGTATGAAAAGTGAAAACATATTTTGCGACAGTATAGGCAGTGCGACAACACTAGGTAAAACTAAATATTACAGTATTAGGGTTCCGTAGCCAAATGGCAAAAAACGGAACCCTCATGGATAACATTTTTTTGCCCTAGCTACTTATGTAGGTTAACTATTTAAGTATTTAGGTACGGATGCTTGTTTGATATATTCAGGGAGAGAATGCCAGAGCAGAGTCGATTGAATGAGAAAATAGTTTAACCCAAAACCGAAAAGTTTTTTATTTTAAATAACATAACCATCTAAGTTCTTACTTAGGTACATTGGTAAGGATGATGGTCAAAATGGGCGTAATCCAACAGAATCGAAATGTATGCTAAATACTAGTACTTCTTTTCATACTATGACATTGTAAATTGTTACAGAATTATTGCTATAATTACTATAGACTAAGTAACTTTCTCTATGTAATTAGTTTCATAAAATTTATATTCGCTGCACCCTAACAGGGTTTTGTACTGTATTCAATTGTATTGATAATGTACATTATTGCAATAAATAAATAAATAAACAATACTAAAGTAGCCACACTGGAATAAGAAGGTGGAAGCCATTGAATATTAAAAGTTTTGATATTAATAACAAACTTCAACGCACTCGTTTAATTAAATCTACGCTTCGACCTTATATGCTCCAAAGAGTGTTGAAGTCTGAATCGTTCTAGCTAAAACTGGACAACCGATTTGATGTCCACACTAGACATTGACATTGATCGGGAACTCTAAAATCTAGTGAAGATGCTTCGGATCCAAATTTTGTGAGGTGTGGCGTACCGCGAAAAAATTCAAGCTATCGGGAGAAACTCTGCATTTAATGTAAAGGCGACGAGAAAACTTACTGTCATTTCTATAGATCAGAGGGCTTGAACAGAAAAATCACGAAACAGGTGAGATGCGACCATCAGTGCTATAACACGCGCTAGAAAGTTAAAAAAAATCAAGGATCAAAAGTATTGGTGCAGAACCTGGGTCAGCCACTCCAGTGACATCTTCAAGAGAAATGTCGCTTTGGCTGTGTGTTCGCTAGCGAAGGTTAGTCGTCAGAGCGCAGCCAAGGTTTCAACATCTCTCCTTAAGATGCCACGTGGAGTGGCAAAACGCGTCGAGGATTTTATGTCGGTGTTGGGTACCTACTAACTTTCGCATTCATCTGTCTCGCGTGCAATTTGAGGGAGGGCGGGCGGCTCTTTGCATTTTGCTCGTGTTTGTTCACGGAGAGTGGGTGGTGTGATTAGGATGCCAATGCCTGTAGCTGCCAGTAACTGAGCGGAAATTGTAAGCAAAATAATTGTATTACATTTTAATAATTATTAAAATATGTTATTTAAAAATAATGTTATAATCTAACAGGTGAGTAGGTTTTAGTAGGGTTTTGTTTAACCATCGCCAGAAAAGGCACCACTGCACCACATGCATTTGTCTTTACCTGTGCCCTACCGCCTACTGCCGCCGTCTAGGTACTGAAAAGGTACTTTCCCATTTGCTAAATATGCTGTCGACTGTTACCAAACATTTATAGAACTCACTTGAGCATCAGTGAGCCCTAAGGTCGCCGCCAGCTGCCTCCTGTCCGGCTTAGTGATATACTTCTGTATCTGGAAGCGTCTCTCGAGCCCTTTCCGCTGCAGGTTGCTGAACACCGCTCGGGACCACGACCGCTTGCGCTTGCCGCTGGACGTGACGTCACAGCGCGCAGGCGCCTGCTGCGGCGGAGACGACGAGGGGAGCGGCAATCGGTATACTGGAGGGAAGAATAAATAAAAAAATATTATTATATGCGCCAGACACACTAATTCATTGTTGGTCCCCGATTCAGAACCATTCCATAAGAACCGTCGCCTGGAAAACCACATGACACCATAATGATTTAACATAAGTGTCACGTGATTTTCCGGTTGTCAATTCGTTATGGAAGTAAGTAGGAATAAACATCCACGCGGTATCCTGTCAATGAATTTTTAGTAAGAAAGGTATACACAGAATCGCGCCTATTTAGAAAAGATCGTTTTCTAAATTGATCCCACACGGTTTTTTTTTGAACTGGGTTAAAAAATTACTGAGCCACTATAGGTCGTTGTAATGAGTGACTTAATTAGTAGCACAGAATACTTAACGAACACTGAAGGACCCAACTTAGATCAGAGGCCCAATTCCCGTAATCAATCCGGTGTCGATTCGCTTCCAGTAACATTACTATCTAAGACGGTATTCTCGTACAATTTAAGACGTAAAATTATCAAGAACAAAAAAAACTTATTGTGGTTTCTTCCATTTTCAGTCGCATTACGAACTATAATTGCATGTTTTTGTTTAACGTGAATACCGTTATATATTGTAGTAATATTACTGAGAGGGGTTCGACACTTGATTGCAAAGCTCAGTTCTTCAGACTTTCTTTTAATTTCGTAGCCAAATCACAAATGGTAAGTCAAAGTCAAAGTCAAAAATCATTTATTCAATTTAGGGCAGAAAACTGCCACTTATGAACGTCAATAATAACATTATTGGCCCCTATGGGGCAGAACATGTCTCCTTATTTTTGGGCCCTACTAGCGCTTCGAGACAAGACACAGACAATCTGGCAAGTGCTGAGAAGAAACGCCGGAACAAACTCAGTCACCACTAGCACTAAAAAACTCTTATACTTACTTAAATAATAGCTTCTAGTCGACTTAGGTACTGTTTATCACAGCTAAGTATTTTTATCGTAAACTAGTTGTTGCCCACGTCTTCGTTTGTATTTACTCATAAAGCACTTCCTTCGTAACTTTTTATTTCGTAAGAAACTTCTACGAAGCGTTAGATAACTTATAAAATAAAATGGATGAAATCGGTAAAGTCGTTCCCATGTTAAGGCGTGACCAAAGGAAATAGGGATTTATTTTTATGTTTAAAGAGATAACGATTTATGTGTGGCGCATTAATTCGCATTGAACGCAAAGGTTCGATTCCCGGTTTGGGTCAATAAAGAAAACTATTTTTTCTAAATTGGTTTGGGTCTGGATGTACTGAAGACGCCTCTGAAGATATAATTCTCTGATGGTACCTCGTACGTAACACTAAAGTTACAAGAGGATGTGAATTCCTTGTTTTATGAATATGGCATTTGGTGATTTTGTTGTGTTGTCTGGCTCATAAAATAAAAAAACAAAAAATAAAAAATAAAAAAAAGTTTAAATAGCAACTTTGGCTCTATTAATCCTAAAAAACCAAAGCCTATTCTGATCATCATTTTCAGCCATGGAACGTCCATTGCTGGAAATAGGCCTGCAGATTGGCCGGTTAAAAGCGGCCTGCATCCATCATCATTATCATCATCCATCCTGCAACCTTTGACAGGTCGTTAGTCTACCTTGTGGGAGGACGTCTTTTATGATTATCGTCATCATTTCAGCCATATTATGACGTCCACTGCTGAACATCGGCCTCTGCCAGTACTCGCCACGCTTGGCACGCTGGTTGGCGAGCGCAGTTTTTTGTAAGATTTCGCACGCAGACGCTGCTGCCCGTCTCGTGCTACAGGAATTAGTCGCCTCTTACGACACGCCTCCTGTTGGAGGTGAGGAAGTGTATTCTTTACGGCCGTCCCCACACGGCACGCTTCTATTCTGATAATCATGTATAATTTATTAAAACCAGTTCATCATTTTCTCTCAATAAAACCGAAACGAATCCTTCAAAAATAATTTTACTAAGTATAATTAAATTACACGAGTATTAAATACACTACCTTGTACCCTTTCCCTGTTGTTTCCCTTTCATAAAAACGACGGGCAGACAATTACTTAGTAAAAACATAGGTTTTTACTTATTGTCTGCCCGTCGTTTACTGTAAATAGTTACAGTAACTTATAGTGTTATCCAGTTTTCCCCTTGATTAATTAGTTCTTAGCTACTTAACTGAAATGTTGTTAATGTAGGTATTAATGACATAAATAATAATTATAGATATAAATACAGGGCTACATTGCAAAGGGGTGCCAAATCTTGTGGCTCAGAATCAGTAACTTAATCGAACTATGCAAAGAACAAGTTTTTTTCGTAAGGTCATTGTTGGCTCGCCGTACCTACTCCTCTGATGAATGACTGCGCGGCTTTCGTAGTCTCTCAATTGATTTTATTTTCGGGTATTTTGAAATAATTTTTTTCGTAACATACGATTATTAAAAATAATAACAATTAAGACGCTTCATAATATTGTTCCCTAAATCTTATTTTTTAAATTTGGCACCCCTCTGCAATGTAACCCTGTATATCTGAACGCTACTGAATAGCATGTTTTGACTATATGTTACATGTAATAATACCTAGATACACGTAATACCCAAAATAAGGCAAATAAACATAAGTTCTAATAACAGTTATACCAAGTTATTTTTTCTCCTGTCTTCGCTACATCGATTTGACTTTCATGGGATTCTTCGAAGCTGGGAATGGAAACCCATGCAAAGCAGCCTTGATACGGTGATAAATATTAAAACATTCGATATCTCACGTTTCGCATTAAATCTTATTAGATTGGACCTTAGGATGTCGATTTTGTGTCAAGGTTTGAATTTTAACTATTTTAATAAAATTAACATCTTTTTACTACACTCCGAAATATTTCCAATTCATGTTTTTTTAAAATCATGAAACAGGCTACGAGTATTATTATAAGTAGGTCGGACTCTAATAACTAAGTATTCAATTTTTAACCGACTTAAAAAAAGGAAGAGGTTCTCAATTCGTTGGGATCTGTTTTGTTTTTTTATGTATGTTCAGCGATCATTCGTTACCACGTTAACAGATTTCGATAATTCTTTTTTTTACGAAAGGGAATACTTTCGGAATGGTCCCATATAAATTTGGTCAAGTTCAGGGGATCTTTGAGGAAATCATCAAAAATTGCATGAACTCCATACTACGCCAACTGATTTTTGTATCTCTTACCCAATATCTTCGGCAAATAAAAACCTATTTTAATGATTTTTTTTTTTATCGAATAGCCTATCTTTAAAGATAGTAAGAATTTTCAAAATTTTCGGAATAAAAACAACTTCTAAGGTCGGAAAAATAGGGAATGAAATCGCTGTTTAACTCAACAGTAACTTTAGTTTGCTCCTTTATGATTCGTTTTGTTGCAGATGTATCACTAATAATAAATTACTTAGGTAAATTTTATATAAATATAACCGGCTACCAGCTACTTTTGGATTCGGTACCAGCCGATGGGAGTTTAAATGTTTTCGTTTTAACTTAATGTTTTAACTTTGAATTCTTGTAATTTTTATTAAATCAATTATTCCCTGTCTATAATCGGAAAAGCGCTATTAATAGGCTTGTTTTCCCTATTTTAATGAGTTTTAATTCTCTTCCTTACTTGACAAGGTAAATGTTTTTGTTTTTACGTAGGTACAGACAACGGAGGTCAACCTACCCTAAAAGTTAAAGGTCATTCAACTGATTTTCAACTTTAAGTCCGGCACATAGAAATCAATATCAATTGAGAAAATTCGACGTTTTGTGGTAGATTGATAAGCTGTTGTCTGTACATTTGGTAAAAGCAGTAAAATATTGATTTTCTTAAAATTTAGATATCATGCTTATTAGGTTTTGTCTGTGTTTGTATTTTCGTAACGTAATAATTAAGTAAATAATGCTTTAAGGCTGACTCTGTTGCTTAAATAAATATCTCTTGACTTTTTTTATGAGATCATCATCAAACCTCCAAAAACTTTTTGTTTCCACTCTTCTTAACGACCGATTAGTTAAATTAATATTATAATAAAAAGCTTAATAACTACGTTAGTAATTTATTTAACAAAGTGCACTTAAAATTGGGTAAAACTAGACCCTATTTTATCGATGAAATTTAAAAAAAAAACATTATTTTAAAACAATTCATTATTTTATATTTATGGAAAAGTTTAAAAGATTTGCTTAATCACCACTGCCTGTTATCTGAATTCGGATATTTTGCTTGACAAGGTAAATGTTTTTGTTTTTACGTAGGTACAGACAACGAAGGTCAACCTACCCTAAAAGTTAAAGGTCATTCAACTGATTTTCAACTTTAAGTCCGACACATAGAGATCAATATCAATTGAGACGTTTTGTGATAGGTTAACGTGCTATTGTCTATACCTCCAAGTTACAACAACGTAACTTACTCACACCTAGTTCAAAATATTTAACGTTTTTATGGGCTTTATAGTGGTTATTAGGGAAATAAAATGTTCTATAAAACATTTAATAGGGACTTTTAAAATTATTTTTGTCGCCATTACAATTAGATCTGATTTACCAAATTAATTAGGTGCCTTTTATTGCTAAACCTTATCCGATCTATAGGAACAAAACTATCCAAATTATTCGTTTTATTAAAATAATTCTTACAACTTGTTGTTTTGGTTTGGACACTATCTGAATTCATATTAAGGCTGACGGGTAGTGTCTTTGCATGAAGGAAGACAGCCCATGGGCCTTTTGCAAAAAAGCCTTTCACTGTGCCTTGCTTGACAGTATGCGGATTGTAACTTGTACTTAAAACAAGACGTAATTCTAATACAACACCTCCTTACATACAATTTTTTTTTTTATGGAACGAACATCGAAATCCTAGAAAAAACCTCTTACCTATAATATTAATTTAACTAATCGGTTATTAAGTGTGGAAACAAAAAGGTTTTCGAGGTTTCGATGATGATCTCATAAAAAAAGTCAAGAGATATTTATTTAAGCAACAGAGTCAGCCTTAAAGCGTTATTTAATTAATTATTACGTTACGAAAATACAAACACAGACAAAACCTAATAAGCTCACCAGTCGTAGGTCTCAGGGCAGGGTGCAAATGTGCGTAGGGCAGCGGCAGCGGCAACGGCAGCATCGGCTCATCCCCGCAACACCGGTACAGGGCCGCAACGCACCCCGCACAGGGCGGCTCCTGCGGCCTCGACACCTCGCTCACGGACACCCGGGACTCCGATCCATTCCCCAATATACTCTCCACGCTAAACTTCAACTTGCTCGTGTTCACTTCACCACTCAACGACGTCATCACAGAACCTCCTCCGACAACCGTCGATTAAAAACTGACTTACTTACTACGGATCATCGGCGCCTGCGCAATCAGTGGGCGTGTTCTGTCAAATGCCGCACGCTGATTGGCCGGACAGCAGTGGGCGGGGCGATCGTTGCGCACAAGCAAGCTATGGAGTGCTCGACCATTGACTGATGA
Source organism: Anania hortulata (assembly GCA_963576865.1). Taxonomy (NCBI): domain Eukaryota; kingdom Metazoa; phylum Arthropoda; class Insecta; order Lepidoptera; family Crambidae; genus Anania; species Anania hortulata. Next base: position 3,066,531 of record OY756400.1, read on the forward strand.
TACCAACGCTGCAGTTGTTTACAATAAACTGCCACTTTAATGTGTTTTATATGGGTTTGCGAGAATTTAATTTTATTACGGCAAAGCTTACGTCACCCTTCAGGGGGGTGTTTTTTTATCACTTCGTAAATAGTGTTTTATTAAAAGCCTGGAATAAATTGGCACAATAAATAACGGTTGCAATATTTGTTCAAGTTAATTTTGTTTATGTGTTCAATCTTTCACGCAAGTAGCCACTAATCATGGTTAATAAAAATATTTGTTTCTCTTAACTGTCTCTCTGGTTTCACTCAGGTATTAAAACTGAACATAGATTGAGCTACCTAAATAAAAATAGGATGCGCGTTTGTTTGAATTTAAAATCGTGTAGGTGAATGCGGTGAATAAAAAATTATAAAATTATTTTTTAAAAGGAATGAGTATTATAGCATTGACAAGCACACCTAGACCAAATTTGAAATAATCTATTTCCAAATTTTGAGTCAAGGTGAAATTAATTCTTATAATTACAGCCGCTACCACTACGCCATTCGAGTCGTCCCCGTCATCTTTTACTAATACTTAATATATTATGACCAACGACATTAAAAACCCTTCGACCTCCAGTTTGTCAGTAAGTATATAAACATAAATTAGATTGATAACTCTAGGTACAGACAACGGCAAGGCAACCTACCCAAAAAGTTAAAGTTCATTGAATTGATTTTCAACTTTATGTCCAACACTTAGAGATCAATATTAATTGAGAAAATTTGACGTTTTGTGGTAGGTTGACATGCTGTTATTGTCTGTCTGTATATACTTGACTGTTTAAAAGATTTTAAAGTAATTGGCTTATTTTTAGTTTAATAACTACGAGAAGTTTCGTGGCAGTCAAAGTTTAACAGTGTGTAAATGGAGGTATGTAACTCCATTAAAATTCAATACATGAATCTGTTTTAAATCTATAAAATCGAGGTGAGCCGCTAAAAGCTCTGATTCATGCTGTAAGTGGTTAGTTCGGAAAGAAACACGGACCAACTATTATTCTGTCTGAGAGTACACTTCATTACAATGAAACTGCAGATATTGGTTTTCTGTTTCTGTAACAAATTATAGAAAAGAACGAAATACCTAATATATTATGTCAGTCTCCTCCGGGATATAACGTTCTTGAAAATGTTATAAGTACAGAGAGTACAGAGTTTAATTGTTAGAACTGAGATGTGCAATGGTACGCAATAAACTTTCATTCCAGTTCCATTTCCATTCCACTTACGATCCGAAGCCGCAGTGATTCTGCCAATATGAAGATGCAGACTCAAACTTTCGAGATTAGCCGGTGTTAATAAAGATTGTTAGATCTTGGAGACGGGCTGCCACTACCATGAAAAGTGACAGATCTAAATATAAAGAACTGTGAAACTTAAAATCTGTTAAACATAGCATATCTAGACGCAACTTAATTAAGACGGATATTAAATCGGAACAAATAGAATGACGTAAAAAATATATAATAATATAATATAATAACTTAGTCTGTCCCTTTGCATTTATTAGTTAAAGAAAGATATTATCCAATTGAACCTATAGGTAAATTAAATTCGGCAGTCTCGACAGAATCAGACCCATTGATCGTCGCGCGGACAGAGTCGCGGCTAAAGCTAGTCCAGGCATAAACGTTTGTTCTAAAGCTGAATCGATTACGGTCCGTTTATTTTGCCTGTCGACGCCACCTGGCGTTCGTTTCGTTCCCAGATATAGATTCGATCATTACACTGAGAGCGCATGTAGATTGTTTACCACTTGCCGCTCGCGAGGTAACCAAATCATCTAATACGCTTTATTAGTTAAGATGTTTTTGACCGTCAGTAAATCTTTGGTTATCTTCCAGCTGCTTCCAGCCAATCTCGTTAAACTACCTGTTCATAAGTTCAAAATTCATATTAAAAAAAGGATATTATAAAGTAGACGATTATTTAAACGACAAGAGTGTATGGACTTCACCTGCTTAGCTTGCGCCTCGCACTTAGGTACTACATATCTTGCAACTGTAATTCCTGTAAAATAGGCTGACTAAGGTGACTGAGTTTGTTGCGCCGTTTCTTCTCATCACCAGCCGATATGTAGTCCCGAATTGGTGGTGGGGCAAAGCTATATTTTGGGACGTGTATAAGTGCCCGGAAGAGGGCCTATATACCTACTGAATAAATTACTATATTATTAAGTATATGTTGCTACTATGTTCAGCAGTGGACGTCCTATGGCTGAAATTATGATGATGAAATCTTTGGTTTCCGACGCACGTATAAATACATTTGCGTTAAGTGAGGAAGTTGTGACCTCCGAAAGATCATGTCAGTCTACATCTATCTGCTAATTTCTTTCGCTAGGTTCGAAACATAGGAACTGTCAATGTCAACGAAATATATTTACTTAGCAAATATCTGATACGTAATAAGTTACTTTCCTATAAATAAATAATAAATAAATAAAATCGTTTATTTCGGACAACTTACATCCATATGGGTTAGTAACAATGAACTTAAAATCTATGGTTAGTATTAATTATTATAAAATATATTAATGTATTTACTGCTACTGCCAGGAAAATGCTGAGCGAGATCCGCAGGGCGTGTAAGGTCCCGGGATCACTCTCTGCACAAAACACCTCCAAAGCAGCGATGTGTACCTATCGGCTAAGGTCTTTAGTATGCTGTTGCGACTGTCCCGCACCCTGCTATAGCCTCAGAGTAAATAAATACCTACAACGTTACAGCTGTTAAATCTGAAAGAAAGAGTAATCCCTCCATAGAGTATAATAATCCAAAAGATAGATTTTAGGTGAAATACTGACATACGAGTAATTTATTGCATTGCATCATATTTAAAAAAAAAAAACTTACTATTCTAAAAAAGCGGATGCTTGTTCAGACTAGGAGTTCTCTGTCTCTAGACTTCCACTTAACAAATATCCGCTCATCTCAAAGTCTTGGGTTTAAAATTTATTGTTTCGTTTTTTAAAATCTACATTAACGCGAGCGAAGCCGTGCCAAAAGCTAGTTTTTAATACGAGTAGGTATATTTGAGATGAAAATTGTGACTAATTTCATTGAGACTAAGGAGTTACCCTGTTAATGAGTATAGGTAAGTGGTTGCGAGCGCAGCTCAATTGATTTACGTGTTTTCATGATTATACTTAAAAGCAAATTATCAATTTGAATATAAATTATTACCAGATATCGTCTATTCTATATCGATAAATCATCTGAGTACAAATTACGTTTCTGCATCGTGTTTATTATTATCACAGTGTCGAACTAACATAAATCAGGCTAGCCGCAAAAGCACGCGTAAGAGGATCACTACTTACTATGGCTGCGATTTCTTTGATGAATAAGGTCCCACTTTTTAGCTACCTTTGTTTTAGGGCATGATTATTTGGCTTAAATATACCTAACAATAGCCTAACCTGTAATAGCTGAGCGGCTAATTAGTGCGAGTGTTGTTTTATTTTAGATTAGAATCACCCCCTAAAGGAAGCTAGGCATATTATAAAATAAGATCTTATAATTTCAACATTTAATCAAGATCAATGGCAATATCGTTGCAATGCAATGAGTGTTTCATTGTGACAGTTTTCTCTAGGCCTTTCAGAAGTTGGGGGGTGGTATTACTTATTATATTATAATAATATCAGTAATTTCGCCTCGATCGCCCAAATGTACCTACTTACCTGAAAGAAACACTGCTGAATGTAACGGTGCCAACGCCAAGTGGTACCAACATTGCGCGTGTCAAGAAATTGACAGATCAAAACAAAAATCGCTTTTTTCATACCTCATCCAGGCATTCCTAATAAAAATCCTAAAAAGCATGGATTTCTCTGGTTAAATTCAAAGTTGTCGATAAATCACGTAGATACTTAACAAATTACATTTCTGCATAGCGTTATACCATATAAGCTGTCGAACCAGCATAAATCATGCGCGAAATGTGTGCGCAATGCGCATGCGTCACAAGATTTGCCTTATGCGCGATGTCTCCGCACACGTGGGACTCTTCTCGAAATCAAACGGTTTATTTTGTACTCGGGGAAGTTCCTGTTGCATCATGTGGGTTAAATTCGTAATGCGAGAAAATAAAAATCAAAGTATAAATTATTAGGTCCTTACATATGAAATTGCCGATACTCAATACTGGCAACTTTAACATCAAATATCTTGCGTTTTATTAGTAAATCCAAGTTCAAACTTATTTCATAATAAAGCCAGAAAAATATTGTTTTAAAATTCGTATTTTATTTGTTTTCACGTCATTTTTTTTGAGCTTCAACATTGATATAACAACAACTATAGACAAATTGAAATTTCGCGGTATTTACGAGTTCCACTGTGGCACCAGTGCTGCAGAAACGACTCGAAGAATTAATGACGTGGCACATCTAACAACAATAATACTCAATAATACTCATTTATTTTGTACATAGGCCCTCTTCCGGGCACTTATACACGTCCCAAAAGTATAGCTTAGTCCTACCACCGAGTGGTCCGAGTAGTCCTACCAACGAACGGTGCGTTTTTGGTTTCAACGTTTCCGTTCTGGAAATTTCGATTTACACAATGAGGCTCGTGGACGGCCTGATACTCAATTGAGAAACGAAGAATTGAAGGCGATAGTAGAAGCGGATCCATCTTAAACCACTTCTGAGTAGCAGCAGCCTTCGGCGTAAGTGCCAAAACGATACTTATCCATTTGAGCCAAATCGGAAAATCTCGATAAGTGGGTACCGCACTAAGACTAATGCAAACCAACAAATACTCGTCGCTTGCTGCGTTTCTTTGCTCAATCGTCACAATAATGAGGGGATTTTGAACCGTATCGTGACTTGTGATGAGAAATTATTATTATTATTTATTTTTGTTTTTGTTTTGTTTTTTTCTCTACTTATTATCTCTACTTATATTTTTGACTACTCCATAAATGGCTTATGTTGTCTATTTACATACTGTATTTCTATATGCGAATGCCTGTTAATAGCTACGTTTATATGATAACTCTGTATTCATAGATTGTATCAATGCTGTTGGTGTTCTGAATAAAATAAAATAAAATTAAAATAAATAAATCGACAATCGGCGCTTTCGATTGTCGATTTCTCATCACAATTGCTTAACCCTAGAGAACCGGCAAAACCTTGCCCTAAGCGAAAACTGACTAAAAAGAACATTCTGGTTAGTGTTTGGTGGACCAGTGCTGGTGCAGTGGATAACCACTACAGCTTTTTGAGATCAGGCCAGACGATTACTGCAGACTTGTATTGCCAACAATTGCAAACAATGATGGAAAAGCTCGCCATTAAAAAACCGAGACTGGTGAATTGCTCTAGCCCTTCTGATACTCTAGCCCTACTGCTCCTTCAGGATAACGCTAGACCACACACTGCACATCAAACTGTCGCTAAGTTAGAGGAGCTGCGACTGGAACCATACCATACCATACTTTCCAGATCTTGCCCCAACCGATTACCACTTTTATCAAAATTTAGATAACTTTTTGCAAGGAAAAAATTTCAAATCTGATGAGGCAGTCAAAACCGCCTTCAACAGTTCATAGACTCTTGCTCCCAGGATTTTTTCTCCAAAAGGATCAATGATTTGCCTATAAAATGACGGAAGTGCATCGATAACAACGGCGCATACTTCGATTGATTAAATAATAATTTCATTTAAAAATGTTGATTCACATTTTTGATACTGAACGGCAATTTCATATGACCTAATTTATTATCTATACTTTTTAATTATATAAGTGAAATGTAAATTACTTATGAGAATATAGTTCTTTAAACCTAACCTATTTTATCTTATTATTATAATAAACATTTATTATCTAGCTTTTGCCCGCAACTTCGTCTGCGTTGACCTTACCTGGATAAAAAGTTTCTTAAGTGTTTATTAGTATGCCAAATTCATAAAAATACTTTCAGTAGTTTTTACGTGAAGAAGTACAAGTAACAAAGATCCATACTCACAAACTTTCTCATTTATAATATTAGTAGGATATTATATAAATACGAACGATTAGATGGATAGACGTTTGTTGAACGGATTTAAATTTGGCACAGAAATAGTATAGCCTGGAATAGCAGATAGGGTACTTTTTATCCCGGAATAATGATCAGTTCGCGAAAGATGCAAAATAAACTTTGTTCTTACCGTTAGATGTCCCTGTTCAGTTGGCAAAAATTTATGAATGTAAAAAAATATATATAAAAGTTTAGACTTACTATGGTTTTGCAAAGACCACGCGAAAGAAGGTAGTAGGTACCTTATGCAGGGTGTTGGGTAAATTGTATATCAAGCCGAAACTAGCCATGTTAACATATGCTAGTCAGAAGTTTGATATCATCATTTAAAAAAAAATCATAGAAATCGGATTCTGAGAATTAAGTTTTGTATGAAAAAAAATATTTTAATGAATCTTTCTGACTTCACCATATAATTTATATGCAATGTTAACATGGGCTAGTTTCGGCTTTATATACCATTTACCCAACACCCAGTATAGAACTACATACTTGTAAAGTACCTCCTCACATTAATTAAGATAAATGTCTCTCAAGAAAATGCTTCGTTTGGAAAGGACGGACATCTCGACGCATGTTTAAAATGATAAATCAAATGGTCAGATAAAAACAAATACGTTTTACTGTCCAGTAGGTACACAAGCTAGAGCCCACTCTAGAGCTGGTTAATGACTATTTAAGGGTCTCCCGGAGTGACAGCCTTTAACACTACATTTTTAATTAACTGTATTAACATAAAGCTGTCAGTGTTTTTCTATTTTTTAAAAAATGATATCTTTTTATTTTAAAACATGTTCAACCTACAAAATTTTGTGAGTTTTTTTTTTATAAGAGGTTAAACAATTTTCATTTGCTTCATTTGAAATGATTCTGTATTAGATATTTGACGACTGTCTGATCTAGTGGTTCGCGCTCCGGACTACGGTCAGGTGGTTGCGGGTTCGAATCCCGCAAGAAGCAAATGTTTGTATGATGAGCACTAGCATTAGTACCTAAGTCGTGGATATTTATACATGTATTTAACTTTGTTTAACCCTTTGGGGCTAGATAATTAGTGTGATTGTTGAAATAGTTTACCTATATATTATTTTTTTCGTAGGCCGACAGATAGCGTATTGTTTTTGTAGTAAAATTAACACGGATGTTCACATTTTAATTTTTATTTCAAATTAAAGCGAAGAATGGCATCATTCTCAATCGTAGGATTAAACAACGCAAAACAAACGGACTGCTTTTCTCCGTAGGACTCTTAAGAGGAGCCCAATATAGTGTCAATCAAACACTTTTACGGCTGTAATCAGCCCGTTCACGACTTCCTCCGTCGCTTGGTTTTTGAGAAATGCGGAGATTTATTGAGTCGGCCATATTGTGATAGGCGAACGATAAAAGTCCGAATTCGTCTCCCGAGTTACGCTACAACAAAAATATATGGAAGGGCCTGATGAAATTAAATATCAGATGTATTTCTATGGTTTTCACTACTTGCGTCGATTCGGTTAATGATACGAATTTCGTATTCCACACAATAACAATAGTATGTTAAATACTTTTCGGGCTAAATAAAATAAAAAAATGGTCTTCCTAAAATAAATGAATACAGGGTGGAATGAGAGTCATACCTATATCTACAAGCTGTTCTTGTTAGTTTATTTTATGTATGCCTATTTTTGTCATCAATATAAAAACTTTTACTGTGGGTGTGTACGAGTATCAATGGTAAAGTTAGCTTTAAACTCATCAAACAACTTAAAGAATTGTGGCTCACGTCCATCATATGATGACGACTACTGACGATTTACGACCTCCGTGGCTGAGAGGCGAGCACGCCGGACTTAGCGTCGCCAACTCTGTCGTCTCGGGTTCGATTCTCGGTCGGGTCAATATTGTAGAAAACGAACTTTTCTATATTGTCTCAGCTCTGGGTGTTGTGGTACCGTCATCGTTTCTGATTTCTATCACACAAGCTTTGGCTATTATTACCTTAGGATCAGAGCAATATGATCATGGTGTCCAATATTTATTGTGTACCTATAGCACAGATAGGAGACTAATAGTACTACCGTACAAAAGACTCACTTCCTAACAAAAGTCAGTTTTAGGTATAAAAATATACCTTGACTCGCCAGAGCTACCCGCCTGCAAGCAAAATTGAAACTTATAACCGCGCGCGAACCACGAATTTTCTTTGCGCGCCCCAGTTTTATGACCGAGCTGCGAACGACGGCACGGGGTTGTCACTTGAGAAGTTTTTGTACCTAGTTGATTTATTAGTTTTACGATTAAAATAAGTAAATTATGCATTACAAACGTTGATTCTATAAACATATAAATTCCATCTGAATGTCGTGTGTTCGATTCCTCCCGTAGGAATAGTAGGTATTCCTTTGTAAACATTATCCTATCCTATTATTAATATTGTTTCTGGGCTAATATAACTAATTAAGGACTTTTATTTTAACTATTACTACTTATTATGGACATGGAATTAAAGAAGAATAAATATTTCAATATGGTGTGAAATTTAACAACAAACAACAACAACAGCATTTAGCTCTGATTCACTATTCGTTTTATTCAGACAACCGGTAAACCAACAACATCTTTTATACGCATTATTATATTGACGTTTAGGCTAAGTAGAAGACATTGCGGGTCAATTTGCAAAAGCAAAAAAAATATTATCAAGTATGGGCTCGCGCGACGTGACGCGACTGTCGCGCGAGCCGAGCGACAGCCCATTGGCATACGCCGCTTCGGGCGGCGCGGTGGCCGAATATACCTAAACTGCGGAGTGACACCCCCCTGCCTATAGTTCAGGGATGGTGAACCTTTACGTATCGACGTACCATTTTTAGAAAGAAAAGTTTAATCAGGTCCTATGACCAGTTACACGTCTATACGTGCCGTCAAATAATTTTGCCTCTGTGGTTATTAGGGAAATAATGAATGTGAAAGATATAATAAACGGTGTCGTGCTGGGACGGCCGTAAAGAATACACTTCCCCACCGCCAACAGGAGGCGTTTCGAAAAGGCGACAAATTCCTGTATCAGGAAACGAGCAGCTGCGTCTGCGTGCGAAATCTTATGGAAAACTGCGCTCGCCAACCCGCCTGCTAAGCGTGGCGAGTATTGGCAATCCCCCCAATGATAGGTCATTGTGGTAGGCCTATGTTCCGCAGTGGACGTCCTAAGGCTGAAATGATGAAAAATGAATAATATCAACTCAAAATTCTTCATCTACTACAAAAATAGGAACATTTCGCAATGTTAAGATTATAATCTCAGTTTCAGATTATAATCAGTGTATTTTTTTTAAATAGTGACGTGCCCAAAATATTTTATCGCGTGCCACTAATGGCACGCGTGCCTTTGGTTCGCCATCCCCGCTATAGTTAAACTCATGACAAAAACATCTCATAGAATTATGTGTCACGTTTAACCTATGTTAGCACAGGCACTGATTTGGCACAGGTCTTCACGATTCGGCAAATCCATAGAGCACATAATCTGTAGAGTAGAAATGTCATTTGATTTGTTAGAAAAAAAAATCCGCCATTTTAAAATCTGTATCTGTACATTTTTGTATGGGGGATGAGTTGAAACGACCTGTCATTATTTCATACTAAATGTAAGTGAAAAATTACTTACTAGTTTCGGAGATAGATGGTTCGTATGCTGCTTTATAGGGTGTGTGCAAATGATAGGTAAATCACATATTACTGCAAACAGACTACCCCTGGACTGACAATTCTCTGAAGTGCAATTCCCATTCCAAGACACATCTAAGGACATAAATCTCCGGTTCAAAACAATTAGGCCACGGTTCGGTAGATCGTACAAATGAAACAACATCCTTTAGGAGCAACGGCCGTCCAGATAAATCTGTATGTTTGGCTTGCCCTTATGTTCCAAGTGTTTGGTTATGCAACTAATGGTCATTCAACTTACTCTTGTTGTGATGATAATCAATTTGATTTTTGATCACTTTTATACATAAACTAATGATGATTTTATTTTATTTTTGATACTAGATTTGGTGGTAATTCAGCTACTAAGATGCACCCAAAGTAAAAATAAATAAAAAACTACTTTAAAAGGTTAAAATAATATTTACAACTAGATGACCCGGTAACTTCGTAACACCATAATTGTGCATTATCTCATACTAAATTGCCAGTTACGATTATTTCCATTCTTTGGCCGTTTCTTTTGGATTTTCCTGAATTTTCTTTTTCTAACACAATTCTAGTATTAGGGCGAATAAAACAAAAAAATATATTGAAATCGGTCAAACTAGTGGTGGCGGCGACTACAAACATAATATATTAGGTAGGTTTATAATGTTTTTGTATTTTTTAGGCGGTTCCCCGAACAAATGACCTTGAGCATTAATTTCTTTACTATCCCGGCATGCCAGAGAAACAGAAGTTCGTAAATCATGAATTATTGTCAGAAATAATAAATAATCGACCAATTTAAAAAAAAAACGGCCAATTTATAGCATTTTAAATTTTCTATAAGCCAAAAATTAAGAATAAATTACTTATGGAGGAGGTGCATATAATACATTTTTATCGACGTAGTTTAAAACCCTGTTTTTGTAAATAAATTAGTATTTAGTAAATAAATACATATTTTTAAAGATGATTTTAAAGATATAACTTCAAAGATTATTGTTATGTTTCGATTATTTATAAATACATTTAATAAGGAGTAGAAAGCTGCAAAAAATTTGGAAAAAAATATGTTTTGGTGGGTACGGCCTTAATCGGAATTTATTTGTCTATTTGTTTGTTTGTGATAATACTCGTAAGTGCTCATCAAAGCGAGTCATGAGTCTGCTGCTTGTGTGTGTTTTTCTACTTATATAGTTATTTTTTTCCAAAATAAAAAAAGGATTACCTTCTATTAGAACTGACGGCCGATGGGGCAGAAAGCTTCTAGAATAGAGACCACGTACAGGCAAGCAGCAGCGTAGGACGTCCACCCACAAGGTGGACAGACGACCAGGTAAAGTTTGCAGGAAGACGCTGGATGCAGGCCGCTTCCAACCGGCTAATCTGGAAGCCAATGGGGGAGGCCTATGTTCAGACGTCCTATGGCTGAAATAATTACTGATTAAACGAACTTACCTGTACGTGAAGTTCTATCAGAATTATGCGAGGGCTTCGTCCGAAGGGATTAGCAAATAACACTTGTAGTACCACCTATTGGATCGCCAATCACGCACTGTATTTGAGGGTAGATTCACACATTGAAAAAAAATCATCCCGACGTCACTTTGGATAGCACCTTGACCGCTCGTCATTTAGTTTAGACTGTCAAAATATTTCACTGATGCAATGGGTAAAGAAAAGAAAAGAAGTTTCTATAGATAAATAAAATGGGTCGGGAGGGTTGCTAATCCCTTCGGACGAAGCCCTCGCATAATTCTGATAGAACTTCACGTACAGGTAAGTTCGTTTAATCAGTAATTATACTCAGGCTTCGTCCTCGGGATTAGCAAATAACACTTGTAGATTTTTAGAGCTTGAAGTGAAATATTTTGTTTATTACAAAAAAAAAACATACAATCTGAAAACCAATCATTGTAGTAGGTACTTATTGATCAGGATTATTACTACGCAAAATCGATACGGCAAAAGAATTTTCATCAGCATTAACATTACTTATGGTTCTATTATAGAACCTATAGAATGTATTTGAAGAACCGCTCCATCCCGCGGTTCTTCTAACTTCATCTAGACTGATACCCATGTTGTGGGCCGCTGACGTAGCCGCATGCCGTGTACTATGCGCTGTATATATATTCACGTCGATCCCAAAGTCACGTAATTTTTCTTTAATCCATCGACTTAAGGTCTGAGGACCAACAGCCTTGTATGGCTTTCTGAGACTTATGAAGAGGGAATCAATGTCTGTACGAAGTGAACGAGTTCTATCCAAATAACATAATAACGACTTTGCTGGACATATTTCAGGCTTTTCTGCGAAATATGGTAACACTAAAACTGGTCGTAAACAACCCTGACGTGTTGTTTTTAAAAAATCTGGAATTTTAATCCGAAGCATTGATGATTGAGTTTCAATATTTTTAATATTAATTTTAGACAGTGTCTGCACTCTGTGCGCGGTAATTAAAGCAATTAAAGTAATAAGTTTCTTAGAAAGTTGATCCAGAGTTAACGTCTCATTAGGATATAACATACCTATATGATTAAGAACTATTGAGGTATCCCAAGTCATAGAATACTTCGGTAGAGGAGGTCGCAAACGAAAAACTCCTTTAAAAAACCGCTTAACTCGATCATCCTCTCCTAAATTATTACCCATTAAGAGTGCTAAAGCTGACCTGCATGAATTTAGAGTTCCACATTGAGATCCCTCTACATAAAGCTTATTAAGAAAGTAGATGATTTGTGGGACCGACGAGGTATACAAATCACAATTGTGTTCTTTACAAAAATAGAACCAGCGTCTTAAATTAACATCATATTGCTTAATGGAATTAGATGATAACGATGCTAGCATAACCTCCATCGCAGAGGGGGGAATAGATCTTCTTAACCACGCTGCCCGCATAAGATCCCTGCCACCAGGGTAATCTTGGTGTGAATGTTGCGGTTGCTAGAATGGTAAGATATAATTGGGTTTTTATTTGAATTAAAAGTAATAAGGTCAGATATCAAAAGGGTTTTAAAAAGAGGGTACCAAGGCTGAGTGGGCCATAATGGCACGACCATTATACCTCTAGCTCTATCGGAAATTATTTTCCTTAATGTTTTTAAAATAATAGAAAATGGGGGAAACGCATAAAAATAATGATCTTTACAAGATATTGTGAATGCGTTAATGGTTAACGCGTCAGGATCTCTATGCCAGGCAACGTATTTTGAACATTTTTTGTTTATTCGACTGGCGAATAAATCGATGTGAGGGGAGCCAAAAGTTGAAACGATTTCGTTGAATGCCCAATTAGCTAGCTCCCATTCGATATCTGGGTGTATGCGTCTCGATTCTGCATCAGCCGTTTGATTATCAGCTGATCTTATATAGCAAGCCATAACAAATAAGCGACGACGTTTACACCATTGCCATAATTGTGTTGTAATGTTGTGAAGGTGGGGAAACTGAATGCCTCCCATTCGGTTAATGTAGGAGATGGCCGTCGTGTTGTCAATGCGAAGTAGAATTTGGCAATTACTCATGTTGATGGCAAATATTTTTAAGCCGAAAAAAGCCGCTTGGATTTCTAGAAAATTTATATGCAGCGTTTTTTCTTCTGTACTCCACAACCCGCTGGCCTTCTCATCTCCGCAAGCAGCCCCCCACCCCGTATTTGAGGCATCCGAGAAAATTTCCAAAACATGAGTGTCTTCTCTGATCTTACTGAAAGGCCTTTCGATGGCCGTTCGCCACCAATTCAGATCAGGTATCAATGAATTTGGTAAGTACATAATTTTGTCATAATTGTCATCAGGCTTTAAGTTTAAATATTTTACACGCTCGAAGACTTTTGTATACAACCAGCTGTATTCCACAGCAGGACAAACTGATACTAATAATCCAACTAAACGCGCGAACTGGCGTATTGTACAACGATTTAATGTCAAAAACTTTTGAATTTCCGCTTTAATTTTATTGATCTTATCATTAGGCAATGTGATAAGGAAATTTTCAGAATCTAGTACAAAACCTAGGAATGTACAAACTTTTTTCGGTATCATAGAACTTTTTTCCTCGTTTATTATAAAACCAAGGGCCGTTATTAATTTTTTAGTCTGTATTGTGTTGTTTATACATATATCATAAGTATGGCCACATAACCAATAATCGTCCAAATAGTTTGTTGATATAAGTCCAGCCGAACGTAGTAGGCGGACTATAGGTTTCATTACTTTGGTAAATATGTAAGGTGCTGTACACAAGCCAAACGGAAGAACATTAAATTCATATAAATGTTGCTCAAATTGGAACCGTAAGTATTTTCTTGAATTTTCATGTATTTTTATAGAATAATAAGCGTCTTTTAAATCAATTTTAGACATAAAACAATCTTTTGTTATTAATTTTAGCACTGTACGTAAATCTTCCAGTTTGAAATGATCCGTTTTAATAAATGTATTTAAGTTTTTTAAGTTATTAAAACAAAACGAAATTCGCCGTTTGGCTTAGGTACTAAGAAAATGCTTGACAAAAATTGCCCTTCTACAGGCTGACAATGTGAGATAGCGCCAATTGTTAATAACTTTTTTATGGCCTCATAAAAATTATCTCTTTCGACGTCAGTGTATTTTCATACAATCGGAATGGACGATTGGTTAACTGGGCTAATAAATGGAATTTCATAACCTCTGATATAAGACAGAATCACCGGATTATTAGTAAGCCGTGACCATTTGTCAAAAAATAAGGGTAATCTACCAGTATATTTTACCGGGTCTAGCGGCGGCCGCGAGTCGGCTGCTGCTGCGAGTGTCTCGATGATATTGACGGCCGACTCTTGCTCAGAAGGGGCTCCTTCGTCTTCGGAAGGTTCGGAGGCTTCCGGACAGGGTAGGGGTCCCTTCCAGTTTAAATTTTTTGAAGTACTAGCTACCGCTGGAGGTTTCTTGCTATTTGATTGATTGTATTGTGGTTTAGGAATTGGAGTCTTCAACTCAGCTCCCGATTTATTGATGGCCCTGGCCGTTTTTATAGTTTCAGATAAATTTTGACCAAACAGCAATTCGTCGGGCTTGGTATTTAGCAGTTGATCCTTCATGTCTTTTTTTAAAGATGATAAGATGAAGTTCCGTCTTAGAACAGAGTCATTGTGCTGCGCGTCACATAAAACGCGTTCTGCATCCATCAGCATCTTTATGGTAGAAGAATCAGTATTAAAATTATTATTCTTGGAAATAATACTATTAATTGCTTGGCCTAGATAAGATATGGCAGTCGCTGTTTGTTTCTGCCGTATCTCAATACTCTTGTCACGCTTAGCGTTTAAATCAGAGATAGCCGCTTTTATTTCTGCGTTCAAAGCAGGCGCGCTAATTAACTTGCAGTTACTGGGCAGTAAATACTTTTCGTTTAATTCCTTACGAAGCTCTTTACTTAATCCATTTCTCGCGACATGTTCTAGTCGAACTGACAAGTCTTTATGGATTTCAGGTCCGTAAACATTTGAGATTGTAGGGTCCTCACCTAATATCTCGATAATTGCACATCTAGTCCAGGATCAACTGATCCGGGCTCCTCTGAACTAGCTACAGTATCTGTACATAGTTCACTCGTAGACGGAACAGCGGGGATTGTAACGACCGAGGCCAGCTTCGTGCTGGGTTCTGCGGTGGACTCCGAGTTGGGTTCGACACTTGGCCCGGAGGCTGATTCTGTCATCGCAAATTCGTCAAGAATTTCGACGTTACTTTCAAATGTCTTGTCAACTTCGTTATTCTCTGCATGACCATATTCTGAAATCAACCGATTTTGAGATATTAGTTAGGAAACAGACCAAAGTACTGTTCGCAAAACTAACTTCTCGGGTAGTACAGCTCCAAAGAGAAGTACGCAAACCCAATTGGTGAAAATCTCACCATTATGACTAATAGATCAACCAATCTCATGATAATTGTTGTAAACAGTAAAAGTGTTGCTCGCAAAAATATTTATCCGGGTAGTACATCTCCAAAGAGAAGTACGCAAACCCAAAAATCTAAATTAAAAGGTAAGCGGCACCGATTGCACGCTATAAACTCGTCATTTTATAAGTAGATGCCAAAAAACGGTCCTAGAATACCGTTCGCTAGGCTTATAAAAAAGGGTAGTAACATCTCCAAAGAGAAGTACGCAAACCCTTGAAATTATTATTGGTTGGATTGGTTGAGTCACAAGGTAGGTATTGTCGAAATAAGTTTATCTGCCTAATAAAATAAATTCCTAAGACGTTGCACAAGTTATAATAGATACCGATAGGTAGGTATATTGTTTTGGTCATATTATTCCGTGTATGCACTAACACCATTATACAGCCGTTTACTAACCTTCATTCTCCGGTTCCCGTTGATAAGGAATGTCCGACGACCGACTCGTAGACCTGCTACGACTGCGGCGTCGGCGCAATATCTTCTTTTCTAACTTTTTAAACTTTTTCCACAATTTCTCGTAACTGTCTTCACTTTTACGTTTTGGCATAGTTTCGAATTAACACTTATCAAACGTAAATACAAAAAACAAGGCGCGGCGTGCGTTCGTGGCGAGCACAAAAAGACGACTGACGAGCGGTCAAGGTGCTATCCAAAGTGACGTCGGGATGATTTTTTTTTCAATGTGTGAATCTACCCTCAAATACAGTGCATGATTGGCGATCCAATAGGCGGTACTACAAGTGTTATTTGCTAATCCCGAGGACGAAGCCTGAGTATAATGATAAATCTCTATTCAGTATAAAAAGAATCACCAAAATTGGTTTACATTTGGTGAACCGTGAAGATATACACACCTAAAAAACATACCTACAGCAAAGATTCATTATATTTTCTTTGCCTACAGTTCATTACGTTGTGGAAAAACATTGTGAGGAAATCAGCACATTTAGATATTTACCACTGTGCGTGTACGAGTAGCGAATAAATATTAACTGCGTGTGGATTGACAACAGATAAGTTTATGTTATGAAAAAATATAAGCAAAAAATTATAGTCCGTCTTCATAATATTTATAAGCCTATGAATTTTGATGAGTTTTTTGGAGTTAAAACGACTTTACTTCACACAATAAATAATCATTTTAGTAGATTAAATTAAGACAAATAGTTCCTTTTCATTACCATATTATATTATATCTATATTATATATAATATCATATTCTTTTAACACTTACTATACTACTTTAATATATATATATATGCCGGATCCGGAGGTCAATAATCAAATTTAAATGCTCCATACAAAATACTCGATTAAAACTAATAATTTGCATAATCATCATTTCAGCGATAGGACGTCCACTGCTAAACATAGGCCACTCCAATGACTTCCAGATTGGCCTATTAGAAGCGGCCTGCATCCAGCGGCTTGCTGCAACCTGCACAACCTGCAACCTGACCTCCTGTAAATCGTCTGTCCACCTTGTGGTTGGACGTCCTACGCTGCGCTTGTCGCTACGCGGCCTCCATTCTAGAACCTTTTTGCCACATCAGCCGTCGGTTCTACGAGGCATGTTCCCCGCTCACTGCCACTTTAATCCCTTTGAGTGACTTGCAGTTTGGTGAGTCTGCTTGGTGATCGACAACAATATGTCTCTACTTACACCAACTCACTTTACTAATAGAACATAATGAAAATAGCGAAGTATTTGCAACATTATCATTATTAAAATGCAAATTTAATAAAATCTTGTAAAATAAGCAGTTTAAAAGAAAATGATTATTTTATTAACTAGCAGCTGCTAGTTTACTTAAGTTGTTTTATATAAGCCTCGTTATCATCATCATCTCAGCCAATTCTAGTCCACTGCTCGATGTAAGTCGCGGGACCAAAGAGAGTGACAGTAGCTGGATAAAAAAAACGAGGGATCGTGCTCTTTGGAGAAGGATTACGCAAGTCTATACAGCAATTGAAATATTTTTACCGAAAACATTTTTTTCTTTTAAGTTCATAGCATAGGTGAGTAGTCATTAGTATTGGCGGACTTAATGCTATACTTCTCACATTACTTAGTAGGTATTGTGAGTGATTACAGCATTCTCTACTACTTAGTAGGTATTAATATGAATATATCTTGATTATCTTGTTTTCATCTACTAAATCTCTTTTACCGTATCCTTTACATTTACTTAACTAAAAAATTTTAACTTATTCTTAACAGGCACTAATGCAATAAAAACACATAAAACCGAAATTAACACTAATACACATGCATACGTAGCCAATAAATATCATCTCTTTAATCCACATTAAATAACACTTCCCCAAACGCGGCGTGCTATCAATAAGGCGCATCAATACCAGATTTATAAATCGCGCTCATATTGGGTGTCTCTATAAATATTAAATATCGAAGCCGTTAAAAATATCCCCTTACAGTTTACGAGAGCGCGCGCGCATATTTACGCGGAGGGACCGGCGATCACTTGTTTTTTAGGGTTCAGTGCCTTCAGTAAAAGAAACCTGGGCTGTAAGCTGTAAGCAGTAATAGGCTGTAAATAGTAAGAGACAATCCGATTCGGGTAGTGGCACACAGATTCGTCGGTTCGGTTGAATTTTGATTTTATTTTTCTAAATTGGCTTGGGTATGGGTGTGCTGTTCTTTTCTTACGTCAAGAGAAGCGATGTGTGGCCAAATTAATTGAAACTTTATTTTTCCCTAACTCCTTAATTTGTTTGTTCTCAGTCGGTGTCCCAATCAGTTTAATATTAAGGAATCTACGTTAAGAGCTAAAAAGATTAGAACCTCTCTGTCCTGCAAATTAAAATGATTGATTTAGTAGTCTATCATAGTGATACCATTTTTTATTAGACGAACGTTTAAAAGATTCTGCAGCGGGTAACCTAATCAAACTTTCGAAATTGTGTTAAATCTTTTGATAAAATGTATCATACTTACTAGTTAGACAATTTGACAATAAGTTGTCTCAACCTAGCCCACCGCCGCAAAATCAGTCAGTCACTGGGATCAGTCACTCTCTACCAAAACGTTGTAAAAGACGGATTTAGGAGTTCTACAAGACATACTCGTATCTAAGTTGACCATATAATACAAATGTCTAATACAATACACCTTTTACCAACCTTTTTTACAATCTATTCGGTTAATTCCGAATGAAACATAAAAACGAAAAGTCTTACAGTAGCAGCGACCAATTAGACTGCTAATCTGAATAAATTCTGTTCAGTTGTATTCTATTTAGTAGCTGCACAAAACACCGCACCATAACTTATTGATAGGGAACCCTCCGGAAAAGATGATTCACGCTTGCTTACCTTTATTCCCGACACAATACTTGAATATGCATGAAAGTAACGGTGATTGGTGTTCTGATTGCGATTTAATTAATCGGTGTGGAGTCACGCCACGTCTCGCGAGCTAAAATCTCACATTCACATTTAATATTCATCAGATTTTGTCAGCCAATTGAAATTGGTCATGCATTCCAGTTTAAAAACTTTTTGTAAACATTAGTGTTACGAGTAATTTTTATGGAATATTAATTTGCAGATTTATTAGGCTAATTTAAAACTTGTTGTGAGAATTGATTGGTTTTTAATAACGTAAAAAGCTATATAAAACTGTCGTTGCTACGAAATAAAGCAATGTAGCAAGAAGCCTTGTAGCATGGACAGTTAGAGAACAATGAGTTTAGGAGAGAGAGAGGTTAGAGACACTGAACTCTGCGGAGGTACCTAATGGTGGTTTGTAGCTCTGTGTTTTTAGTTGTGAGTTCGAACTCCGGTCCGACACGTAGGTACCGCTGGATTTTTCGAAATCTATGTGATGTAATAAAAAAAAAATTAAGTTAGAATTACATGTTTCAATTAATTATAAAAAAATCAACAATTTCAAATAAAGTTGCGGCTCAAACCTCTAAATAGAAATTAAATAGCTATTTTCTGTCATTTTCATTCCGAGGTACTATTTTATTCTATTTTATCATTGTAAAAAATTACGAGCAAGTATTTTTTATTATTAGCTTTTAAATTCGTGAAGTTGTACGTGTTTTTCATGATGCATGCGGATTTTTTAGTCATGGGTGAATGTGAGGTACTCTCAAATATTAATTTCGGTTATTGAGGTGCGTTGATTAACTATTGTGTTCGTTTACATCATTCATCATTCGCCACTGACGAGAGTGAGGTATGAAATACAAGTGAAGCGATTTGAATAAAATAAACAAATTCGTCCAACAATCACTCCAATATTCTAGCCCTAAACCAAGCAAAGGTGGTGAATAGATAAACATACATAATAGTTAAACATACTTAATTTATTTATTAAGATCCATAACTTTGGTAGATACTAATCACTCGTTCTCATCACACAAACATTTTCCGCTTTCGGGATTCGAACCCACAACTGTTGGCGTTGGTCCGGAGCGTGAACCACCGTTTGTTTGACTGTCGTTTTGGGAAAATTCATCTTTTAAGACGACGCATTGGATATTTTGGTGCCAGTGATATCGATTTTTCTTAGCTAATACAGAACATATGAAACTGATACTGATTTGGTAAACTGAATCTTGATTACTTTCACTTTATTTTTCAGTTGTCCTTGTGAAACACGATGAATTATCTTTTATAACAGAGAAAAAAATACCGAAGTACCGAAGACTTTTAAAACAGAGATTTGAACCAGACTTTAATACGCCTCTAAAATTAATAGTTAAGTCAAAACATACACTTCATTAAGCCAGATGGATTTTTAAATTAATTGTAGTTTTTAATTGAAACGAAAAGAGACTTAACGTTAATTATCGAATCTAGCTAGTTATCTTTTAGCTTTTTTAGTTAGCTAATTATCTAGATCTAATCAATGTAATAGTTTCACCGTCAGTTTTGGAAGACGTTTGAAAATTTGTATTTTGACTTGATTAGCGTAATTGTGGTCTTGAATGCAAAGGTTTGAATTCCTGGATAAGGTCAAATCTAAGCTTGAGTCTGCTAATGTTATGATACATTTTTAGACTTCTATGTGTCATTAGACGATGATTTTTCAATTTATTTATTAGGAACACAAAGCATAATAACATCAAAGAAACACAAATATCTAGAAGTTAAAATTACAAACTAGATATTTTTGCCAGACGTCTTCCAGCTGACCCTGCCAATTCAAAAAAGTTTAATTCCTAAGTTGTCCCGGCTAGAAATCGAGCCTGAGATCCGTACTCTCAAAGCAATTCGTCAATATTGCAAAGGCCATGCCAGATTTTATCAAGGCTAGGTTAGGATAATAAAATTAGTTACCTAAATATCACGGATCATTTAGAAATACCGTATAGTTTACCGTGACGACCGCAAACAGATAACCCGCGTTAATTGGCAAATAATTTGAGTCTATCGTGTCGTGACACCCCGAACCTACTCCGTCATAACTCCCCCAGAGGTCGCCGTGATAGCATCGCACAATAACATTTCTCACCTATACACATTGTTAGCGTGCGTTAAACGGCGATAAATCTCGCCCACAGCACATATTAATATTTAATTGTAGGCGCGATATCATCACGACGAGCATAACTAACTGTTAATAAAGTGTATTGTTGACGTGAATTATCCTCGTAAGTGCCGAACGAGTCGATGTCAGGAACAGGGGGGCTATTAACTGAGTCGCTCGAAAAGGGTGCCGAGTCAAGTGAGTGAGCCCGAGACAAATCACGTTATAGCCTATAATAAGTAAAAAAATAAACACAGCTTTAAGAATAATGCATTTCACAATTGTTAATGGCTGCTAAGATAAGATTATTGAACCGTGTATGAAGATACACAGTTATAACACGGAAATAATTTGACGCCTATACGAAGCGTATAGGCGTCAAATTATTTCTATGTGGACAAAACTAACCTGTTCTGTTATTCCTATTACAGAATTATTATTCGTAAATCAGGTGGGACTTGGGTAAGAGGTAGCTCTGGTCCTAAATACTGCAATTCCTATTTAAGTTATGGACAGCCAAGACGTAAAATCTCTATGAAAAAATTAACTAATTCAAAGAGATTATCAGCTCATAGGTCATAGCCCTTATAAAATGAATTGGACGAACTGGATCCTTCAACATTGAACTACGAAGAAATCGCTAAGGCTCGATGAATACAACAACAATCTAGTTTATCTGAACACCTTTTTCAAAGTCTGCTATCTACAAAAAAAAAACAATCTATTTTAGCGTTATTAAGATCATTCGAATATGTCGAGCGAAAACCGAGTAGGGGCTTGTTGCGTCGCATGTCGCCTCGGGTGATGGTTTATACGGCGTACGGCGGCCGTACGCGCCGTAAATAACGCGTGCGACCACCGACGGACACCGTAGGGATGTGCTGCGTTCAGGGGTTCAGGCTGGGATTTGGGAAAATCGTAACCGAATAATATGATGATACCAACGTAATCAAATAGCTAATTCTATGAACTGAATCATGTCAGCTAGGAACCATTAATATTATTTTTTACTTGAAAAAAATATTCATAAGTAAAAGTAAGTAAGTATTTATTTGGCAATATTCGTTTACAAATGGTAGGTAGGTACAGATAAAGGTCTCCCGCTCAGCATCAGCAAAGTAATAGCTGCCTCATTTTTCGTGGACCATTGCGTTGCCATCGAGCATACACATAACATACCCTATACAAAAGTAATACGAGCTATCTTTCTCCGAAATATGTTTGTGATTTTTCACTTAGATTTAGTATGGACTGACAAGTCCTGTCAACTCTTGCTTACTAAAACAGTACAGTCAAGAGATAAAATAATTTCAAAATATTTGTGGAACAAAATAAATGACATTTAGACGCGATATGACGTGCTCAATGATTGTACCTTACCTACCCTGTAAAATCTTATAAATCATGTGACTTGCAATAAAATCTGAATGATAACTCAGCTTATTATAGGTTATCCAGAGCCATACTCACCATGACACTAAAAGAGGCACCGAACGACTGAGAACGAAAAGGCTTCAGCCGGTCATTATATTTACCTACTATGTACTAAAATTCTTATAACTAGTGCGTAGGTAAGTTTGTAACAACGGGGTAAACTAGAAAACTTAGAGCAATATAATAAATTAATGGCCCGAATTTGTATAATGAACTTATGTTACTGTATGAAAGTAATGAATTTTATATTAGTTTTGATGGACTACTTTAATATTTGTTGGGTTTTCGCCTATCATACTAAGTAAGTACTCACAAAACACCCTCATATTAATTCTTTTCGATCTCGGATCCACTGTGTCCCATCCCTAAAAAACGATATAAAAATATAAATCCGCGCCGATAACCGTACATCACTTTTATTAGTTTCGATAAATAACAAGAATAACTTTCCGATGTGATCGATCCTAATGTGAGCTTGTATTTATTGTAATTAGGCGAGAGAGGACGCCAGCGGCCCTCCTCTCCTCTCTATCTAATATTATAAACTGTGTATTAAGAACTAATAATATTTGCATAATCGTATTTTAAAACATATGAAATTCAATCTTAATAGACTATTAATAACGTGAATTAGCTCAATAACGTATTATTGAATTTTTTATGACAATAAAAATGGATGTACGATAATTAATCGGACGTTTAGAATTTTTGTGGGTATTGACCTGCGGCCCGGCATGATCATAGATTCGACAAATACAAAATGAATGTTAATATAATATATTTGAATGCTGTAATGGCATTTAGTGACTAAATTATGATTATACGAAGGCGATCGCTTAACTGATAAACGCTTGCACAATATGCCACCAGTTTAAATCTTGTTAGCGATCTTACTGAACTTGCGCAACGCTGACAGAAAATCAGCACTTTAATAAATTTAGAGTTATGTAAAAGATTTTCGGTAGATAAATGTGCAATAAATATAATAGTTAATTTAATCTGCGAACTACACGTTTAAGCCTCATCTTAACAGTAAAATTAACAAGCACAAAAACACATTTACATTTATAATCTTAGTGTATTGTTGCATCCATAATCCAGTGTCAAATATAACGTGTAATCTGCCAACAATATTGCAGTATAACCAATAATAAAGTAAACTTAACCTTAGTTTACAAACATGTACTACAGCCTGTCTTAAAATAAAGCAAGATGAATCCCCCGTTCCGACAATTAGCAACAGATTAAACACCAACACTGGCCCGCCGCTACCTGCCTAATCAATGCAACAATTAACATGAGCCTGCGCCCGCGCTCCTCTACAGACTCACCACACGTTATGAACTTTGAGGATTGTCTTATCATCAATGTTAGAACCGAATGTGGTAAGATAATACATCTCAAAGAGACTGGAGTAATACTAGCTTTTAAAACCTAGTTTTATTGTTAGATCACCATCTCGGACATTCGTAGGCCATTCGTAGTCATCGTAAATCGCGCTTTTGAGCCAACATCCATACTTTGACTTGCTTGGCATTAGTATTTGGCAATCAGTGCTGCCAAGGAAGAGATAGTTTATAATATAGATACATCTACAAAGGCGTAAGTTCCGATGGACACAAGAAGAGTTAGCCTAGACACAACAATTAGATACAATATTTTGACTTCTTTGGCTACATCCGTTAATGCAGGTTTTGAAACCATAGGTCAGTTAAATATCTTTCTTTGGTCCTTCTATGAAATGCATGAAGGCTAATGTCTTGAAGTCCCTTTTGTGTGACTCTTCGAGGCGTCATTTTCTTTGAGCATCCCCTTGGCAATATCCATAATTAGCCACTGTTCTAGATGACGAACATTTACCGATATATATTCCCACTTTTATATATTTTTCTTTAGCACCCACATGATGCTAGGCTAGCATTGCTACCTAAAACCTGAGCCAGTTTGCGTTAATTATAATAACTTTTAAACAATTTTAAAAAATGGCGTTCGTTTTTTTCCAAGTGTTATATTATTTTTAAATAAATAATAATTGCGCTGTTACCGAGGAAACCTTGTTCTTTGAGATTAATAAAGATATAACAAAAATAATAATAATAAAAGTTTTTGTTTGATTTCATATTTCTAAAGACCTAAAGTTGAATAAAATCCTGGTCCCCCTACAAGCGTGCGCATCCCTGCCGGTAATGCGCGCGTAAATCACAATAAAAGTCCGCGCAGACGCCTGCAGGCCGCGACCGAGTTATGGCGGAGTACGGGACGCTTCAGGATTGTGACTCTTTTTAAGACTCATATATTTTTTATTGGATTTAGTATCCGCGATTTTAGAATAAATTGCGTAAGAATAATGATAGTTAGAAATATGTTATTAATAACTCATCTTTAATAGGACACTAAAATTCGCTAGGTTTTGGATGGATGTGTGAGGGACGATATAACAGAGAAAGGAGTGGATGACTTGATAGCGATGACCTGAGACCAGAGTTAGCAAATGGTAAACATTCGCTTGATCTCTAAATGACCATAACTTTTTAACTTTACCTCAAAATCAAATATATCTAAAATTTAGCACAATACATAATAAAGTTGGGTACCTATGATAAAGTACATTTAAAGTTAACGTCAACAATAACCAAATAAAGTACCCTAAAATCATACTTAATAATCTGATGCTTTATACTTATATGAGGTGGCATTGCTTTTGCGAATTAGTTAACATCTAATAAAAAACAGGAAGGATAGGTCATAAATATGACTAATAGGCAAAACTAAATAACGCAAAAAAACAAGTTGTGAATTTATAATGACTTAACCGACATCCGGAGATTTGCATTTAATATTGATAATTACAGTCATAATTCGCTATAATTTATTTGAAAGTTTATTTTAATAGAGCGCCATAACAGCCTCATGGGACAAGCGAGTTAGGTGTGGTCTCTCTTAGTTAATTTAAATCGGTAACAACAACGGAAAACAAAGCTATTAATGTTTCAACAGCCTGCCTTATTTGCGTTATGAACAATCGCTGATGTAATAACACACAAATACCGCCAAATAACACGCCCACTTCGGTGTAATTTAAAAAGTTAGGACTTAAAATTACTACAATCAAAAACCTACTACAAACACCAAACTAAAAGAAAATAAGTTAACTAGGATTTTAGAAAGGGTGTAAAGAAGATTGGTATTACAAAAATATTTTGGTTTGCTGCATTGTTAGTCTTGAATATCGGTCATAATTGAAAGGTAATTAAAGGTGATAATGCAAGTATGTTTTATTAAAGTTTCCTTGCTAGAGACGTATTTTTAAATTGGAATTCCCAGGCTTCGAAAATACGTATCCTAGTCTCCATAAAGCCACTGGAGTGTCAAAGCGACACTGGAGTCAACTATGAAACCCACACAACCATCCATCACATTGGAAGCCGAAACCGTGACCTCCTTGGTATAATATCGTTATTACCATTTCTTACAAGTGTTACAATAAGTAATGGTGACCCTACTGGTGGAGGGTGGGCAGTGGGGGGGAGGTGTCCGGCGCGAGCGCAGCGTGCGATAAAGCAAGCGCCGCGGGGTCCCGAGACCTCCAGCACGGCGTGATCGCGGTTAGACTAATGAGGATACGACTTGTGTCCTGGGAACTGCCTTTGAAATAATAAATAAAATAGTTAACTATATTGTTGTAGGTATGATACACAGCCAATGACAATGAGCGTATATCCGTCTATACATCTTTGAGATCTCGAGCGAGAACGATCTAGTACGTATTGTAAGTACATATTTTAGGCGATTTAAGTAGTTCCGTGTAGTGTACCCAGCTAGATTAATATCTTGCTTAAATGTATTTCAAAAACTTTGGTAAATATAGCAAATCAATTAATTCATACTAAAAATGAATTTAAAAAGTGAGTGTTTAGGTTGCGATCTGGTAACTTTTAATAAAATAGGACTAAGACAATTCTTGGGTTCAACCGAACATCAACATTTGAAATTTGCGTAACGTACCTAGCACTTTAAAGCTAAGACTTTTAAGGTCGGTGCGTGCACTTATCTTTGTGACCTGATGGGATGAAATGGGGTTAGGTGGTTGACGGATTCAAATTGATATTTATGCTCAGTGAAAGTTAGCTAAAGTTGAAACACAGTAACTAGCACGTTTTATCTCTTGTCGCGGGGAATGATAGTTTAGCTGTAAGTTTAATAACTAATGTTTAAACTTTTCATATTACTATACTAACAGTATAATCGCAGGTATCTTAAAGGAAAAGTTTAATTCAGTTAATAGGGTTGTGGGAATGTTGGGAGTGCATCACCACTACGTGCGGGAGGAGAGTGCAGGCGATGGATGCTAAATTACCAACGTCAGACACTCGGGCACTTGCCTTGGGTGGGAGACCGTCGCCGGTTCATTATCGCGTATACGAGAAACTTATAATTTCATGGCATTAAGAGCCGAGAATTATAGCAACAATTTTAATATAGTTCAATAGTTTTTATTGCATCGATAGGACCCTAACAGTTAATAACCTTGACGTTTCGATCTGAAAATCAGAATGAAGAATATGAAAAATGTGTACCGATAAATTAAACAAAATCTCACCTTGTCCACTCTAAACTTTCATCGTATCTCGCGCCCACCGTACCGTGTAAATAATAATTAATTTTATTGTAAATGCTTATATTTTATTGCGGGATTTGTCAACAGAGTGCGCGATGTATTTTGTGCCCTGAGATATTTATTACTGGTTGCCCAACGCTGCTCAGAGTGGGCAACGTGGGATATGGCAGCAGAGATTATGCGCATCTAGCAATATCACTTCTCGTTAGCAAGCCGCCATTTTGAACGTCAATAAATCTAGCCCGTGTTCGTAATAATAGCTTTAAAAGAGGCCATTTCAGTTGGATGGTCAGCCGTCCCAGTATTTGCAAGCTTTGTGCTGAACCATTTTGCTTTGTTGCCGTGTAATCTTTATTAGAGTACTTATTTACAATAATTTGAATGATAAGTATGCATGGATTTATCAGGTAAAGTTTCACGTTTTATTTTTTAGATTTTAGCAATGTTTATGTTAAGTTCTTGTTAATTTTTTTCGTCATTTTGTGTTTGTGTGTATCTGTCTGTTTCTTCGTCTATGCCCTGATCCTATTCGACTAGAATTCTAGATGGAGCAAATCTAGTTATTACATTTGAGCGTTGAAAATATTGTTATTAGACCCCTGCAAACCGAAGACAGGGTCTAAAATAACGGAGTATAAAATATAATCATATAATATATACCTAATAATCAAACTAGCCTAACTAGATCCCTCAGCTACAGACAGATCAAATTAGCAAGCACCTTTCAAGAACTGTAATGTTGTTTCCCGAGCAACAAATATCAAATCCATGAGATGGTTCAAGTGATATGTAAAGTGTATTCTGGCAAATAAATAATTGATTAGATTAGATTTAATTTAATGCCATAGAAAATCTGAACGATTGATAATTAATTAACAAAATTTATTTTTTATTTTTTACCCATCGCAAAACTGGTAATAAATCATTATTGTTCTTAATCACACCCTAAACTTGTATTTTTTTACTTCCCACTTTTAGAAATATAGAGTTTATTCAACAACTTATTTAAGTATAATTTCTGCCATAAACTTTGTTTTTACTTTTTCAATGAAGAAAACTAATAAGTCTTGGAAACGGTTTTCACATTCTTAGACCGAGTTAATGTACAACGCATTGGAACTTTCTTATTGAGGCAATATGTCACCCTGGTGTCCTGGCGACTTTTATTAGAGAGAACCGCTTGCGGCATACAGTCGGACTTCTATAAAATTAGCAATAAAATTGCATCAAAGTCGCCGCCGTATACTAATCTGCTATAATGATTAGTAAAAGGTAGGGATGGGCTAAAACTATCGATAAGAATCAAGCGGCGTAGTGTCTATAAATATTTTTGTTTTCTTCATTAATGCTTAACCTTGCTGTACCTTTCTAATTGCTCTATTTTGTTGTTAGTAGTGTAAAAAGTTCCCAAGTAATAATGTTAGTAGTTATTTCCAGTAAAATCATCTGCAGGCATAATAAGGCAGGATTTACCCAGACGAAACATGTTGGGCATTAAAAATATTTTAGTTACCTCATCTATACCATGTTTCTAAATAAATAAATTCATTTCATTTCATTTATTTTTATGACGAAGTCATTAACCATATTACATCTGCCAACACCAGAACCCCCACACCTTATATAGATTTCCGTCTGCAGAACCTTACGTGCCTGCTGGTAGAACGAACCCGATCGTGCCGTGCTGGATCAGAATCGGAAAAATGATGTTTGATTTACAACGACCTTATGAAATTTATTTAAAGGTCGCAAAAAAATGGTGGTAGGGAATAGATAAAAAGATTTAAAAAACCGGGAATATCGAAAGGATTGAAAAGTATAATAAGTAGTATAATTAGGATAGGTATGTTAACCGAATACAATAATAATAAAGATATTGTAAAAATGTAATGTTTAAAGGAACTTCAATTTTGATATTACTTTTTGTTAGGCTTTATAAGGTTATAAGTCGATTTTTCATGCAAAATTGCAAAAGTGAAAGAATAAAAGTGGTTTACCATGATTTATAGAATATGTAGTTATTAATGGTTGATTTTTCGGAATGCATTTACAAATCACTATGATAATAAATGTTAACCATAGTGATTTGTAAACGCAGTCCGAAAAATCGACAAAGGATAGTCTTTATCTATCGATAAATGTAACTAGACACATGACACATCCCTAAGATGGATTCCTGCAGCTGCTCGGCAGGTCGGCCATCAGGCAATAGAAGCCGTAGAGTGCAACTATTTTTATGGGATTCTAATGAATGTTTTATGGTATTGTCGTCTTGTTTTGTAGCAGCGGATAAATTGGATAATCAACTAATTAAAATGTTGTGGGATATAATTTGATTATCGTTAAGCATTCTATTAATCAGTCGTGCATTTAAAGTATGTGTAAGTAGGAACAGTGAGAGGGAACGTAGAAAGGACTAGGTACTTACCTAGTACATGCCTAGGAGTAACGTAATACATGGGACCAATAATACTATAAAAAAAGATTATCTTTGACATTATAATCTAGTAAGAACTCTCTAAAAAATGTATTTATGTTGAAATAAAATAAATCATTTCAAACAAGGGAATAATCTATCAGCATTTTAGAGATGTATGAATAATACTGACAAATAGTTAAGCATTGAATTCAACGATCTTTTTGATGTCCTATAGGCAGTGTTGTGGGCTTGTGGGACGTCCCACTGCTACTTTTTAGGGTTTCGTATTCGACACGGGTTACGGTACGGTACGGTAAGGGTTGGGTTGATCAGAGTCACCTCCACGTGCGGCGGGGTGTTACTAATTACACTCGGTTACGATCGGATGTAAGGAGTAGCATCCTGCCCTGGTTCATCCTGGGCAACGGGGGTTAGTAATTTCCTTCGGGGATTGCTAGCTCACGGCTAAACTCTGCGGGGGGGGATGTGCGAGGCGCTCCCGGCGGGCTAGGGCAGCCCGCTTGTGGATGCGTCTTCGCGAAGGCAGCACGTGTGGGGGGGTGAGGACTCCCTGCTCGTGCGGCCTAGACGGTGGCCGCGGGGTCCTGACCCTGCGGTTAGTGGAAGTCTCTCGCTTCCCAGTATGGTTCAAGCTATACTGGGCGGCGAGAGGGCGTGAGACGTAGGCGGCGTTTTGTGGCGGCACCGTTTCGTCGCTAAGGGTGGCCGCGGATCGGGCTGGGAAGGATAACCCCTTGCTGACCCGATCCGAAGTCGAAAGAGGGGGGGGGGCGTTTCGCCAAACTTAACTTTCCCCTCTAGTGGGCTAGTGAGCGCGGGGCGGGGGCCCCTTGCTTGCATTGCACAGCCTGCCAGACTGGGGTGACCCGGTGTGTACAGGACACCTATATCCTATGCCTGAGGCCCGGCATGAGCCGTACGTAGGCGATGTATGTAAGTTGTCCTTATTGGGTTCCCATGCATCGTTAACACACGTTGCGTAGTTGGTACACCGCAGGTTTTTTAGTAGGTGATACCTCGTCGTTTTGACGAGGGAGTCCTACATAACCTATCGCTGCCCCCGCGGTGGTAGGTATGCGAAATGCATTTTTCCTGCGAGAAAAAAAAAGGTACGGTAAGATTATCTTATAGTTTAATTATCTCAAATATTCTTAGTACTAGGAAGCTGTAATTTCGCATGTTTATAAATATGAATCACGCCGACAAAGTTGAGGTAGAATAAAATCTTGATAAATATTTTTTGTGTAGCTCCCTACACGAAAAATGGGTATGAATTATTTTTTTCTCGTCTATCCCATATGGTGTGGGAGTCGTCGGATAAGTCGTTTAAAAATATTGTAGGTGTGTTAACTTTTTTCGATTTAGTGATCTGTTTGCGTAATATTAAGCTTTAAAGTGCAATTTATTGTTAGAATCACTTCACTCGGCTATTTAGTCTAAATTGTTTCAAGAAATGTGAAAAAAACTACGAGAGTAGTCTAAATAACGAAATTGTAAAGGAAAGAAAATACACAAATCCAATTGTTATTTATGTAAAACAGGCAGCAAATACCGTAATTTTTACAGGCAACTTCGGAACCCTACATTGTGCGTGGCCCAACACCCACTTGGTCGGTTTTATCTTTTTAACGAAGAACAAAAGAAAGTAAGGGAATAATTTCCCATTAGGAATAAAGACATACATACATGTAACAGATAAGACAAGTGCACAGATTTACCATGCAGTTAACTTTGTGTCTTTCAACAATTATAATTCATTACAGTTAATTAGCTTATTATTACGGAGTAAATACAGGGTACATTGCAAAGGGGTCCCAAATTTAAAATATAAGATCTAGGGAACATTATAAAGAAGCGTCCTAATAGATTATTATTCATAATAATCGTATTTTATAAAAAAAAAACTTTAAAATATCCGAGAATAATGTCAATAGGTAGTTAGTTAGTTAGTTAGTTTAGCTGGGCTTTCTCCGCACTTAGCCTCTTGATTGGGCCATTGTGCGTGTTGCTTAGTCTTTCTTACTCCAACCATCCTAGGTCATCCCAGAAGGTCAGCAACCTTTTCAGATTGCTGCAGGCTTCCGGGAGCGATCCTGGTGATTGGAGGATCCGTGCCCGTTGATCTGCCACGCTTCTGCATTCCAATAGCACGTGCTGTGGCGTTTCTTCTGCCTCCATGCATCCTCTGCATGTGGGGCTGTCTGTCACACCTATGTTAAACAGGTGTTTATTAAGAGGACAGTGGCCGGTTATAATACCTATAACCTTGCGAATTTTGTCCCTTGGTAGTCTGATGAGGTTGCGGGCAAATTTATTTGATGCTACCGGAACCGCATTTTTCGTTTGCCTGCATCCTTCACTGTTTCTCCATTCATTTAGATGTGTTTCTTTGGTTCTTGCGCGCAACCATGATTTTATTTGGGCCTGAGGTATGGGAAGTAGTGGTTCCGGTCCGTGCACAATTGCCTTCGATCCTCTTTTGGCCAGCTCGTCTGCTGCGTCATTGCCTAGAGAGTTGCTGTGTCCTTTAATCCATTGCAGGGTTACTCTGTTCGTGTTCGCAATAGATTGGAGTGCGTTGTGACATTCCAGTATAAGGACAGAGGTTATGATATTGTTTTTTAAAGCTTGAAGCACGGATGCACTGTCTGAGATAATTTTTATATTATGCTCTCGGACGTCTCTGGCTGCTACTGCCTGTGCTGCTTTGGTGATGCCAATACATTCTGCTTGGAAGATTGTGTTCAGCTTATCTAGGGTGGTTGATATTTTTATATTTAAGTCATTCGAGAAGACACCGGCTCCAGTACCATGTGCAGTTTTGGAGCCGTCTGTGTATATCCTAACTTCGTTGATGCCAGAGCTATCTTTTGCTTCTTCCGTCAGTTGGATGTTGTATCTTCGATCGAAAATGTGATGACACGGTGTTCTGTCCATAGGCGCCTCAAGAAGTGGTATCTCCTGTAGGATCGCCTGCAGAACTTTTGAGTGTGTTGTTTCTGTGTTTTGTTTCCATAGTCCGTTTGCTCTTAGTCTTAAGGCGGTTGCTTGTGCTTCCTCTTGTATGACAAAATCTAAGGGTCTTAGGTTCAAGAGGAGCTCGAGCGCGGCTGATGGAGTGGTTCTCATACATCCAGTGGTTGCTACACACGCTAGTCGTTGTAGACTTTGGAGTTTTGATTTCACCGTGATCAGTTGTGTTCTGGGCCACCACACAACTGATCCGTAAGTTAGAGACGGTCTGATAACTGATGTATATAGCCAAAGTGTAATTTTTGGATTAAGACCCCAAGTTTTACCAACTAGTCTTCTACATTGACAAAAAGCTATACAGGCCTTCTTTATTTTGGCTTCTATGTGACTCGCCCAGTTCAGTTTATTATCGAGGATGACGCCCAGATATTTCACTTGATTTGATAGCGAGAGTTTGGTATTAAATAATTTTGGTAGTTGTAGTTCTGGTAACTTCCTTTTGTTGGTGAAAAGGATTAGTTCTGTCTTTTTCGGATTTACTGACAGTTGATGCTCGTCACACCATTTTTCTACAATCTGAAGGGCTGAACGCATTATTGCGCAGAGCATATTTTCAGCATTTCCATTTATCAGTATTGCTAGGTCATCTGCATAACCAATAGTAGTGTACCCTCTTTCATTTAGTTTGCATAGGAGGCTGTCCACTACTATGTTCCATAAGAGTGGTGAGAGGACTCCTCCTTGCGGGCATCCTCTTACTACCTTTGCTCTTGTGGTAGTATTCACCACTATCTGGACCGCCCTTTTGCTGACAAGCTCTGTGATCCAGTACTTGATGACTGGTTCAACTTTGGATTTTTGCAGGGCGTGGTTGATGCTGTTGTGCATGGTTTTGTCAAATGCCCCTTCTATGTCTATGAAGGCCGCAAGTGTTGAGGCTTTGTTAGTGATAGCCGATTCTATTTTGTGCACCACCATGTGTAGTGCTGACTCTGTTGATCTGCCTTTTCTGTATGCATGTTGCTGGGGATGTAGTGGTTTGCTTTTTAGAGCTCCATCCCTTAGGTATCGATCTACTAGTCTTTCCAGCGTTTTGAGAAGGAATGATGTTAGACTAATGGGCCTGAAAGATTTGGCGTGTGTATAGTCCTCCTTGCCCGGTTTCGGTAGGAAGACTACCTTCGCTTCCCTCCACGATTTGGGTATGTATTTGAAAGCTATACAGGCCCTGTAGATTGGTAGTAGATATTTTATTACCTGATTGGATTGCCATTGTAGTAGTGCTGGGAATATCCCATCTAGCCCTGCAGATTTGAACGGTTTGAAGCTTTTTAGGGCCCATTCCATTCTTTTTGCAGTTACTACCTTGTTTGCGACTTCCCATTCTTGGGTTGTCGGTATGCTGTGCTGCTCGTCTGGCCACTCGGAGTCTGACGTGATTTGACATCCGGGGAAGTGTGTTTCCAGTAACACTGCACTGGTCTCTTCGTCCGTGTTTGTATAAGTGCCGTCTTCCTTCTTAAGTGAGCCCAAGAGTTTGAGATCGCCTTTTGACAGGATTTTTGTTATTCTTGCGGCTTGGTTGGTTGAGTTTATGGTACTACAAAACTTATGCCAGGCCTCCGTTCTCCGGAATCTAATCCGCTTCTTGTAGTACTTTTGTGCTGTTTTGTATTTCTTCCAGTCCTCAGTGGACCTGGTGTTTTTTGCTCGGTTAAAAAGTGTCCTGAGTCCCTTTTTTCCAGGCCTTTGGGTATTACAACAGGACATGCCAGTTCATAACTATCTGTAAGAGTTGTAGTTAGGAATTGTATGTTTGATTCTATGTTGTTAGTACTAAGTATTACGTCGGTTGGTTCCGTGTCACCTAGTGCTTTGGTTAGTAGATTTGTGTACCTTGTTATATCCGTTTTGCGGGGGTTACGATATGGGACAGGGTTTGTTTGCTTGTATTGTATTTGAAAACACACGCGGCGATGGTCTGCAAAGGATGGCTCGTTCGACACATGCCATCCTTCAATGAGGTTGGTCGCCGCGTGTGTTGCCATGGTAATGTCTATAATAGTTTGATACCTTGAGCTTACGAATGTAGGTTCCGTACCTCTGTTCATAATGTTCAGGTTTGCTTGGTATAAGTATTCGGCTAGTGACTCACCCCTTTTGTTTGTGTCCTTACTTCCCCACAGCGGGTGATGCGCGTTGCAGTCTGCGGAGATGATCAGATCCCAGTCGTGTGCTTCGCAGTGTTGCACCAGTTCGGCTAGTTCTCTTGGAGGAGTTTCGCCATCGCTGGGCATATACGCTGAAGCTAACACTAGGACGGTTTGTTGTTCTGTAAGTATTTTCACTGCTGTGAGGTCTCTAGAACAGAATTGGTTAAGCAAAGTAGTTGTTATGTTTTTGGGCATAAATATGCAAGTTCTCGGTTTTTCAACCGAGGTGTCCAGCAGCAACTTACCACCGATGTTGTTTAGACCGCAGACCCTGTTGTTTCTGATCCAGGGTTCTTGTATCATGGCGACGGTTTTGTTGTCTTCCTCCAGCACTCTGCGAAGAGTGGCCGCCGCTATTTGTTTGTGCTGGAGGTTGGTTTGAATGACATTGAGGGAGCTAGGGACTACGCAGGACGTCATCTTCGTCGCTAGTGCTACCCTCAATGTGCAGGGGCGAGTTCATGTCCATCTCGCTCGTACCCGGTTGGGGAGCTGAGGTGGATGGCCCTGGAGTCGAGGTTTCCTTCCCAGTGGCCTCACTTACCGCTGCTGGTTGATTTCCGGCCGTTGTCGTCTCTTCTGGGGAGAAGAAACGGATATACCCACTTCCGGACATGTGGGCTACCCGGCGGTCTCTCTCCAGGATGGTTTGCTTCTGATCCTCAGGGATTCCTAGTATAAGGTGGACCACCTTATCTTTGGAATCTACCTCTTGAGGCTTCTCATCCACCGTCATGTCGTAACACTGCCAGGAGTCGACTTTGTACCACGGGTTCTGGGCACAAAGGACTCTGTGCAGCGTGGCAGCGTCAGTGATGAGAGTGTGGATAAGAAGCCCCGCTTTAAGCTTCTTTTTCATTTCTGACTGCTTAATGACAGTCAGAGTGGTGCCGGGTATGGGTGATGGCATGGTTTTCGTCGCGTTGGCCAACCAGCTGAGAGCATTCGCGTCCTCACACCACATCGCTAGTGCTCCGTCCATTAGGAAGGGGCGTCCGCGGAAAGATGGAGCTTGCGCGCTCGGAGACGGTGGAGACAGTACAGCCTGCAGGATGCTATCGTCGATAGTCTCCCTGAGCTGGTCTGCCTGCTTCTGCGAGAGGTCCCTCGGCGGGACGGTGATAATCGCTACTCTCAGATGCGACTGGTTCGCGTCTGCGTAGCTCATCGCCCGCTTTGGTTTCGCGTCAGTTTTCGCGCGTTTTGCTTCCCCCCTAGGTGATTGGGTTTCGTCCAGTCTGGCTCGCTTCGAAGAAACGCGCCCGTCCGGACAATTACCATCCCCAGGCTGTTCCTTTTCAGGAGCAGTGGAAGCAGTCGCAGCGTTCCGCCGACCGCGATTACCTCTCTGCTTACGCCTCTTTTTCAGCTGTGGTGGTGGTGGTGGTGGTGGTAGCGATGACGCCGTTGTTCCCTGTGCCGTTGCCGTCTCCGTGGACGTAGGCGGCGCAGGTCCGCGCTGCGTTTCCGCTGCTGCGTCGGCTGTCACGTTGGTTGTCTTTTTGGGCTGCAAGGCCTCCCTTCTCGCGCGCCTGTTAAGGCGACTGCGTTCTGGTTGGCCCTTCAGTCCTGTTTTGTTTGTGTGTGCCGCTGCATTAGCGTTACCCCTTTTGCAAGGGCGCTTATGGGCGGCTACGGTCCACTCTGACACAGTAGGTGTGCCAGTGTTTGGTATAGCCTCTGCGAGGCCTGACAGGTCCAGGCTGGAGCCTGGTCCTGAGCACGGGTTGCCCCCCCCAGAATACGAGGAGCAGACCGAGCTAGGCTCGGTGAGGGATTCTCCACTACCAGTGGTACCCTCCTGGGGTAGTTTCTGTTTACCGGGTGCTGACATTGTAGGTTTTGGGGCTGTTGGCGAAAGATGCCAGATGAGACTCACACTACCTGCCCTTGGTGCGTGTGGTACAAATTTTTGGGGGGATTTAGTGCCCCAAGGCTATGTGGGCCTAGGTGTGGTTATGCGCCGCCACGGTTCGGCTCTGCGGGATTGGTTGAGGGAGTGAGGATCTTGGGTGACGACCAGAGGTTTTTGTTATACCAGTTACATAAGGCAATTGGCCAAGAACAGGCGGCAACCTCGGGAAGGATAGTCCACTGGTCTTGTTTAGGGGGATCTTTGCGACCTGCGCTACTCCCTAAACCGTTCGCCAAACCCAGCATCGGACAGATGCTGGGAGTAGAGGAATCATCAATCATGTCTTAATGATTGACCATTCTCCGCCCATGTCAATAGGTAACGAGACTACAAAAGCCGCGCGGTCATAGGTACGGCAAGCAAACAAGGACCTTACCCAGTGCACATACGAGAATTTTTTTACATGAATGAGTTAAATTATCCACGCCTATAATTTTATGTGAAAAAAAAAAAGATTTTTTTCTTTGCATAGTTCCATTAAGTTACTGACTCTGAGCCACTCCTAAAGATTTGGGACCCCTTTGCAATGTGACCCTGTATAAAGATATAGGTATTAACGATATATTTATATAGGATTAACGAAGAAAGTTTTATATTTGAGCCACAGTATTAGTTTTAAAATGGTTTTGTGCAACTTCAATTAAGAACATGAAAAGGCTATATCTACCTAGGTACCTGCGTGGAACATGGAATATGCCAAAATTTCGATTGAAGTATTTTATTCGAATAAATCGAGACAGTCCCGATTATCCGGTCACAAGACGCCACTAGACATAAAAATACCGTCGCGTTACCTACTTATTTTATAGCCGTCGCCATATCGAGTAGAATCGAAGTGGTTTACGAGGCACTCGGCGCGAATTCAATTTGAGTCCCAGCCCTAAACCTCTGACCCTCCAGACTCTCCTCATAAACGAATATCGAGCCATAGCAATAAAACAAAAGATCACTATGGGCTATTGTTTTATCGACATTGCGTAGTTACGATATCCTAAGCTTTAGTAGATGTGATCTGCCCAATGCTAAATCGAATGTGTCGGGGTGGCCACACAATTTTATTTGGTAAAAAAAGAAACAAAAAAACAAACAAATGATCCATTTAACGTTAAGTACCGACTTACGAGACGACAGTATCGGCCTAAATAAAATAAAAATATAGTATTGTAATTCTTGTTAATTGTTTTAATTAGTTTGCCCTTTGCCCTTGCTCAACCTGATTATGTAAAGGTGAAAACTTTAGGCTTACTGTTTTAACTAAAAAACAAAATAAAACAAAATAAAGAATATGCCATGAACAGTATTTAAAATAACAGAGGGGGTTCCCTTTTATATTATTAAGTGATTAAAATTAAATTATCAAATACAAACGTATAATAAACGTAAACGTATGTCCACAAATATCCAGAACTCTTTCAAAGGTCTGGAAATCTGAGACTTAGATGCCCCCAACGACTCATAATCCCAGATATACCACGGTCTAGTAAATACGGGAAGAGTAGCTTATGTATGTGTGTTCGTATTTATAATAAGCTACCCAATGAATTAAAAATGCTCGCTATTAATTCATTTAAAAGTAGGCTCTATAGATGGCTTAATGAGCAAAGCTTCTATGAGCTGAAAGTTTTTTTCTCCCTTAAATTATAATGACATAATTTACTGTCATTTTTGACATAGTTCATATTACTGACATTAAGAGAGTGCGCGCACGGGAGACTTTTGTCGCTGCGACGTTTTTGTCTCTCATATCAAGTTCTCTGATATGTATGGAGGTGCGCGCACGTTGCGACGCGACAACTAGGAGACATTTTTGTTCACTGACCAGCACGGGTGACAAAATTGTGTCTTTGTTTTTTTTTAATACTGGGTTTTACGGCTCTGGGTTCTAGACCTCACAAATAAAAATAAATAAACAACATTCAAATCCAAACACACAAATACTCAGTGTCTTGTTATGGTGCTCAAATACAACTTTTTCTTAGACCATCGAAATTTCAAAATAAAAATCAATGTTTTATATTTAAATGAAAAACATCGGACAAAATTGTGTCTGCTCCAGTTTAGCCAGATTTACAAAGCAAGTTGCAGCAATTCTTTCTTCAGCTGGGATAGATAATCTCATGT
The DNA here is from genome assembly GCA_963576865.1 of Anania hortulata. Lineage (NCBI taxonomy): Eukaryota > Metazoa > Arthropoda > Insecta > Lepidoptera > Crambidae > Anania > Anania hortulata. Next base: position 3,105,448 of record OY756400.1, read on the forward strand.
TCGTATTTTTGTATGTTAGTGCAGGTCCTAAAGTGCGAATTAATTCATCAAAACTTCTAACACTCATTCGAAAATATTGAAAAAGATATATTTGGATATTCTTGTAATTTAGAAAACATAGTGTACAACTTTCCACTTAATAGCCTGTCACTCCAAAGGAGGTGTACCCAGTATTCTTTTTGCTTTTTCTCTCTCCTGAGTCTCATAAGTTCACAGACATCGACCGTTTCTTCAAAATTCATATCGGCGAATGACTGGAAGCACGTATTCTACATACTTCTAGGCGAATGACGATTCGAATTTAAAAAAAAAGTTTCGTCTCTGTCTCCTTCGTGCTCCTTCTGTCGCGTCGCGTCTCCAAAGAGGGGTGCGCACCCCTCTTTGGAGACGCGACGCGACAGAGAGAAAAACTTTTTTGTCCCAGCGACAAAAGTCTCCCGTGCGCGCACTCTCTAATAGTACCTAATTCATAATTATAATTGATATTTATTCTGTAGCTTACTCAATGTTTGCATGCTACTTTTAAGTGGCAAAACATGAGAACATAAACATAATTGTAATAACCTTTTTACCGTGTTTTTCAGCAAATAAATGATTTCTATTTCTTTTTCAAAAATAAGCATAAAAAGTCAAAATCCTAAAAATTTTAAAAATACGAAACGTAAATCGTACCTAGTGCGCAATTGCGGAAAAAGTGTATCTAGCGTATTTGGTAAACCAACAACGTTCTGTTTTGTGTCTTACTGGCTCGGTGAGAAACGGGTTGAACGTAAGCATTTCATTTTTTTGCGATATTGAAAAAACATTTTTTTTTTATGAATAGTGGACGGTATATACGAGTATTATGGGTTATCGGAAAAACCTTTCGTTTATTAACATACTGTATCAACTGCATCACTAAAAACATCTGCATTCATTCACGACCTCCGTAGCCGAAAAGCGAGCATTCCGGACTTGGTGTCGCTATCCCTGGGTCTTGGGTTCGATTCCCGGTCGTTAGGAAGGAAAATAACTTTTCTATATTGTCTCGGGTCTGGGTTTTGTGATATTTTATTTATTATATAAACACAACATGCATATAAGTTAAGTTACATTTTTCTAATGTAAGTGAGTTATATATCAAGGAAAATAATTTTACTTGAAAAAATCGTCGTTTTTTCAGTGGTTTCTGGTTTCACACAAGTAAGTTTGTGTAACACAAGTACTTAAGCTACTATGATAGGATCAGATGATCAGAGCAATGTAGGTATGTAATGTCCATGTCCGTCCGATGTCCAATATTTATATTTACTTGGGATCATGGTCGATGACTGCCCCGCCCGAGTAACTACGAAGCGATAGGAAGAAAAAAAAAATGATAACAAAATACTAGTTACATGTTACGGCAGTTTGTACAGCGACGGCAGGTCAAGTGTCATCCTACCCAAAAAATTAAAGGTTATTGAACTGATTTTTAACTTTAAGCCCAACATGTAAAGATCAATATTAAATAAGAAAATTTGTGGTTTTGTGGTAGGTTGATGAGTTGTCTGTATTTTCGTTTTAACCGAGTTCAAAAAAGGAGGCTACTCGATTGAACTGTATGTTTTTTGGTGTATGTGTACTTACAGTGATGTTAAAAACGCGATTTCATGCCCAATACGAATCTGTTTTGGTTTTTATTTATTTAATTAATAATGTTTTAAGTACCTCAGAAATGGTCTATTTTAATTTAATGAAAAAATATACCTCTTAGGGTGAAAAAATTGGAGATGTGTGTTATGTACCTACTGATTTAGGTTAAAATACGTGTAGCGATTCGATTTCGATCATGTAGAGATAGGGTGAATTTTTATTAGTTTTAAATACTTAAGGCTTTAAAATACTTAAAAAATTGATTATCTCAACTTTATTTTGTTAGAATAAGGGGGACCCTTATTGTAAAAAATAGTTTTCATACATAACACTTAACTAGTTGTTTGAGAGTATATACAAATCCTTAAGTATTTTACACTGATGAAGATTCACCCTATATAAGTATACTATAATTTAACTTGCTGTCCTTAAATATTTTTGGAAAATTGAAGCCTAGGACCAGTGTCTCACGTGTGTAATAAAGAATTTTGTGTTACAGAAATCAGAACCAACGACGGTACCATAACACCCAGACCTGAGACAATATATAAATGTTAGTTTTCTAAATTGACCGACCGGGAATTGAACCCGGGACCTCAGAAATAGACACCAAGTCCGGTATGCTCGCCTCTCGGCTACGGAGGTCGTTAATTATTATTTAATTTAAGTGTCTTTGGTAATTCCAAGTTTCCTTGCTACCACGAAGAGTTGCTTCGAGTAACATAACCCTGTACCATTGTTATTGTGTATTTAAGTATTTTTTTATGTTTTTATTATTAATTAGTTCTGTATCATCAATGAATCATTAAGCCTACCAATATATTTAATTGGTTTATTCGAACAGAAGCCGTTTTGTTAAGCTCCCGTAACGCGGCAATAAAAAGTGATCAAGCATTGCCCTGATAACGATCTCTGCCCAAAAGTAAACAGTGCTCACAGCGCGTCACAGGCCGACATGTGTGCGCGCCCTAAGGGCCGGTGCCACCACAGGGTTTAGTTAACTGGCGGTTTAAATTAACCGGCGATCAGCAATTACCAAAGAGATACTCTTTGGTAATTTTAAGCTTAAAATTTGATTACTTATTATTACTATAGTTTAGTACAGGCATAATTTAATCTATAGTAGGTATACGTCATCAATAAATAAAACATTAATAAATATACAAAATATAACTGATTGCCCCGTTAATATTTGGTATTTTTAAACAAGGGAGATGTTCCTAACAAAAGCAATAACTTTGAAAATTGACAAAACACTACTTTTAACGCAAGCAGAATTTGACCATTTATTGAAAAGAGACAGTTGCCGCTAACTATCCTCGCCTTAACTGTACCGTAGACGAAGAAAACCTTTAGAATATTAGCAAAATTTTATTACAGTTTTGTTCTTATCACTATAAATTATTTTTTTATGAGACCAATTGATGGAATGAAATAAATGAAACAAAACGAAACAGCTGTTCCATACATTATGGTCTTGCTTACAGTAGCACTTGGACATTGCGCCATTACATCTTTCCAATATTAAATAATGTGAATGCATGATAGGCACATTATAATTTGGCCAGTCATTAAAAAGTCATCTAGTATTTATTTATCTGTGACTTAACTAATCAATGTAAAAGTTGGATGTTTTCAAAAACGCATAAAGGTTTAGTATTAATCCGTAGCATAAAAAATATAAATACTAATTTATATAGTTCTTCGTCCGTCGTATGATAGTTACATAGATATCTACACAATGCGCTCAGACGTCTTTCTGTTATAAAACAGAGGCCCAATTCCCGTAATTTGACAATTGTCGCAATCCGGTGTCGATCCGTTCCCAGTAACATTACTATCACAAACGGTATTCTCGTAAACTTTCAATTTGACGTAAAATTATTAAAAGTATCCCAATAAGACTAAAAACAGAGCAAAAAATATCTAATTTTGTTTTTTTCCATTTTCAGTCGCATTACGAACTATAATTGCATTTTTTGGGTTTACGAGAATACCGTTTGGGATCGTAATGTTACTGGGAGCGGATCGACACCGGATTGCGGCTACTGTCAAATTACGGGAATTGACCCTCAGATTCCACGTGACGAGACGTGACAGACGGAAAACTATTTTGCCTAATTAAAGTACTTTTCACACCTAAAACTATTATACATAATGATACCAAATAGAAAATTTACTTAATGCAACACTGATTAAGCACCTTGTTAACTGCGCAAAAACAAATTACCTACTGTTTATTTTTAACGATAAATTCGTTATTAACACAATCTCGGTATCAACGAGTAGATTCGGTGCAAATGAGAGCATCGACGTATGGATAGATTGTAGTTTATTTTAAAAACCCATTTACCAAACCGCTGTTTCTTAGAGAGATACTTACTAACGCCCCGTGGCGGCGCCGGCCGGTAAACAACGCTGCGAACCGATGACAGATCGAATTCAGACCGCCTCATTACGAGCTCTTGTAAACAAAACCCATACTTGCAATACCAAAATATCATAAAAAGATACACCCAACACACTAAAACCCTTCCTATTCTTTTTATATTTAAAGACCACTTTCGTGTTTAATTTGAAAGACAAATTTTCAGTTAAGTGGAACACACAATAGAATCTTTAAAGCGAAGATGCTGCTATTATTAGGTGTTAGCGTGATTATTTGACAGTTTGAAAACGTTTACAGATTGTAGGTATATTGTCGGCAATCTGGCTTCCTGCTTTTAATGTAAACAGTGTTTCGCAGCCCGGCATTTGGTGAAAAATAATATCGTTATATTACAAACTATTAATAAGATGGAACGCGATAATAAAACAAAACATTTTGCTTAGATAATGTGCGTGCAACTTAATAGATTTTCTTTTTATCATTTGCTGTGTTTTTAAATTAACCGTGTAGGTATGTAAAATCTGAATCTATACGTATTTATTATCTAAGACGAAACGCTTTATCAAAATTAAATAGTACTAGAGAAATGGAAACTGTTTAATTTAAAAAATAAAAGTTAAAAATACCAGTCTTCTTAACAGTTGTACATACTCAATTTTCATTTGTAACCAAGACATGCAGGAACTTTTTAATGTCCACCTTGGTCCGTTTGACTCCACTTCGCATAGCCTTCACAAAAAAGCACCAACGCATCGAACAGTTGTTCTGGACGAATATCAGGCATATCTGACAATTCCGTAGCTCGCTTTCGCCGGCCGTACGATGCAAATTGTGGCTGAGGTTTCTTCTTGATCCCACTGAGGAAAAACGCCGGTGCTGCAGTCGCTGTGTTCTGGGATTCCTTCGCTTTAACAGCTTGCACGATCAGACACAACAAGTACCCGCCGAATGCAAGAAACGCAAGTGTAGTTATTGACATGGAAAATAAAGTGCCAAGTTTACTCTGTCCGCCTTTCTTCAGTTCGTAATCCGTCCTCTTAATAGGGCTGTTCAAGGCTAACGCTTGCGCACCGAACTTGGTATACGCTGGGGTTGTAGACACATTATCATAATTTTCCGTCATTAAATCTTGCAGCGACAACTTTAGACCCAAAAGCTTATCCAGTGGTAGCTCATTCAAGTATTGCACGTCGTTAATAGATAGATCAGCCGATGTGACCTTGCAGAAGGTGAGAATAAATAAAACAAGCATGTTGAGAAGCTGCGTGTAAGAAACTGAGCGTCGTCTGTGGTGACAGTGGTACGGGAGGGTTGTTAGTGTGATCTCCAGAGCACGGCATAGCGGTCACGATTTACAAGTCTATCTCCACATGACACGTTAAATGTAACGTTTTCATTGTGATAAACTAATACACATAGATGTCACAGTGTTGCAGTATGATTTTGATAATATGTCGATGTAGAGATAGATACGAAAGGTAAAGCTAACTGGCCCAATTAGGCAAATTAACATTATGCCAATTGGTCGAATGAGACCACATAAATTAAAATACTATTGTCTCGTTTTGATTCAAAGATATATGTATAGATACTTGATAAATGATAAAATAATTATGACATAATAGAATGCCAACGCTCAAATATATAAAAAAATACACGAGTTCAAGAAATTTCTTGATTTTTACAACATCTACCCCTTTAGAGGTTTTTCTTTGGACGCATGCTTACATAAAATGATAATTTTAAGCAACGCTTGTGTCTCTATAAACCTATTGAGGTTTCCGTGTCTATTGTTCTCATTTCAACTATCTTTTATACAGGCTGTGTTATTATTGTGTGGTGAGATCCCACATAATATTATATTTACTCATATAATATACAACCTAATATGTATTCATATTAATATACATACAAAAATATTTATCAAATATATATTACTCTAAACAAATATAAATCACTCACTTATAAACCCTAAATTTTAATATCATACATACTATAAATAAACACACATCACGTCGGGGTCACCAGTATGGGGGTGAGAGGAACAGGGAGTAAAGTTCCTCATCCCCCATTGAAAAGGGAGGATCCTCCGACCAGACGGGAGTTGTGTCTGGTGGGCTACTGCCCGACGGTTGTTGTCGGGTTCTTGTATATATGCTTCAATCGCTCCGATAACTTTAATATCGCGATGTAGGATACGTCAGTTTTATATGTAGCGAGATAGATGTCGCTACAATTGAAAAAAAACTATGGTATGATTAGTGACGATGTGCTTGTTAAGCAATCCACGCCACGGTTGTGAGTGGATGTGGATTCCGATCATATTTGGTGAAGTAATATATATCGATAGCATCTCTGTCCTTTAGAAGGTACTTTAAAAGTTGATACTAGTCGTAAAGCCTTGTCAGAGACCCTAAGGCTTGATTACATCTGACAGTAAGGTTTGGTCACTAGCCTTACAACACCCCTCCACCGCACCGCACTGGGCCTGTGCCGTATGGTGGAGTATGGCTAAAATCAGTTGTCTTTGTCTTTGGACAAGGAACCAGATAATTTTAGAACAAGGCTACACATCCAGTGTTATTTCAATGTGGAGATTTCCTCACCACCAAGCAAGTGGTAAAAACAACCCGTAACTACATAAATTCCAAAAAATTAAATTATTTACAGACAATAGCATGTCAACATACTACAAAACGTAAAATTTTCTCAATTGATATTGATTTCTTGTTGGACATAAAGTTGAAAATCTATTCTATGACGACTTCCGTGGCCGAGAGGCGAGTATACCGGACTTGGTGACGCTATCTCTGAGGTCCCGGGTTCGATTCCCGGTCGGTCAATGTAGAAAAATAACTTTTCTATATTGTCTCGGGTCTGGGTGTTGTGGTACCGTCGTTGTTTCTGATTTCTGTAACACAAGTGCTTAAGCTACTTATCACAGGATCAGAGCAATGTATGTGATGTTGTCCATATTTATTTTATTTATTTATTATTCAATGACCTCAAACTTGTTGGGTAGGTTGACCTGCCGTTGTCTGTACTTGTTCGGATTCTAACTTACAACCAACGGTGACTCCAAGCATTGACCTATATATTCGACTATTAGTAAAAAAAACAGACACACTAATACTGTATCATATCAATCGACTCTACATAACTAAACTTCGTATCGTTTTAATTTAATAATCCTAAGACTACTAACGCCATCTATTTAACTAGTAACGAAACATATTAACACCTTTTTCTGAAATAAAAAAAAAAACCTATTTAAACAACAGACACGACCTTAGCAATGAACTAAAAAGTTTTTAAAACATCCTGTACTGTTTGAAAGACACAATTACCTGCAAAGACATGCTCTACTGCGAACATTGCGCACGCGTCGTTACCACACCAAGCGGAGCGTGTGATGCGCGTCATTGTAGTGCCGACTATCGTCGCGAGATGGCGCGACTGGTGTGGTTAGTGCTATTGGTACAGGCTGTGTACGGGGTGGAATATCGTAGAGAAGGATTTATAGATCGATTGAGCAGTGGGATGAAATTTGCTACGGATTTACTTGGTATGTCTTAATATATATTTTTTTTTGTTATAATTATTTTCATTTCTTTTCTAATCTAACGTAAAAAAAGTAAGACATTTTTCTAAATGAATTAGCGAAGCGAACAATCCCTGCTTGCCTGAAATGCAATTAAGTAACTCCTTTCTTGCCTGAGCACCTACTTACAATTAAAAAGACAAAAGGTTTATAAATGAGTCCCTTCAATCGATTTTAAAATATATAATAACTATGATTATATTAACTGTTGTTCATTTGATCTTACCACACAACTACTTCGCCTTTAAAAGTAACGTTTTCCTGTAAGTTGACACCCTAAAACTTAACATGCAAATCTAACAGCGAAAATCTCATGAAAGCAAAATATACGTTTCAGGCACCGAATCTGTAGCGCTAAAAGTAGCTGAATTCGTCGTCAAAGCCTTTCAAACCGCTAACAAACCATCTCCCTACAAGCGGCCTTTGGACACCTCCGATCAGTCCAGCGAGGAGAACTTTGCAAACGAAAACCGACCTAACTACAATATAGATGAGACTCAGAATCCTTTGACACCACTGAAGTATCTGGTGAGGCTGTTTGGACTGCAGCCGAGGCAGATAAGCGCAGTGGCTGTGAACGCACTAGTCTTCGTAGCGCAAATGGTAAATTGACTTATCTCACTAATTTTATATTCGCTTGGGGAAAAAAGTTTTTTCTCTTAATAAATGAAAAATTTGTTTTTCAAAGTTTGTAGTAAATGTAGATACCATTTAATTACAGTGTATACCTATGTATTAAACAAACGCCTTTCTTGTTTGCCTTTTATGCTACTTCCCACGACACAGTTCAAGGTAGATAACTATCAGGTTGAATTTATCATTTATTAACAATTACTTACATAATTAATTAATTATATAATTGATTTTCATTGATTTCTATTAGAGATTGTGTGCATAATTATATTATTATGGGCTAAGTTTCTCTTCGCGTGTTCCAGATATCCACATTCCTAGCCGGGAACCGACGACCGAGCCGTCCTTATCGATCTGAAGACCCTACAGAATGGATCCTCAGTAAGAGATCCAGTAGACTTCAAGAGCTCATCTCCAGAGCAAAGAACGAATCCCTTTTCAACGACATAGAAGATATAGTAAAAGAACAAGGCTCAGACGAAGACACTAGTTGCATAAGACTTCTAGTTTGCAAAATAACTCCATTCGTACAGAAAATGCAAGAGGCCGTATTTGGTAAGGAGGGGAAAGATGCGAAAAGGGAAAAACTTCGCGGTGCGGCAATCATGTACCGCCACCTGCCGTCGACCGAAGAAATAAACCAGCGGAGCGACATCTGTGAACGGCGGCATAGAGACTGTGATCTTAATGAATGAAGAACCTTCTTAGATCGAGATTGAACCTGAGGCCCAATTCTGTCAAACAATAGTCGCAATCCAGTGTCAATTCGCTCACGGTATTCTCGTAAACCAAAAAAAATGCAATTATAGTTCGTAAGTAATACGACTAAAAATAGAAGAAACCAACATGAGTTTTTTTTTTCTGTTTTCAGTCGTATTGGAATAGTTTTGATAATTTTATGGCAAATTTAAAGTTTACTAGAATACCGTTTTAGATAGTAACGTTACTGGGAGCGGATCGACACTGTAATACGACTACTGGTAAATTACGGAAATTAGGCTTCTGGGACCTAACTATGAACTCTGAAGCGCACCTAGACAGTGTTGTATAAATGTTAAACTTTATACATAAAAAAACAAAACAGAATTAAAGTAATACTGTATTAAGAGCTCATGGCTAGGACCCTAAGCGTGGTTTAAAATGAGAATTAGTGAATGATCTGTCTCTATTACTTTGTTTAAAGTTAACAGAGAAGAAGGATGTTTTAATCCTGGCTTAGGTTAAATCTAAGGCTTAGTTTGCAAGCGGTCTATAGTTAAGTTAAGTGACACTTTAATGAGTAGTAAACATTGTTACCTATATGTATTCATCTTTAAAACAATACTTGTTACAAAAGTACTCTATTACATTATTAACTATATCAGTATTAATAAAAATTATAAACGCTAACTTGATACGATTTTATGTAAATGTTGAAAAATCACAATTAATTACAGTTTGAAAACGAAAAATGTTGATCGACACGATCTAATAACATGCTTTATGTGTTTATATGCTACCCAGTTTTGCGAACTTACATTCTTGTTTATAAAAAACTTTTATACAATACCATGTAATTAAAATTTAACAATATAACTGCACTCGATGGCGCGATGAGCCAGCACAGACGCCTGTCATGTTCTGTTATGCGACCCGCTAACCCATTGACGACTTCTCCACGTGCCTACTCAACAACGTGCTAAATATAAGTACTGCTATGCCATCAACCTATTAGATGGAAATTAAAGGAATTACGAGAGATGATAATTCAATATTTTCTTCTGGGAGATGTTTCCTCTATTTAATACACTTAACTGGTAAAAAAATATTAGCCAAGCACTTGATATTGATATTTTTAACGATTAAAATCCACGAATTTGCCTTTATTATTTAGAAAGATTGTGCTGCCTCCGCCTAAAATTGCTGTGTCCTACTGCGTACATTACAGTATTACATTTCAAGGTAGTGCCAATTAATCAAGGACCACTCAGAATCAGAACTAAATCGATCTACGTAAAAAACAAACTCTTTTTTTTTCATTTTTAATTCTTCCATTCTGCATTTGAAAAATAGAATACGTAGAAAATTTACGATTACTCGATTAAATTGCACCGTATGTATGCGGTTCTTGTTAGAGCGGTGTCGGCGTTAGCTGTGACCTCTGATGAATGACGGCGCATCTGGCGTTTTTTTTTTTTGGTTTTTCGGAAATTTTTAGTATATTTTACTCCAGAAATACGACAGCTGAAATGAATTACGATAAATTAGTATTTTTAAATTGTTCTATAGATTTTAAAATTTTGCATTACCTTGAAATGTAACCCTGTATTTAATTATGTACTTTACTGCAAAAATTGTAAGACCTAATAGATATTGACATGGTAAAGCAATAAATTATTGAGTTTTGTAAAGAAGCGAAGAAGACAGACGAGCTTTAAATTAGGTTTTGAGAGGTTGCAAAATATCGTAACCAGTTTCTCGCTTTAGTGTAGACGACTACAAAGAATTGTCAATTGGCTGATTGGAGAATATATGAAGATAAGTTATGGTACCGTTTGTAAGATCATATCAATCTGTGAAATGTGAAATTGATTTTTAGACAATTCTAAGCGGTGTACGATAACGTCACTAAGTTACTAAAAAGGGAAACTATTAAAATTTAATAGAAATAGAAACAAAACGTTACCGTTGTATATTACTAGGATTTGCCTGCTGAACTTAACCTTTATTTGAGAAGGTTCCTCATGCATTGGATATTGTATCAAAGCTTATGAAACATTTGAACCTTTCTCGTATTTATTATCAACTAGCTGTCCCGGCGAACTTCGTACCACCTGTATTTTTTTCCGGAATTTTAGATGTTTTAAGATTTATTCTGCTATTCGGGACGGAGACAAATTAAAAAAATTATAAATCATAAAAATCGGAACAGCCGTTCTTGACTTATAAATGGACATAATGGATGTAACTAACCCGATAAAATAAGTATTTACACCGTCCACTATTAACGGTCTTAAAGAAAATTCGCTACCTCATACTAAATCGCCGACCAGGTGCCCTCAGATTGTATAGACAAGGTTTTTTTTGTGATTTAGATGTTAGGCCTATAAAGAAAGTTGTTCATGTTCATGGAAAGAACATCCTGTAAACGTCTTTGAGACAGTTACAAGGGCACGGTGTATAAATTCATTGTGCGAAAGACTATCCGCCAAGTATTTAATTTAATTTTAATTCCAAAGTTACGGTTTCCTTTCGGCATCTTTACGGCATCTCCACCAGCCTCAGGACAGTCTGATGACATAAGAGTTCGTTGTCACCTGTTTGATCTGCGTAATAATAATTGCTGACATGTGTTTTGTAAGCGTTACGCAAGCTGTCTGCGCAGACAGCGCGGCGGACGCAGCTTCAAAGCTCGTTTCCATTCAAGAAAGCTCAGATTTCAAAACAGTTGCCGACGATCAAAGCTAGTACTATCATCTGACAACCTGACGCGGAGTATCATATTGGGCTCGCAAGGTCTGGGGTTTATTTCTCTGCGTCTATTTAAATGTGCCCTTACAAACAATTGACTTCCAGATAGGCCGGTTGGAAGCGGCCTGCATCCAGCGTCTTCCTGCGACCTTTACCAGGTCGTCTGTCCATCTTGTGGGTGGAAGTCCTACGCTGCGCTTGCCGGTACGCGGCCTCCATTCTATGGAAATACTGGGGGAGGCCTATGTTCAGCAGTAGACGTCCTATGGCTGAAATGATGATGATGATGAAACAATCAACAACCTCCGTAGCCTAGAGGCGAGCACGACGGACTTGGCGTCTCCATCTTTGAGATTCCGGGCTCGATTTCCGGTCAGGGAAAAGTAGAAAACGAACTTTCCTATATTATTGCCTGGGTGGTTTGGCAACGTCGGTTTTTGATTTCTATAACACGAGTGCTTTGGCTACTTACCTTAGGATCAGACTCAGAGCAATGTATGTGATGTTGTCCAATATTTATTGATTATTATTATACATCTGGTACCTGACAACACCAGAATTCCTTGCTTCATGATTTCGAGACCATAATATTTTTTGTCTGGCACAAATCGTTTATTCATTTATCTATTTCTGGACATATTTCTAATAAGCAGGGTGTAAAAAAGAATAGGATAATAGTATTGGAAAAAACATATTAGATGCTCCATATAAACTAACGCGTTACCTCGATCATAATGTATGAAGCATTTGAAAAAAAATATACGATTTCGATGTTGCTCCCATAGTAAAAGTTGTTTTAGATTAGCAGCTGATCACGTGGTTTTAAGGAGTGTCCTATTCTTTTGTACACCCTGTATAATATGAATATGGTATTATAAATAAAATAAATAAAATCCATTTATTTCAGGTTACTGAGACCCATAATGACATGATCACACATTATAAATAATAAAAATGAAAATATAGCACAAAATAATTAATTGAATAAAATTGCATTTTGACACATTAAAAATAAATAGTAAATTCAATACAGACACTTTGAATTTAGAAATAAAAATTACAATTACAATAAAATATAGTTATAGATAAAATACACACTTACACTAGAAGCCCCGCACAAAAGGTTGCACAGGGTCATGTCTGCTACTACATTGCCGCATGTAGGGGCAGTCGAGCCTGCCGGCGATCATTGCCAGGATTGCGTTAGGGCTGGCCCGAACTCTGCGCACCAGGGAAGCGCTCCGCTTACGCATAGCAGTGTGAAAGCAGGCGGTGCGCGCCTCCGCAAACATGCCCGAGGCACTGCAGAATCGGGGCAGCCCCACAACAACCCTGAAAGCATTATTGTACAGCACTCGGAGATCGCTGTAGCTCTTTTGTGTGTAATGTGTAATAATTATGGACATGCGTTTTATCAACTATTACGCAAACTGTCTGGTGTGAGAGACAGCGTGGCGGACGCAGCCTTTAAAGCTCGTATTGGTTCTCACCAAGACTCTCGTCTCAAGTTTCAGTAGTAAAAACAGTAGCAAGTTTGTAGCTACTCGTAGTAGAGTTTATAGTGAATTAATATTCTGTTCATTTATCAAACTACTTTAGAAATTATACATAGTAGTTGTCAAGTGTTTCAGGATACGTCTGGAAACGACGATCTAAGATACTCTTAATTTTCAATAGTCGCATTTAAATTTGAAAAAAATAACGAGAGATGTCTTCTTTTGTTACTTCGAATTATTTTTATTATTAATTTTAAATTGTCACTATAATCACACCAATTATCTAGCCCCAAACCACTGCCTGTCTGTCTGTATAAGCACAGCTTGTACAGCCAACGCCAGGTCAATTTATCCAAAAAGTTAATAAAAAAATAAATAAATAAATCGTTTATTTGCACAAAACACGGTATAAATGGTAACATTAAACAATAAAAAGAGCTCATGTTTCGCTAATAAAAAATAGCATGCAAATTGTATGTTATTACCTACATGAATTGCAATAATTAAAAATGTCTGGAATCAAAATTTCAATAGTAAATATATGTCAGTAAAATCGAGCTAGTTGTCAATAAATTCCTTAACACTATAGAAATTTTTGTCATTAAGCCATTCAGTTAATCTTTTTTTAAATAAGAAATTATTTAGCACTTTAAATTCATTTGGGATCTTATTATATATTCTTACGCACATCGCAATCATTGAATTGATTTTCAACTTTAACTCCGACACGTAGAGATCAATTGAGAAAATTTGACGTTTTGTGGTAGGTTGACGTGCTGTTCTTTGGTATGGCGACTAGATAACGGATAAACATACTTAAATACGTATATATTCATCCATGACAGGTACGAATGCTCGTGCTCTTCACGCAAACATTTTCCTCTTGCACGATTCGAACCCGCAACTGATCGGATTTGTGGTCCGGAGCGCGAACAACTATACAGACAGTCATCGCTGTATTGTTAATCAAATGTAGGTAGGTACAGGACAACTGAGATGAAATCGTATTATCGCGTGATTCGTGAATACACTCGCTTACGCGAGACCGATTTTGATGATACCATCTGCAGCGTTATTCATTAAAAGCTGCTACACTACTAATTACGTATTATTTAGCTAATTATCAAATTGAGCTTTAAGCAGTGATAACAAGTTAGGCACTTGTTACTTTTTTTTGGTAGGAATGGTAATAATGGAGTAATCTCGCTGTTTGCGCTTTAATCTTGCCAAATGTCAAATTAAAAGTATATATTTGACACTTTTGACCGTTGACTTCGAAAACACTAGCCATGCTTTTGACCGATTATAAAACAAAAGTCAGCTGTTAGATGGACACCATTTTGTTGATTAACTTATGAGAGCTGCATTGCAGTGTTTGTTAAATTTGATATGTATTTAAGAAACGAGATTAATATGTTGATTAGCTCTAAATAGCGTTTTTTATACAAGATTTTGTTAAGCTATGTTTAAAGAATTAAACGTTAATTCTCAAGGTTAATTAACGTTTATGAATAGGTGATTGTGTTTAGTAGACTAGTATTGTGAAGTGGGATAATACGTTTGGTTTATTACCTACGGTTTTTTTACTAAACTAATCAACTCAAAACTATATACAGGGTTTTTTTAAAACATCATCATCATCATCAATCATCAAAATAATCGCACAAATACGGTTGTAAATAATTTAGAAGTCTATCTTATGAAAAGTTCTCTTTCTCTTTCTTTTCTTTTTATTTCAGAATTGATTATAACCTCCTAGGTGCTGATTCTGATGCTAAAACAACTTGTTTTATGGGACCAACATCGTAATCTAAAAAACAAACACTGCTTCATACAATCTGATGGGTCTTTAGTCGTTTTGCACCACGAGTTATTCGCCCCGCGGTGCGAATCGCCCAAGAGCTCTTTTGAAATGGGGCCTTTCGCACCGCTGTAATCACTGCGGTGCGAAAGGACCTATTTAAAAAGTCGAAGCCGAAACGACCCAATGCTCATTTTCTAGTCCGCTTTAGATTCATAACAAAAACTTAACGATTCCAATTATTTATTTGTACAGAACTGTTTTGTCTGCTGCGGTCCGA
The DNA here is from genome assembly GCA_963576865.1 of Anania hortulata. Taxonomy (NCBI): domain Eukaryota; kingdom Metazoa; phylum Arthropoda; class Insecta; order Lepidoptera; family Crambidae; genus Anania; species Anania hortulata. Next base: position 3,120,712 of record OY756400.1, read on the forward strand.
ATCGACCCATTACAAAAAGTTCTTGGGCGATTCGCCCCGTGGTACGAAAGGACCCATTTAAAAAAGGTCTTAGGCGATTCGCACCGCGGAGCGAATAAATCGTGGTGCGAAACGACTAAAGACCCAATCTGATGACAACTGGTCGGCGGCTTGGTATAAAAAAGTGTTTTTTGCGTGTGTTGTATGTGTATGTTGGCCCCATAGAAATAGTTGTTGTATTTGAGCACCAGAATCAGCCCCTGGGGCGTTATTGATGTTTTAAGAATAACTCTGTATATTAAATTATGAAATTTTAAGGACAAAGAGCACTTTTCGTAAGATACACTTCTTAATTATTTTCAAGCGTATTTTGCATTTTCAATCGATTATTTAAATAAATACCTAGCCACAGTCTATCACTGTAGGTACCACTATTTTTTAGGTTTTTTATGCTGAAAAGAGCAAAACAGAAATTAAAAATAAATCTTTTTTATTTACTGTTTCAAATGGTTTGTCGGCATATCGAGTGAAATGTTTAAAATATAAGGAAAACTCGCTACGAACGTATAAGAGAGAAAGTGATGCTAAGACAAGGTATTTTAAAGATGCTCAAGTACATTTTGTTCTTATACATAATTCATGTTCCGATCATCTCGGCGAAGTTCGGGCGCGGGAAAGTGAACGCGGTCGTTGACCCCACTCCTGCGCAGCCTACCGGTAATTAGCTTTCAGATATGAAATATAGGTACCTATTATATATACTGGGTACAAATCCCTATAGCTAAAATTTTATGTTCTCTTATTAAAGAAAGAAATAATACTCTGTATTTAAAAATGAAGAGTCTACAATCTAAAAAGTATATTTCCTCTAAAATCGGCAATGAGTAACTATTTTATAAGCAATGCAAGCCAACTATTAAATACAAAGCAAACATATTTGATGTTTAATTGTTTTTAATTTTAACTTAATATTGTAAATATCGATAAGATAGATAATAAGAACCTCATCATTTCAGCCATAGGACGTCCACACAGGCCTCCCCCAATGACTTTCATCGAGGGGGGATTTCCAATACTCGCCACGCTTGGCAGGCGGGTTGGTAAGCGCAGTTTTTTATAAGACGCTGCTGCCCGTCTCGCGCTACAGGAATAAGTCGCCTCTTACGACACGCATCCTGTTGACGGTGGAGAAGTGTATTCCTTACGGCCTTCCTTCTTCTTAAAAACCAAAAAAACTAAATACTATTCTAAACCATACACGACTTCGCCCATTTATTTCAAAATGACCACTTCAATTCAGAGTGCGATGTAAGAAATACACAAAAAGACGTATGAATTCAGCACCCGTACAAAAGACATCAACGCGTCAGTGATGGACACCCACTCGCGCGTCCCACTAGATAATGTATGCTTAACAGATAATGTATGGTAATTATAAACATTATTGTTTACGTAACACTAGAAAGCCAATCATATGGTGTTTGACAACATTAGCTTTTATGTTTGCCATGATGATGACATGATAAAGCTAATAGTGATGGGCCGAATACGGCTTGACTCGAGTCAGACTCGATTCCTGCTTTGGACTCGCCTACTCGAATACCAGTTCATTTTAATTCAAGTCCGCCGGACTCGATTCTGGTACTCGAGTCAAGAAGAATCGATTTTGTAATCGCTGACTCGCACGTACTCGATCTCTGTTTACTTAAACAATGAAGTGATGCTTAATAAATTCAAGGTTGAACCTGCAACTTTTTGATTTTATTTTCTTGTTTTGTGTCAGTAAGCTGTTACTGTGAGTTAATTTAATTGTTTAAGTACTATTTAGTAAAGTGATTTTAAAGCTCATCAAGATCATTTTGTAATAAATAAAATCGGTAAGCCCCAAATTTTTAGACACGAGTACTGGACTCGAGTCAACATTCGAATACCACACATAGAACTCGAATACTGCACTTGAATCGCGGAATCGAGTCATGATTCGAATACCGTATAAACCGCCTCGATCCACAAAAACAGCGACTCGGCACATCACTAAAAGCTAATATATACAGCCCATCTAGCATGACCACCAAAACACGATATGATACAGCGATTTATCGACAATAAATGATGGTTTGGAAGACAAACATGCTAATTACAGAACTACCAATTTTTCAGGACGACTGTTTTTATTGATTTGAAACTTTTAGATACTACTAGCTGTTGCCCGCGACTTCGTCTGCGTGGTCTTTAGGGGTATGAAAAATAGATGTTGGCCGATTCTCAGACCTACTCAATATGCTCACAAAATTTCATGAGAATCGGTCAAGCCGTTTCGGAGGAGTACGGGAACGAACATTGTGAATTTTATATATAAGTTAACTTAAAACTGTACATAGAAATGCCTATTACTTAATTAGATACAGAAATGACGGAATTATGGCATTTGGATAAGTGCGAACAGCATTCTCATTTAATACATTTGACATTAAAATGTTACATTATCAAAATTTTGTAATTAGCACATTTTGTCTTCTAGACTAAGATAGTCTTTATCGATGATATGATAGATATAGCCGACTTTTAATTTTTTATCGAAACCGATCATAACATGTGACGTCACCGGCACGGCGATTCAACATGGCGGCTATATCTATCATATTTATAAAGTTCTTTATTATCTTTCTTTATTTATTATAATTACAGCACTGTTAAAAAAAATACATTTAAATTTAAGCCTCGCAAACCACTTTCGTGGTTGACTGCGAGTGCGAACCTTGGCTTATTATTTCCAAACTGTTAAAAGTTATAACATACTATATTTTATTAGTGTCGATAAATTGCTAATATCATATTGTGTTTTGGTGATCATGCTAGGGGGGCCGGTATAGCTACTTGCTGATGTTCAGACAACTTTATTTATCTTCGAATGTCTGTCAAATAGAATTGGCTGTCTTGTAGATTGTTGTTATTGATTAAGAATCACAAGCCATGCAAACAAAGCAGCTGGAATAAGATTTTAAAACTTATTCGACAACATAGAAAATGAAGTCTTCTAACAAACTCATTTTGGTTCTCATTCACACTGACGGTTGTACAAATCTGGAACGACCTACTTTTAAATAAAATAAATCCGTTTAAAAGTTTTCTTACAAGAAGACTCTGTGCTGTCAAAATGGCTGCCATTTTAAGGACCAACTCTCTTTTCTCTTCTCTTCCCTTCTTAATTTTCTAATTAATCTCGCATGAGATCTGTGTACAATCTTATTATGTACAGACAACGGCACGTCAATCTACCACAAAACGTCTAATTTTGTCAATTGATATTGATCTCTACATCTCGGACTTAAAGTTGAAAATCAATTTAATAACGTGACAAGGTAATGATTACCAAAGTTAAGCCATCTACGCCGAGGTGAGTGAGTGGATCGATAAAATAGATATCAATGAAAGGGTTAACGGTTACTCATTTAATTCAATTCAATATATTTATTGCATTCTATAACGTTGCACAGGTGTATAAATATGTACATAAACAGATCATTATAGACCCTGTTAGACACAAAAATAATTCAGGTACGAGTATTGTGGGCAGAGATGATGACGCCATGCATTTTGACGACCTCCGTAGCCAAGGTAGAAAAAATACTTTTCTATATTGTCTCGGGTCTGGGTGTTATGGTAACGTCGTTGTGTCTGATTTCTGTAACACAAGTGCTTAAGCTACTTATCATAGGATCAGAGCAATGTATGTAATGTTGTCCAATATTTATTTATTTTATAATTATATTAATTTGTTAATATAATTTTAAATGCATTTGATGTAGCGTCTTCGTACGCATATACGCCACTCCTCGCAGTCAGAAACGCGCCGCCACGCGCCACCTGAAACTGGAAGCGGCTACAAGTAGCGGAAGCGAAACCTCACTTGTGACTGCATGCCGGTGGCCGCTACTTTTTACAAGCTTTATATTAGCTTGTTTATCAAATATCAACACAGTACAACCTACTTCAATTTAGACTAAGAGTATTTAAGTTGAGTGACCGGTATTTTCGTAGCTAACTGTGTCCGCAGTATAAAAAATACTGTCGAACAGCTTAGTAACCTCTTCAGTTGACCGTATTTAGTAAATTACTGAGTCTACAAGCGTTTCGTATTTGGTGGCGGCCGCAGAACGCGAAAAGCGGTGATTCGTGGCGTGTGGCGCACACTGGCAGTATCGCGGGGGGCAAGTTCATATAAAATGTATGAAAACTTGAGTCTGCGGCTCAGTGATAACATTTTGTGGCTGTCGCTAGGGGCAAACTTTTATTAATATGAAATAAATCAAATAAACCAGAGTTAGTATCTCTACGTTACAACATATAAGAAGTTAATTAAATAATATTGACTGAAGGCACAAAAAAAAATTATAAGCATAAACATAACCTGCAATCTGGCTGACTTTTAGTGTTACACGTTGTGTGTGTAACTGTGTACCGCTAAGTCTGAAACTCTGATTACAAGTAGTTCAACTGATCGTCTCTAATTTAAATCGTGACTTATTTCGGATGCTAAAGCTAATGGCAATCGAAGCGATGATTCAATAAGTCAATACCAAAGCCAATGAGCGGTCAATACGAGTAGTAACGCTGTGCATACTCGTAGCCCGAACTGGCAAGCGTGGTAGCCGTGACGTAACAATTAGATAACAGAGAGTGGATTGCGCAAGCGACGCGTTTAGACGAAAGTTGACCACGCGGAGGACGCCGACACACTCGTAAAGAATGTCCGGATAGTTCGGACACGACACAACTGTCTTCTGTTTATAAATTAATACGCCGACAGGCAAGACGTTGCGAATTTGTTATATTCTCATCGCGATCGCTTTACATATAGTATTCTCGACCAAGTGCTTTACCACTTTAGATGACATATCCCAGTAAAATAATATTTTGCTAAGGTTTATTGTAAGACTTACACTTCCAAGTTTAAGTAATCACAAATGACACTACTGACCTATTTAAAGGCAAGCGGATATAGACTTTATAGTTTTTTTTTCTGTATCTGTACTGTTTTTGTATGGGCGATCGCTGACAGGAGTTGTCATTTCATACTAAATGTAAGTGAAAAATGACTTACTAGTTTCGGAGAAAGATGGTTCGTATTGCTGCTCTATAGGGAATGTGCTCGATGAGTGTGGTAAACCAAATTCTTTGTCGACTTGACTATAACGAGTCCTTGAATTCGAGTCAAGTATCATCAGTCTTAATTAGGCTCTATGAAAAGACAGGGTGTTAGGTTCACAGTTTGTTCTTATCATGAATATAAGAACCAGCTGTTATACAGTGTGTGGCCTACAACCGGGGATAAATTGAAAACAGAGACTCTATAGGTCATTGGTAATTGAAACATTATAGTTCCAATTAATTAAAATCAAAACTTTACTTTTTGATTTTTTCTAACAAACTTAATCGTAAATTCAATGTTAATGCAAACAATGCAATAGTTTCGCTCAACTTGATCGATTGAGTTCATCTGCATCGTTCTTATTCGGAACTACTCGGAACGTTTCTTTGACACGACATTTACAACGTTAGCGATAATATTGTTTCGCAATTATACACTGATTATGAATCGGAACTTTAAATTATTATTGTGTCTAATGCATGGGTTTTGGTTAACTGGGATCTTTTCAGGAAAGATACTAAGACTCCAGAGAGTCTTCGTTTTCAATATCATCTCCGGTTGTATGCCACACAATGTATACATTTCGGTTAAGTCCATAATAAAATTTGTATGGAACAGCTTTTTCTGTAGCCATTCTCCTATTAGGTCCATAGTAAAAGTCATACATTTGAACATAATGTGGCACATTATTGTGAGCATTTGTAGTCAGTACAGCAAGTCAACCCGCTCGCTTCTCGCTTCACGCGCTTTATCCGCTGACGGACATTTGACGAAGCCCCTTAAATTAGTCAGTTTAACGAGTTCCGACATAGCGACAGATTTGACACACTCGTTGCGAATGTTACTTTACGATAGAATCTTATCGTTATTACACTTTAAACGTTTGATTACCTTACCTTGAAACCTTAGACCCCCTCACTCGCATAGATATGTGCTAAATTTGTGTGTGTACTTTCTCTGTAAGTTAATGATATACGTTTCGAACATTTTAATAATTATTGTTTATTAAGTTCATTTCAAAAGCCATGTACCAGTGTGATCCTTGATGGATTAGCGAAAATAAAAAAATTTTGATAGGAGGAATAGATATTTCAATGAATAAAACGAATATTTTGTAACTAAATTTTTTGCGAACAGAATACTACACCAAGCTTCTAACTAAACTTTACACTAAAATATGATTTAACTCGTTACAAGCACAACAAAATAAAAGTAAACGGTCTCTGGTACTTAGAAGTTCATTAACGAACTGCACGCGGTAAATATTTATTACTTTACTTGGGTCAGTGTGTCGAGCGAACAGAATGCGTAAAAAAAAGCTCTTTCCTAAATTGCTTGCTATAAGTTCGACGTGCCTACAACTTTTTATTTAATTAAAACTTTATCGCACAAATTAAAATCGTACAAAATGTGGACTTAATGCCATTTGGCATTATCTGCCAGTCAACCATTAGACTAAACAGAGATTATTTGTGGGCGGTGCTCCATGACGTTAAAAAAATTAACATGATGACGATTACTGGAAAGTAGAGAGTCAACTTCTGTTTAGCCTGATAACACAGCTCTAAATGGGAAGACCCTTGGAATAAATCTTATGAATCTTGATTTGATTTCACCACTTGTTATACCCACTAAAACACCTTTGTCAGTCTAGATCACAAAATCTAGATGTGTATATTCAAATAGGTAGGTTCAACACCTTTTCCTGAGTTTCTTTCCAAATTTGATTCCACAAACTCGCGTTGTTTTACTTTACGCACCATATGATTTTGAGAGAGCTAGCAACTCGCTACTTAGAGAATGACATCGCTTACAGTGTTTGTCCACGCTCCGCTCCGCTTACAATTCAGTGGGTTTAGTCATTATTATCTACCATATTATACTTGTCAAACTCAAAGTTTCAGTCGGACGATATATCTTCGGACTAGAGTTTACGATGCAACTAATGTCTAATGATGTTCGGTCGGATCGACTGGAATGCCCGATCCGACCAACCGATAGCATTTCGTATTTGGAAATGCCCGAACAATCGACCGATATATCGTTTTTGTCACTTCATGCTAGACCCTGTAAACATAGACTGGTCAACTTGCACTCTGCCAAAAACTTACAGAAGAATTAGCCTTTAAAAGGGGAAGTGTGTCGTGTTTACTAACCTAAGATTCGTGCCACACTTCGCACGGTTCACTTCTTCCTTCATTTGTCTGAATGAACGAGCAATTTCGTTAAATTTAATGTCGCTATTTTGACAATGAATCTCGTGCAGCAGTTTTGGACTGAGTACGATCTCACTAACTTATCTTACTAATATTATAAATGCGAAAGTTTGAATGAATGTTTGTTTCTCAATCACGCCAAAACGGCTTAACGGATCTGAATGAAATTTAACATATATACTTTTGGGTATATATTGGGTCACCTAATTTTTTGATCTTCTAATTGGCAATGGCACACACAGATATACAGGGTGTGATGTCCAAAAATTTTTTTTAGGTGCCTCGTGTTGAGAGGTGTCTGAATCACCCTTATGTATGTTCTACGATTTTTTGTAGTTTTTTAGTTTGTAGTAGAATTTTTGCAACCTGATCCGTTGGCAAAATTTCTAAAAAAATATATAGGTGTTTCGTTTTTTTTATAAACTTATTATTTTTTTATTATTATTATGAATAAACTTTAATAATAATAATAAAAAAAGTAGTACTTCATAAGCTTCATAGGCTATTTAAAAAAAATCGTCACTCGAAAACTGGTGATTTAGATACCACTCAACACGAGGCACCTAAAAATATTTTTGACCGTTACTTTTCTGGCCACCCTGTACATAATTTCGAAGACGAAATTCACAGATACAATGCAAAGCTTCATTGTCATGTTATTACAACGATAATAAAAATTACTGACAAGAAGATAAACTCAATAAAGACCGCCTTTGTTTCACCGGCGATAGATAAACTAAATAAATACAAAGGCAACCCAAAACACATTGCGAATACAAAAAGATGATTACGATCATTGACATATTTCAAGGTTCGTTACGGTTTTCAAGAATATCTTATTAGGATAGCCTTAAACATTGATAAGTGCAAATTTGCTAACTGACCTCGATATGATACGATACTATACACTTTTAACTACAAAGTGGTTATCATAAAGCAAATTCACAATAACAAAACAATTTTCACTTCTAGCCCACAATACCTTGCTCCACTTTGATAACAAATGGCTATAAACAAACCGATACTTTAATCTTTTCTAATCGTAAAATATTTTGCGCAGTATAAGTGTACATTGCAGTAGAATAATAATTTAATTTAAGAAAGCACGATTTAAAGAAATTCGCCTTCATTTACATTGAATACAAAGTAAGCCAACTAATTTCTATATGACTAGACTACTTTAACACAAAAAAATATATACAAAGTATGCAATTTATGAATTTATTGTAGAAAAATACAAAATACAAAAATACAAAATACAAAATCTTTATTTGCTATTAAGTAGGGTTACAGTACATGAAAAAATGTGGTCTTTGGTTTGAGACAGTGCCATGACCTACTTAGCCATACAACATAGCATGCAAACATTAACAGTAAATAAATCATCAGTACTTAAATTAGGTATTTATAGCAACAATGTCAACAGTTATTTTTATTTTTGTTAGGGTCTTTGTATTTTAAAAACTCATCTATACTATAAAAAGCCCTGTCCAACAACCAAGTACGCAACGAAGTCTTAAAAGCACGAAATGGAAGTTCTTTAAATCTGTTTGGTATTTTATTGTAAATAGTTTTACACATGGCGTAAGCATTGTTTTGAAACCTTTGAGTTTTCGGGACTACCTCAAGTACTAATCTATTACAATTTCACGTTGATCTTACATATATCTCCTTCGCTTGTTTGAAAATCTGAGTATTAAGTTTGACAAATACACCTATTTCCAATATATATAGACATGGCAAAGGTAATATTTGGAGTGATTTGAAATACGGCAAGCTGGATATATCTGGTGCTATGTGCTAGGTGCTGTGTGTGTGAACTACATAAACGTGATAAAAAACCGGACTACTAAGTGTTGGACCTCAGTTACTGGGTTCCGTAGTCATTATTGGGTCCGAAAAGGTTTAAACTTAGGGTCCTAATCCCAAGTTTAAAAGACAAAATTAAATTTGCGGCTACGTAGGGGGATACCCTGAAATTAATGTTTGTATGAAATCTTATATCTCGCATATATCAAGTAGTATGTATGTTTATTGTATGTATGTATAATTATTGCTATGTATTTATTTTATTTATTTATTACTGTATGTATACGTCTATGCCATAAATTTATGCAATCCTATTTGTATCAGGTAAGAATTTTAAGAACTCTGCAACACCTTCCCCTTTCTTTAATGGTTGTCCTCTACCTAAAGGTTGTCTGGAAGAGATCGCTATTAGCGATAAGACCGCCTAAATTGTACATCTTTTTGTAAAAATCATGTGTATTTTACTTGTATGGTGTGCAATAAAGAGTATCTATCTATCTTATTTCCTAATTAGCTAGACCGCCACTTAATATATGCCTGCAGATGAATATCGCTGAAGGCCCTAAGGGACGTCGACCCGACTCGGGGTGTGCTGGCAGACGACCCTGGCAAAATTCAATTCAAACACTAGGGTGGTAAGCAACTGCGGCCCAATTCCCGTAATTTGACAATAGTCGCAATCCGGTGTCGATCCGCTCCCACTAACATCACAATCACAAACGGTATTCTCGTGATCTTTTAATTTGACGTAAAATTATCAAAACTATCCAAATAAGACTGAAAATAGAGCAAAAAAAAACAAATTTTGTTTTCTTCCATTTTTAGTCGCATTACGAACCATAATTGCATTTTTTGGGTTTACGAGAATACCGTTTGTGATCGTAATGTTACTGGGAGCGGATCGACACCGCATTGCGGCTATTGTCAAATTACGGGAATTAGGCCTCTGGTGTACAGACAACGGCAGGTTAACCTATCCAAAATGTTAAAGGTCATTAAACCGATTTTCAACTTTAAGTCCGAATCGTAGAGATCAATATGAGAAAATTTGACGTTTTGTGGTAGGTTGACGTGCTGTTGTGTGTACCTACCACTGGTAAGTGTTGTTTTTTCTTACTTCTAGACCATGACGATTTGTCTGGCGCATTTTGTTTTATTATTTTATTTATTTAAGGCCGTACCCCCACCAAAACTTTAGCGTAACTCGTTTTTTCCTACTTTTTAGCTGCTCTCTACTGTTTATTTAATTCATATCAAAATAATTGAAAGACAACAATAACTTCGACAATCTTTGAAGTTTTATCTAAAATCATCGTTTAAAATTTGTAGTTACTCTATAATATTTTTATGAATTATGTTGTTAAAAAAAACTATTATTTCTAAGCATGCCGAAACTTAACGTTCTAGAAAATCGTTTCGACCAGGTTAACAATATCTTTTGAATATTATTCATCACATAACATAACCTACCAAAGATTGTTTCGATTCAATTGTCAATGGTGCGGTGTAAATCCATTGTAAATTATCTAGGACGAGAATTTTCCAAGCTACAACAAAACGCCACACATACTTTCTTTAACTATAATTTGATAAAGATACGTTTACACGATCTCACATGGCGGGGGCGGGGCGACCACCGCGTATGACATAGGCCTTGGTCCATTGTCCGCGGTCCCGTTCTGCTTGGCATCGGGTCCAGGCTTCACTTTCTAAGGTGACAAGCGCCGGCTCAGGTGATGTTAGGGCTTAAGCACACACGACTATAGTCCAACCGCTTAACTAAGACTATTCATCCAATTTTTCAGTCACGTTTAAGCCGAAATTCCGGCTCACCGGCACCCCGATCAGAACATCAGACGTTTGGGCAGCCGGATGGCCCTTGCTTAAATATTGTTTTTATTAATAAAACATATGACAGGAAGGTGACAGCTAAGCGGTCGGACTATAGCTCTGATGACAATGTGCAGTCAACAACATCAATCATATATATATTTAGGACTCTTTTTCTCCCTTTCAACTTTAACTCAACTGTCCCCTACCTACCTAACTCGTCTTCTTGCAATAACGCTTAAAATATACAGTTCAAATGTATTTTTATGTAGTTTGTTTATTAGTTATTGTTAATTGGAACAATATCTTATACCCATGGACCCTGCACATGCGAGTCGGTTTGTAGGTCGCTGACGGCGCAGCAGACATGTACGGTTGTAGCTCGTATACGTACTACCTAATTGACTTTATTGATTGATCGTACCTCTAAAGTTCTTTAGGTATTTCAAATTTTTATCAGTTCGATTCTTTAAAAAAATCTTTGCATACACAAAAGCAAGGTGTCCTAGAAGTAAAATCTGCTGTCACCAAATGTAATTTAACGAACAGTTATTTCACGGTCCATTAGATTGACTAAACCTATAAAAAGGTCGATAGATCAGCACTGCGCGATGATACATTATGTAAAGGTATCAGCGTTGTAGCGAGCATTGCTTATTTTGGTCTACCACAGTTATAATATATTCGGCGCCCAAACCTCGCCTATAAGGTTGTCTGGAAGAGATAGCTTAGCGATAAGACCACCTAAATTATGCATCTTTCTGTAAACATCAACTGTATCTTCCTTGTATGGTGTGCAATAAAGAGTATCTATCTATCTCTCGCTTCCCTAACTCGCGCTTACTCGCTCTCGGAAGTGATTATTACGTCTCCAGCGCTCTATTGCAATTTTATTAATTGCTATTCTTTTCTCTTGGTCTTTTTGTGGTCGCGTAGTAAAAAATAACTTGGATGCTATGGCATGTGACAGTAATCTTAGTTTTATAATAACAAACTTCGTGTGTGAAGGCCCTTACTGTCCGATCCGTCACGGTCGTTAGTGAAAACGAGCTATGTTGACGCCGCATTTCCAACACTAGCCCAAATGACTATCACTTGACAGTGAAAAGATGTATACATATATGTGAATAAAATAATATGTGAATATTCCACCATCTACTAAATTGCTCCACTTTCATAATTATTAAGATCGTGTTTATTATACGAATGACACACATAGTGGCCACCCTTTTAATAAATATAAATTAATGTAAGTTTTTACTCGTTTGTGATTAAGACTCATAAACTGATTTATTTATGATTCTTTAGATAAATAAGATAAAGTTTAAACCTGCTTTAAAAAAAAATGGCATAAACTAGTTTATTTGTTTAATTTTAAAGGTTTGGGGCCAGTTTCACCACTTGCTGATAAGTTCCGAATAACCTATCTGGCACTTGTTTTGACAGATAACCCATACAATTAGCTGTTAAAATAGAGCCAGATAGGTTATCTGGAACTTATCAGCAAGTGGTGAAAGTGGCCCTTAATGGTCATCATCCGTAGCTTGTCCCTATCGATTAACGGAACGATATATAGGTAGTATCGATTACTCGACTATAAAATCGTAAAGATGTGTGGAAAATCGTAAAGAAGAAGACTACTGTAGCGTTCTTAAACGAGTGCGTCTTGCGATCGACTTAAAATATCGACATCGATCACACAGATCGTACGATATTAACATACATAATCAAATCGTCGTTTTAATCAGTCTTAAACGACGGATCGTGAAGACAAGTCGTTTTGTATATGGGGGGCTTTATGCTGGTATGTGCACGAACTCTCTCTGGTGCCATTCATCTATACTTTGCGCCTATATTGACGACCGTGTAGTAGTTCGCGCTCCGGACTACAAAGCCAGCGGTTGCGGGTCCGAATCCCGCAAGGGGCAAATGTTTGTGTGATGAGCACGAGCAATTCTATCTAACTCATGGATGTTTGTATAAAGGTATTTAAGTATGTTAATCCGTTACCTAGTCGCCATAGTACAAGCTTTGCTTAGTTTGGGGCTAGATAATTGGGTGATTGAGGAAACAATTTATTTATTCATATTAATTAATAATTATAGATAATATTATTAAAAATGTGAAAGTTTTTAAGTTTGGATATTTGTTGCTCAATCACGATTTAACGGCTAAACAGAATCAGCAATTTTTTTTAAAACTCAAATTAATTTATCCGGTTTTGTGTTCCCGTGAGATATTTGGAACATTTATTTATAATGAAATTCAGTTTTTCTTTTTTCATTTCATTTTTAGGATAATATTAGTTATTCATTCCACTTTAGCTTAGTTTTAAAAGCTAGTGTGTAATAAACGTAAAGATATATCAACAAAACGTCAGTCAATGGTCTTTCAAGAGATGTTATCATCCAAATTCAAATCCTGCTAACCTCTGTCGCGTACCGTAAGCGGCGGGCGGTGCGCGCTAGGCCCCGGAATGCGTCCTTTTGGGTCGATCGAAAGCATTTCGCCGCCCCACTGGCCCACTGCGGTGTTTACACGCGATACGGAAACAATTGACGACGCGATATGAACGGAAAATTGCACAAATTATCGGTGTAGATCACGAAAATACGAGTAGGCCTAGAAATATAGGAAAGTAAAAGTATGGTTTAATACTTTACAACCGTTTCTATAAACGATCTTCTGTACCTCAAAAGGTATAAGGGAAACCCTTATTAGATCACTTCGTTATACGTCTGTCGGTCTGTCTGTCAAACCCCTTTTTTCCAGAAACGCGTGGAAGTATCAAGTTGTAATTAATATTAAATATTCATTGAAGCTGTTGCTGTAATAAAATGAAACGCAAATGAAAGTCAACGCAATCAAAAGATACGCCTGTTATGCCACATTTTTGATACTTGCAAGGGAATTATTACCTATAGTTTACTTTCCGTTAACTAACAATCATGAAAATTGAAATTAGGCTATGTCTTTAAGCACAAGTAAAGAAAAAAGTCAGACAACTGTAACTTTGTGTCTATCTGTGTATAATCTTCGATTTTCGTTATGGACAAACTGTTTACTCTACAAGTTTGTACGGAACCCTCGGTGTGCGAGTCCGACTCGCACTTGACTTTTTTTAATGGTCTTCTGCGTTTCCACAAAATAATTCCGCCAGAATAGCCGAAGACGTCAATGATGGTAAACAAACAACAGAACAAAAAATATGAAACTGTAGTAGGGTAGCAAAATATTCTCAGCTTAGGTCAGATCCTTATAGAATTTGTGAGAAATGTGTGAGAGAGAAAGAGAGTGAGAGAGAGACTATTTATTTATTTGTTGTTACGAACGTCTGGTGTAGTAATATGCGCTCCAGACTACAAAGCCAGACGGTTGCGGGTTCCAATCCTGCAAAACGCAATGTTTGTAGGATAAGCAGGAGCATTTATCTTAGTCATGGATGTTTATAAACGTATTTAAGTATGTTTAGCCGTTATCTAGTCGCTATAGTAAAAGTTTGGGGCTAGATAATTAATGTTATTGTCGATACAATTTATTTAATTTTCTGAAAATATTTAGAACGGCTGAAAAACTTGGGTAGGTACCTCCCTATCTAACAAACAAAGAGAAAAAGTAGAAATTCTAGTTGCAAAATGTAAACACCTCTTTTAAAAGTGAATGGTGATTAAGCTACTTAAAACCAGTGCAAGTGACATTTACCCAAATCTTTCTCTGAAATTATCGTTGAAATAAAACGAAATGAGCTTCATTTGGCGCCGACCCCAAGTGAAAGGAAATGGTGGGGCGGAGAGATTGAATACTCAAATACTTAATAACAATACTTATAGCAAAATACTGACTTTAAAAGGAAATCGAAACTTCAATTAGAAAACTTTTTTTGAAATTCATATATGAACACGAGTTAGATGAACTAAACTATAAATATGAATAGCACCAAAGCTATCTTCAGTTAATAGTTATCGCCTATTAATATTGTGAACGTGCAGTAATTTAGAACATAATAATACAAATAAATGGAACCACAGGCAGGCTTTGAAGAGCATACTTACTGTGGGACCAACAAGGAAAATAGAAATTGAACGTGTCATAACAACAGGTCAAGGAGAAGACTCGCATCATTTCCATTTCAGGTGGGCGTTGAAGGTCTAGAGGGGGGCGGTTAGAGGCCCCTTAAAATGGGGGTGCTGTAATGGTTTAGAGAGGCGATTTGTAATTTCGTCTACTTAATATTTTAAAATTCACTGAAATTAAAACCAAACATATCGATTATTGATTTCATATTTCTGTCTAGTTTGATTGTATACAAACTAAAAATGTTTGACATATGTTTCGTAGTTTCCCTAAATTTTACATACGTAGGTATTTGTTAAAAAAAACTATGTCGGAAGCAAAAAAGAAGAGACGGCAATACAGTGCGGAATACTTATATAAAATAGTGATTTAGTGAAAATACCATAAACCTATCTAATATATGGTAATATCGTAATGTTGGTATTAATCAAACTGTATATAGAAACTGGGAGACACCTAGACTTAAAAGGCATTATTTTATAAGGTCTAACCGAAATAATGCTCAATATTTCTAGAGGTCAACTAGTACACGATAAGGATGATGTTTATGAAAATAAATGTATTTTTGCTTAATTACTTTTTTTATATATTAAAGAAATTGTTTTTTTTTTACGCCATCGTTAAATTCTTTTGCTTACGAGATAACCACAAATGTCGCTGGGCGTTGATTTTCATTCATAGACGAATGGCGTTTTATGTAAAAAAAACACTACAACAATAGATACTTAAGTATTAATTAATAAAAAATATGTCGTTAGGTTATTTCTGTTTTTTTTTTCATAACGCAGATCCTTATTATGTACTCTTTGACCTCTAGAAATATTGAGCACTATTTCGGTTGGACCTTATATAATATATACACCTAAGTAAACCAGATCTTCAATAGAGTCATTGCACAGGTCATCTCATCATAACTCACTTACCAACGTAATGAGTGATGTAAATGGTTGTCAAATGCCGGCACGTCGCGCTGCCACTCCTGCGCATACTAACAGCGCAGTACTAACGGCAGACTTATTATGAGTTGTAGGAGAAATCTAGGATAACTTTGTTGTTTGAAATACTTTGTTAGGTAGGTACTGTTAACTTGCAGAATGCACATAAATGAACTAGCACCGGGTTGCAGGTTGTAGCGACTTAGACTTATAAAGACTTCATCTTCATCTTATCACAAATATTCATTTTCCGTATACATGGAGCACATAACCTATAGAGTGAAATGGCATAATGATAATTTGTTCGACAAAAATGTCCGCCATTTTTTAATCTGTACTGTTTTTGTATAGACGAGGGTTGACAGAACTTGTCATTTCATACTACTAGTTTCAAAGAAAGATGGTTCTTATTGCTGCTCTATGGGGTAAGTATGTGTCTTATTGCTGCTCGATGACACGGATACACCTGTTAATCATTCCATTGAGCAGCGAAGTTCTCGGCGCGCCCTTGCGGTCGCGGGCGGCGCGAGTGCACCGCGTCCCAATTGTGAGCAGTTCCGTTTATGATTTCATGCCGTGTTCCGGATTCCGGCCTGCCAGCAGCTGCCGTAATAGGAAACTTTCTAATTATCTTCAAGGTTTGTCCTTTCAGAAGTAAACAAACTCTGAAGTTGAGAATTAATTCAGGAATTACTCAGCAAATGATCAAAGTTTAAACCGAAATAGTACCTAAATCGGATGCCGATCGCTTGATTGCTGACCGATCGATCATAGCTTCTTTATAAATCGAGGTTGGTTTATTGCATTTGCAATAAAAGAAGAAATCAGTAAATTTTCACATGTATGTAACTAGGTCAACGCTCAATAAAGACGACAGTGAAAGGATAAGAAAAAACAGATTCTTTGAATTACTATTCACATGTTTATAGAAAGAAAAAACCCGACTCAAATGCATACGATATTTTTGACTTAAATAACGACTGTAGCACACTTTTAGATTTAAGTTAAGTTAAAGTAAATCAGAATAACTGTAGTAGGTACTATTAAGTCTACAGTCTACTATTAAGTCATTAAGTATGCACTAGTTCGCAAATCCAAGGCACACTCATTCGGCTAGTACTAATTACAATAATCGCATCATCTAGCATCATTTGCATCCCGACCTGTTCCTTGGAAGCTTCAATCACCTGTTATCAACGATCAGAACTAGTATCACTACTAGTTCTGTGATATTCAGATCGTCAAAGTAGGTGAGGCCGCATACCAACGGTACAGTTATAGTTGGAGATGCAAATTGACAAATATTACCGGACCCACGACTCCGGTTTTCATACGATCTGCCGTGTTTGTTTATCTTATTTTAGTTGTGTAGGTCAAGCGTCTTCTTTTAAAGATAATAACGAGCGGTAAAAAAGAAAATTACGAGCAGGGAAACGGTCAATTTTGCCACAAAGTTCTTGCAAAGAGTTTATCTGTATAGTACCTTTAGCTTCTTCCCTTGAGTCACAAAACAACTTAATAATCTTCTTCACTTCAACTCTTTACCTAGTTTTTACAGTCAAAATCAAAGAACAATGTGCTCACCTAAAAAATATATTTTACGTAAACTCATACAAACTTCGAGCAATCCAGAACTTTGTCGTCTAAAAAGTATCGACAAAACCTTTTTCATCTAAGCCGTATCAATAGTTTCATCTGGACCAAAATATCGCCAGTTTAAATTTTCCGTGACTCAACTTAATTGGTTGTTAAGTAATACTAGTCATTTCTAAGAAATGCTTACCATTTTTATTAAAAAACGCAAATCATTGGGAACTTCCAAAAATAACTCCGGATGTATCGACAGTGATGGAATGAATGAATTTGTTTTATTAATGAGTTTAAGTCTACAACACTCGCCTGTCCAGAACCCCCAAGGTCACTTTCTCGCAGGAAAGTCATGGGATTCCCGAGCCCACGCTAATCGATTAACAGATTTGAGTTAGGGCTATCAATGGGCTCAGCTTACTAGGATTTAGTGCCATTAACGCAAAAAAACTTGACAACGTGTATCATATATTTCGTCGTCCATTTTAGTAATTCTAGTGCATTCCGTGCAGGCAGATATTATCGACATGCCATATCTGGCACACACCACTAAAATCAAATAGTGCCTAGATGACAAGTTGACCATAGCTTTGTCTTTGCTCATGCGGCAACCGGCTATGGCAATGAGGTTTACGTCTTGTCAACGTTGCACATTGTATGATTGTATCGTCATCCTACATCCATCATTGGGCCTTGCTGGCTTACGCTTTAAACAGTTCAGTAAAATATGCATGCTCTGTCTTTTCAGACTTTTGTCATGACAACCAGAGCACTTAGTCCACTCAGGTTGTATTCATTGTGTAAAAATTTGAGGCCCATATTGAACGGCTACGTTTCTTTTTTATGTCATTACTGGTAACACGCACTGGTTGTAGACTTTCGTCTTAAGGCACTGAGGTATTTTTGACAAGAAAACGTTGTGTAGTTTCCCGAACGCTGCCCAATCGAGTTGGATTCGATTTCGCCGCTTTAACCTATCCCGCCATAAGGATACCGGATGATTATGTCCGATACCTCGTCGCTCGACCTGGCAACCCTATTGGGAGTGCGTTGACACCGAGAAAGCAATTTGTCGGCTGTGCACTATACAGCGTGAAAGCCCGTACACTATCCGACAAAGAAGGCAAACCCGAAGGGCACAACGGAGCATGGAAGGTCGGCGCTTTCATGTGAAACAAAGCTTTTGACCAAAAAAACCCATACTTTCTCCGTCTCATCTCCGTAGCCGAGCATGCTGGACTTGGCGATCGCCATCTCTGAGGTGCTGGATTAGATACTCGGTCTGGTCAATGATGTAGAAAACGAACATTCTATGTTGTCTCGGATCTGGGTGTTGTGAAACCGTCGTTGTTTCTTATTTCTATAACACTAATGCTGTAGCTACTTACTTTAGGATCAAAGCAATGTAACATGTGTATGTGATGTTGACCAATATTTAAAAAAAACTACTTTGATTTGATTGAATGCAGGTTTCCGCACTTTCAATTGGCATGTGATGTGCAGCTATGCCCTAAAAAATCTGGTTAACCTGCCTAAGAATTACGGATGACTGATGGCATTCGCTAAAATTATATTAACTAAATTTGCCGCAACCGACCAGAAACGGGACAAAGCATAAGGCTCGGACTACAGTATGCATCCGGAATTTTTCAGAACTCCATACAAAACGGATTGAATCCGGGCTTGTCCGGAGCGCAAGTAGGAAGAAGGTACTTCGTAAATAAGCTACGCACGTCTTCCGTGACCAGTTTGGTACTTAGTTATTGATGCTGACTTGTGTAATCATTAGTCCAATTTATTTTTAATTTTGCTTATGACGAGATTTATTGGTTATTAGCTTAGGTACTTATCTCGGGTGAAGTAGCAAATCTTTGCTGGTCAGATCGAAGCAAGCGAGTCTGAACTAAACCAGTCTTCAGACTTCATTGATGCTCATAGTAGGTACAGTCAACGGTAGGTCAACCAATCCAAAAACTTAAAGGTCGTTGAACCGATTTTCAACTTTAAGTTCGACAAGTAGAAATCAATATCAAGTTAGAAAATTTGACGTTTGTGGTAGGTTGATGCCCTGTTGTCTGTACCTACCTACATACTTTTATCTAGATGTCCTGCTCAGACCTCTAAACATTTGAAAGGGACAGTTCTTTGCGCCAGTTATAAAGAAAATGCGTAAGTTGTATTTTATTTATAAACACTACTTATCATTGTATTGTATGCTAATATGGCCATCATATTAACAAGTGTAGTATGAGCATCTCAAATCGTCAGCAAGTGACGCGCATTGTGCTCTTATTATGAATGCGTATAGCACAATGGAATAACCCGAAAAAAGAAAGTGAAATGACTCACGCGCAGGTCACTACCATACATTCGTCCTACCTGCGCAGTGTGTAGTACAATCCTCAAATCGCTCGAGTGCTTTATACTACTAGGCAAAAGCATTTACTAATTGATTTATTATCGTCAGTAGTAGTGATTTTAATTCAGACCGGCCGCTGGTGGTCGATGGCTTTTTTGATAAATGATGCTGGAACTACGTCACAGCATACAAAAAAGAAAGAATTGCATTTTGACAGTTCAAAAAGTATGTCAATTAATTGTATGAACTACTCTATTCTTTAACATTGTTTCGAATGACAGATAGATGAGTATAAAAATATATTTTGCTCAAGTTCCACCACACTACGCGGTAGTAGGTTTATTATCTACTCGTTACAACTTCCAAAGCTTTCTACTACGAGTTATTAGTAAAAGTATATTATTTAGCTGAAATTTATGGTAATGAAGCCGGGTTTTTCTGTAAGAAATGTATTATACCACAAAACATACTTACCGTTGACTTTTGCCAATCACCTCTCTTTCGAATCACGATGTTTATATTACGATTCTATAGTTAATTTTTCTTTGCTTGTAAACAATCTTGGCATGTCTTTTTACAAAAATATGAAAATATAAAATCAACTTACTGTTAGAATAAAACGGATTGTGTGTTAAATGATTAATTACAAATAGTATGTAGGCTATTAGTTTAGTCTTATTTTTAAATTAATAATTTCGCTAAAAAGCTAAGAAAAACGGACTGTAGAAGTATCTGTATTTACGAGCGATGTCGTGATCAGACCACGGTGGACCTCTGAAGCGTTCAAGGAAGCGGGCGAAAGTAATATTTTGTGTTTTCCTCATACTAAAACACTTTCATCTTATTTCAAGGCGATACTCATTAACATTGCATAAAGAAATGAACAAAACCAAGTAATTATATCACATACTACCTACTTTATGCTTAGAAAGTTTAATAAGTAATTACAAACGGATACTATGAAGACAAGTATGTATGTCCACCATTCGTTTAATTACAATCTACTTGCTTCAATAACGAGATATAATTAAGATTCTCACAATCACAAGTGGACGGAGGCGGCAAGTGTAACACGGCGGGAAGGTTTGCCTTACCTTTTAATTCATTTCACCTTTGGGTAATTTAGAACAACTAACGAAGTATTGGTGATACCTGGGATCAAGGAAACAATAAAGGTGTGCAATAAAGAGTAACTATCTCCATCTTATCTTGTTAGTAAGAAATGGGTAACAGTACCTACATAGAAGTATCTTTAATAATTTCTGAATTCCCATATTCTGAGCACGAAATCTTACTACAGTGGCAACAGCCTTAACACTCAAAATATGTGTTTGAATTTACCGCCAGAGGCGCTAGTGTAGGTGGCGTCTCTAGAAATGTCAAATGTCATTGAACATTTACTGTTTGCGAGCTTTTTATCCCAGATTTATTAAAAGTATGATTTATAAAAGAAAGATTTATATAGTGTGTGTGTGTGTGTGTGACGACCGTCTGGTGTAGTGGTTCGCGCTCCGGACTACAAATCGAGTAGTTGCGAGTTCGAATCCCGCAAGGGGCAAATGTTTGTTTGATGAGCACGAGCATTTGTACCTAGGTTATGGATGTTTATAAAAAGTATTTAAGTATGTTTATCCGTTATTTTCTTTCCGATGACCTGAAAGACCATTTAGATATTGAAAGGGAACGTAGGGCACTAGCGGTCAGGAGTAACATGCTGGCCCGCAGATTTGCACGATGTACAGACCAAGTTAAAATAACCCTTTTTAAGGCATACTGCCAAAGTCTGTACAAGGGCAATCTGTGGTTCAATTACACCAAAAAGTCACTGGATGTCCTGCGCGTCCAATACAATAATGCTTTTAGAATGCTGTTGAGACTGCCACGGTACTGCAGTGCTTCTGAGATTTTCGCGCAAGCCCGCACGGACGGCTTTCACGCGATAATACGCATAAAAACAGCTTCTCTGCTAAGAAGAGTGAGAGATAGTCCCAACAGCATTCTAGAAACAGTAGCGGAGAATTACTATTCTCCCTTAAATAAAAAGTTTGTCCAAACCCTAATGTAAGTTTACTAACACTATTATTAAGTCTTTTGTTACTAACACTCTTATGGATAACTATTGGTCCGAAATAAATGAGTGTATTATATTTATTATTATTATTTAGTCGCCATAGGAAAAGCTTTGCTTGATTTTGTGCTATATAATTGGTGTGATTATGAAAACAATATATTATTATTATTTATTATAAAGATTTTAAGGAACTATGAATTTCTGATCAAAAGTGTTAAAAATAATAAATACTTTTTTAAATAATAATTTTGTTGGAATCATATCATACAGGATTATAACCAGCAAAACGAGAGAATAAAAAATATTACTGTTTCGCGATTTCATGCGACTGTTCGGGCATCCAATAAGTACCATATTAAATTGATTTAGCATATTAAACTGTTCATTGACCTATAGTATGTGCACTACAAAAAGTGTATAATCTTGACTAAAATAGAGAATATAACCAGAACAAACCCTGTGATGCTTACAGGTGATCACAAATACGATGGCTCTTGTTGTCTACAAAAAACCCTTCATAAACTATTTAAAAAATGTTAAACCTGGCACTTATCAATGGATCTTAATTAAACGTTGTTCAATAAAACGCCACATTCAAATTAAGTAATTTATTCCTGAAAAACAAACATGCAACGTATATCTACTAGAACGGTAGCTAATTTGCAAGCAAACGCGGAGATAAGGATCGGAATAAGAGCAATGTGCGACGGCGCGCGCGCATACAATCAGCGAGTTTTATGACATAAACCACTCACAACATCCTGTGCAGAAATCAACCGAGCGAGACCTGTGAAAAAGACGTACCTTGTAATTATTTGCAAATAGATTATACTTATGAATTAATTGTGCTTACTTGTTTATAGGTAAAATATTCTTACTTCAATTATTATTAGATCCTAATTGAATGTTAGTAATAGTAATAGATTAGTTTTATGCATGCAAGTTTTGCCTTTTATACAACAATACAATAAGTTATCAATTTTAAAATTGAATAAGTTATCGTTATGTGACTAAATAAAGTAGTATCTTAAATAAAATACTTTTTTTATGTTTTTCTTTTTAAATGCAAGCATTTTAAGATGTTCCCTTTTACCTAAATAATTATCATAAAAAGAAATTCGTAACTTCTAGCAACGATTTTTTTTCATGGGGTCTCTATCAGAATGACCAGTTATAAAAAAGACAATTTAGTTGGAATGACGTAAACTTTAAATGCCATTTTTCTTAATAGCCAAGAACGCTGAATGTCTTCGTAGCAAAACGTCTGGATTTTAAAATGTCTCGATTAAGAATGGCCTAGTAGCAAATCGATCAGATATTACAAAGCAACTGTTGCTAAGAGGTCATAAACGCTAAATGCCATAGTAGCAAAACGTCTGGATGTTAAGATGTGATAGTCACTAAATAGTCCTAAACTCTAAATGCCCTAGTAGCAAAACGTCTGGATTTCTAACTGTAGGAAGAGATCTTGATAGGGGTTGTGGCCATGCCAACTTAAGAAAAACCTTACGAAAGTTAACTTAAAAAATGGCCACAGAAATAATCATAAAATAAGTAATTATTAATAAGTAAGTTTTGAATTTAACAAGGAACCCTTATAGTTTTGCCCTGTCCGTCCGTCTGTCTGTCCGCGGCTTAGCTTATATGCTATTAATACTAAATAGCTCTAATTTGAGGAAATTAGAGCTATTTAGTATCTATTAATAGCATCTAGCAGCCACCTGCGACTGCTCGCGTGGCACTCCCGTTTCATGACATTTTTCGAATGCTTCCTTATTTGTGGGATACCACGTCCAATTCCCGTTTCCCGTTTTCTTTTTCGCTCCTACTCCCACTCCCATTCCACCCCGTGCGAATCCCATTCCACCCCAAATTCATACAATTTCCATTAAAAAGTACTAAATGTGCATCTATCTGTAAAAATTTTTTAGTATGCCTAAAAAACGCCCGAAAACCTCGCACAGAGTTCACTTCAACTATGAGGTGGCCACATCAATTAAATTATATCAATTAAATAAATAAATATTAGACAACGTCACATACGAGTACATTGCTCTGATCCTAAGGTTAGTAGCTAAAGCACTTGTGTTATAGAAATCAGAAACAACGACGGTACCACTACACCCAGACCCGAGACAACATACCAAAGTTCATTTTAGAGATGGCAACACGGAGTCCGGCGTACTGGCCTCTCAGCTACAAAGGTCGTCAAAACATTTGTAACTTCTTTGTATGGTGTAAAATAAAGAGTATCTATCTATCCGTTGGTAGCTGTTAGTTGTGTAAAACGGGCCACTACGGAACCCTACACTGCGCTTGGCTTAACACGCACTTGGCCAATTTTAAACAGGCTGTATCTTTGAACAGTTACGTCATGCCGTTAAACTCATATTCTATTCGCCATGGCTTTGCACAAAAAAATCGACTATTTAAACAAACTCGGTTAGCACGTTCAGCAGTTTTGTATGGGATGACGAAATTTTTTTTTAAAAGGCAAAGTTGTGGAACGAATGATGTTGAAGTAGAATACATCATTAAAGGGATATAACTGTTCAACGATAATATACCCTGTATAAAAATGTGATAACAAAATTTTTTAAAAATAATTTGGTATACGCGAAATGCGTAACTTTTTGTATTTTCAGACGTTTTCACCACCAATACATTTTATGATTGTGACATCTAACTTTCAGCTAGTTAGGTATTTAATTAATATAGACTATTTCAAGTTCCAGACGTTTTGCTACTTGATCATTGTGATTTTCAGTCCTCCGGCTGAATTGACTGTCTGCTGATGGGGTTATTTGATTTGATGACATTTAGCTAAATTGTCTTCCGACTTTTTGGGTATTCTGCTTGTATGTCGTCCTGACCATATCGACTTTCTTCTAACTGTTTATTCTAATAGAGACCCATTTTATGACCATGCCTTCGATTCAGATCAGAACACTTCGATAACAAATTGTCAAACGGTAAGTCACGTGACACTAATGTTAAATCATATGGTGTCACGTGGTTTTCCGGTCGACAATTTGCTATTGAACGGATCTGAACGGGGGCGGGTCCGAAACGATGAGTTCTTATTACTACATATACCTTGTTTGGTTTTTCTGAATAAAGTTAGACTTAATAACAACATTTCTTGTACCTGTTTAACGTTCATGGTGACACCCATAGAATGAACATGACGTGACATAAATGACTGACAAATTTTAATGCATGGGGAGTATTGCTAACTAACGAGTGATCGTAATTATTCATATATTCAATGCGCATGAGTTGTATCTATATTTCTTCGGTGGCAGCATTAGAGAAATGATTTATTGATCTAGAGACAAGGTTCTACAGAATTCATTAGAATAAGCAAACCTAAAGGTCGTGTCACATTAAATAAATTAAGTAAAAGAAATATTAGGTATATTTGAATGTGTGATGTCGAATACAAATTTCCAATGTACAGATAACAGCTCGTCAACCTACCACAAAAGGTAATTTTTTTCTCAATTGATATTGATATCTATGACTCGGACTTAAAAGTTGAAAATCGGTTTATTGATCTTTAATTTTGGAGGTTGACCTGTCGTTGACTGTACCTAATAATACCTATTCGTACGTTCGTACTATTAAGACGTATGGCCGTAACTTAATAAAACAAACACTAGTACACGAATGCTCACTATTTATAAGCATTTTCAAAAATCAATTGCCACTACTTTTGATTATTAATTAAACAAGATGCTGCCGGCAAAACATTTCGGCGCGACGACGCTATCTCTGACTGACTATTAACGTAAGCCTTCGTCAACGTCTCGTGCGTGACAGATGCATAAAAATCTGGCTCGGACAGGCAAGCAAAAGGTGTTCCGTTTTCACTTTTTCGTTCGGTCGTTAACACTTCTAATTAAAATAGTAGTAAGTACTTATGTTTGAGAGAAAAATATGACTGAAGAATAGTGAAGTAGTAGCGAGCCTCTTATAACAATGTTGACTGAATACTGACCAAGTTATGGGCGCAAAGCTTAGCTAAATATTAGCTGGACAATATAATTATTTCTTGAAAGAAAATATAACTCTTCATGTGACATCCCCCTTACACACATCACATGTTAGAATCGACTCCTGTCAAACATTATTTACATCCTGTCACACGGTAGCAAGGCGAAGTGGAACGGTATCCACCTCACAAGAACACGGTAAGCTGTGCTATGAAGCATAGGAACTTGGTTGCCAGTAATGATGCCGATCGTTAACTATATTTTATTAACGACTCGTTACCTAAATGACAAGACAACCCTGGCATATATTAGTAATTAGTACGTAGATTTACTATACAAGTAAATGAATTACAGTAACTTAGACTATGAAACGGCGCCAACGATTCGCGGCTTCGAATCTTACAAGGGTCAAGTGTGAAAATAAGCACATATCAAGTAAACAATTTAAACCTGTCATCTCAACTCTGTTTAAACTCGGCTTAGTTTGGGGCTAAATGATAATCGAATGCTAATGTTGCGCCATACCCAGTATCAATTGAGAGCTCTATTCTCGAAATTGTTGACAAATACGTCTACCTGGGACAAGTAATTCAGTTGGGTGGGTTAATTTTGAGAAGGAGCGGCTAATCTGGAAGTCATTGGGGGAGGCCTATGTTCAGCATTGGACTATGGTGAATATATGAAATGATAACAGGTAGGACTTCGGATAAACATAGAAAAAAAAAACATATCTGATTAACATTTGTCATGGGCTATTTAATTTAAAGTTTTTGTTTAAAATCAAGGCAAGCTTGAAGTGCTGCAATTTCGTACACCCTAATATAATACATCAGTCTTGTCAATACCCCTACCACTTGCAGGTTGTAACTAAGCCTTGCACTTCACCCACTGGGCGGCTAATTCATAAGATCGTACACTCATTAACACACATAGCGTAATTGCCCTCGAAGCGGTAATCGAGCGACGACAGAACAATTAGTGTCGTGAGAAATGCTAGTGCCTTAGGCCATAGTTTCTCAAGTAGGGTCCTGAGATAATATAGTAAGATAGTATTGTTTGCAGATAATACATCATTGATTTTTAAAACTGACAGAGGTAATGCTACCTCTGACGATGTAGGTAATGCTCTCTCTCAAGTAGTACGCTGGTTTACAGTGAACAACCTGTTACTAATTGCAAAAAAAAACAAATTAAATTCACTATGACCAATGTTAGGCAATCTCAATTCTCTCTCAATTCTCAAAATCAGACCACTACTTTAAGTTTAAGATATTACCGCCTACAACAACTCTACTCTACTCGAAGTCTTGTGGCTCCGAATGAAATTAGCCTTGCCGCATCATGGTGAAGCGGACTGAAAGAACACGGGATATGAGACGGAAAAAGTGCTAAAGGTTGAGAAATAGTGTCCAGGCGTATTCTATACCACGGGCTAAAGGCTCCGTTTCCACGAGGGCTGTGCACATTTCCACGAAACTGTTATAAAGCATAAGCAATTTTGATTGAAAGCAGCCTGAGAAAGAGAGCAATAAACTGCTCTCTCACGTGACATGACCGACACCGACCGACCGATGTGTAGACTTCAGAATTAAGTCAAAGAGGTAATCATCACACGAAAACAGAATAAGGGAGTCGTCTCTCAATCACGTGATGTTTTTAGGAACTTTTTAACCGACTTCAAAAAAAGGAGGAGGTTCTCAATTCGGTTGTATGTTTTTTTTTAATGTTTGTTACCTCAGAACTCTGCCATTAATGAACTGATTTGTAAAATTATTTTTTCTATTGAAAGGGTATACCTCCAGATTGGTCCCATTTTTTTCAGAATTCAATTCTGATGATGGGATCCATGAGGAATTGAGGGAACTCCTAAAATATTATAGGTATTCATATAGCGATTTTAGTATATTTAACAACAAATCAAGCATTTGCATTCAGAAAGTATCATTTGATGAGGTGGAACTGATGAAGGAGACCATAGTTGGCCACAATAGCCTTCCACGAGTAAGGTACGCACGCCCCACCCACGAGATAAGATATTTTCATTATGACAGTTAAGCCTTGCCTTGCATAGTCGACAAATCAAATTTTAATCAATGATTCTGGTGAGAATGATACCATCAAACTGATCTGATGAAGAAGGCGGAAGGTAAGCACCGGAACTCTGTAATAAAACAATGTGTCATAGCCGTGTTTGGACTTATTTGAATCGTCATGAGAAGCAATTTAGCTATTATTACATCACAGATCGCGATTTAGAATGTAAAAAAACACTAAAAACTGACAAATAAAACAAATTTTTATAAAAAAAATAACGACCGACCGAAAAGCTAAAAATAACTTTAAACAATCATACCAAACAGTTATTATTGGAGTCGGTGCCAGCCGTGGAATGTTTGAATGTGGTTGTTTGCACCGACTCCAAAAATAACTGTTTGGTATGATTGTTTAAAAGTTATTTTTAGCTTTTTAGTGTTTTTGCAGTCGGTTTTTTTTTTTAGTCCCCTACAGGGTTCTGGGATCACGTGTATTTTTAGTACCGAGTACAATTACAATTTACAGAATACTATATTTTAATTTAAGGCAACGGCGAGTCAAGGTTACACACCGAGTTTCGGTTTAGATCCCGCGCGATCAACAAAAACATAAATACAGGTCCCACCTCTCTTGTGATATTTCAATTTTTTTGCGATCCCAATAACCGTTAAATTAAATTTATCGTTATTTTTGTGACGCATTTAAATTTATTAAATTATTGATTTTCTCTGAACGTCGTAAAAACTAAAAGCAGCTTGAACTATTATACTACTAATACACTTACATTAAATTACAGGCATGCAGGTTTGTAAACTAAGATAAATGCATTCCTAAAGAGGAATTCGCAAGGACATAGGGTCTCTCCCCCTGACGTTAGATTTGATAGAATCAGTAAAAAATAACAAAAACCCAATTTAAAAAAAAAAAAGTGTTTTAGTACGATATATTTAAGGGGACTAACTCACACCTGTCCAATTTTTATTATTTGTTATTATACTTTAGTTTGCACTACAAAACCAACGTTTGCTAGTTAGTTTAGTTAGTTAGTCACTGCCCTAACAGCAGCCCCCCACCAACCCGCACTAGGCCCGCTTAGTAGATTATGACGCAAACTACCTCATAGTTGAAATGAGGCCTGTACCCTGCAGTGGGACTGTTATAGGCTTACTTTAATTTTTGTTTAATCCTAATGTAAAATGGTACAGAACCTTACCGACGGCAGACGAACGAACGAGATTATCGTCGTAACGGTCAACTCACCTGCATCCATTGGCTTACCCTCATTGCTTTTACCTGTAACAAATACAGCGCAATTATAACACTTGCTGATACCGATTATAGCTGTACAACTGCGGACGTTTGGCGTTGCTTACTTAATAAACATAATGTGTAGTTCATGGATACAAAAACAGCTCAAATTCTGAAAGCCCATTCTGAATTTTGCAATAAGAATACATTTATTCTTATTCTGCTGCTTTTTATACTCTTAGAGCCGATTTTTAATAGTCAGATAACTTTTATTTGAAGAATAAGTTTGACATTTCGACAGTTTTGAAAGAAAATTGTGTCAAAACGTCAATTTTAGTCGTCTAATAGATTTATCTGGCAATTGAAAAATTAGCCCTTATTCTTATACTGCTTAGAAGCAGGAAAATCAAAATACATTTCCTAACGAAATTCAAAACGTTTTTATGTATGGTAAACATATCCTTATCATATTATGCGTTCGTTAAATATGAACCGTTTTTCGTAATTCTCTTTGAAATTGAAAATAGTAGCACGTTGTTGAAGCCGTAGTTCTTGAAAACGGGAATTTTAAATGATTTTGATGAATTTTCATTGATTTTGGAGCTGCATAAATCACATTCTTTAGCTTAGATACAACAATTGTTTCTATTGGACCACCATTGCAATCTAAAAAAACTTCCCTGTACAAAACTACTCATCAGTTCTTACGATTTGTAAGGGGATGTGTTTATTTTTTACATTTTGAGGTGGAGAAGAATGATTTTAGCGGCTTCCAAACCCAATGAAAATGCACCGTGCAAGCTATAGTATATTATGTTCTCTCTGTGTGTACGTAAACTGAGAATTAAACAGCGATTTAGAAGTAGATCGTGGTCCGACGTTAGAATTGGGCAGATTGTGTTGTGATCCGCCCGGGTATTTCATGATAAGCCGCTTTTATGATTTAGCAGATTTATTTATCCGCCTAAATTTTTTTGTGCCGAATATAAATATTAAAGAATGACGGGTGGATCGATGAGCATAACCTATTTTTTAATATTCCCAGCCACATCATATGGCTGGGTGTGTGTAGGTATGTGATTTCATTCATACTGAGCCCAAACAATTCTACGAGCGGAAGACGGTAGAGAATAAAATTGCTATGAATTTATCTATAACTCAATTATTATGATTACGTATGAACATTTCTATTTGGAAACTTATCTCGATTGATTGATCGAAAGTGCGTATACTGTAGAGTCGGCAAGGCAAGAGTAAATGTTATTTAAGAGCCTTCAAAGATCTTATCAGCCAGAAAACATCTTCATATAAAAGCATCGAGACGTGATATTGTGAGGGCGTTTCTATTATGAGACATTTGGGATCATCCCATTGAATGAATATGTTTAATACACCTGCATATGTTTTAATTATTATTACATGTTTAAAGTTTATCTTTTTTGTTCATTTAGATTTCTGGAATGAATCGAAGTCATAGAACGATTCGGATTCTGAGTTTAGCCTAGCAAAACGAGACACAATAGAAAAAAGGCATCCCATAAGTTGAATAAACTCGAAAGACAATATTATTTTAATAATCCACTAAAAAAAAACAAAGTAAGCATTCCACAACTTCTCCTGTTTGTTTCCCAAGCTTTGCTCCATAATGTCTGTTGCAACAGGAGCATTGAACCCAGTATGTTTGTCCTCCTCAATGTCCTTGGTCCGGGACAACGGGATGCGCCGGCGCACGGACAAACAGACACACAGTTAGCCGCGCCGTAACTAGGTCACCATATATATAAGTGAAGTTCAAGGCATCACATTCATTGCAAGTCGCACGCTCAGACAAGCACCACGCACTTTCACCGTGTTTGCTCGTGGAAGAGTGTAGTGAGATTACAGTGAGATATATCAACGAGTTGAAGGTGAGTTGTATGGGATAAGGTGCTGTGAGAAGTGTAGTGAGGTCAAAGGATAAAGGACATTTTTGTGATAACGTGCCAGTGACTTTGGTGGTAAAAATGTGCGTTGAAAATATTTTTAATTATTTTTTAATTATTATGTGGTGTTTTTTTAAACGGTGACAAAAATTGTGCTTACAAGAAATTTAGAATAAAACTGCGTAAAGTTTAGAATCCATCCATCCACAGAAAATAATTATGTGTAAGCTAAAATATATTCGTCTTCAAAAGGACGAACGATTGTATACGTATTTTTCTATACCCATATTACTTTAATTAGATTAAACCACAATTTACGTTACAAAATGTTTTGTAATTTTTTACCACCAAAGTTAAAAAAATATTTTAAATATTCGAGTCAGTTTATTTACTCACATTTACATCATTTAAAAAAATGGAAAAGGTTTGCTGTACCTTTGGTTAGGTATCAGTAACCAATTACATATATTACGACGAAAACAGCGTCGATCGAGCTCATCCAATATCCGTACTACCTATAAGTAACTAATCTAAAAAGTTGTTACAGAACATAAACTTTTGTTTTGTCGTTACATACAAAACATTACACAAGTCTCTTAAAGCATATGCAAATAAACAAAATACACGCACGTAACTCCTAAACCTTTCTAAGAGGAACACCTTATCTTTAAGCACAGTTTTCGACAGAAGATAATTTATTTTCACTCTTAATTCAATAAACATAAGGTCTAACAAATAGTTTTTTCAGAATAGACTTTAAAATGGCTTCGGTTACAGTGAACACTGCTCTCGTCGCTTCAGTCATGTAAATGTGTACCTTCACTTTCTAAAATGTGAAAATATACGCAATACGCTGGACCCTGAATTAGGAACGGCCAAGAACATTGTTGTATAATGCTTTGACACTACGTTGTTAATTTCTTTCGACACGTGAATGGGTTTAGAAAAATTCCGTCGACTTTACGTGATTGGCTATTTATATTTTACATAAAAGAGAAAATCAACTGCCTGTTGTTTAAATAAATATTTTCCCTAGTTTGTTTGAAGTTACAAACAGAAAAGTATAAGACTATTTTAAGTTTTTAGGATAAATTTATTGATTTTCTCCTTTTTTTTAAGTAACGACAAAACACAAGTTAAGGTACGTTGCATACTCTATAATTAAATCCACGGCAATGGGACGAAGCATCCGTAACACAAACACACACTTTTATTCCGCTTCCTTAAGGAATCATAACGAATCTTCGAATCGTTAATTTATGGGTTTATTATTTTATACATCCTGAGTAAATAAGCCGGCCACGTACAATAACTGTACTTAACTCTGTAATCAATTGCAAATTCTACCGGTGTTGCCAGCTAATTGCTCTATTCTGCAAATGGACCGCGACGATCGATTGGTTCGCCCCTCGGAACTCTGCGAAAAGCGTTCGTTCAAGATCAAGGATGTAGTTTTCTCACGGCTTAGCAAAACCGACAATAGTTATTTAGTTACTTAATACATGATTACTTGAAGGCATTGAAAACTTGTAGGCCTTTCCTCTGACTCGTACTGTACTTACGGATTGATAACCAAAAACATCCTTTAAAAATTAAAATATTGTTTTTTTGCTAACTGCTGAAGAAACTGTTTTGGAGATATTTATTTCGATTTGATACCACCTTGATCAAGCTGACGAAAATGGTTTTGCAATTTGCTTTGACACCGACAGTCAAACAAGGAACGTCCTACAATGGTTCCTTTTTCCTTTTTGAGCTAAGGAATAAAAAAAAACAGTTTTACTTTCACATAATTAGGAATACAAGCTCCCGCAGTTTAGTGACCTGTTGGGCCCATCACTTCATTTACTAAATCCGGTTTAAGTGTTTCGATTCGATTCTGCATCCAGTTTTGATTAATCTTTCTCGGGTTGAGTATCGACTGCTTTTCAACTGTTGGTTTGGGGTTTCATCTCAGGAACTATGTACCTATTTTTATTTTGTTGAACCAGTTGATTTTAAAGTTGACAGGGTATCAAAGTTTTTGCAAATTAAACTAATTATACGGTCGGTCCCATAAAAAATACAGATGACTGCACACATGAAGAAAAGTTTATAACTCTGCTGCGTAGATTGTTGAAGATAGATATTAATGTTTAACCTCAACTACATTTGATACTTTTTAAAACATCAAAAAAATGCAATGACAGTGTTGCAATTAGGTGGAGGGATAATATAATTTTCAGCCACACTTGCTGTAACCCGACTACAACAAAGTTATCTGATCGCAGATTAGAAAGCACCGTTCAGTCTTACGTATCAGTGTATTGATCTTCATTGATTTCATCTCATACTCCCAGACAGCCTGATCCATTCATTCACATGTCGTATAGAGGTGAGTATAATGGATACTGTATATCCAAGTGCATTTTCAGATCTTTCTTCTTTGATCTTAACGATTGTGTTTAACTCGGCGTGACCAAAGTATAGAGCTTATCACGACGAAGTTTGAACTTACAATCAAAGCAAAGCATGACAACTTGTAGTTGATCATTTAGTACATAAAGCCGTCATGTTGAATTTTTATCGAAACAGCGATCATAACATGTGACGTCACCGGCACGGCGATTCAAAATGGCAGCTATATCTATCATATGTTTACTGTTGGTGACGATATATCGCTATATCAAATCGTGTATGGTGATCATGCTAGGGGGGCTGATCTTAATCTGGATACGTGTCCTTTGTACCCCTATACCTGCACGAGGGATGACCTAAACCGACCGATACAAAATGCTGTAGAAGTCGCCATGTTTTTGTCGAAGTCCATATAGCTATAATCGCCATTGACAGAACAGAAGAAGAAAAAACCTTGATATATTAATCCTCTTCACATCTAATCGCAATGCCCAACAAGGTTATGCCCAACAAATAATAACAATACGTAAAGCCTTATCTAGTACCACCTCGTGTAACGTTATGGTCATCTTAATTAAAAATGGAGTTGAATTGATATCACTATATTACAGAATTTCACACATCATTTCCGAAGCGTAAAGCTCTCTTCCAAACGATAGTGTACCTAGTACCTTAGATTGAAAATTGGTCAGAAACAGCTAATACAAAAAATATATTAGCATTGTAAAACCACGTGTTAGTACACCGTTGATGAAAAATATATTAACAAAGATTACGACTTTACGACGAAAAGAGAACCTCATAATTTTTTTACAAAAAGTCGGTTGATACAAGAAGTATTTCTGATCAATGATTTTATTGAAATATAGGTAGGCCTTTACTTAATAAGATACGATAATGATCTAGCGTATTAAATCATTCCATCCCTGATGGTGATACATGATACAATTGGATATAATTCATAAATATATGGAGCTTTGTTTATAAATAAGTACATTACACTAAAATAAGATACCATGTTTAGTTACTCGTACTTAGTATTACTTAAATTGCTACAAGTGAAAAATAACGCTGTGTTTGATGGTGCAGTTGCCGTTTTACTTCACCAAGCAATGTAGGTACTTAGATCTCAACGCAACTTAGCGCCTTCTTAACCCAACGAGAAACGAGTTGACTTTTTATTTATTCCAGTAGCTCAAGTTATGACGGCGAGACAGGTTCGGTAATTAAAAGTCTGGAAACAGCGACGAAAGTGGCGGGAAAGCTGTGGAATGGTCAATGGTCTTGCGTGCGACTGGTTTCTAGCGCGGCGACGTCTCGGAGGCACGACGTAATACGTTATTTATTAACGGATTTAATAGCAAAATGCGCAGGAAAACATAAAAATGTCGTAAATGACAAAAAACGATCAATAATCTATGTTAATGTTTTAAACGGTCAATGATTTGGAAATCAAAAGCTATATCTTTCCTTTCGCTCTAAGTCAAAAAGTAGAGCCTTCTATTTATTCTATAACATGTTAATTGGAACTTTCATAGAAATGTTGTATAGTCGAAACTATTCAGTTTATTAATGTTTTTATTAGACGATTTGAGGAATGGGAGTTTAATACTCCATGAAACGTAAAATATTAACTTCTTTCACGTCTGTTGGATAGTTGCTCGTTATCATGTAAATTACTGATATGTATCATAAATTCATTCATTTTACTGGCATTCTACAAATCGTGATACTTAACATACTTAAGAACCTGTTACAATTAAGCAGGCATTAACATCATTTATCTAATGAAAATAATCACACCTACTCGCCATTCACACGTTTTTACTATCGGAAACGATAGCAGCAGACCACGAAGCGCCGAATGTCACCGGCCGACAAGCTCGCATGTCCGAAAACCAAGTGAAAGTTGGGGAGAGCCTCGTCGCGTTGGATAATCAAAACGTTTAGGCCCCGTTCACATCAAGGCACATCGTATCAGATTCGGTGGTCAAAAACTACCT
Organism: Anania hortulata; assembly: GCA_963576865.1. Taxonomy (NCBI): domain Eukaryota; kingdom Metazoa; phylum Arthropoda; class Insecta; order Lepidoptera; family Crambidae; genus Anania; species Anania hortulata. The sequence continues at coordinate 3,156,323 of OY756400.1, forward strand.
TATTGTGCAATATAGACTTTTATAAGTTCTTACAGGGTGGAAAAAAATGTGTTTAGAAACTTCATTGTGATTTTGTGTTTCACTGAAAACCTTACCATTAAGTCCGATTACGACAAATTTAATGTAATCTCTATCTAAAAAGACTCTTTAAATCTTCTCAATCGCAAAGCAGAAATTACCTTAGGACATGTAGCCCGCAAGACGAAATCATGGTGTAAGACTTGGAGTAAAGACTATGGAAATGAAAGAACCAGTGGGCAACCGCAGATGAGATGGAAGAACGACATCCTAGGAACAGTGACCATTAACAGAATGAACATAACCCAAAATATAATGAAGAGGAAGTATTTCAAAAAAGAGTCATGCACAGAGCAGGTTAAAAATGGCTTATGATGATAAATGATGTATTTAAACACTAAGGTGTTTATCGCCAACTTTATTAGGAGACTCGAAGAGCGTTTATTTATAGTTAAGATATGTTTGAACGAAATAATACAAACTAAAACCATGTCATTATAGTTATTGTAGGTTTAATTTAAAAGAACTCTTTTCTCACTTACCTATACAGACAGACGTACCAAACGAAGTTCCTACAAACATGTTACTCGACTCAAGCATTGTAGGTATAGAAATACATTTTCAAAGCTATGTCCATAGTGGCAAGTCAGTAGTCCAAAATCGATAAAAAAGATAATTATGCCCTCCAGACATTCATTACGCGCCTTCGTCTTTTTGTGGCGAAGGAATGTTGAGATAATGATCCCGCGAGAAAGTTACGAGGAACACCTCTTAATGGTCAGATTGATATAAAACCCCAATCTATAATGTACATCATCGATAGCTTATTTATCAATCACAAAAGTTCTTGATTACTACGAGTTTGAAAATTGAGGCAATATTTTCCAACTGTGAGACTCGTAAAACACCGTTTGAAGGTTTGCATTGTAAATCTAAAATTAAGTGATCTTACATCACCACTAACGAATCAATATATCAACATTACCTAAGCATCAGCCAATGAACTTGCAAAGTTTTACGTAAACCTATGTAATAGAACTGCAAACTAATATATTTGCAAGTGAAAACACTTATTTATATACGATAACATTCAACGTAATGTAATAAATAACCGTGAAAGAAATAGTTAAAAGGCGGAGCATCGTAAACATTTTTCAAATAAACTTTGCATAGAAGTCTGATCACAATATAAAGAAGCTTGTCCAATATTTTAGATTGCTAAATAAATGATCCCGCAACAAGTCAGTCAATGAATTCTTTACGATGAGAGAACTAACGAGACTGATATTAAAAACTATATAAAATCGCACCGTTTGACAAGACAATGCATTATATGTGATATGCTTGCAAATCGAGTCTCTTAGATTTCTTCTAGAGGTGAAACCAGTAAACTACCACAATGCGTTAACTCGAGCATTTGGCATTAGAACAATGGTTGCGGTGCATAGTAATGGCGTCAACGTGGTCTCATAAGAGCAAGTGCATCTCACGTACCGTACACTGCACGATCGAGAAAACTGAGCAAGAGTGCGCGAATCTCTAACACTTCAGTCTATGTACTAAGGTGTAAATTTTGCGTTTTACACGAACAAATCTGCGGTCCACTTGAGATACGTAACGGTGAAGCTTCGCGCACGCATCCGACAACGTTATTGATACTTAGACGCGAATTGAATTTTATGATTAGGTACTAGTTGAAATTGCTAACAATTACCCATGCTCTGATTCTGGTAACAGTTACATATGTATAAATCAGAAATCAAAGAATTTCCCCTGTTATAAAGGATTACTTACGTGTTTTTCTTTTCGATTACAAATTGAAATACCAGTCACGAGGAAAGCATGCTCTGATTCTAGCGTAAATAGATTTCCATTACAATTTAATAACACATAACAAAAATAAAACCGTGCAAGTTAATGTGATTACATATTGAATATTTTGCTCTCGAACCTTATTGATCTCATTCGTAATCTCATTTATGTTACAACTACATACGAGTATAACATACTCTTGAATGGTTTTCAAACAAATTTCAAATTAGTAACTATCCGGTGCTGTCCAGAATACTTACTAGGTACACTTTCATAGTCGGGTGTCGTTCATAGTTAAGTTGGTATGCAAAGTGTGACATTTATTTTTATCGTCCTTTGTCCTCTTTACCTACATTTATATTCGTGTCACAGTATGTTGTTATCTAGGTCTCTCCTGCCAATAGTACGAGAGCCCACGACCAAAACCATGTCTCATAGCAATACGGCAAAAACCCTATAAAATCGTTAGATTGTATGATTCTGAATCCGACTAGGTGTGTAGTAACGGTCAAAAGTGTAGCAACTGCGTGGGAGGCCATTTCTGCTGTGTCAAAAAAAAAGACAGTCGGTATTATAGCAATACGTCTGATAGTGAAAATGTACATAGATTTTATAATTGTATTACGAAAAAGTTTGTTTTCAGACATTTTGCGCGTAGCATATAGCCTGAGCGCATTTTTGAAAATGTCAACAAATTTAGCCGACCTGTATCATAGCAATACGGTTTTTTTTTTTTCTACTTTTCGTATTGCTGCCATGATTACCAAAAACCTGTTTTCAGACACTTTAAGTGTAGCATATACTCCCAAAAACGAAAATAACGTTTCGGAGTCGCCTGGCCGGCGCCTCTGTTAAATGTGTTTTTTAAATTTACAGCCTTCATAGATATTCAAGAATCTCCCTTGTCTATTATATGTACTTTGACAGATGACATGAAAGATGTCATTACTTATTTCTTTTGTAAAAGTTACTCAAGTGTGCTTTAAATAAAACCAAAACTATCAAATCAATCAGTATTTAATTTCAACAGCCTCAGCGTATTCATTGGTTTGTAACAGAAAATTCAAGATGTCTCAATACGATTTTTAAATGATATCTGAGTATCGAAAAGTTGTCTGATAGAGAAGGTGCTACACTTAATTTGTCTGATATAAATTTTTTGCACATGTGGACAACTTATTTTATCATGTCCAACAATTTTCAGACATAATTCTATGATACCGATCGGTAAAATTTGTTAACATTTTCAAAACGGTCTCAAAATTTAATGCGTTCACATTTCCGTCTGAAAATTGTTTTGTTCGCATCAAATAACCAAAATTTACTAATAAAAAAGATTTTCAGACGTATTGCTATGAGACAATTTTTTTGTCTCATTTTTAATTTTTTTAAGTGATTTTACGGGTTTTGCGCTACACCACTAACGTCTGAAAAATATGTTTCCGGTATCTCAGAACTATCATTCAACTACAGTCTGCAAATCAGACATATTGCTATGATGCAGTTCGGTAAAATTCTTTGACAATTTTGAAAATTCGGTCAGATCAAACGCTACGCGGAAAATGTCTGATATTGGTATTTTCGAGTTCAGGATAATCGTATCTATCGATTTGATGAGGTTTTGGCCGTATTGCTATGAGACAAAAATTTTGGTCGTGGGCTCTCGTACTACAAATAATACTAGTTACTTCTACTCAAACGATACGAGTACTTAGCATATTGATTACGTCACATACTTTATCGGTTATTTTATTAATTTCTATCATTAACCACTTACTCATCAAGAATGTGGATTCTCGACACATTGTGCCAATTTCAATATGAATCACTTGATATATCGTTTTCTAAAGATAAATCGTCTGTACAAAGAATATCATGACTGCATAAGTATGAATCCACGCTCATATCCGTGTACCAACACGCACGCGGTTTAGAAAGCGGGCTGCGCGCTGGACCGGTCGCCGGTGGGCGAAAAAACAACCGAAAAAACGCGGAACAGACAGACGAGAAACGAAACTATTTATTTTTCTCAACTTCTATCAGTTGGAGACCATCGCGAATCCGTTTAACGTGACTTAAGAGATTGGCTGTATAAAAGACTCAAAACATCACGGGGCAAACTATCTTCAATACCTTCAAATAATCTACATGTCACCAACCTGTGTTGTAGGTGTTGGGCGCCAAATATATTGTTTGATAAGTACCGTTATCGTATCAGTAAGTACCTATTCAATGGGTGAATCAAAAGCAAAATTCCCACATCAATAATCGTAAATGACGACAAAATAACAACGCAATTCGCTTTCAGTTACATATGAGTAGAAGAAAACCTCGTTGCAAGAAAATTGTCTCAGGGAGAAATCTGCGATTCTTATTTTTCCACGGTGAATTTCCGATGAAAGCAGGGACAGGTTGATCACAACGTAATAGCAGGTCCGAGTCCTCACTCCGAAATTAGAAAAACGTTAACCTTCCACGGCGACGCAAGCGCACGCGACCGCCTTGCCTGCTTTCACCGGCCGCCATGTTGCCTTGCGTCGTTCTGCGTTACTAGACAAAATAATTATACTCGACACTACAAAACTGACTGATCAAATGTATAAATAATTCCTCATCTACATACTATTAACAAGTAATATGTTATTTAATTGGAAGTTCGTTTTTACTTTTTGCAAAACGTCAACATATCTTTAAAGATAATATTTCACTGGTAGTTTACGGCCTAATCGTTATCAAAAATATGTAATTACAAGAAATTACAGTCGGTTAAAGAATTATTACAAAGTAGGCCGACGTCGCCGAGATCCGTGTAAATCGAAAGTGAGATTAGTTTCTAGTTGCACCGCGAAGTTCAATCGCATGCGCCCGTGCCCCTCAAGGTCACTAGGTCAAGAGGTCGATGCCACTGCACCCCGTTAAAGGCGATAACAAGCCCTTTGATGAGGAGAAAAGCATAATAATACAAATGAGAGAGAAGTAAAGTAGGGATTTTGTAAGACCATTCACGGCATCTTAACATTCTGGGTAAATAAGGATGAGATTTTTAAACACGTGTACACGTGTATTGCGTCTATGAGACGTATTATACGGATATTTAGTCCTAAGCTAATGCAATGCTGTTAAAATGATATTATTTATACAATAGCTATGTCCCAAATAATATTTGTACGCTACATAATAGCATATTTTGGTGTGTCTGACTCTGTAACATTTAATAATACCTTAATGTAATACCCGAAATAATGCAAATAAATATTTGAATTTGATGCAAAAAAGTAATTATAGCTTCAACGAGCCTTTAATTACCAATATCAACAGTTAGAACAAAGCAGTCCTTTAAAATATCCACCGTCCTTGAATACATTTATTCATATTACATATATCTGTCCATTATTTTCTCGCTATATAAAGTCCCGCTTTCACCGTATGAACATGAGGATGTTCATAACTGTTAAATGTTATATTCTATGCAGCATTGTCGTTTCTGACATCGTAATAAGAAACGCCTGCATCGATTAAAGTAGACAAACACTAAGCAACAAAGCATACATAAAACATGCGATGACGGTTCTCGCCTTACGACGACAAATTTCACCGGAAAGAATCTGGACGAGCGCTATCACTGGCGACCGGTGCGCCTGCGCAGTGCGCGCACATGCACAAAGGTGTCTGACAAGAAAATAACAGCGTGTATTTATTGTCTTTAGTTTAAATATGACGCAACCTCTACAATAGTTACAAATAAAATGCACGTGCATTCGGAATCGTAAGTTCCATTTTAAGAGGTCGAAGAAAGTCGTCCACGGCTATTCGTTCGTGAGTAACGGTCAATTTACGTCAATTTATATAACTAGCGCCTTATTAAACAGGTGCGAGAGGTGACATCCGAACTACAGTTAGAAAGACCGGGTCACCTGCATTCAAGAGTTGTCGGACAAACCGCTAACACACTTGCACACCGGATAGGGACGGACCAGGCTCTTGGGAGTTAATAACAGAACTTACACCTTGTTGTAAACGCTCAGACGTAATAACTACAGTAATTATATACGTTAGTGACACACGTCCTCTAATTATAAAGTCTCGTTGCCTCGTAAAAATGCAACGCAGGCGTCTCAAGGGGCCACTTTCTCGACTGCTCTAAACGCAGGCAATCAATTTGCGCGAATCACTCATCAGAACACTTTCTAATCGACGCCCAGTGCGCGAGAGCACAATTAAATTAAAAGAAAGTTCGTTTAGTTTAAGTAAATACGATTTTATAATGGATGCACATGCCTCGTTAGGTTGTGTAATCAAAATAACGTTTATGGTACGTTCTAGCGCTTACTTACTGATATGATTGTTGCAGGATGCATCCGAAGGTGACAGGTTGGGCGCTCCTGGCCCTGGTGTGCTCGTCGACGATTCTCCACACGTTGGCATATCCGCAACACGTTCCTTTAATATCACAGGTACCTATATTTTAGTTTGTTATACTTACCGTAGTGATGATAATGTTTAAGTGAAGTTTAAAAGAATAATGATAAAGTTTTTACACAATATTATATGCTTGCGACTTTAGGTTTGACCTTACATAAAACTTTTAATAAGAAATAACGCCATTAAATTTGTTATTTGATTCGTTGTTGAATTAATATCATTACTATTTATTGTCAGTTCCGATGCTTAAAAACTTTATTTTGTTTTTCAGGCAACAAGCAATGTCCGGACACAGAACCCACAGTATTACAGCAACTCGTACCCAGTCCAGCAACATGAACAGATTGCTCAGGAGCGCAAATATGCGGAAAAGTCAAACGCACTAAAAAAGGTATCATTAGATGACCTCGAAGACATCCAGACCAACTCCATATCAGATGGAGGCTTCTCATGGTCTAACATGCTTAGTAAGTTTTAACTTTTACAATTTATTGTGTCTTAGTCAGCACAAAATCTTGAATTTCATTGCTTGACTTTTTTTATTTCTATCTTATTCGGTATAAGCACCATGTTGGGCGCCATTTTATCAAATTGTTTACTATAACTTTTTAAGTTTGTCTTAACTATAAAAACGTCACAGTACATATGTAATTTCTTGTGTTCTTCTTCCAGGCATGATAATGCAGATGATCTTCAACCCTGGCAACATGACAGGACCCAACAAGAGTGACAACCTCGACACAGACTCTGTTGCCCCGTCTCCCTGGGCTAACCTCTTTGCCTTGGGCCTTAAAGTCCTTACCACATTCCTCAGCGGAGGCGCTTCAAGCGATGGCATCGACAAGGTCGACAATGGCTCTTCCCCCATGCAGGTACATTTACACATCGTTACCGTAACGTCTCAGCATGTTTTGAACGATGACAAGACTATCGGGACCACTGCACACAAACAGGAATTGTTAAAAGATTTCTTTGTATAGAGATTACTCGTACTTAGTAATTAATATATTTATCCATACTGATTTACTAACATCCAAATATGTAGATATTTAGTTTCAATCACTTCGATAGTGTAAAGCACCTTGCAAGTTTACCCTCACCTGTAGGTACTGTTAAACCCCTCCGTATGGTAGTTGATAGAAACCTAATTGTCAAAAATAATTAATTCTTACGACCGGATTACCTCACAGGACTCATTAAATTTTTTCTCGAGTCAATCATAGTTATTTCTTGAGGTATTCCTGTCTTATGGATTGTAAATAGTAAAATTCGGTTATGGATATGGTGTCGCTTCTCGCTTGCTTCAGGGTATATTGGCTGCGGTACTGTCGACGATGCTCGGTGCAAAAGACCCAGACCAGGTCGCCTCCATGGCAAAGCAGGCTGGAGAGGTACGCCACCCACCCTTCCTTTTCCTTTTAATAAGTCAATACATAAATGCATTTAACTATATCAGCAGGTAACTTTTTTAAATTCTGACTGATTGATTATTGGAACTATAAAATTAAATTCTTTATCTAATTTGTACTAGTATTAAAGTTGTGTTAAAACTTTCAGTTCATCAACATCGTTATGAACCTTCTGGACGCCTTGAAGACCTCGTTTTCTCATAGATCCCTCACAGCCCGATCCATGGGTCGCAAAGATTCCGTCAGTGACGCCGCTCTGGCCGGTATCGCCATGCTTAAGACCTACGTAAGGTCTTTTGGCACAAGCGATGATAAATGCCTCCAGAAATATGTGTGCGATGCCAACAACGAGTGCTCCACCGATATCGGACCCAAGAGCGTCTTCTGTCAACTTGGAACGTAAGTGTATTTTATCGTCACTTCTCACCTATCTTCTCTCTTCCCGAACGATTGCACTTATTGAACTGATTGACTCTCGTTTTTGTTCTCTCGTTTGCAGATATGCAGCAAGCTTCGTCTTGGAAAGACAATCGGGCGGTTCTTTCGAGGAGTTCTCGGAGGCCGGTCGCCGCGGCCGTGCTGGCGTCGACTGCCGTCAAATGTACCTTCAGTGCAACGAGGTCTAACCCACGCCACACCACCAAATCGTATGCAGATAACAACGCAGCAGTGATAAACGATTACAATGTTATCAAAATCCGAACTAATTGGAGACAACAGAAATATCCAATTGATTCCAGTGATTAGAGACGTTATTTGCAGTGAGCAGTAGATTAGTCAAAATTGACATTATCGGCGTACTGAATTTCGTTTTAAATATAAATGAAATTAAGTACACAAGGGTATAATCTACATTGGTGCCTTAATGATTGGAATGTGCTCAAAACTTATCCCATCGGTTAAGAGCGCGTCGAGTAGTTTTAATAATTTATTTAAATTATTTATTTATTTAACTTATTTTAGAAGTTAATAAGTAGGCAAACAAAGATTAAATATACCCAGGCGATATAGTTGATCCGTCCAGTAGACCCTCTGAGTTAAATTTCAGTTATTGGCAAAGTAATGTTTGTATTTTGTGTAAAACAATTAACGAATCCGCCAGTTTCTCGATAATTAACGACTGATGTCAAAATAATTCTGTGTGATATGCGAATGGTATGAATACCTATTATTTATATCACTTAATGTTAGTATTGTATATTTTGTGTGATGATATGAATGAGGACGTCCTTGTGTGTTTGTGATTTGTTGCGAAATAAAATAACATAAAATTATTTGCTTCTTTTAATTTTCCTGGGCTTAAATGACATAATTTGTTATAATGGCATACTGCTTCTTTAGTTAAAGGTTAAGCACTAATTTGTTGAAATCAGACAATCATCATGGTGAAAATACCGCTATAGCAATGTCACATGTTAGGGCCCGAAGTAGAGCGTGTAAAACGCTGGATGCCTGCCGGCGCGTGCGTTTGCGCAGTAGAACCTTGACAATCGAGTGACGGGACGTGAGACATGCCATCCGCGATGACATTCGAGAGTATAATGTCCGAAATGGGAACAGGGAGTAGGCAGCTAACTGACAGGTTAGTCGTTTGTCCATAATTTAATAATAATGTCTTTTTTGGCGCCTAGGGCCTATGAGTCGGTAACAATTTGCCTTAAGTAATTATTTATGTATTAAATATTGGTAAAATTACAGTGTGATACAATTCCACTTCCTTATTCTAGGGGTAGATAATGCAGTCATCATTCTACCTATTAAAATCACGTTTTCAAAATGCGTCAAACGTTTGTTTAGATAAAATTGCGGGATTGGAAATAATATATTTTTTTGTAAAGAATGCATACCAATAGGCTTTTAACACCACATATAGGTAATAAAACGTCATTTACGAAGTTAGATAAAAGTTAATCAAGTAAAAATACCTTTTTTGTAAATAAAGTTAAAATGTAAATGAATGTTTTTAAAATCGCTGTTAAGAATAACAATAAATTACTAAATTACCGCTACACGCAGAGACGTGATTTTAAAAAGAGCGCTAAATAGCACCTTAAAGTTAAATGATGCTTCCGAGTACATCCGTTAGATAGATACTTAAAATGAAAAATCGCTGATACAGCAAAAAGCGAGTACCATAACTTACCTATACTGTGATTCCTCTGTGGTAGTATCGTTTCTGAAGATGACAATACATAAGGGCTGTCTCTAGTGCTCAAATAAAACAGCCTTTTTCTATGGGACCATCTAAAAAATAAAAAATCGTCCCAATACTAAATTTCCGATCAGCTGTTACGATTGCAAAAAGATTTTTTACCTTATAACTGGTGCTAATATTTTTTTAAATCGAATCAAATCATTTATTTTTAGAACAAAAGTTACAGTACAGGTATTTAGGTTTATATTTTCATTGTTTTTTTTATTACAAGATCAGTATTTAAACTATAGTGACAGCTATTTTGCCACCACTGGCTGAATGGTAAGCAATATCGCGTAGACTATGGGTACTCAAATAACTCAATACCCCAATTTCACGCTCGTTAATAAATTATCAACGTATCAAGTCATCATCATATCAGTCAAGTAAACTCTACAAGGCAACTAATAAACACAACAGACCAATTGAAAATTTAAATATCACATTTTTACTATCGCATAAAAACCAGGCGTTTAATCTTTATACTTAAAGTAAGAAAATCAATGACAATAGATTAGGTACATTTGTAATCTCCTGGAGGTACGAGGAAAATACATTTGGGTAGTATAAAAATTAAAATGGACTGTTGTGTGATAATAATTTGAATTGACATTTATTTATTATAAATTATTATAAACCAGTAAAATCGAGATGGATACAGTTATCTCTCTTCCCACACGGCGCAGCAAAAAAGTGATAAGACAAAGCGCGCACGCATAAGTTCTTCTGGGATCCTCTGAGATCGCCTGTGACAGGCGTAATGCGCGGTGTTCGTGTATACGCGTAGTGAGGAAGTCTACTGTATATTATTGAATAAGTAGGTGTGGGGGTTGTCCCGTATTAGGTTAAGTCAACAGCTCTGCAACCTTCCACAAAACCTTAAGTTTCCTGAATAAATATTGTTTTCTGCTTTTGAACATACAGTTCATAAAGCCGGTCGAAGGAATGCGACATTTTGTGATTGGTTAATAAGCTGATTTTATTTATTTATTGAAACTTTATTGCAAAAATAAAAATCGCACAAAAGGTGGACTTAATGCCATGGGGCATTCTCTGCCAGTTGGTCGCTGAAAACTTTAAAAAAGGTCACTACGGGCCAGCCCTAAAGCCTAGGTCGCACCGTATTAGTAATTTAGTCGAACTCAGCTAGCTACAAAATTACTGACCCCTCGACTAGTCCGATTAACACATGGTGGAACTGGCACATAGCAGTTGAGTATTCTCGTAATCTTTTTAATTACCTAGATATTTTTGTCAAATACAACTTTTAAAAAAAAATACTATAAATACACCATCTGATAAAAACGGGGAAATAAATAGAATTGTAAACATCAGGTATGCAGAATACGGAGCGCCGATGCCCGACCAACATTTTTACGCGTACGAGCCCCCAACGCAGGTGCACGTAGAGGCTTCTTCCAAACAGTAAGTTGAATATTCATTCAGTGGTTAAAAATGTTTCTTGTTTTTGAATAAGCAATAAGAGAAAATTCTCAATTTTAGGATACGATTATTTACTTTTATATTTACACCTTTGGCCAAGTATATAATATCTAGACGGACAGTCGAGGCAGCGAACACTGCAACAAAGATTGTTCCAGACCCTGGTCTTTAAATCTCTTCCCAGCATGTGTTCCATCACCAGAGACGTACATGCCGCTAGGCAAAATTGAGGTGTCGGAAATGGCGATTTGTCCTAATAAACTGCAAAGAAACTATAAAGGAAGACAAGAAAAAGTAAAACACCATCGCCGATAACCTAATTTTCGACCAAAGTAGGCCTGTTTTTTTTAGTACGAAGCACGACGAGTAGTATGGTCAAACTTAGACAGTGTAACATCATTGATTTACACTTAGACATGACATACTGCCATGAAGACGAATTAAAGGTGTCTTCAAATTGGGCGGGTTAGAAGGTAGGGCGGAATGTAGAACGAGCTGCTTTGTGATGATAACGCGCGACTGTGGCAACGCTGCGGTACGTCGGAGGTGCGATAGGTAGTGCCCCTAAATTAGCGACTCGACGATTGTTAGTTGGTACAAATATCGCACGAAAACTGATTAAACAATACGGTTTATAGTAGCGCGCAATGAAACGTGGCTGTTGCGACAATCGCAACATCTTTAAGAAGCGAAAATTGCAGAAAATAATACTTTTCGCATGTAGCTCGACGAATTAAACTAAAGAATTTAATCGGTCAAGCGGTTAAAAAGAAGAAAATAGTTTTCCTACAATTTGGGTTTAAGTAGTAGGGTTTTAAAACCACATGCTAATTTACATTTGGCGACTACACTCGCCTTAAGGCTATGGCACACGTCTGTCACAGTCACACCACTGACGCGCGGCATAACTAATTTAATATTTTCCAAAAAAAAAAATTGATCATTTCAAAAATCTAAAAATTATTGGTTCTAGAAATCTAAATATAAATTTATTTACCAGCTTACGAATATTAAAAAGTACCTCTTAAATTACTTATTGTGTGAAACAAAACGTTTACATATAAAGATTGACAATGCCTTATCAACACTAAATCGATGAATCGGTGCGGTCATGTGAAACCTAACAATGGCGTTGGCGTTAAAAAGAGTGTTACTGTCTTGTAAAGGAGTGTACTGTTAAATCATAATTTAATACAATAACCAATAATAACATACAGTATTAATGTAAAATCAATTAAACTTTCTTTATTAGCATTTTCGATACACAAAAAATATCGTTTGGATTTCGTTAGGGCGCATCACTATAATTGTCAATAGTAAACTGTCGTCTGTCACCGAAATCACGCTTATTCGAATACACTATAAATTGATAATACATGAATAACAAGTAGCGTAGTTGCAGCGCAAGGGAAATATTAGCTTTGAAACACTGCACAAAACTCTGGTCCTGATAAGAATATAGATCTGACACTGGAAAACATAATACATTTCAAATTCTTCTTCTTTTGATTATGGTGAAAACTTGTGTTTTGACTTATGTCGGTACACGATATTGTCATTCTGAAATATTCTGAAAACCACATAATTTCGACTTCTATCTGACCCAAGTTTATCTTTAAAGCCTCTCCACACACTAGTGTAGAAACACTAGTTTCTTAACGTATGCGCAACGCATAAAAATGTTGCAAAAAACTACAAAAGGTAGCGCCCCTCGACCAGGCATTTGGTCATGCTTTACTTACACTCGTAAAACATTCACTAAAAAGTTAATTTCTATACTCAAGGAAAAGAACGTGCTAGCGAGACGATGACGACAGAAAAGTGTGTGTCAATCTTATACTTCACAATATATAAGGTCTAACAAAATCAACTACATTCCTTTTAATGGGGGTATCTGTACATCGAGCTGAGCAGGCCCACCAAATTTGAGCCAAAAATTCAGGCTAGTTACGGAGATATTGATCATAACAATCTCATTCCGTAACTACGAAAATCTACACCCTTTACAGCTGTTTACTACTACATTGACACACTACGCCCGCACACAAGCAAACGTGACCCACACATGCACACACTCAAGATAACCACAGAATACCTAATAGTACTACCGGCGGTGCGTCGACGGTAACTCAGAAATACCAACATGAAAGAATTACCCTGATTTTACGGTAAAATAAAGTTTGTGGGTTTTCTTTTATAAGGATTTTTTTCACTACGGATTGGAGTAGAATTATGTGTTTCGCAAAAAATTAGAGAATTAGGAATTAGGGGTTTTAATTGGTTGTTGATTTTTGCGGTCACGTAACCGAACCGACGTCGAGAGAATCAAAAGTTGGCGGTACTTCATAATCGATCAAGATACTACGAACAGCTGACCGCAGAGTGCGTTGTTCGCGAACTGACCGGAGAGTGTGACTGTGTTGTTGTGACCTAATTTACGTAACAAAACTTCAACGACTCACTAGTTTTCGTAGTAACCCAAGCCGTATTCACATATCATTTTGAAAGAACGAAGATACCGCGGAGACAACGACAATTTCGATCAATGCTCTCGTCTATTCAGCTTCAATAAAAATGGCTGTATGACGTTACGTGTAACCGTTCCCAACTTCCCACCACGGCTGTAAACTCGTCGTGTAATGTGCTATTAAATTAAATTTTACAAACAAAACTAGGTCATTAAAGTCTAATTTCTCGCCTTCTTTAATTCTACTTTATTTTTTAATTAATTTTGGGGGTAAAATTATTTTGGAGTTAGCAAGACCAAGTTTCAAAGGTGGCCCCGACAAAAGTACCCCGCCGTGTTTGTCGGTATCTTGGATAGGGTGACAAGCATTTTGTTTAGCTAAGATAAGATCGTAGGTATTCGTAAGGCAATAAAACATTTTGCTATTTTAGGAACTGAAATACATTTTACTTATTATTTAAGTTTCAACATTTGAGATATTATTATTGTTGATAAGGAAAATTGTTGGAATAAAAAGGTTTTGCTATTTTGTAATTAATTCTTGACTAGTCGTCTAGATAATGAAATCGACACCGTAAAAGTTGATATTAACTTGACAAACCACGGGACAAGCTCATTTCAAAAAATGCTTTAAAAGTTACCTATAATTTAACTCTTAACCGGTCGCAATATTACAATGAGAAAAGTATTAAAATGTGATATTTGGTTCAATTAAACACGATTATAATTGTTTTGCTAAAAATAATTAAATAAAAAATTATATGGATTGTTTTAATAAACCTACTCAAACATTCGTGTAAAATCGTAATCCTAGTCCTAGATATTTATTTAACGTGGAAGCCCTACCGTACTCGCAAACTGCTGACTATGCCGCTCGAGCCGAAAGGCCGGGTGTCGGGCACGTGTCGGGGTCAATCAAAGTGTGCATGCGGATAGATAGGGATGTGCCACATTTGTTCTGATTTCTAGGCTCATAGTTTTTTACGAGATCAGATCATTCATTCATTACATTACTAATTAAGATTTTATTTTTGTTTAAACTAAAATTTGATTTGATTTGATTTTAACTAAGTTATTAAGACGATAACAATGTTTTATGAGTTTCGAAAAATAGTCTTATCAGCGCATATTTCATATTAAGTGGTAAGTAAAACATGTTATTAGTGTTTTGATTTCTCTCGAAGTTGTTTCCTTTTTGCCACTTACAGTAACTCAAGTAAGTAGTTATGTGAATAAGCATTTTAAAAATACATATTGGTAATTTTGCGACTGTCAGTTAAGAAATAACTGCTAGATAAAGTACGATATGTCCGAGTTTAAATGCTATGGCCTAGTTAGTTCGTTAAAAATAATTCTTAGTGACTTTTTAAATTCAGTCGTTGTATGTTTTATCAGTCTTTGTCTGTCTTAAACTGACACTTTAGAACATTTATTACCGGTTTGGACAAAATAATTTTACTCTAAAAACAAGAGTTACACTTAACTAGATTGGCGAGTTGAAAGCTAGGGTACAAAAAAAACTTGTGTCGCACTCACGATTTCGTTTAAGTAGTAGGTTACCTCGCCATAATACTTAATTAAATGCGAGGTGGCAGTTTCCAATTCACGATCAGTTATCCGGTATGTTTTAGTTTTTAGTATCCTTTAAATTGTGATCCCATCTTAGGCGCATCCCTAGCTCGAGCCTTTTCGGCTTTTGCAGGACGACCGCCCGGGCGCCTGCGCCGCGCAGTCTCTAATTCGCTTCCGTGCGGCATGCGTGTGCGACGCCGCAACGGTGTCAGTCCAGGGTTATGAGGATCGCAACTTTAATTTGTGCTAAAGCAGCGCGCCTTTACGCTGATATTAAGGGCGTTTTCGTGAGCGGTTCAGGGACTGGAGTGAGATTGTTTATGCCCGTCGGGGACCAGGGAAGGCCACGCCAGCCTGTTTAATGAGAAGACAGTGTGATGCAGATTTTTGATCGGCAACCCAATCGCAAGCGCGACTGATGCAGCGTCCGTCTTCGCCAAGCGCTCATGGGCGCAGGCGTCATTATTGCGAATTCTGCGGCAAGACGCAAGACGAGGGGCAGGCGCCTGTATCATTTTACACTAGTTCAAGAGCTGAAGCCGCATGACTTCACACTACGAGTCCAGTTTTGCAGAAGTCGCAGAAGCTGCAACATTCTCTGGACGGACGAGAGAAGCTTCACCAGTGGTTGGATGTTTAACCTCTACGCCGCGGCGCCTACTATTAGGCTGAACAGAACCCCCACCTAGTTCGGCCCGATAATTTTCAGACTAGATGTAGCAGTAGCCTGAACATTTGGGCTTCCATGTGTGGGGCTAAGTGTAGGACTTAGTGTATTGTGAAGGTGATTATAACATTGAAAGTACGACACAACTACGACAGCGAATTTTATTGCAAACCGTGTGAACGCTTTAATAAAAAGTGACAGAGACTGTTATTTCGCGTAAAAGTGCACGTCGCATTGCTGTGCAATGTTTTTTTGTAGTGTCCGACCGAAATTTCGGTTTCGGTTTCGGTTTCGGCCAGTTTCGGCCAAAAAATCAAGTTTCGGCCCGAGTTTCGGTTTCGGCCAAAAACGGCCGAACCTTTCGGCCTCGCCGAAACTTACAACATCGTACCTTCGGGTCGCACTCGGCTAACGTCGGGCGCGCTCGGCACGGCTGGCAATATGGCGTCGCTCGCCTGACTCCGCCGGCAACTACCTAAATCAGTGCGCTTTGCTCGTGTAGACGTGTTGTGTTGTGTTTGTTCCGCGAATAATGGTAAGTAGTAGTTTGATCAAGTATTTTAGTTTGTTTTTGTTGTGAATTCGTCATGTCATAGTTAATATTTAACGCTTTATTTTAATAGTTTGCTAACCTATTGACGAATATATTTAATTTTAAAGGTGTAAGTGCCAAGGTTAAGTACCTGCTTCATTAAAGTTTAAAATTCATCTTTGTTGCGTGTACTATTAATGTAATAACGATTGTAGGTAGGTACCTGCCTATGCAATAAAATGAAAGGTGAATAGTTATTAATTTAAATTTAATATAGACGTGTAATGTTAATGTAATGTTGCGAGTAATGTAATGGTGTGAGTAGGTATTTTGACGATTTACGAGTAACGTACGCTTAGGGTTAGTGTTGGGCTTCTGGGTTTGGTTGTGCACAAAATTAATAGTAAACGCGATTAATCCGGTAAAATAAATTGTTTTAATTAATTAATAATTTTATTGTTTTAGGTAAAAAATGTCACAAAAGGAAAGACATCCGATTTGGCAATTTTTTGAGAAATCTACAGCTGACGTTTCGAAAGCTGCCTGTAAACTGTGTAACAGGTCGTTTTCACTCGGTAGCCATGAGCCTAAAAAACAAACCTTGCATGGTCTAAAACAACATTTATTAAAACAGCACGAAGCCGAGCATAGGCAGGTTTTAAAACGACAGTCCGAATTGAACGAAGTAAAAAACGAAGCCAAATTAAAGAAACAAGAACAAAAAATTCCACAAGCATATGCATCGACCTCTAGTTGTGATAATCAAAACCTTGTTCAAAGCACGATTGCAGGTTTAATTTCTAGACCTAAACTGTCTCAATGGCCAGATGATCATGAAATTTCTAAAAGGATAGATAAAGCCATAATGGATTTGATAATTGTAGACATGCTTCCATATACGTTGGTTGAAGGTGAAGCATTCCGGCGACTAAATTTTACTGACCCGCACGCTGTTCATAAGTATAGATCAAAATCCGAAAAGTATTTCAGAACATCTTTGATACCGAAAACATACGAAAAAATGAAGATTAAAGTAAATGAATTAGTTGCAAAATGTACTTGGCTTAGTGCTACCACAGATATTTGGAGCAAC
Source organism: Anania hortulata (assembly GCA_963576865.1). Taxonomy (NCBI): domain Eukaryota; kingdom Metazoa; phylum Arthropoda; class Insecta; order Lepidoptera; family Crambidae; genus Anania; species Anania hortulata. Next base: position 3,173,952 of record OY756400.1, read on the forward strand.
GAGAGTAAAACCTGTTCACTGCTGAGTTTCACAGCCCATTTTATTCTGGAAGAAAAGCGTCTGAAAGTTATTTTAGGTGCGTGTGTGCTAGAACAGAGTCATACGGGTGAATATATTGAACAAAAATTTTCGGAAATTGTTACAAAATGGAACCTGCAAGGAAAAATATTTCTGGTGTTGCGTGACAATGCACCTAATATGAATAGCGCTATGCGTAATAATTACCAATCGATCGGATGTGTATCGCACAGTCTGCAGCTAGTTATTAACAATTCGCTTTTTATTGATGCCTTAGCCAAAAAGACTCTAAAGAAGTGTCGAAAGATTGTTGGCCACTTTCACCATAGTGAGCCAGCTACCAGAAAATTGACTGAATGTCAACATCAATGTGGAACCCCGAAACATGTTTTGGTGCAGGATATCGAGGTGAGATGGAATAGTTCTTTCTTGATGTTAGAGAGGCTGCTAGAGCAAAAAAGTGCAGTGAACTTGTATAGTGTAGAACATGGCAAGATTGAGACGCTAACTTCTGACGAATAGGACCTCATAAAACATGTAACGAATGTGCTGAAATTCTTTTACGAAGCGACACTTGAACTATCATTCGACAACGCCTGCATCTCACTAGTAATCCCTCTGATATCGCTGCTTAATCGAAAATTACAAACACAATCAGAAAATGAAGCAGAAGCGTGCATAAATATGAAGCATGCTCTCCTAGAATCTCTAAATAATAGATTTTCTTTTGTGAAAGGACATCCCTTACTAATGGCTGCAACTTTACTTGACCCAAGGTTTAAATCCAAATATATATCCACAGACGAAGTTAACATTACCACAAATGAGATCGTTAATTTTCTGGCAAGGTACAGCAAAAATACTCACCTTGAGCAAGAGAACGACATAAATGCGACATTGTTCTCTGAAAGTCAAAATATCCATAGCCAAATAGAGAGTCTTTGGGATACACACGACCAGTCAAATATCGAGCAGATGCACACCGATGAAAATCTTGACCCAACAGCGACACTCAGACAGACTCTACAATGTTACCTATCAGAACCCTTGTTACAGCGTAATGCAGATATTTACTCCTATTGGAACTCCAGCCCATATCCTTTATTACGAAATGCTATTCTAAAATACCTGTCAGCACCACCGACAAGTGTACCTAGCGAGCAGTTGTTTAGCGCTGCTGGACAAATATATGCTGATAGGCGAGGTAATCTGCTTGGAGAAAATGCGGAAAAATTATTGTTCTTGGCATATAATATAAGACTGTTCAACTTCGATTACTAAGACTGTTAGCGTTAGTTAAGTAACTATAATAATTATTATTTTACTATCTGTTGATTAATACGTAAAAAATACTATAGTCAAACTTACTGTACTGTAAGCAAAGTTGATAAGACTGTTGTAAACAATAAATGACAAAGATTAAATCTATAAGTAGTTGATCCTAAAAAAGAAATTGTTGATCTCAGTAAGTATATCAAAAACACTGTTTTTATTTTTAATTAGATAATTAGTTATAAAAACTAAAAAGTATAAGTATAGATTTGTTACTATATTATACTTGTTGATTTGTTATCATAACCTATGTTATGCACCTTACATAATAAAAGAAAAGGTTCGCTAAAATGATTACCAAAGGTGATCAATTTGATTATTTTGATTATCTAATTATATTTGAATAAGCCATTCGAGGCTAACTGATTGTGATATTTGTGAGTATAATTAAAATGTAAGTAACTGAAAATAAATAAACATAATATATGAGCATCATATTTTAATAATAAATTTGTTTTATTTTATACCACCATTAAAAAATCGCTAACTTTGTGTTACAAATAATGTATTTTTTTCACTTTATAGGGTAGTTAAATTTTCAAACAGAACCTCTGTAACTGTGCTGAAATTTCATTGTGATAAATCTTTGAAAGTAGAAACCTGTAATTATAGGTCGGCGAGATATTAATTTTAGAAAAAAACGGGCTTACTAACATTTTTTCGACTTTTTAAGGACTTTTTTTTGTTTTTTATAAAAGGTTCGGTTTCGGTTTCGGTTTCGGCCGAAACTACAATGAAACCGAACCTTCGGTTTCGGTTTCGGTTTCGGCAAAATAACATGTTTCGGTCGGTCACTATTTTTTTGTAATGTGATTATGATCAATGTAATTTGTTGTAAAGATTGTAAACCTCTTAATGAACTTAAACACGCCCAAGTAAGCGTAGATTGAGAGTAAGTGGTACCTACTTGATTGATTTGTTTGTTTAATTTTTTTGTTAGTCAGATAAATTATTTACCCGGCAGATAAATTATTTACTACGCTAACCTACTTGTTAGTCCAAAGCCTGTGAAAGTGTGATAGAGTTAGTCAGAGTCAGAATTAAATTAATAAATGTTTTAAAACCGCTTTATTTTCCTTTATTTCTATCCACCTTGCCATTCTGCTAGGAGAGATTCTAAAGAGCTTCGAGAGGTAAATAACGAATTACGTACAACAAAAATTACAAGAAAGTAAGTAAATACCTACCTAGTTCCTACAACTAAGATTTAATCTAACTCATAAAACATAGAAATTATCTTTCCTTAGAGCCTTGCAGTAACAAAAAAACGATGTTGGTTATTAATTTAGTTGACATTGTTTGTTTTGTTTGTTATCGAAAACATTATTATCATGAAAGTGCATTCTACACACACTAGTGTACTAACATGTGTTTAGGAAGCTATTCTTTGTTGCAATTGATCTGTGATTGGTCGAAAAAGCCTAGCTGTGCCACTCGACCAATCGCAGATCAGCTGGTTTGACAAGGGTGATGCACACAACGATCTTTGGTAATAAAATGCTGGTGTGCGCTGTGTACGTACACACCATCTGTGAACTACAGTTTGCATGAGTAAGAAAAGATACAGAGTGTTTCATTTTTGACTGCGTTTTAATTTATTTATTTTGTTAGAAAACATAACTTTTAAAAATGACTATAAAACAATACCTTATTTTTTGTCAACGCATTCAGTATGATATATAGATACCCCCCTTTAAAGGAACGCAGTTGATTTTGTTAGACCTTGTATATTTAGGTATTTTTAACTTCCATGTAATTTTTTTTTTTTATAAATTATGTTAAAAAATGAAATATAACGCATAGTAAACTTTGTTTAAAACATTTTTTGCAGCACCTATGGCGGCGGGCTCAAGAGCAATTCGGCCATGTCGGCGCTCACGCTGCTGGCGTTCCTCTTCTTCCTACACATCCTGCAGCAGTGCATCAAAGACCACATGGCTGCCATGAGCACGCCACAGATAACCATCATGACCGCCGGCCGCGAGGGCGAAACACCGGCCAAGAACGCTGACGCGAAAATAGACAAAACCGGATTCACAGAAAATGATGAAAACGAGCTGGCCGAAAATAATGAAAACAAACATCTGTTAAAAATAAACACGGCTGAACCACCGCGACACGGTGCGCAAAATTATAAAAACGCGTTAAAAACTTACGGCGACCGAAGAATCGCGCAACCCGAATTTGTAAGCGCAATGGACGAAAAAAATTACCCTTAATTCCCATAATCGGATCTGAATTTAAAGTATCGAGTGATTAAAATACGTTTTTCTTGGATGTAATGAAATAAAATATAATTTAAACTTTCAGAGTTTTTTATTAAGCAAATCTAGGAATAAAATTCACAATACCTTTAAAGTTCTAAACATTCGTACTAGTTTAATATTCTCCAAATAGTTTTCTTATAGTAATTAGGTAAACCCCTCAAATCATAATTATGAAAAATGATCACAAATATTTTTAATGTTTTAATGTCTTACCATTTTATGTCAAATAATATGGCTGAAGTGATTGTATGAAATGTATTCAGTAAGATAATAATAAAATATTTAACATGCTCTTGAAAAAATATTAGATTCAAAGAACAAGAGAAAAACATCAAGTAATTTTAATCGAATTTGATGTAAAATAAATACATTTCAATAAATCAGACCTCTCCTTCGTAACAATTATCTAACGTAATATTTTAACTGTGCTATTATGTACTAACTGTTAATTCTTCTAATCTCAACAATTATAAAAGTATTGAAATTACATTAAACAACAAATTACTCGGACACAGATATTTAAATGTTAACTTTATTGCTAGCTTAATCTAATTACAAAAAACAAAATATAGGATTACAAACCTACTTTTTCGTACCCATAAATGTATTAATTATGAGTACTTGAGGGATTTATGCTTCTGAACAATCTTTAAGGCGCCGATACACAAGATCAATAGTCAAACTGATATCGAATAAGCACGCTCACGTCAAGCAAATGTAAGTAATTAATAAGTAAGTAGTATTTTATTGCTGTATGTATTTATTTTTATAACACAAGAAGTGCTGGTAATAGTGAGTAAAACATATTTTTGTTTTGTTTTTCAGCACACTAATAAAGCATGCTTATTACAAACCTGTGTATTTGCACCTTTATGTCACCTTTCAGTCACAGATAAAATTTACGCCTTGACCAATGTTGAAAATGTTAATATTCGAATATTAATATATTGTTATGTTGATGATATCATATCCAAATGATTTCTGTCCATACACGGTACAATAAATGTCCTTAGATACCTTGCCCCTTTCTTCAGTGGAAATTCTGTCGCCATCAAATGATGTCGTTGTGACGCGATGAAGGTCATATATTATACCAAAGTATTTGTATTTATTACACAACTTCGCGAGGCACGCACCGTAAGTAATCTAGACGGTAATATAGGCGTAGTTATAGTGTTTTGTTTTCTTTTGGCGAATGTCAAATGACCTTCACAAAAGACAAAACACGGTAACTATTCGAAGTTTACGTTTATTAGTATTGATTTCTGCACATTGCGCCCAATTCAGTAACAAAGCATCTCAAATGGAGACCGCACTGGTTTCGCAAAACGATCGAGACGAGGGATGGATTTGACTTCGACTATAACCTATGGTCAGATGGGAGCATGGACTACATACCCTATAGAGTAGCTAAATTACATTTATTTTGTTTCGAAATTTTCCGCCATTTTTACCCGAATGCTAAAAAAGGGTTATGTTTCCTTGTTAATCTGTATTTGTACTGTTTTAGTATGGGCGAGGGTTGACGGGACTTGCATTTTATATTAAATGGAAGTGAAAAATCACTAACTAATTTCGGAGAAAGATGATCCATATTGCTGCTCTATAGGGTATGTACTCAATGGATGTGAGGTACGCTGATAAGATGACGCCACGACAGGCCACACTTTCCGAACTTGGTAACTGACTGACTAATCGACTCAGAAGTGATAACGAAACTACAGCTTTGATAATATGTTGATAAATTAGGTTGACCAAAGACAATAGTAGTGCTATCACGAGAGCTTGATAAATGACACCACCTAAAATTATGACAAAGAGTAAAGCCGTAGATCGGGTTGGGTGACAAGCTTTTGCTAGAGGTCTTTAGTGGGCTGACGTGCGTTAATTATAATAATGAAAATGTATATAAACCTACGTAAGATCTGATAAACACGAGTCTATTTTGATCACCGCGCGGCTAAAAGTCGATTTGTAATCGCACGTGCCAGTTAACTGAAATCGACTGAAGTTTCATTTATGAACAAATCGATTATAAACCAGTTTAAACTTTTGGCAGTAAGGCGACTGGTCAGAATGACTAAAATCGACCCGTGTCAATAAGCCCAATTGGGGGGACAGGAGTCATAAGAACCGCATGCCTCGCGAAGTATTCGCTTAGTCAAAGCGAACACTAAGAGCGACGCACTCGCTCGATATATTTAGTCCGAGTGAGCGCGCTAGAGCCCATAGTGGGGTCCGTCATTCGGTTCCAGTCGGTCTGGCCTACCACGAAGCCGATCGCGCGCATCTTTTCCTGCTGTCTTCGTTCTTCAATGTCCGCCCAGCGTACCTGTTTCAATGAGCACAAATGAAACCCTCGGCCACGTCTGTCGCAAGCGAAAATAAAACTCACCTTTTCAGACTTACGTTAAGTTACGAAATCGTTGCAAATCAAATCTAAAATTCAAACGGTGATGTCGAACCGACAACCAACCAACGCAAAGAAAATTTTTGTTCAAAAATTCTTCGGATTTTGTTTTTAGTAAAGTAGTAGACATGGTTGTAAAATTGTAATTTTTTTCAGCTGTGACAATGTTTCACGGCGTTCATTAGTATTATGTCTGTTCAAGAGTAAAATATTTCGACGTTATCAAAAATAAATAACGTTGTAAAAACTTTTTTCCATTTAAAAGTAATATTTATACCATGATCAAAAATGGCAAGGCAGGAGATGTAGCAATAAAAACCCTTAAATTTAAAGTACCGTTTCAAATTTGAAACCACCACAACGTTAGAGCGAATTCGCCCATACATTTCCACAACCACATCGGTCTAAAGTGGACGATTTACGTCGATGACATGTTAATAATGTTTCTTAATAAAATCAAAATACGACGAAAGTTGGAAGTTAAATTAAAAAGAAATAATACTCACAGATTTCTTCCCCGGCGTGGATTTGTTTGGAGTCCAGTCGTCTAACTGAAGGTAGTCCTCCATGGAGAGTTGCGACGGCCGAAGCGGCTTGTTCGTTCCGTCGAGTTTCGCTGCAACAACGCGACGGGATACTTAGCAAAATGTCAGAAGAACATGCGAAAATTATTAGTGCCATTGAAATGCTGCACTTCTTAGGGGGGGTAATATTAGTCTTACAGGGTGTAACTAGTAAAAACCAACAACTAGCGTGCGTTTTTTTTGGACATTCACAGCGCAACGACTACAAGCATTTGACGTATTCGACGATAAAACGACAATATGTATCGCTATGTACAATCGACAAACACGACATCTTTATGTGCAATAGGTTTATTAAGTCTTCAGATGGTATCCACACGGTCGGCAGACAAACCTCGGTCACAAGTTTACCAATACGTAGCGTTTGTCTATGGTTTTAAAACACGACCACAGACAATAAATCCATTTGACCAATACGTAGCGTTTGTCTACGGTTTTAAAACACGATCCATAGACAATGAATCCAATTTTATTATTGGTCAAATTGCTATTTAATCAGGTGTTGCCTACTGCGTGGACTCATAGTCACATATTTTAAACATCAAGAAGTTTGAACAATCCGTTTAAAAGTATTTGTTGAAGCCAACAACATATTCTGAATTTTTCAAGGAGAAAACCACCGCATCTTATTGCTAATCAAATTAAAAGTAATTAAGCAAGTAAGCGTGATCAATAACCTACCTAGCTGCGCTGCGTCATCCATTTTCTCCCACTTCGAAGTAAAAGCTGTATCGACCTGTGTTGGGCAGCACCTTACAACTTTAGTTACAATGCTGGAATAAAAGTTATTAGCCCTACCCTAGTCTAAAAATACATGGGCAGAAATGGTTTACTAAATAGACAACATTTTTAATCTGAGGCTACCTTTGACATACTACCATACGTATTGTAGGGCGGCAATGCATGATGTAATATTAATAATGAGGTTGTGAATAATGCAGTGGATACTGAAGAACGGAATATGATTTGAATAAAAATAATATTTGGATCCAGGACTTAATCTCACGGACAATGCAACCCATAACATTCTAAACCAACAATCGAACGGAATTTTGAATCGCGCATAACATACCTCGCTCATAAATAATTGGGTACATGACACCATTCACTATTAATTTTAGTCATCATTTCTCTGTAAACCTGGTTCATTTATAAACAAGAAAATCGTTTTTTGCTTACTCTGAAATCAATAGAAATTTAGTAATTTGACTTCGTTACTCGCTACTTAGAAGTGACGTCATAACTATGTCATACTAAAACTATCTCTACTCTCATACTAGCTCTATGGGGAATTGGGGATATCACGTTTTGACAACTCATAAAAAGTACGTGAAATAATTTGTGGTGTCATCTTCCCTATTATTTTCGTACCATAAGTAGGCTCAGGGATCGAAACGCACGGGAACCCCATCTATCCAAGACAAGTTCCACACTGCGTCGAATCACCTCATATTCCACACAGAAGGCCCTGCACATAGGGTGAGTCAGCCTCAGTGCAAGTTTCAAGTCCCATTCTGGGGTCGCCACCTCACCTCTGGCTGCTGTGCGTCCTCCATCACGACCTCATCGTCGGCGTCCTCCATTTGGACCTCCGGGATGGACGCGCTCTGCAGCAGCGTGGTCGCGTCCAGCTGTATGTGGTGCGGCGGCGTCGGGAAGAAGCGGGACACGACCACCTGGATGTCGCTCAGAGTGCGCCCGTGAATGTTCCGCTTGTGGCACACTTGCGCGTCTAGGTCCATCGTACACACATACACCTGCAATGTGATTTGTTATTTGATTTGTTGACCCGCTGTAATGTTTGTTTGCATGTTTTAGACGGATCGATCGATTCGTCGGACTATTGACTGCCGCCCGCAGTGCGGCTAGTCGTTTGGTGCGTTGAAGCATTAGTCACGCAGCCGCGTAACCGATTGTAATCTGTTCGATCGTGTAGTGACGAAGATTTGACGCAAATAAACATAACTAGATATCCAGCTAAAGGATGGACCATAACATCAACTGAATGGACGAAACCAAAACGGAAGAGAAATGTTGGGAGGTCTAAAGAAAGGTGGGCTAATGATATTAAGAGTTCAGCGGGAGAAACTGGCTTAACCTTGCTCAAGAGCGAAAAACATGGAGTGAAATGAAGGAAGGTTTTACTCAAACAGGGATCCACAAACCAAATTAACACACAACATATTATATATTAGGATCCTGTAGAAACTTTGTATTTATTATTATATTAAGTACGCACAAACACATTAGGCATGTCGGCTAACAGAGGCCGTCGCACTAGGCAGGGGCCGGGTTAGGGGGATTTCCACCAAGGCGGAGAGAAGAGAAGCTGTGTTTTCATACACAGCGCGGTTAGCAGCAGCAGCCCTTGATGAACAAACTGGAATATAGCGCTGACAGCTATAGCTGCAATGATGACTAAGCTTGAAGACAGGAGCGAAGACAAGCTAAGCTTGAGAGGATCATAGAGTAGCTAGCATCGCAGTCGTTGACCAAGGCTTGTATAGTGCTTTGCTCTAACAGTGAGTTGTTTTAATATCACGAAAATTGATGGAAAATAATATAGAAAATTGCAAAAATAATCACGGCGTCGCGTCCCGCTTTTGTCTCTTCTCGGCTCTTGTCTTGTTATTCCATTATCGGACAGGCAAAGGTTTTTTTTTTTTAATTAAGCACCGTTGACTGGACTGGATATAGGTACCTATAAAGCCATATTCTGAATAACATCTTTTACATCAGTCAATTTTTGTATATATTCAAGTAGTGCGGAATGGTAGACTTTGCTCTAAGATTGTCAAAATAATGACACAAGATTTTTTAAGTAAACATAACATAAATACATTTTACAGTGTTGCTACTGTTAATATTTTCTATAGGTGGGAATATTAAACCCGTAACTATTAACAATATGGAGCATGAAAATTTGGACTAGATTAGGACACTAGGAATTTTGAAACTTCACATACTTGGAAACCATTCTGCCTCGCGAAGTTCCAAACATCAGCGTAGCTTCTAAGATGGTCGTTCACAGCGTCGTATATCAAGAATGTGAAGTACCCATCAGTCAGACTTCTCTTGAATGCCCGCTTCAATGAATTTAAATAGGACTCTTCTGAGCTCTCATCATATTCATACTTCAGAGTAGGTTTCTTTACCTGAAATCAGAAGTAAATAATCAGAAAATTCAAAGTTTAAATAATACTTATTTCGATTTGATTAACAGAGTTCCTGGTACCCCTGTAAATCACCATGAACTTTAAAAACAAAATCGTTGTGACATATACTTAGTAATTTAAACTTTTTACATACAATTTTGCCAGTAGTTGGATCTTTCTCCTCGATTTCACCTTCTTGCATGAAATAGTCATCAATGGACATTATTCTGGCAGTGCCGCCATATTCAGCCTCTCTGTCTCTTATTAATTTCGCCAAATACGATTTCCCACTTCCAGGTGGACCTGTGACAATAAGAAATCTGTCATAGACAAAAGACAAAGAGTACATGTAAAATATAATGAATAACGCTGTTTGTTTACATAATTTTTCTATACAGAAAAATAATAAAGTTTAATAATTCATGATTTTACCTCTTAGAATTATCACAATTTTTTCTGGCCTCATTTCACGCCCCGGCGACTCCAAAATATCGTCAATCATAACGACATGTTTAGGCGGTTCAATGCTCTTCTCTGCGCTATTGTTATCCCTAGATCTCTTCGACACGTCTGTCGCTTCGCTATCTCTACTAAGACCTCTTTTACGAGAATCCCTTTCTCGACTTCTACTGCGAATTGTAGGTTCGTCTTTCCTGTGATCCCTATTAAGCCTATCTCTGTACATATCTCTGCCTCTTTCCCTATCTCGCTCCCGCTCCCTCTCTCGTTCTCTTTCACGTTCTCTATCTCTATAACTATCCTCCCGTCTGCCGAATCTATCACGAATATCACGCTCCCTATCATCGCGTCTCCTATCATCGAAACGATCTTCAGGCCTTCTTCTATCATCAAACTCTTCCCTTGGCGGCCTGTGGCGGTAATCATCTCTAATGTCCTCCCTCGGAACCCTTCTCTCGAAATCCCTGTTATATCCGTCTCGCTCTCTCAGCCGTTCCGTCATATCGTATCTGTCTAGAGCCCTCTGGTCATCATCTCTGTCTCTTCTAGGCTTCCTTGAAAACAAGTCATCGACCTCTTTTTCAAAGTCTTTTTTCTTGTTTTCGCTTTCTTTTGACTTGTGATCGTAATCGAACATGTGCACCGGTTCGATAAATTCGCGAGCTGAAAACAGAACGTGAGGTGTTAAAAAACCAACATTATAACAATTTTAGATGACAAGATGAAAGTTCAAGTAAAAAATAGATGGATAAAGAAAGACATGCGCATCTAATACACACACGAATTCTGTATGAATGGCAGATAATCGACATGGACTTCAAATAGTAAGTGCTTTGTTTACAGAAAATAAATGACTTACGATTTTTAGGGCACATTTCTTAAAACAAGCCCTAAAAATGTTATTTTTTTAATTTATAGAAAAAAAAAAAAAAAACATATTACCCTCTATTAAATTGGCTACTTGCTTTGATGGACCCAGGCTTTTTATATATTTCCTAATAAATCAGTTTTTTGTCTGGAACTTCAGATCACTTCATGTCGAACATGATGCAATACGAGTATGCGTAAATCACCATTCCACTTATTGAGCATTAAGTCATTCAGAACAGTTCTAGATAGTTTAATTGACAGCCTTTTTTTCAAACTATAAAACTACATCCATATTATGTATGATCGGGGTAATAAATTTGTTAAGGAATCCCATCAAAGTGCTCGAGCAGAAATTCCAGAAGAAATCCTGTACAAGTGTTAGATCTGATTACACACACATACTCAGAATTTGTGTGTATATCATCTGTACAATCAGCATAAGAACTTCAAAAAACAAAACTGAATCCAAACTCCTCTACATACTAGTTCCAATCAAACTAATGTAAATGGTAATGCAACTAAATCGAGTTGGAAAAAAAAAAGTAATAGTTACACGTAATTCAATTACCTTTTAATCTAAGAGGTTTGTGTTCATATTCAACAACAAAGGATGGGGTGAATAACTGCTCATCCATCCATTTAGGCCTCGAAGGAAGTGGGGGTGGATTTGGCGGTGGCATATTTGGAGGCATACCTCTATTTTGGGGACCTCTAGAGAAATCATTATTCATAATTGGCAAATCCATTAAAGGCTTCGGCCCTGATGCCTGATTTTGTCTCGGTCCTTGGTCATTTCTGAAAGGCACGTTAGGCCCCCCATATTGCGAGTTTCTGTCAGAATACGTGTCCTGGCCACTGCTCCCCTGTCTCTCGTCATACATCTGTCTCTGATTGGGCGTGAATCTGTTCTGGTCTTGGTTTTGTTGCATTGGATAATTTTGTCTGTTGCCAAACTGTTGCTGCTGATTGTTATAACCATCATTCCTATTCCACTGATTGTTAGGAGGCATGTTTTGATTATTGTGCCCTATACTTGGTGGGGGCCCATTATTGTGCCCCATACCTGGAGGGGGTCCATTGTGCCCCATACTTGGTGGGGGTCCATTGTGCCCCATACTTGGTGGGGGCCCATTGTGCCCCATACCTGGCAGGGGCCCATTGTGCCCCATACCTGGTGGAGGCCCATTGTGTCCCATACCTGGTGGAGGCCCGTTGTGCCCCATAGCTGGTGGTGGCCCATTATTGTGGCCCATTCCTGGTGGTGGCCCGTTGTGGTCCATACTTGGGGGTGGCCCGTTATTGTTGCCCATACTTGGGGGTGGTCCATACTGTGAATTTGGAGCACTGTTTGTCTGGACAGCATTGCCAGCAGGAGTGTTGCCCCTGACCATAGAAAGTATATTCATAATCTTTTCGTCACCTAAGATGTTGTTGATACCTTTTGAAATAGTAGTATAGTCTGGCCCCCTTTGTGACTGATTTCTTTCGACATTATCATCAGAAATGACAATAACATCCTGCTGCTGGACTGTGGGAGCTTTATCAGAGTCCGGGACCAAATCAAGTCCGGGTATAGTTTTAGAAGCTCGTCCAGTGGGTAGGAAGCTAGACTTTTCCGGAGGGTAATTTTCATTCGGAGAATAATCATCATTATTAGAATAATTGTCTTCGGTATTTTCATATGAGTCATAACGGTCCTGGGGATCAATATTACCCCTATTGCCCCTGTCATAAGCACCAGAAGCCGCGTTGTTGTACTGCTGATATGATGATGCGTTTGGATTCGAGTAATTCTGATCTTGTTTTTTGTTATAGTTTTGTTGGCTTTGATAATCTTGCCTAGAGTTGTAGTTTTGAGATCGGTTCTGGTTGTAATTTTTAGACTGGTTCTGATTATAGTTTTGAGGTTTATTTTGGTTATAATTCTGCGATCGGTTCTGGTTGTAGTTTTGCGATTGTTTCTGGTTATAGTTCTGCGGCTGATTCTGACTGTAGCTTTTGCCGGGTGTGTGTAGCGGAGGCGGTATGGCGGAGGGTAGTTTACCTGAGACGTGCGTGGCGGCGGCGTCGGGCGCGTTGGCCACGAGGCGATCGCGCTTCTGCTTCATCTGCTGGCGGCGCTCGAGCAGCTGCGCCCGACACGTCTCGAACTTTTGCTCGTACTCCTTGTAGGCTTCCTTGTCGGGATGGTTGACGTTTTCCTTCCTCCACTTCTCGATCTCCTCCTCCCACTTCTGAAACTGAATATCGAAAAGCTTCTCCTCCTCCGCGAGTTTCTTCAGCGCGTCGGAGTTTATCGGCGTCGGCGTGGCCTCCTCGGTTCCGTAGGACCACTGAGTTTGGGCGTTACCTGTGGTGATGTTTACGCTAGTCATGTTGGAGGGGACGGAGGCCCGGGAGGGCGCGGGCACCGGCGCGGGCTGGGGAGGCGCGGCGTACAGCGGCCGGTCGTTCTCGTAGGGCAGCGGCGGCTCGGTCTCGTAGGGCGGCGGCGGCTCGGTCTCGTAGGGCGGCGGCGGTTTAGTCTCGTAGGGCGGCGGCGGGTTGTCGGGCGGCGGGGGCGCGGGCGGCGGCGCACTGCTGGGCGGGCAGGGCACGTTGCCCACCGCCTGCATACTTTGCATCTGCTGTGCATACTGCAATAGATTATATTATCATTTCACAAATTGATAGAATTTCAAAACATTCATTTAATTATCTTCAAGGACGTAGTTATGCAAACCACAACCGACGCACACCTTGGTCGAAAATGAGTTACATACACAGTTGACGTCCGCATCTTGTCATTGCCATGCTCAAAAAAATATCATAGACCTACACCAACTCAAAGTAATAAAAAAACATGTCAGCTTGGGTACCTACCCACAATAACTCCATTTATTAAAAACAAACAAGAACCATGCTGCTAAGTTTCAGATTCACTGCAATTTCGTTGCGTAAATTGATCCATGACCTTGGCGCATGGTTTTTTAGAATCTTTAGTATTTCTATTACGCAAACGGGAAGTAACTCACGTGGTTCTTGTTATCACAAGAAAAAAAGGGAATATAGTACCCTTTTTTTTATTTTTGGTCACGTCAGTTTGTTCTGATATGCACATCAAATACTATTAATCTAGTAAACCAAGATGCTTAATTATTTTTAACGAATCATATTCTACCAACATAGTACTTGAACAAGAACTGAGTCAGTAGCTAAATGAATAACGTTATATCTCTCAAAGTAAACGCAAAACGACTGGACAATATTTTATCTATCTATATTTAAAAAATATAAACTTTATTTCCCTTGGTCATCGCATCACACGTGAACGAATGGAACATGGAAGGTTCTTGGAAAAACAAAATAAGGAAGTTGCGCAGAAAATCCATTATGTAGAAACTAAAGACCACATGAACCAAGTTGCAGGCAACAGCTAGTTTGAAAATAATAACTTTCCAATGTTGTGTAAAATAATAGAAACTATATAAAAGAAAGTTCGATTTTTGGTAGTGTAAGTACATTTTTTGTTGAAGTAATGCGAGGTCCCTATTGCAAAAATACCATTATTGTGAGTTAGTTCCCATTTGCAATTTGTATTTAGTTTCTCCGATAATTACATTAATGGATAAATAGCTGAAATAAACAAGAAGTAATTTTATTTCTTAAACACACTGTTTTAACCCCTTTAATATCCAACAATGGAATTTCTATTGAGTCTTGTTTAGGTATGCTTGATCAGTTAATAAACTTTTATGATCAAATAATCATCATTTCAGCTATGGACGTCTACTGCTGAACACAAGCCTCCCCCAATGACTTTCATCGAGGGGTATTGCCAATACTCGCCACGCTTGGCAGGCGGGTTGGCGAGCGCATTTTTTATAAAATTTCGCACGCAGACACCGCTGCCCGTCTCGCGCTACAGGAATTAGTCGCCTCTTACGACACGCCTACTGTTGGCGGTGGGGAAATGTATTCTTTACGGCCGTCCCCACACAGCACAAATAATGCAATTGTTTTATTATTGTGAAAACTAAACACAAATTGCAATATGGAACCCTTCAAGTGCCCATACCCCACTGTGGACCCGATTCCTTACCCATAATTTTAGCCAGCATGTAACAGGATATCACAAAACTAACATGTTGTGGGTTGGTTATAGTATGTGTCCGCATGTCCATATTAATAACTAAAATAAAATTTTGTGTAACTCATTACCATAGGTATGATTTTACTTATATAAAAAATTCTGTATTTCACAAGTGTAACAGTACACCTGTTATGATTTTCCGAACAAAAAAAAAGGTTTTAAATATTAAGATACAGTCCATGTATTAGATACCTCATTTGAAAAAAAAATACAAATACTTACATGATTCTATTAATATCAGTACTAAGAAGCTAGATATAATAATATTTTTGTTTGTTTTAACTTGTAAAACCCCAAGCTGTTCCATGAGACTACGTAACAGTTTCCAATGTCTCATTTCACTGTGCTAGGGGGTTAACCGACATTGTGAAAGCGATAAATGTATTATTTATTAAACTCATGTGTCTGCCACTTATCAACACTCCATATGACCGTCAGCAGTTCTAATCAGAATAGTGCTCAAGTTTCACTGTCTCATCGAGTACCTACAGCAATCAGCAAGACCTATGGAGCACGACACTTAGTTAACCTAATGAAAAGTTACTGCATGTATATAGAAATATTGGTCCATAGTTCATACTTACCAATCGTAAGTTTTAGGATTAGGTATACTCAATATCTACGAGGTTGTGAAGTTATTTAACAAATCTTACCTTTTCCCCATACTGATTCTGCCACTGGGCATACTGCTGCTGCCACTGCGCCCATTGCTGCCAATTCTGTTGCATAGCAGCCCATTGTTCAGGAGTGTAGGATCCAACGTTCATCATATCGGGAGTCATAGCTACAGGGGCCGAGGGCCATTGACCTTGCGGGGGCATTGACCACGACATTTTAATTAATCAATTCAAATGATTATTTTAAAACTTGCATTAGACATAACCAAAGGCCAAAATTCTGTTTTCAGTAAAAAATCTCCCATGTCATTTTTTACAACAAATAGTCGGCCATTTTGAAATCATAGGCTTGCGCCCAGGCTACAACGCAACGCAACGTTGACTCAGTGATGTACAAATGTCGATATTTATAGAACGAAATCGACTTTATTGGTTTTTTAGTTTAATTAAAACTAATATATCATGAGTAATCAATAACAAGCAGCATATGATAGAACATTGGTATCTGGCGTGTTACTTATTACGTACAGTACAAATAATTAAATTAATCATCTATTTTAGATTACTGATACGAAGGGTGCGCCCCTTGCCCCTGCATAAATAAGAATATTTTGTACGTCAAATAAATAATGAATGGAACATGTTACCATTTTGTAATTATGTACAAATATTGGTCAATAAAGTCATTATTTCAGTGTAAATATAGGCATACATATCCGTTACTATGATACAAACAGTAATGAAGTATATTGAAGTTATTTGTGCAGATACGAGAGTGGATTGAAAAGATCACGTACTGGCTAACTAAAACTAGTAAAACTAGTTTTTTTTCTGCCGCTATTTTGAATTGTCGTTATTCAATTGTCACTGTCAGCCCGCGAATTTTCAATTTGTAATCCCGTTTAGATATAAAGGTCTAGCAGGCTAAGCGAATCAAAGCCACCTTAACGACGGATTTGGTCATTCTTTCAGGTGGTGCGCTGGCGGGCCCTAAGGACACTATGCTTATTATCAGTCTTGCATTCTGTCCTTACACTTCATAATAAAAAAACGTTTTTTTTTTTTTTACTTTTCGAGGAGGTACTTACAGAATTTAAGCGTGGGTGGACGAGTGATCATTTATGATGACCCCCGCTTCGGCCGGTCAAGGACGTCTATGACCAAAGAAAACATCGGCAGTGTGTGATATTATATCGAAACACCGTAGATTGACTGTCAGGAAAACTGCAGAAACTATAGACATGTCATATGAACAACCGCAAAACATCATTGTCAATGAACTCTGCTTCTCTAAGGTTTCCGCTGGGTGGGTTTCAGTGAAGCAAAAGCGAATTCCACTTACAATTTCTTGCGACTGTTTGGAGATGTTAGAAGCTGATACATAAGGTTTTCTTGACAGATTTGTGACAATGGATGAAACCTTAGGTTCACCACTATACCTCAGAGTCAAAACAACAATCCAAATAATGAAAAAAATTTGATGAACCAACTCCATAGAAAGTGAAGGCAATTCTGTCGGCAGGCAAGGTGATGGCGTCAGTTTTTTGAGATGCTAAGGGTCTCATAAATAATTATAATACAGGGGCAGCTTGTGGCAAGCTGTAGGTGAGTGGCGGGTGACACCTCGGACCCCGATTCTCCGGAGGGCCCGTATTTATTTGGCCTTGACCTCTTGTGCTTTTCTTAACTGGCCAGCCAAGAGTGGAGTTGCAAGAACAGAACCTGTGCTCCAGGTTGGAAGTGTAAAATGTCATACATAACGCCGGGATCCCGTTGACTGGTGCGTTTAGCACTAGAGTCTTGCGCCCCGAAGACTCGCCTCACCGAGCCGCCGCTCACACCGATGTTGCTACCCTCGCTACCTTCTAGTGGCTTTAATGGGGTGGCCCATTTAGTGAGTGGCGGGCGAGTCACCACTCACCGCCTGCCCTGATTATCGAGATGAGACATTTGTTATGGCAGGCATCCCGTTGTCTCATCAATATCCCGGCAATCATTCCATCAAGTTCCTTTCTATAGACCCAGTTTAGTTTCGACCTTATCTGCAATAGTCCTTGCACCGAGCGGGTGCTGTCTTGTGCTGTATCTTCTTAATAGTACAGGCAGAGATAGTATCCGCTAGGTGTACATATCCCAACTTGTTATCGTATCTCAAAGGGGCCTCTTCGTGTTGGATCTGTATCCCCACAAACGCGATACAATATATACAGATACAACAATAATATTGGACATACATTACTCTGATCCTATGGTAAGTAGCCAAAGCACTTGTGTTACAGAAATCAGAAACAATGAAGGTACCACAACACCCAGACCCGAGACAATATAAATAAGTAATTTTCCTACATTGAGCGATTAGGAATCGAACCCGGGACTATCATTATAGTGGACTACCTTCCGAAAAGTGAAATAATAAACTCAACGTACTGTTGCACCCTTTTACGTCGTTTACGTGAAGAAGTTAAACAGAAACGCACAGGATTACTGAGAAAGAAAGTGTAGTTTCACCAGGACAATGCCCGAGTTAACACGTCTGTCGAGTCTATGGCTCAAACTCGTGATTGTGGTTTCGAATAGCTGCCCCAACCGGCTTATTCTCCTGATTTAGCAACTTCGGACATTCATTTGTTTCTAAACCTAAAAAAAAATCTGGGTGGCCAGAAATTTTCATCAAATGAACAGGTTGAAGCACAGTAAACCTGTATTTTGAAGTCCTTAAGGATTTTTTTTTAACTGGTATGAAAGCTTTGGAAAGCAGGTAGAAGTAATTGAGCTAAATGGAGATTATGTCGAAAAATAAAAATATTTTTGTATGTATTTTATTCTGTTTCCTTGACTAGGCCGCGAACTTTCCAATCCACTCTCGTATATACCTCGGTCACTAAACCTGTTAGTTGCTTAGCCACAGATCCAAGAGGTAAGCTGATTAGACACCATACCGAAGATATTCCGGATATCAGTCTATGTGAGAATAGACTGGCCTTCAAACAGTTTAGGAACAACAAGGCGCCGGGTGGTTAAGGAATCACCTCAAAGCTTCTGAATGCAGGTGGAACACCGATCTTTAAAGTCCTTTAGTGACACTTTAACTCTGTCTTGCTCGAGTAAATAAAGGCAGAGGCATGAAATAGAGGTGCAGTGGTGCTCTTCTTCAATAAAGAGTATGACATCTTACTGAAGAATTACAGACCCATCCCGCTTCTGAGCCACGTCTACAAATTGTTTTTGAGGGTCATTACGAACTGTATCGCTCGTATCTTCCAGCGTCCTGAACAAACGGGCTTAGAAGAAACTTTAATACCGAAGACCATACATCCGTATGATGCGGCAAGTTATACAGAAGACCGAGGAGTATAATTTGCTATCCTTTCCTCGATCCTTTGATCGAGCCTTTGTATCAAAGGATCGAGACCTGGGCAGAGCTACAGTCTCTACAGTGATGCCATATTGACTATTCGTCCATCGAGGTGCCGAAGTGTTTGTATAAAAACGCCAGCATATTGGTCTGAATATAGGAGCACAAAGGCCGAAACTGTTAACCGCTGCATTGTACGACGCTTTCAATAAAAGCCACAGCAATGCATAACCATTAGGGGCTAGGGGATAATATTACTATGTGGCGAATGAAACTACTTAATGTCTTGTGAAGAAGTAAACTTTAGCTGGTGACAAACGGGTCACGGACGCGTCTTGACATTGTGGGGTCAAACGATGTCATTGGTCGATTCTTCCGTCAACCTCCGCCAGCCCGCCAGTCAAATTTGGTCCGATTTTATATTCACCTGCACAACTCGAACTTCAGTTAGCTAAAATCGTATGCTCAATCTGGAACAAAAAGCAAAGAGTCAACGGTTAAAGCAATGTCAAGACGTGTCCGTCCCCCGTTTGTCACCAGCTTAAGTTTACTTCTTCACAAGATATTAATAAGTAGTTTCATTCGACACATAGCAATTTATCCCCTAGCTCCTAATGGTTATGCGGTGCTGCCTTTGTGAAACAATAAACAGGATTGGAAAATGTTTAGATTCTACAGCGCATTTCATCTTGACTTAAAACCGGTGACACACGGCTTCAGGATATCAGTTTCGGAACAGGACGGGGTGGAGTCTTGCCGACGGGCTGGCGAAGTTGACGAAAGGATCGACCAATGACAGCGTTTGACCTCACAATGTCAAGACGCGTCCAAGGACGCGTCTGTCGCCGTTTGTCATCAGCATAAGTTAACTTCTTCACAAGATATTATAAGTAGGTTCATTCGAAACATAGCAAGATTATCCCTTTGCTCTTAATGGTTATGCAGTGATGTGGCTTTTATCATCAACATCATCATCATCACCATCAACAAAGACAGACTTTTTAAAAAACTACACGACAAAAATATCGGTGAACATACATAAGAAAACATAAAAACATAGAACCTTCTCCTTTTTTGAAGTTGGTTAAAAATACGGAGTCCTTTGTTATTGTTCTCTAGGGCTAATAACAAGGCATTGTTCTTGGTTTTCAAACTAAATTCGTAGAGATTCGACAAACGTGGTATTAATACTAAGATGCCACAGACTTCCAAGTTTTGCAGAAGGACTTGAATGTAAATCTAATTAAAACGTATATAGTTTTGTATTACATGAATATATCGTCGTAGTTACCTACGAAACTGCATAAGGCCGCGCCGTCTCATCGCGATGTGGCCAGATCTTTAGGTACTGGTTCTGCTGCTTGCAACAGTCATAATTAGCTGAACTTGAATGCTCTAAATAAAAATAAAAGCCGATAAAAGATTAAAAAAGCAGAAAATCCTAAGATTTATTTTATTAAACGACTTTATCGTAGTTGAGTCTTTTTATTTGACTAGAATCTTTTTTTTTTAAAACGAAACTCATAGAAAGTTTATAAATTATCTTTATAATAATTATTATAAATTTCTTATAACTATAATACAACAACGTCGTCCAATTAAAGAAAATCCTAAACGCAAATAATCATAATATGATATTATTATCGACATCACAACTTATCGACTTTTATTCATAGGGACATCTCTACACTGACGCCATTTTTGCGTTGAGTTTGACTCTTGCGAGTGTGTCAATTTCGACAAATTATTTAGATTTTCGTAATAATTTATTACTTTTGCGATATTAAATAAGAATTAATATTGTTCGTTTGAAGTCCCCTTTTGTAATAAACATAAAAGTTTCAGTGGTTATCGATTATCTCCAGGAATATTACATGCGCGGGAAATGTGGTTGTGTCCGACCGTTCCCGTCGAAACAAACATAGCTAAATAATTTCTAATTAATTGTTTTGTGCATAATAATCACAATGATCGCGCACCGAGCGCGTGAGACTCGGAGGTTAAAAGCTTTAAAATTGCCCAAAAACATTGAACGTTTATACAGGGAAGGGAAATGTCGCGATTGTGCAGTGGTGGTGACGCGAATGGACTTTGCTAAAATATTAGGCAAATTCACGAAGGTAAAGATTCAATATGAAAGTAGTGGTACGACGCCTAAAACGAAAAAGAACGCCGAAGTGATTTCACCTAACTCAAATGCAAGGTTAAAGAGCAACGAAAATGGAATGGTGCTGATACACAGAAATGCTTACAACCAGCACCCAGTCAAAGAGCTCGCAAGCCCCAAGAAACCCTTGAGGACTTATACAACTACCAAAGTACTAGATAACAATGTACTGAAAGAGAATAACAGGTTAAAAAAGACACAAATTGTGAAAGATAAAAATTCTAATATAAATATTACCAGTAATCAAAACAAGAAAGAAACAAATTTAAAATTAAAACAATATGGTATAGTATTTGTGAAACCTTTATCGAGGAATCACAACATGAGAAGTAAAATCTCTTTATCAGACTTATTGCCTTCTGTGAACAAAAGTATACTTCCATCGGAAGAGTGGTGCATAGATTATTTGCCCCGAAGCATTGAACCTACAGATGATAAGGTGTATGACCGAATAGCAGCAGAGTTGGAAGACCTGATGTATAATGAAAAAATGCCTGAGAAGCAAGTTAGCAAGATAGAAGCTGATGGCAAAGATGAGTTTCCATCTATAATGGACATTTTAAACGATAATACTAACAACAGTTCTAAAGCAAATGACCAAAGTACTTCCATAGGATTTAAGGCCAATTTAGAATCTAGTGATGTTGAAGCAATGCTTCTAGGTAAGGCTACTTCACCCAGAAAAGACTCCATGGAAGTTAATACTGAGATGGGTAACTTAATTGAAGATGTGGCACAATTCAGTGCCATTACAGAAGAACCTAATCCCAAGATTACTGAACCTATCGTTGATATGGAGAATCCTCATAGTCCTTCTATACTTGATGAAGCTCTTCAAAAGGGCATCGAAGAACATTTACCTTGTGTTCAGGATTCTGTTCAAATTAACATACCCGAAGAATCTAAAAATACTAAAGTATTCACAAAGATGTCATTCCCATCCAACATCACACATTTGATATTCAAAAAAACTTTCAATGGGAAGTGTTTGAAATCTGTTTTATGTCCTAAAAATTTAAAATATAGTATTGAATTGGATGGCAAGACAGTTGAATTCTTGGGAGCCCCCAAGTTCATCTCGAGTTTAGAAGATCTTCAAGTGTTACTACAGATTGTGAATGAGACTGAATTGCAAAATCTTTATGTGTATCATTAGTTATGGAAATAATATTGTTAATTACATATTGCTAATTAACACACAAATGAAATTGGAAAGCCATTGCAGCATTTGTTAATGTCTTTAAGACTTTTTGACTATGCTAAACTGGGTAAGCTCATTGATATTTGACTAGCTATGGTTTTTTATGTTGTAAATTATTTTATGATGTGTTAAATTTGCCATGAAATATAAAATATACATTGCAATTTAATAATGTTTGTAAGAATCTTAAAAAAAACTAAATTAGATGCTAACTACCTACTTTTGGCTGGTGGCATTTTACAATGTAACAAAGTAAAAAATATTCTTAAAAAATCTTAAGGCATAGTAATACATACAATTTCTATCTACCAAATAAGTCAAATGAATGTTTGATGTATCCCCAGCCAAAAATATTGGTTACACTTCATAGATGCTTGTATCATATTATAAAGAGAATGACAACATAATTGTAGTTATTGTGCTCGACTGAAGAAAGTGAATGGTAAAATATAGTTATTTTTGTAAAATTGTATGAGATGTCAACATCAAGTGTGGATTAAGTGCAGATGTGTTAATTAATTGTAGAAACAAATTATTATATTATACAAGTAACACTCTTCAATTCTGTTTTTCACACTGAAATTATCATTTAAGAATTGTTCATTATCACTCAATGGCGATTTTTACTACAGAATTATATTCTAGCAATCAATGAAAATGATTAAACTGTAATAATGATTTATTACATATAACAACAAAAATACATTTTACTTAGTAACAACTTAAAGTATTGATTTATATGTTAACTTACAACTATTGAAGTCCTGTTGGACTTTGGAATTAGTAAGTTGCATGACTGTAAACTTAAATGCCTTTACCCTGCTTGGATTATAAATAGTCTTTTGGTACAAAATGTATCTTGCTAAGCTATAAAAATATGTTAAATTTATGTAGGTATAAAAGTATAACATCTAATTATGATACAACCACTGAACTTGTAAATTTTAGTATTAAGTACATAGATATAATTAATCCAACTTGTAATGTTATTTTTAACTTCTTGTAATATTCAATAATGTCTTGATAGTTTTATTATTTCCTAAAAGTCCTGCTGTGTTTTATTATTATAATACACTGTAGTTTCTATATTGTTGCAATTTAGTAGAAAGAATGACATTTTCAGATTTATGTAAAACTGGAATTATTAGTTATTTCTGTTAAGGGGCTTAATTCATAGGATTTGTTCAATTAAATATAAAACCTTGATGGTTTGTAATCATGTTGTTTTATTTATTGCAGTTTAGTATATTTATATTGTTTGCTAAAGGGAGTGTAATTGGTTGGGTAGCTAGTTTGTGTTCCCTCCTTTGCAACGGAAATAGTGGCAACTTCACATGCTGCCCCAATTATTTGATGCATTGGGCAATCCTTATTTGACACTAAAAATGTAGCTAAAGCTCCAACAAATGCATCCCCAGCTCCCTAGAAGACAAATATTAAGTTCATAATGGTTTTTTACAATTTGATTTCTGCAGGTCTTCTACAGTCAGGTATAACTAGTATGAGTGACTCATTTATATTAAAAATATATACAGTTACCGTAGTATCCACTGCAGTTACAGGTTCACAGAACACATGGGTAGCTGGCTCATTCTTGGAAGCATACACAGCTCCTTTTTCCCCTAGGGTGATGATGACTAATTGACAACCAGCACTCAGTAACTTGTTCAAAGCTTCAACTGAATTTCTGTTAAGTAAAAGAAAGAAGTCTTGCATTTCTGTTTTTATCCTGAACATTCACACACAGTATGAAACATGTTAACAGAGTCGAATGGTAATTATTAATCCTGTACTAATACAAATAGTTTTTGCTTATTAAATATGGTTTATAACTTACTCCAGATTTACATTAAGATTTGTTATCATTGAGGCCTCTAATTCATTTACACATAAAATAGAACAGTATGGTAAAATCTGATGAATATCATTTCTAGCAGGAGCAGCATTCAAAAGTTTTATCTGAAAAATTTATTTACATTAGTACAAACAAATTACATCTTCACAGTTCAATTATCAACATAAGAAACAATTATCAACATACTTACTCCTTCATTAAGTTTAAAAGCCTCCAATGTGGCCTCAAATGGTGTTTCCAACTGACCAATGAAAACATCAGCTGATTTTATTAAATCATGGGAGTGTACTACATCCCCCTTGCTTAAATGCCCATTGGCTCCAAGCACAATAACTATTTGGTTCTCTCCACTCTCTGCCACTGATATTTGAGCAATACCAGTTGTTACATTAGGTGTAATGTAAACATGGGAGACATCCACTCCTATTTCCCTCAAGTAGTTCTTATATTTTTCGCCCCATTGGTCATCACCTATAAAAAGCAATAAAACATGTTTTGACTCGTTTTGAGTGAATGATCAACATTAATTTATCAAGTTGCATCTTGATAACTGGGAAACTCTTAGAGTTCAAACTTAGCTTAAATATGTTAAATTTAGAATTAGTTTTCTACACAACACAAACAGTTTTTTATAAAATAGGTAAGTACAGTATGTAAAAATCATACCTACTCTACAAATCATGTAGGCATTTCCACCAAGTTTGGACGCTGCCACACATTGATTAGCACCTTTTCCACCATAGCTTGTTGTGAACTTCGTACCATGAAGAGTCTCTCCAGGTTTCGGCAGTCTTGGAGCATAACTAAACATAAAAGTTTTAGAAAAAATCTTAAGAAATAATACTGGTAAGTACTGGTAGGTGTTACGAATTATTTTGGCTAACTGTTATTCTTAACCAAACCCAGTAAAATACTCACATTCAAACAAAATCTTACCAGCGGGTGAGTTTTCAAAAAAATTCATAGATTAAGTACTTACATACAACTTTTTTGTGGACCCAAAAGTTATGTAATCGACACAAGACAGTGGCTTATTTAATGTTTTTCTTATTTTTTAAATTGGCATTAATAGCTGTATTTAATTTTAATACATTAAGTACTTACGTGGTAAAGTCCACTGAGCATGAGCCGAAAACCACTATTTTCGGAGAACTTTTGTTCTGACTCGAATACATAACGCAACAAAAACGAATACTATAAACGATGTAGATTATTCCGTAGAAAATTGTATCATTTAATGGACTAAGTTTATAGTTTATTTAATTGATAAGAATTTGATAACAACTTATTTGTTTAGACATTTGTGATACCTAATCGTTTGATCTTGTCATTTAAAGCAATACATTTTAGTAAGGGATTAAGGATGTATAATATTAAATGACATGGCCCTAAATTGCAAAAAAAAAATGTATTTAGGTATAGTCGTCGGCGTATTTTTAGCCGGCTTCAAAAAAGGAGGAGGTTCTCAATTCGTCGGTTTTTTTTGTATGTTCAGCGATCATTCGTTACTACGTTGACCGATTTCGATAATTATTTTTTTGTTTGAAAGGTAATACTTTCAAAATGGTCCCATAAAAATTTGGTTAAATTCTGATGATGGGATCTATAAGAAAATCATCAAACATTGCAGAAGTCCGTACCACGCCAACTGATTTTAGTATCTATCTTACCTAATATCTTTGCCAAATGTAAACCGATTTTGTTTGATGTTTTTTTTTAATTAATAGCATAAACTTTAAAGATACTATAACATAAAATTTTCGGAAAAAAAATTTACCCCTAAGGGTGGAAAAATATGAAATGAAAAAAAACCGACTTCAAAAAACTAGAACGCTAAAAATAATGCTGGCTGGTTCCACACGCTTGGCAAACAGTGGCAAACAGCAAACACAAGCGTGTGGATAGCTGTTGGCCTGTTTGTGATGTGTTTGCCACTGTTCGGCGTCGGTGTCGGTTTTTGTGCACAAATCTAGGGGTGTTCGACAAACGTGTTTGTGATGCATCCACACGCTTGTTTAGCAATCAGTAGTACGCGCGAGCTACGAGTACGGGCGGCGGACGTTGTAGAGATGGGTCGGATTAGGAAAATAACATGCTACTAATACTCATTAATACTCATTTGTTCAGTATATAGGCCCTCTTCCGGGCACTTATACACGTCCCAAAATATGCTTTACCCTACCACCGCTTCGGGACTACATATCAGCTGGTATGAGACGAAACGGCGCAACAAACTCAGTCACCTTTGTCAGCCTTTTTTACAGGAAATACAGTTACAAGACATGAAGTAAGTGCGAGCTGAGCAGGTTAAGTCCATGCACTCTTGTCGTTCAAATAATCGTTTACCTTATAATACCCTTTTTCATAAGGTTTTTTTTAAATGTGAATTTTGAACTCATGTACAGGTAGCTCAACAAGAGTCTGTGGAACTTTATTAAAAAATTTAATACATTTCCCCAAGAATGAATTACCAACTTTGTGTAGTCTGAAGCTCGGAACGGCAAGTTAATTTTTATTACGAGTATTATAATGATGAAAATCACTTTTTAAGCTCAACAAACTTAGATTTTTTCGAACAAATGTATTGAGAGGCTACTGTTAATATATTAATATCTTTAAAAATCTCCCTCGAGAGTCACGAGGTCCAAGACAGTATATTGCACGTACGGCTCTTTTCTGCAACACAAAGATTGATTCAATGTCAGCAGCAGAGCCCCATAGCAGTAAACCATACGACAACAAACTATGAAAATAACTAAAGTATACTAGTCCTGCCGTTTCGACATCAGTTAAAAGCCTTATTTTCCTCACTGCATAAGCCGCTGAACTGAGCCTTCCTGACAGGGCAACTATATGGGGACTCCATTGGAGCCGGGAGTCTAATGTAATTCCCAAAAAAATTGTGGAATCGACTGCATCTATATGATCGTCTGACATATTAATATGCGTACTGACCTGCCTCACATTGGGCATAGTGAATTTAATGCATTTAGTTTTGTTTGCATTTAGCAACAGGTTGTTAGCTGTAAACCAGCGTACTACTTGAGAGAGAGCACTATTTACATCGTCAAAGGCAGCTTCACCTCTGTCAGTTTTAAAAATCAATGATGTATCATCTGCAATATCTCACAAAGATCTTTAGTGAAGTAAGGAAGGTCATTTATATAGATTAGGAATAATAGAGGTCCCAATATAGAGCCCTGGGGCACACCCATGCGTATTGGAGCTCCAGAAGAGTCAGTTCCATTGACATTAACTTTTTGAATTCTATCTGTGAGGTACGACTCTAACAATTTACCTGAATCATTTGAGACACCATAATGCCGTAATTTCATTAATAAAGTCTTGTGATCTACACAATCGAAAGCCTTAGAGAAATCACAAAAAAACCCCTAAAGCATCTTGTTTTCTTTCAAAAGCATTGAAGATATGCTTAAGGAGTGCAACTCCAGGATCAGTTGTGTTTCTACCTTTGGTGAAACCAAACTGCTTCTCACTCATGCAACAGTTTGTTAGTTCTAAAATGTGATAAGAGTTGATTGAAGACTATCTTTTCAAATATTCTAAGAGCTGGTAGTATTGATATAGGTCTAAAGTTGGAGGGATCACTTTTATCACCGGATTTAAATAATGGTATAATTTTACTAAATTTCATTAAATTAGGAAACGTACCTTCATCAATACACTGGTAAAATGTACAAGCAAGATGAGTTGCTATACTATCGATTATATGGTTAATTATATTGTTCGAAATGCCCCACAAATCTTCAGTTTTTTTTCAGATTCAGCTTTCTAAATGTTTTAACAATAACATCAGGATTAACATGTCTAAACTTAAGGGAAGAATTGCATTCATCCACATTTGATTTCAAAAAAGTTTCCGCAAGACCTGGCGTAGAGTTTAATTTATTAGTTGTAGCAATTGGTTTAATAGAAAAGAAATCATTAAACGCGTTTGCTACTTCACTGTCTGATTTAATAATTTTATTATTAATATTAAGGCAAATTGTGCGATTGTCTGTTTCTGCTTGTTTCTCTATTAATAATGCTCCAAGTAGCGTTTATATTATTTTTAGAGCTAACAATAATATCCCGAATATAATTAGCTTTAGCCAGTGCACATACCCTTTTGAAAATTTTTGAGATTTTTTTAACATATTCAATAATATTAGGGTCTTGAGTGTGCGCTTTAAGGTCGTATAATTCGTATAATTTTTTCCTACTTTTATGAATACCAGTCGTGGCCCAGTCACTAAATTTACATTTATTTGTGTTTATTTTAACATGTTTTTGTTTAAATATATTATTAAATTCATCTTTGACCAATACAAACAGATTTCCATATGATACATCTACAGTGTTACTGTTGGCTAGTAATAGATTTATTCCACAATCAATATTATTCTTAAATCTATCTAATTGGCTAGCAGTGACTGGCCTACAAACAATATCCACCATAGGCGAGACATGATGGTGCTCAAATGTGGCTATTTGTCCACTATGATCCGATTGGAGACAATTTATAATCGATTTATTTATTACTTTACAATTACAGAAAATATTATCTAAGCAAGTAGCTGATGTAGGAGTGGTTCTTGTAGGTTCAATAATAGATTATATAAATTATAAGATTTAAAAAGATTTAGGAACCTTGCAGAGTTTTGTGTATCTACTAATAAATCAATGTTGAAATCTCCACACATAACTATCTTCTTATTCGATTTACATACCTTTTTTAATACCTCCTCCATAGTGGACTCAAAAAGATGGTAATTTGCTGATGGGGGTTTGTAGACACTAATAATAATATATTGCTCCAGCTCAGCACATGCTAGTTCAATAG
The DNA here is from genome assembly GCA_963576865.1 of Anania hortulata. NCBI lineage: Eukaryota > Metazoa > Arthropoda > Insecta > Lepidoptera > Crambidae > Anania > Anania hortulata. The sequence goes on from OY756400.1 coordinate 3,203,217, forward strand.
TTTGTTCTATAGAGAGTGCCACGATATCTTTGCGTTCTTTGGACTTAATATTCTTTTTAATTAGAATTAGTGATCCCCCTCGTATAGCTGACTCTCTACTTAACAAGCTAATGACTTCCCAATTTTCAATTCTTAAGAGCACTTCACATTTCTTAATCCAGTGCTCAGTTAGACAGAGGACATGTATATCCATGTCTTGCAAATACAATGTTATTTCCAGTTCTTTGCCGGAAAAGCCTTGTATATTTTGATGAACAATATTAAGGCAGTTAGACTTTTCCTTTGTCGCTATAGGTAGGTTGCAAGAGATTTCCTCTGTTGTCTTAATGTTTAATTTAAATGTATATAATTATTCGTTGGAACTGATTCTAACTTGTGAACTATTATGTCATTGCTCTGCTTAATAAAAGCAGTTTGTTTAGCCAAGTTCTTGGCTGACTTAATAAAAAATGATAGCGACATTGCTATTTGTCTTTTAATTTTACTGCTGAGATAATATTTATCTCGGGTCAAATAAATTTAATTACATTTTAATTTAAATAATAATTAATGTCAATAATATGAATTTTTTAATAAAAATTAATGATAAAAGTATGTTACTATTTCACGCAAAAACGGTTGTGTTTGGTGTTTGTGATCGGTATTTGGCACGTGTTTGGTGTTTGTGGCAAACACCAAGCATGTGGAGGCACCATAACACTTAAGTACCTAATCAGTTACTTTTGGAGTCGGTGCCAGTCGATAAGAGATTCTGTTTTCGTTTGCACCGACTTTTGTATACTCGTGTTTGTAATAATAATCGTCCATAAACAAAAATGGCGTCGTCCGTTTGCAAACGGTCGCTGTTTTGTAAAATGCGTAAGGCAATTGTAAAATGACTCGTCAGTTAGGGTCTGTCCACATGCCGCGTTGCGTCGTCGCAACGCAAACATTTTGACGCATAGCCAATCACACAGGCGCTGCGCTATCGCAGCGTTACTACGGGGCAGTCGTAACGTTCCGTCATCGCAGCGGCAACGCACCGTTGCGGCGAGAGTTTTCTAAAAACATCGGCAACATCGCTATAAGTCTATAGAAAGCATGGATCGGAAAAGACGTTTGGCATTGCTCCATTACTACGTCACCGCCGAACCTAAATCGTGGAAAAATCACAAGATGGTGTTAGATCTCTCCCTTATTTTAATTTCGAAATAGTGATGGACAATTTTTTTCAGGATGAAATCAGGATGAGCTTGCGTCTCTTAACGCACAAACAACTGAGCACTGCCATTCCGGCGTCGCTTTGCAATGAGTACACCCCTTCCCGCTTCGTCTCGGAGGCTCCAGTTGCGACGACGCAGAGAACCGTGTGTACAACACTATGATTATTAGGGCCAGTCCACACGGCGCGTTGTGTCGTGGAAACGCAAATATTTTGACGCATAGCCGGCAACACAGGCGCTGCGCTATCGCAGCGTTACTACGACGCAGTCGTAACGTTCCGTCGCAGCAGCGGCAACGCACCGTTGCGGCAAGCATTTTGTAAAACATCGCTATTAGAATATCAGGTTGAGCTTGCGTGGCTCAACGCACAAACAACTGCGCTGCCGTTCCAGCATCGCAATGAGTACACCCCTCACCCCCGCTTCTTCTCGGGGGCTGCAGTTCAGTCGTTAATTTGTGATATCGATATTGTTACTTCAATTTTCAAGGTCAACTATCGATAGGTTAGGTAAACTATTAAAAAAATATATTCAGTAGGTAACGCTAAACTGTTGCTTCCTATCTTCTGAATATTAGTAGTGTATGTACCTACTCATACATATCAGACCTAACAGTAGGTAGGTACTTGAACTTATCCAACTGCAAAATCGCCTGACGAATAAAACTCAGCAGTAGTAATGCTCTTAAAAAGTGGTTAAGCATACATGAAAAATAAATTGAATATGTGTTTTTGAAAGAAATAAAAAAGACTATAATACATTTTAAAACTCTTGTCTAGTTGTATGTTATTGTTACTTAATTTATACAAGCTTTTTCTGGAAGGTAAAAGACTAATTACAAGGAAATATCAAGTAACGTAAGTTTTTTTGCTGATGGGTTTGAAAATAATTATGTAAAGACAACAGCACATCAACTTCAATTTTTTTCAATTGATATTGGTCTCTGTGTCAGAGTTAAAGTTGAAAATCAATTCAATGACCTTTAACTTTTTGAGTAGGTAGGTCAACCTACTGCCATTGTCTTTACATTACATTTCTTGCCCTTTATAATGTGAAGCTTAGCTTTATATCTTAACTTGTAGGTGTTTTACTATCAGCAATACTTTCTTTTGTGATCTCTTGTAATTTAGCTTCTGATGTTTGAGTTTCCTCTCTTCTGCCAATTTTTTCTGCCATCTCTGCATACTTTGATTGTCTATAGTCGTATTTTGCTGCATCTAACAAAACATTCTGAATCAGCAGTCTGTTGTTTGATTGCCGATTGATCAGCGACGGATATGGGTTCCCTCTCAGTTCAAGCACGACTTTGTCTTCATAACGACTAGGAAGTGGTCTAGGAGCATTCAACATTCTAGTATAAGCTGTGTTGTAGTTTTCAAATCTTGGCACTAGGACTTTAAATAGTTTATGTATCAGCTCTTTCTCTAGTAGCCAGTAGTTTGCTACATCCATTGTAGGTTTGTGACAGTCTCCATAACGAATAGCTTCGGAAATAAGCTGTAAATAAAAGAAACAAAACAAAGTAGTACCTACTTAATATTAAGACATGCATTTGATTCAATAATTCAGCAAGTTAATGATACCAACCCTTTCAGCATATTGACGAGCTTCATCACCTCTGTTGTGATTTAGCTCAATCCTTTCGTATTTTATTAATCCAGTAACAGTTTTACGTAATTTATCTATTCTACCTTCAGGACCTTTAACGCTTCGTAGTTTGCGAGGTTGCACAGGAACCTTGATTCGCAACTTTGAGACCAATTTTGAAATTTCTGCTTGATTCATTGTTATTATTATATTACAGAATGAAATACATATAAAAAATATTTTCAGAAATGCGTTTTGAGGTTAAGTTTTATTCTCTTGACCACAGATTAACATACTCTTGACATCAATCAAATTGTACACAGATTAATATATGGTGATTGGTGGTACTCTATGCTTGACATCACAGATTAGACAGAGTACGTCTAAAGCTTGACATTAGCGTTTGACAGTCAGTTTTTTTTTACTTTTACAACATGCAGCACCAACACCAATTAACCAGTGCAATTTTAATGCATAAACAATAATGTTTAGAAATTGAAAGATCCAAATACTACTACTCGCTTTGGTTGTTAATAAAAAATCAATCTGTCAGAAATTGACATTTATGATATAACTAACCTTAAAGTTTGTTATGTCAACAAAAAATCGTTGAAGAATATTAATTAAGCGAAAAACGATAGGTATTTTATTAAGTGTCGGCTTGCCATAAAATAATCTCATTATGTGTTAATCAGTTAATTACAGATCCGTAAAATATTCAGACTAAAGAAATGGCTTTGTCAACAAGAGACGGCAACCATGAAGATGGAGTCTTCGACCTTCTCACTGAGCTATGCAGCAAAACTGCCTCAAAATATTGTTTCCAGAGTCGAATTTCACAAAAACGCCTCACAAGAAAGATGCGGACACACGCTTACGAGATTATCCTTAAGAAAACCTCTAAAGAAATACCTACCAGTGGCAAAGACCCAGTGGTCGATTTGTTGTCGTTCTATTTAGTTTCTCAGCAAAACGCAAAGAATGTCGCAGAGTTTAAGAGATGCGTGGATCTTAAGAAAGCGATAAGTACGATACGAAGGAGTGATTTCGGCGAGAATAAGGATAATATATACCATGTACTAAAATTCCTGGTCGGGATGAGTAATTCCGTAATAGAGGATTTGTCTTTAGAAATGTATCAGGTTAGTATTTTAACTTTTTTTAGGATTGTAGTAATGAATTTTTGTACTAACTTAAAATTAACTTGTATAATGCTAAATTTGTATATTAATAGTATTATTATTTATTTTTAAATACATACAAAATTTCAAAGTATGTATCTTAAAACTGTTTGCATTAGTGCAAATATTAATAATATGTTAAATTAGATACATTTTTGAACACATGCATGCACTATAAAAATATTTACCTAACAACCAATTATTACACATTTGTAATGGAAATACATTTGCTTTTGGATATTGTTGAAGATTTCGGGAAGATAGTCTGTCAGAAAGCCTTTTAACTTATTTAACATGATATGATATCTATAGTTTTTTACTTGTTTTCATAATTATGTTATCCTGTTAATTATAACTTTTGTTGTTTTTCAGAGCCCATTTTCATTTGGCCTCTTTAGTGAAATGTTACCAAAGCCTCCTCGAGAAGTGTTTGGATCCCCACAGCCATATCCATATTTTCCCTCTCATGTGTTTGAGCTTCCATACTCCTTGAGGCGTGAGGGGCGACTGCTGGAAGGGCAGAAGTCTCAAACATACACTGAATATACTGTGGAGAGTTTTGATTCTCGGTCATGTAAGTTAAATAGCTCTCCAGCACCTTTAATCTTACTTATATATTATATTATTATAGCCTTTATTGAGATATAAATTACAATTATTATTATCAATATAAAAGCAGTTTGGTACAAATTAATTTAATTCAATTTACAAAAATTAAATTATATTAAACTATGTCACTTTTTAGTTATTCTTAGTCAGTTCTTTGTTAATGCTTATTAGATTCGTAGTAAATTATTAAAAGTCAGTTTTATATATGTTAATAAAGGTTATTGCATCGGGTCCGTATCTGTTTGCTTTTTGACAAAGGCCTCCCCCAACACTTTCCAAGTTTCAAGCTTAACGTTTTTGTTCTCCCGTGGAATGTTTATTCCTCTTAAAATTTTGAAGTCTATGCAGACGAAGCTGCGGGCATCTGCGTGTTACCTATTATTGTACTTAGCAGATACTAGGTACCTACCTAGTATCTGCTAAGTACAATTGACATATAGTGTTTTATATTATACCTATAATATAAAACACTATGTTGTATGAAGATTAAAACAGTCTGTCAAGTCGAATAACCGGCATAACCGCTCAACTGCACTACGCCAATTGTCAAAAACAAAACAATTTGTTTGTCCAATATGTTTTGCTTATTTTGGCTGGAAACGTTTCTGCATTAAAATCTACTTAATCAAATCTGCAGGCTTCAGTGTGATATTTTGGATTTCGTTTCTCTAAAGTTAAAAAGGAACCCTTATAACTACGTTGTCTGTTTGCCAGTCCGTTTGTCTATGAAAACCCTTTTTACCAGGAACGCATTGAGGTATCAAGTTGAAATTTATATTTGATCAAATACTCAACTCAAAACTCTAAGTCAACGGTATCAAAAGGCGGCTGTTTATGACGCAATTTTGCTGCTCGCAATAATAGGATCAAAACAGTTGAGTACTTCCCATTGACCCAGATAGAATCATAAAATTCGGCAAGAAGCAATTTGGCACAAGTAAAAAGTCCGAAAACATAAAATTGTTGTTACAGACCTACATGTCAGAAGCGGTAAAAATCTTCGAGAAAGTGTATACGAATTTTAGCGAACATAACAGAAAAAGAAAGTTGTAGACAACATTTTACTTCTCTAAAAATATTAACTTTACCATCAATATATATTTTTGAACTTTGCAAATTTGTTAGGGAAAATCAAGTTAAGTTTCCTCAAGCAAAGGAACAATATTCGGTCCCTCGTAATTTGCGTAACAAAGACAGAGTGCCCGCCTCCAAGCTTCACTTGTTTAGTTCCGGTTCGTACCACATGTCAATAAGAATTTATAATACACTGCCCTCCTACATAAAAACCATTGAAAAGAATGCAACATTTTACTTAAAATTCAAGGAATTTTTAATATCAAAATGTCTTTATAGTCTTCAGGAGTTTTACAATTTTATGATTGTAATAAGTGTTTATAGTGTATGTGTAATGTTATTTCATTCAAATTTATAATAAGCATAATGTATAATTACTAATATTGCAATGCCCTAACAGGGTCCATAAGTTAGATCTAATTTATTGTTAACACCTTATTGTACACTTATGACGCAATAAATATATTGAATTGAATTGAATTGAATCTAAACTGTGCTGTGCTCAATAGGGTCCATTAATTATCTAGCTTTAAGCCTTATCTTCTACCTCATGTAACATTGAATAAATGATTACTGATTACCAGTGATCCGAGTAGGTAGATTGATTTGGGGTCAATGATCTCTAACATTGATAATTTCTCATTCTTCTCATTCATCACATTCTCTAATATGGTGCGCGAGTCCGATTCGCACTTGCCTGTTTTTTTAAATTCATCTTGTCTACCCAAAAACCGTTTTATTTACTAACATGTATTATTGCAGTGTTAGCTGACACCGCTTCTCAAATGAAGTCTGACATAAAGGTATTCTTGAGCCCTATGTCCCTAGGATCCATGACGTCTACTCACTTGTCTCCGTACTCAGAGAGTGTGATGAACTACCCGCGGCTAACCGGCCCAAGAGATCTGCAGATTCCGTCGTCATGTACAGAGCCTAATGTTAAGGTTTGTTTATGATAAATTTTAGATTTTTGTTTTAGCAATTACATGCTAGGTTACATCCAGGATAGTATTTAATTTTTTTGAAATCGAATAATGTACTTATGTATAGGTATGGTAGGCACGAATTATTTTTCGAGTGTAATATTATCTTAGATTTAATATTTTTAGGTCTGTGTTCTGCTGCCTTTTTGTTACCGAGACATAAGCGAATTAACTCGCAACCCACATCTATTTTTCTAAGTTAATTCGAACTGTATTTATCTTGCAGCCTTGCATCTTATATGAAATTCCCCACAAAGGACAGGTTATAGCCAAAACCATAGACAAACGTTAAATTAGACGACCTCCGTAGCCAAGAGGCGAGTATACCGGACTTGGTGTCGCTATCTCTGAGGTTCAGGGTTCGATTCCCGGTCGGGTCAATGTAGAAAAATAACTTTTCTATATTGCCTGTTGTTTCTGATTTCTGTAACACAAGTGCTTTGGCTACTTACCACAGGATCAGAGCAATGTATGTGATGTTGTGCAATATTTATTTAATTTTAATTTTAATAACTTTAGCGCTTTCTTTGAAATTTACTCTGTTGCTACTGTGGCGCTACAGAGACAGTTCTCTTCACCTCTACCTTACATAAGAAGGAGCATTAAAGCTTTGGCCACACAGCCGGCGGGGCGTGACGGCGACACGGGGCAACAACGCGGCGTGCACGTCATACTGCAGGCGCGACGGTTTAGGAGACGCGCGCCGGCCTTCCCGTCGCGCCGGCTGACAATCTGTCTTAATATTTTAAATTCCTTGAATTAGATTAAACAATGATATGTAAAACGTTAGATTTTTTCACTATCTATTATTATATCACTATTTTTTTTTTGAAAAAATACACTTATAGAACGCTTCTCCGTCTTACCGACCGAGCTGTTTGACGCCGTCAGTGTGACTACTTAGTAGGTTTACTATGCAACACAACATATAACCGTCCCGCCCGTTTGTAGCCACGCCGGACAGGACGGCAACGGGTCGCTCCTTGCCGAGCGTGACGGTTCTGTGTGTCGTCGTCTATAAACTTCAGTATATTACAAATACTGCCGTCGCGCTAGCGTCCCGTCGCCGTCGCGTCCCTGACTGTTTGGCCAAGGCTTTAGTAAGTAGAGAGTTGAATCGCAACGAGAAAGGGGGTTGAGTCAGAGGCCGCGGAGGCTAGAAAAAATAAATCAATTACTTAAAAAAGTAATTCTATTGACTGACATTGTATTTTAGGTATCTTTTCTAAGTACAAACGCGAAGGCAGACATAAAGGAGGTGTTCCGAGCGGATACAGACGGCGAGTCCGTGGACATCTGGGAACTGGCGACCCAGATTGACAAGGACGTGCCTGACGATATCTGGGACATTGTCTGTGAGTACCTACCTATTTCCCTCCTTAGAGTGGCGCTTGTAGCTCAGTGGCGGCAGCGCTGTGGTAGTGATCACTAAAGTTAAGCGTAACACACACAGAAGTCGTAAGCAGGACAGCGACGGGTCGGGTCGGGAGTACGGCGGGTCTAATAACATACCTTTAAATGGGCGTTTTAATGTTACGCTTTAAGCAACCCACGCCGCGGTTGTGAGTAGATGGGTGACCATTCCGACCGTATTAAATTTAGTGACATTTATCGCAAGCATCTCCGTGCTTCGGAAGGTACGTTATAAGTTGGCTCGGCTAATATCGCTCGATGCTAGTCGTAAAGCATAGTCATAACCCTTAGGGCGGCTTATTAACATCTGACAGTAAGGATAAGTGACTGCCTCACAGGCCTTACAACACCCCTCCACCACACCGCACTGGGTTCGCGTGGAGTGTGGGCCAAACCACCTGATAGTTTAGGTGAAGCCTGTGCCCTGCATGTGGGACATATATTTTACTTTTACCTGTTTTTAGTTAGTTCTCTGCCACTCGCTGCATTAATCATTGTTCGAGCAATTTGTAATTTTGACACTAACATCTTGTTGACTGTGATTGAAGAATACCTGTTTGTCAAAATGAATGTTCACTTATTTTAAAGTGAAAATATTAATTAAATTTTAATATGAAATATCCTATGTTCTTGGCAAACTAAATCATCCCTTTAAAACGACAGCTCTATCCAGGGTGTGTCAGTTTTTTTAAATGTATTTAATTAAAATAACGCTAAACCTTTAAGGAGGTGATTATACTGCACACACCTGACATCAGGTTATATGGAAACGTCAATTTTTCACGGCGGCTAGGTACACTAGGCATTACCTATCAAAACTGCGTCGCAGCGGAACCCCTCCACTACTCGTCTGATATGTGTTTTTTTTATAGTAGTTAATGATATTCACAGCGAAATTGCCACCAATAAACGAACGTCAGCTGATAGCAAGCTCGCCCCGGGAACTGGGCTTGTGGAAGAGAGTATACGCCGACAGAATGGACTCCCTCAAAGTGGTCTCGGAGAAGCAGTTCATACGACACACCATGTACCTCATCAGTGAGTATTTTTGTACATTGAATACGCTACTTATGACCGTTATTGCTAACAATAAATATTGCTGTGTCGTGGTGTCACTAGCAACATTTTTAGTTGCTCAAGATCGCATGGTCGCCCTTCCGAAGGTCCAAACACAAAAAAATACTCTTTCTATGCCTTTGTCAGTGTTGTTAGAAGGCTCAAGCCTTCAGAGTCTTAGACTCATTTAAGACTTGAGTTTCAAAACTTCGAGTCTCGAGTTTCGAGGCTCGAATATGTTGACAACTGCTTTGGAAAATAATATGACAACTACCAACAGTAAGTGTGCGGGTGCTGCCATCGAGCACATAACCTCATATAGAGCACGAATTCGGATCATCATTCTTCGAAACACGTTATTGATATTTCACATAAATAGATAGATACTCTTTATCGTACACCATAAAAATAAGTTACAATTTGTGTTTACAGAAAGATGTACATTTATAATCTATTTAGTATGAACTGATAAGTTCTGTCAACTATCGCCCATACAAAAACAGTATTCACAGATTAAATAATGGTGGAATGGGATAAAATAACAGATTTATTTCTATTCTGGAACGTATGTGCTACATGTTTACCTCAAACGCACAACTGACGTCCTCAAAACGTCTTTTTTTAAACCGCCCTTAAATAAAACAGCGCTGGCTTACTAACAGCTTTAAACACTTGAAGCAATTCGCCAACCCTACTATGTCCTCTGTAGCTCAGTTTGAAGGGCAATTGCCCAGATAGCGAAAGGTCGTGGGTACGAATCGCAATAGAGGCAGTTGAAAAAAAATATTTTCCTTGATATAACAAACTGGCATTATTGTGAATGCAAAAAAAAGTTTAAATTAGAAAAAGCCTCTTAAACTTGACATTGTCTTCTTCTTCATCTATTGGAGCCTAGGGTTCGCTTTCCTTGATTTACTCCTCCACTTCGCACGGTCTTGAGCGTCTCTAGTTGTGAGATCATTGGCACACGTCAGCCCTCACGACGTCAAGCCAGCCTTTCTTGGGTCTACCCCTTTTGCTAGGACCAGACGGTGGCGGTATGGCCAGATATTTGTTACCTACGTAGCTTGCCGGTTTCCGCAAAACATAGCCGTACCAGCGTTGGCGACTCTCCTGCAGTTTGTTTGCAATATCTCGGACACGAAGGCTACCGCGGATGCGCGAGTTCCTCACGACTCCGCACATCCACCGCAGCATATTCATCTCCGTGACACGCAGTTCCTGCTTGTGTCGCTCAAGTAGCGGCCACGCTTCGCTGCCATATAAAAAGACAGGCCTAATGATGGAATAGTATATGTACTATTATGTATAGTTAGTTTATTAAAGTGAGCATCGTTCGACAGTCGGTATAGAGACGAGCTCGTTCCCGTACTCAGAAGAGACAGGAACGTTCTCCCTCGCGCCGTCGCTCGCGCTGGAGTGCGTGTCGCGCGTGCGCCTGCGCCGGTACGCGGGGCGGCTGGCGCGATTGGGCGGCCTGTACCGTCGCCTCTACCGGCTCGCCTTCCACCATGAGGACGACGAGTTACACAGCAGAGGGCTGGTGTACGAGGTGAGTACAAAAGAGATGACGACAAACTTTTTTTCTTTAACTCTCAGGTATAGTATTAAAAAGTGTTGGATACGTATTTTTTCTTTTTTCACATAATCGAAATATCACAGAGTTATATAGATTTGAAATGTCGCGTCACGTCTTGGTACAATTTTTACTTAGAAATGACGTCACGAGTTAATTGACAAAGAAAAACATAAGTGTCTATTATTGTGTACTAGCGACCCGCCCCGGCTTCGCACGGGTGCAATGTAAGCGGCAAAAATGTTATTATTTACGACATCACATTAGAAACCTCAAAAATAACAGTATTTCTCCACTATTTAATAGATGTTATTATACATATAAACCTTCCTCTTCAATCACTCGTATCTATTAAAAAAAAACGCACCAAAATCCGTAGCGTAGTTTTAAAGATTTAAGCATACACAGGGATATAGGGACAGAGAAAGCGACTTTGTTTTATACTATGTAATGATAGTATATCAATAAACTTTTTTTTTTATAATTTAAGGGACGGACTAAATAGAATTTCATTTTCTTTACCCAGTCGTCATTGATATTAACCGGGAGATGTCTGGCACCACCAGAGGCAGTTGTCATTTTTTTCATTTTCATCATTTTTCATCATTACAATCGGAATGATGTCAAATCTTTATCAACCATATGTTTACTCTACTTGTCAATGTCATTTCTCCGTACTTTTTACTAGTAGAAAACGAAAAACGAGTACGAACCAGTAGAAACACTCGTAACAAAATTCACAGAATTAATTTTCAAAAATAGTGATTTTAGGTTTTAGCGATAATTTTTCTCTTTTTACAAAAATAACATTAAATCCACACCCTCAGGCGGCCAGGGAAGTGATCAGGCGGTACCTGCTTCAGTACCGACTGACAGCGACTGAGATATACGAGGAGTGCTGCAAGAGTAGTTCCTCGGACATCAACTGCATGCCCACGCTGCTGCAGATCGCGTACCACATGGAGCCTCTGCTCCACGAGATGGAGACCGTGGCCTCCATATACAGGGTGGTCGACCCAGGTGAGTAGGCTGACTGCAAGAGTAGAGACCGTAGCCTCCATATACAGGGTGGTCGAACCAGGTGAGTAGGCTGATTAGTTAGTTAATTCAACAATAAATTTTGCTTATTTTAATTTGTCGACCCGACTAGAGCAGAGGCGCGGTGATTCGCTTTGCAAGCGGTTCGGGTCAATTCAGAATTTTTTTTTTGGCTCGGGTCTGGTATGTTGAGAGACGTCCCTAAAAACATTGTCTGGTAATTGTAAATAATTTAATCTAGACTGTGCCTAACCTAGCCCTAAAACTAAGCAAAGCTTGTACTAAAGCGTAACACATACAGAAGGCGTGAGCGGGTCGGCGTCACGGTCGGGTCAGGTCGGGAGTACGGCGGGTCTAACATACATTTAAATGAGCGCTTACAGACAGCCGGCGTGCGCTTCGAGCGCGGCCCTATTGTGTTACGCTTTAAGTTGGTCATTCAAATTATACCTACTTATTTTCTGATATCATATTTTTCATACAATAAAGAGAAAACGTGAAGGACTTCGATGGGACGCATTATTCTTACTGCGTAGTCATTAAGATTCCTTTTGGCGATAGTGTGTGTCTAGGTTTGTTGATCATAAGCGTAATTAGCGTTTAGGCGTAATATGACAGATCTACCTTGCTTTTAACTAAACAAAATTGATGTTGATACCAGAATATTAAGATTTTTAAATTTATTATTTTAATAATTTCGGAATAAAGATGCTATTATAATATTTTGATTTGAAAAAATATTTGCACGGGGATAATGCTGTAAAACTCTTTTCAGACTGCAAACAGTCAATACCGCAAGGCGCAGAGCTGATGTCTTACTTGTTCAACGAAATATCCCTGGTCACCCACAAGAAGTCAGCACTCACTTTGTACACCGCTTTGTTTTCTATCTGCAAAGTTTATTTCAAGTAAGTTTAATACAAAGATTCACACGCGTTCGTGCTTAGCCTAATTGACAGCTCCAGTTTGATAATCACTTGTCAAATTTAGCAATAGACAGAAGAGAATAGACCTATTTCAGTTAATTAATTTCATATCAGTGACATCAACAAATGAAGTCAGAAGTCCTGAATTTCGGCGACAGCAATCGATCAAAGACAAAGGTCATGTCTGTCTGTCATAGCTGTCTAAGATAAAATAAGATACACAATACTAAAACCCCAACAACCGCAAGAGACATCATATAAGCGTTACTAAATCGCTGTCAAATATTGCTAGCTTTAGAAGGCCTGTTAGGTAGGTAATCATCCATAAACAAGTTTAGAAAACATTTACACCCAACACAAAATTTTACAGTTTGTCTCTTTTCATTCACTTTGAAAAGAAAGATAACCTAAATTAAGAGTGCCATATTGAAATGGAACCCTATGTCATTTTCTCAAAATCCAATCCTCGGACAAGTCGTGCCAATCCTCGGCTATTCTTTTCCATCTATTCCATTCCAGCCAGCAGCAGCGTGTGTCATCGCTCCACCTTGCTAGAGAACGCCCTACGTTTTTCAAACCTACTCTCAAGAAGGAGGTTTACCTCTCTCTGGAGGTATATTGTCTGTAGAACTGATAACCAGTCAGTTATCGAATTTAAAACCATCAAGTTGAATGTGACCAGCCTGCTGCCACTTCAGCTTGCTTATCCTTTGCACTACATCGATTCATACTGTAAACGTATAGACCGGGAGATGGTGACACAAAATATCTGGTCATTTGTACCAAGTATGGCGACCCTTCAGAAGTCTAATTACGTAATGACAAAAAGGAAAATGATAGTCATAGCGCTGGTACCGGCGGTTTGATCGTGTGGGCGTCGTTAATCGATGGTGTCGGATAAATTACAAGTGTCGAACGATTCAACACGGAACGGACGGAACACAAAAATTCTTGTATTTATCGGATACTATCTCCCGGTATCTCCCGATCACTGTCTCCCGGTTGAGTACTTTTAACCAGTACTTATATTGCAGGTTCATCGAGCGTTTCATATTTGAAGGTGAGCTCGACGACCGCTACGAAGAGTTTTTCATCCGCAAGGACTCGCAGTACATCAACTGCCGCTCTAAGCGGTACTGGGACAAGGGGTTCCACATCGCTCAGAGCGCGGCAGTGCCTGACTTCCTGCGACCGCTGGCGAAGTTCATACTGCTGTGCGGGAAGTCTTTGCGGCTGTTGAAACTGTGCAACCCTAGCGTGAGTTGCATTGCATTTACGAGTTAGTTTCCCGCGGCATTAAGAGATGGCGCTGTCTGTATATTAGGTCGCGGAAGTGTGTCTTCCTGACTTCCTACCACCTTTCGTGAAGTTGATATTGCTGTGCGGGAAGTCTTTTCGGCTGTAAAAACCATTAGACCATTGTACGTGATATCTGTTCTCCCTTACTCCAATCAGCCCAAGTTATCCCAGAAGGTTAGTAGCTTTTCAGACTGCTGCAGGATTCCGGAAGCGATCGAGATGATTAAAGAGTCCATGCCTGTTGATCTGCCACGCTCCTGCATTATATAAGCACGTGCTGTGACGTTTCTTCTGTCTCTATGCATCCTCTGCACGTGGGGATGTCTGTCACACCAATGGTTAACACGTGCTTTTTTAGAGGACAGACCAGTTATAACACCTTGCGGATTTTGTCCCTAGTCTGATAAGATTGCGGGCAAGCTTATTTGATGCTACCGGAACTGCATTTTTGTATGCCTGCATCCTATACTGTTTCTTCTCCATTATGTTAAGTAGATGTGTTTATTTACGTAGTAACGTGCAGTATGTTTCCCTCATTTTATAATTTAATTTTATATTTATACTAGCTGTCCCGGCGAACTTCGTACCGCCCGCGCCTTTTTTTTTTTTTGGTGAATTTTTCGTTTTTCTGACAGTTATTCTGCTATTCGGGGCGAAAACAAATCCAACAAACCAAAAATCATAAAAATCGGTCCAGCCGTTCTCTACTTATAAACGGTATAACTAACCCGACTTTGTTTTATGTAGATAGATTTCATTGCACACTCCAACAACAGCTTTTGCCCGAAGTAAGAGTCAGTTTCAGTTTTTCAAATATTTTTAAAAACTTACATAAGTAAAAAACTGACACAAAGATTTACAAATTGTCTATAAGTATAAGTATCGGTATAAGGGGCGAATAGTAAAGGTCGACCGATCCGGCCAGGACCCGCTGGTGGCGCTGGTGTCGGCGGACCACCCCGCCGTGGAGTGCTGCCGCTCGTTCGCGGCGCTGCGCCGGCAGCGGCAGGTGCTGCTCGTGTACCGCACGCGCTGCCTGTTCGTGCGCGAGCCCGCGCCCTTCCGCCGCCTGCTGCTGCGCCGCGAGGCCGCGCGCCGCGCCTGCGCCGACCGCGCCGCCGCCAAGCAGGCCGAGACCGTGGACAAGATCCGAGGTCAGTCTCACTCGCCCGGGGCCGCGAGACTCGCTCGTGCGGCGGCCGGTACTCGAGTGGTACCCTTCCGCCGCCCGCTGCTGCGCCGACCGCGCCGCCGCCAAGCAGGCCGAGACCGTGGACAAGATCCGAGGTCAGTCTCACTCGCCCGGGGCCGCGAGACTCGCTCGTGCGGCGGCCGGTACTCGAGTGGTACCCTTCCGCCGCCCGCTGCTGCGCCGACCGCGCCGCCGCCAAGCAGGCCGAGACCGTGGACAAGATCCGAGGTCAGTCTCACTCGCCCGGGGCCGCGAGACTCGCTCGTGCGGCGGCCGGTACTCGAGTGGTACCCTTCCGCCGCCCGCTGCTGCGCCGACCGCGCCGCCGCCAAGCAGGCCGAGACCGTGGACAAGATCCGAGGTCAGTCTCACTCGCCCGGGGCCGCGAGACTCGCTCGTGCGGCGGCCGGTACTCGAGTGGTACCCTTCCGCCGCCCGCTGCTGCGCCGACCGCGCCGCCGCCAAGCAGGCCGAGACCGTGGACAAGATCCGAGGTCAGTCTCACTCGCCCGGGGCCGCGAGACTCGCTCGTGCGGCGGCCGGTACTCGAGTGGTACCCTTCCGCCGCCCGCTGCTGCGCCGACCGCGCCGCCGCCAAGCAGGCCGAGACCGTGGACAAGATCCGAGGTCAGTCTCACTCGCCCGGGGCCGCGAGACTCGCTCGTGCGGCGGCCGGTACTCGAGTGGTACCCTTCCGCCGCCCGCTGCTGCGTCGCGAGGCCTCGAAGCCAGAGCATGCTGTAGAGTCTACCGGTCAGAAATGCGGCTATAATTATAGTTTGCTCGCTTATTCTGTCACTCTGACGTGGACGTTTGCGGCGGTAAGACGCGTTACTTGCACCGGACATTAGAGATCATCAGATCGAAATCCAGAGATTAAAAACCCCCAAGGAGCTGTATAGCGCTTGTGGTTAAACTATAGCAATGTATGTCACCGACGTTATCTCGTTCTCGGTTAATGGTGTCCTTAACTTGGCGCCTGTTCAGGCCGTGGCAGACAGGACACAGAGATTGGAGACTGAAACCGTTTGGTATGTGTTCAAATTGAACAAGGGACACGATGCCAAAACCTCAAAATTAAGTAACGGTCTCGATCTACCGTCTCTGTCTCAGGTTTCGATCTTCTGTCTCTGTCGCAGCCCGATCTAAAGCAGGCCTGCAGTAAAAGTCGTATTTGAGTAGAATTATCCCCTAAGTGACAATTATTTAATAAAATAGAACCTTATATAAGCAGAAAAATATAAATATTAAGTTTAGAAAATCATCTATTTTTGTGCTTGAATTATTTATTAAAATTAGGCATTATAACGAATCCTGTATATATATTTTTTATAGCTGAACGTCAACGGCTTGCCCAACTTATAATAGCTGAAAAGCAGCACTCTCTGAGAGTGCTAGAGGCAGCAATGGCCGAAGCGAAGGCGGCCAAACTGAATGCGAAGCAACGCGAAAGACGGAGGTACCAGTTAGAGCAAGAGGCTGAGAAAGCAACCGAAGAGGTTGACTCTAAACTGAGGGACAACGAGAGGTAAGTGCGCCCACTACTGGACGTAGATTAGCCTCTTCCAATGCACGCCACTGAGCCCGATCCTTTGCCATACTTTTCCATCCGCTGCCAGCAGCAGTAGCTTATATCATTACCGTACCGTGTCGGTTGTGATAACTTTTCAAGACACTACATTTCTCCTTGAAGTGATTTCCATTTATGATAGAAATTTTGAATAATAAATAATAATAATAAATATTGGACAACATCGCATTGAAACGGCGACATCGTGATGTTACTTTTTACGATGAACATTGCATTTTTTCACCACAAGATGCTGTCACATGGTAACCGATTACTTGTCCGTAATTTACTTGTCAGAATTTCAGTTGGCCGAAAACTACAGACCGACATTTCTTTTGCTATATGAATAATTTAACATATTTTTAGTCCATCGAAATGTCTCTTGACATAAGTATCATTTTATCGAACTACGTTTCATCGATTCTCAGAATAACTTTTTACTGTTGGCCGAAGTCTGTTTTGTACCTTTTTCATTTACCAGAATACTGCGTATAGAATGAGACTAAATTGGTTAGGTTAGGTTAGAACAGTGACCACACACAACGCGAAGGCGAGCAAACGAAGCGAGCGTAGTGAGTGTGCCGCGGTAGCGGCCGCCGAGCGCTTAAAAACTAAGGATAAATTCTAAGGATAAGGATGAAGGATTGATTATTATAATATTGAAAGCATGTTTCTGGAAACTAAATCATCTAACAAATAGCTTTGGCAAATGTTGTATGTAACATTATAAAATACTTAATACACATAATACTTCGAACAAATGTTATTTCGGCCAAGCCAAGTTCGGTATTAAGTTTCCGAACAAATGAAACGTCGGGGTAACAATAAAAAACGAATTGATAATAGGTCAACTGATACAGTGGCAAAGGTCATTACGATGAAATGAAAAAAGGCGAAACGAAATTAGTCGAAAAGTTTTCGGTGAAATAAAATTCGGTAAACACTTTTTCGAGCATAAGATAGACAACCATCACATATTAATTTTTTTCTATTCTTTCTTCATTACAAATGATGTCATGTGGATAATGGGAAACATTGCATTATCTGTTCAATATATCAAAATTTCCCGGAATCAAATAACAGACTTTAATTAGCAATAATCTTATCAAAATATTATTAAATATTTGAAGAAAGCATACGTAATTTCGGATTTACCTGATAACTAATGGACTTTGAATTTCTTAGCAACACTTGTTCTATAAAGTTAAGTCTAATGATTACAATGGTAATAACCAATAAAACTTTTTTTTTTCTAATAGGAATAAAATAATGGAGTACTATTCAAAGCTTAACATGGAAGTAGAGAAAAGTAAAATTCACACAGAGTGGAAAATGAAACGCTTGCAACTAGATCAAAGTAGGATGCAACTTCTATCTACCGAGGAACGGAATCTCAAAAGAGAAAAGTTAGAACTCGAACATCAGAGAAACGAGGTAATGGCGATGTCAATACAAAGCGACTGTATCAACGAAGAAAGCGATTCCAAAGATGACGAAACTGTCACTATCATTGATTCTAAAATGACAGAATCAGGTACTTCAGTGCTAGGAGAGAGTTCACAAAGTCCAAGCGATGATGCCAAGGCCACCAGTGATATGTTTAGCATTATTTGCAACGTAGCCAAAAGTAATTTTAGCGTTTCAAAGACGGATGACAAAGACTGTGATAACATTAATAAATTAGATGCCCAAGGAAACATTTTAATAGGTGACACTGAAAAAGAAACAGCTACTTCCAGTAAAGTGATAGGAAACAAACTCGATTGGACGTACGATAATGAGCAGTTTTTGAAAATAAGACAAGATGCTTATTTGAATAAGCAAAAAGTCATGGCACACGAATTTGGGCAACTAGACAAAGAGAACAACCAAATGAAAAATTCGCCTTTGAAAAATATACCTTCTATAGACGACGATAACAATGTCCAAGACATTTTATGTTCGTTTGCGGAAGCAAAACGAAATAAATTGAAGGTACTTGGTGCGGAGTTTGGTCTAATCCGACCCGAAGGAAAACCAATTGTAACTGAGCCTAAAACTGATGCTCAGAAGGAGGCATTAGTTAATAAGCAAAAAGTGTTAGGTGTTGAGTATAATCTTCCAATAGATACTGCTAAGAGGGACAACCCAGTAACCGAAGCACAGGAAGAAGCAGTTATTAACAGGAATAAAGTGATGGGCGTTGAGTATAACCTTCCAATAACAGCTGCAAAGAGAGAAGACCCAGTGACGGAAGCACAGGAAGAAGCATTAGTTAATAGGAATAAAATAATGGGCGTTGGGTATAATCTTCCAATAGAAATTGCTAAAAGGGTTGACCCAGTAACCGAAGCACAGGAAGAAGCATTAGTCAACAGGAATAAAATAATGGGCGTTGAGTATAACCTTCCAATAGAAACCGCTAAAAGAGATGACCCAGTAACCGAAGCACAGGAAGAAGCAGTAGTCAACAGGAATAAAATAATGGGCGTTGAGTATAACCTTCCAATAGAAACTGCTAAGAGAGATGACCCAGTAACCGAAGCACAGGAAGAAGCAGTAGTCAACAGGAATAAAGTGATGGGCGTTGAGTATAACCTGCCGATAGAAATTGCTAAGAGAGATGACCCAGTAACAAAAGCGCAGGAAGAAGCAGTAGTCAACAGGAATAAAGTGATGGGCGTTGAGTATAACTTACCTATAGAAGGTGTTAAGAGAGAACCAACAACGGGAGCTCAAGAAGAAGCAGTAGTTAACCGGAACAAAATTATGGGTGTTGAATATAACCTTCCCTTGGTCGCAAAAAAGAGAGAGCCGGCAACAGAAGCGCAAGAACAGGCCTTAAAGAATAAAAATAAGATTCTAGGCTCTGATCACCATTCTGATACTGTAGTACCAAGTCAAAGGCCACAAAGGTCGGGCTTGACGTTGAATTTGAAACCATTTGGAGAGACTTCGACTCAGTCTTTGGGAGTCACAACTAATACTGGAGCCCTGACACCAGGGGAGTTCTATTCAAGGGTGAGTAATTTTTTACACTATATGCAGGTAGATAGCGGTGTGAAATGACATTCTGTAGTTGCAGTTCAAGATCTGTACTTGCAAATCTCGAAATATGTAAATATTTTTGAGCTATGAAAATCTAAACTAAAGTCCTACATCAGGTAGTAGACGGTAGGTCTAGGCCTACTATCTTGTGCTATTATAAAACATTTTGTACAGATTATAGTTATCAATTTTAATTATCAATCTACGATTACCCGAATTTGATTCGCCAAGCGGACAAGATGTTATTAGAGAATGTATGATTTCTATTTATTTTCTTTTGAAGTATTAGTACTACAAATAAATGCTATGTTCAAAATGTAGCGATTCTTTGCATATTTTTTTATTTTATTTCGATAATCTGTGCACAAATAGTAGTACAAATAGCCTTTAAAACTACATTCCAGTTTTTATCTGGCGACAATATTCGCTGTAATGGTAGCCTACTGGTCATTAATCAAATCGTTAGCAGCACCAATTCTAAGTCTTGAATTCTTTTTATTTCAGCTTGATCTAGAAACCCCGACCACAGCAGATGTACCCCTCGAAGGTGCTATGACCAGCGACATTTTTACCCCTCGAAGCGAAGGAAGCAAAGACATAAACTCCAAAAAGACTGACAAAGACTTTATAACCTCAGACGGTTTCAACTTCCCAGTCATAGACGATGATACTGCAGAATCGGAAATCATAAGCGACGTTCAAACTGGAGACAGTCCTGATATCTCACCATCCAAAGCTCTAGAGAACGATAGTAAAAATTTTAAACGTAACATATCCTTTTTTAATATTCTAGATGGGTCTTACAATCTCGATGAGTTTGATCCTTTTGGAGTTAAAGGTTTAAAGATGTACTCCAAAGACCATTTTCACCACAAAATGGATTTGGACATGGCAACATCATGCTATACGCACCCAGCTATAATCATGGAAGAGGTGAAGAAACGTCCGTATCCGAATATCTTTGCCTCGCATTTCGAAGAGGAGAAAGATGAGAAAATAACGAACGATAATATAGCGACACTAACAGCTTGTCTTCAACGATCTGTGATGTTACCCTTGACATATCAGCTGGAAGTTGTAAATAACTCGATTTTAACATATTTTCTCGTAAACTTGGATATGTATGAGCATTTGAGGAGTTTAAAGGATTATTTCTTCCTGATGGATGGGGAGTTCTCAAGGAGTATCTGCCATAATTTATTCTCGAAGCTAACGAAGACGTTGAACCCACAAGAGTTGCTGAATTTCGCGACTTTGCACAATATCCTGGATAAAGCACTGGGATCTTCCATATCTCGTAAGTTTTTCTCATCATTACACAAGATTTAGTTTCATGTTTAGGGTCTGTCTCGCCATAAGTTTACAGAAATTAGGTTTTTAGAGAGTATACAAACGTAACTTGCCGCCAAACCATAGAGGCAGACGTATTTGCCTCACCTAGCAAGCTTTGTGTGGTAGTTGACTATTTAAAATTATAATGGTATCATTATTTCGTAATTATCTAGGAGCCTAATTTCCGTAGGAATTACTTCTAGTTATATTGCTTAAATTTATTTAAAGTCTTCATAACATAGCCATATGGACCGGATTCCTTACCCATAACTTTAGCCGGCACGTTACGGGATATGTGACGTCACACTCTGGAGGGGAGTTTCACAAATGTGACCAGCTGTGACAACGACGGGAGAGGGGACGTGTCATCATCATCGTCATAATCAGCCCACGTCAGTCCACTGCTGGACATAGGCCTCTCTCAATGCATGCCACTGAGCCCGATCCTCGGCTATTCTTTTCCATCCCCTGCCAGTAGGTAGCAACTGCTATAACAACAACTAATAAAAATAAAAAGGTTAAAAATTAAGAGAAACGGAGAAAGATTTTTCGATGTTTTTGCTCGAACTTAATGGCATTGCATACAAGCTTCTTTATCATCATCATCATCAATTCAGCCACAGGACGTCCGCAGCTGAATATAGGCCTCCCCTAGTGATTTTCAGATTAGCCGGGTAGAAGCTGCCTGCATCCAGCGGCTTCCTGCAACCTTTACCAGGTCGCCTATCCAGGTCTTGCGTATATCGTCGCCCCAACTTGCCGGAGGGCGCGTCATGGGACGTGTCAATAAATAATGAGTAAATACCCCCTGCAGACGTCCACAAGTTCTCGGAGAACCTCTCGTTCACGATAGCGGAGCCGCCGCTGAGCTTCCAGCACAGCTCGCCCGACGCGCTGCAGTGCCTGGCGCTGTCGTACGCCGTGCGCTGGCCGCTCAACATCATCCTGTCGCACGAGGCCCTGCAGCGCTACGGCAGGGTCTTCCAGTTCCTGCTCAAGATGAGAAGGATCTACTGGGTCTTGGGAGAGGACTTCCAGGTAATCATTTCCATTCAAATAACGATGCAAACAGCTACCATTCTCAGTAATTCGGTATGTAGTGTTTTAAAGGGTAGATTTATATATATATTTTTTATGAAAGTATTACATAATTAAAGAAACTGATTTGTTTTTTTTTAAACAGTAGATATTTTTTTATATATAAAAAAAAATTTGACTTGACGTACGTAAGGCTCGACAAGAAAATGCATTTGCCACATGTAGAAAATAACCCACTGGACGTTTCTGCACCACTGACCTGTTATAAACTGAACAGGCTGCTGTCAAATATTTTATGAGTCCTCGAAAAAAACCGTTAGTATTTACAATTATAAATATAATTTATCCAACTACCGCACAAATTCTACAAACGTGATTCCGGCGGAACAGTGTACCTGCGGTGGCAAAACATACGTTCATAGTCAAAAACAAAGAAGAAGAAGAACTAAACCGACGGAACAATAACTATGATGAATTAATATTTTCTATGATGATTCGGCAGAATCAGGTTTATTTGGAGCAGGTGGCAGTTTGAACGGAAAATATAAAAGCTATAAGCTATAAAAGCTATAAAATACTTACTAGAGATGAAACGTAATAATATTAATAATTTAGTATATTTTTTTAGTAGATTTGGAATATCAATTTACTACATAAAAGTAATTTGTCGTTTATGGCGGTAATCAAATAGGAACGAATTTAATTATACGATAGCCTGTCCAGTTTATTACAAGTCAGTACACGGGACACAACACACACAATTACGCAACAAATGTAGACAGATGTGACGTACGATGTAAGCTTCTCCGTGATTAGAGGTCGTATGAATGCCAAATGCTTTTTTGTATTTTCGTAAAAATAAGCCTCATTTTGTAATTCTAAGTGATTTAAATAGCAAAATACTGTTTAAAAGCTTAAAATCTCCAAATGGTTTTGGAATTAGCATAGGTTATATTTTACAAACCGCATTGCTGGATAGTCAGACTTTCTTTAATGAAAATCAGAGTCGCATGTTGAATTTGATGTGTGTACAATCAAAATATTGATTTGTGTTGCATCTGTATCCACACTAATGACCGGTCAACTTAAAATTTCTTAATTTCTTCAAACAATCCCACCATGCATCTAGCCCCGAACTAAGCAAAGATTTTACTATGGTGATTAGATTACATAATAAATAGACTGTTGAACCTTGTTTTGTTGATAAATTTGATGTTTGATCCTTATACACAACAGTTCAATTCAAAACTCATATTTTTGCCATTCTAACTCTAACGTGTTATGTCACGCAAAATATTGACATTTTGAACCCACTTCCTAACTACGCTTTTTTCTCTTTAACACGCACCCTCCCTCCCTCATAACCTTGATGTAATATTTGGACAACCCCTAAATAAGACACAGAATTCAGCATTACCAATTCATTGTTTCAGTCGCTAAAACTCTCTGTGAAACTATCAAAGCAACATTCCCGGAAACTTCTGAAGTCCCCGCACTACATATCGATCCAGATCTACCGGCACGTGATGGCTTCCATGATCCGCGCGTTGGACAACTACATCGTCACTACCTGCATACTGTCGTCCTGGACGGAGTTCGAGAATGATCTGACCAAAGCTAGAACCCTGGACGACTTGTACGAGTGTCACGTGGTGTATATAAAGAAGGTGCTGTTCAGATGTCTGCTGAACAACAGGTCGACGCCTGTCATGAAGCTGCTGAACGATATTTTCACTGTTATTCTGAAGTTTAGCAGGGTTTTGAAGGCAGGGTAAGTTAGTTTCAAATGTTCGCATCTATCATAATCGGCCCATGTCAGAGCACGATTTTCGGCTATTCTTTTTCATCCGTTGCCAGTAGCAGTGAATATCATCGCTCCAACTTGTCGGAGGACGCCTTACGCTGAGTTTGCATTAAATGTTTTTGTTACAAATTAGCGCTATCATTGCGCACGCGCTGATTCCAACAGTTTGCAAATACAGTGTGTGTAAATCGAAAGGTATATCAAGCCAAAATTAAGTGACAGTTATCATAAAAAACCTCTACCTAACCATAATGTATGGAATGGAACACAGCGTTTTTGGACCTTCCATATTAAATCGATCGTCTAGCCGGTCAACCAATTACTTTAACACAATTAGTACCAACTAAAAATACCCATGTTTCTTTAGCAATTGTCGGTGGCAGTTTCATTTGCAAACCGGTGAATCATACTCTGTGTTGTTTCGGTTCATGTTTACAAATAGGTATATCCGAAAATATGTAATACCCCTTATGTAACACGTTGTGTATTTATTAATTTCTGTTTCCTTTAAATGTCACTATCGCCTTTTTACTTTAAATGGCATGATGATTCCGGTTATGGTGCTTAACATCACCGGAATATTGTTTATATATCACAAATCCTTTAAATTTTGTTCACCATCATTATCATGTCAGCCTATTGCAGTCTACTACCGGACGTAAACCTCCCCCGAAGAACGCCAAAGAGCACGATCTTTTTTCATCCAGCCACTCCCAGCCATCTTCCTAAAGTCATCGGTCCATCGAGCTGGTGGGCATCCTAAAATACGTTTGTTGAGGCGCGGTCTCCACTCGAGAACCCGTTTACTCCGCCCTTCATCTTTCTATCAGTATGAAAATACGTGTTTATTTCTTTTACAGGGATTGGCAACAACAAGAACCCAACGGTCACTTTACACACCCCAGCTTCACCCAACTGCAAGAACTGTACCACTTGTTCGAGAAACTCGCGAAGTACCTACACAAAGTGGTGACAAAACTCATGGAGTGCGGCTACCAACGCCATCTGGTGGAACTACTGACCATGGTCAATCTGAACGGGTACTATGACCCGGAGCGGACGAAAGAGGAACACAATTTAAGTGCCATGTCTACAGGAGTTTGAGGTTGTGAGATATTTGGCTAGTAAACTCAGGGTATAGCTACCAACGCCCTCTAGTAGCCTTATTTACTATGGTCAACTGGAACGGGTATACAGTGGATAAAATGGTCTGAGGACCGTCCGTCTGACGGAACAAGATTATTGGAATTATATAGTTTACCGTTTATAAACAGGGTGGTAAAAATTATCATTGATTTTCAACCCTAAGACAAGGCATTAAAGTTTGATGTTTGGTGGCTACTATTTACACCTATAAAGGATTAATGCCTACGCAGACGAGGGACTTTTTCCGCGGACGACAAAAGCCTGCCGGGGGCTTAACACGGACTTGACGCTCACGGTGTTGGAACATTTTGTTCGCCGGAAGTTTAATAATGCGCAGTGGAGGCCTACATAAAAAAATTTCGATGTGCTTTGCAATTTAGTTAAAAGTTTATGAACCCCTACGTACTTTTGTGCGGTCCGGTCTGTTGATGACCCCGGTTGTTTGGAGAACTTTTTGTACGCGGACTTTTAGTAGCAAGTTGTAAGCAATCTATTATGACGGACAAAAAATGCCCAGATGATTGTCTTACGTCTGCGCAGGCCTTTAGAGAAAAGCAACGTCTACAAGCATTGCGTTTTTCAATTTGCGGCCTGGACTTCGTCGTCACTTGATATCAGGTGAGATTAAAGGTAGCATTCCGAGCTACGCTGCAGTGACAGCGACGCAGCCACTATGTATGCTTCGTATCTTCGAACTCATTCCACGCAACACACTAACCAGTAGATAAATAGATACTTTTTATTGAACACGATACAAAGTAGGTAAATTACATATGAATTTTACAAAAAGAGTACGTCTTTTTCGAATCCCGGCGGTTTAAACGCTATTAGCGATCTACTTGTAAACGTGAAAACTTTAGATTATTCTAAAATAATGATAGTACAAATCCTGCAGTTTAAATGAAATATATTTTTCTAATATCATACTCTCTTCTTAAGAAGTCATTTTATACAACAACATTCAAATAATTAAAAAAAAAGTGTGTGTGCAGCTTTGTAAGAAGTTGATAGATTTTTTTTAAATTGCAGCAAATGCCCTTGCTTTATTACAAGGTTTCTTTACCTTTTACAAATCATGGACCTCTCAAAATTTCAAAAACGAGGTATTGCTTTTACAAGCATTCTTTGTTGGCGATTAAACTTCATATATAGTTAGTTATAAGCCACGGTTATGTTAGGGTAGGCTCTTCAAGGACCCCCAGCAATCATTACACGGACCCCTCATGGGTACATACCCTATAGAGCAGCAAAGCAATACGGACCATCTTTCTCCGAGACACATTAGTGATTTTATACTCACATTTAGGCACTGCGCAAACGTGGACACTTAGTTTCCAGTTGCCGACACCGAACACTTTTTGATCGTCATGAGTATGTGTTAAGCGGAAGCAACCGGACACAAGAAATGTATACGTTTGCGCAGAGAGTGGATGATTTCATACTGGTTCTATAGAAATTAAATATTCATCGATAGCTTTTGTCTGACGCAAGACACAAAAGTGTCCACATTTGCGCCCTCGTTTAGTATGAACTGACAAGTCCTGTTATCTCTCGCCCACACAAAATCAGTACAGCCACATAATAATGGCGGATTTTTTGTAAAACAAATTATTTGACATTTCTTATAGGGTATGTGCTCCATGGCCACGGGACAAGAGACCCTGCACTACTAGTTACTGAAGCGATTACTAAACTACTGACAGCATTCTTGTTGTTTAAACTTAGCTAGATTCTAAATTAACGCGTTTGTCGTCTGAAATACTCGTCTAGTCTAGACAAGGCTTGGATGCAGTTGAATCGTCATTAAAAACCGACAAACGTCAAGATGGTGACTGGCACAAATAAAACTCCAGACTTTTAAAACTTTTTTTTCATTTTTCCAATGCCGTATCGTACAGAAAGACTACGAGCACAGAGTAGATTAGTAAAAGGTTAAAGGTTTTGAATTTCGTACACAGTGTAGAAATAATATCCAAAATAAGATATTCAATCAATATTCCTCAAAATGTGATATTATTTTTCCCACCTACAGTTAAAATGTTGAAAATAATAATTTATATTGACAAGTAGGTATGTAGTTGTTTTTTTATTTCAGTCAGTATTTTCAAACCTTTACTGTCATTTAACGGTTCCTATTTGCCAAAGTGACAGTTCAACGATCTGTATTGGTAGTTCTTTAGGTTTTAAGTGTCAAACTACTGACTACTGAAATTCCGAAATGTTAGCGTTAATAATTCATGTTGTCATCAACGAGCTTAGCTTATTATAATTGTTCATGCGAATATTTTTGCATTTATACATTATGTTATATTTATCTGTTTAACTTTAATGTTACAAACTAATTCGGGTTTCTAATAATACTCATTATCATGTAATTATGGGGTGCCTAATTATTTTAGTTTGCAGTAAGTATACTGCTTAGTTGATTTGTTGTGAAATACAGTTATGTACAGTCAGATACCAAAAATTTATCTATTGTTAACCTTAAAGGCTTGTACAAAGTTCCCAACTTTGAATCATTTTCTACATGTTTAGGCATCTGACTGTATATTCATCGTGTGTGTAAGTAAGAAGACGATTGTTGAAGATCATGTTTGTTTATATTTATTTATAAATTGTTCAAAGCTGTTTTTGCTGCTGATCTGCATGCCATTTTAACGTTGAAATAATAACGGTATTAATAAAAATATGTTGTTGTTTTATTTATACAGGATGGCCCGAAAGGTGACACTAAAAAATTTTTTTTGGATTCCTGACATCTAGGTGTACCCGAAAATACCCCATGTATGCTCCGCGATTTTTTGTAGTTTTCGAGCTATGACCTTTCGGGCCACCCTGTATATGTTTTTCTTTTTTTATATTAGTTAAGTTTCTTCATACAAATTGATGTCAGCTAGTTAAAACGGTTTGAGTGAGTTTTTTTTGTGATTCTGATGTTGGTCCCATAAAAAAGTGGTTGTATTTATGCAGTAGAATCACACCCTAGGAAGAAGCTAAATAATAAACTAGGTCCTTAAATAACATCAAATTGATAGTCACGACTTCGTAAAGTGCTTCTCCAATTACTCTGAAGGCTGGCTACCAACTCTTGCCCCTTATAGCATAACCACCAAAGCACGATATGATATAGCGATTTATCGACACCAACAGTTTTTTTAAAAATATGATAGATATAGCCGCCATTTTGAATTTTTATCAAAACAGCGATCATAATTTATGTGACTACCGGCACGGCGATTTAACATGGCGGCTATATCTATCATATTTTTACAGAATTTGTTTTTTGCCAGCATAGTCACAACAATGATGTAATTACGAATTACTTTAAAGTATTAATCTGACTGTTCAAGTAGTATTTATACTACCCTATGATATTTTTGAAGATCCTTACGAGATTCACTGATCCTATTAATGTATATGTCGTAGCCAGATCGTAAAATTAATCAAACGTGGATCGACATTTCATCGAATGTTGACGTTTAAACCATATGGTCAGTTTTAGTTTGGCAATATCATGAAATACCACCATTTTATGAAATGATCGGTCATATCATGAAATGATCAATTTTACGATCTGGAGACGTATTTTTGAATCATGCGAATTCCAATCCGAATACGAAATCGCAAGATTCGAATGCGAATTCCTAAAATCACTATTTTTGAAAATTCATTACGTATGTTTGACAGAAATTTGACACAATAACTTCTTATTTACGTTTGTTAATGAGCTTTTGCTTTATGGTTTATAATATTTTCTGCGTGAAACAAAAATAGTTACAAGATTTCAATTTAATAGTAATCACCTATTTCGAGTGATTCAAAAATGCGTAAAATCGTGAGCAATAGAAATGAATTTCATACACGAATTGTTT
Organism: Anania hortulata; assembly: GCA_963576865.1. Taxonomy (NCBI): domain Eukaryota; kingdom Metazoa; phylum Arthropoda; class Insecta; order Lepidoptera; family Crambidae; genus Anania; species Anania hortulata. The sequence goes on from OY756400.1 coordinate 3,232,142, forward strand.
TCGTGTTCGAATTTGAGATTCATTTCTAATGCTTCAAAAATACGTCTCCTGGCCACGCCACATAAATACGCCACGGGTATGTCGGATGCATGTTCACAGTGCGTACTAAATCGTATTTTTTTCTCAATTCGTTAAAATATCCGAGTAAGTAGATAATTCGTATCCAGAGTTCAGTCTTGGACAAACTACCTAACACAAACGATATTACTTTTATCTTGTATTGGTGTTATCGTCGTTATAAACAGAGAACTAAAAAAAAAGGACACGGTGCAACCAACTAAGACCAAATTAAGCTTTTCAAACTAAATAGTGCTAATATATAAAAATCTAGGTAGCATTTTACACACATAAAATTATTCACATATTTTTTATTTAGCATGAAGCTAAAGTTATATCGTTACTAAATAAACCAAAATGAAGAAAAAAATCACACGTGTTAGTGCCACCTATCCACAATACAAAGAGACATCGAGAAATTTCCATGGAACGAACAAGCTGCATGTCGTAGTGATGTGGTTTTATACACTGCCATCTATCGGGGAGTAGCAGTACTAAAAATCGCTGCTATTACCTGCCAGATGCCAGTCTATTCTTTGAAGTTTTCTTATTTTTATCTATTTAAGGTTTAATACATTTTTTATCGGTAAGTACATTTATTTCTTTATCAGCTAGTCTAATAGCATCAATAAATAGACTTCTTTCGACCTGAATAACACTACTTGAGTGTATGTCAGTGTTTCCTAAAGCGGCCGCAAAGACAGTGGCGCCGATATTTTCCTTATATTCAGGGTGTGTTTTCACGAATACTTCATTCTACCGCAATTCGTCCTAGGGTTAACATCCTATCCAAATCGGTCGAGTGCCAGTGACATTGAAGTGAAAGCCGGCATTTTCCTATCTGCTTACTCGCTTTGATTGAAAAAAAATACCAAGAAAAAAATTTATAAAAATACAAATTCAGTGAAAGACTGTTTATTTTGAAACGGTGATAATCGTAGCGTGAGCGATAAGCGTATCGATCAGTTTTCCGCGCTCTCCGTGCTTCGTTCACGTTTCGCTACGAAGACGTTAAGGCGGAGGATTTTCTGTCGCCGAGATGGCGTTTATGATGCCAGTGGTGAAGAACGACTGGGATATCTACAACTCCCAGCGTTCAAGACGGACTTCGGAGTCTGCGGAGAAGGCTGCCGGCCGGGTGCGGAAGGTGTCAGAGTCGCGGTCCGAGGGCCCCGCGTTCGGGGCTATGGGGACCCGCGCGGCGTTGAGTCCTCACAGGAGCGCACCGGCCATGAGGTCGCTGTCCTACTGCCGCGCGCCGCCGTCGCGGGCTTCGCTGCGGGTCGCCGACAGCCCCAAGAACTCGGCTAGTGCGACAACGCAGCGGGACTCGGATAAATTTCACAGCAGGTTGGTGGAGAAGCTGAAGCGAGCGTTGGGCCGCGAGTCGCGGCGGGAGGAACGCAGCTCATGAGCATGCTTGTGTGCAGGCGGTGCCGCGCGGACTCCCCGCAGCGGTCGCGCTGCGCCGGCTGTGTGCCCTACCTGTGACGCTACCGGCCCGGCGCCCCGCTCTCGCCGACACACCATCTGTGATATCTACCCCCTCGGAGATGAGTACTCGAGTGAACTAACAGCATGACTCTCAGTATTAGGTTGTATGAATGAAGACTGAGTTCGGCCGGAGACGGCGGCTTGCGAATGGTATCTGTGATTCGTTATTTGTAAGCAGTGTTATTTATTTTGAGTATATATTTTTTTGGCGCGGAAGCGTACGCACCTGACATACAAATTCCATAGACTTCTGTTAGAACGGACTTAGTTTTAGCTCTGAGGTTTTAGTTTCATTACATTTGTTTTGGAAACTGTCGATAGTTTGATTGTAAGAGCGAGATGTAGTGATCGTTAAACTAGGCATTGCTAGTATACATAACTTGATATAAGTTTATCGCAACGTTTGTGGTCGTATATATAAATCTTTTGTTACGATTTTGCATGATTCTAAGATGTTAACGCTGTTTTGACTGTGTATGGACCAGCTTTACTAAAGTATATTAGTATTATAATAATGTTAGTATTATGTCAGTGAAACTGAACCAAAATTGATGATTCTAGTGATGTCCGGTGCCTCGGCGCCGGCTAATTCTAAAAGTAGGCACATCTCAATGAGATTTGACCAAATGTTATAGTGATGTATGATTCAATAGTTTTTTTATTTGCTCGAAGTTCCTTTGTAAGTTATTGATGTATGAGTAATTAATTAATTAACTTTACACTGTTGTAGGTTGAAGTTTGATCGTTCATAATAATACATTTCTGTACATTACAAGCAATAGAACGACACCCATACATAATTGTCGATGTCTGGTGTAATCTGTAATCTACCATGTCGCATGTATTCAAAAGCTGTCTGATCTGATTTTATATGTCATTGTATGAAAACAATAAACTAAAAGCTTATTCTGGAGTCATTTCTTTTATTTCATCGTAACTCTACATTCTTGGGATAACTGTTTTTTTTTATCGAACACCATTTGATCGAAAACGGTTATTCACTTGAAGGATCTTCAGGTTGTCGAATCACTAACTCTAGAGCTTACCACACCGATGTACCAAAATATCGACAGATCATAAGCCCGAAGGCTTAATATTAGTTTAAAACATTAAATACCTTTCGAGTTAGTGGTTTAATTGTCAATGACGATCCTTTCAGTATTCGTTTTCGAGAAAATGCTATTCGATCAAACGGCATTCGGTTTTTAGTAGATAGCCCACATTAAATTATTAATAATTGGAGTACATAACATTGCTGTTTGTTGACTTACATATACTCTACAATACGAGTTGAAACTCAGCCAAGTGCGTACAGGAACACATTACGTACGGTATGGTACATAGAGCCGACTACAGAGCCAACATTTTAGTAGCCCCTAATTCAAAGTAAAACATTCGAAGCCGGAATAATAAATACTTTCAGTGTCTAAAATGGTAGAGACGTTTTCTGTTTAAAAATATCTAAGCAATTTTTTTCATGTTCCGTTTTGTTCCGGTATTCATTATAGATTCATGATGAACGGGTTTTTTAACCATAAAACTCTTGCACATAATTTGTTAACCTCTTGTCACAACATAACAAAAGTAGCTAAGATAAATTAGGTTGGTATGTTCAGACAGCAGTAGTTCTAAATACTCTATCATTCAAGTAAGTACTAAAACTCAGTCAAGTTTATTTCCTAGAAAAGATTTCCAAATAAATCAAAGAAGAATAAAATGTTGGTTAAAAATAATACGCATCCTTTTCAACTGTATTCAACGTATAAAAATGCTACTAATAGACGGAAAGGTACTATGGCCCACTTAAAGAACCTTCCTAAATCTAGATTTTACCTAAACCTGTATTAAAATACCATTCCACGTCTGTAAAATTGCTGTAAAATCTACCTCAATTGATGTCGGGAATAAGTAGTTTCCTGATATCATCATCATTTCAGTCATAGAAAGTCCACTGCTGAACACAGGCCTCCCCCAATGACCCAACATCGGGGGGGATTGCCAATACTCGCCACGCTTGGCAGGCGGGTTGGCAAGCGCATTTTTTATAAGATTTCGCACGCAGACGCCGCTGCCCGTCTCGTGCTACAGGAATTAGTCGCCTCTTACGACTCACCTCCTGTTGGCGGTGGGGAAGTGTATTCTTTACGGCCGTCCCCACACGGCACCTGTGTGTGTTCCTGACTTTTATTTCATTGGAAATGTATAGAAGGAAAAATATTGTAACGCTATACAGAGTGTAACGAAAAGGTGAAATAAAACTTTAAGGGGTTATTCTACGGCTAAATTAAGGGTTCAACTATGAACGCTAAGCACTACCTAAGCAGTTTTGTTATCACTTTAAACTCTATACAGACAAAACAAGGTTGTAATAATACCTACGATATACAGTGTTAAAGCCAAGTATAGAATACAATATAATATATAATATATTCAAACAGAAACGAGTCTATTATAAGAAACCGGACAAGTGCGAGTCCGACTCGCCTACCGAGGGTTTCGTACAAATTTGTAGGTACTCGTACATATAACAAATAGTTTTGGAATCGAGTTTGGCAATTTAATTACTAAATTATAACAAACATTTTATTACTTGATTCTCACTACCATTCGTACTACCCCTAAAATTTGGCTCGTACTTTTAACACCCTGTTTATCATAAGAGATCATGGTTAATCCCCTGAAAACGACAAAGGTACCTATACTAAGTAAAAACGATAACGGGCTGTTTGTAGATAACCCAATCATTTATTGCGACTGAATTCGCTTTAATAAGGTTTTAGTGGAGATATACATTTTGATATCCGTAACGACTGTGTACTCATTTTATAATACCAGTCATAAACACTTATACAACACAGACACTTATGTTGAACTACCTGATAAGTTCAAAATTCATATACAACATAACTCCAAATACGCAAAACCTCTTCAACGCTGATTCTGGTGCATAAATACAACAACAACAATAAAAAGAATGAAATAGTAGTTTGCTTAAATTTTTTTAATGTTTTTAAACTTGGGCTTAATAAAACCTATTTTTTCTCTGGAAAACTGATAAAAGCTCCTCAAGTATTCAGACAGAAATAAAATAGTTTTATTGTACAGACAACAGCAGGTCAACCTACAATGATTAATGACCTATAACCTAAAAAGTTATAGGTCATTAAATTGATTTTCAAAAAATTTAAGTTTTGTTTTGTTTTTTGTTTTGGTTGACGTGCTGTTGTCTGAACTAAAAAATTTCTCCTTTTTAAATAGAAGATAATGGAAGTCATACTTGATAAACCTAGGTTCCCCGCGACTGCAGAAAACAGAAATTAGAAACTATTTATTCTGGATCATAGGTAATTGTGGTATAAAATTAGTAATCGTATCACTATGTTCCGCCTATACGAAGTTATACGAAAGCGATTCATTACTATCTCACTAGGAATATAGTTATAAAACGGTCCAAGTTTAGTGATATACTTATATTACTAGATTAAGTTTAGTGAAATAGCTTTCGGAGTGTGCGGCGCAGGGGGAGAGGTTTGTTGTGTTGATGAGATGTCATGATTCCTCTTCTGGTCTGAACAAAAATTAAAAAATACTTTTTCAGATCTCAACTTATTTGATCAGAAATAAAGATATCTCAAAACTGTTGATTAGCTTTAAAAGATTTTTTTTAGTTTTAATTGTATTGTTAATGTTTAAATTCCAAAAAATTATTTTAATTATAATTGAAATTACTTTAATACGTTTTAATGTCACAAAGTATTGTAACTAACTGCAGGATACATAAAGTTGATTTTTTAATAAAGGTAAAACCAATATAATATTGTTTTTTTAAATTATATATGGTAGATTTCTATTTCACTAAGCTTAATCAAGTAATATATTTATAAAACTGAACTTAATCTAGTAATATAAGTATATCACTAAACTTGGACCGTTTTATAACTATATTCCTAGTGAGATAGTAATGAATCGCTTTCGTATAACTATGTTACGGTATATAATTATGTCCCTAGGGATATAACTATATGACCGCTTTATCTATCTTACTGCGACATATACAAACCTATTAATTATTTACATTACCTTAAAATTTTAAAATTAAATCTTTTTTTAGTGAAATATGTTTTGAATTTTCAATTTATTTTAGTGGTTTAGTAGAGCGTTGTCTTCAGTAAGTAAGTCACTATACTGTTGTTTATTGTATAAAACCCTTCTAAAATTTAACAAAAATAAAACTTTTAAAATGGTTAATGTACGATACATTGTAGAGCTTTTGGTTACAAAGTTATGCCTTATGAGAACAAAAAATTACATCAATTAACTTTTATTATTAACATTCTACTCGTGTTGAACTTATTATTGGACTTACTTTAAAAAAGAGTATAGATATTAGGTACGTGCGTTTTAAAACCAAAGTACTTCAATAAGTACCAACTTTTGAGCTTTTCAAGGACAAGAGTACAAACAGGGAATCAAAAGGGAATAAATCAACCCTTCCCTTACTCAATACAAAGAGGTGGTACATTGCATCACCCCTCTCTATCGATCGGGAGCCGTGACGTCTAGAATATTTCTGGACGTCCCTGCAATCGGGAATATGCGTTCGAAAGGACGGGACGTCCAGTATCAGTAGGCGCTTGTGGCAAAGAGCTTCTTACATAATTGCGAATTAATTCTTGCAAAATAGAAATATGATTGTTACTCGAGCTAGTTGCGTGGGTTATACTTTTGGTAATGTAATTATATAATCTTTATTTATTTTTTCCCAAAACTACCAAATGAGTACAATATAGTATTCAAGTATTTATTTTGCTTACCAAGTGTGTACAGATATTATGCTAGGTACAATTATGCTTAAGACTTAGTAACCTTATTTATAGGTGTTGCAAAATTATAGTAGGAGGGCTGCACTTTTACATTATTAAATCGAGAAATTAACAATAATAAAATAATACATTCAAAATAATAGAAATATGAGAGACCAGTCCCAGAACGCCATGTTTTAAACAAGTCGTTTTGATATATAATTCGTATCATTAACTTTATTATTAGTAGTTACATACATTTTAACACATGTAACGACAATTTATTTAATACTAGCTGTCCCGCCGAACGTCGTATCGCCTCTGTTTTTTTTTGTAAAAATTTTCCTTTGTTATAATAGTTATTCTGCTATTCGGGGCGGAGACAAATCTAAAAAATCTAAGATCACAAAAATCGGTGCAACCATTTTTGACTTATTAATGGTGTAACTAACCCGACTTTGGTTTTATATATATATATTTATAGATTAAGTTTACTGAGGAACAGAAAAGGCATACGTCATCACAAACAGAAAAAAAAACATCGCCCTTCTAACAAAAGCTTAAGATAACTATAATGTGACTCTACATTAATTTAAAACCGTTTGGTACAAGTCAAAAGTGTTTTAAGTTTCGTTTTGTCTAGGTATTTCGTAGGAGCATGCAATTTTTCTCATGACGCTGACGTCAGGTGGTATTTTTCCATTCAGCTTGTTTCAGTATTTAAGTAACATTTCATGTAAACTATGATGCACACGTTGAATCATAATATATTCGTTTTAATCGACGGATTGTTTGTGATTAATATCTTTGATCCAGATAAGAATTGTAGATAAGTGTCTAATGTTGATAAATCGCAAATGTGCGTAAAAAATGTCTTCTGACCGACCTACCAAAAGAAAAGTTATGATTTAAGCCTGCCGTGTGAGTAAGGGTTTATGTGCTTGTGTCATGAAAACACAACGATGACTTCAGCCCTCCAAACCTTTCAACATCATTTGACATGTTTCATATACATTCTTTGCGATTGACGTAGAATGACGTTGGCTTTGTTACTTTTTACCTATTATTTATCAACAAAAGCTGTTAACTAATAACATTGCAAATCTTGAAATGTATGGAACATTAAACATAATATGCTGTGGGGCTATACAAAGTATACAAACGCTTCAGACTTTAGTGGCCAATGGCCACTTAGAGCAGTCCATTCAAAGGAGACAATTAGCCTCAATGAAAACAAGATGAACGTTTAAGAATATACAATTGCTTAAAAGACAATAATGGCTAATGTTAGCTATTGTCTACCTTTTTGGGGTTTACTATATTAAATTGATATTACACATAAATTACATCTACTACATGTAATATTCTCATATTAAGCCTATTCAATTTTTGAAACGTCCAAATTTATTTATTAGATTCCGGCTCTGCCCACCTGAGATTTGAATAGACACATTTCAAAACACTTTTGACAAATGAACAGCGACATTTACGTTACATACTACGCCTTTATATCTCGCATTACTCGGAAAATGTGCGTTTTTCAGGGATAACAGTAGAAGTAGCCTATGTCAATCCGGAAGTTAAATTATAAACATTGGACAAAGAATTATTGAAATCTGCTAAGTACCTAGTTCCGGAGATTATCTTCTAGATCCAAACAAACCTCTGACACTGACTTGGTACCTCAGCCTGCCTAGCATGAGTACTAAAACACGATATGGTATGATATAGCGATATATCGGCAACAAATAAAATATAATAGATATAGCCGCCGTGTTGAATCGCCGTGCCGGTGACGTTACACACTATGATCGTTGTTTCGATAAAAATTCAAAATGACGGCTATATCCAACATATTTTTACAGTTGGTGTCGATATATCGCTTTGTCATATCATATCATATCGTGTTTTAGTAGTCATGCTAGGGGGGCTGATAAACCTCTGTTATAATATTAGTACCGATATTAATTATTTTATTTTATTTCTAGTGCTTTATCTCGCCTTGTAAACAATTGTTAAAATAAATAAATGGACCTGTTATACGAAGGAATAACGTCTTTTTATCTGCTCCATTAATTTCTTTTGCCAGGATTGAAAAGTCTTGACTTTGTAAGCTAAAACCTACTAGTAAACATCGAGTGGGTAGTGCACTGTTTATTGTAAATCAGCTTTAAATTTAGATTCCATCTTCAAAATCAAATTAAATTTTCTTTTAAACATTCTATCGTTGTTTATGACGTCAAAGATTACAGACGAGTTTGCTTATGATTTGTCTGGATGCTATAAACCGAATTGATGTTTGATAAACAAATAAAAACTGTTTCAAAGTAACGCCGATGAATTGTTATTGTAATATTGTCACAGATAAAGTGATAGCTTTATTAATATTGATAAAGTAAATAAAAAGTATAACCTACTTGCAATTATCGATTAGTGTGTCGTGCAGGATACCAACGGTATGACTAAGCCCCATGTAGGTAAATTATGTTTTAGAATTACTTATCAGGGGTAATACGATTACTACTCTCACAATTACTAATGCATACGCTAATAACGTATAACTGATCTAAGCTCTACCTACAATCGTAAATTACCAATGATTTGACTAGAACTTTACGTGTTTACGGGCCTTTTGTAAGTTTTGTCAAGTGGTCGCTTCGCATTAATCGATCGAATATTAAATGTACAACTTGTATTACTTTTCGATCGAGCGATTATTTTGTGGAACTCACACTGACCGTCAAGTCGAACACGATATTTGCTTACCTACCTATTATCAAGTGCAGTGCGGAATACTTACTTGGTAGTTCAAACCAATTTAAATGAGTTGGATTCTGTACGAGTATATGTAGTGTGCGTGTTAGTGTGTAATCTAACTTGCAGCGATAAGGGCGTCGGAAATTTCCACTGCACAAAAAAGCTTTCATTACATTAGTGAACACTGAACAGTGAACACACTATGACATAATGTGTTGTATCATAAATATCATAATCTACTCTACCAGTCTACTAACTAACTGATGAATAGTTCGTTAGTTTGTAAAAAGTGAAAAGTCTTTCAGGATAAACGTATCTGTAATTTTATTTAAATCTGTCAGGTAAAACTAAATTTTGTGCTATAGAAATTCTGCAAGTCTTGATCATATCTTTAAAATTCGTTAAAAAATGCAGGTTTTTCTCATTAATTTTTAAACCATATACAGAGTGTAACGAAAAGGTGAAATAAAACTTTAAGGGGTTATTCTACGGCTAAATTACATCAACTTTTTCTATGGGACCAACATCGGAATCGGAAAAAAAAACACTTTCCCATACTAAAACGCGACTAGCTGGCATCAGTTTGTATGGAAACGTCAATTTTTTTTTTTGAGATTTTGATGTTGGTCCCATAGAAAAAGTTGATGTAATTTAGCCGTAGAATAACCCCTTAAAGTTTTATTTCACCTTTTCGTTACACACTGTATATTTAAATATATTTCAAAAACCCTAATTCAATTTATTTATTAACTAGTTATTTCGTTATATTGCATAAAATACAAAATACAGTGCAGTGCAGCGAGCATTCTTACTGCACTATACGAGAACGTTCTTCCCATAGGCCTTGGTAGGGCCAATAAGTAGGCCTTGTAAGGCTTCTTTCTAGGCCGAGTGGCTGCAGTAATCCATTTATATTTAATCTTGTTAGGAAAAAATATAATTAATAAAAATAACTTTGTAACGTTGTTTCCTGGACTTCTAGAATGACACAGAAAATATTTATTAAGAATTTTGTTATTCAATACTTTAAAAACGTTGGACAGTCGAGAACTTATCAACCTACCACAAAACCTCAAATTCTCTCAATTGGTATTAAACTCTAATCGGTCGATGAAACTTAACATTTTGTGGATAAGTTGTTGACAGTATATTTTATAATTGCTTAAAATTTGAATGTTTACATGCACATAATTATGCTGTGCTTAAGTCTTTCAATACAAAGTAATTAAGATAAGGACAAAAGCATGATCCAATTTTATTAATCCTAATGAAGATAATGTTATTTTTCATTCCCTGATATAAATAAAAAAAAGCGTACAAGTACAAGTCGGACTCATGCACCGAGGGTCCCGTACAAATTGTAGGTTACATACGAGTACTTGGGATGGATGCTGACATGACAAATTTTCGATTTTCGGATTTTTTCCTTAATTTGTGTTTAAAGACCTTGCTTCTGGCCACATTTCATAATTCTAAAAATAATAAATAAATATTAGACTACATTCACATACATTGCTCTGATTCTGAGGTAAGTAACTAAAGCACTTGTATTATAGAAATCAGAAACAACGATGGTACCACAACACCCAGACCCGAGCCAACATAGAAAAGTTTCTTTTCTTCATTAACACGACCGATAATCGAACCCAGGACCTCAGAGATGGCGACACCAAGTCCGGCGTACTCGCCTCTCGGCTATGGAGGTCGTCAAAGTATCCTACAAGTTTAATTCAGTCAGAATATGCGGCATAAATCTTTTGATTGCGTTGACTTAGGAGTTTGTTTTTTTCACAGCTCTAAGGGATTGCAAACCTGAGTAATGTGGTATTCATTTTAACTTGATACTGATTTTGACTGAAAAAGTTACAGGTTACTCTGTACAGACAGACAGAAGGACAGACGGACAGAGATAGACAGACGAACAATGAAGTAATCCTATAAAGATTCCTTTGTACCTTTTGAGGTGCGGAACCCTAAAAATATAGCGGTGGATGATTGTAGAGCAGTTAAGAGCAGTATGCATATGCATAAATAATATAGCATAAGCGTGAGATACGGTGAGCCGTCACACCCATACTGGATTTTTAGTCTCAAAACCTACCTAGAGGTGTTTGAAACGAGTAGAATCCCTAAGACATGAATTCCACGTAAGTCACGAAGTTCTTTAGGTAAAGCTACTATTTCTTCTGTATCGTTTATAGTACCTAACTATACAAATTAGAGTAATCTATCTAACTATCGAATATAATCACAACGCAACATCAAAGGAATTGCCCAGGACAGCCGGGGACTTGGCCTATAAAATGGGTTAGTTAGTTAGTTAGTTTAGCTGGGCTTTCTCCGCACTTAGCCTCATGATTGGGCCATTGTGCGTGCTACTTAGTCGTTCTTACTCTAACTATCCAGGTCGTCCCAGAAGGTCAGTAGCCTTTTTAGACTGCTGCAGGTTTCCGAGAGCGATCCTGGTGATTGGAGAATCCGTGCCCGTTGATCTGCACTCCAATAGCACATGCTGTGGCGTTTCTTCTGCCGCCATGCATCCTATACAAAAGGGGTATTTAGGATCTAAGTCTTAACATCTGTGACAGAGTGGTCTCACGTCTGTGATAATTGGTGTTCTTCAATATTCGGCAGTCTATGAACGCAACACTTCCACTCGATGTCCGGCGCAGACCGCTTGCGCGCGCGCAGCTAAGGTATCCGTCGACAGCGGACCGGTTCGCGCCGGTTTGCGCGGTGATTCTGACAGCTTGATTAAACACCTGGGGTGACAATACTTTTCGTTTAAATAATTTTTGCACAGACCTTACAAATTTCCAATTTTATCTCGTCCACTGACTTCCCTTATGCCACTTGCTACCACTGACAGTCCGTCAAATGTAGGTTAGGTCGTAATTTTCTCTTTCCCAGCATTTTCTTGTTCTTACTGTTCTTAGCCGGAGTACGCTTGAATAGGGATGTTGACTGGGTAAAAAAATTAAACATTATTTAGTTCGTCAGTTAGATTATTAAAAAATAATGGACTCTTATTTTTTTGTCATTCAGCCCAAAAACAACAAAGATAAAGCGCGTCAAAGTTCGGAAGTGGGGGCTCGTGACGTCATTTCTAAGTAAAAACCGTACCTAGGCGTGACGTCATGCGACATTTCAACTAAATAATCTCTGTAATATATAAGATAATGTAAAAAAAATACGTGTCCAATACTTTTCGATAATTTACCCGATAGACGAAGAAAAAAAGTTAATCGTGATCCCTATCCGAGATGCAGCAAGTGCTCTTCATCAGACCTCCGCAACCCTTCGACACCCCGAACCAGACTATTTTGGACCATAGTTACTGAATGTTACAACACATTCAGTAAACCTATTGTTTACTGAATGTGCAGGTTTTCTCGCGACGTTTTCCCTTAACGCCGAAAAAGCGGAATAAATCTGTAAATCCGTACTTAGCCCACAAATATTCCCGAAACAGATGGTGGGATGGATGTGATGAAAGTCGATGTTATAAATAGTTATACATCTAGCACCTATTTAGCCTTAATAGAATGCAAACAGGGCCGGCTTTATATATCCCGGGGTCCTCGGGCACACAATAATTTGGGGCACATAATATTGCAAAGTAATAATAAAATACTGTTGGTATGAATTCATGACTTCCAAAAAATAATTACATATCTCCATTAAAAGTAGAGTTATAAATTTTCCCTTTTCTTCAAATTAAAAAAAATAAATCAAATTCATTTTTTTACAAGAAACATGGTATTATAAGGTGTTACATTTTAGAATAATATTCTTATATTTTAGAATAATGTTCTTACATTTTTCGCTAACTTAGTAGCATGCAAATTTAAAGTTCTAGGCTTTGATCCTCTTTTCTTTCTTTTTAGTTAACAGTGTTTTTTAGTTTACAACATGTTTTAGTGCTTTGGGGCCCCCGTGAGGCTGGGAGCCCTGGGCACAGGCTCCGTGTGCCCTTATGGTAAAGACAGAACTGCATGCAAAAATAACATTAAAATAAATAATTAACTATAATAGGAGTCATTAATAAGAGCATCCAAATAATTAACTTTAACCATATGACCTATTGCCATGAAAATCATTGGGGGAGGCCTGTGTTCAGCAGTGGACGTCGTATGGCTGAAATGATGATATGGCCTATTTGCAAAAATCTATTGATTTTATTTGTAGATTAAGAAAAAATTTAGTCTAATAAACGTACTAAGTAAAACAGTAATATAAATAAAACAATAATATAATACCTTAAGGTTGACTGGCAGAGAATGTTGTATAGCATTAAGTCCGCCAATTGTACTTACCTATGCAATAAAGTTTAAATAAATCGAAAAAATAAAGGTCAACTGAGTTAGTATTAGAACTGAACATCATCATCGGACGAATGGTGTACCTAGCCATTGTTATTGTCGCACCGACCACATGTATCGATCGACAGATATTGCCCGCCTTAGATTGCGTCTAAATATAGCAAGTCAAGTTTACTACATTTCAATGCAAATAGTATGGATAATAGATGCCCTTTCGTCCTTGACCAGTAATATGCTCTAGAGCTACGAGGAAGTTTATCACAAATTTACTAGCCTCACAGGTGCATAATGCATTTTGTATCTTTGTTATGTCATGTTACGTTTCAGGCTTTTAAGTGAGTTTTGTTTGGTATTAGATTTAAAAAAAAAATAGTATAGTAAGATTATTATTTCTATCAAGAACATTGGAATTGGAGGCAGTTGAATGCTTCTACTCCGTCAAAGATTTTTTAAAATTTAAGATAATGTGATTCATTGACTCTATGTTTTTGTTATATTAATATTTTAAAGTCATTAGTGACAGAATGTTGACCTGTCTAACAGTCATAAGATCATTGTTATCACTTTCCTAGGAAATAAATGCTTTTCATTTCACCAATATTCTACTAATGAAACTGAATGATTAAAGACGTCTTTGAGCGTCTTAAAGGATTACTTGTTTTAAAGATTTATTTCAGTTTTCAACTATATTAGATCACAAATTTGATAAAAATAATTAACATATGGTAGAATTTAAACTATTATTTTATGAAAAATTGTTTATGAGACTGCGTAAATTGTGGTGTTCTAATTGTATTTTTCCCTGTATCTTTTATTTTGTGTGATGTGCAATCAATAATTATGAGTATCTATCTATCGATTCTATTTTGTTATTTAGTTTGTAAATTAGAGACACCCTCACAATCTTTTTATTAGCGAAACACGACAAGTAGTTACTTAAGTGGGAAGATAATATTTAAGTGTGAGAAAATTCGAGATGAAACCAAAAACATGTTTGGTTGGAATGAGACATTTAATATTCTCATGACGTATTAAATATTAACACACTCTTCCTAATTACAACCTGCTGAATCTTGTTATGGTCTGAATTCTGTATATGATTTTACAGGGACGTACTCGCCGAGGAGTTACGTACTCTAAATAGCTCGCTTGAAGCTAATATTCAGTTTTAGCTAAATTAAACTAAGATTGTAGTAAGTAAGTAGAGGCGTATAAAACGAGTAGGATTCCTGAGACATGAATACCCACTTAGTCACGAAGTTCTCTAGGTAAAGTTACCGTTTCTACTGTATCTTTTGTGGTACCTACTTACGATATGTGTAATCTAATCGAATTTAATCACAACACAACATAAAAGCAAATGCCCGTCACAGCCGGTGCTTGGCCTATAAAAGGTACTTAGGATATAAGTGTTAACATCTGTGACAGAGTGGTCTTACATCTGTGATAAATTGGTTTTCTTCAATATTCGGCAGTCTATGAACGCAGCACTATATAAATATACAGCACTATACTAAATGACAGATAATTATCTGTCGCTTTTTAACCGACTTCAAAAAAGGAAGAGGTTCTCAATTCGTCGGAATCTTTTTTTTCATATGTAGGCTAGGCTCTTAAGGCTAGGCTAGACTTGATAATAACTTATTAAATACGTTAAAAGCCATTAAAACTTTTTTGTGCCCCTAATGAGGCCCTTGTACACCACGCCACTCAAATTTTGTTTTATTACCCTCTGACAATATTGTAGTTACCTATGCAATGAACTGATGGGTAGGTACCTACTCATAGTTAGTGATGATTCAAAGTCAGGTGCAGGCAACGCTTTATCATTCATTGCGATCGATGAATCAGTTAGTTAATGTATTCAGAAACAAAAGATTTAATATTAATACTTAGGCTTACCAATAAGGACTACTTGCATACTTAGCATAGTTTAAATAAGGTAAAAACTTAGCTCATTCGTAACTGTTATTTAATCTGTGCCATTACCATTGTCTCAATAAAAAAACAGCCCTAACCGAGATGCTACCGCCTATTTATTTATTTAAACTTTATTGCACAGAAAAATACAATTGGCGGACTTAATGCTATACATCATTCTCTACCAGTCAACCTTGAGGAAATGCAGATAATGTAGTCAGTGGCGGAGTATAAAGTATCCGACATATTTTTAAGACGAGTAAAATACATACACATACATATCACTTTAGACAATAATAAATACATACTATATAATATATTGGGGAAGTCGATGATGATTAATCGAAAGTGTGAAAAAGAAGAGAAAGAAACATACAAAAAAGGAGTTGAGTAATAGTAGAATGGTCAGTTCTGAGAGGTGCCAAGATAATGCTCACGTAATGATTTTATCCATCGCCTATCGACATAGAATACCGTAGTAGAGGCATAGACAAAATAAAAAGAATTGTACCAATTTTTTTTAATAGTACGAAGGTATAATGTTTTAAACATGGTATTTATGGTATACAATTAGGTAACTGTTTACATCGTCAATTTTGTTTGTATGAAGCAATTTTTTTTCATATTCGTAAAAGTGCTCTCATAGTTAAATTTCATTGTAGAGAGAGACCAGTAAAAACTGTGTTTTCATTTGTTATCGTCATTAAGGGTCCTTATTAGTCCACAGGTCCACAGTCCTTACCTAAAGTGAATGCTTTTCTATAAGCTCATGGTTAAGGCTATGATCCATAATAAATATTTTTTTATTCTGATTCTGAAGAAGTCAAGTTACAATAGTGTATGGTAACGTAACAAGTACCAGAATACATTTTCCCATGAACGACTACCTACTTACTTTATGTAGTCTAAAATTAAGAAAGAAAAAAATCTTGCGATATTATTTAAAGTTAAATTTATTGTTGTGTACATTAAGTGTTAAATAGGCATAGGTTAAATAGGCAGTGGTAGTAGTGTGAAAAAGCGTGATAACCGCAAAGCTCTTAGTCATGTCAATAGTGTTATCGTTTGCCAATTGGGTGGGCTGACACCTGTACCACAACAAACCACGAAGGCCAGCTCACGTTACCATGTTTGTTTTCATTAACGACATGCCATACAGAAGGCCTACTACGAAAATGTTTTGTTCGTTCGAACGTAAAAACCTTATAAATTAAAGAAAACATTTACTGGTCTTCATTCCAGAACCTTTCAGCCCCATCGGCCGTCAGTTTTACGTGCTATGTGCCCCGCCCACTGCCACTTCAGCTTTACTACACCTTTTTTGCTTAAACTGAACTAACACTCAACGTGTAACGTGCCAAAAAGACACACAGCATGATGTCGTGGTGGGTTTGAGAGTCAATATTACTCTGATGTTCATTTAATCAAACCTAAAGTACGCAACGTCCTGGGGGAACCGGACTTGAAAGAAAAAACGCGTAAAAAAGGACGGAGTAAAACGGCCTTTTTCCATCTCAACCCGCGCGTTGCGCCAGCTCGCCTCGCGTGCGCTTCTTTGATCGATGACTGTAAATTTTTTTGTTATTGTATTATAACTTTTGCTACTCGAAAAATGACAATTTCAGACTCGCTTAGAGTCGTTTCACGAAACGGGACTTCTAGCTATACCAGACTTGGGAGTTGACAACGTCAATAAGTAGTGAATGACGTTTCGCTGGCGCCTGAATGGCAACCTCAAAGGTATCTCAGGTATCTTCGTCCCTGTTTTAGCTGCCCGCATGCGGTCAACGTGACCTACAGGATATTTAATCTCAGATACCAATGTCATCAAGGTTAATAATAAGTGTCTAACGCTTGTCTGTCTCGAAGATAAGCTCGGGTTTCAAATGCTTTTATCTGTAGTCTAGCTTAAGGGGTGACCACAAGTAATGTCAACAACTAGCAAGCAAATAACAAGCCTAAGTTAGTTTAGACTAAAATTAACGCAGCGGCAGCATTCCCAATGGTAGGTAACCAAAAGGAAATAACTGTTTATAGACTGAGCACATTAAGTTAAAAAGCAGGTTTTTTTTTGTTTAATCCGACACCTGTCGCGATTCTTTTACCTTATCTTATACAGTGATTCTCAAACCACTCTAAGATGCATGAGCTTATACGGACTCTTCCACTAGCGTAATATTACATAAGTAAATTTTATTTAAAAAAATAAAACCGACTTTAAAACACTAAAAAGCTAAAAATAATCCTAACACTTAAGTACCTAATCAGTTACTTTTGGAGTCGGTGCAAACAAAAACATTGAATCTCTCATCGGCTGGCACCGACTCCAAAAGTAACTGATTAGGTACTTATGTGTTAGAATTATTTTTAGCTTTTTAGTGTTTCGAAGTCGGTTTTATTTTTTTAAATAAAATTTACTTATTTCATCTATTTTTAGTGATAAATCTTAATCTAACTGCTGAACACCGATTTCATCCTCTTTTCTTTCATCCTTAGGGGTACAATTTTTTCCGAAATTGTTTACTATAGTATCTTTGAAGTATTAGCTATTCAATAAAAAAAAATCATCAAAATCGGTTTACATTTGTCGAAGATATTGGTTAACATAGATCCATGAATCACGAACCAAAATATTATCTGGGTATATATTATGTTATTTGCTCAAAAACTGCTGAAACAATTACGATCAAATTTATATGGGACCACCTCTGAAGTATGATCTACCAAACAAAAAAAGAATCATCAAAATCAATTCATAATTGGCGGAGTAATCGCGTAAAATACATATAAAAAAAACAAACAGTCGAATTTAGAACCTCTTCCTCTTTTGAAGTCGGTTGAAAAATCAAAATCAAAATCATTTATTTTTGCAAATAGGCCATTAAAAGCACTTTTACACGTCCCAATATATTTTTTGCCCTACGATACAAAGTCGCAGCAGCCGTAATAGAAGCACCCAATCACCAAAGTATCTGTCGACCGAGGCAGAAGTCAATCGTCCTAATGCCGCACCAGCTGAAGGGTTAAAGAAGTTCGATGACCTCTATCTTAGTAAAGCCACCTACGGTTACCATGCAAATGTACAATTCAAACCGATTGCGATACATTAACCTGGACAAAGATTATTTTGCGATGTTACAATAAAATTGGTTATGACCTAACTCATTCCTATTTCAAGAGTAAACACAATAGGCAAAACCATTATGAGACATATGAGATTCATCGGACAGGAAAACCACACAAAGAAAGTACTATTAGTGATAGGTATATAGAGTACTAATCGAAGACAAATAAAGAAGAAGCTTAATCTCTTTTAAGATCTAAGTACTAACCGTTTTGTAACAAAAAGCGTGTTAAAATCCACTGAACCACGTGGACAAACAAAACATCGGCATCAAAGTCCTATAAAAAAATATGCAGATGATGTTTTTACGATGTACGGTACGTGTTTTTACCTCTCTTTTTATTGTAAATTTGTCAAGTAATAAAATATTGTTAATTCGACAAGTCATGTGTAAGTACATATTGGTCAAGTCTCTTTATTGGGTCAATTCGTCAAGTCCTAGAAAAGTGCTAATTCGTCAAATTTTTAACAATACATCAAATTCCAAAATGTAGGTTTTTTGACTGTCTGTGACTACCTATTCCTACTTGTATTCACTAATATAGCATTACCACCGCATCAATCTGACGGTGACAAACATCAAATAATAACTTGACCCTGGCGGCATCATTTAAATTTGTGACCATTGAGCGAATGTCATTTTCAGGATTTTATTACACATATTGGACCCACCACTTGGTTAATTCGTGCTGTTGGTTTAGACCTTACACTCTAGGCAAGAGAGTATCTAGCCACCCTTTAGAAGCGTCTAGTCAACGTGACTGTACTCCAGTCAAGATTTATCAGCTGTCAATGGTGAGTATAGTGACGTCACGCTCGGCGCCGAACCCGTCAGGCTTGAAGGCTGGCTCGGGTTACCGAAACATGTGTTTCTGTGCTAGCGTGCTGGCAACGTGACCTAGGCAGGTAATGTTATGGTAGAATGATTACACACACGCTCATGATATTCCTTGATAGTTAGAGTAGGGTCATAGATACTTATTTTAGTAATTTCTTGTTTTCCACAAGACTTCCTTGCGTGTCTCAACTCCAATTTTAGGACGGAGCTGGATCCGACTAAAGCTTTCCTATATCGATTTCTGCAAGATAGAGACATTTTCTTGCATGTGTGTGTGACAATCACTTATAAGCCCTCATATTATTTTGCATTAAAGTGACTGTTGCAATTAGAGAATAGGAACCCTATTCCTACCGACCGATATTGCGAGAGGCCCAACAGTCACCTAGGCCAGTCTTTTAGGGTTCCGTAGTCAAAACGGAACCCTTATAGTTTCGCCATATCCGACAGTAGTATATATAACATTTCGCGTTCCACTTACCCACGATAAACCTGAAAAACAATAGAAAACAATAGGGAAAATTTTTAGTGGCACGCGAAGGGATAACAAAGTTAAAAGGACATAAACATCACAGCTAGGTAGGCTTTTCAAGTTACCGAGTTAAATTAAAAGTTAGTTAAAAAATGCACTTGGAGAAGAAAAATACTTAGATGATGTGTAAAACAGGTAGCAAATAGTTACCGCATATTGTGACGGAACACTATGGAACCCTACAATGCGCGTAGCCGGTCACGCACTTGGACGGTTTTTATCTAGCGAAAGCATCGCAGCTTACAATTATTGGGTCATTGACAAGTCTAAACGTAAGCTATTGTATTTCGTCATAGCTGCTTCTAGGATTAGATTTAGCAAACAATAATTGTGATGTTTTGTTAGTATTATCAGATGGTTGTAAATTTCGGATAAAAAGTAAACCCTTTGGCGAAACGGCGCCGGCCTCGCACTGTCATGTCGGTAATAAAGATAACTTCTGCTATCATTGACTCACACACACAGTGCAGATGAATATAGTAGAAACTGCCTTATCCTACCGGGCCGCGCCCGTTCTGTTTTTACTCATCCATCTCTTTTTCACAATGTATACTTGTTTTTACGGAAGTTCACTGAAAATTAGGGAAAACAAATGAAAATGGAACAGTGAACCGTACTACTTGTAAATGTTCATTTGCCACTTGTTTTAGTAGACGCTGGTTTGGTTTATTTAAAAAAAAATTAAGAGCACGAGCAAGTCAAAGTAAAAATCATTTATTCAATTTAGGACAGAAAATTGCCACTTATGAACGTCAATAATAACATTATTGGCCCATATGGGGCAGAACATGTCGCCTTATTTTTTGGGCCCTACTAGCGCTTCGAGACAAGATACAGACAATCTGGCAAGTGCTGTGAAGAAACGCTGGAACAAACTCAGTCACCACTAGATGCCACAAAAAAATTAAATAAAATCAAAATAAACAGGTAGGTACATCACATTAGCGCAGGCTGGACTGACCATACATTCTCGTCATCAAGATAGTCTTGAACTTTATAATATCCCCAAGACATTAGGGTAGTTATGACATGTGATTTAAATTTATTAATAGAAAGTTCGTTAACATTGTGAGGTAAATTTTTAAAAAATATATACAATTTCCCAAAAATAAATTACTTGTTTTGGCAAATCTGAAGTTTGTGACTGCAAGTTTGTTTTTGTTTCTTGTGATATATGAATGAATGAATGAATATCACTTTTTTAAATAAACAACATCAAAATTTTTGCGAACGTACATGATATTATTAAATATGTATTGAGAGGCCACAGTGAGGATGTTGATTTCTTTAAAGAAATCTCTCTGCATCTGTACCTAAGTCATGGATGTTTACAAAAGTATCTAAGATGTTTATCCGTTATCTAGTCCCCAGAGTACAAACTTTTCTTAGTCTGGGGCTAGATAATTGGTGTGATTGTTTGAATAATTTATAAATTTAATTAATTAATTAATTTATTAGTAGATGGAAAAGTGCTTTTCTGCCCTACTGCACCGCTGCTTATAATATCTGTGTACCTTGTCATTGTCGAAGTCTCTCACTTTGCATAAGGATCGCGCTCAACTCGTCACGCTATTCTTGTAGTAGGTACATTGTATTTTATTTTATGTAGGTATTGTTATTTGATTTCAAAGGTAAGTGTCAAATCTAGGTTCAAGCTTGGGACTTTCAGAATGCAGGCCTGAGTGTGTGCTGTTTGTCTCGTGGGAACTTGCTACAAGCTACTGCACTACTGCATCTGATTTTATTGTGTCAGTAATTATCAGGCAGGTCCAATATTATGATCCATCATCATTATCATTGTTTTGGGATACGGGTATTTCCTATTAATTATTATTAATTATTAATTAGATTTTAGAGTTCAGTATATACACGTACTTGTATCATTTTATGTACTAGGTACAGTCAACAGCTCGTCAACCTACCACAAAAAGTATTTTTTTCTCAATTGATATTGATCTCTAAATGTCGAACTTAACATTGAAAATCGGTTCAATGACCTTTAACTTTTTGGATAGAGATTAATAGATTAATTGTTTAATTATAATACTTAAGATAAGATTGATTCATTATATTACTTGCTTAATGTCATACTCTTAATCAATATTAATAAAATAAATAATAATATTAATAAAATGTCAGATTTTTACATACCTACTTAAAATAATCATTTATATTATAATAACATTTATCAATTAGTAATTTTATTAGCACATGTTTGAATTAAAAACTATTTAATGTTTATGTTATGGTAGAGACTATCCAGGTGGCCTAAATTAGTCTGTTGTAACCATGCTATGGAAGAGCGGTGTTACCTAACACAAGCATATTTTGCTTAAAAGGTAGCTTCATTCACTAATATTGTATTAGACACTAAGTTAATAAAATAAACATTTTGTATTTGTATTTGTATTTGTATTTGTATAGGTTGACCTGCCGGTGTAGGTAGAGTACTAAACCTATTGGATCCCTTTTATTGAGTGTTGTTTCTTAATTATTTTCTTTTGTTATTCTGTTAATGTATAATTATATTGTTATAAATATAAACAAAGCATCAATATTGTTATAATTTTCCTTATTGTATACGAGATAGGTTATGTAGGGCATAAGGAAATATGTTTGCTAAACGTCCATAGATTCTGCTGACCAACGAATAATGTCGTATTTTTCATAGACTAGGATTTTGATGAAGTTATCACTGGTCTGATACACTTACAATTAAATACAGGGTGTTAGGTTTAGGTAGACAAGGAACATACTTTTACAGGTTTTTATTTTCATAAATAAATGAATCTTTGAATTAATTTATCTAAATTAAAATTTTGTTTATTTTCCACCCGTTTCGCTACACTAAACTTAATTTAGGACATTCTAATCAAAGATAAATGAAATATAAAATTAAATAAAGAAAGAGAAAACACATAATATTCGGGAGGACTGGAGCCTAAACTAGGACATTCCTGTATTTCAGGACTCCAGGATCCCCAGGATCTTTTGTCAACTAACACTTGGACTTTTTGAAGTGTTTGGACGTTTTGAGTGGACGTTTGAAATAGCAGATTTTTGATATGTTGTTTATATTCACGAGAAGAAATGCAGAAGATGTCCAGCAACTTCTAGTCGCATATCGCCTGTGAGTCCCACATATAGCTTGACATTGGTAGAATCACCGCACTACATAGAACGGGATACAAAAACAGTACAAACTACTTATTAACTTATAAACTTCACTAACTATGTAATCAAACCTTGGAAGTAGTTTTTAACTACTTCTATTTGACGTATCGTTTTAAAACTTTGTAAGAATCTGACAGTTGGATGACAATACAACAACTAATACTAATACCACTGATCAAGTATTTATTTATTTATTGCAATAATGTACATTATCAATACAATTGAATACAGTACAAAACCCCGTTAGGGTGCAGCAAATATAAATTTTATGAAAGTAATTACATAGAGAAAGTTACTTAGTCTATAGTAATTATAACAATAATTATGTAACAATTTACAAAAAATCGTACAGTGTAGTACTACTACTAAGTTTTACATACAATTTTTATGTACAAGTAAATTATTTACACTTGTATAAAATAATATTTTAACTTGAATAAATTTACTGGAAGAATAGTTTTTTAGATAAGTAAACGAATACTTTCATTGAAAACGGCCGTTAGTCTTTCGTATACATATTATTAATTGTAATATTAATGTCAAATAAATTAAGGGTACATATTGTATTTAGGGATTTCAATTTTATTGCATGTGATATTATGTGACATTAATTTCGGACAAGTTACCATTCGGACTAAATATGATGATTAGGACAAAAAAACACTAGATTAGGGATAAAAAGTTAGGGAACAAAACAGAGATCCCTGTGACATACTTACCTTTTTTAATTGTTATACCCCTCAGGCCAGAAAAACCAGAAACAATATAAATTTAATTGTTACGCGGTTTCGCTACCAGACGATATCTAACAAGTTAATTAAGTAATTTAAAAGTAAACAAGCTTAAATAAAGGCTCTTTAACCCTTTCAAATATTGCGTGGGATGGCGTAAACATTATTTAAACATTGAGTAATAGTTTAATAGACATCACAAACTGAATCACGCAAGAACCAGTGACAAAAGCAATTGTTAATTATCTAAAACTTGGTTAATTACAAGCGCTTGCGACACAGATTACGTTAGATTAGATACGGTTAGAGAGCCGTTTGACGTAGTTCTTTGGATGGTACTTCAGAGTTACATAGTTTTGTTCCAATATTTGGTTTAGTTTTATATCTATAGATTATTTTTTTAGGTTATATCCGTGTTTATTCTGTATATAGCTGTTCTATATTCATTTACTTTCTGAAGATCATAGTTTAGTACTTAGTACCAACTTTAATATAACTTTAAGAGGCCATGCACCTAATTGCAGTGCAAAATTGTAATACAGTTCTATGCTTGTGTGCGTCTATGATGCGGTATAAAGCGTCAACAATGTTGATCCTTTACAAGATAATATTGATAATTAATTAGGTAGTGGACGTCCTACCTAGGTTTGAAAAACGATCGGTTTTGCGCGATTGTAAAGTTATTTTTGACTTAGGTTTACTACTTCATTTGTTGTTTTTTTTTTTCATAATATTAAAAATTTTATTATTTTAAAATTATACCTGAAGATTATTGTGTAGTGTTTAAATCTTGTAATAGTTGTTCATAACGACAGAAAAAAAAGATATTTAAATGGAAATTTCTAAAATTTTATGTCAATTCAGCATTTCTTTACGGATATATTTTGTAAGACAGTAAAAAAAGTATTCAACCCATATTTATTATGCAAATAAACCATATTTTCAATTAAATGTTAAAATCGAATTGTCAGGATAACTGGTAATCTCTTGTAAACCGATGTTCAAAGGTATCTCGAAAGTCATTTTTCTGAAATAAGTAACTATAAGTATTGGTGATATACCTTTATTTTTGAAATGATACGAAAAATCCATTCGCGCGACATGCATGAATAAGAACTAGTCTTTTAAAATCACGTGTTATTCTGATTCAATTATCTATCATTCACGTCTTTACAATCAGATAACAAAATGTACGGAAATAAGACGATTTCTAGGACGGCCTTTAAACCTGATAACCGTGTCTGAGAAGAGAAGACAGAAGGAAAATAAAGTGTTCTGTGTTGTTGAAAGGGTTTCCTTCTGTATTTTTATATATATGATACGAGTATTAGTTAACCATAGATTAGCAGAAAACATTAATATTGTAACCTTGGGTATGCTCATCTATATGTCAATGATTTGTCAAAGCAAGTACCTATAATTGGTCTGGTTTAAAAAATGTTAATCCCTTACTGTCTGTATGTTTCATTATTCTGTATATTAATCATTTTATTCAGGAAAGACACATTTTATAAAATTGTACAAATTGAAAACAAAAACTAACCCTAAAAAGAAAAAAGAAAAATATGTACAAAAATGTTAGTAATGTATGTTTAGTTTTGTAGTAAGTGTATGTATTAATTCTGTTTGTGAGCTGTGGATTTTGTAAATTAATGAATAAAATAAAATATTAAACACAAAGGGCCTTGTACATCTTTGTTAATGTAGCTTAAAACTAGATTCAAACGAAATTTGACGACCTCCGTAGCCGAGAGGCGAGCAGACCGGACTTGGTGTCGCTATCTCTGAGGTTCCGGGTTCGATTCCCGGTCGGGTCAATGTAGAAAAATAACTTTACTATATTGCCTCGGGTCTGGGTGTTGTGGTACCGTCGTTGTTTCTGATTTCTGTAACACAAGTGCTTTGGCTACTTACCACAGGATCAGAGCAATGTATGTGATGTTGTCCAATATTTAAAAAAAAAAAAAATCTTCTTTAAACTTAAACGTAGGTATTGAAAGAGACAGAATGTTATTAACTTAAGCAGATTTACGGTAAATCTCTATTTATGAAGGTTGTGAAAGTGGATAGAAGTATGTTTAACTTATTTTTATGATTCTTTAACCTATTGTATCATTTGTATCCCACTGCTGGGTAAAGGCCTCTTCCTAGGACAATGAATCTTTGGTCTAAATCTCTATATTGCGGCATATATGTGATATCTAACTTCTTGTCTCCTTTGCAACACAAACAACAAAGTTTCAGTTAGTATAGCTGTTTGGGTTACTTTGAATTCACAATAGGAAACAATTAAGGGCTTGCCCTTTACGTTGTATTGTAAAAAGCGAGGAAATAATTACTTCGGTTATTGTTACTCCGGTGAAAAGACTTCGTAAACTCCGTTTCTTTTGTAAGGTAACCTTTATTACCCAGGAAGTGTTAGAGAGGTAGTTTAACCAACGAAATTGATAAACAATACGTTCACAAGACTACTGAATCTTG
The DNA here is from genome assembly GCA_963576865.1 of Anania hortulata. NCBI lineage: Eukaryota > Metazoa > Arthropoda > Insecta > Lepidoptera > Crambidae > Anania > Anania hortulata. Next base: position 3,258,374 of record OY756400.1, read on the forward strand.
ATGTTTCATTTATATTAACTTTAGTACACAGATTTAAAAATAATTATACAAAGATGGACGTTAATGAAAGTTCGGATGAAAGGACGCTAGTAAAATGCTATGAGGCATTCTCTACCAGTCGACCAGTAGACTAAACAGAGATGTTTTGCATGCGGTGCGATGAAGGAGATACAAATAATAATAAAAAAATAAGTATAAATTGTTATTTTAAGCCGTTAACATAGCACAGTAACTAATAACAATATTATATAAAATAAATACTAACATATGTAGATGCATAGGCAAAATACATACATGTAAATAAATATGACGACGGTTAGAGACTACAATACATAGGTATACGTATGTCGTACGTACGTTTTTACAGAAATGTATACAATTTAGGACCTACCTTTGTAATAAAACTTCAAAAAACTACTTGTTGTGTAGAACCTTATCAAAATACAATTGACCGTCTATTATAATGGTATTATCTGTCTCGAGATCCATTTTTGTTAATTTCAAAATCGTTCGTTAATCTAAAATTCATACGTACGTTTATTCTTTTATAAATAGAAATAATCAAAAAAATAAAATGTTTTGTTGTTGACAGTAAGCTCTTTAGAAAAGAGACAAGAAAACTGATCAAACTCTCCATCGGCATCTAACTTTTCTGTTCACGTTATTTTAGGTGGTTGTGTATTGTGGTAGTATAGTTTACATACATAACATCTTACATAATACCTACTAAGTTTCTTCCCCACAGATTAAGCGTAGCGTGTCATTCGTTCTGTGTTCTTCCCAATGTCAGGTTACAATAACAAATGTTTTATGGATCTCGTGACAGATAATGTCATTATAATAGACGGTAAAGTGTATTTTGATAAAGTTCTTCCTCCTTCATAAAGTCACATAAACGACGGACTTCTGAAATTTACCCAGAGAAAAATCATAATATTTCAAAGTGCCTCATACGAAGCTGTCAATAACGTTATGACTATATTATGCAAACATCACTCAATTGATATTAATATCTTTATGTACGGTGGGAATCGATTCATAATCAAATAAAGCAAAAAATAGAGGGTTACGTTTAATAGGAGATTTACAAAGCGTACACGTGCCGTTTAAGTAGCATAAAACGACTTATTTTATTTCCGATCGGTATAAAATTGTAAAAAAAATATTGTTCATTTAATAAAACTCTTCAATATATTTTTCAGTAACAATTAATAAAACCATGTTTTTATAAAAAAATATTTATTTGTTTTTCTTTCGTTCGTTACATATTTATTTATTTAAATTGGGAAGACCAAGACTAATTGACAAAAATGTTCAACTGATACATACATACACTAGAAAACCACGTAACTTGTACGTGACAGACAGACAGAAATTAAATACGTTATTTTAGTAACCTGGTACACTAACAAATATAGCTCCTGTCAAGGAGGTTTTAGCGAAGAGCTTTTTTCGAAGGATTCTAGTTATAAATTATAACCTTTTGTTTCAAACTGGTGATTTGGACATTTTCAGCGACAAAATAGCTACTTTTAAAAATTCAATTTTGGAATGTTGCACGATTCATTTTTAAATTTTATTTTGTTGTTTAGAGAACAATTCTTCTTTTTTCGTAAAAATTAAAACTTTTTTTTGTAAGTATTCAGTAAAACTACATAATTTAGATGTATGATGCTGTGCATACCTATAATTTAAATGCATATATGTGATGTATTTAAAGATTGTGATAACATAATTTCTCATTATGTATTTAGTTGGTAAGCCATATTAAATAAAATAAAATAAAAATAGTGACTCGAATTCAAGCTAGAGGGCATCGAAGGTTTTCAACACACTCATATTAGCTTCACTTGTAACTAACTATGTTTGAATACAATCTTGGAAGTAGTTTTAAACCTACTTCTAAATGACATATCGATTTAAAACATTGTAAGTATTTGACATTTGGATGACAATACCATAATTCGACACTATCATGCTGATCTGATGACGGAGTCAGGGGGTGGATAGTAGAACTCTTCGACAACTACCTTCCTTTTTTAGTCCATTTGATTCGTTTTCTAAGTAACAGCTTAACCTGTTGATTAGCTAAGCATTGGTTAAGCATTATTTAAAGACTTTCTTAAAGTTAATTATTGTTTATAAATATGGCTGTGAATGTTTAGCGTTCAAGTTTAGTAGGCCTCCGAGATGCTTCTTAAACGTCTCTTAAATTCTGATTATTAAGCGACTGAACCCTAAAATGAGTGTCATTATCTGATGCTGCGCACGTGGAGACGGGCGTGCTCTTTCACTTACACTTGCCAAGTGTCAGAAAAAAATTGGCTCCTATGCGCCAACTAAATTGAAATAGTCACCGTTTTTTGTATTCAGTATTCACAATAGTTTATGCTTTGCTGAATGCGCTCGTCTATTTTAAAGAAGGCAATGTCCTTGTAGACAAAACAGAAAATACTATTTTCTAATACGTATTATTATATTTGTGTGACATTTTATTTTTATATTTTAGTTTCAAAACACACATTAACATTCGTATTGTTTATTTTAAAACATGTCTGAAATGTCTAGGATACATTATCACAATGCGTACCAAGCATTTTTAATTTTGGAAAACAAATAGACAGCTGGATAAGTATAATATTAAGTCTTACTACAATATTCGTATAATTATATTCAATTATTTTAATTTATTGCGTCATAAGTGTACAATAAATTATTTTATAGCTGGTTTTAGTACGAAAACCCGTATAAGCTGATCGGCATTTGTTTTGCGATGTTTGTGTTGGTTCATCATAAAAAGTTATCGTATTTGAGCGGTAGTATCCTTTAAAGTTAAATTTAAATGATTTAATGTACACTTATGACCAGTGATCCGAGTAGGTAGATCGATTTGATGTACTTTGGTAGTGCTAGCATAATATGAATATGTCTTTTTTCAAATACTGATACCAGGATATTCCGGAATCCCGGAGGTATGTCCATATTAACTTCAATGTTTGAGATCATTGACCCCAAATCAATCTACCTACTCCGATCACTCACTCACAGTCTATTACGCATATGCATACTCCTGGCTTAAATATGGGATAATGCTATGGGGTAACAGCGTCAATTCTAATGATCTTTTCCTAATGCAGAAGAAATGTGTAAGAATAATAGCCCAAATAAATAACTTACAAAGCTGTAAACCATACTTCATAAAGTACAAACACTAACATCAATATACATACATGACCTATGTACATTTGCATACAAAAATATAGATTTTTTTACAAAAATGCAAGACATTCATGACATTGACACCCGACATAAAGGTAAACTGTGCTTACCATTATCTAGAATAAAAATGTTGAATACCAGCCAATATTACATGGCTATCAAAGTATTTAATAAACTACCTCATGATATAAAAAATGAACAAAAATACACAATATTTGATAAAAAGTTAAAACAATATTTAGTAAATAAATGTTTTTATAAACTAGATGAATATTTAAGTAACTCACAATAAATACTTTATAGAAAAAAATACTTACGTCAATGAAACTACTAATAATAAAGTTAATAATACGAATTATATAACAAAACGACTTGTTTAAAACATGGCGTTCTGGGACTGGTCTCTCATATTCTATTATTTTTAATGTTTTATTTTATTATTGTTAATTTCTCGATTTAATAATGTAAAAGTGCAGCCCTCCTACTATAATTTTGCAACACCTATATAAGGTTACTAAGTCTTAAGCATAATTGTACCTAGCATAATATCTGTACACACTTGGTAAGCAAAATAAATACTTGAATACTTATGACGCAATAATTAAAATATAATTTGTTTTTTTTAAAGCATGGTACAGTCAACATCAAAACTAGCTTAGTATCTAAATTTTCCAAAAGAATCTCATAGCAAAACATATCAAAATAGTCTACAAAATCACTACGCAAAAGTCATGTAAAGAAGTCAGGTTATTGTGACATTTTGAAAAGTTTGTCATTTTGAAAATTAGTATTTGATCAGCTACTGGTGGGTACTGTACAATCGTTTCTTATTAAAAGAAAGTTAATGAATAAAAATAATACCGTTTTAATATTGAAACGGAGGCCACGTACCGGCAAGCGCAGCGTAGGACGTCCACCCACAAGGTGGACAGACGACCTGGTAAAGATTGCGGAAAGACAATGGATGCAGGCCACTTTCAACCGGCCAGTTTGGAAGTAATTAAGGAAGGCCTATGTTCAGCAGTGGACGTCCTATAGCTGAAATGATGATGATGATGATGTAAAATAATCGTTTTTGGGTACTTACTAATAAGTGCGAGCCATCTTTGAAGTAAATGAAATTGTTAAAGTATTTTTTGAATAATTTGCTAGTAGCAAATGAAGTCATTCATTTAGTCTATAGCAAGGAAGGAATGCTAACTATTACACCTATTACTGAGTTTGTGCCAATATTACTGATCCTCTGAAGCCCAGCCCCCCGATATGATATAGCGATATACCGACACCAACTCTAAAAATATGATAGAAAAAGCCACCGTCGTGCCGGTGAAGTCACATGTTATGATCGCTGTTTTGAAAAAAATTCAACATGGCGGATATCTATCATATTTTTAGAGTTTATGTAGAAATATCGCTATATCATATCGTTTTTTGGTGCTCATGCTAGGGCGGCTGCTCAGGTAAAGGAAGACTGTGTCTGTACATTTTTCCTTCGGCTTCTATTGTATTCTCGTCGCAGTTGATATGATCAAATGTCGTGGAAAAGTACTGTCGTTTGTCACCCGACCTACCACGATAGTCAACTCGGCTGCTATAAAACTTAACCGCCGGGTTTATCCACCAGTCCCATATTTGATGTCGGACAGTCGGCGATGGGATGTTAGATTAGTTAAAACGTTTTTATTTTATTTTCAAGCATGGTACAGTCAACATCAAAAATAGCTTAGTATCAGAATTTTTCAATAGAATCTCATTGCAAAACATTATCACAATAGTCTGTTAAAATAACTACGCAGAAGTCAAGTAAAGAGCAAAGCCGGGGTTTTTCTCCAGTCCCATGTTTGGAGTCGGACAGTCGGCGACGGGATCGCAGAATGATCGATCACACACATGATAAATATGTACTTACTTCAAGTTAACTGAAATTTGAAACACAAATGATTAATGTCTCAAAGTGTCATAGTCACGATAAACAATAAATTGAAAATGTTCTTTCTAATTATTATTTTACAGTTTTTGTAAAAAACGAAGGTCAGCCATAGAGAGTAACTGATTAGGTATGTAAGTAACTAATACTAGCTTTTATCTTATTTTGAAGTCGGTTTTTATTCGGATAAAAAGTTAGGTACTTGTCTATTAGTGCTAAGTTCTTAACAAGACGACTCAAGATATCCCCAATTTCGGAACGCCTAAGGGTAAAAAATATGAGACTATCCTGTTTAGTTAAGTCTATAAAAAAACATTAAAATCGATTTCCTTAATACAAGAACACACAAAAACACTGTCATCCATATTTCAGAAGAAATTAATTACAAAACCAGATGTTTTCACATTGAGCCCCATGTTTCTTTGGTAAAATTGTTGAGTTTCATGAAAAAAAACCACATTAACCTGAATTATAGCTCTGTACCTTTATGTTACAAGTTATATAGGAGTCAATGATCCTAATAAATTAACGGTAAGATATAAATCGATAGATAGCACACGATAATTATCTACAAAGTATTTACAACTACAAATTAGACGGTTTTATCTTAGAGCTAAGAGTAAAGAGTGATCTCTTTAAAATCTTTCAGAGAGGACTACGATTATTATAAAAAGGGGATGGTAGTAAATTTATAATAATGTGTTGGTATATCAGGAGAAAATCTCCTAAGTGTGACAAGTCTTAAAAAGCTTCAAAATGTAATTTTCTTACTGTAAAGATCTAAGAAATGTTGTGTGTCTGTGTCTACAATTACTGTGACGTACAAGTACGTTGAGCACACAACAAAAGGCTCTCCTGGGTGGTTAGCATGCACTTATCAGTAACATGCTAATAAGTTGACATACTTCTGTTAAAGGTACTTCGTCTGGCTAAGAAACAAAGTAGATCTTCTACCTAAAAAGACAGGACATCAAAACTTTATCAAAAAAATGTTAAGTCTTATTAAATTAAGTCATTATTACATTATTTTATTATTGGTATGATCTTTATCGATCCATCTGTTGTAGAATATTCCTTGTCAATTGCTCTTGTCTGTCATCTAATCAGTAATCAGTCCTGTTATCGGTAGCCTACAAATTGAACAAAATGATTGACACGCATTTGAAACCACGGGTTTTTTCAATAAACAATATCCTTACTACGTAACAGAGTTCGCGAGTATATTGCGTACTTTACGTCTGGATGACTGCTGCTGCATTATTGAGTAAATTATTAGGGACATCCCGAGTAAAATTTTCTTAAGATGTAGCTGATTGTGTATCGGTTTTTTCCAGGCTCTGTAGAGTCTGTTAATTTTTTGAATATGTCTTGTCTTATGTTAATGAGTTACAGCCATGTTTTGATTGTTAAGCCTGCAAACGGTTCTAGCCTATCTTCGAGTTAGCGGATTCCATTGCACAAGTATAGATTGCGCCAAATTCCAATTATTTAATTACTTAATAACTATTTAACTTGACGTGTAACATTTTAGAGCTCATAGGTAATTGAATACGAATAAGTCAATAACTTCATTTTATTTTGTAGATTTAAAACAAATAATAATCGGACACACACCAACAAATTATCATAGTTTCGAAGTAACGAATTACTTAATATTGAATTAGTTTCACGTAATAGCAAAACTAGCAGACAATCGAATTAGCTAGGAGCGTCTTTCACAACAGACCAAAGGTAATTTTGAAAAGTTAATTCTCTGAATAACCCAAACCGGTAATCAAGACGTATTAATTAATTGGTTTGTCAAAATCATCGAGTACATAATATAGAGCAGCAATACAGTCCATCTTTTTCCGAAACTAGTAAGTGATTGTTCACTTACATTTAGTATGAAATGACAACTCCTGTCAAAAACAGCACAGATACAGATTAAAAATGACGAAAAATTTTGTCGAACAAATCATATGACATTTCTACTCCATAGGGTATGTGCTCCATATGTCAAAATATACATATAATTATTTGGGATATGAAGCAAATAAATTATTTTTTTCTTTCACTAAGAAAGAGGTTGCAAACTGTAAAATTTGAACATTATCATTTCAGCCATAGGACGTCCACTACTGAACATAGGCTGCCCCCAGCTAAAGTTAAGCTATTGTTGATAATTAGAATTAAATATTATTGTGCCCCGCTGTGTTCAATTCGTGCCAGCCAGTAATTTCATTATCAGTAATAATTAGCATAATAAACCACAAGGATTTACTTAAGGCAGTACAATACGGGACTGACGCAGTTAGCATCACAGAAACGTGTTAGCAGAGGCGTGTGCATTGTCATATTACTCATAATTGAATAAACATCGATACGTCATTCAAATCTACACAGAAGTGATTATAAAAAAAAGTTGTTTGTTTAGGACAATTAACATCCATATGAGTACTTAAAGTAACAATAGGTATTTAAGGGTACGTAGGTAGGTAAATATTGTTTGGTCTTTTTGCGCTCTTTATGGTATACTTATTATACTGGGTGGCCAGAAAAGTGACGTCCATAATTTTTTTTAGTGTCTCGTGTTCACAGGTACCTGAATCACGCCTATACAGGGTGTAACATAAAGGTGAAATAAAACTTTAAGGGGTTATTCTACGGCTAAATTACATCATCAATAGATTAATCAACATCAAAAAAATTGACGTTTCCATACAAACTGATGCCAGCTGGTCGCGTTTTAGTATGGGAAAGTGTTTTTTTTTTGCGATTTCGATGTTGGTTCCATAGAAAAAGTTGATGTAATTTAGCCGTAGAATAACCCCTTAAAGTTTTATTTAACCTTTTAGTTACATCCTGTATATGTTCTACGATTTTTCGTAGTTTTCGAGTTACGATTTTTTTAAAGATTTTTTGCAACCAGATCAGTTTAAAAATTTTCAAAAAAAAAAAGTAGATTTCTTCGATTTTTTTTTCTTGTAGCAAAATTTTTATGAACTGTGCATTTATGCATATATATACATATGCAAATAGCCTCGTAACTTTGATGGAAGTTACTACAAAATTGACCTAAAGTTGAGAATTTATGTTAAGTGAGTTATCATTTAAATTTTTAACTTAAAATTTAAAATCTAATCTGATAATTTCTTAGTTTCTAAGTAGCTTCAGAGAATGCGCTAGACTCTAAGCTTTCATAATAATACTAATAAAAAGGAGTACTTCAAAGGCTTTTCAAAGAAAATCGAAATTCGAAAACTACGAAAAATCGTAAAACAAATATAGAACAACATAGAGGTGATTCAGATACCTCTCAACACGAGGCACCTAAATAAAATTTTTGAACGTCACTTTTCTGGCCACCCTGAATATTTACGAGCGCAAAAAGAAAAATCTAAAACTTTATACCGTAAAATCTGCAAATGTTTTGGAAAAAGTAAGGTCATAGATTTGTATTATGTGATCGTACAATAAACAAATGTTTTCATAAGTTTATATCATGTTTTCCAACTATTAGCATAATTACAAAATTATAGTAAAATTAAAAGATCTCTTTATTAATTACACATGTACAGGCTTTTCACCACACAAAACAAATAAGGTACTTACAAGTAAAAACATTTAGAACTGCACAACTTAATAGAACTTATCGCTAGAAGGGATCTCTTCCAGACAACCTTCAGATAAAGGACAGGTAAACGAGATAGGGTGAGACATTCACAAAAATATTGTAAGAAGTAAGTTTACAAGCATACAAAAAAAGTACAAATAATTAACTATTATATGCTAGAAGAAGGACATTTAATATTAATTCAATATTATTTAGTATTTAGTTAGAAAAATTATAACAATGCCTATTACATTCTTGTCCTTTAAAAAACTCATAAATGTTGCTTTCGTCGCATTAGGACGGCGCTCATAAAGGAACATAAATCACAAGAACACTCTCTTATCTAAATTAGGTCTTGCCCTGTGGCACGCCCTACGACAACTGCAAGGTGACGTCATAGGTCGATAGGTCAGCGCCCTTTCAGACTTGCGCGGTTTGACAGCGCGCGGAAAATTACCGCCGCCATCTTGAAACAGGCGACTAGATTTCAGGTTTGAGGTTAGTATGTATTGTTGCGTCAAGTTACCTATATCATTTGTGCGTTTAATTCAAGGCCGTATGTAACTAATAAGAGATGCTATAAAGGTCAAGTTTAACTACCTAATACCTACTCGGTACTTTTTCATTTTGCATTTGTTTCAAAAACACAAAAACAAGTTTTCGTAAAAAAAGATTCAAACTTGGTATATAGATAGGTATTCGAGGGACCAAAGTATGATAGAATAATTAGGTATGTAATGTAAGGTCAATTAATTAAATATCGCTATAAGCCCCTGGTTCTAGGTGTTTGTGGAACAATAAAGTTTAATATCGATTAATTAAATAAATAGGTTATTGATATCCAATATTTACTAGTTGTAATCTGATTATTTTTTAAATCTATTTAGATGATCGTCGGTAACGTTAGTATTTAAACGATTTATCAGGAAATATGCATATCGCTTTATCGCATTAAGAGGTAAGTAAGACTGATTGGAATAATCAAAAGCGGAAATATTGTTGGCTTATTGATTTATTTAATAAACTTTAGTTACTAAATAGTATATTAATGTATTAATGGATTTTCTTGTTAAATAATATGCTCTTTGAATACCTAATCTGAAGGAATTTGTTATATTTTATAAAACATTCTTACATTTGGCACAAAAATTTATAGAAAATTTTACGCCTTTTCTTTTAAGTACACGACGTAAATATTAAAAATCTACCTTAAATGAAACAGTGGACTGGTTTTGCAGGATTGCAATGTTGACCAAATTATATTGTTTGTAAGCAGCTTATTGTGAATAAAGCAATTTTCATATTTATGTTTTATTTTTATTGTTTCAAGAAATTACATGATTTAATTGAAATGAAGATCCTATTACAAGAATCGTGTATAATAAATGTTACAACACTAAGTATACTGTGATTAAATCATCAGCCTTGGGAAGTCCACTGCATACTTTTACCGTTAAGTGTAAATAAGTAACGTTACCATATCTTCTCTGTCTTCCTCATAATCTGTCCGCGGACCGCGGGTGACATTAGATTGTTTTTTTTTCACTAATCCTGCTAAAGTTTATTTACTTAGGGCCGATTTTTCAACAGCTTAGATAACTTTTATGCGTCGATTTAGTTTGATTTGTTGACAGTTTTCGTATAGAAAATGTGTCAAACGTCAATTTTATTCGTCAGATAAAAGTTATCTGGCGTTTGAAAAATCGGCCATTAATCAAATATCTTGTTTGCTTATTGTGTATTCAATATAATCTTCAAAGTTAATGTTTGTATTGTATTAATAATATGATAACACTGACGTACCTACAACAACGAAGCTGTGATTCATAGAGGGAAAACTCTTAAGTCCAGAGCACACAAACTGACATACGAGAATAATTAGTTGACTCTAGATAACACGATCAAACAAACTGCTGGAATTAGTTTTAATTATATTTTTAGATGACTTTAGTTGTTTTTGAGAGTCACTTCAAAATCATCGTAGTTCATCTGTACTTAGGTAAACAGCGTATACAGTTTGTAAAGACGAAGATAGGGCCTTATTTATAAAGTCTCATAATCAAAAATTGATTGGAAAATAAGGTTTATTTAAACTTAGTAAGTAACACAGGTTAAAACGATCAAATCTTATTTTGTTGTAAACTGAGAGACTGAATAAAAGTGTTTTTTTATATTTTTTATTTATTTATCGTACCTAAAAAATAACCTCTCAAGTTATGACATGATAGATAAGGTCTGACAAAAAGGCTTTAAATAGGCGAAGTCAAAAGTGTTTTTTTATTCATCATCTTCATCATTTCACACATAGGACGTCCACTGCTGAACATAGGTCTCCCCCAGTTTTTTTAAAATAAAAGGTACAAATAGAAATCGTAATAAATAATGTGTGTCTCTATGGTAACATAAAATACAATACACTCACCTGTATCGAGGATTAAATAACCCTCAGAACGAACTAAAAATAGAATCAAAATTGGAGTTATTAAAGAGACATTTCCTAGTCATTACAGTGTAACCTTCCTTCGTAAACTCGGAGCGATATCCTTGTTACCTCGACCGATATTTGTTACTCGGTCAAGGACCTACCCTTCAGATTCGAACCTAAAAATAAGCATTTTGTTATCATTTTATCAGGTTTCGTCTGTAACAGCCAATGTGTTGTTTTATGCAAACAATATAATTAAATATTTTGTATAAATCTATATTAAGGAAACATACAGCATTTTAACCATTTAGTCACCCATATTTAAACAATTAGAAGCTTGATAACCTCTTACATAGGTTTACCTAGCTCAGGCATCAGTCTCACACAAACATTGCTTCATAATATTGTCTAAATAATTATCCCTGTACCTTTATATTTATGATGAAAAAGAGGATTAAAAAAAATGGTATGTATTAATTTGGACATCAACTATAAAGATTAATAATTGTGGTGTCATCCACATATACATGTCAGAGGAGTCAACACTTTTTGGGCGCGTGGAGCTATTAATGTTGAGCATTTTGATTCATCCTTCTAAATTAATCAATGTTCTAAATACTACCACATTAATATCTTATTAATGAATGGGACTCTAATAAATAAGAAAAGACATTAACGATCATGACGAAAGCCGAGAAATCTGCGGAGTATAATTTCATTACAATGTTTATGTATATTTTCTGTGTCAGTGCCAGACTGGACTCATTGACCATATTAACGAGATCTCTGCATTCCTAAGAAAGTTCGCAGCTTCTTCATATTTTTGTAATGCTAGCGGGAGGAGGTTGATGTCTTTCTTACTGGTTGCACACGGAACAGGAGTACACAAATTACATACGTCATTAGATATATTTTTAAACCGAGACTCGGGCATTTGTAACGAGGAAGTTTTATTTTAAAACTACTTACATTTTGTCAATGATAATACTTATATATATACTTATATATTACAGCAGTAGTATTAGGGATGTATTTACAATACACCTGATATATGGTGTAGATGTAGCCTAATAAATCAATGTGTTTTTTGGAAATATATTTATTCATTCACAATAAATACGGCATATGTCCAGAAAACAAGAAACTGTTTTATTAATTTTGACTTTTTGTATGCTACAGAAATTGATTCCTAGACTGTTAGACAGTAAGGTATGATGCGTCTGATCTGTTAATCTTAACGTAAGTTGGTAATCATCTGGTGGAATCAGATCATATTTTTTTCCAACAATCTCCGAAGCCTACTCTGAAGAACACTGTTGAGAAAGGCACTAGATACAGTTGTAGATCTGTTTCTGGAGCTTGACTTGATAACGGAAACTTTTAAAAAAATGGAGAGTTAAGGCTCTTTCAAATACGTTTTAAAGAGAACTTCATTCTTGCGTTTGTAGGACCGCACACGTATATTGATTGATTATAATTGTATGACAAGTATATAAAATATGACAACTACGAAAAGTAAGTGTGCGGTGCTGCAAATGCACGACTGACTTCCAGCTCAAATCATCTTATTTGAAAGAGCTCTTAGAAAACGCAGGCCGTCCGCGACTTGGAAAACGCAGCTGCAATCCAAGAGATGAAACGATGATACACGCATTCTTAGCTGTTTGCGTTACAATAATTGATATCATAGTTTAAAAACCATTTAAAACACACTTTTGTTACTGGACTCGTCAAAACGATTCGAATTAGCCCAAACATGAAGGTTTAATTATGTTGTAGTCATTGAAGAGTTCTAATACCTAACTCCTGACTTCGTCATCAGTTCAGCTAGATGGTGTCAAATTACTGTATTGTCATCAGAAAGACAATTGTCAAATACTTACATTGTCATAAATCGATACGTCATTTTGAAGTAGGTTAAAAATTACTTCCAAGATTTGATAATACAAATTATAGTTAGTTACAATACTTACCAGTAAGTAAACTAACATTAAGAGTGTTAAAAAAGTCAGCAAACAGACGCTTAAATAGGAATTGATTGTTAGACTGACAATAATAAGGAATTACTTATACCTACTCTACCTACCGTGATCTGTTAATCTTACGTTATTGGACGCCGAGCGGTCGAAAGCGCGTTACAATTATCTCTATGTTTGTTTCATTTTGTTGATTCTTACCCTGATAACACTGAAAGAGAAGGCACTTACATTAGTGGTTAGGTTTCTGAAGATTGGCAATCACGGATATATCTTAAACTTAAAAAATTTATATACGCGGTTTTAGATTTTTTACCATTTACAAATAACGTGCGGTCGCCTAACCACTCGGTGGGAATGTGTATTCATCTTAATCGGCCTGTTAAAAAGCAGGTCTCATTGCGACCCATATCTCGTGAATGTAATAAATTAGCAAGCGCCCTCATTCTTCTTGCGCCATTAACAAATTCTCACAGGAAATTACGCTCGAATCACAATAAAAAAGCTATTTACAGAATTTCATGCAATTTATTCTAATATTTAAGTTATTTACTACTAATTTACAAAACCGTGATTTTATTTTTAAGTAAAGTATCTACTTATTTGGTTTGTTTTAACTTTGCGTTGCTACGAATGCCCCTAAAACCAGCCCGCCCCTAATTGCAGCCTTTTTGCTTTTGTTCATTGATAATAAGGTTTCTTTTGGTGTCAACGATTAATGTGCTTAGTTAAAAAAATCTTTACATCAAGTAGAAACTACATTTCAAAATTGACAACTCTGCCATAAATCTGTCAACATCAATAGATCATCGAAACATGAAATATGTTATTATTTATACCTGTTTTTTTATAGAAAGAGTATGTGACTCAATTAGTATAATATTGCTTTTCAACAAATGTCAAGTGTGTCTACTCCAGTTCGTAAGAAAAAACTGAATTATAATATAAATAATATCGACGTTGCGTCAAAAGAAATAAAAGATGGAAAATCAAAAAATAGGCAAGCTATGAAAAAAATATCTCAGTATTACATTACGTTTGTATGAATGTAAAATATATAAAGAGGTATTATATTTATGCTAAACAAACAAAAAACAATTACGTCTACATAAATGGCTATTATGTAATTTAAGATGTTTTAATAATGTTCGGTAGGTGATGTATACAACACCAGAACTGGCAGGCATGACCCTATAAAAAACCCTTAAAAAGCCTTAATTTCATTAGTAATCTTTCCTAAGGGGTGATTCTACTGCTACAGTTCAACAACTTAATCCAAAAAAAGAAAATTTTATTTCCCATTTCCATTACAGTTGTTCCCCATTGTTCTTGAGCAGTAGAATCAGTCCCTGTATTATGTAGGTAGGTTTTTCAACGTTTTCACCGACCTCGTAGTTTTCTATGAAAAGGCAATTACCGTAAAATATATATTCGGTTGAAGCGGCATCGATCCAGTGCACCTGTGAATACCATACCCTTGCTCTATTTACATAGATGCGACTCGCATTTCACATTCATATTTTATTCACACTTTTATCGATTCTGTTTGTGTCCAGCCTTACCCACAACTGTATTGTATACCTAATTGTATTTTGTAAGCTCAAAACAGATAGTAAATCGATAGAATATCTACTCTTTATTAAATACTGATGTCATGCGTTTGATATGGTTGTATCAAGAAAAGGTTTTGTTTGATGTATGTTGCGTAATTTTAGCCTAGACAATTCGCATTAAACGCAAAAGGGTCCCAGGTTCGAGTTCCGGTTCGGGTCATCTCAGAAAGGGTTGTTTTCTAAACTAGCTTGAGACTGGGTATGCTGGGAGACGCCTCAAGCAAAAAATAATAATTGGCGTTTAGTAAATAAAAAAAGATTAAATAACATAACATACATTGCTCTATCTGATCCTATGGTAATTAGCCAAATCACTTGTGTTACAGAAATAAGAAACAACGACGGTACCACAACACCCAGACCCAAGAAAAAATGCAAAAGTTACTTTCTACATTGACCGACTGGGAATCAAACCTGAGACCTCAGATATAGGGACACCATCTCCGGCATGCTCGCCTCTCGGTTACAGAGGCCGTCATTGAACATTAACTTTATATAAAAACAAAAATGAAAATCAGTGTGTCATACCTGGCCCCCCCCGATTCAGAATCCTACGATAAAGAATTGACAAATAATAAATCACGTGACACTAATGTTAAATCCTATTGTGTCAAGTGGTTTTCTGGACGATAATTGTTACCGAAGGGTTCTGAATCAGGGGTCTGTTCTGTGGTTTAAATAATGGTCCCCAGTGCGGTATTTCATATTTACTATTTACCATGAGAAAACTCGGATAGAAACACCTAAATGCAGTGATGAAATCAATACTATTCCTATGAATATTGGATAAGGTGCATAACTGGGGTATCGGGTCAGGGACTTAGAAATTTTATTGATCTACTCTTGTGTAGACGTCAAATATAAGTATGTGATTTTTAGGGTTACACGGAATCCTTATTCATGCTAGCTAAATTGTTGCAATGTACTGAGCTAACTTACAAAATGTATTTAGAGAAGAATACAGGAAGACGCTGGGTGCAGGCCGCTTCCAACCGGTCAATCTGGAAGTCAATAGGAGAGGCCTGTGTTTAGCAGTGGACGTCCTATGGCTTAAATGATAATGATGATGACTTAGATGAAGTTTTTACTATGTAAAACTGACAGGAAGAAAATACTGCATATGGTGCACACTCGGCCGTTTTTTAAAAAATTATTAGGTGCATCTATGACGACGACGGTGACGACCTTCGTACCCGAGAGGCGAGCATACCGGACTTGGTGTCGTTATCTCCGAAGTCCCGGGTTCGATTCCCGGTCGGTCAATGTAGAAAAGTAACTTTTCTATATCGTCTCGGGTCTGTTGTGGTACCGTCGTTGTTTCTGATTTCTGTAACATAAGTGCTTAAGCTACTTATCATAGAATCAGAGCAATGTATGTGATATCGTCCAATATTTATTGATCTTGGACAAATCAGGTTATGGAGTCCATCACTCTTGTCGTTTAAATAATCGTCTACATTATAATATTTTCCTTAAGACTGAATTTTCAACTTTACGTAGTCGAAGCTCGAAATAGTTATGTGACAAACTCAGTGACAGTAAATTTAAACACGAACGTTATTGATGACGTAGGCTAAGGACATTCCACAGAGGACGCGCAACTGGCTCCTTCTAGTGAACACCAACGTACACCGTTTCAAGTGCGAATTTATTACCGCTGTCATACCTCCTTCAATTCAATCACCGACCAAACAACAAAGATCTCTCAAACTGGTTAGCGTCCCTCTGAAATACCCCGAAATATAAAACACGACGGGAGAGAGGTAGGCCTCCCTAAACTGACTTGAACCTTATTGTGTCCAGAAATAAAAGACCTCCATAATGGAACAAACCTTTACGAGTTTCAATGGAAGTTGATACGGCTTCTGGGGGAAGAGATTTCTAGGTTTTCTGGTGGACTGTTTCGTATCAAACAATGTCATTCTATTTATAGAATCTTAAAAACAGAAAATACTGTATTTCCAGAGACAAAATAATTGTATAGCTTTACTAAAGTATACTATAAGTACTTGTGTTTAAAAAACGTTGTCTAGTCGCCATAGTTACAAACTTTGCTTAGTTTGGGGTTAGATGATTGGTGCGATTGTGGAAATAATTTATTATTATATTATTACTACACGATTGGCGTATTGGCGCATAATCGTCTTGAACGAAAAAGGTCCGGGTTCAATTCCCGGTTCGGGTCAATTTTGAAAACCAACTTTTTTGAATTGGCTTGGCTTTAGGTGTGTTGGAAGAAGTAAAGTATAGTATGCCTCTATATACGTCTCACTATAGGGCACAGCAGGTCTACTACGAAAAACGTATTGACGGATTTCGTCAATACGATAATCGTTGTTCGGATTGCTTACTACGAAACGCTTCGGATTTTTTAAAATAATACGACAGATAACATTTTATTCAATCATTCACGAAGTCGCTCCGAAAATATGTCACATCCGATTAAAACATCGGCACTCAAAAGTGTTACGTAGTTAGTAAGCCTATCGTTTGCGTATCGTTTATCTTTCGTTTCGTCCGAAACATCGTATTTCGTTTTTCGTAGTAGGCTTCCAGGCCTCACCTCAACTATGAAGTGGTTTGGGTCATATTGCACCACGCGGGATGTGCCGGATTGGTGGAGGGGTGCGGATTGGTGGAGGGGTGTTGTAAGGCCAGTGACTAAGCTTACTGTTAGATGTTATTAAGCCGCCCCAAGGCCTCTGACTAGGCTTTACGACTAGTATCAAACGAATCCAACTTTTAACGTGCCTTCCGAAGCACGAAGATCACCATCATCATTACTTCAGCCATAGGACGTCTACTGCTGAACGGCCCAGATTGGCCGGTTGGAAGCTTCCTGCAACCTTTATCAGGTCGTCTGTCCAACTTGTGGGTGAATGTCCTACGCTGTGCTTTACGTGGCCTCCATTTAAACCTTTCTGCCCCATCAGCCGTCACTTCTACGTGCTATGTGCCCCGACCACTGCTACTTCAGCTTGCTAATCCCTTGGGCTATGACAGCGACTTTCCTGGAGCAAAGCACAGAGATGCTTGAGATAAATGTCACTACATATGGTTGGAATGGTCACCCATCCACTGACATCCGCGGCGTAGGTGGCTTAACTTTGGTAATCACTACCAAAGCGCTGCCGCCACTGAGCTACAAGCACATGGAAGAAAGCTGGATGAAGCTTCTTGGGAATATGCCTGATACCTCGTAACAGAGGGTAAGTAGGTACTTTGAGACCATGACAATTGGTGAGCGGTCTGGCGCATGTTACATTTTACACAGGGTTACTTCGCAAGAAAGTGCCAAATTTAAAAAATACGGTCTAGAGAACAATATAAAAAAACGACTATCGTAAATAATTTTATCTTTGTTTTTTCGTTTTTCTTTTTATGGTCATTTGGCTGCCAAAAGAATGCACACACAAAAACACGTACCGCCGAAATGAGAACTCTCCGTTGGTCAATGTTCCGCCGGGGGTGTTACAATGAGAGACAAAGTCCGAAACGAGTACATTCGAGGAAGTTTTAAAGTGGCACCCATTGCTGACAAAATGGTACAGTCGAGACTGAGATGGCACGGGCATGTGATGCGTGTGTCCATTCAATCAATCAATCAATCATTTATTTGCGTCAAATATGGTATAAAAGGTCAAATTACAATACAAGAATCACATATTTGGGCTACATAAATTAGCATGCAAATGTCATGGTACAATAAAAGATGAAAAATAGTTAAAATGTCAAATAAATCTGATAATAACTGTTACAATGTCAAATCTGCTCATGTCCAAATTATTAATAATAACAGGCGAATTATATTATTATTATAAATTATACAAAAATTACTGAGTCAGTGTTGAAATGCCATAACCTAAATTCCTTTTTTTAATTTGAAAAAGTCCTGTAGACTATAGAAATTATGGTGGTTCAGCCAGCGGAACAAATGTCTTTTAAATACTGGAAAAAAAAAAAAAAATTTTTTAATGTCATTAGGTATCAAAGTCTATTATTTGATACCTAATGACACATTGTGAGTGGACGTCCTACGCTGCGCTTGCCGGTACGCGGCCTCCATTCTAGAACCTTTTTTCCCCATCGGCCGTCAGTTCTACGTGCTATGTGCCCCGCCCACTGCCACTTCAGCTTGCTAATCCGTTGGGCTGTGTCAGCGACTTTAGTGTACACCTATGAAATATACGTTAATCGAACGAGAAAATAATTACAAACAACAAATACTCTTTGACAAAATGTCGTAAACGATACTTTGTACAGAATTTCAATTTGAATATATAAATAAAAATAAATATTACGTGATCAAACTGAAATTCTGAACAAAGTATATTCAAATTTTAATTCTGAAAAAACTAGATCATTTACGACATTTTGTCAAAAATATTTGTTGTTTTTTATTATTTTTTCAATCGATTGGCGAATGTTTCATAGGTGTACACCGAAATAACGAAATCTTAGGTACTTGCAACTTTAGTAGGTATGCCAGACTCAATACAAAAAAGTTCCAAGTCTTTTGGCACCGTCTTGCAATGTAACGCTGTATTTATAGTCATTTTGCCAATAGTTAAAAATATTCGACAGTTATTTTTTGTGTGAATATCAAAAGCGTGGGTTTTATTTTATGAGATAAACAGAAATGTGTGTTAAAATTAGACATATCTTGTTATTGTAACGCCTTGTAATGCAGATAACTTGGCATGGAATCAAATTGAGGTGAAAAAGGTCGTTCGGAGTAACTTTCAAAGGAATGCGAATGGTAACATTGATTTAATAATAATCCAAATATTGGACGATATCACATACGTATACATTATCTACATTGCTCTGATCCTAAAGTAAGTAGCTAAAGCAAAGCACTTGTGTTATAGAAATCAGTAACAACGACGGTACCACAACACCCAGACCAGACAATATTTTCTACATGACCCGACCGAGAATCAAGAGATACCGACACTTCGCGCGTAGTCTGCTTTACCTATTATACTAATTAATGTGTCTGCTTTTTGAACAGCCAATGTTATCTTCCTCGGACAATTCACTCTAAATTCTCGTAAAAAAACGCACCTGTCAATCACTCTTGTATTTAGAATTAACCGAACCGGGAATCGAACTCGGCAATTTTTGCGTTCAAAGGTTCTAAAAGGTCCCAAAATATTTCGATTCACCAATTTTGGGACACTTTGTGTTACTTTCCCTAAAAATTATAGCACATTATCACTTTTTAGTCAAAATAATAATTGTTTGTTCTTAGCTTGCGTGAAAATATTTTGTTTCAAGCCAACATGAACTCGGACATAAACCAGACATTAAACGTAATACATTGCGCGTGGGCAAACGCCCAATTCTACTAACTGAGACCCAGCGCCAAATAAGATTGAATAAATACTGTGTCTTTGCTGGATTAAAATAAAAAACTAAGGCTTAATTACTGTAGGACAACACGTTATAATCGTAATTAATAGTGATAATAATCACGACATAACTGAAAAAAACTGTAACTGTTTGAATAAATAACAGCGTAAACTGTTTTAGTCCCGACAGAAAATGAAAAAACCTGCAGAACTTCGGAGCGAACTAGAAGTGTGGCTAGACCTCTACGTTTTCATCATCAACATTATCAATCTTTAGAAGTCCTCCAAAGGACTCCCCTATAGAAAGCTAGAGCGAACAGCTCGAGACGTATTTTGAAGCATTAGAAATGAATAGTTTCTATTGCTTCCGATTTTACGCATTTTTGAATCACTATTGGTGTTGCTATTAAATTGAAATCTTGTAACTATCTATGTTTCACGCAGAAAATACTATAAACCAAAAACTCATAACGAACGTAAATAAAAAGTTATTACGTCAAATCTCTGTCAACCATATGTTTACTTGTCAATGTCATTTTTCCGTATTTTCGAGTGATTTTTCCTGGCCGCGCCACTATTCAGTACCCAGACGCCGTTACACTAAATAGTGGCTACCTTAACGCTACTTTCTTTAGCCTATCACGGAAAAAAGAATACCTTAAAAAATATTAGGAATAATTGGCATTTAAAGTGGTCCGGCCTCAGAGTAGTAGCCTCCCAGCCGCGCCACGACGTATTACAAAAACTATTTAATGAATTCCCTGTTACTATAGCCACTGATTTGGTATTATACTATAGCTTAAAAGAAGCTACCTTTTGTCTACCTTTCAAAAGGAAAATAGAATATACCGAATCATCTTTCCCTTGGAAGATACAAGACGTTAAAAGTGGTCCGGCTGGAAAGTATGCTGTTCGGCCAGACAACTTACTGATAGTAAAGTTTTAATTATGTAAAAAGGTTTCTAATAGAAGCTACTTTTTATCTACTTACGATTGATATTATTTTGATCTCAGAAAATTTACAATAGTATTTTTTACTAGTAGAAATGGAAAAACGAGTGGGTAGGATCACTCGTAGCAGAATTCACGAAATGAATTATCAAAAATAGTGATTTAGGCATTCGCATGCGAATCTTGCGATTGCGTATTCGGATTGGAAATCGCATGATTCAAAAATACGTCTCCAGGGCTTTTCCCAATTCTCATCCAGCAGCTTCCTGTAAACTTCACTAGATCGTCAGTAAATCTCTTCGTCAGTAAATCGTCAGTCAGTCTCTTTTCCCTACGTTATGCCCATAATTAAAATTACATGTGATGCTTTTGTACCAAGATATCAAAACAGAGACGCTACGAGGTTTAAAAAACGAAAGCATTAGTTAAGTATTCTCATATTTTGCAACCTTATAAAAGGAGATTAGATTAGATCCATTATTACCAACATTACATTACTAAAGCAAGTTCAATACTGATCGCATACAATCTTTGTATTAATAACCCCGTAAATATGGACACTGGCTACTCATTTCCTACCGGTCTTTGCGCACC
This sequence comes from Anania hortulata, assembly GCA_963576865.1. Classification (NCBI taxonomy): domain Eukaryota; kingdom Metazoa; phylum Arthropoda; class Insecta; order Lepidoptera; family Crambidae; genus Anania; species Anania hortulata. The sequence continues at coordinate 3,280,028 of OY756400.1, forward strand.
GTTCAAGGTAAACTCGCCGGCAAAGTTACGGGCTAGTGTGTAGACAAGATTGATATTGCCGTGATAATTCCACCGTGGTCGAAGGCCGAAGTAGGGCGACGCTTCGACCTTGCCGACCACGTGCCGACCGCGTGCTCGGCTGGTTTGAGCGAACGCGCGAGTTCGATTACACCGCATAATTATGTGAAGACACAGCTGTTTTTTGCAGTTTCTGTTGACGGAGTTTTATCGACAGTGTTGTTTGATAACTGACTGCAGAAATAAGGGTTTCAGTGTTAGATTTGTCAGGGTTATTGCCGTTTATCTTCTTGGCTTCTTTTTGGTAGGCAGATTGATGAAGGTGATGTGAGAGGTGTCCTTAGATACGTGCCCATCTATGGATTGCTATTAGTGTTGCCGAAAAATCGATAGTTTTGCAATCGATAGTTGAACGCCAAATTCATCTATACGATCGATAGGACAATCGATAGTATCGTAGTAATGCCTTTGTGCAATACTCAAGAATAAATTACCTAAATGTTCTTTGTGTTAATCTCTGTTTGGACGAAATATATCTATCTATGTTTCTTAATTCTGCCGAAATGTTTTTTTTTTTAAAACGCCGACATTCATAATGACCGTAAAAAGAAGGTCCTTGAAAGGTTTAATTCTATAATGGTATAATGACCCCCAACGTCTTTATGTAAAAAAGTGGAAAATATGTATGCATTTATTACGGCATTTTTAGGTCGAGGGCTTAAAATACAACTTTTAAGTGTATTAATTTGAACTAACCTTTTCATCAGATTTTAAGTGATGCTGCAGCATCAGTCCAAGGATACCTTGTTCTTGCAATATTATTGAAGCAAAAGGATACTATTTTTTGAATCAATCAGACGTCTTCATCAACTAGACAACACTTGATAATCTTCAAACGGCTGAACAGATTTTCATGAATAGCCAAGAACACTCTCGATCAAGTTATCTTCTAAACCCTAAAATCTAATTAAAAATTGGTTTATAAATCCATTCAGGCGCTACAACAATGCCGCAGCAGACAGACAGATACACACTTAAACTTTTATTACCACCCCTATTTCTTCTTAAAAAGCAATTAATGTAACGTTTTGCAGATAAGAAACTCAGATATCGTGTCATACATCTTTAGAATGACATTTGTATTGCGACCGATTCAAACATTGATTTCACAAATGAAATAAAGGTTTTTTCCATGGTTTACATCATTTTCTGATAAGCGAATGCTTTACAAATACATACTAAGTGTACTTATGTGTTAATTCAAGAAATAGTGTAGGTAACTACGCTAATTGAATTTTTAACTGGATAAAAAAGATTTGAAAGATATCAGTCATCATCATTTCAGCTATAGGACGTCCACTACTGAACATAGGCCTCCCTCAATGACCTATCATTGGGGGGGATTGCCAATATTCGCCACGCTTGGCAGGCGGATTGGCGAGCGCAGTTTTTTTATAAGATTTCGCACGTTGCTGCCCGTCTCGTGCTATAGGAATTAGTCGCCTTTTACGACACGCCTCCTGTTGGCGGTGGGGAAGTGTATTCTTTACGGCCGTCCCCACGTCTCCAAAGATATCAGTATGACAATAGAATTGTAAAGATGCTCAATTGGGCACATTTGTATTTGTTATTCAAACGGATGGTATATAAATATGTACCCATAATTATTTTTTTACCCAAAAAAAAAATTTATCGCAAGCATCGAACACTATACCATAGACTGTAATTTTTATATGTGTAGAACATAATAAACTATTCTTGAGGCCTACAGTCCTAAACCTTGTAAAGTCAATTAAGTTGGAGTTACATTATTAATGATATTTATCTAAAGTATATTTTATAGTAATTATTAAAAATTGGAGGTGCTTGTAGCTCTGTACCGGCAGCACTTTGGTAGCGATTACCAAAGTAACCTAACCTACGCCGCGGTTGTGAGTGGATGGGTCACCATTCCGCCTATACTCATTGATATTTATCACAAGTCTCTATCTCCGTGCTTCGAAAGGCACGTTAAAAGTTGGTCGACTAATATAGCTTGATACTAGTCGTGAAGCCTAGTCACAGGCCTCAGGGCGGCTTAATAATATCTGACAGTAAGGTATAGTCACTGGTCTTACAACACCCTTCCACCAATCCACACTGTGTGTGTGTGTGTGTGGCCTGCAGGGGCAGTGGGACGTATAAAGTCATACTATATTTTTTTAATTATCAACAATGGAACTTGTCGCTTCATCACTACGTTTAACACTATTGGGCTATATGCAGAATAGTCATTGGAGACTCAAAGACACACAGTCGTTCTTTAACTCATGGTACTTGTGTGTCTTTGAGTCTCCAATGACTATTCTGTATTTAATAGTTTTGTCCGGTATTCAGGAAAATAGCTGTTTACCGTGAAAATCACAAAATTGCTGATACGCTAAATCTTTCACCAAACCCTACAGTAGGTAAGTTATTAAGATATTTAACATTCAACTTCTTCATCTATACGGTCAATCCCGGTTGCGTCCAAATCCATTGCTTTGGAGCTTAGGGTCCGCTTTCCTTGATTTACTCCTCCACATCGCACGGTTTTAAGCGTGTCTAGTTGTGAGATCAGATATTTGACATACATTAACATTGATAAAAACATATTTATTAGGAATCAAAGCCCGAACAAAGAAAGCAGCGGTTGAAATTTTAATGTCTATTTTTAGAATCCTAGTATGAAGTTTCCGTGTTTCCTACGCGGTGGTCGTGACCCTGGCCTATATGAAGCAGCCTCGACTTCCTCTCTCGGTCAAGGACACGGCATTCGTACAAACGTTACACAAGAGAAAACATAACTTCAATTTTAGACAGCGATTCTTTTGGACTTTAAGTAATCTTACTTCTTACTAATACATATTTTATATGCGAAAGTTTGGATAGATGGATGTTTGTTACTTTATCACGACAGAAACCCAGAACGGATCTGGATGAAATTTAGCACAGAAATAGATTTAGTCTGGAAATTAATATCCCTTTTTATCCCGGAAAAATATAAGGTTCCGGTGGGATAGATTTGTTTTCGTTTTTTTGCATAGTGGTAGCACTGATTTGGGTGGTAGTGTAAGGGCCAGAAAATGACATAGGCATTTTTAATTCACTTCCTAACATAAACCTATTTTAAGAGTGCAATGGTAAAAATAAGTAGCCGAATTATGTAAAAACAGTGTGGCTAAACTGGAAAAAATACACAAAAGCATGAAGTAGTTTTTTTAAATCAATCTTTACAAATCGTTATTTTGCAGAATCACTAAGAATGTAGCCATTTTTTAATTTCGGCCAATTTACCCCGCTGCCGCTTTATAAATAATTCGGCTATTGCGTTTACAACGCACACACAGATTGACCTATTTCGGCTGTAAGTAATATTGATCCATTGCGTCCCGATGTAACCTTCGCACAATGGGTCAAGGGTAAGCTTTTATGGTTTTCAACATTACCCTCCATGGTAGTTCTCCCTCCGATTGGCACCTCGCGGTGATCGTCTTGAGCGCAAAGGTGCCAGGTTAGGGCATTTCAGATATTAAAACTCTTTAAATTGCTTCGTGTCTGGGTGTGCTAGAAGAAGACGCCTCTGGCAAAATAAATGATTGTCTGATTTCTCGAAACCGAATATTGTTAATATTCTTTACTTTGACTATCGATCTGTTGTACGCATATAATTATTTTACAAAAATTTCCCAGTAGCAATCCTCTACAAAGGTCGGATCTAGGATATACGGCTTTTCAGCCCCATGTTTTTAATTACATTTTATAACAGGAAGTAAGGATTTTATCGCATGTATCCTTATCTACTACCTCATGTAATTATGGTTATGCAAAATAAAGAATTGAATTGAATATTAGGTATGATGACGTGTAAGTGTAGGCACTTGTTTTGTTTTAGCAAACGCAGACGGACCCGCAGTCGGTAACGGTGCGCGGGCGCACGAAATAGAAAGCCCGAGGTCGTCGACCCCGTGACCGCAAACATCTCATTCGCAGTCGCGGATTCGCTTCTAGTTTGAGGCTTGGGATCAGTGGAAAATTACAGAACAAATATGTTTTAAGTTGACTTTTTTTATACGAGTAACAAGCAGGCGACCGCCCGCTGCATCTCTCGCGTGGATTTAGAAATCGAATTCATTCCCTATTTGGAAAAATCCGATCTTGTTCATTGTCTTCATAATTAAATACCATTATTTGACATTTGCACAGAAGTATCCTTCTACCTCTGTGCAACTGTCAACTTTCTAGGTCTAAGGGTTTTAGCTAGGCGCTGATTTTTCAGTCAGCCAGTCAGGTTAAATTTGCTTTCAGCTTGTGTCGCAGGTACGTCAGTTTATATGAATTTCTTATGTTTTTGACGCTAGAGACATAAATAAGAGTCATTCTGTTGAAAATGTAAAATTGGAAAGTAAGATATTTTTCCACAGGATCGAATTACAGAAATCAAAATAACGGAAAGGAAGGAAAGGAACAACGTCCACATCCACACAGACGTAATCGCTGAAGGCCGGAGTTTCATAATTAAATTATGTAAGTAGGTACTATAAAACGCTTTTATTTTTCAAAATGTTTATTAAAATTGGCCGTTTTCAGCATTAACCTAAGATTTACAAAACTGTGTAAGACCCATTTTACTCTATTAAAAAAAATGTTACTAAACAAAATAATTTGACGACTATTATAAAGTGGTTTTCGCTCCGGACTACAAAACCAGGCGGTGGCGTGTTCCATCTAATAGTGACTGATTTTGCTCCCCCCCCCCACCACAAGTGTTATGCATGCAAGATTGGACTGAGAGGGGCAGGCAACATTGTTGTTAACGGCTAAAGAGGAGAGGAGTGACACTTGACATTAAAAGACAATCACTTGCTCCCTAAGGGTCGGACATAACATCCCTCTTCAAGTTCAAACATCATGCTCTAGGCTCTAGCGACTCTACATTGGCCAGCCAATTAAGGCAAGCAACATAATAATGTTCTGAGTATTTTTCCCAACTGGTTCTCTAGTTATACAAATAGTATTATTCCAAGACGACCTTCCACAACAAAAGGTAGCTATTATTCCCAGGAGCAGTAAGCTGGCTAATAGCCCTTTGTAAGCTCGCATTGTGAAGACTTCACCGGCCAGTCATTGTAGTCACCAGTCAATATTGTATGGTTGTTATGGCAGCCATAGTAGGATTGAATTGAACTGAAAATTTGTATTGTAGGGCGCAACATGGGCATTCGACATGAGCTTGGTTTTGTCCATGTTCATTCGCAGGCCTACTTGTTGGGAGACTCGAGTAAGGTCATCGAGCATTGTGCTGAGGTCTTCAAGCGATTCTGCCATGACCACAATATCGTCGGCAAACCGAAGGTGAGTGATGTACTCGCCGTTGATGTTGATGCCAAATCCTTTCCATTCCAGGAGCTTGAAAGCGTCTTCCAATGCAGCGGTGAACAGTTTCGGAGATATAACATCTCCCTGTCTTACGCCTCGCTGCAGAGGTATCGCCTTCGTGCTCTGCTCCTGTACTCGGACCGACATGGTGACATTTCTGTATAAACACTTCAACACCTCGATGTACCGATAGTCAATATGGCACCGCTGGAGAGACTGTAGCACTGCCCAGGTCTCGATCGAATCAAAGGCCTTCTCATAGTCCACGAACGCTAAGCATAGTGGCAAGTTATACTCCTCGGTCTTCTGTATAATTTGCCGCAGCGTATGGATGTGGTCTATGGTACTAAAGCCTTTTCGGAAACCGGCTTGTTCGGGAGGCTGGAAGTCATCGAACCTACGCGCGAGACAATTCGTGATGACTCTCGAAAACGGCTTGTAGACATGACTTAGAAGTGAGATGGGTCTGTAATTCTTCAATAAGGTTTTATCTCCTTTCTTGAAGAAGAGCACCACCACACCCCTGTTCCATGCCTCCGGCGTTATTCCCTCGAGCAAGACGGAGTTGAAGAGTCTCTGAAGGACTTTCAGTATCGGTGTTCCACCCGCATTCAGAAGCTCTGATGTGATTCCGTCATCACCCGGCGCCTTGTTGTTCCTAAGCTGTTTGAGGGCCATCCTAATCTCGTATAGGCTGATGTCCGGGATATCTTCGGTATAGTGTCGGGTCAGCTTAGCTCTTGGATCTTCGGCTGAGCTACTTACAGGTTTAGTGGCCGATGTATATAACTGCCCATAGAACTTCTCGATCTCCCCCAAAACTTCGGCTTTTGTCGACGTTATACTGCCATCCTCCGTCTTCAGCTTCGTCAGCTGGCTTTGCCCAATAGACATGTCTCTTGCGAAAACTTTGGAGCCTTGGTTCCGCTCTATCGCCTCTTTAATACTGTTGGTATTAAAGTTGCGGATATCATGTCGCAAGGACTTCCATATCCGTCTATTGAGCTGCCGATATGCCTTAGCGTCGACGGAGGTCTGCAGTGCCATTGAACGTCGTTCTGCCATGAGGTTGAGGGTAGGGTCGGTAAGCTTTTGCGGCTTGTCTTTACGACGGGTTCTCAAAAATTTTGACCCGACCGCTTGGACAGTTTCTACGAACCTGTTGTTAATCTCGTCCACTGACTCGCAGTTCTCCAGGCATTCAAAGCGGTTAGACAACTCGAGCTGAAAGCTCTCGGGGTTGTAAATATGGGCATTGGAGGGTCGGAGCGTAGACTTCATCAAACGAGACCTTTCTAGCTTGACGTTGATATTCAATGTGCCTTTGACCATTCGGTGATCACTGCCGGTTTTCACCTTGTTGATCACGGAGACATCATTGAATATTCGTCGCTTTGTGGTCATGATGAAGTCAATCTCATTTTTCGTGGAACCGCTGGGACTCATCCAGGTCCACTTCCTCTGAGGCGGCTTCTGAAAGAAGGAATTCATTGCAAAGAGGTCCTCCTTCTCTAGAAATTCGGCCAGCCTCTGTCCCCTGGGGTTCCGTTGCCCATACCCAAATTGCCCCACTCTCAGCTCATTATCGCCTCGAATACCCAGTTTCGCGTTAAAGTCCCCCATAACAACATTAAAGTAGGTCTTATTAGTATGTATGGCTCTACTGATGTCCTCATACATAGCCTCTACTTCCTCATCTGGGTGTGTAGAGGTCGGTGCATATACCTGTATGACCTTCAGCGAGTATCTATTAGATACTCTGAGTATCAGGTATGCAACCCTGCTCGACACACTTCCGATGGTGACGATGTTGTTAAGAAGGGACTTGTGGACGAGAAACCCGACACCACCTTGGGACAGTTGGTCGCCCTCCCGGTAGTAGAGTAGGTTGCCGGATTTTAGGGCTATCGTGTTTTCGCCCTCTCGTCGGACTTCTGATAGCCCCACAATACTCCAGTGCATCCTACCCATTTCATCTTCCAGCTCAACGATCTTTTCGTCAGTCCTCAAGGTGCGTATGTTGTATGTTACCAGGGCCAGTCGTTGTTTGGGGTGGTAGCCGGATCGACTCCGGGGATTCTTAGCACCCCCTGCCCCGCCGTCACCCTGACCGCTACCGTAGCCAGGGACAGCGGGACCACCGGAGACTGGGGGCCTGGTCCTGTCTGTTATCGTCATTTGGGGGGTATTGCCAATACTCGCCACGCTTGGAAGGCGCTGCTGCCCGTCTCGTACTGCAGGAATTAGTCGCCTTTTACGACACGCCTCCTGTTGGCGGTGAGGAAATGTATTCTTTACGGCCGTCCCCACACGACACAGGCGATACATTGCATTTCAAAAATTAAACAGTTTCTTAAAATATACAGCTAATTATATTATTATGTTATAGCAGACTGAATGTAATTCAAAAAAATTTGAATGTTGTGACAACTTCATCAGTTACTAATTTTACAACAAGTTCAATTTTACAACAAGATCTACTTTGGCAATAATACTGATTATACGTTTATTGGCCGATTTTTCAAGTACCAGATAAATTTTATCCGACGAATAAAATTGACGCTTCACACATTTTTTTATGTGAAAACTGTCAACATGTCAAACTTATTCTTCAAATATAAGTTATCTGGGTATTAAAAAATCGGCCCTAAATAAAACGTTAATATTAGAATGCCAGCTTCTTGTGAATTGTGCGAAATTTGCCATTTGTACTTGTACTCTTCTTTTGTATTGTCATTTGTCACTATGCTAGGACTTTTTACAAACATTAGCGTGGTAGTCAAAATAAACACTAATGTCTGTTTCATTTTAGTTAGAGTATTCTGTATTGAACACTTAAAACATTTTTGAATTTGGCACTGAATTTTATTGAGTGAATTTGAGAGACACTGAATTATCCAAAACAGATTACGCACGCAGTTTATGTTTATTTAAAAGAAAATACAAATTAGATTCGATATTTGTCATGTCAAATTAATCAACGGAAAACATCTGCTATTTGAAATTTCTGTAATGTGTGTTTTAAACTTTTACGTTTTTGGCGGCCGCGTTTTGGTAGTGATTACCAACCCACGTTGAGGTTATAAGTGTGTGTAATGGGTGACCATTCAACTATATTTTTTAGAGATTTATCGTAAGCATCTTCGTGCATTCAGAAGACACGTTAAATTTGGTCTCGGCTAATTGCCGCTTCGCTTGTTCGCTTGATAAAGGTACCTACTATCGTGAAGCCTAGACAGGTTTTAAGGCGGCTTTATCATCTGACAGAGGAGGAGTACTGGCCTTAACACTACGTTTCTATAAATCCACTCTGCCCCCTAGCATGACCACCACAACGATATGATATGATATAGCGATTTACCGACACAAACAGTATTTTTTTAAAAATAATATGAAAGATATAGACGCCGGGTTGAATTTTTATGATCGCACTTTCGAAAAAAAAACAACATGGCGGCTATATTTATCATATTTGTAAAAAAAATTACCGTTTGTGTCGATAATGTGATGTGATAGTGATGGCTGGGCTCGCGTAGTAAAGATAGCTCAAACTCATAATTCACCTCAATTATTGATATTGAGCTGATATTGACTTACTTTATTTTACTTTAACACTCTTATATTCACTCGTCCTCCTAAAAGGATACAAAGAGGGCACCCTGTAGCTTTTAGTGATACATAAACGATGTTTGGCTCTTCAAAACATCCATATCATGTGACGTTTCATGTATTTATAGAGCGAACTGCGTACGAGATCAATCTCGAAGGTTCAATTGGCGGCACTTTGGCTACATTGACGACGACCAATGAAAGACAAACAGAATCTAGTTCTAAACGAGATTGTTGTTCTGCACATCGGTCGAAGTCTGCGTCATAATTGGTACTTATCACTAGCATCAATAAAAAGTAAGTAAGGTTGGCAAAATAGCAGAACCACAGAGAGGCGCTTTATACCGTGTTCTTCTTGATTTTCCATTTTAGGATTTTAATTAGACTTTTCCAAGGAAAAAAAAATTAAGCGTTAATTTTTGATTTCATGAAACTATTTCTATGCACTTGATGTGTCATGACATGACAAGTGGCAACTTCTCTTCTACAACTATCTCTGTAAAAAACCGTAAATTATCCAGCAAAATATCTAAAGATAAAGTTCAGATTTTTTTAAATTCTTGCTATAAATCAGTCGCGGACTGAAAGAAAACTTTAATTCGATTTATCGAATATATCGTTATACACACACATTCTTTTATAGAATTGTTGGTTAAAGTTATCGAAAATGAAAAAGAACACGTTGATAATACATTTATTATCTTTAAGTTAGGGCATGATGGTAAGTATCATCACCCCCACCAGGCATTCTGTCCACCTGGTGTACACTTTTAAGATTGCAAATGCAAGTTATAAAGTTCTAAATAAATGAATTACCGAAGTAATACATACTATATTGCCTTCTTAATCAAAATATGTTAGATGTCAGAGTTATTGCGCGGGAATTTAGTTCTGGAAATAGAAAAGCATGGCTCATCTAGCGTTAATGCAAAAAGTATTGCTGATTGGAAAATATCATTAATAAAACTTAAATTTTATGAATATTAACAACACTTATTATCAATAGTTAGACATAAAATTGTCTAACGCTAGAATTTAGTTTCTTCTATTTTATGAAATCAGTCCTGAAATACACAGAAATAGTAATGAGGCTCTGTGATAGCTGTCCTATAAATAGCAGTGTGCAGGTCCTCTGATAAATAGAGGGGCTGTGGAGGTTGGGTTGGGGGTGTGCGTTATCGATTACAGCTCCCTTTTAATTACAGACTACCCACACAGTGCTATTTTTGCCTTGTTTTGTGTAATATTAATATTTTATGCACCGAAGTTTTAATGGACGTTTATGAAAAATATTGAACTAAAACCCATAGCATTTCTTCAACCAAATTTCTTTTCTGGCTTTGTGTGGTCACACAGATAGGATAGAACATGGCAGATTTTTACTGAAATGTTTCTAGGATAGAGATTTTAAATATAGATAGATAGATACTCTTTATTGTACACCACACAAAACAAAGAATGTGATTAAAGTAAATACATAATGAATAGCACAATTTAGGCGGTCTTATCGCTGCAAGCGATCTCTTCCAGACAACCTTCAAGTAGAGGAAAGTTGAATTAATATTGAGAGAAGGGAGGCGGTGAAGAGTTCCAAAACATAAAAGTCCAAAAATTTTACAAACTAATTAAACAAACAAATAAAATAAAATAAGAACAAATAAAAATAAAATACATACTTCCTAGTACATGTCCATAGTAAAATACTTATAAAATGCAGACATAATATGAATACATACTTAAAATAAATACATGTACATAAATAAATACCCTATTAACATGAAAAAGAATCTAGTGACCAAGATGTAGGGAAAATGGTTAAATAAATAAAGTAGAAGAAAAATAGACAGGAGAAAACTACAGTGAAAGGAGATAGGTTTTAAGTCTAGTTAATATAATGTTATGGTAACGGTTGGAAACTGTATATTAGTAGGGAAACGTTTGTCAACTTTTTGTGCAACATATTTGCTCCAAATAGTTAAAAAATTCAAAACCAGTGCAGTGTTTTTTTATATTTATAAACCAATTCAAAGTAGAGTTCAGAAGAAGTAGAGTTCCATTTTGCTGTCAGTTTTATCATACTTTATGCGTAACTATTTAATTGACATCATCGTAATAAATATTATAGGTGCTTCAACAATGTCGGCAATTTTATTGTTAATGTGATTATCACGAGCTACCTGGCGTATTATCACAATAGAATCAGAATTGGCAGGCTCGTTCACTATTATAATTTGACATTTGAAACGTACACAATTCCCATTCTTCAAGTGATATTTTGGTCAGAGAATCGATTCTTTTGTTTTATCTTCCCTATTTTTGCTGAGCCATTATTTGTGTGTTGTGCTCTGTCTTATGATTTTATTTTTTGGTGTTAGAACATGTCTCTAGATCATCAAATAACATGCTAAACCCATTACTTATTAAATATAGGTTAATGTGTTGTTTTTTTTAAATGTTTATGGGTACTATTTTATGATGTTTGTTTACTTATTAAAGAAAAAGTGACGATCCGGTCTCAGTAATATCAAGTTAAAAATTTGATTTAGGAGGTCGTCGTCGGGATGCATGGAGAAGAAACATAATAAAGTAGAAATGTCATTTATTTTGTTCCGCCATTACAAAAAATCTGCCATTTTTATATCTGTGACTATTCTGCTTTAGTATGGGCGAGAGTTGACAGGACCATACAAGAAAAAACACTAACGTGTTTCGGAGAAAGATGTTCCTAATTGCTGCTCTTTATATGTGTATAGTGCAACTGTGCAAGTTCACTATGTCTTTTTCCACTGTGGCAATACGAACGCTTATCTCAGTGCCGTGGGTGTGAGGCACCTTATGTAATGATAACTGACCTATTCCTGTCTCTAAATATAGTGCGCATTATACAAAGTTTTGCGCAGTGTGCATTGCTTCCTTAATATGTAAACGCTATTCAGTGATTAAGCTCAATTGAATCAATCAACTCAAATGTCAATTTATGGAAATTACATATATGTTTGCTTGAGCGACGGATTGAATGGGTTTGTCCTAAGCCGTTTTTCAACGGGTTCTGAAAAATTCCGGGTGCATGTAGTCCGAGCCAAAAGGTTACAGGAAGCCGCTGGATGCAGGCCGTTTCCAACCGGCCAATCCGGAAGTAACTGGGGGAGGCCTATGTTCAGTGGACGTCCTATGGCTGAAATGATGATGAATAGCTAGTGTTCTACAGACAAGATAAACCAGGATGGACTTGCTTGGCAAGGGTTCATCCTGTCTGCTGTGGTTTAGTTCAGTTCAGATTAGTGGTAAATCCAACCACTAAATAAATCTATATATATAAAACAAAGACGGGTTAGTTACACCATTTATAACTCGAGAACGTCTGGACCGATTTTTGTGATCTTTCATTTGTTGAATTTGTCTCTACTCCGAATAGCAGAATATAAAAAACACGCAAATATTTACAAAAAAAAATGTTTGTGGGGGCGGTACGAAGTTCGCCGGGACAGCTAGTAGATAATAAATCCTAATACACTAACACACACACGTTTTAGAGTATTACGAGTATTTAACCTGTAACCTGTATCAATTCTTATAGTTTGATGATATTTTTTTATTATTATATGACTAAGATTAGATTTTTTCTATTCTATCCATCCATAGTTACACAAGACAACAGAACATAGTAGTGTGGTTCTACAAAATAATTTTAGCCATAAATACATTGACACTACAATAAACGTAAAGTCTACAATGTATATGTAATTCTGATATCCATCATGCTATCTTTAGAAACCCCTTTTAAAACATGGAAGAAAAAGACTTCGCTTGAATATAAAGATAGATTACCTACTCTTCAAATATTAATGATGATCATTTAGAATTTTTGTTATTTTTAGCAACTGTTACTTATAATAATTCACGCTCAATACGTACGTACACGAACATAGGCGTATTTTGATGATTCTTTGACAGTAATAGTACTGAGGATTTCCTTGAAAACAAAGACAGATTAGTCTTTAAATAAATTAATGAGGTTTGAATAGAATAAGTGTTATTTTTACCATGTGTTACTAATAATATTTCACGCAGAATGTAGGAAGAGGCGTATTTTGACGAAAATAATTTAGCAAAATATAAATATCTAACTAGTAATAACATTGATTTCAGCCTAGTTTACATTCTTTCTGTCGCCTTGGATCTGCGGCCTGTTCTTTTGCTAATTTTAGACTAAATAAATCACAGTTTTCACAATTGCGAATCGGAGTTTGAATGTTTTGGCTAACTGAATTGTTTGACTTGTATTTTACATTTAAAATTTAAAGAAAGATAAAGACGGCACTGGTCTATTGACATGTTGTAAGCAGACATACCTCTAAATGCATTCAAGAACCAATATATTATAGGAAAAATGATTAAATTGCTAAAAATGTAGTTGTACAAATGATATTAATAACTAACTAAAATCTGACATGCCCATACACGTATTAACTTCAAATATTAACTGTTTATAAATTTGAACTAGACTAAATTATAAAACTGTTGCTTTTCTAGTGACAAATGATCCCTATGGCATTCAAGGTGTTAATTAATTAATACACAACTTTAAAGTTTAATAAACATTATATCTACCTAATTAATTTGACATATTCGTACATTGCATATAAAAAAAAAAAAAATCTGATGAATTTTGTTGCCAAAGACAATTTATCTCTTTACTGAAGTTTCAGCTCATTGTGGATAGACATAGTGAAGCACTCCAAAAATAGTAAGGCCATTTTTAGTGTAAGTAATTTTGCTAAGCCCAGTACAAACTACTCCCCTTCTGTGATATAGTCTAATGGATCATGGACATCATCATCATCATCATTTCAGCCATACGACGTCCACTGCTGAACATAGGCCTCCCTCAGTGACTTCCAGATTAGCCGGTTAGAAGCGGCCTGCATCCAGCGGCAACCTTTACCCAGGTCATCTGGCCACCTTGTACCTAGGTGGACGTCAAGCGCAGCGTAATGGATAAATCTAAGTGGTAAATAGATTTAGCTCCAGTTAAAAAAATTCAGAAGATATTCTAAAATCAACAAATTATAATTCTGTCGGTATAAAAACATTGGGGTTACGATACACAGATTAATGTACTTATGTTAGAACCATGTTTTCCATAAAGTAATTATATTAAAAAATATTCCATTCGTCTACCTACTGAACCGGCGGTAAATCTAACAAGGTACAACTCTGCTAATCCTTATAATTACGAATCTACAAATTGACTTAACATGATTCAACGTTTCTTGTGACCAATGACACCTGTTGCAAAATATAAAGCTAGAGGTATTTTTTATTATGCTTACCTACCACAAAGGAACGCGTGATTTACCTATCTCAAAGGAACACGTGATTTTTATTTGAAAAATAACAAAAAATATATTTAAATATTGAATTTCAAACAGCGGCATATCCAGTATTTTATGTGCACAAAAAGTAAAAAAGTAAGCATTTTTTTATTTTGATTAAATGACCTATTAGGTCATTTAATCTAATATTAATTAGTTGTGAAAACTGTGATTTTGTGGTAAAATATATTGAGCTATGAAAATACGATAAGTAAGTACTTCCTATTAACGCTAACATAGCTCTACAATAAATCTAAGAAATATTTTTTAATGATCTGGTCTCGTAGAGTTGTTGTCAAAAGTCGAAAGTCAAAAGTCAATAAAATAGGACCCATGTATAGGTATTCTAATGACCTATTTATATTGATTAAGTAACGTAATTCGCGTTCGGTTTGATTCCCAGTTCGGGACAATTCAGGAAATAAGCTTTACAAAATTTGCTTGAGTCTTGGAGAGTAGGAACAATGGATAGACACAACATGGATGCGGGCCGCTTCTAACCGGCCAATCAGGAAGTCACTGGGGGAGGCCTATGTTCAGCAGTGGACGTCCTATGGCTGAAATGATGATGATGAGTACTGGACTGGGTATGCGCCTGGCAAAATAGATTGTCTTATGCCTCGTTATGTTATTTCCTTACCTAGAGACATATTTATTTCATCATGTCAGCTTATTTCAGTTTAATGCAGGACGTAAGCCCCTAAAAGAGCACCAAAGAGCACAATCACCCGCTTTATCCAGCCACTTCCAGCCATTTTCCTAAGGTCGTCTGTCCATCGAGCTGGGAGGCATTCTACTACGTTTGCCGAGACGTAGTCTCCACCAGAGAACCCGTTTACTCCACCTTTCATTGGCTCTGCGACAGATGAGGCCGTCCCACTACCATTTTAGCTTGCTACGTTTTTGGACTACATACGTCCATTACTTTGGTCTTCTGCCGGATTTCAAAATTTTGGATTTTATCTCAACGTTAAGTCAGTGAGCAAACTTTTCGTCATGTTTATTTATTTAACGTATATTATTATGTAGTTATATTCGTGTTATTATTGTAATATAGGTACTATCATACATAGGTACTCTATTTTTTTTTTTTCATTTTTTAGCCATACAGGACGTCCACTGCTGAACATAGGCCCCCATTGACTTACAGATTGGCCGGTTTGAAGCGGCCTGCATCCAGCTTCTTCCTGTAACCTTTACCAGTTCGTCTGTGCACATTGTGGGTGGACGTCCTACGCTGCGCTTGCCAGTAAGCGGTCTCCATTTTAGAACTTTTCTGCCCCATCGGCCGTCACTTCTTCTTGCTATGTGCCCCGCCCACTGCTGCCACTTCAGCATGCTAATCCGTTGGGCTATGTCAGCGACTTTTCTTTTCGATCTCTATTCTAATAAAAACAAGGCTAAGATTTTTTATTATTATAACTGGTATTTCAATCGTCAATAATTAAAGAACTGGATTAAACCAGTGTTAGTGATTATTTTAATTGAGCCAGTGTGAATCATGTTAGTAAAATCCGGAGTAAATCAGGAAAATTGTTCGTAGGTATGTGTAAACTGTGTTGTAAGTATCGAAATATATATTATTTTAGATCTTATTCGAACAGGAATAAAGAACGATATAATAACTATCTGTTGTTCGTGAAGGCCATAGTATTATGTTACCTTTTAGACCGTGAAGATAAGAATTTCAATAATACTTGTGTAACGTAAAGATAAGGATAAAACTTATTAAGTATTAGAATACAAAAACTATACCATACCTTATTCCCTAAGGCCGGTTTTTCGCTATGTATTGTGTGGTGCATCTTGAGATATAAATTAATATCGTTATGCTATATATAATTATTTACACCACAAACCTCTCGAACTATATAATACATCGCGGACTATAACGAATACTGTGTCCCTGGTGAAGAGCCGGCTTGACTACGAGTATAATGGTTTAGGTTAAGGTATTCTATCTTTATAATGCGTTATGCTTATTCTCAATTTTCAAGTAAACTATTGACAGTGTACACGGCAGTCCTACTAATTGTTACTTTAAGGGAAACCTATTATTAGCCTTATTAATTAAATATTTAAGTAGAATCTAAGTACAATTGTAACGCTGTTGGTTTTCTAAATAAATAAAATAAATAAATACCTTCATATTCATACGAGTATATGTCTTTGCTTACTATATAAATGGAGTAATTTATCTGAGAAGGATTTTTTAATAAGAAAAGCAAAGAAATGCGCTTGAAATATAATCTTTGATTTAAAAACTAAAGATCAATTTTATTTTTTTCTGGCTGATTTTGAACACCATGAATATAGAAAAGTAGTAGATAATTGAACTGCGGTACAGATATCATAAAATTCTAAATAGGTAAATTTATTAAATAATGTACCATGATTCCTATACTGATGACTTTTTTCGAATAACATTTTTGTATCTTTAGGCTAGAGAGTATGTGCCAATTATACCTGCATTTCAAAAGATATTTATTTTCACAAGTCAAAAATATTATTAATGTTTATAACTAGTAATACTTCAGTGGAGTTTGTCATAAAATTATCAGCCAAACAGTGTACAATCTTGAATTATCCAGAATCGTCTTAGACAAGACTGCTAGAAATGGCAGCAACAAAAGTGCCTAATCAGTGTTCATCGCAGACAAGCCGTTAACGCAATTATGCAAGCGCGCGGCATCGTCGCGGACGCGGCGCGCCGTCCGAGGCAGGGGATGGGCTCTTCGAGGTCATTTGATGTCGATATCGATAGATTTAATAAATATAATAACATAGGTCGATTAAAAGAAATTACCTTCAAGTGTCACGAAGTTTTCTGTTCGTGGCACTTGTTCAGCGCATCATCATCATAATCAGCCCACGTTATTTCACTGCTGCTGGAGGTAGGCCACCCTCAATTATCATCATTTCAGCCATAAGACGTTTACTGCTGAACATAGGCCTCCCTCAGTAAACTTTCAGATTAGCCGTTTGGAAGTGGCCTGCTTCCAGTGGCTTCCTGCAACCTTTACCAGGTCGTCTGTCTACCGTGTCTGATGGGTGAGGTGAGACCTCCATTTATTATTTATTTTAAAAACGAAAGTCTACCAGTGTGTGTTACCAGTGATGAGTTATCACTGATGACATATGGAACTGAAACATTGGCCTCTCACTATGGGCCTCAAAAAAAAACCGCAAGGTCGCATAGCGTGGCTATGCTCGGTGTTTCTCTCCCAATGTACGGCACTTATTTTATCATATTTATCGAAGTACCCCAGCCCTAAAAGGAGAGCTGATAAATAACAAATGAATGCATTTTGAAGGTCATAGCTAGTTGAAATTTCAAAAAAGGAAAAAAAACAAATTATTGTAAAACTCGTGGAAAAAGAAGCTTAAAAAATTTGCAATTTAATCAAGTAAGTGGATGTAGTGGATGTAGCATGTACTGGTGGCCTCAGTTCTGTGTACGATGTGCCCCGCCCACTGCCACTTCAGCTTGCTAATCCGTTGGGCTATGTCAGTGACTTTTGTTCGTTTACGGATCTCCCCATTCCTGATTCACCGAGTATAGCCTAAGAAAGCTCAAGGACGCAGAGCGTGCTGTAGAGCTCTCTGTGTCCCTGAGCTTTCTTAGGAGGCCCAAGTGAGAGGCCACGTCTCAGTTCCATGTGTCATCACTGGTAACAAAAGAAAATCATGTGAAATAGATGAATCTTACATTAAATTTTTAAAATGTTTACTCTTCTTGATGGAGCTTTTCCATTGTATTTTGTTTTAATCCTCTTTAAACTGTAGTTCTCTATTTCTTCTTGTTCTTTTCTGCCTTTCTTGCTGTCGCCGTTTTGATTTTATTAGATACACCATCAGCGGTTATGTTGACAATTGACATTGGTTTAAAATATTAGGTGGTACCAAACGAAGCAGAGTAAATACAATAATGAAAATGTTCGCAGGACTCGTCTGAAACCTTTTCATATTTTTGGAATGTTTGTTTAAATTAGTACTTTTTGAACTTAGATAACTAACTTGAAAGTATTTACAATTTGCATACATTCCATAGAAGATCATTAAATAAAATTTTGTATTATGAACGTCCTTAGGTAGATAATTTATTTCAGGCTTAAAATTATTTGGTAGCTTATTTATTTTTTTAAATAATTAATGATGTTAGTAGAGTTATTTTTATGTTATGAGCATGTAATAGTGTCACATTTGGTGCCATTCAATGAACGATTGCCAGAGAATGTTGGACTTTAGCCAAACGACCAAATAAACTCGTCAATAAATCAATAAACTGATCGATACTCGTCTCATGCTCCAACACTAAGCTCTCCCATGCGTTCAAGTTTCATTGTCTGCAGTGGAAATTTCCACGATACAACACGCAACCTTCGGTTATGCTCTTCTAACATGCACAACTTAGCATATCACCCTCTCGTTCCAACGAAATCAACGCAGACGCTCTGACCTAACCGGTTCGGACTGCTTCCACTAATCGATTTCTACATATCTCCGTCCCTCTCGCTTCGGACAAGTTAACGTTCTATTTTACGAATAGCTCTGTGCTATGTATACTTCTCGGTCGTCGGCCAAATGATTTTTGTTACCTGTCTTTCTCTAGAGTCTGAATGGAGAATTTTGTTTGCTGGTAACAGAGCTACAGCCTCAAATCCAACAAAATACTATGGATACTACAGAAACCACGTGCTCTAGAGGTTAATGACTGATAAATGCAGATAACTTGCAATATAAATAAACAATAAAACCGGGAGATGCTTAGAAATGTGACGCGCTTCAATTGCCTGCGAACTTTGATGCATTTTTTCCAGTGCACATGATGCAATTGTTAAAATTATTATAACAGCTGTTTGCTTAGGTATGAGAAGTGAGGTTGATTCATGATTTTACGGTCGTCATCGTATTCGAGATTATAAACGCTTAATTTAATGATGTAACTTTTATAATTGTTACTTTTTTCGAAATACTATGGATACTACAGAAACCACGTGCTCTAGAGGTTAATGACTGATAAATGCAGATAACTTGCAATATAAATAAACAATAAAACCGGGAGATGCTTAGAAATGTGACGCGCTTCAATTGCCTGAGAACTTTGATGCATTTTTTCCAGTGCACATGATGCAATTGTTAAAATTATTATAACAGCTGTTTGCTTAGGTATGAGAAGTGAGGTTGATTCATGATTTTACGGTCGTCATCGTATTCGAGATTATAAACGCTTAATTTAATGATGTAACTTTTATAATTGTTACTTTTTTCGAAATGGTGACGATAGCCACATTTTATTAGCTAGATCGTCTACTCGCATGCCGACTCAAATGTAGATATGAAAAATATGTTTTCAACTGACTGTCAAAACGGCAAATGTAACCGGAAAATACGGGATGTATTTAATTCTGCTGTTATAGAGTGGGTCATAAAGTGGTTGGTTGTTAAGTGGTCTTTGGAATCCTTTCGAGATTTAAATGTTTTTCCAATATAGAAAGTTATTCTTTTTGAGCACTAGACAGTCACACATTACCTTTAAAAACACTAGTAATATCAATATGTAGTTGAAAACAATCTGTGTGTACCTAAAATGTTTCTTAGTTGAGTGTTTCATGCGTTGTTTTTTTTTTTAGTCAAATAATTTAATACTTTATACTAGTGACAAAGCTTCCTTTTTTATAAAGAAAAAATATTTAAGAAAGCTGTAAAAATCAATGGTAGACCTCGCGACCTTGAAGGATAAACGATTAAGTGATTAAAAAAAAGGTTTTTGACAGAGTAAATTTTCCACGAAGTGTTGAATACCAGTGATCCGCACTCAGAGAGTTGGAAATATAAATATTTTGAGGCGTGTTTATAAACAGCCAGCGAGGTGGCGAGTCCTTTCTTCGGTCGAGCAGGGCACTTTCAAAATGAAACGCTAAGCAGTCACCAGTCAACTCACAGATTAAATAATGTTAGAGCATTTTGAAAGAAAGAAATCACATTTATTAAATGTTATAAAACTGTTACTGGCACACTCCACGCTTTGGCTAAAAGCGGAGTGTGCATTTCAATGTAAATCATTATTTACACAGTAGCACAAATAAAAAACAATAGTACTACAGAAATTAATTAAAAAAAGACAAAAGAGTGAAGAAATGGTTCGATTCCCACCTGAGGTGGTCGATTTTTATTTACAGTTTAATATTAAATTTAACAAAAATAAATATTTTTTTCTTAAAACAACAATAAACAAATAGAAAGCAACAATAAAAGTAACCCAATAATTTTGGTAAATGTTTGTTTTCACTTAGGGCCATTTATTTTCGGCGTTATCGATAAAACGATTGTCTAATTATCGTCATTCGATCATCACCATAGATGTATCTCCAAAGTTTTTTTGAACATAACTTTACAAAAACTTATTTTTAAATTTAGAATTTCATGTCAGCCTGTATAATATTGTTGTCTATCTTTTTAGTGTCTAACCATTTTTGGAACGTTATTTTAAAATTGATTAACGAAAACATAAATCTAAACTAGTGTGTAATATTCGCTTTCTTATCAGTCTTTTAATTAAAATCGTAGTCTAACGAAAGGCAAACTGATAAATGACCGTGAAATTGATAAAATGGTCATGTAAATCAAATTTGGTTAAAATCTATTTATTAGTTAACTTCTTTTTAGGGGTCGGATTTTACTGCCCAAATATCTTATACTATGAAAAAATACATAAGCCCAATTCGCGTAATTTATCAGTAGTCGCAATCCAGTGTCGATCCGCTCCAGATTGGCCGGTTGGAAGCGGTTGAAATTTGAAATAATTGTAGTTAATGTGAAATGTAAGTTATGTTATATATGTAATGCTTGTATTTGTTTTAGTATTATTAAAATGATTGCATTTTCGATGTTTTAAAGAACTTTAGTTGGTTTTTATAAAACCTTTCATTGCACTATAATAACTATAAATTACAGTATCTGTGATTTTACTGTTTTCTACTCTCTGCCCTGATGTGTTAATTAAGAACTCTGCGAGTTAAATCAAAGATCCATTAATTATAAAACAAACTTATTTACTAATTTAAAAGTATTTTTTTGTTTTATATTTGTAATTTCTGATTTTTGTATTCTATAATACGCAGGACATTCTGAGCTATACCCACAAAGTGAAACATAAAGGTTAATTGAAGGTTAACATTTAAGTATTTGGTTATGCCTATGACTTGAGCAAGTTTGCTGAAGAATCATCGTCTGTTAATATACAGGGTGTTAAGAAAGAACAAGACAAATTTTAGAGGGTGGTTCAGAGTCTTGTCGAATTATACAGTAAAAAAAAGTATTTTTATGAAATCAGAAACCTCTAAAAAAAACAAAATTAAAATTAAATATGACAATGTAAATAAAATTAATTACAATGGACTTTTTCTGTAGGTTTAGTATTACTAGACTCTGTTTGAATTTGTTTTACAACCGTTTTTATTTTATTTTACTGTATTCTAGAACAGATTCTGTACCACTTAATAAGATTAGGCTCGTACTATTTTTAACTCTTTCTCTGTATTTAGATGAAAAATAATTTTGGCCTTTAGCAGCATTAGCATATTTAGCATAATATAGCATTCAAACTGCCTCAGCTGATCGATGTAGTACGGACGGTCCATCATTTTTCCATATTTTGGTCCATGTATCTTTGCAAAGTAGTTTAGTATCATAAACACAATCGATTCTGTTTTTGTCTAAGATTGATGTCCATGTCTATGGTTGTGTCAAATAATTAAATATGGCTATCTACCATGCACTATGTACGCATGGAGCACACATACCTTAAAGAGTAGAAATGTCATTTGATTTGTGCGACAAATATTTCCGCCGTTTTTAATCTGTGTCTGTCTACTTGTATGGGCGAGAGTTGACAGGACCTATCATTTCATACTAAATGAAAGTGAAAAATCACTTACTAGTTTCGGAGAAAGTTGGTTTGTATTGCTGCTCTATAGAGTATGATGATACATGTTGTGCATGCTTACTCTTCATATAGGGTTTCAGGATTTTTGAACTTTTCTCAGGACTGCGGTCGGACTTTGCAAATCTCACAAAATCTCTGGATTTTTTGGATTTTCAATCAAATATAGCTTACATTTTTAATATCTCTTTAGTAAAAAGTTAGACAAACTAAAAATAATCTTCATTTGGTATTGGTAATAATTGCACAATTAAAATCAAAACATATTTTGGGGCGAGGGGCGGTTCGTAGGAGGGTATAAAGACGATATTATTGCGACTTTTTAAAATTGTTAAGTACGTTTTCAAATGGTAACGATAACTCAGGATTTTTCAATGGAAATCTGGTCTTCATCTGGTAACCCTGTCTTCATATAGACACTGCTTTTAACATAAAATCGGTTAGCACAATACTGTGTGTAGGAGGCAGGGTCGTTTACAATCACCTGGTTAACGAGACCTTTATACTGATTGACTATGAGCGGCATTGTTCTTTGACGCAGTCGCCTACGCCGGGAAAGATTTTAAAAGCCAGGAATATTCCTAAAGATTTCTTACTAACAAAGTTACAAATAAGAATAGAGATGTTCCTATCTTTGTTTAGTTATTCTTGGTAACTTAATGTTATCTTTGATTTTACTTTTAGTTTAAAAAGGATTGTTTGTAGTATGCAGTAATCTTTTAGTATAGTTTATTTATTTATCTCTATTAGCTTAGGCTTGTATATATTAAATGGGGCGGAAAACACGTAGATCGTCTTTTGTTTTATGGAAAAATAACCAAAAAACTAACCTATGTACTACGAGTAATAATAATCTATTACTTACCTATGTAGTGTAGTATTATTACTTAGTACTTATATTATGGAGGTAGGTGATCTCCGAAACTTTGTAGTTATTTGATCGTCAAGTCAAGTCCATTTAAATAATGCATTAAACAATATTTACAATAAACATTCCGGGTAAACGCATTTCATTTCATTTTATAAGTTATTTTCTATCTTGGAAAAATTCACATTTCTCGGAGGGAAATATATCATTATTTCTCCTAGAGAAGTGGTCGTGTACGGTATACTAACTAAAAATATAGAAATGAAGAGGTTTAATAAAACAACTTTTGATGCCTGGTAAAGGAATTGGGTTGTTGTGACAAACTGTCAAAGTTATATGAACAAAAAGCCGCAAAGTAAATAGTTTTAAAAAAATGTGAAGAATTCATAAATCATTATGATGTAATTGTTACAATGATAAGCATAGTTATTAGTTATCTTTGAACTAGTCTCGTTTTATAATATTATATACAAGGCAGGTTGGTAGCTGCTGTGTGTACCTACAACTTCTCAAGAATATTTGTGTATTATAAAGCTTTTCTAATTGTTTTTATAATACCTAATTATTATTTTTTAAAAAACTTTTTTCTGTATCGACTTTTATTTTCTAAAATTGAACATCACAAAAATTTCATGATTTCATGATGATTAATTTACTTACTATTGTCTAATATCAGATCATAAAAATCCGATAGATTTAATTTCTTATACTTAACTTACGTTGTATTAGTCATATTCATATCCTTCCGCAAATAGATGAGCAAGTCAAACAGGTCATTTTGACGCACCCCGGAAGATTTAGGCAAAGGGTCGAATATGTCCGATATAACACCGACGAAAAATCATTTGAAAAGCTTGCCGCACCGAGTAAGTACCTATGTGCGTAAAGCATTAAAATACAAAAAAATAAATGTAGAGTTGTTGCATAATAAATTTAGTATGAACAGTCAGTGCCATTTATTAAGTTGATGCATATTTTCAAATATGTGATTTTATACCAGAAATTATATTTTGGTACATCCCAGCTTCCTGCGCGCTGGTTTATTCATAGTTTATTATTTACTTTATATTTGGGCGCACCGCAAATTCCTCGCGAAACACTCGTACTCGTGACATTGGGCGTCATAGGCGACGGCCGCCGGTAAATTTACACGCCGGAATCTAACTGGTGGTGCGTTTTCACTGCACCATGTCAATAACAACGGATGCCATGGTGTCCTTTCTTGTTGACCGCGCCTTCTTGTTAATTGGTAGATCAATCTATATGTATGTAAATTCCGTTAAGCAACAAGTATGAACTGGCAAATTTACTTAACTCATTTATTTTAAGTTGCATATTATTGTTCTTATTTGTATTCAAATTATCTTTGGCTAGGTCCATGTTTCATGATGCAATGTGGGTAATTTTTTTTCATATCATATAAAATTATGCAAATCTAAAGAGACAATCATTATAGAGATAAAGGTGGATTTTAGCGAATCGCGTCGGACGATGTAACAATTTTAATGCTAGGTAAATAAAAGGTGGACCCATGCATGCCTTTCAACTTAGTTTATTGATACATCTTTATACCGGTGTCAAATTAATGTCATCTTATTATTCTTACTGTTTTGTAAGCAGGCTTTTACTTTTGGCCTCTGACTTTGGTGTCATCTCATATAGCTCTAGCAGGCAGAGTTTCCTGCAAGTACAAATACTGTTTTCGGCCAAAAATACCTTGCTAACCTCCTAATAATCTACAATTTTTTATCCAGGCTTTAAAAACAGTATTATTTTGAATCTCTGAATGTAAAGAAAACTTTAAGTATCGTGCCATATTAGATTGTGGAACTAGAGCCACCCTCATAAACACAGGAGTGACGCGGGCGTGTAGTTACGTGTCTTGGCACTGGTGGTGTTTATCCCGGACGGCCGTGAGCCGGGTTCAAGCGCCACACATAAGTAACTATTGCCTAAATAGGCAACCTCAGGGTACAACTGCCAAAAACAAATGTAGTTTTACAAGAGGTGTTTATAGGGCGGTAGCGAGAGGGATACGAGCGCACTACTTTGAACGTAAGAAACTTTCTGGATCTAGGTAGCTAGAGATTCAAATAAATGCTGGATGAAAAGTACGTTAAATACTGAGATAGTAGCTTTCCTCATCAGGGAATCGAACCAACACAAACGTAAGACATCCTTTCATTTATCACATTAATTGATAGAGCGATTGCATGCATCATCATCATCATCATTTCAGCCATTGGAAGTCCACTGCTGAACCTCCCTCAATGACCTATCATCGGGGGGGAATGCCAATACTCGTCAAGCTTGGCAGGCGGGTTGGCGAGCTCATTTTTTTTAATAAGATCTCACACGCAGACGCTGCTGCCCTTCTTGTGCTACAGGAATTAGTCGCTTCTTACGATACGCCTCCTGTTGGCGGTATTCTTTACGGCCGACCCCACACGGCACATTGCATGCATGTTGAGCTTTAAAGCTTATACCACCGTTATCTGTGCTTTAGAGTAATAAGTTCAATCCATTACTATAATTTCTCGCATCTTATTCATGAACCTATGTTCGTTCTGAGATTTAACTTGAGTTATAGGGCATTATGGATCACAGAGTCATTAGTTATTGAGGTACGTTCTTGTTTTTTATATTTTTTATATCACTGTAAAGCACAGGTACGTGCACCTACCTATTAAATAATTCTACTGCATAAATACAGATTTTTTTCTATCGGGCAACATTGGAAACGCAAAAAAAAAAACTTTTCCATACTAAACCGCCCAGCAGCTGATATGTTTCTAAGGAGAAGTTTTTATTTTTGAGATTTCGATGTTGGTATCATAGAAAAAGATTTTGTACCTACTTGACCAGTAAAATAACCCCTTAGAAGGAAGTTAATACATCAATTAGAATCTTATTTATTAGGTAAATAGTATGTTTTGCAGTGCTTACTTACTGTCACAATCATTATGGATCGAAATGATACCATTACGCGTTAAAAAAAGTTAGGACCTCGTATAATAGTTATTGGTAACAATAGTCTTGTCTACTGTAATTCTGCTATGAATGAGCGCAGCTTCCTAGCAAAATTATTTGCTAAAAAGGAGGCTCCAACAACATGAAACTGTATTATGCTAAGTTATCGACACTGAAGCGTAGCGTGCCATACTTGTTCTGTGGTTAACGAAATAAAATATTTGAATTTGAGTTATTTTAGTCAAAAAAATGATGATGATTCGGATACCATTAGTACTCTACCTCTAATTCTCTATATTTGGACACCTGCTTAAAACATTTTTATAGGACATAACATATTGTGCTAATTCTTTAACTGATAGCTGATATTGATATTTAACTAAGGCTGATAAGTAGCGGGTAATATTAAAGAAAACGATTAAACTAACCATTTTCTCGGGAGTAAGGTAAACATTGTGGAAAAATAGGCACATACAGATAACTCTAGAAGTGTTATCGAAAATGGTCTAGTGGTAAGCCAAGATGGGAAATATTTCTAAGAAAGGGTATTATAGTTATATAGCTTTACATCATACGAGTATAACTAGGAAGTTTATCGCATTTTAGTGCAAATTTAGACGTTTGTATTTTTGTTATTTTTTCGTTAAGTATTCAATCATAATGTCAGTTGTATCAAAAAAAGTGGAAGAACTGTTCTACATCATACATTTTTTTGGTACTTTTACCATACGTTTTAAGGGAGTTTATTTTCGTTATCTTAGCCTTAGGAAGGGCCTTAAACATTATAGACTTATTGCTTCTAAGATCACGGTAATATACAATATATCGTCTAGGAAACGGGGCGAAGCGCGTTAAGGAAGAACAAAGACTGTTGCCATATAAGCTTAGACAATATTTAAGTTTTGTGATGTTACAAAAGATACTTGATAAAGTAGGTATGCCTATATCCGTCCCACTGCATAGCACAGGCCTCACCTCGACTATGAGGTGGTTTAGGCCATACGCCACCACGCGAGCCCAGTGCGGATTGATGGATGGGTGTTCTAAGGCCAGTGACTAAAACTTACTGTCAGATGTAATCAAATCGCCTCATGACCTCTGACTATTTTACTACTAGTATTAAGCGATTTACGCCGGGACCAACTTATAATATGCCTTCCGAAGCTCGGAGGTGCTTGCAACATATGTCACAAAATATGATAGGAATGGTCACCCATCCACTCACGACCGCGGCGTGGGTGGCTTAACTTTGGTAATTATTACCAAAGCGATAATTATGTAGGTAATAATTACTTAATAATCATATCAATACAAAAAAACTGCTTTACTTTTTTCTCATACTTAGTCGTGTTTGGAAAGAAACACTTTCAGCGAGAGCTACTTTTGTGGTATTGCTGGTATTGGTAATCGCAAAAAGAAAAATCACTTTCCCATACTAAAACGCGACCAGCTGGCATCAGTTTGTATGGAAACGTCATTTTTTTTTGAGATTTTGATGTTGGTCTCATAGAAAAAGTTGATGTAATTTAGCCGTAGAATAACCCCTTAAAGTTTTATTTCACGTTTTCGTTACACCCTGTATATAAAAATAAATTGCTGTTCGTTTGTCTCGCTAAAACTCGAGAATAGCTGGACCGATTTGGCTAATTTTGATCTCGAAATATTTGTGGAAGTTCAGGGAAGGTTCAAAAGGTGAGAAAATATTTAAAAAATCAAGGAAGGTAGTAAAACAACTATTTAATTTTCCCATACAAACTGTTTGTACCTGTTAAACGGGATGCGGAACGAAGTTCGCTGGGTCATCTAGTATGGTATAAATGGTGAAATACGTAAATGGTTTTCTATGTTTAAAACATGGAAAACCTAGAAAAATAACTATACAAAAGTAATACTTTATTATTATAATGTGTGTGCTTTGAGTTTTGCAAATAAACAATTTATCTATCTATCTACTTAATAACTTTTGAAAAAGACATTTAGGTAGCCTCAACACTAAGTGTGAGTGTGCGATGATTAATGCATGAAGGTGAGAGACCAACTCGAAAGTAAGCGTTACAATGTCTGTAGTCTGTACACACTTGAAATGCGAACACAATAGATCATTTGTAAGCTGAAATTGTAATATGAATAGGTACTATTTTGAACAAACCTTTGTGACTTTTCGTACTAATGCAGATAAATTTAAATATCAATAAACCCACGTATTATGCCATCAGATATTATCTTAATATTAGATATATCTGCAATGCAAGTATATTTTAATATTACGTATCTACCTGCTACGTGTTAGGTGTAAAACGAAAATAGGGATATTCTTGCAATTGCAGATGATTTGCGGCGGCATTCGGTGCTAAAATTTTATAGCTAGACTGGTAATAACCCAATACATGCACGTATCGTGTGCGTTGGTGAATACCTCCTTGTTATCGTGTTTCAACGAAGGAACGTGAAACTTGCGATTCGGCGCATGCCTACTTACTGACTGTAACTGAAGTATTTGCATCTGCTGCGTATCGTTGAACATTGCCAAATAATTAAATTTACACTCAATAATTTTATTTGTATATACCTATGTATTATTAATTTATTTTGACATTTACTTTAAACAATTATGCTGCCATCTGTTGTCAGGTAGCATTTATTCAAAGTAAAACTATTCACCTCTAGATGGCAGTGTCGAAGAGTCGCAACAAAAGCATGTGGCACGCCATCTGTTTTGATGTACAAATTATTCTAGATGACACTCATGAGTTACAAACTTACAAAGTATGTAGTACTATTTAATTCTACTAGATGGCACTTAGTTATTTAGCAGAACGTAAAGTTTGATGTTTTCGAAACAAAATAATAACCAAAACCAAAACAAAATAATAAAAATATTTTAAATTTTTATCAAACACTAGCTGTTGCCCGCGACTTCGTTCGCGTGGTCTTTAGTTTATTGATAAATAATTTTCTGCGCAACTTTTTTTTTTTTTTCAAAAGAACCTTCTCCTGACTTTAACTAAAACGTTCACGCGTGATGCGATGACCAAAAGAAATAGAGATTCATTTATATATATAAATATAGATATATTTAGAAGCCCAAATGATTTACATGAAGTTTACAGTTCTACCAATTAAATGTTTAGACTGTAACACACACCGCATCAAAATACTTTCAGTATCTACTTGAGAAGATATGATTTAAAATGTTATGGTCACAAACAAACATTGGGAAATAGCTTAACCGGGATAGTTGCCTTGTTTGTACCATAAACATAAAAGAGTTTCCGATCTCAGCACTATTGCAAACACCATGATAAAAAAAAAAGATTTTACAATAAGCTGACTTTGACTCATATCAAAATTAATTAAACAAATAATTATTTCAAATAGTATTCGACTTTAGGAACCTAAATATATCGATTTCAATACTTAAAAGTAGAAGATGGCTGTAAAAATCAAATTAAAAAAAAAATTATGTTATAATTTGAAACTCTGAAAACGCTATCCGCCATGATCGCGACGTGAGTGACGTCACTCTTATTGTAAACGATCAAATGTCATTCGAGTCTGATGTATTCTTGCATTCTCGAACGATACAGGTATTGATAATTACTATATTTTTTTGTGTAAACTGTTAGCAATCATGTTTGTTTAATTCAGAGAGGTTGTATTCGTAAAGACGTTTGTTTTTTTGTTTACTAGAGGGACAACGTCATGGCACAGATAATCTATAGAACAAAAAATGGCTGACAGCATTTTCGTCTGTTTAAGAAAATATTATTTTAAAATGAAAGTTTTGTAGGTTTCTAAGTCTTAAAAAAATACAATCATTTCTTTTTTCGGTCTAATGGAACACTTAATAACAATTTAAGACCTATTTAAAAAAAGTGTCAACTAGCCTTACAATAATTGGACTCTCCTTTTATGTTTAACCATTGATTTAAAAAGTAAAGATACGGCTGACAGAACAATTCACATTGCATTTTTGCCATACATGACACACTAACGCCATCTATTAGACTATAATGTCAACTGTTAAATCGCATCACAGATGTAACCGTGTCAGAGCGGCTGATAATTAAAAACTTTTCTTATTTTATATATTATAATATTTAAAGAGTTATCATTCTTCTTCTTCATCTATACGGTCAATCCCGGTTGCGTCCAAAGCCATTGCTTTGGAGCCCAGGGTTCGCTTTCCTTGATTTACTCATCCACTTCGCGCGGTCTTGAGCGTCTCTAGTTGTGAGATCATTGGCACGCATGTCAGCCCTCACAACGTCAAACCAGCATTTCTTGGGTCTACCCCTTTTGCCAGGACCTGGCAGTGGCGGCATGGCCAGACATTTATTTCCTACGTAGCTTGCCGGTTTCCGCAAAACATGGCCGTACCAGCGTAGGCGACTCTCCTGCAGTTTGTCTGCAATATCACGGACACGAAGGCTACCGCGGATGCGCGAGTTCCTCACGCGGTCCTTACGCGTGACTCCGCACATCCACCGCAGCATATTCATCTCCGTGACTCGCAGCTCCTGCTTGTGTCGCTCAAGTAGCGGCCATGCTTCGATGCCATATAAAAGGACAGGCCTAATGATGGGCTTATAGATCTGTCCTTTAAGCTTAACCGGCATTCTGGGGTCACAAATGACACCAGTCACCTCTCGCCATGTGGCCCACGCAGCAGCAATGCGTGCTTTGAAGTCGCAATCGATGTCTCCCGACGCGTGAAGTACAGATCTAAGGTATTTAAACTGGTCTTTGCGCTCGACCTTGTCTCCTCCTATGCGAACGGGTGTTGGATCTGTAGAGTTACAGGCCAGGTACTCGGTCTTCACCACATTGGGATGTAGACCACCGCTCTCAAGCGACTGTTTCCACTCGTTCACCCGTCTCACCAGGCTGCCCCTGTCCGCGTCCACCAGTGCGATATCGTCAGCATACATGCTGATGTATGCCATGGTGGCTGCTCATGTGAGTCTCTGATGCTGTCTGACACAACGTCTAATATTACACTGAAAAGAAACGGACTGAGGACGGAACCCTGGTGTACTCCGACGGTGATGGGGAACGGTTTGGTGTCGCCAACAGCGGTCCGAACCATAGAATCGGAGCTGCGGTACATGTCTCGAATAATGTCAATATATGCCTCGGGGACCCCTTTGGATCTCAGTGCCCACCAGATCACCACTCGAGGGACACAGTCTAAGGCCTTCTGCAGATCAAGAAAGAGCAAGTGCAGAGGCGTGTTCTTCGCCCTGTATCTCTCCATGACGGTCCTTAGGGCGAAGACAGGGTCCATAGTACCGTTGTCAGGACGAAACCCATATTAACACTCCGAGATATCACACTCCTGCCGGATCCGGGAGTCCACAATCCGCTCAAGGAGCTTCATGGTGTGGGACATGACCTTTATACCGCGGTAGTTGCCGTACTCTTGCACTTGAGTTATCATTGTAATATGTATACATTTTTGCTTGCTCAAATAAAAATACGACACCATGTTTCATTTCGCCAAGGATCAGTAGAAAATCTACAGTTAAAAACAAAGTTATTTCTTTGTACTTTACACTTACTATGTTAAAACACACGTTAGTTTGATATCCTATTAGATACCTAAATCGAAACTTCAGATATTTTATCATCATAAAATATAACATTTGTACGACATTGCCTTTAACCATGATAGTTAAAGGCAAGGCAAGTCTCACAGTGTAGAACTAATGCACGCCGCTACAAAGTTATATCGGACATTCGTATGATAAATATGGCGTCGCTTCGTATAATTGACAAGGACGATAAAAAAATATTAAAGTAATGTAAATAATTATCAAATTTACGATTTGCCGGTGAAATGTTATATTAGAATTATTTTTGGTGATCTTTCTGTCCTAATTGCCACAATTCTTAAAAGAACATCCAGTCATATTATTTTTTCTTAGGACACCGGCTCCCAATGACAGCCGACTACTGACTACGTCTCTTCGGCCCTAGGTAGGGTCAGAGTAGGGCCCGGTTATAGGCAACAGCCTGACGTGCGGTCCGCCCTGTCCTTACGAAGTAATATATTATAAGTCAATGTGTTTAACACTTGTATTAGGAGCGAACCGCTCTTTCTCACAGGTGAACTTGAAGTATGTTATTTATAAAATTAATCAGTTTATCCGTGACCATTTCGCTTGCAACAGTGCTGAATTATCGGAAACTAATATTTAAGAATATGGTTATTATCCCGTTTAGTTATTTCCAATAACCAGGAGACGTATTTTTGAAGCATTAGAAATGAATTTCGAATTCGAACACGAAAACAATTCGTGTATGAAATTCATTTCTATTGCTCACGCTTTTATGCATTTTTGAATCACTCGAAATAGGTGTCGCTATTAGATTGAAATCTTGTAACTATTTTAGTTTCACGCAGAAAATATCATAAACCATAAAGCAAAAACTCACTAACGAACGTAAATAAAAAGTTATTATGTCAAATTTCTGTCAAACATACGTTTACTTGTCAATGTAATTCTTCCGTACTTTCTACTAGTAGAAAACAAAAACGAGTGGTCGTTGCACAATTCACGGGATGAATTTTCAAAAATAGTGATTTTAGGAATTCGCATTCGAATCTTGCGATTTCGTATTCGGATTGGAATTCGCATGATTCAAAAATACGTCTCCTGACACGCGCTAATCAAACTCAGTTAGAGAAGTACTTCCTAAATGACTTTTTTTATTTCAATCTCCATTAGATTCACTAGACCGTGTGAATTGGCCAGTCACCCCTCAATTACATCTCAATTACACAGAGAACGCACCCGGCGCGCCTCCTGTCTGATTTCCCAAGACAACGATCGAGCGATCTATCTTGGCAACACGCGACTTGTCAACGCCCAGTTGTCGTTCGTAGTCGCATATATTCCAAATGATTAGTGAAATTTGGGTTCAGGGTGATTATTACATGTGGGAAATTACAAGGTGTAAAAAAAACCCTGTTCGATCCAAAGGGGCTGATTCTGGTGCTTCAATACAACAACTTTTACTATGGGGCCAACATTGAAAACGCAAAAAGAAACACTTTTCCATACTAAACCGCCGACCAGCTGACTTTAGTGTACATCAAAATTAAATTCTCCTAAGTCGTCCATATATAATCAAAGTTGCCTAGCTATGTGTGTCAAAATCTACAACCAAATACCAAATGAAATGAAAATGCACAGTACCGCGGTATTTAGGAGACATTTGTTCCGTTGGCTCAATCATCATAATTTTTATAACCTAAAAGATTTATTTAACTTTAAAAATAATATTTCCTAGTTACTTAACAATGAATGTAAAGACTCTCTAATGAATGGGTATTTTTTAATATTTGGACATTCTGTACTCTTATTAATTAATAATTTATTTAGAATTTATTAGATTGACTTTTGTAATTTTTAACATTTTATTTTTTGGATTGTGATATTTACATGCTAATTTATGTAGCCCAATATGTGAATCTATATTTTAATGTGATTAAGACCTTGTATACCATATTTGACGCAAATAAAGATTTATGATTTTTATGATTTATGATCAGTGGTAATAAGCTAACGACAAAAGATTCCAGGTAAAAGTTATAGCGTCTTTGACGACTGCCCTGATTGAAGCAGTAACCTGTTGATTCGCCTTAAGCTTAAGGATTACGGGTTCGATTATCGGTCTGATCTCGGTATCGATTACTAGGTTAGTTAAAAAAATAAACTTTTTAAAATTTTCTCGCGTCTGGTTGTTCTGAGAGACGCCCCCAACATATTTTTTGTCTGGTACCACGTATGGAAAACAAGGAATTTTATTCTTTACTTCGAGATTATGAATTTATGATACCCTAGTGTAGTGCCTAGTGCCTGAATCATATTTATTTAATAATTCCTAATTTTTGAACAAGGCATGACTAAAACCTTAACTAACATAAACCTACTGAATCCTAGATCTATTTTTGACAGTTTATTAGTAGGAAAGTTATGTCAAATTGGACTTTGGACGACTCGATTGGCGTATCAATAGCGCTGTAAAGCAATGGGTGCCAGGTTCGATTTCCAGTTAGGGTCAATTTAGAAACGGAATTCATCTCGGAAATCGGAAATCATCATTACAGCCGTAGGGCGTCCACTGTTGAACATAGGCCTTCCTGAAACAGGGGGGATTACCAATACTCGCCTTGCTTGGCAGGCGGGTTGGCCAGAGCAGTTTTTAGGGTTCCGTAGCCAAATGGCAAAAAACGGAACCCTTATAGATTCGTCATGTCTGTCTGTCTGTCTGTCCGTCTGTCCGTCCGTCCGTATGTCACAGCCACTTTTTTCCGAAACTATAAGAACTATACTGTTGAAACTTGGTAAGTAGATGCATTCTGTGAACCGCATTAAGATTTTCACAAAAAAATTGAAAAATAATAATACATTTTGGGGGCTCATACTTAGAACTAAAACTCGAAATTTTTTAAACTGAATAGTTTGCGTGTGAGACGCTTTCAAAGTGGTAAAATGTGTGTCCCCCCCCCTGTAACTTCTAAAATAAGAGAATGATAAATCTAAAAAAAATATATAATGTACATTACCATAAAAACTACCAGCGAAAATTGGTTTGAATGAGATCAAGTAATTAGTTTTTTTTAATACGTCATAAATCATATACCGCTATTTACCATTTCATTCAATCAACTCAAATATAAAAATAAAACATTTAATTTCATAAACATAAACCTTATACATAAACCGTGAACCATTATTTTTTTTAGTTACATTATATAATAAAAATATTTTTTTAAAATCTAAACTTACTACTCCATTCCTCATGAACGCGTAGAGGTATTAAATTGAAATTCATATCAAATACTCAGGTCTATAATACCTATATACCAGGTTTGTACGGAACCCTCGGTGCGCGAGTCCGACTCGCACTTGGCCGGTTTTTAATATTATTTCGCAGACGCTGCTGCCCGTCTTATGCTACAGGAATTAGTCACCTCTTACGACACGCCTTCTGTTGGCGGTGGGGAAGTGTATTCTTTATGGCCGTCCCCACACGACATTCATTTATCCTTTTCTGTTCCTTTGTCTGGCGAATATTTATTTGTTTTTATTTGTCTTATAATTTTAGTTTAAATTTGCCCCTGCTTGATTGTAACTATTGAAATACGATCTTGTATCCATCATAATTTTAACCATAGGACGTCCATTGCTGAACATAGGACTCCCCCATTGACTTCCAGATTGGCTGGTCGGAAACGACCTGCATCCAGCTTCCTA
This sequence comes from Anania hortulata, assembly GCA_963576865.1. Taxonomy (NCBI): domain Eukaryota; kingdom Metazoa; phylum Arthropoda; class Insecta; order Lepidoptera; family Crambidae; genus Anania; species Anania hortulata. The sequence continues at coordinate 3,315,476 of OY756400.1, forward strand.
CAACCTTTACTAGGTCGTCTGTCCATCTTGTGGGTGGACGTCCTATGCTGCGCTTGCCGGTTCGTGGCCTCCATTCTTGAACCTTTCGGCCCTAGCGGCCGTCAGTTCTCCGTGCTATGTACCCCGCCCACTGCAACTTCTGCGCGCTAATCCGTTGAGCTGTCCGCGTTTATCGATTGGATCTTGTATTGCTCGTAGGTAACTCTATTGTCCAACTTATTTAGAATTATAGTTACTATTTTACTAACAACTTCTCTAATATCGAATCCAATTCTGTTCACACGTGTTCCGTATTGAGGAAAGTCGAATTAGGTTTCCATTGCATTCGCCACCCCTCGCCCAGAAACTGATGGAATTATTACGGCAATTATGTTGCCGGTCAATTGAGCGATGCTTATTGAAATCTGTTTATCCCATTGTAGTGAGAATAGATAGAAACAGACTTTTAATACAAATAATTTAATTTAATTTATAATTACTTACGCAATTATGAAATTGTGTAGGTATTTGCTTTTTAATAAAACCAAAATGAACGTTATTTTAAATTTTACGTAAGCAGCATGTGCAAATAAAAAAATTAATGTAGACATGTCAGTGGTACCGGAAAACGACTTGTTTTTCACGTATTCGCTGAAGACACCCAGCACACCTGGACAGTGGACACCGATTCAGAACATTTTGATAAAGAATTGTCAATCGGTACTTAAATCACGTAGGTACACTTATGTTAAATCATATAGTGTCACGTTTCTACTCGACAATTTGTTATCGAACGGTTCTGATCGGGATCTAAGCTAATTCAAACCCGGGACCCTTGCATTTTTAAACCACCGCGCCACTATTAACCAATCCGTTCAATCGATTCCAGGAGCCTTGTTGACTTGATTCGTGTTCAACAACAAAATACATAAAGTAAGTAGTGTGTTAACACGTGAGTACTTATTTTACGAGAACGACGTCGTAACATGACGGAATATTGATGTTGAGACCTCATGTGAGCTGCGAATGTTACTTTTATCGCCAAAAATACGTAAATATTTAACAAGTGGTGCGATCGAAGTGAACCCGCAGATTATTGGCTCGTTTATATGTATGGAGATGTAAGAATAGGCAAGCAGCTGTGTTGGAGGGAGCTTATTCCCCAAGGACGCCGCCAATCGACACCTGCGTCCGCTGCCTCCCGGTTTAATTTTATCGCAACATTATCTTAAGACAGCTCCAAAATTTGGATACTAAAGTCACTAATATACAGTATCAGTTAATTCCGATAGCATTATCGATATCTATAACGATTAACCCATTCGCCGTCCAAATTAGTCGACCATTTCGTAACAAAAGCCGGTTCGGTTGGCTCGTCGCGGGACAATGAACGGTTTATAAAAATAAAATAAAATGAAGCTTGAAATGATATTTGTAACTTTGTTGTTCCTGCTCGGGCAGACATCGGCAAAATGTACCATGCGAGGAGAGTGCTATGTGGTGGGTGGGTTCCCACAAAACTGTCCTGTAGACGAAGATGCCCCGCCGTTGATCGAAGGACTGACCCCAGAGGAAGGGCAAGAAGCAGTGTCAATACTCAGGCATAGATGCCCTGCTTTGACTACCGATGAAAATGGAGAACCGATTCCAGACGACCAGATTCGCGTATGCTGCGACTTGAACCAATTACGCGGAATGACAGAAAGTATGATGCTCTCTGACGGCGTCCTCGGCCGTTGCCCGACCTGTTCCCGTAATTTCGCCCGGCAGATTTGCGAGATGAACTGCTCACCGGACCAGGCCAGGTTTATCACTGTGTACGAAGGGCTGGGCTCGAACAACACGCGGTATGTTAACGAGATCGACTATAGAATGTATCAGGACTTCATGGATGGCGCCCACGCATCCTGCGCCGGAGTGATAGTCCCCCAGACGGGCATCCCAGCCATCAACCTTATGTGCGGGAACGCGCCAAACTGCACTCCCGAGGCCTGGTTCGGCTTCACAGGGGACAAATCCTCTAACCCGCTAGCTCCGGTCCAAGTTAACTTCCTGAAATGGGAGACGCCGGAAGATTCGATGAGTGTACGAGCGCCTCCGTGCAACGAAACCCTGCCAGAAGACCTGCCGTGTAGCTGCGTCGATTGCGTCACAACTTGCCCCGAGGGCAACGAGCCTGTGGTCGCGGAACCGTGCACAGTTTTTTTATCAATAAACTGCATCTCTTTCTCAGTGGGGTTAGTTTTCTTCGTGCTAGCTGTGTTAATATTTACTATTCTAACTGTGGTGGAAATGAGAAGAACTGAAAAGCCTTCGAGACCCACAGGCGGCAACAAAATCACTCGCTGTTTTGAAACTATATTCGCTACCATTGGTTCATTCTCAGCAAGTCATGCCATTCTTGTGATCATGGTTACTACATGGATTGGATTCGGAATGCTTTTCGGAGTGCTTAACCTTAGGATCACATCGAACCCCATCGAGCTTTGGTCTGCGCCCGAATCTAGAAGTCGACAGGAGCTGGAGTATTTTAACACAAGGTTCGGTCCTTTTTATCGTGCTGCGCAAGTCTTTTTACGAGTTAATTTGGATCCTTTCACAGTACATAATAATTCGACAAATACGAGTATAACATATGGTCCCGCGTTTCGATTTGAAGCAGTACAAGAGTTAATAAAACTAGAAAGGGATATACTTGCTATAGGCAACAACACTGGAGGGGTCACCTTAGAACACGTCTGCTACGCTCCTCTCCGTCTCCCAGGTGTCGAGCCGCACATCGATTACTGCGTTTCTATGTCAGTATCTACTTATTTCGGTACAGAAAAATACAGCATCACTAACGAGACATATCTTGACATGATGTTGGGCTGTTTGAATAACCATTTTGCCTTAAACTGCATGGCGACGTGGGGTGGAGGTGCAGAGCCGGAGCTCAGCTTAGGAGGATTTACGGACGGCAATGTACTAAGTGCTGACACATTGTTAATTAATTTTCCTATCGCCAATTTCCTTTTAGAAGGAGATCTCATTCCTGTCTTATCATGGGAGCAACAGTTCTTAGATTTGATTCACGATTATGAGGTAAACTCGAAACCAGATTTCATCGAAGTAGCTTACGGCGCGGAACGGTCGATAGAAGACGAGATAAGACGAGTTTCTGTTGCGGAGACGGTGCCGATTGCAATCAGTTACATCATTATGTTTATCTATGTTATATTCGCGCTAGGAAACATCAGATCTTGCAGAACGTGGCTTATCGATAGTAAAGTGATGGTGGCGATTGGTAGTATTTTAGTAGTTCTCTTGTCCATTTTCTGTGCGTTAGGAATGATGGGATATTTTGAAATCACTGTCACTTTACTAGCAATCAACGTGATACCATTTTTCGTCCTCTCTATTGGCATTGATAACGTCTTCCTCATGATAAATACGTTGCATGATGTAGACAGTAATTTAAAGCAATATGATGATTATAATGAGAATTTAGATTTCGAAAGCAAAAGAAAGTTTGTATTTTCCAAAATGATGGGAACAGTTGGACCTTCAATTTTTGTTTCTTCAGTAACACAAATAACTTGCTTTGCAATTGGTACTCTCGCCAATTTCCCTGCAGTGGTCACTTTCGCTATTTTCGCCACTTTTTCTTTGGCTTTCTTGTTTGTATTTCAAATTACTACTATTGTAGCTTTCATATCTCTCGATTATAAAAGAGTCTCACAGAAACGTTTAGATGTCCTGTTTTGCATTAAAAAAAAGGTTTTAGATGACACAGATCCACTCCATTCCGAAACACCACACCAAGGTGTGGCTAAGAGGCTGATGGAGCCCTATTCCAATATACTTCTAAAACCTAGGTTGAAAATCGTCATCGCCATATTATTTGTAGCCATGACAGCAATAAGCGTAATGTTGATTCCAAAATTGGAAATCGGGTTGGACCAAGAAATGGCTCTACCTACTGACTCATACGTCTACCGGTATCTGCAGGCCGTCGCTAACCTGTTGCAATTTGGACCACCAGTCTATTTCGTTCTGAAAGGTGGGCTTAATTACACAAATGTGCATCACCAAAATGCAATTTGCAGTGGTCGACTTTGTAACGACACATCTCTTGTAACGCAAATCTTTTTAGCCTCGCGACACAGAGACATAACTTATATTGCGCGGAGTTCCAACTCGTGGATCGACGATTTCATCGACTGGACTAGTTTATCAGGTTCTTGTTGCAAATTTAACATTACAGATGGTAGCTTTTGCCAAAGTTCGGACAACTCTCTAGATTGTCAGTTTTGTGATATTAGTACGGACGAATGGGCTGGTGGCTTGCGACCATCGATCGAGGCTTTTGAGAGATACATACCTTTCTTCTTACGAGATACTCCTACTGAAGCGTGTAATAGAGGTGGTCTAGCTAGCTACTTCAGCGCAGTGAATTACGTTTTAGATTCAGAAGGTCGAGCAACCGTTCATGACACTAATTTTATGGCATATCATTCTGCTTTAGCAACATCAAAAGACTACATTACTGCTATTAAGTACGGCTATGAGATCAGTGCTAATATTTCAACAGCAATCAAAGAGTTGACAGGACAAGACATAGAAGTGTTCCCTTACTCGGTCTTTTACGTTTTCTTCGAGCAGTATTTGACTATGTGGGGCGATACTTTTGCTTCATTAGGATACTGTTTGATAGGAGCTGTAGTTTTCAACTTGCTGGCCTCAGGGTTCAACTTTTTGACGACGTTTGCTGTGATGTTTACCACGGTAATGGTTGTAGTCAATATGATGGGTGTCATGTATATTTGGAACATCCCTCTCAATGCAGTATCTTGCGTTAACCTCATCGTGTCTATAGGTATTGCTGTGGAGTTCTGCAGTCATATCGCTCATGCGTTCTCTATCAGTACGGAAACTTCGGACGATCGAGTCAAAGACGCTTTGAAAAGAGTAGGCGCGACGATCATCACTGGCATCACCTTCACCAATATCCCGATCATTGTGTTAGCATTCTCGTACACGCAAATCATCGAGGTGTTCTTCTTTAGAATGTTCTTCAGTCTGGTTATTCTCGGCTTTCTGCACGGAATGATATTCTTCCCAGTATTTCTAAGCTATTTAAATAATATAACTTGTAGACGATCATAACGTGACTATGTGATTTGAAAATAGATCTTGAAGGCTATCTAGGTATACTTACTTAATGTGAAAGTACGAAATAAACTATAGTGAATGATGATATTAAAACATTGAATAATGTTAGTTCGTAAGAATGACAGTGGATGTTAGATAAGGCATAATTTATAGATATTATTTTTATTATAACACTAATGCACCTTAAAACTTGTAGGATATTTATCACACTTGTTTGTAAAATTTAATTAAGCTAAATAATTAATTTCAAAAAATGAATTTAAGGAATACGGTTGTACAGTACAAAATAAATACAATTTTGTAACGAACATTTAGTTTAATTTGACTCCTATGATGAAAATACAAATAAAGTTTTTTGGCACTAAAATATATTAAAAATAAAATAGCAATTACACAATATTATCTTACCATGTTATAGAAAAGGAAGACGAATTTTTCAAACATTTTAAGCGTAATATTATTTACATGTTAGTGAAAATAAATTATACTTACAGTTAAAATCATAATAGATTTGACTACAAAGCTATGACAAAGCTTGTCTTATTGTATGATCTAATTAAAAAATGACTCGAAATACTTTTATATACATTTTACATAAATTACATTGACTACCATTGCAATTGTACCGACTGACAACTGAGTTTTTTAAGCATGATTAGGTAGGCTTAAGTTTTTTAATTAGTAGTTAAGTTATATGCTATTTACACTTAATACAAAAAAACACAATAAGTTTAAATGTAAGACGCTTAAGAATGAGAAAAATCACGGAAATGTTCTATGACAGAGCTAGAGACGGGTATTGACCCTCATTTTTCAACCGACTTCAAAAAAGGAGGAGGTTCTCAATTCGACTGTGTTTTTTTTTGTATGTATGTTACGCGATTACTCCGCCAATTATGAATCGATTTTAATGATTCTTTTTTTGTTTGGTAGATCATACTTCAGAGGTGGTCCCATATAAATTTTATCGAAATTGATTTAGAACTTTTTGAGAAAATCAACAAATATATACCCAGATAATATTTTGGTTGTAGTTCTTGTTACCTATCTTCGACAAATATGAGCCGATTTTGATGATTTTTGTTTTATTGAATAGCTTAAACTTCAAAGATGCTATGATAAAAGTTTGCAAAATAAAAATCACCCCTAAGGGTAGGAAAATAGGGGATGAAATCGGTGTTCAGCAGTTAGATTAGGATTTATCACTAAAAGTAGATGAAATAAGTAAATTGTATTTAAATAAATTTTATTAAAAAAAATAGTAGTACCTAATCAGATACTTTTGGAGTCGGTGCCAGCCGTTTGCACCGACTCCAAAAGTATCTGATTAGGTACTTAAGTGTTAGGATTATTTTTAGCATTTCAGTGTTTTGAAGTCGGTTTTATTTTTTTTAATAAAATTTACTTATTTCATCTATTTTTAGTGATAAATCCTAATCTAACTGCTGAACACCGATTTCATCCCCTATTTTCCTACCCTTAGGGGTGATTTTTATTTTTCAAACTTTTATCATAGCATCTTTGAAGTATAAGCTATTCAATAAAACAAAAATCATCAAAATCGGCTCATATTTGTCGAAGATAGGTAACAAGAACCACAACCAAAATATTATCTGGGTATATATTTGATGATTTTCTCAAAAAGTTCTAAATCAATTTCGATAAAATTTATATGGGACCACCTCTGAAGTATGATCTACCAAACAAAAAAAGAATCATTAAAATCGATTCATAATTGGCGGAGTAATCGCGTAACAAACATACAAAAAAAAAAACATACAGTCGAATTGAGAACCTCCTCCTTTTTTGAAGTCGGTTGAAAAATAAAACCGACTTATATATAATACTTTTGGAGTCGGTGCCAGCCGATGAGAGATTCAATGTTTTTGTTTGCACCGACTCCAAAATTAACTGATTAGGTACATAAGTGTTAGGATTATTTTTAGCATTTTAGTGTTTTGAAGTCGGTTTTATTTTTTTAATAAAATTTACTTATGTCACAAAGGAATAGGTATTACAAAGAATAGGTTGACTTGAATATGTATCAGTATTCTATAATTTTATTACTTAACTTCCTTTTAGAGACTGCTTATATAGGTACAACAACTTTCCTATGAGGCCGACGTCGAAATTGAAAAAAAAGGTTCTAAGCTACATCCCATATCGTTAACGTTTTATTTAGTACTAGCTGTTGCCCGCGACTTCGTTCATGTGGTCTTCAGTTTAATTATAAAGGATTTTCTGCTTAACTTTTTTTTTTTTCATAACAACCTTTTCCTGGCAATAATTAAAACAAAAAATAATTAGAGAAATTGTTCCATCCGTTCACGCGTGATGCGATGACCAAGGGAAACAGAGATACATTTTTATCTTGTAGATTTGTACAATCCCCAAAGCTAATATATTAGGACCTTATACAGGGTGATTAGTAAGACGAAGGAGACGTTTTAACAGGATATTCTACAAAGTAAATAGCACAACTTTTACTACGGCAGAAAAAAGTTCTACCTCGACGATAGTGCATGGAATGGAGCATCAGTTTTTTTTCGTATTCCGACTTCGGTCCCATAGTAAAAGTTGTTTACCTTAATCAGCAGAATATCCTACCGTCCTAAGTGCTACCAGTCATCCTATACAGTATGTGAAATAACCAGGTAGATTGATTTGTTGTACTTTGGTAGTGCTAACATAATATAATTATATGACTTTTTTCGTCGGACTTTGAGGTCGGGCGCGTTCATTTTTTTTTAATGCATACAAAGTTTTTTTTAAAGTATGTATGGACGCTTATAGTATTACGTGTAAATGGTACCGCCTTTCGTTAGTTAACGTACTGTATAATGAGATCACTGCGATAAAACTATTGAGGTATATCAATGCGATAATTCCACCCACAATCGCTCAAGCATTTAGCACATGGTTTAAATACGCTGTGTAACAAATAGCCAGTCTCAGAATCTCGATTTTGGAGTTTCTTAGAGAGATCACTGCGGTAAAACTATTTAGGTATATCAATACGATAATTCCACCCAAATCCACTTAGGCTTCTAGCACATGGTTTAAGTACGCTATGTAACAAATAGCCAGTCTCAGAATCTCGATTTTGAAGAGTTTCTTAGAGAGATCACTGCGATAAAACTGTTTAGGTATATAATACGATAATTCCACCCAAATCCGCTTAGGCTTCTAGCACATGGTTTAAGTACGCTATGTAACAGATAGCCAGTCTCAGAATCTCGATTTTGGAGAGTTTCTTGTCAGGAGGCAGGGTCGGCAGCAGTCTCCTGAGCGCCGCGAAGGCTGCGTTGAAGGCCTCTACCCTGATGCGTTCCCTGGTCGCGTGTGCTGTGCGATACTTGAGGGTTGCTCGCCGTCTTCTCCTGCGTTCTTCTCGTGAGAGACCAGCGCAGGGTGACCCCGTCCCGCTGGACAGGTACGCTTCTTCTGACAACGCGCACGGTTCGAGGGTGCGCTCCCTGTTAAATTTAGAATGTTTCTGTTTAAGGTTATACAATACAAGTAATCGGTTACTAGTACCAAGTAAGTTCGGTTCGGCCAGTGGTGAGAGCCATGGAGTGTGCTCCTTTCTTGTCATCATCATCATGTCAGCCATAGGACGTCCACTGCTGAGCAAAGGCCTCCCCCAATGACTTATCATCGGGGGTTATTGCCAATACTCGCCACGCTTGGCAGGCGGGTTGGCGAGCGCAGTTTTTTTATAAGATTTCGCACGAAGGCGCTGCTGCCCGTGCTACAGAAATTACTCGCCTCTTATGACACGTCTCCTGTTGACGGTGGGGAAGTTTCTTCACGGCCGTCCTATCTTTCTTGTATCTCTGTGTATTGCTGCTCTACAGGGTATGTGTTCGATGGACAGAGAGGTGGCAGCTACTGAGCTGAACCACTATTACTTCTGAGTCGAAGTCCCGCCTGAATTCCCAGGGCCGTGAGTTCAAAACTTCGAATCCTAGCACATATAATATACTTGTATACAGAGTGTAACGAAAAGGTGAAATAAAACTTTAAGGAGTTATTCTACGGCTAAATTACATGAACTTTTTCTATGGGACCAACATCGAATTCGCAAAAAAAAAACACTTTCCCATACTAAAACGCGACCAGCTGGCATCAGTTTGTATTGAAACGTCAATTTTTTTTTTGAGATTTCGATGTTGGTCCCATAGAAAAATTTGATGTAATTTAGCCGTAGAATAACCCATTAAAGTTTTATTTCACCTTTTCGTTACACCCTGTATTATACTTGTAATTTTTTTTAAATCTATTTATTTATTTAAACTTTATTGCACAGGACAGTACGACTGGCGGACGTAATGCTAAAACGCATTCTCTACCAGTCAACCTTGAGGCAATGCATATAATATAATAATAACAATATAGTTTTTTTTATATATTTTATATATTATTTATAAGACAAATAAAACACTAAATCGACAATACATTAACAATAAAAATACCTAACTTAAAACTAAAATCTACTTAAGTTCAAATAAAATAAATACACAAATACATACCAATATACACAATAATAAATGGGTACATAGCTACTATATAATATGCAGTTGATGATTATTGATAAAAAGAAAAGAAGGAATTATAAAAAAAAGGTTTATCTATGTAGGATGATATTATAAGCATTTACTCCGTGACTAGTGAAATCATCGTAAAAAAAACCTGCATATTCAATCAATATAGGGTGTGTGGTAATAATTCATCATGCTCTAAGGGTTAAATCTCACATCCAACCAAGTCATCTAAATCCGTAACATCTTGGATGCGAACTGTTGACTCATGAATGAGAGACAAGACTCCAAGTCTCTAACCGCTTGAGCTACCATCGCTTTCTTGTGATGAATCGTTGTGTCATAAAGCATGTCTATCCTAGTACAAGCTTAGGAAAGATCGTGGCTAAGATTATTGGTTGGTGATAATTGGAAGATATCTACTTACCTCTTTCTAGGGGCTAGGTTCTCTCTGCCTGTGATGGGTAACAAGGCTTCCCTCGGTTCTGCCAGCATGCACGGCAGAGTGTCCTCCATGCCGGTTGCTTCCAACCAGCTCTTCATGATGATACTGTAACAAGAAAACATACGATTTCAATGTTGGTCCCATAGAAAAAGTGGTAGTATTTGAGCACCAGAATCAGCCCCTAGGAGGTTGTTGATGTTTTACAAATAACCCTGTATAACCCTACTTTTAGATCGTTTTTATGTTAGCAATGAAACTAATGAAAAATTTAATCATACGTTTAAATCGGATCGTCAAAAGAAATCCGTAAAGAAACTTCCCCACCGTCAACAGGAGAAGTGTCGTAAGAAGCGACTAATTTCTGTAGCACGAGACGGTCAGCAGCGTCTTCGTGCAAAATCTTATAAAAAACTGCGCTCGCCAACCCGCCTGCCAAGCGTGGCGAGTATTGGCAACCACCCCGGATGATAGGTCATTGGGGGAGGCCTTTATTCAGCAGTGGACGTCCTATGGCTGAAATGATGATGATGATGATGACGTTTAAATACTCTTTCAGCCGCTTATACACGTACCAAACTAAAACTTTGTCCTAACACTTCTTTGGGGATTACATGCTGGCTGGTGATGGGAAGAAACGTCCAAAAAAATGCTTGAAATAATATCTCAGTCACTCATTCTCTTTATTGCATAGCTACACAGAATATTTGTATTATTTGTCAAAAGTTAAGATTTGTCAATATTTTAAAACTGATTTTAAGAAAACCAAAAAAAAAGTGGTAGCTATTTTCTTCAAAAACGTGAGGCCTTTACTCATATAATATATATTATCAAAGTCATATTATTTTAAGGCCTAAGTAATATAAATAAATATTAGACAACATCACATCATACATAGCTCTTATCCTAAGGTAAGTAACTAAAGCACTTGTGATACAGAAATCAGAAACAACGACAATAACACAACACCCAGACCCGACCTAACATACAATTGGTTTTCTACATTGAACTGACCGACACCCGCCGGGCTCTCAGAGATGGCGACAAGTCCGGCGTACTCGCCTCTTGGCTACGAAAGTGCTATTTCTGTGTCAGTCTGGGGCAGGCCATTAGATACCCAGTTAAATAAACTACCCAACCCTGTTAAATAGTAGGTACAAAGGCAGGAAGGTATTTTAGTTTTATTATAAAACAAATAACAAAAAAAGTTTGTGACTGTAATCACTAGGTACGCCTAATAACCACTTCTTAACTACAATATATTGGATGAGTTTTGATCCAGTTTTTGCCGCGACTAAGTTACTTTTAAGTATACCAAACATGGCAAGACATTCCTTAACAGATACGACGAATAACAATGACAAATTCATCAATACATTTACTATCGGAACTAGCAGATATTCGATACGGTTAGTTCGTGATTCGATTACCCACCCCATTCGCAGGGGGCGATATAAAAAGAATAAATACGGATTTATTAACCCCCGAAGACTCGCTTAGGAGGTGCGAACGTGTGCTGTATTATTTATACACCCTTTTACTTGCGGTGCAATTAGATTTGGGATCAAAACAAACGTGTCAAGACTCAAGGGTTAGAACGTGGTCAGGTCATCCTTTGACGCAAAAACATCCCAAAGGAGGTCTTTTAAAAGCAATGACTATAGATGTGTAGCTGCCTTGCGGTTGGTAACAAACATTTATAAACAAGTCATACTTTTATTTTTATTTATTTATTATATTTTGGACACCAGGCGGTCATTTATATTAACAGATATATATTAACAATAACATTATTAAAGACCTAGAGTGCTAACATTTACTTAAGAGTCTTATAAAAAAAAATGTGGGTCCTAAAAAATATTGTGGGCACTATTACAACTTTGTATTTCAATGCATGGATGATGTAGTATGATGTAACACAATTTTTACTCTTTTTGTGACAGACAGAAACAGAAACAAAAACAGTAACATATACATCATCCATGCATTGAAATATAAAGTTGTAATATTGCCCACAATATCGTCCTGAAGCAGTGGTAGGGTAAAAAATTATTGAGACGGGGTCCGTGCGTTTTCGTTATAAAGAAATATTGCTTAAGATATAAGTTATAAGCAGTGATCGGAGTAGGTAGGTAGATTGATTTGGGGTCAATGATTTCAAACATTGATATTAATATGGACATGCCTCCAGGATTCCGTAATTTCTTTATATCATTTAAAAAAAAAAAGGCATGTCTATATTATATTCTATTATATATATTTATATTCTAGCACTACCATATACATCAAATCAATCTACCTATTCCGATCACTGGTTATAAGATACATTTAATTATCTATATTTTTGATTTAAAAATATTTCGACCGTATTTATTTTTTTAATTAAACTAAACTGAATAACTAAAAAAAAAACAAAGGACCTACATTAAGTAAGGTGTACTGAATCTAATGAGATCAAAATTGATACATTTTGTAAAGGTTCAGGGAGGCGAAAACGTTATCGCTTAAAACAATATTTCAAATAGGAAATTAGTTAATTGCCTCCAAGACGTGCAACTCTCTCTATCGCACAAGAGTAGAGAAAGGCAAAGGAATATGAATCAGATAGCATTTAAAAAAATATCGGAATACTGATGTCATATTCATATTCAGTTATTTCATCTCTAGGTAATACAGTACACTTAGATACGTCATTTTACAAATAAATTATGTGTTAACTCAAAATTATTAATACAGTTAACATTCTATTAATTATATGTACATAAATTTATTAAATGTTAATGTTGGTTATTGGAGATAATATTAAATAATGTCAAAATATAAATGTCAGATAAAAAATATAAAAATACATAATAAAAATAAAAAATTAAATTAAAAATTCTTCAGCAACCTTGTCTTTATAATTAGTACTAGCACGTACTAGTCACTTTCGAGTTGCATATTACGATAATCTTACGATATTACCATCATTTAAAACAGAGAGAAGTGCGCCCAAATTGCGTTGGGAGAACGTGCACAGATAATTTACTCGGCATTTAGAAAATCCGTCGGATCACTAATAGATGAAATTAATAGAAACGTGCTAGCAACTTTTTTATAATATGTTTGCTAGCTCAACACGTAGAATAATGTGCGTCCCGTTTCATGCGGGATTATTCATTCCAATTGGCCTAATTCTGAAGTCTACAAACTTAATTGCGTAGACTTCAGAATTAATAATGAAGACGCAGTTTCAGCTAATTCCATTCGCCCGGTAAAACGTGATTGAGTAACAAGCACACAGATATACGAATTTCACACACATTCATAATATTAGTAGATTCTGGTGAGCCTGAAGACCTGGAGGCTAAAGTCTTTGAGCAGTGCGTGCTGCCAGTGAAGACTTACGCACTGAAACGTGGTCCTTGGCTGTTAGCCTCAAGTCATCCAGCGTTCTATGGCTCTCCATAGCTCTGTCGCGATGCTTGATGTTTCTTTGCGAGATAAGATCCAAAAAGAGGAGATCCGTAAAAAAATCAGTCACCGACATAGCTCTTCAATTTACAAACCTAAAGTGGGAATGAATCGACCACTTGACTGAACTGACAAGCTATGAGGAAGAAAGGCTCTTCAGTGGCGACCACGAGTTGAAAGACTGAATTCTATAGTCCTCTCCTCCCGGTCTGTGTCCAGCACTTGACTTCCAAAATAATGATGATGAAGATTCTGAACTTTTTGTGTCTATTTTGAATAATTAAGGTCATTTTAGTTAGCTTTAGAAACTTTAAGTGCAGATGTGTCCAGTGTATTTTATGTACATATCAGCAAAAAGCTGTGTGTCTTTATTAAAGATAAATAAATAATTGAATACTATCATGATAATACTCTTAACACAAAATAAAAATGCCTTAAGATATAACTTCGAACAAGTATTTGTATCACCAAGTATTCGCCAAGGATCAATGTCGACACGAGTGATTATATTTATATTATCTAATAATTACACTTTAGTGTTGTTGTCGAGCAACTTTCATTGGCCAAAGATATCCTAATTCGAATAGAAATTATCTTTATTCAACAATTTGAGATTTGCAGATTACCCATGAGGTTCACTGTAAATTCACATATGATAGAAATTGTTTTGGTTTTAAAAAAACATATGTTCCTTCTTACTACAAAGGAAGTCCCTAAATGTAGGGATAAATAAAACAGGGGCATAAGTTCATTCTCAACCTTATTATGAATGCAGGTCCGATTTTCAGAAGTTATTTGTAAGATTTGATAAAGATTCAGTACTGATTCTGATATGTCCGATATTCGTAGTGTTGAAAATTACGTTTAACTTGTCAATTTTATCTCTATGCACCCATAGACAAAAAGATATACACGAACTAATATTAGGAATGGCGATGTAAGAACCATAATGGTATCCCTTTTTAATAATGTAACAATAATATGTATGGGCAAAATTAATGCACCAATTTTTTTTACGTAACGCGTCTTTAATTCTTAATGCATTTCCAATTAGTATACTTTTGGGCCAAGTAAAATCAAGTTATTTATTAATTTATTCGTTTAACCACCACCTGTTTACACTATTAAATAGGTTTTACGTCAGTTGAGCTAAAAAAAATTAATTTCGTTGATTCTATTATCGATTTAAAATCTCGTAGCATTTTCGTAGTCGGTTATACTACGAGACAGATTCAAATATTCAACACGGGCAAGTAATAGTAGTGAGTCAACTACACATTGGTAGTCGGATCATATCAGATACCGTGTTGATTATTTATCAACAGGCCAATATATCAATAAACGATAACTCACTTTTCAAGGCAATTCCTCACGTGAATATCCAACAGTCACGAGCAAAAGTCTAAAACACTATTTTCTTCGTACCATTTCACTCAACCTCGGGGCGCTACTGAGAGAGTTCGCAGCATCCCTCTGTTATATGACCTTTCGGAGGGATGTTACAACCTCTGGGAGGGCGGTGCTTATACAAATAAGATGTGTATTGAATACAATTTCGGAAGGGATACAGTGAGATATTTTATAAGCTGCTATTGCTCGCGACTTTGTTCGCGTTCTTTTTAATTTAATTTAACTGCTGAACAACGACTTCATCCTCTATTTTGTAATTTTTGTCCGCAATTTTTTATTATAGTATCTTTATTAGCTTAATAAAAAAGAATCATCAAAATCGATTTACATATGTCGAAGATATTGGGTAACATAGATACAAGAACCACGAACCAAAACATTATTCCTTATTATCTGGGCATATATTTTGGTATTTTCTCAAAAACCGCTAAATTAATTTTAAACTACCTCTGAAACTGAACTACATCTGAAACATGATCTACCAAACAAAAGAATTAAGAAAAGAAGAAGAAAGAAGAAAGAAAGAAAGAATCATCAAAATCGATTCATAATTGGCGGAGTAATCTCGTAACATACATACAAAGAAAAACATGCAGTCGAATTGAGGACCTCCTCCTTTTTTTAATTCGGTTGAAAACCCAATAAATTAAATGACCAAAACACAAAATATTAATGAAAAATTTACAACCCTATGTAATAGAATAAAATTAGAAACCATAATAATTAAGATCACGGAATAGTTTAAAAGGGAACAGTACAATGATTCTTAAATAGAATAGAATAGAATAAAACTTTATTGCAATAAATGTGGTACATTATGATAGAACCGGCGTGAGTACAACTACAAAGTTTTAAAGCAATTGGAGAAATTGCTTAGAAACGCAAATGGGACAAACGAATAAGAGTTTCTTTTGTATCATCATCATCATATCAGTCTATTTGTCCACTACTGGACTTAAGCCTCCTAAAGAGAGCCAGAGAGCAAGATATCTCGCTTTTTTCATTCAGCCACTGCCAGCCACCCTCCTGAGGTCGTCGCTGGGGGGCGTCCCACACTACGTTTGCTGAGGCTAGACCTCTACTCGACTTTTTATGTATTACAGATACATAAATATATTTGTTAATAATCATGCCAAATTCATTTGCAGTACAAGTAGTAATTTGGTACTAATAATTATACTACTCATCGTTACTATACTTACTGGTTACTAGCTATCACATAAATATAAAACAGTCCAGGTCACGAGCTGGGAAAGACCTTCATTAGTAGTCTATCAAGATAAAAAAAATGTTATGCCCTTGATAAAACACTTACTGGCATGATCTCTTTTATTTTAGATGTGCTGTAAAACTGGTAACTCCAATGACAATACATTTTGCCAGAGACGTTTTCCAGTACACCGAACTAGGAATCGAACCCAGGGCCCTTTGTGTTAAACCCCTGTGCCCAGCAAAACCAGACACAATAAATTAAAATGATGTCATCATCTTATGTGACCGCTCTGCGTCCAGAAGGCCAATTCCCGTAATTATCTCTCATTGGGAACATAAGTGGATTGGCATGTGATGCGATTCTGATGTTACTAACAATCGGTATTCCCGTCCTTGAAAGTTTCGTTAACATCGCATTCCCTTCCCAATCGCATCGCATTAAATTCCTTTTGTAGTAACTTTTCGTTCGCATTGGTTCGTATTTCTATGTCAGGTGTTGCCACAGACTACCTTAAGAAAAAGCAACTGTCACAGATTAGAAAACCATAATTATTGTTGTTTATTTGGCCACTAAACTAAACCCGAGTGCTAAAATTCTAAGAAAAAAAGGACTGTGAAAGTCATTGTCAATTACAGTTGTCAATAAAGTAAACAAACATTGGTTTCGTCGTTCATTTGAATATTATGTTTCAAAGTTTTTAATTATTAAGATATAGGTATTTCGAGTTTCTTGGTTATTAAAAGATTTGTAAAAAGTAAGTACTTACCTACTTTTCTATAATTATTCATTTAAAAAAATGACCGATGTTAACCGCTTTAATTTATTTCCAGTATTACAACCATTATAAAAATTGTGTTAAATGTAGGGCAAGGGCTGTGAAAGAAGAAATAAAGGGGCCCGGTGAAGGCCCTGCAGAACTTACTACCCCCAAAACTCTCGAGGAAAGGCTTTTTGCTATTCTTGGACGCTGCAGCTCACCTCTGCCTATCAGAAAGAATCCTCTACTTGCGGTTAGTATTGACATATTACATTGTTTTTCTAACGGGCCCGCTTGGTAGAGCCTGTGCCCTGCTCTGTGGACGTGTATAGGCACACCTCTATGAGCAACAAATCCAAGTTGCATCCCCAGTTACTGCAGAAAGGGCTACTTTGCAACATAGGAAGAGTTATTTGTTTTTCCATTATTATTTTAGCCCTGAATCTGGGACTGGGAGTGATAGTTTTTTGGAGGAATACAAAGGTACTTAAATAATAATTGTATAGTGTGAAATTTATAAAATGCTTTAATATAATGTCCTTTTTTAAATTAAACAAAGCTTTAAATTAAACATCGCGATTGCCCACAGATTTGCAACTATCGCGTTCTTTACGGCTCTGTCCTGTTTGTTGGAGCGGTGCGTTGTAGCGGAGGCGCGGCGCCCGCTCGTGGTCGCTCGCGCTCAAGCGCTTGTGGACTGGACAGGCAGCTCGGGTGCACGAAGGCGGAAACATTTTGCGATATTGTGAAGCACACAGCATGCGTTTACAGTTTGGGCTGCTATTTTCGGTTTGTAGGAGAGAGGCACCTGTAAAGTAATTTGACTTTTATAACAGGTTAATTTTCATTTTTGTAGGAAAGCCTCTCTTTGAACTCGCCCGCAAATCGCAAGTGTATCAATGTTCTAATAGATAATAGTTAATATGAGATAAGCGTAAACAATTCCATATTATACACATACTGTGACTGTGCTCAATAAAAGATTAAATTATTATTTATACTGCAACTGTGTTTTAATAAACTAAGAAATAACAATCTACCTAAATCTTGATTTGAGGACACCTATATAGCCTCTGACGATAGAGCCTTTATAATTATGTTCCTGATAATAATAAGCTTATGGAGTTCCATTCTGACACATTTAGTAGGTATTATACATTTTTCCTTAAATGATATCCACTTTCTCCTGTACCAATAATAACAATAAAATTATGGTAAAAAATATTATATTTACAAGCTTTATTTTATTGATATATTTGTATTTTATACATTAATAAGTTAATACAGAAAAATATGTATAAGTGTGTATACCCCAATGGGTAAAAATTTTAAAAGTTTAAATTGGGCAATCCCAATTTAAATAAATATTGTCCATCCTCATATAATTTCATTAAGTGATGGTCAAATAAGTGGACAGTCCCTCCACATTGAGGTGTCCCATAGGGCAAAACAGGATTTGTTTACAATAGTTTGGTGGGTACGACCCGCTTGCAAAAAATGCAAGAGTAGGTAGGTAATCTAATTAAAACCTGAAACTGGAAATAAGATTTTAAAATGAATGATAAAAGAGAATTAGTGGGTAATGTAACGAAAGGAGGAGTATTTTCATGATTTTAACTAAGTAGTAATAAATAAGTACATACCTTGCAAGTTACATTTAGGGCACCTTTTATTTTCTTAGACCTTATGAAGGGCTTGATCTCCGTGATAAGACATTGTGTTAGGTTCTTTGTAAAAGCTCGCAATGAGATCTTAGACTATTAGACCAATGGCTTGCCCATCTATTTTTAGGGTAATTTGGGTAAGCCGCCTGCTGCTTCTGCATCGGCACAATACGCAGCATTTAAATAAAGCCAGCGGAGACCGTAATTACTCATAATTAATGAAAAAGTTATAAAAATACTATTGACAGGACTGACTTTGAGTAGTCTCATCACAATCACATATCAGTCCGCTTATAATCACTTTTCATACACAAATTTGACGTTTAAATAGCGACGAGAATACCGATTTTGACAAATCAAGTGCAGATAAAATTTAGTAGAATACCATTTTGGCATGATCCATTTTCATTAACATCACGATCGCTTTTCATAGTTTGGCAATTTAATGTCATAATTTTAGTGTACGTGAATACCGTTTGGGAAGTTGATGCGATTGGGACCGGATCGACACCGGATTATTACTACTTTTAAATTACGGGAATTGGGCCCCAGTTTATGCCAATCACCTGCAATGACGCGCAACTTCGCTAATCGTCAAATAGTGGAAAGTAATTAAAGTAAGATTCCTACACCTTAAAAGTTTTTATTGTTTTAACCAAATATCAATATGATTAATTATGCACCATCATCCTAGGCTCAGTTAAATTCATGCACGATTATCGTGTTAATCGAGAAGATAACGCAATAATTTACATTGCGTTGCTTGTTGTTGACATGCTGTGCAGGTGTTTAATCGTTAATCCATTTTAATACTGCCCGATAATCGATAAATAATAACCGATGACACGATTCCACAACTTGGCAATCGCAGTGTAGGGTGCCCTCCGACAAAGTGCAGCGATGAATACAGTATGGTAACTAACGAAAGGTTAAGTGCCCGTTAACTCGTGAAACTATAGCGTCCATACATACGAAAAAAAACAACATTGTTATTTTTAATGAGAATACATTTAAAATTTCATAAAAGTAATATTACTATAACAGGCGTTTTGGGCAGATCGGGCTCAGTGGCATGGTGTGGGAGGGGCCTAATATGTCTGCTAGCAGTGGACCGACGTGGCCTGATTATGACGAATACTATGATTATGATATTTACCCGATATGATTCATAGCTCAACGGTTATCTATCTATACAGAGTGAGTGCTTGTAATATAATAAATAAGAGTGGTTGGCCAAGTCTGTAAAGGGTATCAAAAAGTTTGCTATGTCTCAAAGTTACATTCGCAGCTCCAAAATGTTAATATTGATATGATTTGATACTCTTAAAAATCGAACTCGTGTCTTAATAATTTATGTCACAGATCAGAGGCCCAATTCCCGTAATTTGACAATTGTCGCAATCCGGTGTCGATCCGGTCCCAGTAACATTACTATCACAAACGGTATTCTCGTAAACTTTCAATTTGACGTCAAATTATTAAAAATATCTTTTCTTCTTTCTGGTTCTGGTTTCTTTCATTTTCAGTCGCATTACGAAATATATTTGCATTTTTTGGGTTTAGGAGAATACCGTTTGGGATCGTAATGTTAATGGGAGCGGATCGACACCGGATTGCGGCTATTGTCAAATTACGGGAATTGGCCCTCTGTAATCTATAAAAGGTGTAAGTTTAGTCAATCCTAATACTAAAGGACAAACACAAACAACTTTTACTATGGGATCAACATTTAAATCGTGAAAAACAAACAGTTGCCCCATACAAACTAAAAGCACATACAAATGGCGACCGACGCGGCTCCGGACTCGTCTTGACATTGTAAGGTCAAACGCTGCCATTGGTTGATCCTTGGGCTGGCGGAAGATGACTGAAGGGTAGACCAATGGCAGCGCTTGACCTCACAATGTCAAGACGAGTCCGAAGCCGCGTCCGTCGCCATCTGTCACCGGCTTAAAGCTCTACCTCGACGAGAGTGTATGGAGCGGCTCAACTTTTTCAATAGGCTAGTTTCCTGGGTCAAAAAATGATTATTCTATTTAGTCCGTCAGTTAGATTTTATCAAAAAATATTGGACCCGTATTTTGTCTTTTGTCAATCAAACAAAAAATTACGAAAATAAAGCGCATTAAAGTGAGCACGTGACGTCTGGCCTTGCTAAAAAGTGAGTGACGTTACACGGAACTTTAACGGGCTATATCTTCATCATTCTTTGTTTGGTTGAGAAAATAAAAAATACGTGTCCAATATTTTTTGTTAATCCAACTGACAGACTAATTATATTTTTTAGGAAACTAGCGCATTGTTCATTGAATAGTAAAAGTTGGTTGCGTTTATAAACATACATATTTGCCTCCTTTATTATAAAGATCAAATAAACTTACATCCTGTAAGTATATATAAAATGGTAAATGGTTAATATTCTACGCCAAGCCTAAACCGCTGAACCTGGTAATTTTAAAATTTGCACACACCTTATACCTTACCATATACAGTGTACCTAGGCATCAATTAAGAAAGGATTTTTGGAAATGCCCTGAGGGGCTAAAACAGGAGATGAAAGTTTGTATGAAGCCTGTCAGGTTCGAAGTTAGGATCATCAAATTTTGTGCTTAGGCTGACGATTGTTTATTTACATGTTGTCAGCGTTTTTATAAATCCACCCAAAGGGTGAAACTGGGAATACAATTTTGTATGGAAAGTCCTTATTTTTAAATCTTACGTAGCCCGAGTAAAGTCCTGTCAAGATTTGAAAAATATTCTAGTTACAATAAATCTCGGAACATTTATCTGTGTGGACCTGTAAGTGGTTTTTTTAGTTTTATTTTTGCATAACTATTGGAAATTTGTAAACCTAGGTCTTCCTAAAATAAGTAAGAAAAAAAAAACATACACCATGTATGTGTTTCAAAGTCTTCCCGATCTTTATCCATCTTTTATTACTCAGGTTAACAAAATCGTATCAGTCTTAAAAAAAAAAGACACATCTTAAAAAAATAATTGTCATTTTTTTTATTCCTGATGTGTCCCAGTCCTTCCCAGCATCCAGGCCCCGCCCAACTCCTGGCCAATCCCGCTTCGCCCCGCCTATCGATCGGGACTCCGGGACGCAGGTGCGCCCGCTAATAAGTCCCTGGGACGGCCTGGGACGGGACCCGCACCTGAGCAGACGGAATGAGTACTTGATTTAATGGGATTGAGAGGGAGAAGGCGAGAGGCGAGCAAAAAGGTTATACTGATTTAAATGTCTTGTGGACTTGCAAGTAAGTATAACTAATATTGCACCCATGCCATGGACGCTGAAAGGCTGAAACAATACGTAGCCAGAGTTGCTATTTGTCAAACTCTACAGAGAGAAAAAAATCATGGTTCAAGTTAAACTGCTATAAAATAATAGTAAACCATTTGAAATTAAAAATTAAAAATATTTTTTGTAATTGTAGGTACCGTAATCTACTAACCCGCCTAAATCTATATATACAGGGTTATTTGTAAAACATTAACAACCTCCTAGGGGCTGATTCTAGTGCTCAAATACAACAACTTTTACTATGGGACCAACATTAAAATCGTAAAAAAATACATTTCCCCATACTAAGCCGCCACCAGCCGACATCAGTGTGTATGGATTTTTTTTTTTAGTTTTCAATGTTGGTCCCATAGAAAAAGTTGTTGTATTACAGCACCAGAATCAGCCCCTAGGAGGTTGTTGAGGTTTTACAAATAACCCTGTTTAAAACAAAGTCGGGTTTTTTACACCATTTATAAGTCAAGAACGGCTTGACCGATTTTTAAGATTTTTGATTTGTTGAATTTGTCTGGGCCCCGAATAGCAGAATAACTACTAGAACATCGGAAAAAATTACAGAAAAATAAATTAAGAAGCGGTACGAAGTTCGCCGGGACAGGTAGTTGTATAATTTTTTATGTTATTCATTGTACTTAATCATCTTATTTTGGATTTTGACGTAATAGTAAAACATTTAACACCTGCTTTCTTTTCATCTCAACATTCAAGGTCTGAGAAGAAGTGCAAACGTCCAATAACCTTTTTTTGCGATGCATATCTTGACTTGAAATTACTAAGCTGTGGTACGTCATTTAAGTCATATTCATAAATATATTTGTTTATTTGTCCTGAACAGACGTCGCAGACAGACGGCCTGGTAAAGGTTGCAGGAAGCCGCTGGATGCAGGCCGTTTCCAGCCGGCCAATCTGGAAGCCATTATGGGAGGCCTATATTCAGCAGTGGACGTCCTGTGGCTGAAATTCTGATGATGTTGTTTTACTGATGACCCGATTCCTTACCCATAATTTTATCTGGCACGTAACGGGACAATCTCGATCCGGCTCAAATAATTTATTTATTTAAACTATACAGCATTCTCTACCAGTCAACCTTGAATAATATCTTTCTTTTTTTTCTCGTAAACAATAATAATCTAACGTCAAACAAAAAATGCAACTATGTAGTTCGTAATGCGACTGAAAATGAAAAAAACAAAATGTAATTCTAGTTTTTATTTTCCACTAGCTTTGCCCGCGACTTTCTTTGCGTGGTCTTTAGTTTATTTATAAAGGATTGTATGCATTTTTTCTTTCAAAAGAATCTTCTCCTGACAATAATTAACACAACAAAAAAGAATTAGGAAAATTGTTTCATCCGTTCACGCGTGATGCGATGACCAAGGGAAATAGAGATTCATTTTTACAAATATAGATTTTCAGTCGCATTTTCAATTTTCTGATACTAAATCATAGAAATAAAAATAGCTTATTGTTTATTTTAAGACCGTGTTTTATGTTTGTTTCGATGAGGCGTAGTAGAAATAACTCTGCGATGATTTTAACTTTAGATAATATTTATTAGTTTAAGTAAAAGGTACAAATCAGTTTCGACACTCTGTTAGCTAGTTAATTAATGGCGGGTTCAAATTTTCAAAACGTCGCTTCTTCTATGAGCCCCCTCCGATCTTGCGATACGTGAACCAATCCTAGCCGCCGACGTCACGGTGCATTGCTTTGGGCAAATTCATGTCCTTATTTGGTAATGTTGGAACATGCCCCCGGCCTTGGAAGCACCAGCGTCCAACTGTTGTCTTCATGGTTATCAGAATAAAGGGCAGATTCGAGGAAACGCGCGTCTGATAACTCCAGAGGCGGTTTGTATGTCAGCTACTCTGGAAATCCCATCCTTTCCTGGTCGCGTGGAAATAATGCGCCCTAGACTCCATTTTAAAGGCGGCGTGTTGTCTTCTTTGATAACGACCATCATGCCAGTCTGAAGATCAGCCTTGTGCTCCTTCCATTTAGTTCTAGTTTGTAGTTCCGAGACGTACTCCTTGCTCCACCTGGTCCAAAAATGTTGTCTTATTTGTTCGATTCGCTGGTAGCGCGTTAGTCGGTGGACAGGGACATCAGTCAGCTGTTCAGTCGCAGGCGCTGTTAGGAGACGACCAACCAGAAAATGAGCAGGACTCAGGGGTTGGAAATCGTTCGGATCAGTGGACATGGGATTAAGAGGACGGGAGTTCAGGATAGACTCAATCTGTGTTAATACAGTGCTGAACTCTTCAAAAGTCAAGTGTGCATTTCCAACTACTCGTAACATGTGGTGTTTGCAGGACTTAACTCCAGCCTCCCAAAGTCATCCGAAATGAGGCGTGTAAGGAACTATAAACCGGAATTTGATGTTTTCATTTGTAGCGTATTCAATAATATCTTTAGAACAGTTAGTTAAAAATTTTGAAAATTCATTAGCAAGTCCTACAAAATTTCTACCATTATCAGAGACAATTTCAGCAGGTTTGCCTCGCCGTGCGATAAACCTTTTTAACGCTAGAAGATAGGCATCCGCGGATAGGTCACTGACAAGTTCCAAGTGAATTGCGCGAGTCACAAAGCAAACAAACAAACAAATATACGCTTTCATAAGTTTTGAGCCCCTTCCTTTGCGGTTCAGGATGAGCACCGGCCCAGCGTAGTCTACACCGCAACGTAAAAATGGAAAGCTTGGAGTAATTCTCTGTTCAGGTAAATCGCTCATTATGGGAGATAAAGTCTTGCCTCTCAAACGCGTACAAATAACGCATTTATGTACAGTATGTTTAGCAAGATTCCTACCTCCAACTATCCAGTATACTTCTCGTGTGTTGTACAAAAGCGTTTGCGGACCAGCATGTTGTAGGCGCTTGTGCTCGGAACGAAATAACAACAAAGAAAACCAGTGCTTTGAAGATAACAACATTGGGTGCTTTTTATCAAAAGAAAAATTCGGTGAATTTTTTATTCTACCGCCTACTCGTAATATATTCTCGCTATCCATAAATAAATTAAATTTACTTAAATTGTGTGTATTTTTTAAGTGACTATTATTTAATAATATATTATATTCCTTCGAGAAAGACTCTTGTTGAGACAATCTCACCAGCATCATTTCCGCCTCTCTAAGTTCGTCAATAGTAAGAACTCCACGTCGATCATTATCTTTGTGTCGTATATTGTTAATAAAACGTAATACATATGCGCAAGTTCGTTTCAAACGATTATATTGAGAGAATCTTTCAAAAGGAAACAATGATACTTCTGATGTGGTCACTAATAAGTGGATAGGCTGAACAGGCTTTATTTCTGGTAACTCTAACTGTGCTATATGTGGCTGTTCAAAAATCGAGTTATTGCAATCGAATTTAAGGTCGCGGAGGAATGTAGGCCCTTCCCACCATAAAGTGGAAGTCTTAAGGTCCTCTAACTTGACCCCTCGTGACACTAAGTCAGCTGGATTGCTCTTTCCGCTTACATGGCACCAAGGTAAGTCCTTTGTGATTTCATGAATTTCAGCTACTCGGTTTTGCACGAAAGTTTTCAACAAATTAGGAGCCATACGCAGCCAACCCAGTACAATCGTTGAATCAGACCAAAAAATAATATTATCAAATTGAAAATTGAGCGATTCGCGAATTGCATTATATAGCCTGGCACCCAATAAAGCCCCACACAACTCCAATCTTGGGATACTGACTGGTTTTAACGGCGCAACCTTTCCCTTCGAACAATACAACCTGACTGTTACAGAATCATAATTGATAGTACGTATGTATATGCATGTACCGTACGCGCTCTCCGAGGCATCGCAAAAAATGTGTAATTCCCGACGCACCGGACCAGCACCTATGACATGACGTGGTACGCGGATTTCATTTAAACTAAGCACAGAAGATGAAAACCGTTCCCATGTTTTTTCGACCTCTATTGGAACCTTGTCATCCCAACCTATTTTTAGCAGCCATAGTTTCTGCAATAATATTTTTGCAATCATTATAAATGGACTTAATAATCCCAGAGGATCAAAGATTTGTGAAATGTTTGACATCATATAACGTTTTGTAATAATTTCATCATCTTTACCAAATTGCGTGCTAAAATAAAATTCGTCACTAAAGTGATTCCAACCCAAACCTAAAGTTTTGGAACTTGTATTGTTGACTAAAGATAAGGGCTTGAATAAATCAGACTGATCAATTACTGGATCATTGACATCAAAATTTAACATCCACTTGCGAAGAGGAAAACAGCCTGAATTTAGGACTCTTTCTACTGTGGAACAAATTTTCAATAACTCTTCCTTACTGTCACTACCTGTAATCATGTCATCAACGTAAAAATCCTGGCTTATTACCCTTATGACGTCAGGATCAGTACTTTCGATTGCAAGTTGTTTAAGGCATCTACAACTCAGAAATGGCGCTGAAGCTGTCCCGTAAGTGACTGTATTAAGACGATAGACACCCAAGGGTTCAGAAGGATCGTCACGCCATAAAATTAATTGAAAGTCACGCTGATCCTCATGAACTAAACATTGCCGGTACATTTTTTCAACGTCTGCGCAAGCGGTATATTTGTGACATCTAAATCGCAATAATATAGGAAAGAGATCACCCTGTATTGCTGGGCCTATCATTTGTAATTCATTTAGCGACACATTATTACTTGACGCAGCACTGGCATCGAAGACGACTCGCAATTTGTTCGCGCAAAACGCCATGATGAGGCAGAAAATAATGGGATGACCCATAACGCTCAACGCGACTCATATGACCCAAACGTATGTACTCATGAATGAAGTCACTATAAAGTTGCCTATAACTATCATTCCGCTGCAATCGCTTTTCAAGGGCCAAAAACCTACGTTCAGCCTGCGTATAACTTTCACCTAGGGAATCAGGGCTTTTTTTAAAGGGTATACGTACACAGAACCTTCCATCGATATTGCGCGTAGTAGTTTTGATGAAATGTTCCTCGCATGCACGTTCTTCCTTGGTGCGCGTGTCCCTACATTCCCGAGGAATTTCTTCGAGTTCCCAAAACTGTCTTAGTTGAGACTCAATTGAATGCGAAAAGTTACATTGAATGTACCTATCATTACGCGGAATAGAACAAATAGGTCCGGAAACAATCCATCCCAATTTTGTATCTAACAAGAATGGCCCATTGGCTAACTTAAATTTATTATTCTTTATCAAATCCCAAAATATATCCGCGCCTATAAGAATGTCAATACTTTGAGTTTGATAAAATTGCGGATCTGCTAATTGAATATTTTCAGGAATATTCAGTTGCGCGGGAACAATTGCTATTGCGGGTATCGATGACGTAATTGTAGGCAAAACGAAACATTCCAAATGCGCAACGAAGGATTCTGTGCGCGATTTAATCTCGACACTACACGTTTGCGTCGAGCTTGTAACCGAATTACCTACACCGCGTATCTCGTGAGTGGACTGTAAAACTGGCGTTTGAAGTAAATTACATAAAGATTTAGTAATGAAACATCGCTGGCTGCCGCTGTCTAGAAGCGCGCGGGCCGGGTGATAATTATTGCGATGATCGGCTATCATAACCAAGGCGGTCGATAACAAAACTGTAGATTGTGTGCATTGCGAGCTTAAATGTGCCTTATTTGCTTGAATCTTAGGAATTTGCATGAGTAATGACGCGCACGACAAGTGTGATGTGGTGGGAGCGGGCTGCATCTCGGGCGCAACGAGCGGTGCAGGCAGCTGCCCACTAGTACCGTGCGACACAGGGAAGGCGGCGGAGCTATTACTCGAAACAACATTAGGGCTACCGGGATGAACTAACGAGTTATGTTTTTTGTTACACATTCGACATGGCCCAAACCTACAACTATCTATAGTGTGACCAGAACGTAAACAGTTCATGCATAGCCTTTTGTCGTTAATTAATTTAAGTTTAGATTCCAAATTACTATCAATGAATTTTTGACAAGAATAAAGTGGGTGACTTGCGTTACACAATAAACAGGTTCTCTTCACAAAATCGCGTGAGTGACGTTCTGTTGGATTATTTGTGGCGGCATTGCAGTGAATCTTAGACTGATTTTGCGAATATTTTTTCTTAGTATTGGGATTAGTTTTGCTGTGTGATACTTGCAATGTTTCCAACAAATCGGCGCGATCCTTAAGAAACCCTATTAAGTCGTCAATCTTGAGTTGTTTTTTAGATTCATTAGAATTAGATATTAACATTCCCTTACATTGTTCCCATTCGCGTTCTGTAGTCGGGTCTAATTTTGAAACTACTATATAGATGACTAACGTATCCCACGACTCAGTAGGTTCACCAAGAATTTTCAAGGAACGCAAATTCTTTAGCACGGTATCTATTAGTTTTCTAATTAAAACAGGTGACTCTTTATTTATAGCCTGCATAGTAAATAAGGATTTGACGTGATTATGTACTAATAATCTGCTATTATTGTAGCGGTTGAGAAGCAATTCCCAAGCAACAGAATAATTATCACTGGAGAATTCTACTGAATTGATCACTAATTCCGCACTTTCCTTTAGCGATGACTTAAGGTAATGAAACTTTTCTATATTGCTTAGGTCGTTAGAATTGTGCACTAATGATAGGAAAGTATCCCTAAACTCGAGCCATTGCTCACATGAGCCATTGAAGGTGGGCATAGAAATAGTAGGCAATTTTATCGATTTATGCTTGTGACTGCTACCACCCTCGGAATTGTCAGCGATCTGATTCGAATTTAAAAGATATTCGGCTTGCGACATTGTACTATAGAAACTATCCTCGAATAAATCTCTTTGTGATAACTGTTCTTCAGTGTCGGTGGCTATTTCCTCTAATTTATTTTGAATTTCGTTAAACTCTGAAAACAAGTTATTAGCTCCTTGAATGCGCAATTTAAGATCTATACAATTTTTACTAGACATAGTTTCACCTTTGAGTGACGATAAATGATTTGCAAACCTAGTTAACCTACCCTTAACTATACCGCGCTTTTTAACCAACTCTTTAAATAAGCTATCATCACTAGATCTATAAGGAGATTTATCACGGGATTGGATATCTAAACTCATTTCGGCGGAGTGTAGTGAAAATGGAGTTAAGTACTTACAGTTAAATGATGAATACTTGCTATAGCGAAAGGCACGTAGTAGGGCACGACAAGAAGTAATTTGCACTTGTAGTTAACACTGAAATTAGCAGAACAGCAAATATTACACAGTGGGAATGGAGATGAAGCAGGAATAGGCAGGATGGCTGGACGTACCTATGCGCGTTTTCAGGTACGGGACCGACGTTTCTCACAACTTTGCGGATCTATGAGCCTTTTTCCACTTCTCATTGACTTCCAAACTGCATAAGCCGCTACCTCAACCTCACCAGGGTAGTTTTTAGAGGTTTCTTAAACGATCTTGCGCTTCGCTTCAATAGTCAGTCTGGTATGGTTTTTTCATCAAATTTGGCGTCGAAGGTCCATATGTTTCGATGAGGCGTAGTAGAAATAACTCTGCGATGATTTTAACTTTAGATAATATTTATTAGTTTAAGTAAAAGGTACAAATCAGTTTCGACACTCTGTTAGCTAGTTAATTAATGGCGGGTTCAAATTTTCAAAACGTCGCTTCTTCTATGAGCCCCCTCCGATCTTGCGATACGTGAACCAATCCTAGCCGCCGACGTCACGGTGCATTGCTTTGGGCAAATTCATGTCCTTATTTGGTAATGTTGGAACAATGTTGCTTTAAATGTAAAAAATGCTTAAAAATTAAGGCGCTATGCACACGGAGCCACTTTCAGTTTCCTTATGTGGCAATCGGCAACTTGCCTCGAGCAATTTTTTCAATTGCTTAATTTTAAGCAACCGCGCAAAAGTAGCAACCCTGGTTGCGAGTTTTGGTATTCACAATTGATTCCGGTTGCTGCAATATCCCCATATGCACGTATTTTTATTTGATCTTAAAATAAATAGTTCTAAAAATTAAAGAATATTCCAAAAATATTAATAAATACCTGACTTACAACTCATTAAAATTGAGTGCTAGACAAGGAGATTCGACATGTACCGTGATGTCAAAGTACAAGTCCGCCATACATTTGTATTGTATAAAGTTGTTTTAGAAAGAGACAGGTATATCTCAATTTCTTAAACCGTACTACTGTTTTATTACAAGCTTTTTTTTGGCTTAAATTAATTTAGTTTTCACTATTAGCACTATAATTATATACTTTTTTTTAATGAATATAGTAAAAACAATGTATTAATTCCTGCATATTTCCTATTGGTGATTTAAATTTCCCAAACTAGCCACTAACAAAGAAGGATGAGTAATAGCGTACAGTGAGATCTACAATGACCGATAAGGCTCATAGTGCTACATTCAACTTTGTTTTAGGTACATCTGCATAACGAAATTACAACTTATTCGTACCAGTTATGACGAGTTGCTGGTTCCCTCTCATGGACTCACAGATTTCGAAAGTTGATTTAAAATTACAGCAACTGTAAACTGAACCTTGATTGCTGGTTTAGTTATCGCAACCGGCAACTGCTTTAAAAAGTTTACAGTTGCGTCAAACGAAGTTACTCCGTGTGCGTAGCGCCTAACTACAACTAGTACTAAGTATAACTTAAAGCCCGATACTCGTAAATTGTTGATGTCAGTTGAATTTAAATCACTCTAGCGTGCTGTCATCGACCTCGCTAAGAGAATCGGATAATTTATGCGCAGATATGTACCGGTGCGCGACGTTCACCGATAATTTTCTTTCGCGATCCGATATTAATGTAATAAGCAGTTATACATGTTGCGGGTAAAGGTTAATTGGGCAGGTAACAAAATGGATAATAGTTTGTCATCATGATAATTAGCGTCGTCTTTCTGTATATTTAATTATAAGAACTCTGCACCACATTCCCCTTTCTCTAATGGTTATCCTCTACCTGAAGTTTGTCTGAAAGAGATCGCTATTAGCGATAAGACCGCCTAAATGACGTCAATAAATGTACGCCTTTCTGTAAAAATCATGTATTCATGTGTAATTCACTTGTATGGTGTGCAATAAAGAGTATTGTATATCTATTGTATCTATTGTTCTATGAGTATTGTATATCTTCTGATCCCTGACTAGTCTTTATAGGTTTTGTGATGGGAGTGTATGACCAAATCCGTAACCAGTATTAAGAGAGCAAAGTGCATAAGTGCTTAAGCGAGCAAAGTGCTTATTACAAAAATTTTAACTGCTTTATACACTGAACTAATTAAATATGAAAGTTCGCAATCGTCGTAGCTGCTGACTACGAAATCTACGAGAGTGCTACGAGATTTTAATACAATAATAATTAATATTGCTTTAAAGGTTTTCCGTAGTAGAGCCTTTACACTAAAGCCATAATGCGAAAGTTACTCTGTCTGTCTGTTACGCTTTCACGTCTAAACTACTGAACCAATTTTTATAAAATTTGGTACAGAGATAGACTAGAGCTTGGAAAAGGACATAGGCAACTTTTTGTCGTAATACCTGAACCGTATTTGATGATATATTGTACGATAAAAGCTTGAACCCTAGGGAAGGACACTACTATTTTTATTCCATCTCCTAAGCCAGTAAAATAAAGTGTGCCAACCGTATTCTACGCGAGCAAACCTCGGGCACAAGTTAGTAGTAACATTATAATGAAATACAATTTATTACGTTTTCTGTTACTTAATCTGAAAGTGTTTGAGGCATTTAGATCTCAGTTTAAATTTAGCTTGCTGCGCTTTAGAGCATTATAATTATGTTGCACAAATAATTGTCTTTTTTTTTAGGTTCTTCTGATGGCTGAAACATCCTGTAGGCCTACTACGAATATGTTTCGTTCGTTCAGACGTTTAAACCTAACAAATTAAAATAACCATTCACTTGTGTCAATCCTTAAAAAAAAATATGAATATCTGAAACTAGCCGGGTAAAACACCCGACCATTTTCAACTGTTCATAAATTGTCAAAGGTTTCACACAAGTAAGTAGATGGTATTTTAATTTGATAGGTTTATACGTCGGTCCAAACGAAACATTTTCGTAGTAGACCTTCGTACTAATGTTTTGTAAAGTGATCAAGATCTGAAACTATTGAAATATCATTGTGTTCAACGCCGCATCAAGTGTCAAGTGATTTGTCTGAAGAATACTTGCTTCAGACCCGATAGCGTCTTAAAACCTGCTTATACGGGAAGAGTAACCTTCACTTAATCCATGAAAAGCAATAAAAACTGAACACTCGTTATTTATTGTGAACACAATTTATCAAAAAAACACTTGACATTGGCAGAATCTGCTTATAGAGCGGGATTGAGTTCATAAAAAAAATTAAAAATACTTCTGTCACCGGCTGTCCCTTTTCCAATCAGGTCAATTTCCCGATCTAACCGTGGCATACATAAGAACTACGCCGGTACTGCCCTGAAGGTCACGGCAAACGCTAATTTAGTTTATAGCGATGTCGCGGGGAGCACGCAATGTGACAGATAAAGGTTTCCCTTTACAACTGCTATTAATGGTCTTCAGAAATGCCTTTTGCATTTGCCGAATCAGTTTCGCAAATAGCCGTAATCAATTTGAGGCTTTTTGCGACTCCGAACGACGGTCAGGGCTATGTTTAGACGATTTTTTTGTCGTTAAACCGATTTTGTATTAAGGCCAGCATGCGCACTTTAGTGACAGAAAATATTAGAAGGTAATATTATATTTATTAAAATCGACCATCTCAGGTGGGAATCGAACACGTAAGTGTCTCTCTTAACAATCCCGGCGACCAGACAAAACGCTGGCATCTTTAAAAAAAAGTTTTCACAATCACCAATTATCTAGCCCCAAACTAAGCAAAGCTTGTACTATGGAGACTAGATAACGGATAAACATACTTAAATACATTTATAAACATACGGTTATAAGGTTCAAATGCTCGGGCTCATCACACCCTTTACGGGATTCAAACCCGGAACCGCCTGGCTTTGTAGTCTGGACCGCGAACCACTACACCAGACGGTCGTTCGATACAAAAGCTGTTCTATCTACATACGTGGTTAAGGTGAAGTTCTAAATATCTGAGAAAATAAGTTTCTGTTTTATTATCTTACTACACACGTCAAAATAGTAAGAAAGTTTGTTTATACGAGTATAGCACAATAATTATGTATAGGTTAAATATTTATTCTAACTAATTTTTACTTGAAATGTTTCATGGTTATTACAGAATTACAGAGACTATGGTTATTAATGCAATGATTGTGATGAACTCTTCCGCAGTAATTGGGTCATTTTCTTGAATATCCGTAATTAGGCAGACATTATCTTGAAAAGAAGGTCACAGCAAACTATAATAATTACCGCTAAAAGTAAGCATAACCATTTGATTTTATTATCTAAGTTAGACATTAAAATGCTAACTGATTAGGTTTAATGTT
This sequence comes from Anania hortulata, assembly GCA_963576865.1. Lineage (NCBI taxonomy): Eukaryota > Metazoa > Arthropoda > Insecta > Lepidoptera > Crambidae > Anania > Anania hortulata. The sequence goes on from OY756400.1 coordinate 3,348,861, forward strand.
CAAATAAAAACTTTATTCGACTGGCTTTGCAGAATTTCAAGGCGATTGAGTTAAGTAAATGCTGAATGAAGACCGGTCGATTTACTTGCTTTTATTAACTTTTAAGTTTATATTCTCCTTGTGCAGTCAAGCAATAGCACTTTGACACGATAGTTTCTATATTTGTATACAATTGGTAAGATTTTCGAAGAAGAGAAGAAGAAGAAATTCATTTGGGTACTGTAAAACAAAAAGGGTTTCTTTGAGATGTAACTCGTATTTTAACTTTACGGTATAAAGTAATAGGTAAATGGTGAAAACTGTATCATCAAAATTACGCATCTAAAATGTTTAGCTGTAAAACGTAAAAGCCCTTCAGTCAAGTTATGAAAATGTCAATGACCTTTACGGTCCCGGCTGCGTGTGTCAACCTAGGAAAATTTACAGGACGCGCCGGGAAAGCGTTGCCTGGGAGACCACGCAGTTGTGCCAATAGATTCTCCCATTTTCACACATTTCCCGACGTTTGAAGTTCGAACTACGAACCTCTTTTATGAACAAACTCTTTGCAGCCAGTGTGACGCCATTAGGTTTTTATTTTTATTCATGCATCATGCAAGTGAGATTTGTGCTCCGTGACAGTTTAGTATTTTAATTTTTTGTGTTTTTATTATTTTGCTGCGTGATGGCGTTCAATTTTGATAGCGGACAAGTGAGTATTTTTAATATATTATATGTTTACACGTGTGTGTGTCATAACTACATTTTGCGAAAAACTGTAGGTAATTCTGACTTCATTACCGTCGACTCTTGGAAATTCTACTGAAATATACCAGCCAGCACCAGCCAGTTGATCCAATCAGCCTGGCGAGAAACGAAAACGAGCGCCTTTTGAAATAAAAAAAACTCGGATGTTGCTCAGTCATTTTGAACAGTAAACTGCGGTTTGAATCCGTATTTTTTTCGATGGACATCACATTAAGCCTAATCTTAAATAGACTTAGTTAAATGGTATTAAAGATAATAACTGAGCTGGTATTTATACTGAGTCTGCATCCAGCAGTAGACGGTGGTGGATGGTATTAAAAGAGCTGGCATTTAGAATTCGAAGACTTAACTTTTATCAAAGACTTTTAAAGTAAAATACATAATATACAAAGTGTTCAGAAGTACTCACAAAATAACTATGTAGTAATCGCTATTAAACAATAAATTTTACAATGGAAAAAAGATCTAAATCGTGAAACAGATTGATCTCTACGTCTAAGCTACCTGCCTACCTTAAACTTTAAACCTACAAACTATTCAAGATGGTTAACCTGTCTATATTATGGTGCCTGCCACTGGCACTGGCCACAAAATTAAATGTTCTACCCGCTAGAACAAATTCAATATGGTTAATCCCATAAAAACTACATTTGACACTAACCATGCATCTTGGCATGCACCTGCATCGCCTATTAAACTCCCCATAGCTCGTATTTTGCGCCATACAAATTGTAATTCCTTTAATCCATGTTACTTTCATCCAATTACATCTCAAACATCTTTAGTGATTTCGCTATATTAACAAAATGAACTTAGAAGGTACATATCGTAGAGTTGAGTATTCCTTGTATTTTTTAGATATCGTATATTTTGAACGAGGGGTGATTTTGTATAGGAGTGTGGAGAGTTTTTTACGTCATTGTGTACTGTGTTAATCCGTGTTTGACAATTACGCCACTGGTGTTTAACTAATAGTGTCAGGAAATCTGCAATTAATTGTTTTCGCCTATTGTTCGAAGTGATAAAAAATGATAGCTTCGCGACTTTGTCATGTTTTGGAAATCTCCCGTTGTTTATGGTGTCTGGTTTTATTTTTGAGGGCGGTGCAATGGATTTTAGGAAAATCTGTCTATTTTTGTTTGCAAATACGAGAACCTAACATTTGTTCACTCTTTTGTATGCACACTAATACTTTGATAATATTGATACTTATTTGCCCATCTCTGAGCAAAGACATTTAAGAACTCGTTTATTGTATAAACCAGCACTAAGATAAATATACAATCGCTAGGTTTTTTTTTGATTGACTTTCTTTTATTCAAGTGAATTTTGCTTAGGACGTTGGATTTTCTGGATTCACCCAAAACGGTGTTTTGATTTACATTCTAAGCCAATTACCATTATCCCATGTGTTTGTGAGGATCACTAGTTCATTCAGTAAATGTTACTTAAGATGGAAATGGCGCGTAAAAGTGGCGATAATCCCAGGATACTTGAAAAGAATTTATTGCAGTAGTCGTGAACGTCTACGAAACTGAACTGATTCATCTAAAATAATCAAAATCCTCACTGACTTTTACGTAATTCACGAAGTAAAAAAACATTAATTACAGAGCGGCCAAACCTGTAACCATAAGAAATAAAAACAGAAAATTTGTCTAACCAGTAGCAATCGCAAACTTGGAGGGAATTCACCTATTTATTGTTACTAACCAGGTGTTTATTTAATGTGATTAGAACCGTCTGCAAAGTAGCGATTACTCATTTATGTAGGTACATTTTACTTTATCAGTTGGATGTTTCGAGAAAACAATAGTAGGTACTTAATATTTTTTGTTATTATATTACAACATTATTTTTCTGAATGGAAAACGCTGTTTAGTGGTCATACTCATAATAACACAAACACTTGCACATTGCGGAATTCGAACCCGCAACCGCTTGGCTTTGTAATCCGGAGCGCGAACCAATTTACGGTCAATTTAAGAAGGCAACCTACTCGTACCAACGCTATTATGTTTTTGTTCAAACGGTGTCCATTCTAATTTTAGTCACATCACAACAATCACAAGTGACAATAGGGAGAACGCATTGTGTACGTTTGCCACGATGGCACAGAATACATATTATTAGTAAGTACGATGACGCAAAAGGACTAATATAGGTTTGCATCATAAGGCCGAGTTCACGGACAATGAAGTGTGTGCGCTTATTTTTAGCACATTGTCATGGTTTAGTGGCATGGTGTTCAGATCTGATAGATGAGCAGGCCATACACACAGTCTTACTTAAATACCACCACATTAGGTATCTTATGGACTGACTCTGGTTTGTCTACCTGGGACAAGTGATCCAGTTGGATTGGTCCAATTTTGAGAAAGAGGACAATCGTCGAATTGTACTCGGCTGGGCAGCGCTTGGGATAGGTACTACACGCGTCTTCTCTTCCAAAATACCAGTGATATAAAATTTTTAACTTTCTTGTTGCGTTTTTCAAACTAACTCAATCAATTTCGTAAAAAGAGGTATGTGTTGCATTAAGATGTGTGCCTTAATTGTGTTACCTCGGTGATGATCAGAAATGAGAAAGTCCGTAGAACAAAATTCGCTGAGCCTAACGAATTAGCAAGCGGAAGTTGCAGTGGTCGGGGCACATAGCACGTAGAACTGATGGCCAATGGGGCAGAAAGATTCTAGAATGCAGGCCATGTAACAGCAAGCGCAGCGTAGTACGTCCACCCACAAGGTGGACAGACGACCTGGTAAAGGTTGCAGGAAGCCGCTGGATGCAGGCCGTTTTCAAGCGGCCATTCTGGAAGCTAGTGGGTGATATTCAGTGGACGTCCTGTAGCTGAAATGATAATGATAAGATGATGATAAGAAGATTTGCGTTATTTAACACGTTCGCGGACAGAATTTCAGACACAATAGGGGCTTTGTATCACGGCTATATCCGTGCATCGTCCGCTAAAGCATCAAGTATGGGGGTTAACATTGGGTAACATCATGAAGTCACGGCCAGATTGTAGACTAGCAATTTGATTATTTAGTTAGATGCTAATGATGCTATGCTTCTTTTTATAGTGTCAATCATTGAAGGCTGGCTACCATATAATGCTAAATTGATTTATATAAATAATCATTTGACTAATTCTTAATAAACTTTTCGGAAGGACAAAGGCTACTTTCTATCCCGAAAAATGCACATTTACCGAGGGATGTAAGATCTGTCAATATCTGAGATGATGCTAATTAATTTAAATATCGATGTTCATTAGTAATGGTTTTAAATGTGTTAATAATAATATAATTTACCCGTAAACGTCGTGAGCAAAGCCGCCGGGCACCTATTGTTTATTTAATTATAATAACAACACGGATTTCAACATGCAATCCATGTTATTTAGAACGCCCATTAATTTCTTTATATTATTCAATGCTTTTTGACAAGATAATGCTAAATTATTGCGGGCATTTATAATTTAGCATAACGCATGGTGTAAAATGTAAATAACAAACCCTTTAGAGGGGATGATTATTATGACGCCCGCTCGATGGGGGTCGACCAACACACCTGCTCTATGGGTCTGATTCCACTGAGGCCGAGACGACACGTAGGTACATACATCATACAAAATATTTGACTTTGACATTTGATAATAACATGTGGTTTTCCGGTCGACAATTCATCACCGAATCTGACAACGACATCATCAAATCGTATGATTTTGTTAGGAAACATTTTGATTGTCTTTACATTTTCTTAGGCACGGTTAAGCGATATTGGCAATCGATGCAATTCTGTATCACATCGCGTCATGAGAAATGTTGCCTTTAAGTTCAGTGCCTTAAAATTGACACCGGACTCTGCTTGAGTTGTCAATTTTTAGCTATTCATTTAAATAAGATCAAGCTTATTCTGATGATGTAGATGGAGGAGGTGGATAGGAAAACTTTTACATAGCTTCTAGTAAAACTTATGTGTCATTACTGTGTCATCACTCATTTGATTCGCTTTGTCGAGCCTCATTCTATATAAAAGTAAGTATAGTTTTTTACATAAAATACTTTAACTTTTTGTATCTTATCTACCTTTGGTATTAATATGATATATACAGGGTTACATTTCAAGGTAGTGCCAAATTTAAAAAATAAGATGATTTACCTAATACACACTAAACCGGGCATTACCTAACGGGTAAAATATGTACCTATTAATGATCGCGTTAATTCCGTTTAGTGTGTACCTATTGATATGACATGTTATTTGGCAATGATTCCTTAGAAGTAAACCCTGAACCTTTAGGTATTGTTTCGTCACGCCCCGTCCGTCTGTCTGTCTTTCAACGGCTAAGCTAACAGACTCTTAGAAATAGAAAGCCGTTATTTCTTAATGAGTATACATACCTATAAATTAGTATAAATCAGGCCGCCAAAGGGTAGAATATTTTTAAAAAAAAATTATTGTACATCTAACATGTACCTACAGTAGGAATGTTTTTTTTCACCTATCCTATTATGTAGGGTGTCGTGTTGGAGTCGTTTAACAACTACTGAATACTTTTTAAAACGAGTACTCGTATTTTTTTTCTGAAATCAAGTAAGTAATAAAATAGTGGCGTCCTGTCAATTGTAAACCAAAAACCCGAACACGTTTTTCTAAAGAATTATATGTTTTTCTAGAATAAAATTTTATTAAATAAAGTTTAATTGATAGTTTAAGTGCGAAATCCGCTACCCTCATCAATTCAATACAATAGGGAATATGCATGATACAAATATCGATCACGTATTTGATCGTAAGGTACTTGTATTAAAAAGAAGACAATAGTGAAAACAAATTAAAATTGCCCAAATATTTGCTGAGATACCGTTTAAAAAGTAATCTCTGATTCTCTCCACGAAACAACTTTACTATGCTAAGGTCGTAAACTATGATGTCAAGTCTTTAACCGACTTTTCTATCTAACTAACTACTTCAAGATAACTTTTACACGGTTATTAATTATTATTTACCATATGTGTTATTATTTTTTCAAATTATTTTATATTTGTGTATCTGAGGTTACTAGAAATTATAAATATGAACGCATATTCGTTAAAAAAACCGTTAAGGAAAAAAAATACTTGTTAATCTTTAATTTCAATTAAATTGAAAAAAAGGGGAAGAAAAATATTGATAATGCTTACAATTTTAATTAAACTTATTTTTGTAATTCCAACTTTGTCTTTTTTCTTCATTTTCATTCACTTTCCACATGCCTACGGGTATGTTTCATAATTATTTTCTCATCTCTATATAGAGCTCTTTACTGTTTCGACTCGATGAGAATTTTGCAACATATTTTTCAGATTGTCAGATTGCAAACTCAACGTCTATAACAAATTGCTGATTTTAGGCTCAAATGGATCATATCAGCTTAACTTCTGTCTGCTTTAGATCTGTTATTTGCATACTAGGTTTTGGTCTGGATAAATTAGTACCTAGATGATCAATTTGCATATTAAAACCCAGTAAGTCCTTTCAAAGCAGAGTTACTAGGTTTTGAAATGGTATTTTTGCTCTCCTTTTTTTAAGATAGTCTTATAAAACTTGTACTATTTAAAGTAAATATGTAATCTTAAGCTTTGAAGTGCATTTTTTGTAGTGTAGTGTCCTCTAGTAGAACTTCTAGCTAAAATGTTAAAAAAAAAAAGACTGCTGTATGATAACGAAGTTAAAAGAAAAACTATCAGACTTTAGAGAAGGCTGTACAAGTTGCCGAGTTAAGTTATAAAATGTACTTGGAGTAGAAAATTACTTAGAACATGTTGTTGAATATTTACGTAAAACCAGTAGAAAATAAAGCATATTGTGACGGGCAACATAGAAACCTAGATTGCGCGTGGCCTTCTTTTGCCCACTTGGTCGGTTTTTAGGTAGGTATTACAAATAGAAAACCCTTTTTCTTCCGATGACTATACTTTTTATATGTGCCAAGTAAGAACAATCCTATTGGTACTTTATCCTCACGGAGAAGTTAATTCCGATTCAAGTTTTTATATCTATACAGGATGTAACGAAAAGGTGAAATAAAAATTTAAGGGGTTATTCTATGGCTAAATTACATCAACTTTTTCTATGGGACTAACATCAAAATAAAAAAAAAATTGACGTTTCCATACAAACTGATGCCAGCTGGTCGCGTTTTAGTATGGGAAAGTGTTTTTTTTTTGCGATTTCGATGTTGGTCCCACAGAAAAAGTTGATGTAATTTAGCCGTAGAATAACCCCTTAAAGGTTTATTTCACCTTTTCGTTACACCCAGTATATCTACATGAGCATATTATACCTATTATACCATAGTAAAATAAATTACAAAAGAAAGTTTGAAGTAATTAAAACAAATTACCATTTTTAAATAAATGTTTATCCCTTGGTATTAATAAAATGGGTTTAACGCAGTTTTAGATAATTTTACTCGGGTTTAGATAAGGAAGTTTTATAAAAAAAACACCTAATACCTACGGTAAAACCCGCTTACGTTTAATGAGAAACGTATTCTCACATAAGTGCTTGTGCATTATTATTCGTGAATGACTTTCAAGATTACCTACTTACTCATTTTTGTCGTTACTTTGTTGTAATCTATAGATAAGATATGATAAGCGTATGCACGTGTACACAGGAGAACGAAAGCAAGTACCTATTCGTTTTGATTACTTATTTCTCGTCGGCTTATTGAATTGGAAATGGAAATAGAAACAGGATTACTAAGTCCTACTAGCCCATGTTGTTGCCGATTTTTATTGTACTTAATTACAATTGTTAAGATGGATAGATACTCTTTGTTGCACACCATACGAATAATTTACAGTTGTTGTTGATGTATACAAAATTGTACAATTTAGTCGGTCTTATCGCTTAGAGCGATCTATTCTAGACAACTTTCAGGTAGAGGACAACTATAAAGAAAGGCGGAAGTGGTGCAGAGTGATTATTGATAATTTTATAAACATACAATTTCATTTTTAATAATAATTTAAACACAACAGAAATTGACAATAACGCGATTTTTTTGATTAAGAAGATTTAAAGCTGTACGGTACAGCTGCAGTAAACACTGTCAGCCCCCCTAGCATGACCACTAAATTATGATATGATATAGCGATATATCAACACTAACTGTAAAAATGTGATAGATATAGCCGCCATTTTGAATCGACGTCACATGTTATGATCGCTGTTTCGATAAAAATTTAACATGGCGGCTATATCTATCATATTTTTACAGTTGGTGTCGATTTATCGCTATATGATATCCTGTTTTGGTGGTCATGCTAGGCAGGCTGGATTTGTGAAGGTTACGTGAAGATTAAACATGTTGCGAAAGTTTTTTGTTGCAATTTTTTTAAATTATTTTATTTTATTTAAAAAAAAACATTTTTTGCTCCTTAATGTACCTTTGGGCATTCAAGCCCAAGCCACGTTGTGAGCTAAGCTAACTTAACTTTATCGCTAAGCTTAGCTTTAGGTAGGTATGTAGCAGCTACATATTTTCCTACTTAGGTTCACACTAAGCAAAGTGAACTATCCGAACTACTTATGTGAACTATGCTAGCTATCTCGCTCGACGTAGTGTGCTCTGTCTTCCATCTATCACCCCCCACGCATGTCATTCTAACATAGTGTTGCCATTTACGCGTACACAGATTCACCATTTACTTTTAACTACGACTAGGTACTTAACTAGGTACTTTCGGTTTTACTTTACTCATTGTAAGGTACTATAAAGATAAGTATAAGATAAGATAAGTAATAACCTACTACATCCTTTTAACCACAACCAAGGGCAAAGGGAACTCGTGGATTGCAAGAACTAACTTACTATAGGTAGATACTTCGCTAGCAAATTTCGTCTGGGGGGATCCAAGTTTTTTTTTTTTTTTCAAAAATCATGAAGAGATATATTTACAGATAAATAAATATTACTTAAAAACTGTAGGTATACCATTTACACATTTATCACACCAGTATACCAGTGATGACAAATGGAACTGAAACGTGGCCTCTCACTATGGGCCTCATAAGAAAGCTCAAGGTCGCACAGCGTGCTATGGAAAGGGCTATGCTTGGTGTTTCCTTGCGAGATCGAATCAGAAATGAGGAGATCCGTAAACGAACAAAAGTCGCCGACATAGCCCAACGGATTAGCAAGCTGAAGTGGCAGTGGGCGGGGCACCTAGCACGTAGAACTGACGGCCGATGGGGCAGAAAAGTTCTAGAATGGAGGTCGCCTACCGGCAAGCGCAGCGTAGGACGTCCACTCACAAGGTGGTCAGACGACCTGGTAAGGGTCGCAGGAAGACGCTGGATGCAGGCCGCTTCCAACCGGCCAATCTGGAAGTCAATGAGGGAGGCCTATGCTCAGCAGTGGACGTCCTATGGCTGAAATGGTGATGATGATGATGATTTATCTTACCTAAGTACTTAAGTTTAATAAACAAATGGCTATTCATTAGTAATTTAGCATTTGTATCGGAGATATCGCTTTCGTTGATAGGTCTGCCTCAATTGTACACTTTTAGGACTGATGTTTTTTTTTCTTGAATATATTCTACCTATCCATACTCGATTTTAATTTTCGGAGCCAGTTTCATGTGCTTGACCATAAATAAATTAACAACATGGTTTCATTTAATATTTTTTACTGAACCAAGATTTACATAGAAACCACAAACACATTGTGGTAGGTTAGGTACCTACTATTATAGTTAACTGACTGATTGACCATTTCTTACCATCTACTTTATATACAGAGTGTAACGAAAAGGTGAAATAAAACTTTAAGGGGTTATTCTACGGCTAAATTACATCAACTTTTTCTATGAGACCAAAATCGAAATCTCAAAAAAAAAATTGACGTCTCCATACAAACTGATGCCAGCTGTTCGCGTTTTAGTATGGGAAAGTGTTGTTTTTTTTGCGAATTCGACGTTGGTCCCTTAAACAAAGTTGATGTAATTTAGCCGTAGAATAACCCCTTAAAGTTTTATTTCACCTTTTCGTTACACTCTCTATATACCACCTCTATAAAAAAAGCAAAACTAAACAGACGAATCAACGCGCATCTGAAATCAGAAAAGCTGGACCTAGAAACTTTCTTGAGTTCATTTGAATTTAAGGATTATTATAAAATGGGGATGAAGGGTAGAAGTTGCAGTTGCGGGGAACGCCTAGTTTATTATAATAGTGTTGACAATAACACCGAGGGAATTTCCAACCCTTACAAAAAGATGACTTACGTCCAGCTATAACCATCCTATCTCATTTGTTGCGGTTGTTTTAAATTTAATTTTAGAACGCGGTCACGTGCTGTGCGCACGCGGTGCGACGGTGCGTCGCGTAATCAAAAAACGCGTGTCGAGTCCATTGATTGATGGTTTGCAAATTACTGTACTGGTTAAATAAAGAACTGGGTATACATTATAGTAAGCGCTTTTTATGCATTGTTTGTTGGTTCTTCTAACAATGACACTAATTTTAGATCCAGCGTTAAATCAAGCCAGAACTACAAGTTTTGTTTAATTTATTTTTATGCGTCTAGACAACTCACAAATAAAATTGATCGTGGACTCGAAGTAAAAAAAATAACATGCTTGTGTAACAAGAAACCAGACAATAACACACAAAGAAAGAAAGAGGGCGTTTTCTTGTTGACCAGAACCGGGAATCGGACTCGGGACCCATTGAGTACATACTCTATAGAGCAGCAATATAAACCATGTTTCTCCGAAACTAGTAAGTGATTTTTCACTTACATTTAGTATGAAATGACAAATCCTGTCAACGCTCGCCCATACAAAAACAGCACATAAACAGATTAAAAAGTGGCGGAAAATGTTGTCCAACAAATCATATGACATTTCTACTCTTTATGGTATGTGCTCTATGCCGGGTTCTATCGGGTCGTCAAGATGTATATTATAGAGTGGATTTTATATATTTTATTGTCTGTTATTGCATTATAATATATTTTTGTTACAGCTACAGAATGCTCCATATCAATCACCTTCGATTGAAGTTTTTCCCTTGTAAAAGTAGTTAATTGTTTATCAACATCGGATTTAGTCCCTTGTACATCATGTATACTGACATCGTTGTTGCAGTCATTAAATAATACATTTAGAAGTTAATAAAACATTCTATTCTAATAGTTCAATAGAGAATCTACACCGAAGAGGCTCGGCAACTGGCAAGTCCCACGTTGGGCGCCAACTCGCGCGCGCCCTCTGGAAATGAGGCCGAACCCAAAACCAATCTGCGATTTGAACGGCCACTTCCTACCCGGGGCTCCCAGGGGCACGTCTAGGTGTTTTGGGCACTTCACCGGCACTTGGGACCTGCCCAGAAAGATTACTAGGAAGGTCGGTAAGTATTAAGTATCGCTAATACTTTTAATGCGGGGTTGAGTAAGGCGCTTCTCCGGATTAAGAAGGGTCTTGGGTTAAATCTGCGACAGGTATGAACGGCCAGTTCCTGTCCGGGGCCCCCTGGGCCACGTCTAGGTAGAAAGGTACTAAAGAAATCTATCACATAGGACCTGGCCTATTAAAAAAATCACAAGGAAAGTCGGTAATAAGTACACGTATAAGTACTACGTGCAGGTATATCAAAAGGGAGCAATCCTGCAAACGCACGACTGATATCTTGCTCAAATCGTCTTATTTAAAAGATTGCTTTAAAATTATAAGTATTTTAAAAAATCTTAACATGATTAGCAAGTAACACGTGCCTATAAATAGTAGTTTTATCTTTTAAACCGCAAATTACTAAAATAATTCGATTTCAAAACTCCCGTAACCGAACAAAACAATAGAACAATTCCAACCCAAGTACATTTATCTCAGCGTATTATAGGTAAAATCGGCAATGTTGACACGACCTTGACTTGGTCGTAAACCCATTTATTTGTCAACATACACGCACAAACACTTCCTGAAGCGTATCGTGCCTCGGAACAATTTGTTGGACCGTGCGATGTTCAGCGATGGGCCCATACCGCCAATATTTGGGTTGAGACTGATAGACGACGTATTAATCATTTCGCATCTATTTCATCTATTTATAGTGACACTAACGGTTGCTTTTAGTCTTGACAAATTGCTGTTGGGGAACCAGATGGAACTTTGGCCTAAGTAATCAAACAACCATTTTCATAGCTTTATCATGTTTTATCATCGTTTCGATTGATGGAAATGTTAGCATGTCAGATATATCTGTTTACCTTAACATTAATTTATCTGGCAATCTGTCATGGAAGTGAGTCATCGCTTTATTTACATAAAACAAAGAGTTAGGATTTCATGCCACTTCAGCATAGTTGAAAAAGTTGCTGAGTCTTGATGACTTTTTTTTGCGGCTGAGCAGCTATCGTAATGTTTATCTGATAAAAGGTGGGCGTGATGACTCGTCGTATAAATCAATAAATTGTTTTCACAATCACACCAAATATATAATATCTAGCCCGAAACTAAGCAAAGCTTGTACTATGGCGACTAGATAACAGATGAACATACTTAATTACTTTTATAAACATCCATGACTTCATGGTCCATCATCCATGGTCGTCCATTTGTACCTGAGCACGAGCTCATCACTCAAACATTTGCCCCTTGCGGGATTCGAACCCGCAACCACTGGCTTTGTAGTCCGAAGCGCGAACCAATACGCCAGAAGGTCGTCAATAATCAGTATATCAGTTATGTAGGATCAATAATTTCAAGCCACTTCGGCATAGCTGAGGGATTTATCCTATTATATATTCTGTGGCTTAAGTTCAGCAAAACTATGCTAAGTCCAAATAACTTTATTGCAGCTGAAGAACTAGCGAAGGAGCCACCCGACCACAGATTCCCAGATTGGATCAACCTCCGCGTGCAGAGGCCGAAGGCCGTCACTGGCACACGCATGCGCCCCACCAAACGCGCCAAAGCTAAAAAGGAGGAGTCAACCTCACCACAGGACGAGCAGACCTTCAAAGTAAGCCGGCTTTGGCACACGCCAACTCTGCCAACCCACCTCGTTTGACAAACGCGATAAACTTTTTGTCTATAGCCCGCTACGTAATCGATGTTGGCGCGAAAACGACGATTTGTTTGTGTCAGTGAAGAAGTAGGTTAGTAGTGGTGTCGTCACTGTAGTGTGATAACTTTGGACAAGTTTTTGCATGTTCTATTTATTTTATTGTTTCGTGTTAGCTAGTGCTGACATGCTAAGACAAAATAAGGTTGAGTAGTATGCACTTCTTCCGCATTTCAAAGGGAACTGATTTTATTTCACAAGACGACAGACGACGACCTCAGTAGACAAAAGGCGAGCTTACCGGACTTGGTGTCGCTATCTCTGAGGACCTGGGTTCGATTCCTGGCCGTTCATTGTAGAAAAATACTTTTCTATATTGTCTCTAGTCTGGGTGTTGTGGTACCGTCGTTGTTTTTGTTTTCTGTAACACAAGTGCTTAAGCTACTTATCATAGGATCAGAGCAATTTATGTGATGTCCAATATTTGTTTTTATATTTTATATTTACAAAAATTATTTTACTTCGTCAGTTATTAATCACTGAGCTGGTGATCAACCACTAAAATGGCCTATTTCTTCACACAGTAAATGAGAAGTTTTAGAATAGATTATAATATTAATATTATTTCTGGGGTCTTTGAAAGCCTATTTCCAATTTCAATAATTAACATCAGCTGTCTTTGGAAGTCCACTGCTGACTGCTGGACATAACCCTCCCCCACCGTACGCCCGGGCGCAATTACCCCCTGTTATTTATAAGTAAGACTTAATTAATTTAGCTTATGATTTATCTTGATCTTAATAAGTCTTTCTGGTTAAAGTATGTACTTAAACAAAATAAGGGCCCATCTCTCTTAGAGAATCAATATCTTGTATCGAATTAATCATATAAAGCTATTGTACTTCGGCAATAATATTTGCATGCACATCTCAGGTTTCAGCACGCTACGCCACCGCAATACACGTGCACTTACAATTCGGACACAGTTTGAAATATTCACCCTAATGATCATTGCGTTAGAGTTCAAACAACTACAAGAGTTTACACACAACTGAAGCTAAACATGTATGGAGCATAATTTACATATGTCAGTAGGGCACGCTTTGTTTTTGCTTCGTGCACATAAACGCCATATGTACACAACACAATTTGCCCTTCAAGTTGGTATCTCTAAAGGTACTTACATGAACTTACATTACATGAAGTTACATGTAGAATGTAGACATAATCAGCATGTAGATTTTGCGACTGTTTGTTCAGTAAAATGTAAATCTGCAAAGTAATAACTCCAGACTTGTTGTGGACAATTTCGTTCAAATAATCGGGAAGTATTTTTGAGATCTTTTTTTTTAAAGAAAAGTTTTACATCTCGGTCTTTTCTTGACATCTAAAAACACACTGAAGTCGATAGGCGCATTTCACTAGACGGCAAAGCAAAGGAACGCTGGCACCGGCAAGCAAAATGTATGGTAATTGTGCCGTGATACCGTCGCCGGTGAGTGGAAAGCACGTTGGTTGCTTCAAATACAGCAACTTTTTCTATATGACCACCATCGAAATAGCAGAAGTAAAACTTCACCTTACTAAACTGCTGCCATATCAGTTTTGTGTAGGAAAAGTGTTTTTTTTATATTTTAAATGATTCTGATATTTGTGGCCCCAAAACCAACGAAAATCTATTGTGTACAATTCCATATATTTTTGCCTCCACATTTGCCGTGCCGTCGCCGTGTCGTAACGTGTTAGATTCTTTGACCAACTCAGCTTCCACTGCTCAAACCAATGCGAAATGATATTTGCTTTGTTTACTTAAAATCTTTTGCTATCTTGGCCCAACTATAGTGGAATAGCGCCAGATTTGTAACTTGCTTTCTATTTTACACATTTTTAATTTGCATTTCTTATTGTTTTTCCTTTTTATTTCAGCCATTTCAATGCCCGTTCAGGCACAAACACAAAAAAGAGAAAAAGTGAAAACGCGAAGAATATAATTAGAAATGCACTTACTTCCCACTCACACACAATTTAGTTATAATTTAAAAAATGTAACAGCATATTGAAGTAATTTTTTTTATGTAAAATTTTCCATGTCTTTGCAAATAAGGACCCGGATCTTAAGGACATCCAAAAAGATACCGAGAGAGATTATTGTAGGGAGGACCAAGATACCTTGAAATCTAGAAACCATGACAGTCCTTTGGACTTTGTAAAGAAAGAACCAGTGGACGGTGATGGTAACGGCCCTTATATTCCTGGAGCATTGACAGAACCAGAAAGAAGGCATGAGAGTCACAACCTCCTGGTCAAAAACGCAGTCGAACAGATCCACGGCCCACAAGAAGACGAAGAAGACAAGTTTTGGCGGAAAGTAGCAGAAAACGCGAAGAAAGATGAACAAATACGCGAAGAGAATATGAAATGCAAAAAAAGTGAGACGCCCAAACTACCCTACGTCAACGTCTCCCAAAACTTTCAGTTCGCGAAGAAGATGCACGTAGGGAATCTGGAACATCAGCCCCTTCCAGACACTTTAGGATATCGTAATTTGACCAAAATCGCGGAGCACAGAGATTCTGATATAATCGTCAAACCATACGCCATTGGTTGGAAAGGCTACGGTGCTTCCGGACCCACGTGCTGCACGAAAATGCGCGTTCATAGACCCAAAACTTGTGATAACAAGAAAAGTGACGGCGAGAAAGATCAGAAAAGACCGTCAACATCTGGACCGAATTTGGGCGGTCAATATTGTAAGAAACCACTGTCTCTTATGGATCTTGCAATTTGCTGGGACTTCAGGCCTGACGATCCTAAACAAGAACCTAGACCACCAAAGCATATAGACGGGTCAAACGGCTCAAAAGCACCCGCCGTATTTACTATGGTACACACTCCTAAAGAGGAGGTAATAGAAGACGCGACCGGTCACGCAAACCCAATTTTCAATCAGAATAGAGTCGTGGAGGACATGGGCCGTCATCCTGTGCCATATTTCGAGAAAGATATGACGAAGGATAAACGTCGGAACTCGTGTGACGTGCAGTATTGTCCGCAGCACAATGTTCAGAGCGAGAAGAGTTCTAAGTCGTCGAGTAGGAAAAGTTCTGCACACTCTGCTAAGAAACCAGAGTGTGATGGGATACACGGTTGCGGAACTCCAAGCGATACTAGTCGGAAGTCTAGTCGCGATAAGAGGCCAGAAAAATTACTGCCTATAAAAGATGCGTGGAATGTGCATAGCAACAAAAACACTAAAGTAGACATCAATAGCAATCATAGGCACAGTTTGGAATCGTACGAGAAGACTCCGCTGGCGCAAGGGAAGTTGCATCAGAGTTCTCCGAACGAGTCTCAGATTTCTAGACGTTCGACTAAAGACAGCGTGTCGATCACGCGGCATAAGAACTGTTTGCCTTGTTGCGAGAAACCTCCGCCAGAGAATAAGCAGAAGGAAGATTACAAGTTCGCTTTCAAGGCCGGGAATCCAAACTCGGTGAATAGCATGACCGGTTCGACGACGGATTCGAAGGGTGTGAAAATTCCGAAGATGCGGCATCCTTACACTAAAAAGTCCTACACGATTCCCACTCTAGCACCGCCTTTTAGCATCTGGCGCGAAGCGAACGCCAGTGGTTACCCAGAGCATTGGCGTTTAGCGAGTGTTTACCAGCATGCGTACAAACCGCCAGAGCAAAGACGCAAGCCTCTCATAGAGAGTGTTTACCAATAAAATGTCGTTTACCAATATAATGTATCTTAAATTATCAAAATGTTTGTGTATCATCATGGCATTTTATCTATTTATGATAAGAAGTTGCACATTTGTAGAGAATTAAAAAATTCTGTGATTATCACAAAGTGATTGCGTGAACTTTTGATCCTGCCTGTTTGTAATCGTAGGTTTCAAATTAAAAGTTATTGTTTCATGTAAATGTTTATTGGGTCCAACTACCAATACATTACAATGTACAGTTTTAAAATAAATTCTTTTCTCGGTATCTCGTTAATCATTGCGATAAGGTGCAGGTGTTTGACACCTGCGGCTTATCTCCGTCCGCTGATAAGAGCATTAGATCCTCGAAGGACGCGGCCAGTGTTCAGGGCAGGAACCTTTCGTACTCCATGAAGAAGGTGCACTTCCTGATGGTCTCCCAAGCTTTAATGCAGTAGTGGAACCATCCTTTCTCCGAGAGGTTGGACACGTTGGTGATCTGGTGCCGGTGCACTCCCATCAGCATCCAACGCAGGCGCTTCGCTAGTTGCTCGAAAGGAGGGTGCCCGCGGTAGATTTCCCGATTATCTGTAAAGCGAGTAAGACTTCATTTACTAAAGTTTTAACAAAAACATGTTTTCATTCACAACGCCAAATGTAACACAGCGCTCTTATGAATAAAATTATTTGATTTTATAGGATAGGATAAACAAATTCAATGTCAAAAAGTCAAACGAACAACAGATAAACAAATGCCATTAGCGTTTGTCGCTGTGGCGAGCGAGCCGAGTGCGTCACTCCTGAACAATACTAAGATCCGTTTATCTGGAAATGCAGCATTTGTTTATAAAGCGATGCACACACGACATCCAAAAACTGCTACCGAGCTGCGGACTGAGGTTTCATATATTTAATTAACTAACTGTGAAACGAATAACCTAGTCATTGTACGCTTGGGAGTAAAAAAAGTATGTAAATAATAAATACCTACTTCGTCGACGTGTCATTACTGGTGCCGTATCGTCTGGTGGGTGGGAAAGGTCCCGATGATATTTTAAACTACTTTTTAATCGATTAGTGTACACTAGTGTACAATCAATGACCCTCTAATATTTGTTTATATACTTGATTTTTATGGTTCCCTCCCTCAAAAAATAAAAAGGAAACTTATGATCATAACGTAGTCCGTCTGTCTGTCCGTTTGTCTAAACCTTTTTTACCAGGAACATGTGGAGGTATCAAGTTGAAATTAATATCAAACAGTCTGGTCTGAAATCCTTTGAAGGTGTGACAAAATAAAACTTGAGTCAACGCAATCAAAAGATAGGGCTGTTTATTCCGCATTTATGATACTCGCAATCGAATCAAAGCATTATACTTAAAGTTGAAATGAATCATGTTTAGCAGTGTCTTTATTTCGAAACCTACATCATATATTTTTTTAACAAACTCGAAAAGTCGGAAAAAATCTTCGAGACTCAATTCCCGTTGTAGACGAACTATTTACATATCTAAAAGTTTGTACGGAACTCTTTGGTGCGAGAGTCCAACTCGCACTTGGGCGACTTTTTATGTTTGGACAATTAGAAAAAATACATAGAGTAAAAAGATTGATACCTGGTTTAAAATTACAATGGTCATTATTTTAAGTTTGGGTCTAAACGACTAACTGCCGCAACCAGAGACATCCATTAACAGTAGATTATCGATTGACATTTTTGTTGATTTAATAATTGTCTTTATTCGTATCTTTAGACTCACTGACTTTGGTATCACCGATTTTTCTTAAGTAACCATTAACGTTAAGTGACGTCTCTGAGTGCGACAGTTAATTATTTTGTTCTAGTATAACATCTCGGGCACATGTGCCGTGTGGGGAAAGCCGTAAAGAATACAATTACACCGCCAACAGGAGGCGTGTCGTAGGAGGCGACTAATTTCTGTAGGCAAGACGAGCAGTCTACGTGCGATATCTTATAAAAAACTACGCTCGCCAACCCGCCTGCTAAGCGTGGCGAGTATTGGAAATCCCCCCCTAATGAAAGTCATTGGGAGAGGCCTATGTTCAGCAGTGGACGTCCTATGGCTGAAATGATGATGATGATGATGATAACATCTCGGAAGGTTATGGTAGCGACTTTACTTACCGCAGTAGGGATGTATCTCCGGCAAGAGGCACAGGTTAAGCGGCGACCCGCAACTGTCTACGCTGTACCCGTTACACACACTATCCACGTTTAGACCGTTCTTGTTGGAGTCACTGTACAGGTACATTCCAGAGTTCAGCTGCAGATTCGATTTTTGGAACGCTTTTCTAGAAAAATTAAGTTAGAAATAGGAATAGAAAAACGTTTATTCGACACAGAAGAGAAAAATATATTAAGGCGATTAGTGCACCTAAATTAGCGACTCGACGAATTTTAGTACAAACGTGGCTGTTACGACAGTCGCTGCGTCTAGGTAGCGAAAATCCAGAAAGAAAATACTTTTCGCAATGGACGCAATTGTCCGAATAAAAAATCCTATTCTCAGTTTGTAGATATTATATTTGCCTATCAATTGACAGATAAACGAATTAAATCGTTCAAGCGGTTAAATAAGAAGAAAGATAATTAGCATCTTTTTTGTTGTTTTTTTCGAAGATTACAATTTTATTTCTCTAAAAGTATAGTAAGGACTTATTAGAAACAAATACTATGCTCAGAATGTTGTGTAGGTTTTGACAATTATTAGCATATCTTAGAAATATTTTTCAGACAAACTGGGCTTAAGTAGTAGGCTTTTAAAACTACATGCTAGTTTACATTTGGCGATTACTACTTGTAGTAGCAAGGCTTATGCCTTCACAATAAAACTGTAAAGGGATCTGATGTGTCAAAAAGGTTCCCGCTCAGCATTTGTCGTGACAGCCACGGACTTATCACGATGCTGTCAGTGACGCAGCGGCATATCGGACCACCAGAGAATCCCAAATCCCTCTAATGGACTCCTAGCCCTTGGGAAGCACAGAATCGATCGAAGAAACCCGGAATCATCGATAGGCCGATACACCACCGCGCACAGTGTGTAAATTCTGCAAATGTAGCTTGATTTTGAGAATTATGAGACAAAAATAAAAATTCGAGGATTTACCTGTAAAGATCTTGCATCGCCTTTACAGCTTCTGGTGTGAAATCTTCAAGCTGGCATCTAGAAATAGTAAAATAATTGATAACGTAAGAGAGTGTTGAAAGCGGACCGGCATTGTCGGTTCCGCAGTATTTGTCGAACAACAAAGCCGTTCCGAAATAGTTTACTGCACTTGTTCGACTTCAATCGGTTTGTGCCACTCGGGTAATTCATTCGGGTCATTCATTCGGGTCCACACATCATTCGATTCGGCAGTATTTGTGGAACGAAATACCCGACCCTTGGCCACTACTACATTACGTTCGGCTTCATTCGGCTTGTGCCGATCGGGAGGTCTTTGGCGCTCTTTGGAGGGCTTAAGTCCAGCAGTGAACTGAAATAGGCCGACATGATGATGATGATGAATAAAATTTTCTATTATACAAAACTTAGGTTGACCTGTATCCCATTTATTGTTTTTATGGATTATTGGATAGATTGACACAATTTTTTTTTCATTTATTTGTTCTGTACTATATTTACCAATTTTGTCTGATGATATCAAGTCCCACAGAAAAAATGGGCGCGACTCTCGTGGCTAGTACCTGTGAGCAGTGTACCTGTTGTACAGTGTACATGTTGTGCAGTGTACCTGTTGTGCAGTATACCTGTTGTGCAGTGTACCTGTTGTACAGAGTACGGTGTACCTATGATGTAGTGTACCTGTTATTCAGTGTTCGGTGTACCTAATTATTGCACAGTGTACCTGATGTACAGTGTACATGTTGTGCAGTGTACCTGTTGCGCAGTGTACCTGTTGTGCAGTGTACGGTGTACCTGTTGCGCAGTGTACGGTGTGGTGTACCTGTTGTGCAGCAGCAGCAGGTGCGGCGGCGAGTCCGCGCCGTGCGCCTCGTGCGCGTCGGCGGCCGCGCTGGAGCCCGACAGCGACGGCTTCAGCATCTCCGCCGCTTGGATGTACCTCCAAGTATTAATAAATACAAGGTGTAGTTAAATTATTACAAAACCTGTTAGGGGCTGATTTTAATGCTCAAATACAACAACTTACTGTATAGAACCAACGACGAAATCTCAAAAAATACAATACCCTCTTACAATGATGTTGTTTAATAACTTATTCATTCGTAAACAAAGGTACAGACGACGGCAGGTCAACCTACCCAAAAAGTTAAAGGTCATTCAACCGATTTTAAACTTTAAGACTGACAAGTAGAGATCAATATCGATTGAGAAAATTTGACGTTTTGTATTACGGAAACAATCAACTATCAATGTTACATTTTAGTTTACAAATAATGTATCGTTTAATATTACAAGTTTCCACCAGTAGTTTTAACAGTAATATGTTAACACGATAACAAGTTCAATTAGAAATTTAATACAAGCGACAAAATAATAATACAGGCCCTACACTAATAGAAAGTACTCATAGTAGGGCTAAACTACATCATCATCATCATCATTTCAGCCATAAGGCCTCCCCAATGACTTATCATCGGGGGGGATTGCCAATATTCGCCACGCTTGGCAGGCGGGTTGGCGAGCGCAGTTTTTTTATAAGATTTCGCACACAGACGCTGCTGCCCGTCTCGTGCTACAGGAATTTGTCGCCTCTTACGACACGCCTCCTGTTGGCGGTGAGGAAGAGTATTCTTTACGGCCGACCCCACACGGCCTAAATCAAGTCAACTTAAATTTAAATATTGATCAGCTTAACATACCTTAAGAAGTTATAATCTGTGAACCAGTCCTGCACAGCTATGAGGACATGACAAATAGCCATCAAGTAAGAGGCGATCTGCAAACAGTCGACAGTCACCACATTAGCACTCCGGGCCGTTATAGGGTTGGCATTGGACTCCTCTATAAGCGACGGAGACCAAAGTGCTTGACAGTCTAGTAGTATTATCCTATCATCGGTTACGTACATGTCTATACCTGGAATGTTAAGTAAATTATGATTTGAAGTTTATTGCTTTTTTTAAGGTAGAATACAAATTAATGCTTTTGTCATGCCTTTTAAAAGGTTAAACATTTTGGAGAGTTTAAAAAGAGGAAATCAGGAGATGATGATTAAAGTTAGGGCCTTAAGGTAGAAAACAAATGAATTCTTTTGTCATGCATTTTAAAAATTTATCATTTTATTTAGCTTAGAAAGGGGAAGTTAAGATATGACGGTAGGTTGGCCATTACAGACGGACTGCATTTGGACCGTCAGCCGACTGCAAAATTGCAGTTCTAATGACTGCCTGCAATCCTGCTGCAAAAAAACATTGCAGCTAGCATGCAGAGCGAAACTATAAGGGTTCCGTGTATCAACTTGGAGTAGTCATACTAAACCCTAAAATGTAAGATTAGAACCTACTGCACTGCTTTATCTCTAAAACAGGTAAGTAGATTCAGATTGACTAATTTAAAACCTGCTGCACAATTTATCAAATTGGAATAGAAGTTTGGTGTGTTGTGCACAAGCTGGGGAAAGTTTCTGTTTAAAGAGCATGTGGAAGAAAAATATTTTTACTTAAAAAAAATATTACAACTGCCTCTGGTGGGATTCGGACCAACAACCTTTCGCTATTTGAACGACTGCTCTTCCAACTGAGCTACGAAAGCATGTGGAAGAAGTCAAAGGCAATATCTAGTAGTTATAAAAAAACACACCTTTAGTGCAATGGGTGCCCCTTTCAATCTGCTCAATGTCCTGCATTTTGAACTTAAAGTCAATGGAAGAAGTATCCTTTTCCTGTGTCCCAGTGAAGTCTAAAGCTTCCAACTGATTTTCTATAGCAGAAACATCATTAATCTCTGATGTGTTGTCTGCCAGTTCATGTGAGTTTAGAATATGGTTACACAAGTTATCCGAGTGAGTGTTCTGGGAAATCAGGTTCAATATCATTGATTTACCAACTCCTTGGTTGCCTGAAGATTAAAAATAATACTTAAAAATTGTAATCAATTATTAGGTAGGGAAATAC
Source organism: Anania hortulata (assembly GCA_963576865.1). NCBI lineage: Eukaryota > Metazoa > Arthropoda > Insecta > Lepidoptera > Crambidae > Anania > Anania hortulata. Next base: position 3,371,488 of record OY756400.1, read on the forward strand.
CACCATAAAAAAGTAACTTGCAGTATAATTTTGCAAAGATAACAAACAAATTAGATAGATAGATAGATACTCTTTATTGTACACCATACAAAGAAGTTACAATTTAGAATTAGAGTAACATTTAAAGGTCCTTCTGCAGAGGTCACAATTTTTCTATGAAATATACATTATTTCTAAATAAATTATAAAGATTCAACCATACCCATAATTCCAACAACTAAATAGTTGGTGCTGGAATCATGTAGAAATTCCAGGGCAGCATTGTTTAATTCCAGGTTTTCATCTAATAGTTTTACTGGCTCTGTCATTAATTTTAGTGGCGGGCTTGGTTTCTGTTCTGAAATAATTTTAACATAATAAAGAGGTTAGTATTGTAATATTCATAATAACATAAATATTACAAACATAAAATGATGGCAAAAATATTACAAATAAAATAGTATCTACCTTTTTTTTCTTTATTCTCATTATGAGCTATTTTAGAAGGGTGGATTCCATCGCTTTCGGTTAGTACCTTGGTACTTTTTGGACTCTGTGGCCGTTCTTCTTTGGGAGTGCTCTGCTCTCTTGTTTTAAGTATTATTGTGGGTTGCTTCTCTACTGGTTTTTCTTTACTTTGTTCTTTTGAAGTGTCACGGTCAGATTTGAGAATAACCGGACGCCTTGGTGTAGTTGTCTCCTGAAATTTTAGATAGATAATTAATTTGAACTGAGGTGAAAGTTGTTTTAGAATTCAGTTGTTGACTGGCTTACCTTAGGCATGAACACTTTTTTCTTTTTATCGGACATGGTGCTTCAGATTGATAATTTTAAACTATTTATTATTTGTATTGTAATATGAGAAAAACTAAAATATTCAGCTTCTGTTTCCAATTCACAATTTATATTATAGGTTATATTTCTGTCTCTTTTCTTTTGTTTATTTGTCTGTTTTAGTGTTGCTGCTTGCTCATTGATAGTCGACCTATCGATGATTAATCGATAGTATTTGATTGCTAATCAATCTCAAGACTATCGATTGGCCCATAGACAGCATCGATTTCGATACAATCGAAAGCTAATACCGGTGACAGATGGCGGCGGACGCGGCTCCGGACTCGTCTTGACATTGTAAGGTCAAACGCTGCCATTGGTCGATCCTTGGGCTGGCGGAAGTTGTCTGAAGGATAGACCAATGGCAGCGCTTGACCTCACAATGTCAAGACGAGTCCGGAGCAGCGTCCGTTGCAGTTGGTCACCAGCTTATGAACGAGATAATCCAATTGAATGAGTGCAATACTATCGATACCTTTCTGATCGTCTCTGTCGATACCATAGATAGTTTTGTTGCTTATTAATAATAAACTATCGATTGTTTAAGACTATCGATAGTTCACCTATTTACAATAATTGTATTATTTATCCATTATTATTAGGTATTCCCCCAAAATATTTCAAATAGTAAATCGGCCTCTATGGGTTTCGTTTAATTACACAACTGTTAAAATATGCCCGATGCAAATTAGTAGACAATCGATAGTCATAAATAACCGATAGTAGCCTCCATATTGATTTTTTATCAAAGCACCGATCATTACATGTGACGTTACGGTACGGCGCGGCGCTTCAATTTGGCGGCTATATCTATCATATTTTACAATTAGTATCGATATATCAACAGCGATAACATCAATCATAGTAACATTTTTAAAAGATATGAAAATCCTTTGCTGCTAAAAAATTTATTACAAATGTAATCATTCCCGCCCGCTGCCCGCTAAATTAAAAATACGAAAATTTTATTAAAACACTTAAATTATTTACCTACGTGACCCATCGTACTTGGACTCAGTCGGTAGATTGCATCCTGCGCGAGCGCGAAATATTTTCGAGATATTAGGCCATTTTTACACTAGAGGTCATACCAACGGCAACGGCATTGGCGACTGCGACTGCAAAGAGTATTCTTGGGTGGGCGTCGCACACCCTTGATCCCCCTAGCAACGCCGATTTACATACATCATCATCGCCCTTAATATCGTTTTACACAGATATTGAGTAGGTTCAAAAGGTACGTAAATGGACAAAATTACACATTACACATGAGAGGCTAAAAAGGTGCGTCAAATGTGTAAAATGTACGCTAACGGCAACGCTGGTCATAGCAAATGTTTGTTAAGTTGGCTTATTCATGTCAAGTTTGCCAATTTATGCCAATTTGGCAAATGTGTGTGTCTACACGTGGATGACATTTGACAAAGTAGATAAACGTTTGTATACCTATTGCCATGTGAAGTGCCAGCATTAAAAGAATGTACAGGTCGTGTCGGTAAATCACTATATCAAATCGTGTTTTGGTGGTTATACTAGGGGGCAGCCCTCTTAGCATGACCACTAACTAATCTATTCTAATATTATAAAGCTGAAGAGTTCGTTGTTTGGTTAAATTTACTAATCTCAAGTACTACTAGTTCGATTTAGAAAATTATTTTTGTGTTGGGTAGTCCATTTATTGAGGAAGATTATAGGCTATTTAACGTGATGTTACGACTACGACTAATAGGAGCGGAGCATCAATGAAAAATGTTACAAAAACAGAAAAAAAAAATTAGGAGCTTCCGTTGCGTGCGCTGTGTAAACGGTTAATGTTACGCAAACATCATATACAACGAAATTGTTCCCTTTTAAAAGTTCTTTAAAAAGTCTGTGACAGCATGTTAAGGATTTTTTTTTAGAAGCAATAAATATATTGTGAACGTGACGGTGGTCATGTTGTGCTGGGTTGAGGAAGATGTGAAATAAAACGGCGAATTATTTCTGTACTGTGACCGATTACGATAATAGGCAGGGCAGGTTTGGCTGGTTGGAGATCTTGTGAGGCAGAGTTTCGTCTTGTTTGATGGCTAATAGTCGAGTGTGTCCCTATACTAGCAGGCGTGATCGGGCCAATGTGGAGTGCAAAAGGCACCCTACCAAGCGGCGAACCCGCTAGTGGTGGCGCCGACGGGACCGGAACTGCCGAAACAGGCCGGACCGCTGTCGGGCTCCTTTCTAGTGGGCCCGATCTGGGGGTAAGTCGGACTCTGGCCTCAAGGGCGCCTCTGTAGGCTCGGACCTCGGCTTGGGCCGTCGTCCGTAGGGTGGGCAGGGGAAAAACGGCCAGGCACATGTCTGTGTCGGCCGAAATGAAATACGGGACCTCGCACCCTTCGGCGGGTGCGGTGATGCGAACTAAAATGTTGTGCAGTACTTGAAGTGCTTAAGGTGGTGTTGGCTGTTGTTCTACAATACGCGGTGTAGGAATCGTCAGGGTCGTCCAGAACGTGCCGAGGCCGACGGAGTCGGGCAGCGACATCCTCCTGGGGTGTGTACGTGGCGGCTTTGACTATAAGCGGATTGGAGTGGTTTTTTACCTTATCAAAGAAGAGCTTAGACGCTTCTTTTATATATTGGGCTACTGAGGGCATGTGGAAATCTCTGTGGAGATTCTTACGGCGTATGAACCACGGTTGACCCGAGGCTCTACGCAAGAAATTATTTTGGAAACTTTGCATTCCCTTAAGGCTGTTAGAAGAAGCGTGAGCAAACACCGGACTGGCGTATGTCATCACGGGGCGGATGCAAGTTTTGTAAATTGTCAACTTATTCCTAAGCGACATTTTACTCTTGCTACCGACATGGTGGTATAGTCGGTGGGCATCTTCGCTCGCTTAAGAACGCACGTAATGTGGGGTACAAACTATAACCGTTGGTCGAGAGTGACACCTAGATATTTAACCTCCTTTACCCAAGGGATCGGTCGGCCAAATAAGGTGAAGTAAAAGCGGATTTTTCTGCGGCGGGGGTGATTGGAAGGCCGCGGTACAAAGCGACCTCGAGTAAAGTACACGGCTGCACTTTTCTCGGGGTTCACCTCCACACGCCACTTCCTAAACCACTCGCCGAGAGCATCGGCGGCGCGCTGTAGCGCTATCGTGATGTAACGACGGTTACGACCTGAACGATAGAGAGCGGTATCATCCGCAAAAAGGGCTAACTCCGCGTCCGGCGTCTTGGGTATATCGTTGACAGATCGAAAAGAGTAACGGCGATAACACCGATCCCTGCGGGACGCCGGCGTGGATGAGGACAAGAAGTCTCGCAAGATGAGTACGAGCCTATCTGGCACACCGAGTTGGTATAGCTTGTAAATCAAGCCATTGTGCCAGACCTTATCGAACGCTTTCGCCACATCGAACAATAGCGCTCCCGTCTCTAAAGAGCGGGTTCTGTTGAGTCCGTCCAGAATGTGTTCCGTTAAGCGATGCACCTGGTGGACGCAAGAGTGAGTGGCTCTGAAGCCAAACGCTCATTAATTAAAAGATTATTGGAGAAAATATAATCTTTTAGTCGGAAAACTAATACACGTTCGTATAACTTGCCCATGGTCTTTAGGAGACTGATGGGCCTGTAACTGGTGGTGTGTCTAAAAATCTATCGCACCAATATACTCGTGCAATCAGACGTGACAGATTGCGTAAAGAGCGAGAGGGAACTTAGTGATTGCGCGAGGGTGACAGGTAGTGTGCGAGTGAGAGGGAGATATGGCAATACGTAAGAGACCCGCTATCATCATAGTTTTCCACTCATTTTATTACTATATTTTGCCTATCACATAGTTAATTCTTATTTAATTTAATTACTAGGGCAATTAAAACACTAAAAGTTGGTGTGGTTTATTAAGCATGGTGATTACTATCTAGAAACATACATATGTGAAGTATTGTCTATCATAAGGCGGTAATTACAAAATTAAGAAGGCTAAACTACAGATTTCCTTCGAACTATTTCGGTTTTACAGTTATTACAGATTTACAGGCTATCTTACGGCAATGTTATACATAAATTATAATTAACTATGAAATGGTTGATCTTAAACAATAACTATCAAATCACAAGTGCAAAGTTTAAACGGAATTTTTTACAATTCAATGACCTAACTTAAACCGAACCCGGGACTGTGGTTCCGCAATGGCTGCCGTGCTGAACATATTGGGTACGTAAAATCTTATCTGGGTACAATACAAGTTTTATCAACGATTTCTAAATAAACTTTCGTTCTTACACACTCAACCCAGGCTTACGACTGGCTACATTGATTTTCTGTATTTTTTATTAGCTGTAGTTCAGAATCGAATCTAGTATTTAAAAAACTACCTACTACTTATTATGGTATCTATTTCTATCAGAAGAAAATCTAGAATAATATAATAGATTTTTAAATACGATTTTCTTGTATTCTAGACTCTTCCTCTAAATCACTCCCTAAAACATGACTCATACAGTCATTCGTACCCTGTTTATTTAATCTTAGGTTTTACCGTAGTATGAAATTTCGGGTACGTATTCTATTCTAGGCAACCACCTACAGTGACAGTGTTACTGTAACGATAACGAATAGTTATTATTTCAGTTCAGTTTCAGTTACAGTTTCATAATTTAGTATTTTTCTAGGATTCCCCACAGAAAAGACTTATGACGATTAAAATTAAAACCAGCCAAGTACGAGTCGTACTCGCGCACGGAGGGTGCCGTAGTATTATCTATAATATTCTGTGAATATTTCAAGCGTCTACCTGTTGCCGTTATTAATATCGAGCAAAAAACGGAAAAAAAAACCAAATTTTTGTATGGGAGCCCCACTTAAACATTTATTTTATTTTGTTTTTAGTATTTGTTGTTTTAGGGGCAACAGAAATACATCATCTGTGAAAATTTCAAATGTCTAGCTATCACGGCTCATGAGATACAGACTGGTGACAGACAGACAGTTAGACAGACGGACAGTAGTCTTAGTAATAGGGTCCATTTTTACCCTTGGGGTAAGGAACTCTAAAAAAGTAAAGTAATTTCAATGATTAGTAGTCGATTCAAAATGTACTGCAATCGCTGATTTCATCGTTTGTTTTGTTTAATATTTTACGTTATATTGTACGATATGTATACAAAAAATACCTGCAAGACTATGATAAAGGAAATTCTCATCAGAATTCCACGGATAATGGCGCGAAATAAATAAATCCCAAATGTTGGGGCAATACGAGTACAATAGCATTAGATGTGGTAAGTTCTACTTTAGTTATGACTGCTATTTACCTCGTGGTAGAGGAGCGGAGGGATGCGAACCCCATCCCTCTATTAACATCATCAAAATGTGGCCTGTCCACTTTCACTTTTTTCTACTATGTCGAGGGTTGCTACACACATAAGCGGTGCAATTCGGCATTGTCGGTTCGGCAGTATTTATCGAACTAAAAGCCGACTCAAAGCAATTACTGAGTGTGTTCGACTTCAATCGGCTTGTGCCGATCAGGTAGTTTATTCGAAATGACGCATTATTCAATTCGGCAGTATTTGTAGTACGAATAATCCCAAACCGTAGCAACTACATAAATTACGTCGGACTTCATTCGGTTTGTGCGGCTATTATGATTAGATTATGTGCGGTAGCCGAGCGGTTTGTGATTCCCGATTCATCTACACATATCTGGGGGCACGGTAGTGCCCTCCAATGAAATGAAATGAAAATGAAAATGAAATGAAAAATTTATTTGCTTGTAACATGGTAATACATTGATGTTTACAAAATGGTTTGAGCTCATGTTTGACAAATTTTTGTCATGCAAATATTAAAATTTTAAACACTAGGTAACACATTCAAATTTAATTTCATTCAAACCTCTAGTACACATGTCAATTAATTATATCATACAAATGTCAACAAGAAAAATTCAAAAATAATTCAATCAGATTAAATAAATTACACACACTATGTCAATAATAAAATCCTAAAATGAATACAATTAAATACAATAAGAATCATTAACAAATTAGTAAAATTTACCGTTCTTCAAAGAATTCCTGAATTGAATAAAAACATTTAGACAGTAGCCAAATATGCAATTGCTTTTTATAAGTCGATATAGGTAGATGTTTGAAGGCTTCAGGCAGCTTGTTGTAAATTTTAATAGCCATACAGTATGAGCTTCGTTTAAATAGTTGCAGCCAAGGCCGCCAAGTCGAGCAAAAAAGCGGCACGGCCGTACCATCCTTTTCTCGAATTCGATTTTACCACCCAGCTTGGCCGATTAATGCCTCTATCCTGTGGTAATATTCCTTAACTATATATATATGCACTGTTGTGATATTTGACGATTCGTTATGATAATGATATGATTTATTGTACATAAGAGAATGCGAACGGATTCCTTTTGATTACCTACTATTAATCATAGTTTTATTTTTTTTATAAAATTTTAGCAGCAAGGTTTAAAATCTTTTAATTTTTTTACAATGGTTAATATAATCGAATTGGAGTATATCCTGACTGCACCTGGATTATGCGAACTACCTTTTTAGCGCTGGCTATGTACCTTTTGGGAACCCAGTTGCGGCAACACTGCTAGATTAAAAAATCCGATACGATTCATATCGCCCACTCTTAGTGCTGCATACATATTGCATTTACACATTTATTTAATTAGTTTAGTTACCTACAAAATATTCTAAAACTACGCCTACAAAGGCTACAAAAATAAAAACTATACTCAAGATCTGGCAGTATGGCTGTATAGGCCATTTCCATCGTGGGTGAATAAAAAAAACGAACTACTACTGTCATGTCTGAGGAAAAAAAGCGCGGGAACTTCGAAGAGTAAAGGCGGGCTCCTTAAATTTTTTAACTTCAATAATTAAAAAAGTTGTTAAATTAAGAGTTTTAACCGCAATTAAGACGATGGGGAGGCGAGCAGGGAAAAAAAGAAAAAAAGATGATGTTCCTGATCAGGATTCGGGGGGTCTCAACCGAGACTCTACCAGCACAACATCGGAGTCGGAGGACGAGGGAGAGCAGGAGAGTAACCATGCCCCATATTATGTTACCGACTATACTCGAATGTATCCAGAGGATTCAAATGCAACAGAGTTTGTCGTCTTTGTACAAGCAGTAGGCAGTGAGACACCAATAGGCAGCAGAGATCTTCTTTCCATTTCAAACTGCATAAGAAGATATAATAAGGGTATTAAGTACTTAAGGGCTCTCAATAAATACAAAATCGGCGTATATTTTGAAAAACCAGGATTGGCCAATGCATTCTTAATAAATAAAACATTTTTAAAAGAAAATAACTTTGCAGCCACAATACCAGCAACATCAACAGAAACAACTGGCATTATTCGTAATGTCCCAGTAAAGTACACAAATAAGAAAATATACACTCTTCTAAGCAGCACTAAGAAAATTATAAGCATCCGTCGTTTTTTCAGAAAAGTTGCTACAGCAAATGGTTTCGTCCGTCAGCCAACTCCAACAGTTGCCATCACATTCGCAGCAACCTCCCTGCCGGATTTTGTGGACCTCGAGGGATGGAGACATAACATCATGCAATATATACCACCGGTAAAGCAGTGTTATCGCTGCTTGAGGTATGGACACATTTCTAAATACTGCAAAAATGATGAGAGATGTTCAATCTGCAACAATAACCACAATTATAAAGACTGCACAATCACCAAAGAGAATGCTGTTTGCGCTCATTGTAATGGTAATCACATTAGTATTTCTGGTCAATGCCCCATCAAACAAAAGAAAATTCAAGAGAACAGAATTAAACACAAAGCACCCACTTATGCAAATCTGTTTGATAAGAAAAATTTCCCAGAACTAAAGACCACTGTTAAAGATTACAAAAAACCTCAAACCAACTTACTTGACATACTAAATACTGATGCATCAGCAATGAATCTTTTAATAGAAACTATAATTAAAATAATTACTTTGAACAAAACAAATGAGACAATAATTTCATCAAAAAATATTTTAGGTATTCTATCAGAAACTCTCAGTAAGAAAGAAAGGTTACTAAGTTCACAGAACAATATTTAAATATAATGCAATGGAATGCTCAGAGCATACTGAGCAGTCGCAATTTATTTCAAAAATATATTTATGATAACTACATAGATATAGCTTTAATATCAGAAACATGGCTCAAGCCTCACCAAAAATTTAAAATTAAAGGTTATCACATAGAACGAAATGACTGTGGAAATGAGCATAATGGGGTTGCTATTATAATTCATAAAAGCATTCAGTATGTCAGGCTCCCAACTTTTTTTGATAATTCTTTACAAAATCTAGCAATCCAGGTAACAATTAATAATAAGAAATACACAATAGTTTCAGTCTACTGTCCAAACAACAGCTCACCAAGATTTCACATTAAGAAGTTCACAGATCTAATAGATAGTTTACCAAAACCTATTTTTGTAGCTGGAGATTTCAATGCTCATCACACAATTTGGGGATGCAACTCCATAGACCCTCGAGGTAGAAATATATTTGATAATTTAGATGACTGTGACTTAGTACTGTTAAATGACCAACAAGTAACAACTGTAGGTTCACACAGTTGGAGACCGAATGGCTTGGATTTAACTATGGTAAGCTCTTGTTTGGCATTAAATTGTGACTGGAAAGTCTATGATGATCCTTTAGGTAGTTATCATTTACCCACCTTAACTTCAATGCAACTATTTGCTGTATGTACACCATTGCAAACATTTGTTGCTTCAGGAACTGATATTCCTGATCATCCCAACCTTCGATTAGTAAACTGGGAACACTATTCAGACACAGTCAATGAAATGTTAAATGATTTTCCGACTTTTAATTACAACAATCGTCCTCTTGAAGCATACAATTTTTTTTGTGACACAATCAAATCTGCTGTAAATATGTCAATGCCAAATTACAACAAAAATAATACCAATCGTTCCGTTTCACAAACGTCTCGTAGTAACTTTAAACATCTTTCGGTTCCTTGGTGGAATGAACGTTGCGCTAGCGCTGTACAAAACTCTAAAGAAGCTTTTATAAAGTTTAAAACTGACCCTTCGCCTGAAAATTATGTTAATTTTAAAAAATTACAGGCTTTAAAAAAACGCATAATTAACACTGAAAAAAGTGCGAACTGGAAAGAGTTCTGCTCAAATATTAATAGACTGACTCCAGTATCTCGAATTTGGAATACCCTGAGAAAGTTTAATAAAAGTAGCGATTCTAGGTTTCTACAGAATAATGAATGTCCACCTTGGGTTAATGAATTTTTAAGGAAATATACCCCAGATCATGTAGAAGCTCCACCTCCTAATAACTATAATACTTCAAGCAATAATACCTCAGCTAACAGTTACTTAACAGACATTTTTAGCTTATCTGAACTAGTCTCAGCTGTTAAGTCGCGAAAGGACACTACTTGCGGTTTAGATTATATTTCTTACAAGATGTTTAAAAAACTTACTAAAGATAATTTATCAAAATTGCTTTCTATTATTAACGGGTTATGGAAGAGTAATACAATCCCTGAAGAGTGGAAGGTGGACTGTTTAGTTCCAGTTTTAAAGCCAAGTAAAAATAAAGATAGTTCCGATTCATATCGTCCGATTGCACTCACGTCATGCGTAGGTAAAGTATTTGAGCAGTTATTAAAGCAACGTCTAGAGTTTTTCATTGAAAGCAATCACTTACTTCCTAACAATCAATTTGGTTTTAGACGTGGTCGTTCGGCTCGTGAGAGTTTGGGATGTTTATTTACAGATATACAAAAAGCTTTGACTGAAAATAAATATTTAGTATGTGTATTTTTTGATATTATAGGTGCCTTTAATAATGTAAATCTTTCAGTTTTATCAACTACGCTACTTTCTTTAGGAATTCCCAATAAAATTGTGACATGGTTGTACGAATTCTTAAATAAACGTAAGGTTTTTGTGAAGATAAACAATAAATTGTATGGACCTAGGCTGTCTTACAAAGGAGTCTGCCAAGGGGGTATTTTGAGCCCCTTGTTGTATATTTTATATATTTATAGATTAAATGAAATTTTAGGACCTGATCCTGACATAACAAATTTGCAATTTGCAGATGATTTAGCTATTTATACACAAGGTTCAAATCTTACAAATCTTATAGACAAATTGAATAGCGTGCTTGTTAAACTTCACTCGTATTTAACTTATTTGAACTTAGATGTAAATGCAAGCAAAAGCAAAGTTGTAGTTTTTAAGAAACGTAACATTCAATTGCCTATTTCTAACATAAAATATAATAATGAAGAGTTGCCAACAGAAATGTGTGCAAGATTTTTAGGTGTTATTTTCCAACAAAACTTCTCCTGGAAAATGTATGTCGACTGTCTCATAGAACGATCACTCAGAGCTACTAATATTCTTAAATCTCTAACTGGTACTCAATGGGGCGCTGACCCTAAAATACTGCTGGTATTATACAAATCTCTGGTGAGAAGCCATTTCGAATACGCTTTCTTTTGTTTTGCATCAGACAAAAAGCTCGTCGAGAAACTTAATAAAGTCCAAAATAAAAATTTACGCATTATCTTAGGTGCTATGAACACGTCACCGATTAATTCAATGCAAATTGAATGCAATTTGCCTCCATTAGATATACGGTTTGATTATCTCCGGAAAATATTTTTGATGAAATTATTGGTTGTAAATAATAGTATATTATTAAGAAAGTTATTTAATGCTAATTTCACTTCCTATTTAAATATAGCATTAAGAGATGTTAAAAAGTTAAAAGACGAAAACAATGTTCATACAAGTGATGAATTACCATGTTATAGTGGTCTTTATCAAAGTAAATTTTTTGAAATGAAGATTATTATTAATAAAAAACTGTTTTGTAAATATGTTGTACATAATGAACTTAATGATTGGGAAGGATACAGGCAGATTTATACGGATGGTGCAAAAACGGTAGAAAATGTTTCTATGGCATTTTATGATCCATGCTTAAAGACTGGTCATGGAATAAAATTACCTACCGTTACAAGTATATACACGGCCGAGGCATGTGCCTTATTAGCTGCCTTACAGTACATAGAAAAATTTGACAGTCAAAAGTGGATTATTATATCAGATAGTATGAGCGTTTTAGAAGCACTGTCTAATCCATGCCACAATGCTAAAACAAATTACCTAATTATAAAAATCAAAGAAAAGTATGTCGAGCTAATTAATGAGGGTAAAGATATCATATTTTTTTGGACTCCTTCGCATATAGGTGTGGCTGGCAATGAGCAAGCAGATTATTTTGCTAAACTTATAACAAATACTTCGGATCTAGTTCCTGCAAAGAATATTAAATTACCACATTCAGATTGCACTACTCTTATAAAAGAATCGTCACGGAGAGAATGGACAGAGCATTGGCAGGAAACTCTTCAAGCAAAAGGAACCTGGTATAGAGAAATAAATAATGATATAAGAGTGCCCTGGTTCTTTAAAGGAACTTTCAAGAACAGAAAATTTTACTCATTAATCTCTCGGTTACGAATTGGGCATGGTCGTTTTAACGAACATCTGCATAGAATGAACATGATTACCTCCCCGTCATGCACATTTTGTAATGAACCAATTCAGTCTCTCCATCACATTTTCTTTGAGTGTTCTGAATTCTCACTTCAAAGACTTATCTTGATTGAAGATTTATTAGAAGTCTATAAAAGGCCTGAAGACATCCCGCGCCGTCTACAGGAACTTCTCAAGAATGAAGAAAACTATAAAGCCCTATATAATTTCATAATTTCAACTGTAGAAGAGCTTTAAACATTATTTGTGAAACGGTTGATGAACGTCTCTAAATTAAAAAAAATACATTGAAGATACATTTTAACATAAGACCTGGCTGTATGGCGAAAGCCTTTGCCTTTTCCAACCATCGAGGAAGGAAAGAATGGAACCAAAAAAAAAAAAAAAAATGTCATGTCTGATGACCTGCTGTATGTTTTGACAGCGGGACGATACGCAAAAAAATAATTCGATTTTTGAGACAATGGCCGTGATGAGCAATTTAATAAGTTTCGCTTTTGTTTATTTAGTGTTTCTGGGACCCTTTGAGTGTAGCGCAGATATTTGTGAGCAGAAGGGCCCATGTAAATGCGTGTATCCAAATGGCACCGGTGTAGACTTGAGTCCTTCGGTGCTTCCTACAGGATTCTATCCGGTTTCCTATTATAAACCTACTTACAACGCTACAGAGGTTTCTAAGTATGATCTGCAGACCTATTATTTCCATCCTTGTGCGGATGTTTCGCTGAATGTATCGACCTATTCTTGTAATAAACCTATGTCAGTAAGTACCCACTAATACTCTTAAACACTTGCATTGTGCTTTTACCATTATTATTACATAGCATAAGTGACCTAATTAAGCCTGAAGGACTTTACCACCATGGATGAAATTACCCAAACCAAATTTTTGTGTAAAAAACATCGGTTGAAGCACAGAATAATAAGTGAAGGAAAGGTTGCGCACAGGAATTATAAGACTACCACAATACCTTGCGATTTCTCTATCAGTTTTATGCCATGTATTTATCAGATTACAATAGATGCACAACACAACATGTGACACGTTTTTCAACGTTGCAACATTCTTCGATGTCTCTAGATTTCTTCTGTCTCAACCATTTAGATGAGAAATATAGAGATAAGATGTCAGATACTTAGTTACACTCTTGTGCAACATTGCTAATACTAAGAGTTACATGTTGCACCTTAATTGTTGAAATGCAACATGGCTTTACAGAATAAAAATATGTTTCAGATGTATCGTGAATCATATACGTTGAATAAGACTAGTGGTGGACTTGTAGGTGCAACATTTAATTTGACCAGTACTAATTGTGAATTTTTGGGAGACAAGGCTGATGCCAATTTCACTTCAGGAAATTTCGTTCCAGCAATCACATTCCACCTTGGTCCATCGTGAGTATTTTTTTAATTTTAGGGTGAATTTCCATCGGAGCTGTGCAATTTAGGCTGTTATTAGAATGTATAGTATAAGTAAACATGGTTGCTCTTTTATTTGTAAGTACATCTTTGGTTTAAACGCAACCGTAAGTTATTTTTTTTAACAAATTTAATTGGTCAAGCTACAATAAACCTTGTAAAACATAAATAGTGTTGATGAAAGGTGAAATAAAAACACTGGAAAACTTCACCTGTATAACATGAAACTATAATAATGCTGTGAACTCATAAAAACTTCAAATATAGGTCTTTGGTCTGCATTAAGTAAGCATGTTAACAAATGTTAAACTAGTTTTTGCTCCATTAGTGTGCTCACATGTGGCAGGGGCGTGCCTCCAATATAGGCTATTATGCAGAGCCTACCTTCATAAAAAACCGACAGAACAGCTAACCATAATTATTAATTACGTATTCAACAATAAACAATAAATATTCTGTAACCATTTTGTCGTCTACCTGTACTTATTCCTTACTAAAGCGCGCAACTGCGTAACTGTGTAATTTAACCAATTTTAGGCTGCCGCGAGATCGCCTACTGTTTCACGCAAATTTACTCAATTTTCACTCACAGCCTACCCCCATCTGAAACCAATGCACGCCCCTGACATGTGGTTATCAAAACCACAAAATTTCAACATACTAAAGCATCAAATGTAGATAAGTTAAACTTGTTTAACAGCTGACAGTTGTTGTTAAAACAGGTTTTTGATTGAACCATGTTTTAAACTCAATAAGTAATAATGTTAAAAGATTTTAAGCTGTAGCGTACTTGAGTCAGTATGAGAGATGAACTAATAAAGACAAGATGGTAACGCTGACACAATACAAACGAGACCGGACCTCGCATGTATAATGTCAATAGTGTTTAATTAAATAGCATTTTGTTATCTTCTATTTATTGTTACTTTACTTAAGTTAGAATGAGAGAAAGCATTGGTGTAAATATTTACATAATATTGACTATCACAGAGTGGAGGCTGTACCTCCAATCTTAATAAATTCAGGGATTTAACAGTTCAATCAAATAAATATTTGTTAACAAACTATACTTGTGTCCGATAGTCTCGGTGGGGTCGTTACCCCATGCATTATTGTATGGCTGCATTATAGTAACCTTTTACTATAATGCATGCATGCCACACAATGCTATTCAAAATACCTCTTGTATTCTTCAATGTGGCCAGATATTGCCCAAGAAAATTATTTTTTATATTTTTTATATCTACTGATAAAATATACTCTTTGTAATTTACAGCACTACTACTGTGTTGCTTATATGCAGTGATGGGAACAGTAGACTGCACACATACGACATGGACGAACCAAATGCCGGTGTAAGTATCCTAATAAATAATGTACTATTTTGATCCCAAGGTAGCGAGAGTAAGGGCTCAAATACGTGAAAATTAAAACACCTGTCTCACTTGCGAGAATGAACGAAAAACGAGTGGAGCTAGAAACTAGGAACGAGTTGGTGAGCATGGGGCGTAAACGTACCAAGCGAGCGAGTGTTACTCAGCGTGTGTTCTAACCGCAAGCATCGCTGCGAGTTTTTTTGTTTAAAGCTTTGTTACTGCGACAAACTAGTGGAGAGAGACTTCTCGTCGGCAGTGTGAACAGTCAGCGATCAACTATTATTAATAATAACAATCTATATCAATTTAACGTTTCTATAGCGAAAAAATTGTCGGTAGTTAGTCTTTTCCTTGTCAGTGCTAAGACAGGTGTCTGAATCCAATGCTTCGCATGAGAATGTTTCCTTATTCATAAATGTGCACTGATTACATCACCATACCGTCCACGCCACCGGCATCATTCTCGCTGAAGTCGAAATGCACACATCATGGCCATGTCTGTGAATATACCGTCTAATAATCCGCGACGATATTTAATTCCGACAAGCATTTTCCTCCTTGGATACATTTATCATAATCATAGTATTATTTACTGGTTTTCCCATACAGGGTGGCCAGAAAAGTGACGTCCAAAAATTTTTTTAGGTGTCTAGTGTTGAGAGGTATCTGAATCACCCCTGTGTATGTTCTACGATTTTTCATAGTTTTCATGAGGTACCTAAAAAAAATTGTTGGACGTCAATTTTCTGGCCACACTGTATACTTAACTAGAGTAAGAGTAAATATACGACCGCGTGCATTTCGGTTTGTCAATAAGACACGTTGACCAGAAAACAAATACATAATAATAACAAATTGTTCGAATAATCACTGCAACAAATAACTAGCCCTAAACCAAAATAGCTTTTACTATTGTGATCACTGTATTGTACCTATATCATATCGTGTTTGGGTGGAAATGCTAGAGGGCTAAACTCTTATTAGATTACGTACATAAGAGCGTGCCCACACACTGCGGCGATTTTTAGTATCTACTTTTAAACTGCGACTTAGAACTTAAATTCAATTAAAAAGTCGCAAAAACGCGATCTAGTCGCTAAGTCGCCGGTCGGTCGTGCTTATGATCGCGGGGAGTCGCCAAACCGCGATGAAAAGCAAAGCGGTCGGCGACAACGCAAAAACAAACATTTTTATTTTTAACATTAACATCTTAAATAGCTGAGAGATGAGTACTCCGGACTTGGCGTCGCCGTCTCTGGGGTCCCGGGTTCGATCCTCAGTCGAGTCAATGTAGAAAACGAACTTTTCTATGTTGCCTCGGGTCTGGGTGTTGTGGTAGCGTCGTTGTTTTTGATTTCTATAACACAAGTGCTTTTAGCTACTTACCTTAGGATCAGTACAATGCATGTGATATTGTCTAATACACCCTGTACTTTGCAAAGGGGTGTTAAATTAAAAAAATAAGATCTAGGGAATAATAAAAAGAAGCGGTTTAATCGTTATTATTTTATAATCGTATGTTACGAAAAAAAAACTAAAATATCCGAAAATAATGTTAATAGAAAGATTACGAAAGCCGCGCGGTCATTTATCAGAGGCGTAGGTACGGCGAGCCTACAAGGACCTTACGCAGTGCACATACGATTAAATTTTTTCATGAATGAGTTAAATTAAATGTAAACAAAATTGATTTTTGTTCTTTGCATAGTTCGATAAAGTTACTAATTCTGAGCCACTCCTAAAGATTTGGCACCCCTTTGCAATGTAACCCTGTATTTATTTATTTATAAACATTATGGTGGTGGCCGCACCGCGTGTCTAAAAGTCGCTCTGTACGCACGCAAGCTCTAATATAAGGTGCTTCATAAATATCTGCAACGGCTGAAATGGATAAAAGTATTGCTTATGTAGATTACGATAGTGAAGGAATTACGTGCCCCGGATCGGTAACTAATTATTTGCGAAAAGACAGTAAATAAATGGTTACTTGCTTCAATTTGCATAACACACTTCGTCATCCGCCCTTGACTTGGCCGCCGGGCGGTATAATGTGAAACGTTAGCATTTTTGGACAGGTGTGGACGGTTTGAGACAGAATAAAGACTAATCTTTATTTAAAATAATTTTTTGAATGAAAAAAATAATGATGTTCGGGACATAAAATTACTTTACTATCGTAATCTATATAAGCAATACTTAAACCCATTTCAGCCGTTGCAGATATTTTTATAGCACCTTATATATTTTATTTATTCTAGATTTTGGCGTTCTACTCGAAAGATTCCTGTCTGAAGCAGCTAGAGGAACCAGGCCGGTCATTCGGCTCGACTTTACTCATAATATTCTTCTCTTTCGTGATCTTCTACCTCGTCCTCGGAGTTTGTACTAAGAAATTCCTGATGGGAGCTACGGGAGTAGAGGTCATACCCAACTTAGGGTTCTGGACTGATCTACCTAATTTAGTTGTAGTAAGTTAAACTTTTATCCCTTATTAATAATAATAAAAAAAATATTACTAGATAGATGCGTGCGTGCGTGCGTTTGTGCGTGCGAGCGTGCGTGCGTTTGTGTGTGTGTGCGTGCGTGCGTGTGCGTGTGTGCGTGTGTGATTGTGAGTGTGTGCATAAACATGTAGACTAGATTTAAACAATGCATAAAGAATTACCAACCGATTTGACCAAGTTTTTAGACATTAAAAAATAAAATAAAATGTTTTTTATTTTTTTATTTTAATAAATTGACACTATAGGACAGCAATTGGACGTCTCGATAATGGTGACATACGTAATAAATTGGTTGTCTCATCTTTAGCTCAATTTGTCCGTAATGTGCGCAGCGTACGATTATGCTCACACGTGCCTAATGTAGAAGCCGGAAGCCGGTCATAAGCATTTGTGGCAATTTGCCAAAACTGTTATTTGGGGACTGAAACATTAAAATAGCGGTCCATTCTTTTATCTCTTTTTTTGTTATTTATCTATAAATAAAATAAATAGTTGTCTACATTATCAGCCAAGTGCCATATTTTGTCTTAATCTGATAAATTCTTCCCACAACCAACAACAAGTGACAATCTAGCCTAAACTAAGTAAAGTTTGTACTATGGCTAGCACTATAGATAACGGAATGTATTCTTTGAATAAATTGTGCTATCATCAATATCTATGGTACTTGTCATCTAATTGATTTAACTCAACCTGTGTAAACTGTGGCGTGTACGTAGGTACATATACAATTGAAAATGTTATTTTTATTTCTGAACCTCGATAATTCATTTAATAGAGCTCTACAGATCCATATGTTTGTAAGACAACAAATAACTAGTGAAATATTGACTCATAGGACAAGTACGTCTTAAAGTAACTGCGCAACTATTAGCATGGCAGTACCCGCACGCGCCGCAGTCATCGGATTTTAGAACCTATTCTAAATTTCGGATGACTAGATAAAGAAAATGAAATTCTATGTAGTTCATCAGTTAGATTATCAAAAAATAATAACGTCATATTTTTTTCTTTTGTCAATTAACCAAAAAATAATAAAGTGTCAAAGTTCGGGAGTGGGGGCTCGTGAAGTCACTTCTACGGAAACAATTTAGGTAAATCACGCCTAGCCAAATATTTTAATTATGTAAAAAAGGATCACGTATTCTATCCAATACTTTTTGATCCTCTAGCTGAAAGACAGAAAAAAAATAGTTTGCTGTCATTCCTCTGTCATACGGACTCTCAGAATGCGGATGATGTCATCAGACTCGGCGCGTACGCTGCCTACGCTGCCGCCGATGCGTACAACCGTATTGAAATCCATAGCATTAAGCACACGTTCACAGAACTTCTGTTAGAATATGAAAGGATGCGATGCGGATTGTGCGGGTACCGCGGCGCGTGCGGTCAGTGCGGTGCGGCTAGGTGCGCGAGGCCATCAGTAAATCCGATGACTGCGGTGCTGACAGGTGCGCAGGGTCACCTTTAGCGATATACTGTGTCAATACTTTTATCTTGCTTATTGACTGTGAGCATACAGATAAACTGAAAAATAAAAAAATATATTTCATCTCATGTTTAGGGTTCTGTAAAAATTAAATTAACCCTTAACCAGGCCTAGAATGTTGGGCTGTGTTATTAGTTTTTACCCGTATGATAAGTGCATAATATACCAAGAAATGTAGGAACTATTTAACCTCTGTCCTGGTAATGGGTTATAAGATTGGCGGCAGAGAATAGGACCCAGGCTCCAGCCTGCCCTTAAAATCATAATTAGCCCAATCAATTCACTGCTGAACATAGGCCTCTCCTAAAGCACGTAGCCTGATCAAATGTTTGTTTCAGGCGGATACCTTATTTAAGTTTTAATGTAACTATTTTCTTTATTTCTTCCAGGATGGCTGGGCATTCGCAATCCGCGGTTGTCGACTGCCCACGCGTGGTGTTGGGCCGGCTGGCCCCTCCGATCCCAACAGCTACGATAGCATATAACATAAAACCGCCGAGGACTTCAGCGAAGGTCAGCTCGTTCTCGTTGAGTAAATACATACAGTAACACACGAATAACATCGTAAGTGCACATACTATGCGGTTCACTTACAATGCTATTGGAGGTAGACAGTCTTCGTACAGTGAGCCAAAAAGGTTTACCCTAAGGTTGCATATCGCAAAGCACGTTAAGCTACAATAAGAAAAAACATTTAGCTTGAATGACAGTGGTTCAAACTCTTTAGACAAATGTCAAATTAATAAAACAACTTTTTTATTAATTTGACAAGTGTTAACTTGTAACTACTTAATCAATCTTGAAAGTCGTTTTTGACCTACTTCTAATAATTATATCGGTTTGAAAATACGTAAGTATGTGTAATCAGGATGAAATCTACTAGTTTGATACCATTCAGCAATACGTATGGTAGAGCCAGGAGGTGGATAGTTCAGTACAGTATAGTACTTTTCAATCGCTATTAGTTGAATTTTCCTGTTTAGGCTCATTTGATTCGTTCTGACGAGTCTCATGCAAATGTAAACATGTTTTATAGGTTAAATTACATATTATATAAAAATTATTCATAAAAAAACTGATGTTACAAAAGTTAAAATAGAGTAACATCTACTCGTGAATTTTTAATATCTTTATGTCATCACCTGTCAAACTATCAAGCATGACTGCGGGCCCTTTTCTTTTTGGCCCACTGTTCACAAATTAAACGAGAGTCGAATCGCCACAGCCTCGCCACTTTTCTGTTACTCATACCTGCATTATTTGAGACCACATCCGCGGCGCTGGCCGATCTGAGTTGATAGCTCAGAGATAACCCTAACATAAATACCTTCGTCGTATAACATTGTAAGTGCGTATACGATGTTATTGTAGCAGGTGTTAGTAACAGCCTTATATTGTTTCATTCATCATCGTATTATCGGCAACATAGATAAGTAGCTTGTTTATTATTCTGAATGTAGAATAGTTTTTTGTGTCACGAAGTCTGATTGTTTTTTTTTCATACAAATCCGTATTGTTTTTTTTTTTGTAACAGTAAGAGCAAATACTAGATATACTTCTTGCTGACTGTACGTACATACATACCTGTTGTATTTTAAATAACGTGTCCTTTTGCGCCTCTTTAAACAAAGTGGTATTGACCTTAAATCCAGATTTAGCTTAAGTCTTTAACTGCCTAAAAACTAGACGGTCCATTACAAGAAACGCGGACATCTACACGTATGCTTCCAGTGTGTATATGCCATTATGTCGAAGACCTATTTAACATAATCCGACTAGAACGTCTCTGTTGTATTATTGAATCGCAAATTCGAAGTTCAGTTGTGGCGCTGACGTCACATACTTTTTTATATACTAAATATTTAGTTGGAGTATCATGTTTGTCTTCATACCGTCGTTTTTTTTCTTCCCAATAAGGCTGTTTTGATTTATTAGGGAATAAGAACTCTACACCAAGTACAACATACGTTTAAATCAAACCTTACCATTGTTTTTAATTGATTGATCATAATCAAGACAATCTTTCATAATATTATTTTCAAATAACATAAGCCAGCCAGGCAAAGGCAAAAATTTAAAAAGAAAAATACGAATCTCGTCGTTTTTAAAAATTACAAATTACGTAAATCATGTATATTTCTGATATTATATACATATATTACATATCTTATTTACATTACGACCTAATCTGCCTTTTTAATAATCAGCTAAACTAAACTAACAGTTAATTTGCATAATACCATCCTCGAACCAACTGTTTCCGATAACAAGCTCGTATGTATGTTAATTAAGTGATAGTAAACCATCTTGCCACAGTGTGTTTCTTCTAATATGGACTTATTAACATAGGTATTTTATGCCAACCACGGCTTATAGTGTGAGTTTCTTTACTTTTACGCGATTTTTTTAAAACATTCGGGGTGGCGCTGCAGTCGCCATTATAGAGAAATAATAGATCAATGCCAAAGGTTACTTTTTAATCACTGAAGACTAAAAATTTTGCTGCCCATCTTGCCCTTCTAATCGGAACAAAGAAAAACTGTTTCGTGGTAGAAATAACCAGGAAAGCGGTGCTACCCTAAAGGCGAGCTCGCGCAATAGGGATGACGACTGTGTCAAGAAAATGAGTTCTATTTAGTCCGTCAGTTAGATTATCAAAAAAGAATGGACACTTCTTTTTTCTTTATTCAATCGACTAAAAAATTACAAAGATATAGCGCGTCAAAGTTCGGGAGTAGGCTATCGGGACGTCACTTCTAAGTAAAAATTGTACCAAGATGTTATGTCATGCTGTGACATTTCAAATCAATATAGCTCTGTAATATTTTGATTCTGTGAAAAAAGAAAAAAATTATTCTACCTGATAAACGAAAAAAAAAAGTTGTCGTCATCCCTATTCTCTAACCAGGAGCCTGTTCGTTGCTCGCCTCTTTGCCTGGCTCTCAGGCCTCTTCCGATTTTATACGATAATATGGATGGTAAAATTTGCTTTCGTTGACGTGACACCATGCAGCGCTGCTCTGAATGCCATACAAATTCACGTCAAAGTTTTCAATCGATTAAAAAGTTGAAAAGCACACGCGAAAAAGGTGAGATTGGCTTCGATTTTCTAATTAGATTTTGTGAATCCCCTTTTACTACTTACTGATCACTTTCGTTGAATATAAAATCTGGCAGGGTTGGCATGGATTTATCTTAGTAAATAGGTGTATTACAGTACATACTGTTGTTATCTCCAACGCAAGGTTTATTATCAGATATCTGTCTCTTTGTTGACTGTGAAAATACAGGCAGTCTTTTTTATTCTTATCATATAGCATTGATTTATGAATCTTATTTCTTTTAGATTGGCAAGAATAAAATCGAATATAATAGGCTAGTTTCCTGAGTCAAAAAAGATTATTCTATTTAGTCCATCAGTTAGATTATTTAAAAAGTATTGGACACATATTTTGTCTTTTGTCAATTAAACAAAAAATGACGAAGATAAAGCGCATCAAAGTTTAGGAATTGGAGCACGTGACGTCACGCTTTGCTATAAAGTGTCGCAAGGCGTGATGTTACGCGGTACTTAAATGGGCTATAACTTCATCATTTTTTGTTTGATTGAGAAAAGTAAAAATACGTGTCCAATATTTTCTGTTAATCCAACTGACGGACTAATTAGATTTTTTTGGAAACTAGCCCATTATTTCTACATTGTATAAATAATTACGATACGAATGTATGTATGATAATATGGAAGTGCCAATTATATAAAAAAAATATAATAATTAGTATAAAAATATGTAGTTTATTATAATATGTCATTAAACTATTATAATTAATTGATTCAATGATTATATACAATTTGATTCTACTCGTGATTCTTAGAAACAACAGTATTGCACGCTGCATAATAATATTTTGTAATTATTTCTCCAAAATACGTGATATATTTTGTAATTGTATATTTTTATAACTTCACATATCTAAAATGGGTAATTTGGATATTCTTACATCTAATATTTACGTTTGTTGGACCAAGTTAAATATTTTTATAAACTTTGATAGTGATACATACGAGTATACCACCGTTTTGAGTGAAGCCAGAATTTATAAGTTTTTCGCCTTTATAACTTAAATAATTCTTATAATCTTTGGTGTAAGTAAGAAATAAAGTTTATAGACATTTTAATAAACGAAATAAACTAATAAAAGGAAAGAAACTAATAAAATTGGGCCTTTTATCAATGTCAGACCGTTGATAAATTCCTCACGGAGATAAGTATACTATTATGAATATCAGTATTCCTGCACAAATTTTGGACTCCATATATAGTGATGTGCCGAGTCGCTGTTTTTGTGAATCGAGTCAACTCGAGCCAGTTTCTACGGTATTCAAATCATGACTCGATTCCGCGATTCGAGGCAGTACTCGAGTTCTATGTGTGGTATTCGAATGTTGACTCGAGTCTAGTACTCAAGTCTAGAAATTACAAAATGATCTTGATGAGCTTTTTTTCAAATTAGTTGTAATTTTGTAATAAAATTAATTAAAATAATTTCATAACAATTAAATTAACTCACAGTAACAGCTAACTGACACAAAAAAAGGAAATCAAATCAAAAAGTTGCAGGTTCAACCTTGAATTTATTAGGCATCACTTCATTGCCTAAGTAAACCGAGATCGAGTACGAGCGAGTCAGTAAGTACAAAATCGATTCTTCCTGACTCGAGTACCAGAATCGAGTCCGGCGTACTCGAATTAAAATAAACCGGTATTCGAGTAGCCGAGTCCAAAGCAGGAATCGAGTCTGACTCGAGTCAAGCCGTACTCGGCACATCACTATCCATATACAAGTTAGACTGTAAGACAAGGAATTCGCTTTAACAGGATATTTCGGCTATTAAAAAAAGTTGGTTCATAGGTACACTAGGGCAAGTGCAAAAACACTTTTTTTGACGACCTCCGTAGCCGAGAGGCGAGCATACCGGACTTGTCGCTGTCTCTGAGGTCCCGGGTTTGATTCCCGGTCGGTCAGTGTAGAAATAACTTTTCTATATTGTCTCGCGTCTGGGTGTTGTGGTACCGTCGTTGTTTCTGATTTCTGTATCACAAGTGCTTTGGCTACTTACCATAGAATCAAAGCAATGTATGCGATGTTGTCCAATATATTTTTATTTATTATTTATTTACTATATGTTCAGGAGAGCAATTTAAAGGTTCTACAGCTTGTAATTATGACATAATTGAACAGAAATATTAGGAATTTTGATGATAAATCTCTTTTATCTTTATTGATTTCTATATCAAATATTTCGCTCTTCTGTAAAATTGAGTTTTTGCACTTGTACAAGTTTAAGTGGGACCAGTTACATTCAACATTATTTCAGCCATAGGACGTCCACTGCTGAACATAGGCCTCCCCTAATGACTTTCATTGGGGGGGATTGCCAGTACTCGCCACGCTGGGCAGGCGGGTTGGCGAGCGCAGTTTTTTATAAGATTTCGCACGCAGATGCTGCTGCCCGTCTCGTGCTACAGGAATTAGTCGCCTCTTACGACACGCCTCCTGTTGGGGGGTAAGGAAGTGTATTCATTACGGCCGTCCCCACACGGCACATTATCGTCGAGTAAAGGTCTATTTTGTATGGAGAGGTGAACTTTATCTTTCGTGTTCGAAATTGATGCCATAGCAAAAGTTATTCGTGAGTAGAATATCCTTTTAAAGCAATCCCTTCATCTTATCAGTAACCCTGTTTAGAATCTCGATCGTACGTAATAAACACGCTGTGAAGATATTTATGTTAGAACATTTGCATAATATTATAACTAGTCAGTCTCCTCATGCGTCCATTTCAATGTGAACTTTATTTTAATTCTTGTAAGTTTTAATTAATAAACATATTTTTTTATCTACTTTTTTATATAATAACTGTTGTCAAAATTGTTAATTTTCATTTTACTGTTCCATAAAATTGTTAATTTTCAAGAACAATCATTACCGGAAAATCTAAATTGCACTCATATTTTTGTCATACTTATTGTCGTATAAATGTGAATTAATGTATTTGATTGTCACAATACTTAGAAATAAAATATAATTGCCAAAAAATATCAAATTCGCTAAACTATTTATGTAAATTGCGAAGTATATTCTAATGTATAAATTGTATAATTCGAGAAAAATATTGTATTTTATAATAAGTATAATTTATAAAAATATGATATAACCTAAAAATGTACTACGATTCACGCATCATTATTTTTGTATGTAATATATTCTACAGTATCTTACTCCAATACTAATAATCAAATACAAAAACGTAAAAAATATAACCTAGTTAGGTATATAAAAACTTTGGAGATCTTGTTAAAATATATTTAAATACGATTTGTTTATTACTCGTTTTTAACTTTACTGAAAAGTTTTTGATAAGTAGAACAAAAACGTTTGTAGGTTTTTAATTTCTAAATCCGATTGTAATGACTAGTTATTATTACGTTTTGGGACCTAACCATGAATGCTAGTCCACAGAATTAATAATAGTTATGGGTATCAGAAGTTAAGCTTCATACAATGCTCGCTACACATAGACATCGCTCATCGTCACAAAATCATGAGCTTGGGCTTATACAACTGATAGTGTTCCGTGTTTTTATGATAACTTCTGATACCCATCATCATTTCAGCCATAGGACGTCCACTGCTGAACATTGTCCTCCCCCAATGACTTTCATATTGGCTGGAAGCAGCCTGCATCCAGCGGCTTCCCACAACCTTAACCAGGTTGTCTGTCCACCTTGTGGGTGGACGTCCTACGCTGCGCTTGCGGGTACGTGGCTTTCTGCCCCATCGGCTGTCAGGTCTACGTGCTATGTGTTCCGCCCACTACCAATCCAGTTTGCTAATCCGTCGGGCTATGTCAGCGACTTTTGTTCGATTACGGATCTCCTTATTTCTGATTCGATCTTGCAAAGAAACACCAAGCACACCTTTCCATAGCACGCTATGCGACCTTGAGGTTTCTTATGAAGGTCTTAGTGAGAGGCCAAGTTACAGTGCCATGTCTTCACTGGTAACACTCTGGTTACCATAACTATTATTTATCCTGTGGCTATACAGTGATATTTTTATGTAAAACTCTTTACACAAAAACAAAACAAGCACTGAAAGCCTAGTTCGCACTGTATTAGTAATTTAATCGAGTGACGAGAAATTTCGTTTCCGAATTAGTTGAACTAAACTTCTCGACTAAAATTTCGTTGTTCGGATACAGCTTGCTATTAAATTACTCGCCCGTCGACTAAAAAACTTGGTCAGTATAAACTAGGCTTAAGAGATCATGGTTACGCCCTCGATTATTAAAGCTTCGGAAAACGCTAGCATTCTTTCTCGTATCCCATTCGATCGGATTGGTTTGAACAAGTTGCTACAAGCACTATTGCTGGAACTGGGTGCCTAGTGTGAGTGCCAAAAAACAATCTCTTCGCATAAATCGATTGAAAATGAATACAAATTAACGATTATTATTCGATCGATGTATGCGACGCGATTGTGTAGCACTCACATTAGGCCCCCTGATCGCGAGACTGCTTTAAGGGCAGACAAGAGACTTCCGTGGAGGACAAAAGATCCCGATAAGTCGGCCGGGGATTCGCCACGGACTCTACGCAAACGATGTGCGATCGTTTGTTCGAAGTTTAGTGAAGCGCACGTCAGGGAAGCCTATATTCTGAGATTATGATCTGTTGTAATTTACGTAAAGTTTAAGAAGTTTCAAATTCCCGCGTACTTTGTGCGGTCCAGTCCGTTGCTGTCCTCGGTTGTCCGGGTGTCTTTTTGTACGCGGTACTTTTAGTCCCCCGTGTAAGTAAGCCGTTCAGCAATTGCAAGCGATCTATTTTTACGGACAAGGACTGTCTTTTTTCTGCGCAGGCCTCTAGTGTGTCCGAAGTTTTAAAACTTGAAGGTACAGTCACGCACGAGCAATAAAATGTGCACAATTTTCACCAGTTGTAACGGGTTGGACGGGTATTGTAGCACGAGTGTTTATATTTCACTTATTTCATAGAAACAATGCCACATTGTACTTTAAATAAGTATGTATCTCCTGGTTGTCGTTAAAAGCTAATTTCCAATTTACAATCTTTTGTTAAAGAGTGTAACAAACAAGAGTCTTTAGGTTAACTTTTGGCGATTTAATTAGTTTTTATTGTTAACGAAATTGTTGTCGCATGTACAGCGCAGGCTACACAGCAGGCTAAAACTGAGTGAGCTTTTTTTTACATATGTAACATATTCATTGACGCGTCAACTGTAATCCATTAAGAGATTGCGACCTATCCGCAATCAGCGATTTTGCGACATTTGGTCGCAGATCGCGACAACCAGCGACTATACGCTAGCATCGGTAATCTGCGTTTTAGCGACTGATGCTGATATAAGCGACTCGTTTGCTTTTAATTGATCTTGGCAAAACTTACTAGTCGCCAAGTTGCCGACAGCGGATGCTAGCAATCGATCGCAAAGAATCGCCAAAACACGATGCAGCATTGACGCAGTCGCAAAATCGCAGCCTGATGACCTGATCACGGACGATTAATCTCAGTCAGCGTAGCTTTAAACCAATTTGTAATTAGAACAAACAAAAGCTAAATAAACTTAGTATAGCTTGCAATGTGGCCTGCACCTTAGTATCACATCTTGCTTTAAAGGGTCAGCAGGCGAAGAGACTGAGAAGATAACAATTAAAATAAAACCATAAGCCCCATTGAATTTGGCATGCAATTTTCAATCGTATGACATAAACATTAGGATTTAGTTTAAATAAATATCTATTCAGTTTCTTCGCCCCACCTCGCCAAGATTGCGAGGGCCTAAAAGTGTCAATAAAAAGGGTGATCTATAAGAGCGTTGTATTTTGTATGAAATCTCAGACGTTAAAAGAGGGAAACTCCTTGCGCAAAAATATAGATTTCACAATACATTTTAGGATTCCACTAACGTAAATTAGTTAAAATTCGCCACGTTAGACATAATAACACTACATAATGTATTGAGTTGGTAGTTTTTTTATTCTTTCGAAACCCTATTGTTTGTTTTTTAAGGTTAAATAAATAATTATTGCTCATTAACAAAGTTTTATTTTAGAATGTAGTGTAATAATGTGGAGTGGAGTCAATAAGGATTTTTTAAAACTTTGTCAAGTCGAAACCCATCTGAAAAAAAAACGAAAAGTATTAATCATATAATATTACAAATCAAAGTGCCTACCCAAGGTCCACTCGCGCACTTTAGGATCTGCGAATTATTTCCTGAACTATAACCTAATGGCTGGCGCATATTAGGGCGCGCCGCGTCGCAAAAAACCACAACGTCTCTTTCGCTTTTCAGAAAAACGAATGAGATGTCAGGATTTTTGTGATGCGGCCTGCACTAATGTGCGCGAGACTTAACAATACTTAATGTCTTGTGTTATGACGTAAAATGTCAGTGCCTACTGGATATTTAAAATGTTGTAAATAAATTAAACACCCAAGTTCACCGATTGGCTTCTTATGGAACACCGTTTTATTGTTGCGATGCATACTTGTGATTAAATTGAAATGCCACAACAATTTAATATTGAAGAACAATAGTGTCAATGCTAGCGGACCCCGGACGCAACCGGGATCGACCGTATAGATGAAGAAGAATAGTGACAATGCTAGAAAATTACATCTTATCTGCTTCTAGTAGATTTGATAGGTAAGTGTCAACTTTGACATTACCTTATTCTCAGTTTAATATTTTACTCGGCCTTAATCACCCATTTAGGGCCGATTTTCCAAACTTTGGATAACTTTTATCCGACGAATATAATTGACGCTTTGATACATTTTCTATACAAAAACTGTCAACATGTCAAACTTATTCGTCGTATAAAAGTCATCTGGCTATTGAAAAATCAACCCTTAAACATTTACTTGTGCTTATTCTCAGATTAATGGTTGGTAAAATGCAAAATCAGCTTACTCTAGATTAAGCAGAGGTTTACTCTCGAGTAAAAACTTAATCCAGCTTAGTCGAAAAATTTATATGTATTTTAATTTTTTGCACTCTCAATAGTGCAAGCTTTTTTTACAACATAATAATATTGTAATTAATAAATATTCTTGATAAATGTAAATTAGTTTTTAAAGATTTATAGTTTTACGACTAAAATTATCTTCATGCTACACCGTTTTAATTATTAAACAAAAAATATTTTTAGCAATGTTTACCTGAGGCGAGTTTTCAATAAGGCACTTCGCTAAGTTGTGGGCTCTGTCGCAGCCTGCCTCTCCGTCGGTCACTGCATCGTCGTTCACTGAAACATTTATAACACTAAGACTAGCTATTGCCCGCGACTTCGTCTGCGTTGACTTACCCGGATAAAAAGTATCCTATGTGTTAATCAAGGCCATGGTCTATCTGTATGCCAAATTTCATTAAAATCTGCTCAGTAGTTTTTGCGTGAAAGAGTAACAAAGACCCATACACACAAACAAACTTTAGCGTTTATAATAATACTAGCTGTTGCCTGCGACTTCGTCTGCGTGGTCTTTAGGGGTATGAAAAATAGATGTTGGCCGATTCTCAGACTTACTCAATATGCTCACAAAATTTCATGAGAATCGGTCAAGCCGTTTCGGAGGAGTACGGGAACGAACATTAAGAATAAGATAAAGTAAGGAAGTAAGGATAAATTCCAATCGGTTGACATAGCATGATGGGTTTTTAACCCACGTTTACGGAGTCGACACTCGCTAGCGACTGCGTATATTATTTTACACGACTGTGCTATGTAGGTTTTACTTACCCGTTTTGCAAAGATCGAACAATTTCTTGGCATTCTCCATATTAGTTGCATCGTCAGCGTATTCCTTGTCCGCCATTTTGTTTGGTGCATCTATATTGTAATTTCCTTTCTCATCCAGCTAAAAATAAGAATATGTTGATCCCAGTTTTTTACTAAGTATTTATTTATTTTTATTTAAGGGCCTTATAGTAAAACCTTCATCATCAAAACATCTGTCTCTGTCAACTTGTCGTTTATTTATACCCATCATGCGAAATTACAGCTATAGATTACTTACTTAATTACAGCTAGCTAGCTAATAGTCATAGTAATATACTTATGTAAATGTTTCTAGCACTAAAGAGTCTTTGAGCTGAGCTGCGGACAGACAGACATGGCGAAACTGTAAGGGTTTCTAAAAATGGGATTAAAATATGGTCCCGTACGCGTTTGCCAGGGGAGCTTCTTGCCTGCCCGCTATGGACCGCAGAAAAAAGTCCTCGGTAACAAAATATTTGTCAAGGTCAAAAACGACCAGTTACTTATTGAACTAGATAGTCACCGATGGAAAATAATGCTTCCTGGCGGTGACATCATTTAGATCATTGTTTATTTGCATGTCTAGTCTAGTAGGTATGTACCTAATTTTTAATTTAGCGTAGGTACTAGGCATTACGATATTTTTTTGGTATCAGACTGAACTCCATATGATGAAAATCACCGCTAGAAAGTATGACACCGCGGTCTTACGTATTCGTGACGAAAACGTTGCGCGACCGCAAGCCTCGCAAACTGTCAGTATGATAAGGCTTTATACAGACTTCACCCGAAGACCTATTCGGTAGAAGCATTACGTGTGGCGGAATACTGGAAACATATTTTTTACAGCATTGCCGTTTATTTAAAACAGAACACAAAGATACCAAGAAGAATTATTGAAAATGAGATGGAGTTTCATCACACCGCTCGTTTAGGAGTTGGGCTAAAAATAACGTTCTGATTCTTACATTACCGTCCCAGAACTCACCCATTCAATCTTCTTAAACACACAAGCTATAAAGCAGTTCGAGTTCTTCGTCCCAGGTAGCTGGTGACTCATCATCATCTGCAGCTCCTTGGAGCTGACAAAGTTCGCCTTGGTGCAGTCCAGGGCTTGGCTCAGGATCCATTGCCTGATCTCTGCTGGAGACCGTGATGCCTGGGTAGGTAAGTAATTGATTAATAGGGTCTTGGCCTTGCTACCAGCTAAATGTATATTTTTTAAAAGAAAAGGCACAAATAGGCCGTGGTTAAAAACAAAACCCTTACGACAGAGAAGACAAAATGTATGGCGCTTCCTGAACGGCGCGCACGAAATAAATAATGCACTACACACACCAAATATCATGATCTCGAAATTATTTATAGAATTAAATTATGGTAGCTAGCTAAGTATTAGGATTATCAACGATAAGTCACAGCAACAAGTAATCCACAAACCGATGCCCTTAAAATTTAAGGGCAAACACGAATCCGTTTTATGACTTGTCTAGTTGCATGGATCCGAATGCATGGGCCGTTAATAAGACAGATGAAAGACGATTACTTGCAGCGGAGATGAAAATGTGAAGGTGGATAGTCGAGGTGACTGGAATGGTTAAGGAATGTAAAAGTGGTACCTGTAAACATAAAAGATAAAAGAAAATTGATCTTAGTATTGGCATGATATTAAAGAAAAGAGGGGCACAGGTAAAAGAAGAAGTGGGTATGAACGTCGTTGATGGGGTGGAGTGATAAAGGATGACATAAGAGATAGATGGATTGTGTGAGGAATAATATTACCTAATGGAAGTAGATGACTCAATGACGAGTGAGTGACTGGCATGGTTTAGAAGAGGAAAACTACTGCCCGACCCCAGAAGAAGCATGAAAACAGGCAAATTTTAAGGAACATTTCAATTTTAATCTCCTAGCTCACCCCAAAACCGAACCAACTTGGAAAACATGCAATTAAACCCCTAAGGGTTGAGGTATGAGCTAACTCATATACATACTCGTGCAAGTAGGTACATAATACCTATGTACTTCATGATAATTTCCACTTACATAAGATCCAGCTACGACGCAAGCCACAAGTAATAATTTAAAATACATTGTAACAAATAACTGGGTTGAGCGGTGAATTTGAGCGCAATTTATACCACCATAGAATATTTATAAATCTGCTTAACTAGGCATGTCATGATCGGATTTGGAGATTTTCATCGCGGTAATGATACCTCTAGATAAATGATCTGAAATTAGGTACCTACTGATATTCGCAGAGCACTCATGGGGATCAAACTACATATATGACATTCTGGTTAAATGACCTTGGTCTGGTCACATACAATCAACTATTATTGTATTGTATTATGTATTTTGAGACGTTTTTAACTCGCTTTTATTATTAGCATTACTTACTTTTAACTTTGATGTTAATCTACTTTTAACTGTCTTATTCGATTTGATAACACAATGATTGATTGACGACCTCTCTAACTGAGAGGCGAGCATACCGGACTATGTGACGCTATCTCTGAGGTCCCGGGTTCGGTTTCCGGTCCGTCAATGTAGAAAAATTAAAAATAACGTTTCGATATTGTCTTGGGTCTGGGTTTTGTGATACTGTCATTGTTTCTGATTTCTGTAACGAGTGCTTTGGCTAAAACTTACCATTGGTGTTAGCAATGTATGTGATGTCTAATATTAAATATAAAAACTATGATTTGACATCATCGAGCTTATATTATAAGCTCAGCCAGAAGCCTCCATTATATTAATCGATTCACCTTTTGGTAGATAGTGAAACTTTTCAATAACTACAGAACCATCAAGAACCTTTGATTTAAGTCCCATAAAAAAGAGATTATACAATTATTGAATGAGAATCTGAAATCATTTTTAATTAAGGTTTGGTTGGATATTATATGAAAGACTGACAGATATTTTCACTCGTTTAGATTCTTACTTAGTATCTTACAGATTGAAATTAGTATTGAAATTTAGGTAATCAAGGTTTCGGCAATTAAGCTGGTGTCTTGTCTTTTCTGCGAAATGTTTACACCTTCAAAAAGGTATTAAATTAGTCAAAAACCTAACAGGTTTAATAAAACATTTTAAGGGGGTATTCCTACCTGTTTTGTTTAAACTAAGAAGGGTTTATTTCAACTGTAGTTGGCCTTTTCTTTTACAACAGTTGTGGGCTCGCCCAAAAAACATTAAAAACATAACGGGCTTTGACTGGCTATCCCAATAGTATATAGCCCTATAGGTACCTACATAACGTAATTATCTACCATTAGGTAGGTACATACATATTAGGCAACTCATGACGTTCTCACCCATCATTAGTTACGTTTCGGTGGATTTGTATGAAGGTTAATGATGTTCAGTTGTTAACGATGTGTTGACGACCTCCGTAGCCGAGATGCGAGCATGCCGGACTTGGTGTCGCCGTCTCTGAGGTTCCGGGTTCGATTCCCGGTCGGATCAATGTAGAAAAATAACTTTTCTATATTGTCTTGGGTCTGGGTGTTGTGGTACCGTCGTTGTTTCTTATTTCTGTAACACAAGTGCTTTGGCTACTTACCACATGATCTCAGAGCAATGTATGTGATGTTGTCGAATATTTATTATAAAATATTTTTCATAGTCGTGATATTTGAACCTTGTTTAATATACAAGGTGTACAAAAGAATAGGACACTCCTTTAAACCATGTGATCAGCTGCTTATACAGGGTTACGTTGCAAAGGGGTGCCATATTTTAAAAATATGGTCTAGGGAACAATGTAACGAAGCGTCTTAATCGGTATTATTTTTAATATTCGTTTGTTACGAAAAAAAAACAACATCCGAAAATAAAGTCAATAGAGAGACTACGAAAGCCGCACGGTCATTCATCAGAGGCGTAGGTACGGTGAGCCAACAGGACTTTACGCAGTGTATATTCAGTGCCATTCTTTCATGAATAAGTTAAATTATCCACGCGTATGATTTTTAACAGCGGATAGGAATAATTAAATGTAAAAAAAAATATTTTTGTTCATTGCATAGTTCGATTAAGTTAGCGATTCTGAGGCACTCCTAAAGCTTTGGCACCCCTTTGCAATGTAACCCTGTATACAACAACTTTTTTATCATCGAGACAGCGTAAGTTTGTATGGAGCATTTTTTTTTCGATTTTAATGTTATTTCCGTAGAAAAAGTTGATAAATTTGCAGCTGGTTACATGGTTTCGAAGAGTGTCCTGCTTTAATCTTGTGTCATCGAGCACATACCCTATAGAGTAGCAATAATTTACGAACCATCTTTCTCCGAAACTAGTAAGTGATTTTTCACTTAAGTACATTTAGTATGAAATGACAACTCCTGTCATCTCTTGCCCATACAAAAACAGTACAAATACAGATAAAAAAATGGCGGAAATTTTCGTCGAACAAATGATTTACATCTCTACTCTATAGGGGTATGTGCTCTATGTCTTGTGTACACCCTGTGGATCTATGAATTTAATATTTGCTAGACTTCTTGATGTTTGCTACTAGATCAGCCAGAGGTCTTAAATAAAAAGTAGGTACTACTTACTGTATTACGACGAGTAGGTAGGTAAGTGATATGAAAAAACCGGCCAAGTGCGAGCCAGACTTGAGCCGAGGGTTCCGTATAAACTTCATCATCAACAGCCCGTTATAGTCCACTGCTGAACTTGGAGCCTCCTCCACATTAGTGGAGGGTTTTGCCATTATCTCCACGCTTGGCAGGCGGGTTGGAGATCGCAGTTTAAAAGTTGATGTTTAACAGAGAGCGCCGTATAAACTTGTAGATATGTAAATAGTTTGTATTTGGCAGGAATCGAGTCTCAATTGTTGTTACCAGGATTGTTAAAAATTTAAAAATATAACTTTATTGTTGCCAGTAACTACCTTGGTTTAAGAAAAGACTACAGAGTCCTATCAGATTAAATTTTCGTTCAGTCGTACGGGAATTCCCATTTTAACGGTCTAGCCGAGGCGGATAACAAACCGGTGAAGACGCACTTGGCTCGTTTCATTGGAACTTACTTTTGAAAAGTTCTACGTACACTGTGTTTGCTCAAGTGGATGTTAAATTTTCGACCCTTGACTTTACTTAGCTCTCACGCATATTATTATTACCTCTTGGGTAATTCCGGTTCATTTATTGACTAGATTAAAACTTTGCCCATAAAAAAAAACAAATGATGTAGGTCACAGAACAGGAATGACACGCTGCGCTCCCGCAATGAAGGTAACCACAAATTTACGCTCCCGCAATGAAGGTAACCACACGGTTTTCGATCTTTGTTCAATTCAATTCAATATATGTATTGCATTCTATAATGTTACACAGGTGTTATAAATAGGTACATAAAACAGATCATTATAGACCCTGTAGTGTAGGGCACAACAATAGGATAAGTATTGTGTACTTTTCTTTTACTTCTGCTATAAAATATTGCTTTTTGCTTTTCACGAGTAGATAAACGGAAGAACCATATAGGTTTCAAAGAATACGGATAAACACAGTCGTTATCTTTTGATTGCGTTGACTTAGAAGTTTTGATTTTTTTACATTTTCAAGGGATTGCAGATCTTAGTATCCGATATTAATTTCAACTTGATACCTCCACGCGTTCTTAGTAAAAAGGGTCTTGACAGCTATCTGTCACCCTTATAGGATCACTATCTGTGTGTATAGACACACTGATAGATAGTGATCCTATAAGGGTTCCTTTTTAATTTTTAAGGTACGGAACCATGGATTTGACAACGAGACGAGAGACGAGTACTCCGGACTTGGCGTCGCCATCTCAGAGGTCCCGGGTTCGATTCTCGGTCAATACAATAATTAATGTAGAAAACGAACTTTTCTACGTTGTCTCGGGTCTGGGTGTTGTAGTACCATCGTTGTTTCTGATTTCTATAACACAAGTGCTGTAGCTACTTACCTTAGGATCAGAGCATTGTATGTAATGCTGTCTAATCTTATATATAAGGTGCTTTATAAATATCTGCAACGGCTACAATGGGTAGAAGTATTGCTTAAATAGATTACGAGAGTAAAGAAATTTTATGTCCAGAACATCATTAATTTTTTCATTGAAAAATTATATTAAATAAAGATTAGACTTTATTCTGTCTCAACCGTCCACATCTGTCCAAAAATGCTAACGTTTCACATTATACCGCTCCCGCGCAGTGTCAAGAGCGGATGAAGAAGTGTGTTATGCAAATTGAAGCAAGTAACCATTTATTTACTGTCTTTTCGCAAATAATTAATTACCGATCCGGGGCACGTAATTCCTTCACTATTGTAATCTATATAGGCAATACTTTTACCCATTTCAGCCGTTGCAGATATTTATGAAGCACATTATACCTATAAAAATGAATCCCTATTTCCCTTGGTCATCGCATCACGCGAACGGATGGAACAATTTCGCTAATTCTTTTTTTGATGTGTTACCTATGGTCAAGAGAAGGTTCTTTTAAAAAAAGATGCGCAGTTTTTTTAAAATGAAAGATCACGCAAACGAAATCGCGGGCAACAGCTAGTATTTATAAAAAAATGGATTAGATGGTTGCAAAATAAAGAACTGATGAACATGCAATATTCTCATAATTATTATTTTGTTCACTGTTCATTCACAAGAATTGATGTTGCTAATAAAAACACTATCCTACCTACCTATTTGTCTTCTCAAGCCCGAGATTGCACTTTTCATACGATAAAATTGCTCATAATTGCACAGGTGTTATACATAATACCACACAAATTATAAGCCTGCATAAAAAACGCGTGTTAATGGATCATTATGGCGACTGCATGTGTTTATGTGACGGAAGTCCATGGTGTTTTATTAAATATTTTCTGCTCCCCTCTATAATTATGCATGTCTGTAATTTTCACTTTTTAAAACGTAGTTTTAATAGAAATGAAAATGCGCAGCGTCATAATAATAGCAAGTAGGTTGCAAGTAGGTACTTAACCCTTTTCTATTTTAAATAGCTTCCGCCCGCGGCTACGCCCACTTAGAGTTCGATCTGTCACTGTCTTTATCAACGACCCGTTTCTCTTTCCAGCTTTAAATATTAAAATAAACCACGTCAATGCCTAGCTCTAAAAGTAAAAGAAAAAGAAACGCTTAGAACCAATTTAATTACAATAAAAAGTCAAAATCAAAATCAAAATCATTTATTTTTGCAAATAGGCCATTAAAAGCACTTTTACACGTCCCAATATTTATTTTTGTGTCCTACCAGTACCACTGCTTCGGGACAATTTGTGGGCTAGTGCCGAGAATAAACAGCGCAAGAAACTCGGTCACTGTTGTCAGCCTCTTTTAAAATTTATATTTTTACAAGTTTTGGTGCGAGCTAAGCAGTTTTAAATCCACACATTTTTATCATTTAAATAATCACTAACGGTGTAATAACCTTTTTTCATTAAAATCATCTTAACATGTAATTTAAGTTCAAATACTGGCAGTTCAGCAACTGATTGTGGTAATTTATTAAAAATACGAATACATTGTCCCATGAATGAACTTCCTACCTTGTGCAATCTGAAATTTGGAAAGGTTATTTAATATGTAAGTCAACCTTAAAATATAGACATAGGTATGCTGTCACGGACTTTTTATTTAAAAAGGAACAATAAATTTCGTCATACATGATTTTTACGTAACTTTTACCGTTTACGCACGCAATAAAAGCTCTCAGAAGGATTTTTTTTTCCCGTTTTTTCATTGATACCGCTCCTATTGGTCGTAGCGTGATATAATATAGCCGGTAGTTCCTGGGATTAGCGCGTTTAACCAAACAAATAAACAAATTCTTCAGCTCTATAATATGTGTGGATGTATAGATTTGACTATGCCAGCGGTCAGACAGACAAACGACCTTGTAAAGGTTGCAGGAAGCCGCTGGATGCAGGCCGCTTCCAACCGGTCAATAGAAGTCAGTCGGTGATGGGCCTATGTGCAGCAGTGGCTCAAATTGTAAAAAAGATGATGATGATGAAGCCACGGGTCACGGGTTCGAATCATTTTAATTTTTTTAAGTAAAAATATTATCTCTGATGTAATATTCTTTATAATATTCTCTATTATCTAGTCGCCACAGTGCAAGCGCTATTTTAGTATAATTGTTAAAAAATATGTATGAAAAAAATTTTTATACAGTCTAGGAATTGCGGCTTTTTACTTTATTTATTTACTTTTAACCGACTTCAAAAAAGGAGGAGGTTCTCAATTCGTCGGAATCTTTTTTAAAATATTTGCATATCTTGGTTGGTATGTTGAGTACGTTTGAGTTTAGTGCTATGAAATAGTAGTTTCGGTCCTCAAAATGAGTCCGGTTCAATTATGAAAAAGAGCTGTTTGTCAAATTCAAATTTCTTTCAAATTGAAAGAGAGCGGTTTGTGTCAAAAAAAACTTTGCGTTTCAGTTACTAATTTATTTACGGGAAAAAGAATATGCTAGGATTGTGGTTATATATGCATTTAGTCACGTGGAAGGCTGCATCGCATGTGTCTTTGTATGCGTCCGCTGAAAAAAAAAGAATATATATAAGTACTTCGTCTAATGCGGTATGAAGATCGCGCTGTCGACTTATGACTTTCAACAAACAAACATTGTTGACGCTAAAGAAGATTAAAAGTTACTTACGAACTTTCTTGCAGGCCGTCATAGCCTCTTTGGCTGGCTCTTTTATTTCTTCAGGAAGAAGCAGGTCTATTTGTTTTATCGCCGCTTCATAATTCGGTTTTCCGTTTTTTATCTGAAATAGATATTATTTTTGTTACACAGAAGGCAATAATTTATCAAAACATATAAAAATGAATAAATGCATGTTTGCAAGTTTTCACCATGCTTATTTTTTATAAAACAGTTTTTCTGGATTTTTCGGGTTTGATGTATGGATTTATACTACTGCTTCTTGAGGGAAAACATCGTGAGGAAACTTGCAAATTTAGATAATAACTACTGGATGTGTGGCCATGCTACATTAATGGTCTGGTCTCCTTAACTAAGCCTAACTAATAACCCAAGATACTGAGATCTGATGGCAATCGCTCCAAATGTAGTAACCCAAGATACTGAGATCCGATGGCAATCGCTCCAAATGTAGTAACCCAAAGTTACTGAGATCTGCTGGCAATCGCTCCAAATGTAATAGCCAAAGATACTGAGGTCTGCTGGCAATCGCTCCAAATGTAATAGCCAAAGATACTGAGGTCTGCTGGCAATCGCTCCAAATGTAATAGCCAAAGATACTGAGGTCTGCTGGCAATCGCTCCGAATGTAATAGCCAAAGATACTGAGGTCTGCTGGCAATCGCTCCAAATGTAATAGCCAAAGATACTGAGGTCTGCTGGCAATAGCTCCAAATGTAATAGCCAAAGATACAGAGGTCTGCTGGCAATCGCCCCAAATGTAATAACCCAAGATACAGAGGTCTGATGGCAATCGCTCCAAATGTAATAGCCAAAGATACTGAGGTCTGCTGGCAATAGCTCCAAATGTAATAGCCAAAGATACAGAGGTCTGCTGGCAATCGC
This sequence comes from Anania hortulata, assembly GCA_963576865.1. NCBI lineage: Eukaryota > Metazoa > Arthropoda > Insecta > Lepidoptera > Crambidae > Anania > Anania hortulata. Next base: position 3,411,100 of record OY756400.1, read on the forward strand.
CCCAAATGTAATAACCCAAGATACAGAGGTCTGATGGCAATCGCTCCAAATGTAATAACCTAAGATACAGAGCTCTGATGGTAATCGCTCCAAATGTAATAACCCAAGATACAGAGGTCTGATGGCAATTGCTCCAAATGTAGTAACCCAAGATACTGAGCAATCGCTCTAAATTGTTAATTGTTTTATAAGTAAGTCATCCTTATTTTTGTAAATTGTAGTAAGGTTTTTTATGCACTTATGTTTTTTTTTTTTGTATCGTTGTGTGGGTCAAATAAAAAATCTCTCTCTCTCAACAATGCATTGCAGTAAACATTGGGTAAAAATATCTTATGTCTTTTGCCATTTCATACTGTTGTACAGTTGTCATTTTATACTAATGTAAGTGAAAAGTCACTAACTAGTTTCGCAGAAAAATGGTTCGTATTGCTGCTTATTATATAGGGTAATGGATGTTGCGAACGCACGACACGAGAAGCGAAACAGCGACCACTGGTTACCACTGCTTACACTAGCAAATTGTCGACCGGAAAACCTCGTGACAGTAATAGCATTTAACATTAGTGTCGGTCGCGTGATTTATCGGTTGTCAACTCGGGTTCTGATTCGGGGCCCATATTATGTAACATTTTATTTAGCATTTGAAATATGTCTATTGTTTCCATCCAATATACAAATAATAAGTACTTACTGTGTTAGCCATTTTCATTATGCAAGCCATGTAACATTTGACTTCTTTCTCATCTATGAATATGCCTTCGTTTAATGGGTCGATTTTTTCTGCACAAAAAATAAACATTATAGAAAATGAAAGTTTAAAATATGATGGAAAAACTACAAGTGGGAATACATAGTTGTGACGTCACTTCTACCACATTCTATGTAGCCCAAAACGAATTTAAATTAATAAATATATTATTGGTTTAAAAGAGAGACTTGGACATTGACGGTGCGACTAGTACGACCAATTTAAAGTTGCTCAGCGAGCTACGGAAAGAGCTAATCTCGGGATTTCTCTTATATTTCTCTCTCTTTATATAAATCAGAAATGAGGTTATCCGACAGAAAACTAAAGTATTCTAAATAGCTAAAAGAATAAGCAAACTGGTGTTGGGCTGGTTGCATTTGCCGTAGAACCGATAACCGATGACCCGTAGACGTTTTTGAGTGGAGGGAGACCGCGACTAGGCAAGCGCAGCGTGAGGCGCCCTCCGACAAGGTGGAGCGACGATATACGCAGGCTGTGGATGGAAAAGAATAGTCGAGGGTCGGCCGCAGTGGCGCGCATTGGGAAAGACCTATGTCCAGCAGTGGACTGACGTAAAAAACCGACAAGTGCGAGTCGGACTCGCCCACCGAGGATTCCGTACAAATTTGTAGGTACAGAGGACAGCTCGTCAACCTACCACAAAACGTAAATTTTTATATTTGAGTTGATTGAATGAAAGGTAAATTAAATAAAAATAAAAATAAATAAATATAAATATTGGACAACATCACATACATTGCTCTGATCCTGTGGTAAGTAGCCAAAGCACTCATTTGTGTTACAGAAATCAGAAACAACGACGGTACCACAACACCCAGACCCGAGACCGGGAATCGAACCCAGGACCTCAGAGATATCGACACCAAGTCCGGTATGCTCGCCTCTCGGCTAGGGAGGTCGTCTTGCGGTTAACGATTTATGACGTATTAAAAAAAACTACTTCTAGATCTTGTTAAAACCAATTTTCGGTGGAAGATTGCAAGGTAATGTACATCATATATTTTTTTTTAGTTTTATCATTCTCTTTTTAACCGAATCTTACACTTAAGTAACTGATTAGGTACTTAAGTGTAAGATTATTTTTAGCGTTTTAGTTTTTTTAAGTCGGTTTTTATTTTTTTATAAATTTTGAAGTTATTAAGGGGGTATATTAAGGGGGGGGAGGACACATACATTTTACCACTTTGGAAGTGTCTCTCGCGCAAACTATTCAGTTTAGAAAAAAAATGATATTAGAATCCTCAATATCATTTTTAAAGACCTATCCATAGATACCCCAGACGTATGGGTTTATGAAAAAAATAATTGAGTTTCAGTTATAAGTATGGGGAACCCCAAAAATTTATTGTTTTTTTTCTATTTTTGTTTGGAAATCTTAATGCGGTTCACAGAATACATCTACTTACCAAGTTTCAACAGTATAGTTCTTTTAGTTTCAGAAAAAAAGTGGCTGTGACATACGGACGGACAGACACAGACATGACGAATCCATAAGGGTTCCGTTTGCCATTTGGCTACGGAACCCTAAAAAGTATATTTAAATAAGTTTCTTTAGAGATATGGCTTCTTAGAATTAGTTGATAATGGTGTCAACATCCCAATCATCTAGCTATATAGGCAAAGTCTTAATTTTAGTAAGTAAGGTAGGTATATGAAGAATCTTTATTATCTACTTTAAGATTGTTTAGACGTACCTACTTATACGCCTTATAATGATAATTACGTAGGTACTTACCATCAGCGGCATTGTTTTTCGGTTGACAGGACTTCCTCATCATCTTGCCAGTGTTTTTTATCTGTTTCATTGTCATCTGAGATAATAGAAATCGTTTTATAAAGTTTTATGGTTATTCCCGGACCATGATTGTTTGTTTAGTTTAAGTGGGCTAATAAGGCTTGTTATAGTAATATACGATAATAATACTATAGCGCAGGTCAACATCTACCATCTAGTAGATACAAGGAATTACATCCGTTCACCCATATTTTAGGATATGGTTCATCTTCATCGTCATTTCAGTCATATGACGTCTACTTCTAAACATAGGCCTCCCCCAGTGACTTCCAGATTGGCCGGTTGGAAGCGGCGTACATCCAGCGGCTTCCTGCAACCTTTACAAGGTCGTCTGTCCACTTTCTGGGTTTGGTTGCTAAAGAAACACAGGTTGAAATTACGCAAATAGTTTTACACCTCTCATAAAATTGATCTAGTTATGTCCAATAATTTTTTTTTTAGAGGTTCTGTACCACAAAAGGTAAAAGGGAATCAAATCTCCACGTCGTTAGTCTATCTTTCTGTCCGTCTGTCTATTTGTCAACAACACAATTTTTATCAGAAACGCTTGCGCTTGAGATCTGCAATCCCTCAAAGCTGTGAAAAAATCAAACTTCTAAGTCAACGCAATCAAAAGATATGGCCGGTTATGCCGCATATTTTGACACCCGCAAGAGCATCAAAATCTATAATAAAATAGGGTAATTTTAGTTAGAAACTAAAATTACCCTATTTTATTAGAACATCCCTAGTACATAGAATTATAAAATTAGATTTGTAGTTACAACAAATTTTTATCTACAAAATTGAAAAAAAAAAGTTAATCCTAAATGGACACCTTCCTTATTGCTAACTAGGAATCCAAGATGGATTCCGTTCTATGGTGTTCCAACCTGTCAATTCACATGAATCGATTTACTTCAGATATAATAGGGATGACGACTAACTTTTTTTTACTTTATCTATCAGGTAGTAGAATATCAAAAAGTATTCGACACGTTTTTTCCTTTTTTTACATAATGAAAATATTACAGAGATATATTGATTTGGAATGTCTCAGGACGTCACGCCTAGGTTCAATTTTTACTTAGAAGTGACGTCACGAGCGCACTCCCGAACTTTGACGCGCTTTATCTTTGTCATTTTGGTAGATTGAAAAAACTGACGGACTAAATAGAATTTCATTAACTTTACCCAGTTGTCATCCCCATTATCCTGAGTATCGTAAATGAGTAGTACCTACGTCGCCAAATTTGCCTTCCGTTGGGACAAAACCGGCTTCCGGGCAGTACAATAGTTTTGCTATTGTGTCTGCTCATCGTTAGGTAAAAGAATAAATTCTGGATGTCTTCTAATTAATCATTTACTAAGTAAATGGGATCCATCTTACACTTTATCATCAGGCTATTTGCCTTGTACCAAAATTTACTTAACTAACTATTTAGTTTAATAGATTGCACCATATGGAACCAAAACAAATTAATAGTTATTAACAATAATACATGATTAATGTAAAAAATTCATTTTCGAATGTTATATTTTTATCGATATTTTACATTGTTAAAAACGCCAGCAACATGACAGGCACGTCACCATTGACTAACTTTGTACTAGAACCATTGATTTAAAAACCACTTTAGGGCCACGTTAGTGGCAACAGTTTGACATGCGGTCCGCCCTGTCCTTACGAAGTAATATATAAGTCAATGACTAGAACTGACATCCCAAAGCTAGATTATGCGCTACGCTCGCAAATTGTATGAGTAGTGTGACCGTCGACGAGGGTTTTTAACATGCCTGTTCTAGTACTTTATAACTCAATGGGTATGTAAAGGCTCGTGACGTCACGAACAAGTACATCGACGACCGACGGCGTTTTCGCTGGCTTTTAAAAACATAAAGAATGAAATACAATCTTTTATTATTTTCAAAGGCTTAAAAAGTAAAATAAATTGTTGACGCTTTATTTAATTAAAATATTACCAACAATAATAACTCTATTCCAGAAAATAGTCAAATAGCCTTGAGGTTAGAAAGTATTTTTTTATAAAAGGGCATGTTTATTTACAATCAAAAAATGCTAATAAAAAAAACGCATTTTTTTAACAACTCGTCAACATCTAAGCGGTCTCACGAGACCGCATAACAATAGAATTTCTATTGTCTCGATTATGGATGCTTGATGAATAAATGCTGGTCTAATGCTTTTAATTACTTAAAATAACATCATTAAAAAAATACAACGTGTGCACATTTATTGCCAGTACTGTGACAACGTATACTTTTTGAAGAGGAACATCTTCATCATCATCATTTCAGCCATAGGACGTCCACTGCTGACTTCTAGATTGGCCGGTTGGAAAATCTTATTTAATTTTAATGTTATTTAATTAAACACTAGGTACTCACCGCCTCACATGTTGCTAGTAACAATAAATATTTGGCTAATATTGCAAGAAGCATTATTAAAATAACCTTAACTGTTCGACATGACCTCAATATGTCAGAAAATTCGTCTGATCTTCACTTCTTTATATGAAGTTTGAATTTAATTGATGGAAGACACTTATAAAGATGAATGATTAATCAATCCATTAGTAAGGATAGTGCGTCCAAAAATTAGTGTAATGGCGGACAAGTAAAGTATGCCTTTAAACGTCCCGCTATGCAGGGTCCTCAACTATGTGGTGGTTTGAGCCATACATACTCCGCCACGCGGGCCCATTGCAGATTGGTGGAAGGGTGTTGTATGGCCAGTAACTTAGCCTCACTGTTAGTTGTTATTAAGCCTTTTTAATATGCCTACTGAAGTACTGAGATCAATTGATAAATGTCACTAAATATGGTTGGAATTATCACCCATCCAATCACAATCGCGTAGCTTGCTTAACTTTAGTAATTACTACTAAAGCGATGCTGCCACTGATCTGCAAGCATCTTTGGCGGATAAATACTAAATAGCATCACAATTTAGTTTATGCGCCTTGCTCTTGCCATCTTTCTGTTCTTCATTCTTTTCACATCTTACGATTACGAAATGACATCCAACTTCTTCCATTATCTGCTACATGTAACAAAAAAAAATAGCATAAGATACTTATTGAAAAGTTAGCTGATAGTTTTAAAAAGGCTGTTGAAATAAAAAGACCATAAGACATATTCAAACGTTGGCAGTAACTTTTTGCAATACCTACTTTTTAGACAAGACAAAATACCAGCTGTCATGGTCTCGAAGTAAGTAATTATTAACATTCTTATTTTACGGCTTAAGTAGAACTAGACAATGAATTTGGCCAGGGGCGACCCCAGCCCACCCAGACCCTAGCCAATTTAGAAAAAATCGTTTTCTCAAATCGGGATCGAACCTAGGCGCCACTACACAAATCAGATCGTCTTCTTAAACCACTCCTCTCTCATAAATCACGATATAATGGTCGATTATACTAATGTTCTAACTTTTTGACTTAATTCAAAACTTTAATCACTCATTAATAAGTATGTACCTATTATTTTATATACTACCTAACTCTATTAAACCTTCCAATGATATTGCGATACCTAAACAATCGGGGTATAGGGTCAAAAATAAATCGTGACTTTGTCCTCCAATTACAGACATTAAGGACACTCTATTGAAAACAGAGTTGCAGTTTAACTAAATGATACACCTCTAATTGTTAATTGGCACGTGTTTGGTTCCTCGTTTTTATAATTACTGTTTAGAGCACTTGATTAGAGGTGTAGACGGTACTGGTGCTGTTATCAACCTCACAAAGTCACAATATGACTTAGCCCAAAAAAAGTGTATTCGAGCTATCTCTGGGATACCGCCAGGCATGTCTTGCAGAACAGCTTTTGCAAACTTAAACTTGCTCCCGCTGCCAGCACTGTATATTTTTGAAATAAGCTGTTTCGTGAAAAGTAATATTAAATTATTTATGAAAGCAAGCGATAGGAACACAAGACTGAAACGGGATCCAAATAGACTGGTGTTAGACATTATCCCAAGGTCAGTTAAATACAACAAAAGCTGCCTAAAAATGTGTCTAAAAATATACAATAAAATTCCGAATGACATAAAAAACTTAAATCTTAACCAATTTAAATCAAAATTACATAAGTGGCTTATTAACAAAAGAATATATGACATGAAAGATTTTATTGACATGAAATTTAATTCCTAATACAATTCATTATAATTGACATATATTAGTTATCTTCATTTTTATTTTATTTAAAGTAATTAGATACAAATTTTGTTTAATATTGTTTATTGATAACACTTACTTTAAATAATATAATGTAAATTTTGCATGCTATTTGTAATAGCAAAACATGTGCACTATATTATGTTGTAACATCATCAAATACCATGTTTTACGCAAATAAAGATTCTGATTCTGATTCTGATGACATGTTATATATTTTATTATGTACAGTAACAGCACATGAATCTACCACAAAACGTAAAATTTTCTTAATTGATATTGATCTCTAAGAGTTGGACATACCGTTGAAAATTAATTTAATGACTTTTAACTTTTTGGGTACGTTGACCTGCTGTTGTCTGTACTTGTCATCATCATCATCATCATTTCAGCCATGGACATCCACAGCTGAACATAGGCCTTCCCCAATGACTCCCCCGGATAGGCCGGTTGGAAGCAGCCTGCATCCAGCGGCTTCCTGCAACATTTATCGGGTCCTCTATCTTCTTGTGGATTGGTATTAATAAGGAAAGAGGAGGATAAGGAAGGCCAATCCCAAAAAATCTAATTAGTCCGGTAGTTGGATTAACAGAAAAAATTAGACACGTATTTTTTCTTTTCTCAATCAAGCAAAACATTATAAAGATATAGCCCGTTAAAGTACCGCGCAAAATCACGCCTTGAGATACTTTTTAGCAAGGCGTGACGTCACGTGCTTACTTTAATACTCTTTAACTTAGTAATTTTTTGTTTGGTTGACAAAAGACAAAATATGGGTCCAATATGTTTTAAAATCTATCTGACGGACTAAATAGAATAATCTTTTTTTGACCCAGAAAACTAGCCTAAGGAGAGACACAGTCGTAGGATAATATATACAGGATGTTCCGTAACTCAAGGATAACCTTGTAACCACATATTCTATACATGGTAAACAACTTCTGTTCTATGACTTTTGCAAATTTACATGAAAATTTATCGACTTCCCATACAAAATTACCAAACGGTAAATTGCCTATTGAATTTGTATAGAAAAACAAAAAGCATGTATATTTTCAAAAGTCATAGAACAAAAGTTGTTCACTGTGATGTTTAAAGTGTGTGGTTATTATCCTCGAATCACGGGACACCTGTATATATACATGCAGGATTACACTTCTAGGTAGTGCCAAATTTTAAAAATAAGGTCTATAGAATAATACAAAAATATTAATTTATAGTAATTAATTTCAGTTGTCGTATTTCTAGAGCAAAAACTACTTTAAAATTTCCGAAATAAAAAGAAAACGCAGAATGGAAGAATGAAAATGAAAAAAAGAGTTTGTTTTTTACGTAGATCGATTTAGTTACTGATTCGGAGTGGTCCCTGAAAAATTGGCACCACCGTAAAATGTAACCCTGTATGTGTATTAATAAGTAGGATAAAAAAATATATTTATTCAATATTATTGTTGCTTGTAAACTTAGCTTGTATATGTGTGTATTTGCAAGCATTAGCAAGCATTGCTTCAAGAATGGACTATGAATGAGAGCTAAACGGTCTAGCTTTCAGATGCTCATTATACTAATGAGAAGGACTGCCAAGCTATTTGTACGTCAAAAACATCTCCGTACATTGTAATCAATCAATCATACCACCGGTAAGTAGGCTATAAAATTAAATCCATAGCCAACAATGCAAATAGTTTCATTAGATCTCGCTTGCAGATCCTTCCATAATGATTATGAAAAGATTTAATTCTGATGTAATTTATTTCTTAGTGATAGTTTTATTCGTTGACGTGAGTTTTGGGGTAAGTTTGCGAAAATGGTTATCTGAGTACGACCTAATTTCACCAATCTCTTTAATTCGATATCAGAGGATTTAATTATTATTAACCAAGGGTTTCTAAAATGTAATGGATTGATAGTCAAACAAACTAGTACTGTGTTAATGACTAACGTAGGCCTTGGAAAAGGTCTATGCGTGTTCCACCTTTAACTTTATCATTACTAGATGATTAGTAAAAAATGACCAATAAACCGCCAAAACTAAGGATGTCAAATGTCTATTTAATGACTACCTCGTATCTTTGACATTGTTACTTTATTCATGGTGCAATATTTATCTTATAAAAGTCTTTGAAGAATATACATGGTGTCCCAAAATAGGTGAATCAAACGTTTGTAAGAGGTAGCTTGACCCAAGTCCTACCAAATAAAACAATTTATTTACTCAGAACTATTATGCTAAAAATATCCCAAATCACAAAATAGTTGTCGATCGCCCATAGCTCAGAGTAGATAAATACTTTGAACCCATAGAGCGTTTGGTGCAAATAAAAACTAAAAACACTTGCGATGATGATAAAAGTGGCAAGGACGGAATCACGAGAAGTAATGTGTTTTAGATGACAAGGCAGCAGCTCAAAAACTCGGGAAAGCTGATGAAAAAGTCTTGCATGCCCAAAAACGATGTGACGGAAGGTAAGGCTTTATGTTTTCTGCTATTTGAACAATTTTTTTTAAGTGCTTTATGATTTGAAACCCAATAGGTAACTAACATTAAAAAAATTACAGAAAATTATATCGGTGATATAAACTTAAACTGGCTAATGACTATGGTGGTATGACTCTAATAGAAACACCAAAGTAAAACAACAAAAAAAAACGGGTATGGCCCCCTATTCAAAACCCTTCGATAACGGAATGACAAACGGTAAATCACGTGACACTAATGTTAAAGCATTTAGCGTCACGTGGTTTTCCAGTCGACAGTTTGCTTCCGAACGGTTCTGAATCAGGGGCCCAGGTTCGATTTCCGGTCGGTCAATGTAGGAACAATACTTTTCTATGTTGTCTTGGGTTTGGGTGTCGTGGTACCGTCGTTGTTTCTGATTTCTGTAACACAGGTGCTTTGGCTACTTACCATAGGATCAGAGCAAAGTATGTGGTCAATGTGTTGTCCAATATTTATATTGTTTTTATTGTATTTTAGAACAAGTCGGAGAGATTGAACAGGGAAAGTTTATAGAAGAGCGCAACGTGATGTGCTACGTCGCTTGCGTTTACTCTATGACTCAAGTGAAAAGAAACACCTTTAATCTTCTCGAATATTTATTCTTAAACTCTCAGCAATATTACAATGCTGTCGCTAACAACCAATTCACTACTACTTCACTTCTCCAATGCCAAAACTCAACTGCCTGTCCGACAGCGCGCAGCCCATAACGTCGGGTTCCCCTTCCCTTTTTAGTTGACATAACGTCATAGACAGCGCGCCCCCGGTAGTAATCAAGTTAAATACTTTTAATACTCATTATTTGTCTAGACAAACATTACATTTTGTAGAAAATGATCAAATTAGTACAAAATACACATTAACAATTCTAAGATTGTAACAATATTTTTTAAAAATCATAACATTCGGCCATCCGACACTGTGATGCCTCCCGGCACTCACATACCTATATAAGGCACTATAAATCATAACATCTTTACACCAATCTCTTTCACAAAGGTAATGTAATGAACAGATAGTTACATTGATAATTATTGACATTAGATAATTTTTAGATAATTACTGTTATGTATTATTATTATTATTATTATTTTTTTTTGCAAAAATATATCTACAATTTTTGTACGTTTTCATCTTATTCATATTATTCTGTTGTATCTGTAATCTGCTTTGAGACAAATAAATATATTCTTATTCTTTTATTACTATATTACAATTTATGTATACTAAAATCAACACCAACAATTTATTTGTATTTATACATTATTTTATGCAATTTATTATTAACTTATTGGTTCCAAGTTTTATCAAGAAGTAGTTAGGATCATTACTCACTATTTTTGTCGTCGCTACTTTCATCACTCTGATGTATTTCAAGGGCTTTAATATGGATCCAAGGTCGAATTCTATCGGCTGCTATCACTGTCTTATAAGGCTTTCCTTTCTTGATAAAACCTGGGACATCAGTTATTCTGTATCGATCATTGCCTAATACCTCCGTGACTTTATAGGGGCCAACAAACTTTGACAGAAGCTTTGTACTTTTATTTTTGTTATCATAATTATTTCTAGATATTTTCACCAAGTCGCCAACTTCATATTTAGTGGCTGGTATCCGATCGGCGTCATGTCGTTCTTTTGCTTTAGCTTGTTGTTTTTGTATGTTATTATTTATTATTTCCCTCACTTCTTGTAAATCTAAATTACTTTTCTGTGTCTCGACGCCCAGTTTGTTTGACAAGACATCGCGCATTTTTACCCCGAACATAGCTTCTGTCGCAGTTTGCTGTGTTGAAGCATTAACCGTGTTGTTAATGCCCCATTGAATCTTACCCAATGACTTGTCCCAGTCCCGCTCGTGACCAAATGCATTTTGTGCTGACAATGAATTCAGAATAGTCTGGTTATACCTCTCAGCTTGACCATTAGCCCTGGGACAAGCCACTGCGTTTAGGATATGCTTTATGCCATGCGAGTCACAAAAACTTTTAAAGGTGGTTGACGTGAAACTAGTACCACGATCAGAAACTATTCTAGCCGGAACACCGAAATCATAAAATATTTTCTCTAAAATTTTTACTGTACTCTTCGACTTTAGATCTTTTACAGCTCTTACAAAAACATACTTAGTGAAGGAGTCCACAACAGTTAGAATATGTGTATTTCCGTCCTTACTTCTCACAAAGGGGCCCAAATGATCTAAGTGAATAGTGTGAAATGGAATTTTAACCTTTTCTATGGGGTATAAATGTCCTGATTTGTGTCTCGCCACATTATCCTTGTTATAGGCACACTCTAAGCAAGCTCCTACATACTTTTTTACAAAATTTCTAAGTTTGGGAAACCAATATTGCTCTTGTATTTTTTCCAGAGTTTTCGAATAGCCGTGATGACCGATGTCATCGTGATTAGCACGACATACTTGCCACCTAGCACTTCGAGGAACCACTAGACACAATTTATCTTCTACCTTCCTATACACCGTGTGATTTTTAATAACATAATTTTTACGGATATCTCTACATTCTTGATCATCATCTGGTTTCAAAATTTTAATAATTCGCGATATTTCGGGATCAGCGATTTGAAGTGATAATAGCCAATTTTCCTTCTCTATGGTGTAGATGTTAACAGACGGATTATCATCAGATTTCTCGACCAGAATTGTATTTCTACTTAACGCGTCTACGTGTGACATTTGAACCCCAGGCCGATACTCAATATCGAATGTGTATTCCCCGATTTGTAGCCACCACCTTGCAATTCGCGGAACTAGGTCTCTTTTAGTCAAAGTAGTTCGCAAAGCAGCGCAATCAGTGTATACTTTAAAGTGTAGACCTAAAAGATATACCCTGAACTTTTTTAACGCGCACACGACAGCCAGTGTCTCCAATTCATAGGAGTGAAGATGCTTTTCCTCTGGGGTAGTCTGTCGGCTAAAATATGCAACAGGTTTCAAGACCCTTGAATCCTTTTGCCACTGCATTAGTATACCTCCTATGCCCAGAGAACTGGCGTCGGTATGCAATTCTGTTTCAAGAGTGGGGTCGTAAAGGGCGAGGACGGGTCGAGCTACAAGTTTTTGCTTTAAAAGCGAAAAAGCGCTATCTTCTGTATCAGACCATCGCCAAACAGCTTCCTTCTTCAAAAGAGATGTTAGCGGTCGAGCAATCTCCCCATAACCCTGAATAAATTTTCGGAAATATCCCGTTAAGCCAAGAAATTGACGGATTTCATGAACGTTACGTGGTTTGGGAAACTTCTCGACCGCCATCACCTTTGAGAGACCCGGCTGAATACCATTCGAAGATATATCGTACCCAAGGTAGCTGACGGTAGTGTCGAAAAAACGACACTTTGTTAGTTTTAGCGTCAGCCCATATTCCCTAAAAAGCTTCAGTATGTCCTCTAACCGCTCAAACATATCTTCGATACTTTTTGATGGGATTAGGACGTCATCCAAATAAGCCAGTGCATATTCGAATCGCCTATTACCAAGAATTTTATTGACCATTCTTTGGAATACCGCTGGTGCATTGGCTAGACCGAAGGGCATCCTGTTAAATTCATAATGCCCATCGGGCGTAACAAATCCCGTGAGATGCTTACTCTCTTCTGCCATTGGGATTTGATAATATCCTGATGCAAGATCCAGAGTCGTGAAAAAATTGTTGCCGCTAAGGTTAGTTATTTGGTCATCGATAAGCGGCAGGGGAAACCTATCTTTTACGGTCTTATTATTCAAAGCTCGAAAATCGACACACAGCCTTTGTTCACCGGTTTTCTTCCTAACCATCAAAATTGGGCTAGAATACTCTGACTTCGATTCCTGAATAATATTGTTTTGTAATAATTCGTCTATAGTTTGTCGAACCTGCTCGCGTTCATAATGAGACAGACGATAGGGACGATAGACAATAGGTTTATTGTCCATCAGATCTATCTTCATTTCAACGTCAACTGCTTGACCTATTTCTCCTAGATTTGTAGCAAAACAATCTCGATAATCTTGCAATAGGGCATAAAGTTTATCTAACTGCGTAGAGTCAAGTTCTGGTCCAGTTTTAATATCATTTTTATTAAGAGGTTCTAGAGTTGAGGACTCTTTAATTATTCGATTAACGCGACATACTGGATGCTCGTGAAAGGGTATGGACCTAGCAATCAACAAGTTTTCTTTAAGAGTTATGGTACCGGGAGACAAATTGGTAACAACAACTTCACCTATGCCATTACTAATATTAAAGGCTCCTGGCAATACACGATATTCAAACCCCGGACTGATCGCATTATATCCTTCAATAATTACATCTCCTGTAAAATTTTGATCGGAACGAACTGATACAATACTTGTCTTTGTAACTTCCACCGTATTAACAACAAAAAGCTTTACAATGCCTTCATGACTTTCAACAATATTTTGATTAGGACTTTTATAAAATATTAGTTTAGAACTATCTTTCATGACTGTAATAAATGGTAGCTCCGTGAAGCTTTGACCAATTATCAGTGAATTTTGCATGTGTATGTCATCAACTACCAATATTTCAATAACAGCTTCAATATCATCAACGTTTAAATTAACGGTTGTCTTATAAACTGGTACAACTGATGATTGGCCAAAACCTTTCACTACAGGAACCCCTCCAAATTCTTTAACCAGATGTAATGAATCTGCGTCACTTTTGCGCATGAGTGTACACTCACTGCCGAAATCTATATAGGCATCAAAAGACTTCTCGTCGACCAAAACAGTTTTATAAAATTTGTCATTTCTCATAGTGTAAGAATCTATTTTCATAGTTTTCTTGTCAGGTTCGCTCTCAGTACGGCCAGTGTTATTATTCGAAGGGATGTAAGGAGACAATTTACAAGAGTCATTATCGTGTCCTATCCTATTACATTTCCTGCATTTCACAATCGGTTTTGTGCATTTAAAGTATGGGTGACCCCTCGAATGGCAATTGAAACACATAATAGAGCTAAATTTCGAGCTATTATTTGTATTTGTAAAAGTACTAGAGTCATTAGATTTAGTGGTTAACCGTTCCCGCCCCTTACTGTTAGTAAAAGAAATGGGTTTTTGGGAAGAGAGAAAATTAAGTAGGTCTTCGGGCTCCGAACTATTCAGTGCCTGGGCGCCATTCCTGATAGACCGATCGCTAATTCCATATATTATACAGTCAACAGCCTTTTTTCCGATTATTTCGCACCTATTTAGCAAACCTAGTTTGTCATAAAAATAATCACGTAGAGTTTCGTCATTTCGAGAAACACGGTTCAACATTTCTTCCAGAAGACGTCCATAATTTTCCTCACTAGGAAAAGCCTTACGGAGTTTTTCTTGCCACGCGTTCCAGGTGTAGATTACAGTCGGCAAAGCCTCAAACCATCTTTTGGCCAACCCAACTAATTTTTGAAGTGAGAAATGTACAACTCGTTTCTCATCCCAGCCATATATGATAGCACACTCGTTAACCTTTCGTAGCCAGCTTTCGATGGTTTGAGCCCTGTTCGACGGGTCAAATTCAGGAATAACATTGTTAAGGTTGTTGTTAAAGGAGCTTCGTGAAGTCTCTCCGGTAAGGGTCTTAACTAATTTTAAAACATCTTTTGTTGAAAGTCTACTTGCGGTTTTGCGCTTCTTCCGAGGAACGTCTTCATCACTAGAGCTTGATGATGAAGCTCCACGTCTCCGTTTCTCTTTCTTGGAAAGTCGTTCGCTGGTCGATGAAGACGAACACTTCTGCTTAGGTTTCTTAGGTCGTCGTCGTCTGGGTGGTGTATCTGGTGGAGTACCAGCTTCATCGTCAGACGTCATCCTCCTCTGAAAGTGTACATTGTCACCGAAATAAACCATTATACAATAATAATCGAGTATCAGAAAATTATGGTCTACTACTTGGATTAATGTAGCCTCATCTAATCTAACCTACAGCTACACCTATCTGCACTCAATCCTATTCCATAGGCACGTATCCGGCGACCAGATGGCTCGCCTATCAAACCAGCAAGATTCTGCCAGTAAGTCAGCAGGCACACCTAGTGCGCCCCCTAAGCTAAATGGACAACCATAGTCCTCCGACGACTAGTTGGCAAGCCCATCAAACCAGCAAGTTCCTGCCAGTAAGTCAGCAAGCACACCTAGTGTGCCCCCTAAGCTAAGTGGACAACCATAGTCCTCCAATGACCAGGTGGCTCGCCCATCAAACTAGCAAGTTCCTGCCAGTAAGTCAGCAAGCACACCTAGTGCGCCCCCTAAGCTAAGTGGACAATCATAGTCCTCCGACGCCCAGGTGGCTCGCCCATCAAACCAGCAAGTTTATGCCAGTAAGTCAGCAAGCACACCTAGTGCGCCCCCTAAGCTAAGTGGACAATCATAGTCCTCCGACGACCAGGTGGCTTGCCCATCAAACTAGCAAGTTCCTGCCAGTAAGTCAGCAAGCACACCTAGTGCGCCCCCTAAGCTAAGTGGACAATCATAGTCCTCCGACGCCCAGGTGGTTCGCCCATCAAACCAGCAAGTTCATGCCAGTAAGTCAGCAAGCACACCTAATGCGCCCCCTAAGCTAAGTGGACAACCATAGTCCTCCGACGCCCAGGTGGCTCGCCCATCAAACCAGCAAATTCATGCCAGTAAGTCAGCAAGCACACCTAGTGCGCCCCCTAAGCTAAGTGGACAACCATAGTCCTCCGACGACCAGGTGGCTCGCCCATCAAACCAGCAAGTTCCTGCCAGTAAGTCGGCAAGCACACCTAGTGCGCCCCCTAAGCTAAGTGGACAACCATAGTCCTCCGACGACCAGGTGGCTCGCCCATCAAACCAGCAAGTTCATGCCAGTAAGTCAGCAAGCACACCTAGTGCGCCCCCTAAGCTAAGTGGACAACCATAGTCCTCAGATATAGTTAATACGTAGGTATCTTTATTTTCTCTCCATTAATATCTCTCATTTATTATCATATGCATGTATAATTATTAATTTACGCGTATAGATTAGTCTATGTTTATCCATTTAATTTACACTGTTTGTAATTCATCTTGGCAGAGCTTTATAGAAGGCATATAAGAAATAAACATCATCTAATAACCGTTCGTAAGATGTAAAAATGCAGCTCGTCAAAAATAAATATGTATTTACTATGTACATACTGTATTTGCCCTTAACGGGGATCGAACCCGCGGCCACTCTTAGTCAAAATGCTCTCTACTTCACAATAGTCTTAAAAGTAAAGAATACAAGCCTTTATTGCCCATTTATGAAACTATGATGCCAGAAAAATGTGTCTTGTTACTACCAGGCAGTAGCCCTGGCCAAATATTAAGTAAGCGTAAGTTTTCACATCCCAAAAAATTAACACGTGGGCGTGTCCAAAAGGTAGATTTTTTTTATATTTTTTTTTTTTTATAATACCACTGCTACATATTTTGATATAAATCACAATAAGTTATCATTTCATGTGCATAGCTTTGTTTTTAAAATTAAACATCTTAGAATTCACTTACCTTTTATTTTGGGTCAATCCCTCTTCCGAGATGAAAAGAAACACCTTTAATCTTCTCGAATATTTATTCTTAAACTCTCAGCAATATTACAATGCTGTCGCTAACAACCAATTCACTACTACTTCACTTCTCCAATGCCAAAACTCAACTGCCTGTCCGACAGCGCGCAGCCCATAACGTCGGGTTCCCCTTCCCTTTTTAGTTGACATAACGTCATAGACAGCGCGCCCCCGGTAGTAATCAAGTTAAATACTTTTAATACTCATTATTTGTCTAGACAAACATTACATTTTGTAGAAAATGATCAAATTAGTACAAAATACACATTAACAATTCTAAGATTGTAACAATATTTTTTAAAAATCATAACACAAGTTGTAAGTTTAGTTTTTTTTAAATTTAGCACCTCTAAGGTCACAATAAATCAGATTCAGTGACAGAATTATTTAAAAAAAGCACATCGTTCTTAAAAAGTTCAAAGGCAGTATGTGAAGGATACATTTGTAACCACATATTCGATACTATGCATTCGTAGAGAAACACTTTTATGTATTATAAATTAGCTTCTAAAATTAAAAAAAAAAAGTAACGTACTTCAAAAAACTGAAAAGCTAAAAATAATATCAACACATAAGTACCTAATAAGTTACTTTTGGAGTCGGTGCAAACGAAAACATTCAAACTCTCATCGGATGGCACCGACTCCAAAAGTAACTGATTAGGTACTTATATGTGTTGATATTATTTTTTTTTAAGTCGGTTTACTTTTTTTTTAATAAAATTTACTTACTCATTATATTCATCTATTTTTAGTGATACATCCTCAACAAAACGAATCATTTGAGTGCAAACATAAGTTACCGGCTGAATACCGATTTCATCCCTTATTTTTCCCAACTTAAGAGGTGAAATTTTTCCAAATTTTTTTCAATATACTATCTTTAAAGTATAAGCTATTCGATAAAGAAAGAATCATCAAAATCGGTTCACAAAAGCCGAAGATATTGGGCAACATAGGTACAAAAATCAGTTGGCACGGTATGGAGTTCATGCAATGTTTGATGATTTCTTATAGATCCCATCATCAGAACTTGATCAAATTTATATGGGACCATTCCAAAAGTATTCCCTTTCGAACAAAAAAAGAATTATCGAAATCGGTTAACCTGGTAACGAATGATCGCTGAACATACATAAAAAAATTAAAAAAAGATACCGACGAATTGAGAACCTCCTCCTTTTTTGAAGTCGGTTAAAAATATGCATATTTTTGTCTTTTTATACAAATGCAATCGGCTGTTTGGTATTTATGTATGGGAAGTCGATAAATTTTCATGCAAATTTGCAAAAGTCATAGAATAAAAGTTGTTGATATTGATGTACAGACAACAGCACGTTAACCTACCACAAAACGTCAAATTTTCTCAATTGATATTGATCTCTAACTGTCGGACATAAAGTTGAAAATCAACTATAACCTTTAACTTTTTGGGAAGGTTCACCTGCCGCTGTCTGTCTGTCTGTCTGTCTGTTACAAGGTTATCAATGGGTTACGGGACACCCTGTATAAATAAGTTTTTAATCACAATCTGTTTTAGTAACATTATTTCAATGTTACAAAACTGAATTACCTACTTTAAATTATTATGTTAAATTGCAGCTCTGAGGCTTACCGATAAAACTTTTACTAATAATATTGATTTCCTTTTTTAAGGTTAAAAATAACAAGCTAAGCTACGAGGCAGTCATTAAACAAGTGGACATGATGTTTCCACCCGAAATGCGGGATGCAGTTAAAGCCGCGGCGACGCATTGCAAAGACATTGGTAAGTTGTGAAAAAGGATAACTTGTCCTATAAATAATCCTTATTAATACTTTACTTGTAAGTTCGTTTGATCATTTAAAATAGTAACCAGTAGAAGATGATGGAAACAGATAGATGTAGAGAGAGAGAGAGAGAGAGAGAACGGTAATTTATGAGATCAGGTTCATGTGAATTCCTACCGGGTGGCAATTTCATACGTGTCTCTCTGCTATTTTCATTTATTGTCTAGAATGAACAAGTAGAACCGATACCAAATTTAATAATCATTTATCTAATTAATGAAATTAATGAGTGTATTTTAATATGTTGATTGATTAATGTAATGTAATTATTCCAATTGTTTTTGGCGGCCTGGGTCTTCGCAGAATACCACTCGCGGCAGCTAGATTTAGTTAAGGACCCTGTTTGGAATATTTTCAATTTACCAATGACCATGTAACTTACCTGTTTGGTGCCAAATAAAGAGGCTAGGAGAGAACATTGTCAAACTTATCTAAACTGTCTGAGAAAGTTGATCGCAGTTGACTTAGAATTACTTTGTACCAGAGACGATCAGAATAAGATTACTCGCAATACTATATTTGTTTCAGGTAAGAAATACAAGGATATATGCGAAGCATCCTATTGGACAGCAAAATGTATGTATGACTTCGATGCCAAAAACTTCGTGTTCCCATAGGAAATGATAATTTGATAATTAGGTACAAATGTAGACATGTAATTTAAAATAATGTTGTTGTAACCCGTGAATGATTAACTTCGTTGTCATAATCGTGATGCACAGACAACAGCAGGTCAACTTACCCGAAAAGTTAAAGGTCATTTTACTGATTTTCAACTTTAAGTTCGATACATAGAGATCAATATTAATAGAGGAAGTTTGACGTTTCGTGGTAGGTTAACGAGCTGTTGTCTGTCCTTAAACTTGATTAAATGTTAAATTACAGCTTTTCACTGACTTTATACTCTACCCTAGCATTACCAAAATTGAGGCTAACAATAACTCAATCTAAAATGAATGACAAACGTTTTTGAACCTGTCAATTAAAATAAGAAAATGACAGGCCTTGTTAATAGTCGTTTTGGAAAACATGCATAAATTTTTGGCAATCCAGTTTTCGGGTTAGTCTGATTTTATTAGTAGAGTTTTGAAGTCAATTTCTCGGTTTTTGTAAAATGAAAGCAAGATTTGTGTTTTTATTAGTCCTGCTTTACACAGAAGATGTGTTTGGGGTGAGTTTTAAGTTAATAAAATATTTTATCTATTTGCACTAATCTCACTATTAATGATAAATGTTAAAGTTTGCATGTTTGCGTGTTTTAAATGTTTGTTACTCAGACGAGCTTTATCGGCTGAATGAAATTTGACGCACATATTGATCTAGTTTATCACATAATACTGTTTATCCCGTGTTTGTGTTCCCGTTAGATGTATTTTTATTCCTCATGTTAATAAGTATGCTAGTAATAAATGTATCTTACTAGCTGCTACCCGCGACTTTAGGTCTTTAGTTTAATTCAAAAACCTTCCCCGGCGTTCGCACAACAACTCGCTAAAGTTTCATCGCAATCTGATTCGGGAACCCATAGAGAACAAATATTTATATTTTTCAAAAATTTAAAGATTCCTTTTGCTTGATTTTTGTCAGCTCCATAATCTATGAAATTACCTTATAAGGGAAGGATTTTGGTTGGACCCAAAATCTCAAAATTGCACAAATGTTTTTGTTTTTCTGTACAATAACAACAGTAATGCTATCCGGTCCTGTACGGTATACGGTAACCGTATTCTATATAGAATCATCAATGCTCAAAATAATGACTCAATGTACTTACACTTGTAAAATCCTATATCCTAACCTACACCTACACTTACCTATGCCACAAAGATATAATATATGGCGACTGGTAGAGAATGCCTTATGGCATTAAGTCCATATTTTGTATGTTTAAAAAAAAATCTGCAATAAAGTTAATAAATCAAAAGATATATCATTCTTGCTGCATCCGAATCGGGTTCAGCAAGTATGCTATGAAACATTCCTATAACAAGTCTATTCAGTTTAAAGTTTGTATCAGCCTCTATTTTAGCTGCGGCGCTTTCACATTCCACTAAGACACGCTGCAAATCTTCTATAGTCCCAAATACCTTTCAATTTGGAGAGTTCGTTTTTTCACACAAAATATGTACAGAAGAGAAAACACACGAAATTTAATATCTGCATTGTTTTATGTTGAGTTTGTAGGTATAACTAGTAGATTTATATAATAAAATAATACATCGATACTAATTATAGATGACAAGAGCCCAACTAAAAAAGACTTTGACGGTGATGAAGAAACAGTGCATGCCCAAAGTTGGAGTTACAGAAGGTATTTACGTGTATCTAGTTGATCTAGACACTTAAATAAAACTTTGTGCTTATTTCGCCATTAATTATCACCAAGCCAATGATAGCCAATTTTAATAGCTTTTATATGATGTGACTTTAATACCACAAATCGCACGAATTTCTATAAAATTTAATAATATAACTTACACGGCTAGATTTAAAAACATCTTTTTACTTTTATTCATTTAGAATTTTACAAAATACCTAGTACCTACACTCTAGTTTTAACACAGATATTTTTTTTTATCACCTATGTCACAACACTAACAAAATAATGAATTTAACATGTTGGAATGTTAATGACTGTCAACATGACGCCTTCTTGAGACTAAAGCTCAAAACGCCTTTGTCAAAAAGAATATAAGTAACTCGTTTGCTATTGTTTAATAGCCTTGTATGTTTTATACTATTTTATTATCTTTGACACTAATACAACAATCCTATGGACCATCTTTGATATCACATCTAAAGCCGTCTTTACTATATAAGCTGCAACGGCCTAACTGCAATTGTTGTGTTGATGTTGGTTTCATGAATCAGAGATGGTTCCTAATATGAAATGCATAGAACGACGACCTCCGTAGCCGAATGGCGTGCATACCGGACTTGGTGTCGCTATCTCTGAGGTCCCGGGTTTGATTCCCAGTCGCTCAATGTAGAAAAAAATACTTTTCTATATTATCTCGGGTCTGGATGTTCTGGTACCGTCGTTGTTTCTGATTTCTGTAACACAATTGCTTTGGCTACTTACCGGATCAGAGCAATGTATGTGGTGTTGTCCAATATTTATTTATTTAGAATATATTAAAATTAGCGCATTTAAGGAAGAAAACATAAAGATGAAATTATAAAGATATTTGTTGTATTTCTAAATACGGTTATCTTATAAAATTAGACCTTATATTATGATGTAGTGGCCATTATTTTAATGCTAGCCGTTATGGAGAAGCGGGTATGTATAGTTGATAATGTGCCAATTATTTGATAAGTGCCATATAATAAAAGGAAAGAATGGCAATTATTGAGTAACTGATTTTAAATATTTCAGATAAAATAAAGAATATTGAACAAGGAGAGTTCATAGAAGATCGTAAAGTTATGTGTTATATTGCCTGTGTATACAAGACAATTCAAGTGGTAAGATCTTATTCGTTTCTTACTGTTTGTGTTTGCTTTTTGTATTTTCTGAATACTATACATATTTAAAAAATATATTTCAGTTAGATAATGATTGCAGATGTTTGTAAATATTAGCGCTGGTTGGCAATCGATTAAAATATAATTTCAAATATAAGTATGTTAGAGGCCACTAAGTACTTTAGTTAGTTAGTTTAGCTGGGCTTTCTCCGCACTTAGCCTCATAATTGGGCCATTGTGCGTGCTACTTAGTCTTTCTTACTCCAACCATCCTAGGTCGTCCCAGAAGGTCAGCAGCCTTTTCAGACTGCTGCAGGCTTCCGGGAGAGATCCTGGTGATTGAAGAATCCGTGCCCGCCACTAAGTACTTATTTATATCTCATGATGTTTTTTGCATTTATTATTTTGACTTGCTCGTAGTCAGCCTTCCCATAGCTAGGTAGCTAGGTTTGCGTCTCTAAGAGAGGTCTTACTGCCACTCTCAGTGACGCTAATAACAATAAAGTGTTGATTAACATTTTTGTTTGTTCAATAATTGTCTCTATTCGTATCGACTTTAATATCACAGATTTTTCTTAAGTAACCATTAAAGTTGAGTGACGTCTCTGAGTGCGGCAGTTAGTCTTGCTGATGCCATTTAATTTAAAATTATATGGGAAACTTGGGGATTCTGGAAATCTGTAATTAGGTTTTAACCAAAACCTATTTCAGGCTTTTCTTCCAAATATAAAATTCTTATATAAAATAAGATAATTCAAATATTTAAAGCTTATACTTATATACTATACAATAAATGGGTATTATGCATCACATACCTCTTTTTATATAATTAGTGTTAGTATAGCGTTAACATAGTGTTTGTTGTGTGCCAAGAAGCTTGATGAGACGCGTGGGCGCCCCGGATCTTTGATGTGTGCTAAGAGGGTTGATGAGACGCGTGGACGCCCCGGAGTAGAGCTGATAGCCAAGTGCGTGTTCCGAGTCATCTTGCGGGCGGGCGACTGCCGGCGTGCAGCGGCTGCGCGCGCATCAGGGTTGCGGGGCCGCGAGGGGCGAGGGGCGCGCGGGCGGGGCGTCGGCGCGGGGGCACACCGCCGCGCGTTTTGTTCGTTCATGAACAATCTCCGGCCTCCTGCGATTCGTCTTCTAGCAGGGGACAGATCCTATGTATTGCTCGGCGAATCGTTCCCTGAGACGTCAATATATCGGCCACTCTGGTGGCGCCATCTGTGCCTGGATACACCGCGGCGATTCTGCCGAGCGGCCACTTGAGGGGAGGGGCCCTGTCATCTTTGACGAGGACCAGCTGACCAGGCTTCAAATCGGGTTGCCTGGCTTGCCATTTCGTGCGCTGTTGTAGCTCGCAGATGTACTCCCGGCTCCATCTCGTCCAGAAATGCTGTCTGGCCTGTTCAATGCGGGCGTATCTGTGGAGCCGTTTCGGATTAGCTTCTTGTAAATCTGGTGCAGGCAGTGAAGTTAGAGGTCTCCCTACGAGGAAGTGCCCAGGAGTTAAAGGAAAAAGGTCGTTAGGATCGGATGACAATGAAGCTAGAGGTCGGGAATTGAGGATAGCCTCTATCTGCGCAAACAAAGTAGTTAACTCTTCGAACGTGAGATGTGTATTTCCTACAACCCTTTTCATGTGAAATTTTGCTGATTTCACAGCTGCTTCGTAAATTCCCCCAAAATGCGGCGAATAGACAGGCGAGAACTTGAATCTAATACCTTCATTTGCAAGGTCTGACACAGAATTAGTACAATTTTCGACAAGTCTAGCAATCTCTCGACTAGCGCCAACAAAGTTTGTGCCGTTATCACAAAATATTTCTCTAGGTTTACCTCTGCGTGATATAAATCGACGCAAGGCCATTATAAAGGCTTCAGTTGACAAATCGCTTACAAGTTCGAGATGTACAGCCTTTGTTTTGAAACAAATGAATACACATAAGTAGCATTTTATTAACCTTGCGCCTCTACCCTTTTTGTTAACAATTAGAAAAGGCCCTGCATAATCTGTGCCTGTGACTTCGAATGGAAAGCCAGGATTGACACGTTGGGGTGGTAAATTTCCCATTATTTGTTTCGCAGTTACTCCTTTCATTCGTTTGCAAATGATGCATTTGTTACATATCTTTTTTGCTACTAATCTGCCACCTAGGGGCCAATACTGTTCTCTAATTACTGAAAGAAGTAACTGTGGACCTGCATGCATAAGTTTAGTATGATAATGTTCAAATAGTAATTTTGAATAGTGATGTTTGCCATCAATTACAATAGGATGTTTCTTGTCGAGTAGATAGTCAGAATTCTCAAGTCTGCCACCCACACGAATCAGTTCGTTATTGTCAATTTCAGGAGTTAGATTGCGCAAGGAAGGTAAATCCCTATAATTGTTTTTACAATTTGAGAAACATTCACTTTGTGCTAATTTTGCCAATTTAATTTCTGCTATTTTTAACTCATCGGCTGTTAAATCAGTATAACATTTCAAATTAGTATTTTTGATTCTACAATTGTGAAGAAATCGACAGACATAAGCCATGATGCGCCGTAATTTTAAAAAGCTTGAATGTTTTTCAAATTCGATCACAGCATTTTTTGTTTGATTAGTATCGCAAGTTACAATATGTGTACGTACTTCAGGTAAGTGTGTCTGTATATCTCCGCTAAGCTGACTAGGCCAATGTTGGGCGGGTTCCTTAAGAAACGCAGGCCCTTCCCACCACAGCGAGAGTGACTGAACCTCGTCAGGATACACACCTCGCGAAGCGAGATCTGCGGGGTTACATGATGAAGGAACATACATCCATTTTGTATGGTTACATGTGTCATTGATTTCTGCTACCCGGTGAGACACAAACACACTTAACTTGTTTGAAGGTAAGCTCAACCAACCCAGAACGATTTTAGAATCGCACCAGAAATGAATTTTGTTTGTTGAACATCGTAATGTCTTACTAACTTTGCCAGATAAGCGGGAAGCTAGTACAGCTCCGCATAACTCGAGTCTGGGTATAGTTGTCGCCTTCAGTGGCGCCACCTTTGATTTGGCGCATAATAGTCGTACAGTTGTATTTCCTAACGCGTCCGTTGAACGCACATACACACATGCTGCATATGCCTTCACCGACGCGTCAGAAAACACATGTAATTCGATTACAATAGGATTCATACACATTGCATGACGTGGTATTGTCAATTTCTTTAAACAATCTAAGTTTGTAATGAATCTAAGCCACATTTCACTGATGGCAGTGGGAATGCGGTCGTCCCATCCTATGCCTTGTTCCCATAATAGCTGTATTATTCTTTTACATGTAATCAAGCAAAGGGAAAGTAATCCAAGTGGATCAAATATGCTAGACGAAATTGACAATATCATTCTTTTTGTACATTTTTCAATAGTATTGACATAAGGCAATCTTGATACTGACATGAGGACACAATCAATGTTCGGATCCCATTCTACCCCTAAAATGTTTGTAGCGGTAGACAATTTTAAATTTTCTTGTTCGTGATTGTTGTTAGCATCATTTGAAATGAAATTTAACAATTCTGTGGAATTGCTTTTGATTTTGCGTAAATGGAACCCTGCTGATTCTAATAGCTTAGTGACTTCTTTATAAATGAACTTTAAATTTGTTTCGTTTGAGTGCCCAGTGTTTAAATCATCAACATAAAAATCATGTAACATTACTTGCTTGACAACTGGGTCTTGACATTCAAGTGCTAGCTGTTTGAGACATCTAGTACTCAAAAATGGAGCCGATGACGTACCGTAAGTTACAGTATTTAATTGTAGGTACTTCATGGGCTCGTGCATGTTTTCTCGCCACAAAATAACTTGTAAATGCCTTTGACTAGGATCTATTAGAATTTGACGATACATTTTCTCTATGTCTCCAGTTAATATGTAATTATGCTCTCTGAATCTAACGAGAATAGAAAAAATGTCGTCTTGTATAGTTGGACCCACCATCATGACGTCATTGAGTGACAGACCCGAATTTGTTTTAGCAGATGCATCAAATACAACTCTACATTTTGTTGACTCACTCTGTTCCTTAAGAACAGGATGATGAGGTAAAAATATGGCTTTGTCTGGTCTCTCAATCTCCGACGCATGACCCAGGTCCTGATATTCTTGAATAAAACTAACATATTGAGTCCTTACTTCAGGCTGCCTTTGAAAACGCCTTTCTAATGATTCAAACCTTTTCCGAGCTAAGTAATAGGAATCACCTAGCTTTTCAGAGTCAGTTTTCAAAGGCAACCTGACGCAAAATCTTCCGTCTTCCAAGCGCTTCGTGTGTTCCGAGAAGTGTTGTTCACAAGCTTCCTCCTCTGGAGACATCACGGGCTTGGCTGGTACTTCCTCCAGCTCCCAGAATCGCTGTAGCTGCTGGCTGATATCTTGACTGAAATTGCATGCAATCTTGTTGTTGGTACTTGCAGTGCACATGACTGGGCCGGCTATAAGCCAGCCAAATATTGAGTTTTGTAAAATGGGCATATCTTTGCCTAATCTTATTTGTTCTGAACATATGACATCCCAAAATACATCTGCTCCCAACAGCAGATCTATCTTGGCCGGCCTATAATAGTCAGGATCTGCTAATTGTATATTGTTTGGAATATTAATAGCTGTCACATCAACTTCCTGACTCGGCAGTGCACTAGTAACTTGATTGAGAACCAAAGCACTGATTTGAATTTTAAATTTACTTGTACACGACTGTACTTGGAAGTTACAGCGCTGTAAAACTTCAAATGATGTGTTATTTATGCCAGTTACACATACCGTATTCATGAAGTCAGAGTTTAAATTTAATTTGTCTTTCAGATCCTGGCTAAGAAATGATGATTGACTACCTGAATCAAGTAGACAACGTGCTTGATAGCATTGTTTTGTCTCAGTGTTCATTATTATCACATTGGCTGTTGATAACAATATCTGATTAGCTATGCATGTTGATAATGAAATTGATTTGGAAACTGTTGGCCTCTCTTCCGTGCTCCGATTACTTTCACTTGACTTATCGGAGTGCAAAAGCGAGTTATGTTTCCTCCTACATATTTTGCATGGCCCAGATTTGCACTGATGAACATAATGCCCGCTACGGAGACAGTTAACACATGAATTTTGATTGATAATTTGTTGTAGCCTGTCAGCCGGTGACATGCTTAAAAACTTGTTGCAATAGTAAATTAAATGTTCATCACCACAAATCATACATGGCTTGTTATGTTGACCTGTCAAGACTCTCTCGGAAGAAGCAGCCACAAATGATTTTTGTGATTTATTTACTGGCTTAAAAACTTTGTCTACTACTTGTTTGTCTATTTTATCACTGCCTCCTGCCGAGAGCATTTCAACTAGATCTGCTCTTTTTCTCAAAAACTGGTAAAACTCTTCTAATGTTGGCTTTGTTTTTAAATTAGTTTTATATTCTTCCCATTTGGCACAGGTAGTATTATATAATTTCGCAGAATACATAAAAATTATCAAAGTATCCCAATTCTCTGTGTTTTCACCTAAGCTATTCAATGCTCTTAAGTTCTTAGAAATGTGGTCAACAAGCAACCTCAATGATTGTTCGCATTCTTTGTTGTTAGCGGGAATATCAAATAATGATTTAAGGTGTGTATGCACTAGCTGATGTTTGTTATTGAAGCGATCACACACTAACTCCCATGCAACTTCATAGTTTTTATCAGAAAGTTCTAATGATTCAATCACTGAAGCAGCATTCCCAACCAGTGAACTTTTTAAATACTGAAACTTCATTATGTTTGAAAGCGAAGCGTTATCATGAATAAGTGAAATATAAACATCATGGAATTCCAACCACTTATTTGAATCACCATTGAAGGTGGGCAACTTAATGACAGGTAGCTTGATATTATTTGTCATTGGGTTTCCATGATGAGTATTATTTAATGTTTCTGTAATTGAGTTCCCGGAATGGTTAACATTATATTTTTCAATCAATTCTTGAGCTTCAGCGATAACAGAATAGAAGTCGTTTTCAGTTTCATGCCTTTCAGCAAACATAGCCTCTGAAGGGGGCACACCGCCGCGCGTTTTGTTCGTTCATGAACACATAGTGTTAGTTAAAAATGCAATAAGAAAGTTTAAAATGTTATATTGTAAAATAAAGTTGTGTGTAAAGCTAATGTTATATTGTAGGTAGGTACCTAAGATTGTAAATAGATGAATAAATATATTTTTAATGTTATAAAAATTATAAAATGTTGCTAAAATGCAAGTTTCTTGCTTTAATAAATAAAACATCGGATTTAAATCCTGATTTTAGGTCAAAAATGAAAAAATAGACAGAGCTCTAGTAAGCAAGCAAGTGGATATTTTATACCCAGCCGACATGAAGGTGGCTGTCAAGAGCGCTGTCGACCAGTGCTATGGCGTTCGTAAGTACCACTAGGCTCCACTATTTTTATTTAGTTTCTTCACTACCCAAATAATTATTTTACATTATACATTTAAAGTGTTTAAGCCATGTATTTATTAGGCTACAGTTGATGTGCATCATGTGACACTTCTACTTCTCGTGTCGATGGCAACTCTCTCAAATTTATGATGACCAGTATCCCGGCACACGAACCGCACTATCGGCGGTAAGAGTTCTTCGCGTGTGCAGCGGTCACAACACCCATGGTTTGGGGAGACCATCGAGTACATATCTGCTCGATGGGGGAGAAGCACCGCAGACACCTTGCTGTTGGTGCTGACAATAATTTGTTAGATTTTTCCTTACAACGGCCGATGTAATACTAATGTTTGGAAACAATGTCGTCGTCTCCCTACATTTTAGTTAGATTTTTTTAATGTTATAAGTTATAATACGTTTTCGTTCAAACGAATCAAATCAGCCTAAACTCGAGGTTTTTAAGTTCCACAAAATTGCCATCCAATCCATGCTACATACTTACGACATGACAGTGTAGATTCAATACGTCTTTCAACGCATCAATTGCTGTATACCTAATGAGTACATGACTTAAAAAGTAAAAAAAAATTAAATCCTTTTAAATGTTATGTATTTACAGAGGAAAAATACAACGACCTATGTGAAGCGGCATTCTACGCAGCCAAGTGCTTGTATGAAACTGATCCTGCCAATTTCGTTTTCCCATAAGTACCGACCTAAAGAAAAAATACACAAATTTAGAGTTATTCTTCTTTATAAGGCTGCGTACAAATGTGGCGAACGTTCGCGGCGCTTAGAGATAAAATAAAAGTTACTCATTTATTTTATGTAGACTTTTATGTAGATTATAAATACTAACCATATACATTTTTATGTTATTACAATGCAATCATTTCTAATGTTCTAATATTATTGCACAATTATTTTTAAGGATAATTAATAATAAAAAACAGAATTTTAAAATAATTGCACTAACCTATATGACTTTAACAATATTATAGATGTGTCAATAAAATAATATTGATGGATTTATTAATAGTTTTTCTACTGTACCACTACAACTCTCTACAAGGTGCCGCCCAGCCCGTAATAGGCAAGTATGAAATACGTTTTGTCTAAATCTATCTCATGAATGATTCTGTTATTGTCACAAGTACTACCTTATAGGCGTTTATGTATGTCAAAACAACTTGTAATTTTACTAAAGATGTAGGCACACCGTATATAACTATGTAGTTGCTGGCATACAAACCATGGCATACAGCCATGTGGCTGGCATACAAACTTTCGATTTATTAAAAACGTGCGACAATAGTTTCAAAACGATTAATAATATAACTATCTTTGTCTTATATACCTAATGCCGCCAACCAAAAATCAACCAGTTCAGAAGGCACTTTAAGGATTCACAGAAATCACATTAAATTTTTAGTTAAAAGAAGACAAAATTAGCCTATCCCAAAATATTATCAGAAGTAAAAAAAAATTAAGTGTATTTAAAAAGAAACATATTTTGTCTGTTGTGTCAGTGTCTTAAGTGTGCGCGTTAGTATTTCAGCTCGAGTGTCTAATTATTAGCTCGGTGATCTATAAAGAACACCTGTGTCAAAACTATGATATAATTATGCCAGTCTGTTCTATGATCAACGTAGTCTCATCACGGACTACACAGTACTAAGACAACAAGACAATGTTCTGCAGCCATATCTATCTAAACTTTTTTATCATTTTTATTATTTTAAGTAGGAATGTCTTATCGGTAAGTCGCACAAAAATTTTACTTACTTATATGGTTTCTACTTAAGAAATAACTAACTCATAATTCAGTGGTGACAATCCCGAATAAAGCCACCATTGTCATAATGGTCTTCAAAGTAGCAAAAATACAGTTTCGGATACAGTTCTGTACCACTCAATAAAACGCGAACTGTTTCAAATTAGGTACCTATCACATTCTAACAATATTTTATGATACTGTGGAAACGTCAATACCTTTAGATTTTTTGAGATATCTCTTATACAGAGTGTAACGAAAAGGTGAAATAAAACTTTAAGGGGTTATTCTACAGCTAAATTACATCAACTTTTTCTATGGGACCAACATCGAATTCGCAAAAAAAAAGTTTTATTTCACCTTTTCGTTACACTCTGTATATAAAATTCTCGTGTCACATTGTTCGTTCCCGTACTCCTCCGAAACGGCTTGACCGATTCTCATGAAATTTTGTGAGCATATTGAGTAGGTCTGAAAATCGGCCAACATCTATTTTTCATACCCCTAAAGACCACGCAGACGAAGTCGCGGGCAACAGCTAGTAACATATAAAATAACTAGCTTCTGCCTGTGACATCGTCTCCGTAGAATTCAGAGTTAAACAGAGGAATGATAATAATAATAATAACCATTCCACGGGAACACAAAAACAATATAGCCCAAAATAATGTCCCGAAACAGTAATAGGATAAAAAATAATTGGGACGCGTAAAAGAGGTTAATTTAGACCTATTTGCAGAAATAAAGTGGTTTTATTGGTTTAATAAATATAATTATCCTAAGTGTTTAACCTCGCCAACTTGCCTGCCAAGCTTGGCGAGTATTGGCAATCCCTCCGATGTAAGTCATTGGGGGAGGCCTGTGTTCAGCAGTGGACGTCAATGGCTGAAATGATGATGATGATGATGATAATAAGTGTTTAAAACTAGATCAATATCTGTGTGCAAAATTTCAGCTTACTGACTACTGTTACTTTGTATATTTTAATTACTGTAACTACATAATTTTAATTGTTTTGATATAATTTGTAGTGTGTAATTTAATGTTAAGTAATATTATTTTTTGTCAACTTTGCATGCTATTAAAGATGGCGAGACATGGGTACACGTGAAACTGTATGATCTTCTTTAACCATGTTTTTACGGATATAAATATTCAGCCGTTAAAGCGTGTTTAAATAACAAACATACATTCAAACTTTTACATTTATAATATAAGTAAGATTAAATTGTGTTCTTACTCAACATTCTAATAAGGACCGATTTTTCAATTGCCTGATAACTTATTCAACGAATAATTAACGGTTTGACACATTTTATATACGATAAATTGTCAATATGTCAAACTTATTCTTTAAATAAAAGTTATCTAGCTATTGAAAAATTGGCCCTAAATATAATGTTTAATCGTAAATTCACCTTTCAGATGACAAGGCAACAAGTTAAAAGTTCTGGTCAAATTTTGAAGAAAGCTTGCATGCCAAAAAATGGGGTAACGGAAGGTAATAAAAGGCGTAAATAATAATAATTTGTAATTTATTTCCCTTCTAGAATGGTCAATTTTTATGTGTATATGATCATGTTTGAATAAAAAATCTTTGTTACCTGAAATTATGGTCCTACCGTGTCTGACAAGCGCTAACCTAAGATAACATAGTTATTGCGAATATAAGTTAGCTATTTTTATTTAAAATACAAGTAATTTGTGGTGTGGAGCGATTGTGGAAACAAAAATTTTTTATACATTTAGGGTACACCTTTATTTTTTTATTAAAGTAGGTAGAAAAATATGGTACTAAATGAATATTATATACTTACTTAATTGGTAAAAATAAAAATATCCCACCACCAACCAACCTAACCAATTATCAAAATCTTGTAGTAGGAAAACAACCATTCTTGTATTAAGTGGTACCAGACAAAAAAATTGCCAGCACCTTCGAGCCAATTTCGAAAAGTTCGTTTTTCGTATTAGACAAATCAGGAATCGAACCTGGCCCCCGGTTAACCGGTATATCACGTGACACTAATGTCAAATCATATAGTGCCAGTGGTCCATGATCGGGTCACCGGAATCCTCTGTTAAAAAAGTTTCTCTGTTAGTATGTTAAGTGAGTATTAATCTATGCAATTTAAATATTTTCAGAGGAAGTGGGCGACATTGACAAGGGCAAGTTTATAGAAAATAAAAACGTCATGTGTTACATTGCCTGCATTTACACTATGGGGCAATCTGTGAGTATGAAAAAAAAGTACTATATAAGTAATATTATCCGTAAAGTGTGTATAGCAAAGAGTTGATTGAAATACTGTTCAAGAACTCCAAATTTTTAAATACTGCACGTTTTTCCCGATAGGTGTCGCATTGTGTTTGGTCTTGCCAGACGTGTGATTATTTGATCAAAGGTTCTGTCACTGTTGCCTGTGAGTAAATAATCACTACGATAAAGGTTATAATAAGGTCAAGCGTGTGTCAAACTTCCATTATACTGGCAAGCCCAGAAAAACGAATCGAACTTTAAGATTTGCGTCTACATGAGATGCAGCGGTTGACAAGACCAAACACGCTGGCGCCATCTGAGATTAGCTTTGCTTGTGCTTCTCCATTGATGGCCAATATGGCACTTCAAATTCCAAACCTGTAGTGGCAATAGGCAGGCCAAATCGCTCGTATCGTCAGAGAAGAAAGGTTCTCGAGTGGCGACCACCTGGAAGACGCAGCGTGGGGAGGCCTCCCACTCAGCGGACTGACGACCTAGTCAAGGTTGCAGGAAGCCACTGGATGCTGGCTTAGAGCCGCTCGCTGTGACGTTCTATAGGGGAGGCTTATGTCCAGCAGTGGACTTACGAAGGCTAATGATGATAATTATACGGCATAAGAAACAGTCCTTTTTCTTTCCAAAACACTTTAAGAGCGTCGTCTTTACGGTAAAAACCTAAAACTTTAAAGCGTAACACACACAGAAGGCGTGAGCAAGACGGCGACGGGTCGGGTCAGTAGTACTGCGGGTCTGATAACATACGTTTAAATGGGCGCCCACAGACAGCCGGCGTGTGCGGCGAACCGTCCCGATCACGACGGCTGTGTACTTGTATCGAAATAATTTGCAAAGTACGATTTGACGGAATTTCGCTATAGTGAGGACGGCGTATGGTGCTACGCTTGCTGTGGGCGTAATAAAATTTCTAATTTTAACTGTTATCCATTTATTATAATATTTATAATAGTCGGTGTCTGCATTTTCCTTAAAACGTTTTGGTTAACTTTCAGGTGAAAAACAACAAAATAATTCATGACGCAATGATAAAGCAGGTTGACATGTTGTTTCCACCAGAAATGAAAGAGCCGGTGAAAGCCGCCATAGAACAGTGCAGAGGTGTTGGTAAGGATTTTTTATTTATTTATTTTCTTTTTCTTTGAAATTGTTTTTTTTCTCTTCTTTGTTTTTTCGTTCGGACCGTAACTTCGGAGATTTGTATATCAATGTCATTCACAAAACTTATTTTTTATTGACCATTCTATAGTATGGTATAGTATAGTTTAAACAGTAGTCAAATAGGAAGTAAATTTGTTAGGAATACAAACAAATTTTACTATGGCATCAACATCAAAATCATAAAAAGTATTTTTGCTGCTTGGCCCTCTGAGCTAAACTACGCTAACGCAAAAGCGATGCGAAGTTGCGAGCTCTCATATTTAGGCGACATGAGTGAAGCAAAACACAGCTTCGTTTCGTATCGCTTCCAGTGTGGCTTCCGCTTTACATATCTCTTTCTTTCATGTACTTACTGTTTCAGCCAAGAAATACAAGGACATCTGTGAAGCATCATACTGGACGGCGAAATGTATTTACGAAGCCGATCCTGCTAATTTCGTATTTGCATAAAGTCAATTTAGTTAGTTCCGATTTTAATTTGGAGATTTTTTTTGTGGTTTGGGTCGTTTCAACGAAATAGTATGTAAGCTATTATTCTTATTGTTTATTTTATTGTTATTAGGTGTTAAACAAATTAAAACCCCAGGAGAAAAAAAAACTATTGTATGTTACTTATTTTTAGAAATAAAAACAGGTCATTTGTGTAAATAATTTAAAAGGTTTGTTTGGGCGTTATACAGGGTTATTTGTAAAACATCAACAACCTCCTAGGGGCTGATTCTGGTGCAAATAATACAACAACTTTTTCTATGGGACCAACATACAAAATCTAAAAAAAAAATTCACTTCTCCATACAAACTGATGTCAGCTGGTGGCGGCTTAGTATGGGAAAGTAAATAAAATAAATAAAGTAATATTTTTTTGCTATTTTAATGTTGGTCACATAGAAAAAGTTGTTGTATTTGAGCACCAGAATCAGCCCCTAGGAGGTTGTTGATGTTTTGCAAGTAACCTTGTATAATCTTATATCCTCATGCGTTAATAAACTGCTTATTTCACTTGGTCTAACTTTACTAATTTGTTAAAATCAAAAACAAAATAAAAACATAATTCTTGACTAAACCTACAAATTACAGATCAACTCTACAGTTTTAAGATGACCATTGACTTGTTTATGTGAATATGACATGTTACAGTAAATACCTATACCTACATAGTGTTGTAAAAAATACAAAGACTCGCGTTTCGGAATAACTAGAGTTGCAAACCCAACCCGAGTCCAAAATTCGACTCAAAGCGATTTCCACTCAACAAAATCTTGAGTACAGGCAGGGATAAAATTTAATTTGAACTAACAACTTCTATGCCCATAGGTTTGTCTTAATCATCATCATCATGCCAGCCTATTGTAGTTCACTGCTAGACGCAAGCCTCACCTAAAAAGCGCCAAAGTGCAAAAAAAGAAAAAAGCAAAGATCAAAGATTCATTTTAGGTGCCGTGTGGGGGCCGTAAAGAATACACTTCCCCACCGCCAACAGGAGGCGTGTCGTAAGAGGCGACTAATTCCTGTAGCACGAGACGGGCAGCAGCGTCTGCGTGCGAAATCTTATTAAAAAAACTGCGCTCGCCGACCCGCCAGCCAAGCGTGGTGAGTATTGGTAATTCCCCTCGATGATAGGTCATTGGGGGAGGCCTGTGTTCAGCAGTGGACTTCCTATGGCTGAAATGATGATGATGAAAGATTCATCTCTGCAGAATTTAAAGAGTCAAGAATATTCTTGCTCGAAGATGCACACACATTGACAGACGCGTGAGAAATCGTAAAATATCACAACAAACTATACTACAGTTTAATGTGCTACAACGACGCTCAGACTCGAGTACGACTCGTTTCATTAACAGACTCGAGGACATAATACAGGGTGTAAAAAAAACTTTACGAAGCCATAAACCACGCATTCTCTACATCAAACCAAGTCAAAACCAAAAAATAAAATAACTGCTGCGACATGACTTTTATTTTTGGGTATTAAAAAAAAAAAACTAAATTGTAACCCGCAATGTATAGCGCGCACGCAACAGACTATGCCTGTGTGCAAACGGTGCGAAGTGAAGAATATGTTGTGTGCGTGCGCGGAATTCATTGCGGGTTGTGTTCTTTAAAGTTTTTCTATGAAAGAAGTACTGAAAAGTTTCACCTATGTATTCTTGGAAAAAAGTTTAGTAATAAAAACAAAAGTCATCTTTGATAAAAGATTGTAGCTTTGACCGTCAATATCTCGGTAACCAATCATTTCCCAGGTATGGTGTAGAAGAAAAATATATTGTTATAATGGGTAGAATATGTGGTATTCGGCTTCGTTAAGCTTTTATTATTATATTTATTAATACATCGAGCAGTCGAAGGGTCTGGTCTTGTTATTAGAGTTGAATTCTAAAATTCTAGAAGTCCCGGACTCACCTTTTACATCACTAACAGGGCATGACAAATTACAGATAAACGTATAGAATCTTCATGTGTGACTTCTAAGTAAACAGGCCTTAGGCTTAAACACACCTTATAGGCATTGATTAGGGCGTTCAGCCTTCGTTATATTAATGGGGATAAGAGAAAAAAAACACAGTCTTTGCTCTACTATGGCTAAGGGAATGGATGGACGGTTTTTGTTGTTGTTAGTATTTTTATTCAGTACCAGTGATGCAGTAAGTACCTTGTATATATTTTTGACTATATGGTTGTATATGGGCAACATATATTATAAAACCTAATTTCTCCGAACTCTGTTATTTTGTATTTAATGTTGTTCAGTATTTAAATTAATATAATATTTATTTTTTTAATTTTAATTTACTAACGTAAGATTAAATTTCTTTAACAGAACAGATTTTGGACGAAACCGTACTTAATGTTGAATTTGATTTTACTTGTATGAAACACATATCAAATTTTAATCATATTTGCAGATGACTAAGGCTCAACTAAAAAATTCAGGAAAAATGCTGAAAAAGAACTGTATGGCGAAAAATCAAGTGACAGAAGGTACTAACAACATTTAACGTTTGTCAAAGTTATTTTTGCATAACTTTGAGAAACAATGAATGCCTCATCGTAAAATAATGTTATTCGCGAATTAAATGTTGATGTTATTTTAAGTTTATTATAATTTTAATAACAATTTCGATGAAATGCAAAATGTTATAACTACAATCTTAGCGAATTTCTTACACGCTGTGTATGGCCTGTGTATGCGAAATATAATTTATCATTATTAATTTTTATACAGGGTTATTTCTAAAACATCAACAATCTCCTAGGGGCTGATTCTGGTGCTCAAATACAATATTTTTTTCTATAGGACCAACATAGTAATCTTAAAAACAATTACACTGCTTCATACAAACTGATATCTGCTGGTCGGCAACTTAGTATGGGGAAGTGAATTTTTTTTGCGATTTCGATGTTGGTCCCATAGAAAAAGTTGTAGTATGTGAGCACCAGAATTAGCCTCTAGAAGTTTGTTGATGTTTGACAAATAACCCTGTATAATTTATAGCCGACAAACCGGCTTCCCCCTAGGCTCTAGTCCCGCTATGCTTGACTCGTAAAATACTTACTAAATAGTTTCGCTATTTACGCAAACACATTTGATGAAGTGATGAAGAAAACTGTTATAAGTGTAATATTTTATTTAACCATTTCTAAAGTAAATTAAGAAAACCTAGTATGTGAATATGTTATCCTATTCTTATTATCATTATATACAGAGTGTAACGAAAAGGTGAAATAAAACTTTAAGGGGTTATTCTACGGCTAAATTACATCAACTTTTTCTATGGGACCAACATCGAAATCGCAAAAAAAAAACACTTTCCCATACTAAAACGCGACCAGCTGGCATCAGTTTGTATAGAAACGTCAATTTTTTTTTGAGATTTTGATGTTGGCCCCATAGAAAAAGTTGATGTAATTTAGCCGTAGAATAACCCCTTAAAGTTTTATTTCACCTTTTCGTTACACACTGTATATTGAAACAGGTCAAGCTTTGCACTTGTTATGAGTCGTATTATTTTTAGGGTAATCAAAACAAAACATTAAGCCCTTCCACGAAACATTACATACGAAACATTTTTGTAGTAAGCCTCTACGAAAATGTTTCGTTCGTTCGGACGGCTAATCCTAATAAATTTAAATAACCAAATCCTACTTCTGTCAAACCTGTGACAAAATATGAACAACTGAAGTTAGTCATATAAAAACATAGCTGTTTTCAATTGGTCAAAAATTATCAAAGGTTTGTCACAAGTAACTTTAATTTGGTAGGTTTATACGTCCGAATGAACGAACATTTTAGTAGTAGGCCTTCTGGTCCTTATCTTTTGCTATTGTGTAAATTCAATTCAATTCAATTCAAACGTTTATTGCACACATATGGTAAAAATTGAAATAAATACAATATAAAAAGTCCCTTAACATGTTACCCTGGCAGGGCATATAGCAACATAATATGAGTAACTGTAGTAGTTACATTACATTTTATACCACAATTAACATACAAAAAAACTATTTATGTAAGTATTAGGATATAGGAAATTAACGGCTTCTCCTCGAAAAACTCCTGCAGGTTATAATAACTCTTATTAGTTGAATTTATGTGTATTTTCTAGTTGTTTTATGTGTTTAGGGATTTTATTATAAATTTTTACCGCGTTAGTGTGAGGTCCGTCTTGGTGAATTTTGAATTTTGAATTTGGGACAATACGATTATGCATATACATACATGTCTATAGCGCTATATATTTTTTATTTGAATTCAAACACTTTTCTTTCCAATTGTACCTTCTATTGTTTTCGTAGAATCGAAAAAAAATTAGTATGTATTTCACGAGTCGAGCATAGCGGGACTAGGTCTAGACTAGAGCATAGCGGACTAACTGATATTTGAAACATATTATTTATAAAGTACCTTAGAGATCTGGCAAACAAATCAAGAGCTTGGAAAAGTAGAAGAAATAGTGTTATTTTATGCATTGTCCACAAAATTAGCAGTTAAATACACCGTGAATTTTTAATTACCCGAGAAAATTAACTAACATACTCAGACATCGATATACATCGAATTTGGCGAATAAAAATATTTTTTTTTTTTTATGAGAAATTTATTTAAAAGGTCACTAACATTCCGTAAAAAATATGCACCATAAAAGTCCTGCTAATTCAAATAGTAATCATTATCATTCCAACATTAACGGAACCAAAATCCACCTAATTATAATACTATGAAGATGGTTTACATGTTTTTGGTGCAATAACAGGATTTATTTGAAGTCCTATCGGGTAATTAAAAAGTCACGGTGTATAATATATGAAAATAAATATGTATACTTTTATAAAGGATGCAAACGACCGGTAGCCGCTTGTACCGTCTAATATGAGATGGCCTTCAGAAATCCACGGCTGGCAATAGCCATAGCAGTGGATTTCTGAAGGCTGATGATGAAATTAAAGATTATTTTAAACAGAATCCTTTGGGAGTCGACCGATTAGACTTTTACAGTATCTTTATTGTATATGACGATAATTCGTAAGTTAGTTGTTAATAGTTGATTGCGGATGGTGCTTTAAGATTATTTATTGTATATAAAGAAAATAACTATCCTCGCAATTCAACATCAGAGCTTTTTTTTAAATTATCCTGGGTTTTCTGACTGAAAGACTCGCTTTGCCTGGAAAAAAATATATCTACAGCTAATCCTAGAAGTACTTGTTCAAATCGTCTCGCCTTTTTTTTGGCTTACCAATCATCACCAATATTATCTGAAAATTCATAGCTTCATTTTTTCATTTCTTCTTAGATCAGATCGGAACCATTGACAAAGGAAAGTTTGTTGAAGAAAAAAGCGTGATGTGCTATATCGCGTGCATTTATCAGATGACGCAAATCGTAAGTAAAATTTGTATCAATAAATAATACTTACTGAGATTGCTCTCGAATAAAATTAATAATATGACGACCTCCGTAGCCGAGAGGTGAGCATACCGGATTTATTGTCGCTATCTCTAAGTCCCGGGTTCGATTCCCGGTGGATCAATGTAGAAAAATAACTTCATTGTCTTGGATCTGGGTGTTGTGGTACCGTCGTTTTTCTGATTTCTGTAACACAAGTGCTTAAGCTACTTATAACTAAGCTACGTATGTGATGGTGTCCATTATTTATTATTATTATTATTTATTGTTAATGCTGATCTGAGTTTAGTGTTTCGCGTTCCTGAGAATGTCCCCAAGAGAAGTAAGTGATTGTGTCAGGATTACAAGGATTTTTTCCTAAATTATGGATAAAATTTGATGTAATTAAAATATGTCTTATGTCTCACAAGGACCTGATCAGACCTGCGCATAATCGTGGGAACTGTAACCGGTCCTGTCTCCTAAACAAACACCATTACATCATAGGCAACACAAACAGCCCTCTTCTGAAGAGCTTATCTTATCTTAGCTTATCTTAGACGAAACTATCTTGTAGCCAACCACGTAGTCCTGAAATACAAGGCGGTTGCATCACAACCTTCAATCCTTGACAACCCAAAGTCGCTCCGCGAAGCATGTGAGAAACCCAGGAAACATCTGCGCTTCTGGGCGGAGCTAGGCTGGTTACATCCGTTAACCATTACATCCCCACAAATCCACGAACAAAGGACCAAATTTAAGTCTAAGCGCGAAATGCGGAATCCACTTTCATACTCATACTCATACAGGGATGTATAATTCCTGACTTCTAATGTTACTCGAAGCTTAGCAGGAGTATAAATAAAATGGACGTTGAAGAAATTATGGTTTTTTATTTTATAAATGGGCAGAGTGACCCCGTATGGTCTGATGGAGGATGAAAGTAAGAGCGCGTTATTACATTGTGTGACCTATTTATATTAAATTTGAATGCGGGTCATTAACCGCCAAATGCATCTACGTTTTGGTATTGCATTTGTATTATTTACAAATGCAGGTTAATGACCGCTTTCTTTGAGTGACGTTTTATTGTGACAACATAATAACAAACAAATAGCATTTACTATTAAATTAAAATATCAACATAAATCAACCTAATTGATTTAACTAATTACTTTATACAAAGATATAAATTATTTATGATGTGTATCAGTCAATTGTGAGCATGGCATTACAATTGATTATATTGTCTGTGCATAGATTACGTACAATGCTATTTGACAGAATGTCAAATAGCGACGTCAGTGTGACGTTTGTTATTACAAGGTAATTGCTTTTATTTGCAAACATTAATTTATCTAGAACTAAATTAAAGTGATAAAGTTATACAAATATAAATGATATGTATGGAAATCATACATCTTGCCGCCTCTGAATAGATCATGCAAGATTAAAAGATAAAGTTAATGTTAACAAAAATAAATAAATGTATGGAAATCATACAGGGATCACAAATTCGTTTTTTAGGGTTATTTTTTTATATCTCTACCTATTAGGTATATACGATTACTAGCAACAACAACTAGTTGATAAGCTGTTGACTGTAAATTTATATAAATGTTATATTTTAGGTGAAAAACAACAAACTAAATTACGAGGCATCAATCAAACAAGTGGACCTAATGTACCCAAACGAGCTAAAGGAGTCAACCAAAAAGTCAATTGAGAAGTGTAAAACTGTTTGTAAGTACACGTTTAACTATAATTATCATCTCCTCCTTTTTAGGTCGGTTAAATATAGCCTGACGACGACCTCCGTAGCCGAGAGGCGAGCATACCGGACTTCCCGGGTTCGATTCCCGGCCGGTCAATGTAGAAAAATAACTTTTATTTATTGTTTTAAGCCTGGGTGTTGTGGTACCTTCGTTGTTTTTTATTTCTGTAACACCAACTGCTTAAGCTATTTGTCACAGGTTTAGAGCATGTATGTGATGTTGTCCAATACTATGCTGCTATGCTGGAGAGCTATACCATAAATTTAATAAAAGTTATTTCATAACATTGGCATTATAGATAGTATCTACTTGTATAAGAAAGGCTGCATTTAATATGGCTGAGACATAAGAAAAACGTACGGACATAAAAATTATATAAAACCCTTAGGGGTAACCTCTAATGACTGATATCTTTGTTGTAACATCTTGGTTATTTTCTCCCTATAGCCCTTTCATGTTCAACCGTCCTTACATGTTAATTTTAATGTGACAAACTTTTTAATTGGCTATGTAAGCATTTAATACAAAGTGTTTTTTATGTTAAATTTACATGCTGTAAAGTTTGCAATAAATAAATAAATAAAAAAATCTTTTCCTAGAACTCTAAGGACCAATTTTAAGGGGCCAACACGTGTTTGATGCTTGGGAGAGTAAGCAAGATGCTTTAGGTGTCTTTTGTGATCTTTCTAAAGCTTTCGATTGTGTAGATCATCAAATTTTACGAAAAAAAAAACTCTGACATTATGATGTATCTAACGAGTCTTTAAATTTAATAAACTCTTATATCACAGGTAGAACGCAAAAAGTATGTACTAATTCTTCAGGGTCGCCTATAACTATGGGTATACCGTAGGGATCAGTGTTAGAACCGCTACTGTTTCTTATGAAAAAATAACATAATTTGACGCTGACCCAAAATAGTTGTTTGTATTGATGAACAGTATGAACACATTCGCCTACTTAACTATAGCGATTTCAATGAAACCCTGTTATATATTTTTTCTTATTTGCTACAGTTAACCTATCCTAAAATGACATCTCCTCAGAAGATTTTCAATTTAAAGTCTAACATAATATAGAGTTCAGAATCAATTAAGATTGGCAGTAGGTAGATTGAAAACAGTTGTGGACTGAACTTACAGGTATTTTCTTGTTTTATTTCAGCTGACAAGTACAAAGACTTGTGTGAGGCGTCTTACTGGACTGCCAAGTGTATATACGAAGATAACCCTAAGGATTTTATATTCCCCTAACTTATTGATTAAAAGTCTGATTTTAAGAAATGTTTTTTACCTATTTCTCATTACTTATTAGGTACTACCGCCGTGGAGTTTTAACTCCCTTATTTTTCTTTGCTATTGCTAAGTGATAAGGGAAAAATCGTGAGGATTTCTGCACACATTCAAATAGCAATGGATATGTGCACTGTCATTTCATTCATTCAGAGGGACGCCCTTTGGTGTATGCTATTCGTCGACGACATACGTAGCTAGTGCTGGTTTCGGAAGAGGCCCTAGAGGTCCAAAACAGATTAGAGGACTGGCTGCTACGACGTAGACGTAGGCCTAAATCAATAGAACTGAAAAGGAATATCTGATTTGTGACTTCGGCGGTCTCTCCAGCCCTTTGCCCATCACTTGCTGGAATGTCTTTCCCGCACCCTTATTATGTATCTTGCAATAGCAAAGCGATAGCGATAATTGCGCAATAATTGCTCTAAAGTCGCAAAAAACAAAAACATAGCCAACTAATGTGTGTGCAATACTATCGATAGTTTATTTGTTCTAAGGGATCAATACTATCGATAGTATTGAGTTTAATTAATACTATTCCTGTAATTTACTAATCGATACTATTAATTGTTTAATTGCTACTATTGTGCAACACTAATTCAAACCACCAGCAAGCGGTTAGCCAGCGGTCACGTAGGTGACCGCTGATACGGTTTTTTTTTATGCTAAGCAATCGATCGCGCGGCTTTCGCGCAATTATTGCTGATTACTTA
Source organism: Anania hortulata (assembly GCA_963576865.1). Classification (NCBI taxonomy): domain Eukaryota; kingdom Metazoa; phylum Arthropoda; class Insecta; order Lepidoptera; family Crambidae; genus Anania; species Anania hortulata. The sequence goes on from OY756400.1 coordinate 3,454,540, forward strand.
TTTTTACGTAATAAGGGGGCCGGTCTGTAATCTGTTCCGACTTCGGTAGCTCGGGTCTCTCGTACAGAGCGACGGTAACATTTAAAGTGACTCAGGTTGGATGAAATGGTGACGGATCCCAGCAACAACATGCGACTCACGCATGCCTTCAAAGCTAAAGGGAAAAATTTACAAAACCGTTGTTATATATTTCGATATTGGCTCCACAAAAACAGTTGTTTGTATTTATGAACAAGTTCGCCTTAAATTTGGCTACTGCTTAAAACCACATATGTTTTATAGTTTCTCATTCAACAACAATATTCAAAACATCAACCATACGATACATACCTACCATAAAGAGTAGAAATATCATTTATTTTATTTTACTGACACCGATTACGCCATTGTTTGATAGGTGACGTTCCTACCTACTGTTTTAGAACAGGCGAGAGTTGTTAAAAAGACTCTGTAAGTGAAAAATCACTGATCAGTTTTGAAAATAGATGGTATCCTTGTTACATTACTGCTCTTATATAATATATAATGTGCGATGAGGTAAAATGACACATCGAAACAGCGTTAAATACTCTGTTAAATAATCACACTGCCGACCTACATAGTTGGAAAATTAGTTTATTTATGTATGTTTATCCTCATTCAACCTTTTCCATCTGACCGCGTCGACTTTAAACTTTGATCGATATAGACACGATGGAAATCTTTATGCTTCAAGGCAACAAGTGATAATAATAGGCCACTGTAATTGTTACCTAGCTACAGCCATACAGCAAAGGCTGGAACGTTTTTATACAGGTTGGTTTTTAGAATTACAGTGATCCGATGACTTGGAGAGGTTTTAGAAGACAAATAATAAATGGTTTCGACAATCACATCAATAGGGAATACGCATGAAAAGAATATATTTTTTTTACTTTAATTAAAAGAAAATATATGAAATCATAGTGCTAATAGTGTGAACAAAATTGATTTTAGGTAAAAAATGACCGTAATACAGTAATTCGAAATTAAGGTATACCTATATCTTTCTAAAACAACTTTTAATATGAAAAATGTATGGCGAACGTGTAATGTGACGTCACGGTACATATCGGATCTCCTTGTCTAACACGCGGCTCTAATGGGCTGTGTCAGGTATTTATCAATATTTTTGGAAAATTCTTAAAGTTTTATTAATTATAATTAAGTACTATTTATTTTAAGACCAAATAAAAAAACATGCCTATTCCCCTAAGCTTGTGGCGACTAGATAACGGATAAACACACTTAAATACTTTTATAAACATCCATGACTAAGGTACAAATGCTTGTGCTCATCACACAAATATTTGCCCCTTGCGGGATTCGAACTTGCAACCGCTGGCTTTGTAGTCGGAGGGCGAACCACGGTCGTCGAGAGAGACAATAGAGCTAATCGAGGATTATTACAGTTTTTGTGGGCAGGCATGAAGAGACGGATTACTACTGAAATTGGGCGGATATTAGCCTGCTCTCCGGTAGGCATTAATATACAGATATGATTTGGTAGAAAACAGGGCCTTACTACAAAAAAGATAGACTAGGTTTAAAACCTTTTCAGCCTATATGTTAACCGTTTTTATAGGTGGACTCAATGGCTTCCATGTGGGATGTCACGTGGATAGATTATCCGTAAACAATATCAGCTACGCGGATGATATGGTGCTCTTGAGTCCATCTGTTAGTGGGTTGCGGAGGCTTCTATCTATTTGTGAGTCCTATGCGGGGAGCCATGGACTTATGTATAACACCAAAAAAAGCGAATAGCTTCTTTTTAAATCAAGGTCGCTGAATTATACACAGGTTCTTGAAATATCACTCTGTGGTTCGGTCTTGAAACGTGTTAAGAGTTTTAAGTATCTGGGGCACTGGGTCACTGAAGACCTGAGTGACAATCTGGATATAGAGAGGGAACGCAGATCGCTGGCTGTGCGCTGTAACATGCTGGCTCGAAGGTTTGCGCGTTGCACTGGGCCGGTTAAGCTCACGCTTTTCAAGGCCTACTGTCAAACATTTTACACGTGCAGTCTTTGGACGAGGTATACCCCTATTTTTCTCATTTAGGAATGGAAATTTTTCTTTTAATTTTAGTGGGAAAATCTTCGATGTATCTTATTTAGTAACCAATAATCCTCAAAACTTTTGACTTTGAGTTAGATAAAATATTATTACAAAAATGTGAACTAAATGAGATAAGGGGAATAGCTATTATATAACAACTAATAATAATAATAATAAATGGCTAAAATACAATATCGCGTAACATACAAAAATCGATTGTTATAGAGGACCTCTGAGATGGCGACGCTAAGTCGTACTCGCCTCTCGGCTATGGAGTTCGTCTTATTATTTTCTTAGGTAGGTATCAAAGGATTATATTAGATTGTAGATAATTTCATAAATTATAATAGAGTGATACGAGTGTGAGCCACCAGATACCCAAGCTGCGACTTCCAGTTAATTGATCACCCGCTTGTGGTGCGGGATCGATTCCCGTTTTAGGTCACTTTAGAAAAGTATATTTTTCAAATTGGCTTCAGACATTGTCTGGTACCTTGTGACTCAAGACTAATTTCTCAACAAGAAACTTATTCCTCAATATTGCTCGGACTATAATTCGGTATAAAATATCTGTATATTACCAGTAAATACATCAATACTGAAATTTTATACCGGACGAATTTCTGTACCGTACAGTTATTTAACCCTTATTTCATTTCTGTACTAAAATTATTTGAACTGGAGTTCGGGGCCTGCAGGTCTACTACGAAAAACGAAATACGTCAATACGATAATCGTTTTTCGGATTGCTTACTATGAAACGCTTCGGATTTTTTGAAATAATACGAAAAATAACATTTTATTCATTCATTCACGAAGTCGTTCTGAAAATATCTCGCATCCGATTACAACATCGACATCCAAAAGTGTTACGTAGTTAGTAAGCCTATCGTTTGTCTTTCGTTTCGTCCGAAACATCGTATTTCGTTTTTCGTAGTAGGCCTCCTGAGCGCAGGGTGCGGCAGGAGACGCTAGAGGGAAAGACCAAATTTCGTATCAGTACTTTAATAAGTAAGGGTATTCATATCTGTACTGAAATTTTACGTTAGCAAAATACAAATGTATGACGTCACAAAAGAAAAAAAAACCGGTCAAGGGCAAGTCGTAGCCGCGCACGGAGGGTTCCGTACCATTATCTATTGTATTTTGTGAATATTTCATGCGTTGTTTCCGTTAATAATATCGAGCAAAAAACGGCAAAAAAAACAAGTTTGTTGTATGGGAGCCCCATTAAAATAATTATTTTATTCTGTTTTTAGTATTTGTTGTTATAGCGGCAACAGAAATACATCGTCTGTGAAAATTTCAACTGTCTAGCTATCACGGTTCATGAGATACAGCTTGGTGACAGACAGACAGACAGACAGACAAACAGACAGACAGTGGAGTCTTAGTAATAGGGTCCCGTTTTTACCCTTTGGGTACGGAACCCTAAAAAACCATATCCATGCCGTTATACTGTCCCTACTGGTAGTCAGATTCGCGCAATCATGATGTACAGTCAACGGCAGGTCAACCTACCCAAAGTTAAAGACCATTAAGCAGATTTTCAACCTTAAGTCCGATCCGTAGAGATCAATATCAATTGAGAAAATTTTACGTTTTGTAGTAGGTTTACGTGCTGTCGTCTGTACTTACTGCCTTTACAGAAATTAAAAACACATCCTGTATAGTTTATTAACTCAAATCATCATGATATTTTTATCCGATTCAAAGGTGCGGATTATAATGCAATATCAAGTGTACATGATAATTTATAATTGCATTGCAAATAATTGGAAACAATGTACGAGATTTGTATCTGAGACTAGATGATTGTGGATTATAAAACATAAAATCATTTCGACGACCTCCGTAGCCGAGAGGCGAGCATACCGGACTTGGTGTCGCTATCTCTGAGGTTCCGGGTTCGATTCCCAGTCGGTCAATGTAGAAAAATAACTTTTCTATATTGTCTCGGGTCTGGGTGTTGTGGTACCGTCGTTGTTTCTGATTTCTGTTACACAAGTGCTTAAGCTACTTATCATAGGATCAGAGCAATGTATGTGATGTGGTCCAATATTTATTATTAGTATTTATTATAAACCACAGGAAAATTAAATTTAAAATACACTTCAAAAGAACAAGGAATAGATATGAACCAATATGAACCAAAAAATAAATTAAATTAATTCAGACATAATATCTGTTTTCGGCAGTATTGTTGTGAATGTCGTGGCAGCCTATAATTAAGGCAACACTGTAAATATGTATTTTAATTATAAGTATGTTAATGTGTGGTGTTTGCTTTGTTGGTTGTCCTAAATAAATAAATAAAAATGAATTTTTAATCGACTTCAAAAAAGGAGGAGGTACAGTGATAGTATGAATAGGTTATTAACGAATCAAAACCTATTCATTGAGACTATTCTTTTATTATTAATACTTTGATTTTTTTTAGAAGATGATTTAAATTTAAAAACATACGTTTTTAAAACCATTAATGTATTATAAACCTTAAAAGAAATTAATTTCCTATTTTAAACTTTTTCTTCGTGTAAATGCTTATCTTCCTCTCACAGCTCTAGTAAATAAAACCCATAAAGCTAATTTATTTCTGCAAATAGGCCTAAATAAAGCTAAAAATAAGTCTACACATCCCATATTTTATTACCCTACCACTGCTTCGGGACAATATTGTGGACTAGTGCCGAGAAGAAGCAGCGCAAGAAACTCGGTCACTATTGTCAGCCTCTTTTTAAATAGTTTGTTTTCATAAGATAAAATTTACCTGTGCGAACAGGGCAGTATTTAATTCCTATGATTTTATCATTTAAATAGTCATTTACAGTGTAATAACCTTTTTTCATTAAAATCATCTTGACATGGGTTTTTGTAAAGATCAGCAATAGACTCTGGCAATTTGTTAAAAATGCTAATGCATTTTCCCACAAACCAATTACCTACTTTATGCAGTCTGAAATTTGGAACGGCAAGTTTGTCTTTCTTCCGGGTATTAATATTATGAAGTTCACTTTTCTTACGGTATAGATTCAGGTTTTACGAATGTACATAATATTTTCATTAATGAATTGAGAAGCCACTGTTAGTATATTAATTTCCTTGAACAGATCTTTTAACGAGTCTCGGGGTCTAAGGTCGTTAATTGCCCGTACAGCTCTCTTTTGTAGTATAAAGATAGATTAAATATCAGCTGCTGAGCCCCATAACAATATTCCATCAGACATTATACTGTAAAAGTAACTAAAATATACTAATCTTGCCGGTCCAATATCAGTCAATTGTCTTAATGTTTCTCACGGCATAAGCAGCTGAACTAAGTCTTCCCGACAGAGTCTCAACATGAGCACCCCATTGGAGACGCGAATCTAAAGTTATTCCCAAAAAGGAAGTGGAACTAGGCGTATCTAGTCGTTCATCATCATTACTGTTAAGGAACCGTAAGATATGTTGGGACTAGATTTACATGGGCATTGTGAATTTAGTACATTTAATAACAATTTAATACGAATTCTGAGTCTTCTGTAGGTACCTAAGTAGCCATGTAGCGTTAATAACGTCAATTCATGCTTCCTACCTCGTCGACCATTGTGTTATAATTGCGAGATAAGTGCATAAGATCATTTGTTCGGCTGATCCATCCGACTACAATCAAGGCTGGCTGACCATTACTGCAGTTAGTTGCTTGAAGAATATAAAAATATGTGATACAATAAAAGTAGTTTGTAAGCAAATACATTTTTAAAGTTTATTGAATCTTTCGAGAAATATATAAAAATTGGGAGCTTTTCTTCTTAGAAATTAAGCCTCAAGCTTTAGCCTCAGCTTTTAAAGCAATTTTTCATAATATGTAGTAATATTTTTTCCTAAATACGTATCCAGAGCACTAGGTTCCAGTGTTCCATAGCTGATCAGAATTGGACACTATAACAAAATTAAATATTTTTGGAAAATGTCCCAAATGGTCATCAAAAGAGCGCTAGTGCCCAAAAGGCTAGCCGCATTTCCTCGCTAAATGACCAAACTGATACGTTAGCCTCGAAATGCGCCAGCCCTCCGATCACCCGTACAGTCAATTTGCCGCTTGGCTGACACCTGTACTGTACATCCAATGTACGCTAGGTCCCAACGGCTCAGTTCAAACATGTAGGGGAGACCGGGGATAGTTTATTATGGGTTAGTTTGCCTAGCTGTCAAAAATTTGACCCATTTAGAGGTGTTGCATTATTCAACTGGGTGCGAAAAGTCGTTTCATCTTCCCGCTCAATCAATCAAAGAAGAAGAAGAAGTTAATATACCGTTTTATTTAGAGAATCCCCTCTTATACTACGTCATAGTAAGTAATATGCCATGCGATCAATAGTGTACAAAAGCTGTCGATAGTATTGTCGTTCAACAATAGTTTTGCTCATTTTGCACTATTGATCCAACACCTTCCCCTTTCTCTAATGGTTGTCCTCCAACTAAAGGTTGTCTGGAAGAGATCGCTTTTGGCGATAAGACCGCCTAAATTGTACATTTTTTTGTTAAAATCATGTGTATTTTACTTGTATGGTGTTCAATAAAGAGTATCTATCTATCTATTGATAGTATCGATATTATTCATACTATTGTCGCGTGACGATACAATTTTAAAGACAGACGATTGATAGAGTAAGTGATTTTAGAGGTTACGATGGTATCGATTTTATTTATTCGCTCGCAACACTAGTTTAATCTCCGCTGGTGCAGCAATGATGACAAATACTGCTGAGGTCCCAAATATGGCCCGACCCACTTTCTACGGACCCAGAGTTAAATTATATGAGGCCTAATTTCTGTAATTTAACAGTACCTAGTTGCTATGTAGTCAGGGGCGTGCATTGGTTTAAGATGGGATGTATTCTGTGAGTGAAAATTGAGTAAGTTTGCGTGAAACAGTAGGCGATCTCGCGGCAGCCTAACATTGGTTAAATTGCACAGTAACGATCTAAGTTGCGCGCTTTAGTAAGGAATAAGTACAGGTAGACGACAAAATGGTTACAGAATATTTATTGTTTATTGTTGAATACGTAATTAATAATTATTGTCAGCTGTTCTGTCGGTTTTTTATGAAGGTAGGCTCTGCATAATAGCCTATATGGGATGCACGCCCCTGTATGTAGTGTCGATCCGGTCTCATTAAGATCGAAAAGGTATTCTAGTTAACACAAAAAATGTTTTATAGTTCGTAATGCGACTGAAAATTAAAGAAACCTACATAAGATTTTATTTTGTTCTATTTTCAGTCGCATTACTAACGTTTTGATAATTTTAAGTCATATAACAAGTTTACGAGAATACCGATTATGATATTACAATGTTACATAGGACCGGATCGAAACTGGATTGCGACTATTGTTAACTTATGGGAATTTGTTACGGGAATCGTGCCGTCATTTTCAGCGAATGATTTAAGTAATTTTAAAAAAATGGCTGGCTTATGCCCACGACTCCGTCTGCATAGACTTCAGAACTATCTCACGGGAACACTGACGGAAAAATTATATAACCTGTGAAAAAAACAAGTCTCGCAACTTCTTTCTTCTACCGTAAAAAGTTGTGAGATCCCTGTAATACCAAGTTGGTTAATTTATTCAGTCCCTATTTAGGGGGCCTTCTGTCTTAAGCTATTACGTAATGATAATGAGCTAACCTAAAAACATCTTATAGTGACCATATCAATATTCAAAATGTTTTATGTTTTAAATAAATAGATTGACTTTGACTTTGACTTGGCCATCGCATTAGTTAGGCTAGATTAATATCTGCAATGTGTAATTGTCTATCTCTACCGATATATATCTATATCGATAGTATCGATAGTTTCGATTGCTGTCAACTAATGATAGAATCGATAGACCATCGATAGTATCGTTTTTCCTTCAACTATCGATAGGCTATCGATATTGACCTATCGAGCGGCAATACTACCACAGCCAAATAAATGATGAATGAATGATGAAAAAGAACATGAATGAATGTGTCATAATCTCTATCTTCTTATATATAAAATTCTCGTGTCACAATGTTCGTTCCCGTACTCCTCCGAAACGGCTTGACCGATTCTCATGAAATTTTGTGAGCATATTGAGTAGGTCTGAGAATCGGCCAACATCTATTTTTCATACCCCTAAAGACCACGCAGACGAAGTCGCGGGCAACAGCTAGTAATATATATAATACTCGTATCTTCTGTAAAACAAGTAGGTGAACTAAATAGGAACATTTTCGATTTAGCACTATATCGATGAAATGTACAAAAAATGACTTCAAAATTCGATGAAATGAGTGTTGTGATATAGGCTATTCTAGAGAGGTAACAAAATTTGAGAAATTGTTAGTGAATGAAAAGATCAGTGTATAATGTAATGGGAAAGGGATGTAAGTAGTTAATTGCGATAAGTGACGGATTTCCTGATTCCCCAATTTTGTGGATGAGCCCAACACTAAAAACTAAAAAAAAAACTTTTACTTAAATTAGCTGTCACGATGTGAATTAGTAAACGTTTTTTTTGAGATTTTAATGCATGGTTCCTTACAAAAAGTTGTTTTATTTGATCACCAGAATATTATGTTGACGTGTGTTTATGTTACACATTTTGTATTATAATGTGTGCAATATATAAGTATATGTATAATTTTGAGCTAATTTTTTTTACAGCTGCAGCGCAGCATGTAAAAGTCATGGTTTATAATTATGATTATGGGTAATAATAATGTTTTGACTGACATTATTGATGTTACGTGTAGATGTGAATGAAACTGTTTTATCACACCTGTAAAACATTATTTCTAATGGTATGTTAAAATATATGATGGTGATCTAAAAAAAAATAAAAAAAAAAAATTATTCGTAATTTAGATGTTGGTTCCACAAATAAATGTCATAATGTTAGACTATTGCAGTCCACCGCTGGATTTAAGCCCCAAAGAGTGCCAAAGAGCACGATCTTCCGCTTTTTTCATCCCGTCACCTTCCTAAGGTCGTCGGTCCATCAAGATGGGAAGTGGCCTTCACTATGTTTGCCGAGACGTGGTCTACACTCGAGAACCTGTTTACTCCATTGCACCTTTTATCGGTTCCACGACAGATGTGGCCGCCTATACTACCTCTTTGGCTTGCTTATCGATTTAAATGCCGTAATTATCGATTTAAATGCCTTAGTGGCTAGAACTACCCTAATAAAGATTTGTATGGTGTCGACTACCTATTGCGGAAAGAACTTCTTTTTAATTTTCGAAATTATTAACAATGATTGGCAATACTCACTTCGGAAATCACAATTCTCATCCCTTGCGCTGGATTTGTTAGAAACGCTGTTTTGTATTAGGGCATAGTAGGTACAAGTAGCTCTTAAAACTTAGTTAGATGCTGTAATATTATAGTTACAACGTAAAACCATTAAATTCTATTTAGCGTTTGCTCAAATAACGTTTTTATTTAAGGAAACCACTAAAAACTAAATGTAGGCATACACAAAAAGCTAATACTCTAAAAATACATTCGTAGATATGCGTCAAAAGTACAGGATGATTTGGTATTTTTTGGAATTTAATGGTTTGGTAACTTTTTTTAGTTACTACTTATACCTACAGGGTTATTTATAAAACATCAACAACCTCCTAGGGGTTTATTCAGGTGCCCAAATACAACAACTTTTTCTATGGGACCATCATTGAAATTTAAAAAAAGAACACTTTTCCATACAATATACAAACTGATGTCAGCTGGTGGCAGCTTAGTATGGGGAAGTGTTTTTTTGAGATTTCAATGTTGGTCCCATAGAAAAAGTTGTTGTATTTGAGCACCAGAATCAACCCCTGGGAGGTTGTTGACGTTTTACAAATAACCCTGTATAGTTCTTAAGTTGTCCTCTTCCTGAAGCTTGTTTGGGACCGCCTAAATTGTGCATCTTTCTGTAAACATCATCTGTCAATTCTTTGTATGGCGAGCAATAAAGAGTACACTCGTATCTATCTTTCTATGGTAAATGCAAAATCATCATCTACTTCACATCGTAAAATAATAATGATTATCGCTTTAAACAAGTAGATTATTTTTAGCGTATTTTTTTTTTTCGCGAACTCTTGTATTTCTTGTAAACACTGTTTCTAACATCCTCCGCTGACATTCATTCGCAAAACATTAAAAGTAATAAATAATTAATAATAAATAAGTTGTTTTCACAAACACACTAATTAGCTAGCCCTAAATTAAGCAAAGCTTAGTAAGCTAAGTTGGTAATAAGTACCGTAGAACGCAACGAAAATCTCACAAAAAACGAAAATCTCACAAAAAACCAATAAATCATAAAACCAATAAAACTAATTTATTTCTGCAAATAGGCCTAAATTAAGCTCTTTTACACATCCCAATTTTTTTTTACCCTACCACTGCTTCGGGACAATTGTGGGCTAGTGCCGAGAAGAAGCAGCGCAAGAAACTCAGTCACTATTGTCAGCCTCTTTTTAAATAGTATGTTTACATTACAAGATAATATGTACCTGTGCGAGCAGGACAGTATTTAATTCCATACATTTTTATCAATTAAATAGTCATTTACAGTGTAATAACCTTTTTTCATTAAAACCATCTTGACATGCGATTTAAATTTATGTATAGGTAGTTCAGCAATAGACTGCGGCAATTTGTTAAAAAAGCGAATACATTTTCCCATGAACGAATTACCTACTTTATGCAGTCTGAAATTTGGAACGGCAAGTCCTTGCAATGTAACCAACCATTGCAATGAGCACGCGGCGCTACCAATTACACGTTTAAGAGACGCGCACGCCCGACTAACGCTGGTGTGATAAGGGCCTTATGCTCATAAAGACTAATGATATAGTTCAAACTTCAAAACCCACTGTAAGACAACCTTCAGATGTATGAGCATTTCGAGGAATCGCATAATGTTAGTTAGACTTTGCTCCATTAACAGCGTGTAATTTTAGTTTTTATCACAAACAAAAGTATTCATCATCCAAAAATAATTTCCTTATTATCTATGAGATTTATTAGTTTAATCAAAAAATGAGTTTTTAAACAATCCATTCCTTTGATTTTTTATTATTTTTTGAGTCATTTGAGGTGAATAAGAACTCAATATGTAGGGTAGGTAACTGACTGCATAAAAATGTGATGAGACCCTTAAATAAAACCCTTTAACCCTTAATAGAATAGATCCTTAAAGCTTGATAAAATGCAGCAAACTCTAGCACCTCCTAAGTTCCCAACTGACCACCCGAAGGTTTCCAAATTTTTGAAAACTGAAATGAATGTATTTTGAAAAGTAAACAGGTTTTTTTTTGCTTCAAATACCAGCGGTCATAAAAACAGTATCTTGTATTCTTTTATTATATAAAAAAGTTAAAAGTATTAACGAGAGAAAAAAAGTTGTTTCTAACAGTATGGTTGGGAACCTTAGACCACCCACAGCAACCTAAGATCTGGAGTGGGCTCAACTAAACGTATTGACAACACCAGAGTACTTGCTACTGCATCGGATCGAGCCACTATCAAACAAAAGGTGAATGAAAATATGCAAAGAAGTATATACCTCTCGGAGGGAATCACAGAAAACACGACCCCATTCTCAATAGCTAATTTAAACTCTTTATCAGGCCCAGCGTAATACAACTTTTGATTTGTTTTCAAACCTAAGTCAAGGCATTACAGTACAAAGCTACTTTATCACCGCTGCCATATACAGGTACACAAGTAATAAATTGCCAAATGTCTGTCACATAAGATAAATAATATAAAGTAGTCGTCATTTCCATATAATTTGCACTAGTTACCCAAATCATTTGTTTACAATCTGCGAAGCGTAACAAACAAAATGGTTTTTGCTCGTTACCGACTTTTTGCAGGTAATTTTTGAACCGTATGTGAATCGAGAGAGCAATTATTTCAATGCAAAATTGCTTCTGTACTTTATATAAATACAGCCGGCAGTACATCGGACAGGTAGTGTCTTGAGGTGTGGTACATAGCTTGGATAGTAAAATTTATATATATTAGATAAATATTTTTATCATAATGGCTAAGTTGATGGTTTTGTGCCTGGTTGTGTTGGCCGCTGCTTTAAGCAATGTCGGAGTAAGTATTTTTTTAAATTCAGTAGTTTTGTTCTATTGTTAACACAGAAACGTTAAAGCTTATCTACGTTAAATTATCATAAAGTGAACAACTTTCGTAAAAAGTCGATCCATGTATGAAATCCTATTACTGGTAGGATTTTATTATAATCATAATAATAATTGAAAAAAATCGCCACAGGGCGGTGAGTAGGTTGTAGTAGCGACCCTTCAGGACGCCACAGACCTGAGGCCTAATTCCCGTAATTTGACAATTGTCGCAATCCGGTGTCGATCCGGTCCCAGTAACATTACTATCACAAACGGTATTCTCGTAAACTTTCAATTTGACGTAAAATTATTAAAACTACGACTAATAAAAATTATAACGAAAAAAAATACGACTAAAAACAGAGCAAAAAAAAATCTAATTTTGGTTTCTTCCATTTTCAGTTGCATTACGAACTATAATTGAATTTTTTAGGTTTAGGAGAATACCGTTTGGGATCGTAATGTTACTGGGAGCGGATCGACACCGGATTGCGACTATTGTCAAATTACGGGAATTGGGCCTCTGATCGCTTCGGGAATCCTGTGTCACCTCAGGCTCACAGAAAAAGATCTTCCATCTCTTGCTTGCCTTCATTATACAGCTTCAATGGAGATTCGCTAGAGCAGAGATGCTTAAAAGACGGAAATATTGAAAGATTGAAGTCTATAGTAAGATGTTATATTGAACGGATTACCGGGATTCTCTTGAGATACGTGAATTACCTCTCCACTTCTCAAGTAATCTGGCTATGCTGCTCCTACGACGCTACGTTTTCGGTGGCCCATTAATTAAATGCCATTTCATCCTTATTAGAAGGTCAGACAGGCGCCATCCATAGGCCTTCGATAATCCCAGTTACCTAATCAAATCATAATCATCATCTAAATATACAAAAGAAGAAACTGACTGTCTGACTGACTGACATATCAACGCACAACCCAAACCGCTGGTGCTAAAGATTCCAAATTGGGCACGTAAATTTCTTATAAGGTCTAGGGGTGCACTAAGAAAGGAATTTTCAAAATTCACCCCGTAAAGGGGTGAAAGGGGGTCTAAAGTTTGTACAGGGAAACAAGATTAGTTAGACTATTTTATTCGAAACTTCACAGGAGTATTCCTAATAATAAATGAGTAAACAGTTGTTTCAGGTTTTTTGAGAAGTCAACCCCTGACTAGGGAAAAAGGGGTGACAAAGTCTGAAAATGTACATGTGTATTGTTTTTATGGTTTATCGGGTCGCTGAGTACGAAAACAACAACGATTTTAAAATCCAACGTGGCGGACGTGAAATACCATCTCCCCTGTTGGGGTGCGCTGTGGTTGAAATGTCTAAAATATCAATATTTCATTATAATTTGTATTTTAATTTGCAATCTCGATCGTTGTCAATCGATACCTACCTACTAAGGCGAGTGGGGGCGGCGCAGCGGGACAGGGGGAGTAGTCATCCATCATAGTACTCTGTCTGTCTGTTAAGTTTTCACGCCTAAGCCGCAAAACCATTTTTATTAATTTTAGTAAAGAGATTAATCGGATTTTTTAATTGGACATGGATTGGAAAAAGCTTGAACCTTAGGGAAGGACATATGCAACGAATTTTTTTTCTGACTCCTAAGCGAGCTAAATAGGGTGTGAGAAACCATACTACCGAGCGAAGCCGCGGGCACACCTAGTAACCTATAAAGATTGTTGTTACTTTATAGTAATTTATAACGAGTCTCTGCAAGACTCCATCCATAGTCTATCCATAAGTGGTGGAAAAGACCACCATAAAATTGCACACACATGCGCAGCGACCTTTTTTTTTTGGAGTCCGTGACCACAGAACCCAATTACTAAGATCGTCCTACATAAAAAGAGCTGTTGATTCAACATAGATAGCTATATGAAAATCTCACAGATCATGTCTTAAGTATAACATAATATAATGACAGAAACCGGCCAAGTGCGTGTCGAGACACGTGTAGTGTAGGGTTCCGTAGCAGCCCGTTATCACAATATAGAATGATTCTATTGTTCTTTATTCTGAATATAATTAATGTTAAAGATATTTTGTAGAATTTTGTATTTGGTACAAAATTATCCAACACCCATGTTCAACGACTATTAATGCTAAACTAATACAGTTATCTTTACCGTTATAATTTTCCTATAAAGTTTATAAAATATCATCATGATTTTTTTCAGATTTTTCAAGCCAGCAGTTTAGCTTTTAGAGTAAACTACTGGAACAAAAAATTGCAAGTTTTGTATTTCGTAAATGGAACATAAAATCGTAAAATAGTATTAGGAACCCCTGAGTCATTTTAAAAACACCTACTCAACGATACCCTACACGATAGCGTAGACGACATTTTTTTTACATTAGGAAAGTGCATCATTAAATTATCGAAAAATGAAACCGATTGTGAATTGTTTTGCCAATTTACATCAATTATATTTTCATCTTCTTTTTCTTCTTCTTCATCTATACGATAAATCCCGGTTGAGTCCAAAGCCAATACTTTGGAGCCCAGGGTCCGCTTTCCTTGATTTACTTCGCACGGTCTTGAGCGTCTCTAGTTGTGAGATCATTAGCACGCATGTCAGCCCTCACGACGTCAAGCCAGCATTTCTTGGGTTTACCCCTTTTGCCAGGACCTGGCGGTGGTGGCATGGCCAGACATTTGTTTCCTACTTAGCTTGCCGGTTTCCGCAAAATATGGCCGTACCAGCATAGGCGACTCTCCTGCAGTTTGTCTGCAATATCACGGACACGAAGGCTACCGCGGATGCGCAAGTTCCTCACGCGGTCATTTCGCGTGACTCTGCACATCCACAGCAGCATATTCATCTCCGTGACACGCAGCTCACACTTTAAAGTTTCATATTTCGTAAATGGAACATAAAATCGAAAAATAGTATTAGGAACCCCTGAGTCATTTTAAAAACACCTACTCAACGATACCCTACACGATAGCGTAGACGACATTTTTTTTACATTAGGAAAGTGCATCATTAAATTATCGAAAAATGAAACCGATTGTGAATTGTTTTGCCAATTTACATCAATTATATTTTTATCTTCTTTTTCTTCTTCTTCATCTATACGATAAATCCCGGTTGAGTCCAAAGCCAATACTTTGGAGCCCAGGGTCCGCTTTCCTTGATTTACTTCGCACGGTCTTGAGCGTCTCTAGTTGTGAGATCATTAGCACGCATGTCAGCCCTCACGACGTCAAGCCAGCATTTCTTGGGTTTACCCCTTTTGCCAGGACCTGGCGGTGGTGGCATGGCCAGACATTTGTTTCCTACTTAGCTTGCCGGTTTCCGCAAAATATGGCCGTACCAGCATAGGCGACTCTCCTGCAGTTTGTCTGCAATATCACGGACACGAAGGCTACCGCGGATGCGCAAGTTCCTCACGCGGTCATTTCGCGTGACTCTGCACATCCACAGCAGCATATTCATCTCCGTGACACGCAGCTCACACTTTAAAGTTTCATATTTCGTAAATGGAACATAAAATCGAAAAATAGTATTAGGAATCCCTGAGTCATTTTAAAAAGACCTACTCAACGATACCCCACACGATAGCGTAGACGACGAAAATAAAATCATCCCCACTTCACATGTAGGGGAGTTATTTTCCAAAAATTTTTTTCTTCCACTTTGACGGCGTAATTGGTATACACACACCTACAAAATTACAGTTTTCTAGTATTAGCGGTTTCTTATCAAAACCTCGGACAGAAAGACAGACGGACATGACGAAACTATAAGGGTTCCTTGCCAGGACTACCTTCTATGGTAGAAATGACGCTGATGATGCTTAATCTTGGTGTAAAGTGATTTGGAGGATTAAGTATAAGTAAGACGGTTTTAGTTTAATTTTAAAATTATTTAATGGTTTGTTCTAGGCACTAACTCAAGAGGAGTTTACGAAAATCGAAGGTGATATGTTAATGCTTGTAAAAGATTGCGCCAAAAAGTTTGACGTCTCCGAATCAGAGCTGAAAAAGGCTAAAGACGATCACAACATCGACAGCGTCGACCCTTGCCTTATTGGATGCGTCTTCAAGAACGCCAAACTGGTAAGAGAGAGATTATTCAATTCAATTCGGAATTCAATTTATTTGTTTACTACAACATTACAAGTAACCTAAAAATAGCAATAATAATGGTACATTTTTAAACCCATAAAACACAGAAAATACCTTTCGATACGAATTTAAAGATAAATATAAACCTGTTAAAATAAAAAACAAAACAATTCATTACGTATTTATTAGGAAAAAATATATTTTTTTGTAAGTACGTAGAATGTCGTTACACCCAATCAATCAAATTTAACAGCGGATAAAGAGTTCAAATAATTCCATCAAGTGACCAACTTCGAATATTTGATAATTTTAAGGTAAACGAAAAAGGCTTATTCGACCCTGATGTGGCTATTGAAAACAGTAAGGACTACCTTTCCAGTGATGATGATAAAGCTAAGTTCGCAGAAATCGCCAAGGACTGTGCTAAAGGTATATTTTTTAAATTAAATTAAATATTATTATTATTATTAATTAAATTAAATTATTATTACTAGGTTGTTCAAGTAAGCTGATGTATCCGATAAGCATGATCAGAGGTGGTGGTAATGGTTTGTAGTCAGTACAAGGGAGCTATTAATACCTTTTTTTTTAAAGTTTTTACATTGGTCTTTTATTTAGTTACGGCGTTTTAAGGATTTGGATTTAGTATTAACAATAATATTATTTATACCTATTTACAAAAACATACGGGTATATTTTTGTATTTTTAACATTTATTTAGCGACAGAGCTTTATTTACATATTTTATTGTAATAAAAACGTGTCCTTGGGATCCTAATTTTCTAAATCTGGTAATAAAACAACGAAAAACATTTTGTTGTTGATATCTCGCGAATCAACATGATACTTACGATACATACTCATATATTCTTTATTAAGAACCACACAAAGAAGTTGCAGTTATACACTAATAACAATCGTATGGAAAGGGCTATGTTCGGTGTTTTTTTGCGAAATCGAATCAGGAATGGGGAGATTCGTAAACGAACAAAAGTAGCAGACACAGCCCAATGGATTAGCAAGCTGAAGTGGCAGTGGGCCGGGCATATGCACGTAGAACTGACAGCCGACGGGGCAGAAAGGTTCTGGAATGGAGGCCACGTACTGGCAAGCGCAGCGTTGGACGTCCACCTACAAGGTAGACAAACTGGTAAAGGTTGTAGGAAGCCGCTGGATGCGGGCCGCTTCCAACCGGCCAATCTTGAAGTCACTGGGGGAGGCCTAATGTTCCGCAGTGGACGTCCTATGGCTGAAATGATAATGATGATGAATAACAATTGTTTAGGTAGATGATAACATTTATTGTGATATTGTTCCAGTGAACGATGAGTCTGTTTCCGACGGAGAAGAAGGCTGCGAGCGCTCCAAACTCCTTCTTGTCTGCCTCGGCAAGCACAAGCATGATGTGAGTCCAAAACACCAACAATCCGCCCACTGTCTGTGTGAACTGACAATGGTTCACGCTCCAGACTACACCGGGCGGTTGCGGGTTCGAAACCCGCAAGGGGCAAATGATGTGTGATAAGCACGAGCATTTGTATCTAAGTCATGGATGTTTACTTATAAATGTATTGTGTTTATTCGTTATTTATTCACACTATTATCTATTCTGTGCCAAGTTTGGACCCAGATAATAGAAATACCTGTTTAAAGAATGTACCGAAAGAAAATACGTCAGGGGCTACCATTTGCTGACTGATTGAAATTATGTTTGGTACTTACGTCAATTATTATAGTCATTAACATTATTCTATTCCTAATTCAGGACAGATAATAGCAGCCCCTGATAGTTTCTCTTTGGATATAATAATACCTCTTTAAATTTAAAAAATATTTAATCAGTTTTTTTATTACAATGTATACATTGGGTATGGATTTGAAAAAAAAAAATTTTTTTGGGTGAAACTTTGAAATGAATTCAATTCCATATATTTATAGACCCTGTTGGGCGCAACAATAAGGTTAGGACGGAGAGGATGACGCCGTTCGTAGTTTATTTCAATGATTAATTAAAATGGTTATAATTTATGTAAAATGTAACAATGTGTAAATGTAAAAATATGTTAAAATAATAATGAGTATTGTATAATCATCGTAATTAATTAAATTATATTTTGTGGGGCATTATAATTATATTGATTTATCATTGGAAAGAGAATTGATTTATATTTTTGTTATCTAGGTATTCATTAATTAATTCATGCGATTTTCTACTTTAAGATCAATATTAATTGAGAAAATTTGACGTTTTGTTGTAGGTTGACGAGATGTGGTCTGCAAAACCCTAAATTGTATGTATTTGAATCATTTCTCTGCTTTTCCAGTTGATGCCGTCCCGTTAAGAAGAGCTAAGCTGTGATGACAATGATACAAACGATGATAGCTGTGATGATAATGTTCAACGGAACTCTACCTTTATACTAATGTTTGCTCACTTCACTTGTTTATTACATGAAATTAATATTATTTTTCCGCATCTTTTATTTTTATTTGTCAAAACCCTTTTGGCACTTCAGTAATAGTAATTTTTGGACTAATCGCTAGTAATATCAACTACATGTTATGTTAAAAAAATACAGAAAAACGTATAATGACTTATTTATAGTTGGAATGATTTTATGAGTTTTTTTTTAAATCTTTTATTTATTATGGAACTTTATTCATACATGAATATGCCAGCTCCAGCTGGCCTCTACCCTACACGCAAACAAACATCAAGAACTTAAAATAATTCATAAAAAATACATACACAAAAACTACCTACTACAAAGAAAATAATAAAATACATATATGACTAAACTGGTATTCGATACTTACAAAAAAAACTGTATACAAATTTAGCCGCATCTGACAGGGGCTCTGCCAATATAGATTGGACAAAACCCACATCAAAGCGTTTCATGCCCCAGACCCTACGCAACTTATCCCTCTTGGATTTGGTCTTGGCACATTCCGTCAAAAAGTGATACACATCCTCCACCTTCCCACATTCATCACAATTGGGCGAATCGATTAACTTCATGAGATGAGCAAATTTATTCAACGGAACGTGTCCAGACCGAAGCCTGTGAGCCCTGACAACTTCTACTCTGCTGAGCCTGGCATGATCGAACCAGGGAACTTGGGGAGGCTCCGACTGAATAGTCTTATACCAAATACCTTTGGTACGAGACCGTTCGTCAAAATACTCCTTCCAGTAACCAAACATTTTACTTTTGTATCGCGCGACTACCTCTGAAAAATCAGGAACAATAACAGTCTCAACACCATCAGTAGCAGCCGTTGCAGCTAACCGGTCAGCCTGCTCATTCCCCGCCAAACCAATATGAGACGGAACCCATTGCAATTTAAGGCATCTTCCGGAACTCTTAATGATATCTATTTGCTCCAAAATGTTATAAGCCAACGAAATACAACGTTCCCCCAAAGCACATCGTGCTATATGTTGAATGGCACTTTTGCTATCGGTAAGAATCAATATTTTAGGATATCTTGTCACTTTAACATACAACAAAGCCTCAAAAATTGCACTTAGCTCTGCAGACATAATAGATACATCAGAAGAAATCTTAAACTGTGCCTTTTTACCACTGATAGGATCAAAGAAAGCTGCCCCTATCTTTTCACCACATCTTGAACCATCAGTAAATATTCTCTGGAAAGAAGCATATTTCCTCTCTAACTCTTGAATTACTTCAAGACGAAGGACATTGATATTGTAGGCACTTTTTGCACCAACAATACACTCCAGGTTACAAAATAAAACATCACTTAGTATAAATTTTGACACCCAAACATTCAGTTTAAACATTGGTAATGGATAAGATGAGTAAATATGTACATTCGATACTTCCTCGACTACCTCCGCTAAAAGCGGCTTCTTCTTTCGACTCCAATTACCACTGAGGCACAACGCTGCTAACTCACGACACACGTCAACAGTGACACTATTACAACTCAATGCTCTCAAACAAAACCTAATGGCCAAGAACCGTCTTCTAATATGTAACGGAAATATACAAAGCTCACTTTTCATTACATGAATAGGAGTTGATCTGATAAACCCTCCAACTACCCTTAAAGCCTGATTTTGAACTTTTTCAAGTTTATACAAATGCATCTGTGCACTGTCATTGTACAAAAAACATGCATAATCCATCCTACTACGAATCAAAGAAATGTACAACCGACGAAGATGTTTTGGGTGCACTCCCCAAGAAGCACCTACCAGAGTTTTCAAGATACTAAGAAATCTTTGAGTCTTCTCTCTAATATATCCAATATGTTTCCCCCAACGTAACGATTTATCTAACCATACTCCTAAATACTTAATCGTACTGTCAGAACATTACGGATTACCGCGTATGTCAAGACTAACCCGCTGAACTTTATGACCTTTACTAAACATGCAGAATTTTGACTTTCTGGCTGATACAACTAAACCTAAACTGTCTAAAACATTTACCATATCACTTATGGAGTCCTGCATTTGACAAACACTATCATCTAAAGATTTACATTTTATGAGTTGAAACACAGCCAGAAAGAGAGAAATCAGTGTGTAAGTAATGTGTGTGCTGATGACTATTCGTGATTCGTTTTGAAATATTTTTGGTGGATATTTACATAAAAGTTGAGTAAAGTAAGCCTACAACACTACATTTTCTTATTCTCTTGCGTGCCACAATTTTTTTTTCTTATGGATTATCCTGTCTACAGTGGGTAATTGGCACGCACGAAGGGAGAAAAAAAATACATTTTCGCATTGTTTGACATTTAGAACAACAGATGATACGTCCGATTTTAGTTAAGAATTAGTAAAACACCATGATCTAATCAGTTTAACCTAAGAGTATAAATTTATTTAGTAAAGCCGCAAACAAATAGTTCAGACAGTACGAAAATTTGGCTTGCATTGAGTTTTTAGCGGTTAATTTTTAAACGTTTTTTTTTTACTAATTCACAATATTGCTTCAGTCTTACTCATATTTTGTAGATCCCTCAGTTCGGACAAGAGATAAATTAAGGGATCTAGTTAAGCCGTCATCATAAGTCTGTAATGTCGTGCTATCGATTCATAGTCAAAAGTTACTTTATGCGGCTTCAACAATAGTAAAGTCTATTCTTCTTATATTTAACACATAGCAAAACATCAGTGAGCAGTATTTTTGCTATTGGAAATCTTCCTTCTACAACTGAACAGAGACATTATCTCCATTTTCAGAGAACTTATATATCTAACTAAGCGATATAATATATATATACGGTAGTTGCATTAAACTAAATTAAAGAAAGATTCGCAAAAATATTATATCCACCCACCGGTATCTTCCAATGTTGGGTTAAATAGGCTAGCTTCTTGGGTCAGAATTTTTTTTTTCTATTTAGTACATCAGCTAGATTATCAAAAAATATTGGACCCGTATTCTGTCTTTTGTCAATCAAACAAAAAATTACGAAGATAAAGCGCATCAAAGTGAGCTCGTGACGTCACGCCTTGCTAAAAAGTGTCGCAAGGCGTGACGTTACGCGGAACTTTAACGGGCTATATCTTCATAATTTTTCGTTTGATTGAGAAAAGAAAAAATACGTGTCCAATATTTTCTGTTAATACAACTGACGGACTAATTAGATTTTTTTAGGAAGCTAGCCCATTCTGGGTAAATCATTATAAAACGCCCAGTAAAGGAACGTGGATTTATTGTCGATCTAGCCGTCGCAGAGTTTAAATTTCAATAGTTAGATACGATGTTTATGATTGTGGTTCTCTAAGTATTTATTACAAGGAGGTATAATATGATCATCGTATGGGGAATGTAGAGATTTTTTTGTGTTGCAAATGTATATTAGAAGTGTTTTAATTAATTTATTTTGACGACATAATTGGTTACGAGCGTGATAATTCGCGTTGATCGCAAAGGTCACGACAAATGCTGAGCACCTTTTTGATACATTTGTTTTTGATTGTTTTATGTATTTTTCTCTTGTGTGTCGAATAAACGTTATTTTTTCTATTTCTATTTCAAAGGGTTCGATTCCCGTTTCAGGTCAGTTCTGGAAGCGATCTTTTTTAAATTGGATCGAGTCTGAGTGTGCTAGAAGACTCCCCTAGCAAAATCGTTGTTTGGTACCTCGTAACACTAGGATTTTAATTCCTTGCTTCGAGGCCTTGACAATTAATTAGTGTGTTTTCTGGCGCATATTTTATTTATTTATTTTTATTTTTATTTTTTGTTAATTATTAGCCCACGGAACGTGAGCCGCTATAGACTTCTAAAAATGGCTTTTCGCAGGACTCTGTTCTGGCACCACTTTTGTTCAATGTTTACACCAGCGATACCCCCGAAACTAGAAGCCGGAAATTTGCATACGCTGATGATCTTGCGCTGGCTTTTGAGGCTAAGTCGTTTGAAGAAGGAGAAGCGGCACTGATTGCAGATCTCCAGACCATAGGTGACTACTACTCAAAGTGGCGCCTGTGTCCAAATAAATGAAACGACGAATAAAAAAAAGTTATGGCTTAGTAGCGCGGCGGTTCCCGGTTTAGAGCCGTGCTAAAAAGGAACTTTTCTAAATAGATTTGGGTCTGGGTGTGCCAGAAGAAGCCCTGGCAAATGTTACTGTCTGGTACCAGTGGTACCTCGTCAAACAAGGATAATAATTCCTTTTTTCGAGACCATTGCAGAAAATATGTATAGTTGGTCGTTGTTGTCTGAAATTACTTTTCCTAATCTCAGAAGGTCGAGTTTCCATTTTAAACCACATTAAGCTACCCATTACTATAACACTACTAATTATTTTAATAATAAATTTAACTGTTATTTTCAGTCGAATCCTGGAAGGCGATGGGTCCTCGTGGGGTGGACAGCTTAACCTACCTTTACAACCGCATACTCTTAACCGGGCTGATCCCGAGCCAATGAATATTATTACTCCGGTCTTCACAGGCAAAAGATCGGTGCAAGATTGCAGCAACTACCGCGGTATAAAGGTCATGTCCCACACCATGAAGCTCTTTGAGCGAATTGTGAACTCAATTGTGTCAATATGGGTTTCGTCCTGGCAACGGGACTTGGACCCTGTTCACCCTAAAGACCGTCATGAAGAGATACAGGGCAAAGAACACGCCTCTGCACTTGCTCTTTCTTGATCTACAGAAGGCCTTCGACTGTGTTCCTCCAGTATACTATAGGGGTACTGAGGCATATATTGACTTTATTCGAGACATGTACCGCAGCTCCGATTCTATGGTTCAGACCGCTGTTGGCGATACCAAACCTTTCCCTACCACCGTTGGAGTACACCAAGGTTCCGTCCTCAGTCCGTTTCTGTTTAGTGTGATATTAGACGTTGTGTCAAACAGCATCAGAGACTCACATGAGTCATGTGAGTCTCTAATGCTGTCTACATACATCAGCATACATCAACATGTATGCTGACGATATCGCACTGGTAGTCGCGGCCAGGGACAGGCTGGTGAGATGGGTGAACAAGTGGAAGCAGTCGCTTGAGAGCGGTGGTCTGAAACTCAATGTAGCAAAGACCGAGTACCTCCTGTAACTCTACAGATCCAACGTCGAGACAAGGTCGAGCGCACGGACCAGTTTAAATACCTTGGATCCGTACTCCACGCGTTGGGAGACGTCGATTGCGACGTCAAGGCACGCATTATTGCTGCGTGGGCTGAATGGCGAGAGGTGACTAATGTCATTTGTGACTCCATAATGCCGGTTACGCTGAAAGGACAGATCTATAAGTCTATCATTAGGCCTGTCCTTTTATATGGCAGCGAAGCGCGGCCGCTACTTGAGCGACACAAGCAGGAGCTGAATATGCATGTGTGGAGTCACGCGAAAGGACCGCGTTAGGAACTCGCGCATCCGCAGTAGCCTTCGTGTCCGTGATATTGCAGACAAACTGCAGGAGAGTCGCCTACGCTGGTACGGCCATGTTTTGCGAAAACCGGCAAGCTACGTACGAAAACAAATGTCTGGCCATGCCGCCACCGCCGGTTCCTGGCAAAAGGGGTAGACCCAACAAATGCTGGCTTGACGTCGTGAGGGCTGATACGTCTATGCAAGCCAATGATCTCCCAACTAGAGACGCTATAGACCGTGCGAAGTACTGCCCGGCAGCCGTTTTCTTGACAGAGAAAGGGAACTGCTTGAATGCAAAAACATTTACTGTGGGACCAACATCGAAATCACAAAGAACACAACCCTGTACTAAATAGCTAAATATTTAAACTCTTTATTAGGCACAGCGTGATACAACTTTTTATTTGTTTTCGACTTTAAGGAAAGGGATTAAAGTTTAAAGCTACTATATCACCGCTGGCATATAAAGGTAAACAAGCAATAAATTGCTCAATTTTAATGTTTGTCACCTATGATAAATAATATAAAGTCGTCATTTCCATATAATTTGCACTAGTTACTAAAATCATTTGTTTACAATCTACGAAGCGTAACAAACAAATGGTTTTTGATCGTTGCTGACTTTTTGCAAGTAATTTTTGAACCATAATAATATGTACTTATGTGAATGTAATGTAAAACTTATGTGAATGAAGCGAGCAATTATTTCAATGCAAAATTGCTTCTGTGCTTTATATAAATACAGTCGGCAGTACATTGGACAGGCAGTGTTAAATATTTATCATAATGGCTAAGTTAATGGTTTTGTGCCTGGGTGTGTTGGCCGCTGCTATAAGCAATGCCGGGGTAAGTAAAAATGTTAATGTTTATTAAAAGAACATAGGCAGTTTTGTTCAATGGAACACTGAAAAGTTAAAGCTCATTTACGTAAAATAATGTAAAAGCACAGAACTTTGGTTACCAACCCAAACAAACCTACCCAAAAAATTTTAGGGTCATTGAACCGATTTTCAACTTTAAGTCCGACACGTAGAGATCCTTATCAATTGAGAACATTTGATGATTTGTGGTAGGTTGATGAGCTGTTGTCTGTACTTACCAGTAGTAAGATTTCATTATAATATATCATATCAGGTCATGGGGCAGTTAGTGTCAAGTTGTTAGGTAGTAGCGAACCCAGACCTATATAATCGCTCTAGGGAGAAATCCTGTTTCTTACCTTAGGCTCGCCTTTGGTAGGCCAGACTGAGCACCGGACAGAAACAGATCTGAACGTTTTGCTTGCATTCATTGGCCAGCTTGAATGGAGATTCGCTAGAGAATGCTTGGAGGACGTAAATGTTGAAAGATTGTCTAGTAAGATGCTATCTTGAACGGCTAACCGGGGTTCTTGATCTTGAGAGCCGTTGAATAGCTCTCCACTCCCCTAGCACCTCAGGCTATGTTGCTCCCTTGTCGCTACGTTTAAAATAAATTTTGATGACAAGATATTGACCAATCCTCCTGACATAGCTACAGCTTTCAATAATTATTTTATCGAATTGACTAATTTTAAAAGTGCAGCAATGACTAATACACAACAAAACCAAAAGATCAATACTATGTCAAATACAAAGTTTTTCTTCCGATGAATGAAGATGAAGTTAAAAAAGAAATGCCAGCCTAAACATCACTATCTCCGAAGGTTTTGACGGAATCTGTAAATGAATTATTAAAGAATGCACTAAAGAGCTTGTGCCCATCTTAACACATCTTATAAACCTCTCATTCTCAATGAGTATTTTTCCTGAGTTGCTGAAGCAATCTATAGTAAAGCTACTGCATAAAAAAGGTGCAAAGGATGAGGTCAGTAACTACCGGCCAATCACTCTAATGCCAATCCTATCTAAGGTATTTGAGAAATGCATGTACCGAAGAATAATTGACTACTGTAACACGTTTATCATTTTCAATAAATAACAGTTCGGTTTCCAAAAAGAAAAGTCTACGACCTTAGCAGTTTTTACTTTAGTAAAAACAATATTAAATAATTTGAATAGCGGATTTGGTTGACCATACACTTCTATTAAAAAAGTTAAAATGGATAGGAATAAGAGGACTACAAGGAGGAGGAGGCTAAAATCGTACTTAAACAACCAAAGTCAACGCGTAGTTGTCAGCAAATTAGTGAATGACGAAGTAATACCTTACGCTTCTAATCCATAAGAGCAATTGAAAAATAATTATGTTAATTTAGCATGCTATTTGTAATAGCAAAACTTATGCACTCTTTTTTATCCTGTAACATCTTCAAATCCCATGTTTTTACGTAAATAAAGATTCTGATTCTGCAGTGGCCTATTAATTGAATGCCATTTCATGGTTATTAGGAGATTCGGCAGGCGCGATACATAGTTCTGCGATAGTCCCAGTTACATGAAATAACATTATTAAATATTATTGTAACATTACAATTAATTTACCTAGGGTAAGGAGCCCCTGCTAGACTCCATCTATAGTCTCGTGATTAGAAAAAGGAACCATACAATTACGTACAGACAACAGCTTATCAACCTACCACAAAGCTTCAATTTTTCCTAATTGATATTGATCTCTACATGTCGGACTTAAAGTAGAAAATCGTTTCAATGACCTTTAAGATTTTGGGACCGTTGACATGCTGTTGTTTGCACATGCACAGCAACCTTAAATTGTTTTGGGTTTCTTGTCCACGGAAGTACTATTACCCTATTACTAAGATCGCGCTGTTGATTCACCCTAGTGTTAGCGTCCATATTTAATTTAATACTTTTTATAATTATTTTATATTTTATTTATTGGTAACATTATATTTTGCGACTTTGCTATTGCTACAAAAATAAGTGGCAACACTAAACTTACCCTGATTGGTCGTCGTTCGTTACCGATCGGCAAAACCTCGGCCGATCACAAAAAAAACGCGCAAAAAAGTCGTGAATGATGGGGAGTGAAATGGCGGGAAAAATAGTTAGTCGAGAGGGCCAACAATTTGTCTGTGGAAGCGAGTTGGACAACAGGGTATTAGTGTGGTTTTATTCGGTGTTCGTTTTGAGGTAATACGCATTTATTTCAATTCCAATGTTAATAAATGTAGTCTGATTGTACTGTAAAATGTAATGTCATATATTTTGAATGCATTCTGGAGTATTTTTTCACTAGGTAGGCGGATGAAATTTTAACAGAATGACTTAAGTACCTTCCTACTTATTAAGCCAGGTGATGTTTTATTTGAGCTTTATTCGTTTTGAAGAGACCTATACTTTTAAAAGAGTATTTGTTTCTTATGTCTTTATTAATAAAAATAATGACAAGACTTGTAAACCATGATTATAGATTAGAGTAGCTTGTAGCTGAGCGATTCTTCAGAAAGCATACTCCGCGTCACCTTCATGGTCAAAATTTAATTATGCGTTTTTTTGGAAGAAAAAAAAATTGAACAATAAAAAAAAGTGTAAAAGTAAGGTAAATTCTGTTTGAAACATAAAAACGGTACCTACGGTACATAATATACTTCGATATTGAATGATGAATTTTCGGTGTCCACGAAACAAAACGTATTTTTTACTAGCGAATATGCTAAATTTAAGTGTTATTTATTTTGATAGAAAATAAAAAGGAGAACCATTGCAAGCTAAACGGAAAGTCGGTATGTAATGGGCTAGTTTCCTAAAAAAAATCTAATTAGTCCGTCAGTTGGATTAACAGAAAATATTGAACACGTATTTTTTTCTTTTCTTATTCAAACAAAAAATGATGAAGATATAGCCCAATAAAGTTCCGCGTAACGTCACGCCTTGCGACACTTTTTAGCAAGGCGTGACGTCATTCCCAAACTTTGATGCGCTTTATCTTCATCATTTTTTGTTTGATGTCAAAAGACAAAATATGGGTCCAATATTTTATCTAACTGATTATCTAACTGACTGACTAAATATAATAATTCTTTTTTGACCCGAGAAACTAGCCTATTGTTATTAATATTAGTTTTTTTAAATTATTTTAATACAGATTAATAAATAATTACTTTTAATATCTACATAATTAAACCAATAAAAAAGAGACAAGGGGATAAGGTTATCCAGGCTGTGTTGGTGTGACCCAAAGTGTCCTAGTAGATGTCAACATTAATATTGGAGGAGTAAGACAGTAATTACAATAAACTTTTTATGATCTTCTTCTACATATCTTCCAATAACATTAAGATCATAAAGTTTTCTCTTATCAGCATAACGGCAGCAGATTCGTTGTTTTTAATGTATCTCGCCTGACTCCACGACCTGTCATCACCAGTGATCGGAATAGGTAGATTGATTTGATGTACTTTGGCAGTGCTAGCATAATATGAATATGTCTTTTTTTAAAGAACTGACACCAAGAAATTCCGAAATCCGGGAGGCATGTCCATATTAACATCAATGTTTGAGATCTTTAACCCCAAATCAATCTACCTATGCCGATCACTGGTCGACGCGGCCAGTGGCTGAGACGTAGGTAATCTATCATCATTGTCATCGCATCACGCGTGAACGGATAAAACAATTTCGCAAATTCATTTTTTGTCGTGTTATTTATTGTCAGGAGATGGTTCTTTTAAAAGAAAAAAAAAAATGAAAAGTTGCGCAGTTTTTTTTATGAAAGACCACGCGAACGAAGTCGCGGGGAACAGCTAGTTTATCATAAATTATAAGTTTATAACATACCAAAGCAACTGCTTTAAGCTGTGGCTTCGCAAAACAGCCTATTATATAAGGTGCTGTAAAAATATCTGCAACGGCTGAAATGGGTTAAAGTATTGCTTATATAGATTACGATAGTAAAGAAATTTTATGTCCAGAACATCATAAATTTTTTCATAAAAAAAAATATATTAAATAAAGATTAGGCTTTATTCTGTCTCAAACCGTCCACACCTGTCCAAAAATGCTAACTTTTCACATTATACCACCCGGCGGCCAAGTCAAGGGCGGATGACGAAGTGTGTTACGCAAATTGAAGCAAGTAACCATTTATTTACTGTTTTTTTGCAAATAATTAATTACCGATCCGGGGCACGTAATTCCTTCACTATCGTAGTCTATATAAGCAATACTTTTACCCATTTCAGCCGTTGCAGATATTTATGAAGCACCTTATTATAGATATTTGAAATCATGATGTGCGCGTAATACAATAGCATTAACGCGGCTGTGACAGATTTGGACGTGTTTTTCGATCCTCATATATTCGTCTTTTAATTGGCAGTGTTTGTATACTATACCTTTAATAGGCTCAGTGGCGGCAGCGCTTTGGTAGTGAATGCCAAAGTTAAGCCACCTACGCCGCTGTCCGTGTGATTGGATGGGTGACCATTCCAACTATACTCAGTAACATTTATCACAAGCGTCTGCGTGCTTCGGAAGGTATGAAGTCGTGAAGCCTTAGTCAGTCTAGTCAGTCAGCCTTAGGCATAATAACATCTGACATTAAGGTTAACCACAGGGCCCGCATGGTGGAGCATTAGCCCAAATCACCTCATAGTTGAGTTGAGGCCTGTACTTTACTATAAATAAATAATAAATATATTTACCTACCTACCTACCTACAAATAGTAACCACTGATATGTCAAATTTGATATTTTAAATTGACAAATCTATAGACAAATCTTGGTGTAAAGTGATTCGCAGGATTAAACGAGGTTATTAATTATACAGTTTAAATGGTTTGTTCCAGGCACTAACTCAAGAGGAGTTGACGAAAGTCAAAGATGACGTGATGGTGCTTGTAGAAGATTGTATCGAAAAGTTTAACATCACCGAATCAGAGCTGCAAAAGGCTAAAGACAATCCCAACGTCGACATCATTGACCCTTGTTTTATTGGATGTCTTTTTAAAAAAGTCAAACTGGTAAGACAGTGATTCATTTTTTAAACATACAGAACACAAAAAAAGATGTTTCTATACAAATTTAACAATGAACATGTCACTGTGATATAAATGTGTTCAAATAGACAGTGCAACATTCAATAAAACAGAGTTAATAGCTGATATGGACTACCAATAATTCAATTAAATGACTAGCTTCGAAATTTTGATAATTTTCAGATAAACGACAAAGGCTTATACGACCCTACTATGTTTACTGACAGCAACAAGGAATATCTTTCTAGTGATGATGATAGAGCTAAGTTCGAAGAAATCGTCAAGGAATGTATTAAAGGTATTTATTTCATTCATTCTATAATGTAAAGGGTTGACCAAACTATTAAGCATAAAGTAGTATAAACAATCGACTTATTTACTCGGAATTATGAAGCTCGGATTGAAAATTAAAATACTGTGACGTCTGTGCGGCTTACGTCACCGCAAGCAAAGAGGATTTGCAAGCATCTAGATATTAAGAAGTTCGTCTGCATCTGTCAAGTATCGCTGGCCAAGCGCGAGCGGTATAAATGACTGGCTATGTTCCGTGGGCCGCGATTTCTAACCCAGCCGACAAAAAGGATGAAATAATGTTTTGTTAGCGTTTTTTGATTCTTCTAGAAAGTATTTATTTTTTATTTATTTGTTAAATCATTAAGTTAGATAAAAAAACTAATAACATTAAAAATAATAGTTAACAGTCTGATATTTTATTAATAAGAAAGAAACTTATAAATACAATATCTGACTTAGATCGCTGTTTGTAGGAAAGGTGCCCAAAATGCTGGCTACATTACCACGCTGGATAGCTAGGCTAATCCGTTGGCCTCGGTATAAGCCAGCCATGGTATCAAGAGATGTCTCAACTAAACGCTTTGACATCTCACGATACAACTTGTGGGCACTCGGTCTAGAAAGTTAAACTTGTATTAAAATATTTCGATCTCTATGAAAATTTGGAAAATTCTAGTAAGTACAGGAACCGACTAAAAAGAAGATAAACTAAATGACAAACGAAATGACTATCGAAATTATGGTCTAGAAGGTTCGATTAAAAGGGGTATACAAGGGGCTGCGAGCCGCACTGCGGGCAGTTAGTAAAAGTCTAGTGAAGCAAAAACAAGAGGCAGAAGTAAGAAAAAGGAAGAAAAGTGAAATGAAAGTAGTGGAGTGCAATAAGTGATTGACTAGTAGTTAGTGAACTGAACAGTACAGTGCAGTATAGTGCGCTCTACGTCCATAAAGAGGACCAGGACCGTGTACCGTGTCAGTGTGTGTCAAGAGATCCACGTCGGGGCTACGCCAGTCAAGAGGACTACGTCGTTACTGTGTCCGTCAAGAGGACCGCGTCAGACAAGGAGACTACGTCAGTGCTACGTCGGAACTCTATCACTCATCGGGGCTGCGTCTGTGTGGCTTGTGCGAAGAGAAATAAATCGGCTTCTGATAGATTTGTTGTCGTTTCCTTCCAATCCCGTACCCACTTCCGTAACAACGTAGGAAAGGTGCCCAAAATGCTGGCTACATTACCACGCTGGATAGCTAGGCTAATCCGTTGGCCTCGGTATAAGCCAGCCATGGTATCAAGAGATGTCTCAACTAAACGCTTTGACATCTCACGATACAACTTGTGGGCACTCGGTCTAGAAAGTTAAACTTGTATTAAAATATTTCGATCTCTATGAAAATTTGGAAAATTCTAGTAAGTACAGGAACCGACTAAAAAGAAGATAAACTAAATGACAAACGAAATGACTATCGAAATTATGGTCTAGAAGGTTCGATTAAAAGGGGTATACAAGGGGCTGCGAGCCGCACTGCGGGCAGTTAGTAAAAGTCTAGTGAAGCAAAAACAAGAGGCAGAAGTAAGAAAAAGGAAGAAAAGTGAAATGAAAGTAGTGGAGTGCAATAAGTGATTGACTAGTAGTTAGTGAACTGAACAGTACAGTGCAGTATAGTGCGCTCTACGTCCATAAAGAGGACCAGGACCGTGTACCGTGTCAGTGTGTGTCAAGAGATCCACGTCGGGGCTACGCCAGTCAAGAGGACTACGTCGTTACTGTGTCCGTCAAGAGGACCGCGTCAGACAAGGAGACTACGTCAGTGCTACGTCGGAACTCTATCACTCATCGGGGCTGCGTCTGTGTGGCTTGTGCGAAGAGAAATAAATCGGCTTCTGATAGATTTGTTGTCGTTTCCTTCCAATCCCGTACCCACTTCCGTAACAACAATACTTACTTGAATTCGGAATTATTTTTTTCGGAATTTTTGGGTGTTCCCATAGATACTCTTTATTGCACATCACACAAAGGAATTTCAGTTTTATTATACTAATACACAATCGTTGATGTAGATTTTTTATTGTGATATTGTTCCAGTGAACGATGAACCTGTTTCCGACGGAGAAGAAGGCTGCGAGCGCTCCAAACTCCTTCTGGCTTGCATGGGCAAGCACAGGCTCGATGTGAGTCCAAAACACTAATTCGCACACGGTCTATGTGAACTGTCTATTGGTTCGCGCTCCGGACTAAACCAGGCGGTTGCAGGTTTCAATCCCGCAAGGGGCAAATGTTTGTGAGATGATGAGCATGATCATTTGTATCAAGTCATGGCGGTTTATGAATGTATTTATCTGTTATCTAGTCACATTATCTATTCTGTGCCATAGTACAAGCGTTGCTTAGTTTGAAGCTAGATATTAGGAATAATAGTTGAAAAAATGTAACCAAAGAGAATTCGTCAGGTGCTGCCATTCGCTGACTGATTGAAATTACGTTTGGTACGGAAATTTTGTAGTTTTGATATTCTCCTATTCTTAATTAAGGACTGGGAATTACAGATTCAGATTTCGTCATTTATGATTCTTTCTGGTTATAATATATTTTTATTAGCATAAAATCTCACTTCTGGCCAAAGGTCTCCCCCAAACTCATGCACCGATCTCTCTCCTCGTTAGGTTATATTAGTTTTATTTAAGTAATCCTTTTTCTATTACAAAGTTTATATTGGGAATCGATTTTTCATTTTTTTGTGTTAAATTTTAATGTTTAGGTATAATCCTAAATTGTATGTATTTGAATCTTTTCTTTGCTTTTCCAGTTTATGCCGTCCTTTTAGGAAGAGCTACGCTGTGATGACAATGGATACAAATGATAGCTGTGATTATAATGTTCAACGGAACTCTACCTTTATACTAATGTTTCCTCACTTCACTTAGTTATTACATGAAATTAATATTTTTCCGCATCTTTTATTTTCAACCGACTTAAAAAAGGAGGAGGTTCTCAATTCGTCTGTAATTTTTTTTGTATGTATGTTACGCGATTACTCAGCCAATAATGAATTGATTTTGATGTTTTTTTTTGTTTGGTAGATCATACTTCAATACATATGGGACCATAATACATTTTATCAAATATTATCAAATTATCAAATAATTTTATTGAATAAGCGGTTTTTAAGAAAACAACAAAATATATACCCAGATAATGTTTTGGTTCGCGGTTCTTGTATTTATGTTACCCAATATCTTCAACAAATGTGAACCGATTTTGATGATTCTTTATTTATTGAATAGCTAAGATACTATACTACAAAAATTCTGAAAAAAATTTACCCCTAAGGCTGAAAACATGGAGGATGAAATCGGAATTCAGCCGTTAACTTTTATTTGCACTCTTATGAATTGTTTTAGGATTTATCACAAAAAATAGATGAAATAAGTAAATTTTATTTAAAAAAAAACGATTTCAAAACACTAAAAAGCTAAAAATAATATTTAGACATAAGTACCTATCAGTTACTTTTGAAGTCGGTGCAAGCTGATCAGAGTTTGAATGTTTTTGTTGCACCGACTCCAAAAGTGATTAGGTGCAGTAAAAATGTTATTTTTCACTTTTTAATGTTTTGAAGTTGGTTTTATTTTTTAATAAATATTCGTTAAAACCCTTTTGCAATTCAAAGAAAACAGACACATTAGTATTATTTCCTGATTTTTGGATAAATTACTAGTAATATGTTACTTGTGAAGTTGAAAAAATATATATTATCTTCAGAAATTCGAATTCAGGTTTATTCATAGTTGGAATGATTTTTTTTCTGTATGAGTTAAAATACTTTGGTCAGAAAGAGAAAAATCTGTATGTAAGTAATGTTTGCTGATTCATTCGTTTTAAAATATCTTTGGTAGATATTTAATAGTTTAGTAAAGTAAGTTTACATAAACACACACAACACTAACAGTTTTGTGGTCACACGTGTTTTTCTGGATCAATTCGCAATCGAAATCAGGTCGACATCCATTTTAAACTAAATATCTCGAGAATCGTTCATTTTCGCTGAACATACATGGGGGTCCAATCGATAGGTATTAGTGTCCTCTATCACCTGACCTGTATAATATCAGGCTACAGGGCAGTTAGTGTCGAGTTGTTGGGTGGTAGCGACCCCACAGAGGGCCACAGACCTTATCGCTCCTGGGAGAAATCCTGTTCCTCATCCTAGGCTCACCTTTGGTGGGCCAGACTGAGCACAGAAGAGAAACAGGTTTTGGTTTGCATTTATTGGCCAGCTTGAATAAAGAGAGAATTCGCAAGAGTAGCAATTCTCGAAGGACGCAAATGTTTCAAGATTTAAGACTAGTCAGATGCTATCTTGAACGGCTAACCGGGATTCTCTTGAGGGCTTTGCAATACCTCTCCACTCTTCCACCATATCAGGCTATGGTGCTCCCTTGTCGCTACGTTTTCAGTGCCCTATTAATTAAATGCCAATTTATCTGTATTGGACGTCAGGTACGCCCCATCCAGTCCTGAGATAGTCCAATTTACTTATTAAAATCACATCTAAACCCATTAAGGTTATTATAACATTACAATTTACCTCAGGTAAGGAGACTCCATCTATAGTCTCTGGATTAGAGTGTAAATTGACGGTCATATGCTATAAGCGTCCGTCATTTATGACAAATGCTCGGTCACATTGGACATTTATTGTCACGATGGTCACATTTTTTCTTATTATAAACTAAAAAAAAAGAAGAATTCCTCTAAAGTAAGTCTTAAATGTTATGTATTTGACAATAAAAACATACAATAAAACACTTAATTTGATCTGGATTGAACAAAAACAACAACTTGCGCGTGACGCTTTTTGGCTTGTTCGTGCAGAAAAATAAATTAATTTTAGAAACATCATTTCGTTATAGATCATCACTAATAAAGCCTGTCTTTCTTATAATAATGCACTTATTTGTGATCAAACTTTTTTTTCATAGTTTTGTAGCGACATCTATCTCGCTACACATAAAACTGACGTATCCTACATCGCGATATAAAAATTTTCGGAGCGATTGAACCATAAATACAAAAACCCGACAACTACCGTCGGGCAGTAGCCCACCAGACACAATACCCGTCTGGTCGGAGGATCCTCCCTATTCAATGGTGGATGAGGAACTCAACACCCTGTTCCTCTCACCCCCCCATAGTTTGTCAATAGAATTGATTGTGACGTTAGTGACAATAATGTCCAAAATGTCCGGTTACATTGAGAAAATGTCCAATTTGCTCGGTCATATTGGTCAGACATTTATAACGTGACGGACACTTTACAATTCTACTCTGGATATAAAAAATAATACCTTAAAGTTACTGACAACAGCTCGCGTCAACCTACCACAAAACGTCGAATTTTCCTAATGGGGAATATGCATGTTTTTAATTTGGTCTTTAAATAAATTAGTACTTAATTATAATTATTAAAACTTTAAGAATTTTCCAAAAATATTAATAAATACCTGACTTAAAGCCCATTGAAGTCGCGTGTTAGACAAGGAGATCCGATATGTACCGTGACGTCACATTACACGTCCGCCATACATTTTTCATAGTAAAAGTTGTTTTAGGAAGAGATAGGTAGATACCTCAATTTATAATTACTATATTACGGTTATTTTTTACCTAAAATCAATTTTCTTTCACTATTAGCACTATAATTTCATATATTTTCTTATAAATATAGTAAAAACAATATATTTTTTTCATGCATATTCTCTACTTAAAGTGAAAAATCGGTTTAGTGACTTTTAACATTTTGGGTAGGGTTGACCTGCTGTTTCAAAAACGATTCAACTTATTCATATTTGGAATAATTTGTTTTCTAAATGAGTTAAAATACTTTGGTCAGAAAGAGAGAATCAGTGTAAGTAATGTGTACTGATAACTGTTCATTTGTTTTTCTTTGGTAAATATTTAGATATTCAGTATAACTAACTCTGTACTGTCACATATCTAAATAACTAGATTAGGTTTTAACATCTAATAATTGTGTTGATGTGTCTACAAGAAGTTTGATTGCAGGCTGTACTAAAAAAAAAAATGTATAAAAAGAATGATTTGTCAGTGACCATTGACATCTTAGGCCAAATCCCGTAAACTTGCTTCGCGATTCTGACAATATTGTCAGCATTAATTCATTGCATATGCATGCGGCCAGAGGCCGCTGGGCATGTATACGAGGCGTACTGGGCATGTACATACGCATGATATGCAATATTTTGGCACAAGCAATCATTCAACTAGCGTGATTTATGAACAGTAATTATGCAGAAAGACGAACCAGTGCCGAAACAGTAATCCTTCCAAGTTTAACTAGAGCTTGTTGTTAACTTAAGATAACTTATAGTCTAATGACAAATTAGTTGGGTATATGTCAAAAGTTAATAAGGCTTTTATTTGGAAGTTGCTCAGTAAAACCGGCGCTAGAAGCACAATGTACAATGTTTGCGGTTTGTAACATACTAAAAAAAGAAAATGATTAGGCAAGAAATTCAACACTTCATTAGATAAATGGCCCATTACTCGTCAACAGACAGGTCTATAAGCAGCTAAATTAGTTTTATTTTATTTTAAATTATCTCTTCATATGTTTTGGACTCTATTCCAATTTTAAAATAAGTAGTACCATTCTAAGTGTGCCAAATAATACCATTAATTTTGTGCCATAAAAATTATAAGCGAGATGATGCTAGAAAAATATAGTAGGTAACTAACTAGCCTTTTTTAAAACTAACGAACGAGTATTAGGACACTGTATTAGCAGCGTTCATCTTACCTGCTTGACCCCCTATGCGTTCAGCTCAAAATCTATATTTGGAGCTCATAGAATGTTAAATATGTACGAGTACATGCAAAAGCAAGCCTAATCTTTTGTTTTGACGTTTAATAAGCAAAGGGCATTTTTGATCTAGTACCTCGCAGTTCGCGACCATTATTGAAATGGTTTTTATGGTTTAGGATTAACATTGCAGGCAATGTTTTTATTTTGATCCAAATTCATGAGAGAAAAAAGTTATGTGCTTCAACGAAAAATATATATTTTTCCTAATTATTGATTTTTAATGATTATTACTTACGTTCTCTGGCGCTCGTAAGGCGCAATCCACATTATAAACACCCAGAGTTTAGAAGCCCTCTCTTTCACACAATTGGCAAAAACCGCGCTTAGTATGACGCGAGGGGAATTGCGGGGAACGATATAGAAAATCTCCTAAACATTCGTGTACCTTTTTAGGAAGATGTTGTACATTTTTGTTAGCATTTTATACATTCAATAGCGTATGGATATAGTAAGTAAGTAGTATTTTATTTGGCACCAAAAACAATCTAAAATTACAAAATACAGGAATTGTAGGTGCCAAAAAGGTCTCCCGCTCAGCATTAGTCGTGGCATAGACCACGACACTGGTATTCTGCGATTTGGATATAGGAAATTTCTTTTTGTTTATATTAGGTAATTCTTGTTATGCAAAAAATATCTGTGTCTGTTTTGACTTTTTGATTTTGATACATATTCTTAGTTGGGAACCTTATACCACCCACAACAACCTAAGATTTGGAGTGGGCCCAACTCATAGAGCTAAAAACGCTACGCGCCCAACTAAATTTATTGAAAATCACAGACTAGCCTGGCGCGTCAGATCAAGCCACCATCAATAGCAAAACAACATCTTTGGAAGGGAATCTTTGAGTTACACGTGATATGTGTGTGGTTTTTCTATCTATTTTTTGGTATTATTTAAATGCCCCTTTATCATTATCATTTCAATTACAGGACGTCCACTGATGAACCTTTGTTCAGCAGTGGACTTGACTTCCAGATTGGCCGGTTGGAAGCGGCCTACATCCAGCGACTTCCTACAACCTTTACCAGGTCGTCTGTCCATCTTGTGGGTGGACGTCCTCCATTCTGGAACCTTTCTGACTCAACTGCCGTCAGTTCTACCTAGAACTGACGGTGACGATGACGACGGTGCTATGTGCCTCGGCCACTGCCAATCCGTTGGGCTATGTCGGTGATTTTTGTTCGTTTACGAATCTCCTTATTCCTGATTCGATCTCGCAAAGAAACACTATCCCTTCCCATAGCATGCTGTGCAATCTTGAGCTTTCTTTTCAGTTCCATGTCTGTCTTTCTTCCCTTTAGGATATGATAATTCCTTCACCCGTGAACATGAGTGGACACATTAGCAAAACTACCGAGTCTGCCCGACAGCCGATTTTTTGCCAGAGAAAGGGAACTGATGAATACAAAAACATTTACTGTGCAACCAACATCGAAATCACAAAAAACACGACCCCATACTAAATAGCTAAATGTTTAATCTTTTAAAGCTAAATATATATTTTCGACTTTAAGGAAAAGGATTAAAGTTCAAAGCTATTATACTCGTATCAACGCTGCCTTAAAAAGGTTAAAAAATAAAAAATAATAAAACTAAAAATGTTTATTTATCAGACAACTGGGATCCATAAAAAGTTAGTAGCACAAAAAGATTTACACCTATGTTAGTATTTAATACCTAATTTAGTGCGAGTTAACTGGCACATGTGCTCGACAAGCGGACAGTCCCCACTGTCGGCGATGGCTTGCAGAACTTTGTTGCGGCTGCCACGTAGTATGGTTGGGAAACTGTCAACCCCTGAGTACAGAGTTAACAAGTAAGTAATAAATTGCCAAATTTTAATGTTTGTCACCTATGATAAATAATATAAAGTCGTCGTCATTTCCATATAATTTGCACTAGTTACCAAAATTTGTTTACAATCTACGAAGCGTTACAAACGAAATGGTGTTTGATCGTTACTGACTTTTTGCAAGTAATTTTTGAACAATATGTACTTATGTGAATGTGATGTGAACCATAAATGTGAATCGAGCGAGCAATTATCTTAATGCAAATAAAAAGTACAGAACTTTATTTAAATACAGCCGGCGTACATCGGACAGGCAGTGTTAAATATTTATCATAATGGCCAAGTTGATGGTTTTGTGCCTGGGTTTGTTGGCCGCTGCTATAAGCTATGTCGGGGTAAGTTAAAATTTTAATGTTTATTAAAAGAACATAGGTAGTTTTGTTTAATAGAACACTGAAGAGTTAAAGCTCATCTACGTAAAATAATGTAAAAGCACACACCCCTGGTAAAAAGGTCGCCTGATTGTACATAACTGTGTCTTGTGTGTACTTTTTTGCACAAAAACATTAATAACCTTTAAAGTTTTTGTGCAAAAAAGTGTCTATCTATCTATCTATCGATGTACAGTCAATGACAGGTCCACCTACCCAAAAAGTTTAAGGTCATTAAACCGATTTTCAACTTTAAGTCCGACATGTAGAGATCAATATCAATTGATAAAATTTGACGATGTTTGGTAGGTTGACGAGCTGTATTTACCAATAGTAAGATTTCATTATAATACGTATTATAATGAAATCATACTTTCATTAAAATATCAGGCTACAGGGCGATTAGTGTCAAGTTATTGGGTAGTACCCCCACAGGGGGCCACAGACCTAATTTTGAGCATTGACATTGACCATCAACCATTGACATGTCAAATTTGAAATTTGAAATTGAGAAATCCATAGACTAATCTTGGTGTAAAGTGATTCGCAGGATCAAAAGAGGTTTTTAAATGGTTTGTTATAGGCAGTAACTCAAGAGGAGTTGGCGAAAATCAAAAGTGACTTGTCGGTGCTTGTAAACGATTGCGCCAAAAAGTTTAACGTCGCCGAATCGGACCTGCAAAAGGCTAAGGAAAATCACAACATGGACAGCATCGACCCTTGCTTTATTGGATGTGTCTTCAAAACCGTCAAACTGGTAAAAGAGAGTTATCTATTTAATTCGGATTCAATTTAAACAAACATTACATGGGTAACGTAAAAATTATAATTTCAATGGTATATTTTTAAACCCACAGAACACAGAAAAGAGGTTTCTATAACGATAAACATGTCACTGTGCAATAAATTAATCTGTGTCCGAAAACACACTGTGTTCAAATCAAAAGTTTAACGTTCAATATAACAAAGTTAACAGCTGTTATGGACTTTATAATTCGATCAGTTTCGGCTTCAATATTTTGATAATTTTCAGATAAACGACAAAGGCTTATACGATCCTAATGAGGCTATTGACAGCAACAGGAAGTACTTTTCTAGTGATGATGCTAAAGATAAGTTCTTAGAAGTCGTCAAGGACTGTGCTAAAGGTATTCATTTCATGCATTCTATAATGTAAAGGGTTGAATTTCAAGTAGGCTGATGTACCCGATATGCATGAATAGAGGTGATGGTATAATAATGGTTTGTACCGTGGGCCTAATTAATAGCTGTTTTTAACCTAAGCTTTTTGTGTAGTTACGACGCGAAAGACTTGTTTTACTATACAGAGTGGCCAGAAATGTGACGTCTAAAAATTTTTGCTAGGTGCCTCGTGTTGAGATGTATCTGAAACACCCCTATGTGTGTTCTACGATTTTTCGTAGTTTTCGAGTTACGTTTTTTTTATGAATTTCTGCAATCCGATTAGTTTAAAAAATTCAAAAAAAAAATGGAAGGTTTCTCTTTCTTTAAATTCTCTATGAACTGTGCATTTATGCATAAAATAAACAGCCTCATAACTTTAATGGAAGTTACTACAAAATTGACCTAAAGTTGAAAATTTTGGTAAAGTATGTTATAATTTAAATTTTTAACTTAAAATTCAAAATCTAAACTGATAATTTCTTAGTTTCTAAGTAGCTTCAGAGAATGCGCTAGACTCAAAAGCTTTCATAATAATAATAAAAAAGTACTACTTCATAGGCTATTTAAAAAAAATCGTAACTCGAAAACTACGACAAATCGTAAAACATACTTAGGGGTGATTCAGATACTTCTCAACACAAGGCACCCTGTACAAAACAACATTAATTTATAAGATACGCTGATGTGCTTGTTTTGTGATATTTTTGCGTATTTCAAATATTTATTAAGCGACAGAATTACTTACATATTTCATCATCATCATCATTTCAGCGACAGGACGTCTACTGGTGAACATAGGTCTCTCCTAGTGACTTCCAGATTGGCCGGTTGGAAGCCTGCATCCATCGGCTTCCTGCAACCGTCGTCTCTTCACTTTGTGGGTCCACGTCCTATGCCGCGCTTGCTGGTACTTGGCTTCCATTCCAAAACCTTTCTGCCCCATTAGTGCTGCATACTATGTGCCCCGCCCACTGCCACTTCAGCTTGCTAATCCGTTGGGCTATATCAGTGACTTTTGTTCGTTTA
The DNA here is from genome assembly GCA_963576865.1 of Anania hortulata. Classification (NCBI taxonomy): domain Eukaryota; kingdom Metazoa; phylum Arthropoda; class Insecta; order Lepidoptera; family Crambidae; genus Anania; species Anania hortulata. The sequence continues at coordinate 3,496,265 of OY756400.1, forward strand.
CAGATCGCCTTATTTCGGATTCCATCTCGAAAAGGAACACCGAGCATAGCCCTTTCCATATCACACTGTCCGATAGTCAATATGACACCGCTATAGAGACTGTAGCAATGACCAGGTTTTGATCGAATCAAAGGTCTTTTATAACTCAATAGTACACGAACGCTAAGCATAATGGCAAGTTATACTCTTCGGTATAATTTGCCGCAGCGTATGGATATGGTCTATGGTTCTAAAGCCTTTACCGAAGCCCGCTTGTTTGGAAGGCTGGAAATCATCGAACCTACGCTTCGTGATGACTCTCAAAAACAACTTGTAGACATGGGACAGAAGCGAGATGGGTTAAGAAGAGCACTATCACACTTCTGTTCTATGCCTCCGACGTTATTCATTAGAGTAAAACGGAGTTGAATAGTATATGCTGATATCCGGGGTATTTTCGGTTTAGTGTCGGGTCAGCTTAGCTCTTGGATCTACGACTAAGCTACTAACAGGTTTAGTGACCGTGGTACCGGCTTTTGTCGACGTTATACTGCCGTCTTCCATCTTGAGCTTTAACAAAATTAATATAATAAAAACTTGGCACAATAATATACAACAACGGAAAAAATTCTTTGTTTCTCACGAATCAACATTATACGATAGATTGATACTCCATTGCAAATCGCACAAAGAAGTTGCAGTTATATTATACTAATATACAATAGTTAAGGTAGATGTTAATAATTACCACACTGTAATTTATTAGAATATTAATACATGGTTCTGAATAAATGTTATTCTATTCTATTGTAATATTTATTGTCATATTGTTCCAGTGAACGATGAGCCTGTTTCCGACGGAGAAGAAGGCTGTGAGCGCTCCAAACTCCTTCTGGCCTGTTACCGCAAGCACAAACATGAAGTGAGTTCAAAACACCAACAATCCGCACTACTGTCTGTGTGAACTGTCGGACCAGGCGGCTGCGGGCTCACGTCCCGCAAATGTTTATGAGATAATGAGCATGAGCATTTGTATCAAATCAATAATAAGTTGAAAAAATGTAACCAAAGAGAATCCGTCGAGGGCTGCCATTCGCTGACTGGTTGAAATTACAGGTCTTACGGAAATCTTTATAGTTTTTGATATTCTCCTTTTCTTAATTCAGAACAGAGAATTACAGATTCAGATTTCATCATTTCAAATTCGCTCTGGTTTTTATACATTTTTATTAACCTACAAAATCCCACGGGCAAAGACTCTTCCTTCGATCTCTATCTATCGCCAATGACTCCCAATCAATCTTTTCTTCTCAAAATCTTTTCTTGGTCTACCTCTTCGCTCAAAAACCGATGTCTTAGATGTAAGCGAGAAAAGAGCAAAGCTAAAGTGGGAGTGGGCAGCAGGACACGTGTGTAAAATGCATCCGGACCGGATATTAGGTGGGCTCTCATCGTCACTCGACCGACACCTACAGACGGCTATCAGTTTTATTATATATTAATTTTATTTAAGTAATCCTTTTTCTATTACAAAGTTTACATTGGGCATGGTTTTTTTGTGTTAAAATTTTAATGTTTAGGTACAATCCTAAATTGTATGTATTTAAATCTTTTCTTTGCTTTTCCAGTTGATGCCGTCGTTTTAGGAAGAGCTTCGCTGTAATGACAATGATACAAATGATGATAGCTGTGATGAGAATGTTCAATGGAACTCTACCTTTGTACTAATGTTTGCTCACTTCACTTGTTTATTATAATGTAATTATTATTTTTCCGCATCTTTTATTTTTATTCGTTAAAACCCTTTTAGCAATATAAAGAAAACGTAAACGTAAGTATTATTTCCTGATTTTTGGAAAATCAATAGTAATATAAACTACTTGTACAGTAAAAAATCTTCAGAAAAACGATTTTAATTTTATTCATAGTTGGAATAGTTTGTTTTCTGTATAAGTTAAAATACTTTGGTCAGATAGAGAAAAATGTGTGCTGATTCATTCGTTTGAAAATATCATTGGTTCCTACATAGCAGCAAGAAATAAACCATCAATCAGCAAGTCGCCAGCGACTGCTAAAACAGGTTACACCTTCAACTCTAGATTCAGCAAAGAAGACAGCGTTTAATAAAGATATATGTGAGTTGTTTGTTACTTGAAATTATCCGTTTCATCAACTGAATAACCTAGTATGCCAAAATTTCTTCAATAAATATTGTACGAATCAGATAATCCCTGAAGAGTCTACGATTCGAAAAAATTACATGCCCGCTGTCCACGAAGACGTATTAAGGCCCGTGTAGTCGCCAAATGTAAATTAGCATGTGGTTTCAAAAGCCTACTACTTAAGCCCCGTTTGTCAGAAAAATATTTTAAAAATATGATAAAAATTGTCAAAACTTACACAAAATTCTTAGCATTTGTTTCTAGTACTAATACTTCAGAAGAATTGAAAAAAAAAATTGAAATCATTGAAAAATCAAGCAAAAAAGATGCAAATTCTCCTACTTCTTTTAAACCGCTTGACCGATTTAATTCGTTTAGAGGTTGATTGATAGACCAACATAATAGCTACAAACTGAGCATAGGATATTTTATTCGAACATTAGCGTCCATGCTAAAAGTATTATTTTCCTCAATTTTCGCAACCTAAAGACGCAGCGACTGTCGTAACAGCCACGTTTCATTGCACGCTGTTATGAACCGTATTTTAATGATTATAAGTGCTATATTATTAATATAACATTCGTCAAGTCGCTAATTTGGGGACACTACTCGCCTTAAGTGAAATTCGTACAGATCTACAGAACAATTTACTCTGGATATCAGCAGATAAAACTACGGATTCATGTGGACCATATACTTATAGCGAATTTGATAGTTGGAAAACTAACTAAGGAGCCCTCTGTTCCCCACTTGGTGGCCTGTAAGATCCTGAAAAAAACCAATTATTCAACTGTTGCACGTTTAATAAATGATTTCATAAAATCATTGTTTCCCGAGTTCTCTGCTGATAAAAAAGTATGCATATTTGTTTCGAATGCTGCGTCATACATGGTAAAAGCTGGCCAATTTCTGCAAACTTTTTATCCAAATTTACTGCACATTACCTGCTTAGCTCACGGGTTTCATCGCCTTTTAGAAGAGATAAGGCAAAACTATGGGAATGTTAACTGAGAAATTAGACACAGGTTTACCTTATAACACGTTTATTAGCAGACTTAGAGTACAACATTTGTGCATCGGTATTTAAAAGGAGTAAGTGGGGGTCTACCCACTATAATTCATACATTACACCTCCCTTCCCATCACACAGTAATCGATACTAATACAGAGAGAACAAAAATATACTTAGAATCTAAATATTGTTAGACAACATTCATTAGATAAGATTATGCAAAGAAAGTTAACAACTAAAATAAATTGATACTCAGATATATATTTTTTTTACTAACTAGATAACCATATTTTTGTGGTGGTCTCCGCTCCCTTAAGGGGTAGCGGCGTTCACCGGCGGACGACTCTGCGCTATTAGAATTTGGGCCACTGCCGTCCACCCCGACAACTAACTCATGGTCACCCGTCGCGGACCGCCATACCGAGCCTGAAGATGCGCCCGACTCCGCAGACTCTCCCGGTAAATGGCCACCCTAATAAGCCTTGCTTACTTGTGCACTCTTATTGGTTACTATTTTCCTGTTCCAAATTACCAGTTTCCTTGAATTTTTGTTGTAGCTGGTGGTGCCTAATAATAAAATACAAATAATCTGTTGTACCAAGTTTTTCCTCAATAATACCCTCTAACAACTTACTCTGTCCTCGATACGAGCGGTACCACACCGCGTCCCCGGTTCGCGCCGCTCGCTGCCCGCCTCCACCCGCGCGCTGCCGCCGGTCCTGGGCTCGGTGCATTTGCTATTCCCTTGAAGGTTTTTAGACGATAACCTAGTACGTAAAGACCTACCTAACAGTATAGCCGCCGGGCTCTCTCAATCAAATTAATTTCCTCTACAAAAAAGTGTTTTTGAAAGCACCGTCACGTGTGGAGGCTTACAAAGAGCAATTGCCAAATCTAGCATTGCCGCCAGAACCTATAATAACTCTGAGAGGCACCTGGTTAAAGGCGGTGTTATTCTATGCTGAAAATTTTGAGGCCGTGAAACAAGTAGTCGATCAATTTGACAGTTCTAAAGCGATTGCAATTCAATCAAGCAAGCTGGCATTTGAAGACGCATTCATTAAACAGAATATCGTACTTATCTCAACACACTTTCTTAAGTTACCAGGTGCCATAGAAAAATTTGAAAGAAAAAACCTTCCTCTATTTAAATCAATAGAAATACTGGAAACAATGATTGAACTTGCCAATGCCCTTCCTAATTCAATAGCACAAAGATGGACGATGTTTTGCGCAAAAAACCCAAGTCTTTAAGACCCGAAGAACATTAAATGGCTACATCAACGGCACAGGTTGCCTGCCTTTGCCTTGCCCTGCCTGAACTGGTATCTCCAGAAACGGCGCCAAATTTTAAATATTGTCCAATGACGTCAGTTGATGTGGAGAGGTCATTATCGGCGTACAAACGTCACAAATTTGCGCTAGAAAATTTGGAAAAATACTTAATTGTATATTACAATAGCAAAACTACCAAGTCTGCCCGACAGCCGATTTCTTGCCATAGAAAGGAAACTGATTGAATAAAAAAACAATTCCTGTGCAACCAACATCGAAATCACAAAAAACGCGACCCCATACTAAATAGCTAAATGTTTAAACTTTTAAAGCTGAATATTTGTTTTCGACTTTAAAATCGTAAATCAAATCATAAATCTTTATTGTGGAGCACAGGTGTACATTGGTCTTACAAGGGTTTGTCTTAGAACTAACCGTGTCCTGCCTTCTTGGCGTACTATTCAATAAAATAAAACACAGGATGAATAACAAAATTAAAATCTGCCTTAATTCTAAAAGCGGGATTTTGTTGTAAATCCTAGGAGCACTATTGCCGAATATGCTATTGCTGCGCAGACTAGTTTTGCAACGGATTGCCAGCAGCGTGTTTTTATTTCGGTCTCGACTTCTGTACTCGAATTTTTTGGTATCACTTTTAACCGACTTCAAAAAAAGGAGAAGTTTCTCAATTCGGTTGTATGTTTTTTTTTAATTTAAATGTTTGTTACCTCAGAACTCTGACATTATTGAACTGATTTGAAAAATTATTTTTTCTATTGAAAGGGTATACCTCCAGATTGGTTCCATTTTTTTCATAATTAAATTCTGATGATGGGATCCATGAGGAATTGAGGGAACTCCTAAAATATTATAGGTATACATGTAGCGATTTTAGTATATTTAACAACAAATCAAGCATTTGCATTCAGAAAGTATCATTTGTTGAGGCGGAACTGATAAAGGAGACCATAGTTGGCCACAATAGCCTTCCACGAGTAAGGTACGCGATAAGATATTTTCATTATGACAGTTAAGCCTTGCCATAGTCGACAAATCAAATTTTAATAAATGATTCTGGTGAGAATGATACCATCAAACTGATCTGATGAAGAAGGCGGAAGATAAGCACCGGAACTCTGTGATAACACAATGTGTCATAGCCGTGTTTGGACTAATTATTTGAATCGTCATGAGAAGCAATTCAGCTATAATTACATCACAGATCGCCATTTAGAATGTAAAAAAACACTAAAAACTGACATTAAACAATTGTTATAACAAAATATCCGACTTCAAAAACACTAAAAAGCTAAAAATAACTTTTAAACAATCATACCAAACAGTTATTATTGGAATTGGTGCCAGCCGTGGAATGTTTGAATGTGGTTGTTTGCACCGACTCCAAAAATAACTGTTTGGTATGATTGTTTATAAGTTATTTTTAGCTTTTTAGTGTTTTTGAAGTCGGTTATTTTTTTAACAAATAAAGCGCATTCCATAATATAGAGGCATGGAAGGGTTAAAATGTTTTTGTCTCTGAAATATGGCTTACACGATACGTCGGATTTTAATCTGTACATTGAGCGGACACATCGTTTTTGTGCTTTGAATACAGTTTCTCTGTCAGTCGAATTTCCCCAAAAAATTACACCATACCTGAGAATCGATGCTACGTAGCTATGATAGGCTGTAAGTACTGCAAATTCGTTAACAATTGATTGAATTCTGTAAAGAGCAAATGAGAATTGACTAAGCTTTCCGCAGAGTTGTTCACAATGAGTTTTCCATTTTAAGTTATTGTCAATATGCAACCCTAAAAATTTTGTATTGTTCGTTTGTTCAAGTTTTTTACCCATATAGTTGATGTCTAAGCTTACGCCAGAGTTTTGCTGACTGAAAGTCATAATTTTAGTTTTGGCTAAATTGATTTTCAGATTATTAGATTCAAACCATGCGATTATTAATTTCAAGGATTCATTTACGTCATTTTCAAGATCTGTCAAATTTTTATTATAATCAATACAGTGCTATCGTCAGCAAATAATGTCATATGATGGTTCAATGCAGAAGGCAAGTCATTAATATAAATCAAGAATAGCAATGGTCCTAATAAGCTACCTTGAGGCACGCCAAACTTAGCAACTGTGAAATATGACTGGTAGATTTTTTCATTTTTAGACTTAGTGTCAATTCTAGTTATTTGAGTTGCATGTTGCTGTTGTTAAGGAAAGGGATTAAAGTTCAAAGCTATAATATCAACACTGCCATATAAAGGTTAACAAGTAATAAATTGACAAATTTTAATGTTTGTCACCTATGTTAAATAATATAAAGTAGCCGTCATTTCCATATAATTTGCACTAGCTACTAAAATTTGTCTAAAATCTACGAAGCGTTACAAATAAAATGGTTTTTGATCGTTTCTGACTTTTTGCAAGTAATTTTTAAACAGTATGTACTTATGTAAATGTGAATCGAGCGAGAAATTATTTCAATGCAAAATTGCTTCTGTATTTTATATAAATACAGCCGGCAGTACATCGGACAAGCAGTATTAAATATTTATCATAATGGCTATGTTGATGGTTTTGTACTTGGGTGTGTTGGCCGCTGCTATAAGTAACGCCGGGGTAAGTTAAAATTTTAATGGTAGAACATAGGTAGTTTTGTTCAATAGAATACCAAAAAGTTAAAACTCATCTACGTAAAATAATGTAAAAGCACACACCTCTGGTAAAAAATAAATCCATGTACAGTAAACGGCTGGTGACCTACCCAAAAAGTTTCAAGGTTATTGAACCGATTTACAACTTAAAGTGCGACACGTACGAGATTAATATAAATTGAAAACATTAGACGATTTGGAGTAGGCAGCTCGTCAAGAGCTGTACTTACCAGTGGTAAGATTTCATTATAATATACAATATCAGGGCACAGGGCAGTTAGTGTCGAGCTGTTGGGTAGTAGACCTAATCGCTCCCAGGAGAAATCCTGTTTCTCACCCCTGGATCACCTTTGGTAGGCCGGACTGAGCACAGAACAGAAGCAGATCTCCTACCTTTTGCTTTGGCCAGCTTGGATAGAGATTCGCAGCAGCAGTAATTCGAGGGAGACAGAAACTTTTCAAGATTGAAGTCTAGTCAGTACTATCTTGAACGGCTAACCAGGATTCTCTTGAAAGCCGTGGAATACCACTCCTCCAGCACCTCAGGCTATGCTGCTCCCTTATCGCTACGTTTTCAGTGGCCTATTAATTAAATGTCATTTCATCCTTATTGGGGGTCAGGTAGGCGCCATCCATAGTCCTGCAGTAGTCCCAGTTACTTATTCAAATCACATCTAAACCCCTAAAGGATATTGTAACATTACAATTTACTTAAGGTAAGGAGCACCTGGGTCAATTTCAACAAGTCCATTTTTTTGTCATTACGGTGAACTTTTTTATTTATAACTTTTTTTGAAATAAAACCATGTAGTATTGTTATTTATGATATTGTTATGATTAATCTTTACTCGACATCAAATTGAGTTCATATACTTAGGAGATATAGTACTTTAAAATGTTGGTGTCACCGAAATTAAAGAATAGTTCACCGAAATGAAACTTCTCATCACCGAAATGAAAAACGCGAGTCACTGCAATGAAATTACTTATGCAGTCACCGAAAAAAACTAAACTGTTACCACGCAACGCACCTAAAATGCTGCTATCCTAGTTCCATAATTACTTACCTACGTTTTGAAGAGTGCTATCACACAGTACAGGTTATCCTTTTCTGACTATACTATAATGGTATTGAAAGTATTAATTAAAATGTACCATACATGGATATTAACTTATTTAAACTTAAATTCATTTAGGAACGTGTGAGAATAAAACAACAAAAATAACAAATATATTGTAATAATCAACCATAAAAACTGAAAAGATAAAAATAATATCAACACATAAGTACCTAATCAGTTACTTTTGGAGTCGGTGCTATCTGATGAGAGTTTGAATGTTTTCGTTTGCACCGACTCCAAAAGTAACTGATTAGGTACTTATGTGTTGATATTATTTTTATCTTTTCAGTTTTTTGAAGTCGGTTTACTTTTTTTTATAAAATTTACTTATTTCATCTATTTTTAGTGATACATACAGTGATAATCCTCAACAATACGAATCTTTTCAGTGCAAACATAAGTTAACGGCTGAACACCGATTTCATCCCTTATTTACCCACCTTAGAGGTGAAATTTTTCCAAAAAATTTTCAATATACCATCTTTAAAGTATAAGCTATTCGATAAAGAAAGAATCATCAAAATCGGTTCACAAATGCCGAAGATATTGGGCAACATAGGTACAAAAATCAGTTGGCACGGATGGAGTTCATGCAAAGTTTGATGATTTTCTTATAGATCCCATCATCAGAACTTGATAAAATTTTTATGGGACCATTTCGAAAGTATTCCCTTTCGAACAAAAAAAGAAGTATCGAAATCGGTTAACCTGGTAATGAATGATCGCTGAACATACATAAAAAAATAAATTAAAAAAAACAAAGATACTGACGAATTGAGAACCTCCTCCTTTTTTGAAGTTGGTTAAAAATATACAGGTTGCACCCTTTCCATATTCAAAGGGTCCAAACTCTACAGCCTGCTGACTATCCGCGCAGGATTGCATTCTGCAGAATCATGTTAAATAAAATAAGGGAGGACCTGCAATTTTTCAATAAAATGTTGTGAACGGATGAATCCTCATGCCGGAAAGATGGATATCTCAACATCCACAATCTACATAGCTAGCGCTAGCAAGTAGAAAACCCACATTTGATGAGGGAAGATCGGTCCCAAGTTCAATTTAAAGTTAACTTGTGGACTGGGATTATTGGCGGACGGGTGATCGGGCTATATGAACATCCAGCTACACTGAATAGTGAAATTTACCTTAATTTTTTACAAAATGATTTACCCGGCATGCTAGGAGATATCAGTTTAGAAGTGAGGCGGAGAATGTGGCTTAAAAATGATGGGTGCCCAGCTCACTACGCAATAGTAGTAAGAAATTATTTGAATCAACACTACCCACAGAGGTGGATAGGCCGGCTCGGCCCTATTTTATGGCCACCCAGATCGCCGGATCTAAATCCCTTGATTTTTTTTTATTGCGGATGTCTGAAAGACATTGTCTACGCGAGACCAGTATCCTCAATAACAGAGTTGCGGACTCGCATACAAAATGCAGCTGCATACATAAAAACGTCTGGTTACGCGAGCCGCATCAAACATCTATATATATAAAAGAAGAAACTGACTGACTGACTGACTGACTGACTGACTGACATATCAACGCACAGCCCAAACCGCTGGTGCTAGAAATTCCAAATTTGGCATGTAGGTTTCTTATAAGGTCTAGGGGTGCACTAAGAAAGGGTTTTTCAAAATTCACCCTCTAAAGGGGTGAAATGGGGGCCCAAAGTTTGTATGGGGAAACAAGATTAGTTAGACTATTTTATTCGAAACTTCACAGGAGTATTCCTGACAATAAATGATTAAACACGTGTTTCAGGTTTTTTGCGAAATCTACCCCTAAAGGGGGTAAAAGGGGTGACAAAATCTGAAAATCAACATGAGTATTGTTTCAATGGTTTATCGGGTCGCTGATTACGAAAACAACAACAATTTTAAAATACAACTTTGCGGACCTAAAATATCATTCCCCTATTGGGGTGCGATGGGGTTGAAATGTCTAAATATCAATATGGGTGTCGATTTTATGGTTTTTTGGGATGTTAATTACGAAAATGACATCGATTTGAAAATTTAATATTGTGGACATAAAAAATTCTTGATTCAACCCTTAAGTAGGTGAAAAGGGGAAAGAAACTTTGTATTTCAGTTATCTATTTATATAAAATGGTAAACTGACTAATTGTTGATATATCAACGCACAACCTTACCTTATACAGTGTAGGGGTGAAATGGGGGCCCAAAGTTTGTATGGGTAAACAAGATTAGTCAGACTCTTTTATTCAAAACTTCACAGGAGTAAGTTCTCCTTACGATAAATGAGTAAACATGTGTTTCAGATTTTTTGAAAAGTCAACTCCTAAAAATTGGAAAGGGGCTGACAAAGTCTGAAAATCAACATAGGTATTGTTTCTATGGTTTATCGGGTCGCTGATTACGAAAACAACAACGATTTTAAAATGTAACGTTGCGGACGTGAAATTCCATCTCCCTTGTTGGGATGCGATGGGGTTGAAATGTCTATCAATATGGGTGTAGATTTTATGTTTTTTTGGAACTTTGATTTTAAAATGAATATTGTGAACATGAAAATTCTTGAAATTATTTGTGCCAAATTGCAATCCAATTGGGCCAGTAATTTCGGAGCTAATCGGTTGTAACAGACGGACTGACAGACAGCCATACGTGATCCCAACACAAAGGTTCTATTTTTGCATTTGATGTATACCCGCGTTATCCTAAAATTGATAAATCGCTATATTATAATTATCATATCATATCGTGTTTTGATAGTCATGCTAAAAATATTGTCTAGAAGTTTTGTAGTTTTTTAAATTACTGAGTTTGACATTCATACTTCACTAAAAAATCAAATCTAACGCGAGCAAAGCCGCGGGCAAAAGCTAGTTCTTTTATAAAAAGATGCCGGGCGTGTATCAGAGCGCAAGGACGCCAATTCGAACATTTATTGTAATTTTAATAAAAAAATAATAAAAACCAGTCATAAAGTTTAAGAGATACAGAAAACATAAGCTTATTATACCTTTTTGGAAAATAGAATAACTAAGAATTTTTTTAAGTTAATGGGCACGATGAGCGCCATACATTTTTTTAACATGGTAGTTGACCAAATATGAGGAAAAATAATTTTATGTTTTTTTTTTTGGAACATTGATTTTTTGAAGCACTTCGTGATTAGCTAGCTCAATTATTATTTTAACCATTGTTATTGATAGCTAAACTATTCTTTTAGAAATAAAAAAAAACTGAACTAGAATAAGTCCGTATTTGTAAAAATAGCACATTAAAAACTAACCGAAAGTGGCATTTAAAAAAAAAACTAACTCAATTATCTTGAAAACCGAGATATTTTTACTAAAGTCAAAATTTGAGATTAGAGAGGTCTTGACGAAACCTATCGACAGTTAAAGGTTTATCCATTGTTTCTGGGACACCCTGTATATCTTTACAACTTTTTCAGATTCTTATTTTAAAAGATTTTAATTATTAGTTTTGATAACACAACGATACTGTAATATACAGGATGTAACGAAAAGGTGAAATAAAACTTTAAGGGGTTATTCTACGGCTAAATTACTTCAACTTTTTCTATGGGACCAACATCGAAATCGCAAAAAAAAAAAAACACTTTCCCATACTAAAACGCGACCAGCTGGCTTCAGTTTGTATGAAAACGTCAATTTTTTTTTTGAGATTTCGATGTTGGTCCCATAGAAAAAGTTGATGTAATTTAGCCGTAGAATAACCCCTTAAAGTTTTATTTCACCTTTTCGTTACACACTGTATAATGTAAAATAAAACAAACGTAATCTCTTGTTATTTGTCTTCACAAAATCTTATTATTACACTTAGTCATTAATAAATCAGGTAGCACAAAAATCTATCTTTTGGATGGGGACACGAATCTAGCAAAAATATTTCGGAATTTAAACAACAAAGGTTAATATTTCGGAAACCGATCACTGAATCGAAAAATGGTCTTCACAACCTTGCAATATATTTGAAAGACCCATCCAACGATACCCCAAACGATGGGGTAGACTAAAAATAAATAATTCATCCCTTCTTTACGTGTAGGGGAGATACCCTAGAATTTTTGTTTTCAAGATATTATTGTACCATTCTGTCGGCGTGTTTAATGTTTATACTCGTGCAAAATTACAGCTTCCTAGTACAAACAGTATCTGTGCTAGGTCGTGGACTGACAGACGGACATGGCGAAAGTATAAGGGTTCCTTTCGTACCATTTTGGTACGGAACCTAAAAAAGCACGTGTTCAATATTTTTGAATTACGTTTAAAGTGGACTAATTATCATAATTTAGTCAAATAGCCTATTGCCCACGCGAGCAACAACTGAGGTTATTCTTTTAACTAGTAGCTACATTTTAGTCCCCAAAACAAATATGTTACTTGTGCAACTAAAATGTAACAAAAGAAATTATGGTCTGTTTTTCACCGAACTGAAATAATTTGTCACCGGAATGGAAAAAAAAACACCGAGATGAAGATAAAAATCATCGAAATGAACAACTTCTCACAGAAATGAAAAAAAATCACCGAAATGATATTTTTTCTCATTTCGGTGTCAATTTAGGTCACCGAATTCACCGGAATGAGATCACCGTCATGAAAAACAGCCAATATAAGTTAACACTACAAGCACAGTATTTATGATAGAAATAAATTGATACTACCTACTTGATCGGGCGACATTAAGTAAAAGTACATATATTTAATAAACATCTCGAATCATTGGATCACAACTTTTATCCACTCACGTGAATGAAAAAAAAAGCGGTCCCAAGTCACCGGAACCCACTACTTACGTTTTTGGTGGGAACACCAGACAAGCAACACGCGTCCTCTCACATCAAGCGCTTAGGCGTCCCTGGTGCGCAAGTTTACTGCGCAGTAGCGAGAAGCTAGTGTTGTTGGATGCCTAGATATTCGCGTACAACGAAAATTCACCGCGGTGAAAAATCTAATTTGGACACGTGAATTTGTACTTACCATTCATTAAATACAACAGATTTTGTAATGAAGTTTCCGCAATAAAGTACTGCCACTATTTAGGATTTAAATAAAAAAAAGGAAATCCCTAAAAAATCAACTGTTTTTATTATATGATTAAAAGTATACTGAAAAACAAATTGTGCCGCTTCACCGGTATGAAAAACTTAGGTGTTTATATATTTTTTTTCCTTATTAGCGACAATCATAATGGAAAAATATTTGTAGGCTGCTGTAGGAGACAACACTTTTCATCTAAAAAAAAATATTACAAGTTAAAAGTGCCATCCTGCACTAGCAGTTTCAGCCATGCCGTTTACGATTTGGTGCTGGGAAAATCACCCACCTACGAGGCTCAGACAGAAACTGTACATGCTCAGCGACCTTAAATTGTTTTGGGTTCTGTGTCCACGGAAGTTCACCGAACCCTATTACTAAGATCGCCCTACTTAAAAAGAGTTGTTAATTCAACCTAGGTAGCCAGATGCATTTTTTACAGAATGTCTAAGTACCTTCCTACTTATTTGACACCATCGAGGTGATCTGAAGCTTGAGCCAGGTGATGTTTTATTTGAGCTTCATTCGTTTTGAAGAGTCCCATACTTTTAAAAGAGTATTTGTTTCTTACGGCCTTATTAATAAAATTAACATTGACAAGAGATTAGAGTAGCTTGTAGCTCAGTGGCGGCAGCGCTTTGGTATTCATTACCAAAGTAAGCCACCTACACCACGGTTGTGATTGATAGGTGACCATTCCAACTATACTCAGTAACATTTATCACAAGCGTCTTTGTGCTTCGGAAGGCACGAAGTCGTGAAGGCTAATCAGCCTAGTCAGTCAGCCATAGGGCGGCTTAATAACATCTAACATTAAGGTAGCAATGAGCCCGCGTGGTGGAGTATGGCCTAAACCACCGCATAGTTGAGGCGAGGCCTGTGCCCTGCAGTGGGACGTAATAAAGGCATATACTGTATATATGTATACTGTATATACGTATATATGTATTATACCTACAAATAGTAACCACTGATATGTCAAATCTGATATTTTAAATTGACAAATCTATAGACAATCTTGGTGTAAAGCGATTCGCAGGATTAAACGAGGTTATAAATAAGATAGTTTAAATGGTTTGTTTTAGGCAACTACTCAAGAGGAGAGGACGAAAATCAAAAGTGACTTGTATGTGCTTATAAAAGATTGCGCCAAAAAGTTTAACGTCGCCGAATCGGACCTGCAAAAGGCTATAGAAAATAACAACATGGACAGCATCGACCCTTGCTTTATTGGATGTGTCTTCAAAAACGCCAAACTGGTAAGACAGAGTTATTCAATTTAAACAAACAATACATGGGTAACGTAAAAATAACAATTACTTACAATGATTTATTTTGAAACCCACAGAACATAACATACACATACACCAACAGAACAGAACAGAACAAAACAGAAATCTCATGTTATAACTTATTTTTAGCAAGGTCAGAATCAAACATTAACATTAATCGGTGCTCAAAACATTTTTGGTCTTTTATTAAATCAAAAAAAAAAACTTAGTAGTATTCCTGACACTATCAAGCTTGATGATGATGTTGGTAACGACGGTCAAACCATTTCGAATATGTTTAACGCTTTCTTCCAATCAGTATTTGAAGTGGATACTAACTTACCTTTAAACCATAGTCAGTCTGGGCAATCAGAATCTGCTGCTCTCCTAACTACTGTACATATTACGCCGGGAATCGTTGAAAAGTATCTCTCAAGGATTAACACTACGAAAGGCAGTGGTCCTGATGGTTTACATCCTATTTTTATTAAGGAATGTAGTAAGCAGTTGGCACTTCCAATCGCAACTATCTTTAGCTTATCTATGTCCAGTGGCATTATGCCTCTAACCTGGAAGCAGTCGTTTGTTGTTCCGATACACAAAAGTGGGGATAGACACAATGCCCAAAATCTTTGAGAAGATTGTATATGATTCGATGTATCCTGCAGTGAGCCCATTGCTGACATTCTATCAACATGGTTTCGTTGCTAAGCGGTCTACAGAAACTAATCTTTGTGAGTTTCTTGATACAGTATTGGGGGCTATGGATGGGGGCTTTCAGGTGGACGCCGTGTACACCGATTACTCAAAAGTATTTGACAAAATATCGCACTCTATCCTTATATCTAAGCTAGAGGCAATCGGCGTACACGGTGATCTACTTAGATGGCTCACGTCGTACCTCAGAAATCGAACACAGGCTGTAACAATTAAGGGTTTTACTTCCAGTTTTGTTCCGATATCTTCTGGTGTCCCACAGGGTTCGCATCTTGGCCCATTGCTCTTTAATATCTTTATTAACGACGTTACAAACTGTTTTCAAAATTCAAGTTTACTACTATATGCAGATGATACAAAAATATTTTCAGTTATTAAGTCAGAAAGTGACTGTCTAAGATTGCAACAGGATTTAAACCGTGTAATTATTGTTCTTTAAATAAATTATACCTAAATGTCGATAAGTGTATGGTATTACACTTATCGACATTTAGCAGACCTTTAGTAGAAAGAAGAAAATAATATATTACGATTATAAACTTAATAACAAAGAATTAAAAAGAGTTAATGAGGTGCGAGACCGTCTTGGATTCCGATTCCGTCGAGGTCGTCTTGGATTGTGGACTATATTTTGAGTCACATATCAATAAAGTTGTTGCTAAAGCATATAAATTGCTAGGATTTATATTCCGACAAAGCACTGATTTTAAAAATATCAATACACTAAAACTTCTTTACAATGCATATGTCAGATCGCAATTGGAATACGCTTCTACTGTGTGGAACCCCATGTACTCCAAGTATATAAACATGTTGCAAAGTATCCAGGATAAATTTCTCAAGCGTTTGAGGTATCGGTTTAAGAATGCCTCCTTGGATAAAGTTGAGTTTTTGACCATTAGACGGGAACATAGGGACCAATTTCTTTTATATAAAATCATAAATAATATTGTTGATTCTCCTTATTTAGTAAGTAGGTTATCTTTCGGGTGTTCTAGATCTAATGCGAGGCATAAAAAAACTGTTGTTCTACCATTAAGTCGGTCTAAATACAGAAGTAACTGCTTTGTTATTAGAGCCTGTAAAAAGTTTAATAGTGATTATAACCACATCGACTTATTTCACGAAAGGCCTGCGCGTTTTCGTAGCCTTTTAAAGGCATAAGTGTAACATAAGCATAAGTGTAAATGATTTGTTTATTTTTCACCTTATGTAGTTTCTTTTCAATTTTAAATTAGTAGTGAAAACTTTTAGGCTAGTGTAAAACTCATTTTTTCTATGTATGTGTATTACCTTGTAAGCTGTTTGTTTTCCAAATAAAGAAAATAAATAAATAAATAAAAAAAACATAAAAAAGCGGTTTGTATACAAATTTAACGATAAACATGTCATTTTAAAATAAATAAATTCAATCAAAAGTTTAACGTTTAAGTTAATAACTGTTATGGACTTTTTATTATTCGATCAAATGACTGGCTTACATTTTTTGATAATTTTCAGGTAAACGACAAAGGCTTTTTATTATTCGATCAAATGTCTGGCTTAAATTTTTTGATAATTTTCAGGTAAACGACAAAGGCTTATACGACCCTAATGTGGCTATTGACTACAACAAGGCCTTTTTTTATAGTGAAGATGCTAAAGATAAGTTCTTAGAAATCGTCAAGGACTGTGATAAAGGTATTCATTTTGACTAAGTTAAGTTAAGTTAAGTTTCTTTTTTCAAGAAACTTAACTGAAACAATTACATTATTACTTAATTAGACTACAGCGAATCCAATTAATTGTCCATCAACAATGTCCAATATTCATGAACATTTTGTCAAAAAATTTTTTTTTTCTTTTTTTAAAAATTATTATTAATTCATTGTCATATTGTTCCAGTGAACGATGAGCCTGTTTCCGACGGAGAAGAAGGCTGCGAGCGCTCCAAACTCCTTCTGGTCTGCTACCTCAACCACATAGACGAAGTGAGTCTAAGACATCAACAATCCAGTGCGACTGTCTGTGTGAACTGTCACACCAGGCGGTTGCGGGCTCAAATCCCGCAAATGTTTGTGAGATGATGAGCATGAGCTTTTGTATCAAGTCATGGATGTTTATTAATGTATTTATCTGTTATCTGTTATCTAGTCACATTCATATTTCTGTAACATATGTGCTTAAGCTACTTATTATAGGATCAGAGCAATGTATTTGATGTTGTCCAATATTTATCAATTTTTATTATCTACTTGCTGTTGGCCGCGACTTTGTTCGCGTGGTCTTTAGTTTATTCATAAATAATTTTCTGCGCAACTTTCTTATTTTTTTCTTTCAAAAGAACTTTCTCCTGACAATAAATAACACAACAAAAAAATAATTAGCGAAATTGTTACAACCATTCACGCGTGATGCGATGACCAAGAGAAATATAGATTCATTTTAATATACTTATATACTATTCTGTGGCATAGAACAAGCGTTGCTTAGTTTGAGGATATACGGGTGGCCAGAAAAGTGATGTTTAAAAATTTTTTTTAGGTGCCTCGTGTTGAGAGGTATATGAATCCCTATGTATGTTCTACGATTTTTCGTAGTTTTCGAGTTACGATTTTTTTTATGAATTTTTGCAAAATTACGACTAGATCAGTTTGAAAAATTTAAAAAAAAAGAAGGTTTCTTTGAATTTTTCTCTCTGGTTATTATATATTTTTATTAACCTACACAATCCCACTGCTGGGCAAGTGTCTCTTAGACTCTTCCATCGATCTCTATCTATCGCCAATGACTCTCAAGCAATCGTCAGGTTAACCAATTCGTCACCCCATCTTTTCTTGGGTCCTAAGTTTCATGTATTTGATTATTTTCTTTGCTTTTTCAGTTGATGCCGTTCTTTTAGGAATATGCTGTGATGACAATGATACAAATAATGAAAGCTGTGATGAGAATGTTCAACGGAACTCTACCTTTATACTAATGTTTGCTCACGTCACTTGTTTATTACATGAAATTAATATTTTTCCGCATCTTTTTTTTTTATTCGTTAAAACCCTTTTGGCACTTCAAAAATAATAGACACATTATTATTATTTTTAATTTATACAATTATCAATCCCGCCACCTAGTTTCACTAAAAGTGTTTACCTCATCAACTTCAAGCAACTAAATCTTTCATTTACATTCATTATAATTACTGAAAAAAATGCTAAAATACCAAAAATATAGTTTTGTCGACGTGTATTTTTTATCACAAGTAATAAAAAAAACAAAAAAATATGTGCTTTTTCCGAAAAATGGTGCTAGTCTACAGCGCATTTTTGTTTTAATTAAACACAACTAACAATTGTGGCACAATACCTTTGATCTTTATTTATTTGAAATATGCAATTTTATTGACAATCCATTCAGGTAATTAGACCCAAAAACGTTTTAACAACTCACCCTAAATCCAAAATTTTTGACGCACACACATAGTAACGTCGTCATTTTTGAAATAGCTTTTAAAGACTTATGTATGTATCATTATGCGTTATATCGCATGTGCGACCTCCCTACATGTGGTATATCGACTGACTTCGACCAATGAAAATGCGCTTTATCCTATGTTAACATTAGTCTGAAAAAAAAAACCATCGGACCATGCCATGGCCAAAGATCCCTATAACTTTATTTGGCCATGGTTAGACATCAAGTGTTGTTTTTCTGTACATCGGAGCTTTGGGAAAAAAAACCGCCAAGTGTGAGTTCAATTCGCGCACCGAGGGTTCCGTACAAACTTGTAATAGGTATAAGTTCACTCATCGCGACAATCAAGTCACAGTTGGTATCTTTATTGCAAAATCGAATCCATAGATTTACAATATGTGATGTAACTAAAATTTAAGGTTTTCCGATTTTTTCCTTTATAGGTATATGCTATAAAAAATTGCTTCATACCAAATTTCAAGATTTTAGGTCGACTTGAATTTTTTAAAGTTTTAATTTCCTTACGAGTAGTTGCGAGTTTGAAAATATTCTGCTTAAATTGCTGTTTCTTTTGATTGCGTTGACATAGAAGTTTGATTTTGCATCAGCTTTAGCTTCAGCTAATTTATTATAGACCTGAGTATTTGATATGAATTTCAATTTAATACCTCTATGCGTTCATGAGGAAAGGGGTAGTAAGTTTAAAATTGTTAAAAATATTTTAATAATATGATCTAACTAAAAATTTATTATATATAATCTGTGTTTGCTTCGTACCAAATGTCAAGATTCTGAGTTCACGGGATGTTGGTTTTGATTCCCTTGCAAGTGTCGGAAATTTGCGGCATAAACGGCTGTCTGTATCTTTTGATTGCGTTGGCTAAGAAAATTGATTCACAGCTCCAAGGGACAGTAGACCTGAGTATTTGATATAAATTCCAGCTTGATACCTCTACGCGTTTCTGAGAAAAAAGGTTGTAACGGAACGTAACTTTAAAAAAAAAACAAAGAATCGTCTAACCAATGTCAAGGTTGGAGGCCTCTCATAGATTCACATCTGGCAAAGGCAGACATTATCTTCGTAATAATAAAAGAACTGTATTACTTAAATTTTAAAATAAACACTGAAGGATCTCATTTATTTACAATCTTTTATTTAAAATAATACAAAGGTCTTGACAGACAGACAGACAGACGGACGGACGAACGGACAACAAAGTTATCCTGTAAGGGTTCCGTTTTTTCCTTTTGAGGTACGGAACCCAAAAAAATACCGGATCTTTAGCCATAGTCTGGTTTCTCCTGTCTAAGGTTTCCGACGGTCTGACAGAAATTGGTCTAAATGAAATAATTAGAGTTGCCGCTTCTATGTATATAGTCCAGCGAAACCTGACTGGGGAACTGGAAAGCGCTTTCAGGAAGACAGATTTTTACCTGACTGTCCAATTGCAATGTCACACGGTTCAAAATACAAAACGTTGTTTAATTTTTCTATTTTGCCCCTCAAAAGTGACATAGGAAGCCCTGAAAATATTATATCATTATTGGCTCGGAAATTTTCAGCTCTTGCTGAAACACGGCTTCTTGCTACTTTAAAAAATTGTTTACTCCTAGACGCCGGCCCAATTGCGAATATCAGGATTAGTGGATTTGATCCCGAACTATCAACAAACACGATATTAAACATCATCCTATAGCTGACAATTTGTATGACGTTGGTAGAGACAGAATGTATCTTCGGCTTGGACTACATGCACCCGGAATTTTTCAGAACCCCATACAAAATGGATTTAATCCGGGCTAGTCCGGAGCCGTTTTGTATGGAGCTCTGTAAAATTCCGGATGCATCTAGTCCGAGCCTCAATCCTGTACTAAACATAATATCTGGTGGTGCGCAAGTCAACTGTTCCTAGGGTTAAACACTCCCGTACCAATTTTTAATTAAATCAGTATAGTTGTTTTGCCGTCAGAGCGCAATAGAGATACTTTCATATTTAAACAATCACTAAATCACTGATTGACTAAATGTTTCATTCCCATACAAAATTGCCAATTTAAATTTTACGGCTTTTCTTTTACTATCATCATCATCATCATTTCAGCCATAGGACGTCCACTGCTAAACATAGGCCTCCCCCAGTGACTTCCAGATTGGCCGGTTAGAAGCGGCCCGCTTTTTTTTCTATACCACCTCAGTATCAAAAAATAAAAAATCGGCAGAGCCATTTCCGAGTTTTTTCGAGACTGGCGTACGGCAATTGATTCTTTTATAGAGAGTGTTTTGTAAATTACTCTATAGGTAAAGGTATGTGCTAACATAATATTATTACGGAAGTTGGGGATTGGAAGAAAACGACGGTACTTCCAGCTACACAGACATAGTTGACACTATCACGTCAGTCTTGTTTGACGCGATCCTCTTGACACTGCACCAACGTGGTTATCTTGGCTATAATCCCTACGTTGAATTTTTCAGACAAAACTGACGTGATTCGCACTATACGGCACTTCACTGATCACCTTGACTACTAGGAACTCATACGTTCACTTTTCTTAATTTTCCTTCCTTCTTATTCCTGTTTTCACTTCACTAAACTTTTACTAATTGCCCGTAGTGCGGCTAGTAAATTAGTTAACCTTAATTAAACCTTCTAGACCCTAATTTCGATGGTCATTTCGTTTATCTTCTTATTAGTCGGTTCCTTTATTTACTAGAACATTCCCAATTTTTATCAAAATGTTTACATACAACTCTTTCTAGAAGGAACCAAAAACGCTAACAAAACTTCTTCTTTTCGTCGGTTAGGTTTGAAGTTGCGGCCCGTGGAACATAACCCGTCATCTGAACCATTCGGCCAATGATACTTAACAGATGAAGATTAAATTCTTAATGGCTTGATGCTTGCGGTGCTGAAAGCCGCACAGACGTCGCAATATGCTTCTAAAAAAACGGGTATCGTTTGGCAAAGGTTGTTCATCCTCACTGTACGAACACCCTATAGGTAACCTAATTTAACCTAAAACTGAATAAAATATAGATATGATGGATTAGTAAGACAAACAATACGTCACACTGTTACCTATTGCAAATAACAGATACACAAGGCATACTCATTCTTCAAAGCAATGTCTTGACTGAATATCTCTTTATCTACGCTTCGTTCCACCACCATGCCTAATTTAAACAAATTTGCGTCGCCAAGTTTGTGTTCCACGAGTTGAATGCGTACTTCCTACTAATCGAAGGTCGGATCTTCGGAAGTAGTGTCGTTCACATGATTTGAACCAGATCATGCATAGTTAAGGATTAGTATAAAATAGTATAGTCAGAGAACGTGTCATCATTAATGGTCTATCGTTCGCAGAGTTTATATATTTCAGTAGTTTTGATTAGAATACTTTACGATGATTAAGTTTGTGATTTTCAGTTTGATGGCTGTTGCGGTGTGCGGGGAAAGAAATTCTGTAAGTATTTCAACACAAGATTTTTTATTATTTGTAATCGTACATATAATATTGATTACAATACCTTGAATGACCAGTATGGGTAATATTGAAGAATAAATACGGTCAAACTGGAACTATATACTATATGTAATCAGCTACTGTACAGTGATATAGTACAACAACTTTTACTATGGGTGTAACAATCAAATCCATACATTATCATCTAGGAGAATCTAAATATTTGACTAAGATTTCTATAGTATAACGTAACCATAGTAAAATTTGTTGTTCAGCAGCCGATTATGTACTTTTGAGGAGTTGCCTATATTGACTTTGGTTTATGTTGTAAAACCAATTTTTTTGCAGTCCGTGACACCAGAGCAGTTGGCCATTATCCACTCAAAGCTGCTGACGAGCGCGATCGACTGCATCTTAAAACATCCCCTACCCCTGGCAGAGATTCAAAGTCTGAGGCGCAAGGTTCTTCCCGACGGGGAGAGAGTTAGCTGTTTAGTCGCCTGTGTGCTTAAAGATACTGGTGTTGTAAGTATCTCTTGGATGCGCGAATAGTGTATGATCCTGTATAACTAATTTACCCTCATTTGTCAATGACAAAGATTAATATGGTATTTTGATTATAAACTAATTTAAAATGCCGCTAACGTGTATAGTCTTGTCAATCGTTGTCAAAATTTATTGTCAACCATTTGTTCCCGTAAATGTTAGATTTTTTTGGTGCTTGTTTAATAAACGCAACACGTGTTTGTTTATGCCAAAATAGTATCGTAAGTAAGTATCGTTTTGGGCAGAGAGTAGGTACAATTATTGTGGTTATTGACATAATAATGTAATTGCATTTCACGTTATTTTGACACACGATTGACAACTTAGGAGAACCAACATAGCAAACATCAGTTGGCTCCTGTGCAAATAGATTATCATCGCTCATAGAAAAGTAGGTGCCAAGAGTAAAATCCTTTAAAAACCCGTAAAATTCTTAATTGACTACTTGAAGAAAAAATAACTTCAACCTAAACGCACGAATGTTATAAATAACTGAACCAACTTTGAAAAATATAAATGCTCGCGATATTCGCGGTACTTTGAAATGTTTTTTAGTGTTTATAAGAAATAATAACTAGTACTTAGATACTTACAACAGGAAAAACTTCAACAAATAAGTTGCATGATATATTAATTTCCACATCCTATATCCAGTATTTTCGGCAGAAAACTTGTGCAAAAACAACTCTTTTACGTGTATTCTCCTCACCCTGCGCCTTAAGCAGTGGTAGAACCAATAAATAAATAATTACTACGGGCAATACTAAATACAATGCGACACCGATCGGGATAAATATTCAATGTGGCTTCCTATAATAATTCCTTCGAATAAACCTGATAGTCTATTGGTCAATCATCGTGGCCGTGGCAGGCACCAAGCATCGTGGTAATATTACATTTGTTTTGTGTATTTTTTTACATATTTTCCTGTAATACAGATGGACGACATGGGTTACTTCGACGCGACCAAGTCCAGAAACTTAACACAACAAGTTTTAAAAAACGACACTAAACCCTTGGCGATCACAGAAAAAATAATAGACGAGTGCTCCTCTGGTGAGTAGTTATCTAGTATTCAAACTTTAGAGGCGTCTTCGAATTCGCGGCAAGGTGGCGCTGTAGCCGCATTGATTTGTAAATCCATACATGGTGACTTTTTAATGAGTATACAAGTTTTAAGGCCCGTGTTGTCGCCAAATGTAAACTAGCATGTGGTTTCAAAAGCTTACTACTTAAGCCCCGTTTGGCAGAAAAATATTTTAAAAATATGCTAAGAATTGTTAAAATCTACACAACATTCTGATCATAGCATTTGTTTCTAGTACTTATACTTCAGGAGAAAAAAAATTTGAAATAATTGAAAATCAAGCAAAAAAGATGCTAATTCTCTTTCCCCTTTTAAACCGCATGACCGATTTAATTCGTTTATACGTCGATTGATAGACCAACATAATAGCTACAAACTGAGCATAGGATTTTTAATTCAAACAATGGCGTCCATACGAAAAGTATTATTTTCCTCAATTTTCGCAACTTAAAGTCACAGCGACTGTGGTAACGGCCACGTTTTATTGCGCGCTGTTATGAACCGTATTATAATGTGTTTTCATGCGGTACTCGTACTAACATTCGTCAAGTCGCTAATTTAGGGGCACTACTCGCCTTAACAAAGTGTTCTACTTATGAATATAAACAAATTTCAGTATAGGACTTTTAGTATAGATCTATAGTGTATGTGCTCTATGGGCGTTCTAAAGGAGCCCAATAATGTCCAGCAGTAGATTTCCAAAGACTAACGATGCTGATTGTTTAACTACTGGGTTCCCTCTGTATAGCTTATATGTACCTATTTGTTTAGTTCCCTCTAAACATATACTATCAAAATGCTGGGCAAATGTTCCCCTTAAAATCTACCAATTTATATCTAGTGCCTATTTTAATTATAGGGAATTACTTCTTTATTCCTAATTGATAATGGCTCATACAGTTACGATATTAATGTTTTATATATTTTACATCCTAATCACCTACGTTAGGTACCTACTTTAGCTAGTGTGCTTTATAATGATGACCAGAGGTCCAATTCCCGTAATTTGACAATGGTCGCATTCCGGACGGTATTCTCGGTAAACTTTTAATTTAATGAAAATTATCAAAACTATCCCCAATACGACTGAAAATAGAGCAAAAAAAATATCGAATTTTGGTTTCTTCCATTTTCAGTCGCATTACGAACTATAATCGCATTTTTTGGGTTATTTATTATTTATTTACCCTTATTTTATTTTCAGTAAACGAAGCTCCAACGATTGATGGTAATAAAGGGTGCGATCGCGCTAAATTATTATTTAACTGTTTCTCAAAAAGTGCGGATAAAGTAAGTGTTCAAAAATGTTACGTTACATTACTTAAGTATAGAGCTTAGGGATCGTTTAAATTCATGCATAGGCTACAAAATGAAAAGGCAATAGGTACATGGTTTTGACCACAGAACAGAGACACGCTACGCTCCGCTGTTTTGTCGCTTTTTGCAAAATTATTGCCTGCATCCAGCGGCTTCCTGCAACCGAGTCATCTGTCTACCTTGTGGGTGGACGTCCTACGCTGCGCTTGACGTGGCCTCCCTTCTAGAACCTTTCTACCCCATCGGCCGTCAGTTCTACGTGCTATGTGCCACTGCACCGACCACTGCCACTTCAGCTTGATAATCCAGTGGGCTATGTCAGCGACATTTGTTCATTTCCGGATATTACATTCCAGTTTATTTAGTCCTAATTTCTTTTTTGTTTTACATATTCAAACAGAAATTCTGAACAAAGTATAGGTATCATTTACAACATTTTGTCAAAGAGTATTTGTTTTTTTTAATCGATTGGCGTATATTTCATAGCTGGAGTACACCAAAATAACGTTATTTTACTATATTTACAATTTTAGATATGCCCTCCATACAAATTTCACTTTTTAACGGCATATATTTTTATTATCGTTTAATTTGTGATTGAACTTCCTAAGTAATAACATTTTTGTTAAATTATTGCCAAAATATATAAGTCAATGGCCAAAACTTTTTTTTTTACAGTACGATTTCTACGTTAACTTCTAGCAGACATTCAAGATCATTTTAGTTTTAAGTTATTAGTATTGTTCATTTAATTAAGTTATCATGACAATTTAACTTATATTGTTATTAGCTAATATTCATAATGTTATTTCATATTTGTTTCATTACCAAGTATTGTAAAGATAAGTGCGGGATTTGTTTATAAATTTTAATAAAAAAATATTCAAGGATAATAATATTTTATCATTTTGTATACTAAGACCTTTTGAATTAAGACTGAAGTTATTAGTAAGTTATATCACAGAATAAATAATAGTTATGGGTATCAAAAGTTAGGCTTCATATAATGCGCACTGAGCAATACACACATAGAAATCACGGACACGAAGTTTTGAAACTCACGGGCCGAAACTACTGTCAGAGTATTCCGATATTTCTGTCCTGTCTGTATGCGATGCCTAATTCGTGCCTAAACTACCTGTCAGTGTTCCGAGATTTCGTGTAAGTACGTAAGCGATGACTATGTGTGCATTGTAGCGCGCATTATATGAGCTTAACTTCTGACATAATTATTGATTATTTTGTGGTAATATTTTAAACAGAATGGAAGTGTTGAGTTTAAGGAGTGACTGGTCTTTCAATACTATTGGAAAGGTTGGTTGTCACAAAAATGAAGAAATGTGGAAGGTTGTCGTATAAGGTTAAGTAAGTATTTTAAACAAAAAAAAAACATGCTTGCTTCTAAAATATAGATACTTATTTATTACTTAAAATTAGTTATTGTAATGTCCACAATCCTATTTTATTATGCCATATATAAAATACGTAGTTAATATACCAGTTGATTTGTATTCTTTTAGTGAAGAGAATGTGTAGTTCTGCTGCCTAAAGAGAATCACATTCTATCTAAGATCGAAGTTAGATACAAAATCGCTCAACCATACAAAATGGTAACGGCTGATCTACAATTTGTATGGGAATGTGTTTATTTTTCTAATGTAAAACCTTCTTCTCAGTCCAATGACCTCTTGATAGAGCGGTCGTGGTCGTCATGTAGTAGTATCGGAGGGGGCCGATTTTGTGTGCCTGACGATGTCTCGCCCTCCCTGTTAGAGGTCATCCTGCTGCATTCGTTTTCTTACAAAAAAAATCGCCTGGTATATTTCTTATATCAATATCCGTAAAAATGAACGCTTCTTTCTTCGTTTAAAAGTTGAACTGCAAACAAAAAATATTTTATTGTGCACCTAATTAAATCAATTAAACAAACGTAAACCTTTACAACTTATTTTAAGGTTTCCCAAACTTATCTCTAGAAATCACACTTTAAGACTTGTTAAAAAAAAATTATTGGAAGTGTTTAATTTTCACACTAGTTCCTGTCCGCGACTGCGTTTGCATAAACTTCAGAATAAGGTCAAAGAGGAATATATTTTTGTCATTCGACCGAAACACAAAATCAAAATCATGATTGAGTAACAAACAATCAAACATACTAAAATAGTAAGCTTTGAAGAGATAATAAATTGTTGTTATTATTTATATTACGTTAATGAATATTCAAGTGGTTTAAATTACCTTTTCCGAATGCTCCACAAAACATTTGAAGACAAGTTTCGCTCGCTCACACACATCGACTCCTTCTACCACAGAGTCTAATAAATAGAAATGCGTACATGTAAGTAAATAATCATTATGATCTTAAGGGGTTGATTCAGAATTCAGAAGCATACGAATTTGATGTCCATGATGAGAGTTGACATCAAAATAAAGGTCATAACAGTGCAAACGCCTTTTTGAATTACACATGCAAAGTGGTAAAACTGCAAATTGTTTAGAACAGAATTCGTCGGCGAGTACGGTTAGCATCAAATTGGTTTGGATAATTATCACATAAAGTCAATTGTGGCGCTTGTCATGCTGAGCGATTTAGGTATAATAATAATATGGTGTATAGCAATTTTAAAAAACTGAATGTGGTCATCGAATTTTGGTGCTGACCGTACTGTTAGACCGGGCCCCTTTGCAAGGTTTTTAAAAAAGGAAATTTAATTAAACTGGAATAATGGAATTGACTAAAATGCTGACGCAGCGCCAGACATGTCTGTTCAGCAATTATGCCTACAGCTACAGTACGTACAGTCAACAGCTCATAATTCTACCACAAAACATCAAATTTTTTCTCTATTTTATCGACTAAGTTGAAAATTGGTTGAGGAAATTTGACAGTAGGAAATTAGTAGCTTGAGGAGCCCTTTACTGAACCAACAATATTGGGCTACTTTTTTATCGTTACCTTTGCAAGTTTCTATAAACTCCTCAATAGCCTTGATTTCGTCGCCTTCCCCAAACACTGCCTTGGCGTTTTCCACTGCTGAATCATGTGACAACTGTCCTTCGTCATCTAACTGCAATAAAAATAAACAGGAAGCATATTTTTACTGAATAAATTTTCAACTGATGATGCTGCACATCAATATCATGGTTTTGGATGAAAAATCTAAAATATTTTTGTTTATTAAATTCAATTGAGTATTTTCGTATTAGATTACGTACACTTCATATAACATTCAGTGTACCTATTCATAATAGGTTTATTCTGGTATTTAAATAAATACCCAATGTTGGTAATACTTAACCACAGTTAGGTATATAAACAAGCTAAAATATCTATATCGTAGCATCGTATCGTTGGTCATTTGAAACATTTATAAGACGTTGTCATTGCATTGCCGACTTTTTAGATACTTACACTCGACTGTTGAAATTCCTCATATAATTTCGTCATCATCTTTAATTTATCTAATTTCATTATACTGTTGATTTTCAAGCCAGCAACCGGCAACAAAAATAGTTTCACCTACCGTCTCTACTGAAGGCAGGTGAAGAAGAATTATGATACATTTCACATTAATACTCATTTATTCAGTACATAGGCCCTCTTCCGGGCACTTATACACGTCCCAAAATATAGCTTTACCCTACCACCGCTTCGGGACTACATATCGGCTGGTGATGAGAAGAAACGGCGCAACAAACTCAGTCACCTTTGTCAGCCTTTTTTACAGGAAATACAGTTACAAGACATGAAGTAAGTGCGAGCTAAGCAGGTTAAGTCCATGCATTCTTGTCGTTCATTGTTCAGCAATTATTAAAGTATTATATTACTAACGAGTCCTATATTCTTTAGCACGCAAGCACTGAAGCAGGCTGCCTCCTGACCGTCTGGGAACTTTCTCTCCTTGAAGGCTGTGATGTCATCCTCAGTAATGTTGTTCTCTTTCGCACACTTCTCGCCAACTGTCTCAAACGTTGCTTGCAGCCTGGACTTATGTTCTTCTGTTATGGACTGAAATATGGATATGGATATCAAGAACATTTGACGACTTAGTGACGGTTTAGTGGTTTGCCGTCTGGACTACAAATCCAGGCGATTGCGGATTCGAATCTTGCAAGAGTTAAATGTTTATGTGTTAAGCATTATAAAGGATGTTTCAAAATGAATATACCACTACAAGCTTTGCTTAGTTTTGGGTTATTTGGTGTTATTGTTGGAAGAATTTATATTTTATTGATCAATCAAGTTAATCAAACATACGTCCCGGTGCAGCAGTGGAGAGGTTTTTTCAAGTATGTCATGGTTTGTGGTTTGGGCCCTAATCTTTCAAGCCATGAAATGTAATAAATCCGACTTAAGGCTAATGATTAGGCATAATCACTATTTCATATGAACAAACAGGGCTACATTTCACGGTAGTGCCAATTTTTCAGGGACCACTCAGAATCAGTAACTTAATCGATCTACAAATAAAATCAAACAATTTTTTTTTATAAGTATCTATATCTCATTTATAAAAGAAAGTCGGGTTAGTCACACCATTTATAAAGTAAAGAACGGATGGGCCGATTATTATGATTCATAATTTTTTGGATTTGTCTCCGTCCCGAATAGCAGATATATAAATGATATGTATGGAAATTATACATCTTGCCGCCTCTGAATGGATCGTGCAAGATTAAAAGATAAAGTAAATGTCAAACAAAAATAAATCTTCTTCTATTAAAATATCAAAAAATTCACAAAAAAGAAGAGGCGGTACGAAGTTCACCAAAACAACTAGATAGATATAAAAGTAAAGCATAGTAAAAAAAAACAAAAAGGAAGACGCACTTTTATGTTATTCTCTAAATATTATTTTAAAAATTTGGCACTACGAGTACCTTGCTATGTAACCGTGTATTAGCTAAGGCCCACTTTTAACGCCTCTTCAAAAGCCCAAGTATGCTTAGTTTCACATTGCAAAATACCATTCTGCTAAATAAGTAGATTCAAATAAATAAATAATAAATAAATATTGGACAACATCACATACATTGCTCTGATCCTATGATAAGTAGCTTAAGCACTTGTGTTACAGAAATCAGAAACAACGACGGTACCACAATACCCAGACCCGAGACAATATAGAACAGTTATTTTTCTATATTGACCGACCGGGAATCGAACCCGGAACCTCAGAGATAGAGACACCAAGTCCGGTATGCTCGCCTCTCGGCTACGGAGGTCGTTCGTACTAGTGGACCCCTACTCAGAAAAGGGTTTAAACTTTACTTACAAGCTGGGATTCGAAACAAGTAATGTTTAGTCGGGTTAAATGTTACTTATTTACTGATTGAAATAATAACTTAGTTGTACTCACCACAGCTATTTCCAAAAAGCAAGCGAATAGAACAATATAAACGACTGATTTGACCATTTTATTAGTTAAACTGTTTTCTGCTAATGACGACCAAAGACCAGTAGTTAACTGAATACAAACACCAAGATCCAATACTTTTATAATGGAACTCCCAAGTCAACATCCTGCATGACAGCCAAAGTATTTGATACACTCAAATTGATTAGACCAGGCTTATTTATCGCCTATTCAAAACTACTGATGATAGTTTAAAGAAGTACAATGAATCATGACTTGACTTTTGCGTGACCTTGCAGGTTCAATCGTATCTACTAGTCTGCAGATGTTCTTTAAATCAGAATTGATTTGATCTATTGTTCAAAACTTTTTCAAAAGTTTAGTGTTAATACAGGATGTCGTATCAAAAGGCCAAGCAGTCAAGAGGACGCCATGAAATAGAAAATAACGGAAAAATCAAAATTTGTAGACAAAAACTTTAGGTTTAGTTACATACATTTACAGTTTGAATCAATTTTGACATCTATTTTTCTCAAAAAAAAAATTAACTTAAAGAGAAATTTTTAATGATGACGAGTGCGAAATCTGTCGTGCTAGCAATAATAACAGTTTAACAACTTTGATACGAGTAGATCTACATTTTAAAATTCTATACATAAATACACCGTTTTGCCGATGACATAGTTATCATGGCAGAATCGCTCGAGGATTTGTAAAAAATGCTGCATAGTCTTAATGCCGCCTCGCGACATGTGGGCCTAGGAATGAACTTGGACAAGACTAAAGTCATGTTTAATGACCACGTCATTCCCGGAGCGGTTTCTGTCTAAAGCGTGGCGCTCGAAGTTATCAAGGAGTATGTCTACCGTGGTCAAGTGCTACAGTTAGGTAGATACAACTTCGAGCGGGAAATCAATAGAAGAGTGCAGCAGCGTTTGGGAAGTTGCGTCATATTTTATCGTTGCCACTGCAAATGATGCCTGAAGAGCAAGATATTCGACCAGTGCATCCTACCAGTGATGATCTACGGAGCCGAAACGTGGAACATGACAGTAAAGCTGGCCCTTCAACTTCACGTCACTCAGCGAGCTATGGAAAGGTCGGATTGGGATTGGAATTTCGTTAAGAGATAAAATCCGAAACGAGGTTATCCGGCAGCAGACCAAAGTAATACACATACGAGTAGTTCTAAAATGTAGCAAGCAAAAGTGGCAGTGGGCCGGCCACATCTGTCGCAGAACCGATGAATGGTAGAGTAAACGGGTTCTCGAGCGAGTGGAGGCCAATGTAGTGTAGGACGCTCGCCAGCTCGATAGACCGACAATCTTAGGAAGATAGCTGGCAGTGGATGGATGAAAAAGGAGATCATGCTCTTTGGCGCTCTTTGGGGGAGGCTTACGTACAGCAGTGGACTGCAATAGGCTGACATGATACAAAAATAAGAAACTTTCTTCGCAATTTTGATTTTTTGGTGTCGGCCGCAGGGTAACAGTTGTTAAACTTATGTTAGCAGCCGAACAAGTAGGAACTTTGAAAAAAAAGTAGCAATACCTCTTACTTTTACCCTATTCATCCTGTATACAAATCATCTAACCCAATTTGAAATATTCAAGATCAAGTCGTGAACATTTTCAATTCATTCATTATCTTTTTATGCAGATTTCAACACTTTTTTTAATCAGTCAAGTTGAAGCAGTTGTTTTTTATCATCATCTATGTATTTATATATTGCTGTTATGCTATAAATTGGCACAGTTATATCTAAGATTGTTTTATGACAAAAATACACTCAGTTTTTGTTAAATCGTTTGTGATGTTTGTAATGTTAAGATAGAGTTAAGTAGTGAGCAGTTGAGCACACAATCTATATATATAAAAGAAGAAACTGACTGACTGACTGACTGACTGACTGACTGACTGACTGACTGACTGACTGACTGACTGACTGACATATCAACGCACAGCCCAAACCGCTGGGGCTAGAGATTCCAAATTTGGCATGTAGGTTTCTTATAAGGTCTAGGGGTGCACTAAGAAAGGGTTTTTCAAAATTCACCCTCTAAAGGGGTGAAATGGGGGCCCAAAGTTTGTATGGGGAAACAAGATTAGTTAGACTATTTTATTCGAAACTTCACAGGAGTATTCCTAACAATAAATGATTAAACACGTGTTTCAGGTTTTTTGCGAAATCCACCCCTAAAGGGGGTAAAAGGGGTGACAAAGTCTAAAAATCAACATGGGTATTGTTTCTATGGTTTATCGGGTCGGTGATTACGAAAACAACAACAATTTTAGAATACAACTTTGCGGACGTGAAATATCATCCCCCTATTGGGGTGCGATGGGGTTGAAATGTCTAAATATCAATATGGGTGTCGATTTTATGGTTTTTTGGGATATTAATTACGAAAATGACATCGATTTGGAAATTTAATATTGTGGACATAAAAAAATTCTTGAATTCAACCCTTAAGTAGGTGAAAACGGGAAAGAAACTTTGTATTTCAATTTATATAAAATGGTAAACTGATTAATTGTTGATATATCAACGCACAGCCTTACCTTATACAGTGTAGACATCCATTAAGAAAGGGTTTTTTGGAAATTATAGCCCTAAGGGGGTAAAATAGGGGATGAAAATTTAATGAAAGCATATCAGCTTCAAATAATAATTTTCAAATTTTGTATTATGGTGACGATTGAAAATAAATTTATGTATTACAGCGTTCTTGATTATTCAACCCCTGAATGGGTGAAAAAGGATATTAAGTTGTGTCTTGAAAGTCCTTCATTTTTAAAGTTATAATCATTAAACTTATGTTTATAGTAAACTTACTCAATACATTGTTATTTTCACTCGGCTGCCGTAGGAGGGTTATGTTTTTCGAGCGTATGTATGTGTGTTTATAAGTTTTTGGCACGATCTACAGCCTAAGCCGTTAGAGATGTATTTCATCATATGAGATTCTTCTCAGTTGTGGAAGTGACATAAAGGATATCGTTTTCCGGAATTCCCATGGGACATAGGAATTACGCGGGGAACTCTGATCTCTAATGCTACTTACCTGATTTCAACCCTCGATGAAGGTCTGCTTTTAGATTAGTTTAAATGCTGTTGAAGTGTTCCAGAGACGTCGCCTGGGGTCTACGGGGGCCAAAATTTTGTTTATTTTGAGCTAGGATGCACCGTTTTCGAGATATCAAGGCGCTGCGTACACGACGTAGCAGGGCGGGCCGGACAATTTTGCCGCGAACAATAGACCAAAGGGAATCGTATACTGCAACACACACGGCGGTCAATAAGACCGCGCCGCCAGTGCCCGCCCCGCACCGCGGCATGTCCGTGGCTGCCCGCTGTGGCTCGCACAAACCAGTTTGTATACACTAATGCAGACGGCGGCGCGGGCGACTAGCTTAGTCTGCGTCGCGCGCTCTACTAGAATGGTTGTCCTGAACTGACCGTCGTGCACGTTAAGTACACGGCGCGGGCAGCCGCGGGCATCGATGAGCAGACGCGGTCTTAATTGCTTCACGATCAAAAAGACCGCACCACTGTGTTGTATGCGCAGCACCTTACTCCATTCTAGATTAATTAATCTATATACATATATAAAAGGCAAAAGTGATTGACTGATGTATCAACGCACAGCCTAAACCGCGGGTTCTAGAGATTTCAAATTTGACACGTAGGTTTCTTATAAAATCTAGGGGTCACTAAGAAAGGATTTTTCAAAATTCATCCCCTAAAAGGGTGAAATGGGGATCCAAAGTTTGTATGGGTAAAGATGATTAGTCAGACTCTTTTATTCAAAACTTCACAGGAGTAAGTTCTCCTTACGATAAATGAGTAAACATGTGTTTCAGATTTTTTGAAAAGTCAACCCCTAAAAAGGGGAAGGGGGCTGACAAAGTCTGAAAATCAACATGGGTATTGTTTCTATGGTTATCGGGTGGGTCGCTGATTACGAAAACAACAACGATTTTAAAATTTAACGTTGCGGACGTGAAATTCCATCTCCCCTGTTGGGATGCGATGGGGTTGAAATATCTATCAATATGGGTGTAGATTTTATGGTTTTTTGGAACTTTGATTTTAAAATGGAATATTGTGAACATGAAAATTCTTGAAATTATTTGTGCCAAATTGCAATTCAATCGGGCCAGTAATTTCGGAGCTAATCGGTTGTAACAGATGGACTGACAGACAGCCATACGTGATCCTAACACAAAGGTTCTATTTTTGCATTTGATGTACACGCGCGTTATCCTAAAATTGATAAATCGCTATATTATATCATATCATATCGTGTTTTGATAGTCATGCTAAAAAATATTGTCTATAAAGAAGTTTTGTAGTTTTTTAAATTACTGAGTTTGACATTCATACTTCACTTAAAATCAAATCTAACGCGAGCGAAGCCGCGGGCAAAAGCTAGTATATTATAAAAATATCCTTTCTCTTGAAGTTCCTATGGCTGCAAATGTTGTTGTTGAGTCATAGAAAACGACTGCTATATCCTTGTTATTTTTTTTAAAGCTTAATAATTGTCACTTTTTCTATCATTTTAATGGGCTAGTTTCCTAAAAAAATCTAATTAGTCCGTTAGTTGGATTAAGAGAAAATATTGGACACGTATTTTTTCTTTTCTCAATCAAACAAAAAAATATGAAGATATAGCCCGTTAAAGTTCCGCGTAACGTCACGCCTTGCGACACTTTTTAGCAAGGCGTGACGTCACGTGCTCACTTTGATGCGTTTTATCTTCGTAATTTTTTGTTTGATTGACAAAAGACAAAATATGGGTCCAATATTTTTTGATAATCTAACCGACGGACTAAATAGAAATAACTTTTTTTGACCCAGGAAACTAGCCTATTTCCTGAGGTTGTGTCACAGTTGCTTAAACTATGTAGGAAAAGAACAGAGTGACATAATAAAAGTTAACTTGGACACCCTGTTGTACAGTCAACACCAAAAGAAGCTGACTACTGAGTACTGACTTTACCAAATGTCATAATAACTTGACTTCTTTAATTGACTTTTGCGTAGTGATTTTGTCACGCTATTGTGGTGTGTTTTGCAATAAAATGCTTTTGGAAAATTCTGATATATAAGCTCCTTTTGATGTTGATTGTGCTCGTAGCTCCAAAGGTATTAAAAAACCTGATAGAAGTGACCTTCACCTTCTCTTCCTCATACACCCTTAGCACAGTCCCCACCCTTAAGGATTTTTAGTATGTTCATCTAGATACCTCAAGGTATAACTGTACCAATTTTCAGAACTACACTTTATCTCCTGATTTTAATAATTTTCTGAAGAAACAAAAAAAAAATTAAACGTGGTAAGAAATTTTTAGGTATCGGGTTTTTTCTATCTGATTTTTAGCGTTATTTATAAATCAAATGGACACAATTATAAATTATAATTTTATTATAATACTTAATTTACTAAAATCACATTAAACATTAATCGAGCCTATAGTTATTTGCACAATTTCACATTTCCAACTAATGTATTCGTTAAAGGTGAGTAAAGAGAGTCACAGTGGTGAAAGGTGGGTTGCCGTCTGTTCTGTTTTAAACATCGATGCCAAACTGAAACAAAAAATAGGGTAAATATTGTTGAAGGAAGGTTAAGAGCAAAATGTAATTGTTGGTACCAGTGGTTTTAGGTGTCTGGGCTGCCAATGTTCAGTACATTTTGGGTCGTGGGTTTTATTACTATGTAGATGAAATCAAATGTATGCTTAATACATTTTTCATTTAAAATCTCAGCTTTATTAAATGATAGATAGATAGATAGATAGATACTCTTTATTGTACACCACACAAAACAAACAAATCACAGGAAAGTAAATACTTAGTGAATAGCACAATTTAGGCGGTCTTATCGCTGGAAGCGATCTCTTCCAGACAACCTTCAGGTAGAGGAAAGTTGAATTAATATTGAGAGAAGGAAGGCGGTGAAGAGTTCCAAAACATAAACATGATGTCACTTTTAATG
This sequence comes from Anania hortulata, assembly GCA_963576865.1. Lineage (NCBI taxonomy): Eukaryota > Metazoa > Arthropoda > Insecta > Lepidoptera > Crambidae > Anania > Anania hortulata. The sequence continues at coordinate 3,532,732 of OY756400.1, forward strand.
ATGAGTCAGATATATTATAGTCCTAATACGCGTATAACTTTTATATTGGTTGTCGTTTTGCAGTTGTAATGTAATGTAATACATGAAAGTCTAGTTCAAACCTTTTTAGTGGATATTTTTGTCATAGTCGGGTCAATAATAAAGTTTTTTTTATATTTTTGACTGTATTATAAAATTCTACAACTTCAAACAAACTTAAACTTAACTTGCAAAGAAAACTTGCTTGAAATCATAAATTAGTTTAGATTTGTGGTTTGCAGAATTGTTTTTTTAGAACTTAAACTTAACTTGCAAAGAAAACTTGCTTAAAATCATAAATTAGTTTAGATTTTTGGTTTGCAGAATTGTTTCTTTAGTCAATAACTATTTTTCACATAATTTGCCAGTCTGTATTACTTTCCGTCTGTATTTGATTAGTTAAAAAACTTGTTATTATTTCGTGCAATAAAGTGTCTATCTATCTCTATCAAAGGTTATAAAGACAGGCGGCTCACCTGACATATTTATAGTGGTCGCATGTATGCTTGCATTATTAGCTTATTTTCTTGATACATCGGAGGTTAACGGAATAGACAAAGACTTTTTTGGTTTGGTTCGGGTGCTATTTCGACGCCTGTTTCTCTGCCTGAACTTATTTTCGATAACGAATAAAATTATCTGAGCACCTGTGTGCATCTGCCAACAAATATTATCTACATTTGTTAACTGAATATGTTCATGATGAAAACTTACTCGTATGACCAATCCTACCTAACGAGTAAAATGAAATTTTATAATTGCCTTAATTTGGACGGCTGAAAAAAGGCGTGAAATGATATAGAATTGTGATGTAGTGCTATAAATGTATTATTTGATGTATAACGAACAACATTTTAGAAATACTAAGTCTTTAGGTATAAAGTTATCTGCTCTTATTGGGGCTTTTCCTGCGTGTAAGACGCAGGAAAAGCTAGGAAAGGCTTTTCCTGCGTCTTACGGGTATCAAATAACTTTTTTTGACAAATGATTAGTGACTTTTTCGATAATTAGTAACAATGACATCTTTCTCGCATGCCTCGGGAAATGAATTGAATGGAATGTGTTCGAATTGAAGTGAATTTGATTTGCAAGGCTTAGTATAATTAATTAGTCGTAGTAGTAGTTTTATTGAAATCGAATAAGTACCTACATACCTAAAATTTAACACTTTTTATACAATTTGTAGGTACGGGCCTCTTACACCAATTGCTGATAAGTTCCAGATAACCTACCTGGCACTTTTTGACAGCTTATTGTATGGGTTATCTGTCAAAACAAGTGCCAGATAGGTTATTTAGAACTCATCAGCAAGTGGTGTAAGAGGCATTAAATAGCGTCGAAACAATTTTTGCGGTCTTACGTTTGTTGGGTACATACGCCCATTGGAATATTAACTTGCCCACGTTTAAGGCTTAAAAATATATATCACTGGAATAAATAACGGTTGAGTCATATTATAAAGTTAGCTATAAAGTTAATTACCTTGGGTGCATTTTCCCTCATACATTTAAAAGCGATCATCGCGCGCTCACAGCCCTTTTCACCATCACCGACAGCTTCGGAGTTCACTGTAATAATTTATATATAAGCATAAAATTAAAATAAAGATACATGTGACATTTACTATATTTTGGAATCTTTTTACAAACATACCGCTTTTGCACGAGTGAAGGTAGTCTGCAATAATCTTGAGTTCTTCTTCATCTTCGAATACTTTTTTTGCCATCTCTAAAGCTGTCTCGCTTTGCACCATACCGTGTTCATCCATCTGTTAAGCAAAATACATATTACACGATACAAAACTACGATTAAGCACCACCAGCCCCCCTAGCATGACTACCAAAACACGATGTGATATGGTATGATAAAGCGATATAGAGACATCAACTGTAAAAATATAACAGATACAGCCGCCATTTTGAATTTTTATCGAAACAGCGATCATATTAAGTGATTTCACCGGCACGGCGTTTTAACATGACGGCTATATCTATCATATTTTTACAGTTGGTGTGGATATATTGCTGTATCATATCATATCATATCGTGTTTTGGTGCTCATGCTAGGGAGGCTGGTGTCTTCTGGCCTTATAGGTACTGCATTGTCACACGACTGTGTTTAATAGAATGCTCTGCAAATTTTTCTAAACCCCTAGCACTTTGAAATAAGGTTGACTCTATTTTAAAAAGGCCACAATATTGGAAGGCTTAATTAAATTTAAAAATCGACTAATGAGAAGCAAGGCCAGTTGGTAGCTACTCGTAGCTGCCTGTTTATCCTATTATTCTTTTCCTTGTTTACATGACTGGAGTAACGTAACAGTACAAAGCCCAACTTAGTGATTTATTTCTATTGACCTTTTGTTGTTTTTAAAAGTCAGTCCAGTGTAGACTTTGCCATAGCTTAGTCTATTTGACTAGACACTAAAAGGCAGAACTGAGTTATTGACTGACATAAGACAATGCAATTCAATGAGCTTGCCTTGCAGTCTCTACTGAGCATCTGCCTTTTTGCATTGCTGTGGCACATAAACTGTATGTAATTGGTATGTAATTTTGTATTTTAGTGTGTTTTGGAGGACATAAAAAAAGTTAGCGCATGGTATGGGGAAGTACCGCAATTCCGCTTGCCATTGATGTCATCAATATAGACCTACTTTCTTAGATTTAATAGGTCAACTAAGTTTTCAACAAGACCCCCAATTTCCTGAATTGACTTACCACACCAATCTTTTTCATGATACAGGCTAGGAAACATGGAGCCCCAGGTCCTGAGGGTATCTGCTTTGCCCTTAAGTCATTGATGTCTTCTTCAGTGATCGGGTTGTCCGTGATACACTCTATGCCTAGTTGTTCAAAATGTTCCCTAATGCGTGCTTTCTGTTCATTCGTCATGCCCTAAAATGTAAGAAAGTTTATCTAAGTTAATGTACAGGGTATAAAAATTGTGAAAAAACGTGTATATTCATATAAGTAACACTGGGTGTAGCCCTGGTCCCAAAAATGGTCCTGTTAAACTGGGGATGTTTAAGGCCTATAGATGTTACTGATGACAATCGCTCTAAATATGTAAATAACAAGAGTCAAGTGTGTCTACCTATGAAAGAGGTATAGCGCTAAGATAAAGAATGCATAAATGCAACAAACAATACTAAGTCATACAATATAGAAGACTCTAAATAATCAGGAAAAATCTTTCTGGACAACAGCTTTCTAAGGATATGTACCATAAAGAAAATGTGACAACGGACGTATTTAATTCTCAGCAGATCAACAAAAACCCAAACTTGTAAATTTTAAAGTACTTTAAGTGTAGACGAGGGAGAATACCTTTACCATTGCCTTGGAGTGAGATACACTTAAATAAATATGTGATAATATAATAACTTACATAAACCGAAAAGGGAGTCAGAGCCAAAAAGTAGAGACCACACGATAAAACAACGGCACGAATCATTTTGAATCCTAATTTAACTACCAAACTGTTTAAGATACTTTTCGAATTTGGTGTGTTTCTGCCAAAACTTGTCATTTTATAGTCACAGATAATTATAAAATAACTAGGTATGCAGACTATTATTAGTCTCATGAAAAGACTTTGGATAAGTACACTGTAATACAATCAGTACTCATATGTAATTTGTGCAAATTATGAGCTTGTCAAATTTGCGATGTGACATCCAGCTGAAGAACGAAGCACTTATTTGTGGAATTAAAAACTAAGGACACCTATTCGCTGTGTGCGCGATGACAGCGCCCCTAGTGATCAAAATTATTGTGGACTTAAGATCTTTCAAATTATGGCAACTGGATGGTTTGAGAATGATTTTCAGATTGTTTTTCTTCGAAATTAGATGAAAATATCTTAAAAGTTTGTGCATATTATAATGAGTGATTTTCTTACTTGAACTAAATATGAATGTTGTGATACGTACGGGATTTGGAGCAATACAACATGATATAACTTTCCAACCTCAAACTGTACAAAAAGGGGGAAAAAATGTATTAGCACAGCATGTGAGAGACGTTAAAGAGCTTAGAACGGACAAAGCTACTTAATAAGAGCTGTGATCATAAGACAAACGTCTGTGATACAAACTCCCTACAAACTTTTTCTCTTCACAACAGCTTGATTTTGGAAACGAATAAAACATGCACGAACTGTTTTGCCCATTGTTTCCACACTTTATAACACAACACGTATTGTGACTTATATCGCGAATTTTATCGTATTTACTTAAAAATACTTAATAATGTTAGTATGGAATTCTATGAAAATATAGCAATTTGACACTGACAGTCCAGAGTTTTTTCACATTTCTCCTAGATTGCGTGCTGCGATCGATTCGACGGCCCCCACCACCCACTTTGCACATAGCGAATAGATAAATCATAAGTAAATTTTATTAAAAAAAATAAAACCGACTTCAAAACACTAAAATGCTAAAAATAATCCTAACACTTAAGTACTTAATCAGTTACCTTTGGAGTCGGTGCCAGCCGATGAGAGATTGAATGTTTTTGTTTGCACCGACTCCAAAAGTAATTGATTAGGTACTTAAGTGTTAGGATTATTTTTAGCATTTTAGTGTTTTGAAGTCGGTTTTATTTTTTTTAATAAAATTTACTTATTTCATCTATTTTTAGTGATAAATCCTAATCTAACTGCTGAACACCGATTTCATCCCCTATTTTCCTACCCTTAGGGGTGATTTTTATTTTTCAAACTTTTATCATAGCATCTTTGAAGTATAAGCTATTCAATAAAACAAAAATCATCAAAATCGGCTCATATTTGTCGAAGATAGGTAACAAGAACCACAACCAAAATATTATAAATATATATGAATATTATCTGGGTATATATTTGTTGATTTTCTCAAAAAGTTCTAAATCAATTTCGATAAAATTTATATGGGACCACCTCTGATGTATGATCTACCAAACAAAAAAAGAATCATTAAAATCGATTCATAATTGGCGGAGTAATCGCGTAACAAACATACAAAAAAAAAAAAAAACATACAGTCGAATTGAGAACCTCCTCCTTTTTTGAAGTCGGTTGAAAAATTAAATGCAATGCATCTAAAGTATTACTTTAAAAAAAACGAAAATTATGTTACTCAAAATGGCTACTTATTATATTTTTCTTGAAAAATAGGTTAGGCCTTGGCCTCAACTTATTAGTTTTTTTCTTAATTGATTAATATGTTCAGAAAGGTTAATAACATACATAATTTAAAATGATTTAATTAAATGGCTTCTCTTTACATCTTAAAAAGAAATCACTGACAAAAATGAATGGAACCCTATGAAGCTTGGTCTACTACAAGGTATACTGGGCCCTTTGTTGTTTCTTGTTTCTACGTTACGTTACTCCGGTTTCTATTGTAGTATTTGTCCTTAGTATGCCTTTTTTAACAAATTAATGTAACATATTTCAGAATTACATATGCTCATTATACTGCCATTTACTTTCAAAGTAGACGTTACATCATATTTAAGGTTCCGTAATCAAACGATATTGTTAAACTTGTAGGGCAGCGTCGGTGTTTCGTTGCGAGACGGATTAACAAGCTAAAGTGGGAGTGGGCAGAACGGCAGAAAGGTTCTAGAATAGAGGCCACGTACCGGCAAGCGCAGCGTAGAACGTCCACCCACAAGGTGGACAGACGACCTGATACAGGTTGCAGGAAGCCGTTGGATGCAAGCCGCATCCAACCAGTCAGTCTGGAAGTTATGAATGAAGATGATGATGAAACCTGTAGTTTGTTCGCCACAAAAAATCCACCATTATTTGATCAAAGATGGAAGAGTGGACAAGACAGTTTCGGTTTCGGAACTAGATGGTAACAATAGTGAACATAAAGGCAAAAGCATTATCTGCCAGACAATCATAGGACCATATAGAGATGGTACAGCGGTGCAACAAACTGTATTTACGTGGTATATGATTGTTTAGCAGCTAATTCTATCAGAGAGCATTGTGTGTAGGTATGTGCTGGAGGATGGTATTTGGCTTACTTTTAAATCGTTTTGAGTTTTCTTAAACAAAATTTTAACAAATTGCTTCAGTTTTTGGCTATTCGTTCAAAGTACCGATCATCAGTTACGATTGCGTCATCCAAAAAAACACTCTAAACGCAGTATTGGTTAATCTTTATCTTAAATACTACCTTGTAGATAACTTCCTCAAATAATTACACGAAACACCAAAGGCACTATAGACCGCCTTAATTGTGCACGATACTCGTCTATGCGACAGACGCTGGCGGGGACGAGGTACCTTAGTTAGATAGTTAGTTGGTCTGGGCTGTTTCCGCACTTAGCCTCTTGATTGGGCCATTGTGCGTGCTACCTATTTCTTCTTACTCCGACCAGTCCAGGTCATCCCAGAAGGTCAGCAACTTTTTCATCAGGAGCGACAAGTAGTGCGGTAGGCGAGCTATCAACTTTCATTTTTACTAATAACTTGGTATTACCATTTCCTAATCGCGCACGTAGGTAATTCATGGGCTATAGTAGTCTACGAGATTATGAACAAAAATCAGTTTCATTATCATCATTATTATTTCAGCCATGGACGACAACTGCTGAAAATGGCCTATGTTGTTCTATGTCCCCCACTCAGTTTACAAAATATGGAGTCAAAAAATTCGGCAAAAAAAACATTTTTTTGTAAAATTTTACTTTTTACTACGGAACCATAGGTTATCGGCCATCCTCATTCTATAATGAGCGGCCATGCTCATCGACGAGCTCTTGAACCGCTTTTAAATCTATAAAACCATGATGATGACATTTCTGTTATTACCACAATTATGGGTTGAATGGGCCACATCCAATATTACCTCATGCGCAAACTAAATAATAGCTATGCGGGCATATAAATGTATTCACACCTTTTTAAACTTTAACACACTTTCAGTAAATGCTCAGAAAATAGTGGGGCCTGGTAAAAATGTTTGGTCTTGTGCTCGGTACTCTACTTATTAGTTTGTTCACTTACAACGTACTGGTAAGTAAAATAAAGATATTTATAAATGATGCTAGTTAGTAACATTAACGTGACAAAATCATTAACTAAATAATTACTTTAGACAATTGATCCTAATAGTTTTTTAAATTTGGAATAGCGTCGTTTTTAACAATTACTTCTGACGTCTGGCAATGAAGCTATATTGCTTGCAACAAGGACGTCATCAATAGCGACCTCCGTAGCCGAGAGGCGAGCACTTGGTGCCGCTATCTCTGAGGTCTCTGGTTCGATTGTTGATTCAATGTAGAAAAAGAACTTTTATATATAGTCTCGGATCCGGCCGGATGTTGTGGTACCGTCGTTGTTTTTGATTTCTAATCATAGGATCAGAGAAAATGCATATGATGTTGTCCAATATTTATATTTAGATTTTATGGGGACGAGGTGGAATATTACAAAATCTGAAAGTGCGCTGGAACTAAAGAAAATAATTAAGCCTTACTATCAGGCGGCGTCAGAGAAAAGGAAAAAGAAAGGGCTAATATCTATTTTTCCTCAGCTCAAGTGGCTGACGTAGTTTTAATCTATCGGACCGAACATAAAACATGTTCAGGTCTAGCTGATTTCGCTCATACTCCGGATTTTTTCAGGCCGATTCTGCCAATGATTCGCAAAAGAAGTTTCTTGGGTACCTCACTGAATGCTCGAAAGAATATACCCTCACTTCAAAAGATCTAGAAGATCTGAGGAACTTAAATATGCCCGACAGTGAGCAAGTTAAGTGCTACTTCGCTTGCGCTTATAAAAAGGCTAAAATGGTAAGAATGTTTGATTTTCTTACGTAAAATTGTATTTTTTTATAAGTTCACTAAGAGATAACCCGCCTGCCAAGCGTAGCGAGTATTGACAATCCCCCCCAATGATAGGTAATTGAGGGAGGCCTATGTTCAGTGGATGTCCTATGGCTCAATTGAGGATGATGATGATGATGATGAAGAGATAACGGTTAGTCTAGTCCCCTCTACTCTAACTGCGGACGAATGCCCTGCCTTCCTAGCATGAGCACCAAAACACGACATGATATGATATGATATGATATAGTGATATATCAACACCAACGGTAGAAATATAGCCGCCATGTAGAATCGCCGCGCCGGTGACGTCCCGTATTATGATCGTGTTTCGATAAAAATTCAAAATGGCGGCTATATCTATAATATTTTTACAGTGTGTCGTTATATCGCTATATCACATTATATCATATCGTGATTTGGTGGTTATGCTAGGCAGGGCTTGCCTGGGGCGATAACCCGCAGTTCCTACTCACTTGATGGCACCCGAGGACACCATCTGGTTTTTAGTGGGTATGCGGCTCTGAGAGCCGGAGTCCCCCGGGGGCGGTCGACGGGTATGCAGAACAGAATTTACCAGACGTAAAAAAAAGTCCCACTATGCTCGACTCGTAAAATACCTACTAAATAATTTTGCTATGCACGCAATCACATTCGCGAGCAGTGATGAAAAACCTGTTACAGTGTAATATTTTATTTAAACTTTTTAAAAAGTTAAGAAAACTTAGTATGTATTTAGGTTATCCTATTCTTAACTATCCGTGAATATATTAAAACAGGCCAAGCTTGTTATGATAGGCAAGTGTCGAAGAGGTTTTTTCAACAGTGACAGAAGTGTATCTACATACTTCGTTAAATCTTGTGGGTCCAGTATTAATTTACATCTCTATTCTTAAATATTACATAACTTATATTTGCCTAAAAATCGTTTGTCTTTTTCTGTCTTTTTAACTTTTTTGATTGTCATAACGAGATAAAACAAATTTTAACTTACAAATGCTTAATATATTTACCTATACAAATGGCATATATTTTGTTTTAGTTGAATTCAAGCCCTTTCCTTTCAACTGTATCTTCCATTGTTTACGTAGAATCAAAGAATTGTGATTTATTGTGTGATGATTACGAAACTTTTTAGTAGGTATTTAACGATTCGAGATAAGAGCGTATATAGGAGGACTAACCGAGAGATAATTTATTAAAAAGTGTAATTGGAGAAAAAATACATGATATTAGTAGTATTTGATGCAGAAACGACTATAGTTAGGTTATCTTCCGGGCACGTATACATGTCCTGAAATATAGCTTTGCGGTACGGCTTACAGCTTTAGGATCGGACTACATGCATCCAGAATTTTTCAGAACCCCATACAAAACGGATTGAATCCCGGCTTGTCCGGAGCCGTTTTGTATGGAGTTCTGAAAGTTCCGGATGCATGTAGTCCGAGCCTTTTAGGGACTACGTATTGGCTGGTGATGTGAAAAAGCGGCGCAACAAACTTGGTCACCTTTGTCTTTACTGGAAATGTAGTTACAAGGGTAAGTATAGTAAGTGCGAGCTAAGCAGGTTATGAAATCCATAAACTCTTGTCGTTTGAACAATCGTCTACATAATAATATTTTTTTCTAACCTAAGTTTTTTTAAATGTGAATTTTCAACTCATGAAATGAAATAAAATTTTTTTGCTCATGAAAAAGGGTACATTGTGGATGGAATTGCGGTATAACGGTCAGCTTTTCCAGCCATTTACAAATAGCATGCAAATATTAAATTGCATGCTATTTGTAGGAGTGTAGGAGTTCAACAAAAAACTCTGAAAAATGTAATGCATACTTAAGTTACGAGGTACCAGTTGATAAAATAAATCAACGCAGTCTCTCGGAGAGCTGTGTTGATTCAATTTAGAAATAATTGTTGACTAGGTGTTGCTTGTAGCTCAGTTGTAGGAGCGCTTTGGTAGCGATTACCAAAGTTAAGCAACAAATGCCGCAGATGTGAGTGGATGGGTGACCATTCCGATCATATTTAGTGTCATTTATTACAAACGTCTCCTTGCATTGGAAGGTACATCAAAAGTTGTCCCTGGCTTATATCGCTTGATACTAGTCGTAAAGTCAGCAAAGACCTTAAGGTGGTTTGAGTATTACATCTGACAGTAAGGTTTAGTCACTGGCTGTTCAATACCCCTAGACCAAACCGTGATGGTCCGCTTGGTGGAGTATGGCTTTGGGCCATATTCCACCACGCGGGCCTGTGCCCCGTCCTGCAGTGGGACGTTTATATGCTTACTTTACTTTACAGTTTACCAGGAATTGAACCCGGGACCAGTTTGCAATCATGTCGAAATACCGCGCCACTAAGCTATTAGGGTCATGTTTAGTTTCGAACTATGCCCCCATGTCCGCAATTCACATGACACCAAGGTCGTACTCTGGTAATTTCACGGTATGCGGTGACCGTAAGTGGCCTCGCTTAAACTATAATGACTAGATGTAGTATGTATGTATATGTTTATGTAGGTCCTTGGCACAGGTACAGCCTATGGTATCTCGGCTCTGGGTGTTATGGTACCTTCGTTGTTTCTGATTTCTGTAGCACAAGTGCTTTAGCTACTTATCTTAGGATCACAGCAATGTATGTGATGCTGTCCGATATTATTGTCTAATATAGAGTTTTTAACCGACTTTAAAAGAGGAGGAGATTCTCAATTCGGTTTTTTATGTATGTTTAGCGATCATTCATTACTACGTTGACCGATTTCAATGATTCCTTTTTTGTTCGAAAGGGAATACTTTCGGAATGGTCCCATATAAATTTGGTCATGTTCTGATGATGGAATTTATAGGAAAATCATCAAACATTGCATGAAATTCATACAACGCCAACTGATTTTTGTATCTAGATTTTCCAATATCGTCGGCAAATGTGAACCAATTTTGATAATTCTTTTTAAATTGAATAGCTTATACTTCGGAGATAGTATACTGATAATTTGTGGAAAAAAATTCAACCCTAAGAGTAGAAAAATAGGGGATGAAATCGGTGTGACCGGTGAGCCACGAACAATAGATTTTCTATTGTGTCTAGTTTGTGGCAGTCAAATTGCATGCCATACTATGGTGAAATGTGTGATCATAATTTTATTATACGAAGATCGTAAATTTACTAAACACCTCTTTTTGGACATCTTTGTACCAGTTTTAAACAAAACAAATGATTCCGAATAACAGTCACACCTCTTTTTGCAGATGAACGATAAAGGCGAATTTTGGATTGAAAGTGTGATGAATACAGCTCTGGAGTACTACGGGAAGAATGAGACTGTTCTTAAAAAGGTCACTGAATTCATTGAGGTCTGCAAAAAGGGTAAGTGTTATTTGCGAAAACGCGTTGATACCTAAAAGCAAACGGCCTAGAGCCACTCGCATTGGCTTTTTATAGAAGAGGCCTATGTCCAGCAGTGGGCTTCCACAGGTTAATGATAACTCTTTTTGTTTTGCTTGTTTTTTTTAAACATAATAAAATTGACGACCTCCGTAGCCTAAGAGGCGAGCACATCGGACATGGCGTCGCTATCACTGAGGTTCAATTCCCGGTCGGATCGATATAGAAATAGCACTTTTCCATATTATTTCGAGTCTAGGTGTTGTGGTATCGTCGTTGTTTCTGATTTCTATAACACAAGTGCTTAGGTCAGAGCAATGTTTGCGATGTTGTCCAATATTTAAGTATTAATGTATTTAATATTCGACATGCAAAGAAAAACTGATTTTAATTTAGTGTGCCTCATAAATAATTTTCATATTAGTACAGAGAGTGCAGTATACAATGCATGTAAGTGTGCGTGTGTTTTTATTAAATATGAACTGTCCCGGCGAACTTTGTACCGCGTCTACATATATTTTTTTCGTTAATACTTCTGTGTTTTAAAAGTTATTCTGCTATTCGGGGCGGAGACAAATTCAATTTAACAAATCAAAGATCATAAAAATCGGTCCAGCCATTCTCGAGTTATAAATGGTGTAACTAACCCGACTTTCTTTTATATAATTTATTTATTAAGACTTTATTGCACAGATTAAAAAAATCATACAAAAGGTGGACTTAATGCCATGAGGCATTCTCTACCTATAATAATCTATAATAGATTTGCACAAAATTTAATTTTGACACCAAAGGCAATGAATGACCTACACGAGATATAACATATTTTAGATTAAATACTTCAGTTTTTTATTAGGGTTCCGTAGCCAAATGGCAAAAAACGGAACCCTTATAGATTCGTCATGTCTATCTGTCTGTCTGTCCGTCTGTCCGTCCGTCCGTATGTCACAGCCACTTTTTTCCGAAACTATAAGAACTATACTGTTGAAACACATTCTGTGAACCGCATTAAGATTTTCACAAAAAAATAGAAAAATAATAATAAATTTTGGGGGCTCCCCATACTTAGAACTAAAACTCTAAATTTTTTTTTCGTCAAACCCATACGTGTGGGGTATCAATGGATAGGTCTTTAAAAATGATATTGAGGTTTCTAATATCATTTTGTTCTAAACTGAATAGTTTGCGTGTGAGATGCTTCCAAAGTGGTAAAATGTGTGTCCCCTACCCAAATAGCCCTGTAACTTCTAAAATAAGAGAATGATAAATCTAAAAAAAATATATTATGTACATTACCATAAAAACTACAAGCGAAAATTGGTTTGAATGAGATCAAGTAATTAGTTTTTTTTAATACGTCATAAATCGTAAACCGCAATTTAACTTTCGCAATTTTATGGATTTCATTTTGCAATAAAAATACCATAACTATGACTCGATTGTCGTAATGGGTGAACTTTTACTCATAACGGTACCTACAGGTTTGTACGGAACCCTCGGTGCGCGAGTCCGACTCGCACTTGGCCGGTTTTTTCTATCATGAAAAAGTTTTATTTTTTAGCTTAGCTAGTGAATAATACATCTATTTCTATCTAACTAATATTCTTGTATCCCTTTTTTTTGTTCCGCATTTTGTCTTTTCAACAATTATTTGTATTACCTAGCAGTGGAAACTTTAGTGCTTAAGTACTATCCATAATTTTTAAGCCAAATGTAATATTGATACCTGTTTGTTTCCTTAATAAAGAAAATAAAAAATAAAAATAAATATTAGAGACAAAAAATAATCGATTCAAAATAACGATTTCAAGGTACAAAACTAAACCTCAATGGACTTATTAAATACGTAACGTAAACATACAATGGGCTTAGTGTGAGTGCCACAAAACAATCGATTCGTATTAAATCGATCGAAAAGTAATTACTAGATTTAACGATTACATTACGACGATTTTACAACATACACTATTGAGCCTCTGATGATAAAAACAACTTTGACTATGGAGACAAGACATTATCGTAATCGTAGGCACACTATACCTTAAGAATTCTTAACTTATATATTTTTATGATGTGCATTTTCAGTAAACGATATACCAATGTCCGATGGAGAGAAAGGTTGCGAGCGAGCGGCACTTATGTTCCGATGTACTAAGGAACACGCACCTCATGTAAGTCCCAATCAAAATCCAAAATATTTAAATACAAAAAAGCCATTTAATAGTACTTTTACATGTCCTAATTATGATTATATGAAGAATAATATTTTTAATTTAAAAAAAAATTTACTGCCTCTGGTGGGATTCGAACCCACGACCCATCACAATAGTAGCATTATTGTGATGCCAAAAGTTCAAATTATGAAAATTTTTTACCCAACCACTCTAGGCTGACAATGGTGTCAGCCTTCATTAAAATAATTATATTGACAAGATGTACTGGTGCGAGCTAGGCAGTTTATAATAAAACTAATTTTTGATTTACTAGCTATTGCCCGCGACTTCGTTCGCCGTAATTAGTCTAAACTAAAGACCACGCGAACGAAGTCGCGGAAAACCACTAGTGTTACACGACCTCCGAAGCCGAGAGGCGAGCATACCGGACTTGGTGTCGCTATCTCTGAGGTTCCAGGTTCGATTCCCGGTCGGGTCAATGTAGAAAAATAACTTTTCTATATTGTCTCGGGTCTGGGTGTTGTGGTACCGTCGTTGTTCCTGATTTCAGTAACACAAGTGCTTCAGCTACTTATCATAGGATCAGAGCAATGTATATGATGTTGTTCAATATTTTTATTTTTATTTTTTACATTCAAAAATGTTTGCCAACTGAACAGCGACATCTCACGGTACGAAGCGCCATCTATAATGACAGTTATATTGCATCCCTCGGAAACCGTATATTTTTCTGGGATAAAAAGTATCCTATATGCTAGGCCAGGATATAATATATTTCTGTGCCAAATTTCATCTAGACCCGTTTAGCCGTTCTAACGTGTTTTTCTTTTGTTTTAGCTTGGAATTGTTTAACTGCGACTATTGCGAAATATTATCTACAAAATGTTATTAAATTAGAAGAAAATAAATGTAAAGCAAAGTACATATTCGTGTTCTTATTAAACTTTTATTTTTAACCGATGTTTTTTTTTATAACAATTTAGTAAAGTATGCAAATTTGGTTGTGGAAGTCATAGTAAAAGTCGAACTCGAACGGTAAATCTTTTACAGTAAGTAAAATCTAAGATTTGTCAATGGTCGGGCTTTGACAAAAAAGTACACCCTCAGTTGAGAAGGTAGCAGGAACAGGAGTTCATCAAATAGACCAAAAATTGCTGGACAATTGCAGCTAGTGAAAAATCTTCTGCGGGTCCGGCCTTCGTCATACCGTAAATAATAGTAATAGATTGTTATTTGACGAACGCTTCTAACATTTTCTGTGCCACCAGAGTCTGAAGTCAGTCTTTGAGCTCTGCGTGTTGACGGTGATGACTTACGGCACTGAGATTTGGTCCTTGTCTATTAGCTGTCTAACACAGGCTCAAAGTCACCCAGCGTGATAGAGAGTAAGGCTTGGCGTTTTGCAAGTTAAAATCCAAAACGAGGAGATCCGTGAAGACCATCACTGACATAGCTATTCAAATTACAAATTGCAAAGCTAAAAGGCAATGGGCAGGCCTCTTCGTTTGCAGAACTGCTGATAACCGTTGAGGATGTAAGGTTATCGAGTCTACCAGGTGGGAGGTCATGGCTCCTACCCGGTAGACTGTCGACCTCGTCAAGAATGCGGCTTGCCGCTGGATGCAAACGGCCCAGGCCCCCGATACAGAACCTTTTGGTAACAAATTGTTGACCGGAAAACCACGTGACACTATAGGATCTAACATTAGTGTCACGTGATTTACTGGTTGTCAATTCGATATCGAAGGGTCCTGAATCGGGGGCCTGTGCTGCTCGCTCTGGCGTTCTACAAGAGAATAGGACACTCCTTAAAACTGCGTATTTCGTGTTTTTTTTTCAGATGCTCCATATATTATTATCATCGAGGTAACGAATAAGTTTGTATGGAGCACCAAAAAAATATTTTTTGTCCACCGTAGCCGAGAGGCGAGCATACCGGACTGGGTGTCGCTATCTCTGAGGTTCGGGTTCGATTCCCGGTCGGTCAATGTAGGAAAATAACTTTTCTATATTGTCTGGGTGCTGTGGTACCGTTGTTGTTACTGATTTCTGTAACACAAGTGCTTAAGCTACTTATCATAGGATCAGAGCAATATTTGTGTTATTGTCCAATATTTATTCATTTTTATTTTATTATTTATTTCGATGTTGCTCCCATAGAAAATATTATTGTATATGAGCAGCTGATCACGTGGTTTTACGGAGTGTCCTGTTCTTTTGTATAGGGAAAACCCAAGTTCAGCACCTCCTCAATGACCTCCTATCATTGGACGACGATTATGAATCGAACTCAAGTTCATTCAAATATAATTTAAAGTATCACATTGCTATCAAAAATACTGTCCGAATTACATAAATTGGAGTTATTACTCAAATTTAAATTTATTTTCTGTAATTACATGTTTTTTTGTAATTTGGATCCATATCTTAATTCGGTTTTTAAATAAATTATATTCAGATGTAGTATAAATACGACGGGGTTTTGGTAAATATTTATATCGAAAACACATTTCGAAGGATAAACATTAAATCATATTAGCATGATGCAATTAGTTTTTATAGTGATTTTAGCTTTTGTAAGCGGATACAGCCATGTAAGTAAATTGAGTTCTAATTTGCTATTTTCAACTGTATTACCTTTAATATATTTGTGTGAAATGTGTGTATATTACATATTAAGTATGTATTTTATAGCATAAAAATATAATTTTGTTTGAAAAATTTTTTTTTATGTCTCTTGTAAGTTTAAATCATTAAAAAAACTGTATTTTTACAACAAATTTATTAATAATATTATGTAGAATCAATGTACAGACGCTTGTCAACCTACCACAAAACTTCATTAATTGATCTCTACGTAAGTCCAACGACTTACAGTTGAAAATGTGTTCGATGACCTTTAACTTTTTGGGTAGGTTGACCCGCCGTTGACTGTACCACGGCCTCGCGTACAGTAAATTATCATCATGTTTCTGGCACCCTATTAACATCTCATCCACTATACCCTGAAGTAGAGATTAATAATCATAGGGTAATAATTCGTGGTAGAACTGACGGTTGATGGGGCAGAAAGGTTCTGGAATGGAGGTCACGTACCGGCAAGCGCAGCGTAGGTCGTCCACCTACAAGGTGGACAGACGACCTGGTAAAGGTTGCAGGAAGCCACTGGATGCGGGCCGCTTCCAACCGGCCAATCTGGAAGTGGGGAGGCCTATGTTCAGCAGTGGACGTCCTATGGCTGAAATGATGATGATGATGAATTCGTGTTTTGAAAATTGGTACAGATAAATAAGAACACATCTTAAATACTCCGTTGTAGCTCCAAAAGTATTAATCGTAGAGTAAAAATGAATAGCACAAAATTTGTAGGAATTTTTTACGTTAAATCTTGTAAGAAGTAATCATTATACTATTCGTACAGATATTCGATAAGTATATGAGCAAAAACCTGAAAAAAGGGATCTTTAATCCCCTTTTGCACCCTTAGCACAGACCCCACCTAAGGGGACTTTTAGTATGTTCATCTAGACACCACAAGGTATACCTGTACCAATTTTCAAAACTACATAATTAAAAAAATAATGTAATACTTACCAAAATCAAATGTAACTGCTTTCTTAGTATTGATTAACTTACCGTTTTATCTATTTATTCAGTCATCATATTCATCACTTGGCTCGGTCTATGGCTGGATACTTGACTATTGCCAAGCAGCCAGCCACTCCATTAATCTAGAGAGATAATCTGACAAAAATTCTAGGCATTGACGGAAGAAGAACTTAAGGCAGAATTCACCAAGCTGGTGATGAAGTGTCTGAAGGACCATCCAGTGGACATGACAGAGCTGACCAACCTTCAGAAGTTGGTGGTGCCCAAGAAAACTGAAGTCAAATGCTTACTGGCCTGTGCTTATAAAATGGATGGAATTGTAAGTTTTTTTATCGTGTAATAGAAAGATAGAATCTTATGTTCAGCAGAGGATGTCGTATGGCTGAAATGATAATGATGAGATAGATACTCTATATTGCACGCTACTCTTTATGGCACAATTTAGGTGGTCTTATCTCTAGACGCGATCTTCTCCAGACAACCTTTAGTTAGGCAGAAAATAGTTGAATTAAAGTTGAGAGAGGCGGTTTAACTATAAGTAGGATTTTTCTGACAGTATGAAAAACTATCACTAGCATAATATAGGTTACTGTATATATAAACCAATTTGGTTGCGTTGATAATAATTAAATTTTCTTGAAGAGCCATTGCATCCAGCGGCTTTTTGCAACCTTTACCAGGTCGTCTGTCTATAAGTTGATAATGGAACCACTAAACGTTCTATACAAACTTGACGATCCAATGGATGTATTAATAATTTGCGTTAAACGCAAACGGTCCCGGATTCGTTTGGGTAAATCAGGACAACGGTAACCTAGGTGTGTTGGGAGAAGCCCCTGGAAAAATATTATACTGTCTGATATCTCTTATACAAGGGGGTTAATTTCTTATTTCGCTATCATGACAGTGGTCTGCAGTGTGACGCATATTAATGTTTATATTGTTTACAGATGAATGCTAAAGGCCTTTACGACCTCGATCACGCTTACAAAGTGGCCGAGCTCACAAAGAATGGCGATGAGAAGAGACTAGAGAACGGAAGGAAGATGGCCGACGAATGTGTTAAAAGTAATTTGTTGATTTTAATACTGTAGTAAACGATTAAACTGTTGAAATGGGACTCGTCAAAGCGAATAAAACGAGCTCAAACACAAAGGTTAAGTTGACTGGTAAAGGTCGCAAGAAGCCGCTGGATGCAGGCCGCTTCCAACCGGCCAATCTGGAAATCAATGGGAGAGGTCTGTTCAGCAGTGGACGTCCTATGGCTTAAATGATACAACACAAAGTATTTACTAGTAGCCATTGAACAGTTCCTTTATCTATCTACTACCTGGCTCCGATCAGATCAGCTCGATGGCATCAAGTTTCTAATGGCAAAATAACTCTTAGCAAAAGCCGAAATTATAAAATTTTTCATTTGCTGTTAATTTGTACCATAAAAAAGAATCACATACACATTAGTATGAACTTAACTTTTATTTTATTTTCAGTAAACGATGTTGAGGTCAGTGATGGAGAAAAGGGATGTGAAAGGGCAGGGTTGATGTTCAAATGCGCTGTAGAAAATGCGCCTAAGGTAAATAGCATAACTCCACAACAAATTGCATATGAAATTGCTGTAATATTCAGAAAATTTGCTTGCATATCAATAATGTTTTTAAAACAAATAGTGTTGAATAAGGCAGTCAATCATAATTTCTCATCGGGTTTTGTTTGTTACCATGTTTTTTCTTTTTTCAGTTTGGGTTCAAGCTCTAGAAAAACTCTAACAAGACGGAAGATAATCTTCTTATTTATAAACAAGTCTGTAATGCTCTACACATGAAGTAAATAGTTGTTAAAAATTTAAATAAATTATGGATTAAAAAAACAGTTTATTGTTTGTTTTTATTTAATAAATAAAGGTTGTATGAATTAGGGAACGCTGACTCGAACGTTCGATTTGTCAGAAGCTTAGGACATCACATAAAAAAAAAGATTTTTGAAAATTGTAAATTCGCAATAATTGACGCACTATAAACTTTTGCAGTGTTATGAAACCTCTCGCCAAGAACTCGATAGTAACAACGCTTAAAAAAGTGTCATATGAGCTAAAGAGACTAGGCACGTATTTTAAGCATTATTTACAGAGCCTTTCTTTATTATTGTTACACGACTAAACAAGTGTAATGTTTTTAGGGCATGTATGTGAGTTTCTTTATTGTACCTTATCGATTAAGTTAGAATCCGTACGTTCTGACGGATGACATAGGCGTCATGGTAAAAATAGTAATTAAGGTTCTGCAGCAGCTTCTGCAGAGGCCCTAAAACGGCGCAAATATGAAAGTCTTGGTGAGACTTACATATTTGAACCATTTGGGGTGGAAACTTTGGGCCCGTGGGGACCGAGTGCCCCACAAGCTATACCGTGAGTTGTCTAAGCGTATAGCTGAGACATCTCACGATCCAAAGGCTGGCTTATACCTTGGCCAACGGGTTAGCCTAGCTATCCAGCGTGGTAATGTTGCCAGCCTTTTGGACACCTTTCCCTTGAACGGTGATCTCAGTCAGATATTTTATTTATACGGATCGTTCCTATGAATAAAATATCTGACTTTGTATAAAGAGTTTAGTTGTAGAATATGTACATATAATTAGGTATTTTATTTTTATGTAATTTAGGCAAATTATAAACTCAATTAGGTACTTATGTGCGGCCTGAAAAAAAAAAGATATTTTAAACTTATTAAATGGGGTCTCAAAATGAAGGGTGATTACAAAAAAATAAGCACCGTATAGGCTTAAACGTACTTTTGGGTATTAATAAACAGGCAAAAATATGGATAAAAAGAAGTTTATAAAGTAAAACAATATATTACCGTCTTATATAATAATTATATTTTTATGTAAAGTACTGCAGTCCGTAAACTCCTGGGTAAAAACATGGTAATCATGCCACATAATGATCTCTTAGAAGTAGAAGTTTGGACCAAAAGCATGCATCACTACACACACACATCATTTGGTTAACATAACTTCCTCGATAACACCAGATAGATCAAAGATAGGCAACCACACAACACAATAACGAAGACATTAAATTTCATATATTTGTATTCCTGATAGTAATGCTAGATCAACTCGTCTAGGTAGGATGCCATGCCATACAAATCCTCTTTTTACTATCTATACAGGGCTACATTGCAAAGGGGTGCCAAATCCTTAGGAGTGGCTTAGAATCAGTAACTTCATTGAATTATGCAAAGAACAAAATCATGATATGTTAAAGTATTTTTTTTCGTAACATACGATAATTAAAAATAATAACGATTAAGACGCTTCTTTATATAGTTCCCTAGATCATTTTTAAAATTTGTCACCCCTTTGCAATGTAACCCTGTATTCTCCAGGTACTACTAGAGACTAGCTTTCCGCTATGGTATATGCTGTGTCCTATAACTTGTGTATAGGACACAGCATAATACCATAACGGAAAACTAGTGTAGTGTAGTTTTTAACAGTAGTCAAATTTAAGGAGGCCCCTATTGCATGGCTATTAAAATATTAAGTTGCCTGAATTTTTTAAACAATTGCCTATAGTTACGTTTAAAAAACAGTTGCATGCCTGGCTTCTGAATAAATGCTATTACTCAATACAAGAATATTTTGATGATAAATAATTTATATGATCGGACTAACTTACCTAGTGACGTCCGATCCTCAATTATGTGAAGTAATCTCGTCCTCATTGTGTACAATGTAGTACGCACTTTTTGCTACTGCACTGATTACAATCTTCAAAGTTAGGCGCGTGCATGAACGCGTCAATAAACTAAAAAATAAATAACCGGAACGTGCCCGCACCGTCACCTATCAATGTCATCTGTCACCTGTCAATGTCATTATTTCAAAGGATAAAACTGGACACAACTTTCAAAAAGAAGGGAAACTAAGTAGTATGTAGGTATTTATAGCATATAATCTTTTTTGTACTTTAAGGATTGATAAATACATACTAACTGGGTCGGGCTGGGGATAGGATGAGGACGAGATTACTTCACATAATTGAGGATCGGACGTCACTAGGTAAGTTAGTCCGATCATATAAATTATGTTCCATAATCTCGTCCTCATTGTGTACAATGTAGATGTTCAAAGAGGAAAGTTGTGTCGACAAAGCAATATAAACATTTATTATGATCATTTATATGATTTGCTAAAGTCTTCGCACATGATAAAACTTTATTTTATTAACTATCTATTGGTAGATGCTTAATTCAAGTTTTATCTAACAAGGATATAGTTTTTTGATTAATTCATTGGAATTAATCAACCAACCCTGTATATCGATACAACCCTGTATATCGATACAACCCTGTATATCGATACAATCCTGTATGATGATATACCTTGTGTGATGATACACCCTGTATGATGATACACCCTGTATGATAATACAACCCTGTATGATGATATAACCCCGTATGCTAATACAACCATGTATATTGATACAGTCCCATCCCATTTGATGACACAAACCTGTACCTATTTTATACCATACAGGTGGGCCAAAAAATGTGTAGGAATTCTATAAAATCGAAAATAGCAAATTTTACTTTAATTGCAATACTCTTTTATTTTTGTTAAAACTGTAAGTCTTTATGAATTTATAGATTTGCTGGGACTGAGACTGATAATCCACCTGTTGTACACTTTTAAGTTTGTGCAATAAAGTTTTAAATAAATACCCCGCGCTATTAAGTAGGTATATTCTTTACGAATAAACTAGAGATCACGCAAACGAAATCGCGGGGCAACAGCTAGTTTAATAAGTTGTCATGGAAATGGAGCCAATGCTTTGAACTATTAATATCCGTCTCATTTATCCAGTAGTATGTAGTACATACTTAGTATATGGTTACCTAACAAGGTAAATTTAATTTATCGATGTGCAAGTAGGTAGTTAAGCTAGTATTTCTTCTGAAAAGACTTATTTTATTTTATATACTAAGAAAATCTAGTAACCTTTTAAGTTATCATTGTCTGTAATACAATTTTTTATGCAAATAAATTAGTCTTAGGTATTCTTAATAACTCCTGTTCAAGGTGTAGTTCCAAAGTAAAGGAAACTAAAAAAAATTATATGGATATTTACTATCGCAAATTTTTCATTAATTATATGTTATAAATAAGGAAATTATATACAAATACTACTAGTATTGTTCCAGTAGGGATCCTATTTTGTTGAAAATAGTTTCAACATTATTTTACTGAGAAAGATTGATTTTTACTCATCTTCTTAGAAAACCGTTATATGTGTTACACTTGTATGGCTGGAAATCAGTATGAGACTTCCTGCACTTTATGTGTGGATCCCTGGTAGGGGATATTAATAAGTTAATGAAACAGTCTGAATACTTATTTATAAAAAGATTCAATGACTGGTCAATTCTTGTAAGCTAATAAAAAATAATAATTAAATAAGTAATAATTTACCAATACATCACATCGGATAAGATAGAAAGTTTCCTCCGGCTCAAAATACTTGTAGCAGCCTTACAGCCTTAGTCCAATAACAAGGTAAGGCAACATTTATTGCCTGCATTGCCTTAATTATTGCCACTGATCAATGCCTCTATCGTCTCATCCATTATTTTTTTTATTTTTATTTTTTTTACCATTTAGAAATTTTCTGTCATTATTTATCATCTCCATTTTTGCTTTACATGGTAATTTAATATCTAATAAAATTATTTATACATAGACTTACATAGGTACTTGACAATCTTCAATTATAATTGTAAGATTCATGCCTTAATTTAAATAATAATTTTAAGTCAGTAGTATATTTTTTATGAAGTTTATAGTTTCATGGATACAATTTTAATTTTTTAATTATGTTTTAATAAATCATATTTTATTATAATCATCTATTTAAATGTGAACCTTTGTTATCCACCTGGGATAATTCAGTTTATTTACTATCTTTAGTATCTTGATAATTTAATGATTGGATGATTATTTATCTTTGTCTTCAATTTTTGGTATCAAACATTTTCACAAATAATAAAATGTCTAGAAATATATGGTTTATAACAAAAATATATTAAAAATATATTTAGGTCAGATTTGAAAATTCAAGTTATCATTGGAACTTTGTGTCTAGTTTTGAATTTCTCTTACTTTTCCAAAGGTAGCAGATACCTACTTAAAAATTAAAATAATTGGTTTTCGACCTTATGACAAGTACATAAGGATCAATTATGGTGCGACATTTTTGCCTGTAAATAAAGCTGCATAAATCTTTCCATGGGTTTTTACTGACTGAAAATATTGGAATATAACATACAGTTACAGTTAAAAAAGTTTTTAATTATGGTAATTTTTATCTTGTTGATAACATGGATAATTATTTTTCCATTTCTGTAACAGTGATCTTCACTCACATTATTTGTAAGTAACACTCATCTTGAGTGTGTCTTTATTTCACATGATGAAGACTAGAAATAATCTAACTAGCCATGGCGATCAGCTAGAATAATAACCTTAAGTCAGTAACAGTGTTAAATTTTAATTGCTTTCATAGATTATTATAGAATCTTGAGAATTAAGCTTGATACTATGAGAATTTAAGGTTTACCCGCTTGTAACCAGATCTAATATTATAAGTTACACAAATGGGATACCATATCAGTTGTATAGGAACATACAAACATGCACCAGCCAACATCAATTTGTCATGGTCTCCAAACAGGGAGTCAACTTCCCTGTATTATGAGGTACAAGACAATGTATCTCGCCAGGGTCATTCGACCAGAGTATCGAACCTGGGACCTTTTACGTTAAGGCACTTCACGAATCAAGTGGACTAATGATCTTTAAGTCACAGATATCAATTAGCAATGTCAAGTAATGTTTATTTATTTATTTAAGCTTTTTAGTAAAATATAAGAGAAAAAAAAATACTTAATATGGTCATAACTACATGAACTATTGGAGTAAACAGGTTGTTTTCTATGGTATGCTTTATAAAGTCTTGCCCTCTTGGGCCAACATCAAGAAGTATCTCAATTACTTGTGGTAAAAAACTTGTGGAAATCCACACCGAGATAAACCATAATTTGTAAAAGCGCTATTTATCATTGACTTGTATGTATATAAATGGGGCAGAATAAGACAAGCAGATCTGAGACCAACAGATTGTCTTGGTACCATTAATGGTTGCCAAAGGCCCAATTTGATAGTAACAACTGATGAAATTATTAAAAACTTAAAATCTTTATAAACAGACTGAAATTGTCTAGGTAAGTATATGACTTGTTTACACAAGACTCAGAATTCCTTAAGCCTTCAATATCAGCAGGCAAAGGAGCTTCTTTCATAGCCTCCTTAGAGTCAAAGTGTTAAGTTGAAAAAATTACTAAGACGGAGGGTATTACCTCATGGTCTCGGTACCCATATACTCCCTCCTTTCTTTTTTTCTTCAGTGGCATTCGAAGATATGTATCGTCTTGATACTTTTTTGTTCGACTATATTTTCAACTTCAATTAATGAAGTCGGTCTCTGGTCAACCTTATAAGATTTGCAGACCCGCAATATTATAACAAAAATTTTAAGCCACAGGCTAACCCCTCGTGAAAGCAAGTGGAAGTGTTATAATTCTGCTGCGAGACAGAAAAGAGGAATAATTGTTCTCTCGGTACATATGATGCGCTAGAAGAATTTTATAATATTAATAACTTACCTTATGCTATTACAGATCCTTTGTAGTATATTTCTGGTGCAACATTGTATTGGTCTCATGGTCAACTCTTCATGAAGACTAGAGCCATAATGTTACGTCTCAGGAGGAATCCCTCGAGGAGACGCTTCAGACTGAACAAAAACCCACTGGCCACTCCATCGTAAAGGCCAGTGCTTCTGTACAGAGCAGTTTCTGTGGAGTCATTCGGAGACATGACAGACAACTAGAATGAACATATTGATCACCAACGGCCAACCTCCCGTGAAGGCTCCGATGTCATTCATTCTGAGACATGAGAGACAACTAGAATGAACTTAATGATCACCACGGCCAACCTCCCGTGAAAGCTCCGATGTCATTCATTCTGTCTCGTTTGCGGGCTGAAGAATAACGCAATTCTGTCACACACACTCCTTGTTTTCATGATTAATTTCTGGCTGATTATGTTGTTGGAGTGGAGGCCACGTCTCGGCGAACGTAGTGTAGGGCGCTTCTCAACTCGATGGGCCGACGAACTCGGGAATATGGCTAGATACATTTGTATCAAAGCAGGAGATCGTACTCCTTGGCGCCCTTTGCGTCCTTCCCGTACGTCCAGCAGTGGGCTGTAATAGGCTGAGATGATGGTGATGGTGATGATATTATAAATATAATAACACTAAAATTAGTGTGCTGTGGTGGTGATAGAAATCGTAGTAATCGTAATAATTGAGCCGAGGTATCGGTCCAACAATTTCACAAATTCAACTGACAAGTTTTGTTTTCCAGCCACCATACTTTTACACAAACATCACCGTATTTTCTTCTTGGTTTTTTGCATTTGTATGTAAGCTGTAAATCACTAATTAGTTTAAAAACTAATTTATTCTAAATATTTATGTCTTCAGTGCTGTGTACAAAAAAGTACAATGACATTGACAGGTGACAGATGACATTGATAGGTGACGGTGCGGGCATGTTCCGGTTATTTATTTTTTAGTTTATTGACGCGTTCATGCACGCGCCTAACTTTGAAGATTGTAATCAGTGCAGTAGCAAAAAGTGCGTACTACATTGTACACAATGAGGACGAGATTATGGAACATAATTGATTATTATATAGCTTTTTCTTGACATATTTTAATCATAATATAATATTTAATACTTGATAATGATAATCCTTTTGACATTGAAGTGCTTTAATATTGCTGTAATTTTTTATAATTATGTACATTGAATATCAACTTTTTATATTTGCATGACTATATATTATATTTGTAAAACATCTTGTAAAACTATGTTAAAAGCAAATAAATATTTCTGATTTCTGATTTCTGCTGAACATAGGCCTCCCCCAGTGACTTCCAGATTGGCCGGTTGAAAGCGGTCCGCATCCAGCGGCTTCCTGCAACCTTTACCAGGTCGTCTGTCCACCTTATAGTATTCATAATATGAACGGATGAATTATTTTTTGTTTCTGCATACAATCTAACGGCCTACTTCGATGATGGTGTAGCAGTAGCAATTTTTTTTTGTGATTTCTATATTAATACCATAGTTAAATCTGTTTGTATGATGAATACATTCGCCCACTTAAAATCCTGTTCAAAACAACATTCTGTATAAAATCGGATTCAAAGCATTATACACCAGAAGCTTCATAATCATTAGCCTATGGTAATCCACTGTTGCACATGGGCCCGTTGGCATGCACCGGCTGCCCGCAACCCTGACTAGGGCGTCAGTCCACCGAATGGGAGGCCTACCCACAGTTAATTCATCAGAAGATTATTAAAAATATAATTATATTTTTAATGAAGGCATGCACCGGCTTATAGGCACTTACTTGCGTCAGCTTAGACCAGGCACTGAAGTGACCATGAGCTCGCATGAAGGAGGGGCTGAGTTATTTAATTCCGCATACATATTCCAACTCATTATCGTATCTTAAAAGGGCCTCTTTGTATTAAATATCTATCCCCACGAACGCTTACCAAAAGGGCCGGCCTTCGTGCCGTGATTTTCCGTAGGAGAGACACAATAATACTAATATAAAATATTAATTATATTTTATATAATAGGCTGGTTATTTTACATAATAATAAATTATATTTTATATAAGTCTTTTCGCATTAGTATGTATAGTTATACGCATTAGTATGTACTGTAGTGAAATCTCTGTAAATATAAGTACTTTTTGTTTCAGACTGCTTTTGGTGACATTAAAAAGGTAAAATTCAAAAAAGGAAATCAATTAGTAAAATATTTTGTTGGTTTCAGCTATTTTTTATTTGTTTTTCTTTATGTCAAAATGAGTAAATCTAATAAAGAAATTCAATTCATTTTTAAATTTTATTACAAAAAAGGAAACAAAAATTGGGTGCTACACAAGCTCACCGAAAGAAACCTAATTTTATTTTATTTTATTTATTCATGGTACAGCAACAGCATACAAATCACAATTTACATCTAGAAACATTATTACAAAATACATATTTTAAATTTGTCCCATGTCCCATGTCCCACACCATGAAGCTCCTTGAGCGGATTGTGGATCCGACAGGGTGTGATGTCTCGGAGTGTCAATATGGGTTTCGTCCTGGCAACGGTACTATGGACCCTGTTTTCGCCCTAAGGACCGTCATGGAGAGATACAGGACGAAGAACACGTCTCTGCACTTGCTCTTTCTTGATCTGCAGAAGGCCTTCGACTGTGTCCCTCGGTGTGGTGTGGTTGGCACTGAGATCCAAAAGGGTCCCCGAGGCATATATTGACATTATTCGAGACATGTACCGCAGCTCCGATTCTATGGTTTGGAACGCTGTTGGCGATACCAAACCGTTCCCCATCACCGTCAGTGTACACCAGGGTTCCGTCCTCAGTCCGTTTCTGTTCAGTGTGATATTAGACGTTGTGTCAGACAGCATCAGAGACGCACATGAGCAGCCACCATGGCTGCTGATGTATGCTGACGATATCGCACTGGTGGACGCGGACAGGGGCAGGCTGGTGAGACGGGTGAACGAGTGGAAGCAGTCGCTTGAGAGCGGTGGTCTAAAACTCAACCTGTAACTCAACCTCACCTGGCCTGTAACTCTACAGATCCAACGCCCGTCCGCATAGGCGGAGACAAGGTTATTTGTAACTCCAGAATGCCGGTTAAGCTGAAAGGACAGATCTATAAGTCCATCATTAGGCCTGTCCTTTTATATGGCAGCGAAGCGTGGCCGAAAAAACAACTTAGGTATTTCTAACTATGTTCAAGTAGGAACGATTTAAGGAAGTGAAATAAACCGTGTACTCATTTGCGATTCCTTATCGAAACGTAATGAAACCGTTTTTAGAGATATTGATAACTGGTGATAATAAGTGAATCATGTAGGTACGACAAGAACGTTTGAAAAAAGTCGTGGTCAAAGGTCGGTCAGGCTTTACAAACAAACCAGCACTATGGTGATTGTGTATGGTGGGATCGAAAGGCATTGTTCATTATGAGCTTCTATTGCCGGGTAGAACCATAGATTTGGATGGATCTCTACTGCCAAGAACTGATAAGACTAAGAGCCGATTTTTCAATAGCCAGATAACTTTTACTTGAGGAATAAGTTTGACATGTTTGCAATTTTCGTATAGAAAATTATTCAAATCGTTGATTTTATTCGTTGAATAAAAGTTATCTGGCGAATGAAAAATCGGCCCTAAAGCAAAAAGATGAGAAAGCGCAGGAATTGATCAATTGAAAGTTGTGATCTTATCACGATAACGCTAGATCACACTCATCTTTAGCCACTCAGTAAAAATTAAAAGAGTTTGGCTGGGAGGTATCCGCCATATAGCTCTGACCTTGCACCTTCAGATTTCCCTCTGTTTCGGTCGCGTTTTTAGGGTTCCGTACCTCAAATGGAAAAAACGGAACCCTTATAGGATCACTTTGTTGTTCGTCCGTCTGTCTGTAAATACCCTTTTTCTCAGGAACGCGCGGAGGTATTCAGCTGGAATTTATGACAAATACTCAAGTCTACTGTCCCTTGGAGCTGTGAAATAATTAAACTTCTAACCCAACGCAATTAAAAGATACAGCCGTTTATGCCGCAAATTTGGTACGAAGCAACGTCTTATAGCACAGATAAAGGAAACGGCAAAAAAAAAAAAATGTTTCATCATTTAATAAAAACATTAATAATTTAAAACTTACTACCCTTTTCCTCATGACCGCGTAAAGGTATTAAATTAAAATTCATTTCAAATACTCAGGTCTACAATACCTTTAAGCTGTAACAAATCAAACTTCTATATGAACGCAATCAAAAGAAACAGCAATTTAAACCGCATATTTTCAAACTCGCAACTACTTGCAAGAGAATCAAAACCTAAAGGGTACTTCCAGTCGACCTAGAATCTTGAAATTTGGCATGAAGCAATGTTTTATAGCACATATAAAGGAAAAATTCCGAAACACTTATTTTTAGTTACATCACATAGATAGATTTCATTTTACAATAAAAATACCATAACTATGACTTGAGTGATGAATGAACTTTTATTTATATACCTACAGGTTTGAACGGAACCCTCAGTGCGCGACTCCTACTCGCACTTGGCCGGATTTTTTTAATCAGAAGTCCTAACATTTCTACAGCAACGGAATCATGTCACTACCTACAAGATAACAAAGACTCATTGAACAAAATAGCATATAATATAAACTGTAAGTAAATATTATTAAACTTTGAAAAAGAAAATGTCTTGCGTTTTCATATAAAATGCAAAGAAACTTTTTCTCCAACCATACTTCTCAAAGATTCATTTAACATGCTTTTACGTAAAACATAAAAATTACAAACTGATTGAATCTTCTCCCTGTTGGTTTTTCTAAAAACATAAAAAATTACAAACTGAGTACCTGGGTCGAAAATTGCACCTAGGTAGGTAGATCAAAATCCTTTTCGCTAGTTCGTTATCTGATATTATTAAACCTATTGTTTGACTAACACCACTATCATAAAACAGATTGAATCTAATAAAAATCTGATGCATTGTTTATCAAAATTCGGTTATCTATCATCATTCATCATTATTGAAGTCTATTTTCTGCAATCATTTTTTAAATAGTTTGGATTTATATCTCAAATTCAATTCGATTACTAATTTATTTCCATAACATTTATTATACTCAGATTTAGTATAAATACGTAGCATTTTTGGTTAAAGTTTATATGGAAAATTTATTTTGAAGACTAAACTTCTAAATACTATGATTCGGTTATTTTTAATAGTTCTGGCATTTAGTGGATACAGTCATGTAAGTAATACTCGTATATATGTTTTAATACTACATGGCACGTTGATTTACCTTGGATGTACAGGATCCCGGGTTCGATTCCCCTAGATCGGGTCAGTTAAGAAACTTTTTTTGTAGATTGTCTGAGTGTAGTGCAAGACCCATTCCAAAATTCATTGTTTGGTTCCTCGTTACATAATGATGTAAGTTATCAGCTACTTGGAGCCGGTGCCAACCAGTGAGAGTGTAGTATTTTGGCAACAGGATTTGAAAATATAAGTAGAATAAGAAACACGTCTTATTTTAATGATGATGTTTTATATTGAAGTGTGTCATAACAAAACAGTTATTAGACATGCTTAGAAGACATTAGGATTTTGAATTAGGAAAAAACTATAAAGGAGGCTATATTACAACAGAGAGTTTGAATGTTTTCGTTTGCGCCGACTCCAAAAGTAACTGATTAGGTACTTACGTGTTAAGATTATTTTTAACTTTTAATGTTTTGAAGTCAGTTTTATTTTTTATAAAATTTATTTATGTAGATACTATTTGGCTGCTTGCTGTAAGCTGTCCCTCCTAGCTCTTTTATAAGAAAGATTCATAGTGACTTTTAGTTTAGTTTATTTAGTGGTATATTCAAATCAAGATACTATAAGAAACTCTGTTCAAATCAGCACCTTACTCCAGGCATTGACAGAAGCAGAGATGAAAGCCGAATTCTTCAATAGGGTGATGAAATGCCTCAAGGACCACCCAGTGGATATTACGGAATTGACCAATCTTAAGGCATTGGTCGTGCCCCAGAAAACCGAAGTGAAATGTTTGATAGCCTGCGCTCACAAGATGGATGGAATAGTAAGAACATTTTAATCATAACTCTTTATGTTTTTTTAATCTGGTTAAATATTAATTTATTCAATAAAAAATATAATTCTAATAAAACAAAAAAAAACTAACCTAAAACTAAAAGCTATCTACTCCAAAATAAAAACGTGTCCATGAGGCAAAGAGGTGAGAATGCTAGTAGCGTTTCCACGCTGAAATCGAAATTAATTTAGATAATTTGGAAGTATGATGGTCGGCATCTCCTAGCCAAAATCAATCTCGAAGATTAATAATTGGGATATTGTGCACCTTAAGTAATCAAATATTATGTGAATAAAAGTAACAAGTAATTACCTATAAGGCGACAAAATAAACCTGGCTGAGCTGATATACAACAACTATGGGAGCAACATCGAAATCGTGTATAAATATTTAAAGATGCTGCAAACAATCTGCAATTTTGTACAGCCTGTTTATTCAGAAACGTATTTTTTGTTTTTACAGTTAAATGCTAAAGGCCTTTATGATCTCGATCACGCTTACAAATTGGCTGAGCTCATCAAAAATGGCGACGAGGAGAGACTAGTGAATGGAAGGAAGATGGCTGAGGAATGTAACAAAGGTACTTTACACATATTTATAAATATATTTCCTCTAGGCGCTTTGTCCTGTTTCTAGTCGGGTTACACTTGACCATAATTATTATAATTGTTATCAGACCAACCAAGTCACATTTGACCATGGCCATACATCCAGTGTTATCTGTATGTGCAGTCTAAACAATGTTTTTCCTCACCACTACAAATGGCTCATCATCATTACAATCATCATAAAATCATATTATCAGCCACTCTGATCTCACTGCAGGGTATACCGTCCTCCGTAGAGCGCCATGTACTACGGACATCAAGTGGTACATCATCGTAATCACCATCATTATCATTATCATTTCAGCCATTCTGATCCATAAACTACGGTCATTCATCAAGTGGTACACCCATTATCATCATTTCAGCTACTCTCATCTTACTGCAGGGTATAGCGTCCTCCTTAGAGCGCCATGTACTATGGTCATCAAGTGGTACACCATCATTATCATCATCATTTCAGCCATTCTGATCTCACTGCAGGGTATAGCGTCCTCTTTAGAGCGCCATATACTACGGTACTTGATGACCGTAGTATATGTACATGTGTACTAGTCCTTGTGCTAATCCAATTCAGACGATTTCCGCTCTCGTGATATAGTGATATCTAGCAGGAGAATAACTCCGAGCTCTTTCATCTATTTGCGGCCACCATTTATTCAAGGACTTGTTTCACCTGCCATTACCATGTCTAGCCAAGTGGGTAAGTAAGTGGTACATAGTTTCTGCAAGATCCAGGTATGATCTATTTCTATGTTAGTTATGGGCATAGAAATAAAAAGCACAGTTAAATTAACTATAACTACTGCTTTTATTCAGCATTTCAATCAAGCAGAGTCACAGTTCAAGATCGTACAAAGGATTACATTATTCGAACGACTTATGAACGACTGTACAAGTTTGCTTTGTTTAGTTAGCCATAAAGGCTGGGCAATCGTTGTGATAGTTAGAAGAGTATTTTTATTTAATTTTCAGTGAATGATGTTGAAGTCAGCGATGGAGAGGAGGGTTGTGAAAGGGCTGGATTAATTTTCAAATGCGCTGTAGAAAACGCACTTAAGGTAATTTAGCTTAATTCTACATAATGCAAAATGTAAGTAAGTGTAAGTTACAAAAGATGATCAAGCTAATTAATGTTTACTATTCACCCTGTTTTATTATTACAACATCAATTACTTACTACTAAGGACCTCTAAAGCTGGCTTTATTGAACCGATTTGGCTGATTGTTATTTTATTTTTTAGTTTGGATTCACGCTCTAGAAAAAGAAATCTAACAAGAAGGAAGCGGATCAACTTATTAAACTTGTAATGTTCCACATGATTATGCAGTCAAAGATTAAAATAAAGAATTGTTGAGCAATAGAATTGAATGTCTTTATTTATTTAAGCATGCGTAGAGAGCTGGCGAGCGACGCGAGAGCCGTGCATTCGCGGCGTGTTCGTCAAAACTTTACGTTCCTACTTACTTCCCCATAATTAACAGATTTAGTTTTACTTGACTCTTAAAGAGACAATTAAATTTTTTTGGTGGGGATATAGTTTCCACTGACATAAATAATTGAGATACTCGTACATGCTTATTTTTTTCCGAAGTAGATGAACAGTATGCTTTACAGTTGCAAAAACAAATTTAGATCGATCTGATACCATAAAAAAATAATGCAAGAAAATGAATAATATCCTCGCAGTTGTTACGAATATGTATCCTATGACAGTAGACAGACGAAACATCTGGGTAGTTCCAACTTCTACAAAGAGGTGGTACGACATATCCAACTCGGCTAGGCAATTTCGGAAAACTACGTGATATCTTCTCAACCGCTATCCGATGTCGTCTTTGAGCAATGCGTGTTCCAGTGATGACTATGGCATCGAGTTGTGGTCCTTGACCAAGTGTAAAATTACACAGCGTTCTATAGGGGGAGCTATGCTTGGCGTTTCCTTGCGAAATAAGATTCAATAGAGGATACCCTTAAAAGAACCAAATTCACCGTCATTGCTCTTCGAAATGTAAAGCTAATGTGGCAATAATCAGGCCATATCGCTCGCAAAAGAGACGACCGTTTAGATAAGACGTTTTCGAGTGGCGACCATGAATTGGAAGACGCGACGTGAGAAGGCCTCCCACCCGGCGGACTGATGACCTAGTCAATGTTGTGGGAAGCTGCTGGCTGCAAACGGCCCAAAACCCATCACTGGCATCCTATGGGGGATGCCTATATCCAGCAGTAAACTTCCAAAAGCGGTTGATGATGATGTTACATTGAAACTCTTTGTTTCTAAGTCGGCTGTACTGTTAAAGATCCTGTGTTGTTGCTACTTGCAATAGAGGTATCGGAGTTCTCTAAAAGACTAAATTCTCTAATGGTTGTCCTCTACTGGTTTTCGGAAGAGATCGCTATTAGCAATAAGACTGCCTAAATTGTACATCTTTCTGTAAAAATCATGTGTAATTTACTTGTATGGTGTGCAATAAAGAGTATCTATCTATCTATCATGTAAAGGATAGGTAACAATTTTTTTAAAATATTTCTCTTCCATTGCTATCAAATTAAATCACCTGATTATTGTTTTTCATTCTATGCCATAAGGTAAAAGTGCATTTGTAATGTAAAAGTATCTAAACAAATTTAGTATTTTCAAAATCCAAAGATACCAAAAGAATGTTTTTTAATACAAATTACAAAATATTATAAATACGAGATGAAAATACGTATCTTGTATCTGTACTAATGTATAGTAAATTGTGAATACAATGAGTCGCATTTCTTTATGTAAATTAAAATAAAAATGACGATTCCGATATCTATAGAGGGATGCTCAGTTTTTGGACTTATGATTATTATACATTATATATAGTTTACTTCCTTAATTAACATTTTATCCAAACTTATCTATGTCTATCTAAAAATATATTATATTGCAATTATTGTAATCAAAATGATGTTTATGTTACACTGAATAATATAGAGGGTTGCTCTATTTTTGGTCATCTGATTATACCAATTTGATATAGTTTTATTTCCTTTATTAAATTTAATCCAAGCTCATCTATGTTTATCTAAATTTTTTACTAATATATAGCAATTATTGTAATCAAAATAATGTCTGTGTTACGCGGAATAATAGATTACGTTATTATTATAATTTATTTTCTGTGATTTAGTATAATTTGGATGCTTATCTCGAATTGGTAATTTATATTAATTATAATCGTACATAGTATAAATACAAAGCCGTCTTTTAGAAATATTTATACCGAAAATAAGTTTCAAATGAGCTGCAATATGATTCAATTAGTTTTTATGGTGTTGTTGTTAATTAGTGGATATAGTAATGTAAGTAGTGTCATTTTTTATGCGTTTTATATCTATATTTGACCTTTCTTTGTCAGAATTATTTTGTATAGAGAGGACAAGATTCTGCATGTCAAAGTCTACTATAGAAGTCATATCGATAAATAACATCCTGTGTGTTATGATCAGTGATCGGAGTAGGTAGATTGATTTGATGTACTTTGGTAGTGCTAGTGCTTTTTCAAAAACTGATACTAAGAAATTCCGGAATCCCGGAGACATGTCCATATTAACATCAATGTTTGAGATTATTGACCCCAAATCAATCTACCCATTCCGATCACTGGTTATGATGCTATAGTTACATTATCCATAGGGCTAATGTTAGGACTTGTCCTATTATTTTTTCTGTGCATGTTTTTAGGAATTTTATTAACATGGTGTGGTCTGTAACAGGAGTGATCCATACTGATATTATAAATGCAAATGTAACTCTGTCTGTCTGTCTATTAAGTGTTCATGCCTAAACCGCTGAACGAATATCGATGATTTTTGGCAAAGAGATAGATTGGACCTTGGAGAAGGACTCAAGCATTTTTTTAGACTAGATAAGTAAAAAAAATTGAATAGAAACATGCACTACATACATAAATGTAAAATTTTTTTTTAAGGCACTCCAGTAGCACAAACGTTAAAATCATTCATTAAACGTTTACAGTAGTTCTGCCAATTAAAAGAGTACACAAAACAATATGCTCTCCATACATTATTATCGAAAAACGCGAATTTGATGATGTTCTCATAGAAAAAGTTGTTTGTATCGTCATCGATACAATCGCTTCCTTAAATTTTCCTGTTTTAACAACAACCTTATAGACTGTCGACGACACTGTGGACAATCCTGTGCAAATGATACACAAGATGATTTAAAACTTCTATATTTTGCTCTTTAAAGCGTAACACACATAGAAAGCGTGAGCAAGACAGCGACGGGTTGGGTCGGGAGTAGGTGGGTCTATTAAAATACATTAAATGGGTGCCTACAGTCAACTGGCGTGACCTGCACAGGCCGGCTGTCTGTGGGCGCCCATAAGAACGTATGTTAGTAGACCCGCGCGAGCCGTACTCCCGACCCTACCTGTCGCCGTCCTGCTCACGCCTTTTGTGTGTGTTACGCTTAAAGCTAAGTGTGTACCTACAAGTGGGACTCGCGTAAGCTACACAGTTAAGAACCCTCAACGTTATCGTGACTACTGATTTCGACACTATATCTAAACATGTAAATATTTTTCCAGGCTTTGACCGAAGAAGAGATTAAAGCCAATTTCATTAAGTTGGTGATGAAGTGTATGAAGGACCACCCCGTGGAACTGACAGAGCTGGTCAACCTGCAGATGTTGATTGTACCACAGAAAACCGAAGTCAAATGTCTGCTGGCCTGCGCTTATAAACTGGACGGGCTAGTAAGATCATTTTGAAACTTTTAGTTCGCTCTGAAGTTTTTGGATGCAGGTTTTTAGTCAGAAAATATAATACTTATGCCATGTTTATACGACTTAAAATACTATGTCAAATCATTTCTTCTTTTATTGCCTCATAGTCGAGGTGAGGCCTGTGCTCTGCTGGGACGTATAAAGTAAACATACTTTACTTTATATTTTATTCCTGACTAAAAACCTGCAAGAAACAACTTTAGAGCGAACGTTTTTCGCGAAAAGTTTTGCAAGAGCTGTTACATTTTTTTACGACAACATACCAATTATGGTTTCGAAGTACGGAATTAATTGGAATCCTTGTGTGACATGGCACCAGACAATGAATTTTGACAGGTGCCTTTCCTTGCATACCCGTAGCCCAGCCGATTTTTTGTGACAATGTATCTTATTGTATTCAGTAGTCGTGTCTTTAAAAAAGCAAAATAAAATTTTGCAATACTCTTTTCTAAATTGCGAAGCCATTGCGTCCTACCAAATCTGCTTTTTTCTTCTTTCTGCTTTTGCTAGGGCGGAACTTAGATCGGCCGCTGTAAGAATAACCTAACCTGAGGGCTACACTCATGACACCAATGGCAAGTGCAATTGCGGTGCTTTTGTCTAAGCTAAGTTGCACTTGCGAAGAATGTTACGCGCCACCGACAGTGCGGTTTGTATGGCGGAATACTGGTCATCAAAACTTTGATAGAATTGCCGCCGATACGAAAAGAAGAAACCAGGCAAAAGAGTAGAATCTTTTTTTTTCTAGAAGAAGAAATCACGGCTCACACTCATGAGGAAAACAATTTTAAAAAGGGACGGTTCACTCAAAATTTTTTTCGCTTTTGCAGATGAATGATAAAGGCCACTACAATTTAGAACATGCTTACAAAGTAGCCGAGCTCTCAAAGAACGGCGATGACAAGAGACTGCAGAATGCAAAGAAGCTGGCTGACGTGTGTGTTAAAGGTATTTGTAATAATTAACCTAAAAGTATTTCAACTTACATAAATCATTGTACCCTGAATACCAAACCCTTGTATCTCTTGTTAATAGTGAGTGAGGTATACCTGTATTTAGGTACCTACAGTCAAGAGCAAGTTTCACGTACATAAATATTAAATTCCAGTTAAAATACCTATTGAAGGTACGGATCCGACTCCGGCTACGGAGAGCTTTTTAATAAAATATAATTATATTGATACGGAAAACGCCCGATTTAGATTTTGCCAAGTGACAATGCAATTGGAAAGTGCTAGTCACTTGTACGTATTACTACCAGTCCTTACGGCCTGGCAACTTACTATGAGCTCTTGGAGCAGGTCAGCTATTTAACTGCTTTACTTTTTGTACTATCATTGACAAAGGTATATCTGAAGGCACCCTAACCATTTTATTTTCAGTAAATGATGTAGAGGTCAGTGATGGAGAAAAAGGATGTGAAAGATCAGCATTGATGTTCAAATGCGTCGTCGAAAATGCGCCGAAGGTAATTTTGTATAATCCTATAACACAATTTTGAGCTATGGCTGTATTTGAGAAAGAAAATAGAAGTGATCCGTATGAATTGTATCTGTGTAATCGAATTATCGTTCGTTTCTTTTCAGTTCGGGTTCAAGATCTAGACAATAACTCAACAAAACTGATAAATGTTTAAGAATGAATGTAATGCTCCACTGAAATAGCATTAAGAAAAAATTAAATGATCGTTAAACCGTTTTACTGAATTTTTTTTGTCACTACGTAATACTTTACAATTTTATTATCGAATGAATGAACCTATGCACCAACGTGCTGACCGTAAAAAGTGACATCTGGCGGTTGCTTGGATAACTAAACGATGAGAATGTGTTAACTTGCTGTTTACTAAACGTCAGGCTAACGTAATATTAAATGTCCTCATTTTGATATAGATGGCAACTACGGTTAAAAACAAAGTATTTGTTCTATGAATAGAAAACAAGAGAAACAGAAATCACTTACAATTTGAAAACAAGATCAACTATTACTTACATTATGTATAAATAGACTGTTGATAGTCGAGACTCCAAACTCTTTAAATTACATTGTTTTTTGTTTTAAACTCTTTAAAACACTGGTTCTCTCAACATCTGCTTGCTAGCCAGCCCATCTGTCGTCCGTAAAATGATTTTGCCTCCGTTTGAACAGGTGAACATCGTAACTGGACTAATTGTGTCATTAAATAATTGCCCTCAAAGTAAAAACAATTTACGCAAACGAGTTTATATGCAGCAACTAAACTCAAACTATGTAATATGAAAACTTACAATAATTGAAAAGTTTAGAACAATAAATTAATAGGTAGTACCTAGTATCCATTTCAAATTACTACATAGGTAGTTTTAGTGCCATGTGGGGACTGTGTGGGGCTGTAAAGAATACACTTCCCCACCCACAACAGGAAGCGTGTCGTAAGAGGCGACTGATTCCTGTAGCACGAGATGGGCAGCAGCGTCAGCGTGCAAAATGTTATAAAAAACTGCACTCGCTAACCCGCCTGCCAAGCGTGGCGAGTATTGGCAATCCTCCCCTGATGAAAGTCATTGGGGGAACCCTGTGTTCAGCAGTGGACGTCCTATGGCTCAAATGATGATCCATTTCAAATTACTACGTAGTTGTAGTCAGTGTGTAAAAATATTAAAAATTGGACTTTAATGCAAGAATGCACAAACAACATCCTATGCGCAGAGATTCTAACACTATAGCCATTCCAACAAATATTTTAACACCACGCGGTAAGGATCATAATGCGACGAATAGTATGTCAGCAATACCGGCATCTCTCGCACACATTCAAAATATCAGAGTAAGTTTTTCAACACCCCTTGCGCTTGAGCAGCCGTTTGCACGCACACACCCACACCTAAGCAACCAACTTCATTGATCGAGCTCTCAGTCACTCGCCTGACTTCACTCCCGTATGATCTTTGTGACGTTTACCCAAACAAATGACGTGCAGCATTTGTTTTGTCAATATTTAACTGTTCACTACTGTTGTTCGGATTTTAAATTGTGTCATTGTTGTGTTCAGTGCCGTTAACATAGTGCTAGTTGTCTTGTGTTGTGTGGTGTGATTGATCTTATGTGAGTTTTGTGTTTCGTTTTCTGTGGTTGTTTTTGGGGATTCGGTTTCTCGATTCCGGTAAGTTGTGTATTGAATTTCACAGAAAAGTAAATTAATCAATTACAATCTGTATAAACTTTATTAATACTTAACTAATACAATATTTATGATCAACAACATGGTAAGGATGTGTTATAAAATTTGCATAAACTAATGACCATTGATCTCTTTAATCATAAGCGGTATAGGAATGTAATGTTTATCTAAAGAATCTCCATTATTCTCCGGCTTATTAGAAACTGATTGAATGGCTGCTTTTACAGTTGGATTCACATGTCTGAACAATAACCTGTGATTATTATTCATAGCTTTATTCAATAACATCCCTCTTATACTGCCCATCCTTCTATTCAGCTTTGAATTAAACGTATTGAATGAAGTCTCATTATTCTTATTGAAATTCTTCAAACTGTGCAAGACGACTTCTTCGAGTCCTTTTTTGGTTAATATCTCTTGTTGACCGGTAGTAATTTCTTCAGTGTCACGTCTCCTGCGACGTCCTGATACGACTCCGAGTTGAAGAAGAACTGGGTTGCTGACTAAGGCAGCTGCGGCTCCCAATAAGGCAATACCAGCTATAGGCCATAGCACAGTCTTAGCGGCAAGTGCCTGAAACAAAATATTATTCTGAGATGCGTTCTTTCGAGGTCAATCACCTATCCAATTAGAACTGATGTGAAACCATTATTCGTCACAATTATCCGATGATTCAAGTAAAAATATTGCGTTATGCTGACTCAAAATGTAGTTATAGTCTGTAAAACATCGACCAAGTGCAAATCAGACTCGCTCTTGCTCAGTTAATATTATTGTTTGTAGTTTAACTACAATTTTTGATGATTGTTATAGCAAACCACGTCACAAAAATGCTCTAAAACAGACTAGTGGATTCAAATATTTTTAAAAGGTTTAAAAAATAGAAATTACTAGTACATTACTGAAATATTATAAAATAATGATCTAATTAAAACTTAAATAGATCTAAATTACGAACACTCAAAAATTTAAATTGCAAATTAAACAAATTGTAGTTATTGTTTAAAAAATTGAATACAGTACAATTATTTGTATTAAATAAAATTTCGAATAAATAAATAAAAAAACGAGGCTGTAGCTCAGTGGTGGCAGCGCTTTGGTGGTAGTTACCATAATTAAGCAACCTACGCCACGATCGTGCTTTATCACAAGCATCTCCGTAGCCGAGCGGCGAGCATACCGGACTTGGTGTCGCTATCTCTAAGGTCCCGGGTTCGATACCCGGTCGGTCAATGTAGAAAATTAACTTTTCTCTATTGTCTCGGGTCTGGGTGTTGTGGTACCGTCGTTGTTTCTGATTTCTATAACACAAGTGCTTAAGCTACTTACTATAGGATCAGAGCAATGTATGTGATGTTGTCCAATATTTATTATTATTATTTATTTATTATCTCCGTCTTTCGGAAGGCGCGTTAAAAGTTGCTCCCGGTTAATCTTTCTTGATACTAGTCAGAGGCCTCAGAGCGGCTTATTTAACCGAACTGGTACTAAGTTTAGTCAGTCATCAGCCTTACAACACCTCTCCACCAATCCGCACTGGGCCCGCGTGGTGGATTATGGCCCAAATCACCCATAACAGACACCCTGTGACCTGCAGTGGGACGTATACATACATTATATATTTTTTATATCAATGGTATTGTATGGTTGTCTGTGTTGTTTTTAGTTAGTGTCCTGCTGGGGATCTCTTCTCTTCAATCTGTGAAATGGTGTTTTGGTCGTTATCAAGTCTGACGCCAGAGGATTTAGGTGATTTGTTAATTATTTTGCATATCGGTTCACAACTTTGCCGATCTCTTGGTTATCTCTTGGATGTAAATAGACATACTTTTAGATAAAAAACATAATTAATGAGTCAAGAGTCTTTCGTAGCACTAGCACTAGCAGTGCCGTTTACTACTACTTACAGGAAGCGGCCTAAGTGGCATTTATTGACAGGAGGGCAATCATAAAAAATACTAGTAATCAACTTTTTTTTTTACTTATGCTATGCGGTGACACCTTAAAATGCGTCTACTTGCCACATTTGAGGATTTTAGGTCAACAGGAAGTTTCCATTAGAGTTTTCTGAGTAAGTTGGTTAGAATCAAAATTTGTGACATATGAGGTTATAATTTTAGACTTAGGTGACTTGGAAGCTTGAATTTTATGTTAATTTCAACTTGATACTTACTTCATCTACCCTACCTAAAATAAAAGGTTTTCCATTTTTTTCCTTGGTCATCGCATCACGCGTAAACCGTAGAACAATTTCACTAATTCTTTGTTTATTGTGTTAATTATTGCCAGGAGAAGTTTCTTTTGAAAGAAAAAATTAAGAAAGTTGCGCAGATATTTATTATGAATGACCACGAGAAATCGTTCTCGTGGTCATTCATAATAAATATCTGTCGCGAGCAACTGCTAGTATGTAATAAAAAATGCTCCTATACGGCTAAAGTTTTTTCTTTTAGTGATATGGATGCAATGTAACCTTAAAGATGAGTAATAAAACAGAATATTAATTTTATTCATTCACTATTATGCCTAAATCTGATACTTAAAGTGACTTGTCTCTACTATAGTAGATAGATAGATACTCTTTATTGCACACCACACAAAAAAAACAGTAAAGAGAAACAATAAATTTAGAATAGTACAATTTAGGCGGTCTTATCGCTAAGAGCGATCTCTTCCAGACAACCTTCAGGTAGAGGAAAGTTTGAAAAAAAAAGTTATAGGGGAGGCGGTGCGGCGGTACTACTACTGTAGTTTAAAAAAAGGTTGCGGCTTCATGATATAGGTATATCAGAAGCCTTTGACTTTGGATATAAGTAGTTAGAGTAACTGACTGTAAGAAAAAAAATTTAAAAACAGTCCTTATGTTATTTGTCCTTGAAGCACTGTAATATCAAATGAATAATATTTTGTATTAAAATACTAACTACTTTGGTCATGACAATATATTATATAACCGTGGGATTGTAGGCAAGATATAAGCACAGGCGAGTAGGTGTGACAGACATAATTTATAGTATCCTGTATTGAGATTTTGCACAAATGACTACTTGAACCTTCACGTGGGATTGGTGAAGGGTGTCCTAGACGATGATTGCGTACCTAATTTTAGTTGGAGATAATGTGCTTATGAAATTTTAATACAGTGACACTATTATTTTAATAGGACAATCATTGGCTAATAATCAGTGATCGGAGTAGGTAGATTGATTTGGGGTCAATGATCTCAAACATTGATGTTAATATAGACATACCTCCGGGATTCCGGAATTTATTCGTATCAGTTTTTGAGAAAAAACGATATCTAGTTAGTTAACGATATATATAGTTCATCAAATCAATTTACCTATTTCGATTACTGCTACTGGTTTGTGTACATCTAAATTATCTACTAAAGCAAAAAGATTACTTACGTAAATATATAAATCCTAACGTAGATTTATATTGCCTGTCCTTGACGTTTTTTCATCTGTGGCATACACAAATACAGTTCTAAACAATTTCGCCTACAATTATCTCAAAGCAGTCGTGCTTAGTGCAAGTGCCTTGTGTTAAAAAATAATCGCTTTCAGAAACTTTGATTGAGAATTAAATGTATTGTATTACTTTTCGATCGATTTATGCGAGGTGGTTGATTTGTGGCATCCACACTAAGCTTTCAGGTTGGATAAAATAAGATGCGTGTTAAAATGCCTCATGTGCATTTCCAACAGTGAGTTTAATTTTTGTTCTAAATTCAGCTGAATAAATAGAGTTGAGAGTAAATACTAAATAATTATGTTTTACCTGCGAGCAATATCATATCTATTTACATATCATACCACATGTTAACCAAGTCGGCTTAAACTTTGGAAAAACTACTAATAAAATTAAATATATTTCTTCTCACAAACAATAATGGTATCAAAATAATGCATAAACACTTACATGGTCGTAATGTTTATAATGGTGGCCGTAGCTATGTTTGTGATCATCGTGGTGGATTAAATGGTGACCGTAATGCTCCGAAAGTCCGTGATGAATATTATGATCATGATGGTGACCGTGATCGTGATCATGATGATGATCTGAGTGATCATGATCATCATAGTGTCCATGATGATCGTCTGGGTAGTGATACTCGTACGTGTAGCCATGGTAAGGGCTTTCTTCGTAATCAGCTAATCCATACCCTGAAAAAGGTTTAAAAAAATATTAAGTAGAATGCTTCCTCTTTTAAAGATTCTTAACCATAACAAGCAAAGTCGATGTGTTTTTTGAAATAATTCTTTTTTATAATGCATTTTATAATCATCCATATTATATACAAAATAATATCAAAAAACTGCTAAATAATGACTATGACGTTATTTATTTTTAATTATTTAATTAATCTAGATTAAATTCAGAAAAAAAAATTGGTGCCATTTAGGATTCCTTCACCTCTATTATCCTGCCGGAAAGTTTTGGTTATTTATTATAATTGTTGTAGTTTACAAATGTTGGATTCAGCTGTCATTTGTTTTGAAACAGTTCGATTGACAACATCTCGTGGCCGAGTTCTGAAGCACTCAGAGTACTCATTTACATGTCTACTTTGTCTTGAGAATGTTTACTAACATTTTACAGTCACACGCTTTGGACATTAATTATGTTCAAATAATCATTTAGCTGTTCTTTGTACTACTTCTACTTAGCCTTAGGATCTGAATTTTAGGTCACATTGATAAGGTAAATCAATGTCCAATGTTTTGTAGCCCTTGTATTAGATTCAGATTCAGATTTTTATTGCAAGACACATGATTAATAAGATGTTACAGGATAGGGTTAGGTACAAGTGACGCCCAGCAAGGGCACAGCAAACATAAGGCATCCATTTACTTAAAATAAAACAGTGTAAGTAATCAAATATTACATTATTTTTTCTAGCAGACATTATTGAATTTAATTCATATTTACCTATTCAATTCCATTAGTATTATATTATACAATAATATATTTTATTTCATATCAT
Organism: Anania hortulata; assembly: GCA_963576865.1. Classification (NCBI taxonomy): domain Eukaryota; kingdom Metazoa; phylum Arthropoda; class Insecta; order Lepidoptera; family Crambidae; genus Anania; species Anania hortulata. Next base: position 3,577,149 of record OY756400.1, read on the forward strand.
TATCGTTTTAAGTCTATGAAAAAATATATGTAGTAATGCTATCGAAGTGTATGTTTTTTATCAATGTAGTCTGTCGTTAAAAAATTCGGATTTTTTTAAATAACATTTGTTTATTAGAAATTTTTTGAGGTGCCTATTAAATAGGGCTGGTTTTATTATATTTTTTAATTTGTTTGGGATATGATTATACACTTTTATTACCATGAGATGTGGGCTACAAGAGACAAGTTTCATCTTGGTGATTGGACTGTTTAATTTATTGTGATTTCTATTATTTCTTTTAGTTGTATTTTCAATTAGATGGTATAAGTCACCGTACTTTTTCACAAGCTTGCATGATTCCAGAATATATATGGACGTTAGGGTCAGTATTTGATTTTTCACAAAATCATGTTTACTTTCATATTATATACTTTCACTGTATTTACATCAACCCTATCATAGCTTCATGTACGTAGCCCTTGTACAGCCTAGCTAGGTGAGCTGGGCGGGGCAAACGCGCGAATACAAACGCTTTCCGATCTGACACTTACATTACGTTTAACTCTTTACGCGAGATTGCATACGAGTTAGGTATATGTTTTAGAGAGTGCCTGCTTCTAGCGTCTACAAGCATATTGGTAAACAAGCGAGTTTTATGTGCATAAACCTAATCATTACCTACTAAAATGTTAGTGACTAGCAAACGTTTTAGTTGCTTTGTAAGTAGTTTGCTGTACTCGTTTGTCTTTAGATCAAAGCATCTATTAACCTATTTGTAAGCACTAAGCAGTTAACCTTAAAACGCTGTTACTAGAAAGTAAGTTCCGATGTTAAAATAATGTAATGTTTACCGTGATGATTGAGATGGAGCAGTCCTCGGCCGTATGTTGAACTTGGAGATAGAGCACTGTCTGGTACTTCCTAAAACAAAATCACAAGTTTACCCAATTATGGTAAAACCAAAAAGAAGGTTATGATTTTTAGCTGTCTATATAACTGTATGATTCATCGTAACGTTGTAACTACTCATCAGATTCTGATGAATGAAGTGATATAGGAACATTAGATACATTTTTAACTGACCACAATAAAAAGGAGGCGATTCAACGATAGTGATTTACCACGTGGGGTTCACTCGTTATTTTATTGTTGGAAAGGAACATTGGAACTACATTAAAATTTTACGTAATTTTTTATGGGACCTTCAGGTTTCATATATATTAGGTGAAGAACTGATGATGAAATCTGTAAGAAATCAATGAGATTCTTTGACTATATTTTTTGTTAGGTAATTTTAAATCGGGTAGAGTCGGGGACGAAGCCGCCTAAGTTGAAGAGTTTCATCAATTCCTTACAGATTGTTCAACATTTTGTTTATTTTCTAAAGTAATTCAGGCATGAGACATTTATACAGAACGTGACTATTAATACATTTGGCTTTTAGCAAATGTATTTGATATTAATCATTACGATACTAATACTTTTCTATAATATATACACCAACAAACAATACATTTATAATTTGTAGCGTGTAGATTTTAAATGACAGAAAATAATGTAAAATTTGGCATTAGAAAACTACATCAAATTCTATTTTCCTGGTTTTTATTAAATATAAATAGCAAACAATTTTACCCTTTTAAATGCGCATGCATTTTGTCTATTATATACATATTACAAAATAATGCAACCGCAACATCTTTTACCACAAATTGAATTGAAAATGATGCACCAACCATAAAACGCTTGCGTGAATTCATCAAGCCTGCAATCAGTGTTTTAAAACACCACTTTTTTCAAAGACTTCGTGTGAATGCCGACCGACCCACTGTCCATCGGACCGTAGTCAGTTATAGCAGCCAGAAACGAAAAAGAAATTTTAAATTCAAAGTAGGAAGGTCTAAATTAAGACCTTCTCTAGTTAGCAGATGACGACAAAGGTAATTGAGCTCAATTATCCCATTCCAGGAAGCCCGATGTCTATCAGATGTTAATTTTATTTTCTATTGAATAAGGAGCTCATATTAAATTAAGCTACTTATATATAAGATCGTATGATACATTAAATTCTTTTGCAAGTTTATCAGCTAATAGGCATTTGTACGCATGAATCATAATCTGTGATCAATAGAAAAATTGAAGGAACGATGTCTAAAGACGATGTAAAAATAAATTAAGAGGTTTTTGACGTTTTATCAACTTTTTCAAAAGTTTTCAGGTGCAATTTAAAGAGAGATAGATGACAGCAAAGATAAACAATCTCTTTACTAAGAGGTGAACACAAAATAAAACATAGGACAAGTAGGTAACTGCTTTTTTTATGTAAAAGCGTCTTCATGAGAATCATCACATGTATTGGAAATCAGGTAACTTACCAGAATCAGGTTATTGGTTCTTTGTTTAGACAACTAAACTTCGTGCTTGTACTTGGGGTCTAACTTATTTTTTGATTATATGACCATTCCAAGTTATAATTTAGGTTTGTGTTGAGAAATAAACATTTTTAATATTAAGTATTATTAATTCTTCAATTCAATCTTCAAGGTTAACCTATTATTATATGCATACCTAAAGTGCATATTATACTCGTAGGTGAAATTAAAGAATAATATTTTAAGAAACATTTCTGATAAACTTAGTTTATAATGTATTTAAACAAAATCAGTGAATAAAGGATATTTTTATTTTATTTATTTTTATTTTAAGTTTTATTGATTCATAATTCTAGCTTCTTGATTAGGAAGATACGATATTAAAATATCGTTGGGGAAGTTCGATTCACTGTTACCTCGAACTCTAGTATCAGTGATATCTGACTAAGGTCGAGGCCGTCACGGGAAAGATTCTTAGGTATTCGGAAATTGCCAGCATCAGATGCGCCTGACCATCTTCCCTATTCCCTTGATTTAAGGTCTATATTTGCGCATGCAGAAAATGCTTAACAGTATTATGTAGTTTAGCTTAGTTGTTCTTACACCTTTAGTGCGTTAGTAATAAAGTTCACATTTAGTAAGATTTCATTGCTCCACTTGTAATAGCAAATGACTTTCTTGAGTGTTAAAATAATGACAGTGGTTAACGAAGAATGATGGGAATTCAGAGTCGATGCTATCTGTGCTACACGCATTGTAACAAGTTGCAGACAATTTTATTTATTTTCTTGGAATTTAGACTAGAGATCTTTATCTACGAACTAAAATTTAACAGTATTATTTGTCAAATTAACAGTGGTATGGTAACTTTGTTTTTACCCCTTAACCCATGGAAACGGATCATAATGGGATTTGACGAGTTCATAAATGTATTTTTATAGTTTATCCTTTACTATCTAAGTACTATTTTACTGTATTATGAAATGTTTCCAAAACATGTAAATATAATAAAAGTTGTCTTGCGATGTGCGTCAGAATATATTTTAAGATCCTAAATGAAGGTGCTAAATAGTTTCTTATTTAAATAAAACTAAACAGAATGACCTAATGACAAAAAAAATAATAATTTGAAAATGTTTGATTCCAAACATTATTAATTATTGCGATTTTGATTCCATGTAATGTAATTAAGACCACTGATAAGATTTTCATGCTATTTTTATTAGCGAAACATGAACGTCTTTTTTAGTTACCATTTATACCATGTTTTGTGCAAATAAATGATTTATTTATTAATGTATTGTAGTAGGTATTCTCTTATGTTCAAGTCACATGGTGTTCAATGAATCACTCCATTCACAATAATCTTCCTTATAATTTCAACATTTTGTACATTTAAATTTGTTTCATTCATACCTGATCAGGAATAAGTTCCGAAACGAGGTTATCCGGCAGAAGACCAAAATAATGGATATACTTAGTCCTAAAATTTTAGCAAGCTAAAGTGGCAGTGGGCCGGCCACATCTGTCGCAGAAGCGATGAAAGGCGTAAACGGGATCTCAAGTGGAGACCGCGCCTTGGCAAACGTAGTGTGGGACACCCTACAGCTCGATGGACCGACGTCTTTAGGAAGATGGCTGGCAGTGGCTGATAGTAGGGCCTACTACAAAATGTTTCGTTCGCTCGGACGTATGAACCTAATAATTTAAAATAGCCACACACTGTGCTAATTCTCTAATTGATACATAAGTAGTTCGATAGACTGTGGTAATTTGTTACCTAAGCAGTGATGTTAATAAGTTAAAATCAGTACAGAAAAAACAAACCTAAGTTGAGTTAATACTGTTCAACCTAGGTATTAGATGGCGATGTTTTAGCATCTATTAATTTATAATTAAATATTTTTTTACAATCACACCAATTATCCAGCCCATACTATGCACAGCATTATGGCGACTAGATAACGAATAAACTTACCTAACTAAGTTTATAAAGATCCATGAGTTTCATGACTAATCTACAAATGCTTGTTCTCATCACAAACTTGCTCCTTGCAGGCTTCGAACCTGCAACCTCCTCGCTTTGTAGTTCGGAGTGAGAACCACTACACCAGACGGTCGCCATATTGTGTCTCGTTTTGCTGGGCCGAAGGGTTGCAGATTGCAGCTCATAGTTAAACTACGCTATTCAATGCAATTTTAAAATTTACTTGAATGTACAGTCAATGAAAATAGTAAAAATAGTGAACAAGCGAAGGCATCAACGTATAAAGAGTTATTTAAAAATACCACGTTATTCCACGGACTCGGTTAAAACGAGTCCTCGAACAAGTTTCCCTGCCCCATTTCGATAGCCGAGCGGATGTGACTCAACCGGTAGCCGATACAATAATAAAATAAAAACTAATTCATTATCAGCTTTGCACACTCGATAGTACTTAAATGCGCGTTATTTATAGTTTGTAATTCTGAAATGTAAATTGAAACACTAAGAAAACACTTGTTTGAAGACGAACAAAGTCAAGGCGAGCATACAGTTGTGTGAATAAGTAACAAAACAATTCTTTAAAAATTGCACGCAGAAAATTATAAAGAAAGAGGAAGGTGATAAGTCATCGCGCACATACTCTCGACTCTATTAGAATAGAATGTAGAAGTAATTTTATTTGTATTTGATAGTGTGGTGTACTGTTTATTCTTGTGATGGCAACGGTTGCCTGCAAGCACCTGTCAAGTGTTCACTGTCACATATTGGCATACATAAGCCAATAGCTGACTTTTTAACAAAAAGAGGTGTTATAAATTTAACGTGTGTATCTGTGTATCTCTCTGTGGCATCGTAGCTCCCAAACGAATGAACCAATTTTGATGTATTTTTTTTTGTTTTAAAGCTAATATTACAGAGATGAATAGCTTAGTTATATTTTATGATAAACTGTATAGCCGTTTGAAGGTTATCAGCTCATTTCCTACTTGACAAACTTGTTTGGACTTATAGGAATGGTCTCAATGAGTCGGTGTTAGATAAAAGATGATCGAGGCCTTGAGCTGATGCTGAACAGTGGTGTCGTTTTTTTAAAATTTTAAATTTTAATAGTTATTTCACCTGTGCTTGCAGCAAACGGCGCCATCTCAAAAGGGGGAGAGTTTACTTACTGATAAGTTTCGGAGACAAATGGTCCGAATTACGACAGTTTAGCAATTATATCTGTGATATTACTGCTCCATAGGTTATCACTCGAAGGTGGTGGAATAAAGAGGTATTGCGTCAGCAAAATTACGTTTTACTTTTCCCTTACTTTTTTGATAAACGGATTTTTCTTTAACTGTTTTTCATCTACCTTTGTTGTGAACGTAGTAGGATAAAAACGTGAGTTACGCCGGTATCAATGACCTGTTTACATAATTGGCACAGTATCCAAAAAAAAGGAAGCCAAGTGTTAATATTTAGTGTATTCGTTACCTACCTTAAAACGAATTTTATTGCTGACTGGTGCTAGTTGAGCGTATCTTTCGTACAGCTCTTTTTGCAATGTTCTTATATCTGTAGAATTCTGAGAAAAAAAAAGACTAAATTAGCTATTTTTACTATACTAGATCATATACATAAGGCATCAAAAATTATGAAAAAGGACAGGTTTATCACAAGTCAAAATTATGATTTCTTCTAAAATATAAATATTAATGTAGCAGGCATTGTATATTTCCATACTTAGGTGAATCATTAATGTTATTAGTTATAAAGATACAGTTTATAGCGGTTTATAAACTTTATTACATGATTAGATAAACTTGAGAAAATGTAGGTAATTTACTCTTTTAAAGTGCACATTTTGAAACAACGGATTATTAAATGTTAGGTACATTGTTATCGCAATTAGGCACAGATGATACGTTTAATTATTCGTTATAAGCCATTTAAAAAATGCTGTTTGCATCTCCTACTCACTTAGGATACACCAATTTAGAAAAGCTCGTTTCTTAAATAGACCCGACCGGGAATTGAATTGAATCCAGGAGACGTATTTTTGAATCATGCGAATTCCAATCCAAAACGAAATCGCAAGGTTCGCATGCGAATTCGTAAAATCACTATTTTTGAAAATTCATTCTGTGAATTCTGCTACAAGTGGTCCTACTCACTCGTTTGATTTCTACTAGTAGATAGTACGGAAAAATGACATTGACTAGTTAACATATGGTTGACATAATAACTTTTTATTTACGTTCGTTAATAAGTTTCTGCTTTATGGTTTAGAGTATTTTCTGCGTGAAACGAAAATAGTTACAAGATTTCAATTTAATAGCAACACCTATTTCGAGTGATTCAAAAATGCGTAAAATCGGAAGCAATAGAAACTATTTTCATACACGAATTGTTTTCGTGTGCGAATTCAAGATTCATTTCCAATGCTTCAAAAATACGTCTCCAGGTTCTTGCAGTCAAGTCGAAACATCCTACCACTATGCCATTCGTGTCAACAATTAAATACATACACTATCTTCAGCTACCGCGTATTCTCGTAAGCTAGCATTGAATTGAGTATTGCTAATTGCATTGCAACTTCCCAAATCGCTTGAGCGCATCAACACTATGAGAAACAAGAAACGTTTATATTTTTTGAGCCACATAACTCCAGAAGCACAGATCACACAAGACAACACGAATGCACAACAAACATTGGTACTGTATTGGACAGGGCAAGGCTTATAAAAAATAAAAGTAGCTAAGAGTGAGCAATTGTTCAAAGGACAGTTCCGTCTCTTCTTGAGGTTGCCGCTATGTGTAACACACGTTTCAACATCATTTTGTCATAAGCATAACCAGAAGAGACACAGAAGGTATCTGTTTTTTTAAACTCAAAAACCCAAAAGGCTTCCCTCGCCATTAAAAACCACATTTAACAATTGGATTTAGTTGTGATCAAGAGCAAGTCTATCTATTTTTTTTAAACCTGTCTAGGCTTTGAAGTTCATAACAATAGTAGTCACATCGACGCTTCTCGAAACAATGTGGGTTTTGGTTTTTAAATAAAACATCGACCTGTAAAGTAAGAATAAATAGAATCATTAACGGACTCGCCTATTTTTTTTCTCAAATATTTTTGTATACACAAGAAGTAAAAGTACGTTTTTATTTCACAACGTTAATAAGTACACAAATTAACTATCACAAACAAGTAGTCACTAGTCACAGATAGTTTTCGTAAAATATATATTTATATTATATTCTAAAGTCATTAATTTCATTGAACGGCGTTAGCTCAGGGGTCAAAGTCATTACGAATCCATGAGTAGTTCATAAGACTTCACTGGTCTGGTTTTTCTGTATAAGAGACATGATGATAAAAAAAAACATGGTTTTTAGGTTCATCATCATACTGCTGAACCCCAAACCGCACAGGGGGGTTGACAATTTGATGGCAGATAAGACAATGGGTCCAGATCTGGTCACAGACTGTTGCCCGCGGTTTCACCACTGTAATGTAATGATGGTCAGGCTAACCGGCCTGTCATAGTTCTTCGTAAATTACACCCATTGTGCACCAACTCTTGTATTTTATTAGCGATGTTAGAGTAACAATGTGTTGTTTGGGACACCTTGAAGAATTGGACAATTGTTTTTGTAAGGTGATGTACACAATGTAATGATGATGACTTTTTTAAACAGCTTTGAAAACTTTTGGGAATTCATAGGCAATACTTAAGTTGTTTTGGCGCTGAAACACCAATTAAAAAGCTGAAGAAGACTACATATAGATATTGAATACATTTATAATTAGTGATAAATAAATAAATAAAATATATAAATATTGTACAACATCACATACATTGCTCTGATCCTATGATAAGTAGATAAAGCACTTGTGTTACAGATATCAGAAACAACGACGGTACTTCAAAACCCAGACCAGGGAAAATATAGAAAAGTAATTTTTTCTACATTGACCGACCGGAAATCGAACCCGGAACCTCAGAGATAGCGACACCAAGTCCGGTATGCTCGCCTCTCGGCTATGGAGGTTGTCAAAGTGATGTAGATGTAGATTTCTTAGTACTTGGAATTAGATCTCTATACAAAATACAAATTATTTATACTCACAGAAGACATATCCGTAATTCTATTGCCCCAGTAATTAGTTTACAACAGCAAAAACGTTTCCGACTTTCAGATGGAATGGAAACTTGGCTCCTAACTTACTTGGAGCAGTAAACTACACATTCCCATTGACGCATTCTGTAGCTGGGAAAGGATGTGAAAGATTTCTCGCGTAAAACTATTACACCTGCAATTACATCTAGTGAAGGGGTCTTTGTGAGTTGTCGATGAAAGATGTTTCATGATTTTTAAAGTTAATAAGAGTCTTATATAATATTCTAATGTACACGTGCGTGAATGTTATAAACCAGTATTTCCGGACGCACAATTTTAACAAAAATTGATACAGAATGTGTCTTTTCAGTACAATACCAATGTTTTCTCTATTCAAAGATTAATAAAAAAATGCTTATATAAGTGAGTGGCTATGATGGTTATGATGATAATAACGATGGACTTTTCTTGAATATGTTGAGTTGAGTGTAGTACAACAGCTTCAAACTCGAATGAATCCAGTAAGATTTTTTATTACATTTCATTCACAAATCACCTTCTTAACAACAGAATTAGTAAATAAAAAAGATCGACATCGATGGATTCCCTTTCCTTCTACTGTATAGCACAACGAAAGGAAATAAAGTGGGGTTACTCCCAACTGGGCGCACAAAGCGCTCTCACGCATCTGATGGTTTACTCAGGGTTTTGTTTCGTCAGAATTCTGGCGAAGATGGCATCAAAAGCCATGGCCAGCATTAGAAAAAGCTAAATAAGAAAATTTATTTTAGTTTTTTTTAAAGTATTATTTGGAGAACTTCGCCTAATGCAGGTAACATAAGGCGAAGTTCTCCTAATAATATATTTTAAAAAAAAACTAAAATAAATTTTGATGATTAAATCTAAGATCGAGTCAAATAATACGTTGCCTTCTTGCCCTTTTCAAGAGTACAGTAAAATTTATTGGCGGTAGTGTGGCCAAAAACAAGGCTCTGATCACTGCATGATGCATGCACCGCTTGCAAATGATTGTGTAGGTGTTGAAAAATTCCATAATTGCTAAAAAGTGTATTTTTTTAGTGTTTAGTTTGTTAATGTAATATTTTGTAGATTTAACCTTACTCCTTGTCAATAATGACGATTGTAAAGTTTCATTTGTTTGTTTAATGTGTGATAAAACTACTGTTTGTTTTCCTAATAAATTGAATAATAATGCCATCTCCGTTATTCGTCTTGATAGCCGGTACACAAAAACAACCGGCCATTATAGAGTTTATAGAGGAAGGTATCTGTTGCAATAAGCGACCTTAGTTAAGATTGAGGTGAGCACACTGGTTCTATATTTATTGTGTGAAGTAACATAAAAAAAAGAACAATCTCAATACCGCGAATGTAAAGAAAGCCACGCGTTTCCGCGGTGCGTAATGCATTTTCTCGTATTGCCAACTATCAGATAGCATTTATGTTATACTGTATTTCTATGCAACTAAAGTTTACTTTGCAATACGGGTAGCTCTATAGAAGCTGTTTAATAGATCACAATAACATAGGTACTGCATACTTATGCAAGTGTTAAATAACCATGCATTGTTAAAGGCTTATTATGTCGTTAGATTATTACTGGTTGAAGGGATTTGGGAGAAGCCTTTGCTCTGCTGTGGGAAATCTGGGTTCATTCATTCATTCATGTCAGCCTATTACAGTTCACTGCTGGACGTTATCTAGGCTGAAAAAAATCTAATAAATCTTAGTAATAATAAATGTTATGAAAAATGGAAGTAAATTATTTAAATTCCTTACTTCGAAATTATAAATGTATTTTATAATATTCATAAATTTTTAAAACTAATAATTAATCTAGTCCCAAACTAAGCAAAGCTTGTACTATGGCGACTAGATAACGGATAAACATACTTTAATACTTTAAATCCAAGACTTAGAGTACAAATGCTCCTGCTCATCACACAAACATTTACCCCTTGCGGGATTCGAACCCGCAACCACTAGATAAGCTGTGACTACATTCAGATGTTCGTCGTATTATTATTTATGTTTTACCCGTTACTAACGCAATTTCTGTCCAAGACTGACACAAAAGGAAACTGACATAGTTATTAATTATAAACTTGATTAATTGGACAAGAAACCTGTTATACGTCAATCAATAAAAAATAAATTGCTCAATTAAAATAATTTCCCGAACCTCAAGTACGTAGGTACCTATAAAAAGCAGTAATGACTCTCGTGCAAGCAAATCGCCCGGGGTGGGGGGTGCGCCTGCGTTTTATTAGTTTTAAATTATTTATTTCGCCGCAACAGATTTACGGGCGCTCCCCCGATATATCAGCTGTCCGCCAATAAAATTCGCTGCACCCTGCTTCCATAGATTTGCTGGATAGGGCAAAATTAATAGTACACACCTAACCCAGTGCCGTGTGAGGACGGCCGTAAAGGAGGCGTGTCGTAAAAGGCGACTAACTCCTGTAGCACGAGATGGGCAGCAGCGTCTGTATGTGAAATGTTATAAAAAACTGCGCTCGCCAACCCGCCTGCCAAACGTGGCGAGTATTGGCAATCCCCCCCCCTCAATGAAAGTCATTGGGGAAGGCCTATGTTCAGCAGTGGACGTCCTATGGCTGAAATATTGATGACCGTTTAGTTGAAATTAATAACTTGAGGGGGGTCTCAATCAATGTTATTAGGGTTCCGAAGTACCCCAAAAGGTAAAAAGGAACCCTTACAGGATCACTCCGTTGTGCGTCTGTTTTTCAAGACCCGTTTCATAATGAACGCGTGGTGGTATTTTATCAAATAGATGCATGCAAACCCTTAGAGTTTTGAAAGAATCAAAATTCTAAGACAACGCGCAACAATCAGAAGATCAGACGCATCAGAGACAGCTCTTTATGCCCCATTTTTGATAATCAGAAATCATAACCTATAATATAAACCCAAAGTTATACCTTAGTTGACCCAGAATCATGAAATTTGGCAATAAGATTGCTTCTAGCCAAATCTCATAATAAATACTCTTTATTGCACACTATACAAGTAAATTACACATGATTTTTACAGAAAAACGTACAATTTAGACGGTCTTATCGCTAATAGCGATTGTCTGTAGACAACCTAATTAAAAATCCGAGAAGAGAAAATTCACACATCACAAAAAAAAATTGAAAGAGTTTTTTTTTCTATATTGACCGACTGGGAACCGAACCCGGGACCTTAGTGATAACGTCACCAAGTCCGGTATGCTCGCCTCTCTGGTACGTGGGTCGTCTCTATGAAGATACTTATCAGTATAGAGGTACATAGATGAATGACGTAGATGTCGCTAATCAGCTGTCAAAAATGTATGGGAAACCACACTGCCAATTAATCCCGATAGATGTCGCATTGTGTTTGGTCTTGCTCGTAATGATTATTTGATCACTCATTCAGTGGTTCTGCTACTGATCATAAATTACTACGTTATCGTGTACTTACTAGTTAAAGTCATTAGCAAATTTATTATGTGTTTATTTAACAAGCACAAAATTAAATTACTTTAACATTTACGGTGACTTGTAACACATACTCGTACCTACAACTTCGTGGGTTAACAATGTGTGGACCAGACCAAATATGCTGGCGCCATCTGAGGTAAGCTTTGCCTATGGTTTTGCTACCCGTGCTACGCGGGTAATTTCGCAGGCATAGCTAGTCTTACTTCTTATAAATATTATCAATGTGAAACTGTTTGTTTGGTGTTCAATTTAACGGAATTACTTGAAAGGCAAACATTTGAATAGATACTAATCTAGCCTAATACCAGAGACTATCTTCTGATAGTCTCTGCCTAATACATAGAAGAAAAAAAAATCCGTTTTTGTGTTCCCGTGGGATAGTTATTAATTTCTATGTGACTTCATTCGTGAGCTTACTTAAAACATTCGATCGAAAAGTACCTAATAAAAATTTACGTTTATTATTTGATCGATTAATGCGAGGCGACACTTTACAAAAGACACAACCCTCTGAAGTCTACGCAGACAAAGTCACTGGCAGATTCTAGTTATTAATTGTTAATCGAAAATATAGCCCCAGCATTATTTGTATTACCTGTGCATTATCTATGATGCGATGTAAAATTATTTAAGAAAAAAATAAAACGTCTATCTCTCTCTCTTTTCTGTTCCCACCTTGAATGGCGTTTCATTGTCTCCCGATAATATACTTGTATATAGAACATAGCAGTAAAACACAAGATAAAGTCAATATTATTAAAAGAAGAGGGCTCTTCTAGACAACTTTACGAATCATTGTACATTATCCCATTTCCTAAACTCCCGGCAGGTATCGCCCCCCTTTATTTTACGATCTTAAATTCTTCACAAGGTTCATAGGTGAAAAAAGGCCCGTACTTTTTCAATAGCTGGGAACTAATAGAAGTTGTGGGGGGCCGGGATTAATGGGTCGTGCTTCTTTTTAATGCTGCTGCAATGTTTTGTTTATTTCAGTCTAAACGACACGAAAAATGGTCACGCTTTGTCACCATAATAGTAGTATATAGAGTAGTACTCTTTATTGCACATCATACAAGTAAATTGTTACACATGATTTTTACAGAAAGACGTACAATTTAGGCGGTCTTATCGCTAATAGCGATCTCTTCCAGACAACCTTCAGGTAGAGGACAACCATTAGAGAAAGGGGAAAGTGGTGCAGAGTTCTTAAAATTTGTATAGTAGTAACAAGAAATCAAGCATATGGACTGTTATAGGTTCAAATTCGTGAAACGCCAAGGAAAAGTTCGCAACATTTTGGATTACAAGAAAATACTTTTTTATTTCTAATTAATTGTTTTTTAGACAACCACAATGACAACTTTGACATAGGTACACAAATCTTCTAAAAGATGGTGATGTGTCCGAAGAGGTTATGCATCTCTTTCATGGACCTATTAGTTATTACTTCGGAATATTAACATGGTGTCTTATTTACAATTCAAAATACAGGGTGTTGTTTTGAACAGTAGCCTTTATAAGGAGGCGATTGTGTTTTTCAAAAAAGTAAACTTTTTCTATGGAGTCAACGTCGAAATCATGGAAAAAACAATCGCTGGTTTATACATTATCATCTAGATTTTAGGTAGAATGTTATTTTGTATGCAAATACGAAAAAAAAATTCGCGGCTTCGATGTTGATTCATTCACGAACATAGTCGCCTCCTTAAATTGGGCTACGTTCAAAACAGAAACCTGTATCGTAAGTATACACAACGGCAGTTCAATCTACCCAAAGTTAAAGTTTATTGAATCGATTTTCAACTTTAAGTCCGACATTTAGAGATCAATATCAATTGAGAAAATTAGGCATTTTGTGGTGTGAATTTGCTAATGACTTTAACTAGTAAGTACACAATAACGTAGTAATTTATGATCAGTAGCATAACCACTGAATGAGTGATCAAATAATCATTACGAGCAAGACCATACACAATGCGACATCTATCGGGATTAATTGGCAGTGTGGTTTCTCATACATTTTTGACAGCTGATAAGCGACATCTACGTAATTCATCTATGTACCTCTATACTGATGATATCTTCATATAGACGACCTCCGTACCAGAGAGGCGAGCATACCGGACTTGGTGACGTTATCTCCAAGGTCCCGGGTTCGGTTCCCAGTCAGTCAATGTAAAAAAATAATTTTTCTACATTTTTTTTTGTGATAGTGTGAGTTTTTTCTTTTGAATTATGAATTTCGCCTCCTCAAATTGGGCTACGTTCAAATCAGAAACCTGTATCGTAAGTACAGACAACTGTAGGTCAACCTACCCAAAAAGTTAAAAGTTATTGAATTGATTTTCAACTTTAAGTCCGACATTTAGAGATCAATATCAATTGAGAAAATTAGACATTTTGTGGTAGGTTGACGTGCTGTTGTCTGTACTATTGAGGTATAATATAAATCTAACAAAACAAGCAATACCTTAAATATCTCCATTTACAAATCGATTAAAGATATATAATATATTTGACACAAATTAGGAAGAACATAGAAAACAATGGCTCTGCTACTCAAGACACTTCGAAGAACAGAAGAGGTTGGCCGGTTGGAAGCGGCCTGCACCCAGCGTCTTCCTGCGACCTTTACCAGGTCGTCTGTCCACCTTGTGGGTGGACGTCCTAGACTGTGCTAACCTGATCTTTACTAAGTTTTTTATTTCTTTTGTTCCTGAAGTATACCTATTAATCTCTACTTAATATTATAAATGCGAAAGTAACTTTGTCTGTCTGTCAGCCTGTTACGCTTTCACGCCTAAACTACTCAACCGATTTTGATGAAATTTGCTACAGAGATAGTCTAGAGCACATAAACTTCTTATTGTAGGGAAAGCTGAACCAATTTTGATGAAATTTTGTATGAAAAAAGGTTAAACCCTAGGGGAGGACATAGGCTACTATTTTTATTCCATCTCTTAAGCGAGTAAAATAGGATATGACAAACCATATTCCGCGCGAGCGAAGCCGCATGCACAGCTAGTTATTATATTTATTAATAAAACATTATGATTTTATACGATTTGACTTAATCCGCCATACACCGTTGGATGCAACACCTAAAAGTCTGCCACCATCCATCAATGTCCTAGTGCAAGCGACGTATTTCGAAGTTAGATCAACGTCACTATCGCTATCAGTAAATTGCTATTTGAATCGAGGCGCTTTGTAATCGATTAGTGTTTTTGTAAAAAGACGGATAGGGATCGATTTCCTTAATAGGAAATGAAAAAAAAACATTTCTGATTTCTGAAAGGAACTATTTTCACAATGAGTTTATTGTGTGAAAATCCTTCATTGACTGGTTTCAGTTGTTATTAATATATAACTTTATAATAATCATCATCATCATCATCATTTCAGCCATAGGACGTCCACTGCTGAACATAGGCCTACCCCATTGACTTCCAGATGATAATAATATTGACTTATAATAATATGTATCTGGAAATGGTAAGATGCTGAGTCGTCAAATGTAAACTAGCATGTTTCAAAGGGCGTAATTGTCAGAAAAATATAATATTGAAATAAGAATCGCCAAAACCTACACAATATTTTGAGCATGGCATTTGTTTCTGGTGATTATACGAGTACTTCAAAAGAAAAAATATTTAAATCATTGAAAAAAGAAACAAAAATATTCTATTTCTCTTTCTTCTTTTTAAAAGCTTAACTGATTTAATTTGTTTATACGTAGATTGATTTAATACCTATTAACAATGCAGAGGGTTTTTTTAATAAAAAAATAATAATTCATTTATTTTTATTTATTTAAAACTTTATTGCACTAATAGTGTACAAAAGATGGACTTAATGCTAATAGCATTCTCTGCCAGTCAACCGTTGGGTCATGCAGAAAGTTTTCAATTGGTGCGGTGCAGGTAACAGATAAAATAACATAAAAGTTTAAATAATTCAACAATAAACTAAGTTTAATATACTTGAATAAATTATTAATAATAAATACAGATATATCTAAAATACATACAATTAATAATATAGGTGCAATTTATCTATTTTAAGAATTGTCTAACCTTATTCCTGAAAATGATCTTCGAGTCCGACTCCTTAATATCGAGGGGAAGTGAGTTCCAAAGTCGTGTCGAACTCAGAGAGAAAGATTTAGAAACATTTAGAAATTCATTCATGCGAAAAGTAGGTATTATTTTTCCTACCTAAATAGGCAGTGATTGCAGCCACTGTTTTATACAGTATTTTGGTAACAATTTTCTAATGTGTGTGTTTCGTTTTAATAAGATGAAGGGTTAACTATTGGTTTACTCTAAATCGGGTTTAAAAAATTATTCTATAGCTGTCAGTTTGTAGATTCGACAGCATGATGTTGTAATCCAGATTTAAATTTAATTATAAATAAGCTGCATCTAAGTTTGACAAAAATCCATAAATTTTCTTCATCCCATAGTAATTCGTGCAAACATAATGCATGTCTTTTTCATCACATCTGTTATTCCGACACTCTTCTCCCTAGGCGCAGCCATCAGGAATATGAGAACGACGATTCTGTGAAAAATGTACGGGAGAGTTCTAAAACTGGCTAAGTTGAAAATTATCGTAATTGTGATAACTTTAATATTGAAACAGCGTGTATGATAACTTTTTAGCAAAAGGCTGTTGAAACACTATCACCACTTAATCTAAAGTTATTATAAATTGAATTTCTTAGCCTTATCTGATTCTGTTATCCGTATGTTCATCTGCAGTCTAATCTCTAAAGCAGATACTAATACAGCGTTCAAAAATAGATAGACTAACCGTTTAGTGTCTAAATTATTAATCTATATATAAAAAAATGAATTGCTGTTCGTTTGTTTCGCTAAAACTTGAGAATGGCTGGACCGATTTGGCTTATTTTGATCTTGAAATATTTGTGGAAGTTCAGGGAAGGTTTAAAAGGTCAGAAAATATTTAAAATAATAGTGGTAATAGCACCAATGTAAAACCGGCCAAGTGCGAGTCGGACTCGCGCACCGAGGGTTCCGTACAAACCTGTAGGTACCGTTTTGAGTAAAAGTTCATCCATCACGACAATCGAGTCATAGTTATGGTATTTTTATTGCAAAATGAAATCCATAACATTACGAAAGTTAAATTGAGGTTTACGATTTATGACGTATTAAAAAAAAAAATTACTTGATCTCGTTCATACCAATTTTCGCTGGTAGTTTTTATGGTAATGTACGATATATATTTTTTTAGATTTATCATTCTCTTATTTTAGAAGTTACAGGGGGGGGGGACACATTTTACCACTTTGGAAGCGTCTCACACGCAAACTATTCAGTTTAGAAAAAAATGATATTAGAAACCTCAATATCATTTTTAAAGACCTATCCATTGATACCCCACACGTATGGGTTTGACGAAAAAAAAATTTCGAGTTTCAGTTCTAAGTATGGGGAGCCCCTAAAATTTATTATTATTTTTCTATTTTTTTGTGAAAATCTTAATGCGGTTCACAGAATGCATCTACTTACCAAGTTTCAACAGTATAGTTCTTATAGTTTCGGAAAAAAGTGGCCGTGACATACGGACGGACGGACAGACGGACAGACAGACAGACAGACATGACGAATCTATAAGGGTTCCGTTTTTTGCCATTTGGCTACGGAACCCTAAAAATGCAAGGTAGTAAAATAACTATTTTATTTTCCTATACAAACTGTTCGTACCTGTCAAACGAATTGGCGGAACAAAGTTCGCTGGGTCAGCTAGTATTTCATAAAAAAATCTGAAACAAAATTTTTGTCTTTAAATCAAGAAAAAATATTTTGAGTAAGGCCAGGTCGCATGTGTCACTTTAAAAATATGATTTGTCATTATTATCCTACCAGATGCAGTAAAAAATATTTTAAAGTGAAAATATATTTATCATCATCATCATCATCATTTTTTCCGCTATAGGACATCCACTGCTGAACATAGGCCTCCCCCATTGACTTCCAGGATTGGCAGTGGTATAATAACTACTACTCAAATACATACATAATGAGCGTTTTTGATAATCACAACAAACATTCTATTTTATGTTAGGAAAATTCCTAAACGTTTAGTTTGAGGTTCAAATACCTTAATATTACTGAATTTAGTGATAAATATAATTTGCTTTATTTGAACTAAACTTAATGATAATATAATACTATTATATATACTTTATACAAATAAATATACAGCTTAAAACTAAATATAAGGCAAATAATAATATATTACAAAATGTACATAAAAGACATACAAAATAAAAAATGTATAAAATAAAAATTTATCAAAACCTAACATCGCCCATTCCCACAGAAATGTTAAAGGTGCCCAGAATGCCGGCTGCATTACCTCGTTGAATGGCCAAGCTTATTCGTTGGCCAAGGTAGCTACCGGCCCTCCGGTCACCAGAAACGTCAATCAAGCGGGTGGATAGTTCCGAAAATAGTTTTTTTGCCTCAGGGCCCCAAGGTCCCAGCGTCTCCACTCCAAAAGGCGAAAAACGGTAGCAGCTGTCTAGGCAAGAGTATTTCCTTTTTTTTATAGCCTCTGCAGAGGCAGCTGCAGCACCTGCAGCCTTTGAAGTGGCAGGAACGTGGGTGGGGGCCAAAGTGTCCACGCAGGTCGCATCCCAGACCAACGCACGGCCATTACTCCATGGAATAACAGTCATTCCGTCGGGCCTTTTGCCATCATCCCGACAAATGCCCGAAGGTTCTAGAATTGCCGGGATTCTAGCTGATGTGAAGGCCCTGTGGAGAATGGCGTTAAGGCTAGCGTGGCGTGGGATACGGCCCGCGCTTTGGGCACAGGACAAACCATGAAGTCCGAGACTATCCACTGTGACCCCGCAGAGACAACGGTGGGGATGAGTGATGTTAGTACCGAGACGTAAGCATGCAATAATAGAAAGAGATGTGTTGTCGATGAGAGTCCCAACGTTGGCAGAAGGCAAACTATGCAACCAAAGTCCAGACTCCCATTCGGCTACGGCAATAAGACGAGCATGCTCTGTATCGTTATTACATGAAACAAGAAGTGAATCGTAAGAAAGTTTACAGAGCGGCTCGTCCCATTGTTTTTGAGATGATAATAAATTGGGTGGGTTAACATTGCAAAAGCTAGACCAGGCGTTTCTCGCATCCGCCAAGCAGGAGACCTCAGCATCGCTAAGCGACGGATTCAAAATAGAAAGGAAGAAGTCATGGGTGCTATAGACGGACGAAAGAAAGGCAGGTAGAGCTACACTTGAAATTTTACGAGTGCCCAGACCACCAAATCGAACTGGAAGAGAAGCCTGGGCCCATGAACGGTCATTTAGTGGACAATTTAGGATTTCACAAAGTAGTTTTTTCAGAGTGTTATCTAAAAGTGCTAAAAGACTATTAAATTTCCATAGAGGAGAGCAACGTAAAACATATGTAAATTTAGGAACAAAGGTACAATAACGAATAAGGTATAAGGCCATGTGAGAATTTATACTTAGAAGTCTGCCAAAAGACTGCTCAAATTTGGAATTTTTGTCCGAAATAAAACCAGGAATACCTTCATCGAAAATAGGGGCACCAAGGAGGCGAAGTGATTCTTTTGATTGAATGATTAAATTGGGTGCCAAAGCAGTAAATTTGGAGATGATTTCTTGCTTGTAAGTCAGAGGCAGGTGATCAGAAACAAAAAGTTCACATTTTGAAAAATTTAACTCTAAGCCAATACCTTGAAACTCTCTAATTAAAAACGATAAATCCTCCAAGACAGTAGTTGCTTCACCACCAATGGTGCCGTCATCAAGGTACCATACATTTAAATTAGAATTTAGGGTCGAAATGATAGGGTCAATAGCCAAACTAAAAAGACCAGGACCTAGAGGGTCACCCTGCTGGCAGCCGACTGAAGAGAAAATGAGGTTGTCTTTATAAACTAATTTTGACTGTTCGCTGTAACACTGCCAAATATAATTATATAATGTGTTACAGCGATTTTTTATTTGAGTCAGCAGGGCCCCTCTGTCGACAGAATTGAAAGCGTTTTTAACATCAACTTTCAGCAACACCTCGCCACCGTTGTGATGCAAAAACGTGCGGACAGCGTGAACGGTGGCCTCACACCCACCTTTCGTGCCAAAGCCAAGCTGGCGAGGCTGAAGTTCGCGAGGGATATTCGAGGAAGATGTAATATGACGAACGCAGATTTTAGAAGCTAAGCGGCGGACAGTAGAGCCAATAGCAATTGGTCTAATGCCACCATCTTTTTTCTTTAGTGCAATTAGATTTGCGCCGTATAGTATATCTATGATTCCCTCGTTAACCTTACCGGAAAGCATAAGGTTAACGAGGGCGGTCAAGTTAACAAGTAGTGAGTTTGCCGCAACACCAGACTCGGAAGACACAAGGTCCTTTAAGTGCTGGGGTGTGAGCCCGTCGAGGCCACCTGCTGAACCATTTTTAAATGAAAATATAGCAGCCGAAATTTCTTTTGTGGAAGCAGAAAGGGTGAGGTTGGTCGGAAGTGGTGGATCTGGGAGGCGAAGCGCAGCTGAAGGAAGAGGATGTTTGGAAAGAAGTGCTGCAACAGTTTCCGGATTATCTGGAGCAAAAACATCATTGCAAAATAACAACTGAGCAGCACCCCTGATATCGCCATCGCTTATTTTGTTTTCGACTTTTTTTGTGCAGTTTGGCAGTCTTGACAAATTTTTGTTTAAACCAGAAGCAGGAAGATACGAAAGGGGGATCAAATTGGAGCAGTTAGATTTGATTTTCTGAGTGAGCGAACCGTCATTATTATGCTTACGCTCGATATATAAAGTTCTGTATGCGAATGTGAGCAAATGTTCCCAGCTGGTAATGTTGTTATATTTTAATACCTGTGAAATACATTCAGAAAGAGCACGAGCCACCGAAATGCGAGCGCCTCGAGGAATTCTCTTGACAAGAGGACGATTGCGCTTCAGTGAGCTCAATCTCCTCCAGAGAGGCACATCACAGGGGACAGAAGAAGAGGCAATGCTTGATACATGGGACAGGAAGGGAGAAGCCGATGATACTGAGTCTTTGTGGCAACGGCTTTGATGTATTTTTAGGCCTCTAGAACCCTTAAAATAGCGAGGCTGGGAACATAACTCACAGCGAACATCCGAACCGTGAATCACGGAAGAAGGAGAAATAACATTAGTATTACTCATTAAATGGAAACACTATACACAAAACAATTAACTACCTACCTACTTAAAGAAATACAAAATTCATACGAAAATTCATTAAAAGCAGTTCAAACACAAAAATACACGTCAGCTACACAGTTGAATTCAATGACATGAGTGACGATTGACAATGACCCAAAATGACACCACACTGACACACTATCGTAGTGATTTCTTGATTACTGATAGACACTACGACTTCACAGCTCCTTGGAAAAAAGCGTAGCGTATTCGAAGTCAACGTAAAATAGCATGGTTCCATAGCAACGGGCGACGGTGTTTACGCGTCCTAAGCAACTGTCAATATTGACAAAATAACATTGAAAACAAATCAGGAAAACCTCGGACAGAGACAACTTAGAAGGGAGCCCGCATGTGTATGGTGGCAGACCGCAATAAACTACACGCAAAAACAATCCTAGAGCTGGAAACTCAGTGCACCATTTTTAAAATTATTTTTAAAATCGCACAACGTGCTGACACTCAACCACCACTGATGATAAATTAAAGATAGACAATATCTTGCATTGGCTAGGTAAAATGTAACCAGGCAACGTTTTGTTTTCGTGGTCACAGAATACTTAAAGGTAGCCAGTATTTTTGCCATTATATTTACAATATCACACATTTCACAACAGCAGTTGAATGCTCTAAAAGCTCTCAAGACTGTGGCTGACAGATACACATCACCTGTTTGGAGATGTATGGTGCAGAGGGTGATCTGATGTGAGCTAAGACTGAACGCGTAATTTGATTGCCCTTTGTGACATTCTCATTATGTTAAAACCTCATACTTATTACATAATTTTACTAACAATACTTAAATAAGAGTCTAAGTTTCTGTAGTTATACTAACCCCAATATGAACTGTATACCTAATTCGAAATAAATCCTTTTTATTTTATTTTTATTTATTTATTTTAAAAATCGAAATCTTGACTTAGCTGCTTTTAAAAAGCAACAGCATTGAGAATGTGACATAACTACACCACACATTTAAGGAGTTTGAATATGCGAGGGTGCAAATGTCTCTTGAAATAGAAATGAGGGTGGGTTGAAAAATTTTGTGGTGTTAGTACAGCTGTGAACGGATTTATAAAAATAGTTAGAAATATTTTAATGGGAGTAGGGCAATAACTCCTGTCTAAATGATTCGTGTTTATAAAGTGCTTAAACTACTTATAATACGAGTAGGATCAGAGCAATGTATGTGATGTTATCCAATATTTATATATATAAAAACATATCTTAGTGCTGAATGGTGAATAAAAAAATCTTATTTTAGTAAATGAGGCCAAATACTGCTTGACGAACAAAGTAATAAAAAAAAAATTAAATATATTTAAATTTAGAATACAGGCCAAATTACGTATTGACACAATTTCTATATAATCACACAAAAACACAGACACAATATCTAATAATAACAAAACTGTCTAATGTCAAACTTTTTCTTCATTTATAAGTTATCTATTTGAATCAATTATACAGGTTGAAAAATACTTCAGGGTTTGTTTAATACTCATATAACAACCAAGAAGTTTGTCCAAGTAACGTATTGCCTATCGCAACATATTTGTTACTTTACGTTTGCCGTCCGCGTTTTCGTTAAGATATTTAGTAGATATTAACAAAATTAAGTTGAGATAGGTGATTAGTTTCTTGGGCCAAATTGTTTGTCATCATGAGTATAAACGAACCTTTAAGTATTTCACACTAATTAAATTTCACCCTATATGCATCGTAAAAGACTTTCTTAAACTATTACTCAAATACTTATGGATTTTCATCGATTCTATTATAGAAACAATGAAACCCAAAAATACCCTACGGATCACCGTCTCCCATTACCAAACCAATCCTTTACCGAACAGCGACACTATAAACATCATCTTAGTGCCGCACCCGGCACGCGGGATTACGGGATACCCGCGCGTCATGCGAGCTCCGATTTATTTGCCGCGACCGGAGCGGGATCAGTGTGTAAAGCCCGCTTTACACGGTCAATACTGCTTGCTTCATTTTTTTTTTAATATTGGACAGCATCATATTTACTGTTCTGATCCTATGATAAGTAGCCAAAGCACTTGTGTTACAGAAATCAGAAACTACGACGGTACCACAACACCCAGATCCAAGACAATATAGAAAAGTTATTTTCTACATTGACCGACCGGGACATGAACGCGAGACCTCAGTGATAGCGACACAAAGTTTGATATGTTCGCCTCACGGCTACGGAGGTCGTCATCAAGTTGTGCTTTATTTGTCAAAATTGGTTTTCAAGCATTTGTTTTATCATGTTTTATAGCAAAAAGGTTTTGCTTGACAAGCATGTCATTATATCTACCTACCTAGCATTGTTAAAATGTAGTTTGCTTGTAATCAAGCATAGTTCCTAAGTAGTAAAAACGATTATCAAGCACAAAAACAACAAACTGAAACCATCTCAGCCATCACACACAGTCAGTAGTAGAATTAGTTTAACTGCGGTTTTTTACGCAACTTATATCGCCATTTGAGGATGCGTCATTTTTTGTTGTTTTTTTTTATCACAAAATTTGTTTTCCAAAAAAATGCATTGTCACAAGTCCGAATTAAACTTGCGATTATTGCATAACTATTTATCAATTCTTTCTAACCATGGCTTTAATGTTGTTAACTCTGTTTTAATTCTAAACTACACATCTTCTAAAATGCCTAGTCGCAGACTCCATTCAAAAGTGACACTGCAGATATTTAGCTAAAGTAATAAGTGTGTCGAGGGCCTTATGCGCGGGGTGCGGGATTGGTGTGTAAATTTTGGACACGATTCGTGCCGGTTTAATGGGGATTATTGTGTGCGTATTGAGTGCGGTATATTAGTATTTACCTTTGTGCTATGTTGACACAGTATTGTGTATTCGTATTGTTTATTTGAAGGTGATTGTATTGTTCTTTGAGCTTGTTGTGATAGCAAATAATAATGTTTTTGTTCAGAGTATACGAAACTTGCGTAGTTAGAGAAAAAAAAAAATGTGACAGTAAAGCAGCGAGGAAAAAATGTGGCAAATTTATTAGAAAATTATATCTAGATCAGATACGAAAAAAAATAAGTACATTGTTTTTTTTAAATATTTACCAGCACTTAAAAAATCCTGATTATTTTGCAGATTCTTTTAATGAAAAAATAATTTATTTTACAGATACCTTCAATAAAATTGTCGGCTTGTTAAAATAAAAATTTTCTTCAGTAAAAAATTTCTCCCCTACAAAAAAAAGACAAACAAATCGCCCGAAATCGCTTTCACCCAGGTGATGCTACTTCCCTCATTAGTCCATCGTAGTCCTCTCATTTGTCCCCTACCAGTTTTTTTTATCAACGGCAATTCCTCTTACGGTAATGAGAGTGATTTTTTTTGCAGCCCTCGAGAAGTAACCATAGTACCTAGTATTTTTCGGATTGTCCCGGAATCAAGGTCTTGGTCTTACACATTGAAAAGTGGATAAAACGAAAGAAAAAAAGCAATAATACATAAATATCAAATACATTTTATTTGAACTAACTTTTGTTTTAATATTTACATTTTTATTTTTTTTTAATTTTACGTCACTGGTCAGCTACGGTATTTGGCTTAGGTTAGGAGCCTGACAAGTCATAAGTTGGCTTATATTAATTATTAAATTGTAATTTAAATGCTGAATTTCGGCTTTCAAGCACTGATAGACTGCGATTAAAATGGCTGTGACAGTATGTTTGGCACAGTCAATGGTAATAAACCTAGCACAAAACCATTTTAAGGTTTTTTTTTTAAGGTTTTGAACCCTTCGCATTCATATTAAGAATGACATTTTCAATCGAAACGGCAGAAGAAATTTGATATTTTATGATAGGTTGATAAATTGTTGACTGTAAGTAAGTACTGTTCGTAGTTTTGTAAGCATTTTTGAAATTTTGGAAAAATACTTGCCAAAGTTGTCCCTAAAAAGTGGTTAACAATATGGAATCCCTATCACTGAGGCTCAGTCCTCTTTGAAACGTTTTGGGGGGGTCATTGGACTTTTGTTTACTTTTATTGGGTCGGGAAGTGTAAACAATACTTGAATCTTTTACGAGCAAATGGTGAACTCCCTGTTTTATTACTTTGAAAATTGTTCTATGGGTTAGCTAGATAGAGCCATTGGAATTGTAAAATTAATCGTACATGTAAGTACAGCCAACGAGCTATTGTTTGGTCATTTCTTTGCCATTCCAATTACAAATCGTTAAAAAACAAAAAAGGCTGATAGTAATCACGGAAACGACTAACAGTCTTAGCTGAACTTGCCGAGAAGTGAGAACTATACATTTTACTAACATACCTACGTCTCATACATATTTGTTTACAATAAAAAAATACTTATTTCGTTGCTATCTTAAACAAACATTATTTATTGAATTTAAAAAAACACTTCGTACAAATCATGACAAAAAAAAATAGACATCCATTATATTTTTATTTTTAGGTATTATGACGCCAAGCCATGGACCATGTCTTATACGTACTTAGATCTTAGGTACAACTTGTAAATGTTTAAATAAATGACCTTAGTAAAACCTTGTCGAACTACAAAATGTCACAACTGACAAATACAACAATTATGGGTGGCTCTTTTATTATTCTGTTTATCACGTCCCTACCGATGATGAGGCTCTGTCCAAAATAATCCCTTTGTGTCCGGTATCCAAATTTGTATCCCTTAGATTATCGTGTTTGTTTTGTTTCTATATTTACTATAATTGTATACAGGTGTCTGGTTAAAATGAGACCAACTAACGTTTAATGCTGATGAGGATTATATAGATTTAAACAGATCGGTTTTTTTTCGGTTTTTAAATTGTTATCACAATTATTTTTATCTAGACATCTCCTAAATATAGATCCTGAGGAAAAAAAATAAATATCATTGATCTCGAACGATGAAAATATGATATTTTTCACAAGAAATCCTGTAAAAGTAACAGTCTTATAAATTTTATCTGTATTGTAGGCCTAAATCGTCGTAACCATCTAAAACCTGACAGATTTAGTAAGATAATGATTTCAGATGTTTTTTTTTGCAATTTTGGAGTTGTCCCCTTCGGTCCTGTACCCATAACTTATTTAATTTAGGGTTTTTCTTTACTATGCTTTACTATGTTAATTAATTTAGTAGTAAAGCCTAAATAAATAAAATAAAATATTTTTTAAAATTGTTATTTTGATATGTATATTATCGATTTTAGGAGTTCAATTTCTAGACCGAAAATAATAATATTCACCACGCAATTCACAAAATACAGCTGAAATAGCAAGCGATACTAATAATTTAAACCCAGTGCGTGTCACCCTACCTATCATAAGCAGTCATCTCGCAAAGCGTTCGTTTCGGCCCTCATGCAAATTGTCGCATTTACACTCGTAACTCATTCGGCCCAAGTTTCGGCACCCTTTCGAGTGACACTCGTTTTCGGCATCCGGAAATTACGACGACTAAACAGGACGATTTTAGAGAACACCAATTTATTAAAATATGGAGGGCGAATAAAAAGGAATGGCAGATGATATTATTCGCTGTGTGCGCGATGACAGCGCCCCTATTAGTCACCAAAATTATTGTGGACTTAAGATCTTTCAAATTATGGCAACTGGATGGTTTGCGAATGATTTTCGGATTGTTTTTCTTCGAAATTAGATGAAAATATCTTAAAAGTTTGTGCATAATATAATTGCAAGTGATTTTCTTACTTGAACTAAATATGAATATTGTAATACGTACGGGATTTGGAGCAATACAACATGATATAACTTTCCAACCTCAAACTGTGCAAAAAGGGGAAAAAAATGTATTAGCACAGCATGTGAGAGACGTTAAAGAGCTTAGAACCAACGGACAAAGCTACTTAATAAGAGCTGTGATCATAAGACAAACGTCTGTGACACAAACTCCCTACAAACTTTTTTCTTTTCACTACAGCTATGCATTTATGTCTTTGCTCAAATTTCCATCTTGATATTTGAAACGAATAAAACATGCACGAACTGTTTTTCCCATTGTTTCTACACTTTATAACCCAACACGTACTGTGACCCATATCGCGAATTTTAACGTTTTTACTTAAAAATACTTATTAATGTTAGTATGGAATTCTATGAAAATATTGCAATTTGACACTGACAGTCCAGAGTTTTTTCACATTTCTGCCACATTGCGTGCTGCGATCGATTTGACGGCCCCCACCACCTACTTTGCACACAGCGAATAAGCCTACTGAATAAAGTATGATATATTTATACTATTTATTGCACATAATATAATATCTTCAGTGTGAAGAGGCGCTGAAAAAAAAGGAAGAGGTACAACTTAGTTTCTACATAGCTTTAAACTACTAGGTGGGAAAATAGTTAGGCGTTAATTGTAACAAAGTTAAAGTAACGACGGTATTCTTTAAATTATGCCTGATACAAGATGTATTAGGTATAATTTCACTTCTTTTTAATACTGTATAAAAGTTTGTAATGTTTGTGTTTGTATTACATAAACAAACGGTGGTAGTAAAATTTGGCAGTAGGCATACTCACAGCGTGTCATTCCTGTTCTGTGGGCTTACTGACATATACATGACATAAGTATTGATTTAGCTGATAGGATACTATTTAATACCGTTTCTTTTTTCGTTGCAAAGCTTGTTCTGAAGATAAAAGTTAGTCAGGTTATGTGTAGAAAGTAAAAACTGACAAAATTGCCAATTTTTCCCTCTATCGTCAGGAAAAATAAATTGCATACTTAATTCTTCCTTCGCAGTAAACTTGGGGATACTATAGACAATAAAAAAGTAAAGTTAGAGGCGATCCCATAAACTGGTGAGTGGTGTCCGTTGCTAGGCGACGATTAGGGGTCTCTCGAACTGAAACGTTTTACACGCAAATTGACAAGTCCAAGATAAGGCGCAGCGTACCATGAAATACCTATTTGAGGAGCAATGTACGTACGTATTCGAAAGATAAAGGGTAAACTTAGAATACCAGTAACTGGTATCTGCTGTATTAATTTATTGCAAAGGTAATAAAGAGAAAGTTTTTTTCCTTGTTATTAGTAGAAAAACTTTAATCTTGAAATCATACTATCTATCTTCTAATGCAGGGTTAGTTGTAAAATATCAACAACCTCCTACTATGGGACCAGCATTGAAATCTAAAAAAAAAACACATCTCCATACAAACTGATGTCAGCTGGTGGCGGCTTAGTATGTGGGGAAGTGATTTCAATGTTGATCCCATAGAAAAAGTTGTTGTATTTGAGCACCAGAATCAGGCCCAAGGAGGTCGTTGATGTTGTACAAATAACCCTGTATATAAATAAATATAAATATAAAATATTGGACATAATCACATACATTGCTCTGATCCTGTGGTAAGTAGCCAAAGCACTTGTGTTACAGAAATCAGAAACAACGACGGTACCACAACACCCAGACCCGAGGCAATATAGGAAAGCTATTTTTCTACATTGACCCGACCGGGAATCGAACCCGGAACCCTCAGAGATAGCGACACCAAGTCCGATATGCTCGCCTCTCGGCTACGGAGGTCGTCTCTATATATGTATCTCTATTTCCCTTGGTCAGCGCATCACGCGTGAACGGATAGAACAATGTCGCTAAATATTTTTTTGTTGTGATAATTATCGTCAGGAGAAGGTTCAAAAGAAAACATTGAGAAAGTTGCGCAGAAAATGCTTGATGAATAAACTGAAGACCACGTAAACAAAGTCGCGGGCAACAGCTAGTTGATTCTACCTATATTTTTCATAAAAAGTTAATTTCACAAAACTTTACAGTGCAATAAACTCCGCAGATTACAATCCAAAAGTTTGATTAAAACTTCAGAATTCTATAAAATGAAAACATTAAGGCGCAAAAAGGGTCGGACCTTTTAAATATTATTTTTTTATAAAACGGTTCAGTACAAAATTCTAGTGGGCGTCGCGGCTAAGATTTTAGAGGCACTCCGAAGAAGGAAGGGACAAATAAAACGAAACGCTCTAAGAGCCACATCTCACCCGGACGCCCGCGGCCGTGGCGACTACTGTGGCTACGATAAGAAATCCTGGATTTTCTAATTTTTTTTGCAAATTTGGATTTCTCACGAAGGTAATTATGGATTTAACATAAGTGTGTGTAGACAGGGATGTGGTAATTAATTTAAAATAAAATTAATACGATAGAAAGCAAATGAAAGGTATTGGTTTTTCAAATTAAGGAGTGTCACTATTTTATAATTAAGAGCATAATGTGGTCTCAAAGATAACCTAAAGGCCTAAACACCATGTAATTTCTTAGTATTTCTGTATTAAAATAATAGCTATTTATCATATAGTCATTACTATGGCCAAAAAATTACAAAATAGTGTTACAAAAGATAGTGAAAACAAAATCAAAAATATTGATAATGATAAAAAAGTGATTTATGTAATTCTAGCGATAGATCTAATGACTACAACTTGATCATTATTTCTTGGTAAACCTATGAACTTATCATTAGTATTAGCAGCCTTTCAAATCCATTGCTGGCCATAGGCCTTCCGAACGAGCGGCTCTGGGCATCCAAAGCGGCTTCCCGCAACCTCGACCGGGTCGTCGGTTCACTCGGTGGGAGGCCTGCCTACGTTGCGACTTTCAGTTTGCGGTCTAAACTCGAAAACCTTTTTTTTCCAAATTATGAACTACGTTTGAGAAATTTAATCTTATGCTTTGCTTTTGCTGTCACGTTCAAATGGCACTCTAGTGAGGAAAGACCCTAAATGCTCGAAGAGCTGTAAGAAGTTTCTGCACATCTTCGTAATCACTTCATTGGACACCCTGAAAGCAGCGATTTATTTCGTTTCAAACGATCATTTTAAAACATGAAAGGTCAACATGGAGTTTTTAAAGGCTTTTGCCGCACGAGTTACTTTGATACCGAGCTTGGGGGGGAAAGGCGAGTTGAGAGGATTTTGTACAAATTTATGCGGAATAAAGTAATATTAAGCCTACTTGTAGGATCGTTTAAAAATAGGGACGTAAAAGAAAAACTAAATTATTAATTTTATTTAGGGCCGATTTTTCAATAGCCTGATAACTCTCAATGTCTTTTGTGAAACACAAAAAATTACGAAGATAAAGCGCATCAAAGTGAGCACGTGACGTCACGCCTTGCTAAAAAGTGTCGCAAAAGGCGTGACGTTACGCGGAAATAAAAAATACGTGTCCAATATTTTCTGTTAATCCAACTGACTGATTTTTTTAGGAAACTAGCCCATTATGACTATGTTATATATGTATGTTATAAAATTAGACGCTTCTCATAACCTTAGTAACTAGTAACTATTTAGATAAACCTAATCCGTAATCCTTAATTACATTAAAGCCCAATTCAAGAACTAAGAAGTGAAGATTATTTTTATCACTCATTTTAATATTGGACAGCAGTAAATTTGGTACAATTTATCATATTTTATCGTTTTTCAATGTATCTATTCCTAGCTACAAACACTATTGCTATAATTTTATAATGCCAATAAAACATAGAAGGCCACATGAATACAGTTTTGCCAATCTGGACGTGCGTTCACATGTTTGCGGAAGATTATTTTATTGTTGTGTATTCAGCACGCATAGCATAAATGGTACCTACAGTTTATGTTAGTAGGGATGTATTATTACCTAAATCAGCAAATGAAAGTACTTAATTTCATGTTAGTTACTTAATTTCATTATTCTGGATTTACAGGAAAACCCACTGCTTTATGTTAAATACTAAATACTAAATACCCTACAGCTTTGATAAGTGAGTTTTTGCGTACACAGGGTTATTTGTAAAACCAACCTCCTAGGGGTGCTCAAATACAATAAGTTTTTTCTACGGGATCAACATTAAAATGTAAAAAAAGACACTGCTCCATACAATTAAATAAAGTACATACTTACTAAAATTACTAACTGATTAAATTAACATTATCTTTTAAGTTAAATATTGTATGCCTGATCAGATAAGTAAGCGATGACGGAAATATATTAAATAAAAGAACATATTATCTGTCTACTAACGGGTATTGCCTCGGGTCTGGGTGTTGTGGTACCGTCGTTGTTTCTGATTCCTGTAACATAAGTGCTTTGGCTACTTACCATAGGATCGTAGCAATGTATGTGATGTTGTCCAACATTTAATTATTTATTTATGAGAAAACAAGTTTTGACAGTTTTGATAGACGAATAGCAGGGCAACAAAGTTGGCCCAATGGGAGTTCCGTTTTTATCCTGGTGTACTGATCCCTAAAAGGAAGTTCCAACGGTCACTAGCATTATTACATAGATAGGGAGACGGCAGCGTATCTAATAAACGAATGTTATGAAATAGGACGTTACATAAACGTGTTATACTAAATTAAGACTTCCGCGAAGTCACTGGGGTGAAAGCTGCGGGCTTGTCTTCAATTGCGTTTATGAAATAGAATCTTTGAACGTATGGCTGCCCAATAAATCGTATCTAAATGATTTAAAATACGTACTATATTCATAAAACTGTGTGGGCGGGCAATGTAGACATTATTGTCAATGTAAGGTAATGTTAAGGTCGACTCTTCTTCGGCTTATTTTTCGATGCAAAATAAGAAAATTGGGAGTTATGCGTCAAATGTCAGATCATAAAAACTGGATGCAAGATAGACAGCATCATCCTCAGGCTTTGGAAGGCCACTGCTAGATATAGGCCTCCCTTATAGACCACCATCCACCACCGTCCAACCTTGACTGGTTCGTCTGTGTGGGCCTTCCCACGCTTTGTCTTCCAGTTCGGACATTGACAGCATCTTTAACACGTTAAGCGCCACGGGTATATGTCATTATACACCCTAGTGCAACTCTCACAACCCAGTGTATGACTGGTTATACACCTGGAGTGATAAACTTCAGAGGTTGATGTATCAGTGAATATACACCGCACCGAAAATTTTGTATGGCGGCTTTGTAGCCCTGGCGATTTGTGAGGAATCGTTTAGTGTATCTGGGGTATAGATTTGAGCTATAGTGCCTACACTAAATGGTTTTTTTTTTTCAAATGAAATACTCGAAAGTTAGAGTTTCATATAATCATTTATTTATCTATTTTTCGGTATTTTAACAACCGTTTTTGCTCATGTATTATTATTTTAATAAATTTATACACCGTGACTTTTTAATTACCCGAGAAAACCCCAAAAAAATTTGCGTTTATAAAAATATGTATATCAGTAAGTAACACACAAATATTATAGCGTTCATACAAAAATATCGTTTTATAGGACTTCAAATAAATCCTGTTAATGCACCAAAAACATGTAAACCATCTTCGTAGTATTATAATTAGGTGGATTTTGGTTCCGTTAATGTTGGAATGATAATGATTACTATTTGAATTAGCAGGACTTTTATGGTGCATATTTTTACGGAATGTTAAGGACCTTTTAAATAAATTTCTCATAAAAAATTTTTTTTTTTTTATTCGCCAAATTCGATGTATATCGATATCTGAGTATGTCAGTTAGTATTTATTTGGAAAAATTACTTATGTATTTGTACTTTCAATAAAATACTTCTTATCAATCAGACTTTTTATTTCGATAATCATCAGTCTTTTTATTTATTTGTCTATTTTTATATTCTATAAAACCCTAATAATCCACCTTAATTTTTCATTTATTGTGGACTTCGTTGAAGCAGGGTCTGCAGTAAAAAAAATCCAAAAAAATGCGTAGTCACTTGAGCAGCAAGTTTTCTTTGGCCAGGTTGAGCCTTGCCTTTTTTGCCACACTTTGTGTAACAGTTTTTGCAAAATGTTTGGTGCAGGAGACATACAATGGCGCAAATTTCTAGGGTTTAGAGGAATTTTTCGTTGTTTATTAAAACCCCAGTACCACTGTAGGTAAAGGTATGTTTTGTCAGTGATATATGAGATCAAAAAAAATCATGTCTCATTTAAAGGCTACGTGCTCCTCATTTAATAGCAACGGGTAATATACTTAAACATTACCGCAATAAGTACATGTTCTTGAGTAGCTTGTTATTTATATCCGATCAACTGATTTTAAGCAAACATTTAAAACTTCCTTTTCTTTCGCCGTGTTCCAGTACCCACTTGTCTAGCATTTCTTAAAATGCGAGAACTATTTCCGAATAGCTAATTGTTTATCACAACTCACGAACGCAGATGTTCTAAAAGATTCGAAACAGAAATAAATAATTCTTGTGTATAAATCGATTCCTTATAAAGATAGTAATAGAGGTTATTATAGAAAAGTTGTTAGGGCATTCAAAGCAATGTTGTGTGAAAGTGTATTTTATCGATATTTCATATAAATGCAACCCTACACTGTAACGTAAACAAAGTAAAAACAATCATAAGCTAGATAGACACTTTATTGCAAAAAAATATTATAGGTTATAATAGTATTATAAAAAGTTTTACTAATGCCTAGGATTGTACATAATTGTTTCTTATTTAACGACCAGGTAGGTGTGTACAATCGTGAGTAGCTGTAATATAACTTACTTCACAATTACATAACTAATAATACTTAAGTATAACTTTCGCATTCAGGATTTTTTATGTAACTTTGTAATTTGAAATTATTTTTATTAGCGAAACATGAGCACTTTTTATTGTTTAATGTTACCATTTAAACCGTGTTTTGTGTTAACGATTTATTTATGTATTTAATTTGTTTGGAACAAACAAGCCATTTTTTTACATAAGTTCACGTGTTTGTAATCCGTTAATATTAAAAAGTATAATAATATATTTATGGTACGCCTGTACAACGTTTCGACTTAACCAGACCATGGAAAATGTATTATTAGTAAGTTTTTTTCAGGTTTATACTATAATAGTTACACAGGCAAACTCTGTCTTGTATATAAATTATGTTTTATTACACATTT
This sequence comes from Anania hortulata, assembly GCA_963576865.1. Taxonomy (NCBI): domain Eukaryota; kingdom Metazoa; phylum Arthropoda; class Insecta; order Lepidoptera; family Crambidae; genus Anania; species Anania hortulata. Next base: position 3,611,296 of record OY756400.1, read on the forward strand.
AAAAATAACTGTACAAATGGCCGACTAAAAACCGCTCGGCGGTTTGACGACCTTCGTAGCTGAGCTAAGAGGCGAGTACGCCGGACTTGGCGTCGCTATCTCTGAGGTCCCGGGTTCGATTCTCGGTTGAGTCTAGATATTATGGTACTATCGATGTTTCTAATTTCTGTAACACAAGTGCTTTAGCTACACAAGTACCACAGGATCAGAGCAATGTATGTGATGCTGTTCAATATAAATTAATATTATATTTATTATTGCTAAGATATTAAGCATAATTATTGTAAAGATAAAATAAAATAGATACTCTCTATTGCACATTAGTCCAAAGTGCCTTATAGTTATTGTTTACGCTTTAGGCTCTGTTCGCCAAAATGATAGTATATTTAGAAATAAGTCGATCATCTTCCTTATTCAACCGAGTATCGATAATTCACCTCTACCAGACAACACTAGTTCGAAGCCAGACGAAGCGGAAAGTCTTGTCTGTGGTTGAAGTTACCGGGAAATCTTCGAAATAAATCGCTAGAGAGCAATCGAATATCCAAAATTAGGCTGAATAAATGTGACTGCAAAGGAAATCGTATCGTCTTCACGTATTGCATTAATAATGATATTAGCATCACCTGCAGGTAGTCTAGAAATTGTTTTACTATCTATACGAATGAGATCTTCTCCTAGAAGCCTAGGTATTAACTGTTTAGTAATTTCTGCGATAGTTAGTTTCGAGTTTAGGTAATCGACGTTGTTATTCATACCTTTTGTGTTCTTATCTATCTATCTTATCTTATATCTTATCTTATCGTATCTCTTATCTTTTATCTTATCTTATATCGTATCTTATATCTTATCTTATATCTTATCTTATATCATATCTTATCTAATCTTATCTTTTATATGCAATAAAAAATAATTGCTATTCGTTTGCCTCGCTAAAACTCGAGAATGGCTGGACCGATTTGGCTAATTTTGATCTTGAAATATTTGTGGAAGTCCAGGGAAGGTTTAAAAGGTCAGAAAATATAAAAAAGTTGCAAGGAAAGTAGTAAAACAACTATTGTATTTTTCTATACAAACTTTTCGTACCTGTCAAACGAATTGGCGAAACGAAGTTCGCTGGGTCAGCTAGTTTGAAATAAATATTAAGTAAGTACTTAATAAAATAAAAATCTTTCTTCTAGCTCTTTGTCTCTTAGTCGGGGTTACGCTTAACCGATTATAATAGACCCAGAAATAGTACCTATATACAGTGTGTAACGAAAAGGTGAAATAAAACTTTAAGGGGTTATTCTACGGCTAAATTACATCAACTTTTCTATGGGACCAACATCAAAATCTCAAAAAAAAAATTGACGTTTCCATACAAACTGATGCCAGCTGGTCGCGTTTTAGTATGGGAAAGTGGTTTTTTTTTTGCGATTTCGATGTTGGTCCCATAGAAAAAGTTGATGTAATTTAGCCGTAGAATAACCCCTTAAAGTTTTATTTCACCTTTTCGTTACACACTGTATATTAAACATAGGTATCTAACAATTAAAATTATAGTCAAGTAGCATCTACTTATAGCTGCTGTTTTTAATTTAAACGCATTTTACGTATTTTTACGTAAGCGCATAAAAATCGGTCAGCCATCGCCATCGCTTAAAAACTTATTTTAACAATTGCTTTATCTTTGTTTCAGTGTGACAATGTCAAAGATGTGTCAACGATACATTCGACGGCATTGCGACGAGAGAAACGGAGGTTCTTACATGAAGGTACAGAAAATATTTTTAACACAGAGAAGCAACATTACTCCATTGCGTTGCGTTGCGTCGTTGCAACGGAATTATTCGACTCACCGTGAGCTATGACGATGCAACAACAATGTTGCATGTCACTAAAATAGCTTTGAGTGAGATGATGATTCACGCGACGTATCGCAACGCAACGGAGCAGTGTGGCTTCTCTCTCTTAGTATTATAGTCACCTACCTCACCGCGCTTGGGCACGAGCTGGTAGCCGCTTCCAGCCGCCACTGAGGCTGTAAGCTGTAAGTCGCTTTTAGGCGGCACTTGAAGCCGGCGTTTGTGGCCGCCACTTGAAGCTGGCGTTTGTGACGGCGCTACTTGGCGGCGGCGTATGTGGCCGCCATTTATGGCCGCGCTACTTGTGTTTGTGACTGTCGCGTGTGGCCCGTGTGCGGCGAGGATTAGTTTATTAGTTAGCAAGAGCAAAAATACGTGGCTTGGAACTGCCCGTGTGTTTGAGTAGGAACAGAGTATTAAGTACCAGCACATTATGATACCAGTTGGGTCTCTGGGTTTTTTTTAAGTCTATTGTATGACATTACACCAATAGCTAAGTGGTTAGAGGAAGTTAAGGCAAGTACAACAGGGTTTCGTATATTAGCTGTAAATTTATTTAATTAAAATCTTGAAAATCTTTATTATGTAACAAAAGTTTGGTTACAAGAGTAGAGGTTGACCATCTTCTTTTAAGTGCGAGAACACTTGTGCCAGAAGAGGCCGCTCTCTCATAGCATCCTTTTTTTTTTCCAAAATAGATTCCTTTTAAATGGGTTACAAAGGTATAATTTGAAAGGCAATCGCTTTAATGAGTATTTAGACTTCCGATCTAGAATCATGTCATGGCGTACAGTCAACGTCAAAAATAATGCAATGATCATAAAAATAAATTGGATTTACGAACATCTGTCTTAGATTCTAACTAAATCGTACTTCGCAATCGCCTATAGGGATTTTAGGACGGTTTAGAAATTTGAGTTGAGTTTGAAGGTTGATTCACAACAAAACAGAAATTAAAATCCAATCAAAAACGTGGTGCTTGTTGAGGCCGTGCACCTTTTTTCAGAGCAAAATTGAAATACTAGTTACTAGTTTGCTTGTGTGCGTCTATGATGCGGGATAAAGCAACAACAATGTTGATCCTTTACAAATAATATTATAGATATTATATTTAATATTGATAATTTATTAGGTAGTGAACGTCTTACCTAGGTTTGAAAAACGATCGGTTTTGCGCGCTTGATTTTATAATTAATTTTGACTTAGGTTTACTACTGAATTTTTTGATTTTTACATAAAATAAAAATCATATTATTTTAAAAGTATACCTGAAGATTATTGTGTAGTGTTTAAATCTTATAATAGTTGTTCATAACGATAGAAAAATAAATGATATTTAAATGGAAATTTCTAAAATTGTATGTTATTTCAGCATTTTTTTTCTGCTGTTTTGTAAGAAAGTAAAAAAGTATTCAACCTTTGTGCCGATAGACCATATCTTCTATTAAATGTTAAAATCGAATTGTCAGGATAACTTGTAGTCTCTTGTAAACCGATGTTCAAACGTAACACGAACGTCATTTTTCTGAAATAAGGGTAGTTCTTTCGGTGATTTACCTTTAGTTTTGAAACGATATGAAAAATCCATTCGCGCTACATGCAAGAATAAGAACTAATCTTTTAAAATCCACGTGTTGTTTCGTTTCAATTATCATTCATGTCTTTACAATCAGAGAACAAAATGTACGAAAATATGACGATTTCTAGGACGGCCTCTTAAGGCACCGTTATTTGAAAGAAATAAAGCAAATTGGCCGCGCCATAAAATAAAACAATTGCGGCCCAAGTGGGCATAAATATTGGGGCATCGCGTGACCCGCTTGAGTCGGGCTGAAGTTCAGGCGTAGTGATTAAGGGTGCTATTATAAAAAAAACGGCCTAAAGTGTGTCGAGCCACGCGCAATGTATGGTTCTGTAGTTTCCCATCACAATATACGGTATATGCTACCTGTTTACATAACTAACAAGATCATCAAAATAATTTTCATATCCAAGTACATTTTACAAGTTAACTCGGTAATTTGTAAAGCCTATCTAACTGAGTTAGTTTTAATTTCGCTATAATATATCGTCGTGATTTTTTCACATTTCCTAAAGCAACCATTTCGCTAGCAAGGACACACATCATCATATCAGCCATTGGACGTCCACTGCTGAACACAGGCCTCCCCCAATGACTTTCATTGGGGGGCATTGCCAATACTCGCCACGCTTGGCAGGCGGGTTGGCGAGCGCAGTTTTTAATAAGATTTCGTACGCAGACGCTGCTGCCCGTCTCGTGCTACAGGAATTAGTCGCCTCTTACGACACGCCTCCTGTTGGCGGTGGGGAAGTGTATTCTTTACGGCCGTCCCCACATGCTACTACTAAAAGGCACACACAACTAAAATTTAAGTGCAATTTTTGCTAGTCATAACAAAATTGCACGTTAAATTTAGTTTTTTATTTCTATTTCTAAAGCATTTAAATCAAACGGATCTTTGAATCAAAAAATGGTGTTTGCACACTCGCTATATTTTTAAACAACACAATACAATACTAGTATTAGGTCAGTAGGCACAGTATTATAGGTTTTTAGAATTACATCATACAAATAAATAAAAGCAACGAATGCGTAAAACCAATATACTAAATCGCACGCTTGGATTGCAATGTCACCTGCTCATTTGAAAGGAATGCAGATATCGAATATCCGATACAGTCAACAGCGACCAAGAAATTTCAAGATAGATGGTAAACTCTACAAATTGAAATTTTAGTTGAAAATCGGTTGAAAAAAGATTTATTTTTTCTTTTTGACCCAATAATCAAAATTGTGACCTAAAGCTTGCCATATCGTTCGTTTGATAGACCAGCATAACATTTTCTTCTGTGGTATCGTAATAATTTGTCCCGCAGAAATCTAGGTATAAGCCAATATTATTTTAGTTATTCAACAAAGATAAATGCACTCTTGTGCATTTATTTTTATTTATCTTTGAATACTAATCATTGATTTTAAACGAACTTTCTCAAATAATATTTATACTTTTGATTGTTATAAACTAAGACGCATGCACTTAAATTATTTTAACTAAAACAGCCGAAGAGGAGTTTTTTAAAATAAGGGTACTGTGGGTCTGATTTTGATGCGTCTTTACGATGCGTTTAAATGTATAAGTTAATCAACAGTGGGCTTAAGGCTGGGAACGGCAGAAAAAAAATACCAAGGTAGTAAATAAAATATTATCCTTTGACATTTTGTGGTAGTTTGACAAGATGTAAACTGTACTCCCAACCGCAGGACACACGACACAGCATTCCGGCCGATAATGAGCCGTGTGGTCACCCCGATGTGTGCGGTCGGAAATGGGAATGTCTAGTGCATGGTCATCGGAGGGGCAGATAAAGCTGTGACGCAACTGAGTAGCGAAATGGCTAGATTATTTAAAATCTAATTTTGTATTTAACTTAAATTATTTTTTAATTCAATTCAATATTCTTTATTGTTTTCTAGAAATATACATAAAGGTCTTAATAATATTATAACAGATCTTAGGCCCCTGACAAGCACAGCAACATAAAAAGATATTTTAGTAATATAGTCTAAAAACTAAAAAATACACTTTTATATTGGGATTTCCAAAGACTAAGTAACTTTCTTTATGAAAATACTAAGTGACTTGCCTAAATGGAGATAATTACCATGCGTCTTTGTTTTTTTTTATGACATGAACGTTAAAAATATGGTTAAGACTCGTCAGAAGTAATCATAATAATATGAGCACGAACTTAAAGGTTTTACTAGTAGATATTCCTCTTGGCACCTTCTGGTTTTGTCATAAATCAGCTCAATAATGAAAAATTATTGTATTGTCATCCAGATAACAATACAAAGTATATTATTATTGACAAAGTTTCAAATTGACATGATCGAATTAAAAGTAATTAAAACTCAATTTCCAAGATTTGTTTACATACGTAGTAACAAGGGAAGTTAATAACTGTATTTTAAAAGAAATCGACTTACATGAGATTTGAGTTCTTATAAAAACTTTTACTGACCTCATACATACTCAGATTTCACTATCCAGGCGACTGTTCTCCTAACTTAGCTACAGAGAACATTTAAACAGGCATTCTGGATTTTAAATTGTCAATTTTGGACACGTTTCCTTGTTAAATACAATTGTTTGTTTTCATATGTACACGTTAATCATTCAAGTTTGCGTCGTGCAGTCGTGGCCGAGTGGTTAAGGCGTCTGACTCGAAATCAGATTCCCTCTGGGAGCGTAGGTTCGAATCCTACCGGCTGCGAAAAAATTTCACGTGTTTATTTTTGTACACAATTTTTTAATATTCTGTCTTAAATAATCATGCAAAACTATGTTTTATTCTACACCGTAGCTTTAAATAGCTAGGTCGAAAATTTTCCTAAAAGACCAACCTATGCTTTTTTCATATTAATTTTATACAATATTGCAAAATCGCTTCCATACTTTTAATTGTGACTTACAGTAACGACTTTTAGTAATGTCAGTCTAGAGTTCAGACCAAGATTACTCTAGAATATTGTTTGTTTGTTTGTTTGTTTGAACTAAATCTCGTTGAAAGTTTGAATTGACTATAAAATTACATTCACGTCATTACATGCGATGAGACTGTCCGGATTTATCCACAAAACACGAGGCGTGTGGTCGCCACACTTGTCTGATAGGAAATTGAAATGTCCGATGCATTTCGTTTCCCTCTTTGCGGCTTATGAGTCAAATTCAATATTAATTAAACGGATTGGAGATTCAATCAATACTCTGTGAAATTGACACTGAAATCCGTTATGAAAATTTCGCAGTATGTATTTTATTGACTGTCAAAAAAGGTTGTGAAATTTTGCGGGTTACCTACTAAGCTAAATACAAAAAACAATAGATGTCTATCATCATCATCATCATTTCAGCCATAGCACGACGTCTACAGCTGAACATGGCCTCCCTCAATGACTTCCAGGTTGGCCGGTTGAAAACGGCCTGCAACCAGCGGTTTTCCGCAACCTTTACCTGGTCGTCTGTCCACCTTTTAGGTGGACGTCCTACGCTGTACTTGCGGTAAATTGGCTTAATTCTAGAACCTTTCTACCCCTTCGGCCGTCTGTTCTACGTGCTATGTAGCCCGCTCCCTTCCACTTTAGCTTGCTTATCCGTCAGGGTACATGTCAATCACTTTGTTCGTTTACGGATCCCCTTCATTTCTGGTTCGATCTCACAAAGAAACACCGAGTATAGACCTTTCCATAGCATGCTGTGCAACCTTAAGCTTTCTTATGAGGACCATAGATTTTTTTCCATAATCCAAAACAAAACAAATATTTTAAATCACGGATAATCATTAATATAGTCCAGTCGTATTTGCAAAAGAAATTAAATCAATAAAAACTTTCTTCAATCAAAAAACTTGGAAAACATCTCTCAAACAACTTATTAAGACTCGGCTATTCAAGATAACTCAGTCGGGAAGTCAGGAATCTAATGAAATTTGAGACAAGGCAGAAAGTCGAGGGGTTCACAAAACGATCGTTAAAACTTTTGAGTTTAGACAATCATATAAATTGCCCGTTAACGAATAACTTCAGAAGTGGTCGAAAACAAATAAAGTAATGCTTCAAGCTCGTAATTACTCTTCTGATGATCAGAATCCATCCCAATAATTTAAATGCACCTAAAAATAAGTTTTTCATGTTTGCTCGTCTGTCACATTTTCGTTACTAGCTTAGTATTGGATGAATGGATTTTCATCGACTTCGTAGACTTAGAATTAAGCCAAAAAGAAAAATAATCATAACACGGGAACACAAAAACAGGATAAAATGTATCCGCCGGGACAAGATCTGCTATGGTTGACTTGGAAGTACAGAATCGGTCCAGGTAGTGATTTACTCATATCTCAGACCCATTGAACAATTACCCTATAGAGCAGATACGGACCATCGTTGTTCAAAACACGTCAGTGATTTTTCACTGACATTTAGTATGAACTGAGAAAGAGGTGCTTGTAGCTCAGTGGCGGTAGCCCTTTGGCCACTGCCAAAGTTAAGCCACTTACGCCGCGGTTGTGATTAGATGGGTGACCATTCCAACCATATTTAGTGACATTTATCACAAGCATCTCCATGCTTCGGAAGGCACGTTAAAAGTTGGTACCGGCTAATATCGCTTGATTCTAGTCGTGAAGCCTAGTCAGAGGCCTTAGGGCGGCTTAATAACATCTGACAGTTAGGTTTCGTCACTACGACACCCCTCCAACAAATCCGCCTGGGCCCGAGTGGTGGAGTATGTCCCAAACCAACTCATAGTAACTGCAGAGCTCAGGCCTCACCGCAACTGTTGCTGTGAGGCCTGAGCTCTGCAGTGGGACGTATATAAGGCACACTTTGTTATACTTTAGAAATCTTATAAAAAACTGCGCTCGCCAACCCAACCCGCCTGCCAAGCGTGGCGAGTATTGGCAATCCTCCCCCCCCCAATGAAAGTCATTGGGGGAGGCCTATGTTTACCAGCAGATGATGATGAAATACTTATAAAGGCTTGTAAATAAAATTATACAAATAAACTTCTTAATAACTAGTCTAATTTTAATATGCAACAATATGTAGTAAGCTAAAGTGGCATTCGGCCGGCCACACCAGTCGCAGAACCGATGATCTCGAGTGGAGACTACGCCTTGGCAAACGTAGTGTATAGGACGCCCCCCAGCTCGATCGACCGAAGACCTTAGGAAGATGGCTGGCAGTGGATGGATGAAAAAAGCGGGGGATCGTGCTCTTTGGCGCTGTTAGAGGTAAGCTAGTAACAGCAACAGTTGCGGTGAGGCCTGAGCTCTGCAGTGGGACGTATATAGGCACACTTTGTTATACTTTAGGGTATGTGCTCCATGCGCAGACCTGACCAGAGTGTGGATTCATCTCGCTATCTCTTTCTCGCCCATCTAACATCTTGCTCAACGTGCTCTGATACCTATACGCGGGAACAGTTTTTGAATGCCACAAATAACGCTATTCGCGTGGCAAATTACTGGGCTCACCATATTTACTCAGAGCTCCTTTTGCCATCGATTCTAAAAAAAAGATGAAAAATAAATTCCAAATTCCAGTTAATTCCGATCTGCCGTTAAATCGTAATTGAGTAATAAACTTTTAAACATAAAAACTATCACAATTACATCACAAATAAGCTTCACATAAAAACTATCACAACATCATCATTACATCACAAATAAGCTTCATCATCATTTCAACCATAGGACGTCCACTGCTGAACATTGCCTCCCTAGTGATTTCCTAGCCGGTTGGAAGCGGCCTGCATCCAGCTTCTTTACCAGATCGTCTGTCAACATTTATAAGAATGAGGTATCTCCATAACGGTTAATTTTGGGATAGGGTATGCTAGGAAAAAAACAGTTGGAAATAGTCCCCTCTATATCCCCTTAACGGGAATAGGTGGAATTACCAGTCACCATAACTTGCACATAATAATTGTGGTTGGTCTTCAAGGAATACTAGATAACGCTTCGACAAAGAACTATCCAGGCGGAGTCGCGGGAAAAAAGTAGTTAATTAAAACCGAGGTTAAACTGCAACTTCAAGTTAAATGGTCTAATTAACATTAGAGAGGGGTAACAGTATTTTAAGACACCAAAGTTTGTTGCGAATTTTGATGACGTCAACTGATTTAATGTTGTGTTGATAACTTTACGAAATTGTGCGAATTCCATTAGGTACAGTCGAAATTATATCTGATTTTAGATTTTCAATCGTTGCTTATTAATTATATTCAAAGTCGAATTGTTTGTCGAATGTTTTCGAAGTATGAAATTAACATCTTTGTGATAAGTACGAGGAATACACGTATATTTTTCCCCCTGCCATACCCAGATTTTATCCCGACCAGCCTCCCTAGCATGAGCCCCAAAACACGATATGATATAGCGATATATCGACACCAACTGTAAAAATGTGATAGTTATAGAAGCCATTTTGGTTTTTTATTGAAACAGTGATATGTGACATCACCGGCACGGTGATTTAACATGGCGGCTATATCTATCATATTTTGGCAGAAATCGAGTCTGGGGCCCAATAATATACCTACATAATTTGTACAGGTTGTCCAGTAAGTCTAGGATAACCTTGTTACCACATATTCTAAATATCATGGTGAACAACTTTTGTTCTATGACTTTTGCAAATGTGCAAAAAAAAATGTATCGAATTCCCATACAAAATTGCCGAACAGACGATTGAACTTGTATAGAAAAGCTTATTTTTCAGTCATAGGAGAAAAGTTGTTTACTATGATGTATAGCATATGTGGTTACAAGGTTATCCTTAAGTTATGGGACACCCACCATGTATAATTAACATACAACAAAAATCTTCTGGTCTATACATTTTTGTCAAGTAGCACTAGGACTTGAGAACCTATAGAACAGCTGTTTGTTTTTCTCTTCTCAGTGTCACTTGGTACTGTACTCATAATACAGGGTTACATTTCACGGTAGTGCCAATTTTTCAGAGACTACTCAGAATCAGTAACTAAATCTTTCTACGTAAAAACACAAATTTTTTTATTCTTTCCTTTTTATTACTCGATTAAATTGCACCGTATGTGCACTGTATGAGGTTCTTGTTGGAGCGGCGTCGGCGTACGCCTATGAACTCTGATGAATGACGTCGCATCTCGCCTTTTCTTTTTTTATCGGAAATTTTAAATTACCTATATTTTACTCCAGAAATACAACTACTGGAATTAATTACGATAAATTAGTATATAGGCAATAAAATTTGGCACTACCTTGAAATGTAAACCTGTATACATCGTGTGAGTAATAACTAGCTGGCTGAGTTGTGTTGTTTCTAACTATTGCACATAACATGTAGAAATATTACTTAACTATATTAAAATTTCAATCAATCATTCATCTTTCAAGTCCGCCTAAATTGCAGCCCCTTGACGAAAGCTTACCTCAAACAGCGCCAAAGAGCACGATCCCCCGCTTTTTTCATCCATCCACTGCCAGCCATCTTCCTAAGGTCTTCGGTCGATCGAGCTGGACGGCGTCCTATACACTACGTTTGCCAAGGCGTAGTTCCACTCGAGATCATCAGTTCTGCGACTGGTGTGGCCGGCCGACTACCACTTTAGCTTACTACATATTGTTGCATAATAAAATTATACTAGTTATTAAAAAGTTAATTTGTATAATTTTATTTACAAGCCTTTATAAGTATTTCATCATCCTGCTGCTGAACATAGGCCTTCCCCAATGACTTTCATTGGGGGGGGATTGCCAATACTCGCCACGCTTGGCAGGCGGGTTGGCGAGTGCAGTTTTTTTATAAGATTTCGCACGCAGACGCTGCTGCCCGTCTCGTGCTACAGGAATTAGTTGCCTCTTACAACACGCCGCCTGTTGGCGGTGGGGAAGTGTATTCTTTGCGGCCGTCCCCACACGGCATTTATAAGTATTTAAAATGGCCTTAATTATATAACTTCGCGAAAGGTGACCTGTCTATGTTCTCTATTATAGTATTCCAAAACAGATTCTTGCAACTGTTTTTCGTTTCGATAACGGTTCGATCAAAACAAAAGGCAATACAAAGTTAGTAGCGGCGGTTCGTCCAATTTCCGGCGGGTGCGAAGCGGCGCCGCGCGTCGTACTCAGTCTGGCTAGGCCGATTGTTCGATAGATTCACCAACTTTGTTTATTCGTAAACTTTTTTTATCTATGGTACATAGAGTTTAGTTTTTAAAGAATTTTTTTTTAAATCTTCAGCAATGTATCTGAGTCCGACCAACTGTCCCTGTTTCGAAATAAGGAATGAATATCCCTGTGTTAGTAGGTACCAGACAATGTATTTGAAAGGGGCGTCTTCCAGCACTCCCAGACTCAAGTCAATTTGGAAAAGATCGTTCGCTAAATTGACCGGAAATCGTATTCGGTACATTCGCGTTCATTGAGAATTATCGCGCCAACTACCTGGTCCGGTGGTTTGTGCTACGTACTACAAAGTCGGTTTGCGGGTTCTAATCCCGGAATAGGCACTTGTTTGTGTGATGAGCACGAGCGCTTGTACCTATCATGGATGTTTTTAAGTATGTTTATCCGTTACCTAGTCGCCATAGACAGCTTTGCTAACTCTGGGGCTAGATTTGATTAAAGTACTTATTTATTTATGGCCTTGGCTTGGTCCCCTTTTTTTATATCTCAAAGTCTCGGAGTTCCGATCACAATGGCTCTAAATGTATAACCAAACATGCTCCATCTAGGAACATGTTTAAGCGATCTTGGACTAGGAACGAAACGAAGCGCTAAGACAAAGGATCCTATATCTTGGTCTAACCCAACCCTGTTTTTATAGGACAGTTCTTTACTAAACCTATGGTGTCACACTGCTAGGCAAAGGTATCTTCCAAGTCTCCCTATGTTTCTTTGTTGAGGGCCAAAGTCTGCCAATCCCTAGCATGGCTCTTCAAATCTTTAAGCCATCGCTTCTTAGGACGTCCTCTACGGCGATACCGGTATCTTCAGGAATCCATTTAATGGCGATCTGGGTCTACTTGTCTGGATGCATCTTACAGTCAGACAGTTCCAGAATAAGTTTTTGTCTGAAAGGATACTGAAAAATGGGGACCAGATATATTGAATCCTTTCTTAATTTGTATTACATCAAATTAATTGTAACAATGGTAAAATTAGAAGATTCTAAAATGATGTCAATAGAATCCTAAACCATGCATGAGACACTAATAAATACAAGATTTAAATGTAAGTAAGACAGCAATTATAGAAAAAAAACTAGCATTGTTACTCCCCAAAGAAAAGAATTATTTCGCGTTGCAAAACATTGTCAAAGAACTCGCAACGAGCAAATAATTAAAAGTCCTATCGGAACAATACGGGGGCAGCCGTCGCAAATCAGCCGTGAATGTACCTTGCTTAATAAGAAAAAATCAGCAAGTGCGATGTGAAAATTCAAGTTGGGTTCTGTGCTCTTAAAATCTTTGTTCTTTAAAGGTTGTAATATTTGGGCATTGTTTGTCAATGGGACTATTTAATTGGGTTGACGTGATGACAGAACTTTATATTCTGGACTAGAAATAAACTTAGCCTACTTTTTATTCTGGCTTACTTGAAATGTTTAAGATATTTTAGACTGACAAAATAAAGAGAGTATAGTCGCATGAAGAAGAGGAAAACAGAAGTTATGAACATTGTGTAACATAGAAAACTGGAGTATCTTGGAGATAAAAGGCGCAGCTATAAATATAAATTACTGTATAAAACCTACGCTAATGGTTCGAAAAGAGCATTCGATCTCTATTTACAGTTGTGTGTCGAAAGTGCAAATTGATCGCCAAACTTCGTCAAAAGATGGCACCATAAGAAGAATTTTTTTTTACAGAGAAATGCACGATACTGTCTTGTGTGACTAACTGAATTCTACGACTCCAATATAAAATGAAATCTGATGTGATCAATTTTAGCTCAAAAGATAAGTAACATTATGTTGATGTCTGGCAGATTTGCTGCAGAACAATTAACTAAAATTCGATTCTTGAGTAGACACTGCAACTTCGTATATGCAGAGTAGTGTAGATCGCTCTTTAAAAAAGAGAAGCGATGATTTGCAAAGCTGTTGCTTATGAATTGTAGGATCAAGCACGGTGGCGTGCATTGGATTGGCCTACTATGTCTAGCGCTAGCCATTGGCTGATGTGTGTTGCGCTCTTTTTCTTTTCGTGTCGACCGCAAATTTACTCTGTCGAATATTTTATGACCTGGCCCCAGATTCAGAACGTTTCGATAACGAGTTGTCAACCGATGAATCACATGACACTAATGTTAAATCCTATCCTATAGTGTCACGTGGTTTTCCGGCCGACAATTTGTTACCAAATGGTTCTGAATTGGGGGCCTGTTCTGCCACACGAACTACACCTTAACAGGTCTTTCTATGTTTGGGAAAAAGCAAATCATTATCATTCATTTCAGCCATAAGACGTCTACTGTTGAACATAGGCTTTCTTCAATGACTTTCAGATGAATCTAGTAAATCCGTTTCTTCGCCTTGTAATAATTTACTAGTGGGTTTTTAATTTTGCAACGGCACCCTAAAAGTCCCCTCGTTTTCTCCATTGAAATTTCCAATACGGACATCGATGTAAAGTTTCTTCATTTGCCCGTCGCGGCGCTGACAATGGTGTTGTTTCGACTTCCACTTGTTTTGTTGGAAATATTGAATTTGCATGTTGCTTGCAAGCTTGTGAATTATTTGCAAGCTATGTACTTGTTTATAGCTCGCAATGATAAATATATTTACTTGACCGCCTACGTTTGAATGAGGTCTTCTTTCTTCTCGTTCTCATCTTTGTATTCTTCATTTTGCTTCAAAGGATTTTAAATACGAATGTCAAATGTAAAATTGTTAGTAAATAATAATTTTAAGCAAAGCAAGCGCAGCGTAGGACGTCCACTCACAAGGTGGTCAGACGACCTGTGGTGGTAAGGGTCGCAGGAAGACGCTGGATGCAGGCCGCTTCCAACCGGCCAATCTGGAAGTCAATGGGGGAGGCCTATGTTCAGCAGTGGACGTCCTATGGCTGAAATGATGATGATGATGATTAGTAAGCATTTTAAATGATTACTTTAGAGTAATAGATACCCTTTAATGCTTACTACCTGCATAAAACAAAGCTTACGGGCAAAAAACAGTAGACAGAAAAGTTGTAGTACCTAACAAAAAAAACAGTACCTAATAGAAGCGATCTCTTCTCTAAAATCTAAGATTCCTATTTCAAAAAAGTTATTTAAAAACAAACATCAATGATAACATTTTGTGTATTTACAAGTGATTTTTTTTTCGGATTTTTAAACTTCTCATTAAAACAAAAAGTCTCTGACCTCTCGCCTCGAGTTCAACTCTGACAAATTACACTTTTCAGTTCAAAATTACTTGTTGGCTCGTCACTGTGATGGAATTCGTCGAGTTTTAACGAGCTCTCGCTGTTGACGTTACCGATGGGATGGATAGCAAAACATAAACAATGCGTACTGTTATAAACGTATGTTTATTTTACCACAGCCTAGTTACAAATGATATTTAATTATTTAAAAAAAAACCGACTTCAACAAACTAAAAAGCTAAAAATATTCTTAACACGTAAGGTACCTAATCATTTACTTTTGGAGTACGTGCAAACGAAACTATTGAATCTCTTATCGGCTGGCACCGATGGCAAAAATAAAAAAAAGATTCCGACGAATTGAGAACCTCCATCTTTTTTTAAGTCGGTTAAAAAAAAAACAGCTACTACTTGTAACTAGGGTTTGCAGTACCGGTACTGAAATCGAAGTTGTATTTCCCGGTACTGGAGTAGAGATGGTACCGGGAAATACCGGGAAATTCGATACTTTCGGTACCAGAGAAAAAATGTGATAAATGCTTGTTGTGCCTTAAATAAAACGTTGGAAATAGTTTTAAAGAAGTATAACTCATAATACAAATCACTGAACCTAAAGTATGTGTTTCAATTTATCATAATCATCATAATTTCAGCCACAGGACGTCCACTACTGAATATAGGCCTCCCCCATTGACTTCCAGATTGGCCAGTTGGAAGCAGCCTGCATCCAGCGTCTTCCTGCGGCCTTTACCATATCGTCTGTCCACCTTGTGGGTGGACGCCGGTACGCGGCCTCCAATCTAGAACCTTTCTGCCCCACCAACCGTCAGTTCTACGTGTTATGTGCCCCGCCCATTGCCACTTCAGCTTGCTAACACATTGGGCTGTGTCAGCGGCTTTTGTTCGTTTACGGATGTTTTCATTTCTGATTCGATCTCGCAACGAAACACCAAGCATAGCGCTTTCCAGAGCACGCTGTGCGACCTTGAGTTTTCTTATGAGGCCCATAGTGAGAGGCCACGTTTCAGCTTCATATTCCATCACTGGTAACACACACTGGTTGTAAACTTTCGTCTTTAGGCACTGGGGTATATTGGACGAGAAGACGTTGTGTAGTTTCCTGAACGCTGCCCAGCCGAGTTGGATTCGACTATTGACCTCGACCACAATATCGTCAGCAAACTGAAACTCGCCGTTGATATCGATGCCAAATGCTTTCCATTCCAGGAGCTTGAAAGCGTCTTCAATGCAGCGGTGAACAGTTTCGGAGATATAATATCTCCCTGCCTTACGCCTTACTGCAAAGGAATCGTCTTCGTGCTCTGCTCCTGTACTCGGACCGACATAGTGGTGTTTTTGTATAAACACTTCAACACCTCGATATACCGATAGTCAATATGACACCGCTGGAGAGATTTTCGATCAAATCAAAGGCCTTCTCATAGTTCGCAAACTCCAAGCATAGTGGCAAGTTATACTCCTCGATCTTTTGTATAATTTGCCGCAGCGTATGGTTGTGGTCAGCTTAGAAACAACAAGGCGCCGGGTGATGACGGAATTACATTAGAGCTTCTGAATACGGGTGGAACACCGGTACTGACAGTCCTTCAGAGACTCTTTAACTCCGTCTTGCTCGAGGAAATAACGCCGGAGGCATGGAACATAAGTGTGGTGGTGCTCTTCTTCAAGAGAGATAACACATCATTGAAGAATTACAGTCAGTCAGCTGTTTTCGAGAATCATCCCGAATCGTCTCGCGCGTAGGTCCGGTGACTTCCAGCTTCCCGAACCAGCGGGTTTCCGAAAAGGCTATAGTGTTTCTATTATTGGCAAAAAAAAAAAAAACGTTAGCGCCTAGTCAGACATTCCTTCTGTTAAATAAAACATTAGGTTTTAAATAGCATTTTCAGCCTGATAAAAGTTAAAAAATATTTGAATTGGTATATATTTTTGTAGTACCGGATTTCCCGGGAATAGAATTTTGTTTGCCGGTACTAAGACAATGAAATTTCCCGGGAATTTAGCGAGAATTTTGGTACTGAGAATTCCCGGGAGCAATCCCTACTTGTAACTAAGCAAATTAAGACACAATAAAAAAAATGTGGTATTGTTACGCGGTCTCATGTGACCGATAGTTGAATTCTGAAAAGTGAGTTGTTGTTTTATTTTATGAAAACTAACAACAAAAAAAGCATTTTGGTATGTCCCATTGTCAGTCGCATTACCACTGAATAAAGTATGGCATCACGAACTATAATTTGATTAAAAAACATTTAAAAAATACCGTTGTTTATCTTAATGTTACTGGGACTGGATCAAAACTGGATTATGAGTTTGTGACTACTTTTAAATTCCGGGAATTGGGCTTCGTTTCTTCAATCCCATTAAGTAAAGGATGTCATTTGTTATAGACAGGATCGAACGGTCGCAAACAAGGCGTCATTTATCTCTTTCTGTTTATTGCTGTTTTTCTTTTGTACATCCTTGCTTTATTGCATTACCATTTTTAACTTCTTATTGGAATCTTAAATTAATGGTACATGCTTTTCGTTTTCATCAATATTAAAAAGAGAGTTCTTTGAAAGAGAAACTATTTGAAGATATTTCGCTCAAATTCCTATATTACTGTATCTATAAATATATATATATATAAAACAAAGTCGGGTTAGTTACACCATTTATAACTCGAAAACGGCGGGACCGATTTTTATGATCATTGATTTATTGAATTTGTTTCTGCCCCGAATAGCAGAATAACTATAAAAAACAAGGAAATATTCACGAAAAAAAAATTTGTAGGGGCGGTACGAAGTTTACCGGGACAGCTAGTATTATATAAAACAAAGTCCGGTTAGTTACACCATTTATAAGTCGAGAACGGCTGGGTCGATTTTTATATTTTATTAGTTGAATTTGTCTTCGCCCCGAATAGCAGAATAACTATAAAAACACAGATAAATTCACGAAAAAAAAATTATGAAGGGGCGGTACGAAGTTCGCCGGGACAGCTAGTTACCTCATACCTAATTCTATTTGTTTTATTTTTGCGTTTTGTTTAAATCATAAATGTGAATCAGCCTGAAACTATTTTCCAAATTGAACCCCTGTAATTTTACACATGTCATCGTGACATATAAATGTAACAGTTAAATAGAGACTCTTCTCCCTACGCAAAATATGTTTATCAAAATTTGCAAAACAAAAAATAAAAAGGCATGTTTTTACGTTTACGTTATTGTTTTTGAGACTGAGACTAACACTGTTGAACCGGTGAATAATTGAAAGGAAATAATTAATTTCTAACTAATAAAAAGGCAACTAAATACGTTTATTGAGTCCACTGTCAACTTCATCCTGGCAATAAAACCAACAAGTATTATTCACCTTTTTAGAAAAGTGTCTTTATAATAAGTGCAACGGAACATTATTCATAAACAAGAGGGTGCCGGCACTCCGGGACGCTCGGTTTAATGTCCAAATTTGCATTTTACCTGCAGCATATCGCGAGTTTTAAGATAAAATATGCGACACTAGTAACTAGCCTCGGATTTGCACGGCTGTACAAATCGTGTTTTTTTTTAAATGCTTCATACAAACTAACGCTCTACTTCGATGATAATGTATGCAGCCAAAAATATATTTTTTACGATTCGACGCTTTACCACAGTAAAAGTTGTTGTTTAAAATGTTGTACCTACATGTTAAGTGGTTATAAGGAGTGTCCTATTTTTATGTACATACTGTATAAAAGTCTAACTATAAAACATTACATAGAATAAAGAGAAGAAAGTTCTACTTTTATTTTTGCTTAATATTTTGGCGCTTTCTGATAATTAATCGATTTTGCTAGTTTTTTTAAGCATCTCGTTTATTTATCTGAATTCTATGCATATTCTATAGAAGATGAAATATCACCTCATAACATTAAATGGTGGAAAGAAATAAAAAAGATATAACGCGCCTCTCTCAGGAGTGACTAGAGAGGGACACTTCCAAACAATTACACGAGACTCGTTAGCGAGGAACTCGCTCAGCTCAGATGAAAATTATGAGCTGAGCGAAATGAGCGAAGAACGTAGAATGTTTTATGTGGAATAAAAGTGTTATTAAATAAATTATGGAATGTCATACATGTATCATTAACCATAATCAACAAATCAAAAGTGAAACGTAATATTTACTAAAAACGAAAACTTTTTCTGTTAAAAAGGCTACTACAGTATAAAAGACGCATTGGATAAATATAAAAACTGTGATAACTTCACTTTTCACTTACAAGCTATCAATATTATTGAGTATTACGACCATAAAAGCTAATAAAATTAATCGCTATATTTTACATGTTAGTGTTGCCAGTTAAGGAAATTATTTTCCCATTTTATTTTTACATTATTGTCCCTATTAATTAATTTTAAAGTACTAACTGATATTTTTGTCTGTGATAAGTAGGTGCAGTGTAATTTAAATATTATACATACTTGAAAATATATTAGTTTAAAGTTGAGAAGCTTAAATGAACATCACTTCTTAAAATCAAAACATTTACATCTTTTTGTTTTAAGGATTCCACAACAGTAAAATATTTTAAAAAAATGTTTACGTCGTGCACATGACAATCTAGATGTAGGCATTGTTTTTTGCGTGTGTCTCTGTGTAAACGAACTGTAAAGTTGCTTCAAATTTAGAATCGCCGTAGGTACCGAATTATCCTTCTATGGTATTCTATGGCTATTCAATGAACAAAGCGTGAATCGATAACCTAGATGGCTTCCCGACAATGCTGAATGACTCTTGACCCAGATTACTTACCCTACAAATATTTCATTATATGTTTACCTTTCCCATTTTAAATCTTATGACCAAAAGATAAAGTTGGTTTTTGATACAGAGTCAGAAATCGCATAATTTTGTTTTCATTTACGTTGCTTAGCAACGATTTGTGTACGGAAATGCGGGTTCAGTGGCCTTTTGTGAACCCAATACATTGTGGTCTTTAAAAGCTTATATTTACTACCTAACATTCATATATCTATAAGTCGTATCGCTGCATATAATACTGAAATAATAATACTGTAAAATACTAACTCATTATACTTACTTACTGATATTAATATCTACCAAGTCTGACAACCTCCGTAGCCGAGAGGCAAGCATACCAGACTTGGTGTCGCTATCTCTGAGGTCTTAGGTTCGATTTCTGGTCGGTCAATGTAGAAAAATAACTTTTCTATATTCTCTCGGGTCTGGGTGTTGTGGTACCGTCGTTATTTCTGATTCCTGTAACACAAGTGCTTTGGCTACTTACTACAGGATTAGGGAAATGCATGTGATGTTGTCCAATATATATTTATATTTATAAAATAAAAAGTCGAAGAACCTGGACATCAATAACAATCTAAACTGTGACGTCTGCTGTCAAAACATCTTTTGCACATTTTAATCTTTTAATCAATTATTTCTTTTAATCAAAACTATCTGCTAGTATTTATAAGCAAAAAAATCCAAGAGTCACAATGCTACGGTTCGCTGCACAGTGAGCCGACTACAAGAGCCTCAAGCTTGAGCCTTTGATAGTCTATGGCGGCTCTTAGAGGCTCTTCACCGCGCAGAGAGATACGGATGAGTTTTTTCATGATATGACATTGGTGCAAATTATAAAGCCCTAGTTAAATGGTGATTTGAAATAGACATGTTCTCGAGTTAAGGCTAGGCCTTGACAAGCGTAGTGTGGGACGCCCCTCAGCTCAATGGACCGACGACCTTAGGAAAATGGCTAGCAGTAGCTGCCGCCCTAGCATGACCACCAAAACACGATATGATATGATATGATATAGCGATATTTCGACATCAATTGTAAAAATATGATAGATATAGCCGCCATTTTGATTTTTTATCGAACTTATGTAGTGTCACCAGCATGGCGATTCAACACGGTGGCTATATCTATCACATTTTTAAAGTTGGTGTCGATATATCGCTATATCATATCATATCATATCGTGTTTTAGTGCTCATGCTATCCAGCCTCCGGGCTGGATGAAAAAAACAGGAAATAGAGCTCTTAAGTGCTCTTTGGGAAAGGCTTACGTCCATTAATGGACCTCAATAGGACATGATGATGATATGTTAAGTGTTATTTTGCTGTTAATAATAATAATAATCATAAGTAATTAAGTACCAACAACTAAAGTTTAACTCAGGTAGGTTAGGTTATCTACATATTTGTTTACTTCATAACTAATACTTTATTTAACACAACAGTCACCTCAATGTTTTATTTATCACACCCTACTTTTCGAACTAAGTACATTGATATTTCTGAAAATGTCAAATGCAGTGTTTACAAACCGCGAGGCGATGGAAAACGTTGCTTGCTAATAAAACCGCATCGTCAGCGTGTGTGGGGTGTCACGCGTCGATGGGCTGCGGCGATGCCCTTAGATTTTTTATTTGAACAACTTTTTTTCGTACCACCCCGTCTGCGAACTAAGCAAATACCTATCTTTTGGTACACACGGTTGGATGAGTCCGCGAACGTGGAGTGCCTGTCGGTTAAAATCTGCAACGCGCGTGGTAGTAACGCTGCGGAATGAGTACGTTAGGCTTTACTGACTTTGTAAGAGAAGATAGGACATTCTAAGTAACACGATGTTTTTTTTTAATATCCTATTTTACAGTGTTTATATGTGTTATTTGCACAGCAAAAAAACAAAAAATGAATATGTATTATTTAATGTGATGCTAATTGACAGAAATGCCAGCGATGAAATTGTATTTTAGCTTTTTCTTTTAACAGATTTTTCAATGTAAGTAATCCAGTGGCTAGTCGACCCATAAATCAGTGTGTCAAACAGAATCAAATACCTAAACCTGCGGGCTGTGGTGAACAAGGTTTAACTCATTTCCCGTACAGGCGCGCCAATATGTGCCCGTGGTGAATAGAATCGATGTTTGAATAATGGGGATTACGCGAAATTACCGTGAAATTCCTGTTGACTGCCGAGATTGCACTGCACTACAGTAACTGGTCTGGCAAACAATTTTCATTTACGAGACGTTGCTACTTTTCGAGAGACAGATCTTATGGTATAACGTCAACAGACTGTATTTAATTTTAATTAGTCAAATCTTTTACTGTAGGGTCGATATCAAAATCGTTAAAGGAATACTTTGAATGGAAAAACAATAAATCGTAAAATTTAACTATAATAATATTTGAGGTGATTTTTAAATATTTGCATGCCACTGTAATACTGGTTAATGTGTATTGTCCCCTTAATATATTTATTAAGGTCTGTTGTACCACATTTAGCAAATTAATATTATCTATTTCTATTTCTATATAAAAGATAATATATACAGGATGTTTAAAAGCAAGCATGTGATCAGTCAGAAGCAGTTAATATACAAAAACTTTCAATATGGCCAGGTCACAGTCCACGTCAATGCGCAGTCTATACATATGAGCTTATGGCACGCATGTCGCTAACCACATTATGCGATTTTGGGTGATGTTGCGCGACGTCGCCCAGACATCTTGTCTCCTGATCTTTTTGAATGAAAAAGACAGAGGCAATATCTTAATGCAATATTTAACCTTAAGTTTTCCGTTAATTGTGGTAATTTATATCACCCGCCTTGCTTTTTCTGACTTACAAACTACATTGGCAAAATTCCAGCGTCCAGTCTAGAGCTTTGCAGGCCTAGACGTCCGACAGCCGGTAACAGATATAAACGTATAGATATTAAGTACCTTTTGCATTTAGTTTGACATGGAACCTAAAGCCTAATTCCTAAATGAGTTGTTTCGGTGATTAGTTACATCCAAACCCTATCTCTTTTTAATTTTGATAGAGCCGTAAGAACTTAGTCTAAGTTATCAGAAAAATAGACCAATCATCGTTACAGCCATAGGACATCCAATGTTGAACAGCCTCCCCCAATGACCAATCAGGCGGCAGGCCTACCAATGGCCTACCAAGCAGGTGCGGTTGGCGAGCGTTTTACAATATTTTTGCACGCAAACGCGGCTGCGCGTCCCGTGCTACAGGTATCAATCGTTACATACACAGAAGGCGTGTGCGGGACGGCGACGGGTCGGGTCGGGAGTACGGCGGGTCTGTTAACATAAAAATCCTTCTGTGTGTTGCGCTTGAGTCGCTTCTAACGATGCCTCCTGTTGGCGGTGGGGAAGTGTATTTTTTACGGCCGTCCCCACAGGGCACACAAAACAAACCAATGCAATTTGCAAAATAATGGTGTAGTACTTGCCACGTAGATACCTATTGACGCATATTTAATGTTTCTGTTACAGAAATTCGTATTATTAACATCTTCCTTATTCTTTTCAGTTGCTGAACACGCTTTCGTGTGATTTGGAGGAAATGCTGACAGAATTATACGAGGACAGAAAACTAGACAGGTAATTGATTGATAAAAAATAGCTATTATTAATTGATGAAAAATAAGTATTATCGTTGATATAGCTCAGCAGATAAGCAAGCTGAAGTGGCAGTGGGCGGGGCACATAGTGTACGTAGAACTGACGGCCGATGGGGCAGAAAGGTTCTGGAATGGAGGCCATGTACCGACAAGCGCAGCGTAGGACATCCACCTAACAGGTGGACAGACGACAAAGGTTTCAGGAAGCCGCTGGATGCAGTCCGCTTCCAACCGACCAATCTGGAAGTCACTGGGAGAGGCCTATGTTCAGCAGTGGACGTTCTATGGCTGAAATGATGATGAATGATGAAGTATTATTTATTTTAACAATCACACCAATCACCTAAATAAGAGACCTAAAAACAGGAGACCTTTTCCTCCAATCAGTTTTTTTTAATTTGACCTAGTGGTTCCAAATAGCAGTAGCGAGATTTGCTGAAGGTTTTCTTAGGTTCACAATATTTGCAATTAAAAATTAAACTTTAACCTTAATACACACTAAAATGGGAATTAACGCGATCATCCATACGTACTTACATATTTTACCTTATATTATTTTCCAGCCATGACGTTTCGACTGGGTTACCGACCGGGTTAGTTTAGTGTGTATTAATCATGCAACGCAAAACCTTGTCTTAAGTACCATTATCTATCTGTCAGTTTGTTTGAATTTGTTAGAGAAAGAATAATGTTTTGATCTAGGTAGATGTAAACTTAGTTTAGATTAAGTAAGTTGTTGTGGTAACCGGTCAATCTAGAAATCACTAGGGGAGGCCTACGTTCAGCAGTGGACGTTCTTTGGCTGATGATGTATGGATATGGATGATGATGATGAAGTAAGTAGTGCTGATGGACTAGTTGATACAACATACTGTAATTAGTTTAGAGATCCAACATTTAGAAATATTAATCTTACTTGTCTATCTGCGTAGTCTCCCACCGTTGCCTAAGTCTTCATCCATAACTTTCTCTCCTTATTACACCAGCCTTGACTCGAGAAATCAAAATATCTTATAAGCACGAGAAAATCCGATTATGGGCACAGTAGCGCGCTCCAGTGGCGCCAAATCGAATTACTTCCCGGGTTCAAGTCTCTGGTCCCTGCCTTTGATATGAACCCTTTGAAATATGCGACCCTACCTGTAATTGCATTGATACTTATTTGGCTTTGAGTTGTTGGTTTCTTTAAGAAATGCTGTGATGATTCGGTACTACGAAGGATTTATTTTATACGAATAATTAAATCTTTATATTTTACTAGCTGTGCCCGCGGTTTCGATCGCGCGGTATATAGTTTGTCACACTCTATTTTACTCGCTCAGGAGATGGAATAAAAATAGTAGCCAACGTCCTTTTCTAGAGTTCAAGCTTTTCCGTACATAATTTCATTAAAATCGGTTCAGCCTTCACAACAAAAAGTAGCCTATGTCATTTTCCAAGCTCTAGTCTATCTCTGTACTTAACTTCATTGAAATCGATTTAGTAGTTTAGGTGTGTAAGCCTAACAGACAGAAGTTACTTTTGCATTTATTATATTAACATGTAGTAGGGATATACTAGGGATTAACTTGTCTATTTTTAGTGTTAGTCCTTTAAAAGTAAAATTTTTAAGTCTAAATAAAAGACATAAATGGTTTTATACTCATAAGTACTGAACTGCTGTGCACAAGCATAAATTTACACCTAAATCATGAATGTTTCTAAACTTAAAGTATGTATATCCGTTATCTAGTCGCCTTAGACAAGCTTTGACTTCCACAGACTCTTGTTGAACTACCTGTACATGAGTTCAAAACTCACATTAAAAAAAACCTTATGAAAAAAGGGTATTATAAGGTAGACGATTATTTGAACGACAAGAGTGCATGGACTTAACCTGCTTAGCTCGCACTTACTTCATGTCTTGTAACTGTATTTCCTGTAAAAAAGGCTGACAAAGGTGACTGAGTTTGTTGCGCCGTTTCTTCTCATCACCAGCCGATATGTAGTCCCGAAGCGGTGGTAGGGTAAAACTATATTTTGGGACGTGTATAAGTGCCCGGAAGAGGGCCTATATACTGAATAAATGAGTATTAATGAGTATTTGCTTAGTTTTGAGCTGGATCATGGGTTTGATCGTGAAAACAATTTATTTATGGGGTGTAATTTTTTCTTCACATTTTGATAGAACATATCTGAAGTCTCTGAATCATCAAAATCGGTTCACATATTCTGGCGAAGGTATCGATTGCGTAGCAAACAGGCAAAAATGCTTATAACAAAAATAAAATATAATCCATCATCATCATTATTTCAGCCATAGCTGAACATAGGCCTCCTTCAATGACTTTCGTTGGGGGGATTGCCAGTACTCGCCACGCTTGGCAGGCGGCTTGGCGAGCGCAGTTTTTTATAAGATTTCGCACGCAGACGCTGCTTCCCATCTCGTGATACAGGAATTAGTCGCCTCTTACGACACGCCTCCTGTTGGCGGTGGGGAAGTGTATTCTTTACGGCCACAAATATAATCTACACTTTTGTAAAACATGATTTTTATTCATTTATTCATTAATCTTCTGCAACTCATTTTTTTCTTCCCAATTTACCAACTGCGCTTTATTTGAGTCTAATTCTGCCGTAATAAGAAAAAAAGACGTATTATATCACTGTTTTTACGAATTGAGTTACATTCAAATTCGGAATCAGTGAAAAAATTTGCATCTATATCAGTATTTGATTTTTTTAATGACAGATACGTCTTTTCTCCTTATGACGGCAGAATTGGTGTGTAATGAATCTGACTCATTCATTCGGGAGACACAGAACTAAATTGTATTTTTAGTTCGATGATTCGGTAGTGCCTTACATCTACCGTAAGCATTTTTATTTCAAGCATCGTATTATAAGTTATCATTTTATAAACCCCTTGATAAACAAGAATATTATGCATCATTTTCAAAATCTAAAAAGAAACACATGTCATACATATGCCAAAAATTATAATTTTAAATCCCATAAATAAGCTAGAAAATAATAAACACAAGTAGGTAATATTATTCAAAATTTCCGAGATTTAAATATAAACACACGGCGGAAAATTATTTGCTGAAAAACAGTATATTTTACGGCACTCTTCGTTCGCACCTCCGCCTCCATAAAAGCCTTACGCAGATTTTGCTTAGAGAAATGGGAATGGTGCTTTTCGCGTTTAGGTTCCGTATGTTATATCCTCCTTTTTCAATTCGGTTGATAAAATAGATCACTTTTCTTTAACTTTTGCCTCATCTTTAATTTGTTTATTGAAGATATATTTGACGTCATTATCCATATCAGTTATACTTGTTTTGCTTTTGTGCAATAATTTTGTACAATGGTTTTTTTATATTAAAGGGTTTGCTTTATTATTTGTGTCTAGGTGTACTGAAAGACGCCCCTGAATATCTGTCTATATTTCTAATATCCCATAAAACAAGGATGTTTATTCCTTACTTCAAGACCACAATAATAAATATGTTGTCTGGCTCATATGACAATAGATAAAGCAACACTGTGTTATTTTTATTGAAAACAGAATTTCCATTTTTAGTAAAACAGCAAGCTTTGTTTCATTGTCTTGTTAAAATAATATGTCAAAATTCGATATTTAAAAGACATGCTTGCTTGTAGTTTGTAAAATACTTCAGTTGACTTAGAACGTTTTTCCATAAACCCAAGGAACCCATATAAAAGCCCCGCGAACCCACTACACCATCGCATTATGCAACGCGTCAGATTATCATAAACGCATAATACACATTTCGCGCGGCATGGCTCTACCTGTGTTTTATAGTCAGAATTTATCGTTTTCTATGATTTATTTAGATTTTATGTACCTGAAATACATTTCTCTAAGTATTTAAACCTAAGAAAATTCTTCATACTGGCGCTTTGTATCCTGTTTCTTTTCGGGGTTTTTCCACGATCAAAGTTTGGAAGATCGATGAAAATATTGACAAATAGATGTTTATTGATCATCATCATCATCATTTCAGCCAAAGGACGTCCACTGCTGAACATAGGCCTACCCCATTGACTTCCAGATTGGCCGGTTGGAAGCGGCCTGCATCCAGCGTCTTCCTGCGACCCTCACCAGGTCGTCTGACCACCTTGTAAGTGGACGTCCTACGCTGCGCTTGCCGTATTTTTTTAAAGGCAGTTGCTAACTTTGCATGTAAACCAGATCGTTTTTAGACTATGGCTACACGTCAAATGTTATCAAAATGTGCAGGTTTCTTCACGATTTCCATAACCGACGAGCAAGCAAACCAGCTGATCATCATCATTATCATTTTAGCCATAGGACATGTACCTACTGCTAAAAATAGGCCTCCCCCATTGACTTTTAGATTGGCCGGTTGAAAGCGGCCTGCATCTAGCGTCTTCCTGAGACCTTTACTTTGTCGTCCGTCCACCTTCTGGGTGAACCAGCTGATCACCAGACCAAAATTAGAGTTTACCTTATTGACTTATAAATTAATAGTTTAATCATTGCGTATTGACTTTGAATTGAGTTAGTACTATCACCATGCATGGACTGTCAAAAAGATAATCAATACGGTGTTCTACTATTGTTGTTCTGGAACAGAGAACTCTGACAACGTGATTATGCTTACAAGGTAAAACTGTACGTTTCATCGAGATATTTTCTCACTGCTGAGTTACCCAGGGTCAAAGAGAAGGTAGGTTGGGTTACCCACTTAGTCAATCTAATAAATTTTAAACAAATTACGCCAGACTCCATTATCCTTACCATGAGCATTAACCTTACTTTGAGGGGGGTATTTGTAGCTATGTCCCTAAACATTATCAAGTGTATCCCAAATTAATTCTCAAGTTCATTAGTACTTGTACATTCGGGACAAGGTACACAAACGCCGTCAGAAACAGGACTACGACGGTCGGACAAAGCATTATGAATAATGAAACAACCCGGTTCAAAACTCGTAGAGGGAGCAGGGAGTAGGTATCCAATTATACCGGTTCACCGATAAATAAGTTCATAAAACCGGTTGGCAGCCGAAGAACTAATAATTCTATTGAAGTTGAATAGATATGGGATTTTGTCGTGCAAAAACTAAGCGTATTGAATAAAAACCTGGTCAATGTCCTATATTGCTTGGTTGTACTGTAAAGCAGTTATTTTGGGCTTATAATGAAAATTTATTCAATAGGCCTAATGCTTAACATTTAGTTTTTGGTTAGCAAAATCCCATTTTTAATCTAAAATTATTTTTTCGACTTTTCAGAACAAGATTTTTACATTCACCTTGTTTTATTAAAAACTAAGGATTTGTTTATTTATTAAATAACATATATAATACATAATACATTTAACGTGTTGCAGGTTTTCCATATTGCATGCATTTATATGAGTTAATTATTATGTATAATTTATGTAATAAAATGTAAATTCTGATTTATAATAATGTATGTTTTATCAAATTCCGATATAAATCGGTTTGTCTTCTTACCGGTTACCTATTCGATTTCCCTACTTGGCACCCCTACCCACACCCTTTGAGTGCTGAGCCTAGAAAATTTGCGGTAGCACCACTGGGGTGTCGCACAGAAAAATGGGCTCGCAAAGTGTTTTTTACGGCTTTAATACTGGTTTATTAAAATATTTAGCGCGAAACTTTTGCACAATTTCCCTAGACGCACCCTCTGTCGGGATGGGATGATAAATTGAAATGGGCGATGGGACACGTCGGGGTAATGAGATTTTTTGCTTTAATTACTGGTATTACTTCGGTACCAGGATAAATTGGTATCAAAACGGAAAGGAAATGTATAAAACTTATGAGTTTTGTTACACTTGTTTACTTGGTAGGTTTATTTTTAATGATTTCGTTATAAGTATATAAGAACGATTGAAGTCTCGTGAAAAATATTATTGACACTGCTACTGCTAACTAATCTAATAATAAAAAATTAAAATGAATTTACCCAACTATTTCTAGATAATAAATTGATTTATTAGGAAAATTCGGTAACCTGTATTTATTGTTACTTTCGACTCTTACCAAATAGTTTTACTAATGTGATCATCGTGACGTTTCATGCTGCCATCAACCATAAAGAAACAACTAACCTATCGAATTAAACATTTACATACAATCGTTGTCATATTTTGATTTTAGCCAGAAATTATTCGATAAACTTAACGGCGAAAGACATTTAAACGTACTTACATAATCAATCCTGTCATTTATCAGCTTTGAAATTGCCTCTATAAAGCAGGCCTTTTGGGTTGAGCATTTTATAATAGCATTCTTTTGTTCTACCGACAATTGGTTCAGCGGCGGTGTGAAATTGGCTCAAAGCGAATCGGACTATTAGCCCCCCAACGGCTTTCAATCGCAGGCTTCCATTTGAAATAGGGCTTGGGACGTGAAGCGGCATTTTATTTGAGCTCACGTTTGAGAGTTTTTGGTATCGTGTCGCCTGTTGTCTCTCTATTTTTGTGCAGGTAAATAGATAGACTGATAGAAACAGATAAAAGCTAAAATCGATCTTTTGAAGTCAACTAGTTATATGTAATTGTGTAGTTTAGGTTTTGATAGGTACACTTTCCTTTATATTTTTAGTTTGGTGGTGTCTTATATCAGGTTTTTTTGCTACGAATGTTTATATTCGTCTCCACTATCTTTGCCTGATTTGCGCGGAATACGGCGTTATTATGGCTACCTATTTTAATCCGTTGTATTGTGTACAGGAAGTACGCCTATGTGCTTTCCTAGGATTCAAGCACTTTCGTAACTTTCTATAAAAACGGTTCAGTTGTTTTAGCTCGAAAGCGTAACAAATAAACAAACTATAATGTACCATTATTGGATTGTTTCTGGCGTTCAAATACAACAACTTTTTCTATGGGAAAAACATTGAATTTTTTATTTCAAGCAACGTGCGTCTAAAACTAACTACTAAACTAACTGGTCATGTTAAAGGTCATGACTGTGTGCTTTCTGTCATAATGTGCACGCATTTTGATTGTTTCTGAGTTGATAATTTTATGAGTTATAATATAATAAACCGGTTTATTTAGGTTTGAAATATTCTCCTGTTTAGTTCTAAACCGGAACGGAACTTTAAGATTAATCAGCTTTTACCCTACTAAAACTAATTCATTTTAAACAAGTTTCAAGCCAAGTTTAAAAGGTTTTGCGTTATTTTAATTACACCTTGTATATTATATTGTATGTTGTATATATTGTATAACGACCTCCGTAGCCGAGAGGCGAGCATACCGGACTTGGTGTCGCTATCTCTGAGGTTCCGGGTTCGATTCCCGGTCGGGTCAATGTAGAAAAATAACTTTTCTATATTGTCTCGGGTCTGGGTGTTGTGGTACCGTCGTTGTTTCTGATTTTTGTAACACAAGTGCTTTGGTTACTTACCACAGGATCAGAGCAATGTATGTGATGTTGTCCAATATTTATTTATTTATTTATTTATATTGTACCCGAAAATGACTAAAGCAAACTATAAAAATGGATAGTACTTTTTATTGCTTTTACTTTCGAATACAAAATTAATTATGAAGTGCAATTTCCACTACACGGGATCGTCGGTCTCGTGTTTTGGGCAGCTCGTATTTATCGTTTCCCAGTAATCAAAAATTTGTTTGAAATTTCATTTTTTAAGAACCTGTACTAAATAAGAATCGTGTGTTAGCGACTTGCGGTTTTATGATTTTGGATTTAATATAGATTATCAAGACAGACAGACAGACATGAATCCATGAGGGTTCCGTTTTTTGCCATTTGGCTACGGAACCCTAAACATACTTTAGGGAGGCGGCAGGCACATGTTGCTTTGGTCTTTTTTTTAGGTCTGAACATTTTAGGTCAACATTGAAAATTAGGGTACCTAATACAGGAGTGTCAAGCTGATTGAAATTGATGGGAAAATAAAAACAAAAATTTGAGTAGGATTGACGTAATGATAATGGTCCTTTACATTGTGTGAATAAAATAATGAGATCTATTATTGAAAATGCTATTATTTTTCAAGGTTATTTTCTGTGAATAACAGTGGTATGTATTTTACTAAATAACTATGATTTTAAATTGGTAATAGATTGTTTACTAAATAATCATATTTTCAATATGGGAGTAGGTTCCTAAAATCAAAAATATTTTTTGTAAATATTTGATGTATTGTAGGAAGGAAAGTGTTAATTGATTTTGTAAATCAGCTCAAAAATTACTCGTCCAAACCGTTCCATCCGTATTGCAGATTCGACAGAAGAGAAGAATTTCCGGTAATTTGACAATAGCCGCAATCCGGTGTCGATCCGCTTCCAGTAACATCACGATCACGAACGGTATTCTTGTAGACTTTTAATTTGACGTAAAATTTTCTAAACTATCCCAATACGACTGAAAATAGAGCACAAAAGCGAATTTTGCTTTCTTTCATTTTTAGTCACATTTAGGACGCCAACGGATTAGCAAGCTGAAGTGGCAGTGGGCGGGGCACATAGCACGTAGAACTGATGGCCGATGGGGCAGAATGGTTCTTGAATGGAGGCCACGTACCGGCACCGGCACGACCTGGTAAGGGTCGCAGGAAGACGCTGGATGCAGGCCGCTTCCAACCGGCCAATCTGGAAGTCAATGGGGGAGGCCTATGTTCAGCAGTGGTCGTCCTATGGCTGAAAGGATGATGATGATGATGATAGTCACATTACGAACTATAATTGGGTTAAGCAATAATTTTTTTTGGGTTTACAAATACCGTTTGTGATCGTAATGTTACTGGGAGCGGATCGACACCGGATTGCGGATATTGTCAAATTACGGGAATTAGGCTTCTGTTTGATACGGCAGAGTAATGAAAGACTGTAATCTTAAAACTGTGCCGAAGTACATAGTTCCATGGTAACAGTCCTTTGCGGGGTAGACATTGTGGCAGCCTTTGTGGCCGAGACGAGCCGGCTGTGCTTTTAGTTCTTATAACCAGCCCCTTTCAACCCTACTGTATCCTTTGGAATTAGTGATAAGACGTTGTTCAAAAAAATCGATATATTTTTTTAAATAGACGATAGTAAATCTAATGTTTGTTCTTTAGATAGCTAATAAAAAGCTAATTGGCTAGAAAAAGCTTTTGAGAAATAGTGTTGTTCTATTATACCTTATAATTTTACTTAAACAATATTATGGCCGCAACTTTGAATCCAGGTGAGAAAGGAATGCTTGTTTTTAAAAGAAATATGACCTTTAGATAGATATTACTCTTTATTCCATACCATTCAAAAGATATTGTATAAAATTTACAAGCTATTAAATCTTGCACATAAAGAAAAGGGTTTTACAAAAAAGCCATAATTCTGTCTCAATGGGCGGTCTTATCGCCATAAGCAATTTATTCCAAACAGCCTCAGAGACAGACTAGACATCTACATATTCTCATCTCATTTGAAAAATTAAAATAGACGTCTCTCTCAGCAGTCGCTTTTTTTTATTACCAAAATTAATTACGTAAATTTGAATATTTGGGATTTTTTTAAGTTTGGTGTGTTTTCAACGAAATCCAGTAAGATAAAAACAGCTTTTATATTAATAAAATTTGACTTAGGTTATCCTGATACATACATATTTATCGATACTGCGATATTTACTATAAGCACACCACTATTAAAAAACGGTAGTACTTTTGAGTGATTGCGAGCTCGACAAACAATACAGCGGAGTCAATCCCGCTACGCACTACGGCTACAGGCTGATATGAAAGTACAGTAAGTATTGTATGCCTACTATTGTTGCCATGACAAGAAAGCATTGTAGAAATCGGGACACCAGAAGAAAAAATACTGATGAACTGTCCCATTCTACAAAAAAAAGTAAACCGACTTTAAACAACTGAAAAGCTAAAAATAACATCAACACATAAGTACCTAATCAGTTACTTTTGGAGTCGGTGCCATCCGATGAGAGTTTGAATGTTTTCGTTTGCACCGACTCCAAAAGTAACTGATTAGGTACTTATGTGTTGATGTTATTTTTAGCTTCTCAGTTTTTTGAAGCCGGTTTACTTTTTTTAAAATAAAATTTACTTATTTCATCTATTTTTAGTGATGCATCCTCAACAAAACAAATCATTTGAGTGCAAACATAAATAAACGGCTGAACACCGATTTCATCCCTTAATTTTCCCACCTTAGAGGTGAAATTTTTCCAAAAAATTTTCAATATACCATCTTTAAAGAAAAAAGTATTCGATAAAGAAAGAATCATCAAAATCGGTTAACCTGGTAACGAATGATCGCTGAACATACATTAAAAAAAAAGTTACCGACGAATTGAGAACCTCCTCCTTTTTTGAAGTCGGTTAAAAAGTATACAGCGCACTATATACAGAGCACTGTACGCTGTCTTAGTACTCGTATACTTTACCTAACCAGTAAGTACTTCAGGACAACAAGTGCTGAGAAAGAACACTGAAGAATCAAGCTTTTTGATTTCGCGCTTAAGAAGTTGGAATGATAACACTTAAACGTGTCAATTAAAAATAATGGAGTTTGAATAAATAAATATGCACTTTGAAATTACTTTTATTATTTTAAAATGTCAGTTAATTTAATGGTCTACTGAAAACATATTAAAACCTAAGACTTTTCACAGTTCCACTTGTATTTTAAACATTATTTGCCGTGTTGTGTAAACATATTTTACTATGTTTCATAAAACCATCCTCAAAATCTCAAAAAATCCCATCCCATCTCATTTAGTATGAAGCTTTTTTTGTCTTAAGAAAGTTGTTGAATAAGGGGTGTTGAACAGACAGGAAGCAAGTGTTTTTAAGGCACTGCTCCCGACGTCCAGAATATAAGGTCAGACGCGAAACTAACTCCCTAGTGAGCGTAGAGTCCCTTAACCCCAAGACACTAAGTCCCTAGAACCCTAGCCCTATCTAACAATCAATAAGCTAATATAATAAGAAGAATGAGAGCTGCACCCAGGTCACCCAGAGTAGCAGCGTTAAGACAGTAGGTAGGCGGTGTGGACCCGCTTCCAGTCTGGCAGACTCACCAGACTGATCATAGTGACGGCTAAGGTAGTCTTGGCCGCAGCGGTGGGAAATGAGAACGGACGGTTGATATCAGATTTATTAAATAAAAAGTTTTAAAAAAATGCAGTCTGTTAACAGTGAAGGTTTTCTCTTGTGTGCCGTCGGTGTAGAGTGCTGACGGTGCATGTGCAGGGTCCATGGGCTGTCCGCCGGTTTGTAGGTCATTGACGGCGCAGCAGATGAATGTACGATATAACTCGTACAGGTGTAAGCAATAAATTGTAACTGTAACAATGTATGTAAGTATTAATAAGTATAATTGTTACAAGTACTACTTGTTAAATACATAATTGTTGAAATTCATTAAAAAAATATTTGTAGCTGCATTTCCTTTGGCTGGGACACAGTAGTTCGGGACGTCCCAAAAGCCTACTCACCACTTCACTAAACTATGTGTATGGAATGAGCAGACTGCAGAATCAATAGTTAAAGTTCATAGCACTGTGTTATTTGCAGCTATGCAAACTTTTGCAATGCAACCGATTTTGAATATTGCAGAAGGAGGAGGTTCACAATTAATCACAATTTAACGTGTATACACCACAAAAGAATGAGACACTCCCAAAAACGATGTAGTCAATACAACATCTTTTACTAAGAAAGCAACATAGATCGTGAGTTTGCATCCCACAACATGTACTCTGGATTTTCGGAATCTATTTACGAACTTATACATAGATAGATAGATAGATACTCTTTATTGTACACCACACAAAAGAAAAAAATCACAGGAAAGTAAATACATTATGAATAGCACAATTTAGGCGGTCTTATCGCTGGAAGCGATCTCTTCCAGACAACCTTCAGGTAGAGGAAAGTTAAATTAATATTGAGAGAAGGGAGGCGGTGAAGAGTTCCAAAACAAAAGTCCATAATTTAACAAACTAATTAAACAAACAAATAAAATAAAATAAGAACAAATAAAAATTAAATACATACTTTCTAGTACATATCCATAGTAAAATACTTATATAATACAGACATAATATAAATACATACTTAAAATAAATACATGTACATAAATAAATACCCTATTAACATGAAAAAGAATCTAGTGACCAAGATGTAGGGAAAATGGTTAAATAAATAAAGTAGAAGAAAAATAGACAGGAGAAAACTACAGTGAAAGGAGATAGGTTTTAAGTTTAGTTGTGAAACTGTGAAGCGATTCAGATTCTCGAATAGACAATGGCAAGGAGTTCCATAGGCGGATGGATTGCACAGTGACGGAGTGGGAATAGGTTTGAGAAGAATGGAGTGGAAAAACTTATCTGTCTATTAACCACTTGTTCGGCGGTGCATAAACAGCCGTATCGTTTTTATGTTAACTTAAATGTTTGATTTTTTCACAGTTTCAAAAGACCGTAGACCTGTGTATATTGTTTTAATTTTAACTGGATACCTCCAGCACGGGTTCCCGAGCTAAAGGGTTTTAACAGACAGAAGGACAACTAAGTGATCCTGTAAATTAATATCCTGTAAATATTGGACAACATCACATACATTGCTCTGATCCTTAGGTTAGTAGCTAAAGCACTTGTGTTTTAGAAATCAGAAATAACGACGGCACCACAACACCCAGACCCGAGACAATATAGAAAAGTATTTTTTTTCTACATTGACCGACCGGGACTCGAACCCGGATCTTCAAAGATAGCGACACCAAATCTGGTATACTCGCCTCTCGGCTTCGGAAGTCGTTGCTACCTATGAAGCCTATGAAGTACGAGTACTCCTTTTTTTATTATTATTATGAAAGCTTAGAGTCTAGCGCATTCTCTGAATCTACTTTGAAACTAAAAAATTATCAGTTCAGATTTTTAATTTTAAGTTTAAAATTTAAATGATAACTCACTTAACATAAATTCTCAACTTTAGGTCAATTTTGTAGTAACTTCCATTAAAGTTATGAGGCTGTTTATTTTATGCAAAAAGCACAGTTCATAGAGATTAAACCTCCTACTTTTGTTTTAGAAAATTTTCAAACTGATCCGGTTGCAAACATTCATAAAAAATCATAACTACGAAAAACGTAGAACATACCTATGGGTGATTCAGATACCTCTCAACATGAGGCACTTAAAAAAAATTTTTGGACGTCACTTTTCTGGTTACCCTGTGGGTCTATGATTTTCGGATTCTATTTACGGACTTATCTTAGGGGTTAACTTATCTTAACCACTGGCAGTGAAGGAAAACATCGTGAGGAAACCTGCACATTCAGCTAGCACTGCTATGGATGTGTAGCTATGGTCCAAAAATGGTTTTCTTTTCCCTCTCTAAGGGTCACAGGGGTTTGGCAATCGCTCTAAATGTAATAACCAGACTAAGCCGCAATTAGGATCATGATCAAAACGCACACTGGCTAGAAACGAGACTTAAAAAAAAGAAAAAACAACAGCTGATGGGCTATTTAGTGATAGGGAAGGGATGTTAACTGATAAACAGTGATCGGAGTAGGTAGATTGATTTGGGGTTCAATGATCTCGAACATTGATGTTAATATGCACATGTCTCCGGGATTCCGGAATTTCTTACCAGTTTATGAAAAAAAAAAAGGCTTATTCATATTATACACTACCAAAGTACATCAAATCAATCTACCTACTCCGATCACTGATAATAAGCTAGGTATAAAATAAATAAATAAATATTGGACTAACATCACATAAATTGCGATCCTAAGGTTATAAAAATCTGAATCATCGTCGGTACCACAACAACCGAGACCCGACCCTACATAGAAAAGGTCGACCGAGAATCGAAGCCGTAAGTCGTATACGGGTTGTAAAAAAAAAAAAATTACACTCCTTAAAACCACGTGATCAGCTGCGCATAATATTTACTTACAACAACTTTTTCTATGGGAGCAACATCGAAATCGGAAAAAAAATATTACTTATGATCCATACTAACAAGTTTAAAACACTTTTATTTACACATTTATACTTTTACTATGTATATTTGCATCAATAAGCGCGCGAAAAGCAAAACGTCAAGTGACAGACGTAGTGACGTGCAACGGTCATCGATTGAATAGTGCTGTGTAGATTCGATTTAATCCCGCTAACAATACAAACAACGCGCTATCTCGATGATAATGTATGGAACACCTGAAAAATTGTTCCATGTTGCTCCCTTAGTAAAAGTTGTTTATGTGAATATAATTTCCCAATAAATCAATTTTACTTCGAAGACGTATCACGTATCACCCTCGCTTCAGGGTAAATGCACCAATTACTTCCAAGTTAACCGCGACTGGGCACCGGCTGCGCTGAATTAAATCAAACGGCTACCCTACTGTATCGGATATGGACCTGTCAGATAGTGTAGCCACATTGTAACAGTGTGGTTAGGACAGTCCACTAACTGTAATTATAATTATATTCATGTATGCAATTAAGTTAAATCGGTAACTGTTTAACGATTATTACGTTAACTTAGAAGTTTGATTTTTTCACTGCTGTTCTGTAAGGGATTGTAGATATTTAGTATTAATTTTAAATTAATACTTTTACGCGCTTCTGACAAAAAAAGTCTTGACAGACAAAGACAAAGACAAAAAAAGACGAACAACAAAGTGATCCTGGGTATATTTTTTTCTTTTAAGGTAATATTGTTTCGTCCACATTAAAAAAGCAGAGAAAAGTCGATAGGTATTTGAAATCAAGTCCCAAAATATTTTAGGGCTCTTACATTAGGCCCTTAGGGCCTAAGGCTGGCTAAATGAGTTTTCATAAAATAACATAGTATTACTTAAGAAGTTCACTTCACACTTACAGTTCGTCATGTAGGTATATACCTATCTATCCTAACCAACAGTGCCTTGTCATTTTTCTTTTATTGCATTTGTAGGAATATATATATTACCGAACGCTAATATAATACATTGATTTATACCGCATCCAATAATGTGTACATACGACTACCAACAAGTCAATATTTTAATTCTGTTGTAGGTAAGTTAAAGTTTTTTAGAGACAGTCCCTTGAAAAGGCCGAATATAATGGAAATTTTAAGCTTTATTAAAACGTTATCGACTTTAAAAAAAATATATCTTACTACCTAATCTTAGAACAAAAAAAGGTAAAACTAAAATATACGTATAAGAAAACAATATACAGAGTGTAACGAAAAGGTGAAATAAAACTTTAACTTATTCTATAGCTAAAGTACACCAACTTTTTCTATGGGACCAACATCGAATTCGCAAAAAAAAAAACACTTTCCCATACTAAAACGCGACCAGCTGGCATCAGTTTGTATGGAAACGTCATTTTTTTTTTTGAGATTTCGATGTTGGTCCCATAGAAAAAGTTGATGTAATTTAGCCGTAGAATAACCCCTTAAAGTTTTATTTCACCTTTTCGTTACACTCTGTATTAAGCAGGGTGTCTGATGCGACATAATAGTGTCATTTACCAAACAATACTTGCAAGCTTTCTAGTAAATTTGTTTAAATCCAATATTTTCAATTACTCTGATTAAACGGATTTTTTCTTAAAAGATAAATATTATATCTTGTCTTCGTAGCTTATACAATAGGTACCGAAAATATATTTTATACACCCATTTTTACATGTTATTCTTTTAATGTTAAAATCAATAAAAACTTGTAAATCTCAATTAAGGTACAAAATATTAAGCAATTTGGTGCATCAGAATCGTTTTAAAATTAACATAATCGTTTTAAAAACAGAACAGCCCCAGTTATCGTTCGCATGCTTATAATTAAAAAAGTAATTTCGCCCATGATAGCGTTGTTTACCCCACTAATGACGTCATCAAAATATACTGCAAAAACGTGTTGCAAATGGCGCTTCAACATAAGTTATATTGTAATCAGTTTTTATTTTTCCTTTTGTAGTATCGTACAAAGTACTACTTACATCCTGCAATAGGCCGAACTAATTTAAAATTAAAAAAATAAAATACATTTTGATTTGATTTGAATAAAATTTAACTTAGTTTATTTACAGTTAAAACGTGAAAAAATCCTTAAGATACCACTTTTAACATTGCTGACATTTTGAAAACTTCAAAACGTCAACAATACACGCTCGCAGTCGGGTTATGGAATTTATAAATGAAGGTATTATTGTAATGATTTATCTGACACCTGGAAATGCCAGAATATCATAAGAATTCCTAAGATTTTAGACCAGTCCAAGCATTTAGAAGTTACGGTGACAAACATACCTAATAAATCCTAAAACATTATAAGTATTACTTCTTACATAATATTTATTATAATATAAATATTACAAATATGGGAAATCATTTAATTCAAAATATAAAGAAACTTTAGAAACGGAAAATTGATTTTATTTGATAACCAAGTCAAAATTGTCTCCGCCGACCTTGAATACATTTGTTATCTTCCAGCTTTAGCATTTTCCCTATTCGTACTAAAATAGCAAATGTTTTTACGACCCTTTAAGAAAATATCGGCACTTGTGCTATGATAAAACTAGATGCAGTAGGTAAAAACCCTAAAACTGTTGGATACGTTCCGCAAAAAAATAAGCATTTCTAAGCCTTTTAAAAAATATTATCAGATCTCAGAAGACCATGGATGACAACAAGCAGTCGCTGGTTCAAGGGAATCGCACAAGAGGCAAGTGTTTGTAATCCACACAAACATTTGTACCTAAGTAATTTTTTTCATACCTTGTAAGTATTCAAGTATGTTTATTGTCTATCCTTATATAGTTGCCACTGTATAAGTTCTGACATTGTATAATTAGTAATAGGCAAGTTGAAACCACCAATCAATTGACATACTCTTTATAAGCTGTCAAAACACACCTCTCGCTTATAATTTGTATGTTGCATAATTTGTTTGTACGATAGCAAGCACTGACATCACTATTTACCTAACTCAACTGACCTTTTGTTGAACTTGAAACAATAAAAATCAGATTTTTTAAATAAATGATAATGTACGTTATAATTGTTCACATGATCAAAATTTTCGGTCTTAATATTTACTTTTGTTAGTTATTTTTATATTTTTTATATTCTGCTACAGCAAAAAGCGACAAGACAAACTATTTACAATTCTGAAGAATGTGAAGATACAAGCGGGAGTGAGGTTACTGTGTCTCCATAAATTGTGTATACTAACGAAGTAAAGTGTTGCCAACTATTACAAGAGGCAAAGACAATGGGGCAATAACTATAACAGTAACGTTTTGTCTGTCCCTTTGTTGACTGCACAGCCAATTCTTGGTGCCTTTACCCTACTCCGTACTCATAAATCTAATTTGGACTTTGAAGTTAAGTGCATAGGGACTAAAATGGATTTTCAGTCTGGTGTTATAGTTTGTAAGAAATATTTGTAACTACAATTTTGAAATTTTACTGTTATTATGAAGTTTTCGTTGATTGAGCCAAGCTATTTGAACGGGTATGAATTTGTATTTGACAGGAAAATCGATGTAAATAACTAGGGTACAAAGTTTAGAATGATGACCAGTTTCCTTAAACATTACCATAATTTAAAACTTATAATGCTGAGTACATTGCAACATTAAATTCATTTTGATACAGAAATTTATTCATAACGATCTAATTAATATTTAAGTATAAAGTAAATTGTGCTGCTCTGAACTTTTTTTGTTTTCACAATCAACAATTATCTAGACCGAAACTAAGGATAGCCTGAAAAATGGCGAAATTTGCCTCTGGATATTGATCAAGCTTACCTATGCAAATAGGATGAATTTTTATTCCATCTTTGCCTTCGCCTCTAATGCTATTCATTCCTATTTCACCTAATTCTGAAGTCTACGCAGACAGAGCCGTGGGCAGAAGTTAGTACCTACCTAACCGCCTATCTAATAAAAAAAAGTTTGTGAAACTGTCATCATAATCAGCCCACGTCGTCAGTCCACTGCTGGATAAAGACCCAATGTGGGCTACTGATCCCAATCCTCGGCCATTCATTTCTATTTGCTGCCAGCAGTTAGGTATACTCCATCATCACTCCACCTTGTCGAAGGGCGCCCTAATACGTTACTAAGTCGCGGTCTTCTCTCAAGAATGTTTTTGACAAGTGTGTCATGCATGGTAGACATGCCATCGAAAACTCTAGCTTCCATCATAACGATGGAAGCTAACACTTCCATCATAACAATAGACACAACAAAGGATAATATAGGGTGAAAATAAATACACGCATCATCATTTTGCGAATCCCATGCTATCTCCAATTTTTACCCCTATATTTACAAAATGGAAAACACAAAATGTACGACCGAAGCGTATTTTATATCTTTATTTTGATAGCATCTGTTTATATTCCCTTTTGATTTATTATGTAAACCGCAAGTACATTGCTGCAAAATGTGCACATAAATTTTCCTTTATTAATCTCCTGTAGGAACTTATAAAAACAATTGGGGATGAACGTGAGTATTTTTATTCGCACAAACCAAATCCTTGGGTAATCTATGTCGCATCTTTTCCCTAAGCGAGAGTTCCCAAACTGTTTCAGTTCGCGGCGCATTTACAGGTATTTTTTTTTGTAAATGTGCTGCAAATAAAAAAAAAGCTGTTTTACTAATTTGACACAGAAATAAATAAAATCTTCCAGCAATCACACGAAGTAAGTATCTAAAACCTTAACTAAGCAAAGTTTCTAGGCAACGACGGATATACTTCAATATGATTTTATGCATCAATGACTTAGGTACAACTGCTCATGCT
The DNA here is from genome assembly GCA_963576865.1 of Anania hortulata. Taxonomy (NCBI): domain Eukaryota; kingdom Metazoa; phylum Arthropoda; class Insecta; order Lepidoptera; family Crambidae; genus Anania; species Anania hortulata. The sequence continues at coordinate 3,653,324 of OY756400.1, forward strand.
TCATCATTTCATCATCATTTCAGCCATAGAAGGTCCACTGCTGAACAAAGGCCCCCTCCAATGACTGATCATCGGGGGGGATTGCCAATACTCGCCACGCTTGGCAGGCAGGTTGGCGAGCGCAGTTTTTTTATAAGATTTCGCACGAAGACGCTGCTGCTGCTGCCCGTCTCGTGCTACAGGAATTAGTCGACTCTTACGACACGCCTCCTGTTGGCGATGGGGAAGTGTATCCTTTACGGCCGTCTCCACACGGCACGGTTCATGCTTATCACACGAGTATTTTCCCCTTGCGGGATTCAAACCTAGATTCGTAGTCGATCTTTTAATCAAACTAGACCAGATAACTACCTAGTTATGAAAATTTAAATAAAATAAATATCCAATAAAAAGTCACAATTATTTAAGAAAACAAGATTAAAGTGTGTCCCAGGATAAAACTTAGTGCAATACCAAAAGGTTTTACTTTTTTATTTGCATTTTTTGGTCGTTTCACTAAACTAGGTAGACCAAAAATTCCAAAAGAAAGGTACGTTCGAACTTACAAAACAAGCAGGCTAAGAGATTTTTTACAGTCGCCCATTGTTCATAGAGTCTATAGAAATAACAATCATAATTCATTAATACAAACTTTTTATATATGTTTGTAGTCGATAATTTTGTTCTTATAATTTCACCTTTCAGGATTGCCATGAAGCATATACCGTATAGTGTAGAAATGTCACATGATTTGTTCGACAAAATATTCCGCCATTTTTAAATCTGTATTTGTACTGTTTTTTATGGGCGAGAGTTGACAGGACTGGTCATTTTAAACTAAATGTAAGTAAAAATCACTAGTTTCAGAAAAAGATGGATCGTATTGCTGATCTAGGTAACTATATACTCTATGAGGATCTGTACTGTGTCAGGGCGCCGCGTTGCAATATTTGAGAACCTCTGTCCTGAGGTAAGAGAAATATGATAATGTAGGTACATTGTGAATGAACAGATGTGCAATAATTATACTTAAATGTTGTACTTCATATATTGATTATGAATAATAATATAAGTTTAGGATGACGATTACATTTTTACTAATAAATATAATGGACCCTTCTTTCTCTACTTCTCATTTGTGTTTTTGTACTCGTATAGTTATTGTATGCGACATTGCGTGGTGTTCAATGAAATTCAGAACCCTTTTCTTGTGCGTATAAAAACTTAGAAAAGTTTCATCGCTATCAGATGAATGGTTATAAACAAACAAACATTCATTATAATGATCAACTTGAGACCACTGATTTGGTATTACCTATACTCGAGACTAAGAAAAAATTATAAGGATCTTTGCTCGAGACGAAAATTATCCATTACCGATTTTTTTATTAACACTTAAAAGTAATCACTGCTTGCATTAAATTTTAATCGTGCTTTGATATGGTTGTTTTCTGGATATTTTAAATATATTAAACTATTAATAAATATTTAAGAAAAGAAGGACCTCAACTACAAAGAAATTACATACGTTTAAAAAAATACTAATTATTCCATTTTAATTGGACCTAGAAAATAATATTCTTATTATTATTTTATTTAAATTAATTAAATAATTAAGAACAAAGTTTATCTAAACTGAATTTTAAATAACAAAAGCACTAATTTAATTTCAGGATGGGAACAGCAAAATGGACTCCATTAAATAATGGTCTTTTGAATCGTCGAATGTGGCGGAGATACAGGGTTATGCAATTTGGCGCGAGTGGCGACCCTGATTAATTTCTACTCCTCAAACCGCCTGCGGGCTGCGGCTTGCGGTCAGACGACGCGACGCATCACGCCCTAAACACGATTAATGACCTCCGCTAGGGTTGACAACGTTTTACTAGATTTTTTAGATTATATTTTCGGGTTTAAGTCTGGTTTGGGTTAATTAAAACGAGCTTTTCTAAATTTACGGGTCTGCCATAAAGGAACCTTATGCTTAAATCCTCTGAAAAAAAATCAAAGCAAACATAGTTGGTAGAGAAATTAAGTTTTTTTTTTAAACGTACATTATAATGGTAACAAACATGCACAGGCTAATTTAGAGCGTGTGTTAACGTGTTTAAATAAATTTGTATTAACATTATATTTTAACTGGCATGACTATTATGATTCACGCTTGCTACTTGCGTGTTCAAATTGAATGCTACTAAATAAGTATGTTCAGCATTGGACAACCTATGGCTAAAGTGATGATAAGTAAAACGAATATAAATATAATACGCTTATGTCTTCTTTTACCAGAAATAAAACAAAGCAATCTATTCCAATACCCATAATTTGTCGCTTTAACTTTCCGAGGCATCCTTAATGGCCTTGGCCCTTGACAGAGTAATGCGAAAAGCTTGTGACCCTTAGGCCTAGAACAGGCCTTTCGGAGAGAGCCAATGGTTATTTATTATTCAACTTCAGCGGCTTTACTTTGGTGTATACAAACACTTAACTATTAAGATAAGATGTATTAGTGCTAAGTTTTTATACAGAACTAGCTGTGCCCGTGGCTTCGCTCGCGTGGAATATGGTTTAAAAAATAACAAAATTTTGGCCCCTAGTAGACCATACGTGTTATCTCGGGAAAACGTTAACAGTTTAATATAATGATTTTCAATAAACCACATCAGTGCCTCACTCTAAAAGTAAAAGAAAAAGCGACGCTATGGCCAATGCATTAGTTTAGAATTTGATTACAATAAAAAGGTTATAGTATGTCAACCCTATACGTTTCCACGAACTGATTTTTAGAACTTTTAAATGGGAACAATTCCGTTATACATGATTTTGGTGTAACTTTAACCGTTTACCCAGCGCACGCGATGAAAGCTCTCAAAAGGAATATTTTTGCCCGTTTTTGCAACATTTTTTTATTGATACTCCGCTCCTATTAGTTGTAACGTGATGTAATATAGTCTAAAACCTTTCTCGATAAATGGACTATCCAACACAAAAATAAATTTTCAAATCGAACCTGTAGTTTCCGAGATTAGCGCGTTCAACCAAACAAACAAACGAACTCTTCAGTTTCATAATATTAGTATAGATAAATTTTATCTTATCTTATCTTATGTTACTACTTACTATACCTACTTATACACTAAAATAGGAGTGCATCAAAGTTTTATGGACCATCTAAAACACTTCCCTGGTGGAAAACTCCATTATTCCTGTATACAGGTGTTTACGTTGATGATACAGCGATCACCATACAGTTTTATATGATCTTTATTTATAAGAAAGTAAAGTTCAAATTCGTATTTGTTTTTCTAAAAGCAAACAGGGAGGTATTCTAAGGGTATTATTATTTCATAGCGCCTGTAGATAGGTGATTAGCATAAAATGTATGAAGAACACCCCACTCGGTAAAGTGGGGGTTTTATTTTGGCATCGACGAGAGTGGCCATACGATGCCGTTATAATGGGAGTTTATGGATAGACAGGGGGCAGACTCGGGTAAAATATAAGGAATGTCCTGAAAATGGAAACGCATTTGGTGTTTGGAATGGTAATCTAGTTTGAAAAAGGTTTCTCATCGGCCTCAAAATATGACTAATAACTTAGGATTATGGAGAAGAAATCTTTACACACAATAATAAGCTTATTACAATAATTATCTAGGTAGGTACTTCTATTTAACAACTCTTAAAAATAATAATATTTGGAAAAATATATATCTATTTTGTTTATAACATTAGCTCGAAATCTGATCTGACTTTTGATGTAAAATTATCATGAAAAATAACGAAGAGCTTTTCTTGTGACCTTTAGAAATATTTAACCCTAAAACGGCTCTGGCGTCTTGTAAATTTTATAGGCCCGCTGCTCTTAATTTGTAGGAGTTAATTAAGCAAGGATAGTGTAGCTCTGTCTGGGATCTGAGTCAACAAATTAGAGCATTAATTACAAATTGCCCAGGAGGGTTGCATCATTTCGAACGAATCCTCACATTACGACTAACTTCAATACAGGGCACTGGGTGTCTTGCTTTGGGTGGACCATTGGACAACAACATACTATGGTCTTTGTCAGGGGGCTCGCGAGCCACATGCGGTTCTTCGGATATGAAGCTGCGGCTGTTAAGTTCTATATTCAAATATTATTTAATTGAAAAAACATTTTAATCGGTCTCAATATCGAGGATTAGGCACCATTTCCATCTCTCAAGCAATTGAACCACTCTAGCATATAGTAAATCCTCTCCACACAAATAGAACCGAAATCCAATTTGGAAATTAATCCGAATCAAAAAAAAAATGGCTTAAAAAACTGAAATTTTGTAAATTGTAATTTTTGACTCTTCCGACTTAAAACGTTGCGGACCCCTGGTCTATGTGACTTAGTGAAAAACTATTCTATTTCTAGTTTCTACTAGGAGTGGGCGTTAATTCATCAAACAGATTTTATTAAACCGCTAATATAATGTTAACGAATTAAAAAACTAGTTAAATCTATCAACTGTTTCATTCAACGATTTCCGAACGCAACGTGCGGATTACCTCAACGAACATTCAACGCGGGAGTCGCTAATATCAATGAGCTAGTTTCCTAAAAAAAATCTAATTAGTCCGTCAGTTGGATTAACAGAAAATATTGGACAAGTATTTTTTCTTTTCTGAATCAAATAAAAAATTATGAAGATATAGCCCGATAAAGTTCCGCGTAACGTCACGCCTTGCGACACTTTATAGCAAGACGTGACGTCACGTGCTCACTATGATGCGCTTTATCTTTGTCATTTTTTGTTTGATTGACAAAAGACAAAATATGGGTCCAATACTGTTTGATAATCTAACTGACGGACTAAATAGAATAATCATTTTTTGACCCAGGAAACTAGCCTATGCTTGTTTCTTTAACGTAAACCCAGTAATTTGTTAACAGCTTCGTCTAATAATTGCTAGTATGAATCCGTTGACATTAACTGCAAACCATTTAATAACGTTAATTGCTTTTTTAACAGGTTATCAGTTTGTAATTATTAGTTTCATTTCGTTTCGTTTCGAGTGTAACCACGAATGCCTTACGAATGCGTTAAGTACTTATCGATTACGTAAAAGGTAACCTTACGTGATATCGATTTGATTGTACTAACATAGTGGCGTTTTAAACGCAAAAGGTCTCAGGTTCAATTACCGGTACGGGTAAATTTAGAAAACGAACTTCTGTGAATTGGCTTAGGTCTGGCGAATGATTGGAGTCACCTGTGACAAAAATGCCTTATCTCCTTTGTAAGGATGTAAGTGCCTTACTTTTAGACTACGACATTGTGTGATGTCTACTACACATTTATATAATTGATTATTTATCGATATAAAAAACTTGAATGGAAATCGGCTTTGCCAGACCCAATCACTTCAACCAACTTAACAACGCACTATTCTTGTTACATTGCGACTAAGTTAGCTGTATTAGTTTTACTCAAGTCGCCCCCGGGCACGTCAGAGAGTGCATATCCATGTTTGACGAGACTCAAACTTATCCCGTTGTAACTAAGTTTGGGAACCCCTTTTGAGCTTCGCATCTTAAAAGTTACGGAAGTTGGCGACATGGTTTCTGATTTATTGAGTGGCATGAAATTAGGTTGTGGCGAATTGAATGTTGTTCCATAATGCTAATGTTGCAATCAAAACATGTCGGTCAAAGCTAGTTTGGACTAGCAGAATCAGTCAACACGTCTTGTTCACAATAGTAGACTTATTATTAAATAAGTTGGATTGGAATGATGAGATGTAATATTACTATAACTTCAATTTGATTAAACATTTAAATTCACAAATACCTCATCCTAGCATAAGCACTAAAACATGATATTATGATATGATATAATAAAGCGAAATATCGACATCGACTGCAAAAATATGATAGATATAGCCGCCATGTTGAATTGGCGTCACATATTAAGATCGCTGTTTTGATAAAAATTCAAAATGGCGGCTATATCTATCATATTTTCTTAAGTTGGTGTCGATATATCGCTATATCATATCATATCATATCGTGTTTTGGTAGGCATGCTAGAGGGGGAAGTTATAATGTAACTATTTACCATATATAAAGCCAATGTATATTTTAATACTGCTGTTACATTATGAAGTGATTAAATTAATATGAATATGAATATAAGTATCTACTATTACAAGTGTTCTTCCATAATACTCCATCATTCAATTTTATATTGTCATCTGAACACATTCCTTCTAGGCATGAACACCCTTGGCCAAACTGCGCTATACTATGTATGAATTTAAAACGTTGCGGACCCCTGGTCTATGTGACTTAGTGAAAAACTATTCTATTTCTAGTTTCTACTAGGAGTGGGCGTTAATTCATCAAACAGATTTTATTAAACCGCTAATATAATGTTAACGAATTAAAAAACTAGTTAAATCTATCAACTGTTTCATTCAACGATTTCCGAACGCAACGTGCGGATTACCTCAACGAACATTCAACGCGGGAGTCGCTAATATCAATGAGCTAGTTTCCTAAAAAAAATCTAATTAGTCCGTCAGTTGGATTAACAGAAAATATTGGACAAGTATTTTTTCTTTTCTGAATCAAATAAAAAATTATGAAGATATAGCCCGATAAAGTTCCGCGTAACGTCACGCCTTGCGACACTTTATAGCAAGACGTGACGTCACGTGCTCACTATGATGCGCTTTATCTTTGTCATTTTTTGTTTGATTGACAAAAGACAAAATATGGGTCCAATACTGTTTGATAATCTAACTGACGGACTAAATAGAATAATCATTTTTTGACCCAGGAAACTAGCCTATGCTTGTTTCTTTAACGTAAACCCAGTAATTTGTTAACAGCTTCGTCTAATAATTGCTAGTATGAATCCGTTGACATTAACTGCAAACCATTTAATAACGTTAATTGCTTTTTTAACAGGTTATCAGTTTGTAATTATTAGTTTCATTTCGTTTCGTTTCGAGTGTAACCACGAATGCCTTACGAATGCGTTAAGTACTTATCGATTACGTAAAAGGTAACCTTACGTGATATCGATTTGATTGTACTAACATAGTGGCGTTTTAAACGCAAAAGGTCTCAGGTTCAATTACCGGTACGGGTAAATTTAGAAAACGAACTTCTGTGAATTGGCTTAGGTCTGGCGAATGATTGGAGTCACCTGTGACAAAAATGCCTTATCTCCTTTGTAAGGATGTAAGTGCCTTACTTTTAGACTACGACATTGTGTGATGTCTACTACACATTTATATAATTGATTATTTATCGATATAAAAAACTTGAATGGAAATCGGCTTTGCCAGACCCAATCACTTCAACCAACTTAACAACGCACTATTCTTGTTACATTGCGACTAAGTTAGCTGTATTAGTTTTACTCAAGTCGCCCCCGGGCACGTCAGAGAGTGCATATCCATGTTTGACGAGACTCAAACTTATCCCGTTGTAACTAAGTTTGGGAACCCCTTTTGAGCTTCGCATCTTAAAAGTTACGGAAGTTGGCGACATGGTTTCTGATTTATTGAGTGGCATGAAATTAGGTTGTGGCGAATTGAATGTTGTTCCATAATGCTAATGTTGCAATCAAAACATGTCGGTCAAAGCTAGTTTGGACTAGCAGAATCAGTCAACACGTCTTGTTCACAATAGTAGACTTATTATTAAATAAGTTGGATTGGAATGATGAGATGTAATATTACTATAACTTCAATTTGATTAAACATTTAAATTCACAAATACCTCATCCTAGCATAAGCACTAAAACATGATATTATGATATGATATAATAAAGCGAAATATCGACATCGACTGCAAAAATATGATAGATATAGCCGCCATGTTGAATTGGCGTCACATATTAAGATCGCTGTTTTGATAAAAATTCAAAATGGCGGCTATATCTATCATATTTTCTTAAGTTGGTGTCGATATATCGCTATATCATATCATATCATATCGTGTTTTGGTAGGCATGCTAGAGGGGGAAGTTATAATGTAACTATTTACCATATATAAAGCCAATGTATATTTTAATACTGCTGTTACATTATGAAGTGATTAAATTAATATGAATATGAATATAAGTATCTACTATTACAAGTGTTCTTCCATAATACTCCATCATTCAATTTTATATTGTCATCTGAACACATTCCTTCTAGGCATGAACACCCTTGGCCAAACTGCGCTATACTATGTATGAATTTAAATCGCATGTCAAGATGATTTTAATGAAAAAAGGTTATTACACTGTAAATGACTATTTAAATGATAAAAATGTATGGAATTAAATACTGCCGTGCTCGCACAGGTTCATTTTTTCTTGTAATGTAAACACACTATTTAAAAAGAGGCTGACAATAGTGACCGAGTTTCTTGCGCTGCTTCTTCTCGGCACTAGCCCACAATATTGTCCCAAAGCAGTGGTAGGGTAAAAAAATATATTGGGACGTGTAAAAGAGCTTAATTTAGGCCTATTTACAGAAATAAATTGGTTTTATTGGTTTTTATTGGTTCTACTGTCTTTGTACAGAAGTTGGTCGCTGTAGACAAAATTTGGTAAAGTGGAGTATGAGGACCGAGCGGCAGAGGTGTAAGGATTGGTGGTGCGGACCCACAAACTATGGCTCTCACTTACTCTCCTGCCATTTGTGTCCCTATACCTACCCGAGGATTGACCTAAACAGACAGAAAATGCCGTAGAAGTTACCAAGTTTTAGTCGAAGCCCATCTAGAGTGGCCATTGACACGACAGAAGAAATAGGTATAATACTTATTTCTGCAGCAATGCCCGCTTCGCTTTCTAGGCTTGCGTAGGACTTAAGTCACTGTTGTGATCTTACAAACTTAAGAAATACCAAAGAACCCACCGTGGTATAGATTCGTTTCGACGAAAACTCGTCACCTCGTAACTTAAGGACGTTAATTCATTAATTCCTTACTTCGAGAACATGGCTATTGTTGTGAAGTCTGGGATACATCATCATCATCATCATTTCAGCCATAGGTTAGGAAGTCAAGTTTAAACTAATGCCTCCCCCAATAACTTATCGTATGGACTGCCAATACTAGCCACGTTTTGCAAGCGAGTTGGCGAGGGCAGTTTTTTAATAAGTTTTTGTACGAAGACGCTGCTGCCCGTCTTGTGCTACAGAAATTATTCGCCTCTTACGACACGCCTCCTGTTGTCAGTAGGGAGTGTATTCTTTACGGTCGTCCCTACACGGCGTGGGCTACATTCATTGTTTAAATTTTAAAAACAAATCGTTTTGCTTCTAGTCTAGATAACATTTTATTTGCCATATTTTTCAATTCACATTTTAAACATTTTAATTACTTGGTTCAATAGTATCTAAATTATAAATTTTCTTGTGAGGATAAAGATTTCTGTATCCGCAAAGTAAATGCAAAGCTTACTTGACATTTAATAAAAATTCTCAGTTACAATAAAATGTTTAATATCACATACAAAGGCCATATTTTTTATGCATTTTCAGACTGGTTGGTGTCTTATCGTATTTTCTCGTAACCTCGAAGTGAAATCCATAAAACGAGATTATTTTTAATGAAAATGAAAAAGAAAAATGAAGTATTGTCCCAGTTCCAAAAGCTTTCATGCGTGCTTTCCTTGACTAAAGCAGCGATCATACTGGAAGTGTCGTTCAAAAATTTTAAGAACTAAACTACTAATATTGTAATTAATAACTAAATAAAACAAAAAAAAAAGTTTAATGAGTGTATTTAAAACAAAAATAATCTTAAGATAGTTAAAACCTAAAATAAAATTTATTTTAAAATTTATTTGTAAAATGACGTATCTAAGTGTACTGTATTACCTAAAGATGAAATAAATGAATATGAATATGAATATAACCTATGAAAAACAAAACTGCATTTTATGTTGTCAGAAAAAAACCCGTTACGTGTTAACAATGGTTACTTTGAATAAATATCCGACACTAGGACTTTCTTAAGACAGACCTAAGATTTAGTATCTTTAGTAATAATGTGTAAAAACTTTAAATTTTAAAACATATTGTTATCATTACATTCATGGTGTGAAATCAATTCTTCACGGTGAATTTACAGAAACAAAATTGTATTTGTATGGGGTCAGCATCGATTTATTCAAAACTAAAACTCCCCACACAAAAGGACCCATTAGCTGTTACGATCCTTACAAAAAGTTTTAATTTTAGTAGGCAAATGAGACTTTTTTAACTGAAAAATTACTGTAAATTAACCGTCTGTATAGTGTATTATTTGTTGATAAAGTTCCATGTTGTTTGAACATACTTAGACAGACCGATACAAAATATAATTTTCAAAGTAGCACATTTAAATTATCGACATTCTGCACACAGCCTAACCGGAGACTCGCCTTAGGCGTCCCGGTAATTATTCAGGACTCCTCCCGGCGCATCTGCGCTCTCCTCTCTTTTTTATTGTCTTAAAATGTTGTCTAAAGCACCCTGTATTTTAATAGCACGTCGCATTTCGAAAACATATTTCATCGCCGTAATCCTTTGGGTGTTAATTAAAAAAAATGTGAGCAAAAATATTTAAGGTATGTAGAAATCAGTAAACAGTAGCTAATATCTTTGTTAGTTTAATTGTTATTAAACTTTGTGTTTGAGCTGTAATAACTAAGCCCCGCGTAAGTTATACAGGGTGTCCTAAAACTCGACGTCAACCCGAAGCCGGGTGAAAAGGCAAGTCATGGTGGTAGTCAGAATTATGAAAAAAAAATCTTAGTTGCATGTTTTCAAAATGATAGGCGTTAAAAGAAAATCGAAAAATGTCACACCCTCTGACAGTCTTTTCACTCCTGTTGCCATAAATCTCTACTTTTTCCAACTTTTTTTTATTGTTGTGTAACCCTGAATAATGCTTCTATAAACTGTTATCAAAATTTCCAAACCAGCTGTTCTAGCTTGCATAACAAATAGGACTCATCCATTTCCAAGGAAAAAATTCAAAATAAAAAATCGCCTAGTTTTAACTGACTGTGTTGAAAAAAAGTTGTACTACGCGAGTTTGGCAAGTAGCGTCAAAAGTTGGTGCATTTAGTAAGGATTCCAAAATGGTATGACACTCGATAAATTGTTGCTGCATCGTAGACTATTTTTTTTTGTAAAAACCCAGTTTTTAACATATTAACTAAAAAGTAAGGAAAATTCTAAGGATGAGGATAAAGGATTAATTATTATAATATTAGAAGTATTTTTCTCGAAACTAAAAGTAAATAGCTTTGGCAAATGTTGAGTAAGATTTAAAAAAATATAGAATTAAAAAATAATTGGCGAAAATCGGAAGATCAGCAATATTATGTCAATTGTATTTTCGGTATAGTAAAAATATGGAAAATTCATCATCATTTCAGCCATGGACGTACTCTGCTGAACACAGGCCTCCCCCAATGACGTTCATTGGGGGGGATTGCCAATACTCGCCACGCTTGGCAGGCATATTTTTTATAACATTTCGCACGCAGACGTTGCTGCCCGTCTCGTGCTACAGGAACTAGTCGCCTCTTACGACACGCCTCCTGTATGGATGGAAAATTAAAAAGGTCAAAACGTTTTCGGAAAAATAAAATTCGTAAGTACTATAACAATTCGGATATATATAACAACCGTTCTAACCCATAGGTATAATAATTTTTATCTAGTCGTTATCAGAATTCTAATCGAGCCCAAAACCTGTGCACGAAAACGCCAGCCACTCGTAAAGCCTTTCTCGGGAAAGGAAATATTTTCCGGTATTTCTTCCTCTTACGATCTCCAAGTGGCACAGCTTTGCCGCTCGCAAAAACGATACAATCCAAAACGTATCCAATACCGAATTCAAATACGCGGTATATTGGAAAAACGACGCACAATCCGGTGCGGTTATCGGTAACAAGTTTTGTGAAAAAACCGTAACACTTTTAATAAAACCGTTTACGGCTCGTGCGCGTCTAGACTGTGTTATTTATTCAGGCAGAGGATGGGTGTGCGGTTTAGTGGTATTGCCTGATTTGTGTTGGACATAATAGGTTAGTATTTTTATGAAGCTTCGGGCAGGTTCTACCACTTTTAAACCTGATGTTTAGTTAAGAGTTCAGTGAGTTAGAACAGAATATAATTTAACATTGATAAATCTGTGAAAAACAAGGCGTTCAAAAGAATGGGACACTCCTTAAGACCACTTGATCAGCCGCTAATAAACAACAACTTTAGTACGAGAGCCCACGACCAAAACCATGTCTCATAGCAATACGGCAAAAACCCTATAAAATCGTTAGATTGTATGATTCTGAACCCGACTAGGTGTGTAGTAACGGTCAAAAGTGTAGCAACTGCGTGGGAGGCCATTTCTGCTGTGTCAAAAAAAAAAGACAGTCGGTATTATAGCAATACGTCTGATAGTGAAAATGTACATAGATTTTATAACTGTATTACGAAAAAGTTTGTTTTCAGACATTTTGCGCGTAGCATATAGCCTGAGCGCATTTTTGAAAATGTCAACAAATTTAGCCGACCTGTATCATAGCAATACGGATAATTTTTTTTTTCAACTTTTCGTATTGCTGCCATGATTACCAAAAACCTGTTTTCAGACACTTTAAGTGTAGCATATACTCCCAAAAACGAAAATAACGTTTCGGAGTCGCCTGGCCGGCGCCTCTGTTAAATGTTTTTTTAAATTTACAGCCTTCATAGATATTCAAGAATCTCCCTTGTCTATTATATGTACTTTGACAGATGACAGATGTCATTACTTATTTCTTTTGTAAAAGTTACTCAAGTGTGCTTTAAATAAAACCAAAACTATCGAATCAATCAGTATTTAATTTCAACGAGAATATTTTGTAACTTTGAATAAACCGTTTTTTTTTCAACTTCATCCCAGTTTCCTTTTGTGCGATTTATTTCAGTCCTTCAACTTCAATGTTACGGTTTCGGGTAAATTCTTTGTTAATTATCATCTAATAAATTCAGGGTCGCAACGTATTCATTGGTTTGTAACAGAAAATTCAAGATGCCTCAATACGATTTTTAAATGATATCTGAGTATCGAAAAGTTGTCTGATAGAGAAGGTGCTACACTTAATTTGTCTGATATACATTTTTTGCACATGTGGACAACTTATTTTATCATGTCCAACAATTTTCAGACATATTGCTATGATACCGATCGGTAACATTTGTTAACATTTTCAAAACGGTCTCAAAATTTAATGCGTTCACATTTCCGTCTGAAAATTGTTTTGTTCGCATCAAATAACCAAAATTTACTAATAAAAAAGATTTTCAGACGTATTGCTATGAGACATTTTTTTTGTCTCATTTTTAATTTTTTTAAGTGATTTTACGGGTTTGCGCTACACCACTAACGTCTGAAAAATATGTTTCCGGTATCTCAGAACTATCATTCAACTACAGTCTGCAAATCAGACATATTGCTATGATGCAGTTCGGTAAAATTCTTTGACAATTTTGAAAATTCGGTCAGATCAAACGCTACGCGGAAAATGTCTGATATTGGTATTTTCGAGTTCAGGATAATCGTATCTATCGATTTGATGCGGTTTTGGCCGTATTGCTATGAGACAAAAATTTTGGTCGTGGGCTCTCGTACTACTTGTATCATAGGAGCAACATTGAAATCGTAAAAAAGATCACTATCTTTAAGGTAGCGGGTTAGTTTATTATAGAGCATCTAAGAAAATTATTACTGCAATGTTGCTTCTATTTTATAAAATATGTTGTTTATGTGTAGCTCATTACTTTGTTGTTAAGGAGTAACTGCAATGGGCTAGTTTCCTAAAAAAATATAATTAGTCCGTCAGTTTGATTAATAGAAAATATTGGACACGTATTTTTTCTTTTCTTAATCAAACAAAAACTGATGAAGATATAGCCCGTCAAAGTTTTGCGTAACGTCACGCCTTGCGACACTTTTTAGCAAGGCGTGACGTCACGTGCTCACTTTGATGCGCTTCATCTTCGTCATTTTTTGTTTGATTGACAAAAGACAAAATATGGGTCCAATATTTTTTGATAATCTAACTGAAGGACTAATTAGATTTTTTTTTTTACCCAGGAAACTAGCCCATTAATAAACAGAGAAAGTTCCAAAGCAAAATAATGTCGACCCCAGAAGAATATCTTGGTTAACCTTATGCCAAACGTTCGGAACGAGCATTCGTTCATTATTAACAGCAGCTAGTCGAAAAGGACGACCGTAAATACACTTCCCCACCGCCAACAGGAAGTGTGTCGTAAGAGGCGACTAATTCCTGTAGTAGAGCACCTGCCAAGCGTGGCGAGTATGGGAAATCCCCACCGATGATAAAGTCATTGGGGGAGGCCTTTGTTCAGCAGTGGACGTCCTATAGCTGAAATGATGATGATGATGATATCGAAAGTGCAAAATGAAATGTCTCACTTCTTCAAGAGACGGCTCTTTGAAGATAGAGAAGTGAGATCGAATTGAAGTATACTTGGTGACTCAATAAACTTTGTACCGCCGAAAGAGCATTCCCATACAAAATTTACAAATACGATTTTTGGCTTTTACTTTAGATTTTTCTTAAAATACCCCAGTTTTGTGGCAACAAATAAAATAAAAAACAAAAATAATTGGTCGAGCTATTCTCGAGTTATGCGAGACTAACGTTATTTAATTATTTACATACCTACTTCAGGATTTTCAGGGACATAGCCATACAAAAGACAGCATGATTAAAAAGTAGACAGAAATAAAAGCGCGTGTATGCGATTTATATTAAACCCTCCATTAACCAACTTTGCGTTCACGACTATTCTCCTTGTATTCACAAGTAAGCAGACTGTATATTTGCTTCTAAGTGATTGAGTGCAAAAAGTAACCCGTTGGTTGCCGGCCTACGATCATTAGCGCTTTTGTTTGGTTAATTGCGCGCTAAACGTCATTACGCGTCAAATAAGTGGGGGCTGGTGGCCCAAATAGTGCTGACATGCCGTCTGCAATCAGCGTACGACTGCGGAAACTGCTGGCCTTTTAGAACTATATAAAACTCAGTAGGGTTAACAGAATGAACAACAAGTCGCAGAAAAATCGGTATTGTTCGTAGCAAGATTTAAAAAATAATAAAAAAAGGTTTTTATGAACTGAAATATTCTACGCAAATTCTAGTAGCACATTTTTTGCTTATTTATTTTGCTAATTCAATTCAATTCAATTCAATTCAATTCAATGCTACATTGGTGTTATACAGATGGATGGTACATGATATTCTTACATTGTATGTAACGCCCTGTTAGGGCATAACAATAGCAGAAACGTTTCTACTTAATTTTTATACAAAAATAAATAGGTATAACGAAAGTAAATCCAAGAAATAATATTATTAACAATTAGATGCTAAAATTATTTATGTTTTTATTTCAGGTAAGCAGCGCCCATAATTTGAAACTCTCTACAGCGAGGTAGGTTTGTAATCTAATTTAAATAATACATAGTCGGGTTAGTTACACCAGTTTATAAGTAGAGAACGGATGAACTGATTTTAATGATTTTTGATTTGTTAAATTTGTCTCCACCCTGAACAGCAGAATAACTACAAAAACACGGAAAAGTTCACAAAAAATTTTTGTATGAAGGGGCGGTAAGAAGTTCGCCGGGACAGCTAGTTTGAATTAAATTTGGAAAAGAAAATCCTAGTTAAGTTTTGCTGCTAACCGTTCCCGATCTGATGATATATGATAATTACCTGTCAGCGAAAAGTGACGCGATGCAAACAAACAAGGGAGCGTCACGCTACGTCAAATGAGGCGTGTGTCGACCAATCAACTGCTGGAGCCTGAATCACGCTATTAAATTTTTTGGAAAGTTGCCAAAAATGAATTCATTTTGTATGCATGGTTGACTTTTTTCTTTACAACAAGCTTCACTTGTAAGTAATTAAATATGCAATCAAATCTTGAAAGTCGATTAAACCGCATTATTTTTAATAGCCAGATAACTTTTTATGGCGAATAAGTTTGACATGTTAATAGTTTTCGTATAGAAAATGTGTCAAAACATAAATTTCATTCGTCGGATTAAAGTTATCTGGCGTATGAAAAATCAAAAATAAAGATTAGAAAGTTTATATTGTGACATTCAGATGACAATACAATAATTTGATACTATCGAGCTGATCTGAAGATGGAGCCTGGATGTGGATAATGAAACTCTAAAATGGGTACTTGTAAAAACTTTTGTGCCATGTGGGGACGGCCCTAAAGAATACACTTCCCCACCGCCAACAGGAGGCGTGTCGTAAGAGGCGACTAATTCCTGTAGCACGAGACGGGCAGCAGCGTCTGAATGCGAAATCTTATAAAAAACTGCGCTCGCCAACCCGCCTGCCAAGCGTGGTGAGTATTGGCAATCCCCCCCAATGAAAGTCATTGGGGGAGGCCTATGTTCAGCAGTGGACGTTCTGTGGCTGTAATGATGATGATGATGAAAACTTTTAAGTGTGGGCTATTTGCTTTGTTTTGATGAATCCCGACCGACCGAATCGAGTTTTTTACTTTTTTAACCTACATAATCCCACTGCTGGGCAAAGGTCTCTCCCAGACGCTTTCATCGATCTCTATCCATAGCCATAATGACTCCCAAAGTTTGCCAAACGGCTATAGAGCAAAGCATGCTAGTGAAAAAAGTATTGTTATAATCCCGAACACCGCCATCCGCTCAAAAATCGGTGTCCAGAATGATGTAGACGAGAAATTAGCAAAGCTAAAGTGGGAGTGGGCGGAACACGTGTGTAGAATGCATAGCCTATTCTAAGTCTATGGTAGAATGCATTCGGATAGGTGGTAGGTCCAAATCGTCATGCGATTGGTAGGTAGGTAGGACCCACAGACGGCTATCGCCGAAAAGGTAGACGCAAGAAAAGATGGTGCGACGATATAGTGAACCTGACGAGTTTCTTATTTTAACATTTAAAGTATCTTTGTTAAAAAATCTGTGTAGGCCACCCTTCAATAAACAAGGTTTGATGGCCAAGAATGTTGGTTTTGTCCCAACCTACCACAAAACGTCAAATTTCCTCAATTAATATTGATCTCTATGTGTCGGGGTTAAAGTTGAAATTGACCTTTAATTGTTTTGAGTAGGTTGACCTGCCGTTGACTATACTGTACTACTTTCAAAGTTACTTTCATAAACCTCTTAATGAATTGAGTCTCCCCATCTCCTTCATCATCATCATCATTTCAGCCATAAGACGTCCACTGCTGAACATAGGCCTCCCCCATTGACTTCCAGATTGGCCGGTTGGAAGTGGTCTGCATCCAGCGTCTTCCTGCGACCTTTACCAAGTCGTCTGACCACCTTGTGAGTGGACGTCCTACGCTGCGCTTGCCGGTACGCGGCCTCCATTCTAGAACCTTTCTGCCCCATCGGCCATCTCCTTCATTGAGAAGATATGAGCCCTGAACAATGACGCGTGATTGCTGCGCCGGATACGATGCGGTTTCGCCCTCGGCCGCGCTAGACACGATAGAATATTTAGTAAGGATTGTGTCTACATAATTTATTAGTTCTGAACACTGTTCGGTACTCATTTTGTAAGTAGTAAAGTTCACCTCAGAATCGATAGGTACTTGAGAACTACTTGTTGATTGTGTTTGCATTTATTTTATTTATTCAGTACACAAAACAGAAACACAGCAATAACAAGATAGTTTTAAGAATGTCTTTCCCCATTCTTTATAATTGCCCTCTACGTGAAAGTTGTCTGAAAGAGATCGATTCTAACGATAAGACCGCCTCAATTGTACTTCTTCCTATAAACATCAACAGTCACTTCTCCGTATGGTTTGAAAGAGCATGTATCTATTGTTGATATAACACTTTAGGCTGTATGATGTTAACGAAATATCAAGATTTACCGAAAAGATTTTTAAAAGGAACAACTTCTAAAAAATATATATATAAATAGATAATGCCTAGGTACTTAATTTATTTTAAACAATTAAACTCAGAATTAAATTAAAAAATATATAGAATCTACGAATTTGAATGCATAAAAATTAATTTAATATACATTATTTCATTATATCTTTATAATATATAAAAAATAATTTCTATTTCTATTTATAAAAATAAATTCGTTTTTGTTGAGTTTATTATTGTCAGGTTCTTATGAAAGAAAAAAAAGAAAAAGTTGCGCAGAAAATCCTTAATATGAATAAATTAAAGACAGTTAGTTACTAAGAAATCCGTAACAAAATTTAAAGTATCGTCTGAACTCGATCGATTTGAGCTACAGATTTATTATTTTCACTGTCGAATATCTATGTCAGGTATAATGCTTGTGTGCCAGTTTTTTTCTTTAAATTAAAATTTCATATTTCAAATAACAATCATTGTCAATTAAAAAATAAAATAAGTAATTATAAATCAATTCTCTAATAATATTTTTTTTTTAGGTTTTTTCTCATGTAGTAACTTCAAGACAATCGAAAAAACAAATCCGTCCTTATAACAAGCGAGCCTTCGTTTGTCTTCCACTTAGCTTGGTTTCATGTCTGTGAAATAAAAACACATAAAAAAAAACTGTAAACAAATTTTAAACTGCACTCGAGCCGTTTCGCGCAAAACTTTTTTAATCTACGAAGGCGGACGCGTAAAATCATAACTCCCCCTATTGTTCCTTTCAACCCCATTTACTCGAGTGTCGCAAAGTAAAAAGTTCTCGATTTCACACCTGGCTGGATCTTGAAAATTTTAAATACGATTATGAACCTTTTTTTCAAAATCACCTCTTTATTCTCATTTGAATTTGGAACAAACGACAATTTTAGGAACTGAAACCAAATACCAAATGTCAATTAAGGGCCGATTTCTTAATGGCCAGATAACTTTTGTAAGAAGAATAAGTTTGACATGTTGTCAGAAAATGTGTCAAAGCGTAAATTATATTCGTCGAATAAAAGTTATTTTTATTAGTACGATTTAATGACTAGTTAACTTTTATCCGAAAAATCAAATTGACGTTTTGACACATTTTCTATACAGAAACTGTTATTACGGAAAATATTTTATGCAACCGAATGCCATTTTTTTTAAATTTTCTTTAAACACCGTTTATTTCAATACGTACCACTGTAGGTAGGTTATTTTAATTTCAAAAACCCAAGGCATCGATATTCTTTGATTTATGGATTAAATCTTTTTTGCCGAGTTTAATTGTTTTTTCAAAAATAACCCTTAATTCTATAAGATCAGAACTGAATAGTTTTGAAATTATTCTCGCTTACTCGATTGGGAAGCGTAAAAAAATCGTGGAAAGGAATCGCGTAATGAAAGGTAAAGAGCCAATAAGTGGCTCAATCATTGCATTATCAGCGCCCCTGGTGGTGTTAAATTGAATTAGGCGGACTCTCTGTAAAAATCGCCTTTGGACGCGTTTTGCGTTTGAGTAGTAATCAAAAGGCTTTTGATTAGGTGTGCCTTCGTTTATTATGTTACCAATTGATTCATAATGAAGTAGATATTGTTATAAATAGTTTCTTTCTGATATAACTGGTGCAACTGGTACTGGTGGCTGTGTAGGGACGGCTACTGCCGTTCTTTACTAAGAATACACTTCCCCACTGCCAACAGGATGCGTGTCGTAAGAGGCGACTAACTCTTGTAGCACGAGACGGGCAGCTGTTTCTGCGTGCGGAACTGCGCTCGCCAACCCGCCTGCCAAGCCTGGCGAGTATTGGCAAGAACCCCCTTTCCGTGGGCGTCCTACGGCTGAAATGATGATGATGATGATTACTAGTACATAGTAAAAGTCTTTGTTTTTATTTTAGCAGATAATTTCATGCGTAGGGAGAGGCCTAGGTCCAGCAGTGGACTGACGTGGGTTGATTATGGATAGACATACTTAAATACATTATATGACATCCATGACTCGGGTACAAATGAGCTCATCACACAAATACTAAGACTTGCCCCTTGCGGGATTTGAACCCGCAATCGCTGGATTTGTAGACCGAAGCACGAATCACTACACCAAACGCCCGTTAAAAATATGTAGGTACAGACAACAGCACGTCTACCTACCACAAAACGTCAAATTTTCTCAATTGATATTGATCTCTACGTGTTAGACATAAAGTTGAAAATCAATTCAATGACCTTTAACTTTTTAAATAAGTTGACCTGCTGGTTTCTGTAAAATATAAAATTATTTGAGTTCAGAGAGCATAATTCGTGACCTTACGCCAATTTTCTTTGTCTTCAACAATTTTTAAAATAACGTATACCTGTATTGTAAGGATAGCCTTGTTATAACGTACGAAAACACGTTCAAATGCAGGGGTGCCCATTGATAAATAATGTATACACGTCCGCTCGCGGGGCTGCCCCAACCATAACTCGGTTACTGAAGTCCAAACAAGACCCTTGGCTTTGTACCTTACTCCTCAAATATTTGTTTTAGACGAGGTTAAAATTTGGCTTCAATTGAAATGTGAATTTCGAAACGTATGGTTTTTAAATTAACCATAATATGCCAGATTTAGCATAATGGAATCAATGTTAAATGAAAAAGAATTGTAAGTGATACAGAACAAAATTATAAAGTCTCTCATCCACTCCCCTTAACAAACTACCCTTAAAATGCACGTTTCTCTTTTTCCACGGTTCACGTATGTCATAGGGTATTTATTAATGCAATATGATTTCCTAATCTATCGCATTATTGTACGACCTGTAGGACTAAATTATTCATTGGTCAGACACGAAAGCTAGTTCGAGTCTCTATTGGCTTACAAAGTAGCTAGCTGATTTATAGACCTCACAGTTTCTGTTTTAGTGCTTTAGATTGCAGTTAAAAGGATTACGGTCTGCAAAGCGGTTGCAAGTGGGTTTACTGCGTTTTTTATGTTTTTTTATGACTGCGAAGTTGTAGTTTACATTTTATTTTATTAGAAGCATTAATCATTTCGATTTTAAACTGTACTACTAAGTAGTTTGCATGATGATCATAACTATTCTGTAACATAATATATTAAGGGGAACACTCAAATATTTAATATTTAATTCTGAATTTGGGTATTCCGATTTTCTGTAATCCGATTTCATAACTCCGAATATATTTTATAAAACACGTAAACAAAAAAACGTTGTATAACACAGCGTTAGTATATACTAGGCCTGTGCCAAAATGTTCCCTCGCAGCACATTTTCCACTAACTCGACGACCGTAAATATTAAATATGGTTAACACTCGTGGTCGCTGAGTTATGACTCAATATCACCGCCCTAGCACCTGCACTCTTAGACAAAACGTTTTCTACTTTCGATAATTTCTAGCGAAACGCCAAGTGCGTGATAATGTGTACTTTCTCTTCATGAAGTGCCTCTCCATTTACTGAAGGCTGGTTACCAGCTCCCGGAACTTGTCCTTATCTTTGGCGAGGTGGAATAACTGGGCTGCACTCATTATTACCGTCCATTCCCGGATATTGCGGAACCACAGCTTCCTTTTGCGACCGATGTGTTGCTTCAGTAGAATTATATTTTTTAAATGGGGGTTAATATTTGACCTGTCGATGAGTAGACACAATAGCAAAACTATCTGCCGGCAGCCGGTTTCTTGTCAGAGTTTAAAAGTACCAGTCGGATCTTGGCAGTCGCTGCCCAGCGGTTGCCCAGCGACTGCTGCAACACACCGCTCTGTAAAGATTTGTCTTCAGTGCTTTCCAATGACGGCGACTGTGTCGCGCTGCCGGAGCACGTAGTCTTCTCGCTGGCAGCATGCCTCAGCCGCAAGCAGCAAGCCGCCAACATCGCTTGAAAGCGGTGCATATATCTCCCTACAGATCGGTGCTTTGCGACTCTTGCGATCTGGCCTGCTGGGCAGTGACTACCAAGATCCGATTCATACCTTAAGGGAGAAAGACAATAACTGGACAATAAAAGTTAACAGGATGTCTAAAGAAAATATTTTCACTGATTACTATCAAATTAATGAAAGAATAATTATGTATACCCTTGAAAACAGTTCATGACGAGTTTAACGATCGTCTGATCTGTGATTCACAGTCTGGATTACAAAACCAGGCGGTTGCGGTTGTAAATTCTGCATTTTTTGTGTGATGAGCACCAACATTTATCAGATTCATGGTTTGATAGATAACTATCTAGTATCCAGACGGTCGTATTAATCTGCATTTGATTCTAAAAAAACCTATGGGATAAATTCCGATAGATAGAGTACGGGAGAAAATCTGAACTCACCGAAAATGGTACTGACGTTTGCTACCGTAAGCTACAATATATACACCAGGTTAGGAAGCCGCTGGATACAGGCCGCTTCCAACTGTCCAATCTGGAGGTCTATGTTCAGCAGTGGACGTCCTACGGCTAGAATGATGATAATAATGGTAAAGCTACCATATTCACAAAATAGAAACGCCACGCTTCGATATTGCGAAGCTGGCACTGCTTCTGCAATTGTTTCGTTATGACCAAATGTCACGCAATATGGCGATCGGTGTGCAGGTTTTGCTTACGCTTTTCGTTCTTTAGGAAATTCAGTGCAGATTTCATATTAATAAATTATACCACACATACCTTTTCTCGTGGTCAGTAGATCTATTTATAATAATGAAAATCGTATCAAAAATACTACTTTAGTTTACAATTTTAATCTTTAAATTTGAACACAAAATAATAAATACCCTTCGGACTACAAGGCAAAATAAGAAATAAACATGAGTATACCTTTGTATAAATTACCAATATTTCGTTTTTATTAATTGCTTTTTCTCTTATTGCATAAAGTTTGTTTGAGACGAGATAATATAGATATAAATAAAATAGTGATACATAAAATTGACGCATATTCTAAAAAGCACAACATTGTTCAAACAAATCAATTATACAATGCAACGAACATCAAAATCCATCTTTCTGGAAGTCGGTTTACAGTGTACATGATTCGATTAAATCTTTTGAAACAATTTTAAGTAAAATGTTAACCGCAAAGTTTAAAACAAGTTAATTACTTAAGTAAAAAAATAGATTATTAAAGAAAACATGATATTGTTGTATTGTTATTTATTCTAAACCTTTTGAACACGGTAAATTCTCATTTGTTTTGGAGCCAAAGAAGACATATTCTTCTAATCAAAAACTTTGGGTATCGGAAAAACATAGAAATCTCAAGAGAGAAAAAAACACCTCCATACAAACTGGTGTCTAGCTAGTCTGCGGTTAGAATGGAGAAGTGATTTAAACCAACGAAAATTCACCGTGTACCTTTAAATAAAAATTAATATTTGTGTCTTTGTCCTCTTTGCGTTCCATTGATCAGATTGTGATGAAATTTTGGTAGGGACGTCTGAAGACGCCTGAAAAGGTTTCAATACCACGCGAACGAACAACAACTAGTAGGTATATTAATAAAGTTTACATTACGCGAAAAATCTGATACATTACGCGAGAAGTCCGTTGCGAACTTTCACACTGTATTGCACATAATTTTCTATCGTCGGGCACAAATAGGTACATTAGGGCCTTGTCGCGGAAAGTCGACGGCTGACTTTCCGCATTACAACGCACTAAGGCTAAGATCTAGTTGAAAAGACTTTTAACATAGTTGAGGCAAAACTGTAATTTATTTGGTATCTGTTGACCGTGATTTCGTTCGCGTGGTCTTCAATTTAAATCAAAAACCTTCCCCGGCGCCGTGCATTCAACAACTCAGATTCTTCGTAATCGGATGAATGGTTTAGGATTGTATGGAGGACAAACATCGATTCGATACATCGATTTTTATTTATACAGATGTCCCATAAAGAGTGTGCCAAATGGAAAGTGTAGCTAGAGCTAAAAAGGCTCTATATCTCCTGACTTAAATTAGACATCGTATAAGTCGCACCATTCTTGCACAAATTGCGATTTTGAGTTGTCTTGCTTAGCATTTTTAAAAATAAAAATTATTTTGAAAAATTGCCTAAAAACCTTGCGACTTTTACTAAAACTAGTTTTAGACAGGAGATAGAGCTTTTTATTTTTCGTCAGACACGCTCTTTATGAGACACTACTGTATAAATAGAAAAGTACTTTCGGTTGATATTAACCAATATAAACTATCCATGGAGTCTGTACTCGTATACCGCGATTAGGTGAAAGAATGCCGACTTTAGTCATTGATATAAATTTGTATATTAAAATTAAGTACCTAAGTTTTTTTTATGCGAAAGAGTGTTAATATGCATTACGTCCTGGAAAGCTTCTATATCCACGTTACATAGGTTACAATGATAGTAATCGTTGACTTTTTCCATTTGGTTTTTCAAAAGCAGATCCTTATGTTCAACCTCGTGTTGCCAGCTAGTCATGTGCCAATAAACGTGTCTTTGAACTCTGTA
Organism: Anania hortulata; assembly: GCA_963576865.1. NCBI lineage: Eukaryota > Metazoa > Arthropoda > Insecta > Lepidoptera > Crambidae > Anania > Anania hortulata. The sequence goes on from OY756400.1 coordinate 3,677,719, forward strand.
TATCCTTTCATTATTATCACATATGACACATGTGATAATTTTGAGTCTTTTTAGTTCCGATTTAGCATCTCTCATATAGTGTTTCACTATTTTGTTTTCATAATCAACTAATTCCTGAACATGTATTTGGTGCGAATTACTTGAAATATGCTCATGTAAGGTTCTATTATCGAACTCTTTGTCGCACCAATCGCACTGAAGAAGATTGTATTTGCTTGTTAAAAAACTAAACCTTTTAATATTGTTTTGAGATAGCAGGATACTACGTCCAGTAGTATGTAAATCGCTTTTCAAGTGATCCGTCATCCTTGAAGGTTTGTTTGATACTTTCCTTTCACAAACTTTACAGTCAATTGCGTTCGATTCTTGTATTTCAAAATCTGCTATCGTAAAGCATTCTAACGCTCGTTTATGTTTTATAGTATCTATATGAATAAGTTCATGCTTGTAGTCCATAGAGATACCACAAGTGATGCATGCTAAGCGTTTCACAGTTTTAACAATGCTGTTTGATTTCAAAAGATCTTCGTATTTAGTAATATGTTCAGGGGATTTCAGATGTATGTCAACACTTATTGTGTCATGAGATACTTCAGTACTGCATATTCTACAATTTAAAGTAAATGAGTCGTTTGACATTTGCATTTGGTAGTGCACTCTTGCTTCCTTCTTTTTTAGATTTACCTTATGTTTCTTTCCTTTTTCGTGTGCACTCCAATTATTTTTAGGAATTTTGACCAAGCACACATCACAGAGCCTTTTAAGATCATCTATTTGCTCCGTTTCACTGATAGTTACTTTTGTATCATTAGGTAGTAATTCTTTATGTTTTTTGACTTCACATTTAATTTTAGTCTTAGTTTTATCATTACTGCATCTTTCATTATCTCCTGATTGGTCTACCTGTTCATCAATTTTATCACCATTGTGTGTTACAATTTTTTCTTCCTGTTTTGTAACGGATGAATCATGTAAATTACCCATTTCTGTGAAATTGCTTTTAATTCTATCATAGAATACTTCATTTAAATTAGATCCATCGATGTAAAGCTTGAGGAAATTTTCTAAAAGTTTTGCTTTTATTTTTGATTCATTGTGGTGTTTGGATTCTATATGTATATTTGTGTCATCGTTATTGACTATAACAGAACACGTGTAGCAATAATAAGTGTTGTTGTCCTTGCTACTATCTATGATATAGTTTTTTGGGTTAATAAGTTTGTTGAGTCTTTTTAGCGACTCTTGGCATATAGAAACATATGCTTCATGTTCCCAACTGTCATTGTGATCTTCAATATGCGATATTGGTATGTCCAAATTACAAATGTGGCAGTGCCATATACTGGAACTACCTGAAAAAAAATGCGTATAACAGATAACAAAAAGGTGCTGTTCAGACTGTTAACTCATTCTTTGATATTATAGGTTGGTCTTTAATTCACATCATGCAATAAATAAAACAAAGTCGGGTTAGTTACTCCATTTATAAATCAAGAACGGTTGGACCGTTTTTTATTAATACTGATTTGTTGGATATGTATCCGTCCTGAATAGCAGAATAACTATAAAAACGTAGTAAAAATAAAAAGAGACGGTATGAAATTCGCCGGGACAGTTAGTGGTAATATATAGCAAAAAAAAAAATAACGAGGCAGTTATGTAAGGAAATATTGATCATTTAGTACTTAGTTTTTTGAATAATTACTACTTTTTTAGTTGTCATAATAAAAAAAACAGACAATGCGAGTCGGACTCTCCCACCGAGGGTTTCGTACACGTTTTTAGGTATATTAGAAATAGTAGCCGTGTGGGAACGGCTTTAAAGAATACACTTCCTCACCGTCAACAGGAGGCGTGTCGTAAGAGGCGACTAATTCCTGTAGCATGAGACAGGCAGCAGCGTCTGCATGCGAAATCTTATAGAAAACTGCGCTCGCCAACCCGCCTGCCAAGCGTGGCGAGTATTGGCAATCTCCCCCGATGAAAATCATTGGGGGAGGCATGTGTTCAGCAGTGGACATTCTCTGGCTGAATTTATGATGATGAGAAATAGATTAGGAACCGGATCTCGCAGTTAAATTACAAAATTAGTAACAAATGTATACTTGTTAGATTTTTCCCTGTCCTTGTAGTATAAGACGATATTACTTGCCTTTCACAATTTTAGGCCAGTATGAATTACCCTATAAATTTTGATTTAGTGTCGTAATACACGTTTTTTTGCATAAACGACTGAATCTTTTTATACATTCACTCTGAACTTTGATTTTTTTACAGCTTAAAGAGACAGTAGACCTGAGTATAAAGGTTTTAATTTCAACTCGATACCTCCAAGATAAAAGGTCTTGACACACATACGGACAGACAGACAGACGGACAACAAAGTGATCTTTGGGTTTCGTTTTTTCCTTTTGAGGTACGGAACCCTAAAAAGTAAAGTTGTTTTTATTAACAACAAAAAAAATATAAAAAACAACAAAAATGATACTTACTTGAAGACATTTTTTAACGACGAAAGCAAGTAAATTGTTCCTTGACTTGTTAACTTTTATTTATTTGAAACACGTTCTAAAAAATCAGACATATAAAACATATAGTCCAATCTAGTGATATTGTGATTATGGCGCATTATTTCTGGGCGTACAGACAAAGTGTTGATAGCACGTTATCTTACTGTTAATCAGAAGTACAGTCAAGTGTTTTTTTAAATGTGCAATGCAGATACAAATGCAATTAAAATGGTAAGCATCAAATATAGACAGGCACCAATCTCCCGCTACCTTATGTTCTATGCCTCCTTGTATAAATCAAATCAAATCAAATCACATCAAATCAGTTTATTTGCCTCTATAGTGGTCTACAAGTTGGTATATATAAAAAATGTCCACACAGTCCACCAGAAACTGGCATACAAATATTGTTAACATATAAAAGATAAAAAATCCTGGTACAAATAAAATAAAATATGCATTCATGTCAATTTAAAACGTCAAATAACATTATACAATTCATTTTTTTTATATAAAATTACATACGTGTCAAGGCCATACTTCATCACAAAGTTTTCGAGTCAAAAGGAAAAGCACTTTCAAAGAGTAGAGAAACAGTTCTGGAGAAATACCGAATGGAAACCCTTTGAGACATTGCCATGCAACTAGGATTTTAACCGGGTTGACGTTAGACCGGCTCCTTTGTATGACGTTGTAAATCATGGTCAAGAACAAGAATCGGACTGAAACCGTCTCATTAAAAGCTATTTTAATGCACACATATTTTATAATTTCTTGAAAAAATATAAGTATTAACGAACGTTGCTACTAGAAAATATGAATTTTTTTTTAATGTGCCTTCAAGATTACTGAATAGTATTTTCAGGATTAAAGTAATTCAATAAATTAAAAACTGGCACCTTGGTAGGTAGTGTAAGTAGGTAGGTACACATTATTTAGTCGGATAAAATAATTTCTTCGAATATAATTATGTGAGTTGAGGTATTAAGATATTATAATGATTATGTACTTGTTTTTGCACTTGACTATACAATATCATTTTTATGCAATTTATCAATATGTCCTTATCGCTTATATCACTATAGGTACGTTTTTCTTATAGTAAAATATAAATGTTTTCTGCTAAGGTACTTTTTAAAACATAGATAAAATTTGTTTTTACCTGATTACATTATAAATAATCTGATCAGGGTCTTTAATGATATGGACATGTCAAGTTTAAAATGTATTTGTGTAAAAAAGGGATAAATGTTTTATGGTTGGAATAAGATGGTCAATTTTCATATGGGTTTCTCACTGTCAAATTCCACAAATGAGGATTTTTTTAATACAGTATGTTAACTAACTAAAGGCGATCCCGTCAACCGGTAATACTGTAGCATCCATCATACCTAATAAAAAAATATCCCCATTTAAAATAAAAGTTATTTTCATTTTAAAATTCATAAAAAAAAATGAACTTCCGACTCTTTTCTCACCGTGCGATCAAAATAGAAAAGCGGCCTTGCCAGTTCGCGCATTGTAATTTACGCTAGTTACTGTTCCGCATTACGGTTTTGGTTTTTACATGCGTTTCGTTTTTTTTTTCATTTTATATATTTTTGGGATTTTGAATATTTTAATGCTTGTTTTTGTTAATTTATATTATTATTTTAATCTATTAGTGATGTAGGTACATAAACTGGCTGAAGGGAACGCCCTCTGTTATTTTATACATATACTGTATGAAGCCTTTTTATTTATAATATTTACGGCAATATTATGTATCTTTGTGTTTTTAGAAATTTTTGTACCTATGCTACTTGCTCGGCGGCCAGGGAGAACATCATCAGGAAAACCGCAAGTACAGATAACACTGGACGAGTAACAATGGTCCTAAATGGTCTAGCTCCCCTGTTTAAGAGTAGGTCAAGGTAGACTAATGGCAATCGCTTCTAATATAATAACTAGACTTGCATCTAGGATTATGGTCTAGCATAACCAGTGTGTGTTACCAGTGAAACGTGGCCTTTCACTATGGGCCTCAAAAGAAAGCTCAAGGTCGCACAGCGGGCTATGGAAAGGGCTATGCTCGGTGTTTCCTTGCAAGATCGAATCAGAAATGATGCGATCCGTAAACGAACAAAAGTCGGATCAAAACGGATTAGCAAGCTACAGTGGCAGTGGGCGGGGCGGGGCACACAATACGCAAAACTGACGGCCGATGAAGCAGAAAAGTTTTGGCATGAAGACCACGTACGGGCAAGCGCAGCGTAGGCCGTCCACCCAGTAGGTGGTCAGACGATCTGGTAAAGGTTGCAAGAAAGCTGCTGGATGCAGGTCGCTTCCAACCGGCCAAACTGGAATTTACTGGGCCTATGTTCAACAGTGGACGTCCTGTGGCTGCAATGATGATAATTATGTACCAGAACTTGACCAGTAGGAGGAAGAAGATAGATCAAATTTTGTAATACTACCCAAGGTACTTCCTTACTTTAAATATTAACAAGCCGCTCTGCACCCTGCACACGTCACACGCGTCATAAACCCTATCCGGGACCACTCACAAATTGCCCAATATCTCCCACAATTCGTATGCCACCGGAGTTCCTGCATTTGCTGTTTAAATATTAACACGGGCTATATGACGGGATCACCTGTCGGGAACTGGGAGTTTTGGGGAATTTTACGATTGACATTGCTTGGGGAATATTTTTGGCGGCTCAAATTGAATTCGGAGTTGGGGTTTTTTGGATCAAGAATTTCGAATATTGTTGCTTTTTAAAAATATAAATAAAAATATTTTTATTATTCAATTTAATTTCCAAAAAAAAATCGTATATAATTTTTAACACTAGTTTGAGCCTTGAACACTCAAAGTTATAAAGGCGTACTCAATTTTGAAAGACATTTTTGCAAAGCACATTTCTATTAATTTGGCTACTTAATAAACTATTGGTGATACAGAATATCATATCTAGATATGCCTATTTTTTTACATTTACCATCAATTTATGACTCTCTCTCGTTAAACAGCTCTACAGTGTTAATGTCTTTCGAAAATTATTACAAAACCCAAGTTTTCCAGAATTGGGAATTTTGGGAGTTGGGAATGTTAAACTGAAAATTATTGTATCTTTAATGTTTTACGACAAATGTTCGTATTCAAGTATAGAACATCTTGTTATCATCATCATAATTATTTTATACAGAAGTAAATTGTATCTTATCTTATCGCTTATCTTATCATCGTCATTAGTATTTTGAAGTTCAAAACCGTGCAGTTTATGTAAAACAAATATACAAAGACTAACTTCTTTTTCGAGACGGTTTTACAGTTTTTTTTTTGGATACTGAACATAAAACTTTGTTTAATTTGGCATAAGTTCATTTAAGCATTAATTTAAAAAATCTATATTTTTTTCTGAGCCTACAAATTAACTTTAATAAACCACATCTACAGTTTCCATGTTACATTTTTATCTTTAAATAGGAACATCGAAACTATTTTTACTTAAGTCTTTTACACCGTAAAAGACCTTATCTCACTTCGAAGCGAATGATTTATGCATTCAATTATGAAGTCCCCTGCTGTGGTGGGAGAGATGTAACACCGAACGGATATTTTTTCAAGATTTCTCAATGTTATTATAGAAAAAAGTTATATTATTTTTATTATCAAGGATATTTCATGTATGATAATATTCTGAAGTTATCATGTGCGTTCAAAAGCGTCGTGTATGTTAAGTAATGAGTTTTTTCAGAAGTCATATAATCTTAAACTGGAGAAAATTAAGAGGGGTCAGTCAAAATTTTAATTTATAATTGTTCCAAAATCAATTCAAAGTTAGTCCGTTATGTATACAGTGACGTCATAGTTTGCTAATGCCATACAAATTATATGGAAGAGTAGGGTTAAGACAGCTTGTAAAAAGTATGTCAATTGAATAATAGTGCAAAATATATATTTATCCGTTATCTAGTCGCCATAGCAAGCTTTGCTTAGTTTGAGTCTAAATAACTGGTGTCATTGCGAAAAAACAAAATTTGTATTTTTTTTAACTTGCTTTGTTTTTTATTTTTATTAATCGCTAACGTCAATAAGAGAACTGTAGGCTGGCCATTAGTAGAACGTATTTTGGGAAGTGGTCATAGAACGTCTTTCAGTTTCTCACTGCGGGCAGAAGCCGGCCTAGGAAAAGGTAGGAAGACGATCATAAAAATTATCATGTCATTATCACTATCATTTCAGCCATAGGACGTCCACTGCTGAAAATAGATAGGCCTTCCTCAATGACTTTTATTAGGGGGATTGCAAATACTCGCTACGCTTGGCAGGCGGTTTGGCGAGTGCCGTTTTTTATAAGATTTCGCACGCAGAACGTACGCCGCTGCTCGTCTCGTGCTACAAGAATTAGTCGCCTATTACGACACGATTCCTGTTGGCGGTGGGTAAGTGTATTGTTTACGGCCGTCCCCACACGGTCCATTAAAAAATCCATCCAAAAATTATCACGACGTGATTGGCAGAATCTGGCAGTAAGTAGAGATGGTTGGATTGATTTCGAAGAGGCCCTGCAGTTGGAAAAGCCAATTAAAATATGGTCCAAGGACCACAAAGCATTATATGACAATATTTTGTGCCCCATTTTTTGTAAGTCCCTTAATAACAAAATGTCACTAATATTATAAATGCGAAAGGGATGGATAGATGTTTGTTAATCAATCAAGCCAGAACAGCGGAATGGATCTAGATGAAATTTGGCACGACGTCAAGAAATAGATATTAGTCTAGAATAAAAGATGGGATACTTTTTATCCTGGTAAAATGTACAGTTCCCGAGTGATGTAAGATTATTATATATAAGGTGCTTCATAAATATCTGCAACGGCTGAAATGGGTAAAAGTATTGCCTATATAGATTACGATAGTGAAGGAATTACGTGCCCCGGATCGGTAATTAATTATTTGCGAAAAGACAGTAAATAAATGGTTACTTGCTTCAATTTGCATAACACACTTCGTCATCCGCCCTTGACACTGCGCGGGAGATTTTTGGACAGATGTGTATGGTTTGAGACAGAATAAAGCCTAATCTTTATTTATTATAATTTTTTTAATGAAAAAATTAATGATGTTCTGGACATAAAATTTCTTTACTATCGTAATCTATATAATCAATACTTTTACCCATTTCAGCCGTTGCAGATATTTATGAAGCACCTTATATATATATATCCCGAGTGTTTTTTTTTAGGAAACTAGCCTATTGTCTTTACTTTTGAGTAACGATGGATGGTTTTGAGTAAAGACCACGCGAACGAACGTCGCGGGTAACAGCTAGTATCTTATAATATTTGCCGTCAAAAGTTAACTCAACAGACAAGGCAAGGGCACAGCAAAAGAATAATATTCATTCAACCCAATTCTCCACTCGACTTGTTTAACAAAAATATAGCCCAAATATAACAGATACCTGTGTCATGATGCCACTTAAGAGTTAAAAAACAAGTGACATGGAAAGCTTTGATCAAATTTTAATTTGACATATTCTGGACCCGGCTGCTGTAATACGTAGGTCACACTATAAGTTTTGCGTAACTTAAAAAAACTACATGTTATTGCAGTGTGGGAAGTAAAATCATAAACGTTTTGACTGTATCGAAGCTCGTTTATTACTCCTTTACCTCATATTGACAATCATTATTTATAGAACTAAGGAATGCCACTCATCACCGGGGCTAATTAAGAAAAAAAAACAATTAGTATTTTTTTTTGTTACGTATCTATGATACATTTCTTATCCAAGTTACAAACTAAGTTGAATAAAGTAAAACTTATAAGCTAACGCATACACACACACAAAGACATACGTTGTTTCTTATTTCTTAACTTAATTCTAATTAACAAAGAGTTTAGTCCTATTTTTATGGACAATATCGTATTTACCATTTAATAATTCAATTTTGACATTAGAACCTAAGTCTTGTACTACTGTAAAAGGACCTAAATAAAGCTTATCTAATTTCTTTGTTGTTTCATTCTTTAACAAGATTAAAGATGAGGTGGCATTCCTTAGTTCTATAAATAATGATTGTCAATATGAGGTAAAGGAGTAATATACGAGCTTCGATACAGTCAACAGCATTTTGTGTAATTATAACTTCTTTTTCTTCTTGTTTAGAATAGGATTTGCCCATTTTGGCGTATTTTAAATTCGGAGATGCGTCTGCACATAAAGTCGGGTCGTCGAAGAATGTTCCCGGCCATTATTAATTCCTAGAACTCCGTTGTAACGCGAAATTGCTGACACCGCGTCCCAACCGTCCGCGATGGCAGGGTCGCCATGCCGTGTGGGAAGTAAAATGATAAGTATCGAAGCTCATTTATTACTCCTTTACCTCATATTGACAATCATTATTTATGGAACTAAGGAATGCCACCTTATTATAACCAAAATATTATGTTTATAATATTGCTTTTCAAAATACTCTCCTTTACATTTTAACATTTGTTCATGCGATCGAGCCATTTTTTAAAACAGGAGGACCACAGATCTGAAGGCATGTTTTTTACGTGCTGATTGAACGCTATCACTGCCTCTTCGGAGTTGGTAAAAGTAAAACCTCTCATCAAATCTTTGATTTTAGGGAAAATACAGAAATCACATGGTGCTAGGTCGGGGCTATGCGCAGGATGGTGACGAGTTGTACTTTTTCGGAAGCTAAAAATGACTTTGTTTTGTTGTAGGAGACTTTGATGTAGGAGAACGGGTCGTCTTTCGCGAACTTTTTCTAACACCCTGAGTAAACAAATGGTAGAATACCGGCATACTCGGCATTAACACTCTTTTGATCTTCAAATGGAATTGTACAGATGGGACCCGTAGCTGAAAAAAAAACGCTATCATTTTTTTACCAACGTTTCTCGCCTGCCTCACTTTTGTTGGCCTGTTCTCATTTTCAAACACCCATTCACAAGATTGCTGTTTTTTTTCAGGTTCAAAACAATAAATCCACGTTTCGTCTCCTGTGACAATGTCATAAACAGCATTAGAATGTCTGTGGTCTTACTTCAGTAGCATCTGTGAGCACCATTCCACGTGAGCCCGCTTCTGCTCCGCTGTCAGTTCATGAGGGATCCAACGATAGCAACGTTTCCGAACTTTCAATTCTTCGTGTAAAATTTTCTGAATTTGGCTCATACCAATCCCCAATAGTCCTCGAATTGTCTCATAGGTAATCCGCGGGTTTTCTTCAATTAGCCGCTTAACAGTAGCCACATTATTTTCGTTGACGGCAGTTGAAGGCCGCCCTTCACGAAATTCGTCATGTAAAGAAACTTGACTACTCTTAAATTCAGCAAACCATCGCCTCACGGTGCTCAAACAAGGTGCTTCTCTCCCAAAAGCATTTTAAAGACGAGCGGCACAGTCTTGCGGAGAAAGAGAACTTTTAAAATCATAAAAAATCATCGCTCTAAAACTTTTCGACTTAATTCCATTTTCGTTGCGTACGTAGAACTTTGATGTGTGATAAAAAAACAATTGACAAATCATTTCCCGCCAATTGTTTTTTTGTATTACTAAGAAGTTACGTTAGTTACGTTTAAAAAAATATAACATTCGAAATTCAAATACAGTTCCGATTAGCTAGAAGTGCAAAACTTTTAGTGTGCCCCATGCAGTTTTTCATTCGTTCGTACGCACGTACGTACCAACTAATAAATTGAAATGTTTGTTCACTACATACCTAGTTACGAACCAACGAGAAATGATTCATAGTAGCATCATCATCAGACGCTGGGACTCTGGGGCCCTAAGGGGAAAAAACTATTCAATATTTTTTTTCAATGAATATAATAAAATCCTAAGACAATTTAAACAGGTATCTACAAGTCTGAAAACAAAAAAAAAACTACGTGAATGGCTAATAAAATGTTACTAGTTTGTACGGAATTTCAGCATGACAATTGTTGAAATGACACGACACATATTGACTTATGACGGAGGTATCTATGATTGCTTGTTTCAATTTAAAGTTTGGATTTAATAAATAATTCTTTTATATTTTATTTTATTTTATCCCATCAATGACATTTTACTTTTATCAATATACCTATTATTGCATTAAATCTAAATGATTAATTTATTTAAGACTAGCTGACCCAGCGAACTTTGTTCCGCCAATTCATTTGACATATGACATTGAGTTTGTATGGGAAAATAAAATAGTTGTTTAACTACTTTCTTTGCAATTTCTATATATTTTCTCACCTTTTAAACCTTCCCTGAACTTCCACAAATATTTTAAGATCAAAATTAGCCAAATCGGTCCAGCCGTTCTCGAGTTTTAGCGAGACAAACGAACAGCAATTCATTTTTATATATATAGAAGATACATGTACACTGACTTATTAAATATAAGAATTGGTTTTTGTTATTGAAATAAGATGAATTATGTACGTTTACATGCCATATCTCATGACTAAATAGGTTGTCTACTGTACCAGCTTAATACCTATCTATAGCATCGAACCTAATTGGCATACCTCAAGTTGCAAATAACCTTATTATTATTACCTATTCTCTTTCGATTAACGCATGTTGCATAGGTGTACACCAAAATAACGTTATTTAAGGTTACTTGGAACTTGAGGTAGGTATTCCAGGCTCCATACAAAAAAGTTCGAAGTCTTTTATCATTTGAATTAGAGTTACCTACTTGGCTGCCTTCTTTGAGCTGTGTCAAAAACACGAGTCATGTCGTTCTTGTTGCCTTAATTAATTGAAAAGTTACAAACTTCACTCGTACTCGATCCCCCGGGTTTGCATTGTATGTCTTGTAGATGAAAATCATTTTCCTTAACTTAAATTAGAATGTGGAATCTTTGAAAGTATGAAACTTGGAGCAGTTTATTTTGACAATCTGTTTGACAATCTTATTTTCAAAGACCTGGCAAATACGATAAGTTTTGTTGGTAATGGAATGTAGGTGCAGAATATATATTTTTTATATATAGTAAGGATGTGAAATAATATTTTTTTTAAAAACCTAGTGTGTAAGTATGTCAATTAGTCAACTAGTGTGCAATGGAGAATATGCATATATTTTATTTGGTCATAAAATAAATAGTATTTAATTATAATTAATAAAACTTAAAGAATTTTTGAAAAATATTATTAAACTAACCTGACTTAGAACCCATTAAAGTCGCGTCTACTTGCGCGACTTTAATGGGTTTTAAGTCAACAAGGAGATCCAAAATGTACCGTGACGTCACATTACATATCTTTTCATAATAAATTAAGTTGTTTCAGAAAGAGACAGGTATACTTTAATTCCTAACTACTGTATTACGGTTATTTTTGACTTAAAATCAATTTTTTGTTTCCACTATTAGCACTATAATTTCATTTAATTTCTTATAATTAATCATTATAAATATAGTAAAAACAGTAGGTATTATATTTTCGTGCATACTTCCTATTCCTTTCGACAAATATAGGATTTCTACAATAACCTAATTATCGAGTTTTATTTTTACCGGATTCTCATAACTTTGATATATGTTCTTTCACGAGGTTCCAATGTAATTTTGAAGATGATTGAACACAATAAAATATTATTATCTCCAAAGGAAACTACTGAAATGCTTTTAAAAGCCATTGTAAAGTTCCAATAAAATATAGCCTCTAGCTGAAGATCTTTAGGCATGGTAGTAAGTGTCTATAAAAATATCGATATTACATAATTTTTCGATAGGTTGACCTGTTATTGACTCTAGTAACAGTAACGCAATGATATCAATATCAATTGTCAAAATATGAGGTTTTGTGGTAAATTAAAAAGCAGTTGAGTGTACATTGAATCTATCGATCTATCTATATATATAACAGAAGAAACTGACTGACTGACTGACTGACATATCAACGCACAGCCCAAACCGCTGGTGCTAGAGATTCCAAATTTGGCATGTAGGTTTTTTATAAGGTCAAGGGGTGCACTAAGAAAGGGTTTTTCAAAATTCACCCTCTAAAGGGGTGAAATGGGGGCCCAAAGTTTGTATGGGGAAACAAATTAGTTAGACTATTTTATTCGAAACTTTACAGAAGTATTTCTAACAATAAATGATTAAACACGTGTTTCAGGTTTTTTGCGAAATCCACTCCTAAAGGGGGTAAAAGGGGTGACAAAGTCTGAAAATCAACATGGGTATTGTTTCTATGGTTTATCGGGTCGTTGATTACGAAAACAACAACTTTAAAATACAACGTTACGAACGTGAAATATCATCCCCCTGTTGGGATGCAATGGGGTTGAAATATCAAAATATCAATATGGGTGTCGATTTTATGGTTTTTTGGGATGTTAATTACGAAAATGACATCGATTTGGAAATTTAATATTGTGGACATATAAAATTCTAGGATTCAACCCTTAAGTAGGTGAAAAGGGGAAAGAAACTTTGTATTTCAGTTATCTATTTATATAAAATAGTAAACTGACAGGAGTAATCCTAACAATAAATGATTAAACACGTGTTTCAGGTTTTTTGCGAAATCCACCCCTAAAGGGGGTAAAAGGGGTGACAAAGTCTGAAATTCAACATGGGTATTGTTTCTATGGTTTATCGGGTCGCTGATTACGAAAACAACAACAATTTTAAAATACAACGATACGGACGTGAAATATCATCCCCCTGTTGGGATGCGATGGGGTTGAAATGTCTATCAATATGGGTGTAGATGTTATGGTTTTTTGGAACTTTGATTTTAAAATTGAATATTGTGAACATGAAAGTTCTTGAAATTATTTGTGCCAAATTGCAATTCAATCGGTCCAGTAATTTCGGAGCTAATCGGTTGTAACAGACGGACTGACAGACAGCCATACGTGATCCCAACACAAAGGTTCTATTTTTGCATTTGATGTATAGAACGAGACCCGCGTTATCCTAAAATTGATAAATCGCTATATTATATCATATCATATCATATCGTGTTTTGATGGTCATGCAAGGGGGGCTGTATTATTAAAAAATACTGTCTATAAAGAAGGTTTGTAGTTTTTTTTAAATTACTGAGTTTGACATTCATACTTCACTTAAAATCAAATCTAACGCGAGCGAAGCCGCGGGCAAAAGCTAGTATATATATAAATGAATTGCTGTTCGTTGGTCTCGCTAAAACTCGAGAATGGCTGGACCGATTTGGCTAATTTTGATCTTGAAGTTCAGGGAAGGTTTAAAAGGTACGAAAATATAAAGGAACTGTTAGGAAAGTAGTAAAAACAACAATTTTATTTTCGTACTTGTCAAACAGGATGCGTTCAGAAATTAATTTTGCGACTAATTGCAAGAAAAATAGTAAAAAATAACTAACTTATTAGGCGTTGTTTTATTTATATACAACGGCAATATACGACAGAACGGAGTTCGCCGGGTCAGCTAGTCTTGTATAAAAACAGGACTGAAGTTTACTAAAGGAGTCTCATTCCAATTTGTTATTGATTTATAAAATCTTTAAGGGTAAAGGTGATAATTACGATAGTATTGCTTGATTGCTAGTTGAAACTGTGTATTAAAAAATAATAATAATTAAACTTAATTTATTCTTTTGATTTGAAGTTAAGAACAATAAAAAAATATATATGTACGTATTTTTACGACTATTTTCATCGTGAGAATTCTATTTTCTTTTTGTCGATATCCGATCATCATCATCATCTATACGGTCAATCCCGGTTGCGTCCAAAGCCATTGCTTTGGAGCCCAGGGTCCGCTTTCCTTGATTTGCTCCTCCACTTCGGGCGGTCCTGAGCGTCTCTAGTTGTGAGATCATGTCGATGTCGATATCCGATATCGGAAACTATTACAGCCCTACCCCTGATTTATTTGTGGACAGTATTTACGAGTCATTGGACCAAACTTCCCACCGATTAAGATTTACAACGGCGGCCTTAAATAACTTGAATACTTGGGAAACCTACTCCCTTCGAGGTCGTGCACCCTTCGGGAAACTATTTCAGTGGATAGTGGATCACGGAAAATTACATTTTGAGCCAAATTTTAAAACCGTTGGATATTTTTAGAATCCGTAATATGCCTTTTGCACTTTATGGAATAAATATATTTTTATACTAAAGTAAAAAAAAAAAAAAAATTATAGTAATAGTGGTAACAGTTGCGTGCGCTGCGTAAACGGCTAAAGTTAGGCAAAAATCATGTAGGTACGACGTAATTGTTCCCCTTTAAAAGTTCTAAGAAAAGTCCATGACAGTATTTCTATCTTTTAAAGTTTACCTACTTACTTCAACCTTTTTATAGTAATCAGATTTATTATAAAATATTGCATGATTTGGTCGTTGATATAGACTAAACCGAACCAAATTAAAGTGATAAACTCAACTCAAAGCGGGCGCAGCCGCGGGAATAAGGTACTGCACCAATAAAGACTTTACTGGACTGGCGCATTGTTCGTACCACGGATTTTTCTTTCATTCAGTTACAGCAGTGGTTCCCAAGCCGTGGTCCGTGAGTCCACCCGAGGGGCCAGCAGTTACTAATAAATAAGGATGGTTTGCTGAAGATATCGTGGTCATGGCAGAATCGGTTGAACACCTCGGCACAATGCTCGATGGCCTTAGTCGAGTTTCCCAACAAGTAGGCCTTCAAATGAACATAAACAAAACAAAGATCATGTCGAATGCCCATGTCGCGCCCTACCCAGTATCAGTTGGGAGCTCTACTCTCGAAATTGTTGACAAATATGTTTACCTGGGACATGTGATCCGGTTGGGTAGGTCAAATTTTAAGAACGAGGTGAAATTTTTAGGAAGGAAAGGAGGTCAAATTTTGAGAAGGAGGTCAATCGTCGAATCCAACTCGGTTGGGCAACGCTCGGAAAACTACGCAGCGGCTTCTCGTCCAAAATACCTCAGTGCGTAAAGAAGAAAGTCTACAACCAATGTGTTTTACCAGTGATGACATATGGAACTGAAACATGGCCTCTCGCTATGGGGCTCATAAGAAAGCTCAAGGTTGCACAGCGTGCTATAGAAAGGGCTATGCTCGGTGTTTCTTTGCGAGATCGAATCAGGAATGAGGAGATTTGTAAACGAACAAAAGTCGCTGGCATAGCCCAACGGATTAGCAAACTGAAATGGCAGTGGGAGGGGCACATAGCACGTAGAACTGACGGCCTATGGGGCAGAAAGATTCTGGAATGGAGGCCACGTACCGGCAAGAAAAAAACTGCCTATACAGACGTACATAGCACTAGCTCAGTCAGTACTAACATACTGCTTAACAGTGTGGGGCGCGGCAACTAAAACAAAATTTCTAGACCTGGAAAGAGCACAGAGGGCGCTCCTTAAAGTTATGTTTTTCAAGCCATACAGATACCCAACCGAAGACCTTTATATTTTTACTGAGCTACTAACCACAAGAAAATTATATTTACTGAATACTGTACTAAAAAAACATTTAACATTATCTTATGAGGACAGCGTTTATAGCAGGAGGAGAATACACAAAGTAGTGCCGGTACCAAAAACAAAATCTAAGTACGCTCGAAGACAGTTCTGCAGTAGATCAGCCTCAATATATAATCAGGTAAACAAACGTATAAACATTTATCCACTGAACTACTATAACTGTAAAAAAGAAGTGACGCAATGGCTCAAAACTAAAAATTACTCCGAAATTGAATCAATAATTAATAACTAAAAATATGGAAAAACATTTAATAAAGTTGAAGCTACGTAAATCTAAGTACACGCACATAATATCACATACACACACACACAAACACACACACTCGCTCACTTTAAACTTACGACAGTGACATCTATGTCATCTGTATACTATCATAATTAAAATACCTTTTAATTAATTTAATTCCCTGTTTCTTTTATTTAGCAACAGTTGTATTTTAGTCGACTTTTGTATTGCTAGAAGAGCGGTCTTCCTAACACAAGCACATTGTTGCTTAAAAGGAAGCTCCGAACACCATATTTATGTAATAGACTAAGCCGGAAAAATAAAGAATATTTGATTTGATTTGATTTGAATACTTCGAACAAATGTTATTTCGGCCAAGCCAAGTTCGGTAATAAGTTTTTCGGATCAATGAAACGTCAGGGTAACAATAAAAAACGAATTGATAATAGGTCAAATGATACAGTGGCAAAGATCATTTCGATGAAATGAAAAAAGGCGAAACGAAATTTGACGAAAAGTTTTCGGTGAAATAAAATTCGATAAACAACTATTCGAACATAAGATAGGTAACCTTTGGAAACTTTCCAAATACCCACATTGCTTAGAAAATCACACCAAAAGCAAAATCCACCCAAAAAAACCTACCGTTGTCAAACATAATCCTAAGATCTAATAGGCAAAGTTGCATCACGCGACTATTTCGTCCGACGCACAAACAAAATAAGTGTAACACATATGACGGCCGCCGTCTGGTGTAGTGGTTCGTGCTGGGCAGTCTATAGTAAGCTATGCTTAGTTTAGGACTAGCTATAATTGGTATAGTTGTTAAAACAATGTATTTATTTATTTCAAATGAGTATTATATTTTGTTATAAATCGCAGACTACAGTTAAATTAACACTGAATAATTATTATAAGTTTTATTGAGAAGTGTAGTTGTGGGTGTCCCAAGAAGGGTGTAGCAGCGGGCGCCAGGTTATAGAGGACACTATGTTATTGATATTAATTGGACTCCCATGTATGTTCAGCAAAAATGAACGATTCTCGATATATTTAGTTTAGAATGGAATTTGACCTGATTGCAAATTAATCCAGAATAATGTTAATAAAAAAATAAAAACCGACTTCAAAAATGCTAAAAATAATTTTAACACAAGCACCTAGTTACTTTTGGAGTCGGTGCAAACGAAAACATGGAAATCTCTCATCGACTGGCAGGTACTTGAGTGTTAAGATTACCTATTTTTAGCGTTTTAGTTTTATAAAAATAACTAAAAAAAAAAAAAAAAAAAATGAAGATTATATTATTTTATCAGTCATTTATGTATGATAAGTACATAGGTACGTAAGTTAGAATGTATCCTTGCTAATAATTTGCAAGCGACTCATACAAAAATTCTATGATTTCGTACTAAGCGTTATAAATTAACCGAGATGACTAATTATTTAGCATGTCCGGCAAAACCAAACTCTTGCGCGAACTAAAAGAGATCAGCGCCATCTGTTGTTCTGTCGTTCTTTTCCCTCGCCCAATTTACTGATTGTTTTGTGTCAACACAGGGGCTCATTTAATCTAACAATGTACACCTACCTACAATATTATCACATTTATTTCGGACGGACCTTTAAACCAGCGGGCGTGATCGGGCCAGTTGTCTAATGCGTATGGCACCCTATTAAGCGGCGAATCCGCTTGTGGTGGCACCGACGGGATGAGGACAACCTTATAATAATTACAATAATAAATGGGCATAAAATATACTCATAGTCCGTGCCTAAAAATGTAAAAAAGCCATTGAACCTACTTGTACAAGTCTTAAAACATTGCGACTTTTATCGTTTTTCACCAAAGATTACGATAATCGTGACTCTTAGGGCCGATTCGACCAAACACAAAGCTATACTAGAATAACTATTACGGGTATAATTTTACACCTTGAATTTACCCTTGGATAACTTCGATTACTTTTTTCGAGCAATACACTATACTCGGTATTGTTATTCTGTAGTTCAAGAGTGAACGATCAACGAGTTGATAAACATTCATGAATGTCTTGACTTTTGATTAATTTGTCATGTAAATTTACATACCCTTTTATATATCGCACACCTAGATAAAAATAGCACAACTCGAAAAAATACAAAATCGAGTTATTGCGATTATCGGAATAAGCGAGCAAACAACATTAACTCCAAAGACACCCGTGTACTTGAGACATGCTAGGTACTCATAGAGGTTAATTTGATCTGATACATTAACAACAGACACACATTTATTTCAAGTTGTGTTGTGTTGTGTTTTAGTTGGACGACATAGACATTCGATGCATAAAATAAAAACTTTTCTTTTGTTTGTTTTATAATAAAATACCCAGAATAACAGATATTATTATATTTGTCTCTTCTCCTAGTACAAATTATCCGTAACAATTATATTCCAAACTATCATACAGTGACCTTCAATTTATTTTTATAATGTTTTTCCACAACTACACGCTCCCGCCAAAATCCCCAACCACCTATCCTCTTTTTTTTCTTTAAAGAACATACAATCATAGAAACAGGTCTCTTTTTTTTCTTTTTTTAAACATCCACAAATTAATGCTATGACATTCTAAGTATGACTTAGATCAATAATTAAATAAATAACAACATTTCTTGTTTATTAATTATAACAATTAAGACATTTAACTCTAACATTCGCCCATCCTGACATCGTGCATGTCCTCATGCATCACTCCACTTGCCACAATATTACAATAACCTCTACACTTATACATCATGTTATTGTTATAAGCTAAAGTAAAGAACAAAAAAAAAATGCTGGCAGTGAGCCTATGTCTCTGTCGAGTAAGTAAAACAAGATTATCATGTGACTATTGTAAACCCATCCATTCTTACAATAACCACATTAGGAGTTAGTTCTTTTTGCAAACCCATCCATTCTTACAAAAAGAACACGTCATTATGTACAAAATTCGTGTAAAACCTTTATCTTAGTTACGAACCAATCCTTTCTCGTAACTAAACTTAGCAACAGAACTGTGAACCCATCAATTCTCACAGCTCTGTCTATATTTATTTTATTACATCATCATATTCAGCAATAAGTACACAAGATTAACCCGTTTGATCAACCTTGCTACACATTTTTATCACTTAGGTTATTTTCAATCTCATCTACATCATTTTCGGTCGTATCCGACTCATTAACCTCCAATGCAACAACGTTGACCCAAGGCAACATCCGGTCAGAAGCTACGGTAGTATGACGTTTGCGTTTTGTTCCCGTTAGACCTGGGATAACTGCCACCCTATACCTATCGTTCCCTAACACTGAAACTACGCGATATGGGCCAATGTAAGCGGGAAGAAGTTTCTTACTTTTTCCATCATTAGTAAAAGCAGTTTTTGTAATTTTGACCAGATCGCCTTCAGCATACAGTCTAGCAGGTCGCCTGTTTTTATCATATATTTGTTTTTGTCTTTCTTGCTCACTGTCGATTGAGTCTTTTGCTTGTTCCCTAATTGCGGTTAAATCGGTGACTTCACGAGTTTCTTGACGGACTTCATTAAGCCTAGGATTTGCTTCCGAATTCATACATGTTCCAAACAAAATTTCGGCTGGAGTCCTTCCCGTTGTCTTTTGGTAAGTGTTGTTTAATCCCCATTGTACTTTTCCAATCGCATCATCCCACTCTTTTTCGTTGCGATTTAGGTTCTGAGCGGTTAATGAATTAAGAATAGTGCGGTTGTATCTTTCTACCTGCCCGTTGGATCGGGGACTGGCCACAGCATTCAAAACATGCTTAATGCCTTTGTCAAAGCAAAATCTTTTAAATGCATGTGACGTAAAACAAGTTCCTCTATCGGTAATAATGCGATCGGGGGCACGAAACGTATAAAATATATCTTCCAATATTTTAATAGCGCTTAGAGTTTTTGTATTACGTACAGGCTTGGTAAAAACGAACTTTGTAAACCCATCAACAATTACCAGGAGATAAGCATTGCCTCGTTTTGATCTGACAAATGGTCCAAGGTGGTCAATGTGCAATGTATGGAATGGAACTGCAACCTTTACAATCGGATGTAAATATCCTTCCGTTGCGGAATTACTTTTCTTGGCATAAGCACATTCAATACACGCGTTAACGTACTTCGTAACAAATCTTGACATTTTGGGGAACCAGTATGACTTTTTTATGCGTTCTAAAGTTTTTCCGATTCCAAAATGTCCAATTTCGTCATGATTAATACGACACAATTGCCATCTTGCACCCTTCGGTACAACCCAACGAATATCATTTTTGTCCCCATTTAAGTAACGATATAATTTGTTATCCTTTAAAAGATAATTATCTTTTATATATTTCAGACCGTCCTCATTTATGCCTGAAACTAAAACATCCCTTATTTTGCGTATTTCTGTATCACCTAACTGCAAAGTGTGCAACCAATCTTCGTTATTGATACTCATGACTGAAGGGTAATGATCCAAGACCTTTGCAGTTTCGTCGTCCGTTATTGGATTGCGTGAAAGAGCGTCAACGTGTGTCATTTTTGTACCTGCGCGATACTCAACCGAGCATTTAAACTCCTGCATGAGAAGCCACCATCGCGCAACCCGTGGAAGAATATCTCGTTTCGAAAAAGTAGACCGTAGAGCACTACAATCTGTCACTACCTTAAAGGTTTGCCCCAACAAATACACTCGAAATTTCTTTAATGAACATATCACAGCTAGTGTTTCCAGCTCATAGGCATGAAAATTTCTCTCCTCGGGGGAAGTTTTACGGCTATAAAAAGCCACAGGCTGGAAATTGTCTTCTTCTGGAGATTTTTGCAACAGTACACCACCCACTCCTAATTTGCTGGCGTCAGTGTGCAATTCCGTTTCTGCTGCAGGATTAAAGATTGCAAGAATTGGCCTTTGCACTAGTTTCTCCTTGAGGGTCTTAAACGCTTCTTCTTGCTCATGAGTCCAAGTCCACACTGTATCTTTAGTGAGTAATTTCGTCAAAGGATGTGCCAATTTAGCGAAATTGTTAATAAACTTGCGGAAATACCCTACAAGATCAAGAAACTGTCTCACTGTATGTTGATCAGTAGGACATGGGAAATCTGTGACACACTGAATTTTCTTGATACCTGGTCGAACTCCGGAAGCACTAATTTCGTAGCCCAAATAGTCAATTTTGTCCATTAAGAATTCGCATTTTGACAGATTTAGGGTGAGGTTTGCATTGTCGAGTAATTGCAGGACCTTTTCTAGTCTAGACAAACATTCATTAATATCTCTACCGTATATTAGGATATCGTCTATGTATGCAGTGGCGCCATCGTAGCGAGCTGGGCCCAGGACTCGATGCATCATCCTTTGAAAAACGGCTGGTGCATTTGCGAGACCAAATGGCATCCGATTGAATTCATATTGGCCGTCCGGTGTGACAAAAGAAGTTAATGACCGTGATTCCTCAGATATAGGCACTTGATAATACCCAGATGTTAAGTCGAGTGTGACGAAGTAAGCTTGGCCTGACAAACGTGCAATTTCATCTTCAATATTCGGCATAGGATAGCGCTCTTTAACGGTTACTGAATTTAGCATTCGGTAATCCACGCACATTCTAAACTTTCCATCTTTCTTACGTACTAAAATTATAGGGCTAGCATACTCTGATACTGACTCCCTAACTATTCCTGCCTCCAGCATTTCGTTTACCATTTCACGTACATCTTCCCGTTCACTATGCGCCAGCCTATAGGGTCGATAAACAATTGGCTTATTATTGTTAACCTCAATAACCATTTCCGTGACATTAGTACAACCAAGCTGCTTTAAAGAGGATGCAAAACAATGTTGATACCTGTCCAATAGCGCTAACAGTTTTTGGCGGTGTGATTCCTCAATGGATTTCCCTACACGCACTAGAGTTTTATCAATTTCGGAAGATTCTGAAAATTCCTTTGTAGACGTAGCGATGTGATTTACCACTCGAACCTCAGTACCACGACTGACTACCATTCCCTTTTTTATAAGACTATGTGCCGTTACTGGTGACACAAGAACATTAACTACTCTATTCTTTACAGGGTAAACGCCTCCTAAAACGGCGAATTGCTGTGATGGCGTACCAACAATTTTGCTATCCACCAAAATATCACACTGTACTTTTGAATCTACAGACACCTTAATACTGGCTAGCCCATAAATAATCATATCTGAGTCTGCCACTAACTTGACTGAATAATTACTCGGTATTATAGATCTCGTAAAAGGCATCTCACTGCCAATGTCGAAAAAACTAAGCTTCTCCGCAGTTTTGTAAACAGCAACATGCGATTGCTCGGTAAAAGATTGTCCTATGAGCATAGGTAATTCTAAATACTGGTCATCAACGACCTGACATACTACATTAGCATTAACTCCATCAACAGATATGTCAACAGATACACTACCAAGAGTATAAACAATTTCATTTCCAAAACCCTTAAGTGCAGTTGACTGATTACTATATTGCAAACCCAAACGTGTTACATACGACTTCTTTATTAATGACACCTCACTACCAAAATCGACAAAACCTTTTGTGGAAACATTATTTACGTTAATTTCTTTAAAAAACTTGGAACCTGGGTTTGAGTTTGATATACGCATCGTTTTTTGTGCAATAGCGGCCTTACTATCTTTAGTGCTATTAAAACAATCTTCTGTTTTATGTCCCATTTTGTTGCATGTAGCACACTTTACTATAGGTTTAGGGCATCTTAAAAAGGGGTGCCCTTTTTCCTTACAATTGTAACAAAATATGTTATTATTTTGAGTCAGAACTTTGCCAATTTTATTTGTGCTATTATTTCCTACACTACTAGAGTCGGTTCCTGATCTAAATCTATAGAGTGTCCGATCGAAGGGCTGAGACAATTCCTTATTGGTCATTAAAAATTGTAATAATTGTTCTGGATAGGTACAACGTAAAGTAATTGCACTAGACTTCATTGTCCTATCTGTCAATCCGTGTATAATACAGTCAACTGCCCGTTTTCCCTCGATGTTGCATTGGTTCAACAGAGCTAACTTTTCATAAAAATAAACTTCAATCGGTTCATTAACCCTACTTTTCCTTTTTAACATGTCCTCCAAGGTTTGGCCATAGTTTGTTTCGCAAGGAAACGCATTTATTAACTTCTCTTGCCACTCAGTCCAACTGTAAAGTATTGAAGGTAAACTTTCGTACCAGGTTTTGGCCAAACCCAGAAGCTTTTGCATAGCAAAATGGATAATTGTTTTGTCGTCCCAGCCATAGACGCTAGCGCACTCATTCACCTTTTTTAACCAGATATCTATTCGTTGATTTTTTGATGACGGGTCAAAATCAGGCAATATATTTTTGTGACTGTTAGATGGATGATTGTTCAGTACAGCTGACGTCGTAGGCTGTGACGGCAAATTCTTTAACGAATTAATTATACCAATAATATCCTTAGTTGTAAAAGAAGGGCTGGCAGATCTATCTGATCGCTGAACATGTTTTTCGAGCCGGGATCTACGTGGTTTAGGAGAATGATAGTTCCTGCTTGAACTGTGCATTCGTCTATGAGACTGTTTTTCACTCCCAGTTGCTGCATCACGTTCGAATGAATGAAGACGGGGTCGACTTAGCTCCCGTTGATTACTCACTGACCGCCGTAATCGACTGCGCTCCCTGTGACGTTCTCGATCCAAATCTTGTTCAAGGGCGCGTATCCTGTAGTGTTCGCGTGAACTCCGGCTCCGAGGATGATCCGACTCGTCGCCACCAGTGCAGCTACGACGAGTTCGGCTACGAGTGCGGCTACGACGAGCGCGGCTACGACGAGTGCGGCTACGACGAGTGCGGCTACGACGAGCGCGGCTACGACTTCGCCTGAACCCATCGTTCGGTCTTCGCCCTCGTGACTCCGTATCCTCAAGAGGAGGAGTCTCAAGGCGGCGAGCGTTCACCCTGTCCATTACCCTGGAACTCGAGACAAAAAAAAATATGCACCGAGTTTTTTTTTTTTTTTTAGGTCTGGCTGTTTGGGCTTTGTTCCATTCCCATCGTAGAATAACAAAACCAATAATCTACTTACAACTTAAGATTAAAGATTTTACATGTTTTTTTTCTACCAAAATCACATACCCTATCACATGCTATTTTCCACTATAATTAGCTACTTTAAATCATCAGTTCAAAACAATTTACATGTAGAAGTTAGAAGAAAAATGTATTGGAAAAAAAAAATGGTTCTTACCACTTCTGAAGTATAATAAAATACCCAGAATAACAGATATTATTATATTTGTCTCTTCTCCTAGTACAAATTATCCGTAACAATTATATTCCAAACTATCATACAGTGACCTTCAATTTATTTTTATAATGTTTTTCCACAACTACACGCTCCCGCCAAAATCCCCAACCACCTATCCTCTTTTTTTTCTTTAAAGAACATACAATCATAGAAACAGGTCTCTTTTTTTTCTTTTTTTAAACATCCACAAATTAATGCTATGACATTCTAAGTATGACTTAGATCAATAATTAAATAAATAACAACATTTCTTGTTTATTAATTATAACAATTAAGACATTTAACTCTAACAGTTTGTTTTCACAATCACCAATTAGCTGGCCCCAAACTAAGCAAAGCTTGTACTATAGCGACAAGATAACGGATAAACACACGTGAAATAGGTTTTTAAACGTCCATGACTTAAGTAGAAACACTCGTACTCATCACACGAACATTTGCCCTTTGCAGGATCAGAACCCGCAAACGCCAGGCTTTGCAGTCCAGAACGCGACCCACTACACCAGACGTTCGTCCGTTAATTATTTACTTTCATTTTCAACCGACTTCAAAAAAGGAGGAGGTTCTCAATTCGACTGTATGTTTTTTTTTTTTTGTATGTATGTTAAGCGATTACTCCGCCAATTATGAATCGATTTTAATGATTATTTTTTTGTTTGGTAGATCATACTTCAGAGGTGGTCCCATATAAATTTTATCGAAATTGATTTAGAACTTTTTGAGAAAATCAACAAATATATACCCAGATAATATTTTGGTTGTGGTTCTTGTTACCTATCTTCGACAAATATGAGCCGATTTTGATGATTTTGGTTTTATTGAATAGCTTATACTTCAAAGATAATATGATAAGTTTGCAAAATAAAAATCACCCTTAAGGGTAGGAAAATAGGAGATGAAATCGGTGTTCAGCAGTTAGATTAGGGTTTATCACTAAAAATATATGAAATAAGTATACTTTATTTAAAAAAATAAAACCGACTTCAAAACACTAAAATGCTAAAAATAATCCTAACACTTAAGTACCTAATCAGTTACTTTTGGAGTCGGTGCAAACAAAAACATTGAATCTCTCATCGGCTGGCACCGACTCCAAAAGTAACTGATTAGGTACTTAAGTGTTAGGATTATTTTTAGCATTTTAGTGTTTTGAAGTCGGTTTTATAGAATACAAATCCCAAATTCACATTTTACATTTATCCTCCCAATACTACATGATAATTGGATCATTAAATGCGAACGAGCATACATAATTAATTTAACATAACTTTAATGTCCTGCGACGCTCTGAATAACGTGCTAAGTGGGAATGAGCGTGATACTCGTGTAAATGAAAATCAATCATGTACAATGATTTTTACAGCTTATATATATTTGGAAACATTTGTGGAACATCCATAGGTACACGCATACATTCAAACTTTCGCGTTTTTAATACTAAAATAAAACGACCGTTGGTTAGGTTACATTAGAGCGAGTGAATGAGTTTTATTTTTATTTTTTAAAACAAGTGTTAGGGCAAAGATACAATACAGAAATTAGTTCGTCCCAGATGGCAGCACTAGGCATACATTATTGATTATATTTCAACACCCCCACTATATTCAACAATGTAAATATAAAATATATATTTAAATATTACATACAATATTTAAACACATTGAACACCGAGATTCCTTAAAAAGTTATAATGTTTTACAGTACCTAAACTCTTTATAAATAAATCAGCAGGCATTTCGGCTGTTGACAAATATTTAATATCTACTATTTTGTTTGTTTCACATTCTCTACAAAAATGGTATCGGATATCAATGTGCTTGGTTCTTTTGTGAAAAATTGGATTAGCAGTCAATTTTTGAGCACTTTGATTATCATTAAAAAGCTCTATTGTGTATAACTCTTTTGTTATTTCATACTGCAAATTTCTTAGATAAACAGCCTTTTTACATGCCTTAGTTATCGCCATGTACTCGGCTTCACTGCTTGACAAAGCCACGGTTTTCTGTTTTTTAGTTTCCCAAGAAATTACACAACCTGATAAGGTGAAATAGAGACCAGTATATGACCTTCTATCTATAAGATTAGCACCCCAATCGGCATCAACAAACCTTTCCAACATTGAGTTTCCATCAGCAGTGTATTTTAGTCCATATTGTTTAGTATTTTTTAAATGTCTTAATACTCGTTTTACTTTTACATAGGAACAATGTTCTTTAGTATAACAATGGTTAAATTGACTTAAAAATCCTACTGCATAGGCTATGTCAGGTCTGGTCAGGACCGCTAAGTACATTAGGCAACCTATTATTTGCTGATAAGGAAATTCACCTACACAGTTTTCATTATTAGAAGGATTCAATTTTGTCTCCAGAGGAGTCTGAGCAGCTTTACATTGACTCATATTAAATTTTTGTAATATCTGATCTATATAATCAATCTGGCTTAGTGATATAGTTTTTTTAGATTTATTAACATTTACATTAACACCAAGACACTTCCTGATTTCACCTAAATCTTTAAGTTTAAAGTGACAAGCTAAAACATCCTTTAAATGTTTTGTTTCCATTTTATCATTCGAAAATATAAAAAAGTCATCTACATACAGTGCGACAATAGTTTTTGATTCATCTTGAATCTTTAAATACATGCATGGCTCTATTTTAGATCTAACATAGCCAATTTCCAACAAACATTCATCTACCTTTTTGTACCATGCTCTTGAGGACTGTTTAAGGCCATAAATAGCCTTTTTTAATTTAAGTACTTGGCCAGTTTGTGACCTTTCAGGAAAACCTTCTGGTATCTGCATATAAATTGTTTCCTCAAGAGTTCCGTTCAAAAAAGCAGTTGTTACATCTAGGTGCGTTGTATCAAAACCGAGTTGAACAGACAATGCAAATAATAATCTTAAAGTGGTATGTCTGACAACAGGAGAAAAAGTGTCTGTAAAGTCCACACCTTTAATTTGTGTAAAACCTTTTGCCACCAAACGTGCACGAAATCGCACATTATTTTCACTATCATACTTTTTACGTAGCACCCACTTGCACTGCACAATCCTACCGTCTTGTGAAGCGTCACTTAACTCCCAAGCATCATTTTCTTTAAAACATTCTAGCTCTTCCCTCATAGCCGCCTTCCACTGCTCCTTTTCTGGAATTCTTAAGGCTTCATGCAAGAGTATTCCGGTTGCATCATCATAAGTATCACTATTTATGCACAGATTTGAAAAACCGTATCTCTCTGGCTTTTTTCTTGTGCGTAATGATCTTACTCGACTTTAATCCTCCATCATACTCATACTGTCTGCATCTTCATAATCACTCGGAATGTAGGTATCGTCATTGTCATCTTGGCTGCCGGTTTCATCACTGTTTTGACTAGGCATTGATTCTGTAGAGTCGGTTTTATCCCCCACTGAATCAAAACTCTGTCCTTGTACTTCAGCTACACATTCAGTTTTTGATTCTGGCTCAATAATAACCACATCTCTGCTTGTGAATACAGTTTTTGTTTCTAGATTGTAGACTCTATATCCTTTAATATTTTCGGGATATCCAATAAGTAAACATTTTATTGATTTTTTGTCCCACTTTTTTCGTTTTTCTTTAGCTATATAAACCATGACAGTACTACCAAATATTCTGATATGGCTTATGTCCGGTTTATTGCCAGTCCATATCTCATAAGGAGTTTTATCACCCAGTGCAGCTGCCACACTTCGGTTCTGCAGGTACACAGCTGTATTAGTGGCCTCACCCCAGAACTCTTTGCCTAAGTTAGCATCAAAGAGTAGACATCTTGCCTTTTCAACAATTGTGCGATTAAATCTTTCGGCCAATCCATTCTGTTGTTAGGGGTTGGTTTTCTGATGAATCACTCCAGCACTGTTTAAGTAGTTGTCAAAATCTTTGTTGCAGTATTCTAGCCCGTTGTCACTTCTTAATACTTTGATTGTTTTCTTAGTTTGATTTTCAACTTGAGCTTTAAATTCCTTGAAATACTTTAGAGCTTCATTCTTGTTTTTCAGAAAATAAACAAAAGCCATACGACTATGGTCATCAACAAACAACAAGAAATATCTTGAGCCTCCTATAGATACATGTTCCATGGGTCCGCAGATGTCGGTATGTATTACGTCTAGCAAGTTTGAAGTTCTCTCACCCGAGCTCTTGAATGGTAAGCGACACTGCTTGCCTTCGCAGCATGTGGTACACGATGATTTACTAACATCTACTTTCTCATCAAAGGACATTCTATGTACAGCATTTTTCATCTGGTTTAAATAGTCTTTATTAATATGCCCTAATCTGCGATGCCACGTTACTCCAGACACTACTGCTGCAGCTAATTGTATTTGGTCAGACATGTTGACTCTGTACACTCCATTGACTAACTTTGCTGTAGCCACCAGTATATTTTTTTTATTGTAAACTGAACAGCCGTCATCTGTGAACGACACACTATTGCCTTTTTGAATCAGTTGACTGACAGATAACAAGTTCGTTGTCAAGCTTGGAACACAAAACACGCCTTCTACCACGATATCATATTCGGTGTTATCAGTCGCAGTAGTAATTTGAACATCGCCAGAACACAACATTGGAACCTTTTTACTGTTTGCAACAACCATTTCTCTTCCCAATTGATAGGAAGCATTCTGAACCCAACTTTCATTTGCTGTCAGGTGAACACTTGCGCCCGAGTCTATATACCATTCATTTTTACTGAAATTTCCGCTCTGAAACACTGCGCTAAATGCGTTCGACTGCGCTCGATCTTTGTTGTTGAGTTTTGTTGAATTATTTTCGTTATTCGGGCACTGATTTCTATAGTGGCCCACTTGTTTACATCGATAACATTTCACTGACTTGACGTTGACATTTGACTTGTCAGAGCTACCAACATTATAATTTTTTCTGGCCATAGACGCAGTTGTGTTCTTTTTTCCGGTGAACTTTGAACGAGTTGCAAAAGCGCCGCTAACTTCATTCATATCTTGTTCTGCCGACTCCATGTCCAACAACTTTGTCTTGATGGTATCTGCCGTTATCGAAATTCCTCTATGTTCGATAGCCATAATCATAGGGGAGAAGCGATCCGGCAACCCCGCCAATAACAATGATCCTGTCCACTGATCATTAATTTCGAATCCCGTACCGCTTAACTTCTGTGCCGTATCGATTATTTGAGTTACGTATGTTGTCATCGAGTTGCAGTTTTCTAGGCGTATCGAAATTAAATTCCGCAGTAAGGAAATTCTTCTTGAAAAACCACTGTCATCGAATAAATGTTTAAGCTTTTCCCATAACTTCTTCGATGTTTTTACACTCTTCACGTGGACGTATAATGACGGGTCGATTGTCATTATCAACTTTGCTCTGGTTTTTTCGTCATCTGCAGCTCCTATTGGCGTCCCTGTTTCTGGCTTCACACATTCATGCCTTCAAGGATTAGGAAATTCTCTGCCGCGAAACACCACTCGCTATAATTTTCCCGCCCCTTCAACTTAGGTACATTTACAAGATAGTTCGTAGACATTTTTAACTACACTTTGTACACCACAGTAACAGAGTTCAATTGCGCGTTATTAGTCTTTAAACACTTCGTTTTAGTCCATAAATCGCGAAAAAAACTTGGGGTCTGGGCCCATAACCTAAAATAAAACGACCGTTGGTTAGGTTACGTTAGAGCGAGTGAATGAGTGTTATTTTTATTTTTTAAAACAAGTGTTAGGGCAAAGATACAATACAGAAATTAGTTCGTCCCAGATGGCAGCACTAGGCATACATTGTTGATTATATTTCAACAAATACTCATAACGATATTAGTAAGAATTGTCATTATTGTCATGTTTCCATAGCATTCAATCGATACTTCAGTTAGAAGTAGGCTATACAACTTCTACGACAAACTACGTATACAAAATTACATGTTATTTACAATGAAGCTAATAAAAAAATGTTAAAACCAGTAGCTAGATATGAACACATTGGTGGTTTTATTATCAATTTAACTTTTTTTTACACAAACAGTGCCCAAGCCGATACAATAAAAATAATGTTAGTGGACATAGATACATACTCGTATTATATGATTTACTAATATGAGTAAATTATTATCTAAGTAAATATGTAAGTAAGATTATCATCATTACCATCCACCTTGTGGCTGGACGTTTTACGCTGCGCTTACCGGAACCGTGGCCTCTCACTATGGGCCTCACAAGAAAGCTAACGGTCGCACAACGTGCTATGTAAAGGGTTATGCTTGGTATTTCTATGCGAGATCGAATCAGAAATGAGGAGATCCATAAATGAACAAAAGTCGCTGACAACCCAACGGATTAGCAAGCTGAAGTGGCAGTCGGCGGGGCACATAGCACAAAGGATCTAGAATGGCCACGTTCCGGTAAGTAGGATAGTGTATTTTAATAAAATCTAGTGTGAAACAAATCACAAAAAGAAAATATAGCGAGTTTATATCCATTGGAAAAATGGTAGCAAAACCTTGAAGTCCCTATCTAATTTAGTTATCAGTAACAAGTTGTACAAATGAGGTAGACAAACGGAATAAAGGTTTCAGTGGAGATTTGTCCAATCCATCATAGTCCTTGTTGGTAGTGGGCGAACTCAAACTTGAGGCCCGGTGGGGCGTTCAACCTACCTTTATGCTTTATTCATGCGGTAACAACACGTAGGGTTGCCAACTGTAAGCTGTATAGGATGATTTTTTAATATTATAAAATACATAAGGGTTTGTTCATATGGTGTCCCATATGTAACTTAAGGATAACCTTGTAATACTGATACTTATCATACCCGTCATCATAGTGAACAACTTTTGATCTCTGACATTTGCAAATTCTATCTATCTCTTCTTAGTTCATCCACTACCTCCCCACTCATCAATACTCATCATACCCATCACTCTTCTCGTTCGGTAATCTGTCAATAATTTTATAGTTTCTATCAATAGTTCGACAATTGGCAATTCAATAACATTTCAGTAATTCCAACTATACTTTGTTCCATGAACTAAATGTTAAAATATTTTTATGTCAAACTCTTTAATAAAATAACAAGGTTTAAGTAATACTTAGGTAGTGCTTTAAGTTATGAAAACCATCGGGAATAGTTTTTTTTTTGGGGAAACTCACCAATAAGTACATCGGGGATAATATTTTTTTGTCTCGATAGGTGGTTTAAAAACATTGCGTGTGTTTGATTTTTCGATTGAGCGATCCGTTAGCGTAATATTATGTTTGATAAGAGTCAAATGACCCTCCCCCCCCCTTTTGCCAGCTAAACGGTTGCTACGCTGCTAACGTTTAATGTAAAACCGGTAGAGAATACCGCATATTGTAACGGGCAACTACGAAATCCCTAGATTAAATAAATAAATATTGGCCAACATCACATACAGGTACAGACAACGGCAGGTCAACCTACCCAAAAAGTTAAAGGTCATTGAACCGTTTGTCAACTTGTAAGTCCATGACGTAGAGATCAATATCAATTGAGAAAATTTGACGTTTTGTGGTAGGTTGCCCGATATGCAATTGGGCAGTTTTATACTGAACTAGCTGACCCAGCGAACTTCGTTCCGCCTATTCATTTGACAGGTACGAACAGTTTGTATGGGAAAATAAAATAGTTGTTTTACTACTTTCCTTGCAATTTTCTTATATTTTCTTACCTTTTAAACCTTCCCTGAACTTCCACAAATATTTCAAGATCAAAATTAGCCAATTAGAAATCCAGCCATTCTCGAGTTTTAGCGAGACAAACGAACAGCAATTCATTTTTATAATTATGGATTTAGTAAAAATTAATTGACAGCCCTAAGTCCCTCCGCGGCGTGTCCGTCAAGTGTCCGCGGCGATCGTTGTGGAAATTAATCACATCGCGAGAGCCAGAATCAGTGCCTATTTGTTTTGTTTTCCTTCTGCTCTTGTTTGAGTAATGTTTGGAGTTGGCCTTATCCATGTTTTATCTATCTTGGGATCTAAAAGTGTATAATACCTATGTGATATTTTTTCGGACGATTATAAAAACAAATATCGTCACGTTTTTTAATGAATACACATTTACAGACTCTTATATACTAAAATATATTAAATAAAAAATCCTTAGGCATCACCAACTTAAGTTGTTGTTATTCACACACGAATCAGCTCATAAGAGGTTGCGTATTTTGCGTTACCTACACGTAATTCAATGGTAATTTAGTAATTTAAACATTTACAACAAAAAGAAAAAAACTTGTAAACAAATATTTTGTAAAAACAAGTTGCTATTTTTGTTTCAAGTATACCTTAATATTTGATATTTAGATGTTGGTCTCGTTAAAAGTTGGCGTATTCACTATACGTACTTCATTTGAAGCCATCGAGCACATACCATGAAGCAGCAACGAACCACCTTTATCAGAAACTAGTAAGTGATTTTTCACTTACATTTAGTATGACAATGATAACTCCTGTCAACTCTCGCCCATACAAAAACAGTACAGATACAGTCGATACAGATTAAAAAATGGCGGAAAATTTTTGTCGAACAAACCATAATGTCATTTACTCTCTAAGGTATGTGCGCCATTTTGAAAGCAAAGCTTTTTGAACTGAGTAAATCTTTTTCTGATCACCCCAAAACAATCCCTATATTTCGTTCCCAGTCCGAAGTTGTGTAACACAACTCTGGTTATTTGTTTTGTCCCGATAACGTGATATTACTTCCCGCTACGTATAAGTAATAATTAATTGTGTTCGCGTTGTTTATCTTACCGGGATTTACACGATGCTATTTTCGGATATTTTAACAATGCACTAAAGATCGTAAAACTCAAAAAATTCGGCAGCTAAAAAATCTTACCCAAAGTAAGATTTTTTAAAGTTTCTTAATACTCTCGAATATGATTAGCATTGTGAATTCACAAACAACATTAACAGTTGTACTGGCCTATTTTTTTTTAAACTTTGATTTTATCAAACTTTCCTAATTGAGTTTAAAATTAACCTTAAATTATTTTGCAGCAGCCAGTTGTTTGTTGATTTGTTGGTAAGGTTGACTTGAATTTTTTTCAAATTCCTTAAACTATATTTATCCACCGGTGTCCTCCTAAGTGATAAATGACCGTTAGTAACGTGTTACAACTTAACTTTGTGAAGGACTGAGTTTTTTAAGTCGATCCGGTCGGAGTCGGCCGAAGCAGTAAACTATGTTGTTTGTTGAGTCTAGTAGTTCGCGCTCCAGTCTACAAACCCAGCTCTGCTGCTCCGAATTACGCAGCATCTGTACTTACTAACCTAAGTCATGGATGACACGTAATGTATTTAGGTATGTCTATCCGTTGTCTAGTCGCCATACCACGAGCTTTGCTTAGTTTGGGGCCCAATAATTGATGTACGTGTAGAGGGATTTATTAAAAAAGTAAATAGGAAAACCAAAAGAACCACTTTAAAAATTTGAACGGGCTGACGACTAAAATCGTACCATCTCAACCTTCCTGCGAGTGTGGAAGCAGAGTTTTCGTTTATTTGGCATGTTTCAATGTTTTGCTGTTAGTTAACTAATGTCGGTTTTATTGGTCTGTCTGTTGTGGGGAGATGTTCTGTGTTATCGGGCTTTTTGTTTGCAATTAATGAATCGATCGAATGTTTGGGTAGTATCTCTAAATGTTTGATTTCATAGTCGACTCAGTTAGATTATAATTCTTGGCATGTTGTTTGTGTGGTCACAATCGATATTACATCATCATCATTACCATTTCATAAGACGTCCACTGCTGAGCATGCATCCCCTATTGATTTTCCGATTGGCCGGTTGGAAGCGGCCTGCTTCCAGCAGCTTCCTGTAACCTTTACCAGGTCGTCTGTCCACCTTGTGGTTGGACGTCCTACGCTGCGCTTGCCGATACGTGGCTTACATTATAAAACCGATATTACAATAGAATTATGAATACTTAGATATTCTTTATTGCTCACCAAACAAAAAAGTCACAGTTATTTAATATAACTTTTCACAGGTACCGAGTACAATTGGCGGACAGTTACTTAATGTGTACCTACAGAACTATTTTGAATAGGCACGATCATTAAGACCGATCATCTATAAAAAATACAGAAGCTATACTAACAATAGTATCACAAATACTGTCCAGTCTTAACACTAATCGCCACACAACGTGATTAATCGACAACTCATGCATTTTTGGCAGTGCCGACACGACAAAACAAACCCCCGTCACCCGTAGCCCACCCATGTAGCAGCCAAACAGCAGTTCCGGACAGTTGCCGAAAAGGCCATTGTTTCAGTCGCGATGAGGGCTACACGCATGGACGGTCGGCTGATAAATTGTGTCCATTGTGATCAGGACTCGATTAACCCTTTTGAACTCGTCACAGCAATAACTTTATTGAGCGTGTTCGATAATATAAAACAAACAGTGCAATGACTGAACGATTTTAGGTATGCATTTTTAAACAATTTTTATCAATAATCATTCTATAAATATCTATCGTTGAATGACCGCTGTAATTTAAATTAAAGGATGATCAATGATTTTAACAATCAGAAGTGATTTTTATGAATATTGTCTTTCTTCTTCATCTATACGGCCAATCCCGGTTGCGCCCAAAGCCATTGCCAGGGTTCGCTTTCCTTGATTTACTCCTCCACTTCGCAAGGTCTTGAGCGTCTCTAGTTGTGAGATCATTGTCTTTATTTTATTGAATTGAAATTAAGAAGGGCTAGTTATGATTGACAATTTAACTGAACTTCATAAATTTTAATTTATGTAGCAAATAGGTAAACATAGACGACGAGACGCTATCGCGTAATGAATATGTAAAATATTTTGCATAACATGTAGGCGTATGTTTGGCCTTCAAAAGAATGCATAATTCTAATGAATGTCGCAGATACACAAAAGTCCTTTTTTATGGGAAATCTTTACGTGCTTACTCAAATGAGTAAATTAATAAATTAAAATGAGTATTTTAAAATTAAAATAAAAAAACGTATCTTGATATTTGTTCTATATTTAAATTCCCAAGCCCTCAAAAGTCTCAAAACACATTTTAAAATAGTAGGTACATCTTGTTATGGCAGAAATAATAGGTATCTACTTACAAATAAAGAAAAAATAAGTTGCTGGAATTTCATTATTCTGTCAGTCTAGATTTCTGTAAATATGACTAATTAACGCTATTTTTTACAAGACCAATTTTTTTTATCATACTATAAAGTCACTGCTTCGAAATCTTATATATAAAATTCTCGTGTCACAATGTTCGTTCCCGTACGAAACGGCTTGACCGATTCTCATGAAATTTTGTGAGCATATTGAGTAGGTCTGAGAATCGGCCAACATCTATTTTTCATACCCCTAAAGACCACGCAGACGAAGTCGCGGGCAACAGCTAGTAATAATATACTTCTATTGGTTTTGATGAGTGAGTTCGCAAGCACTAAGATAATTATGTCAAATTAATGGCCATCTTTATAATTAATTTCATCTTGACACATCGATGCGCGGCGGAGTATTGGTCACATAAAAATATTAAGTTGCCTTCGACACGCGATGAAGATCAATCCTACCCTAGAAAAGGGGCCTTGACAAACAGAACAAACAAAGTGATCCCAAGGGTTTCATTATTTTGCTTTCAATATACAGAGCCCTGAAAATATATCGATATGAAGGAAGGAATTAAGTTATACATTCACTCACTTACTCATACATTCTTACCTTGAGCGGTAGTACTATTAGGTATTCTGTGCCTTGAGATGCCAATGCGGTCAGTTTACTTGGATTATGTATGTAGACAATGCCGTTTTTCAGCTAGTTACTTTCATTCATCGAAAGCATTATATCAACTAATTAAAGACTATAAATAGATATTGTGTTTTTCAACCTAAGTATGCCCCCCTAGCATGACTCCCAAAACACGATATGATATAGCGATTTATCGGCGCCAACTGTAAAAATATGATCGATATAGCTGCCATGTTGAATCACCGTGCCGGTGACGTCACATGTTATGTTCGCTGTTTCGATAAAAATTCAACATGGCGGCTATATCTGTCATATTTTAAAAAAAATGACCGTTGGTGTCGGTAAATCGCTATATCATATCGTGCTTTGGTGGTCATGCTAGGCGGCATGAATCGATTTGAATGTAGATTCTTCCGTCTAGTATTTTGCCACTTTTCTAGTCGAGCTACCTACGCTTGACCATGATCCTAGACCTTTTTGGACCATGGCTTTACTTACGTAGGTACAGTCACCGAAAGGTCAATCTACCCGTCACTGAACCGATTTTCAACTTGTAAGCCTGACACGTAGAGATTAATACCAACTGAGAAAATTTGACGTTTTGTGGTATGTAGTAGATTGACGAGCTGTTATCTGTACAATGTTGGAATGTGTCGGTTTTCTCACGATGTTTTCCCACACTGTAGAGCAAATGGCACAAATCCATACATAGATTCCGAATAATCCAGAAGTGCGTGCTTGGATTTGAATTCACAATCTACGAATGTCAAGACAAAGCGAGACTCCATTCATTGCATGTCGATCATTACAAAAAGCATAGAAATATTTGCATCAATCTAACAATTTGTCATCAAAAGTTGATTTAATTTTGTATAAATATTTTTGTAATCACCTTTTAAAACCCTTTATTTTGATCCGTCACGATAAGTTTGGAAGTTTTTTCTGCAGACCGCACATAACTGACAATTTAATTTACCATATTGTTTTAATGTTTACATCGCATAGTAGTACTTAAAGAATCTAACGATACCTTATACATCAAAATCGGTTAAGGCATTTAGTTGTATTCAGTTAATCAGTAAGTACATAAAGAGTTTCTGATTATGTAATATTGCAAGTCAAACCCGTATAATCTGACCGGCGTAAATCTTATCGATAGATATGAACTTTTCATAAAAGTCACTATCTAAATTATTGAGCCACATTCGAAATAACATAGCCCTAGTTTAAGTATGTACTGACGAAGCAGCTAATATGAGTTTCATTGGGAAAGTGGTGATTGTGACCGGTGCTAGTTCTGGAATTGGAGCCGCCACTGCAGTGAAGTTAGCTACAGCTGGAGCCAATGTGGTTCTAGTAGGAAGAAACGAAGACAAACTCAAGAATATCTCAGATAAGTGTAACAGTTTTGGAGCTAAACACCATGTTGTTAATGGAGACGTATCTATCGAAGCTGATGCTAAACGGATCGTCGATGAAACAGTTAAGAAATTTGGAAAAATTGATGTTCTTGTCAACAATGCTGGTATACTAAGACTAGCACCGGTAACAGCAGACAAACAGCTGGCTGTTTACGATGAGATCATGAACACAAACTTGCGCCCTGTGGTACACCTAACGACGCTCACTTCGGCCCATCTGATCGCAAGTCGAGGTAACATTGTAAATATTTCGAGCACCGCTGCAACCAAGGTGGTAGCAGGCATGTCTGCTTACGGTACCTCAAAATCTGCCTTGGATCGGTACTCCAGAGGAGCAGCCTTAGAATTTGCTAAACATGGCGTTAGAGTAAATGTGATTAGCCCGGGACCTGTACTGACGGATATTGTTGAAAATGCAGGATTGACGAAGGAATATAATTTAAACGGTTTTAAGATGCCTCTAAACAGGATATCCAATTCGGATGAAGTGGCAGATCTAGTTTTGTTTCTTGCTAGTGATAAAGCTGTTGGTGTGACCGGTTCCAACTATGTACTCGACAACGGTTTGTTGTTGAATTGATTGTCATAAATATAATATGTATCATCATCATCATCATTTCAGCCATAGGACGTCCACTGCTGAACATAGGCTTCCCCAGTGACTTCCAGATTGGCCGGTTGCGGCCCGCATCCAGCGGCTTCCTGCAACCTTTACCAGGTACCACCTTGTAGGTGGACGTCCTACGCTGCGTTTGCCGGTACGTGGCCTCCATTCCAGAACCTTTCTGCCCCAACGGCCGTCAGTTTTACGTGCTATGTATATGTATATGTATATTTCATGAATTTAAGTTTTATTTTTGTACAAAATTTAATTTATGCTCTTTCAAAAAAAACATAGATTACATCTTTTCGGTACACAGCTGTTTAAAATAAAAACTCCATACCAAAATACATTTGTGATTTTATTTCTACTTGAACATAATTTACTTTATAAGTTTTTATTCGACTAATTCTTGACTTTGACTAACATTAACGGCTTCAAAACCTATGAAAATTTAGCGGCATCCATTAATTTATGTGCATAGAAACTTGAAGTTGTTGATCAGACATTCAGGTTGTCTATTTATGGTATGATGCCGATACAGAAATGAGTGGTGGCGCCATCTCAGTGATATCTGTACCGTGTTTAATTACGCCAGTCTTGGTAGGTACATTTCGCCCACGTGAGCCAGTTTTAGATCTGACTTCGCAAATAGCAAATTGACTATTACAAATGGTGACAAAATATGGAAGGTTCTTTAGAGCTCGTTCGTAGAGACACAGACACAGTTCGTACTTTAAAGAAGTATAAATAAATTGTTGTCGGGCGATTATAAATGTTTATCTATTTATTAATAACTGAATGTTATTATAATTAGTTATGTAATTAATTTGATGCGATTGTAACATCTTGACAGTTTCAGTGTACGGCTGCATTTCGACCCGAGCGCTGATCTGTGCGAGCAAAAGAGGAAAGGATAAGTAGTTCGGATTCGCTCGGGCTTTAGTGGAATACAAGGCTTAGACGCGCGGATGTTGTCGAAACTTTCAAATCAGCAAAATTTAATAGACGACCTCCGTAGCCGAGAGGTGATAATACCGGTCTTGGTGTCGTTATCACTGAGGTCCCGGGTCCGATTCCCGGTCGGTCAATACAGAAAAATAATTTTCTATATTGTCTCGGGTCTGGGTGTTGTGGTACCGCCGTTATTTCTGATTTTTGTAACAAAATTACTTTAGCTACTTAGCATAGGATCAGAGCAATGTATGTAATGTTGTCCAATATTTATTAAAAGCCAAAAGAATAAATTTGTACCGTTCTTGTGATACAAAATCTTATCAGAAACAGTAACCAAAAGCTCATATTTTAATAATAATAATAAATTGTTACCACAATCACACCAATTAGCTAGCCCCAAACTAAGCAAAGCTTGTACTATGGTGACTAGAAAACGGATAAACATACTTAAATACATTTATAAACATCCATGACTTAGGTACAAATGCTCGTGTTCATCACACAAACATTTGCCCCTTGCGGGATTTGAACCCGCAACCACTGGCTTTGTAGTCCGGAGCGCGAACCACTTCATCAGACGGTCGTATTTTGCCGAACTCTTACTCTTTTCTTACTAATATTACTTATAAATGCGAAAGTTTCGATGAATGGATGTTCGTTACTTAATTACGCCAGAACGGCTGAAGGAAATTTGACATTTGTCACAGATATAGATTATAGCTTAAAATAGCATATATGATACTTTTATCTCAGAAAATGTATGGTTCTAAGGAAGCAAGATATCTGCCATTATAGATGGCGCTTCTTACCATTAGATGTCGCTGTTCAGTGACCAAAAAAAATTAGGACTATGGTTTTGCAAAGACCACACGAACAAAATCACGGGCAAAAGCCAGTAATGATTGTAATGAAAGTAGGTAAGCTTGTGTGCAAGTCAAATTTACACATACACTTTTCAGTGTGAGTTTAGTGCATTACAAATAAATTCGCAGTATTTTTACACTCGTAGAGATACTTTAATAAACATAACATACATTCGTAGAATCGCCGCGATCGGTTTGTTAATGTTTCTTAGAATACAAAAGTCAGCTTGATTAACTTAAATCACTACAATAATAAATAAATACACATTGGACAACATCACATACATTGCTCTGATCCTATGGGAAGTAGCTTAAGCACTTGTGTTACAGAAATCAAAAATAACGACGGTACCACAACACCCAGACCCGAGACAATATAGAAAAGCTATTTCTACGTTGACCGACCGGGAATCGAGCCCGGAACCTCAGAGATAGCGAAACCAAGTCCAGTATGCTCGCCTCTTGGCTACGGAGGTCGTCTGTGACGTGTGAATTGAGAAATGTTTAAAAATGTTTTTCTACATTATCATTTTAGTTAAAATATTATTATATCTATTGTATTTTTACCTGCCTGCGAAAAGAAAGGTGTTTTTTCAATTATTTAGAATAGAATACGTTTAGTTTACACACATGAAAGAAAAAAAAAGAAAAACTAAAAAAAACTATGAAGCGTATCTAATGTGTCAAAAAGGTTCCACAAACACACGGACTTATCACGACGCTGATTTTCAGCGGGGACCCCGACGCTAGGAGGAGCAGCGAGTGACTCAGATCAGATCACCAGAGAACCCCAAATCCCTCTTACGGACTCCGAGCCTTTAGGAAGCACA
The DNA here is from genome assembly GCA_963576865.1 of Anania hortulata. Taxonomy (NCBI): domain Eukaryota; kingdom Metazoa; phylum Arthropoda; class Insecta; order Lepidoptera; family Crambidae; genus Anania; species Anania hortulata. The sequence continues at coordinate 3,718,715 of OY756400.1, forward strand.
GAATCGGTTGAAGAAACTCATAAAACATATTACTGTTTACTTTTGGTGGCGTTTCTGGGAGTTGATAATACATTTTATTGTACTGCGTTTTATGTATTATGTCCTATTTTACTAGTTAACTTACTTATAAGAATTGATCCAAAAATAACAGGAACATTTAAATCGTTTAATTCACTTGCCAACACTTTGGTTGTTATGGCTTTTATAGAAATTATTTACATATATCTTGATACTTAGATGACAGTGGAATCATTCCTAAGATAGTAATAAAATATAACCTTATGAACTCTTAACAATAAACCCTTTGAAGTTAATTATGTATTTAGGCTACGTATATGGAAAATAAAGCAATGACAACTACTATGTTTACACGTTTTCCCATTTGTAAATCGACTTTCCACCTTTTAAAATTCGTACCCAGAAGTCCATAAGTCTTTTTGTTCTGTATCAATGCCCAAATAAGCGCACTCGCGACGGCCTTTGAGGCCCTCCCGAATAAAAAGTCTGCCTTTAAAGGGACGATCTCAAAAATGTTGCGAGGCTTTTCTTTTCAAAGGGATGGCATTATGCGGAATAAAGTTATCTGGACATTCCCTTTTATAGCGCGCAATCGTGACCGCTGGGATACGCGCTTGTTCGCCACAGAGATGCCATTCATTTTTGTAAATGTATTTTTTTTTGTGTTAGTTTTTAAGCTTACAGTATGTTAGTTTTATTTTTATTTTGTAAACTTTTACTGGCCTACTCTACGTTATGGTTTAAAGCTGTAAGTGGACTACGCATTTAAATGTTATATTTTTTTATTGAAACACATCGTGTTGGTAATATATAGTGTTGATTCCATCAATCAACATATAGTGTTGATGATGGAGGGGTTGTAAGGCCAGTAACTAAACCCTTCTGTCAGATGCAATCATGCTTACTTAAAAAAGCATCTGAATAGGCTTCACTCTATACACCACTAGGCCGCTTGGTGGAAGATGGCTCAATACACGTTGCGCCGACCGGGACTGCCAAAACAGGCCGGGCCGTGGTTCGGTTCGTTTCTAGCGGGCCCAATCTAGGGATGGGTCGTACTTGGGCCTCAATGGCACCTCTATACGCTGGGACCCTGGCTTGGGCCGTCGTCCGAAGGGTAGTTTTCCTCTAAAAAACAGTCGGGCTATGTCTGTATCGGCCAAAATAAAAGACAGGAACACGCAACTTGAGGCCTGAAAAAGACTTACTTTATTTTAATATATTAAGTATTAATACTTATTATCTAAGTTCACATATAATTAAATTTTAATATAATGCACTTTAATTAACAGTCATAAGGTTAAAAAAACAATAAAACGTTTACGTCTTAGTTTATAAAGGGTCTACAGAAATCGTTTGCAGCATTTTAAGTGTGTGGCATCATTCGACGCATCCCATCGGTGAGTCGTATCGCAAAAAGGTCGCTACCGAGTCGGTCATTACATAGAATAGCCGCTAACATTCCGGCGAAAGTAAAATTTATATGCCTCTATGTTTTTTATTTCGCTGTTAAATTTATTGTTCGCGTTTTACGCGCTACCTGTATTTTATTGCCGGCGTTTATGTGGTAATGTTTGGTATATTTCATAATACAAGTATCAAAATAAGTAATTGTCATCCCTAGATCATCGTTATACTCTGGAGTAAATTAATAGACGACATCTTCGATATTATTTGTGAAGGCTGGAGATTTTGAGGAAAAAGTACAGTTAATAACATAGCAGCTGAATTGATCTAGATGCACTTTTCTGAGAAAGATTAATTTTGCTTAAATATTTTCTTAATCATCATAATCATAATCATAATATTTTATTTGCCTAAGAACATGGTATAAAGATGTTACATTAAAAAAGGTTCACATGTCTTGCCAGGATTATTAGCATGCAAATATTAATTAGATTAAATGTAGATATATACATTATGCGTGAGACAATTATAATATATTTAGATTGATATACAGGGTGTAACGAAAAGGTGAAATAAAACTTTAAGGGGTTATTCTACGGCTAAATTACATCAACTTTTTCTATAGACTCAAAATCAAAATCTCAAAAAAAAAAGACGTTTCCATACAAACTGATGCCAGCTGGGCGCGTTTTAGTATTTTTTTTTGCGATTTCGATGTTGGTCCCATAGAAAAAGTTGATGTAATTTAGCCGTAGAATAACCCCTTAAAGTTTTATTTCACCTTTTCGTTACACCCTGTATAATAACATCGATTGGAATACTAAATTAATAGGTATTATCACTTTTAATTAACTGGTCAAATTAAATCGAGTAAATGAGATGTGCTAGAACTACTTGACCAAGTAGTTCTTTTAGGTCATAAATTATTTGGTCAATAAGCCACTTGTACTCTTGCCGTATAGAATGATCAAAGAAAGGCAAAGTTTTAACATGTTAGCTCATGCCTAATATATTATGAGACATAATATAAATTATTATGAGCACAAATCTGTACTGTTTCCGAGAACAATGGTTTAATAATAATAATAATTGTTCGAGAATATTAAACTGCTTATAAAAATAATAATAATGAATTCTCTCTAGAGTCACATCAATTATCTAGCCTCAAACTAAACAAAGCTTGTACTATGGCCACTAGATAACGGATAACATAATTAAATACGTTTATTCACATCCATGACTTAGGTACAAATGCTTGTGCTCATCACACAAACATTGGCCCCTTGCGGGATTCGTACCCGCAACCTCCTGGCTTTGTTTTCCAGAGCGCGAACCACTACACCAGATGGTCTTTTACGTATGCTGAAAGCACCTAATTCGCAGTTTTTAAAAAACGAAGATACCAATTTTTTTCTTTAGATAAGACAAGATAAGATAAGATAAGATGTAATCTTATTAGTAATAACAGAAGGTAAGTGAACTCACTACATGCACATACTTAAACATGTATATCTAGCATAGTGCTTAGTCATTTATCCTTATTGTCAATGTTAGACAGCCAACAATGCCAAGCAAACCATTAAAAGTATTATGTTACATACTATGGGGCTTTAAATTCTCTCCAACTTCAGTTGTCGTCTGTATTTCAGCCGACTTACTAATGAAAAATTTATCAGAGGTACAGCTACGGCACCTGTAGATATGACATTATACCTTATATAGAAGCTAATAAGAGTCAAATATAATCTTGAACCTCCTGTACGGTATAGGACACCTCCGGGACTAACGAACGAGCTATGAATACATATTGAGCATTAACAACACTGATAAAGCTGTTTAATTAATTGCTTTCTAAATACTACATAGAATAGACTAGAGGAGCACTGGATAAGAAACTGATTTGGTAAATAGGTTAAATCCTAAATAATGCATCGTAACTCGTAGCGCTTTCTCTGTCACCCTGTATTGTTGTGTGTTTAATGGATTTTTGAATTTTATTAAGATAGGAATGGATGCTCGCCTTTTTTTGCGAGATCGAATCAGGAATGAGGAGATTCGTAAACGAACAAAAGTCGCTGACATAGCCCAACGGATTAGCAAGTTGAAGTAGGCAAGGCACATAGCACGTAAAACTGACAGCCTATTGGACAGAAAGGTTCTAGAATGGAGGCCACGTACCGGCAAGCGCAGCGTAGGACGTTCACCCACTGCACTGAATGCAGGCCGCTTTTAACGAGCCAACCTGGAAGCCACTAGGGGACGCCTATGTTCAGCAGTAGACGTCTTATGGCTGAAATGATGAATGATAGATTTCTGAAATGCCAAATTGAGAAATTGAGAATTTTATACGAGGTAACAAGAAGCTTTCTGCCTGCCTAGCATAAGCACTAAAACACGATATGATATGATATGCTATAGCGAAATATCGACACCAACTGTGAAAATATGATAGATATAGCCGCCATGTTGAATCGCCGTCACATATTAAGATCACAGTTTCGATAAAATTCAAAATGGCGGCTATATCTATCATATTTTTAAAGTTGGTGTCGATATACGAGTATCGCTATATCATATCATATCATATCATGTTTTGGTGGACATGCTAGGGGGGCAGGGCATTATTCTGTTCAACGTCCAATTTAGATCCTCCTGCGTAATACTTTGACACCTAGTAACTGAACGAGTTTATTTGCATGTATGTTTCTTTTAGTAAATTACTTTGCAAGTATTGAAGATTACATATATTAAAAAGTCAATTCGACCATGCCGGGACTTGAATTTGAATTATTTCTGACCGAACATATGTTTACTATATGTATTATAGGTAAATAAAATATTTAATATAATTTATTGTACAAAAAATATATGAGAATAGGGATGATGATTAAGTAAAAAATAAATTAAATCCTATTTAGTCAGTAAGATTATCGAAAAATTAATATTTTTTCATTAGTCAATAACCAAAAAAAAGTGACAATAAAGCGCATCAAAGTTCGGAACGTCACTTCTAAATAAAAATTGTACCAAGACGTGACGACATGCGACATTTCAAATCAATTTGAATTTGTTGTAACCATAAACGAAGAAAAAAAAGTTAATCATCATGCCTTTGAATTTATTCCTCAACAAGTCTGCAGATTCTTGTCTTGATATTTTCTATGAAACTTTATACGTATTTTTTATTTTTTTACTATATAAGTTTTGCGTAACTTAAAAAAACAACATGTTATAACCAAAATATTATGTTTATTGCTTTTCAAAATACTCTCCTTTACATTTTAAACATTTATTCATGCGATCGAACCATTTTTTAAAACAGGAGGACCACAGATCTGAAGGCATGTTTTCTACGTGCTGATTGAACGCTATCACTGCCTCTTCGGAGTTGGTAAAAGTAAAACCTCTCATCAAATCTTTGATTTTGGGGAAAATACAGAAATCACAGGGTGCTAGGTCGGGGCTATGCGCAGGATGGTGACGAGTTGTACTTTTTCGGAAGCTAAAAATGACTTTGTTTTGTTGGCCGTGTGTAAAGAAGCGTTGTCATGATGTAGGAGAACGCGGCTTTTGGGTCGTCTTTCGCGAACTTTTTCTAACACCCTGGGTAAACAAATGGTAGAATACCACTCGGCATTAACACTCTTTTGATCTTCAAGTGGAATTGTACAGATGAGACCCGTAGCTGAGAAAAAAAACGCCATCATTTTTTTACCAACGTTTCTCGCCTGCCTCACTTTTGTTGGCCTGTTCTCATTTTCTGTTTTTTTCGGGTTCAAAACAATAAATCAACGTTTCGTCTCCTGTGACAATGTCATAAACAGCATTAGAATGTCCGTGGTCGTACTTCAGTAACATCTGTGAGCACCATTCCACGCGAGCCCGCTTCTGCTCCGCTGTCAGTTCATGAGGGATCCAACGACAGCAAAGTTTCCGAACTTTCAATAGTAAAATCATAGTCATAGTAAAATTTTCTGAATTTGACTCATACCAATCCCCAATAGTCCTCGAATTGTCTCATACGTAATCCGCGGGTTTTCTTCAATTAGCCGCTTAACAGTAGCCACATTATTTTCGTTGACGGCAGTTGAAGGCCGCCCTTCACGAAATTCGTCATGTAAAGAAACTCGACCTCTCTCAAATTCAGGAAACCATCGCCTCACGGTGCTCAAACAAGGTGCTTCTCTCCCAAAAGCATTTTGAAGACGAGCGGAGAGAGAGAACTTTTAAAATCATAAAAAATCATCGCTCTAAAATCTTTTCTACTTAATTACATTTTCGTTGCGTACATAGAAATTTAATGTGTGATAAAAAACATTTGACAAATCATTTCCCACCAATTGTTTTATTTTATTACTAAGAAGGTTGCAACGTTTAAAAAATATAACATTCGAAATTCAAATAGTTCTGATTATTTAGAAGTGCAAAACTTTTAGTGTGCCCCATGTATAACATCATCCGTGAATGTATTCCATGTAAACAGATTACTTGCTCACTATTTCCAAAATGGTTTAATACTTCGTTGATACATATATTTAAGAACAAAAACAAGGCATGGATAAAGTGGAAAAAGTATAAAAATCAATCTAAGTACCTAAATCATAATAAGTACGATTGCATAAATATAGTACAAAATATATTTTACAGAGTGCCAGTCAGACCGAGTATGCGAGCCTGTCGAAATACTGGACTTTTCTCTCATCCACCGTCTTGTACAAACGCAGGCAAGCGCTCGCCAGTGTTCCGTCTGACTGACGCATACAAGAAACACTTTAATGAAATAGACATATTTGCAGCCAATTTAACTTCCTACAAAAAATCTTTTAAAAAAAGCTAACAGAGCTTGTCACTTAACTAACATACTTTTTAAATTATAATTTTAATTTGCATTCTTGGAGTTACTGTCCTTATAATCATAAAAATGTACATAGCCTACTATCTCTCAACCTTATCTTAGTAATCTGAGGTTATCGTTATTGATATCACAATAACTAGAGCCTTTTAGTTAAGATTTTAAATAAGACACATTGTGATATTGTTGGATTATTCAATTGAATGAAAAAAAAATCCCTATTACAACTGACATTCAGCACAAAACTTGCTTATTAACATAATTATATATCTGTACCAACTATGACTATCCTAAACTACAAGAAAGCAAATGCCTCTGCAGAACTATTTTCACCTATTGATTACTGAAATCTCGTGAAACAACAAATAAAATTAAATGGTGTTTTTGACCCGTGATATTATTTCGCATACCTTAGAACAAAATGCATCCCAAACGGACTCAAAACCCGGGTAAAGTTCATGCACCTTTGCGACATGTGAAATAATTAGTATCCTCGCACGCGGCCCAATAAAACGAAATCCTGCAGACGATGCCCTGCGCCTGCGCCGATTACCACTTTATGGGGTAAATTCTCCCTGCGATGAGGCAGATTTTGACGATTTGGAAGTACACATGTTACAACATTGTGTAACAACTTATGGGTGCCACCAAAATAAAATTCGGGAGGAATATTTAGGTTTCTTAGCAATAAACATTTTACTGATTATTATTACTGATCAAGAAAACGTATACAGTAATAGTCTGTCTAATAAAAGTTGATAGTGACCATATAATAGATATTAGTGACTATTTGAGAGATAAAAAAAGGATTTCATGTGTAAACCATTTCATTGTTTGACTACAGAATAGTTTGTGAAACCTAATGCAAAACAAAGAAAGAAAAAGAATCGACCGCCTCAGCTAGGAATCGAAGCTCTCTTTGATATCCACCTAAAGTAGTAAATTTTTTTAGTGTTTATCTTATCCTAGCATGTAATTGCGAAAATAAACATAAAAAACATCATTTTAGGCCAGGAATAATTTTTCTAAGTCTGGCAGCCCAGCGTCGCACGCGCAGCAGTATCGCCACGCTGCCGGCCGAGTGCGGTCGCTGCCTCGCGAATGCGTTTGCGCAAGTGTCCGCAATATTTGTGTCGTCGGTGCGATCGTCATGCCAAGTGTGTGTTGTTTAGATAAGGGTCGTTGACGTTGCTAAAACAGTTAATTGTTATGGTCTATCGGAGGTGATTGTGTTTAAGTGAACTATTTGCCAATTCTGATTCAGTTTCCACGAAACTGTTTACATGTGATGCAAGTTTCCTGCCGGTGAACATAATTTGATTTCGATAATGCTCGAATCCGATAATTTCCTAGTACTGATGATTCATGTTTTTTGTTATTGTTGAATTCTCTTAAAATAAATAAGTATTTCTTTGGAAAATAGAAATATTAGCTGATTCGCATTTCCTAACTTGTTATACAAACTGAATCTCATTCTTAAACGGCCTCATCTGAAACTATACTAAAAGCGACATGATGTCAATTTGATTATCAGATTGTGACTTTTCAGATTGTCAATTGACTATAGGTAATATGTCACAACTACAAGCACTATTACAGTCTCAATCTCAACTTTTAGATGATTTCATGCCGTGTTTGACCAAAAATATATCGGTTACCTACTACGTTTTGGTTACTTAGGTTTCATGCAAATTTTGCTAGAGATTTCTTAGAAAAATTAGGTTTTAAGTGTACTGCGAAACCAAAGATAATATTTACTTCTATTTTGCAAAGTTGGTTGAAAAGAAATGTATCTATTATTGGTTGACCTTTGCACCAACGACTATAAACTCATTAATCTATACTCTACTCTCAACTCAATGTATCATCATCATCATAGACAATAGCTTTGAATTATTTTCGTCATCACTTATTATAAGTTTAACTCTATGTTGTCTGTACAAGCTCATCTTCAACTGCTAAAGCGATTTTGATATGATATTTACTAACTAATAAATAAATTGATTCGAGGGTGGTTTGTATAAGCTTTATAACCATAATACTTAGTTCTAGCCGGGACAGGTCGCTAGTTCATTAAATATAACTGAATACAGTACGCAAGCTTACACGCCTAGCTATATTATTCCATTATAATCTGAACTGGCATTTAAGCGTAACGACTCTACGGTGAAAGTTCAGTTTATACTGGTATTACTATTCCATATCATTTTCAATCACGACCCGATTACGTCAATTACCACTCGTTGAGCTACTAAATATCAATCAGAGCCTCTTGTCTTATTGAATGTGGGGCAAGAATGCGTCGCGATAAGTTTCAACTAACTTAAAAAAAAGTAACAAGGATTGTTAATTTGACGCGTAGGTATATTTTACGCTTTTATGGCAGGGGATACCGGGGATAGTTGAATAAAGGGCAAGGCCGTCTTAACACATCCTGGGGCCCAGGGGCACACAAGAATTTAGGGGCCCTATTGCAAAGTAAAAATGAATTATTAATGATATGAATTCATGACTTCCAAAAAATTTTTTTTAGGCTTAGACCTTCTTTTCTTTCTTTTCACTTAACAGTGTTTCTTAGTTTACAAACATGTTTAGTGCATTGGGGCTCCCGTGAGGCTGGTGGCCCTGGGCACAGGCCCTGTGTGCACTTATGGTAAAGACGGATCTGCTAAAGGGGTAGGTTGACTAACTGTAAAATAAAATACCTTTTTGAAAGTGTTTTATTATTCAATTAAGTGCGACTGTAACTGTGTTTCCTCAGTCATCATCATCATTTCAGCCATAGGACGTCCACTGCTGAACATAGGCCTCCCCCATTGACATTAAGATTGGCCAGCGTCTTCCTGCGACCGTTACCAGGTCGTCTGACCACCTTGTGGGTAGACGTCCTACGCTACGCTTGCCGGTACGCGGCCTCCATTCTAGAACCTTTCTGCCCCATCGGCCGTCAGTTTTAAGTGCTATGTAAATTGGGTAAAACTGAATATTTTGCTACTACAGGCGCAAATGTCATTTTTGACAGCTGACTGAGGCAAGACAACACAGATACCTTTACACTTTCCTGGTAAAAAGGGTCTTGATAGACAAACAGACAGACAGGCGGACAAGACAACGAAGTGATCGTAAAAGAGTTTCTTTTTACATTTTGATGTACGTAAGCCTAAAAAGACGAAATCAGAAAATGACTATTTGCTCAGTTTTATATACCAAATTGAGTAAACTCCTCTATAGTCCGGACCTAGGAACTCACACGCAGTAGGCTGAGAAAACCACCGGTATTGAGGCCAGACTATTTTGATGGTGATTCACTAGAACATCTGGTAATATGATCTAATCGCTGCCTACCGTTATGCAAATTTAGTGTTTTGGGCTACGTCAACGTGACCATTTACAGGTATTGTTTGATAAAGTATATTATTATAACCTGTTGTATTTTTTTTATATTTTTTATTGGACAACATTACGTACATTGCTCTGGTACCACAATACCCAGACCCGAGATAATGAAGAAAATATATTTTTCCACATTGACCGACTGGGAATCAAAACCGGGACCTCAGCGACAGCGAATTATTTTGCGAATCACAAATCTTGGCTTGCAAGCAGACAAAATATTGTTCTGTTTTACAATTAAATAACAATGACGCATAACCAAAACAGATACCATGCCAGTCTTCTACTAGTCAAATGAATGGTATCTAGATCAAATAAACAAGATAACTGCAAATATGCGTTAACAAAACACCAATTGTGTGGTTACGAAAAAAGGAATTTACATCTTTGGGTTACGAAGTAATAAGACCTTGTCAAGATCTCCTATTAACCATCTCAAGTCAATATATCTAAAACATATCTTATATCTATTTGATAAGCTCAGCGTAGGACGTCCACTCATAAGGTGGACAGATGACCAGGTAAAGGTCGCAGGAAGACGCTGGATGCAGGCCGCTTCCAACCGGCCAATCTGGAAGTCAATGGGGGAGGCCTATGTTCAGTAGTGGATGTCCTATAGCTGAATTAATGATGATGGTCTATTTTAATTAATTAAAAGTGAACCTGAAACCTGCATTTAAGCTGACTTCCCACAGCACAATGCCAATCGGAATATCAAGATGCGTGAGCTTGGAGCACATCACATATAAAGTTATTTTCATCGACACAGATTCCCCCGTTATTTAATATGTGACTAGTGTTCCTACAGTACTGTTATCGAATGGCCAAGAGATGACAGGACTTTTTAGTCCATACTAAACTAGCAGTTGCCCGCGACATCGTTCGCGTGGTCTTTAAAAGAAAAAAAAGAATTAGCGAAATTGTTCCAACCATTCACGGTGATGCGATGACCAAGGGAAATAGAGATTCTTTTTTATATAAATAGATGTTTGTGAAAAAACACTATTATAACAAGTTTTGGAGATAGACTATGCTATAAGGTTATGTGCTCGATGTGCGTGGCCTATTTGAAACGGCCTTTTTGTTTATACACCTTGTTATTATTGAGAAAATAGCCCAGTAGGTTATTTCGATAATATTTATTACTATCTGACTTAGCGAACTTCGCACCGCCTCTTCATAAAAAAACGAGATTTTTTCGATGTTTTAGTAGTAATTTTGTTATTCGGGGCGAGGAAAAATCCAACAAATCAAAAGTCATAAAAATCGGTCCAGCCGTTTTTGACTTATTATTAAGATTTGAATGATACCTTCTGATAAAATTTATCTAGTATCAGGGAAGAAATTAACGTGTAAATAAGTATTTTATTCATTTAGGTACTTCATTCACAAAATGACTTAAAGTAAGTAGGTATCTAGTGTTTCAATTGCATGTCTACTTTGTATTCCCATTATCTTGCTGCTTTGTCTGAATAACATTAATGAACAATGGCACAGTGTTGACGACAAAATACCAGTAGTTATATACCAATAATACTATGGACTCATGTATTAGTATGTAAAACTTGCGTAGGTAGTCATTGCGGCAAAAGATTGTGTTGTACAATTCTATAAACACTCGTTAGAAATGAAAATCAACAGATATGCCCCCGAAGACTTAAAACTCTTTGAGAGTCAATTTTAAATTATTTAGTTATTGCATGTTGTTCTTTATTGTTTAAAAGTCTTTGTGTAGAAACATCTTATCTCTTTGAAAAAAGCAAAATTTTCCAAATTCCTACAAAACCACTAGATGACCTATAACATTAAATGTCACCGTATAATTAATAGACTCCTTATACGGGCCCAGCTAATAGCAGTAGGTGATATAGCCTTCCATAAAAGTACCGAAGTCGTTTACAACGAATGACCTCGAACTTGATACTCGCGTTAAGGCAATTCAATTTGATGTACTTACGAAGAATTTGCAAGTCGGAACAGACAATGATAATGTACACTTTCTACAGCACTGCGATAAAATACCAATCAAAAATGTAACAAAGTTGTTAGCGTTCTCAAAACTTTTTCTTTCTATGATGAGATATGACAGAGACCCTGTTTCTATTTCATAATTAACTTATTGGATGCCAAAAAGTTGCATGAGACATTTTTTTATTGTGTCTCGTGTTTCTGGGTTGAGGGGTTACAAATACACATTTAAAAAGACTCGCTCAACGTTTTAATTTAACATAAGCAAACAAAACAAGTCATGTACTTTCGTGTCGATTTTTTACCTTGAGTTTTCCATTAAGTAACCAGGCCATTTTATACTTCAGTTGGAATCTTGCGACGAAAGCTTACGAGATAAACGAACTGCATTAAGAACTCGCGGATGTGTGTAGGTGTAAGTAATGGAAGCCCTCTCTCGTGGAAATTTTATGCTTGTATACGTTAAACTTTTATCTCTTAGAATTTGTGCTGAAAATAGCAATCATGCTAGTTCGTTAAATGTTTACATCGAATGTTTCTTAATTAAGACTATTTAATTGATGTCTCTGAATTCCTTTCAAATTGCGTCATTCTGATAGACTCTAACGATTAAATGACAGTTCAAAGATAAGTTTAAGATGATCGCGATAGGTTTGCACATAAATTACTGGTATAGCTGGAGCGTATAGCGGCTGTTGCGCAATTATTTCTGATAGATTGATGAGTTGGCGAGATCTAACTAGTGTCTAATGCGGTTGCCTTACCGTGAAGGATTTATGGTGATTATTAACTGATTTGATGAGATCAACTACTTATCTGCAACTCTTTTTGAGAAAGCAATTTAGTGAACGGTCTTAGATATAGGGGTGGTACACTAACTTCCATTTATTATCAGTTCATTAGACCTCAAAACTTTTACAACGTGTTAAAATATTTCATCCTCAAAATGAATTAATGAATATAAATAAAGGTATGCGTCAGGTGACACACCAATAATTGTGATATTCTTAAGTAAGGATGACTAGATTGATTTGAGGCAGTACACCCAGACGCTAGCCTAGAAAGAAACCTCCTCAGAAAAGATGCCTAATTTTTACCCGATCGAGAATTAAACCTGTATTCCTTTCGCCCACACTACTATTTGAGTCGTCAGGGTATTGATCTATACTTTCCAAATCTCTAATAACAGATAAACAGATAAATTTAGTCTTTCCACCTAACCTACATACTATTAATTTTGAATGTAACTCCAAAAATTACAAATGAGTAGTCCAGTAACCGCAGTCATAACATCTGCAACAATGTTTCCATATTAATTTAGTGCGGGTAGTACCAGACTATCACTTATTCAAATAGCTGTTCTGAGTCGGTACCCTTGAGCTAAAAACGTTATATCTCAGACTCCTATTTACTATTTGCAGAGTATATTTGCGGATACATACCTTGTTGGTCGATGACTTGTGCTGTTTTGTCTACATAACAGTGTTCGTAATTGTTTTATTCGAATTTAAGCAGTTACCTATACATTTAGTTTCAAATTTTCCATGCACTATTTGAAACTTTTCATTGGTATTAAAAACATTCTTAATTTTTTATTGGTTTTCAATTTTAATTCAAGTAGACACATAAAGTTCAAAATGGTGGCAACTATTTAGCCACCACTTGTTAATGAGTTAAATATTTCTATTTAATATTAACGCTTTGTTATTATTGGTTCAACTGCTTTCTTTTATAGTCAATTTGGTAAAATAATTTATGTTTGTAATTTTGTGAAAGAAATAAACTGTTCACGATTGACCCAAACAAATTAAATTTTGAATCTTGTATATTTAGGGTTTAGTCATCTTGCATGTAACCTTGCACTCCTACTCGCAATTTGCCAATTGCGCAATAAAACACCATCCAATAAGCAGATCTGCAGCAATTGTACCGTTTTCTACTTTGTTATTCAGTAAACACCGTATCCATACAAACTGCCAACGGTATTCCTCAGTACATGTTATTGTCATGCTGTGGGACTACTGTTGTTTTGTTAGAGTTTGATGCACATTGCATGTTTATTTGCATGCACTGACTGCTAGGGAGGTCTTCGGAGTAATTAAAGTACTTAAGTACATTCCAGTTAATGTTAAGGTGAACAGTTTTAGCAGTAGCTTTATTCATTAAAATTTACTTATCGTGCGTTTTGTCATCAGTTCATCAATAAACTAGCAATTAGTTAAAAATGCGAATACAATTCTCCATACACAAATTTCCTACTGCAGTCTGAAATTTTGAATGTTTTCAACGGCAATTTTATAATATGTCTTATGTCGTTTTATTTAATTACCTATGCATCTAGCTACTCTTAGGGAATAAATGCTGTGTCTGCGGAATAGAAATTCCTCTATTATCAAAATTAATCCCAACGGATTAGCAATCTGAAGTGGCAGTGGGCGGGGCAAATAGCACGTAGAACTGACGGTCAATGGGGTAGAAAGGTTCTGGGATAGAGGCCACGTACCGGCAAGCGCAGCGTAGGACGTCCACTCACAAGGTGGACAGACGACCTGGTGGTAAAGGTTTCCTGCAAGCCGCTGGATGCGGGCCGCTTCCAACCGGCCAATCTGGAAGTCACTGGGGGAGGCTTGTGTTCAGCAGTGGATGTTCTATGGCTGAAATGACGATGATGATGATGAATTTTAACTGAATTTCGTTAATTGTAAATTAAAATAATAAAAAAATATATATCACCAGCTACAATTTACCGATCATTCCAGGTACATTTTGATTTGCTAATAAATTGATAATTCTCCCCTGCACATTTATTCATATCGATGACCAATCACTTCCTCATTTACTCAATTATATCTGATTATACGACTAGTCGTGAAATGAATTCTGTTGCATATTTATGTTGAACCAGCTTCACAAATCGATCCATTTACGTCTACCAATTAGGTATATTGCGATGATAGGCAATAAAATGTTCGTTAATATGAACTATTAATATAGTACACTAGTGGTTTCCCGCAGCTTTATCCGTGTAAATATTAAATTTCTTTGAATCGATTGAATCAAATAAATAACTATCATAAAAATTAAACAGCTTGGAAGTGGATTGAAGAATACGATCTTTTAAGTTTCTGTCTTTAGCAGCCGTATACTGCCTTCCTTCTGTCAAATCATGTTTAGCTTAAAATGTATATAAAGGTCTAACTTAAAATATTTTTTAATCCTTTAGTCTAGCAAAACGAGACACTATGAACATTTTTGTTAGCGATCGGTCGGCATCCAATACGTTAAACCACCGATAAAGAACTTTCCAACTCAGCGCATCCTTATCTTGACCTGCATGTGGGTGTTCATAATTCACAATATCCCGTTGTTCAGCCGAGGATGTCCAGGATAATGACGGTGGCCTGGCGCACCATCCGTGACCGTGGGCGACCGCCGCAACCGATCGTTCAGTCGCCATCCGACTTTCCGATGCATAACTCGAAAAATTAGCCACATAAGGAAAAACAAAAAAACTCGAAAAATTACACGACTCGAAAAATTCCATCGTTCCGAATTCAAAATCTGTTTTCGATATACGAAATTGTTACCGGTGTCCTTCAACGTTCCAATAATCAAATGCATTGGAAGTGCGAGGCAGTTGCGTTCTATACTCGCTCGATACCGGTTAAATCTTTCACTTGATACTCGTTAAGACTAGTAATTGTGTAATTTAAGTGTTAGATTTCTTAAAACTAGTTAAGCAAGGTTCTCCTGTATTCATTGTACAGCAATTTATCTCCTTAAGTGCGTAACTCAAACATCATCTACGTAAATTTTCAGAAGTGACTATTTGAGTTCAAGAATCAGTGGTGAATCAGTGTCCAGTGTTTGTGAGTGAACGAAAATGTTGATAACAAAATACACGGCCATCTTGCTAGAGAGTGCAAGGAGTTCAGAGGCAAGGAACGCTGCCATGTCCAGGTCTCGGGAGAGAGGAGCCTGGTCGTCTTTGGATAGTGGCTCTAGCGGCTCCAGGCCTAGTTGGAAGCGACGGCATTTTCAATACAGGTAAGTTATACAGTAGCTACTTTTTTTGCGGAGAAAAAAATATTTAAATTATCTTGGGCAATTGGAAGTTTCGTGTGTGTTAATTATTCTGACTGGACTACTGGCCTGTGGACAAAGGGCAGTAGGCAGACCGCTGAGTTGGTTACGCTGTTTCTTGTCATCTCCAGCTAATGTGTAGTCTCTGAGACCCGGTTTCCACCAAAGCGGAGACGAGACGAGAGGAGCTGTGTTTTCATAAAAATGGCAACCCGAGCGGACTTAAGCGGACTCCGCTTTGGTTGTCGGTAGTATGAAAAAACCGGGCAAGTGCGAGTCGGATTCGCGCACGAGGGGTTCCCTACCATTATCTATAATATTCAGAGAACATTTTAAGCGTCTATCTGTTGCCATTATTAATATTAAGCAAAAAACGGCAAAAAAACACGTTTGTTGCATGGAATTTTTCAGAAATAGATGATGATCTATGAAAATTTTAACTGTCTAGCTATCACGGTTTATGGGATACAGCCTGGTGACAGACAGGCAGACAGACAGACGGACAATGGAGTCTTAGTAATCGGGTCCCGTTTTTACCCTTTAGTTACGGAACCCCTTAAAACTGGGCCTAAAGCGGTAGTAAGGCAAATCAGCAATCATCAAACCGCTGATTTAATGATATTGTGCAATTGACTGGGTTACATTAGAAATAGGCAAAGGATCGTGAGAAGTGGCGCGGTTATTTAAATATATATGCATATTAGAAACAAATTGGAAAGATATAGGTACAGGGAATCCCGTTATTTAATCAAGGATAACCTTGTAACCACATATTCTGTACATCATAGTAAACAACTTTTGTTCTATGACTTTTTTGTCTTTCGATAAAAAATCAATCGGCTCTTTGATAATTTTGTATGAAGTCGATAAATTTGCATGTAATACAGAACAAAAGTTATTCATAATGATGTATATGTTACGGGTAAAGTTGGAATAAACTCAAGTTTACCCGGGTTTACTTAGTATTACCCAAGGTTTTTGGGTAATAATCAAATAATAATGAAAATAAGTATTAATTCGGGATACCCACTTATTTACTAACTCACCTAGGTGTCTCCAATGCTTACTGGGTAATGTTAGATTAATGACTGAAATTGAAAACTAAGGTAAGAAACACTTTAATTATTAAAAAAATATGAAAAGAACTTAATAGAGAAACGTAGAGTAATTTGCGTGCCGTGTCCATACTCTTAGTATTTGTTTAGATAATTTCCAGGTGCTTTATCTCAACATTTTTGAACTGGGCGATACCAAAAGAAAAAACATGTGTATTGTTTTTTTTCCTCATAGATTGTTTATTATATTGATGGTGATAAAAAATTCTTCCTGTATACACTATGTGGTTACATTACAAGGTTATCTTTGATTTACTGGACTATTTTATTTTATTTTTATTCAGGAAATCAACGGCGATACATTGCATTTTTAAAATTAAATAGTTTCTTAAAATATACAGCTAATTATAGATTTCCACAGATTAAATAAGAAAGTAGTACTACACGGGATAGTCTGACTGATCCGCTGATTTAGAACTAAACTTTTTATTTCTATTTATTTTTGCACTTGAACAATACAAACAACGCAGCTGATATTCCAAAGTCTGAAAACCGTGTATTCCCAATTAGATGCCTCCACGTCCCGTCTGCATTGCACCCGATTGCGGCTAATAAAAATGCAATTCTCGTAATGCACCGACTCTATTTACTACCTTAATGCGCTGTCCTGATGCATCCGATGAATACCTAATGTCCTTTGTACAGTGTCGTGCCAACGTTTAAATGTGCGGGCTTTGATAAAAACGCAGCCGGAGTTCAATCTGGCGCGTAATTTTATAAGAAGCTAGATGGGACGTCTAGAACCTAGAGATTTTACAATTTAATTAGTTGAGTAAGATTTTAAACAAGTTTTTTTTTTAAATGCACTAAAACTTTATGTGAAAGTAAATATGAAAAGCACATATCAATAACAACTTAACAAAGACTACATCGATTAAACAACAAGTCATGCTTAACTAAAATAGAAGGCAAAAGGCAGCTGTGCTGAATGCTGATAAGGCTTATGTGTATTTCAAGAGACGGCAAAACCTCGCCATACGCTGACTAAAAATTTCTATGTGACTAACCGCTGCATTATATTTGTTTGTGACTCTTAATAATTCTTATTTTTCTCAAGAAGCGCCAAGAAACAAAAGCCTCGTACGTATAAGCATATATACTGAAGCATCTCAGTGTCAGGGCACAAATTGGCCGCATCCGCTGCACCATTCGTTTGAGTCCAGCCGTCTCTGACAGCTACTATTACTGACAATTATGTTTTATGATCATTAAAACACAATTGACCAAGAAAAGTACGACCATTTGTCGTAATTTCCAAGTCAACTGTAATAATTCCTGGATGAATAAACTTGGGTAAAGTTTATTTTTCTATGGGAACAAATCAAACCTACCATTTCATGTGATTTGCAGAAGGATTCTTATGTTTCAGTTCCTCTATGTCACTCGTATAGAGTGTATTTAATTTAATGTATTTCCTGATTATGAGTTTGATTTTTTTTTAGCGTGTCGGGAAAGGCGACTAATTTCTGTATAACGAGACAGGCAGCAGCGTCTGCGTGCGAAATCTTATAAAAAAATTGCGCTCGCCAACCCGCCTGCCAAGCTTGGCAAGTATTGGCAATCCCCCCCAATGAAAGTCATTGGGGGAGGCGTATGTTCAGCAGTGGATGTCCTATGGCTGAAATGATGATGATGTTTTTTTTTAAGTACCACCATGAAGTCAGATGGCTATCCTGATTAGTACTAAAATTATTCGGCGCTAATAAAATTCAGAGTAAAAAAAAAATACGATATCGTATTTTATTTCTTGCAACGATCTCTTTTAGAAATATCATTGGACACTCAAGTTCATTTGAGCACCCGGCGAACTACCTACTACGAGTAAGTATTAAATATCAATCTATATGACTGTTGTCACTTTATATGACGTTGATAGAGACATAGTCTTAACAAGTTCCTGGACACAATGCTAGACAAAATAGAAGTTTTATTATCTACTGACGTGTTATGTCCTGGAAATTATTAACCTCATACTGAGCTAATCCGCTATACTTAAGTCTGCCTTTGGGCATTTGCAATTTTTTATGTCCAGTACCTTGTCCCAATTCTAGTCAATGACGATATCGTTTGATGCTGCAAGAAATTTAATAACATCACTATTTGGTTGGTGATCAACACCACCGTCTTTTTTGGTTTCATTATTTTACTCAAAATTAGTATTTTAAAATTCAGATCCAAAACAAGTGTTTTGGCTTGAAATTTACTTTTTGCAATCACAATAATGCTAGGTTTGAATATCAAAGATATTATTTCACTGGAAAAAAAGAGAGTATATAATCCAAAATATGGATGGTACGACGCTGGCTTACTGTCAGCGATAGTCACTCGAACAAAGCCAATAAAGCTAATGTCCGCCGTAGCTCAGTTAGAAGAGCCGTCGCCCTGATAGAAAAATCGTACGGATCGTATCATACCAGAGCAGTCAATATTGAAATTATGATATTAAAGTGTTTTGACTATTTATCAAAAACCTGATACTGCGGAATACAGAAGCTCTATTTTCTCATAATCCTGAACTACGTACTTTCATAAACAATTTCTACTAAAAAGGGGCGTTTTAAGTGGATGTTTGATTGATTTTAGTGCCCAATTCAAGCGCCCGTATACAAAGTGTCGGAACAATTGCTTTGGGATCGTCCTGGTTGCGTCTGAATTGCCGATACGTTCACGTGGTCTCGTTGATAAACCAACAACCACTCTGAGAAATATTGGATGAACTCGTTAAAATGAATTGCATAGCATATACAAATTGACATTACAGTTTGATCGAATTCTAAGTTTCTATTTAAATAACATTTTAAGAATATTTAAATATGAAACACGTACCCGTAAAGATTGGTAAATATATAATTTACAGCAACGAATATCTTTTATCAGCTTCATATTCGTGTTTTTAAGAGATAAATTATTTTAATTTGATTAAGAAATCATTTCTGAAAATTTATCAATTTAAATGTTGCGTGATTGATAGCGGTCCATTTGTCTTTGGCTTCGTTAGTGTTTTTTTAGTATGTTCAATTGATCGTAAACATTCCTCCGTTTATAATACGCATAGACAAGCATTCCTGCATGATTAGTCGGTATTTCCGGTTGTAAGAGTCAATCAATAGTGATTAGCGTTCTATATGGTGTGTTGAGAATGCTGTAGGCGTGTTGTGTTGTGCTATATCGTCACTGAATGGTGTAATATATCTTAAATAAACAGTTTATTAAGTATCATATTAAAAATACTGTCTAATTAGGATAGCTCTTTTAGTGAGTAGATTAAGTTTACAGCTGTCAAAGAAAAGTTTTGCGGCGATTATGCCGAAATTAAGAACTTTACCAAATTTACCACGATTCCAGTGAGTTAAGGAACCGTACCCGTACCCCGACCAAAACTCGTTTTTTCCTACTTTTTAGCATCTTTCTAATACTTATATTATGTATATAAAGACATAACAATAATCTTCGAAGTTTTATCTTTAAAATCTAAGACTAATCGATAGAAAATTTTATTGATTATTTATTTACGAACTTCTTTTTCTCTGGCGTGCAGTACGGAGTATAGAGAGGCAATTAATGCTGAAGTTCATTTGCTCGGGTTCTTTTAAACAAGTCTCTGGAGTACAATTATTGTGTCAGGTTCTTTGTCTAATAAATAGTTTAATTAATATGCACCAAGTAACACCAATTGACATGGTCTACAACACATAGCATACTAAGACCCGATACATTAAGGAAATAATAATAAATAAGGGAATAAGGAAAATTTAGTTTTTCTGAATTGACAAAAATAACTTGCCGAAGATAGGGACACATTTAAGCGTAGGTGTGTCCAAACTACTTCGTCTTATACTCGTAGTAAACGAATTAAATAGTTGTGTACTGAACCTATCTTCCATTGAGTGCTGAACTCTACGCCGCTATAGGCACTAGTGTTGGTCTTCTTTAGAATTGACAATAGTCCAAATTAAAGTCTTTCACTGTTTACAGGCATTTAAGGCAGTAATGCAGTGTGGATATAGCCGTAAAGAATACACTTCCCCACTGTCGTAAGAGGTGACTAATTCCTGTAGCAAAGACGGGCAGCAGCGTCTGCGTGCCAAATCTTGAAAAAACTGCGCTCGCCCACCCACCTGCCAAGCGTGGCGAGTATTGACAATACCCCCCGATGATAGGTCATTGAGGGAGGCCTATGTTCAGCAGTGGACTTCCTATGGCTGAAATAGTGTAATAGTGTAGGCAATTAAAAAATAAATAATACTTTTGTTGAAAAGTTGCTTATTTTAAAAAAGTACGCATTGTATAATTTTTCAAGAACGTATGATAGAAATGATATATTGTTGGAAATTTTGTCAAGATGAAATTACTCAAGATAATTAAATAAATAAACATAAATAATTATTACATAAATATAATAGTTTTCACAATCACAGCAATTAGCTAGCCCCAAACCAAGCATAGCTTGTACAGACAACAGAACATCAACCTACCATAAAACGTCAAATTTAGTCAATTGATAGTGTCGGTCATAAAGTTAAAAATCGGTTCAGCGACCTTTAACTTTTTGGTTATGTTGACCTGCCGTTGACTGTACTACGGCGACTGAGTAGCAATAATATAAAAATAATAATCTTTATATAATAAAGTTATACTGTTTGGATTGGACTTCATCTTGTACCACAGGTTACAGTAAAACATGTTTTAATAAGTAATTTATGAAAAGTTTCTAAATGTAATTGAATAAAGCTATTTATTTATTTTCGACTGCTATCACATTGTGTGCATGCGGGGAATAGGTAAGTTTCTGGATGGATCCGAAGACTGGGAACGAAGTCGCGGGCAACAGCTAGTGTCCTTACCTCATAAAATCAGCTTTCTACTCAACCCGGCCCTTTGTTATGCAACAATAAGTGCATTGTCCGGTATGATGGCTTATCTTGAGATACGATCAGCAACCTCCAACAATATGCTTAGAGATGTATAATTGCAGACAGCAGATAAATAGCGATTCGTAGAAGACTTTACAGCGCTGCACGCTGGGCGCTGGTGAAGATCATTTGCAGGTTATTAAACTTTAACTGATATTGCATAAAGGTTGTTCAAATAAGTTATTCCCTTTTAATTCAGATTCACGTAGTACTGAATAATAGTACTTACTTTTAAAATATTTTGACGATGTGACAGGATCATTTTTCAACCGACATCAAAAAGGAGAATGTTCACAATTCGACTGTTTTTAGTGTGTATGTTCCGCGATAACGTCACCAAATGTACACTATTTTTAATTAAATCTGGGGGCACGGTAGCGCCCCCGCCAAGACCAGTTATGCGAAGCGCAAGGGTACTACCTACGTTAACTTTTCTCGAAGCGCTTCTTCGTTATTTTTAAACCCTCAAACTTGGGTTTTGATACTAGTTAAACCAGATAAACAGAAACGTAAATTTTACGATTTAGCTACGACGTATCTTGTGCCGTTACCGTTAATGCTTTGGTCTATCGGTTATCACTTAAAAATCCTTTTCACAATCTTTTAAGAGCAGTGCAATTTATTGCCATTGTAGGCAATAGAATAGAAACTGTACCAGTATTTAGTAATTTCTGTATCAATAATGCGGAATATGCATGTTTTTTTATTTCGTCCTAAAATAAATAGTACTTAATTATAATTAATAAAACTTAAAGAATTTTCGAAAAATATTGATAAATACCTGACTTACAGCCCATCAAAGTATTAGACAAGGAGGTCCGATATGTACCGTGACGTCACATTACACCCCCGCCATACATTTTTCATAGTAAAAGTTGTTTTAGAAAGAGATAGGTATACCCTTATTTCTAATTACTATATTACGGTTATTTTTTACCTAAAATCAATTTTGTTTTCACTATTAGCACTATAATTTCATTATTTATACAGTGTGTAACGAAAAGGTGAAATAAAACTTTAAGGGGTTATTCTACGGCTAAATTACATCAACTTTTTCTATGGGACCAACATCAAAATCTCAAAAAAAAAATACGTTTCCATACAAAATGATGCCAGCTGGTCGCATTTTAGTATGGGAAAGTGTTTTTTTTTTTTGCGTCCCATAGAAAAAGTTGATGTAATTTAGCCGTAGAAAAACCCCTTAAAGTTTTATTTCACCTTTTCGTTACACACTGTATATATATATATATAAAAATTAACCTCTCTTTCCCTTGGTCATCGCATCACGCGTGAACGGATGGATCAATTTCTCTAATTCTTTTTTTGTAGTGTTAAATATTGTCAGGAGGAGATTCTTTTGAAATGAAAAAAATTAGAAAGCTTCGCAGATAATTCTTTTTGAATAAACTGGAGACCACGCGAACGAAGTCGCGGGCAACAGCTAGTTTTCTTATAATTATAGTAAAAAAAATAATTTTTTTTCATGCATATTCCCTATTGGGAATTCGAAAACAAAATAGGCTCAGGTCAGATTTCTTTATATTTTAACTCAGCCTAGTTACTCAAGAACACAATGGCAGTGATTGCCTAAACCTTGTTTAGAAGATTGGTTTTACTATATTATGACTTCATAATATATACTTTGGAAGATAGTGCCAAATTTTAAAATAAGGTATAGAACAAAAAAAATCTACATTATCGTAATTAAGTTTGCACATACAGTGCAAATATAATAGACTAATCATAAATTTTATACGGGTTCTGTTTTTTAAACGCAGATATTTTGTTATGATAGATAATATTTTTTTCTTTACGTGGATCGATTAAATTACTTATTCAAAGTCACCCCTGAAAATTAAGCACTATGTTGCAAATGTGTTATGCTTTTCCTGAGGCACTAACTGAGCACGATCTTGGCTATTCTTCACTCCACCTTGTCGGTTGTTCAATTATTCTGTAAAAAGTAACTAACGTTTTTTGTTACATAAAGGCAAGGTGAAATTTTATTGTTTATTTTTAAAAAGTTTTTTTCAAATATTTTCAACGGTAAGTATTAATTATTATTTATTAAATACTCCCATAGGCGCTCCAAAGGGCCCGTGTGCAATAGTATACCTATTAGGGTTTCTAATTAAGCAGCGTCTGTGAAATAACGTAGGTTTATGGTTCCTTACTCCATTAAAACTTTCCGGTTCGGAGTATTTTTGGGGTCCCGTAAACAACATATATGAACCGTCTCTTAAAGAACATATTAACTAATTCTAATTTTAATTTCTAATTTCTTGCACTACACCGAAAATACAAAGCTCTGAATGCTAGGCCATTAAGAAGGTAGATGAAAAGCGATTGCATGTAGCAGAAATGAGAATGTTAAGGTGGATGTGTGGGGTGACGAGAATGGACAAGCTAGGGAATGAATATATTACAGGCAGTATGAAAGTGGCACCTGTACCAGGTTTGTCTTTGTATGGACATGTGATAAGAAGGGAAGAGGAGCACATAACGAGGAGAGTGATGGATATGAGTATTGATGGGTGGAGAAGTAGAGTACGACTTAAGAAGAGATGGATGGATTGTGTGTGGAGCGATATGACTGAGAAGGGAGTGAATGACTCAATGATGAGTGACCGGATTGCATGGAAGAAAAAGACATACTGCGCCGACCCTAGATGACCTTGGAACAGGGCAGGCGAATGATGATGACCAAAAAATATATATTGCCACAAGATTGTGACTGTTATGACAAAGTATCTTAGCTACACACAAGCCTGTCAAGACGTTAGATACTTTAAATAGGATGAATTTAATGGCTTTCACTATTATTATATCTAAGATTTTATTAAATACTAACAGGATCAATGATTATACTAACCAATTCATCTTTAAATCCAACAAAGAACTTGGTCAATACTAACTTGATTGATTCATCATACTTATTTGTTTATGTTTACTATTAAAATGGATCGAATTATGCATAAAAAATAACTATAGATGCAACAATAATCATACTCGTTAAAATTAATAAAGGCACCTAGTTTAATCATAGATAAAGTAATTGTTGTAAGTATTTAGCTTTGATTGATTTAAGTATTAATATAGTTATTATATTCAATTTATCGTCAACTAAGAGAGAAACGCTCCCATTTTTTTAAGTGTATTTTGTTGTTTTTGATTGCATTAGTCCAGGAGACGTATCATCATCATTTCAGCCATTGGACACCCACTGCTGAACAAAGGCCTCCCCCAGTGACTTCCAGATTGGCCAGTTGGAAGCGGCCTGCATCTAGCGGCTTCCAGCGACCTTTACCATCGACCGTCTACCTTGTGGATGAACGTCGTACAGGTGGATTTTCGGTCGGCTCTTAGTGAGCTAGTCCACTGGGCTCTCGTATTGTAAGGATGTAAATTCCTTGTTTCGACACCATGACAATGATGATGTCCGGCACTAAGACTAGCTTTTCCTAGTCACTTCGTTCGCGCGATCTTCAATGAACGTTTGGAACACACCTCGGCGTGCGCATAACTACATACCACCAAAGTTTCATTGCTATCGGATGACTTTTAGGAACGCATAGAGTACAAACATTTATTTTTATTACATATAATTTATTAATCATCACCTTCATAATGTCGGCCATTATAGGAGGTCCACTGCTGAACATAGACCTCCCCTGATGACTTCCAGATTGGCCGGTATTTTAATGGTAATAATAATTAAATCTGATTGAATAAAAACACTAATTTTACTTGTTTATTTACAAGTGTTTGATTGTTCGTTCAAATGTAAATTGAACTCATGTGCCCTTTTGTTACTTTCAGGTAATTACGGTGTCAGGAGGACCGTGTAAGTATTTTCTGAATAAGATTTAAACTTATTTTCATGCTTCAGTGTAACAAGGGTAACTATCGATATACGAAATGTTTATATCGAAAATGGCGTCTCATCATAATTTCAGCCATAGGACGTCCACTGCTGAACGAACATGGGCTTCTCCCAATGAAATTCATCGGGGGGGATTACCAATACTCGCCACGCTTGGTAGGCGGGTTGGCGAGCGCAGTTTTTTATAAGATTCCGCACGCAGACGCTGCTGCCCATGTCGTGCTACAGGAATTAGTCGCCTCTTACGACCCGCCTCCTTTTGGCCGTGGGAAAGTGTATTCTTTACGGCCGTTCCTACACGGCACGGCAATTGCCCTCTACTAGTCACGAAAGAAGCCTGGGGCCAGGTGAGACACCAAACAATTTTTTATTTTATACTAGTTGTCCCGGCGAACTTCGTTCCGCCAATACGTTTGACAGGTACGAACAGTTTGTATAGGAAAATAAAATAGTTATTTTACTACTTTCCTTGCAACTTTTTTATATTTTCTGACCTTTTAAACCTTCCCTGAACTTCCACAAATATTTCAAGATCAAAATTAGCCAAATTGGTCCAGCAAATCATTTATATTTATATAGATTGGACAACATCACATGCATTGCTCTAATCCTACGGTAAATAGCTTAAGCACTTGTGTTACAGAGATCATAAACAACGACGGTACCACAACACCCCGACCCGAGACAACATTAAAAATATCGTTTTCTACATTAACCCGACCGAGAACCCGGGACGTAAGGGATAGTGACGCCAAGTCCGGCGTACTCCCTCGTCTACGGAGTTCGTCAATTTGATGGATGCTTGACAGTCCAGAGATAAAAAATCCTGATTTACTTATTCCTAGCGCCTTATCTCGTTCTTCGTCGGGGTACGATATTGACCATTGTCCAGACTTGACCATGACTAGACTTTCTGTGTCTAGGATCTCGATCCCTGATACAGGAATGAAATGGGCTAGTTTCCTAAATTATTAAAAAAAATAAAACCGACTTCAAAACACTGAAATGCTAAAAATAATCCTAATACTTAAGTACCTAATCAGTTACTTTTGGAGTCGGTGCCAGCCGATGAGAGATTCAATGTTTTTGTTTGCACCGACTCCAAAAGTAACTGATTAGGTACTTAAGTGTTAGGATTATTTTTAGCATTTCAGTGTTTTGAAGTCGGTTTTATTTTTTTTAATAAAATTTACTTATTTCATCTATTTTTAGTGATAAATCCTAATCTAACTGCTGAACACCGATTTCATCCCCTATTTTCCTACCCTTAGGGGGTTACCCATTTTTATTTTATTATAGTTTCTGATGATTAAGCGGCATATAGATTCTTTAAATCGAAAAGTACGTGTGGATTTCAAACTTGCTATCCACAGATTTTCATTGAATAAACCTGATTAGATAAGAAGTAAATCAGGTGACTACTGGTTACCTATTTTAAATCCGAATTGCTTAAGTACGAATTTTATTTCTCCGAAAACGTTTTGTCCTTTTTTCATTTTCCATATTTTTGTTATACCAAAAACTCAATTGACATATCGCTGATATTCCGATTTTCGATTGTTATTTTTTTTTTAATTCTATTCGTTTTGAAATCTTACTTAACATTTCCCAAAGCTATTAATGTTAGATGATTTAGTTTCCAGAAAAATGCTTCCAATATTATATAATAATTAATCCTTCATCCATAACCTTAGTTTTAAGCGCTCGGCGGCCGCTGCCGCGGCACGCTCGCTGCGCTCGCTTCGTTCGCTCGCCTTCACCCTGTGTGTGGTCACTGTTTTAACCTAACCTAACCAATTTAGCCTTATTATATACGCAGTATTTACTAATCAGTTAGAAATAAAAATTATTTTAAGTAAAACAACGGTGAATCGTGTAACTATTATACAATAAATACATTTGTTATAATATCTATGATATAAGCTGTTTTATTAGCAAAGAACCTTATTAAAATATTTCGCTTTACGCTTAACGGCCACTTCACTGTCTATGGTCGGTTGCTATTAAACGTGTCTTGTCTATAGCCGCCATATTTCAGTTATAGCTCGGGTAATATTCAGACTCATTCAGGCTCTTTATTACCGGAAAACTTTTGTTAGCGATATTTTATCGTGGCGAATTTCCAATTATGGTTCATTACTGAAGTTACGCGAAAGACTGTTTTAACCAATGGATTTGACAATAGTAGCTGTATTTGTTCTGTTAGATTGATTTCACTTAAATACTCCAACGCCAGTCAGATTTCGCGTACGTGGCAAACCAAAGACCTAGTGTGCGTTTTTCACTTTATCGTTTCATTATGAAAGTTTTGTTATCTGTTAGTGGTGAATGGATTGGTGTTAATATCCCTATGAACGGTTCCCGGCACTAGCTGTCAATCAATCGTCATCGGAGCGTAATAGTTTTACCTGATCACTGTCTACTACCTACTTCTATTATCTGTGCTACTACTAGTCATACTTGTGCTTTCGCGCGTTTTTTGTATTAGGGCGAGTAGTGCCCCTTAATAAGTGTCTCGACAAACGTTAGTACGATTATCGCCCGAAAACTCATTATAATACGGTTCATAATAGCGCGCAATAAAACATGGCTGTTACGTCAGTCGCCATACGTCTTTAGGTAGCGAAAATTGAGGAAAATAATACTTTTCGCATGGACGCAATGGCTCGAATAAAAAATCCAATGCTCAGTTTGTAGCTATTATGTTGACTAATCAATCGACGTAAAAATGAATTAAATCGGTCATGTAGTTAAAAAGAGAAAGAGAATTTGCATCCATTTTGTTGGTTTTTTCAAAGATTTCAACAATTTTTTTCTCCTATAGTAAATAATGCTATACTAAAAATGTTGTGTAGCTTTGGAAAATTCTTAGCATATTTAAAATAAAAATAAAAACTTACAAACTGGACTGAAGTAGTAGGTTTTTGAAACCAAATACCAGTTTCCATTTGAGACTATAGGTACTCGCCATAAATAAAATTTTAATCTTAACTTACTTCTTACTAATATTATAAATGCGAATGTTTGGATGGATGGATGTTTGTTCATCACGCCAGAACAGTTGAATGTACATATCTAGATAAAATTTGGCACATAATTAGATATTTCAGCCATAGGACGTCCACTGCTGAACAAAGGCCTCCCCCCAATGACTTATTGCGGGGTTATATTGGGGGGATTGCCAACTAAAAACTAAAAATTGGGGGGTTGTCGAGCGTATCTTTTTATAAGATTTCGCACGTAGACGCTGCTGCCCGTCTTGTGCTACAGAAATTAGTCGACCCTTACGACACACCTCCTGTTGGCGGTAGGGAAGTGTATTTTTTACGGCTGTCCCCACCCGGCACTGTAAGAACACACATCTAATGGTAAGAAGCATCATATAAATGACAGTTATCCATCGGGAACTGTTAATTTTCCGGGATTTTAGTAAGCCGTTTTATTTAGAAGATCCCTCTAATATTATTTAGGTAGGTACTAAATAATTTGAGAATTGTGTTAATAAAATAGAAGCCAGCTAAATTGCTAAAACGTATAAATTTATAGTAACGTATATCTGTAGTAAAATGCAACTATGAGAATAAATGATTAGCTTTCTAGTTGTAAAATATTCTAACCTTATCATTTATTGATTCGACAACTTAATATCATAAAATAATAAAAATAATTAAAACATAATATAATAAAGCCGGGAGGTCCACATAATTATTATGAAGGGGGTATATAAAATTTATGGGGAAATGGACATAAAACGTAATGAACTCAAAGTCAATGTTATTTACAATGTTACGGTGTATTACGGGTAATCTATGATTTAGATTAGTTGTACAAAAACAAAGAAGGTATATAACTTAAGAAGGAAGCATTAGTTTCCATACTTTGTCTTAGCTTAATTATTATTTAAATTAAAGCCACTTAATATTGGGCCATAATATTGATGTATCGCCTGATGTTTACAATCTATTACTAATATTATAAAGCTGTGGAGTTTGTTTGTTTGTACGCGCTAAGACCAGGAACTACTGCGTACTATTAGAGGAAAGTAACCAAATATGGAATAGTATCCCTAAAATGGAATACCGCCATTTCTCGAAAACGAATACTCCTATTTGCAAAAGACAGTGATCGTCTGTCTCTTTCCATCATTATACTTGCGTACAGGTTTCGATTTGTCAGTCGGGCGACCGTTTTGGTCGCGGTAAGCGTGTTTTGTTTTGGCGCTGTGCGAAAAGTTTTTAAGGTACGTAAAAACAAAGTAATTTCTCAAAACGTGATTGGAAATTGGATTGTATATTATGACTATACATTTATTACATGTTTCTTTGATTGTTTTAGAGGTTTTTTCTTGTCTGATTGTGTTTAACAAAAAAATCTGATATACGTTATGATTACTTTGAAATTTCCGAATATGGACAGTCCCTGGGATCTAAATATGGACTATTCTATATTTCCTTCACACCAAGACAAATAACAGAAAATGATTGATCTAGATCTAGATTGATCTAGAACCATCAACTTCCAGGCTTGCTCGCAGTACTCTAAATATGGTCTCGCCCTATGACATCAGTCCAGTGCCAGAAAAAAAAGAAAAATTAAACTAAAAGAAAACAGCAAAAAGAGTAAACCAAGTCTAAGAATAGTGATTCAGACGATGAAGAAGAAATACAGTTTGACACGGACAGTGAGCCTGATGCCGTCATAGGACAGGAAGCTCCTGACTCAGAAGATCCAGGGTGTATTCTATGTTACAACGTGTTTTCTCAAGATACTCGAGGAAAAACATGGATAAAATGCCTCGTGTTTGGGCTCTTGGCACATGCTGTTTGCGCAGGTGCAGAATCGAACTCTGGATATGTGATTTTTGCAAGTAATTTGAGTACCATCTTAAAACTGACCAAAGTTCCTGTTGGATCTCATAAAAGTAAAGGCTTGTTACTCATAGTTTTATAGTAGTCCATATTTGGGTACCTATTCCATAATTAGGTACCTTTATGTTGATTTTGTTTTTAGGGAAATTATATGTTTTAAATTGATATATATAAAACAAGACTGTTAATAAGTTAAGCGCAAATATATGACTGACACTAAATAATAATAAAAGTTTTTGATTTACAATAACTTTTTTTTATATAATACAAAAACAAAATGGTATTCCATATTTGGTTACTTTCCTCTATATATTCAGTGCTACTGCTTCGAATTGATTTATTTTTGTGTTGGAAAGTCCATTTGTCGAGGAAATATATAGGCTAAATGATATTATTCTACGATCAATAGGTGCTCGCATAATGCTCCATTATAAATTATTAAAAATCCTGCAAAAACGGAAAAAAAAATCCTTCTGAGCAATGGAAGCTATTTTGTGCGCTGCGTAAACGGCTAAAGTTAGGCAATAATCATTTAGGTATGACGGAAATGTTCCCCTTTAAAAGTTCTAAAAAAAAGTCTGTGACAGTATATGTCTTTCTTTAAAGTTTACTTACTTTAACCTTTTATTATGGTAATCAAATTTGTTATAAACTAATGCATTATTTGGTCGTTGAAGACTAAACCGAACCAAATTAAAGTGATAACCTCAACTCAACGCGGGCGAAGCCGCAGGAGTAGGGTACTACACCAATAAAGACTTTACTGGACTGGCGCATTGTCCGTACCACCGATTTTTCTTTCATTCAGTTACTGCAGTGAGTCGCAAGCCTCGAGACCGGACCTCAAGTGGTCCGTGAGTCCACGCGAAGGGCCAGCAGTTACGAATAAATAAGGATGGTTTGCCGAAGATATCGTGGTCATGGCAGAATCGGTTGAACACCTCGGCACAATACTCGATGGCCTTAGTCGAGTTTCCCAACAAGTAGGCCTTCAGATGAACATGGACAAAACAAAGATCATGTCGAATGCCCATGTCGCGCCCTACCCAGTATCAGTTGGGAGCTCTACTCTCGAAATTATTGACAAATATGTTTACCTGGGACATGTGATCCAGTTGGGTAGGTCAAATTTTGAGAACGAGGTGAAATTTTGAGAGGGAGGTCAAATTTTGAGAAAGAGGTCAATCGTCGAATCCAACTCGGCTGGGCAACGCTCGGAAAACTACGCAGCGTCTTCTCGTCCAAAACACCTCAGTGCGTAAAGAAGAAAGTCTACAACCAGTGGGTTTTACCAGTGATGACATAATTATGGAACTGAAACGTGACCTCTCGCTATGGGCCTCATAAAAAAGCTGAAGGTTGCACAGCGTGCTATAGAAAGGGATATGCTCGGTGTTTCTTTGCGAGATCGAATCAGGAATGAGGAGATTTGTAAACGAACAAAAGTCGCTGGCATAGCCCAACGGATTAGCAAGCTGAAGTGGCAGTCGAAGGGGCACATAGCACGTAGAACTGACGGCCGATGGGGCAGAAAGATTCTGGAATGTAGGCTACGTACCGGCAAGCGCAGCGTAGGACGTCCACCCACAAGGTCGACAGACGACCTGGTAAAGGTTGCAGGAAATTTCTGGATGCGGGCCGCTTCCAACCGGCTAATCTGGAAGTCACTGGGGGAGGCCTATGTTCAGCAGTGGACGTCCTATGGCTGAAATGATAATGATGATGATGAAGGATGGTTTTCGATTTCAGTTTTGGAAACTTTTCAAATACCCACATTGCTTGGAAAATCACACCAAAAGCAAAATCCACCCTAGAAAACCTCCCGTTGTCAAACATAATCCTTCTAAGATCTAATACACAAAGTTGCATCACGCGACTAGTTCGTACGACGCACAAACAAAATAAGTGTAACACATACAACACAACAACGTAGTGGTTCGTGCTGGGCAGTCTATAGTAAGCTATGCTTAGTTTGGGACTAGCGTGAAACAATTAGGATTTGGTGTGATTGTTAAAACAATTTATTTATTTATTTTATTAACTTATTTGTTAATCAAATAAATAAATGTTAAACTTATTTGTTAATAAAAAAAAGTGTAGCGTATTAGGCCCTCTTTTATTCACAATTTACATTAATGACCTACCAAAAATGACAGATCACCCTATGACGCTTTTTGCAGACGATAGCACTTTGACAGTATCATGTAAAGAACCTGACAATTATGAACTTGACATTAATAATTCCCTGACATCGATAATTTCTTGGTTAGATAATAATAACTTGAAAGTAAATCTAAGCAAAACTCAACTAATACATTTTAACCAAAGATCGAATAACACGTCCAGTAAGCATATATCATATAAAGATGTGAAGGTATCTGAAGTTGATAATACAAAATTTTTAGGCATAATTATTGACAAAAGCCTTAACTGGAAGGCTCATGTAGAGTATCTCAGTAAATAAAAAAAAATAAAACCGACTTCAAAACACTGAAATGCTAAAAATAATCCTAACACTTAAGTACCTAATCAGTTACTTTTGGAGTCGGTGCAAACAAAAACATTGAATCTCTCATCGGCTGGCACCGACTCCAAAAGTAACTGATTAGGTACTTAAGTGTTAGGATTATTTTTAGCATTTCAGTGTTTTGAAGTCGGTTTTATTTTTTTAAATAAAATTTACTTATTTCATCAATTTTTAGTGTTAAAACCTAATCTAACTGCTGAACACCGATTTCATCCCCTATTTTCCTACCCTTAGGGGTGATTTTTATTTTGTAAACTTTTAGCATATTATCTTTGAAGTATAAGCTATTCAATAAAACAAAAATCATCAAAATCGGCTCATATTTGTCGAAGATAGGTAACAAGAACCACAACCAAAATACTATCTGGGTATATATTTGTTGATTTTCTCAAAAAGTTCTAAATCAATTTCGATAAAATTTATATGGGACCACCTCTGAAGTATGATCTACCAAACAAAAAAAGAATCATTAAAATCGATTCATAATTGGCGGAGTAATCGCGTAACAAATATACAAAAAAAAAAAAAAAAAAACATACAGTCGAATTGAGAACCTCCTCGTTTTTTGAAGTCGGTTGAAAAGTGAGCAGTTGCGCCTACGCACTTTTTAAGCTAGCCCCGCTACTGAATACCGATGCTCTACTTCTAGCCTACCATGGCTTGGCTGCGTCAAATTTAAGATATGGCATTATCTTTTGGGGAAACTAATCTGTAATTAGGATATTGTTTTTAAAATGCAGAAAAAGTGCATTCGTGCCATGTTTGGACTGAAAACAACCGATAGTTGTCTATGTATATTTTGGAGGCAGCATTATTTGTAAAAGCTAATCCTAATATGTTCCAACGAGTAGATGTTGTAAGCCGCAACCGTCGCGACGACACTATAAATTGCGGACTACGATTAAATTATCATTGAATAATTATAATAAGTTTTATTGAGAAATGTAGCTGAGGGTGTCCCAAGAAGGGTGTACCAGCGGGCGCCAGGTGATAAAGGACACTATACTATACCTATCTATTGGACCCCTATGTAGGTTAAGCGAAAATGAACGATTATCGAGATATTTAGAATGGAATTTGACCTCCATTTTTGATCCAGAAAAACACGCAAGTCACAAGTCGTAAGTTGTTTCAATGGATCAATTCGCAATTAGTTCAAATTTTATTTTAAATTTTATAGCTATCTCACGAATCGTTTATTTCGCTGAACATACTTGGGGTCCAATTGATAGGTATTAGTGTCCTCTATCACCTTCGCCCTCTGATATACCCTTATTGGGAGACTTATTATGTTTGTGGCTGCGGGTGCAACAAAAGTTTCAAGTTGTTTTGCGACGTTACACATACCTGACCTGGCATACTGCGCATGCCAGTTTATGGTTTTTTTAATTTATTAATTGCTAAGTGTAAATAACAGCGATATTAAAAACTATTTTAATATTGCTGGTGAATAACCTTTATTGAATTCAGGCATAATAATCGACTACAGTAAAGTCGGGTTAGGGGACAACTTTGCCTCAGGCCGATATTCGTCTCGGCTGTTTTTTTGCATTTAAATCACAATGTACCACAAATTAGGTACAATCTTTGGAAAAAAAAAGTGAAGATTCTAATAAATCAGTCAATTATGTACAACTACAAAGGTATTTGGAATGGCACGTACTTACGTCGTCCATATCAAATCATTTCGAACGAATCCTCCCTCACCACGACTAACTTCAGCCAGCACAGGGTGCTGGATGGACCATACCATTGGACATCATACTATGTGACATAGTGAATACAATATATAGTGAGTGATATATTACTCATATAAGTTGCATTGTATCCTTGCTAATACTTTGCAAGCGACACATACAAAAATTGTAGAATTAGCGGTTGAAGTCCTAAAGCTTCTTCAAATATCCAACCGAGATGACTTATTTAGCATGTCCGGCAAAACCAAACTCTTGCGCGAACTAAATGAGATCAGCGCCATCTGTTGTTCTGTCGTTCTTTTCCCTCGCAATTTATTGATTATTTTGTGTCAACAACAACCTGACTTGTACAAGGGTTCATTTAATTTAAATTTTACACCGTTTATACAAATGAGTATAAAATATTTAAATATGCAATCTAACAATGTAACCTACCTACCATATTACATATCACATTTATTTCGGATGGACCTTTAAACCAGCGGGCGTGATCGGGCCAGTTGTCTAATGCGTATGGCACCCTATTAAGCGGCGAATCCGCTTGTGGTGGCACCGACGGGATCAGGACAACCTTATATAATAATATATAATTACAATAATAAATGGGCATAAAATATACTCATAGTCCGTGCCCAAAAACGTAAAAAAAGCCATTGATCCTAATTGTACAAGTCTCAAAACATTGCGACTCTTAGCACATTATAGAATATAGGTACCGTTTAGTTTTTTTGTTGATTTTTTATTGATAAAAATGAGACTTGGTCTTGGATTTGCTGTGTTTGATACCTCTTTTTGAGTTTCAAACATGTACAATAATATTTCGCCAAAATGTTTGTCGCTGCGGTGTCATTCGACCGAGTGGGTTTCGCTTTAATGATTTTTCGCTCCAGCGTAGGTTCCACGCTGAAAATTTTTCGTGTGCGTGTGCCACAGCGTGTGTCGCTACAGCCACAGAATACCTAATAGTACTATCTCTACAGCGTCATTCGAAACTACGTACCGGACCCCAATTATTTATTCATTGAGTAAAAACCAAATTTAACATGTTTGTATTAAATGCCAAGTTTCAGATTCAAGGACGTCTCGTACGATAAATTTGGTTACACATAGTCATATCGCTACGACTTATACCTAGTTACGATCTAGTTATTTAAATCGGAGTGTTAACGACCTATTTTCACGTTTATTTAGCACGGACATTGCAATACAACCAGTCCTTTGGTTATGATATGATATCATAACCAACAATGGTTAATTAATATTTAATCAAAGTAAGGTTTATTAGTACATTTGTCGGGGATATTGCGGAGTATCATAACGCTGCTTGTTTATGCGCCGATAACTTTAGTGATGGCCCGTACACTAGTTTGATAACAATATCGATAACAAAGTTACACGATTATTATTGACATACTGAAATTATACTCTAAATGAATGTGCCAACGAGCAACAAACTTCAATTTATCGCTTTCTAGACAAGTGTTAAGACAAAGGTAGAATTTCAATAACATTAAGCATTTGACAGTGGTCGAACAAATAATTTTAATGGTATATTCGCAATGATTATACGTTTACAAGCAACGGCTGGAGAGATAGCTGTGACCGCGGCTTCTCCCGCATACAATACGTATAGTAAAATATTAATGTTTTCACATTTACTGTTTTTGACAGTTAACCAGCGTTAAATCAAAAAAGTATGAAAGAATGACTAAAGTTTGCGAAGCCTTAATTACCTTTATCATTTCAGTAGCTATAGAGTTTATAAATGATAGAGATGGTCTTAAACTCAAATTTTACTGGATAACTTGTAAATGTAAACGTATGTATGGTTGTTACTCAATTACTCTTTAACGTCCGAACGAAATAAGCTGAAATTTCGCACATATTTAGCCTGTTTGGTTATGAAACTGTTCGTTCCTCTTTAAATGAAGTTGCGTTATTTATTTTGTGGTTGCGGTTATAAACTAGTATCTTACCACGCCAACAAAATTGTGTTGATGATTGTACGTGTCTGTATCAATGGATTTTTTGATAATTATTTCAACAACAAAGCACAAATAGTGGACTTAATACCGATATGACGACACTTACCATCCCCCATCTCTATCTGTACAGGACATGTTGCAAGGCGTACGCCCACGCAGCATGATTAACACTAGCTGCAATTTCGAAAAGAAGCAATCTCGAAAGCAATCGATTGGACAAACCGCGTCCCACATCGGTAATTGCCAAAATGATCGTTAAAATAACGGAGTAACGTTTACAAGTTTTATAACAACTATTTTATGGTTATCGCATGTGGAATATTTTAACGGAATTCGTAACGTATTGACAAAGTCTTTTGTCAATAAAGGGAAAGGAGTATACATTAATTTATGGTACCTAGAACTCTTGTCCATTGTTGCTTAAATTTTCACTATACCAGCTTTATCTGCACTTATTCCAGAGTTATGTCATCATAACCCTTTTGTCATCTAAATTCTAAATACTTAATTGTTTTAATTCAGATATTTTATTTAAAACAGATATAAACACATTGAATTGTTTTTTGATTGTTTTTATATCATAAAGGAAATAAAAGTCTGGACTCCGGTCTCTAACATCAGTCAAAAACGACTTTACCAATCATTAAGAAATAACGGATCTAGAAAAAGAAGTTAAGTAGTTTGTGAAACCTTTTCATAACTCATTAGCCGGATGATCAAGTGATCCCCGCTTCAGATAAATTTAAAATTAGTTGGCGTTTGAAGCGACGCTTAGGGAGATGGAAAATATCAATGCTATGATGTTTAGCGTCGTATATTTTGGGTAGTCGAGTCAAGATGGCATTCCTAGCATAGTTAGTGCGATGCCTGGGTAAAGGAGTCCTTCTCGTACGGTATTTTGGAGTGCAGAACCCGATGTTAGCAAGAAGTTTAGAACTGCTAATGTTACTGTGTAGGATACCATGCAGAAAGCACATATCAAGTAATTCACGTCGAGATTTCAGCGATAGGATACCATGTTTACGGCAGTCCTCCTCATAAGTTGCACAACGACGATTGCCTATTTTAAAATTGAGGTGCTCTATGAAGCGCTTTTGTATGTTCTCTAAGTTTTGGAAACTTTTCAAATACCCACATTGCTTAGAAAATCACACCAAAAGCAAAATCCACCCAAGTAAACCTCCCGTTGTCAAACATAATCCTTCTAAGATCTAATATACAAAGTTGCATCACGCGACTAGTTCGTACGACGCACAAATAAGTGTAACACATACAACACAACAACGTAGTGGTTCGTGCTGGGCAGTCTATAGTAAGCTATGCTTAGTTTGGGACTAGCTAATTGGTGTGATTGTTAAAAAAATATATTTATTTATTTCAATTATTATATTTTGTTATAAATTGCAGACTACAGTTAAATTAACACTGAATAAT
This sequence comes from Anania hortulata, assembly GCA_963576865.1. Lineage (NCBI taxonomy): Eukaryota > Metazoa > Arthropoda > Insecta > Lepidoptera > Crambidae > Anania > Anania hortulata. Next base: position 3,756,858 of record OY756400.1, read on the forward strand.
TATTATAAGTTTTATTGAGAAGTGTAGTTGTGGGTGTCCCAAGAAGGGTGTACCAGCGGTCGCCAGGTGATAGAGGACACTATACCTATTGATTGGACCCCTATGTGTATGTTCAGCGAAAATAACGATTTTCGAGATATTTAGTTTAGAATGGAATTTGACCTGATTGCGAATTAATCCAGAATAATTTTATTAAAAAAATAAAAACCCACTTCAAAAAACTAAAACGCTAAAAATAATCTTAACACTTAAGTACCTAATCAGTTACTTTTGGAGTCGGTGCAAACGAAAACAGAATCTCTCATCGACTGGCACTGCCTCCAAAAGTAACTGATTAGGTACTTAGGAGTTAAGATTATTTTTAGGGTTTTAATTTTTTGAAGTCGGTTTTTTTAAAATAAAATTAACTTATTTCATCTATTTTAGTGATAAATCTTAATCAAAACAAATCTTACGAGTGCAAACATAATTTAACTGCTGAACACCGATTTCATTTCCTATTTTTATTTTTTTATTATAGTATCTTTGAAGTATAAGCATATATATTCATAAAAAAAGAATCATCAAAATCGGTTCACATTTGGCAAAGATATTAGGTAAGATAGATACTTAAATCAGCTGGCGTGGTATGGAGTTTATGCAATGTTTGATAATTTTCTAGATCCCATCATCAGAATTTAATTTAATTTATATGGGACCTTTCTAAAAGTATTACCTTTCAAACAAAAAAATAATTATCGAAATCGGTCAACGTAGTAACGAATGATCGCTGAACATACCAACTTAAGAAAAAAAAAGGTTCCGACGAATTGAGAACCTCCTCCTTTTTTGAAGTCGGTTTAAAACACGCTAGTAAGTCGTTATAATGGACCAATTCGCAAACAGTTCAAATTTTAGTTTAAACTAAATGTCTCGAGAATCGTTCATTTTCGCTGAACTTACATAGGGGTCCAATCGATAGGTATTGGTGTCCTCCATTACCTTCGCCCTCTGATATACCCTTATTGGGAGTTGGGAGATTGTATTATTATGTTTGTGGCTGCGGGTGCAACAAAAGTTTCAAGTTGTTTTGCGACGTTACACATACCTGGCATACTGCGCATGCCAGTTCATTTTTTTTTTAAATTTATTAATTAGCTAAGTGTAAATAACAGCGATATTAAAAACGATTTTAATATCGTTGGTAAATAATCTTTATTGAATTCAGGCATAATAATCGACTACAGTAAAATCGGGTTAGGAAACAACTTTGCCTAAGGCTGATATTCGTCTCGGCTGTTTTTTTGCATTTAAATCACAATATACCACAAGTACATTTTCTTGGAAAAAAAATGAAGATTCTATTATATCAGTCAATTATGTACAAAGGTATTTGGAATGGCACGTACTTACGTCGTTCATATCAAATCATTTCGAACGAATCCTCCCTCACCAAGACTAACTTCAGCCAGCACAGGGTGCCATACCATACCATTGGACATCATACTATGTGATATAGTGAATACAATATATCGTCAACCGTAATATGAATTGCTGTAACCGCCAAAATGGCGATATTGAGTTATATATTGCGTGGCCAGATCGTAAAATTGATGATTTCATGATGTGACCGACCATTTCATAAAATGGTGGTATTTCATAATATAGAACTGAACCCGCTGCCTACATTATGATGTGGACTGGCCAGATCAATGAATACTCAGCGTTTGATGACAGGGGCGTGCATTGGTTTCAGATGGGGGTAGGCTGTGACTGAAAATTGAGTAAGTTTGCGTGAAACAGTAGGCGATCTCGCGGCAGCCTAACATTGGTTAAATTGCACAGAGGAACGATCTAAGTTGCGCGCTTTAGTAAGGAATAAGTACAGGTAGACGAAAAATGGTTACAGAATATTTATTGTTTATTATTGAATACGTAATTAATAATTATGGTCAGCTGTTCTGTCAGTTTTTTATGAAGGTAGGCTCTGCATAATAGCCTATATGGGATGCACGCCCCTGTTTGATGATATAAACAGCTAAACGCACGACTACTTCATGAAATGGTCAAACATTAGTGATCATATCGTAAAATCGTTAGCTGTTGAACAGCTAACGATTTATAGTCTTTTTATTTATTAGTTTTGTTTATAAATAATAACTGTTTAAAATGTTTAATTTATCTATCGACCAAGATTACAAATATTAAACAAATTCACATAACTTGTAAACGTATTTTTATTTTAATGATATGGCCAAACGTGGATTGACATTTCATTGAATGTTGACGTTTAAACGATTTGATCAGTTTTAGTTGGCCAAAACATGAAATACCACCATTTTATGATATGATCGGTCACATCATGAAGTGGTCAATTTTACGATCTGGCTACGACATATATACAGTTCGACTGCAAATTATCCGCTCTATTGATTGGTGTATTTAAAATCTTGATATCTTGAAAAAAAAAGTCGAGTACGTTAACAAAATTAAAGTCGTTTTTTTTATTTATACTTATTTTTGTGATGTATGATGCATTTTACAAAATTGTGCAATCTTTAATTTACCGTAAGGCCAGATTTAGGCGAATTTTTAAATGTATTTACTCAATGAAAGACGATATCCACAATGTAAGAGTCAAGTGTAAAAAATTGACTCTTACATTACTCATTTTATTGTACATTATAATTATCTGACTGTTACGTCAACCTCACCACTGCTGCAACTGCAATGGCAAATTAAAATGACTTTTACGATAAACGCAGCTATACTAGTTTATTCTATCATTGTTTTTAAATTTATGATGAAATCCAATTCAGCTATTACTTACTTCCAAAAATAAAGAAAAAATATTCGGCTAATACTTACTTCCACGAACTACTTAAATATTTGAATATTATTCCTATAATATCCAAATATTTAGGGTCAAAAAACATTTTAAAATTTCTCGCTCAATGCGTAATATTCGACGTTTATTTTAAGTTTACGAGTACGTAGATGATTGTTGATACTTTATATTCTACTAATTGCATTGAGGTACAATGCGAAAACGCCTGCAACCTTTACCAGGTCGTCTGTCCACCTTGTAGGTGGACGTCCTACGCTGCGCTTTCCGGTACTTGACCTCCATTTTAAAACCTTTTTGCCCTATTGGCCGTCAATTCTACGTGATATGTGCCCCCGCCCACTGCCACTTCAGCTTGCTAATCCGTTGGGTTATATCAGCGACTTTTGTTCGTTTAGCAATCTCCTTATTCCTGATTCAATCTCGCAAAGAAACACCGAGCATAGCCCTTTCCATAGCACGCTGTGCAACCTTGAGCTTTCTTTTAAGGCCCATAGTGAGATGCCACGTTTCATTTCTCAATTGATCCCTTGTCTCAGGTAGACATATTTGCCAACAATTTAGAGATTAGAGCACCCAACTGACACTGGGTAGGGCGCAATTTGGGCATTCGACATGGCCTTTGTTTTGTCCATGTTTATCTGCAGGCCTACTTGTTGTAAAACTCAACTAGGGCCATCGAGCATTGTGCCAAGGTCTTCAAGCAATTCTGCCATGACCACAATATCATCGGCAAATCAAAGGTGAGTGATGTACTCGCCGTTAATGGTGATGCCGAATTCTTTCCATTCCAGGAGCTTGAAAGCGTCTTCCAATGCAGTGAACATTTTCAGATATATACCATTTCCCTGCCTTACACCTCGCTGCAGAGAAATCGCCTTCGTGCTCTGCTCCTGTACTCAAACCCACATGGTGGCGTTTTTCAACCGACTTCAAAAAAGGAGGAGGTTCTCAATTCGACTGTTTTTTTTTTTTTTTGTACTCCGCCAATTATGAATCGATTTTAATGATTCTTTTTTTGTTTGGTAGATCATACTTCAGAGGTGGTCCCATATAAATTTTTATCGAAATTGATTTAGAACTTTTTGAGAAAATCAACAAATATATACCCAGATAGTATTTTGGTTGTGGTTCTTGTTACCTATCTTCGACAAATATGAGCCGATATTGATGATTTTTGTTTTATTGAATAGCTTATACTTCAAAGATAATCTGCTAAAAGTTTACAAAATAAAAATCACCCCTAAGGGTAGGGGAATAGGGGATGAAATCGGTGTTCAGCAGTTAGATTAGGATTTATCACTAAAAATTGATGAAATAAGTAAGTAAGGTGCAAACAAAAACATTGAATCTCTCATCGGCTGGCAGCGACTCCAAAAGTAACTGATTAGGTACTTAAGTGTTAGGATTATTTTTAGCATTTTAGTGTTTTGAAGTCGGTTTTATTTTTTTAAATAAAATTTTGTATAAACACTTCAGCAACTCGATGTACCGATAGTCAATACGGCACCGCTGGAAAGACTGTAGCACTTCCCATGTCTCGATCGAATGAAAGGCCTTCTTATAATATCACAATCCATCTAACCTACGCGCGAGACGAATCGTTATGATTCTCGAAAACAGCTTGTAGACATGGCTCAGAAGAGAGATGGGTCTGTAATTTTTTAGTGAGGCGTTATCCTCTTTCTTCAAGAAGAGCACCACCACACTTCTGTTCCATGACTCTGGCGTTATTTTCTCCAGAAAGGAGGAGTTGAAAAGTCTCTGAAGGACTTTCAGTATCGGTGTTCCACCCGCATTATAAGCTCAGCCATCATCACACGTGGATATTTTGCCTAGATTTGAACTATGATGTCCTTAAATTCCTATAAAAAGTGCAGTGTGGTTGGTGTAATTGCACCAATGTATGGGAAAATAAAGAAATGCTTATAACATTGATTTGCTGGCACTTAGAGCCGTCACCAACGACAGATCGTTTTCTCCGTCCCCATCACCTAAGATTTCCAGACGAGTTTCCAGCTACGTAGAACAGCTAGAAGTGCTAGTAAATGGTGGTTCAGACAGCTAGAAAATTCCAGCTGAACCATCAAGTTTTTTTAGAATAACTCCTACACGCGTGCGTCACGGAGGTTCAAATGTGGTCGAGAGCCATCACATCTCGCGTCACAAGACTTTTATATTGTAAAGATCGGTCTAAAATGTGATATTTCGTTTAATATCGAGAAAAATAAAATGGTTCAGCCAGCCTGATTTATGGCTGGCTGGACACACGTTTTTCAAGATTTCTCAGTGTGTTGCAACTTGCATCATAATGGATGAAATCACTTTAGATGCCGTCACGCATCGCGTCACCATCCTTTTGTTAAGAAACGGGGCCCTAAAACCCTTTAGAAGCTGAAATCTAAAGTGTCGGAAAAGGTCAAATTCTGGCTAGCTGAACCAACATTTTATTACATTTCAAAGAAAGCATTGCGTCACAAACGACGAAACCTTGGTAGATTGCCGTCACTTACGATTTGTTATCCACCTAGATATGCGAGATCTCTGTAGGACAGGTATCTCAGACAGCCAGAACTACATCATCACAGCTGTTAATATTTTATTCTACAAAAATTAGGGTAACGCAATATTTTAAAAAAAATAATGATGTAAGCACCATGTCATCTTTGAAACCATAACAGTGAGCTTCGTATGGTATATTTAGGTTAAAAGATCTCAACATTAGTACAAAAAAAGTTATAATTGGTTTTGTAAATGTAATTTTGTTTTTTGGCTCTCCCTGTAAAGTCGCCATTTGGCGATGGTTACCGCAATTCAAATTACGGTTGACGATATATATAGTGATATATTACTCATAAAAAGATACATTGTATCCTTGCTATTACTTTGCAAGCGACACATACAAAAATTTGTCAGTTATTTTAATAACGGCAAAAGTGCTGAAAAATTCAACCGAGATGACTTATTTAGCATGTCCGGCGAAACCAAACTCTTGCGCGAACTAAAAGAGATCAGCGCCATCTGTTGTTCTGTCGTTCTTTTCCCTCGCCCAATTTGTTGATTGTTTTCTGTCAACAACAACCTGACTTGTACAGGGGCTCATTTAATTTAAACTTTACACCGTTTGTTACATTTATTTCGGACGGACCTTTAAACCAGCGGGCGTGATCGGGCCAGTTGTCTAATGCGTATGTCAACATATACTTAGCATGCTATTAAACGGATGGCTATCGATTTATTCACCTTTAATCAACAAAAGAGATGAAGTTTTCATTAGAATGTTCATGGATGTAAGTATCATCATCACATTTCAGCCTTAGGACGTCTACTGCTTAACATAGGCTTTCCTAAAAACGAGGGTTTGCTTGGCAGACGGTTTGGCGACCGCAGTTTTTTATAATATTCCGCACGCAGACGCCGCTGCACGTCTCGTGGTATAGAAATTCGTCGCCTCTTACGACACGCCTCCTACTGGCGGTGGGGAAGTGTATTTTTTACGGGCGTCCCCACACGGCAAGTAAGAATATGATTGTGAAATTAATTCATTTCTTAGCTCAGAATGTGCGGATACTGCATATCTTTTGCTACACCTCCGCACGCGACGTTGTGAGTTCGGATCCCGGAACAAACACTCTCTCAATATAAATGTATTTATGGATTTATACTTTATACCACTTGCTTGGCGGTGATGTAAAACATCGTGAGGAAATATGCACATATACAGGGTTATTTTAAAAACATCAAAAACATCCTAGGGTCTGATTCTGGTGCTTAAATACAATCCTTTAAATCACTCTGTGTGTAGAATGTATTCGGATAGGTGGGCCCAAATCGTCACTCGATGGGTACCTACAGACGGCTTTCGCCGAAGAGGTAGACCCAAGGTGGTGGTGTGACGTTTTGGTTAACCTGACGAGGGATTGGGTGTCATTGGCGATAGATAGAGATCGATGAAAGAGTCTGGGGGCGACCTTTGCCCGGCAGTGGGATTGAACAGGTGGAAAAAAAAATCGCTGGATATTATTATGTTCCTGTTTAATAGTAGTTATTGCTCCAAATGTAATAATAGGATTTGCCGCATTTAGAATCAAGTGTGGGTCGTCTAGGGACGATGAGATAAAGCATACGTGTATGATTCAATTCCTATAAATAAATAAATAGTAATGAATACACATTGGACAACATCACATACTTTACTCTGATTCTATGGTAAGTAGCCAAAGCACTTGTGTTACAGAAATCCGACGGTACCATAACAACTAGACCCAAGATAATTTAGAAAAGTTTTTTTTTTACATTGAAGCCCGGGACCTCAGAGATAGCGACAGCAAGTCCGGTATGCTCGCCTCTCGGTTACGGAGGTCGTCAAATTCCTATGTCATAATTCTTACCCAGTTTTAGAATCAATAAACACAATTAGTCGATTTGTACCGTATAACGGTTCAGTACATCAATACTTTTCTATCTACTTGGACCATTTTAGGTTATGATATGATATCATAACTTACAATGGTTAATTAATATTTAATCAAAGTAAGGTTTATTAGTACATTTGTCGGGGATATTGCGGAGTATCATAACGCTGCTTGTTTTTGCGCCGATAACTTTAGTGATGGCCCGTACACTAGTTTGATAACAATATCGATAACAAAGTTACACGATTATTATTGACATACTGAAATTATACTCTAAATGAATGTGCCAACGAGCAACAAACTTCAATTTATCGCTTTCTAGACAAGTGTTAAGACAGAGGTAGAATTTCAATAACATTAAGCATTTGACAGTGGTCGAACAAATAATTTTAATGGTATATTCGCAATGATTATACGTTTACAAGCAACGGCTGGAGAGATAGCTGTGACCGCGGCTTCTCCCGCATACGGGTAGTAAAATATTATTGTTTTGACATTTACTGTTTTTGACAGTTATCCAGCGACATCTGCGTTAAATCAAAATAGCATGAAAGAATGACTAAAGTTTGCGAAGCCTTAATTACCTTTATCATTCAGCAGCTATCGAGTTTATAAATGATGGAGATGGTCTTAAACTCAAATTTTACTGGATAACTTATAAATGTAAACGTTTGTATGGTTGTTACTCAATTACTCTTTAACGTCCGAATGAAATAAGCTGAAATTTCGCACATATTTGGCCTGTTTGGTTATGAAACTGTTCGTTCCTCTTTAAATGAAGTTGCGGTTATAAACTGGTATCTTACCACGCCAACAAAATTGTGTTGATGATTGTACGTGTCTGTATCAATGGATTTTTTGATAATTATTTCAACAACAAAGCACAAATAGTGGACTTAATACCGATATGACGACACTTACCAACCCCCATCTCTATCTGTACAGGACATGTTGCAAGGCGTGCGCCCACGCAGCAGGATTAACACTAGCTGCGATTTCGAAAGCAATCGATTGGACAAACCGCGTCCCACATCGGTAATTGCCAATATGATCGTTAAAATAACGGAGTAACGTTAACAAGTTTTATAACAACTATTTTATGGTTATCGCATGTGGAATATTTTAACGGAATTCGTAACGTATTGACAAAGGCGTTTGTCAATAAAGGCAAAGGAGTATACATTAATTTATGGTACCTAGAACTCTTGTCCATTGTTGCTTAAAGTTTTTACTATACCAGCTTTATCTGCACTTATTCCAGAGTTATGTCATCATAACCCTTTTGTCATCTAAATTCTAAATACTTAATTGTTTTAATTCAGATATTTTATTTAAAACGGATATAAACACATTGATTTGTTTTTTGATTGTTTTTATATCATAAAGGAAATAAAAGTCTGGACTCCGGTCTCTAACATCAGTCAAAAACTACCTACATTACCGGCATTTACCAATCATTAAGAAATAACGGATCTAGAAAAAAAAGTAAGTAGTTTGTGAAACCTTTTCATAACTCATTAACTGGATGAGTAGATACAGTTTCTTTGTAAATCCGTTTCTGTTACAAAATCGTTTCATTTGATAACCTACCTCTTTTCGATACTATAAGGTGGAAAAAAACTTCATTGTTCTATAAAATGATGTTCTATCTAATGATATTCTATATGTTGAATCTAAAATGATGTTCTGAAAAATTGGAAAATATCAAGCAAGATTACCATACGTCCTTATCATGTTTTAGAAATTCAATACAAAATTTTAAGCTTGCCTTGCCTTTTTATCCCACACTGTATTGGGTCCGTGAGATAATTAGTCACGACACCAACTGTATTTTTTAAAAATATGTTGATTATTTATCGAATCATCACATGTGACGTCACCGGCACGGTGATTCAACACAGCGGATATATATACCATAATTAAAAAAAGAATACAGTTGGTGTCGATAAATCGCTATACCATATCGTGTTTTCAAATTCAAATTGAAATTCAAGTCTTTATTTATTATTCAAATATTTTTTTGGTTGCAGATTTAGATGCAAACTAACCCAAGTAATTTAAATTCCAAAGCAGTCTAATGGAGTCCCTTGTTTAGATCCTCCAGAACACCTGAGAAGTTGGCCCTCAGTTAATTGTCCAAATAATTGGATTGCACTATTTGGGTACTTAAGAGGCGGGCAGGAGTTTTAGTTGATTTGTGTGGTCGTGAAGTTTGGTTTAGGTAACATTCGAACATGTCTATTACTAATAGTACATAGTATTTTTTCTTTAGTTACCTATTTTTTTGTTTCATAAAGAAAAGACACAAGTATTAATGTGTCCGTTTCCAGTTCAGTTCAGTCCAGTCCAGAACGATTGATTTATTATTATTTTTTAGAAAAGTTAGTTTCCTGCAATTGACCTTAACCGGTAATCGGACTCTTTGGTGGCCAAAGTATTTAATTATCGTTACTATTATATTAGTCCAACAAATCTATCGATATAAGCTTTCGAGGACGATGATTGGAGATCATGCCCCATGTCGGTAATATTTCCCGCATAAAATATATATTCCCGGGAACGGCACATCTCTAACGGTATCAGACTAGTCCTATTAAACTAGTCCTAGACTAGGCTAGTCCGGTAGTTGACAGTGTTGCGACTAATCGCAAGTCCTCATCATCAACAGTAGGATTATCGATTAATATCGATATTATATTTATTGCTTTGTTAGAAGTCTATCCAATCGAGCATATCAAGTGGCGTCACCAGCTAAGAGACGATTTTGCGATCCTTGAATTATTGGTTTTGGAGCCGAAAAATTCAGAAGAATGCATTGCATTGACTTATATGGAGAATGTAAATAGGCTAGTTACCTGGGTCAAAAAATATTTTTCTATTGAGTCCGTCAGTTAGTATATCAAAAAATATTGAACACGTATTTTGTCTTTTATCAATCAAACAAAAATTGACGAAGATAAAGCTCATCAAAGTTGGGGAGTGACGTCACGCCTTGATAAAAAGTGTCGCTAGGAGTAACGTTACGCAGAAATTTAACGGGCTATATCTTCATATTTTTTAGTTTGATTGAGAAAACAAAACATACGTGTCCAATTTTTTCTGTTAATCAAACTGACGGACTAATTCGATTTTTTTAGAAAACTAGCCCATTTTTCAGCTTCAAAACGAAACGTAACTAGGTACATAAAATTCACCGTGTATTTTAGTATCATATTTTTACTACACATAGGTACGCCTAACATTCGATAGGTAGGACGACGACGGTGCCATCCATAACGCAATATCTCTGTAATTAAAACTTGAACTTTATAGCGGAACTAATGAACTGTTACAAAATATCGTATTTACGATGCGCCGGCTTTTCAGGAGTAATGAGTTGAACAAATTGACTTCGTAACTGTGCTTATTGCTACTGCATGTAGAGAATAATTTGTTGAAAAAATTAGCTTACTGATTAAAAAAAACTAGCTTTTTTGATGCCCTAGGTGTAACACGGGCAAAGCAGATGAGCTGGGTGTCGTGAGCTAGTGAATTAATAAATAAAGGCTTGTAAAGTGTAGTAAATATTCTGCATAGTACATTGTATTATAATGATTAAAATGATTATTTTTTCGGTAATGTAGCGACATCTATCTCGCCACATACGAACTAAACTGACGTATCCTACATCGCGATATTAAAGTTATCGGAGCGATTGAACCATATATACAAGAACCCGACAAACAACCGTCGGGCAGTTGCCCACCAGACACAACACCCGTCTGGTCAGAGGACCTTCCCTTTTCAATGGTGGATGAGGAACTCAACACCCGGTTCCTCTCACCCACCAAACTAGTGACCCCGACGTAATACGTCATCGTGACGTCATCATCACTTCCTCAAGCTTTCGAGCAGCGAGTCCTACAGCCAGCCAGCATCCATGGCTACTACGGGTATCCTGACCACCAGCATGCAGCGGACGCGCATTCCTGGTCATCACCCACAGCCTTCTCAGCGACTTTGGCACAGCACACTGCACTTCGACCGGTCAGCAAGCAGAGAGGTACTTCTCTCCTGGTTGACGCAGCAGCCAGCCACTACGCAGCACTGCACCACTCCGACTCATTGGAGCATTTGTAGCATCACCCCGACTCACTGAGGTATCACCGCAGACAGTTTCGACTCACCGTGAACTGTGCGGCATCTGGTTCCGACTCACTGGAACATTCCACTGGCCCGGCAAGCATCACAAGATGCATGGACGACTCAACCTGCTATCGACCTCCGGTCTCGGAGGGGAGTGATGTAGCGACATCTATCTCGCCACATATAAAAGTTATCGGAGCGATTGAACCATGAACCATATATACAAGAACCCGACAAACAACCGTCGGGCAGTTACCCACCAGCCAGACACAACACCCGTCTGGTCGGAGGACCCTCCCTATTCAATGGTGGATGAGGAACTCAACACCCGGTTCCTCTCACCCACCAAAGTAATAATATTTACACATAATGTGAATGCTAATTTAATGTATTCTCTTTTTCTTTTGGTTTTTTATTCTCTGTTATTAATGTTATTATTTTCCACCTCTTTTTTATTGTTACATGTAATGTGTATGTCGCTTTGTTGTTTTTGTCTTTTTTATTTTTTATTATTATCTTTGTTGTTTAATCATTAAATTAATATTTCCCACCATGGCCAACGCAGAATACCAGTGTCGTGGCATGCCTTAAGTTGTCACGACTAATACATAGCGTGGAACCTTTTTGGCACAAATGCACCGTTTTTTTATCTTCTCTGTTTGATGTAAAATAATTGCTAATTTTATGCCAAATAAAAACATATCTGTTCTATTCTAACCTCGTAACACAGGGACGTTAATTTCTTACTTCGAGACAATGTCAACTGAACTGAACTGAATGTCAATGAATGTCAACTGGTGTGTTGTATATTTATGTAATGTCATACCTAAGTACTTAAACTTATCAACAGTTTAAAGCAAATCATTTTATATGATAAAAAAAATAAAACCGACTTCAAAAAACTAAAAAGCTAAAAATAATCTTAACACGTAAGGTACCTTTTAAAAATAAAATTTACTTATTTCATCTATTTTTAATGATAAATCCTAATCAAAACAGATCTTAAGAGTGCAAACAAAATTTAACTGCTGAACATCGATTTTTTTGCAAATTTTTAGTATAGTATCTTCGAAGTATAAAGTATTCAATAAACAACGAATCTTCAATTTTTTATGGGACTATTCTAAAAGTATTACCTTTCGAACAAAAAAAGAATTATCGAAATCGGTCAATGTAGTAACGAATGATCGCTGAACATACATTAAAAAAAAAGATTCCGACAAATTGAGACCCTCCTCTTTTTTTGAAGTCGGTTGAAAATAAACGGGCTTGCACATTTTTCCATCCTAAATAAAAAAAAACTTTCCACAATTACACCAATTATCTAGCCCCAAACTAAGTAAAGCTTGTACTATATGGCGACTAGATAACGGATAAACATACTTAAATACGTTTATAAACATCCATGACTTAGGTACAAATGGTCGTGCTCATCACACAAACATTTGTCCGTTGCGGGATTCGAACCCGCAACCGCTGGCTTTGTAGTCCGGAGCGCGAACCACTACATCAGACGGTCGTCGTCGTGGTCGTCATAGATTCAATGATAATATTATTATGATCTAAGATGGAGCTACACAGAAGTACCTAACACCCTTTTAAACAATCTTGACGTTCCTTTGTTGTAACAAACGTATCCGTACCGTATCCGTAAATGTATATTAAAATAAAATAGACAAAATATAACAACTTACTAGTAATAATTAATCATTTAGCACAAATACCGTTTTATTCTAACAGCTTGTTTATTGTTACTCCGATAGTAGTAGAAGTATAACTAATAAGTAGTATGTAAATTGTGCATCTTTCTGTAAACACAAATTGTAACTTCTTTGTATGGTGTACAATAAAGAGTATCAATCTATCTATATCTATAATACGTAAATACCGTTCCAAAAAATCAAGCGGTACTTACATGCATACACATAACCTAATAGAATAGAAGATAGAATGTAATGGAATAGAATAAAATAGAGTAGAGTAGAGTGGAGTGGAGTAGAGTGGAGTGGAGTGGAGTGGAGTGGAGTGGAGTGGAGTGGAGTGGAGTGGAGTGGAGTGGAGTGGAGTGGAGTGGAGTGGAGTGGAGTGGAGTGGAGTGGAGTGGAGTGGAGTGGAGTGGAGTGGAGTGGAGTGGAGTGGAGTGGAGTAGAGTGGGAGTAGAGTAGAGTAGAGTAGAGTAGAGTTGAGTAGAGTTAAGTAGAGTAGAGTAGAGTATATTTGCTATAAAAGTGGTTACAGTGGGTCTTAATAGAAATAATGTCATGTACTCGTACTTTAGCAGCACCATTAGCTTTGTCATTTTAAAGCATGCAAAAAATTATTAAAACAATCAAATGAAAACATTTACAAAACTACAAATTTGTTATAAATATACATTCATTTACATTGCGTTATTTATTTTTATGTCAATTTATTTGTTAAGATGAATCAATTCCTCTGTGCTATAAATAGTTTACCCATAAGTCAATTTTCTAACCCACTCTTAAGTTTTTGCCAATGCTTTTAATAGACTGTCTAGTTTGCAAGCGGGACTTCCTCAGGGAATACGGGAAAAGTTTCCCAGGAACCTGCCCGGGGCCCGGACGTCCGAGTTCGCCCAATTACAAACTAACAAGGTACCGTAGGATGTATTATTAAAAATTCAAATACATCTTGAACTCGTTTTCGAAGATGGAGAACCAGGGAAGGAATCGCAATAGTTAAGAAATTTTTATCTACTTTTTAAATAGCGCTTTGCACCTGTTTAGTCTGGGTACGCAATCACGCATTGACTTTGAAGCGCAACACACACAGAAGGCGTGAGCGGCGTAATAATGCTGCGAACCGTCCCGCTGATGCCGGCTGTCTGTAAGTACCTTTTTAAACGTATGTTATTAGACCCGCCGTACTCCCGACCCGACTCGTCGCCGTTCCGCTCACGCCTTCTGAGTTTGTTACGCTTGATCCTAGATGCGGAAGGCTGGTTATTACATTTGATGTAATTGTCACCAGACCTCCTGTAACCCTTAGACTAGGAAACCAGACTATTTTTGGACCATGGCTACACATTCAGTATTATATGAATGGACAGATATGTGAATGTTTCAGTCACTTAGTCCAAAGCTAATCCTACAAAGATTTTGTGTTTCTCCTTTTTTGATAAACGTGAGATGCCTTGACAAGACTAGATATTATAAAAATAAATTTTGGGTGGTTAAAATTACTGGTCGCCGGATAACGGGTTAGCGGAAAGTTTCATTGTTCGTCGTTTCAGCCATAGGACGTCCACTGCTGAACAAAGGCCTACCCCAATGACATAATAATATCATCGGGGGGGATTGCCAATACTCGCCACGCTTGGCAGGCGGGTTAGCGAGCGCAGTTTTTAAAAAAAAATCGCACAAAAACGCTGCTGCTTGTCTCGTACTACAGGAATTAGTCACCTCTTACGCCACGCCTCCTGTTGGCGTTGGGGCAGTGTGTTCTTTACTGTCGTCCCCACACGGTATGCGGAAAGTTTACGTGACCTTACAATGGAGCATTTTAAAGTTGTTTTCGTCGTATTTTAAGGTCCTTGAGTTTAAAAATAACTTCTAAATTTGAATTCCCTAATAGGAACACCTGTTCATCATGATAAACGACAAAAACTTCATGAAATATTTTTAGAAGATGCGCTAAAAACTTCAGCTAGGTAATTAACGTTAAAAGTTTCCCCGACTCTATCGTCGTCGCAAAAAGATTTAAATCACAATATTCTCTTTGACTCGGAATCTTATCTTTCACGGTACGTTACACCTTTTAAGGGATCTTGCGTCTCTCATAATAATCTGAAGAGTTTATTCTGTAAGAGCAGTCCATAAAGCGACTTTTAGATACAATTCTTCAGTTAGATTTGTCGGTAAGCAACGATTTCGCATAATTATTTACGCTATAATCAATTTTGCAAAATCAATGTTTAATTAGGATAATAACAACCTTTTTTTCTTCGTCTGTCAGTTAGATTACCGAAAAGTATTGAACACGTATTTTACAACTTTTTCACAAAATCAAAATATTACAGAGATGTATTGCTTTGAAATGTCGCATGACGTAACGTTTTGGTAAAATTTTTATTTAGAAGTGACATCACGAGCCCGGATTTTGACGCGCTTTATCATTGTCATGTTTTGGTTGATAGACAAAAGAAAAATTTTGTGTCCATAATTATTTGATAATCTAACTGACGGACTAAATCGAATTTCTTTTTCTTAACCCAGTCGTCATCCCTATTGCAATAACTTCTTTTTATTATCGCTTTGACCAGTTCCTGATAGGGTACGCTTGACTATTATTCCAGATGCGGCAAGTCTTAATAGCAAGTCTCAATGGCAAGGCAAATTTATTATACCGTAACGCTAACACAGGAGAACCAGATCAATTTGGAAGTTTCTTTTTAACGAGGAATAGTCTGCGTTCCTGGTGGGGTGTTTTGCTCGGTAGAGCAGCGTCGTGCTCCAATCTGTCAAGACTCAGCCCTACGCCAGTGATTCGTTGGCGTTCGAACTAGTACATAATATAAATTCGTACTATATTAGATTTCAATAAATCCATTTAAGTCACGACTCCTGGGTATAGTATCCATGTGGACAGAATAGAAGCCATCCAGAGGCGCTTTCTTCGATACCTGAGTGCCAAATTCGGTCTGAGACGTAGGCTGGGAACATACGAGGCTAGACTCAAATATTTTAAGGTGAGCACCCTTCAGTCGAGGCGCGACGTAGCTAGCTTGTCGACGCTCTACAAAATTATAAATTCCGTGTGGGATGTTGAGGAGCTGTTAGGCCATTTTTCATTTAAGGTTGGTGGTAGCACAAGAGGACGGAAGCTCTTTGCTCTACCTACATGCAGTAAATAAGTTACACATAATGACCCCGTCCTTGTAATGTGTAGAGCCTACAATAATATTAGTAAGGAACTAGATATATTTTCACTTCCTTATCGTTCCTACTTGAACATAGTCATAGTCATAGTCATAGAAATAATTTGTATTTTTTTTTCTTTTTTGTTTGGTGGTTTTCGTTTTGGATATAAATTTTTCTTTATTAAAGGTTGAAAATATTTTTTATAGCGTTTATGTAGATTATACCAATGTCGAGTTCGGCTATAATCGGAGTGCAAATTTAAAATATGTATTTTGTTATAATGTTTCTAGGTGTAAGTTGTGATTTATATTCTGTTGCTGTACCATGAATAAATAAAAATAAAAATAAAATAAAATATGGCGTGACCCCGACTACCGACCTACCACCAAGTTCAATTTGAATAAAAAGCTTTTAAACTGCAAATCGCCGAGAAAATCTTAGTTGTACTCGGACCTTTAAATAAATTGCCGGGACAATTACGACAAAGTCAACTTAACAGACGTTCAATCTCAACTAATTTGCTTCCAAAATTAGGTCAGAGAACTGAACGGAAATGTAAAGCTAATAGCTAGTGAAAACCGCTTTTACGCTTAACTTTGTTCTGCGTGAGAAAATTATTGAAACGTTTTGATGGTGACGCTTGATGTTAATTTTGATAGACTTTAGACACTTAACGGTTAATAATGTAAAGAAAATGGTCTCTTCACAGACTGCGTTTTTAAGTATTAGAAAAGAAAAATCCGGCATATGAGAACCGGGGTAACCGAACCAGTGTTTCATTCATTCAATTCGAGATCCTTTGCCCTAGGGGACTCACACTTGATCAATTTTTAATATCAGTGTAGCGACATCTATCTCGCTACATTTAAAACTGACGTATCCTACATCGCGATATTATATCGGAGCGATTGAACCATATATACAAGAACCCGACAACAACCGTCGGGCAGTAGCCCACCAGACACAACACCCGTCTGGTCGGAGGACCCTTCCTGTTCAATGGTGGATGAGGAACTCAACACCCTGTTCCTCTCACCCCTAAACTGGTGACCCCGAGCATGAACGTCAGCGCAGCCTTCGCAAAGCTACGTCATCGTGACGTCATCATCACTTCCTCCTCAAGCTTTCGAGCAGCGAGTCATACAGCCAGCCAGCATCCCCGGCTACGACCACCAGCATGCAGCGGACGCGCATTCCTGGTCATCACCCACAGCCTTCTCAGCGAACTTGGCACAGCACACTGCACTTCGGTCAGCAAGCAGAGACGCACTTCTCTCCTGATCGACACAGCAGCCAGCCACTACGCAGCACTGCACCACTCAGGAGCATTTGCAGCATCACCCCGACTCACTGGGGCATCACCGCAGACAGTTCCGACTCACCGTGAACTATGCGGCATCTGATTCCGACTCATTGGAACATTCCACTGGCCCGGCAAGCATCACAAGATGTATGGACGACTCAACCTGCTATCGACCTCCGGTCTCGGAGTGATGTAGCGACATCTATCTCGCTACATTTAAAACTGACGTATCCTACATCGCGATACTAAAGTTATCGGAGCGATTGAACCATATATACAAGAACCCGACAACAACCGTCGGGCAGTAGCCCACCAGACACAACACCCGTGTGGTCGGAGGATCCTCCATTTTCAATGGGGGATGAGGAACTTCACATCCTATTCCTCACCCCCCAAATCAGAATCAACAATAACACATAGTTGTACGTTGACATGATTATCGTTTTATATTAAGGTAATGTAAGATAAGGTTTCGGTTTTGCCCTACGGGTACGAGCCCTTAAGGAGGACTTGGTGTCGCTCTAAGGACCCGGGTTCTATTCCCGGTCGGTCAATGTAGAAAAAATACTTTTCTCTGTTGGCTGTGGTCTGGGTGTTGTGGTACCGTCGTTGTTTCTGATTTATGTAATACAAGTCCAATATTTGTTTATTTAATTAATTATTAATATATCTAATTAATATGTTTATTATAAATACGAAAGTTTGGATAAATGAATGTTTCTTACTTCATCATGCCAGAATGGCTCAACGGATCTAGATGAAATTTAGCACAGAAATAAATAGCCTGGTAACTTTTTATCCCGGAAAATATACGGTTCCCGAGCGATGCAAGATAACTATCATTGTATATATGTCGTAACGATTTTACAATATGATCACTAGTGTTTGACCATTTCGTGAATTAATCGTGCGTTTAGCTGTTGATATCGTCAAACGCTGAGTATTCATTGATCTGGCCAGACCACATCATGATGTAGGCAGCAGGTTCTTTTCTATATCATGAAATACCACCATTTTATGAAATGATCGGTAACATCATGAAGTGGTCAATTGTACGATCTGGCTACGACATATATGGCGCTTCTTTAAATTTTTTTTGGTTTAAAAGTTATTTTTAGCTTTTTAGTTTTTGAAGTCGGTTATTTTTTTTACAAAATTTTTTTTTATTTGTCTGTTTTTTAGTGTTTTTTTACATTCTAAATGGCGATCTGTAATGTAATTATAGCTAAATTGCTTCTCATGACGATTCAAATAAGTCCAAACACGGCTATGATACCTTCCGCCTTCTTCATCAGATCAGTTTGATGGTATCATTCTCACCAAAGTCATTTATTAAAGTCTGATTTGTCGACTATAGCAACGCTTAACTGTCATAATGAAAGTATCTTATCGCGTGGGTGATGGTGGTGGTGCGTACCTTACTCGTGGAAGACTATTGTGGCCAACTATGGGCTCCTTTATTAGTTTTCAGTTAAAAAGAATTTTTCAAATCGGTTCATTAATGGCGGAGTTCTGAGGTAACAAACATTTTTAAAAAAAACAACCGAATTGAGAACCTCCTCCTTTTTTTGAAGTCGGTTAAAAAATAAATCTAACACTAGCTGTGGCCTATGATTTCGTTCGCGTGGTCTTTAGTTCAGATAAACTACGGTTTTGTAAAGACTAGGTACTTTTATTTAATCTAACTAAACAAAAGATCACGCGATTTAGTATTAATTAATTAAGCAAGACCACGCGATCGAAGTCTTTAGCAACAGCTAGTAGGCATCACTTAAAACGATATTATTTAGTTAAATAATTTATTTTATTTATTTATATAAACTTTATTGCACAGACATTTAAAAAAATGTTGTACAAATGGCGGACTTAATGCCAAAAGCATTCTCTACCAGTCAACCATGGGGCCATACAGAGATGGTATAGGCGGTGCAACAAAAAACAAATTGTGTTAAATTAAATCATACAAAAATAAAACAAACTAGATGAATATATACAGTTGTGCATACTAGATACATACATAGATTGCTATATACTGTATATACATACATAAAATATATACATACATACTTATACATAATATAATTATACACAGATCTCATGCCAGCGAGAATCATGGAAAAGAGAAAAGAGTTAATCCAAAAAATGCTTGCCTTTTTGAAGGACAATTTTGACTTGGATTTTTAATATAATATAAAAGTAATCTCAAAACAATGAACATGATTAACCGTTATTACCCTATTTCTAAATAGCACACATTTATCCAACCTCACAATAACCACCCACCCCCTCAAGGAATCCTCCTCAAATATTAGTTTCAATTAGGATAACCCTCCCCTCCTCACGTCAGACAAATGTTGACGGATTGATGACACCATAGATGCTACGACGACTACGACGTAAATGAATAGTGACTAGCTCTTTACATTTATTGGAGATCAGTTTGGATAGTAGGTGGTAAGAGGTTGAGGTTTACGACCTCCGTAGCCGAGAGGCGAGCATAACGGACTTGGTGACGCTATCTTTGGGCTCGATTCCCGGTCGGTCAATGTAGAAAAATAACTATTGGCTCGGGTCTGGGTGTTGTGGTACCGTCGTTATTTCTGTAACACAAGTGTTTAAGCTACTTGTCATAGGATCAGAGCAATGTATGTGATTTTGTCCAATATTTGTATTTATAAGAGGTTGAGGTGCTTGTAGCTCAGTGGCGGCAGCGATTACCAAAGTTAAGCAACCTACGTCGTGGTTGTGAGGGGATAGGTGACCATTTCAAACATATTAGCAAGGACTGTATATCGCTCAGATCATAGAAAGAACGTATACCGGTATAAATATGAGTACAAAATTTTATTTGTATGATGTCATACCTTTATATTTTGGTAACTTAAAATTTCAATACAGTTAATGGATACCCTTATTTATTAAAATACTGATACAAAATTTGGTGTGTAATTTACAGCTAGTTAGCTACTAATCTCACCACAGAACATAGAAATATTTTTTTTCTATGATCTGTGGTACTAATAAACTAAACTCTAAAATTAGTAAAATTTTTAAAAGTTAAAATGGTATTCGAGTGTACGAGTACATTAGCATAATATTTTTAAAGGAAGTTACGTAAATAAATTCCTGTTTACATTTTTCCCAGACTAAAAAAGCATATGCACTAGTGCCTATTCCCAGCAAGGATTAAAATAAGAGGAAAAAATGAGATCTCAGCAAAATAAACACTAAAAACTTGTGAACTCGACGAAACGATGAGAGAGAAAATTTCTTACGACTTCTGAACGTTTGTTATTTTTAGGGTTACAGACTTAATTGCATTTAAACCAAGAAGATGCCTTGATTCTTCTGTGGTCGAATCGTAGAGAATGCTTCTTGGCAGTGGGTCCGCAAATTGTGTATATTTTTTAAAATGAGTTAATAAAATGTAAAAGCTTTTTCAGGGAGGGTACATTAATAAGTCATTACTCTTGATTAAAATTTTACTAAAGTACTGAAGGTAGTTACTGGGTTTTTCAAATTGTATTATAAAAGGATGCTTAGTAAGGAAATGGTAAAATTGCGAGCTAATACTTTCTTTCCACAGAAATCAGATTGCAATGATTTTCAATATTCTACCAGAATAAACTATAATTTTATGAGTATTGTTCAAACATTAAACTACGTTAATTCCTTTCCCGAGAACAAGGCAGAGTATTTTTAAACGAATAGGTGAGAAATAAACACTTAAAGAGTATTTATATACAGCTGTTACTCTATCGTGCTCATCGTAGTAACATTTAGTCTTAGTTTAGTGGATCCTCATTATTTTAGCTCTAGGACGTCCACTGCTGAACGTAGACCTCCTCTATTTACTTTCAGATAGGTCGGCCTGCATCCAGTGTCTTCCTGCAACCTTTACCAGGTCATCAGTCCGCCTTTTGGGTGGAAGTCCTACGCTGCGCTTGCCGATACGTGGTCTTCATTTTAGAACCTCTCTGCCCTATCGGTCGTCAGTTCTACGCGCTATGTGCCCCTCCTACTGCTATTTCAGCTTGCTAATCCGTTGGGCTATGTCAGCGACTTTTGTTCGTTTACGGATCTCATTTCTGATTCGATCTCGCAAGGAAACACCGACTAAAGCCCTTTCCATAGCACGCTGTGCGACCTTGAGCTTTCTTATGAGGCCCATAGTGAGAGGCCACGTTTCAGTTCCATATGTCATCACTGGTAACACGTACTGGTTGTAGACTTTCGTCCTTAGGCACTGAAGTATAATGGACGAAAAGATAGATTAAGCCCATCATATGCATATTCTGTGCTAGTGGTTTGCGAATCGGACAATAATGCCAGCAGTCTCTTTTTATAATCCCGAAATAGCTAAATGATAGATGATATATGATGATGATAATGATAGCTTGCTACAATTTGGATTGTTTCTAGTACTACTTTGGTGTTCTGCTGGATGACCTCGTGCCGGATTGTATTCCTTAACAAAGTCCCAAGATTATCGACCGATATTTAGGTATTTATTCATCGTCTAACCGTCATATTATTGAAGCTCTGCTTAGTCTGGCGTTAGATATTGGCTTTGTTTTAATTTGTTATATTTACAACCTAAGTACTTTATATGTATGTATGACCTTATGTAGGCAATAAAAATGTTAATGATTACATTGTCTTCAAAATAAAAAAAATGAATTATGAACTAACATTTTCTCCGGAACCCATCTCGCGCTATCAAATTTCCCTCCTGTCCATTTTCTTTTCGTTTTTCCAAGTCTGCAAGAGCTCTCAACAACGGTCTAATTAAACACGGCTTAAGACTTTAATGACTTCTTGCGATTTTTCTAGATGCTTACATTATATTGGCATAACACAATTTAACTAGTCTGGAAAGTTTGTGTGGTATGACATTTTACCTTTATCCAGGGATTAAGGTGAAACGGAGTTAAAATTAGATCTAAGAGGTATTTTTTATATTGGTCGTTTGAGGTCGGCTGAACCAATGTTCTGCCCATCTTATTATTCATCGTTCATATTATCTTTCCTTTCAGTTTGTTTAAAGTTAATAGACATGATATTTTTAAAATCTAGATGTACACTACTTACTTATACCTAGATTTCAAAGTGAACTTTAATCTAGAATTTACTTATTGTAGATACATGCGCGGTAAACGGCTCTGTAGTCTCTAGTAATAAGTTGTGGTCCTATAAATTTTAGATCGCTTTACATCAGATTACTAAAACGATATTGAGTGTTGTGATTTCAACTTTCAAGTTAATGTTACGTTGTCTGTTATCACGACATAATCCCTTTTTAGCGATAGTTGCATAACAAAGTAGCAAAGTTTATTTGAAGTTCAAAGCAAACTCAAACGGTAATAACGCGCAAGCAGTTCCGCTAGTCAAACATCAGTAACCGCTGCGCCTAGCTGAGTTTATACGTAATAGTGCATACTACGTGAGTTTGCCGGGAGCTAAACTGTAGGCACTATTTAACTTTTTTATTATATAGAACTTTATAGCTTTTTATAATAACTAATTTATTTTATACTTCTACTCAAGTTACTGGTGTTTCACGACTGGCGCACTTGCGCAATGTTTTCCGAGTTTGATACCCAGTGGAGTCAATTCAGCAAACAGCTAAAAGTTTAAATGTTATGTGTAAATAAATTAACAATTAAAATTTGCGAAGTTACATTACTAAGTAAGTGCAAAAAAATAAGGAATTGTCTTTTAAATAAATGTACCGTTGTTTGTTCCAGTAAAAACATGATTTAAGGGTTATCAACAAAGCGCCCATTTTTATCTCGATTCTTGTCAGCAAAATCGACAACCGTGAACGTACAGACAACAGTACGTCAACCTACCACAAAGCGTCATATTTTGTCAATTGATATGTCGGACTTAAAAGTTGAAAATCGGTTCAATGACCTTTAACTTTTTGGGTAGGGTAACCTGCCGTTGACAACTGCCCATCGAACTTGGCTCATTTTCACGTTTTTGTTATTGATTTGTTTTAATCACAAAAGATAAATGTATATTTTCCTTTCAGGTACACAAACAGCCGTATTTTATTCCCGTTCACCCGTAACCGTAAGTAATAAAATGAAATTAAATGAAATGAATATTTATTTGCTTAAAACATGGTTTACAATGGTTTTACAATGAAGTGATAGGGCCTCATGTTTTACCATATGTGGCATGCAAATCTTAAAATAATGTAACATCATTTAGTATACTTTATAAAGTAGGTACAATACAACATAAGCTGTCAAACGAAAGGGATCCACGCTAACAACGTTAATTACTAGTATGGAGAAACGAGAAGCCTCCGGTAATACCTCCGTGATATGGTGCTTAAGTATATTTATTAATGAATTCACCCCCTCAGGTAACAAAAGGCTGTTTCAAAGGCTCCATTGGCTAAGTGAATATTCTGAAACACTCACTATTTTCGCAAGAAATTAAAGTTTAACTGGATACGGCATTTAACCCGTTAACATCCAAACGGTCTCATGAGACCGCATAACAATGGAATTTCTATTGTGTCTCGTTTACGTATGCCTGATCAGGTTTTACGTGTGTTTAAAAAAAGACGATTGTTGACGATAACTCTCATTTATTATGATGAACATTGTTTTTCTTTCAAAGTTTTGTTCTGAATACAATAATCTTTATATGAAAACATTAATTAAATCGATTATTTTAAGAATCCGACGCAATAATGCCGTTTTTTTATGCCGGCAACATCGAAATCGTCAAAAAATTGAAATGCTGCATACAAACTCGTGTAGCACATCCAGTCAATGCCGGTCTATGGCGATGGTTCGCATAGTTGTTAATATAATTTGCGTCTCTCCCGACTGGAACAATCAGGTTTCGTCTCCTGCTAATTGTAGCTTTAGCAACTTCTATCTTGTTACGGTCTCAAATTAAAACAGAAACTAGACTTGGCAATAAAAAGTTTTCACTTGCTAAAGATATTCAAACCTTTTTTTTATCTCGATATAGGTGTCGCATTGTGTTTAAACTAACCATAGTAATTATTTGATCAATGGTTCTGCCGCTGATAAAATAACTTCCTCAGGTTCTGCTAAGTTGTCAAACGTGTGTCAGACTTGTTTGAAACACATACCTATAAGCAAATGAACACATAATTGTATGTCTATTAGTAGAATATGTATAATTAAATTAAAATTCATTTATTTCAGACAACATAGCATCCATAAAATAAAATTAAAGTAAATTAAAATCAGAACATTATAAAACATTTAAAATACATTTTTTTTAAATCCAAAAAAAAAAGTATTATAATAAGTAGATAATAATAATACCTAATAAATAATATAACCTAATATAAAACTCCAAATGTTTAGAAGAGGCTCTTTTTGCATGTCCATTAAAATTTATAACAGGCTTCCGGAGTATTTTGTTTAATTTGTATTAATTATTGTCATTTTTATTTTTTAATAATTTGTATGATCTTAGAATGAAAAAATTATAATTTTATAAAATTTGTGACATTTATTTAAATTTTTGTAATGAATTTTAATTTTATTTTTTTATTATTATATTTGCATGACCTGTAGGTTAAGCATGAGGACACCTTTTAATATTATAACAGCTTGTAATTACCATGTTTTAGCAAATAAATGATTTGATTTGATTTGAATAATAGTACCTATTCTATTCTGTTATTGGCTGGTATATGTATTGCTTAGTGGTACTCCTAATCGTATAATTCTTTCTATTTTAAATTTATATCTGTGTGGACCTGTAAGTTGTTTTTATGTGTTATTTTTGTATACCTATTGAAAAATTGTAAACCTTGGACTTCCTAAAATAAATAAATAAAATAAAATAAAATGTCTATTATATTAAGGGCGAGATTTGATGACGCAGAAGTAATGAACAAATTATTGTATGTGTATTATATTAAGAGCGGGACCTCCTGATAAGTAGGGGACCTCATCAACAACTATTTATGTCACAACCATGATAGACTGAAATATATGTGTGTTTGGATTATTTTATTTATTGATTTATACTAGTTATAGTCATTTTTAACCAAACGCTCTGGCGCTATCTGAGATTATAGCGTTGCCTATGCTTCCCCATTCATTTTAACATAATTACTTACTTATTAAGGCATATTTCCCTTTTAATTTGTAAATTCTTCGTCAACTGTTTCCTTAATAACTTCATTCGAAAGAATCTTTGCAAATTTTAGACCATTAATTTTATAGATTGGATTTAATTGATTAGGGGAGCTTTTATGATTCTAATTTTTAATTGAAGCTTAATGAAAAGCGTAATTCGTTTAGGGACTTGCATTTAATTAAGATTTTCTAAATTAAAAGGTTTTCGTAGTAAGGATTATTGCACAAGTGAATACAATCGGCGGGATTAATTCAGCGGATTTTGAGTGTATTCACTGTGTGTTATGGAATATCTAAAGCCTAGCTATCAAGATATGGATATGCATGCTTTGTTCACTAGTTAAGATTGTATACAATAAGTGCTACTCTAAGTTATCTTACTATGTTATAAAGTGTTACACTTAGTGTGAAACAAATTTTAAAAAAGTGTGATAAGTTAATTTTATCTACCCAAAGGTCTAACATTAAAAGGCATTTCAATGTTTTTATTTTGCACTAAAGAGTCTGTCTACTCATCTGCATATTATCTTATATGACTTGTAGAGTAACATCTTATTTTACTAAAACTTCAGAACTTCAAACATTTATCATGCATGCATTAATCCGAATTGAACCCAGAAACTTATCTCCTCATACAATAATATTCATACATACGTAACAATTGAAATTGAATCGCTAATCTTGAATAGGTGGTGCTGGTGATTAATTATGCTTTATTAATTAATCGTGGCGGAGCGTAGATTACCGATGCCTGCGCGTGTGGATTATGGGATCCATCAGACTACAATTAGGTCTATTGAAATGAGGGTAATAAGTGTACGTCACAACATATTAACGCATGCGTGTTCGGCATTCAGAGATAGTTGTTGGGTGTTCGTCAATTGTTTTTGGCGCCGCTCAAAATGTTATCTATTCGGCGGAATACGAGTAACTCTGAGCAGCTTGCAATCAACATGAAAAAAAGTAAAAAAAAATAGAATAGAATAGAAATGTTTATTTGCTAAAAAACATGGTATAAAGTTGTTACATAAGTCATAATGATGAAAGTGCACATGTTTTGCTACAAAAGAATAGCATGCAAATTTATATAGAAAGAGTTGAGAATAGCTTTGTTACATTAACTATCTCTGCGTTATCCGCTTGCGCTAGTCCATTAGAACCTGACCTGCATTACAAATTGATAATTCTAAGTTCAAGGTACGTAACCTTAAAATCTAAATAGATTGCATACTTAATTTTCACGTCACATTCTATACAGAAAAAACAAAATTTTACATTATTTACTTACCTACCTACCTTACCTACGCAAGCATATTCAATTAAGCTAGAAACATTGATTCTACCTCTTCGTTTTAGGGCTTCAAATTACACCTAATTGTCGGCTAAATACCTTAGTAATCATGAATTTTAATGGCATTGGTATGCAAAGTAGACATCACCCCGCACTTAACGACTAGTGGACGGAGTACTTGACATCCGAAGGGGTAGAGCGTAGGACGTAATCACATAACCATCTCTTTCGCAGACGGTTAAGGGTTAATACAATAGTGTTTATGATGCCAAAGAGAGAGATGAGGGACTTATCAAGGATTTTGCAGACAATAGTACAAAATATAGGGAGTCTAACTTACCATGTATGTTGAATGCTTTAAACTTTTGGCATTTTAATCTTATTCTTAAAAAGAAGTAGGACAAAGTTAATCCTGAGGATATAATAATATGGTTGTTTACACCATTCTTAAATAATTTTAAGACAACATTTATTAAAACTGTCACCTTATTTTAAGCCTAATAACCCGGCACATTATAATTTATTTAACAAATTTGATTTTTATTTGTTCCAAAATCAACAAGAAGTTAGTCTTTTGAGTTAGGTAAACAGTGACGTCATAGTTTACTATCGCCATACAAATTATATGGTAGAGTAGCGTTAAGACAGTTCTTAAAAAGTAGTTCAATTGATTAGTGGTGTAAAATACCGTTTTGTCAATGGTGAGTGTGATTTATATTTTTTTCAATTGTCACATGTGCTTTGTCACATTTTAGTCGGGATTCTCTAAAACAAGATCATAGATTTTGCAAGTAAGTATTGTTATTACATTTGGAACGATTGTCATTTGACTTCCGTAGCCCTTATATAGGGACAAAATGACTAATAAATAAAGCTACTGCGCCGTTGAAATAGAAACTTCAAGGATTTTCACAGAAATAAAGAATATATTTACGATCCCCAGTAAAATTTAAAACATTAAATTGGATCAAAAGAAAACTTTTTTGAACTTAAACAACACATTCTTGGAGAAGAGTGAGACTATGTATTTTGATGATCATAATAATATTCATTGTATACTATGTGATTACAATATTTAAAACTTGTAGAAATTTATTTAATGTTTATTTACACTGTGTTGTTGTATATCACCACAATGATGATCCTACGTAACTAAGTCGTTCAGTTTCTTACTACTCTCTGATATCGCTTGAAACTAGACATGAAGCCTTGTCAGCATGGCGGCTTAATTCAATCTGACAGTAAGGTTATGTCACTGGCCTTACAACACCCCTCCACCAATCCGCACTGGGCCTGCGTGGTTGAGTATGGCTCAAACCGAGACCGAGACTGAGACGTAAATGTGCATACTTTATTTATACCTAATTGCCGCTAAAGTTTAATGATTGTAGATATTACAATTATTTCCTTTTATTGTTCTCGACGGTTCAATAATTTATAATGCTGGTCTCTATAACAGTTTCCCTTGTATATGCATGGCGATAGTTGCAAAGTGGGCCAATCCAAACGGTTTACGGGATGGCTCGCCGCCTCGCTCATGGTTTTACAACATATTTATCGTTTTATGGCGCAATGGTGTTTGTTTTATGATAATTTTAGCATGGAATATACGTGGACGACATCATTTTGGCTTTTTATGTTCAAAGATGCAGGCTTTAGAGGGTCAGGGGATAAATTTCGAATAAAATTTAAATGTATGGATCGCTCTCAAACATTTGGCACAACAAATGTTGATATTTACGCCAAATATCATTGACACTGATACAAAGGTACACATAATATGTAGCGTTTTTGCTTTGTGCTGTTGATGAATTCAAAGATACGGAAAAAAAACGACAACTCAATGTCACGTTAACATTATTATTGAATCTGAAAATATTTTTTTGAGATTTTGATTTTGGTGTAGGTAGGTAATAGAAAAAGTGTTGTAAGTTTTTTGTTTGCGTTTAATTCCAAAACACTATGTGTAGAATAAGTATATTATCTTTATGACAATTAAGTTTTTAACATAAATACTCAGTAAAATGTTTAAGTTAGAGCCACAAAAAAAGCATCACGATATTTTCTTCAGAAACAAATTACTTTATATTCTTGCAACGGCCTTGAACTTGGTATTCACGAGAATGTTAACACCTTCCTAAAACCTTCCATTTTCTCTTACTGTTTACTTAACTATTTAAACGTAATAATCATCGTCTTTGCACTTAGCATCCTTTTCATACCGCCCGCGAGTGCTCTCGCGAAAACAGGGTTAGGTTATGTGAAGTGATAACGCTTTATTATGCATTTGGGACCGAATTCGGCAGTAATGGACTCACATGTTATGTTTATATCATTGCTAATGTTGATGCTGAATTGTAATTATGTTTAAGAGTTTTGAAATTATTATGAAGTGCAAATGTTTTATCTAATGTAAATTATCTTTTATCTGTTTTATTAATTATAATGTAGCTCAATTTCTAAATAATTATAATACTACTAGTTATATTTTAAAATCCTAGGCCTCATTAATAATACAATATAATTTTATTAGTGCCGTGTGGGGACGGCCGTAAAGAATACACTTCCCCACCACCAACAGGAGGCATGTCGTCAGAGGCGACTAATTCCTGTAGCACGAGACGGGCAGCAGCGTCTGCGTGCAGAATCTTATAAAAACTGCGCTCGCCAACCCGCCTGCCAAGCGTGGCGAGTATTGGCAATCCCCCCCGATGTTGGGTCATTGGGGGAGGCCTGTGTTCAGCAGTGGACTTTCTATTGCTGAAATGATGATTATGATGATAAATTTTATTAAATTCATTAAGGTTTCTTCTTTCTACCGCGTGTTAAGCGATTTATCCTGTTTCTAGACGGAGTTCTTAAACAATATAATCATAACTATAGATATTTAATTCTGAGAACTTGTATTACCTTTACATAGGGGAACAATGTCTATTTTGGAATATAAATAAATAATAAAATAAAATATATAAAAAATATACAGTGTGTAACGAAAAGGTGAAAGAAAACTTTAAGGGGTTATTCTACGGCTAAATTACATCAACTTTTTCTATGGGACCAACATCAAAATCTCAAAAAAAAAATTGACGTTTCCATACAAACTGATGTCGCGTTTTAGTATGGGAAAGTGTTTTTTTTTTGCGATTTCGATGTTGGTCCCATAGAAAAAGTTGATGTAATTTAGCCGTAGAATAACCCCTTTAAGTTTTATTTCACCTTTTCGTTACACCTTGTATAATAAAATATATATAACTTCAAATGCATTGTTATCAAAATAATGCTAACTTGCCAAGTTTTTGGAGGTGGCAGTAGCGCGTATAGTATAAAGGGTTATTTCGAATACATCAGATTCAACAACCCCCTAGGGGCTGATTCTGGTGCTCAAGTACAACAACTTTTTCTATGAGACATCATAATCTAAAAAAAAAAAAATACTGCTTCATACAAACTGATGTCAGTTGGTCGGCGGCTTGTATGTGGAAGTGTTTTTTTTGTGATTTCGAAGTTGGTCCCATACAAAAAGTTGTTGTATTTGAGTATAAGAATTGATGTTTTAAAAATAACCCTGAATTGATTCCAAAAAATCCTTGAGTATGTAATAGAATTCGAACTCACGGATGTAAACCACGACTGTGATCACTTAGCTGCCACTCCAGTAATTAAATAATAAATAATAATAAATATTGGACAACATCACATATATTGCTCTGATCCTATGGTGAGTAGCCTAAGCACTTGTATTACAGAAATCAGAAACAATGACGGTACCACAACACCCAGACCCGAGACAATATAGAAAAGTTATTTTTCTACCTTGACCGACCGGGAATCGAACCCGGGTCTTCAGAGATAGCGACACCAAGTCCGGTATGCTCGCCTCTCGGCTACGGACGTCGTCAAATTAATATTTTAACTAAAATTTTACTACATAGAATCACGATTATAAATGAGATTGCTTGAACATTGAAGTCTGCCCCCCTAGCATGACCACCAAAACACGATATGATATGATAAGATATAGCGATATATCAACACCAACTGTAAAAATATGATTGATATAGCCGCCATTTTGAATTTTTATCGAAACAGCGATCATAATATGTGACGTCACCGGCACGGCGATTTAATATGGCGTTTATATCTATCATATTTTTACAATATATCGCAATATCTTATCATATCATATCGTGTTTTGGTGCTCATGCTAGGGAAGCTGAAGTTAATCCATAACTCTACAGCAAAGTTAGACTATTACCCAAAACCATTACAGTATTTGGAATTGAAACTCAAATTGAGCGGAGCCTGAGGCGTTTTATAGTAACGTTAACTGCAGCAGTCAAATATTTCCGCGTATTTGGTAGAGATTTCCGTAACGTAACGTTAGGAATGTTATCCACGCTCAAAAGGTTTGGTTCTGACCCAGAATACAACATAGGAGTAATACTTCATACCATTTTTGTCCCAGAATACACTATACGAGAAATACAGTATGAACTATGATCTCTTAGCAGTTTATGTCAATTTAGTTTTGTTTCTCTAAGAGTTTGACATAAAAGCATCACTGCTTAAGTACTGTTTAGCTTTTATAGGTTCTTTCGTGATTTGTTAGCAATTTTGTAGTCAACATCAAAAGTGTAGGTGTCAATAATACAGTATAATTGAGTATAAGCGACATACTTTGGTGTACTACAAAATCTAAAAAACCAGCAAGCGTAGCGAAGGACGTTCACTCTTAAGGTGGACAGTAGACCTTGTAAAAGTTGCAGGAAGCCGCTGGATGCAGGCCGCTTCCAACCGGCCTTTTTGGAAGTTATTAGAGAATGCCTTTGTTCAGCAGTGGACGTCCTATAGCTGAAATGATAAATTAGCCAAGTCTGAGTTAGGCTTAGGTAGTCAGAAGATAATACAAACACACCGAATAAAAGAATATACAGTTGTACGAAACCCTCTATCTAAAAGAGCTTAATTTAGGCCTATTCGCAAAAATAAAATAGGTTTTATGAGTGACCTTCACAAACTTAGCTGGTTTTATTCAACTTTTCATAGTTTATCTTTTTTTTAGGGTTCCGTAGCCAAATGGCAAAAAACGGAACCCTTATAGATTCGTCATGTCTGTCTGTCTGTCCGTCCGTATGTCACAGCCACTTTTTTCCAAAACTTTAAGAACTATACTGTTGAAACTTGGTAAGTAGATATATTCTGTGAACCGCATTAAGATTTTCACACAAAAATAAAAAAAATACAATAAATTTTGGGGTTCCCCATACTTGGAACTGAAACTCAAAATAAATTTTTTCATCAAACCCATGCGTGTGGGGTATCTATGGATAGGTCTTCAAAAATGATATTGAGGTTTATAATATAATTTTTTCCTAAGCTGAATAGTTTGCGCAAGAGACATTTCCAAAGTAGTAAAATGTGTGTCCCCTGTAACTTCTGAAATAAGAAATGTTAAAACTAAAAAAAAATATATGATGTACATAATCATGCAAACTTCCACCGATAATTGGTTTGAACGAGATATAGTGAGTAGTTTTTTTATTACGTCATAAACCGTAAACTGCAGTTTACCTTTTGTAATGTTATGGATTTCATTTTGCAATAAAAATACCATAACTATGACTCGATTGTCGTGATAGGTGAACTTTTACTTATATAGGTATAGGTAACATAATAATTTGTACGGAACCCTCAGTGCGCGAGTCCGACTCGCACTTGGCCGGTTTTTTTAGTTTCATCTGATTGTTTTTAGTTTAGAAGTGGATAACATGCCTTAGCACATTCTAGCTTCGGGATATTTTGATATATGTACAATGAACATAGTGTTGAACTAGTAGCTAAGACTATGTCGCCTTTACAGTTATTGTCATAAGAGTGAAATTCCAACAGACTACGTGTTATTTGGAAACGACAATGTTTGTTTGTTTGTTAAACGACCGAAATGAGTTTGTTCGGTAATACTGGTCGTAAGCGGTGATTTTAGTTGGTGCAAAATGTTTGCGATGTTGAGATTTATTTGGTTTGATACCTTATAAATACACTTGTAGTTACCGACTCTTTAATTACAGATAAAGTGTTTCAAAATGGTTCTTAATTAAACAATATCTGAGGTTTCCGTTTCAAATGCGTTTAACAATACATCATAAAAGATGATTATTGCCAAGCCCTACAAGTTGGTATTTAAATAAAAATTATATCTTATAATCTATTGATTTTTTTCATAGTTATTCTGTTATTCGGGGCGGAGGCAAACTTAACAAACCAAAGATCATAAAAACGGTCCAGCCATTCTCGAGTTATATGGTGTAACTAACCCGACTTTGTTTTATTATATATAGATAGATAAATATAGATAAAGATAAACAATAAGTTCTTCGCAGTTTTTTTTTCTTAATTTTTCGTAAATCGTTTAAAATCTTCAGTGATTATGAAATGCCATTTACGCATAATAATATTCAGGCCAGTGCCGTCCTGTGGGAGTGGCCTTTGCTAAATCATATCGGTGTCCCATCTAGGGGTCAAACTGTCTAGGTCCATTCCCACGGGATGGGTTAATGGGGCCGTCAGATCGCGTGTGTCTACTGAAATAGAACAAGGACTTCTTTTTAATTAGTTGCTTAGTGAAATTTTTGTTTCTCTAACTGCCGAACTCAGACGGCACTGTAAAAATTGTGATTTTAGGAATTCGCATGCGAATCTTGCGATTTCGTGTTCGGATTGGAATTCGTATGATTCAAAAATACGTCTCCTGATTGCTGCTTTCCACCTATTTTTTTTCTGTGGCCGGCCAGTTGTTTAGCCATTATTTTTCATTTTCATCATTGTAAAAATGGTTAATACTTTACCCAAATCTATTTCATTTTAAAGAAATTGTTGAAAGTAAATTACTTAATGATGATTATTGTTTCTGTTTGTTGACCAGCCCCCTAGCATGACAACTAAAAACACGATATGATATGGTACGATATAGCGATATATCGACACCAACTGTAAAAAAATGATAGATATAGCAGCCATTTTGAATGTTTATCAAAACAGCGATCATAATATGTGACGTCACCGGCACGGCGATTCAACATGGTGGCTATATCTATCATATTTTTACAGTTGGTGTTGATATATCGCTTTATCATATCATATCATATCGTGTTTTAGTGCTCATGCTAGGCAGGCAGGATTGCTGTGCGAGCAGCTTTCTTCTTTGTCCCCCTTTTGGGCATCACCAACATCTTCGACATGACGGAGGCGATCACTGTAGACGCAGGGGCGTGCATTGGTTTCAGATGGGGGTAGGCTGTGAGTGAAAATTGAGTAAGTTTGTGTGAAACAGTAGGCGATCTCGCGGCAGCCTAACATTGGTTAAATTGCACAGTAACGATCTAAGTTGCGCGCTTTAGTAAGGAATAAGTAATAGGTAGACGAAAAATGGTTACAGAATATTTATTGTTTATTGTTGAATACGTAATTAATAATTATGGTTATCTGTTCTGTTAGTTTTTTATGAAGGTAGGCTCTGCATAATAGTCTATATGGGATGCACGCCCCTGTGTAGACGTCACTTAACTTAAATGGTTAACCAAGAAAAACTTCTGATTCTAAAGTCTACGAATAAAGTTAATTATTGAGTAAACATAAATTTTAATCAACTCTTTATTGTTAACTAGCTGTTGCCCGCGACTTCGTTCGCGTGGTCTCGAGTTTATTCATAAAGATTTTTTTGCGCTACTTTCTTATTTTTTTTCATTAAAAAATAACAATAAATAACACAACAAAAAAATAATTAGCGAAATTGTTCCATCCGCTCACGCGTGATGCGATGCCAAGGGGAATAGAAATTAATTTTTATACCGGGTTACAGGGAAAGTCGATATTGAAGGACGTCAGGTCATTTCTGATCGAATTGATCCTATAATATGGTATCCGAAACCTAACCGTTATGGAGATATTGAATTTTAAAGATATTTTTATAATCTTTTTTCTTTTGGCTTTTCTATCGATTTTTTTGCGATTGGAGCTACTAGGGCCCGGTTTTTTTATGTTTACAGTTAGAAGACATGTCAATTAATAAAAATGATCAACAAAAACTGAACCTATTACTAACAGCTTCATAAAATTGCTCGACAACGGTTGAAATTAAAGAATTTTCACTAATTGTTTTTAACTTTGAAGACCTTTTAAAAAAAAAAACACACACAGCCACAGTGAGTAACTAGATTTAGGTAACAGCAAGTAGACTATTTAAAAATAGAACAATTAAAAAAGAAAACTTAAAGTACACTAACTTAACGTAAAATTAAAAACTCTACTTAAAAATAAAAGCGTGTCAGTGAGGCAACATAAATAAATGAGTGTTTATTTTTTAGATAGTGATTCTGGTATTTCTGTGCAATTTGACTGGTTTTCACAAGTTTACTCATAATAACTAATGAGAAAAACTTGTGTTGTTTTTTACGTTATGGTTTGAAATGTTGTGTGCGCCTATAATATATGTATATAAGGTGTTCCTAAACTCAAGTATAACCTTGTAACCACATATTCTAATATCATGGTGGACTTTAAATTTGTTCTATGACCCTTAAAAATATTCATTTATTTTTCGTTTTTTATACAAACTCAATTCGGCTGTTTGGGTAATTTTGTATTTGTATTGTATAGTCAATAAAATTTATTGTGGTAACATCCTCGAGTTACAAGACCCCTGTATATAAACGTTTATATATTTCTATTGCTGTTTCTAGAATTTAGCTGTTGATGTACCTCTTCCAATCAAACGACTTAGTCTAACTAAGAAATATCATTTATTTTTTTTATTTTTTTTATGTAATCTGTAATATAATTTTTAGTCTTAGCTGCAGCGCTGGTAAAATTTAGTGTCGACCTAGTATTTCATAAGGATATTTCTTTACTTTGGACCATGGCAATTTACTATTAAAAATTTATATCTAATGATAACATAGATCTAAATCTATAAATATTGTGCTACTTATATCAAATTCCGTTTTGTCGTTAAAGCCATACCAATCATATAAACTTTCAATATTTTATAATCAATAAATACTATTAAGTAAAATTATGGGTTTTTGTTATTCTTTTATAAAGTAAACACATAAACGATATTCTGTGGCTAAATATTAACTGAGAGTAGCAATCCCATTTTAACCATAGATACATTAATAATGTTAAAGAGCTGCAAACAAAATGTCCGAAACAAGAAAGCTAACTCTTGGCAACGGCGACGAATTTAATCAAAAAGAAAAACACAACTCAAGAAAAATGTCCCGAGGAATAAATCGTGCAACTCGCTACGTGATTCTAAAGCAAGTTGCTTGTTTGCTTAATTGGGAACACTAAATCGGGGATTTTTGGAAAAATAGTTAATAACAATTCTAGCAGGAATTGGTATTTTTATAACTTTACTAGCTTTTCCCGTGACTTCGTCTGCGTTGAACTTACCCGAATTAAAAGTATCCTATGTGTTAATCTAGGCCATTGTTTATCGGTCACCAAAATCTGTTCAGTTTTGCGTGAAGAGTAATAAACATTAAACATCCAAACTTTCGCGTTTATTGTTATAACTTTAACGTCAATAACATTGGACTTTCATACAAACTACCATCCCCTGTTTTAACCCCAAAAGGGGGTTGATTTCTAAAGATACATTATAATTACACCACACTATCTATAGAGCATACATTTTAAATTTCAAGTCCTTTACTTCAAAATCATGGGACTTTCATACAAACTTCCAACCTCCGTTTTACCCCCTTAGGGGCGGAGTTTCGTAAAATCCGTTCATAGCGGATGTCTACACTCTAGAACCTGCCTGCCAAATTTCAAGTTTGTAGGTGTTATAGTTTCTGAGATTTCGTGATTAATCATTGAGTGGTATTTCGCTTTTATAATGATATGATTAAATTTAAGACCTAGGTATCTTCATTATAAAATAAGGGGCAATTACAATCTCTTTTTCTTTTGTTTTTTAATAAAAGTATGCGTCAAAAAACAAAGATGCTAAGTACATTCTCATCGGGGTAGAGCGTTAGTTGTAAAGAGCATGATTTACACGACTACTAAAAAAGGAGTTTAATGTTTTTCGGGTTTATGTAAGTATGTTTGTAGGTATGTTTGGGTATGAGTTTTATTATTCCACCGTAACGTCTAAACGCATTAACCGATTTTGATGTATGAGGTGACTACAAAAATATACCTTAGCATAAAATGTACCTTTTGATGACACATTATTTTTAAAAAGTATGAAATATAAATAATAATGAATAAAAACACGACTGCCGTTAATAAAAACGAAATAAAAGTTAAAAATAAATTGGAAATGCAGTGGGAAATTGGCTGCAGTCCGATCTGATCAGATCAGATCTTTACTCAGTTTTTTTTTAAAAACGGTTTATTTTAATATAGCACAGCAGGTATTTAATGTATATTTAAACAGTCGTAATTAAAATAAAACGTAAATACAGACAAAAAGTCCCCTCATACTATAGATTATTCCAAAAATGACAAACATGAGCCACCTTTCTTTACATTGTTTTTGTCCTAAGCCCGTATCGGCTGGAACCAGTTGCACGTTATGTAACATTACCATAACACAAGCCATAATAAAGGCAGACGCAGGTGGTTCGAAGACAGCGGCCAACACTTTCGAGTTACACCTATACTTTCTGAGGAAGATGATTATGGTCATGATGAAGACAGATATAATGTCGGGAATGATAATTTTGCTTGCATGTTGTGGAATTGTGTATCATCATGAAATCAAAATAAGTTACTCCATTAATTGTCATTTTTAAACCAAACCTAAGAGGTTTGGTTTCAAAATGTCGATGCAAGGGTGTAAAAGTCAATAACCCTTAAAAATATTTTATATTATTTATATATTTAAGATTATTTTTTATAATTTTTATTTAAAAAAAAAAGATCCATTAACTCTTCGGTAATTGGAATCAGGTAAGTGGACCACTTACTTATGGTATACCTGGAAAATAATGGAAAACAATAGGAAACATTTTTAGTTCCACGCGAAGGGCTAAGTCATTTTAATCTCTGAGCATTCTTATAATACAGCAATTTTTGTTACATTTGAGTTGTAATTTGGCATCTTAGTTATTCGTTCTTAACTGTTTCGCCGAAAACCCCTTTTTTAATAGTTACCGCTAAATTTTGAAATAAGAAGCTATGAGCACTCGTACTATAGATGACTTTTAAGCTCTAAGGCTGGTTGATATTGAATATTTATTTAATCCTCATTATTCTTAAAAACCAGACTCACTGCAGCTACAATAAGTCAGTTCATTAAAATGCGGGGTTTCAGCATTTCTCTACGAAAGTGTGGGTCAGAGTCGCTGGGACCGTACTCCCATTGTGCATTGTGACAATGTCACTTTCGAACATATGTGTCTCAGTGAAAGCTGTTATGAGT
Organism: Anania hortulata; assembly: GCA_963576865.1. Lineage (NCBI taxonomy): Eukaryota > Metazoa > Arthropoda > Insecta > Lepidoptera > Crambidae > Anania > Anania hortulata. Next base: position 3,795,274 of record OY756400.1, read on the forward strand.
GGTGAAATATTGCACTATTATACTGAGCAAAAGAATCCAGTTTTTAAAATTTTGCTTCTGCTATAATGTTTTATTTGTTTGTGTCCTTAGATTTCAGTAAGCTTTATACAATTTTATTTTGAAATCAACGATTATTATGAAAAACTACAAAGGTTGTCAAAAACCAGAAAAAAACATTGCAATTTTCAGACAATAAAATAAAAAAGCAAGCAAAAAAGAACAGATAATCCAAAAATCCAAAAACTGCTCGCATCTTACAAACAATCCAGACTATAGAAAATAATTTTAGAGAATCGAGATTAAAAGCAAACGGTATGAGGAAAACGGCCGTCCATTTCCTTTGAGCATCAAAAATCGGTATCGGATCTTCTTTATGTGCCCAACGAAACGTTAAATCTCCTTATCTTTACCCACCAGGTGTAAAACCTGAATTGTTAACTATGCTATAGGCGATGTTGCAATCACGATCGACCTTGCGTCTTGCCGTCTCTTTCTCTGCATTAAGATCGTCAGGTGTTTTCGTTTCTGCATCGTTTAAAGGGGTACAGTTATCTTCGGTTGTCCAAGAAAAATGGGGTATTGTAATGAAAAAAGGGAATGAATGTGGAAATGATGAAGGGATATTACGGGCATGCGTAGAAGAGTGAGACAGCGGTGGCGGATCGAGTGCGGACACCGGCACCGACGGCTCTCCAGTAGCGGTCCGGTCGCCGTCCGTGCGTCGCGTCTCTGTAGTTCTATACATTGTCACATATCAAATTTCACGCGAAAAATTTGATATTGTCGTCGATTTGTGAAGTGTCAGAAAGTTCTGCCGGTAATCGTTGTTCCTGTATTTAGTGCTTGGTTCTGTTTATTTGCGTTACGTGTGTTTTGGTTGCTCAGTGATTTTTGTGTTTTGTTTCCAGTAGTAGGTAATTTATCTTTGTTTTATTTTTTTGTAACACTTTTTTAATTGCTTATTATTTATTTTGTGTGTCCTCAATGATACCGTCAGCAGAGTTTCTTTATCGGTGTTAACTGATAAGAGTTATCGGTGACTATAGGTACTCTATGCACTAGGCATTGCACATCAAAAAATTTGCAACGGTGCTATTCAGAACATATTTCGTATGTATTACTTAAGTAAATACTGTAGTGTAGTTGTTATTATTATTTGCATCAATATCGCGTTACATTGTTATTGATGCGTGTGTTCAATAACAAATATCAACATTATTATTATAAGATAACGACGACGTGAAGGACTGTTTTCGTTAAACCATTTCAAGGTCTTGAAATTTTGGGTCCTTCGGCACCTAATTTATTTCCAATGCAATGCAGTTTGAATGATAATTTAGTGGTATCGTAAAACTTGTTGAGTAAAAAACAAATGCCCAAAGGTACTATTGATCCAATTGCAAATATCGTGGGGCTACTATATTGTGATTCACCAAGTGTATGAAATGCGAAAGACAAAGAAGGGATTTGAATACAAGACGAGGGGGGGCCCTTGAAATTGATCGTGTGCTCCCCAACCTCTGGTTTACCGAACCCCCGGATACCTACTAGACTTAATACGATACAAATTTGATTTGATGATGGCTTTATGGGGACAAGTCTTAACATGTCCTGTAATATGACGAAGAATGGCAATGAGTAATATTTTTTTATCATCTAAGTAGGTATAATTTTTCTATAAAGTTACACTGGTGTGAGAAAGCTATTACTTTTAGGATCAGGTGCTATTTTTTTATAAAAAATAAAAAAGGTTTTTCATACAAATGATATCACGTGACCAAGAAGTTAATAAGGGAAACTTTTTTTTTGGTCTCATGGCAAAGCACCAGAATAAGGTTTTGTATATTTACACATTGTTTAACAACGATTACGACGAATTGAGAACTTACTCCTTTTTTTAAAGTCTGAAAATTATACCAAAATGTCTGTCAGCATTGATTTTTTAACTGATGTTGTACTGAATAAAAAAAACACTAGCTCAAAAAATCTAGGTACTTAATGAGGGTTTTTGCCTCATAATTCTCAAAGAAAAAAGGCTTAACAAGCATAATGTCGTTACAGCGATTTATATTATTAACAACAACTGCAATTTGGTTCAGAGGTCTGACTCGAAAACCGGCAACTGGTTTAACTAGATCGTTATCGAACGCGTGCCCCATGTAACAATAAAATAGTATCAGCAATATTCGTTACCCATTGAAGCAGTAATTTAGAAATGGTTAGCCCCTTTTTTGTCCTTTTGTTGTCCCCATAAGGCGAGGTCGTTGACATTGGCCTTCCCTTTCATATTTCGGATTTGCGCTATTTATCATTGGATCTATAATACATCGCGCTAATCGCGTATTTTATTGTCTCCGTTATGAACGTTTTAATCCGATGCAGAAACGAATTTGAACGTACCTATTGTTATGTCGGAGGGAGGAGGTAATGATGTTCGATTTTTTCTGTTTTGACTGAACATACACAACGATTGGTCAATATACAGTCACAGACCCTCTGAGCCCTTGATTTAATCAGAGTAGCTTAAGGTAAACCATCTCTAACTATGGTCATTTATTGATTGACACTATTGAATTAAACTATAGAGGAGCTCTTTTAAGGAATGAACTGCTTCTTTTTTTTATGATGAATTCTAGATATTAAAAGAAAAAAAAATTTTTTACACGTATCTATCTTTAATAGTTTTTTTATTCTGCTGAATAATTAATTAGCCGTTCATGACAAAAATATACCTTTTTATAGAACTTAGATAGAAGAAAGAGATTGTGCTGTAAGGTATTTGTTAGCAAAATCCTGCTGACTTAGGTCCATGACTTTAATTCAGCCTGGAAATTCAGTCATATCATACGTCTTGACTTATCCTATGTAAATTCCGTCCTACATCTAGGATAATTCGAGGAAACTGTACTTGAGAAGTGTATTCTTTAGCATAACAGGATCAGGTGTTTTCTACTTTTTAGTGGGAGGAAGTGGGCTGTTTGCGATGATTATTATGCTAATGTATTCGGTTATCTAATGAAACGTTTCCTGCTTCATTTAAAGTGCTTAAATTTCGAAAAGAAGTGGTTTCTTTTGAATGAGTTAATATCTTTGTTGGGCCATGAGAAATATGTTACAGTTGCGGTGGCACTAGAATGATGTACGCAATGGATGACAATTGTAAATATTATTTCTGCGAAACTGTTTCATTTCATTTTTACCTATAAAATACTTTAAATACTAGCCTAAAATATAATGTCATCTTAGCAACATCTTACCTGACCATTTCCAAACTACTAAAGCTTATAATAACCAAAAGCCATATTTGCTTATAAGCCCTACTATTTGTAGAGCTGTTCTAATTTGTAGTTTTGTAACTACCTTCACCTCTGACTTCTATGATCATAGCCAGAAGGCATAACCACTCAGAGTAGAAAATAACAGATCTCTCGCAATACATTCCACTGTTTTTTACGCCGATGTAAATTGGGCAAAACAATGCTGCACAGAGCCGGTGCCCGGTACCGTTAGAGCGTAGAACGGATTTGAGTTGCATTTTAGGGCAACAGTCTTTGATAACTAACCAGGGCCGGCCTGAGACTGGTTTATTATGAATAAATTATCTTAATATACAGGTGACATTACCAACCTACAAGATGGGTTTTTAAGTAAATGTAGGCCGTGCTTTGCGTAACGTTATTTGGACCCCCTTAACTAACGAGCAGTACCTAACAAAATAACGCAGGTTCCTATTAAAATTTGTTTGCAATGTGTGGATAAAATTGCTCTGGATCAAGCGGATTGATTTTAAAAAATGGCGTAATAAAGATCAATGGATTTACCGTGGAACAACTCTCTATTTGTGATTTTATTCCAGAACTAAGAAGTAACAGTTACTGAACTAAGAATACTCTTTTTCTTTTTCTAATATTATAATTGCTCCCTTCCCTGACCCTAGGTTCGTGCCTTTCCCACTCTTGCGCAATCGGCCTCCTTTTCGCACGTGTTCTCCATTTCGCAAACTTGTCCGATGAGATGACTAGTTTACAGGAAACACGCCTTAAATAGCAACCGGTAGCTTAGGTTAGGAAATCGTCTTTCGCTTATCAATTACTATTATGTCGCGTTCTCAGATAGTTATAAAAGAATCACAATATTGTTAATATTAAAATGACGTCGGTATTTTGATTTGTACAATAGGACAAAACAAATATTAATTAATGTCTAGAGTGTATCAATTATGGTTTAAAATTGACAGTATTAAGTAGATTAAAATTTCTGTACTGATGTTGTTTTGTTTGCTTCTAAAAATATTTAAAATACTCGTATGTCAAGAAAGAGTAGAGGAAAAATTAAATGCAGTTAAAGGATATTATAGTATGATCTAATCTTTATATATGCACGAAAATTTGCTTTCAGTACCACAAATATTAGGATTTGTTAATAAAAGCCAAACAATAGTCATGTTCGCTTAGTCTTTGAAATAAATGAAGAATTGAAAGTAACCAATGGCCTTCACTTAATACCGTCATCTTAAGAACCCACGTATGTACTCATTTTATATACAAGTGTAGGTGTTATTCGTTAACCTATGGATACAGTACCTGCTAATGTCTGGTGATTGGCTCGCTTATTTGTTTTGTGAGGTGTTAAGCAAGAGAAGAGAACTGAAATCAATAATAGTACAATACTTATACAACAGAATAAGCAAGAACTAATGTATCAGCAAGACAACAGACTTGCAATCATCCTGCATTATTGTAAGATACTGAAAATTTTATTATTGTTGGTTTTTAGAATAACATACTAGTTATATCTATAATAATGATAATATATAATATTAAATGTTTACATGATATACATATAAAAATGTATGGAAAAAAATTGGACCACCTATAACAAACCAACGTTTTTCAAGTGTAAAATTTGATGACATTAAGAACATAAAAGAATAAAACTGGGATGTAATAATTTATTTTAAACTAATATCTTTGTATCTGTTCTTGAATGTGTAAAATTACTAGTACCGAATTATCATTGAACCGATTTTCAACTTTAAACTTTACACGTAGAGATCAATAGTAATTAAGAAAATTTGTCGTTTTATGGTAGGTTGACGAGCTGTTGTCTGTACTTGAATTCTTAGCAGTGTTTTTTGAATTTTGTTATATTTTTAAATCAAATCATTTATTTACTCACACACACGGTATAATAAGATGGTAGATGAATTTGTACCAATTCTATCAGTGTAGAGTTATTTTGCCTATTGAAATTCTTGTGTAGGATCTCTACATACCGTTACAAGCATAGGATGACCATAGACTTACCATAGTCTAGCCGAATCATCAGTACTCCATACAGGTCCCAGGGCGTTGCACCGACTGAGGAATGTGCCCGGATCGCCCGCTCGTGGTTACGAAACATCATGACTAGGCAATCGTGTCTCCGCCCGAATACGCAATTATTTCACTTATTTTGTCGAATATTGGCTTCCGATTCGAAGGTCTGTTTACACAATGCTTCGTGAATTTCAATGCGAAATTGATACCGGTACAAAGTTTGATTAGCAATTTTTGGAGTTGGGGGTTAGCCATCAAATAGATAATGATAGTAAAGAGTTTTATACTATAAGAAAGTAAACTGCTATTAATATTTGAAATTTGTTCATTATGTTTCGACGATAATTTTGAGTCATCAGTCATAGAATGTTAGTCTAATTTGCTGCAATAACATGAACTTTATTAGTAAGTAGCTTGTAAGCTGTTAGATGATTTGAACTGTTTTGATTTTATTTTTCATCATTTGGTTCATTTTTCTTCTATGTGTCGTCTTTCTATCTTCAGCATTATTTGTGGTGTTTATAACTTCACAGACCTCGTTTCCGGTGTATCTATTTCAATTTTATTTCAGCAGCTTACAGTTATTTTGTTAAGTCAAAAGCATTTCTCCATTTGATAATTCAACTCTAATAATTTTGCTGATTGCGATTCTTGCTTCGTCTTCAGTCCCTCGTGGCTTTTTAATTACCTTCGTGTATAGACCGGAACATTCGCTTATGTGCTAGGGATGCTTGCTGTCATATTTTATATCAAATAGTTTAGTGGAAGTTCTATAAACTAAAAGATAGACCGGGACACAAATTTATTATTAGGATCAATTCCATTGAATCCTTTGAAAAATATTTCTGAATTAGTTGAAATTTTTATACAACAAAAAACGTTGTTTATTTAGATTATTCTCACAATTCAGTAAAATGAGTTGTAATTTACTTCCCTACCGCCAACAGAGTCTTGTCGTAAGAGGTGACTAATTTCTGTAGCACGAGACAGGCAGCGTCTGCGTGCAAAATCTTTTAAAAAACCAACCCGTCTGCCAAGCGTGTCAAGTATTGGCAATCCCCCTTAATGAAAGTCATAGGGGGAGACCTATGTTTAGCAGTGGACGTCTTATGGCTGAAATGATGATGATGAGTTGTGATTATTAATCAGATTTAGTATAAAATATCTATAAATTGTTATCAACCCTTAAAAAAAGTTTCTCTAGAAAAAACACATCAATCTAGCTCGCGACTATTATCGACTTATGGCAAAGTTATCGTCAAATCACCTCCCTATTCCGGAAAGTACAACCGAGCCATTGTTCTAAGCGATCCTTAAATTGCGAGTAGCGGTCTTCACAGGCACCGCGTGCGCGTGGCCAAATTCTTAGAATGTCTGCTGAATTCAATTATCCATATACGGCTGTTTTTAATATGCAATAAGAGTAGCTTTGTGTTCTCTTGTGTCGTTTTACTGATGTCTTGCAAGGTTCTATTTCGAACAGATTTCTGTAAAATTAGATTGAAGAAACTTTATACATGCTGTTCCTGATAATCTTGTTACCACATAATGTATGCATCATGGTGAACAACTTTTGTTCTATGACTTTTGCAAATTTGCATGAAAATCGACTTCTTAAGTATACATAATTACTAAACACCGATGCAGCCTGTCTATTCACCCTTCAAAAAAAACTTATCCGAATTTTAGCAATTAAAGATCAGACTGATAGCTGCAGACCGTATTTTCTTAAATATAAAATATTAACCTTAGCCAGCCTGTATATTTTGGAGATGTGTAAATTTGTTCGAAAATATAAGCAATTCTATACAAAACGGGAAGATTTACCTTGCAAGTATACGTTACGGCATAAAAATAAATTAGTATTGCCATCTTCCCGGTTAAAACTAAATTCTTCAAGCACATTCAGTTCTTCTATAAAAATATATAATAAATTACCTGACTTACTAAAAAACGAAAATAACGACGTCATATTTACACAATTTTTTTTATAAAAAATAAAAAAACCGACTTCAAAACACTAAAATGCTAAAAATAATCCTAACACTTAAGTACCTAATCAGTTACTTTTGGAGTCGGTGCCAGCCGATGAGAGATTCAATGTTTTTGTTTGCACCGACTCCAAAAGTAACTGATTAGGTACTTAATAACACTTAAATTTTTAGCATTTTAGTGTTTTGAAGTCGGTTTTATTTTTTTTTATAAAATTTACTTATTTCATCTATTTTCAGTGATAAATCCTAATCTAACTGCTGAACACCGATTTCATCCCCTATTTTCCTACCCTTAGGGATGATTTTTATTTTTCAAACTTCTATCATAGCATTTTTGAAGTATAAGCTATTCAATAAAACAAAAATCATCAAAATCGGGTCATATTTGTCGAAGATAGGTAACAAGAACCACAACCAAAATATTATATATTATCAATATATATATTTGTTGATTTTCTCAAAAAGTTCTAAATCAATTTCGATAAAATTTATATGGGACCACCTCTGAAGTATGATCTACCAAACAAAAAAAGAATCATTAAAATCGATTCATAATTGGCGGAGTAATCGCGTAACAAACATACAAAAAAAAAAAAAACATACAGTCGAATTGAGAACCTCCTCCTTTTTTGAAGTCGGTTGAAAATAAAACAGTTTTTATCTAGTAAATGTTACTATAGCTTGAATGAATATTTTATCGATAATACATACATAGGTTATACCAAATAGCTCAATTTTAGTTATATTGTATCTTTTTAATATAATAAACAAAATGTCATTAACACATAGATAGATGAAAGCGCTTCCTCTCTCCTAGCCCCCAAATTGCGTGCCCAACTGGGTCCATAACACTGGTTCTTTAATTTGTAACATCTATATGTACATTATGGTTTTGCAATAAATTATTGAGTATTGAGTATTAAACAGCCGAGTGATTTTTTATAGAAAGAAAAAAAAAGATGCATATTTTTAAAATTCATAGAATAAAGTCTTATTATTTCTATAGTCTATACTCTTGTTATAAATAAAGTCAGAATTATATTAATAAAGTCTTAGAATTTGCGAAATTAACATTTGAAGAGATTTGACTCTTCCTTGACATACATTACGCAAAGTTCGTTTTTTTTAATCTTTTACGTCGTACAAAATAACAAAATATCAGAAAATATCGACTGATACCGAAAAATTAATGAAACATTTTCACAACTCAGCAATTTGTTAAACGAAAAGCAGGGGTGGCAAATGATCTTTAAAAAAAAACATCAATCAATGCACTTGGGAGTCTAAAGGGCCCAAGTCTAAAGTCTTATCTTCCACTCTGCCGCTGAGTGATGGAAGCGATTCGTCATGTCCCCCACTGACCTACTTGAGGGTAGTTTTTGAAACTCCATAGAAAATTGTTATTGCTGCTTACCCGATCTCTGGGTGGAAATCAATCGGTGTCGTGAAAGCTGCTGGATCACGTACGGTTTTATTTTAAGTTGTTAACCTTGAAATTCTTTTGATATATTTTTATCGTCACTGGTATGATTACACTGTATGTCTGTCTGCAAAAAATCACGATTCTGTTTTCGGGTATGTCAGTCAGTAAGTCAACCGAACTTTCGATTTTTGAGTTCAACATTTTATTTCCAAAATATCTGGATTATTTTGCTTTTGTATTAAAATAGATATAATCAGTTGATTATTTATATATTTGACTCATGTTTAGTAAAATAGATTTTTACTCAAGTGAAGTTTTAGATGCAAGTTTTGCATTTACAATGTTATTAATATCAAAGATTATCTTTTTTCAAAAAATCTCAGATAGCGAGGAAAGGGGCGTTCAAAAGTTCAAAAAATAAACAAAATTGTGCTATTAGACTTTGTTCGTTGGGTGACAATGGATTTTTTGTGCCCTCCCTTTAAACTCAGTGTCACTTTTTGCTTGATTAATGATGCTTCACACTCTTTCTTGTAAATTTACACTTCGTTGATTGGTTCATTTATCATAACCAACAGTGAAACGAAAGTTGTTGTATTGCCATTGGAAACACAAGTGTAAATAGTGTTAACTGCTTTCATTCTCACGAATGCAACATTAAAGGTAATATTGTTCACACTACATCTAATTGCATTCACTGTGAAAATAAAAAGTGCTATAGTTAGATTCATTTGAATCATTAATGGCGAGAATATTGGTAATTGCACAATAGTTTGCTATGAAAAGTGTCTTATGTGTATTCAAGTGTGGTATCGCATTGATTGTTAGCATCAATCTGCTGTTAATAAGGTTTATTATTTGATTTTGTAGTACAGTCATCAACTTATCGACATGTTATCAATTTTCCTCAAACGAATATCAATTTAATGTTCAACTTAGAGTTAAATCATGTAAATTTGAAGTTTTGTGGTAGGTTCAAGACCTGTTGACTTATACATGTGTCCGTTTTTTGTACATATGTAGCTATTTGTTGCCCCAAATGATTTCAATTGATTACCCTTCTTTACTCATAATGATTGTATCTCATAATCATCATCAGCCTTTGGAAGTCTACTGCTGCACAAAAGCCACCTCTATAGAATGCTTCATAGTGAGCGGCTCTGGGCCGTTTGCATCCAGTGGCTTGACTTGCTCATCAGTTCACCATATTGGTAGCCTGCCCACGCTACGTCTTTCAGTTCATGGTCGCCATTCGAGAACCTTTCTTCCGTAACGGTTGTCAGTACTGCGAGCGATGTAGTGGCCTGCCCATGGCAATTTTAGCAAGGCAGTAAGACTGCCTTTGTTTTTTTAAGGATTTTCTTATTTCTGATCATCCCCCAGAGGAACGCCAAACATAAATTTCTCTATAGCTTGTTAGGTGATTTATATGAGAACAGAACACATTATTACTATCCTGACTTCTAGGTGAAATCAGGATGCAATCTAAACTTGAAACTACTCGTTAGATCCAAACGCGATCTTCCTTAACCAACAATTGCTGCAAATGGCTCCGTAGCATCATTTATCTTAACAAGGGAAACGCCACCCGCACGCACGTCATCTGCGCAATCTATCAACAGATCTGCCACAGATCTGTACATAAATAACTAACCTAAATACGTCAAAGCTGTGATCTAAGGGTTTTAATAGTTTTCATTACTTATAAATAGTGCGGTTATTTTCATTAGTTTCAGAGCTAAAAGTTTAGTTTTTGGTTCTAAAATATAATAGTAACACTAGAAAGTTATCCTTATTACGTTAACTGCTATGTGGGATAATAAAACTTGTTTCAGACTCAAAAGCTAATTTGCAAAACCTACTAACTGACTTGTCTTTATCCATTATGCACCTATCTTTTAGAAAATTAACTTATTAGACGAGCGGTCGCATGAAACCACGTAACAATAAAAATTTATATTGTGTCTCGTTTTGCTGGGCAAATAAGCTTACTATGGGATATATGGGAGCTGGCATTGAGTCATTTACTTGACCACATTATCTGAGACCCTTTTCTTCCGTATTGTCGACAGGGTCACATTATGAGTTACCGCACTTACCCACATCAAAATCACAAACATTTTTGAATGGGGTTCCCTTTCCTTCCTTTCATTATTGAGGTCCTGCTGTTGGAAGTCATTTTAATCTAATATACTTTAATCTAATACATTTCATTTATATCATACGATTTTTGACCTTTTGTCGTTATTCATGTGTAACCTTTTGGCTTTAGACCTCAGAGTCAAATCTCTAATTTAATTTTATTTACCATAATTTGAACATTATTTTATTTTGAGTTAACCAACAAAATAATTTAGTTTATTACAATATTAAAATACTTCTTGCCAAATCATCTATAACTCTACCTAATGTATAGTCTGATTTTAACTCAGACATTACTTCGGATGATAAACGAGTCCATAAGATCGGCTGAAATATGAGGATAGAACTACATTAGACACATATTTCACGTCCGAATCTCGACTTCGTATAGTGAGCTGCAGAATTACATTTTAAGGCTTATGAATTCTGTTACGAGTATATTAATTTTTATTTTTAAAAAATCTTATTGAAGCAAGTAGGTATCTTAGCTTTTTTTACTATTAGCGATAAGACCGCCTAAATTGTCCGTCTTTCAGTAAAAATCATGTGTAATTTAAAGAGTATCTATCAATCTATCTTTCAAGTTTCAAAGCTTGGATGAATTGAGGCTTGAGTCTTTACTGAAAAGAAGGGATCTACAATGCTCAGCGATTCTTAGTGCGCGACTGTACCTAAGTTATGTAAGATCTTAATGTCTCTCGGTTGATTAATGTCTTCCTTCGGACAATATGCAAATTCACCACCACACGTGTTCTCAGATTAAGGTACATCAGTATGGGGGCCACGACGGGTGACTTCGGCTAAATTCGTGTTTGCACTTTGTAGTTCCTTGTAACATATTCGGAACGTGAGGGGTATTTCTGGAAATAGTTTTGGTGATATATCGAACTTCTGATAACAACTAGGCAGTTGTTTAATAATTATGAAATTCACAGTAGCATCGTCATATTGCTTATAACCGCTGTCACTTCGTTACCTCCATATGGTTTTTAATTTGTTAAACCATGGTTAGTGCAAATAACCCTATTATATTATGTTATCGTTGCTAGACAGCAAACTGTTCTAAATTTCACTATAGTTTATTGACTGTTCCGTACTCTATATACTTAAAAACTTTGTCGCACAAATTTAAATCTACAAAATAATGTACACTAAACACTATAATTATGTGGAATTAATTATCTGCTAGTCAACTATTTATTTATTTAGTTTTTATTTCACATATTTTTAATAATCAAAAGGTAGAATGATTGCCATGAGGCATTCTTTACGGCATTAGGCTAAACAGATGTTTTGAGAACGGTGCGGTATAAACGATACTAATTGAGAAAAAAAAATCGATTTTAAGGAGAGTGCGACAAAAAAGAAACTTTCAAATTTACATATCTATTTATAATAATAATAATAATAAATTTATTTATTTAAAAAATCAGTTACATGCTTAGATTAATTTACAGCGGCCTCTGCACCTATCTTAGCTTGTATCGCAGCGGCCAGAAAAACAATTACTGGTTGTTTTACAATGGACGCACGGCTTATAAAATTACGCACTAAACACAGAAAACTTTTCTTTTTTTCAACTTATTAATAGAGATATATATATACATATAATGTGTGTATGTTTAAATTAAACTTTAAGTAATTTAAGATTAAGATGCAAACGGCCCAGAGCCGCTCGCTGTCGCATTCTATAGGGGAGGCCTATGTACAGCAGTGGACTTCTCGAGGCTGATGATGATGATGATGATGATGATGATGATAAGTAATTATGTCTGTTACTTTCTTGATGATACAGTATTAGCTTTCATGTTTTTATTTCACAACTGACCTCTAACAATTCACATGCCAAGAACAATCTGCAAATACCCGCATCATTTACATCTGATCTATTAACAATATCTAACAAGGGTGAAGTGCCTCAGGTGAGCACATTAAGATGCATGTCAGGTCGGACAAACAGACGAGTTGACACAGCCATGCGGGCTAGGCACAGAACCAACTACCACCTGATGTGAATTGCAACTGATTTTGAGGTCAACGCTACTAAATACAGGATGTTCCGTAAGTAATACGTAAAATTTACACCACTTAAATTACTTATTAATGCACAAACTATTGTTTTAAGACTATTTTTGTCACCAAGTATTCTATCTATTACTATTGTTTTGACTTTTTTTTTACTTTTCATTCAAATTCAGCTATTAATTGGTGTATTAATCATAAAAATCATATTCATTTCACTCAAATACAAATTATTAAAGTGTGCCTTATGGTAAATGAGTATTTATAAGGATAGAAAAAAAACAATTAAAAAAAAACTGACTTCAAAAACGCTAAAAAGCTAAAAATAACTTTTAAACAATCATACCAAACAGTTATTTTTGGAGTCGGTGGAAACAACCACATTCAAACACTCCACGGCTGGCACCGACTCCAATAATAACTGTTTGGTATGATTTTTTAAAAGTTATTTTTAGCTTTTTAGTGTTTTTAAAGTCGGGTTCTTTTTATAAAAAAATTGTTTTATTTGTTTGCTTTTTAGTGTTTTTTTACATTTTTAATGGCGATCTGTGATGTAATTACAACTAAATTGCTTCTCATGACGATTCAAATAAGTCCAAACACAGTTATGATACATTGTTTTATCACAGAGTTCCAGTGCTTACCTTCCGCCTTCTTCGTCAGATAAGTTTGATGGCAGCATTCTCACCAGAATCATTTATTAAAATTTGATTTTTCGACTGTGGCAAGGCTTAACTGTCTTAATGAAAATATCTTATTGCTTCTCGTGGAAGACTATTGTGGCCAACTATGGTCTCCGTTATCAGTTCCACCTCAGCAAATGATACTTTCTGAATGCAAATGCTTGCATTCAGAAAGTATCATTTGCTGTTAAATATACTAAAATCGTTATATGTTTACCTATAATATTTTAGGAGTTCCCTCAATTCCTTATGGATCCCATCATCAGAATTGAATTTTTTCAAAATTGAAAAAATATTTTTTTTAATCGGTTCATTAATGGCGGAGTTCTGAGGTAAAAACATTTAAAAAAACACATTGAGAACCTCCTCCATTTTTGAAGTCGGTTAAAAAAGATAATCAAATAAAGGTCTTGGACCAAAACGATGAATAGAATGTGCAGTCACGTAACACTTACGGGACATATTGGGACAGGGTCATTTATGGTTCTCGAAATTCTTGGCAGAAGGTGATGTGGAGCTTTAGTTTTGCAACTTTCTATAAACCACCAATGGGTAGGTATTTAAAGTTGCTGACTTCAAAAAATTACAAAAATCTGTTCCGACGATTTATTCCGAAAATAATTCCGACGATTTATTAGGCTAGTACTAACATTTAACTAATTAAACTACACAATTACGATATCTATTTCAACCTGTATTTAGAAAATGTTACTAAAATTTAAATAATACGTTGTTGTACGGCCAGTTACTTCAGTATTTTTATAATGTAAAATTTGTTTAATACAAAACACTTTTAAAATTATTATTTGTATTTTTCTTTTTCACACAAATCCTTAGAAACGATTAACGATAATGACTAGGGCAGTTCTAAACGTTGATTAGCTTAATAGCCCTCTCAATACAGGTGGTCAGCTGTCTTATCATTAATTGAACATAACTACAAAAAATTATCACTTCTACAGCCTAATCGGCTAAAACAACTCTATGCTGGACACAGAAGGCGGCTAAATGATTTAGGTATTATAATTAATAATAAACAATTATTTTTTTAATTATGTTTCGAGAAATTTAATGTAAAGGTTGCACGTGACCAATGCTACCAAATACTAGGTATATTTAAAAAAGTAATTAAAAAATTAGGTTGAAAAAGTATTTCCCAACAAAAATCTTAACCGTTAAAATATTTATTGATTAGTAAGTTCAGTCCAGTAAAACTAATTTATTTCTACAAATAGGTCTAGATTAAGCTCTTTTACACATCCCAATTATTTTTTACTCTAAAAAATATCATCATCATCATCATCATTGACTTCCAGAATGACCGGTTGGAAACGGCCATTTGAAAAATATAGTTAAATAAAATCTTTTAAGAGTAATCGTTCTTTTTAATCAGCTATTATGTAGTAATTTTCCAGTGTTTTGTAACGTTTTATAAAGTTCACTACACAAAAAGTATTTTAGTTGTCACCGTTAAATCGCCAAATAATATTTGACATCTCTTTCTTCATCGCCCTAACCAGAAGTTGTAACATGATCTATCTACAAAACATTTTGATTTGTCGCTACAAAAATATCATCGAGATACAAAGTCTTCGCTGTTCATTCACATTGCGAGATAAGCATTTACATAGAACATTTTAAAGGCTATATTCGGATAAAACTGCTTGAGGAAGGCACGTGTTGACTCAAAAAACGTGGACAAAAACTGCAACTCTCAATAAAGGTGTTTTGAAAAAATGTTATCGACATCTGACCTTGGGGTGCCACAAAAAATACCATAAACCCGTAGTTATTATACGTAATACGATTCACGATTCAAGATTAACTTTTTGCATAGATATAATTTTATGGAGATTTAAATTCTTGTGGAGGTTTTCTCTTTAGGCGTTTTTGACGTGCTTAAAATGTAATAATTAAATAGAATCCTTTTTTTTCATAGTCATATTTAGTGTCTTTATAAATGAAGATAACTATGAAATAAATACTTATAATAAAAAAGATATGCTATACGACATTTATTAGTACACTGAATGTGAAAATACAGACTAAATAATATTTAAAAGCATGTCTTGAAAAATATTTAAAAAAGATTCCGATAAACAGAGAACAGAGTTTTCCATTCTTTGGAATATTTTAGTTCTTTCATTCTTTGGAGTTAGTTGAAAATAAACTTTTTCTATATCAAAGCCTGCTGGTACTAAACATTTTAAAATTCTAAAACCGACCAAGTGCGAATCGAAGGTTTCATACCACCGTTTCTTTGATCCTTAAAACACTCTTAAATTTACAAATTCTATTAGATCCATAATGCATTCTACTAACATAAAGTTTTAACCACAAACTAATAAATCCAAGTTTTTGAGCCCATCTTTGACTCCAAACATAAAAAGGAATGGGTTGGGATACAAAGCGGTATTATGTATTCAAGACGCGATACGGGAAGGCAAAAGCCACAATGTGTTGATTTCCGAATCGTGTGCATTTTTTATTAGTTTTTTATTTGTAACCGCTAAACGGTCGCGTAATGGTTAAGGAAAATCAAAAACTTTTACCTAATAATTTTTCATAAAGCAACAAACCTACTTATATTGAAAAAGAAGATTACCTTTAACAATAAAGTAAACTTTCCAATGACCTGAAATACACATGGATTTGCAAACCCGTACAATTGACAGCTAATTTTGTGTGCACATTTAAAGCGCCACACGTGAGAGTACCAACCGAGAACAAAATTTGACGTATACCTGACTACCTATCTAGCGGCCATTACTAATTTAGCTCTATGTACTGCGGATAGGTGTGGGACATCTACCCATACAATAGCCTACAGAACCAAAATGGCGATGTCTAAAAGGCATGAATTTAATTTGGCAACAGTCAGTCCATCTTTATTTCAGGTTATTGAGACTTTCGCATCGCAGGAATAGCGGTTTTATCCTGAAATATTCACTACCACGGTTTTAAAACATTAATGTATAGCTCTCAGTGTGTATCACGTTGAGAGAAACAAACATATATTTAAGCTGATCAGGTGATGAACAAATGGATTTAAAGGTATTTGTTGTACTTAAAAAGGTAGACACTAATGTATCCCCAAATAGCAAAACCAGTAATCATCATCGGCCCTTAGAAGTTCACTCACTGCCGACTGCTGCTGCTACATATTGCTGTTAACCTTGTATAGGTCGTCAGTTCACTGTGTGGAGGCCTGCCTACGCTTCGTCTTCCAGTTCGTGGTCGCCACTTGTGAACCGTTCTTCCCCAATGGTTATCAGTTCTACGAGGGATGTGGATGTGATGTGCCTTTCTAGCTTTGCAATTTGAAGAACTATACCGGTGAATTTATAGTTCTTCTGGATGCAGGTCGCTTCCAACCAGCCTATCTGGCAGGGGGTGTGGGGGAGGCCTATGTTCAGCAGAGCAAGTCCTATGGCTGAAATGATGATGATAACGATGGGTACGATGATGTTGATGATAGGTACGAGTATCGTTGCAAAGAAACACTAAGCATAGGTCTCTCCATAGCACTTTGGGTGACGTTGAGCATGTTTAACAAATAAATAAAACCACTTATTTATAAATTCTTTAATTCATCATGTCCACTTTATCAAATTTGTCCTCCAAATCCAATTAATTTGTGTTACCTACAGCCAATTATGTCGAAAATTATTCAATAAAATGACTGATATATGAAAACCTTTAACCCCAGATATTTATAATGCATCTCCAGTCATCATGACGATCAAATAATTATTGCCAAACTAGCTTCTGCCCGCATTTTCGTTCGCGTTGACTTCAAAATGTATTAAGACAATGAGAATCGATATCATCCTACTAGAACACAAAAACGGAATCAAAATTGTGTTAAACTAAATTGAAATCTATACAAGGTGTGTTTTGAACAGTGGCAAAATGTAAGGAGGTGAATGTGTTCATCAATTTATCATTTGATCAAAACGTTCGCGATTTTGATATTGGCCCCATACAAAAAGTTGTTCATTTTGATGAACACATTCACCCTAGAAGTCTTCGAACTTTTTAAACTTCTTTTAATATTTATACTCATTTACATATTCACACTGAAATTCTAAACAAAATATATCATTGGCGACATTTTGTTAAAGATTATTTGTTATTTTTTTGTCTGTCGATTTGCGTGTTTCATAGGTGTACACTAATATGCCGTAATTTTAGGCATTTGCAACTTTAGGTATGCCAATAAGGTTTGATGCCTTTTAGCTACTGTTTCCAATTTTTATTTATTGCGTCTTGTCATTAAGCGTGATTGAGTAATAACGATATTAGTTAGATAAAAAAATCGTTTGTTTATAAACACAGAGCACGTGACATACAGACAAACTTTCAACTATTGATATTGCATTCGAGCGAGAAGCACGTTCGGCATAAATAACCTGTTATCAGCCAGATCAAAGTTCAATGCAGTTGATAAACAACCTAAATTTTAAATGTATTTAACATTTGCACCGTCAACGTCACCTTTTGGCAATAAATTAATAATCAGTGATTCTAAAAGGTTTAAGAGCATTTATATCTTAAGACAATTCCCCACCGCCAACAGGAAGCGTTTCGTAA
The DNA here is from genome assembly GCA_963576865.1 of Anania hortulata. Taxonomy (NCBI): domain Eukaryota; kingdom Metazoa; phylum Arthropoda; class Insecta; order Lepidoptera; family Crambidae; genus Anania; species Anania hortulata. Next base: position 3,813,449 of record OY756400.1, read on the forward strand.
GAGGCGACTAATTCCTGTAGCTCGAGACAGGCAGCAGCGCCTTTGTGCGAAATCTTATAAAAAACTGCGCTCCAACCCGCCTACCAATCGTGGCGAGTAATGGCAATCTACTCGAATGATAAGTCATTGAAGGAGGCCTTTGTTCAGCAGTGGATGTCTTATGTCTGAAATGATGATGATGACGTCTTAAGACTTCTTACAAACTTTTTAGTCCAACATCTTCACATGATTTAACCTATTCTAATGACATTTAATACGTATTATCATTTGCTTGTTTTATAACATCTACATTTAGCAAAACATTTGCATCATACTTTGCTAATAACAGATTTTTTACTGCAAAAATCTACCTACTAGTTTAAGCATGAACATTGAAAGGGTTAACATCGATCAGCTTAATCACTCGAAAGTAAAAAGGACGACTGAAACAAACCAGCCGAGATGTTAAAAAATTAACCGTGTCATCGCTCCGCGGCGGAAAGTGTGCCCGAATCTAAACATGGTTGCGTAATAGTCATTTTGCATACCGGCACTGATACATTCAATTTTTGACCTTATCCAGTTGACTTAGGGTATCAATTGCTCATGCTGTATCAGTCTGCGTTTATGTAATACTTTTGCGACCTGTAACAGACAGTCGGTATCATGCTAGCGAAATCTCCTTACAATAATGATGCTTGACGATTTGTAGCATTGGTAATTTAATGGTGGCAGCGGTTTTGTAGTTATTATCGAAGTTAGGCAACCAACGCTGTACTGTACTTACTATTTTTGTGCTTATAAATGCGTTAGAGTGACTTGAAACATTCGACTGTAAGGCTAGTCACTTGTATTATTACACCACTTCACCAAATCAGCACTGGGTATGCGTGGTGAAGTATCACATACAAAACCACTTTAATCCTTTAGCCTAGCAAAACGAGACAATTTCAAACAAGACTCGGCAGTCAATAAGTTAATCTGTTATTGTAAATTGTAACTATGCCCTATGAGCCGGCAAGCGCAGCTTAGGACGTCCATCCACACGGTGGACAGACGACCTGGTAAAGGTCGCAGGAAAACGCTGGTTGCCGGCCGCTTCCAACCGGCTAATCTGAAAGTCAATGGGGGAGGTCTATGTTCAGCAGTGAAGCAGTCCTTTGGCTGAAATGATGACGATGATGAAGTTCTATGAATCTTATTAGAAGAAGCAAAAAGCGATATTTCTAATGGATTCGTTCAAGCAAAGAGTTATTTCAGGAGTTCCGTTAACGGTGTAATGCGTGCGAGTAATAATATGTCTTTGCAGGTTAATTTATTATTTGAGGAAGCAACACATGGGTGCTTCTTTTGTAAACACAATAAACAAAACGTTTGTAAATAATGTTTCATACCGTTATTATAATGCTTGACGTTACGGTCATCTTACAATACAAGCTGATAATACCACCCAAGAAATTCTTAGAAGCTCTAAGGTGTTTTTAGTTATTGCACTTACACAAGTCCAGAAATCAATTATTATTCCTATTAAAAAATAAACAACAGTTGTTATTTTTTACCTATATTTTAAACTAATAAAATACCAATAACTAAGTATAAATATTTAACACTGAAGTCTTTGAAAATAAAACCGCAAGGTTTTGATGAAATTTCATAAGACATCTGCTATTTCCAAGTAGAATTTCTTCATTTCCAAGCTAGAGACCTTCCGAATATCCGTTGTCTGCGGCCATATTTGCTCTGTCTGTCCTAAACGCTATTTGCATATGAGATTTCTCAAAGAAACCTTTGAGAAAAGGGTTTCGATATTACTTACTTTGTATTAGATATACGTGCTATTTTGTTTGAAATTCTAAATTAAGCTTTTCTGTACCAGAATATATTTTATAGGATATATCTTAAACGTATCTCAGCGTGCTATAAAAAGGGCTATGCTCGGTGTTTCTTTGCGAGATCGAATCAGAAATGAGGAGATTTGTAAACGAACAAAAGCCCAACAGATAAGCAAGCTGAAGTGGCAGTGGCCAGGGCACATAGCACGTAAAACTTATGGCCGATAGGGCAGAAAGGTTCTAGTGAGCATAGCGTAGGATTTCCATCCACAAGGTGGACAAACGACCTCGTAAAAGTTGCAGAAAGCCGCTTCCTACCGGCCAATCTGGAAGTCACTATGGCTTAGGCCTATGTTCATCTATGGCCTATGTTCATCACCTAAGTCACTTAGGCCTATGTTCAGCAGTCCTATGGCTGAAATGATGATGATTGTATTGAATTGAATTGATGATTATCGCAAACCTGATTATTGACATTTGCACGTAGTGTAGTGTCTTCAAAGTTATTTAATAAATACACAAATGTAAAAAAAAAAAGTTTAGAATCGCATGTCCATGACGAACAAATCAAACTGAACTTGGCAATGGCACGGAGACAAATGACATTTTGCATGATGGCAACCTAGCGTGTTGAAAGTCGCCAAAGTTTTCCTTATTTTCGCTGAAAATGATTTGTTCCGGACTATGGAATAGCAACGTAACTATTTAAAACGATAACCTATTGCATATAATAGCTATTTCCTGAGTATAAGAGAGCATTAAAATTGATTTATTTGAGTTTATTACTATATATTTACCTGGATTTCATGTGTCTGCGATATATTGCACTGTTGAAAGTGCTAAGATCACGGAAGAAAAGAAGGTGTTAAGGGCAGACAAATTGATTTAGTATTCGTCATAGTGCTTTGAAACTCTCCAGTCGTGTCACTGTTTCTGAACTCAGTTTAAAAAAAAAACCTATTATTAAATATAAAACACATGTTTCTGAAAAGAATATGTAGGCCTAAGTGAACACTTTTATTATAAAAAAAAACATCAGTGTAAGCCTACTGCGAATTCTAATATTTTTAGGATGTCTTGCTTAGAATTTCCAACACAATGGGAAATATGCACGCTTTTTATTTGGTCCTAAAATAAATAGTACTTAAGTATAAGTAATAAAACTTTAAGAATTTTTGAAAAATATTTTTAAATACCTGACTTACAGCCCATTAAAGTCGCGTGTTAGACAAGGAGATGAGATATGTACCGTGACGTCACATTACACGTCCGCCATACATTTTTTATAGTAAAAGTTGTTTTAGAAAGAGATAGGTATACCTTAATTTCTAATTACTATATTACGGTTATTTTTTACCTAAAATCAATTCTGTTTTCACTATTAGCACTATAATTTCATATATTTTCTTATAAAAACAGTAAAAACAATATATTTTTTTCATGCATATTCCCTATTGTTGCAATTACGGTAGACTTGCACCTCCTGTACAAACAAAAACCATTAAGATGATGTTGTCCTACGTATTATTAAAAGGTTATAAATTACAATTTATTTGTATTGGGGTCATAGCAACCAGAAGGTGCAGGTGTGACCTCATGGCTATTACGTCCTTGCCCTATCATGGGGGAATGTAAGGCAGGTGTGGTCAAATCGACAATCTAACGACAAAATTCTACATTTAAATTTTGTTTTTAGCAATTACATGCTAGCTGCATCTATGATAAATAACACTTGAAAAAGCGACTGGTGGGACTCAAACCCACGTCTCATCGCATGCCGGGGGAGTGCTTTTTCAACTAAGCTCCTAATTTAGACGGGTTAGCCAACGTCCTCGTTAGCTCGAGTCCCAACTGTGAGGTATTAAGTTTTATCAAGTGTTACATTATCATAAAATTCTTCATTAAGTAGAACAAGTTTCAAATACGGTACTTGTAACACGTGAGTTAACACGTGTAACTCACGTCCTTAAAAGTTTTTATAAAAAAAAAAGAGAAGACTGTCTATTTATTGGAAATGCGACAAATGAGATATATACTCAATGATTCACTTTATAATTAAATAAGCTCTACGTTTTTATTTGACATGACTTACAACTATCATATTTTACTGCAGACTCTATCGCCATAATGTCAAATCTTGTTTCGATTGAAGAGTATAAAACTCATTCGTTGTGGTACTGCTTTACCTGTTCTTCTCTTGTCCAGTTTAGTCCCACTTTTAGTGATAACATTCACCTACACATACTGTATGTACTACATTTTTGGAATAGCGTCCGCCCACACAAGCTTGTAAAACGTAATGGGTGAATATAAGTTAGATGAATCCATGTTGTTGTTAACCTAACAACTTTTTTATTACTTACTGGATAAATAAACATGGCATTTGTGGATCTAATGCATTTCAGTTTATTATTACCTCTATGAAATAACTACTTGCTTAATAGTAATTAAACTTAGGTTATGACTTGACCGTTAACGTTACTAATAAGCATGCGAATTTAACGGTCTGTTTGCCATTTTCCTGATATAGTGACGTAGTAATCCCTTCATAAATGTTGAATGAAAGGGTTGACTTAATGATGGTACGTGGGTTACCTATTAAACATACCATAACTGAAGCTAATTATAATGAGTATGAACTCTTGTTCGTGGGAATTGTTTTCTCCTAGACCAAATTCTAATGTTAGTATTTTCAAAATTATATCACTTATTGATACAATATAGTTACGAAAATGTTTATTGTACGAGTCTTATTTAATATAATTTTTATTTTAATTACTTTGTTTTATCAATCAAGCATCTATTTATAGTAATGAATATTTAAAAAACTACTGAACTAAATTTAAAGAATTATTTAAGTGTTAATTTAATATGACAGGTTAACAACCTTCTACAAAGATGTAAATTACAATAGTTGTAGCAGTCAATGAGCATTTACCGATACAACGATTGCAATAACTGCAGTTGATTAACCTACTTACATTATAAACGTTGAAACTATTATGCATTAGAAACTTCCTGCTCATGCATTTGATCATGACGACGCAAACAATACCTGCATCACATGAAGATATTCATGAATTAATAAAGAAAGACGATGGCAATTACACAGTTTACTGCATAATTGTGTGTGTAACTAGTATTTTACGATTTTACTACACTTTCTGACAGGATACGGTATGTATAATAAAAGGGTTGGAGAGGAAAACGTTTGAGACAGTAAATTACTTTAAATTATAGAAGTACATGTTGCTTTTAAATTAATTGACGACTTCACACACAACTGTCTGTTGGTTTTTTATATCGTACGACCCAAAGCAAGCAATTAAAGACCTTCTTAGATTTGTGACTCCAAATAAAGTCTTTTTTTTAATTTCAATAAAAAATCTTCAGTTCAGCTTCGAATAAAGACATACTTATGGTACATACATTTTATCATAGACGATGTTACTCCATTTTCAACCGACTTCAAAAAAGGAGGAGGTTCTCAATTCGACTGTTTGTTTTTTTTTGTATGTATGTTACGCGATTACTCCGCCAATTATTAATTGATTTTGATGATTCTTTTTTTGTTTGGTAGATCATACTTCAGAGGTGGTCCCATACAAGAAAATAACAAAATATATACCCAGATAATGTTTTGGTTCGTGATTCATGGATCTATGTTAACCAATATCTTCAACAAATGTAAAATTTCGGAAAAAATTGTACCCGGATTGTATTCGGAAAAAAATAGAGGATGAAATCGGTGTTCAGCAGTTAGATCAGGATTTATCACTAAAAATAGATGAAATTAAAATTTTATTAAAAAAAATAAAACCGACTTCAAAACACTAAAAAGCTAAAAATAATCCTAACACTTAAGTACCTAATCAGTTACTTTTGGAGTCGGTGCCAGCCGATGAGATATTCAATGTTTTTGTTTGCACCGACTCCAAAAGTAACTGATTAGGTACTTAAGTGTTAGGATTATTTTTAGCTTTTTAGTGTTTCGAAGTCGGTTTTATTTTTTTTAATAAAATTTATTAAACTCACATTTCTATAATTAATTGATCTTATCTGTGAAGAAATTGTGTAATCACCTGTTTAAAAAAAGGCTCAGTTTAAAAATAAACTTAATATTTTTCACACTCTATCAAGCCAATGTCTCACCGTTAAAATTGTAATGTAGTCAGAACGTTACGCAAATGTTATATAACCGACAAGTCAGTGCCGGATGACCGATCTCCAGAGTGGGTCACTGGGGTCTCAGCAGCCTCGATTGGTACTAAAATACCAACAAGGTATAATGCATTACTGCATTAGAAAGTGAATTTGGTCGTATAATAACTAGCAACTAGTGTTCAGTGATAATTAAGATTAGAGAAATAAATGTTGGTAGATTTATGATATCAATACACTATGGAAATTAGTAGTGGTTAGTAATAAGCTAATAACAGTTACAATGTAAACAAAAATCAAAATAGACAACAGTCCAACAACTCAAATAAACTAAACAAATAACAAACTAACCACTACGTTATCAAAATTTATGAAAATAAAATGGGGAGGTCAAACGAAAAAAATTACACCAATCCCGTTTATGTTTAGGTCAACTCTTGGCTAATAAATACTTCAGTAAATATCATCTTATTGAAAATATTTCTTCCATATTATTTTGCCTGATCTCTTCAATCATGTCATTATTTAGTTTTTTGTTCTTATCTGTTACCAGAACTGTTTAAACAGAATTTAAATCTACCTCCAAATTTATCGAAACCTCGACAGCAATACCTGTTGCGAACATAAACAAATTACCCGAACGTTTACCAGCTAACCGGGTCAAGGTGACCAGATTAATGGAGAGTTTCCAGTATTTATGCGAGTGGACCACAATAGGCAGGACGTTCATAACTGCTGCGTTTAGGGCTGTCAACATGTGGTCTAGTTTTGACTTGATGATACAGGTTTTCTCGCATATTATGTGATTTTAAGCTCTGTCTTAGACTGTTTATAGTGTAGAGTCTAGTATTAAAGAAAACTGTCAAGTAATTTTAGAAACTTCATCAGATAAAGTCAATGTTTATTCTTATGTTATTTGTTATTTTAAGTTTATTTTTCTATTAATTTAGTTGAATGTCAAATTACCATTATTGATATGAGTTACTGATATCTTTGGGCATTAATTGCTTGTCAAGTGAAATTGCATTGCAACTATCTGTCCTTTACAGACGCAGTAAACATTTTTTATTCAAGTAAATTATTTTCCTTTATCAGATAAGACTATAGTAACTGAAAAATTTAGTTCTAGATGTAATTGAGAGTCCTGTTAAACAAAATGGATGTAAAACAAGATGGATAGGGTCACATCATGAATGCATCTTTATTAGATGAATTCTAATCGACTGATTTTGATAGTAATAGTCCAACCCTAAATACAATAGAATGAACTTAACGTATGACCATGACTGTGCCGGCTAGTTAGTTTTCTGAGTGCAAAAATTAATCTGCGTCGTTGTGATTTTATGTACTGGACTAAGATTAAGGAGAGTCGACATATCAGGTGAATTTAAAAATTTACAGAAAACCTTTGCAGTATGTTATCAGCTGCTGAATAATTACACAATAAAATCTTAATATATTAGATTTTGTTTCCATGGAAAAAAATGTTATACTATCAGCAACTAGTAAGGTATCTTTATGCAAATACAGAATTTTTATTTCTTTGAGATGAATTACCAGTTACAACTTTCGTCATTAATAATAAATAACCTTCTATAAACAACTCTGACATTTGAGAAATTGATAATATTCTACAAAGTACACAAGTAAAAGATTAAGTAATGTAAGACGTTAATGTACTGCCAGATTAAAGGCATGCCAACACAACTTTGATTACTGATTATGCAATTTTCAACCCGTAAAGGACAGATTGTTGCAATGTAATGTCACTTGACAAGCAATGCCCAAAGATATCAGTAACTCATATCAATAATGGTATTATTTGACAATAACTAAACTAATAGAAAAATAACATCAACTAACATAAGAACGCTGACTTTAAAACGAAATATAGTTGCTAAACTACCTATCATAATATATCACTGAGTTCAATAAATAAGCGACACTTGTAGTTACTATAATTATAAGTATAAATAAAGTTTAGTGTTAGTTCGTTTGTCCTTTGCATTCCTAAACCATTCATATGATTTTGGTAATTACAAAGCGAAAGAAACCGCAGGCAACTGCTAGTAACTAATTAAAATGTTATAAATTAAAATGGTAGTTTCGTGTCGCATATCGTTTTACCATTCATTTGAGAAAATTGCTTGTTCTCTTCGAACTATAGTCAAGTAAAAACTCATGCGTACAGAGATGAAACGACGTGTGGTTGTGCCAGTTTTTGCAAATTTATCAACAGCCTTGTTAAGTAAGCTGCTTATCTGATGTGTTTTTGCTTCTGAGAACTACAATTGTGTATTATTTGTTTCGATTCACATTATCCTTATATCAGATAGAGTCATCGATGAGACTTCTTCCCATGAGTGTCATGATATTTTTAGTGGTAGTATTTTAAGACTGATTAGGAGTTATAAAGTATTCTGTACATATGTGCTCTTTGTTTTGTTGAAATGCTTCAAGCTTTAAGTGGTTCGTTTAAAGATGTGCAATCGTCAAACAATTTAGCTCTTTGGACGTTCCGGAACACGAACCTTTATTAACCTAAATTGAACTCTATTGTTCATTGGGCTCGTCATTACTATGTGAAGGTTGTTTTCCGGCTTTACAACAAACAAATCAACCGTAATTGGCCTGTCGCCTCGAGCATTTAAAATGCTTCAAGAAACTCTGCTGATTGTCTCAATTAAATGTTTATTTGAGCACCTTAACCCTAACCTCGCCGTTTCTTTTCTTTCAGACGAAAATGTAGATAGATCAGTTGCACGTACATTTACTAAAGGTACGATGTCCATTGACCAGGCGTCCCCATTGGTGCCTATCAAGCCTCAAGTGTCGCTGCAAAACAGTGCGTTTATCAAAAACAGTCACAATAGAAGCAGTTTCTGCGGAGTGAGTCCTTCCAGTGGGACGTTCAAGACATTCGCTGTAAATAGGAAGAGTTGGAGTGGCAACGGGACGCTTCCGCTCCAGCAGTTTACTCCCGAATTGGAACCAACGCCGCATCTAGCGACGTTTCGCTCCGGTACTGGGACGTTCCCGAGGAATAGGGAGCGGAACAATAACGCAACGAATGGAATATTAACGCCTAACGGGAACTCGGTCCAGAGTTTCAAAGGAAATGAACTGAGAAGGAGCGGATGCCCTAACGGCCGACGGTACGCTGAGATCGGATACTGGAATAAAAGGTGAGTACGTCTTTTCTGCGTTTGTTTCTTAATGGCTTTTGTTTGATGGTTGCGTCATTTGAAGAGATTTACTGACAGTACATTACTTGTTTAAGCTAGCGAAAATTACACCCTAGATTCACACTTTTTTTTTTGTAATTGTTTCATTAACGTCGGTAAAATTTTACGCCTGTCAAACGACTAGATATATTAAGGCTAGTTAAGTCTGTTATTGTTAAGAAACCTAGACTGGCGTTCGTCTATTGACTTTATGTCAATACAATATGTATTCAAGTTAAGTTTCCAATCAGTAAAATGACGGAAAAACACATTCGTAACATATACTTGTACCAACAGATATTTTGTTTATGTAAGATAAAATCATTTTTTCTCAGGTAGGTAAATAAAAGTTTTGCAACATTTAGGGTAGCTCGTTACACTAAGTTCCTTAGGCCTTTATTTACTTTCTTTTTCATCTCAAGTAATTCTGTAACAAGTTTTCCAATTTCATTCTCGTGCTCTCATTTCCTCCCGTTCGGGGTTCGCTCCCTTAATATTACTTTTATTAGCTGAAAACGTTTAACAAACATTGGTTTGGGAATCTAATAAAAGATTGGATTTCATTTTAGAAAAGGGATGATCTTAAAGTAGGTAAGTACACATTTGAAATTCAATATTTCATAATTGATTTTACGGTTAGTGGACACTTGTGAATGCAAATAAACTCTTTGAAGTTAAGACTGACATTTCTTTCTTTCATTCTTGTTACTTAATATTTTTACATTCTTCTTAAAACTTCTTTAATTGGTATAGTTTCGTAATCAAATTAATAATATTTTCGATTAAAAATTAAAAATCCAATCAAGTTGTCACGATAAATTATTCTTTACAACACTTAATTTATATCGTTCGTATGCATAAACAAGCACTTATGTAATTTAATCAGAAATATTCATGCATGAGATCCGAAAAGTCTATTTAGCATTGCTCAACTATCTCCAAAACTTTGTTTACCACATTTATCTAATCGGAATCTTCATTATCTTTATGCGTGTTGAGTACAAAACTTTGTCTATAAGTCTCGCACACCCAATTTGGGGCAAACTAAGCCTACAGATAAGGAGAAGTCCAATAATCAGGTCTCACTCTTTTTATTAGGGGCCCAGTTTATCGTAGCATGATTCGCCATCACCAACGTTGATTTTATCGTTGGCTATTTAGTGTTCCTCCCTTAACCGCTATTTATCGCTGCGCTTCGTCGGCCTTGCCAATTAAGTTGTCTTTAGGGAAATATTTATCGTCTCTGAGTAATGCTCCGTCTTGGTCTGTTGTGTTGGCTATTGTGGTTAATCCGTAATCAGTCGAGGATCTTGTATCTACTCTTTTGACAAGGTTATGTTTAGTGTCTGTTTAGCTATTGTTTTGCTCATTGTGTTGGACATTACCATTGTTGTCGATTGTATCTGCTATGTACTTGTACATGTAATAATGAAAATGTGTGTTGAAACAGGTTTCTATATAGCCTAAACTTTTTTTGTATTATGCAGCAACTATGCAACTAAACAGTTATGTATTTAGAATAACGAGTGTCAGTGTACGTTTTCTAGTTTATTTTTTGTTCTTTTCCTAATGTAAATAGCTCCATTTTTAAAACGTAAGTTTAAAGGTGATAAATTGACAAAAATTGACAGGTTATAAAGTATTTAAAGATGATTTTGCCGAAGACAATATAATCAAACTTACAAATGATTAGAAGACACTGGATAGAGATTGTAAGTATATTTTGGGGAAGATATTACGGGTTTGTTAAAAAGTTTTTTAAAATATGATTTGCCTTGGTATCAGGTCCACGCAAGTGTCACTGGCATAAATTAACTTAAAGAAGAAGGAAGAGTCACTGGCAAAAATAAATAAAACATTTGTATGATAATCAGTGATTGGAGTAGGTAGATTGATTTGGGGTCAAAGATCTTAAACACTGATGTTAATATGGACATGCCTCCAGGATTACGGAATTTCTTTCGGAAGTTTTTGAAAAAAGGCATATCCATATTATGCTAGCACTACCAAAGTACATCAAATCAATCTACCTACTCCGATCACTGATGATAATCTTCAATATTGTTATAGTTATGAAACAGATTTTTAAATATTCAGTTGTTATACTTTAAGAAGAATAAGTAAAGTTTTTAGCAAGTTTTTCGTCTTTTTCTTGTACTAGATTAAAAACAGAACATACTTACTCGAAAGAATGTAAATAAGTCAACTCACTGACTATCTTGCTCACGGTAATTGCGGCGATAAAGCCAGCGGCCAGGAGACGTATTTTTGAAGCATTAGAAATGAATCTTAAATTCGAACACGAAAACAGTTCGTGTATGAAATTCATTTCTATTGCTCACGATTTTACGCATTTTTGAATCACTCGAAATAGGTGTTGCTATTAAATTGAAATCTTGTAACTATTTTTGTTTCACGCAGAAAATATTATAAACCATAAAGCAAAAACTCATTAACTAACGTAAATAAAAAGTTATTATGTCAAATTTCTGTCAAACATACGTTTACTTGTCAATGTAATTCTTCCGTACTTTCTACTAGTAGAAAACAAAAACGAGTGGTCGTTGCAGAATTTACGGAATGAATTTTCAAAAATAGTGATTTTAGGAATTCGCATGCGAATCTTGCGATTTCGTATTCGGATTGGAATTCGCATGATTCAAAAATACGTCTCCAGGTCGTCCACCGCAACTATTCTGTTATCTGCAGTGAACGGTTCGAAGAGTTATAGTTTAAAACGTTTTCTAGACTAATGTGTCGTGTATTTACTTCGACCAGTACTTTATTTTGTTTAATGGAATCTAAAACAGTCAAAGTTTATTTTTATCTTTTTTGTAAAGATTCATCGACTAAATCTTGCTTGGAGCCTTTCATTAAGTTTGGTAAAATACATAGAGATATATCCCACAAATATTTTAGGCACTTTTAAAAATAACTGAAACTTAATCACTAATTTACTTTTAGGTAACTGACATACTGTATCATATGACGTATTTACTTTCAGAAGAACATATTTAATTAAAAAACATCACAAATGTAATTTTATATTCGATAGAAACATAAAATTAAAACTACTGATGCCATTAATTACAAAAAAAGTAGTAGCTGCTGCGTGGACCAGGCCATTATATCAACGATTGTTGGTAATAAGTGTCAGTAACGAAATAAAAACAGCCTGTTACCGATGCGTCGAACGTTACGCAAGCCCAAATTACCCGGAAAGGTCCAATGATCCACCACAGCCTAGCAAAAATAGACAGCTCACTTTGCACGGTGTACGAATTGTAAATATACCAAATAGCATTTTCCCCACGAGAATCAAGTAATTCAATAACTTTTATTTAGTCAACCTCTAGTTTGTTACTGCCAGGTATGTGATGTGTCAATCTTTACCAACGGCACCCGGATAGCCACTCAGTATCATCGCATAGCTGACTGATAATCTGCCTCATGCCGCATTTCACTCATAGCCACTATTCTTTAACTGATTTTACGGCCACTATTAGGTCTTCAAAATCGATTTTCCAGGATTAAGTTGATTAAGTTAAGTTGATTAATTGAGATTAAGTTTTTAATAAAATAACAGATCATTTTCTTTTTCATAAGTACTCAGGTAATTGTGGATATGTCAAAAATTAACTAGTTTAGTTTCACATATTTTATTTATTTAAAAATAACACCATTTTGCTTTAGAGGTTATTTTTATTTTACCCCTTCCTTCATTTTTCTACCACAGTCATATTGTAAACAGCTTCGTTGCTCAACCTCTTTTTTATTATGTTATTGAAATACGAATCACAACTTGTTGTTTTTCTTTGGCTATACTCGTTACTCGTTTCTGATAGAAAAAGTGGCCCAGAACCTCAATCTAGGGGGTCCCTCCGAGTAGTAATTTGCTCTAATTACGATTGCCTGACTCTACTTTCACTCTTCAGGTATTTGAGTTTGAATTGTGACTTTCGAAATTGGGCCAACACTTTTCGTAAGTAGAACTATCTTAGTTTTGCTTCCGAGTTTGTTGGTAGCATATTGATAGTTTTGACTTTGTACCGATTAGTATCTTAAGGGTTTTAAATACGTAATTACCTTAGTCATTTTATTTATGAATCTGGAACCATTTACAATACCTAAAAAGTTTTAATTTTTACCTGATTGGTTCAAAGTCGTAAAAATTACTTCTATGCTTCCAAATGGTACAGTCAGGTAATAAACACACATTATGGCCTAGATCTAGTTTGTTAATGACAGGCAATTAGGTTAGACGTGTCTGAGGTTTTCGACCATGTTTTATGATGTATCATTAGGTGATAGCGAGTTTTAATAAATAAAATATTTAACATTATAATATTTGATTTTTATTGCTCCATTTTTAAATACTAAAAAAAAAAACTTTAAATTTTGTTCTTACGTACGTTTTTTATTTGTCAAATCTCTAGATATCTAGTATCTGCAGGTTATGTCGCGGTTTTAGTAATTATCGATATTTTTTCTGCAGCGATTGCTTGCCACTTCGATTCTGTTTTATCATATCACATCGAATAGAATAGATAAGACTTATACTTGTTGCATCAAAAATGAATGTGATAACCGATTTTGTTACTATAACAATGAGTTTACAACATTATAGTTTCTCATATTTTTAATACAATATATTATGTTAAATATTTAATTGACAGTATTATATACTACTATTAAATACTATTAAAAACACAAAGAGATCACGTCAATCAATAACCCATTAGATTATAACACAGTGCGCGAGCGCATGACTTCAGATCGCCTTCCGCGTTTCGTAACAAGAATGAACGATGGCGCTTCTGAGTAAAGGATTGCATAGATCCGACATGCGAAATGATCGACCGATGAAGTGAAAGCCGTAAATCGATCGATAGGGACGGATCATGGTTGGAAATCGATAATTGACGAAACCATGTTATTATGGTTGCATTGTAATGTGAGGTACAGCAACTTAAAAAAAATATATATTGTTGCCTCAAAAAGGTATATGTACCTACAAAACTTTGAATTAAGTGTAACTTATTTTTTTCTTACTTTAAATATATTATGCTTCTTACACTTACAACAAAATGTCTGTTATAAGCACATATTACTCGCTCATAATAATAAGGTTTATAGGCGAGAATGAAGTATGTTCTTGATGCAATACTTCATTCTCGCCCATATTATGATATTAAAACAGAATACCTACTCACAGAACAAATAGTAGCGGATTAGAGCTTCATGTACCTATTTAAAAGTTTAGAATGTCATAAAATATCGATAAGATTTGCGATGAACATCCTTATTTTTAGCGTTTTAGCCTGCTTACTCAATATTATTGATTCCCTACCCACTCGTTTATTATGTAAACTGTAAAGTAAATCGGTTTCAGTTGTTTGATAATTTTATGCCGTAAATAAAATGCTAAATAGGTTGTATTCGTGTTCATCGTTGAATATATTTAAAAATATTATTTATGGATGAATAACTCCGATACTCAGAAACCGTTGAGAAATAGTTGGTAACTTTTAATCTGTGTGTGTTCTATAATGCTTTTTATTCTACTGAATTAAAGAATCAAATTCTACGGTATTAGCACCAACACACACAAAATGGAAGTTCAGTTACGCGGTCTCATGCGACCACCGGGCAGGTAATATTTTAAAAATAACAATATTCTAAAATTCGAAAAACAAATGGTTTTGTAAAATTCGTACAGAAATGCTGTTTAATACTGTTAAAAAAATAGTCGAATAAATTTTAATCTGTTATTTTTTCTGATTCCATTTAGTTTAACTAAAATTTTAGGTTAAAAATTACTTTTCATTTTCATTTGCATTTTCTCCATAGTTGTCCTATACCTAAACGTCACTTTAGGGATCATCATGATTTAAGCAGGCAGGCAGGAGCAGGTTTAAGTCCAACAGTGGACTTCAATAGGCTATATTGAAGTCCACAGCTGGACTTAAACCTGCCCGAAAGAGCGCCAAAGAGCACGATATCTGTTTTAGGGACAAGTCCGTCTAAATTATTTATCTTTCTGTAAACATCAACTAAAACTTCTTTGTGTGGTGTGCAATAGAGAGTACTTATACAGGGTTATTAGTAAAATTTGTGGGCGGGGCACATATCACGTAGAACTGACGGCCGATAGGGCAGAAAGGTTCTGGGATGGAGGCCACGTACCGGCAAGCGCAGCGTAGGACGTCCACCTACAAGGTGCACAGACGACCTGGTAAAGATTGCAGGAAGCTGCTGGATGCGGGCCGCTTTCAACCGGCCAATCTGGAAGTCACTGGGGGAGGCCTATGTTCAGCAGTGGACGTCCTATGGCTGAAATGATGATGATGATGATGATTTGTAAAACATCAACAACCTCCTAGGGGCTGATTCAAATACAACAACTTTTTGAATGGAACCAACATCGAAATCTTACTAATAACTTAATACTTTATTATTTGCGATTGAATACGTCAATCTTACATAATAATAAATGATGGTAAAGTCTAAAATAGATAGAGCACACTTAAAACATTATATATATACACATATTATATTAATTTTAAGTCATTCTAGGAATTCCTTTAATTAACTTCCCTCTGTTTTAAAATCATAATAATCCCACGTCAGCGTAATAGAAAAGTCTGAGATTGTCCGGCCGAGGGGTGCAATAATATTTTCCCGGCCGCCATATTTAAACGGAGCGGGACAAAAGGCTGACGGGAAAATAATTTTCTTCCTCCGACTACACTATTGTGAAAGGATTTGAGACCCTCTTCAGTCCTTCGGCTATTACCGCCTTCGTTGGTATATTTATACTTACATTGCTTACCAGATTTAACATAGCATTTTACAGCCTAACACCATAAAACCGATCCTTTAAAATATACAGGGTGTTCCAAAAAAGAATGACAGAGTACGATCACTATCCAGTGTTTTTAAATTGAAATGAAAATTTGTATTAAGACAAAACTAGAAAACGTCGAATAATCGCGAAACGTACTTGGGGTTGATTCTGGTATCCCTAGAGCTGGTCTATCTTCGGACCCAAGTTTTGAGAAACCTGAAGCTTTATTTGTGTAAAGTATTTACAAGAGAAAAATGATTTTCCTTTCATTTTTTATTAGGATAGATATTTTTTATATAAATCAAATTATCCGACTTGACCGATTACTTATTTTTTTACTATAAGCTATAATCAGTAATGATACTACGTATCACAGTATTATTGATTATATTATTTAGTTTCTATTATATGTAATTTAATGGTTTTATTATTCCTTTTATTGTTTTTTTTATTTTTTTATTATTACTATTTTTTTTGTTTTTAATGTTGTGTTTAATTTTTATATTGTATAATGATGCGGTGTCCAAGGCTCCCGCAGAATACCAGTGTCGTGGTCTATGTCACGACTAATGCTGAGCGGGAGACCTTTTTGGCACCGACCATTCCTGCAATTGTATTTTTTTATATTGTTTTTGGTGCCAAATAAAATATTACTTACTTACTTACTTACTTACAGTTTTTACCTACTAATGATTTCACTTTTTTTTATTTGTTAGGAAATCTACCAGACAAACAATAGATTCCATAAAAATACATCCAGCTACAGTTGTTGTGGTGGGTAACACTGTGTGTCACATAAAATGTCTTAGTTAAGCTATAATACTAAGGTACTACACATTCATCATCATTTCAGCCATAGGACGTCCACTGCTGAACATAGGCCTCCCCCAATGACTTCAAATTGACCGGATGATAGCGGCCTGCATCCAGGGGCTTCCTGCAACCTTAAGGTCGTCCGTCCACATTGTGGGTGGACGTATATAGGTACTACATACTCGTATAATATTAACTGTATCCTAACTCAAAGCGATTTATAACTAATAAACTAGTCGTTCAAATAGTAGCCTTGCATAAGCGCTGACTTAAACCTACCGTTATCCGTATGCACGATTCACGATATTAACCAGTTTTGTATAGCCAATAACTAGCATCGGACCGCAGCAGTCCATTGATAACCAAACACTTCATAACTGGAAACTACGGCCATTCACGAAGCCGAGTAATTACACTATATGATCGGTAACGAGTCGAGGCGGGGTGTTGTGGGTTTTATTGTGCAAATCAGCACAATTAGCATCACAAACAGAGGCGCACGCACGAGCTGTCTAGATGGTAGGGTTGCCACAGCTAGGAGGTTTAAAATTCTGGACAGGACATTTGACGACTTGAGTAGTTACTGCTCTGCTATTTAAGTAACTTTAAAACTAATGAAAATTGGATTTGCTAATTTTATTAGCTAATTGAGCGTATTAGTTAAACTAGTTAGTTAATCGGTTATCACTAATTAATGACAACAGTTTAACTTTTTTTTAAAATGACACTCGACACAATTTCGCTAGAGTGGGGCTTGCAGTGAGCATTCGAGCGTTATACTTACCATGCTCTTACAAAAACACTTTTTTTGTGTGTTCAGTAGCGCAAACTTACCAACACGAAGTCCCGCTGCTAAAATTAATCTTAATTAAAGTTGTTTTACATTATCATCGGATTTTGTAGCTTCAAGAAAGTACAGGACCATTTACAAGTCCTAAATGGGGTAAAAAGCACTAGGTTCTACGTTTAGCAAGTTCGTAGGCGATTACTGAGGTGGCTGGAGTAAAAACAGAGAAAATTGTCCAATTATCAGACCATCTGGCAGCCCTACGGACAGTTGTTGGTATCGGCCACACGTCCGCGCGTCGTGCCCGCCAGACCGTGTCCTCGCATCGGCTTTCCAATGCACTCGGGTTCGGAAGTTACGCTCGGACAGTAAAAGGGTATTCAAAAGTCGGGGATATTCTGTTTCGCGGGACATAATGGCATATGTAAAATAATTCGTCTTTGTCAGCATAATCAAGTAGTTTGAAAAACATGGGGCAACATGAGAAGGTAATTATGGAAACATTTTTCTAAATTTGAGTTGTATACTTTTTATATGATCACGCTAATTTTCTTTACCGAAACTAAGCAAATCTTGTACAAAGGCAACTAAATAATGGATAAACAAACTATTTCCCCTTACGGGATTTGAACCTACATGCATAGACCCTGACCATATTCTAGCAACCTCTTTCGCTTTGCTCGTCAACCTGTCAATAAATAGTCTCTAATTCACAAAATTTCACCTTAATAAGTAGGTGCGACATTTTTTATGCAACCAGAAAACAAAACGAAACTGTCTTTCGGGAAAATGTCTGATGTTATCCGAATAAATTACGTATCCATCCTAATTCAACAGATGTCAGGTTCCTTTTCCTACTCACTGATGTAAATGAAGACTTAAGAAAATTACCCTCGGTCACGCAAAAGTTGTCTGAGATCAAACGAGCTATTAAATCCGGGCTTTTTAAAAATTCATCAAAACTATAGCACACTTTAACCGTCATTAACCAAGACCATAATAACATGCACCAACCGATCAAGAATTCCATTACACTCGAGTGATGTCCCTCAGGAGTCGATATCCTGTCTTCGGCCCAAGAGACGTCCCGTAATGAGGGCGACAGGGATATTTATGCCTGGCCACGCTTTCCGAATACGCAATGAGTTCGAATATTGAATAAGGGCATCGAATTTTGTTGCGAACAACACTGTTTATGAAGTAAACATTACTGACAGGTGCCGATGGTTGGAGTACTTTATAGGTAAATTGATACAAACAAGAGCCATCTTTGAAATGTATATTAGTAGACTAGCTGTTGCCCGCGACTTTGTTCGCGTGGTCTTTAGTTTATTCTTAAAGGATATTCTGCGCAATTTTCTTTCAAAAGAACCTTCTCCTGACAATAATTAACACAACAAAAAAATAATTTGGGGAATTGTTCCACCCGTTCACGCGTGATGCGATGACCAAGGGAAATAGAGATTCATTTTTATATACAGGGTTATTTGTAAAACATCAACAACCTCCTAGGGGCTGATTCTGGTGCTAAAATACAACAACTTTTTCTACGGGACCAATATTGAAATCGCAATAAAAAATCACTTCCAAATACTAAGCCGCCACCAGCTGACATCAGTTTGTATGGAAAAGTGAAAATTATTTTTTAGATTTCAATGTTGGTTCCATAGAAAAAGATGTTGTATTTGAGCACCAGAATCAGCCCTTAGGAGGTTGTTGATGTTTTACAAATAACCCTGTAGATGATAATAAGAATTACATTTGTAAATTTTTTAAAGTTATTTTATTGTAAAACTACAAAATATTATTTTTAAGGCGTTTTAACACAAGGTTGACAGTAGAGCTAACATTATTTATACCTAGTATTCCCTAAACTTGCCCGCGTTCAAAACGGCTTTTAAGCTTTTATTCATTAAAAGGTAAAAACAGCGAAAACTTAAATATCTTGGCCACGTAATGCGCAACAACAAGTATAAATTCTCCAGTTGATCATCCAGGGGAAGATTCAAGGACGCCGAAACCAACCAAACGTAAAACTGCCTCGCTTTTGTAGTGCATCGGGAATGTTTGCGGAATACCAAACTGATGGATTCAATGCCATCATCCGCAAAAAAACGGTATCTCTGATCAGCAGGGTGCGGGACAGTCGCAACAGCATACTAAAGACCTTAGCCGATAGGTACACATCGCCGCTTTGGAGGTGTTTTGTGCAGAGAGTGATCCCGGGACCTTACGCGCCCTGCGGATCTCGCTCAGCATTTTTCCCGGCAGAAACAATTAATAAATTAATATTTTTTTATAATAATTAATACTAACCATAGATTTTTAAGTTCATTGTTACTAACCCATTTGGATTTAAGTTGTCCGAAATAAACGATTTTATTTATTATTTATTTATTTAAAACCTCTTAGCTCAATCATCTTAGACAATGGTTCAGATTTAGCACCCAGGTCCCTGTTCAAGGCAGCAGTGGATAAAGTGAAGATTGCCATGTTGATCGTCCACCTCCGGCAGGGGAAGGCACTTACGAAGAAGAAGTAAGAAAGGGTAACTAAATATTTAAAAAACAACGATTGGGTAATTGATTGTTAAACCTATTTATTTTGTAATAAACCTTATAAGGTTAAGGTTAGGTCATGTTAATTTAACCTTAACAATGTCAAGTTTATCGTGTATCATAGACATATTTTGTATCCAATTATACAAGGCAATCTGTTATACCTGTGTATAAAATTTGTTATCCTTGTGTATGTGTATATACAAGGATAACAAATTTATACAGATTCTCCAATTGTACGATCTATAGTTAATCTAAAGCCCTGCCCTGCATTAAAAAAATTTGGCAATTAACCGCATCGTATGTAAAGTATTTATTTAAACAGATAAAAATAGGATACCTATACCGTACGCAATCGTAGGACGTCCACCAAAAAGGTGGACAGACGACTTAGTAGAAGTCACTGGCGGATGCAAAATATGTTCAGCAGTGGACGTCCTATGGCTGAAATGATGATGATTAAGTATATGTACCATTTGTTTTACTAAATATTGTCTATTATTATTCTAAATACAAGTAAGCTAAGTAGTAATAGTACATGTTTTCGTACAAATGTCTAATCTATAAAACCGTGAAAGTGTGGTCCATCGTCCGTAAAATGTTGTGTGCGTGACGGTTTTAAACTACAAACAAACATAAAATTTTACGACGATTATCTTGAAAAACATTAATAAAACCGTCATGTTAAAATTCTAATTCAAAATTTATTTCATCGCGATTAGAGAAAGTGAACTTAATTCGTATTATTGTCAGTTTTGGTCTAGTCAAATAAAAATCAATGATTTTTAACGATTTTTTTTTATATTGTTTTGTTTTATTTTATTTTATTTGTATCGGTGTTTCTTGTTTAATATATTATATTTTAACTCTTGTACTAGTTGTTTCATATAGTACGCATTCCTCTATACAGTGTGTGACCTAGAACCGGGGATAATATTGAAAAAAGAGACTATAGATTAGTAATTGAATCATTATGGTCCTAACTAATTAAAATTAAAACAAAAAATTGTAAATTCAATGTAATGCAAACAATGCAATAGTTCCGCTCAACTTGATCGATTGAGTTCATCTGCATCGTACTTATTCGGAGCTACTCGGAACGTCTTTATGACACGACATTGACAACGTTAGCGATAATATCGTTTTGCAATAATACACTGATTATGAATCGTAACTTTAAATTCTTATTGCGTGTAATGCATGGGTTTTGGTTGACTGGAATCTTTTCAGGACAAATACTAACACTAGTGTAAAGTCAACGTGTTTTATATTCGAAATATGCCGCCAAAAGACTTGTAGCTAAACTTCGTTCGCTCGCTTAGCCAATAGCAACGCCCGATCCTAAGGGCATATCGGTGGGAGTTAAATTTGAATGGCCCCCACTATGAGTGTGATGGCCGTCCCCGTCGCGAGCTGCAAGCTTTAATTCAAAGGCTGCAAATCTTCATTTATCTTTAACCTAATAACTTTCTGTTATCTGTATTTTCTTCGGGGCGTTATGCAAGCGTCGTGCTAAACGCTTGTGATTTGTGTGGACAATAGGTATTCCCTTAAATATCAGCTTCTACCTGCCCACGCGGAGGACCGCGTGGACCCCTCGTGCTACTCCAAAAAGAAGTCATATTAGGACCATCCTGTCCGCTCGTGCGTGGAAAAGCCTGCTCCCACTGGTAAGTTTCGTTGCTTTATGGTAAAGGGCGGGCGAACCTCGATACGTTATATTTTGTCGGCAGAGCCTCCTCAGGGTTCTGAGTGTCGTGATCGGTCTGTCCCGGCAGGGCCATTGCGACACACTAGAGAGTCTCGGTTTTGAATATTATCCCCGGTTCTAGGCCACACACTGTATACGTTAGTGCATTCCAACAGCACGATATAACTAAATGATTGGAAGCCATAAACTATACTGTCACTCTGGCCTTTTTGGTCTTCCACTACCGAAACTATCTGAATACCATAACAATTATCCTTGACACGTTATTTAAAAGTCATTGTCCATTCATTGTTATGGGACGAGCAACAGCTGACAGTTAATAAAGCGATGTGCTGTCTCCATTCCATTACAATTGGCGCCATTGCTAATTGTGGTGTTTCAAATAAGACATAGTGCAGAAAGATAAGCTAATTCGTTCCATACCACGGAAGTACTTATCTTTTTTAAAATTTTCATATCGTTTTAAACAACTGCGTAGTTTCGACTATCGCAATTGTTTCCAGTTAAATAAAATAAAAAATTGTTTCTACAATCACACCAATTATCCAGCCCCAAACTAAGCAAAGCTTGTGCTATTATGGTGCTAGTCAACATAACGGATAAACATACTTACATAGTTAATTAACATCCATGACCTAGGTACAAATGCTCGTGGTCATTACACAACAACCCCTTGCGGTATTCAAACCTGCGACCGCTGGCTTTCTAATCCGGAGCGCAACCATTAGGCCACCCGGTCGTCTGGTATTTAAATTGCCTAAACTAGCAACTAGTTGTTGATTTCTGCAACCGGCAACGTGTATGTATCGTCGTCAACCCCACGATCTATCATCGAATTACAAATTCTGAAAGTCTAATTAGGATTGTAGCAATCGTAAACTTGGCCTTAACTGCTGGTTTGAGTCACCGCAACCAGCAACTGCTTAAAAAACTTACAATTGCACTAACTGAAGTGGCTCCGCGCCTTAATTATTGCTTGGTATGTAACATTACTTTTTTTAAATTTTGATGTTGGTCCCATTGTAAAAGTGGTTTTTTATGAGCCCCTAAAATTAAGTTATAATTACCCCTAAAATTAAGTTAACTTATAAAATAGGATCATCTATAGAAGGATATTTTTAGTCAAACAAATTTTCTAAATGTTTTCGAAACTTACGCAAGAGACGTTAAATTATCCTACTGTATGAGCTGTCTCCTTTTATTTAGCTATGACTACCAACTATGAATGGGCCACTTAACAAATTTAACGCGTGTACTGTCCTATTTTACAGGCGACTTCGCTAAATAGTCTGCTAAGTGGGCTTGAATGATGTTCATACGAATCTCGCAATAAAGGCGAGAAATGCGCTAATTATAGAGAATTTACTTGTATATTTTACATGTAACAATGAACCCATGAACTTTGACAATCATAGTTAATAAAGTAACTAGAAAGATAGAAATTATCAAAAAAAGATTTCAGTTAAAATAAATTTAGATGTAAAATATTTTTATATTTTTTTGTATTTGAATATTCTTTTTATATTTCGAGAGTTGCCTATACTAATATTGCAAATAATCGCATTAATACAAATAAGTTATTTATTCAAACAAATGTACTGCGATCATCGGAGAAAATCGTTGTGTATGTGAATAATTTAAAACTTTTTGTCATCTTACGCTACAAACAATGAGTTTTATTCCTCATTCACTTATTAGCGTGTCAAAAATAAACAGCAATTGTGCCTACAAAGAAACACAATGTGCCAAAATTAACCGCAAACCTTGTTTTTCCTTCGCTAAAGACTCGTACGAGCGTATGATTAGATCCGCCTACGCTAGAAAGCGAGGGAAACCCGCAGCTTGTGACTCATCCGTTATTGCTGTCATAAAGTAAGAAGGCTCAGAAGGTTTGCAAAAAAAAATTAAAGCAAACCTGAGCTCTTGATTTTTTATATAAAAGTACACAATAAAGAATACAGTTAAATGAGCACAGGTATTAGACCGCAAGATTTCGTAAAAACTGCTATTGAATGTGCATTGTTATATTTAATAAAATACCCAAAATTGTGCAAGACTTGCCCTTCAATAAATTTAAAGTAACATTTTACAAATGGCTAAATGAACATTGTTTTTATTCTGTCAATGAATATTTAAATTTCAATAGTTAATTTTGTATACTATTTTATTAACGTGTAATTTATTTTTAATATGTTTGACTATTGTGATATTATTGGAATCAAATTTGACAAGTGTTAAAAATAGTATTAGGTTAATTGTTTCCAATTTTTGTTTTAAATTTGTATTTTAATTTATTTTATTCGTTTTGACATTGCCATTTTACATTTTCCACAATTAGACTTCAATTTATTTTATTTAATATTTGCATGCTATTTGTAAATAGCTGAAAAAGCTGAACGATATACCGCAATTCCATCCACAATGTACCCTTTTTCATATGCAAATAAATTTCATTTCATTTCATTATTATTAAACACATGAGTAAAAAAGCTAGTAATTTATACTTTATACACGCCATATCTAGTGCTATCTCGCACATTATACATTGTATCATAACAAACAAAAAAAAATAGTAGGTATTTCATAGCATTGCTAAGTGGTTATTTATGAAAACCATTAACAGCATCGCCTGAACGTTAGTTTAACTCTAGGTGAATAGTAGATAATGTTTCTTTAAATTAAATACCTCCGTCATTTCTTGAGATCATGTAAAGTAGGTACTTTACTAAATAATAATATAAATTTTGTAAACAATTTAAATAGTCCTCCGATCTCACATTTTTGTCGTACAGACAACTGCATGTCAACCTACTAAAATTAAATTAAATTTTCTTTATTGATATTGATCTCTATTGCCTTAACTTATTGGGTAGGTTGATCTGCCGTTGTTTGTACAATAAAGAATAAATTATTCTAAAAACTGCTTTCAAAAACGCTGATATTTTGTTCGTATTTTGATCGTGACTTTTACTTGCTTTTTACGGAACGGGTCTTCTGTTTCTATCTGTACTATGCGCTTAGCTCGGTATTCATCCGTCATTGCTATGGATTCCTTAGGTCTGTCTGTTGTTTTGAGTGACTCATGAGTGTTTGGCGTTGGTGAAGGTAGCAGATGGAACATAAATGTCACAGACATGTAGGTAGGTATGTATGTTTAGAATAATGGGCTAGTTTCCTAAAAAAATCTAATTAGTGTGTCAGTTGGATTAACAGAAAATATTGTACACGTATTTTTTCTTTTCTCAATCAAACAAAAAATTATGAAAATATTTATCCGATAGTTCCGCGTCACGTGCTCACTTTGATGCGATTTATTTTCGTCATTTTTTGTTTGATTGACAAAAGACAAAATATGGGTCCAATATTTTTTGATAATCTAACTGACGGACTAAATAGAATAATCTTTTTTTGACACAGGAAACTAGCCTATTGACAAATCTACTAGAAGCGTTAATGATAACATTTGGTATTACAATCGGTAATATGGTTAGTACTTTATTTATTTCAAACATAAAATATGTAATGCAATTCTCTAAGCTTAAAAGAGAGTGTGACCACAGTGCCGTCTAACTGTTACGTCTGGAGATGAAGCTAGCGCTCGCGGCATGCATTAAGACTAATTTCACCACATATTGATGTTTTGTCTTCGTATTTTGGTACTCCATCAACAAAAAGCGTAAAAGCAACGTTGGTGATACATAACTTGAGTACTGCGGCTAAAATGTTTTCAAGTCTTCGACTGCGAAAGTGTCCTGAAACCCATTGTTCACTTTTATTGACTTATTATCTTAAGCGATCCATTACTGCCTGAACTCAGCTCGACAAACTTCTTCACTTTACTGCACAGGTACACACTTTAGCTCAAATTAAAAAGCCAGTCATCGTAAATATCAAAATTAAATAAAAAATTAAGGATATTTAACTAAAATAATAACAGCCGGCGTTTTTTGTAGGAGATAATGTAATGTAACCTTGTACTTTGGTCATATTCGATTATTTAAAGTTCAGGTAATTTATTTTTATTTAAATACACACTTCACTTAAACTCTTTTAGGCGAAGTGTGGAGTAAGCCAGTTACAATTTTATTACTAACATAAATAAGTCAATGCTATATATGAAAAAAACAACGAATATTTACTGTTACTGCATTAAAAAATGTGTATAACCTCTTTGTAAAGTCAGTTTGTCGTATGTTTGATAGATGAATAAACAATAACCTCATTATTCACCTGCCGTGCTCTTAGATCACCTGGGTCAGCGCATCGAGTTTTTCTATTTTATGTAATCCAGTACTCGTTATCAAGTCATCCACTTAGTCAGTCTTCTCGGTTATATTACCTCTTACAGAATCTACCCATCGCTTCTTAGGTCATCTTTTACCTCTACACCTTTTAATAAAAATGACCTTTCCGATCTTAATTTGCTGTGCAACTGTCATAATAGTCCCATCGAACGCTCAGTATCCAATCAGGAGACAAAGCCGGCCTTTGTTCGCTGCAGGCGTTAATTAAGATCCACGTAAGCGGATTTGTGGACGTGTGATGGTGGTGATATGATGGTTGTTTCGTTGGAATGGATTTGCGCGATATGAATTTAAATATGCCTTAACTGTAAACCCCTTAGCTCAACAAAACGAGACATAATAGAAATTTTCGTGGTCTCATCCAATCAGTTAAAGGGAGTTAACGCAATGGGGTTAGTAAACGCAACGTACGCTAAACAGATCGAAACATTAACCATGGCCATGCAACAAACCGTTTGAATGCAGCAAGGAAACCTTGAGACGTCACATCACTTACCAACTCAAGGTCTATGGCTCTTGTAGCCATGCAAATGAAAAGACAGACGTAAGTCTTATATGAATGATGTCCATGTCCCTTAGATGTACGATCGTTAATGGGACCAGCATAATCCACACTACTCTGCCGAAACGGCCGACCTGGTGTCACTCTTGATGCTGGAAGTTGACCCATTGATCGCTCTATTGTGTGTGAATAATGCTGAAAGCAAGTGACCCATTTACGATAGAACAAGTTGTATTTATTTTTCACATCCAAAAATCCAGTAATGAGGCCGCAAATGGGCAACCATAAGTTGTGGACCGCCAAGCAACTCCCCAGAAGGATATCGCCGTCGCTGTTCGATATCGTTGGCCCCGGCACGTTCTGGACGACTCGGATGATTCCATCACCGCGTATGTCGCAACAGCCAACACCTTTAACCACTTAAAATACTATAGTAGTTTGAATTTCGGCAACCACGGACGAGTGCAAGGTCCCGCCTTTAATTTTGGCCGACACAGACCTGTGTCTGGCCGTCTTTTCCACTGTCCCCTTTCGACCGACAGCCCAGGCTCTGGTCCGAGCCTACAGAGGCGCCCTTAAGGCCCGAGTCTGACTCAACCCCCGATCGGGCCCGCTATAAAGGAGCCCGATAGTGGGCAGTCCCGGTCCCGTCGGTGCCATCACTAAAGGTGGTTCGCTGCTTAATTGGGTGCCTTACGCACTCGATACTGGCCCGATCACGCTCGCTAGTATGGGGCCCGACACATACTACCCTGAGGCTTCGCGCGAAGCCTTACACTCGGCTAGGTTGCGGCAATTGCTAGTGGGGTCGGACCTACCTAGGCTAAGCGCCTATTTATTATTTACTAGCTGTGCCCGCGGCTTCGTTTGGGTGGAAATGGTTTGTCACACTATGTTTTACTCTCTTAGGAGATGGAATAAAAATAGTAGTCTGTGTCCTTCCAAGGGTTTAAGCATATCCGTACAAAATTTCGTTAAATCGGTTCGTTATTTACTACAAAAAGTTAGCCTTATGTCCTTTCCCAACCTCCTCCTTTTTTAAAGTCGGCTAAAAAGATACTTAACATCTTTATGCAATTTTAGGACACAGCGAGTTTAGTTATTTCATTCAATTTTAAGTTTACCATACAGATAAATACGGAAAAAACGCTAAAATGCAAACTACCCATCTGCCGAAGTAAATCCAGTCCACGCGGAATACAGGTTATTTTTGTTTCTTAATATTTTTGATCCGCGGAAGGCTTTTGGTATCTTTTTGGATCCGACATCTGGCGTCCGCCAGCTGTCGTGTATACTCGTAGTATTGGCATCATATTTAAATACAAAATTAGATTTAATAAAAAGTATTACATTCTGTTGAAGTCCTTTCTTGTTATGAATATTAATAATGATAACTTTTTATTTACCATTTACAAGTTTACTAGTTTATGGTATCCTAATCGTATATAAAAGATACTTACTTTGCGCAAAAAATGTAGAGATAGATAGATACTCTTTATTGGTCACCGCACAAAACAAACAGTACAGAGTTTTATAGAGTCATTATGATAATTATCTTATTATCTTCTTTATTATGCATATGCATATGCATAGCTTTTAATATGATAACACTAGCTTCTGCCTGCGACTTTCTCTGCGTAGACTTGATAAAAAAAGATAAACATACTTATACACATTTATAAAACTTCTATGACTTTATTGATGAATTAAACATATTCCGTAATCATATTACGTAATTTGAACCCGCAACCGTAGTCCAAATCGCTAACGAATATATTTAAAAAAAAACCCAAAAAAAAAAGATTATTTTACTTAAGGCCGATTTTTCAATCGCCAGATAACTTTTATTCAATGAATAAAATTAACGTTTTGACACATTTTCAATACAAAAACTGTCAATATATCAAAACTTATTCTTCGTGTAAAAGTTATCTGGCTATTTAAAAATCGGCACGAAGGTCTAACTTAAAATAGCCCCATAAATTTTATATAACGACTAAGGGCCGATTTTTCAAAAGCCAGATAGCTTTTATGTGAAGAATAAGTTTAACATGTTGACAGTTTTCGTACAGAAAATGTGTCAAAGCGTCAATTTTATTCGTCGGTTAGAAGATATCTGGCATTTGAAAAATAGGCCCTCACTTAATTTTCGACAATGCCTTCCCAAATTCGATAGAACCGCGAACCGCCCAAGTTAGTGCTTGCCCAAATGCCCATACATGTCTATTACTATATGTTATGAGTAATTATCTCCACTTTCCAGTCTGCTGGTCATTGTGAGGGACAATGGGCAATCTACTGCGCTATTCAGATGGGAACTGCCTATATGGAAAGTGTTTGAACTAAGCGTCGAGTTTGAATCGGGCGCATGAGTAGATAATTGCTGGCTTATACCGCACCTGGGCTAGGAATTATATAAATAATATTAAATAAACACCGTGCCTTTTTGACTACCCGAGAAAATTTAATAACATATTCAGACATCATATTTTGTGAAAAAAAAAGTATATTCCTAACAAATATAAAATGTCTTTAACCTCAAGGTTGTGCAACAAAAAGCATTTGACTTAATTCAAATTGGCATCTTATCATTACAATAATATTATTGTGCACCCACACCAATTTAGTCCCGTAATATTTACCTACGGAATGGTTTTAATGATGGTAAATCTTATTCTTTTTTAGTAATGATGTTAACAATACATATAAAAGTGAGCATTATATATTTTTTAATAATTATTTATTATGATACAATAAGTTATATTTTGTTATGCCGCCAACCTGATACTTTCTCTATCGATCTTGTTTTAATTAATTATTGAAATTGTTTTTTTTCATGTCGGTCGCAGCTTCCCCGATGCCTTGTTTTCGCCGAACAGCCAAAGGGCTAATTTTGAAGTCGATCGAATTACCACCTCGAGCAATTCGATGATATTGACGTTTAAACTATGAAAACTATTTGACACAAACAAATTTACTAATAATAAATTTATATTAACGGGCGGCTCTTTACACCTGCCATATAAATTAAAAAAACAAATAGCTACTTTGTTAGCACATAATATTAACAATAGTTTTATCGAGACTAAGACAAACTGTGACCATGTTAGTACTAGTACTAACTTAAATATTGTTCCCTTGACAACCTCTAACATTTTAAACTAAGAGAAAAGACAAAAGCCAAGTCTACCTTTAATATTATTCATCAAAATATGCAAGGCTTGGCTGGCAAAGAGTTAGAATTAGCCTTATTCTTACAAGATTTAAGTGTAAATGTTATATGTTTAACGGAGCATTGGATTAATCAATATGAATTAATGTTAAACATAGAAAATTTTAAAATCGGTAGTTCGTTCACAAGAAAGTCTGCTATAAGGGGGGGGGTCACTTATACTATTAAATAGTAAATTAAAATGTAAAGAACGTAAAGATATTGTGTCACTTTCGATAGAACGAACTATTGAACTAGCGTGTGCTGAGCTAGAGCAGTATATTATAATAAGCGTTTACAGCCCTCCCTCTGCAAATTTCCAGCTTTTTGAATCCACTATGGAAGAGGCCTTAAAAAAAGTATGCAATTCTAATAAGAAAATTGTCGTATGTGGAGATTTTAACATAGATATATTAGTAAATTCACAAAATTCAATTCGTTTTCTGAATCTTTTTAAATCATTTAATTTAATTAACCTGTTTAATGAACCTACAAGAGTGACTCCCACATCAGCTACTTGTTTGGATAATATTTTTTGCAATAGCGAAGTAATAGACAAATCAGTTATAAATTATTTAAGATCTGACCATAGTGGACAGAAGGCGTCTTTTGAGCACCATCATGCCCGAGAAATTGTAGATGCTGTATGCAGGCCAATAACCGTAAATAGAATAGACCGATTTAAGGAGAAAATTTGTGATGGTATAGACTCACTAAAACCTAGCAATAACCATAACGTCGATCTGTTATATGAGGATCTTTTTGGCGTAATCAAAAATGAATTTGGTCAAATTTTTACACAAAAAAAGATAAAAGCAAATAGACTTAAGTGTAAGTTCAATGAATGGGCTACACCAGGAATTTACAAAAGTAGAAAGACATTATATGACTTGTATAGTCTAAAAGCAAACTCTCAAAACCCACAGGTCATAGAACATGTGAGGAATTACTCTAAAATATTTAAAAAAGTATGTGCCACTGCAAAATCAAACCATCTTCGTAATGTTATTTTGAATTCTGATAATAAAGCAAGGGCCACATGGAAAATCATAAATAAAGAAACATGTAGACATAAACCAAATGATAATGTTTACTCTCTTAAAATTGGGGATAAACTGGTTAGTTCAAATGCGGATGTCGCAAATACTTTTGAGGAATTCTTTTCAAACATAGCTCCCTCTACAACTAAGGAACTAGCTTCTTCTGCTGAACTAGCCGAGTCCCTACTCAAGTCGGGTGTTGACGAATGTAAAACTTCATTTAATTTTAGACATATAAACCCTGATATAGTAATAAAAACATTTAAAGAATTAAACATGAAAAAAACTGAGGACTTATGGGGTATTTCTGTCAACATTATCAATACAATTATAAATACGATAGCCCCTTATCTTGCAAATATTTTTAACAAATGTATTGATGATAGACAGTTTCCCACTTTGATGAAATTTAGTAAAATTATTCCTTTATTCAAGTCAGGCGAGAAAAATAATCCCTCTAATTTTCGACCAATTTCAATATTACCAGTACTTAGTAAAGTCTTTGAAAAAGTAATTTTTAGTCAACTGTTATCTCACTTTGCCCTGAATAAACTTTTACATGATAATCAATATGGCTTCACGAAAGGTAGAAATACTACTGATGCTGGAGTTGCACTCTTAAAACACGTGTTTGATGCTTGGGAGAGTAGGCAGGATGCTTTGGGAGTTTTTTGTGATCTTTCTAAAGCTTTTGATTGTGTGGACCACCAAACTTTACTAAAAAAACTTAGGCACTATGGTGTTTCAAATGATGCCTTAGATTTAGTAAACTCTTATCTCACAGGCAGAACACAAAAAGTATGTATAAATGGAACTGAGTCCTCTGGGTCGCCTCTTACTATGGGTGTGCCGCAGGGATCAATATTAGGACCCCTACTGTTTCTAATTTACATTAACGACCTTCCGTCTTTTACAAAGGACCTCTGCGAGATAGTGTTATTTGCGGATGATACTTCATTGATTTTTAAAATCAAGAGAGGTAAAGATTTATTTGACGATGTAAATACTGCTCTCTCGCAAGTATTGCATTGGTTCACTACCAATAATCTTATGCTTAATGCAAATAAAACAAAATGTATTAAATTCACCATGCCGAACGTAAAACTGGTCCCAACACATATAACTGTAAAAGATGAACTGCTAGATACATCTAGTTCCACTACCTTTTTAGGAATCACTTTAGATTCCCGTTTGCAATGGGGTGCTCATATTGAGACTCTATCGGGAAGACTTAGTTCAGCTGCTTATGCCGTGAGAAAGATAAGACAATTGACTGATGTTGGAACGGCAAGATTGGTGTACTTTAGCTATTTTCACAGTATAATGTCATATGGAATATTATTATGGGACTCAGCAGCAGATATTGAATCTATTTTTGTGCTACAAAAGAGAGCTGTACGGGCAATTTACGACCTCAGTCCCCGAGACTCGTTGAAGGAACTGTTCAAGGAAATTAATATACTAACAGTGGCTTCTCAATTCATTTATGAAAATATCATGTATATTCGCAAAAACCTGCATCTATTTCCTAAAAAGAGTGACATGCATAATATTAATACCCGGAATAAAGATAAACTTGCCGTTCCAAATTTCAGACTGCATAAAGTGGGTAATTCGTTTATGGGAAAATGTATTCGCTTTTTTAACAAATTACCACAGTCCATTGCTGAACTGCCTATGTATGAATTTAAATCGCATGTCAAGATGATTTTAATGAAAAAAGGTTATTACACTGTAAATGACTATTTAAATGATAAAAATGTATGGAATTAAATACTGCCGTGCTCGCACAGGTTCATTTTATCTTGTAATGTAAACACACTATTTAAAAAGAGGCTGACAATAGTGACCGAGTTTCTTGCGCTGCTTCTTCTCGGCACTAGCCCACAATATTGTCCCGAAGCAGTGGTAGGGTAAAAAAATATATTGGGACGTGTAAAAGAGCTTAATTTAGGCCTATTTACAGAAATAAATTGGTTTTATTGGTTTTTATTGGTTTTAAATCCAACAGAAAAATCGATTTCATTACATTTATACCTAACCATAGTTTATTTTAAGTTTGTGATCAGTTCAATTGGGTCCTTGGTTTAAAATATCTGCTTTCTGTTCTTTCTATTTTTATTAAAATAATTATCATACTATTTAATTAATTGCGGTGACATTTTAGTGTCTGATAGCCACAAAGACTTATGAAACAAATATTCTACCAACGCATAGTACACACGATGTCCACAATCGTTCTGAAAGCAGTGTTCTCCACTTAAAGCCTACAGGCAAATCGGATCAGGCACCAATCCACCCACTCGGCTTAATTGCCTACGATATAAAAACCAATTTCCAACGCCGTTGTCACTTCACAAATTGGTATTAGGTTACAACTGCAGCGGATGGTACTGTTTTGTTGCACTTTTTGGTTCAATTTAATTGATATGAAATACGGCGCTTGCGAGAACCGTTAACGGTTTCCGAATTCTCTTTTTGAAACAATGCTTTGGCTAGTAAAAAAAAGGATAGTAATCTACTTACAAACACTCCTATAAAGTTCTCCTGGACGTGCATAAAGGTCTGTGATCTTGCATCTGATAGCTCTTTTTGAAGCTTTTGACTGATTCATCACAAGTACTTTGGCCTTTTCCTCGTTGTTGGGGTGATTTGTTTCTATTTGACAACCTTTCTGTGTTCAGCCGTCTACTCCACGCACTACGTAATGTAGGTATGTGTTTAATGTTATATTATATATTATTGTTATGTATGTAAGTATATTGTTATGTTCATTTCTATCTGGACTTATATATTTATCCATTAGGTATATTAAATTTCACACTAAGCTCTCCGCACCACTTTCCCCTTTCTTCTTATCTGTCCTCTACCTGAATGTTGTCTAGAAGAGATCGCTTTAGCGATAAGACCGCCTAAATTGTGCATTTTTCTATTAACACAAATTATAACTTCTTTGTATGGTGTACATTAAAGAGTATCTATCTTTCTATCTACGTAGCCAAGCCTACGTACCAACTGAAGATACTATTCATTATTTTTAAGACTGAATATCATTATATATTTTTTTTATAAATTAAGAATTCATAAAGCATGACAGAACAAAGAATTAAATAGATTCTTTTAAGTATAATATACACCCGGCAATCAAGTTAATTTTGATAATTTATTATTGATGTCTTGGTTTAATGAATGCGTAAAAAGATTTTTATTAAGTTTTTTTTATCAATATTCTTTTAAGCGTATATTTCGAATAATTTTATTGTAACTCAGAACGCACTAGCGCGTTGAACTATCTTAACATGCGAATGCCATGGGGCTAGCCGCTATTCTGATGCATTTTAACAGATAACACCACGTAACGGAATGCGACATTAAAACCATTACACATCTTAGCGGCGGTGGATAAACGGTGGTTGAGATGATCTTATCTTGTGCTATCTGGAGGTATTTAATTAAAAATTAGTTTTGCGGTTTGCATGGAATGAAAGCCATTATTATGATTAGCACCATACGAACTGTCTAAGAATTAGCTTGATAGCCAGAAGAATAATTTCCTTCGAGTAGAAAAATTTTTGTTTCTCCAGTAAATAATACATTGATACTAAAATATAATGGTTCAAGGAACTGCTTAGCTATTTAAAGTGGCAAATTTTGTTTGTGATTAATATATCTACATAGCGCAAAATATAAGTAGGTACTTAAGCTGAAGTATGAAAAATTCATGAAACTGTTAACCGATAAACATTTTAAAATATAGTCAAGGAAGCAAAATATGGAGCAACGTTCGATGACGATTTAAAAAAAGCCACAAATCAATTCTAAGTGCGGTGCCAGTAGTTGGAATATTATATCCAAGAATCAGCATCGAGCGTTCAGTGGCTTGGTTATGTTCTAAGCTAAATATGATGAAGTAAAAGCATGCTTGGTTTTCCACTGATAAGGGATTACGGAAAATACAGGAAGTTCATCGCTGAACAACGTGGAACATTTGAGCAGACATTTCTCTATGGTTTTTTGAGGAGATCTCTTTGATATTTAGTCGCAATTCCGTATTGAGTTAGCATTTCCACTTTTATGTACTCGTATATACTTAGGGTATTTTAAGATTTTTTTTACCAAAAACATTTTCAAGAATCTAGGAGGTTATTTCACTAAATGTAATTGTACTGTTTTTTCAAATGAAAGTCTGACTAATGCAACTCCATTAGCTTTTTATTGTGATAGTTTTGGAATAGAAACTGTTAAGTGCAGACTCCAAATTCAATTTCAGCCAACCACACTTCTGGCTCCATTTTGATAGCAGGGTGGCCTCTTAGGTCGTTAAATAAGACTTAGACTGAGACAGGTTAGATATTTTTAATGCTTTTTTTAGGAATAGGATTCCCGCGAGGTTCTTAAGATCAGACTGTCTGAAGGCTTTATCACATTGTTACCTATACTAACACTTACCACATATTTACCTAGTATATAAAACTGACCTATGATAATTCTTTACATTGAAAACATAATATACCAAAACAATTATGTAGTTCTTTTTAATGCAACCTATTCAGAAATATTTTGAATTTACTAATAAACTACTTGGAGCTGATTGTGATGCTGGATCATAGAAAAAACATTTATCTAATTATGTAAAAAAATTGTGCACTAGTGAGTCATCATCATCAACATTTCAGCCATACGACGTCCACTGCTGAACAAAGTCCTTCCCCAATGACTTATCATCAGGCGGGTTGCCAATACTCGCCACGCCACGCTTGGCAGGCGGGTTGGCGAGCGCAGATTTTTATAGGATTTCGCTATTTCGCTTAAGACTCTGCTTCCCGTCTCTTACTACAGGAATTAGTCGCCTCTTACGACACGCCTCGTATTGGCGGTGGAGAAGTGTACTTACTCAATCACGCTGGATCTAGGTGAAAAGACTTCAAACTTTTTTGAATGGAGCCTGGCATACCTCAAGTTGCAAGTAACCTAAAATTCCGTTATTTTGGTGTACACCTATGAAACATACGTTAATCTATACAAAAAATAATTACTAACATCAAATATTCTTTGACAAAATGTCATTAATAAACATTACTTACATATAAACTAATAAATATATCATTTACGATATTTTGTCAAAGAGTATTTGTTCTTGGTAATTATTTTCTCTATCGATTGGCGTATGTTTCATAGGTGTACACCAAAATAACGTAATTTCAAGTACTTTCAACTTTAGGTATGCCAATTAGGTTCAATGCCTTTTGGCACCAGCGAAACAGTTGCTTGAAGAAATGTGGAAAAAATTCGATATCTCAGCTAGATAGCTTTTTCTAGAGATTGACGTAAATAATACACCACTTAAAACTGTATAGAATTAATGGTTAGGCCTCTCTAATTGACACCTACTACGAGAACGTATAGTACATGTGGTCCAACCCTATCGCCACATGCGGAATTTAATAAACATGTCCAACGATGCATAGTATTATGATGCGCTTTGATTGAAAATACCGGAGGGATAGCTTTGGTTAATGAGCGTTGATGAGTGTAAGTGCATGCGTGATTATTATGGCTACAGTGGATTGAGGGGTGGTATCGCATTCGATTTTAAAAAGACTTAAAATTAAGGTTACCCTGAACACTTTGACAGATAAACGTCAGATTATTTATTTATTTGAGATCTATAAATCCTACGATAAATTGTATCGTCTGTTTGTGTTGCGAATGTTCTGTATGTGATTATTAATGATAGATGATAAATTATTGTCACAATATTACTAGATCTATATATATAAAAATGAATCTATTTCCCTTGGTCATCGCACCACGCGTGAACGGATGAAACAATAGCGCATTTTTTTTTTGTTGTGTTAATTATTGTCAGGAGAAGGTTCTTATGGTAGAACAAATTAAGAAAGTTGCGCAGAAAATCTAAAGACCACGCGAACGAAGTCGCGGGCAACAGCTAGTAAACAATAAAACTGTTCAGAAAGAGACCAATTAATACTACTTTTAGCAAAGTAACCCGATGGTATTGTACAAAGATCCTTGAATATTTATTAAGATCTGACTAATTTGGCAATTATAGAAAATTTATCATTCCCGAAAAATACAACCTTTTACAAGATCATGTTCTACAGTTTACCTATCAAGTTAATCTAAATAACGTGAGTTACGTACTACATCCTTTAATTACCCCAAACATTATTCCCTTCCAACCCTTTCAATAACATACAGGTACAAATGGAAATTTGATTCGCTTTGGCGTATTATGCCTCCCCACAAATACTCTATACTCAGAAATCCAACGCTCTTCCAATAATGAAATTGCACTTCGGAAGCTGCACTGATTTTCGTTATTGAATCACGGCTCGAATTTTGCAAATTGATATTTCGCCTCTTGTTTAAGGTTTCCGCTCTTTGTATTTTCGGCAAATCCCCAATTTCATTTGTTTTATGCACATGTTCTTTGTTTGGTGCTTTTTAATGTATGCCATCTGTCTGTTGTCGTGTTTTAACAGAACTGTAAGTAGTATCTTTGTGTCTTACATTCTTTTCAATTGAATTCGCTTTAACGTTAATATTACCTTCTTGTAGATACAGTTGGTACACACTTTTTTTAATAGCAGCAATTTTAAGTAAGTTATTACGCACGACGGTACATTGTGCAGGTGGTAGAAAGAAATTAAAAAGAAAGTTTTTATGTTTTAAATGGTTTTAAAAAAACATGGTTTTGCTAGAAATAAGTCCTTAATAATTAGCAATTAATGTGTTAATAGTTTGCACTTCGATGCTTTTATCATCATCATCAATTTCAGCCATAGGACGTCTACTGCTAAGCATTGGCCTTCTCCAATGACTTTCAGATTGGCCGGTTGGAAGCGGCCTACATCCAGCGTCTTCCTGCAACCTTTATTAGGACATCTATCCTCCTTGTGGGTGGACGTTCTTAACTACGCTACGCTTGCCGGTACGTGGCCTCTATTCTATTATTTATCTATCATTCTATTACTAGGCCATATTTACTAAAAAAAATCCCGAAAAAAATCGCAAAAGATCTAGTAATATTTTGAATTGTTTATTGATAAAGGGATTAGTCATTCTTTGTTAATTTTTTATTTTATTTATTTAACAAAATCCACAGCTCTTAATTACCAATTTTGGATATTACATGTTGACCTTACAGCCAATAACGGATTTACATTATATAAGTTAATCATCAATAAACGGTCTATAGGAACATCACGATATAACTTATGGTATAATATAACTTATCTATTCAAGTTTCAGTAAGTAATCAGGTAAAGATATTAAATCTAGTATGTGTATGTTTGTGTGTGTGTGTGCATGCCTGCGTGCACACACACACACACACACACACACACACATTCTTCTTAACGTTCACGTTCTTAATAAAAACATTTAAAAAACTGGTTTAACATGTAATGTTTCGATTCAAATCTTAGACTTAATATAGAATCTATTATTCAGGCCTATAAAATCACTGTGCGCTACCATTTCGTCACGGAAGCTGGCACAGGCACTTAACATAAGATCCCGCTATATACAGATAGTTACGCTCACCATGCAAAACTTACAGCCATATTTTAAAGTCTAATCGCAGGCATCTATCATATCCATAACCATTGATAGTGCACATGCAGTTACAATCAACAGCTTAAGCACATCCTGATCCCTCTCCTTCGGTTTCTTATTAACAAGCCCATAAGAGCGAAAATCATAAAAAAGGTATATTTACCTCGGCTGCCAACTGCACCACTTCCTGCACAAATACACCTTGATAATAATAGTCTTTATAAATCTGTAAGTGATGCCTTCGACCTTAATCCATAAGGAATAAAGACTAAATTTGAATTCGATGGTGTTACAGTGGGTGTTGAAGTACAAACAGCCTTGAGATAGCTTTTCAATGGCCACTAATTAGAAAAGGTAAGCGTCGTAGCCAACGGGATTCGCCCACAGTTCCGGGTTTGATTTTCAAATTTTAAGAATGGATTTTATAATACTATCAAAGCTGCAATGAAAGGAACAAAGGTCCTTTCACGATGTTCAATTAAAGCAGGAGATGTGATGAACACCTCATTAAGCAGTAATTTGTTTTATTTCAACATCTTATTTGGCGTTTTATCAAGGTGGTGCCGCAACAAGTTTTTCTATTCTGATCACCCAAACGTAAACTTTTACACAATTTGCATTAAAAGTGTCCTTGTTCTCTGCTTAAATCATTTTAACCTACATTTTCACTTTAGCTTTTTTAAATTATTTAAGTTTGTGGATAATACCCTAAAAAATCTTTGACATTACGTCAAAGATTTTTTAGGGTTAAGTACATCATCTATATATTTTCTAGCCAGTCTTTAAATTTCTAAGTTTTCATTGTTTTAAATGTCGTTTTTCTATTCTGGTTTATCCTTTACCATACCTTTTCGTTTTTGACCTTCAAAAGATTCCGTATTAGACTCAATTACAAAAAGATAACTGTCACTTCTTACTAACGCCACTTTCGCTCCTTAGACAGCCTTTCATATTTCTATTGTCTGGGCATAACTAGGCGTTATGGTAAGCATATCAATTACTCTACAAAATCTGTTCTTCCAAAATGATCCTTTGTGTCAAATGATAAGGATGAATATTAATTGGCAAGTACTCAACTTGTATGATTACCATCACAGTCAATCACTGAGTTGAACACAGTGTAAACTATAATGATGGATCGGTCATACCCATACTACATGATTTAGAATGGTTTGTAACTGTATTTAATTAATGTGGCCTTGTGAACAATTTATTCTGGGAGTCTGGAAACATACTTGTATTCGTAGATATGCAATTTAGACAAAAATGTGTGCTCATACTTAATTATCTTCTGTCAAAATAATAGCGTAAGAA
The DNA here is from genome assembly GCA_963576865.1 of Anania hortulata. Taxonomy (NCBI): domain Eukaryota; kingdom Metazoa; phylum Arthropoda; class Insecta; order Lepidoptera; family Crambidae; genus Anania; species Anania hortulata. The sequence continues at coordinate 3,853,313 of OY756400.1, forward strand.
AATATAAAAGAGAGATCATAAAAAATATCACTTAATGTTAGGTTTTTTTTTTAGATTCCTTTTCGTCTTGAAAGAAAGTAGACATGTTATAGAATAAAAATTTGTATTATCAAAATATTACTTAGTTTAAGAGACTTAAATTAAATATCATGCGTCATTTGATGCAATTTTCTGCAAAAAAGAGTATATTCGAGTACATTCATTGTGATAACAGAATGTTATTTGCGAATGTACAAACTGAATATCACGTGAGACGCATCTATCGTTTCTATTCTATCTTGAATCAAATATATTCACATAGAAGATATCATCTTAAACACCGATTCTACTGAAACAACTTTATGTACCAGTTTCGCGATTCCCACCTCTTACAAAATATCTCTACATTCCAAACCATCTCAAAGGTAATAATCACGGGATTTATTGGAATAATATTCAAAGTGCCAATAGAGCCTTCGGGCCTAAGATACCCTTGATTCACGGTGCGGAAGTCGCCATTCTAAATCAAAGATGGCGCCAATTCCCGCTTCCGTTGTAGGGAGAGAGCATATTTTAATATCCAGTGAATCCAATCAGGTTTTTGGCTAGAAGGGTCCTATAAGATAGAGAATTATTACACGTTACTAGATGTTCTACTGCCATTACGATATACAATTTAATGTATCTACTAATACAAAACGGGAACACCATATTTGAGAGGTGTAATGAAAGATTTTTTAAAATAAGACTTTTTTCATCTTTAGACACAAAAAGCAACATTTTAACTAAAATAAGTCGTGATCTGAATAATCCCTGCTGCTACTTTTTATTAATAATAAGAGAAGCCGCAAAAACTGTTAAGTCTATACACAAGGCCGTTATAAAAAAATACATCGAGGTTAATTCAAAAGGCTCACTCCATAAGTTACTCTTACATAGAGACTACGCGTAGAAAGAGTGACAGTATGCTAAGGCTCAGACGATACAGAATAGCGCAGACTATATATATGTATAATAAATTAAAATAAAAAGTAAAAAAACTTTTTTTAAAACAAGCTTGATAAGGTGAATGTGTTTCTTCGTTCCGTTTCATAATAAAATAAAACTACCAAATTTTAGCAAATTAATACTTCCATGCTATTCTGCATCTCGCATGTATGCATCAACTTACATAGCTTTACGTTTCTATATAAATTACACCATCTGCTCTACTCTGCGCTACTTGCGTTTCAGTAAACGCTTAGCGTAAGACCACCTGACACGGCGCTATACGCGGTCGGTGTTCATGTGTAAATGTAGGTGGGGAATGATCCTACTGTCTCTGTCTGCCTCGATTGTGCTATAAATTACTTTGTCGCAAAAACAGTACTGCTTTCAATGAATAAATCATGCGCTGGACAGACAAACCGATCGACGGATATCAACGTGTGAATAAATTTCATTTAGCCGGTATTGTTTGAATAGGAAATGGTTGAAAAACTGTGATAAAATCTTGTTCATTTAATTCCGTTTGGGATTTTTATCTTACAAATTGATCTTAACTCTTACTGCGTTGGATACCACACAATATTTTTGCAGTGAATAGGTAATATATTAGGGCTTTGGGCTTATTTAATGTTCAATGATGAGAATCACATTTTAATCAGTGCAGAAACTGTTTTTATTTAATTATAGAGACTAACCTATTCAATAATTTCGTAATTTATTCCATTTTTTTGGCTTTTTGACTTGGGACCTCCGAGCCGAGAAGCGAGCACGCTGGACTTGCTATCTCTGTGGTCTCGGGTTCGATTCCCGGTCTGGTCAATGTAGAAAACTAACTTTTCTATGTTGTTTCGGAGTTGGATGTTATATTACCGTTTCTAATTTTTATAACAAGTTCTTTATCTACTTACCTTCGGATTAGAGCAATGTATGTAATGTTGTCCAATATTTATTTATTTATTATTAATATCATAAATAGTTACACCTGGGTTCACGAAGGTCCAAGGTTACAACCTGGTATTTACCTGCTCCATACAGTAGAGACCTGTACTTCTACTGTAAAGAGCACCAATCAGGTGGAGTAGGCGCCATTCCATGAAAAATTGTTTGTCTATTGTGCTATTTTCATTACAGAACCAATGCGAACTCATTCCCAAGTAAACATATACGTCCAACACTTATCCCATTTTACTGGGCATTCTAGTCAACATCAAAAACAAAGAAAGTACAGAAAAATGAGCAATGTTACTTAATGTTTCCATATTGCTCCACTTATAGTAAGTAGTGTAAATGCACCATCACAGTTTTCAAGCCACCCTAAAACCAACCCATAATAACATCACACTACCGCATCCTATGTACCTACCAGTTATTACGGTACCTATCTTTGCATATCAGAGCACCCAGCCAAAATGGATTGAACATCAGGTGCATCCACATGGTGGGGTTGGCGTGAATATTTAAATCGCCAGTGTTATACGTTAGGGCGGGCACTCACTATTACCGTAGTACAGTCCATTTACATAAAAGCCTCTTCAATCTCGCGAAACGTTTCGGGAATTTCAATTCGCGCTTAGCTTTTTTGTGCGCCATATTGATTTTTTGTGCTAAATATTTCCGTGATACTTAATTGATTTTGATATTGAATGTTCTGGAATGTATTTTAGTCGTTGAATATAATTTATTAATGTTAAATTACTGTTTTAGCTTTGCTTTAAAATGTTTTTAACTACATATTATGTCGATAACACATAATATGTTATGTATAAATCTGAAGTATTTTTAATTGTTGTGTTTAAAATGTATTAGTAATAACATTGATTATTATGTATTAAATACTCTGCAACCACTTTCCCCTTTCTCAATAGTGGTTATACATACCTGAAAGTTGTCTACATCTTTAAGTTAATATTAAAAGTATCATCATATCTATCTATGTATTAATTACATATTATGATAACTTAAAAAGTAAATCATACGACCCAATTTTCAGTGTGCAGTGCAGTCCTGCAAACGACAAATCGTCTTATTTGAAAGAGCCCAAATATTTTACTAATACCTTACTAATACTTTACTAATACATTTTAAACAGTCATGTTTTGCTAATCAAGGATATCAAATTTTAATAGCTACATCAGTATCAGACGTCATTACAATGGTATCATGGCTGTCATTTGCGACTTCCTTGTCAAAAACGATCATAGACCGCAGGATAGCGCTATTAATTTTTATGGTCGCCGATAATGACGCAGACCGCGAATTTCGTGACCATGATATGTTTGACTCTCCCCTAGGGAGTCCCAATGATATTTTGCTTTTAATGAGTTGGTTTATCGATGCTTTGATTCCGAATGATCATGACTGTTCGTAAAGCGAACTGTTTGACTCAATTACGGGTTTTGTTTTGATCCAGTGTTATTTATTACTGTTCTATAACGACTAGGGTAGGTCCATACTCTATTTTTAAATTTTCAACTTTTATCTGCGTAGTAAAAAGAACATTACAAAGGAAATTAAATTTAAAAAAATAAATCTTTGCAAAAATATTTCGATACATTGAATACTGTACTGGTCTGTATGTACTATTTATCTTTGTGTTCTGTCCGTTGCCAGCTGTTGACCCTTTGACAGATTCTTTATCAATTTTACTGATTGAAATCACGGTAACGGTAAATCGCCTAGTTCTTAAGGTTAGTAAACTATACGACATTAAAGACACTCGCACTCTAACGCTTGCCCGTGCGATACTTATAAAGGTTTTTCATTACTTCTGTCTTATAAATATAAATATTGATATAAAGAAACAAAAACCATATAGTATTCATTACGCCCTTTCAACGTTCAACTAGTGACAAGTGTTTTAAGATAAGATAAGATAATTTTTATTTACGTAGACATGTGTGAGATATACAAAGCATTGGCCGACATATTTAATTGGTGTTAGTGTCATTAGTATCAACATGTCTTACCGATATACGGTGTGTAAAATTTATAGCGTTAGTTCGTTAGTTCTCAGTTAACATTAGCAATGTCCATCAATATACAAAGTCTATAAAATTATTACTCAAACAATTAACAATTGAAATACAGAGTGTAACGAAAAAGTGAAATAAAACTTTAAGGGGTTATTCTACGGCTAAATTACATCAACTTTTTCTAAAGTTTTATTTCACCTTTTCGTTACACCCTGTATATTAGGTATATAAGGAAATTAATATTAATTATTATATTATTTTCATGTCAAAATTTATCATTAAGAAAGTCAGTTACAGTGTAGTAGCATTTTTCAATTAGAAGGTTTTTAAATTTGATAGAGAATTTCTTAAACCATTATCCCATCATCACTATCTAACTTTTAATAAGTATTATTAATCGAAATCTCAGAATTAGGTCTATTTTTCACTCCAAATATTGTAATATTGATGTCTTTTTTTACCTACTAGTATATTTTATTCTCGTCAAGTCATGCTTAGGTTAACATTTGTTATGTCAGAGGGACTAACTTCGCACGGCCACCAACCGTAGCGAATCGGTGAGGTGGTATATTTTATAGTTACATGTGACGCAGAGATGCTACTATTTACATCAAATGATACAAAACCGAGAAATTCATATATTCTCGAAAGCATAATGTCAAGTTTAGTCACAAACACACCAAAACACTAAGCCTGATCGAGTTTATTAAGATCGAGACGAGTTCTATCTCGCCTCATCACTACCGTGCACACTGCGTGCGGGGTCAACGACCTCGATACGGGCACCAAATTCGGTAGTCGAACCGTTGGGACATTAATCGACGACGATCTTCAGATCATCGAGCGAAGCCGGACAGTGAGAAATCTGCTTTTTTCGTGCGTGTACACTCGGACTTAGGATCATGCACAGTAAAATTTTAAAACTCAAAAAGAAATAAATGACCTAAAAAATGTGACAAACAAGGTAAATGACACTTGACTAATACAAATAGCTAGCTGTAATCCAGACCTTTTTTGATATAAATAAAGGTAGATTTTAGATTAACCAATAAAATAATATGTTACAGTCATGTAGAAAAAGATACGTACTTATTTTGAGGCTAACTGTACGAGTAAATCCAGGTAATGTACTTTTGCTGTAAAGTCTTTTTGGTGTAATGTTGACGATAAAAGGTGTAACACTTACTAAATGGTTACTTTTATGGTGACAGTGTAACGGATACCAGAGGTGTCCTAAAATAAAAACTTGTAAATTTTATTTTGTGTTATTTGTTTCTTGTTTTTATAGGCTTTTATTAATATTTTATTTACTTATAACAAAAGTTTAAATACAAGTAGGAAATTGACAAATATGTATTATTAAAGTTTATAAAAAGTTAACAGCACAAAATGTGAAATTTTCGCTCTAACGTCCAAGTTGTGAAAATGCATTTCCGTGCAAATGTAAAATTTCGCATTCAGCTGGAAGGTCATTATTTAGCGAATTAGTAATTTTATGACGCCAATTAGTATGCAAGTCTAGAGAATTAATAGACTCGGTTAGCGCTTAAACGGCAATTAAATGTTAACTTATATTTTAATATTCTGCTCACTTCAAATCGGTGGAAAGTTGTGGAGAAAATTTTAACGCAGGTTATTTTGTATTAACCTGTTCTTGTGTGTAGAAGATAGTAAATACTTACAATTTTCAGTCAACTATCTATACTTGCCATGCTGGTTTAAAAAAACTAACTGTAAGTATTACAAATTAAGTAACATTTCGTATGACAAGTTCAATTTATTAAACAGTTTTTGTTACTCGTAATATTGACAACAGCGTTAAAAATTAAGCATCAAGTTAATAGAATATTACATTTATTTTGTCAAAAATCAACACCATGATTCAGCTTAACTATTTTATTATAGATGCCACCAGACAATAGGATTGAAATTATATTTTATTTTTCTTAAAATTCCTCCATCGTCGATAAAGGATGATTATAACTAGCTCGCGTAACTTGGATATATTTCTCACGATGATTAAAGATTGAGTTGCGTTTGCTATTTTAGGTTTCTAGTCTACGTATTTATCATTTTCTTAACATTACACTTAAACACTTAATACGACTTTAGTTATCTAAAATCTACATAAGATACTACATAGATGCCGGTCGATTGACACATTCTTAGAAACAATTTCACGCGTGGCTTCTGCTCTGTCTCGCTCCATTGCTTTCGATTCTACGTTCTTAAACGCTATGATAATAATACCAATACTGATACTTTTTGTAGCCATTCCTTTAAAGTAAACGATGCAGATATTAACGAATGTTAATTATCTGTGTGAGCAGCGAAAGTTTATTTGAGATAATTTTCGAAATTGAATAGAACATTTCTGCAAATTGCGAAAACAATCATGTAAGTTACAAAGCATAGTCATTGAATCGAAGTCTATGAACTTAAATGTTTTGTATAAATCCGACCTTTAAAAGAATATAAATATTGCGAGAATAACTACACTAATTACACAAAAAGAATCCCATAAAAATCATAATTCTCTAAACACGACTATTGCAAAAAGGAAAACAACATTATTCAAGTAATAACAAAAAAACTTCAAGATATTATAAAGACAAATTTACTCTAACAATTTCTAAATTGGCCTGACCGCTTTAATTCAAGGCAAAAGTTACATACCTGTTGAAAGTACGGAGGGGGGAACCCTCAAAGGGATTTAGGGCAAAGCTAAATTGTCTTACTTAAGTAGCGAAAGTACATCAAAGGCCCGACGAACCGTCTAAGTCTGTTTGGGCGCTTGGGATTACAGCTTCTAGTTTTAATTCCTTCTATGAATATAATTTTATCGTATCTTTAAAAAATATTATATCCAACATCGCAATAGGTAACAAATGATTCACACTTGAGTTATTTTAACAGTGTTAGATGAGCAATAAGTTTACACGCTGAGGCTAAGCCTGTATATTCTTGAGCCCTTAGCAAATTGGTTCTAGTGTTATCAATTTACGTGTGAAGTGTTTTTTTTACATCTTTCATATTCTAGTTTACTAAACGAATCATATTTAATGTGGTATAATACTCTCATCCATTGCCACATCCAATATTTGTATTTTATCAACAAACAGTTGCGATACGATTTAATAGACGACGATAACAAACTAACATTGTATTTCTTCTTTACAGGTAACCGCCACATTCCGCCGCTAAGAAATCCACAGGCTGTTCTATAAGTATACCGTAGCATTAAATTTAAATACACTAAAGTTCTATTTGCATCTGTTACCGTCTGCTTTTAAGGCAATAATAATAAAGTTATCAACTCGAGCTGTGTTCGCAATGGCGTCACCGCCAATATTTTCTCTACAGAGGCTTACATCGATGCTTTTTTGTTTTTAATCAAAATTGATTCTTAACCAATTGAGGATAGCATTTATTTTTAATTGACACCACCATTGAATTCATTCCCGGGTAAATTTAGACCTTAAAAGCAAACACACATGGTTGAGTTTTAGTTTTATGTAGTCGACGTCATGGTGTCTGCGTTGAAAGTGTCGCAACATGCCCTATCGAATGTCACAGACAGTGCCTGTTCACATAAAGTGGCTAAAATAAGTCCTCTGATGTCGCACTGCTTGTAGGAAGTGCATCCACTTTATAGTGCCATTTATATTCGAACTAGGCTCTCTACTTATGATTTTATGATATCAAACGTTGAGCGGTGGCATTTGCCTGGAGACATTCCATCTGGAGTTATATCGGTAACATTTTTAACGGCTAGTGCTATGTCGTAATTGGATACGGTTGGTGATCTATCGTCCAATGAATTATCTACTGGTGTAAAATTAGCGTTCATAATTAATTGTGTATGCTTTTTGATATATTAATTGGTTTTGTAAGTTCTTGGTCATTTTAGATGGTCGGTTTTTATATCAATTATTTTGCTTTATTTCGGAAGGCTAAACAATATTGTATAGTATTTGGTTTTTAAATTTTAATTGTTGGACATTGAAAAAGTGGCCCAATAATTAGATACTCTTCAAGCCAAGCTTCAATCCAGTTTGTCTGGATGTTCTTTTACGAGCGAGAGCTGTCTGACCACTTTTGCTGCTGTTTGATTGTATAAATTAGTCTCGTATATATTTATTGCCTTATGCAACGGCTCGTGTTATATAATATCGATAATGAAGTGCTATTTTGTTAACATCACTTCTAAGATAGAATCACTGACTGTCATAAAACACAATAATAGAATAAAGTTTTATTGGTCAGTAGCTATCACGATTATCGACTTTATAAATAAATAATGTTGTTAGTTTGTATTAGTTAATAATCATTAAAATTGCAAAATATTTCATTTGTATCTCCTGTCGATAGTTCTGCCATCAATATTATACCATAATGTCATCCAATATTATCGTTACTATTACATATTATTTGTTACGTTACCACATTATAGGCCTTTCGAATCCCATCTGAATTTCGAGGTAAAATATCTACTTATTGCAAAATTGAAATAGATTATCACCTTCAACCTTCAAGTACAACAACTTCAAGTAGATATAAACTGCAGCTGGAGGCTTAAAGAATAATTTGAACCCTAATTTGGTTCTTCAAATTAAAACATACGCATAGAAATTGTGTAAGATATAACAGATCTATTTAGAGCGGAGACTAGAAATGTTGCCAAGTTTAATAAATTAGCCGGTTATTTAATAAATCCTTATGTCTACGACGTCTGTCTGGTAAATTGCTAAGACGGTTACACATTTAAGACCGTTTTTATAGCTATTTAGATTGTCTGATCCCACAAATGCAATTTCTTAGTCAAGACCTACAGTCGCATACCCTAAGCTTCTTAGAAGTTAAGTTCAAAGTTAATTTATTGCATTCATGAGTACAATTAGGTAGGTAACAACTACAGTGTAGAGAAGCTTGACCTCATACATTTTTATTTTAACAAGATTATCTCAATCTGACCCATGACATGATGTGATATTTTTGACGTATGTATATGTCATTTATGGTATGATTACATCCCTAGATAATAATAATTGTGAATAATTCCGTGAAAATGTTGTCTATGTTTTGTTCTGTATTTTAAGTTATCTACGGAGATAAATTTCAATGTTATAGACCAGTTTTATCATTACCAGTTCCACAGTTAAGCAGTGAACCGTCTAGACTGAATTCTTTCAGATGAATATGAGTACCAACTTGGTACTGGTTATCACGCGTTCCAATGATGACCTATAGCCTACATTTACATATTTACAAAACGAAAATAATTTATGAATGTCTATTACAAATTCAAAGTTCTTTGTAATTCAGACCAGTATACGTATTGATTTAGAAATCAGGAAATCTCGAAGATCAAATAAAGTTTTCAATAGGAAAATAGTAACGTGTCAATGTGTCCCTTTTCATTATTATGTTAAATCTTATTGTACCCTTCATCCCCGGAGACGTGTCAGGAGTTTGAAAGGGACCTTTATTTGGGTCCAAGTATCCGACAGTTAACATATTGGGAGAGTGACTCCATTGGTTCTGTGTGGGCTTCTTTAGGCAAATAGAGAATGTTATAAACTTACAAACAGCTTGTCAATCTATCACAAAACGTAAATTTTTCTCAATTGATATTGATATCTAAGTGTCGGTAAATTTGAAAATCAGTTCAATGACCTTAAACTTTTTAAATAGCCGTTGGCTGTACAATAATGTTTTTTTTATTTTGAAAATGAAAAATGAAAATGAAAATATTTATTCATTGTAAAATTGAGAAACATATCAATATAGAGGCAGAACCACTCCTTTTAAGCGTTGGAAACACTTGTGCCAGGAGAGGCCACTCTCCCTTAACATATTAGGGGTGATAACTTATACAATAAATAATGATAAAATAAAATACAACACATTTACAAAAGTCGTGTGTTTTTGTCTGGGTCGTGTGTGTGTGTGTGTGTGTGTGTGTGTGTGTGTGTGTGTGTGTGTGTGTGTGTGTGTGTGTGTGTGTGTGTGTGTGTGTGTGTGTGTGTGTGTGTTGTGTGTGTGCGTGTGTGTGTGTGCGCGTGTGTGTGTTTATGCGTACGTGCGTTTGTGTGTGTGCACATGAATCTGGTAAGTACATCCATCTAGCTAGCTAGCTATCAGATCTTCTAGCTCTTCATAGGTTAAGGTTTTAATCCATTTAGTTACGAGGTTTTTAACTTCAAATTTTGTTTTAGTGTATATTTTAAGAATTTTGTTAATGTAATTGTATAAATGAGAAGATTTGTGTACATATTGGCGTCTAGCAAAACAAGTTTTACATTTTCCAGTTTTAACTACAATGTCTTTCCGTCTTCTTGCTAAAACTTCATCCTGGATTGGCAATGTTCGGTGCTTGATTAATACGGTGTTTAAAACGTATAATTGGCGAACAGTTAGTACATCAGCAAGGGAGTAAAGAGCGTGTGTAGAGAATCTAAGTTTTTTGAAGTACATAATTTTTAAAAGTATTCTTTGGGCACGTTCTACCTCAAGAAATTTTGATTTAGAGGCACCACCCCAGACAGGAATACAATAAATCATAATTGACTGTGCCAAGGCAACATAGACTCTCTTGAGCAGTACCTCACTAGCAGAATACCTAAGATTTTTGAAAATCCAAATCAGTTTCCTGATTCGGCTATTAATTAGATTGATCTGACTGTGCCAAGAGAGTCGCTCATTAATCATGATTCCCAAGTACCGCGTGGCTTCTACCTTGTTTATATTAGGGCAATTACAGAACGTGTGGTTCGCGTTAAGACAGTTATGAATTTTTAATCCAAAATCAGGGCCTGGTTGAGTTCTTTTATTAATGGTAAAGCAAATGAAATTAGATTTAGTTGTATTCAACGTGAGCAAATTATGCCTTAGCCAAAGAGCAATAACAGCCAGCGCATCTTCCGCTTCCATTTTTATGGATTCCCAGGATTTTCCAGTAATGACCATAGCAGTGTCGTCCGCGTACGAGAAGAGCTTCACATTGTTAAACTTGATCTTAAGAAGGTCGTTTATGTAAATTAGAAAAAGAGTCGGCCCCAAAACAGAGCCCTGGGGCACACCAAAAGTCAGGTCAGCCTCCTCACTCACAGATCGACCTATTCGCACTCTCTGACTTCTTCCACGGAGGTAATCTCGGAGTAAATTTAAAGGGGTCCCCCTGACGCCAACATCCTCTAACTTTTTCACAAGAATGGGAACAGAGACAGTGTCAAAAGCTTTTTTTATGTCCAGAAATACAGTAAGGCATTTATTTCCCTTATCCAATTGGTCTATAATCATAGATGATAAAGCCATTACCGCATCCTGGGTTGACTTTCCAGCCTGAAAGCCAAATTGTGAGTCAGCCAAGATATTATACTTAGTAAGATAGTTTAGGAGTCTCTTATTAATTAGTTTTTCTATTATTTTCGACAAGGAAGGCAGTACCGAAATAGGCCTATAATTATTGACATCGTCTCTGCTCCCACTCTTATGCACTGGGGTGATTACAGCCTGCTTCAGCAGAGATGGGAACACACCTCTTTCAAAACAAGCATTTGCCAAGTGAGAAATAAAAGGGGCCAGTATGCCTCTAGACAATTTGAGAAAAATTGTAGGTATTCCATCAAATCCCGCAGCACTGTCCGTTTTCAAGCTCATGATAATATCACATATCTCTTGTGGATCAGTGTCCATTAAGACAAAAGATGTAAGCTGCCCTTGGCTCAGGTAACAGGAGACAGTTTGGTATTCTGTCAGGCTAAGCGGTATAATTTCATTTGCAAGATTCTCTCCGATACTTGCGAAAAATTTGTTGACACAATTAGTAGATTTTACGAGTACATTTTTTAACCAATTTAGCATTAGTATATATTATACTTTTTATATGATATAATATAGATTCATAGAATATCATCTATTTACATCTATTTTATTGGTAGTAGGGTAGTTCTTATATGTCAAAATAATGACTCAAATAAAACAAACATCATGTTATATTAGTAACAGTGCATTGGATAACTAAATCATAAAAATATAGTCCATTGTCATCTTCGTTGGCCAAACTTCGTTGACCGTTACGTATTAAAAATTATACTAATAGCATATTAGTAGAGTTAGTTAATATTTAGTTTCGTTTTCGTCTCTTTCGTGTTCTCACGGCATGAAAATTCCTCGATCTGAAACTGAAAGCAGTGAATGCATTGTTCTAATTTTATGGATATCTTTAATAGATAACATTGAAATCACTTTTGTGTATTTTTGTGGCCATTTAATGCCTCAGGAGGACCATTATCTTCATAATTATGGATTTTCAGCTTGTAGATGTTCAATGTTACACATATGCCTTTATAATTGTTTATCTAATAATTTCCACTTTCATTCAAGTGATGGTTAGGAGAGTGTTGTTTAAAACTTACGTTTAAAAAAAAGTTTTTTTACGGAAATGAGGCCTTAGCGTGTCTTGGATTAGACACTTACTCTGCAGTCCAAATCACCTGAGGTAATGCTTGTGTCTTGTAGGACGGGGGTATGGCAGTATTATGTACCTACTTAAGAATACTTTAATTTCACTCAACGCAAAATACTATCACAGTTTATTACTGTCCAACCCCATGAAATATTTCAATATTTGTTCGCGGACTCCGAAAGTGGAAAATATTTCAATTTCCCGAGTAATTTTTGGCTGGGCTTGTTTGCTTTGATTCCGTAGTCGGCTTTTTGTGTGTGTTTCGGAAAGTTATTAATTGCTGAAACACAGTGTAGGTTATTGAGTATGAATACGTGTTTTATGTCTGAATTTTGGTATTAAATTCTCCACTAGCCAATATTTTTATTGAAAAACATTGATTGAAATAAACATTTCATCCATTTTAATTACCAAAATAATTTTGCGGTCGTGTTTTGGCTTATGTCTTAATCAACGACTTCAATAGTGTATATCTTATTCTACTATAAATCTGTGTATATCTTATTCTACTATAAATCCCTTAGGTGGGATTTAAAATAGAATTATTGTTGTCCGAAATATATATATAGATACCTGGTGATATGCTAATGATACGAAAGCAATATGAATTACATAAAATAAGTTACAAGAAAAATAACATAAGTAAAGTGCAACCCTCTTAAATACATAAAACACCTATCCAGTAGCTATATTTCGACATCAAAAAAGGTTTAAGTTTTTAGTACTTTATAAGCGACTTTCTGAAGGGGTAGCATTTACCCTGAGGGGTAAAATGCCGTTGCAAAATTATATACTCGTCTTACAAATAGATTGTGAAGGGGTGCTTGTCAGATGGATACAGAAGACCTAAGGCTATTGGGGTTGAATGTCGGAACACTATTTGATATTGATTCTTGAAGGATTGCAACAAATTGAATCATGCTTTTGCCTGGAAAATGTTTTCTTTTCTTTCTAAAACTCGTACTTTATCGTAAGAAGGTTATGTCGCAGTAAAGTTAAACATTCGTTGGGGTACGTGTATAATCAAAGTTAAGATACACCAAATAAAGTCATTTATTAATATTCATTTACGAGATTAATACTCAATTATTGAATCATCATCGTCATCATTTTAGCCATGGACGTCCACTGCTGAACATAGGCCTCCCTCATTGACTTTCAGATTGGCCGGTTGGAAGCGGCCTGCATGGTCTTCCTGTGACTTTTACCAGGTCGTCTGTCCACCTTGTGAGTGGACGTCCTACGCTGCGCTTGAATGCTTCACTATTATGCTTAAATATTATGCTTAATGCTTGAATATTAGTTAGTTTTAGGCATAAGCAGGAAAACTTAAGAAGGAATTTAAACTAGTTTTGACAAAATAAAAATTGACAACTTTTATCAGTAGAAAGGTTGATTTGTTGTTAAATTAATGACGATTTGTAGCACAGCGTCCACCATTACGATCAATACGTTTTTAGTTCTAATAGCCTTTGGTTTTTTAAAAGACAAAAATATATATAAAGATGCACTGACATTTACAAAACTAGCATTTGCTGATGAGTTATGTTATCGGTTGTCAAATTGCTAATTAAAACGTATTGAAGATGTTTCTCTCATTCCCAATTTATATAAATACCCTTCCCCTTTATCCTAATAGAAATCGTTTATCCATCCCAAACCATTGAATACAGATTACATAACTAATTTCACCGCTCCATTGAATCTGTTTAATATGCAAAATAGCCATTATTCCAACGATTATGGAGTTACCTCATAGAACGCCTACATCTCATTTGCATTTTGGTTCGCTTAACAAAATCGGGTTTCCAATGTGGCCCCTACTAAAGATATGGGTGTACCTGTCTTCTTCTTCTTCTTAAATGGTAGTTTAACTTTCAGGTGTTGAAAGTATTGAGAGAGAATTCACAGATAAGGACGTTTAACGTTGTCCAGAAATTACCTTTAATAAGTATAATTTCATCAAAACTTTTTATTTTATGTTTACTTTAATCTCATATAAATTTATTGGTAGTTATTATTGTATTTATTTGCACGTAGAAATGACGATGGGGCAGACAGGTTCTAGAATCGAGGCCGCGTACCGGCAAGCGTCAGACGACCTGGTAAGGGTCGCAGGAAGACGCTAATCTGGAAGTCAATGGGGGAGGCCTATGTTCAGCAGTGGACGTCTTATGGCTGAAATGATGATGATGATTATTGTATTTAGCGATACATTTTTGTCTTTTTTTTTTAATCAAAAACGTTTTACATCACATTACACATACATACAAACGTTTAACATTTTGTCTACCGGAAAACCACGTGTCATTATAATTATGATATTTTAACATGAGTGTCACGTGATTTATCGGTTGTCCATTCGCTATCGAATGGTTCTGAATCGAGGGCCTGGTGAGACATTAAGCAAGTTACCTACTTTGTGTAAAAAAATTTTTTACATAGGTATATTTTATCTTTGACACTCCTAAACTTTTCTTTACCTTTTATGTAAATAACTACAATAACAATAAACAATTCACAACCAATGACCCGTTTGGAAATCCAGTCAAGTTGATTGGCATTTAGATTTTAATGAGAATACAGAGCTAAAAACTCAAATGTAAATAAACAGATATGCCAACGATACTTGTTTAGACCCACGATTTGGGTTAGCGTATGACATGAAACGTATGCTTGGAAATTTAGAATACAAACGTTTTGCCTTCTTCAGTTGGGTCTTTGATGGCTATGTAAACATTTTAAAGTCAACTTTTGTCTTATCTTAAACGTTTGCATCTGTGTTGCATAATTTGCATTCTCTCCAGTCGGTGTCAAAACTAGGACACTTATTTGCATGTAAATGAGACATATTTGAATTTGCTCAAGGTTTAAATACTGTCTACTTATAAAATCGTAAAAATAGAAATCATTCGTATACAGCAGCTATATTATATCCTAACGTAGGTATACAGGGTTACATTGCAAAGGAGTGCCAAATTTAAAAAATAAGATCTAGGGAACAATATAAAGAAGCGTCTTAATCGTTATTATTTTTAATAATCGTATGTTACGAAAAAATTTACTTTAATATCCGAAAATAAAGTCAACAGAGAGATTACAAAAGCCGCGCGGTCATTCATCAGTACGGTAAGCCAACAAGGACCTTACGCAGTGCACATTCGTTGCAATTTTTTCATGAATAAGTTAAATTATCCACGCGTACGATTTTTAACAGTGGATAGGAATAATTAAATGTGCAAAAAAATATTCTTGTCCTTTACATAGTTCGATTAAGTTACTGATTCTGAGTCACTCCTAAAGATTTGGCACCCCTTTGCAATATAGCCCTGTAGTTCAGAGGTCATTTTCACCTGTATTATTAAATATCTATTTTAAATGTCCTTTGTTTTCATTTCTATATTTATCTGTATCTTTTAAAGTTTTAGATTCAAGGTTGTACCTACTTTGTCTGTCAGTCATGGAACTGCCCTAGATAAATATACATATCCCATCGGAATTTGAGTTATTTCTCTCTACGTTATGCTACGTTAGGGCTTCGTAATATTAGTTTACATATTGTAATACTAAATGTTGACGTTGCCTAATGGGAAGAGCTGAAACACGAAAATAAACAAGCATTAATAACGGGCGAAATAAAATAAACACTCTAGAGATTGATTTATTTGTATGGACGACGGTAACGCCGTAAGAATTTCTTATCGAAATAAGCACTATAAAAATTCCTTTCTTAGTGCAAGTGATTGGTGATTACTTACAATATATTTTTTGTTACACAGGGTTATTTATAAAACATCAACAACCTATTAGGGGCTGATAAAATACAACAACGTTTTCTATGAGACCAACATTGAAATCGCAAAAAAAATTACTTTCTACTACTACTAAGCCACCGACCAGATAACATCAGTTTGTAAGGAGCAGCAAAATTTTTTTTTAGATTTTAATGTTGGTTCCATAGAAAAAGTTGTTGTATTCGAGCACCAGAATCAGCTCCTAGGAGGTTGTTGATGGTTTACAAATAACACTGTATAAACTGTTACTCGCGACTTCGTTCACATTGCTTTCGTTGACAAATCTTTCCTAGCGCACAATAAGTCATCATTGTGTTGCAATGAGATTAATCTTTTGTGAATTTATAAGAATCAAACAAACATTTATTTCGTGCAGATTATAAAGTCAACAACACTCTCAAATAAAGTTTTCAGTCTAAACTGACGTCACGATAAAGATAAATAAACAAATAAATTGTTTTACAATCACACCAATTATCTAGCCCCAAACTTAGCAAAGTTTGTACTATGACGACAAGATAAAGGATAAACATACTAGTTAAATCTGAAAGTCAATGGGGGAGGCCTATGTTCAGCAGTGGACGTCCTATGGCTGTAATGATGATGATACTAAATACGTTCTAAATGCCTGTGCTCATCACACAAACATTTGAATTAGAACCCGCTACTGTCTGCAATAGACTTGTAGTTCGAAGCGCTAAGTACTACACCAAGTTGTGCAAATAATCAACTTAATAAATGTTGTAATGGAGCCTGTGTGTGAGTTTTGTTTTGGGCAATTGATACAAAATATAAAAAGACACAAGCACATTATAAACAGTGCCAAATTTATCATAAAGAATAATTTTATATTACTTTACATAATTAAACGTTGCTGATCAGAAGATAAACACACTACTTCACACTTCTGTTTCTCTCATAAATAACGTGAGATTTTACAGAGGAAGAAATATCTTTTTTTTAACCAATGATAACTAGTGTATAGTCGATAGCAAACCAGTGGTATTAAATCGTAAAAAATACCAACAATAAGTCCGATTTCTTTACGAACTTTGACACATACCGTTACAGTTTACACTTCTCGTAAAAACTTGTCAACACGTGTCGCGAATCCCATTCACAAGTAGGTCACGTCTCGAGTTATGTTTACCCGAATGGTCGCTTTAAAAATATCGCCACAGTTATTTGCGGAATGACCACCAGTAATATTGTTGAGTATCGATATGTGTAGCGGTGCTTGGGCCGAATGCGGAACAAATGTTACAGAGTTAACCTTTTTGCTTTGAGAAATTCTAGTAACTCTTAGTTCGTTGGTTTTAGTTTCAACGGAATGGTGTGATTCTTTTTTGTTTATCATTACCAGCTTGATGCCATCAAATTATTGATTTGTACATACTTGTTTCGTTTCAAGTTAGTCTAGAAGAACGTTTACAACTACTTTTAGGATTTGATTACATTGTAATCTGTAAGCTATAAAAAGAAAAATGCGGGATTCATTAGATCTACCAAAATCTAACTAACTGGAATATTATAAAGGCTAATTCATGATACTAAAAAGTAGTATATTCAAATATCTTCTGAATTATCTAGTCTAATACGCACGATCAAGTCTCGATTATCTTATAAGCACATAGTTTAAAAGCCATTATAACTTAAAGCAAACTATGCAGACTCGCAGTTTCCAGCCAATTAGTTTCAGTGGCTTGCATATTTTAAACTTAGCTCATAGTTGTTCCTCTGGTCAGTTCCAGAACAGCTAGTTTTAAACTAAGCAAACAAGATTCAGACAAAATCTTTTGATTCACGACGAGATTGTTGTTAGAATTCGTTAAAGGAAATATTTTTTTTTAAGAAGTTCCGTTTATTTCCTTCAAATGGTTTGAGAGCTGATATTATTGACTAATCTTTTGATTTAAAAATTTTGCAATAAATCCTTAAAGTAGCTAAATTCTTCACTTAAATTTAGCGCAACTTCCTTACTGGTGACTGCAACTTATGCATATTTCATTTTACGTGTGTAGCTATACTTACCTGTATTATATCAGTAACAATTGTTGTTTTTTGAACTACTAACTTTAGCGTAGCGTATCTAGGATTCGACGTCACACACAATCTAGTTGTTTACCGCGTTTTTATAATGACATTCATTCGCAGGTTTCAATGAACTCGCAACATGGTTTATAAGACAGGTGGCCTCATTGATGTCTTATGCGCCAGAATTGACGTCAAACTTCTTTGGCTACTACAGTTGACGTACTGTTTACCATTCATCCGCACGTTTCAATGAACGTTGCCAAACGTACCTGCGGTCGCGCCGCTCTACTTGTCTTCAAGGCGATGCATCGATACACAAGGCTGCGGACAATAGTATGGAAATCGCACTAGATTAGATTTACGGTCAGGTGATCTGAATATCGAGTACTCGGCACTTACAGATTTCTTACCATCATCTTCAAAAGTAGTAATATCGCAAATTCACAACCTTGGGCTTTACCATAAAGGCTAAACAGAACAATGTGTGCTATTTTATGATGAACTCAATACAGAAAAACAAGTTTTAGTTACACTGCTTTGTAGCAGTGTTACTTGTAATCTTGTGATTACGGTTAGGCAGGTTAGGCTCCTGCATTTGTTTTTAGAATTGAATAAACTGACATAACAGCAAATAACAGATTTGTGCATGTCAAAATAAAATTTCCATTGTGTCTCGTTGGTATAAGATAACAGGTTATATACTTTGCCACAGGCCTGGTTTACTTAATTTTTTTCTTTTCTTTTGGAGCTAGTCGAGATGTATGTAAATTTATTATTGTGTATAAGTAGAATAGGGAGCCTATTTTAGGACTAAATATATTTACATACTAAAAATTCTAATCAAGGAATGTATATCAAAGAGTTCACTAGAAGTGTTCTTTGAATGATCTACTCTAAGAACTACTTAGGTACCTTTTTTGAGACTAAACACATATTTACGGATATTTACTTAATTTATAAGGTATCTAGAAATATGTTTATATGTACACAAAAAATTCAATCTTAAATTTGTTGCTATTTTATTAAACTCTTTGTCAACTCTTATAAGACGCAATATTCTCAAATGTTTTTATTTAAAAACTTTTGTAAACTACGCCCGTAAACTATATTGCTACTGCATATTGCAGCTCCAACTAAGTTATCTACCTAGACTCAGACTTTCCCAGTGCAGGCTGAATATTTTACGACCTGGGATGTCGCGAAAACAGACCGCTTGGAACTGGTGAATTCTTAATGCCAAATCTTTTTTGGAAACATGTCGTAAGCGCCAACGTTTGGAGAGATTTGGCAGATTGGTGGCATAAGTGTCTCTTTAACTATATTTTAAAGTCGTATTTATTGACGGCATTAGTCAATTAAGTCATTTTACCTTTTATATGAAGTTCGGGCGTTTACATTTTTCCTCGTAAGACCGACTAGTCCCAGTTGGGCGATGTGGAAATATTGTTTGTCGCGTTTGTTCCGAATGTTATTCCTTTAGATAAATATTTGAGCTGCTTTTCCTGGGTTGCAAGAATATTTTAGGTGTCTCGGCTTTAGAGTTATGTGTTTTATTTATCTTATGCCTAATTTTGGTGGTTTTCTTGATAATAAGAAATGAAGTAGAATGCTTTTTATATTTTAATTTAATAATATTTAAGTTCAGGAAAGTCCAATGATCTGGTAATTTGCCCTTTTGCTTATTATGACCTCTTGGATATTGGTATTAGGTGACCCTATTTGATTTAAGAACTCATCTGCTCAAACATTAACTTTTCCAGAACTCCCTTTATAGTACCTTGCTTATGTACATAGCTGCCATATTTATGCAGAGTCTCCTGCGCCCGGTCAATTTGCACAATATTAATATCAATTTGCATCAGATGTCTGTCGTTTGAGACAACGGCAAGACGCTTTGTGTCCCGTAAACACATTTTGCATCAAAAACATGGGTGTAAGAGACTCAGCATTAGTTACTCATACTTCTATTCGACCACAACAATTAGGTACATGACAGTAGTAAAAATTCTGCGCCCAGAATTCTTTGATTCCGCGCTTCCTAATTCACGCTGAGTGAACTTTGAACTCATCAACAGGTCATTTCAACTGCCATTTTAACAAGAGTACGTGGTACTTTATTAAAACATTTAATGACTTGTGCCGCACCTTGTGTAGCCGCATCATGTGTCCAAGTTTCGGCTTCATAAGTCATGACAGACAGACAGTACGCAGTAATCAAATAATTAAATAAAGACTTTCGTGTTTATACTTTGAGGGATTAACGATAAAAGACTCGGCAAAGTGTCCCAAATGCTGCCCAGCCCAGCAGTATTCTCCTGCGAGCTCCTCTATCAAAGTTATTTTTACGTAACTGTAATGTTTGCTAAAGGTAAACATACTCTTGAACATCCTATTCTCGCTTAAAAAGGGCTATTACACACTCACCGGTAGTCGTAGTGTACAAATGACCACTACGTATGTCAGTGAGCCCGTAACTCTTTCGCGTTCACGATCACGCTACCGTATTGTTCACACGATTGATGAATTGTAAAAAAAGACTGTTGGATGCGAACTCACAGATATCGTGTGTGAGGGCTTTTAAATTGAGTAAAACAGTAAATAAAGGTCGAGAGTTATTTCGGAGCTTTGAAGCGATAAATTAAATGGGTTTAATTAAGTATCAGTGTTAATTACATGCGGTAGAGGTACGAGTAAAGTAAACCCACGCCACTTCGTCGTAGCTCGTAGCTTACAACCTGATTCGATGATGTAGTGTATCGTTTTATTGGTACAGCCCCCCTAGCATGTTTACCAAAACACGATATGATATGATATGATATGATATATTGACACCAACTTTTAAAATATGATAGATTTAGCCGCCATTTTGATTTTATATCGAAACAGCGATCTTATTATGTGACGGCGATTCAACATGGCGGCTATATCTATCATATTTTACAGTTAGTGTCGATATTTCGCTATATCATATCATATCGTGTTTTGGTGCTCATGCTAGGCAGGCAGGCTCTGTACCATTTTAAAACGAATTCTTTGCTTTTTTAGTTCACATTCTGTGTCGAGTGCCAATAATGTTTATTGTCGGTACAGTACTGTATGTATGTGCCATTTACTGACATCTGTCAGATTTGCCAGAACGTACAAAGTATATATTATTATACGAGTATCTTAAAGTAACCATGATAGGGTCCATAAAATACTTAGTATGATAATAAAACAATTATACGAGTAATACCTTTTAAAAGAAAAGGTTTTTTTTTTTCATTTTTAGAATCAATTTAATACTTTTCAACTTACGTTTTTAATAAAATGTAAGTGTAAATGTTTATATTTTAAAACATTGCAAGTTAAATAAAAGCTTATAAAATGCATTAATCTAAAGACTTTTTCACCTTACATAATATCACCTTTTTTTTATAGCGCGTAGTTAACATAAACCATCATCGCCCAGAACTTACTAATAAAAAAGAACTAAAAACGTCACAGCGTGCGTTAGTGAGGTCGTAACTAACAATGCCCATTCACTGTCACCGTATACTCCCTCAGCGATTGATGCACCTTCAATAAAAGCCCCATTGAACACTATTCTGTCAACAACACTAGAATGAAGTTTCCAGATGTGAGGACATAAGTTTTACAGTAAATAGTATATTGAAACATTTTGGTTTGTTTTAAGGACAATTTTTACATGCAATCAAATCTTAATAGTTGTCAATGAAGTAAACAATAAATTCTTTTAACCATTACACCAACCATTCAGCCCAAAATTAACCAAATCTTGTACTATGGCCCAGATAACGGATAAATATACTTAAATACATTTATAAACATCTATGACTTAGATACAAATGCTCGTGCTCATTATAAAAACGCTTTGTCCCTTGCGGGATCCGAATCCACAATCGCCTGGCTTTGAATTCTGGAGCGCGAACCACTAGACGGTGGTAAAAAAAAGTAATTAGGTACCTATTTAGGTGTTCTTCCTGTCTCCGAAAGCGCAACCAAATAGGTAAATTTACCATAGCCATAGTACAAGATTTGGTTAGTTTTGGGCTAAATGGTTGGTGTAAGTCTACGAGTTCGTATGTACCTACTCACTCGTTGACAGTTAAACCTCTTAGACCCATCAGATTAGTAAGAAGAT
Source organism: Anania hortulata (assembly GCA_963576865.1). NCBI lineage: Eukaryota > Metazoa > Arthropoda > Insecta > Lepidoptera > Crambidae > Anania > Anania hortulata. Next base: position 3,875,693 of record OY756400.1, read on the forward strand.
CCTAAAGATGAATAAACTTTTCCAATTGTTAATCTTGTGCCAGATTTTTTTGGCAATGTTTCCTTATATTAGGTTATACCCAAATTAGCGTAGGCTGGTGCAACGACCTGCATTCGTGTTGTAATCCATTGTGTACTCCGTTTAATATTCACACCGCGAATGGTCCTTTGTTCGAATTCTTGATATTTTTCACAACTTACTAAACACAGCGGAACAGTAACCTCGCTCCCTAACTACGACATGTTTTTTTTAACAGCATTGAGCTATATGAATTAGTGGGCAAAATTGTGTTGCGTATTGGTGGGTGTGTTTTCCAGATGGTCATCATCTGTTTTAGTATATCTGTAGTATTTAACCGTCAAAGACATAGCAAACAAATATTCTTGTCAAAATTGACAATACTTGCACTACGGCCCTTTCGTGATATGTACTAAGAAACACAGTTAATTTGTAATACGTATAACTAGGATCTGAAACGTGGCTGTCAAACTCAACGTGAGGTGACCAACTGATCATTCCAACCATATTAAGTGGCATTTATCACAAGCACTTATGGCACACACTAATTCCTGTAGCACGAGACGGGCAGCGGGCGTCCACGTGCGAAATCTTATAAAAAAACTGCGCTCGCCAACCCGCCTGCCAAGCGTGGCGAGTATTGGCAATCCCCCCAATGATAGATCATTAAGGAAGGCCTATGTTCAGCAGTGGACGTCCTAAGGCTGAAATGATGATATCACAAGCATCTCCTTGCTTCGAAAAAATTTAAAAGTTGGTTCCGGCTAATATCGCTTTATATTAGCCGGAACCTTGTTATGAAGCCGCGTCGGTGGCCTTAAAATCATAAAATCAATTTGATTCTGTAAATAGGCCTAAATTAAGCACTTCTGCCTACCACTACTTCGGGACAATATTATGGGCTAGTGCCGAGAAGAAGCAGCGCAAGAAACTCGGTCACTGTTGTCAGCTTAAGGCGGCTTCGTTTAACTTCTGACAGTAACCACTGGGCCAGCGTGGTGGAGTATGGCCCACACCAACTCATAGTTGAGGTGAAGCCTGTGCCCTGCAGTGGGACATTTAAAGGCAATCTATTCTTTTTTAGATTCCTTCGTGTAGTAATGAATCGGACTTTTTTTTTTTTTTTTTTTTTTATGGAGTGACCTATCGCTGAGTGCCTTTGAGGAAGACATTCGTCAGCTTAACCCGGGCAGTTGTGGCGTGCGCTGAAGGCGCACAGCCTAGGTCCGCCCCGCTAGCGGTCGCCGCGACCCGGCCGAGTGTGAGTTTCTGTCGTTTCTGACTCGTACGTGTCGAGCCCCATACTAGCAGGCGTGATCGGGCCAATGTGGAGTGCAAAAGGCACCCTACCTAGCGGCGAACCCGCTAGTGGTGGCGCCGACGGGACCGGAACTGCCGAAACAGGCCGGACCGCTGTCGGGCTCCTTTCTAGCGGGCCCGATCTGGGGGTGAGTCGGACTCTTGAATCGGACTTTCTGACCCTTTTTTCTTTATCATAAAAGGTGTATTTGCAATATAAGGCACACCATAAGGTAGCCATTGTTACGACCTTTCCCATGGTTATGATGACTAATCTTATACTTTAAACAAATTACGTTTGTAATTGTTTTGGATTTCGACATGGGCTTTTTAGGTGTGTGCGTCTCATAGTAAACATTACAACATACTGCATAAGTATATGCTCCTATGACGGACACTAATAACAAATCAATTTTCCTTTTAGTTTCTTTGACATAGTCATTTATGTAAATTATATAAGGTCTAACCGATATAGTGCTCAATATTTCTAGGGGTCAACTAGTACACGATAATGATCATGTCCCTTTGCGTTCCACTTACCCACGATAGACCGAAAAAACATTTGGAAATAATAGAGAAACATTTTAGTGGCACGCGAAGGGTTAAGAAAATAAAAACCTAAGCCTAACCACGTATTTTTTTAAAAATTACATTACTTATATATTATTGTAATTGTTTTTTTTACGCATAACATCATCATCATCATTTCAGCCATAAGACGTCCACTGACATAGGCCTCCCCCAGTGACTTCCAGATTCGCCGGTTCGAATCGGCCCGCATCCAGCTGCTTCCTGCAATCTTTACCAGGTCGTCTGTCCACCTTGTAGGTTAGCGTTCTACGCTGCGCTTGTCGGTACATAGCCTCCATTCCACGGACAATTTTTTTACGCGTCGTACGGAGTGTGTATACGTTATACGTAAAAAGCCTTCAGAACAATAAATAAGTATTAATTAATAAAACAATTGTTGTAAGGTTGTTTATGTTTTTATTAATAACAAAGACCCTTATCATGTATCACACAAATCACTCTTTGACCTCTAGAAATATTGAGCACTATTTTGGTTAGACCAACATAAGGTTGAACGAAAGGTATACTTCTACAGTGTTTCTTCTCATAATATAAAAAAAATACTATAAAACCAATGGCAATGATAAACTTTACTCAAAATACTCTTTCTGATATGTGAAGGAGCGGATCTGTTCGGTAGCATGAAAATTCTCTATTTTTCTAATATATACAAGTATACTTAAAATAAATTAAAACGTAAGCACTATACATTCACACTGCACTATAATTGCAATGGCTGGAATGTTTGACTTCTTTTTCATTAGAATGCGGTTAATGCTTGCCTGCAGTTCACTTTTGAAGTGCGGTGACCCAGACACAGTCTACTGTAGTTCAAGTACCTAGGTTCATTATCCTAAGGCAAACGTACGTGATAGTGAAAAATAATGCTACAACAGTAACTGAAAACAAACCTCTAATCAATTAACTCATCATCTTTTATAACATCTATTTTTATATCATCATATTAGCCTTCTGCAGTCCACTGCTGGACGTAAGCCCCTAAAGAACACCAAAGAGCACGATCTCCCGCTTCTTTTATCCAGCCACTATGCCAACCATCTTCCTAATGTCGTCGGTTCATCAAGCTGGGTGTCCTACACTACGTTTGCCGAGGCGTAGTCTCACCTTCAATCGGTTCTGCGATAAGTGTGGCCTACTGCCACCACAAAATATACCTTTAGCTTGCTAGATTTTTGGACTATTATATGTCCATTATTTTGGTCTTCTACCGGACAACCTTGCTTTGGATTTTATCGTTTAACGATATCATCATCATCATCATTTCAGCCATAGGACGTCCACTGCTGAACATAGGCCTCCCCCATTGACTTCCGGATTGGCCGGTTGGAAGCGACCTGCATCCAGCGTCTTCCTGCGACCTTTACCAGGTCGTCTGTCAACAAGTTGGTAAAGGTCTGTGGTCTGTGGTGGATATCCAGAGCATTTTTACATAACAGAATAATTATTTTCTAACAATCAATATTATTTACCCATAGCTCCAAATTAAGTAGGGTTTATGCAAGCAACTATCCTAGATAGATATACTTAAATACATTATAGATGAAATCTATGACTCAATTACAAATTGTCGTGCTCAGCACACAAACACTTGCCCCTGCAGGATTTGAACCCGCAACCATAACAGCAGATTTGTTGTCAGCGCGAACCATTAGACCAAGAAAGACCAAAATACTTTACATGGTTGTAATTTAGAGGATCGACTTAGAATGCGGAATATAAGAATGACCCCATAGATACCATGCCAGTACCAATCACCAACAAATGAAACCAACCAAATAAACCTTAATATAATGCACTATTTCCAAGCCCCACGTCACCTAATACATTCAGTTTCCTGTCCAAGTATAAACACAATGAAAGGAGATATAGCAGACTCACTTTCTAGTAGAATAAAGATTTACAAATAAATGTTATAGGTACTTAGAAACATTCGCTTGCTTCAGTGAACGAGGGATTGAGAGAATTTGACGAAATAACTAATATATGTAGCTTTGTTGGAAAAGCCGTCAGGCAATCGCAATTTCGAAAATGTGACATTATCTTTGATATTAGATACTAGCATTTTAAATGCAAGACAACATTTAAAATAATGTAAAGTTAAACAATATTTATTTTTCAAACTCGGCAAAGATATAATCTTAATTCCATGCGATTTGTATTATGTAGCTGATACTTCATATCGTTTGCCTGTGTACTTAAAGCATCACAACAGGCAAATCATGTTGGTTTTTACAAAGATGAAAATAAATTATTTTAGATTCATCATTATCAAATCAGCCTATGTACTGGTTTCATAGTAAAGGATATATTCAAGCAGTAGAAATAATCACCCCCAAAAAGTAACTTAACAAATAAAATAATTCATATAGTTGAGGTTTTCTTTAATTCAGTTCAATTTATTTATTATTATGTTTATTTAAGTCACGATCAAACAGCTGATCACCTCGAGGTGAGTTACCTAGTCATCCGTGTAGTGAGCCTAGTGCATTTGCCTGTATTGTGGTATAAGCCCGTGGCATACTGCAGATACGGTCGGCTGAGCAGCCACGCCACCTGGTGTCAACGTACGCGCCAGTGAGTGGAGGCTCGGTGCGTTACTTACACGTTATAGTTTTAAAAAAGGTTAATATTTCTTTTTTTTCTGACCTTTTTGGTTCGTGAAATGGTACGAGCCAAAATACTGGCTAGCTGTTGGTATTATGGATTGTGATCGATTTGTGTTTTACCCTGTGGTGTTGTGATGTTGTGAACTTTGAGGTGGTTTTAGTTTTCCGGGATTACAACTGGTGACTTGATTTTGTATAATAGATAACGTCGCGTCTTGAAACATATGATTCTAGACTCCCTACTTTTGCTAAAGTTTTAAATGTTCTTAACTTAAAACCTTTGCATTCTTGGCACAAAACCGTCTTCAAGGTGAAAAACGTTTTGAATATTTTGTCTATGCTTATCACTATTGGCCCATACTAGCATCTATTAGAATTTATTTAATTCTAAAATGTACACGGCAATATATTTTCTAGTTAGACTTAGTGCTTTACTTTCATATTCCATATAATTTATGACAGTTGACAGCATATGACAGTTTTTTTGACTCTAAAAAATTCACTACGAGTATTACTAGATTACGAGCATATTAATAGAAATCAATTTTATTTTGTTTAATTCAAAATGTATGAAACGCGTTTAATTGTTCTATTGATTTCATTTGCAATGTAGTATATCATAATAAATGCTACCGTTAAATCGCAATTTATTTATAGTCTAACTATAATGTCGACCGCCACCCGGCCGTTGGCATTAAGATCGTTCGTTAGGTATATTATTTCAATACTCATCAGTCTTACTCGGCTAGGTATTGCGTGCGTGCGTTCCGCGAGTCGCACGCTCTCAACTCCTATAAATTCATCTATTTCACCTTTTTCTCGAGCAAATATATCACCTATTGCATTGACATAAGGTGTATCAGATCTTGAAAGTTCAGTTTGCAGTTTCCTAATTACTAGACAGTGACGGATAGAAGTGCCGTGCGAATTCCTATCTTTTGTATCAGAGCTTCAGTAGTGTACCTCGTGCGATACTTTTTGCTCTGTGGAAGTTGTTTGCTGGAATGCGTTTTTGTGATGTGAAGTCTTTTGTTTTTGTGATGTTGAAGTCTTATTACGTGTTGATGGTGTATCAGTGTCAGGTGTTCTGCTGAGTATTGCCTGTGGTTAAATTCAATTGGATCAAAGTATTTGAGGATTTTTATGAGGTAAGAGTTTTAGTTTGCTGATCATATTATTATGTTTCAGTTGAATTAATGTTTTCTCATTTTAGCGCTACAGGCAGATTAAATTACCTTAGGCATATAAAAATAGGCGTCACCTTGCTGTTCTTAAAAAATCAAATTTTGAAACACTGGGTTTTAGTAAGTAAAATTTTCAATAATCTTGACTCATTGAAGTACCTACATGCTGTTTCATACTAAAATAAGGAACTTACCGATTAAACGGTCTTTTCTTGTTTTGAAAGTATTATTATGCCATTTTATTTATTTATTTATTTAGTAGGAGCAACCAACAAATCTTACACCAATAATACAATTAACAAGTAACAAATTTAAAATATGAGCTAAGTGTAGATTCAGTTACAGGCTGCCACGTCTCATTTTAAACTCATTTGGATCTCATTTTAGTTTTAGTAATTTTTTTTAAATTATAATTTACTATTTTACAAATTGTATGCAAGCATGTGTTACCTAATTTATAATTAGAAATTAAATAAAATAAACAAATATTGGACAACATCACATACATTGCTCTGATCCTATGATAAGTAGCTGAAGCAGTGTTAGTGTTACAGAAATCAGAAACAACGACGGTACCACAACACCCATAATATAAACATACAATATTAAATGACAATAAAAGCTAAAATCATATAGTAAATGTTCTTATGTAATTTCCACTATTTAAAACTTACGCAAATGTTTTGATTTACAGTAAAGTATACTTACGCTTACGCTTTTACTAACTGCCTGGTGTTGTGAACTTCGGCGATAGCAGCAAAGTAAAATTTTTATTAGAAGTATTTTACAGAAGTTACATTTTATGGATAATAATCCCTCTTTTTCATAATTAAAAATAGTTGAGACAAATCAGTACAATAGCTTGAGCATTCTAAATAAATTATTCATCTATAAAAACAATGTTATGTTAAACATAATGAGAATGTAAGCACAAAAAATAGGCCAACTAAACCGCTTACAAGGCAAATTACAATAATTACTAACAAGAATAAGCGATCATAGCAACTGACCTAGATCATCACACACATGATGATTACTAGTGATTAGTATAACCACAAATGGATCACGCAGACGCAGTAGGGCGATGCTAAACTTAATTTACTGAACTTTTTCATTCGAGGTCATAAATGGAGCAGACAACAGCTGGTCAACCTACCACAAAACGTCAAATTTTCTCAATTGATTGATTGATGTTACTTTGACCTTTAAAATTTTTGATAGTTTGACCTGCCGTTGATTGTACCTGAAATTATCAATATCCAACTCTTATTAAAATTTGTTGAATTCTCTTGCAATGTTGTTACCTCGCAATGTTGTAACAAATAATATTGATCTGCAATAATTAAGAACGTTTGGTTGGAAGTTTTTTTATGGTAAAAAGCAAATAAATTGTGCAATCCGGTTGTATTTCATGAACAAACATTTAAAAAAGTAAGCAAATCTATTTGCTTTTCGCCCTGAAAATACTATTGCAATATCTCATCATCATCATCCTGCCTATAAAGTGTCCACCTCCAAAGAGCACGATCTCCCACTTTTTTATACACTTACTGCAACCATCTTACTAAGGTTGTCGGTCCATCGAACTGGGGACCGTCCTACACTACGTTTGAGTTCACTAAATATTGCACGCATCGCAATATTTAGTGAACTCAAATTCTCCTAAAAATTAGGTTGGTTTTTTTTACTTTTCAATATGTGCGTCATTTGCGAAGTGATCCTACGGTATCTCTTTTCTATATTGTGGTGTTACCGTTATAGAAAATCTACCATCATTGTTAGTTCCTTAGGGTCATTATGGGCAATTGTAGATCTCTTTCAAATAAAGAATAGTGGTAGTATTTTTTGCCCGTAGTTGGAATTAAGTATGATTTAGTGAGGTAATTTGAAAAGAAATTGTGTTACGTAAATTATTACGAAACTCTAGTGCCTACCTGTTACGGATATTTGGACTTATTTTTTCAAATCCGTAATAATGTTAATTAAAGGGAATATGCATGAAAAAAAATACATTGTTTTTACTGTATTTATAAGAAAAAATATATAATTATAGTACTAATAGTAAAAACAAAATGGATTTTAGGTAAAAAATAACCGTAAATATAGTTAATTAGAAATTAAGGTATACCTATCTCTATCTAAAACAATTTTTACTATGAAAAATGTTGGTGTGACGTCACGGTACATATCGGATCTCCTTTTCTAACACGCGACTTTAATGGGCTGTAAGTCAGGTATTTATCAATATTTTTCGAAAATTCTTAAAGTTTTATTAATTATAATTAAGTACTATTTATTTTAGGACCAAATAAAAAAACATGCAAAATTTAAATTCTAATTCAAATGCGTTTATTGCCAATTCGGCCATTTTACGTCGGTCACACGACCACAAACAACCTCGCACGAAATGTTTGAGAAAAGCAGTTTACACAATTTGACTGAAGTTTTAGGAATATACAGTCAGTATCACGCTGCAAAAGCCACATTATTAAATAATGACCAGTTTTTGAGATAAAACAATTTTAATGTTTAAATTAATGTAAATGTAAATTTAAAAATATTTTTTTTCTCACCACAAAGTACAAAGCTAGTAGTTACAAAAATATTTCCTTAAATTCAAATGATGGCAACATACTTGTTCGTGGAGACTGGTGACATATTTTAAGTAAAAAAATACTTGTGTTACAGACCACAGAAATTGATTTATTACCAACGCTGCGCTTGCCGGTACGTGGCCTCCATTCTACAATGTCGCCCGGGCGCAAGTGACCGCCCGAAATATTTTGAATATACATGAAAAATTATCGAGAAAAAACCTTAAAAGGGGGGGTCTATCTTTATTACTTTTTAAGTTATTGATTGTTTAATTTTTGAGTAGAGTCTGTGACCTTGTTTTACATTTTGTACAATTTCTCCGATGATATTAGCTCGATTTCAGATTTTTTTGATGTTTCTTAAAGCTTAAGAGTTACTTTATCACGCTACTTAGCATACATAATCCAGAACTGCTAACTTTAATTAAAAAAATGGAATTTAGACCAAAAAATCGAAGAAAATATTGAGTTTTTTTAAGAAACAGACGTGTAAGTCGTAAACTGTCAGCTTAAGAGAGCTTTTTTATTTATTATTATTAATCTAGGTCATCAAAACTACAAAATAACAATAATTGTTGATACCTTACTTCAATAAAATAAGAGGCAAACTACAATTAATTTAGGAAAGTAAATTAAACAAATAATTAAAACCGAACTCACAAGTGTCAAACAAGTAAATAATTGAAGAGGATTTTTTGAAATAAAAAACAAATTGGTATGGGAAAAATGGCCATTAATTAGAAAACAAAATTTCTTAATTTTAATTTCAAAAAGCCGTGACAAATCATCAAAATCATCATAAAAACAAAAAAATAATTAATTAAATTTTCAAAATGGCCCCCACCCTCCTGTAAACACACAATGGCCCTCATGGCAACACTTTGTGTTGTTTGACGCAATTCTGCAGGATTTTCTTTTATTTCTGCTGCAGCTGTGAAAATTCTAGCCGTCAATTGCTCGCGGCTTTCTATGGGCACAGCGTACACTTTCTGTTTCATGTACCCCCAAAAATAAAAATCTAATGGTGTAAGATCCGGAGATCTTGGCGGCCAGGCAATAGGTCCTCCTCTACCGATCCACTGGACCCACCTTTCATTTAAATAATCAAAATCGTGCAAAATGTGCTGGAGCTCCATCTAACTGCAACACCATTCGCCTTCTCGTCGCTAATGGAACGTCACCCAAAAGCAAGGGCAACGTATTTGTTAAGAAGTCCAAATACGCCTGTTGGTTAAGTCTGCTAGGTAACTCAAACGGGCCGATGAGTTGATCGCCAATCATTCCAGCCCATACGTTGATAGAGAATTGAGTCTGGAAAGATGTCTCTCTAATTACGTGAGGGTTTTCAGCGGCCCAGACATGTAAATTTCGATGGTTAGTGATACCCGCTCTGGTAAATGTGGCTTCGTCTGTCCACAAAATGTTTTTCATAAAATGTGTGTTGTTTCGTTGCTGTGTAATTATCCAGCCACAAAAGACAGATCTCGCACGGTAATCGACAACCCCCAGATGTTGAGCACGCCGGAAATGATACGGATGCAGACCTTCTCTTTTCAATATTCTCCAGACGCGTATTCTTGGTATACCGACTCTTATCGACAGGAGACGGATACTGGTCATGGGGTCAGCACGTACTAGTCTTAGTACCTCCTCTTCCACGTCGACGTTAACTCTCACGCTAGTCTCGTTTCGTTGTGGGAATAAACCTCGTTCGCAAAAACGACGATGCACAGCAATGAAAGAGCGATAGCCAAGTACTGGCCTATCTGGATATCGACGACTGTATCTGCGACCGCGGAGCGTGCATTTCCATTGCAAAAACCGTATACGAAATGCATATCCGCCACATAAGATGGCGGTAAATCACGCAATCGTATCATAATGATGACAGGAGTTCACTTGATGAAAAATGTCTTTACAAGTTGAAAAGCGCACAGATCACAAAACACGTAGCGTCTCGAGATAGGTAACCGAACAACTAAATAAAGTACCGGTGCTTCATTCAGTTCAGGGCTAACTGAAAAGAGTTTGCACGTGGTGTACGCCCCATTGTTACCCGACCTTTTTTTTACCGTTTTCTACCTGAGAGACCCCTTTTCGACAAGTTGTAGTTTGAAATTTAAAAGAGATAATACTTACAAGGTTACCTGATTTTATTGGTCATAAGTTACAGACTAGTAATTATGAATAAAAAAGCTCTCTTAAGCAGACAGTTTATGACTTAGACGTCCGTTTTTAAAAAAAAACTCAATGTTTTCTTTGATTTTTTGGTCTAAATTCCATTTTTAAAATTAAAGTTAGCAGTTCTGGATTATGTATGCTAAGTAGCGTGATAAAGTAACTCTTAAGCTTTAAGAAACATCAAAGAAATCTGAAATCGAGCTAATATCATCGGAGAAATTGTACAAAATGTAAAACAAGGTCACAGACTCTACTCAAAAATTTAAAAAATCAATAACTTAAAAAGTAATAAAGATAGACCCCCCCTTTTAAGGTTTTTTCTCGATAATTTTTCATGTATATTCAAAATATTTCGGGCGGTCACTTGCGCCCGGGCGACATTGTATAACCTTTCTGCCCCAATGGACTTGGTGTCGCTATCTCTGAGGTCCCGGGTTCGATTACCGGTCGGTCAATGTAGAAAAAGTACTTTTCTATATTGTCTCGAGTCTGGGTGTTGTGGTACCGTCGTTGTTTCTGATTTCTGTAATACAAGTGCTTAAGCTACTTACCATAGGATCAGAGCTATGTATGTGATGTTGTCCAATATTTATTTATTTATTATTTACGACTATGTTCAAGCATATCCCTAATATAAACGGAAGAAATCTGTAGGACTGAAAAGAAACAGGAGGCGTGCCGTAAGAGGCAACTAGCTCCTATAGCACGAGACGGTCAGCAGCGTCGTCGTGCGAGATCTTATAAACCCGCCTGCCAAGCGTGGCGAGTATTGGCATTCCCCCCCGATGATAAGTCATTGGGTGAGGCCTTTGTTCAACAGTGGGCCTCTTATGGCTGAAATGATGATGATGAAAAGAAAACAATATTTGCTTGGATCATGGCCGGGCGAAAGTATCTATTCCCGAAGAAAAGTAATAAAAAAGTTACTAACATAACTATAATACCCGGAATAAAGATAAACTTGCTGTTTCAAATTTCAGACTGCATGAAGTGAGTACCTAATTCGTTAATGGGAAAAAGTATTCGCTTCTTAAACAAATACTATTTATTTGTAAATAGCATGTTAAGATTATTTTAATGAAAAAATGTCTGGATTTAAATATATGTATACTGCCCTGCTTGCCCTTATCGCACAGGTACATATTATTTTCTTGGAAACATACTATTTAAAAAAAGCTGACAACACTGACCGAGTTTCTTGCGCTGCTTCTTCTCGGCGCTAGCCCATAATATTGTCCCGAAGCAGTGATAGGGTAAAAAAATGGGACGTGTAAAAGTGCATAATTTAGGCCTATTTACAGATATACATTGGTTTTATCAGATAGCTTACGTTAATAGGTGACGACTGGGTAAAGAAAATTGAATTCTATTTAGTTCGTCAGTTAAATCATCAAAAAATAATGAACACTTATTTTTTTTTTGTTAATCAACCAAAAAATTACAAAGATAAAGCGCGTCAAAGTTCGGAAGTCGCGGCGGTCTTTTGACGTAACTTTAAAGTAAAAATTGTACCTAGACGTGACGTCAAGTGACATTTAAAATCGATATATCACTGTAATATTTTGATTATATTGAAATAAGATAAAACAAAACGTGTCCAAACTTTTTGATAATATAAGTACTTGATAGACGAAGAAAAAAAGTTAGTCTTCATCCCCATTGAACATAGCCTCAGGCTTTCCCATCAGAAACGCTCAACGATCCCTTCGTTATCATTAACAAATAGTAACTGACGTTAACGACGCATCGTCAAGCATCTGACGCGTGTCTAGTGCGATACCGCCCTAATAGTTTCCGAGACAAATTGCTAATGGACAGACAGGCTGTTGCAAAAATGTTGCTATATTCTAGCGTAATCTTATACTGGGCGACTTTTCTGGCTTCCGAAAGATTGGAGCCTCGCTTTTGGACTAAGTGTTATTCATAAAAATCTGCTAATCAATCAACCTTTTAAGCATAACTTAGTTATGTAACAACTGTAATTTTTTTTTGTATTCATAACCGACACTTAAATGGTTGTTAGTTCAAAACTCCTAATTTTGGTAGGAATGGTAGTAATCTGACTGTTTGCGCGTTATTCTTGCCATTGTCAAATTAAAAAATATACACTGTTGACTGAATAAGTCTCTGAATCAAATGCCAGCTATGAGATGGACGCCATTTTGTTAATTAATTGTTATACGTGGTGAAGCGGATGTTTAATTAAATATGTTTTTGACCCGAGGCAGGAATCAAAGCCGGACCCTTTTAGTTATAAAGGCTAATAACCACACCGCGACACCAATTGTGTATTCATAAATTCAAAATAATATGTAATATGCTGATAGCGTTTGTATCAATAGAATTTAACACGAGGTTAGATTATACTGGTTGCTTTGCTACTGAATGCAAGCTAATTAAGTTTTTTTTAAAAACATTCGCACAGACTTCTAAAATATCTGACTAGGTAGCAGGGGCGTGCATTCTATATAGGCTATTATGCAGAGCCTACCTTCATAAAAAACCGACAGCTAACCATAACTATTAATTACGTATTCAACAATAAACAATAAATATTCTGTAACCATTTTGTCGTCTATCTGTACTTATTCCTTACTAAAGCGCGCAACTTAGATCGTTTCTGTGCAATTTAACCAATGTTAGGCTGCCGCGAGATCGCCTACTGTTCACGCAAACTTACTCAATTTTCACTCACAGCCTACCCCCATCTGAAATCAATGCACGCCCCTGCTAGGTAGGTATGTTTCAGAGAAAAATATGTTAAGCGTCATAAGATGTTCTTCTTTTAAAAAAGGTTTCTTATATTTTTTTATTGTTAAGTAAGCAAAAGGCATATAAGATGATCTAACACAAACATTTTTTTTACAGGTAATAGACACAATCTATTGGATACCAGTAAGTGACATTGGAGTTGTAAGGGTTCCAAAGTGTCACACATTTTGTCTTAAATGTAGACACATTTAAGACAAAATTGATGCTTTATTTATGAAAATTGAGTGTTGTGAAAAGTTCGTCACCTTTCCGAACAGTTTGATAATAGCGAAAAAGGATTTGCTTTGTTTCCAAAATACCTCAACCCTTTCTTTATTTCTAATCATGACAAACAGCCCGGACATTTCGGTCAATGTATCATACTTAGCAATATCTTTGACTTCGCCGTGCCATTTTACATAAATATTTGCTATTGAAATTAACCGTCAGCGCCCTCTCCTGGCTATTATTTAAATCGCCGCCACAGGAGACCGGGAAAGTTTCAAATTAATTAAGAGGGCCATAAGACGGCCCGTTAAGGAAATAACAATGGTTGAGAGGTGCGGATTCACACGAGGCGTTTTTGCAATACGCGTGTTTGTTTTGAAGTGTGGAGAAGGAATTCTTCTCGATTTATAATGCGGAAGAAATAAGATGTACCTAGCCTAGATACTCGTATTATATTTCTGAAGAAGTGCATGCAATTACCTGCTGTGCTCTTTCTACAGTATGCGTACGGGGGAAATCTCAAAAATAAAGGATATACAATTCGTTAATCAAAAACGATTAGATGAAAAAACGCATGAACGTACTCAAACTTTTAATAATTCGTTCCAAAGTATGTAATTTACAATTTAATACCCAAGATTTATTAATTAATTTTAAATGGCTGTTTGTAAGTTATTGTTAAACTTACAAACAGCCATTTAAAATTAATTAATGGTTTAAAAAAATATTTTTGCAATCACAAAATTCATACACAAAAAGTATTAAGTATACTTAAATAGATTATAGGTAGGATCATTATGTCAAATCTGTAGGATTTAAGGTGATAGGAAAGTTATTGAGATGGTATTCTATAATGGCTGATATGGTGACACAGAAAAGTATGTGTAAAAACCACCCCGTCTGTATCCACATGCAAGATCATAAATATCATAGGGCAAGCGCCGTGTCTTGCGGCTTTCAAGCCCTACACCCAACCCTTCGGGGATGCATATTCAACTGTACTGTTTTGACAACACTGTCATAGCAATATCTTAAACGATCCAAGTTTTGGGGGACCGACTGCGGGAGTATTATCTATGCCTTGGTAAAATTAACGTTATATATATTTTACGACGTGTGAAGATAAGTGTGCGGTAGAAGGTGTAATTAATACGTTTTACTCTTAACAATGATCATAATAATTGGTGTCCTTACTCAAATTACGATGAAGGAAACCATGGTTAAGATACTTTTACACTGGTTGGTTATTGACTAGTGTATAAAATAAAAAGACAATAGCAAATCACAATTTTGAAGCCGCCATTTAAGTCGTTGTTTGTAATCACGATCCTTAGCCATGAGATTAAAAATAAAGAAAATGGTCTAAATCTAAATGATAAAGTTTTGGATCTCTTCTTCTTCTTCATCTATACGGTCAATCCCGGTTGCGTCCAAAGCCATTGCTTTGGAGCCCAGGGTCCGCTTTTCTTATTTTACTTCTCCACTTCGCGCGGTCTTAAGCGTCTCTAGTTGTGAGATTCTCTAGGAGGATTCTCTTCTCTAGGAGTTAGGATTGGGGTTATTTTTACTAGACTTTAATGTTCATGTGATTTGTTTAACGGAACATTGGTTTAAAAAATATGAATTATTAATAAATATTGATAATTACAAAGTCGGTAGTTCGTTCACAAGGGAGTCTGCTATTAGAGGAGGGTCACTTATACTTTTAAATAGTCAATTAAAATGTAAAGAACGCAAAGATATAGTAGCACTCTCAGTTGAACAAACTATTGAGCTAGCGTGTGCTGAGCTGGAGCAGTATGTAATAATTAGCGTATATAGGCCCCCCTCTGCAAATTACCACACTTTTGAATCCACGATGGATGATGTCTTAAAAAAAGTCTGTAAATCAAATAAGAAAATAGTTGTGTGGAGATTTTAACATTGATATATTGGTAAACACGCAGACATCAATCCGTTTTCTTAATCTTTTTAAGTCGTATAATTTAATAAATATACAGTACATTATGAAGTGATTAAATGAATATGAATAAATATTTTTAATGAACCTACAAGGGTGACCCCCACATCGGCTACTTGCTTAGACAATATTTTTTGTAATAGCGATGTAATTGATAAATATATTTTAAATTGTCTAAGCTCGGACCATAGTGGACAAAAGGCATCATTTGAACACCATCATGTCTCGAACATTGTAGATGTTGTTTGTAGGCCAGTTACCATCAATAGAATTGACAGATTTAAGGAAAAAATTAATGATGGTGTTCATTTAATAAAACCTACGACTGACTACAGTGCTGATGAGTTATACGAGAATCTTTTTGGCTTAATTAAAAATGAATTTGATCAGATCTTTACGGAAAGAAAAATAAAAATAAATAACCTAAAGAGTAAGTTCAATGATTGGGCTACTCCTGGTATTTATAAAAGTAGAAATACATTATATGACTTGTAGTGGCAGTTTTCTGCCCTAAACTGAATAAATGATTTTTGACTTTGACTTTGACTAGATCATTGGCACGCATGTCAGCCCTCACGACGTCAAACCAACATTTCTTGGGTCTACCCCTTTTGCCAGGACCTGGCGGTGGCGGCATGGCCAGACATTTTTGTTTCCTACGAAGCTTGCCGGTTTCCGCAAAACATGGCCGTACCAGCGTCGTATGCGTCGTTTTACTCGTAACAATGATTATAATAATTGTGTGTCCTTACTCAAATCACGATGAAGGAAAACATCGTAAGATACTTTCACACTGGTTGGTTATTGACTAGTGTATAAAATGAAAAGACAATGGCAAATCACAATTTTGAAGCCGCCATTTAAGTCGTTGTTTGTGATCACGATCCTTAGCCATGAGGTTAGAAAGAAAAAAAATGGTCTAAATCTAAATGATAAGGTTTCGGATAAACTTTATTTTCTTCCCACAAACTAACATTTTACTATTAAAAATCTAAGATACCTAGGTAAATGATTAACCGTATTAACTTATTTGCTGTCGAGCGGCTCTAAAAGACTGCGTAGTTAGCATCAAAATGACAAATCTATCTCGTTTTGCTAGACTAAGCGGCTAAGATAAAAAAGGAAAATCACTTTTCTATTTTGAAATTGAAATTGAAATCTTAGATGTAAGGTGTTATAAAAAACTAAAAATTGAAACACGATTTTTTGTTTTTTATAACACCTTACATCTAAGACAAGTATATTCATATTATAAGTCCTTGACTCGTTAATGTTGAACTCAACATGCTCATCGCATAATCATTTTGCCTCTTACATGATTTAAACTTGTGACTGCTGCATTGGGTTAGAACCATCAACATTTTTATCCAGACGTACAATCTTACATAGAGGAAAAATATTATTCACTTTTCACTTGTCTTCAATACAATATGAGGCCATATTTTGGCTTTCCTGTACCTATACATTGAACATTCAATCAAAGGCTGCCAAACAGAATTGCACCGGCAAAGTACAATACGTCTGAAAAATTGCATACCAGGAAAAATCCAGGGAATAAATCCAGGATGTCTGAACGACGATGAAACCTAACAAATCGGGGGTCCCGAGAGATGCTATTGTGCCATGGCAGCCATTATTCACGCATACAGGGTGAGCATGCAAAGACATGTGGGTGTTGCAGGCAAAATTGATATAAAAACTAAATCAAGTAACAAGCATGTGGGAAACTATCTTAGCTGTAGGTACACCTACTAATAATGTTTTTTTATAAAAGATATCACAAAAAATATATTTAAAGTATCGGTAATAATAACAACATTAACAATATGATTAAGATCTCACTTTCCGACTATTTCATGTATGGTTCCGAAAGAATCTATACCTGGTTTTAAAAATAAAAATACATGTCATAGTAATAAACAGTTCCGTTTCCGTAACGTTTAATATTTAACAACACAATAAACAAAAGAGATAACTGTTTTAAAGAAATATAACACTTTTCCTAAAAATGTCTAACACCGGAATATTTTTGCACTTATTTTTACACCCACTGTGCACTGAGACATGCATAATTTCACATAAAATTGCGTCTGACGTATGACTTGCACTTATTCTCGCTACTGCCCAAAAAACTCAGCCAGTGTTCTAAAATGTCTGAGTTGATCGACCTCTTAAAATAGGTCTACGTTTCACATACGTAGGACGTCCACCCACAAAGTGGATAGCTGACCTGTTGAAGGCAGCAGGAAGCCGCTGGATGCAGGCCGCTTCCAACCTGCCAATCTGGAAATCACTAGGAGAGGAGGGCCTATGTTCAGCAGTGGACGTCCTAAGGCTGAAATGATGATGATGATAATACGTCTCACAATACAATGCATTGTTAAGTAAACAACTTATTTATTTATTTATTTTATTTATTTAAACTTTATTGCACAGGTGGATACAATTGGCGGACTTAATGCTATACAGCATTCTCTACCAGTCAACCTTGAGGTAGTGCAGATAGTGAAGTTTGTGGCGGAGTATGAAGTAACTGACAAGTTTATTACATGAGAAAATACTCTAATTAAAATAAACATTACATGCACACATAAGTAAATATTTTATGAAACTAGATATACATATATATTAAATACACATACATAAATAATAATAAGAATATATACATACGGGGAAGTCTAACATTGATGGGTGAAGGTCTAGAGAGAGAAAAAAAGGAGAAGAAAAAAAGAAAAAAACAGAAAGAACACATGAAAATGATCAGTTCCGAAGGGTGCCAAGATAATGCTCAATAAGTGATTTTTTGAAAACAAATTTAGATGACGATTGTTTGATACGGAGAGGGAGAGAATTCCAAAGACGGATAGCTGAGATAGTAAAAGAATCGGATAAGAACCCGGATTTATGAAGGGGAGTATAAAGAGAAAGGTTGTGAGAGGAGCGAAGATTGCGCGAAGTGGTGATACCCAGGTAGATGAAACGTTGTTTCATATAACTTGGGTAGTTAGGGTCATGTAGGATGCCAAAGAGCGTGCTTAGGGTCCTTAGACCTCTCAACTTACGTATGTGTTTTGACGTCAAATCAATCGACGGCATAGTGCCTGTGATTGACTCTGTTGAACGGAATGAGTCCCAGACGAAGTGTAAGCCATAAAAGAGTATTCCATTCCTATTATGATAATAGCCAGTCAGCATCATCAAGACATTATTTTTGTACCAACCAAGTCACTCAATTAAGTAGTTATATAGTTCACAGTAACGTAAAAAAGGCACGATATTTTTTTTGTTAGCGCTATCTAGTTGATATTTTCTGATCTGAAAAAATCCTATTCGTTTTAGAATTCAGTGAGCTAGCTGTCTTCTCTTTGCTACTTTTCAAAATGCATTCTTGCTAAGGCTGGTTCGTCTGGTAACTTCCTTAAGTGTAATTTTCAAGGAAATTGCCCTTGGAGGTCTTTCTTGACAGCTGCGCGTAATAGAATATAGAATGAACGTTACCTACTTATTGTAGGGATGAATGTATTTTTCGGAAAGTTGTTAATAAGTTTTGTTCGAATAACAGAAGTTTTCGTTTGTGAGGCAAAATAACTTCATAACTATATGTATCTGGCAAAACCAAGGGGTATTGGCTTCATTACATTATATTATAGTTAAATTCGATATTTAGCTGTAGATTACAATACAATATATTAATAAATAAGTTTTTTTTAAACTAACACCATCATATCACTTTCAACGACTCCTATTGACAAATTACGACAGGCTGTTTCATACATCGACGAATCGTAGTCAATTCGTTTTTTGTGAGTCTTTAATCAGGTTTATGGCTAAAAGACCATGTTGAATTTTAACAATAGAATATTGTAACTATATTTTTAACTTTTATCTTATTGCTCGGTATTGCTGACAAAGGTCTTCTCCCAAAATCTTCTACTGATATTTGTCTAGCGCCAATTTTATCAGTTCCCTCCAAGGCTGGTCAAATCGTCAAACCATCGTTTATCGGGCCACCTCGTCGGCGATAATAAGTCTTTAAATAGGTACCTAATAAAATAAAATAAATTATATAATTTTGGCCTACCTATCTGGGTGCGTCCTGCATACGTGGCCTGCCCATTCCCAGTTTAATTTGTCTGTTTTTGTGCCTATATCTGCAATATCTGTTTTTAAGCTGGTGGTATTTCCAATCTTATAGATTCTTCATAAATGAATTGCTCTATTGCCTTTTTTTGGCAAACCTTGAGTTTGGACTTTTGACTTTCAGTTAGTGACCAAGTCTGTGCCCCGTAGGTTAGAATGGGCAGGTTGCATGTTCCGACGAGTTTTCATTTCAGCAAAATGGAAAAATCTTCCTATATGTTATGTTTATCTCATAAACAAAGTGTTGCCGTGTTGTTGGATACATATTTATTTGGTTATCACTACCTCAATCGCAAGAGATTGAGACTATATGGGTCAATTAATGAAAATCATTTGATGTTTTTGGCAAACGAACAAGACCTGATCCATTAGATCCAAAGAAAACCAAATTCTGGGCGGAAATATTAGATCTCATCCGACCATAATATTATTTCCTACGAAGAAACGAACATAGGGAAATGGTATCAAAAGGAAAACGAAATCTTTTTATTGCCCTTCATTTGGGTTCTGGGGGCTAAGCTTCCACTATTAGCTATAATATTTTACATTTCTGATTGATCAGATGTATTTTTATGTAAGCGATAATATCGTTAGTCATATTTGTATTTTCAGTAAAATTATGTAATTGCATTTCAATAATTATAACTTTTAAAAGCGATTATAAAAAGAAATTCTGCGGTTTAAATGCTGAAGAAGATTGTTGACGTCATTTGTACCTATGTCATTGATGTTATAAAAGTATTTATATCCGATATCTAGTCGCTATAGTACAAGTTTTGCTTAGTTTAGGGCAAGATAATTGGTGTGATTGTGAAACAATTTATTTATTGGGCAATCGGTAACGGTCGATTTCATGACTGAAGATGAACAGTGTAATATCGTCAATTGAAAAGTAAATCTGTACTAAAAGAAAAACATTATAAGAGCTAATAAACATCTTAATGTGTCATATTTTATGTAAATAAATTTATAAATATTTTAAGTAAGTCACTTTTATCCTTCTTCGATTTCGGTTTTACTTTTTGGAGAAGATATTTCCTTATTTCTGAAACGTATAGGTAAGTAATATAAAAACATAATTTTCTTTAACTAGATAACTTTCTTTAACATTTGCAAGCAATATGTTATCAAATGTTTCATTCATACAGCTTCAAGTGGAATCCTGCCCTTACCACAATTCGGCGGCTTAACTTTCGTTATAGCCTCTGAAAGTGTCTACAGTTGGCTAAATCGCTGTTATTGTTACACTTTATTTGTTTTGCTCGCCTCGCGACATTGACAAACCGTTTTATTAACCAAATTGTCGAACACTGTTTACAATTTATTAGCAGTGAGCGTATCTCATATGAGTTAAGTACATTATCTAAGGCCCACTTACAGAACCTGTATGAGTATAGATTAAACATAGACCTGAATTAAAACAATTCTGTCTTTGTCATGTTCAAACAAAGATGCAGAAAAGAAATATAATGATATAATAACACACATAATATAAGCATTATAATTGCAAGAACAATATGACTTCTCCATTCTAAGGCAGTGGCTGATCAACTTTCATGATTTGTATGGATAAATGAACCTTTTCGCTGTAATTCCGAAGTAGCTTTCGTCGTTGTATATAACCATTAAAATCGTCCCCTAAGCTCTAAATTTAAGTACTAAATTAAATCATATGAATTGACGACCGTCCTTGGTATAGTGGTTCGCGCTCCGTTCTGCAAAACCAGGCGGTTGCAGGTTCGAATCCCGCAACGGCCAATTGTTTGTGTGATGAGCACGAGCATTTGTACCTAAATCATGGATGTTTTTAAATGTATTTAGGTAAGTATGTTGATAAGTTATCTAGTCGCCATAGTACAAGCTTTGCTTAGTTTGGGGCTAGCTAATTGGTGTTGTGGAGAGAATTTAAGAATTTATTTATTAAAAAATGGTTTGTAGTTTAAATGAATTTATGTATTGTGTATGTAGCACGTGATATTTCAAAGGCTTGAAACTCGAACCTAAAGTAATCAGATACAGACCACGCGCGCCAACCTCAAATCCAGAGGGTGCAGACAGTAGTTACCGCGGCTTAATCAATCCGTCTGTGTGTTGCGATCGTTAAGGCGGCGTTTAGTGAGGCTTCGTAAAAAGGGTTGTATTTCTTTAAACCCTCTATATTTCACCCTCGTGATAGCAACTTTCGTTGCAACAATAGTACATTATATTTAGTCTTCATAATTGTTTTTAAGAAAGCGGACCCTGGGCTCCAAAGCAATGGCTTTGGACGCAACCGGGATTGACCGTATAGATGAAGAAGAAGAAGAAGGAGTTTAGTCTTTATAATTGTTTTTAAGAAAACCACAATTAAGATTTATAGTTACAAGATCTTTTAGTAATTTTGAAATTCTATGTTATACTATCTACTCAAATACATACCTAAAATACTAACTGATCCACTCAGAAACGCCAATCAACAATAAAGTGTTAAATAACATTTTTCTTTATTCAATAAGTCTTTATTACAATCGATTTTATTATTAACAGGTTTTTCTTAAGTACCTATTATTAAAATTAAGTGACGAGTCTGAGTGTGGCAGTATATTTTTCTTGTCCGCAAAAATACCTAGCAAGTAGGTACCTAGTGACTATGGTTAGCACAATATCAGTTAATGCAATATTATGATGATAATGTGATCATAATATGACTACTTTACAGCGTTATGTCACCAAGTTCAAGTGTCATCTGTCATGCAATCGCGGCATGAGTCATGTGTGAGAGAAAGTTGTCATACAAATATTGTATATCAGCTATTTATCTGTATTATTGAACTTGATGTCATCGACCGGGTGTTATCAACTATGCTACTATGGATTTACCTTATCGTTTCTTAGAAAATAGTACGTTTGAAGGTGGTTTGATCTAATCATAAAATAGAGCTTTTTGCTGTACAAGAGCATTCTTCGTACGCGAATATTAATTAGACATTGATTCTACGACATAAGTTTAAAAAATACTTAACATTACTATCGCATGACCTAGTTTACTGTAGGTACGTGTAAGTATTGGGCGACAAAGGTTGAAGAAACAGGGAGAATGTTACTATTTCCAGTTCGCAAAAACACCTCTTCGCTAGCAAAGAAACTAGCTAAGACCGTAACAGTTTTCGTCTATTTTTAATCCACATAATAGACATGCGCAAAATCGTTCACCCGAGTGAAAAGAGTGATATAGTTCAATGCGAGTTAAAGATGTTTCATTTATATTAATTTAACTCACTACTTCCTATTTAGATGAATTGCATTAGGTATCATTGACTCAATCGTGGACAGTTCTATTAAGATTACAGTATTTTGACATAAAATTTTACTTAAAAAACTGATTTTGCGCTGTCTCATTTTATATAAGGTGCTAAATTAGCTTGAACTCTTACCGGCGCGCGGCGTGACATGTACCGGCCGTGCAACTGTCTCGCTCTTGCAGTATGAATAAATATATCCGTACGTTTTACTTTCATCTCATATTACTGAGTTACTGAACTAATTGAACTAACTCGGGCTAGAGTGAGTGAAAGATACACATGAACTGGTTTGGTGAAGTAGTTCAATTGTGTAATTTATTCAGGATACCCATGTATAATCCACCAGAATTGAGTACAATAAACATATTATTTAATAGTTTTTCTTTTTTTTGCGGAGAAAATGCTTTACGCGTATCCCTGTTGCCATGGGGTCATCCCCAGGTCATGCTCTCATCAGCAGGACTTCATGAGGAGTCTATCTTTTAAAACCTCAATCGAAGACCGAATATCTAAATAACTACATAATTTCAGTTTATTAAATTAAAGTTTTATGTTTGAAATTATTCCCG
Organism: Anania hortulata; assembly: GCA_963576865.1. Classification (NCBI taxonomy): domain Eukaryota; kingdom Metazoa; phylum Arthropoda; class Insecta; order Lepidoptera; family Crambidae; genus Anania; species Anania hortulata. The sequence goes on from OY756400.1 coordinate 3,899,095, forward strand.
AAATGTCGATTGTGAAACCTCAAAACGCAAGCAAAGATGATTCATGCCAAGTGTCGAATGGTCGCGGCAAGGACGCGCGGCGTTTGTGTCATATGACGGCGGAATGCGCATACGCACGGGCGAGATAGCCGCAAATGAGCCTTAAGCGCTCGTAAATGGTACTCAACTATTTATAGCTTTTGCTTCTGTATTTAGGGGAGACCGGGGATAGTTTACCTTTTCAAAAGTCTTGCATTTTTCAACTCGGAGCGAAAAGTTATTTTCTCTCTGCACTGTCGCCGGACACGCGGCATTGCGTTTCTTGCGCTTAGTAGAGAGACGCAACACTGATATATAAGTATAGTTTTTGACAGTTAGTCAACTTACAAACTCGCTTTGCTTTGTGTCCTATCTTAAAAATTTGTCCGCGTCAGCCCACTGCTTGACTCTTGTAGCACGCCACTGAGCCTGACACTCGGTTATTCTTTTCCATCCGCTAGAATAAGCTTTGCATTTAACATCACCTCTGTTTCTACCTCCTTGGAAACCCTATAGCTTTTGCCAAGTCATACGCGCTTTGCGTTATATAATAAACGGAGAGACGATCATCAATGATTATTATCATCTCTCCACCTTTTTGGAAGCGTCCAAACTGCGTTTGTCAAGTAACATTCTCCATTCAAGACCATCGATTATCAGCTTTACAGCAAAAGTGACCAGCTCACTGGCACTTCAGATTGCTAAGCCTTCGAGCTATAGACTACTTTAGTTCTCTATCGGCTAACTTCATTTCTAATGTTCATCTTTGTCAAAATCCCGAGTATAACAGTGTCTTATCCACATGATAATAATTATGAATGACTTAAGCTTGGATGGTTTAATGCTGAAGCGTTGGACACAGTCGTTCCCGTTTGAAGTTTGTTTGCATTCCGCCTTGAGATGTCCCCGCTGAAGCTATAACATTCCGCATCGATCTGTGTTAATCTCATATTTATAATCCAAGCAGCTGTTCCGTATAACGCTTTACTTAGAAAGCATGACACAGACATGTTTATATTTTATACTAGTATTGTACAGGGCTATGCTCAGTGTTTCTTTGAGAGATCGAATCAGATATAAAGAGATCCGTAAACGAACAAAAGTCGCTGATATACTCGTAGCCCAACGGATTAGCAAGCTGTAGTAGCAGTGGGCGGGGCACATGGTACGCAGAACTGACGGCCAATGGGGTAGAAAGGTTTTGGAATGGAGGCCACGTACCGATAAGCACAGCATATGACGTCCACCCACAAGGTGGACAGACGACCTGGTGAAGGTTGCAGGAAGACGCTGGATGCAGGCCGCTTTTAACCGGCTAATCTGGAAATCACTAGGGGAAGCCTATGTTTAGCAGTGGACGTCCTATGGCTAAAATGATGATGATGATGATTGTACAGTTACCGTCATTGAAAAATAAATACATTTCGGTACTCTAGCGACTCATCACGCACGGATAGCACTAATTATCTATTATTAGATATAAAATATACACACAGACCTTTCTTGTGAAACAGTCTATCTGAAAATAAAAATGAAGCCAAAGTAATAATATTTAAGCGTAATGAAATCTGCAACGTAAATTCACTACATAATTAGTCAAACATCATGTCAGCCTATTGCAATCCACTGATGGACGTAAGCATTCCCCAAAGAGCGCTAACAACCACTATTCCCCGCTTTTTTCATCCACCCACTGCCAGCCATCTCATCATCAGCAATTAGTTAAACATATTGTTGGGAAACCAATCAAACAGCTTAGCTTCTCTAAAAGAGTTTCGTTAGGATTACCTCATTCGTTCAAAATTGAATAGACACATTAATATTTATTGTAAATATAAGTTTGCTGACCTCCTTCGAACAGGTCAAAGTGCTAAATGTTTGAGAAACGGTGCTTTAGTGGGTTTATTCACTCGGTTGCGTGCCTGCCCTAATCCGTGGATCTAAGAGATTGCCTCGGCTTCCTGTCTGAATTACTGCAAATAGTTTTATAAGATACATAAGGTTCTAAAACTGGAGAAATAGATGAAAGGATAACAGTTTTTTACTGCAAATAGTTTTATAAACAAGGCTTTAAAACTGGAGAATTAAGTTGATTTAAGGATAGAAGTTTTTCTGTTATAGCCATAAACTTAAGTAATTATTAGATAGCACAGCCTAAAAATTCAATGACCTGACAAGGAATTATGACAGAAACGTATGGCGTAGTGGCTCAGTGATTTATTTCCGGTTCGATTAACGGTACGGATCAATTTAGAAAATTATTTTTGATTTAATAGATTTACGCATAATAGCGTAATTGGAGACCAAGTCTATGCATAATAAAGTACCTATTTTAGTGTATTTTAAAATTATAAGCATATTAAGTAAAGTATGCCTGTATACGTCCCACTGCAGGGCACAGGCCTCACCTCAACTATGAGGTGGTTTGGGCCGTACTCCACCACGCGAGCCCAGTGCAGATTGGTGAAGGGGTGTTGTAAGGCCTTACTGTCAGATGTTATTAAGCCGCCCTAAGGCCTCACGATTAGTATCAAGCGATATTAGCCGGGAACAACTTTAAATATGCCTTCCGAAGCACGGAGATGCTTGTAATAAACGTCACTAAATATGGTTGGAATGGTCACCCATCCACTCATCACCGCGGCGTAGGTGGCTTATTAACTTTGGGAATCACTATCACAGCTCTGTCACCACTGTGCTACATACACCTCATAAATTAAAAATAAATATTAAACAACATCATGCTCTGATTCTAAGGTTAGAAAATAAAGCATTTGGGCTATAGAAATCAGAAACATCGTCGGAATCACGACACCCAGACCTAAGATAATAAATAAAGTTTAGTTTATTAGTTCGTTTTCTACATTAACCTGACCGAGAATCGAACCAGAGGTGGACGACATCAGAGGTGGCGACGCCATGTCCGGCCTCTCGGCTTCGGAGGTTGTAGTTAATTGTTAATAAATACTTAAGGTCGCCAATAGTGTCAAACTGCCAACTGGTGAGCACAAATAGTATAGCCCCTATTAGCTTTGGTTGGATGACTAATGTAAGTTTGATTTTATTTTCTAAATGACAGATTGTTTGACAGATTAGCCTAACTTGTCACCGTTGCAACAGCCAGACAACAGTGATACTTGGTCCCGGCGCGAAAGTGATCTCTGGCTCGCGGCCAACAGCTCGACAGACAAATATTTCAGGGCGAATTCATTCGCGCGGCGCCGCACGGGTCGCGAACGTAAATCCACTATTTATATGGTGGGCGAATATACACGTTATACTTTATGTCTAAAAAAAAGTTATCTTTCAGCAACAGTTCTTTTTTATAGTAAACCCTCTGGAGATCTAAAGGAAAACAGATGCATTTCACAAATATAGGATGTCTAAGTCTTTGCGCGCGATAGATGCGGCAGTCGCTGGGAGGGAGTAGGTGCCCTAGGTATCAGCAGCAGGTGGTGGAGGAGGAAGTTAAGAATTTTCCTACTTCATCATTTCAGCCATAGTACGTCCACTGCTGAACATAGGCCTCCGCCATCGACTTCCAGGTCGTCTGCCCATCTTGTGTGTGAACGTCTTACGCTGCGCTTGCTGGTACGTGGCCTTCATTCTAGAAATTTTATGCCCCATCGGCCGTCAGTTCTACGTGCTACTTTCCTACTTATTTCTAATACCATGATAAATTATTATTATTATTATACATTACTTCAAACAGGCACGTGATATTCATCCACGAAACACAAGGAATGGAAATAGGTTGGTGTCAGCATTGGTCCCAAAAAGTGCTCGCTTAAAAAAAAAATTGCCTGGATGTGTATGGTCATTTATAATAGATTGCCTGAAACAATTACAGAACTGTCTGGTAAAAGGTTCCAGGCACATTTGTTTGAATGGCTAATTGCACATGTCTTTTATACTGTAGACGAATATATAAAGCACAATTGTCACAATAATGCATGTACCTTGTGAGGCTTGGCTATTAGCAACTGTATAAAGGTAACTAGTAAAGAAGAAAATTAAATAGCTGTTCTACACTGTTTAAACCTTCTTTAGGTTAAAAAACCAATCGAATTTGTTTTACCAGAACACATACTTTGACATTTGTTTATCTTTAATATTGACATTAAGCATGATTGATTTATTTTATAAAATTGACATTTATTTACATACAGAATCTAATAATGAAATCTAATATAAATAATGCATTTGCATGTTATAAAAATTTATTGAATTAAATAAGTAATCAATCATGTATTGTAGTTAAATTGAACATAATAATATTTGTATGCAACACTGGTTAGCTGAAGAAGAGGATCGTAACTATGTACCTAACTAGCAACTAAAATGTACCTTCTTCAAGGACAAATAAATTTTATTTCATTTCATTTCATAAATAAATTAGAGTATGTCGTCAAGCCAACGCCTGTCGCATGACGAGCTATAGACGTCAAAAATACATGTGGTTTTTCATTTATTATTTTCCACAGTCTAATATTCTTTCTATCGTATTATTTGGTCTCTTATGTAATCATTTTCATATTTTGAGTTACCAAGATTCATATCGGTAATAAGAGGAAAACCGGTAAAAATGTTTTGATTGAAACGTTAAACCTTATTTTCTATTTTATATTCCACAAAATATTTATCAAAATACACACAAAAGCTGTTTCATCTTTGTAATTATACTCAGGTTTAAAATATAGGTTAAAAATAGGGAGCCAGCTACTTATTTACGTTTATTAAAACACTTTTATGTAGTAGGAGGCCTTTTTAGGGTTCCGTAGCCAAATGGCAAAAAACGGAACCCTTATAGATTCGTCATGTCTGTCTGTCTGTCTGTCCGTCTGTCCGTCCGTTCGTATGTCACAGCCACTTTTTTCCGAAACTATAAGAACTATACTGTTGAAACTTGGTAAGTAGATGCATTCTGTAAACCGCATTAAGATTTTCACAAAAAAATAGAAAAATAATAATAAATTTTGGGGGCTCCCCATACTTAGAACTAAAACTCGAAATTTTTTTTTTGTCAAACCCATACGTGTGGGTTATCAATGGATAGGTCTTTAAAAATGATATTGAGGTTTCTGATATCATTTTTTTCTAAACTGAATAGTTTGCGTGTGAGACGCTTCCAAAGTGGTAAAATGTGTGTCCCCCTGTAACTTCTAAAATAAGAGAATGATAAATCTAAAAAAAATATACAATGTACATTACCATAAAAACTACCAGTGAAAATTGGTTTGAACGAGATCAAGTAATTAGTTTTTTTTAATTACGTCATAAATCGTAAACCGCAATTTAACTTTCGTAATGTTGTGGATTTCATTTTACAATAAAAATACCATAACTATGACTCGATTGTCGTGATGGGTGAACTTTTACTCATAACGGTACCTACAGGTTTGTACGGAACCCTCGATGCGCGAGTCCGACTCGCACTTGGCCGGTTTTTTTTGTAGTATAATTTTGTGTGTATTTCATCCTTTGGTTATAGGTACATAAAGTTTTTCAACTACTAATAGTACATAGCATATTTTCTTACCAAACTATAACTTTCTCTTGTTTTGACAAGTGTAAGGTTCATACTCAGTTTCCACTTTTTCATTTGACTTTTCATTTCATGTGACAAAGACCTCATTTATACCTTTTGTAATATCTTCAGCCTTCATATTTTAAACATATAATTTAGCAGTTCTAACCAAAAGGGGTTATACCCTGTCTGCATTATTCACAGGACAGAAGCCTGGAATGCTTCGCCTGAGCATTTATGCTCTACCCCAAACATTCATGCCTCATAGCATGCTTAAGCCGGGACGTAGAGCATTGTTGGGAATTTGAATAAGGTATAAGTGAAAATCCTTAATATGAGTTGTCATTTCATAAGTTGAGGAAAATATTCCGGTATTCGTTTTAGGTGAATTTAGTTTCACACACTGACATTTTAAAGATATAAGGTAAGAATTAAATGCATTTAAACAATTTTATAATGATGATGATGAATGATGATTAATACGTTTAAAGTTTAAATGTTGTATTGGCATTAACAATACTAATAATATCCTAGATAATTAACTATTAAAATTTGACTACTCGACTGCAGAATCAACCCCACGGCCTTTTGTTATTCGGGCGAGTTTTGTTCCAACCGAGCTACATAGGCCATTAATTTTGTCGACGAACACCACATAGATTTTTATAACTGAATTATTAACGAAAAAGCGTTTATCCCCACAGTAAACTCACCGAAACAGTCTTCATAACGTTATTATTGGGTTTAATTACTGGTGTACAAAATAAAATAAAAAATGCAATTGCAATAAATCAAGTTCAATTTATTATGAACTAGCTATCCCGGCGCAGTTCGTACCGCCCCTTCATATATTTTTTTTTTTAATTTTTCCTTTTTTTAGTTATTCTGCTATTCGGGGCGGAGACAAATCCAACAAATCAACTAACCCGACTTTGTTTTATATATATAGATTTGTCAATGAATAGTCGAAAGGACTGTGTCGGTAAATATATATATATATCAATTAGTCTACTCATAATAAAACAAATAAACTGTTTCCTGATGTTTATCTTTGAAGTTATGATATAAACAAGCCGTTGTCCAAAAACTATAAAACCAATTATCTTTTATTTATCTCTCATTCAAAACTAAAGAGCTACTTGCACAATGTTTTCATCATAAATTTCTTTTTTAAACATAACAATCGGATTGTTTACAAAAAGGCGATTAACGTAGAACTAACGGTCTCGAAGTCTTTACGAGAGCTCATATTTCTTCGCAGCAGGAAGAATTCTAATAATATCTGGACTAGATACTGTTCTATCAAACTGTAGAGAATTACACTCGATGTTTTATGAGGACTATAACATGTTATGAATTGTTACAAAGCTACCTTCGTAGCCAAGAGGCGAGTATACCGGATTTGGTGTCGCTATTTCTGAGGTCCTGGGTTCAATTCCCGATCGTTCAATGTAGAAAAATAACTTTTCTTTATTGTCTCGGGTCTGGGTGTTATGCTTAAGCTGCTTATCATAGAGAGAGATAAGCTGCTTATCAGAGCAATGTATGTGATGTTATGCAATATTTATTTATTTATATTTATTTAAACATACACACCTAGTTATCATATTGCGCTATTATAATAGTTTATAAATTGCATTTTTACCAATATTTTTAGTTGACAAAGTTTGTTAAATAGTTTTTTGTGTCTTTTTTTATTTTATAATAAAAGACAAATCCAGGCCTAAATTACTAAGTAATAAACACGCAATAACTAATTGGCTTCACATAATAATATTTTATATTTCTTACTTTATAACAGATTTGTCCAGTTATAGCCCCTTTTACCCTTTCACTCTGAAAGCTATTAAAATACGTCTTAAAACGTTTACATAAGCCCTTTCCCATAGGACGAGTGTTGGGCGGGTAGCCCCATCATAGTGGTTCTTAAACTATTTTAAGAGATTAAGGGCTTCTTGCACCACTTGCTGATAAGTTACGGATAACCTATCTGGCACTTTTTTGACATTTTTAGATTATCTGGAATTTATCAGCTAATTTTATGGGTTATCTGTCAAAACAAGTGCCAGATAGGTTATCTGAAACTTAACAGCAAGTGGTGCAAGAGGCTGTAAGAATCGACAAATAATGAAAACAATTGAGAACCAACTGTATCAGTTTTTTATGTTTAATATTTAGTTTTAATGAAGTGTTGTGGTGGTCTCTAGTACATGCTCTATCTACAGAGTGTAACGAAAAGGTGAAATAAAACTTTAAGGGGTTATTCTACGGCTAAATTACATCAACTTTTTCTATGGGACCAATATCGAATTCGCAAAAAAAATAACACTTTCCCATACTAAAACGCGACCAGCTGGCATCAGTTTGTATGGAAACGTCAATTTTTTTTTTGAGATTTCGATGTTGGTCCCATAGAAAAAGTTGATATAATTTAGCCGTAGAATAACCCCTTAAAGTTTTATTTCACCTTTTCGTTACACCCTGTATAGTCGCCTATAATTAGGTTTGCACTTAGCACATGAATTATCAAAACTATTTTAAATTGGCATATCGTTGGTGATCTGAATAAATGAAATAAATGAATTAGGTAAGTACTTAATCAATAATTGCAATGGTATTTTTTTTAAATATCGCTTTTAGTATTATAAAAATTTATAAAATAAATTATTTATAAAAATAAAGTACAGTGAATACTGAACCATTAGTATTGTGGTAAATGTGAAACTACAAAGGGATTATAAGGTTGATTAGCTTTATTTCTATTTGGGGATCCTGACTAAACAGTTTGGGAAACGATGCCATGCAACACACGTCCGTTAAAAAAACACTTTAGGGTATATGTTTATTCTGATGTTAGCGTGAGGGTTTATTGTTTTTCTATCTATTACACTAAGAGGGAAGAGGTAAATGTGTTTTTATAGTGGCAACAGTTATTACTTGCTAAAGGGCATGGCATCCATTTTTTTAAAATAGATTTTGTAATGTTTTTTTTTTTACTAAACTTGGTACTTTTTTATTTCCTGTAAGTTTATTATGGTTTTTTTAATGCGTATTTACCGTATTACATGTTATATCTTTGTAATTACGAGAGCCGTTTAATTCTAGTCTAGAGGCCCTTAATTTGACAGTAGCCGCAATCCGGTGTCGACCCGCTCCCAGTAACATTACGATCACAAACGGTATTCTCGTAAACCCAAAAGATTATATTCATAATGCGACTGAAAATGGAAGAAACCCAAATCTGTTTTTTTTTGCTCTCTTTTTAGTCGTATTCGCCGTCGTCGCACAGAATAAATAAATCATTTTGATAGTTTTGATTCTACGTCAAACTAAAAGTTTACGAGAATACCGTTTCTGATCGTAATGTTACTGGGAGCGAATCGTCCAAATTACGGCAATTGGGCCGCTGCCCTGGCATGATCACTAAAACACGATATGATATAATATGATATAGCGATATATTGAAACCAACTGTAAAAATATGATGGATATAGCCGCCATTATGGTGGTCATGCTAGAGAGGCTGATCGTCGAACCCCTTTGACGGAAGAACCAGATTACCAGACTCGTCACTTTGTTTTAGATACTTCGATAAACTCCATTCCTTGTCGATATTTGTCCCCGATGCCCCACTTAGGGTGTCTCTACACTTGCACTAGTAGACTTTACCCCAAGAAAGGATTTGTCGGGGGTCGATAATGAATCCCCTGCCGTACATCTTTCCACGGAAATGACTGCAAAGTGTTTTTCTATTCGCTGTCTGTGGGGTAAGAAGGGTAAAATACATTTATGTGCGTAGTATGATGTCAAAGTTGGAAATTGTTAACAATTTAACTTTAATAATTGAAATTTAATATTTGAGATTGCATCATATCATTAAGATGCCCCAGAGAGTCAATTAAATACTTCACTAAAAGCTAAACTCTTTCCGGGCCGCTATAAATTTATTTTCTCAACATTGCTTAAAACTTGGCAAATACTTGAACATAATATTATAACTTCTGATTAAGTAGGTATATTAAATTATAATGTTTAATAGGTTTTTTGTTGTATCGTTTACACTTTTTCTCGTGTACCATCTAAGCAATTTTGATTTGACTACATAAAATCCTACATAGCCTAAATTGTGTACCTTCCTGTAAACATTAACTGTGTCTTCGTTGTATGATGTGCAATAAACAGTATCATTCTTCCTTAGCAGAAGCTTCGAAAGTCGCATAAAAAAGCATATTTTCAAACACTGACAAAAGAATCACATATTAGGATATATGATTCTTTCCAAAACACAATCCAACGTCCCATTCTTCGCTGGCTCCATTAAAATCTCTTCATCCAGCGCCCTCCCGTTTTGCGAAGGCAATGACGCACAACGGTTTATGTACTGTGAAGGTTTGACGCTTCCAGGGATGTCAAGCCACTAGTGTTGCACCTTATCGATATTATGCGCCAGGTATCGATGGCTTACGAAACAATATTTTCTTATTGCGATCAAGTAATGTTGGAATTTTTGAAATAGGACTGTATTATGTGCCTACATGGGCCTATTTTCCTAAACAAAAGGCTTAGAAAAATTATGAGAGGTATTTCCAGAAGTAATTACTCCTTAAAGATATGGTTATGCCATAGCAATGTCCTCAACTTCAAGATTGTGAAACAAACAATGTATTAAATATTGCAAATAGGTATCCATCATAAAATAAATTGCACCCACATTTTTTTTCATCAGCTAGGTAATATGATATTATCGATATCTTAATGTGTTAGTCAATTTTCTCGGGTAAATGAAAAGTCACGGTGAATAAGGTCCTAATTTAATAGTTAAATACAACATTACTGATCAACAACGTATTCTCAAAAAAATCTACACAACCCATAACTGCAGCTAAGACACTAATCATCACTATTAAGATTCTAATTTTTGTAGGATTTTAATTTTTGTCCTATTATAATGTTGTTTTTTGTATTTATCAATATAATTAACACTATCAACACAACCTACCTATTTTATTTCAGTCCAAATGCATGGACCGTGGTCACAATGAATGTAACAGTATTGAAAAGTGAGTACTCATTGTCTGTATAATGTAAGTTATAAAAATGCAACCGGAAATTTTTAAATGTTGAAATACCAAATGAATACCTTATGAGGTGGCCTCGGTTGCCTACGTCCTATCTGTCAAAAAAGTCGCCTATCATATGGGCAAATGGCGTCAGGCACCTGGCCGTCCCACAGACACAAAAAAAAACAATACCAAGACTGACATGCTCACACCAGATTATCACATACCAACAAAGACTGGGCTATAGATTTAAGAGTTAATTTGGACGGTAGCCATCTTGTTTTTGAACGTGAGTCATTCAATGTTTCATATACAAGGCCTATCGACAACATAACAGCACTATAACACGCCCTTTCACTGTTCACTATCTGCAATGTGAGATCAATCTTTATAAGCAAGTAATGTTACGGAAGATGTGTCTAGAACAGGTGAAAAGTATCAAAGTAGGTGTGATGGAAAGTCTCGTTTATTTTGGTTTGAGTGGGTTTGAGTGGGTGCTTTGAACAGCATAAAAAAATATTTACTGCAACATGTGATAGGTTTAAAACACATGAGCCAAAATATTTAAGGTATTATTTATGTAGAAATTACTTAATACTCAATAATGCTACATTTAGTAAGAATATACGACATTAGGAAGGAGGCTTACGTCCAGCAGTGTACTGGAATAGGCTGACATGATGAATGCAACATTTTATAAGTCATGGAAGTTCTGTAATGTATTTAAGTATGTCTATCCTCTATCTAGACCCCTCTGCTTGGTTTGGTGTTAAATAATTGATGTTATTGTTGGATATATTTCACAAATGTTTTATATTTTTGTAACGAGTATGGAACACTTAACAATTTAGCATGATAATGAGGTAAATAAAAAAAGTTTAGCTTTGTTAGCATTTAGGTTTAGATACAAAGCAAGATGATCTCCTAAATCCATATTATAATACTTATCTCGTAACAAAACACTTTCATCAGTTCATAATATTCATTTAAGTATTACAAACTTTTCTATCTAAACAATATCCATTTTTTAAACTTTCAATTATTTGATATAGGTAGTAAGTAATATTTCCGCAAACCCCCTTATCACCATCAAAGCTGGTCAGGAACTATAACTTACCGGCGCGGCGCCAAAATTAAACCATCGCTAGCTTTGAAAGGCTATTTTATAGAGGTTATAATTTCCTCCGCGCCACAGGGACCGACCGACAATTTAGTGACGTCACATAAATCATGTATACCCGTTTCCCTGCAGTGCTTTGTTACTAACTAGTAGGATATTGGAAGAATGTCAGAACGAAATAAAGTTGTGCTGGAGAGCCGATTCGGTACCCGATTAAAAGGGGCTATATTGAGTCTTACCTTTAGTAAGACTCCATTGAGGCGGAGTTAAACTAAACTGAGCAGATTTGGTAGTTATCTGAGGGCACAGCAGTCGAGCAAAAAAGCGGTAGGACCGTACCTTTTGTTGAAGCAGTTCCAGCTATTTTCGACCCCCTATAACTTCGTTGTGGATAAAACTAGAAGCCTGAATTTTCAGTAAGTAAGCAGGCATAGTATAAACATCGCATATTTTAAATTGATGTGGTCACTAAGATATTGTTTAGTTAGCTGATTACGTAATAACTTAAGACCCTTCTGTCTCCATTAAGTAGGGACTGAATAAATTAACCGACTTGGTATTACATGGATCTCACAACTTTTTACAATAGAAGAACTGAGTTGCGAGACTTGTTTTTTTTACAAGTTATGTTTTTGACGGCTTACTTATAACTAGGTTAGTTTAGTTACTAAAAAAAAACAATATAAAATTACATTATGGCATCTTCGCACGGTCAATCCACTCGTTATAGTACCTACACCAAATTCCTGATGTATGAGCAGTCTAGTCCACTTGCAATCATGCCCAGCCCCCGTAACATGACTACTAAAACGCGATATGATATAATATGATATAGCGATATATCGACACCAACTGTAAAAATATGATAGATGTAGGATCGGGGACTTGCACTGAAACACCGTTTTCTTTATATAGTATTTATATTTTTGCAATTTAACACAGAGCCACATCAGTCCGTTACAAGTCGTGCCGCCATTCTCCCCCACCCTTCCTTCTCGCTCACTCACATACCTCTCTCATTCACTCAGTGTTGCACTCCTACATTCGGTCATCCTGATACTATGTCTGGCCTCAGACATTCCTTCCAAACAACTTTCATTATAAAATCTTACAGCACCCCATTCACAACAACTTGGCACAATTCAGATCACTTCACACACAAAATCCCACAAACATACTGCACAATACATTAAGTGTTACATTTATTAAAAATCTGAGGTACATTACTTACAGCATTGAGTATGAAAATACACAAACATACTTTAAACATTTTTACAAGTTTGTAAGTATCTTTTATTATTACCAATTAAATTGCTAAGCCTTATTGTACAAAATAATTTATTCGTAATATTACTTTTCCAAATTTTGTGTTACAAAATAAAGAACCCTTAGCTATTATTATCTATATTAACAACATCTTATCTAAATTAACCCACAGATATTTTATTTGAAATCATACAGACAGTTTAGTTATAAAACAATGTCAGTACAGTATATTTCTGTAAGTACAATTTGACACAATAGAAAGTATGGTCTTTATAAATTATAGGGACATTATTAGTTTTTAAGAAACAAAAGTGAAATGGTACAGCAGTAATGACGACAGCGTTTCATTCATGCAAACCTTTCATTCATCCACTTGCTTACCTGATCCCTTACTGCTCATTAGGTATTGGCCACCTCTTCATCTGATCGGCCGAGCTAGACGTTTTGTTTGGCCCCTCTGTGTTTATGTCCACCTTTTCTACATCATAGCGATCTTTGCGTTTTACTTTGGTAACTTGGTAGGGACCCAAGTACTTAGGCTTCAGTTTCAAACCAGTCCCAAACTGGGTCCTTTTTATCGCCACAAGATCTCCGACATTATAATTAGAGCTTAGTTTTCTATTTTTATCATAGGTCCTTTTATTCTCTTCTTGAACCTTGAGAATTTGTTGCTTTGCTCTAACTCTTAGCTCTTCTCTATCCTTATTATATTCATCTAACTCTTCCTGTTTCAACATTTCTATAATTTGTAAATCTTCTTTCGATCTCATATGGATGCCAATCATAAGTTGAAATGGAGAGGTATCTATACTTCTCTGGTAGGTACTGTTCAAAGCCCTCTGCAGCCGACTCACATGTTTGTACCACATTGACGGGTTCTCTATGCATAGCTTCGTCAATGCTGACAGGATTGTTCGGTGCAGTCTCTCCACTTGACCATTTCCCCTAGGTACCCCTGTGGTTATAGTAATGTGGTGAATATTTTCCTCTTTACAAAAATCACGAAATTCACCGCTCGTAAATGCAGTTCCACGGTCAGTAATGATCCTTACTGGATTTCCAAAATTTTGTTGATGTATTTTCAATTTATCTATAGTTTCTTTACTGGTGGTGCTTTTCACAGGAAATATCCATGTGAATTTGGTAAACGCGTCCACAATTGTCAATATGTAATTATATAATTTCCGTGTCTCTGTTAAGGGGCCAACATGGTCCATGTGGAGCGTATGTAATGGTATACCTTCCTTGTCTATTGGATTCAGGTAGCCTTCTTGCTTACCAGCTTTCCTAGTTGCAAGTATACATGGTATACATGAAACAGCAAAGTTGTGCAGCTTCTTCTCTAAGTCCTTTATATAATAATCTTTCACAATCAATTCCTTCATTTTTCTTAGCGAAAAATGACCATTGCTATGTACCTGTTTAATGATCTCGTTTTCCATGGACCTTGGTATAACCAGCAGCTTCTTCTCCCCCTTATAAAGTAGTCCATTGTCAACCCAATAATCTAGGTAAGAGCTGTTGTGCAACACCTCGCATATAGCCTTTAGTCCTTCATCGTTCTGCTGAGCTATCCTTACTTGATCGTGTAAATTGTTGGCCACAATTGTCATACAGGGACTTCTACTTAGTGCATCAACATGTTTCATCTTTAATCCTGGCCTATGTTCAACTTTGTAATCAAATTGGTCTAAAAACAATACCCAACGAGCTACTTTAGGGGTCAAATCCTTTTTCTTTAGGGTTGATTCAAATGCTTGACAGTCTGTTACAATCTTGAAGTGAATACCATATAAATAGACACGGAACTTCTTCACACCTTCTATTATAGCCAATGCTTCTAATTCGTAGCTGGAGTATTTGGATTCAGTCTCACTAGTTCTTTTGCTCATGTAATATACTGGATGCCATCCATCTGGGTGCAGCTGAAGTAGTATGGCAGAGTAAGCAATGGAAGATGCATCAGTGTGCAATTCAGTAGGTAGTTTAGAATTATATATCTTCAACACAGGACCTCTGCTGAGTCTCTGCTTTAAATTTTCAAAAGCAATATGTTGCTCTTCTTCAAACGTGAATGTTGAATCCTTCTTTAACAAATCGGAAAGTGGCTTCGCGATCTCTGCATAGTTTTGCATGTATTTCCTAAAATATGAGGTCAGCCCAAGGAAGCTGCGCACTTGCTTTACTGAGGTTGGCCTGGGATATCTTATAACTACATCAATTTTCTCTGGAGTGGGTCTCACTTCACCATTCTTTATCAGATGCCCTAAATACTCTATTTCTCGGCTTACAAGGTTTGCCTTCTTCCAGTTGATTTCTAGTCCATATTGCTCTGCAATTGAAAGTACATTTTTAAGTCGTTGAACAGCTTCAGGTTCATCTTTAGCGGGGATCAGCAAATCGTCAATAAATATCATAACCTCACCACGTACTAAAAGATCTCTGAATATTATCGAGATAAATCTCATGAAATATTTAGGACATGTAGATAGACCAAAAGGAGCACACAAGAATTCAAATTGGCCATGGTGAGTTACAAACGATGTGTAGGGAACTGAATCCTCACATATTTTTAAATGGAAAAATCCATTTTTCAGATCCAATACACTGTACACCTTAGCGTCTTTCAGTTTATCAATTAGGTCCTCAACAATGGGCAATGGAAATTCATCTTTGACAATTTTCTTATTCAACATTCTATAGTCGACGCATACACGTGTTGAGCCATCTTTCTTGTTCACCAATACCAGGGGACTACTATACTCAGAGTAACTTACCCTAATTATTCCATTTTCCAACCACTCAGATACTTGTTTCTCCACAATGTCTTGCTCCTTAAGTGATAATCTGCGAGGCCGCTGAACCACGGGAACTTCATCTTTTAGCACAATCTTGAGTTGCAGTGGTACTTCCTTGACCTGTTGAGGCCTGTAGTTTTCCACACACTGGATCACCTCCTGTCTTAAGTTGTGGTTTGTCATGGGACCTATAACAGAATCAACAGAACACATGTTGCTTGCATAACACCCTAGCTGTACCAAATCTCTATCGACAAACCTTACAGAGTCACTGTTCATCACTACTGTAACATCATTCAGAAACTCTTGACCAATTATTGCGTCATACAGAATAAACTCCCTACTGATTACATGGAATATTACATTTTCATAGTATTGTTCGTCAACACACAAACGCAGTCGGCATCTCCCCAATGATCGCACCGTCGATAGTCCAATTCCTGAGAGTACGATGTCATCTCGTTCACATTTTGGCTTGCCCATCGCACTGTAAATGTCCGACGCTATAATATTCACATCACTTCCCGAATCTATCAACGCTTTTACGCTGTGTCCACTGATTTTCGCGGTTATTATCGGCTTCTTCAATGATTTACGTTCACGGTGTTTGTTTACCACTTGCATAACCTCCGTCACTGACAGATCGCCGTCACTGTCACTGTCATCATAGACAATCGAAGCCATCTTGGATTCCTCGTTCACCATTTGACCGCTCGGGGCGCCGCCGTCGTCCGTTGAAGTGAAGTTAGCCACGTCACTGCTCATCGTTCCGAACATCGCTCGTTTTGCTGTAGTTACGTTTTGACGTTGGTAGCCTTGCCGTGCCTTCCCGAAGTTATCCGATGACTTACGATGTTGGTTAGCGACAGTTTCTTGCTTTTTCGTAACTTGTTGCGTACACGTAGAACCAACATGGCCGAATTCGTTGCACTTAAAACATTTCAGGCCTTTGTGTTTGTGTGGACAATCTATAGATGCATGACCCAACTCGCCACAGCTATAACACCTGATGCGACGTTTATTTTGCTGTTTGCTTATAAATGTTGCTGCCTCTTTATCTTGATACATTGTTGCGTTTTTCGTTTTGCTTGCGATCAATTCATAAATCTTGAGTTTTTCTTTTAATTCAGGGTAGGTAGTAACACCGTACAGCATCACCTTTCTAGTTTCCACGTCGATAATTCCATCCACTATATATTTGATAGCGACGTAGTCTGCCATTTTGCCGCGTTTTCCTAGTTCTTTCATGACTAGCATGTAGTCTAGGCAGGTCTCATCTGTTCGCTTTTTTCTCGCGCTCATTAACTCGTGTATGGCCTTCACGTCGACCGTATCCGGGAATTCTTTAGTCAAAGCAGCTTTTAAATCACCCCAGCTTTTAAATGGACGTTCCGCCCGCAGCCAAAGTTGTGCCGTACCCGTAAGCGACCGTCGAGCTACTAACAACTGCTGTAACGGGGACCAGCCAAATATTTCTGCGTTACTCTCGACGTCTTCTATCCAACGCGCCACAGGATAGGTATTATCCCGCCCGCTAAAACTAGGTACCAACTCCGCCGTCATTTGGAGCATGTGCGTCGGGCTATGCTTAACGATGCGATCTTCTTCGCTACAGTCTTGATAATCGTCTTGTCGGCTTTTTCGTCGTTCTTTTCCGTCTCTCGGCATGTTTTCGTCGTAATTGTGTCTTGATGAATCGCAAAGACTGGACACCGGTACAATGGCGTGGTAATCAAACACGTGCTCTCCTCTCGTACGTTTTGCTGACGATTTCTCCCGAAGAACCCGATCCTTCAAGAATGTAAATATCCCGGACGAGCCCCCAAATTTGTAGGATCGGGGACTTGCACTGAAACACCGTTTTCTTTATATAGTATTTATATTTTTGCAATTTAACACAGAGCCACATCAGTCCGTTACAAGTCGTGCCGCCATTCTCCCCCACCCTTCCTTCTCGCTCACTCACATACCTCTCTCATTCACTCAGTGTTGCACTCCTACATAGATATAGTCGCAATTTTGATTTTTTATCGTAACAGCGATCTTAATATGTGACATCACCGGCACGGTGATTCAACATGGCGGCTATATCTATCATATTTTTACAGTTTGTGTCATTATATCATATCATATCATATCGTGTTTTGGTGCTCATACCTACTAGGGAGGTTGAATCTGTTAGTGCTCTCACGTACC
Source organism: Anania hortulata (assembly GCA_963576865.1). Classification (NCBI taxonomy): domain Eukaryota; kingdom Metazoa; phylum Arthropoda; class Insecta; order Lepidoptera; family Crambidae; genus Anania; species Anania hortulata. Next base: position 3,917,080 of record OY756400.1, read on the forward strand.
CTGCGCACCAGGGAATTCATAAACAAGGCTCTTTATTATTACTTTATCACAAATTCAGCGAAATCTTGAATCTAAATATATTCAATGCACAATTGCACAGACACGCTTTGATAGTTTTTTTTTCGGGTTTCGCACCGCAAGGGAAAAACGGGACCCTATTACCACTGATTAGCGTCCGTCCGACTCCAACGTCCGTCTGTCTGTCTGTCTATCTGTCTGTCACTATGAACCGTTATAGCCAGAGAGTTGAAATTTTCACAGATGATGTATTTCTATTGCCGCTATAACAACAAATATCAAAAACAATTAAATTAATATTTAAGAGGGGCTTTCATACAACAAAAGTGATTTATTTGTCGTTTTCTGCTCAATATTAATAACAGCAACAAGTAGACGCTTGAAATGTTCTCAGAATATTAAAGATAATCGTACGGAACCCTTCATGCGCGAATCCGACTCGCACTTGTCCGGTTTTATAAATACATTTTAATTGCCAAACACAAAAATACTTTGTTTACAGAAATATTGTTGTCATTGCGTGTGGCATAATCCATTGCCGAAGTAGGTCAGTTCGGATAACATTGGATTACGAGTTGTATCTACTTAAATCGATCGATTAGCACTTACGACATCACAAGATACGATTGTTGTTTTATGTTCGGAATTTGTTTTGTCTCGGAAATATAGTTTCAGGTTGACATTCTTTAAAATTGCTTAACAACTTTTGATTTTTGGGAAGAAAAGTAATAAATTGGGTTCTAATCCTACTAAATAAATACAATAAAAGTGAATTTTTATGCATTAAGTTAAACAAAAGATGTCATTGACCTATTATTAAAACCATAAAGAATTAAAGGAAATGTCCGACAATTTTGTGAGAGTGAATGGTACAAACTAGGAAATATGGCACAGTAAGTACTTACCGAGAGAATTGGTGCAATAAAAAGGGAGCCTATACCCATTTAAGATGTTAATAGATATGAACTGATTAACAAAAAAAATAGAGTGTTAGGTTAGGTATATCAAAACTAGCCTATATTAACATAATATGCATATATACTATGGTGAAACCAGAAATTTTATATACAGAAAAAAAAAATTTTTCATCGAATTCTAAGAATTAAGTTTTGTGTGCAAATAAAAAAAAACATTTATTTTATTTAAATCAAATTTCTGACTTCACTATAGAATTTATATGCATATGTTAACATGGGCTAGTTTCGGCTTGATGTACCATTTACCTAACACGCTGTATACAATTATTTAAAATATGGAATTACATCAAATTATAAATTAAAGTGAATTCGCTATTGTTATAACATTAATTTATCAATTTCATCTGTTTTACTTTAATGTGATTTTAAAAATTCCAAAAAAAATGGTCGGTATTCTCAATTAAGCTCTACAAATAACCCTCGGCTCTAACAAGAGCTTCTAATCACCGAAACGATAAAAAGCAACGCGCGCGGAATCTAAACGACCCCATGTATTGTTATAATTAGAACAAAACCCGAAATAAAAGATAATGGAATGGAAAGTCGTTTTGTTAGAGGCTAAGAGGTATTTTTGCAATAAAACCGCGCTGTCGCAGATATTTTTAAGTGTATTAACTTTTAAGCAAAAAATATTAAGTGTCTAAAATACCATGCACGATCCTGACATGTTATTTTACATATATTTTATTATGACAATAATAATATGGACAATATAGAACTGAATTATGTATGGTCCTCCCCTCCTAATTGCAATGCCCAACAGGGCCCATAATGTCTTATAGCGGTAGTCATCTTGTTTTAAGTTCATTGTGGAAGCAATAAACGATTGAGTATTGAGAATTACGCTCATTGTCGTACTATCTTCGTCTTGGCAAACGTAGTGTAGGACGCCGCCCAGCTCGATGGACCGACGACCTTAGAAAGATGGCTGGTAGTGGATGGATGAAAAAAGCGGGAAATCGTGCTCCTTGGCGCTCTTTGGGGGAGGCTTACATTCAGCAGTAGACTGCAATAAGCTGACATGATGATGATGATGATGATGATGATGATGTTATACTATACTTGAATATCCAGGTTTCCCCACGTTTTAACGGGCAAGTGGTATAAATCCGCACATACTTAGATTCTACTTCTCTGAAATACAGAAATACCTACACAGTGGAACAGAGCTCAGCCAGATACTCTGTAATAAATAATGCATTAATTCTTATAAAATCACTACATAAAATTTGTTTTTGGATATGAGATCAACAGTACTTACATGCATTGGAATAGAAAATACAATACACTTGTACAAGTTATTTAATATTATTTGTTCTGCAGAACTTTATCGACTTGTTTTGCTAGAATTTAGCTTGCGCATGGGTACGTTGTTACAGTTCTAGATTTTACATAGTTACATTGTGTGTCACGGTTTAGATGACATGAAAAAAGTTAAGGATGTGAATTTATTAATGCTTTATCGTAAAAATAATACCTACAAGCGTAGCGTCTATTATAGTGTAGTTTAAATTTAAACAACAATAAATAAATACCGAGCAAGTGACGACCTCTGTAGCCGAGAGGCGAGCATACCAGACTTGGTGTCGCTATCTCTGGGGTCTCGGGTTCGATTCCCGGTCGGTCAATGTAGAAAAATTACTTTTCTATATTGTCTCGGGTCTGGGTGTTGTGTATGTGATGTTGTCTAATATTTATTTATTTATTTAAGCGTGAGTCAGCTTTGCGCTTAGGAATCCGAATAGATTGTAAACAAAACCCTTGGTTGGTATAAACCCCTTACTTAATATGAGTTAGAGCGAAATCAAAGTCTGATCTATTTATAGTTTTAACAAATTTGCATTTGCATAGCTTTCTCTAAAAATACTTCATTAAATCCGTTTTAAAACATATTAAAAGTTACAAAAACTATTCTGACTTCAAGCACAGCATCGAGAATTGAAATTTGAATTTCGAATAGGTAGTCATTTTAACTTCATTTGAACGCAAGTTGAAGATAATTTGTATTTCAATTTTCTCTCTCGTAATTTTAGATTGTGGGTTCAGGTCGTCTGAAGAGCTTTTAACGGGAATTTTAATATGGCGAGTGAATGCAGTGGGGAGGGATTCACTCCTAAAGTTTAATATTTTTCTACAGAGTAGGCACCTCTCCTCTTGGCAGGTTAATGTTTTATAACATTATGGTATTTTTTTATTTTAAATGGGACACGTATTTATTAAATACTTGACTTTGCCCTAATAATTTTACATTGAAATTTTGAACTGCAAAAACGAAGACTAATTAATATCAAGGATAATATTTTTAAAAAAAAATTTTATTAAAAAAAAGTTCGATTGCCTCTGGTAGGATTCGAACACACAACTGGTCCTCCGTAACTCAGTTGGTAAGAGCAGTCGCCTGGATAGCGAAAGGTCGCGAGTTTGAATCCTACCAAAGGCAATTGAACTTTTTTTAAAGTGAAAATAAAATCCTTGATATATTAAACGAGCACTATTGTGAATGCAAAAAAAAAGTTTAAGAAGTCTTCTTACTTATGCATAACAAACGAGTAGTTGCTATACACAAACATTGACATTTGACGATCCCGTAGCCGAGAGGCGAGCATACCGGACTTGGTGTCGCTATCTCTGAGGGGGTTCGATTCCCGGTCGGTCAATGTAGAAAAATAACTTTTCTATATTGTCTCGGGTCTGGGTGTTGTGGTACCGTCGTTGTTTCTGATTTCTGTAACACAAGTGCTTAAACTACTTATCATAGGATCTGAGCAATGTATGTGATGTTGTCCAATATTTATTATTTAATGAATTTTTCAAAAAAAACTATTTTCTCAGTCACTGTACATACCTATAAAAACATTACCCTTCTGGGTCAGTCGAGTAAAAACTGTTGCTACACAAAAGTACCTATCATTAAAACCTGAAACAAAAATCACCTACACACAAAATTAACTAATCGATGCATCTAGAACATCGAAAAAATCGAACATGTTGGTTCCATACAAAAAAAAGTTGTTTATGCTGCGTATTTTTAGCAAATAACACGATCGCTTATAACTAAACATTACTCACTAAACAGTTGGCTAGTCTATAGAAGAGTATAAAAACTAGATAAATATTTAGTGACCACAGTACAACGGCTTTGCGGAACCTTGCATAGGTCCGACAGTCCTACGGGTTCCCACCCAGAGGACTTAGGCTCGAACTACAAGCATCCGGAATTTTTCAGAACCCTATACAAATCGGATTGAATCCGGGCTTGTCCGGAGCCGTTTTGTATGGAGTTCCTTACGCTGCATCTTAGAGTTCGTGGTCGCTACGCTAGAACCTTTCTTCTCGTACAGTCAAGTTGGTTTGTTGTTTAGGTAGGTTGTCAGTTCTGCTAGCGATGTCTTTAACTTTGCAATTTGAAGAACTTTGTCGGTTACTTTGTTCCTAATAGCTTTCTCTTAACAGGCTTCATTAAATCCGTTTTGATCCGTGTACAAGCTAAATGTTTAGTGACTCTAGACTCATGTAGCTCATAAAATACATAATTTACTGCACAAATGCGCGCGTCCTTTACGGAGCTGTCCTCAAGAATGGAGCAGCCGAAAGCATTCAACAGAATCGCCGATTGCTTATTGCATCAATAAAACGATTCGTAAATACTCCTAGCGTATACCGAAACCGTTTGTACACTACCGAATACGCTCACGCCATTTCTATTCTTAACGTTATAGTATATGGCATATATTCGCTTGAAACATACTCATCAGAACCATCGCTGTGCAGTCTACATTCAACTAACTCAACATTTTAGACTTCCTACCTTAAACTGACTAGTTTAAGGCACATTTTTACTTGTACACCTGTTTTGTATTGCCTTCAGCAAGTCTAAATCCAATCCTTACTCTTTTCAGCCTTGTTGTCATGGAAATTGAGCCGTATTCCCTTTGTAATTGAAACTCGTTGGATTGTTATGTAGAGCTGCACTTTGAGAGATTTTCCGTAATTCTCAAATAGATTTCAGCATCTTAAAAGTTTGTGAGTTCAAGTAAATAAGCCGTTGATTTGTGAACTGAATGCGTTGGACGAATGAGGTTTAATATGTTTTGTGTATTCAATGGATAGGTTCTGTACTTTGAATTGAAAAAAATATTTTGCTTTTAATTGAATAAAAGCTTTTTGTTTCTAATTTGCGCAGATAACATTAGTAAATATTACAGAAAAAGAAGTAATACAAGAAATAGGCATCTTAACGTATCGTTGACTCGAAATCCCAGGACAGGAAACTTCAGGACTCGAAATCCTGTCTTGCGACAAATAGTCAACTCAATATTTTCACGATTTGTACAATTCAAATCAGTGCAGTACAGTTTAATTAAATAAATATCTCCTGTAGTTAATAAATGTGTTGTCTGCCGCATTTTTACCTCACATTTAATATATAATCGTTAACAAAAGTGCGCTCCCAAAGAGTATGTTACTCACTTTATCCATTAATGGTATAATAACGTTAATTGGACCTCGAAACCAGTAGTCGCTAATAGGACGGTTTGCTTCGAACATTTTCGAAATAAAGTACACTGCGCTGTTCCAATTTTATATGAAAATCATAAAAAGTCGAATAATTGGACCAAATAACTCAGCATTTATTGGTAATATTCTCAGGACTTCTACAGGGTGTCCCAAGAAGAGTGTACTAGCGGGCGCTATCAAGTGATAAAGAACACTAACACCTATCGATTGAACCATGTATATTCAGCGAAAATAAACGATTCTCGTAATCTTTGGTTTAGAATTGATTTTGACCTGCTTGCGAATATGGAGCAAGAACAAAATGATTACCTACGGGACAGGCTCAGGCAACCTATAATAAGAATCATTGCAATTGCATTAGGCTATAAATCACTGCAACGTAAATTGATTGATAGCTAAAAATAAACCAATATGTTTTAAAAAAAAATTTTCGGATGACTGCTTCTTTATGACTGTTATTTGTGTACTTATATTTATGCTGTGGCATAAAAACTTTCACCTAGCTGTACCTACTTTATTGTATGCGTCTATGATAGATAGGTTGTAAAAAAACCTAATAAATATTACGATTTACTTTTTAAAAAGTTACTTAGCTAAGCACTTGAATCTAACATTATGGCAATGTTGAAGACCGAACGGTCTAGTGAGTACTACCACTTAGACTATAATACTAGCGGTTGTGAGTTTGAATTTCGCAAAGACCAATCGTTATTATTTTATTTATTCAAGTATGTTAATCCGATATTTAGTCGCCTCAGTAAAAGCTTTGCTAAGATTGGGGCTAAGTATTTTGTATGATTGTTGCAGGAATTTATTTATTTTATTTATTTATTATGTACGTACCAGTTTTGCTACTTTTACTCTCGTTGCCACATAAATAAACACTAAAGCATGTCTTTTATAACTATCTACGTACAACAGAAAGCCAGTAAGCTCCACACGTATCAAAATATCAAACCCTTTGACTTCGCAGTGTACAATCTGTGGTTTGCTGGCGCCCTATTCCAGCGCCCCTACAGTTAAAGTTCCGCTTTGCAGTGTAACCACAGTGTACTTAGATAGCCAGTAGAATCACATCTCCCTCAACATGAACCCTTATAGTTGAGAGGCTCTAAGTGCACCTTACTGGTAAAATGCGCATACCTAAAATATATTAAAAAATGCTAATATTGAACTACATCTTACGTCAGTACACAAACTACGACAAAAGTCCAGGCACTGGTTTCAGTGGCTCTGATCAATCACATATTTTAGGCGCACTTCGCCGCAAGGCCTGAACGACGAAAGTCACTGTATGAACTTTCAATTGTTATACCTCGTTTCTTTTCTATGTAAATATAAAAATAATAAATAAATCAATCTCAAAGCTTTGGCCACACACAAATCGTCAATGTAAAATCGTCAAAAATAGTCTTGAACTAAGGGATTCTTGTATTATGAGGTGCCAGACGTTTTAACAACATTTATTAGATACGAATAAATTAGACAATGTTTAAACAATCCGTCAAATGCGAGTTAGACTCGCGATCCGATGGGTCGTAATATTGTATTCCATGATAATATTGTCTGTTTTTTTACTGGCGATTTATGACTGTTCTTTATGGGTCAGACGGACGCACAGACCAACAGTTGGTGCAGGCTTCTTTGAGTGTGGACACCTAAAAACATAAATGGATAAATATCTCTACTTTGCCTCTGCCTAATTGATTTAAATCAGACCAGATTGTCAATATTAACGCCAAATGCACCCAAAAACAAAACCAATACAAAGCATAAGATAAGATAAAGATAAAATTTATTCTGTAAAAAAAACATAGCATTAGTACATGAAAACTTAATTAATTGAGTATAATCTAATAATTATAAAGTTGTTACCTAAATTAAACTAACATGTTTACTAAAGGGAATAAAAATTCCACCCGAAATCGCGGGAAATCGTTCGTATGTGAAACAAATGAACCTACTGTATTTACTCGTAAGCTTAGTGTGGCTCGGCGGTCAGATTGCCGCAATTTGTCTGCTGCGCCGCACTAAGCCTCCCGACCCGCGCTCTTTGTGTACAGATACTGAAATACACTATTGCCTTTACCTGCGTTTAATGCCAAGGCTTAATTGAGACTTGCAAACTTCCCAAAGCCGCTTGCCGTGGCGTATGCCAAGCAATAGATTTTTTAAAGGCTGTGGACGACGATGATAATTGAGCCTTGAGAAAACAAATAACTTCCAAGTCTTTGGTTTCGTAAATTAAATTAATTTTTAAGCTCTACTTTGTTAACATGTATCGGATGAGATCTTAATAGAGATTGGTTCTGAAACATAGATCCTTGCTTAATCTTTTGGGGCGTCATTTGTATTGAATGTATATTTACCTCCCACCGACTTGTATATGACTCATTCTTGGCTATGCTTTTTCTGTCAGTGTCTGTCAGTTTATGTAAAAAGCTGTCTTTACATTTTGATGATGCTGGTGATAAACCTACAGATTAATAATAAATATTAATTAATTATATAATTATGTTATTTTTATTACAAAGAAGTCCCAATAGATAACTACTAACTAACTACAGATGGAAACCTAGCTCAAACCACCATTAAGTTACTTGTTTTGTATCACTGCATAGTTTATCAAAGAAAAACCAACCAAAAACAAACTTCTTAGCAGCATACGCTTATAAGCGCTCAAAGCGCACCCAAAGAGGGTTTCAAAGAAACATTTATTTCACTAAATTAATGTAAACATGTCTCTAATTCCGCTCCCTCATTATATATTAACCAAAGAAGGGATGTTCCCTTTGATCGGCTCTCATCCCTCTAATCCTTAGGATTAAGAAGCTCCACCATGGTTCATTTTTGCATAATTATTCGCTTTATCAGCTAGAAAAAAAATCAATTTGTAAGGTTGCAGCATCGCCTGTTATGTAAATTAAGAGCTTATTGACAATGTAAACAGAAACAGTTGGTTCAGTTATCACGGTATCATCTTGGGCGTGGGCAGGGTATCATCCTGAGTTACATATTTGTTACCGGTTGCTGCTACTGCTTCCATTTTGATACGTTCGGGTGAATAGATTTTGCCATAAATCCCACGCCTGGCAGACGTTTTAATATCCCACCCGATTGACTTATGACCTAGTAAAGGTTGTGGGAAGTCAATAGATGCAAACGGCCCAAGGCTGTGACATTGTAAGGGGAAGGCCTATGTCCAGCAGTGGACTTTTAAGGACTGATGATAATGATGGGTGAAATAGGCGTGGTTTGTGGTAGATTGGTTGGGTTATCTTGGGCAATAGGTAGTTTGTCTTAAAGGATTTTGCTAGTCTTTAGTTAAGACTCATTGGGATATTTATCTCTTAGCACTCCTCTAATTAGCACAGGAGACATTTCTGATTATTCATGTGTTTCACTTCTTAAGACATGTACGAAGTATGTTACCTATTTGCGTACTTCGTGGGGAGTACCCTACTGTATTTATCTACACTGTGGCTCAGTCTTATTAATATTTATTTTGTGAAGCTACCCCAGATTTGCAGTTGCAAATGAGGTGTGTTAAGTTCTCTGCTGCATTGTGTTTTTAACATAATTTAAAGATTTGTGAGATTTACGTAAATAATTTTGCAGGCATCAAATATGAGGTGAATAACTCACATACATTTTGGGGCGTATAAGTCCTATATGAGTAGCATACTCAAACATGTCAAAAATTGAGATAGTTGGTGTGGGAATAAAAAATATATTTAACAAAAGAAACATTGCTTTCTACCAATAATTTTGATCTTGATTTCTAGTTAGAGAGAATTTTTACAATGGATTTGGCAATCTAACAGATGTCAGGAATGTCAATAACGTCAGTTGATCGCTCAGACAAAAATGAAAAAATAAAATATTTTTGTTGCCGTAAACTGTCAAATATTTCTATTTACATTAAAAATAAATTTAAACGATATATAAAACAAAGTCGGGTTAGTTACATCATTATAAATCAAGAACGGCTGGACAGATTTTTATAATGTTTAATTTGTTGAATTTGTCCCGAATAGCAGAATAAATATTAACACATCTGAAAATTTGAAAATTTACAAAAAAAAACGAATGAATAGGCGGTACGAAGTTTTCTGGGACAGCTGGTTATTACTATAGTACTGATATTTAGGGAGATAAAGGTACAATCCTGAATATATTGCAAGTCATTATGAGATCTCTTACTATATAGTTTGTACTAAACCTTGTTTACACTCAAGAACTACAAGTGACACTAATTGGATGTCCTGTCTCCGCCTAAGCTATGTAATTTTGCATCAAATAACAACTACCCTACGATGTAACTAGTCTCTCATTTCCATATTTCCGTAGAAAGTAAAGGTTCCTCGAAGAAATGATATAGCTTGCACCTTTAATGCTGTATTAGGTACTTTATTAATAGTTTCATCCCATAAAAGTGATATCGCTGCTAATTTTATGTTGAAAAACTGGAAACCAGTGAAAGGCTTTTAAACTGTGGTCTAGGTAGTCAGTTAAACATTAACCTGGGGTTATCAAGATGTTAATTGCCGTTGATTGAATATGATCCTGTTAAGAGACTGTTTCGAATCAGAAAATGCATTTGTTCATTGCATTTCTAAGTAGTGCCCCTAAATTTGTGGTTCGACGCGTGTTGGTACTAAATATCGCACGAAAACTTATCATAGCAGCACGCAATGAAACATGGCTGTATCTTCGTCTTTAGGTAGCGAAAATTAGGGAAAATAATTATCTTCGCATGGACGCAATTGTTCGATTAGAAAACCCTATGTAATGTTTATAGCTATCAAAGTTGGCCTATCACTTGACGTATAAAAGAAAAAAGAATTAAGAGAACTAGCATCTTTTTTGTTTGTTTTTCCAATATTTTTTGTTTTTATTTTTTTTTGGTAGTAGTATGTTTTTTTTTAATATGTGCAATAAATACTATAGTATTAGGTACCACTAAACCAGCAGTTCTGTGATAAATCAATTATTTGTACTGTTTTGATGATCATATAAATCACATTGAACATCGTAAAAAGTAAAATGTATTATACCTGGATCATTTTCAGATGAAGTACATGTTTTTTATACCTACTTGACTCCGCCCGTCTTTAAAATCATTATTTACCTCTTAGTAAAGATTAATTATGGAAAGCAAAAGCAAAAGCAAAGCAAAATTAAGCAATTGAGAATAGAGAAATCATTGTTTTGCAAAAAAAATACAAAATTACTTAATTGTACTGTAATATGTCATGGGAATTATTTAAGCCAACTTCGTTTACATCCTAGACTTGAAGTTGTCAAATAAATACAATTATTTCCTCTAATTTAAACAAAAAGGTTTCGACCATTCAAAATTAAAAGAAAGTGTCCGTTAGCAACGTATCTGTAGCAGAAAAGGTAATGAAAGTGATAAGTATCGCTCGCCCCCCGACTCTCCTTATTTGGGGCCGGCACGTTGCGGTCAAGCGGTACCCTTTTTGGCCCATGTTTTGGAGTTTCTTAATTGAATTAATCCTTTAAGACTCGGTTTAAATTGTCAGCGAAATTTTATTTCTCTTTCTTGATGGCTACTTTGTTTTTGTTTATTTTTGTAGACGAATGAATATAGAGCTAGCTTTTAGATATTAGTCGCAAGAACGTAACGCCTTAAATATTCACGCGTATTGACTTGAATTTTATTTTGTTTTGAAAAATGTTAGATTTGTTTAATGTACTGGTTTTGATTCTCTTAAAATTTACCAAAAGTAAGAATAAAACATACGAATATATATTGTCCAACAAAAAAAATACTTAAAATAAAAATTGTAACAGTTGTAATACATTTTACTACCTACTACTAACCAAAAAGTTTATGCAAAACCTATCACCATAATCACATTTGGCTGCCATCTCCTTTATCCTCTCTAAACTTTACAGTTTCGCGAAATTCTATAAGCTTCGCCTTTAAAGGCAGTATTTCATAGCTTAAATTAAATTCTGCAAGCCACGTTAGTCGGTAAGTCACTGAACTTAGCTAAGCCCAACGTTTCAGGGCGGGCGGCAGCGGGGAATAATGTACGGCCCAAGTTTATGAGAAATACTCGTATCTATTTATTACGATTAGTTGGTGTGGACAGAAATGGCGCTCCGAAGTAGGTTTCTGACAAATTGATCGCTAACTTCTGAGGTAAAGCTGTTTTATACGTTTAACCGTGAATAGCAGAAAGGAGGAAATGGGAGACACTAATTTTTGAATAATATTTATATAACAGACAAAAAATGGAAAAGGTTCAACTAATTTTATCTTGTGGCTTATATGGAAGAAGACTCATTTTATTTAGAAAGAAAGAAAGAAACGTTTATTCGACACACAAGAGAAAATAATATAATAATACACAAAACAATATAAATTAGATATTGTGTCGAAAAGGTGCCCGCTCAGCATTTGTCGTGAGAGCCACAGACTTATCACGACGCTGATTTTCGGCGGGAACCTCCGACGCTGGAACGTGCAGCGAGTGACGCAGCGGCACATCGGACCACCAGAGAATCCCAAATCCCTCCAACGGACTCCGGGCCCATGAGGAGCACAAGATCGGTCGGAGAAAACCTGGAACCCCCGATAGGCCGATGCACCGCCGCCCACAAGCATTTAATAAATATTTATTTAACAAAGTACAAAAAAGGTGTAGTTAATGATATCTTGTATGGTCTACCAGATAACTATTCAGCTAGCAGAAAATTAGAGCAATGGGAGAGAGATGAGAGAAAAACACATAGCTCTATCAGCTGAATCTGATTCATTGTAGAGATTGTATGTTAATTTAAGACAGTAAACACTCCGTCCAATAAACAATAAAAGCAATAAAACAGTTACTTTGCTTTTGCGCGCTTGTTTCGCTTCGTTTTATAGTTTGTTTCATAATCACAGCCATAGCCCTAAACACGCGCCAGGCGTAGCGGGACTGCGGGAGCCAGGTACTGACGTAATCGTATTAGCACTGTGACGTCACGACGCATTAATGTTGTGAGGCATTTTTATCCTTCTATACCCGATAATAAAATATTTTCATAACCTAAAATACCTACTAATGATATGGTTTAGTTAAGAAGATAATTTTATTATAGTGAAACTAAAGTTTTCAAATTACTTTTAACACGTTGAAGAGCTGGCAGTAAAAATCCTTAAATTTTCAGATGATGTGTCCGAACCACGCCAGAACAAAATTAAGAAAAGTTTATTTTTCAAATTGACCCAACTGGGAATCGAATCGTTAACTCCGCCACTGCGACGTTTGAGTATTAAAGGTTAAATAATAACATTAATTTAACTTCTGTTACTTCATTGCCACACGTATTACACTTATGTATCGGATAAGTGGCGCATATTTCACTACAGTTTATATTTTTTACAATAACAAATGACTATTATGAACTTCTAACTCCAAGACCGACAAATAGCGGTAACCGACTAGCTGCTGAGTGGGTATTATCGTCGCGCCTCAAGAGCACTCATGTCACTCCGAGAGGTGTGGGTTACTCAGTGCTGTTGATATCTCAATATTTTGAGTTATGTGTACACTTTGAGTGAGCCATCATCGCACAATGAGCACTATTAAAACAGACTGGCAGACTTTAAAATCAGACGACTGATGTTTTCCTTAAACCTTTTTAAAGCTTATACCTCTCTGACTATAAAAAGATAAATTACGGTGTCACACTTGTTAAATATTGCAAAAATATTTCTTTTAAGTGGTATTGGTATGTATGTGGTATCTTGATGACAAGAATGTATGGTCAGTCCAGCCTGCACTAAACTGATGTACCTACTTGTTTATTTTGATTGTATTTTTTTTATGGCAGCTAGTGGTGACTGAGTTTGTTCCAGCGTTTTTTCTCAGCAAGAGATTGTCTGTGTCTTGTCTCAAAGCGCTAGTAGCGCTAGTAGGGCCCAAAAAATAAGGAGACATGTTCTGCCCCATATGGGCCAATAATGTTATTAATAACGTTCATAAGTGGCAATTCTCTGTCGTAAATTGAATAAATGATTTTTGTCTTTTTTTGACCGAATCAAAACAGGTTAGATACACCGTACAACTCGATTGATCTCATGACTGAGAATCGCCATCATAACGTGGAATGAAACACACATTACGAATTTCATGATCTTCATAATTCATTCAGTAGTTTGCCACACTAGTTTTTGACAAACAGTGTCTAGGTTTCGTTAACATCTGTCACAGTTAGGCAGCGATATCTTTAAAAAGACTCACGTTGTGGTACAAATACCGGGAATCGAACTCATCCTCAGAGTAGTGTAATTTTATTCCCTAGGCTATTGCACCAACCGTGCCGTGTGGGGACGGCCGTAAAAAATACACTTCCCCACCGCCAACAGGAGGCGTGTCCTAAGAGGCGACTAATTCCTGTAGCAATAGACGGGCAACAGTGTCTGCGTGCGAAATGTTATAAAAAACTGCGCTCGCCAATGCCTGCCAAGCGTTGCGAGTATTGGCAATCCTCTATGTTCAGTAGTGGACGTCCTATGTCTGAAATGATGATGATGATGATTGCACCAACATTATTAAGCTTTTCTTATAATTTATTTAAATTATGAAATAACAAAGGTATAATGTGTTGCATATAAAAACGATGACCTCCGCAGAAGTATAGAACTGTGTCGCAGTTCACATTATAAATTAATCAAGCCACCATCAGCATTAGCACCACCAGCCACTGAATCAAGAAACAACATTAATTTCTAACTTCAGGGCTGTCACCAGACAATAGAAATGGACATTATCAAGCGCGCTGTATTACCGGCCTGGATTCTGGCATTGTGGTGTGTGAGGAAAAACAAAGCCGCCATTAGGCTGTTGCCGGCCTATGACAAACAATGCAATGCCGTCGAGAAATAGCGTTAGGGTTAGCACTTGAAAGTTTTTCTTTTAAGTTTGATCAGACAACATCACATACATTGTTCTGATCCTAAGGTAAGTAGCTGAAGCACTTGTGTTATAGAAATCAGAAACAACGACGGTATCACAACACCCAGATCCGAGATAACATACATCGTTTTTTACATTGACCTGACCGAGAATCGAAGCCGGGACCTCAGAGATGGCGACGCCAAGTCCGGCGTACTCGCTTCTTCTACGAAGGTAGTCGTATATTAAGATAGTAGTAAGCTCAAATATACTAAAATGACTTCTAAATAAATTTAAAATACAAACGACCGCCGCCAGATTGAATTGTATACAGTACCAGAGTGGAATTATATACCGTTTAAATATATAATAATACAATAAAAGTTCTTATCCCATTTCTATATTGTAATGGTATCCTCATCATCATCGTCATTATAATTTTAGCCATAAAACGTCCACTGCTGAACATAGCCTCCCTCAATGACCTATCATCGGGAGGGGATTGCCAATACTCGCCATGCTTGACTCAGGCGGATTGGCGAGCGCAGTTTTTTATCAGATTTCGCACGACGATGCTGCTGCCCGTCTTGTGCTACAGGAATTAGTCGCCTCTTACGACACACTTCCTGTTGGCGGTGGGGAAGTTTATTATTTACGGCTGCCCCCACACGGCACAGTATATAATAGTATACTCTGTGAAAATTTTCAAAAGGGTTCGGCCTAGTAAGTCAGTTAGTAAGTCAGAAGTTTTCGTTTAATTTATGTAGGTAAGTATATCGATAACTGAACATTATTTACATTACCTTGCGTAATAATAACTACAAATTATTAGGAAATGTGGCAAGCTCATAGCAAAGTTGAGTCATGTTTGAGCTTATTTATGTTCATAAATCCAGTTTGGGGACTCTAGTAAGTAACTATATTACAATTGTTTTAACATCACTGTGAATCCAGTTACTGTTGTTTGAATCAGTTTGTTTAAATAAAGTTTATTCTTATTCTTATTAAGGTAATTTTACAGTACATAACCAAAAGTCAAGTAAAATGTTGGTTTTTATTGTATGCTTATGTGTTTATCTACATATATGATTTTATTTGTTGTCTTGTGTTAACTCTACAATAAGAATTGTACCCTGTTCAACTGCAGTGGAGATCCATGTTTGTTTTTCATAGTTGAAAACACAGTTTTGAATATAAATAATGGAACCTAAAGAATTAATTATTATGTGGACAACCCTAATTTTCCGAAATGCCTTTTTCCTGTGCGTTTCGTGGAATTCGCAATTAATCTCTTAGAGCGGGCCGAGGCTGAAAATAATCTGTTGCTTTTGTTCGTTTGTACGAACAAAATGTGCCTACATCTATGGCTCTTAATTTCGGGTCTATTAGGGCAATATAAGGTAACATAACAAGTTAGAATTACAAATCTCAAATTGAAGATCCTGCGCATATTACAGAATTTAAGCGGCCGATAGTTAGTTAGTTTAGTTTAGTTGGATTTGAATTACTATGAAAACCTACCAATTACATATCATTTTAGTGCCTTTTCTTTTGTTTATTAGCAATCAAACTATCGGCCAATAAAAAAGTATCTAGTGTCGGGGCTCTAAAATATTTCCAATTAGATTAAAGATTTACAATTACAACCTTTGCAACACAAATATATTATTACTAGATGTTGCCCGCGACTTCGTTCCCGTATAAGATTTTCTGCGCAACTTTCTTTTTTTTTTTATAATCTCTGAGTCTCCTGACAATAATTAACACAACAAAAAATAATTAGCGAAATTGTTCCATCCGTTCTCGCGTGATGCAATGACCAAGGGAAATAGGGATTAATTTTTATTTAGAGAGATAGATCAAGCGCCTGACTATTGACGCAACATTGTATTGCCATAATCTTGAAGTAAGGAATTAACAATTTCTGGTTACAAGGTGGTAATTGGTAAGGGTGTGTTCCGAGCTTATATAGAAAAGTAAGTTTTTTGACCCGCACTGGAAATCAAACCCGAGACTTCACGTTGCGACAAAGCACTGCGCCACTACACTAACTAAGTCGAACGTTTACTTAAATCTCTGCATAACGAGGTTTATAATTCTCGTTACATGAAAACGTTTTATTTTGTTTGAAACTTTTAAAATTATTCAAAAGCATCAAGTGATTACAGTGTCCTACAAAAGCCTAGTTTATTCTTAATTTTTAATCCTCTAGACAGAACCCAAACCTGAAAACAAAAGAGAAAAATATCACAAGAAAAGTCATAACAACTGCACTGAAAACTTCAAAAGATTAGCTCTTTGTTACTTGGAGTCTAACTCACAAAGGCAAGCTAACTATTGTTATGTTTTTTTTTGTTTACGTCTAATATTAACCCTTCTATATCTAACTCGTAATCTTCCATTTCACGATTAATTATCATCAAGACCAGCGAGTGGCGATACTCCTGTGCCTTGGAATTAGGTGAGGCAGGTTACTGGTATTTAGCACATTAACGATCATAATGGCAATGGGCTGGTCACATTTGCCGAAGATCGGATAATTAAAGTAGAAGTGTTTTAAGACAACGAATGGGCTAGTTTACTAAAAAAAAATGTAGTCCGTCGGTTGGATTAACAGAAAATATTAGACGTATTTTTTCTTTTCTCAATCAAACAAAAAATTATGAAGATATAGCCCTTTAAAGTTCCGCGTAACGTCATGCCTAGCGACACTTTTAAGCAAGGCGTGAGGTCACTGCCAAACTTTGATGCGCTTTATCTTTGTCATTTTTTGTTTGATTGACAAAAGGAAATATGTGTCCAATATTTTTTGATAATCTAACGGACTAAATAGAATAATCATTTTTTGACCTAGGAAACTAGCCTATTGTGTCATGTTTTTATAACTATCGATAAATTAAAGATTATTGATGTTTGTTTATCTATTGAAGCACGTCTCTTATTCACCTTTAGGCCCCGAATTCCGAACTGTTCGATAGCAAATTGTTGACTGGCAAACCACGTGACATTATAATGATTTTGCATTATTGTCACGTGATTTACCGGTTGTCAATTCGTTATCGTAGGGTTCTGAATCGGGTGCCTGAATAGACAAACAAGCACCTAACATTTTTAACCGCCTAAAATATCTCATCATCATCATCATTTCAGCCAGAGGAGGTCCACTGCTGAACAAAGGCCTCCCCCAATGACTGATCATCGGGGGTAGGATTGCTAATACTCGCCAGGCTTGGCAGTCGGGTTGGCGAGCGCAGTTTTTTTTATAAAATTTCGCACGAAGACGCTGCTGCCCGTCTTGTGCTACAGGAATTAGTCGACTCTTACGACACGCCTCTTGTTGGCGGTGGGGAAGTGTATTCTTTATGGCCGTCCCCACACGGCACTTAAAATATCTAGCTAGTCAAAATAAACTGAAATTTGCGTCACCGCTATTAAGCTGTATCATATTTAATATTAATTGAGGTTCCGTTGCACCTGTTACGAGTGGCGTCAAATGTGCCGTTTTAATTAATTACGGTGGCCGTCAAGCGCGTCACGCCGTCATAATGACGGTGACATGTGAAGCGATACTGATTTGTTGGGGTTGCGTGGACACCCTATTAAAGCCCCTTAGATGTACGCGATATTTAGGATAGGAATAAAGCCCGAGTCACACATGTATAGTCCGTTCGTCTTTGGTTAATGAAAATTTCAACAATTTGGCATGTCTTTAATAACTTCTAGGCAAAATTTACTAACTTCTAGAATAAAATGATTTTTGTGTTAAATGGTGAATTACTATTGTAGGTTTTTATTTTTTGGCTTATTTTTAAATAAATAATTGTATTAAAAAGTGATGTCAATATTGTTTACAATATTTTACATACAAAGAAAAACGTTCTTTACAAACGTTGCTTGGTGTCACTACTTATTAACTAATAAAATATTGTTTATTTATACTGCATATTTTCTTATATTCGGGTACGTCCCACATTATGCTTTGGGTTGGTACTACAAATTAGCTGGTAATGAGACGAAGTGACGAAATTCAGTCACCTTTACTACGTAGGTAGGTTATAAAGTCCATGTTATCTTGTCATCTAAATGTTTTGCAATGTCGAGCAGAAAGTATCAAAAAACTATGCTTCTATGCGTTTGTTTATAGCTGCCACGTTTTTTGTATTTCGAAATAAACGTTATTATTATATGGAACATGGTCTTTCTGCCCAACAAATTGGTTGTCACCTCCGTGTCAACACTGACAGGTTATTATAGCGATTTTTAATATCGCCGCCGAGACGGGTCACGGTTTGGCCCGGTGATGGTAGGGTTATAAGATTTCGGTGACATATTGAATGTGTTAATCTGTGTCAAGTTAAATGCACACTATTACTCAATGTAATTTTATTTACTTTTGTTTCTCACTAGGCGTAGTAAATAAATTAAGAATACAATTTAACGAACAGCAAAACTGGTTTTATTCTGGGTCCCGGTAACCTTGAACTGTTTGTAATTACATATAAAATGAATTTTTTGACAAAAAGGTGATAGTTAAAGCCGTAACGTACAGCCTATACATATAACGTAATAGCGTCGCTATTTTGTAAAAACCTCTAACAAACGTTCTATGCCCTAATAAATAAAAATAAGAACAGAAACTCCGAAAACGAATCCCGAATAGCTCGCAATTCACAGGAATGTTTTGTGTCCAGGTATTTCCGAAAATCCGGACAGTTAACACTAAACTGCGCGCGGAGTTATTTTCCAAAAAGTTTCGGACAAAGTCGGCAAAATTTTTGGGAAAGTCGCTAAAAAGTTTGTACAAAATCGCAAACGTTGTAAGTAATTTGCGACGTCCGATGCACGCGTGTCGCACGCCCGCCGTGCGTTGCTTTTTAATTAATATAGGGGGCGAGTGTGCCCGGGTATAAATCTTAGTTAATGCCCCTTTAGTCTGGCCAAGAGTGGGGTTACAACAGCTTCGGTATTTTTAAGACTTGCTGTGACATCGAAAGGTAATTAAGACAAGGAAAGAAAGGGCAATTGTTACTCTATACTTTATTCGTATGTGATTAATTTGTGTAAATTAATGTGTGTGATTTTTTAACTTTTATATAGTATATTTTCCAAGCAAGCGCGCAAACAACTTAATGCGATATAAGTATTATTAAAATTTAATTTATAACATTTTTGTTTTTGGCGTTTTGTTTTTCATATGATCTTTAAATTAATATTATGATATTTAAGTAGCAATTTTTATTGAAGTATCTTTTTTTTTTCAGTCTTGTCGCTAACCTTCCATTGTTTTTAATCACCTTGTCATAAAGGCAAAGTGGTTTTTACATTTAAGTGTTAGATATTATCTCAGATAAAATACCAACAGCTTAAGTAATGTTCTCGGTAGCTCAATTGAAAAGCACTTGCCTAGAAAGCGAAGAAACATGATCCCGATTCCCACTTGAGCCAAGCGGTATTGTTTTACACTCTGTAATGATAAATTACAATTATGTCCTAAGTGATAACAGAAGCACAGTTACCCTACCCAGCCTCATGTGCGGCTCTCGACGCGTTCGCAGCCGATATGTCTTTGCGCTGATGGTCGAGCGAAACCATTAAACTGCACTCAGGCGATTTATTAAAAACTTGATGACTATATCATACATCTTCACTTGGAGCTGTGTAAATAATTTCTCTGTCAATCAAATACATACTTTACACATAAAAGTAAAGAAATTAATATACGTTTGTAATTAATAAAATACTGCAAAAACCTACCAGTTGTTTATCGTACGCGCGGCTTGGTTATTAGTTTATGGGACCAAAAGTTAGGCTCCCCAGGTGTTATTTAAGATAGAGATATATTATTTCCAGTAGCTTGACTTTTGATTGGAGTATTGCAGATCATCATCGTATTGCAGTCCATTGCTGGACACAAACCTCCCACAAAGAGCGCCAGAGAGCAAGCTGGGGGGCGTCGTATACTACGTTTGCCAAGGCGTGGTTTCCACTCGAGAACCCGTTTACTCCACCTTTCATCGGTTCTGCGACAGATGTGGCCGGTCCACTGCCAGTTTAGCTCGCTACATTTTAGTTCATTACTTTGGTTTTCTGTCGGATAACCTCGTTACATTCTATGAAAGTAGTAAACTCTAAAAAAAAATAAGTAAACAAAAGCTACAATAATTATTAGTCAACCAGTATCTTAGTCTGTGAAGCGTTTTCCATTTCAATCTGTGCAAGGTTTTTTTTCAAATTTACAACGACTTTCTGTCGGCTTCTTTATTTACTCTGATTATTTTATTGATTGACCATATCTATACCTAAATATTTATTGTTGTTTTCTTTGTTCCAGAAATGCGACTTTCCTTGAGCCTCATCTTCAAGGAGTAAGGCGCCGTGACAGCCGCAGTTCCGATTCTGACCACGATGAGCGGTCTACTGAAGATGACGAGCGATCACTCATACGCAGGTAAAGGCTAAACCTCTCCAAGTAGTAGGTAACCCTAATAACGCCCAACTTCTAAAGACCTGACTTTTGTGCTTTAATACGATTTTTTTAAAATGGGAGCAACATGAAAATCCCAAAAAAATACATACTAAATAATGTGAGATCAACAGTTACGATTTGAGCTCTTTTAAGGAAGAGATTTAATTTTTTTTATTTTGGAGCAGTCTGACAATCTGTCTGACACACACACTCGGAATTGACCCCTAGAACTCTTGCTATGTGGCCGTATTCTTTTCCAAATGACCTACAGAATTTTTCAAGTGTTTGTTATGCTGTGAGCCAGACTTACGTGGCATGCATACAGAAAGGTCGTAGGTTCAGACAAAGGCAGCCCCTTTTTTTTAAAATGAAATATAAACACGGTCAGGTACATATTATCAATCGTACTTACACAAATATTAACCTCCTTTTAAATTCATTTAAACCTCATACCCCTAGTTTTGTTTTATCAGGAAACTTCAGTAGTCAGGCAGGGGTAACTACCGCTACGTTTTTATGATATCTGTGATTCTTGTACTGGTGCCTTCATATACTATTTCTCCTGAAGTATAAGACCTAGAAACAAATGCTATGCTCAGAATATTGTGTACGTTTTGACACTTTGACAATTTTTATCATTTTTAATGAATATTTTATGTCAAACTGGGCTTAAGTAGTAGTAGTAGTAGGCTTTTAAAACCACATCCTAGTTTAAATTTGACGACTTTACTTACGCTTTAATATTTTTTCACAGCTCTCCAAGGACAAGGCTGCCACCCCCTCCTCCCCCGCCGCCGGACGACGAGCCGCCACCACTAAAACCCAGGGAGTTCTTCGAACGGCTGCAGAGCCAGGCCATGAGGGAAGCGCAGGCGAGGAAGAGGCCACGTGACCTGAAGGACCAGCTGTTCAGGCCCGTGGAAGCTGACGGAAGTTTGGGAGACAGTCTGAGTCAGGTGAGCGGGATCATTCTGCTTTCGTACCAACAGCATTTTATTTAAATTGCATTAATATAACTGTGCCGTGTGGGGACGGCCGTAGCGCCGTGTAGGGACGGCCGTAAAGAATACACTTCCCCACCGCCAACAGGCGACTTATTCCTGTAGCACTAGACGGGCAGCAGCGTCTTCGCGCGAAATCTTATGAGAAACTGAAAACTCGCCTGCCAAGCGTGGCAATCCCCCCGATGATAGGTCATAGGGGGAGGCTTGTGTTCAGCAAAGGACGTCCTATGACTGAAATGATGAACTGTAGAACGTGCTCGGCGATGAGGAAAATATCGTAAGGAAATCTGCACATTCTGATATTGACTGGATGTGTAGCTATAGTCCAAAATGGTCTGGTTTCTCCGTCTAAATGGTTAGAAAGGTCTGATGGTAATTACTCCAAATGTTATAACTATAACTATCGCATCTAAGATCACCAAGTCAAGCATATTCCAACTCGGAATAGGACGAAGCAAGCGAAAGAAGTAAAAGCATTGTTTTAAGAACTTGAACTTAAATCTGGTGACTACTATGGATTTGCTTCTTGTCGTGGCCATACAGATGCAGTGACTCGCTATCACCTAAAATACCCGAACCCAAGACTAAAACCAGACAAGTGCGAATCGGAATCGCCTACCGCGGGTTTCGTACAAATTTTTAGGTACATATGATAAATATTTCTGGAATGGAGTCTCGCTGTTTAATTACAAATTTATTTAATAATAAATTACAAATGTATAGTTTTTAGATTTTGTCCTGTACTTGGATTACAAGACGATATTATTTGCCAAATTTCATAGTTCTAGGTCAACGGAAAGCACTCTATAAATTTTGATTCCCTTGAGAGTGTTGAAATATATTTTTGCTGCATAAACGATACTATCTTTTTTTACTTCAACTCTGAAGTTTGATTTGTTTACAGCTTTAAGGGACTAGATCTGAGTTGGTTTTAATTTAAACTTAAAACCTCTACGCGTTCCCAGGGTCTTGACAGACATACAGACAGACAGACAGACGGACAAGAGAGTGATTCTATAAGGGTTATGTATTTTCCCTTCAATGTACGGAATCCTAAAAATCTTTTTTTTATTTTTATCATTTTATTTGATTAAAGCAACGCCATTGATTAACTATCATTAATGAGTCAGTTTGCATAAACATCGTGTTGTTTAATAAACACAAAAGCAGAACAAACGTTACTGAACAACTAAACATTCCGTGCAGTCCCGGTCAAACTTCTCCAGCAATCCTTTATAGTCCAACAGGACCGAAGTTACTATTTCAACTAGATCCAGAACTCTGTCTAATGAACTGTCCCATAAAGTTTCCAAATACAGTAGTACACAGCGCTGATGTCGGTTTATATAAAGTATTGTTTATTACCATGAACAATCTAGTGTTGTACACGAAATTCTGACAAACTTTAGAACAAAATTTTAAATTAGAACTTTTTAGTGATGGGAACGAATGGAATGTAGTCTAAATATTATCGTGATTTCCAGATTAAATCGAGCTATCGATTTAAAAAAAGGTAACAAAAATACGGAATACTTTTTTTTAAATCACATTATTGATTTTTCACTTACAATCTCTATTTAATGACAAATTCTGACAACTCTCGCCCATACTAAAACAGTACAGGCACAGATATAAAAAAGATTTTTTGTGGAACAAAATAAATGATGTTTTTACTCTATAGTACATATATTTCATGTTTCTAGCCAAGTTAAAAAATCGACCGTTATTAATCAGATTTACGATTTAAAAACGAGTTTAAAATATGAATGCACTATCTACCTCTATACTGCTTTCTAATAGTTAAAGTCTCGTTTTCCATTTTGTTAAAGTGTTTGTGTCGAACGTATTAAATTATTTTGGTAATTGGCGTGCCAAGTATTGACACTTACATACGTTACCTACATAATAATTAAAATCTAATCCGTATTAATTACTTGGCCACAATTGTTTTCAATACGATAACAATAAGGAAATAATTATTATTTTTTCATTAAATCAGTAGTAATAAATAACCAAAATGTTTTACTTTGCTTGGGCATTTTTGTTACCTTTAATTTATTCGATACTTACTCAACTATCGACTTGTTGACAACACTAGAGTGGAATACAGTTTTTAGTTTCGCAGACTACCCGCGGACGCATTTGCATGTCGGATTGTGTTGCGGGAAACGAAACGTCGTTATACTGAAATATAGTAAACCGCGTATAGGATACCGCATTTGCTTCTAATGGATATGTTTCCGGTGCAATTTATATGTCTTGTAACGTAATGTTGTAATAAGCATTCATCGCAGGAAATACTATTTTATTACATAGAATTATCATGTCAGGCGAAGATGAATAAATGTTATTAGATACTATTATTACAAGCCGTGAAAAAACTAACTGTTATCTTGGTGAAAGGCTTATAGACAAGATTGATGTGTAAGATGAAGGAATGGATGTGTAACTTACTTTACGCCACCGAAAACGCTGTCCGCGTAGCGGAGTATTAGTCACATAAAAAACGTTGGCTTCGACACACGAAGGAGCAGAAGATAACAGATTTTTTGTAACTCGAACTTTTATTAAAAAAAATTACTTATAAATCTTACCTACTCTTACAGCTCTTTCCTAAAATGTTATTCGGTACTTCAGCAATGACCTATTAACCCGTTAACATCCAAGCGGTCTCATGAGACAGCACAACAATAGAATTTCTATTATGTCTCGTTAACGTAAGCTTGATTAGTTAAGGGTAAAAAAAAAGAACTGTTACTTAACAGTGCATTAGATTTTGTTTAATAAGACATACAATAATCAGAGTCGGACGAGAGTCATACAGAAAGTGTTTGTTCTCATCAAACTAAAATCTCCATAATTAAGTCCTATAACAATTTCAAATTCAGTAACGAAATTCATATCTAAATTTAAATCATGCTACACCAATCAAGAGAACGCAACAATCATATTAGAACAGTTAGGAAAGTTTCATACACTTAAATTTTAAAGTCTATAACCAAACAAAACTAAAAATATCAACAAACGACTTTAAAGCAAACTTACAAGGTTACCAACATTCTGTACCCTCCCTATTACCATTTGAATGCGAAAACCGTCTTCTAAAGTAACGCTAGGAGAGCAATATTTTTCAATTCCCAGCGAAGATTAGATTTGCCACCGTCAATGGTTCTGTCTCGGAGCTCTTAAGGCGATATTTGTTCGATCATATAAAGCAGCATTTGAAACTACTTAGACAGACGTCTTCAAGCCTTTTAAGTCGGGTAGTGGTAATATATGATGCGAATAACAAGACATAAGATTGCAAGCATGAAATTTAAACTAGCTTATAAAATAAATATAAAGTGTCTTGAAACTTAAAGTTATTTTCATAATATTTTTTACATTTTGTAAAAAGTTTCCTAGACCTACTTTTCTTGATGTTAATTACTTTCTGAACTGATTTATATGGGAGACGATTTATGCACGACGACGATGCAAAGCCAAAATTTACATATCTCAACATAGTTTAAAAATATCCAAATACAATTCTTCAAGCCTTTTAAGTCGGGTAGTGGTGATATATGATGCGAATAACAAGACATAAGAATTGCAAGCATGAAATTTAAACTAGCTTATAAAATAAATATGAAGTGTATTGAAACTTGAAAGTTATTTTCATAATATTTTATACATTTTGTAAAAAGTTTCTTAGACCTACTTTTCTTGATGTTTATTACTTTCTGAACTGATTTATATGGGAGACGATTTATGAACGACGACGATGCAAAGCCAAAGTTTACATATCTCAACATAGTTTAAAAATATCCAAACACAATATTTTGTGTTCTTTGAAGATACGGATAAAGTCATAGCAAAATACACTAATGCATTCTGTAAATAGGACAGTTACATCTAAAGTTAATCTCAATATTACACAGGATGTTTTGTTTAAATAAACTTTTCTAGATATTGCGTTATCTTCTTGAAAATGTTTAGTCCATTGCTCTGCTAGGGTGAATTTGCGGTTCTCATCATGGTTTTAGTTTAAAAGGATTCCTAAAGTGGTTTGGTTTGATTTGAACTAAGAGATGACATCAAAATAATTATTAGTTTCTATAAAACTTAGGGCCGATTTTTCAATACCCAGATAACTTTCATTTGAAGAATAAGTTTGACATGTTGACAATTTTTTGTATAGAAAATACGACAAGCATCAATTTTATTCTTCGGATAAAAGTTATCTGGGTATTGAAAAATCGGCCCATAATGAAAGGCTAATAAAACAATTATGCAAGTAAGTAAGTAATCTTCTGCACATCTGTTTTTACTAATACACCTAATTCTTTATAGGTTAACACTGATATGAAATTTTGACTTTTAACACCCAGTTTCCATATTCCCACACCTTTAAAATCCCACAAATCTGTACATACTAAAACTACTAAAAGCCATATGTTTCGACAACATTTGCGCTCAAAACACGTACTTGCACTCGAAACACTTGCAGACACTCTTTACTTTTAAAATATAACACAGGTCAACGGGGTAGAGTCTAAAATCTCATAACACCACAGTGTGGTGATTTGTACATCCAAGTGTTATTCTAGTTCTTCGGTCATTGTTATAGAGTCGAAAATATCTTCGTTTTCAGTGGTGAGGTGTACCTTCAGGTGTTACTTCACAGTCAATTGAGGCAGCTTTGTGAATACTTGAGGCCGTCGCACCCCTGACGTACAACGGTTTTGTTTTGAATTCACGTTTGTTGGTAAAACACGTATGTGACAGAAGGAAAAACGAGTTTTTTATCAATAGTTCTCTAATGAAAACACTACTCATTCCTAGGAAAATATTCTATGATAAACTGCTTAACTTCGGCAAGGAACACGCAAACAGCCAGATTGCTACCGTTCCTACCAAAAGAGTGCATTGAATTAACAAGCAATATTTAAGTAGCAATTATGAATACATTCTTTTATAGTTACCTACTGCTAAGTTGTTTTTCAAGCCGCTGAATGCAGTCTGCTTTCAACCGGCCAATCTGGAAGTCATTAGGGGAGGCCTATGTTCAGCAGTGGACGTCCTATGGCTGAAATGATGATGATGATGATGATGACGTTGTTTTTCAGCTTAATAATGCATACCAAGATGATTAGCAGCTTTTTTAAAATAACCCTGTAGGTACCTGTGAGACTAGTGAATGAAATTAAAAATTAAATTATATTTATTTCAAGAAATTGATTCTCATAGTTACATAGTTACATTACATTAAATTATTAATATCAAAAACCACACATAAGTTAATTAAATTAAATTAAATTGAACTAGATTTTGATTAAAATGATCACCAAAACATCACATAGGTCGACACAAAAACATTTCATTTAGGATTTTTACAATACACATCACTTATTATCAATTTAATTTATTAAATGTCACATATAATAATCCTGCAACTTTCATACACAGATAGTACAGTTTTATTTTTTTAAACCATTTTAAATAACATAATCTCCTAAAAGCTATTACATGAAATAGGATACTAACTTGTTTGATACAAGTCTTAATTGGTAACTTCTAAGCAATTCGGCTCTTTGGCGTCAAGTTAATAACTTCACTTTTAAGGTAAACTTAATCAAAGAGTGGAATGTTCAAAGCGAGTGTTTACCCAAAAGGGTAAGTCTAATAAATTAGTAATGAAATAGCAGCTTATTTGCATGGTATTTTGTTCTGTATCACGTTTATTTAAAGTTTAATTTAGAATGAAAATTGGTGAACTGGTCACATCAAAATAACAGAAAAGTAGGAGGTTGGGATTTCCCAAATCGTCTTTCGGATTTTACATATGATTTCATATAGTTAGACATTTTTGCTCAAAAGATGCATTTAAAAGTTATTAAAAAAACTCATAGATACAGATTTTTGCGATTGCAAATAATACGAGTATTATCGTAATTGAAAAGCTGGTCAATCTGGAAGTCTTTGGGGGAGGCCTATGGTCAGCAGTGGACGTCCTATGGCTGAAATGATGATGATGTTGAAATGAATTGTGAAGCTACAGTTAGTACGTATAATTTATTTCTTTGATAAGTTCTTAGAACGAGTCTCGGGGTCTGAGGTTGTAAATGTCCCGTACAGCTTAATTAATAGCTAATACTCTTTAATGCTCATCACACAAAACAAAGTAGTTGAAGAAAATATTTAGCTGTTCTATTTATGCGGTCTTATTGATTTAACATGTGTGCCGTGTGGGGACGGCCTTAAAGAATACACTTCCCTACCGCCATCAGGAGGCGTGTCGGAAGAGGTGACTAATTCCTATAGCACGAGATGACAGCGTCTGCGTGCGAAATCTTATAAAAAATTGCACTCGCCAACCCGCCCGCCAAGCGTCGCGATTACCTATTGGAAATCCCCTCAATGAAAGTAATTGGGGGAGGCATATGTTCAACAGTGGACGTCCTGTGGCAGAAATGATGATTGATTTAAGCGATCTCTCATCATCATCGAACATCAATCATCGTATAAACAGCGTAATTTAATTTTGCAACAATAACAATACTTAACGATATTCAATAAAATCATTTGTAATTATAATTTAATCTACTAAATGACTCTTAATTACAATGGCATAAATACTATTTATTGCTAGCCATTTTTTTCTTTCTACTTTTGAAGGATTGTTTAACAAATTATACCCAAAGACCAAATTAGGTGCAGCAACCATTCCTAATTACGTCTACCATTAAAACTGGTCATTTAGACCCAAGGGTTGGCAAAGGCGTAGTATTCACGATTACACAGCACTTACTGCCTCATCGAGCCCCGATTAACCCTTAAAGAGCTGGGGCGAAAGTAACGGCCTCTTGCGGGCACTAAATGACATGTGTGAACTTCAAATTTGGAATAGCAGGCGGTCCTATGCGTTAACGCATTTAATGACGTCGTTTCTGAATTCCTCGCGGTTTGTAAAGGGCTATTTCTATGGGGAAAGTTTTGATCACAGCTATTATTAAATTATTGCGGTTGGTAATGTTATAGTAAAAATCTTATTAAATCTTTTTTGTAAAAGGTAGGTCCAATGTATACAGGTATTCTTTGGTTACAGGTATTTGTGTACAGGTATTCTTTGGTTATTTATATACTAGTAAAACCAGTCAATAAAAATAATAAAATAATGCAGTTGTGTCGTTTTATTGCGTCAGCGACAAGTCAAATCTCATACATCAATTACTTTTTTTTTAAAACATTTGAATGTTTGCTTTTCTTAGTCTCTAAATCGTACGAAATAATAATTTTATAAGACAAAACTACTATGTATTAATCAATAAAACATAACGATAAACATAATTATGGTCTTGAATAATAAAAAATAAAAATGAAAGAACTATCACGTCTACAAACTCATTATTTTATCCGCAAAATTGAAATTTTTACCGTACCGTGGGCGAACGAAACTGATATTAGTGTAATAAATAGATACTGAAAATGACGGACTAATTCATCGCTTTCGAAGCAAAAGCGACATTCAATTGAGATATTTAATGAAATTCCCGTTGCGCCATTTGCCAGTATTTAAATGGCAACAAAACGTAGCTTTCGTTAATGAAAATGTTGTATGAATAATTTCGTAATGGATTGGATTACATCCAATTCATAATGTAAATTAAATCGTAGACAATAGACGGGTTAACAACTTTATTGATTTATTTTTAATTTAATTAGAACGGTTAATACCAATTACAATAATATTTATCTACATAACGCACATTAAAGGGAAATTACATTCATTGTTGATACATTACAACGACCTCCGTAACCGAGAGGCGAGCATATCGGACTTGGTGTCGCTATCTCTTAGGTCCCAGGTTCGATTCTCGGACGGTCAACAATGTTTATAAAATACCTTTTCTATATTGTTCGTTGTTTCTCATTTCTGTAACACAAGTGCTTAAGCTACTTATCATAGGATCAGAGCAATGTATACAATGTGGTGGTATCTAATATATTTATTTATTTATTACAACACTAGTCTAGTTTCCTGGGTCTAAAAATTATTATTCTATTTAGTCCGTCAGTTAGATTATCAAAAAATATTGGACCCATATTTTATCTTTTGTCAATCAAACAAAAAATTACAAAGTTAAAGCGCATCAAAGTGAGCATATGACGTCACGTATTAAGTGTCGCAAGGCGTGACGTTACGCGGAACTTTAACGGGCTATATCTTCATCAATTTTTGTTTGATTCAGAAAAGAAAAAATACGTGTCCAATATTTTCTGTTAATCCAACTGACGGACGAATTAGTTTTTTTTAGGAAACTAGCCCATTAGGTACATAACAAGTATAAATTAATTTATTCCAATTAGGTAATTTCATAAATCAATTAGTTCACAATATTATAATAATTCAATTTCTAAATACCAGTTCACATTACAAGACATAAGAACGAATCGCAGCACAACACAGAATAATATAAGTATTTCGTAAAGCTTGCTAAACGGCTCTCCCACACTCCTCACAGTACCTTAGACTCCACCTCACTAATTCCGTCCAACCATCCACGACCACATATTTTATCTGTGAAGATAACCTATATTTGTTGGTAAGAAAAAAAAACTGAATTATAAATTAAAAGTGTAAATAGGTACTACAATAAAGAACTATCTAAAATTTTGGTCTAATAGTCCGTAATCGACTATACTAAAGGCCTCTTTCACCATTTGCTGATAAGCTCCAGATATCCTATCTGGCACTTTTTTGACAGCTAATTGTATGGGTTATCTGTCAAAACAAGTGCCTGATAGGTTATCTGGAACTTATCAGCAAGTGGTGAAAGTGGCCCTTAAACTTCTACAAGTTTTATTCATTAAATCTAGACAAGACTTTGTACTTGTTAATGCCTGTAATATAACCAGCCATTGTATAATCGGTCTGGGCCCGTCACTTCCGTTTCCGTCCCATAGCACCCCCTAGGGTGGACTTAATTGTCGTAAATTAAAAAATGTCTGCCCGGGATCAATTTATGGAAAAAGGAATATCTGTGTTGCCTGCCACCACAACATTTGGCTAACATGCACCACTTATAAACTAAACACATAAAAATCTACTACTGTTTTGAAGGACATTTTAATCCATACTTTTAATATAATAAATGTGACAGTAATTCTGTCTGTCTGTTTGTCTTGGAAAGGTCCCGAGTTCGATTCTCGGTGGGGTCAATTTAGAAAACGAACTTTTCTATGTTGTCTCGGGGCTGGGTGTTGTGGTTCCGTCGTTGTTTCTGATGCATAATGCATGCGATGTTCTCCAATATAAAAAAAAAATAAGCAAATTAACGGCTATAGGTAACAGATAAACATATATTTATGCTCATTCATGACATTGATGCAAATTTTCGTGCCTGTCACACAAATATTTGCCCTTTGTGGGATTCGAAACCGCAATCACCTGTCTTCGTGGTCCGAAGCGCAAACTACTAGACGAGACAAAATGTCGTCGTATCAACTTACAGTTCAATTCCTACAACTAGATACCTTTGTTGGATTGATCACATCTGCTAATAGGGCCCTGATACGCAATCGGGGTCTCAAATGATAGGCAATAACAAACGCATAAGTCAGATGTCAAGTCAACGAACGGACCATTGGGGAGGGTGGGGTCACTTGTCACATGGGGTGATCTCACAGGGTAATGAGCGGGATACTAAGAGAAAATAGGGGAAAAATGGAGCTGTGAAAAAAGTGTGTGTTACCTAGTGGTACAACGGACTTTTCTTCTTTAGTAAGAAGAAAAGTCCGTTGTTTAGTCAACAAGTCCATTGAGGCCTTTGCCCTGAATTTGGAACACTGTGTGCTCTAAATAATAGTCCTTAAATCTATTAGGTTGAAATAAATAATGTAAAGATGATGTGGCGATTCGTCTTGAATGTGAAAGATCCTAGTTTCGATTCCCGGTTAACTTTAAAGTGCTATCTGTTGTTCAAAGCAATAAATGTGATGTTGTCCAATATTTATATATTTATTAAAAAATCTAAATTTCTCGAAACAAGTGACTAAAGATATCCACCGAAAAATCATAATTTTTTACCAACACAACATCCCTGCACCCCAATTAATTCAAGATAGAAACAGCTCACAATCGTCACGGGTAGTTTATTGATTCCTCCCCCGGTGACTCATTCCTGCATCCCTAGCGTGGCAAATGTTTGCGATCTCTGATTGGGCTAGGAGATATAAAATAAAATACAAGTTGTGATATACATTACAGAGGTGGAAAACATTTTTTGGTGTTTAATTTCAGTAAATTAAACATGACGTTAATGTCAAAAGTAAAGTATAAATTGTTATATTTATAAACTATTTTCATTTTGTTAAAAATACTTAGCTTACCAGCTGACCACAGCTATTTTCTTGAAAAATAAAAATCGACTGCCTCGATGCCTCTGCCTAAAATATTTACATTAAATTACTTTTCACAATTTGTAATCTGAAATATTTAAGGATGCGGTTGTGCTTGTGAAACTAGAAAACTTTCAAACATTTAATGAAAGTATTATTGGAACTTTCACACAAAACCGAACAGTTCACAAAACCGAACAGTTCACAAAACCGAACAGTTCACAAAACTGAAAAGCCGGGCACTTTGTCTGGGATGGCCAAAAATTTTTATCCATGTTTACCCATGTTTTTTGGCAAACTTATTTAATTCCATGTATAAATTAGCACTCAGTTATCATTTATTAATTAAAACACTATAATTTTACAATAGATATAATATATAGCTAAAAGCTAGATTATTTATCAACCCTGTTAGGTACAGCAAACAATTCAGGTATGAGTAGAGTTGTAAATTGACGGTCATATGCTATAAGCGTCCGTCATTTATGATAAATGCTCGGTCACATTGGACATTTATTGTCACGATGGTCACATATTTTTTTTAGGATAAATTTTAAAAAAGGAGAATTCCTCCTAATGTTAGTCTTAAATGTTAAGTATTTGACAATAAAAACGTCCAATAAAACATGTAATTTGATCTGGATTCAGCTAAAAAAAAAAACTCGGCGTAACGATACGATGCTTCTAAGCTTGTTCGTGCAGAAAGATAAATTAATTTTAGAAATTTCATTTCGTTATAGATTATCACTACTAAAGCCTGTCTTTCTTATAATAATGCACTTATTTGTGACCAAATTTATTTTTTTCATAGTTTTTCAATAGAATTGATTGTGACGTTAGTGACAATAAATGTCCGGTCACATTGAGAAAATGTCCAATTTGCTCGGTCATATTGGTCAGACATTTATAACGTGACGGACACTTTACAACTCTAGGTATGAGGCGAGGTTACACGTAGATTAAACTACGAAGAATGACTGAACTAGAAAATATATTAAAAATAAATGGTCTCTGGTTTTTTAAGTTAACAATAAAAAAGTACTTAAATGTCGACTAACCGTGTTATTATTAAGGTGTAAGTACAAGCTCTGCTTGGGGAAAAGCTAGTGGTGACTAGTGAGAATTTATTATCAGTCTAATATTTTGTAATTTTTAAAGATAACGCTACACAAAAAGTGAAATAACATTACAAAAAGCCTATAAATCACTTTACTTTATGCTATAACATAAACGTTGTTGTTTTTTTATTGTTGTTGCAACGACAAAATTTTTCGCGATAATACGATTGATGAGTTTCACTTCTGCATCTAGATATGAAAAACTGTTTGCTGCCCCTGATTATCTGGAAGACATAAAAAGAAAATCGTGAGACACACACCAATACACCATGGCCCTGATGATAAATATTTTCTTAGTCCTTTAGTATAAGATCAACCTTTTTTTATTCACATTTAATCAATTGACTCTACCTGACGGCTGTCTGGAAGCTATTGCTATTAGCGATAAGACCGCCTAAATTGTACGTAATTTGTATAAATTATAAGTAATGTAATTAATATGGTGTACAATAAAGACTATTATTCTATTGAAGATAAAAGTAAACGGTTTGATTACTTCCACATGTTACATTTGTAAGTAATGCTAGAAGGCGACTCTACCTGTTAACTGGCGAAGTGATGAAGTGTTACGCCTTTAACGCAAGGTCCTAGGCACGATTCCTGGTGGATTCAATTAATGAAACAAACTTTTTAAATTTAGTTTGCGTCTGGGTGTACTGGGAAACAGCCTCAGCCTCAGAAAAAAAAAATCGTACAACTCAAAGACGTAATTTTTTTTTTTCTACTTCTGTTTATTCTTTTTTTAAACCACAACAGCTTAAGTTAAAATATTTTAACTTTATTCTATATTTTTAATAGTAATTGTTTTTGACCGCTTAATGTCGCTTTTAATAATCCTTAAACCCATACCTAATTAAAAGTACCCTATTTTCAAAGTCGCAGGTGTCTCGACCGCTCGCTAAAACGCTATAGCCATTTGCGAGGCGGTACCACGTGGGCACTTCGCACTCAACTTCGAGTTGCGAAGTGTTATGAGTTCCTCGGGTGGCTGTATGTTTTTATGTCCCTCTGCTTTTAGCAGATTGCTATATACGTAATTAGTCAAGGAGTTTTTCGATAAAGGATGTTCGAATTCATCATTTTAGGTATCCGAATATATAAACATAAATTTAAATTATTGTTATAGATGTTAGTAATTAAAGTAGATTATTGTGTTACTAGACAGCAAGCAATGATTTTTGCTAGGGGTTTTAGAAATACCTAAACCCAAATTAAAAAATAAATAAAAGTTGACACTTTAATTCTAATCTGTGTAACGACTATGTACCTACTATAAAAGTATTTATATAATGTCTTTAAATTATAATTTCCTACTCTGCTCCTAGTAACAACCCCAATAACCTACAACTTGTTCATTGCTTTAGAAATACCATAAAGTTAAAAGTTTACCCACACAAACGCCGCCAAAGACATTCCGCGACATTCTCACCAAAGTGATTACAACTTCCATCATAAATCCACATATTTCTGTGAAAATGCGTTCTCCGGTATTGTGGAGAGAATTAACACCTTTGCCGTCGACGTGGGCCCCCAAGACTATTGTTGGTTGTAATTTACGTGCGGTTATTATTGTGTCCGATCGTGAAATTAATTTCAAATATCACCGCGTTTTCGCAAACAATCGCGTGACGTCGTAATGACCACACAAATTGCTACCATTAATTTTGAACCTTTGTTCTAATGAGTTAAACATCGGTTTTGTCCGCGTTATTAATTTTTGGAAACGATTAATAAATCGGTGTGTATTTATAGACTTGTTGATAGAAAATACTATTAGGGGAAAGTCTAGCTAACAATTAAGATTGACAGATAGTTAGCAATACGTCTTTCGCTTAGTACCAAGTGAATAATAAACTTAAGAATAGAGAAACTAACTGATTGATCTATTAGTATTTGCTTCAGCTATAACTTAAAATAAATACATGGTCAAACTATACTGTTTTGACACATTATTATGATAATAAATAATGGACATTGCATCGTAACGACGCTGATTTTAGTAAGGTTGGCACTACACCAACACTATGAGATATAGAATTAGGAGGCAGTGTTAATATAACACTAAAATATATTTTGTGGCTCATAATATCCCAAACCCCTCACTTAGCCTTACCCATAACACAATTTTAAACCCAATCAAAATTCTAACTAGTACTACTGCTGTTGACGCATTATGTTGAAGCCTTAATAAATTTATAATAATAGATTTATATTGGTTTCACTAAGTTATATTAAGTTAAGTTAAGTTTGTCTCCTTTTTTATTTGCGACTGCATTAGCATTAAACTTCAGTCTCATCTGATAAGACGATAATAAAATCTAAAGTGTATCACAATAATAACTCTGTGTGTCAGTAGAGACAGTACCTAAGTGATGTAAATACATGGCTAAGCACGGCTAAGGTAGACACTTAGCCTAATGCTAACTCTAAGATGCGGTTAAACCAACACTGGGGTACCTAGTGTACCCACATAATGTGTACAGGGGGACCTACAGATTTACGACACCGCATTCTAGTGTTACAAATGCCAAGATCAAATTAATTTCTCTTGAAAACCACAGCGTCTTGGTTATAATTTATTCCCTCTGTAAATTGAGGGAAAAGCAAATTTTCTTGTGAAAAGGAAAAGGTTTGTACAAGATTATATGGAATGGGATTATCTTTATGTTTCTTTGCGGTAGCACTGTTTGTGTTTTGTTTGAGAGCGGAAAATCCTTTTTTTATATAAAATAGGAGTTATAGATCGTTTACACTCGTATGTAGGTAAGTAGGTACCTATTATTTTTTGGGCTTTTAATGATGCATCGTCATCATCACTTCAGCCACGGGACGTCCACTGTTGAACATAGGCCTCTCCTAGTGATTTCCAGATTGATTTGTCGTGGTGTAAAAGCTGTGAAAATCTCATGTTTCACAAGGAGTCAAGTATACGTTCAGTTAATGTTTTTTCTACATTAAACGAATATCCAAAAAATATATTTGATAAAGACTTATACTTGACCTAAACCTTAGCAAGCTTAGTTTACCAGATTAGCGTTGATATTGTTAATATCCTTCAACGCCCCCTTGCGTTCAAGGCGTTTCCGGTTCGATTCCCAGTTCGAGTCGATTTAGAAAGCTAACTTTTTGGCTTAGGTCTGGGTGTGTTGAGAGATGCTCTTATTAAAATCCATTGTCTGATACCTTACTTCGATACCATGATAATTATTTAAGGCGTTAAATGGCGCATATTTGTATAGCAATACTCATAATTCCTACCAGTGATTAAATAATAAATACCATAGCCAACAAACCATAACTAATGCACATTGATATTAATTGACTATATGTTCCATAGACTAAGAGCGCGTGGTGGTTCTAATGGGCTTTAAGCCTATTCATTATTGATAGGAATAGCCGTTGGTCAGTCTCCCTTCGAAATCCGAGTAAGTGAATTTAGCCTCTATGACATAACAGATATAAGGTTCAAAATTATTTGTATATTTTATTGAGAGGAAAACGTCCAGCCAAATCGTTTATTTAACACCCCACGATTAATTTATGGAGCAATAACCCGCTCTGATTTAGTTTCGTTTTGAGGGTTTGTTTACATATTGGCTTTTGTTTCGGAAGTATTGTTTGTGAAAAATATTTTAAAGCCAAACAAAATTAAATTGTGTAAAATGTCAAGAAAATAACTAGAAGTAGTTATCCCAAAGTGTTATTTAAAAAAAAAAACACTAAGTATGCAAAATAATTATGATTTTAAACCATAACATCATCATCACATAGATTTAAAAAGAAGAAAAGATAGATACATAGATCGACAGATACTCTTTATTGTACACCACACAAAAGAAACAAATCACAGGAAAGTAAATACATTATGTATAGCACAATTTAGGCGGTCTTATCGCTGGAAGCGATCTCTTCCAGACAACCTTTAGGTAGAGGAAAGTTGAATCAACTTATCTCTCTACTATCTTCAGGTCTACTTAAATTCCTTCCTTCCTTCCTTTCTTAAAATTATCTTATCTAAATCGACTCGAATTTATTAATAGATTTCGTAATACAGACATCGGAGCAGTTCGCACTTATTTAAAGATTTCTCGTAAACCATTCCGTGGTTATCAAAAGAACATTTTACAATCCAGTACACCTAGTCTCAGTAACTCTGTTTTTGATTGCAACTGCCTCGGAGAAATCTAATCTACAAATTAGAGCGAAACCCGGCTTTCTACACAGCACAAAAATAACAGAGAGCTCACTTTAGGTAGATAAGGTACGAGTATGACGCTAAAAGGGCCGAGTCGTACTGATTTTTAAAAAAATCGGATGCACAAAATAATAGAACTCTCCTTAAAACTAATAGTAATAATCAGCTGCTCATAATACAACAACTTGTACCATGGCACCTGCATCAAAATCGTAAATGTTTGATCCTGTGTATATATAATGTATAAACTACCTATAAGGCTCGGTAGGTTTAGTTAATGTTCTCTTGGTTAGGTCAAAACAGCGACCGATAGCATCGCGCGAGCGGAGCGAGCAGAGCGAGCGAAGCGAGTGGTATAGTGGAAGCGGCCGTTGCGGTGCCAAAATACAATGTCGAATATTTATATAATTATTGACCTAATAGCGTATTATAACAACTAATTAAGCATTATTTGGCTAATTAACAACTTAAGCTTTAAGCAGTGACTAAAAATTTCGTATTAAGCAGTGCCTAAAAATTTCTTAATCTGTTGATTAGCTCTAAATAGCTTTTATGAATACAACATTTTGAATAAAAGTTAATTATCATTTTTAAATATGGTTTTAATATACACATTTGACGTAATAAATTAAAATGAATAAAAACTATAAGGTTTTGACTCCATCACTCAAAAGTAACGTTGACCGGTTATGAGTTTTAACTAAACAAATATATATGATCATTATATTCATAAGTGCATGTTTTATGACTTACTTAATCTTAAAGTTTGGGCGTCCAATTAATGAGCTAGCTGATCTCTCTTCGCTGCGTCTTCTACAAATTACTCCTGTCGGCTACCACGAGTTTTTCCAAGCAAATTGCATTGGTTGTAATGGTAAAAATTAACTCACTGCAGGCTTTGTAGATTTCCAAATGATTGCTCCGTCGAGTCTGCTAGCAGAATCTGAACTTTCTCATTTATGGACTCATTTTTAGGTGTCCAAACATCCAACTGAAAAAAAGTCGAATCCACTGGACTGATTAAGCGTAGTTGGAACTTAGTACACAAAATACGAATTCTTGTGACCCAAACAAGGACGTGTAACGTAAAGCAATTGTTTGGTTTGAGGGTTTCAAATATTTATAATTTATATAATGATAATCATGTAAGAAAATAAAAAAAAAATTACGCTCCTTCCATTTCCAAAATTACAAGGCCAAGATTTTGAAAAAATACAGAAAAAAAATACATTGAATTCTTATTATATCTTATTAGCATTTTACTATCTGAATTCTGTACATATGTAAAAGAAGTGTGTAAATAATTATCTACCCACATTATGTTACATAAGCATGTTATTATATGGAATAATGCTGGGCTCAACATCGCATTTCCATGTAAACTGAAATGCATAATTAAAAGCCCAACATAATTAGAACTAATGGACACAAATTCGCAGATTAAATTTAAAATCGCGGCTAGTGATGTCACCTATCAATGATAACGATAGTCCGTCAATAGTGAAATTAGGAAACGTTGCATAAATTAACACTTTTATGATGGCGATTCGATTGTTCTAATCTCTAAATTATTTCTTAAAGAAGAAATAAAGAACTACTTGTACTAATTTAAAATTATGTTTAATGATTCAAGTCAGAAAATGCTCTTCGTCATGTCACGATATTCTATGGGTTAACGTGTTTTAAAAAATTGTCCGTAGCTACTATGTTGATTGATAGCTTTTTGAGTTTGATAAAAAAGATTTGTCTCAACGTGCACGTAATAAAAATACAGATTTCTTTTGTTCAGTTAAACAACCGACTCGCTACCAATATGTAAATATTTTAAAGAAACTTATATTATTTGTATTGTAAAAACTTTGTATTGTATCAGAAATTTAGATTCAGTGTATACAATTGCAAGTAATTTAAACTTAACTCACGTAACGGTAACTCACGGTAACGTATCTCATTTCTGAAAGGATGGTCAGCTTGATTTTAAATAGAAGACTTTACCAGACCCATAAAAACAGAGCAGTAAGCCACGATCTAGTAAAGCATGTTGCAATGTAAGATGAAAGCAGTTTGTATACTTTCAAGTGAATTTATAGACATTGTAGAATTGCAAATTAATAATCAGCAGTTTATCGATACTTTACCATCCCTATAGAAGCAGTGCAGTTGCAGGGATTATGTCTTAATTAATTAAAGCTTGGTCGTGTTTTATTAGGTCCTGTGGGGCGGGAGCTGTGATTGCGGTTTTTTGCTAGTTTGTACGAAATGACAGATTTAATATGAGACATTTTGTTTCATTAAAAATATCCATGAAACAAGCTTATTAAAGTAAGTGCCTAAACGTTGATTAAAGTTATGGTATTTAAACGTATATTAAACATTTAAATGGTTTGAAGGGTCGGATAGACATTTTTGGATACCAGGCAGTATCGAAATAATAAGCGTTTACAACAAAAATATAGGTATCTCTTGCATAATTCTTTAAGGAAATCAATAAGTGTGAGTGCCGCAAAATTGCTTTCTGTAAATGTAATTTATTAAATTACTAACGCGGATTCGTCGAATGATCAATCAAATCAATTTCAAAGATTTCGTAAAACTGAGAACATACAGTGTCATACCAACCCCTTTTAAAAGGAATTTATGATATGTACACCAAAAACATTTTATCCAAAATGATCCTATTAAAGTATTATTTTTATCTTCTGTGCATATTTTTCTTACTATATCTACCGTTTCTCAATATGTCACACGCTATTCACACGCGTTGCAGTGCTAATAAAAAAAAACATGTTAAGTATACAGTCTCTCTAAAAACTAAACAAATAAATTCTAGTAAAAACATATTCCAATTCTGCTCTTTTTTTCTTTGGTCATTCAAATTCATAAAAAACAGAAGGGGCCGAGTGTGCAAACTTATCTCAAAGATATCCCCGAAAGGGCACAAATACGCGAATAACTTTTACATATAAACAACACAACTAAAACCGGAATGAATGGATACAGCAGATGCAAAAACAGTAAGGTCACTGCATATAGGCAATTCATGCTACATATTATGCAATCATCATTATCTTCACCCCCTGCTATGTATTGTATTAAGCCTCTTTGTTTTAATGCCATTAAAATATGTTTTGACAATTGCTACCAGTTGATACTATGCTATTCATACTACGTTCATGTATAATTAAATTGTTAGTTTAATTCGTTGCATATATTGCGTCACGTGCGTTCGTATAATACGCAAAAAAGTAATAAAACAATAAAAAAACAATAAAACTATTTATTTCTGTAAATAGGCCTAAATTAAGCTCTTTTACACGTCCCAATTATTTTTTTACCCTACAACGGACAAATGCTTCGGGACAATATTTTTGTAGTTTTTTTGTGATGACTGGTAAGAACCTACTGTATTTTATTTTCAATATAAAATGTGCTGTATGAAATTGCCCCGTCTCCCTTTGAGCGGGGTTTTGCGGTATTCGTAATAACGTTTCCGAGTTCTGAACAAAGGTTTTCTTTCTGTTTGAAGTGATGCTGCGATGTGCCTGCAATATTGCCAGAAGTTTGGGCTTTGGAATATTTTTGTATTGAATAATATTATTGATTACGGAACATTTGGATAGAAGTAGTTTGTGCCGGGCTTCATCAGCTTACCAAAAATTTTTATTTTTTCATTTTAAATTATGATTTTCATGTTTTATTTGGTGTTACATTAGTAAAATAAAATAAAGATGAAAGTATTAACTTCGCCTACTACTGGGTCGGCAGCAATACTGTAGATTTATTTGCGCGCCCTACGCCAATAGGCATAGCGCTAATAAATGTGATAACTATGTAGGATATTCACTTATGGTCTAAGTGTAATCATATTTAAATAAGTCCATTAATAGTTATCGTCACAGTTAACCACGACAGTCTACAGATATTCAGAATATGAATCTTATTTTTTTCAATTCCAGAGCCGAGAAAGCTTATCATCAGACGGTGAGGGCGCCCGTGGTGACTGTTCCTCAGTGGACTCTTCTGGGTCAGGGTCTGAG
This sequence comes from Anania hortulata, assembly GCA_963576865.1. Taxonomy (NCBI): domain Eukaryota; kingdom Metazoa; phylum Arthropoda; class Insecta; order Lepidoptera; family Crambidae; genus Anania; species Anania hortulata. The sequence goes on from OY756400.1 coordinate 3,958,705, forward strand.
GAGCAGCCGCCTTGCGACATCGGTCTTCTGGAACGCCTTATCAGAACACACCCAGTATGGTTCCTGCCTGGCATCCAGCGGGCTGGCGCATTTCATCTTCTGCAAGGGAAAGAAGAAGGAGTAAGTTTTATCAAATCATATATAATATCTTTAGTCAAGGTCTAAATAGCAACCATAGTGCAAAATTTGTTCGAATCTCAGTAAATGTTGAATTAACTGGAATTCCATTTGAACAAAATGCGATAATCAAGTTAGAGCTACTAATGTAGTGGTAATGTTGGAACAGCTTTGATCCCAACTGGACTTGTCGTCAGTGGTATGGTATTGCTTCTAATGATCAATGTTAACATTTTCCAGAACTTCGTAGTTCGTCAGTCAAGCCAGCCCGACACGATGGCGATCAGTGTCCGCCTGCCAGCCGATAAGGGGCCCTACATTGAGCACTACTTGATCCAGGCTTCTGGCGGCCGCATCGGTCTTGAGACTTCGCATAATCGCTTCGATAATATCCCAGAGCTGATCGCTCATTACTGCCAGTGTTGGTGAGTTTCTGATGATATTAGTTCTAAAGACTAGCTTAACCTATTTCCTTTACAAAGGTACCCAAGTGGCGGAGATATCTGAAATCAGCAAATCATACAAAAAAATATACATAACATCTTTGCCCATTAATTTAATTCCCTTTGACTATTATTACTTGTGTACCACTTTTAGATAAAATTTTAATCTAAATCTAGTTTTAAATGTCATTCTGAGAATATCAGTTTGTTTAAAGGTGTTATAAACTTAATGATTTTCTTTCCAGTGATGAATTACCAGTGCAACTCCAGTTACCCCGTGCTCTTCGCGAAGCAAAGAGTCGGCACCAACTCAGTTCCCTAACACTTCTAGGGCAAGAGTTCTGGGGCTATCCTATGGCCAACCCCAAGAACCACCCCAACAATCTCCTCTCGCCATGCCAGTTGGCAAACGGAGTGGTACCAATGGCTATTACTCCGTCTGATACTGGATCTAGTCTTAGTAGCTTCAATGCAAGTAAGTATGCAAAACTAAATAGTGGTATGTAATAAAATCGTTTGAAAATAAAGCATTTACTCAATCTTAATAAATTTTAGGCTCAGGAACAAACTCTAAAGAAGTTCTTAGTCCAGATAAGGACAAAAATGTTGTGCTGAAAATGTCGCCTATCGACCCACCAGGTTCCCCACCGAAACAAAATCAGAACCTTAGCACGTTCAAAGGAAGGACGCCCCCATCACCACCTGCAAAACCAAACAGTGCTTTTGTCAGAGCACCCCGACCAACCCCACCAAACACCCTCAACCTAATGTCAAGCACAGTAAGTTTGTTTGATAATCAACAGCTAAAGCTTTTTCGGTGTTGTTTACTCTAATTGTTATTAAACGCTTCACCTGTTTTCAGGCTCACATAACCCAACCGCATACATTCCCCACAGCAAACACCCAACACTCTCCCACCTCGAACAATGTCAAAACAACACCCCCTCCCCCGCCACCACGGTGGGCAAAACCACCCTTTTCCAAACCTTCCTTGTCCCCAAAATCCGAAGCGCTCGCTTTCAGCCCCATTAACAAGGCTTCGCAAAATGGAAACATTACTGTCACAACAACCGTCACCTTCTGTGTCAATAACACTCAAATTCACAACCACCAAATAAACGAGAGCATACAAAGTGATCGGCTACAACTAACGCTTGCGTCTAATGCCATCAACAATAACAGTAGCGCTGATGCTGTATTCAACATTTTGGATACGGGAAAACCTTTTGCTGAGCCTGACGGAGAAGCCCAGGTGAGAACTGATAGCATCTATAGTAGCACGGAATCTCATTTGCATGACCAAGTATTTAGAATGTGCTCGTCTTTGTTTCTAACCTTTCATTGCATTAATTTTTTGTGTGATGAATATCGTACTGACTGAAGCTTATTCTATTCCTGTATAGAACATGATGCACCGAATGTCACCAGAGGGGGAGTGCATAAATGCAATGACAGCTAGTTTGCACGGGAGCTTCAAAAGGCAAATGACTGAACAAAATACCACCGAACCTGGATCGCCTGTAGAACAATCCCAGAACACTTCAGACTCGATTGATCCAATAGCAAACAGTTTCACGAAATCTTCTAGCACGAGCTTTGCTCCTAATCAACTTGTATCTCCAAATGGAACAAATTCAGTAACCAGTGGTATATTTTCGCCCACAAGCCAAATCAATTCACCAGCTTCAAACGACACTATATCTTCTAAAAGTGGTGTTTTCTCTCCAATAAGCCAAACTAATAAGAGTGAAATTTTTTCACCTGTATCTAGAAGTTCTCCTATATCTGGTAAAAATGTTTTCTCTCCTACGTCGAACCAGTCTATCACATCTCCTATGACTTGCAAAGAGCGGGAAAAAGTTATGTCACCCAATACAAATACTACAAGTACTACACCATCTGGTAGATCAAGAAGGAGTAGACACTCCCAACGAAAGGAGTCCAGACATTATCAGGTAGGGAAATTAACTATTTTGAATGGGAAAATGTTGTTTATTTTGTGTTGATGATTATGACTAACAGCATGAAGTTTATTTTTTATTTTTTAAAAAGATTTTTTATTTCACTTTTTGATAGAATAATTATTTGTATGTTCACTATAATTTGCAATATTTGGTTTTTTAGGAATCAGATATTCTAGAATCTCCAGGCGTGTATTACAGAAGTTCGTTGATGGATAAAGTATCTGATTATGAAGACATTTGGGGACCAGAAAGCAATAACTGTTCTACATTTAAGCCTTTAAAACCCGATAGCGATAACAACATAAATAATGGTCTCATGAAAAGCAAAAAACCGGACTTATTGCCAGATACATTACGTAAGCAAAAATAACATAATTATTAAAAATACTCCTCGCTAAACAAAATAACTGTGTATTTAAAATTCATCTTACTTACTAACATCGGTTATTAATTTACAGCAAAAATGAACAACGCAAAGAGTACTCAATCAATTTTGGAAAAAGAAAATATCCACATACTTAACTCTACAGAAAGTTTGAATGAAAAGAAAAATCTTTCTGATAGTTCATTGAAGAAGAGCTTCAATGGTTCCAGTGAAATAATTGCAACTACAAATAGTAAAGGTGATATTGTGCCAAAAAGGCCAGACAAACTGAACATCGCAATGAATATGAACAAAAAACTGACAGAAGAAATTGAAGCTACTTTCAAGAATAAAGAAAACTATAGCACTGAGAGTATGGAAACAATTAAATTAGAAGATGATTGTATAAAAGATCCAATCCTTGATGATTCTGACAAGGATAACACTGGTAGTCCTTTTTATGCTGACCCTGTAGATGCTTTAAAAGAAGTAAGTGCCGAAAATAATACAAGAAATACTAATGACAATTCTATCATTATGTTGTGAAATACTGTTTTTTTTTTATTACAGGCTTGTTTACCGCAAGTTCAGCGTCGGAAGCTAATAAGAGTAGGGATGAACCTCTCTCAACGATACTCTGAACCTCCTCAAAACCTCCCTTATTATCCTTTACGAGACATGCACAGCATAGAAGAACTATCACGTAAGTAATCTGCATCATCATTATCTACATTATATACATTGTTTAGACCATCTTGAAAATGTTTCAGAACATATGTTACGTTTTAGGTAGTGTAATTTTTTCTCTCTCTGTTCCTAACAGTGATATAACCTCTCTTTTCAGCTTCATCACCAAACACTTCATCATCTGTCGACAACCTCGTCTCTCTCCGTAGCAAGCCGAAGATGAAGCCAGTCCAGCCACCTCGCGTCACCGCAAAGCCACCTACAGGCAAGGCAGACCAGACATGGACCGTTGACTCCAGTTGGGAGTTCATAAGTCAGTAACGAAGTAACCCCTGAGGGAACCATTCGGCTTCACTAAAATTTTGGTTGCACTAAGGAACCCTTGGCAAAATAAAGAAGATTTTGACACTTTTTTTATTAGCGTTTCACAGTAATAAGCTAACTACTATGATTTATTAACTTTTCTTGTGGATATAATATTAAAAGACGTACTTATCAATAAATTACTTGGTACATAACAATAAAGGATATAGGGTAAATATAATTTATTGAAAGTACGTAAACAGCTGCTGCTGCTAAACAACTTTTTCGTAATTACGATATTTAACTTGTAGAACTTGACGTACAGTTAACAGCTTATCAACTTACTACAAAGTGCCAGCTTTCCTCGACCGATTAACAACCTAAAGTTCAACACGTACAGTTCAATATCGACTTAACAAATTTGACGTTAACTGTACTTATAGCAGCAAATTTTATGGCAATTTTAACCACACGTTATAAAAAATCAGTCATCCTGACTTTCTTAAGACATCTAATCTTTTATCTTCTTTGGTTTTATTTTAATATACTATTAGTAGCTTTATTTGATAGTCTCTATATTTTACCAACGGGGAACTAAAAGGCAAAAATTTTTTATTTTGCGCACAAAGTAGCTACTAAACTAATTGGCTAATTCAATAAAAATATTTTGCTCTATTATTTCTGGAGTCTACCATCACATAGTCTGGAGGTTGTATAATTTGCTTACATAATGTGCTTTACAACTTTTTAATTTATTACCCCAAAAACAGATTACATTTAAACCATGATTGAAATAAGGAAACTTAATATTATAATGTAACTATTTTATTAACATTTTACATTATTTGGCTATTAATCATGGCTTAAAGGTAGTTTATATATATTTTTCAAAACCTTTTCGACGTTTATATATTTTTTAAAACCTTTTCAACGTTTATTGTATTATCCTAACATCATGGTACCTTCATTTTGATAACAATTCTCTATAACGCACAGCTATTTTCAGTATAAATGGGTAATCATTTGGTTTTCTAGCTTATTGAGATTTTTTTCCAAAAATCGTTTATATACTCGATTTTGTAAGTGACTTAACATAATTTTCCTAAAATGTATACTTTTCATTGTAGATAAAAACGACGAAAGTGCAAACAGTGAAAGTGGTACTTTCCCCTCACTAGCCGAGCAAGAATGCCGACTAAGCGGGGTAGATGATGGAGCTCAGCATCTGACAGTACATCAGGTCGTAGCTCAGAGGTAAGGATTATGTTTACATATTTAAACTAATTTTTGTAAGAGTGGATATCCACTCTTTCCAGAATAATATTATTCTGGAAAATAACGACCAATTTGAAAAGAGCCTATTCCGATTTCTCGATAGCTTTTGATGAGAACGTTAAAGCCGATTTGTACGGAAAAATATGGTTTGAGATGTGCTACTAGGCGGGGCGCCATCCCGATTTCTTTATAAATTAACGTTTACTTATTTATGTTCAAGTAATGCCTTGAAATAGGTACTGTTGTTTGTCATACAAACATTTACATACAAATTAAATAAAGCAAGTTAAATAAAATCGGTAGGTACACGGTTGGTTGCGTTTGTGACTTTGGTAAAAAGAAAGAACTTCGCAAGGATTTGTTTTAGGTCTCATAGTAATAATAAAATTTCATTCGTTTATTTTTTTCTTAGATTCCCAGAACTAAGACTGAATGCGGAGCCACTGGCGCTGCCTGAAGAAGTTCGATCACCTCCGCGAGCGTCGTGCTATGACAACGTCCATGATCTAAGGCCTTTGTCTGAACAGGTAAATAATCTCTATTATCTATAATTTTACATTCGAAAGTAACTCAGTCTGCGTTAACACTGATCTAAAAAAACAGCAAATGGTCAATTACCTGATGAAATGTTATGTTACGCACACTGGCTGTTGCGACCAAGTGCGCGATGTTCATATTATGATCTAGAAGCGACGTCACTTATTTGTGACGGCCTTAATATAGGGAATTATTAGCCTTGTGTTACGAGATACCAGACAGTGAATTTTCCCACCTAATTTAGAAAATTTGGTTTACTGAATTAACCCGAACCGGGCCACGAACCCTTCGCGTTCAAAGCGCTATTATGTCATTCGGCTTATCCTATAACAACGAGCACTTACCCTATAGTTAGAGCAGCAATACGAACCATCTTTCTCCGAAACTAGTTAGTGATTTTTCACTTACATATTTAGTATGAAATGACAAGTCCTCAAGTCCAAGTTTTTACGAAAAAATCATATGACATTTCTCTTCTATAGAGTATGTGCTCTATGTCCTTTAAATACATATGCTTCGTTTTACAGGCAAGTGATGACGGTACGGTGTTTTCTGAGCCATGGGACAGTTCCCAATGGGATGGACTGATACCTCCTGCTAACGGACAGCAAGCTTACGATACGGTAAGATCATATTGTTCGATGTTGCTCTATTAGTAAAAACAAAGTGTGCTAAGGCACCTAGTTGTACATTGTAGGAAGCCGCTGAATGCAAATAGCATATAGCTGCTTGTTGTGGCGTTATATGGGGGAAGCTTATGTTCACTAAGGGACTTCCAGGACTGATGATAATATTGAAGGAATTTGACGATTTCATGATTTTATAAAGAAATAGACCTAGACGACCTGGTAAAAGGTGCAGCAAGCCGCTGGATGCAGGCCGCTGCCAACATTCACGGAGGCCTATATTCAGCATTGGACGTTCTATGGCTGAAATGATCATGAAACGTAATATTATGTGTGATCCAAAGTAACATTACCTACTCATTGCAAACGTTTTTCGTTTTATAGGAAGAGCCATGTGAATGGGAGTCTCCTATTCCTCGGCGGGGAGCTGGGACAAACACGAGGGCGAAAAGCTTCAGAGACCGGCTGGATCCTTTGCTTGGTAAGCTTGTATGAATTATTTTATGAAAGCTAGGGTAAGGTTTTATTAGATACACACACATATTATAATAGAAAATTTAAATAAAAGGCACAATCATAAAATAAAAAAACTCTCTAAATTGAAAAATAAAAGATAAACGGTCGGCGCATCGATGTTGTGGCGCCAGTTCAGCGTGTGCAGAAACAGCAGTGCTGATTAATTTACAATCTAAGATGCTGTTTAGGATAAATTTTGCTGTTAATGTAACATTATTATCAAATCAATCAATATTATCAAATAAATGTAGAGTAAAGGTATACAGCGTATAAAAAAGTACAAACCAAATTTTTCAGAGTGATTTAGAATCGAGTCTAGTATTCGGAAATAAAATTTATTTTGATTTTTATAACACAATTTAGGTACGACAACAGCTTGAATTTTCTCAATTGATATTGATCTGTAGAGATGACTTTTAAGTTAAAAAACGGTTCAATGACCTTCATCTTGTTGGGTAGGTTGACCTGCCGTTGACTATACAATCAAAATTATTAATTGAATGCTCATTATAGAACGGACACACCGCTGATACCTACAGCCCGGATAGTATAATAACTTCCATTTCAGGAGAGATTTAAACCCAGGACCTTAATGAGCCGAAAGTCATCATTATAAATTAGTGTTTTTTTTGTTGACTAGATTCAGTTCTGAATCAACTTGTGAAATGTAGCTGGTTATTTGTTAACAGCCTGTAATTTTAATTTTATGTTCATAATATTGATTAGCACTTACTTATCTAAATACACAGAATAGTTGAGATCATTAGTTTATCCACATCTTTTATCTTGAAATTAGTAGCGAAAAGATTTTTAATGTCTTTTTCTTTGTCCTTCTTAAATTGTTTGCCTAATAACATTAAGTAGGTACCTACCTATCTTAGAGATGTAATTGCTTTGCGATCACTTCACCGTTAACAAAGACCCAACTTCACCCAAGTTAAACCAAAAAAGCCTAATTACGATTATTTTCTAACGTACTAAATGAGAAAATAATGAGTTTTAAGTGGGTTCTATTAGTTAATGACTTTACTTTACATTAAAACTATTATTAAATTTTATACTATTCAATCACTACATTAGCGAAGCGTAGTGTGTCATTTCTATTCTGTGGGTTCAAAATAGAAATGACACACGTTTGTTATGTTTATTTCTCAACTTACTTAATACTATTAGGACATAACATCCTATTTACGGTGTCCATACCCGTATGTCATTTACACATGTGAGTGTTCTCATATTATTCTTTTCCGTTCTCATAGTTTTTTATTTTTTCTCAATCAAAGATTCTGTAACAAGGCGATCTGTTTCCGATAAACAATGAACCAATCTGGTGTCTTCGTTCGAAGTAGTTTGAGTCATTACTCGGATAGAAAGGTCCAGTGATCATTCTATCTTCTTATACATGTATCGGTTTGCCAGGCTCGTGCCTCTTGAGCCGGGAAAACAGTTCTCATAGTGGAAACCAAGAAACCAACCAAACCAAGAAACATTGAAATATTTTTCTACTATGTTCTCATCATAATTTAGTTTGTAAATTAAAATATACAAAAATATTCAGTAATGTACCACAACACCCAGACCCGAGACAACATAGAAAAGTTATTTTCTACATTGACCGACCTAGAATCGAACCCGGGATATCAGAGATAATAACACCAAGTCCAGTACGCTCGCCTCTCGGCTATGGAGGTCGTCTTTTTTGATAATGAACCCTAAAGATTCCGAAATAGCGTCTTGTTAATTAAACCCCAAAATTGAAAGTAACATATTATCATTCCCAACTTTAAAAAATATAAAAATTTTAGGGGGAGAATATGTTAATCCTACTTAACATTTTTCCAATGTTTTACAACAAGCACGGCTTCGTAAATTATTGGGTCGATCTTCGCCGAACTTCTTTGGGATTGAGATATATGGAATTGTTTGTGTTTGCACTAAAGAATTAACCCGTTTATATTACTTCAGGTCTTTGTTACACTCTGTATTTCGAAAAATCATTGGTTACCAACAACAATAACTGGACCAAGTATTATCTATATTTTATAATGTAACAAAAATACATGCACTTGTAATACTGACATTGTGACGTAGTATACATAAGGAAGTCTAATCTCCAGTGTTCATTCGCCTTTATGTCTCCTGATAAGGCTATGGCACAGTAAATTCAGAAATTCAGACAGTTTACAGTGAAAAGAAAACTGAAACTTTTAGGAGAAAATCGGCTGCGTCTTGTGATGCTGTGCCTAAACTTAAAAACATGACTAGTAGAAAACTAAATGCTATCTCTTTAGAAATGTTTTTCGAAATGACGATAAAAACGCTAAAAATAAATTGGATACATTGCTCTAAAGCACTTGTGTTATAGAAATCAGAAACAACGACGGTACCGCAATATACATGTGTGGTTTACTTTGTTAAAAACATTTAACAGAGACAGAAAAGCGGCTTTCTTTTGCACTCGCGTAGGACTTAGGGTAATTTTTTGGACTCATTTAGCAATGTAAACAGGTACTTCTATTCTACACATACTATTCACTACTTCAGCGTCGTCTCCCGGGTGGTAGTAGAATACCAGTATTTTGCTCCAAGAGCAATTATTTACTGAGCTAACCTCCCTTTTGTAATGCAGCGGTACAAACACTACTCGGTTTAAATTTCTTAGTTTTGGCAATACTTGTTTCTTTTGTGTTTAGTTGTTGTTTATCATTATTATATTTTTTTCCGTCTTGTTTTTTTCTGTTTTGCAAAATACGATTTCTATCTATCTATTTCTAATATTCGCCTATGGTAGATTCAGATGCGTCACCAAATTTTTATTCAGAAGCGAGTAGTAGAACCGGCTAGTACAAATTCAAAACGTTATTATCTTTACTCGATCACGATAGACGGATCTTGCTCGATCACTTTCCCTCGTCATCCAGCTACCGCAGATAGACCCATAACCCTATACCGAATCAAAGTTAAATTAATCACAGCAAAATGGATAATCAAAATAATGGTTTCATTACAAAAAGCCGGAATTGATGATTCACTAGTAGCACGATACACGTGGTTAAGAACAATCTAAACAACATTGTGTGCAAATGCTCAATTACTCAACTAAAGGTTATGTAAACCGACTGAATCAAATTAATATTTGAGATGATTTACGTTTTTTCGCATGCCATTTTACTATCTGTAACAGATGCTTGGTATGTGGCGTGATAATGATAACTTTTCAGTTATTTAACAAGATATTATTTTGCATTAGTCGCTCTTTAGTATTTAGACGTTAAGTAAACAGAAGAAAAAAAAAGATCTGTTTAGACTCTCACAACGGTGGATTTTTTATATTCGTACGTTTTAATTTGTTTTCTCGAAACAATATAGAACTTAAACATTTGTATAACAATGTATATTTATTACTATAATTATTTGTTAATTAGGTCGTGAAATCTGCATCGGTCCGAGTATATCGACTATCGCTCGCCCCAAATTCCGATGTACCATCAGTGGCTCATTACGAGACATTACAATCAATTGGCTTACATTATCATCAAATTAATTAGCCGACAGCTCTCACAATAGTCGAGTACACATCTGCTATCTCTTATAACCCATTAGTTAAGTAAATAAATTAATTATGGTTAAAGTTCAAAGGTTTACGCGTGCCGTACTACGATTTCTTAGTCAGTCAGCGCTTGACACTCGCGCGCGTGGTTACTCCTAGTGTGAATGAGAAATTATAGATTCAAATCTTTCGTACACGCGGGAAGAAACCGCAAGGATATAAGCCATGAAGTGGTTCAAAAAGTTGTTCCGAGGAAAATCAGAGAGAGCGGCTAAAGCTAGTGTATGTAGTAAGACTGAGACTTGGCTGGAGAGATTTGACTCTATCAAGCCCCATGAGAGAGATCGTCTGTGCTCAATCGGAGAGGAAGCTTCTGAGGAAACAGTAACCGATCCAGAGGAAGTATACGCTGTAACTACAGCGAAGAATTTTCGTAGTGATACACTGAACGAATTTGTGTTTGAAAGTGACTGGGTGATTTTAACTAAAGAGGAGTTTTTCGAGCCAAAGTTTCAACATCATTTGACCCGATCGGACGCTGTTACGACTCTGTGTAAAAAAAAGGCTAGTGAAAGAACTGCTAAAGTCTCCACTGTGGTTGCGAGAACACCTCACTGCCATTGCAATGATCTCGAAGACAGTATTACAGTGCCGGTCCGCGATGGCCCATTCCGTCGTTTTGTGAAAGCGGTATCTAGGTTTTGGAGGAGAATCTATAAAATTCTAACCAACTGTAGAATGTGTAAAAAGAAAACGAAGAGAAGAATTGATCTGTCTGATGAAGATGATTCAAGTTTCACAGGACTAAAGGGTTATCTATGTAGGTAATATTTTGTATATTTTTTCATTACAAAATTTCGGACAACATCACACGAAGTAATGTTATTGTTAACATTCTTATCGGGAATTGGCTACGGTTTCAAGTGTCATGTGGAATTAGTTTTGTGAGTACTTTTGCCTGCTTTATTGTTCCAAGATTTACTATAGTTAATCTCAGTTGCATTATTATTGCGATAACAGTAATAATTTTACATTTACTACAAGGACTTTTAACCTAAGTTTTCTCTGCCTATATTACATGAATTACTGAGGCATTGACTTACTTCCAATCTGTTAGTCAAGCATTAATTATTCTATTACCCATTTACCTTGATAGTAATGATTTAATTTAAGGACATTATCAGTGATCGACTACGTTAAGTGCATTAAATAATGTAGGTACTTACTTGTCCAATGTAGTTTAAATAAATATAAAAATAAATATTTACATTTCAAGCTAAATCCTAAAACAAATAAATACCTAAGTTGATAATATACCAAGTCATGGTAACTCATGGCAAATATGTAATCAGCTGCATATAAACAACAAAAAAATGCCTAAATTGCAATCTTGTTAAAATTTTCAGTTGCCCTATTTAATCGTCTAGGTTAGTGCCAATGGTAATTTAGACGGAAAAGAAAATTTAAAAATTCTAGCGATTAGCGATAGTTGTTTCTGCCTTAGAAGATTTTACATTTCTGCAATTGATTACTCTCAAAGAAATGTACCTACTATTTCATATTTACCCTGTTTATTTGCTTTAGCGCATCACACACACACACGCACAATCCAATATTTATTTTCTACGATGTGTATTATTCTAAGCCTAATTACCTCGATCTTACACTAGCAAACAAACCAAAACAGTGGTGTTCTCTTAACTATATTCGAAAAAGGTTCTTAATTCGATTGTATGTTTTTATTTATTTACATAGTATGTCAAACCAAAAAATCTTATACCTCTTCTATAAAAAAGTGCTAAGTGTAAAAATATCTGTCAAATGTGAACTGATTTTGATGATTGTTTTAATGCCTTATGAAACCATAATACCTCAATATTAAATGCCCTAGAGTGCTACAAACGCACTAATCGCCATGATATCAAATTAGGGAAGTCCCAATAGTTGAGTGTACCAGATAACTCTAGACTGTGAGCGTCGTATGCATCCATATTGACTGACCACAAAGTCCAACTAACGGAATTTTGATGTTAAAACTTTTAAAATCCCAAAGAGTAACAGTTAGCTAGTGATATCATGACACTGAACTACCCAACTTGTATTGCAATAGCCGCATCGAATGACTAGAAGTATTGTTTCATTATCAGTATCCATCGTCAATAAATGTTGACAAAAGCCATTGTTTTGTTACTACTATTGCAGCAAAAACAAAATTCCGATCGCTAATTCTATTCCGAATGATAAATACCCATTAAAATAAATTATGCGTTGCCCTAGGAACACTTTAAACCTTCGATACGAAAAACTGTTAAAAAAATGAAATACAATGTAAAGTAGAACCTGAATACGTGTTTATAGAAGTGCTTTCAAATGTTTTGATCATCCTATAAAACCTAAAAATATTAATTATTGTCAACACAAAAAAACCTAGTAACAGGTAGGTACGAAAATCGATTAAGTTTCTTATGTTACTATTAGTAAAACCATCATCGTAACTAAGGGCTGGCCAGGTGGGCGCACATTGCATATCCACAGACCGCTGGTGATCCTAAAAAATAAGTCTCAGGGGGCGAAAAATTCAAATAGGTATTGCCATTGCCAGGTGCTCATGTTAACTAGGACGCTAGTTTTAACTATAACTAGTAACAAGCCGTGTCTACACTTAGCCTAAGTCAACACATGGTTTATCGTCAAGCCCCTCATCCACGCCACCTAGCAATCAAGCGTACAAGAAAAAAAAACTGAATAAACTAAATTTTTTCTTCTCTAGCTGCGGGTAGAGTTCGCGCGCTTCGAGGTGGTCGCGGCGCGCGCGGCGCCGGCGCTGCACTGCGTGCGTACGCGTTGCACCTGGCACAAGACAAGAGCACCACCTTCGCGCAGAACATTGACAACTTCATCGCTTGCACGCTGGACTCGAAGGAGACTTGCCCGCAGGTAAATCATTATAATTTTAACCCTTCAACAACCATAGAACGTCCACTGCTGAGCATAGGCCTTCTCCAATGACTTCCAGATTAGTCGGTTGGAAGCGGCCTGCTTCCAGCGATTTTTTGCAACCTTTACTAGTTCGTCTGTCCACCTTGTGGGTGAAAAATAAATAAATAAATTCAAAAAATCACACCAATAATCTAGGCCTTCATTAAGAAAAAGCTTGTACAATGGCGACTTGATACCAGATAAATATACATAAATACTTTTATAAATATTCAGGACATCGGTACAAATTAGGCTCGTACACAAAACACAAACCTTTGTCCTTTGTTGAATTCGAACCCGCAACTGCCCGACTTTATTGTAGCGCGGACTAAATTAGTAGGTACTCTTCGGTGGTCGGCTAATTGAATTTGGTGTAAAGTATCTTTGGGGATATTTGCTAGTTGGTGGATGAAGGCTCAGTGGGGTACGTTTTTAGTATTAGGGTGGACTGCATCCAGTATCCAGTCAGTAATCCAGCATCGTATAGAGTGATAACTATTCGTGAACAAATGAGAACGGAAACCAAGAAACTACAAATAAATAAATATGCTCCAGACGACCAATTCCCATGATCTTGACATTAAAAGGATATTTTACAGTAAATAAATTGCCAGGAGACTTATTTTTAAATCATGCGAATTCAATCTGAATATTCGCAATCGTATTATAAATAGCAAGATTCGCATGCGAATACCTGAGTCACTATTTTTGAAAAACACGAATTATTTTCTTGTTCGAATTCAAGATTCATTTCTAATGTTGCAAAAATACTTCTCCTCTTCCATGTGTTTTATTTATTCAACTAATAATAATCGTACCTACCTAATGAATTATGATAACAACTGAATAACGGAGGAAACATAAGTATAGTCAGCAAATATTAAAATGCTTTTGTTACATAAATTTTCATTATAAACTAAGACAATACGGATGTAATAGCAAACATGACTACCATTACTAAATGCATTGTTTAAATCAAACACTGATAACAAGTTATATAATTAGTAATTAGTCATTTGGCGCCAGAAGTATTATTTAGGAGTGATTAATAGCAAACATTGGATAAAAATAGCCCCAAACTACACATAATATTGATATTCCTAAGCTGAGTTACCCACATTGAAGAATTTCATTATAAACGACATCTAGAAGATAAAGATTTATAACCGACTTCAAAAAACTAAAAAGCTAACAATAATCTTAACACGTGATGTACCTACTTACCTAATCAGTTACTTTTGGAGTCGGTGCAAACAAAAACATTGAATCTCTCATCGGCTGGAAAATTTATATGGGACCATCCTGAAAATGTTAGAACTATCAAATACGTCAAAGTAAAGTAGTAACGAATGATCGCTGAACATACATAAAAATAAAAATAAAAGATTCCGACAAATTGTGAACCGCCTCCTTTTTTGAAGTCGGTTAAAAAGAATATTTATTGCTAAAGGACATCACAACACAGAGCACAATTTAGAAATAAATACAGATCAAATTGTGAATAAGAAAAAACATCTACTTACAAAAAATACAAAATATACTATGCAGGCTTTTATAAAAAAAAAACAAGCATGTACAGGTCTGCACGGCAGGTCAACCTACCCAAAAAGTTAAAGGTCATTGAATTGATTTTCAACTTTAAGTTCGACATGTTAGAGATCAATATCAATTGAGAAAATTTAACGTTTTGTGGTAGGTAGACGTGCTTTTGTCTGTACCTCAATCAATACTCTATGTAAGTATAATATCTTTTAAGTCAAGGCGAGGAAACGCTGCCAGTATCCTGGCCTCCATTCCTCACGGACACGCTTTTATATTTAAGTGGGTAGTTTTTAGTTTCAGGTTAAGTTACTTTATTTAAAGTTTTGTTTTATTTAATTGTTCAATTTTTATTTTGTGCAATGAGTTAAATTTGAGGTGAGGTTAATAAATATTATCCCTTTGTTGATTATTACACTTAAATAATTCACTATTGTTAAGTTAATAAAACACGAGGCAAGGTATCAAAAAAAGTTGAGTCGGATGATTTCGTTAAGGAAAGGTGTTTGTTGGTCCCACAGAAAAAGTTGACCGATAAATAAGAACCTCATAATGTAATCATAGTTGTCATTAACAATGTTAGATAAACCGAATGTTATATTCCAGGTGATGATGCGCAACATGCGGCAGTTCATGTCCGGCATGAAGAACTACCTCGTCAAGCATGGGGAGAGGGAGTTTGAGAAGGAGGTCGAGAAAGAGAGGCTCAAGGTAAGCACGCAAAACAAAGAGGATTACCTAATTGTTACGCATTTTGAGACAAATATCTTTGTAGTTTACTTATTATGAAAGCAGACTTACAGACGCACATTGTAAATTTAAATTGCATACGGATAAGCAAGCTGAAGTGGCAGTGGGCGGGGCACATAGCACGTAGAACTGACGGCCGATGGGGCAGAAAGGTTCTGGAATGGAGGCCACGTACCGGCAAGCGCAGCGTAGGACGTCCACCTACAAGGAGGACAGACGACCTGGTAAAAGTTGTAGGAAGCCGCTGGATGCGGACCGCTTCCAACCGGTCAATCTGGAAGACACTGGGGGAGGCCTACGTTCAGCAATGGATGTCCTATGGCTGAAATGATGATGATGACAAAATAATTATAAGCTACATAGTTACACAACCCTTAAAAAATTTCAGGTTTAGATACACATTTAATTTTAATGTATAGTATAGTATAGTATAAAGTCATTATCATCATGCTCACTCACTGAAAGTCCAGAACTGAACATAGGCCTCCCCTTATAGAACGCCATAGCGAGCGGCTCTAGGTCGTTTGCATTCAGCGGCTTCCCGCATCCTTGCCTAAGTCGTCAGCCCACCGGGTAGGTCCGCTACCGCGTGTTGACGCTACGTCTTCCAATTCGTAGTCACCACTCCAAAACCTATCTAGAGATGTGAGATGACCAGATGACGTGAGTTACGCGCGTTCTTATTGACAGAATGTTTTGGGCCTTGGAATCTTGATCTCTTGGCTCTGGTCCTTCTACGGATATTCTTGTTTAAAGTCGTAAAAACAAAAAAAAAAAACCTTTTTTCCATCGAAACTTATTTTCGATCGTTTCCCAGTTGAAACCGACGGAGTTTCTGAACATCGACGCGATCCTGGAGGGCGTGATGCACCGGCTGGTGGTGCGGCCGCTGCGCGCGCGCCTGTACGCGCGGCTGGCGGGCTGGCACGCGCCCGACGTGCGCCGCCTGCACGCCGCCATCGAGCGCGCGCACCACGCCACCCCGCTGCAGCTCGGGGTCAAGGTCAGTGACCTCTACTACGACTTTGGCTGACTAGCCGATTGGTCGGCTATAAAAATGGTGCCATGCCGATCACGGTTTCGGGGGCATTCGGAAATTTTCAAGACGCTTCGTTTACATCCGATCCAAACACACAATACCTACTCAACCGATTCCGATACAAACTGATGTCAGCTGGTCGGAGGTTTAGTACCTAAATCTTTTTTTTGCGAATTTGGTGTTTGTCCATATATAAGAAAAATGTATATAATATATTGTGTTCAATAAACTTCCAGACGAGATAAATGCTTAATAAGTGAACATAAAATCTTTTGAAAACTACAAATTGACAAAATGGCTGTGGCAACATTGCTTCTATAGTGTTAGGGAATTTTTAGAATATAAAAATAATTCATTGTAATTAATGAATCTAATGACATGCCAATCCATATGACCAATTTAGCTAATTTATTTAGTTAATTAACAATGTTAATAAAATTTGCATGCCATTCTTTGGTTGAGTGCACTGGACTGTATTTAGTTTTTAAACATCACAAATGTACTGCATTCCTGCGAATAAACATTTGATTTGGTTTTGAAACAAAGTCAAATGACATTTGACTTTGTTTTGTCATAACTACATAAGATTTCGTTACCAAATCTATGAAATTATAACGTTTAGACTGGTCATAAAAAGTATGACATTCATCTTCATCTCTATCACAACAATATCCTTACCGTGCATAGTTAGTTCTATATATTTTGTCATCAGGAATCCACAAAAGTGCCGTCAGCAGCTGTCCTTGCAGTGATCTCAAAACACTTTCTGAAGATGCAAGAGGCTGACTCTCCGTTGGATAAACTTGAAAACCTCCTTGCTGCCATATCTGTCATGTTTAACGCTGTAAGTGCACTCCATCATTTGTTTTATTTCGTTGCTTTTCACCTGTCTGCCCCTCGGTTGACGGCCCAAGCCGAGGTCCGAGTCTATACAGGGTTACATTGCAAAGGGGTGCCAAATCTTTAGGAGTGGCTCAGAATAAGTAACTTAATCGAACTAAAACTTAAACTAAAACTAAAACTAGATTGGAGCCCGCGTGGACTGGTCTGCGTTCACAGACTAGTCTGTAACGCAGGTCTGGATCACGACGGTGCAAGCATTAGTCAGGTTTGCCTTATAGCCGCATGCCCTCAGCACTCGGCATCGGTCGGATCACGCCAGCTAGTACGAGGCCCGGATTTACAAAACTTAGGGCCTTTTACACCACTTGCTGATAAGTTCCAGATAACCAATCTGGTACTTTTTTGACAGCTAATTTTATAAATATTAGACAACTTCACATACATTGATCTGATCCAATGATAAGTAGCTTAACCACTTGTGTTACAGAAATCAGAAACAACGAGACAATATAGAAAAGTTATACCTCAGTGATAGCGACACCAATTGTATAGGTTATTTGTCAAAACAAGTGCCAGATAGGTTATCCGGAACTTATCAGCAAGTGGTGGAAGTGGCCGTTAGAGTTGTTATGTGTGACATAAATGGTAGTTTTAATAAATCTGAATAAATTTACTACAGCGGTATACATGGTTACCTTGCAACATAGTGCCAAAATCACGAGTAACAGAATCAGAAACTGAATCGATCTACATAAACAAAACGTTTTTACTTATTCCTATCTGCCGTAGTTTGATCGTAAATTTTCCACGAGTTCGATTAGTAAATAACATGATAAAGCGTAACACACACAGAGAGCGTGCGCGGGACGGCGACAGGACGGGTCGGTAGTACGGCAGGTCTAGTAACATACGTTTAAATGGGCGCCCACAGACAGCTGGCGTGAGCGGGACGGCTCGCCGCGCACGCCGGCTGTGGCGCCTATTTAAACCTATGTTAATAGACCCGCCGTACTCCCGTCGCGCACGCCCTCTGTGTGTGCTACGCTTAAATAATGTCGCAACTGTATTTCGTCCAGATCCGCGGCGAGCGTGCCCTGGGCGCGGACGACCTGCTGCCGGTGCTGGCGTGGACGCTGGCGCGCTGCCGGCTCGTGTGCGCGGAGCTGGAGGCCGAGCTCATGGCGGGGCTGCTGCCCGCCGCGCTGCTGGCCGGCGAGGGCGGGTACTACCTCACCGCGCTCTTCTCGGCCGTCGCGGTGCTGAAGCGGCTCGCCCCTGAGCCCGGACCGGATAGCTCTTCGCCTGTAAGTTATTTAGATAGCGATATTTGTAGATCGATATTTTATTTTATTTTATTAACCTGTATCGTCCCATTGCTGGGCAAAGGACCTCAAAATATACATATAAAACAAATAATACATAAAGGATGTGAATTTGTATTAGTGTACGGTTTGGTTATACTCATATCTAAAGTTTTAGACTAAAGACTTATCTCAACATAATTTTAATAATAGATGTTTGCCATCCAAATTATTGCTAAGCCATATTTAATGCCCGAGCTCATCACACAAACATTTGCTTCTTGCGGGAATCGAACCCGTAACCGCCAGGCTTTTTAGCCTGAAACGCAAACCACTAGACTAGAAGCTCGTCAAATTAGACGTGTATAATAAAGCCTATTCATTACTTTGATTAAAGATTTTTTGAAGTGGCGGTGCTTAGTTAAAAATGTCATAAAGTAAAATCATATAAAATTGTAATGGTGATAACGATGCGATGATGACCGTTTTTTTTTTTAAATACTTTCTTAGAGTTTACTCCTGGTTTTAATCAGTTCAAAAACATACATGTCACATGTGGTCTGAATTGATAATATAGGAAACAATATGGGTTTAGTAGAAAAACACGTTAGAAATATATTTTGAGTTTTCTGTTGCGCGTTGCAAGGCCCCCCAGCAAGATTAGGAGAACCATTTTTAGAAATACTTAATTTTCCCCAGAACGGAATATGGAAACTCCCTCATCTTCCCTTACCAAACTCGCTAGCTTGAAGAAGCTTATTCACTCGGAACCTTGTCTTCCAGCAGTGGCGTCGCGGTTCTACAGATTGCAGCAACAGCGGCAGCGGCGCTGCAGTAGTCAGAGTGGCACTGCCGGACGAGTGCCGCGGGTCCATCCGGCGCGTGGCCCTGCCGTGCCGGCCGGGCGCTAGAGCCCGCGACTTGTGCCGGGCCCTGGCACATGCCGCTGCGATCACCAACCCGCAGGACTACGCACTGTTTGCGCTGCATGACGGACAGGGTTAGTGTTTTATTATGTTACTAGCTATGTTATGGTTTGGACGACCTTTCGTAGCCGAGAGACGAGCATACTGGACTTGGTGTCGCTATCTCTGAGGCCCCTAGTTCGATTCCCGGTCAGTCAATGTAGAAAAATAACTTTTCTATTTTGTCTCGGGTCTAGGTGTTGTGGCACCGTCGTTTCTGATTTCTGTAACACAAGTGCTTATAGGCTACTTATCATAGGATCAGAGCAATGTATGTGATGTTGTCCAATATTTATTTATTTACTAGCGAACCCTTACCTAATGAATGCCTCGCTTAGCACCTAGCTCCATTTAAACGTTTTGAAATAGGTTGATAAGCCGTTGACTATACATTCTAATCACATGTTTACTTAAAATTATAATGAATTCTAACAAATTTGTAAAATAAATACTTATTTATCGTATCCCGTTACGTAAAAAGTGTCTTATTAGCATCAACTAATAATATTACATTAGTAATTATTATCACTAATTTTGTTTTCTATTTACAGAAACAATGTTGAACGAAAACGATTGCCCACAAGAGGTGATGTCGGAGAAGAGCGGCCAGAACTTCATCCTTGCTTACAAGAGGATAGATGCGAAAATCGCATGGCCGCAGCAGGCATTGCTTTCTTACCCGTAGGAGGATTGTATAAATAAACGCGACAAGTAATCTCTAAGTTTAAGGTCACACTACGAGTAACAGGCTGAGTACTAGGCTTTGCACCTAACGAGGTTACTGGTACCTAGCAAAATAATCATGCTACAACTACTGGTTATACCTCTTTGCTGGTTTTAATCAACTAGAGTCTAGATTGTAAGCACAACGCAATAAGTAGTGTAACCTTAGCTTAAAAGTTGGATTTAAGGGCTGTCCAGACGGCTATATATTTCTGTTGACCTTGCTTGACCTTGATCTTGACCCAATATTACTAGACACTGTGTAGACATCTGGATAATAATCATAGTTTTGTAACGAGATAAATTCCTGCAAGATACAAAAAAGATAGAAATCATACTAGATAATTTATAAACATCTAAAAATTACCAGTTTTGTAAAGATACTGTGGCCGCTACCAAACCTCTTCATCCTTCAAACGATGGTTCAAACGACGACGACGAAGAAGAGGTTGGTAGCGGCCACAATACAAATAGTATTAACTCTTACTTACGCGCACTGAATTGGTTATTATCAACAAATTCAGTGCACATCAGTTATACATTTTTAGTAAGCACTTTCCTTTATTGGGCAGTGACAAAAAGTTTTTCATTGGTTCTTGACCGAATGACAAGAGAATAAAGTTTAATCTATGGTAGCAACATTTTTGCCGTAGCCTTGTAAGTGGTAAGCCCATTGTTAAATCAAAATCACTAACGCAACGAAAACTGTCCAGCGAAGCTTGCTGTGACGTACTATGGGGTAAGCATATGTCCAGCAGACTTCCAGGGGCTGATGATGATGATGACGGTTTTGGATATTTATTACCCGAATTTTGTGGTCGAAGCTCATGCGAAAAAGTCAAACAAGGTCAACTAGAATATGCTAATAATTGTGTGTGACCCCAGATACTTACATAAAGGAAGGTTGTCAACTATGCTCAGTAGAATAATAAGTGTTGGACGGTACCGTGGCGGAGAAAGTCTATATTTTTATCACGTAAACATAATAAAGTGATATTTTCTACGATATTACGCAACTGATTTTAATAACTTCTCTTAAGCTTACCGTTATAATAAGTACAGCGCTTTTAAGCAGTATTTTCGAAGCATTGCTAATCAACCTCATGCCTAATGTAAAACGTAGCTTTTTTACTCCATTATTAGAATAAGTACCTACCTGATGTTTTATCTGACTGAACGTTTATTTGGGGTTTTAATTACCCGTTTTTGTACATTTATATAAGGTGTGTATTTTTTCTTTGGAGTCGTGTGCGATTTTCGATGTAAATTAAAATCTATTTTTTTAATTTTATTTTTCGCATGGATTTATTAAACTAAATCTACTGCCTTGAAAAGGTAGTTTTTTTTCGAGTGTACCTATGTATGTTCCTAAATTTCGATGTGTACACTGATCAAACTCACCAAATGTTGTTTTTAGTTCAAATTTTAGTCGTTCACTAAATTCTTGTAGTACTAAAAATTTACTTTTGAAGTATCGGTATTTTTAACTGTTTTAACTAACTTTTTATGAACTGTGATGTAATTCGTATTAGTAAAGTAAGGAACATTGTATTAATTTTGTATATTCGTAGAAGCGTTTCTTAATATAATTTATTTATACGTAAGAATAAGGAAACTATTTAACACAACGTTAATGAACTGGTGGTAAGTTATAGCGACATGACTAATTTTAAAATTTTAACTTTAAATAAAGCTTTTGGCTAACGACTAAAACTAAAACTAACATTATATTTTAATTTGTACTGTTCGCAACTACATTTTAAGTTGTAAATAAATCAATTATTTAGTCGATTGATTTAATTTATTTCACTGCCATTAATTTTACATTTATGTTTATCTCTGAAGACAAAGATTGTTTGATGGTCGTGTATGGTTAAGTATTTGTTAATGTCTAAAAATATTAAATCATGATGAATGAAAAATGTCGCTAAAACTTATTCACCATTAAGTTGCATATTCAGATTAACAGCAATGCCTTGAAATTTGCCGCAGACAATATTTTTGTAGTTGTAAAACCATCTGTCTTTTGAGTCTTCCTCGCTAATTAAGCCTGGTTGTTAATCTGTGGTAACTAATGAGGCTATGGTTATGATTGATTGTGAAACACCATTGCATGTTAGAAGAGTTAAGGCAAATTTTATAATGGCAAAAACATCTTGTATACTTTGACTATCTGGTACATATTGAAAGGCTGTATGGAAATAATTATTTAATGTCATTGCTTAGGTACTCTTTTTTTTAAAGTCAGGTTTAAAAGTCGAAATATTTTTTAGAAATTTTGAGTTGTTCCACTTTACACTGTGCAACTCATTTGAAAGGTATTAATATATTTTTAAGTAATATTGTAAAACATATTATTTCTGTTCTATAATGCAATGAGGTTTTACAAAGAACCGAAAAAATCTGAATATGTGGGGCGCCTCGTCGCCATTTTGTATTTATTGCAGTCTGTATGTTAACGTTAGTTATATAACACGTATATTGTGTTTTGATAACATTTTCAGTCATTTGTGAAGAAGTAAAGGAATTTTTACCAAACTTTTGTTTCTTAACAACCTACCCACCTATTTATTTATTTATTTAAACTTTATTGCACCAAATAAAATCATACAAAAGGTGGACTTAATGCCATGTGGCATTCTCTACCAGTCGACCATTAGGCTAAACAGAGATGTTTTGTGGGCGGTGCGATATGACGTTACAAAAATGAACATTATTATACAATCACAGCATAAACTACACACAGTATCTCAAATATTATAAACTAAATAATATAATACATAGACTACCTATCTGCGCTACCAAGAGATGGCGCAGTCGGTATATTAGATTGCGGTGTGGCGAGTTGAGTCAACGAAATATGGCATTGCTTATATTAATATACCTCCATTGAAGCATATTTTATTTATTACGATGTAGGTTAAACAAAATTAGACACCTACCAAAACTCAATTGATTCACAATGTAACTTTGAATTACCTAACCATTAATTCGAAAACACACTAAGAGCCTGATTTTCTTTTTTTTTTCTTTTACTCTATCTTTTAAAGTAAATTAAAGCCATTTATTAAATTGCTAATTTAAAATGTTTACCGCAATAAATTTAAATAAATACTAGACAACATCACATACATTGCTCAGATCCTATGGTAAGTCGTCAAAGCCCTTGTGTTACAGAACTCAGAAACAACGACGGTAGCCCAGTCCGGTAGCTCTCCTCTCATTCTTTAGAAAATAATTTAATGTTGAAATAGTTTAAAAATATGTCATACTGGTTTATTCTTATTATTCTGGTCTAAAATGCATATACGAGTATACATTATTTACTATAATATCACAGTGGTTTGATAACTTAATATATTAGTCACTGAGATACAATATTGATTTAACTGTGGCCCCTTAGCAACTATTTGTTTATAATAAGGTACCCATAGTGTGGTAAAGCAGTACCCACCTTCCTAAATCATAGTTCAAGTAAGCAAACCAAAAAGCATCTAAGTAATTTATATAAAATAATTAACGAAGTAAGGCAGAAATAGACGAAATGCAAGCGGATTATCTAAAAACGGACCCAACCCAAACATGGGATCCAGTACATATCACTTACCCAGTCAGAAAGTTTCCCGAAACAGGAGAATCTAGCGAAACTATTGGCAGAAGATGGAGAAGTCAGCCAGAAACTATGTTACATGGCGTATGTAAAGTTTTATTCAGTAGGTATTCTAATTACAAACTATCGGACGCGGTTCAGCCACAGTTTTATTTATTTTTGGTTTCAGGATAAATTATCTTTCGCGCAACTGAAACGTCGAGCTCAATACTCGTGTGATCTTTCGAGATTTCGATAAACAGTCCGTTTTTGTTGCTTGCCGAATACGAGTGTTGTAAACAATCTCGACATTACTTCTTAACGAAATTATTTATTTAAACAAGATAGACACAAAAAATTGCAACCTCCTATAGTAATTAATCATTTAACACAATAATTTTATACAATAATATTTTTGTAAAAAGACATGCCAAGATTGTTTACAATATCCGTCAACCAAAGATGAATAGATTGTTCGCAATATGCTTTTAAATTAATATTTTCTCGATCTGATGATCCTTTGAGTTAACATTTTCGAGCAATGGGCTAGTTTCCTGGGTCAAAAATGATTATTCTATTTAGTCCGTCAGTTAGATTATCAAAAAATACTGGACCCATATTTTATGTTTTGTCAATTAAACTCAAATTTACGGTATCAAAATTACGAAGATAAAGCGCATCAAAGTGAGCACGTGACGTCACGCCTTGCTAAAAAGTGTTGCAAGGCGTGACGTTACGCGGAACTTTAACGGACTATATCATCATCATTTTTTGTTTAATTCAGAAAAGAAAAAATACGTGTCCAATATTTTCTGTTAATCCAACTGACGTACTAATTAGATTTGTTTAGGAAACTAGCTTATTGGCTATTCGAACAAACTGCATCCGATTTCAGGTATTATTAGGACCTATTAAAAAGTCTAGAAGTGCTGTATTTACTTGAAATCGGACGCAGTTTGATCAATATCTACTTGCTTCGTACTGACGGGCAGAAAGGTTCTGGAATGGAGGCCACGTACCGGTAAGCGCAGCGTAGGACGTCCACCTAAAAGGTGGACAGACGACCTGGTAAAGGTTACAGAAAGCCGCTGGATTAGGGCCGCTTCCAACCGGACAATGTGGCAGTCACTGGGAAAGGCCTATGTTCAGCAGTGGACGTCCTATGGCTGAAATGATGATGATGATGACATGCTTCCAGTTTTATAAATAAAAATAATGTTTGACTAAAACGACTTCATAGAAATCACCCATAGAAGAGATCAAGGAGTACATGCGAGACTACAACGTAACGAAGGAGCTGACTCAATCGCAAAGCACCAAAGATTTCGGACGCAAAGCGCCTGAGACGAAGAGGTTCAACAAACACACTTCGTGCACCGAGAATGAGTACATCTGCCCTCCTAGTAGAAGAGTAAGTATTGCAGATGATGATGTACATAATAATCCCGCAGACTAAATCAAAATGGTTGCTATATTTAAAAAAAAAAGTTCAAGCAGTATGTTAATTAACGATAGGCGTAATGGTATAACGTCTATATATACCAAAAAAATATTCACTTTAAAATGAATGCATTGACCCTTTTCTCGCCGTTTGAGCAAGACAGACAAACGACGTTGCCAGTTTTCGAATGCTACTACTGATACTCCTCTTTACAATTATTATTTTTTATGCTTATTTTTGTTAATTTTAATCTATTAATGATGTAGGTAAACTGGCTAAAGGAACAGCCCTTCGTTATTTTCATAAATGTACTTAAATTACTTAGATGATGTTGTTAATCATGTAAAACAGGTAGCGAATACTGCATTATTGTGACGGGAAACTACGCAACCATACATTGCGGGTGACCTGTTTTTTTTGTATTGTATTTTTATTGTGACACTACAAAACTATGTTTTAGTCCGTTACTTAGCTTAGCACAACTGTCCCGCAAGCGCCGATAAACAAGGCGAGCAATTATCGGCATATCACAGAACAGGTAGCACTGCTGTGATTTTACGTTAGATTGTTAAGGGTTCCTCATAAAAAAAACATAATAGTTTAGAACTATAGACTATAGGTCAGAAAATCAATTTCTCACGTTACCCCGAACGTTATTTCGTTAGTAGGCTAATAACAAGCGACTGTTTGACCCTTATTTACGTATTTACCACGTAAATGCCAACTAGATTAATGTGTCTATTACGTTTCACAAGGTAAGTAGATTGTCTATTTAACTCCTGTCGTTGATGATAATGTTTTATAACTATAAACTCGTATCATTGCTGTCCATGACGTACAAGAAGAAGTGGATTCTCATATTCTACGTTATGCCAAACACCCTGCTGCACTCCTTGGGAACCCATAGGATAAAAAGATAGCTCATACTAATGTCGTGACGGTACATAGTTGTGCCTGAACTTCAGCAGCAGTCTGTGAGATCAGCTGCCTACAATTTTTGTAAGCTTTGCGTTTTCCGCCACAGTGTTACTTTGAAATCAACCATGCGATATCTACCAAAAGCAAGGTTCGCTCACCACCGCAGATCATTCGCTTTCGTGGGATTCAATAGAGATGACGACTAGCTGTTTTTTCTTCGTCATTCAGGTAGGTATCAAAAAATATTGGACATGTTTTTTTTTTTTTACATAATCAAAATAATACAGAGATATATTGATTTGAAATGTCGCATGATGTCACGCCTATAGGTACATTTTTTACAAGTGACATCACGAGCGGGCCGAACTTTGACGCGCTTTATCTTTGTAATTTTTTGGTTGTTTACCAAAAAGAAAAATAAGATTATAAATTTTTTTGATAATATAGCTGTCGCACTAAATAGAATTTCATTTTCTTTACCCAGTCGTCATCCCTAGTACCCACTTTGGTCCCACCACAGTTGCACTTTCATCAGAAGTAGTTTCATCATAGATGAGGTGTTATAAATGTGGTAATTATCTTTAAGGAAACATACAGCATTTTAATAATACTTAGAGCTGCTATTAAAATAATTATAAGCAGTTTAAAGATTCCAAAGCTAGTTTTTACATTAATATGTTGTGATAGACACACACGTGCGGGAAAATATAATTATGGGTGTAACGTCGGGAAAAAACAAGCAAGTATTATCAATTTCACAATGACAAGACATGCATAACTAAAATAAAAGGCAAAAGCAGTTGTGGGAGTAGTGTTCAAGGAGATTTTAGGAGAAGGCATAACCACACCATACGCTCATGAAAAATGTCTATGTGACTGAAGGCTGCATTATATTTGTTTGTGGCTCTTATAATGATACGTACTATTTTTCTGATACTTTGGACAAACGGGTGCAATACTAGTAAAAGTGCTTATTACATTACAGTGAGTCATTTGTTATAAAATTTAGCATTCTGCAATGTGCAAACAAAACTTTTGTTTGCACATTGTAAAATGTTGTTTAAATTTAGTAAAGATTTGACCTATCTACAGCTCGAAGAGAGAGTGCCTCAGTGTTCTGCGCATGCGTCTTCGGTGATGAAGACCTCATATACTCCCCCCACCATTCCCTCTAGATTGGTGACCGACAAGGACCAGTTTAAGCACCCGGCTAGCTTACCACCAGACCCGGTAGGTTAACATTTTTACATTTTTTCTAATTTTTAATTAATTTTTTTTGCTGCAACAAAGGCTGTGGTCAATGTTCTCATGACACACAGGAAAGTCTTTTCAAATCAGACTTTTTGCCTTTGGCTTATTTATGCCATCATCCATATTTATCGTAAGTATTAAGTATTTCTCATAAAACCTAATGTCAATATTTATTTTTAAAGCGATGTTTCATTACAGTTTCATTTATTAAAATCTTAGTTATAGAGAATACTTAAATAAAAGAATAGGACACTCCTTAAAACTTTATAAATCTTTGCTTTTACTATGGGAGCAATATCGATTTGTACGGATTATTTTATTATTTCCATGATTCCGTAGTAAATCCCGTATCCCGTATCCCGTATCCCGTAGTAAAAGTTATAGGTTTGAAGTTAGCAGCTGATAAATTGGTTAGTGTCCTATTGTACACCATGTATATTCAAGCTTAGTTATTTTTAAACGGTATATTTCTCACGTACAGCATGAAATCGAACCAAGCTGGCATAAAGAGCTGGAACCTTTGGACACGACACACGAGGGGTTCGAGAAGTACTTGGATCCGTATCTTACGACAAGCCGATTGCACCACCGACCGTTCACTGCTGATCAGCTCAGCAGACTGTCAGCTTCGAATGACGTCATCACATACTACACATTTTCTGATGATCCGTGGGTATGTTGATAGGTTCTTTATACCACAACTTATTATTGTAAAATTTTGTCGCTGTTTATGAAGTCTTCGACGCGTCTATACATAGACATTATAACAAAGAATTTAATAATAGTAAAGCTATGGTACTCGTACAAGATCTGCATATTTAGCGGCTAGGCAAAGGGTAAGTTTAAAATAAAATAACTCTAATGAGGAATATCCCGTCGTCGCCGTGTAGGACACTCCCCAGCTCGATGGACCGACGAACTTAGAAAGATGGCTGGCAGTGGGATCGTTCTCGTTGGCACTTTTTGAATTAATGAGGAATATTAAAGAAATTTAATAAAAGTTCAATGTTAATGTCTCATATTAATGTAAATGTTATTAACATCAATAAGTTAATATCGCCATAGCACGCAGTGAACTTACGCAAAAATGAAGCCACTATTTGAGTCATGAAGATTTTGATAATGAGTTTATTATTTCACTAACAAAAGGAAACAGATCGCTTTAATGATTTTAATCTGACATCTTGTTAAAATTTTAGAAGTCCTTACCGAAGTCCTTTATTACAGATCAGAAGACCGAAGCATAAATCGGAGGACTGGAGACTGCCTATAAGCAAACAAAAGACAGTCTTCGATAGAGAAAAGTTTAAGGAAGACTTTAGGGAAATCAGAACTCACAACAAATCGCGATGGGTGCCAAGGTAATTATTTGAAAGGCAGGGTATAAAAAAAAATAGAACAAGATTAAAGGTAGCTGTTTCTATAATCCAATTTAAAGATATTTGTTAAAATCTGCGGCTAGCCAAATTTTGGCCGTTAAATAAATAAGTAAAACAGTGGCACTTATAATTATTGGAGTTCGTCATTTAGCCGAATACAACGTATGTAGGTAATTGGATTTCAATTTAAAACTATCATGTTGTTATTTTTAATAACAAGTTTTTTTTAAGTTAGTAAGTGCTAAGTTACAGTTTAGAACATTTCAAGGACTTTCAGTGATGCGAGCAGGCAGGGGCGTGCATTCCATATAGGCTATTATGCAGAGCCTACCTTCATAAAAAACCGACAACTAACCATAATTATTAATTACGTATTAAACAATAAAAAATAAATATTCTGTAACCATTTTGTCGTCTACGTCTACCTGTACTTATTCCTTACTAAAGCGCGCAACTTAGATCGTTTCTGTGCAATTTAACCAATGTTAGGCTGTCGTGAGATCGCCTACTGTTTTACGCAAATATCTGAAACCAATGCACGCCCCTGCGAGCAGGATAAAACCGTTTTGAGAAATATTCAAAGATGCTGACAGCAGAGACAACATTTCTTGCGCTACTACTTCTCGACACTAGCCCACAATCATCCTGATGCAGTGGTACAGTAATAAAAGTGGGATGAAAATGGTGCCTCATGATATAGATACATAAATACTCTTGCACACCATATAAAGCAGTTACAATTAATGTAACTTTAAGAAATATGTTAATAAAATAAATAAATATTAGACAACATCACATCCATTGCTCTGATCTTATGATAAGTAATTAAAGCACTTGTCTTACAGAAATCAGAAACAACGACGGTTCCACAACACCCAGGCCCGAGACAATATAGAAA
Organism: Anania hortulata; assembly: GCA_963576865.1. Lineage (NCBI taxonomy): Eukaryota > Metazoa > Arthropoda > Insecta > Lepidoptera > Crambidae > Anania > Anania hortulata. The sequence goes on from OY756400.1 coordinate 3,988,702, forward strand.
AGTTATTTTCTACATTGACCGACCGGGAATCGAACCCGGAACCACAGAGAGACACCAAGTTTGGTATGCTCGCCTCTCGGCTATGGATGTCGTCAAATGTAACACCCAACATATTTGCTAATTTAATTAGTTTCAATGTTTTTTAATAAACCATAAGAATCACCTTTGACACGGTAACAATTTTTTTTTTAACCTTAATTAGCCTAACGAATTTGTTTGTTATTATTTCGTTAATTTCTTTCTCAGCACATTCCGCACAGAAGTGAGGGATAATTACCGACCACAGTCTATCAGACTGTCATCACAATATGTTGAACATCTGGAAGAAGACGTGAGGAATTACTACCAACGCTCAGTGGCTGGGCTATCAACAAACGCTCCAGCAGAATATTCCGCTGTCATGAAGAATTACAAGTCTGAGACAGCGCATATGGGGTCTGGGAGGCCTATAAGTTCGGTTTTAGATCAACATGTCGAGAAAAATAGGAGGTTGGAGAGAAAAAACATGCTCAGATAAAATAATCGTTACGTGATGTGATGACGTAAAATACAGACAATGGCAGTCACCTACCCGAAAAGTTAAAGTTCATTAAACCGATTTTCAAATTTAACACGACAATATCAATTGAATAAAATTGACGTTTTGTGGTAGGTTGACGTGCCGTTGCCTGTACCTAGAATGCTAAAGAATAAGGAGAAAAAAATAGTTTAGAAGACTGCGAGATTGATTTAAGTATGAATTGATAATATCGGAGAATGTAACTGGAGAATGTACTGTAGTGACAAAAATATGGCTAATATTTTAAACGACGACCTCCGTTGCCGAGAGGCGAGAATGCTGTACTTGGTCTCGGTATCTCTGAGGTCCTGGGTTCGATTCCCAGTCGGGCAATGTAGAAAATTAACTTTTCTATTTATGTATTCTAATCACGGGTCTGAGTGTTGTGGTACCGTCATTGTTTCTGTATCACAAGTGCTTTGGCGACTTACCATAGGATCAGAGCGATGTATTATTTATGTGATGTTGTCCATTATTTATTTATTTATGATGTTTTTATTATTAACCTACTTGGTAGAAATGTTTCGTGGATTGGTCAATATGCTTTTTTGCCAAAATCATACTGTTTATTAGTTTTTCTTAAATCCATGTCAAAATCTAGTTCTTAAGTGGAAGTCAAAAATGACGTTGACTGGGAAAAATATCATGATTAACGTTTGTTTTGTAACCAAAATACCTATGATAGGAAACCATTCCCATGAGAGGAAATAAATGTTGAGTCAAGATAGATTAGATAGTTACTTTAAGTAGAAACGGTAATTTTTATACCAATAAAATAGTTACTTAGATTCTTGAACATTGTTTATTATTTGGACACGTTACCCTTAATCGATCAGCTGAAAACCTTTTTTTAAGTAAGGTAACTAAGGTAGGATTAATTGCACTTGTCCAACTTTTACCTTAGTACGGGATCAAGACATCATTCTGCCTTTGTCAACGTCACACAAACTGACTGCTATAGAACCACAGAACAGGAATGACAAGCTACGCTCATTCCTATTCTGTTTAGATTTTTTTTTATTGTTGCACCGCCTATATATAGGTATACCATCTCTGTATGGCCCCATGGTTGACTGGTAGAGAATGCTTTTGGCATTAAGTCCGCCATTTGTACAACTTTTTTTTAAATGTCTGTGCAATACAATTCAAATAAATAAAAAAAAAACAATTAGACTCTTTGGTCTAAGCTTAGACCACTTTCCGTACAAATGAATCAATGCTAAAACAATTCCAAGAACGCCTTACAACTATCGTTGTCAAACAGTATTAGATTACAATACACCTTGCACGAAAACCGCCTCATAACGGTAGTCGAAACGACTGGTATATACCCTACAAATGCCGTTCCATTTGTTTTTGTCAAAGAATAACCAGGTGTCCTAAGGCCAGCTCATCGAGTACAAAAAACTTGCGTGGAGCAAAAGGGCAAAAGCTAACTCGATCCAGATGTTCAGTATGCATAGTGACTACGAAAGCACGGCCTATCGATCCTATTATTTGCTATCGCCTTACAATCAGTTCAGGGTGGAAGAATCAATCGAATGAACTTACATCTCGCTTTTATACAAATATAACTGAAGTACTATGGGAGTCAAAAGAATTACATTCAAACTATAAGACAAAATATTCTAACTATGAAGTTATTACAATTATCCAAATATAAATACGGTTTTACGAAATTATTTTATATCTAAGGTTTTAAATATAAATGAAGTCGTGATAATTTAATATGATGGCTCTAGTATTCGATGTCCGGTTGTCATATTCTCTGTAGTCTGTAGGCGAGGTGTACACCGGCTGTGACGTCGAGTGACGGTGGTGTGGTGTGGTGATTGTAACACACAACAGTATTTTTATTACCCTAGAGCAGCGGTTCTCAATCTTTTTTGGTGACGGAACCCTTTTGGATAGCAAAATACTTGATGGAACCCTACAATAAAACAATGGTTTTAAGTGTATTTTTTATTAATAAGCATAATTAGAGTACCATGTAACAGTTACTTATTACTTACTTACATAACAAGTATAATAATAAATATAACATTGAAAAAGAAAAAAAATCTAACTAATGGGATGTATGAAACTGTTTTTTATTTTTCATCAATTGGTTGATATCAGGTTTCATAGAGGACAGTTGAAGTCTCATATCAGGTTCGGCGTCCAGTCTATTGCGGTATTTTGTTTTCGTGGCTGCATAGGTTGAGAATCCTGTTTCGCACAAATATGTTGTTGGAAACGGGAGAAGAATATTCAAAGCCATTTTGGCAAGCATTGGATATTCATTTCGGATTCTGCACCAAAAATCGTTGAGAGGCGTCGTTTTGAACAGTGACTCCATACTTGTGTCAGATGACATTTCTAAAAGAGATTCATATATCTCGTTTGACATACTTTCGGGATTTGTAAGTTGGGTAAAAAAGGATTATGAATCCATGAATTCAGTTTCATTTTTGTATTCTGTTCTTCAGGAAAATACTGCTCAAAAGATGCGCGCATCGAAGTGAGATATTGGACCAATTCTTCAAATACATCATCTTGAAATATTTCTGAGTTGTTATCGCCAAGAAACTCACTGAGTGACGTAAAGCTTTCTATTTCTCTATTTCCAACGCAAATAATCCAAAAATCTAATTTTCTTTTGAAGGCAGTTATTTTGTTACAGGCCTGGAACACTGTTGTCTGTTTACCTTGCAATGATAAATTTAATTCGTTCAGTTTCTGAAAGATATCCGCCATAAAAGACAGTCGGAACAACCAAGTTTTATCATACAAACGGTCTTTCAAATTAAAAGAAGTATCTGAAAGAAACATTTGTAACTCGGCTCTAAGTTCAAATAGCCTTGTTAAAGTTTTACCCCGAGACAGCCATCGCACTTCTGTATGGAGCAGCAGTGTTTTATGTGTGCTGCCATAATCTTCACACAATAATGAGAACAATCGGGATTGTAGTGGTCGTGATTTGATAAAATTAATTATTTTTACCGCTTCATCCATAACTAATTTTAGATTGGACGGCATTTGCTTCATCGCAAGTGCTTGTCTATGCAGGATACAATGGCTGGAACTACAATTAGGCGCTTTATTTTTTATTCGTGACACTACTCCTGCTGTTTTACCCGTCATCGCCTTGGCCCCATCTGTACAAATGTCAATGCAATCGTTCCAACTGAGATTATTTTCCTCAAAAAATATATTTATTTTATTAAAAATTTCCTCTCCGGTAGTGTTTGTGGGTAGAGGTGAACACATAAGCATGTCTTCTTCAAAAGAACTTTCACATGGATATCTCACGATAACCAGCAAGATAGCCAGACCAGCGACATCAGTCGACTCATCCATTTGCAAGACGAATTGTGTTTTTTGTAGACGTGTAACTAGTTCTTGTTTGACGTAGCTTGCTAGATCATGAATTCGCCGTGAAACAGTATCGTTAGATAGCGGCACAGTAGAAAGATGCTTTGCAGATTTTTCATCGAGCATGCATTTTGTTATGTCTAATACACATGGTTTTATTAAATTCTCAGCGATAGTGTGCGCTTCTCCTGCTTGTGCAATGCGATAGCTAACTAAATATGATGCCTCCGTGGCCTTTTCATTGATAGTTTGGGTTACATGCATCATTGTTTTTTGACTTTCCAATAACTGTTCTTTTTTACGTACAAAAAATTCTTTATTCTTGTCTTTAGACTCGGGGTGTACAGTTTCTAAATGTCGGCGCAACTTGGCAGGTGCCATGGAACTATTAGGAAGCAGTTTACTACATAACATGCAGAGAGGTGAGCCGTTGGAATCAACAAATCCAAAACTGATATATGATTCATCATACTTCCTTTTTTTCGCCTTTGAAACCGTGGAACTTGACGTCGTTGCATCATCGTTTGGATCGGTAATTGCTGTATACTCCACGCGGACTGCTTTTGAACATTCGGCTTCGTTGGAAGATGTTGTTGCGACACGTTTAACGCCTTTAAGCCAACGTTCCATTCTTTCAGGATGGTGAGGTTAAAATAATGCACGGTCGTTACTGCGTAGAAGAGTTTAGCACTTTAGTCCAAAGAAGAAATGTACAAAACTGATACAATCAGAAAACAGCAGTAGAACAATACACAATTTTTTTCTAGCAGGTAGGTACTTATCGCTCCGAACGCTAATCGTCGACTGACTAGTGTCAAGGCTTGATCATCGCTTTTATAGTCCTAGCCTCAATCTCGAACATTCTCAAAAATACTCGAGTCGGCGTCTTTGATAAATAAAAAGCCGATATAAAAATAGAAATTCAAAAAATGTGGTGTAAGCAATCTCGACTTTACGTTTTGAAGTTAGAGCCGAAAGTCGCTTGTTCACAATTATAGCGTCTAATTTCAAAGGCGGCTTTTATCAAAGGGATTGCGCGGTCACAAGTAGGTATCGGCGGTGGCGGCATAGTAAAATTGTTCGTGAATCGTGATACGCCGCGACAGAACGGTCGACCAGAGAGAGGTGTTTTGATTTTTTTTTCTAACTTCTTGCGGAACCCCGACAGGGGTATCGCGGAACCCTAGGGTTCCGCGGAACACACTTAGAGTATGGCTGCCCTAGAGATAACTGACTTGTAGCAGCCGAGCGTTCGTATCGATCGCTTTTTGATCTTCAATGCGAAGCAGAGTTCGCCGGGGATTGGATTGTTTACCCATTATTTCGACAACATCCAAGCAATCCCATGAGACCGCATAGCAATGGTTTTTTTATTGTGTCTTAGTGTATCGATTATGCATGCCTGATGAGTTGAAAGTAAACGTGAGCTGGGTGTAGACCGTCGTGAGACAGGTTAGTTTTACCCTAGATGGCTTATTGTTGCAATAATAAGAGAGGAACCGCGGCGTAGTTTCAGAAATTTTGGTTCATGTACTCGGTCGAGCGGCCGGTACAAATTTAAATTCAAATTCAAACGTTTATATGCATGTCACATTACACATGTGACGCCCTACAAGGGCATAGAAGTAAACAACAGAGTTATACAGGGTTACATGTCAAGGTAGTGCCAAATTTAAAAAATAAGGTATAAGAATAATATAAAAGTACTAATTTATCGTAATTAATCCATTCGTCGTATTTCTGGAGTAAAATATACCTTAAAATTCCGAAAAGAAAAGAGATGAGCCGTCATCCATCAGAGTTCACAGGCGTACGCCGACGCCGCTCCAACAAGAACCTTATGCAATGCACATACTGTGCAATTTAATCGAGTACCTAATCGTGAATTTTCGACGTACTTATTCTAATTTTTAAATGCAGAAAGGAAGAATTAAATATGAAAAAAAAGAGTTTCTTTTTTACGTAGATCGATTCAGTTACTGATTTAGAGTGGTCCCTGAAAAATTGGCTTACCATGAAATGTAATCCTGTATTTTTTTTTTATTTCTTAAATAATTAGTGCAGTGGTGCGAAGCTACCATCCGCGGGATTATACCTGTTATTATAAAGAATTTTTAGAGTAAGGACGCGTGCCTAAATTATAAACCTCAATATGACCACAATGCATAATTTAATAAACCAAACAAAGTAAAAAACAAAAGCAAATGAATACATTTTATTTTTTATTTTTTTTATCCATGGATGGAGCTAGAAAATGCGTCTATGATTTTAGCACGTAGTGTTTTACTTGATCAGTGATTTTAGCAGACCTATTATGTGACTGATATCTGTCATTGTCAATAACAATGTAAACAAAACAAACTGGGATGGATATAATTTAAATAGATTGAAAACCAAAAACCAGCACAATGCTCACCAAAGATAAATGGAATTGTTGTACTTCCTTACAGTAATAATAGTGTTATTTTACGCGCTTTATCTGATACAGCCTTACTGGATACTAATCGTGTCCTTAGGATTTGCATACAGTCTGTATGTCCAGCTTACTATGGTATTCTGACACTGGTAAGTACTTACATAATGTCTAATTATTGCGAGCCTTGGACTAGTGGTTCGCGCTTTGGACTACAAAGCCAGCCAGGGCGCGGGTTCGAATCTCGCAGGGCAAGTGTTTGTGTAATGAGTAAAGCATCTGTACCTGGGTCATATTGTCATTGTAATATATTTAAGTATCATCATCATCATTTCAGCCATAAGACTTCCTCTGCTGAACATAGGCCTTCTCCAATGACTTTCAGATTGGCTTTACCAGGTCGTCTGTCCACCTTGTGGGTTGACGTCCTATGCTGCACTTGCTGGTACGTGGCCTTCATTCTAGAACCTTTCTGCCCCATCCGTCGTCAGTTCTAATTGTTATGTGCTTCGCCCACTGCCACTAGCTAGCATAATCAGTGGGGCTATGTCAGCGACTTTTGTTAGTTTACGGATCTCTTAATTAATTTATTTATTTATGATTCGATCTCGCAAAGGAACGTCAAGCATAGCCGTTTCCATAGCACGCTCTGCAATCTTGAGCTATCTTATGAGACCCATAGCCCAATAAATGTCTTGTATTTAAATATGTCTAACAGTTATCTAGTCACCATAGTACAAGTGCTGCGTGACTGATAATTATCAGTTTCTCTGCTTAGTTTGCACCACTGATCGCTGAAATCAAAATGTATGTCATGTAGTAAACTTTGGTTATTAACTAGGGCTAAAATGCAATTCGAATCAGACTAATAAATTATCATGAGAGTCAATGTTGTATTCCTTCACACACAAACAACCGACTCTAGCTATCATGTACGTATGGAGGGGGATAGAGGTAAGGAGTACTATCTCTTATACGGACGAAAAGTTAGACAAGTGTCCAGCTAAAGGAGTAAATAACAGTTCCTGCAAATTGGCGCTAGCGTAAGCAAAGGGTATGGTATGAATATAGCAGTTGTTGACATGTAGCAGTTGTTGACGGATTGAAGTATGCCGAGTATAGAGTGCTGAATAAAAACATTTTAAAACATTTTAATGACTTTTAAATATGGAGGATAAAGCCATCCTTTAAAAAAACATAGGAAGAATTTACACTGTTGCTATGCGGTGCCACCTATTTTAACGCACTTTGACAGACACCTTTTCAAAACGAAGATAGTCCTCCTTACCTCTACCCTTCATAGATGAACAGAACTTCTCTGTCGTCCTACATTTTGTCCAGTTCAAATTCAAACTGTTTGTTGCAGCATCATCATCATCATCATTTCAGCCATAGAACGTCCACTGCTGAACACAGGCCACCCCCAATGACTTTCATCTTGGGGGTTGCCAATAATCGCCACGCTTGGCAGGCGGGTTGGCGAGCGCAGTTTTTTATAACATTTCGCACGCAGACGCTGCTGATCGTCTCATGCTACAAGAATTAGTCGCCTCTTACGACGCGCTTCCTGTTGGCGGTTGGGAAGTGTATTCTTTACAGCCGTCCCCACACGGCACATGCATACATGTTTATTTTATTTTATTGCATACATGTTTCTTGCATACATGTTATAAAGATCTTTCATATTTTGACAGAAATTGTTCCTAGTCAAGGTACGTTTGACCATGATCTTAAATGCAGCAAATCTAGTTATTAACTTTAGAGCGATTGCCATCAGACTTTAACCATTAGGAAGAGAAGTCAGATGGTTTCCTCACGATGTTTTTCTTTACAGCAAGTGGTAAATAAATCTAGAAGTAGGTGACTGAGATTTAAACTCTTGATTCATGGATGTAGGCTGAGAACCGACACCATTAAGTCATCGCGACTGATTGATGAATATGAAGATAACGACACCCTCAATTCTACTGAGCTGTGGTTTGCTATTCGGGGAATAATATTTTATTCCTTAAATAGCACCTGCGAAAAATATTGTTAGGCGTGCGCTAACTGGAATACTGCAGGTGCTATTCGTTCAGGTGCTATTCAGACGGGTGCTTTAACAGAAATACGTCAATTTATTTACTAGCTGAGCCTGAGGCTTCGCTCGCGTGAAATCCGGTTTGTTCCAAGGATTCAAGCTTTTTTCTTAAAAAAAAATCATCAAAATAGGTTTAGCTTTCACAACAAAAAGTAGCATAATAATATGTCCTTTCCCAAGCTCTAGTCTATTTCTGTACCAAATTTAATCAAAATCTGTAGTTTAGGTATGAAAGCGTGACAGACAGACAGTGTTACTTTTGCATTAATAATGGGGATACGGAAATAGGGATTGTTATTGCCGACACAAGCCTGACACTTTACAAAAAAAATATTTACGGAAAGTCTAGCGTAAACATATAACGTATTATAAAACGTAAACAACTTTCCTAATATCTAACTATTATTTTATTTCTTGCGTTGGAATTTTAAAGGAATTTTGTATTTTATTGTTGTTACCACAATCAACAAATTAGAATCATTAATGCTTTTGTTTTAACACAATAGACCGCTTAATTTACAAATTGACCACAGTTGCTAATTAAAAAGTTACAGCAAACCTATAAAACAAAAACAAAAAAGGTTTTTCAAATAATTTTTTCGTTGTTTCTCAAGTTTCACTTCGAACTACGATTTAAAATCGGTGCTAAAAGAAATTCGGTCCAATTTCACCAAACTTTTTTAGTCGCTAACTAATGATTAGTTTATTTTACGGACTTGATGACATTTCTTACTAATCCTATGTTAATGTACCTATTGTGTAGCCAGTAAAAATTTGTTGAAATTGGGCGTATATTACTATTTTTGAAACATTACTAAACAATTTACATTTATAAAAACAACACGTTTAACAAATAAAATCATTTGCTTTTTGCGATAATTGTAAAGCTACTTAAAAATTCATAATAATTATCCCATAAACTTGTTTAAAAGGTGGCAGTAGTTTTATTACTGTACTCGTCTTGTCTGTCCGTCACAACTTGTTTCGTGTATCCTCTATAAATAATTTGCAATGTCTTTTTAGTTACTAACGACACATTATTAAATGTCGAAACGAAGCAAGTGCTCAGAACTCGCTAGTCAACAGTAAATAATTATACCATTCACGCGTGTTTACACAAATGTACCACACAGTTAGCAACCACCGCTCGTTCGCTAACCACATGTTTATTATTTTTAAAGTTTACAAACTTTTTGTTTAAAAAAAAAGTAGAAAAAAATAAAAAAGTAAAGATTTGAAAGTGCCAGTGACGGAACGCCAGAAAAGTTTCCCGCGCAATTTTGACAGAAAGAAAAAACATGATGCATCTTGAAAAGTTTTTCTTTGTGTTTATCGTTTTGGTAGCTGATGGCTTCGCTACGGCATACATGCCACAAAAGGTGACCTATGTTATTTTTTTATTTTTAATAGATAACTTCTCAAGTAATTATTGTAAAAAGTGTCTATATTTAAAAAAATATATAACCTATTGTTACACAAATTTTTTTAGAAACGATTTCCCTTATCATAATAGTGATTTAAACACACCACAAGTGGCCGATACGAGTTTTACGTATTACTACGTTTTACTGCAAAACAATGAATTGTAATAAATCATTTACGTCACAAATACAAACAATGTATGCCATGCCATTAATGGTTGATTTCATTTTCATGTGTGAATGACTACAATTAAATGTATTCACGTGAATGTCGCGTTAGTGTGACTGATTGCTTAGTTGTAAAATATTGCAAATTCGTATTCTATAGCAGAGCGGTTGAATCCCAAGAGCGGACAGTGGCCACAATGGCCTGTATATCTTATAATAAGTAGATAAAACATTTACATACAAATATATTTAACGACCTCCGTAGCCCAGAGGCGAGTACGCCGGACTTGGCGTCGCCATCTAATGTCCCCGGTTCGATTCTCGGTCGGGTCAATCTAGAAAACGAACTTTTTTGCGAATATGGATTCGCAGTGGTGTAATTTGATGCATATTTATTTACCTATACAGGGTTACGCAAGATGTGCCAAATTTTAAAAATAAGAACCAGAGAATAATATAAAAGTGCGTCTTCATTTTTTTTTAACTATGCTAAACTTTTATAACTACCTAGCTGTCCCGGCAAACTTCGTACCGCTTCGTTTTTTTTTTCGTGAATTTTTCGGTGTTTTTATAGTTAATCTGCTATTCGGGAATCAAACCGTCTTTCCGTTCTTTTTTGTTTTTTAAATATAGTTATATAGAAAAAAAAATAGTTTGTTTTTTATGTGGATCGCTTTAGTTACTGATTCTGAGTGGACCCTAAAAATTGGCACTACCTTGAAATGTAACCCTGTATGTCTATTGTCTACTAATAATGTAAATAAATTTATCAAATAGGTAAAGGGATTTGAGAGAAGCCTTAACCTGCAGTAGAAAAACCTGTCTTATTAGAAAAAAAATCGGCCAAGTTCGAGTCAAGACTCGCGCACCGAGGGTTTATTTACCGCAAACGTATTAAACATAATCGAGTCTCGAAGATTTTTACCGTTTTTCCTGAGTTTATTAGAACATGTTTTATTTATGTTACTACTACCAATTTTACAATTTTAGGACCTTTTTCTTGATTAAGTTTTCGATGATTCTCGGAAATTACTCTCTAGGTTTTGATTGTTCGGTTTTCAAAATACGTGGCTTAACCGACCGTATCATTTGATTGCGTTGACTTAGAAGTTTTATTTTTTTACAGCTCCAAGGCATTGCAGACCTGAGTTCTTAATATTAATTTTGACTTGATGACGCGACCCTGACAGAGAGTCTTGACAGACAGACAAACGGACAGACGGACAACGATGTGATTCTTTCAATCAATCAACCATCTTTTATTTGCATGAACGCGGTATAACAGGTGTATAATAAAGAAAAAAGTGTGCTATACATGTCTTGCCAAATTTTTAGCATGCAAATATAGTTACGAAAAATAAAATTAATCAACATTCCAAATAATATGTCATGCTAAAATAATAAAAAGGAATAATATGAATAATCTCGAACATTGTCAAATTAAGCCGATAATTAATTATTAATTTAAGCAAGTCACAATTAGGATCTACGGTCAATTATTTCTTTTATGTCATAGATATTTATTGTCAATGAGCCACTTACTACAAATCCATGATTACAACTTAGCCTTGAAAGCATTTAGAGTCAGATTTCTTATGTCATAGGGAACTTTATTGTATTCGGACATACACATGGATATAAAATTCCTTAAGTATTTTTTCGATTTCAGAATGATGCTTCGCATCAGTCTTTCTGAATCTCTTTCAAATCTAGGGTTTACTTATTTAGCTTTCATGAACAGTTCATCAATTTTCTTACAAAACAGCAATTCTTAAAAACCTTTTTTCCTTTTGAGGTGCGGAATCCTAAAAAAAATAAGGTAGGTACCAACAGTTACTTAGGTACCACTAAAAAAACGATAACAACAGTTATTGAACGGTGCACAAGCTTTAAGGAAATCCGGCACACTAAAGTAAAAGACCAGTCTGTAAAATGGAGAAAGCGATGGCAAACTTGTTAATTAGTTGTTAAAGAAAGTCTTTGCACATTTAGTTTCACTTTACATGCTCAGTATTCAAGGACTTCGAAAGTAATTAATATGTTCTTCTAGCACTTTTTACCGTTTGCAATCGAGGTAGGTATGCTTGACTATGACACCAGATGCGACTTTATTACATTTGGAACGATTGACATCTGATGATCTGACCTTCATAACTCTTGGACAGAGGAATCAGACTGTTTGGACTACATATCCAGTGATATCTAAGCTAAATGTGCAGTTTTCCTCAGAATGTTTTCCCTCAGCACTGGACACCGTTGGAAACCTCCAGAAAAAAAGAGCCCCAGGACGTCAAAGACGCAAATGGTTTGACGACACCAAAGATGGGACGGGCCTCTGCTACCGCGAAATCAAAGAGCTAGCCAGCGACCGCCCACGATTTCACACACTGTACTCCAAACTTTGTTAGAAGATATTTATTTTTTATTTTTGTAGCCTCAGGTGTGGCAAGCGACAGCCCTCATCTGTTGATCAGATATGATTTGACCTAAATCAATACACATGTGAACTATATTCGTACTTCGCTATGCGAGGTTAACACGCTCAAATGTAGAGCAGTGAAAGTTGTACCTACTAGTATTGGCTAAACCTCTAATAAGAATAAGGACTATGGTGTTGGTATTTATGCACTTAATTGTCAAATCTTAATCCTTGAGAGAAAACCGTTATTCGTGTGCTAAGAGTTCGAATCCTAGAATTCAAGTAATCCTAGAGTCAAGTGCCAATCGTACGGATTGTTTTAGGGACCCTAAATTATCATGGCGTTTAGAGCAAGCCGTACTCTCTAAAACTGACCATAAATCATAATCTAGCGGATTAATATCGGGACTAGACGACGACCAGTCTTCAGCTCTGATGAAGCTTTATGACCCGGCGTCGAGTCTTGCTGGAAGGACCATTCTTGGTTATTGAACATGGTGTAGTTAAGGGGCTTCACTACCTTCTTAAGAATGGTATCTTGATACACTTGTGCCGATGTTTTGATACCTTTTTCACAAAAGTATGGCTCAGTCACTCCTTCATAGCTATTACCCCACCACTGAAGTCACTAAAGGCGGATAGTGCCCACGTTGCACTCTGTCGACTAATTGGGAAGCTTCCTTAGAGTCATTTTGTTTGTTAAAATGTTTCTCCATTGTAAAAAAATTCTCATTTGTAAACAAAATTTTTCTGTGACCTCCCTTTGGTACCGCTTCAGTAGTTGTTTCAATTTTACCACCCCATTCTTTTTAAAATTATCACTTATGAAATGACCAGTACGTCTCTTATAGGCTGCAGTCCTAAAACATCTTTTAAAATACGCGACATGGTTCTAGGCTAGGATTTCTTCGAATTCTTTCCCTTACTGCTTTGACCACCTTTTTCGTACGAACACTACGAGCACGGCCAGATCTTTTTCTGTCACAAATAGAGGTCTCATTGTACCTATTAATAGCCCGGTACACAAACATTTTACTAAGCGTATGGAGAGTTTTAAAAATTGCATTTGGCTCCATACCTACTACCTACCATACTTTGTATAATGCAATCACAGCGATTCGGCTCTTTATCAACCCACTCCATTTTAATATCGCAAAATATTGTACAATGTATTGGCGCCAAAATGAGAAAACTCAATGAACAATCATATAAAAAGGACAGATTCCAAATTGAAATGTAATATTTTGTTTATTTTTATTTGTAACAGTATATAAAAAACCGGCCAAGTGCGAGTCGGACTCGCGCACCGAGGGTTCCGTACAAACCTGTAGGTACCTATATAAGTAAAAGTTCACCCATCACGACAATCGAGTCATAGTTATGGTATTTTTAATGCAAAATGAGATCCATAACATTACGAAAGGTAAATAGCGGTCACCGATTTATGACGTATTAAAAAAAAACTACTTACTAGATCTCGTTCAAAACGAGAATCTATCTCTCACGCGTAAACGGATGGAATAATAGGCTAGTTTCCTGGGTCAAAAAAAGATTTTTCTATTTAGTCCGTCAGTTAGATTATCAAAAGATATTCGACCCTTTATAAATAAACTAAAGACCACGCGAACGAAGTCGCGAGCAACAGCTAGTATTATTATAGTTAGGTATCTTCAAGCAGGCTCAAAATTTTATTTGATAAATAAGAAGTACGGGTGCCAACATCTTTCCAGAAAACCCGTATACTACTTAATGAGACAAATAGAATTGCGGGTGATTGATACGCACGCAACGTGACAACGGATCACTGCATGGCACTAAAACGCCCTTAGTCTGTGACTACCAACTTCTTCTAAACTACTAGACTAGTTTGATGCAGTTTTCAGTATCGTTTAGGTACCTTCTTCTTCATCTCTATGGTCAATCCCGGTTGTGTCTAAAGCCATTGCTTTGGAGCCCAGGGTCCGCTTTCCTTGAATTACTGGTCCACTTCGCGCGGTACATCCGCGTGACTCCGCACATCCATCACAGCTTTCATCTCCGTGACACGCAGCTCCTGCTTGTGTCGCTCAAGTAGCGGCCACGCTTCGCTGCCATATAAAAGGACAGGCCTAATGATGGACTTATAGATCTGTCCTTTAAGCTTAACCGGCATTCTGGGGTCACAAATGGTTTAGGTACCTTGTCATTTCCTTTTACATATCCTAATGGTTTATTTCTTTTTTTACGATTGTCTGGTCAGTGTGTAGTGTAGTAGTGTTTCGAGTTTGATTTGTCACGAGCATTTGTACTATGTATAAGTAATAATATCTACATCAATGTATAACCTAGTAATGCCATCAATACAAGAAAAACATTTTTTTTTTCTGTTTCATGAAACATTTATTACTGCAGTGTGCATTATTTAATAAATTAATAGAATGGTATTTTATAATAGTTAAGTTCTCCAAAATGGTCTCCATTAGCTTTTATACAATGTTTATAACGTACAGGCTATTAACTAATGAAACACGCACTTTCTCCATCGGAAATTTCGCTACTGCTAATTCTATCCTCCTTTGTCCGGTTTATTTCCCGTAACCGCCCTTTGCGTAGCTCAAAACGTTGTGTAGGCTTTGACAATTCATAGTATATTTTTTAAATATTTTTCAGACAATTTGGGCTTAATTAAGTAGTATGCTTTTAAAACCACATACCTGGCTCCCGATTTAGTACCTTTCTACAATTAACTGACAACCGATAAATCACGTGACACTAAGTTTCTAGTGGTTATCTTGTCTAACGGTTGGTTAGCCTAGCTTGAATACAATAGTTATGTGCAAATATTTGTCACATCAAATTGTGCGACTGTGGGTTATGTGTGTTCCTGTCAATGAATAATGTTTTGGTTACTTAACCACAATGATTGCTCTTACAACGAATGAATTATTTTTACAGTTTAGTAAAAAATATGTTTGCGTTTATATTTTTTTCTAAAAATCTTAAATCTTTTGAGCAAGTCAGCTCAAGAAGACGGTGAACACGGTTGTTTAGTAAATATATAAGCATTATTTAATTGTATTATTAATATTATCAAGTATTATTGTAGTTATTATTTAGCATTTTTAGCATTATCTGTTATGTTGCTGTGCCCAACTTGGTCCATAATGATCTGTTATAGAATATTGAATTGAACCTACTTCTATAGCTTGTTAAATGAGTGCTCACAAGTGGATGGGAATGTCGAAAGCAACTAAAGACTAGAGAGAGAGATAAACTAAAGACCACGCAAACGAAGTCGCGGGAAACAGCTTGTGTATAATTAAAATGCTTCGAAAGCTATAATTCAATTATTCAGCCATCTGGGTCTAGATTCCTAGCTCCTTAGAGCGGACGGACTTCTCTTACAGCCGAATACTTAATTTAATGCAACAAAACACGGCATAGGGATGACAACAATTATTTTTTTCTTCGTCTATCAGGTAGATATCGAAAAGTATTATTGGGGTCGTATTTTTTTGATAAATTCCTTGTTTTTCACATAATCAAAATATTGTGAAATAGAAATGTCGCATGACTTTAGGTCTTTGTACAATGTTTACTTAGAGGGACGTCACAAGCCCCCACTCCCCCACTCCCCAACTTTGTAATTTTTTGGATGATTGACAAAAAGCAAAAATAAATGTCTATTATTTTTTATAATCGAACTGACAGACTAAATAGGATTTAATTTTCTTTACCCAGTCGTTATCCCTATTAACTGATTATTGCACCTGACAATATAAATATTTAACGAGTTTTTTTAATTACTTACAGTTGTTTGTCTCAGTCTACTATGAGAGCAGGTGTCCAGACAGTAAGTCGTTCGTGCTGCAGCAGCTGCGACCAGCACTGCAGCTGCTTCCAGAGCACATCATGCTGCGGCTAGTGCCATTCGGGAAGGCGAAGGTTAGTAGTGATAATGTTAGTTAATCTTAGTGGTGATAGTAATTGTTCCTCCCAGTATATATAATGAGAGCTGAGAGTGTGATGGCACTACTTTTTACTAATTCGGCATCGACTTGTACATCGCCCGTTAATAATGTTATTGGTATGTTATTTTTGTTCCAGAGTTTGAACCAAGGATATAATGGTTTCCAATGTCAGCACGGTCCATCCGAATGCTTAGGAAATTTAGTTCAAAGCTGTGCTTTGGATCAAATGCAGGCAATGACAGATGCTCAGAAAGTGGAATACGTGGCTTGCGAATTTGAAACATACGCTGGAACCAGAGGGGATCTCTCGGTAAGCACTCTTTACTGATAAACAAATTAATACTTAGTATCCAAGTAATACTTGATCTTGACCACCTCCGTAGCTGAAAAGGAGCATATTGGACTTGGTGTCGCTATCTCTGAGGTTCCAGGTTCGATTCCCGGTCGGTCAATGTAGAAAAATAACTGTTCTACATTGTCTCGGGTCTGGGTGTTGTGGTATCGTCGTTGTTTCTGATTTTGTAACACAAGTGCTTAAGCTACTTATCAGATCATACCAATGTATGTAATATTGTCCAATATTTTTTATTTACATATTTATAAAATTTTCGACATAACCTGCAGTTCGTTATTTCAGTCTTTCAGTGACTTATTTCAGTCAGAAGATCAAAATAACCATGTCGGGGACTACAACCAGGAGAGAATGACTATTCTCATGTTTGCTAAAATTGTTTCGTAAATATATTTTTTTAAAGTGGATCCCAGACCTGTGACGCATGCTGACCGCTCCCATTTATGGTAACTTGGAATTGAAGGAATGTAAAAACAATACTGGCCATATTCCGATAAATAACATCAACCTTTCTTCATTATAGTGCGTCTAAAGATATTTGCGTCTTTCCTGGCGCTGTAAAATTATTATTATTACACAATTTGGTTAGGTACCAGGATTGAAATGTCATATAAAAATAATATCGGCCATTTCTCGATCTGTTTTATCATTTCAATGTTCGCAAAGAGTAGGCATATGATCTCCTGATGCCAGTTTTATTCGAGTGCGTGTGTGCAGTGTATTTTCTGATGCTGAAAAATTACGATTACTTATTTCTTCCAATGCGTGCAAAGAGCAAGCATATCATCTAACTCGATAGAATTATTGTTGTTTTATTCCAGTGCGTGGGAAGAGCAGGCGTATCTCCTGACACTGTAAAAGAGTGCATGGCGTCAGGCAGAGGGACGGAGCTGCAGCTCGACGCGGAGTACCTCACACGGCTCGTTAGCCCGAAATTCGTGCCCACTGTAACCATTGATGGGGTAAATAGAAGATAATTAAACCTTAGTGTAGCGACACATCTGCTGAAAGAACAGCGCCGAAAATTCGGCTTATTTTGTGGCTTTCGGCTTTGTGCCGAACCTATAGTCTGGCGACCGTATGGCCGGTTTAGCCGTTTACACGAAAAGAAGATTTCTAGAAACACTATTCTATAGTCGTCAAAGAAATTGGTTTACCACTCTAAGGTTGAATATTACTTTCTTATAGAAAGTTTTTAAGGTATTAGGTTCTATTTTCGCGTTTGATTACATCAGTAGTTTCTTTGTGATTATTTGAACTTGGAAGTGTTATCTGAGCTTATACTCGTATTTATTTATTATAATTACAACACTGTTAAAAAAATATCTACATTTAAATTTAAGCCTCGCAAACCACTTTCGTGGTTGACTGCGAGTGCGAACCTTGGCTTATTATTTACAAACTGTTAAAAGTTACTACATACTATATTTTATTTTAGCTAATTAAACCTCCTGTGGCTTTAGGTACCATAGACTGTTTTAAACAATTTACAAAGACAACAAAGTCCTTTTTTGTTAATTTTTCTTTTTAGTAAATAATTTGGGTTGTCAATAAATGAAAGATAATAATAATATAAAAAATATAATTTAAAAGTTTATTATCTTTTACGGTTAAATGTAGTTTCTAGCATAAACCTCTTTGACTCAAATGATTAGTCAGTTCTTGCTTTTATAAAATATTTTCTATTGCTTTTATTTCACAGTTCAAATTGCATGCGCTTGTAACCTTTGCCTTGTGACTGGCTTACAGTTAACTAATTACGTTAATCTCTTACAATAAGCCTTAGCGAAATATTATTTCACTGTATATATATCATCCCAAGTAGTAAAGCACTTCCTTGGTCGGCTATACCTACTATTTAGATACCTTACCATTGGATTACTTACTACCATTTGGATTTCCACTTGGTTCCATTTCTATAATTGCTTTAATAATATTCCTATTCTCATTTCCAGATATTCAACCAGCAAATCCAAGACTCCTCGCAAGTGGACCTCCCCGGCACTCTGTGCTCCATCCTCAAGGAGACTCCGAAGTGCGCCCATCATTACAACACTATGGCCATGAGACAAGTACTCTTTTGAATAAAACACATTGATTTTACAGGTCATTTTATTATTCAAATTCCTTAACCTTAGGCCGAATTCTATTTATATCTGTTAATCACTAACAGAGAATTAATTTTGTAACCGAGGACCTCAGGTACCCCTATCAGTCCCCATGAACTGATCCTCAAGCTATAACTAGCTAACCAGAACTTGGTGAAATTTCAAGATCAATCAAACATTTTATGATAAACTACACCAAAAAAACAAAAATTTTAATTTAAATTTAATTTAATAGGTACATTCTGAAATTATCACTTTGAACTTGATAAAGAAAAAGTAATGGATGCAGTAAAGAATCGGTAACTAACATTCAGTGGACTTGACTGGACCGATTTAATGAAATTTCTTCCTACGAATATACAATTTCCGAGGATTGCACGTTGTATATTCGTAAGTAAAAAAAAAAGAGCAGGAAATTAATCAAGTGATTTAGTATATAATTAAGTTCTATTAACTTGTAGATTGGACTAGGGTAACCTTTTGATTAATAAATCCACTGATTTAGGTTATGAGGGTGAATTATCAACTATCCACTGGTAGTAGTGAGCTATGTTCGTGTACACGCTAGGCACTCCTTCGCTTCCGCAGTTTTCTGAGCCGAATGATACTATGCCGACCTGAAATAGTGAAAATTACTAATAAATCATAACTAATAATTTCTCACGAGAAAGTCAAGTATCCAAATGCTAGTAAGACATACAAACTAAAGCGCGCGAACATCTAAACCTGTTACATAAAAACATAATTATGACACAGCTGAAATGAGAGAAAATTGTGTAAATACAGCAAATTTTTCTACGGGATTGCTGTGCGTTTGTCTCAAAAAAATACGAGAATAGCTTAACTGATTTGAAAAAGTACCTATACATTTGTTTTGCTTTGTTCGCCCTAATCCTGGGGTAAAATAAAGTATGCCTGTATACGTGTTAAAAAGAGCTTAATTTAGGCCTTTACAGAAATAAATTGGTTTTATTGGTTTTTAAATGTCACTGTTGGAATAAAACCCATCGAATCACTGCCGTGGCGTAGGTTGTTAACTTTGGTAACCAAAACCAAAGTACTGCGGCCACTGAGCTACAAGCACCTCACTGAGCTACAAGCACCTCCGCTGAGCTACATGCACCTCTACTGGGGTGATTTAGAAAAATGATAAAATTCGGAAAAACTCAAAAGATACAGCCGAAAAATCTAATGCAAATGCACTCTAGGTAGAGCTACGAAGTTCACCGGATCATCTAGTAGACAATGTATTTAAGAGCTGATACGTGACATTAACTTTTGAGAGCATTGAATGTATATTTCTATACAATGAAGTCCATTATTGGGTGTTTGTTTACATTTAAGTGTTATTGTGTGAAAATGAAACATAATAAAATTGAATATTACGATTAGGAAATATTTAGTCTCACGTTTCAACTAAGACAAATTGCATTCGATCCATTTAAATGGTGTTAAACTTCACGTATTTGATTCGGTTTCATTTATGGCATGCAGAGGCAAGTTATTTTTCAAACTAATAATGCCGATTTAGTTACTCAGTAAAAAAAAAACAAATAGAAGTCTCCTTTTTTTATGGGTCAGATTTAAGATGTAGTTCCACCGTATCTGGGGTCTAAAAACTGGTATTTTGCACCTCTGCGAACTCCATCAAACTTCATTATCATCATCAGCACTTTAGAAGTCTATTGCTGGACATGGGCTTACCCTACAAAACGCCATAGAGAGCGGCTTTGGGCCGTTACGATCCAGTGGTCACAAACTTGAATAGATCGTGTTAGTCCACTAGTTGGAAAACCTGCCAACTCAGCGTCTCCCAGTTTGTAGTCACTACTGTGTAGTTTGTAGAACTTTTCTGCCCCAACGGTGTTCAGTTCTGCAAGCGATGTGGCCTGCCCATTGCCACTTTTGCGAGCGCTATACCTCACCTGCATATAATTTCCATTCCTAACGAGTAACAAAGGAGCCCCGCCGAAGCCGGAGCACGCGTCCCGGCCCGCCTCGCCGCCTGCGCAGAGCTGACCCTCATGCACCGGCACTGAATCCCCGAAGATACGCTCACACATCTCGAGGGATAAAAGAGGAACGTCTAGGAGCTGTTGACGGCTCACCTGGAAGATTTAGAATGAAGGTGGAGGATTTAGATTAGAAGTATTGTATTTTATAAACAGGTGTATTTCTAACAATTTAATGTAAAGTACATACTAAGTAATAGTGATTCAGACCGAGGCGGAAAGATTATCATTTTTCTGTGTTTACATGCCTGGTTGTTCATATAGTTTAAGCACTGGTTTGGGTTTAAGTAAATTTAATACAACTAAAAATATATTAAATAGAAATGTAAAATTTATTACTACAGGTTTTTTGTAAAATCACCATAAAAATCACAAAAAGCTTTAAGTACAAGGTTATCTAGTACATTAGGCAGTTATTTTTGCTACACAATTGAAATGACAGATCTGAACTGCTATTAGTTTGTACTTTAAAAAGTACAATTGTACTATTTTCAGGATTTAACCTTCTTTCTCCTGAGCTTGTTCCTGTTCCTAGTAGTAGTACGCTCGACCATGATACTGTAACAATAGCAAGTCTATGGTTACATTTGAAATGATCACTTTTTTTGGTGTTCCGATATATTTTGCGTAAGGCACTAATCTGGTCGCCTGTTTGTTTAAGTGGCATTTTACTTTCAATTTAGTTCGGAGTTTGACGTACCTGACGTGGAATGTGATAACCATTAGATATAGACCATATATAACTATTGAAACGCACCTGGTCTAATTTTTTTTCATAAATATCATTGGACGAGTGCCGTGCAACAGGTTCTGACATAACAGAACTAAAATAAATAAATAAAATTATTATTTGAATATGCAAAGTATGCTTTCTTTAAAACATAAGATTGTTGACGACACCTACTGATCAACATCATTTACTGAAAAGCGTGAGTAAGGTCAATGTAATTATTTACACTTACCATGAAATTCATGATGTAAACTATTATATACCCAGGTTACCTATAATTCCTGTAATTATTTTGTTTACATTTTTCACGAAGAACAAAACCTACTTCTTTAGAAATTTCAGGAAACATGATGTATTTTGTCAAAAAAGTGTTCTTTCAAATTAGGTATAATACTATATTTGAAAAAATAAAGCATCAAACTAACCAACGCGATCAATCGTCGGCACAGTGCCTGTCGCGGCCGCAAACAGTAACGTTCTTGTATGTGTTAAAACTCTCCAAATCAACAACGGTATCGATCGTGATTGACCGGGAAATTTCAATTCGCATACAGAATCCCAAGAATCTTATAGTCATAGGAATTCGAATGCTTCAATCAAATGAACAATACCGATCTGTGCTGCTGCTGCGCACGTTTTTTTGTTATTTGATGTCGTCATGCTAGTAAAATATTTCACTGTAGGTACTATGTCTGTTCTTATGTTAGACTGGTAGAGAAAGATTTTAGCTTCAACTTTTGTTTATCTATGCAATAAAGTATAAATAAATACAATTTTAATATACAAAAATAATTGCGTAAAATAAAATAATTTACGAAATAAAATATAGGTACCTAATTGTTGTTTTATGGATATATGGATATGAAACAATTATTATTATTTTATTTACGCTATTGCAAAAACATAATATTTTATTATGGGCCGATTTATCAATCGCCAGATAACTTTCATCCGACGAATAAAAGTGTCGCTTTGACACATTTTCTATACGAAAACTGTCAACATGTCAAACTTATTCTTCAAATAAAAGTTATCTGGCTGTTGAAAAATCGACCCTAAATTAATAACTTTACGGACTGAACGCATACTGCAGATCGCATTGTTTTTGGAGTGAATGGCTCTATCCAGCAAGCAGATCGCTACCACGATCAAAAGCGCGTCTGCCGACCGTTCGTAGGTCTGTTTGACCAAAGCTTTAGTTCCTTACCACACTAGTCTGCCCTGAGAGTTTTCCCCAGCCGACCAACGAAGCTCGCTCGTTCAATATCACTTCTGGTTTGTCGTTTAAGCACACCGGTGCCGCTGTCACTGTATACAAAAATATAACACATTAACGCTATCATCATGGTAAATAATTAAATCATCATCATTCATGTCAGCTTACTGTACTGCTGGACGTAAGCCCCCCCAAAGAGCGCCAAAGAGCACGATCTCTCGCTTTTTTCATTCATCCACTGCCAGCCATCATCCTAAGGTCGTCGGTGCATTGAGCAGGGGGCCGTCCTACACTACGTTTGTCAAGATGTGGTCTCTACTAGAGAACCCGTTTAATCAACCTTTCATCGGATCTGCGACAGATGTGGCCGGCCCACTGCCACTTTAGCTCGTTACATTTCAGGATTATGTCAATTACTTTGGTCTGCTGGATAACCTAGTTTCGGATTTTATCTCTTAACAAAGTTACAAGCATCGACCTTTCCATAGCTCGCTGAGTGACGTGAAACCTAGATAAATTAGATTCTTTACTTTACTTTTTATACGGGATCAACATCTTAATATAGTTAACAAAAATAGATTCCCTAAAATATGACATTACGTGGTGAAGAAGTTAATATTTGATGAGATTTCGATGTTGTATTTTGGCAGCTGAATCTTCCACAAAGAGTTTTTGCGTTTTTCGAGTTACCTACACGTTGTTTAAATAAAGGAAATATGATTTAATGAAATATGCGCCAGACATCACAACAATTGTCCTGAACTGAAAGTAAGGAATTTCTCATTTAACAAGTTATCAGACCAGGAATTTCGCCAGAAGAATCTTTCAGACCCGAGCAATATACTCTAGTAAATATTTTTCAATACTAAACATCGCAAAAATAACACTAACTAAATTAAATATTCCATGCCCACAGTAATTTCACGCAACGTGGTCCAAAGCATAAATTAAAATATCAATGTTACAGTTCCAATTACATTCGATTATCATTCTACCATCATCACAGTGTCAGTCAAGGTCGCGTCGGAAGTCAGGAGTGAAAAGTGTCAGAATTCAAATGACACTTCCGTAATTTTGAGTAACGATGACCTATACTTCCGGCTTTTTCGTTAACTGCCCCCGGGCAGTGATTAGCATTAAATGAATGGGTTCTCGACATTATAATAGTGCGGAAACAAAGGCTGATTGTGCTTCCATCAAAATTATTTTGACAAAGGTAACTCAATCCATAAAGTACGAATTAAATGAAAACTATAGAGTATTTTTGAAATGCGCAGTGCGTTGATGTTTTTTGCCCTCATGACAAGTAGGAAGAAGGTTTTAGACCTCGTGAAACGTTGAGATTAAGACACGTCCCGGCAAGCGCAGCGTAAGACGATCACCCACAAAGTGGACAGTCGATCTGGTAAAGGTCGCTGGAAGCCGCTGGATGCAGGCCGGTCCCAATTGGCCAATCTGGCAGTCACTGGGGGAGGCCTATGTTCAGCAGTGGAAGTCCTATGGCTGAAATGATGATGATAGTGATGATGATGAATTGATACGATTAATACATGCAATCTTAATGTAACAAGAATTTATTAGGTACTTAGGGATATTACTGCAAAATCCTGCTGGAAGGTGTCATTGTAATGACTCATTACCTACAATATTCTTTGTTCAACTATAGAAAAAAAAACAAGGTGCTTCGTCATCACTATCTTTAACTTGATAAGTATTTAAATCTAATAACTAACACTGTGATTGTAATGTCGTTAATTCTCTATCTACGCGGCATACATACCTGAATACTTAATCTCTTCCTTCAGCACAATCAGCGCTATGTCGTGTCGGAATATCTTCTGCTCATATCCTGGGTGCACCACCACAGATGCAACTTTGATGGCTTGGGTGGGAGGCGCACAGAAGTACTCGTTGCAATCCGGACTCTTGCCGGTGTCCCATTCCCCTACCACCACTGTTGACCTGAAGGTTAAAGATGAATGGTCATACTATTGGATAGTTATCCTTCTATGATGTTAATGGTAACATCTAGCTAGAGTGACAACCTCCACCTGTGTAGCTAGGATTATGATTCTAACTAACTGTATGCAGCTTAAATACAAATAAACCTAAACAATTCTCACCAGATGGTAAGTAAAGTTGAAGTAAAGGTTTACTTATAAAGCTGCCTTACAAATGGGCAAGATTACCCATGATAATATTTAAAAGTTTGCAGCGTTCAGCGTTTACTGCCGAACATGGGCCTCTCCCATTGATCTTCAGCAGAAATGATACATAACTTCAGAATTAAGATAAAAGCTGTGCAAAGGAACTCTTAGTGCGACTCGCATTTGGCCGTTTTTTTAACAATGGTGGCAAGTAGATGACACTAGGACACTCAAAAGTTAATATGACTCACAGTTTATATCCTTCAGGTTTGGCGAGAGCACAGTGAGCTGCCGTCAAGACCACTTTCTTTGATATGATGGAGCCACTGCACGCAAACCTAACGTTGCCGGACTCTTTATCTAAAAACATAATACAGAATAAGTACCTACCAAAATAAATGAGTTAATGGCAAGTTTAAGTAACTCAGCAACAAGTGCGCTGGCGACAAAGTGGCACTTCATGAACGAATTAATCTGAATGAATAAATCCAGCTATCACAGCAGTGGACTTGTAAAAATGCCTGGGTGATAGATTTTTGAAGAAAAAAGATCGTCAGTTATAAGTATGTCTATCCGTAATCAAGGCACCATACCTACAAGCTCTGCTTAGTTTCGGGTGGTTTCAGGCTACATGTTTAGTATCATAAAACTATATACAACACAAATCATACAACATAAATGTTTGGGTTGGATTCTCTAAAAATATACTAATATGTATTAAAGAGAATTACATACGCGTAAAACCTATCCTAGCCACCCAAGGGTGTGCCCCAAGGCCGTTATAGTTGACCCCTTTGACCATGCTCTGGCCACACTTCTCGGTGCCTTCCTGGTACACCTTGCCGCAGTCGCAAGACGGGCAGCAGATGTAGTCCTCGCTGTTAGCGTGGCCGCATGTCAGCTCGTTTAGGCGGTGAAAGTACCTTGACAACAAAGAGAAATAAATAAATAAACTTTGGACAACATAAGATACATTGCTCTGAGTTGCTAAAGCACTTGTATTATAGCAACAGAATGAAAAGCCACTAAGCTCATTTAGATGGTGGAAGTAGGTACCTTAAAAATAAAGACAAATTAATAAAAAAATACAAAAGGATGCCAAATTTTAAAAATAAGATCTAGAAAACAATTTAAAGAAGCGTCTTAATCGTTATTATTTTTAATAATCGTATGTTACGAAAAAACAACTTTAAAATATTCGAAAATAACGTCAATAGAGAGATTACGAAAGCTGCGCGGTTATTCATCAGAGCCGTAGGTACGGCGAGCCTACAAGGACCTTACGCAATGCACATACGGTGCATTTTTAACCGACTTCAAAAAAAGGAGGAGGTTCTCAATTCGTCGGAATCTTTTTTTTTTAAGTTACTGATTCTGAGCCACTCCTAAAGATTTGGCACCCCTTTGCAATGTAACCCTGTATAGGTCAACATCACATACATTGCTCTGGGTTGGTAAAGCTCTTGTATTATAGCAATCAGAAACAGAATGAAAAGCCAATACGATAAAAACCTTTAGATGTCCACCGTTATAGTTCGATACCTTATAATTTCATCCCTTTCCTTTTTTTATAATCGGTCATCAATACATAGGTGAGGGCTTTGTAAACACTACAATTTAACATCTCTTCAACACGTATAACATAACAACAATTTTTAGGTACTTGAGTTTGTGGTTTGGTCCCAGAAAGGTAATTTAATAAATTAAGACTTTATGCCCAAGTTTTTATAAAAAAATGTGCTTGAAAATAAAGAAGCTACAACATACATTTAAGTTGGATCTGTTGATCAAATTATTGAAAAGTATTGTTAAACAAATATAAAAAAATTAAGAGAATAAAGGTAGTCGAACGTAGGTAGGTTCCCATCGTTTTTCTATTCCAACACGGCTTAATTAGGCGCGTAGAACTAATAGTACAAAAGTCAAACGGCTTTGTTTGAAATAAAAAATCTTACTTATCTGATGAGAAGCACGAGAAGTCGAAGAGGTCTTCCAACATAGGGCAGGAACTGATGGGCATGCAAGACGTATTAGGTGGACAAGGACCCTAAAAGATAGAAGATAAAACAAAGATAGTTAAAATATTGCAGTATATTTTGAACTTATAATAGAAATTCCAAAAACTATTAAACTTACTTTAATATTTTCTGAACCTTCGTTATTAGTCTCGTCTAAACTCACGCTTAACGTCATACCTGAAAGTGAAAAATTATCAAATGGTATCTCATGAAGTCATTAAAATAAACGAAGTATGTTTATTTTTATTTAAGAATATTTACAAACTCAAAACGAAAATGAATCTAAAAAAGATAAAGAAAATACGAAATATAAAATAAAAAGACCTTATGATATTTAAAATAAAGAGTTTGACATTTTGCAGTTATTTAAAAAGTTTTCGGTTAACTATTTGATCTGTTACAAGACGCGTTATACCTAATAAGAAGGGTCTTCCCAAACAGAGATATGGAGGGAGCGGCATACACCGTCATACCGGCACTCATTTTGTAATCTCACCACACCATAACGTCACGCCTTTGTACAACTAGAAATTTAATGCCTATCACATAATATTTTCTGGATTTCAGGGACATAACAGGCCTAAATAAACCCATAATATACCTAGCCATCTCTAAAGCTACGATAGTCGTGCAACAATTGTGCAAAAGTGATTGTAATAAGTATTGAATAAGTGTTTTATTTAGACGCTAGTGCGTCCCGAGTTGACAAAATTATTTTGTACTAGCTGTCCCGGCGAACTTCGTACCGCCTCTTTATATTTTTTTCTTTTATTTTTCCGTGTTTTTATATTTAGTTATTTTGCTATTCAGGGCCGAGACAAATTCAAAAAATCAAAGATCATAAAAATCAACAATAGAAAAAAAATTCTATTGCAAATAATTTATTACTTTTACAGTGTGTTAGTTTAATACATAAATATGAAACAATTTAAAGTATAAAAAGCTTATTCGAAGTGGTTTCCATTGACTGCAATACAGTCCTTTAAATATTGAGGCCAGTTATCAAAGAAGCACGCACTCTTTCCATGGGAAAATTCTTCACTGCCAATCGTACAGATTGTTTTAGGGACTCCAAATTATGGTGGCGTTTAGAGCAAGCCGTACTCTCTAAAACTGACTATAAAACATAATCCAGCGGATTAAGATTGGTACTAGATGACGGCCGCTTCAAATGGGAGTGCCCCAGGGCTCAATATTGGGACCGTTGCTATTTTTGATCTATATTAACGATCTCCCTTTCTATTCTAAAGACTCCTGTGAGATAGTTCTGTTTGCTGATGATACTTCTTTAATCTTCAAATTAAAAAGAGGCGAAGAGGTATTTGACGATGTAAGCGGAGCTCTCTCTAAGGTATTAAATTGGTTCACAAGTAACAACTTACTTCTTAATACAAAAAAAAACCAAATGTATTAAATTAACTATGCCTAACTTGAAACAAGCTAACACAGTAACTATCTCACTGACGTTGTAACGGCAAGGCTGGTGTATTTCAGTTACTTTCATAGTATTATGTCTTATGGTCTTCTCTTGTGGGGTTCTGCTGCGGACATCGATACCATCTTTATTTTACAGAAAAGAGCTATTCGTGCTATATACAAACTTAGCCCGCGTGAATCCCTGAGAGATTTCTTTAAAGAAATTAACATACTCACTGTGGCCTCTCAATACATATTTGATAATATCATGTACGTACGCAAAAATTTAGATCTTTTTATAAAGAAAAGTGATATTCATTCATATAACACCAGAAACAAAAACAAACTTGTAGTCCCAAACTTTAGATTGGCCAAAACAAGTAATTCATTCTTGGGAAATTGTATTAAATTTTTCAATAATATACCTCACATTGTTACCAAACTTCCTATTAATAAATTTAAGTCACATGTCAAAACTACACTGATATCTAAGGGGTATTATAAAATTCAAGACTATCTTGATGACAAGAATGTATGGTCAGTCCAGCCTGCACTAAACTGATGTACCTACCTATTTATTTTGATTTATATTTTTTGTGTGGCAGCTAGTGGTGACTGAGTTTGTTCCGGCGTTTCTTCTCAGCACTTGCCAGATTGTCTGTGTCTTGTCTCGAAGCGCTAGTAGGGCCCAAAAAATAAGGAGACATGTTCTGGCCCCCTAGGGGCCTATAATGATGTTATTGACGTTCATAAGTGGCAATTTTGTCCTGAATTTAATAAATGATTTTTGACTTTGACTTTGACTTTGGCCAGTCTTCAGCTTTGATGATGTTCGAAACGTTCGTTTCCAACCGAGACGTAGACCGAGCTTTATGAGCCGGCGCCGAGTCTTGCAGGAAGGACTATTTTTGGTTATTGAACATGGTGTTGTTAAGGGACTTCACTACCTTCTTAAGAATGGTATCTTGATACACTTGTGCCGATGTTTTGATACCTTTTTCACAAAAGTATGGCTCAGTCTCTTCTTCATAGCTAATACCCCACCAAACCATCACTGACGTCGGATTGTGCCCGCGTTGCACTCTGTCAACTAATTGGGAAGCTTCCTTAGAGCTTTGAGCATAAATATGATTATTTTGTTTGTTAAAATGTTGCTCAATTGTATAAATTTTCTCATCCGTAAACAAAAATTTTCTGTGACCTCCCTTCAGTAGTTGTTTCGATTTTACCTCCCTATTATTTTTTAAATTATCAGTTAAGAAATGACCTGTGCGTCTCTTATAGGCTGCAAGTCCTAAGTATCTTTTAAAATACGCAACATGGTTCTAGGTGCTATCTTCATCTCCCGAGATAAAATCTTTTGCTTTCGGATTTCTTCGAATTCTTTCCCTTACTGCTTTGACCACCTTTTTCGTACGAACACTACGTGGACGGCCAGATCTTTTTCTGTCACAAACAGATTAAGTCTCATTGTACCTATTAATAGCCCGGTACACAAACATTTTACTAATACCAAGCGTATGGAGTTTTAAAAATTGCATTTGGTCCATACCTCTTTTGTGTAATGCAATCACAGCGATTCGGTTCTCTTTATCATCCCACTCCATTTTAATATCGCAAAATATTGTACAATGTATTGGCGCCAAAATGAGAAAACTCCATGAACAATCATATAAAAATGACAGATTCCAAATTCAAATGTAATATTTTTAAATTGTAACCGTATTGGCCAGACTAAGTAAGTATATTGACTAAGACAGATGGATAGATAGATTTTTGCATAAAAAAAAATTCAGCAGTTAAAAATAAAATAAAATAAAAATACAACATCAGACTTTGATTTAGACCAAAAAATTTAAGATAAGATAGAAAAAGATTAATATTTTGAAGATGGTGTGACGGCAGATTAAAAAATTGGCGATATCATTGCATACTACAAAAATAAATAACACAATAAGGACCTACCTACTACATATTCAATATCTGATGATACGATGCTTCAAAATGACCTTGACAAATCACAATCATTATGGTTCAGACCGCATAATCGAGGCTACAGCATTGTGTCACTAGCAATTATTGGAACGTGATGCATTTCTGTCTCCCTGTTATACTGAACAGCTCATGTGTTGTTAAATACATGAACGAATTTTATGTCTACCATTATATAATATGTAATAGGGGTCATGCATGAGGAAAAAAGAACAGGTAAGCGATTTATCTGATTGCAATTCCCGGTATATAGGCTGAAATGATACGTTGACTAAGCGACTGCTTTAAAAACTTAACCTAAGATAAAATATCCAAACAAAACGTAAGAATAAAATTAATTCTTACGCAGTTTAATGCGACCACCCGCCATCCAATGAGTTATACTACGTGTTACTTTAAAGCAATTATAATACAAAGAGGTTGTTAGAGTCCTTCATTGACTTCTTCCTTGTGATGCTTGATTTATAAATAAAACTGATTTTCCTGTGAATACATCGAGGTTACTGCGTAGAAAGTACTCATACAAAAGAAAAAAATAATTACTACCAATTACTACCGCGATTCAATAACGTACAACGGCATCTATTATAAAATATCAAAACCTAGGTACTTAATTCAAATCTTTTTAAACATCGTATTCCAAACAGAGTAGTAAATTGCCTTTATGTAGGCAAGGTTGAGGCTTACCTTTTGAAACTAGACAAACTATAACTCTGATGTAAAACAATTTCAAGAAATCATGATTTAGAAATTGAGCCTTTACACTATGAGATTTTACAATTTAATATTAGCGGGCAAGTAGATAAATACATATGTGCTCGACAAAACAACACCCAAATTGTAACAATATTGAAGTAAGGAATTATTGTTATTTCATTAATACCAGATAAAGACAAAAAACTTTTTTAAAGGCCGAAGACCGAATCGGGAATAGAACCTGTACAATATAACCTTTGTGTGCAAGACGAAAGACGTTTAATAATATTAAAAAATATGCTCTGATTCTAAGGTAAGTAGCTAAAGCCCTTGTAATAAAGAAATCTGAAACAACGACGGTACCACAACACCCAGACCCGAGATAATAGAGAAAAGGTCGTTTTCTACATTAATCGGTTACGGAAGTCGTCATTGCGCCAATAAGGTTATCAGATAGGTAACTAGTTGAGCTCTACATTGTTTGTGACCTATTTTAAAAGCTAGATCCAAAGGTCACCGCAAATATTTAAGCAACTAAAAAATTTAAGGTTCAGGAATGGTGCAAATAAAGGCAAGTAGTTTCGTTAGAAGGTTCAAATAACTGACACCACTTTTCAATATGGTTTTTATCTCCAGTAATTCCAAACTACCTTCAAAGATGAGTTAATTCTAGGAAGTATAGTTATAGTTTATACCCGAATACCAACCTTGGAGAACTTAAAAACTAAAATACTTAATTGAGAATTCAAAGAATTTAAATAACTTACTCCCAAACTGTGCATTAACAGTCCATTCAACACACAAATACAGAAGCACAAAAACTCTTGCGCACGTCATATTTTATATTTTCAACCTTATCACACTAAACTTAAGATAAACTATGTCGGCTTTGCCATCGTAAGCTGTGGTTACAGTGAATTTAATTAAATGTTAAAATCGGTTGGATGTTGCTTCGAGTCGGGCAACAACAAAAATGATACGGTACATGGCGCACGATTTGACCGCTTAGAAGCAGGGGAGATCAACATTCCATAGCAGAACAATTTTTTTGGCCAGACTTATCTTTTAATCGGCTAATCTGACATTAGAGTCAGGCCATAAAAAAAAGAAAGAAGTGGTGAGGTGAGGTGAATAGCACCTCAATGGGTATTGGGTGCTATTCAAAACAACACAAACTAGAGTCTACAGATGTTCACTTTAAAAACTTAACACAAAACAGTAGCTACTTAAATTATTTTTTTATTTAGATTTTGCTTGTGTTATAACTACAGACAGTGAATCATAATTTACAACTCTTGCCAGTTAAGAGTTCCATCGCTTTTCCTTAATAACTTAGAATAGAACAAAAAAAGTTAAACGAGACATAATTTCATAGAAATAATAAAATTATAATCAATTTAAACCATGACTTTTCCTTTCGAATATTAATTTGATGAAAATAAATACAAATATAGAAAATTAAATAAGTATAGGTAATACTTGTAATCTGGAAGTCGATGGGTTCAGCAGTGGACGTCCTACGGCTAAAATGATGATGATTAATAGTGTGCGTGTGTAATACTTTTAGCTGACCTGTTTTGTTTATTTGTGTTTATGCTTTTCTTTCCATTTCTGTTTTTAAGTTTAAATCCTACCAACTTAAGTTATATTTACGTAAGTTAAAAATCTTGTCATGGTTCCAAATCAAAATAAAAAAAGGTTATGGTGTTACAAATTGTTGGCGACACCTGCAACGGTGAATCACCGCAGCCACGATTGGAGCAGAGTTTATTACAGATCCACCATAATTAATTTATTGGATAATAATAATGAAGAGCTAAACAATTTTTTACGGCGTAACAAAACAGTGTTGTTACCTATACATTATGATTAGGCACTTCTGTGAAACTAAAAACTTACGAAATACTCTTATTTCTTCAGAATAAGTTACTCAGTGAAGTTATAAGTAAGATTAGAAATACGAGTAAAGCATGAGAATCCTATTGTTAAACCAGATTAATGATTAAAAAACAAAGAAATTGCTGTTTCTATTACATAACGTAGGTCTAAGCGACGTAAGACCTTCCGTATTACCTAATATAAGAAGCCAATGTAATTAATTACGTACGTTAATTTGACATGTATCAGACTTTGTTGGTCTGTCCTGCACTTTATTATCTTCAAAATACGAGTGAAAGATAGATAGATAGATAGATAGATACTCCTTATTGTACACCATACAAAGAAGTTACAATTTGTGTTTACAGAAAGATGCACAATTTAGGCGGTCTTATCGCTAAAAGCGATCTCTTCCAGACAACCTTTAGGTAGAGGACAGATAAAAAGAAGGGGAAAGATGTAAGTATTATAAAAGACTAGCTGTTGCCCGTGATGTCGTTCGTGTGGTCTTTAGTTTATTCATAACTAGCTATCCCGGCAAACTTCGTACCGCCCCTGCATTTTTTTTTGTCGTGTAAATTTCCGTGTTATTTATATATATAGTTATTCTGCTATTCGGGGTGGAGACAAATTCAACTAACCAAAGATCATAAAAATCTTGACTTATAAATGGTGTAACTAACTCGACTTTGTTTTATATATATAAATTTAATATGCATGTATTATAAGTACATTATAAATTTTCCCCGTAAATCATTCTATCTACCTATTGATGAAAACCGCAGTTTAAAAGATCTAAGCGTACAGACGGCGGGAGGCGGCTTTGTTTTATATTATATATAGTGTCTAGACTTAGGTATTTATCGTCCTTACTATGTCATTATTGAGGTTAAACTCAAACTCTAAGCAATTATATAACCCTCATCAATTTATAGAGCCAAAAACAGTCTACGGCGAACCTAAAATACCATCGGCTGATCTAAATAGGTTTTTTCACACGAATCCTTTGTTAAGTTTTTGCGGTTTCTGATGTCATTCACATCAACTTTGTTTAGGCCAATAAACTACCTAGCTATAGGCACCTTTTTTAGTTAAAATAATTACATGCCTTGTCCGGAGATCCCGTAAAGATACACGAAGTGTGCACTGCGTAGCCCTAGGACTCCGCAAAACCTCAGCGTGT
Organism: Anania hortulata; assembly: GCA_963576865.1. Lineage (NCBI taxonomy): Eukaryota > Metazoa > Arthropoda > Insecta > Lepidoptera > Crambidae > Anania > Anania hortulata. The sequence continues at coordinate 4,022,814 of OY756400.1, forward strand.
GCCTGTGCACCGCTGATAAAAATTATTAAAATAAAACTTCAATTCTCTAATTGAAAAGAAACAATTTCATCTAGTATTGAAGAGAGGAATCAATAGCGCAATGTAAAGTACCTATTTTTGTGGAATTACAACATTACCATTACTGATAATACCACCATAGAGAAAGAAATCGAGCGTCGTATCGATGACATTTGGAAGAGCTCTTGTCCACAAAAACGTTTTATGAAAGAAGTCTTACTGGAAAGGTCACTCTATCATTGCAACGCAAATTCGTTGATAGTGCATCCTGCTCGTTCTTACCTAAGGCACAGACATGGTCCCTGACCGAGAATCGGAAGTTCAAGCTCGGGTTCAAGTTAAAGCAAGCCAGAGAGAAATGAAATGCAGCATACTTACTTATTAAGTTTAAAAAAACTGAAATAGGCAGAAATTCGACCATCCAGAACTGGCATTTTCGACGTGAGTACGATGGGCAGCAAAACTGAAGTGAGCGGATAATTTCTGCTAGATGCATCCAGACAAATGGACCCAGATCGCCAGTCGCCACTCAATGGATTCCTAAAGATATCACCGTAAAGGACGTCTGAAAAAGCGATGGTGTGACGATTTTAAGAGCCACCGTAAGGATTGGCAGACATCGGCCTTCAACAGAGAAGCATAAGGGGACTTGGGAGAGTTCTTTAGTCAGCAGTGGCACACCAAAGGTTAAATAAAAATAAAATAAAATAAAACCTTAGACTAGCAAGTTCGCAGAAAGTTGTTTATGTGATCATAAAAGAACATTGGCGCACTATTTATTATAGTGCTATTTATTTATAAATAAGTCCTGCGGCTCTTTTTTGTTCTTTACTGCCTTTAGCGTTAAAAATATGTGGTACATCAGAATCAGAATCTTTATTTGTACCTATATTAAATAGTGACAGTCGAACGGACTTACAAATGACTTTATGTCATTATTATATCTCAGCGCCTCAGCACTATTATCTTTGTCATTTTTCAAAAAGGTCTAATAAAGTAACAATAAACTACTAGAATTAATAACAAGACCACATCTAATAACATAAAATAAAACTTTATTATCGCTTTGAAACTTTCCTATTTGAATACAAAACTGTCATGTAACTGTTGTTTACAGCATTTCTTTTAGAAAACTAACCTAAATTTACTACCATTAACCTATTATCCATCTAATCAGGTAGAGTGCTAGTTCGTGCAAACCATCATATAATCATAATTGAAAGCCCTGACAATAGTGGCAATAGGCTGTCGAAATTCTGCACTGTATTACTCAAACCTGTTATCACAATTAAGATCAATATAGTAGGGTCTCTCCACCATGATGGCCGTGCTTGGTCACTGTGGATAATACATATTGCAATACCAATACTACTATTTCGCCTGCAAGAGAAAAGGAAGCGGGATTCACACGCGTTTTAAAAAAAAACATCAGAAATGTATTATTTACGAATACCTGCCATCTCAAGGGCGATGACAGGCATTGTCTTCACCAAGCATTTACCAAAGCTACGGTTTACTCAGGCTGAGTTCACCAACAGGCATTGTCGACAATGACAGTGATTTAAAAAAGATGGATTCTCGTCATCACCTTTTGCTGTGCAGGACCAACGACTTGCAAGCAGTCATGCAGTCTGCTTAAATCACATCTTATGTCTATCCTCTGATAGTTTGAGAAAGCGAGCATAGCTTACCGAGTCTTTAGCCAAACAAAGAGAAAGAACGGGTGTGGCAACAGGTGTGCCAGTACCAGCTACAATTGTTTGCATATATTTATCCAAATGAAACTAGCAGTAGCTAGCTCGCGAGGAGGTAACTCAAGATAATAGCTTAGTAGGGAGTGAACCTGCTGAACCTGTATTCAAGTGTAATTTAGCATTATCAGATTAGGAAGCAATAATTTATGGGAAACAATGGCCGTCACGGTAAACTCTGGGCAGCAGCCTGTGACCTGGGATTGTTATAATTTACTAAATACATGTCAAAGCTTTGTAGTTTTTGGGAAATTTCGAAATAAAATTTCACTTATCTATTTTTATAGCCCAATCTAATTAACTTGTATTTTTATAGTTTATAATTTTACATGGATTTATTCATCGTCAACTAATCAGTGATTTTCCCATAGATTTAATAGCATATTCTAAGTCTATGGATTTTCCGGTGACATATTTCGAAACCCAGCTAGATTATTGAACTTAGGTGTTATTGAATTGCGTACTGAAACCTTATTTAAAACCTATTCTTCTTAATAAAAGCCTTTGACAGCATCAAACGAGAATGTCAAAAGAAACAAAAACCATGTCATTTTAAACCATTGTCATTCATCAAAATCGTCAAACCATGGCAAAATTTCTAACAAATTCCATCACCAAAATTATATTCCAGTGACAAATATAACCCAGAAAACTTATAATGAAGTCGGCACATTTGGTTGCCCAGCCTGCAATACAACTACCATAATGGATCAGATGGAGTACCAGACCATATCAGACAAATATCTTCACAAGATGTATGCATCGGAGGGGACGTTGAAACTGGCCAGCAGTGCCTCAGACCAAAACGTGTACTTCACCTATGTCTGCCTGGTAAACGATCTCAACCCTAACAACTTGTCGAATCACCGGCCTTCTTACAGATATAACGATGGAAACATCGAAGAAGTGAGTATTTTTTTAGTCTTCTTTAAATCTTAATATACCTTTCATGCGCCAGACAACACACCACTTTTCATGATCTTGAAGTAAAAGACTTCAGACTTTTTTGTATGGAGCATGGCATACCTCAAGTTGCAAGAAACCTCAAATAACTTTATATTGGTGTACACCTATGAAACAGTTAATCAAAAGAGAAAACAATTACAAACAACAAATACTTTACTCTTTGACAAAATGTCGTAAATTATATACTTTGTTCATAATATCAATTTGTTTATGTAAATACATGTTCACCCTGAAGTTCTGAATATAATTTACGACATTTTGTCAAAGAATATTTGTTATTTGTAATCATTTTTTCTTTCGATTAACGTATCTTTGATAGGTGTAAACCAAAATAACGCTATTATATTACTAAAGGTTACTTGTCACTTGTGGTAGGTATATGTCAATTAGGTTCAATGTCTTTTGATGGCAGTTACTTTAGTCAGTTCTAAGTCGGCAGTATCTTATCTTATCGTGTGAGTGCCAATATGATTCTTTTATTTGGTCTTAAAATAATTAATAAAACAGAGTTTTCGAAAAATATTGATAAATACCTGACTTACAGCTCAATAAAGTCGCGTGTTAGACAAGGAGATCCGATAATATGTACCGTGACGTCACGTTACACGTCCGCCATACATTTTTATAGTTGTTTTAGAAAGAGATAGGTATACCTCAATTCTAATTACTGTATTACGGTTATATTTTACCTAAAATCAATATTATTTTCACTATTAGCATTGTAATTTCATATATTTTACTATAAATTAACTATTTTTACTATAACAATATATTTTTTTCATGCATATTTCCTATTACAAAATATTCAAAAAAGTCAAATAAAAAATATTTCATACTAGCTGACCCAGCGAACTTCGTACCGCTAATAATAGTTATCTCTTTATATTTTCTCACTTTTTAAACCTTCCCTGATCTTCTACAAATGTTTCAAAACCAAAATTAGCCAAATCGGTCAAGCCGTTCTCGAGTTTTAGCGAGACAAACGAACAGCGATTCATTTATATATACATCGATTTTAAAGAATAAACACATTTAACAGCTTAATTTGTGTTGCGAGCATACAAGGAACCAGAATATTTTCTGAATTAACCTTAACCGGAAATGGAATTATACTGGATAAGGTCCTAATCGGACTTCTTTTCTATAAAACTTACAGTTTTTGCAATGTTAAAATGTAAACTTTAGGTTGACCAGGAAGACGTGCCTATCAGAGTTGAGCGTTCAAAAGCTCTCCACGAGCTAGTCGAAAGCCATAGAAATGATATAGAAAGCGAATACAATGGAAATGAATCTTCTACAGCGAATGTAAGTTAACATTTAATGTTAATTAATCCATTATAAATTTTTTAATCTAAAAATTTTAAACAAATTGTTAAAATTATTTGTTTTTTATTATAAACATGGTGATTATTAATTAAACAAAAATTACTTGTTTCTATTACTGTGTTACTTTGCAGCAAGGTACAACATCTTGTGATGAAAGCGATATATCAGAAATGGAAGACACCATTAACTTTGAAACTGCAAACCCAAACGTCCTTAAACTGACAAAAATGAAATGGCTAACAGAAGAACAAGAAGGCTCTCCTAATTCTAGGTGAGTAGATTTGTAGATCTATCTATTTGTAGATCAAGTGTTAGATATGTTGTGAAAAAAATCCCAAGTCAAAATGCGTGATGTCATTGCAGAGATGTAAACGCACTTACTGGTGCGAAGGTAGGAGGTAAAAGAAGAACGCATACTTGATACTTCTGAAGATAGATTGAAGGTAATGCCGCATAACTTGTTTTCACGTGAGGAAATGCTGTGACGCACTTTCCTCTAGCCGCGGAACAGCTGGAGGGGTACCCACTAAAACTTCACGGTGCCCTCCGGTGCTGTATGTGAAATGGAACTAAGGCTTCCGCCATTGGCCGCATTCGCAGGCATGCTCTTTCGCATCGGCTGCGGCTCACCTTTATAGCAGGCCGTCCGGTCTCCGGGGGGAAGAAGGGAGTTTTCCCACTCTTACTGCGAACGGCGCGCCGTTACGGGTTCCGGAGACACCCCCGTGTCTGTACCCCGGGACCTAATATAACCATATGTTCCTGACTTACTTGTAGTTTGAGTGTAACATACTTGTAGTGGACTATGAGAAGGCCTTCGATTCGATCGAGACCTGGGCAGTGCTACAGTCTCTCCAGCGGTGCCATATTGACTATCGGTACATCGAGGTGCTGAAGTGTTTATACAAAAACGCCACCATGTCGGTCCGAGTACAGGAGCAGAGCACAAAGGCGATTCCTCCTTAGCGCGGCGTAAGGCAGATGTTATATCTCCCGCTGCATTGGAAGACGCCTTCAAGCTCCTGGAATGGAAAGGATTCGGCATCAACATTAACGGCGAGTACATCACTAACCTTTGGTTTGCCGACGATATCGTGATCATGGCAGAATCGCTTGAAGACCTGCTTCCCATCAAGTAGGCCTTCGGATGAACATGGACAAAACAAAGATCATGTCCAATGCCCATGTTGCGCCCTACCCAGTATCAGTTGGAAAATTGTTAACAAATATGTCTACCTGGGACAAGTGATCCAGTTGGGTAGGTCAAATTTTGAGAAAGAGGTCGAATCCAACTCGGCTGGGCAGCGTTCGGAAAACTCTTCTCGTCCAAAATACCTCAGTGCCTAAAGACGAAAGTCTACAACCAGTGTGTGTTACCAGTGATGACATATGGTACTAAAACGTGGCCTCTTACTATGGGCCTCATAAGAAAGCTCAAGGTTGCACAGCGTGCTATGGAAAGGGCTATGCTCGGTATTTCTTTGCGAGATCGAATCAGGAATGAGGAGATTCGTAAACGAACAAAAGTTGCTGACATAGCCCAACGGATAAGCAAGCTGAAGTGGCACATAGCACGTAGAACTGACAGCCGATGGGGCAGAAAGGTTCTGGAATGGAGGCCACGTACTGGCAAGCGCAGCGTAGGATGTCCACCTACAAGGTGGACAGACGACCTGGTAAAGGTTGCAGAAAGCCGCTGGATGCGGGCCGCTTCCAACCGGCCAATCTGGAAGTCACTGGGGGAGGCCTATGTTCAGCAGTGGACGTCCTATGGCTGAAATGATGATGATGACTTGTAGTTTCCTGACCTATTATTATTATGGATAAAAGAAAGACTGCGTAATGAAAATTATTAAAAATAACTAGAAAGAAGAACTAAAAAGTCAGAAAAATAAACTGTAGACAGGCTTTTTCTTTTTTTGCTTAGCAAATTTCTAAATAGAAAAAAAGAAACTGGCTCTAGTTTTTGCTACACGACATCTTTAAATAACATAATCTTCTTTTCAGCTCCCCATCGATTTCTCCCAACATGTCACTAACGAGCACCTGCAGCAGGGAGTCTGATGACCATCTCTCTAACACTAGTGTTGGTGACAAGTACCTTTCCACCATACTTCGGCTAGACAGAGAGCACAATATGTTCGGATTATCCAACATAGCGATTGTCGGGTCTATCCCTTCGAGAAAGATTAAGAAAGAAGGAGATAGGCCGGTATTCCCCCAGACTGCGATCGTCCAAGTCTGCTGCGCAAGCAGTTGCTGCAGACATAGGGTAAGAATAAATATATTGTTTGTAAAATAATTTGTATTGGAACCAGTTCGACTAATACCAATTAACGACGTCAAGAGATTGTATCACCTTTCGACTGTCGTACTAAGACATCGATACCGATACAACGGCATTCCGCTTGCTGTTAGCAGCTTGCGGTCAACATGATATTAAAAAAAAAAAAAAAATGTGTCTAACAATTCTCTTTTTTCTTTTTCAGAGCAGAACTGATCTGCCTTCTTCTCTCAAGGTGAGTATACAGCCTTTTACAATTATCTTAAAGAATTGGTTACGACCCATAGGGCTGACCAGGGGCGTGCATTCCATATAGGCTATTATGCAGAGCCTACCTTCATAAAAACCGACAGCTAACCATAATTATTAATTACGTATTCAACAATAAACAATAAATGTTCTGTAACCATTTTGTCGTCTACCTGTACTTATTCCTTATTAAAGCGCGCAACTTAGATCGTTTCTGTGCAATTCAACCAATGTTAGGCTGCCGCGAGATCGCCTACTGTTTCACGCAAACTTACTCAATTTTCACTCACAGCCTACCCTCATCTGAAACCAATGCACGCCCCTGGGGCTGACATACAGGCCAATAATCTCACAACTAGAGACGGTCTCAAGACCGTGTGAAGTGGAGGAGTAAATCAAGGAAAGCGGACCCTGGGCTCCAAAGCGATAGCTTTGGACGCAACCGGGATTGACCGTATAGATGATGATGATGTTGATGAATTGGTTACGACCCGTAACAGTTATAAGTACATAAATATGGATGATTAAAAATTAGTCCTATTGTCGTTTCTGTACATAGGTCCCTGTCATGGTATGCTACAGTACAGCTTTACAAACCCTGGGTGGGTTGTAGCTCAGTGATGGCAGAGTCCTCGCCTTATGTGTATATATATTTTAATGTTTTTCCAGTGTGGAGGTTGCCACAGCTGCATGGATCCCTTTTGTCCATCATGTGGGCCATGTACTCCGCCCTGCGTTAGTAAATCGTTTTTCAATCCATTGATTATATTTGTTCTCTTATTTTTCTTGTCTGTCTTTAACTGTGTGTCTTTTTTATTGCAGAAAGAACCATCACCGTGCCCTCCATTGGTTAGTTAAATATGAAGATCCCAATTATAAAGTCTGATGCATCATCATCGGCAACATTTGTCTTAAGCTTACTGCTGTTTGGAGATAGGTCTAGGTGGTGGCTGTAGTGACATCGAGCGGCTCTGGGCCGTTTCCGATCAGCGGTTTCCCACAATGGTCATCGGTCCACCTGAAAGCCTACTCAGCAGCATTTTCGACTTCCTGGTTGCTACTCGTGTCATGGACAATCAAAAACAACTGTTCCATTGATTCTGAAGTTTCAAACTTTAGAATAGAACAGTTGTTTACTATTAGACCAAAATATAGAACAGTGGTTTTTTCATGATTGTATTATTGGTATATTGAGAGTGCAGCATATTATTAGTAGAATACCTACGTAGTGAGTATATTGAGGAAAATAATTCCTCAATATACTCACTATATACTAAAAAATAATACCACGCCCATTCACATGTTATACAAGTTGTACTTACAATACAATTTGTACCTCCTTACTATGAAATTTTAATCTTTTTTTTTCCAGTGTTCATCATGCCCAAAAGGAAGCTGTAAGTGTAAGGTAATTAAATTTGCATTACAATTCGTTTATAATTAGTACTTCTACTTTATAACTGTTGTTATTTGGAGAGGTTAGCAGGTTCAAGAGTTCACTTCGGCCAGCATAAAAGACGATGACTACACTGAGATTTTTCCGCTTGTCATAATATTGAGCGATTTAGGTAATATGGTGTATAGCGATTTTGAAAATCTGAATCGACTTTTAATGCTAATCGTACTTACAGCCTTGTAGATAATATCATTTATTAAGTAGGTACTAGCTGTGCCCGCGGCTTCGCTCGCTTAGAAGGTGGAATAAAATTAGTAGTCATGTCCTTTCGTATATAGGGCGCAAGCTTTTTCCGTACAAAATTAATCAAAATCGGTTTAGCTTTTAAAACAAAAAGTACTTAGTCAAAGTTTTTTTCCAAGGTCTGATCTATCTCCATACTAAAATTAATCGAAATTAGTTGAGCGGTTTAGGCTTGTAAACAGACAGATTTTAGACTTTACTTTCGCATTAAAAATATTCTGACCGTTATGTATCATATTACAAAGCGAGTATTCGGGCAGTCCTTACAGGGTGACAAGCGAGCAACGAGCTGGATTTTGACACATGACGTAATAAAACATGCTCGCTGCGAATGTTACATTACGCCCCATAACACTGGTCAGTTCTCACAATAAGGCACTTATATTCCAAAGTAGGTATAGCTAATACTTAAATAAACCTTATTAGTGTAAAATTTGGTATGTTGAGTATTTGTTAAATAGCTAAAATATAAGCTGAATTTAGACATACATAGATAATATTCTAGCCTAATAGGGTAAACCTACATTTTTGGGATTTGTATAGGTGCACGGAAGAGTGTCTATTATACTTACTAAACAAATGACTAAGACTTGGCGCACCGCCTCGTGCCCTTCATGCAGGAGGATTTCATTTTTCTTTGGCTTGATTCGGGACTCCATGCAAGCGAACTCGCAGTCAGAAGCTAGTTTATCATATTATAATATAAATACCAACCATCATCATCACCAGCCTTTGGAAGTTTAAAAGGCAACGAAACCAATCCAATTATAATCAACGAAAGAATAAATAAAGCTCCTTAGTAACAGAGCATTAAATAACTTATTCATCAAATTCTAGTCTATTGTATGGTCTTTTTATATTGCTCAAACTCTTTAAATGTATATTTCAGCTGCCTTGTCCACCTTCAAAATGTTTCGTGGACTGCGCCAAAAGCTGTGGGTTGAAGGTAAGAATATTAAGAATATCTGGTTTTTATTCAACTAGTTTGCACATCTATTCTATCATTAAGGTCTACTTGCATGGGCGCTGGCAGCAGGGTGCAAGGGGTGTATTAGCACCCCCTGTCAGTAAAGAATCTATCAGTCGCATCTATACACATTATAACTACGAGTATTATATTGTAGACCAAACGCTAGGCACCAGAGGGTAATCGAATCGATATGCAGGGCCCAACAGGGTCAGGGGACTATAAGCTAGTAATGTACCTATTTATAGCATCTCTGTAACATAAAAAGAGTACCAGTCACCCTCGGGTTCGCTCGCTTCGCTTAAGTCGCTTTAACAGAGTATTACTTTTACAATGGCACGAATATCGAAATCGGAAAAAAACAGGCCAAGTGCGAGTTACGACTGGCATTCCGAGGGTTCAGTACAAACTTTTAGGTATGTAAATAGTTCGTATATACTGGGAATCGAGTCTTGAAGACTTTTACCGCTGTTTCTGAGTTTAAAAAAAAGATTCCCGCGAGTATCAAAAGTATCAAAAATGCGACAAAAACGGAACAGCAGCTGTATTGGATTGCTAGACTTAGAAATTAGATTCCTTAGAGCTGTGCAAAAATCTAGTTTCTATAGAGCAGAGATATTTAGAGAATTTAATATTGATTTCAACTTGTTAACTCTACTCGTTCCTGATGAAAAAATGTCTTAACAGACATAGAAGAAGCGCAGAATGAGCATAAAAAATATTTTTTTCAGGTCACTCTACATCGCCAACCGAAGTTTGAACCCGTTCAAGTAGAGCTCACTCCACGATCCAGCTGCGTACTTCATAAGGTTTGTTTTTTTTCGTCGTACTAATTAATACAGGGTTACCTACATGGCATGGTGGTGCCAAATTTTCAGAAGCATGTCGGAATCAGCAACCATCAATCTAAGTAAAGAATAAAATTAGATTTTTTCATATAAAATTATTCCTATTCCGCTGTTAAAAAATAATACGCGTGGATAAGATCTCATTGGTCCGTGAAATTGCACCGTATGTGAATGGCATAAGATACTCGGCGTATGCCTGTGATCTCTGAGGAACATCGAGCAAATACGCAGTCGATCGCGCATCTTTCTCTGAAACTAGTTAGTGATTTTTCACTTACATTTAGAATGAAATGACAAGTCCTGTCAACTCTCGCCCATGCTGAAATAGCAGATACAGATAAAAAATTGGCGGATAATTTTCTCGAAAAAATTAATTTCTATTCATAATAATATGTGATGCATGCTGAGAAATGACCGCACACCATGTTTTTTTAAATATATTTGTTATTTTAATTAAAAAAATACGATATTTGTAATTAAATTAAATAATATTTATTTCAAGAAATTGATTCTCATAGTTACATAGTTACATTACATTAAATTATTAATATCAAAAACCACACATAAGTTAATTAAATTAAATTAAATTGAACTAGATTTTGATTAAAATGATTACAAAAACATCACATAGGTCGACACAAAAACATTTCATTTAGGATTTTTGCAATACACATCACTTATATCAATTTAATTTATTAAATGTCACATATAATAATCCTGCAACTTTCATACACAGATAGTACAGTTTTATTTTTGCTATGTCTTATGCGGTCCATAAATGAGGCGGCTCTTTTTCTCATAATAGCAAAGAAGTCGTCAACCCTATTCTCGGCGAACATGCCAGACGCACTGCACCGCCAGGGCAGGTTAAGCATGGCTCGGAACGCGTTGTTATATATACTGCACGCGTATCGCGTGGAATACGATAATGAATTACGAAAAAACTCAAAACCAAGTCAAACGTGTTAGATACATCATTTTGTTGATTAGGTGTTAAATTTGACATGTATTTAAGTAACAGCTTAAATCTATTGATTAGCTCTCAATAGCGTCAACACAAAATTTTGTTGAGCATTAATTTAAGCATTTCTGAAAGTTAATTAACGTTCATTAATATAGCTGTAAATATTTTAACATTAGTGTATTTAGTGTGACGTGATTTACCGGTTGTCAATTCACTATCGAAGGGGTTTGGAATTCAGTGATTGGGAGATGCTGCACTATCCCCGATGTAACTGACTTATATACGTAACTAAAATAAAATAAAATAAACTTTCTTCCAGCCTTTCGCAGCCCGCTCATGCCACCACCTCCCGCGCTGCGTTCCCCCCTCATCTTGTTTCCCGTACCTGATGCCGTGCTTCTGGCCTTCCCGGCCGAGCGCACCCTGCAGCGTACCAGCCCGATGCTTCCACAACCCACCCTGTTTGCCACCTAGAAAACAGAGACCGCCAGGACAGAATATGCCACTTGCATGTACTGTAAGTACATTCCTCGATACTTCCACAATTCATGTTGTATGGCACTCCAAATGAACTATTTGAAGACTCATGACCATGGGATAGCTTAGAACACTCTTTAAAATCACGTAATCAGCATGTATGCTGTATGTAGGTATGTATCCTGTACAAAGGGTTACATTGCACCGAAGTGCCAAATCATTAGGAGTGGCTTAGAAACAGTAACTTAATCGAACTATGCAAAGAACAAAAATTTTTATTTTTACATTTAAGTATTCCTATCCGCTGTTAAAAATCGTACGCGTCGATAATTTTAGGTACTCATTCATGAAAAAATTGCACCGTATGTTGTAGGCTCGCCGTACCTACGCCTCTGATGAATGACCGCGCGGCTTTCGTAGTCTCTCTATTGACTTTATTTTCGGATATTTTAAAGAATTTTTTTTTTCGTAACGTTCTATTTTTTTAAATAATAACGATTAAGACGTTTCTTCAGATTGTTCCCTAGATCTTAAGTTTTATATTTGGCACGCCTTCTCAATGTAACCCTGTATGTCGTGGCCAGATCGCAGAATTGATCACTTCATGATATGTCCAACTTTTTCGTTAAAGTACGACTATTTTCCATGATATATAGCCCGCTAAAACTGACCATATCGATAAAAGTCAATGATTGATAAATAATATGCTACGTTTGGCCTTATCTTATATATAAAATTCTCGTGTCACAATGTTCGTTCCCGTACTCCTCCGAAACGGCTTGACCGATTCTCATGAAATTTTGTGAGCATATTGAGTAGGTCTGAGAATCGGCCAACATCTATTTTTCATACCCCTAAAGACCACGCAGACGAAGTCGCGGGCAACAGCTAGTCATTAAAAAAATACGTTTAAAAATTACTAGAATTTGATTGATACTAGCTATTCTGGGTTATCTATAAATTTAAAAATGAATCTCTATTACCCTTGGTCATCGCATCACGCGTAAACGGACGGAACAATTTCGCTATTTCTTTTTTGTTGTGTTAAATATTGTGAGGAAAGGGTTCAGAAAGAAAAATTGCGCAGAAAATTCTTTATGAATAAACTAAAGACCTCGCAAACGAAATCGCGGGTAACAGCTAGTTAATTAATAAAAAGTAGTGTGTATAAATTGTATATTAAAAATAGCCAAGTGCGAAGGTTTGTGTCATAGCAGTGTTAACAAAATTGAAGCCTTTGTCACATCACAGAGTACGACATAAGAGTAAAAAATAACAAAGTAAATACAATGATGTGTATTGCTCCATGACTCCATGACATGTAAGTGTGGTCTTACTATGATTATAAACCGGCCAAGTGCGAGTCGGACTCGCGCACCGAGGGTTCCGTACAAACCTGTAGGTACCGTTATGAGTAAAAGTTCACCCATCACGACAATCGAGTCATAGTTATGGTATTTTTATTGCAAAATGAAATCCATAACATTACGAAAGTTAAATTGCGGTTTACGATTTATGACGTATTAAAAAAAAACTAATTACTTGATCTCGTTCAAACCAATTTTTGCTGGTAGTTTTTATGGTAATGTACATTATATATTTTTTTTAGATTTATCATTTTCTTATTTTAGAAGTTACAGGGGGGGGACGACGACACACATTTTACCACTTTGGAAGCGTCTCACACGCAAACTATTCAGTTTAGAAAAAAATGATATTAGAAACCTTTTAAAGACCTATCCATTGATAACCCACACGTATGGGTTTGACGAAAAAAAAAATTCGAGTTTTAGTTCTAAGTATGGGGAGCCCCCAAAATTTATTATTATTTTTCTATTTTTTTGTGAAAATCTTAATGCGGTTCACAGAATGCATCTACTTACCAAGTTTCAACAGTATAGTTCTTATAGTTTCGGAAAAAAGTGGCTGTGACATACGGACGGACGGACAGACGGACAGACAGACATGACGAATCTATAAGGGTTCCGTTTTTTGCCATTTGGCTACGAAACAAAAAGCACCTTTCTTAAGCACCTAGGCCAAAAAAGTTTCGCAGAGCTTCGATAGGGCGTTGACATGTTACTGTCGCACGATTAGTCTCGGTGTAACACGATCTGTGACCAAGTGCTATTCAGATGAGTTTGGTATCATTTTTACTGTACTAGGATGTACAGAATAAATTGTTACGTAATTATTGCTTTGGCTCTACGAGAGCCTCCGTAGCCGATTTGATTTGATTGGTCTAACTAAACCAACGATAAACTATCTAGATGTATTTTACATGATTTAAATAAACATTCTATTTCAATTTATTTTTATAGGTTGAAAAACCTAAGCCCGTTTTTCTTTTGTTTGCGAATATTGTAAAAAATCTTTACATTATTTTCTGTTTAACAAAATCTTTTATTTAAAATAAGATAGACACGATATTTAAATACTAATATTGAAAGAGTGAGTTAGGAACTACCTACACCGCTTTCGGAGTTCGATATTATTTAATGGCAAAAGTTACAAGAATGTTCACTCAGTTCACAGTTATGAGTTTATCAAACTACTACAAATATACATATTTGATATTAATCTACAAACATACATAATATCTAAGTGTTGAATTAGTAGAAACCGTGGCTTCGAGTCCCACCTGAGGCAGTCGATTTTTTTCAAGTGTTATATTATCTTATATATAACAAGCATGTAATTGCTAAAAAAATATATATATTTATAGTAGAAACCCGTCAAGGAAATTCGACATTTGACCTAAAACCCGGGTTTAAGGGTTACTACCGCTTGGACGGGTAACCCACTATTCCGTGGGTAACCGGACGTTCCGCTTAAGCTGTATTAAGGGCTATACTTCTAGGTAATATAACATATGGGGTTAACCTTTAAATTATCACTGATTAATCGGAAAAAAGGAGATAGTACAAAAGATTATACGTAGATTATACTAGTTTGAAATATATTTACGAAGACCGTCTGGTGTAGTGGTTCGCGCTCCGGACTACAAAGCCAGGTGGTTGCGGGTTCGATTCCCACAAAAGCAAAATGTTTGTGTGATAAGCGCGAACATTTTAACTTAAGTCATGTTTATCCGCTATCAAGTCGCCATTGTACAAACAAGCGCTGCTTAAAACAAAAAATATGCATAAATCAAAATAAACAGGTAGGAACATCAGTTTAGTGCAGGCTGGACTGACCATACATTCTTGTCATCAAGATAGTCTTGACATGTGACTTTAATTCAATAATAGGAAGTTCGATAACATTGTAAGGTATAATTATTTGGAAAGATTCGCGATTTTCACATATTACACTAACACAGGTAGGGAGGTAAACACTTTTACCTTTAAAAAAAAACCTGTGTTATTTGTTATTGTAAGGTATATTATTTTAAAAAATACCTAATTCAATTTCCGAGGAATGTATTACTTGTTTTGGCCAAGTTTGGGACTACAAGTTTGTTCTTGTTTCGTGTTATATGAATAAATATTACATCTTTTATAAAAAGATCAAAAGTTTTGGATACGTTCATGATATTATCAAACATTTATTAAGTAAGAGGCCACAGTGATTAACTATGTTGATTTCTTTAAAGAAATCTTTCAGGGATTCGCGCGGACTAAGTTTGACTGAATGAGTAATGAAATGTTTCTTTTTTCAGGGATGTGATCAATCTCAAGATTGCCCCAACCAGTGGTGCCCGGGGGTAAATCTCATTTTATTAGTACTTATGATGTCGCATATTTTATTTATAAACTAATTACTATTATTTCACAGAAAAGTGCTATATTAAAGGAAGCCTTAGAAAAGAGATTCAATAAGTAAAGAATGAGATGGTGAATCCTGAGGAAAATATTCTAAAAGAAGCTGTGAATTCTACAAATGTAAGTTATATTTAAAACTTACTTTTTTGCTGTTAGTATTTTGTTAAGTATTAATTAGAGTTGTAAATTGACGGTCATATGCTATAAGCGTCCGTCATTTATGATAAATGCTCGGTCACATTGGACATTTATTGTCACGATGGTCACATATATTTTTTTTGTAGTATAAATTAAAAAAAGAAGAATTCCACTAAAGTAAGTCTTAAATGTTAAGTATAATAGTTATGACAATAAAAACATACAATAAAACATGTAATTGGATCTGGATCGAACTAAAAAACAAAACTCGCGCGTAACGATACGACACTTTTTAGCTTGTTTGTGCAGAAAGATTTTAGAAATTTCATTTTTTTAAAGAGCACCACTACTAAAGCCTGTCTCTTATAATAATGCACATATTTGTGCCCAAATGATTTTTTTTCATAGTTTGTCAATAGAATTGAATGTGACGTTACTGACAATAAATGTCCAAAATGTCCGGTCACATTGAGAAAATGTCCAATTTGCTCGGTCATATTGGTCAGACATTTATAACGTGACGGACACTTTACAACTCTAGTATTAATTACGGTTCTTTGATAGTAATTCAAAATTGTAGACTAGGCTTGCTACCTGGAAGGGACCCATGACGCTACCTTGCGGGACGCCCCCTCCAATGTCGTATAAACCCTTTTTGACAAATTAAGTTGTTCATCAATTAATACCCCGAATGTATCAGTTGATTGTGGTCAAGCGTTGTATGTTTGTTTTTACATAAACATTTGT
The DNA here is from genome assembly GCA_963576865.1 of Anania hortulata. Lineage (NCBI taxonomy): Eukaryota > Metazoa > Arthropoda > Insecta > Lepidoptera > Crambidae > Anania > Anania hortulata. The sequence goes on from OY756400.1 coordinate 4,039,012, forward strand.
AAATTGTTTGTCAAATTATGTAGGAAAGTGTAATTTTGTCTATCAATGATTTTAACAAATGAATCGTTTAAAGAACGTGTATAATTTGTATAAAAATTCAGTTACAAATCACAATTTTGCCAATACATAGTTGGTTACCAAATAAAACTCAAAAAATTATTGTCGATCAAATAGTACCATAATTACATGACAACACTGCATATCTTCCAGAGTGATCATTCGCAAGTCTTCGTTGATGAGAAGAAGAAAAAGAAACAAGTAAGCAGAATTTTTATAAAAGACCTTAGTATAATACTGTTAGGCCTAAGTCTTCACAGCTTCACCGGGCAGATTGGCGAATGTGGAAGGCACTTAGCCAAAGTTTTGGTTCCATTAAAGCGGAGTAAATAAGAGAGCTGTGTTTTTGTATAAATGACCGACGGAGCGGTGGAGAGCCAGTATAAAAAAATTTAAAATAGATGTAACCGAACCTATTGCTTTATAAATGAGCAGCCTACTCGATAAATAAATTGTACTGAGCATCTGAATTTTGTACGCAATTCAATGTTGGCCCCAAAGTAAAAAGTTTTTGCTACTTTCAAGGAATGGGCTAGTTTCCTAAAAAATCTAATCAGTCCGTCAGTTGGATTAACAGAAAATATTGGACACGTATTTTTTCTTTTCTTAATCAAACATAAAATGATGAAAATGCCCGTTAAAGTTCCGCGTAACGTCACGCCTTGCGACACTTTTTAGCAAGGCGTGACGTCACTTCCAAACTTTGATGCGCTTTATCTTTGTCACTTTTTGTTTGATTGACAAAAGGCAAAATATGGGCCCAATATTTTTTGATAATTAATGGGCTTAATAATTAACAAACTAACGGGCTGAATAGTATAATCTTTTTTGACTCAGAAAACTAGCCTATTGCATGGGTTCTCTCTAACCCTGTATTGCCGAGACAAAAAGCCTGGTATTTTTTTACCAGCAATATTACACAGCGACGCGCTGCAACGGATTCAAAGCATAGAACTACTAAAACTTGCTTGTAAAACTAACTACTTAAACTGTAACGATTGACGGGTACAATTCCAGGCTGTGGCAATTAAAAAAATACTAAATTGGCGTGCATCTAGGTCCTGAGACGCCAACGCCAGCTAGCATAAAAATCTTCGGTTGGTAGGTAGACGGGTGTATCTTAAAACAATGATATTTATTCCTTACTTTAAGTCCCTAAAATGTAGCGTTTGACTTACGTAAATATATTTATTGTTTTTCAGAATAAATCGGTGCAATGCGAATGCGATCAACCTGGCTGCGCCAGTTGCTTCGTAATGAGGCCAAAGGTAACAAATAATTAAGATAATCATATCTATATAATTTAAAACAAAGTCAGGTTAGTTACACCATTCATAATTCAAGAACAGCTGGCCCGACTTTTATGATCTGTGATTTGTTGGATGCGTATCCGTCCCGAATAGCAGAATAACTTTAAAAACATCGGAAAAATTCATGAAAAAATAATGCGAAGAGGCGGTACGAAGTTTGCCGGGACAGCTAGTTTGAAATAAAGTCAAGTGCTGTTAGTAATTTAACCGCTAGCGTAGTTTCGCTACCCCAAATAAAGATACTGTAAAACAAGTGAATGTGATGAAAAACAAGTAAACATTGAGTATTGATCATTATCGGATCTAAAGGACAAATTAAGTAAAATGTTATTTTCAGAACTCAAAAACGACAAACGATTCGGGGTAAACGAAATGATGGTGCCTGGCATGAATCAAGATAAAATGTGGCCTCGCGTTATTCGGGAGGTTCGAAAGGTAAACATTGTTCGGTACAGTCAACAGATTACCACAAAATTTCAATGTTCTTTGGCCGATTTTCAACTAAGGCCGTGTTCCCATTAGATTAAAATTAGACACTTCACCCCCAAACAAGATATATCCTGTCCCGCTTTATTAACCCTACTATAAGTATCTAACATAATGCGACGTTAAAGCACGCATTGCTGCTGCGTGGGCCAAATGGCGAGAGGTGACTGGTGTCATTTGTGACCCCAGAATGCCGGTTAAGCTTAAAGGACAGATCTATAAGTCCATCATTAGGCCTGTTCTTTTATATGGCAGCGAAGCATGGCCGCTACTTGAGCGACACAAGCAGGAGCTGCGTGTCACGGAGATGAATATGCTGCGGTGGATGTGCGGAGTCACGCGTAAGGATCGCGTGAGGAACTCGCGCATCCGCGGTAGCCTTCGTGTCCGTGATATTGCAGACAAACTGCAGGAGAGTCGCCTACGCTGGTACGGCCATGTTTTGCGGAAACCGGCAAGCTACGTAGGAAACAAATGTCTGGCCATGCCGCCACCGCCAGGTCCTGGCAAAAGGGGTAGACCCAAGAAATGCTGGCTTGACGTTGTGAGGGCTGACATGCGTGCCAATGATCTCAAAACTAGAGACGCTCAAGACCGCGCGAAGTGGAGGAGCAAATCAAGGAAAGCGGACCCTGGGCTCTAAAGCAATGGCTTTGGACGCAACCGGGATTGACCGTATAGATGATGATGATGATAAGTATCTAACATAAGTCTACTCGCACGTATTCTACCTAGCAGGTAGCTAAAATTGGGATGCGTCCAATTCAAACAACAATCATTAACTTAAGTATTTAACATACTTTAACAACAATAATCAACGATTTTAATGTCATTTTGTAGATAATGTTTGTATGTTCCAAAAAAAAAACATGCACAATAACGTGCTAGTTTTTGCAATATATTAGAAAAAAAATAAAAATAAACAACTTTTTGAGTAAAATTCATTTTAAGCAACCTTTTTAGTTTGTACAAAAAACAAGTAATTTCTAGATAGACAGCCTATTTAGTGATTACTTTTTTAAAGCATAACCTTTCGAATACCTACAATTTTTGTCATATCTGTAGGACCTTGCGATCCGTATCGTTTTTTTTTTTTTGCCCGAGTAACTCAACAAAATTTAAATTTCAAAATTTAAATTGCGCCATTCCGAGCGGAAGGGAAATAAATAGGGCTTTTTGATTATAAAATTAGGAATTTAGGCCCCTTAAACTGTCGCTTGCGTTATTGTGTCAAAACGTAAATTTTATTCTTTGGTTAAAGTAATGTGCGATTAAAAAATCGGCCCTTGGTGAAGTAGATTTATCTATTCTTAAGAGGCTTTTAATTCATAGTTTGTTTAATGCTTTCTTTCAGATTTCAGAGTATTTGCCATATCTCAGCACGCCGACCGTTACAAATAAATAAATACAAAATTAAATGTTCTATTAAATTTACAAAATCATGATGTTATAATAAATTATACACAACTTGCCCAATGTTTTTTTTATAGAAAATACCAGGATACTTTACAAAACTGTTAAATCATAATACCTACTCTTGAACATCAATTTATACAATCACTTTTTTCACTATCACAAGCGAACTCATTTCCATATTTTTAATCTGTAGTGCTTCTACACAAGTACTATGCATTTGTTTTATACAGGGTGTCCCAAGAAGTAGGTATGTACCTACTACCTATAGATGTGACCCCATATTTTTAGCGAAATTGTTTACTTTAGAATGGACTTCAATTAGGACAATTGCGAATTGATATAAATGGTTACTGCTAGTCATGCTATTTTTTTGCTAAAGTAGTCATATAATAATAATAAATTAAGTTTTACCTAAGTATTCAACGGATACGCGCGCCGTTGTTGACCGCCTTGTCATATCGTACTTTATAAATTCCAATTACCTATTTTTTTTAAATAAAAAAGCATGTTTATTTTACGATAATATAAAATAACTGCGTACCTGCCTGCCTGTAACTATCGCTACATGCGACAGCCACAAACGTCACCACACACAAGAAGCGCTAGAAGCGGCTACCAGCTTCAAGTCATAGCATTTAAGGCTGTCTCATGTGACGCGTGTGCGGCGAGGCTATACCACATGAGATATCTCTATTAGGGACTAGCTGTAGAGTTATACTTCCTGGCCGCGCCACTATTCAGTACCCAGACGCCGTTACACTAAATAGTGGCTACCTTAATGCTACTTTCTTTTGCCTATCACGGAAAAATGAATACCTCAAAAAATATTAGGAATAATTAGCATTTAAAGTGGTCCGGCCTCAGAGTAGTGCTTCCCAGCCGCGCCACCACGTATTACAAGAACTATTTAATGAATTGCTTAAAAAGAAGCTACCTTTTAGTACGAGAGCCCACGACCAAAATTTTTGTCTCATAGCAATACGGCCAAAACCGCATCAAATCGATAGATACGATTATCCTGAACTCGAAAATACCAATATCAGACATTTTCCGCGTAGCGTTTGATCTGACCGAATTTTCAAAATTGTCAAAGAATTTTACCGAACTGCATCATAGCAATATGTCTGATTTGCAGACTGTAGTTGAATGATAGTTCTGAGATACCGGAAACATATTTTTCAGACGTTAGTGGTGTAGCGCAAACCCGTAAAATCACTTAAAAAAATTAAAAATGAGACAAAAAAAATGTCTCATAGCAATACGTCTGAAAATCTTTTTTATTAGTAAATTTTGGTTATTTGATGCGAACAAAACAATTTTCAGACGGAAATGTGAACGCATTAAATTTTGAGACCGTTTTGAAAATGTTAACAAATTTTACCGATCGGTATCATAGCAATATGTCTGAAAATTGTTGGACATGATAAAATAAGTTGTCCACATGTGCAAAAAATTTATATTAGACAAATTAAGTGTAGCACCTTCTCTATCAGACAACTTTTCGATACTCAGATATCATTTAAAAATCGTATTGAGGCATCTTGAATTTTCTGTTACAAACCAATGAATACGCTGAGGCTGTTGAAATTAGGGGAAGGCCGGGCAAAGTGAATACCCCGGGCAAAGCGAATACTCCCCACTACTCCTAAATTATTAGTTTTTCATTTAACACGCCACCACTGTTACGTTCGGCCATCTTGGTTTAGTACGCGGCAAACATCGAAGTGAGGGGCCGCGTCGCGTCCCGTCCGCGGAGTGGAGATTTGTGTTTTCGTAAATAAAAGATTGATTTTACGCGGTAAGTACATTGATCAATTCTCCTGTATTACTATTTCTTGATTTTTAGGAATGTCTTAATTCGGTAGCATATCAAAGTAGGTTTCTATGGTATATTTAACAGAAAGTCAGAATTATTAGTTTTTGTATGAAATGTGTTAACCTCAAACCAACTCTTACCTAGTCGGGCAAAGTGAATAGGGCAAAGTGGATATGGTATTCACTTTGCCCGCCATTTCTCGTTGGTGACTTATTATCTAAATATGTCTTTTATTTATTTCAGATGGTGAATAAATATAAAAAAAAAACTAAGCAAGGGACGTGGGATGAAAATGCTATGCAAACGGCTATTAATTTGTGCAAAGCTGGAGAATCAATAAAAAGCACAGCTAAAAAGTATGGTTTGGCCTAAGCAACCTTGTATAGGCATGTTAAAACCGGCATCGCTGCTTCCAAACTTGGTCGTTTCCGTCCGGTTTTCACTGAAGACCAGGAAATAGAGTTGGTGACATATCTCAAAGATATGGATTCTGTATTTTTTGGCTTGACTCGAGATGAATTCAAAAATTTAGCGTTTATCTATGCCAAGAAAAATAATTTGAATTACCCGAATAACTGGGACAAGTACGAAAAAGCTGGAGATGATTGGTTATCGTCATTTTTGTCTCGTCACGATCAAATATCCCTCAGGACTCCAGAGGCAACATCGGTTGCAAGGGCAAAAGGATTTAACAGGCATGAAGTTGGACGTTTTTATGATAACCTTGAAGCTTTAACACTAAAGTATGATATTGATGCATCTAGATTATATAACATGGATGAAACTGGTATATCTACAACCACAAATAAGCCGCCTAAAGTGCTATCAACGAAAGGAAAGAAACAAGTGGGCATAATCGCCAGTGCAGAACGTGGTCAATTAACGACTGTCATAGGTTGTTGTAATGCCGCTGGTTCATTTCTCCCACCATTCTTAATTTTCGCCAGAAAAAAGATGCAACCCAGACTACTTGATGGTGCGCCTCCCGGCACTCAAGGAACCTGTACTCCAAACTGGTTGGACTTCAGGTGAGGTGTTCTTTGATTGGATGCAATTTTTTGTGGAACATGTTCGACCTACTCCTGAGAAAAAAATGCTTCTATTATTGGATAACCACGAGAGCCATAAGTATTACCCAGCTTTAGATTACGCCAGCAAGAACAATGTCGTAATTTTATCCTTGGCCCCACACACAACTCATAAAATGCAGCCTATGGATGTAGCGGTTTACGGCCCACTAAAAACTTTCTTTGAAAGGGAGGTGAATTTCTTCCAAAAAACGCACCCAGGACGCATTATAAATCAATACGATGTAGCCAGACTGTTATCACCAGCATTTCTAAAAAGTGCAGTAGCTCAAAATGCAGTTCATGGATTTGAAAGACCAGGTATTTGGCCAGTGAATAGATATGCTTTTGGTGACGAAGATTACGAACCAGCCGCTGTGATTGCAGGCACGTCTAATATGAATATTGGCACAGAAAGTACAAACTCACTAGAATCGATCGATATTCCCAGACCTTTAACAGAAACTTCTTCAACTCCTTCGCCTTCACTTATTCAAGAACAGATTCCATCAAATTCAATAGATCCTCTATCAGAAATATTTCCATCCCGAAACAGAACTTTCTCTTGTGAGTTTCAAGACTTCGTTGCGCCCATTGTTAACACGCCTGAAAAGATTCGTAGCGACCGATGTACACCCGAACCAGAACCTGGCTGTTCCCGAATTGTCTCCGCTTTCGGGCCAGATATAGCTGCTCAGAGAGGTGACACAGTGCTGCCAGAGACTGAAATAAATATTCGACAAAATAATAGCCGTGACAACTCACCTGATCCGAAACCAGGATGCTCAGCCTCCCACTGCAGTCCCTTGGTGTTAAGACCTATTCTAAATCCTGCCAAACCAATGACCACGCGTAAACGGAAATTACAAAAATCGGAAATATTAACCAGTACCCCGATCAAGGAAGATCAAAAGCAGAAATATGAGAAAAATAAAGTTAAGAATGTTACTAAAAAACTGAATAATAAGACAAAAAATGATCCTAAGAAGACTAATACAAAGACTGACAAAGACAAAAAAACTGCTAGAAAGGTAAAACAGCCAAAGAAAATGGAAGAATTTAAGGATATTTTATGCTTTTTTTGCGGTGAAATTTATATTGAAGAGGACGGTAAACCAATTGAAAATTGGATTCAATGTGACATTTGTCAACAATGGTGTCACGAAGATTGTTCTGCTTTTGATGGCACTCAAGGGTATACCTGTGACAATTGCCAATCTTAATTTTCTAATTTTATAGTCAAGTTAAGTTTTTTTTTCAGTTTATCAAAGTTATTTCTATGTTTTCAGAGATTGAATATGGTTATTCACTTTGCCCAAATACTATGTCCACTTTACCCGGGGTACCGGGCAAAGCGAATACTTTAGTACTTTTTTAAAATTTAATTGCAGTTGATTATTGTTTAAATATTAATGGTTCCTGATGTTTGTATTTGTAAGAGCAATAAATAAAGACTGGTTTGTGATAATTATTTTGTTCTTGTATCGTATATCTTTTCTGCTATAACCTTAAATATCTTAAGGTATCCACTTTGCCCAGCCTTCCCCTAAATACTGATTGATTTGATAGTTTTGGTTTTATTTAAAGCACACTTGAGTAACTTTTACAAAAGAAATAAGTAATGACATCTGTCATCTGTCAAAGTACATATAATAGACAAGGAAGATTCTTGAATATCTATGAAGGCTGTAAATTAAAAAAAACATCTAACAGAGGCGCCGGCCAGGCGACTCCGAAACGTTATTTTCGTTTTTGGGAGTATATATGCTACACTTAAAGTGTCTGAAAACAGGTTTTTGGTAATCATGGCAGCAATACGAAAAGTTGAAAAAAAAAATTATCCGTATTGCTATGATACAGGTCGGCTAAATTTGTTGACATTTTCAAAAATGCGCTCAGGCTATATGCTACGCGCAAAATGTCTGAAAACAAACTTTTTCGTAATACAATTATAAAATCTATGTACATTTTCACTATCAGACGTATTGCTATAATACCGACTGTCTTTTTTTTTTGACACAGCAGAAATGGCCTTCCACGCAGTTGCTACACTTTTGACCGTTACTACACACCTAGTCGGGTTCAGAATCATACAATCTAACGATTTTATAGGGTTTTTGCCGTATTGCTATGAGACATGGTTTTGGTCGTGGGCTCTCGTACTATTTTGTCTACCTTCCAAAAGGAAAATCAAATATACAATATTCCTTTTGGAAGGTAAACAAAAGGTAGCTTCTTTTTAAGCTATAGCTATGGCGTGACCAAGGACCAGAGACCAAATTAATTTGTGACCAGTATGGAATCATTTATTGAACACGTCCACTAGTTCTGCAGATCGAGCTCGTCTCCTTGCCGTGGCTCAGTGGGAATCGGGAATTTGGCCCCACTCCCTCCCATCTCCACATCTGGGTACACTTTTAGATAACTCCACTTTCAACCTCACCGTCTCTCTTCGTTTAGGAGCACCTTGCATCCCACATCGTTTTTCTTTTTAGGGTTAGTTTTTATTATTCATCATCATCATTCATCATTTCAGCCATAGGACGTCCACTGCTGAACATAGGCCTCCCCCAGTGACTTCCAGATTGGCCGGTTGAAAGCGGCTCGCATCCAGCGGCTTCCTGCAACCTTTACCAGGTCGTCTGTCCACCTTGTAGGTGGACGTCCTACGCTGCGCTTGCCGGTACGTGGCCTCCATTCCAGAACCTTACTGCCCCATCGGCCGTCAGTTCTACGTGCTATGTGCTATGTAGTAGTTTTTATTAAGTAGCTCGTAGTTTTTATTATTATCTAAATTTGTACAATTTCTGTTAAGAACGGAAATATATCTATTCATGTTGATATTTCAAATAAAATCATGAATACTGTTATGTAACGGTACAACGGTAAAGTAAATGTTCTTTGCGTTAGGACGACGCTTTTAATAATAGCCAACACAGTGATTTGATAAATCGATATTTATTTTGCTATCGAAAACTCTAAGGATCATAATCCCTTGACACGACGAGCCTCTGTACACACTTCTTGTGCACAGGCAACTTGTGCTGAAGCTGATCGATCACAGTATAAGGAGGGGTTCCTTGTGCGATGTGGCAGTAATCGCTGCAGTACATGAACGGCGCGATATTGGTCTGGTAAGGGTTAGGGGGGAATGGAGCAAGATCGAAGGACTCTCCATGACCCCAGGAGGCGAGTGAGGAATACGCGAACGGTATTTTGTACTTCTTCTTCATCTCTGATTCAAAGACACTGTAAGAAAAGAACAATTATTATACCAAAGAGCCTACTCTTTGAAAGCCTGCCGTTGTCGGTACAATATAATACAAACCCTTTTATGTTATTAACAGGGTTGTGACACGCAGCAACTTCCTTGTACTCTTTCTTGACGTGGATCCTGTCATATACACCTCTGTGCACTTTAGACGTCAAGGGCATCCAAATCTCTTTGTGCCGTGGTCCAAAACCTCTTACCTAATGTAATTAATAAATAGTTACATCACAACAAGCAATACGCATGCATTAGCAAGCAAAGAAGCAGTTTTAATTGCTTTGAAAAGATGCAAACTTCATTGGAAGAAGAATCTTCAAACCTTAGGCAAATTGAAAGCTGAATAAAATGTGATCTGGTCCTTAGCGCCGATTCCGTATTGGTCTTCTACGGAGAACGGTTTATGGTACGCTCTGTATGTGGACACGTAAGGGTCCAGAAGTCTCCGGAACCCACCAGCGCTGTCAGAAATGACAGGCGCCTCGTTTCGGCCGGCTGCTACCACCTTAAATAAAAAATAAGTAACTATTTAGATTTGAGAGTGCTATACTCTCGGGACATCTAAGGGACATTTTCTCATAGACTGCACCCTCGATGATATCGAAAAGTCGGTAACAGTACAGTGATATAACATTAGAGCCATACCACACACATAGGCTGTTTTTGATCATAGACTATGACGCAACTGCACCGCTGCGATATCGCAACTGCTCTGCCAATAAAGTGATGACTAAGCGTAATCGTTACTACGTCGCCTCGATATCGCCGATTCGGATATCGCTAAGATATCCTTTCGATATTCGATATAGTATTTTAGTGTCAACGAATCTTTTGATTAGCTGTATGTTTTCTGTTTCTATGTTAAGGCATTCATACATACTACGTACATCAAATATATACTCAGGGTCAGGTGCTTTGACTGTGATATCTGGTGGCATGTTGGCTTGTTCCATCACCCCCCTAAAGTTGTCCTTCATCTCGGATATCATCGTCGGTTGTACGATACTTTTACCTTGAAGCTGTAAAGAGTTAAACATGGTTTATGATTATTAAAGTGTAACTAGAACTGTCGAAATGTCAATCGGAGTCGTTTTGGGGAACGAAAAGAGGATCGCAGTTGCGTGCATTTTAGAACAATATCTATCTGAAAGAAAACACAGTATGTTAACAAAAAAATGCAGATAAATTACTTTACATTTAAATAGCTTCATGCAAAACTAAGCATAGCAAGAGAACGCAACATAGTTCAGACTGTGCCAGTCTAAAAATCGAAAACTAAGCGAAGTAGGATAGTCGAGTAATGTATCGTGATCCATATGTTTCGAACATGATTTTATTTTATGAGCATTCATCTATTTCATGTTTGCTTTTACAATCATGTGGCAGACAGCCTGGCAGCCAAGCCATGAACTCGGAGGTAATTGGTTAGCTGATTAAGTGGTCAGTCTAAGGTCTGTCAATGCAACTTCTCTGAGACACATAATGTTCAGTCTCGGTCAGTGATTTCACTTGGATATGCATGTTGCCCTTCTATCTGAAACATAGTGCTGCTTTAAAAAGATTAGATATTCCATTTAGATTTTTCCTTAACAGTCTTTTCAGGCTTCAGAAGTCATTGTTCCTCAATCATCTGTAATGTTAAGAGGAACTTACCCGTTTCTCGACGCCAGTCATGAAGATAACCCGCCTGCAGTTGATGGAGCAGTCAGCTCTCTCCATGGCCTTGTTCGGGTTGGGCTTGACGCAGTACTCGCCCGTGGTCGTCTTGTACGTTTCTTTCTCGACCACCATATCGCGGCCGGTCACACGCTCCGGTAAGGGCTCGTCGATTTTCTAAAAAAAATTAACACAAAAATATTACTGGGGCTTTTATAAGGTCCCTAGTATGATACTTATATCCCTCCATAAATTTTTCAAAAATTAAAACTAGGTAATGCACCTGTATTATAAGTTTATGGCAGTTCAAGCATTTAAAAGCTATACACTTCCCTTATAAGCTAAACTTTATTGTAAAGGTGGTATTCTAGTAAGCTTTCAGAATAATTTAAATGAATAGCTTATAGCTATGCGTGCATTATTACCATAACACTGCTGGTCATGGTGTAGTTTCAAGGCCTTGGAATAGCAAGGGTGAAGAACGCGCGCCCAGGGAGTGAAGAAAGGCTTTTTATAGAGCTGGTTGCACAGACGTTAACCGTCGCGGCCTGCGGCAAGCCGAGCTTGTAAGTAGATGACCTGCGCTTACTGTGAAATGAATTGGTAAGACCGCGCGTGTTGCTGCTACAGATGATCGTGCAAGAACAACCGCAACAAATTCCGTAAACGCGGTTAAGTATTACTATAGAGCGGTACAATACACCAATTGTTTGTGTCCCGCAACGCCTATAGTTATAAGCGGCTATCATGCCGGCCAAAAGAACGACTATGCAACCACACAAAGAGCATTATCACACTAGCGATTTGGGAGCGAATCCAAATCGAAGCGATGGTAGCAGCAACGTTGATCTTTCCGAATGTTTTTGCGCCCTTTGAACAAACTGGAAAATCGCTAGTGTGATGAGGCTCTTAGTATCAAATATAATGAGGACCAGCAGCATCCTCAGTCTCGATACTTACGCAGTCCAAGCTGTGTGGTATAGCTGGTATGTGCCGATGGCCAATGCTGGCAGCAGTTCTGGTCTCATTGTTGGACAACCGGAGCGGGATGTTATACTGTACATTGCCCCAAGTATTCACATTTTGTATTAATAGCTCGTTGAGAACTAAAGGCTTGGTCGCACAGCCTTTTGGTTGAGACATGGTGGGCAAAATTGGAACAATAAATATTTCTACAAAATAAGGAAATAATAAATTGTAAAATGTTACGAATTGACAATGTCATTTTATGTGACTTGTTGACAAATAAAGAAAACTACGTTTTAGGCTTTTATAATTAGCAGAACGTCAGATACAAATGTACTCTATGGTGGTGCCTTTGCCACGAAGTTTGCACTTACACCGCACACGAAAATTTGTATGACAACGGCGTTGGAAAAAAATATGACAACTTCTTACAAAGAGTAAAATACTACTTACCAGCAGTTTGTGCGGTGCTGCAGACTTTTGAAAGACGATGAAAACTTTGTCAATGGGGATTTTGAATATTTAAAGTATTGAAGTAATCTCTCTCGCTAAAATAAATTAATTTAAAATAATTATAAATAAATATTGGACAACATCACATCAAATCAACAAGAAATTAGAAACAACGACAGAACTACAAAACCCAGACCCGGGATAATATAGAAAAGGTCGTTTTCTACATCGACCCGACCGGGAATCGAACTGGGGACCTCAGAGATGGCAACGCCACGTCCGGCGTGCTCGTGTGTATGTGATTAATCTCTATAGCTTTAGCACAAAAAATGGAACACTTAATCAAAATAATTTATTGAAATCAATACATCTTCAGCATTAATTTAGACAAGGTATTTTTCTTCTTCACAAAAATGGGGTTTATCCCTAAACCATCGGCAAGTTCTGTCAGATGCTCCCTCTGAAGGTACATGGGCAGAAGCACGTCGTTCTCGGAAAGCCACTCCATGACGTAGTCCGTGATGGCTGCCACGTGCGGCGACTGCTCAAACCTGGACTTGATACGCATCTTTGTGTTGAATCTGTAGGACTGAAATGGTTACGCTTTAGGAATGGGCTAGTTTCCTAAAAAAAATCTAATTAGCCCGTTAAAGTTCCGCTTAACGTCTTCCGCCTTGCGACACTTTTTAGCAAGACGTGACGTCACGTGCTTAGTTTGATGCGCTTTTTCTTCGTAATTTTTTGTTTGATTGACAAAAGACAAAATATGGGTTCAATATTTTTTGATAATCTAACTGACAGACTAAATGTAATAATATTTTTTGACCCAGAAACTAGCCTATCAGCTAACTTTGACGACCTTTGTAGCCGAGAGGCGAGCATACCGTACTTGGTGTCACAGCGACTCTGAGGTCCGTTATTCGATTCCCAGTCGGTCAATGTAGAAAAATTACTTTTCTATATTATCTCGGGTCTTATTTTTGATTTCTGTAACACATGGGATTGGATCGTATTTTCTTGTCGGTTTCGAGAACTTGGAGTGCCCAACTGGACGAAACTGGCACGGGATATGGACAAGTAGCGATCTTCGATGTCGGAGGCCAAGAACCGCTTTGGGTCGCGGAGCCAACGAAGTAAGTAAGTTACACAAGTGATTTTTGCTACTTACCATAGAATCAGAGCAATGTATGTGATGTTGTCCAATATTTATTTATAATTAGCACAGGTGGTACAGACAAGAAAGAACTTAGCGGTGTGCCAGTAGGACGCCCCGATTGGTGTAGAGGCGCTGTAATTCGCCACATAAAGGGTCCCGAGGTTTATTCCTCGTTCGTATCAATTTAGAAAACGATCTTTTCAAATTTTACCCAAGTCCGGGTGTCCTAGGAGACGCCCTAAACGCGGGCAAAATACATTAGTTCCTCATCACACATCATATAGGCCAAGCCCAGGATTCGAATTGATGGATGGGACTGATGGATGTTGTAAGTCCAGTGACAAACCTTACTGTCAGATGTAATAAAGCTTCTAATACTGAAGGTAAAAAGGCATGTAATTGTAGATGTAATAAAATATCTTACAGGATTATACAGAGTATTTCCAATTGATCGAAGAGCATCACTCAAGGTGTCTCCCTTTCTTTGACCCTGGAAAGGAAATATTACTAGATCATTACCAATAAGTTCAAGTTTTAAAATAAAATTCCAGGAATAGGGAGCCTTTAAGAAATGCCAGAGTCACGCCATCGAATTTTCATAACCTTCACGGTTAATTTTCATCGGTTTTAGAGCCAAAACCATAATCTACTGCTTCTTTATAAAATCTTGTAACTCCTGTGTAAATTCAACGTGATACTCACGAGACAGGCTAGCCTAGTGTGGGAATCACTGGTAATCTGTATTAAGTATTTATTTGTTAATTTGGCAAATATGTAAATATTTCTATTTCTATTTTTGAATGATGGTCATTCTTCTTCTTCTCGTGTCTAAGGCAACTAAATGTGTTTATGTGAGAGAGACAGCGTTTTCAGTGGCGTGAAGTAAGTCTTTGCGTGAAAATATAAGTTTTTGTTTGAAAATATAGCTTTGCCGTACTTTTTTTTTTACAGGAAATACAGTTATTAGACATGTATGTAGTAGGTAAATGCTAGCTAGACAGGTTATAAAGTCCATGCACTCTTGTAGTTTATAATAGTCGTCTACTTTAATTTTCGTTTTCATATGTGAATTGGACCAACATCGAAATCTGAAAATAAAATTATCTTCTCCATGTAAAGAATTGACAACCGGTAAATCACGTGACACTAGTGGTAAATCAGTGTCACGTGGTTTTCCTATTGACAAAATGCTATCGAAGGGTTCTGAATCGGGAGACACTTGTTACAATTAGTATGGATAAGAGTTTTTTTAATGATTTCTATGTTGGTCCCATATAAAAAAGTGAGCTGCCGCGCTAGAGGCGCTATGGCTGCTACTGCAGTGTCTGCCGCGCGACTGTGGTACTCCTTCTAGCTAGAAAATATATTGCAAATAACGAGGTACCTTTGGTAGCATTTCTTTAGCCATTGCAAACAGTTCATCGCACCGTTCGTGGTACAAATAAAACGCCCATTGTGCACGAAAGAACGTGTAGAAGTCATCGACTTTTTTAGCCTAAAAAAAATTATAATTTAATCAATTATTTTGCTATTAACGAATTTAAGCAATAAAAAAAACAAAGTAATGGGTCTGCCAAATGGAAGTTGGCCTCCTCTTGACATTGCTTAGCCGTCGACTCTTCGCTTCTTGTTCCGGATTGGGCACACATATGTTAGCTTACTAAAACTCGAGTGATGTAGGCCAATATAAACTCGGACCAAGTTTGATAAAACTAATATCGATTATGGCCAGTTTCGGAACAAGAAGAGGGCGGGGTCTGGGTGGCGGGCTGACGGAAGTGGACGGAAGTATCGTCCAATGGCAGCGTTTGTCGCCACAATGTCAAGAGGAGTCCGTCCTCCGTTTAACAAGGGCTTAAGTCTACATTTGTCCCGTGTAAAGACACACGCTTTACCACAATTATGTGGTGGTTGGAGCTATTACTCTATCACGCGGGCATAGTGTTGATTGGCAGAGAGGTAAGACCAATGAGTAAACCTTCTGTCAGATGTAATCAAGCCGCCTTAAAAGCTTCTGATGGGCTTTACGACTAGTCTTCGTCTTCATCTATACGGTCAATCCCCGTTGCGTCTTTGGGGAAGTGAGGAGCAGGGTGTAAAGTTCCTTATCGGGGGATAAGGATTGAAAAGGGAGGATCCTCCGACCAGATGGGTGTTGTGTCTGGTGGGCAACTGCCCGACGGTTGTTTGTCGGGTTCTTTGTATATATGGTTCATATGGTTAAAGATTTGGAGCCCAGGGTCCGCTTTCTTTGATTTACTCCTCCATTTCGCGCGGTCTTGAGCGTGTTTGGCTTTACGACTAGTATCAAGCGATATTAAATGGGACAAACTATTAACGTGGGGCACGTTACGTGCCTTCTGAAGCACGGCACGTGTGTTTTGAAAATCATCATCATCATCAGCTTTTGGAAGTTCACTGATGGACATAGGCCTACCCCATTGAACACGACGGCGAGTGGCTTTGGGCCATTTGTATCCAGCGGTTTTCCGCAACCTTGACAAGGTCGTCAGTCTATGGGGTGGAAGGGCGTCTTCTACTTCAGCTTTGCAATTCGAAGACCTATGTCGGTGACTTTGGTTCTTTTACGGATATCCTTATTTTGAATCTTACCTCGTAGCACGCTGGTTGGCTAAGCTTGTAAAAGAGGCTGACGATTTCAGCTGCATTCATTCAATGCAGGGACTACCTCTCAGTGCCGTTATGATTAGGATTTCAAAAATGGAAACGTCAAAGATTGATAGTTATACTCACGGTATATCTCAAATGCACATTATTAAGCACGGACGCCGCCAGACCGTAAAGATTCTTGAAGTTGTCCAGCGAGTGGTGGTCGGGACTGAGGCACGTGATGCCGTCCACCATGTACTCGTTGTTCAGGTGCAGCTTGAAGTAGCCACCCTTGAAGGTCTCCATGACGTAGCCCTAGATAAAAATCGTAACTTCTGATCGGTGATTTAGTATGGATAAGTATTTTTTAAATGTCTATGCCTCACATTGAAAGTTATTGTATTTGAGCACCGAAGCTCTAAATTGGTTTAAAAAAAAGTAATAAATTCTTGCATTAATCACACCAATAAATAGGGATGACGACTGGGTAAAGAAACGGAAATTCTATTAAGTCCGTTAATTAGATTATCAAAAAATGACTCATATTTTTTCTTTTGTCAATTAACCAAAAAATGACAAAGATAAAGCGCGTTAAAGTTCAGGAGTGGGAGATCGTGACAGGGCACTTCGAAGCAAAAATAGTACCTAGCCGTAACGTTATTCGAAATTTTAAATCAATATATCTCTGTAATATTCTGATTATGTAAAAAAATGGTTTATTTTTTGACCTGGTAAAGGTTGCAGGAAACTGCTGGATGCAGGCCGCTTCCAACCGGTCAATCTGGAAGTCATTGGGGAAGGCCTACGTTCAGCAGTAGACGTCCTATGGCTTAAATGATGATGATGTGAAACTAAGCTTGTACTGTAGCCACTAAATAACATACTTAAATAAATTTATAGACTATGGACATGATGAACCTAGGTCGTACCTAAGTCACAGACATTAATATCTATGACTTAGGTGTTGCTCGTGCTTATGATAAAAAAAAATCCTTGCGGGAGTCGAACCCGAAACTGCCTGGCTTTGTAGTCCAAAGCGCGAGCGGCAAACCACTGGACCACACGGTCGACAAAAAATACGTCTTATATCTCATCATTGCTAATAAATAATGTATCATCACATGAACTTACACTATACTGCTTTGATTGCACATAATAATGGGGAATTTTCTTCCCGGGCGGACGGACTTCTAAATACTGCAGACCTCCAGGCAAGATACAATGAGTCACTATGGGCTTCTTTAGTATCGGTAGCTTCTCCAATTGTTTGTCACCACTGACATTTGATTCGCTACTGAAAGCATAGGTTTGTTGACACTAGCAATAAATTAAAGTACTTTTCATGATCAAAAGTTCGCCAATTTACAAACAGTGTAGCTGCTGTCGATCGTCAATCCACGAATGTCTGAATGAATTTGGCGTTGATCACACTTTGAACCAAGGAGGCGTGCGATTCTGTCAACATAACCGCGCTCACTTCGACACTTAACTCACTTATCGACGATAAGTAATGTGAACCCACTTCATAACACAAACAGAGGCTATGTTCATTTGTACCGCTTGGGTGACTTTTAGAGCAAATTTACCTGCGTGTTTCTTACAGAATTTAAATTCGCTGATACCGACATTCATGTGAACAAAACGCAAGGACTTCTACAATTCTGGACTCCGAACTCGAGTGTAGACTAGTCACTTTATTCGCCAACTCGAAAAGTAAAAGCAAATTTGTATGTAAAATTAAGTTTCCTAAATGTGCCGTCAGGCGGCGACACCTTACTTACTATACTTACTTTTTTTTTTTTTTAAAGCGTTAATATATAAAATATGTGTTCTTTAAACCAATTAATAAAATGAGTATTTTTGCATCACGGAGTTAATAATACGTTAGTCCTTGCTGTCGTCAAGCTATTACATTACATACAGTTTAGAAAATTCAGAAGTGGATAACAATCTACCGGTAGAGAATGCCACATAGCATTAAGTCCACCTTATGTACATTTTTAAATCTGAGCAATAAAGTTAAAATATTTATATGCCACTAATAAAATACTCACGATAGTTTAGTCGATTGTGAAGATTGTGTCGAGGTGGCCGAGGTTTGCGAGTTTGTTGACGTAGAACTCGCACGAGCTGTCGCCATGGAAAACCTAACTGAAGTCTTTCGTTCTGGTTTCTTGGAGAAAAATAAAGGATCTAACTGGTTCCTTATTTGGGTGCCTAGCTGTAATAAACAATGGAATTATTTAAATCTGTCAATAACTCACTAATGTAATAAAACCTCAATTTTTACAATTAATATTGAACTCTACAAGTTGAACTTTATGTTGAAAATCGGTCGAGGAAATTAGTCATTTTTTGGTAGGTTCTGCTCTTGAACAGCTATAATGATTACGGTAATTAACGAAAGGCGTTTGCCCTTAATAATATCCATCCAAAAAAAGTATAAAATAAAAATGTTTTTAAATTTAAAATAACATAAAAAATAATAAACGTTCAACCGTCTCTCACCGAGCGAGCGAGACAAAAAGAAGACGTTGCCAGTTATACGATACGATAAGATAAATACGATAGTATAACTATGCGTTACGATTTTGGCTTTAAACTGTGTGTTTCAAATTTTATTGCATTTTACTTAATTATTTAGCACAAGCAAAGCTAATCTCAGATGGCGCCAGCGTGTTTGGTCTTGTCAAGCATTAATATATTTAAAATCAATCAATGTATACGTAAATATCAATATGAGTTTTGTTATGCTTCATAAATAATCAAAAATTGTATTTGAAAACTATAAATAGTTTCTAACAGTTAGAGAAATACAATTATTGTATTTAATAACATAATATTTCACGTTTTCACGTGTTTGACGCAAGTCTGACACACACGTTTGACAACTTAGCAGAACCTACGAAATGATTATTTGACCAATGAAACTGACTGAAACACTGATCTAATAATCACTACGCGCAGGACCAACCCCAATGCGCCACCTATCGACATAAATGTGCAGTGTGCTTGTGTGTGTGTTAGTGTGTCGTTTGACGCATAATTCTTTCAAAACAAATGACTGCGTTTGTTAGATATTAACCAACCTTCTGTCCCACTTCATACGAGTCATAATACTTGAGCCTATAGGTATCTGCGTAGTACCTCCGGTAGTACCGAGTGGCCGGGCCGGCGGCGTAAATGGAGGGGTCCTTGGTTTTGAACTCGTGGTCTATTAGAATGCCACCGTCGTATACAAGACCACTTTTCTTGATTGCTGATGATTGACAATTGAAGTGCTTGAATATAAAAATAACCGGCCAAGTGCGATTCGGAGGGAAACGTCTGGCGCCTAACAGTTCATAGAAATTAAGCCAATTATTTGTTGTCAAATAAAAAGTGTAGACTAAAATGTTCATTTTAATAACATAATAAGTTAAAAGTAACTGCTATTTGGTTAGTAACTGGCGCATACATTTTTTAATTAATTGTTTCAATCGTGTATTATTAACCATTTAGAGCCTGAGCACTAACTCCAGTCTTTCCATAGTAGAAGAACACAGAGCATTGCAGACGTATCATTTGGAAATGCGAAAGAAAATCCACGTGGGTGACCAGGTTGTACGCGTCTACTGTCCAGGACTGGAAGTAGTATGAGCGGTACACCGTGATGTTTAAGCTGATGAGCACCTCTTTTATTGATTGGTCCACCTGGAAGATAGTATCAATGGATAATATAATGAATAAATATAGATCCTATAATAAGTATCTTAAGCACTTGTGTTACAGAAATCAGAAACAACGACGTTACCATAACACAGACCTGAGACAATATAGAAAAATATTTTTTCTACATTAACCGACCGGGAATCGAACCTGGGACCTCAGAGATAGCGACACCTCTCGACACCTCGCAGTATCCTTACCTCACGGCTACGGAAGTCGTCGATATAAAACAAAGTCATGTCTATTTGACGACCTCCTCCGACTCCTCTATCTTGACGACCTCGTAGCCGAGAGGCGAGATTCGATTCCCGGTCGGTCAATGTAGAAAAATGACTTTTCTATATATTGTCTCGGGTCTGGGTGTAGTGGTACCGTCGTTGTTTCTGATTTCTGTAACACAAGTGCTTAAACTACTTATCAGCAGGATCAGAGCAATGTATGTGATGTTGTCCAATATTTATTTATCATTTATTTTGGTAATGTTTACACAAAAATCCAATGATTTTATTTGCAATGAATAGGGTAACATTTTTAACTAACATTCTCATTGCAAAACGCAGGCACTCTTGTTTTCCCATTTTCATATGGGAACGGTTCTATGAACACAATGTTCTCTGCGGGTACTTTGAGTTCTATTAGTGCCGCTAAACAACAGTATGCGTGGATTGAGGCACCGTAGACTAAAACTTTGTCTGTAATATAAATTATTTATTAAATAAATTAAAAACTAGTCTAATGGACAATTGTTGATCCTTGTTCGGTGCGCCATAGCAATTAAACACTAATCTTAAGAGGAGAAAGAGATAGAGAGAGAGATAGCAGTGACAACCGTAAAGCCCGATCAGTCTCCGTATCGTCGATGCGTATTCTGATCGCATATGTAGACGAGTGGTGATACGCAAACTCGACACACCGTTTTGATACGATACGTGATACGGAGTTCTATCGTTCTACCGTTCTTCCTCGAGTCGCTTTTAGTCCGTTCATCAAAGAAGTTTTTTGTATAATGATACGAAGAAAACTTAGTCGCCCACAACTTTAAACGGAGTTTGATACGATATGATTAATTAAACAGCGACACAGATACGCTGATTGGATCAAGCAAGTTATAAGTGGACCCGGCTTAAGATATGCACTGGGAAGAGGGCAAATACAGGACCTTATAGATAAGTGGCTTAGCATCACTAAAGAATAGAATTACCTCTACGTATGGAGTTGATAAGATAAGATGTCACGCTAGATCACGTGTTCTTTTAATATCTTTTGTCAATACGGCACTGCCAAGTCACTTGTCTATAGGACCTGTCCTGACAAAGTAAAACAAAATAGTATGTAGTCAGATAAACGGGGTATAATTTCTGGTTTACATTTGCCGGTCTACAAGCACCAAGTCATAGTAAGTATATAAGCTATAACCAGTACCGAAACTAGGCCTGGCCAGAGTCCGACTCACCCCCAGATCGGGCCCGCTAGAAAGAAGCCCGACAGCGGTCCGGCCTGTTTCGGCAGTTCCGGTCCCGTCGGCGCCACCACTAGCGGGTTCGCCGCTTGGTAGGGCGCCTGTTGCACTCCACATTGGCCCGATCACGCCTGCTAGTATAGGCGCCTTCAGCCTTAGCGCCTTCAGCGCACGTCACAACTGCCCGGTTTAAGCTGAAGAATGCCTTCTTCAAAGGCACTCAGACAGAATAGGTCCGTCCAAAAAAAAACTAGGCCTATTTGTTGAGATAAATACCTACACTGGGTCATCATTAGTATTATCCTCTTTTGTAAAATTTTATTCTTTTTTTGTTTAATAAGAATTCTATAGAGATATTCGCAAAGCGTGTCAATTGACACTTCTCGTCGGTTTGGCAGTACTCGACACTCGCGACTGACGGCACTGCGACGACTTCTTAGGGGTCTTGTTGAGGCTTACGTCTATTTGAGTGCGTCATTTCGTTTTACGTAGTTACTTTATGTACTGCTTTAGCTATATAATACTGTGACTAAGTACTTCAAAGTACCTGCACTAAGTACATGTCACAAATCAAAATGTAACTAGCAATAGGGATAAACATTTAATTGTTTCTTACTGTTAAAGTCCTGCCAAAAGAAATTGTTGACATATTTCATTGCTCTGTTGGCTTCGGATATGTTGTTAACGATAAAAACGTTATCTGGGACATATTCTGTAGTTAAGTTAACGTCAGAGTCGATGTATCGCGGAACGTCTAGACGTACGTAGGGAGCAGGATTTCTGTTAGACAGTAAAGATATTAAAAGAAAAGTAAGCGTTATATATTACAAAATACAGCTTTTGGAAATACACATTATGACATTACCTAGGGTACATAATCTAAACAAGTTCGCGGTTGTTGACCGCTTAGACGACTAACCCGAGAAGGTAACCATATCGGGTTAACGTGTTTAATATCGCCGATTAATAAAAACGAACGAGATAGAAAATGTAGTAAATTAAATGAAAGCTTAAAATATGAAACGAAAGTTATCCTTAGGGCGGAACCAGTTCCTATACGATTGGGTTAACCAGTATTTAAGGATGAAGCGTAAACTAGTTTCCAGCAAAATCGTTAAAGTTAAACCGATTAAACTCTAAACGGGTTACCTTTTCGGTTCTGCATGTAAGTAATTATAGTTTAACCACGTGTCAATAAGCAAAATAAGTACCTACCTACGTGCAAGACAACACAATCGAAAAAAATATTTAACTCAAAAAAGTGACTGTGTCTGCGTTAATAAATATTTATGTAGCTCAGCGATCGCCCGAATAGCAAAAGGTCTTGGGTTAGATTTCCACCTTAGACAGTGTGACACTTTGAAGTGAAATATTTTTTTATTAAGTATCTCAATAAATAAATAAATAAATATGTGTATGCGTTTCTAAACTAGTCATCTGATTGCGATAAAACTTTGGTGAGTAGGTGCACACGCCGGGAAAGATTTCTGGAGACGTATTTTTGAATCATGCTAATTCCAATCCGAATACGCAATCACAAAATTCGCATGCGAATTCCTAAAATTACTATTTTTGAAAATTCATTTCGTGTATTCTGCTGATTTCTGCTACGAGTGGTCCTCCACTAGTAGTCTACTAGTAGGTAGGTCTACTAGTGGTTTTCTACTAGTAGAAAGTACGGAAGAATGACATTGACAAGTAAACATATATTTGACAGAGATTTGACATAACAACTTTTTATTTACTTTCCGTTTTGAGCGATTCACTACCGGTTTTTAAAATCAATGAGTTTTTGCAATCCCTTTTTTTTTATTAAAACGAAAATAGTTACAAGATTACAATTTAATAGCAACACTTATTTCGAGTGATTCAAAAATGCGTAATATCGTGAGCAATATAAATGAATTTCTATCACGAATTATTTTCGTGTTCGAATTCAAGATTTATTTCTAATGCTTCAAAAATACGTCTCCTGAATTGTATTGAATACGACGACGTACAAAGTCGTGGACAGTAGCTATAGTTCTTCATAAGTAACAATACTCACTCAATTTCAGTTTCCCTTTCATAAAGTTCTTGCAAATAGTTTGGGTGTTGGTACTGTTTGCCCAGCAGCAGAAAGAGCATGTCGTAGTAATATTTACTGCCGTTAGAAAGTGTGATGTATTTCTCTTCTCTGAAAGAAATAACATTTTACATTTTCATACTAACCGCTAGAAATAACACGGACCTAGGCATAAGCAGTAGCACCTATTATGCTTACACATATTTGTGGCTCAGCTACGGAGTTATTGTGTGGGGAAATGGTACGGACGCCCCTGATCTTTTGATTTTACAGAAAAAACTAGAATTTAATTTAACAAAAAAAATGCCGATAGATGCAAACCATACTTCGTCGAATACAAGATACTCACTCTCCCGTGTATAAACATCTTAGAAACATGCAAATTTGTCAAAAAATACCCGAAATTTTACAAAAAACGAGAAGACGTTAATGTGACATCCATGCCATACACAGAAACTGATAATAACTATATCTCGCCTTAAGCTAACTCATCCGGTCCCCTTTCCATATCCATCAAAATTTTTAATAAACTCCCAGACTCGATACAAAATATTGACAGAGAAACCACTTTCATAAATAAAGTCAAAACATTTTAAATTTCAAAACATTACTATGCTATGAGTGAATACCTAAACGACAAATTATAAAAACAAATAATACTTTTAATAAATTCGTATGGCCCCCCCTCTCCTAATTGCAGTGCCCTACAGGGCCCATAATGTCTTATAGCTGTAGTCATCTAGTTTTAAGTTCATTATGGAAGCAATAAACGATTGAGTATTGAAAGATAGTTGGCACCAACCTTAGCTATAATGGTTCTAAATAATCGCACCACGTGTATTGGTACGGGGTAAGGAAATATTCTCACTTGTCAATCTCCACCACAGTTCCCTGGACGACATTCGTGTAGTACGTATATGGGACGCTTTTCAGGAACTTGTCGCCCGAAGTGCGATACCTCTTGAACATCATCTCAGCCGCCGACTTCGCTTGCCTGACGTACGGCAGCCCGTTCGGCGATATGAGGGTCACGTGCGTGAAGCTTAGGTACGATGATGCATCACTGTTTGGATAATATTTAATATCATCATCATCACTTTAGCTATAGGACGTCCACTGCTGAACATAGGCCTCCCCCAATGACTTTCATTGGGTAGGATTACCAATACTCGCCACGCTTGGCAGGCCAGTTGGCGAGCGCAGTTTTTTATAACATTTCGCTGCTGTCCGTCCCGTGCTACAGAAATCAGTCGCCTCTTACGACACGCCTTCTGTTGGCAGTGGGGAAGTGTATTTTTTGGCCGTTCCCACACGGCACAATCAATCAATCAATATCAACTTTATCAAACTCAATGCGATCTCGCGGCAAGCCCACGTGCTGTCGCTGCGAACTCGTGGCGAGTCGGTTGCGCACTTGCCTCGATTCTAATTCGCTCGCAAATTGCCAGTGTGCATGGGCACCAGCAGGGCACCCCCCTGCTGGCGCCCATGCACACTGGCGATTTGCTTACTGAGTGGTACACATGGAAATCTCGAAAACAACATTACCTGGAGCAACAAGTTTAAATAAAAACCCTTTTCTAAGAAAATCCACGTGAAAAACTAAAGGCTGCACGCCCTGAGATTTTTTTGCCGGCGCCCATGCCTATGTGAAAACGCTCTTCACCGTGGTAGTGGACTTAATAGTAGTTCCGAGTTAAATTCGCTACTAACCCTATGATACGCAAGTAAGTACCTGAATAACAAAGTGTCAAGGAAAGCCATGGTGGTCCTGGAAGCGCCTACGACCACGATTCTGGTGTTGATATCCACTTTCGGAATTGACGTCATTTTTTTACCCAGAAACCAGGTACTGAACGCTGTTCTGGAAGGAAGGAAGCAAATCATGTAACTAAAACCTTAAATAGTTTGAGACTAAAATAGAAAAAAATAAATAAAAATCTATTGGCCTAACTTTCTTAATTCCTTAAATGTCTTGTTATCTTTTTTCAAAGTTTTTACGATAAGATAATTCCGTTAAAAAGGAATGTCAAGATTGTGTACAACATTCGCCAAACAGAAAAACGGACTACCTCTATACAGGGTTACATTGGAAAGGGGTTCCAAATCTTTAGGAGTGGCTCAGAATCAGTAACTCAATCGAACTATGCAAAGAACAAGGTTTTTTTTTCACATTTCATTATTTCTATCGGCTGTTAAAAACCGTACGCATGGATAATTTAACTCATTCATGAAAAAAATGCACCGTATGTGCACTGCGTAAGGTCCTTGTTGGCTCGCAGTATCTACCTTTGATGAATGACTGCGCGGCTTTCGTAGTCTCTCTATTGACTTAATTTTCGGATATTTTAAAGTAATTTCTTTTCGTAACATACGATTATTAAAAATACTAACGATTAAGACGCTTTTTTATATTATTCCCTAGATCTTATTTATTAAATTTGGCACCCCTTTGCAATGTAACCCTGTATAATTTAAAAGTCAATGGACTAGATATACACAAAAATTATGCTCCTTAGAGAATAAAAAGCGACAGACTATGAAGAACAACCAAATCGGTGGTGAAAATAACTAATATGTTGGGATGATAATAACGAAAACGCTACTAATCAATTGACGTAGGTACTTTTTATGAGCTGTCAAAACGCTACATAAATAAATAGTGGCCAAGTTAATAAATAAATGTAGGACAACATCACATACATTTACCTGATCCTAAGGTAAGTAGCCGAAGCACTTGTGTTATAGAAATCAGAAACAACGACGATACCACACAATACCAGAGATATATATTCTCTGATTGAAGTTAAATGACTAAATATTTATTAATCAATAAGATCAATTGAAAAACTATTACATAAATAAAAATGATGAATAAAATAATGTCATAAATAAGGTGTTAATTTAAAGAACTTGTTTTTAGGAAATGATGATGTAAACATCCCAATTTTTAAGTGGGCATTATGCAAATAGGCAATATGAATAATTTTAACCACCAGAATAAATTGAATCACCAATTAATAAATGCAGTGATGGGACACTCACATTTTCCTAGATAAAGCTGCTATTTTCTTCATTTGAGGAATATAAGTACAATCTATCTCAGATTTCCTCGGAACTAATGGCACCATAGCTTGTGCCAAGGAGTTTGCTTTATGGACTACCTGAAATATACAAGAAAATGTCCGATGCCTTAGGAAGAAATTATATACACGTTGCTTTGGACAGCAGCTAGATTTAAGGCTCGGACTATATGCATCCGGAATTTTTCAGAACTTCATACAAAATGGCTCCGGTCAAGCCCGGATTCAATCCGATTTGTATGAGGTTCTGAAAAATTCTTCGGCAAAACCGACTGTGTAATTGTGTACTTCGTAAGCTGAGTGAGGACTCAGCTTACGAAGTACACAATTACACAGTCGGTTTTGCCGTCGATACGGGAGGGCATCCTCTACATCCTAACCTTATTGTTGTGCCCAACAGGGTCTAAATTGATCTATTTAATGTACCTATTTATAACACCTATGAACCTAACATTATGGAACGCAAAATATATATTGTATTGAATTGAACTTACCCACTTGTTCCTGTAAGCAGTCAGCCACAATAGTGCAGTACTCCCAGACAGCCGCATCATCTCTCGCGCGAAGTATCGATAGTGAACCTCGAATGCTGGGTACACGATGACAGCTTTCAGAGTAGAGAACCCAGCATTGGTCCCGTGACCCGAGAAGTGGTATTTGTGGTTGTGGTATAAGTCTAGGTTGAACTTGGCTCGGATGAAATCGATTTGCTCTGGTGGCCTGAAATGGTTGCAATATTAAGGTTGTAGGGATTAACAAAGGCTAGTAATACTAACGACTGTCGAAACAGCTAACGCAAGAAAATAGCACCTGCTACAGCCGACATTTTAGTGGAACGCCAACAACGCGACTCCCGATGGTTCGACTTACTGCTGCAGTGGCAACTGACACTTCATTAAATTATACCGATTACTTAAGTTCTCTGTCGGATGAACTCATTTCTAATTTAATCCGTCAGAGAAATTCTGGCTTCAGGCTTAACCCTGGTTGTCCAGAAAAGATCGCTTTTAGCGATAAGGCCGCCTGATTGTACATGTAACTGTGTCTTGTTTGTAATAACTTTTAATGTTTTTTACTACTAGCCTATGTTAGTTTGTTTCAAATATACACAGTACGTACTTGAAAAGACAACGAATAACATACTTACCTACACTACAAACAAACACGTATTATAAATATACTCTTCACAATCTGAAACTACATAACAGGTAATAATTAAACGTACTCTATGATCCCAACGCCCACAATAGACAGGCCACTCAAGAAAACGTAGGCGAAATAGTGGGCCTTATTCACGATGGAATTCTCTATGGTCCATATAGTTTCCTGGGCATCCATGTTTTGCAGCATTTGAGCTATTTGAGGGATATCGATAATCTCAGCTGGGCGTACTCGCAGTTTGCTAAAAATTTAAGACTATTCTGAGTAAAGAAGTTCACATCCAGCGATGAAAATTTACTAAATAATTATGTAAATGTAATAATTTTGCTTAATTACGCTGGCATGTGCACCCCAACCACACCACCTTCACCCACACTCGGAAAAACACAAGCAAAATGCAAAGAGCACCACCCGCCCTCAAATTGGATGCGAGACAGATGAATGCAAAAGTAAGTGCCTATCCAATAATGTGATAATATTACCCAAGAACAGACGACCTGTGAGCGACATACAGAGCATATTTGCTGCAATTCTTCAATTTAGTTGGAACGAACTGTAACAAACATATGAATATTATTATTCGTTCACAGACTTGACAGACAGATTACTTGATTTTTTATATCATCGTTTGGAATTTATTCGATTTATAGGATATATTGGGTTTAACGTTTGGTAGGGAAGATAACTCACACAAAAATGTTCAAGCAAAGGAAATGGTTTATCCTTACAAGGAACTCTGATAATGCAATAATCGTAGTCCTTCATTATTTCAAATGCTGCTTGTAACAAATCGAACGCACGTCTGAAAGAAAAAGTATTATTCGAAGGTAAAATACTACCTACATTGTTATTGCTCGACATTATCACGAGATTGTCACAATTGCGGCCACTGTAACCAATTCAAAGAAGTCTAGAGAAAGGAACAGAGAAAGCATCTAAAAATGGTTCAAAATTTATATGTACCTATTTTGGTAGGGTTGTCATGAAAGGATTGAACTACTTACATATTTTATTACCATTTTTTTAAAGACATTTAAACGTAATGTTTTTAGAAATTACATAAGTACCTACTCTGGAAAAACTAAATGTATAATACATTTTAAGGACAAGCTTTTATTTTAAATGTCCTAAAAAGAAATAACTAATCTTAATCTTCCTCAACTTTCCTCTACCTGAAGGTTGTCTGGAAGAGATCGCTCTTAGCGATAAGACCGCCTAAATTGTACCATTCTAAATTTATTGTTTCTCTGTACTGTTTTTTTGTGTGGTGTGGAATAAAGAGTATCTATCTATCTTTCATCAAATCCTAAAATAGACGAAACATGAGTGTGCTAATCTACCGCTCAATCGGACGCCACAAGTAGTTTTAAAATAGATTTTATATGAACAGAAGGACTTACCAAACATTGCAAGTTAATAATCGACTACCACTAATAAAAACGTTCTCTATTACAATTTTAAATTCATAAATGTCTAACAAATCCAAACATAAATATTTATTTTTTAAATCTGTTATTTTCTAGACCTAAATTCGTGTTCATTTAATTTTAGTCCTTTAATAGTATTTATTTACAATTTCAAACAAAAAAAAATTGTGTCGATATTTCTGTGTTTTTAGAAAACTGAATATTATATTATTCAGTAAAAAAAAATGCCGACAAGGAACAACCAACAGGCTTTTAGGTTATACATTAAACGCAGCACTACTTATTATGATAGTATGAGGTTTATAAGATACAATTACCTGTCGTGAATGTCATCATTGAAACCGCACAATTCTATCATAAACGCGTTCGGTTCTCCATTGTAAACATCAACTTCAGACTCTTCTGTGTGTCTTTGTTTATAGTTTATGGAACCTCGGCCTGTAACATTTAAATGGTAGAAATATGCCGTTGCATGATTTAAAGCTATCGTATTTACACAATATGTAACATACTCAATCTCCTTTTCTTAATTTCGGATAATTTTGTTTCTCTCCAACAGCGCGCTCCTTCAGACCTAAAATAAAATAGTTTGACTGATTCAGAACTCTTCGATATCGAATAAACAACCGGTAGATCGCATGACACTAGTGCTAAATCTTAAAGTGTCACGTGGTTTTCCGATTGTCAATTTGTTAGCGAATGGTTCAGAGTCCAGATCAACTTATAATCTTAATCTACAACGGGTTTCTTTTGATATCCCGTAACTACAACCAAAACGATACTTTAATATAAAAGAATGACTGTTTTATTCTAAAGACATAAATATTAATAAATACGGACCAGAACGAGTCGACGGACGACGAACGACGGATTCGTGCAGCGAGGATTCCGTACAAAATTGTAGAATTGTGTAAATAGTTTATGGAAATTGATTTTATGTTTTTTTGTTTTCGAATTTCTCCCTTAATTTTTGCTACACATTGCTTTTTGCCAAATTTCATGATTCTAGGTAAATGGGAAGTTGGTACCCTATAAGGTTTTGATTTCCTTGCGAATGTCAAAAAATGCGGTATATCTATAAAGTACCGCATATTTTGACACACATCTTTTGATTGCGTTGAATCAGAAATTCGTTTTTATCTCAGCTCCAAGGGATTGCAGTCCTAAATATTTTATATTATTTGAACTTGATACTTCCAATCGTTACTGTCAAAAAGGATGTTCCTGTTTTCTTTTTGAGGTACGAAACCCTAAAAACTATTAATCGTTTTTATATGTATTGGAATCGTCAACCAAACGCCCAAACATGAAGGTTTTACACGCCATTAAAAAGTTCTCGAAGACTTCCTTATAAATATAAGATTATAGGTTATGTAATAGATTTTCACTCACAATAGCTCACAAGACAGTACATCAGGAATGGTCAGTAGATCGTTGTCGATGTTGACTATTTCGTAATCAAACGGGTCTTCTTCTAGCAGGTCGGTGATCGAGAAGGCAGTTTGCTGCGACTGCGTCGGCGACTCCACGTAGATTTTGTCACTGAAGTCATCCGAGTGTCGATGCCTGTATCGATAAAACAAACACCCTGCAACCCTATCATCAATATGCTCAATAGTACATAAAATCCGTTCATATTTAGATGGCGAATATTTTACAAAAAAAATATCGAAAATAGAAATTAATGTCAAGGTTGATTACAATATTCGCCAAACAAGAATGAAGTTAAAACAATGATGCGTAGTTGGAGTATCTAAGAGGCAGCCGGATGGATGGCGGTATTTGAGCTGCCGAAGTGTTGTGGAACCAATTGTGCAACCCGAATTGAGCCAACTTTACCTAGGGCAGAAATAGGGTTGTAAAAAAAAATGTCGTGAGGCCGATTGCAACAGCGGTTGCCTGAAGTGTGTACACTGTATAAAGCGTAACACACACAGAGAGCGTTAAATTTAAACCTATGTTAATAGACCCGCCGTACTCCTGTGGTGACCCGTCACCGTCCCACGCACGCTCTCTGTGTGTGTTAGCCTTAAATTCGACATAACTAAGTACCTCTCACTCACTTTACTGTAAGAGCAAGAGGTTGCTGACAGTTGTCTCAATTTAGATTTTATTTGCGCTGGTTATATTATTGATGTAAACAAAATCTAAAATAAGGGATTTACTTATAAATAATATGTTCCAAGCTCTTGCGAGGGGCGTTCCGTCCAAAATAGACTTTGCTAGTCTTCGCAGTCTTAGCAACATTTATATTTTCTTTTGATGGCTCCTGGAAAGACGCGATAATATACTTTATAGCACTATAATGTACATAAAAGCGTGCAGTCTACAAAACTTACGTCTGACATAACAACTTTTTCCTTTTTCACCATACGTTGAAATGGGCTCCACTTTCCAGTCATTATAGGTTCTCTGAAAAAAAAAATTGTTATAGTCAGAGACTGTCGGCTGATTGACGTTTGAGTCAACCTTTATTCGTTGCTCCCATGCCTTCTGAGACAAGGAGAGGGTCACTAGGTACCCCTAGTGATGCGACAGAGGGTATTTACCCAGGGTACTTATGCGTATTTGTCCATTAGTACCCTGGGTAAATACGCTCCGTCGCATCATACATCACGCATACATTTATTTAAGAGTATTTACCCAAAATAGTATAAAACCTATTTTTTACCCTTTTGGGTAGAAATCGGGTTTTTACCTATATTGGGTAAATACCGCCGTCGCCCATTGCTAATCAGAGGGCCTTGTGTGAGTTTTACTCGATCTATAGCTTTTAATGAACGATGAAGAACGTAACCTGGCTTTGTTTAGTCCGATCGATGTATGCCTTGAGGTAATTAAGAAATCTCACACTAGGCCCTCATGACGTCACTATAGTTGAACCAAGATAGCAAAATAATTTATGAAAACAGAGCGCTGTCAACTTAATTTAAATAGGATAATTGTTCAGATTTTGTTAGTTTTGGTGCTACTTACATCAGAATGTCATCTCATTATTTTAGTTTTTTAACTTATTATTGTTTTTTTGAATTCATCCTATGGACATGACCCGCCCATTCCCACTTCATCTCTCCAACGTCGAAAAAGTGGACTAAAGTCGTCACGAACTGGCTGCCTACTGGCGGACATCGTTCGAGAGGTAGACCTCGAAAGCGATGGCGCGATGACTTAGACAATTTTCTCAAAGATTGGCAAGCCCTAACCACCGACAGGGATAAGTGGAGATGTTTGAAGGAGGTCTTTAACCAGCAGTGGGACAGAAATGGCTAATTAAAAAAACTGTTTTTTAAATCAATCTTACCCAAAAGTTTTGAGTAACGCATTGGTTCGTTTAGATTCTTCTTTTTCCATGGGAGTGACCTTCTTCAGCCCGTAAAAAGGACGGAGCTCATAAGTCGACTCTAATTTTTCGTAGTTTACATCCGAATTCAGACACATAACGCCAACAGCTCGATCTTGATGCTGGAAATGAAAATCCCAGGTTATTTTGCCGATGTAGGTCTAAATGTCTAAGTAAACTTACAAAATTATTGATAGACACAATGATTGTTAGTTTTTGCATCATGGTAACATTAATCTGAAAGTCAATGGGGAGGCCTATGTTCAGCAGTGGACGTCCTATGGCTAAAACGATGATGATGATGATGAACACTAAACGTGTGTTGCCCCATAGTACTCAAAACGTAGCGTAACAAAATGCACCACACTGATAAACGATAGTATCCCGAGGGAAAATTCCAGACGTCATTACCAGACTGAAATTATATGCAGTTATTTAGTTATTTGTAGACCTACTACAAAAATATTTCATTCGTTTGGACGTATGAACCTATAAATTAAAATAACTATTCACTTGAGTCAATCCTTTGACGAAATATGAGCAAGTGTAAGTAATCGTGTAACACGACTGTTTTCAATTGCTCATAATTGTCAAAGGTTTGGCACAAGTAGATAAACATTTGAATTCATAGGTTTATACGTCTACTAATCGCAGCTACGATCGGCCGCGATGCACGGAAGTATATTATCTAATCATCATTATCATCATCATGTCAGCCTATTGCAGTCCACTGCTGGGCGTAGGCCTCCCCCAAAGAGCGCCAGAAAACACGATCTTTCGGTTTCAGCCAACACTGCCAGCCATTACCCTAAGGTCGTCGTTCCTTGGAGCTGGGGGGCGTCCTACACTAAGCTTGCCTAGATGTGGTCTCCACATGAGAACCCGTTTACCCGACCTTTCATCGGTTCTACGACAGATGTGTGATTATCTAATAAGTACCTTAAATGGTCACACATCCTTAAACCCTTAAACCACAATAACAAAACAATGCACTTACATCAGCTACTATAATCTTCCTTTTACTTTCAGGGTGTCGAGCGACAAGTTCGCTCACGTAGTAGTATCCATACAGATCTTTCAACCGCGGGCATTTCTTGTCTAGAATTTTCACGATATCATCATTGTCTTCTTCACTGCAAAATTAAGGAGTTTTCAGCTATTAGAAATCACATTTCATATCTCTTCGCGTTCCACATCTAGTGATGTAGAACGACCTCATCTCAATGCGCTACAAAGCTCTTTTTTGTCATGCGCCTTTCTTCCTGAGCAAAGCATGAGCATGAGAAATGTGTATGCGTTTTTTCATTATTGTTTCGGTGCGTACCTAATTTAAGTTATATTATTGAAAGGCGCAATTTTAATTACATGACATGCAATGTACAATCAACTGATTGAGAGGCCCAATTCCCTTGATTTAACAATGTTCGCAATCCAGTGTCGATCCGCTTCCAGTTACATTACTGGTCAAGGCTGCGGGCAGCCGCTGGATCCAAACGGCCCAGAGCCGCTCGCTGTGGCGTTCTATAGGGGAGGCCTATGTCCAGCAGTGGACTTCTAGAGGCTAATGATGATTATGTATAGTCAACGGTTCACTACTTACTTCAAAATTTCAAATTTCCTCAACCGATTTTCAGCTTATTAGTCTAAAAATTTGGGTTCAATATCGATTAAGAAAATTTGTAGTAGTCTGATGAGTCCATGATTGTACATGGAAAATTTTTTATTAAAAAAAATAAAACCGACTTCAAAACACTGAAATGCTAAAAATAATCCTAACACTTAAGTACCTAATCAGATACTTTTGGAGTCGGTGCCAGCCGATGAGAGATTCAATGTTTTTGTTTGCACCGACTCCAAAAGTAACTGATTAGGTACTTAAGTGTTAGGATTATTTTTAGCATTTCAGTGTTTTGAAGTCGGTTTTATTTTTTTTAATAAAATTAACTTATTTCATCTATTTCTAGTGATAAATCCTAATCTAACTGCTGAACACCGATTTCATCCCCTATTTTCCTACCCTTAGGGGTGATTTTTATTTTTCAAACTTTTATCATAGCATCTTTGAAGTATAAGCTATTCAATAAAACAAAAATCATCAAAATCGGCTCATATTTGTCGAAGATAGGTAACAAGAACCACAACCAAAATATTATCTGGGTATATATTTGTTGATTTTCTCAAAAAGTTCTAAATCAATTTCGATAAAATTTATATGGGACCACCTCTGAAGTATGATCTACCAAACAAAAAAAGAATCATTAAAATCGATTCATAATTGGCGGAGTAATCGCGTAACAAACATACAAAAAAAAAAACATACAGTCGAATTGAGAACCTCCTCCTTTTTTGAAGTCGGTTGAAAAGAGACATGTAGTTTATGGTTTGCAAAAGACATTGGAATGAAAGAAGAGCCTGGGCACACGTGATATTTTCCAGCGATTTGAAGGCGAGGCGAGATTGCTGCGATTTTGCCGCGATCTCGCTTCGCCGTGAACGCTGAAAAAATCGCTAGTGTGCCCAGGCTCTAAAACTTACACTGCCCGACGCATCTTGAGTTTAGGATAAAACTCAAATCGTAAAAACGTGTATAAAAAGTGGCAAGATTCCAGATCGTCGCCTCGCCTAGCACAGTACTTGTACACATTCCTTCTTTTTATCGCCGCACATGTTAGCACATCTGTAACCAAGAGATACATGAGTGTATCCTGAATTGAACCCAAAACTAATTCATAATCACATCACATCACATGGACAACACCACATACATTTTCCTGATCCTATGGTAACTAGCCAAAGCACTTGTGTTACAGAAATCAGAAACAACGACGATACCATAACACCCAGACTCGAGACGACATACAAAATTTCGAACCTGGGACCTCCATCATATTTTGACTTTTGGTATTGTAGGTACCTTATCATATTCCCAAATTTGAGCACGATAAAATCGATTTCGTTTAAAAATCTAAGTCGTTGAATGTAAGGTAGGGTTAGGTTACCTATCCCAATAAGAGCCATTTCACAAAATCGCACCGTTTGCATGGAGCGCGAGCTTGTGCATCGAAAATTTTGGATTTAGGGTAAGTTGTCAGAGCGTTTTGGTTCAAATACCTGATTAGTTTTTTTTTTTTAAAGAAATATTTCAAATAAATAAAGATCAAAGGAATTGTGACACAAACTTTTAATTGTAAATATGCTTAATTTAAAACAAAAATCTTTAGTTAACTAGCGCAATTTTTCGAAATAATTCACAAATTGTTTAATTTTATTTCGAGTTATTGTGATAATAAATCTATATTCTCGTACATTAAACGTCGACAAAACTATATGTCTGATTTTTTGATGTATTTATTCAGCAATAATAATGAATGTAAATAAAAGATTTAGTTGCTTGAAATTGACAAGGCAAACACTTTTCATCAATCGAGGTGGCGGGTTTGATTATTTTATAAATAAAAATAGTGTTATTTGCAAATGTGCTACATTAAATGTCTAAACAAAAGATTAGGCTTTCTTTTGCATGTATTTAACATTCTTGAAATCTTTCCTAAGGTCGCAAATTAGGCGCTGGAAATATTAGATTTTGCGCTAAAAATGTGAAATGGCTCTTAATTAGTGCTCTTATATTGTGAACAAAGAAACACAGTAACGGAAAAATTCACGATTGCACCTATGGCAACGTTACAACTAGCATGACCACCAAAAGACGATATGATAATTATAGCGATAGAACGACACCAACTGTGAGAGATATAGCCGCCATGTTAAATCGCCGTGCCAGTGACGTCACATGTTATGATCGCTGTTTCTATAAATATATCTATCATAATTTATATAAAAAAGACAGTTGGTGTCGATAATAGCTATATCATATCGTGTTTTGGTGGTTATGTGAGGGGGGCAGAGGGTATAGTGTAAGTTTTAACACATAAATCGATCATAATCGTAAAGAAGTAAACGTGAATTTATATGGCCTTTCGTCTCGCAGCACATCAACATCTCTACTTATAATAAAACTGTAACAGGTCAAAAGAGACG
This sequence comes from Anania hortulata, assembly GCA_963576865.1. Classification (NCBI taxonomy): domain Eukaryota; kingdom Metazoa; phylum Arthropoda; class Insecta; order Lepidoptera; family Crambidae; genus Anania; species Anania hortulata. The sequence goes on from OY756400.1 coordinate 4,075,554, forward strand.
TGGGTTCGATTTCTACCTGAGGCAGTACTGTGCCTTAGCGGTTTTTATTCTCTGAATTGTTTGTCTCATGTATATACATATTATAATGCGGTACACGTTGCAGTCCGATGCAAATTTTAATGAAACGACTCAGTCAGTCGGTTCAGCAAAATGATCCACTGATCTGAATCTCTAACGCACATCGAGCACATACCATATAGAGCTGCATTACTTACTAACCGTCTTTCTCCGAAACTACTAAGTGATATTTCACTTAAATTTAGTTTATGATGAAAAGTCTTGTCAACTCTTAAATTATTAGTACATCTCAGTCTCTTTGCAGCGCTTCGCCAGATTTACGATGGCCCTTACAGAACTTGTTTGTGGTCTATCTATAGCACTCAAAAGGTTTTGTACCATCAGGACACCGCGGCGGCACCACCAGCACGATCTGCTGCAAGTACTCGTCGTGCTCGAACACCGACACCAGCGCCTCGTCCAGGAAGTACGCGGCGGCCGGCTCCGCGCTGCACGAGTACTGGATGAACAGGGTGTTGCGGGACAGGTAGAACCTTCTGTTTTAACAGAGAAGGTACGTAAGCCTTTTACGAAAGTTAATTCTTTCGTATGATCCAGAGATTCTAAAACTTATTTTGTCTACTACTTTGAAAATCATATTTTTTTTAACGCCGGCCAATTTTACGACTACAACACACCCAATTTATTCTTGACTGCTTACCGCCCCCGTCTAGGCCTTCAGCGCCCACAAGGGGACGCTATCGCCCACTTTGGGAAAGACTGGTATAAGCCCGGTAAGTTAATGTTACCGTCTACTTGTGTCGATCTTTGGACAATTAACGAGCAATTGAAAACAGCAGTTTTTAGCCCATCACGCCACGGAATCGAGACAATGAAAATTATATTAGTTACGCGGCCACATGTGGGTGATTTGAGCTTGACAGATTAATCATTGTGGGCATTAATCAGTGATCATAATATGTGACGTCACCTGCACGGCGATTCAAAATGGCGGCTATAACTATCATATTTTTACAGTTGGTGTCGATATATCGCTGTATCATATCATATCATGTCGTGTTTTGGTACTCATGCTACCGAGGCTAAGAGACAATAAGGTTAAGTCACGGGGCCTGCGTGGTGGAGATGGCCCAAGCCACCTCATAGTTAAGGTGAGGCCTGTGCCCTGCGGTGAAACGTATATACTTAGGCAGACTTTACTACAGGTACATTTACTTACTGGAACATGTTTCTCAGCCAGAACTCCCATTCAGCGGGATCAACTCCCGGCACATTGGGATAGTCGCTCAGCGCCATAAACCCCACCACTTCTTTCTCTTCGTCGATCATACATATCGACAGCGATGATAGTTCACTAGAAAAATATTAGTCATTTAAAAAAGTACATTTTATGAAAAAATGCTAATGGGATCAGCCAGGTTTACACAAGCAATGTACTGATGTGTGCTAAGTGCACTTTTTCAGCAAAGTGCTCCTACCCCGAATATACAGGGTGTAAAAAAAAGCTTAACGAAGCCTCCAACCACGCATTTTATACGTCAAACCAATGCAAAAAAAATGCTAGGAAATGACTTAGTTCCAAGTATAAAAAAAAATCTAACCTAAAATGTATAGCGCGCACGCAACAGACTGTGCGTCACGCACGTGTGTGAGTAAGCGCTACACAGCAAGCGCGCACGCACACTTGAAGGAGCTGTCCTTCGGTAGTTGTGTGCGTGCGCGCAATTCATTGCGGGTATTGATAGAGGGTAAAGGTAACCCTCCATAATTGCGGGCTGTGCTCTATAAAGCCTTTTTATGAAAAAAGTACTGAAAATGTCAAATATGTTTCTTTTGAAAAAAGTTTAGTTATAAATTTATAATAAACAGAAATCATTTTTGTAAATATCTTTAAACATATATAATTTTGACCGTCAATGTCCCGTCAATCGTATTAATGGGTAGAATATGTGGTATCCGACTTCGTTAACCTTTTTTTACACCCCATATGAAAAACTGCTGATAGAATACCAGTAACGGCATCTTAGGTCAATATTGTGGGATGCTTTTATAAAAAATATTAGTGTATAATTAACAAATAAATTTAACGTACTGTGAGAATAAAAAGGTTACTACAGTAAATAGATTATTGTTATGAATATCTTATTTTTAAATGAATAATTTCGTCTAATAGCAATGTCTTATCATCATCATTTCAGCCATAGGACGTCCACTGCTGAACAGGCCTCTCCCAGTGACTTCCAGATTGGCCGGTTGGAAGCATCCCGCATCCATTAGCAATGTCTAGTTTACAATATTCGACTAGCAAATAAAATCAGACTACGTGGTTTTAAGCAGTAGGTACTTATCCTGTTTTGAACATCATGTATAACCAAATTGTTGACTTGTGGAGGTTATATATTTGCATGTGGAAGCTACTACTGTTGCATGACGACCTCCGTAGCCGAGAGGCGAGCATACCGGACTTGGTGTCGCTATCTCTGAGGTTCCGGGTTCGATTCCCGGTCGGTCAATGTAGAAAAATAACTTTTCTATATTGTCTCGGGTCTGGGGGTTGTGGTACCGTCGTTGTTTCTGATTTCTGTATCACAAGTGCTAAGGCTACTAATCATAGGATCAGAGCAATGTACGTGATGTTGTCAAAAAATAAAAAATAAACAATTCATATGTATCATGTACACTCGTGTAAATGTGGCTTACGAATATTTACTTCTACTTACATCAGTTGTCCAATATCAACTTCACCGAACAGTTTCTCAGAGTTAGCGTTTATAAACGTCTTTATGTCGTGTCTGTCTCCGTCGACTGCCCTTCTGAATCTTCTGCCTTTCGGGCCGACTTCAAAATCAAAGAATATCGACATTTTTATTAACAGTTTTATAAATCAGTGAGACTAAATCGTCAATTTAATAATATTGGTTACTTATACACGTTAAATATTTGTAGATTACAAAGAAATGCTTGACTCTTATCACTGTTTGACAATCAAGTACTGATAAATTAACAAATCTATATGGTTAGGGGCAAATAAAAAACGTATTAGTTTATACTATGCAAATATATTACAACCATAATTTACATTTAAAATTAAAAATTATATTAAAATGACGAGTTAATTGTAATCCATACATCGGCCATAATAAAACATGGAGTATTTAGTGTTAATAAAACAAATATGGTATGCTCTAGTTCTAGCCGACTGTACTTCAAAAACCGTCGAATGAGTAATGCGTTAGATTCTCTTATTATCCAAAATACTGATTACAATTAAGTACATAACTGTGTATTATTTTGTCATTTTTGCTTGGGTAATCATAAGCTGCCTGGAGTTATGCTTTGTTTACAAAAAATAAAATGTTATTTTTGCCATTTTCACGATCAACGTGGCCTTCCTTGAGTCGATAAAATTGATCAGTTTAAAAAAAGTAAATATTTGCCCATCCACTAACGTATATTATTTACGCATATCAGTTATTAGTAAATAATTCCTATAGCATAAAGACGGGCGCCTAAGCTATATCTTTTCTATAGATCAAATTTGCACCACCGTTATGTAAGATAGTAATTAAATTGAAACCCATTTATAACAAAAGAAGGTGTTTCTGACTTATTTTTGTTAACGGACTCAGTAATAAACATTAATGGATTGGCGTATGATTCACAGATGCCACAAACTTTCCATCGAAGATCAAGGTAAAAGAAATTCGGTAATTCGTCTATCACAATATTAAACGGTGTTAGTAAGACAAAACTAATCTAAAACGAAACAAAGTTCTGATAAATCTAAAAATAAAAACGCGCAACTTATCAACTAATCAAAACTAAATACTCATAACGCAAGCTATAAACAAATTCACCCCTTCATAAAAACTTTCAAGCATTATATGAAAATAAGAGATTCACATATGAAAAATATAATAATGTCATCAGTTAAAACCACAAAACATTTGTACATAAACATCGTATTCATAATTAAAATTGTAAGAATTGTCAATGTCTAATTACAATTTGTTAATTCAACGAGAAACTTAATTATTGCCTTAAATATATCACAAACGTTCACATATTCTAACGTTTTGTTACCAATATAAAAGTGCTTGATAATAATAACAATTCAATTTAAAATGTTTGCAGTAACCGCCAAGAAATAATACACTTATCTAAAAAGAGACTTGCCTATATTCGGTCATTTAGAAAGATCTGTCATATTAAGATATTACTCTTGAAAACATATTAAGATATTACTTTTGAACAACTTCGGCTGACGCGGGTATCAAACCAACGCCCTATTCGTGCGACTGCTCTTCCAACTGAGCTACAGAGGACGATTTCTCGTCAAATTCTTAGAATTTCGCTGTCAGTAAGCCAGTGTTATACCCATCTTGCTTTACTACTAAACATGCCTTAAACCATTTTATAGTTTTTAACTGTATTATGGTTTTAGATATTATCAGTATGCTGTTTCGTGTTTTTACGATTAGATGCTTTGACACCTGTGTGACTTACACAAGGTCACACAATAAAAAAAGAAATTCTAAAAATATGCAAAAGTGACCCCATTTGTTTTTGGAGAAACTGACTTCTTAGTGAAACTCGGTTTGAACAAGTCTACTCTTTTGAGGATCAAAAGAGGCTTAAACCCGACTCAGAAAAAGAAAAGAAAAAAAATTGGCCACCATCCACATTATATGATAATTACGTGGCTGGTGTAACATTGCACTTACTTCCAGTGCAAAAATTGGGTATGTTAGCCATGTTAGGGCACATCACTCTGAATGAAGTCGCCATAACCGAAATCGGTTTAGGGTTAATAATAAACCAAACCAAATAACCGCATTCACGGATGTTGTTTCGACCTTTTTAAAAAATGTATTTATTTTGGCATAACAATGTCCTTCATTAGAAATTAAAACTTACAACGCCTATCTTTGAAAGTCTCTTGGAAAAAAAATACTCGCACCTGTCGAAGAAACAATTGTAGTTTTTCGAAGGAGGCGATGACGATAAACGTAACGAATGGAATGTAGTCAAGAAATTAGTCGAGGCATAGCCGCATACGCCCATTGTGGCGAACATATTCGTCGGGACTCGTGACAAAATTAACGGTACGTAGTAAATTTCAAATGAATAAATCAAGTTTACTATCTTTGATATTAGCAACTTGTAAATTGAAAATTTATTAAGGCGACTAGTGTCGCTAAATATAATCGGGCATGTTCTTCCAATCTTACAACTTTAAGCTCAAATTGTCGAAATGAAAAAGAATTGCAAAATAATACAAAAACACTTCGAGCGTAGCATGTTTTAAAGTACTTATTATAAACTTCAGAAGAATTTAAAAAAAAATTGAAATCACAAACAAAAAAAGAAAATTCTGTTATAAACGCGTTTACCTGAAAAGTATTATTACTTTCCACATAAGTATTATTATTTTTTCGTATGTTGAGGGTATGTAGCCAAAGCATTGATGGAATAGCACTGGCTTGGCAGACAACGAAATACTTTTAAGAATTCGACGTGAAAACGAATGTCTTCTGTAGATCGGGTCAAAGAGCAGTCGCCCGGATAGCGCAAAGAGGTAGGTTCGATTCCCAAAGGAAGCGGTTGATTTTTTTTTTAATGAAACATTATCTTGGTTAGGTATTACTAAATTTAAAGATCTGTCATTAACTAGGTCAAACTAATAGTAATGAACGACGAACCACGAAAAGAATGATAAAGAAAACACTACAAACCCGATAAATCAGCAGTTTCTTTCTGAATATGTAGAACCTGACATTGGTAAGTATGCAGTCGGATTTTTATTTAAAACTTTATTGCACAAACTTAAAAATGTACAACAGGTGGACTTAATGCCAAGGGCATTCTCTACCAGCCAACCTTTTTGGGTCCAGTACTAAATTACACATTTTTGACGACTGATATTGACCTTTTATTTACTCTACAAAGCAATAGAGTTAAGCCAAGTTACCGCAGCCGTGTCCAATAAGCGTGTTTGTTACAAAATGTTTGAGAGTGAGTTAATTTCGTCTCAGTTATTACATTACTGTAACAAAACACAGTATCCACAATGCAATGTATAATTTAGCAACAATACTGTCACTAAAATAGTATGAATGAATATGTTGGTTGTACACATTGATTCTATAGTAACTATGCGGGTTGTCCAATCTTCGTTTTAATTAAATCGTTGTTTTCAAAATTCCTTTATCAGACTGTATTACTTCTCGAAAGCTACTAAAGACATTTTATTTGTAAATTTACTAAAAAAAACACTCCAAGGTGGATCCAAAATTAATTAAAACACGTGAACGCGGCATAAAATCAGTCTTGACCTCAAATGAGTGGCGGGAGGTTCTTGGCGCGAACTAAATGAGTATGGGACTTGGACCGACTGACGTTATTGGGGGTAGTTTTGACGGACATACTCGACACAGTGTTCTGTCGCTGCAGGTTCACTTTATTCGCGCTCAAAGGCGCCCGAGGGGTCGCGAAACCATCGTTGTTTAGTTTCAAAGCTGATCGGGTCAGTCTAGTGGGCGTATACAACAGATTATTTTTAGGTGTCATGGGCATGTTTACGTGCTGAATGTTCTCTTTACCGATTTTAGGTGTGAGGGGAGTGGGAATTTTCGCCGTTTTTTTTGGGGTAGTAGGAGTTTTTCTCTCTTCGATCGCGGAAAAGACGATGGTGGGGAGGATCGGTTCGGGGCCTTTGGTGTTCGCCATCGAACTGCGACTGATTTGCTTCTCGTTAATGTTGTCCTGTAATAAAATAATGCATTTTACAAATGGGAATACGATTCGAACTGTAAACTAAAGAATTATCAATATTTTTGATTTAATTTATTATTTTTGATGACATTTATATTATTATGTTTATTATATAGTGATGTTTTTTGAAACGGAATAAAAAAACATTTGCTTAAAAGTTTTAAAAGTCAAATTTCTCTGACGTGTAATCATTTTACAATGCAATCAAATATAGACACACTATATTGAACTAAATACAATAAAAACAGTATTTCCAACAGGTATTACAATAAAAATAATATCAAAAAACAATTATAAAGCAATAGGAAACATAAATTTAAAAAATATATACAGGGTGTAACGAAAAGGTGAAATAAAACTTTAAGGGGTTATTCTACGGCTAAATTACATCAACTGTTTCTATAGGACCAACATCGAATTCGCAAAAAAAAAAACACTCCCATACTAAAACGCGACTAGCTGGCATCAGTTTGTATGGAAACGTCAATTTTTTTTTTGAGATTTCGATGTTGGTCCCATAGAAAAAGTTGATGTAATTTAGCCGTAGAATAACCCCTTAAAGTTTTATTTCACCTTTTCGTTACACTCTGTATATGAGGCACGCAAGCAAATGCATTAGGTTTTCGTGGTTTTTTTGTCAGGTTTAAATCCGTACACATATTATCTAAGTCTGTGTGTAGTGGTACCGTCGTTGTTTCTGATCTCTATAACACAAGTCAACTACTTACCTTACTTTAGGATCATAGCAATTTAATGTGATGTCTAATATTTATTTATTTATATCTAAATAATCAGAACCGGGCAGAAATGGTGGAAATTCCAATAACTAAAGGCAAATTAAATTAAACATTGTATAGCCCGCATCGCACGAAATTCCTAGTTCGAACTCGCAAGCGTCTAGCTTTGTGGTCCGAAACGCGAACCACTAGGGCAGATGGACGTTGATGATGATGATGTACCTTAAAGTCAGTGTAGGTGGTGAGCAGCGTGGTCTCCATGAGCGGGTTCTTGGGCTTGTCGCCCTCGTGGCTGGACCCCGTCGCGTTGGTCGAGCGGCGGGATGTACTGCGCCGCTTGCCATGGGACTAAAATAAATATTCAAGACTTAACTGCCAAATATCTAGACACTATTGTATTTTTCCTATTGAAAATCTATTGTTTATCATCAATGACTAGCCTTCAACGTGTTTATAAAAATTACATCTACCAATCAATTGGCATACTTTTTATGAGCTGTCAAAACGTACCTCTTCCTAAGAATTTATATGGCAATATCGGACAGTGACGTCACTGTTTACCAAACTCAACTGACTATCTATTTATTAGTTATAAAGCAATTAAAAATCTATTTCAAGAAACAATTAAAAATTATGACTGAACAAATCAATTAAATTAGGTGTTATTTAAACAAAGAATTGTCCCGGAATTATTTATGAATGGTGTCAACATCCCAATTCACATGGAGGAGACGATCATGCGACAATAAATTAAAACAAAGTTTTTATTAGTCTGTACCACCATGACGACATCCTATTGCAGTCCACAGCTGGACGTAAGCCTCCCTGAACACCAAAGAGCACAATAGTCTAGAAGCAACTTTTAATATGGAAGCAATATTAAAATCGCGAAAAAAACATTAGATGCTCCATGCACAACATCTTCGATGTAAACAAGTTTTTTGGTTCGAATTTTTTATTTATCTTTTTTAAGGGGTGATTTTACTGCTCAAATACAGCATCTTCTTCTAAAACAACAACATCGAAATATTTTTTAAAAAAATCTTCACAAAAACCGCCAACCAGCTGACATCAGTTTGTATGAAAGTGATTTTTTTAGATTTCGCTGTTGATTCGATAGAAAAAGTTGTAATATTTGAGCAGTAGAATCACCCCCTAAAAAGAAGATGAAAAATAAATTACGACCTTATAAACAGTTGACAGAAAGAGCATCTTATTGAAACTATCTTACTTCTTGTACGATAAAACAGTGCGATTTGGTGTGACCTACTGACCGACAGATAACGCAGTTTAACCCAGTCAACAGATATGAAATTTGGAGGATATATTTCTAGCATATTACATAATCAGGCTACAACGAATAAATAAATTTAGACAATTACGTGATATTGTCGGGACCAATTAAATCAAATACCTATAGGCATGTCAATTCAATAGCATCAGATAATTTTGAGTTTGTATATATCTTTAGCTAGTCGAAAGAGAAAACATCATATGAATGGCTGCTTTTCATGTAATTTTTTAACGTGTCTATGCTTCATTTTTATGACATTTTAGCGTGGCCACGGTATTCGTACCGATGGATATTTTAGGCACCAATTTCAACTTGTGTCAATGTCAATGTAATTTTTGATAAAAACCTATCAGACAACATATGTTATTTACTTAAGATGCTCGTTAGTACAAATATCATTGTAGTTCTATTTAATTTTACCCTTCTGTAATAGCAAAATGACAGATTTTTGAAAAAATCGTGTTTACTTATTTCATGGCAAACCACGGGGAACGACAGTTAATTCGAAATACAAAACATAATAAAATTACTGCTTTACCAAAACATAACCTACTGCAAAGATAACACAGGTCAAAATTGGGCAGATCTCTGATCCGCAATGACGCTGTATCCATTATATCCAAAACATGATTGCACGAAAAAACTAAAGAAACACATCTAAGAGGATGAAGAAACAGTGAAAGATGCAGGCCACCAAACAATGTAGTTCCGATGGCATGAAAGCTTGCCCGAAACCTCATCAGACTAAAATGGGACAAAATCTGCAAGGTTATAGATGTTATAACCGGACTGTCCTCTAAACAAGCACCTGTTTAACAATGTTGTAAACGACAGCCCCAAGTGCAGAGGATGCATGGGAGCAGAATAAACGCTACATCTCGTGCTTATGGAATGGAGAAGCGTGGCTGATCAACTAACGGGCATGGCTTCTCCAATCACCAGGATAACCTTCTGGGATGACCAGGGCTGGTTGGAGAAAGAATAGCACGCCCAATCAAGATACTAAGTGCAGAAAAACCCCAGCTAAACTAACTAACATATTCAAAATACCCTAATACATTGGTGACTGTTTAACGATTGTAATTTCAAACGAAATGACATAATTTATGACATTATTCAGTACGGTAGATTCTTCAGTGAACGTGCCAAAAGGACCTGTGTACGACGGCCCAGCGAAATAAGGCACAATATAAACTGTACTTTTACGTGGTCTCTTGCGACTGCTTGGGGTTACGACTTAACAACAACTAGGTACTTCCATTTATGTAATACATACCGTACGCTTGTGCTTGAGAATGCTGCCGTTGACTTTAGGCGTTTTCTTGAGGTCGCCGCCGTAGTCCAGCTTTCGTTTAGCGTGGTCACCTTTGCCCTCCACGATCGCACGAGTTGCCAGGCGACCGCTAATACGCCTGCGGAAAATATTACCTTATTACTAATGCGATAGAGTCACATTTCATGCAAAGAAAAGATACGTGGGGAATATGTTATCAAACGAAGCGTAGGGCGCCCTCCGACACAAGGTGGGGCGTTGATATACGCAAAGCTGAGAATGCCCAAGTACAACAACGCAACTTGTTGTACAATTTTGATCTATGCAATAAAGTAATATAAATACATAAGCTGCTGACAGCAGGTGGAAATGAAGAGCCGAGTATCGATTTCAATGACGCGCATTGGAAGAGGCCAGTAGTGGCCTGATGATAGTTGATTGATTATGAAGATGAAGGTGGAGTGAGGCGGTCGAAATGAATAGTATGTAAGTTATTTAAAAAATATTTAAAATATCCATGCCAACCTTACCTGCACGCGGTTCATTCAGCAGAACAACTAAGAGAGAAGCCACATAGCTCCGTTGCGTTGCGTCGCCTGAGCGATGACGCTGCGTCATCTTTACATATATATTCAATGACATGCCACATGGTCAGTTGCAACGGAACTATGTAGCTTCTCTTACGAGTGGAACAGCCTGGCGAGGCAGCGTATACTGAGCTAATGTGCTGCTAAATTTAAGTCACTTATTATCAAGATTGATTGAGGTTAGAGGTTAACTTAATAAAAAAAAGAAAAAAGCTGACCAAGTTCGAGTTGTCCTCGCGCATTGAAAGTTCCGTACAATATAGCCAGTTACACAAACATGATATAGCATAAAGGTTCAGCCATATTTAAGATTATGGTTGTGCCGATGAAATTGAGCAAGTCGATGGCCAAGAAATGTCTTGTAAAAATAATTTTTTATTTTGTCATAACCTAACTCCTTGTATAAACTCTGTCGTTAACCCCTCAGTCCAGCAAAACTGAGACAATAGGAACTATATTGTTACGCGGTCTCATAGGACCGCTCGGCAGTTATAAAGTTACGAAATTTAAAAAAAACTTTTGATGAGCCGATATTACGCGTCTACTCAACATTCGGTTTTGTAAGACTTGATACGGAGAGCGGTAACTCAAGTTCTCCAGTTATTTATATTGTCAAACACGTTTATCCTACTATAGTATTATTTATGATACGAAAAACAAGTAAATAACAGTGTTCAGGTTGTTTTGCATGCATAAATCATGACAGGACAGAATGAGATTTTCAGGAAATCATATTTTTCCAAGTGATTGACAGCTAATAACACTAAAATGCTAACATGCCAAACTAGACCTCTAACTACGCAACATATTTTTTAAGAACCACTGATTGCTATGTATCTACTACTAACTACCAAAACTAGTTACTGTACAGTTAGCAGCAAAAATGGATAGGGTAGTTTGTTTGATTTTACAAGTTATTGTATCCCTTTATCTGTCTTTCAATATGAAACTATTTATATCAAAGACAAAAGGGACATTTTTTTTTTTTAAATAACCAAAATGACTTTTGTTTTTCAACATAACATTAAAAGAAACAGGGAAGATTCAGTTAGAAAAAAAAAAGTTATTTTCAAATGTAACATTGAATAAGTGACAAAAAAAGGTAAAAAAACAAGTCACACTTCTTTTTATTGTTACAAAATTTGATCAATATTATGAAAATACTGAGCAAAATTATTTGAAACTGCAATAAATATGGGAAAAAAGGAACGGAATTTAAATAAAAAAAACGGTAATTCTGACGCAGGCATCCTTACGTGGGGCGCGTCACGTCAGAATAACCGTCAAAAAGGCAAAAAAAAATTTTTTTTTTTAAATTCCGTTGTTTTTTCCATGTTTTATTCGGGAGTTGCAAATAATTTTAATCGGAATCATTTCATGTTTTTTTTTGGTTAAAACAAAAAAATACGAAAGATTTGAGAATTAAACGTGCACTTCATGTCATGAGCATAGGTTGTTTGATCTTTCTTCATTTGCTTTTAACTGTACGCGGTAACTATTGTTCACGCCTATGTTACACAAGTGCGTAATTGAGCGCTCAATATTTCTCATTCCTCGCTTACACAATGCTAATTTACAGCAACGATTAATTTCTCTACTGTCACTAATCAAGCAAGACTTGCCTCGCGTAATCGTTCGCGTCGAGTCACAAGCGCGCACTGTTGAGAAGGAATGAAAAATATCATTATAGACCCAGTTGATCATAAGATCAACAATGACAAATAAAATATACCACAGTTAAAAAAACGAGCTAACGATACAAACTAAGCAAATAATTGAATATTGTTAATACTTTAATAAGGTCTGTTTGTCCAAAGTGGGATCCAATTTTTAAAGACACTGATACCGATGTACTAACATAACACGTAAAACGTGATAAATAATCGTCTCGACCTTCGAACCATAAAAATGACGTGTTTGATTGCTCTATTTTTTAGAATAAAAGCTACATCAACGCTGTCGCTGCACACCGACGCAATAAACATTACCGTGACGATATGCATATTTATAATACAAAACATAACCTACTGATGTGCATGTTAACTCTGGCTGAACGTTTATTCAATTTCACTGTTAGATTGTTAATGTTGCTAGTTTTTTTTTACATTTGTACTAATAATAGAAACGGCCAGTTTTAACAGTGTAGCTTGCCAAACAATAACATTGAAATCTAATCTAAAAGTAATTTATAGTTTAAACTTAAACATAGAACTCGTAACAGCTAATCGGCTGATTAGAAAGAAGTTATAGTACGCGCATTATTACACTGGTCAACAAAATTCAAACTTTTTTTTTTTTACTTTAGTTGGTGATTGTAAGAAAAAATAAACAGTTAAAAAAAATTTGCTAGCCAAGGATTTTATTCTATTGAGTAATTAAAAATATTAAGAAAAAATACAGATCTCGTAAATCAAACTTTTTTTTTATATAAATTACTTAATAATTTAAGATTTTCTTGAATGTTTAGCTTCTGGTTGGTCCCTTTTAATTGTCCAGCAGTAATCCGCTAACATATTTGGGCTCCATTTTCCCTGGTACCGCTTTTCCATAGTAGAAATGTCCTGGTGGAACCTCTCGCCGTGCTCGTCACTGACAGCCCCTAAATTGTCAGGAAAAAAATCCAGGTGCGAGTCTAAAAAATGGATCTTGAGTGACATGTTGCAACCCAATGCTTGATATGACAATAAGAGCTCGCTAACCAACTCTCTGTAGCTGTCACTCTTGTGGTTGCCCAAAAAATTTGCAACAACATTTTTAAATGCGTTCCATGCACATTTTTCTAAACCGCTTAATGTTTCTTCAAATGTTGAATCTTTTATTAACTCCCTGATTTGAGGGCCAACAAAAATACCCTCTTTTATTTTTGCATCACTTATTTTAGGGAATTTTTCTTTTAGGTACAAAAATCCACTCCCACTGCGATCCATTCCCTTCACAAAATTTTTTATTAATCCTAATTTGATATGCAATGGTGGTAAAAGCACATTATTTGGCTCTACAAGGGGTAAATACTTTACATTTTTTTGGCCAGGAACTAACGATGCACGCATAGGCCATGTTTTTTTTATATAGTGATTAGTTCTGTCTCGGCTATCCCATTCACATAAAAAGCAGCAAAATTTTGTATAACCCAGCTGAAGTCCAAGTAATAATGCAACAACTTTAAGATCACCGCAGATTTTGAAGGAATATGTACTGTAATTTATTTTTTCAAGTAAAACTTTCATATTTTCATAGGTTTCTTTCATATTTGAAGCATGGGCCACAGGAACAGACGGAAGCATATTTCCATTATGCAATAAAACTGCTTTTAGACTTGCCTTCGAAGAATCAATAAATAAACGCCACTGAGAGATTTCAAAATCTATGTCCAACATTTTCATGATCTCATTTATGTTATTGCAAAACACCAAATCTCCATCCTGAGAAAAATACGTTCTGAAGTGTTCATCACGGTTTCGAAAATAACTAACTTTTGTATTATGATGTAGCAAATTCCATTCTTTTAGACGAGATCCTAATAGTTCCGACTGCTTTTTTGACAAATTTAAATCCCTAACCAAATCATTTAGGTCTCCTTGAGTTATCAAATGTGGCTCCTTTTCAATTCCTTCAAACTCAAAGTCATCATCCTCGTCAACACACCGACTTGAAGTAGACGGTTGTGAATGGTCGTTATCAACAGACGTTGTTGCAACTGGTATTAGTTCTGGCATTTTTTTACAATGAGAGACTGGTCTTATAGCAGAAGATACGTTAGGGTAGATAACTGTGTTTTTTTTCTTGTAATTTATACCTTTTAAGTCAGTGAGACAAAAATAGCAATCCGAAACGTGATCTCGCTGTTCAGTCCATATCATGGGTACAGCAAAAGGCATAGCTCGTGCACCTTTCTTCCAGTCGGTTAAATTTTTCACACACGTTATGCAACAGACATGAGGGGCCCAGAATTTGTCTTGATGGGCGACAGAAAAACCAAAACATTGGTGATAACACTCCAGCACAAGATTCGTAAAATTTCGTCGTTGTTTTCAACCGACTTCAAAAAACGAGGAGGTTCTCAATTCGACTGTATGTTTTTTTTTTTTTTTTTGTATATTTGTTACGCGATTACTCCGCCAATTATGAATCGATTTTAATGATTCTTTTTTTGTTTGGTAGATCATACTTCAGAGGTGGTCCCATATAAATTTTATCGAAATTGATTTAGAACTTTTTGAGAAAATCAACAAATATATACCCAGATAGTATTTTGGTTGTGGTTCTTGTTACCTATCTTCGACAAATATGAGCCGATTTTGATGATTTTTGTTTTATTGAATAGCTTATACTTCAAAGATAATATGCTAAAAGTTTACAAAATAAAAATCACCCCTAAGGGTAGGAAAATAGGGGATGAAATCGGTGTTCAGCAGTTAGATTAGGATTTATCACTAAAAATTGATGAAATAAGTAAATTTTATTAAAAAAAATAAAACCGACTTCAAAACACTAAAATGCTAAAAATAATCCTAACACTTAAGTACCTAATCAGTTACTTTTGGAGTCGGTGCAAACAAAAACATTGAATCTCTCATCGGGTGGCACCGACTCCAAAAGTAACTGATTAGGTACTTAAGTGTTAGGATTATTTTTAGCATTTTAGTGTTTTGAAGTCGGTTTTATTTTTTTTAATAATTTGAATGTAAGTTCTCCGCAGATATAACAAAAAGAGTTAGGGTTATTTTTACACTTCCTCGACATGTTCACAGGATTAATAAATCACAAAAAATATTCAAATTCAACTACAAATACTTTTATGACGATTTACTTGTGAGCGTTTCTGTTAATTTACCGCCGTAGTACTAGTTATGAGTATTACCGTATCACAACAAATATGAGGCTAACAGACAAATGAAAACTGTGATTTAATGATGAGGGTAGATTGATAAAACAAAATTAGCTATCAAAGTTCGTGTGGCAAAATCAGTGTTGACCAGTGTTATTTGCCTTTAAAACGAAGATCAGTAACATGCACATTAATAAAAAATAATTAAAAATCGACGACATGAGAATCTCAATTTTTTTAAAGTTGATTAAAAATAAAATAAACAAAATTAATTTTAAAAAATATATATCTAATTCGGGATTTTATCGTGTTTTAATTTCGAGTCGCTAATATTAGAAATATAATTAATTCTACGTTTTTATGAGTTGTTTATGAATTAATTATTTCATGTTTGTGAAATAGAAATCGAAATCGTTTATTTGCTGAAAAACACGGTAAAAAGGTTATTACAATTATTATGTTTATGTTCTCATGTTCTCATGTAATCATGAAAGTTTGAATAAGTCCGATATTTTGATACTGCTGCAAGATATATTGTATTTAGTTTATTTAAAATCACAAATGTACTGATTCCTTGCGAATACGATACCATGTATCATCATCATCATCAATTCAGCCATACAATGTCCATTTCTAAACACAGGCCCCCACAGTGATTTTCATCGGGGGGGGGGGGGGGGATTACCAGTACTCACCACGGTTAGCGAGCGCAGTTTTTTTATAACATTTCGCACGCAGACGCTGCTGCCCGTCTCGAGCTACAGGAATTAGTCGCCTCTTACGACACACCTCCTGTTGGCGGTGGGGAAGTGTATTCTTTACGGCCGTCCCTACACGGCACGGCAATACTATGTATAAATAAGATAAATATATCCGCTTACCTCTTGACGGTGGAGATTGCAGAGCGCTTGAGGGCCGAGAGGTTGTTGGTGAAGGTGGTGACCGCCTTCGTGGCGCTGCCCGTCATGAGCTGCCGCTTGCTGGGCGGCCTACGGGGTGACCGCACTGTTAAATGTCACTAAGCGACGACGAAGCGGGGGTAGGCGGGGTATGGGGCAGTACTCCCTGCCCCATACCCCGCTACCCTCGCTTCGATTCGCAGGTGGAACGAATTTCTTAAAATATACAAATTAATCTAAGTATGCATGGCGTCATCCTCTCTGCCCACAATACCTATCTTATTGTTGTGCCCAACAGGGTCTATAATGATCTATTTTATGCACAGACAACGGCAGGTCGACCTACTCAAAAAGTTAAAGGTCATTGAATTGATTTTTAACTTTATGTTCAATACTTACGAGATTAATATTAATTTAAAAAATTTGACTTTTTGTGGTAGGTTAACGTGCTGTTGTCTGTACCTGTGTAACATTATAGAATGCAACAAATATATTGAATTGAACGAATAGGGAATTATACAAAAATATTGTGCTAATAGTAAAACAAAATAGATTTTGGGTAAAAAATAACTAATATAATTAGAAATTCAAATATACCTGTCTCTTTCTAAAACAACTTTTACTATGAAAAATGTATAGCAGACGTGTACTGTAACGTCACTCTGCTATATTTTTTTCAAACCGATTTTCAAAGTCCGACACGGGGATGACGTGGACAACAATATAAATTGACAAAAAGGCATCGAACCTCATTAAATAAAATATAAAATTACGTTATTTTGGTGTACACCTATAAAACATACGTCAATCGACAGAGAAACTAATTACAAACAACAAATATTATTTGACAAAATGTCGTAAATACTTTTTTTTTTTACTTTGCTAGAATTTAAGTTTGAATGTGTAAATAAAAATAAATATTAGGTAAGGTAGTATCTTTAGGTATGCCAGTCCCCCTAGCATGACCACAAAAACACGATATAATATAGCAATTTATCGACACCAACGGCATTTTTCTTTAAATATGACAGTTATAGGCGTCATGTTGAATTTATGACGCAACAGCGATCATAACATGTGACGTCATATGCACGGCGTTTCAACATGGCGGCTATTCGCTGTGTGCGCGATGACAGCGCCTTTAGTGACCACAATTACTGTGGACATAAGATCTCTCAAATTATGGCAATTGGATGTGTTGAGAATGATTTTCGGATTGTTTTTTTTTTTCTTCAAAATTACTTAAAATATCTAAATAGTTTGTGCATATTATAATACCTAAGTGATTTTCTTACTTGAACTAAATTACGAATGTTATAATACGTACGGGATTGAATCAATATAACATGATATAACTTTCCAACTTCAAACTGTGCAAAAAAGGAAAAAATAGGTATTAAATTAATAGCACAGCATGTGAGAGACGTTAAAAAGCTTAGAACCAATGGAAAAAGCTATTTAATTAGAGCTGTGATCATAAGACAAACGTCTGTGACACAAACCCCCTGCAACTTTTTTCTATTTACAGCAGCTATCCATTCATTTCTTTGCTCCAATTTCAATCTTGATGATGGAAACGAATGAAACATGCACGAACTGGTTTTCCCATTGTTTTTACATTTTATAACACAACACGTACTGTGTGACCCATATCGCAAATTTTAACGTTTTAATGAAAAATACATAACAACGTTAGTATGGAATTCTATGGAAATATAGCAATTTGACACATGACAGTCCAGAGTTATTTCACATTTCTGCCAAATAGCGTGCTGCGATCGATTTGACGGCCCCCACCACCCATTTTGCACATAGCGAATATCTATCATATTTCTACATTTGGTGTCGATAAATCGCTATATCATATCGTGTTTTGGTGCTAGGGGGGCAAGTTTCATACAAAAGTTTGAAGTAGGTTAACGAGCAGTTGCCTGTACAACCAGTATAAAAGTGATCAGTAGCAGGCATACCTGTTCTTCTCAGCTGTGGCGGCGAGCCCTGCCGCGGTGCGGTTGCGCTTGCCGAGCGGCGACGTGGCCAGCGAGCGCAGCAGCGGCGTGTTCGGTGTCAGGGCTTGCTTGCGGGCGGACAGCTTGTTATGCCGCTCCTGTATAGTTTACATAGATAATTAGAAAATTTGAATTTGCTATGATAAGTAAATATTGGACATCACATACATTGCTCTGATCCTATGATAAGTAGCTTAAGCACTTGTGTTACAGAGATCAGAAACGACGACGGTACCACAACACCCAGACTCGTGACAATATAGAAAAGTAATTTTCCTACACTGACCGACCGGGGATCGAACCCGGAACCTCCGATAGCGACACCGAGTCCGGTATGCTCGCCTCTCGTCTACGGAGGTCGTCACGTATACATTTGTAAGACGACGACTCGGATTTTTCTATGCAATAGACTAGTTTCCTGGAAATAAAAATGATTATTCTGTTTAGTCCGTCAGTTAGATTATAATAAAAATATTAGACCCATATTTTGTCTTTTGTCAATCAAACAAAAAATGACGAAGATAAAGCGCATCAAAGTTTGGGAACGGGAGCACGTGACGTCACGCCGTGCTAAAAAGTGTCGCAAGACGCGACGTTACGCGGAACTATAACTGCCTATATCTTCATCAGTTTTTGTTTAATTGAGAAAACTAACTTTAACTTTAGTTAAAAAATCGTGTTTCTGCAACTGACAAATTAAACTGAATGGAATGAAGAATCATTTTCAATTATTCTGCAATGGGCGGGCTAGTTTCCTAAAAAAATCGAATTAGTCCGTCAGTTGGATTAACAGAAAATATTGGAGACGTATTTTTTCTTTTCTCTTTGTTAAAACAAAGAAAAGAATATCGAAGTAACTTTTAAAACAGAGATTTCCATTTTAACGGTACAAAAAGTACTGCTCAAGCATTCAATAAAAATGTTTTTAATCATTACAAAGAGACACTTGATTTCATTTTTATAGATTACAACATTCTTACTCAATTACCTGAACCCAAAATAAGCAGGGCAGATGGGAGAACAAAATATAATTAACTTTATGAGATGTTATTATTAGTCAAACTAAACCTTTGAATATTGCTCATTACGTCACAGAAATTGACCATATTTTCTATGAAAAAGAGTGTCATTATAAAAAATACTTACAGCTTTGGAAAAGAGCTTGTCATTATAAAAGATACTTACATCATCATTTCAGCCATAGGAAGTCCACTGCTGAACATAGACCTCTCCCATTGACTTCCAGATTGGCCGGTTGGAAGCGGCCTGCAACCAGCGTTTTCCTGCGACCTTTACCAGATCGACTGTCCACCTTGTGAGTAAACGTCCTACGCTGCGCTAGATACTTACAGCTTTCCGATTTTCCCATTCGTCTTCAATCAGTCGTATCAAAGGCTTCCCATCCACAGTGAAGGTGCTGCCGCTCTTAGCTTCGTACTCCGTCACCAATTCACGGAGTTGAGCTTCGATCTTCGGCAACTGGCAAAAGTAAAACGTAATAAATACTCTGTTTTCCTTCAAGTTGCTGATACAAGCAGGGATATCATTACATATTTACGGAGGTTCAATGGCAATCTCTTTAATTCTTGCCTCAAATCATCATGCATAACCCTTCTATAACGAATTGACAACCGATAAATGAGGACTTGAATAAAAGGATATGAATGACATTTGTCCTAGTGTCACGTGGTTTTTCAGTCGACAATATGCTATCGAGCAGTTCTAAATTGGGGCGAGGAACGGGAGGAACGAAGAAAGCAACGCAAACACAAGAAAAAAGAGAGTAACTGCCTATAATAAATGAATAAAATAAATAAATTGTTTCCACAATCACACCAATTATATTATTATCTAGCCCTGAACTAAACGAGGCTTGTAATATAGCGACTAGATAAGGGATAAAGATACAAATACGTTTATAAATATTATCAAGCAAACATTTGCCTCTTGCGGGATTCAAACCCGCAACCGCCTGGCGTTGTAGTCCGGAGTGCGAGCCACCACACCAGACAGTCGTCCTGTGTCATGCATATCACGCACGCACGTACGGTCTGTGGATTCGGTCCATCATCCGTAAACGACCAAATAATGCATTATTTTAGAACAAAATGTATTACTTTATAAAAGGTTATAGTGAGTCAATCATAATAGATAGATATAGGCTGACACGTTTTTTTTTTTTTTTAGAAATTTAAAGGGGAACATCTCTCAATATAAATATTTTTCTGTTATTGCAAAATTGTCCATTGATGTTCCGCTTCTATTGGTCGTAGCGTTATATAATATAGCCTCAATAAATGGACTATGCACTACAAAAAGATATTTTCAATTCGAATCATTAGTTCCTGCGATTAGCGCGTTTTACCAGACAAACAAACTCTTCAGCTTTATAATATTAGTATCATCGAGCACATACCCTATCGAGCAGCAATACGAACCATCTTTCTCCGAAACTACTAAGTGATTTTCACTTACATTTAGTATGAAATGATAAGTCTCGTCAACTCAACACTAGAGACGGGCCGAGTACTCGGTTAATACTCGGTACTCGGCGGGTTTTTTAATACTCGTACTCGAACTCGAGTATACTCGGTTTAAGTAAAACAATATATTTTGGTAGATATAATTAAAACAACTGTTATTTTTTTGTGTTTTAAGCCTTTCGTTCAACACCACTGTGTGAAATCAGAGAATTGCATAAGGTACTTTGGTTTTATCTTCTTCAATCTCGTCGTAAAATGTCAAAACTCGTGATCTTTTACGTGAACTAATTATGTCAACAATCACCAGGTTCTACACACCTACACACAATCTTGTACTCGTTTACGCGCCCGGAACAGGAATTAGATTGAACAGAGTCACTCGCCGAGTACTCGGTTGGAAAAAAAAATAAACCGAGTAAAACTCGGCACTCGTTACTCGGCAAAAGTGCTACTCGGCGCGTCTCTGCTCAATACGAAAACAGTACAGACACATATTTAAAAAATAGTGGGATTTTTTTTCAAACAAATTGTACGACATTTCTGCTCTATAGGGTATGCGGTCCACGATTAGTACAGATGGCAAGCACTGACATTGCTAGCGATCGCTTTCCGCTCCCGCTCCTCGCGCAGCAGCTGCCCGCCGCGGTTGTGGTAGCGGCCCGGCTCGGTGGCGCGCGCCTCGAGCTCCGTCATCTTGAGCCAGAGGTTCTTGCGCGTCATCACGAGCTCGAAGATGTGCCTGGGTGAACGAATAAAACGTTCAGGAAAATTGGTGTATTTGAAAATAAATATTCAACTGCCTCTCTGGTGGGATTAGAGTTCGTGGGTTTGAAACAGTCGCCCGAATAGCGAAAATTCGTGATCTTTCGCTATCCGGGCGACTGTACTTCCAACTGAGCTAAGGAGGACATTATAATGTTGGCGAATTTCTTTAAGTGTTTATAGCTGTTATTAAGCCAGTGTTGTTTCATCAATGTCTTGAATTTTATACCCACAAACATCCGGAAGAAATATTAATGCAAATATTTAACCCGTCAGACGTCGATATTTGTTAAGTCAATCAACCAGTTAGGATGAAACAGCATATCGTCGGCTTATTGCAAGAACTCATTAAGTGACCGAAATGAAATGATGAGAAATAAATTAATGAACTTTTTCAATCTTAAACATACAATAATGATGTTAAATACAATAGGAGCAAAGAAAAAAAAGCAGTGGAGTAGTGTTATATTTTTATTATTAAAATCAACAAAAATTAAATTTCTAGCACAAGTGTATTTTTTTTAAAAGCTAAAAAAACAAGTTAATGACTTCTTGCCATAAACATTTTATTACTAATCTTCACTTAACAATTTCTGAACTTAGATTTCAAAATTAAATAGGGACATCGTTTCTGAAAGAACATCATTTAAATTTATGGCAAAAATCAAAATATGTATTGTAATATTAAATGAAAGAAAATTAACTCTTTCAGAATACTAATTTTGAATTACAATTTCGCATAAATTTTAACATAAACTTTTGCCAGTAAATTACTAGTACTTTTTGACAAGTAAAATATGTATTTATATTTTTAGTATGTATTTATTTATTTATATTCAGCCTTCGTATGAACACAAATTTGTTAAAAAACTGAATAACCAAAGCTGATTGATTTTGAGTGAATGTATAAATGTCAAACTCAGTAACAAAAAAAAAACTCTACAAAACTTCTTTCTTCTTCTTTTTCATCTAAACGGTCAATCCTGGTTGCGTCCAAAGCCATTGCTTTGGAGCCCAGGGTCCGCTTTCCTTGATTTACTCATCCACTTCGCGCGGTCTTGAGAGTCTCTAGTTGTGAGATTATTGGCACGCATGTCAGCCCTCACGACGTCAAGCCAGCATTTCTTTTGCTAGGACCTGGCGGTGGCGGCATGGCCAGACATTTGTTTCCTACGTAGCTTGCCGGTTTTCGCAAAACATGGCCGTACCAGCGTAGGCGACTCTCCTGCAGTTTCTCTGCAATATCACGGACACGAAGGCTACCGCGGATGCGCGAGAACGTTTATTTCGCGTGACTCCGCACATCCACCGCAGCATATTCATCTCCGTGACACGCAGCTCCTGCTTGTGTCACTTAAGTAGCGGCCACGCTTCGCTGCCATATAAAAGGACAGGCCTAATGATGGACTTACAAATCTGTCCTTTAAGCTTAACAGGCATTCTGTCACAAATGACTCCAGACACCACTTGCTATTTGGCCCACGCATCAGCAATGCGTGCTTTGACGTCGCAATCAATGTCTCCCGACGCGTGAAGTACAGATCCAAGGTATTTAAACTGGTCCGTGCGCTCGACCTTGTCTCCGCCTATGCGGACAGGCGTTGGATCTGTAGAGTTACAGGCCAGGTACTCGGTCTTCGCCACATTGAGTTTCAGACCACCGCTCTTAAGCGACTGCTTCCACTCGTTCACGCGTCTCACCAGCCTGCCCCTGTCTGCGTCCACCAGTGCGATATCTTCAGCATACATCAGCAGCCATGGTGGATCCGGGAGTCCACAATCCGCTCAAGGAGCTTCATGGTGTGGGACATGACCTTTATACCGCGGTAGTTGCCGCACTCTTGCACCGATCCCTTGCCTTTGAAGACCGGAGTAATAATACTCATTCTCCATTGGCCAGGTCAGTTCTTGACAGCTGTTCCGTGGAAAGAAGTAATGGGCTACTTTTATTTTCATAAGTTGTGATCTGTAATTTAAAATACTGAATCGAATTACAGTTCTAACTGCGTCTCACACAAAAAAAAGACAAACTTCTTACATTGGGTTCGCTGATCGTATCTTCGCCATTCTTTTGAAAAGCCACCACTTTTCGTGGAGGGGATGGTGTGCCTTCAATAACATCTGGGAAGGACTAAAACATTTTTTGATTTATAGCCTCATTGCTCGCATGACATTGCTTTAAGCCAGTCGATTAATGTTAGTAGTAAACAGCTTCACATGATTCATGTTAGTATAGTAGATAAAACCATAAACTTTATAATTCTTAACGTCTTATAAACATACATAATACTAAAAACACAGTAATACACTCAAGGGAAGCCCTTGCCCACGCCCCGTTTTTTCGTTATTTCCACATCTCGTTTTCGCCAGCTTCGCTGGGGTTCGCTTCGGGTCTAAAACGGCCGTAAAGAAAAAATACTTACATTATCCATGGAATTACTCCTAGTATTTTCCTTATTATCCAACATTGTTAACATAGCACTAGCTCTATTGGGTTTAAAATTAAAATTTCGATCCGTTTTGCTAGAAATCACTAACTGCCAGTAATCCAAACGCACAGTACAAGGCACTAGACGTCACACGCCGGAATGGACGAAGCCGTGGCCGCGCGGCCGCACGTCTCGCAAGAGGGGCCCCGCCCCCGCGCCCCTTGCTTGTTCTGTACAGCGCGCATCACGTTGGTTTGTGCGCGCAATAAAAAGACTAAATTTAAATACGTGAACAAGAAGTCATTAAATATCATTTTCGTAAAAAAACACTCACTATATGTCTGGAAGAAGTAATAAACTGCATTTAATTTAAATAAAAATGATAATTTTTAAGCGCTATTTATTGTTAAAAGACATTAATTATTTTTAGCCAAATAATTATGATATTATACTGGTAATTTAATTTGATAAAAGTCATTAAGATTCTTTTACACTTAGCATAGCACTTTTTCACTTAGCACATTTATTCAATGAATGTATTGATCAAGGTCAATTCCCTACTTTAATGAAATATAGTAAGATTATACCTTTGTTCAAATCAGGAGAAAAAAGTGACCCAAGCAATTTCAGGCCAATTTCCATTCTACCTGCTTTTAGTAAAATTTTTGAAAAAGTTATATTTAGTCAATTACTCTCCCATTTTAAACTTAACAATTTACTGCACGAGAAACAGTTTGGTTTTTCTAAAGGTAGAAATACAACAGATGCTGGGGTGGCACTTGTCAAACACATTTTGGATGCGTATGAAGATAAGCATGATGCGATAGGTGTGTTCTGTGATTTATCGAAGGCGTTTGATTGTGTCGATCACCAAACACTTATTATGAAGCTAAAACATTACGGTGTATCTAATAACGCATCAAAATTGTTAAATTCTTACCTCTCAGGCAGATTACAAACAGTAAACGTTAATGGTACTAACTCTTCTGGCGCCCCGCTTCAAATGGGAGTGCCCCAGGGCTCAATATTGGGACCGTTGCTATTTTTGATCTATATTAACGATCTCCCTTTCTATTCTAAAGACTCCTGTGAGATAGTTCTGTTTGCTGATGATACTTCTTTAATCTTCAAATTAAAAAGAGGCAAAGAGGTATTTGACGATGTAAGCGGAGCTCTCTCTAAGGTATTAAATTGGTTCACAAGTAACAACTTACTTCTTAATACAAAAAAAACCAAATGTATTAAATTTACTATGCCTTACGTGAAACAAGCTAACACAGTAATTTTACTAAATGGTGAAAAACTTGATCTATCAAACTCCACTGTTTTTCTGGGCATTACATTGGATTCGAAGTTGCAATGGGGACCACATGTTGACACTCTGGCTGGGAGACTTGCTTCGGCTGCCTTTGCGGTTAGAAAAATTAGACATCTAACTGACGTTGTAACGGCAAGGCTGGTGTATTTCAGCTACTTTCATAGTATTATGTCTTATGGTCTTCTCTTGTGGGGTTCTGCTGCGGACATCGATACCATCTTTATTTTACAGAAAAGAGCTATTCGTGCTATATACAAACTTAGTCCGCGTGAATCCCTGAGAGATTTCTTTAAAGAAATTAACATACTCACTGTGGCCTCTCAATACATATTTGATAATATCATGTACGTACGCAAAAATTTAGATTTTTTTATAAAGAAAAGTGATATTCATTCATATAACACCAGAAACAAAAACAAACTTGTAGTCCCAAACTTTAGATTGGCCAAAACAAGTAATTCATTCTTGGGAAATTGTATTAAATTTTTCAATAATATACCTCACTATGTTACCAAACTTCCTATTAATAAATTTAAGTCACATGTCAAAACTACACTGATGTCTAAGGGGTATTATAAAATTCAAGACTATCTTGATGACAAGAATGTATGGTCAGTCCAGCCTGCACTAAACTGATGTACCTACCTGTTTATTTTGATTTATATTTTTTGTGTGGCAGCTAGTGGTGACTGAGTTTGTTCCGGCGTTTCTTCTCAGCACTTGCCAGATTGTCTGTGTCTTGTCTCGAAGCGCTAGTAGGGCCCAAAAAAATAAGGAGACATGTTCTGGCCCCCTAGGGGCCTATAATGTTGTTATTGACGTTCATAAGTGGCAATTTTGTCCTGAATTGAATAAATGATTTTTGACTTTGACTTTTGACTTTTTGACTTTAAACCCTTTCGAGGCACATTATGTTTTAACAGAACTAATTATATGCAGATAATGATTTTTAGCCAGTTGTTACTTACAGTGATGTAAGTAAAACATACTTGTTCTTAAAAAGTCACTAAATACCCTTAATATCTTTTTTTATTTACTAGAAAGGAAAATTCCCACATTTCTTCATCACTAAAAACCACTAATGCTGGTTAGTGAATTTCGGGCCACCACAAAACAGAAAATAGAAGTTATCGACTTTACGTGTTGGTTATAACGTCTTAATTTGAAAAGCTGGAAGATAGTGTGTTTTTGCATAACATTAAACGCATACAAATCAATTCCTTTGTGCTTTGAACTGCACTAGATGATTTTTTGTAGTTAATGAGTTCTTGCAATAAGCCGACGATATTTTTTTTAAGTAAAAATGTTTTTCCTAAATATTATAAACTAGCATTATTGTGATTGCAAAAACTAAAAAAGTTTAATTATTACATTTTTTTTAACTATAAAAGTGTAGTGTATATGAGCTACACTGTGAGTATAGTGAGGTGTGATTTTTGAAAGAATGTATTTAACAATATCTTCTCTATCTAAATATACAGGGTGTAACGAAAAGGTGAAATAAAACTTTAAGGGGTTATTCTACGGCTAAATTACATCAACTTTTTCTATGGGAACAACATCAAAATCTCAAAAAAAATTTGACGTTTCCATACAAACTAATGCCAGCTGGGAGTGTTTTTTTTTTTGCGATTTCGATGTTGGTCCCATAGAAAAAGTTGATGTAATTTAGCCGTAGAATAACCCCTTAAAGTTTTATTTCACCTTTTCGTTACACCCTGTACAAAACGAATTGCTGTTCGTTTGTCTCGCTAAAACTCGAGAATGGCTGGACCGAATTGGCTAATATTGATGCTGAAATATTTGTGTAAGTTCAGGAAAGGTTTAAAAAGTATGAAAATATAAAGTAATAAGAACGATAATTTTATTTTCACATACAGCCATGTATTGTTGAGCAGTATATTCAAACATATAGCCACGTATAAGAATGTTTTTGCAAATGAATGTAGCGATGCTCCCAGCGTCGCCGGTCGCGGCGTTCATCACCCAAATGGAAACCCGAAGTGACTAGAGCACAGTGGACCTTTGTACCTTTTTAAAGTTGTTTCCTTTTGATTACTTAAAAACATGTTTGACCAAATTACATCGCAACCTTTTACCTAGACACACTAAGAGTTATATTACATAACATACTTGTTCTCATTGTAGAACTTGGTGATCTTGTCCAAATACAGTTCGTGCAACGTGAGCGTGTCCTCGGTGAAGATGTCCTGGTAGTAGTGCACGAACTCTTCCCGCTGCGGCTGCGAGTACATCACGTTGTCCCACATCAGCTTTATCTTCGTACGGACGTTGGCTACGAATACCTAGCAACAACAAAATTATTTTAACATCTTCAACAACAGCTTCTGCCCGCGACTTCGTCTACGTTGACCTTACCCGGATAAAAAGTATCCTATGTGTTAATCCAGGCCATGGTCTATCTGTATGGCAGATTTTTTCGTGAAAAAGTAACAAACATCGATATATCCATACATACAAACTTCGCGTTTATAATATTAGGATATTGAAAGTAATGGGTGTAACTTAAGACCCTGGTACAACAATTTCTTATTGTGTCTAGATTCTAGGCAGCTATATTGAAAGTAATGGGTGTAACTTAAGACCCTAGCACAACAATTTCTTATTGTGTCTAGATTCTAGGCAGCTATATTGAAAGTAATGGGTGTAACTTAAGACCCTAGCACAACAATTTCTTATTGTGTCTAGATTCTAGGCAGCTATATTGAAAGTAATGGGTGTAACTTAAGACCCTAGCACAACAATTTCTTATTGTGTCTATATTCTAGGCAGCTATATTGAAAGTAATGGGTGTAACTTAAGACCCTAGCACAACAATTTCTTATTGTGTCTATATTCTAGGCAGCTATATTGAAAGTAATGGGTGTAACTTAAGACCCTGGCACAACAATTTCCTATTGTGTCTAGTTTCTAGGCAGCTACAGCCTTAAGAAGCCCTTGGCCTCCTGCCGATGCATAGATACTTTGCTTATAATTAAAAACAAGTTGTTTTATGAAACGTACAAAGATAAAGAATAAAAACAGGAACAGAACTAAACATTGGTAATCACTACCAAAGCGCTGCCGCCACTGAGCCACAAGCAATATTACTTTATTTAGTTTAAAACCTATAACTTACTTGTATCTTTTGCCTCTTGATCTGGTCGCAGCGCTTAATTTCCTCCTTGATAGCGGCTTCGGTGTGAGGATGGCAGCCGGGGTGGGCGTGCAGGAAATTCTCGCGGTAGATTAGGTCTTCATCCAGGACGTCCCATAACTTAGAAAGGCGCTCTCTTAACTCCAATACCTGAAAGAAATGTTAATGTCAATATTCGCTAGATGAACTTGCATTGCGTTGCAAAAATAGACTTTAATCTTATCTAATGGAAAATTATGATGAAATCTAACTTAAGGCAACAAAGAGGAAGCACAGACAAGGTACTTTTGCCCGCTGTTGAGGAACTAAAGTTCGCGAATGTCCGCCGAAGACTTGTCACAGACTCGACACAATTTGTTCACTAGAAATCTAGTGAAGCGACAATTTGGAGGCTGTATACAGAGATTACGATGTGTTGTAATTTACTTTAACTTAATGTTTCAGAACTCTTGAGTTTGTGCGGTCCGGTCCGTTGATGTCCTCGGTAGTCCGGGAGACTTTTGTCCTCCGCGGACTGAAGTTGCAAATAAGCGTCAGCCGTTACATTTGTAAGCGATCTGATGTATTTACGGCAAAGAAAATAGAGACAACAAACACAAAATGTGTATATCTTGGATGTATTTACCCTATTATTAGTCTGCTCGAATCGCTCCTGCAATTCCTGCTGAAGCTTGGCGAGGCGGTCCATGTTCAAGTCTGTCACCTTGAAGTCCACAGACAGGGATGTCACTACGATATGTTCGAACTTGTTCTGCGGCTTGATTTGAAGCTTTTCTGTTGAAAAAAAAGATGATTCGCATAACATAAAACCATTGCCTACCTCAAAGCTTCATTTGGTTAAACTTTCCTAGTATGAATCCATTTATTAAGCCTTTTGTGCTGTGCGAGTGGTTTTATAGTCAGCCTGCCCGTTGACAAGTAGGCCTCCTCCAGCTGCTTTCAGGTTTACCGCGTTTTTGCCCGTTACTTTAGAGTAGGCTAGCTATTTTTTTCTTACGTTGCCTGATAGCCTGACTATCTTTGCTTAGCCGACTCTCTATATTTCTGGCGGTACTATATTACGACATCAAAGATTGTAAGATTGAGAAAAATTAAGAGTTAAAATTATATTATTAGAATTAAAAACTTTACTTTCTTTACTAGCACTTTTTTTTACGGACGCTGATATTATAAAGTAAATGCAGTGTAAACACGAAACAAAATATTAATACAATGAAACTTTTACGATTTTTTAATGCTTATTTTTGAAAATTTATATTTTATTTTTACTTTAATCTATTAATGATGTTGATAAACTGGCTGAAAGGAACGCTCTCTGTAATTTTACACACTGTATTACAGCACTTACCCATAATATCCTTAATCTCCACTTGGGTGTTCAAGAATATCTCAGCACGCTTGTCCCTCTCTGCCTGTAAGACTTCGAGGTGATTCTTTAGCCTCTCCAGCTCCTCTTCGGAAGGGAGCGGGATCTCCTGCAACTCCTGGATGGTGACGCCAAGCTTCTCTGCCAGGTCACGTTGCCATTCAAGCAGTCTCTCCATTTTCATGCGACGCTGCTCCACTTGTTCTCTGTATCTGTTTGAAATGACAATAACTTATAGGTTTTTAAGTTGGTGCCAAAAGGCGTCACTATCTAGATAAGTAACAATCACTGTTGTCTTGTCACAATGCTTTGAAATAACCTATGCTGCAAGATAGTATGAACAAAAAAAAGTTTATGGACATATAAGACTTAAACCTTGACCATCATAATACATAAAAGTTCGTAGAACATTGGGTCAGCCAGGCAAGAAGCATCAATAACTTGTTTTCAGCATATGCAATTTAGCAGAAAAGCTCTATAGCTTTTCCATCCTCTATTAGTAAAGACTATAAACATATTTTAATGTAATAAAAACTTTAAAATATTTTTATATAAAAGTAAGGTAAGATAAGTTTCTCAACTACTGAAAGTGATGTTTTGCATTTTCAGCCTAAAATAGCAAGCAGGAATGACATAAAAGTACAAAGTGAAAATGTTTAATGATTACTTAACCCTTCTCGTGCCCCTTACTCACTGTAGACTGGAAAATCCATAAGAAAAAAATATTGTGGCACGCAATAGAATAAAAATTTGTGAAAATACTAATTTTAAAAACTTCTGTGAGACATTCCAGGCAAAACTACTACATGTTTAGACTAAATGATAACTATCCACCTATAGAAATTGAATGCAAATATGCCTTATTAGACTTTGTATAAACACCCCTAACCTCCATCTAGATGTTTGCAACAGTAACAACAATTTACCAAAAAGTTAACTTTCATTACTTTGTACTCCAGTGTTCCTGAAATTTTCGAGAACTGTTAATAATAAAAACCAACTACATGTCACTAACCCTGCAATCTGTTCCTCCAATTCCCTCTTGTACTCAGCCAACATCATGTCTTCTTTAAAGTCCAGGATAGTAATATCCACTGACAAACATCTGCTCAGTTCTTCTGTTTCTTCTTTTAGTTCTGTGAATTTATAAAACTTAATGTTTATACAGTCAACAGCACACCCATCTGAATTCCGTTCATCTTTGATTATGGAATAATTAATTTTACAAAAATGACAGTGTAAAAATTTATTAAAAATGGATGGAACTAAAACTCGGATGTTCAGTAGCTTGGAGTAAAAGGTCACAAAACTGACTTTCAAGACATAATTTATCAAGCTCCGTCAATCACAAATAGAATGAGAATGAAAATATATTTCTTGACCTCAGAAGCATAAGGTCTGATGTGTGATTGAAAACCTTGCACATATCTGACCTTATGCTTCTGAGGTCGAGATTTATTTAGTATCCTTTATCGAGGATAACATATCAAATGGCTGAGGTTTCCTTTTAAGTATAGTACCTACCTATATTATAAAATTACAAAAGATACATGAGAGTTAGAACTACAAGTTTTTGTAAATATATCTATCTAATATAAAACTAAAAGTAAGTAATGTAAACAAGTAAGTTTTATACCTATTTAAATAAGGTAAGTGTTGTTGAAAATACTATTTCTTGATGTAAGCCAGGTGTTAGTGTTATGTATGTTATCAATTCATGAAATGGTATGTAATATCAGTAAATATATAAATTATTAAAATAAATTAACATTAACAATGATGATGAATGAATATCATCATTGTTAATGTTAATTTATTTTTTTAACTTAAGTTAATAATATGTTGTTTGTTGAGTTTGACTTTTGTAGGAGGTTGATAAGCCATGACTCTACCTATGACAAATTTAGTTCAATAACTAACATATTAAGACCTACGTATTTTGTTATTCAGGAACGAAGGGTTAAATTACTAATAGAACACAATTTAATCCAATCATTCTATAGCTGCCAGTTTCTATGACATTGATAAAGACAGTCAAGAATTAATGTTTGGACAGCTGCACATGCGAAGACCTGTTAAACACCACAAATACTGTGGTTTGTGTGGCAGAATACTGGCCACCAAAGTTTTTCCAAAAATGCCATCAACATAAGAAGATACAATAAGCCAATCCAGTGGTGCACAAATTGACATTTAGGGACTACTTACACTAGAAGTGAATATTTACATAATAAAACAGATTATGTATTTTACTGAGTCAAATTTACAGCATGAGTAGTTGATTTGTTTTTTTACAATATTTAAAACATGTAAGTACTTACTATCAACTTGCCCCTGCATTGTTTTGAGCTTTTGTCTTGTTTCAGAAATAACATCTCGGTGGAGCTCAGTTTCTATCTGTATTAATTTGTTTATGTTGTTGACCTTCGTAGCATCTTCGAAGCCGAGATGAGACCAGTTCAGCCATAGCTCTTCCATCATGACTCGCACATTATGTGCTATTTTATCTTGGACTTCATCACTGGAAGAGAATAGTAAATCATGTTTACGATGACTAGATACTCATTGATTTCTTTGATTAAGATGGGGAGTGTCGACAACTTAAATGTATCGCATTGGTACATAGGCTGTAACGTCTTTTTGGACGAAAAATTACCACCCGTTCTCTTGTCCATTGTGATAAAATAACAAGCGTTGGGTGTTGACAATTATATCAAATTCTCGTCACTGGACCGTGAAATTATGGAAACAATATACATAATGGGGGCATATTATAAGGGAGGTATACGAAAAATGACGAAAATACTTACAACAATTTGTAAACGTCGTCGGTTAGAGCAATCATTTTCCTCAAGATACACTTTCACAAATAACACACATAAAAGTCACATGAATTAATCACACAAAATCAAGCACTTACTTCACAAAATGGTAATAGTTTAGAATTACATTTACAACAGAACGAATGCAACCAACGAGCAAGAAACGTTTGAAGTTTTCAAATTCAATACGTTACAAAACAAAATGTCTACGAAAGCACTGTGATTGGTGGAATCTGCTGACACTTTAAGCACAGACCAAAATTCAAATACATAAGTCGTTCAGAAATGACAAAATGTCAGTTGGATTATTTATTAGCGTTAAAAAATACCGGATAATCAAAAGTAAGAAAGGAAAACGGACGGAGTACGAAATTTTCTTGACATTGCTCGACTTTGCCTCTTCTCTGCTTTTCTTGACATCAAACGCCCACTGTTGTTGTTGAAAGACTATCCGTCCACTTCCGTCAGCGCGCCAGATAGATCTCGCCTCTTTCCAGTTCCGAAACTGGCTATAATCCATATTAGTGTTTTCAAACTTAGTCCGTGTTTATATTCGCCAAGGATTTTATAAGTACTATACTCTTTGCAAGTTACAAAGAAACTTGTGACACATCCCGTGACTTTACTGTTGACACAAATAGTGATGTGCCCTAACGAAATCCAACCGATTCTTTTTGAAAATCGAGAAAGTTTAAAAAGAAAGTTTAATCGATTTTTAATCCAATGAACTTATTAAAATAAGAGATATACTGCAATGTTCTACCACCAGAGTGCCATATACAGCTTTTTGAAAAGTCTTTCTTCCTTTTTTGGTATTATTTACCAAATAAAAGCAAAACAATAACGAAAACTTAATTAAAACAGTAACAAAAGTTAAAATAGGAACTATGCGAAAAATGCCGATAACACAAACCGCAAGGCAGACGCTCTCGTACTACTGACGTCAACGCATAAGTTTACACAAGACGACCGAACCGATTCATCGATATAGATAATAGGTATACACGTTCCGTTCCCCTATACACGTTCCGTTTTACGCATCAAGTATTTAAAGGAAGTCCTATTAATTTATTTTTTAAATCGTTATGATATATTATTGGTTTGCAATTTTTGCTTAGATTTTTAGATGCAAGCATTATTGTGTTTTTGCAATGACGTAAGTGCCGTGTGGGGAAAGCCGTAAAGAATACACTTCCTCACCGCCAACAGGAGGCGTGTCGTATGAGTCGACTAATTCCTGTACCACGAGACGGGCAGCAGCGTCTTCGTGCGAAATCTGATAAAAAAAACTGCGCCCGCCAACCCGCCTGCCAAGGGTGGCGAGTATTGGCAATCTCCCCCGATGATCAGTCATTGGGGGAGGCCTTTGTTCAGCAGTGGACCAAGGCTCATATGGCTGAAATGATGAAAAAAAATGATGAATGATATAAAAATTATAAATTGAAAATATATTTTATAAAATATTATCGTAATTAGTATGGGTAAAACGGAAAATGCCAAGTGTCATAAGTATCTTCTTATCTTGAAAGGACTATAAATTCCTTGAAATTCGCCTACACCACTCGACAAGCTAAAATCGATATATTATGCTCAATCCGAAACAAGAAGTGAAGAGTCGACCGGAAGAGGAGATTGGCTTAATTTACAGGTATCATACCCTTAATAATTCGACTAATTAATCGATTTCAGCTTACCCGAGTGGTGTAGGCGAATATAAACATGGACCAAGTTTGAAAAAACTAATATTGAATAAGGGCAGTTTCGAAACAGAAAGGGGGTGGGGTCTAGTCTTAAGTCTGGCCTAGGGACTGGCTAGTGGGCTGACAGAAGTAGACAGAAGGATCGTCCAATGGCAACGTCTGTCCCCACAATGTCAAGAGGAGTCCATCCTTCATTCCTTCATTCAGCAATTGAATAAAGGTTAGTAGTCCACATAGACAAGTACTTATTAAGTGGTCCACTATAGTTATTGCAAAGAGCTAGCTGGTTTACGTATTTTTTCTAGATAATGTACTTGGTCCTAGTATTTTATACTTGCTTTTTGCATACTACATAATTAATATAGCTATAAACTTTAGAACGCAAGAAAAAAATGCTAGAGTGCCCTACTTTCTAACGAGTGAAGTTATCCGTTTTGGATGTTGCTAAACCAACAACGGTTTCCCTTGATGACATCTACGGTTACGGATGCGTTTAGCATACCGACGATGCACGCAGCGCTGCGACGCGACGGTTTTTGAAATACGAGACGTCCGTGTCCGCGTCTCCGCGTGACATCAAGAATAAATGTAAATAAATAAATAAGACATACAGTTACAGACAGTGAGCTATACGTGTTTTATTAAAACTTTAAAGTTTTATTATTATTATTTAACTCCTTTTCACCATTTAGTAATAAAGGCAAAAGCGGCCAAAGAAACTTTTAACATAAAATAACCCAAGCATGTGACTTTGCGTTTTCGTTTAGTTGAGGCGTTATACTTATTCATTTTTGAGGACTACACAAAAGTACCTAGGTATGTTATTGCAGAACTGGCAATTAAGTTGGTAAACTCTAAAAAGCTCTTCTTTTTACCCGTCTACGGCAAGGCCCTTAACAAGAGCTGACTTTAGCAGCATTAGCAGTCTAAACAGGGTATGAACGTTAGGTGTATGACGAATATATTTTTGTACTTTGTAAATAATGTACTAACTCTGTAATGAATTTGATGTCTGAAATTAATGAAATATTATTTTATTATTTATTTGTTTCATTATTTATTTAATTATTTAGTTGACGACCGTCTGGTAAGTAGTGGTTCGCGCTCCGGACTACAAATCCAGCGGTTGCGGGTTCTAATCCCGCAAGGAGCAAATGTTTGTGTGATGAATACGAGCGTTTGTACCTAGTACTTAAGTCGTGGATTTATATTAAAATATTTAAGTATGTTTATCCGTTATTTAGTCGCCATAGTAGAAGCTTTGCTTATTTTGGGGGTAGATAAGTAATTGGTGTGATTGTGCAAAACAATTAATTTATTTGTTTATAACAAGACAGATTCTACATTCCTTTACGTTAATTAAAATCTCCTAAAATGTCTTAGTATCTACATAATGCAGCACACAGGGTTATAATTTGCTCAGCGGCCACAGTGTAACTAATAACGGTGCGAGACATGAGCAAATGAGCAATCTGTAATTGCCTAGTAACTCATAATAAGCAGAGTTGACTGCGCAATTCTTGTGAATTAGGGGCGCGTGACGTTAAGTGGAAACTAGTTTTGGCAAGTAGGTACAGGGTAGGGTTGAACAAATAATTAAAAACCAGCCAAGTTCGAGTCGGACTCGTCCAAATATTTTCTAGAGGCAACTATGCCGCGCCGCGCCGCGCCGCTCCGCTGCCGCGACGTTGTAATGCGGTTTAGATCATCTAAATCAATACAAATAATAGTTGTCGCGCCGCGCCGCTCCGCTGCAATGCCGCACCGCGCCGCTATAGTGCGGTTCGAGCTTTAACCCGATATGCGTAGTGGCGCGGCGATTTGCCATAAGCGCAAATGGTCCTGCTTCGATTCCTGATCCAGTCAATTTAGGAAACGAACATTTCTAAATTAGCTTGGGTTATTAGTCTCGTTACCTGGTAAAACAAGGAGATCAATTTCTCACTTTGAGAATAGTCATAAATAATAGTAATTTATTTAGTTTATACGCCCTATTCCAGGCACTTATTCAGATCATGAGCTATTATGTAGCTTAAGCACTAGTGTTACAGAAATCAGAAACAACGAGGGTATCATCTACCACAACACCAAGACAGACAGACAATATAGAAATTTATTTTTCCAGAAATCGAAACCGGGACCTCAGTCACAGTGACACCAAGTCTGTTAAGTAATATTTTTTGGGACCTAGCGTATATTTACTTAGGTTTTATTTTTAGATTTAAATCTGCCTACACTAACATGTTAAACCCCCGACAATATCAGCTGAAGCGGTTAAATCGTAGAGTTAATATGATACCATACCTCGGGAATATTCCTTGGCTTACACAGTTGAAAATTTGATAAATAATAGACAGAAAGTCCAAAACAAAATCGATTTTTCATCTAGCGCTTGCCACGCGCCACATGCCGGTAATAACACGAACTACATCGTTAAAATAAGACGAAAACATAATAAACAATGTTTTTGGTTGACTTGGCTGTTACAACAAGTCTCGCAGTAAATTTTAAACCACAAACTCACTCGCTTCCATTGCACATCATGAGCAATAACGTCATGCTTGATAGACACGCGCAGATAGTATCTGAATGCATGCTCGCGGTTTGAACTATATACAATTACGGTAACAGTGAGTCATAACATTCAGTAATTTGAGTTTAATACTCGTAGTTAAAATTAACATGTTAGTACAAAATCTTGGGCAATAATTAACAAGTAGGATCTACCTGAAAGAGTTAAAAAAGTTTCCATTTAAGAGTCCGTCCTACCAATCGTCTTATTTTCCGTTTATTTTGTTCTCCGATTGTAAAAACATGAAATATAATTGAAATAAAATGACATGTGATTTTAAAAGATTAGTTCTTGCTCTTGCATCTGGTTAAAGGGATTTTTCATATCATTTCAAAAATTAAATAAGCTCACCAGTATTTACTACTACCCATAATACTTATTTCAGAAAAGTCTAACCAAAGGCACTGGCTCGAATCTGATAAATAATAATACTAAATAATAGTCATCCTAATATAAAGTACAGACAACGGTAGGTCAACCTACCAAAAAAGTTAAAGGTCATTGAATTTATCCAACATGTAGAGATCAATTTCCGACGACCTCCGTAGCCGAGAGGCGAGTATACCGGACTTGGTGACGCTATCTCTGAGGTCCCGGGTTCGATTCCCGGTCGGTCAATGTAGAAAAATAACTTTTCTATATTGTCTCGGGTCTGGGTGTTGTGGTACCGTCGTTGTTTCTGATTTCTGTAACACAAGTGCTTAAGCTACTTATCACAGGATCAGAGCAATGTATGTGATGTTGTCCATATTTATTTATTTATTTATTATTATTTATTTCAATTGAGAAAATTTGACATTTTGTGGTAGGTTGACGTGCTGTTGTCGGTACCTACTTACATAATATAATTAATCAATAAATATTTCAACTACATAGTTCTTAGCCAACGTATTAAGACTAATGTTTGACGATGTTACATTACTCTAACTGGGTCTAAGTATTAATTTGCTAAACAAACAAAAACTATCATTACAGCACCCACTCCAACTGTGCATCGCACGTAATAATTATTTACACGTAGGTACAGCTCTAAAATCGACCTATAGTCCAAACAGTAAGGCTCAAAATGAGTTAGCCAAGACGTCGTCTATTTAAATTCAAAGAAAGCCTCAACACCCAGCCGCAAAGTGATAATCGAGAACCATTACAAACCGCAAAGCGCAATACAGGGTGTCAGAAATCATTTTCGCGTCAATAATAAAATAAATAAATATGTTTACGCTAGCCAAGCAAGACACCAATATTATAATAGTCTCGAAGAAATCAATTAAGATCCTTGTGTTACCAGTGCTACCAGGACACTCAGACCCCAGCCAATTATGAAAAATAGTTTGACTAGAACTGGAATTCGAACTCGGGATTGCGTTCAATGCGAAATACCGCTGAACTAAGTCAATCGAGTTTTTGGTAAATAGATATTATAGGATAAAGATGAAAGGAAATCGTTTGTTTTGAAGGACGTGATGAAGACAACGATATTAAATACCCGATGAAGAGATTAAAAGGCACGTAATGAGGAGATCGATGCGCGTGAGTGTAATTAGTGAGTGGAGAGGTAGAGAACTACCGAAGAAGATATGGATGGATTGAGTGATATGCTACTGGGAAGGGAGTGTAAGACTGGATAACGATTGAGTGAGTCACGCTAACGATAAGCATTCTAGTGTACCTAATACGAAACTATCGCTTCGCAAAAATCAATCGAAAAGTAATACAAAATAACGTTTACTTTTCGATTGACTTAAGCGAAATTGGGAAGCGATCACTCAACAAAATTAACTCTGGACCTCTGAACTACTCTGGAGACGTATTTATGAATCATGCGAATTCCAATCCGAACACGAAATCGCCAAGATTCGCATGCGAATTCCTAAAATCACCATTTTTGAAAATTCATTCCATGAATTCTGCAACGACCACTCGTTTTTCTTTTTCTACGAGTACTAGTAGAAATTATGGAAGAATGACATTGACAAGTAAACATATATTTGACAGAAATTTGACTTTAACTTTTTATTTACGTTCCGTTTATTGCGATTTACTACCGGTTTTTAAAATCAATGAGTTTTTGCATTCCGTTTCATAATATTTTCTGCGTAAAACGAAAATAGTTACGAGTGATTTAAAAATGCGTAAAATCGTGAGCAATAGAAATGAATTTCATACACGAATTGTTTTCGTGTTCGAATTCGAAATTCATTTCTAATGCTTCAAAAATACGTCTCCTGAACTGAAAGAAATTACGGTGGTTCGAAACAGTCCTTGGTGCGTGAGGCTGATGCGTATTGGCCG
Organism: Anania hortulata; assembly: GCA_963576865.1. Lineage (NCBI taxonomy): Eukaryota > Metazoa > Arthropoda > Insecta > Lepidoptera > Crambidae > Anania > Anania hortulata. Next base: position 4,114,874 of record OY756400.1, read on the forward strand.
GGTTTTGTTTTTAAAAATATTGACAATCACGTTTTTACAACAAAAGATTTTCAAGCGTAAAGCCACTTTATGAAAACTCTGGCACTTGTACCATCCTGTATCTATGGTTATATCTTATGTTAATAGCTCAAGGTTTGACTACGGCCAGTTACGTTTTAAGTCGGCTTCATCAATTAATTACATTAAACAAACCTGTTTGTTTGTTTGTTTAAATGGGCTAGTTTCCTGGGTCAAAAAATGATTATTATTTAGTCCGTCAGTTACATTATCAAAAAATATTGGACTTATATTTTGTCTTTTGTCAATCAAACAAGAAATGACGAAGATAAAGCGCATCAAAGTGAGCACGTGACGTCACGTCTTGCTAGAAAGTGTCGCAAGGCGTGACGTTACACAGGCTATATCTTCATCATTTTTTGTTTGATTTAGAAAAAAAATAATACGTGTCCAATATTTTCTGTTAATCCAACTGACGGACTAATTAGATTTTTGTAGAAAATTAGCCCATTCAACATCGATCCATTTGTCTTTTAATAGTAGCAAATGACTGTAATATGCACTTACCTACTGTATTAGTTATTAGTTAGTACAATCATTTGACCTTCACCTGAAAAAAATCCAGGGGGTTTTAATCATATCTTTATTGATTTCAAAGTTTTTAAAAAGGTAAAGGAGGGCGAGTAACGAGTGGCTTTAAACATTACCTAACATTTGTATTCTTCTATGACGTGTCAATAGCGATTTTATCTAGACAGACTCAGACTAGCACTTGGCACTTTGGCAGCTTACAGACGGCATTTTGTGTTGCCCTATTTAGACACTTAGCCTCGTTGTCATTTCCTAATGTTATTTCCCAAAAATACTAAAAAAATTATAAGCGTGGTGGCACGGTAATTCGCCTGCCACGCAATTCCTGGTTTAATTCGATTCAGGAAAAAAATGATTCTAAATGGATACCCAAATTGGATGTAAGTTGTCAGAAATAATCGATTTAATGTTATTTATTAAATTGGGTCGGGTCTGTAATGACCCGTGCCCCTTCCTCCGTACTGAACTTAGAATTTTGGAAAAATAAGGTTTACATACTATAGTGCTTTTCTTGAAGATTTACAGGAAAAAAGGAAAAATAAGAAGTACCTACGGACCCACTCCACGCGAATTCAACTTGCACTTGTCCAGTTTTTTTTTTGATCTCGTGGCGATGAGGACGTTTTTAAAAAGTGCCTACATTTTTATATGCTTGCCTAAGTTCCGTTTGGTTTTAGCGAAAATCGATAATATGCGGAGTTTGGAGCTGTTCATTCCCCGACTACGCTTCTGATGAAACAGTTGGTTATTTATAATACTTACAGAATTCTTGAATAAATAACGTCTTAACTTTCGTCGTATAGCCAGAGTGAAAATGTATTCTTGTTAGTTACGACATACGTAACGTTGCAAAAAACAAAACTCAAGTTTTTATTACGATATCTCGTCATAAACAGTTAATCGAATAACTCTGGGCCATTACATTCGCGATCTTACGTCGTCCTAACTAAATCATGCCGATGAAGTATAGTATGAAAAATATAAATAATATACAAACTTTTTAAATGAACTTAAATCCATTTAAAGTAGCAATGCAATGTTTATACTAGTACGTAATTCTATATTCTCTAACTACACTAAAAATACAATGCGCTTTTTAACTTCGCAAATTCAGTTTTTTTTACCAGTAGTACCAATAGCTTCTCGAGTACTTAGTACTTACCTAGTAGGTAGAACATTAGAACCCAAATTCCCGTAATTTATTAGAAGTCGCAATCCAGTTTCGATCAGAGGCCCAATTCCCGTAATTTGACAGCAGTCGCAATCCGGTGTCGATCGGCTCCCAGTAACATTACGATCACAAACGGTATTCTCGTAAACCCAAAAAATGCGATTATAGTTCGCAATGCGACTGAAAATGGAAGAAACCAAAATTCTATATTTTTTGTTCTATTTTCAGTCGTATTGTGATAGTTTTGATAATTTTACGTCAAATTAAAAGTTTACGAGACTACTGTTTGTGATCGTAATGTTACTGGGAGCGGATCGACACCGGATTGCGACTATTGTCAAATTACGGGAATTGGGCCTCTGGTCCCAGTAACATTACTATCAAAATCGGTATTCTCGTACACTTTTAATTAGAGAAAAACGTATAACTGTCAAAACTGAAAATGGAACAAAAACATCTCGTTTTTGTTTCTTCTATTATTAGTCGCATTATGAACTAAATCGTACAAGTCGAGTTAAAGGAAAATGCATCATTATGAGTTCAAGAAAGTCGTCATTGAGCAATGAAGTAGATAGATATTCACATCTTTACTTCTACTCTGTCGTCACAACAATTCTGTATATTTTTCTTTCCCTTATTCCTTGCGCTTTACCCTATTTCTAGGGTAAACATGTCACGATCATAGAATACTTTTCACAACAGTAAAAAAACGAATACTACATCTGTAATCTGTATGCACGTCACGGAGGTGTTAAGGGTTTTTCGAAAGAGGAAGACAATGGGTTTCTGAAACAAAGAGCTTGCGCACGAGACAATCTTATCGGCGGCGGCGCCCGCGCAGAATCAAATGCATTCGAAATGTAAGGGTATGGACACACGCAGATTTTAAACCTGTGCTATTTTGTGAAACCCACAAAAACTTATTTTTAAGATATAAAAATGATTAAGATACCTCAAACGGTAAAAATTAACCCATAAAGGATCACTTCGTTGTCCGTCTGTCTGTCTGTCTTTTTGTCAAGACTCTTTTTACGAGGAATGCGTTGAAGTAGGTATCAACTTGAAAATACTCAAGTCTGCTGTGAAAAATCTGTATTCTTAAGGAAATCAAAACCTAAGGGATGATTCCGTTGACCTAGAATCATTAAAGTCAAATTTTGATAATGGCGTCTCCTAGTACACCCAGACCCGAGCCAATTTAGAAAAGGTATTTTTTTCAATTGTCCTAAATCAGGATTTACTCCGGGACCCTACGTTTAAGGCAAATCATCGCGTCACTAAGCCTATCGGGTCGTCGAATTAGGCCCTCCTTCATTTATTCTGTGCCTTTGCGATAGATTGCGCTTTGGAGAGATTGCTACTGTAAATTTCAATTTTGATGTGCAGATGAAAATAGCACAACGCGTTAGTGAGTTCTCTGCTTAAGTGCGTAACGCTTGCGCAAACTTGAGACAATTACCTAAATAGCCGCCGAATCGCTGCGATTACGCTGCGTTCTTTTCTGAAACGTTTTAAAAAATAAATTATAAAATTACGAAAATGTGAACTACTAAACTGAGCTTGAATTACTTAAGTGCTCCGTTCAAAATGTATAATTCATTTAGCGCCTGCATAACGTAACTAATATTGCATATAATAAAGTTCGTGTACTTACGAAAATAAAGAAGAATTTGCTTTAGCAAGTAAAATATGGTTAATTAACTATTTTAAAATGTAGTAAATTCTTTGCCCGCTTGTAGATAACACTTACTAGGTAGCTACCTTGTTTTTGTTACTAAACGTAAGTTTAAGAATTACTTACAAATAAAAATTAATTCAATTACTTACACCGTAAAGGAAAATACTTGTTTTCTTAATTACGTCGTTTAGGTAACTAATTTCTGCAGCATCATACCTATATCTTTTTTACTTTCGAACTAAATGGGGAACATAATTTACCCTTTTGTTGAAGTTTTGTTCATTTATTAACAACACACGACACTATTATATACTTACCAGTCTACTTAATTACGTTACACTTTAGAAAGAGTACATACTTAGTTTTTAGGGTTCCGTACCTGAAAATGAAAAATAAACCTTTATAGGATAAGTTCGTCGTCCGTCCGTTTATACGTACATACAAGTTAATGGCAATATTATTATTATTCTGGCCTGATCCTCAGAAGTGCAACACTTATTCTAATCTGTTGCATAGCTGCTCTTTATGCCCGCGCATGTTACTATTGTAGAGGTGCAGATGAATATTAACAGGAACAAGTAACAAGAGAAAGTGAAATCCATTTCATTAAAATCAAACGTTTAGTTTCATAGAGCAACATTGAAATATATAAAAAAACGGTGGTCCATACAATGTGTGCTACCTCGATGATATTGTATGAAGCATCTGAAAAAATGTCACGATTTCGTTGTTCCTCCCTTCCTCCCATAGTAAACGTTGCTCTATATGGGCAGCTATATGTTAGCTATATGTTTATGTTATATATGTTTAGCTATATGTTCTATATGATCTCAAAGTTTGAAGGAGATACCTATTATTTTGTACAACCTATATATCTGAGTTTATTTGTCGTTTTACTGTCGATCTAAGAGAATCGCGTAATAACTTATTTTTTAAATAAGGGTTATGTTTTAATAAAAGGCCAAGTGTAAGATTTGTTACTATTTAAATAGCATTCATAGGGACTAGCGAGCAGTGTGGGGACGGCCGTAAAGAATACATATCCCCACCGCCAACAGGAGGCGTGTCGTAAGAGGCGACTAATTCCTGTAGCACGAGATGGGCAGGAGCGTCTGCGTGCGAAATCTTATAAAAAACTGCGCTCGCCAGCCCGCCTGCCAAGCGTGGCGAGTATTAGCAATCCAATCCGATAAAGTCTTTTTGGGACTAACTCCAAAATTCAAACGAGTCGATTACCAGGAAAAAGCTAGTAATTACTATAATCTAGACATAAGTAGGTATTAGGCCATCTGTTCATTTCAAGTAATGACCACAATTGTCATCTTGGAACACGATTCTCAAGATGATATATGATTAAGGAAGCGAAGTAAGTTATTTCCCAACTGCCGTGGACGACTGGTGACAGTGTAATTGGTTATAGCAAATTTCGCTATCACGACTCGAGAGAAATCATTTATAATAATATTATTTTACTGATATTACTTAAGTGTAGCACAGAAATTGATAAAATACAATGTAACTGTCAAGCTATGAGCGTTAAGATATACAATTTAAGTCACCAAAAGTCTTGAAATTATTCAATAACTGTCAATTTTTAACCCCCAACAAAAATGAGGGGTGTTATAAGTTAACGTGTGTATCTGTCTGTGGCATCATAGCTCCCAAACGAATTAAGCGATTTTGATGTAGTTTTTATGTTTTTAACCTGATATTACAGATATGGATCTTAGCTATATTTTATGAAGATCTGTTCAGCCGTTTGAAGGTCAGCTCATTTCCTACTTGACAAAAGGATTTTTGAGCTTATTGCAAACTTTCACAGGTCCGTTTGATTTAAAATGATGCACTGTTACCTTAGTATTATTCGCTAGACATCACAACCTTGAACTGTTGCTGCAGCATCAAGCATCATCTGTGGGATTCTCCTAAGCAAATTACTGCTGATACAGCGTGTGTGCGCATAATAATGGTCTCAATGAGGTGTTAGATAAATAATGATCAAGGCCTTGAGCTGAGGCAGCACATTTGTGTCGGGGGTTTTTTTAAATTTTCAAATTTAACGTTAGAATAGAATAGAAAACATTTATTTGACACACACGAATAAAATATTTAAAAAAACATAACAATAAAACAATGAAGGATATCTGGTGTGTCTAAAAGGGAACCTATTGTCAGCTCAGCATTTGTCGTGACAGTCACAGAATTATCACGACGCTGATTTACGGCGGGGACCTCCGACGTGCAGCGAGTGATGCAGCGGTTTAACGGACCACCAGAAAGCCCCAAATCCCTTCAACGGACCCCGAGCTCTTGGGAGCACAGAATCGGTCAAAGAAACCCGGATCCAATTAACTTTATATCGCGAATATAAAAAATCATGTCACTTACATAGTAATGCTTTTGTTATAAACTAAACACAGATAATGAGCTTTTGCGCATCACTTTAAGCGCATATTATGGTCTGGATTTGAAATTCAATTAAGGCTCGAGTTCGGGTATTAAGTGAGCCTAACACATCTTGTCTCGGGTCGGGATTTTGTGGCACCGTCGTTGTTTCTGATTTCTTTAACACAATTGTTTTATCTACTTTAGGATCAGAACAATGTATCTATGTAGTGTTGTCCAATATTTACTAAGGCGGCTCTAACGGAGTCTATTCGGCTAGGGCAAGAAGATCGCAGTTCTTTCAAGGGGTAATGTAATCCTACATGTACAAGGTAGAGACGAAAATAATAATTACCTTACCTAACTAGGCTTTTTGACGACCGTTTTGTGTAGTGGCTCGTGCTCCGTACTACAAAGCCAGCGGCCACGGGTTCGAATCCTAAAAGGGGCAAGTGTTTATGTAAAGAGCTCGAATATAATTCGTACCGGAGTCAAGGTATCCTATTATATATTCTGTGGTCAAGGTATGTATTTCCGTTATCTAGTCACCGTAATACAAGCTATGCTTAATTAGGGACTACATTTGGTGTCCTATTTCCAACCGGCCAAATCTTTAAGCCAATATGTTATGTTCAGCAATGGAGCCCTACGCCTGAATTGACGATTATTTATTTATGTACAATAGGTACACTAACAGGATACAGTCTATATATGATTAAAAAAAGAGTATACACAACATCGCATAACGTCGACGTCGGCTGGCTTGCCGTCGTGAGGGCTGTCATGCGTGCTAATGATCTCACAACTAGAGACGATCAAGACCGCGCGAAGTGGAGGAGTAAATAAAGGAAAGCGGACTCTGGGCTCCAAAGTAATGGCTTTGGACGCAACCGGGATTGACCGTACAGATGAAGAAGACGACACAACATCGCATAAATATCATTGTCAGGCGTCATTTTTGGAACAGTTTATTATTATTTATCTATATCTTTATGTATACAGATCAAGGTGATATAATTGTTTACAATCTTAACAAAATATGAAGAACGGGCTGCCTTGCCTTCACGATGTCCTTTTGTTGAATTCTTAAATACTCTACTTTCGCTTTTCCTTCAGATTTTTATTGATCTCCGTTTATAGCGTTGTTCATTTAAGTAATAATAACAATGATATCAGGTGCTTACGTGTGATTAAATAAATATATATTTGTTCCAACAATCACACCAAGCATCTAGCCCCAAAGCAAAGCTCATACTATGGCGACTAGATAGATAACGGATTAAACATACTTATATACTTTTATAAACATTTATATAACAGGTACAAATGGTCGTGTTTATCACTTAAGCAAACATTCCTTTGTACTTTTCATTAAACAAAACATTACTTTCTATTAGTTCATAAGCACAGAAACTTTGTTAAATTTATAACCTCTACAACATTTTATTATCATTTTAATGTAGTAGTTACTTAACTAATTATCAGTATATGTAACTAGCGGCCGCCCGCAACTTCGTACGCGTGGAGTTAGTTATTTGCTTATAATTTTTATTTGTATTCAAAAAAGCTAAATACCTAATGTTTATTATAGTAATTAGCTGTTTTTAATAATTCTTATACTTAAATACCATTTAAAATCCTTCAACCATAATTACTTTAACTTCAATAACATTGGACTTTCATACAAACTACCATCCCCTATTTTAACCCCAAAAATGGGTTGATTTCTAAAGATACATTATTAGTACACCTCCACACCATTTAAAGAATATAATAATACATTTTAAATTTCATGTCTCCTTACTTACTTACTTCAAAAACTTTCATATAAACTTCCAACCCCCGTTTTACCACCTTAGGGGTGGAGTTTCGTAAAATCCGAATATAAACCTAAACCTATAAGAAACCTACCTACCAAATTTCAAGTTTGTAGGTGTTATAGTTTCTGAGATTTCATGATTAACCAGTGAGTGGTATTTCGCTTTTAAAGTATATACTAGCTGTCCCCGCGAACTTCGTACCGCGCCTTCATACATTTCTTTTTGTGAATATTTCCGTGTTTTTTAATAGTTATTCTGCTATTTGGGGCTGAGACAAATTCAACAAATCAAAGATCATAAAAATGGGTCCAGCCGTTCTCGACTTATAAATGGTGTAAGTAACTAACCCGACTTTGTTCTATATATAGACTAGCTGTCCCGGCGATCTTCGTACCGCCCCTACATATTTTTTTTTTGTGAATATTTCCGTGTTATTTAATAGTTATTCTGCTATTCGGGGCTGAGACAAATTCAACAAATTAAAGATCATAAAAATGGGTAGAGCCGTTCTCGAGTTATAAATGGTGTAACTAACCCAACTTTGTTTTATATATATGATGATACTCATACATTTTTCATATAAATAATTAGTTAGGTTAACATACTTTTTGCTATACCTAAGTATCAGAAAATTCTATTATTACTACTATACTAGCTGTTGCCCACAACTTCGTTCGCGTGTCTTTAAAAATCAATTTAAAAACCTTCTTTGGCGTACGTACAGCAACTCACCAAAGTTTCATCGCAATGGGATACATGGCTTAGAAACGCATTCGGGACAAACAAACCAACAAACATTTAATACTTATGTAGTGTTAGCCTGCGGATTTGTCCGCGTAAAGTCGTTGAAGCTGTTATTACCTCCAACAATATACTTTAGTAGGTCATCTCTCATGCAAGTCTGTGTCACAAAAGGCAGGACAAAAGGTGCTCCATATTATATAATATTGTTTCAATAATGCATCAAGGGATATAGATGGTCATAAATTATTATCCGACTGATGACGACGACTACACGAAACGATCCGATTGACGAAGTGTTCGATTCCCGGGTTCAATCCCGGTTTGAGTCAATTGAGATTTTAAACTTTTAATTGTTTTAAAATTAAAATTGAGAAACGCCGGGTATCGAACCTATAAACTTTTACATAACATGAAAAGTCCATCAAGATATCATATCGGTCAGCGTTAACGGATGGAAATGACAATTCGCTAACAATGATCTGATAAGTAAATGACCTAGAAAATAATTTATCACTAGCTACAGATCGCCTGCAACTTTGGCTGCGTGAACTTCAGAATTAGGCCAATAAGGAATGACTTACCATCTCACGGAAACACAAAATTAGGATCAAAACTATCTTATGTGTTGAGATAGAGCTATATTAAGCTATTTTAATTTCAGGTAATTATATAGCCGTAAAGCGTAATTGAAACAAACATACAAACTTTCACATTTATTATTAGTAAGCTACTTTATTACCAATAAGCGCCTTCACTTGATCAGCTAATTGCAAAGATAAAAAACTTTAATTAATTCGATTTCGATTATCGAATGAAAAGTAAAATGTATCGATCAACCCAGCATCGATTAGCCAACTAAAATCGATGACTGGAATCGACTGGATGAGGACAGAAAGGGTCAAGGGCCTGTCGCAGAGTTTGGGAGAGACTATGTCCAGCAGTTAAAAAGTTCATAGTGGTTCATTAATCGCCGGACTGACGACCGTCTGGTGAAGTGGTTCGCGCTCCGGACTACAAAGCCAAGCAGTTGCGGGTTCGAATCTCGCAAGGGGCAAAAGTTTTGTGTGATAAGCACGAGTATTTGTACCTAGGTCATGGATGTTTATAAAATAATTTTAAGTATGTTTATCTGTTATCGCCATAGTACAAGCTTTGTTCAGTTATCGGCTAGATAATTGGTGTGATTGTGAAAAATAGTTTATTTGTTTACCTATTGCATTCAAGAGTACAATTAGGTAACAGATTGTTTGCAATAGGCTAATTTTTAATTTGGTACGTAAAGTGGAATACCACAACATAGATTAGGTATTGCAAATACAGACAGTAGTAATTAGTAATAGTAAGTAACTCAGTTTTGTTAAACACGTTCATGAACAGAATAGGCTAGTTCCCTGTGTCAAAAAAAGATTATTCTATTTAGTCCGTCAGTTAGATTATCAACAAATATTAGACATGGGTCTAATATTTGTTGTTAATCTCTTTTGTCTTTTTTCAATAAAAAAAAAAAAACGAACTTAAAGCGCATCAAAGTTAGCACGTGACGTCACGACTTGCTAAAAAGTGTCGCAAGGCGTGACATTACGCGGAACTTTAACAGGCTATATCTTCATCATTTTTTGTTTGATTGAGAAAAGAAAAAATACATGTCCAATATTTTCAGTTAATCCAACTGACGGACTAATTCGATTTTTATAGGAAACTAGCCCATTGACGATGTGTTTGCAATACTTATGGCATTACATCAAAAAGCTTGGTATCGCATTGAAAGCTAATATTTATTTAATTATAATATTAGTATGGACTTATGATAGCTACTAACAGATTCCAACCAATACATGATTAGAAAGAAGTATGAACAACAAGTGTAAAATGTAACGTAGGCACGAACGATTGGACTACCAAAATCAAGATAAAATAAAACCGGCCAAGCGCGAGTCGAACTCGCGCACAGAGGGTTTCGTACCATTATCTATAATATTCTGTGAATATTTCATGCGTCTACCTGTTCACGTTATTATTATAGAGAAAAAAACGGGAAAAAAAACACGTTTTTTGTATAAATAAATATTCCTTTTATTTTTATTTTAGTATTTATTATTAAAGTAAAAATACAACTGAGTATTTTGTGAATATTTCAAGTGACATCGAGCAAAAAAGGGCAAAAATGTCGCGTTTGTTGTATGTGAGCCCCCTTCAATATTTATTTTATTTAGTTTTTAGTATTTGTTGTTAATTTCAACTATCTAGCTATCGCGGTTCTTGAGATACAGCCTGGAGACCGACAAACGGACGGACAGACAGCGAAGTCTTAGTAATAGGGTCCTGTTTTTACCCTTTGGGTACGGAACCCTAAAAAAAGACGTAAATGGCCGCTTTAAAAGTTGATAAAAAAATAGAAAGGTGCTTTGTGAAAACTGCAAGAAATCTATAGGTAAATTACTCTGTATTTTTTGTACCAAATTTATTTTTTGGCCCTAATTAAAAGGTTTTTCTAGACACCTCATTATCGTTTTTCCAAATGTCTCTATTAATTATGTTCTTCGTGCCTTACTATTAACGCTAAACTGTAACGGCTTACAGTACGGAAGCAGTGTTGTTTTACTAAACACACACACACACAAACTTTAGTTACATAAAATCTAAGTTAAAGTATTAGTGCTAAGATACATCATAGTTAGGGCCAAGAAAAGTAAAAGAAATAAGTTTACGAATAAGTCTATTCATATGCTCCAGTTAATCGAACTATAATTATCATAACTTTGCTCAATTTCGGCTCTACAACTGCAATGATACAGCGAGTGTTTGATACTTTACTCTTAATTAATTCTACCGATTGAGCAACCTATAGTTATCCGAGTTTGTGTACCGATGCTCTGTTTCGTAAATATGACGTCCTTGCTCTTAATTTTTATTTTCAGTTTTAAGAGTAAGAGGATTATGATGGGTTAAGGCCGATTGTTAGACCTGAAAAAGTTTTCAATGTTTTGGGGTCACCATGTATGCCCTTCGAGCATACAACTGCGCAGACTTTAATGTTTATAGAAAGAATTGGTTTAAACATTTATGGTCCTACATTACTTAACTTTTATTTTAGGTCAAACATCGATATCACAAAAAAATTTTTTTCAATACAAGCGTCTTTTTTGCGTTTTCAATGATGGTCTCATAGAGAAAATTGTTTCATTTGAAAAGCAAAATCACTTCATAAACTTTGACCTTTTGTAAGAGTAAGTCAGGCTCATGCTAAGGATCCTGACGGCGCGAAACTCGATTTATGCGGTTACCTGTAATGCGTTATGTGCATAGATTACCCCCTAATCTATGATTATGTGCCACTTCTGAGGCGTAATTGTCTATCTAATCCCAATCCCACCCAAAAATTGCAATTATACTTAGTTCGTAATGCGACTGAAAATGGAAGAAACCAAAAGAGTGTTTTTGTTCTATTTTCAGTCGTATTGGAATAGTTTCGATAATTTTACGTCAGATAAAAGAGCTTACGAGAATACCGTTTTAGATAGTAATGTTAATCGTAGCGGATCAAATTACAGGAATTGGGGTTCTGGTTATTTCATTGGATCGACCGTCATCTAGACAGGAAAACATTTAAATTATGGCTACTTAACCAGATTTATCTGAATTTTCAGGTTTCCTTTAGATAGTGCTAGTCCAGAATCCGGTCTCATGTGATGAGATATCAAACCAAATTTGGAGCTAGTTTATTCTCTCGAGTGCAGTTAACAAAGCATGATACTATTGGGTAACCTATATTTTAGGGAGCTGCCACCATTACCAAATTAGAGACCATTAAAAAAACTCCCAAAAAACAATTATGATCGAAATAATGAGGTCAAGACTTTGAAAAGAGATACAAGTGAGTTCCTAAATGTACATAAATACTTTTTGCGCATCTCATTGTTATGTACATAACACCTGCCTTGCCTCCTTTTCCTCCACTCGATTGTTTGATCAAGATACGTGAAAGCCCACATGTAAATCTAGCATTACCGAACAATTACGTTACCATTACGTTGTAATTATAAGAAATTGTCGCCGATCGCAAAAATGCTCCCAACAAAATTTCTACCTATTGTCTGGGACGTCGATGGATTGTCAATGCGTGTGTATCGCAAGTGCGCTCACACACTCGCGCAAGTGAAACCGAGTATATAAGCGATGCAAATTACTGACGAAGGCATAACCGACTACCCTCCCGTCCCAGCCGCATTCTAACCACTCCGAAATGAAGTACCACGTGCGTATTGTGATTGTGATAAGCCTTATTTTGGACAGTGTGTGGACGTGATGTGCTCCCAATTTAGTGCTAAAGTTGTGCGGATTTCCAAAAACGATTAGTTATCTGAAATTAATTGGCCCCTGTATTTTAAATTAGTTTTTGTAACAGTATGAATTAAACTGTATCAGTACAATTTATTCAAAGAAAGTAACAGTGCATTTCGATCTTAGTTTAGAAAGAGCTTACGAATGTTTTCATACAAATTCGCTCTCCACTGGCCATCCAAGTTAGAGACCTGAAATTGGCAGAATCTCTACTCTGAAAAGCAGAGCGGGTCAAAAAAAAGAAAAAAAAAGAAATCAGTTACGAGTATATGTATTTAAATAAACTCTCACAACATTTTAACTATCATAAAGTTTTATGTTATGCTATATCCGTGATAATACTTTCTTTAAACAATTAAGCAAAAAGAAATTAAGTGAACAACCATCTTTTCAGATGAAACGATCCGAATCCAATCGTCAGTTGTTAAAGCCGTTATTAAATTCATTTATGTGCCCGTTCAGTGAGCCGCTATCGCTTTGGAATTCTTCCTGTTCTCAATTTTATAGGAAGACTTTCATATTGCATAACCCTAAACGCGGTGTTCCTTATACTTTAGCAAAATAAACCGGTCTCGAGAGAACGGCTACCGAGCTATAATCCCTTATCTAATTGGCTATTATACAATCCAAGTGTTACAATAGTTTTATTGTCGACATTTGGAACACTTACATTAGAGAAATTAACAACAGGAATCAATTGAGTGTCTATTATATTGATCTTAATTTTATTTATGATTTAAATTTAATGAACTGACTGGCTAAAAAACCCAATGGTTTTTAACGAAGTAACGTAAAACTATTTGCATTTGATGAAATGGCATCAATTATCTGCCGATTTAATTAAATAGCTAGAACTGTCACAGCAGTTCTCAATCGTACAATTATCATTGTTATTATCTTAAATGGCTAATGTTGACAATAGTTCAAAATAAAAATATTTGTTATGCAACAATAAATAGTAAAAAATAATTCAGCTAGGTGAAGTAGGATCACATTGCATATTGCTAAAATTATCGCTGAAACTAAACGTCGTATTTTGTTTCACAGATTTTCTTGGGATTCCTAGCCGTTGCGGCCGCCTATCCCGGCATTGTCCACGAACACCATGAAGCACCACAACTGGAAGAGAAGTTCGACCACCATCTCATCGGCGAATCAGGACACCACCACCACATCGAGCATGAGCACGCTAAGTCCCACCAGTCGATCAAATTTGAGCACTTCCACCCTGTGCCTGTATACGTGAAGAAAGAACATCATCACCTTCTGGAACACCCGCTAGAGAAGGGCAAGTCTGAGCAGAACCTGAAACTGATCCACCCTGAGACCGAGCACAAGCACGGTGGCGGTCTAGTCCTCGAAGACCACAGGCTGGACACTGAGCACCACCATGGCTTGGAGCATCATGGAGGTTTTGAGCACGGAGGTTTTGAGCACGGAGGCCAAGAGCACGGAGGACTCGAGCATTACGGCGGATTCGAGGGCTACGAAGGCGGAGAAGAACTTAAAGGATACGCCGAGATCCAGCCCTCTCACGGCTACATCGCCGAACATGGCCAAGCCCTCTCCGGCTACAGCGAGGAGTCCTACAAACACGGTGGTTACTAACTACTCCTAGGCCCGATTCCGACGTGGAACACCCTCCACTTGAGATAGGACCATTTCTTGCCTGTTGATATTAGCGTTATCTCTACATTTATATTGCGCAAGAAATTTGATAGACCTTGTTAGTTTTCTGATTGTTTGGAATTGTGGAGAGTTGGTTATGTGTGAAGAATTTCTTGCGCGATAGTAATGTATGTATGTAATTAGACATAAGTGGCTGATTGTCAAGACTCATAGCTTAAGTTCGGGAAGTGCTCTATTTTAATGTACCTGATGTAGACTTAGAAATTGTTTTCTCGATGAATCATATTGAAACGTAACGCGTTGCGTTGCGATTTTATTACGAAATTGTTGAGCCGCTAGTGTGTGGCGTGTCTGTGTGTTTAGTCTCGCGCCAGATTTGTTTGTATGAGAAATCTTGTTGGATGAGTCCCTGAAATTGTGATATTAATAAAATGTTTGTTTTAACTTAACTGTTCTTTCACTCATACCTCAGACATAACAATCAATTCGGTGGCAAAAAGATGACCTAAATATTTTTGCTAGTACCAATCACATGCGAAGTCAGTTTAGAATGAAGAGTAAACGAATTAAAAAAGTCTAACCTTACACATACGAGTATGTCACTGTCAAATTAAATTGTTCCAGTTCTATGAATTTAAAACCAGTCTTCGTTATTGGTATTAGATAATATGCAACTCGTTTTGAACGTAGAAAAGATTGGCATCGGGCAATACCGCATGATAGGTTACACTTCTTTTGTTTCTAGCTTGTCGAGAAATTTCCACTCATGCCATTCTGATACCAATAACCAGGATTACGATATCAGACCCGAATTGACTGAAACTCCCAGTTTTTGAGTTGAATGTCGTGGTAGGTACCCGCTGTAAAACCGGCCGACAGTGTGGACTACGCTGCTACCAGAATAAAGTACCAATAACATTTCGATAATACCGTTTTGGTGTAGAGATAATGCGAGTAGAGCTCCTAAATTAGCGACATTAAAATACGGTTCATAACGGTCGGGTACAGTCAAGCGGTTAAAAAGAAGAAAGAAAATTTGTATCTGTTTTGTTTGTTTTTTTAATAATTCAACCCTTTTTGTGTCCTGAAGTACTATAAATATTAGAAAAATTATATGCTCAAACAGTTGAGAAGGTTTTGACAATTCGTAGCATTTTTTTTAAATTTGGGCTTAAGTACCTAGTAGGCTTTTAAAACCACATGCTAGTTTACATTTGGCGACTAATTCGCCTTAAATTAATATTCATGTTAATCCGCTCATGCGATAGTCAACGATGTCACTCGCCGTCAGTCACTGACACCTACAACAAGTAGATCGGCGCTTTTTGTTGTTACTGATTACTAAATTATAAAGAAAAACATCAAACTACTTGCCTAAGTAGCATCTTTGTTATGTGCTTAAGGATGAAATAAAAATCTTGCTATTCTTGAAACGTTGTTGTAGCGTTTAGACTTTAAAACGTGGTTGCTCTGGTTAAATAATTCAGTGTACAGAAATTACGTGACACCAATTAACAGAGACGTAAAGTCAGTAATTGACCACTGCTTGACTAGCCACATAATGATGTATTACAACGCTGTTATGCAGCCAGATGACTTGCTAAGCTTTGTGGCACGTAACAAACGCCTAGAAGTCCGATCGTGCAATTATAATTTTACATTACTTTCCTCTTAAGCGGTAGACTGCGCAATATGATTACATTTACTTTTTGCTTCGCTAATGTAGTAATTAAATTGGTTAATACGAACATGGCGGTGTTTTATGTGGTGTAATAAAAGACGCAATGACAATAATAGTTGGTCTGATGTGAAGAAACAAGTGATATAAGGTACGTTAAAATCAGTGATTTACGTCTTCCGAATTTAGTATGTATATGGTTTTATTTTCTGATACATACAAACATAGAAAATTATTTTAACCCGTTTTCACAACTTCGGAAAAATGCCCAATTGCTGAATTGTAGTTTTTGACTGAATTAATCCTTGGATGTAGGTAGTAGTAGGTATGAATAACCACATTGAAAGTAAGTAAAATACATATATCTACAATAGATGTGTCTTCAGGTTGAAGTTCGGCTTTGCAAGACATAATCAGGGCCTATAATATTGACCAGCTGAACATATGTGGCCTTACTACAAAAAGACTAGGTTTAAACAATGTCTAAAGAACAGCCATACAATTTGGAACATTGACACATCACATATGTCTCGGTTATGTTACCATACTTTTTAATTGGTTGGCTAATCTTTAGGCAGTGTTTAAACCGAGTCTATCTTTTTTGTAGTAAGGCAGATGGAGTCACTGTCACCGAAAACTGCGTGGAGGACATGATGATGATGATGTTTGTCAAGACGGTCAATATTTATTTATTTATTTAATCTTTATTGCACTTAACTAAACAACCATATATGTATATTCTGAACCCAAACAAGAAAGTTAAGCTTGTAAGGCTGCCTCATAAATAATGTATGTATTCTCGTAATATTTTAATATAACAAAGAGTAGTATAACATACTATTAACGATAAATTGTTTGTATAATATCGCAACCTGTGTGTAAGTATGTATAATACCGCTATATCCGATTGTTTTATTGATTTATATTTATTAAACATTCATCGGGAAATAGGATAATAAATATGATAAAATTAGCGTATTCAATATGATACCTAATTACCTTTTCAACACCTTATTAATATGGCATTTGTTATTTGTTGCTTTTCTGAACTTTATGAAACAATTATAAATATATACTTAGGTCTGACTACTAAAACGGCCAATTGCGAGTCGGGCTTGCGCCCCGAGGGTTCCGTTTTTACGTGCATGTTCGTTTTAGACTCTCACTTGATTGATTTTAATTTGTTGTTTTAATACAATTCATAATGCTAGCTAAATCAAAAAATATTTTCACTTGAAAAAAATGTATCTGCCTCTGGTGGGATTCGAACACATGACCTTTCGCTATCCGGGCGACTGCTCTTCCAACCGTGCTATAGAGGACATAATAATGATAATGTTTGAATGAAAATGTTATTTAAATATTTCCGATTCCCGGTCGGTCAATGTAGGAAAATAACTTTTCTAGATTATCTCGGGTCTGGGTATTGTGGTACTGTCGTTGTTCACAAGTGCTTAAGCTACTTAACATAGGATTAGAGCAATGTATGTGATGTTGTCTAATATTTATTTATTTATATCTTTGTTTTAATACTTATTACAACCAGAGATCGGAAACCGGTTATTTTACTATGGAACCGGAATAATAAAGGTTTTCGCTAAATTAACTATCACATACTCCAAATCCAGACTTAAAAGCTATGGCAAATTTAATTTTATGGTCAAATCTTTACAACTACTATCAAAAATTAGAAACGGGTCTTATACATTCTGAAATAAATATTAACCGGTTTCGATCCCTGATTACAACTACAATGTAAATTGACGACTGTAATTCTGTGTGTTATTAGTACAGATTCGCATATTTCGTAGCGTGTCCGTATTGATATTCGCGATTTCCCGCTCTGCTTACACTTGTGTAATCCGCTCATTAGGAAGACAATAAACTGATTGCTTATCTGGACTGCAACCGACCCAAATGGAAGCGTTGTAATTCCTTTGTTTACGATTTTGATTGAAAAATACTGACTGGTTTTTATTGCGTAGACTTGTCTGCCGCAGCCGCATTTCTTGTGCTTCGTTTAGCGCCTGGCACAGTCACAGAATATATAATGGCACAGTGCAACAAGTCCCGTATACTTTGTAAATTTACGTTGGTTTTCGAGCCGAAAAAGTCACACTCTTCTGTTTAAATACAACAATTATTTCTATGGGACCAACGTCGAAATCTCAAAATATTAAATCACTTACCCATACAAATCGTAACAGCTGATAAGGTCATTATTATAAGCGTGTTTTTTGTGATTACGATATTGGTCCCATAAAAAAGGTTGTTGTATTTTAACAGAAGAGTGTGACTTTTGCCGCTTCAAAACCAATTAAAATTAACCGTGTATGTTCGTATGCCTCTTTTCTCTCTTGTCGTCTCACATTAAAATAAAACAAGATTACTCGTACAACAAGACATCAAAAAAAGATTCTAGTATAAAAATTACAGGCATTTTTTTTAGATATGATGGGAAGGCGATAATGGTGCTGGTTAAAACATAAGTAACAATACCTAATGTTAAACAATTTGTAATCTAAATTATTTATTCATCATTATCATCATCATTTCAGCCATAGGATGTCCACTGCGGAATATAGGCCTCCCACGTTAACTTCCAGATTGGCCGGTTAGAAGCGGCCTGCATCCGCGTCTTCCTGCGACCTTTACCAGGTTATAATTTTAATTTATTGTCCTTAATGAATAAAATAAAATAGTAATATTGGTAACTGTAAGCCCTGGCCAGCAGAGGCGTCTCTAGCCCATGTAGCGCCCGTGTGCAAACATCGCGCCCCCTAGTAAGCGCGTGGTCAAAATGGAATGGGTACTAAAATACTAAGTAGCGAGCGGCGCTCGGCGCCCCCTAGGACCGCTTCGCCCGTGTGCGACGCACACCCTTTACCATAGTTAAAGACGCCTCTGCTGGCCAGTTTGCGGATTACAGAATATTTCCTGTAACGCCCACATATAGCTAGTTCATTTTACATAGGCCGCGGCTGAACTACAGAATGCTCCACTTCAGCTTGAAAGAGGCGATGTCCATCAGTATGCGATCATTGACTGATTTGCCTTAAAGTCTAAAGTTCCGTAGTGTTATAGAAATTACTACAAACATACTAACAAACATTTTTTTTTAAACCTATGGTATCCCACTGCTGGGTAAAGATCTCTCAAAATACCACCATACTTCTCTGTTATAGGCCAAAGTCTGCCAATCTAAATCCATATTAAGTTTACAAAAATTTTACTGACGACGAAATTGGGAAAAAAATTGCCGCACTACTCGCTCTATGATAGACCACAGACTTTATCATAGTCAGCAAGGCAATTGCTTTATTTCGGTAATCGGAATTAACGCATGAAAACAGGATTAACAATAATACACATTATTAGAAAACCAAATAAAGTGTGATGGTCTCTAAAGTAACTCGCTCGACCTAGATTGTCTACGCCGGTCTAATACGTTTGTAAGTTATTTTAATTAAAAGAATTTATGAATGTCCTAGTTAATTTACGAGATTAGTTTTTGCAAATTTTAATTAGACGAAAAAGCAAACCAAGCAATATTAGCATTATATTTCAATTACAACATTATTGCTTCATTTGGGCTGGTAGAGTTATAAAGGCATGTTATGAATCCTAACCATGATCACAAGTATTATCACTTCGACATTGTTTTTTTGTAAAAAAACACATTACTCTTTTTTATTTAGTGTTCATGAATCTCTCTCTCTCTCTCTCTCTCTCTCTTATTGTGGCACATCTACTATACTACCAGTAAATCTAACAGAATAAACGCTATCTTAAATGTGTTTTTTATACAAATAATAAGGATAAGTTTATGATACATGTTATTTTTGCTTGCAATTAAACGCTTGAACTTGAACTAAGCAGTTATACGACGACCCGGTTGGTGTAGTGATGCGGCGATACACATCGAAAGCAAACGGTCCCGGGTTCGGATCAATTCTGAAAACGAACTTTTATAAAATTTTATTGACTCGGGTTTGGGTAGTGGGTAAAGAGGTGTGCTAGGAGACGCCCTTGGTAAAATTCAGTGTCTGTTACCTCGTTATACAATGGTGTCTCTTACTTCGAGATCATGACAATCGGTGTGTTATCTGAAGGCCTACTAAGAAAATTGCTCGTTCTTTCGGACGTATAAAGTAATAGGTATCTAAACCTAAAAATTAAAATTACCATAGATCTTCTTTTGTCAAAACTTTGTCAATTTATAAGCAATTGAAAACAACCATGTTTTTACCAATGATGTTATATTGTCTAGATTGAGTATACTGCTTGAATCGTACTAAAAAAACAGGCCAACTTTGGTCGAAAATTATGTACTCAGAGAACCATCTCTGAGTGATGACTCACCATCACCTAATTTTACTTTTCTTCGCATATTATTAGGACAAATCGCCATTTTTGACACCTCAATTTCGCCTAGCGGCATGTAGGTACGTCTCCTAAGATGGAACACATGCTGGGAAGAGATTTAACGACCAGGTCTGGAACAATTTTTGTTGCAGCGTTCGCTACCTCGACTTATATATCGATCTAGATATATCATGTATACGTCTTGGTCGAAGGTTTTTACACGGCTAGTTTCAGTTGTTCATATTTCGTCAACGGATTAACACAAGTGAATGGTTATTTTAATTTATTAGGCTTATACGCCCGAACGATAGGAACATTTTGGAAGTACTAGCGCGTATTTTTTATTTATTTATGACACGCTACTCTCCGCTGTCTTACCAATAAGCTAGACACTATTGTGGCAAACAAATAACTGTCGTATCAAACAGTATGGATTTTAAGGAGGCTATCGACAACACTTATGCCACAGCTGATGTCATAGGTCAGATAGTACTTTACCACAAGAGATGAACTCATAAAGCACTAACAAGAGTTCACAATATACGGGGCAGTGTGGCGACAGCGCTTGCGTAACGTACAGAAATCTCGCAATTTTACGTACTCATGCCTTCCTGGTACAGTCGGGGACATAAATATGTATTTTTAAGGATGTTTCAACTCTCTAGCTCTCGGGTACTCGACAATGGAATCGAATTGCTCGAAATTAAATTCTGATCAATAACTCACTCTTAGTGTACTCTTTGGTGCTTTATTAAGCTTCCCCCAGCTTACGTCCAGCAGCAAAAATACCTACTTAACTATCAAAAACCATAAACTGGAACTATTTTCAGACGTATTCGTTATACGGGACGTGCAGCGGGCGTTAAAGCATTGTGCCTACCATTGCACTGTTACAAAGAAACTTCTTGATAGATGTGTTCAATTGCGCGATCAGTGGATGATGTATTAAATGACCGCCGCCATAACGGATTAAGAAGAATTATAACTTGCTAATGCTATAAAAATGCATCTTGACATGACACCTTACAGCTTCAAGTTGTTTCAATTCGCAACTCCAAAGGCAGTTTAAATTTGGGACCCGACAAGACATTTTGTTTGCGGCTAAGCATTTTGGCTGTACTGAATTTATAAAAATAGGAACGGATCGACTTTTACTTGATCTTGAAGTCAAATGACACTCTGATATAAGTAGATACATATTTTTATGCCCGAGTGTACTTCATTTAGTATTCATGCAGGCTTTGCTTTCTACCTCGTGAACGACATTTGTCGCTTTAAATTCAATCGAACGGAAGATCACGGATACGTGTGAAAACCAACAAATGATAACTAACCAGCTGAACAGTTTGATTGTATGTGCGTGTATGTAATTTCTTAGTAAAGAAAACTGGCGATTACGTTAGAATATCAATGAAATCATGCTGGTAATTAAGGCATCATTTGAATATTTATGTCTACATCTACATGGTTACTGAAACAATACTAGCTAGATATATTTGTAACAGTGTTTTCCGACAATAGACCATAAAGAGTATAAAAAATATTATTTGCAAGTTTTATAAAACCAAATTAATAGCAACAGTCATTTTTAACGTGACAAAGAATATCTTTAGTACATACAATAAAAAAGGAGGTTTTAATTATTGAACAGCATTTAATATTAATCAACAACATAATAAATAGATCATTATAGTATTTTTTTGCTTTTACAACACAGTTCTAATCCGCAACTGAGTTGCATGTTAACAACTCATTACTATTGAGTACTATTAACGTAGATATTATAACAAGAATTAAAATAGCTCAAATAGCTCAGTATTTCCATACATGTCGAACTGGTGATTTTTCTGGACTCAAATAGGGATAACTTACATGTCTATTCCCTGAGCTGGGACGTCGTTTTGCTATAGCATCTTTACGCGCTGCTACTGGAGGAGCCTTTAAGATTGCTTCAGCTCTTGATAAAGCGTTTTCTTTTTCTAAATTGATAACGAATTTTTGGTACTCAGCTACATGCTTATGATCGTCAAAGTTTGGTGCATACTTGAGATAAGATTCGTCTTTGTGATAATGCAACAAACTTTGTTGTATCTTTTCGACATCATTTTTATGTTCTTCAATATAGGGGTTTTTATATTGATCCAATTCAGTTACCCACTTAGTTATTTCCTTTACTTCCTCAGGTTTTGGAGCTCCAGGTGAATTGTCAGGTAAGTATTCATAAGGTATTAGTTTGTATTGTTTTCCATGCAAAGGGTCTCGTTGAACTTCAAATAGTTTAGATAATTCATCATTATTATGATATTGATGAGGTATAGGATGAAACAGTTGTAGTTTAGGTGTTTCATGAACTTTTTCATCGGTATAAATTTTAACGAACGAGTAACTTTCGGGAAATTTCTTTTTTGGATGTTGGTGATTGATTTCTTGTATGGGCGCAAAATACTTTTGGTCATCTTGAGTGTTTGGTATCGGTTTCCAGTTTTGTTGGTATTCAGACAAATATTCTAGAGGGTTTTCATTGATGGGTTCTTCTACTTGGGGTGGAGGTATATTATGAAAGTTTGATACTGGTCTCTGAATATCACTTTGGTCATTAATGTAGATGTGTTGTCTTTCCAGTTGCCTTTTTATTTCTGCTTCAAGTTTCTGCAGATCGTGCTCGCTATAACTTTGTTGAGGTAAATCTTGGTCTCCTTTACTAGCTTCTAGTGCTTTGATCTGACTTGGTGTCAGATACAATGTTACTTCTTTCATAACGTATCCCCGTTGTGTATCCTGAGGAGCCGATGGTGAGTTTTCCTCGAATATTTGTGGTCCAGGATCATCCGGAGCTGCCTGTACTAAGACCAAACATGTAATGGCCACAATCCATTTCTGAAACCAATAGAAAATAGTTTTGCTATGAATCTATGATATTTTTAATTAAAAAATTTAAATAATTAACTCAAAAGATATACCTAAGAATATAATAAAAGGCAATTTAGTAAAAATAAGCTAGTTATAATTTTTGGAGAGAATGAAATGACAGTTGTTAAACCAAAATACGTAACACGAAAAGTGGGGTAATAGAACCATAGCGAAAATGTGGCGATTCATTGTACGGGTTCATTTCTACATTTTAATATAACTTTGTAAAATTAGTAAAAACTTTAAAAAACAAATGTGTTTTGTACCTATTGATACACGTATTATTAAAGTCATGAAATTGAAATCTTTGGTAGAGTTACAAACTGACTGAACAATCTGATTAATTAGTAAACATTACAATATTTACTAGCTTATTGTCAACTTACTATTGAGGTCATGTCGAAGAGTCTTGCGTGTTACGGGTCACCAGTTACGTTGCGCGGACGCATCTGCGCATCCCCCCATTGGACCACACACTTTATACGCATCACTTATACCACGGAGACGCCATTTGACTTGCAATTAGATCAAAATCAATAAGGTGACGAAATATCAAGAAGAACATAATACTTTGACCGCTTATGCAAATATTTGTTAGTTAATTCACTAATTATAGTTTGAAACTAATAAACGAGACAATTCTGGTGTTATTTATTTTTTAAATTATGTTTAATTATTGAAAATATGTCTGTTGCGTCATTTGTGTTTTCTTAAATATAGTAATGTAGCTTAAATCTACATATACTGTCCCCTAAGTTAAAAAGTGAGATTATTATTTCATGATTCCCTGCAACCCCTCCCTAACTAAAATTTATGACCTATTTGTATTTTTTATAAACAAACAGACTGTACACAGTATCCCAAAAATTTTATGCCAGACTGATACTGAAGAAAGCTTACGAGTATTCTCTTGATTTTTCCAATGAAAATAATATGACCAGTTCCGTCTTTACCAGGGCACACGGGGCCTGGGCCCTAAAACATGTTTGCAAACTAAGAAACACTATTGAATAAAAAGAATGAAACGAGAGAGCCTATAAGTAGATGGAAAATTAAAACAATGCTTTTAATGGAGATATGAAATTATTTTTTGAATGTCATGAATTCATACCAACAGTATTTTATTTTTACTTTGCAATAGGGACCCCGAATTATTTTGTGCCCCAGGAACCCGGCATATGTTAAGACGGCCCTGAATATGACTCGGCAAAACTGTCATGGTTTTTTGCATTGGAAATGCTGCTAGAGGCGCTTTATTGTCTCTGGAAATGCTGCTAGAGGCGCTTCATTGTCTCTAGGTATGACTAATTTCATTGAACTTTCATATTTGCTGGCTATTAATCGAGGATTTGGCATAAATTATTCATAACTGTTGTATACATAGAGATTTATCTATTGGTCAGAAGTATGCATTGTTGATTTTTAGGTATGGTTTTCTATTTAAAAACTTTAAGTGACAGAAATAAAATATAGACTATTATATTTACTTCTTATTACACACCACAGAAAACAAAATACAAAATAATAATTGTGTTGAAAATTTAGAAGAAAACTCATTTATAGTAACGGGCTTTTGAAATGAGGACAGTAAAAAAATAATTCAGACCATTACCAAATATGCATTTGAACTATGAATAGGTGAATGGTTAATTGATTTTATGTTGATAAAGTAGCCTTATTAGGAAGTTTGATAACCTAACGTAACCTATGTCTTAGAAATGTTAATTTAATCAAGTGAAACTGTTGCGGTTGCGGGTGCAGCCGTGATAGGGCTGACAATAGCAACAAATGTGTATTATGTGGTCTAGACTAGACTATAGAAAGATTTTGTAGTGCTCGTTGTTATTTTAGTAGTTATAAGTTGAATTCGAAACACTATTATCATATATCTAAAAATTCAAACCCAAACTGTACACTATAGATCCACGAGTTGGGATTTATTCTTTGTGTGGGAGGTAACATGAGATTTGCTGTTAATATTCTCATATATGAAAAAAAAGAAATAATACAGGTGACAGAAAAAATAAAATTCCTAGAACCCGAATGTAGCGTTATCTATCGGGTCTGATTGTGAATCTAAACCATCCAGGGTCCTACACAAAAAATCATCAAAATCGGTCCAGCCGTTTAAGAGAAGCTCAGTGACATACAATCGTACAGAAGAATTTGTATGTAAAAAGGTTACATACATTTATATCAGTCATCTTCATTAAAGAAACAAATCTTCAACATATAAATAAACTATCACTGTATTATCTAAAATTTAGAAGACCTATGTGGGGTACTCCTAAAAATAGGTAAAACAATTTAAATCTAAAAATAATGGATTTAAATTGTAAGTAAAATATCATAATAATTTTTATAGAGTGGAAATAACTATCTAGAAATAACTATAAATAATTATCTATAAATCTATAATTGTATAATGCTTGAAATGTACACTAATCTTATTATAACTTATTACTTATGAAATTTAAAAATATGTATATATGTCACTCTCTTCTTTGCTATGCCCTTGCAGGGCATCACATGTATACCTTTATTTTTCTAACACAGCAAAATTGTAATGTGACATGCAATAAACGTTTGAATTTGAATTTGAACACTAGCTACACCATTTTTACGAATTATCGTCTTTGTATTTCTTGATAACTTGATTGGTTCACGATCACAACGAAACATTAAAAGTTTTTATACTATAAGTAATACGGTAAGACAAGCTACGCCATCTCTACCGATTCCGACGCCTTTCTAACTTGTGAGGTTCACGTATAGGATTACAAACTGGAAGAACAGTTGCGTTTTTAAGCACTGGCGGCTGATATTGGATTGCAAGCCGCTAAACTTGCAATATATCGACAGATGGTGCACTCAGTTTGATTAGTTTTAAAAGGCTTAGCGAGCTCCCGGGCGGTGTGTTTTGTGAGAGTACCTAGTTTAAAGATTTGTCATATTATATTCACGGGTTTGAGGCTGGTTTGATGGATATTTTTTGTGTTTCAAAAGCATTTGGTTTGAAGTGTTTTCAGGACCATTTAATAAAGCCTGTACCTACAGATTAATCAAACATAAATATAAAAAAATTATAGGAAACGTTTTATTTATTTATTTAAATAACTGTAACTGTAAGTATGAGTTTAAACAGGCAAACTAGTAATAACCCAAATATGTACAAAGCTTATTTTTAGGAAAGGTTTTTTCAATGCCTACACTGAACCCTGCTTGAATCTGACCAGTCAGTACAACAACGTAGGTACCAAAAAATAACAGTAACTGAAAAAGACTCTATAAGTTCCTTTTCTATCATTTAAATAACTAGATCTATAACATTTGCCTGTATGTAAATCATTCACCTGTTCTGGGACGGTTAAAAAAAAGTAATACGTCCCAGGATACAGTCCTCACCCCGACTATAAGGTTGGGGTGATGAAGTGGTTTGGGCTATACTCCACCATGCGATCCCAGTGGTATTCTAAGAACAGTGACTACACCTTACTGTCAGATGTTATCAAGCCGCTTTAAGGCCTCTAATGAGAATTCAAAGCTATAAAGCGATATTAGCCAGGATCAACTTTTGACATACTTTCCAAAGCACGGAGAAGAATATTACTAAATATGGTTAGAGGAATGGTCACCCATTTGGTAATCATTACCAAAGCGCTGTCGCCACTGAGCTACCAGGGACGGAACTGTTTGTTTTTCCCGGTTGGTCGTAGTTTCGTATGTTTGTAAGTTGGTGCCGTAAACAATGCCAAGATGCCAAGTTCATAAAGTTGTGCCAATTTTGCCAAGTGCCAATTTTGCCAAAAAAGTGCCAATTTTTCAGGGACCACTCAGAATCAGTGACTAAATCGAACTACGTAAAAAACAAACTCAGTTTTTTTCATTTTTAATTATTTATATATTTATATATCGTACCAAATAGAACAAGCAATAATAGCTCATGGTTAAAGACCCCTGCTATTCTGATATTGTCACTAACGCATGGAGCATATACCCTATAGAGTAGAAAGATTATTTATTTTGTTTGAAAAAAGTCCGCCATTCTTACGGTTCCGTACCTCTAAAGGAAAAGACGAAACCCTCATAATTCTGTAAGTTCAACGTGATACTCACGAGACAAGCCTAGCTTAGTGTGGGAATCACTGGTAATCTGTATTAGTATTATTTACTTGTTAATTTGGCAAATAAATATTTCTATTTCAATTCTATTATAGGATCACATTGCTGTCCGTCTGTCTGTGAAGACCCTTTATCTGAAGAACGCGTGGAGGTATCGAGCTGAAATTAACCTTCAACTCAAGTCTGCAGTTACTTGAAGCTGTGAAATAAGTTAACGTAAAAAAAGATACGTCCGTTATGCCGCAAAAAACGTACATTTCGACACATTCCAAGGAATTAAAATGTATAGGGTACTTCTTGTTGACCTAAAACTATAAATCTAATATCGTCTTATACTATAAATACAGGGAAAAATCGGAAACTATACATTTGTAACTACTTAAATTTTGTAATTAAACTCGATTCCTGAACTATTTATAAATGTACCTACTTTGTACAGAACCCTTGGTGGGCGAGTCCGACTCGCACTTGTCCGGTTTTAATCTGTCACTGTACTATTTTAGTATGGGCGTGGGTTTGATAGGATTTGTCATTTCATACTAAATGTAAGTGAAAAATCACTAACTACTTTTAGAGAAACATGTTTTGTTTGCTGCTATGTGCACTAACGTCGTGTCGTGCGTATTGTAGCAATATACCAAGATGCAAATAAAACATAAATATCGAATATTACTACTTATTCTATTAAACGCTATTTGTGTCAATTAAAGAATCGCTCGCGTATTTATAACAAAGTTAAGACACTACTCTTTCTTTAGGTATGCGCAATTTCACAATTAATTGCAAAGAGACAGCTTCGGGCTACTACGGATGTATTTTTTGATACATGCTGCCATGCCAAACATTTGTAATTTTAGTACTAACTCGTAAATAGAAAACGTGTGTACACCTTATAAGTTCCAAAAAAAAAAAAACTACCCTTACTTATTTTTCTAGTTAATTGATTCTTTTAAGCTATACGATCCTATAATTCTCTTCATATTTGTTTTATTTATCTCTAGTATATCGTAAAAACTTTGACTACGTACGGCTTTTATTGGCGATCTTTTTCGTATTTTCGTATTAACAATACAAGGTAAAATAAATCGTCAAAATAATCATTGGAATTTATCTTTTTATTCTTTGTACAACTATTTTATTTACAACTAGTGACTATTTATTTACACGTATTGGCTATTTGGTATGATCACAACTTATGCTCTAGGTTTCACCAGCAGCAGCTCTTCTTCTTATAATGGGTCACGTGCTTAATGATGTGGATGGGGTATGGTTTCCAGACTGGGACTGGGACCTCGACGTGTTTTTCTACCGGCACGTGCACCTTCTTAATGACCTCGTATGGCCTGTCTACTGGGATATGGACCTTCTTGATCACCTCAACTGGAACGTGCTTCACAACCTCAACAGGTACCGGCCTCTCTACCTCAACGTGCTCAGTCTTGTACACTGGGTATGGCACATGCTTGACAACGTCAACTGGAACTGGGTAGGGCTGGGGCACCGGCACTTTCACTTCTTTGCGAACAGGCACGGGCACAGGTTGAGGCACTAGCACCTGAACATGTCGGACGACTTCAATGGGCACACGACGGACCACGTTTTGCACTACGGACTGCAGCTCGTATCTCGTCGCTGAAGCGACAGGTTTCCCAACTGTTACAGTGGTTCCAATCACTCTAGGAGCTCCAAGGACGGTAGAACCACCTGTAGCTGGTGGTGGAAGGTTAGAGTCAAGATTGAGGCCACCTGAGGATTCGGGAGGTCCGTAAACAGGTGCGGGGGCTGCTGCTGGGTATCCAAGAGATCCGCTGCTTAATGAAGAGCTGGGAAGCGGTGCGGCGGGCCCGCTGAGATCTCCAAGACTAGATGACCCGGTGAACTCTGGGGGCCCATAAGAATTTGAAGGCGGCCCGTAGGAATTTGAGGGGGCTCCGTATGTTGCTGACGGCGCGCTATGGGCTGAGTCTGTATATGAATCGTGATTGTGATGGCCTGATAGGTATCCTGCTTTGACATTGCACACAATTGCCGTCAAGAAGAGTGTCCTAACCTGTAACAATGATGAAGATTATTGATATATTTTCGGTTAGAGGTAAATTATTGGTTTTATCATCTCAACACTTACAACAAACGCCATGGCTTTTAGCTAAACGCTTTGAAGCCAGATCAGGTGATGTGTTGTTGTCTCTTCCGAGCTTTGGTTGTTTGTGAATTATATCGTAATGGCCCCGCATATTTATACCGATTCAAAGTTGGTCTACCGATGCGATGCCTATGAATAAATTAACTTTGTTTTAGCGGATGTCGCTGCGTCCGATTCGTCACAAAATTTCTATGTTAATATGTTAATCCGTGTTCTCGATAGGAGCGGTATTTCCTAAGATTACGTAAGGCTAATTTATGAGGTGGTCGGTGGAGACAGCTGGTCGTCTGACGAGGCCATCATTGTTTCGATTGCCCTACTTGTGATAGGCTTAACTAAACAGGTTGTTTTGATGCACCTTTTCAATCAAAAGTTACGTGTATTTTTTTGTAATTTCATTAAAACTAGCTGTCTACTGCGGGTAAACAGTATAAAATCCTTTAGTAGAAAAAAAACAAGAGTCTAGAGAAATCCAATAAAATATTGTGCACATAATTACTAATATGTATCAAAATATTAGGAAGACTCTACTAAAGATAAAACCAGCCTCCCTAGCATGAGCACCTAAACACGATATTATATGATATGTTATAGCGATATATCGACACCAACTGTAAAAATATGATAGATATAGCCGCCATGTTGAATCGCTGTGGCGGTGACGTTACATATTATGATCGTTTCTTCGATAAAAAATCAAAATGGCTGCTATAACTATCATATTTTTACAGTTGGTGTCGATACATCGCTATATCATATAATATCATATCGTGTTTTGGTGGTTATGCTACGGGAGCTGGCTCTCATAATTTTCGTCACACCCAGTAGACAGCCAAACCTTTACCACCCTACACCCTTAAAACAGCTCTCACCCTTAAAGACTTTTAGTATATTTATCTAAATATCTAAACGTATACCAAACTGAACTAATATTCAAAACTACACGAATTATTTCTTCTGATTATATCTCATATTCGGTTTCTATACATATTCCCAATAAAACATTTAAGCATTCTTGGTATTGTTTTTGTAGTAACGCCTGGAGCAGCGCAGCGCGAAGCATAATGTTCGGTACATTATGTACTGTGGTAACTGTTTTATAATCCATTGCTATGTACAACTGTTGGTGCGGTGATCTGTCTAAAGTAATTTTTGTATATTATTCTTATGTTTTGTATTATTATTCATCAAAAATGATAAATGACTCAATCATAATATTACGAGCTTCACGTTTAGCAAATGCCGAGAAGAAAAAAACTTTATCCTTTACACAATCAATCAATCAATCTTTACTTTAAGTTGAATTTGAATTCAAATTACCAATTCCAATCACATACTTAGCTGATGGGATCATACATAGCAAGAATAAAATTCCGATTCAGCAGCAGCATACTGTCCTTAGCTTACCTTACCATACCTATTGACAAATTGTTTGATTTGCATCCTTTTTTAAAATGACTAAAATAAAAAAAGCAACACCATGTATCAAACAAACAATGATTCAAATAAAGATTTCGTAATCTTAAAAAAACAATTTAAAAAAAAACATTTATTGTCTTCCCTAGAAACATTTTACAAGCAATAGGCTAGTTTCCTGGGTCAAAAAATGATTATTTATATAGAATAATCTTTTTCCGTCCGTCCGTCCGTCCGTCCGTCAGTTAGATTATCAAAAAATATTGGACCCATATTTAGTCTTTTGTCAATCAAATAATATAAAAACCAGACAAGTGTGAGTCGGACTCGCCCACCGAGGGTTCCGTACAAATTTGTAGGTACATACGACAGCTCGTCAACCTACCACAAAAAGTTTTTTTTTTTAAATTTTATATTTGAGTTGATTGAATGAAAGGTAAATTGCGGTTTACGATTTATGACGTATTAAAAAAAAACTAATTACTAGATCTCGTTCAAACCAATTTTCGTTTGAAGTTTGCATTAATGTACATCATACTATAATTATATATTTTAGTTTTATCATTCAATTCTTTTTTCTAGAGGTTACAGGGGACGACGACACATTTAACCACTTTGGAAGTGTCTCTCGTGCAAAATATTCAGTTTAGAAAAATATTATATTAGAAACCTCAATATCGTTTTTAAAGACCTATCTATAGTATGGGTTTGATGAAAAAAAATTATTGGGTTTCAGTTCTAAGTATGGGGAACCCCCAAATTTTATTGTTTTTTTTTCAATTTTTTTATGATAATCTTAATGCGGTTCACAGAATACATCTACTTACCAAGTCTCAACCGTATAGTTCTTATAGTTTCGGAAAAAAGTAGCTGTGACATACGGACGGACAGACAGACATGACGAATCCATAAGGGTTCCGTTTTCTTGCTACAAAGTGTCGCAAGGCGTGACGTTACGCGGTACTTTAACGGGCTATATCTTCATAATTTTTTGTTTGATTGACATAAAGAAAAAATAGGTGTCCAATATTTTCTGTTAATCCAACTGATAGACTGATTAGATTTTTTTAGGAATCAAGCCCATTGTTTTAAAATTCATTCTTAATTTCATTATCCAATACGCTGACTTGTACTAGTGTCTAAATCTAACAGAAAAAGCAATACTGCCTGATATCATAATGACGCTCCAAGTGCAATATGCAACACACCCATATACTAATTCCATAATCCCTGCTATAACGATATTTCAAATGTCCATTTCGTAGGCTTGGCTATTTCATAAGACATAAACGTTACTTACGTTTCTCTAGAAAGTCGATAGAAATTCCATAAAACGTACAAATTTCCATATCCTTGTCATTAAATTTATACCATCTCATAGTAAATTCTTATCTTCAAAATGATTAATACGAGACATAAAACAGTCATTCATAAAATAGACAAATTGGTGGTTGTTATCATCAGTGCGTAATTAAGTACTGTCTTAAAAAGTGTGATGATAGTTTGTATTTTAAAAGTGTTGGTTCCTATTTAAATCCGAATTACAAAAAAACTACAAGGAAGAAGTTCTCAACTCGATTTTTATGGGACTCAAATGCATAACTTTTTGGAATAGGAGAATTATTGGTTACTCCCATAAGTTTTAACCATTTTAAATCAGCTATTTTGTTTGTTTGATCACTTTAATAACAGAAAAAATACTGAACTAAAAACCGTCTTCAATAAAAATAATAATTATGATATAATAATTAACTATTGTTTCGCCCTCGCTTCGAACAAGTATCTTTACTCGATAAAAACATATATAACGCCTATGTCGATTCTGATCACTAGTGTTGGATATTACGTAGTTTTACTTGATCAGTGGATATTACCTTCAACTTCCATACATACTTACAAACATTACCTCTTTGTACCATAAGTAGAGATTCCTATTTTTCTCGAAATGTTGATCACAGTGGCTACGAAGACTAGCATCTAACTTTACCTATTAAAATAATTGTGCATGGAGCCGTATCAGCTGAATTTGTACTAACTTATCGATAACGATACCGTTTTCCATCACCTCCAAACTTATTTGACATACATGTTTGAGCAATTTATGATTTGTGTCTATCGTTAAGCAAACGTTATGTAAAAGTGTCACCCAACCCTTTGCGTTACTCCAAGAATTAGTTATAACAAACGTCACGCAATAGGACATGGTTTCTTCACAAGTTTTCTCCGTTTGTGGGAATTTGTATGCAGATGAGCAATAAAAATTATCATTACTGTGACCGATTTTGGGTCCGATTTCTTCCGGTTCGATTTCGTCATAATCATGTTGCGCAAAGTGTCTGGTGTCACTTCTTGAGCCTGACCTATGATATGTTCCATAAATTATCTATGCGATATAAATAATAAACCGTAGACTAGTACGTCCTACCAGTGATGACCTACGGAGTCGAAACGTGGAACATGACAGTAAAGCTGGCCCACAGACTACACGTCACGCAGCGAGCTATGGAAAGGTTGATGCTTGAAATTTCGTTAAGAGATAAAACCCGAAACGAGATTATCCGGCAGAAGACCAAAGTAATGGATATAGTCGCAAGGGAAACTAAAAAGTAGCTAACTAAAGTGACAGTGGGCCGGTCATAACTGTCGCAGAACCGATGAAAGGTGGAGTAAACGGGTTCTCGAGTGGAGACCAAGTCTTGGCAAACGTAGTGTAGGACGCTCCCCACCTCGATGGACCGATGACCTTAGGAAGATGGCTGGCAGTGGATGGACTATATCCATAAACGGGAGATCGTGCTCTTTAGCACTCTTTGGGGGAGGCTTAGTAGTAGCAAACAAAACCAATATAAAGATATCTTTGGTAGTAGTAGT
Source organism: Anania hortulata (assembly GCA_963576865.1). Lineage (NCBI taxonomy): Eukaryota > Metazoa > Arthropoda > Insecta > Lepidoptera > Crambidae > Anania > Anania hortulata. The sequence goes on from OY756400.1 coordinate 4,148,735, forward strand.
TAGTGCAGCAGTGGACTGCATTAGGCTGACATGATAAGGCTCCGGACTACAAAACAGAGCGGTTGCGGGTTCGAATCGCGCAAGGGGCAAATGTTTGTGTGATGAGCACGAGCATTTGTACCTGAGTCATGGACGTTTATAAATGTATTTAAGTATGTTTATCCGTTATCTAGTCGCCATAGTACAAGCTTTGCTTAGTTTATGGCTAGCTAATTGGTGTGATTGTGAAAGTAGTTTATTTATTTACTTATAATGATGATGATGATAGTAAATAATATATGCGTTAGACAATATACCGATTGTCATGCCATGGTCTCGAAGTGGATCATGCTTGTGTCACGAGGTACGTAAATTTATTTTACCGATTTAAAAGAGCCGAGCCAATATAGAGAAGACTGTTTCCTGAATTGACCAGAACCGGGAATCGAACTCGGGTCACTTTGCCTTCAAGGCGTATCACCGAGCCATTATACTAGCCGTTAAAGTGCCGCAAAAGGCGTATTTGTAATAAAAAATGGTTTAAATTTTACTCATCACGCATGCATGATCGAGAATAGATTTTCTATTGTAAGTACTTTTACTTACTTAAAACTTTCCGACATTGTCCGAAATGCGCAGTCTTTGTTAAAAGATACTGGACTTACTGATTCGCTATCAGAAATCACTCTTATAAACTTCCTCGAAAGCTTAATAATATTATGGGGACGACTTCTTTAAAACTGCTTTAACGTAAAGGTTGTCTGGAAGAGATTTTAACGACAAGACCGTCTAAATTGTGTATCCTGCTGTAATCGTCAACTGTAATATAACACAAATGTGCAATTATGAGTTTCTATCTAACGACCTCCGTAGCCGAGAGGCGAGAATGAGCAAGGCGGACTTGGTGTTGCTATCTCTGAGGTCCCGGGTTCGATTCCAGTCGGTCAATATAGGAAAATAACTTTTGTGTATTGTCTCGGGTTTGAGTGTTGTGGTACCGTCGTTGTTTTTGATTTCTGTAACACAAGTGCTTACGCTGCTTACCATAAGATCAGAGCAATGTATGTGATGTTGTCCAATATTTATTTATTTATCTATATGAAAGGGATTGGTTTGTTACAATGATGGACTAACTTTTCTACGGGTGGCTATTTTCATAAACATAAAACAACTTTTACTATGATACTAAAAATAATAATAGTAAATTTGGGAATTAACTATTACTTGTTCCGTACATTTCGATCGAGACGAGTGATTTTTGTATGGATCTGCTAATTTTACTATCATGGTCCGATATTAAAAATACATATTTCAATTTTAATTTCGTGTAATGAACTACCTGCAGATAGACGTTTGTCCATCAATATACAAACCTGTATGAAAGAGTAGTCTGTTTTTGCGATAATTGCGATTTAGCGTTTGACCTATATCTCAGCAGATGATTAGTAGATCGAATCAAATATCAAACATATCCTGATATATAATTTACTACAGGATTTTTAAATACTTACTTACTTCGTTGGCTCGGCGACGTGGATCTTGGCCTCCGACATCGAAGCTATTTATTATTTAAATAGTCAAGTCTAATAGAGTCATAACCATAATCATAAATCTTTATCGTGGAACACAGGTATACAACAAGGGTCTTATAAAAAGTCAGGGACTATGGAACGCTCAATGCTCGCTCTACGCGACAAAGATACGAAACTCCATTATCCGTTAGTGCTCCAAAGTAACACGACTAAAATGGCAATCGGCAGGCCATCAACGTATGCCGTAGAGACGATGAAAGATGGAATCACAAGGTCTTGTTCTGGAGACCCGGTATAGGAAGACGAAGTGTGGGCATATGACCAGAGATTAGATTGTCGGATGATATATAAAGACGGCAGGACCGATCTGGACAAGAATCGCCACAGTAAGAGCTAGCTGAAGAGAGCTTCAAAAAGCACATGTCTTATAGTGGACCAAATACATATACTGAAGAACAAGAAGAATAAGGTCTTATGTAACATATATTTACAAAAAAATAAGATATTTAAGCTTAGTTGCCCTAAGTTTAGGAAACTCTTTCTGTTAAACGCTGCGATAGCTAATTGAGCAGGAACAGTATAGAAGCTGAAGATATGAAAATTATGACTTATGCTACAGAATCTTATTCATATTAATAATGCGAAATGTTGTATGTTTGTTATTCAGTCACGCTTTAACGGCTGAATAGAATTAACAGCTCATGGCTGAAAGTTGGCACACATAATAAATGTCTGACTAGTATAACAAATCGGATTTTTATCCTGTGTTCTCGTGGGATTATTGTTCATGCCTCAATGTGGCTTTATTCTGTAGTGTACGCAGGCGACGTCTAGAGCAGAAGCTAGATACTAAATATCACTTCAGTTTCAGCTTCTTTCAATTTTACTGCATTCTTTAGAGAAACCACGAAAAGAACCTATTTTAATTTTTTGAGATGAACCACACACTACTGGTACAGAACTATTTACTATACACACACTTAATCAACAAAATAGATTTCTTGCTGCTGACCTATTATTTCACCTAATTAATGCCTAATCTTTTTCATGAAATACATGAAATACAAAAAAAATAAAGCTATATACAGGGTGTCCCTTAACTCAAGGATGACCTTGTAACTATTCTGTGACCATTTTGTCATCATATTGAACAACTTTTGTTATATGACTTCTAAAAATATGCAAAATATAGTAATTTTAAATGTTTTCTATTCAAACGCAATCGGCTGTTTGGTAATTTTATATAGGAAGTCAATAAATTAATTGAACAAAAGTAATTGAACAAAAGTTGTTCTCCATGATGTATAGATTATGTGATTATGAGCTACGAGACACTGTGTATAATATCTTTATTATTAAAATTTGTTCGTTTTTCAAGGTTTTGTTTGGCGTTTAATTGTTTAATTTTATTACTTACTCGTATATTAGGTATTTCCATTCTTGCCTAATTATGAAAGTTTTTTTATTTAAAGTAGTAGGTTGCTTGGGGTGTGCGAGTTGTATGCTGCGTCAAACGGCCTTGTATTCAATGTGAAAAAGACGGAGTGCATTGTCTTCAGGGCGGGTACCAAGTGCCCTTAAAGTATACCACCATTTTTACTTAATAATAAGCCGATAAACAGGGTACACACTTTCAAATATCTTGGACACTTGGTAACAGACGATCTGAAAGATGATGTAGACATGGAGAGGGAACGCAGAGCTTTGTCAGTCCGGGCGAACATGCTGATCCACAGGTTCTCACGATGCACGGCAGCAGTCAAGATAACGTTGTTCAAAGCGTATTGTACGTCACTGTATTCTGGGTCTCTGTGGTTCAAATATACCCAAAGGGCTTACAATGCTCTGCGGGTCCAATATAACAACGCATTCAGGGCGTTGTTTCGGCTGCCGCGCTTTTGTAGCGCGTCATCAATGTTCGCCGAGGCCCGGACAGATGGTTTTGACGCCACTTGGCGAAAAAAATCTGGCTCACTCTTGCGCAGGTTGCGCGGCAGCCCCAACATCATTCTGCGCGCGATAGCCGATCGGCTAGACAGCCCACTTGTCTGGGCTCTAGCCAAACGTACCAAATCGTTGTTAGAAATTAAGTACTAACATAGGTTAAGTTATTGTTACTAACAAATTGGGCCTTGTGGTCACTAATAAAGATTTGAATTTGAATTTAAAGTTGTGTATTATCTAATATTAAATGAATTTATATAATTTATGAGATAAAATAAAATCTGTTATAACATTTCAATTTTGCACAGTTTAGCAGAAATTATAGTCTACAAAATAAAATAAAATGTTCTTTGGATAATCGTTTTAATGAAGTAATACTAACATTACTATATACAAACGAGACAAACAATAACAATATTATACACCTAAATTAATGACTTAGTTATCACCCTACGTTGCAGCCCCACGATGAGCCATGACGAGAAGAATATATTTACAAAAGACTAGGAATGGTAATGATATTTTACATGAGGTAATATTGGCTTATTTGACTATAAAGACTACCATCCGTGGCCATGGCCATGGCTGCTGTGGCCGTGGCTGCTGTGACCGTGACTGCTGTGCCCGTGGCTGTGGCTGTGCGCCTGGTGGTGGACAGTCTTCACATGAGGTACTGGGTATTTCTTTACGACGTGAACAGGCACCTTTATTAGTTTCACGACTGGCACTTTGACAATCTTCTCAACTGGCACCGGGTTGTCAACTTGTACTTTGACAATTTTCTCTACTGGTACTTTGACGATTTTCTCGACTGGGTAAGGCACCGGTTTGTCAACCTTCACGTGTTGGATCTTAACGACTGGTACAGGCACGTTCTTCACTCGTGGAACTTGCACGGGGTAGGGCTGTGGCACGGGGATCTGAACCGTTTGGGGCACTTGTACAGGGACAGGCTGGGGAACCCTGTGGGTCACTTCACGGACGACCTGGTAAGTTTCTTCGCGTACACGGTATTGAGTAGGTGCACCGTTGCCGTTAGCCAAGCCATGAATTTCAGTAATGACGGGAGCTTTAGGTCCTGGCGGTGGGGCTTCACCTCCCACGGTCGCAGCTCCAATAGCACCGATGGCTCCAGCGACGCCGACACCTCCAGCAGCTGACAATGATGGGCCAGAAGGCAATGCAGGTCCAGAAGGAAGAGCAGGTAGTGGGGCGGCTGGTAAGGGAGCAGATGCGAAGGATGCGCCACCAGAAGGCAGTGATGAACCGAATCCTGATGATCCAAAATCAGTTGATGGCGAGAAACCAGATGAAATAGGTCCTGAGAAACTAGGAGCAGCGGGTGCTGTGAAACCAGAAGAGTGGGAATCAAATCCTGATGGAAGGGGCGCTGCTGGTAAAGGTGCCGACGGGAGGTGGTTGTCAAATGATGATGAGGATAAACCACTGTCAAAGCCACCACTTAGTCCACCTCCAAGTGAATGACTAGAAAATCTACCTCCATGAGAATGGCTAGACAGTCCACCTCCAAAAGAATGGCTGGATAGTCCACTGTCAATAGAATGACTTGAGAGGCCACCTCCAAAGGAATGGCTAGAGAGTCCACCGCTCAAAGAATGACTAGAAAGTCCACCGCTCAATGAATGGCTGGATAGCCCTCCACTTAAGGAGTGACTAGAAAGTCCACTGCTTAATGAATGGCTGGATAGTCCACCGCTTAGAGAGTGGCTAGAGTATCCACCACTTAACGAGTGGCTAGATAGTCCGCTGTCATGATGAGAATGGCTTGAGTATCCACCACCTAAAGAGTGACTAGAAAGCCCGCTGTCATGATGAGAATGGCTAGAGTATCCACCTCCAAGTCCAGACCCATGGAATGTGGCTGATGGCAAAGATCCAGCGGGGAAACTGCTAGGAGAGAAGCTCGATGAGGAATCAAGAGCACTGGGAGCGCTTAAGCTGCTTAGGCCCGATGATACAAGACTTGGTGAGTAATGATGGTCATGGTGATCGTGATGATCTAGGGGCGCATGGTGGTGATTGCCATGTAGGTATCCTGCGTAGGTGCTGCTAACTAGGATGGCAAAAATCGCCAATTTTGTCTGCGAACAAAAGTAGTTATGTTTTATTGTTGTCTTTTATATGTTTATTAAACGTGTTTTTTATTGTTTACTTACAAAAGTAGCCATTTTAATTAGCTAATCGCTGGCCACCGAAGTGAACTTGTCTCTTCTACCACAAGCCTCGCTTGTTTGTGTTGGTCAGAATGTTTTCTTCATATTTATATCGATGTCGCCGGCTCGGTGTAGGTCAACAAAATATTGAGATCGCGACCGAGAAACTGGTTTGGATACATCTTTCCTTTTCTAACGGAAATAGCTGAATTAATTCAACGATCGGTTACTTAATGTGACGGAGGCTTATGGATGCCACACTGATTTGTAAAGTTTTCTTTAGATAATGCTAATTAATTGAAATTCTGAATTATCTATGATGTGATTATTATAACATTTGTATCACAATATTATGGTCTTGCTCAATGAAACGTTATATCGTTGAATTTTCAAGGCTTGTATCTTATCATTATCGCTAGTTATTATTTAACTAATAAGAACCTCATTTCGTGGCCAAAAGTTGACTACGCTGGACCTGGCGTCGCCATATCTAAGGGCTAGAGTTTGTTTCCCGGTCGGGTGATGATATCGAACATTTCTATATTCTCTCAGTTTTGAATAATGTGGTACTGTCGTTATTTCTGATTTTATACCACAAGTGCTTTGGCTAATTACCTTATGATCAGAGCAATTAATGTGATGTAAAATTTTTTGTTTATTTATTTATAACTGTCAAAGGTTTACCGAAGAGCATTTAAAGAGATGGTATAAACTTACAACGAACGGTTATAAGTAGTTAACGGCACGAAAATATAAAGCTATTGCTACTAATTTGTAAAATGATTCTAATTACAATTTATTTGTCCATAAATCTATCTAATTAACGAATAGCTATTTGCATTACACGCAACAAATGTAGAGATGGCCTCTGAAGTAAGCCGCAAAAAACGAAATTTCATAATTTGATCTGGACATAAATGTTTGCAGTGATTGGAAGTATGGTGCCTGCGTTCAGAAAGCGCAACACACGCAATACGACAAGACACGATCAATCCGGCTCGCCCATTGCTGTTAGAACAATAAAAATAATGAGTAACATTCAATAATAAAGATCATCTTCAAGACATAAATTATTTTAACACGTCTCTAATTAAACTGGATATCTTCAATCAAGTTTTTCTTTCATTTGTCAATCATAAATTGATTTTCCATTCAATGTTATTCAATTATGAATTGCTTTAATAACCAGCAGTAAATGTATTTGTTCTAAAAGGTTTTCTTTTTTAACAAGTTGAGTTTCAGTAGACAGTGATAATTACGAAAAAGTACACAAAAGTTGATGTTAGTAACAAATAGTACTACTATTATCTTTATCCATTTATTGCGTAATTCAATGTCATTCAATAAAAAATACTACTATTATCTTCATCCAATTATTGCGTAATTCAATGTAGAGGACATCAATCTTTATAACTAGCCGATCAGCATAATTCAAGTGAAATCAAGCTGGAGAGATTGAGAACTAACGTGATATGATGTCATCTTTTTTCGGTACTTGAGCACATGATAATATTCATAGATGCATAACATGTTTAATTACGTGTTACGCACGAAACAATGCTATTCTGCGGCTACAGAAAAATAAAGCTGTCAACAAATATTCCAAACATTTATTTTTTTGTAACATCAACAATTTAACAACGATAAGAATCAATTCTTATGCGCTTAAAAACTTAACTCATTAATAACTTCGACTTATCACAAATAAAATTAGTTAAAACTAAATTATTTAAAAATATTTACAAAACTTCACGGTACATTTCGTAGATAGCAATTCTGACTTAGATCTAGGGCCATAGAAATTATTTACAGTACATATTTTTAAATGTTCGTGTAATTTATTTTGGACTGATTGACCACATAATAATTTCAGCCATTAGTCTTTATAAAATATACTCAAAATAAATGCCAATATAGCACCATAAATCTGTAGCAGACTTGAGATGCAATAACAATAAAGTATTTCAAGTAATTATTCCTAATATACATAAATCATACTGGCAACGTCATGGACGAAACCTAGAATAAATTTTAATAAATTATAAATTCATTAAAACTGAAATCTTCAATACATTCGTTAAGATTTAATAAAATAAGTAAGGTATTAAATAACATAAAAATATTAGTTTTAGTTTAGTTTGGATAATGCTAATAGTAATAGAGAATTAAAGATTATTTCTGCGTCATCTTATGAACTTTCTAATTTGTCAACATCTACATCAGATTTAGCTTCCGCAATTTGTGACGGTGGTCTCAACACAGTTTGCAAGGATGGCTCATCATTTTCAATATCACTTCCAGCTTCGAACAATGGCTCTGTTTTTATAACTCTAACAATTTTAGGCTTTGTCACACGTCGCCGCCGTCCATGTTTTTCAAATTTACTTCGTGCACCTCTGTTTCTAGGTGCATGTGGCGGAGGTGGTTTCAATAGAGGATATGGCTCATCAACGTCAGATTTGGGATGCTTCCTTTGAAACGAATGACGGCCTGGTATTAACGCGTTTGGATGTCTTAGTCTGTCTACCGCACGAGGCAGAAACGAATTTTTAGGTCTGTCCTCAACAAAGGCAGGTGATATGGCATCTTCATCTTGTGCAGTTATATCAGTTCCAGTACTTGCCTCACGAACGTTTGCTATATCCCCTTCTTCAATAACTGCTCCTATGGGATGAGTGTTTGATGCGTCAGCAATTGGTATTATACTTTCTTCTTCTTCCTGACTTCTAGAGTATTTGACTCCTTGGTAAGGGAAACGACCGGAATTGTAAATTTCAAAATATGGACTAGATAGAGCACCCGTACCATCATTTAACACGCCATAACCACCAGTATTGTCATTTTTTAGAAGTAATTGTTGCAAATGTGACATATCAAGTTTCAACGGCAGCGGCTTATTTATTTGTTCTCTTAAAGAGAAAATATGAGAATCGTCAACTGATGGTTTACCTTTTAACATATCCGCTACTAACTTTAAATCTACATTGAAGGGGTTAGCTACTTTAAATCCATTAATGGTAGATAACAAACTACCAGTTTGAGCATCTATTTCTGGTCTGTTAAGGTTAAGATTCTGCTGTTTATTGAGTAATTTATTTAGAATATTGTTCGCAACATCGATTTGGTGACTGCCAACATTTTGATTGAGCCGCATTGGTAAAGGTGTTGGTAAGCTTATTTGATCAAAATTATTTAACCTTAACGAGTCACTGGATAGCCCTTGTGTTAAACGGTATGGAATATCATTAAGTTTTAAAATACTTGCAATGTCAGATACTTGATTTTGTGGGCGCTGTAAACCTTGTTGTTGCACATTTGCAGATGATTGGATGTTGTCCTGATAAATGTTACTGCTTTGAGACACATAATTGACTGGCTGAGGAGTACCTTCTAGATAACGTTTATTGTCATTCAAAGCTTGATTGTATAGTGAATCTTGTGACTGTTGTTTTGCATAATAATTCTGTAAATTTTCAACTTGTTTAACATTATCATTTCCAATATTATATTCATCTGGCTTTGCTTTGATATTAAATCCATATATGGCATTCTTATCTTTATAATAAGCATCAGTAACGGAACGGTAATACTGTTTAAAATCAGGTTGTTCTTTGCCATAGCTGGATAATCCGAATTTATTGTTGTTATCTATTCCTGCGACTTTGCTTTGAGAGTCTGAATTTGGAACTACATTTGAAACGTCAATAGGAACAATATTTTTTAATGCTTTATCATGATCAAACGGCTGTTTAGTTTTGCCATCTACGTTATTTTCTTTTGAATTAGGGTAAAAATATGGTGTACCTGATACAACTTCTGCTTGTGAATTATACGAATAAGAGTTAGAATTTAAGTTGTCTATATACCTGTTTCTTTGTTTATCATTATTTCCAAAACTAACACTGCTTGGTGATAAATTTCCATAATAATTGTTGTTATAGTTGGGTGAAAAACTGTTGTAAAATTGTTGTTGTTGTTGCTGCTGCTGTTGTTGTTGTTGTTGTTGTTGTTGTTGTTGCTGCTGTTGCTGTTGTTGTTGTTGTTGTTGTTGTTGTTGTTGCTGCTGCTGCTGCTGCTGCTGTATTTGCTTTTCATGGGCTTTAGCCGCAGCTTTTGCAAATTCTTGAGTATCTAAAGTTTCTGGGCTTGACTTAGATATTTGATCGTAACCATGTCTTCCTATATCCATTTGAAAATTCATTTGACTGACTGCTGGTGATTCAGTTGACTGTATGCCTATAGACTGGTATCGTTGATAATTTCCAGGTGTGTATGTTTCTTGATTAGTCGATGGTTTTTTCGAGGGCATCTTCCAACCATAGTCACCGTGTGAGTAATAACTATATTGCCCATTTTCTGGCTCTGGATCTCTAGTGCGAGTTTTCAAGTTATTCATAAGATAATCAGGTTGAATAAGATTTAAGAATACATTATTTGCAGAAGGAATATTTCCGATACGATGAGTTTCAGCATTTATGTTATCAGAATTAGTTTCTTGATTGTTGTTGTAAGGATTATTATTTTGATATTGGGAAGCCATATCATGTATCGATTTTTGAAGGGAATTCTGCCAATTTTCTCGAACAGAATCGGAATAAGGAGAGGAAGATGGAGCTGGCGTAGAACTAGGATATTCATTTTGATATTGTTGTACGTTTATTGGATATCTAACTCCATTGGCGGAATTGTCATAATGGTCAATCTGAATCTTTTTAGTTAAATCGTTATCGTAATTTAGCGAATTACTACCGATTGTAGAAGTTATCCTATTATTTCCATAATCGGATGTTCCTGCTTGAATCGTTGATAATGGTGATGAAACGTAATGTTGTAAATTAGGAGGACTTGATAAATAAATTGGCGAAGAACTTGACACATACGTATTCGACGGAGTGCCTACAAACTGATTGCTTGGTAAAGCAGTGGACAAGTAAGAAGAGATAGGAGATGGGGTGCTTTGAATACCATCTAAGTTATAAGTATTCGATGAACCGTATTGATAGGGATTTGAGTTTGTGAGATAAGTCGGGACCTGTGACATTTTTGGTTCCAGCTGTGGGATCTGATTCTGTTGCTGATTGTTACTGTCATAACTGGAAGGGGCTGCTGTTGAAAACTGGTACTGTGGCTGTGGTGTGGCTGTGTACCCTAAATTTGATGCTTGGGTAGATAAGTGTTGCTGTTGGTAGTACTGGTTTTCTCTCTCCCTCATCTGCTGTAGGAACTCTTCAGGTGGTAAGGAGTACTGCACTGACGCGTACTGGTTACTAGCGCCTGTGCCGCTGTCTTGAGTTTCAGTTTCTTGTTGTCTCGTTTCCTCCTCTTCTGGGCGATTGAAGGGGTTTTTGATGCGGTAGATTTTCCGTGGTCTAATGCGATCCCCCCTATTGTACTCATCGTTTTGGTCTGGGTCAGACATATGGTACCTGACGCTCACGGAGCTGATGGACTGGGTATTAGGGTCCCTCTGGATGATATTGGTACTGTAACTGGTGATAGTTTCCACTTGCCCTTCATTGGACGCGATCTGTTGCAGACGGAGGAGGTCTTGATCGCTGAACCCATCTTGACAGCGGACGTTTTTGACAATTTGTATTATGACTAGTATCCGTATCTGGAATGAGAAAGGTCGTTGTTAATGAGTGAATATGGTAACTTGGATGCATTTACCGCAATGTCTACACAGCTGTAGTAAATATTTGGCCGACTAGTCGATTTGGGTGATTAAATCGATGTGCTCATTAAAGGACATAGACAAATACAATAAATTTCTAGCTTTTAAACTTAAATGGCAAAATAGATATTTTGGCCGGTAGGTACCAAAAAAATATTTTTTCTATATTGTCTCGGGTCTGGATGTTGTTCGTTGTTTCTGGTTTTTATAACACAAGTGCTTCGGCTACTTACCATAGAATCAGAGCAATGTGTGTGATGTGGTCCATATTTAAAAAAAAAAAACTTTTTCCTGGATCTATTGCCTCAAAGCTCTTCGGCGTATTAAGAAAAACAAAAAAAAAATCAATGAAACAAAACTAACATCGTAAATCATCATTACAAAGTAATATTACCTACCTACATACTATGTTTAAATAAATGCAATCTCGACAAACGCAGGATTCATTGGAATTCAGCAGTGGGCAAGTTTTCCTACATTTTACAAGCTTCCTAAGGCGGGGGCAGGTTTTCTCCTCAAAGTGCACTTATGGTAAGGTCTCGTGGTTAGATCCACGACGACCTGCGACTTCTTGATGAGCGGTTAATTATAGTATGGTAATTGCGAACCATAACCACTTTCACTGAGGCACTAACATAAGGACTAACTAAGGCTTTGACGAGGCGTGTAACGTTATAATAGTACATATGGGAAGTCGGTAGAATCTTGACAAGATGTAATGGTTAGAGTACCAATTTAATATGGGATTTCGTTCAATCGGAAAGCCAGTAGAATGTATCTTTACTTATATACGAGTACAACACTATTAAATGTTGTAAGACTATTTAGTGTTTTAGTGTTTTCAAATTTCGAAACTTTGTAGAGTTGTTCAATAATTGGCATGATTGAATTGTAGCATTTTGGATGTCACAATACATAATCACATACACAATCTTTATTATTTTACTCATGAGTAAGAAGGTACTAAATAAATTATGCAATATCGTGTTATAACTTAATACTTTAAGTGTTAGACGTTCCTTGCCCTTTTTGGTTACTTTTGCTTATGAGACAGATTTGAACTTTGACCTTTCAATAAAAGTGACAGATTTGGCACGTTCATTGATTAATTATGGAACCTATTGACAATTAATCTCTTAATCTCAAATATGATGGTACAGTATAACACGCAGTCGTGTTATGAGTTTTTACTATCATTGTAAAACATAAATACAATTAAACACTTCGTTTTCTATCGAAAGAGGCATTTGTCTCTCATATAGATTAATCTAAAATGAAATTTAACACAAACATGTAAATAGATTTAAATTAGTTAATAGTTTATTATTCTTTGACGCAACAAAAAAAATGTGTGGTGATAATAAAAAAGTAGATGCCTGTACGAATTACACTGTGCAACGGCTACACCAGCATATTAATTAGCCTTCGGCTCGCCTTTTGCAAATTGAATTTTAAGTGAATTTTTGACGACCTGCACAGTTTAACAAACCCGACACATTATCATTTACAGTCCATGAAAAATCCTAATCTTTTGACAATGCGGAGTATGCTATGGAAAGCGAACGGTGGAATTCGCGAGTTGCAGCGACAGTGACAGCGCGTGCGCAGCCGCCGTGAAACGTTGCCGATCCACGCATGTGTGCTTACTATGGCGTGGCGCGACTATTGATCTCATCGTTTACTAGTGCATGCTTACTCTTGTGCAATTATGTCTGATTCAAAATAAGTGCATCATGTGATATGTACGGACCGTGTTATCTGACGCATCGGAGATCTTGATATGCAAGGCAACAGACAGGCAGATAGACCAACATGGTTTGGAGATCTGCGAGTAGACTTATTATTACACCTGCATGAACAGGTCATCCCAACTACCGCAAAAAACATTAAACGATTAAGAATTTTAATAATAATTTACTATCAACTACCTATAGTTATAACTAAAATATGAAACTAGGTACGAAATAAAAGAAGCGGATAGTAAAACTAGCTAAATTAGAGTCCACTTCGCGTATGTAATCCTCTATAGTACTGTATTTAGCTCGATTCACACTTTTTATTTTGTTTATTTATTTTTTATCTTTTTTGTTTTACTTTAAAGTCTAAGTCTAAGTAAAGTCTTCATAAGAATTAATAACATTTCAAGAATCATTCATAAATCACACTAATTTACAATATCTTCGATTCATTACTCCACTCGTATACCTGCTATTACTAACATAGATCATATCAGTAAGATATGAATGATTAACGCCGGTCGTAGTAAATTGCATTTCTACGCAATTAATCTTCGGATTAATCCGTGTTGTTTGTATTTGAGAGCTAATTAAGAGAATTTTATTAAATGGTCTAATGGCAGTCAAATGAAACAGTAGAACTCTATGCTAAGCATTTAAATATGCTAGCTATCTTGATATGATATCAACACACTTTGAAAAATAGATAGGTACTTTAACAAAATAGTCTAGCAAGACTGTAGTATGCTTAAAATCGCAAGATTCTGTAGACATTCAGTCATTAGTCATCAAATCTTTCAACGAAAGCGAACGGATGCGTTCACATAACGTACAGTCCACAGCTCACCAACCTACCACAAAACCTCACAAGACTTCGAACTTTTTTGTATGGAGTTTATATGGATTACGTTATTTTGTCGTAATTTTAGGTACTTGCAACTTTAGGTATGCCAATAAGGTTCGATGCCGTTTTGTCAATAAAGAAGCACATTGCACATTTATCCCGATAGATGGTGTTTTGTGTTTGGTCTACTCATAGCTAATTTTTGATCATTGGTTCAGCTTTGTTCTCAACTGAACATGTACCTAATCACTACATTAATGTTCTTAATCTTGCGTCAAATAATCAAATGTACACTAATTCAATTTTAACTGAAAATACAAACACACAATACACTTTTGTCCCTGTGGCAAAGAGGTAGACAGACTCGGTCTACACGGTCTTTGTTGTCAGCAAAGCGCTGGGCGGTTCGCTCGCCATGCTGCGCTCAATGACGCCATTTAGAGAGCTCTTGCCAGCATCTGCGTTCCCTCCTCGCTGGAACCCCGTGGGTTGGTGCGTGATGATGGCAAGAGACCGGATGGCCTTACGCTTGTTCCCTGGGAGCGGGGACGGGCTGAAGTATGGGATGCGACGACGAAAAGGGGGAATTGCCAATACTCGCCACGCTTGGCAGGCGGGTTGGCGAGCGCAGTTGTTTATAAGATTTCGCACGCAGACACTGCTGCCCGTCTCGTGCTACATGAATTAGTCGCCTCTTACGACACGCCTCCTGTTGGCGGTGGGGAAGTGTATTCTTTACGGCCGTCCCCACACGGCACTTGAGCTTGAAGCTTTGCATGTGCTTCCCCATATACAGTGTGTAACGAAAAGGTGAAATAAAACTTTAAGGGGTTATTCTACGGCTAAATTACATCAACTTTTTCTATGGGACCAACATCCAAATCTCAAAAAAAAGATTGACGTTTCCATACAAACTGATGCCAGCTGGTCGCGTTTTAGTATGGGAAAGTGTTTTTTTTTTGCGATTTCGATGTTGGTCCCATAGAAAAAGTTGATGTAATTTAGCCGTAGAATAACCCCTTAAAGTTTTATTTCACCTTTTCGTTACAACCTGTATATTGAACCGTACTTGTCAAACTTTTAAGTTTAATATCGGTCAACGAACATGTTGTTGTGGTGATGGAAATAGAAAGATACTCTTTATTGCACACCACATAGAACAAAAGTAGTAGTAGTACAGCGAAAAAACATATAGAATAGCACAATTTAGGAGGTCTGGGTCACTAGAAACGATCTCTTCCAGACAACCTTCAGGTAGACGAACAGTTGAATTAAAGCTCGGAAGGAAATTTAAAACTAATAAATATCTCACATTCCTTGTGTAATGCATGAAAATTTGCCTAAGAAAGGCTATTATAAATATAAGCCAAATTTACCTTGATTCGTTTCGGAGATCTCCTACAACCAATTATATAGGTAATTGCGTTTTGTTCCACTTATTGAAAAATGTATGTAATAAAAATACCTACCCATCTAATGCTTATTTTGTTAATTTAGCCCCAAACCAATAACTACACAATACCCAAACTAAGAAAAAAAATAAGTTTTTCATTTATTTATCACTTATACAAAAAATAAAATTTATAAACCACTAAGGTTTTTTTAAAACTAATAACGTTTAAAAATAATAGTTATTAGAAACTGGATAAACATACATAGTTTATAAACAGGGTGTAACGAAAAGGTGAAATAAAACTTTAAGGGGTTATTCTACGGCTAAATTACATCAACTTTTTTTTATGGGACCAACATCGAAATCACAAAAAAAAACACACTTTCCCATCCCAACGCGACCAGCTGGCATCAGTTTGTATGGAAACGTAAATTTTTTTTTGGGATTTTGATGTTGGTCCCATAGAAAAAGTTGATGTAATTTAGCCGTAGAATAACCCCTTAAAGTTTTATTTCACCTTTTCGTTACACCCTGAATATCAATGACTCTAAAATGGTCATACTCGTCACACTTGTCTTTGCACTACCGTAAGTAAGTATAATAGATGATATTATACCAGCCAACGCATGCTGCATCAATCTGTTTGCAAGGTTCAAAGTATCAAGCCCATCCTTCACAGTCAAGCTATCAACTGACAACAGACACCGTTCATTAAATCAATTCCCGACTATTAAAGGTAATGGCGTGCAATCTGGACGTGAATCCGATCGCCATAGAAAGTGCAGCGCCCGCGCATCGTGCGCATTATGCATGCGAACTCGGCAAATGTCGGGGTGAAAGGGTAGGCTATGATTTCGTGACGCCCACACAAACAAAGCTTCTTCGGGGTCGTGAATCAACGGTTCTGAGAGAGAGTGAATTATTTGCCAATTAATTTGTTGGGTTCGTCGAAAGTCTCATTGGTTTGAAAGGCTTCTTACGTAAGTAGAAAAATGTTTTTTATAGTCATAAAATAAAATAAGTCAAAACACTTAAGATTTCCATTTATTTTTAGTTACACTGGGATCTGCATGGATTTTATTAACTGGTCGCATTTTACTTCTTTCAGACTAGTTTTAAGAATAGGCATTAGTTGCTGCAAGATAATGGTTACGAGAGAGTTTTCATTTAATTTATATTCTTTGTTAATTTTGATGAATAATGAATGGGCTAGTTTCCTGGGTCAAAAAAAGATTATTATATTTAGTCCATCAGTTAGATTATCAAAAAATATAGAACCTATATTTTTTCTTTTGTCAATCAAACAAAAACTGACAAAGATAAAGCGCATCAAAGTGAGCACTTGACGTCACGCCTTGCTAAAAATGGGCAACGGGAACTTTAACGGGCTATATCTTTATCCTTTTTTTGTTTGATTGAGAAAAGAAAAAATACGTGTCCAATATTTTCCATTAATCCAACTGACGGACTAATTAGATTTTTTTAGGATACTAGCCCATTGCAAAATAAAAGCTACAAATAAACATGAAATGATTTAAAAAAATTAAAAACTAATTAATGATTTTATATCCAAGTAGGTTTATGGAAACAATATACACGCCTCAGCCTCACCTATGCTCAAAAATATGTTAATTGTTACAAAATTGTTTCATCCTAACTTTACTCATCCATAGTTTTTAATAAGACAAATTCTCAACTACTATCGCGCCAATATCCCGAAGCCATCAACACATTAGGTTGTTTCATTTGCGCTAACGGATGAGCACTGAGAGATTTATGTTCCCACCACCATATTTAGATCTCTTCAAAAGGTTATGGCAAATTGCAAGCTCGCAGTGCTGTCATGAGCATTTGAGGTATTTGTTGACTGTAAACATGGCTTTAAGACGGCAAATAATGCTACCGTGTCTATATTTTTCAGTCTTCTCGCTTATTTTACAGCACGGATACTCGTTTTGTCACATCTTTCATTACTTCTCCGGTCACTTGTGAAATTAACAAAAAACAAGAGTTTTAATGCCAGCCTCATAGATAATGTACAAATTTTAATCAACAGTTTTTAGATTAGCTACATAAGATTACGTGCCCTTAAAACTATACCAATTAATCTTATATTTTCAATTAATGCTTATAATGGTACACTTGTCTAATCTTTAAAGTTTCTCTAATGCCTTAATTTTAACATTATAGTTAAAAACCTCTAAAACACGCTCTTATTGTGTATAAAGCTCATTTAAACAAATCAAATGAGCTCAAATTCAATGGTTTTACTAGTAGCCATTGAAAAGTTACGCTATCCAAACCCTGACTTCATCATCAGATCAATTCATCGCCATCATCATGTCAGTCTATTGCAGTCTACTGCTGGACGTAAGCCTTCCCGAAGGAGCGCCAAAGAGCACGATCTCCGGCTTTTCATCCATCCACTGCCAGCCATCTTCCTAACGTCGTAGAACAACTCGATGGTATCAAATTATTGTATTGTACTCCAAATGTCAGATAATCACGTTTAAAATCGATACTATAAGTAGAGTAGGTTAAAAATGACTTCCAAGATTTGATTACATAGTAAGTTAGTTAGTTACTAGTGAAGCTAATATAAATGCTGAAAAGTACAATGTTTATAAGTGGAAAGCTACCTTAATACACACCTGCGTCAAAGTTACGACAGTATTTTGAAGCCGTGAATGTATACGAAAAGATTTATGTTCTCATCAGTTTTCTTTGTCTATAATGTAACTTTTCCCTGGAGATTGCAGGCTATTGATACGTCGTGAGCATTTGCCTGATTTATTGGGTCTAACCGTGGCATTACAATCCGGTCGTGCTACCGTGTCTTGTTAGTTGAAAGGTATGGAAGCTTTGTTTACTGGACAGACAGTTTCAAAGCGTTTGTTACATTAGCTGACTAAATGCCGCACTCAGAGACGTCAATTAACAGTAGGTAGTGTTGATTAACATTTTTGTTTATTTAATAATTGTCTCTATTCATATCGATTAGTATCAAAGATTTTTCTTACGTAACCATTAAAGTTATGTGACGTTTCTGAGTGTGGCAGTTAAACAACCAAACACAAAGGTATACCAGATTAACAATTACGGGTATAATTTTACTCCTTAAATTTACCCTTAGATAACTTAGATTACGTTTTTCGAGCAATACACTATACTCGGTATTGTTATTCTATAGTTCAAGAATGAATGATCAACGTATTGATAAACCGATTCACCGAAACGATTGATTTACATAAACACACATTTTGTATAAGTTTTATGTAAGCGGTTGAGTGTAGAATATATAAATTATATAGATTCAACGAGCCCCATGATTTTATTTTTGTGATAAATGCTCAAGATTACTGAGGAGTCTGTGATAATTTATACCTGATAGCTAACTAATTATTTTTTACTTTTTAGTACTTTTTTCATATTTTTGTGATAAATGCTCAAGATTACTGAGGAGTCTGTGATAATTTATACCTGATAGCTAACTAATTATTTTTTACTTTTTAGTACTTTTTTCATATTTTTGTGATAAATGCTCAAGATTACTGAGGAGTCTGTGATAATTTATACCTGATAGCTAACTAATTATTTTTTACTTTTTAGAACTTTTTTCATATTTTTGTGATAAATGCTTAAGATTACTGAGGAGTCTGTGATAATTTATACCTGATAGCTAACTAATTATTTTTTACTTTTTAGTACTTTTTCTGAATCATTAGTTTCTTTACATTAAAACCGTTTAATTTGAATTTGAAAATATATTTTTTTATTTTATTTAAATTGACATTTGATTGCAATAACACTTAAACATTTCATGTAATTGTATGAACCATCGTATTTCAATGTAACCATCAAACAGTTATTAACAGAGAAGATATTCGTTTATCGTAAACATTGTTAAGCAATATCTTAACCCGACGCTTAAGCACTTTCCCCATTGCATGCAAATTCTTCAATTCAACCCTAACTAATGTATTTTAATAGCTATCACCTATCCCAAGCCCTTTGCGAAAGGTCAGCTCTCTAGTGCCGCGAACTTAAGCTGCTTTATGTTAAATAAGTTTAACTACTGACTCAATTATTACGTATTTTATTACGCACTACACAGTGACTAATGTAATAGATTAGCAATTAAGTACATATCCCAGGCTCTGTTATAAGATCAGACCGCTATCTAGCGTAGTAAACTTAATTTTGCTTATTAAACTCATTCGTTTTACTAAGACCGGTTTGTCAAACCCTTATAGAATAGGAATATTGATTATCTTTAGAATAACTTTACAACCTTGATGTCAACAAATCCTATGGATTTAAAAATTAAAAAGGTCATCGAATTTGTCATTTCTCGATAATGGTGTATTGCATATACAAATTGGTTGGCTAATCATTAGTCATAGTTCTAGTCTATAGATATTAATGGGGACGTAAATGAATAAATTGATACTAAATCCTAAGAACCTCATGGTATATCCCTTTTAGGCCAGAAAAACGAGATATAATTGAAATTATATCTTTACGTGACACATGTAGGTGGTTTGAGCTTGAGTGATTAATCGGTTTAATATCGTACTTTTACTAGCATTCAGTACATCCTAAGATTTAAGAAAAATAATGCTTTTAATAACACGTTTATAATATTTTGAAAATAAAATAAAATTAAAAGATTTATTCCTTAGAAACTGGTAGCACAAGATCTTAAGATTATAGGAAGTTCAGCACATTCTGCCACCTGTGGCGTAGACACTTCTATATTACCTATACGTTACAATATTGTTTATTTATTATATTATAGATGCAGGCATATCACACAATGATTTATTATTGGGCTTACACATACAGCAGCTTACCCTTATATGGTTAAGTAACGTAATATAATAGCTATCCTCGTCCCTAGCAAAGGTTAAGCAGCTCTCTACGCGCCAAACTACGAGCCTTAAGCGGCGAGCGAGTGGCGTGCTACGGCTACGAGCGATAAATATCGACAGCCGGTCACAGGTCGCGGTGACAGGCTTGCTAATAGAGGTAGGGGTGACACTTGGAGAAAATAAATAACTTTCTTAATCTTTGCACACTATAACTTTAAACAGATTAGGCTTATATAATATTAGGTCAATTTAATCATAATCTACTAACCAAGATTTTGTTGAGAGACGAGGACACATAGCTATTTAAAAAAAAGTAAACAAAACTACACTAAAATGACATTAAAAGGCAAAAGTGAAAAAAAAAATCCCGTTTTTGATTATTGCATTAAATAAAATATTATACATCATACTACTCAATATAGGATCAATGCGATGTATGTGATGTTGTCAACTTAAATCCAAAAATATCATTACTATCTATATGTTTTAGTGACAAGTATTCAAAGTAAAAATATTTGACTCACTGTAACTTTCGAGTGAAGCGTCGCCAACCCTGGCGCCCTAGGATGCGCAGGCGCAGGCCATTTCTCTGCCCTTTACCGGCGCGTTTCCCTGCGCGGCGAAAGCGCTTCCGAGGACTATCGCTTTTAACTACCGGTTCTAGGCGTGGGAACACTGGTGATAACTGAATATTGAAACTGGCAATTTACCATGCGATCAATAATGAAGTGGGTAAAGTGGGCGTAGCGCTAAACTTGAATTTTTGACAGAGACAGACTTAGACTTTGACAGAGAATTTTTGACAGTTTGTCAATAAGACAATTTTTTAAAAGTAAAACGTATAAACTAAACATTATTTTGAATTAACTCTAGTTAGAGCCGATGTTTCAATAGTCAGATAACTTTGATTTGAAGAATAAGTTTGACATTTGACAGTTTTCGTATAGAAATTGTGTTAAGACGTCAATTTTATTCGTCGAATAAAGTTATCTAGCGATTGAAAAATCGGCCCTAAATTAATAAATTAATATTGGACAACATCACATCATTGCTTTAATCCTAAGGTTAAGTAGCTAAAAGCACTTGTGTTATAGAAATCAGAAACAACGACGATACCACAACACCCAGACTTAAGCTATTTACATACTTCAAATTAACCATTGGTTTTTACTACTACGACTACAGCCTATTGTCACAATATAACTACGCGGAACTCTACTTCCAAGGGACACAAAAAAGACCAATCGATGCCAAAAGAAGCGGTGTGCTTAGGCTCGGAAGGATTGATCATAGTTTATTACAGCATGTCTTGATGACATAATAAGTCTAAGGGCTGACTGCAACCGCTCCAAATGTAACTTAAGTGCTTACACTCACTGTCACTTTTCACTACCTGTTTCGAACCAGCCCAGCCCACCGTGGGAACTCTGAAAGTAAAACCCTAGGCATTTCTAACCACTACCGTAACCCTGATAACTGACTGAATACATTTGTAACCGCTTTTCGTAGCTTATCAATTAAGCCATTTAAAGGATAGCAAGACTGAAAGCTGAATACGTTTACGTCTGATAACAAGTACCAAGTCTATAATACTATTATAAGGTAAGCTTTCATGGTATAGGCGGTCCCTTTAGTGAAAGTTCAGCTTATACTGGTTAATAGCTTGACTACTTTTGAATTTTAATAATTTTATGCATTGCGTTTTCCAATGTTGCTAGATTAACTGATAAACGTTAATTAAAGTGTCTGCTTAGTGATGGTAAATGTGAATTTACTTACTTATTTCCTTACTTAATCACCTCTCTCTAAAGAAGTACTAGTATTTTTAGAGATTATGTTATTTTCTGCAATATTTAATGTTTATGTCTTATGTTACAAAGATTAGACTTCACCAAGCTCTGTTTTTTATGAACGTCTTTGCAGAAAGTGTCACGTGATCAATTGCTTAGTTATGCTATTCCAAAGGCATTTGAATGCATAACGCATTATAGAAAGTTGCAAAAATAAAAATATCACGCAAGTGCGTAACAATAGTAATATAATTATGATATCTTGGTATTAGGTTAAGGCTATTAATCATCAGATAAAGTTTTTGATTAATAATTTTTTTTTCCAGGAACCTACGATTATGTCGAGGACTTATTCTTGATTTATTCGTTATTTTAATATTTTTTTTATTGTAAAACTCTATGCTTGCGCAAACATTATTATGGTATTCTAAACACAAACCAAATGCCATTTCGTTTATGAGTGGGTCCGCGGTGGTGATCGGACTCTCGACCCACATTAGTAAGTCGAAATTCGAATTCCAGCATGAAAATAACAATGGAGTTTTCTAAATCTATGTACTGAATTACAGCATTGGCTCTCTATAAAAACATCATAACAACAAATAGTATGTAACAATTGAACAAAATCCAAATAGCAATTTTCGTGCGATGCTAGAATCGGTCCATAATTGCTCTTACGCACATCTTCGTAACGATATTGCGGCGAGGCTGTTGCGTGCTTTTACATCAACTTTAAATCATAATATGTAATACAAAACTGGTGCTAGATTTGATATGATAGAGTCTATAATATAGACACTTTTTTATATATTAGACAACATCACATACATTGCTCAGCCTCCCTAGCATGAGCACCAAAACACGTTATGATATAAGTGACACCAACTGTAAAAATATGACAGATATAGCCACCATCTTGAATCGCCGTGCCGGTGAAATCACTTAGTATGATCGTTGTTTCGATAAAAATTCAAAATGGTGGTTATATCTGTCACATTTTTACAGTTAGTGTCGATATATCGCTTTATCATATCATGTCATATCGTGTTTTAGTGGTCATGCTAGGCGGGCTGTATCCACAAACAAAACTTCCAACTTGCATTCTAGTAGATTCTCGAAAAAGCCGTTGTTAATAAAAATTTACAACCACTGTGTTCATGCACGAAACTAGAGTACAGAGAACATAACTCAAACAGGTAAAGGTAATATTCTATTTTAAAAGAGTAAATCGTTGTATCACAGATAAAATGAGATATTTTCAAATTCAAATTCAAATTCAATTTTTTTATTCTGTACCAATTATAATTAAATATTTAAACAATTGAAGCTTTACCAATATATGTCTTTATTGATATAGATTAATTTGTTTAGTCTTAATAAGGAAAATATACTTCCACCGTCTGGCCTAGTTTACCTAATGTTATATCATTATGTGGGCAGTCACTCTCACTTAAGGGAATATTTCCCAATTAGGCAACATATAATATTATGTATTATATGTTATATAATAGCTATTTATGAGTGTCCCAAACTGGGACAACAGAACCTAAACAGGGACAGTGACATAATAAGTAACTTCGGAAAGTGGGCCCAGTATAAATTATGTTGGCGACAGGCCTTACGACAAATGCGTTTATATTTATAAGTTTGCGTGTTATGATGAATATTTTAATGGTGACGAGATGATGGTATTACACCTATTTATATATATTTTAAGTAACAATATAGCAGTAGCACATAACAGCAACTTTTTCTTAAAATCTCAAATCTTTTGGCGCAAATCAATGCGTACACGCTTATGCGTAGGCATTTTTAAGAAATATAGAATTATTATTTGATTCCCAGTACCATAAGCATTTTTTATTCTTTTTTTTATTGTATTCTTTGCCTTTAATAGATGGAATAGTAGACTTACTTTTACTATCTGCATAATTACAGTATTGTAAGAACAGTAATAAACAGCATTCTATGTAACTGCATCGGAAGTGTACTTAATACATTATAAATACAACCTTAATGACATCTTACACGGAAGTTGTACCTAGTATGATACTCTATTATACATCCTCATTTTGTAATAGAAAATGAACCTAATAAAATAATGTAAGCATCAAACCAGAATAAAGAAAAGAAGAATACAATAAAGATGGTATTTGCCATGAGACGTTACAGGCTCTACACAATTTTGAACGTCATAGAGCTTTTGACTCTCACTCTCCATCAGGTTTGCTCGATTGCCTAACCGTAACTCTTAAACTACTTTTCTTGTAACAATAAATCATCCAATATATCCAATAGCTATTCATCTAATTGAAAGCTATCAAGATATCACAAATAAGGGGTGTTCTAATGACACAATCGTGACCACCCATGCATCGCGTCTCGATGACCGAGAGCTCAATTATCGCGAGTTCAACAATCGGTGATTTATACCGATTAATTAATACGAGTAGCAATTGAATAATAACATCTCTGCAGGCGTAAATCTATTTAATTGGTATATCTGATACTAAAGCCGCATCGGTAAGTTTTGTACAAAACGATTTAATGGATTGATTAATCTGCACACTTGTGAATTTTCACATACAAAGATTTAAATCGATAAATTTATTTCATTGAATTGAATTGCGGCAGTTTGAAGTTAGTTTACGATCGATTTCAGAGATGTTATTACATAGTTACCTGTTAGTTTGCCACGAGTAAAGTCAATTTTAGTGTACAGTCGGCCAGGAAAGTAGTCTATCACCCTACAGGGGCGTGCATTGATTTCAGAGGGGGTAGGCTGTGAGTGAAAATTGAGTAAGTTTGCATGAAAGAGTAGGCGATCTCGCGGCATCCTAACATTGGTTAAATTGCACAGGAACGATCTAAGTTGCGCGCTTTATTGTTTATTGTTGAATACGTAATTAATAATTATGGTTAACTGTTCTGTCAGTTTTTTATGAAGGTAGGCTCTGCATAATAGCTTATATGAACAGAACAACAGGTTTGATTGTCCCAAGCAAAATTATTCTGACAGCTACTATTGCTCTCTTTATCATATTACGTCAAAAACAAATTAATCATATCAGTCATAATTGTGCATCTCTTTCATTGTTAACAAGGAAAGTCCATCAGTTCAACCTTATCGCTATTTTACTAATACATTAAGTTTTGTCAAAACTGGTACACTACTTTCTTGGCCGACCATACCATAAAGGATATGTGGTGTTTGATTTTGGTACTAAACTAATAATTACATAGTAGCATCGGTGTATATAGGCTCTTTGTTATTGTTAAAAGTATAAATTGAATTCACTAATTATGTCAATGGAAAAAGGTACTTAGGTTTATTTTATTTTCTAAAACGTAAACACGAATTACAATAACTAGAAGACTACTATAAAATAATTAGCATATTAATACATAATCTAAGAACAAGTTTGAGAATCTAGGGTGCGAAATGAATAATGTAATGATTAAATTAAAAAATTGTTCGATTATAAAAGATATAAACATGAATTAATTTACCAGCATTTAAAGTTATTATAACAAATAGGTACGTGAAAGTTTGATTATATAGTAATTTCTATAACAATGGTAGACAATTAACCTAATAGAAAGATATGATCGTTTCCCATAAATAAAGTGTAGGAAGCAACGACAATTGGCGGACATTTAGACAGGTGACAGCTATTAAATCATAGTGACAATAATGAATTAGAAACTTCCTCTGTTTATCATAAATTAATTTTGTCGCGGCGTAACTTTCGGGTCAAGAAGTTTTAGTAGAGTTTGTGATACAATAGACGCATAAAACTTACACTATGACAATAATAACTTTAAAACTGTTTAGAGCATTTATTTATTAGTGCTGTCTAAGGAGGTTTAATGCAGGCCGCTTCCAACTGGCCAATCTGGAAGTCAATGGTCCCCCATTGACTATGGCCTATGTTCAGCAGTAGACGTCCTATGGCTGAAATGATGATGATGATGAAGGAAGTTTGATATTGCACTTCTAACTTCTAACCCTCTCATAATTTACAGAACCTCATACTAATATTCAAGATTCAGTAGTAATATCCTCAAAATGAACTATTATATTTTTTCGAAATAAACTGTTTTATTTAATAACAGTCAGGTCATTGTTTTCAGATTATGTTCAATTAGTACGAGAACAACTAAGATCAAGAATGACATGGCATAATTTATTGTAAATAACTTAAATTATGCATTGATTAAATTATTTAAATTCGAAAAGTTTTATGATTTAGTTAGAAATTTAAACGCCTTTATAGGTTACACAATCCACGACGTTATGGGACACATTTTATTGATTTCGTCAAGTATATCTTTAATGATGTAAGGTTTTGAACTAACTGCATTATTAATTTTAGAATCGTATTTATTAAATGTTATTTAAATATGTTTATAGTGGGAAAAAGTTCAATTTTAGTTTAGTTATTGTAACCAAGTCTTAGAAAATAGTGATGTAGTCTATTTTATCGACATCTCTTTTTAATCCTGTCTTGCAATTCTATCCAAGGTATAAATTAAATCATACTTGTATAGTTTTAGACAGTTAAACAGTCTTAAAGTGTGTTACATATTTCTCTTGAAAGAGAAACATCGACAAAATTGTCTTCATAAGAACAAATGAAAGTAACAATTGTAATTACTTAATTGCATTGACTGATCTTGTCAGAATCAAACTGTATTTGAGATAGAGTAACAGATGATGGTTATAAATTTATATTTAATTGTAGATTACTACCTTGGCACTTGGTATTCTAAAAAAATTTAGCGATAGTAAAAAAAAGGTTTGTTTGAAATAATGAATTGTAAATTTAGTTTAGCTAACATTTTCGAATTATTTTTTAAATTAAAATGTTAAAGATAAATTAATACTTGAGATAAATTTTATTAGTATCACTATCGTTATTTTATACGGATATTACTTTTGATAAGTAAGTATACTATGCATGATTGTTTTTGGATTATAAGTTTACATTTTCATTAATTGGTTATTTGATGTTTTATCGTACTTATAAGTGATAAAAATGTCCAGCACTAATAAGGATACAGGGATAAACAATACACAACTCACCGTTTGCAGTACGGCCTTCATCTTCATATTTAATTCACCACACAGTTCATTGAACTAACCAACACAACATATTCACAACACCAGCCTAAACGGGAGTGTCCTGGGGTTGATCGCGGTGCAGAGCTGAGTGAAGTTCAAGGTGACTTATGTCTAGGCTTATATAGGGGGGTAGTGGACCGTGAAGCGAGGGATGTGTGTGTGCAATCGAGATGCACCGCTGCACACTTACAAGCAAGACCTGTGGCTCTGAAACCAGGCGCAAGCGGTAAAATGGGGCTGTAAGGTAACTACATAGAGTCATTATGTTGAACGGCTACCTTTCCAAACGTATTTTCGTATATGGTACCTACTTATGGCGACACTTATAAACAAATCTATACCAAATACTTCTTTAGCTGCTATAATTTGTATGAGTAAGTGTAGTAATGTACCTCCTACAAAATTATATTCATGGTGTGGTTAAAATTTTTGCTTAGGTTGATAGTTCAAGGATATGATGTGTTGACAGAGTTAGGTTGCTGAATGCTACACCAATAATTTTTGTAAAGGTAATATTTTAGGAACTAGAGTAAGAATTTATCAGCGCTTATGTTTCTATTTTAATTATGTCAATGTTTTTATGTTGTAGTGTTATATGGTACTCCAAACATAAAATATTTTAACTCACCTTTTCTTATACAAACGGATTTTAATAATACCAGGTAATATATACTTAGAAGTCGTATCTTCATCAAACAGTACACTACAGAAAGGTTAGAATATACGTTTAGCCGCATTGTTTTCTGCATGGTGGGATACCTATCTGAATCTTGTATAGGCGACGTCCCCCACAGTTTGAGAGCCACTGTCTGCTGGTCCACCCAGCGGGGAGCGTTGTCATTTCCCCGCCCAAGGACCAGCATCTGCAGCTAGAAAATTGTATTACACAATTGCACACACTTTCCGATGATGCCATTGTGATGAAAGTGATTTTAGATCCATAGTGCACATTATGGTAACAAGTACTTTATTTAAGAGAACTTAAAATTACTACGAAGCCTGGTGGTAGCATGAGACCACGCATAATTTTTCCTAATTATAAATAAATTGTTTTCACAATCACACCAATTATCTAGCCCCAACGTAAGCAAATCTTGGACTATGGCGACTAGATAACGAATAAACAGACTTAAATACGTTTATAAACATCCATGACTTAGGTACAAATGCTCATGCTCATCACACAAACATTTGCCCCTTGCGGGAGTAGGGAAAATTTTTAGTGGCACGCAAAGAGAGGCATTTTTATAATTTTCTTGAAACCTTCAAGCGCTGTTTTTTCACATAGATTGACGCTTTGACTACTTAAGTTGTAAATATATATTTTAAATAACATTCTCGAAATTGCGCTCCATAAGTGTTAAACTAGATCATATTTTGTATAATTTCCCATTCCTATCATCATCCCATTCCCCGTGTTATAAATTAGTTTCAAAATGACACGTAACTAAAACAGTTGTATATTTCATACTAAGAACTAAATTTTAGTTTTGTTTTTATTTCAATCCGAAAGACAAAAAAATATTACATCATATTCGACGTTTAAATAAAAATAGACTTATAATATAAAGATAGAAATATACGAGAAATATACAAATCGGCTTTAGAACCTCCTCTTTTTAAAGTTAGTTGCAAAGATAAGTAAAACACAAGCATTGGACAGGTATTCAATTATTTACGTTTAAAAAATATCTCCTTAAGTGCATTTGAATATATTTCAGCTTGCGAAGTCTGGCAAAGAAGTTGTCTTAAAATTTAAAATTACCTCTTTATATTTATATAAATTCATTGGCTCTACATAATAATTATTACTTAGCTAACTAAGATAAATTACGAAAACCTTTGGCATCTTCTTCACTATCGCTTCCTGATCTAAGCACTAAATTACAACCTGTTATAACAATGAATTCAATAGGAAACCATACTACATTGTGAGTAGGAGGAGTTATCCTTGAGGCGTCGTTTTGTTATTAATATTTGTATAAACAATCTAGAAAGTAAGCTTGAAGGGCTGTAATAATACTAAACTATACAAACAGTGGTTATTAGTGATGTAACCTCTCACAATTTTTTTATAACATTGAGTACGAAGCGCTTGGGGGAGATACTTAAGTATTCAAATCAGCTTAGGCGTAGGCTCTTCAGGTTTGTATTCTACCCTGTTGCATAAAGGTGGACAATGTATTAGTCTGTGATAAACGTTAATGTGTATGCTTGTACTATATCGTGGGAGTTAGATAATCGACTTATGATAGAGTACAAAATAAGATAACGTATAATTAAATTTATCAAGAATAATAACCGTCTAGTGTGTTATTTAGGTAGGTATGTGTTGACTGTTAAATATTACAGAAGACAGCCGAGTTGAATTCACATATTAATTTATCACCAACCACAACTTTTATAGCGAAACAGATCGAACAGAACAAAAAAGAAACGAAAATCAATGTCATAGACAAAGTTTTTATGTTAAGTTGCCAACATAGTGTACCAAATTATTGTTGTTTCCTGCCGGAATGTTATCGTTACCTCATTCCCCGTCACCTTTTTTCGTTTAAGGAATATGAGCTAATCGGGTTGTATAGCCTTATTTTAATAACTAATTGTTATGGTTTCGACGACATCCAGACATCAATTTAAAAAAAAGCGTTTTGTAAATCGATCCGACCGGGAACCGAACTCGGGACTATTGCGCTCATTGTAATTTTCTACGCCACTGTGCTAATAAAGAATCCAGTAAAGAGAGTTATAATCACATATTGCGGACTTTGATCTGAACTTGAGTACGAGTAAGAAAGTATACTTGATACGAGCGAGTATTATCGAGTATACTTAATGGTTTCTATGACCTTTGAACATCACTAGGATCCTATGGCGAACGAATATTACTTGGAAGGACTAGGTGTATTTACATCTAGAGAAATCTGTTGCATAATTAAAAGTCCGATATTAAACTTGTTTATGCCTTTTAAAAGGTGTATCAGCGGTAACTAATGGAATAAATTTTACATTAAATAGAGTGTAAGCGAGTTTTAAATGAAAGTTTTGCTTGTTCGCTTAAAGGGTATGGCGCCTTCATTTGACTTTAGGAACTCACGACTGACGTTTTATCTATATAATAATAATACATTATTAAAAATGTTTATTTCAGATAATGGGCTATATTCCTAAAAAAATCTAATTAGTCCGTCAGTTGGATTAACAGAAAAAATTGGACACGTATTTTTTATTTCTTAATAAAAAAAAAATGATGAAGATATAGCCCGTTAAAGTTTCGCGTAACGTCAAAGCCTTGCGACACTTTTTAGCAAGACGTGACGTCACGTGCTCACTTTGATGCGCTTTATCTTCGTCATTTTTTGTTTGATTGACAAAAGACAAAATATGGGTGCAATATTTTTTGATAATCTAATTGACGGACTAAATAGAATAAAATTTTTTTGACCTAGGAAACTAGCCCATTATCCATTTGTTAGTAATCTACTTATATTATGTTAGTAAAAATAATAATAAAATAAAAGAAAGAAAAAAACTAAATTATCCTAAAATCTGCCTCTAAATCTATCTATGAGTGTGCTATATTTATTTAGTGATTTAATAAAGCGTCTAAGTAGTGAGCTCTTTTAATTAAACTAAAATTAATGAAATAAAATTGATTTATTTCAGGCATCAAATTCTAGAAAACATACTATACTATCAGGTGAGACTGGAGACCATCTCAAGCACATCTCCTATACTTAGAGCAGCAGTACGGGTAATCTTTCACCGAAATACGTTAATGATTTTTCACATACATTTGGTATGAAATTTTAAGTCCTGTCAACTCTTGCCCATACTAAAACAGTACAGTCACAAATAAAATAAAAATTGCGGATTTTTTATCGAACATAATTTCAAGAATTATTCTGGAGACTGGCTCAGTCGCCACATGCTCGCGTTTTATATTCAGCAACCAGTACAAGAAAATAGCAAATCGTTACTTGCAAATGAGTGTATAAATCAAAACGTATGATCATATAAGTCAGTAAATTGCAGTGATATTGCAGCTATCGGAGTGGCTACTGAAGCCGATCAATCACAAAATGTCACACCGGAACATTCATATTTCAATAGCGAATAGTAAATATTGTACTAGTAAATTCAGTTTTTGAATCACCGTGAGAGACTCATAAAGTATACAAATAAACGGAAAAGATACTACTGAAGGGGGGAAAATGCAAGAAAATTTACTAATTTGGACATCGATTATCATTATATTTGCTTAGGAAATTTTAAATTTACTTTTATTCATTGATTTTATATCCAATTTTTTATTTTTTTTAGTGTTTTTGTATTCATTTTATTCGCAATTTGATTGAATTTTAATATTAACTAGGAGTCCCGGCGAACTTCATACCGCCACTTTTTTCCCCAAATATTCTGTTTTTTATTAGTTATTCTGCTATTCGGGGCGAATACAAATCCAACGAATCAAATATCATTAAAATCGGTCCAACCGTTCCTGATTTATAAATGGTGTAACTAACCCGACTTTGTTTTATATATAGATATCAATGTATTGTTTAGCAGAATATGGGACTGGACTCCTAAAATAAATAAAATTTATTTAATAATTTATTTCTTAATTTCATGAACATTTGAGCTTTACTTTTGTATTAATTTGAAGTTTGCAAATGTTGATTTCTGTCGATCAATTGATGTGCGCCGTCAAAGAGTAGGTAACAGTTAATATTTTTGGGCAATGTTTTTTGCCATACTTGAATACCTACCACTGCATTCCCAGATGCATCTGTAATCCTAAATTAATAAAGCTGTTAAGCTCAGAAAGAGAAAGCTTTTTCCTGGACACATGAATAAGTACACATAAAATATTGTTTTATCAGAGACTTCTATAGGTCATCATCTATACGGTCAATCCCGGTTGCGTCAAAAGCCAAAGTTTCTGAGCCTAGGGTCCGCTTTCCTTGATTTACTCCTCCACTTCGCGCGGTCTTGAGCGTCTCTAGTTGTGAGATCATTGGCACGCAAGTCAGCCCTCACGACGTCGAGCCAGCATTTCTTGAGTCTACCCCTTTTGCCGTGGCGGCATGGCCAGACATTTGAATCCTACGTAGCTTGCCGGTTTCCGTAAAACATAGGCGTACTAGAGACTTCTACAGGTAACTTGAGTAATTGTGATTTTAAATCTCATCTCATGTTTTGACGACCTTCGTAGCCGAAAGGCAAGCCCGCCGGACTTGGCGTCTCCATCTCTGAGGTCCCGGGTTCGATTCCCGGTCGAGTCATTGTAGGAAATGAACTTTTCTATATTACCTTGGGTCTGGGTATTGTGGTACTGCCGTTATTTCTATAACAAAAGTGCTTTAGCTACTTACCTTAGGGTCAGAGCAATGTATTAGATGTTGTCCGACATTTAATTTAATACCATCTTGTTTCTGTTAATGCTTCTCAATACGAAGATTCAGTAAAAGGAAACGCTTTTAGCAATACCGCCTAAAACCCACTGTAATCTTGCATAGTATGCAATACCTACTTTTCTCTCAATCAAGTATCTATCCAGTTTGTGTCACACCCATCGTCGAGATAAGTTAGCATATTGGCGCAGTATCAGGAACACAATTAGCGCGATACGTCCTGTAGTGTTGCACAATTGATTGGACAACATGCGATTTCCACGGCGTTTCCCGCCGCGTGACACACGGAGGGTCTGTTCGCTGAACTTTGTGTCGCATAACAGGAAACAATATTTTTAACACAAAAGATTTCATTGCATGCTTTGGTTGCGGGTTTGATGAAATGATGTTCAGCTGCAAGAATAAACAACAAAGTTAGATGGATCGGTACAAGCGGCGCGAGTGCATTTCGCGAGCGCGCTTTTCCAGTGCATTCACTAATGCACACTTACTTATTATAACTTGGCTAAGGTATTTTTGACGGTTTATTATTACGGTCCAGGCAATATTATTCCTGCGACTACTGTATTAAACTACAAAATTTCAAATTTAAATCGAAATGTTCCCCTAATCACTAGTAAAGTGGCAGAGAACCAATGGGTATCCATACAACGTGGTGGTGTTTTGCCAAAAATTTAATTGTTAATATAATTACACTTCATTATTTATATTTTTTAAATTATATAACGCAAATAATTGGCTGGTTTGTGAAATAGCTCTATTTAAATGATGACTTCATTAATCGGGGTAGATTAAAAATTACATTCTGTCTCCTTGCTACAAAAGACCGATCAATATTACAGGCAGTAAATGATCTCAATATGAAAATGTTCGCGACTCAGCTCACTATTCGTTCAGGCCGTGTGTCTCTCATCTAATGATAGCTCACCAGTCAAGCTCACTCTTCCTGATTCCTCATAACCGGTGTAGGGTCGGTCAGGAAAACGCGGAACTACTGAGAGTGAAACCCGACCGGCCACAAAGCTGCGTCCCTAGTGGGCGGTCACCTTTATAACCGTAAATTTGTAGGTAATACTTGTAATTGCATAGCAGGAAAATCGCTAGGGCAAGTAACGGTATGAATTAGTCGTTTATTATTTTCTTAGTTGCGCATAAATCATTTTACAATTATTTTACTTGATAAATTAGATTGTTTTGTAAATTTATGATAACAAGATTTTTTTCTAAGTTGCGTCGGGTCTGGGTGTTGTGGTACCGTCGTTGTTTCTGATTTCTATAACACAAGTGATTTAGCTACTTACCTTAGGATCAGAGCAATGTACTATGTGATGTTGTCCATTATTTATTGTTATTAATGATCAAAATGCCGTTTCAGTCTCAGCTGTCTTATCACCTGACGACCTCGGTAGCCAAGAGGCGTGCATATCGGACTTGGTGTCGCTATCTCTAAGGTCCCGGGTTCGATTCCCGGTCGTTTAATATAAAAAAAATACTTTTCTATATTGTCTCGGGTCTGGGTGTTGTGGTACCATCGTTGTTTCTGATTTCTGTAACACAAGTGCTTATCATAGGATCTTATGAAGCTACTTATCATAGGATCAGAGCAATGTATGTGATGTTGTACAATATTTATATTTATTTATACCTATTATAAAGAAGTTATTAAACTAAGCGGGCTGTGCATACCTACGGTGCGACCGTATCATAACGGGAATCGAGTTAATAATTTTAGATTTTATAATGTAAGTTTTAAATTAATAGCAATCGTTTTTTGAAAAAAAAAAACCTAATAGACCGGATTTAAAATGAATGAACCTGTATTATGTTAGTTTGCCTGTTTTTGTAGCTTTGATATTACACTATAGAGAGGATTATGTAATTGAGAGTTTTTGTTGAGTATATTTAATTTTTCTACTAGGTATTAAACGTCTATTATAAATATTTAGCTAAACTACTCTAGAATGCTTACGACGTATAACTAGCATTATTTTAATCTCTTTGCATCACTTTACTTTCTCCACCATGACATCTTATTAAAGTTGGATTTTGACAAAATCCTGTAAACCTATATCTTTGTCAATCAGAGAATTTATCATTTGCGCAACTTGGTCATAACTATCTGTATACTGTAATATAAAGTATGAAATATTAAAGAAAGATTTGCAGTTATGTCCAAATAACTTTAAGTTAGTATCTCTTTTAACTTTAAACTCATAGAATATCGACCACAAATTTATACGATCTCAGTGAGACCCAGTACGAGCTTTTGCCGCAAGCTCACTCACGCTATCTGGCGTCATCGAACTCGACTAAGTGTTAAAGGTTGTATCGTTGCTAGCTTACAAGTAGCCATTTATCTTTGATGTGCTTTTAAAATAGCAACACATTCATCGTTTAGTTTTCAATGTTGCTTTTGCTATTCCACTGCAGAGAATAGGCCTTCCACAAGTTGTTAAAGCAACCTCTGTCGAAGACCAAAGTCTGCAAGTCCCTAAAAAATTGCACAAATTGCCACGCCGTATTTTTTGAGCCCACCTCTCTGGCGAAGTCCTATTAGGCATTCGTATCGTTTTAAGTGAAACAATTTTATTTTTTGTGTAATAAATGTATGTACAATAACGTAATAAACAATAATATTTAATAATAAAAAAAAGGTTTAACGACAAAAGTTAGTAAACACTTTTGTTAATGGTCCATCATCATCATCATCCATTTCAGCCATAGGACGTCCACTGCTGAACATAGGCCTTCCCCATTGACTTCCAGATTGGCCGGTTGGAAGCGGCCTGCATCCAGCGTCTTGCGCATGGTCCATAGCGCCTGAGAAATCCCAATCACACTCCTCAACATTAAGCACCTTTGCTCATACCTTTTAGTAATGAATTTGTAAAACTAATAATACTTTCATGAAAAGAGGAAACAGATTATCATAACTATAATCAATCGATACTCAACACTACATCCATCTTTCATAACAGAGAACAATAGGGTATTATCGTTTCTTGCGTTCGCATTTCATTACGCCTCCGCTGGACTGTGACTCCATTTTCTTTTTACAGCCCACTGTTCTGACGCTAGTTTCTCGTGTTAAAACAATTACGGATAACAGTGGTAATCACTGGGTAGATGGTAGTTCTAAGAAGTAGTAGTTGAAGACGTTGCTCTCAAGCAAAAAATAATTTGTTTTATTTTCTTGTTTTTAGGCAATGATGATTCTACAACTCAGTAATGTGTTAGTTTTTCGGCTGTTATCGATAAATAGTTTCCTATTTCAGTTCTGACATAGATTATAATTATTCACATTAGATTAGATTTACATTACAACTGGAGAGTAAATTAAGTAATTTCTAAATCTTAGAAAGCATTTTTTGGAAGATTGTGACTTCCAAAATTCATTGAACTCATTTTTGGAATAACTTTGAAAACTAATTTTCATGTCGCATTTTATAGGCAAAGTATCATGGCGTCAGAATCTGAGTAAGCTTTTCACCTAAGGCACTTATTTCATCATCATTTCAGCCATAGGACGTCCACTGCTGAACACAGGCCTCCCCCATTGACTTTCATCGGGGGAGATTGCCAATACTCGCCACGCTTAGCAGGCGGGTTGGCGAGCGCAGTTTTTTATAACATTTCTCATGTAGATGCTGCTGTCCGTCTCATGCTACAGGAATTAGTCGCCTCTTACGACACGCCTCCTGTTGGCGGTGGGGAAGTGTATTCTTTACGGCCGTCCCCACACGGCACATATATATTACTATTTCACATAATTAATACTTAATTAATGATTGTGGCGACTGTCTGTTCTAGAAGTTCACGCTTCAGATTAATAGCCACGCGGGCTTCAGAGCCATGGATGTCAAATAATGCATTTATGTACCTATGTCTATTCATTGTTTAGTAACCATAGAGTTTAAACTCTGCTTAGATCGGAGCTAGATAATTGGTATGATATGCTTGATTTAATTCAAACCAACTTGTTTACTTTTATCCTGAGCCGAATTGTTTTGACGCATCCAAGTGACTTTAGTTAATTTTGATTGTTATGGTCGTCAAAACTACGTTTTCTAAGTCGGTAATTTTATCAACTCAGTTTATTTATTTAAATGTTTCACCAACAACTTTTACACCAAAAATAGTTAAAATAAACTTAAATCTAGTTACTATGCTAAATGAAAAGCCTCTTAAAGGCGAACACAACTTGCGTATACAATTCAATCAAAATCATTAAAAAAAACAACAAACAACGAAGCATACTTAAAGGAACAACATTACAAAAATTAAGTATACTTTTTTATTAAAAAAAGTGCTTGTTGACCTTATTATTTATCGACCTTCTAAATTTAACAAATGCTATGGATCTGACGTCAATGTCTGTGTAGCAGTTATATTGTTGTACGAGTAGAGTTTATCCCAATTAACTTTAACGATTTTCATGTCCCATATAAAAAATATGTCGGATACTTTATACTCCGCCACTGACTACATTATCTGCATTACCTCAAGGTTGACTGGTAGAGAATGTTGTATATCATTAAGTCCGCCAATTGTACTTACCTGTGCAATAAGGTTTTAATAAATAAAATAAAAAACAATTTTCTGATCTTTTTATACAATATTTAAAACTTCCGAGAATCAGGGGATACATCACAATTTCATAGTCGAAACGAAACATTGATCTAAGATTATTTCGATAAACTACATAAAATAACGATTGAAATTTGTTGAACCAAAATATATAATGTGTACGTTACGTACGTTAAATAATAAAACATATTTAATTTATAAATAGTTATATTGATGACTCAATAGTTTAAATGAAATGTTAGTTCGATATACTGTTAATCTAACTAGTAATCCAAACAACTTTGAATCATTTTTTTTATGAAAGTCCATTCGATGTTATGAAACGGTGATGATTAGCTATTCGATGAATCAGGCAAATAGATTTTAAAAATCGCGAAATCGTTTTCAGTGAAATGAAATCGATATCAAAAAATTCTGTATTTTGATAGAGACCCCTATAAAAGCATCCAAGCTACTGCAACTCATAAATCGTATCAATTAAAAGTTAAGCTAATAAATCAAGAAGATTACATATAATCATTAGTCAGACGCCGCGCAAAAAAAGTGATATCGCATCAATAGCCGCGAAGTTGGAGAAAAGGATTGATGATGTTTTTGTGAAGTTAATAGCGTAATCGGGTTACAATGATCACAAATCTAACACGACGTGTGGCTAACATTATTCTAGCAATTACACAATGACAATT
This sequence comes from Anania hortulata, assembly GCA_963576865.1. Classification (NCBI taxonomy): domain Eukaryota; kingdom Metazoa; phylum Arthropoda; class Insecta; order Lepidoptera; family Crambidae; genus Anania; species Anania hortulata. The sequence continues at coordinate 4,186,484 of OY756400.1, forward strand.
TTATTGCTAAAATAAGTGACACGAGCTAGACAGAGCGGTGGTCGAAGTCGGAGTCTCATTTTACATTTGTGGGTCGTGAGTTTCAATCCTAATTGGTGCCTCAGTGTTTATAGCATTCGCTCGGCGGTAACTGAAAATACCGTAAGGACACCTGCACATTAAGATAACAATAATGTGTAACTATGATCCAAATAGTAAGGTTTTATTGTCCAAGGGTCACAGAGGTCGGATGACAATTTCATTCACGCCGAGTCATTAAGGGAGGCCTATGTTTAGCAGTGAACGTACTATGGCTGGAATGATGATGACGATGATGGCGTTTTAAGCGTTGTAAAATAAACGGGGAAACAATTGGCGAATTCTGACGAAGATTTTAAAAGAATCCAAATATAAACTAGACCATTTTGTGGGGATCTACGAACCCATAGTAAAATAGTTACAAACATGGTGGAAGTACGTAATAAGCTAACCTCTACGATGAGACTGGTCAAGGACGTTTGCATCCAAAGGCTTTCTATAGCCTTCAGCAGCATCTCTTCTGTAATGCTTAGTAAGTAAGCAGTGTTGTTTTTTTTAAATATAAACAAAATTTAAAAAGTCAGCAGAAAAGCAGTGAATGCCACCAAAAACATTTTCGTGTAACATGTCAAAACGAGACTATAGAGTCGCACTATTTAAATCTCAAGCTCTCTCTCAAGCTATCTCTCTCAAGCTTATAACGTCATTCTTATCACGACAACCATATGTTACAAATAAAACCCAAACAAACAAATCTAAAGAGTTTATTATAGTAAAACAATATTTAAATCTTACGTTAACATATTGCACTTAGATACAGCCTCGTTTTTGAGTGAGATTAACAATAAATAACATTTTAAAATGTAAACCAATTCTACAACAGATCAATGATAACGAAAATACTTCAAAGAAACATTTGATTATATTTTTGCTAGAATAAAAACATTTTAAATATCTTACATAATTTCTGGCATCGGTCGAATCACACGAAAATTAACCTAAATAACGATATAGTTCGGTAATTTGTATTCATGTTTGTTTATCCGTAATAATAACGAAACAAAAAGTACCTACAACCATTATTCTGAAAGCACATCATAATAAATAACTTAGAATAGTGCTGTTCTAAAAACTTGATTGAAATATCTTTAAAGATGTAAAAAATAAATTAATGCAGTGAAGTTCAACTTTCCATGAATGAATTTTCTAAAAACGTGCAACATTCTACAAATAAAGTGTTATGGTATCTCAACTTTACAGTATATTTACAACTTAAATGCTATTAAGTTTCTTAAAGATAATTACGATGATTTCTTATGTTCGTTTTTCTCGGGACGTTTTTTCATTTGGGTCGAATGGCTTTCCGACTTCTCGGGTTTCGCGTTGCGTTTCGGATGAGAATGGTAGTTCCTGGGATACGAAGGAGGCTTCTGTTTCCCAACAGGCGGTATATACTGCGAAGGAACTGTGTACTCGGCTTCAGGGTTGAACTCTTGGTTCACCAGTTGACTGTACGGTATCGAATGCGAATTAACATACGACACCTTCTCACTTGACGGATTTCTGAGTACAGTCTGTGGCACCATTATTTTGTAGGGCGACTGGTATTTGGATGAGTACGGCATCGGAGTGACGTAGCTAACGGTCTGTACCGTCGCTGTATTAGGTTTCTTGTCACGTTTGTAGCTCAAAGGCAAAACCGTTGCGAGCGTGTGATCTTTGCTCGGATAGTTCTCTGAAAGCACCAATGTATTTGTTCCAGAATCGTCGCCTTCTTGTTTTTGATAGTAGTAATTTGGTGTTCCTGATGCAGCATACTTGGCCATTGTTTCACTCATTTGTGAGTAAATGGCAAGGGTTTCCTTTGGAGAGCTGTATTTTGACCCGAACCTGGACCTGCCCTGGTTTGAGCTGTAAGTTGGCATGTGGAATTGGGGTGAACCGTATTCGGAAGATATTGTTTGCTGAGGGGTATATTCAACAGTTTGTTCTTTCGGTGCGCTGTATTCTTGTGATGCTGATTGTGAAGACTCATAAGATACTGGTGGTGATGATTGATGAGACGATTGCGCTTCTGAAGCTCCGTAATCCGCCGAAGGTTCAGATGTTTCATAGCTAGATGTTTGTTGAGGTACCCCATACTCTGCGTGACCATTGCTTTGATCTACAGCTGTATGCTGGCCTTGACCTTGGTGAGATACTTCATCAGATTGCGAGTATTGGGGCACATAATACGCTTGACTTTGCTCTGACTGGGGCATATATTGGTACGTGTATTCGTATTGTTGCTCTGGTTGCTGGTACAGAGATTGAGCCATGGGTACATAGTACTGTTCTTTACGGGTATATGTCGTAGGATACTTGGCCATAACAGGCTGAACTGCTGAGTATTGCACACCAGAATAATCTGCTTGAGTATGATATGATGGATTCACGTGAGGATTGGCATAGTTGTGAGGTTCGTTGCTTGCCACTGCAGGAGTTGAACCTGGTTCTGATAATAATGAGTTTTGGTACGTCATTACTTGAGGGGCAAAGGAATAACCAATTTTCTTAAAGTAATTATTAACAACTTCTTGCAAGTTAACATTGTTAAGGTAATGTGAGTTGTTGGGCAAGTTAGAATACAGTTCAGCAGTCGGTTGTTTTAAAAACGAACTAGGAATTCTTAAAACTAAGACTGGAACAACTCTTTGAGCTAATTGAGAGCTGTGGGTCTTAAGATAGTCCTGATTGAGACCTGCACTCTGGTATTGTGGATTCTTTAGTAGTTGGGAAGAATCAACTAAATAGTTGGACATCACCATTGGAAAGTGTCCACTTAACGTTGAGAAGTCATGACCGTTGTAAGTGGTATATAGAGTAGAAGGATGCGTATGCGGTGCCTCCTGATGAGACTCACTAGAACTATATGGCGGTGGTGGAGAGACCAGTCCTTTTATGTTTTGATAGTTACTGTTCGATGATGGGGTCGGTTTGTTATAGTGATAGGAATTCTGTTCTTCCTTTACATCCACCAGCTCATAAGCCCGAGAAGGTTGAATTTCGACATTCGTAGGTGCAGTAGTATATGTTCCAGATGAGCCATGGTTGTATGAAGTAGACTGCGCTGGTGGGATGTCTTCCTGAGAGTACGGGTATATCATGAATTTTCCTTTATCTTGCGGTTTTCCAAAATAGGTGTAAGTGTACCCATTATTGGTTCTGTATCCATAACCGAGATTGGCGTCAATAGTTCTTTTTCCTTTTGTATTTGAGTCAGTGTCGTTTACAATTTCTATAGCAATGACTGCTGGAAATGGTGCTTTGACTGTTCCATTAGAGTTGATATTACTTTTAATATCAATCTTTGTGTCGTCTGCCGATACTTCATCTTTGACCCCAAACTTGGCTTCTACTTCGCGTAAGAATTTTCTCTCTTCTTCTGTGAGACTTGCATTTGCCGCCTTGTTCTTGTCTTTGACCACGGACTTGTACTTTTTCGGTTCTGGTTCCGCCCATGTCGTCAATATCGCAGCACAGAATATAATCTGGAATTGAAAGAAAGGCTCGATTAGTTACTGAATCTTCAAAAGTATCATTTTAAAAATAAATAATAATATTATTTATTTATTTTACTCTGTGTGCAAGATGAAAGAAACATAGGTCAAATTTTTTTTTTTTAGAAGATTTATTGTTTTTTCATACATCAGCCTAAGGGGGTGTATTTTCGAAAAAGTGGTTGTTTCATAAGAACAACCATATCCTAAAATTTGTCTAACTTTTATGTTACACGTATTTCTATATATCTCTATCTTCAGCGGTGAAAATTTTACTATGAAAATAGCAACAAAATAGTATTTGGGTCAAACACAAAAAAGAAAAAAAAATGGTTCAGGCTACCTGGAGCCCCTATGTTCTACTTTTAAAATTACTTGTAATTTTATTCTTATACACTGCATCATGAACATACGACATTTAATTGTTTTTACTCTTTAGGGTAAAACAAAAAAAAAATTTGGCCTACGTAGTATCAAAATATATTCTCCTGTAGACTGTTCGGATACATAGCCGTTCACTTTAAAGGGTGTAAAAAAATATTTCCCAAAGGCAAGAAAATTATTATCATTATTCTTAGACGTAGAAATGACACAGCTTCTCAGATATGAAAGGTCAATAAATTACCATTAAATGATTAATAGTAAAGATCTATAAACATATTGTTACAATATTTGCAGTCTTCTCCTGTGGACACATAAAAATCTATATTTTTAAAGATTTCTGAACGCAGCCAAAAAATTAATGTTAGTATGTTGGCATTCCTACTACAGCTGTCATTCGTTCGTCCATGATTCTGAGTAATGGCGTCTGTGCTAGTAAAAAATATCAATTTAAAAGGATACACGAGATTTTGGTCGAGTTTTGAAGATCTTTCCTGTATTTTGCGTAAATTGGTAAGTACTAACTAAATAAATATATAGACCGCGAAGTTCTATGACAATTAGAGATAGGTTTACAAGTTTTAGTATGCTTTCATGCTAGCCTTGACACATTGTCCGCCATCTTATATTTTGTTAAACGTAATCTCTCCTGTGGACGTCTTTTCTGTGCATGCGTGTGTCTACAGGAAATACATTTGTCTGCAGAAGAGACGCAAAATCTCTCTTTTGTTTATAAAAAAATATTTTACACCTCTCGATTAATAAGGACTGACTGTTTTATTATTTGCCCTCGTTATAACTGTCTTAAAACGTACATTAATTAAAGCCAATCGCTTAAAAAGAGATAAGGTTTTATGCCAGACACTTTTATTCCTATATTTTTGCTTTAAGCTTACCAAATTAATAAATGTGATGAAATAATTTTGAACTTTTTGGCTCCACCTATACCCCACACTAACAATTGCATGATTATGCACTTTTACTGTTTTTTTTTTACAATGTTTGCCGTGCACGCGCTAAAATGGATGAAGCAGCATTAGAAGAAAGAAGAAGACAGGATAGAGAAAGATATCGACGCAAGAAAGAACAGGGTGAAATTAAAACTATAAAAGACTACACGCCTAGAGAACAACGAAATATAAGAAAAATATGGAGGGAAAAGGCGAAATTGAGACGTCAGAAGATAAAAAATTACAATAACGCTTTGCGTTCCATTGAACAGAATACTCCACCACCTAGCCCCTCTTTTTCGCGTATGAATGTCGGCAATGCTACTTTGAAGCGCAATGCGAGAAAAATTCGGATGGAAAATAAACGCCTCAAAAAAAGAGTGCTTCAGCTGGAATCTAAAATGGCAAAATACCGTATGAGAGCTATAAGATCTAGAAGATTAAAACAGAACAAGAATAAAAGTTCAGAAAAAAAATTGAAGAAAGCACAAGAAACAAAAAAAGCTGTAGAAGATTTTTTACTTCAAGATGGTAATAGCACACTCACGTCGGGAAAGAAAGAGACTATAACAAGAAAAAAGATTAAGAAGCAGGTTAGATTTTTAAACGATTCGCTCATCAACTTACATAAATCTTTTGTAAATAAGTCAGGAATTAATATTTCGTATGAAACATTCCGTAGATACCGCCCATTTTGGGTTCTGTTCCCTAAAGTTGACTCTAGGAACACTTGTTTATGTGTAATTCATGCAAATAATAATTTTATGATTCAATCTCTTCATACTGCTAAAATCATTCCTTATAAATCTATTACAGAATTGCTTAAGAATTTATGTTGTGACAATAATCTTAACTTGACTTGTTTAGAAAACAAATGTTCTGATTGCAAGGACAAAACTTTGCAATGTAATATTTCTGATGCTAACGACACGTTATATTATGAAAGATGGACAACAAAAAGTATTCCTGTAGTTATTAAAAATGTTACAAAAACATGTCGTAAAACTATTAAGGAAAAAGTGCAAACGACAAAAAAAGGTTTGTTTGAAAAATTTGTTTTAAATTTGCCAATTTTAAAAAAACACGTTGCTACTATGGTGCATCAAACAAAAGCAATACAATACGTTAAGCAAAATATGTCTCCTGTCGATGGTTTATTGCACATAGATTTCTCAGAAAATTATAACTGTAAATATGGGCAGGAGGTTCAGTCAGCTCATTTTGGGGGATCGAAAGCGCAAATTTCACTACATACAAGCGTGTATTATAATACCAATTTAGAACCCCCCAACAATTATATAAATAGTACATCTTTCTGCACTGCATCGGAGAACCTGCGCCATGATCCAGTTGCTATTAGCATTCATTTACTAAGTTTGATAGAAAGAATTAAGGAACTTTCCCCTAATCTTCAAACACTTCATATTTTAAGCGATGGTCCCCTCACTCAATACCGCAATAAGTCAATGTTCTTTTTAGTTGCCTCGCTATTGAGTAAAAAATTTTCTGTTTCATCTATTATTTGGCATTTTAGTGAAAGGGGTCATGGCAAAGGTGCACCTGATGGTGTCGGAGGATGTATTAAGCGCATTTGTGACAGTCACGTTGCAAAGGGTAATGATGTGTCAAATTTGGATGATTTGATGGCATGCTTAGCCGTTAATTGCAAAGGAATCGAGGTTTTCAAAATCGACGAATCGAGGTTTACTGAAATTGATCTTTTTTTGAAGAGGAGCGCTACTCGTCCTTTCAAAGGGACGCTTCAAATTCATCAGATAACATGGCATACAGAAAATCCTAATGTCATCCATGCCAGACGATTAAGTTGTTTAGATTGCACCGCCTATGAAAAATGTCCTCATTATGAAATAGGACAAATAGAAATAGATTTCAAAGTTCCAAATTCTCCTGTTGAGTCAATATTATCTGACCATACTTTTAATGACGGGCCTGCTTCTCCTGAAGCAGATCCTTCCAATCATCAAAATTCGTTTTTTGAACACGACTTACATGAAAGTCCTGGGACTAGCTTTGCGTCAACAGAGCCAATATCACCTGGTTTTTCTGATAAGCTTACACCAGATAATTCTATAGATGTTAATTTACAAAATTATAGGCCTAATAAAAGCGTAAGTCGCGCTCGTCTCAATTTAGAAGATTCTGAATCTTCCGACGAAGTTGCCCCTAAAAGAAGCCGAAATGCTTATTTTTTCGATGATTCTGAGGACGAAAGCATTTTTTAGATCATTTCGTTATTTTGAGATTTGTTTTTTAATAACTTTTTTATTTGTTCCGAAAATATTCGGGTTTTATGTTGATTAAGCTATCTTTAAAAACCTACAGAAGTGATTATCCAATCTGTGGACAGATAATTATATGTTTATTTTCTAATATAAGTAAATTTTTAAACATTATTATGACTTTAAGGGTAATCAATGTTAATTTAAGATCATGATTATTGAAGCTTTGTAAACAATTTATCATAATTTGATAACCTAAATGAGGATTGTTATTTTCTGTAGACGTTTAGTTCTTTGCTGTAGAATTTCTACAGGAAAGTTATCCAATCTGTGGACAGTTGTCAATTATTTTTTATAATCTAAAAACATTTAAGTTTTCATCGTTTTTCGACTTTGATGTTTTGTAACGCATATTTTTAGCGGTTTTTTCCTAGTTCTGTAAACAATTTTTAATTGGTTGACTACCAAAGTGAGAATAATGTTATTACCTGTAGACAATTAGATCTTTTCTGTGGCCATTAAAAAAATAAAATTGTGATTTTCTGAGAGAATATGAAAGACTGATCTATGTCAATATGATTAAGAATAGCTAGATATTACTTTACAAATAAAGGCTGATTTCCAAAACAATATAACATGTTTTATTTTTTAGACCTCACGAGTCATTGATTTTGTGTTTGACCCATTTAACAGATTTCAGGCTAAAATAAAATGGCGAGCAAGATATTGAATGATTAACGATTAACTAGAATAACGATTAGATTAGGAAAGTTTATACTACCATTGCGATTGCATTACAGAAAATTTCCAACTTAAAGCGTCAGTTACCTACTATGTTTCTTAATAATGTAAGTTATTTATTAAAAATTTTCCATTTTATAAACTATAAAATAGAATTTACTTCAAGCGCTCATCTCGATTACGAGTTCTACCATTACCATTCACTACATCACATTAAAATAAAATTTTAAATGAACATCAGCATATCATCTACATAGACATAACAAATTCGCTTTCCCCAAAATATGCACATTTGACCCGCATTTACGCAATATGACTCATATTTACGTAAGAAAAAAATTCATTTAGATCCACGTAGAGAGAAATTTTATAACGTACGTCACAATAGGCGCTTTGCATTATTTTCACATACCATGGTCGTTATTAAAAGCATTGCGTTTAACATTATTCGCTAATGCTTCGCTTCGGAGATATAAAAGACGAAATATAAACTATGCATCAATTGCCAGTTGCGTGCTCTTCTATGAGTCAAAGATAGGGCTGCCACTAGTGCAAAACAATCTTCGATAGATTATGAGTAGTTCAAAATGATGATATAAAAAAAAAAAATAATAATAGAGGTATTTTGGTAGAACAGAAATACAAATATTAAAATAACACAAAAACGACACGAATTAACTAAACTCGATTAGCACAAGAATGTAGTACAGTCAACGGCAGGTTAAGCTACCCAAAAAGTTATTTCAACCGATTTTCAACTTTAAGTCCGATATGTAGAGATCAATATCAGTCGGGAAAATTTGAAGTTTTATGGTAGGTTGGCGAGCTGTCGTCTGTATATTGCGCTCTAAAGAGGAGAGGATAATTTGCAGTGGGGTGATACTGACACCAGAACGGAAACTTACTCAAAAATCAATTGTCTTGCTTGCTTATCATGTAAACTTCAATATCAATATCTGTCATGATTTCTACTATGTTGAATGAGAAGAGTTTGTTAAGATTTCGAGATAGAGTAGGGAAGTTGTTTCATTTAGCAGCTGTCAATCTTCAATACTGAACTGATTCTATTCCGTTCCTACTTTAGTTATTTTAGTAAATTTATTTTGACATTTATTTTTGTTATTTGATTTGTCAACCCTACCGTTGACTCTCTAGATGCAATTAGGTAACATAACATATTATCAAGTTGGTGTTTTCTATCATTGAGCGATGTTGTGAAATGCCACTGAGTGCTGACGACGGTCATCAATCCGCATTTTGTCTGACGGGATAACTGCTTTTTAATTTGACAGATAGTGTTGTTGAATGTTGTACGCTATTTCCTACTAGTATGCCTAGACTATTAGAGCTTCCTATTTTATTAGTCAATCTTCTTTTATGGGGTCAAATACAAAAACTTTGACGATGGAACCAATATCGAAATTCCATACAACCCGAAACAGATGATCTTCTATTTGGTATGGGTAGTAAACATTAATTTATATAGTAGTATAGAAGTAATTTAAAAGGCAATGGTGGTAAAGTAAAAAAGGAATTCACTGCAGAGCACCGGCCTCATCTTAACTAACGCGGGCCCAGTGTGGATTGTTGGAGTGGGTTGTGGGGCTAGTGACTAAACCTTACTGTCAGATGTACCATAAGGCCTCTGACAAGGCTTTACGAGTAGTATTAAGTGATACAAGCTAGGACCAACTTTTTACGTGTTTTCCGAAGCACGGAGATGCTTGAGATAAATGTCACAAAGTATGGTCGGAATGGTTTCCCATCTACCCATAACTGTGGCGTGGGTTGCTTAACTTTGGTAATCACTACCAAAGCATTGCCGCCTAAGTAGAGTTGTAAAGTGTCCGTCACGTTATAAATGTCTGACCAATATGACCGAGCATATTGGACATTTTCTCAATGTGACCGGACATTTTGGACATTTATTGTCACTAACGTCACAATCAATTCTATTGACAAACAATTTTTTTTTAAAATTGGTCACAAATAAGTGCATTATTATAAGAAAGAAAGGCTTTAGTAGTGATGATCTATAACCAAATAAAATTTCTAAAACTAATTTATCTTTCTGCACGAACAAGCTAAAAAGCGTCGTGACGTTACGCGCGAGTTTTTTTTTTTTCAGTTCAATCCAGATCCAATTACATGTTTATTGAATGTTTTTATAGTCAAATACTTAACATTTAAGACTTATTTTAGAGACATTCTTCTTTTTTAAAATTTATACTAAAAAAAAATATGTGACCATCGTGAGAATAAATTTCCAATGTGACCAAGCATTTATCATAAATGACGGAATTATGACCGTCAATTTACAACACTACGCCTAAGTTACAAACACCTAAAACTAAATATTTTTTTTAAAGATGGTCCGATAGTAAAACTCTTTTATTATTTATCTTTAACAACCCGAACTTACAAACGCTAATGGCGATGTTAAATTTAAATTTTCTTTGTTTCTTTAATTAAATTAATAGCATCTCTGCATTTGAACCTGTGTCTCGCTACACAGAACTTGGCAGGTTATCTTCTGCGATCGTGCCTGCTTGCGCAACCGCAATACAAACGCGTTCCCGCGACCCTCCTGCCCTAACTTTCTTCGACTTGTTTGAAATTATTACCTTGTGTCATTAATTTTATATCTGCCTTTTTTTCTAATAATTATAAACATGAATTTAAACAAATTCCTTCAAAAACTAGGATGTTTGATTGTGTCGGTTTTCCACATCATTTCGTAGCCATAATAGGTTCATGAAGACTACATCAGATCAAAAAAAGAATGTTCATGTCAATGTGTTTTGAAATTTGGCTAATTATTAGTATTATTGTCAGTCTGTCTGTCAAGACCCTTTTTACTAGGAACTCGTAAAGGTATCAAGTTAAAATGAATATCCAACACTCAGATCTTCAATCTCTTGCTGCAAAAATCAAACTTCTAAGTCTATGCAAATTGCAAACCATAGAATACGATTGTTTTTGCCACATTTTTGATACTCGCACAGGAATCAAAATTGGGTATTTTCCGTTGAATCATGAAATTTGGCAAGAATGTCTTATAGCAAGTAAAGGAAAAAGTCCGAAAGTCGTACATTTTTAGTCAAATCACAAAAAAAAACTGAAAAAGCTGTGAAAAAATTAAGACTTGTTTTCCTTTAATGACGAACTATTTACATACTTAAAGTTTGTACAGAACCCTCGGTGCGTAAGTCCGTCTCGCAAAAGGCAGGTATTTAAAAATTAATATAAATTGATTATTTAAATGGCTAGTAGACAAGTGTTATTAATTAGTCTCTGAGTACTTGCAAGACAAATGTAAGTAATCGCAATTCAGTGTCAACTTATTATGTACTTTGTTTAAAAATGATTTCATTTATATTTTGACATTTTATTTCTGTCCTATTTGACATTTTGCTAGGTACATTGTTTAATTTATGACATTTTAATTTTATATCAAAAATTTGGAAGCCAGTGATTGTAAATGTGTTTTAGTTTACTCCATGTTTGTCACCATATTGTTACCCACATTTTCACAAATGAATGATTTGATTTGGTTAGATTCAGTTTGTCAGCTCTAATAAAATAGTAACCTAATTTCTTATATCTTTAGTTTTGCTTCGAGACAAATAGAGACATTCTTATTCTTATCTCGTAAAATTGCATCATTTCAATAACTATAATCTGTTCCCAGTGCGCTTACGCAACCATTTTCTCCGGCAGTCCCGCGACCCGGGTTTCCTCGACCCGAGTTACGTGCGCTATTTATATTGCATTATGAGCCATTAATCACAATAACACGTGGTCGGAACTTAACATGACTTAATTTATTATCTCACCGGATTGTGGATGTTAGAGCATAGGTAATAAATAAATTATAAATTGTCACTAATCAACCCCCAAACTAAGCAAAGCTTGTACTTTGGCGACTAGATAACGGATAAACATACTTAAATACTTTTATAAACATCCATGACTTAGGTACAAATGCTCGTGCTCATCACACAAACATCTGTCGCTTGTATTCGAACCCGCAACGGCTGGAATTGTAGTCCGAAGCGCGAACCACTACACCAGACGGACCTCAAATACCACAAGTACCACATACAAGGTATTGTATGAGAGATAGTAGAAATTAAAGAAAGCGAATGTGTTCATCAACTAAATTGTACAATAGGCTAGTTTACTCATATCAAAATTAATTAAACAGATGATTATTTCATTTAGTATTTGGCTACAAGAACCTAATTAGTTATATTGATTTCAATACATAGAAGTGCAAGATGACTGTAGAAAAGAAATTTAAATTGTATTTTTAATTTGTAATTTGAAAGGCAGAAAACGCTACCCGCCATGATCGTGACCCGTTGACGTCAAACAATTAGTAAACTATTATGTAAATGTCATTCGCATTTTTTTCGCGGTCTTTTTCTAAAACTATTATTTAAAGTAAATTATATATCGCCACTGTGGAATTAAGAAACAGGAGAAGTCTATTATGTTGTCAAATAATTTTGACCTTGATATGGGTTAAGTGAACTAATATTAAGTACCTACATTGGATTTCAACAATGCCAAAATTATTTTAACATGGAACTGATTGATAAAATGTAATGTACTCATAAATAAATACTTTTAACATGAATTCTCATTTAATTTATTTGTACCAGGTTTTTTTTTCTTTTTATGTGTTAACAATATTTGTATGCCAGTTTCTGTTGGACTGTGCGGACATTTTATATATGTAATACAAAACTAGTAAACCACTATTCATGCAAATAAAACGATTTTATTTTTGTTTTTATGCCCTAACAAAATAAGTGTATTGGTATTCATTTATTACAAAATAATTTACATTATAAGTATTGAGCAATAAATGATTTAATTTAATTAATTAACACAATAAAATATTCAATGTCTTGTTTCTCGTTAGGCAGGGTTCCATTGACCATGATTCCAGCTACTGCAAGCTTCGATCAAGAATACACACTGCAAGTCTTATCATATTTGAAACAATTGCCACCAAACCCTACGACGAACCCTACGAAACCTTCAGACAGGAACCCCAGACAGGCTAAGAACACCATCACCAAGAAATCAGTTGAAAATAACAAAGTATGTAATGATGTTACCAAACAAGAAGTAAGTAGGTCTAAGCTCGACGTTAACATTAAACATCGCGATAAGCGAAATTTTTGTGAGGAAATATACGGTAATTTTGCACAACTCTCGAACTAATACCTGTCTCGCATGGTAATGTGGTTAACTAATAGGCAATAAGTCGGTGTCGGCTGCTTGTATCTCTGATCGTAACTAGATTTTGCGGTAATAGCCGTGGGAGATGTGATGATGATAGACCTCTGCATGAGGAAGTAGGTATTTTTTAGGGTTCCGTTCCTTAAAAGTATACCTCAAAAGGATAAAACGGAACAATTATAGGATTTCTTTGTTGTCCGTCTATCTGCCCGTCTGGCCGTCAAGACCTTTCATCTCGAAAACGCGTAGAGGTGTCGAGTTGAAATTAAAACCATATACTAACTCAAGTCTACAGTCTTTAAGCTGTGAAAAAATCAAACTTCTAAGTTAAAGTAAAAAAGATAAATACGTTTATGCCGTAAAACGTAAATTCCGGCACTATCAAGGGAATCAAAATTTAAAGGGTACGTACCTACTGTCCGTCGACCTAGAAATATGAAATTGTGGCAATTAACTAATATCGTCTTATAAAGCAAGTATATATACAGTGTGTAACGAAAAGGTGAAATAAAACTTTAAGGGGTTATTCTACGGCTAAATTACATCAACTTTTTCTAAGGGACCAACATCAAAATCTCAAAAAAAATTGACGTTTCCATACAAACTGATGCCAGCTGGTCGCGTTTTAGTATGGGAAAGTGTTTTTTTTTTGCGATTTCGATGTTGGTCTCATAAAAAAGTTGATGTAATTTAGCCGTAGAATAACCCCTTAAAGTTTTATTTCACCTTTTTGTTACACACTGTATATAACAGAATTGACATTGTATAATTATTATTTCTCATTCCTAAGGTTGTTATGTTTTTTGCATGCCTACTACTAAAGGTATAATACTGTTGATACTATATTGTAAGGTCTTTATGACATACCAGCACCCGTACTGTACACAGTTTTAAGCAAATAAATGATTTCTATTTCTATTTCTATGAAAAAATTTGAAACTATACATTTGCAATTTTATTTTGTCATAAATTTTGTAATTAATACCTAAAATTTTTCTTGGTGGGCGAGTCCGACTCGCACATGTCCGGTATTTTTTACTAGGACAACCAACAAGACAAACACAATTACTAGCAAATTGGTAAGACATGCAAATATTGGCCTAGACTAAGTGCCGTCTTTATAACAGCCTGTCACGGTATGCAATTGTATAATTTTTCGATAGGTGAGCTTAATTATGTTACTATAGTAGCTAATACTACTACTTTAAGTGCAAACAAACAAGATTATAGAATGCAATAAATATATTGAATTGAATTGAATTGAATTTTACTATTTTTAAATAAGTAATAAAAATAATAAAGAATGTTTGTGTATTTTAATATTTGTTACTTAATCACGCTTATCGGCTGAACGAAACATACAAATAAAGATAATGACCTATCTTAATTCTTAACACAGGTAGTTATTTTAATCCCGATTTTGTGTTCCTGTGGAATGATTCTTCATTCCTATTTGGCTAAATCCTGAATCTGACATCTACGCAGATAAGTCGCGGGCTGAAGCCAGTAAGATTGATAAAGCTGCTAACCTAACCTACACATTTCATAAAGTTATAGCTTTTACCCGCGAGTTCGTCTGCCAGTCGTCCGAAATCTCGTATTTTGTTTCATAATCATTAATTTAAGAATTGAGGAAAGAACATCAAAAATGTTAAAACATAAAATTAATAAGTAACATAAAACAACTTATATGAATATTCAATCGTAATCGAAACGAAAATGCACCGTCAGCATTTTCACGATAAAATTAATGTGATCTTGAACATAAAAGCGTATTTTTATTATGATGCCATTTACTCGTACATTATTGTCTGTCTGTATGTCGTAACTCCGCGCGGGCTAAATGTCAGATGAAAGTGAATCGCGGGCGCAGCGTCCCGACTCAGGGCTATCACATGGAGGGAATCAAGGTTTATACATTGTGGAGATGATCATAAAATCGTGGAAAAAGTTAGATGCTCAACTTTAAATGCAGTATCAAAAATATTTGTTCACGTTTTGAATGTTGCTTCCACAAAAACATTGTTGTAAAAAAATAAACCGTGACGTGTGGGGTTGGCCTTAAAGAATACACTTCTCCACCGCCAACAGGAGGCGCTTCGTAAAAGGCGACTAATTCCTGTAGCACGAGACGGGCAGCAGCGTCTTCGTGCGAAATCTTACAAAAAACTGCGCGCTGCGAGTATCGACAATCCTCTCCGATGATAAGTCATTGGAGGAGGCCTTTGTTCAGCAGTGGACGCATCCTATGGCTGAAATAATGATGATGATGAAAAGAATAAACGGCCGATGGGGCAGAAAAGTTCTAGAACGGAGGCCACGAACCGGTAAGCGCAGCGAAGGACATATCCACAAGGTGGACAGGTTTCAGGAAGCCGCTGGATACCCAATGACGTGGACGTCAGCAGTGTACGTCCTATGACTAAAAAGATGATGACTATCTGTGTT
This sequence comes from Anania hortulata, assembly GCA_963576865.1. Classification (NCBI taxonomy): domain Eukaryota; kingdom Metazoa; phylum Arthropoda; class Insecta; order Lepidoptera; family Crambidae; genus Anania; species Anania hortulata. The sequence goes on from OY756400.1 coordinate 4,202,054, forward strand.
TTTATTTATTGTCGTATGATCGTCTTCATCCTGTGTTGGTGTAAATTTTTATTGGGTTCTGTTGACCCTTATAACGTCCTGCCTTGTATTAAATCTTGGTTCACTAATAAATTGAAAATGATAACTAGTTTTTAAAGAGATTTTTTGACGATCGGATAAGAAAAATCAGTGAAATTAAGAGCATTTTCACACTTATTAGCTTTACCTGTAACGGCCGTAACGTAAGCAACATCTCACAAACTATGTAATGAACTCTTGAATCACTTGATAGGTATCAATTTGAAACTTCGTAAGTAGGTGTGTAAAATTCGGATGAGAATACTACAATATGATACTACCCTGCTGATCTGATGATTTTAGTCGTTTCTAAACGTTTCTGACATTGATATGCTGTATATATATTATTATTATTATTTGTACTAGGAGTTTACGGGTCAAAAGTGACCCGGTCCTTTGTAAGGCTTGCGTTGGGATCTGATCAAACACGTAGAGGCCGTGTTAGGCGCATATACGAGCAAACTTGAAAGTGATACACAAGCTGAAACCAATCTCTGGCGACATAATGGGATACAACCAGAGATTCTACCCAGCATGGGTTTAGAAACTATTGCAGCTAATGACAAATGAATTGGGTTTATTGAAGGAGAATGGAGGGACTGGGTTGTCAGAGACTACCGGTCACCTGCTTGGTTCATAGTCTCGGACTAAAAAATGGTTGGTGATGATTCGTCGGCAACTAAATGGGCTTAGGCTCACCCTGGCGTCATCATGTGATCACATCCACCCTACGAGCATCATGCTCTAGCGACTCCATTCTGGCTGGCCGAGGCGAGCCAAAGGTGAAAGTCCTGCATATCCACTTGGATTTCACTTCGGCAAACCGAAAACGAGGGTCTTGGCCGTCTTAAAGGAGCATCCAGATTAACAACTGACCCATGGTATCGCTACTTACTACAGCTGCCTGGCGAGGTTAATATTAAGTAAGCATTATTCTTAAACCAGGAATAATCATTTATTTTCCTAAACTGTATGTCGACGACCCAATTGCTGCGTAGCGGCGCGGTGATTTACCCTGACTGAACGTCAATTTGTATTCCCGATTCGGGTCAATTCAGAAATCTAATATTTCTAAATTGTGTGTGCTAAGAGACGTCCCTAAAAGAATTTACTGTCTCAGTATCTCGCATCATAAGGATGTAAATTCCTTACCTCGAGACCATGACGATTGATGTTGTCTGGTGCATATAAATTTATTTATTAACCATTATTTGTCGTAAACGATCATTCAGCCAGATTCGTTGCGATGCGATTTCATGATCGGTATGCTTTTTACGACTCGCGAAGGACTACTCGCGCATCCGCAGTAGCCTTCGTGTCCGTGAGCAGACGAACTGCAGGAGTGTCGCCTACGCTGGTACGGCCATGTTTTGCAGAAACCGGCAAGCTATGTAGGAAACAAATGTTTTGTCATGCCGCCACCGCTAGGTCCTGGCAAAACGGGTAGACCAAAGAAATGCTGGCTTGACGTCGTGAAGGCTGACATGCGTGCCAATGATCTCACAACTAGAGACGCTCAAGACTGTGCGATGTGGAGGAGTAAATCAAGGAAAGCGGACCCTGGGCTCCAAAGCAATGGCTTTGGACGCAACCGGGATTGACCGAATAGATGAAGAAGAGATTCCATAATTTATACTTCGATCTTGAACAAATACATAAATTTGGTCCAACTTTATAACATCTAGCTAGACTGCTAGACTGACAGGTGCTTAATATTGAACAAAGGAACATTAAAAAGCTGCACTTGATGTATGCTAATGTCATCATTTACATTGTTACGCATGGTCTAGGTTTTGTAACTGTTTTTGTGAAGTGTAGATGTCTGTAAGATTTGCACTGCACTAATGAACGTACGTCAGTCTTACATCAATCCGAAATCTTAGTTCCTACATGATTCGATTTTATTTTATAGGTAATGTGTTTTATTTGACTATCAAATGGTAATTATTAGTGTTATTGAATTGACCAACTGTTTACTAACCTGATTTAATTAAATTTAAATAAATTGAATTGACAATTTCAAAGAGATAAAGGAGCTTATAAAACATCAGCTTTGTCTTATCTACAATTTTTTGTCAAAATATAATTTGAGGTAATTCTCGTATAGTGAAAATTTAATGTTTTTTTAATATTTCTATTAGTTTTGTATACTTAAAATCTCTTCAGTGTTTTTTAAGATGCATAATCTCGAGATTCGAGGATTTTCAGTTACCTCTGATGTGAAATTTGTGAAACATAGTCGCTTGTTGGTTTACACATTTTATAAAATCTGTTTAGGTACTAAACATTGAACCCCATCTAAGTAGATAACAGATAGATATATACAACATGTGCTTGTTTTTCCAAGTGTATCAAATTTATTTTCGGCTTGACTATTTTCCTCCTAAGCCTTATGAGACATCCCTGCGCCAATCGCTTAGAGAAAGTTCACCCTTGCCTGTTGTCCAGCGGGACGTTGCGAAACATACTGCACGTGTTTCCTTGTCTGGCTCGGCTAACGACCTTTTCTAGTGATGTTCTTACTGTTGACTTACTTTTCAGGTTCCATTTTCGAATATTTGACAATGACAGGTTCTGATTTTTTTACAAAGTAATATTTCTTATCCTTGAAGATATTATTAGGATATTTACCTATTAATTATTTGTTACTAACTATTAATATGGATTATTCCGAAATAAATGATTTATTATTAATATTACAAATGCAATTTCTGCTTGTTTTTGTGTTAGAGTAGTCCAAATAAGCTTGTCAAAGTTTTAAGCAAATGACTACAAATACTTACAACATACACTATAAATCAAAATACATAAAACGATGCCGTCATATCATCCATCATAAATGTTAATTGAAAGTGCCAAAGTTCATAAAATTACTATTACGACTATTTGTATCAAACCATCGGCACCTCATACTATAATCAAACGAGACCCAGAAACCTATTTGGGGTTACATAATAAAGTCGTTAACCAATTGTATTTTGGGACAGAATTATTCACCCGGTATTGTGTTACGATGATTCGACATTACTCCAACTCCTGCGCAATCATGATGACTGTCGAGTGTCTGGCGTATGATTTCACGTAAATTATTTTAAAGCTGCGCTTTGTATCACTAGTTTCTGCCGGCGGCTTCATCTGCGTGAAGTTCAATCTGTCACTAGAAGTCTATCGACAAACAAATAAAGCATTATTTTAAAACAAATTTGATTACATTAAAAAAGGTTATAGCGAGTCAAACTTAAAAGATGACATATGCTGTCACAGATTTTTTCTTTAGAACTTTTAAAGAGGAACTATTTCGTCTGCCATGATTTTTGTGTAACTTTAATGTTTTAACCGTTTACGCAGCCGTTTTTGCAACATCACATCATCTAATTTCTAACTTTACCATAGCCTTACTTACATAATTTTAGCACATACCTTATTGGGCTTTAATGTTGACCGCGAATAATATAATTTGTCAAGTTAGCAAGATAGTATAGCAGACAAAACTATCGATGGTACTAAATATGATATGTTTGATAGTCATTCTATTGCCGGATGGATTGACCGGCATCACTACCCCATCCAATCATTTGTGTGACAAGAAGATTTAATACTCTCGAGATGGCAAATAAGTATTATAGATCTATACTAATATTAGCTGAAGAGTTTCTTTATTTGGTTGGACGCGCTAATCTCAGGAACTACTAGTTAAAATTTAAAAACTCTTCTGGTGTTGGATAGTCCATTTATAGAAAGTTTATAGGCTATATAACATTACGCTATGACCAACAGGAGCTGAGCATCAATGAGAAAACTTGAATTTTACGCCTCCAGGTGACTGTATTTTATACCAGACCCTAACGTTTGATATTATATTTTACTTCACAACTCTACTTGCGGCTTCGTTTTTTTGGAGAATGGAACCCTAAAAATAGCTAAATGAACTTCAATAAAACTCTTCTGACTTAGATAACAAACATACAGTGTTTTCAGTTTCTTCAAATCTAAAAGTTTTAATTACAACACATTTATTACTATCTAAACAACGATTAGCAAACAAAAGCTATTTGTAAAGCTATCAACTACAGAAAGTGCATAACACTATTACTAACTGATTCTCACACGTAATAATATTAAAATAAACATTTCACTGATGCGTATAAAATCGGTTTTATCAAGAACTATTAACACTCAATTAACTATTACGTAAAAAAGATTTACATGAATTATTTGATTGCAAAATTAAATAAAAAACTACCGGTTGAGTGAGTTGAGTGAGTCATGTGCATTGCAGTAACTAAATAACATTTAAAGATCAATTTTAATGGTTGTTTGTCGCATCCCATATTCCTTTAATGGGTTAAAAAGGCAAGCAAAAAGTTAAGGTGATGTACCTACATTTGCTTACCAAGAAATGTATTAAGTCGACTGGGACTTTCGGAAATATAAGTTGCAAAAAAGATGATTGAATAACCGCTGCTAAAGTTCTAAGTCTGTTTACATTTGAATTACATGCATTAATATAATATTGTAATTAATTTAATAATACGGGAAATACTATGTCAATAAGGTTATCGGACATTACTAAATTTTAGAATATCGGGTCAATTAAAACGAAATCTACTTTTTAACACCTTTTTTTTTAAATACGAAAACGAATTGAGAACCCCCTACTTTTATGAAACTGTAGGGTTTTTAGTCGGGAAAATATAGAGTTCCTAATAGGTGCTATATCGTCACATCGGGTTTTTATGACAAACCGATTTCTTGCCTAGCCTTCAGTATAATTTATTAAACTATTAAAAATGATTTTATTTTTCACTTTTGTCCAAGACTTCGTTCGTGGCGTGATCTACAATTTAATTCAAAGTAACCTTCCCCAAGAGTATTGTTTTAAATAAAATTATTAATACGGAAAAGTACAAGGTCATCGGACTAACCAAAATTTCGATTTTTGGGTCAATTAAAATGAATTCAGTTAGATAATGTATATTTACAATTTTACGATACATTATGCAAGATAAGTTCTGGGCAAATTGGCCAGTACATAAATTATCATACATAATTGAAAGTAAATGGAGAGAAGAGGCTGGAATGTTCGCATGTTGTGTTCGGCGTTAAATATTGTAATCTGTTTTGTAAGCATTGCTCTTGTACATAGATAATTCTTAATAATCATACTTACTCGTATATCCTAGACATAGTTACTTGGTTAGAGTCTAGTAGTGTTAGAATGGGGACAAAATACTAATAAAGTTGGCAAAATAGTCAATAGTTGGCAAAACTCAGATGCGTTGGAAGTACGATCAGAAAGTTAGCAGGCAAAAATTGGATTCTGGCATCATAAGATAGAAGGTAGTGGAAGGGGTTTAAGGAGGCCTACACCTAATCAGTCAAAGAATGCTTAAAATGATGATTCAAGGTGAGACTCCGTCACTTCGCTGATATTGCGTGTAAACATCAAATTTAACCATAGTATGGTGTGCCTGATTTTCATGTCCATAAATTGACATTTTCTCCGTAATGTTGACAATTTGACTGATGACGGACGATGCGGAGTCTCGTTTGTTTGCTTGCTTGCTGCGTTTCTAGGGCACTACTCTCAATCTATTTAGTTCTTTCACTCTTCAGAGATTCGTATAAACTACTTTTAATAATGTTGTTTATGTCTTAGTGGTGAGCCGGTGCGCGACCCGGACTACAAAACGAGCGGTTTCGGTTTTAAATCCTACAAGTGGAAAATGTTCGTGTGATGAGCAAGAACATTCGTAGGTACCTTCATTATAAACATTTGTTATTATCTATCTAGTTACCACAAAACTACTTTTGAAAAGGGGTAAAAAAAAAAACTTTTTACACGAGTTATTAAAATTGACCAAACTAATACCAAATGTCTAATACAAAAAATAACTTTTAAAAAACCGGTTAAAAAGAGAGTAGCTCAGTATTCGGGGGTTAACAGAAATGTAAGCGTTATTCCATTACATAATGAACGTCGAAACGTAGTAAGTACTTAATGTTATGAGAGTTAAATAATACTTAATTGACCGTTAGATGTACATTGTTTTGAACGGAACTGACATAATGTGTGTTTGTTTTTATTTTCAAGTTTAGCGATGCATTTTACTAGACGCGACTGTGTCGTAACTGTTTAAAAGATTTTGCCTTTACTACTTCTTCCTAGCGTTTTGTTTCTTTTCTAGTCGGGATAATATACAGGGTGGCCAGAAAAGTGTCGTCCAAAATTTTTTTTTAGTTGCCTCGTGTTGAGAGGTATCTGAATCACCCCTATGTTCTACGATTTTTCGTAGTTTTCGAGTTACGATTTTTTTAATAGCCTTTGAAGTACTACTTTTTATTATTATTATGAAAGCTTAGAGTCTAGCGCATTCTCTAAAGCTTACTTCAGTTTACTTTTTTAAATTTTAAGTTGAAAATTTAAATGATAACTCACTTAACATTAATTCTCAACTATAGGTCAATTTTGTAGTAACTTCGTTATGTAAAGTTATGAGGCTGTTTATTTTATGCACAAATGCACAGTTCACAGAGATTTAGCTGCAAGAAAAAAATCGAAGAAACATTCTACTTTTTTTAGAAACTTTTGAAACTGATCCGATTGCAAAAATTCATAAAAAAAATCGTAACCGAAAACTACGAAAAATCGTAAAACATACATAGGGGTAATTCAGATACCTCTCAACACGAGGCACTCAAAAAAAATTTTTGGACGTCACTTTTCTGGCCACTTTGTATATATTTTTAGGTAAGCGAAGCTTATGGGGTTTATAAAATAATGATAAAACGCGGTATTTGTACTCGCACCTATTTATTCGTATTGATGTATCTTTACTTAATATTAATTGTAAACTTACATGTAATAATTGGTAAAAAACAAAATTTTAATTTTGAGAAAATAGGTAGAAGAACAAATATGTTTAAAAGGTAATATCGTTTTTAGTCTGACAATTTTTCGTCTTCTTCTGTATCTTCTTTAGATATATCATTTTCAGGATTCCACCCCTAAGCAAAATGGAAACCCAATAACTGACACTTAACTGCCCATCTCTAAAAAGGGGTTTTTAACTCGTAAACAGGATGAGTTAACACTTGGAGTTTTAATGTTTTTTGATAAAAAAGATTCAGTACTGAATCTTTTTTTTTTGGTGCCATACTCTTCCCTAAAACCTAGAGCATGTTTCAATTCTATCTCCGGATCTATTTACACAAAAACCTGTTTTGATTAAAACCATCGGTACGTACTCATCATACTATTTACTAATAAACAAATTCCGTATAATTTATACTGAATCCGTTAGAGACCAGTTTTCAAACGGGCATTTAAAACGGCATATTCATATTCAGTATCGCACCGAAATTAGACGTTTTAATAACTTTCTCGATTTCAATCGCTTTCTTTTATTAGAAACAGTACTTGGTTCAACGCCTGAATCTAGACACGTAAAGATCTAGTTTCGTACATTTAGCTTTCTTTTTTGTAACATCGCCAACAATTCAGTTAGGTTCGCCTATAGAAGTAAGGCATTAACATCCTGCGTATAACAAGGAACCAGACAAAGTTCTTTGTCTTCTCTTAGGCACAGATCGGACCAAATTCAGTTATGATCGATTTATTTTCTAAAATCAAATGGGTCGTGATATTATAAGTATGAAGCTTATACTTCTGTTTAGGTACAGACAACGGCAAGTCAACCTACCCAAAAAGTTAAAGTTCATTGAATTGATTTTCAACTTTATGTCCAACACTTAGAAATCAATATCGATTGAGAAAATTTGACGTTTTGTGGTAGGTTGACGTGCTGTTGTCTGTACGTAATTATTATATGGGTAGGTATATTTGTTATCGACTTTTCTTAAATAAATTGAGTACCAAATGCTTGAGTGCTAATATCAATTTTTTTTGTAATAAAGAGTATGATAATTTTAAAAGATCTCTTGTAAAGATTTAAAGAGAAAATAAATATACAATGTGTTTATGTCTATGAACTATGTGTTTGAGAACCTATGCCATTGAGAAGTCACGCGGTTTACAGATTTTAAAGTTGGTTGGTTATTTATTAAAGTAGAAATAACAACGATCCAATAACGTAATACCTTAATTCTTTCCAACACCATAGCTGCATAAGCCTCAATAGAGATCGCATTTTATTATATTTTTTAAATAAATAAATGATATCATAGTTAAAAAATTATAAAGCATATATGTGTACTGGACTCGTCAAAACGAATTGAATTAGCCCAAACACGAAGGTTTTACTAGTATTCATTGAAGAGTTCTGCTACCTACCTCCTGGCTCCGTCATCAGATCAGCACGATTCTGTCAAATTGATTGTCATCCGAATGTCAGATACTTACAAAGTTTCAAATCAATATGTCAGTCAGTTACAAGTGAAGCTAATATATGTGAGTTAAAAAATACTTTACTTGTCATTTCCTAAACATAACCCATAAGCTTTAGAGCTCATAGTGTTTTTAAGATAGAAGTAATTTCATTATATCAACCCTTGACCGTTTTGTACCAGTTCTTCACTTGACACAGAATAACTGTTTACAAATAACTGGAACTTTTAAAAGGTTAAATAAACTATATGTTTTCATTACAAAAAAAATATCTAGTTAAAAATAACACAAGGTAGGTCATCCTGAAACTTTTGACCCTGCGATTACTACTTTACTACTGAAGTATTTTAGTTTAGAAAAAGTAATATGAAATTATCATATGTAAATCTAAATACTAACAACCTGCATGTAGCATTAGCTGTTCTTATATATTGTTTAGTAAACAATTCTTATTAATAATAACATAAAGAGGTCCATTGACGTTATGTCACCAAAAACATTACTTTTCCAATGTTAATTTAAGTTGATCATTTAAACATTTTTAGTTATTAGACAATAAAGAACAATAAAAACAAATTACCAATGAAATCCACCGCATCTCGAAACGGCCGGTGTTTCTGTCAAAAAAAAAAAAACTTAAAATTACACGTCACTACGCATCACTAACACTGCGTATCTCATCGCGTATCATAATGTATCACTAATCACTGCACTGATCACGCACCTGGTGTCCAGTCGGGTCGGGAGGCAATGGTTCGCCTTGGCGCTACTTACCGCACTTTTATACCTCGGAAATGTAAGATGCCACAGCCTCTGACCGAGAGCCTCCGCGTGCACTCTGCAACGGCTATAGCGCGCACGGCAAACAAGTGTGCACTATCTAAACTTCAAGATACAGCAAGACAAATTCAGTTAAGAATTCTAACACTACACACTTATTAATCCTATGTTTAACTAACTTCAATAAAAATGAGGAGGTTCTCAATTCGGTTTTATGTTTTTTTACGCCATTCAGAGTAAAAAAAATTAAAATGAAATCGGCGTACGGCGGAAATAATGTGATTGCACCCTCATCGTTCGTCTTTTTAAGAATTTACCACTAAACAAATACATTATTTTTTTTAATAACAAAATACTTCAAAAACACTAAAAACAACAATAGCAGTTTATAGCATTTAATCATTATCATTATCATCATTTCAGCCATAGGAAATACGTCCACAGCTGAACATAGGCCTCCCCCAATGACTATCATTGGGGGGGATTGCCAATACTCGCCACGCTTAGCAGGCGGGTTGACGAGCGCAGTTTTTTTTATAAGATTTCGCACGCAGACGCTGCTGCCCGTCTTGTGCTACAGGAATTAGTCGCCTCTTACGACACGCCTCCTGTTGGCAGTAGGGAAATATATTCTTTAAGGCCGTCCCCAGACGGCATGGCTAGCATTTAATATTTCTAGTTTTTAGCGATTTTAAACTTACTTTTTTTGGCTTTCGTTTTGGAAATTTCTTTGTGCTACCCTGAACCCTTTAAAGCATTGTAACTACGTTGTTTAAATTGATAGTATCTGACTTAAGTTCAGTTTGCCTGTGTCTTGTCTGTCAATTGGCCAAATGTTTACTGCAATATCGATATGAAATCACTCTTTTTTTCAACTGATAATATATTTTTTTATCAAGTCTTTCTGTTAGCAGGAGGTCATCCTACGCTTTTCTTGTTTATAAACCGATCAAGAATATTTTGACTTTAGCAGTGGTCCTCTCTACATCTTAATTGAAAATTTTTGCACAAAAAAGTAATTTAAAAATTGAAAAAACACGACTGCCGTTAATATTAGGTCCTTACATATGAAATTGCCGATACTCAAACACAAACGACAAATTGAAAATTCATGGTATTTACGAATACTAGTTCCACCGTGGCACCAGTACTGCAAAAACGACTCGAAGAATTAACGACGTGTACGGACCAGGCACCGCTAACGAACAAACGGTGCGTTTTTGGTTTCAACGTTTCCGTTCTGGTTATTTCGATTTACACAATAACCCTCGTGGACGACCTGATTCTTAAGTGAATAACGAATAATTGAAGGCGATAGTGGAAGCGGATCCATCTAAAACCACTTCTGAATTAGCAGCAGCCTTCGGCGTAAGTGACAAAACGATACTTATCCATTTGCGTTAAATCGAAAAAGTCAAAAAACTCGAAAAGTAGGTACCGCACGAATTGACTGAAGCAAACCAACAAACACGCGTCGCTTTTTACGTTTCTTCGCTCAATCGTCACAATAATGAGGGGATTTTGGACCGTATCGTGACTTGTTATGAGAAATGAATCCTGTATGACAATCGAAAGTGATCATCACATTGACTTAACCCTGGAGAACCGGCAAAACCTTGCCCTAAGCGAAAACTGACCAAAAAAAAGATTCTGGTTAGTGTTTGATGGACCAGTGCTGGTGTTATCCACTACAGCTTCTTGAGATCAGGCCAGACGATTACTGCAGACTTGTTTTGCCAACAATTGCAAACAACGATGGAAAAGCATTAAACAACCGAGACTGGTAAATTGCTCTAGCCCACTGCTCCTTCAGGATAACGTAAGACCATACACTGCACATCAAACGGTCGCCAAGTTAGCGGAGCTGTGATTGAAACCTTTGCGTCACCCACCATACACTCCAGATCGTGCCCCAACTTTTTTCAAAAGTTCATAGACTCCTCACTCCTAGGTTTTTTTTCTCAAAGGAATCAATGATCTGCCTATAAAATGACGATAGATTGATTAAATAATAATTTCATAAAAAAGATGATTCACTTTTTTGATACCGAACGGCAATTTCATATGTAAGGACCTAATAAAAGCTAACTAAAAAGTTAGAAATAAATTGGGAATTTCGTTGGAAATTGTTTATAGTTGTGGGACCTTTGGTATAGAGCGCAAATTTTTTATTTCATACTTTTTCTTGAACAACTCAACATTGAAATGTACATTTAAATATATTAAGTGTTTATGTTTTTGTAATCATCTTTCAAAACCCTTTATTTTGATACCCCCCTCGATAAGTTAGGTTTTTTTTGGGTTAGTTACTCTATAAGTCAAGAACGGCTGTGCCGATTTTTATGATTCATGATGTTTTGAATTTTTATCCGCCCCGAATAGCAGAACAATTATTAAAACATCCAAAAGTTCACGAAAAAAAAAAAACGAGGCGGTACTGAAGTTCGCTGGGACAGCTAGTTATCTATATATATAAAAGAAAGTCGGGATAGTTACACCATTTATAAGTCAAGAACGGCTGAACCGATTTTTATGATCTTAGGTTTGTTGGATTTGTCTCCGAAAATTAAAAAAGAGGCGGTACGAAGTTCGCCGGGACAGCTAGTTAGGTATATAATTGGCCATACTGACTTTATTATGACATCACATAGTCTATGTCACTCAAGAGAACGTAAGGATTCTAACATTCATCAAAATCGGTTAAGTCGTTTTTATATTATGGTGAAATAAATTAACTTACTCACATACATGAACCCTAAAAACATTACACTCCTTTTTGGGCAGTAGTAGTGTATTAAAAATACCTTATTCTACACGATCATATAACAGGAAAAACAATAAATAAAACTAACTATATAAAAACATTTCTGAAAACTGTTGCATAAAATTAACATACTTATCTATCTCTTAACATACTCAGAAAGTATTATCTAATTTCTTTTTTCTAAACTATTACCAATTTTATGTTTAGTAATTCAACTATTTAGCTCCAGTTGACAGACAATAGTACTTACACGGTGGAACGATCACATCCTATCTCTTACTTTCATTGCTAACCAAAAAAAAACCCACTGTTGCTGTGATTGACAACTTGCAAATTGATATTTTACAAAAAGAAAAACTGCAGTTGCCAGACCAGCATCAAGTCAATTAAAAATTTAGACACTCAGCCACAAAAAAACATTTTGGATTAAATAATTACTTATTTTGTTATTTATGTTATTAATAGATTTGACACGCTCAGCTCGAAGTGAAAGTTTTTTGTTGCAATACCTGCACTAAAAAACTTACAATATAGTTTATTAGGCCAAACGCTCTTTCAAAGTGTATTTTTATACAGCTATCATAATTAATGCTTTTACTTTACTGAAAAATTATTATCAACACGGAATATTCTACAGTAAAACAAACTGCCGAGTGGTTTAATAAATAAAATTGGGAGTAGAGATCTTTCAAACATGTTATAAGAGTGTATGAATCAGGAACTTTAATAAAACTGCACACTTTGAAACAAGATATCAGTTTATTAATAATATATTTGAATGTAAATTTAAACTATATGAAATTATGTACAAAAACCTTAAAACAACGCACATGTATTTAGAGAGCGCGTGTAGAGCAGGGTGGCGCTTTCATTTTATTTACATAGTGTCAGTGCGCTGCCTGCCTCGCTTTGCTTTTAGGTCTGCTAATGTTTATTTTAAAAACAAACTACAAATTTCAGTATCGTACAATTTGAAAAATGTCTATTATGCTACGAGAATGTACTTATGAATTATTTACTTCGGCTAGGGAATAATGTCATTTTAAAATCATATATAAAGTTCATGCTACATTGATTGAAATTGAGAACAGATTAGTTAAGATAAAAAGTGTGATATTCCTGTAACCTGCACTTAGACAGTAGGAGGTGTTGAAGCTCTAATAAACAATAGAAATAGTAAGAAGTATTGTTACATCGTTAAACTCTTTCAGAAAAAACAAAACAAGGTTCAAATAATACTCATACGAGTATACCAAACTAAATTTTGAATTAATTGAAGTACAATACAACTGTTATCCACTTCATAGTTGAGGTCCAGTGGGGCGTATTATAGGCATACTTTAACAACTGCAAAATTTTTGCAGGCATGTAAAACGATTACGGTAATAAGGTTTCTTTTTGCTCTTAAAAGACGAAACTCTATTTAAAAGGCTTTTAAATTCATATATAAATCCATGTATATAGTTTGATGTAAAACAAAACTACTTACCTACGTACTATTTAGCATTCATGATAAGGTCCCTGAATCTAATAAATACCTGTCTAATTTCAGAGAATTCACAAACACGCGCACAGTACATACAATATTTTTTTTTAACTCTCATTAACTGTCTTATGTGCACTTTCCGCTTGTTCAATTGAATTCATCAGTATAGTATTCTTAGTCTCTGGAAGCAGGCAGCACGAGAGGGCAGCACTGAGGGCTAATACACTCAATATCAAGATGGAAACCCATTCTATCCCGATATTGACCACAAACGGTGCAGCAATCCCACCTATTCGACCAAACACTGAACACAATCCCATTGCAGAGTTTCTTATGGCAGTAGGAAATATTTCTGTAGTAAACAAGTATAATATGGCAAAAGCACTAAATGCTCCAATCTGGCCGATTATAGCAAATACCAGAATAACTGATTCCATACTTTTGGGTACAATTATAAATACAAGTAACGCTACAGTTGTGATAGTAAAACTGGTAATTATTGTAACTTTTCTTTTTAAATATAAAGATGCGATCACTATCAACGCGAGTGCAGGCGCTAGGCAAGCTGCAGAAAGAAATACATTCAGATAAATGTTACCTCCTAGCCGCCCTATGTACTGGTTAATGCCGAAAAACGTAACAGCGCAAACAGCCCATACATAAGGAGTAATTATGGAGTACAATCTAATTCTTGGCGTTCTGAACAAGTCGTAATAGGAGCCACTGCGTTGTTGTAAATCTTTGGGCTGTGATTCTGCTTCTATTTGATCAACGATGGCTTCAATATTTTCCAGTGGCCGGTTGTTTCTGTAATAGTAAAATATAAAATAAATAGTAAAGTAAACATCATCAACACACAACAACACAACAACATCACATACATTGATGTATGTGATGTTGTCCAATATTTATATCAATATTTATATCTATGTACGACCCACCGCAGGGTACAGGCCTCACCTCAACTATGAGGTGGTTTGGGCCATACTCAACCACGCGGGCCCAGTGCGGATTGATGGAGGGGTATTGTAAGGCCAGTGACTTAACATTACTTTTAGGCTGACTAGGCTTTACGACTAGTATCAAGCGATATCAGCTGGGACAAACTTTTAACGTGCCTTCGAATTACGACGTAACGAAGCACGGAGATGCTTGTGATAAATGTCACTAAATATGGTTGGAATGGTCACCCATCCAATCACAACCGCGGCGTGGGTGGCTCGACTTTGGTAATCACTACCAAAGCTCTGCCACCACAGCTACAAGCACCTCATGCTAAAACATGCATACAAATGTATATTAACTGAGTTAAAGTTGACGACCTCCGTAGCCGAGAGGCGAGCATACCGAACTTGGTGTCGCTATCTCCGAGGTTCCGGGTTCGATGGTCGGGTCAATGTAGAAAAAAAAACTTTTCTATATTGCCTCGGGTCTGGGTGTTGTGGTACCGTCGTTGTTTCTGATTTCTGAAACACAAGTGCTTTGGCTACTTACCACAGGATCAGAGCAATGTATGTGATGTTGTCCAATATTTATTTTATTTTATTTATTTATTTAATGGTTTGATATTTTAACTAACCTCTTTGCTATATGTGTTAGAATAGCAACGGCTTCTTTCTTCATTCCCATTGTGATTAACCATCGTGGAGATTCAGGTATGAGCCAGTAGTATACAGCCACAAGCAACCAAGGCGTAAAAGTGGTCATCAGAAGATATCTCCATTCTCTCACATTATATGCTATTATTGGTAGCAGAAAGTATGCTACTACGAATTCTAACTCCACCAACCCCATAGTCTGTACTCGAAATGACTTGCCACTCAATTCAATTAGTAAAACATAGCAGGCAAGCATTACCCCTCCAACGGCGGTTCCAGATAAGAATCGACATACTATGACCATCCATAATTGAGAAGAAAGGGATGATAACGTCTCGAAGACAGAGCTGAAGAAAAGTGCAAGCACCACTGCTATTTTTCGTCCATGTCTACAAATAGAAAAAACATCACCTATAGTTTTAAATTAAATAAGTGCACGTTTATATTTTCAAACAAATTCAATAAGCATTAGTAGATATCATAAATAAATAAATCATAAAAATCTGTTCTATGGTAGGTGCAAGGCTCTTTTTTTTTGTCAGCCTTTTAGGATATGCATTATTGGTCAGATTTTTTGAAAATAGGTTAATATAATTATAATATCTACTACTCTGATTCCAGTATAGTATTCTATACTAGAAGCAGAGTGATAGATAACTAAATTATGAAAATTGTAGTCTATGGTGAGCACCGCTTTTCGTTAGTCAGACTCGTAGCGTTTTCTAAGTCTATGGTCAAATTGTACTTACCTGTCAGATATGTAGCCATAAAACAAACTACCAACTGCTATTCCAACTTGCATCATTGACTGTGCAAGACTTGATAGCGTTTTTCTATCGCAAATTAAATGAAAATCGCTTGTTACAGAAGTAACTATTGTGCTAGTGTCAAATTCCGGGTTTTTGCAAGGACAATGATTAGTTGCATTCTGTATTCCATCATCCAAGCACATATAATCGGTGTTCGGGAGCAGAAAAACTACATTGGTCAATTCAAACTCTACAGGGAAACGACCCACAAATAGCAGAATGAATATCCACGTCTGATATTTTCCGAACCGACCGATCACTTTTTCAATAGCATCTTCAGACATTTTCATTTATTTTTGCACAATAAGAACACATTCCACACTGACATTCAAGAGTAAACTGTTGTAAACAGTTGATTATAGTAGGTAACAATTCTTTTTATTGCATGACTAAAAGCGAAAAAGAGCGTAAAATTAGATTCAAGTGAATAAATTAGGTTGTAAATTTATTTATCAACTTATATTGTCATGTAAAATTTAAGAAGCATCGGTGTACGGAAAGAAAGCCTGACGAATAAAGGAATATTCAGTTAAACGTTTTTGACGATAAAGAATTATTGATCCTTGTTATTCAAATTTTGTAAGGACGTGTCGAATAAACAAAGCAGATACTAAAATGTACTACTTAACGTTATAAAGTATTTAACCTCGCAGGCCCCACAGCCCAGCAAAACGAGACGCAATGGAAAGTTTATTGTTACGCGGTCTCATGCGACCGCTTGGCAACTAATATGTTTTTTTTTAGAATTAACGTGATCATAAACTCGAGGATTTTGCGTACCTACCTATTACCAATTCTGTAAGTATAGACGTACAGTTAACAAGTCGTATAGAGCAGATAATCTCTTTCTTTTAAACCCCCGACGAAGGCTGAGAAGAAGAAGAATACAGAAGAAGAAGAAAGAAGAAGAAGAAGTTGAAGAGGGCTGTTAAACTTACTAACGGGTGTATCTGTGTATCTTTCTGTGGCATCGTAGCCCCCAAACGAATGGACCTATTTTGATGTAGTTTTTTTCTTTTAAAGCTGATATACAGAGATAGAATTTTAGCTACATTTATGAAGATCTGTTCAGCCGTTTAAAGGTTATCAGCTGTAAGCTTATTGCAATCTTTTACAGGCTCAATTGATTTGAAATTATGTACTGTTACCTAAGTAGTATTCCCAATATATGACAACTTTGAACTGATGCTGCAGCATCAAGGAATCAGTGGGATTCCCAACTCCTAGACAAATTACTTCAGATAGAGTATGTTTAGGCTCATAGTAATGGTCTCATGAGCAGGTGTTAGATAAATAATGATTGAGGCCTTGAGCTGCTTCTGCACATCAAGAAGACTGCTGGATTCTCAACCCCTCGGCAACTCACAGACGATATAGCATATTAAAGCTCATGAGAATAGTGTCAATGAGTGGGTGTTAAATAGATGATAATTGAGACCTTAAGCTTATGCTACACATCAAGGTCTACGGGATTTCCAATTACTCGGCAATTTAAAGCCGATTTAGCGTGTTTGGGCTCACAAGCATAGTTTAAATGAGTAGGTGTTCCATAGATGATGATCGAGGCCTTGAATTGATGATGCACATCAAAGAGACAGCTGGATTCCCAAGTCCTCAGTAACTCACAGCAGATATATCGTTTTCGTAAGAATGGTTTCAATGATGTTAGATAAATGATGATTGAGGCCTTAAGCTGATTCTGCACATTTATGTCGGGGATTTTAATTAAAAGTAAAAAAAAATATTAATTAATAGCTAAACAGAATTAGCTTAACTTAAATGATATCTTTTATTCCGTTTTTGTATTTCCATGGAAATGATTGATGATGATTATTTATACCTCTTCTGAAGACTAACGCAAACAAAGTTGCGGGCAGACATATTAAATTTAAAATGATCACTATTACGAAACTAAGGAACTTTAAGATTAAGTCAAGACATTTTCCCATCAAGTTAAATCAATTATCGCGACCCAATTATCACGGAGCCAATTAAAAAATGTTGGGCAATTTTGACCTGCTAATGTCGGATATTATGCTAACTTCCTTCCGCCACACCTGATCCGTGGTCGAGTCTACACAGTTGCTTGTTAAGACATCCTGCTTTTATAAAAGCTTATCCATGATACGTAACACGTTGATTTCATATAAACAAAACATAAAACAAAAACCTGTCAGATTCGATAAGAGCTGATTATATATAGCTCTAATAGGTACAGAAGCTTTTTTTTACCGTTTTGATATATAAAATCCATTTTTTTTTGGACAATTTAATATATCTTTTTTTTTTTTTAAATAAATATTTCCTAACCTAATTATTGTCATGCAACGTCTACCGACACAATGAAGACCTTAGATAATGGCTTTCTTAAAACTTAGGTTGTAGAACACAAGAGCATTCAAAAACTCTTCAAGATAAGGTCTTTGCATGCAAGAGTATGTATTTAAAATGCTGTACCAACTTAGTTATGAAAAGCCTACATACAAAATAAATAAATAAATATTTATCAAAGAACAAAGCCTCGAAACCGGACATTCGTCTGTATATTTAATATTAATAAAAACACGTTCGAACTCTTTAAAATGCGAGTGCTAAAACAAAACGTGTAGTCTATGACGCAAAGCTTCCACTCGCTAGAACAATGACGGGAATGCGACGGCTATTAAAGAGCTCGCATAACAATTAACGGAGAAAGAGACAGTTTCCCCGACAAATAGAGGTGCGGGTTGCATAATGAGATGGACTAATTAAAAGTTAAGACATTAGGCTGAGAACTATTACAGGAATAACACTAGTCACAAGTAAGGTAGACTGTTAACTTCGCGACCGACACGAAGACTGCGATACTTTCGATGTCGTTTGTTAAGCTTGACGCTTGATCTCACTGGCGAAGTCAAAGGCAAGAGACCAGGAAGACTGCATTTTCGGACAAGGCCTGAGTAAAACTTTTTTACACGATCCATTTTATTTTAATTTATTCTACTACTCCTTCGGGATAAGATACGAGAAGAGATGTCTGATGTTAACGTTTGGCAGGGTTGTCAAACTAAGACTGCTACGCTGATTAAAGCTTATTTCTATTGGTTTATATTTATCTGTAAGTAAGCTATCTCAAAAAGTGTAATACAAATCATCATCATCATTATTTCTGCCAAAGGAAATCCCCTGCTGATCATACGCCTCCCCCAATGACTTCTAAATTGGGCGGTTCGGAGCGGCCTGCATCCAGCGGCCTTTTTCAACGATAATCAGGTCGTCTTTCTACCTTTTGGTTTAATTTCTACGCTGCGCTTGCCGGTATACAATATGAATAGGCTACTCTGGAGTTATAACACTTACAAGACACGTACTGGTAAGTACAGCGTGCAGCGTGCCTCATAGACGGGCTACCAGATAAAGATTGCAGGAACCCATAGGATGCAGAGAACAGAGCCCCAATTCCCGTAATTTAACAATAGCCGCAATCGGGTGTTGATCCGCTCCCAGTAACATTACCATTATTTTACGTAACCGGATTCCGGCTATTGTCAAATTACGGGAATTGGGACTCAGATAATTTGCCTTGCTTCGATTCCCGGTTAGAATCAATTCAGAAAGCGAATCTGAACGCTTGTGGCAAAATTCATTGTCTGCTTCCTCGTACGTAACACAAGGAGGTTAGTTCCTTAGACAATAACAATTGGCGAGTTATCTTACGCTTTTTAGATAAAGAACACTCCCGCTTGGGATTATTTGAAACTTTAATGAAATGAAATCTTAGCTTAAACTTCCATAAGTTTTTTTACAATTCTCCAAAAGAACGGTCACAGAGCACAAGGAAATGGCAAAGGTGAATAATTCAACATACAAAGCGGTAATTTACTTACATTTCGCACATTAAGCACAACAAATACTATTGTATGATACATCTTTCGCACTCTTGCGTCATACCACAAATTCACTTGCGTCAGGGCTGTCGATCACACATTATCGGATTGCAGATAGATAGATACTCTTTATTGTACCCATACAAAGAAGTCACAATTGGTTTTTACAGAAAGATGCACAATTTAGTCCGTCTTCGTTTCGGTATTCGTTTTACACGTAACATTAAATTATTTTCAAATATAGATTTCACTAGTGCCGTGATTTAGCGATTTAAGACACTGTCTTTATTTATTTTCTTAAATCATAAATACACAAAATCGGCATTTACGAATAATGCCGGGAAACTGTTGGCCGCAACTCTTATTTTTTGTGATATTTTTTTCAATCGACCTTAGAATTCGAGACAAAGTGTGTTATCTTGGGCACATTTATTTTATTTATATTGAGGCAACCCTAAAAGTGTAATCCATTTTAAGCTGAAATAATCACTACATTTTTCTACTGAAGTTTCATTTTGTAGCTTCCTGGAGTAACTGTGTTAAAAATGTATTACTTACATAATTTTGCTGCAAATTTACATCACTGTACATAAAAATACTTAACTGCAACAGAACTTAATGAATTAAACCAATATCAAATACAAACAAGGGTTCGGAGAAGTAAATATTTTTTTTAGATCACAATGTTATTTCCATAGAAAAAGTGGAACACCAGAATCAACCCCTAGAAGGCTTTGTTGATGTTTTACAAATAACCCTGTATAATCATGCAGTCATCATTTTTGATAATTAAGTGCATTAAACCATTTGAATATACAGTGTGTAACAAAAAGGTGAAATAAAACTTTAAGGGGTTATTCGACGGCTAAATTACATCGGTCGCGTTTTAGTATGGGAAAGTGTTCTTTTTTTGCGATTTCGATGTTGGTCCCATAGAAAAAGTTGATGTAATTTAGCCGTAGAATAACCCCTTAAAGTTTTATTTAACCTTTTCGTTACACACTGTATATTATTTGTAGTTAGTTATATAAATTAATAAAGTAAATTCATTTTTAACCAACTTCAAAAAAAAGAGGAGGTTCTCAATTCGTCGGAATCTTTTTTATATGTATGTTCAGCGATCATTCGTTACTACATTGACCGATCTTGCCAGTCGATAAGAGATTCTATGTTTTCGTTTGCACCGACTCCAAAAGTAACTGATTAGGTACTTTAAGTGTTAAGATTATTTTTATCGTTTTAGTTTTTTTAATGACGGTTTCTTTAAATAAAATTAATGTTCTATCATTAATTACCAAAATTATTTCCAAACGTGTAAATTAATGCATCTATCAGAGAAAACGTTAATTATAATAAAAACGGTTTCAAGTGTCAATCAAATTTAAATTGTTATTCATTTGGCCATCCCACTGTACTTCTGCTACCATGCATGCAACAGCTCAATTACAACATAGTAATCTATCATAACAGCGATCTTCGATGAAGTATAAAGTAAATGTAAGGTGCAATTCACACGTAGGCACTAAATGTGTTAGCTTGCTTCTTGGTGTATACACCTTCCTGAAAGAGGAATTTTGGCCGAAGGCTGTGGTCTAATGTCGCTTCCGTGGAAGATTACCAGTTGTCACTATAAGTCATAAGTCATAAGTCATTTATTCCATTAATAACAAAATACATTGTGTTGGCAATTCATTTAAGATTTAAAAATAAATTCATGCAATACTCCACATCCAAATAATAAAATTACAATAAAAAATACCTATGTCAAATTATAAGAACAAAGCCTCAAAAATAACCTAGTTCCTTTTTTTTATTATTGTATATGTGTTAGTCTGTAAGGTATTTATTATGTGGGCCTTTTATTATAATGTACTACCACTGTAATGAATTTGATGCCTGAAATAAATGATATACAGAATGACCAGAAAAGTGACGTCCAAAAATTTTTTTTAGGTGCCTCGTGTTGAGAGGTATCTGAGTCACCCCTATGTATGTTCTACGATTCACTTCACTCATTCAATTTCACTCAGTCAGTTCTCAACAAATGAAACCGTATAATCTACTTTTACATATTTGTGTGAATCCGTCTTAGACCACTTACTCAAAACTTTGTATAAACCAGTTTTCAACTGAGTTTTTTCTACCGGCTTGAACTTTAAGACAGTTAATGTCATAACAGATTATCTACTTAATGTTTGTGTCATATTTGTAAGGATTTTGTTAAATAGAAAATAAGGAAAACATTGTAACATCAAATATTTAGAAATGTTTTTGATTGCTATTACAAATATTTTAACCACCTTGAAAAAAACAAGAAAGTATAGCTAAAATCACTACCCAAAAAAATGGATACGTATATATACATACTAGCTGTTGCCCGCGACTTCGTCTGCGTGGTCTTTAGGGGTATGAAACATAGATGTTGGCCGATTCTCAGACCTACTCAATATGCTCACAAAATTTCATGAGAATCGGTCAAGCCGTTTCGGAGGAGTACGGGAACGAACATTGTGACACGAGAATTTTATATATAAGATAGTATATGGAGATGTGTGTTATTTTAGATCGTTAACTTAATACGGATTTTTTTTCCATTTTTAATTATTACACAAACAGCACATAAAATTAAGGCCTTAAAAGATTAAAAAAATAACTACATGATGATACTCGTGTGTGCAATTGCTCATTTGGTGTAGTTACAAAACGACATACGTATCACACTCACAGTCAGACTCGTAACATCTCTTTAAATCAGATGTAACCTTCAATGTTGCGTTATGTGTTACACTTGGAGATGATACATATGATCCGCTCTTTTGTTGCTTGCCAAAACCCGAAAGGCATCTCCTGAAGTAGGTTCTCATTTCTTATTACACACGTAATTAGCATCCGGGAACCTGGCTTCCTTCATAATTATCAATGAAGCAATAATATGAAATCAATATTACATCATACATCAGTACATCACAGATAAGCTGTCACCGTGTCTTTCTCATACTTTCATCATAAATGGAATATAAGGATATCCACGGGGCTGCTGACTTTTCTTAGAGTTGAGGCTCGCAAAGGAAACTTATTTCCATTGTGAGCCATTGCATAGAAGTCCCTACATAAATGAATATGAAATTAGCTTAGGTACAGACAACAGCTCGTCAATCTACCACAAAACGTAAAATTTCCTCAATTGATATTGATCTCTACGTGTCGGGCTTTAAGTCGAAAATCGTTTCAATGACCTTGAACTTTTGGGTAGGTTGACCTGCTGTTGACTGTACTTTAAGTAGGTGCTATAAACATATCTAACTGTGTTTATTTGCTCGTTATACGCTCGTTTTCGGTGTCGTAAGAACTGATCTGATATTAGTTCATCATCTTTTATGCCTCATTTACCCAATGACCTGTCAAACATATAAAATAAATGAGTATGTGATATCATTTTTTATGTAAATAACCCAAATGATGATGGTATCGGCGCAGTTCTGTAGTTTAGAGCAATCAAATATGGAGCGGTTCTCTATGATGTTTTCTTTTAATCAGAAGATTACTACTATTACTTTATTTCAAAATTATAGTTTATGGTCTCTACCTAATGGTCACGGTGTAACACCACCATAAAATACATCGCAACCTTCAACGCAACGCATGCGCAAACGCATATCTATAACGTTGAATTGTGTAACATTTTTGAGCCATAAATATAAAAATATATAAATAAATAAATTGCTTTCACAATCACACCAAAATTATCTAGCCCCAAACTAAGCAAAGCTTGTACTATGGCGGATAAACATACTTAAATACTTTTATAAACAGCCATGACTTAGGTACAAATGCTCGTGCTCATCACACAAACATTTGCCCCTTCCGGGATCTGAACCCATAAACCCAAATGTCATAAAATGTTATATGTTGAGGAACTTATTCTGCTTGATCTGCTTGCAATTACCATCTAAAGACCAGCTGGTCTAGTGGTTCAAGAACCCGACAGTAAAACAAGAGGCCGCGAATTCAAATCCTGCAAGAGATAAAATAATTGAAATATGCTTTAAATATATTCGTTATTTAATCACCTATCTATCTAATAGCATAAGCTTTGCTTTGTTTAAGGCAGTGTTTCTCAACATGTGGTCCCCGAACCCCCAGAAGTTGACCGACTTATTTCAGGGGGTCCGCGAACAGAAAATAAGTAATAGTAGAAGAGTTTATTAATGCTGCCGAGCGTTTTTGGGGTCCTCGAATTTTAGATATTTGGCGTAAGGGGGACGCCTTAGAAAATGGTTGAGAAACACTGGTTTATGGCTAGACAATTTTTGTAAAATTTGATAGATTGTAAAGTGTAAAAATCTTGAGATTTGTCGTGTTTCTTAAAAATAACATAAAACCTTAAATAAAGGAATTCAATATGAATTAGGGGTAACATTTAGTTCTCATCTATGAACCTACTTCACACTGCATAAATTAGAGCACATTACTATTCGCTTTTCAAAATGATTGGTACAACGATTTTATTATACATAGTGTAACCGATCTTATTTATTACATAAACTACATTTAGGCATATTTTAATATTTACTACCTTTGAGCGGCCAAATTCAGTCTTACATTCAACGCTAATTTATCCAAACGATGATGGTTTTAGTTTTTATATGGAAGTTCGCAACTCGTTTTGTATAAATAAATAAAATTTGCATCCTAAAACTCAATCTATTTTCGTCTTCTTCAACAACTATTTCGCCTGCTTATATTCAATTACTGTCATGTAATAAATAATGTATGCGCATAGATTTGTTCACATTTTCACCTTTTCCGGTCGGAGGTCGAACGCAGATGTGTTCTTAAATTAAAATTAGCCATAGTTTAGAAATCGGTTTGGGTAATGAGGTTTTTTCCTGGTGAAGAGACAATTAGTTAAGTCACGGTTATATTGCTAGGCTTATAAATATTATGAAGAGGCAAAGTTTGTTTGGTTCTGGAGGTAATCTACTAAAATGATTTTAATAATTATTTGACTAGCCTTCCGAATTGATATAGGAAACTTATTATCCCAAAAAATGCAAATTTTATGCGAGCGGTGAGATATAGATGGCACTATACAAAATGTAATTGAAATAACGCAAAACCTACTACAGGGTCTGATTCTGGTTCTCAAATGCAACAAATTTATCCATAGAATTTAACATCGAAATCGCATAAAAAAGTTTACTTTCTCATCTAAACTGCGATCAGCTGTATAGCGCGTTAGAAAAAGTGGTTGCATTGCAAAAGCTGTAGAATCCCTCTAGAAGGTTTTGCGTCATTTCAATAACACCTTGTTTAAGGTGCCAATTAACAATATCGCTGATTAGATTCTATATCAAATCAGATCCCACACAGATGAAGCAGCGGACAAAAGCTAGTCCAAACAATTATGATCGTTGTCTAAACCTGCAAATTCAGATAACACTAGGTGTCTAGTTAATGTCCTAAGTGGTCTGATGCCCTTGTCTGAGCCACATTTATAAGATTTTAAAGCAGTTTTTCTGCAGCGATCGCTTAGCATTGTATTAGTTTTGATGGTCGATAGTCATGATGGTATATTCAACTCTGTTTACTATAATGTGTGTGACTATAAATAATAATGATGAACGTAAAAAGTACGGTGTAGTTGTTGGTGTAGATGGAGTGAAGTTGTTGTTGGTGTAGATGGAGTCGAACTGTGACCATTATTTGGAGAAGTTTGCACATCCGTGAACATGGATAGACAGGTTGTACATTTTTTTTTTTGCAATATATGGTTTTTATAAAAAAACAAAAACCGACTTCAAAACACTAAAATGCTAAAAATAATCCTAACACTTAAGTACCTAATCAGTTACTTTTGGAGTCGGTGCCAGCCGATGAGAGATTCAATGTTTTTGTTTGCACCGACTCCAAAAGTAACTGATTAGGTACTTAAGTGTTAGGATAATTTTTAGCATTTTAGTGTTTTGAAGTCGGTTTTATTTTTTTAAATAAAATTTACTTATTACATCAATTTTTAGTGATAAATCCTAATCTAACTGCTGATCACCGATTTCGACCCCTATTTTCCTACCCTTAGGGGTGATTTTTATTTTGCAAACTTTTATCATATTATCTTTGAAGTATAAACTATTTAATAAAACAAAAATCATCAAAATCGGCTCATATTTGTCGAAGATAGGTAACAAGAACCACAACCAAAATATTATCTGGGTATATATTTGTTGATTTTCTCAAAAAGTTCTTAATAAATTTCGATAAAATTTATATGGGACCACCTCTGAAGTATGATCTACCAAACAAAAAAAGAATCATTAAAATCGATTAATAATTGGCGGAGTAATCGCGTAACATACATACAGAAAAAAACATACAGTCGAATTGAGAACCTCCTCCTTTTTTGAAGTCGGTTGAAAAGATAGTTTAATGCATGAGAGAGTAAGGCTCCGTTAATACGTTAGCACTGCAAAAACGTTAAATATGTCAATGTTTAAGGTCAGATAAGTTGATTTTACAATCAACACTACAAAAAGATTTTACACATTTCATCGAAATGAATTTTTAGAAAGTAAAAACAAAGATAATTCAATAGTTTTAGATCTTTATCACTTCACCAAACATTAGAAAACAATCAACTACACCAAACTTGCACTCTAAAGCTCTTGAAATGATAAACAAAAACCACTCTCTCTCTTCCTAGCTATAGGTATATCCCATATTATGGTGGTGGGGTCAGCCTTCCGAATCATTCTTCTCCACTTTGCTTTGTCCTCGACATTGTCTTCGGAAACCTCGCACTTCCTCATGTCTTTTAGCACTTCGCTCTTCCATCTTGTCTTAGGTCTTCATCTGGATTCTCGACTGAAATTAAAACCACAAAAATTATTTATTTTATTTTATGGACTCAATCCCGCTCTTTAAGCAGAGCAGTGATTCTGCCAATGTCGAGTGATTCTTGATATAGTCTTCACAATAAATAACGGGTGTTTAGTTTTTATTGCTTTTCTTGGAATTAGTGAAGGCTAACTCTTCCCGTAGAAGCAGGTTTCAATACGCTATCGGGTCTAAAGCAAGTTGTCTTAAGACAAGTCACTTGACACTCGATGCGGCGTTAAATACAATAATATTTCAATAGTTTTAGAACTTTATCACTTTACCAAATATTAGAACACAAACTACACCAAACTTGCACTCCAAAGCTCTTTAAATGATAAATAAAAACCATTAAAATAGCTCGACCATGCTTTTCGTTCGACTACCCTCCACCGAATCCTTAAAATAGATCGACCATGCTTTTCGTTCGACGCTGTAGTGTTTTTGTATAGGCGACGGTTGACAGGATTTGTCAACTGACACTGACAAGTCCTGTCAACGCTCGCAAAGCTAGGGCACTGATCTGAGGCCTAATTCCCGTAATTTGACAATTGTCGCAATCCGGTGTCGATCCGGTCCCAGTAACATTACTATCACAAACGGTATTCTCGTAAACTTTCAATTTGAAATAAAATTATTAAAACTATCCCAATAAGACTAAAAACAGAGCAAAAAAATATCTTATTTTGGTTTCTTCCATTTTCAGTCGCATTACGAACAATAATTGCATTTTTTGGGTTTACGAGAATACCGTTTGGGATCGTAATGTTACTGGGAGCGGATCGACACCGGATTGCGACTATTGTCAAATTACGGGAATTGACCCTCAGGTAAAGCTAGGGAGGTGGCCCGTGGTGGCTACTGTTATTGCTGCTCTATAGGGTAAGTCCTCGATGCTGATAGTATAGCTTTGCCCTAGGTAATTTTACTTTGTGTTTTAATCGCAAAAGGCCAAAAGCTATGCGATATATGCGATAGACACGCGTAAACAAAACGGGTTACTGAATCGCTCCAAATAGCCGCCACGGGCCACCTCCTAGCTTTGAGAACCACTGTAGGTAGACAAAGCGAGTGGCCCAGTTTCTTGCCCGCAAACACTCCGACAGATGAGCACTTGCGACATGCCAATAAACATGTGAGAACATGACGCGTGCGATCAGCTGATTACATAAAGTGCGCAATACACGTGTGATTTTGTAGATTGCATATCTTCTAAAGTATAACTTTATGCCTATGCTGTCTAAATGTAACAGATGTCTCGAAAAGGTGGTGTAATCGACCACAAGATATTTATTTATTTATTTGCTTTTTTTTCTTTAATGTAATTTCACACTATTATTTCTTTTGCCTCAAATTTACCAAAAAAAAACTGGGACAGGAGCACAAAAAACAAATTTGGATTTCTCGATTAAAATTTAGAAACAGGAGAACCCAACAAAATAGACACAGGTCTACAATAGCAAGCCAATAAATAAATAAATAATGGACAACATCACATACACTGCCCTGATCCTAAGGTAAGTAGCCAAAGCACTTGTGATACATAAATTACAACTAACGACGGTACCACAACACCCAGACTCGAGACAACATGAAAAAGTTCGTTTTCGACATTGAACAGACCGGGAATCGAACCCGAGAGATGGCGACGCGACGCCAAGTCCGACGTGCTCGCCTTTCGGCTACGGAGAAATCGATAAGATAACATTATGAAAGTTTCAATATGAAAAGGAGATTAAAACCACCATTGACAAGATATACAAAACAACAAACCTATACAAAACTATGAGACTTGTTAAAAATATTTTTTTTCCTGTCTTAAATGATTTGCGTAATTCAGTAATTAAACTAGTTCCGTCTATGTCAAGATTTCCCACAGCGACAAATTGACTAATAACAAAATGACGGGGTTGCGAGCTGGTGTCAAAATAGAGATAAGTGTAGTAGGCTCTGGCTAGTTTCACATTGCCTTGACGCAGCGATATCTTTTTATATGACACGCACCGCCACGATGCAGTGTAAAACTAAGCACGCAAAGGCGGTACTTGTCGTTGTGTCTGTGAATTCCATCTCTATCCTTACTTGTTACGTGACGCACTATAACTGAAAATCACGTTACGTGCTACATCGCATTAAATAAATATATAAATATTGGACAACATCACATACATTGCTCTGATCCTATGGTAAGTAGCAGAAGCACTTGTGTTATAGAAATCAGAAACAACGACGGAACCACTACACTCAGACCTGAGACAACATAAAAAAGGTACTTTTCTACATTAACCGACCGGGAATCGAACCCGTGACCTCAGATATATTGACATTAAGTCCGACGTGCTCGCCTTTCAGCTACGGAGGTCGTCAAAACCCAGATGACTGATACCAGGGAACTGAAAAAGTGTAGTTTATTCAACTATCTTAACGCAATACCTAATATACCTACCTCTCTAGTCTCTGTGAAATCGACCACAGCCTTACATAATAATAATACTTATGAGTAGCGTGCCCATGAATACCTTTCTGTCAATAGTATTCGGTGAAGTTATTATGATATTTTTGTACTGAGAAAAAAATATATTTACAAACCTTTATGCATGTAAGTAAAATTTGCGCATTGACAAAAACTTACCCTGTGTTTTTCAATTATGTATTTTGATATGCTTTTAAGATGTAGGTATTTTTATTAATATAAAAGCAATAGAAGAATTACAGAGATTGCAATCTTCTGCAATCACTGAACCATAGAATATTTATTAGATTAGATTATGTAATAGTAAGTAGAGTACAGAAAGATTTGTCTAATAGGGATGATCACTCATCACGAAAAGAATTGGGCACATATTTTTTTCATATAATCAAAATATTTAAATATTTTTATTTGAAATGTCGCATAACAACACGTCTTGGTACATTTTTTTACTTTGAAGTGACGTCACGAGCCTCCACTCCCGAACTTTGACGCGCTTTAACTTTTTTATTTTTTGGTTGATTGACAAAAGAAAAAATTAGGGTCTATTATTTTTTGATAATCTAACTACTAACTACATAAAAATTTTTTTTGTTAACCCAATCGTCATACCTATTTCCAAAAAAGAAACTAGGAAATGAGTCTGCTACATCTGCCTCTATTTTAGTACGTCGTGGGAGTTTGGACAGATAGGTGGCTCAAACTGAAGACTCTAGGACGATAACATCATAATTGCCTTTAATCATTTGTAGTGACATTTACTTTTCCAAACATTTTTGATTTCTCATTCAATTTTACATCTAATTCTGTTACCAGCTCTATTAATTCCGTGAAATTGTAACCATTATATTCTATTTCATACCTGCTATAGTGTTCTAATAATAAATACATTAGTAACATAATTATAGAGTAACTAATATGACATAGTTATTTACTAAAAACATATATCGTTATGATACTGACGGTTATTTGAACTGGCTGAAAAGTAATAGTGTCATTATTGGTAAACGAAAAAAGCACTAAAGAACATTGTGCAGAATAACGTGATTTTTTTCTTGGGCTTAACCGCAGTGTATCTTGGACAGTTACGTCATTTCTTTGTTTACGGTTAACGTACCAGCCCGATTAAATGAAGTGAAATAAATATTTATTATGTTTATTTATATTCATTTATTTGCCTTTGAAAAAGGGTACATTTAGGTGTTAATTGTGTCATGAAGTTTAGCTTTTTCAGCCATCTAAGAATAGCATGCCAATACATTTTTATAATTATGTTATATTAAATTACATTATCAAAATCAATCAAAAATATTTATCAGAATGTCCTGTAGCACTAATAATATCAATATTAATTATAAATGTAAAAAAAAATTTTCTTTGTACCTTGCCGTGAACTATTTCAAACATTGAATGCGTTGTACTCGTAATGACCTAGTTTTAGTTTTACTCGTAGTCCTAGCAAGAAAAAATCAATCGACCCAGTTTTTTTTTTTTTTGAAAAATCCAGTTTTTGGAAATAAAAAATCTTGTAAGGGCCTAAGGGTTTAGATTTTTAGTATGTGATTGTAAAGAAACAAATATTTTTATAAAACTAAACTAAGTATAATTAAACAAAAGGCAGCTCATAGGCTAGATTTAGATCTATATGTCGACCTCCGTAACCGAGAGGCTAGAACGCCGGCCTTGGCGTCGCCATCTCTAAGGTCCCGGCTTCGATTCTAGGTCGGGTTAATGTACTAAACGAACTTTTCTATAGTGTCTCGGGTCAGGTTGTTGTGGTTTCGTCGTTGTTTCTGAATTCTATAACACAAGTGCCTTAGATACTACCTTAGGATCAGAGAAATTTATGCGATGTTGTCTATCATTTATTTATATATTATTTATAATATGTCTACTATATCAGCTAATGCCATTCATAAAGGTGCTTTTACATTTATAATATCAGTACATATTATTATACATAACTTACAAATCCTTTATTGGAAGTCCGATAATAAAGATGATTCTATGGGTTTTCGTTGACCAGTTATTATGATATTCCGTCCGCATCTCAACGCCCACTGTCATTGCCAAGTGAAAGGCTGTAAAATATCATATATCAGTGATTATTGTTGTGTATACGAAATAAAATAAACTAACTAGGCAGTAGTCATTATCGTATTATTTACAGCAATTTTAGTTACTAATGTTGCTAGACAGTTAGATAACTCGGCGCGACAATGAGCCGTATAAATCGTGTTTAAGAAAACAAAAGTCCCTGAACCGAATAACAATTCACTTATATGGCCCTTTTCATCTCTCTCACTCTAAGTAGCATCCTATGGTGAGTGAGAAAGCAAGGTACAGCCGGATAAATAAATAAAAAAACATGGTATATGAGGATGTTACAATAAAAAAGCGAGCACATGTTTTGCTATCAAAAATAGCATTCAGAATTTATAATACCACCTAAACAAAATATAATTTATCATAAAATTTAATCATAAGATTAATACACTAATAATATGACATTATAATAATTACAGAAAAAAGATGTTGGAATAATTAGTAGTAGGTACGTAAAATTTACTCTCAACTTAATTTAATGGAATATTTTCAGGTCGCTTTCAACCTGTCAATCTAGAAATCACTGGGGGAGGCCTATTCGCTGTGTGCGCGATGACAGCGCCCCTAGTGACCACAATTATTGTGGACTTAAGATCTCTCAAATTATGGCAACTGGATGGTTTGAGAATGATTTTCAGATTGATTTTCTTCGAAATTAGATGAAAATATCTAAAGAGTTTGTGCCTATTATAATAAGTGATTTTCTTACTTGAACTAAAATATGAATATCATATTACGTACGGGATTTGAATCGATACAACATGATATAACTTTCCAACCTCAAACTGCACAGTTTGGAAAAACACAAAAGGAAAAAAATAGTATTAGCACAGCATGTGAGAGACTGAAAAGCTTAACCTACGGACAAAGCTACATAATAATGAGAGCTTAGATCATAAGACAATCGTCTGTGACACAAACTTCTTACAAACTTTTTTCTTTTCACAGCTGCAATATCCATTTAATTCTTTTCTCCAATCCAAAATCCAATTGATATTGAAAACGAATAAAAACATGCACAAACTCTTTTTCCCATTGTTTCTACACTTTATACCACAACACCCATATCGCGAATTTTACTTTAAAATATTCAATAACGTTAGTATGGAATTCTATGGAAATATAGCAATTTGACACATGACAGTCCAGAGTTTTTTCACATTTCTGCTACATTGCGTGCTGCGATCGATTTGAAGGCCCCCACCACCCACTGCACATAGCGAATATTCAGCAGTGGACGTCCTGTGGATGAAATGATGATGATGATAAAAATATATATATTTGTAACTCCGTACAAATCATAACAGCATTGATTTATATCTATGGTAAGTAACGTTTTTATAGATTTCGATGTTGGTCATGTATAACTTGAACAGCAGAAACCACTAAGATGTTTTGAGCTATTATTATTATAAATTCACTTCGTTTAGAAAACACATAAATCATCAGCTTATTAATAACATAGTTATATCACTATAGACAGTTTGTTAATGTTCATAAATATTTAGTTATGGTCTATTTAAGTCATTCATTTCCTTTTTTAATTAGCAGATTTATTATTAATCAACGAAGATTTTTTTTGAATAAATCTTTTTGTTTTTTTTAAATATAATGTAGACGAATTACTTATTCTATAACACTGTCTATTAGGGTTATAACTTAATGTAACACAAAATATATTTACAAAGTCAAAACGAAAACTTACTTATAAGCTAAAAAAGATAAATTATTTACAAAATAAATTACAAAAAAATTATAAATAATAACCTAAGCTATTAACACATCATTCGATATCCTGATTATTTAAGATGTCTTACACACATATATAAATAAATAAATAAATATAAATAAATATTGGACAACATCACATACATTGCTCTGATCCTGATAAGTAGCTGAAGCACTTGTGTTACAGAAATCAGAAACAACGACGGTACCACAACACCCAGACCCGAGACAATATAGAAAAGTTATTTTTCTACATTGACCCGACCGGGAATCGAACCCTGGACCTCAGAGATAGCGACACCTAGTCCGGTATACTCACCTCTCGGCTACGGAGGTCGTCATATAGATAATTGGTGTGATTATGGGAAGAATTTATCATTAATTTATTATTTTATGCTTTGTTTATTTGCATCATCTTCTATTTATTTTGTACGAGATTGTACCGAAATTCTAAATTAAGAACTGACAGATATTACAAATTAAAAAAAAAGGTACTTAGGGCAGTTGGGGGGGCTAAGCTAAATAGCAGTATTACTTCAAATAAATAATATGCGCCAGTCAACTCACGAAATGAAGACGTCTTCCAAGTCTCCCAACATACCAAGCTAATTTAGAATTTCAGGTGAACCGGGATTCAAACCCGGGAGCTTTTGCGCCACTACGCCAACCGGGACGACGCTATGAAGTTGTTGTGTTGTAACGCCAAAAACAATTATACCATCTAAAATAGGCGTATTTCCATGTTGTTCTCCACTCCTCTGAACAGTCATTTGCATAAAAAACTGGCCAAGTGCGAGTCTGACTCGCGCAACGAGGGTTCCGTACAAACTGGTAGGTATGTAAATAGTTCGTCTCAAAAATGGAGTGTGTACTATTTTTTTCCGCTTTTTTTGTGATTTATTTACAAATTTATCGTTTTCAGACTTCACTTCCCCAAACTCAGCCGCCGACCAGCGGACATCAGAGGGTCAATTCCCGTAATTTGACAATAGTCGCAATCCGGTGTCGATCCGCTCCCAGTAACATTACGATCCCAAACGGTATTCTCGTAAACCCAAAAAATGTAATTATTGTTCGTAATGCGACTGAAAATGGAAGAAACCAATATAAGATTTTTTTTTGTTATGTTTTTAGTATTATTGGGATAGTTTTAATCATTTTACTTCAAATTGAAAGTTTACGAGAATACCGTTTGTGATAGTAATGTTACTGGGACCGGATCGACACCGGATTGCGACTATTGTCAAATTACGGGAATTGGGCCTCAGTTTGTATCAAGCAGTGATTATTTTTTTTTAGATTACTATGTTGGTCTCATAGACAAAGTTGTAGTCTTTGAGCACCAGAATCAGCCCTTAGGAGGATGTTGATGTTTTACAAATAACCCTGTATCATCATCATCATCATCATTTCAGCCATAGGACGTCCACTGCTGAACATAGGCCTCCCCCATTGACTCTCAGATTGGCCGGTTGGAAGCGGCCTGCATCCAGCGTCTTCCTGCGACCTTTACCAGGTCGTCTGACCACCTTGTGATAACCCTGTATAGATACTATTTATTGTACACCATACAAAAAAGTTACAATCGGTGTTTACAAAAAGATGCACAATTTAGGCGGTCTTACCGCTAAATCCGATTTCTTCCAAACAACCTTCAGGTAGAGGACAGATAAGAAGAGGGGGAAAGATGTTGAGAGCAGAATATTTTAATTTCACTTGATGCTTCAACGCGTTCTTGGTCAAAAGAGTCTTGACAGACAGACAGACGGACGGACAACGAAGTGATTCTACAAGGCTCGGACTACATGCACCCGGTATTTCTCAGAACCCCATACAAAACGGATTGAATCCGGCTTGTCCAGAGCCGTTTTGTATGGAATTCTGAAAAATTCCGGGTGCATGTAGTCCGAGCCTAAGGGTCACTTTTTACATTATGAATTACGGAACCCTAAAACACCCGCGATGGCTTTATGTAACGGCCAATTTATCTTGCTTGACATGAGATAGTTAAAACATTAGATCTTAATTATTTAAGTTACATAATAAACGGCTGGTAAGTTTCTTCAATTAATTTTCTCGTGGATTATACGTACGTTTCCACATTTCTTAAATGTTTGTGAGTTAATAACGTTAATCATCTTCTAATTAAAACGACCACAGTAAGCTTTATAGAAGTACAGTCAGCGTTAAAGTTAGATAGGTAATCAAAAACTAACTTTCAAAAGGACTGAGTCGTCTTTCACAATAAATTGACTTTCTTTTTACACTTTTGCGAAGTGATTTTAGTAGACTGTTGTGATATGATTTGTAATGCGGTTATTTTATAAATTCTGATACCAAGCTACTATTGATGTTGACTATACAGACAATAAACATTTCCAGCATATCTTGATGTGAATTTGACTGTACGTAAGTTTGAGATTTACGCGTTATACAGGGTTGGGATGATCATCACGTCACGGAAAGGCGATCGTAATCGCCTTTCCGTGACGTGTGAAATTATGCCAAATATTATTAAACAAATTAGGTTATTTTTTGTCCAAAACACGAAACTCAGTTATTACTAGTCTATACAACATTTATTAAGGAAACAAAATCGAAATCGTGAAAAAAAACATAAGATGCTCCATGCAAAATCGTCTATGTAAACGGTTAATTTTTATGGAGCACATAATAGCCCAACCTAATAACAAAAGTCGCTGACATAGCCCAATGGATTAGCAAGCTGAAGTGGCAGTGGGCGGGGCACATAGCACGTAGAATGTAGAATGCACGTAGAATACGGCCGATGAGGTAGAAAGATTCTAGAATGGAGGCCGCGTACTGGCAAGCGCAGCCTAGGACATCCACTCATAGACGACCTGGTGGGTGGACGTCCTACCCTGCGCTTGCCGGTACGTGACCTCCATTTTAGAACCTTTCTGCCCTATCCGCTATCATGCTATGTGCTCTGCCCACTGGCACTTCAGCTTGTTAATCCGTTGGGCTATGTCAGCTACTTTATGTGTCATAACTTTTACTAATCAATTAGTTTTTTTGCACAGATAAACAAAATTAAAAAATAAATTTAAATGCATTCTCTACCAACACAGTGACGTCAGATATAGACGATTAGAGAACAATTCATAACAAACACTCTTTTCCCAACAATAAGTAATAATTGTAACTTTATGGGTTCCATTTTTTTTAATTGGCTCTGGAACCTCAAAATGCACTTTGGATTAGATGCTTTTAGGCTGGATTTGCGAGTTAATAGAATGTGATAAGATAAGTCCAAGGTGTAATGCATCCAGATGAACCGTTTACGCCGAGTTGAACGCACGTGCGCCAGTAGATGAACGCACGCGTATCGGATTTTCACTTTTTTAGAGATCCATCTCCTTGGTGTAGAATAGAGATGTAAAATGACTGAATCTGACAGTCACGATTAAGCTTGCCGACTCCAAGGGCATTTCCGGGACTACTTAGCTCGACATCCGGGACTTGCGTATATGAAGCGGGACACAATATACCTACAATATTCTTTAAAAAACTTGCTGCTTTTTTGCTGCCATTGCTATAGATAGAGCAATCAACCTCTTAAGTTTTATTTGCAAACTCATACGCAATACTTTTTCAAAGGTTGATTTTTGTGTTTATTAACTGAATGAATGTATTTATTAACTGGCTTTTTCCGTAGAAGAATTATTTACATCCAAAGCATAAATAAACAAAATTATAAAAAAAACACTGGTAAAATAAAACAGAAATATAATAATAGGCGGATGCTCTTTTTTTGATTATTTTTTTATTTATTCAATTTGTATATTACTTAAAAACAAAATTTAGGTAAGAGATTTTACCTTCATGAATAATTTTATATTATGAAAATTGCAACACCTGAAAAGGGTAATTAAATATTTAAGTTACATTAAACATCTTTAAGATCTCAGTTGTACACTTAATTGGCAATAAACGCATTTGAATTTGAATTTGACACTACCCGCGTGTTTATTATTACAACATGAGTGGTTTTAAAAAAAAACCTATATTACTGGATTTTGGAGAATCGGCTACTGCTACTTAAAAAAAGTAGGTACGGGTCCCATAAGCAAACAGTGTAACCAATTTTTCTTACAACGTCTAAGACGGTTGCATGCGTCGGGAGTAACAACCCGCGACGAGTGAGATGCATTATTTATATGTTTGTCTGTGCGTTGAGCCGATCTCACTCGGCTTAACCAGATTATGCAATTCACATCAATCCTGAAACAATAGAACAGCGTAAAAACTGCTCTTCTAGATCATCATCATCAGTCTTTGGAAGTCCACTGCTGAAAATAATAATAAAATCTACAAGATTATGTTAGTTGACTATATACAGGGTGTAACGAAAAGGTGAAATAAAACTTTAAGGGGTTATTCTACGGCTAAATTACATCAACTTTTTCTATGGGACCAACATCGAAATCGCAAAAAAAAAACACTTTCCCATACTAAAACGCGACCAGCTGGCATCAGTTTGGATAGACAAAGTTGATGTAATTTAGCCGTAGAATAACCCCTTAAAGTTTTATTTCACCTTTTCGTTACACCCTGTATATAAAACAAAGTCGGGTTAGTTATACCATTTATAAGTCGAGAACGGCTGGACCGATTTTTATAATCTTTGATTTGTTGAATTTCTCTCCGCCCCGAATAGCAGAATAAATAATAAAATATCACAAAATTAAAAAAGAAATTAAGGCGGTAAGAAGTTCGCCGGGACAGCTAGTCTTATATATATAAAACAAAGTTGGGTTAGTTACACCATTTATGAGTCAAGAACGGCTAAACCGATTTTTATGATCTTTGATTTATTGAATTTGTCACCGCCCCGAATAGCAGAATAACCATAAAAAACACGGAAAAATTTACAAAAAAAAAAATATAAAGGGGCGGTAAGAAGTTCGCCGTGATACATAGTAATTAATAAATTGTTTTCTTAATCACTCCAATTAGCTAGCCACAAACTAAGCAAAGACAACGGATAAACATACTTAAAAACGTTTATAAACATTCATGACTTAGGTACAAACGCTCGTGCTCATCACACCAACATGTGCCCCTTGCGTGATCAAAATATTTTAAGGAACATCTATTTTCTTATAACTTCGATGTTGCTACCTGTTAAGGTAACACTTATGTATCTTTAAAAAATATCTATGGCAACCCCAAGAGAAAAAGTTGTCGACGTCTCACTGTCCATTACTGTATTGTCATTGTAAGAATATTAATATAGTCTGTAACTTACGTTCGCGTTTCTATTAAACTTATCTCAAATCACTCCCAAAGTCAAAGTAGGTGTATCATCATCATTTCAGCCATAGAAAGTCGACTGCTGAACATATTCCTCCCCCAATGACCTATCATCGGGTGGTATTGCCAATACTCGCCTCGCTTGGCAGGCGGGTTGGCGAGCGCAGTTTTTTTATAAGATTTCGCACGCAGACGCTGCTGCCCGTTTTGTGCTACAGGAATTAGTCGCCTCTTATGACACGCCTCCTGTTGGAGATGGGGAAGTGTATTTTTTACGGCCGTTCCCAAACGGCACGGCACAGCACGGCAAAGTAGGTTTTAAGGACTATCATATCCTATAGACACCCTACATAGGATGTTTTTTTGACAGTGCACATATTCCGTCACTGTGACTGTCTAGTGTGGTAGTTCGTGCACTACTACAAAGCCAGGAGGTCGCGGGTTCGAAGCACGAGCATTTGTACCTAAGTCAATAGATGTTTATAAGGGTATTTGAGTATGTTTATCCGTAATCTAGTCGCCATATAAGAAGCTTTGCTTAGTTACGGGCTAAATAATTGGTGTGATTATAGAAATAATTTACTTTATTATTATTTAAATTTGAATAGGAGGTTCTGAGGCTCAAGTAGAAAAGCTTCACAACGGGTACTATAATACCGATCAGCTGTTCCGATTTGTATGGCAATGTATTTTTTTAAGATCCATGTTGGTTCCGTAAAGAAAGTTTGTCAGTTTCAGCCACAAAATTGTCCTATAAAATATGTACCCTGATGCTTATTTAAAAAACCTGTGTAGCTCAATAAATATCACAGGCATAACTTTAATCCTGTTTTTCATTTAGTGAAATCGTGAAACATATAAATCTTCCCAAAAGTAGCTTCAGCTAAATAGCTTAATACAAACAAACACAGTTAATTTTCTTCTTTCATTAATTAGGAACGAAGTCGCCAAAACCTTCTTTGGCTTATTAACCTTCAATAAAAACCTCAACCATGCACTCTAGTGTAGATATTTTAAACTTCTTCGCATTCAACATTCGAAGTAAATAGTAAAACTATAAAAATCATCACTTTTCCAGAGGTGATAAAAGCATTTTTGGTGCTGCCATCTATGAAGTCTTGAAGCATGAACACTTAACTTTGCGCATTGCGTTCGATCTGCTTTCTATTTTCCTTTAGCATTAAATATAGACCCTTGCAGCTAGATGGCGTTACGGACGGAGAGTTGTATTGCAGCCTCTTGCTTGTCTGCTTTGCATAGAGCCATTTTGAAAGGTTATAGCGATTAATCTTCGATTAAGTCATAAAGAAACCTATAATTAGGGCACCTTACCTTGACATGTATGAAAATAAATATGAATCGTAGTTCATATCAATACATATTCTAACCTTTGCAAAAACAAAGTGACACTTTGAGATACAACGGTTTCTTACCTACTCCTTGTTAGCTTACTTAGTTGTCCCTATTCTTTAAATTCATATCAGTCTGAGTTCTTGCAATAGAAGGAGAAGCATCCTGACTCGTTATCAAGAAATCTCATCCTAGTAAGGATTTGCCGTGGCCGTGGCCGTGGCCGACTTGGAAATCCCTAAACAGGTTGCAAACTTAAACAGGAAAACTTGTGCAGGTGGGGTCACAGTGAAAACCTTATCAATAGATGC
Organism: Anania hortulata; assembly: GCA_963576865.1. Lineage (NCBI taxonomy): Eukaryota > Metazoa > Arthropoda > Insecta > Lepidoptera > Crambidae > Anania > Anania hortulata. The sequence goes on from OY756400.1 coordinate 4,241,876, forward strand.
CAGTGCCCTGCTCATGAGAGGAAAAACTTTGCGCAACTGAAAACGCTGTCTACCTGGCGATGAATTAGACAAACAGAAATTATAATTGCCTTCGACACAAGAAGAAGAAATTGTCTTGAAGCAATACTAGTTGCGTGAAGGGGTTCCCTCTATCTGGCAGAATCTTGTTGCTCTGAAATTCATTTGGCATAACACACTTGGCATAAACTTCTTTAAACGAATATTTATATAGCATATTTTTTCTTAAATATAGGTATAATCATTATTTGATCAAATATTTATATGTCCGAATTTACAATGGCATACTTTTAAGATGGCAGAATTTTATTAGGCATAATTACCTTTGACAAAATTTTATTCTGCATAATTTCGTTAAGCATAACGTTAGTAAGCATATTGCTGTGATAATATGCGTAGACGTTCCCGATATGTTTATTCCTTTGACTTGTAATCCGTTAGCATTTTTTCTCGTATAAGCATCATTCAACATAACATTGTTTCATCATAAACTTATTTACATTTTATTGCAAGATACGAGCTTCCTCTAAGAAGAGGGCTCAGGACAATAGTTCCCACCACATTTATAAGTATAATTTTGTACCTATATATGTAATAATAAATGTATTAATTAAGATTGCTATAATCAGAAAACCCTCGAATGAATGAAAAACTCTAAGTATACTTTTCCTAACTTCAGGAGGCCCGTCAAAGGAAATAACATATCAGGAACGCCTAAGCATATTATCATAGCAACTTTTATTCGTAGTAGGTAAGGTTCCGGATATTGAAAAAATATTTTCTATCTAAATAGAAAGGCGTGGATAAGATTTAACGTTATTTTATTGTTGCCAAAAGACTATTAAAGTTTGACATCTTTAATCTAAAGCATTTTACACCGTTTAACTACTACCCGATGCCAGGTTGGCGGCGGACTTTGTTTTTAGTTTCATTTTGTATTTGTAGAACTACTAAATGTTTTTGCTTCGCTACCAAATACTACTTAATCATTTTTAAATAATTGTATGTTTCATTTGATTTTATGACACCCCATCCGCGGTTCTGACGCACACGAAGATGGCAGAAGTTTATTTGAAATAATTTCATTAGGAAAATTGCTATTTTTATAAAATATTATTTTAAACTTAAATCGAATTAGGATATTATTTTCTTAAAGAGTCAATATGTTGTGTTACAAAAGTCAGTGACGGAAACGAATCGGTGCAAAACAGACTCCACGCAGTCTTGTCTGCCCTACCCCTAGAGTGTAATTCAAGCCCGCGTAGGCGCGGAGGGGCGAAGCGGCCCGCGAGCTGAGGAGCAGGTGGTTTTCAAGGGCGCCGCCGCTTGCCGGCAAGCCGAGGCTGCGGTGGAGGTGGTGGTGGTGGTATGCTTGCTCGCACGCTGCATGTTTTCTTGCACGCTGCATGTTTTCTTGTACGCTGCATGTTTTCTTTCTTGCTGCATATTTGCTTGCATGCTGCGTGCTTGCTTGCATGCTGAATGCTTACATGCATGTTGCATGTTTGACTTGCTATGCACGGTGTATGTTAGTATTTCTTACATAGCATTGCTTGGGAAACACAGGGAATAAAAACCATACCTATATGTTTACAATTAACTGTTTTACTAAGTAATAAGTACATGTAAATATTATGGATATTAAAGGTATGCCTAAAGATGATTCTGGCTTACAAAATTATGAGTTTTGAATGTCTGATAAATGAGTGAATGCCAAATGAATTTCTGCTAAATTAAGTTGATGCCATTCGCTGATAACCATAATAAAATTATGACATTAAAAGTTCTGCAATAAAATACAGACCCTGCGTTTATGGTACGAGGTATGAGTAAAGGCCTACAGGCCATTCAAGTTTCAATATTTTTTTAAACAAAAGTTTTTTTGGGTTGTCAGTCGTCTAGTATTAACTAGACGACTTTTTTTTCTTAGAATTATATGTACATATAGTTAAAATTGGTACTAAGCTAAACTAGACTTTGGTGAATAAAAGAAAAAAAGAACTTATTCATACAGTCTTATAAAAAATCTGCAAAATTAAAATATTAGTTAGACTCGTGCTAAGGTTATATTGGTTCTTCAGGTACTCTACGACCGGCTTATGAGTTTATTACTGCCCAACCTTTAAAGGCATAGAATAAAAAATATTAGCAAGGTGCACCAAAAAAGTTATCAATTTGATTTGGCTTATAATTCAGGCGTATAACCGTTGACGATCAAAACAAAATCATTAATTATATCATTATTTACAGTCGGTCAATGTCTGTGCCTTACCGTTCACTTGTAAGACAGCAAATAAACTTCATTTTAAGCGACACTGATTTATTACTTCAATGAAATAGAAAGGTTTATCAAACCAGAAACACTTTCATAAATCACTTATCTTCGAACATGTAATTGATATATAAATACATTCATCATCATTGTAATCAGTTAGTTCACTGCTGGACAGAGGCCTCTCCCAATCCCACTGAGCCTGATCCTCAGCTTTTTTTTCCATCCACAATCAGCATATTTGCATATATCATAATATGAACCATTACTATCAAAAGTACTCTGTGATTGCCATGAATCAAATACCGTACAGAGTAGAGATGACATTTGTTATTTTCTACAAAAATTCTGCCTATATTTAATCTGTGACTGTACTGTTTTATTATGGTTGAGAGTTGATAGGACTTGTGAGTTGTTAGCGAAAAATCACTAACATGTTTCGGAGAAAGATGACACTTATTGCTGCTCTTAAGGTTATAGATCTTTATTTTCATTACATAAATATTCACTTACAGAGAAAACACAAATATTTTAAAAATAAATACATGTCACGTGACATGAAGCATACTTCAAACTTCTAATTTTAAACTACACTGAACAATCTACAACAAACAATTCTCAAACTGATTACACGTAGTTTTACTTGATCCGATTACAATCCAAGAATGCAAAATGAAAACATGGGGATTGTCTTTGTATGTGGTCAATGATCAATGCCAAGTCGCGGTGTTCACTCAAGATCACGTATACTGGATTGGTTATGTATCGGCAAATGTGACCAGCCCACTGCCACTTCAGCCTGCTTATTCTTATATATTATTATGAGGTATATCGATTATTTTAGTTTTCTTTTAATGAACTCATTTCTGATTTCCAAATCCGTCAGGGAAATACCAAGCATGGTTACTTTACATTAAGACTTAACATCAATTAACACATACTTTACACTGTGACATAATTCACTATAACGCACACCTAGATCTAAAGGAAGCTAACTCAAAAAATCAAAGTTTTGTGAGTTAGCTCCTTTGACTTGATTTTTTGAGTTAGCTCCCCTTAGATTTAGATGTGCGATATGTACTTGCCATGTTCAAATACGAGTAGATAGGATGGTAGACAGATTTATGTAGGGAATTTATTCTCGGGGTCACCAGTTTGGGGATGGGTGTGTGGAACAGGGTGTTGAGTTCCTCATCCACCATTGAAAAAGGAGGATCCTCCGACCAGACGGGTGGTGTCTGGTGGGCAACTGCCCAACGGTTGTTTGTCGGGTTCTTGTATATATGTTTCAATCGCTCCGATAACTTTAATATCGCGATGTAGGATACGTCAGATTAGTTCGTATGTGGCGAGATAGATGTCGCTACATACATTTTAATAGCCTAAGCGTAAAGTGTAATCATCGAGCACATACCCTATAGAGCAGCAATACGATCCATCTTTCTCCGAAACTAGTTAGTGATTTTTCACTTTTTACTTACATTTAGTATGAAATGACAAGTCCTGTCAAAACTCGCCCATACAAAAACAATACAAATACAGATTAAAAAATAGTGAAATATTTTGTAAAACAAATCATAGTTATGTGCTCCATTAGTGTAATCTATATAAAGTAAATATATAATAATAAATTTATGTATATTTGTATTCACTGAAGTTGTTATTCAAGTCACACAGTTTATATTTCTTTCCATAATCCAATACCTTTTCTATAAAACCAATATTTATAGACCAGAGTGATACTCAGAAATGTAATCAGACGAGTGTCACTTCATGTCATGTCATTGAATGATACGCAATTTCCTTACATAGTAGAGCAGTTTGAAAACATTCTGAAATTACACTCTTCCTAAGTGTCTGTCGGTCGTGCTCGTGACCGGCTCGAAGGAACCCAATTAGTTGAAGTGGCAGCCCTTGTGTCATTCACCCGGCAGATATAGGGCTGTCTGTTACTGCTAGGCATAAAATACTGGCTAAATACGAACCACAAAAAAAAAATGTTTACATCACCGAGACATGTCTAATGTGTCAATATTTCAATTTGGTTGGCTATTCTTTAGAGATTAACCTAGTATAATTTTTTAAATAAGGCTAAAGACGTTTTTATCGTTATCCATTCAGTATGAGCGTAATTGAATAAATAAATGAACGTTTACTTTTAAAACTACAATTCACAGCGATAAAACAGGAGCTAACCACGGCTAGTCGGGGTTAATCGGGGTTAACCATTGCATTAACCATTGTAAAGATTTAGAGTTCTGGGTTCGACAGCATTGAGCTAATTTATTTTATATAAAGTGTTCTCCTAACGCGTTGAAGTCTAATTTATCAAGCATTATAGTTTTGAACCACGTTCGCTAGATGGCGTTAAAACAGTAACAATGATTGTGTAACAAAAAATTAAAACAAAAAACTTATTTTCTAATAAATAAATATATTTTTAGATTTCGATGGATTTCCATAAATTGATAGGCACATAACCAATTTAACCAATTGTGGTTCTTCGAAGACTTTAACGCGTTAGGAGAACAATTTATTTATTAGAACTTAGCTCGATGCTGTCTAGCCCAGAACTCTAAATCTACGTTTGTCGTAAGTAAATCATAGTTCTTGACATACGATTTAGATAGGAATTGTTTGTTTTTGCGATTCCGATGTTGGTCCCGAAGTAAAAGTTATATTTGAACACTAAAATTGAACCTTAAACACACCTACATCTTCTAAACGTATTTCCTGTAGCAAAGGCTTAGTTTTGGTGTCAAAATTATATAAATCAACCTTGACGTGTTGGTAAGACAAAGCTATATTTGAGACGTTCCTGTAAGGTCTATTTATTAGTTAATTACTCTTTAGGAGGTGATTCTACTGGTAAAATACAACAACTTAAACTATGGAACTAACATCGAAATGGCAAAAAAAAACTTTCCTATACTAAATGTAATGGAGGCCACGTACCGGCGAGCACAGTGTAAGACGTTCACCTACAAGGTGGACAGATGACCAAAGTTGCAGAAAGCCCCTGGATACAAGCTCTCCGCACCACTTTCCCCTTCTTCTTATCTGTCTTCTACCTGAAGGTTGTCTGAAAGAGATCGCTTTTAGCGATAAGACCGCCTAAATTGTGCATCTTTCTGTAAACACAAATTGTAACTTCTTTGTATGGTGTACAATAAAGAGTATCTATTCTATTAGATACAGGCCGCTTCCAACCTGGAAGTCATTGGCGAAGGCCTATGTTCAGTGGACATCCTACTACTGAAATGATGATGATGATACTAAATATCAAGTCAGCCGATCAGCATCAGTTTTAAGGGAAAATTAAAGTCAAGTTGCTATCTTTAAGGACAAGAATCACCCCTAAAAGAAAGTAACTTGTAAAAGAGAGTGGTATTAACATATTAAAGAGTTTAAAAGTATTAAAAACACAGACAGCCCTGCAAGGCGTCCATTCATTATGCAATTAGGTTGTTCAGCTTCCCTGCTATTAGCTTGACGTGCAATCGACGCCGACCGACCTGCATGTCATTCGTAAGCTTTCATCTTAGTTAATATACAAAACACCGAGTAACAGAAGTTAAGCTTCACACAATGCGCGCTAAAACAACGCACAATGCACATAGCTCGCGGAGACAAAATATCGGAACGCGCTTGAACTGCAGTCAGCGTGTTTTGAGATTCTGTGTCCATGAGTGATGTACATATATGTGTGCGCGCATTGTTTGAAGCTTTACTTCTGGCAACCTATAACCATTTTTATTCTGTCATTTATAGCTGGAGATTATTCTGGTATGCCCTGTTAATGGACTTTAATAATTCGAAATTTTTACATTGTTACTAAACTAACCTGTGGAATCTATAGTAATGGTTTGAGCCCATGTGTATTTGTAATGAAAACCATATTCGAACACTTCATTTATTTACAACATCGCAAAACACAAAGGATATTAATGTGTTAAATACTTTCTAAGGTACTTGAAAGAAAATTCAGCGGCCATTAGTTTTACTCTTTTTTTGTACCTTAAGATAATCAACTGAGTTTTAGAATAAGTCTTAACCTTATTTGTAAATAATTTATAGGATTTATGATATGCTAAGTATTGCTTTAATTAAATATTAATCCCTATAAGTTGATGGACTGACGACGCTAGGAAGATGGCTGGCAGTGGCGGGGTGAAAAAGGTAGGAGATAGTACTCTTTGGCGCTCTTTGGGAGAGTTACGACCAGCAGTAGACTGCAATATGCGCATTTTTGTATTGGTCTCGACATCTCCTCGCATATATCAAGTAGTATTAAGTATGTTTAGTGTATGTATAATTATTGTTATGTATTTATTTTATTTTTATTTATTTATTACTGTATGTATACGTCTATGCCATAAATTTTTGCAATCCTATTTGTAGAGGTAAATTTAAGAATTTTAAAAACTCTGCAACACCTTTCCCTTTCTCTAATGGTTGTCTTCTACCTGAAGGTTGTCTGGAAGATATCGCTATTAGCGATAAAACCGCCTAAATTGTACATCTTTCTGTTAAAATCATGTGTAATTTACTTGTATGGTGTGCAATTAGGAGTATCTATCTATCTAATCATTGATTACTACTATACATATACAAATGCGATGTGGGATCTAGATTTGTAAAAAATATCCTTAATTTTTTTTTTTTTTATTGTAGATATTATGAATCTTTACCATCTGCAACATATTCTATCAATTACATCCTTTTAGAGACATGTGAAAGGAAGATCATTCCAATGCTCGGCCATTTATAAAGAGTTCATATCAAAGATGTCTTGAATGGAAACCATCTTGTTAGACCATTCATAGACTAATTTATTTCAATAGATGCCGCACTAGATCAATTTTGATAGTCGTTTTGAACTTATACTTGTAACTATTGTATCAATTTGAAAGTAACTTTGTAAGAATTTTACATTTGGCTGACAATACACAGAGACAATACCGCTTTGAAGGCGCACAAGAATTTGAAACTATAGACAAAGATAAGCACAATTTAGGCGGTCTTATAAAGCAGTCGACATAATGAGGCGTCTACGGTTCTTAGGTGTCTGTGTACTCGCAATAACATGACATGCCGACAAGCCTTAAATATAATGATATTAATTGAATGTAGCGGTGAGAACTGTAATTAATTAACTGAAGATGTGCTGACATAACCGTCGGCTGGGTGTCAGTCAAAATATTTTTTATATCCGCATCTTGTGGACTTATAAACTGTTCTATAACTCAAATAAACAAGTGATTATTTATGACAAGATATTACACAATAACATCTGACAGTAAGGTTAAGTCACTGGCCTTACAACACTCCTCCACCAATGGCCCAAACCACCTCATAGTTGAGTTGAGGGCTGTGCCCTGCAGTGGGACATATACAGGGTTATATGTAAAACATCAACAACCTCCTAGGGGCTGATTCTAGTGCTCCAATACCACAACTTTTTCTATGGGACCAACATTGAAATCGCAAAAAAAATATCACTTCCCCATACAAAGCCGGCATCAGCTGACATCAGTTTGTATGGAGAAGGTTTTTTTTTCAATGTAACCCTGTTTAGGCATACTCTACTTTTTTATTTTAATTACACAATAATTGAGGGAAGGAAACGTAGCAATTAGAATTAAATTTTTTATTAACCTCAGAGAATACACAAAATCTGACAGTAAGGAATTACATCCTTAAAGATAGATATACTCTTTAGAGCACATCATACAAAGAAGTTACAGTTGATACTTAATTAGAATACGACGAAAAAACAATGACTTCCCGACGTCTCTCAACAACCCCAGACTCGAAACAGTTTCGGAAATTCAATCACCCAACTGGGAATCGAACCCAGGTTTGCGCTTAAGGAAACTCACTGAAACCCTGAGCTAATCAGGCCATCGCAACCGTAATGTAGAATAAATTTTGTGAAATAAAAGAAGTTATTTGTTATTTTGAAGATGTTTTATATTACTGATAACCTAGCTCTTATCTGATGAAGATGACATATTGTAATAATACTCATCAGACCTGCAGAAGGCCCTAATCCCTTCTGACTATGACTTAGCTCTGTAGTTTCGAGGTCCTTCCAGTCGATATATGTCAGATTTAAATCATGCAATTAAATTAAATAAATTAATTTAGAGTCAAACAGAGCACGTACAATAATATATAATATAATATAAATTAATTAGAATTATAATAATTTGTCTTTAATGAAATCTATAATAGTATAATAGCATTTCTTGACTAGAACATTCTTTAATTATTGGGTTCGATTCCCGATTAGTTAATGCAAAAAAATAACTTTTCTAAGTATATTTTCTCGGGTCTGGGTGTTGTGGTACCGTCGTTATTTCTGATTTCTGAGACACGTGCTTGAGAAAAAAATTACATTGAACTCATTTAAATGTAATTTTTTGATTGAGAAGCTGGAGCCATGCATAATATGTTCTTACTCATGATAGCTGTCCTCGAGGTGGGCATACAAAGTAACTTGTACTTTGCTATAGGGAATCTTAAAGTGAATAGACCAATCTAGATTTTAATCTAGTCTAGACTTGATGTATCTATTCAGTCCGTCGATCGCTTCGGCCGCACTTTCTCTATTCAGTACAATCTCTGCAGGCCCTTCCTAAGGCGATGCTAATGAAACATGAACTAATCTAAATATTCAAACCATTAAGATATAATAATCTACTCTCGTTTAAATACTATTTGCGAAATGGCCTACTTTACAGAATAAATGCGGACATGTCATAGTTCTTAGATTTTAAAGAACGGAGGTTTTTTTTATTTTCGTTAATTTACGATGTGACCAGTCCAAAATATTATTTAAAATTAATTTATTGTATGGTACAGATAAGGTGACAGGACATAATAGTTATTTAGGTATTCAGTATATAGGCCCTTTTCCGGATTCTTATTCACGTCCTCAAAAATATAGCTTTGCCCTACCACCACTTCGGAACTACATATCGGCTAGTGATGAGAAGAAACGGCGTAAGAATTTCAGTCACCTTTATCGTTTACTATAAATGAGACACTTACGATTGCCTGCGACTCCACTTATGAAATGTTTGTCGCAAACAGACGTGACGTTGTCGGAAACTAGGATTTTTCTGAAATAACAAACAACAACAAAGGAAAGGGAGTAACAATAGCAAATGAATGTCAATCATAAAAACAACATCTTTATTATTATGACATAAATAACAACTAATTATATTTGCTTTAACAATACTGACCATACAGATTAATGTTTACAATTACAATTTAGTGAGAACTTGTACTAATCAATGATGTCAAAGACATAGGACATCGTAGTTACGAGTTTAAATAGCCTCTTTGTCGTTTTGGGTTCTAAATTGAACAGAGTATCGACTATCGTTTCAGATTTCAGTTGCTTTTATCTACTTTAGGCGATCTTTTATAATGACCGTAAGTGATTCCACCAGCAGCTGTATGGTACATTTGGTTCGGAAGAAATCCTCTCTCATAATGCCTAGGAGTCACTGGTCCATGGTTAAAATGACGGCCAGTCGCTAGCGCTTCGTAAACAGTCAATGGATCTTTAGAGTAACCTCTTTTTAGATATTCAATCTGAAGACTAGAAGGAATGTAAGAGTCGAGTAAAGAGTTCGGGCGACGTTTAAAAGGCAAGTTGAACGCTTCAGTCGGCCTTGCGGTGTAACCATTCGGGATAAAACCACCTCCACTGTAAACTGGTTTATTTAGCGGCCGATATATCGGTAAGGCCTTAGGAATATGAGATAAGTGGGGTGGAGGACCCTTAAGTAGCAAAGGGTTTGGTGGGGGTAATTCAGAAACTGTACTGTGCCTGTAGTCTTCTCTGACAGGCTGACGAGACGAGTAGTACCGAGGGTAGTCATGTGCCTTCGTGTGCGGAGACTCAGTTTGAGAAGAGTACTGCTTCTGAGGCTCTTCTTCGTTTTCCTGGGCGTCATCAACGGCGTTTGTTTCATATTGCACATTTTGGTAATAGCCTTTAGAAACCTGAGGCGCGACGATTGAAGTTGGATATTGAACCACCGGCATCTGATATGTAACGGAGGCTTGAGCGGGCGCAACGGTCGGCTGCGGAGAGTAACTAACGTATGCAACCGGCGACGAGTATTGCGGAAGATAAGTCTTTCCCGTCGGGGCTATATATGCTGGGACTTCTATATAATTGGTTTGCGTTTGTACTGCTTCAGGCGCTGTTGGATACGCAACCCGAGTTACGCCAGGGGCGGCGTAATGCACACCGGTCTGTGCCTGCTCGGGTTGGTCGTTGTAATACTGCGGGACTAGATATATCTGCATAGGCACGTTGGATAAGTACCCAACCATTGCTTGCTGGGCGGTGGGGGGTCCATACTGTGCTTTAGGTGCTGCAGTCAGTGGTCGCTCCGGGGGCTCCGTCACGGCATACTGCTGAACGTATCGCGGCTGTTGAGGTTGCTGTTGATGGGTCGGAGCCTCGAAATACCGAAGTAGACCGTTCTTCAAGAATTCCAAAGGCAAAAGCCCGGGCTGAGCTGCTTCTGAACGCGGTTCTGAGTTCTCAAGATTCTTTTCCTTTTCGCTTTTAAGGTTGTCCTCCTCGATGTCTTGCAGTTCGATCTTCTTCTCGGCTCCCACGGTGAGGACCAGAAGGAAAACTGGAGCTATCTGAAAGTAAAAGTGGACGAGTCAGTTTTATCGGGGTGGATGTCCGAGGCGCGTGCCCGAGATGCCATAGACGGCGTTGAGGCGGTGCCCGCAACAGGTGAACGGCAAAAAATAGAATCGCACCTATTATGAAACCGGTCGCAGTTTGAAACGGGAGTGCTAGCTTTTACTCGTAATTCATGTGGTTAACAGATTCCGACACTTTCATGGCGTATTACGCGCGGTTGCATCGGCGTATGACTGTATCATCATCGTTATTACGAAATGTGGACGATTTATTAAGTTATTATATGGTTACAAGACTTTCTAAATAAAAAAAATAGTAGGCGTATATTTGCAAAATGCCGACTCAATCACATCTGCAACATTATAAGAAATGCAAATGTGTATGTATCATAAAGTAGATTGATGTGTGAAGTACATTCAAGTCCGGAGAAAAATAACGAGCCGGTTTCGAAACAGAATCACCTTTTGTTTTTGGATTTCTCATGCGTGCGGTCGAAACGACTTGATGAGAGACGAGTTTACTTGCACCTTTCGTTATCGTAATATATACATCAATGTATCAAAATACTCATTTAATTCCTCTTATTAGTGCACATTTTTTAATTATACATTTACACAAAAACATATCTTATTTCTAATAGTTGTCCACGTAATAGGCGTAGGCGTAACTATTAAGTATTCGATTTTAAAGCCAAGTCGCCCATTACGGTAATCGAAACCTAGGTACTACAGAATAGCTAATAGTCCTAAACCCCTGCTTAGTGTATAGGCAGGACTATAATGTCGATAAGTGTATCTATGTTATTTCAAAATAGCCAAAGTATCGATAGTATCGATGCTACCGGTTAGTGTAACTGAATTTCAAGGTAAGCTATCGATAGTTCGGCAACACCTAGAGGTGAGGCCTCTGTATCCTCATCGGTAAAGAGTTCGCGCGCTAAACCAGAGTTCAGGGTCCCGCCATTTGCGAGTTGATTTTATAATTTAATATTTTTCTACAAATACTTTTAACTGTATGCTCAAATTTATTAAGAAACTGTAATATTTCCATTAAATTAGAACCAGTCGCGATTGGTCAATGAAAGTTACTGAAAAATATCGAAAACTTTACACCGACACAAGTCTGCATTTAGGAGTTAATAAAAAGACGTAGTCATAGATGTTTTTTACAATCACACCAATCATCAGCCAAAACTCAGCAAAGCTTGTACTATGGCAACTAGATAACGGATAAACATATTTAAATACGATTATAAACATCTCATAACTTAGGTACAAATGTTCGTGCTCATCACACAAACATGTGCCCCTTGCGGGAGTCGAACCCGCAACCGCGTAGTCCGGAACGCCAACCACTACACCAGATGGTCGTCATTAAATAACTTTTTGTTTTCGAATTAGGTATTAGTATCATTAGTTATTTTTAATAACATCTTAGGAGACGGTCTAAAGTTATCCATGTTGCATCATATTCTTCTAAGTATTACACAATTGTGTTCGTGTGGCGTTATATGTGTGTCTAGTTCATTTATCATTGCCGATTACATGCTTCTCTTAAAAGCTGTTAAATAATCGCTATATCTGCCAAAAATCCGGTTTTAGTTATTTTTTAGTTATTAAACTGCAGAGAGTAGTAGACCAATTATATATTATTATAATCGCCTATCGCCTATTATGTAACATGAGTGTCATATTTTTATCAAGACCACAGAAAAGATAAGCATTCAGTTTAAGACTTTTTGCAAACTCTTATTGTATAGGATGACTACAAACTTAAGGATAACCATTTAACCACATATATGTGTATATATACCTATATAAGGTTAAATTGTAAAGGGGTGCCAAATTTAAAACATTAGATCTAGGGAACAATATAATGAAGCGCCTTAATCGTTATTATTTGTGTGTGTCGGCCCGGGGATGGTTATTTGTATGTCACGAAAAAAAATTACTTTAAAATAAATTCAATAGAGAGACTACGAAAGCCGCGCGTTCATTCATCAAAGGCGTAGGTACGGCGAGCCAACAAGGAGCCTACGCAGTGCACATATCGTGCAATTTTTTCATGAATGAGTAAAATTATCCACGCGTACTACTTTTAACAGCGGATACGAATAATTAAATGTGATTTTTTTTAAATGTTTTTTGCATAGTTCGATTAAGTTACTGATTCTGAGAAACTCCTAGAGATTTGGCACCCCATTGCAATGTAGCCCTGTATACATGATAGTAAACAACTTTTGTTCTATGACTTTTAATTAATATGCATTTTTTTTTTGTTTTTCTGTACAAATTCTATCGGCTGTTTAGTGATTTGGGAAGATGATAAATTTTCATTCTTTGCCAAACTCATAGAACAAAGTTGGTCACCGTGATGACGTATATATAAAATATGTGGTTACAAAATATAAACAGCATCTCGTTACAGACATTGGTGAATATCAAACTATACACACACATCTGTCAACAATACAATTGTCAATTGTTATCAGCAGAGTGGCATACGATTCATAAACAACAACAATCTGCATTATCATAATGTTATTTAATAGATAATTTTATATTGCATTAAGTAGGCTAATTGAACTGTATTGGTATAATCTTTATGTATAAAAATGAGTATCTATTTCCCTTGGTCATCGCATCACGCCTGATCGGATGGAACCATTTCGCTACTTCTTTTTTTATTGTGTTAATTATTGGCAGGAGAAGGTTCTTTTGAAAGAATTCATTAAGAAAGTTGAAACTTCGTTCGTGTGGCCTTTATGAATAAACTAAAGACCACACGAACGAAGTCACGGGCAATAACTAGAAAAGAAAACATAAATTGCCATAGTTACTTTCCTATTATTATTATTATTTAAACAGCCTGTTTATAGCATAGCAAGATATCAGGACAAATAAAAAGACTTTCCAATAAATAATCGTGAAACATAAAATGGTCTAAACCGCTTTACAAGTTTATTAAGCGCTTACAATTTTATTCACGCTTTACAATAGCTTCTTATTACAAAATTTGAGCGTTAATACCGCTTTAGGCTATTTAAACGACGATACAAATGAATAAATTTGTCATGCTTTTGATTCCAACCGTGGCAAGATGCCGTAGGGATGCTACATGACAATAAATGTTTTTCTTATGGTTTTTCCGGTCTACAGTGGGTAAGCAGCATGTGAAGGGCATAATTCAGTGGTAATCTAAAATTGTAAACCTTGGTCTTCCTAAAATAAAATAAAATAACAAATATTAAAAGCAATTTATGTTCTGGAGGTTTAAGGCAAAATTCCCAAATAAAAGTGAAAGTTATAGAACAACGCACACATAGACATTTAGACATCGCTCACGCACACAAAATCTTGGAACGCTCGGGCTCGATCTGGTGTCAGAGTATTCCGAGATTTCATGTCAGTCAGTGATTTCTATGTGTGCGTTGCTCGAGCGCGCATTGTATGAAGCTTAACTTCTGATACCCACTATAATTTATCTTTTGGTATGGTGTTGATTGTAGGTGGAGCAAGTCCTTGACCGAATGGTGGCTTTAAAAAAAGAGATTTGGGCGTCCTCTTATTAGATGGGCAATAAAGACGGGAATCGAATCAACTCATCGGTTGTTCGTCGTTGTCCAATAGTTAATGTATTTTTTTAAATCAAGTAAAATATCTCGGAAAGATAATGCAATAGACAAATTTTAAGAGTTCTACATTAATTAGTCTGTTGATTTTTATTAATAAGGAGCAAAAAAAAGTTCAGCGAAAGTTATAGTTTAGTTAGTTTAGCTTGGAGATGGTGCCAATGTTAATAAACTTTAAAAACTCGAGTAGAAACAGAGAGTCGACAACCCTAAGCAAGCGTGACTTAGCGATATCGCTTGATATCTCTTGTAAAGTGGCAACCAGGTTATATCGCTAAGACGTACACGCCACCAGGGAGGCATAGGCGCTTAGCTTATATTTAGTTATTTGTCAATGAATTTGCTAATGAAGACCTAAAAGATTTTCTTTAAAAATATTTAATTTTGTTACTCTTATCATTGTTAAATATACTTAAAAATTAACATTAATATGACCCCTTAGTCCGGGTAACGAGACACAATGGAAATTCTTTTGTTACGCGGTCTCATAGGTCCACTTGGCGTTTAAGGAGTTAAATGATATTTAAATACAATGTAAAATTGGAATAGCAAATTTTGATATAAGTATTGCCAAATATTTGAATTAAAAGAATCGTATCATCTCATCAAGTTTAGTGGCATCAAGATTCTGAAAGGCTGCAATAGTTATTAAAATAACATAAACTTAAATCTTCGTCATAAAGAATTTTATATGATGATGAGATTTATCGAACATTAAAATAATAAGCAAATCATTGAAAAGTTCACAGTTCATTCGGCTATTCTTAGATCAGTACTCGAACTACCTACAAGATATTATAATACATACTTAACTCCTACGCTTGACATTTGTCAGGAATTTGTTGACGAAATTAACCAAACAATGTCCCATGATCGCGAAGTAAGTAAATAAAGTAAAGTAAATAGCCTTATTCCCACGGTCGGTTAAATTTACGATTCATTGACGACGTAGGCGCGGTTATTGATCTTAAACTCAAAGGGTCCTGGATTCGATGCTCAGTTCAGTCCAATAAAAATCCAAAAAACTAAATTGAGTCGGGTCTAGAAGTGCTGAGAGATGCCCCGGGAAAATTCAATAACAAACGAATAAATGAATATTAGACCTCATCACATACATTGCTCTGATCCTTGATAGGTAGCCTAAGCACTTGTGTTACAGTAATCAGAAACAACTACGGTACCACAACACCCAGATCCGAGCCAATATATAAAATATTATTATTTATTATTGTTATTTTTCTACATTGACCGACCGGGAATCGAACCTGGGGTCTCAGAGATAGCGACACCAAGTCCGGTATGCTCGCCTCTCGGCTACGAAGGTCGTCTATTACCTTGTTTGTTACACAAGGATATTCGATTTTATTTCCTAAATATATTTAGATATAGAATTCAAAATACAACAATCATTTACGATTAATGCTGACAAAATCACCAGATTAGCCAACTGCAGATTACGCATACGAGCTAATTTTGGAAACAATAAAACTATTATCGTCTTACATAAATGAAATATTTGTATATCGTTCCTTAATGTTAATTTCAGACTAACTTATTTACGATCAAACATTACTAGTTGATTTGTTCTTTTTTATTTAAATTTTATCATTCGCTTAATGTTTGCGTATAGCATAAAATATAGAGCTATTACTAATCATAGTACACAGAGCTACAAGTGAAGCTATATATATATATATATATATATATATATATATATATATCTATACTAATATTATAAAGCTAAAGAGTTTGTTAGTTTGTTTGGTTGAACGCGCTAATCTCGGAAACTACTGGTTTGAT
Source organism: Anania hortulata (assembly GCA_963576865.1). Taxonomy (NCBI): domain Eukaryota; kingdom Metazoa; phylum Arthropoda; class Insecta; order Lepidoptera; family Crambidae; genus Anania; species Anania hortulata. Next base: position 4,258,283 of record OY756400.1, read on the forward strand.
TTAAAAAAGAAAATTGTGTTGGATAGTCCATTTATTGAGGAAGGGCAAAAATGTGCGCGTGCGCGGGTAAACAGTTAAAGTTATAAATATATCAAATATCTTTATTGTTAACTACAAGTTGTTTTTACAATGTGTGGGTTTCTTCTTTTAAGTTTGTAAAAACCTGTATTAGAAGAGACCCCTCTCTTTACTGTACATCGAAGTTATAGCTGTAGTTACAGAGGTAGGTACATATAGATTAATAATATATTAATTAGTAACAATTGTAGTACATGTATGACGGTATTGTTGCCGTTTAAGAGTTCTAAAAAAAGTCCGTGACAGCATATGTCTATCTTTTAGAGTTGACATACTAGAACCTTTTTATGGTAATTAAATTGGTTCTAAAGTAATGCATCGGCAATAGCGTCGTTTTTTCTTTTACTTTTAGATCGAGGCACTGATGTGGTTTATTGAAAATTATTACTTTAAACTGCTAACGTTTTCCTGGGATAGCACGTGAGGTCTACGGGGGTCAATTAAAAAAAAAAACATATACCACGCGAGCGAAGCCGCGGGCACAGCTAGTCCTTTATAAAGTGAACTTCCATTACCTAAACGGTCGCTCACGCGCGAATTCAACTTATATTGGTTGACACAAATTCGTTACATAGGTGACATAAATTCATTACACAGTAATTACTTTATGCCGTCAAAATAAATGTTTTGAAACTTTTAATTAGAAGACAAAGACAATGACCGAGTGATCTCTTTTGGAAAGAATTTGACTGCACCTCGAAATGTTCATTCAATTGGGTAAGGTACCCTTAGATACCAGAAGTTATTTGACGAATGTATGCCAAAGTAAACTTTTGTGAAATTTGACAAAGTTATGTTACCCGGTTATCTGTTCAAAGCCATAAAATGTGTTAAACAATGAGTATAATTAATGTGTTTTAGCGCACAACCCTTACTATCTTTATTTTGCACAAATAATATCATCATAATTTCAGCTATAGGACGTCCACAGCTGAACATAGGCCTCCCCCAATGACTTTCATTAAGGGGGATTGCCAATACTTGCCAATGAATATAGTCCAATTCATGTCCAATAATGATCTAACGTTAAATTGCACGTTACTTGTTTTTGAACAAAACAGCTTCAACTTGAGTGAGACAGATAATATAGAGGGTGTACAAAATAATAGGACACTTCATCAAACCACATGAGCAGCTGCTCATATATAACAACTTTTTTATTCAACATCGAAAGCAGAAGAGAATATTAACAACATTCTTGGTAAAAATGTATGGGGCAACTGAAAAAACAAAACGATTTCAATGTTGCTCCCATAAAGATAAGTTAAAGAGTGCCATATTCTTTTATACACCCTGTATTCTTGATCATATTATTAGCGTATAAGATTATGCATTCAGCCACCCTAAAATGAAGGTAATTTATACGATACCGTTACTTCTGAATTAATGAGTTTTTCTTTGTCAACCGTATTTAGTGTTAAGGATATGTAAGACATGATTGCTGCTGCATTTTTTATCATGACCTACATATTAGCGGTTAACACGTCAAAACCCAAAGCCGACCAAGTGTGTTTTGGAATACGTGAAGAAAGAGGTTCCGTTGTATTTAATTAACGTGACAAAATATTAGGCATTCCAAGGGTACAAACTTAAGTTACATTTATAGGTCCCGTTTTTGCCATTTTCCTCCGAAACCCTTAAAAGTGTTTACTAAAATAACCTAAGATTTAAGTAAGACTATAATAAACTTAGGTTCGGTTCATATACCGGTACCATTCATGAGCTACTTTGTGCTTAGCTAAACAATTAACAAACTTAAGCATAATGTAATATAGTATACATAAAAAGGTCTGATCCAGCTTGATTGTAATTTCTATTTACAAACTATAATGCTCACTGTTAGACCGGAATCTGCATGGAGTTGATTTGCAAAATATTGTTTTAGACTCAAAAAAGCTTGCAGATTATAAAAAAAAAAACATAAAGCACCTTTTTATAGTATAAGCATCTAATATGGAAAACATTTTAGAAATTCCGCGCCTAAGCGAGTTAAATGGGGATCAAAGTTTGTAAGAAATTCCGTCGGTTTCGAAGTTAGGATCATAAAATTTTGTGTTTAGGCTGACTGAGGCTGAGTCTTTACTTATTTGGAAGCGGGCACTAAAATATAGTATAGTATAGTTACATATTTAGTCTACAGATTTAACACAAAAAACAAAACAAAAAAGTTCCGTACTCAAACATGCTCAAACTACATTAAGGACACCTACATCTGTCATCATTAATGTGCAAAGCTCATAACTTTATAAAAAATTTTTTTTGAAAGTAGGCGTCGTACATTTTATTTTTTCATTATTCTTAATGACAGAAAACTTATTAAAATCCTCTTGGCACATATCCCATTACCACAAACACCAGTCAGGGTACGCTAAACTTAGGGGAGACAAACTTCAAACGGGTAGCCCGCCGAAAACAGGTAACCGTTTTAATTTTCGTGCCTTTCGCATTAGTTTCAATGTGAGCGTATAGTAGAATGGCGCGAGCGTTAAACACACACTTGAACACGTTAAAGCACACATTGAAACACACAAATTGAAAGGCACGAAATTTAAAACCCTTAACCGTTTTAGGCAGGCTACCCGTTTTGGGCTTATCTCCCCTAGGTATAGCAATCCAGGCCCGTGGTTAAAGTGATTGTCATATAACTTCTGTTAACCACTGAAAAGGCAAACCGGACTAGTATTAAAGGTTATAGAATAAAAAGAAATTACGCCTACTAATGTCTACTAACAAGTAATTTTCTAAGTAGCTGCTAGCTTAGAAAATTACTGGTTTTTAATAAGTTTTAAGATTTTTAAGTTAAGGGACGCCTTATGCTCCCAGTCCCAACTATATTTGTTTGCGCTTTTCGTGGCAACCTGTAATTAAGGCCGCACCATCCCTTGTATCACCAATCTTCTAACTTTTAGCTTTTAAGGTGTATGATCTTGTTGGTTGTCCAAATAAATAAAAAATAAAATATAATTAAGTTCAGAAGCATAAATAATAAAAATATTTTTTTAAGTCTAGAAAAAAATCTCAATCTAAGCAAACAGAAGTCATGCCAGAGTCTATCGACTCACAGCTGTAACAAGTTTCTATAAATAAATTAATTAAAATGAGGTGTTAAACTAGATCAGAGCAGATTGCATCGAGATATCATACTAGAGTGGCGCCAACTAAAATATTAAAGAGAAGTTACTGCTAATTTATTCAATGACCACTATAAAATAAAACTACTCTCAAGACGATTAAAAACAAAGATTAACGCGTCATTCGTGTCAGTTTATTAACACGCAGTTATTGTTAATCTAGTGTAGGGGAAGCATCGTTAGGAAATAGGCACATTCAGGTTACCACTGGATATGGAGCCTGGCCAAAATGGTCGAGTTCCCGTGTCTAAGAGTGACAGAGGTCTGAAGCCCATTTTCCATAATTTAACAGTAGTCGTAATCCAGTGTTGATCCAGTCCCAGAAACATTATTATTAAAAACGGTATCCTCGTAAACTTTATGGTGTAAAATTATCAAAACTATCCCAATACGACTGAAAATAAAACAAAAATTATCTCATTTTGGTTCCTTCCATTTTCAGTCGCATTTTTTGGGTGTACGAGAAAACTGTTTTAGATGTTACTGGGAGCGGATCGACACTGGATTGCGACTAATGCTAAATAACGGGTCATTGATAGCAATCGCTTCAAATGTTATAAATAAACTGGATCTTCTAGGATCATGGTCAAGCGTGCCCCGATTTGAACGAGACAAAGCTATGTTTACATTTCGCACTTAATTGAGGACTATGTAGTTTAATTATTTCTCAAATCAAATAGAGTACAATACAAAAGTAACAGTAAGATCTTTTTCGTACTAAGTATACTACCTATTTAAGTTTTATGATGCATCAAATAACTTAAGTTAGATAGCCACGTAAACCACTTGACCCAGCAAAATTAATTATTAGTCCTTAACGTTAATATTTGTAAGTTTGAATGGTTAGGTTAGGGCTTTGTAAAAAACGGCAGAAAAACTTGCTAATTGTAAGATTGGCATTTTTCAATGATTAAGACGTTTAAAAATTACATTTAATTTAAGTACACAAAAGGAGTCTAGAGTTAAGAAATTGTTATGAAATACAAAAGCAAGTTCACTCACCTTAAACACGAGCATAGTGGCACAAGGAGGTCCAACAAAAAGTCTTATCACACACCATCAACTAGCACTAATTGTCTATGGGCAGTCACTGTACAAAACACCGATCCCCACAAAAGTCATCGCATCTTGGGCTGCATGTCCTCACATCCGGTCTTGCGAACGCCGACTGTCCACACCGACCGAAGGAAATCCTATAATTTCAACAAATCACAGGTTAAAAAGAAAAACTCTTACTTCACCAACGATTACACTAGATAATTGACCGATCGCGACAATGCGTAACGTTTTTCGCGCGGGAAAATTGACATTTCGCAAACCAATGATACGGCACTTTCCAAGTTTTCTTTTTTTCTTTGTAGACTTTGTTATGGAATATCAAAAAATCTCTATTTTTATTTTTTTTAAATGCTATTTCACTTTGGTTAATCTTATTATGTATTAGTATAGTATAGTATTCAAATATTTTTAGGTTATAAAAAATCGCGGGAAAAATCTGACAAGACTAAAAAATGACGGACGGATTACTTTTTAAAGAAGATTATCAAAAATAGTTATATGCAAATTACCTACTTTTTAAAAAAAAGTGATCGTTAAGCGCAAATGCGTTCGGCCGAGTGGCCGGTATGAAAGTGGTCGCGCGTATCAGCTGTTTGTTGTTAAATACCACACTACTCTACATATTGGCGTTCGGGAAGGCGATAGTGGTATCACTGCTAAACCTTGCTTCACTCCGACTCATCTGATGATAGTGAGAGTATTGTGTGAAAAAAGACGTATCTGACGGGCGTAACTCGATTTGTATCCAACCTGCAATCTTCACTTCGGACTCGCTGTCATTAAAAATATATTTACGTATGAATCCAATTTATGTTTTTATTGCATCGCGATGCTATATGTAATCAAGGATTATAAATGATCTGCGTAAATCATCGAGCATGCAGTTTCTGTAAATTGCATAAAAACTTTTTTAATGTATTCTACCTCTAAGTATACTTTTTTGGGGAAACACAGAATACAAACACTAAGGATTTGAAAAATTATTTAATGACAAAATGGAGTGCATATATAAATCGATATTATTAGAAATCAAAAGTGTTTAATTAATAATAACGACATCTGCAGTATGTACTTTAGACTGTGACAAAAGTTTTCAGGATTCCCCGGAAACGATGTTACATTTAAATCGAACAAAGCCCAGTTTTAACAAAGAATAGAAAAACTAAATTCAATAACACCAGGCTCACTTGACCGAAAAACCTACTGTTGGTAATAACTAAGAATTAGCACGCATCTCGCTATCTCAGAGTATTCCATCTATCGGCGCAGGCGCAAGCAGCGTAAAGCGTCCGCATTTTTGTAACAATAGAATTATGTGTTACGTTGGATAGCGTAAAACATGTAACGTGAAACGTGACGGTGCGCTTTTGACTGCTGGCATATGGATTTTCTTAATTTTCTTTATACAAATATTCAGGCCAGGTAATTGCAACATTAAGGTTTTAACTTTTTTTAGGGTTCCGTACTACAAAAGGAAAAAAAGGAATCATTTACCCGTGATCCTATCACTTCATTGCCCGTCTGACCATCTAGACCATTAAGAACACCTGAAGGTATCAAGTTAAAATTAATATCAAATACTTAGGTCTGCAATGCCTTGCAACTGTGAAAAAATATAACTTCTATCTTTAACAACCCCAAGAGAATCAAAACTAGGGTACATACCGTTGACAGATTCTAGATCTAAGCAAGAAGCAATGTCCTATAGCACAAGAAAAGAAAAACGTCCGAAAAGCATAATAAATTTGTAGTAACATCAACAAAAAAATATTTTACAACAAACTTAAAGACCGGTAAATATCTTCAATACTCGATTCCCGTGATGGACAAGCAATTTTTACGTGTCCGACTTACTATTGGCCTGTTTTTAAAAACAGTTAACGAAAAAATCACCCGTGCGCGCTAGCTCTAAAGAAAGAAAGAAATAAAAATCTCAATTTTTGTCCATACATCGTCAGATGTCAAAGTGCTTAGTGCTTAGCTCACGAGACCGAAGGCTAGCCGACTAGCAAATTTTTACTTTTAAATATGTAAAAATCATTGACGTACCTTTGAAATAGAGTAGGTACAACATTATTTTTCTAAAATCATACAATTATACGGGAATCCCAGTTATTACTTCGGCTACGATAATTCATCTGCTATTACAAAATGAAAGCATGAATCGATCGATTTTGATAATGACAGGGTTTTTAAATCAATCTGAGAACGTTTTTTTTTTCACAATATGCGTGGGTGAGCTAATTTTAAAATCTTACTAACATAAAGATCTTGAAATAAAATAAAAATAAACTATGTTAGTCAGTAAAAGTAATTAAACTTATGTAAGTATAAGATACAAGTACCTTAGAAAAATGATTCTGAACGATCTGAAACGATTTTATGTAATTCAATCATCATAAATCGACTGCGCGAACGTCTCTGCATCTATGGCATACTAATTTGTTTCAACATAAATATTAGTGTTTTAATTATCTTAGCTTTTATGAGAGATTCATACCTAATGGTTTCACAAATCATAGTCAAACTAAGTTAACAGTGTAGCTAAACTTTACCAAATACTAACAGGATTAAAATATATGTATTAGTCAGTTCACTGTCTAGACATTTAAATTCACTTGGTTACGTAAGACAATGTCTTCATTGTAATGTCAAGAATGGTGTATAAATCAGCAATAATTTATTTAAATTAGTATTTTTAGCGCATAGATTTACATTATGTGAAAAGTATTCATGTTCTATATAGGGTTTACTTAATAGTTACAGAATTGAAAAATAATAAATTAAAATGCACCCTAACTTCCTGCGACCTTTACCAGGTCGTCTGTCCACCTTGTGGGTGTACGTCCTACGCTGCGCTTGCCGGTACGTGGCCTCTATTCTAGAACCTTTCTGCCCCATCGGTCGTCAGTTCTAAGTGCTGTGCCCACTGCCACTCATGCTTGCTAATCCAATGCAGGCCACTTTCAACCGGCAAATCTGAGAGTCATTGGGGGAGGCCTATGTTCAGCAGTGGAAGTCCTATGGCTGAAATGATTATGATGATGATGTCACCCTAACTAGGTATACAAAAAGAAATTACAAAAATAGTATTTCTAGTAATACCCAAGGTGCTGGCAACATTACCTCGCGATGCTAACTAATTACTCGTTGTACAGACAACAGCTCGTCAACCTACCACAAAACGTCAAATTTTCTCAATTGATATTGATCTCTACGTGTCGGACTTAAAGTTGAAAATGTATTCGATGACCTTTAACTTTTTGGGCAGGTTGAGCCGTTGACTGTAATCAATAAATTCCTGAATATTTGCTCAGGTTATAGAGAATTGCTGCTTCCAACCGGCCAATCTGGAAGTCAATGGGGGAGGCCTATGTTCAGCGGTGGACGTCCTATGACTGAAATGATGATGATGATTATAATGGTGAATTGTGCGCTCTTGAACATTTGTACTATCTACTGTACCTAATATTAATCTATCATCATCATCATCATCATCATTTCAGCCATAGGACGTCCACTGCTGAACATAGGCCTCCCCCAGTGACTTCCAGATTGGCCGGTTGCAAGTTAATCTATATATAAAAATAATTATCTATTTCCCGTGGTCATCGCATCACGCGTGAACGGAGAGAACAAATTCGCTTTTTTTTGTGTTAATTATTGTCAGGAGAAGGTTTTTATGAAAGAAAAAAATAAGAAAGTTGCGCAGAAAATCCTTTATGAATAAAAAACCACGAGAACGAAACCGCGGGCAACTAGTGAATAAATAAATTTGAATTGAATGTAAATAAAAATTGCCTTAAAAGACAGAGCAATACCAACAGTAGCTCTATTCTGGATGCGAGGGAGTATCACCGCGCAATCAAATTTTAACCTTTACATTGTTTGTTGGCATTGATGGTGATTTGCAATTCAGTTTTTTTTTTCTAAATTGCCTGAGTCTCTAGATGCTGAATGACGCCTCTGGCAAAATTTAACTTCGTCATACAAATCGTTACTACAGCTAATCGATCGAGATCATTTTAAGGGAAAATAACATATTTTTTGCACGTTTTGATGTTCGCTTACACATACAAGTTGTTGTATAAGCACCCCTAATTAGTGCGTAAATAATAAGATAAGATAAAATTTATTCTGTATAAAAACTTAGCATTGATACATGAAAACTTAGGTAATTAAGTATAATCTGTGTTTGTTTTTAAACGGTTTTATTTTGCTGCCATAATGTTTTATAAAACCAGTATTATTGTATATTCTCTGATAAAGCTTTAGTTTCTAAAAACTGTGGTATAAATTATGCAACCTATTTTGAAAACATTAAACGTCAGGTTCTCACGGACCAATTTTTTATTGGCATGCTAAACCATAAGGTAAACATTCATAATTGCGACAATTTGTGAAATTGTTTTAAATCGGTCATTGTTTTACAAATACTACTCATTACTCGCTTGGCCAGAGGCGGTATACAAACAAACTTATTTTACAAGTAAGTTAGAGAATCGCTAAAACACTTTTGAATGAAAATTTCAATAAGATGGCTGAAAAGTGACTTATTAGATGAACACAAAAATAGTTTACAGTAAGTATTATTAAATTATCTAGCTTAAAATAGCAATTAACTAAATAAAAATCATATTTTTTAGCAAACATACCAAGAATCGTTAGATAGATATAATAGACAGATAATTGTTATTACGCCCGTCTGGTGTAGTGTTTCGCGCACCGGACTACAAAGCCTGAAGGTTATGGGTTTGAATCCCATAAGGGGCAGATGTTTGTGTGATGAGCACGATTTTGTACCTTAGTCATGGATGCATAAGTATGTTTATCCGTAATCTAGTCGCCATAGTACAAGCTTTGCATAACACATCACGTAAAAACAAAGAACTGGAAAAAAATGTAATGCACAATTCAAATTGAATCATATCGCTTAAAGCCATATCTTCCAGTCTAATCATAGGTACGAATTTGACAGTTGAGGACAATATAAGACAATAAAATAAAGTTTACAGGGAGAGGCGGTGAAGAATCTCCAAAAACTATATTACATTATTAGTGACTACATAATTTCGTATTTTAAATACTTAGCAACTACTTACTACAGCGTTTTAATCTTGACGTCTGTGCAAAGTATAAAGGACGTGCCCTCCCACCCTGCATATAGTAGATTTAACACTGACGGATTTATCGTACAGCTCAATCAGACAGGTGACCGATAGGTAACATAACTGAAAGCCTATTTATTTGTTCTTCTTTCTATTTCACAATAACATAGATACATTCAGTCATACTAATCACGCACGAACGCACGTGTTGAGTGTTTGTACAATGACTGCATGTATATATTAAAAAAATAAACACAAGTGTGACGTAAGGGACTTGTGAGTTAGAGCTGTATAAAGTAAAGTATGCCATTATACGTCCTACTGCAGGGCACAGTTCTCACCTCAACTAGAGTTGTATAATCTTGAAAAATTATGTTGAGTATTTAAAAATAGTTTACTAAGAGTTCAAAATTAGTTATTTCGAATGCTCGATACTTTTAAAAAAAAGTCTTCAAAATAGCCTTTTGACTTCAACATATGTCATATCTTAAAATAATAGTGACCAGTGTCTCCTTTTAACCTTCATAAGCCTGTGCTAGGAAAGTATCCTAAAAAGTGTCATAATTTAAAAGCTAACTTCTCTCTAGGAAGTGATTGTACTGTTCTCATACAACAACTTTTATATGAAAAACAAAATCGAAATCTAAAAAAACGCTTCTCCATACAAGCGGTTTAGTATAGTATCATACCAAATCAGTGGTATAGGGAAGTAGTTTTTGCGATTCCGATGTTAGTTCCATAAAAAAAGTTGCTGTATTTAAACAGTAGAATCACTCCTAATAAAATAAATGAATAAATATTGGACAACATCACGTGCATTGCTCTGATCCTGTGGTAAGTAGCCGAAGCACTTGTGTTACAGAAATCAGAAACAACGACGGTACCATAATACAATACAAGACAACAGAGACAATATAGAAAACTTATTTTTTTACATTGACCCGATCGGGAATCGAATCCGGAATTTCAGAGATAGCGACACCAAGTCCGATATGCTCGCCTCTCGGCTACGGAGAGTAAGTAGTAAATAGGACCATTACAATGAAAGCAGCATCAAAATCGCGAAATTCGAAGGAAAAACATATTTTGCAATTCCTTTTACATAAGAAAACTATTGACTATATTATTTGTATTATAGATCCATAATCTACCTGAGTCTCCTAATACACTTGTACACCAACTTAAACTACACTTCTTAAAAGCACATGCAAAAGCAAATGTTGATTATTTTAACACGATTTGCAAGAGCTTATACGGTTGTTATTGCCTATCAAATACAAAGTTCTAATACAAATAACAAATAAAGCATAGAAGTGTAAATAATGTTACACACAACTTACACGACAGGAATTCTTGAGGGCGCAAATCCCTTTATGTCTACAATTACACTAATTATTTAAACCTAAGCTTTGGACCCGATGGCGTCTTCTACGGGAAGAGTATCCTTAACGGAATCCACGTAAAGCAATAAACACCCGTTATTTATTGTGACTTCTTTGAATATTCTACTCGATATTGGCGGAAATAAATCTCGCACAGAGGTTTGGTTGCCATTTAAAAAAACTAAACCCAAACCTGTGTCAAAACTTTGTTATAAGGCAAAGTGAACAACACCTGAACAAAAAAAACTCAGGCTCTATACATCTATATACCGTCTAAGGAATTGGCTATATTGTATGCAGAGGTGAACTTTTTTCTTCCGATTTCAATATTGATGCTTTATAAAAAAAAATGAATTTAATAATTTATTAATAAAATGTCAATATTCTCAACCCAATAAACAATATATTTCTATTTTATACTACGCATATGGCTAACACAATTTGATTTGTGGGAGACTGATCTAATTATCCTGTTAGCGATTCCCTCGTCTAACCAGTCGCCCTATAATTATGTTTGGCTATGTACAGACAACAGCTCCTTAACCTACCACAAAACCTAAAATTCCTCCTCAATTGATATTGATCACTACATGTTCGGCGGGCATGGAGTCAAGTGGCAAAGTAGCAAGTGGGCGGGGTACATACGATTTCCGATTTTACGATACGATACAGAACTGACGGCCGATGGGGCAGAAAGGTTCTGGAATGGAGGCCACGTACCGGCAAGCGCAGCGTAGGACTTTCACCTACAAGGTGGACAGACGACGTGGTAAAGGTTGCAGGAAGCCGCTGGATGCCAATCAACTGGCCAATCTGGAAGTCACTGGAGGAGGCCTATGTTCAGCAGTGGACGTCCTATGGCTGAAATGATAACTTCATGTCGGACTTAAAGTTGAAAATCGGTTCAGTGATCTTTAACTTTTTGGGATATAAGAACAAAGAACGAACTAGGATATTGTGTATAAGGCACATTCTGAGCTTCTATCGTTCAATGGTTTTATGATTTCAGGCCCACGCGTCATTGGGTGGATTCGAAGATTATTTGTTTAAGGAAGTGATGCAACTCACGACTTTATCGAAGGTCTGGTCCACTTGTTAATTTGTAGGATGGAGGTATTAAATGTAAAGTAGATCAATGGTTAATATCACGACACTTGTTGACACAAGACTTGTTGTACTAAAATTGTACAAGCATGACAAGATAAATTTTAAATTAACCAAAGACAACATTTGAAATAATTTATTAAAATTTTATCGCACAGATTTAAAAATCATAAAGGTGGCGTTCTCTGCCCTTCGACCACTAGAATAATCAGAAATATTTATATTATTATTTAACCCGGCGAACTTCGTACCGCCTCCACACATTTTTCGTGATTTTTTAATGTTTTAATAGTTATTCTGCTATTCGGGGCGGAGACAAATTAAACAAATCAAAGATCACAAAAATCGGTCCACCTGTTCTTGACTTATATATGGTGTAACTTACCCGACTTTGTTTTATATACAACGTGTATAGATAAGCTGCGCCCGCGATTATTTTGCGTGAACTACTAGGTAAGTAGTACTTCATGCGTCGGGAGACATCTATTGCGACGTCAAGACACGCATTGCTGCTGCGTGGGCCAACTGGCGAGAGGTGACTGGTGTCAGTTGTGACCCCAGAATGCCGGTTAACGTGAAAGGACTGGTCTATAAGTCCATCATTAGGCCTGTCCTTTTATATGGCAGCGAAGCATTAAGTCCACCTTTTGTACCATTTAATTTTGTGCAATAAAAAAAAATACACTTATTTCAGGCTACTGAGCCCATAAAGTTTTAGTAAGACTTAATGATAATGTTGTTAGTAATAACAAAAGAATAGTCTAGTCAAGTAGCAATAAAGTTTAAATAAATAAATAAAGCGTGACCGCTGTTTGAGCGAAACAAGCAGGAGCTGCCTGTCACGGAGATGAATATGCTGCGGTGGATATGCGGAGTCACGCGGAAGGACCGCGTGAGGAACTCGCGCATCCGCGGTAGCCTTCGTGTCCGTGATATTGCAGACAAACTGCAGGAGAGTCGCCTACGCTGGTACGGCCATGTTTTGCGGAAACCGGCAAAACAAATGTCTAGCCATGCCGCCACCGCCGGGTCCTGGCAAAAGGGGTAGACTCAAAAATGCTACCTTGATGTCATGAGGGCTGACATGCATGCGAATGATCTCACATCTAGAGACGCTCGAGACCGTGCGAAGTGGAGCAGTAAATCAAGGAAAGCGGACCTTGGGCTCCAAAGCGATGGCTTTGGCCGCAACCGGGATTGACCGTATAGATGATGATGATACTAGGTAAGTAATAATGTTATTAAGACCTACTAACAGAACATGATAGATTCAGATTTTACTTCAATCTGTATTTAAAAAACCAAAAGTCGATCTCTGTCAATTTAATAAAATAACAGATACATTAGGATTTATTAAAACAAATTTAGGATAAATATAGATTTATGAGGGTTCAAATTCAAATTCTTTTATTTACAGTAAATAGGGTATCATCATTACCCAATTTTGTGAGTGTTATCAACTCATCAGTAAGCACTTATGCCTATTTAGCTATTCTAGTTTATAGCATGCAAAATTTGAATACACAAATGAATACCTACAATTCATAATTATTTTATAAAGTTTAAAAATTAAATTAAATAGTTGCATCATTATTATCCATTTGATCAAATGATTGTTATATATTAAATAGCTATCATTCAATCATTTATTGACATGTCCTACTATAAAATTTCATTATGTATACCTATATATTATATATGCCCTAAAGCTGTGCCCTAAAGTGGCCCTAAAAGATTTCGACATGCCTTTGGAATACTATTATCTTTTCTGTGATATGAATTCGCAATGTTTAATTATGAAGAGTAATTTCAAATCAACCTTTAGAACTTCCATCATTAATGATTAGCTAATTACGATGCATTAAAAACAATTTTTTTGTCGATGAATCTAACTCATTAAAGGTATAGCAAAGTAAAGGTCAGTAATTTTTCTCTTAATAGAAATAAAATATAAATTAAATTAAAAATTAAAACACTAAATAGCTAAAAATAACTTTTAAACAATAATACCAAACAGGTATTTTTGGTGTTTTTTTTAAATAAAAATTTGTTTTATTTGTCTGTTTTTTAGTGTATTTTTACATTCTAAATGGCGATCTGTGATGTTATTATAGCTAAATTGCTTCTCATGACGATTCAAATAAGTCCAAAGGCGGCTATGATACATTGTTGTATCACAGAGTTCCGGTGCTTACCTTCCGCCTTCTTCATCAGATCAGTTTGATGGTATCATTCTCACGAGAATCATATATTAAAATTTGATTTGTTGACTATGGCAAGGCTTAACAGTCTTAATAAAAATATCTTATCGTGTGGGTGGGGCGTGCGTGGCGTACCTTACTCGTGGAAGACAATTGTGGCCAACTATGGTCTCCTTCATCAGTTCCACCTTAGCAAATGATACTTTCTGAATGCAAATGCTTGACTTGTTGTTAAATATACTAAAATCGCTATATGTATACCTATAATATTTTAGGGTTTCCCTCAATTCCTCATGGATCCCATCATCTGAATTGAATTTTGAAAAAAAATGGGACCAATCTGAAGGTATACCCTTTCAATTGAAAAAAGAATTTTTCAAATCGGTTCATTAATGGCGGAGTTCTGAGGTAACAAATTAAAAAAAAAATACATACAACCGAATTGAGAACCACCTCCTTTTTTGAAGTCGGTTAATAATTAAAATCAATTTATGCAAATAGCCTCAAAAGGCACATTTAGTCTTAATAGTGCAGACGTAATCTTTAACAAAGCAAGCATGCCCTTAAAAGCCTATTTACTCATGTCTTGAAGAAGGCCTTAAAGTTGAACTGAGTCTACCGTACTATTCTGTTTATATCCCAGTAATCGTTGCCCACCATCCATTACTCATTGATCTTATTTAACTCTAATCAGATCTAAATTGGTTCGAAGATATGTTCTTCAGATTGCTACCACTCAACCTGTCAACGATCTAAACAAATTTCGTTCGTTACATAATTTACAAAAACACTATTCGTACTTAGAAATGCCCCAACATGTGTTGACGTGACCAGCCCATTACTACGTCTCTAGATATCGGAAAAAACATAAAAGCAGTCATTCGTGTTTAATGCATTTTCAATCGATATGTTAAATCCCGTACCAATTGAGAAATAGACGTCAAATAATTGACGAGCGAGTGGGCGTAGTAATAAAATAATTCACCTTGAATTTAAATGTTTGATTTGTGGTTTGCTACACCTACTTGTTTCTTATTACTAAACTTTCTATACTTTTTTCGTTATTCATATCTTGTTGAACTGATCTTTTTGTGAGGATCCGAACTACTTTTCTTATAAGTATAACCATCCAAGTATTAGATAACATTCAACTTTGTTTCTGTGGATTACGGTGTTGTTTAGTTTCATTTTTAAATGATGGGTTAGTCTAGTAAAAGTTGAATGCCTGAGCTTCTGTTAATCTTATTGCAGACTGTTGTTAGTTCAATTGTTTCTTGTGTGCTTTCTCCGCTGAGAATTATCCTCTAACACTATTGTGGAATTGAAAACGTGCAAAGCGTTAACGCCTAAAACAATGATAATTGCCTCTCTTACAACTTAATTTTAGAATTATTGCACTTGAAAACGTAATAAATTGTCTGGAGCCTTAGTTCGTTGAACTATCACATGAAACCTGCTTGTATTGCTAAAGTTTAAAAATTCATTTATTAACTCTAACTCATTTTGAAAATGAGTTGTATTCAATGTTTGGTTAACATCATCAACCTATCACAAAACGCAAAAAGGTAAAAATCTTTTTAGTAACCAGCCAATCTGGATATTATTGGGGATCTAAAAGTCATCTGGAAGCCTATGTTCAGCAGTGGTCATCCTATGGCTGAAACGATGATAATGATGATGAAATTTGACATTTTGAGTAGGTTAACATGGTGTTGCTACACAAATTGCAAGCTGAAAATTAAAATTAATAAAGTAATTTAAAGATCAACCAAAAAACTAATTTAGAATTTCGTAAACTTAAGGAACAGTTTTGTAACATAGAACCGGTCAGTTCAAAAACACATTATGACTAGCTCAGCTGTCTAGATCAGACCGAAATGGTTTTGCAAACGGAGATGTAATACACGTAGCTATCGCTTCAAGATCGCCAGTGAGAGGATGACGTTGATTTAAAATTGATAAACATCAAGTTATGTGACATCTTCAATGTTTAAACAAAATATTCTCAAGAGTTGGTTAGCAATTGTTTTCGTCAATAAATAATACAGAGAGTAAACGATAAGTAATCTCACGATTTGTATGTGAGAGATATATTTGAATTTATTATATTTTAACGTCACATACTCGTATTGTCCTATACGAGAAATGTGCCAGGATGTGTCAATCTTGTTATGTGAAAAACTATAATGTTACCGCGAAAACGGAACGGGAGACGATTTTTTTAATCATGCGAATTCCAATCCGAATGCGAAATTGCAAGATTCGCGCATGTGAATAACTAAAATCACTATTTTTGGAAATTTATTTTGTGAATTCTACTACGAGTGTTCCTAGTTCTATTATATTTATATTTCCTATTTTTCGATTTCTACTAATAAAGTACGGAATAATGACATTTACAAGTAAACATTTGGTTAACAGAGATTTGACATAATAACTTTTTATTTAAGTACGTTCCGTTTTTTATAATGTTAAATATAATTCCAAGATCTGCCAAATACAATAAAAGCTGTTTAACAATGTGTCTGTAAAGATATATAACAAAATACCTAATGACATTAAAAATCAAAATATAAATATGTTTAAATCAAAATTGTGTGGCTTATAGATAACAGAATTTATGACATAATTTTTTTTATTGACTGCAGATTTTAAATAATTAATTATTACAAATTTTTCTGACATTTTGCTGTAGGTAATTACTTTAATTTTTATTGACATATAATTTCTAGTTAATGTTATGAATATGATTGTAAGTAATTTGTTGATTTTTTACTCAATTATAAAAATTTTGCATGCTATTTTTGATAGCGAGACATGAGTGCTCATCTAAACTGTATCATCCTTGTATTACACAGTTATTACAGTTTTTAAAATCAATTGGTTTTTGCAGTTTGGTTTTTAATATTTTTGGCGTAAAACAAAAACAGTAAACACTTAATTCAAGAGATAACAAATGCGTGACGTCATGAGCAATATAAATTAATTTCACAATCGAATTGTTTTCGTGTTCGATTTGAAGGTCATTTCTAATGTTTCAAAGATACATCTCCTGCCGAATGCCCACAACGACCGCCGCTCGCGCGTTGTTTGCGACAATGCATGCAGTTTTTGGTATACACAAACAAAGACGAAGTGGTGAGATTGCAGCTCGCGTGTAGTTCACGAGCGGTGTGCGAACAGACCGCACTACGTAATTCGTGCGACCACAGCGCGTATGGGAGATCGGGGATAGTTGACTATAGGTATTGGTTGACTAACTGTCAAAAACTAGACATAGACACAGTGTTGCGTTTTTAACTGAGTGCTAGACATGCACTGCTACGTGTCCCACGACTGAGCGGGGACAGGAAACTGCGTTTTGCACCCAGTAAACATTTTTAACAGAACAGTAAAATTATAATTATTCTGACATTTAGTCAACCTACCCCTATATTAATTTATCCCCGGTCTCCCCTACAGCATTCGCGAGATCTGTATGCACCCTTCAAATCACAATTCAAGTTTTAGAAGAACCGTCAAATTGATGATAAATAGGTACCGTGACTTCTGAATATAACCATCTTGGAATGTAACCTAACACGTTACATTCCAAGTGTGTTATGTTACATTCCAAATAACCTAAAATGTTGGTATAGTAAAATGTAAAAGTATAGTATGCCTATACACGTCCCACCGCAGGGCACAGGCCTCACCTCTTTTATGTGGTTCGGACCATAGTTCACCACGCGGGCCCAGTGCGTATTGGTGGAGGTGTTTGTAAGGCCAGTGACTTAACCGTACCGTCAGATGTTATTAAGCCGCCTTAAGGCCTCTGCCCCCCTAGCATGACTACTAAAACACGATATGATATGATATAATATAGCGATATATCGATACCAATTGTAGAATTTTTTTTTGTTTAAATTCAAAATATATTTATTGTGAATCACAGGTATAAAGGTCATAAAATAAAAAATACGGATCAGCTGTGTTCCGCCACACGGGCATACAATGTCAATTAAATATGCTATTAAAATAATTTAAAAAACAAAATAGAATCATTTTCATTAATAAAATCGGATTGCACGTGGTTTAGAAACTTTGATCAGTCAAAAAATCATTTGTCTTATAATAAAATTTATCTGTAAGGAAATCGTAGTTTTCGTTTGAAACAACTTAGTTCATCGGTGTTACGAATTGACTCAGGAATTTTGTTAAAGATATGAGGTGCGTTTCCAAAGACACTTTGGCGTAGCAGATTTGTCCTACTCGCTATTGTACACAGTTTATGTTTATGTTAAATATGATGGATATAGCCGCCATTTAGATTTTTTATCGAAACAGCGATCATAATATGTAACGTAACCGGCACGGCGATTCAACACGGAGGCTATGTCTATCATATTTTGACAGTTGGAGTCGATATATCACTATATCATATCATATCATATCGTGTTTTAGTGCTCATGCTAGGCAGGCTGACTAGGCTTCTCGACTAGTATCATGCGATATTACCTAGCTATAAGAGATATAAACGTGCCTAAGGAACGTTAAAATGTATATATTTCAAATGAATCCAATCCATTAGTTCCAACTCTAACGCATTAACCAATAGTTATTTAGACATAGCTGAGACCGCTCTATCTAAACGATTCTGTTGCGTACTCCAGTCTAGATAGTTTCAAAATATATTTTGTATAATCTTATTTTATGCTAATAGAACACATCAATGTTGGATTACAATAATAGATAATGAACGTCAGTATTAAATATTTATTAAATTCTGTCTTTTTACTAGAGATTACGACAGAATATTAATTTATGTGGAAATATGGATTTCAACAATGTATTATATCATATGCAAATGGGTCACAAAATATGAAAATAATTTATTTTTAATACTTTACGAGTAATAAAGTTCCCAATATATCGTTTATGGAATCTATCTTTGTAATGTCCAGAAAGAGCAACAAAGTTTATTATGAAGTTAACATCGAGGTCGTGCAAAATGAAATAAATATATCGTCTACCTAGTTAGGTTATTATTGACGACCTCCGCAGCCGAGAGGCGAGCATACCGGACTCAGTGTCGCTATCTCTGAGGTTCCGGGTTCGATTCCCGGTCGGTCAATGTAGGAAAATAACTTTTCTATATTGTCTCGGGTCTGGGTGTTGTGGTACCGTCGTTGTTTCTAATTTCTGTAACACAAGTGCTTAAGCTACTTATCATAGGATCAGTGCAATGTATGTGATAAGATAATGTTGTCTAATATTTATATTTATTAAATAATTTACATTATACAGATTGTTATAATATTTTCGACATTAGTCACATGGAAAAGGTGGTTTTAATTGGTAAATCAGCAGCTCTGATAAAGGTTTTTGTTCTGTGTAGACAGGGTTATACATTGCAAAAAAGTGATAAATTTCCTGGGGTTACTCAGAATCTGCAGCCACCATGGCTGCTGATGTATGCTGACGATATCGCACTGGTGGACGCGGACAGGGGCAGGCTGGTGAGATGGGTGAACGAGTGGAAGCAGTCGCTTGAGAGCGGTGGTCTGAAACTCAATGTGGCGAAGACCGAGTACCTGGCCTGTAACTCTACAGATCCAACACCCGTTCGCATAGGCGGAGACAAGATCGAGCGCAAGGACCAGTTTAAATACCTTGGATCTGTACTTCACGCGTCCGGAGACATCGATTGCGACGTCAAAGCACGCATTGCTGCTGCGTGGGCCAAATGGCGAGAGGTGACTGGTGTCATTTGTGACCCCAGAATGCCGGTTAAGCTTAAAGGACAGATCTATAAGTCCATCATTAGGCCTGTTCTTTTATATGGCAGCGAAGCATGGCCGCTACTTGAGCGACACAAGCAGGAGCTGCGTGTCACGGAGATGAATATGCTGCGGTGGATGTTCGGAGTCACGCGTAAGGACCGCGTGAGGAACTCGCGCATCCGCGGTAGCCTTCGTGTCCGTGATATTGCAGACAAACTGCAGGAGAGTCGCCTACGCTGGTACGGCCATGTTTTGCGAAAACCGGCAAGCTACGTAGGAAACAAATGTCTGGCCATGCCGCCACCGCCAGGTCCTGGCAAAAGGGGTAGACCCAAGAAATGCTGGCTTGACGTTGTGAGGGCTGACATGCGAGCCAATGATCTCACAACTAGAGACGCTCAAGACCGCGCGAAGTGGAGGAGCAAATCAAGGAAAGCGGACCTTGGGCTCCAAAGCAATGGCTTTGGACGCAACCGGGATTGACCGTATAGATGATGATGATGACTCAGAATCTGCAGCAACTTAAGGCGCCGGGTAAGGAGAATACACGTAAAAGAGGTGTTTTTAGACAAGTTTTCTGGCAAAACTACTGGATAGGATGTAGAAATTAATATATCATGTAAGTTGAAGTTTTCCCTATTGTATTTAAATATTAGTTATTTAGATACAATAGGCTCCAAAACTGAGAAGGGCACAGGCGCAGGAGTACACTCTTTAGATCTCAACATTAACATAAGCATGGCACTAGGCCCACAAAGCTCATCTACCAATGCGAGTGTGTAGCCATCAACGAAGCTGCCAATGCCATAGCCAGACGAGAAATTACCGACCTCAACATTCGGATACTCTCTGACAGCATGGCAGGGCTAAAGCACTTGACAGCTACACCAGCAACTCAAAACTCGTATACAAATGCTACCTCTCTCTGCAAAAGATTGCTACAGCCAACAAGGTAACACTGCAGTGGATAAAAGGGCATAGTAAATCCTTAGGCAACGACGCCGCAGATGAGTTGGCAAGGAGAGGTTCGGACATGGTCACTGAGGGGCCACTTCCAATACTCCCTCTACCATACTCCCAACTGCGTGACTGGATCAGGAATCGTACACTATCACAACAAAACAAACGATGGACACTGAGTACTGCATGCAGGCAATCAAAATTGACTCTTTCAGGGGTCAAGCCCAGATTGAACCGACGTATACTTTGCCTCGAAAGACAGTTACCGGTCACTGTCTCCTAATCAACACCTTTACACCATAGGTAACACAGACAGCCCTCTGTGACACGTGACAACCCAAGGTCGCGAAGCCTGTGAAAATCCCAGGAAACTTCTGCGCTTCTGGGCGGAGCTAGGCTGGTTATATCCGTAACCATCACACCCCTACGCACAAAGGACCGAACTTGAGTCTAAGTGCGGATAAGAGAGTCCAATCTCATACTCATACTCATACTCATACTAGTTAATATTTCTTTTAAACACTAAAAATATTTTAAAGTACCACAAATATTGCGAGCTTGTACACATTTATATTTTAAACGACGTTTTTGTTCAGCTTTAAAGTTTGTTTAGTTATTTATAACTAAACTCTTAGCGCCTACTTTTCCATGAGCGAATATTTTGCTCGCAATGATAATCTATTTGCACAGGAGCGCAATGGATGGATGTTTAGTCTGTGGGAAGCATTTGTATTTTTTTTGTACTTGTCTTACCCGTCGCTTTAATCGATTTACGTAAAAGCAAATCTTATTTTAATTTTTAAATAAAACTCGGAAAATCAGTAAATATCTTTAAGACTCGATTCCTTTTATAGACAAATTATTTACATACCAATAAGTTACTATATAACCCTCGGTGCGCGAGTTTGACTCTAACTTGGCCGTTTTTTTAATTTTTGGGGCCTATACCAATTTTTTTCAGTTCAGTTTGTCAGATTGTCTTCTAAAGAGATTAGAAGACAATCTGACAAACTAACTGACATTGATAGTCGTCCGTACAAATTTCCGAAGTGTCGTACACAAATGAACTTAGACCGGGGCCTAGAACACAATAGTGCTATAATTGTCATTGGACCACCGGTATGACTCCCAGCAACTTGACCGGTTCAGATTCACTATGCCAACGCTAATGATACATACTATTAAAGTTTTATTACATCTTGACAACACCCACACAAAAGTGCAAGTGAGGTTGTGCAGGTAGCAGCGCGTGCGCAGGTTTCACTGCAGTGCTTTCTAAGTAACTCGACCGCGCTCCCTGGGCCCGTAATTGATACCTGCGCGTTGGCAGTTCATTAGTTGTCTATTGAAAAGATGTAATATCCGATATTACGTGGGCGCATTGTTTTAAAAATTACTATTGATTTGATATACTGATCAGAAAAGTTACATAACTTATAATCATGGCCCAGCCTGCCTAGCATGAGCACTAAAAACACGATATGATATGATATGATATAGCGAAATATCGACACCAACTGTAAAAATATGATAGATATAGCCGCCATGTTGAATCGCCGTCACATACGAGTATTAAGATCGCTGTTTCGATAAAAAATTAAAATGGCGGCTAAATCTATCATATTTTTAAAGTTGGTGTCGATATTTCGCTATATCATATCATATCATATCGTATTTTTAGTGCTCATGCTAGGCAGGCAGAATTAGTTATTGTTCTTGATACCCCTCATGGTAAAATCAACGAGTCAAATGTAACACCTATTTATATTTTTAAAATGAACATTTACAAAGAATTAAGTTTAATAATAAATCCTTGCGTTCAATCATCATCATCATCATCATTTTAGCCATAGAACGTCCACTGCTGAACAAAGGCCTCCCCCAATGACTTATCATCAGGGGGGATTGTCAATACTCGCCACGCTTGGCAGGCGGGTTAGCGAGCGCAGTTTTTTATACGATTTCGCACTAAGACGCTGCTGCCCGTCTCGTGCTACAGGAATTAGTCGTCTCTTACGACACGCCTCCTATTGCGCACAATAAACTGCCCCAATATATGTACGTCTTATTTAAATCTAAATTATTCTTACATAAATCAAAATCATTAAATTATTAGCGTATATTTTTACTTATGAAAGGCTTTTATAAAATAATAGAATATCTTAATCTAAATCTGTAGTTTGATGCAATGTATTTTTATTCATTTTTTTGCGTAATTACTTCATTCTTAATTGCCTGCTTGTACACAAGCAGAATACTGTTCTCAACTTTATTATTCCAACTGAAATCACATAATGTATTCTGGCAAATAAATGACTTGATTTGATTTTGATTTAAATTATAATAGTACAACATCATATCTTATCATTTTGTGCATTAAGGGACATCGTTGAAGGCAGCCCACGAAACTCAAAAGTTCTTACGTTTTTAACAAATCACTACCCTGATTTACAATTAATACCGATTATAATGTAATTTGCTGACGTAATAACAATATTTTTATTTTAAAACAATCACTTTAATAAATAATTTTGCCTCCATTTTATTCTGTCATAAATATGACTGATTGATTAAAACATTATTTTCGACAGAATTTGACTCTATGAGGTCTATTTATTTTTAACACATTGAGCGCCGTGAATAAATAAATTTTCTGTTGTGTCTAGTTTCGTGGCAGTCAAAGGCTTAAGTGAATATTTGAATTTGAGTTTTGTAATTTTCACGGGCTTCCTTGGACAATCCCCCTTAGAACAAGAGTGCGTGCTAGCTGATAATCACCGCTGACGTGGTGCGTAGTAGATAATAATCAACTACTGATTGATTGACCGGTGGGTAATCTGTGGCAGGGGGTAATGGGCTGTCTGCATCGAGATAAACGTCTTAATCATAATGTTCATCCTTTAAGTATTGTATTGTTAGTATTGCAGACTCGTCTGAATTGCAAAACAGTAATTTGAAGTGGATTAATGTTCAATATAATATAAGTTTGGAATTTCAAAATTACTTGTGGTAATGGCGCAGCCATTCGCCTTGAACGCAAAGGGTCCGATTCCCGAGTTACATAGACGGCTGGACAGCGTTCGGAAAACTACGTAACGTCTTCTCGTCCAAAATACCTCAGTGTCTAAAGACAAAAGTCTACAACCAGTGTGTGTTACCAGTGATGACATATGGAACTGAAACGTGGCCTCTCACTATGGGCCTCATAAGAAAGCTCAAGGTTGCACAGCGTGCTATGGAAAGGGCTATGCTCGGCGTTCCTTTGCGAGATCGAATCAGGAATGAGGAGATTTGTAAACGATCAAAAGTTGCTGACATAGCCCAACGGATAAGCAAGCTGAAGTGGCAGTGGGCGGGGCACATAGCACGTAGAACTGACGGCCGATGGGGCAGAAAGGTTCTGGAATGGAGGCCACGTACCGGCAAGCGCAGCGTAGGACGTCCACCTACAAGGTGGACAGACGACCTGGTAAAGGTTGCAGGAAGCCGCTGGATGCGAGCCGCTTTCAACCGGCCAATCTGGAAGTCACTGGGGGAGGCCTATGTTCGGCAGTGGACGTCCTATGGCTGAAATGATGATGATGATGATGATAGACAGATATTAAATGTAGAAAATTAGCTTTTCTATATTGTCTCGGGTCTGAGTGCTGTGGCACTGACGTTGCGTCTGATTTCTGATCGGATCAGAGCAATGTATGTGATGTTGTCCAATATAAAATAAAAGTAGGAACACCAGTAACTAATAGATAAAACCGGCCAAGTACGTATCGGATGACGCGGAATGTAGGGTTCCGTAGTTGCCCGTCACAATGTTTATGCGGCATTTGGTATCTGCTTTACTTAATTAACTATAGAAAAATATTAAAAATAAAATAAAAACTTTATTTGTAATAAATGTGGTACATCATTACATAGGTGTTCAGGGTTAGTTCGATCATTGCACATTTAGCTAAATGTTAGCATGCAAATCTTAAGCTAGGGTATTGTAATTTATATATTATATTACAAAATATTTAAGAATAACATTAGGTGTAACTCACATATTTTATTTTAAAAACTCATCAATTGTGTAAGAAGCTTTCTGCATTAACCATTTTCGAAGTGCCGACTTAAATCTGGTGTACGGGAGCTCTTTTATACTACATAACTAACTAAGTAATTTTCTTCTTCAAATACATTTTAAAAGTTTGCACATTAAAGCTTAACATTATGCAAACAATTTCCTGAATCAAAAAGATCTTTAGACACTTGCAATATTTTTAAAAGACCTATCCAATACACCATAGAATAAAAGATAAAAAAATACTTACTTTACTTACACTTTACATATTGTCTACACTGAAAAAAAAATATATAAATTCTACTACTTTGTCGGCGTTATTAATGTATAAACATGCGAAATTACAGCTCTCTAGTAGTAAGCAGCGTCTTCGTGCGAAATATTATAAAAAAACTGCGCTTGCCAACCCGCCTGCCAAGCGTTGCGTTGCGAGTATTGGCAATCCTCTCCGATGATAGGTCATTGGAAGAGGCCTATGTTCAGCAGTGGACATCTTATGGCTGAAATGATGATGATGATGAGTATTAAGAGTATCTGAGCTAAAACGCGGACAGACAGACAAACGGTCGGACAAACTATAAGGGTTCTATTAAGGGTAAAGTTGAGCACGAAACTCTAAAAATGTATTCAGCCCTTGAAATATGATTCAAAATGATCCATGGGAATAATGATCATTACGCAAGTAAACACATGAGATGATAATTACTATAAAATTTGGGTCTCAGAGTGTTTATTGCCGGGAAAGTAATTGTCGAGCTAAACGAGCTAGCGCAGATAGCCAAAATGAAACAGCCACACCATTCCAGCGAAATATACAATTTGTATGAGTAAGACATGGGTTTGACGGAGTTATAGAAATGAGAACAAAACGTAGCCATTGTTCATAAAGCTCTACCTTCATGAGTTCAGGATAATGTTTAGGAGCCAATTCGTATTTTTAGCGCAAAATCTAATATTTCCAGCGCCTAATTTGTGACCTTAGGAAAGATTTTAAGAATATGAAATACATGCAAAAGCAAGCCTAATCTTTGGTTTAGACGTTTAATGTAGCACATTTGCAAATAACACTATTTTTATTTATAAAATTATCAAACCCGCCACTTCAATTGACGTAAAGTGTTTGCCTTGTCAATTTCAAGCAACTAAATCTTTTATTTCATCCATTATTATTGCTGAATAAATACGTCAAAAAATCAGACATAATTTTGTCGACGTTTAATGTACGATAATATAGATTTATTATCACAATAACTGGAAATAAAATTAAACAATTTGTGAATTATTTCGAAAAATTGCGCTAGTTTACTAAGGATTTTTATTTTAAACTAGCTGTCCCGGCGAACTTCGTACCGCCAAAAAGTTAAACTGAACGACAAATAAAATAGTTGTTTTTACTACTTTCCTTGCAATTTCTATATATATTCTCACTTTTTAAACCTTCCCTGAACTTCCACAAACATTTTAAGATCAAAATTAGCCAAATCGGTCCAGCCGTTCTCGAGTTTTAGCGAGACAAACGAACAGCAATTCATTTTAATATATATACATTAAGTATAATTACAATTAAAAGTTTGTGTCACAGTACCTTTGATCTTTATTTATATGAAATATGTAATTTTTTAAAAATCCAATCAGGTAATTAGAACCAAAAACGCTTTGATAACTTACCCTAAATCCTAAATTTTCTATGCACAAGCGCGCGCTCCATACAAACGGCGCGATTTTGTGAAATGGCTCTTATGGTAGATAAGTGCCTTCAGTTTGTTGCATTATAGGCAAATCTAAAATAACCTTAATTACTTCAACTTTTCTCTGTTCCATCAATTAGAAAAAAAAAGAGAGGGAGAATTTTATTTTATTTTATTAGACACAACTTTATTAAAATAATATAAAGAGCACAAGCTATTTTTAAACCTATTAATGAATTAAAATTTTACATCCAATTGAGGTATTAGCACGGTGTATCGCCTTTAACGCAAACGGTTCCGGGTTCGATTCCCGCTTCAGTTCAATTTAGAAAATGAACTTTTCTGAATTTTCCAGAGCCTGGGTGTACTGGGAGACACCCCCGACAAAATTCGTTGTCTAATACGTCGTAAAAAATCCTTACTTTGACGATTGATTGGTGGGTTGTCTGGCGCATATTAATTATTGATTTATTATTTTAGAAATGCACATTATTTTCTGTTCTTCTTGATCTGTGGTTTCGTCGGAGCCAAAAGCCAAACTTTGCATAATTGGTAAGACGCAACGCACCAGCCTTCTAAATTATTTGTTCACGCTTCAAATTATAATCGTTAAGCTTCACAGTTTTTAATGGAAAAATGTTTTAACTTTGTTTTTACAGGTCCGCATCAATAGGTTAGAAATTATTTTTGAGAGCGAGTTTACTTTGGTTGCTGGTGGCTGTCAATATTATTGTCGATTTAGGGCAGTTCTTCACTAATTCGAAAGGAGGTATTTACTATATTGATTTTACCAATTATGAGAATGGAAAAAGGCAATAGTTACATTTAAACTTTTTTTTTTGCATATATAATGCTAGTTTAATACATCAAGAAAAATAATTTTACTTAAAATTTTTTTTAACCCAGGACCCTTCGCTGTCCGGGCGACTGCTCTTCAAACTGAGCTACGGAGGACATAGTAATGTTGGCGAATTTTTCAAGCGTTTATAAATTATAAATTCGCCAACATTACTATGTCCTCCGTAGCTCAGCTATTTTCCTTGATATAAAATAGTTGCATTGTCAACAATATTGACGGGTGTACGAAACCCATTGAAAATATTTGTTTGTTATAATTACCTTTACTTGTGCTTGATCACTTAAATATAAAAGTATTATGTACTTAAACAGTATATAAGGTGATAACTACTTTACTTGAAATAAAAATCTGCCATAAATATCACCTTCGAGATAAAACATTGTAAATGCAAAAAAGAGAAAAAAAATAGGAATACAGTCGCTTAAAGCAAAATGACGTGGCTTCTATTCCCACCTAAGGTCGTCAAATTTTTTCACATGAAATATATTTTTTTTACCAGCATTAACTGCAAAAATATTTTTTTACTTCGATAATTGTTGAAAGTTTGTTTGACTCAAAGGCCTTTGTATAGAGGCTTGTTATAAACAAAATAAAATTTTTTGTTGTGCCCAATCAGTCCCTAATTTAAATATTTAAACACATTAGGACTTGTCAGAAGCGCTCATCTTTAAACGTTATTAATGTCTGCGTTGCTTATATTTTAGTACACACTTATAAAAGTAAAAGTCAAACTTGATTTGTGGATAAATCGTTATAGGAACTAATCTAGGAAGAGGGTCACGTAACGATGAGACTGATAGGTGTGAGTGTTGATGAGTGGACAGCTAGAGGACGACCTAAGAAATGATGGATGGATTTTGTGAGAGGTGATATGACTAAGAAGGAAGTAGATGATGAATTATGATATCATTCATCATCACCATCATTTCAGCCATAGGACGTCCACTGCTGAACATAGGCCTCCCCGAGACTTCCAGATTGGCCGGTTAACCCAAATTAAATGGCGTTGTAATAACATACTTCATTAAAACATTGTTCATTAAAACATTGTAATATCTTAAAGCAATTTACCGCCGAAATGATTACACCTCATTAAATTATAAACACTAATCCTATGTTCTTTATTTTTAACAAGATTGCGTAAAGATTAGACTAATAATAGAAAAAAACTTTAAGTATTCCTTTACGTAATGTTTTACAATCGTTCTTGAAACTCTAAACGTTACTAAATTAAAGTAATGACCGCTTTCTATACTTAACAATTCGACAACCTAGATACTAATGCATTATAGTCAAAACAATGGATTATCGGCCCAATTTCAAAAAGAAAATCTCATTTGGCTGATGACAGAGTTTAAGCAACTTTTGTGTAACAGTTATTATTAGATGAAAGGTTATGCTTGCGGATCTGGTTGTTAATAATTTTGTTTATCATAAAACACTCCTTGGTCTTACATTTTCTGAATAGAAGAATAAAGCCACCTATTATAGCGTCATTAACATTTTTTATAGAGTAAAGTAGTGTTTTCGAACCTACCGAATTGCACTATTCATCATCATCATCATCATCATTTCAGCCATAGGACGTCCACTGCTGAACATAGGTCTTCCCCAGTGACTTCCAGATTGGCCGGTTGGAAGCGGCCCGCATACAGCGACTTCCTGCAACCTTTACTATGTCGTCTGTCCACCTTGTAGGTGGAAATCTTACGCTGCGCTTGCCGGTACGTGGCCTCCATTCCAGAACCTTTCTGCCCCATCGGCCGTCAGTTCTACGTGCTATGTGCCCCGCCCACTGCCACTTCAGCTTGCTAATCCGTTAGGCTATGTCAGCGACTTTTGTTCGTTTACGTATCTCCTCATTTCTGATTCGATCTCGACACCGAGCATAGCTCTTTCCATAGCACGCTGTGCTACTATGCAATTGCACTATTAGTAGACCTTTAAAAACTATCTACTCTATTAAACTCTCGATATGTCCATCGATAGTATCGATATCCAAAATACAGCCATATTCTATTAATTTTATTAATAACTTATTACAGCTCGCATCGGTTCTATCGATACTATTATAGTTATATATACAATAGTTGTACAATAGAGATAATCTACGAGTAAATAAGAATGTATGTGAAGCCAAAATCAGACCATTTAGGCAGCCATGTGCACCTAATTTCAGTGCAAAATTGAAATACAGTTTTATGCTTGTGTGCGTCTATGATGCGTGATAAAGCGTCAGAAGTCTATCGCCAAAGGAAGGTGCGAATTATCACACCTTCTTTTAGCGATAGACTTCTACACATTGTGCGTGTGCATTTTGATTTATCCAAGTGCATACTGCACACGTGATTTGCTCATTTCTTCTTCAATTTTTCTATTGTACTCGTATGACACAATTACTATTGTATAAGTAGTTACATAAACTTCTAATTATGTTCCATAATCTCGTCCTCATTGTGTACAATGTAGTACGCACTTTTTGCTACTGCACTGATTACAATCTTCAAAGTTAGGCGCGTGCTTGAACGCGTCAATAAACTAAAAAATAAATAACCGGAACGTGCCCGCACCGTCACCTATCAATGTCATCTGTCACCTGTCAATGTCATTTGTACTTTTTTGTACACAGCACTGAAGACATAATTAATTAGAATAAATTAGTTTTTTAACTAATTAGTGATTTACAGCTTACATACAAATGCAAAAAACCAAGGAGAAAATACGGTGATGTTTGTGTAAAAGTATGGTGGCTGGAAAACAAAACTTGTCAGTTGAATTTGTGAAATTGTTGGACCGATACCTCGGCTCAATTATTACGATTATTACGATTTCTATCACCACCACAGCACACTAAAATATAATATCATCACCATCATCTCAGCCTATTACAGCCCACTGCTGGATGTAAGGGAAGGACGCAAAGAGCGCCAAGGAGTACGATCTCCTGCTTTGATACAAATGTATCCAGCCATATTCCTGAGTTCGTCGGCCCATCGAATTGAGAAGCGTCCTACACTACGTTCGCCGAGACGTGGCCTCCACTCCAACAACATAATCAGCCAGAAATTAATCATGAAAACAAGGAGTGTGTGTGACAGAATGGCGTTATTCTTCAGCCCGCAAACGAGACAGAATGAATGACATCGGAGCTTTCACGGGAGGTTGGCCGTGGTGATCATTAAGTTCATTTTAGTTGTCTCTCATGTCTCAGAATGAATGACATCGGAGCCTTCACGGGAGGTTGGCCGTTGGTGATCATTATGTTCATTCTAGTTGTCTGTCATGTCTCCGAATGACTCCACAGAAACTGCTCTGTACAGAAGCACTGGCCTTTACGATGGAGTGGCCAGTGGGTTTTTGTTCAGTCTGAAGCGTCTCCTCGAGGGATTCCTCCTGAGACGTAACATTATGGCTCTAGTCTTCATGAAGAGTTGACCATGAGACCGATATAATGTTGCACCAGAAATATACTACAAAGGATCTGTAATAGCATAAGGTAAGTTATTAATATTATAAATTTATTCTAGCGCATCATATGTACCGAGAGAACAATTATTCCTCTTGTCTGTCTCGCAGCAGAATTATAACACTTCCACTTGCTTTCACGAGGGGTTAGCCTGTGGCTTAAAATTTTTGTTATAATATTGCGGGTCTGCAAATCATCTTATAAGGTTGACCAGAGACCGACTTCATCAATTGAAGTTGAAAATATAGTCGAACACAAAGGTATCAAGGCGATACATATCTTCGAATGCCACTGAAGAAAAAAAGAGAGGAGGGAAAATATGGTTACCGAGACCATGAGGTAATGCCCTCCGTCTTAGTAATTTTTTCAACTTAACACTTTGACTCTAAGGAGGCTATGAAAGAAGCTCCTTTGCCTGCTGATATTGAAGGCTTAAGGAATTCTGAGTACTTGTGTAAACAAGTCACATACTTACCTAGACAATTTCAGTCTGTTTATAAAGATTTTAAGTTTTTAATAATTTCATCAGTTGTTACTATGAAATTGGGCCTTTGGCAACCATTAATGGTACCAAGACAATCTGTTGGTCTCAGATCTGCTTGTCTTATTCTGCTCCATTTATATACATACAAGTCAATGATAAATAGCGCTTTTACAAATTATGGTTTATCTCAGTGTGGATTTCCACAAGTATATAATTGAGGTACTTCTTGATGTTGGCCCAAGAGGGCAAGACTTTATAAAGCTTACCATAGAAAACAACCTGTTTACTCCAATAGTTCATGTAATTATGACCATATTAAGTTTTTTTTTTTCTCTTATATTTTACTAAAAAGCTTAAATAAATAAATAAACATTACTTGAAATTGCTAATTGATATCTGTGACTTAAAGATCATTAGTCCACTTGATTCGTGAAGTGCCTTAACGTAAAAGGTCCCAGGTTCGATACTCTGTTCGAATGACCCTGGCGAGATACATTGTCTTGTACCTCGTAGTACAGGGAAGTTGACTCCTTGTTTGGAGACCATGACAAATTGATGTTGGCTGGTGCATGTTTGTATGTTCCTATACAACTGATATGGTATCCCATTTGTGTAACTTATAATATTAGATCTGGTCACAACCGGGTAAACCTTAAATTCTCATAGTATCAAGCTTAATTCTCAAGATTCTATAATAATCTATGAAAGCAATTAAAATTTAACACTGTTACTGACTTAAGGTTATTATTCTAGCTGATCGCCATGGCTAGTTAAATTATTTCTAGTCTTCATCAAGTGTGAATAATTTCTCAGAAAATTTATAAATAAAGACACACTCAAGATGAGTGTTACTTACAAATAATGTGAGTGAAGATCACTGTTACAGATATGGAAAAATAATTCTCCTTGTTATCAACAAGATAAAAATTACCAAAATTAAAAACGTTTTTAACTGTAACTGTATGTTATATTCCAATATTTTCAGTCAGTAAAAACCCATGGAAAGATTTATGCAGCTTTATTTACAGGCAAAAATGTCGCACCATAATTGATCCTTATGTACTTGTCATAAGGTCGAAAACCAATTATTTTAATTTTAAAGTAGGTACCTGCTACCTTTGGAAAAGTAAGAGAAATTCAAAACTAGACACAAAGTTCCAATGATAACATGAATTTTCAAATCTGACCTAAATATATTTTTAATATATTTTTGTTATAAACCATATATTTCTAGACATTTTATCATTTGTGAAAATGTTTGATACCTAAAATTGAAGACAAAGATAAATAATCATCCAATCATTTAATTATCAAGATACTAAAGATAATAAATAAACTGAATTATCCCAGGTGGATAACAAAGGTTCATATTTAAATAGATGATTATAATAAAATATGATTTATTAAAACATAATTAGAAAATTAAAATTGTATCCATGAAACTATAAACTTCATAAAAAATATACTTACTACTGACTTAAAATTATTATTTAAATTAAGGCATGAATCTTACAATTATAATTGAAGATTGTCAAGTACCTATGTAAGTCTATGTATAAATAATTTTACTAGATATTAAATTACCATGTAAAGCAAAAATGGAGATGATAAATAATGACAGAAAATTTCTAATGAATCTTAATTAAATAAAAAAAATAATAATAATAATAATAATAACCCCGCAGGGGCAGCTTGTGGCAAGCTGTAGGTGAGTGGCGACACCTCGGACCCCGATCCTCCGGAGGGCCCGTATTTATTTGGCCCTTGCCTCTTGTGCTTGCCTTAACTGGCCGGCCAAGAGTGGAGTTGCAAGAGCAGAACCTGTGCTCCAGGTTGGAAGTGTAAAATGTCATAACGCCGGGGGCCCGTTGACTGGTGCGTTTAGCACTGGGATCTTGCACCCCGCAGACTCACCTCTCTACAACCTTAGCCGTTCAC
This sequence comes from Anania hortulata, assembly GCA_963576865.1. Classification (NCBI taxonomy): domain Eukaryota; kingdom Metazoa; phylum Arthropoda; class Insecta; order Lepidoptera; family Crambidae; genus Anania; species Anania hortulata. Next base: position 4,291,563 of record OY756400.1, read on the forward strand.
ACCAATGTTGCTACCCTTGCTACCTTCTGGTGGCTTTAATAGGGCGGCCCATTTAGTGAGCGGCGAGTCACCGTCTGCCCTGATTATCGAGATGAGACATTTGATATGGCAGGCGTCCCGTTGTCTCATCAATATCCCGGCAACCAGTCCATCAAGTTCCTTTCCATAGACCCGGTGTAGTTTCCATCTTTTCTGCAATAGTCCTTGCACCTAGCGGGTGCTGTCTTTGGCTGTATCTTCTCAATAGTACAGGCAGAGATAGTATCCGCTAAGTGTACATATCCCAACTCATTATCGTATCTCAAAGGGGCCTCTTCGTGTTGGATCTGTATCCCCACGAACGCCTTCCAAAAGGACCGGCCTTTGTGCCGTGATATCCCGTAGGAGAGATACAATAATAATAATAAAAAAATAAAAAAATTGATGATACGATAAAGGCATTGATCAGTGGCAATAATTAAGGCAATGCAGGCAATAAATGTTGCCTTACCTTGTTATTGGACTAAGGCTGTAAGGCTGCTACAAGTATTTTGAGCCGGAGTAAACTTTCTATATTATCCAATGTGATGTATTGGTAAATTATTACTTATTTTTTTATTTTTTTTAATTAGCTTTACAAGAATTGACCAGTCATTGAATCTTTTTCTAAATAAGTAGGTATTCAGACTGTTTTATTAACTTATTAATATACCCTACCAGGGATCCACACATAAAGTGCAGGAGTCTCATACTGATTTCCAGCCATATAAGTGTAACACATATAATGGTTTTCTATGAAGATGAGTAAAAATCAATCTTTCTCAGTAAAATAATGTTGAAACTATTGTCAACAAAATAGGATCCCTACTGAAACACTACTGGTAGTATTTGTATATAATTTCCTTAATTATAACATATAATTAATGAAAGATTTGCCATAGTAAACATCCATATTATTTATTTTAGTTTCCTTTACTTTGGAACTACACCTTGAACAGGAGTTATTAAGAATAAGACTAATTTATTTGCATAAAAAATTGTATTACAGACAATGATAACTTAAAAAGTAACTAGATTTTCTTATTATATAAAATAAAATAAATCTTTTCAGAATAAATACTAGCTTAACTACCTACTTGCACATCGATAAATTTACCTTGTTAGGTAACCATGTACTAAGTATGTACTACATACTACTGGATAAATGAGACGGATATTAATAGTTCAAAGCATTGGCTCCATTTCCATGACAACTTATTAAACTAGCTGTTGCCCCGCGATTTCGCTTGCGTGATCTCTAGTTTATTCGTAAAGAATATACCTACTTAATAGCGAGGGGTAATTATTTAAAACTTTATTGCACAAACTTAAAAGTGTACAACAGGTGGATTATCAGTCTCAGTCCCAGCAAATCTATAAATTCATAAAGACTTACAGTTTTAACAAAAATAAAAGAGTATTGCAATTAAAGTAAAATTTGCTATTTTCGATTTTATAGAATTCCTACACATTTTTTGGTCCACCTGTATAGTATAAAATTGGTACAGGTTTGTGTCATCAAATGGGATGTGACTGTATCAATATACATGGTTGTATTAGCATACGGGGTTATATCATCATACAGGGTTGTATTATCATACAGGGTGTATCATCATACAGGATGTATCATCACACAGGATGTATCATCATACAGGATTGTATCGATATACAGGGTTGTATCGATATACAGGGTTGTATCGATATACAGGGTTGTATCGATATACAGGGTTGTATCGGTATACAGGGTTGGTTGATTAATTCTAATGAATTAATCAAACAACTATATCCTTGTTAGATAAAACTTGAATTAAGCATCTACCAATAGATAGTTAATAAAATAAAGTTTTATCATGTACTAAGACTTTAGTAAACCATATAAATGATCATAATAAATGTTTATATTGTTTTGTTGACACAACTTTCCTCTTTGAACATCTACATTGTACACAATGAGGACGAGATTATGGAACATAATTTATATGATCGGACTAACTTACCTAGTGACGTCCGATCCTCAATTATGTGAAGTAATCTCGTCCTCATCCTATCCCCAGCCCGACCCAGTTAGTATGTATTTATCAATCCTTAAAGTACAAAAAAGATTATATGCTATAAATACCTACCTACTACTTAGTTTCCCTTCTTTTTGAAAGTTGTGTCCAGTTTTATCCTTTGAAATAATGACATTGACAGGTGACAGATGACATTGATAGGTGACGGTGCGGGCACGTTCCGGTTATTTATTTTTTAGTTTATTGACGCGTTCAAGCACGCGCCTAACTTTGAAGATTGTAATCGTGCAGTAGCAAAAAGTGCGTACTACATTGTACACAATGAGGACGAGATTACTTCACATAATTGAGGATCGGACGTCACTAGGTAAGTTAGTCCGATCATATAAATTATATGTATATTCGAGTACGGGCAAGGTGACCATGCCACCCTTGCTGCAGCTTTATCTTACCTCCGTATATACATTTTTAACCAAAAGAAAATATGCAGGCCTACTAAACGGACATGTGCATTTTCATATTAGTATCTAATGCGTAAGTATTATGAAATCAGATCGATTGCAAAGTGAGATTAGTGTGAAATTTTCTCGGTGAGTTAATGCGGAATGTATCACGCCTACGGCAGAGTCGGCCTGTCTAATTTATCTGATTTATTATTCCAATTTTGTAAGCCATATTACTTGGATTACCGTGGGTATAGCTTATTAGAAGATAGATCCAAGAGTGGTCATATTTTTGATGATATTATATTTATTTAAATACGTTGACGACCACCGTAGCTGACAGGCGAGTATACCCCGGACTTGGCGTCGCTATCTCTAAGGTCCCGGGTTCGATTCTCGGTTGGATCAATGTAGAAAACAAACTTTTCTATTTTGTCTCCGGTCTGGGTATTGTGGTACCGTCGTTGATTCTGATTTCTATAACACAGGTGCGTTAGATACTTACCTTAGAATCAGAGCAATGTATGTGATGTCAAATATTTATTTATTTAAAACTAAATTTCAAATAAGATCGGAATGTAATTTCTTAAATGTGTCATGGATGTTTATGAACTGTGATATAATTCACTTCCTATTTCCCGCGCCGTTACGCCACCAAGAGATGGCGCTGCTGGTAAATAAGATCGTGGTGAACCATTAACGAAATATTCTTCTTCATCTGTACGGTCAATCCTGGTTGCGTCCAAAGCCGTTGCTTTGGGTTTGCCCAGGGTCCGCTTTCCTTGATTTACTCCTCCACTTCGCGCGGTCTTGAGCGATAATATTATCGAGATACTACCGAGTTTAAAAAAGTACTAGCCATACAAGAAAAAAATTAAATCCATTTTATTTTAACGACGTTGAATTATGAAGTCTTTTTTTATTATTTAAAGGAGTAAGATGTAGGTCTATTCGCCATTTACAAACTCTGCCTAGTTTGGGACTCGGTATTTAGTGCAGTTGTATTTATGTTCCTAAAATGAAGTAACGTATCTGATTTACATACTGATTCCGGTAGCGGAGGTAATTTAATATGTAATATATTTTTGGCGTACTAAAACATTTCTTAGATACCTATCTGCATACATTGTGAAGCACCTGTCTCTCATTAGGAAACAAAGGTGTGAGGCATCAGTCAATACTTACCTAACAGCAGCCGCAATGTAGGTATCTCGTATTATCTAACTTCCGTAAATGTTCCGCTGTATAGGTACGCATTTTTGTAGTCACAGTTCATGAAATAGGAAGAGAAAAACAAAAAAACATCCAGTTTTCTTTTGCCCATAATCTTTAAACATAGGGCACACTAAAAGTTTTGCACTTCTAGCTAATCGGAACTATTTGAATTTAGAATGGTATATTTTTTAAAACGTTGCAACATTCTTAGTAATAAAAAAAAAACAATTGGCGGGAAATGATTTGTCAATTGTTTTTTATCACACATCAAAGTTCTACGTACGCAACGAAAATGGAAATAAGTCGAAAAGATTTTAGAGCGTTGATTTTTTATGATTTTAAAACTTCTCTTTCTCCGCAACACTGCGCCGCTCGTCCTCAAAATGCTTTTGGGAGAGAAGCACCTTGTTTGAGCACCGTGAGGCGATGGTTTGCTGAATTTGAGAGAGGTCGAGTTTCATTACATGACGAATTTCGTGAAGGGCGGCCTTCAACTGCCGTCAACGAAAATAATGTGGCTACTGTTAATCGGCTAATTAAAGAAAACCCGCTGATTACCTATGAGACAATTCGAGGACTATTGGGTATGAGCCAAATTCAGAAAATTTTACACGAAGAATTGAAAGTTCGGAAACTTTGCTGTCGTTGGATCCCTCATGAACTGACAGCGGAGCAGAAGAGGGCTCGCGTGGAATGGTGCTCACAGATGCTACTGAAGTACGACCACGGACATTCTAATGCTGTTTATGACATTGTCACAGGAAACGAAACATGGATTTATTGTTTTGAACCCGAAAAAAGAACAGGTCAACAAAAGTGAGGCAGGCGAGAAACGTTGGTGAAAAAATGATTACGTTTTTTTTCTCAGTTACGGGTCCCATCTGTACAATTCCACTTGAAGATCAAAAAAATGTTAATACCGTATTCTACCATTTGTTTATCTAGGGTTAGAAAGTTCGCGAAAGACGACCCAAAAGCCGCGTTCTCCTACATCATGACAACGCTTCTTCAAACACGGCCAACAAAACAAAGTCATTTTTAGCTTCCGAAAAAGTACAACTCGTCACCCATCCTGCGCGTAGCCCCGACCTAGCACCCTGTGATTTCTGTATTTTCCCCAAAATCAAAGATTTGATTAGAGGTTTTACTTTTACCAACTCCGAAGAGGCAGTGATAGCGTTCAATCAGCACGTAGAAAGCATGCCTTCAGATCTGTGGTCCTCCTGTTCCTGTTGATCGCATGAAAAAATGTTTAAAATGTAAAGGAGAGTATTTTGAAAAGCAATAAACATAATATTTTGGCTATAACATGTTGTTTTTTAAGTTACGCAAAACTTATAGTGTGACCTACGTATATAAAACAAAGTGGGTTAGTTACACCATTTATAAGGCTAGACCAATTTTTATGATCTTTGATTTGATCAATTTGTCTCCGCCCCGAATAGCAGAATAACTATAAAAAAGACGAAAAAATTCACAAAAAAAATTATCGAATTGGCGGTACGAAGTTCGCCCGGACAGCTAGTCTATATATACTATAAAACAAAGTTGGGTTGGTTACACCATTTATAAATCAAGAACGGCTGGACAGATTTTTATGATCTTTGTATTGTTAAATTTGTCTCCGCCCCGAATAGCAGAATAAAAAACACAAAAACAATGTATGAAGGGGCGGTACGAAGTTCGCCGGGACAGCTAGTTTATTCTAAAAAATATTGGTCAAGTAAATTGAGGTCCACTTGTGCATCTTAGGATTAGCGAATTTCTTCCTGAACATTTACTAACACTGTATCAAACATAATTCTGTGATGGATCCCTCCCGGCAGTCCAAAAAAGCTGATGATGATGATGATATAAAGGCATCCTTTACTTTTAAAGTATGCATAAATGCAGGGCACAGGCCTCACCTCAACTATGAGGTGATTTGGGCCATACTCCACCACGTGGTCCCAGTGCAGATTGGTGAAGGAGTGTTTGTAAGGCCAGTGCCTTAACCTGTAACCTGTCAGATGTTTTTAAGCCGCCTCTGACTAAGCTTCACGACTAGTATCAAGCGATATTAGCCGATACCAACTTTTAACGTGCCTTCCAAAGCATGGAGATGCTTGTGATAAATGTCACTAAATATGGTCGGAATGGTCACCCATCCAATCACAACCGCGGCGTAGTTCGCTTAACATTGGTAATCACTACCAAAGCGCTGCCGCCACTGAGCTACAAGCACCTCAGTAAGGTGCCCTATGTAATTAAAATACAAGGATATTATAAATCTAGAAAAAAAAACTACAAATTCTTGCCTATAAGTAGGTAGGTAAGTACTTAAACCATTTACGAGAAATGATTATTTGTATGTAAAATATTCGGAATTTGAGAAGGTTATAAAATGAGGTATTATGTGCTGTAGTTATAAAGAACAAAGAGGCGATATACCATGCCATGATTATTACATGTAGAGTACTTAATTCATACAAAATTTTGAGTAGGTAAACTTCAGATCAAACTATTATTGCAAGCGGTTCATTTTTTCTTGCATTGCCATAATACGCAAGACATTTAATGCAATGCCTAAAATAACACAATAATGCATTTCCGTGCCATAAGAATGCAACAGAGACCTAGAAATTCAGCTTTCACAGGAAAAGGGTCTAGTTCTGTCTCTGGGAACTTCCTCTTGCGTCATTGCTGCGCAGGCGCGCTTAATGCCTAATGCTAGGAAGAAGCTATCGCGTTAGCTTAGCTACCTTCACCTAACACCTACTCAGTTATATTAGAACTAAAGATTAGTCTTAAGGGTTACTCAGATACACTACAGAGAGTTTAAAAAAACACAAGCCATACACTAAGAGGTGGTTAAGAATTTTTATTTTTTTTTAAACATTGTAAAACTCGAAAGAGGTGCTTGTAGCTTAGAAGCGGCATTGCTTTGGTAGTGATACTAAAGTTAAGCCAGCTTCGCCACGGTTGTGATTGGATGGGTGACCATTATATTCCAACTAGATTTATGACAGACAAGTGTCGTGCATGCATCGGCAGGCACCTTAAAATTTGGTCCCAGCTAACATTGCTAGATACTAGTCGCGAAGCCTAGCCTTAGGGCAGCTTAATAACATCTGACAATGAGGGTTAAGTCACTGGCCTACCAACAATCCTCCACCGCACGCTTGTTGGAGTATGGCCCAATCCACCTCACAGTTGAGGTAAGGCCTGTGCCCTGCAGTGGAACTTACATAGTAACTTGTTTAAACATGCGCCGGATAACACTCCAATTATTGTCGTAGTCTTTAAGTAATGAAGTACCTATGTTTTGAGATACTAGACATTAAATTATGCCATGAGCGTCACAACCAAACCCGACCCGAATTATGAAACAATCGTTTTTATACCAAAATGTTAGGTTTTTCTTTTATTTTGTTCTGTTCAAAAGAAGTTATTCAAAAAATCGATAGTTATGTTTTTTTATATTCCTTAACAATTCAATCGATATATTTATTAAACTCTTAAAAACTTAGTTGGGTAAGTGGTTTTGTCGATAAAGGTTAACAATACTCTATTAAAATATTCGTAGAGCAAAACAAAACACATTGTATAAGATCCTAAAATTAGGTAAATTTGGTCAACGTGAGTATATATTTCAAACCTCACCAGTGACACTAAATGGAAGTTATAAAAACAAGTAAACAAGTTATTATTTAATAATTGCGTGTAAACACATCTTCCCACGTTGTCCGCAATAAAACATGCCATAGCTCAAAGAAGAAAGTATTCTTATCTCTTTCGACTTCAAACTAGTGTTATCGAAGCGGGCGCGCCGCGGTAGCGGCGGCGGTGAACTCGATTATTAAATAATATATCAATTTAATTATTCTGAAAGTAATAGTATTTTCAAAACAATTAAATAGAATTAGATTTTCTTTTTAGAGGAGTCGACTGGAAGATAAAGTATCCCTGTAAGAGTAAATCCTCTTAAATAAACAACATCGAAACTCCAAGCCAACATTACACGCACATTGCACGCGGTACATTATACCATAAAGAACAAACTGTCATACATGTCACCGACACTAATACCTTTGGTACTGTTTGTCACATAAAAGGGCAAAATAGGCAGCGTATTTACTAAGTAAGAAAGCATCCTTAGACTTTATCATCACTTGCCATAGTTGCCACGATAAGGTCTAGTTTTTTTAATACTCATCATCGCAAAAAAAATCCGTTTCAAAATTGATTGTGTCCGTGTGCCCATAACAAAATAACTGTTCTATTTATCCTGTGACAATCGGTTGTAAACGTTTGTGTAACACAATTTGGCAAGTATAAATTATAAAACCACTAGATCAAGTTCTTTAAAATCGTCAGCAATATACGCGGGTTTTGTATAAAACTTCCGCTAGTTCCGTCGCAGTGTGTGAATATTGATAGCGGCACAGTCACAGACATATTGTAAAGCAATTAGGTAATTGTAACAATATACTTCAGAACTAGTTCGGCGTTTCCTGGCCAATTTTAAAACCTGTACTAATAAATATAATATTTCTACTATACTTTAAACAAATGGTATTGACCTCATAATTGGATAGTGGACTACATAATAGATAGTTCTCAAAATAAAGACAGCACAAAATGAAGATTTTTGAATTTTTTTTTAGAGTTATCTCCAAGAATCAGAAGACCTTCTTAACGAGACAATTAAGTATAAATAGCGATTACACTGACATAAAAGTATGCCTTTAAACGTCCCATTGCAGGGCACAGGCCTCACCTCAACTATGAGGTCTCTTCTTCTTCTTCATCTATACGGTCAATCCGGGTTGCATCCAAAGCCATCGCTTTGGAGCCCCGGGTCCGCTTTCCTTGATTTACTCCTCCAATTCGCGCGGTCTTGAGCGTCTCTAGTTGTGAGATCATTGGCACGCATGTCAGCCCTCACGACGTCTAGCCAACCTCAACTGTGAGGTCGTTTAACATAAAGGTCAACGTAAAATAATAGGTACGCAATCGTAATGGGAGCTACAAACCTACTCAAAGCAACATAAGATCTGTCTAAAACATCAACTTATTATTATGCGTATGGGGCATTTCAGTTTGAATTCACAAACATGGCATAAGTTTATTTGATTATATTGATTATTAATTGCTTAATGTGACCTCATTAATGTAAATGATTACCAACAAACCATGCACAACTTCACCCGATTCGCAAAAGTGGTTCTACTCGAGGTAATGTGGGTCCAATATAATGAGGTAACAGACAATTAATGGGTGTTACGTGCTCATCCGATGCGCGGGATGAGCGAACCGGCTCCGGTCTTATACAGGATGTTGGCAGTTAACATGATTTATACATATCATAATATAAGTGTCTTTGGATTTGTTTATAAGCTACCATTTTCGCAACGATTTGAAATATTCTCACAGTATTCTACAAAAACTAAAACTTCAAAACGCAGCACGCTGGACTTGGCATCGCCATCTCTGAGGACCCAGGTTCGATTCCCGGTCGGTTCAATGTGGAAAACGAACTTTTCTATATATCTCGGGTCTGGGTGTTGTTGTACCGTCGTTGCTTCTTATTTCTATAACACAAGTGCTTTAGCTACTTACCTTAGAATGTATGTGATGTTGTCCAATATTTTTTATTGTTTATTTATTCTTTAACCGTATTTTTTTAAAAAAGTTATATTATCGAACCTAAAAAAAATTTCTGTAAATTTTCGGTAAATTTGTTTTATAAGTTTACCTAATTTCTAGTAAAAACTTAATTTTACACAAAACAAGACGTTTTTTAGTTACTATTTTAAGAGCTCATGGTTTTTGGCTTTTGTTTATAACAGTGATTTTATATTTTCAGATAAATTACTGTAATGAAAAAGACCAATGAGTGACGACCTATCCCTGTCGTCACTTATTTGTCTTAAATTTTGAGAAGTTTTGGAAGGCAAAATAAAAAAAATGAAACATTGAAACTACAAAATGCTTCACTGTACTGCAATATAGACCGAGACTGGTAAATTAAATATCTTCACATATAGACCTCATACCTAAATGAAGATGTTTGACCCTGAAATTGACGTCTGCAACGTTTATTATTTAACAAACAAGTTACTTAACAAGTAAAAAATCAATATAAATGATGCTACCAAGAATTAAAATTACAAATTAATATGTATGAATCTGCTGACAGATGTGGTTCAATCATTCATAGCAAATAGACAGCTATTCTATTTAAATTAGCGTTTCGAAGTACTGAGCCATCAGTTGCGATTGGCAGTCAATTAAAAATGCGCGCATACGCAACTAATTGCGCGATCTGAATTAACGCAGTAAAGTAATTTAAAAAGAGCACTATACAGGAGGACAATAGAATGTTTTTAGCGATCAACGTGTGTCTCAACGTGTGTCAAATGGTGTCTAGATAGGAAACCGTGCTTTGAAATAAAACATTTCTATCAGAGTCCTTCGCCCTTACCAAACTTTTACTAATAATATTATTAATCTTTTGATTCATAATTTACTTGAGTACTTAATTGAAAGTATTACAATTTATCCACCGTGCCACTTATAAGTATTAATAGGATGACAAAACAACCTTTGTAAGTAAATATATTTACAAAGTCCCCTTTTAAATGGAACTGACAAAGGTCTTGGACGGTTCATTGGTGTTTCTTTTTGTTTTTTCATTCTCACTTGACGATAATATTGATTGAACTAAGTAATAAATAGTTTCATTTGTTTTTTCAATCTCGGAGAGGTATCTATATTAGTACCGACCATTTGATTAGTGGTTTACGCCCCGAACTACAAAACACCATCCGTGTCCGGTTCCGATCCCGCAAGGGGCAACTGTTTATGTGCTCATCACATAAACATTTGTGAGATTTAAGTCCGAGATTTGGAGGATTCCGAGATTTAGTGGAGGAGAGAGCTGTGCTCTTATTGAAAAATATTTAATTCACCCTGTATTTGTAAGTAATTTGAGCAATAAAAAAGAGTAATTAATACAGTTGTATCACCCTATAAATGCGGCAGGTGCGTACGATTGCGCATCCCACAAATGATACAAATAATACGAGGCAATTAACTACATGCTGTTTCCTTTCACTGGACCGCCACACCACAGCGTAAAAGAGGAACAGTAGTAAATGTTCGCTCGATTTGAGTATAGTTTTTTTTTACCTAGTAGCATCTTTTAGATATCTTTAGGAAAAAAAACCTGTATGGTAGAATGAAAGGCACGTACCAGCAAGAGCAGCGAGAAGGTGGATAGAGAACCAGATAAAGATTGCAGAAAGCCGCTGGAGGCAGGCCGCTTCCGGCCAGTTTGGAATTCACTGGGGGAGGCCTATGTACAGCAGAGGACGTCCTATGGCTATATGGCAACTCAGTCATTTGACTAATGCAGTTATTATCATTCACAAAATAAGTTAAGTCCTTAAAATGGTGCCAAACATAAAGATGCCCTCTTATGAAAATGTGCTATCTTTCGTGCTCCCTTTTTTTTAGTGAATTTTCTTTTAGAAAGTGATTCTTCGGCTCAAAAAATTGCTTTTATTATACGACAAATTATATAGCAAATCAGTTTTTAAAGGTTGTATGGAAACATTTAACTTTTTTAGAGGAAGTTAAAAAAAAAGTGAAAGAAAAGAAGACGTTAAAGAAAAGCAAATGTTGCAAATATTGTCCTAAAATGTAGCTGGAGTAAATGGGTTCTCGAGTGGAGACCACAGGTAGGCACGTAGTGTAAGACGCCCCCCAGCTCGATGGACCAACGGCCTTAGGAAGATGATGCAGCTTTTTTTATTTGTTTACGTGTGTCGTTTTTATGTATAAGTTGCTATTTGTCTGTGTTTTTTATAAATGTCTTTTGTTTCTTTTGCAATCTATGTTTAAGAAGATCTGTAGGTCTACCCTGGTCCACCCTGTCACTGATAATCACTGAACACAATACAAAGAACTTAGCGTTGCCATCCTCTGACAATTTTGAAAGGTTGCGAGAGAGGTACTGCAGCCAAAGATTTATTCAACGCTGAAACCCTACTGGCAGCGAATGGAAAATAATAGTTGGGAATGTTGCTATTATTAATGTTTTTTTTTTCCTGAGATTTGTTTCTGTTGTGTGGTATACAATAAAGAATATCTATCTTATCTATCTATGTTACAGCAGTTCCTATAGTTATCTATGTTACTGGCTGCTACCTAGCTATGCACTGTGACAAAACCATCGCCGTTGCTAATATACTTAAAATAGATAAGTATGAAACATTACATTACATCACACTTGGACGAATTCTCGTGAGATCGTATCCATCAACTTCAGTAAGCATATTCTCATTTTCCACCTCAATGTCGTCGTTTAATGCCTTGTTATGGTGCCCATTAAATTCCCAAGTAATGCCACTTTATTTAATTAAATCATGTCCCTTAACTGACACTTAACTGGGGTAAACACTCGAAAGTTAGATAGCTAGCTATAGTTGCGCAAGAGTTTGTCTAACTAGCTAGTAGAATTTAGTCTCACGAGATACTATCTGTCTTTTGAATCGAGAGAAATTACGTGTATAAAATATTGACGGCAATTCGTCTACTTACAGGTTTAAGAAAATCGATTTATTAGAGTGAGAAAGTAATTATTTCAGCTTGTCGTCTCATAAATCAAAAACAAGTTTATAGAATATTATTATTGAGAAAACATACTAAGTACTTAGAGTATTAGTTTTGAGAACATTTTACTACTTAAGTTTACTTTTAAAGCTGCAAGAAATAAACAAAAATGGTCACAATAAATCTAGATACTTAATTTAGTTATTGGATAGTGATCAAATAATCTGTTATAGCAAAGGCTGAGATACTAAACAACAACTGAAACAAAAAGTAAGGCGCTATGTGATATCACTACTCTTACTTTAATAAATAGTATAGATCAATATATGGTGGCAAATTGGCAATCTAGGGCCCTAGGGTTGTACCTTTATTTGTTTCACCATCAAGAAACTATTAAGGAATTCATAAATATTATGACTCCTAATTATTTAATGTCATTTAGTAATATTGCTTTAAAAACTGCTGATGACATCATACCTAATCAGGAGAGTTATGTTTGTTTGATCTTGAAAAAATCTTGCCCTTATTATAATAAGGACAAACCATAGAAAATATGAAGGGATATACTTAGATAGAATGAAATCAAATAAATATTTTAAATATTGTTTCATCTAATATATAATATTCTAATTAAACTTATAAATTTATTATTTTCATAGCTTTATCTTTTATTTAGTCAACCTTAGTTCGTAAAGTTAAGACAATTTACATAAATACTTAATAATAATTTTGGTTTTAAATACAAGAAGCTACTACTGTTATGAGCTACACTTTAGATTTAGATGTAACAGTAAATTTCACTCTAAGCTATTTCTATTAAATAAAAATGAAAATACAAAGACTTGCTTGGTCATACGACATGCCTAACAAAATGCATCACTCACTATGCAAATTCGCAATCGCAGAATCAATCCATACCATAAACAATAGTAACTACTTTCTCTTGCGGAGTAATTGAATAATGCAATCATTCTCAAGAAAGGCCTTTTAGTATGCTAATGCAAAGACCTATTTGTTTCAGAATATTGTTCGTATGTTAGATTGATCTTAGTTTCCTTGTATGGGTGTACTTTATTATTCTTTGTTTGTATGTAAGTAGGTTTACTTCTTGGAATACACGAGCAAGCGTTGGGTTTAGTTGTAGTTAGAATGTGGCTTCACTGCGATGTATGGCGCACTTCAAATCACTTTACGTCGACGTTGAAGAGTTAATTTTCCATGCATGAATTTCTTTGATGCTTTTGAGATTTGGTGAATGTTTGCTTGATGTAGCTACAGCATGAGATAGGTAATGTTATGGACCAAGTGATTAATGAGGGCATAATCTATAATGCTCATGCGTTATGAATAATAACAAGTTACATTAGGACAAGTGAATATTTAATACCTAGATTTCGTTATTTACTAAAGTGTCTGATCATTATGAATATTGTACGTGATGGTTGGGCAATTTGATAATTTACGAACGTGTGGGCTTATTGGGCTACACCCACGCAGCATGAAATGAAAAGTTTGGTTTCGTAGCATCGCCGCCCGCTGGCGCGGCACCGCTCGCTTCGCTCGATGTATTTTCGGATCATGCAAATACCAATCCGAATACTAAATCGCAAGATTCGCTTGCGAATACCTAAAATCACTATATTTGAAACGAGTGGTCCTACCCACTCGGTTTTCGTTTTCTACTTTATTACTAGTAGAAAGTACGGAAGAATGACATTGACAAGTTGTAAAAATCAATGAGTTTTTTCATTCGGGCTTATATTGTTTTCTGCGTGAAACAAGATTAGTTACAAGATTTCAATTTAATAGCAACATTTAATTCAAGTGATTTAAAAATGCGTCTAAGAAATTATTTCATACACGAATTGTTTTCGTGTTCGAATTGAAGATTTATTTCTACTGTTTCAAAAATACGTCTCCTGGTCACGACCGTGTGTATTTTTTTGACCGTTGTAGTATTTTTTTCCAATAAAATTGCTTTTACGTGCAATATTGGTGTGCTCAATTTTCACGGACAAAAAATACCCGTGATAATATTGTCCGTCGCCGTTCGTATAGCTAAACATTACATACATGCATCATATTGTGCGTAATTTCTTCCTGCAAATATTATTTAGATATTAGAAAATATTTTAAGATGTGCCTTGTTCAGATAAGACTTCGAGTAAGAGGGTACCTATTAAAAGTGTTCTATAATTGGCACCTTAATTTTTTTTTGTTTTTTGCATTTACAATAATGCTAGTATATTATTTCAAGGAAAATAATTTTACTTGGATTTTTTTGAACTGCCTGAAATTTTTTCAAGTAAAATTATTTATCTTCAAATTGGCACCTTTTTACTGTTGAGGTGAAATTAATGTAATGTTAACTTAAACTGTGTAGGTACAGTCAACAGCAGGTCAACTTAACCAAAAAATTAAAAGTCATTAAACCGATTTTCAACTTTAAGTCCGATATGTAGATATCAATATCAATTATAATTTTACGTTTTGTTGTAGGTTGTCGTGCTGTTTCCTGTACTACTTTCTTAGGTATTAGATAACAGACGGGAGGAGATTATTAAATCCAAGCTAGTTAGAGAAGCGCAAGTCTTAGATGATGATGCATCATATAGACTAATTGCATAAGGCTATTAAGTTAATTGCTGCAACACGAGACTTTATTAATCATGAAACTCATTTATTATCGCATGCTACATTTAGCATGAGCATAACATAATAAATTAAAACACCATTTCAACCCATGCACAATTTATTAACAATAAACAACAATAACCGCTTAAGCTAAAGAACAGTCTTGTAATAAATAAGTAATTACATACAATAGCAACACTATTATTAATGTGTCATTAAATCTAATTAAGGCTTAATATCCGATTTTACTATAGTTTGGTGTATGAGGAGCTGCGACTGGTCGCGTACGCATTCTTGTAACTGTTATCACTTGGGGCTGAAGTATATTCTGTGTTATGTATCCCGATATCGTTATCTTCTTTAGCTATACTCTGTTGGGGAGGCTGTGATTTTTCGTACTCTGCTGTCTGAGAAGATGTTGGGTAAGACGACGAAGGGTAAGATGACGCGTATTTCGTTTGAGAATTTGGATAATAGTTATAAAGGCTTTGAACATTATTGGGGTAAAGAAGATTGTTATATAGAGACTGAGGCTGAGCAACTAAAAGCATAGATGGTTGCCCTAAGTATGAGTTACCCAGTTGCAACGGTTGATAGTTCGGGGCGACATTGTAGTGTCCTTGTGGAATTTGGTTTAGCAGACCTTGTTGTTGGAAATGCCCTGTATTTGGAGATAGTAATGTTTGAGGATACTGCAGTATTGGTTGTTGGTAGCCCTGAGGCTGTTGGAGAACCAGCTGGAAGTTTCCACTCGCAGATTTCGATGGGACGAGTTGGTACTTAGTTTGGTAGCCAGGGTTCGGAATGAAGTTGAGTGGGACGAATTGGGACGATGTTGTCGGTGGGATTAGATAGTTCTGTGGCTGTTGGTATGGCGACTGCTCTGTTTGAGTGTTGGGAGAGTAGTACTGAGAATTTTGACTCGGGTAGAAAGAGTTCGGTATTTGGGACTGGTACGAAGGACTCTGGATTTGTGAGCTTGGGTTGGAGTAGATGTTGTATGTATATTCGGGCTTCTGTGCTCCGGTAGGGATGGCGTTCAGGCTGGTGGCCTTGCCTGCTCCTCTCTTCTTTTGCTCAACTTCTTCTGAATCACTTGCACACGCCAGCGCGGCAGAGATAATGAAAACCTGTAACAAATTTACCATCTTTACCAGAAATAACGTTCGAATTTGTTATCCTATTTTTAGCATTTATTTGCACTAGTTCAGACTACAACTGACTGGTTTAGATATACAAAAATTTCTTAGATATTTATGAGGTTACAGTGGTTAGTATTCTGCTTAGACATTGTCAGCGTGGAAAATGTCCGTAAGAAATCGTTGATATTATAGAAACAACATTCTTTAGCCACTTACGACTATATTTACGTTCATTACATTAGTAGACCCTTCCGTAAACCTATCTGGGATTTGATTACAAATCCTGATATAGTGTCTGCGTTTGTTTGTCTTTTTCAAATTTTCATTTTTGTAACAAGTCATATTTTCTCGTAACTAGTCATATTTTATTCGTAATAAATTAATATTCATCTATATTTTTGTAGTTTGACTTTTGTTTTTGTATGTTGTGTGAAGTTTACAATTAAGATTTGAATTAATTGTAATATTGAGTTATGCATTTCTTGAGTTCAATTAATTATGTGAGTAAGTATAGTCAACAGCTTATATCAACCTACCTCTAAATGTAATTTTTTCTCAAACGATTTTCAACATAAAGATTAACACGTAGAGTTCAAAATTGACATCCCGATTGCCATTGTAGCGCGATAGTTTGCCTTGAACTCAAAGGGCCCCGGGTTCGATTCCCAGTTTTGGTCAATTCAGAAAATGGCTGGCCAAATTGGCTCGAGAGACGACCCAGGCAGAATTCAATATCTGGTACCTTGTAACACAGGGATGTTAATTGTAATCGCTGCAAACACCACAAAATTTGTAAAAAAAAAATGTTTCCTCTCTACACAAATCGTAACAGTTGATTGGTCATTTAGTAGGGATAGTATTTTTGTTGTTGTTGGGATTATGATGTTCGTTTTGTTTGTGATAGCCGATAAGCTGTTAACTGTACTTTAGTTCGTAGTTTGTAATAAATCATACTGCAGGAACTCTAAATTCGATTACAGCCATGTATCCTGCCTTTGCACAAATGCAAAATAAACGAGCGTTTAATGTATCCATCATAGTTAATTCAAACGTTCTGTGAAGACCAATCAATCAACTCTTGTTAGCGTCATTACGCAATGAATGCGTATCTTTAGCCACGATTACAAATTGGAAGACGGGATGAGAGGCTCATTTATCAAGAACTAGCCAGCGAAATGGTTGCTTTAAGAAATGTAAAAAATAATACGACAGTAGTATACACAACAAAGTTAAAAGGAAAACAATCACAGGTAGGTAGGTTTTACAACTTACTGAATTAGCTTGTAAAATATCCTTGAAGAAGACAAGAAGCAAATACCGCATATTATGATGGGAATCTACGGAACTTAACATTGCACGTGGCCCGACATGCACTTTGCCGGATTTATAATTAATTTTTTATTGTATTTCTAATAGGAATTCTCAAGCACCTACCTCTACACTAATCTAATTAAACATTTACTAGATATGTCATAAGACTTATTAGTTATAATAAAAAATATGTATATTGATACATTAGGGTTTTTATGGCGTCTCAAACATTTATAACAGATGTGCAAGCTCAAGTTTAACTAGTTTATTAGATCATTTTAAATTCAATAACTAGATAAAGAAGCAATGTAAAACATCTACTTACCAAAAGCTCTATCTTCGTCATGTCTGTATTAATATTTGAACACTAAAATCACATTATATTCTAATGAGAAAATGTGGAAAGGAAAAGTGCTCCAGTCTATAACGTGTGGAAAAGTGGCCGAGTGTATCAAGTTCACTCGTTTATATGGAGGCAAGACAACTTTCCTACGTCCAGGCCGGGCGGGAAGTGACCGCTCTAGGTCTTTGTCCTTCGTAGGGCTGTGGAAATGGATCAGATCAAACTTAAGAGCTGGAAGAAATGAAGAAGTGACATAATAAGGGCTAGAAGAAAATTAAGTCATAAATCATCCAAATGACAAGGGAAGACTACCAGATACATTCGCAGTTTTGCCGCGCTTTATAAAAATTAATACAAAAATTTGTCAAAAGTACCTATTCCCGCACAAATTTCCTAGATACGACAAAAGCCTGTTGTATAGTTTTTGTTTTTTGTTAGTTGATTGTTGTTGTACTTGATTGATTTAGAAGTTACACGGAAAATCACAATTAATTTAAATATAAAAATATTTCAAAAAATTGCCCATTCAAAAAAAGCTCGACCAGTTGAAGACCCATATATAATTACAGGTCAATTCTTAACAATTATTTACTTTTCTTATTGTATTGTTTATCCTATTATTAGAATTTATTGAGATAAATGAATCTTCAATTAAATTAATGTTAATAAGCATTTGTTTTTCAAATTTAGAAAGAAAATAATGCGAAAATAATTTTTCGCGCTACAACTCGTATATAAAACTATTATTTCATCATCATCATCATTTCAGCCACATGACGTCCACTGCTGAACATAGGCCTCCCATTGACTTCCAGATTGGCCAGTTGAAAGCGGCCTGCATCCAGTAGCGCAGCGTAGGACGTCCTCCCACGAGGTAAATAGACGACCTGGTAAAGGTCGCAGGTAAAGTAGTTTTATAAAAACAAAAACAAGTGTCATTTCCGAAAAACTTTTCTTTAGACGGTCTGACATATATTCAATTTTTTTTGGGAAATTATAAAAGAACAACCTGTATATCTTTGCCATGGTATCGATGTTACAAATTGCTACTTCACGCTGCTTAATATAAATTGGCATTGTTTTATTTACTATGGCACCAATATCAAAATCAAAAGAAAATAGGTCACCTTTTCTCATAAAATAGTCAATCAATCAATCTCGCCGACAATGTATGGAGATATCAGTTTTATTTTTTCGTCTTGCGACGTTGGCTGTAAAACGCCTGCTATACGCTGCCTTAGTAAAAGATGTTTACCTTATTGAGCAGAATATCCTGTTAAAACGATTTAGTCATCCTGTGAATGTGTTCCTAATTACAGCTGATTTCGTTTCATCGTTATAAAATTAGTTAATTTTGAGAACAAAACACGATCAAAGCTAAATAGACCTTTTTAAATGGGGTAGCCCTATCCTGTGGCGCGGTCGCAGCTTCCTACTCGAGCGGAAGTGCGCGCGCAGATAACTGTAACTTTACTATGTAAACACGCACTCTCATTTAACGCTCATATAAGTATTTCATAAGAAACTCATGCTCTAGCTCCATGCAAATCGGCTTGTGCATTACGTTATTAGTAAAGTTATCGAGTAAGATGTGGCGTAAGAAAGTAACCGTATGAAATACTGATACGATGCAAGATAAAGCGCTGTGTCAGCTGTCATCGCTACATAACAATTTTGAACATACAGCTCTACTACATTGTTGGAACAAGTGAGCATGGTTGTTTGCTTTGAACGCAAAGAATTGCGAGTTCGATCCCAGTTCAGGTCAATTAAGAAAACTAAATTTTCAGGGTCTGGGTGAGCTGGAGACGCCTTTAGCAAAATCCATTGTTCTTCAACCAATCACCACATACTTACTTCGAGACAGTGACAAATTAATTACTTTAAACAAAAAATAAAACAAATGAGCATTCAACTATTGTTCCTCTGTGACGTTGCTCAGTTTAAACAAACAAGATGTTTGATTTTACCGTCTTAAAAAGTAGTAAGATTTACTCTAGCCATAATTTGTGTAATAAAGCCATCGTTATTATAGTTATTATGCTGCGCAGGATTCGAATCCGCCGGCGTCGACGCCGGGGGCCTGAGAACTATCTGATTGAGCACCTGACACCGGCCAGTGGTACATGGAACTTTCTACCAGGGACGGACTGCGACGGACTCTGCCACGGGGGCCTATATAAAGATCACCTAAAATGATTTTGGACTTGTAATGTAATACGAAATAAACCATTTACATGATTTATTTTTCTTTTTATGTCGAAGACAACCCAAATTACTTGTGTGACCAATACTCCACCACTTACATAGCGTAATTATTGAATTGAATTATTTGTACTAACCGTAAATGGAAGTTAGTGGCATTTTTCTACCAAATCTAAACCCCACATTCATTACTTTGACTATTAGTATCGTTTTATGCTAGCGTTGATTACCGATGCTATTGCATAATAAATAATACAAAATTTACCAAATTAATAGTTTAGTGTAGTAATTTAAGCAAACCTGAACCGGAGCCTGGGCCCCGCATTCGGCCAAATCCGCCCCTGTTTTTTGCCACAGGAATTACACCTAATTACAGGCTAATACTACCTGCCCGACTCACGACTGGCCCCGGTGTGAATATTAATGTAGACTAGATAATGAAATGTTCCAGCTTTCTGTTATTCCAAAGTCTAGAGCAAGAAACTAATGTAATTCATGTTTCGCACTACGGCCAGGTCTAGTGCAGACTGCACTGCGGTAGATTATGTCATCTTCATCGTCATCGTCATTTCAGCCATAGGACGTCCACTGCTGAAGACAGGCCAAGGCCTGGCCGAGGTCATTGGGCGAGCCCAATGACTTCCAGATTTGCCGGCTGCAAGCGGCCTGCACCCAGTCCATTAACTTAAAGGTTGCTAATCCTGAGCAACCCCTGATTGTTGTGGTTGTGTTGTGTCAGATCATTCCTGTGATGCCTAATGGGGAGCCAGCCAAGCTGGGAGCGAAACTTGGAATTGTGGTCAAACTTGCGTAAGCCAAAAATAAAGCCAATGCAGTTGTTAAGAAGCGGTCCAACTTATTCAGAATATCTTTGAAGACATTAGAGTAGCACACATCACCATAGTCTATAATAGGCAGAACCAGAGACAAAAGAGTGCTCGTAGAGTACCAAGAACCTTTCTGCTAATTTCCTTAACATGCTGGCACCAGCTTCGGGTATTGTCGATGAAGAGCCCCAAATTGTTCACATACGGAGAATAATTACCAGCGATAACTCCATCTAAACAATAAGTGAAATGAACGTCGTGTCGAATTTAAAAAGCTGTCTTTAATTATCGACGATGATCGCTTGACACTTGCTAGGGTTTACTTTGACACCAAATTTACTAGACCAGTAATTAATATTACGCAGATCATCGTTAAGACGAAAAATGACACCATCGATTTCGGGAAAAGAGTATAATATTGAAGGTCGTGTCATAGAGATAAAAAGAGGAAGTGGAGGTGAGAAGTAATAATATTTATAAGGACTGAGAATAAAATAGATGAGAGTATAGTAGTAGTGTGGCACACCA
Source organism: Anania hortulata (assembly GCA_963576865.1). NCBI lineage: Eukaryota > Metazoa > Arthropoda > Insecta > Lepidoptera > Crambidae > Anania > Anania hortulata. The sequence goes on from OY756400.1 coordinate 4,312,839, forward strand.
GCTGTCAGATCTGTGTAATCCAAGAAGGTTTGACCTAACCGTACAGCCTGCTGACAGTTGCGAAGATAAGACAAGAACTAGTCCACAGCTGCTGATGAGACCCTAAGATGTAGAGGATGTCGTATGTCGTGGTCAACCATATTAGTCATACTGCATTTGAGGACAGGCAGGTAAGGTTAACGCTGGTAATGTTGACAGTGTTCCAACACTCGTCAGTTTAAAAAGGCTAATTATATTTTGTAAAAACATCTCACCTCTCGCTTTTTATAGCAACATATTAATGGTATTATTTTGCACAATTAAAATGGAGCGAGTTAATTAAAAATTGCAATCGTGAAAGAAATTATGAAGACAGCATTTTTATAATTTATAATTTTTCACACTAAAAGTAAGACCCGACTGTTTAGGAAGAAAAAAACCCTATTGTTAGGTAAAATAGTAATTTGACGAGGGCCATTTACCTTAGTGAAATTCATCAGTCTTAATTTATTTGCTAATCATTTATTCTTCAGTAAGTACATGTAGATAAGATGGGTCTATCTGGCAGAATCTTGTAGCTCCGAAATTCATTTGGCATAACACACTTGGCATAGTCATCTTTATACGAATATTTGCAAGGCATATTTTAAAAAATATAATTATTGTTTGATCGAATGTTTATGTGTTCGAATGTACAATGGCATACATTTAAGATGGCAGAACTTTATTAGGCATAATTACCTTTGGCAAATTTTTATTCTGCATAATTTCGTTAAACATAACGTTTATTTAGTGCCACGATTATTTGGTATAATTTCATTTGGCATACTATAAAGATGGCAGAATTTTATTTGAAATAATTTCATAAGGCATATTGCTATATGCTACGAAATAATTTTTTTATCCTAAAATTGAATTAGGACATTTTCTTAAAAAGTCAATAATTAGTGGTGAGCGAAAACCTTCTGCGACGATAAGCTCGCGTGGGACTGCCAAAGCCTCGCAGCGCCAGAGCCGTGACAGAAACTATACTTGCTTGCATGCTGCATCCTTGATTGCATGCTGCATGCTTGCTTGCATTCTGCATGCTACATGCTTGCATGCTTGCTTGCGTGATGCATGCTTGCTTGCATGCTGCATGTTTTCTTGCATGCTGCATGCACGCAAGCTGTTGTATTCTGCACGTATGATTGCTTGCATGCTGCATACTTGCTTGCATGCTTGCTTGCATGCTGAATGCGTACATGCTTGCTTGCATGTTTGCCTTGCCATTATTTCTAGTATTGCTTATATAGCATTGCTTGGGATACATAGGGAATAAAAACCATATATGGTCACAATTAACTGTTTTACTAAGTAATAAATACAAGTAATTATTATGGATATGAAATGTATGCCAAAAGATGATTTGAAAGTAAACTTTCTGCGATATGATAGTTCTGCCTTTTAATGACTATAGATATTAAACGTATGCCAAAAGACGATTCTGACTGTGAACTTTCTGCGATATGATGGTTCTGCTTTATTATTATTGTGGATATTATATTTATGCCTAAAGATGATTCTAGCTTACAAAATTACGAGTTTTAAATGTCTGATAAATGAGTGAATGTCAAATGAATTTTTGCGAAATGAAGTTGATGCCATTCGCTCATATGCATGATAAAATTATGACATTAAAAGTTCTGCGATAAAAGGTAGATCCAGTTAAGATTGCTCCACACAACAGTTATTATCGATCCACGGCACATTGTGCGACTAGGGCCGGTTTCTTAAAGCAACTGCCGAAGTTGAAGAGCAGCTTCTGTGTAGGCGCATGCGGACCAATGAAAACGGTTTCCAAATGCGGGCCCTATGGCATGCGTTACAGAAATCTCCCGCATCCCGCATCTAGGTGCCAGAGAGACCCGGGCCTTATATGAAAGCGTTAGAGGAATGTATCAGGACTGAAACAGGATTCCTCTATGCCAGCTCTAACATCATCGACAATTTTTAGAAGAGAGAGTGGTGATGCTGTGCTCGGGGCGAAAACTATATTGGTAACTGCTTAATAAATAGTTCTCAAGCATGAATTTGGAAATTTTATGATGGCTCATTAGCAGCTTCAAGAACGTTAGACAGGAAAAGTAAAATGGAAATCGGGCAAATTGGTACATTGGTACAATGCTGGGATAATATGGTAAATGAATTATAAGAAAAGTAACAAACATAATTTTAATACCCGAAATAAGATAAACTTGCTGTTTCAAATTTCAGACTGCATAGTGAGTAATTCGTTCATGGGGAAATGTATTCGCTTTTTTAACAAATTACCACAGTCTATTGTTGAACTACCCATGTTTGAGTTTGTTTGAGTTTAAATCGCATGTTAAGATTATTTTAATGAAAAAGGGTTATTATATTGTTAATGGCTATTTAAATGACAAAAATGTCTGGTATTAAATACTGCCCTGCTCGCACAGGTATACATTATTTTCTTTTCCTTTTTTTTTTTGTGGCAGCTAGTGGTGACTGAGTTTGTTCCGGCGTTTCTTCTCAGCACTTGGCAGATTGTCTGTTTCTTGTCTCGAAGCGCTAGTAGGGCCAAAAAAAATAAGGAGACATGTTCTTCCCCATATGGGCCAATAATGTTATTATTGACGTTCATATGTGGCAGTTTTCTGTCCTAAACTGAATAAATAATTTTTGTCTTTTGACTTTTATGTGGGTGCGACGCCAAATTTAATTACAACACCTGTTTTAAGGGGTACAATTAATTATGGGTTATGAATATAATTTTTTTATCACAACAATTTTTAAAAAATTAACAATTTGTAAAATTTTCTAAATAATGGTGCTAGATTACCACGGATTTTTGTTTTAATTTAGCATATTTACAATCAAAATTTTATGAGACAATACTTTTGATCTACCTAAGTATATCTATATAAAATATGTTTTTTTTTTCTTAAACATATTGGAGGCGTGGCGGTCACGACTGGAGAACGTTGGCCTAAAAGTCAGAAGAACTAAAACAGAATATCTGTTCTATGATCTTTCAGCCTTTTTCCCATAACACTTGCCGGTCTTCCTTCCTCCTAAGGGAATAAAATAGGGGGTGATATGCCGTATTCCAAGCGGTATATCTATGTAGTCAGTATCATTGACACGAGAAGATCACTTAATGGGCTAGTTTTCTAATAAAATCTAATTAGTCTGTCAGTTGGATTAACAGAAAATATTGGACAAGTATTTTTTCTTTTCTCGATCAAACAAAAAATTATGAAGATATAGCCCGTTAAAGTTCCACGTAACGTCACGCCTTGCGACACTTTTTTAGCAAGGCGTGACGTCACATGCTCATTTTAATGCGCTTTATCTTCGTCATTTTTTGTTTGATTGACAAAAGACAAAATATGTGTCCAATATTTTTTGATAATCTAACTGACGAACTAAATAGAATAATCTTTTTTTGACTTAGGAAACTAGCTAATTGCTGTAGCGCTAATTTCGACACTCATGTAACTGAGTTACATTTCGTTACAAATAGGATGACTCGCGAATAAAGTAACGTAACTTTTACTGTTACTGGATACATAATTAACATGTAAAAACTAGGCCATGACATGATGCATACGTAAATAGATCTAATGAGAGATTTTTACGTTACATGTCTTTCCCACGGCTTTTAGAATGGGGTATTAGTAATACCAAGTATTCCTATACTTGTCTAATTGACTTGAAAAAACAGATGCAGTCTTGGAACTGACCTAAACTTACTTCCTACGAGGATTTCACAACACTGACCTCGGCAGCTATTTATTAAATCGTAATAAACAAATCATTTTATATTAAAAATCTATTTTTTTTAATCTGTTTAATTATGGTCAGGTAAAAAAAAATCTCGGACGTTTTAGCTTTTTCTAAAAACTTATAAATGCTAATTTGTACAGATTTTTATTGTTTTACACAAGAATGGCTCTGAAAGACGTTGCATTCTTGGCCACCTTCCGTCAAATTGTTCTATACGAAAATATAATGAAAACATACAGCATACAGCTTAAACATACATACAATCGTATAAGATAAATACCTCCATAAATGTCTCTACGAACTTGGCTTTGTAAAAAAATTACCAACGGTCTAAAGGTTTTTTACTTGATTGGACCGTTCTTATTCGTCACCCAAAGAAAAAAGAAAAGCAAATACTACACATTTCAATATTAGATTCACTTGTAACTATGTAATCAAATCATGGAAGTCTGTCTGTCGTATCGATTTAGAACTGTAAGTATTTTTGATTCTGAGATGATAACAATAAAATAATTTAATACCATTAATGCGATCAGGGAAGTGGTTAGTAGAACCTTTTTATTAGGTACTAACAAAATGGTCTCATTGAATACGTTTTTAGGGTTCCGTAGCCAAATGGCAAAAAACGGAACCCTTATAGATTCGTCATGTCTGTCTGTCTGTCTGTCAGTCTGTCCGTCCGTCCGTATGTCTCAGCCACTTTTTTCCGAAACTATAAGAACTATACTGTTGAAACTTGGTAAATAGATGCATTCTGTGAACCGCATTAAGATTTTCACAAAAAAATAGAAAAATAATAATAAATTTTGGGGGCTCCCCATACTTAGAACTAAAACTCGAATATTTTTTTTCGTCAAACCCATACGGGTGGGGGTATCAATGGATAGGTCTTTAAAAATGATATTGAGGTTTCTAATATCATTTTTTTCTAAACTGAATAGTTTGCGTGTGAGACGCTTCCAAAGTGGTAAAATGTGTGTCCCCCCCCTGTAACTTCTGAAATAAGAGAATGATAAATCTAAAAAATATATATATATAAGATATAATATAGATAAAATATATAATGTACATTACCATAAAAACTACCAGCGAAATTTGGTTTGAACGAGATCAAGTAATTCGTTTTTTTTTAATACGTCATAAATCGTAAACCGCAATTTAACTTTCGTAATGTTATGGATTTCATTTTGCAATAAAAATACCATAACTATGACTCGATTGTCGTGATGGGTGAACTTTTACTCATAACGGTACCTACTGGTTTGTACGGAACCCTCGGTGCGCGAGTCCGACTCGCACTTGGCCGGTTTTTACATCCTATACACATAGAAGCGTACTTTAAAATGTTATTTTTTAAATATACCATTTAAAAAAACTCTTATAAGTTCTAGCCACACGTAAGGCGCCATCTGTGTATCTTAGTAGACACAAAGTCGCAGACATTTTCCTTTCACTTGAATCGATACAGGCTGCTTTGACTTTGTTGGAAGTTATGAGCCTCGTCGTAACGCAAAAAGGTGGAGCTGTTGTAGTAAAACGAAAGCCTATATTAACTGTTAACTTCTGCACGTGACTTCGTTTGTTCTGTTGGTTCTTTAGAAATAAGCTATAATGGAACTAATAACCAGACAACAGGAACACAAAAACGGAATTAAAATTATCTTGGATTTTAGCTTAACAATACGATAATCTTAATCCCGTTCAATCTAATCATATGGTAAAGGTTGCAGGAAGCCGCTGAATGGAGGCCGCTTCCAACCAGCCAAACTGGAAGTCATTGGGCGAGGCCTATGTTCAGCAGAGTAGACGTCCTATGGACAAAATGATGATGATGATCTATATGTGTGCTAAATTTCATCTTATTCTTCCCCTAAGTCCCCTATAAGTAATCCCCTAAGAGATAGAGCGCCATGTACTACGGCCGGAGGCCGGAACCACACGCTACGCTTGATTCCAATTCAGTGGCCGGAACCGTTTCCATTTTTAAAAGTAGGTAAGTACATTAAAAAAAACATAGCTCATTCATGACTCTATAAGACACAAATCTACATTGACAATAGCTTTTTTCGCACGAGTTTTGTTGTAGTGACGATCACTGAACTCTCACAATGCACAAACGTGATCACATAAAAAATGCCCTGTTGCATCGCAGTGGAACCGGCTAATAACGAATCGTATTTAGTTAAGAAGTCCGTAGGAAATAATACGTATGTATTAAAGTAAATTTGTTCTAAAGACGATTACCAAGTTTACGATGACTCGAGCATTTCTTTTACTACTGAGAATCCTCTCAATTCAACTAAGGTAATCCAGTTGTAAAATACACGTAGCATACATTGGTGACCATTACACACAACATGCGTTTCACTTTTCTAAAAAATTTTTTGTCTGTTGTCTTCATATTATTAATGTATGTGTGTGTCTAATAAAATTTATATCTCCCTCTCTACAAGCTGATACTTTTGAGAAATTGACAGAAAAAAATATGAGTAAATTAATTATTATTCGTCTTTAGAAATGACTGACTGAGAATCGAACCCTAGACCCTTTTACGCCTACGGGAGATTACCGCGTAACTGTTTGATTCCTTATTACATTTCTCGACCGATCCGTAGTCTATCTTTGATAACGCGATATTTTATTAATACTATATACTTATTTGCTTTCCTGGGGTCGAAAATAACTTATGTACAGTCACGACTCCAGACACAAACTTTGACAAAGCTTAAAAAATAGACCAATAAATCTTGACCTCAGAAGCATAAGGTCTGACGTGTGCAAGGTTTTCAATCACACATCAGACCTTATGCTTCTGAGGTCAAGATTTATTGGTCTATTTTTTAAGCTTTGTCAAAGTTTGTGTCTGGAGTCGTGACTCCACATAAGTTATTTTCGACCCCAGGAAAGCAAATAAGTATATAGTATTAATAAAATATCGCGTTATTAAAGATAGACTACGGATCCCCAAAAGTGTGGGGCACCCGACTAACCCATTTACTGTCTACTGCTATTTATAAGTTACGTCACAGTTCGGAAGTAAGTGTGACTTCCCCGCGGCCCGCATGCTCCCCCGACCGTGACTCAGGCCCATGGACTAGCGTTGAGTAATGTCTACACATTCAGCCTAGACTTTTGTTTACGGTGCCCTAGATTCAAATTAAAAAAAGATATTTTCTATGACTCAGTTCGCTTGCTCCCACAATCGGAGCAGGCCCAGCCTGACGTTGAGTAATGTCTACATTCACCTAGCTAGACTGATTTACGGCGCAGATCTAATAAAAAGAGAAGAATTCAAATGCCAGAGACCAATGTATGGATTAGTCAAAGACTTTCTAAAAACTAGACTTTTCTCGTCTTAGATTACATATAGACTATTGAGAATAATTCGTGTGCCGGAGAATAAGATTCAACGCCTACTGAATCATCAAGTAGAAACCTTTGGGAAAAGCGCCAACTGACCACCCACTTCTGAATGTTTGTAACTTTTTTGCGAACTCTATTTCATTATGTTACATGAGTGAGTTGATGAGGCTTATTAACTGTTTGGCACCGCAATTAAAAAGAGGAGTATTAACCAATCAGCCCCAGATTCAGAACTCTACGATAGAAAATTGTCGACCGGAAAACCACGAGACACACGATTTAACCACAGTTTTGCATCTTTATACTGAGATTTAACCTTACGTGATTTACCAACCGATAAATTGACGGATTGACAACCGTCAATGCGTTATCAAACGGTTTTGACAGGGCGTATATTAAACACAAAATTTGACAAGCAAGATTAGTCTACTCGTATTAAAAATAGAATTCGAATAGAGATTGGATCTATGTGTGACGATCGTCTGGTGTAGTGGTTCGCGCTTCGGACTCCAAAGCCAGCGGTTGCGGGTTCTGATCTCGCAAGGGGCAAATGTTTGTGTGATGAGCACAAGCATTTGTACCTAAGTCATGGATGTTTATAACAGTATTTAAGTATGTTTATCCGTTATTTACAACCATAGTACAAGCTTTGCTTAGTTTGGGGCTAGATAATTGGAGTGATTGTGAAAACAATTTGTTTATTTATGTATTCAATAAAATAAATTCGTTTATAATACAAGTGAAAGTGTAATATCCAACAAAAACGAAATCAACTACTAAATTATTTTAACTAGGGAATTTAAAGTTGTTGTAAAGATGTTGTTGTTGTAATTGTTAAAATATATTAAGATAACAGATGCCCTTAAGAGGCTTTTACATGTCTCCTCATATTCTAGGCTTCACTAGAGTGCTTCGATTTCGTGGCGAACTAGACATGTGTCGTTCCGGATCGTAATAGTTTCAGGAACTATGTCCGACCCTGGAACTATATTGTTCCTCTCCGAGGTGCATAAATAAACATGCTCACAGTTCCGCGCATGTCCAAGCGAACTGAGGTCCGAGACATGCAGAAAATAAATAAAAAAGAAACAAAATGTAAGAAAGAAGGATAATTTAAAATAATATTGAAAAATTATGTTACATACAATCAGTTGATTATTAAGTACGCTAACCAAAATAGTAATTTCATGATTTTAATAAATACCTAGTACCTACAAACATTTTTTTAAGTTAAATTATTTAAAACTAAATATTCATAAAATTAATTGGTTGACAGTCCTAAGCCTAAAAAGTATGAGAAATCAATTGAGTAGGAATTGAATTATATAAAGGTATTTATCATACACATGTCCAATGGACCGAGGGACTATATAGTTCCGCGAACATAATAACGGAACCAGTTCCGAAATGTAAAGGAACCGGCCCAGGTTCAATCCATTGAAAGACATGAATTGCGCATCACTATGGCGAACTATACTCGTTGTTACGTGAACTTTATCGCAAGTCTATCATGAACATATCTTGTTTACCTAATCCTCCTTAGATATTCTACTGGCTAAAAAACTACTCATCTAGAATATTTAAAGCTATTCGGTAAGTTCAAATAGAATCTAACACAAGTCTAGGCAACACTGATTGTATTCGTCGCACGGCGATAGTTTCACCGCGGGTTCACTGCCAGGCGCTTGCCAACAATCACTTTTCTATTGTTATACGATTGCCCAAATAGCAGTGTAATGTTTTTAGGGTTCATGTATGTATGTTTATATGTATGATTGTGTGTGATTCTTTATTCCACCATAACGACTAAACGCCACAACCGATTTTGATGTATGAGGTATCGTAAAAATTCTTGCTCCCCCTGGTGAAATAGGTAAGTAATGTCAAAATAAAATCAATATTGCGAATTATGTAATCAATAATGTGCAGCCTGAAGAAAAAAATTCTTTCAGGGGTGTTTATTACATTTATTACATTACATTTTGATTACATTTTTGGTATGTGTCTATGATTTTCGTTTAAAAGTAGAATATATTTTTGGTATTTATTTGTATGTAATTTTTGATGGAGAATTGTTAAAAAAGGTATAAAATAAAAATAATAAATTATAAAAAAATACGATTGCCGTTATTAAAAGTAAACCAAAAATTTAAAATAAATTGTGAATACTGTAGTAATTATATTATTATTGTTAATATTGTTAATAATATAATTGTTACATGAAAAAATATAATTTTCTAAAGCAATTAGTATCTATTTGATTATTAATAAACAAAAACAATGATAACAAAGTTCATCATCATGGGCACATCATTGCTGGACAGAACCCTCTCCCAATATGCACGCCACAGAGCCCGATCCTCGACTATTCTTTCCAATCATAGCTTTGATTATGATTTGATTTGATTTAGATAGTAACCTATCTACTAATTGCTTTTGAATTCAGTTTTTCTGTCAAGAATATATTATAAAGAATGAAGAACATAACATGTCTCTAGTCCACCTGTTTAGAATTTCCTTCACTTTCATCGAGAGAAATTATCGTACGTGTGGATTGCTGTTTGTATCGAGTTTCCTCTGGATGATGAGCGCATATTCGCTTATATTACCTTGTTCGAACAGACGTGTTACATAAATTTGACTTTTAAAACCAACACGTTATGGTATAGAATTAATTTTAACTTTGTAACTGACATACAGGATTCGATATCACTTTTTATTAGTGTACTGGTTGACATCAATAAAGAAATCTTGGCAAAGTGTACACAACACCTTTAATGTGCGATACAAATAAGTACTTATTAAGTAAAGAATTAGGAATCCTATGGTTCTAATCTATTCTATGTATGTCGTTTACTATATTTTACTCCTCTGTTGATACAGCACAGAAAGCCCTGGGGTTTAACCTTTATATTTTATAACAGTACTACTACTTCAACCTTGTTTTTTTCGTACAGTTTGATTTAAAAACAAAAAAGTTTAGTAAGTTAGGATATCACTGTTTTTTTCTTCTTCAATATTTTAATTATAGAGTTGTGCGTGACCCTTTAATTGCATTCCGTCTTGTCGTTAAAGAATTTCTGAAGCTACTTAGTATTCGGGACTCCTAAACCTTATTTCCCCTATCCAAAGGTTGTCTGGAAGTGATCGCTTTTGGCGATAAGCCCGTCTGATTATACATAACTGTGTCTTGTTGGCAATAACTTTTAAGAACCCACTGAGACGGTAAGCGGTCCGGTAGCAGACCTGTGGAAAGCGTTGTACCTTTACTACGCGGACATTGCTACCGCGCGCGGTTTCTGTGTGACATGGTGCATAGCAACTCGAACATTACAAAACATCCCGCCCCTAGGACGCTACTACCGCCTCTGTGGGTTTTGTGTGATACAGTGTCTATTTATCTATCTATCTACCACTCGTTCTTACCAAAGCACCCCAGGAGCCATGTCAGCTATAGACAATGAAGCTGGCTAATCACTTTTCAATGTAGGTATACTATCATGGCATCAATCAGGTCTTGGTTGTCTTAAGAGTGCTATTTCTATTTATGTGGGTCGATTGCTTAAAAACTCTCAATCGGAATGCCGGAACAGGTAATCAGAAAGTAAACTAGAGTAATGTTACGTGTCAGTAAAAGTTATCTATTTTTAAAGTTGGAATTTACGTCTACACCACATATTATTACGTAAGGCTATATTAGTGTGAATGAACTGTCACATAATTAAGCAATGTTATCTTTAAAATCTAGTGCAACGACCAAAGGAACCATTGTTCTTTAAATTCCTCACTAATTGTTTTTATTTACAAAACAATGCTAACATTGTTTTGTAAATAATTATTACTAATTATATTGCAGCAATATAATCGCATGTAATATGAATATAAGTGTTAGTTACTTCACGATGTTTCTTGTCAAACAAGCACTATCTTCCTCAGAATGATATAACTAATGTCTATCAGTTATGAGTGAGTTCTTGTCGGGGGTATAATTTTCATATAAGCCTGTTTATTATCTTGTTCTTTATAAAAACGTAATGCTCGATAGTCCAACGTTATGCACCAAAACCCACCCTACATAAATTAAATAACAACAACAATAATCACAATACAACATTTATTGAAAACAACAACAATCTTACATTACAGCTTCAGATAATAAATAAGCTAACTTAACCTAACATATTTACAGAAATTCACGGCGTACAAACATCGAAAGTGACAGATGGTATTTGAATTTATAGCAAAGTCATAATTTATTTATGAATAATTCTCATTTATAATGGAAACCAGTTCCTAAACATGCCCAAACATAACAAGCTAATTATTACGACACACAGAAATGAAAGCACTCCCGCAAGTATCCAAGACGTCCACGCCGAACGCGGCGGATCCAGCGACTCTCGCGCACCTAATTAGCGGAACGTCCGTAAATAAATAACAACAAAGGCAATACTTTCGCTACAAGCCGCACTATCGCTCTATCTAAACGGCACCACCACAGTCTACCTCACACGTATAATAACTATATTTACAACAATGTCTGACTTTGTACATATCAACAGCATTTACCAAAACAATTTAGAGATTTAGTGTACTCGGGGCTTAAGTTCCTCGCTGTATTTGATCGTGTTATAAGAGGTCTCGCTGTGAGCGCCCTGGAGCTCTCCCTTTGGAAGACCGTACCGAGAACCATGACTGCCGTGACCACCGAAACCGTGTTTAGGTCCCGACGAGAATGAGCTTACAGAGCCGTGTCCAGAGTAAGGAGCTTTGAAAGAGGAACTGCTGCCACCAAAGCTAGGGAATGAGGATTTTGACGGTACGTAATACTGAGGGCTTGATGATGAAGCGGCGTGAGCTGCGTTAGATGGATGACCGTACGATGAACTTGGTACACTATAACTGCTGCCTGGAGAAGATCCTAAATGACCCTCAGACGCGAAAGATGCAACAGACTCCAAGGACGAGCCAAATCCTTCAGATTTAGAAGGCAAATAAGATGGAGCAATGAATTTAGATGAACCACCACCAAAGCTACCACCAAAAGAACTGCCAAGGCTACCACCGTGACCAGCTGAGCTAAGAGAGAATCCATGGCTACCGCCGCCCAAGGTACCGAATGATGGTGCACCGTAAGAACTAGAGAGGCCAGACAAACCGTGACCAGACAAACCGTGACCAGACAAACCGTGACCAGACAAACCGTGACCAGACAAACCATGACCAGATAGACCGTGGCCAGATTCACCTTGCACTGAAGCACCTATGAAGGCAGAAGGCTTAAAAGATGTTTTTGATGGAGCGCCGTAAGTTGCACCGAAGCCTTTGATTGATCCGCCGAACGAATGACCTGCGTTACCGAGAGAAAGGCCAGGGTAAGAATGCCCAGGACCGGCGCTCAGAGTAATAGCGCCTTCACCAAAGGAGTGACCACCGCTAGACAAACCGCCGAATGAGTGACCAGAGCTTGGCGCATTAGCATAGGCGTGATCGCCGCTGGATGAACCACCAAATGAATGTCCGGAGCTGGGCTGGCCATAACTAAATGAAGGTGCGTTCCCATGGGAATTAGATGGTGAGAAAAGGACGGGGCCGGTCGAGTACGAGCCGAGACCTTTCGTACCAGCAGCGTACGAAGGTACATTAGATATAGTCTGCTCAGAAACCGCATACTGCTGAAGCTTGGGAGCGCCATATGTGTACTGAGGGAGAGAAAGTTCTTGTCCACTATGACCACCTTGATCGGGTTGTTGGTAGGATTCCCCAGTTTGAATTTGAAGTGCCCCGGTATTTAGACCATGTGAAAGTTGAGACATCAATTGTGATAGATCTGATGATGCAAATCCGTGGCTTGGCTGAAGAGTGATAGGAGCTAATTGAATGGTGGCGTGTCCACTTGCTGGTAGACCTTCGGATGCGAGTTGGTAACCACCATCACCTCCATGTCCACCCAAGCTGAAGCTTGGTTTAGCTCCTCCAACACTATATCCTGCTCCAACGCTAATGGCGCTAGCTTCTCCGTGCCCAACAGAGGGCGCTTGGTAGCTGTGTGATGAATGGGCTGAGTATCCGATAGGAGCTTCCCTTTTGTCTTTGGGTTCGTCCGATTTCTTGACCTTTATAGCCCAAGACGCCGATACGCATAGCGCGGCAATGAGTACGACCTGTAATTAAAAAACAATATCAAGTAATTGTTGGGGGTCGAAAGTTTAACAACTTAATTAGTGCTCGTATTGTTTTATATAAGACGTAATAACATAATAAAAGAAACTAATATATTCTATAGTGAACCCCAAAAGAGTTTCGTTTTCGTTGATGCAAATGACTCTATAGGAGGACACAAAACAGGTTTCCGGAAAAAATGGAAACACTGCAGTCAGCGATGCCCGGTTAACGGCATCCCGCATGGCTCTGTTCAAGATTAAAGCCCACATTATAAATTTGATTTCACTTTTACTACTTTTACTTTGCTCGGAGACATGTGTAACTTCTGTACGAGTCATGTGAGTGTGGTCACTGTTTCGAGACAATTATTTAGATCAGCAAGTGCCGTTGCCGGCAGTTGCATTTCTAACGACTCTCATTTGCATAAATTGCATTCCTAGCACAAACATTACTATCGATTTGTTTTGATGTCCTCCAAGTTAAGAAACTAGAATATCCATGAGTGATTATCACTGAAAGGTCCAGGGATCACTTCACTTGTCACAAACACAGGTATCACGCACGCACTCACCGTGAATTTCATTTTGGGTGCTTATTAGGAATGCCGGAAGCGTTGAGCGGAACTAAACCACTACACGAGGGTTTGGATACTACGTAAACAAGATGTGATCGGCTGGCTCGCACAGCCGCCGAATTCGTAATGTGTTGTCGCTGTGTTTTCACCGAATTTATAAAGCGAGTAACACCCGGCGCCCGCAGGGAGGGTAAAAGTGTATCGGAGGACCCTTTCACTGGCTGAAAGAATGGGATCGAGCATCGGAGCCCAACGGCGGAAGAATTGCATCACATGACACTCGCGTGCGATGTTCGCGCGTGGACGGGTGACGGAACCCTTTGCCGTTCGGGAACGATAAATAGGTCACCGCGGAGTTCACTTAGGACTTAAAATCTAAATCACCAATTAGTGTCATTAGGGGTCTGTTTTTTAAAATGACTGTCTTAGTCCGTTTAACATACGATTACTAGCAAACAAGATTAAAAATATAAATTCAGAAACAGAAGTTAAAAAAAAAATACAATTTTACTGTTTACTTAGAGTCCGCACACACAAAATGGTAATAAGTAATTGTTAAATTATGGGAATGGGGCTTCTGATTTATGCTTGCAAAATTTTTCTATCAATGTTGTCTACATATTAGCATGATTTTTTTTTACCTTTGAAATTTAAATGAGGCTTCCAAAGTTAATAGGTACCTATATCGTATATCGTCTTGGATCTAAAATAATACATTTTTAGCGTGGTTATGTCATATTAGGTTAGGGGTAGTATTTTTTTTAATAAAGTGTTTTACAATAGTATTATGAACATTACTTGCGGCATAGTCATCGCTGGACCATTTTCCAATGTATTCATACAAACCTATTGGTTTAAATCTTAACATAAATAGCATGCAAAACAGTGAAATCGATATTGGCCGCCATCCAATGTTCAATAGCCATCATAACGTTAGCCTAACGCGCAAAGAGAATGATTTTAAGATTTAAAGGTGTATTTGAATGGTGTATTTAGTTTTTATTAATATGGCAAATACGGTTCTTGACTGACCTCAGTTTCTCGTTGGTTAATTACTCCGTGATAATCATTAACATACCTACTGTATTTTTCGTAATAAAAATAAAGTGCCGTGTGGAGACGGCCGTAAAGAATACACTTCCCCACCGCCAACAGGAGGCGTGTCGTAAGAGTCGACTAATTCCTGTAGCACGAGACGGGCAGCAGTGTCTTCGTGCGAAATCTTATAAAAAAAACTGCGCTCGCCAACCCGCCTGCCAAGCGTGGCGAGTATTGGCAATCCCCCCTGATGATCAGTCATTGGTGGAGGCCTTTGTTCAGCAGTAGACCTCCGTGGACCTCCTATGGCTGAAATGATGATGATGATGATGATTTTTCGTATGGTCTCATATCCCGCTCTTGGCAGAACGGTGATTCTGCTAGTATCAAGTGTTACTGGCTATATCGGGTGCTGTCATTTCTTAGTCTTAGCAGGTAATCATTAATGTTAACTGACTCTTCAGTAGTAATGAATAGCGCTTTGGTGGCTCCTCCTATTACTACGATGGATAGATAAGATACTCGTATGACGACCGTGTGGTGTAGTGGTCCGCGCTCCGGACTACAAAGCCAGCGGTTGCGGGTTCGAATCCCGCAAGGGGCAAATGTTTGTGTGAGAAGCACGAGCATTTGTACCTAAGTCATGGATGTTTATAAAGTATTTAAGTATGTTTATTCATTATCTACACCATAGTACAAGTTTTTCTTAGTTTGGGGCTGTATCATTAGTGTGATTGAAAAAATATATATTATTATTATATTATGTTATTATATAGTTCCCGATTTCGATTCCCGGTCGGTAAATGTAGAAAAATAACATTTCTATATTGTCTAGGGGCTGGGTGTTGTGGTATCGTCGTTGTTTCTGATTTCTGTAACACAAGTGCTTAAGCTACTTATCATAGGATCAGAGTAATGTAAGTGATGTTGTCCAATATTTTTTTTAAAAAGTCTGTTCATTGAGCTGGTGGGCTTCCTACACTACATTTACCAAGACGTGGTCCCCACAGACCCGTTTACTCCACCTTTCGTCGGTTCTGCGACAGATATGGCCGGCCCACTGCCACCGACGACCTTAGGAAGATGGCTGGCAGTGGATGGATGAAAAAGGCGGGAGATTGTTTTTTGGCGCTTACGTCCACCAGTGGACTGCAATAGGCTGACATGATCATGATGATATAGCTACTAACCTAGTGGCTTTCAAGATGTGATACATAACTAGTATATCTTTGTTCTAAATACAGAACCAAAAATAAAAATAGAATTATTATTATTTCTTTTAAGGTCGATTTTTCAAACACCCAAACTTTTATTCGTCGAATAAAATGAACGCTTTGACACATTTTCTTTACGAATACTGTCAACATGTCAAACTTATTTTTCAAATGAAAGTTATCTGGCTAGTGAAAAATCGGCCCTTAGCAGACTAGCGATTAATGTTAACTAGTTTAGCAGTACTTGTAGGCCGTGGTTCACAAATATAACCAATAGTTTAATGTTTTTCGTCCAGCTGGCGTATGGTTTTAGCTCTAATTACAATGCTAATCGTACGTTTGTAAATTCTGGCCATACAGAGTGAACAAAAGAATAGGACACTCCTTAAAACCACATGATCAGCTGCTCATATACAACAACTGTTTCTATGGAAGCAACATCGAAATCGAAATTTTTTTTTAGATGTTCCATACAAAGTTATTCGCTACCTCGATGATAATGCATGATGTTGTTCCCGTTGTAAAAGTTGTTGTTTATGGTCAGCTGATCACTAGTTTTAAGGAGTGTCCTATTCTCTTCTACACCCTGTATTTCATATTAACCCAGTCAACGACTAGATCTTGTTATATTTCACAAATTGTAGCCTTTAAAGGGTTCAATTCCAAGTTTGTGAGGTTTGAACCCGTGACCCCGGAATAAGAATGTTTTCCGACCGACATATTCGGCCGACGATGCATGACAGCTCCCGACAAAAAATAATAATGGACTGGTATTAAGTAAGTACCCTGTAGATGTCTCTATAGCTACATCATCATCATTATCATTTTAGCCATAGGACGTCCACTGCTGAACATAGGCCTCCCCCATTGACTTCCAGATTGGCCGGTTGGAAGCGGCCTGCATCCAGCGTCTTCCTGCGACCCTTACCAGGTCGTCTGACCACCTTGTGAGTGGACGTCCTTCGCTGCGCTTGCCGGTACGCGGCCTCCATTCTAGAACCTTTCTGCCCCATCGGCCGTCAGTTCTACGTGCTATGTGCCCCGCCCACTGCCACTACAGCTTGCTAATCCGTTGGGCTATAGCTACAAGCCAGTATTAATCTTCTTTGTCAATAAATAAAACAGCATCATCTCTTTCACTTCGTCAATACCATATGAATAATGTTAGTCATAAATAAGTTGTATAACTAAAATTAGTACTGATATAGGTACTTTAGGTCGCAGGTAATCCAACAGATTTGGATAATATTAATGACGACTGTCAATTTATTAAATAATTATCTAATTATAACATGCAGATTCCGTGGGAAATGCCTATTGTTCAAATTCATCATCAGTCTCGCTCGATTAAAAAAATAAATGTCAAATGGTCAAAATCATTCGTCATTTATTAGTCCTAAGTATTAACTATGTTATAGACGATATAGTGCATCACTGAATAATTGCGTATTCTTGATTATGACTTAATCTTTACAAATATCCATCTATCTATATATATAGTATAAAAGAAAGTCGGGTTAGTTACACCATTTATAAGTCGAGAACGGCTGAGCCGATTTTTATGATTTTTGCTTTGTTGAATTTGTCTCCGCCCCGAATGACTATAAATAACGCAGAATAACTATAAAAACACGGAAACATTCACGAAAAAAAAAATGAAGCTATGAAGGCGCTATGAAGTTTGCCGGGACAGCTAGTAATTAATAAATAAATAAATTGTTTTCACAATCACACTAATTATCTAGCCCAAACTAAGCAAAGGTACAAGCTTTGGCGACTAGATAACGGATAAACATACTTAAATACTTCTACAAACATCCATGACTAAGGTACAAATGCTCGTGCTCATCAGACAAACATTTGCCCCTTGCGGGATTCGAACCCGCAACCGCTGGCTTTGTAGTCCGGAGCGAATCACTACACCAGACGGTCGTCTTCATCTTTATTATTACTATAATATAAACTAACTTACGATTGTAATTCAATCTAAGTACGATTCGGATGTAGCAAAGGTGTGATTGCAGCTGCACTTTCATTCAAATGATGTAATTAGTAAGCAGTTATATTCCTCGACGCATGTAATTGTCCCTGCTGCCGGCAACATAGCAAAATTGATAGTATGTTCGTGTCGAATATTTATACTAGCTAAGAACGTGGACTATCCATGACTAAATTGCGTTAGTGCGATCTATTATTACTTATTTCGTTGTGCTGATGCTCGTGATTCATTTTTAACCGACTTCACGAAAGGAGGTTCTCAATTCGTCGGAATCTTTTATGTTTAGCGATTATTAAATTTCATTACCGCGTTACCACGTTACTTAACCGATTTCGGTAATTCCTTTTTTATTCGAAAGGGAATACTTTTAGAATAGTCCCTTAAATAATTCCAGTTCTGGTGATGAGATCTACGAGTATAAGAAAATCATCAAACGTTGTAAAACGCCATACCATGCCAACTGATTATTGTATCTATGTCACCCAATATCGTCGGCAAATATGAACCAATTTTGAAGATTCCTTTTTTATTGAATAATATTTACTTCGAAGATATTTTATTTAAATTTGTGGAAAAGATTTACCACTGGTAAGGGTGGAACAATATTTGATGAAGTCGATGTTTAGCGTACCTATAACTTTTGTTTGCACTCATAAATGATTCATGCAAGCCGATAAGAGTTTAGTTTAGTTTTTTTTTTCTGCCTGCCATGCGTGGCCAGTATTGACAATCCTCCCCAATGAAAAGTCTTTGTGGGAGGCCTATGTTAAGCATGACATGCATGGCTGACATGATGATGAGAGTTTGAATGTTTGCGTTTGCACCGACTTCAAAAATAACTGATATAATACTGATAAATAATATTAACACATATAAGTATAGAAGGAAATATGGCAGTTCCTCGCCTATTTGCACAATGGTAAAAAATTATAACCTTTTGTTTCAAACTGGTGATTTGGACATTTTCAGCGACAAAATAGCTACTTTTAAAAAGTCAATTTTGGAATGTTGCACGATTCATTTTTAAATTTTATATTGTTGTTTAGAGAACAATTCTTACTTTTTTGTATAAATTAAAACTTTTTTTGTAAATATTTAGTAAAACAACATAATTTATATGTATAACGCTGTGCATACCTATAATTTAAATGCATATATACGATGTATTTAAAGATTGTGTTAACATAATTTCCCTTTAGGTATTTAGTTGGTAAGCCATATTAAATAAAATAAAATAAGTAAGGTACTTATATGTGTTAATATTATTTTCAGCTTTTCAGTTATCAGTTGTAAGAAGCCGGTTTTTTTTAAATAAAATTTACATATTTCATCTACTTATATAAGTACTTAATAAATCCTCATCAAAACGAATCTTTTATGTGCAAACAAAAAGTTAAATGCTGAACACCGATTTCATTCCGTATTTTTCCCCCTTTAGGGTTAATTTTTTATATATATAATATCTTCGAAGTATAAACTATTCAACAAAAAAAATATTATCAAAATCGTTTCACATTTCAGTAATCAGTTACATAGACATCATAGGTAATAGGTATCAGTTTTTTGAAGTAAGTTCTTGTCTTCATTGGGCATGATACAAAAACGCTTTAACAATTACATTTTTGTAGTAGTAACTTATTTAGTCCCGAGACGAGGTAGTCCGAGGGACTAAATAAGTCTTTATTTAACCCGAGGTAAACAGTGTGCTTTTCATTACGAATACAAGGAAAGTATAAATAGAAACATGAATTAGCTGAAGAAAAAATTTGAGAATTTTAACAAAACCATACCAAAGATTATGCAATCACTACGTTCTACAACTCGAAAAAACAAATGAAGATCGTATTGCTGCTCTCCCGCCAATTTTTTTTCTGTAGCCAGCCAGCTGTTCAGCCATTATTTTTCATTTTTATTATTGAAAAAATGGTAAATATTTTGCCCAAATCTGTTAAATTAAAGAAATAGTTGAAAGTAAACTTATGAGGTGGTCATTTATGTTTTTTTTTAATTAATACTTAACTTTATGTTACTTAATTCAATTTTACATCGCGCTGTTATTGAGTGGCTGTATAGAAAGTTGCAACATCGTTCAATAGAAATGTAAAAATAGAACTAGTATTTTCTTTTTATAATTTGACATCTGTCAGTTGAAAACGATTCTCCCTAACTTCAGACCTACTTTCCGAGTTTGAGTAATGAAAATATATTTTACATCATTCAGAACAAATCACAATACCTAAATGTACAGTTACGTGTCGTAGCACTTCTTTCTTGAATCAAATGAATAGTTTAAATTATTTGCAAGCGACTATTACAATTTATTGCGCAATATTTAATTTAATGCCTCTCAAAATGTAATAGGATAAACTATTTTCAGTTTCTATCCATATGATAATATTTCAAATTTCGCATTTAAAATTAATTATCATCTCATCATCAATATAGTTACACAAACAAACTTCGGTTTTATAATATTAGTATAGATACCAATAATACGCGTACCTACCCAAGACTTGATTCAGATATATTATATATCTTAAAAACTGCCCACACTGCTCATATACTATTAATTAACAAACATCTTTACACTATACCATCCTAATAATAGCAAAAGAAACAACAAGAGAAAACTGTTACTAATTAATTATAATACAATGTATGGCGTTAATTACTTTTACTCGTTACACAATAAAGTGAAATATTATTTTAGCATTAGCATTAGTTATATCAATACAGTTACATCATTGCATTCGTTTCCGATATGAGGGAAATAATAACCGAACGGAGTGGAATGTCATCCGCAGTGGTAGTATTTGCTATTAAGTTATGTCACAATCTGTAGCACAACGTTCATAATAATCTATATCAACGTGTAACTATAAATACACAAAACCTCGCATGATTCAGATAACAAAATAAAATAGTAATGGGTTACTTTTATTTGACAGACATAAAAGAAAAATCACGTACCGGTAAGCGCAGCATCGGACGTCTACCCACAAGGTAGACAGCCGACTGGTAAAGGTCGCAGGAAGACGCTGGATGCAGGCCGCTTCCAACTGGCCAATCTGGAAGTCAATAGGAGAGGCCTATGTTCAGCAGTGGACGAGTGAAATGATAACGAATGAAAGAAAAATACTTAACAATAAAACTTTAAAGGGTTCCTAATGTGTCAAAAAGGTTCCCGCTCAGCGTTTGTCTTGACAGCCACGGACTTATCACGACGCTGATTTTCGGCGGGGACCCCGACGATATGATGTGCAGCGAGCGACGCAGCGGTATATCAGACCACCCAGAGAACCCCAGAAATCCCCAAAAATACAACGTTTCCGTTTCTGAAGGGACAAACATCAAAATTAAAAAAAACGGGTTCCATTAGGAGTCGACTCCATATTACGTCACGGTCATGCACAACGTAACCACAGACGTAACAGAGCGTTTAAAGAGATGCAAAAAAACTCGGGGAGGGGGTACATTTCCAGTGTGTCCTTAATAGACACTCGTCACTCGTCCTTGTCCTACACTCGTAAGTACAAGCAATTGTTAACGTACAAAAATATATTTAACTGACATATTTTTGGACAGTTAACCTGTTAAGTAAAATAGCAGGTCATCTGATGTCACCGCTGCTAGACAATAATAGGTATCTTTGAAGCTTGATATGGAACAATCAAGTCAGTAAGCGTGCGAGCAATACGATTGACAAATTGATACAAAACATTTGTGGGCGAATTACTTTGCTACAAGTCAATGACCTTATTTCTGTGCTTTTGAATGCCCAGTTTTCAAAAACCCTTTCCATTTAGACTGAGTTTTTTAGTAAATATAATATACTTTTACGTCTATATCAACCAAACTAGCCACACCCTGCGTGTAGGTACCCTAGGATAGTACATGGATTAAAATAAAAAAATCTGTTAATTTCCTTTGACTTTCAGGGTCAGTTTTCAATGTATTACTTCATAACTTTTCAGATTTACTTTTATTACTCTATGATGAAAGTATTAAAAGCATGATTATTTAAGTCATCATTTATTTTCTTAGCAATATTACTGCATGACAATCAATCAAGTAACTTTTATTGACGACGATGATCATCATGAAATAGGCTCTTATCGTGTGTCTTTTCATCAAAATATTGCCCCATTTTTAAACTGCATTATATCTTTTAATCTCTTTACAAGAAACGCATCCTTTCGATGTTACTCAATAAGTCTGCGCGGTTACGTGTCGCTACACACACTTTTTGCACATTTTGCTCGGCGACGAGAAAGCACTCCGTGTGGTGAATGCTATTACATATTTTGACAGTGATCTCGAATAACGATTGTTGGACGCACTTGCGAATCGTAGATAAGGTGAGTTTACAGTGAATGTGTATTAGAATTGGATACGAAAACAACAGAGTGATAACAAGGCTATGTTGTACTAAATCCGGATGGTAAAGTTTGACCTAAAATTGATCTTATCAACATTGATCTCTTTTCTACAAATGTGTTCATTTTTATTTCCAGAAATTATAATCGGCGACTTCTTGTCAACAATATTCTAAAGTTTTCTTTTAGTCCTACAACGTACGCGTTTTTTTAAGCGACATAAATCTTATTAATTTCCTGCAGGTAGTAACAGAAGGCGCCCTAATCCTCTTATAAAATACTTCAATATTCAATCATTTATTGCTTTACCATATTAGCTGTTAGGTCTTACAATCTTGGCAGTTACATAATATGGACCCAGTAGGGTACAGCCACTTTGGACTATATCCCAATGCATGTCACTAAGCCCGATCTTCCGCCACTCTTATTTATCAGCCATGCCAGCAGCCTTTTTTTTTGTAGCGGCTCTGTCCCCCGAATATTTGTTCAGGATTGAACTGTCTAAGGAATTTCTTTTATTTCTTTTTGCCAGCTGCCAGCAGCCTTGCGTATTCATCGCTCCACCTTGTTGGAGGGCGCCTTACGCTACATTTGCCAAGTCGCGGTCTTCATTCAAGAAAACGTCTAACATAATAAAACAGACAACGATGTTTCAAGAACATTTCTAGGAATAAATCAACGGCTTAAACGTAGTTTTATAAAAACAAAACAAAAACAAAGGGTGCAAAATTCTAAAAACTAACGTATCTCGTCGTTCTTTTAGAGGGTCTTCTTTCCAAAAAAGAACACGTCGTATAACCAATTCTGGTTATTCCATTTTTAACCATTGTTATAATCAATACGATTAATTTTTGTCAGGCATCTTTTGATTTTGAAACTCTCACAAGCATTAGTCACCGCCGTGCCACTTGCCACAACAATGCAACAACTGTTTCAATTTCGAACATTACGTAACATGGCGTGGTCATTCGCCACGAATCCAAAGGATCCCAAGGTCGATTCAAGGTCCGTTTGGATTTGAGGTTCAGAAAACGAGCTTTTCTTTATTGGATATTGAAAAACTCAGTCTAGTACCTCGTAACAAAAGGAAGTTCGAGAGCTGACTGAATAGGTTATATGTTTTTAACACATATTTGATATATTATTATTGTTGTCTACTCGTTTTGTACTGCATGACAAATAATTTTTCTACTACTTTGTCGTGATGACAAAAATGTTGGTCTCCATTTTATTGAATTATTAGCCGAACCAAACTACGGCAAGCTTAACCGGAGAGTTTTTGTTGGGCACTCTTCATGTGACAGTCATCTCATCATCAATAATTATAATTTGAGGATGATTTTAGCTCCTTAACCCATTGCGGGACAGAATATATATATTTTTTAAGAACAACCACCAAAGCATAAACTTTAAAGTTAAACAATACTGTGACATTCACAAGTGAAACATTATGTAGTATTGCCTTATATAGGGTGCCACGACATGTATATATAGAGAAATTACTACTCGTATAAACATATAAGTTACCTATTTTAAAATTACAAAAAAAAACACGTCGACAGGCTTGTAGTGTCCCTAAAAGTGTTAACCCCTTTAATACTAAGACCAAATTATACCTTTATTTGGTCCATGTTCGACCTTTTAGATTCTCCTCCATTCCTTTTATATTTCCTTTGATGATTATCATCGCATCGTATCAAGTTCTCCATCATATTTCTTCTTATTTTTTTCTTTTCTCATGTAAGATATAACAAACCCCATTGATCTTCCTCTCCACCAACACTTGTGGTCAAGAGGTCTGACTCTGGGCACTGTGCACAGAAGTTTTATTTGACGACCTACACCTATTGGCGTAGTGACGCAGGGATTTGGCTTCAAAGCAAAGTGTCCTGGGTTCTATTCTCCATTCGGGTCAATTGGGTCAACTTTGTTATATTGGTTCGGATCTATATGTTGGAAAAGCCTATGACAAAATTTGTTGACTGGTACGTCGTAACGCAATTGTTTTAATTCCTTACTTTAAGACCAATAACAATTTTGGTGTGTTGTCTGTCCCAGACAGTCACGCGAGGCTTTTCACATAATTTTTTGACCATCATTTCAGCCATAGAACACAGGCCTCGCCCAACGACTTTCATCGGGGGGGATTAGCAGGCGGGTTGGCGAGCGCAGTTTTTTATAACATTTTGCACGCAGACGTTGCCCGTCTCCGTGCTAAAAGATTCAGTCGCCTCTTACGACATGCTTCCTGTTGGTGGTGGGGAAATGTATTCTTTACGGCCAGCACCTTTTTTTTATGTATACTTTTTTTGATCTATAACAAAATAAATTAGCTTACCTATATGAATACGCCCTCAGCGAATTAGTTAATTACGCTGTCTAACACACAACATAACATATTGCGTGGCCCATTGTGTTCTGACATTGATCGCGTACGGCATTCCTATAATCTACTAACTGTAACGCCATTGTTTTGTTTTTCGATTATCTTTTATTGTGATTGTAGTTTGAGTTCCGGATTAAAATGGAAAATAGAAAATTAACTATCACTGCCTATCTAGTAAATAGTAAAGGTTTTAAATAGTTGCTTCGGTCTAGGACTATTAATTATATTAATTTTGCCATGTTTAAAAGTACGAAGAACACTCGCGGAAACTTGACTTATCGTTTATTGTTTTGCCAGGCCGCTGTTAAAAGGAAAAAGCATACCTAATCCCTAATACTTGAGTTATCATGATTACCATTATCTCTGGTGATAGATACAAACCACCAGTTAGAGACTAGACCAAGCTTGTTGCAAATAGTTATGCTCGGGATTTCTCTAATTTTTATAACCTCCGTAGCCGAGAGGCGAGCATACCGGACTTGGTGTCGCTATCTCTGAGATCCAGGTTCGATTCCCGGTCGGTCAATGTAGAAAAATAACTTTACTCAAGCCACCCTACATTTTACATTATGTCATCGATCTTGACCCAACTATAGACTAGACTTTAGGACTCTTACGAGTATTACTTATTTGTCAACTTTTTGCCTTCGGAAGCACGTAGAAGCTTGTTATAAATGTCACTAAGTACCCACTACTAACAACCTAGGCGTTTATAGTTGTCGCCACCGTCACTGGGCTAAATATAAAAACAAGAAATGTACTCGAATAAACCTAACCAAAATAAATCGAGATCCTTAAAAAAACAACGATACTGTTACACCGAGCTTACAACACGGCCCTTCGAGAATCAAAAATCTTACCTTGTTTGCTGAATCTAACAATCTTTTTAATGTAGTATGCCTACCAATCTTGCAAATGTCTTTCAAGAAAGCGCAAGTTTCGCTACTCAATACTTACCTACCATAACATTCCCTGTAATACGTTAACTTTTTATTTTACACCAAGCGTTATGTTATGCGCATTTTATGCTAATAATCCCAATTACCATCTCTTAATGAACTCAAGCGTGCTATTATAATTACTGTTATTTATGAACAGGCCGAATTATGTAGACTGCCAGCAAGGTGATTGATGGAACGAATTTAACGTCACTGGACGAAGAGTAGCGGAATTTTAATAAAATATTACTGCGATTTCATCATTTTGCCAAAGCATACACACCCAATCTATTGACCCAATTGCAATAAGCCACCAAGCTTACTTGTAATTTAAGTTAGTACCTAAATCCATTGAATTTTTAACCTAGTAGCAAGTATAGATACTGTTTTTATATTTGTAAAATCACACACACACACACACACTTGATAACTCTGGTACTGTAGAGATCAGTTTTTTTATTTTTATTTTAATGAAGACAGTTTTAATTTATTTATTTGGTGATAATTTTTACTGACAACATTAGTGTAACCAACCTGGTTGTCTTTTGAAATCTTTAGAAGGCTTAGAAGGTCTATGTACAGCAGTGTACTTCTAAAGGCTGATAATAATGATGATGATGATGATGAAAGCTTCCAACCACTAAACGTGGATGACATTTGTCAAAATAGGCAAACGTCTGTATACCTATTGCCATGTGAAGTGCCAGCATTACACTTTAACCCACACGCGTCGACCATTTATTTCGCTGACCTAGAAAAGATGGCGGTTCACATCTCCGCAGACAGGAAGCTTTAGAATAATGACTGCTCGATACTTGGTCGGGGCTTGATTACAAATTAAAACTGTATTAATGCCTTATGACTAGACTTTATCAGTTTCATCACAGTCATGCTGATACCTCATACATGATTATGAATCGAGTGTAACACTTATTTACTCGGTAATAGCTTATGCAGTATGACTGAGCATGCTACTTTGTAACAGGCATTCATTTTTTAACCTAAATACCTAAAATTAGGTTTGAGGCTTAAATAATAGTATGCCTATATACATCCCACTGCAGGGCCTCACCTCAACTATGAGGTGGTTTGGGCCATCATACTCCACCACACGGGCCAAATACATAGATACAAAACACACAATAGATACAAAAAACTTACAAGTTAAGTTATCAATTGAAATCATATTAAGTATATATAGGTTTAAAGATGATTTATTCTCACAAGAAAAAAAAAAAAAAAAAAAAATCATTTCACTTACATGAGAACATAAATTAAACAATATTAAAATTACAAATTTCAACGCGCGAGCGAACAATATAAACACGTAAAATATATATAACTGGATAAAACAATGAAACATAACATATTATATCAGAATCTTTTTACCATTCGTGAGACTTTGGCCTCGGCTTCTCCGGCTATCGAGCACGGTATGTTACATACAAAAGAGTTTGAGCGTTGTAAATTCAGAATAATGTATCTATTTGCCAGACTCACTACAAGCTGATTTCAAATAGTGGTCCCAAGCTATTGAAACTTCTATTCGAATCAAAAAACTAACGACAATTAGGTAGACATTTTCACCAATGCCTCCACCACTGGAAGCGGCACTGGTTGTAAAAATAAAACGGCCAACGGGAAATGGTCGCAAAATAAGTTTAATAAATATATAACAATAATAAATTGGTTTCACAATCACATCAATTATCTGGCCATAAACTAAGCAAACCTTGTACTAGGTATGGCGACTAAATGACTTATAAAAATATTTAAATGCTTTTATGAACATCCATGACTTGGGTGCGGGTGCTCGTGCTCATCACAAAAAATTTTGCTCCTTTTTAAACATGCGTTTAAAAAGCATATCAACTACTTGGAGTGGCTCGCAGCACATGTCGGTCAAAATATCCACTAAAGATCTGCCACTACTGCCAGATACTTAAATGAGTAATAGCCAATTCCACAGCTGTTGCATATATTAACCATAATGGGTGGGACTCAGTTTCCACACCTTACAAAAATTACAAAAGCATCTGGCACTGCTGCGAGAGCCGGTACCTATTTATTTTTGCCTCTTATACAAAATCGTCGGATAATACAATAGCAGATGCCGAGACTCACCGCGTACACCCCACCCTGATACAGAGTGGGAATTTCAGGAAACAACTTGTCAGACTATCACGAAAGATACGACCAACTGCAAATATACATATTGGCCACTCCTATCAATGCCAAATCCTAGACGAATGTATCCTGGCATCATATTAAAATATATATATATAAGGAAAATTATGTCTGACAAGAGCCAAGGTGTCATTGTTGTGCCTAAATGGCCGACACAATCGTGGAATCCAATATTACTAAGACTTCTTATCTCAAAGATCACAGTTCTCAGACCTAATGAAAGTGTTGTTGCATCTAATTTCAGCAATCCGAACATTCACGGGAATTTTACCTCGGTGGCCGGAGTATCGTGCGCTACTGCGCCATAGAATTACACCATCCGCAATAGACATCATGGTGCCATCCCTCGCAAATAATTCATATAAACAATATGATGTTGCGCTCTAGAAATTGTTTTTGTATTCCAAACAAAATTTAATAATATGTATTTTATAATAATTTTATTTTATAATAATATGTATGAGGCGTCCGTTTTCACTGTCTATCAGTTCTTTATCAAATCATATAACAAAGGAATACAATACGGCACTCTAAACTTATGGTATTGATTATTAATCGCATTAGCCCAAATATTAGGCCCACATATATATGTCAAAAGATAAAAGGATTTCATGATTTTTAAAAGGCGTATTTGGACTACGATCTCCGCAGTCGAAGTATAATATTACGTGGGATACTTTCTTAATCTTAAATTTATTATCCATCCAATTTCCAAATGGAAGTCTGCCACTTACGAAAATTGTGTCACGTTAGTTGCCCTAGCAACTGCTCATAGTGTTCAAACACTCGCGAAGATCTTGAACATTGAAGCTCTGTCATTATAAATAACAATAAAAATATCAGACCTCATAAAAACTTTTAAAGTCGGTGTCAAACTGCCGGTACTTGTCTTACCATTCCTTGAAAAGCCAGAGATAATGCCCTTCTAAAACTGTACTTTCTTATTATGAGATAGCGAATGCTACCCGTAAGGATACAATCTTTTTTATTGGTTACAAAAAGCCACATAATCATGTAACATGTCAATCCTTGAGCCGCTGGATTAAAAACACTTTGAAGGACAGTGGTATTGATACCTCAATCTTCACTGCTCACAGTGCGAGCCATACCGCCTCCTCTAAAACTTATAAATACTTATAACTTGTAAAGCTGCTGGCTGGAGCGGCAGTTCTTCTGCCTTTGGTAGATATTATAATCCTATGGTTACAGACGTTAATAATGAAACGTCAATAGCCACTGTTGAATTAAAAAATGATTAAAATTTAATATTACAATCATGTTAAAATCGTTATGTTGTTTTTAAATTAAGAGTTACAGAGTTAAATGAATCCTGCCACCTATCTTCAATAGTATCGAGTATTTCTCAAGATAAGATTGACTGAATGTAGTAATTGTTATGTTTATTACTCGCTAACATCAATTGTATTAACTTTTACAATCTTGTTTGTAATAATACAATTTATGAGTAAGAATTATCTGGTGCTTATTGGCATTTCTTAGGCAGCTCTAAAAATCTACATATTTGTTATAATAATTAATAATTATTTGCAGAATCTATTCGGACGATGCACAAGCATAATTAATGATTAAACGAACTTACCTGTATGTGAAGTTCTATCATAATTATGCGAAGTGCATCGTCCGAATAGACTTATAACCCTCCCTCCCTTAGGATCCCAAGGTATGCCACCGAAATGCCAACAACAGTCTTTAGCAGTATGTGTGTGTGCCTCTAAACATATGACGTTGCCTCGACGACGGGGTGACCAGTAAGGAAATGATACCATACGACAAAAAGGAAAAATTATTTTATTTTAATTTAAATCTCTAAAATATTCAGTGAATTGAGTGGAGTCACTTGCGTGTAACTACATATTTGTTATAATAAATTAATAATTATTTGCAGAATCTATTCGGACGATGCACTTCGCATAATTATGATAGAACTTCACATACAGGTAAGTTCGTTTAATCATTAATATTAAGCTTCACAGTGCAATTTTTTCTTAGTCAAGTATCACAATATTAAATACTACCATAAGTATTTAATAAAACTACTTTTATTTTATTTATAATATGCAGGCCGCTAACAACCGGCCAATCTGGAAATCAATGGGGGCGGCCTATGTTCAGCAGTGGACGTCCTATGGCTGAAATGATGATGATGAAAATAACTTTAAAATAACTTCCTCTTTCCATTCTATTTTAAATTCCTATTAGAAAACCTAGTCTTGATCGTAATCTTCCTCTCCAGTATTTGAATAATGCTTTTATTAACAAATAAAACAAGACCCACAATGTTTCAAGCTCTGAATACGTTTAATGAATACCTACAAGTCTACAACTGATTTATCTATTACCGAACGAGCAAATTGAACGATTGTATCACCCCGGAAAGTAGTTCGTCCTACTAAAAGCGGTTTTCACGAGTTACATAAGAATTAGTCAGCAGAATCTCGGCTGCTGTAAGCTGAATTTAGGAAACAAACTTGTTGTCACTACTTTGTGTTACACTAAGCTATTTTCTAAGACTAAATCTTTCTACTTATAAAATACCTACTTAAATCGTGATGAAATGTATTTTGGTGTGGTATGTTCCTTCAGATTACTGTATTGTCATCATTATTAGTTTAAGTGTTAAACAAAACTATGAATTTATAAATATTGAACAACGTCACATACATTGCTCGGCCTCCCTAGCATGAGCACCAAAACACGGTATGATATGATATGATATAGCGATATATCGCCACCAACTCGGAAAATATGAAAGATATAGCCGCTATGTTGAATCGTCGTGCCGATGACGTCTCTTATTATGATCGCTGTTTCGATAAAAATTCAAAATAGCGGCTATATCTATCATATTTTTACAGTTGATGCTAAGGTAAGTGGCTAAAGCACAAGTGTTATAGAAATCAAAAACAATCATCAAAACTGAAAATACTGCAATTAATTGACGAAATCCGTAGCGGAGCTGCGAGTACACCGGACTTGGCATCGCCCTCTCTTAAAGTTTCCAGTTCGATTCTCAGCTGAATCAATAAAGAAAACGATTTTTCTATGTTGTCTCAGGTCTGGGTGTTGTGATACCGTCGTTGTTTCCTTGTGTGTGTTGTGTGTGATGTTCTTCTTCTGCATCTATACGGTCAATTCCGGTTGCGTCCAAAGCCGTTGCTTTGGAGCCCAGTAGAGTACAGCTCACATACACTGTGGCCCAGCCCACAATGTATGTGATGTTGTCCAATATAAAAGATATATTTTAAACTGGCAGGCAGTCCAAATGCAGACCGCCTGTAATGACCCATAATATTAAGACCTAGCTTCCGCCCGCGGCTAAGCCCGCGTGTAGTTCGATCTGGCACTTAATGTCTTTATTAACCACCCATGTCACTTTCCAGTTCAAAATAATCAATTAATACAATTAACCACATCAATGCCACGCTCAAAAGTAATATAAAAAGCGACGCTACATATCGCCGATGCCGACGAAAAGGTTATTATAGTAAGTCAACCTTAAAAGGTAGACTTTTTTTAGAACTATTAAATGGGAACAATTCCGTCGTACATGATTTTTGCGTAACTTTAACCCTTTACGCGCACGCAACGGGAGCTGCAACATTTTTCATGATGTTCCGCTCCGTTTGGTCGTAGTGTGACGTTATATAGCCTACCTTCTTCAATAAATGGACTATCCAACACAAAAATATTTTTTTATTACTCATACTCGGAAAGTAGATCTGAAGTTGCCTGTGGAGCGGGTTGAAAGTAATACTTTTCAGCCCTAGGGAGAATCGTTTTCAACTGACAGATGTCAAATTATAAAAAGAAAATACTAGTTCTATTTTTACATTTCTATTGAACGATGTTGCAACTTTCTATACAGCCACTCAATAACAGCGCGATGTAAAATTGAATTAAGTAACATAAAGTTAAGTATTAATTTAAAAAAATCACAAATGACCACCTCATAAGTTTACTTTCAACTATTTCTTTAAAATAACAGATTTGGGCATAATATTTACCATTTTTTCAATGATAAAAATGAAAAATAATGGCTAAACAGCTGGCTGGCTACAGAAAAAAAATTGCGGGAAAGTAGCAATCCGATCTTCATTTGTTTTTTCGAGTTGTAGAACGTAGTGATTGCAAAATCTTTAGTATGGTTTTGTTAAAATTCTCAATTTTTTTCTTCAGCTAATTCACATATCTATTTTTACTTTCCTTGTATTCGTAATGAAAAGCACAGTGTTTACCTCGGGTTAAAGACTTATTTAGTCCTGAGACGAGGTAGTCCGAGGTACTTTTATCCCTAGGTTAACAATGTACTATTTTAATTCGAAACAGTAGTTCCTAGGATTAGCACGTTTAACCAAACAAACAAATACTACAGCTTTATAGTATTAGTATAGATGTATGCCTTTTTTTTGTTGGTTATTTTATTAATCTTGATGGTATCTACTTGTAAATATCAGCCTCTCCCATAGAGAAAGTGGATGCTTGTGAAATTCTCATATGCTTACGACACATTATCATATGTGAATCACCATTAGTGAGTAAGATATCATACCGTCTCATCGTTTTATATTATGTACATTTCTATGGGTACTTTATTGCCTTGTCTTGAATAACATTTTAAATTATTTATAGATGACGTAAGGCGTTATATGTTAAAAATTTTATAACTAACATCATTGTAAAGATTGATTATGATCATCATCATCATTTCAGCCAATAGACGTTCACTGCTGAACATATAGACCTCCCCTAATGACTTCCAGATTGGCCGGTTGAAAGTGCCCTGCATCCAGTGGACGTCCACTGCTGAAAATAGGCCTCCCCAATGACTTCCAGATTGGCCGGTTAGAAATGGCCTATATCTAGCCGTTTACCAAGTCATCTGTCCAACCTATTAAATTGAATGTGATATGTCACTTTGAAAAATTCGAACGCTTCAAGCAGGATTAAAACCCATGTCTTTTTGCTTTCCTTTAATTGAATTTCCTCTGTAGCTCGGTTTGAAGATTTATCGGCTTCTTAGCGAAAGGATGTGGGATCGATTCCTAAGGCTGTCAATTTTTCTTAAGTTACTTCAAAAGGTTCTCGAGTGGCGGCTATGTACTGGAAGACGCAGCGTGGGTTGGTCTCCCAGCCGTGGGAATGACGACCTATAGTCAAGTTTGCGGGCTGGTGATGGATGCTAACGGCCCAGAGGCTCGCTGTGGCGTTCTATGGGCAGGCCATGTCCAGCAGTAGCCTATTAAAAGCTGTTGATTATGGTGATGATAAAATATCCCTATTGTCACTATTGAGGTGGTACCGTCGTTGTTTCTGATTTTTATAACACAAGTGCTTATACAGGATATTATATAATAATAAATAAATAAAATTGTTAGCCAGAAATTACAGGAATGTGCTTGTAGGTTTGCAAAAAGTTATTACAATAGTTTTTCGGTGAGTCCCTGCCACCTAAACCAGGACAAGTCCTGTATCTTAGGCGGCAGTGATTCCACCAGAAACAATTTACTAATTCTAATAGTGCTTATATAGGAGCAATACGAACCATCTTTCTCCTTTCCTCATTTCATCATCATCATTTCAGCCATAGGACGTCCACTACTGAACATAGGCCTCCCCCAGCGACTTCTAGATTGGCCGGTTGAAAGCGGCCCGCATCCAGCGGCTTCCTGCAACCTTTACCAGGTCGTCTGTCCACCTTGTAGATGAACGTCCTACGCTGCGCTTGCCGGTACGTGGCCTCCATTCCAGAACCTTTCTGCCCCATCGGCCCCATCTTACATTTAGTATGAAATGATAACTCCTGTCAACGCTTGCCCATACATAAACAGGACAGATACAGATTACAAAATGGTAGAAATGTTTGTCCAACAAATCTTAAGACATCTCTCTATATAGGGCATGTGCTCCATGGATCAAAGGAATGTATGCGGATAATATTTTCTCTTGAATAAGTTTTTCAACTGCCTCTGCAGGTGTGATATAGTAAACTAGCATTATTGTGAATGCAATATATATATTTAACTATTTATTTGTATTTATTATATATATTCCTATTGGTCTGTCAGCGTATACGTTCCAAGCTATTGTAACACCACTGTTATTTTTTTAACTTTGTTGTAAGTATCAGAAAAAGGGCAAACAATATTTTAATTCTGATTTAAACACTTCACTGATTGTTAAACATTGTTGACGGAAATTACTTTTAAAATAAAATGCATATCTAATCTAGCCGCAACAATACTTTTTGTTATCACTGTTAAAGATTGACACGGTTCTCCGATCATGCGGTAACCGGAACAAAACTGCGCAGGCGCTCTACATTTTGTCTTTGCCTTCTTGGATACGTATCGACATATTTGACGGACCGGCGGACTGATCGTCTGGTGTAGTGGTACGCGCTCCGGACTACAAAACCAGCGCTGCGGGTTCGACTCCCGCATAGGGCAAATGTTGGTGTGATGAGCACGAACATTAGGTACACCTAAGTCCTATGGATGTTTATAAAAGTATTTAAGTATGTTTATCCGTTGTCTAGTCGCCATAGCACAAGCTTTGCTTAGTTTGAGGCTAGATAATTGGTGTGTATGTGAAAACGATTTATTTTCGCCAGGGGCGTCTCCTAGCACAGCCAGAGCCAAGCCAATTTATAAAGAAACATTTTCTGAATTGACCGAACCGGGAATCGAAGCCCTTTGCGATTATGGCGAATTACTGTAACACTACGCCTATTAAGTCATCAAATGTTTTACGATTATGTTGTAACTGTAAGTCACAACTTTGGTATTCAATGATTTATCTTAATTACTGACAAAATAAGTACTCGAATAGTAATTAAAACTTTTTTTTTTGTTTTGCTAACTTGATCTGCGATTAGTCATCGTGACTTTTAGCTGATTTGTTGTCAGAAGTTTGGCGTTTGGGGCTGAGTCCTTTTAGTGACCCAAGTCCCTCCTTAGAGTCAGCCTATTCCTATGACCTGTCTTCTTTTCAACCTGCCCGTAGCGACATTACTCAGTGACTTAATTACTGACAAAATAAGTACTCGAATAGTAATTAAAACATGATAAATTAAATTGACGACAAGTCGCCGCGTGATTCCCAGGCGCATGAGGTTGCCTTAACTGCAATAGAGGTAGTCGGATATTAATGACAAAACATAGCAAACGCAACTGAACTCATTCGGTGGGCATCAATCAAATATTATGTGATCGCTGGATGCGGACCATAACATCACAGTGGAGGTGAGATGAAGTAGGCTTACTCACATTCTCCTCATTCACAATTTCAAATCCCAGTTAGGAAACGAACTTTTCTAAATTAGCTCAAGTCTGGGTGAGCTGGGCGCTTCTGATATAAACCAATAATTTCAGGTATACAAGGATGTTATTTCCTTACCATGACAATCAGTATGTTCTTCAATTCGCCGTCAATAACATATCAATCTATCACAGAATGACAAATTTTTGAACTTAAATTTCAAACAGTAGAGGTCAATTACCATTGGGAACAGTGGTGTTCCAATTTATGGGGCATAAAAGTCAAATTCAATTCAATATATTTATTGCATTCTATAATGTTACACAAGTGTTATAAATAAGTACATAAAACAGATCATTATAGACCCTGTAGGGCACAACAATAAGACACTACATTAATGAAACAACGCTGGCTTACTAACAGGCAGCTATAAACACTTAAAGAAATTCGCCAACATTACCACAGAATACCTAATAGTACTAACATAATATGTCCGCCGTAGGTCAGTTGGATCAGTCGCCTGGAAAGCGAAAAGTCGTAGGTTCGATTCCCACCCGAGTCAGTTGAAATTTTCTTCTTGGCTTCTTTCCGACCTTGAGTAATGCGTAATCACCATGAGTCATTACACCGTTAGGTAAATAGTTGTTTTCTTCTTCTTTCGTGACAACAGCATCAAATTGAACCGCACCAAATCTTGGCGACCACGGCTGTGTCATTCGTCGCCACATTTGTATCCACCCCTGTGCGACCTGCACAGAGGCACTGAGTGCAATCGAGGCGGTGACCCATAGTCCGAGGATCCACGCGCTTATTATTAAGCTTTATTTAGCTATAGTAATAGTGACGGACTGAACCTATTGTATCTACCTCTATTATGACATTATCTTACGCCTTGGACGTTCTACATCTACAACCAGTTCAATAAAAAGTATAAAAACTCTAGTAAAAAGAAACAACTTTACATTGCTAAGAATAACCAACCTCTAAGCGAAATGTTAATTATAGGAATGTAGTTTGATTAGAATGTTTATCTTAAGTTGTCCGATTAAATCCTCTTGGCTTGTTTCAACAGCTACTAAGTAACGAATAAGTAATAAATATTATGTTGAATCGTGATCTTATAATTAGAAGCGTTAATAAGAGTAAATAGGTTCAAATAATTGGAGTGTGAAGAATTGATGGTAATTTATGATCTCAATCTATATTATTTTCTAAATCATAAAATATAAAAGGGATGAAATAAGTTTTTTATTTAGAGTTATTCCGGTCAGATACCCTGATGTATGTATTTATTTTTAAGATTTTCAAAGTCGTTAAGGTATTAAGGTTCACGAGAAATCGATCAATCAAGAAATTATGTATTTAAACTGGATGAAAGTACAATATTAAAAAAGAATCATCAAAGTAGATGTCCCATATTACAATTTTTTTTTTATTCTTGAAATCGGGAAACTTCGTTTTTCCAAAGTCTGTTGAAAAGAAAAAAGACAACACACCACACAAAAAGGCGAAATTAAAATAATAACTTGATGAATTGAGGCCATCCCTTAGCTCAGAGATTCTTTCCAGGCAAAGTGCGGTGCTAGATTTAACCCAAAGGTTGACTGGCAGAGAACGCCTCGCTTCATCTTAAGTGCACTATTTTGATGTGGCATTCCGGTTTAAATAAATATCTAAAAAATGATCAAAATCAAACTTATAAACTTGGAGAATTCCCGGCGAGCAAACCGAAATGTACTTAAATTTCGTTTTGTTTTCTATTGTTGTTCATGATTATAGATATTAAATCACAAGTAACAAGCGTCTTTGTCGTATTTATTGATTCATAACGACACAGAGTCACAGACAATCCCCTCTTATACACTTCCGTACAATTGTTCTGTAATTTATTTGATTACATCCACACGTATGTAGGCCGTAATAATACTTCCGATAAACCTTTCCAAAGCCTTTCCAACCAGTTCCTTCGTTACCTAACTGGAATGATGACACTCAAAGACCTGATAACAACAAACTGTACTTTATTCCTTCGGCACTAAGTTTATAATAACACCAGCAAAATAACTCGATCGTTGTCAACGTGGCTCACAGACTATCTTTACAAAACTGGCTTGCATTTTTGGTCTTTTTTCAGAGAACACTTTTACTATCTCTTGCACATGTACGGTCGACAAAAAAAAATGTTGACCGTTTTATTTCAATAGTAAACACACAAATGTCATAATAATTTCTGCAGACGACTGTACTACAGGTTATTTACGATGACATAATCGAATTAAAGAAAACAAGTTCATAATTTAGTTCAAGCTTTAAAGGCATTCGAACATATGCTTTAACAAATTGGCGCGTGAAGTGAGATAACGTATCTCTGGAAATACACAATAAATAAAATTAAGCGACGACACAAATGACGACGTTATACACATCTTAAAAGGAAATAACTGCCTACCACTTAATTGCAAGAACTTCTGTTTATAGTTACGTGTTCTTCACATCTTTCTGTAGGTGTTAACAATTTTCACTTGTAACTAACCGCAAACTAACTCATTCATCAAACTGTGGAAGTCGTTTTACACCTACTTCTAAATCTCGTAGATTTGAAACTTGTTAGCATCGGACATTCGGATGACAATTCATTAATTTGATAACATTGAGCTGATCTGATGATGAAGCCATTGTTGATAGTAGAGCATGTCACTATTTGAAGACTGCATTAAAAGCAGTATTTACTTAGATCAAGATCCAGACTTAAAAGCGAAAACAAATAATTTCTATGCGTAACATACCACTGTTTAGTATCTTGTCCACAAAAGAAAAGCCTGATAACGTCGCGACAACGGAATTAATAAAATGATTGTGAGCTATCTGCACTGAGCTATAGGTATACACTATTTTCCAGAAAAAAAAAGGTTATTATTACAAAAAAGACACAGTTAGTTATGTACAGACGACAGGTCGGCCTTCCCAAAAAGTTAAAGGTGTAGTGTGTACCACCTCACCCCACACTTAGTACATAAGTTAATAAATAAGCTTAGGTTAGTGTCGTTTAGTTTCTATTATAAACCTACAGTGCGCGCTAAACACTTCTTTTATTTCGCCTCCCGTCGTCCCACATTGCAAAGGTCAATGAATTGATTTTCAGATCAAATTCAATTGAGAAAATTTGACGTTTTGTTGTAGGTTGACGTGCTGTTGTCTGTACAATCAGCCCCCCTAGCATGACCACCAAAACACGATATGATGTGATATGATATAGCGATATATCGACACAAACTGTAAAAATATGACGGATATAGCCG
This sequence comes from Anania hortulata, assembly GCA_963576865.1. Taxonomy (NCBI): domain Eukaryota; kingdom Metazoa; phylum Arthropoda; class Insecta; order Lepidoptera; family Crambidae; genus Anania; species Anania hortulata. Next base: position 4,351,427 of record OY756400.1, read on the forward strand.
CCATTATTTTTTTTATCGAAATAGCGATCATAATATGTGACGTCACCGGCACGGCGATTCAACATGGCGGCTATATCTATCACATTTTTACAGTTGAAGTCGATATATCACTATATCATATCATATCATGTCGTGTTTTGGTGCTCATGCTAGGGAGGCTGGAGAAGTGGCAGAACGATAAATAAACTTATTATGACTAACAATTTTAACTTTATTGATAGACTTATTTATATCATTGACCTTACGTCGTTGTCTATTATTGTAATCAACACATTAACATGACTGTAAACATTAGCTAATTCTAGTTTCTAGTCAGACTCGTATCTTAAAATTTTGTGCAACAAAAAGATTCATCTAATCACTGATTACATGGTCGTTATGTTTTTTACTTATTAAGTTAGATAGCACTACTTTGTTCAATAGGAATTCCAATTTAAGATCGTTTAGCTGTATTTCTTTATTTTTTACTTTCGCGTCGATGTTGTAACCACACTATGGTGAGCAGTCTTTTGTTACCCACTTTTTACGTCATTGTAGGGGATTTCTAAAAGGTTTTAGGAGCGTAAAACGAAGATTTTGATGTTTTGTTAAATATCCACGCTAGTAGTAGTGTTATTTGGATATCATTTGTTTGTAGTGTGGTAGAGTTATCATTTTTTAACTATATTTTTTACTGCAACACTTAAAATGTTATGTCATCAACAAACTGCACCAAAAAAATCATGCCTTTGGTGTAGCTATTGTAATATTTTAAAATTCACCAAATATAATACTAAGCTCTGTGTGTTTGTTCGAGAAGTGCACAAAATCTACTTAACCGATTTTAATAATACTGTGTTTCAAAGCTTATGACATAAAACACTGATAAGTAAGTAATATCTCGAATGTGATAATGCGAAAATGGGAGTAGTATTACTGTGATAAATTGAGCTTTGAAGCAAAAGCTACCAAAAACTCGTAAGCTTGATAAAACTGATCGGAAGGCCTAGCGCATTTTTGGCAAATATGAAATAGGCATTTACGAGTGTTTCGTTTTAATTAATATTATTTATACTTGCATGATTGATAACTGTTATTCAGTATTTATTAACACGTCTGTTAACACGGCGACCAGAACTAAGCAATCGAGCCGCCATTAAATAAATCACCGTGTAACCTCTCAACTGTTTATCGCACAATTTATGCAAGGCGGATTAGATGAGGCTTACATGCAGCCATCGGATAAAAGGCACCGAACCTTATTGACATACCTAAAGTTGCAAGTACCTAAATTACGTTCATAGGTAGTATACATAGTATACATACTACCTACAGAAATATAATTACAAATAACAAATACTCTTTAACAAAATGTCGTAAATGATATAATTTGTTTAGAATTTTAGTTTGAATATGTAAATAAACGTAAATATTGCGATTGCGCAATTAAAAAGCACTATGTACAGTAAATCAATAATAATTTGGTCTATCAATGTACGCATTTTTGTTGTGATAAACCGGCCAAGCGGTTACAAAAAAGATAAATAATTTGTAAATTTTTCATTTGATTTTCATTTTCTAGAAATAAAATACTACAATTTGGTAATTATAAAAAACATATTTCTTATATTTTCTTGGCAGTTTAGGTTTCAGTATAATGCTCTTAAGTCATATTAGTTTACATTTGGTTATTTCTTCATCATCACCTCAGCCTATAGCAGTCCACTGCTAATAGACGTAAGCCTTCCCCAAAGAACGCCAAACAGCTCGATCTCGCGCTTTTTCTTCAAGTCAGCCATCTTCCTAAGGTCGTTGGTCCATCGAGCTAGGAGGGGGGCGTCCTACGCTACGTTTGCCGAGACGGGTCTTTCCTCGAAAACCCGTTTCCTCCAGTTTTTACACTTTAGTTCTTTCTTATGGGCCTTAATATTTTCTCTCCATGTGAGCTCACCACAACATTCGCTTCTCAAAATCTGTGGAATTGCTCGCTCAACATGCAAATGTATGCGGCAAGCGGCCGATGTCACCGCAATGAGACATTTCCACCGAATCTTGCTTTCTCAGGCTTTTACCCACATTTAAATGTTAGGTAATTTGGCCTGTCCCATCATTTATAACGATCCTAAAGTGGCGCTTTACATGGACAGCGTTTTTGGGCATAAATGGCTTGTTAGATAACGTCAGGTCACGCAATTTAATACATGTTTTTATCTTAGTGTCGCTTCCATTTTAATAGATATATTTTCTGCACTGGTTTATATGGACAATATCAGACTGTACTCGTATCTGTATATTTTTCCTTGGGAAATTCCTTTGTGCCGTGTTATATGGTGAAACAGTCCAAAATACCCTAGCGAAAAAATTTGACGAGCAAATATTAGACTGTCTGAAAAAAATACTGTGTATTTCTCTATACACAGTCTGTCCCGTAAAGTCAAGGATAACCTATAACTATAACCACATATTATAAATCATTTTTCTATGACTTTAAAAAAAATCAATCGGCTGTTTGGTCATTTTGTATGGGAAGTCGATACATTTTTACCTTACCTTCGATTCCCACCTGAGACGGTCGTTTTTTTTCAAGTGTTATAATAACTTCAAATATAATATTCATTAACAGATGTGTACATTTTTATAAGCTTTTTAACCGACGACGGCAACGTTATATGAGCAGTCTATTTATGTTTGTATTTACGTGTGTTCTACCTTAGCTCACTACTCATCCAAATTTGATAAATGAGGTAAGTAACATGGGGTAAATTTTAGAAAAGGGTTTATAATAAAATGGCATAAATTAGAACGGATACATTTAATTTGTACAAAGGTCAATATTTACAGATCGTGAAGTCAGGTGGGGCCAAAGTAAGGGTGCATGCCAGAGGGGGGTGAGGGTTAGTAGAGCGGGCCGACGTAGCCCGGGGCGATGTACCGCGAACCCGCAAAACCGTTCAGCACGGTCGGGCCAGCCACCAGCGTCTGAGAAATAAATAAATATTAGACATCACATACATTGCTATGATCTTATGGTAAATAGTAAATAGCTAAAGCACTTGTGTTACAGAAATCAGAAACAACGACGGTACCACAGCACCCAGGCCCGAGACAATACAGAAAAGTTATTTTTCTACATTGACCGACCGGGAATCGAACCCGGAACCTCTCTATCTCTGATAGAGACACCAAGTCCGATATGCTCGCCTCTCGGATACGGAGGTCGTCACAACTTTATTGACTTAGCTGTATGTCTTATAAAAAATATCTCTCTCTCTCTTTCTATATAGCTAGAAATATGACTCACCCTGCCATAGGGTGCGAAGCCAGGGGCCACGACCCCAGCGTACCCGGGCCAGGTCAGCAGTTGGGGAGCGGCAGCGGCAAATGCCACGCAGCACAGCAGGAAGATCACCTAAAAACAGTGGCGTGTGTTTGTTTATTTAAACTTCTTTGCACAGATTACAAAGTATGTGTTTTTTTTTACAAAGTCCACCTGAGTTAATGCTGTGGCATTTTCTGATAGCCTACCATTTATTAGAGTATTTATAACAACAGCAAAATATACAATAGACTACAATAGTAAAGTCTTCTTAAGACTCTTTCTCTTTTTATATCTTCCTTGTGGGTAGGAAGGCAGCGGAACTGAAGTGGGAGTGGGCGGATCATATCTGCCGGATGCATCCAGACAAATGGACCCCGATCGCCACTCAATGGATTCCTGAAGATGGGAATCGTCGTAAAGGACGTCGAAAGAAACGATGGCGTGACGATTTGAATAGCAATTTGAATTGGCAGACTTTGGTCCTCAACAGAGAAACATGGGGGGGCTTGGAAGAGACCTTTGCCCAGCAGAGGGACACCATATTGTAACAGTCAGTTATATATTATTATCAATCACTACTTATTTTAACCGTACATATAATTTAACCTCTTTTAAATAGTCATGACAGTATCTTATTTATTTTGATTACGCCAATTACTTGATAATCATTCATTCAATCAATCGGTCGATTCCTGAACATTCACTCGGTCGGCCATTCGAGTCTGTGCATTCGTCGAGTACGGTTGTGTAAAAGGAGCGGTGTGGAAAAATAATGCAGATCAAATGAACTACGTGTTTTCTTCAGCAACAAATCCTTCCGGGCGTTTCAATATGTTAAAAAAGGGCTCTTTCAAATAGGATATTTTAAGCGGTCCTGCTCACAATGTGTTTGATTTTTATTTATATATTTTTTTAACCTTATTGTTATGAGTTATGTTAATTTTCCATTTTAAAGCTGAAATTCTTCAACAAAAAGATTGACCATCTTTGAATCATAATCGAATATATTTTTTTTTATGAAAAAAAAAATGCTCCAATGGTCCGTTTCATTTGGAAGCAGACAGAAACGTATGAATTGAACTTAAAATACCCCTCTTTTAGCAACAAGTCTTAAAGATTTTTAAAAAATGCAAAAATGTTATTGAAGCAAACCACTGTCACTTATCAACTTTTTTGTTTTAGCAGTCATGCAAAAATAATAAAACAACTCACGGCGTATTTCATTTTTGAGGGTAGGTTGATTGGTTTCTCACTAGAACTGCTGTCAAGCCTTCTGAGTGCAAACTATGCTGTCCTACGGAAGCTTGGCGCATATATACGGCCCTAGAAGGTCGTCAACAAAGCTGATACGCCTAGATCTTATCCCTAGGCGTGCCTAGACGCTCCAAAGGTCGCCTATCTGAATAACTAATGAAAATTCCTGTCGCGATAAAAACTAAGGTGATAATTATTCCGACCAGATATAGTCTGATTCATAATTGCGCTGCCTCTGATCTGGACACACACAGATGGTGGCTGTGTAATGCCTTGGCAAAGTCTAATAAGGTTGGAGAATATTGTATTATGTTAATTGAGGCATTTAAATGAAAAACTGGCGCATTCCAAAAGGGTGCGGATATTTTTATATTACCGTAACTAAACAGATTATACTCATTCTGATTGCTGTTTTTTAATTTTATTTCTCTTCAGTTTTACGTTTTTACGTAGCAATTTATTAATTCCTTGTACCGAACTTGTGTTAAGGAACCGAAACATATCGGTATTAATTAAAAATAGTACATACATGGTTACTGTAAAAAATACATTTCCGAATGAAATGAATGACAGGCACGTCACCATTGAGGTAACTGTACTAGAACTGACATCCCTAAGTGATATTTTGCGCTACGCTTCATGAGTATGTGTGAAAGTCGACGGAGGTTTTTTAACATGCCTGTTCTAGTACTTCATAATTTAATGTTTTTTTTTCTATGTAATGATTATCTTGTCTGATGTGCAATAGAAAGTTATATATATTATCTATCTAATGCAATAGAGAATTACCATGTTTCATACAGCTAATGACCTAGAACAAAGTATCCTCTAAAACCGTCACTCAAACAAACAAAACCACTACTTTAAACTAGTTATTAATGAAGAACAAATAGTGCATATCATTTATTTTGTTACGTAAGTTGGCATAAAACCAAATGAGTTATGTATTGAATTAAAATGAGTTCGATTATGGTAACATTGCTATAACTACTTAATAAATTTCTAACAATCTGCAAATGTGACAGGGCAAGTTAAATTTCGTGTTAACTGCTAGTGTTTTTGAATAAGACAAGTAAGAATTAGCTAGTGGAAGAATGAATTCCAATTTTGAATCAAGAATGTGAAATTTAAATTAAAAAGTCATACTTTTTAGAAAGAAAAATATCGTTAAATATAGTTACTCTAATAAGATTTTTTTTTAAAGACTGGAGGAGAATAAATAGCTTCGGAACGGATAAAATAGTAGATGCACCGAGATCTGTGGAGTTGAATGTGCAAAATATGAAGACCGCTTGTTATTAATTGATAAATTGTCTTAAGCTCAGAAAAGCTTGCAGATTATGATTTTGAACGTTGCCGAAAAGTTAGGTGGCCTATTTTTTTATAACCCACACCTTTAAATTAGCTTCAAGCACTGACGAACTAACTGTAGAACTGACGGCCGATAGGGCAGAAAGTGCCAAGTAGCGTAGGACGTCCACCTACAAGGTAAACCTGGTAAAGGTTGCAGGAAGCCGCTGGATACGGGCCGCTTCCAACCGGCCAATCTGGAAGTGAATGGGGGAGGCCTATGTTCAGCAGTGAACGTCCTATGGCTGAAATGATGATGATTTAATGCTTGGAGCTTTTTATAAGGAATGACATTAAAAGTGTCTGTCACTATACGTTTTTTTAAAATAAAACACTAGTTAAACAATTCAGTGTTTACCATTAACTCAATTTAGAAAACAAAGGGACTAGCAAAGGTGCCGACAAGAGATGTAATGTAAGTAGGAAGACGTGAGACGGAATAAAAAGGAGCGTTTAGTTAATTTTTAAACAGTTTCAGCAGCTCTGCTTAGAAAGGTACTTTGATTATTTCATTAACCACTTAGGTGTTAGCCATAACGTTTTTTGTTTATGTGGTGTCTCAGGTAAAATAATTTAACTCGTCAACATCCAAGCAATCTCATGAGACTGCATAATAATCCTTTATGTCTCGATTACGCATGCTTGATGAGGCATAAGTAGTTGCTGGTTCTCGTATTTTGCAAACTCGACTTTCTTTGTTGCCAGCATTAAGAAAAGTGAATGACAATACTATCTTTTTTTTGTCTTCCATTCGTGTTTTTAATTATTTATTTGTTTTGTGACTAAGTAGTATTCATGTATTTACTTTTTCAACTGTAGTTAAAGTAAGGTTTGTCCTTTCAATTCCTTGCTAGAATGTGATCAAATACATTACAATACAACAATGTTTTACACCTTTTATCATACTAATATACTTACAACTCGTTTGTATTCATTATGTATGGAGACACATACCTCCGGTCCCTATTACAATGTCAACTTGTAGGTAGCAATATAGTTTTACTAGATCGACTAATATTTACTTAGTAAAGTGTAACTTAACTACGTACCTAGGTCACAATGTAAGTTTTGCGTAACTTAAAAAAACAACATGTTATAACCAAAATATTATGTTTATTGCTTTTCAAAATACTCTCCTTTACATTTTAATCATTTTTTCATGCGATCGAACCATTTTTTAAAACAGGAGGACCACAGATCTGAAGGCATGTTTTCTACGTGCTTATTGAACGCTATCACTGCCTCTTCGGAGTTGGTAAAAGTAAAACCTCTCATCAAATCTTTGATTTTGAAATACAAAAATCACAGGGCGCTAGGTCGGGGCTATGCGCAGGATGGGTGACGAGTTGTACTTTTTCGGAAGCTAAAAATGACTTTGTTTTGTTGGCCGTGTGTAAAGAAGCGTTGTCATGATGTAGGAGAACGCGGCTTTTGGGTCGGCTTTCGCGAACTTTTTCTAACACCCTGGGTAAACAAATGGTAGAATACTCGGCATTAATACTCTTTTGATCTTCAAGTGGAATTTTACAGATGGGACCCGTAGCTGATAAAAAAAACGCGATCATTTTTTTACCAACGTTTCTTGCCTGCCTCACTTTTGTTGGCCTGTTCTCGTTTTCAAACACCCATTCTCAAGATTCCTGTTTTTTTTTCGGGTTCAAAACAATAAATCCACGTTTCATCTCCTGTGACAATGTCATAAACAGCATTAGAATGTCCGTGGTCGTACTTCAGTAATATCTGTGAGCACCATTCTACGCGAGCCCGCTTCTGCTCCGCTGTCAGTTCATGAGGGATCCAACGACAGCAAAGTGTCCGAACTTTCAATTATTCGTGTAAAATTTTCGGAATTTGGCTCCTACCAATCCCTCGAATTGTCTCATAGGTAATCCGCAGGTTTTCTTCAATTAGCCGCTTAGCAGTAGCCACATTATTTTCGTTGACGGCAGTAGAAGGCCGCCCTTCACGAAATTCGTCATGTAAAGAAACTCGACCTCTCTCAAATTCAGCAAACAATCGCCTCACAGTGCTCAAACAAGGTCTTGCGGAGAGAGAGAACTTTTAAAATCATAAAAAATCATCGCTCTAAAATCTTTTCGACTTAATTCCATTTTCGTTGCGTACGTAGAACTTTGATGTGTGATAAAAAACAATTGACAAATCATTTCTCACCTATTGTTTTTTTATTACTAAGAAGGTTGAACCTTTAAAACAATATAACATTCGAAATTCAAATAGTTCCGATTAGCTAGAAGTGCAAAACTTTTAGTGTGCCCCATGTATCTGATAATTTAAGCTTGCTCAGCGGGCTCAGATAGTTTACTCCAGAGCCCACACTCATATCCCATACTCCACCACGCGGGACTAGTGCGGGTTGGTGGAGGTGTTTTAGGGTTGTTCACTAAATCTTACTATCAGATGTAAGACCTCTAAGTGGGCTACATGGCTTGGATCAAGCGATATTAGCGAGCGAATGGTTACCCATACACAACCACAGCGAGGGTTGCCTAACTTTGGTAATCACAACCAAAGCGCTGCCACCACAGAGCTACCTTCATCTCATTCACATTAAAAGATCATCATCATAATCACCCCACTCATGTCAGACCACTGCTGGGTATATGCATGCTGCTAAGCCCGATCCTCGGCTATCCTTTCCTGTTAGATTTGTGCATCATCATTTCAGCCATGGACGTCCACTGCTGAACACAGGCCTCCCCCAATGACTTTCATCAGGGGGGATTGCCAATACTTGCCAAGCTCGGCAGGCGGGTTGGCGAGCGCAGTTTTTATAACATTTCGCACGCAGACGATTCGCGTTTATCATCTGTCAATTTCATTGGTCAGTTATCCACCTTGTTAGAGGGCGTCCTACGCTGCGTTTGCCAAGTCGCGGTCTTCACTCAAGAACACTAAATCAAAAGACATTCCTATTTTTTTTTTTGTTACGAAATTTAGACGTTCTAGTCGTAGCCAGTATCAGTTTACCGCCGGAACCGAAACCAAATACGAACTACCGTTGACGACTCGTTTGGCGTAGATACACTTTTTATATCCCTTAACACAAAGGGCTCCAGGTTCGATTCCCGGATCCAGTTATTGCTAAATCCGTTAGGATCTGGGTGTTAAATACATTGTCTAGAACCTCGTAACAGAAGAATAATTCCTTACTTTGATAACACGATAATTGGTGTGTTAACAGACGCTTTTTCGGAACCTTTTTGTTACTCATTCCTATCAAAAATATAATTTAAAAATGTTTGTGGAATATCTTGTCTTTGCTATTCACAAAGGCTAATAAAAAACTAGAAATACTAAACAATAATGCAGGTCAATCAGTATCTGAATAAATGAATATTTAAGTCTGTGCCTACTGTCACAAGTTGTCACAAAGGCTGCATAATAATGCCCAATCAGCTGGTCATGTATTTATCATATACGGTAAGTGATCAGTGAACAAAATAATATTTCTTTAAGAGGCCATGCACCTAATTTCATTGCAAAATTAAAATGTCTATGATGCGGGATAAAGCGTCAACAATGTTGATCCTTTACAAGATAATATTGACAATTTATTCAGTAGTGGACGTCCTACCTAGGTTTGAAAGACAATCGGTTTTGCGCGTTTGATTTTATAGTTAATTTTGACTTAGGTTTACTACTATAATATAATATATAATAAATATATATATATAATATAATAAATATAATATAATAAGGAGACATGTTCTGCCCCATATGGGCCAATAATGTTATTATTGACGTTCACAAGTGGTAGTTTTCTGCCCTAAACTGAATAAATGATTTTTGACTTTGACTTTGACTTTGACTTTACTTAATTTTTTTTCATATATTTTTTTTCTTAAAGTATACCTGAAGATTATTGTGTAGTGTTTATATTTATAATAGTTGTTCATAACGACAAAAAAATTTATATTTGAAAGGATATTTCAAAAATTTTATGTTATTTATGCTATCCTTATTTTGTAAGAAAGTCAAAAAAATTTTATCAACCCATGTGCAAAAAGACCATATTTTCAATTAAACGTTAAATTCGAATTCTCAGGATAACTTGTATCTCATGTAAACCGATGTTCAAACCTAAACTCGAACGTCCATTTTTCTGAAATAAGGGTAGTAGTAACTATTGGGGATTTACCTTTATTTTTGAAATGTTATAAAAATCTACTAATCTATTAAAATCACGTGTTATTTTAATTCAATTATGTTTCACGTCACAATCAAAGAACAAAATGTACGAAAATAAGACGATTTCTAGGACGGCCTCTTAAGGGCCGATTTTTCAATCGCCAAAACTTTTATCAGACGAATAGTTTAGACGAAAGTGACGCTTTGTCGCATTTTCTATACGAAAACTGTCAACATGTCAAACTTATTCATCAAATAAAAGTTATCTGGCTGTTGGAAAATCGGCCCTAAGTTGTAGCTCCTCACAAACTTACATTTAAAAATAAAACATGTATCTGAATTGCTAGCTAGTGCTAGCTAGTGCTTCTATCACACATTATTTGGTTAACGATTTTGTTGACTTCTTTCTTTAGGTAAAAACATATCCTTGAAAGTAGGTACCCACTTAGGTTATTATTAGCAGCTTTGCTTAGATAGGTATAGTTAACTTATTTCATTAACTACTTAAGTGTTAGCCATAACTTGCGATAATATACCTAAGTGGCAATGAGAATAATTAAAAACTGGATCAAAAGTGGGTGTGCCATGTATAATGCATTTAGTCATTATGCGATGTTGTCGTCAACTAACATAGGTATGCCAATTTCATATTATTATCATTAAAACTAATAATTAATAACAGAATACCATTGGATATTTTATAAAATCAGTGTGCAATTTATAGTATTAATTAAAAGGTTCTGGAAAAGATATTTTGCCTTTAGTTCTGATTTGATAAATGCAGAATGCAAAATAGACTTTACTGCACTATCTTACATCTGGTTTTAGCATCAAAGAATCGGTTTCAGAAACCATTTTTTAAATCATAAAGAGCCTAAGAGCGCTTACATTTTTTTAAATTTGCAGCGCAACACGCGATGCAGTAAAAACACAGCCGCTAAAGGACGAACAACGCCAGGTGCTTGCGGGTTTGAATCCAAGGGGAAAATGTTTGTGTGATGTGAACGAGCATGTGGTGTACGTTACTGACGCTAGCACGTTGACGCCTATCGTCAGCCGTGACCTGGCGACAGTCGTCGACCAATGTCACAAGCAGTCTATTCGCTGACAAACTGTAGCTAGTCTGTAAGCTCCCTTAACAACTTGAATGATTTTTAAGCGTAACACACACAGAAGGCGTAAGTGGGACGGCGACGGGTCGGGTCGGGAGTACGGCGGGTCTATTAACATACGTTTAAATCGGCGCCCACAGACAGCTGGCATGTGCGGGCCGCGCCGAATCATCGCCGTCCCGCTCACACCTTCAGTCTGTGTGTTGCGCTTTAGTTACCTAGACGGAATATTGAATATCAACACTAGCACACGAGCGGTTTCTCAGCGTCAAGCCTTATATGCATGTCCGAGATGCCAGACTCCTTGGGTTCCAGGGCATCGGCGCGGTAGACGGCGTTCTCGATCCAGACAGCGATGCGGTCGGATATGGCTACCATGAAACGAGCGAGGCGGCCCGGGTGTGTTCGGGAGGGCTTGGGCTCTCCTGGAGGACAACGTAAGTATTTTAAGTAAAGACGCTCACGACTAAAGATAAGACAAAACTTTGCCAGCTCTATAGTGTTTACTGTGCACACAGAGGAGCGATGATTTAGATACGAACAGGAATACAAGATGACTTTTAATAAGTATTCAAATTTTAACAAAGTGTTCTATTGTGTTCTATTTAATAATTATCCTGTCATAACAATCATGTAAGTAGGTTTAAAATTGTAACATTTACATGCTAAGCATATGATTAGCGAGACATGCGCACTTTAAATTGTATCATCCTTAAAATACCATGTTTTTTCACAAATAAAGTTATCTTATCTTATCTTAAGAATAGAAACAAATTTTATTATGGGACCAATAGTGAATTCGAGACATGCGTTAGCTGTTCCATGCATTTTGGTCGAGTAGGTAGAACTTGTAATTTGTATAGGAAAGATTTTTTTTTATCGCTTTTACTATTGGTCCGTTTAGTAAGTTGTTTATTTTCATGAGTAGAACAGTGTACTAAAATTTGGGTACTGATTAAAAAGACACCTCGTATTAATAATTAGCAATAAAGTATTCTTGAAGGAGATCTATCTGTTGTAGTAATTTAGAAAATTTGAGTATGTAAAGTATAGTTCTCAACGGCTCCTTAGTTCGTATTTTAAAAGTCTTAAAACGAATTAGTAGATTATTTTAGGCTGGTTGCACAGTCACGCTGACCGCTATTAGCGCAGACTAGACGGTCAGACTCGTAAGCGCGCTGATGAGCCCCGCGCTAAATATTTTTTTTAAAAAGTTATTGCGCGGTTTGCCGGCTCAGACAGAGGCAATAGCCTACCCTCATTGCTGGTTGGTTTCCCTTTAAAACGGTACAAGACATATATAGCTCGTGCCTGCGACGCTTAACTTGTCTTAAGCACAATTATGCAACCACCTTAGGTTATCACACTAGCGAAAGCGCAGCAAGCACGCCGCGAGTTCGGAGCGACAAAATAGCAGGCTCGCCGCAAGTACGCAGAGCAGAGCGTGTTCAGTGTGCGCTCGTTGCAAACCCACAGTGACACAGCTCGCAAATCGCAAGTATGATAAGGCCTTAGAACATTAATGAAGACATAATAACCTAATATCTCAGCAACCCTCTCGAGGACGACGTCGGCGATGCTCCGAAGCCTGTTGGACACCAGCATCTCTGTCTGACCCTTGGCTATGTAGTCGCAGAGACGATACGCCACCTTTACAGAGGTACATAGCCTAAATATGTATTTAATGTGTAATGTTTGGATATCAATATTGTTATAACGCTTTAGAAAGAGGCAGGCACAAGTATCTAGATACACTTACAAAATAAAACTAGAAACAAAACAAGATCCAAGTACTTAGATTTAAATCTATTTGCGCTTTCCTATCTTTTAATAATAACACATACCTACCTAGGATGGCGATTACAAAATTGAAGCAACAAAACAGTTTTGTGTGCCAACGTTTACACATAGACACACACACACACCACTATAAAACAGGGTTGCTCATAATAGTAGTTTTACCCAAAACCGGGAAAAATCGATAAAAGCAATGCCTTCATCTACATGTCATGCGTTCGGAGTGCATTGTCATTTTGTGTGCAAATTACGTATCTATGTGTCTAATTAATCTAAATTTCCAATTTTGTTTTTGCTATAAACTAAACATTATTCTACATCTGTCAGTAAGTTGGTAATGTCTAAATAATAGAGACAGAATAATGTTTCGCTAAATCTATATTTAATTTTGCGCAATTTAAGTGGACCTTAAAATGTTCCAAACCTGTGCGCTAAAGTTAACGAGCCACTTCTGCCTCTGGCGCAGTTCCTTAACCTTATCTTGGTCCTTACTGCGTACCATCATACCGACACCACCCGCTACACGCTTCGAGGACTCAAGGTTTAACGTAAACGCTTGGAAGTATTGTTCTGTCTGCCTGTGTGAAGTTCATCAGGTTAATATATTGGGTTTGGTGCAGTCAGAAAAAATAGAGTCAGGCGAATAGCTTGCCCACTTATTAAATTAGCGATGTAGTCACAGCTTCAATTGGCGCCGTTTTGTAAGAAGAGCTAGTTCAGACACAGCGGAATCCGCTCAGATCCGAGCCGCGCGGTTCGACAGCGCGGATCTTATTTACAAATAGCGCCTATCATTCGTTTATACCTGTCCTGTTTATTTACTTGATGACTTGATGTAAGCTAGAGGTGTACACTGTACAGTTGCTCCGCGGAAGCCGCGCGTATCGGACGGTGACAATCTTTTCCGTGGTGACAAAGGATCGCTACGACATATGGGTATCAGAAGATGTAATTTCTTCACCGATTGTTTCAAGTAATTCATCAAACGAATTTATAGATATTCTCAAATTGTTAAAAAATTTGGTCTCAAAATTCCCTAACTTTGGGTATAAAGTCATAAACTGACCATGCGTCAGCCGATCACGCAAAATGGGATGCACCCAATACTTTCGTTTCCTTTTTTTTTTAGGAGTAAGTACACACATTGCTTCTTCGACTTCCATCGTTGAAATGAAGTGGCTGTCACCCTACCTCACTCCTCACACTTAGGTACCGCGCGTGTCTGAATACTTTTCAATCCTCGCGGATCGGAACCGCGCGGTTGACATCTGAGCGGATTCCGCCGTGTCTTGCTTACTTTTTGTACAACGTTTTCAAGTTTTATAGGATAACATCCAGAAGAAAGAAAGCAAATAAAATCTGTTTAATTCTAATTTTGCTAAACGCTCTATAGTAATTGCGGTGTAGATGCCCTAAAAGTTGCCAATGGAGAGCATTGGATACCTACAGGATAGACTGAAGAATTAAAATTAGTCTATCCTGTATCCAATGCTCTATAATCTAGTAACGATATTGTCCCAACTTACTCCGGACTCAAGAAATACTCTTCTTCTAAAGCGCTCTTGATCTTGTCTCGCCTCTCTTTAGGTAAGAAGGCGCATTTCTCGTCCCACAGCGAGCGCAGGCGCCGGGCGGTCGGCCGCGCGAGCATCTCCACTCGCTCACTGGGGCCCTGCGCGCGCCGCGCCCTACCAGTGCCCTGGCCAGTTTCTATACGGATGATGACATCACCAATCAATACTTTCATCATCATGTCAGTCTATTGCAGCACGATCTCCCGCTTTTTCATCGATAAACTGCCAGCCATCTTCTTAAGGTGGCCGGTCCAACGCGCTAGGGGGCGTTCTACACTACGTTTGCCTAGACGTGGTCTCCACTCGAGAACCTGTTTACTCCATCTTTCATCGGTTCCGCGGCAGATGTTATTTACTCGTAAGTTAGTTATGTCAAAATTACTTTTACACTTTTACACGTCCCAATTTTTTTTTTCCCTACCACTGCTTCGGGACAATTTGTGGGCTAGTGCCGAGAAGAAGCAGCGCAAGAAACTCGGTCACTGCTGTCAGCCTCTTTTAAAATTTATATTTTTACAAGTATTGGTGCGAGCTAAGCAGTTTTAAATCCACAGATTTTTATCATTTATATGGATAATCACTAACGGTGTAATAACGACCCTTTTTCATTAAAATCATCTTAACATGTAATTTGAGTTTAAATACTGGCAGTTTAGCAAGGGATTATGGTAATTTATTGAAAATACGACTACATTTTCGCATGAATGAACTTCCTACCTTGTGCAATCTGAAATTTGCAACGACAAGTTTATTTTTATGCCGCGTATTATACATAAGTATGGCATTTTTCTTTGAAAATAAGTGCAGATTTTTGCGAACATACATGTCATAAAAGGTAGTAGATATAAACACAGAATCATTTTATAATTTTTAATTTAATGTTGAAAATGTTAAATCACTTGATTGCAGAGTGTTTGCAATAGGTACCAATTTGCCTACTGCAGACAATCTTTGCTATTTTTAAATAGAATAAGAATTTAAATTAGTATAACAATAAGTAAGCAACTTAGAACTATACTGACACCAACCTAACGCCAAATTAAATGTAACTTAGTTTTATTAAATACATAGTGTTATTCTTCTGATAAGTGGTTTAAGCTGGTGCTCACTCTCTCAACTCACGTTTTGTTATAAACTAAGCTGTGGTAAATGGTGCTGGTGTTGAAAATAGTCCTATCTTAATATTAACATTGTTTTCAACTCTGTATTCAACGCTGTTTTTTACCAAAATAAATTAAAAAACAAAAAAAAAAAACAGACTCCTCAAAACAAATTTGGCTGTCTATTATCAGCTGCCCAGTGACTTACAATCAGTTAAAGCTGTAGCCGTCGCCCTGGAGGTCTCCAACTTGGCAAACGCAGCGTAGGGCGCCCTCCGACGAGGTGGAGCGATGATATGCTTACACAAAGCTGCTGGCAGTGGATGAAAAAGAATAGCCGAGGACCGGGCTCAGTGGCGTGCCGTCAGGTAGTTTTAGCAGGATTGTACACAAATGTAGTCCTGTCATTGGTTTCTTTTAAAGCCTTTTAAAAAGCGAATATTTAGTGCCCCACTCAGACGAGCCAAGCAAAGCGCAAGGGCTCTAACTACTTTTAAATGTGGATGGATGAAAAAAGCGGGGGATCGTGCTCTTTGGGGGAGGCTTACGTCCAGCAGGGGACTGTCATGATGTTGAAGTTAAAATAATTGTAAAGGTAGGTACTTTCTACTTGCTTAACAGCTTATATTTTAATGTCAGTCGATTGTTATAAAAATATATATAAATAAGAAGTATTATCCTTGTTTCGAGATAGCAGACAGTGAATTATTCCCAGGGACACTCAGTACACCCAGACTCGAGAATTTAAAATACTGATCGTTTTGTGAATTGAATCGAACGGGAATCAAACTACTCTCGGAATCAAATACTAATCGAACGGGATGCTAGCATAGCATAGCAATCATTGTTCAACCCGTAGATATGCATTCATACTTGAAATCTGGTGATGATAATTATGTACCCACTTAAACTGTCGTGCTGCCATATAGCTACTTGAGTATTATCATCACTCTTGCACTGGAGTTTAGGGTCACCACGTCAAAGATCGAAGAGTTTACCTGAAGTTAATTTCCTTAAGATCTTGACATTCTCTTCAGACGGCGCTGCTAGCTTGGACTTTGATTTTGATTTTATTTTAGACCCCGAGTCCGTTGCAGACACCTTGTCCGTTTTGGACGGAATCTTCTCTGCCTTCTTGGGCGACATTGTGAGGAGTTAGGAAATATACTTGGAATTTCACTTGTTCAGCCAAATGTTAACCAATATTTTTTGCATTCGTGATGGCCACGAATGACAGTGACAATAACGTGACACTCTTCATGATTTATTTTTCGAAATAAAAATATATTTTGCGTTAAACTATGTTTGTAATGAGGTCTCAGCTGGCACCCGCAGAATACCAGGTGTACCTAATACTTTCGATACTGCCGATACTATTTTTGCATGTCAATACTATTGCTCTGTATAACACTATCGATAGTATCGATACAATTGATATGAGTATGACGACATCTATCGATAGACTATCGACAGTTTAGCGAGGGTGGACTATCGATAGAAAACTCTAGTACGAAGTTCGCCGGGAGCATGGATTGGCCGGTAGTAAATTTATGGCCGGGACAGTTAGTTATTTATACTTAATTCATGGGCATCTACGAAAAAACTTTAAAATACCTAGTAATATTAATATTTAATATTGGACAACATCACATACATTGCTCTGATCCTGTGATAAGTAGCTTAAGCACTTGTGTTACAGAAATCAGAAACAACGACGGTACCACAACACCCAGACCCGAGACAATATAGTTATTTTTCTACATTGACCGACCGGGTGTCGAACCCGGGACCTCAGAGATAGCGACACCAAGTCCGGTATACTCGCCTCTCGGCTACGGAGGTCGTATTGGAGTCCTTCAGGCTATAACTGCTAAAAACCAGCTAGCTAGACACTATATGCTATATGGCTTTAATTGAGAGGGAACGAGGCAAGAGGCTCAAGAGGGCAAAGCTTGCCTTGTAAAATAAAACTAAATCTAAAACCTGGAACATCGCCGCAATTAGTCCGTCTTTTTTTTAACTACATAACCTCTATTTTTACCGGATACCTGCATTTTGGAGACTGCTATGTGGGAACGACGAGACTGCGAAAATACACTGTTTTACAAAAACTGGCTAAACTTAGTTTCGAAGTGATACGCGGCCAAGATATAGACTGACAAACCGACAGACAAAAATATTTAAAAAAAAAACAGTTTTGTCTTTAGTAGGAGGTACTATCGACTAAAGATAGATAGATAGCTATAGCTACCTCCGAAATGTTTGAATAAGTATTTTAATGTACAAAATTGGACATATTACAGAAACAAAATAAATGTCATTTTTGCTCTATACCCTATATACAGGGTGTAACGAAAAGGTGAAATAAAACTTTAAGGGGTTATTCTACGGCTAAATTACATCAACTTTTTCTATGGGACCAACATCGAAATCTCAAAAAAAATATTTACGTTTCCATACAAACTGATGCCAGCTGGTCGCGTTTTAGTATGGGAAAGTGTTATTTTTTTGCGAATTCGATGTTGGTCCCATAGAAAAAGTTGATGTAATTTAGCCGTAGAATAACCCCTTAAAGTTTTATTTCACCTTTTCGTTACACTCTGTATATATGTGGTCCATTAATAAGTAAAACGCATCATTAACTATTATAGTTTATTGATTGCCTTCGGCCGCAGACAGAGCCAGCTGGTGAGATCTGGCGTGCCGTCGTTGATCTGCCCGCAAGACTCAATATCTTCGTCTTTCTGGTACGGCAGGTGCCAGGTACCGTCCTTCTTCTGGGCGCAAGGCGTGAACTTTAGGGGCGGCTATAGAAGAAAAAATATTAAATTAGTTTAAAAAATTTAAAACATATTAAGTATGCACACGTAACACTGCAGGGCACAGGCCTTACCATAACTATGAGGTTGAGGGTCATACTCCACCAGGCGGGATCAGTGAGCATTGGTTGGTGTTGTAACCTTACTGTGAGATGTAATCAAGCCGCCTTAAGGTTTTCGACTAGTGTTTACGACTGGTATCCAGCAATATAAACCGGGTCTAAAATTTAACGAGCCTTCCCAAGCACGGAGATGTTTATTATAAGTCAATAAATATGATCGGAATGGTCACCCATCCAATCCCAGCCGCGGAGTGGTTTGCTAAACTTTGGTAATCACTGCCAAAGCTGAGCTACAAGCACGTTAGCAAATTAATGTAATTTTAATATTGCTATTAAAAATAGAACAAATGTTTTTATTTTATCACGAAGCTAATTCTCGTTGCGAGGGCGCGAGGTTTCTTTTTTTCGCAGACTGTCGCACCATTGGACAATCAGCACTTGTGGCGAATGTCACTTCTGTGGACATTTACGCGAAGTGACTGGCTCACTCCGTAGTGCAAAAACAATAATGTACTGTATTTGTACTAATATTTTTTATTTATATTTAGTTTGGTTTGTAATTTTCTCTAATAATAAATAATTAGGCGTAAATAGTTAAAACTTGTAATTTTTAAAAATTTTCTATTTTAGGTATTTTAGGTTTTGGATAGGTAGGTTTACACACGCAAAGCTACCTTTATAGCGCAAACATTAGTAAAAACTAAATAATAAATCGTTTGAATTACTTTTTACCTACAAAAACTAAAAAATACTTTCTTGTTTAACGCAAAAATGTAAGTAATACCTGCACCAAGAGTCTCCTACTCTTATTCAAGAACACCATCCACTGATGCTGCCACTGCCACCTGCGGAAGGCGAGCCTCAGCCGCTCTTCCTTCAGCAGGAACTGGTGCCCTCGGAGCAGGTCCTTCGATACGAAGTCCGTGTGCGGCCCGCTCAGTATAGCTGCTGTTATGAAATACGGATCGTCTTGGGACCTGGAATCGGTAACCGTTGGAAAGTCCATTCAGTATGTAATTTTTATCGCCGCCTGTAGGGAAAGTATTTTTACTGGAGATAGCAAATTTTACACATTCAAAATTAAGATTTTATAAAGTTTTTTTGCTAAACGACATTCAAAGATTTTTGAAAATACGTTTTCCACACCCTGAAATTGAACCGGCTTAAATCCAAATAAAAAAAAACACCATGTACTTTTATGCATCTATCAATAAATAGGTTAATCATAAGGATCAAAATATCTTTCTAAAACACATGGTAAATTAAATGAACGAAGACCATGAAATTTACGGTCTTATTGATTTATTTAGACCTAATTGCACAGATTTAAAAAATATACAAAAGGTGGACTTAATGCCATTAGGCATCCTCTACCAATTGACCATTAGGCTAAACAGAGATGTTTTGTGGGCGGTGCGATATAGGCCAAATAAAATGTCTGTGTGAATTATTTTTAAAAGCATAAACTACATACAGTAAATAACGATATACATAAACCATCGAGTACATATATACATAGGCAAAATACATACATACATAAATATGACGACGATCATGAGACTACAATACCTAAGGGTTCAAGTTCTTAGTTCAATAGTTTAGAGTACTTTCCTACCAAAAAATTTCACACTGTATACTACGCCCTCGCGGAAACCTGCGATTTTGCAGAAATGCGGTCAGAATTCAAATACGACCACCTAACAGCACGTAGCCGCGACTGCGTGCAGTCAGAATTCAGAATTTAGATACGCACGAAGTCGCGGCTGCGCGTGTATGCTAAATGACTTCAAGCTCAAGGTAATATCGACGGCAGAAGTCCAATCCGCGTAGGCCTCCCTAAGGCGTATGGAATGATGTGATATCCCAAGATAGTATACAATTTCTAAACGAATATACTATTCTAGCGATTTGTGATTTCGCTAATGTTTATTTATTTATATAAGTACACCAACAGAACTAATCCTAGAAGTTGTTGATGTTCCGAAGTCCGTAACGGAAATTCCGCGAAATGTTATAAATTAATAAACATAAAGATATATTTTTTATAGGTAATTAGGCTATGTAAGATATTATTCAGAATTTCAGATAAGGGCTTATCTTAAGTATAAGATTTTTAAAATATTCGTCCACAGAGCTTAACTTACAAGTCTTCAGTGAAGAAACTGCAAGTTTTACCCATTATACTTTGCATTTGTTTTCTTGGCCAGTGCAGCATGTGTTTCCTGCCTAACAACAGCATTTTCTTGTTGCGACTCTCAAAATAATTTACTACCATATTCAGTAAACCAACTTTGTCCATGGTGCCTTTCCTTGCAACATATGCTATATTGAGAGCATCCAACACCACATCATATGGTGCTGTTTCGTTGACAAATTGAAGAAATCGATCGAGTTCCTCTGGTGATGTTTTTAAAAATAAATCTGATCCAACAATTAGTTTATCTTTTATGTTTTCTTGTAAACTAATGAATTCTTCATCTGTAACTTTGAGACAATCCAGCTTTTGGCTGCAGCACATACACTGACCACTGAAAGTAATAAAGCGTAAAATAAAATAACCATTTAATTTAGAAACAATTTTGACAAACAGTTTCTGTGTGCCTTTTGGCAAAGGCCTTCTAAATCTCTAGCTCTATCCGCTGCTATTTCTATGCTCTATCAGTCCAGAATCACATTTATTTCGTGGTTCTAATATGTAAAAGTGTATGACAAGGTTTGTTTTTATACAATTATCATGTAACATCTCGAATAACAACAGAGTATAAAACACTCACATTTGCATGTTTTGGAGGCCCATAAATTTATTCTAGACTTAATTTATATTCAGTTGTTAGGGGATAAATCTATTAGCCCGTCTGGGTTATGAGATTATTAGTATAACCAATAGATCTGGTTGCTATTATTAAATAAATAAATGTATGACTAGATTGATAGAAAAGGAAAGGATTAAGTTCTACACCTATTATAAAAAAGGACTTTCCAGAGTTTAAATAAATAACACTTACTCTATTTTCGTTATTCTAGTAAATTGTGCATCCCATTTTAAATTACTATATGTTTCCTTAAGCAACTGGGCAGTTTCCTCAGTGACATTCACTGAATTGTTTGAAATATGTTCATTGATCTCATCTAAATACTTTATTATGGTTTTCTTATCTTTGTATTTTCTTAATGTATAGCTAACCCATGCAGCATATGCCATATGTTGTACCGGTCGATTTTCACAGACACTTTTTTCTATCAATTTTAGGGCCTCAGTCTTCTTATTCACTTTAAAAAGACTTGCAATAATTATACTGTATGCTGAATGTGATGGTTTACTAGTAAGATTGATATCATCCAAAACTTTTAGAGCTTTTTTCCACTCATCTATCACACACAGTGCATGTATCAATCTCTCGCATGTTGTAGAATCTAGCACTTTGTATTTACTATATAAGTCCTTATAAGATCCTAATATAAACGCTTTGTGCTCCTCGGCCAATTCATTCACCTTACCCATTTCATAAAACAATAATAATAGCCCGTTTACAGAGCCAAGACTAAGTTCTTTATTTCTTGTCCTTAAATATTCAGCAAACGAGAGTGCAACATCAAACTTCCTGTTATTTACCATCAACTTCAAGAGAACAGCATCAATGTTTTTACTGTTAATAGAACCTTTCATTTCTAATGTGTTATTCTTTAACGTTGACCATTCCAAGTTCCCAGTACTTAATATAACAGATCTAAGATATTCAACTTGATCTGTTGCAGATCGTCTTTTTGACATTGGCGTGGCATTATTTAAAAATCTTGAAGTTAAACGAAAACCTGCAAATAATTTCCCAAACATAACCTCAAACTTATGGGAGCATAAATTCAGTGGAAGTAAACTTTATTGATTACCTGCATTGTGAGATGAAATTATTAGACGGAATAATGAATAAACCATGATGATTAATTACAAAAAACAATATTATACTTAGTACGAGAATTCTATTGTCAAACTGACATGACATTTTTTTTTTCTTTTTTTTTATTTATGAGTTTAGGTTACGGCCTCAAGCACAGATTCAAGCGCATAATTCGTTTGATAATATCGACGGTCCTCTTAAATGTTTTAACAAAATTTATTAAAATCAACAAACAAAACTGTAACCACTCAATGAACACCCCACCTCCACTTACCCTAACCTAACCTAACCACACCCTGTTCCTTTAACTTACGCTTTCGCTTTTAACGTATTTGTAGTTACAAGACCTAACAATTAATTTGAGATGTGTTGTGATGTCCTATTTGTTTGTGTTGTCTTTTGTTTTAGATAAATTTGCTTAGAATTTCCTGGAAAAAACTTAATAAAGAAAAAAAAATTGCCATACACCGTGTAAACCTGACCAACGTGATATTGGCGGAATTCAACGGTGATGTGGTAGTGGACCGATGACCCAAGATTTGGCCAAGAGAAGAAGAATATATAATTAAAAGAAGAAGAAGTAATATCGACGGCAGAAGTGCAGTCCGTCTGGGGGCCTAAGGCTCGGACTACATGTATCCGGAATTTTTCGGAACCCCATACAAAAAGGATTGAATCCGGGCTTGTCCGGAGACATTTTGTATGGAGGTCTAAGAAATTCCGGATGCATGTAGGATAGAGTATTCGCTATGTGCAAAGTGGGTGGTGGGGGCCATCAAATCGATCGCAGCACGCAATCTGGCAGAAATGTGAAATAACTCGGGACTGTCATGTGTCAAATTGCTATATTTCCATAGAATTTCATACTTACGTTATTAAGATTTTTTAAGTAAACACGTTAAAATTCGAGATATGGGTCACAGTACCTGTTGTGTTTTAAGGTGTAGAAATAATGGGAAAAATAGTTCGTGCATGTTTTATTCGTTTCCAACATCAAGATGGAAATTGAAGCAAAGTATTAAATGGATAGCTGCTGTGAAAAGAACAAAGTTTGTAAGAAGTACGTGTCACAGACGTTTGTCTTATGATTACAGCTCTTATTAAGTAGCTTCGTCCGTTAGTTCTAAGCTCTTCAAAGTCTTACACATGCTGTACTTATACTATTTTTTTCCTTTTTGGACAGTTTGAGATTGGAAAGTTATATCATGTTGTATCGATTCAAATCCCGTTCGTATTATAACATTCATATTTTTAGTTCGAGTAAGAAAATCACTTATTATAATATGCACAAACTTTTTAGACATTTACATCTAATTTCGAAGAAAAACAATCCGAAAATCAGTCTTAAACCATCCAGTTGTCATAATTTGAGAGATCTTAAGTCGACAATACTTGTGGCCACTAGGGGCGCTGTCATCGCGCACACAGCGAATAGTAATAAAAGAAATGTAGTCCGACCCTAATGCGTATGAAATGATGTGGAATAAGATAGTATTAATTTTATTTATTTAAGTACACGAACAAAACAAATCCTAGAATGCTGATGTTGGCCTTTTATGTTTCTTAAGTAACAGCCAAACACTGAATTTATTAGGTTAGTGCAGCTGTCGACGGCGTATTGTATTTATCGTTAATAATCGTTATAAAAATGCCGAAAATAAAAAAAGAATCAAAAATTTAAGAAGAATAATGTAAATTTTAAAAAATTATGTACATCAATCCGTTAATTTAGAAGTAGGTACACCAACCAAAATAGTAATTTCATGATTTTAATAAATACCTAGTACAAACATTTTTTAAAGTTAAATTCTTTTAAAACTAAATATTCATTAATAAAATTATTTGGTTGACAGTCCTAAGCCTAAAAAGTATGAAGGTAAATTAATTGAGTAGGAATTGAATTATATTTAGGTATTTATCATACACAATATCATGTCTAATGGACCAAGAAACTGTTAAGGTGTGTGCTAATCAGAGGAACTATATAGTTCCGCGAACATGATAACGGAACCAGTTCCGAAATGTAAAGGAACCGTTCCAGATTCAATCCATTAAAAGACATGAATTGCGCATCACTAGCAAATTGTAAACTGACACGTCGGTTTGTATAGTCCGTGCGTGAAAACTGTCGGTTCAAGAAGCATCGTTTATGTAATGAATGAATGATCCGATCTCGTAAAAAACTATGAGCCTAGAAATCAGATCAAATGTGGCACATCCCTATTAGATCTATCCGCATGCACACTTTGATTGACCCCGACACGTGCCCGACACCGGCCTTTCGGCTCGAGCGGCATAGTCAGCAGTTTGCGAGTACGGTAGGGCTTCCACGTTAAATAAATATCTAGGACTCTAGGATTACGATTTTACACGAATGTTTGAGTAGGTTTATTAAAACAATCCATAACATTTTTTATTTAATTATTTTAAGCAAAACAATTATAATCGTGTTTAATTGAACGAAATATCACATTTTAATACTTTTCTTATTGTAATATTGCGACCGGTTACGACTTACGAGTTAAATTCTAGGTAAGTTTTGAAGCATTTTTTGAAATGAGTTTGTCCCGTGGTTTGTCAAGTTAATATCAACTTTTATGCTGTCGATTTCATTATCTAGACGACTAGTCAAGAATTAATTACACAATAGCAAAACCTTTTTATTCCAACAATTTTCCTTATAAACAATAATAATATCTCAAATGTTGAAACTTAAATAATAAGTAAAATGTATTACAGTTCCTAAAATAGCAAAATCTTTCAATACCTACGATCTTATCTTAGCTAAACAAAATGCTTGTCACCCTATCCAAGATACCGACAAACACGGCGGGGTACTTTTGTCGGGGTCACCTTTGAAACTTGGTCTTGCTAACTCCAAAATAATTTTACCCCCAAAGTTAATTAAAAAATAAATTAGAATTAAAGAAGGCGAGAAATTAGACTTTAATGACCTTGTTATTTTCAGTTTAAACAACTCGATTGTAGTTTTGTTTGTAAAATTTAAATTAATTTAATAGCACATTACACGACGAGTTTACAGCCGTGATGGGAAGTTGGGACTTGGGAACGGTTAGACGTAACGTCGTATAGCCATTTTTATTGAAGCTGAATAGACAAGTGCATTGATCGAAATTGTCGTTTTCTCCACGGTCTTCGTTTTTTTTTCAAAATGATATGTGAATACGGCTTTGATTACTACGAAAACTGGTGAGTCGTTGAAGTTTTGTTACGTAAATTAGGTCACAACAACACAGTCACACTCTCCGGTCGTTCGCGAACAACGCACCCTGCGGTCAGCTGTTCGTAGTATCTTGATCGATTATGAAGTACCGCCAACTTTTAAATCCTAATTCTCTAATTGCGAGACACATAATTCTACTCCAATCCGTAGTGAAAAAAATCCTTATAAAAGAAAACCCACAAACTCAATTTTACCCTAAAATCAGGGTAATTCTTTCATGTTGGTATTTCTGAGTCGCCGTCGCTGCACCGTGCTGTTATCTTGAGTGTGTGCATGTGTGGGTCACGTTTGCTTGTGTGCGTGCGTAGTGTGTCAATGTAGTAGTAAACAGCTGTAAAGGGTGTAGATTTTCGTAATTACGGAATGAGATTGTTATGATCAATATCTCTGTAACTAGCCTGAATTTTTGGCTCAAATTTGGTGAGCCTGCTCAGCTCGTTGTACAGATACCCCCATTAAAAGGAATGTAGTTGATTTTGTTAGACCTTATATTTAGCTGTCATTTGTAGGGATAGCCAGTCTATGTTAATTTCTAAGTCAGTGGTTAGACCGTATTTATTACTTTAACTAACTTTGACCCGCTGTTATGATGAATAATATCCGGTTAAAGTGATTAATTTATCACATTGTCTAAAGTCAATTTTGCTATTATATATAATGACCAGTCATTAAGTATAATAGCTATTTAATTACTATGACTGTAACACTGTAACAGATATATTATTATTTTTCGAGCTTCATTATTCATTAAAGTTAGTGTTACTGTAGGTGGTTGGTTGCTTGATTAGAATACCCAAAAAGGCATCGAACCTTATTAGCTTACCTAAAGTTGCAAGTACCTACATAAAATTACGTTATTTTGCTGTACACAACGGTCTATAAAACATACGTCAATCAAAAATAAATAAATACAAACAACAAATACTCTTCGACAAAATGTCTTAAATGACATACTTTGTTCAGATTTTCAGTATGAATATAAAAATAAAAGTAAATATGCTTTAAAGGTGTAACGTAACCAAACCAAAATAACGTAATTTTATGGACTTGCAACTTTAGGTTGTCGTCGGATTTCTTCAACCTCTGGCTGGTCGGGACACGGGCGATTGCCCTTTGCCATTGATCGCCGCGTTTGCGGCTGGTTGGTAGTAGTAGCACGGTTGCTATCAGGGGCCGGTTTGGTGACCAATGAGTTTCACTGACACTGCGGTACGGCGGTCTAGCCGTTTATTTGGTCGGGTTATTGTTCGTATCATCAATGTCTAGGAGCTTGAGCCTGCGGCGAACTACGGCCGGGCTGGGATAACATGAAATCTCGGTTGGGGGATAGCGTATCTCCGCTCCGTACTCCACTGTGGTGGGATTGGAATTTAGGTATGCCACGCGATACAAAAATAGATTTTTTTGAGTTGAGAAATCAATTTTTCGATTAAACAATCATAGATCGCCGTCCCTACCTTGAAACTGAAGGCAATGGTAATGTGAAGCAGTCATTGTTAAAGGAACAGCCAGTCCATATTTATTTCAGGTCAGTGGACCAAATCAACTGGCACTAGGTGTATGTGTCACTGTCAAACTCAACTGTCAAAGAATTTAATTTATTTAAATACTAATATTGCTTATTTATTTGTATCTCTCATACTACTGTTTTCTCTTATATAATCCTATTATTACTATTTCTACCTTCCTGATCCTATCCTAAATCCTGTAACCCGGTATATTCATATTATTCGTTTCCCTACCTTTCACGTCGTCGTGGCAGAGCACAAGCCGTGCAAGCCATAAACTTAAAAAAAAAAAAGTACTAATCACAGTTGAACCAAAAAAAAAAAAAAGATCACAGATTATTAAATGTCTAGAACTGATCGGACGCGAACGCAGATGAGAAATTAAAAACTATCTATAATAATAAATTCAGCTGCATTGTAAAATCATAATCAAAGTATCGCTAATTCATTAAAGGAGATTTGTTACGAAGTTTATAAAAGATGGAAGGAAAAACCACGAAAATGCCGAAAGTGGCAAAAGTAAGTAACCCACCAATTAGGCTTAGATATTTATCAACTTTGTGAACTTATTAAATAAAATTATTATAAAAATAATCGTTAATGTTCATAGGTTAAAAATAAAGCTCCAGCTGAGATCCAAATCACAGCAGAACAATTGCTCAGAGAAGCCAAAGAAAGAGATCTGGAGATACTGCCACCTCCTCCAAAACAGAAGATTTCTGATCCTGAAGAGCTGAGAGATTATCAACACCGAAAGAGGAAAGCCTTTGAAGATAATATACGGAAAAATAGGATGGTATAGTATTGAAGTTTATCTGATTAAAATTGATTTTTGTTTTTGGGTAGGACTACTACGCTCCTGCTTTTAAAATATTTACTGTTGATTTTGTTTTTTTTTCTGATAAAATGTTTTGTTTTTTTATTTTAGGTAATTGGAAACTGGCTGAAGTATGCTCAATGGGAAGAATCACAAAAGCAGGTCCAAAGAGCTCGATCTATTTATGAGCGTGCCCTGGATGTTGACCACAGAAACGTCACCTTATGGTAATTAAACATCCTTTACATTCATTTTAGGACACATTGGAGTTTATTGATATTTCAAGAAAAAGAAAACATCTTTTAATAACATTAATAATTTCAGGTTGAAATACACTGAAATGGAGATGAGAAACAGACAAGTGAATCATGCCCGTAATCTGTGGGACAGGGCTGTGACGATACTCCCGCGGGTGTCCCAGTTCTGGTACAAGTACACATACATGGAAGAGATGCTTGAGAATGTTGCTGGGGCTAGACAGGTAATAGCAAAATCAGCTAAAGGAATCATACCATACATATTCATATCAAATCACTAATATTAGCAAAGTTCTTGGGGATACAGTTTTTTCAATTGGCTAGGATAAAGTACACATTAAGAAGGGGAGGAGACCGAGCAACCTTTTCCTTGAGGGTCTCGCTGAGTTATAAACCTCGAGTAGAAAGAAATTTACTAATGATTTGGAATCATTTCTTTTTTACTTCTTATGTCTAATTTGTCATTTCAGGTCTTTGAGCGCTGGATGGAATGGCAACCAGATGAACAAGCATGGCAGACATACATCAATTTTGAACTAAGGTACAAAGAATTGGACAGGGCAAGGCAAATATATGAAAGATTTGTCATGGTCCACCCTGATGTAAAACATTGGATAAAATATGCTAAATTCGAAGAAAACCATGGCTTCATCAATGGAGCTAGAAAAGTATTTGAAAGGGCAGTAGAGTTCTTTGGTGATGAAGAGCTTGATGAAAGATTGTTTATAGCTTTTGCTAAATTTGAAGAAAATCAGAAGGAACATGACAGAGCCAGAGTCATTTACAAATATGCTTTGGACCACATTCCTAAGGATAGAAATAAAGAGTTGTACAAAGCATACACAATCCATGAAAAAAAGTATGGTGACCGATCAGGGATTGAAGATGTTATAGTAAATAAGAGGAAGTACATGTATGAACAAGAAGTTATTGAAAATCCCACAAATTATGATGCATGGTTTGATTACATAAGGCTTGTGGAGAATGAAGGAAATGTGGATAATGTTAGAGACACTTATGAAAGAGCCATTGCTAATGTCCCCCCATCAAAGGACAAACAATTTTGGAGGAGATACATTTACTTATGGATAAACTATGCATTGTATGAAGAATTAGAAGCTGAAGACATTGATCGTACCAGACAAATTTACAGAACCTGTTTAGAATTAATACCGCATAAGATATTTACATTTTCAAAAATCTGGCTGATGTATGCACAGTTTGAAGTTAGATGCAAAGACTTGAAACAGGCTAGAAAAACATTGGGAATGGCTCTGGGAATATGTCCTAGGGACAAATTATACAGAGGATATATTGATCTGGAAATTCAACTAAGAGAATTTGATAGATGCAGGATTCTCTATCAAAAATTCTTGGAATATGGACCTGAAAACTGCATAACATGGATCAAATTTGCAGAACTGGAAACTCTTTTAGGAGATATAGACAGAGCAAGAGCAATTTATGAAATTGCTGTAAACCAGCCAAGATTGGACATGCCTGAACTACTTTGGAAGAGCTACATAGACTTTGAAGTATCTCAAGGGGAAACAGAAAAGGCGAGACAGTTGTACGAGCGCCTTCTGGAGAGAACAGTGCATGTGAAAGTGTGGCTCTCCTATGCCAAATTTGAATTAAATGCTGAAAACCCTGATAACATTCATGTTGAACTTGCTAGACGCGTTTATGAGCGTGCCAATGCCAGCCTCAGAAGTGCTGGTGAAAAAGAAGCCAGGGTTCTCTTACTCGAAGCTTGGAAAGATTTTGAAACTGAGATTGGTGATGAATTCAAACTAGAAAAAGTGATGGCCAAAATGCCAAGAAGAGTTAAAAGGAGACAGAAGATTGTCAGTGAAGAGGGCATTGAGGAAGGATGGGAAGAAGTGTTTGACTACATATTTCCAGAAGACGAAATGGTTAGGCCGAATCTTAAGCTGCTTGCAATGGCTAAACAATGGCGCAAAGAAAAAGAGGTGGAAGACACTGACTCAAGTAAAAGTCCTACAAATGAACAAGGGCAGACACCTCCTATTACGAATGATAATGAAGATGGTAATGATAGTTGAAACATCAAACAATGATTTATATTTTGTAATAGAAATAAATCAATTTCCAAACATTTTATTGTTTAAATATGTGATGAAAATTGAAAAATATTTAATCACATAAATGTAAAATATAAATCTAACAAGGTGACAAAAATGTGTCTTCAATAAAATAGTATTTAAACTTGATTAGCTATTTATTAATCAAAATAACAATAGGTACTTCAGTCCACATCTTCAGGTCTAACTGGATGAGCTAAAGGTACCACAGACTTCTTATTTACATCTCTTGAGCAAGCCTTTCTCATATCTGTAAGTAAACAATAGATTCAGTTACAGTTGCATTGCACACTTAGGAGATAGGAGATTTAACTATTTATAAGAATTAAGAATGTTAGGTCACCGATGAATAGGTAAACATTGTTTATACTAAATATTTTAATTAGTGTTTAGAAAAACTGATTTATTTTAAGTTCACTTACCATAGGCATCTTCATCTGGATCCCCTGAATAATATTCTAATACTGTCCGGTATACAATATATCCCAGATTCTTGTACATATTGATGGCCACTTTATTGCTAACTCTTACAAATAAGTCGACAAAGTAAGCTTTTTTTCTGTAAAGTAAATATATTACACATTAAAGAGTTAACTTTTATAATGTTTAATGCCTAATGATGATTAATGCTGATCTTTAATTTAGTAATATATTAAATTATGTGAGTAAGTAAAACACTATTTACTAGTAAACTAATTTAAAATTTTTATTCAGTTTGTGAACGAAAAATATGCATGTTGATTCAGGAGTGGGCTGCAAATGTACTAACAAATTTGTAATTTTTAACAACACTAATATATTAAAATTTGACTCTAGAAAGCTATTATTTTTACATTAAGTTCGTTTTTTTTCTCTGTAAAGTGGATAAAACGAGACAAGACTGTTAGGATTAAGAACTGTTAAGTAATTAGATATTTGTTAAAGGCTGTATGCTGTCCCTTTTTATTCACAAACTAGCTGTTGCCTGCAACTTCGTTCACATGGTCTTTAGTTTATTCATAAAGAATTTTCTGCGCAACATTCTTAATTTTTTTTCTTTGATAAGAACATTCTCCTGACAATTATTAACACAAC
This sequence comes from Anania hortulata, assembly GCA_963576865.1. Classification (NCBI taxonomy): domain Eukaryota; kingdom Metazoa; phylum Arthropoda; class Insecta; order Lepidoptera; family Crambidae; genus Anania; species Anania hortulata. The sequence goes on from OY756400.1 coordinate 4,382,843, forward strand.
AAAAAATAATTAGCGTAATTGTTCCATCCGTTCATGTGTGATGCAATGACCAAGGGAAATAGAGATTCATTTTTAATAAAGATAAAGATTAAGCAAAGAGTTGTACTGACTAGTAAAAAAAGATGGTGAAATCTTAAAATAGAATGCAGTGACAAGATAATTCATAATTAAAAGTTTCACTAACTTTTCAGAAACATCTTCCAGGATGTTCATCAAGGTGGCCGCGAGCCCTAGCCGCCTGTAATCTGGACTTACAGTTAGTGCTGTCACATGTCCATGCCAGTTCTCACCGTGACCCTCTGCTTTGCCCATTACTAAAAGTTTGCAAAATCATTAAATACTGCTAGCTGCTAGCCTTTGTAAAACGACAAGTAGTTACGAAGTCAAGTCTGTACTTACTATACCCCATAATTTCTCCACTAGGCGATTCAGCGACTTGAAAATATTCAGGCCAATGGGCGAGATATTGTGTGTAAAAAGACAAGCCATAGGTTTCTGTTAGAGGGTCCAGATTCCTGTAAATGGAAAGAAAATTTTCATATAACCTAAAATATTTTAAATAAACGATTTATTCCCTCGAGTTAAACAATCTTACACGTTGTTAAACTTCAACATATCCTCACACGTAAAAGGTCGAATAGTCGTCATTTTTAAGAATTCTTGGTAAATTCCTACAGATTGATAAATTGGTAAATATTTTTAATGTTTTTTTTTCCAAGCAATATAAAAAAAAATGACAGCTTGTCTAGTGCTGCCGGTACAAACAACGAAAAGTTTACATACTGGTTTACCGGTTAGTATTTTTCATTTATCCAACACGATCATGATTCATTAAGTGTGATGTGACAATTAAAACCGATGAACCTAAGACCGTTAGTTTCTAATTCAAGTACAATGTTAGCGATTAAACAAACTTAGCTTAGGATCGCTACAACATTGAATTGTGTTATTCAAATTAGTATATTGTGCGCACTTTTTAAAAATTGGTTTTACTGATAGATTCTTTGCGTATTTATCATGATTGAATAATTAAATTACCAAGAAGAAATTATTACAGTTATACCGGTGACAGATGGCGGAGGACGCGACTCCGGACTCGTCTTGACATTGTAAGGTCAAACGTTGCTATTGGTCGATCCTTGGGCTGGCGGAAGTTGTCTGAAGGATAGACCAATGGCAGCGCTTGACCCCACAATGTCAAGACGAGTCCGGAGCTGCGTCCGCCGCAGTTTGTCACCAGCTTTAAGCCGGTGACAGATGGAGGCGGACGCGGCTGCGGTCTCGTCTTGACATTGTAAGGTCAAACGCTGCCATTGGTCGATCTTTGGGCTGGCGGAAGTTGACTGAAGGATAGACCAATGGCAGCGCTAGACCTCACAATGTCAAGACGAGTCCGGAGCCGCGTCCGCCGCAGTGTGTCACCAGTTTTAGTTACTACTACCATAAAGAAAGATTAGATTACTTTTTGCACACCACAAGCTCATTTGATTGATTGAGCTATAAAATATCATTTCATGTATTCTTAGGCTTATACTGATGATGACAGGAAGCGAATAAAGAGTTCCGATTAATTCTTCTATATATTCTGTGGTTCCGATGTCGGATTATTGTTAATTAAACGTGCATACATATACACAGTCGCTAAATAAAATTGAGTCATGTAGAAATATCAATATCAGGCTTAAATAAATTTACTTTTATTGATAACTTACAATAATTTATTATTGATACGATTATGGTAACAATTTAAAATAGTTGCCACATAAAAAAATCTTTACAAACCGGAGGAATATCGTCTCACTCGTTTTAACACATGTCGAAAACCATATTTATTACTCTTTTTACAAGCTAAAAGCTCAAGTGGAGCGATCTATGGGCTTCTTGCAGTTTACCAACACGACAATGGCCGAATTGTCCGAATAGGATATTTTTTATTGGCCCATACATCCCAACCTGCCATGTCTTTGGTTTTAAAAATGGCGTATACAAGCTTTTTGTTTGCCGGTCTACGCTGTTGAATACTTTCCAAGACCTCGCGCGTACTCATTCGAGTCGTAAACGTCGTGAATATGAAATTTAACTACATGTGTAGGTATATAATCAACACTGTGGACCCCGTGAACGAATTTTCGTAGCGTTATGGTGAATTAGAATGGTGCCTGTGGATTGTCAATCTTGCACGTCGTCAGGTTACCCTTTCGTAACGTAAATACACCCAGTAAGCGTTTTGTATTTCAGATATGACAGCGACGCAAAATAGTAGATAATGGAGAGCTCAGAAGATGATGCGGGCCCCGCGACGTGCGCTTCCCGCCGTGTATCGGCGCGGGAAAAGGATATCGGTCAGGCGGAGGACGGCAACGCAACTGGTAGTACGCTGCAGGAACCGACCGAGGCGCGGGCCTCGTGTGGGACGCCCGCGATGTCCGAAGACAACTTCGACGGCGACAGCGTATCGTCGCCGTCGGCGCAGGATGTCAACACTAGCACAGAGGCAATCCTGGATATGATCGACGAGTTTGTGGACGGGCCTGGTGCACCGAAACGTCTCCCGCTCACGACCACTGACGAGACCCCTAAAAATGAATCCGTCAAGACTGACGATCCGACCGCAATACGGGAATCAATCCAAGATGCTCCTGAAGAGGAACCCCCGCCTCCTACGATTGCGTCCGACGCCACAAGTGCCAAAAGCGACCCCAATCCTGACGCGAGCGAATATGTTGTGTCACCTGAGTGTATTCCTTCCAGTAATGTTTCATCAGCAGATGTTAAAAACACAGATTGTGTGGAACCACAACAAGAATGTTCTAAGCCTGTTTGTGATGCGAATGATGAATCTTCACCACCAGAGAAACAATTAGAACTTTTTATTGAGTCCAATGTGTCTCAAGAACCTTGTGTACAGCCTGAAGCATCTTTGGAACCTTGTGTTCAGTCTGGAGCATCTTTAGATCCTAGTTTAGGGCTTGAAGCATCTTCAAAACCTTGTTTGGACTCTGCGACATCCTCAAATTCTTGTGAGGAGACTAAAGCTTCTTTAGAACTTTGTGAAGATTCTAAATCATCTAGTGAGATTTCACCTCAAAATATTCCTTCCAGCAGTGTATTAGAGACTGTGCAAAATGTTTCTGAAGCAACTCAATGTGAAAGACATGAACGGACAGTAAAATGTGTGACATCAAGTGACTCTCGGAATGATGTAATTATAGAAAGTGCAGAATCAACATCAAGTGACATTAGTGTATGTGAAGAGAAAGTGATTGGTGCAGAACAATCTGTGAGGTCCCCGCTGAGGCGACGCCTTGTCCGCCCGGCTCCTGTGGACCGCAGACCAGACTCCACGGTATCTTCTACGGTTGATATTCGCACTGCCCAACAAATGAGCTGTGAGAGCCTAGCTAAGGATGTCTCCAGTTCATCTGATGCAGTGCCCTCTATACATGGTAATGTTAAGCCTGAAGAGATTAGAAATGTAAGTGAAATTAGTGTCTGCAAAGCAGAGACATCAGTAAGTCCTCCTAAAAAGATAAAACTTATTAGACAAAAGGTCAATGCCCCTACAGTAAGCAGAGATAACTCGCAAGATAAACAAAGAGTGCAAGTAGAGTTGGAGCAGTGTCAGTCTACATCCAGTGACAGCTCTTCATCTTATTCTATTCAGTCATGTATTAATCTAAGTTCAAGCAGTGCTTCAAAATTAATTGTTGAAGAAAATGTTGAACCAAATAATAGCTCCCAAGTTAAAGAAATTGATGTCCAAATACCTTCAAAATCTTCAAATGAGGATTCTATCTCTAATGATACTGTACAAAAGAGTGAAGAAGGTATCATTGAAAGCCCGAAGCAATTGTTGCTTGAGGAAATTGTAAAACTTGATGATGAGAAGAAAGTTACTCCTCTTAAAATAGATTTGAGTGCTTGTAAGCCATCGAGAACTACTGAGACAGAAAGCAAAGAGAAGGAAACCCGTTGTGACACAAATGAACATATTAATGATGAGCCAAAGCAGGTGCCTAAACTTACTATTAAATTAGGAAGTAAACAATCAGAAGAAATGAAGCCACCAATACCTAAACTAACAATAAAACCTATAAAACCCCCATCAGATAGTGTTGAATTTGAAAGTAGCATTCAAATTCCAAATGTAACAAAGTTGAATATCAAACCAATCTTAAGACCAGATAAGTTGAATGATAGTTCCAAAAAAACTGATGAAGTCTGTGAAACCAATGCTGATAGCAGTGAACAAATACTAAACATAACCAAACTGAATATTAAACCTATCCCTAAACCTCCTGAAAAGATAAATGATATACATCGCAAATCCAGTAGTAGTGAAATATCAGAATCAGAGTGCTCAGAAAATGATGACACTAGCACATCTGACCAAGCATCAGCATCAGATCAAGGACCAGCTGATGTTGTCCCAAAAGTTACCATTAAGCTAGGAAAACCTGGCACACAATCTGAAGGAAAATTCTATGCTGAAAAAAATATTCCTAAACTAACAATAAAAGGAATACAACAAAGTGAAAAGGACGATCCAGAATCGCCTTCAAAGTTGACATTAGTAATAAGTCAACCTGAAGAAAAGCATTTAGAAAAAGTACCCAAATTAACAATAAAGACAGTTAGTAAATCTGAAAGTCAACCCCTTAGTCCGAAGCTGACAATTAAGCCTCTGAAACCACCAGAAAACATCAGTAAAGAAAGTACTACTGATAATGATAATCCACAAATTCCCAAACTCAAGATTTCTACAGAGAGCTTTACAACAACATGTTCAGAAGTCAAAGAGAATGTCCATGTGCCTAAAATCACAATAAAACCTGTGCAAAAACCAGATAACGATTCTAAAAGTAATAGAAAGACTAATGTTGTTTGTGACAGCCCAGAACATATTCCCTTAGTTACAAAGTTAAACATAAAACCCATTTTGAAACCTACAGAAGTTGGTGAAACTTCAGAATGTCTGGAAAATAAAGTTCCTGTAGTTTCAAAATTAAATATTAAACCTATAGTAAAACCTAAAGATAATGATGTAGATTCTAGCATAGATGATGTACCTAAAATTACAAAATTAAATATTAAACCCTTGAAGAATCCTGAAGAAAACTCTTCAGAAGAAAAAGACTGTGATGAATTGAATGCTGACAGTGAGGAAAATAGTATACCTGTTGTTTCTAAACTTAATATTAAGCCTATTGTTAAGCCAGCAGAAGAAGATAGTTTAAAAGATTCAGAGAATCAATCATCAGAAACTGGTAATTCAAGTGATGATAACAATGATCACATACCTGTTGTTACTAAAATAAATATTAAGCCAATTCTTAAACCAAATGAATCATCAGTAGGTTCGCCTAAACATAAGACATCAAATGAAGATTCTACTCCTATCGTAACTAAACTCAATATTAAGCCATTAGTAAAACCGGAAGAAAGTATTTCATCTCCTTCATCTCCTAAAAAAGATAGTTTGAAAAGTATTGATACAAGAAATTCAAACATACCTGTTGTTACAAAATTAAATATTAAACCTGTTTTAAAACCTGAAGAAACAGATGTACATAAAAATAAAGATGATATTGAAGAAAAAGTTGTGAAAAATCCACCTTTAGTTATGAAAATAAATATGAAGGCTGTTGCAGAAACTTCTTTGAACGAAAGTTTGTGTATAAATGCTGATAAGAAATTAAATAATGTTGATGATGATGACCATGTTTATAACAACATTGGTGAGGATGTGCCTGTATTAAAACTTAATATCAAACCTGTAATGAGACCTGTTGAAAGCCTAAAACAAAAGGCTGATTTAATAAAACCAGTTGATAGCCCAAAACAAACGGCTGAGGATGTTGGAGGCGAGGGAAATATTATAGAGTGTGCTGGCTCATCAAAACAGAAAAATGAGAGCCATTCACAATATAATGAAATTGCAAAACAGAATTGTATTCAAGAGTTAGGTGAAAAAAGTGGTACTGAAAGCAGTCATATTTTGTCAAGAGAACTTGGACATTTAATTTCAGAAACAGTTAACAAAACAATGGCCATGTGTAATGTTAAAACAGAGACTTCAACTTCTGAGGCAAAGGCATACAAAAATGATTTAAAAGTATCTGATCGCCCAGTTAATGAGATGAGCTCAAGTACAGATCATGTTTCCACCAATGCAGAATCTAGTGCAGCACGCATAGATGTTAATGCTGTCAAGGCAATAAGTAAACAAGTAAGTTCAGTGAAAAATTGCACTTTACTCAAGAAGCTGTTGGAAAGCACTGAAAGCTTGACTGAAAGATCAAATAACTCTCAAACTAAGGCCAGTATCAATTCGCCTATTTGTAAGGATTCATTGAGCTATGAGCAGTTTGATTCTGGCCATAGTAGCATGGAAAAAGTAAATGATATTGGTCACAATGATAGCCCCAATACCCGAAGCCCCAGTCCAAATAAAGTCAATGACGTAAATACTCCTATTACTTTAAAAGTTCGTCCGATGCAAGAGCTTTGTAAAGAAGCAAATGAAAATCTAACAAAGCCTTTAGAAATCAATGTGACCGAAAAGCTGACTAATCAAAGTTCAGGTCAAGATTCTCCTAGAATAATCCTGAAGATAAATAAGACTGATCATGGCTCTTCAGCCAAAATTATAACTGAAGAGGTAAACAAGAGCGACACTCTGCAGCAAGGTTACAAATCTGAACATGCTTCAGAGCTTAATGACAAGCCAAGTCCGAAAAAGAATGTTGCGAATAGCCGGCGAAAGCAGGCGGCAGACACGACACCCAGTGTTAACTTAGGCAAAAGATTAAGAAGCTCTAGGATTGTGGAGAACACAGATAAGTCTCCAATAATAAAGAGAATCATGGGCAAGAGGCCGCAGACGAGTGACGCTAGCACCCAAAATAAAGAATCTGAATTGACTGTACTCGAGAGTAAGAGATTAAAACTAGGTCAACTTTTGTCCAACAAATCCTTAACAATCACACCGGTCATCAAGAAGTCGCCAGATGCGAAACCTTCGGAAACGAAACAAGCTAGTAAAGCCGTCAATCATACGATTGTAAATAATGAGAACTGTTCTAAAAACGGCAATTCGAAGCTGCACAATATCCTATCCAACTTGCAGGCTAATCAGATTCAAGTCCTGCCATTTAACGATATTAATTGTTTGGATAAGAACGTTTTGGTTCCAGAGGTGGAGTCGAATACGTCGACGGGGAGTTCGGACGTTATAGAAGTGTTACGAGTGGAGACTTGCGAGGAGATGATGATTAATGAGAATTCGGATTTCCGTGACTTTAGTATCGGTGGGGATGACGTCTCGCAGGATCCCCTGGAGATCGGGACTCCGAAGACGGATTCAGATAGTTTGAATGAGAGTATGAGCATTCCGCACGCGGTTGTGTCGACGCCGCAGCCGAAGAAGCGCGGGCGGCCGCGGAAGCTGCCGCTGCCGGCGACCGAGGTGCCGAAGCCCGTGGTGCTGCCGGTGCCAGCCCTGGAGGAGCGCCCGCAGCGATCGCTCCGGTTAGCCAGGTCAGTATTCGATGTTTAATTGTGTACATTCTAAACTGGGAATCAAACCCGGAACCTTTTGTGTTCAAAGCGAATTCTCGCGCCACTACAATCATTAAAATGATCATTAAAAACATGTGTGATCCTGTCAGTAAGAATTGTAACAATTCACTATACTTTCCAGGTACATTAGAAAGTCATTTTAAAGTCGTGCTTAATAAGTAATTTCTAAATTATCTTCAGAATCTTTTAATTATATTCGGTTTTCCTTTCGCCAAAGTAAAATGAAACTAAAACAACTCTTAACTGGGCGATGATAAACAAATCATAATGTATGTTGACATAATTTTAAACAGTCATAGGGTCAAATACATACTGATTGAATGATGCATGAAATTATTCTAATAAGTTATGTACAACAAGGTTGAACAGTGGGATCCTATTTAGACCATATAGATTTCTAATTTAAAATAATAACAGACCTTGTAATTCTTAAACAAGCATGAACTTTACTTGTGGACTTTATTACCTGCTTACATAAATTTATTAGTACCTATAGTATGCATATGTGCTAATGATTATATTACTCGACATATTTTTTGATGCGTGGGCAACAAAGACAACCCTCTATGAGCTCATACTTTAGAAGTGATGTCTCTTTCACCCACGCCAACAAAATTTTTATGTATTGGTTTTTGACTACACAGTTTTATTACCACTAAAATATTGTGACCGTCTGGTCCGGCGGTTTGCGCTCCAGACTACAAAACCAGGCGGTGCTGGTTCGAATCTCACAGGCAAATTTTTGTGTAATGAGCATACAAATGCTAAGTCTTTTCTTCAACCTATACAATCACACTGCTGGGCAGACTCTTCCATCGATCTCTATCTATCGCCGATACTCCTTATTGACGTTTGACTTATTGACGTTCATAAGTGGCAGTTTTCTGCCCTAAATTGACATTGATTTTTGACTTTGAATAATAATTAAAACTAAATAACACGTGATTTTTAAAGATTAGTTCTTATTCTTGCATGTAGCGTGAATGGATTTTTCATATTATTTAAAATATAAAGGTAAATCACCAAAAGAACTACCCATATTTCGGAAAAATGACGTTCGAGTTACGTTTGATCATCAGTTTTTCAAACCTAGGTAGGACGTCCACTACCTAATAAATTATCAATATTATCTTGTAAAGGATCAACATTGTTGACGCTTTATCCCGCATCATAGACGCACATAAGCATAGAACTGTATTTCAATTTTGCACTGAAAAAAGATGCGTGCGTCTTAAATAATGGGTACGATTTGTGCACGAAGTATTTATTTAGGTATATTAACTATGGAAATTATTATGTTTCTTTTTAGGGATCGTCCGACGATTCTAGCTAAACCGCGAGGCTCTCTTAGAGGCCGCGGACGAGGGCGCGGGCGCGGACGGCCCAGCACTCCGGCCGAGCGGCGAGACCCCGTCCCTGCCGCCCCCGCCGCCCCTGCCGCCCCCGCCGACCCGCCGGACCCGCCCCCCGACCGGACGCCGGATGCGCCCACCACGCCGGAACCCATCGACCCCACCAGCTCGCGGGTGAAGCTGCCAAGGATGACTGAAGCACTCGACAGGCTGCCCGCTACATGCGCCACGCCGCTTACGTCCCGGCGCAGTACTGACCACTTCGACGGGCCTGAGTTGAAGGTGAGCCTACATAGATCTCTTTTCAACACCATAAAAATAGTTACAGTTTATTATTATACCGTGGAGCACATTGCACAATTTAGGCAGTCTTTTTGCTAAACCTTTCAGTAAAGGACAACTATGAAGAAAGGGTAAAGTGGTGCAGAATTCTTAATGTGATGTTCAATATATTTATTGCGTTTTATAATGTTACATAGTTGTTATACAGGGTGTAACAAAAAGGTGAAATGAAACTTTAAGGGGTTATTCTACGGCTAAATTACATCAACTTTTTCTATGGGACCAACATTGAAATCGCAAAATAAAAAACACTTTCCCATACTAAAACGCGACCAGCTGGCATCAGTTTGTATGGAAACGACAATATTTTTTTTGAGATTTTGTTGTTGGTCCCTTAGAAAAAGTTGATGTAATTTAGCCGTACAATAACCCCTTAAAGTTTTCTTTCACCTTTTCGTTACACGTTGTATAATATAGGTACCTACATTAAAAAGATCATTAGAGACCCTGTTGTGCACAACAATAAGGTAAATAGGACGAAGAGGATGGAGCCATTCACCGTTTATTATATATAATGGGTAGTTAAAATGATTTTAATTTTTATAAAATTTATTAATATAAAAGTATTAAAATAATAATGATAATTGTGTAACGTCGATCTTACTTATCTGTCCGTTTGTCCGAGGTTATCAACAATTTATAGAAATGCGCCCAGTCCTCCTAAATCCGAAAGATTACCCTAGGCCAGGGAAGGCGAACCTTTACGTATCGACGTGCCACTTTTATAAAGAAAAGATTAATCAGGTTATAGACGTGCCATCAAATAAATTTGTCTCTGTGATTATTGGGAAAATAATAATAATAAATAATATCAACTAAAAATTCTTTATTTACTACAAAAAAATAGAAACATTTTGCACGTATAATTACGTGTAATTTAATTTTTTTTTTTTCGCATTTTACACTTTTTTTCGTAGTGAACTTTGTGTTTGATATTGGTAACGTGCCGAAAATATTGTGTCGCGTGCCACCAATGGCACGCGTGCCATAGGTTCGCCATCCCTGCCCTAGGCGTTCGCAAGTTGAATCGCTGACTGAAGTATTAGATTGCGACCCTATCGTCCCAATAGCACTGTGATCACTTCGTCATGCCTCAATTAAACACAAGCGAGATTTTGTTGTTTATTTAGGATGACACCCTGTTCGTCGAAACCGAATGAATTAATCGTCTTGAATGTGAAGATATCAGAACCTGAAGTGTTAGCCACGTACGTACCCAACCGTCGAAGATTAATTATCGACTGTTTTCTCGCTACTAACCACATAGCTCGCACCAATAGGAGCGGAGCATCAATGAAAAATGTTGCAAAAATGGGAAAATATATTCCTTTTGAGAGGTTCCGTTGCGTGCGCTGTGTAAACGGTTAAAGTAAGGCAAAATTCATGTATAACAGAATTGTTTTCCTTTAAAAGTTCTAAAAAAAGTCCGTGACAGCATATTTTAAGTCTATCTTTTAAGGTTACTATAACCTATGATATTTAAATTTATCCTAAAATAATGCATTATTCTTCGTCGTCGGTCGTTGATTGAAGTGTCAAACTAAACTCCACTTGCTTGATTAGTAGCGGCGTGGCACATGTAGCACATGCTAGATATGTCACCAATCTTACCAGTGAGGAATAGTAGCTAGGAGCGGCTTCAGGTAGAACAATGAATCCTTTCATTGTGCGCGTGGTGGTGGATAGCGCGAGATTAGCGCGTTTAACCCAACAAACAAACGCTTTATAATATTAGTATAGAAAAGTATAGATATTTTTACATTACGTATAAACCATATGGTTTTTTCACACAGGTGGTGCTGGAGTCCCCAATAAAGAGTGAAGACAATGATTCCCGTTCCCGCGGCGGGGGCAGCGGGGGCACGCGCGGCTGGCGGGGCCGGGGACGCGGGTCCCGCACGCCGGCCAAGGCGCCACGTGTGCGGGGCCGCGGCCGCGGCGGGGGGCGCGGGGCGATGTACATGAAGGTAAGAACACACATCGTATCTCTAAGCCTATTTTGAACATTGGTCTGGTTAATGGAGTTAAGTTGAAAGGACAGATCTATAAGTCCATCATTAGGCCTGTCCTTTTATATGGCAGCGAAGCGTGGCCGCTACTTGAGCGACAAAAGCAGGAGCTGCGTGTCACGGAGATGAATATGCTGCGGTAGATGTGCGGGTTCACGCAGAAGGACCGCGTGTGGAACTCGCGCATCCGCGGTAGCCTTCGTGTCCGTGATATTGCAGACAAATTGCAGGAGAGTCGCCAACGCTATGGGCCATGTTACGTGAGCCATGGTACAGCCATGTTTTGCGGAAACTGGCAATCTACGTAAACAAATGTCTGGCCATGCCGCCACCGCCGGGTCCTGGCAAAAGGGGTAGACCCAAGAAATGCTGGCTTGACGTCGTGAGGGCTGACATGCGTGCCAATGATCTCACAACTAGAGACGCTCAAGACCGCGCGAAGTGGAGGAGTAAATCAGGGAAAGCTGACCCTGGGCTCCAAAGCTCCGGCTTTTGACTCAACCGGGATTGACCGTATAGATGATGATTATGATGATGGTCTGGTTAATGAGGTGTTCTTTTAGATTTTCTGAAAATGGGAGTATATGTAAGATCGTCGTAACTAAAAGATCGTTTCTTGATGTTATGGATGTAATTTTTTTTTTTCTTTAAAACTACTTTAATGCATGTGATATATCGCGAACACTTTTTCTAAATCACTTATTAATTGTTTTCATAAAACCTCTTTAATGCACATGTGTATTCTGAAAAATACCAGCATCTAATTATTTTACCATTAACATTATCGCCAATAAAAGTGCGTGAAGGTTAGGACGCCTTGAATGCTTGCAAAAAATCACAAGATTTATGTCACTTAGAAAATCAATAACTCTTACGTTGTGCGACTAAGAGCAAAAATTCTTTCGGCAAAAACATTATTTTGTTAGAATTATACCCAAATTTGACTTATGGAGTCGTTTTTTTTTACATCTGATCTACCACTGAAGGAACCAAACAATAATTATATCGGTCTCGTACTGACTAAAGACTTCTTATCTGTCTAAGGGCTGGTAAAGGTGGTTTTGGTAACTACACAACGTTAGTAATTCATTCTTGGGGATATGTGTTATATCTGTAAGTCCAGAACGGCTGGACCGATTTTTATGATCTTTGATTTGTTGAATTTGTCTTCGCCTCGAATAGCAGAACAACTATAAAACACGGAAAAAATCACGAAAAAAAAATTTATGAAGAGGGGTTACGAAGTTCGCCGGGACAGCTAGTTTTTAATAAACTACCACAAGCTTTTGTTGAACTACCTATTCATAAGTTCAATATTCACATTTAAAAAATCCTTATGAAAAAAGGATATTATAAACTAGACGATTATTTAAACCATAAGAGTGCATGGACTTAACCTGCTTAGTTCGCATTTATTACATGTCTTGAAACTGTATTTCCTGTAAAAAAAGGCTGACACAGGTGACTGAGTTTCTTGCGCCGTTATTTAGAATATGTGCCCTCTTCCGGGCACTTAGACATGTCTCAAAACCATCATCACCTACCATCACCCACCTCATAGTTGAAGAGGGGCCTGCGCCCTGCAGTGGGATGTATATAGGCATACGTTGCTTTTTACACTATGTCCGCAGTTTCATTTGACACTGATTTTTTCATAACCATTCTGTCGCAGGAAACAATGGGCATATACGGGCGCGTGTGCGGCCCGGCCACCACCACAGTGCAGCTGTTCGAGGAAGAGACCTGCATGATGGATGACAATGCCACGCCCGCCAAGTGAGTCACGTGTCTCTCTCGTTCTTACTCTTCTATCTCTTTACTCTTTATTTTCCTGTGTTTTTTAAGTCTAAATTCCTAATTTAATAAGTAATGTAAAAAAGTGAATATTTTTTCACTTTAGCTTGACCACCGAAAACTCCTCTTTTCTGGTGGACTGTGGGACTCGGAAGGTTAATGGTTAATCAACTGTCGGCCACCGACCTCCTGTAACCCTACTATTAAAATTGATGATGATGATGATGATAATGCTTCCTTGGCCCCTCATCAGGGACATAAGGCTCGCAGAAGCGCTTTCCAATTTTGTCGATCCTGCGCAGCAACCTCCAGCTCCTCCCAGCTTAGACCAGTTGAAGCAGTTTTGAACTATAAAAATTGTTGCGTATTTATTCAATTAATTATTTATTTGCAAAATTAGCGATCAAGGAGCTCTTACATTCCATTATAAGCTGAACTTAAATTTGCCACAGTCATATTAAGTTTTTTATTTTCAGTGTTTTAAATAAAGATAAGTGTTCTGATTTTTCATATCACCAAAACTAATATTGTCGTTTGCAATAATAAATCGGTCTGGTAACAGCAAAAACCCAAGTATTCTTGTCCTTGTGAAGTTGTGATCCTAAACAGTCTCTTCAGTGCCTCCTTACAAGTTCAGCTTGTAATGGAAATGTGTAATTGTAAGACCAAGTTTATAGTCAACGGCAGATTAACCTATCCAATAATTACAAATTTCGATGACCAATTTTTAACTAAACTCCGACAAAATTAAATTCAGTATCGTCTGAGAAAAACAAAACGTATGGTAGGTTAATGAGCTGTTTACAGTATACATGAAACACAGAACTCCAAGAGATCTGTTTGTCTCTGTCTATCGGTTTTTTGAAAGACATAAACCGTGGTATAACTGGAAGAGATCCACTTGTACATCTGTTTTTAGCGAATTCATGAAAGGGTTAATATATTTGCTTACAGACCCACACATTTACTCGATGAAGACTCCCAGAGCTCTGTAAAGAGTTCAACAAATGAAAGCAACACTAAAACGAAGAAATCTAAATTCGCAGATCTGTTTGACAGGTATGTTGTTAATTCCGCCCCTTTAGTAAAAAAAACTAACTTGTTTACAACCAAAACTAAAACTAATTATGAAATCTATGACTTCTTTAGAACTCTTTGCTAATATTATATATGTCACAATAACGATTTAACTGCTGAACGAAACTTGTTGAAATTTGACACACATACAGATATTAACTAGCTTAACACTAAGGATAGTTTTGGTTTCGTTTTTATATTCTCATCATATGATTATTATGCATTTTTCTTTGGCCTAATTCTGAAGTCTACGTGGACGACTTCGCGGGCAAAAGAGTGGTGACATACACAATATAGTCCTAGTCATTTAAACCTAATCTACATTTTTATAATAGGATGAGTGGTGTTTGTTCTAATTTTTGCGTGTTTATGTAAATTTTATACAATAGGTGTGATTGCGAAGTGTAGTGAAGGCGTAGCCGCCTGCGTAGTATTCGGTTTGTCACAACAAAACCTGGCTTATGTCAATTAGGAATAGTACAGCGTTTTCTGTATTTCCAGAATCGGATTAGTGGTTTAATACGCATAAAACATATAAACTTAACTTTCTTCTTTTTACTAGAACAATTTTTTTTGTATTGTACAGTAACAGGGAATGGACAGCGGCAGATGTCAAAGAGTACATCTGGCCTCCAGCCGAGAAACCGGATGAAACTTCACAGGTAAAATTATTTAATCCTACAACTTGTATAATGTCATGTTTTTAATTTTTATTGGTTTTCCCCATAACTCAAGTGCATGAAGTATAAAAATAGTGGCAGTTATTTAACCACCATGCATACAGGGCAGGTCACGTGCTATTCGACCAAAATATATATAACAAAAGATTTTTCTTCTTGACAAACACAATAATTATGTGAATGTGACAAACATAAAAAAAAATCATTTTTATCTAAATCAACTGGTGGTATTTAATCTTATGTGTCTCCAAATAAATTTAGCGCGATAGCCCTCCGTACGCTCCTTGCCTGACCCCTACCACATCTTAAGGTTAGCATAGACAAGAGCATTTTCCTGAGCATGTCCATGTTTTGTAATGTTCGTACGAATGGTACAATACAGGCAAAAGTTCAATTTAAAAAAGAGTTTATATGAAGCGTTTCTGTAAATGATCGACGCCGCGTTTGCCTGCTGTTGTAACATTTCTTTTTGTCTTTCGCTTACTTTTCGTTGAAATGCCATTTATCCCTCGCTCAGTGGACACCTCTCTCCAACACGCACGCGCTCGTGACTTTGCTCTATGAAATGTTACACCAACACTCGTCCTTTTGTAAAATCAGGTTGTAACAAAACATTCGACTGTGGTTCTCGAAGTTCGATTCGGGAAATGGTATTAGGTACATTAGAGCGGCTTGTAGTTCCGTTACACGTAAATGCATTAGTCTAAACGTACCTTTACAGTACATAACGCTTTTGTTATTCGTCCTAGGTGATGATGATCCAAGAACAAGTGGCGATGTTCCTGGGCGTGAAGGGCTTCAAGCGGCGCTACCCGGAGCTGGCGCGGCGCAGCATCAGCGGCGACGAGCGGGACCACGTGCTGGCCCGCGGGCTCGTGTGCGCCGCGCTGGCCGAGCGAGGTGAGCACCGCTGCCTATGTACCTAAACAACTTCAGTTTGGACACTAAATTGAAGGGTGACCGTGGCTAAACAAACTTTAATTTTCTCACTAAGAGGACGGGTAACGGTGGTTAAGCAACGGCAAGTTTGGTAACAATGGATGGGTGACCGTGGTTAAGCAACCTCTAGTTTAGTTACTAAATAGATGAGTGACGATGGCTAAGAAACTTCTAGTTTGGTCACAAAATCGATGGGTGACCGTGACCTCAAGTTTGGTCGCTAAATAAAAAAGATAGAACATTGACCATATCTATCGTTGCCCGTCGGCCCGCCCACAACCGCTGACGAACTGCGCCGCCTTCGACGCGCTCACCCTTCCATTTAGTGACTAATCTTAAGTTGCCTAAACAAACTTAAGTTTGGTCACTAAATGAATAGGTAACCGTGGTTAAGCGACCTTCGTGCACATACTTTCCGCATGTGTTACTCTTTAGTATGGGGAATTTTTTATTTTAGATTTGACCAGTGTCCGGACATTTTCAACGTGCCTTCCGAAGCACTATCATCATCATGACAGCATGTTGCAGTCCACTGCTGGACGTAAGCCTCCCCCAACGAGCGCCAAAGAGCACGATCTTCCGCCTTTTTTCATCCAGCCACTACGAGCCATCTTCCCGAGATCGTCGGTTCATCGAGCTGGGGGGCGACACACTACGTTAGCCAAGGCGCAGTCTCCACTCGAGAACCCGTTTACTCTACCTTTTATCGGTTATGCGACAGATGCGGCCGAGCCACTTCCACTTTAGCTTGCTACATTTTCGGACTAGTCCATTACTTTACTTCTTCTTCCGGATAACCTCGTTTAGCATCTCCTTAAATAACACTAATTATGGTTGAAATGGTCACCCATAGTCCCCCTAGAAGGAAGTTAACTAATCAATTATGACCTCATATTTGAATGCCCCGATCCTACATTATGTTCGTTCTAGGCATAACCGCGGTGGACGCGAGCGAAGTTCTCGACATAATGCTGTCCGACTACCCGCACAAGTACGAGGAGTTCCGCGCGCACCAGCGGCAGAAGCAGCTGGCCAGCGACGACGCCGGCGCGCAGCCGGAACCCGCCGACAAGCCCGACGCCAAGCCGGACCTCAAGCCGCCCGAGCCCAAGCACGAACCGCCTAAGGTCGACCCGGAGAAGACGAGACAGGTAAGCTAAACAGGAAGCATATGCAGGACTTAGATAGACTCCTTATTGCGCACCACACAAAAGAAACAAAATAACAGGAAAATTCCATTAAGAATAGCACAATTTTAAGAGTCTTATTATACATGGTATTGAATGTTTGTAATAGTGACGTGAGCTAGTCAGATTCAATAATGTTTTTTCTACTAAACGTGAATGTTTGGCGATGAAGGGGTTGTTTTTTTTTTGCATTTAGAGGGGCATCTTTCTCTGCATTTAGGGAAAAGAAATCCTTAGGGAAATTTTGAGCTTTTAAATGCCAAAAAATTCAATTTTTGCTTAATAAAATCAAGCCGATTGAGTCTTGCGTGAACGGGCGATACACTTCTTCTCAGTCGATTCGCTCTTGACAGAGCGGTCGTGGTCGTTATGTAGTAGTATCGGAGGGGGCAGATTTTGTGTGCTTCACGATGTCTCGCCATCTCTCTGCTGGAGGTCATCCTGTTGCATTCGTGCATTCGTTAATTGAACCACCTACAGCAGACTATCTGGTCGGTCCATCGCATGGGTGACCTCCCGCGCGGTCTAGTGCCTTCCACTTTTCCCTGGACGACGAGGCGTTCTATGGAACGGCTGTCGCGCCTAGAAACGTGTCCGAAGAATGCAAGAATACGAGATTGCACTGAAGAAAACAGGCGCTGCCTGATGCCGAGCTCTTCCAATATCGATATATTTGTGCGAAACTCAGTCCACGACACTCCAAGCATTTTCCTCCAGCACCACATCTCCAGAGCATCTATTTTCTTTCTCTCAACTTCTCTCAGCATCCACGTTTCAGCAGGGAAGATAAGTGTGCGCACAAGTCTAGTCTTCGTGGCCTTTGTGATATTTCTGTTCCTCCAAATCCTCTTCATTTTATCCATCGCTGATCTTGTGATAGCCATTTGTCGTTTTATTTCATCGATACATCCGCCATTGTTCGAAATTAAGGCGCTAAGGTAAATGTAGGACTGAACCACTGAAAATGGGTAAAAAATGAGTGAATATGGGAAAAAATAAAAATCAGAAACTATCTATATTTGACATTTCAAATCAGTATTTCTCTGTAATAAAGGAGGTCTCAGCGCCGATTTTGAACACAAATTTCTCGACAACCCGCGGCGTTAGCGGGAGGGGAGCGGTAGCGTTCGGTAGATGATGAGTGCGGATGTTTTAGTCGCTATGTCGCAGGGGACTGGCGCGCATCGCGCGTACGCAGTAGAGGCGTACTTTTGCAACAAGTTTTCGTTGAGTGAAGCACAGCGCAGGTTTTGTCATCGCTTTGAAATCCGCCGTTTAAGTGAAACCCCGAGTATTCAATTAATTAAGTCGAGGGTAGAAAAGTTTAGAGCGACAGGATGTTCACTGAATTATTCAATCGGCCCTCGAAATAGACCCGTGCGATCTATTGAAAACATCGACCGCGTCGCCGTTGCGGTCGCGGAGCATCCAAGACGATCAGTTAGAAAACACGCTACCTCTTTGAACCTCCATCTTTTAACTGTTCAACGAATTTTGGCATTAGACCTAAAATAATTAAAATCCGCACAAATGTACTATAATTTACTGCAATTAAAATAAATTTGTTTTGTTTAATATAAATATTCAAAGTTTAAAATTGGCCCCGAGACACCCTTTATTTTGATTATTCGGAAAAAGAAAAATACGTATCCTTCACTTTTTGATAATCCACCTGATAGACGAAAAAAAAGTTTGTCGTCACCCCTATTTTGGGCAGTCGTGTAAAAGAGTGGGTTCCCTTTTTGTGCAGGACCTAGCGGCGGCTGCGATCGCGTCGGCGGTAGAGTGGAACGCGCGCCTCAACGCGGTGCGGCGGCCCGCCTGCGCCGACCTGCAGAGCATGGCGCTGCACACGCGCCGCCCCGCGCCCCCCGCGCCCCTCGCGCCCCCCGCGCCCCCCGCACCGCCCGCCGGCCTCTACCCGCACGCGCTGCTGCCCGGACAGTACCAGCACGCCTACCGCCTCTACTCCGCCGCACAGCTTAGGTAAATATCTAATTAGCCGAGTGGCTGAACTCGTCGTTCTACAGTACAGCTAGACGACGCGCAGCTGACTGTTTAAGGCGAGTGGTGCCCCTTAATTGGAGACTAGACGAATGTTGGTACTAATATCGCACGAAAACTCATTCGAATACGGTTCCGCAATGAAACGTGGCTGTTACGACGGTCGCTGCGTCTTTGGGTAGCGAAAATTGAAGAAAAAAAATACTTTTCGCATCGACGCGGTTGTTCGAATAAAAAATCCTATGATCAGTTTTTAGCTATTATGTTTGCCTATCAATCGACGTACGAGTATAAAAGAATTCAAGCGATTAACAAGAAGAAAGAGAATTAGTGTTTTTTTTTCTGTTTTTTTTTCTGAAGTATAAATACTAGAAACAAATGTTATGCTCAGAATGTAGGTTTTGACAAATCTTAGCATATTTTTTAAATATTTTTCTGAAAAACTGGACTTAGTTTCAAACTACATGCTAGTTTAAATTTGGCGACTACACGAGCCTTAAATGTCAATTTGCTAGGGGTAACCATCATATCGTATTGCAAGGAATAAAAAATATATCTATTGTAATTTTATTGCTTGTTGATGTATATTCCTGGATTAAGATTACGTGGTGACCATAAAGTTGATGAAGTAAGTAATAATAAAGACAAAATGAATTATCATATCCCTTTTGTGCACCAAAAAAATTTAATATTTAAACAAGAAATACATTTTGATTCTCTTGAATCGCCTCACTGCAGCACTGGTAAAAGTAAATGCCACTGGAAACTTATTTTTAACAATCTTTTTCACCACAAAACAACTCGCAACGATCAAAAAACACCAGCTCTTGCCGCCATATAACTAGCGCCGCGGTCGCGGAGAAATATACTAATTCCACGTTACGGCAGCTTTGATGTTGAATGTTTTAAATGCCATAATGATTCATCTATAAAACTAGGCGTGTGGTTAATGGCGTTGTTCAATGAATTAGCTAGCCGTTTTGACGACCTCCGTAGCCGAGAGGCGAGTATACCGGACTTGGTGTCGCTATCTCTGAGGTCCCGGGTTCGATTCCCGGTCGGTCAATGTAGAAAAATAACTTTTCTATATTGTCTCGGGTCTGGGTGTTGTGGTACCGTCGTTGTTTCTGATTTCTGTAACACAAGTGCTTAAGCTACTTATCGTAGGATCAGAGCAATGTATGTGATGTTGTCCAATACATTGTCCAATACAATTAAACGGCTATTATCAGTTAGATATGTATTTTGTTTCTATCATTAAAATATTGGTGGTCGCCGGCAGGTACTTCCCCCTGAACACGGCGCTCGAGGCGCCCCCGGCGGCGGCGGCCTCCGCGTCCAGCTCGGACTCCGAGCCCGACTCCGACCGCTCGCACTCCAGCCAGGACTCCGACATACAGCCCGCCAAGGTATGGACACTACTTCATCATCATTTCAGCCAGATTCAGATTCAGATTTTTATTGCAAGTCACATGAATAGCAAGGACGCCATAGGACGTCCAATGCTAAACATAAACACCATCCTAGGAGTTCCATCAATTCCTCATGGATTCCATCATCAGAATTGAATTTTGAAAAAAAAAGTGCCACCAATCTATACCAGGTGTGTAAGGAGCTCCGTAACCGTAACTGAAACTAACTGTTTCTATACCCGTATCAGCATCTAGACCCGAAATTTCGTATCCTTAACATACATCCCTGAAGTACACCCTTCCAATTAAAAAAAGTATTTGTGAACCTTCTCCTTTTTTAACGAACGGAAGAATAGTGATGACGACAAACTTTTTTTTTCTTCATCTATCAGGTAGAATATCAAAAAGTATTGAACACGTATTTTTATTTTTTTCACATATTTAAAATATTACAGAGATATATTGATTTAAAATGTCGCATGACGTCGTTTTACTTAGAAGTGAAGTCACGAACCTCCAAATCTCGAACTTTGACGCGCTTCATATTTGTAATTTTTTGATTGATTGACAAAATAAAAAATCAAGTGTCCATTATTTTTGATGATCTTAACCGGCGGACTAAATAGAATTTCACTTTGTTTACCCAGTCATCGTCCCTATTCTAACGAACACTATTACCATTCTAGCGGAAAAAGCTGACGAAAGTGAAGCGGAGCAACAGCCAGACGGAGAGCGGGCGCTCCGCTTCGGCCAGCCGCGAGCCGAGAGAGGAGCCCGAGCTGTGCCGCGCCTGCAAGCGCACGCTCGAGGCCAACCGCCGCCACACGCACGAGCGCTTCCTCGTCTGCACCGTCTGCAGCGCCAAGCGTGAGTACCGCTCCCCTGCCCGGCTGCCCCTCCACTAGACACGTTCCCCTCCCTCCCGTCTGTGCTGCCAGACGCACCAGAATCCTCATGCTTCAGCAGCTACTTTGCTGTTAGCTGTTTTACTTGTTTTAACACACTTTTATTATTAGCTTCGCTTGCATGTCCGACTACTCTTTCCCCGGTCGAGTCTCGTCCGTGTTGCCGGATGCACCGAAATCGTCATGCTTCAGCAGCCCCTTTGCTGTTGGCTGTTTTTTATTTTATTTTAATTGGAACACCAACAGCATTGATACAATCTATGAGTCCAGAGTTATCATATAAACGTAGCTATAAACATCCATTCGCATATAAAAATGCAGTATGTAAATAGACCACATAAGCCGTTTCTAGAGTAGTGAAAAATATAGAAGAAAGAGAAAATAACAAAACTATTGTATCTAAAAAACGAATCTGGCTTTCATTGTACGTACCCGTAGGCTCTAATTGGCCTCGAGCCGATAAATTCCAGTTAATATTCGGCATATTAAAATCTCCCAGAACCAGTTATACCATAACCAGAACAGTCCCGAGTTATACTACGAGCTAGGAGCGGAGTGAAAGCCATCAACAAGCTTGTCTGTGAAATTGTCAATCTGAGGAGCGTTCATTGAGTTGCACCCTCCTTAATTACATAAATAAATAGTGCATAAGTGTAACGTAAGAAGGCCGCTTTTAAAACGAAGTGCCAGGGTGGGTAACCCAAATATCTTCGGCGGATGAGCGCCAGGCGGGCTGCTCGGCGGCGGCGAGCCGCGGCGCACACCACCAGCACGCGCCGCCGTACCGCTGGCCGGTGGAGTCATAATCTCGGTCACGTCACCATACTATGTACCGCTCATCGAACAGTTCATCACTAATCCCGGCCAACATTGTTGATATTATATGAAAGCAGTTCAAGGCTACATTACTTCTAAATAAGCTGGCTTTCGTGCGAAGCCTTCGGGCATTTGATTTTTAATTTCGGGATTTTTGCTTGTTTTAACCCTCTTTTATTGGCTTCACTTGTAACTAACTGTGACGACTGTGCCGCTTACACGTTATCGTAAAAGCATCAAGCCATTAAGAATTTCCCTTTCGGAACGTTGTATCCGTTTGCCAAAACATCTGATCCCATATTATCCTTTTTTGAAGTGATATGTTTCCTAAATGATACGTTTCCCAGAACATCCGATCCCATATTATCCTTTTCAACCGACTTCAAAAAAGGAGAAGGTTCTCGATTCCGTTGTATGTTTTTTTACCCGACTGACCCAGAAGGAGGGTAATGTGAATGTATGTATGTGAATATGTATGTTTGCATGCTGTTCCATTGTTACCTCGTGGAGCCTAAACGGCTTGACCGATTTTGACGAGTGAGGTGTCATTCGATTCGTATTCGTCACCGGGGTGTCATAGGGCATATGACGTAAGCACAAAACCCATAGAGTAGACGTAAACTGTGAAAAGATGTTTTCTCCACATTGATTTAAAACAAGACAAAATACTTCCTAGGTCATATTTAAAGTTAATGCAGTACAAAAATATAGTTTTTACAATTTATGTATATACATCAGTCTGACAGATGTCAGCAATGTCAATAACGTCAGACAGTTGACATCACAAGTAAAAAATAATAAAATAAAAATGCTTTTTTGTTGCCATACACTTTTCAAATATTTCTACTAACATTTGAATACATATTTTTTTCTCTGAAACGGAGGTGTTTAAAATTAATGTTTCTGTAGTTTCATGTATCATATTTTTGTAGCTTTTAAACGTGTATAATTTCAGCTTGGTTAAAATTTACTCAAAATAAAAAAACAACCTCCATAGAAAAAGCGGACATGTCCTTTAAAGAGCAATTACAAAAACGTAATGCATCATTTTTGTTTTAAAAAAAAAGGAAATTTTTATACGCTAGTTTTCGAGAAAACCGCCAAAAACTATTTCGATTTCAACGTAAAATAAAACACCCCGTGCCTCGTGCGTGCACCCCGAGGGAAAAGTGGGGCACAATTGAAAAGCGGCAATGACGTAGGGACGTTTCAGACTAGACAGGATGCTCTTAATTTTTTTTTTTGTTAGGAATACAGAAGTATTGTAAAAAAAACTCATTATGAAACCTTTTGCAACGTTGACAGCCCAATATGTTTTCTCACAATCTACCCACAGTTCCTTGGTGTAAGATGATTGATGAGTAGTTCTTCCACACTGTATAGCCTTTAGTCGCGTAAAGTCTACTATATAAAAATGTTTACTGTATCAAAATGTCTATATTACCAAAAAGTCCACTGTATCAAAACGTCCACTGTATCATTATGGCCATTCTTCGTAAGGTCTACTTTATCAAAAAGTCCACTGTATCAAAACTCACTTGTTTTCGCTGTGCTCATTTGTTTTCCCATAACATACTGGTTTTCGCGAAGCTCACTTGTTTTTCCGATGCACACTTGGTTTTCCGATGCTCACTTGTTTTTCCGATGCTCACTTGTTTTTCCGATGCTCACTTGTTTTCCCATAACTAAAGGTGTTTAGGAAACGGATTTTGTTTAAAAACGGATGTTTTGAGAAACAGTTGTTTTAAAAAAACTAATTTTTTGGGAAACGGATGAGTTTGAAAAATGGATGTTTTAAGAAACGGATGATTTAGCAAACTATGATTTTGGATCGGATGTTTTGGGAAACGGTTGCAACGTTCTGAAAGGGCATAAAAGTTATTCCTTAGTTATCACTTTTTCGCGCACCTATAACCAGTCTGTAATCTTTTATCATGTTTGCACCGATAAACTAATTAAACTGCACTTTATTTAAGAAACTTCATTGTTAGATAACAAAAACATAAATTATCACGAGAGGTAAACAAACAACAAATTGGCGGCTTCGGCGTTTTTGTCGAGTTAACATAGTTACTGAACAGAAGGGTGACCGTGGTTAATACATTTTAAGTTTGGTGACTAAACGGGTGTGACCATGGCTGGAAAAAAAAAGTTTATTGGCTTTAACATGTTTATATCTTAACCTAAGAGTGACCAGTGTCTCCTTTTAAGCTAAAATAAAGCCTGTGCCAGGAGACACCGCTCTTCCTTAAATCGATAGTTAGTACGGGTAGGTTATTTATACTAAATATTTATATTCAAAATTAAATCTATTTATTACGTGTGTGGTGTGAGTGGGATGCATGTGTGGCGTGTGTGTGGTTTATGTGTGTATTGTGTGTGTGTGTGTGTGTGTGTGTGTGTGTGTGTGTGTGTGTGTGTGTGTATATATAGTACTGCTTATTATAAATATCAATATCCCCATTTATTAAGTTGTAAAGATGTAACGACCGTTTACTATAATTGAGCAAATACAGTGCTGGTTCTAAAGGATTGTGCAACAATGTCTTTCCTTCTTCTATTTCTGTTGTCAGGGTAATAAGTTAAAGATTTGTGTTTTTTTAATATTAATTGGATAATATATAGCTTCCTGACTGACAAAAGGCCACTGATTTGATAAAGGCGTTCAGTTGAGAAGCGCATGTTTTAAAAATCCATGACCTTTATCAAGCTGCGCTGGGCTCGTTCTACATCAATAAAACGAGATTTTGACGCACCACCCCAGACAGGTATGCAATATATCAAAATTGATTGAGCCAATGAGATATAAATTTCAGTGAAAAGGTTTCTATTCAGGTTCCGAGACCCAGCGACTGTTCCTGGCACCACATACCTCAGCGTTTTAAAGATCCATATTAGTTTCCTAAGTCTTAGGATAACGTGTTCAAGATGTGAACGCTGAGGTATGTGGAAGAAGAGAGACGCTGGTCCACATAGACACCCAGATATTTTGTTTGATCGACCCTCTGAATAATTGGACAGTTGCAATTTATGTTGTTATTACTGGAGGAAGTACCATTGCATTTGTATATTTTTATGTTTAAATCATCATTAGGCTGTTTATTGCTGTAGATACTAAAACAAATATAATTAGTCTTGCCCGTGTTTAGTGTAAGAAGGTTGCTCCTTAACCACTTATTTATTCGAGGCAGACCTCTTTCAGCACTTTTTTTAACAAGTTCCCAGGAGTCAGCAGTGAACACTACGGCTGTGTCATCAGCGTATGTTTATTTTTTGCCATTGTTAAGTTCCATAGCGCAGAGGTCATTTATATAAATAAGGAATAGCGTTGGCCCAAGAACGCTTCCATGTGGTACGCCATATGACACCTCCACATCTCCGCTAATGCAAGAATCTAGTTTAACTCTCTGCCGTCTATTAGATAAATAGTCCTTAAACAGCTCAAGGGGCGTTCCTCTCAGACCGATTGCTTCCAATTTACTAACAAGGATAGAGACAGGGATAGAGACAGTGTCGAATGCTTTTTGTAAATCAAGAAACATTGACAGAGTTTTTTTGTGTTTATCAAGTTGCTCAACCACTAATGAACTCAGTGCAGAGACTGCGTCTTCAGTCGACCTTCCCTGTCTGAAGCCATACTTTGAGGGATATAAGAGATTATATTTTTTTAGATAGTTAAGCAGTCTTGAATTTAGTAATTTTTCTATTATTTTAGAAATTGCTGGTAAAACAGAAATAGGCCTATATAGTTATTTACACTGTCTCTATCTCCTGCCTTATATACTGGTGTGATAATCGAATGTTTGAGTGATGATGGAAAAATTCCTGTGCTAAAACAGATATTTGCAAGGTGAGTTATAATAGGAACGATTTCTGATTTTACATATTTGAGAAAGTTGGTAGGTATATTGTCCCATCCAGGGGCACTATATAATTTTAGTGACATTAGTATTCTGTTCACCTCATCTTGATCCGCTTCTAATAAAACAAAAGAGCTATAGTGATTCGGCAAGGTGTGCAAGTAAGCGTTCCAATCATCGTCAGACAGTTGTATTGGTTGGGCTAATTGTTTGCCGATATTGGAAAAAAAGTCATTAACATAATCTGCAGAGGTCGTTGGAGAGGGTTTAATATTGAGTAATTCTGAGTTCGTACTGTTACTTTTATTAGTATAAGTTCTATTTTTAATGTTTTTCCATAGTAATTTATTATTTTTAACCGATTTATTCAATAATTCTCTTTCATATTGCCTTTTAAGTTTTTTAATAAGATTGTTACAAAAATTTCTATATCTAACATAAGTTATTTTATTTATTTCATTAGATTGGTCATTCAACCTATGCCATAAGAAAAATAAAAGAATTGGGAGGTATCGCAGCAGCTAAAAATGTTTACTTTGCATATTTCCATTCCTTGATGTCATATGGAGTTTTGTTTTGGGGCACAGCAGCTAATGCAATCAAGATTTTCGTCTTGCAAAAAAGAGCTGTCCGATATATTTTAGGCTTAAAATATAATGATTCTTGTAGAGATAAATTCAGGCAATTAGGAATTATGACAGTGACTGGGGAATTCATATACCAAAGCATCTTACACGTAAAAGATAACTTAAATACTATGACTAAAAAATGTGACATTCCTACGTATTCAACGAGGAAAAAAGATGAAATAGCACTTCCAAATCGTCGATTAGTGAAATGTAGTAAAAGTTTTTTGTTTATGGGTGTCAAATTTTTCAATAAAATACCGTCAGAACTAAGAGATCTACAAAGAAATGAATTCTGCAGTCTTATTAAGAAGAGACTAATATTTAAAAGTTATTATGACATAAATGAGGCTTTATCCGATAGTGAAATATTTAATGTTTAAATTGTAACATCGAACGAAAGTGAAATTATTTTTATTATTAAGTACTTTTGACGATGCTCAAGGTTGCTGAAGAATTTTTTTATTTTATTTTTATCTGACATTTACATTTTGACATTACTTTATTAACATTATCTCCAATAACCGACATTAACATTTAATAAATTTATGTACAAATAATTAATAGTATTAATAATTTTGAGTTAACATAAAATTTATTTTAAAATTTATTTGTAAAATGACGTATCTAAGTGTACTGTATTACCTAAAGATGAAATAAATGAATATGAATATGAATATGAATTTTTAGCCATCTTTTGAAGTTTATTTCGGTTCCGGATACAGCGCAGAATCCATGGCTTAATGTTACGTTTCTTTTTAGATATTTTTGTAATCACCGTGTGTTCTTTTATTATGTTCATTAATTTAAACATCAAGCCCTCGGCCACCATGTTAGGGTTATTACAATCTAGTAGTTCAGTAAGATTTTGAGATTTTAGGGCTTTTAAAGCGGCTTCAAAGTTTATGGTGCTTTTTGTTATGCATGTTATAGGGCAGTTTTTACATTTAGCTATTGTAAGGAACGTTGTGAAGTGTTCTGTAGTAGTTGTGTGCAATACGGCTATTGTTGCAGAAAATTTAGTTTTATTCATTTTAAGCATAAAATGGTCTAAGCAGTTTTTTTCTCTGGTAGGTATGGTAGAATTCGCCTAGAATACCGTGGGTAGAAAGCATAATCATGTGATTGATGCGATTTTTTTGTTCATAAGGACTTTCTATTGACTTAAGTGTTACATTAATGTTTATGTCACCTGCAATTACAATACCTTTGGCAGAATCGAAAGTATTCAAATGAGTATTGAGTGAGTCAATAAAACCATCCGCACTAATGTTAATAGGAGATCGATATATACACAGAATACTATTTATTATTATTACGATTTAAAATATCGAGCTGGAGACATGATGCTTGAGCCAGTTTTATTTCATTAACCTTATATTTTAATTTAATTGTTCTGAATAGCAAGATGAAGCAGGTAGTTTAAACTAGATACAGTTTGAAGGGCAGATTTTTCTATCCGTAAAAAATATTCGTATTTGACAGGTCGTAAATGGGTAGTTATATAACATGGCATTATGAGATGTTTAACTAAAGTGTTTTTGTTGGCAAATATAGATATGTAGTTAAGTGTATTTATGTATATGTAGGAAAGTGTGTTTATGTGTATTTGTAGGTGTACGAAGCGTTGTGACGTAAATCTATAAAAATAAGCAGAAAGGCAGTTGCATGCATAGCACATAATTAACCAAAATAGTAATAATGTAAGTGGTGGGGTAGTGCGCAAACAATGAGTAGTAACAGTTGGAATTAAGAACATTAACAGATAGTAGGACAAAATCATAAATCCGTTTGTTACAGCATACAAGACTTCATAAAAGTGATAAAACAAATTAATAAATGAAGTCGCTTGCAACGACAAAATCTCAAACATCGAGCAAGATCGAAAACACACACATTGCCTAGTCAGTCTTGTAATAGAAGTTTATGTGCCTGTTCCTCACTTTTTATAAGGATGATTGGTGACTCTTCATTTTTTCGTATGTAGACTTTGCCGTATGCAGTCCAGCAAAATTTATATCCCTTTGACTTGGATAAGTCTCTGGCAAGATAATGAAGGCGCGATCCTTTAGCAGTTAAATGCTCCGACAAAAAAATGGGCGTATCCTCGCTGGTTCTAAATCCGAGATGTTTTGCGCATAATTTTGTTTTATTTTTAATATTAAAGGATTTTGCCATTCGCAAGATGTCCGCCTTTAGTAGTGCGGAGGTGGTTTCCACTATTATCGGAATATTTCTATGGTCTGGTTTTTTCGCTCTTAAGCGATAAATATCCTTGATTTCGCTTCTGTTGATTTTACAGTCAATAGTATCGTATAGGCACGTAACCATATCAATTAAATCTTGTTTGCTTTCTTTGTCCTTTTTTGGCACATTTTTTTATTCAAAATTAGTTTTTCGACTCCCAATCAGCACATCTTCCAACTTTTCTTCCAGATACACAATGTATTGTCGATCCTCCCTGACGCTGGTCTCAAGCGAAATATTTTTTTTCTTAAATTTCTCATTTTGGGCTGTTAAATAGGCGATCGAACTTTCTATGTTTTGATTTGATTCTTTTAATTCCTTTAAGAGTCAAATTGAAATCCGAGAGTTCTTTTTTTTTGTGAGGCTGTAAAGTACGTCATTAGTTTCCACATTTCCTCCCTAAAATCACTAAATTGATCACCCAACACTATACTTGATTAATTTTCAGCTTCTCGTCTTTGTAAACGCTGGGTCACAAAGTTCGGTTGCGTTTTATCCTCCTCCGATAAAGAAATCATCGACATGTCCCCATTAACATTTGTATTGTGTTTCGAAGTCATAGTGTATGGCGAACGTAATCGGGCGGTCGTAGACACAGCTCTTAGCGGCTGAGCAACCTTACTTTTGGTGACTAAATAGATGGGTGACTGTGGTTAAGCAACCTCAAGTTTAATCACTTAATGGATGGGTGACCGTGTCTAAGCAACCACCAATTTAGTGATTAAATATATTGGTGACCGTGAGTAAGCAACCTCAAATTTGGTCACTAAATAGATGAGTGATGATCATCATCATCACAATCACTTTTTGGCCAATTTGGTGTAGGCCTTCTTCAACCCCCATCATTTCGTTCTACCTTGGGCCATCAACATCCAATTCTTGCGTGTGAACTTTTTGATGTCGTTTTTGTTGTGTGAGTTGACGAGAATGAAAAAGATAAGAAATGAATATAATAAAGGAAGTGTGAAAGTGGCACCTGTAACAGAAAAGATGAAAGGAAACCTCGTGTCTTGGTACAGACGTGTGATGAGAGTGGAAGAGGAACCCGTAACAAGAACAGTGATGGGTATGAGTATTAATGAGTGGATAAGTAGAGGACGACCCAAGAAGAGTTGGATAGAAGAAAAAAAACAAATTGCGTCGACCCCAGTTGACCTGGGAATAGGACAGGCGAATGATGATGATCTTTTGATGTTGTCCTTTCACCATATTTGAGACTTTTAACTCATCATCATTTCAGCAATAGGACGTCCACTGCTGAGTATAGGCCTCTCCCAAGGACTTCCAGATTGACCGGTCGGAAGCAGCCTGCATTTAGCGGTTTCCTGCAACCTTTACTAGGTTATTTGTCCAGGTTGTGAACCTTGTCTTGTCTTGTCTTTCAACGATTATTTTGTATATTCATGGTTTCCATTCTAGCAGAACTTTCCACTGAGTTCTTTTCAGTCTACTTGTCTTGCTCGTTGCGATTTTAGCTTGGCTCCTTGCTTCGCTATTTATATTTGAGACTCTATTGTTGGTCTCCCGATCTCGTACAGTTACACCATCCTCCCCTGAGTAATTATTGGCCTGTCACCGTTACCATCGGTTGTTATCCAGTTAGTTTTTTTTATAAATAAATGAATTGTTACTCCGCAGTGCACCCGGGCTGCACGGAGCTGGGCGCGGACACGGTGCGCAAGTGCCGCGAGTACGCGTGGGCGTGCGCGGGCTGCAAGCTGTGCGGCGCGTGCGGCGCGCCGGGGCCCTCGCTGCTGTGCTGCTCGCTGTGCGACCGCGGCTTCCACCCGCCCTGCCTCGCGCTCGCCGCCGCGCCGCCAGGTCTGTGCCGTGTCTTATAGTGCCGCGAGTACTGCTGTGCGGGCCCGCGCTGCTGTGCTGCTCGCTGTGCGACCGCGGCTTCCACCCGCCCTGCCTCGCGCTCGCCGCCGCGCCGCCAGGTCTGTGCCGTGTCTTATAGTGCCGCGAGTACTGCTGTGCGGGCCCGCGCTGCTGTGCTGCTCGCTGTGCGACCGCGGCTTCCACCCGCCCTGCCTCGCGCTCGCCGCCGCGCCGCCAGGTCTGTGCCGTGTCTTATAGTGCCGCGAGTACTGCTGTGCGGGCCCGCGCTGCTGTGCTGCTCGCTGTGCGACCGCGGCTTCCACCCGCCCTGCCTCGCGCTCGCCGCCGCGCCGCCAGGTCTGTGCCGTGTCTTATAGTGCCGCGAGTACTGCTGTGCGGGCCCGCGCTGCTGTGCTGCTCGCTGTGCGACCGCGGCTTCCACCCGCCCTGCCTCGCGCTCGCCGCCGCGCCGCCAGGTCTGTGCCGTGTCTTATAGTGCCGCGAGTACTGCTGTGCGGGCCCGCGCTGCTGTGCTGCTCGCTGTGCGACCGCGGCTTCCACCCGCCCTGCCTCGCGCTCGCCGCCGCGCCGCCAGGTCTGTGCCGTGTCTTATAGTGCCGCGAGTACTGCTGTGCGGGCCCGCGCTGCTGTGCTGCTCGCTGTGCGACCGCGGCTTCCACCCGCCCTGCCTCGCGCTCGCCGCCGCGCCGCCAGGTCTGTGCCGTGTCTTATAGTGCCGCGAGTACTGCTGTGCGGGCCCGCGCTGCTGTGCTGCTCGCTGTGCGACCGCGGCTTCCACCCGCCCTGCCTCGCGCTCGCCGCCGCGCCGCCAGGTCTGTGCCGTGTCTTATAGTGCCGCGAGTACTGCTGTGCGGGCCCGCGCTGCTGTGCTGCTCGCTGTGCGACCGCGGCTTCCACCCGCCCTGCCTCGCGCTCGCCGCCGCGCCGCCAGGTCTGTGCCGTGTCTTATAGTGCCGCGAGTACTGCTGTGCGGGCCCGCGCTGCTGTGCTGCTCGCTGTGCGACCGCGGCTTCCACCCGCCCTGCCTCGCGCTCGCCGCCGCGCCGCCAGGTCTGTGCCGTGTCTTATAGTGCCGCGAGTACTGCTGTGCGGGCCCGCGCTGCTGTGCTGCTCGCTGTGCGACCGCGGCTTCCACCCGCCCTGCCTCGCGCTCGCCGCCGCGCCGCCAGGTCTGTGCCGTGTCTTATAGTGCCGCGAGTACTGCTGTGCGGGCCCGCGCTGCTGTGCTGCTCGCTGTGCGACCGCGGCTTCCACCCGCCCTGCCTCGCGCTCGCCGCCGCGCCGCCAGGTCTGTGCCGTGTCTTATAGTGCCGCGAGTACTGCTGTGCGGGCCCGCGCTGCTGTGCTGCTCGTTGTGCGACCGCGGCTTCCACCCGCCCTGCCTCGCGCTCGCCGCCGCGCCGCCAGGTCTGTGCCGTGTCTTATAGTGCCGCGAGTACTGCTGTGCGGGCCCGCGCTGCTGTGCTGCTCGCTGTGCGACCGCGGCTTCCACCCGCCCTGCCTCGCGCTCGCCGCCGCGCCGCCAGGTCTGTGCCGTGTCTTATAGTGCCGCGAGTACTGCTGTGCGGGCCCGCGCTGCTGTGCTGCTCGCTGTGCGACCGCGGCTTCCACCCGCCCTGCCTCGCGCTCGCCGCCGCGCCGCCAGGTCTGTGCCGTGTCTTATAGTGCCGCGAGTACTGCTGTGCGGGCCCGCGCTGCTGTGCTGCTCGCTGTGCGACCGCGGCTTCCACCCGCCCTGCCTCGCGCTCGCCGCCGCGCCGCCAGGTCTGTGCCGTGTCTTATAGTGCCGCGAGTACTGCTGTGCGGGCCCGCGCTGCTGTGCTGCTCGCTGTGCGACCGCGGCTTCCACCCGCCCTGCCTCGCGCTCGCCGCCGCGCCGCCAGGTCTGTGCCGTGTCTTATAGTGCCGCGAGTACTGCTGTGCGGGCCCGCGCTGCTGTGCTGCTCGCTGTGCGACCGCGGCTTCCACCCGCCCTGCCTCGCGCTCGCCGCCGCGCCGCCAGGTCTGTGCCGTGTCTTATAGTGCCGCGAGTACTGCTGTGCGGGCCCGCGCTGCTGTGCTGCTCGCTGTGCGACCGCGGCTTCCACCCGCCCTGCCTCGCGCTCGCCGCCGCGCCGCCAGGTCTGTGCCGTGTCTTATAGTGCCGCGAGTACTGCTGTGCGGGCCCGCGCTGCTGTGCTGCTCGCTGTGCGACCGCGGCTTCCACCCGCCCTGCCTCGCGCTCGCCGCCGCGCCGCCAGGTCTGTGCCGTGTCTTATAGTGCCGCGGGTACTGCTGTGCGGGCCCGCGCTGCTGTGCTGCTCGCTGTGCGACCGCGGCTTCCACCCGCCCTGCCTCGCGCTCGCCGCCGCGCCGCCAGGTCTGTGCCGTGTCTTATAGTGCCGCGAGTACTGCTGTGCGGGCCCGCGCTGCTGTGCTGCTCGCTGTGCGACCGCGGCTTCCACCCGCCCTGCCTCGCGCTCGCCGCCGCGCCGCCAGGTCTGTGCCGTGTCTTATAGTGCCGCGAGTACTGCTGTGCGGGCCCGCGCTGCTGTGCTGCTCGCTATTGCTTACTCTGTGCAGTGTCAACGATTGCAACATTGCAACAAATTACCGCCTGCTCTTTTTGTGTTACTATTCTCTCGCGCACACTCAACCACTATCGAATACTGAGCGAAATAAACGATGAAAACTAGCCACATGTGCTACTTGTGTAACTGTTGTCACGTGGCGTAACTTAACTACTTACGTTGCTTTAGTGACGAACTGAGTTGAGGGAAACACACTAACTAATAGCGCTGATTATTTTTCTGTCTAAATCTAGGAATGGATGGGAGGATGTTATCGTTAAATGAGTAGACATATTGGGATTTACAGGATGTGACGTCGACGACGAGTGAAAGCAATAGGCATGACGACAAACTTTTTTTTCCGTCTATCAAGTAGATTATCAAAAAGTATTTGACACGTGTTTTTCACATAATTAAGATATTACAGGGATAATATGAATATTATATTGATTTGAAATGTTGCATGGCGTCACGTCTAAGTACAATTTTTACTTAGGAATGACGTCGCAAGCCCCCACTTCCAAACTTTGTCGCGCGTTATCTTTGTTTTCTTTTTTAGTTGAAAATAAAAAATAAATGACCATTGTTTTTTGATAATCTAACTGACAAACTAAATATAATCTTTACCCAATCGTCATCCCTATTTACAAGGAAGTAAACAATCGATGAGAAGTCTCCTATTCGTCATACTTACCGTCTGTGTTACCTTCCAGGGCGATGGCACTGCGTAGAGTGCGCGGTGTGCAAGTCGTGCGGCGCGCGGTCGCCCGCGGGGGCGGGGGGCGCGGGCGCGGGGCCCGTGGGGCCCGACGCGGGGCCCGCCGAGTGGCACCACCAGACGCGCCGGGGCCCCGGCGGCCACAAGGTCTACTCGCACTCGCTGTGCACGCCCTGCGCCAGGTCAGTCGCCTCTATAGAACCTACTCACTGACTCAGTACGTTAACTGCCTTTTTGTGTCGATGTGAATATTTAGAGGCAATATCGTGGTTCGAATTATTTTATTGAGTTATAAATTACTCATATTATTATTCGTTATTTGTTGTTGTTGTTACATGATAAAGACACAAAATGATTGTTTACGTTTCTGACGAAATCTATCGTAAAATATTTATAAATCACAGTCAAATACTGAAAAAAAATAGTCTGTGTATTTGATTGGTGAATTGGTGATTGAGCTCCTGTTATATTATTCATAAATCATTTTCTAAACAAGTACCGCTATAAAACGTGTTATCAAATGATGAAGACACTGTTAAATTTTATCACCCCGGAAAATTTTATAGATTTATCCTTACTTGTCTTATTTAGTAAACACTTATGGCGGACGGATGACTATAGGCAATTGATAGGGTTGGGAACCATTGAATGAACTAGTAAATGAAATCTAAAATAACAGGGAACGAATGTATAGATATCAATGCAAAAAAACTAAGTACTCACTCACTCACTACATCGTTATACCGTGTTAAAAATAAGTTGTGTATAGTAACGATGTCTTTAAAAAATCGTTAACTGATATTTGATCAGTGGTAACGATATCACGGAGTAACAGTACCAAAAATATCGGTATTTTAAGACCTCGTTCTAAGCATCATAGTCAGACTTAAGATTAACAAAACCCAGAATAAGCCATGTCTTAATAAATCTGTTAGATTATATTATACAGAGTGATTCATTGCTACCTAATCAAACTTAAAGTTAAAAACGTTAACAAATTTTTGATAGCCCTGAACCCGGGAGACGGGTTTTTGCGTGGCTAGTAAGTGAACTCGAAAGTCGGGCTCAGCGTGGCGAGACGGTTCTTGCCTTGACTCGCGACACTGATGCGAGTCAAGTCAAGCTCCGGGTCTAATGCACATGGCTACCGAATATTCTTGATTGCAATGAAAATGTTAAGCTAAACCTTATTTTATCATGGAAACCAAAAACACTGCTGCGGTTAAAATGTTATGAATCATGTTTTTCAAGATCTTCCTTATATAGCTGTTACCTACGTAATAACTAAGTTATTAAACCTTTAACTTTTTATTATTTATATTGTTAATGATCGGTAGTAATTTACAAAACAGGTTGCAATACATCACAACCTCTTTACATTCATAATGATGACATTCGTTCACTTCTCCTGTCGCATCTCTAAAATTCAAAGACAAATAGAATATAAGTAATGTCAAACAGTCATGTTATTTTTTGTCTGTGTAGGAAAATTTTCGAATTTGTGTGAAATGAAAATGGATGAATATTTAGCAGTTTTCAGAGAAAAATTTATTGTACGTGTTTCTTTTACAATATAAGGCATTTATACACAGAATACATAGTGATATCAAGTCGGTATGACGTGTTTTTGCTTTTATTGTTGATTGTTTATCAAATAGGACAAGTAAGGATAAACGGACTTTACTAAATAAACGATGTGCAAAAAAATTTAATGAAAAAACATGTTTTTATTTTATTGATTTTTTTACAAATATCGCATTTAATTTAAGACATGATTCTTATGATCATTATTGTTAAGACATGATTCTTGTTTACTACAAACGAAGTTCAGACCCGACAAGAATATGAATGAAGTGCGCATCTCAGGTTTAGGCAAATAATGGCAACAACTAATTTTCAACTCGAGCAAAAATATTTTGCATTTTGCTTGCAACAAGAATTATTTTTGCGTACGTTCGTACGTAGCGAGATAGCACTAACGAAAGACGGAGATAGCGTAACAACAAAGGTATGACCGCGCCCATCTACTCGCGCGCTATCTCTAGGGTGCCAGTTCGCAATTTGACCTTGACGCTTGCGCGTGTTACGCAATGTCTTGCCCGGCCCAAACACAAAATCTACGCGAGTGAACCAAGGACCGAAAAACTGGGTTTAAGGGGACTTAGACGACTTATCGGATGTTCCGCTTATGCCGTATTTGGGGTAACCCGTATAATATCGCTGAAGAATCGGAAAGAACGAGATAGAAATAGTAATAGATTGTATAAGCTTCAAAAAATTAAACAAAACAAACCTTAGGTCGGGACCGGTTCCTATACGATTGGGTTAACACGTATTTATGGATTAAGGGTAAACGTCGGATTTTCAGCCGAATCGTTAAAATTAAACCGTTTGAACACTATACGGGTAACCTTTTCAGTCCTTGGAGTGAACCCAAGTGCTAGTAGACGTATGGGAAGGAAAAAGTGCTATCAATTTAGTGATACATTTAGGTGAGTAGGTTAGGTCGCTGCGCTCGCCACGTTGCCGTTCTGGCGTTTACTCAGTATTTTATATTCACCTGCAATCAAATCCTGTTAGTGTACATCATAGTGAAGTGTTTTAGCATATTTAGAATAAAGATTTTTGAGTTATTTAGCTAGTTTTATTCCAATTTTAAAACAGATTACTATCGTAACCTAAATCGACCCAAAGTTATCAGGGGTGATAAAATTATTACGGTGTATATAAATTAGACTACAATGTGACGCCATCTCATTTAAAAATATGGATAATATAATGAATTAGCTGACATATTACATGTAAATTAAGAATAAAACGAAAGATATTGCATTGCATAAATAATTTAATCTGTATTTTTTATCTATTTATTTATAATGCTAAAATACAACAATTTTACTACATGTAATATGATCACACATGAACGTTCGGCTCCACGAACCAGTAAGGTGATACGCGCGGAAAATTATTTCGTTGCATATTTATTAAACATGTAATATTATTTTAATTAAATGAGAATAGCTCATCAATCTATTACAAAACCAAAACATTTCTCGATTGATATTGAACTCTACGCTTTTAACTTTAAGTCGAACTGACGATTGCCCATAAAAATTATTATAGTCAGTCAAATATAGACGCCCATTAATTTTTTCGTGTTATTAACTTATTTAAGTAGATTATACAAAAGCTAATTATTTTAATTTAACTTATTGTTTAAATGGGATAAAAAAAACTTAAAATATACGCCGTAAAGCGTGACGGGCACCGAGAAACGAATTTCCATCGTAGGTGCAATCACGCGCTAAGGCGTGGGGGGGGGGGGGGAATGTTCAGTCAAGATTTTTTATTCGAAATCGGTCGAGGAAATAGTACATTTTGTGCTAGTTTGACGCTACCGACTGTACCTATTAATCCTGCCTAATGTAACAGCCATAGAGCATGAAAGTAATTTCCACTCGTATCTCCTGTAAGCCAACCACTCGCACAGATGTGCTTCAAGGATTCCAAACAGGCTGATTTATTATGTTAAAATGTTAATTACACAATCTCATAAATTCAACAGGCTACATACATTATAATTCCTCCATATGATTTTGTTTATATTTTATTTTATATTATTGTGTCCTTAAAATAAATCAGCTTCGTTAAATAGTCGTAACCCTGTATGAAATACGTAAATTGATGTGTGAGTGATCATGTCATTAGATTGCAATAAAATACTAAAATGAAATGAGGAGATTCAACAAAATCGTAAAATGTATTAATTCATCCAAATCATTCTTCACTAGGCAATTAAAATGATCCGTTTCGATCGTCTATATCCGTCATTCATAGTACAGTAAACAGCTTGTAAACATACTACAAAATATATTTTTTATCAATTGGGATGTTTACATCATTTTATTTTATGTTTATTCAGTATCCACAGCTCTTAAAAATTTTACAAATCACATACATATACAAAACTTACAGCCAATAATGGATTCTATATACATGAATTTAAAACTTTAGAAAAACGACAGTCAATGGGAGAAAGAATTTTGAAAACAACGGTAAAGGAACTAATGGAAAAAAAATAGTTGCACTAGGATGTATGAGTGGTGTGTATCAGTGTATCATTCACGAATTGAAATCATTTTATTTAAAAAAATATTTTTAACCGCTATGAAATTAAAAATATTTAGTCATTTGATTTCACCTTAGACTTAAAAGAAATGACGACATGACTATGTATTCCCGTACATAAGTAAAATCTATGGAAATATCGCATTTTGACATGTCATAAAAAGTACGTCAATGGGGAGGCACAGGCAAACCTAATTACAGATGGCGCCAACGTAATATTGAATTGACGAAATTTGACATTTTGTAGTTAGTTGTAAAGTTGTTAACTGTACATATTAGTTATGCTATAGCAAAGTGCAATCAATGAAAGAGACGGCGCTCTACAATACTAAAGCTAGGCGTTAATGACGCCAGTCTCTTTCTTAAGTTTCATGTTATTTCGTAATATGAAAGAGACGGCGCTCTACAATACTAAAGCTAGGCGTTAATGACGCCAGTCTCTTTCTTAAGTTTCATGTTATTTCGTAATATGAAAGAGACGGCGCTCTACAATACTAAAGCTAGGCGTTAATGACGCCAGTCTCTTTCTTAAGTTTCATGTTATTTCGTAATATGAAAGAGACGGCGCTCTACAATACTAAAGCTAGGCGTTAATCACGCAAGTCTCTTTCTAAAGTTTCATGTTATTTCGTAATATGAAAGAGACGGCGCTCTACAATACTAAAGCTAGGCGTTAATCACGCCAGTCTCTTTCTAAAGTTTCATGTTATTTCGTAATGTTTACTACTTCTTACAAGACCATCATTACATTTAAATAGCCAGCATCATTTTAGTGTATTTCAAATCTTTTTTTTGTTTTAGTAATGCATCATCTTTTGTTTCGACTAATGATCACTTCACACACGTTCTAGAATTTTTAGTTTTATGTTTTTTTTATCACAGACTTATTTCACTGTTTTTTATTTGATTTACATCTTTCATGTTAATTATTCTAAACAAAAAACTTTATAGTACTTAATAGTGATTTCAAGTCTGTGGTATATAACCCCATTTTTTTGCTGAGATTTTATATTGCCCATTGAATTTCTGAATGAATGTACCTTTCACTTTGGGTTCTTCACTAAAATATTACTATTGGTTTTTGTTTCTGTTTGACTAATTAGTAACTAAAAATATATGAAATGACACAATCTTGTGAAGAATCAACTGTTGTGACGAAGGATAAATACTTTCGACAATCGCTCTCCTTTGCGGCAATGTGATAAGTAACCTAAAACTAAATTGTTCCGGTATTGTGTTTCAAGTAAATCCAAGAGGGGCTACATCAAAACGTGAACCCGTTTAGTTCCATTATCAAGAAGAGTATATAGCGAAGGACGCTCACGAAAGTACACAGTTTTATACAAAGTCTTTCAATGATATATGTGTCATTTGTTTACTTGACTGGTCTTGGTATGTAGTTGTGTCACGTCATCTCATTGCGTGTTCGATGTGGTGATCACTAACACGGGCTGATCCATTCTGTGTTTCGACGTCTGCCTTCACTCTGTCGACATCCGCTTTGTCTCTGGTTCCTCGTAGAGTTTTGACCCCGCAGAATGTTTCTCTATGCCCCAGCAGCGTTCTTACTCAGCACATCCCCCTACCTTATTTGATAAGTTGCATGCTACATTCTAATATAAGTTTTATTAGCCAGTCAGTATTATGAAATTGTCTCTTTTGTTTAATCTTTTATTTTTAAATTTTCGTAAAGCAACTTTATCTTTGGATTTAGAGCAGACAAATTCATACGTCAAAGAACAGCAAAGTGGTATTAAATATGTAAAATTCTGGGCACGGGCGCGTTAAACAATGCATAAACCTATTTGCACCATGTTCAAATACTACACAATCTTTCTAGCACTGATATATACTATACTGGCAACACCTACTTTTCTGTTCCTTCCGTATCTTTACTGTTATTGGTAATCGTATTTCTATTCTTAACTAAAATTGATGCAATACATAGTTAGGT
This sequence comes from Anania hortulata, assembly GCA_963576865.1. Taxonomy (NCBI): domain Eukaryota; kingdom Metazoa; phylum Arthropoda; class Insecta; order Lepidoptera; family Crambidae; genus Anania; species Anania hortulata. The sequence goes on from OY756400.1 coordinate 4,422,865, forward strand.
ATTTATTTTAATATTTGCTTCTCTTTTACGATTTAATTGAAGTATTGCCTCAATGACCCAATGGTTGTCGACGCTCACCAGTCATTGCAGATCCCAACTAACTCATCACACCATTTGTACTGACTAACAGGGCATAGAACAATGTTTCCCATGCGTTCACTAACTTGAATATTTTATTACTTGTCTTCTGGCTCTACACACGGTTATTTTTGCACATAATCCTATACTAAATTATTTAACTGTATGTAAATAATATATTTCTATAAACATTTAGGTATATGTGTATAGCTATTGTTAACTATGTACATTATTCAGGTAAATAATATTTATATTATATTTATTATCTGTTACTATTTTTTTCCAAAATTGTTTTGCACTTGATTACGTAAGTTCATATTACATTCATTCTTTTGAAGTTGAATACACACAACATGACACGTATTAAATATACAACCACTTGCACTAAACTCTCTATTCAGTAAAACAGAAATCATATTTCCTTGTCGCATTTATACAAACTAGTACATAATGAATGCAACAGGGCGTACTTAGAGCCAATAGGAGATAAGTAGTAAAGTCGCGCGACTCACGCGCAGGCCTCATGCATTGGCGTAGCTAAACCTACCTGGGGAATTTCTCTCTCACTTTCTCTCCAGCGAAGTACCTAAAGTTTTAATTAATGACATTTGACAAGTAACTGGCACGAATAAATACGTTAATATTGTTTATTCTCTTTCTTTTCGATACTCTAAAATGACCGAGTTTGACAAAACACGCTGATCATTCGATACACTAAAATTTATTAATTTGTTAGTGTTCTGTTTTTCAACCGAATGAAACAGTTTATTAGTTTGACGTGTATATTTTTACGTTCAAAAGTCACCATCGTCAATACTTTTACTTATAAAGAACACGTTTTTGCCCGTGACGTTTACGTAGATTTCAATTCAATTCAGAAACCTTACTCTGCGTACGTACAATTCACAGAAGTTTTATCGCAATGGGATAAATGGTGTAGAAATGCATGCGAGACAAACAAACAAACATTTATTTTTACAAATATAAAATTAATAAAACAGTTATCAAGCAGAACTGTACTTATTGATTTATAAATGATAAAATGTTTTTCATAAGACGCAAACATGCAACTATCTACGTAGATGATCTACATATTTATTCATGCCAGACGATACGAATAAAAATTGTAATGGATTAAAAACGTTTCCTGGAGAGAGGGTGTATCTATCGGTAAAGGTGTTCCCGTTACGCCCATGTTGTCGCCAGCAGCGTGGATACTAATGCCGTGTTTCTGTGTTCCGGTACTTCCGGTGCTTGTGCGCGTGCGGTATGTGTGTGTGCGTGCGTAGGGCGTATCGCATCGGTCGCTACTGCCCGCTGTGCGACCGCTCCTTCATCGGCCCGAAGGGGACTATGCAGCTCGTCATTTGTAAACTCTGCGATAGGCAACTGCATCAAGGTACGTCACCACGGTAACGCAAGCGATGGTGTGTGGCATTCTACGGCAGGGGAGACTAACATTAGATACGTTTTTGCATTTTTGGAGCGCGTAGTGTTTTGTTAACTTATGGTTTGACCGCTTTTACTTTATACATAAATCACGGGATGTGCGAAGGGTAGGAGTCTGACCAAATAAGATGGATGGATTTCCACTAAAAAGAAAGTGTTTTCGAACACAAGCGGACTCCTCTTGGTTGTCATTTATATAAAGTCACAACTGCCTCTCATGTCTTTGTGTGTTTTTGTAGAACCCACCCGTAGACAGTTCGTTGTCGGCCGCCGTTAGTAGTATCGGTGTCGGTCGGCGACAGTCGATTAGTTACCCGCATCCCGCAGGATGTATGGTCGCGCTTACGGTCAAGTTATACAAACACTATTTTCGGAATCTATGATTTATCAACCCGTGTTTTTAATAGCTTTAAAAATGTTTATGTATAAACGTTAAGAACTGGTATGTCTCCTTTTGTGACTGACATACATGCTAACATGGTGAACTCTTAAAATGCAAGAACTGCACACATGTTTTGGTCAAAAACAAACTGTATATTTTGTGTTTGACCAAATCTGAAAATGGGTTGCTAATCCTAGCTTATATCTTACTTACTCACATCACGACTAATTCTAAAATATTATTTATTTAACCGTAATATTTTTTTTTATAATAAGTATTAACACAAAATAATTCTAAACATTTATAAAATATGGTAAAAGTTGCATACATTCATGAAGAACAGAAAATGGATTGTTTTTTTCTGCCGGATTAGCAACTTATCAAATATTAATGTAACCAAATAAAATAAAGATGTTTCCCACGCCGTTCTATGTCTCGCTATTTTATTTGCTCGCATTTTCCCACAGTGGGGATATTGTTTTGTTCTGTACGATAACCAGTAAAGTATAGTACAAATTGTATCCTCACATTCTGCGCTTTCCCGTCCCCACTCTACTGCATGTTTTCACTCTCGCCTATCATACAGTCCCGTTCGAGCTTTGCATTAATTACGTCTCGCTTTAATGATTTCGCTTGCTCGTCTCTCACTTCATTCGATTTACTTTCAAGAATGTTAAAACCAGCCTGACTGTAAACTGATATAAACGGATATATCGTTAGGAAGCTTATGTTAGTTGTGTTAGATCCGTGTAAGCATGTAAATACACAGTGATCGTGATAGCCGGTAGAATGTGGAACATACAAATGTGAATGGTCGTCGAGGGAACTCCGGAGTTGCAGTTTGTGTGTGCCATGCGTTGTTGTGTTAGGCTTAGCGTCTAGCGATAGTCGAATGTCGAGCTCTTTGCGGTGTGCGTAGCCGGCACAAACCCCGATAGTGGTACTCGGTTGTATACGTACTTTCGACTGAAGTCTCTTTTTCTTATTATAAAATGAAAGGAGATAATCATATTAAGAACTGTCAAACTAAAATGATTGTTTTGCCTTTTTCTTTGGCGATATTTTAATAGATCTGATATAAAAATCTAAAATTGTATGTATGGTGTTATGTTTAACAGCTATAACGTGTCTCAAGGATAATATTTTACTTGAAAATTTTTTCGAATGCAACCACAATCAATCAAAAAGTTTTTTCAAGTAAATTATTGTCCTTGCTTTAGAAAAAACTATTAGTATGAATGCAAAAAATATAAAGTTTAAAGTCCTCTTTTCATCAACTCCTTAACTAACTACGAAACCTCAAATTTTACCAACTGATATTGGACTTTACGTGTTTAACTTTAAGTTCAAAATCCGAGGTGAAAATTTGATTAGAGTGGTATAAGTGAAACTGAATTGCTACAATTATCATTGTTACAAATACAGCCAATAGACATTATAATATAAGTCTACCGATGGATATATGGAACTAACATCTATTGACTAATAGAAATCGTAAAAGAGATACTTTGGTCAATATACACTTTTTTATTTGTGGTGCCATTTGTCTCTAGACAAATAGGTAAACAGGCTGGACATAGATATTTTTCTGTAAGTATATAGTTTGACGTTAAAACAATACTGTTTCAGTACCGTTTTGTCTGTTCATATCATCCTAACAGTTGATCCAAACATGTATGTTCGTAAAATAGTGTCCACAGTTATCTCTTGTACGCACCGCAATGAGCTCTTATTATAGAAACCGACAATTGTCGTCCACTAGAGCTGAACACTAGGATGAGTTTTTTAAATCATAATCATTTAGGTTAAGGAAAAAGGGTTCAATTTTAAGAAGTATTTTTCTTACCTTAATTAAAGTTCAAATCTCTTTCTCTTCCGAGTATACGAAAATAGATTTTATGTGATTTGCCTTTTTACCCATCCGCCAAAGGAGGGTAATGTTTTTCGAACGTGTTCTTTGGCACGCTCTGAAGCCAAAACGGAGGTTTGACGGATTTTAATAATTTTATATGTGTCATTCATCTGATTCATCTTGATTGTGTGTGACATAAGGCCTTAAAATTAGGTGTTCACGATGTCACGTTGATACAAAATAATTACAGTCGTAGGCATCGGATTCATGGGTATTTACTGCGACTCCTGCTAATTTAGTATCTAAGTCATCGTGTTTCAATATCTCTAGTTCATTTTTTTACACAGTCTAGTATTTTTATGTCATATATAAAAATACATAACATGTTTCCGTCATTTTCTTAATGCTATTATTGACAGATTTACAGTTTGCCGTCACATTTTTTTTTATAATCTCTGTTTCCTCTCTTTAGGAAGAGGAAGAGACGAGTGAACTTAAAATAAGGTCGATATAATCCAGCCCATTGTGTTGGAATCTTTCCTAGCCTCGCTCATTCTAGCCTAGCTCCAGCGGACGGCGATGCGTCTCACCGTACCGGTGCGGCGTGAGTAACCGAGGCGGGTGTTTCGTTTGCACACAGACTGCGTTAGGCAGACGGTGTCGCAGCTGAACGTGCTGGACTACACGTGCGGCGAGTGCCGGCGCGGCGGCATCACGTCGCGCGCGGCGGCCGTGCGCGTGGCGCCGCGCACCATCGCCACGCTGTTCATGGCCAAGCGCCGCTTCAACAAGTACGCGCACCGCCAGTACCTCGCCTCCAAGCGCCGCCGCCGCGCGACCCAAGACGCCGCCGACGCGGCCGACGTGGCCGACGCGGCCGACGTCGCCGACGTGGCCGACGTCGCCGACGACCCCACCGACGCCGCCGACGTCGCCGACGCGCACGACCGCACCTCGGACCTCTCCGACTGATAGCGTGCGCCCCACACTGTATAGAACCGGACCCTGTAATATATCTAGCCGTTGTTAGTTTATATAGTAGTAACTCTTATTCGCTTCGGTAATACGGTAAGGTAAACTGTTGCAGAAATCTGATTAATATAACGATTAACCGGTAGGCTACGAGTATGTAAGTTGTCGGATAGTGGGGATCCTAGCCTGGGCCCGCGCGTGCGGCGCGGGTCGTCTGTAGACGCAGGTCACTTACGTGTAAACTGTACAGTAACTTAATACTAACTTCACTATATGGGTAGCTGGGCAATTCACTATGTTTAATATTAATATTATTGTTTTTCTAAGTATCCGAATCGAATCGTGTATCGTGTACGACGTCGAACGTTGTTGTTCGTGTTGGAGGAGTGTGCGACGGACGCTCGAGCGACTCAGTGAGTGAACATTTTGGAAGTGCTCCGTAACATTTTGTGTATGTACAGAACCGTGAAGAGAGACTTCTCGAAACTGAAAAATAAAAATGTATAACAAAAAGTAAACATCTGCCTTTCAATGCATTTGATTTTGTTTCAAAATTATTTTTGTTACTCAGAAATTGGCAAGTTGCATTCGTAAGACAGTGCGCATTTTGTTTCTCGATAGATTAAATAATAGAGTATTGTTAACTTTTGCTTAATAAGGTATTTATTTTAGTTATTATACTTTTATATGGATACGACAGTATACAATCGTTTGTCTCCTATAAAATTATACGCGCAGGCCGCGCGAGCGGCGGGATTGTGCCCGGATGTATCTGAGTGAAGCCTGAAATGAATTTACTTATGAGTTGGATATAATTTTATCGTGAAGTTTCCCCCTAATACACAATTTATTTAAATTGTTGATTTATTACGCTATGTAGATTACTTTAAGGTTTTTTTTCGTTTTTGTAGTTTAATTGTATGAATGAAATTCAGCAGCTCTTCTATCAATTGATTTCTCTTACTTAATTTCAAAGTACAAAGTATATAGGCTACCTTCATACGCTAATTTACTCATTTTCGTTCTGGAAAGCATATGTCCCAATGAATGAATATAGATTTATTATAGAAAAGATCAAATAAATTATTTAAAACAGAGTATAAATTATGTTTATTTCATGATGATAAAATTATTTATTTACGCTACGTTACGAAGATAGTATTATAATATAGCCGAGTGGGGCGTATCGGTTTCCAGGGCGAAGTGCATGTCGGCCCGCTATCTCCCTCACCACTGCTCTGTGCAATTGTTGTGTATCGTACGCTGTGTAGCGTTAAGCGAAGTGTGGATCGGTAACTGCATCGAATACTGATTACTTGTAATGTATCATGTTTAGTTTATAATTATGCTTTGGTTATTATTAATCATAATTTACTTAGTGACAATTTATAAGGTAAAATTTATGTCCACAAATTGTTTAAATCATGTTATAACTTTTATACGATGTACACAACTGTCAGGCGTGTCTCACACGCCGTGATTCGCGTTGCTTTATCGACACAGGTGAATATTAAGACTTACTTGTAAGAGAATAATGATAACTTTATGTCTACTTAATGCAAGTGTAAACGTTCTAGAAATCTCGCACTGTTCGGTCAATTTTTGTAAAAAAATAAAATAAATTTAATTTGAATTTTGTTTTTTATTCTAAGTTTGTTAAAATAAAACACAGATTTGCAATAAAAAATAATTTATATAATTTGACTTACAGTATGGTAAACTCGGTAGCATAATTAACAAAATTATATAAACACTGAAAATATTCAGCAAATATATTTTATAAACTGGCAATAAAGCATCTGTATTCTTATTTCTCGCGTATGGAACCTGCGAACAAACAACACATTACATTAGTATATAAGTTATGTTAGCTCTCTTTATTCAATTTCATATTTTCTTCTATTTTTAAAATAGTAATTTAACAAAATACTCTGTTGCCTTACATAACTACTTATTCTATCATGATAATCTGTGTCACAAACTTCACTATTATAATTTTGTCGTATTGGAAATTTGGAAGTTGCGTAATGAATAATGTGCTATTGGATTTATTACATAATTTAGAATAGACCCATTGTAAAATATTAGAACTTTATTTGATTAATCAATTAAAATTTGAAAGGCAAGATAAAGCCCGGAAAATGTATTTTATTTACAGTATTATCAAAAACAAATGACTACAAGATGTTTTTATCTAGAAAGGGATATCGTCACAGTTTATATAGGGACAAGCCTTTACGGGATAAATGATTATAAGTCCCGTCTTGGTCTAGCTTCTAGCATAATTTTCGGCTTTGCGTTATTGGTACGTTTTGACTTGTGCGATTTGTTGTTCATTTAAGTACTTGATTATTCCTCCTCTCTTCTAATTGCAGTGTCCAACAGGGTCCATATCCATAACGATATGTATGAATGGTCAAGCAAAAAAAAAATTGAATAGAATGAATCGGTACTTATTATATGCGCCACTCAAGATACATTATTAGTACCACGCGTAAGTTTAGTTACTGTGACAGCTCGTGTTTTTACTTTTGTCTAACGAATGGTTGTTCACGAGTGAGGCCGTTAAAACAATAATTTGCCACGCCCCAATAGTAATTGATTACGAAAATTTATCTAACAGTAGAATTTGCACAGTTGTCTAATGCCATTCAAATGCTGTCACTGCTAGACAGGTTTCTCTGCTCTTATCATCGGTTTTGCCACGACCAGTCCATTTCACTTCTTGCCAATTTTATAGGCTATTTCCGCTACTTTCGTTCTCTAACAAATAACTTCACGTCAGATCTTATTTTTTAAATAAATTCCGGGCATAGATCTTTCCATAGCTCGTTGGACGAACTGGAAACGATGGAATAGCTTTTTCGTCGTAAGTCCGCATTTCGGCTCAACGGCTTTAATTGTAACAGTGAATTCAAACCAGAATTCACCGTGTTGACATACTATGGTACCGCAGGTGGCTAGAATAATCATCTACGGCCGACGGTCGGCAGCCGAACAGATACCTGTTCGGTGGTCACTCGCTCAGGCGCAGGCCAGACACGGACAGGAAGGTGAAGGCGTTGTGCAGCGCGAGCACGGGCACGCACGTGAGGCTGCAGCGCGCGCGCAGGCCGCGGCCCGCCGCCGCCGCCGCGCCCACCAGCCGCTCCAGCGGCGGCGCGCTCCACACCTGGGGACGTTCGGAAGATGAACCTTACGACTCCCTACTCCTGCGTCTCCATCCAAAGGCGAGGTCCGTGTATGTAGACGCGCCACGCGCCTAAGCGTACTTCTCGTCGCGGCCGATCCGATCGTTGTCGGTTTTATGGCTATGCTCAAAAGTGCCTCTGTCGCTTGGCGCGCGTTCGGACGTTGGTTTTAAGATTGCGCGATCGGGCGACGTGGAAAATCGGCACAGTCGTTTAATTTTTCTTTGTAGAGGATTAAATGTTTATGGGACCCTAACATTAATGATCCCAATTACACAAATAGGAGTGTGATAGACGATTATTGGTGTCACATCAGTCGTAAAATGGACAGTCCTGAGGTAGGATGGAATGATTCAATTAGCTGACGATCTAAAATCGGTGACTATGACTAGACTCCATAGTCTGTTTGCAAAAAGCAGTCTATTTTCCGTCAGTAGGTAATGATGACCTGATTGGCGCGATGAGCGTACTTTATAAGTACGATTCTTGGTCAGATCAGACTACAAAACTGTTACGGATAAAATGGACGCCATTTTTTAAAAAGTGCAGCAAGATCGGCGTATAAGTAGAAGAAACGACATAGCTGAAGAACTGGCAATTGACCACAAAACAGTTTTGACCCATTTGAAAAAAGCTGGGTACACAAAAAAGCTTGATAGGGTGCCACATAAGATCACTGAAAGAAACGTAACGTAATGAACCGTGTACTCATTTGTAATTCTTTATTGAGACGTATTGAAACCAATTTGACAAATGAGCTTTGTGAGGGTGCTTAGGGAGCTCCTTGGCAACCGCCGTTTTCAAGTGAAGAGAAAAGTAGATGGCGTTCCGTGAAAAGTGGTCTCCCGCAGAGTAGTGTCTTAGCTCCTTTGCTATTTAATATCTACACAATTCCCGTTACCAATACGCTGACGACCTAGCGGTCATTTGAGCAAGTGGAGCTAGATTGACAAAGATCTTGGACAGATTTTACACGCGGAAAATGCCTTAAAACCAAACCCATCCAAAACTTAAACTTATGCATTTCACCTACGCAATCGAGAGGCAAGTCGCAGACTTATCATTCCTTGGCAAGGAGTGCCGATCACCCACTGCCCTTACCCCAAATATTTGGGAGTAACCTTGGATAGGTCCCTTACATACAGGGTAGGGCAAACTGAAAGCGTAAGCATAAGGTTTATGCACGCAACTACTTTTTCCGGCTCGGATGTGAGACAAAACGGAGAGCCACAGCGCAGATCCTTCGGACGACTGAATTGGCACTCTGCTTTTCGGCAGGCGACTATGCTTGTCACTCTGCGCACGCGAAATAGGTGGATATAGCATTGAATACAATTTGCCGGATAATTAAATTCTATCTCAGGTACACATGCTGTATTCACTGTCCGGAATTGCGCCGCTAGTTGTCCGTAGGGAAGTTGCGGGCTCCATAAAAAAGCTAAGGCTGAGAATGATTACCGACACCCAATGTTAGGATGTTCAACCTTACCTAATTTACTCAAACTAAAAGATTTTTTTGCTGAAACCCGCGTGTTAGCGTTGCCTGTGGATCTCACAATAAAAGGAGAAGCATCCCGACTCTTTATTTCTGCCATCAGACTCTTAGCAGGGATTTGCCGTGGCCAACATGGAAAACCCTAAACAGGCTGCGGACTCAGAGACTCAGGGTCGGTCGATGCAAGGACAACTTGTGTAAGTGGGGTTACACTGACAATATGTGATACAGATGCGAGAGCGGAGCTTCCTCCCAAACATTGGCCCATTTCTAGTCATATTTTTAAAGGATTTTTGGAAGGATTATTAAAACAAAAAGAGTGCATAGACTTAACCTGCTTGGCTCGCATTTACTATGTACGGTGCAACACACGTACATTTTGTCCATTCAGCTCTACGAATTTACCTACAATGACCCAATTATCATTCACCTTATTCAGCCAATTACTTCAGTCCGCATTTAGCAATCATCGCGTGCACTCATTATCATATTATTATCAAATTAACTACATCAATAAAATCTATTTCTTCTATCAATCTTCTATCATTTAAAGCTGTATGGAAACACCGTACATACTACATGCCTTGTAACTGTATCTCCTGTAAAAAAAGACTGGCAAAGGTTACTGAGTTTGTTGCGCCGTTCCTTTTCATCACCAGCTGGATGTAGTTCCGAACCGGTGGTAGGGAAAAGCTATATTTTGAGACGTGTATAAGTGCCCGGAGGAGGGTCTATATACTGATTTATATAAAAATGAATTGCTGTTCGTTTGTCTCGCTAAAACTCAAGAACGGTTGGACTGATTTGGCAAATTTTGATCATGAAATATTTGTGAAAGTTGAAGGAAATTTTAAACGGTGAGAAAATATTTTTTAAAAATGCAAGGAAAATAGTAAATACCACAATTTTATTTTTCCACAAAAAAATTCAGTACCTGTCGAACAGGATGCGTTCAGAAATTATTTTGCGACTAATTTAACAAAATTTTTTGGCGATACGAAGTTCGCCGGGACAGCTAGTATTTAATAAATCAGTATCTCCTATCCTCTAAAATTTTTTCTCACTGTTTCCCATTGTTTTTCCTGTCTACCGTGGGTAAGTGGCACGCAAAAGTATCGTCCCTGAGAGCCGAGCATACCTGGTAGAATATCCTCAGCTTGACGGCGGGGCAGGGCTCCCTCTGGCAGTCGAGCCGCTCGAGCAGCTTGCCGAGCGCGTACTCGAGCACGCGGCGCAGCTCGTCGGCGGAGGCCTGCGCGGCGCGCGCGCGGTGCGACACGCACGCCTCCTCGCTCGGGAACGACAGCTGGCACGTCGACGGGGACGAGCCTGGACCACGGACTGTTCTATTAGAGAAGGGGGGGGGGCTCTCCTGCTCAACTACAGTCAAGGGTAGGTCACCAAAAAGTTTAAGGTCATTGAACCGATTTTCAACTTAAGGTCTGATATGTAGAGATCAATAATCATTTGAGGAAAATGTGACGTTTTGTGGTAGGTCAGTTACATACAACCAGCTCGTCAGCTGGTCGTATGTACAATCCCCGACACGGATCTTGAGCGCTGGAGGAGAGAGTGGGGATCGCTTTGAGCAACCTACCAGACGATCGTCGTATCAGAGACGCGTATGCGCAGAAAAGGCGACTGATCTCCCGATTTTTTCATCCATCTACTGCCAGTCATCTTCCTTAGGTCGTTGGTTCATCGAGCTGGGAGCGTCCTACTTTACGTTTGCCAAGACGTGGTCTCCACTCGAGAACCCGTTTACTCCATCTTTCATCGGTTCAAGCGAAAGTACCCAGAACTTATTTTGACGTATACTGCATAAGACTACCTATCTTGCGGCCATTAATAATTAAGTTCCTAGTACTCTCATCTGCCTATACAGTGGAATGGCGAATCAAATAAGCATGAATGTAATTTGACACCTGCCAATCCATATTTCTTTCATGTCAGTAGCTAACTGCCTTCGGGGGGAGAGTCTACTAATTTCTAATATAAAAAAATATAATGAATAAAGAAACTTAATATTTTTTACATCCGGACCGCAGTCCGCCAAAGCGGGGCGGTTGCGGGGCGTGACAAGCCTATAATAAATTATTTATTTGCAGAAAATAAGGACATTTATTAATCAGGTACCCCTAGTTCCTAGAATGCCTAAACTGTAATCTACTAAAACTAATACATTGAAACGTCGTACCTGTAGCGACGTAGCAGACGAACGCCGCGACTGTGTTCTCATAGTTCCACCTCCTCGTGATGGCCACTTTGTACTCGCCTACACTGCAGCCGGTTTCCTCGTCTGAAACAAACCATCGATCAATAAAAGTTAAGCAAAGGCAATATAAGGTCCTATTTTAACAGATAACTTCCTTTTAGGGCTAAATCTAGCCGACGAGACCACCAAGCACGCAGTATGGCAGTAGTCGCAGTATTTCGTACGTTCAATAAGTACGATGTTCGTAGTTCTTACGTTTCATTTTCACAAACATGTTTCATGTTCACTTGTTGAAGTCGATGTTGCACCCATAGAAAAAGTTGTTTTATATGAGCAGCTGTTCACGTAGTTTTAAAGAGTGTCATATTTTTTTACACCTGTATATAACAAAGTTAAAACTATATTATTATGAAACTATAGTCCTTTCAAGATAAGAAGATACTTATGACACTTGGCATTTTCCGTTTCAGCCATACTATTTACGATAATATTTTTAATTTATATCATTGCAAAAACACAATAATCTTTGCCTCTAAAAATCTAAGCAAAAATTGCAAACCAATAATATATCTTAATGACTTAACAAATAAATAGGGTTTCCTTCAAATACTTGATGCGTAAATCGAAACGTTTACTTATAGGGATTGACAATACATAATCGAAACTAAATCGATGAATCAGTTCGGTCGTCTTGTAAAAAACCTATGCGTTGACGTCAGTAGTACGAGAGCGTGTGCCTTGTATGTTTGTGTTATCGTTATTTTTCGCATAGTTCCTATTTTGATTTTTGTTAAGTTTTCGTTATTATTTTGCTTTTATTTGGTAAAATGCCCAAAAAAAGAAAAAAAGACTTGTCAAAAAGCTGTATACCACACTCTGGCGGTAGAACATTGCAGTACATCGTATATCTATTATTTTAAATAAGTTCTATTGAATAAAAATCGATTAAACTTTCTCGATTTTCAAAAAGAATCGGTTGGATTTCGTTACTATTTGTACTATTTCACTATTTGTGTCAACGGTCAAGTCACGTGATGTGTCACAAGTTTCTTCTTATCTCGAAAAGAGTATAGTACAGTATAGCTGAACAGCACGTACAGTCGAACCGGTTGTTGTCGGTGTGCGCCCAGGCGTGCCACTCGAGCGCGGCGGCGCGCGGCAGGCCCTGCACCACGGCGCACTGCACGATGGCGCCCGCCGTGCGCCGCTCCAGCTGGCGCCGCGCCTCGCCCACCGCGCGGCCCCAGCCCGCGCTCACGTAGCACACGCTCTGGAACACGCGACTGCTGTCTCCAAAACTGGATACGAACGGCGACGGAAGACATGACATTGTAAGGTCAAACGCTGCCATCGGTCGATCCTTGGGCTGGCGGAAGTTGACTGAAGGATAGACCGATGGCAGCGCTTGACCTCACAATGTCAGGACGCGTCCGTCGCCGTTTGTCACCAGCTTAAGGCCGTACCCAAACCGAAACCTTACCGCATGGATCACATACCCTATAGACTCGAAAAGTCATATGATTTGTTCGTTGAAATTTTTCGCCATTTTTTTATCTGTATCTTTGTTGTTTTTGTATTGGCGAGCGTTGACAGGAGTTGTCATTTTATACTAAATGTAAGTGAAAAAATCACTAACTAGTTTCAGAGAAAGATGGAGCGTATTGCTGCTCTATAGGGTATGTGCTCGATGCCTTAGCGTAATTAGTTTTTCCTACTTTTTAGAAGCTTTCTACTGTTGAAAGATATTACGATTATCTTTAAAGACGTCGTTGAAAATGTATGTTTACTCTAATTAACATTTACGAAAACATGCTTTTAAACTACGTCGATAAAAATGTATTCTATGCGTCGCCTCCGTAAGTAATCCATATTTTATTTTTGGCTTTGAGCTAGTGTTGTAAGAAACTCGAGTCTTGGAGTCTTATTTAATAAAACTTGAGCCTTTTTTGAAGACTCGGGTCTTCTAATAAAACTTAGAGCTCAAGTCCTTCAGAATTTTTAGTCTTTTTTAAAAAGACGAGTCCTGCCAAAAAGAACTCAAAAGACTGAGTATTTTAAAAGAACTCATGACTGAGCCCTCTAAATCCATAGCTGTAGTAAATAAAATAACAATGAACAAATTATTGATTTATTAGGTACGTAACTATTATACAACATTATTTTTTGTTTATACGAAAGCCGAAACACGGGTCAAATATTTTTATTTTCAGAATCATTATAAAAAAAATTAGAATGATACCTTAATTGTGTGTTTTATTTTCAAACATTAAATACATATGGATGACGATAGAAAATCACCCACTATTACCTATTATAATACACCAACTCAAGTTCATGACTCAATCTAGCTCAAAGAACTTAAAAGACTTGAAAGAACTCAGAAGCAGTACGGGGTAATAGAAGCAAAATGCTAAACCGCTCGAACTCGAAGAACCGCCTTAACTCGTCAATATCCAAGCGGTCTCATGAGACTGCATAACAATAGAATGTGTGTGGCTTGATTATGTATGGCTGATGATTTCGCGCATATTGGGCTCTTTTCATTGAGAAGCGGGGCGTTGCGCAACGCGTCAAGCGGCGCGTTAATTGATAAATTCAAACGAATGCCCATTTATCGGCGCAATCTCGCAACGCGTTTTGCGATGCCTATAAATGATTCACATATGATGATGAGGAAATATTTTTAGATTTCGATTTTGTGTTTATACTTATAGAAAGTAAAAGTTGTTTATCAGCAGCTTATTAACTAATTTCAAGAATAAAGTAAAGAAAATAAAAAACACAACTGACGTAATCTGACAACTAAAATCAATCAAAGTGCATTTCCTTTTCATATGTGTAATCGTGTAAGTAATACCTAATAATGATGTACGACACACTTCATTGCATTGTGGTAAGCATATTGTTACAATAAATTGATCAATCATTCGATAAATCTGTGAGAAATCACTATTTTGACAGCAAATAATGGATATTTCTGATACCTTTAAGTAAATACATGCATTTTTTGCTTTATTATTTCTCCCCGTAACCGTCACCTTGGTTTGTGGTCAATGGCAAGTGTTACGTCAGGCGTGCCACAGGGTTCTCATTTGTGACCAATTCTATATAACATTTTCACTGATAACATTTCGAAAAACTTTAGTTTTAGTTTTTACTTTAGGCCATTGTTTTTTGCAAATGATCTTAATTTCATAAGGCAAATCACACAACTGAAAGATTTATCAATGATGCACAGAGACCTAAACACACTAGTAGACTGGTACAACTCTAATGGGATGAACCTTAACACAAAATGTTTATAGATTAAGTTTACCCGTAACACCTAAATTTTACCGTCTACATACAACATTGGAGACCATTCCTTATGATTCAGTAGGAGATTTAGGAGTCGAGTAAATAAATAAATAGTTTTCACAATCACACTAATTATCTAGCCCCAAACTAAGCAAAGCTTATACTATGGCGTCTAGACAACGGATAAACTTAATTAAATACTTTTATAAACATCCATGACATAGTTACAAATGCTCGTGGTCATCACACAAATAATTGCCCCTTGCGGGATTCGAACCCACAACCGCTGGCTTTGTAGTCCGGAGCGCGAACCACCACACCAGACGGTCGTCTATCCTATTCCTTAATATTATAAATGCGAAAGTTTGTCAGTATGGATGTCTGTTACTCTTTCACGCAAAAATTACTGAATGGATTTAGATGAAATTTGGCATACTGATATACCATGGCCTGGATCAACACATAGGATACTTCTTATCCGGGTAAGATCAACGCAGAAGAAGTCGCGGGCAAAAGCTAGTAAAAGATAATTGTACCTGCACAACGCTCCGTATGTGCGCGCGGGGGTGCACGGCGCGTATGACCCTCGTGAGGTGCCTCAGCGCGAGCGCGCACTGCCGCCGCGCGCCGCCCTCCACCAGCTTCATCGTCCCCGGGACCAATGCGATCTGCCCGCAAGTGCTGATCACTTCACCCACCTGGTCGTGACATGGTATCATCATTATCATCATCATTTCAGCCCGAAAACGGCCACTGTTGAACATAGGCCTGACCCATTGACTTCCAGATTGGCCGGTTGGAAGCGGCCTGCATCCAGCGTCTTCCTGCTACCTTTACCAGGTCGTCTGTCCACCTTGTGAGTGGACATGGGATGCTCATTTGAAATGAGTTATTTTTAAATACTTCAAACGTGTTTATCACATATATGATTGCTGAGAACTAAGTTGCTATTTATTTTATTTTATTTACGTGGCATATACGACAGTAAACGGTTTCTCGAGTGGAGACTGCGCCTTGGCAAGCGTAATGTGGGACGCCCCCCAGCTTGATGGACTGACGACCTTAGGAAGATGGCTGGCAGTAGATAGATGAAAAAGGCGGGAGTTGGCGTTAAGATAACAAATATTTGATAATTTTGTCGTCTCTTTATGACGGACTGACAAGGGTGACAAATGGCCAAGATTACAATTTGAAACTAAAAATAAACTGTCATAAATATCCTCCATGTCAAACACTCACTGAGCTAGGCAAACATACATTTATTGATTTATAGAAGTGCATTGAGAAACCACCTCTCCATCTAAATTGTTATGAGACCTAATGGCGATAAACCTTAATTATTGTAATAGTTACCTTAACCGCCTGACTATAGGGTCCGATATTTGCCGGCGCCCAGTGCGATATGCCTTGCACATGCATCGTGATGCGCTCTTTCGACGGCGAGCTGTCGCTTTCCTCCCTCACAGGAACTGGTTTGTGCGCTACCTGGTGGGAAATGAGTAGGAAATTAATAAAATAAACTAATCGAAAGTCGATATTGTTGACACTTGACACGGTGTCCCAAAGTAAGTAACGATATTTTAGCAGGATATTTGCGGTTCTAAAACCAACGAAAATTCATAGTGTTTCAGTTTCACGGCGTCTTGGTCTAGTTGTAACGATCACCTGTCTGTTGTGGTTCAATTCAAGTAGCTATTAGATGGAGATATTTCTGATTGAGATCAATGAAGAGATCAACTAGCTAAAATAATTATGACTTACAGCATCCAATATAAGTCCCACATCGTCCGGCAGAGGGCACTGCACGCAGACTCTGGTGGGCGGGTTCGGGAAACAAAAGTGGCTCGCGTACACGTCATTCAACACTGCGTACTCCTCCATGTCTCGCATGTAGATGTTCACCGAGGTGACGTCAGCGAGTTGCATGCTTTCCGACTCTAGCAAGCCTACAAACAAGAGCAGAAAGAACAAATATAAATTGCCTCCTTTTCCCTTATATTTTACGTATGACGGTGAAATGGCCACAAATTCAAAACGTTTTTCTGTATACTACCACAATGTGACACTTATAGCAGACACAGCTACTATGACCGCCAGAATCTTAAACGAGTTTTTTTTTTTGTATATTTCATATGTTATGGTAGGTATGATGGTCTGCAATCACTCGAAATGTAATAACCAGACTTCCCACATCTAGAATCATGGTCCAAGCATTCTCAGACAGGAACGGGACAAAGCCCTAGGTAGGAAGACCGTTTCATAAGGTATCTACATTATATCTACATTTAGAGTATCAGAGTGGCAGTAAAAAAATTTTTTAATGGTCCATTATTGATTATTTCTTACAATTATTATATCTACATTTAGAGTGTCAGAGTGGCAGTAGGCCGGCCACATCTGTCGCAGAACCGATGAAAGGTGGAGGAAAAAGGTTGTTGAGTGGACTGCGCCTCGACAAACGCAGTGTAGGACACCCACCAGCTTGATGGACCTAAGACCTTAGGAAGATGGCTGGCAGTGTCTAGATAAAAAAGCAGAAGATCGTGCTTTTTGGCGCTCTTTGGGGGAGGCTTACGTCCAGCAGTGGAATGTAATAGGCTGACATGCTGATTTCGAGTTGTTTCGTTTGCCACAATCTGGGTGCGTGGTTACCCGCCAGTCTACACGACTTAAATTGTGGTCTACGCATACGACACCTCAAGCCACACACACACACACGAACCGGCCACTGTGTGTTAAACACTCGCAAATGGAATATCCATAAAAAAGTGACTCGTCTAACTAATCGTGGTAGCCGTCTACTAAACGCAGCGTTACCACTTGTGGCGGCGATTAGTGGTCGCCAACTTACTATTAATGTTGCAGCGACACTAAAATATAATATAGTCAATCAAACGACAAACAATATAATCTTGTTTTGCCCTTTTTTGTTATTGTAGTACCTTATTTTCGTATACCTTAGTACCTTATATATTACCTTTAATCGTATTTAGTATGGTTTTCCGTTATCTAGTCGCCATAGTATAAGCTTTGCTCAGTTTGGGGCTAGATGATTGTGGAAACAATTTATTTATTATTTATTCAAAACGCACTAAATCCAAACACAGCGTCATAATTATTCGCTCTAAGTAATTGTAGCGTCATTGAAGTTTAGTCATGAAATGTTTTAGTTTATAAAAAAACGTTTATCAAATAACTTCAAACGTCGATATCGGTCACAAAGTACGTGAAGTGATTGATAAGGCGCATGGTTACTGAACTACACACGTGGTAGACACGATTTTCGCACGCGATATTATACAATGTTAGATAAGCAAGTCATTTATGTATTGATGTTTTCTTTAAAAGTATAAACTAGGTAAAATTACTCAATTATTATTAGTATTAGTAGTAGTAGTAGTAAAAGCACCAATTACTCTTGTCTATTGGGTTACAGTTAATACAATATGTGAACTACAGTCAATACTTAAATAAGTCTACATGTATCTACATGTACATGTAAAAATATTTATAAACTTTAGCGGTTACCCGTCGCGACGACGACGCTTAGAAAATAAAAATATTAGAACATATATGTGACGATAATAATTATAATAGGTTTAAAATATTATTTGTTAGTTTTTAGTTTATTTTTTGTGTCAGGATTTTTTAAAATTTTGCTCCTTTTTAAAGTAGGTATAAATATTAGGAAGGTATTTTTAGTGATTAGTTAGTTGAGATATCTTACCATGTTCTTTCAATATCATTAAAGTGATCGGTACTAAATTTCGAATCGATAGGACATTATGGAAGGTAGTCAGATCTCCTTATCAACTATTAAAGAGCTGATCTCCAAACGGCTGATCAGTTCATGGATACCTTACCATATACTTTCAATATCATTGAAGTAACACGGTACCAAATTTCGAGTCGATAGGACATATGGAATGTAGTCAAATCCCCTCATCAACTATTAAAGAGCTGATGATCTTCATAAAACATGGCTAAGAATACTCGGGATAAAATTGTCTATGATCTATGACACAAAAAAAAACTAAACTAAAATCGGTTCATCTGTTTAGGAGCTACGATACCACAGACAGACACGTTAAACTTATAACACCACTCTCTTTTTGCGTCGGGGGTTAAAAAATAATGGACACTTATTTTATCTTTTGTCAATCAACCAAAAATGACAAACATAAACCGCGTCAAAGTTCGGGAGTGGAAGCTCGTGACGACACTTCTAAGTAAAAATTGTACCTAGACGTGACGTCATGCGACATTTCAAATAAATATATCACTGAAATATTGTGATAACAAATCGTTTCAGTGTGAAAATTCACTTGTGTATTCATAGTATTATAATAGACCGATCAAATTATCGGCTAACAAAAAACTGTAGTATGCGAAGGCTCTAGACCACCATGCAGCACATACCCCATAGAGTAGTATTGTCATTTATTTTGTTTAACAAAAAATCCGCTAATGTTGAATCTGTGGCTTTACTGTTTTTGTATGGGCGAGAGTTGACAGGACTTGTCAGTTCATACTAAATGTATAATGTTTCGGAGAAAGATGGTCCGTATAGTTCGATGCTTTAAACCTATAACCACTTCGTCGATGTGATATACAGTATAGGTAGTAGTAATAGTAGTAGGTTATACATATCAATGTATCATACTTGTGTTCACCGCAAGGAGTTCATTTTTCAGTGCATTGAACTGTGAAATACGTACACTTATCTCGACGATTCGTTCGTGTCGCCATATTTGATTATCCTTGCACAATACAAATGGATGTAGAAGGCTTGTACTACTACTTATACTAACTAAGCAATTGTTTTATTTTTTGTGTATTCTTTTACGACTTGTCATTGTCCTTTTATTTAAATTTTTCTACTGTTACAAAATATTTTTCTCTCTCTCTCTCTCTGAGTATCATAGTCAGATTGAGCGAATATCGATGCGGGCTCAGCCGCAATTATCACGACACATGCTCCATGCTCAACGCATGGTAGGCGTGGACTTACTGTATTTATTTCTATCGTGGCGTTTAACTAACAGAAACAAATTGTACTATCAATCCGTGCAATACCGAATATTTGATACCATTAGTAAATTGTGTAAAGTTGACGACTGACTTCTTCATGTGAGGTGTTATGTTTCGCGTTTTTGTAATGCTTACACGTAATTTTGTATGTGATAATGCTTTTGTAATTTAGTCAATGCAGCGAGCCGAGCAGATCGCTCGATAAGCTCTATGCATAATGCATGCGCCACTCGACTATTAGTCTTATCGGTAATCCCTTTAACCCGTGAGAAGGCGCGCTATGAGCAATTTGCTCACACAAAAATTTAATTCAAAAATTTTTTGTCTTTCCTTTGCCACACCAATTCAAGCACTTAAGTACCTTCCTAAATATTCACCCCCTCTCCCCTGATCCCATCCGTGTAAGTATTTATTTTTGTGGTTTAAAAAAGTTAGATTGTTATTTCTGCCATATTATTTCATTTGTTTGATTTATATTAGTTGATTATCATGTAAAAACTCTTTAGTAATAATGTTAATATATTTTTTTTTTTCTAGCTACACTACAGATACAAAATGGACGATCGAATGCAAGCGCAAATTCGTTCGTGGTTGGAAGAGGATTCTGCTGATGAATTGGATGCAGATCATGAAAATGGGGAACAATATCGTGTTGACACCATAGAAAGCGATAGTTCTGTCATCCGTAGTCCTCACGAAACTGATACGGACGGATTACACTTACTTATGGGATCAATGCCCAAATAATATACAAAGCCAACACAAACACTCTGATTGAGAGACGAACATTCTTGAAAGAGGTGGCTCTCGAGCTGGTGAAACCTCATATTTTACGCCGGATTAGCATGGAGAACATATCCTCAGATCTCAAATTTCTAATGAAGCGATTTGTGCCGGCTCCTGTGCCTGTTGCGGAGCCAGGACCAAGCGGATTTTGTACAATATGTCCTAGACGTACAAATAAAAGGTCAAAAAAACCATGTACTTCGTGGAAGCAATTACTTTGCACCGAACATGTAAAATACATGTGTTCAGTATGTTTCGAGAGGCGCATTAGTGTAGATTTAATGGATGAATAACACTTTTTAGTTTTTGTTATGTAACAGTTTTTATTGTGATTTTTATGAAACGTGCCAAAAAATTTAATTAATACTAGGTTGTTTTGTTATTTGCGTTAGAAGTTGCTATTATGTTTAATAGTTTTGATTAAAATACTTGTTTTCTTACTTACTAAACCTTGTGTTATTTATTTAAATACATTATAAGCCAATAAATATAGAAACACTAAAAATATGAACATTTATGATAGTGTGAGCAATTTGCTCGCGCGCGCCTACTCGTGTAAGAAAATTAGGCGCGCCTTCTCACGGGTTAAGTGTTACATTACAAGTCAGTACTCAATACAGGGTGTACGGGAAATCGTGAGAGAGTACTATTGGCTTCTAAAATTTTAATTGATTTTGTACCACCATCTTAGTTTCTTCTTTCGTACAATTTAGATTCAATATCGTTTTTTTTTTCTTTTTCAAATGATGGTTTATTAATATTAATGTAATGATAATCTGTATATCCGATATTATGACTTAAAATAGACTGCTCAAAGCGAGCGTTCGTCGCGACTATGTGTATAGCCGTAAAACGCCAAGATTGTCTCGTCATCATCATCATCATTTCAGCCATAGGAACTCTAGTGGACTGCTGAACATAGGCCTCCCCTAATACCGTCTCGAATGATACATTACGAGCAAATGTTACAAGGCAGTCAATGTTCAAATGTAGGTTTTACATAGTTTTAAATAATAAGTATGTAGGTATCCATTGAAATACGTTTTATCCATATAATTTATCAAAATAAAAAAGATAGACCCAAAGACATCTACTTACTTCAAAACCAACAATAACCCGTCAATAATAGTAAACAACAGGCATGTTACATCAATAAGATAAACAAACAGTTTTAATGTATGCCTCCGCCGGTATCACAGGCCAAAGGTTAAACGGATAGAAGTACGTCAAATACGGCATTATCTGAGAAAATGTTTTGTACTTATATGTTGCAGTTAAAACGTACAATTAAATGGCCAATGTAGATAACTATTTAAATAAATCTTGGCAGGCGTTTTTAACCTAATCTACTGTCGCAATGGTTAGAAATATAATATTCAGATGACAACACAATAATTTGATACCATCAAGCTGATTTGATGATGGACTATGGTTATGTATTGTGTGTGTTACTTTTGAATAATAACAAGTAAAAACCTTGAGTATGGTCTTATTTCATTTGTTTTTAGTCTAATACATACAAAAGTGTATAACATTTGAAACTTTCTTGTTGCATTTTATAAACTAACACTACAGGGTGTAACGAAAAGGTGAAATAAAACTTTAAGGGGTTATTCTAAGGCTAAATTACATCAACTTTTTCTATGGGACCAAAATCGAAATCTCAAAAAAAAATTGACGTTTCCATACAAACTGATGCCAGCTGGTCGCTTTTTAGTATGGGAAAGTGTTTTTTTTTTGCGAATTCGATGTTGGTCCCATAGAAAAAGTTGATGTAATTTAGCCGTAGAATAACCCCTTGAAGTTTTATTTCACCTTTTCGTTACACCCTGTATAAGTACCCTACTATAAGTACTACACGGGTATTAATGCAACACACACATACCTCTTTTCGCGAATTAATTTTAAAAGCGTTTGTAGTTTTTTAAAGTTATAATAATGTTAGTTATTTTATTCAGGGATATGTCGACTACGACAAACAACTTTTCACCATATTAAGGGTGGATTTAAACACAATGGTTTATTTCAAATTAGGAGTAATTTCACGAATAATATTTTGTGGTCTACGCTGTCTGGTCTGTGCGTAGTCGGTCAGTTATTCGCTTACGACACTATATAATAGATTCTAGATTATCTTACTGATATTATATTTACATGTTTATTTATATATATTTATGTAATGTTTGTATGTTTGTTGCTCAATCACGCTCAACGGCTCAACGGAATTAGCTTTTTGGTACACATAGATAATATTGATCTAGCTTATCTTATCACATAGGATATTTTTTAATTATTTATTTAATTAAACTCTATTACACTTAATTAAAATTCATACAAAAAGGCGGATTTAATGTCATGAGGAATTCTTTACCAGTCGACCATTATTATGATTTTATCTCGTTTTTTTGTGTCACCGTAAAATTATTTTTTATTTCTCTTTCGTTTAATTCTAGTCTGTGTAGGAAAAGTCACCGGCAAAAGCTAGTCTTCTATTATTCTATTGGGTTTGCGCCATATATACTTAAAGTAAACGTGCTTACGGGATGGGCTAATGGGCAATTAAAACAATGTACAATTTTAACATCTAGCTACAACATCGGTTATACTGATCACACCCAAACAAGGTGATTCCGGTCCGAATCATTATCACACGGCAGACGGAAAGGTCAGAATGACGAGAAAAATAATACATATTTTATCAGCCGATTAAGCCCTTTTATTACAATGCGCGATAAGGAGTTAGTACTTTTTATCATTATTTTTATAGTCTAGCTTTACGTGTAGATAAAGTCAAATTAATTTGTCTACGCAGATAGTAGCTAACGATCGGTTCATCATAGAATAAATAGTTTTGTAGACCAAGACCAATATGAAGCAAATAAGCAATATTTTCATTTTCGATTACTTACCATTGTAATAAATCCTAATGTCAACCACAGATTTCTATTAATTTGACATCGTTCAAACGTCAAATAAATATAGCTCATATTCTGGAAAGAAACCGACTGCCGGGACGAAACAATAGTTATGCTATTACGTCTACATATAACGACAGGTGAAGAAATAAAAATTAGTTGCACTACTAATAAAATCTCAAGATCGAAGAAATAAATCACATGTCAAGATAAATTAAAAGAAGAAAGGGGTGGGGGATTTTAAAACTAAAATATGTTGACTGTTTTGTTTAGCAGTCTCTAAAATCAAGCATACAACTAACGAAAATAAAACCTTGAAAAAGTTTACCTACTAATGAGTTTTTTCATAGCGTCCTCTGTCGCCTCCCTCATGTCCACTCCTTCACCTACGATCCCTCCTATAAAGTACCAGCCGTGTTTATTCCCATATATAGATCTATGGTCCGTCACCGGCTGTTTTTCGAACTGGTTGTTGGCTTCTTCATAACTGTATTCATCTTCTATGCTATCAGCACTCTCGTTTTGGCTATCCGTCGCGTCTAAACAACTAGTCGACTCAGACTTTTCAGTGTATGTGAGCAAAGGGTTCAGTTCTGTCTGTTTCTTTTTCTCCTCCTTTTCTAGCTTCTCTATTGACTCTATCTCGGTCTCGCTCAGTTCTATGTCGCTAATATCGCTGAAGACCGTGTCACTCAGGTCGCTGACAAAATCGAGCGCGTTTTTGACAGTTGGAGGTAGTTGAATATTGTCGCCGATGTTTCCTTTAGACTCGAGATGGAGTTTAAGGTTTAAGTAGCCGACTGGAGCGACTGGGTCGTCCGAGTGTAGTACTAATTCTTTATCATCACTGCGAAAGAAATGGTAATGGTCAGAATTTTAAAATAAATCGTTAACTGGTATTTTATATTTATTGGAAAACTAACTAGTTACAATATAAGCTTATACTCTAAAAACTTATGTACTAGAATGTGATTTGATGTGTAAAATAAACAAATTGAAATGTAAATAGTGTAAACGAAGAAATAAAGTGATTTATGGTACCTAGGCTGCACCTTGTAACTACGTCATCAAGAAAAATTAATAAAATAATTATGTTAGTTCTAAAATAAACTCGTGAGCAATATAGGTGTTTTGTTTGGCACATAAGTATTTTTATAAATACTTCGAAATATTCCAAAAGACGCTCGCTTCATGTATCGACGACTGTAGACTGATTTTGATCTAGTGGCGCGCGACACGGACTACAAAACCAGCGGTTGCTAGTTTGAATCCCATCCCCAAACTAAATGTGGAATGGACAAAAATGTATTACTAGTACTAGCTTTGCTTAGTTTGAGGCTGGACAAATGAATTATTTTTAATGGAAATATCCAAATAATAAATTGCCACTTCATACATTAGAATGAAACTTCTAATTATAATTACACAGTGCAGTTGAAGATTTTCATTAAACTTATTACGTATTATTACGTATTGGGCTAATTCCATGATAGCTTACATTCTTTGAAACAGATAATTGATGATGATTGTACAAAAAGATAGACTGAGACAGGTTACTCACATGACTAATCGCTTCCTAAACAGTGGGCAGTCGAGCGTAAAGGTTTCATACTCCCCCCCTTCACCGCACACGTTGAGTCCGTACTTCTCCTGCATGACTAGAAGGTGGGGCTGGATGTCGCGGATCGACATGCCCAGATGTATCCTGGGATCCAGGCCGAGGGCTGCCACCTAGAAGATTGTCCACGTGAGTAAGGTGCAAACCATATAGGATATATAGGACCTGGCGCGGGCGCTGAGTGCTGACATGGCATGAGCGTTTTCTTTTCTAATTAAAAGACTTCGAACTTTTTTGTATGGAGCCCGGCATACCTAATGTTGTAAGTTCCTAAGATTACGTCATTTTGGTGTACACCTATGAAACATACGCCAATCGACAGAGAAAATAATTACAAACAACAAATACTCTTTGCCAAAATGTCATAAAATATATACTTGTTCGTTTGTTCGTTGACGACAGAAAATCTTTATTATTCAGAATTGGGAAAAATAGATTGAAGATTAGGCAAAGAATAAAAAAAAACAAGTTAGTAAGATAGTTGGTAGGGTAATAGATGGGTATAAACCTATTTATTCGAAAATGAAATGAAAAGTATTTATTTCTCAGAAAGTGGTAGCTTATGGTCTTATAAATAAACAGGTTCAACACATTCTGCCCATAATGACGTAGAAATATTAACATAGTAATTATTATAGGTCAGTTAATTATAAATAAAGTTAATCAATTATCAAACATATTATCTTTAATTGTCATATTTAAAAAGTCCTTAACGGAGTAAAAGCATTCTTTCAATAACCATATTTTCAGTTTACATTTGAACTGGCTCAATGTCATTGCTCTAACATTAGCAGGAAGCTTATTATACAATTTTATTGCATTACAGTAAACATTGGTTGAAAATATCTGAAGTCTTTTGTGTGGTACGTAAAGCTTAAGTTTATCTCTTCTCCCTCTGTTGCTTCTAAGCACCTCGTCATGCAGCGGGAAGAGTTGTGGATGTTTTTTAACAAACAAGCAGATTTCAAATATGTATTGACATGGTAGGGGCAAGATTTTAAGCGCCTTAAACAATGGCGTACAATGTTCTAGGTAGTCAGCGCCACTTACAGCCCGTATGCATTTTTTTTGAGCTCTAAACACTCTTAGAACATCTACCGAGTGTCCCCGAGGGTAGATAAAAGATAATGAATGTTACGGCGTGCTGTAATCATCATGCCGTTTATATAATGGAGTAGGCATTTGTTTTAATGTAAGCCTAATTAAACAACAATTTACTAATGTGAGGTACAACCATAGTCGATAATTTAGTGAATACTATGTATGAAAAAACAAAAAGCCGTACCGATAATAATACTTTTGCTGACGCACAACACTTTGAGCGTTAATATACCTCGATATTATGTCATTATACATGTATGTGTAGCAAATCGGACATTACTAAAAAATACCGTGGTCAAATAGAGTAAGCTTAACTCCACGCTAAACGCAAATGTAACCTTATTAGGGAGAAAAATTAATATTATCTTATTATCATAATTATGTATGAAAGTAAAGCAGCCTCCGTATCGTGCTGACAGTTTGTAAATATACACTCAACGTGTTAGTTTGATAACACAAAACCTCTTAGGAGCTGATTCTGCTGCGCATTTAAGCAGCAGAATCAGCTCCTAAGTGGTTTTGCGTTATTTCATTAACACGTTGTATATTATAGTCTTTACATATACCTAGTCATCCGGACCGAAAGGTGATAATTGATTACGCACACTTAGCTAAAGCCTGCTTACTTGACTACTAGATAACATGTCTGGCGTCCCTTTTTTTATACGTTTATACGAACCTTTATGATGATAGCCTCTACGCCACTTGCTATCATCTCTTGCAGCAATTCCTTTTGGTTCCTCCGCCAAAGGTACGCCAAGGATACTAAACCTAGCCTACGACACCTGAAAACACTCATTATTTATAGTTGTTATTATAATCAAGCTTTGTTAGTTTAATTTGGTAAACTATTGTGGTCTGGTTACATTTTTGTCATTTGGGTCTTGGTTACATTTTAACAAAAATATTTGCATGTCTGACCCGGACAGAGCATGATAGCTGACTGGGCCTAATAACTTGCACTATCCTATCTGTACCATGCTTTATACAAATAAACTATTCCATTTCATTTCATTGCTTTGTCGCGGTCTCCACTCAAGAATATACGTCTAGTGTCTACCCCATCGGTTATCGGTTCTACGGCAAATGTGATCCACTGACACTTACTCGTAAGTTTGCTTATTCTTTGAGCTATTGCGATTACTTTAGTTTTATGTCAGATAACTTTCTGATTTTATCCTTCAGAGAAGACTGCGACAAGGCTTGCGCAGCGTAGGGCGCCCTCCGACAAGGTGAAGCGACGATATAAGCGAAGCTGCTGGCCGTGGATGGAAAAGAATAGCCGACTCAGTGGCGTGCATTGCCTCCCCCAATGCACGCCACTGAGCCCACGTCAGTTCACAGCTGGACATAACAGCAATAGCCTGACGTGGGCTGATTATGATGATAACGAGTCTTGCTTTGACCGTCCGTCCGGTATCGGTTAGTCCTGATTGGTATCGAGCGAATCCCAACAACCCTAAAAAGTCAGGTGAAAATGCCTGTTCTAATAAAATTTCAGCGTAATTCAGTTTAGCTGTTAAAGCGTGTCAAAAATCCAAACATCTACAATTTCACATTTATAATATTAGTACACTCCCCGGCACGGTACTTGAGCGCTGGAGGAAAGAGTGGTGATCGCTTTGCGCATCTTACGAGACATCATCCCGAGGCGCGTGTGCGCGGAGCTCGTCACGCAACAGGCCAATCACATAAACGTAATTTCTTTTGCACATTTTTAGCCTAGCGCTCAAAATCGGTGCCGCTAGTTGTAGTAAGATTATTCACGGGTACGGCATAAGGAAATTGTTTGCTTGCCGCCGTATACCCTTTGAATTTGTACGACCGAGTTGCTTATTTATTAGCTTTAAATCTTAATTGAATATAGCCAAAATAGCAAAGACGGTAGTAGGCCACGTGGACGAATAGCATAGTCGTATTAGGCAAACGACGCAGTGTAACCAAAACATTTACGATGGAATTTGTGTAGTTCAATCTTTACTGTTGAACTAGTTTGATAAAATGGAGAAAATACTGCAGTTTTTTTTCTGATTGTTTATTTTGCAAACACGACACTAGATCTTGTTATCGGTTATCCGCGTGTACAATGCGCGTACCCATAACGACCGATTATTATCGCTGTGTTCATTGATATCAAATATTTTCCTTTACTGGAATGAACTAAGAAAATAAAAAACTACATGCCTGCGAATAAAGTAAATAGATAGATAGATAGACACTTTATTGCACAACAAACATGACAAACAAGACACAGCTATGTACAAAGTTGTAATAAAGCATATATAGCTGTGGGGCGGTACCTCCGCGCCTTGCGTATGGTAGTATGCGTATAGTATGGGCGGTACGTAATACGAAGGCAAATAGGAAGCATACGCACGCCCGCCACGGCGTAAATAAATACTTGTGCGTGACGGATAAATATATAATAAATATGCGCTAGCCAGACAACACACAGATTGTCATGTTCTTGAAGGAACAACATCCTCTTGTTGCAGGTTACCCAGCACACCCAGACACGAGATAATTTAGAAAAGTTGGTTTTCTATATTGACCTGAACAGGGAATCGAACCCGGGACCCTTTCATTTAAGACTAATAACCACGCCACTACGCCTATCAAGTCATCTGATGCCTTTGCAGTGTGTAACTTATTCATACTTACACATTTTCCACCCTAATTCTTTGGTAATCTGACAAGATTGCACCAACAGCTACCGCTTCGATATCTATGTCATCCTGAAACAATAAAACGTTGATTACAAAGAACTTTGCAGTTCAATTACTTCTAGATAAGGGTGACATATTTATCAAAGCAGTTAGATGTGCTAGTTAGATCCAGCTGTGGACATAATATGGTAAATATTATGTGACACATACAATGTCAATGATTCCTGTTTCAATGTCACATTGTGGCTGTCTTGACAGTATACTACTGTTTATACATCATGCCTCTATGTTGGTACGTAAACACTTTATTGTTAGAGGAAGTAGATATTATTACATTGTTGTGATGACACCTAATTATGTCCTTATTTTCATATTTATAGAATCATTCATTTCTCCTTTCCATCTATAAATATAAATAAAAGTACTTATGTGGACAAATAAATAAATAATTAAGATGTTAAATACCTAATTTTGTTGTTTCCTGACTGTCTATTAGATCATTACTTATCAAATAAACAAATATTGATATAAGACTTGAGGATCATAAGTATTGCTGCATAAATACTGCAATGCAGTGTACACATTTGGCCAAAGACAAATATACAATAACATAAAATCACAGAAATAAGTATCCAATGATTTATCTCCTAACTTTAACTCATACCTTAATTCTGGACAGAAGTCGGTACAAGTCTTCAACCTCATCATTCTCAGTGGGCTTATAAGTACGCCCTTGGTCCACAGCACCTCCAGTGATGACCTCCCGGTACAGAGGCAGGCCCATCGCTTCAGCGTATAGCTCGATGCCTTGGTGGCCAACTGTCTGATACATGTAGCTATCTAGCTCATCTACAATATAAAAATGTTTTATGACCAACTATTATCTATTAATTGGCTAGCAGGGACTAATGAGATTTCAAAACAAACAGGAGCATTTGGGATTTTTACTTAGAACATGATTATAGTTTTTTAAATCAAATCCGACACTTAATTTTTAATGAGTTCTCAAAAATCATCAGGACTGTTTTTGAATAGATACAATATGTTTAATTTGAATATTAAATTATTAATCAAATATGAGGTACTTTATAGCTGATGTATTACCAAATATAATAAATTAATTGGTTTTTATATTGCCCTTGATTAGATGTGAGCTAATGAGCCTTAAATTATATAGATGTTTTTATTTTATTTACACTATGTAAGGAAACTAATAATTTACATTTAATAAAACATTAGGTAATAACTTTAATGTAGGTACTTAATATTGTTTTAATAATGGTAAGTACATATTATTTATTTATGAGCAAATTTAATAATTGTTCAAAAATCTTTATTACATGAAATTCATAATTTATTTTCAAGCCGTTAATAAACAAGAAGCTTTTAATTAACAACTGTATAGTTTCAAAGAAAGAAAAAACATATTTACTTTACAGGTGTCATAACAGAGAGTCCATCAGTCAACACCAACTCAATACATAATTAAGCTACAGTGCCGCGCTGATTTAACCCTTGAAATCGGAAGCATAGATATCTAAATTGGTTAATAGGACAAAAGTAACCTTTCAGTATCGGTTGGAGGTTGGCCAGGGCCACGATCGAGTGCCCGGCCCCAACGCACTGCATCATGTTGTAGCAGCTGTCCTTGCCGCCGCTGATCAGTGCCACTGTCCTCATCTTGCCCACGGTGCAATAACACTCTCCACAACACAATATTCCTTACATAACCAAAATTTAAGCCAAAAAATTGCAAAATAATAGTCACAACGCGGCTCCGGTCACGGCAGCGACATATCTATGAAAAGCTTATTTTGCGCGCTCCTTACTATCGCGTCTTCACCGCACGGTCAAGATATTATTGTGATGAAGCATAATCGTTATCTATTTTGATATCATTCTTGAATTGTGAGAAATACGTGCCCAAAAAATTAAAGCAACAGAGCAGCTGTCAACGACCGTCACAATCACGTTTAGACATATATTAATCTGTGGTCACAATCACACACAACTGCAGTGTTACCAGACGTGCGATAATTATCCTAGATCCACGATATTTTTTAGTGTAATTCCACAGAAAAATTATTTAATTATCGCACGATAAATCTACGATAATCCACGATATTTTGCTCAGTTGGAGATAACTTTAAGAAATCATTTTAATCCGTGTATTTGAACACATTTTACGTTTATTTGGACAGTCTGACTCTGACAGAACGATAGTGAATTTAATTTCTTTGCTCTAAGAACGAAATCGACTCTTGTCAGCGTAAAATTTGACAGTTTTTCAAGGCGTACTGTCAAACCTTATACACTTGCAGCCTTTGGTGTGACTATACGCAGAGGGCCTACAACGCGCTTCGAATCCAGTACAATAAAGCCTTCAGGATGCTAATTGGCCTTCCCAGATACTGTAGTGCCTCAAGCATGTTCGCTGAAGCAGGTGTTGATGATTTTTATGGCATCATGAGGAAGCGCACTGCGTCAATGCTATGCAGACTACGGGAGAGTTCAAATTGTGTCCTGAAAGGTATTTCAAGGTAAGCTTGACTGTCCCATTCAGTGGCATTGGACTCGAATGCATGTGGGTGGGACATTCAAGTTCCTAAACTGAAATTGACTGCTCTCATCCTGGCAGATTTTAGGATAGTCTGGTTTTAATTCTTTTATTTATTATTATTTTTACTAACATAATATAAGTAGATTACTAACAAAAATGTACGGATGATTATCTGAAATAAACATTTTTATTATTATTATTATTAAAAAGGGTGACTTGTCACTGTCAGTTTGGTGTCAGTCATCGTGACGAAAAAAAACCGGTTTACTTTAATACTTGTGTAGTGAGTACTGCAGTTCAGTTAACAAAACTTGTTATTTTAAAAAGTAAATAAGTGGGTAGTAACAAGATTTAAACTTTTCAGTCGTATATTCTGTTTTTTTCTAGATTCGGTGGAGTTACAAAAACGATAATTTTGTGAACTGGGGTTGCGATAAAAACACGATAATTTTTCAGCAAAACTACGATAATTCTAACCTATGAATCTGGCAGCACTGCACAACTGACAACACAACTTCACACACGGAAGGACCAGTGTGGTAATCGGTGTCTCTGCGACTAACATTTTTGACAGCCTAATTACCAACCGGAGAGCATATCTTGGTACAAAATTATTACATAATGGTTGAAAACAAAAATGCTGCCATTCTAAAAAACAGCAATCAATAAAAATAGTACATTATTTTTCTATCTATCAGCAACTTTGAGTATAGTCAAAGAGCTGAGCACTGATTAGGTAAAACTAGCTGAGCAGCAAGCAATAAGCTGCCTGACCACCGAAGCGGGGCGAGGTGGCGGAGAGGTAAGCGAAGTTAAAATCCACCAATAAAATTGTGTGAAATCTCTGCTCTTCTTTAGTGGACAGGAAAATGTAAACTAGATTTAAAAAATTATACAAAACCGGGAAGTGGAGTGAGGAAAAGGAGCGGGGAAGCGGAGAGGAGAAACGATAAACTTGTTCCTTAACTTTTTCGATTAATATCTGATCCACGTGATATTTCGTGTAGAGTAAAACGCGCGCCGCAGGCAACATAAATGCCTTTTCACATGCTCGCGGTTCCGCATTAAAAAACACAATCTGCATACTTTCTCGCTCCGCACCGCTACCTATAGCTAGCTCCGCGTCTATCTATAGACAGACGCAGTCCGCAACTCCGCTCCGCGTTACTTCGGACCGTTCCGGTAGACCAGGCAGCCTTGCTACACACATCCGGAATTTTTCAGAACTCCATACAAAACGGGATTGAATCCGGGCTTGTCCGGAGCTGTTTTGTATGGAGTTCTGAAAAAATCCGGATGTGGGGATGTTGGGCTGAAGTTGACTGAAGGATAGACCAATGGCAGCTGAGCTTGACCTCACAATGTCAAGACGCGTCCAGAGACGCGTCCGTCACTGTTTGTCACTGGCTTAAAAAACGAACGAGGAGACTTAAAAAATAAAACTTGCCTGAAATGAAAAAACCTGTTAGCCGGTCTAGTAAATTGAACTAGAATAATAATGAATACTACTGAAAACTTCTTCTTCTTTCATTCTTACATTGTACACTGCAGAGCAATTCTGTCAGTAGGTGCAATTTTTCAAATAGTATAATAAGTAAGTATACTCTTCGTTTACGATGTCATCAAAAGCTATCGAATAAAATTAGGCACCTTTGGTAATTTATTTATTTATTAATGGAAAACAAACATCACTCATTAAACAGTTTTCGAAAATATACATATTATCATGGATTATGGAATGGATATATGATATTTAAGAATGGATATTGGATGGAATGGATTTTGGATTATATACATTTCTACTCGCGATCGCGAGTAGAAATGTATATAATCCAAAACTAGATATTTCTTTAAAGTTAAAGTTAAATATATTTCTTGAATTAAACAAAGGTTAACAAACAAAACAGAATTACAAACAATAAATACACATCAAAATGAGATAGTAATACACTTAGGCTCGGACTATATGCATCCGGAATTTTCCAGAACCCCATACAAAACGAGTTGAATCCGAGTTTGTCTGGAGTGGAGCCGTTTTGTATGGTGTTCTGAAAAATTCCGGATGTATGTAGGCCGAGCCCTCAAGAGAGGAAAGTATCATCAAGTTACACTTTGAAAAATTCAGTATCAATTTTATTTTTAAAATAATTAGGTCTCGCCGTAAAGTTTTTAAACTAAAATAAGAATTCTATCTAAATTTGTAGTAATTTCAAATTCAAATCTTTATTCACAGCAAAATACATATTGCGTTGAATATCTTACAAAAAATAATATCTCAAATTTTTCTCAACAAAATCAAACATCATAACTTATTGAAAATGTCACAATTTATAATAATAATGTAATTGCAAAAAAAAAAACAATTGAAGTATTCGATATTAAGTACCTACTAAGTATTATTGATTAATTACAAATTATGTCAAATGCACTGAAAAATCATAAATCGTCAAAAACAAAGTATATTTCTCCATTAAAATTTTGTCAAAAATAACTATCTATCTACTTGGTCCATCCTCAAGGTATTCCACCACAGAATAATAACATTTTCTTAAGAGAAATGACTTCAGTTTTCCTTTAAAAACCGATAATTTGTTGATGGACTTCAGTTCTATCGGGAGTCTATTAAACAGACGCGCTTGCATCAACATAGAGACTGAGATGATTTCTTCTGGAGTTGGCACGAACTGGACCCTTACTATATATGGTTAGGGTAAGCTTATGAGCTTACAGAAAACCATTCAGTTTCCGGGCAGTATAAAAGCAGGCCTGCTATAAGAGGTCATGGTAAGGGCCCTGGTAGTTGTATCTTGACCCTAGATAGAAGCTCGATATTAATCATTTTTACCATTGTTAGGTTTTGAAGAAATATTAGGTCAACTGCCTATCTCCGCAGTTTTAGTGGAAGTAAGTGATGACGTTGACTGTTATCAATGTAGTTAGAGCTTGAGTTTAACCGGTGTTTACAATTAAAAAATCTTAGAAACTTTTTCTGATTTTTTTCAATTTTATTTACATTAGTTCATATTGAGGATTCCAAGTTTACATGCATTATTCTAGTTGACTTCTAACTAGTGAACAGTACAGAATTTTAAGCGATTAAACCATTTTGATTTTTTTTTGTGATTCTAATTATAAATCCTAGTGCCTTTGTGGCTTTAGATATTATAATTTTAATATGTTTATCAAGGAATCTTAGAATCTAATGTTACACCCAGATCTCTCGTGTGATGATGAGTGATGGAGCGATGGTTGGTTTATTGTATATTTAAAACGTAATCCACTTCAAGATCTGGTAAATGTAATACAATTGTATTTAGAGACGTTTAGTTCAAGTTTGTTAATCACACAGTAATGCTGTAACCTGTCAAGATCCTGTTGTAATGAATGTCATTAACAAATAATATAAACAGAAGAGCAGGCAGAGAAGCCTGAATGTGAAGATCGTTAAGAATTGCAGTCTGGCATCAATCATAATCATTTGATGTAATCATTTATTTGTCTAGTAATGGTGTAGTGGTGACCCGTCTCCATCATCAACTGACAAATCTGAGAGCAGTAGCCTTCAACATCACACCTAAAGTGGTGTTGGATGTAATGATGACCTTGCCTTTTTTAATGTACTTACTTACATATATATCAAGGGCGCTGCAGAGCAGAGCTAAGTTTACCATGATATCAAAAAGTGATCAGAAACTTTCTATCAACAAACCTACACAGACTGTTGAAATCATAACCCTTCATTTCAGTTTTGCCGTAGTCAGGTAAAAAAGACAGCCATTTTGAGTCAAATAGCGATTGCTCATTGCTGTTGATAAGCGCCATCTGTTCTTTATTTGAGTAACTTTCAAAAGATATCTATCATAAACTGAGTTTTAATTAAATATAATCGGTACACTTTGTAAGTTTTTTTGGATAAAAATAAAATAAAATATATCATGCATTTCTGTCTCAGCTTCATGGAATCCTTATTTAATGCAATATTTTTGCTGTTTTTTAAGAAATACATATGAACTTGTTCCTCAAAATTGTCAAATTCGTCTGTAGTAATGATGTTGCCATTTCTAAAATATGGTACATTCATTGTTATTTACATGTTTTAATTAATTCTATCTTTTAATTTACTTGAATCGATTAATAATATTGCAAAAAATATTGCAAGTATTATTTAAGTACAGTAAGTAAATCTAAACGATTTTTTTATCACCATAAAAGTTGTTCCGTGACAAAGTGAATGCTCGAGTACAGACGTTATTATACAAACTGTTACTCACTATGGCTGGTTTGTCAGATTATTGATGCGGTGGTTTGAATCACGTTTGAATTTTAGTGCGGAGCTTCTTAATTCCTTACAGTTTCATTTCTTTTTGACGTTTATTATTTAAATGAATTTGTGTGTTGTGTAGATTAAAAATTAACAAAGTGCTATCAAGTGTGTGATCATGGTTTTGGCCGAGAGGAGTAATGATGTTCGGAACGGGAAGCGGTCAAGGGGGCCAAGCCCCAATGGCCATGGAAGTCCAGATTCCAGTTCAGAAGATGAAAATGGTATTAAACATGTTATATTTGTATTAGCATAAGGAGAACAAGATAGATTAAGTAGAGTCTTGGCTGTCAGTTGTTTTTTTACGATCAGTACTTGCGCGTTTCATCAACTGATGCCAGGTGCTTTAGAAATACATCAGAAATGTAGGTGCTTTTGTGTACTAATGTTGTGAAGTGATGGGTTATTTGTTCATACCAGCCATCTTACATGCTTATTTTTGTGCTTTTCATCATCCGCCTTCATGCTGCGTTCATCTCATCACTACCAATGTAACTCGCCACCAAGCAGTAGTACCCTTTGCAGCTGAGAAGATTAGAGTGGGTAGGGACTACCAGGCGGTCTGCCCTGAGTTGGAACCTGTGGAGCAGAGGCGGCCAGAGTTGATATCGGACCGAGCCCTGCTGGTGTGGTCACCCACTGCTGATATATCAGACAACAAATGTAAGTAATGTGTAGCCATCAATAGCTTGACTGCCATAGACACAGACCTCCTAACTGGACTTTTCACTGTCTGACTAATAAAATGGTTTTATGCTTCTTGGTTTCGAACATGTCTTCTTTGGCATTCTGAATCTTGGGAGACAATAAAAAAAAATCTTTAATTACCACAAATAATCTAGCCCTAAACTAAGACTAGACAACGAATAGACATACTTCAATTAATTTGAATAGATATCCATGGTACAAATGCTTGTGCGCTTTACACAAGCACTTGTCCCTGGCAGGATTTGATCCTGCAACATCTAGATGGTTAGTCATCAAAGTTGTCTTTGTGGTGGTCAAGTTACACCTCAAATTCAATTTTTTGATTCATGTAACAACTTGTAAATTGTTTTAGTGGATGAATACATAACAACCGCTAAAGAAAAATATGGTTACAATGGAGAACAGGCACTTGGTATGTTGTTTTGGCACAAACATGATCTAAACCGAGCCTCCATGGACTTGGCAAATTTCACCCCTTTCCCTGATGAGTGGACCGTTGAAGATAAGGTGCTGTTTGAACAAGCTTTTCAGTTCCATGGGAAGAGCTTTCACAGAATACGGCAAATGGTATGATGTAATTTTTAAAATACCTATATTTTTTTCTTTTTTGTTTTATGGTGACATACACCACATTTAAGTTACTCCTTAGTAACTTCTGCTGTAGTTATATATTTTTCTGCAATAGAATAATTTTGTCTATACAGAATAATTACTAAATGTATATCATAACCATTTAGGCATTAGAAAAATATGGAGTTAGTACTTTTATTTAGCTGGCAAATTGTTTTTTTTCTGATAGTCCAAACAGGTAGTACTTCAGTTATAAATAATGAAGTATTCATCATACTTCAGCTCAGCTTAATTAATACTTTTATTTATCTTTGAAATAATAAAGCAGCGTTAAAAAAACATAGATAATCTCTATTTTTATTATTAGAGTCTTGAAGGGTTTCTTTACTTTTGCTAAGTGCTGCTTTGTCTTTACCATGTGGTATTTATTCCTTCTCCGATAACTGTAACTAAAAAGGTGGTATTTTTCCTAACAGTTGCCCGATAAATCAATAGCATCCTTAGTCAAATACTATTACTCATGGAAGAAAACACGAGCACGCACATCCTTGATGGATGTGGTTGGTGAGGGTCGCAATGCCACCAGCTCTGGCACGGGCAAATCAGCTGTGTCAGAACCAGGTGGCTCCGACAAGGAGTCTGATAACGATGAGAAGGTACGTAACACAAAAACTATATTGCTTCCATTGTACATTTAGTCCTAACTGAATATAATTTTGCTTATTATTTTGTTTCATTGTATGCAGTCCCGCATTTGAAAGTAGGAATACATAAGTAATGTACTTGATGATACTGTATCTGGATTGTCCAATTACAATTATTTGAGAGTACTTCATCTTAATTCTTATGTGGCACATTAGTTAGTACATAGAAATGCAGAGGAGATTCCAACAGTTGCTGTTATTCTTCATTATTTGTACTATTACCTACTAAGCAACAAAATTTCAGATAATTAAAAAGCTCTGCATGTAGAGAATTATAGAGTTAAGACCGGAGAGAGGTTTTAGACACTGTTGTGTAAATAATGAGCTGGACAAGTTTTTGGGTGCTTTGATAATCTTTGAGTTATGGATCTGTATTGGCTATGGCAGAAGTGGACTTACCATCGGGGTATAGTCCGCGGAGGGAAGCCGGAGGACGCTGGCGCGGCCTCTCTCCGAGCTACGGGTCAGCCGGCCGCGCAGGTGCGTCATTACCTACAACCATAACTTTGCTGTCACCATGGAATCGATGTACAGTGTCTTCTTTCACTCTCTCACGATGTCTATTCGATCGGTGTGCTGTCATATTACATACTTGATGTTTATCAAATCCTGTCTCAGACATTTGCCTGTTGCAACTACCCTAACTCCCTTTTATGTGTCTGTCATGCCATTGTCGTTGCACTCCATGACATTTTTATTTTCATCATGCAATATTTTTTTTGTGGTATGACACGCTTTGAATTTTTGTTTGAATTCATTTCATCCATTTATGAAGAAAATTGCCAATTTTTCTTGTAAACGAAACAGATTTTCTTAAAAAAGCTGCTCATTTATTCAGTTTTGATGTTGTCATAATTCAGGCAGTACACTTGGCTGCTATTGATATTGCTTTTTATTTTTTGTTGACTGCTCTGCATTTTTATCTACAAACTAAGACTGCTCAGCTCATTCTAATTGATGGTTCATCAAGTCTGTGTTACATCATTCAATATTTCTCCTATTTCATTAACACTCTTTTATTCAATATTCTCCTCTGTAAATTATTATGACATATTCGTAATTTTCTTATTAAATAAACAAAGAAAATTGTTACTGAAAAAGGAGAAGCTTATCTTAACTGACATACTTATCGAAATGTATTACATTCCTAATTATTGTATAATATGTTGCACTATATGATAACTCTAAGATTAGTATCATGCTAGTCCTATCCTGCTTTATCCTAACATATCCCCGCATGCTTCCTTTAATAGCCCCAGATAGAAGGAAACTTCCATAGTGAGTCTTATGTGTGCAGAATATGATTAATATTCTAATGGGTTTTTTTAAAAGAAGTGTGTGAGGAGTGTACGTGTTGGTTCGTCCCTAGTTAATGTTATAGGTGTGTCGGTAGTAAAATATTGTTGGGTGGTAGGGCGAGGCGGGCGGCGACGCCGGCCGGTGGTGCACGCTGTGCGGCATTCTCTGCTCGCAGACCACGGCGCACAACTCGCACAAGTTGTGCCAGGCATGCCTCGTGCACGCCAGGTCGGTACCGTCACTTATCAATTATCATAATACAGTTTGCAGTCACTTGCATGTTTTCTTACTATTAAATTAGAGCGTGATTTAGGCAATGCATTACCAGGGCTGCCATCTGGCCTGGCTCTCCGGATTTATCTCGGTCGCTCCGGCGGGTTTCATAGCTGTAACGAGCTCATCAAAATTTTAAAGATTACATTTGGCTTCGTTGTTTGATACAGTAGTCGTATGTCGTTAGAGATCGTTTAGATGGCAGCCCTAGGCTTAGAGGATGGTTGTTTGAATATTGGCGGTCTGTGACAGACGCACCGGCACGATGCGCCCGCTGTGCGGCCCGTCTGGGCGGCGTGGGCCCGGCTCGAAACAGCTTCGGTTCAAGCACCGGCTGCCGCGCGGCATATACATCAATCACGACGATCTCGTCGCCATGGCCACCGGCCCGCAGCCCGGGGACGCTCCGCAACCCGGCCTAGTCAATCAGGGCGAAGCGATGCTTAAAGCGATGGACAGGGAAATTATATCGCTCAAGAGACAAGTAAGAGGCCACTGTTGCTATGTAGTGCCGACACATTCTCACCCTTACGTTGACACCGAGCGCAGCGCAATTCGGACATTACATCAATCAGATGGGCGTGGATGTTGTGTGTGATGTAATGTGAGAATGTGAAAACAATAGCTCTCATAGCATAGACAAACGTAGTGCTCATAATACTGCATTTAATTAGGTGGTACCATCGATATTCTGCACACATAGTACTAGTTATCCAGCTATATTTGAGTACTAGTATTTTTATTAAAATATGCTTGCGCAGTCTATTTATTTACTATGCTATGCGATTGTCCCCTAAGAGAACCTGCATATTTGTTTCTTTGGATAATCCAGATATGCACAAATCATTTCCTTTTACTTATTTGAAATTAATATTGACTGCCGACATTTTATTATTATTTATTGCTGTTTTATATGATTGTAGTTTAAAAAGTGAATATTCTTAGTGTAGTGTTTGTTGTTTGTGTGTAGGTCCAGCAAAACAAACAGCAGCTGAGCGCAATGAAGCGAAAGGTCGGCGACACAGGGGTGGAAGATCTCAGGCCAGGGGAGCCCCCGGCTAAGATCAATTCGCGCTGGACAAATGACGAGCTACTTATGGCCGTGACAGCCGTTAGGAAATACGGTGAGTTATGTATGATTCATTGTTTAGTTTCAGAAAATTAACAATCAAATCCCTATACCATCGACTTAATTCATCTATGATGGATGACTAAAGTGTATTGTTGTCAGATATATCCTTACTTTTACTTCAATTTTAGTGCATAACAATCCCTTGTACTGGGAAGGTAACTGTCTTATTCGTTGTCGCGATGTCAGGATAATTGCAATGGACATTTAGTCGTGTTGATTGGTTGTCGCTCAGAATAGTTCCGTGACTTAGCAGCGTGCAGCGTTACAGCCATGGGTAAATTCATATTCCGGAAGTCGTCAAGAAGGAAGCAAAGAAATTTTGGAACGAAATTTTGCATAGCATTTTGATCTTATCCCGCGTAACAGCACGTCTTTGCGAGAATTATCGCGCTCAAATGCGCGCTTATTTCTGTTTTATGACCAAAACATGACCATCTGATTTTTATCATAAACAGCTCATCAACCTACCATAAAACATCAACATTTCTCGATTGATATTGAACACCATGTTACACTAAGTTGAAATCGGTTGAGGTTTGTCCTTTTGTGGTTGGTCGATAGGATATTGACTACTCACAAAATAAAGTTCGAAATGTTTTCCTCCAAAACATTTGTTTTGCTTTTACCTCAATGTGAATTGTGCGTTGTTTCCAACGCAGTTGTCATACAATTATTCGTGTGCGGTGGAGTAAACGGGTTCTCAAGTGGAGACACGTCTCGACAAACGTAGTGTAGGACGTACGGATCGAGCTAGGCTCGATGGACCTACGACCTTTATTTGGAAGATGACTGGCTGTGGCTAAATGAAAAAAGCGTGCTCTTTAGCGTTTTTTTTTAGAGGACTTACGTCCAACCAGACTTGGGCAAAATGTAATCAGATTAATGATTAACGATTATGATTACAATGTGTAATCTATAATCATGATTACAGATTACAAAAAATAATCAAGAAAGTAATCATTTGGTGATTAATGATTATTAGTTTGTAATCGTAATCTTGATTACTTTTAATGATTGATTAAGATCAACTGTAAGATTTTTAAAAATCAAATAAAAAACAAATTGTTTAACAATAAATCATCTTAATACTGGGTGTACAAGAGAAAACCACGTGATTAGCTGCTCAACAACTTTTACTATCGTTACAGTTGATCTTGATCTTGAAGTGATAATTTGTGTTTATCCTAACCTAACTGTATCTAGGTTAGGTTAGGATAAACACAAATTATCACTTTAAATAACATCAATAAAATATCAATTAGTTATATGAATTAAATTATATCAATTATAATTTACCTAGGCTCAGTTAACATGTTAACGACAGCTACGTGACGTGATTTTTGGTCTGAAAAGGCAATACCGACGCGAGAGCCGCTCAGCCGCTCTGCGTAATTTTTGTATCGAAAAGGCAATACCGTACCGTAAGAAGTGCCGTTTGTTATTTTCAATGATTTTCACTTTGAGAATTTTTATATATTGTAAATAGATTTAATTAGCTAATAGAATGAGTTCGAGAGGTAAACCTCGAAAGCGATGGCGCGATGACTTAGACAATTTTCTCAAAGATTGGCAAGCCCTAACCACCGATAGGGATAAGTGGAGAGGTTTGGGGAAGGTCTTTGCCCAGCAGTGGGATGGAAATGGCTAATTAAAAAAAACGGAATGAGGAATGAATATTGAAAGGTAGTCCGAAAAATCTGTGTGTTTGGCTAGAAACAGACAGCGCATACGAGTTAGAGTAGGATGCACTCAACCGCTGACGCGTGCAGTTTTCGAGCCTCGGGATTGGTCCGCCCAGCCGAAAAATGATTGATAAGTAACGGTTTTTAGAAAGAAATAAAGGATTAAAAAGAATTTCAACGTTTGAGAATCCAGCCAGCACCTCTCCATACACGCACCCTCTCCTACCTACAGTCCACTGACCTACCGTGATCACACACAACACAACAATAATCATGTAATCTTGATTACTAACTACTGTAATCATGATTAAAGATTACATTTGTAGTCTTGATTAAAAGTAATCATGACTACTTTAATCTGATTAAAAGTAATCATGATTATTTTTAATCAGATTATTAATCTGATTACAAAAGTAGTTGATTACGCCCAACTCTGCGTCCAACAGTGGACTGCAGCAATCGGCTGATGATAATGATGATGGTT
Source organism: Anania hortulata (assembly GCA_963576865.1). Classification (NCBI taxonomy): domain Eukaryota; kingdom Metazoa; phylum Arthropoda; class Insecta; order Lepidoptera; family Crambidae; genus Anania; species Anania hortulata. Next base: position 4,465,646 of record OY756400.1, read on the forward strand.
CTGCTAACGGACGACTGACGTCTTGTTCACAACGCCTTACTTGAAAGAGCAGTAAAGGCCTTCCATCATTACTCTCTTGATAAGTTCGGAAGTTCAGAACAGTTTTATTTCTAGGTAAGGACTTCCAAGCGATCGCGGAGACACTCGGCACGAAGACTGAGGCGCACGTGCGGTCGTTCTTCATCTCGTACCGGCGCCGCTACAACCTGGACGCCGTGGTGCGCGAGCACGAGGCCGAGCGTCCGCCGCCGCACCACATACAGGGTGAGTGCTCAACGTATCAGCTCGTACCGGCGCCGCTACAACCTGGACGCCGTGGTGCGCGAGCACGAGGCCGAGCGCCCGCCGCCGCACCACATACAGGGTGAGTGCTCAACGTATCAGCTCGTACCGGCGCCGCTACAACCTGGACGCCGTGGTGCGCGAGCACGAGGCCGAGCGCCCGCCGCCGCACCACATACAGGGTGAGTGCTCAACGTATCAGCTCGTACCGGCGCCGCTACAACCTGGACGCCGTGGTGCGCGAGCACGAGGCCGAGCGCCCGCCGCCGCACCACATACAGGGTGAGTGCTCAACGTATCAGCTCGTACCGGCGCCGCTACAACCTGGACGCCGTGGTGCGCGAGCACGAGGCCGAGCGCCCGCCGCCGCACCACATACAGGGTGAGTGCTCAACGTATCAGCTCGTACCGGCGCCGCTACAACCTGGACGCCGTGGTGCGCGAGCACGAGGCCGAGCGTCCGCCGCCGCACCACATACAGGGTGAGTGCTCAACGTATCAGCTCGTACCGGCGCCGCTACAACCTGGACGCCGTGGTGCGCGAGCACGAGGCCGAGCGCCCGCCGCCGCACCACATACAGGGTGAGTGCTCAACGTATCAGCTCGTACCGGCGCCGCTACAACCTGGACGCCGTGGTGCGCGAGCACGAGGCCGAGCGCCCGCCGCCGCACCACATACAGGGTGAGTGCTCAACGTATCAGCTCGTACCGGCGCCGCTACAACCTGGACGCCGTGGTGCGCGAGCACGAGGCCGAGCGCCCGCCGCCGCACCACATACAGGGTGAGTGCTCAACGTATCAGCTCGTACCGGCGCCGCTACAACCTGGACGCCGTGGTGCGCGAGCACGAGGCCGAGCGCCCGCCGCCGCACCACATACAGGGTGAGTGCTCAACGTATCAGCTCGTACCGGCGCCGCTACAACCTGGACGCCGTGGTGCGCGAGCACGAGGCCGAGCGCCCGCCGCCGCACCACATACAGGGTGAGTGCTCAACGTATCAGCTCGTACCGGCGCCGCTACAACCTGGACGCCGTGGTGCGCGAGCACGAGGCCGAGCGTCCGCCGCCGCACCACATACAGGGTGAGTGCTCAACGTATCAGCTCGTACCGGCGCCGCTACAACCTGGACGCCGTGGTGGACTTAGTTCAATAGGCATGAATTCAATTTGACAACAGCCAGTCTTTATTTATATTATGTCAGTGATTTTGCAGATGGCTAGTAGTCCGAATGCAAACCGTCTGTAATGGCCCTTAGACCGTTATCACACTCGCTCGCAAATAAATGTCAACGCAATAAATTTTATCACAATAAACCTAAGCCACCTTAAGCCATATATCAGGCTTTTCATTCAGGCTTATATCAGGCGAGTCTGCATTACAATCACAAAAAGTTTGACGTTTTATACATACACTATAATTACCGTAGGTAGGTACTTGATACCCGAGCGAAGCCGGAGATGACTTCACGCCTAACATCTTGTGTACGTAATTAAATTTGATAAATTACTCATAACTGTTTATTAATGTTAATTTAATAAGTGACACTTATGCCATGTTTTGCGGAAACCGGCAAGCTACGTAGGAAGCAAATGTCTGGCCATGCCGCCACCGCCAGGTCCTGGCAAAAGGGGTAGACCGAAGAAATGCTGGCTCGACGTCGTGAGGGCTGACTTGCGTGCCAATGATCTCACAACTAGAGACGCTCAAGACCGCGCGAAGTGGAGGAGTAAATCGAAGAAAGCGGACCCTGGGCTCCAAAGCAATGGCTTTGGACGCAACCGGGATTGACCGTATAGATGAAGAAGAAGACACTTATGCACTTACGCAATCAATTAAATAATCAGCATTTATAAAAATAAATAAAAAACGCTCTTATATCAGCTTCAGTTTTGTGTGACAGGATAATCTGATGATGGAGCCAGGATGTGGACTCATTAATGACTTCTACTAAATCCCTCAAGATTAAGCTCATTTGATTTGTTTTGACCAGTCACACATAGCATTACATAAAGGGTGTCACGTGAGCACAAGCAACGCCCTTGTCGCCTCGCGTTTTTCAAAACATTTTAAACAAATTTTAGTCTTTAAATGACTTTTTTGAAATTTTGTCTAAATTTTATTCGACCTCCCAGCTAATACACTAATTCGATCCGCTGTTTGGTCTCTTCATCTTCTTTCTTTTAGATAAATAAATTGATTTCGTTTCAAACTTTTATAGTAAAACAAAGTCGGGTCGGGTTAGTTACACCATTTATAGTAAGTCAAGAATGGCTGGACCGATTGTAATCATATTTGGTTTGTTGGATTTGTCTCCGTCCAGAATAGCAGAATAAGTATTAAAAGATCAGAAAAAAAAATACGAAAAAAAAAATTGACAAATAAATTTTCAGAGAAGTTATAGAATAAAATTTGTTTAAAATGTTTACATTTTGGTTTAGTTTATAGAAGCGTGTTTAATAGTTTCCAAACTATATTTTAATAATGATGTAGGTACAACGAGCACAGAGGCGGCCGACAACGCGGCGGAGAACACCACCACAAACAACGGCACCGTGTCGCCGCAGACCACCGCTAAGGATGAAAAGGTATTTCCTAATTAACCACTAATTAGTAAGCCTATTAGCTGATTGAGGATGCGCGTGCGTCGAATCACGGATGTACTCGTAGTAATTAGGTGAAACCGTCGAGACCAAAAGTAAATGGTAACTTGTCTCTCTTAATTAATTTTATTTATTAATTATCTTTAAACAAACATCTAGTTTATACAGTAATAATGTTGGCGAAATATAAGTGCTATCAAAATTTAATACAAAGGGATTTGGACCTAAAATCCTAACACACACCCTAAACATAAAGTACGTATATTTATGTATAATAATTTTATGTTGATTAGGCAAGTCAACCATGGCCGCCACCTGTCACATCGTAATTATTGAAAATACAAAGCAGTTTTATTATTATCGGTTTATTCACGATCGGTTTTGAGAAATCTATGCTTGTGCGAGCTTGTTTTGGTTAAAGACCCATAATGTCGCTATACAATCTAAAGTTATTACTTTTTATCTATGAATGGGGTTCCTTATTGGTAAGTAGTTAATATAGGATTGATGAGTAGTTACAGCGGACGTAGATGTATTCATTTGCTTCAACAAAAGCGCAATCCGGCTGGGCTTTACAAAGCTTATTTGAATTCATAAATCAGAAACCTGAAAAATCGGTATTTAAGCTTTTTGGAAGTCGACAGGGTTAAGAAAATGAAATTCTATTTAGTCTGTCAGTCAGAAAATCAAAAAATATGGACCCTTATTTTTTCATTTTTCAATCAACCAAAGAATTGAAAAAGTAAAGCTTGTGACCTCACTTATAAGTATAAATTGTACCAAGACTTGACGTCATGTGACATTTCAATTCAATATATTATCTCTAATATTTTGATTATGTGAAAAAAGAAAAAATACGTGTCCAATACTTTTTGATGATCTACCCAATGGAAGAAGTTAGTCGTCATCCCTATTATATAGGCACAGCAGTTGTTCCAAAGTACGTAATGTATCCCCCTTTGCCCAGACGGAGGTGGACAGCGAGGGCGTGCCCATCGGCGCGCCGGGCGAGCAGGGCGGCCCGCCCACCACGCCGCCCAAGCACAAGCCCGCCAAGTGCGAGCGCTAAGCCGCCCTCCCCCTACCCCTACCTCACTGTCTGCTACTAGTAGTAGTAGTAGTCGAAGCGTGGACACCGCCACTCCGGACCGAGCTGACGTCGCGTGGGCAAGTTTTTGCTAAATTCATACATGAATACAGCGTAATAGGGAATATCAACAAAAAATAATATGTATATTGTTTTTACTATACAGTATGTAAAATAACAGAAAGCGTTCCCTTCAGCCAGTTTATGTACACTCACCGACAGGTCAACCTATCCGAATCGTTAAAAGTCATTGAACCGATTTTTTTACTTTAAGTCCGACATGTAAGGATCAATATTAATTGAGAACATTTGACGTATTGTTGTACGTTGACAAGTTGTTGTCATCATTAAAAGATTAAAAAAAAAAAAAAAAATAAGCATAAAGCAATTCAAAATAAAAAACACTTTATTTTAAACCTAAAATCGTAATGCATAATAGTAGCTAGCATAATTAAAATGCGGAAACTGCCATCGTTATTTTTCTATCTTGCTAGCACGGTGGGCAAAGGGTCGGACGTTCATAATTTTTTATATAATTTTAAAATTAAAAAAGTTTAATTTGGGAATATACATTTTTGTATGTATGGTATAGTATAGTATAGTATTACAGGTTAACGGGAACGCCTTTTGTTAGTTAACATATAGTATTTATAACAAATTATATAAAATTATAGTGCTAATAGTAAAAACAAATTTGATTTTTGGCAAACAATAGCCATTATACAGTAATTAGAAATTGAGATATACCTGTCTCTTTCTGAAACAACTTTAAACAATGAAAAATGTATAGCAGACGTATACTGTGACGTCACGGTACATGTCGTATCTGCTTTTCTAGAGGCGACTTTAATGGGTTGTAAGTCAGGTATTTATCAATATTTTTTTTTAATTCTTTAAGTTTTGTTAATTATAATTAAGTACTATTTATTTTAAGATCAAATAAAATTATATGCATATTCCCTATTGTCAAATGTAATTTTCTATGAATTTTGAAAAGAGGCGACCCGTAGCGTAATTACTCGTATGTCCGGATTTTGTCGAAGCGTGTTCAAGCACTTAAGGCCTGAGTGTCAGGGAAGCGTGTGATCATTGACCGTTAGGAATGGATTGTTTTCACATTGAGGTGTTTAATTAAACTCTCGATAGAAGTCCAATCAAATGGACCAATGTCTTAATTGGACTGTTGTGTATGCGTTTCGCTACTGACGATTGGTAAAACGCAGGAGTGTTTTGACATTTTGAGTAGAATACATTTTTATGATTTCGCTTCTGGTTTTTTCATTGATTATTAAAAGTTATAAACGCTTAACCATGGCCATTGTAATCGCCAAGCCTTTGATCATGAGCGATTTAATAAAGAACCAGTTATTAAATGGTCCCTGTAAAATAATTTAACTGTCATGGCTCGCGTAAGCAATCGTCCCTATTTAGTAAAATTGTTTGCGTTGATACATACTGCTGCTAATTCGTCAATGTTGAAACAGCCCGAAGGAGCCTGGTCGATCCACACGCTTCAATAAACCTATCACTCAGGCCTTACACTAGGCCCGTTGCACGGACGCTCTGCTGCTCGTCGCTATAACCTAACCAATAAAAATTACCAAAACCAAGCCTGAACACAAAGTAACATCGTTACAGTCGAACTAAAAAGCTTTACTGCATAAGTAATTTGTACAAAAATGTTATAACAATCACTTAGAATTGTACTCGAACACCGTAAGCACTACTGCTATGGTACATTGTAGACCGATAACTATTGGCCGGTTTTACACCCCTTTTAAACTCCCCCATGGTCGTTCTTACTGCGATCAAGCTATAAATGGCGCGTGAGTCATCTACGTGATTCTCGTAAGTTTGTCATTCCCATACATTTTTGAACCTTTTTTGTTTGTCGATAAACTAATGTTACTTTGTCAAAGCCACCTAAAATCTATTTTGGCTTTTAATGGTTGTTCGATGTATTTCAGACATAAACATATAATCAATATATACTTATATCGGTTATACTAATCTATCAAGAGACTTATATAAATGATCATTAGTCGTTTTACTAAGTAACTACAAAAAGTAATTGATAGGCCATGTTTGAGAATAGATAAAACTTCCGAACATTTACATTTCTATTCGTACACAAACACTTGTCTTGTCAAACCCATTTTGTTTTAAAGACGGATGTAATGAACACATAAACTATATTTTTGACATTTTTAAAAATCAATTTTCTATAAAATAAAAAAAATAAAAAAAATAATGCTCTTTCGTAAAATGAAGATTAAATATTACTTCTATTATAATACTATCCTACGAGTATTTCTTAGCTACTTCAACAGTAATTCGTTTTATCAGTGGTGCTCCTAAATGGACCTATGATTGTCCAAAGAAAGAAAAAAAAAAAAATACATCCTAGTAATATTAGTTTTGTATTCTACACGAATATAATAATATAGTTGTATATAAATTAATAAAAAGCGATGAGACGAAGCAGACCGATTCGTGCATACGAAGCCGGCTTTTAGCCTATACATTTTAACTAAACATGTATCTTATGAAGCTAAACGGTTGATGCTTCTATAAAGAGAATCACAATGTATTTTTGTGCACAAAAGTGTTACTACTGTATTATATTATGCCTATAGAACGTCCAGTGACGAAAACTATAACTCGTCTTTGATAGCTGAGTGCAAGAATTTTTACATTTATCACGAGAACTGATTTGTCATTCTGTTAGTTTTAATTTTCAATACATGTTCAATGTTAATAAATCGAATGGCCATTAGTTAACAAATCGCAATAATATTATATTTAGCTATAAATATCTCAAATAAAGTAATGAATGGTGCAAGTAATTTTTATATCAGGCAGAGAGTGAGTAAGTGGTGACTGCATCAGAACGAGCTGATGTTGTCAGTGTGAATATGAATGTAATGACTGTATACGCTTTAGGAAAACATCATATTATGGACCTATGTATATAATAACGGTATACTAGACTTAAGATATTTTTCATTCTTTGGGAAGCTGATTTTACTATAACTAAAGAGAATAGTAAGTTGTGCATTTCCTGCTTTCGGTTTGTTGTATGTCGTCGCCGCGCGTCGTTAGAGAAAAGCCACAATCCGTTGCGTTGCGTAACGCTGCGTAATTTTATATATTTATTATGTGACATGCCAAATTGTCCGTTGCGTCGTCGCGGCACCTGGTAAGTCGAATTATTCCGTTGAGACGTATCAACGCAACGCAACGGAACAGTGTGGCTTCTCTCTTAGCTGCCCAAGAGCAACCGTTTTGAATGTTTGTATGATCTCTACGAAATTATATTTGGCGTTGTGTGATAGTCTTTTAAAATAGGACGAAATATATTATTCACTTGCCTTAAGTAATTTTACATATTGTATACTCGCATGCGGAACTATGACTAACTATACAGATAAGGATGTATTCAATGTATTGCCGAATACGCGATGTTATTACAAAATAGTTTTGTATCAAACGATCGTAAGAGAAAATATCTAGTTAAGAGTTTCTTGTAGACTTGTTCTTATTTATCGATAAGCGTACTATCAACCCTTGAATTATGTCCATTTCTAGGTTATATTTGGAACTAACAATGAATTAGACTAGGAATTATTTTACTCGACGATACTCGAACGGTTAAGTCGCATTTATCATAGTCGCAAAGATGAAATTATTTGTGGTAGTGAAGTGGATTTAGCATAGCGCGTAGTCGTGTGCTTTACACATCCTATGCGAATAGACTCGCGTAGTACTACATAATAATTTTTGTAATTAATAGCAGAATGATATAGAATAATAAGGTATATTATTGAAATTGACGATATTTTTGTACACATAAAAGACATCTCAATAGATACATGATAAATAGTGTGCTCGCTTTTACAGTTTATGCATTATTTCTTAAGTATTAACAATTTGTTCATCATTAAATTTTTGTAGTAGTTAGTTTCCATTTCGTTTAGTGTAAAGGATTTTAATATTGATATAGCATAATTTTTCTACTAGTTTTAATGCGATGTACATCACTAATGAGATGAGATACATAGGCTGTATAGTGTTGGACCGAACACAAGGTTACCGTCATACATTTTGTTTTCGAATAAATGAAATGTACGAATACTTTCTTTTTATTCAGTGTACTGGTTCGCTTAGATTTTAATTGACCAACCTAGCATAATTTTTATTTAGGATATGAATGAGTATCACCAAATGATTTCCCACAAACATTTAGCGGTATCTCAAGAGTTAAAAAACAATATAGACGAATCGGATTTAGATATAGTTTTTATTTGTACCTATTACATAGAAAATTATCAGGTGATAAAAGCCGCCATTATTTCAGGAATGTGTTAAAAATACACGTAGGGAATACTTTCTCTATAAAATAAATCATTATCCGCCTAAAATTGACGTAAGCAATATGAATGTCTGTTTATGTTGAGTTAGTTGTAATGTGACCAGAACGAAAATTACTTTTAGCGTGGTAATTTTTGTTTTCTACTCTTAAGTTATTTGGGGCGTGGGTTTTATTATTATTCTCTTAGTAATGAATTTGTTAATATTTAAGTTGTAGCACACTATACGTGAAGTAATCGTAGTTCAAATTTTTTAAGCTAATTTTCCTTTTGATTTCAATACTATGTATATTTGTTTATACCGCAAGTGGCATTGCAGTTTCCTAAATATTTGGCACATGAAAATATTAGTCGATATTGAGCCATAATAGGAATGTAAATATTTTGTCCCGAAATTATATCAATTATCATGAATTTGTTTGTTTACCTGTAGTTCTAACCTAAATAAAAAAAACACATATTATGGTATTTATTAATAAACGTGTGACTGAGAATTAAGGCACCTATTATCATGTGCTAGTATTAAAATTTTATTTGGCTATGTTATACCAATCTACAGTTTTGTGCCGAATTTTGATTATTATCAGCATTTCTTCCGTCTACTCTCTACCTAACAAATTCTGCTTCTGTGGCATACGAACTAATCACTCCCAAAGAGAATTCTCGATGAAGTCATCTTATTTATTGATGCTAATTATATCTAGTAGGAATATTGTTACAGAATTAAATTATTTTCTATTAGATTTTATTGTGTTCTGTATATTAAGGATAATGATCAGTTAATGAAGTTTTTTATGATTTAGTAAAGCTCAAACAGTACCTATGTTGTTGATGCCGTGGGGCTTTGCACTGTGACGATTTCAACCGACATTTTGGGAGTTTTGATTTTAAGAATAATAATAAACATAAGGATGTATAAATAATGACGGTTTTATTTAAATTATCCCCTTTGTTGATTCTTCTTACGGTCGAATATTAGAAAGTTATTTTGCTGACAATGCGATATAAATTCGAATTTGAATGTGATCGAAAAATATCACCGATTTGACTTCATGTCCATAAATACTCAAATTGGAGACTCCAGTATTACGATACTATTCAACTTCGTAATTTACAAAGGCGAGGGAAAAGATATTTCAAGCTACTAAATTAAAATGAAATATAAAATCATAAGTGTATTATGCAACTATTGACTTCCTAATTTAGAAAGGTTGTGTAGTCTGTTATTTTATACGAATAGATTGAAATGTCGAGTTTTATGCTTGTATACGAGACAAATTAAGAGACTTCTAAATCTAGATGTATTAAATATCTGTTGTTTTCTCATTCAGGTTATTTCGGATACACATACCATAATACACATACATACAGACATACGTGTCAACGTACCATTACGATTTTGTTTAAACGTGACCATATTATTAATAAGGTATTGTGATAGACACCGATACAAGTCACAAAACAGTATAATTCTGTTATTATTAAAGTCCAGGACAAACTCGGACGCTATGAAACGAATGACAGTTTTTTGCGATTTCCCTGAAATGTCCGTGTTTTATGTAGCTCTTGAAAGTTTGTTGAAACTTGAATCGCAGTAGAAGAGTTAAAGCTGTTTTTTAAAGCGGCCAATTAATCGCAAAAGTTGGCCGTCCTCTAATTTCATAGCGAAGACGCCGCTCTTTAGAGTTTTTGTTTTTCGGACAGACCTATCGCTGGTAGCCTTTGAGGAAGGCTTCGTCAGCTTCACTGGGCAGTTGTGGCGTGCGCTGAGGACGCACAGCCTAGGTCCGCCTCACTAGCGGTCGCCGCGACCCGGCCGAGTGTGAGGCTTCGGGTCGTGTGTCGTGTCGTGTCGTGTCGGGCCTCATACTAGCAGGCGTGATCGGGTCAGTTTATAGAGGAGACGCCAGAGACACCACACTATATAGCGGAGACATAGGGGTTTATAGGGGTTAGCACAGCTTAGCTCCGTTTTTAACTAACGATTGAGAGGCGAGGCGGCGTTGTCCTGGTGCGGAGGCGCTAACTTCCTGACTACGCTGCCGACTACAGTTGCATCAAATAAATCACGTCGCGTCGTGACACTAAAATCTAAATCGTAAGTTTCACGTGATTTATCGTTAGGCAAAAACGCTACGGTTACGGTACGGTTAATAGCTAAATGCTTTACTAAATATAAAATACTAAATTTAAATATACAAATGTACTCTTCTAACTTCTAGAAGATGGCAGATGAAAGGGCAGATGGCACCCATCATAATCCAAGGAAATTATTGTCCTTCAATATTCTAACTCCTTCGGTCGCATGCATATTTTAATTATTAAACTTCTAATCTAGTGTCACTGAATCTATTAAAAAGTCTGCGTTGTTCTGTCAGATTTGGCATTGTCAGCATAGAGTACATTTCAAAGTACATTTATATATATTGTCAGTTTGAGTTTGTCTTATCGTAACATTGTTATTGTTTTGCTTCTATAAAAAGTGGGTATGGTGTCCCGTGTATTCCGGCCGCCTGCTCTAGGGGGACTGCGATTAGCTCACGTGGATGACGCGCCAGTAATCATGGAACTCGTCACGGAATCCATGGGGAAAAACTTCAGGGTGTATCGTGCTTCGGACATCGTATATTTGATGTGAGAATACTAAATTGTAAATAAGCTTCATTGGTATCATTTGCGATCTGAAGTCTGTGTTGAGGTATACTGGCAGCAAAAGGCAGAAGATCAACAGCTGTGGTGTAAGAGCCGAGCAGACCAAACGCATATCTGGAGTCGAATTTTTGAAGCATTAGAAATGAACTCGAATTCGAACACGAAAACAATTCGTGTATTAAATTAATTTGTATTGCTTACGATTTTACGCTTTTTTGAATCACTTGAAATAAGTGTTGCTATTAAATTGAAATCTTAGATTAGAATTCGCCTGATTCAAAAATACGTCTGCCGTAGCACCGCAAAAGGGTGCGGCATACTGCATGGGGCACGGGCCGGACAGCGTTAACGCGGGTCCGCGTTAGAGCTACGATTAAAATGAAATGTTACCGCGCACCCCCAAATAAGGGCGCCTTCAAGTAGGTAGCGTGAAGAAGCGCGCAGTTGCAACGGCACAGTGCAGTGCTTCTAGATATTGTAAGATAATTAGAAAAAACGCATCTGGCGCGCATTCCGTGCACGACTGGGTGCTTCTTCAATACACTGATTTGAAGGCGCCCTAAGGGCCCGGCTACATTACAACCGGCGGGGTACCATGAGGAGTTGAGTAGCCAAGTCTGCCCCGCTAGCGAGCCCCTCACCCCTGTGCGACTAGTTTGTGTGGCGACTAGTGATTTATGTCATTGGATACAACAACAGTGCCGGTCTGCAGATGTGCGCACGCGCTATCCGGTTCGTAATCGATAGCGGGCCTGTGTTAAAATGCCCTGCTGCGATAGGCCTCCGTCATTCCACCGTACTGCGACAAGTACCTTCACTGGGTGTCCCCGGCGCCGATACTCTCACTGGTCCGTAACAGCCGCGCGCGCTTTTTTAATTGTTCATCATCAGCCTTTGGAACTCCACACCTGAACATAGAACGGTAGGTACATAAATCGAGCGGCTCGGCCCCTAATCCAGAATCGTTCGGTAGCAAACTGTCGACTGGAAAACCACGTGACATACGATTTAACATTGACTAGGTCGTCAGGCCACCAGGTCCCTAGGCCGCCGACGCAGCCACTTCGAGTTCGTGATTACCACTCGAGTCGAGAACGTTTCTTTCTTCCTCAACGGTTATCAGCTCTGCGTGCGATGTGACCTGCCTATTGCATTGCTACTAAGCTTTGCAATTCGAAAAGTTATGTCGTTCTTTCTTGCACGGATATTCTCAACTTCTTGCAATTATTTTTTCTAAATTAATCTAAGCAAGCTGATATTTTTGAGGTTGAAGTACCTATACACTTAATTTAAGAAATAGTAGACATGTTGTAATGATTGTCAATTAAGTTTTTTTAAGCACAGTCAGAAACTGCGATATGTACGAGTAAAAAGGTTTTTTCTGATATTACCTAAATTTGTGAATATTTCAGAGAGAACTGCGTTCTGTGTGTATGCCAGCTGGACGTTAACGACGTTATAGTGGGTTTCTTGGCAGCTAAAGATTACCCGCTACTTCCATCAGTACATCCCAAAGCTTGGGAAGAATATATTTGGACTAAATACAAGTAAATTTTCTTATTTATTCTTCCCTATATTTTTTAGTTCAGTCCACAGTTGAGTCATGTAGATTGGACCAAATGAATTTACCCAGCAAACCGGCCAATTTGAAAGTCAAGGCCTATGTTCAGCATTTAACGTCCTGCCTGAAATGAATGAATGAAAAATAATAACAATTTCTAGGACAATAGAACTGAATGCTCGCAACACGCTTTTCATCCACCTGCTCTGCTGGAACCCGGTGTACGCGCGCGAGCTCGTCGATAGCCTGCTCCGGTCCATGTTCATGCACGACCCCTACCTGCAGCACATCGCGATGCTCAAGACGCTCCCTGCCTACCCATGTCCGTAATGTATTCTAGTTATTAGGTGGGTTACCGGTGCCACTAAAGCAGAGAGACCTGTAGGTATATACAAATTCTATGGCGATTTTAGATGGACTTCGACCAAAACTTGGCGAATTCTACGCAAGAACCGAAAAACCGGGTTAAAGGGTTAACCGCTTAGTTAGACGACTAACCCGACGTTCCGCTTATGCTGTATTTAGGGTAACCCGTTTAGATATCGCCGATTGATCGGTAAGAACGAGATAGAAATAGTAGTAGATTGTATAGAAGTAAAAGATAAAGGGATGCATAGGCCGGAACCTGTTTTTATTTGATTGAGTTAACCCGTATCTAAAAATTAACTAAAAATTATTATTTAAATTAAACGGATTAAATCCTCTTTACGGTAACCTTTTCGGTTCTAATTTCTACGTCATTTTATGTCGATCTATTTAGGTCATTCCTTAGACAGGTTAAAATTTAGGGACACTAAGGACAAGATAGTAGATGAGCCATAATTAGCCCGAGTAGACACGATCGAATTCCGCTCCTTTAAAAAGGGAATCGGCCACTTAGGATGTCCGTATAGCCCGTCCAGTAAGTACGCGATATCCATGTTGGGCGAAAGGCTTTAGCTGGGACGACATAGGTCCACGTACTACGTGGAAGTAATTCGGGGAGAGAAGATACCCATGTTCAGCAGTGGAAGTCCCATGGCTGAAATGATGATGATCAGGTATAAGTAAGTAGGGGCGTTCTTACTTTCCCCAATGCATCACCTGCCGTTGCTGACACCTATCGCACCTCGCCCTCTCACTCAGCGTCTATCACCTCACATGAGTATGACGCACGATTTTGATGAACGTAGGTAAGTACAATATGGATGACGTCGTAAAACGCAAAGATGGCGTCGCGATAGCGTCATTTCATAGAATACTTATTCGAAATCGATTAGAAAATATAATTAGGTAAAATCTATTAAAAACAATAAATGAAATTAAAAAAAAGACCAATCGTATATCATTCCCCATTCCAAGTACTTAGCTTTCATCGTTTGGTGTGCTAGCACAGTATTAGTAGCTACCTACTAAATAGGCGTAAAAGGTTTTTTTCCCTCCCAGTGCTAGTGCCCGGCCAGTCCCGCTCCGAGGCGATGTTCCGACGGGCTCAGGCGATGGAACGCGGCATGTCCGGAGACCGGCTACCGGGCCTTTGCATTGCCGACAGGGCCGAAGTCAGCCCGCGTTTGCGGATACGAAGAGCTGTGTTAGTTACATGTGCTTTTTAGGGTTCTGTGCCCAAAGGGTGCCAACGAGACTCTATTATTAAGGCTCTGCTGTCTGTCCGTCTGACGGACGGGCTGCATCTTTTGAACCTATTAGAAAGAAAGAAAGAAAAGACATTTATTATACATTGGACATCACACACAAACAGTAAAAGACACAATACATTATTTAAATTAAAAATAAAAAATAAAAAAAATAACAAAATAAAATTTTAATAGAAAAAAGAGTAAACCAAGCGGTGCCACTATGTGCCTGTGATGTCCGGGATAATGGGACCTCACTCAGCTTGAGCCACGGCCTGAGTAGGCCGCGACGCTGGTTTTCAGTAGGCCCCGCTGAGTGAGGTACACGGACGGACAGCCGACGAAACTTAAATAAATAATATGCATATTAAATATAAAAAGAAATAAACTTAAAGACAATAAACAGTACGTAAACTAATGTATAGACAGCGTTATATATATTACTTAAATAAATATTAGGTTTCGCGTGGAGAACAGATTAAGAACATAATTGTGTGTTGTATAGATATAATAGTTATGCATCAAGGAATCGTCACGGCCGCCAGTCACACTAGGCATTACCGATCATTCATCATTATTAGGTACTACGACTTATACTATTATATATTCTGTGGTACTATTTCACATTTTCAGTGTACATTACGATGGTCGCTATAACACAGACACTGTAATTTTTCACAGTGTGTATTAGGATGGCCACATAAAAATAAGAATGAAAGGCGTTCTAAAGAAACGTGTTTTTTATTCAATCTTAAATTATGCAACACTAAACTTTAGCAATACTGATGATGGATGCTCAGATTGCAAAAAAAAAAAAATACTACAGCAGTGCAAAGACAGTCTTTGCAATAGGACTAGTGGAATTCATGGGAGTTTTAATAAATAATGCTTGCAAAATGGTAAATTGGCGCAAAATTGTTAGTACCTAGGTACAGCAAAAGCGCACCATACCTACTTGTTCAGAATTAACTGATCATTTTTTTAACGTATTTTTAAAGCGAGTTCAATTTATTCTTGAAACGTTTAATTTCATAATATACCTAATATTAGCTGACTCTCTCAATTTGAGCAGTGATTAAAACTTGAATCCTACCCTGTCTGACTACGGACCTAGGGTCATTCGAACTCGGTAATTTAAATTTGACCAGGATCCCGATTCAGAACTGTTCGGTTACAAATCGTTTGCCGAAAAATCACGTGACCCTATATGATTTAACATTAGTGTCACGTGGTTTGCCGGTTGTCAATTCGCTATCGAAGGGTTCTGAATCGGGGGCAAGACCGGAAATCAAAACGGAGCCAATTAAAGGAAATCATCGCCCTACTGCATTGTTTTAATCAGGTCATCTTAAATTAATAAAATAATAATAATATAAAGTGCATTTATTACAGCGAGGAAGACAATGATGACATAGTTCCGATAATAGAACGTCACTCCCCTCGCCTCCAACAAATGTACGGAGAGTTCTACATCAGCGAACTTATCTCGCGACACCCTGAGTCCGAGCGTGTATTGCTAGTCTGCGAGGTGAGGTTCCACCACCAACAGGATTCGTGTCGTAAGAGGCGACTAATTCCTGTAGCACAAGGCGGGCAGCAGCGTCTGCGTGCGAAATGTTATCAAAAACTGCACTCGCCAATCCGCCTGCCAAGCGTGGCGAGTATTGGCAATCCCCCCGATGAAAGTCATTGGGGGAGACCTATGTTCAGCAGTGGCTCCCTATCGCTGAAATGATGATGATGAGGTGAAGTTATGGATAAACTCATTCTTAGTGCATTCGGTATTTGGACCTGGTGGACAACGCGACACACACACATACATATTCACACGAATGCACACGTCACACGGTCACACTTGAATTTTATTACTTTGTGTAAGTTTGTGTAAATGTCGTGGCCAGATCGTAAAATTGTTCATTTCATGATGAGACCGATCATATCATAAAACGGTGGTATTTCATGATATAGAACCGAACCCGCTGCGTACATTATGATGTGGTCTGGCCAGATCAATGAATACTCAGCGTTTGACGATATAAAGAGCTAACTACTCCATGAAATGGTCAAACATTAGTGATCATATCGTAAAATCGTTACATTACCCACCGCTAGAGGCGCTACGTTGCTTTGTTTTTGTGATGAATAATGGCGGCGGACAAATATTTTATTCTAAAAATTAATAATAATGTGTAAATTGAAGGTGAAAGTTCAGTGATATATCGTTACTACACCAAGCTAGGCGATTTTTATGAAAGTCACTCAAAAAACGAGCGCAACGTCAAAAAAATCAAGAAGTTCGGAACGTAATTTGAGAGGTTAGTTTGGTTATTTAGTTCTTCAAGTCTTTTTATTTATTCGTTTTGTTTTAAAATAAAAAGTATTTAAAATTTGTAATTTATCTATCGACCAAGATTACAAATATTAAACAAATTTACGTAACTTGTAAACGTATTTTTATTTTAATGATATGGACAAACGTGGATTGTCATTTCATCGAATGTTGACGTTTAAACGATAGAGTCGGTTTTAGTTGGCCATATCATGAAATACCACCATTTTATGAAATGACCAGTCACATCATGAAGTGGTCAATTTTACGATCTGACTACGACATAAACATACACTAAAAATAGATATAAAAAGACGGCAAGACCGACCTGAACAAAAATCGCCACACTAAGAGCTACTTCGAGAGTTGCAAAAGGCATTTGTCTAACGGTGAACCAACCACTTATGCTAAAGAAGAAGATAAATTTGTTAGTCAATTGTTATCAACTGTATCTAGAGGGGATCTACATAACAATCATCATCATCATCATTTCAGCTATAGGCCGTCACCCACAGCCACTGCTGAACATAGGCCTCTCCCAAGGACTTCCAGATCGGCCGGTTGGAAGCGGCCTGCATACATCAAAATCGCAAAAAAAACTAAAATTACTTTACCATACTAAACCACCGACTAACTAGACATTTGTATGGAAAAATAACTTTTTATTAAGATTTCGATGTTGGTCCCCTTAATAACTCTTTAGAGGTTTACATATAATTAATACGCTTCGTATTTTTATCTTCTTCTTCTTCTTAAGAAGCTGAAGAAGTTCAGCATAAGTTTTTAGTCCACTGTTGGACATATGCCTCCTGAAGCTCTCTCCAGCTAGCTCTTAGTGAGGCGCATCTTGTCCAGGTCGGTCCTGCCGTCTTTGTAATATCGTCCGACCATCTTGCTGGTGGTCTGCCCACACTTCGTCTTCCTGTGCGGGGTCTCCAGAATAACACCTTGTGGCTCCATCTTTCGTCGTCTCTACTCTATTTTTATCTTAGCACTTTACTATTCAACTGGCACTATACCAGAATGCCCAGAGGCAAATTTTGTGTTACCACAGTCCAAACCCTATAACGTAGCTAAATGTCATTTATTTTGTTTGACAAAACGCCAATTTTTTACCTATCTGTGACTGTACTGCTTTAATATGGGCGAGAGTTGCCAGGACTTGCCATTTCATACAAAATGTAAGTGAAAAATCACTAACGTGTGTCGGAAAAAGATGGTTCGTATTGCTGCTCTTTAGGGTATGTGCTCGATGCCACAGTCCCATAGCAAAAGTAGTTTTAGTTGAGCAGAAGTCGAAGTAATATTTGCGACTCCAAAATGAACAAAAATTCACCATGTATTGTATAATGTTGGCAGCACAAGGAATTGGCAGTGGGCGTGATGTGCCTCAACACCCAGATCAACTACGAAGCGCTGGAGGAGAGCTTCCAGCTGTCCTCCTTCGGCGGCCTGCGCCAAATGGACTGTCAGGGCAAAAACAAGAACAACATGGAAGCGGACAACTTGAACAAGTTTGTACACAACAGTAGAAGGCTGGTAATATACAGGGTTATTTGTAAAACACCAAAAACCTTCTAGGGGTTGATTCTGGTGCTGAAATACAATAACTTTTTCTATGGGACCTCGGGACGCGCTGATTTTAAACCCCCCTCTCCTCTCTAAAGATAAAAAGTCCGCAAGTCCGTCTGGACTGGTGGTTCGCGCTTTGGTCTACAAAACCAGGCGGTCGCAGGTTCGAATCCCGCAAGGAGCAAATGGTTGTGTGATGAGCACGAGCATTTGTACCTAACTCATGGATATTTGTTAATGTATTTAAGTACGTTTATCTATCCGTTGTTTAGTCGCCACTAAACTGTTTGGGGTTAGATGATTGCTATGATAGTTGAAAGTATTTTAATTAAATTAAGGTGTCAAATTAATTTGTTACCCTTTCACCAGGGTTTCATCGTGCGCTTATAACAACGTAGACAGTTTGCAACAAGTTTCATCAAACTACTTAGAAGTTACGACGCGACCAAGGGACCCGACTAAATCTAGGGTGGGTATTTAAGTACTATTTATTTTTATTTAGTAAATGTTATGTCGGCGTAGGCTTGCGTACACAGTATTTATACAAAAATGTCGAGGGGTTTCGCAATAAAACGGATAATCGTGTAAAGGCAACCGCGATTCGTTGGCTGACTGGGTCTCCCCACTTCTGACTGCAGCATCATGCCCCTGTCAGCAATAGCATAAGAGCGCTATCGAAAGTTATTCATTTATTTACTATTGATTTTTGCCCAAATACAATTGTATTGTATGGATTTCAAATCTGAAATAAATGTATATTATTATTATAATTTTCGCGATTTGACTGATATTTAAAACAGATCGCGTTAAGCCACTCGTATTTTTGTACGATTATATGTGTATGCAATATTTTTATTTATATAATATACAAACTAATATGCTGAAGTAAATGTATCATTTACGAAAATTTGTCAAAGAGTATTTGTTGTTTGTAATTATTTTCTCTGTCGATTGATGTATGTTTCATAGGTGTACACCAAAATAACGTAATTTTAGGTACTTGCAACTTTAGGTATGCCAGGCTCCATACAAAAAAAGTTCGAAGTCTTTTATGGTGGCGAACGTGTTCATCAATACAAACAGCTTTTACTATGGGGTCAATATCGAAATCAAGAAAAAAAAACATCATACTCTCAGTATTTGGATTCATTCATCATACATTATCATCGAGGTAGAGCGTTAATTTTTATGGAGAAAAAAAAACGCATGTTGACCAGGTAGAAAAAGTGGTTTGACTTATGGATTACGCCAAAAAAGAACTTAATTTTAGGTAAGCTTGCAACTTTAGATTATGCTAGGCTTCATACAAAAAAGTTCGAAGTCTTTAAGGAGGCGGATGTGTCCATGAGTCAAACTTACAACTTTTTCTACCGAGTCACATGCGTTTTTTTTGTATATGTAATATTAAAGTTTATTTACATTTTTAAAATTAAAATTTTATACAAAGTATTGTCGTTTCCGACATTTTGTCAGAGTATTTGTTATTGTAATTATTTTCTCTTTCGATTAACGTATGTTTCATAGGTGTACACAAAAATAACGTTATTTTAGGTAACTTGCAACTTTAGGTACTTATGCCAGTTAGGTTCGATGCTGCTGTTCAAAACAACACCATGTATAATGTCAGGTAACCTGGCTATTCAACGAGGACGACTTCAACGAGTTCCGCGACGAGCCCGCCACCTTTGCTGTGACCCGCGGCCCCGTCACCCAGCTCGACATACTCGATCTCCTGGAAGACGAAGACGACGAAGAACTGGAATTCGATATTGTTAATATCGACACCGACCTTCTCAGGGTGCCGAAAATACTTTCATATGATACAATGGAAAGAGGGTACCTACATTTATTTAATACTACGCCAACATTTTTAGCATCTGCGATCAGCGATTTTGCGACTGCATCGATGCTTAGGATTGCATTTATAATTCTAAAAAAAAACCGGATTCTGGTGCTTATTTAAGGGTATCGAAACTTTTGCTTTGAGACCGATTGCCAATTTTCAAATTACAATGGTACCAAGTGATTCCCAAAATGTATCTAGTGAATTCAAAATAACTTTTCGTTTAAATGTCAGTTAACTGACTCGAGTTGAAATCAAATTTAATTCTTTATTGCTTTGTTATATGACGGAAGACTGTCTGGGCGTGGCGTAGTGGTTCGCACTCCGGATTAGAAAGGCGGTTGCGGGTTCGAAATCTACAAAGGGCAAATGTTTGTGTGATCAGCACTAGTATTTGTACCTAAGTCATGGATGTTTATTACTTATTTAAATATATTTTTCTGTTATCTACTCGACATTAAGCTTTTCTATGTTTCGGGCTAGATCGTTTGGAGAATTTATTATTTATTATATACGAGTACTAGCTGATCTGGTGAACTTCGTACCGCCAGTAAAAGTTGTCGCAAAATAATTTCTGAACTCATCCTGTTTGACAGGTACGAACAGTTTTTATGGGAAAATAAAACCTTCCTTGGACTTTTACAATTATTTCAAAACCAAAATCAGCGGTTGGCCATCAGCAATCGGTCCCGGCGTTCTTGAGTTTTCGCGAGACTAACAAACGGCAATTCATTTTTATTTCAATAGATTTATTTCACAGGTTAGCGGACAGCATCATGAAAGTGTTGGATGAAACAGCAAAACATGTGGAGACTAGCGACGAATGGACTACGAAAAAAGAAAGGCTTAAAAGTAGATCAAGTAAAGTTTCTTGGAATTTTATCCACGTTATTATTTTTAAAAAATACGGCGCAGCCGCAGCACACTTTATAAAAATTTGGACTCCCATTATAAGTCACCATGTATTGTTTAATTCTAAAGCATGAAGTAGGTATAATTTAATTCTAAGGTAACGTTGTAAATAAGATAAACAGGATTGATAAAAAAACAACTCTCTATTATGTGAAAAAAAAACGATTGAGGCTCGCAGGCCCGATGGACTGACGATGTAAAGACAGGGGCACCGGCCCCTATAGACAATCTACCGAGTATCCTCTCGGTAGACAATCTACCGACATTGTCTACCTAATAATGATGATGATGATGATGACTTACTTCAATGCCGTGTATGGAGGGCCTTAAAGAATACACTTCTCCACTGCATACAGGAGGCGTTTCGTAAGAGGCGACTAATTCCTGTAGCACGAGACGGACAGCAGCGTCTGCGTGCGAAATGTTATAAAAACTGCGCTCGACAACCCGCCGGCCAAGCGTGGCGAGTATTGGCAATCCCCCCGATGAAAGTCATGGGGAAGGCCTGTGTTCAGCAGTAGACATCCATGGGTGAAATGATGACTTACCTCAATTTATTGCCAAAAAAGGATCACTCCTAGCAATAAGTTGTGCAACTCTACATTTCCCGTACTCTATTTTCTTTGTGGAGTGAATAATAAAGAGTAGTATTTACATATTTTTACGTCTCATCGTCCCCGGTGAAAGTGTCGTGACAAGTCCTTGACTGATACTCAGTTTACCTTCTCGACACATCGGTTTTTTAAATGTTTGTGTTTACATGTATAATTTGTGGTAAATAAATAGTTTTTATTCTTGCGTGGGGCCTGCCCCCGGCGCAATGGTTTGAAGACCTAGTACAGGTTGTGGGAAACTACTGGATGCAAACGGCCCAGAGCCACCCGCTGCAGGAGGCCTATGTCCAGCAATAAACTTCAAATATCTAATGGTGATGATGATGAATAATATTTTCATAACGTAATATTGAAATTCTCAGTGATCGCATCACTCTCCACGGACAAATCGCATGAACCTATTCGCTACGCGGGACCACCTAATGCTTTTCTTCTGGAACTATTTGCAATGCACCCTGATTATGATGAAAGGTACTCTCTTTTATTCAGTTCTTCTACATTCTCGTAAAGAGTACAGGGAAAGAACGGTCATTACCAACATATTTTGGATATTGGATCGTTAAAGCGAGAGCGAGCGTTGAATAGGATCGTTAAAGCGCGACCTTTTACGATAGTACCTACCTATTATTGCCATTCCGCGCGCCTTCTAGAATCTTCGGGTGCCCCTTGCTCGGCAAAGTGGTAAACGCTTACCCCGTGTCCCTCTACGCGCACCGATGTCCGACCGAGAAAGGCCAGGAGTCGAGTCACTAAACTGACGGTAGACGCACGCGCGCCGCTCGAGTTATCTCCGCCGCGTCTTATTTTCTACCGCTGTTGTTACCTATGTCAGTTCTTTCTGCGTACACTGTTTTATGTTTTGTCATACCTATGACTTCTTATGTTCGGACGTAGTAAACAGTTTCTATCACACGAACTCTTCTCTTATTTAACGATCCTGTTATATTGTGAGGTAATCTGCACATACAGATAGTACTGGATGTGTAATCATGGTACAAAATGGTCTAGTTCCCTTGTATATGAGTTACGAATGTCTGATGGCTATCGCTCCACATGTAATAACTAGACTTGCCGCGTCATGCGGCCGAGCGTACACCGACTAAAAACGTGACAACGCATTCGGAGGAAGAGAAGACCCAGGAGTCTTTCGAAGGAGAAGCACAGGCAAAGCTACTCTTAGATGGCGCCAGCCTGCTTGGTCTTGTCAACCGTTGCCAACAAATTTCCACGCAAATATCTAAGTTAGTTTTTTTTTCTGTGCTTGCTGGTATGACTCAAGTTTGACACACGTTTGACAGCTTAACATAATTTTTATCGTAGTGATTATTTGATCAGTGGCAGAACCATGATTTAATAATCACTACGGGCTAGACCAAACACAATGCGACACCTATCGGGATAAATGTGCAGTGTGGTTCCCCATTGTAGAAAACATAGATTTATTCACTTATTTATTACTTCGTAAATAAGATTGTTAGATAAAGTAGTCCACGTTGCCTCAAAATATAAGGTTAAGTACCCTGTCTTGCCCGCATCTCCCCTATAGGTAAAAATTATCGCACAATTACCTACCTTTTTTTAATTATCTCAGAAATAACTCTAATTAACATTCCTTCTCTTCTCCGTAAAACGTATGATGAAAAAATTAGTGGCCAATACATTGGTTTGAATACTCAGTATTCTAATTATTCTCTGACAGCTTTATCTCTTCTCATCAAATTGATTTTTTTAAACTTTGTAGGTATTCAATATAACAGTCTTATCTTAGTCTTATCATCATTATCAACAATTGAAGGCTGCTCCTTCGATTTTTATAATAATTTACTTTATTTTATTTTTATTTATTAGGGACAACAAACAATTGCACATGTTGATAAAATAAGAAGTTAATTACAAAAAAATATGTATATGTGCAACCAGCACCATTATCCACAGAAATAACGAAGAACATACGGTTACTTAGATCGTACACATTAGTTAAACTTATAGTAGAAATGCTGACCACTCCCACCATGCAGTAGGCACCAGTCATTGTGAAACAAAACATTGAAGCATTGAAGGCGTTCAAAGGTAACAAGGTCTTCGCTCCCATCTGTAGGGACACACATCCCTACACATTTAAACGAGAACAATTGTTAAAAAAAATATATTTGGACACTTAAAGTGTGTCTAGTAATTCTATATCATTTTTTCTAAATTTACTCTGTGACAAAGCAAACAAGTCTATATTAACAAAGTACTCGTTATATGTTTTCATAATTCTAGTCAGAGGAGCACGCTTGCCTGCGTGTGTTCTTGCGAATTTGGGCTCAAATAAACGAAACGTTATTGTATTACATGATCGGCCCAAACGGCTAGGAACACGATATTTAATTTGTTTAATAATTTCAGGGCAATCGAATTTGTTATGGCAAATATTATACAAAAATAATTGACCAAGTAGCAGTCTTCTTTTGAAAAGTGAATGAATAGAGTACTTATCCAAAAGATTATCGTACGAGAGTTTTCTGTGAAAGCATTTATATTCAACTACACGTAGAAACTTACGCTGAACCCGCTCTAAGCGATCACTGTACTTATTGTAGAAAGGGTTCCATATCGATGTGGCATATTCCAATTGAGATCTAACAAGGGCTTTAAACAAAAGTAGGTAGGACTGAGGACGCTTAAAGCAAACACTTGTCCTTATGATAAATCCATACAGTTGAAAGGCTTTTATAGTAATATAATTAATATGATCTTCAAAGTGCAATTTTGAATCTAACAAAATACCTAAGTCCTTTATTACTGAGACCTGTTCTAGAGGAGCATTGCACAAATTGTACTGATGCTTTATAATTATTATTTTTTTGGAGAAAATTATACTTTTACATTTGTTCAAACTAAGGTGTAGCTTATTTCTAATACAATAGTCAGTGAGTCTATCAAGGTCCTCCTCCAATACAATCATTAAATTTTATTACGTTTTTGTATACTTTTAGATCGTCTGCGTATAAGAGAAATTGAGAATTTAAAAAACAGTTACCTGTGTCATTAATGAATAAAACAAAAAGCAGTGGACCAAGAATCGACCCCTGGGGTACGCCAGAAGTAACCGTGATTGAATGCGAAGCGAAACCAACTTTATCGTCGTTCCCTTCTTTCCCTGTACCCTTTTTAAGAATTTTATTTAACTTTAAAGTTTACTAAAAGCGAACCTACTAATGTATTATTATTACAGAGTAAAGATATATTTTCTGAACAAGTACATTATGTGTAGTATGTAAACATGAGATCAGAACAAACTAACAATTAGTTTGTTGCTTTATTCAGATATGGATTCGATATGCTGGAAGCGGCATATGAGCTCTTTCCTGACAGAGACTACTGCGTCATGTGTCTTCCTTCAAACCACCCCTCTTTTCCACTTTTGGAGCATTTTACGGTATTTTTTTATTAATAACCTTTCCTGTCTGTTCTTCTTAGTTTAAGTTTAGTTCTAATGGCACGTGTGCAGTGCGCAAGATGTATTAACCTAATCGGAAGTGGTGTACATTTTTGAAGTTGGTAACTTTAATAGTTTTCACGGTTTATCAATATGCTTTCAGCTGGTGACTCCTTATGGAACTCGAATGCGGTTTATCAATGAAACGCTGTATGTTGCTCACATCAATTCCGTAAGAGGGTAAGCAAGCATTTGGCCTGATTCCTTGCTTGACGCCACTATTTAGATTTAGGATAATGTATCTTTTTCTAAACGTCCCCCTACAGGACTGACCTCAACTATGAGGTGGTTTGGGCCAAACACCACCACGCGGGCTCAGCTCAGTGCCAATTGGTAGAGGGGTGTTGTAAGGCCAGTGACTAAATCTTACTGTCATGGGTAATCAAGCTGCTCTAAGGCCTCTGACTAGGCTTCACGATAATTAGCTGGGACCAACTTTTCACGTGCCTTTTACCATGTGGGTGATGATGGCGATGATTTCTTTCTCAGAGATATACAAGTGCGTCCGGGGGAGGCCAGTGACGTGAACTACCTGGGTGACATTCTGGAGCACGCTCCTCGTGCTGAGTCCCTCCTAGAATTGTTCGATTCAACGCTATTTTCCCGCACGCTATACTCTTTTGTCCTACTTAGCCAGAAGCAGCCCATTGGCATGGTTATACTTGGGTAAGTGTTAAACTTAATATGAGTTTTGAAAGGTCCATTTATCCCTTTTAAAAAATCCTTGACGTATGTTTATTTTTACTCTCGGCTATTATGGTCATAATTAGTTAATTTTCTTCTAGAGCTCAAATTCAGTATCTAACTTTTTCTATGAAGCTAACATCTATATATCAAAAAAAAGAACTTCCCTTTACTAAACCGCTGACTAGCTGACATCTGGCTTTGTATGTTTGTTTGTATGGAGGAGTGTATTTTTTGAGATTTCGATGTTGTTCTTACTGTAAAAGGTGCTGTATGAACCTCTATCTAGAAGGAAGCTAACTACTAAATTAGGACCTTTTATACATCGTACCAATCATTTTGCGTGTATTCGTCGCTTCCCCTTGTTCTAATACCTATGATACCTCATATAGTCCTACACTAAGCTTGAAAAATGATAGTCTCCATGAACACGCGAAGTAAACTCATCAGTTTTAGTTCTATGGTAGATTGACTGATCTCGAGCTCATAGATGAGAGAGTTCTATGTTTAGCAGTTTAGTCCACTGCATGTGAATTGGTTTATAGATCATAGAATCATATGAAAATCAATGTTTGTTTGTTTCATATGCGTTCCTATACCATTCATTCGATTCGGGTAAACTTTGGTAAGTTGTTGTGCGCTGCGCACGCCTTAAAAGTTTTCTCAATTGATTTGGAGACCAATAGCTAGTATTTTTGTATAATATAAATTGGTGACCAGTCGACTAGGTCCATTCCTGTTCACCTTGCTCAAACTTGCCCATCTTGCTTTAAGACCCGCCTACACCAACCAATCACAATAATCGACACAACAGATAAAATCTGGAACTGTCGCAAAGATTTTACTAATATGTATTGCCTGTCGTTTTATATAGATATTTGGATATATAGGTATATTGTTCAACGACCTAGGTACCTAGTTAGCGCTTTCCCCGTCTGAACCCCACGTTGGGCACCAATGTAACCGAACCTGTTTTATTGGTGCTCAACGTGGGGCGTCAAAATATCTGTATTTTATGGGACGGGGTTTTCTTCTTCTGGAAAATCAACTGAAATATATACGTCGGCCGTATGTCACCTCAGTATTTTGAGCAGGGTGCACAGATGGGATGTTTTTTTATTGGATGAAGAAGATATCGGTATTGAGAGAATTACGTATTGTGATTATAGACCATTAGAAGACGGTACCGCAATACGAACACAGTACGACTTGGAGCCAGAACCTCGCCGGCCATGCACTGATGGTACCGTAAGTAATATTCTTGGTGTTATTCTTCATGTTACAGTAAACGAATAGATATCCTGAGATCATTCTGTGGTCTGTAAGACGCGAGAGAGGTGCGTACTTTTATCAATAAATCTGCTAATGACACGTTTAGTATTGTTCTTGTAAAAAAAAAAACATTTTAAAGTAGATGAAATTGTACCATTCAAAATTTATTGTTTCTGTACTGATTGTTTTGTGTGGTGTGCAATAAAGAGTATCTATCTATCAAGCTATAACCTGCCTAGCTCGCACTTACTACATATCTTGAATTTCCTTTAATGAAGGCTGACAAAAGTGACTTGAGTTTCTTGTGCCGTTTATTTACATCACCTGCCAATATGTAGTCCCTAAGCGGGGGCAAAACTATAAAAACAAAAAAAAAATACATTAGAATACACATAGCTCTGATCCTAAGTAGCCAAACCACTTCTGAGAAATCTGTAACAACGATGGTACTACAAGACGCAGACCCGAGACAACTTAGAATAGTTCGTTCTACATTGACCCGACATAGAATCGAACCCGGGACCTGGCAGATGGCAACGCCAAGTCCGGAGTGCTCGCCTCTTGGCTACGGAGGTCATCAATTATGTAACGTGTAAAATGCCCGCAAGAGCCTATGTTAGGTACTTAGAAAAATATATAATTGAGTATATTTGTTATCGGCTTTCAGCGAGTTTCAAGTCACGTGCCAGATTATCTGTCAGATCACATCTACGTCATTTAAGTGGTAACCTTATAAAAACAGAATCACGACTTTTTGCCAGGTATTGGCAGGCGTAATGTCTCCAGCGTTGGAGCCCCACGGCCGCTGGTACATGAGGGAAATTCTCCGGCAGTCGCACTATACCACTCTCTTTTGGATCTGCAGGTTATTCGCTAAAGGAGATGTGGTAAGTTATAGCACCTCTCTTGCACAGCTCTGTTACTGTAAAGTAACCATACAACTATGTTGATACAATTATATGTTTGAGTCCCATCCAATTATAAATTTTCTAACATAATACATTTTTAAATAGCAAATAATTACACACACGAATTTCAGATAACAAATCTTAAGAATCATATCCAATTTCCTAGGAGTTTGTATAATGTCGTATAAATAAATAAATATTGGACAAAATCACATAGATTGCTCTAATCCTTAGGTAAGTAGCTAAGACATTTGTATTATTTAAATCAGAAACAACGACGGTACCACAACACCCAGACCCGACCCATCCGAATCCGGGATCTCAGAGATGACGACGATATTTCCGGCGTACTCGCCCCTCGGCAACGGAGATCGTCGATATTAAAAAACCGTGCACTAGTCTGGATATGCGGCTTCTCTCTCCCCTTTTCCTAGCTATATATCCCATATGGTGGTAGGGTCAGCCTTCCGTATCTTTCTTCTCCACTTCGCTCTGTCCTCAACATTGTCTTCGGAAACCCAAATGTCCTTCAGCACTACGCTCTCCCATCTTGTCTTAGGTCTTCCCCTGGATCTTCGACCAGGGAGGGAAAGCTGCAGTGCCAAATTCCCTACGTAATCTGAGGGCCTCCTCTTTATATGCGAATATGCAGCTTCGGAATGGTTAATTATAATGTTGCAGAGTCCCAGCCGCAATTTGATGTCGATGGCGGGCCACATGTGCCCGGTGCGGCCGCGGCGGACGGTGCCCAACATCAGCGGGAATAAGGATCTGGATAAGATATTTCAGGATATGTAAGTACAGACAACAGCTTGTGAACCTACCACAAAACGTCAAATTATCTCAAGTGATACTGAATTCTACGTTGGACTTAAAGTTGAAAATAGGTCAGCTTCAACTTTTTAGGTAGGTTGACTTGCCGTTGACTGCACATGGCACCTCTAATATAAAGTATATACACGATCAGCGGCAGTTAGATAAAGGCCCAACGAATAATGCGATTGTGATTAATCATTCGTAAACTAGAATTTACATAAGCTGACATAGCTCAACGGATTAGCAAGCTGAAGTGGCAGTGGGCGGGGCTATGGGACGTAGAACTGACGGCCGATGGGTCAGAAAGGTTCTAGAATGTAGGCGGCGTACCGGCAAGCGCAGCGTAGGACGTCCACTCACAAGGTGGTCAGACGACATGGTAAGGGTCGCTGGAAGACGCTAGATGCAGGCTGAATCCAACCGACCAATCTGGAAGTCAATGAGGGAGGCCTATGTTCAGCAGTAGACGTACTATGGCTGAAATGATGATGATGATGATGATGAAACTAAAATCGATAGTATCGATAATAAAATCGATCGATCTACTGGATAATTTGGGTTCTTAAATCTGTTGAGTTCTCAGATCGCAGAGAAATAGACGTACCTACTTACCTAGAAAGTCTAGAAGTATGCATTGAGAGTTGACCTCTGACAGCTGTAATGTCTGTAAAGGTTTTGTAATTTTTCTGTAAAATGAAACACTTAATAAGTGGTCAAAAATCGTTCTGATATTTAAAACTTCGTCATAAGACCGTGTGACGAAATCACATCTTTTGAACGATTGAAATGAAAACAGAAAAGTTTCTAAAGTACTATTATATTATAGGTTAAGCATTTCTAGATTGTATTCGTTGTTATGAATGGGGTTATCCGTTCAGGGCAATGCCTTTCGCTCTATGGGTTTTGGAGCGGCCGCTGTCCAGCCTTCCGAAGGTATACGTCAACAACAGCATCGTGGTCGTCGGGGCCAGTCGCACAGGGCTGTCATTCCTGGAGAATTTGATTATGGGGTAAGCTTGTGTGTTTTGCATCAATATAAGAGCCGACGACCTCTGTAACCGAGAGGCGAGCATACCGGACTTGGTGTCGCTATCTCTGAGGTTCCGGGTTCGATTCTCGGTCGGGTCAATGTAGAAAAATAACTTTTCTATATTGTCTCGGGTCTGGGTGTTGTGGTACCGTAGTTGTTTCTGATTTAAATTATACAAATGCTTTAGCTACTTACCTACAAGGATTAGAGCAATATATGTGATGTTGTCCAATATTTTTTTTTTTAGGACATTATACAAATTCCTAGGAAATTGGATATGATTCTTAAGATTTGTTATGTGAAATTCGTGTGTGCAATTATTTATAACACTCATTTGTAACACAGATGCTTTGGCTAGTTACCACGGTATCAATAATAAAAAGCGTTCATAAATAAAAAGTAAATACAATAGATGTTAACTAATTATCCGAAAGTGACTAATCAGAAGGGTACAGGGGGAAAACAAGAAATGTCACATTTTTATTTAACTGGCAACGATATTTTAAAAAAAATATGCCTAGCCACGAAGTAATCGACAAAATGCATTAATTATTTTAATTATACATATTTGTAAAAAAAATATCTTTAATACCATTGTCCTTGTTTCTTGCCCTTTTGATATAGATTATTCTTCCTCTGTAGGTTTCGAGATTTTGAAAAGTCTTATTTTGATTACTAAAAACTGCGCGAACTACTACGCGACCTAATGGATAAATATCAACGTTTAGAACGTTGATATTTATCCATTAGGTTCGCGTATCAACTCTGTTTCGCGCATCTTGAGGTCATCCAGCATGACCACCAAAACACGATATGATATAGCGATTTATCGACACCAACTGTCAATTTAGAACAGAGTCCTATTATCTAGTCGTAATAAAAGAACAATCAAAATGTTTGCATTTTTAAGTATTTTAGTAATGCGCAAGAATACATTGTAATCGGTTAAAGAGACGAAAATATTCGCATAAAGTTTAGATTCGACATTTCTTGTCCGATCGTACCATCTCCGTTCAAGCGTACAAGCCATCCGCGGTGTAGGGTCGATACGCAAAACTAAATCGGCTCACCATATACTAACCTCAGTATATAGCTGTAAATACCCTAACTACTTATTTTATCGCCAACCACTGTTGTTTTTTTTCTGTATAAGCAACAGTAGATAAAGATAATGGCTTTATTGAAATTATAGCTCAATTACTACTCGTAACATCACTTACACTTGCTCTAAAAGTTTGTCCTTCAGTGGTCGTAAATTCGTCGATGACCTTAATATAGGGTAACTTTGGCATTATTTCAGCCCCACATCTCAGTATCTAACATTCAGCAACGTGACGCTCGTGTCCGAACACGGCCTACCAACAGTGGTGGAGTGCCTCAAGGCAGCAGATACATGCGTTCCGCGCGAGGGACGGTACACAGATCGGTATCTCAAGAGCGTGCCCTTCTACTACTACGTGGACGTCATGTCTGCTGTCATGGTTAATATTGACAGGTAAATAATTAACACGAAGCCTTCATCTTAAGGTTAGTAGCAAGAGAGTCTGAACTTTAGGGAATTTAATCAATTTTTGCGAACTGCCTTAGTTGTAAAAGGAAGTTTAATGCTGATGAGTAAGAAACCCTTTTTTTTACAGTTATTTAGAATTGGTTTCAGAGGCCGAGAACACGTAGGTACCTATATCGTCAAGAAAGTGTTGATTCAGTAGAATGCTATGTTTGAGGTGGCCAACATCGACATATTTTGTCTACATATATACAAATTGTATCGCTTAAAATTGCGTTTTTTTTTGTTTTAATACCATGGTAAGGTTGTAAATGTACCTATTACCAAAGTGCCACTTGAGGAATCGTCAATTTGCAGTCTTATTTTCAGCCGTCAGCAGACTTACCCCTGTTGCTTAAGATCCGTACACAATACACGTCTAACAAACGCGCGTTTCACGATTGTAATTACTGCAACTTTACTCATAGGTGCACGGCTTTGGTAAAACCATAGACAAATGTATTTTCCTTTCTATATGGTACAACTTATGTAGGTAAGGTTCTAGATGGCAGTTCACAGAAATATGCAGTGCATTTCACTCCCTAAACACAACCAACGATTACGAGCCTAGCTTTGATTAATATATATCATATTAACCTGCGATCAACGAGAAAAAAAAAACCAGTTGTACATGTAGAGGAGGTATCGAAGTTTGTCGGCGTGATTGATATACCTGTATACCCTTGCGAAATTGAGTCTCTGAGCTAAGCCGCGGACAGACACCGGACAAGCAGACAGACACCGGACAAGCAGACAGACAAGGCGAAACTCTAGGGATTCCGTTTTGAGAACGCGCCGCAAAACGGTATTGTCATAAAATAAAAACTATTATATTTCCATTGTGTCTGGTTCCATTAAGTTAATGTTTTTGGTAGATCTATCTAGCTTCTTCTCGTGTCGAATGCAACTAAATATTTTTCCACCACGCGGATAGCGTTTTCAGTGGCGTGAAAGACTTACTTGCGTGAGTGAGAAGGTGTGTCCGCGTGTCCACACGGGACGAGACAGAAGATGGGCCATTGGGAGGAAGATCCGCACTCGCAAATGTTGTTGATTATATCAGTGTAGCCTACACAAATGGTCCTTGCATCGACCGACCTGAGTCCGCAGCCTGTTAGTTGTTGAGTCTATCTAGCTGATTCTAGCATTCATGTTATTAATTTATGTAATACATACTTTCAGGAAAATGAAATGTATCCAACTGAAAGGCGGTGGTTTGAAGTTTTATGACGAGCTGGTTCTCACTTGTGGTAAACAATTCCAGCACCCGGACTACTTGCATGAGCCGCTGGAACTGGTGAAAGAAGTCGAGTTAGTGTTTATTTAAAGTCTTATTTTATTTGTTTACTTTCCTTTAGGAGGTTATTCTAGTGCTCATGTAATACAATAAACATTAACCGTTGAGCACATACCCTATAAAGTATATGCTATATACTATACGGACTAGTGATTTTTTACTTACATTTAGTATGAAATGAAAAGTACTGTTAACTTTTGTGTATAAGTGCCCGGAAGAGGGTCTATATAGGTATACTGGATAAATAAGTATTATTGAGTACTAGCTGACCCAGCGAACTTCATTCCGCCAATTCGTTTGACAGGTACGAACAGTTTGTATGGGAAAATAAAATAGTTGTTTTACTACTTTCCTTGCAATTTTATTAAAATTTCTTTCTTTTTAAACCTTCCCTGGACTTCCACAAATATTTCAAGATCAAAATTAGAGAAATCGGTCCAGCCATTCTGGAGTTTTAGCGAGACAAACGAACAGCAATTCATTTTTATATATATAGAAGATAGAAGATATGGATATAGATTATAAATAGTACGGATACAGATTAAAAAATGGCGGTTAATTGTGTCGAACAAAATAAATGTCATTTCTACTCTATAGGGTACGTGCTCTATGACCACAATATACGACTTTTAATATAGAACCAACAACGAAATCTGTATAAAAAGTTTTAAGTATGTTTCCATACAACCAAAGATTCCTATATATTTTCTTTGATACAACCTACAATAGCTGTCGGCTTTTCGTTTGGGGATGTAAAAAACATTTTACATTTCTATTTCGAGGTGAACTATTATTGTAAAAGTTGTTGTATTTGAGCAGCAGAATCATCCCCTAAAAAGAAGTTAGCAAATAAAACCGTACATAGGTAATAATAATAATAAAAAAAAAAAGCATTTATTTAAAAAAAACAATTTACAATATTTTGCAGAGTTTTCCCGGTAAGTAGTCAAAGACACTTGTAGTGGGAATAACTCGCTACTTTCCATAATGTTATCTAAATTAATGGTTCATTAAGAAAAACAGAAATACTAAAATAATATACATACTTAAAAATGTGAATATATAACACTGGTACAACTATGGTACAACTAGGTTAGTATTAAAAAGATCGCATTGCAGAAATTAAATAAAAAATACAAAAGATTGGGCTAAACAGAAATGTTTGAAGCTAAATGCCTGATCGCAACTAATAACTTGCCTACATAGTTAATCTTTGCTTTTTGATAAAAAAAACAAGATATAAATGCTGGGCCTTTAAAAAAAATAGTTATTTT
Source organism: Anania hortulata (assembly GCA_963576865.1). Classification (NCBI taxonomy): domain Eukaryota; kingdom Metazoa; phylum Arthropoda; class Insecta; order Lepidoptera; family Crambidae; genus Anania; species Anania hortulata. Next base: position 4,499,393 of record OY756400.1, read on the forward strand.
AAGCACAAACATGTAACTAATTATCAGTTACTAATTATTGACTACCAGTTACATCAAGTAACAGAAGGTAGCGACAGCATTTTATTCAGTATCTTCTGGGCTAAAAAGTTTATCTAAGCCCAACAGAAGAATAAAGAAGGAAATAGTGTTGTTCCTACATGATTATGTAGGACTACTACATTATGCCTACTAAAACGAACTAGACTTCAATCACTTTTGTTAATTGTGTTCAATTCGCCAGTGTGTGTTCTTTAAAAATGAAAAGAAATGGTAATATTGGTAATATACAGGGTTACATTGCAAAGGGGTGTCAATCTTTAGGAGTAACTCAAAATCAGAAACTTAATCGAACTATGCAAAGAAAAAAAAGAAAAAATCGTACGCGTGGATAATTTAACTCATTTATGAAAAAAATGCACCGTATGTGCACTGTGTAAGGTCCTTGTAGGCTCGCCGTACCTACGCCGCTGATGAATGACCGCGAGGCTTTTGTAATCTCTCTATTGACTTTATTTTCGGATATTTTAAAGTTATTTTTTCACGTAACATATGATTATTAAAAATAATAACGATTAAGACGATTCTTTATATTGTTCCCTAGATCTTATTTTTGAAATTTGGCACCCCTTTGCAATGTAACCCTATAATAATATATATTATTATATACAAATGTCAGGAAAGGCAAGCCCTGCGATAGAATCCTGATGGACAACCCAGAATATCAGCCCGATCGAGTTCCACCGCCCCCAGAGATGCCCGAAAACCTAATGTTAGTCAACTCACTGTTCGAAGCAAATTTGTGCCTGAGAAAACTCATGCGGATGATCAGTGAAGCAAGTAAGTTATTATGTAATAAATCCAAAAATAATTATCTTCCAAAAGGTCGTGTGTATTGAGTTCTTACTTTATGCCCCTAATTCTTACAAGCGCACTGTACCGCCAGCCTTCTGGCCGCACGGCCAGTGAATTTTTTTATGAAATAGCTCGCTCAGTGAGCGCCCGGAAGTCGCAGCAGCCACACGTTTGTTGTACAGGACGCTGGTCTGATTTATTTTAGACGAGTCTGCCGCCCAACCCATGGTCGCTGCTATGACCTGATCCCTGCGGTCATGGCCGTGCGGTCTGATAACCGCCTCAACGTGCGGGAGCTCTAAGTGACATAATGATCACTTCTGTAGCGCTGCTGCTTCTGACCTACAACCGACGCAAGTGTGAAGTCAAATATTTGTGGAAGGCGCGCAACTTTTTAAACAAAATCTTCAGTTCGTCAATAATTATGATTTATGATACAATTTCTATTATGTGATATTGTTACGGTAATGGGTACGGGATTGGAAGGAAACGACTGTTCTTCCTGAAAGATGCTTTATTTCCTCTGTATCGAATACAGAATATCTTGATGGCACTTTTTCAGAGGACACAGATATCTGTCCTAGCGAGAAAAATCAAGTTGTGGTGTATGGGGAGTGCCTGGAGGCTTACAGCTGCCTCTCTGCTCTGCTTGAGATTGGGCTACTGCCGAAAATGCTGACTTTTGTGGAGTCTTTCCCGCCTGAGGACTCCTCCACTTTGAGGGTCAACTGCTTTAATAACGAGACGGTAAAATACACGCTGAATAGGAAGTCGTTCAGTACAAACTATAATTAACTTTGAAGATGATCTATGTTATGATATATTTCGATGTTGTTAGATAGGTAGGTAAATCAATTTAAGTCGGTTACTTGATGCTATGTTAAATGTAATATTGTGCTATCGGTCACGTGCTTTCAAGAAATTACAAGATTTCATCATCACTCTTAATATTTTGGACTATAAATAATCTCACTCCCTTCCTTCATTATATTGTAATAACTTAATGTACAAATGTAAGTAATGCAATACTTAAATCAATATGAATGGACGACCAATAACAGATCATCCACGAAATCTTGTCCGTTTCCTCGAAGCTAATCTGGGTTACTAACAAATGCCCGTGACCTCTAAACGTAGGTAGATTTTAACTTTTAGTTTTTGTAAAAGTTATATTTAATGTTTGCTGAAGTAATTTTGTCAAGAACTTGTGTTCTTGTAGTACTGTTGTACTGGGTATTAGTTTTAGCGTAATATAACGCTTAGATAGAGTAAGCAAAACTTAGGCCGTAGCTACACTGCTGGATGCCTCCCTTGGCGGCCTCGCTAGTGCCGTAGCTAGCAACCAGGTAGAAGTGGCTAGATACTAGACGCCAAGCTAAGCGCTTGCAGTGCGTCCACCGCCTAAAAGTTTGGTCTAAAGTTGTGTATGTCATACATCTAGGTGGATGAAAGGATCCAAAGCGGCCTAGAGAATCTTGGCATCCGCGTTTTGAGGCAGTGCACCCTGGGCGGTTGGAGGCAGCTCGACACGCGGATCGAGGCACTCCATCTTATGGCCCCACTCCATGCCATTATATTGCCTTGCTTCGCTCTCTTTTACTATGGGCTGAAGGCTATAGATATCAATGCTTTTAAAGGTAAGTACTAATGTCACTGTTATTTTTTTATATAACAATAAAAATCATAAATAAATTTACTCATAACCCAGTAATCCAGGGTTTGTCAATATTACGTTGAATCAAAAGGATGGACCCCTGACATCAAAACTAGTAAAAACTGTATTTCCAGTTCAGTGATTCCTCGACATTTTTTAACTTAATTACAATAGTTTAACACATAGTTAAGCTAAGCGAAGCTGCTGAGTTTTGCAAAATGGAGGCTCTAAGGCACCTCCTTATGCCGGCGATTAACGAGTAGCGAGTAGCTAAAACCTAGAATCGAGTTGGCAAGCAACGACTAGCGAGTGTGTAGCGCAAATGGTTTTGACGCTGGGCTATATTTTACTCTTCCCGCCACACTAACCTAGGCACAGTAGAAGTTTTAATGTTATCATCACGGCTCTAGCCGTATATCGTCGCGGATAGGGATAAGCAAGTGTGCGAGTTCGACAGACGATTACTTGCACTACTAAATTGGGATGTGTGTTGTACCAAGGGAGAGTCACTCAGCGTGTTTTCTGGCCTAGCGAGCTTCTGTGTAAACTGTGGGGAGGCACTATGAACAGCGATACTATTCTACTGTTTACTGACGAACTAATGCTATTGTATCTATTTTATTCGCACTGGATATATATCTATTTTACGTTTCTCGAGCGAGAAAGTCGATAGCTAGTCGTATTCTCGTCGGCGGTGGGGCAGGTACCGTAACCACGACTCTTACTTTCAGCAATAAACGAGAGCGGCCTAGTTTACGATGGGGGCCTAATCGTAGGCCCGTCGTTCGAGACCAACGACCCCCATATCTATGGCGCGGGCCCGTGCACGCGTTACTCGCGCAGGCTGTACGCCGCGAGCCTTCCACATCATTACTACTGCTCGGAAGACGTAGGGGAGGCGGTTAGTCATTTTCGTAGATATTAGAGGAGACCGGGGATATTTGAGTATATGGATAGGTAAAGTACACAATATCTTCTCGTCTAAAATACTCCAGTGCCTAAAGATGAAGGTCTACCAGTGTGTGATACCCGTGATGACATATGGAACTGAATCGTGGCCTCTCACTATCGGCCTCCTAATAAATCTCAAGGTTGCACAGCGTGCTATGGAAAGAACTATGTTCGGTAATTTGTTTTCGAGATCAAATTAAAAATGAAGAGATCCGTACACGAACAACGCACGACTACAATTGGCTACAATAGGCTATTTGCCTTGTACCAAAATTGACTTATCTAATAATTTAGTTTAATAGTTTGCACCATATAGAACCGAAACATATCAATAGTTATTAAATATAGTAAAATTTACTGTAAAAAATTCATTTTCAAATGTTATATTTTTGTTAGTATTTATATTGTCAAAAACGCCGGTAACAATGACAGGCACATCACCATTGAGTAACTTTGTAATAGAACAGACATCCCAAAGCGAGATTTTGCACAAAGTATAAGTAGTGTGACCGTCGACAAAGGTTTTTAACAAGCCTGTTCTAGTAATTTATAACTCAATGGATATTTAAAGGTTCGTGACGTCACGGACAAGTACATCATGGCCGACGGCGTTTTCGCAGGCTTTTAAAAACGTAAAGAATAAAATTTTTATTATTCTCGAAGGTTTAAAAAATAAAATAAAATTGTTACGCTTTATTTGAATATTACAAACAATAATAGCCTATTGTAAAGTCGAAAGTGTCGAAAGACTTAAGATTTGCTTTGATGCTAATTTTCCTCGATGATGTTGTGAAGACCAATTTAAAGTTACATCAGCACAACCCTTTTTTATCATTCTATACGTAAAAGGTCGGGGAAAAAGCCTTTTCGCATATATGTGTTTGTTATAAAAATTTTACTTTACGTAGCGTACGTATAAACTAATTAAGTACTTGCGCTTGGGTGGCTCATGCAATTTCTTTTTTCTTTAGATAAATTATGGATGATGGTATACAATTTATATAAAATTTATTTATTTGATTGGGGGATTCAAATGTCTCAAGCAAATGTTACTTATTCGAGGTAAATTTTTTAAATATTTATAACGACATCGCATCATCATTTCAGCTACATGACGTCCACTCCTGAATAAAGGCCTCCCTCAATGACCTATCATCGGGGGGAATTGCCAATACTCGCCACGCTTGGCAGGCGGGTTGGCGAGCGCAGTTTTTTATAAGATTTCGCACGAAGACGCTGCTGCCCGTCTTGTACTACTACAGGAATTAGTCGCTTCTTACGCCACAACACAAAAATGTATCTACCTAGTTATGTTTGTTACATAACTAGCTATTTTAGATATTCTCACACTAGGCGCACACGTTGTTGCAGTATTAAAGTTTCCTTTATCTCTTTTAGCTGGCAAGGATATTCCTCCATAAACTCAATCCATTTGTGATGTGTCACCCTGACGTCAATCAACCTGTGAATGACCTTCTACCAAGATTCAACTCCAGCTTGCTGGCGTAAGTAGGGGATTTAATAGCATTAATATCCTCCTATGACGTCGTGACCTTAAATTAATGGACAATGCCATACAGATGAAGCTCAACAACCCTTATCTCGAGGGAAATTGGCCGGGTCATAGTTGTGACAATATAATTCAGTGATATCTTAACGGTACGGGCAAAGGCCTTATGTTTCGTTAAGTCTTTTTTTGGTTTATCAAATCACAAATTAAATAAGATACCAAAGAAATAAAATGTTTGATATTAATGTTTAAAAAGTATAAAACACGCTTTTTAAAGTATTTGTAGGAAGTAGGTTAAAGGCTACTAACTGATAACAAGATTAGATTGCACAGAACTAGTTACAACTGTTACAAGTAGGTGAAGCTATTAAAAGTGTATTATTTATAACATGAATCTAACAGTCCACTGCTAACCATATGCCTTTCCCAATGCACACCACTAAGCCTGATCCTGTAACCGCCAAGCCATACATATATTTATAAACAGAATGTGTACATATACCATGTGTTATATGTGTTTTATAGTGTTTAATAAATTACCAGACTCTATAAAACTATTAGAGGGGCATAAGTTTGAGGTTACTCTGTCGAAATGGTTGGCTGAAATTTTTTTCTACAGAATAAATAAGTACCTTCAAAACCTCTGAAAACTAAGTTTATTGTAATATTTTTACTTATATAGATTACGTACCTAAATTTTAAGGAAATTTGCACGTCTGTACACAGACTGAATAGGATGTCTAGCTAAACGTACCAAGCACCATCAAACTCAAATGTATTCTTGCAAATAAATATTATTCAATTTTTATTTTATTCTATTTCAAACTCTTCCATCCGCTGCCAGCAGCTTTACGTATATTATTATCATCGCTCCGTCTTGTCGGAGGGCGCCCTACGCTGCGTTTGCCAACTCGTTGCCCAAAACATAAATGGTAATATAAAGCGAGTTTAAATGTACAATGTCAACAGTTTGTTCATTTTTTCAGTTTCACATTGTCACGTTCGAACATCAGCTTCAGTAGTATCAAACTTAACGTAGGAGCTACTTCGAGAAGGTTATTGCATTTTAAAATAACTCTGCTTAGTTATAATTGTAAAATTTGTTATCATCATCACCCTCATTTTAGCCATAGGACGTCCACTGCTGAACATAGGCAGTTATAATCTACCTTATATGCAAGGAGGTACCGGGTTCGATTCTCGGTTCGCGTCAATTCAGGAAACGGACTTTTGAAATTGGCTTAAGTCTGGGTGTGACGCCACAAGCAAAATTCTGTGTCTGCGTGACAAAAGGATCTTAATTCCTTACTTTGAGACCATGATAATCAGTTTGTAGTCTGACGCATATATTTATTTATTAGGTCTTGACGATGTATCAAATTGTTATCTCAAACATAATACGACGACCGTCTGGTGTAGTGGTTCGCGTTTCGGACTACAAAGCCAGCGGTTGCGGGTTCGAATCCCGCAATAGGCAAATGGATGTCTGATGAGCACGAGCATTAAGTACCCCAGTATTTGAGTATGTCTATCCGTTATGTAGTCGCAATAGTACAAGCTTTGCTTAGTCTGGGGCTAGATAGTTGGTGTGATTGTGAAAACAATGTATTATTATGTTTATTGTATCTCTCCTACGGGAAATCACGGTACGAGGCCGGTTCTTTTGGAAGGCGTTAGAGGGGATACATGTCCAACACGAAGAGGCCTCTTTGAGATACAAAAATGTGTTTGAATATGTACATCTAGCGGTAACTGTCTCTGCCTGCATTATTGAGAAGATGCAGTCAAAGACAGCACCCGCTAGGTGCCAGGGCTATTGCAGATAAGATAGATAGATAGATAAGAAGACCAGGTCTATGGAAAGGAACTTGATGGACTGGTTGCCAGGATATTGATGAGACAACGGGGCGCCTGCCATATAAAATATCTCATCTCAATAATTAGGGCAGACAGTGACTCGCCGCTCACTAAATGGGCCGCCCTATTAAAGCTACCAGAAGGTAGGAAGGTTAGCAACATCACCGATGTTGAGCGGCTGAGGTTGTAGAGAGGTGAGTCAGCGGGGCGCAAGATCCCAGTGCTAAACGCACCAGTCAACGGGCCCCCGGCTTTATGACATTTTAAACTTCCAACCTGGAGCACAGGTTCTGCTCTTGCAACTCCATTATAGGCAGGCCGTTAAGGCAAGCACGAGGCGAGGGACAAATAAATACGGACGAGAATCGGGGTCCGAGGTGTCGCCACTCACCTACAGCTCGCCACAAGCTGCCCCTGCGGGGTTATTTTTATTGTTATTATACTTTTAGGTGGCAACCAGTGATGAAGTTTGAGTCCCCGATAATTAAGTTCGCTGCTTTACCGGGGCCAGTATTCTACATGTCTGTAAGGAAGCCGGGGCCTGTGATACCAATGGAGGTGCAGTTGTCCTTGCCACATCAGGTACCAATCATCATAGTAAAACTAATAACCTTACCTAACTAACCGGGCCAATTCTGCTGATCACAATCATGATTTTATGGCTTTAGATCCAATTTTACAAATCATTCATTAAGGAGTATGCCCGGAAGACGGCTCAGCTAGTGAAATGAATATAATTAAGTTAAATCTTTATCTAAGTACCTATATTTTTATCATTTGACATAATTGATCGAAGTCACATTTAAAAGCAAAGAATAGTACTAGGTGACATCACTGACATCACTCTTTCATACTTACAGTTAAATTTTAATTACAGATTATAGAAACGATTGATTCTTTAGGTATCATTGACATACCTAAATGATTCTGACGGTAGTTTTACAATGCCAGGGACACACACTACTCACAGACAAGCGCGGCAACTACTTCCGCCTTCAACTGAACGCGCTACACTGCGTCGAGAGCGTTACCTGTTTGTCGAGAAAGCATTTCTCGCCGGAACTGCTGGGGCAGCTGTATGGGAAGCACGAGGCGTTTTTCAACAAACTTCTGGCACGGTATAAGGTGAAGTTTCAATATCATCATCAGGCATTAGCAGGCCGATAATCAACATAAGCCACTCAGCGTCTCCCATAGATCTCTAGCAGGAACGATTCTTAGCGGCTTGCAACCAATGGCTTGATGTTGGTAAAACCTCTACATAATCAACTAATAGGTCATTAAGATCGTTATTTAGTGACGGACACAAAGATTGTAATTACTAACAACTCTTCTCAACATAGTGAGAAATCTAAGATCATCATCATCATCATTTCAGCCATAGGAGGTCCACTGCTGAACATAGGCCTCTCCCATTGACTTCCAGATTAGCTGGTTGGAAGCAGCCTGCATCCAGCGTCTTCCTGCGACCTTTACCAGGTCGTCTGTCTACCTTGTGGGTGGACATTAATTTTAGATAAAGCTAATTAAGTATGTCAAAATAACTCACAATTTAATTATTATCATTACTCTTAAAAAGTCCACTTCTGTGACATAGCGTCCTCATAGAACGCCACAGCGAGCGGCTCTGAACCGTTTGCTTTCAGCGGGCGTTTCTGCAATTATTTAGGGAATCAGTCCAACGGGTTCTTACCGTCTTTCAGCTCGTGATGGCCATTCAAGAACCTGCTCTCTCATATGAAACGATAGTTAGCTCTGTGAGCGATATAACCATGCCTAACTACCAATTTAGTTATCCATAAAACATGGGATTACATTTTTTTTTAAATTAAATATATTGCCTATCTCTTACATACTAGCCTAACTCTAACTATTTAACCTTTTTAGTACGGGGTAAAGTTTATATTTTAAAGATCTGTTAAAATCGGCGTTAAAACCCATACCTCCTATTTTCTCTGTGAACGTTTTGTTATATATTGTATTCTTAAGAACTAAGAACTTGTATCTGTAAAATGTTGATAGTGATTATTCAACGTATATCTCATGAGATGTCATTTATAATCATTATTATACTCTGCTTACATTAACTACAGCTGGGTGAAATCGAGGACTTGTACGATTTCTTTACACAACCATGGATGGCGGCGTTATACCAAGAAACCTTTAGCGATTTGCTCAGAGACATCAACGAGCAAGACGTGGGGACAGTGAGTCTGATCCATCATCTTCTGTAGGTCCTTTTTCACAAGACCTGTGCGAGCAAAAGGAAATGTCTTTTCTTTTGCGCGCACAACTTAGAAGACGTATTTTTGAATCATGTGAAATTGAATTCGAATACGAAATCGCAAGATTCGCATGCGAATACCTAAAATCATTATTAAAAAAAACATTCCGTGAATTCTGCTACAAGTGGTCTTACCCACTCGTTTTTTGATTTTTACTAGTAGTAATCACGGAAGAACGACATTGACAAGGAAACATATGGTTGACAGAGATTTGACATAATAACTTTTTATTTACGTTCCGTTTTGAGCGATTCATTACAGTTTTTTTTAAATCAATGGACTTGCATGAAATGAAAATAGAAGATTTCAATTTAATAGCAATAGTGATTTGAGTGATTCAAAAATGCGTACATCGTGAGCAATAGAAATTAATTTATATTACACGAATTGTTTTCGTATTCGAATTCAAAATTCATTTCTACTGTTTAAAAATATGTCTCCGGGTTCTATATACGCCCCTTAGAAAAAAAAAGTAATTTGCTCCCTAAAAAAAATATTTGTTTTTCGAAAGCTCGCCTTTTAATGTCGACACTTTGATGGTTAACATTTATTTTCTGCAGGTGTACGAATTGGTTAAGTCCCGGTTCTCAATGGTGGGTAGCATGGCGCGGTCCATGGTCGTTAAACCTCAGAGCACCTGTGAAACAGAGCCAACTTGCGAGATAGAACACAGGGTTAGAAAAATGATACTAATATTCCCTCCCTAAGGTTTTCCAATTGTATTTTGTTATTTCTTTATTTTCATTAAAAAAAACATCTAAGTTAGATTTATAGTCCTTTGAGCCCGCCCGAAGTACCAGTAATATAAGTTTGTGCTGAAGTTTTATTTTTCAAAAGCTTGCATTAATTAACAACTCTGCAAATCATTTATCCTCTTGACTGCTTTCGGCGATGCGCCATCTGTGTCACATTTCGAAGAAGTAATTATCTTAAATGTAAACCTAGATGGCGCTGTCAGTTCTCATTTCAGTAATAATATTCAACAACAAATTCTGTGATTCTAGAATATAGCATGGAAATAACGATTTTAGATTAGGTACCTATCTCTTTCTAATTTAGATATTTATGACGCATCTTTTCATTATTATGTGGAATGACATGATAACTTTTTATTTCATTTAAGTATTTAGATAGAGCTATTTGAGATTAACTTTTAAAATAATTTTATTTGTTTGCTTGCTTGTTTTTATACAAATAATTTAACTTATTCACTAGGATCCCAAAAATCTCGGAACATTCCGTTCTGTTATCGACAAATTCGTTACAAGAACTAGCAGTGCTCAAATCGTAAGTTTACTTATTTTTATGTTAATGTTAATATTCATTATTTAAATTCTTTAGTGCTTAAACTCTGTTAGATCAATCGGTATATATGAATAAGGTAAAGTAAGTATGGTAATAATAATAAAGACAAATTATCGTAGGTTTCATTTATACCAAAAAATGCATAGTTTGCGAGAAATGCGTGTTGTCACTAACTGTTGTAATGTTGTTTTTGTGACTAACTGAGGGTTAAATTAAGTGCGAGTATTCATATAATTTAGTACACATTTACTTTTATCCCAGGTAACGATTCAGTCACCGACAGACATACCTTCGGTAAATAATTTTGATAATTTCGTAGTTTCTATACCCATATTCAGTGCCGTCCATCGTCCTCGTCATAGGATTAGCCCGGGGCCACTTCATTACTCTATCGTCTATTTATGAGGCATTTACTTATATAACTTGTGTAGCAGATGAATATATATTTACTTACTTTCTTTCTATCATTGGTAATTTAGCAGACATTCCTCAAAATACAACAAAAATGTTTATTTGCCACCTCTCATTTACTTATACTTAAAAGAGTATTTGCAGTTGGATGAAAAATAGATGGCAATTTATGTAGCGTTGATGATAGAAGTATTACTTGAATACACTTTTCCTGGCGCGTGACGTCCCTGTGTCTTTATTACGCGGAAAGAAATATTTTGTTTATTACGTTCCAGGAGTGTGGACAGAGTAAATACGTCCGATCGGAGGCCGCATCGTTCTGGAAAGCAGTTGGCGGCGAAACGATTGTCATCGCGCACATCGGCCGGTACCTCAACAGGAACAGCGTCACCAACCCTCACTACGCCAAGCCCAAGAAGGAACACATAAAATAGTAAACATTTGTCGCTATAGACTTTGAAAACTAGTAACAATATATATCACAAATTAAATAATACTATTGATTGAAAGCAATCATATCAATAATATCGATACTATTACATCATAATACTATCAATACTATCAATACTATCAATAGTATTAAAGTAATACTATCGATAGTATTATTCCTAAAAAAATGCTGGTCTTCGATAGTATGGAGTATCGGAACTAACACTTTCGATACATTGATACGATTTTTGTGTATCAATACTATTGATCTGTATAACACTATCCAAAGATTTATCTGTAGGCAATCGATACTATTGATATGACTTAAACTATCGATAGTCTAGCAATATTGGACTATCGATAGGCAACTCTATTAGCAACAGCACTTCAACAACAAACAAACAAACACCCCCGAAATTGAAACGTGTTTTAAGCACTCGCGGCAACAGAGATCTAACCAGATTTCGGAAACATGTTAGTCAAACGTCAGACGTGGTTGCGTCCGATGTAATGTCAGGCGATTATTGAACTAATTTGAGCTACTGTTTACTATGTTTACTATGTATCTTCTTAAACCATATGGCAAGAGGCAAGCTGTTAGAGGTATGCAGTCTGATGACAAGGGGTTAACTGACAGTATTTTTGAATGGTAAAAAAAACTTTTTAATTATGTTATCGAAAGGAAAAGTTAGTGAAATAAACACCGATTACGTTTTAGACAATTTATTTCATTTTACACATGTTCATTATTAGACAAGTTCCTTAAGTTATATTTACAGGGAATGCACAGTGCGGCCATTGACAGAATGGATTACCGAAACAGTCTTAGTTAATAAATACGGTTTTATTTTACAAATACCAAAACAATTTGGTTATAAATATGTGTCTACTATGAATTCAAAACTGCATTAAATGTATGAGATTAGAAATGACTAGCGTCGTCTTTGGCTTAGGTATCTGTTAAAATGTTTAAAAACGGCCTCTTACGTTAAATTTGACTACTCAATAGAATTAACATTACGATATCGTTGAGCTGTTAACACCTTAAAAATTATGTTATCATGCAAAACGTATTATATTTACATTAGTCAGTTTTGCGAAGAATTGTGTCGGCTCAAAGAATGGACAGTTGGATAGTTTTATAAAAACATAACACATTTTTATTAGATTCTTATGTTGGAACTTAAAATTAAATATTTACATTAAAACTGCATAGATCACTAGTATTTAGTTATTAACAAAATAGTGAAACAAAGACAGACTAAAATTTATTATACTATCGTTATCCGAACTTTGAGCCTACTTACATTAATTTCAATCAATACAACAATCAAGAAAATACATTACTTATCAATTTATCACTTAATCAATTTAAAAATGGCTGTACAGTATAACTAGCATACACAATTTACGCATATCGAGAAACAAATGTCCCACAAATGAAAACACTATTTGTACCTAGGTATAGTAAAACCTGAACCGCTTTTTGGAATCTGATATTAATTGATATTTTAGATTATTCTTTGGTGTTACAAAAACGCATCAAGTAGGTAGATCGAATTTATCAGGTAATACCATAAAAAGGATTATGAACTTCATCATCATCATCATCATTTCAGCCATAGGACGTCCACTGTTGAACTATAAACTATGTCGCAATTATGTCGATTTTGTATCGACAATCTTGCGTAATGCAAACCAAGATTGTTGCGTGTTTTGGAATTATTCTCTACTCGCATCGATAAAATTTCGTCAATGTCATTTTTTAAATTAATGTGAAGTCCGATCCGATTTTGAGAAAGTTAGTTCGTTAAACTCCAAATAACTGCCGTATCGACAATAATCTCAATTTTTTGCAAAAAAGGAAAAGTACGTTTGGACTGAACGAACGTAGCGGCGGAACCGTTTTGTGGTTTTTAAATGCGAATAATAGAATGAATTAAGTTATGACTATCGTCGGGCTGTTACACAACAGAAAATAAATGGATCAAGTTATGCCGAAACGATGCAAACCACAACGACATCAATTACGAGTTATAGATAGATAGATAGATACTCTTTATTGCACACCATACAAGTAAAATACACATGATTTTTACAGAAAGATGTACAATTTAGGCGGTCTTATCGCTAATAGCGATCTCTTCCAGACAACCTTTAGGTTATCTATGCCAAATGGCGAAAACTAACTATATTCATCTCACACATACTCGTTTTCGTATTTTTTTCTTAAGAAAAGATATTAAAAGTATATCAGTTCATTTTACGCCCTTGGCATTGCGGTTTGGATCGTTTTGGCTTATGCTACATTTTCTATACGAAAACTGTCAACATGTCAAACTTATTCTTCAAATAAAGGTTATCTGGCTGTTGAAAAATCGGCCCTTAGAAGATAAATTAAGCATTCCATCGTTCTGTCTAAGCAAATGATGCAATAACATTTATGTAATTTATTTATTTTTACAAATTGCATCTTTACCACCTTACCTTGTCAAATCTTAGTAAGTTTTTTGACGTTAAAAAGTAAGGTGGTAATTAGGAGGTCATGCAACTACGGGAGTGTTAAACATGGAAGAAGTTTTCACACAACATTGTTAAATTATTTGGTACGATAAAAATTTCGTGAGTTTCGAAAAACCATAGTATGAGAAACTTACACATTACTATTGATGACATACAATGCGCTTCAACAATATTGCAAGGCCCAATTTAAAACTGACATTGCTGAAGAGATTTCAGTACGTATACATGGATCTCCGATAGGTCAGCGACTCTCGCGTTAGATTCTGACTGGTATCGTAAATCGGTAATTAGGGTTAGGTACTGTAAATGGCGACCGAGATATCGCTTGATATCTGACATCAATTAGAAAATTTCACTATGATAACACTGACTAGTCGGTAATACTCGCGTCCTGCTGACGGGTGCGCATGTGACTACACACAGTCGTCTGCTGACCCCTAGGGCGCCACGTAGCCATCTGCTGACGATTGGGTTGACTTTTAGTTGACTGTTGACTATTAGGGTGGTTCGTAGGACTGTCAGCATTTTGGGGACGCCTATTGACCACTAGAGCAAGCAACGCTAAAATAAAAGTTGTTAAAAAGGTGTTGCTTAAATAGTCCATAGACAATGAAGGCGTCACTAAATCGTCCACCGGTAAATAGGACTACGCAAAATTGACCAGAGACTTCTAGGGCTGCGCAAAATTTCCCACAGACAACTAGGGCTGCACAAAATAGCCCACAGACTACTACTGCGTCGCAAAATAATCCAAAGACTACTCATAAGGGCTGCGCAAAATGGTCCAGAGACTACTAGGGCGTCGCAAAATCTTCCATAGACAATTAAGGATGCAAAAAATAGTCTACAGACTACTAGGGCGTCGCCAAATTGTCAAAAGACAACTAAAGGTGCGCAAAATTGTCCACCGACTACTAGGGCTGCGAACAATCGTCCACAGACTACTAGGACGTCGCAAAATCGTCCGCAGACAACTAGCGTTGCAAAAAATCGTCTAGGGACGACTAAGGCGGCGCGTAGTCGTGCGCCGGCGCCGGCGAGTAGTCGGCGCCGTGCAGCAGCGATTAGGTCTGGTACTGGAGCATCGGCGCGGCGGCCAGGTTGGCGTGGTGCCCGCTGTTCATCCGCAGGGCTGATAGCGATTTGTTGTACCACTCGTCCTCTGCGCTCATGCCTGCGGAAAGAGATTTGTTGCGGTGAACTGACTTATATGCAAAATGTAAACCCTAAAAAACAAAAGACAAAAGTTAGGTAATTCATATCGATTTTCGTTGAGCCTAAAATAACTGCTTGTTTAGGGCTCTTTCAAATAAGACGTTTTGAGCAGGACGTCAATCGTGTTTACAGGACCGCACACGGAAAATTAAATGAAGTATCTAGCTCAAAACTAAACAAAGCTTGTATTATGACGACTAGATAACGGATAAACATACTTAAATACATTTATAGATATCCATGACTTAGATACAAATGCTCGTGCTCATCACACAAACATGCCCCTTGCGGGATTCGGACCCGCGACCGCTGGCTTTGTAGTCCGGAATGCGGACAGTGGTGTAGTGACACCAGACGGCCTTTAAATAGGATCTTTATTAGTTATAAAAGTGGTTACAGTAAGTTATAGCTTTGTCATTTTGAAGCATGCAAAAATCAGTTCCTTATCAAACAATAACACTAAATTATTCACAAAATTACAAAACATTAATATACATTGCATTATTTATCTAATCTGTGCATCATTCATACATTACTCTCTAGACTAGTAAGTTTTCTTGTAATACGCTTATTTATTAGTCTTTAAAAATACTTTTAGGCACTATGACCGCGCTCTTCATAGGAATGACTCATTCTAAACATTCGTTCCATACAAACCGCCGCATTCAACCCTCCGATATCAGCCCGGTATCGACGTCTATGTTGTAGTGGTAGCTCTATTGTGGACCGGGCTAGCATATGCATGCATAGCCCCGTACAGTTGCCATGCATTTTAGAAACACCGTCATGTTGCTGGCGGCGAAATGTTGCAAAATCCGAATAGCAACGGTATTTCGTTACCACATACCTATCAGTTAATACAGGGCTACATTGCATGGTAGTACTACATTTTTAAATAAGGTCAAGAGAACAGTTTTAATTAATTTATCGTAATCTTTGTAGGTATATTTCGAAAAAAATACTTTGAAATTTCCGAAAAAATATAACTAAAACTAGGTGCGCGGTCATTCAGATATTATAGGCGTAAGCCAACACCGTGCTTACAAAGACCTAATGCAGTGTACATATGGTGCAAATTAATCGAATAATCTTAAATTATTAAGCAAGGTATTTTTTTTATATTGTTACATCAGATAAGAATAATGTTTTTTTTTTTCTTTTCGTGAATCGATTCAGTTACTGATTCTGAATCGCTCATTAAAATTTGCCACTAATTTGCATTGTAACCCTATATAACTACTGTTGCACAACATATATTGTTAAGGGTTTTTATTATAAGATATTTCGTAAAATTAGCTCATACTGTTAGATAAAAAGTATTTGTACTTTCTGTGAAAGTTACACAGAGATTTTGTAATAGCAATAAATGTTTCAATTTAAGCATTCGCAAGAAATTACAAATAATTAGGAATCCTTATTTATTCATGGCTCAGGAGATAATTGAATTGAAACCCGCTTATGAAGCTCTACGAAAATTTGTAATGCTCGTAGCACCGCACGACGCCGTAGCCGCGTAGCTCCGTAGCGTCGTAGCGTGTCACCCCGCCTATGTAGCTACGGAGGTATATAGCTGGAGGGTAGGGAAGCGAATAGTGAGGTACCGAATCGACCCTGCGTTTTCTCAAGATGCAATCTCGCCGCAGGAAATAAGATATTTGCCGAGACGCCGCGAGGACGCCCGCCAAAGTAAATGTAGTGGAAATTTTCTTATTAGAATATCTACGGTACGATGCCTCGGGCTCGTTCGTTTTTTTGCGACGAAATCTGCGCCGGCGGCCTTACACGGTTCGTCGCCTCGGATTTTTAGCGAAATACGCGTTTCGTAATGCGGGTAAATGTAGCTTATTTGAGTCGCTTTGGCATTCTGGTGGTTAATAGGTTTTTTGGTGTATTTTATTTTTGAATATAAGAAGCTATTAAACAATGCTTGATTTAACATCACTTAAATATTTTACAATGCAGAATGATGTTTTATCTGATGAGATAATCTTTCGATGTTCCCACACCAAGTTTACATTATATTGCTACATTACTATGTGAACATATCGTAATGTTATGTACCTAATATTATTTACGTAGGTACATACTTCGAGTTGTTGACAGGTGGTTAATATAACATGTCTCAGATTGGTAATCTCCGGCGTGCGTGGAGTTGGCAAACTTACCGTCTTACACTAATTATTTAGTAGCGCCGTTTACATATTAATTAATTACTCCTATGTAATTAGGTCACGGATTTGAGTGGATCGATACCTAAACTAATCGCTGTAAGTCAGCGTCGTAAAATTTAACTAATGACCTCTGATCTGAAGCATTTAATTAATAAATTAGGTGTAAGTTCTTCATTTAACACAGGTTTGATATAAAACTCTATTCTTAAGTGATGCCTTTAATATTGTAAACAAGACAACTAAATAATGCTGTATTAGAATTATTTAAGTATAATTGTATAATATGTAGTTAAATTATGCATAGAAAGAGACAAAAAAGAGTAGGTAAATATTTACCTAATATACATTATTTATTATAATCATTTTAACTAAACTTTGTAAAATACAATATTTCTTTTAGCCTAGACAACATTCATAGACGTCCACTTCTAAACTTAAACTTTCATTTAACGCGTTGACAGCCGCAGTCGTAAATATCCGTCATTGAAATTTTTGGCTCCTAGCTTTGGAGACGTATAAATACGACTGCATTTTTAGCTTTACATATGATGAAAGTTGGTGAGCAACGAGTATATATTCTTAATAGAGATCAATAAATGTGTGCATAATTTTTATGTTCATAATTTATTCTCTAGCGGGAGAAAACATCTTACAAAATAAATTGTTGTCAAATTTATCGATATAAAACTCTAACGGGACTAGTCGAGCGTTGAGTTGACTATGTTGGAGTCGTGTAATCGATAGTTGCATCGAACGGAATTAGCTTTAGTTCTGTCGATATCACAAATCACAAAGGTTTATGTTTTACTTGTTATAATACCATTTGATATTATACGTCGAAGTAAAGCTTACTCGTATTAGCCAAAATTTAATTCTTGACAGTTAAATGTTAAATCAAAGCGTGAATACGTCGAAAGATTCACTGAAAAAGCGTGGCATGGCCGACTATCTGCCAGTTAAGGAATTTCACGATTTTTTAATAGGTTTTTTGAAAAATACTATACCTAGCTGTTGTTTTAAATTACGATTTATTCATCCGTGTACTAAACGGGCATGATAAAAGCCGACGTCAAGAAATCCTAATTAACTTTTTCTCTTTTCAATATCATCTTGCGGGCCTTAGCCGCGAGAGAGCAAGTTTTCTCATTATCCTATGGGGTATTTGTATAAAAACGATCATCCGCTCCCGCCAACTTTATAATTGTCTTGACGCACCTAATAGAAACTTGATGAAAGCTGCCTCGCCGTCCGAGCTTCGCAAGCTACCACTTTTTGCTCGCGTCAAACTTACATTTTAGTTCTTGTCATCTTACGGTTTATAAAATATTCATTTCGTTTTAATCTATTTTAGAAATACGAAATTTTCACATTGAAAGCCGTTTTAGAGCTGAGCTTGGTCTGTGAGCGAACATAGCTTTCCTATTGCATAAAGTAATAAAATTCGTCAATTCGTTTTTAATCTTTGTTTTGTTTTTCCAAAATGTTAAACAGAATGCGAATGGAATAGTTTACTGAAAACATTTATTTGCTTTTACGGATTAAATTGATGTATATAAGTCTGTTGAAACAATTATTTTATTTACCGGTACAATTACTATTGAATTAATTAAAAATAATTAAAGTTAGTCACTCCAATTGCTAAAGGATTTATATGTTTATAATGAAACCTTAGCGTTAAGTTCATATCACTGCCGATGTTTACGAAAAATAACATATTCAGAAGTCAAAATTAACTAGTATAATCAGCTCGAGCACTTAAGGTCCAAGCAGGTTAATCTACACTATTTAGTAGCAAAATTGCCGTAATCGTATAATTTTGTACGCACTTTTAGTAGTACTCCTGCTATATAATATCAATGGACATCATGTTGACAACATAGAATGGGCATAGGCATGAGCACAGGGGGTATTAGGATTTGGTTCGCTCGTACGGTACACTTACCGACGTCAAACAGATCAGTCAGACCTTACCGAGGTATACACAAATACATAAGTACCTATATGATACTGATTGGGCAAATAAGCTTAATACATTTAATTACATAATATTTTTTTTAAAAGGAGATTAGGTATCTATAAGGTTATGATTTTAAAAAAAAAACACTGACTTCAAACCAGGAATACTAAACCTGCCTCAGGAAAACCTAAAAGATCAAAATGTCAAATATATCAATGTGTGTGTTCATTTCATAGTATGGTAGATAAGTTTAAATAAAGCTTGAAAATTTAGGGCTACAATATGGTAAGATGGGCCATTTCTGCACTCAATTAGCTGCAGCTGCCACACTATCTGTTTCCAGAGGCCTAATTCCCGTAATTTGTCAGTAGTCGCAATCCGGTGTCGATCCGCTCCCAGTAACATTACGATTACAAACGGTATTCTCGTAAACTTTTAAATTGACGTTAAAATATCAAAACTACCACAATACGACTAAAAATTGAGAAAAAAAATATCTAAGTATGGTTTCTTCCATTTTCAGTCGCATTACGAATCATAATGTTACTGGGAGCGGATCGACACCGGATTGCGACTTCTGTCAAATTACGGGAATTGGGCCTCTGGTCTGAGCACTCAGAAAACTCTGTTGATCTGCCTTATTCTGCAGATGTATTTTTTTTTTAAAGTTTACTTAACTATTGAGTTTACTAGAGAAAAAATTAAGTCTCAGTTTGACCAAGATACTGAAAGATGAAAGAAGAAAAACCTCTTACTAATGCAACAATAACAAAGTACTCACTCATAGTGTCTTGGCGCATGCCGACGGCGCTCATGTTAGCTCCATGGCCCATGGAGAACCCTTGCGGCATGGGGTACGAGCCACCGCCCATCTGTGACAGCGAGAATATGTCCTTTTGGAGCTCCTCATAGCTGCCGTGGTGCTGTCATAACAAAAGAGGAACATTAGAGATTTATAAAAGGCGTTTTAAAAATTTTTGAGAGAGTTCCATTAGACTTATATATATTTTGTTTGCTGTTGTTAATGTAATGACCGCGCATAGCTTTTCATTTTCAACCGACTTCAAAAAAGGAGGAGGTTCTCAATTCGACTGTATGTTTTTTTTTTTTTTTTTTTTTGTATATTTGTTACTCGATTACTCCGCCAATTATGAATCGATTTTAATGATTCTTTTTTTGTTTGGTAGATCATATTTTAGAGGTGGTCCCATATAAATTTTATCGAAATTGATTTAGAACTTTTTGAGAAAATCAACAAATATATACCCAGATAATATTTTGGTTGTGGTTCTTGTTACCTATCTTCGACAAATATGAGCCGATTTTGATGATTTTTGTTTTATTGAATAGCTTATACTTCAAATATGCTATGATAAAAGTTTAAAAAATAAAAATTACCCCTAAGGGTAGGAAAATAGGGGATGAAATCGGTGTTCAGCAGTTAGATTAGGATTTATCACTAAAAATAGATGAAATAAGTAAATTTTATTAAAAAAAATAAAACCGACTTCAAAACACTGAAATGCTAAAAATAATTCTAACACTTTAGTACCTAATCAGTTACTTTTGGAGTCGGTGCAAACAAAAACATTGAATCTCTCATCGGCTGGCACCGACTCCAAAAGTAACTGATTAGGTACTAAAGTGTTAGAATTATTTTTAGCATTTCAGTGTTTTGAAGTCGGTTTTATTTTTTTTAATAAAATTTTGTAATTACCAGTTTTTTGCAAACAAAGATTCTTATTCTTATTAAGTAGATCGCACTTTTTGTTTCTAAATCGTTGTGCTGCTGTATGGTGTGTGTAATCAATAATTCCATTGATCATAAACAAGTTTTTTCACATGAAATAAACACCATTTAAAATGTAGTTAGCCAAATGTAAAGAAAGCTGTTAGTTAGATCCACCACGATCAGGGTAGTGTTTAAATCTGAAACTATAAACTTAACTACCGTAAGCTAGTCTGGCTGTGATTTTGATGAATTGGTTTAATTCATTACTCCGTGGCAGTATACCTATCTATCTATATAAAACAAAGTCGGTTTATTTACACCATTTAATCAAGAACGGCTGGACCGATTTGTATAATTATTGATTTGTTGAATTTGTTTCCGCCCCGAATAGCAGAATAACAAACAAATCGCATAAATACGTAAAAAAATGAAGAGGCAAGGCAATTTTAAAAATAAAACTATTTAGTGGCTGAGCAATGGTTAGCTAATTTAGTCTATAAAATCATAGACTATTATGATGACTATGAAACCATTTAGTCGAGCTGGGCCCAACTTTAGCTGATCTCTTACTTTCTATAGTTACTTTGTCCTTATTAGCAAATCCGATATTTTGTTTTTTTCACCTTAAAACACAGAGGAAAAGCACCTGAATTGGTAAATATTAATTGTATTATATTTAATCGGCGTTTACGAGCAGGCCTCGTACATTAACACTCGGTAATGGCGCGGTATTACTGCAATCACGTTAGGTACCGAACCTGGCCGCTTCATCGCTGGTCATATTTTAATCACATTCGCCCTTTGCCTTTAGTAAGTGAGAATGCAATTATCTTTTTTTATGGTTTGTAGTCACAATATAGCAGAAGTAACATAATATTTGCTAGCTTTGCTGATGTGTAAAATTGATAAAACCCATTTTATGCTTTCGTCAGAAGATACCACTTTTTTTCGTCATCCTGCATCCTTTTAACTTTACTTTAATCCAACAATGTTCCAATCTTTTGAAGTAATTTTTAGGGTTTCTTACCTAAAAAGGACAAAACGGAACCCCTAACATATTACTTTGTTGTCCGTCTATCTGTCTGTCAAGACCCTTTTGATCTTCTAAGTTTAACGTAAAAATAAAAAATAAACTTATATTTCGACACTCTCAAGGGAATCAAAAATATTAGGGTACTTTCTGTTGACCTAGAACTATGAAATTTGGCAAGTAATATTGTCTTATATTATATACTACAAGCACAGGGAAAAAAAAAACTACATTTGTGATTGAATTTTGGAATGAAACTGAGAGCGAGACTCGGTTCTTAAACTATTAATAATATTTACCTACAAATTTATACAGAACCCTCAGTAGGCGAGTCTGACTCTTTACTTAACCCCTACACAGGTCTCAGTTTTAACAAGCCAGAACAGAACAACTATGTTGTCCAAAAGGCAGTGGAATTTCCGAAATACGCTACCATGTGCGTACAAAAAGCGTATCGATCATTCCCGTTGCTGGCAGCGCATTCGACCGCAATTTGTCCGCCATTACCCTGCGCGCTAATCAGCGGCGCTGATTACACCGTAATGCGATTCGCGGCCGCGCGCTAAATAATGTAAATAGCGACCAATCGAAACCTTATCGCTATATTTTAAAAGTGAAATGCCACAACAGGTTCGTTGAAAGTTTAAGTGTCTTTGAATGAGACGGATTGGGTCCATGGGTATTGTTACTTATTTCTGTTGTCTTTATTAAACTTATTATTTTACCTACGAACGCATTCATTATTTAACGGGATGTTGTGATGGTCTTATTGATGGTAGCTTATGCAGCTTCGTAATCTACTAGGTGTTTTAGGTATTTGTAGAGCTTGCTCTAGTATTTTTTAATGTAATAGGCACATTTTAAAAATTGCCTTCTAACTTTTTAAAAGTTGCTATGCCTAAGCTGCAAGTCCTACTTGCAGCTTGCAATTTACGAAGCTCCTTTGCTTGACTTGTTATTTTTGATAGGAAAATTCGCTTATACAGCAGATTTTCAAAATGGCTGATTTATATAGGAGTGCTAGTGTTCAGATGCGGTTATGTAGACTAAAATGATAAGCATCGTGTCATGGCAGCCAGCAATCACTGTTACTGCTTAAATTTGAAATATTTGTTGATCAAAAAAATAATTGCGAGCAATATTTTTTCTAGGCTTACCTGTGGGTACCGGTTGATTGTGTTCGGATGCGGGTAGGGCTGGTAGCCCCTGTATCCCTGGATGTTCCTCATCATGCCGTTGCAGCCGGGTAGCACTGCGGGTGCTAGCGCTTTCTGTAGTTGCTTCTCTTGCTTTCGGTATTTGGCTCGCCGGTTTTGAAACCACACCTGTTTGTAAACAAACAATGTTACTTTTGTTTTGTCAAAACGACAAAATATTCCTCATTTTTTAATTATTAAATGGACTAGCCCTACGGATATGCAAGCTGAAGTGGCAGTGGGCGGGGCACATAGCACGTAGAACTGACGGCCGATAGGGCAGAAAGGTTCTGGGATGGCGGCCACGTACCGGCAAGCGCAGCGTAGGACGTCCACCTACAAGGTGGACAGACGACCTGGTAAAGGTTGCAGGAAGCCTCTGGATGCGGGCCGCTTCCAACCGGCCAATCTGGAAGTCACTGGGGGAGGCCTATGTTCAGCAGTGGACGTCCTATGGCTGAAATGATGATGATGAAATGGACTTACACCCGATCTATAAGAAGAGCAGTGATTCTGCCAATGTCAAGTATTGTGTGTGTATTAAGTGTTTATTACTTTTCATGGACTCGGTAAAGGCTACTTTTCCCGTAAAAGCAGGTTTCAAGACGTTCATCGGGTCCAAAGCAAATTGTCTAAGGGACAAGTGACTTGACACTCGATGCGTGTTGAATCAATGATATTTTAATAATTCCAGTTCTTCATCACTTCACCAAACATTAGAACACAAACTACACCAAATTTGTACTTTAAAGCTCTTTAAATAATAAATAAAAACTATCTAAATAGATCGACCATGTTTTTCGTTTGGCTACCTACCGAATCTCAATATTATTTTATATTGAATAAGCCGCATTTGCCACAGATTAAATAATATTTATGGATATCAGAAATTAAGTTTTATGCAATGCTCATTCGAGCAACACATACATAGACATCGTTGACGGTCATGAAATCACGGAATACTGATATTTGTTACATTACATTTAAGGTAATTAAAAAGAGGATGGACTCTGTTATTTGAGTAAAGTATGAATTTGTAGCTAAGTTTAGTATCTGAAATATGTATCTTTCTGTTACAAAATTTTTCACGCTATCCAATTGAAAATATAGGTAACTATTGATTTATATCTTGATTATTTTTATCTTTAAATCGAACACATTTTCTAATTATGCAAATGTTATAATGTAATGTATAATTTACCATTAACGTCAATATAACAAATTTAATTTATTATTTCATTTGACCCCAATAAAAAGTAATATCATACTTGAACAACGATTGCAAAAAATAAACTACTATGACAGCGCGAGTGTTATTTCATACTGTAGTATGCAATAGATTTTAATTGTGTCTTCAAGTTTCCTAATTCATCATGAGCATAATCCTACAACACACACAAACACCTAACAACATCTAATTAACACTAACAGTATTACGTTCTCAATACTCCATGCGCGCTTTTAAAATCACGGAAAACAATGGGGAGGCGTCTAATCACCCCGCCGTAGTCGGAGGGAGCCGTTTGATATGGTGATTACAGCTGATTAGAGGGAGGACCGCCCTCACGTATAAATAAGCCGATACACCCACCGACGTGGTAGTGCGGCACGTACATATGGGAGGGATAAGGTAGTTTTTTGGTGCTATAAATGGCACAAGTTTGACCACTCATAAAACCATAATAGGCATTTTTTAAATACGAATAGCTATGTCATTACTTTTAAATTAGATGCAAGATGTTAAATGGTTTAAATAGAAAATGAAAAAAGTTGAAAGAAAATACCATTAAGGGCCACTTTCACCACTTGCTGATAAGTTCCTGATAACCTATCTGGCACTTGTTTTGATAGCTAATGTATGGGTTATCTGTCAAAACAAGTGCCAGATAGGTTATCAGGAACTTATCAGCAAGTGGTGAAAGTGGCCCTAAGACTTTTTAAGTTATAATAACATATCTAACTACTAACGTAAATCTGGTAGTGTTAACTTTGTAAAAAGAAGCAGGTATTTTTGGAATGTTTATAACATGTTTTATCAAATAATATCCAGTTATTAAAATGAGTACGAGGGAGTTTAGGCTTATGGTTAGCAAATGTGAATATTGGGTAGGTAGGTACGATTCGCTGTAGCCAAACCTTTACACCCTATTTTAATTCTCATATCTCTATAAATAGAGACATGCGGAGAAACTCACAAAGAAAAAAAAAGCAACACAAGTATTTAAAATTACATTATTACCCATAAATATTATTACTACAGTAACATTAGATAGTACCGATCAAAGAAAAATAACTTAAGTATATAAAGTTTGTATTGTCTGTGTCTGAAGTTTAGGACCATGACAAATGGTGTGTTTCCTCTTGCATGCATGACGAATAATTAAATGCATTAATATTTTTTATTTATTATAAATCCGTATATTCGCCAAGCCTTTGATTTTGCAGAAGTTTCTACCTAACTATCAAAACTCCTAGGAAGTCCTTTACTTCTCTTATGTATATGCAAACTGCCATAGGTGTAATAACGTTACCCATGCTTCCCGTTGCGTTCGTTGGTTCCCGTTTTTCTTTCAAATTACAATATTTCATAGAAAAAATGGACACTTATAAACAGTACTTAACACCGTTAAAGGCGTAAATGACAGTCATGTGAAACTTATTTAACCCATTCTATTGTTTTAGAGTTATTTAGCCGACGTCTTAGGTACTGGTTATAACAGTATCGTATTTTTAGTGGAGAAAGTTGACGCAAAAAGCCTATGTACCTACATCTGTTACTACTTCGTTGAGTAATAGTATTTTTTTATGTCTAATTTTCTTTACGTGCGATACAATTTAAAAAAAAAACAATTTATACAGGATTATTTCTAAAACATCAACAAGCTCCTAGGGCCTGATGCTGGTGCTCAAATACAACAACATTTTTTAAGGGACCAACACCATAATCTAAAAAGAGAAATGTTTATAATATGTCGATTGCAATATATAATAAATTACCCGAAAGACTGAAAGTGCTACAAGGAAATGTATTTAAGAAAATGTTAAATAATTGCTTGTTGTATAATTGTTTTTATAGTCTGAATGAATATTTTAATTTTAATGAATAATTTTATAAATAATATGAAATCTTTAATTTAAATAGTGTGACATTTCATTGTAATGTTATTATTAATATTTGCATGCCTGCATGCAGGCTGAATACATGGACAAAGTTAGTAAATTCTGCATTATAAAATGGCATGTATGATGAATTCTCGCAAATAAACGATTGAATTTGAATTTGAACTGATTTCAGCTGGTCGGCGGTTTAGTATGGGAAAGTGATTTTTTTGCGATTTCGATGTTGTTCCCATAGTAAAAGTTGTCGAATTTGAGCACCAGAATCAGCCCCTAGGAGATTGATGATGTTTTAAAATAGCCCTGTATATCTAAGCAATCACCTAGGATGACACAAACGAATGTATTAGGTTGGGCAACTAGTTAGGAAACTATATGCAAGAAACCAAACGCATTTATATTTTTGACATCCAATAATGTAGCGCTATCGGGCTATAAGATAGATAAATATATCTCAAGGAGCATTCGTTTATTTCTCAGTTTTGACTGAGGCCATGTAGTAAAGCTTTTACAATAATGGGCAAAGCATCATATTAAAGCGATTCCTTTGTCCAAATGAGTCACCTGTACAGGAAAAGCAGGAACCGCGGTATTTATTTATTTATTCAGAGCAACTAACAAATCTTACACCAATAATACATTTAACAAGTAATAACACTCGTTTAATATGAGCTGAGTCTAAATTCAGTTACAGGCTGACACATTACATATTTTCTCAAAAAATCTTGTAAATTATATAGTTAAAAGACTATAGGTAGGTATGTTTCGGAATAGGTATCTATGTGCCTGAATACCACGTGATGGAGGTTTGCAATAAATAACCCTCCCTAAGCTTATGTATAGATATATACATTCGGGAGGCGGCGCGGGATATTAGTTTTTTGCCGCGCTTCAGCTCCAGCGGGCGTTGTTACGAAAAAAGTAATTTCCCACCCCAGGTTAGTTCAGGAATGCGATTTAATATTTATATATTTACAAGCTGTGCACCCTTTATGGTAGGTAAACGAAATCTATAGATGATTTTGGCAAATCAGTCGTATAATGGATAGCTAACAAAGTCATACCTATACTAAATGAGAAACTAATATTTATATTAGTCACGAAAATTATAGAAACACAAATAATGAATTCAGTTGCAAATATTTTTATAGATGGTAAAACATTTGTATTTAAAAATACCTGCCCTTTATTTAGATCCAGTAAGAGGCTGAATGTAGCCAAATTGTGCTAACAAAAGAAGGTTTTGTGTAAAATCTATAGCTCATTTAAATTTTTCTCACCTGTACTTGTAGTAATGTTGATGATCTTAGGCAAAAATATGGCTTTTATATTACTAAAGCAATTGGTCATTCTAAATTTTCAATTAAGTGGATATTGTCATTAAAATCGTGTATTTTGTAGTTTGGCACTTAGGTCTTTTCATTCCAAGCAGCACCTCTGTCACTCCTACTGAGTTCGACATACGTGGTCCTGCTTTATCGAACATAAAATAGGCATGTCTATTGCTCAAGGTCATTGGCTCCAGTCAGCGCGTTAACTGAAAAATTTACGATTTATATTCTGTAATAGTCCAATTCAGTACTTTTAGTAGCAGTTACAATAAACAGTTCATTTAATATAGATAGATAGATACTCTTTATTGCGCACCATACAAGTAAAATACACATGATTTTTACAGAAAGATGTACAATTTAGGCGGTCTTATCGCTAATATAATTGACAATTATGAAATACATTTTTAAATTTAGCCTAAAATTAGAATATTTTACTAAAAACCGTTTACGGTTTAAGCAACAATTTAAGGAGACATAAAACTTAATTCAGTAAAGATCCCTCTCCAAGGTTTCGTTCAACAAAAGCGATAGGTACCATTTTCCTACGAGCGCGTCGAGTTATCCGAAGAAAACGGTCGTCTTTAAACTGAAAAAGCACGGGGATCCGACAAAACATTTTCTTATTTCCAATTGTAGAATTCATTTGAGGGCAGAGACAATGTCGGGGGCGCGCGGGGAGGATGAGCGGCTAACTTCGTTACGGATCCATTTGATGGGATTGCAATGCCTCAGGGGCCACCCCGCCCCCCGGCCGCGCCCCTCTCTGCGCCCGGCAACTCTCGTATTTTTATATCGAAATTTCCTCTAGAAGGAGGGACCGACGCTG
This sequence comes from Anania hortulata, assembly GCA_963576865.1. Lineage (NCBI taxonomy): Eukaryota > Metazoa > Arthropoda > Insecta > Lepidoptera > Crambidae > Anania > Anania hortulata. Next base: position 4,527,748 of record OY756400.1, read on the forward strand.
TCGTCTTTAACGTTTACATTCTTATGTAGCGTCGTCTAAACGTTAATAGCCTCCCACGGAGCGCGTGCACACACACGCTCGCACACTCACACACCCGCCCACGCGCATTTCACAAGCTTTTAACCGTGCTACGTATGTATGTCCCCGTAATGTCGTTTCGTGGAACCTTTCATTTTCTTAGCAGAACTTTGTCACTCATTGCTCTTGAAAGAAAAGAGTAATTGTCTACGATGGAGCGATGATGAATAAAACATCGCGAGCATGTGCGCGCGAAAAATAAAATGCCAAGAATCTTTATTGTTAAAACGTGACATTTTCCTTAAAATGGATTTAAATGTCGACCTTTCTGAAAGGTACAAGGATTCTAATGGAACTGTAAATAAATGGTGTGCTTGAGTATGTTCTATTTAGGAGTAAAGACGAGAGTGATATTTCGAAATGGAATATTTAAGCGTCAAATTAGGTGCTCCGGGGACAAATCAATACCCCGCCTCCGGGGATTGAGCGTTTTAAAACTGAGATAAAGATCTCTCGCGAGTTCCACCGAGTATTTCGTATTCATACGGCCGTGGACGACAGATGGCGGTTTAATTCAATCGCCTCGGGCCTACGCTGCAAATTGTGTTACGGGAGTATTCGCGCATCATTGATATTTGGACAATTCCGAAGGCCGCGCTCGTATTGTGTCGCTGAGGCACGGTGCGAGTGTGATTCGTGAGATTTTTAATAGCCTAACGGAGGGTGGTCCACTTTACCCCGAATTCCTCCATACCACGTGGACGACTTATATAGAATTAGATTAGGGCTATTAAAAATGATGAATTAATATAATGTTTATGCTAAAAACAATTTTTTTGTTAAATTTATTTAGTTAAAATAACTAGAATCAAATATTTGGAATATAAGTAGGTATTGTAATAATTATTAGATCAGAGTTGTCAGGATCTGAGTCAGGGAATTATCACTGGCTGCTACGACTAATACTGAGCGGGAAACTTTTTGACACATTGTTTTTTATGTTATTTCTATTTCTTCTTCTTCCTCAGCTTGTCTTTTTAAAAAAAAAAATAACTTCTTTATTTGGCACCATTTTAATGTCTTCACTTATTTTGTGAATGATAATAACTGCATTAGTCAGATAACTGTGTCGTTTGGTCCACTGTTAGACATATGCCTATTGAAGTTCTCTCCAACTAGCTTTTAGTGCGGCGATTCTTGTCCAGGTCGGTCCTGAAGACTTTATAATACCATCCGACCATCTGGCTGGTGGTCTGCCCACACTTTGTCTTCTGTACTTATTTGTGTTTGTTAATTGTTTCATTAATAAATCATTAATTTATATTCTATTCTATTTTTGTTATGTCATTTTATGAAGACCTTGTTTAATTTGTCAACTGAACTTGTTAAATAATCTATAGAGGTAAGTATATATGAAACAAAGTCAAGTTAGTTACACCATTTATAAGTCAAGAACTGCTGGACGGATATTTATGATCTTTGGTTTGTTGAATTTGTCTCTGCCCCGAATAGCAAAATAACTAAAACAAGTGCGTCGAGACAGCTGGTATAATATAATACAATGTTTATTTATTTCTTCTCTCTCATAGATACTGAACTAATTATTTATTTGCTAAGAAAACATGGTGTTTACCGTGGATATTACATTTTCTAAGTGCATACATGTTTTGCCTTCTAAAGATGGCATGCAAATACAACAAAATCATGCGGAACAAATTTATGTAGCTTCTTGTGCATGTCAACGATTAAAGATTATTACAATTCTATGATGAAAATTATTGGGGGAGGCCTGTGTTCAGCAGTGGACGTCCTATGGCTGAAATAATGATGATGACATTGTGATAGTTTGATGATGTTGTACTGACCTGTATCCTCGCCTCGTTGAGCTTAGTGGTCCTGGCCAGCTCTTCCCGGCAGTAGATGTCAGGGTAGTGGGACTTTGCGAACGCCGCTTCTAATTCTGCTAATTGTTCCTACGACAATAGAAATTAGAAGTTAATTTACAAGTTTTTTAATCGAGATATTTTTTTACACCCTATATCTATATCACCCTATATATATGTGTGGACACTGTAGGTACTTCTGCTGCTATAACATAACAATAATATATCTAATCGTCGGTTGTTTAATTCTCGTATAATGTACTTAGCTGATGAATTCATATACATTCATTACTCTTTAGGTTCATTTATACAACTTTCTTATTGCTTTTTAACAAAGAGTATCGACAGTTGCACATCTTTCTCACCTAGATTTAGCCTAAGTCTAGATTCATCATCATCATTTTAGCGTGCTGGTACGTCGCCTCCATTCTAGTTCTAGTCCAGATTAACATACGAGTATCAGTTATACTAATGACTCTATCAACAAACCGACAGATACAAAATGATTTTTAAAACCAGGTTTACGTTATACTCGATTTAAAGGCTATACAAGTGAGCATTAACCAATTTATTTTGTGTTCGAGATCAAAAAAATAAAAACAATTACTTATGTTTATACCAGGTTTAGGTTGGTTTATGTTTAAAAGGTTCTGCAACTGGACCTTTTAATTTGAAATTCAAGGACTGAAAAGAAAACTAGTCACAACATTTACCTATTTGTAAATGTTGAAGAGACATGGTGAATTAGGTATCAACTTTTTAAAATTGCTTTAAAATACAAAATATGACTAAAATATGTTTCACGAAAACTTAAATTATTATTACAATCTCATAAAAAAGTCAAATGCCTAATATACCCTACCTGGGATATTGTGATCCTACGTCGTCTGCGCCCCACAGTCGACTGCCCACTGTTGGGCATAGACTCGGCATACTGCGGGCCCAAAAACGAGATCATAGAGAAAAAAGCCAACATTCTTCATTCTCCAAAAGCCGACTCATTAAAGGATTCGAATTCCTAATGATAACTTAATTTATTTTACCTGTGATTGTGGGAGTCGGTTATGACTTGTCCAGAGACGGCAAACAGGTCCAGCTGAACTCCAGTGTAAGTGTCGTATTTTTTTTTTAATAGGTATGCGGCAGACAGTATGCCTTACTGTAGTGCTCTAGATTGGGGGATATTGAAGAACACAGTTTACTTACCTACATAAGAATCTTAAAAACATCGTGTTGAATCACAAGATAAAACTTTATTCTTAGGGTCAGTGACACAGTTGTCGAACTTTTGTGATCTAGCTATTACCACCAACACTAACTTACTAACATTTAGTTACCTTTATATTACCATGTAACTTGTTCTTTACCGCTGGACAGACAGGCTATTGGGGTACAGAGACTACAATAGAGCTAAAAAATCCTATATGGTCCAACTGTTGTAGAATAGGCGTGTAGCACGACGTTGTGCATGTGTGATCTACGTGATGAAGGCCTACAGACGGTGACAGAGTGAGCGATCTTCTTATCTAATCTAGTAACCTGTTTAAACGTAAACAAAAGTTGCTGACATAGCCCAACGGATAAGCAAGCTGAAGTGGCAGTGGGCGGGGCACATAGCACGTAGAACTGACGGCCGATGGGGCAGAAAGGTTCTGGAATGGAGGCCACGTACCGGCAAGCGCAGCGTAGGACGTCCACCTACAAGGTGGATAGACGATCTGGTAAAGGTTGCAGGAAGCCGCTGGATGCGAGCCGCTTTCAACCGGCCAATCTGGAAGTCACTGGGGGAGGCCTATGTTCAGCAGTGGACGTCCTATGGCTGAAATGATGATGAACCTGTTTAAACGTTGTCCGGGCTATGGCGCAGTGGCGCGGGGACAACGACGTGGTAAAGGCCTCGAGACGGTGACAAAGTCTGAGAACTTCTTGATGTGCTCTAGCTTTAAATATAACATGTAACTGCCTCTCGTTACCTGTGTAAACGTCAGCCGACGACCGACGCGTGGGGCACGACGCTGTGGTGGGCGTGTGCCCCGCGTGCTGGGGGCCCAGTGTCGGTGACAGAGCCGACGATCTTCCTGTTGTGCTCCAGCTATCAATATAACATGTAACTGTCTCTTGTTACCTGTGTAAACGTCGTCCTATGCCTTTAGCGTGCAGGCGTGGCGCACGAAGCTGTGGTGGGCGTGTGCTCGGCGTGCTGGGGGCCCAGAGACGATAACAGAGCCAGCAATGTTCATATCCTGCTCCAGCTATTAATGTAACATGTAACTGTCTCTATTTACCTGTGTAAACGTCGTCCTATGCCTCCGGCGCGCAGGCGTGGGGCACGACGCTGTGGTAGGCGTGTGCCCCGCGTGCTGGGGGCCCAGAGACGGTGACAGAGCTGACGATCCTCCTGACGTGCCTGTGCTGCTCCCGCCTGGCTCCGGTTTTAATTTTTTGAACGCGCCTTCCGCTGTTAACAGAAACATGTGATGTCAAGCTAAAACCCATCTGTTTAAAGAATATATTATTTGAAATGACAAATTAATAAAATTATTTGCCTCTGTAAGTTTTTTCAAAGTCAAGCTTATTACAAGCTTATTTGAAAATACCAAAGGACTCTGGAGAGAAAAGTTCCGTTTGTATTATACATTGCATATTATTGATAGGTGCCATAGATGCTCGCATCGAAACATAGCATACACTTCAGTTAGTCTCATTTCCCTCTTTAACTAAAAAGGCCCGTTTACACGGCGCGTTGCGACTGGTATGCGACCCCTCGCCCGGTCCACTCGGTCTCAAAGAAAGCCGGCTTCTTATTTGCATAGCGGGTGTGAGCGACCCTTGTCGTAGGTCAAGTTCAGCGGCTTAATTCTAATTGCGCTAACTAACACTGTTAACGAGCTAATCATCTGAGCCGGCTCCGCCGTGCCCGCTGGCGGCAGATGGTTTTGTCACGTGCCAGTTTTCTTGTAAACAGACTTTAAAGACTAAAAACTAATTGTCATAAGATTGTCATTTTCGGGTTATTGCCTGTAAATACTTAAGATAACCACTTTTTTCTGTAAATAGCCCTAGCAGCCACCTTACTCGTCTCAATTTCAGCGTAATACGATTGCTCTCGGACATTTTGTGGGCTAGTGCCTAGAAGCAGCGGTTTAGAAAAAACGAATTGCCATGAAATAGATACAACTTTGCTAAAACACGTTTAGTTTGCCAAGTAATATTATTGTTATGAGCCATTTTCTACCATAAGTTATAAATAATTAAGAAAAAAATTTGGTAAAAAGATTTATTCAGGCGGCACGTTTCATGGCAGCCCCTTTTTTGTTATTTCATAGTGTCTTTTCTAGTTATTGAAATTAGTCCAAAGCCAAAAACTAAGGTCTCGTCTTGATTAAGGCAATCAAGGTCGTACTCGTCCAGATCAAGGCAAGTTAATCCGCATCATTAATTACAATGTTTCTAAATATTACTGGTGCCTTCAAGGAATTTGATTACTTTAATCACACACTGGGTACAATTACTTGCTGCCACTCTCTAAACCATATGTATTCCGTTCCATATACCATATTCGCCCGTTTTTCCCTATTTTTAAATAAAAAAAAAAGTGAAATTAAAAGAAACAAGAGCATTTATTGTAAATTATTAGAAAACATTAAAATATGGCGGCAAACCAATAAAGCTACTGAGCTTCGAAGAAGAAGATCGTTAGCTTTGTAACCTACAAAATATTTATATTTTCGTACCGAACCTGTATCTGTATATTTTTTTAAATTATTTTCTTTCTTTATTTATAGCTTTAGTATAAGCATTAGTAATTTTTTTTTTACAGAAATAAGTGATAAAAATATTGTCTACGTAACAAAATGTAAAAACGTTATAAATAAAATATGGTTTCCTTTTTGGCTCACATGTGCGTAGTCAATATCAATTAAAAAAAAATTCAATTTGAAAAATATTTAAATCAAAAATCATAAAGTTTTTTAAATGTTAAAATCTTGATCCGATCGCGCGGTGTAACCACTAACCGCCATAAGGCGGCGTTTCCTGAAAAACTCGCATATCGTTCCGTAATCAGTTTACTTGGTTTCTCCCGCTAGAATTACGGGAGGTTTTAAAAGCCGGATGGCCCATTCGCGTATTCCCTTTGACTTTGACAACGCTCAAGCTACTTACTAATTAACATCGAGCTAAGTGTTTGCGTCCGCGTTAAACGGACCTTTTAACGGTTAAAAGGCATTTTTTTATCTCTCTCCCACGTTAGAGGCTTTGATACCGAATATATTGGTCACGCTTTTTACCTGACATTTTTCCGAAATGAGATTAAGCCATTAGAGATAGGAGATTTCAAGCGCTTTTCATAGTTTGCCGTGTTTTAGACTTGCGATGAACGCTTTTATGGTCTGATGGCTGGCGCAGATGGAATATGTTATGTCGGACAGCTAATGTTTTCAGTGATAGCAGCGTTTATGAGAGCATTTTAAAGCTTTTAGCGGTTTTAGAAGTATGGGTGCGAGGTACGGCGTACGGCGAGTTCTTAAGCACAGCTAAACTAGAAGGATAAGAAATATAATGGTGCTATTTTGTTTGTTAGCATTCTTTTAGCAGGTTATTTTACTGCCTAAATACAAAAACGTTATATATGCTACCAACACTGAAATCAATAAAAAAAATTCTTGTGTACTAAATGCCGATTAACCACCACAGTCTACTTAACAGACTTTATGAGTTTACCTTTTTTAAGAATAAGAATAAGAATAAATTTTATTTATTTGGCACAAAAACACATTATAGTGACATTATAAGTGCTTAGAAAAGAAATAAATGTGCCAAAAAGGGTATTAGTCGTGGCAGCTAGAAATAGTTGCCGCGAACCTGGTATTCTGCGGGATTTTTAAGATCTCGATGGTGGTCCCATAAAGAAAGATATCGTGTCTCACTATAGAATAATACCTAAACAGCTTTATTCAATCAATATTTCTTACAAAAGTGCATAATATCTTAATAGGACATAAACATCGCTTGAACGATGTGATTTTCAGGGTTCCGTAGTCAACAAGGAACTTTTGTACTTAGTTTTACCATATGCGTCCGTTTGTCTGTCCGGGGCTTAGCTCAGACTCTTAGTACTACAAAGCTGTAATTTGGCATTCACACATTTTAATCACTTACTAAAGTGCTCATAAAAATAAATACATATTTTATGGTAAGTACAAGTAAAGTAGGGAACCTTTTTTTATCGTATATCCCATTGCATAAGTTAATTCAAATATGTTTCAGGTGTGTGAACCATACCATTTTCGGATTCAGGGATTCGCCTACGAAATATTAAGCTTTAAAGTGCTTATTTATTTTAGAGTTAAGTTGGGGATACTTGACTAACAAGAAGATTGATTGGGGGATGCCAGCTAAATAGTTGTTCTTGAAAAAAAAAACATTTTTTACTACAAAATGCCATTTTATTTATAATACGGATATTCAGTTAGTAGTTTATGTAAATAAAGGGTAGTAATCTACTACAAGTTATAAGTATTATAACAGTACACATTATCTAACCCGTCATCTCAATTGCAACAAGCGTAATAGATTTCGAGTAAAATGTAATCTCGATCGTCCATCTAGGGGCGACAAGTCACTGCGCCATTTGTTAGGGGCGGTGTAGCGAGTCACTAGGCATTAGGGCGTAATCCTCTAATTATGACGATTGACATAAAAGCGCCATCTGTGGCCGAACTGAGGTGTCGGGTGAACTGTCAACACTATTCTGAAAATTGATTCGGGGGAATCGAGAATGGGGATCAAAGTAGCAAAGTAGGTATTATGGGATATGAATCAGGTTTGGATTATTGCGCAAAAAGAATATAACTTTAAAAAAGTTTCGTTGATTCGGAAAAGCAAAACAAAATATTGTTTCCATGTTTTGGTTTCAGGTCCGTAGACCGAGTTTATTGACATTTTTTTATTATTTGTTGTTTTACTACAGAGTTTGCTTTTTGATCACACTATGTGTAATGCTGTGTGTGTTTAATGTGGTGCTGGAGTCGCTTGCTGAGGATAAAATGGACTGCTCCCCGCACTAACTTTTCTATTCTAAAAAAGCTTCGGATCAACGAAAAACTTTCCTCAATTGTGCAAGTGCGAATCGTTACGATGTTTGGACATATCATCTGCAACTAAACCTCTTTGGAAAACTCAGTGATACAAGGTAGATTGGAAGGTCAACGTTCTTGCAGCCGGACACCCACAAGATGGACAGACCTCATATAATCTTGAACAAAGCGATACAGATAATCCATAACCATGACTAGTCCACCAGGATTGTACGACTAAGGAGAAAAAAAGTTTAATTTTTTTTAAAGAAATTTTAGATTCCGTTAAACTGACAATTGTAATACAATTTATAACACGTAGGTACAATATTCTCACTATGTTTTTGTCAATGTTTTATCCTTTACGTATGTGCTGGGAGACTGTTTCTTGCTTTTTATGATTCTAGGATTTTTAGATCAATAGGAAATCGTTGTACAAAATAAGCATTTAACAAATGTTTTAGCTTTAACTGAGGAGCTTATTTTTTTTGTCTGGTATCAATCCTAGTACCTACATCTATCTCTGTATAGAGTACATTGACCGCATTAAGTAATCTCTGCATTAACACTATTAAATAAACAACCCAAAAAAACTTTAAAAACCCTTTAAAAACTTTTACAACAAACCAAGCCCTTTAGAAAACAATTAAGGTCATCGAAATGTTAAAAAAATCAATTATTCTCTAAACCCTCAACGGCCGGACCACCTCTGGTGGCACCCGGGGTCTTCCGAACCCCACGTCTATGCAATAGCCAATATGCACCCGGACTCTCAGGCCCCAGTGTCCATATGTTAGCGCGCGTAATCAGACTGGCGCAAATGCCGCAAATCCGCACTCGATTGTTATTACTCTTTAATTACTGATTCTGAATATTTTTTTTTTGTTCAACGCCAACGCCAACAACAACCAAAGGGTAGTTTTTGTATCTTTTATGACAGAATATCAAAGATAATATTCCACTTGAAAAAAAAACTGCCTCAGGTGGCTATCGAACCCAAGTAGGCCGAAGCAAGGAGAACATGCTCAGGGGCTACAGCTTGTAGAGCGCATGTCTATGTGGTATTTCCCCCCAGACAATGGCACATCTATTGTCATGCCCTGCGTGTTCCTACACCTGCACGCGCGAGGATCTCTACAAGGCCACAAATAGTGCTACATCGGTGGCTGAGTTTTGGTCCTCACATATCTGAAAGCTTGACTCGACACGCAATGAAGAAGATCAAACCCACGGCCTCCGCTACGCGGGCGACACTTTTCGATGATGGTTTCGCTTGCCTACTTTCAACATTATCTCTCATTCTCTCTTATTCTCAACATGAGTTCGAATTCCAGTAGTGGCTTTCGTAATTTTTTAAAGTGTAATTATATGTATTCCCACAGCGCAGGCTATTCATACTCAATGCCCTGATTGCTCAGGAGCCTATACGGATTTATTTTATAATAGGCATAGACAATTTGTAAATATTTGTGTTAGTTTTTTATGCTAATAATTAGATAGATACTCTTTATTGTACACCACACAAAAGAAACAGATCGCAGGAAAATAAACACATTAAGAATAGCATAATTTAGGCGGTTTTATCTAATTAGTTGTCTTAATTAGTATTAAAATAGTTATAAAACTGTAACTGGCCCACTTCACGCTTTGGCTAAATGCTGTTAGTGAGCAATTGAACACAAATAAATAAATCAATATCTTTTGCAGGGTAGTTTTCGATTTGACAAAAAATAACATACATGTGTTCTAGCTACAGCTGAAAGCTAATGTTGTTTAACAATCGTAATTAGTTACGTACCTACATGTGATAAACAAATGACGTTTAACAGGTAAAGTATGCTTCATTTTGTCTACCTACTTTGATGTTCATTTACCGATATTAGGTACTACACTATAAAATACGGGCTTGGGTAAAGTCTTATTTACATCTTTTAATAAAGTCGGACAGTGTGTCTTATAATATCGCAGAGACTGGTTCTTTGATGTTGTCGAATCATTTGCGTCTCAGATGACTTGGGTCTTGTTTCTGCTATTTTCCGCTTTAGGGTTCGCCTTAAGAATTGAAATTGTCAAAAGAAAGCACAATTCCTTTTACCATGTTTATGAGTTCCTGTCATCTGCAATACCCTTTAGTTAAAAAAAAAACTTTAGATCTTAAGCGCTTGCCGCAAAGTCCACATCTAGTAGTCTGTAAGACCCAAGTCTTACAATGATTTTGTATTATTGTAAGATTTGGGTCCTTTCAAAGGATATCAGTATCTACATGCGTTTAAAAACATTTGAAATGTAAACTTTGCGGCAAACGCATTATCCAATGGATAAGTAATATAACAGTTGGTTATACGGAGTCTAAGCACGCTTAAATTTTAGACTATGTGAATAGGACTACTGCTGCCCACTCACTGCTAGTACCTTACATCGAAAAAATATAAAAACTCTGTTAGAAAATGTTTTGGCAACTACCAACTGCCCCGTGGCCATAATCTACTCGCAGCCAACGTGTGAAATAAACGCACCCTAATTTGATTGAGCAGAATCTTCTTTAAAGGAACAAGATTAATTCTTTTAAAGAAGAAGATACGATTCCGTCAGTCTTGTGTAAAACATCGGCCTAGATAATATCAACATTTTGTACTGTCTACTACATACCTATACCGTATTAGGAGTATATCCATATTACCCATTTAAAAAATACAAATTTGACCCGTAGAGTCACGGACAAAGATATAATTATGTAGGTTTTTTTTTAAACTTGACCACATTTAACTATAAGCTCTTGAATCCATTTTGTCACTCTGTTCAAGTTCTAAGCACGTAGGGTGTTGTGATGTGGCGTGAATAATCGCAATGGGCTTACCGGCTTGCGCGGGCGCCGGGGGCGCGCACTTAGGGTTGCCAACTGTTCAACTTAAATAGAAAATTAAATGAAGTAGAACAAATCTAAAAAACTTGTTATAAAATAAGTAACAAACAGTGTAAGTAAAAATAAATACAATAAAGGATTTTTTTATAAGCTTGTCAGATTCAATTACCACGTCTAGACTACTATATATCTATTAAATAATATTCAGGGGCTTGTGACTTACAGAATACTAGCAATTGTTGACTATCTTCAGCGACAAATTTTCTGACAAAAAAAACACAATTTTTGCTCTACTTATAACGTTTTATCTACACAGAGTTTATTTAAATACAATGTGCAAAATGTCGTGAGGTGCTAGCCTTTTGCGCGTACGCAACCACCCGTCTACATCTCCATTATGTCGAGTGCTCTCCACACATTATTATGCGCATATTGGCCCCTCATAGCGCTGCAATGACTATTTACAGATGTAAAGGTTTATTTATGATATTTTAATGTCATTTAATGAGGTTTGTTTTTAAGTAATCACTTAGATGGAAATTTCAAATTTCTATATTGGTTGATTTTTCAATAGCCAACAACTTTTATATGAAGAATAAGTATGTCAATTTTACAGTTTTTGTTTAAAAAATGTGACAAAACGATAATTTATTCCTTGGATAAGTTATCTGGCGATTGAAAAATCGGATCTAAGTCGATTTTCTTGGACTAAATTCTTAGCAGAATTACTATTACTTTTAATGATTGAATAACGCTTCCTAATTTTGATAAATAATAAATATTATACTATATTACAATCGATAATATTATAATCAAAATTAAGTACATTAATGACTAGCTCAGTGGCCAGAGTATCTCACATCCGTGATTCGAGAGATAAAATCTTTAGATTTTTGAAATCTATACATTGCTCGACTGAGAGAAAACGTAATGGAACCTGCACATTTAGATCACACAAACAGAGTGTACAGTCATAGTCAAAATATGGTCTGGCTCTGCTGCCTAATGGTTTGCAAGCAATCGCTACAATAGGATTTGCCTCATAAAGGATCGTGGTCAAATTTACCCCGACTCGTAAATGGGACAAAGATATTACAAAAACTGCGTACTGCGTTTACCCCCTTTACCATCAAGCTGACTTCTCATGCCGATAGTCATAAAAATATTTCGATTCGGTCCGTCAAATTAGAAGTCCTACATGTCCATACAATGCATTTAATGGATTATTCACACCACTTCCGTTCTAAAGGGGTGAGCAAACTCTCGGACAGGTGAGAGCACGCGTCCGCCACGCGTCTGGAATTATGCCGACGGCTTTATTTGTTAGTTTAAAAATAAACCTTAACTGTAATGTACTAAGGTTGGTATTGCGTTAATTGAAGCACCATGGCTTTTTAATTTGTTGCAAGCTGTTAAGAATCTTATTTTAATTTCTAAAAGGTTGATTTTTATTCAAGTGCCGTCGTTGTTAATCCAAATGTAACAGTGTAGTTAACAGCTGTCGAAGTTTGAATGAATTTTGTGAACATAAATTATATGTCAAGTACTAAAAGATTGTTGGTCAATTAAGACCCTATTTAACGAAGCTCTGTTATTTAATAAGCATTTTGTCTGATGCATAACAGACAAGTACAACACACATATGATATTGTCATAGTCTCGAGGCAATAATTAACATACTTGGCTTACCAGATACCAGACCGTAAATTTTGTCCAGGACGTCCAGCTCTCCAAAGTTAAAGACTAATCACCACGCCACTACGCCAAAATAGAAGGTCAATTTTGTTAAAAGATATCAATAACATTAATAAATCACTACTAATCTGAACAATTAAGCAAATTATAGGTAAGCCACAAAGTGTCGTCTTAAAATCATTAGAAAAATCATTTAAAACGATTAAGCGATTGTTTCCGTATAATTTGTTTGTCATAAACACTTAATCAATTAGATGTTTTATCCGTATTTCTCAGTGGTACTTCGTTTTTTGACTAAAGCAGTGTGTTTTCGTGTGTAATATTTAACAATGAAGACTTTAAATAGAATATTTTCGTTATGTTTTATATTCGGTAAGTACCTACACACATGACGGTAATATTATTATTTATTAAGTATTTCTCTGTTTGATCACTGGTTGACTGGTAGAGAATGCTTCTTGGCATTAAGTCCGCCATTTGTACAATTGTTTTTAAATGTGCAATAAAGTATAAATAAATAAATAAACAAATAAATTATTGTTTGTATTGTTTATGTCATATGCTATGTTATTGTAATATATGGCTAAAAACGTAACTAAGAGGTATAGAAAACAAAGGTCTAAACAGTTGCGCTATCAATTTTGCAAAAAATCGCAACTGCATTTTTTAAATAATGGAAAAATAAATAAAGAGACATTGATTGTATTATACTACACTGGTTGACAATGGTGCACATGATTAAAAATGGTGAAAATGGTGCACATGGTAAAGGTGTACATGATTAATTTGTTTTGCCATATTTTGCCAAAATGTAAATATGTAATCTATGTAAATATTCCATATCTTACTTTTCTTAGTTTTTAGGGTTCCGTATCACAAAAAGAAAAAAAGGACCCTTATAGGATCACTTCATTGTCCGTCTGTCTGTCTTTCCATATATCTGTCAACAAGACTATATCGGAAAAGCGGGGAGGTATTGAATTGAAATTAAAATTATTTACTCAAGTCTACAGTCCCTTAGAGCTGCAAAAAAATCAAACTTCTATGTTAACGTAAAAAAAAAATGCAACCATTTATCCCGCAAAAAATTATATTCCGACACATAAGGGAATTAAAATTTTTCATTACTAACTATGAAATTTGGCATATAATATTGTCTTATACTACAAGTACAGGAAAAAGTCTGAAAACTATATACATATTAGGTTAGTTTTCTGGGTAAAAAAAAAGTTATTCTATTTAATCTGTCAGTTAGATTGTCAAAAAATATTGGAGCCATATTTGGTCTTTTGTTAATCAAACAAAAAATGACGAAGATAAAGCGCATCAATGTGTGGGAGTGACGTCACGTCTTGTTAAAAAGTGTCGCAAGGCGTGACGTTACACGGTACTTTAACGGGCTATATCTTCATCATTTTTTGTTTGATTAAGAAAAGAAAAAATACGTGTCTAATATTTTCTGTTAATCCAACTGACGGACTAATTAGATTTTTTTAGGAAACTAGCTCTTTGTAATAATTTTTTCTGCGAGTCTCGATTTCTGAACTATTTGTAATAATGTACCTACAAGTTTGTACGGAACCCTCAGTGGGCGAGTCCGACTGGAACTTGTCTGATTGTTCTTGTTAATTGACATAATATTTAATAGCATTTAAAATAAAACTAAATAGACAATAAATAAATAAATATAATAAGACTTTTAAGTAAGATTTTTTTAAAATTGAATTGTTACTAGCGTGATAAATATTTTTCAGCATTTAAATCGTGGTGGTTTTCTCTAATGGTCTGTGAACTACAAACATAGCTTGTTTAACAGTTTTAGTATTGCAGCTGTCTTTTTTTATTTATCCAGGAAAAAGGACTATACTGAATTTAGGGACTGGCATAACAGAACTGCCTCTCATCATCATCATTTCAGGTATAGGACGTCCACTGCTGAACAAAGGCCTCCCCCAAGCTTCGGATGAAGCGGCCTGCATCAAGCGTCTTCCTGCAACCTTTACCAAGTCAAATCGTCACTCCACCTTGTGGGTGGACGAACTACGCGGCGCTTGCCGGTACTAGACCTCCATTCTAGGCCCTTTCTGCCCCATCCGTCCCAGCCGTCTGTTCTACGTGCTATGTGCCCCGCCTACTGCCACTCCAGTTTACTAATCCGTTGGTTTATGTCAAAGTGTCCCTTTCCAAAGCAAGCTGTGCAACCTTGAGCTTTCTTACGAGGCTCATAGTGTGAGGCCACGTTTCAGTTCCATATGTCATCACTGGTAACACACACTGCTTGTAGACTTTCGTCTTTAGTGTGGTATTTTGGACGAGAAACGTTGTGTAGTTTACTGCCTCTGTTATCTAGATATTCCTAAAATATATTTTTATAAAACACCAGTATATCTGTTTATTTATAGAGCAGTTCAGCTTCATCAAAATATTACACAATCGCAACATGGAATCACGTACATATTATTTTATTATTTTCAGTAAATTGCCGCCGTACTGATGCTGCAGGCAACTTATTTAATGCCTTTGGAACTATGATCGGGATGGACAATAAGGAAATTAATAACCAACCTTCTTCTCAACCATTACTTCCTTTAAACCCTATCAACAACAACTTTCAACCCAACACTGGCTTCAACAATAACTTTGGAGGAACAGGAAATAATAACAATGAAAATTTCCAATTTAAATTCCTGGATCCGTACAAAGATCCTGAAATTGAAACCAGTATAGCGAGTAAGCTAAAACTAGGCACGGAATTATCAGAAGATGAGAAGCTAGCTGCTGAGAAGTTCCCAGGTATTAAGAATTTGTTGGATAAACTTAAGGAACTGAATCGTCAAAAAGAATTACAAAAACAGAAAGAAAATGAGAAAAATGGGTTCAATAATGGTGGTTTACCCAATACTAATGGTGGATCTTCTAATAGTAATAATGGTAGGTTCCCAAATTTTAACAATAACGGTGGAGCAAACAATGGCAATACTAATGCAGGGAATGATGGCGATGGTGATGAGGAGGTGGTTCCGGGAAAAGGAGTCAATAAGTGGTTAAAATTAAAGAAGAGAAAGTTTTACTTCCAAGCACAGCCTGTCAGACCAGAGAATGAGATTATTGTAGAGCCTGAGATAGTGTATTATTTGAATTAAATTGTTATAAATATACTACGATTTGTAATTTTACTGAACCGCTATCTATTGTTGGTGTGAATTGATCATTAGTTTTTATTTTTAAAGTTGAATTTTGTGAGTGTCCATTCGTTTTGTGTGAGAGAGTATTATATTATTTGATTTCTGAAACAATAGGCTAGTTTCCTAAAAAAATCTAATTAGTCCGTCAGTTGATTAACAGAAAATATTTAACAAGTATTTTTTCTATTTTCAATCAAACAAAAAGTGATGAAGATATAGCCCGTTAAAGTTCCGCGTACCGTCACGCCTTGCGACACTTTTCAACCGACTTCAAAAAAGGAGGAGGTTCTCAATTCGTCGGTATCTTTTTTTTTTTTTTTTTTTTTTTTTATGTATGTTCAGCGATCATTCGTTACTGCGTTGACCGATTTCGATAATTATTTTTTTGTTTGAAAGGTAATACTTTCAGAATGGTCCCATATAAATTTGGTTAAATTCTGATGATGGGATCTATAAGAAAATCATCAAACATTGCATAAACTCCGTACCACGCCAACTGATTTTAGTATCTATCTTACCTATATCTCTGCCAAATGTGGACCGATTTTGATGATTCTTTTTTTAATGAATAGCTTATACTTCAAAGATACTATAATGAAACATTTTTGGAAAAAATTTCACCCCTAAGGGTGGAAAAATAGGAAATGAACTCGGTGTTCAGCAGTTAAATTATGTTTGCACTCGTAAGATTTGTTTTGATTAGGATTTATCACGAAAATGGATGAAATAAGTTAATTTTATAAAAAAAATTAAAACCGACTTCAAAAAACTAAAACGCTAAAAATAATCTTAACACTTAAGTACCTAATCAGTTACTTTTGGAGTCGGTGCCAGTCAATGAGAGACCAATGTTTTTGTTTGCACCGACTCCAAAAGTAACTGATTAGGTACTTAAGTGTTAAGATTATTTTTAGCGTTTTAGTTTTTTGAAGTCGGTTTTTAGCAAGGCGTAACGTCACTCCCAAACTTTGATTCACTTTATCTTCGTCAGTTTTTGTTTGATTGACAAAAAACAAAATATGGGTCCAATATTTTTTCTTCTCTAACTGACGGACTAAATAGAATAATATTTTTTTGACCCAGGAAACTAGTCTATTAATATTTACTTCATTTCATCAGTTTGCCCTAAACATACTGCGTATAATATTACAAAGATATTTCATACAGTTCAAAACACATAGTTAGTACATTTTGAGAAATATAATTTAATGAATTAAAATTTAAATTGTAATTGTTTGAAAATCTGTTTTATAAGAAAAAAAATGAAATTTCAATTATCTAACTTCAACGGATGTTGATATTTAAACGAAACATGGGTCACCCTTAAGTCCAATGTAATAAGAACCATTATATTATATCACACTGGTGTTAGTTTGAACAAAGCGCCCACGTCTGCCGCAGCTGGCGTGAACGCAGATCACGTTCACAGCGTTGTTAGTGTGCACGCACCTTTACGCTACGTGTGACGAACGGTGCATTTAAATATCAGATACGTGCTGAAATTGGACAGTATCCAGCGATAGAAACATCTACGTATTTTCTTTGGTTTCTGTATGACCTAAATGTCAGTGTTTAATTTAAAAACTAATGTATTTAGGCCTTAAATAAAGAGGTATAACAGCATTTTTAAGAGAATTAAATTAAGACGCTGGATGCAGGCCGCTTCCAACCGGCCAATCTGGAAGTCAATGGGGGAGGCCTATGTTCAGCAGTGGACGTCCTATGGCTGAAATGATGATGATGATGATGATGATGATGAAATTAAAAAAACTTATCATCACAATTAAAATTATATGAATCTTATGTTTCTCTTTGTGCATATCCAATAACATTCTGAAATAATAACTGACTGAGTAGGTCTTGATGACGATATAGTAGTAGATAAGAAGATATAGTTTTAAACATAGGTCTAAATAACAGAAAGATTTAAGAGACTGGTGCCTAAAGTATCTTTAAAAAAGGATCTGTGCTATATTTACCAGTGTCTAACACTTTAAAAAAAAATCAGCACCACGTGGGAATTGAATTCACGTCTCTCCTCCAACTGAGCTACAGAGGAAGTTGGCAAACATACCAAAATTAAAGTTTTTCTCGCCGAAAAACCTAGTTTTTTGTCTCATTACTTCGGTGGTTATATTATTATAGCTATACGTATATACTCATAAGTAGTATTTATCTACTGTCAACATTTGATAAAAATATTGATGTTCAAGTGTCAAGGAATACCTTACACTTGAAAATCAATATTTCTATCAAATGTAATATACTTATTATATTCATTAGATAGAAATGTTATAATGCAATATACTGGCAAGTCATTGCAAAAACAAAAATGTATAACGTCCAAGTTTATGAGCATTTCATGTACGTAGGTATTTTGTACAAAGTGTCTGCTGCAGTAAAGGCATTAGTTAGCAGGCACGTCGCGGCGTTGTTAGCGCGCACGTGCCGTGGTGTGCACGCACCTTTACGGTACGTGCGACACACACGGTGCAATTTTCACGGGAAATGGCGGATGCAGGCGGAATTAAAAATTGGACACCTAGATAAACAACCACACAATCCATCCGCCTATGGAACTCCTTGCCATTGTCTATTCGAGAATCTGAATCGCTTCACAGTTTCAAAACTAGACTTAAAACCTATCTCCTTTCACTGTAGTTTTCTCCTGTCTATTTTTCTTCTACTTTATTTATTTAACCATTTTCCCTACATCTTGGTCACTAGATTCTTTTTCATGTATAATAGGGTATTTATTTATTTACATGTATTTATTTTAAGTATGTATTCATATTATGTCTGTATTATATAAGTATTTTACTATGTACATGTACTAGGTAGTATGTATTTTATTTTATTTTTTCTTATTTTATTTTATTTGTTTTAATTAGTTTGTTAAATTTTTGGACTTTTATGTTTTGGAACTCTTCACCGCCTCCCTTCTCTCAATATTAATTCAACTTTCCTCTACCTGAAGGTTGTCTGGAAGAGATCGCTTCCAGCGATAAGACCGCCTAAATTGTGCTATTCACTAAGTATTTACTTTCCTGTGATATGACGACCGTCTGGTGTAGTGGTCCGCGCTCCGGACTACAATGCCAGCGGTTGCGGGTTCGAATCCCGCAAGGGGCAAATGTTTGTGTGATGAGCACGAGCATTTGTACCTAAGTCATGGATGTTTATAAAAATATTTAAGTATGTTTATCCGTTATCTAGTCGCCATAGTACAAGCTTTGCTTAGTTTGGGGCTAGCTAATTGGTGTGATTGTGGAAACAATTTATTTATTTAATTTATTTGTTTGTTTTGTGTGGTGTACAATAAAGAGTATCTATCTATTTATAAACACCGAAATACTATAGAAATGTTTTCCTTTGTGTTTTCCGTTGATTACATCTGTGCAAGCACTAAGCAATATTGTTTCAGTTAGTACAAATTTATAATACATTTATTTACTCGAGTACGGACTTGGCGTAGCTATCTCTGAGGTCCCGGGTTCGATTATTGGTTGGGTCAATGTAGAAAACTAAGTACCTTTTCTATGTTGTCTCGTGTCTGGGTAGTGTGGTACCATGTTTCAAACTTTTATAATACAAGTGTTTTAGCTGCTTATGTGATGTTATCCAATATTTATATTTATTTATCTATCTATTTAGGTAGATTTGAAATGTATATATGTATAACGATAAGACCGCCTAAATTGTGCTATTCATAATGTATTTATTTTTCTGTGATTTGTTTCTTTTGTGTGGTGTACAATAAAGAGTATCTATCTATCTATCTATCTATGTATTTTAATTTTTGCCCAACAATAATAGAGGTAGGTATCACATTGTCTATGGTCTAACTAATCCATGTTATGTATTTAAACGGGTACAATTAAGTATAATTGGTAACTAATTAATAATAATTAATTTCCTACTAAACTTCACGACTGCCGTTAATAAAGCGAACTAAAATCATTATTAATAAGTTTATTACTTACTTATTATCTTTATTTATACAGTAGGATTACATTTCTAACGATACCTTATGACCTCATACATCAAAATCAGTTAAAGCGTTTAGTCGTGATGGATGTTTGTTACTCAATTACACCAGAACAGCTGAACGGATCGAGATAAAATTTGCCACAGAAACAGATTATAGCCTGGATTAAAAGATAGTTTACTCTTTCTCCCGGAAAAATGTGCTATTAATAGATGATAGGTAAAGTACCCTTTATCCCGGAAAAATGAAAGCTTCCCGAAGGATGCAATGATAACTGTCTACTGTCATAATAACTATAAAAAACACGGAAATATTCACGAAAAAAAATGTATGTAGGGGCGGTACGAAGTTCGCCGGGACAGCTAGTATTCAATAAAATCCAAGCAAAGTTTTGTATTTCTTTCTTTAGCATATTATTTTATTCTTGTACTTTATACAAATAAGATTAACATAGATAAAACAGATCGCAAAGTGCTCAAAATCACAACTAAAACGAACGCTCACGTTTCACGAATCGCACATTGGGGCCGCATTTCTTGCGGGGAAAATATCGCTTACTAAATCATAGCGGTCTGAACCCTGGAAGAATAAAGAGTCATTAAATCGTCATCATGTCAGCTTGTTGCAGTCCACTGCTGGATGTAAGCCTCTCCTAAAGAACGCCAAAGAGCATGATGGCAGATCGTGCTCTTTGGCATTTTTTCATCCATCCACTGTCAGCCATTTTCCTAAGGTCGTCTGTTTATCGAACTGGGCGTCCTACACTACGTTTGTTAAGGCGCAGTCTCCGCTCGAGAACACATTTACTCCACCTTTCATCGGTTCTGTGATAAATGTTGCCAGCCCACTGTTACTTTAGCTCGCTACATTTTTAGGACTATATCCATAACTTTGGTCTTCTGCTGGATTACCTCGTTTCGGATTTTATTCCTTAACGAAATTCCAAGCATCCTTTCCATAGGTCGCTGTGTGGACGTGAAGTCGGTGGGCCAGCTTTACTGTTGTGTTCCGCGTTTCGGCTCCGTAGGTCATCAACGGCAAATTGGCAAACCACATCATTGAAATTGCTATCGGAGTGGTAGTGTGTGTGTTTCAATCCACATCACGATTACGGTCGAGACTCTCACCTATCTATAAACCCACTCGACTAACAAGAAGACGACACTCCTACCAAGGTAGTGCTACAGACGAGGGGGGCTTGTGAACGAGGATCGGCGAACCGCGGCGAACGACAGCGAGCAACGTTCGGCTCGCGAGCGAACTTCAATGCTCGGTCGAACACTCCCTTCACAACCTTTCAAGTGTGCGGTCACTGTATCTTCCTGCAATCTGTCTTGGATTATACTCTTTTTTATTATACAGTCCGCTTTTTATTTTAATTAACATCTCCCACCACCGAAAGTCCTAACAATGTAGTATCCTAGTGCTATATATTATATATGCCTATAATGAATATGAGAAAATAATAAATTATAAAGGTGTCCCGTAAGTCAAACATAACCCTGTAACCCTATATTCTATATAAAGTGAACAACTTTTGTTCTATCAGTTTTGCAAATTTGCACGATAATTTATCGACTTCCTGTACAAAATTATTAAACAGCCGATTGAATTTGTAAAGGAAAACTGAAAAAATATATTCATATTTATAAAAGTCATAGAATAAAAGTTGTTCACTATGATGTTTAGAATATTTATGGTTATAAGGTTAGAGTTACGGGATAGGTATCCTGTAAAGATGCTATTTGTTGCACAGTACACTACTTACAAGAAGTTACATTGATGTTGGAAAGATGTATGATTTAGGCGGTTTTGTCGATAAAAGAGATCTCTTCCAGACAACCTGCATCAGATAGTGTACAACTATGGTGAAAGAAAGGGGAAAGTTGTACAGAGCTCCATAAGTAAAATTTTACATAAATGATGCAAATATTACAATACGACGACCTCTGTAGCCGACAGGCGAGCATACCGGACTTGTCTCTATCTCTGAGGTCCCGGGTTCGATTTCCGGTCTGTCAATGTAGAAAAATAGCTTTTCTATATTGTCTCACGTCTGGGTGTTATGGTACCGTCGTTGTTTCTGATTTCTGTAACACAAGAGAGCCAAAGCTCTTGTCATAGAATCAGAGCAATGTATGCGATGCTGTCCAATATTTATTAAACAAAAAAAAACACAAACTTAAACAATATATATTTAAAAAATAAAAATAATTGTAGATACATACAATTAATATGTTACTATAGTATAGTTCTAATACGAATAAAAATAATCTCAACTGGTAAAAAGTTACTAAAGGAATATTAATTCATAAAACAATCGATCCATACATGCAAATCTGGATCCATTCATCCACATACAGCCTTTGTTCCATTTGGATATACTGCACACAATTCGTATAGTTCTGGCTCTGACTTGGCAACCCGCTTGAAAATTCAGGTTTCGCGC
Source organism: Anania hortulata (assembly GCA_963576865.1). Classification (NCBI taxonomy): domain Eukaryota; kingdom Metazoa; phylum Arthropoda; class Insecta; order Lepidoptera; family Crambidae; genus Anania; species Anania hortulata. Next base: position 4,549,906 of record OY756400.1, read on the forward strand.
GGGCGGCCGGGGGCGGGGGCGGGCGGATCGTTAGTGACATTTCGTATTCATGACGTCAGCCCCGGGCCGATTGTTTTGCAATATTACTCTAATTGGGATTGTAATTACGTGCACATATCCCAGATAGTGTGTGTTAGAGTGTATTTTAATGAATACTGGACTGGCTGTTGCTAGCGAAATAGTTCGCTTTGCCTTTGCAAAACCATAGTTCATCAACATCATCATCGTTTCAGCCATAGGACGTCCACTGCTGAACAAAGGCCTCTCCTAATGACTTATCATCAGGGGGGATTGCCAATACTCGCCACGCTTGGCAGGCGGGTTGGCGAGCGCAGTTTTTTATAAGATTTCGCACGAGGACGCTGCTGCCCGTCTCGTACTACAGGAATTACAGGAGGATCTCGTATTACAGGAGAATGCCACATGGCATTAAGTCCACCTTTTGTACGATTTTATTTTGTGCAATAAAGTTTAAATAAATAAATTAGACGCCTCTTACGACACACCTCCTCTTGGCGGTGCAGAAGTGTTTTCTTTACGGCCGTCCCCACACGGCACCAAACCATAGTTAATCTAAACTAAAGACCACACGAACGAAGTCGCGGGCAACAGCTAGTGTTATGTATTTTTTATATATAATTTTTTTGCTAACTGGATTATCGCTTGCAGTAACGCTTTGTAGGCTATTATAAAATTAGAGTACATTGCCCGGTGCAAGCTAATTTGCTCTTTCTTTGTTGCACAGTGAGAGTAGATAATCTATTTTAGCAAATTTCTTTAAGTGACAATTCTGGACTAATCCTATTACGTAGGTCACACTATAAGTTTTGCGTAACTTAAAAAAACAACATGTTATAAGCAAAATATTATGTTTATTGCCTTTCAAAATTCTCTCCTTTACATTTTAAATTTTTTTTTCATGCGATCGAACCATTTTTTAAAACAGGAGGACCACAGATCTGAAGGCAAGTTTTCTACGTGCTGATTGAACGCTATCACTGCCTCTTCGGAGTTGGTAAAAGTAAAACCTCTCATCAAATCTTTGATTTTGGGGAAAATACAGAAATCACAGGGTGCTAGGTCGGGGCTATGCGCAGGATGGGTGACGAGTTGTACTTTTTCGAAAGCTAAAAATGACTTTGTTTTGTTGGCCGTGTGTGAAGAAGCGTTGTCATGATGTAGGAGAACGCGGCCTTTAGATCGTCTTTCGCGAACTTTTTCTAACACCCCGGATAAACAAATGGTAGAATACCACTATTAACACATTAACACTTTTTTAAATCTTCAAGTGGAATTGTACAGATGGGAAAGAGCTGAGAAAAAAAACGCGATTATTTTTTTACCAACATTTCTGGCCTGCCTCACTTTTGTTGGCATGTTCTCATTTTCTAACACCCATTCACAAGATTGCTGTTTTTTTCGAGTTTAAAACAATAAATCCACGTTTCGTCTTCTGTGACAATGTCATAAACAGCATTAGAATGTCCGTGGTCGTACTTTAGTTGCATCTGTGAGCACCATTCCACGAGAGCCCGCTTCTGCTCCGCTGTCAGTTCATGAGGGATCCAACGACAGCAAAGTTTCCAAACTTTCAATTCTTCGTGTAAAATTATCTGAATTTGGCTCATACCAATCCCCAATAGTCCTCGAGTTTCTCATAGGTAATCCGCGGGTTTTCTTTAATAGCCGCTTAACAGTAGCCACATTATTTTCGTTGACAGCAGTTGAAGGCCGCCCTTCACGAAATTCGTCATATAAAGAAACCCGACCTCTCTCAAATTCAGCAAACCATCGCCTCACAGTGCTCAAACAAGGTGCTTCTCGCCCAAAAGCATTTTGAAGACGAGCGGCATAGTCTTGCGGAGAAAGAGAACTTTTAAAATCATAAAAAATCATCGCTCTAAAATCTTTTCGACTTAATTCCATTTTCGTTGCGTACGTAGAACTTTGATGTGTGATAAAAAACAATTGACAAAATTAAATCATTTCCCGCCAATTGTTTTTTTTTATTACTAAGAAGGTTGCAACGTTTAAAAAAATATAACATTCGAAACGAGAAGGCAGTGACATCAGACGGCAAAAATCTCATTAAAACAGGTAAGCAGTTTGTTTATTAACATTGTAAACTCTTTGTTTTGTCTTTGTGCTATTGAAAAGAAGGTACAGGTTCATTTTATAGTTGTATAGAGTTGTACATATTAGAATAGTGCTTATTAGGTACAAGTGCTTATTGATAATTTATCCGTTAATAGTTTTTCTAATAAGTTCAGTTACCATTGTACATACAATTTAGGTTTAAAAAATAGAAGTGATTTTATTTTTAAAAATTCCCTTTTAAAACACCTACTTGAAATTTCAGCTTCAGTCTTTGGTACAGATTAGAAACTATATCATTCCAATTAATAAACAAAAATAGTTGATCTACGTAGGGTGATTAAATGCTTGTCGGTCCACTAATAATAAGAGTTTATAAAACTCAATGGTCTGGTAGATTTTAATTTGCTAGCCATACAGGGTGACACACAGGGTGAAATTCAATACATTTTATTACAAGGCTAAAGTAGAGCTTAGTGGCAGCCTTTTAGTTAAGTAATACATAGTGTTATGAAAATAGTTTTGAACTACTTCAAGATTTAAGGTTGTAATTAAAATCTTGCTCAAAAAGCTTGTCTGAAAAAGCCGCTTAATTTTAAACAGTTTCAGTGTTTTGTGACACTTAAACAAATACATGTTTGACTTACAAATTAAATAAACACCCCGTAGCAGTCGGTCATGGAATTATTCAATCCTTACTTTATCTTCATAATTTACTCTTTGATTTAAGCAATAATGATACATACGTACAGGGTGTCTGGTAATTCGTACATCAAGCCGATTCAGCCCCTAGGGGGTTGTTGATGTTTTAAAAATAACCCTGTATAATCATTGCTGAGCGATATCTTAGTAAAATACAATGGGCTAGATTCCTAAAAAAATGTAATTAGTCCGTCAGTTGAATTAACAGAAAATATTGGACACGTATTTTTTCCTTTTCTAAATCAAACAAAAAATGATGAAGATATAGCCCGTTAAAGTCCCGCGTAACGTCACGCCTTGCGACACTAATTATTAGCAAGACGTGACGTCACGTGCTCACTTTGATGCGCTTTATCTTCGCCATTTTTTGGTTGATTGACATAAGACAAAATATGGGTCCAATATTTTTTAATAATCTAACTGACGGATTAATAAAATAATTATTTTTTGACCCAGGAAACTAGCCCATTGGATAAAGGGTAAAATATTTGATTGAAATAATAACTTAAACAAAACGGCTGACAAAGAATTGCGATGCTGGTACAGCTTTGATAAGAAAATTAAAACAAATCATTTTTAGGGTACCAACCCCCGAAAGAAAGAACGAAACCCTTATAAGATTTATCTGTTTACTTGTTACTACGTGCCTGTCTGTCTGTCTGTTACAGATTAAGTTTTAATTTGGTATACAAATGAATTACTGTGACCTAAACACGGACGTGTAACGCAAATAACTATTTTTTTAGTATGGACAGCAAACAGAGAAAAAAAAAAGTTTTGGGATGTGTGACTTGTCAAATAAAAGGACTTGTTGTGAAGGTTTTTATTTTAATAATATTGAAATAATAGTTTTAGAGTAATTAAAGGAAAATTAAAGGAAGCCGCTGGATACAAGTCGCTTCCAACGGTTAATCTGGAAGTTATATGTTTAGCAGTGAACATCCTATGGCTGAAATGATGATGATGAGGATAATTAAGTAATGTAAAGAGACCACGCTACTCCTTGTCACCGAAACTACAGAGCCTAATAGTTCTTTACTTATAGATAAGGTATTCTGTGCTTATAGATTGCAATAAAATGTAAAAGAAGTTTCCTTTATTACTTAAATTTATTTAGTTATGTGTGTACAAAACTACAAACTATGTTCATAGTCTCAACTGCCCAGTAGGTAACCGCGGGGTCAATCAACCTTTCAAGTGTTACTCTGAAAAACTTTCATCACTAATATTACCCATCTGTGGCGATGACCCGCGTCGCGGCGTCGCCCAATAAATAAAAGCGATAATAGTATAACCTTATTATCATCCATAATGGTTCATTGCTGGTTAATAATTGAGCATTTTTCTACAACCGCAGCCGCACGCGGGAAGCTATAGCGTTGCGTAATTCGATTACCCGTGAAACTCGTAACGAATACGAACGAATGGCTTTCTTCTATATTGTGTGTTGTCATCCTTGTTAAATTAAGTAAAACCATGTTATAATTTTGGTTTTACTTGAGATCGAATCAGAAATTAGGAGATCCGTAAACGAGCAAAAGTCGCTGACATAGTCTAACGGATTAACAAGCTAAAATGGCAGAACTGACGGCCGATGCGGCAGAAAGCGCAGCGTAGGACGTCCACTCACAAGGTGGACAGACGACCTTGTAAAGGTCGCAGGAAGACGCTGGATGCAGGCCGCTTCCAACTGGCCATTCTGTAAGTCAATGGAGGAGGCCTATGTTCAGCAGTGGACGTCCTATGGCTGAAATGATGATGATGATGATGTTATAATTTTAATTTATCTTCTTCTTTTTATAGCGCCTCCCTAATTACTGCAAGGTAAGCTATCAGCTCCTAAAATTTGTTTTTGTTATTTGCGAGGTGGAATATTTAGGCCGCACTCGTTATTATTATTATTATTATTAGTTTATCATCATCATCATGTCAGCCTGCTTGACATAAGTCCCCCCTAAAAGAGCGCCAGAGAGCACGATGTCCCGCTTTTTTCGTCCAGCCACTGCCAGCCATCTTCCTAAGGTGGTCCATCATGCTTGCGGGCGTCCTACACTACGTTTGCTATGGTCTCCACTCAAAAACCCGCTACTCCACCTTTCAGACAGATGTGACCGGCCCACTACATAACCGGTATGTTAGAACAAAATGGAAGAGCAGGAACCACTTAGCCTATAAAAATTGAAAGAGAAGAAGGACCCGTATTCAGCCCTGATTCTTTCAAATAATTCCTCTTCCAAATTAATAGAGGAGACCGGGGTCAGTTGACTATATGGGTAGGTTGACTGTCGAAAACCAGACTTATTTTAAAGTTTTGCGTCATTCAACTAAGTGCAAGAATACAATGTTGTATATCCGATGATAGAGCGGTAAGAAGAAACGGCTTTTCCACTCAGTTTTTAATAATGCAATACTTTTAAATAAATCAAGTTTTTGACAGTAAGGCACTCTACCCCTATAGTCAACTACCCCAGTCTGCCCTACTGCCTAGTGATCAGGTGGTCACCTAGGCCTACTGATGAAGACATGAAGTTTAATCACTGTAGAATAAATGTAGATAGATATTGAACGAGTGGCAGAGTAGATATAAAATGAAATATATTTTGAAATGATATAGGCAAATTCAGAGTTTTCTAAATAATCTAAATAGTACTGAAAAATCCGTTTTTGCTTGTTTGAAAAGATTGCGTTTCTCACCACACAAGCTGCTAGTGTGAACATGTAATCAAGGCGAAATGTATTCTATGAAAAACATTGAATTACATATTTAATAAATCGTTTTTAGTATTTACATCAAAATACAAGAAATATTGTTCGTAATTACGATATTTTACTAATTATTAGAAAAAGTAAAACGGAACGTAGTAAAACAGGAAACGAGACGTTTTTCATTGTCTTGCCTGTGATTTGTCACTTCTGTCATTGTCAATGTCTCCTTGTTGCGCTTGCGTTTGTTGAAATGTACTGTGTCATGCGATTATTTTGTGTTATTATAATGTTTATAATGAGGTGCAACTCGTGCAGGATTTCTGTGCAAAGATTGCACAGGCATTTGGTATCCTCTCTTATTTCTTATTGTAATCGCATGTTCTAATATTCAGAATGGTATAACAATGAAAACTGCTACTGGGAAATGAAATTGGTACCTAGGCAAATGTTCATAGAGTTATTGGCCATGTATTTTAGATGTAACTGTGATACACAGCCACAAAACATGATACTATATCCTGTCTTTTTTTCTTCATACCTGTAGAGACTAGTCATAAATAAGGATACACAAAATGCCGTGAAGAGCTCCCAATTCTCAAGGGTCTATTAGGAAGAGAATTTAAGAGTCCGTCCTAAAAATCGTCTTACTTGCGTACATTTTGTTCTCTGATTGTAAAGACGTGAATGATAATTGAAACAAAATAACACGTGATTTTAAAAGAATAGTTTGTATTCTTGCATGTGGCGCTAATGGAGTTTTCATATCATTTCAAAAATCAAGGTAAATCACCAATAGTTACTACCCTTATTTCAGACAAATAAAGTTCGATTTACGTTTTAACATCGGTTTACAAAAGACTACAAGTTATCCGGACGATTTGATTTTAATTTGATTGAAGATGTCTTTTTGCATATAAGTTGAATACTTTTTTACTTTCTTACAAAATATAGCAGAAAAAAAATGTTACAATAACATAATCTTTTAGAAACTTCCCTTCAAATATCTTTTTTTTCTGTCGTTATAAACAACTATTATAAGATTTAAATACTACACAATAATCTTCCTGGTATCCTTTTAAAATATTAGTACTTTTTAAAAACAAAAAAATGAATATTAAACCTAAGACAAAATTAACTATAAAATCAAGCGCGCAAAACGGATCGATTCTCAGCTCTAGGTAGGACGTCCACTACCTTATATGTTATTTATATTATCTTGTAAAGGATCAACATTGTTTACGCTTCATCGCGCATCATAATAAACGCACACAAACATAGAACTGCACTTCAATTTTGCACTGCAATTTTGTGTACGGATTCTTAAGCCATTGAATCAACAGAAGAAGAAACGTTATGCAAGGTGTTAGGTTAAGACCCTAACCTAACAACTAAAACTCTTTTTTATGTCTTATTTAAAGTTTCAGGAAAAGCTCGGAAAAAACTGCGACACGCGATTTCTGAACTAGTATTTATGAAATAAAATAAATTAATTGCAGACTGAAGTTCATATTCATGTTTGTAACAAAATATACAAGTTAGGCACAAAATAATAAAAATAATAAGCGCGAGGTGACCTAGCCCAGTAGGAGTCGGTTACACATCTCTCCATTCCAATCAAATTCATTCGTAACCTATTCTTTTATTTTGATTATTTTGACAAAAGACTATTTTTTTTTGTATAAAGCCTAATAATTCCAGTTTGAACATGTGATATTTATTTATATTTAAGTTGAAATTCTGAACAAAGTATCTTATTAACGACATTTTGTCAATAAGTATTTGTTGTTTGTAATTATTTAGGTTACTTGAAACTTTAGGTATGCCAATTAATAAGGTTCGATGCCTTTTAAATTTAGTTTTAAAATTGCGTCTAGATTTACATATCATCCACATCATCATATATGTATGTATATACCTAAAAATTTGTACGGAACTTTCAGTGGGCGACTCCCACTCGCACTTGTCCGGTTTTTTTAACTTTAGTATTTTGTTCTATAGAGAGTTCTTTTTTAATATGAGTAGAATACTGTTATAAAAATTGTGTAGCTACTCATTAAAATGTCACCTGTATTTTAAAACTTATTTTTCTAGCCAGGTGCCACTGGTAATAAGTAACTTATTATAATATTAAACTGAAGTACCTCGCCTCCTTTGTTGTTGTTTGTCCTGTCTGTCTGTACAGGCTCATTTTCAAAACTACTGGAACGATTTCGATTCGGTTTTCATTACACTGATTTACTAATACTTTGTGTACTTATTAATTAGAATTTTAAACGCGTGAAAGGCTCAAACGGGTCGCTAATATAATGCTGTATATTGTAAGTGAACGTGTATATAAAACGCAAAAAGTGTAAAATTTAAAAATCGGGCTATATGGATAAGCTTTATTTGATACCGTTACTATATTTAATAACGTTATATTCAGAAGTTACTCTTCCGGAAACAACATGAAATTATATTCCGGGTCCGTCGGTTGTGGAGTTCCGTCGGCTTGTTGAACTGATCTCTTTCCAATCATATTTCAATTTATGTAAAATAAACCAAATACGTTAGGCGACTGCAAATAAGCTTTGGTTGAAAATGAGAAGATTTGAAGAAGTAATTATAAGATAAAATTAAGCAATCGACCTATAGTAAGAACTATTGATTATTTTTAGTTTAGAAACATTTACACACAAAAACTTACGAGATAAAAGCAAAGAGTAAAAAGGACTTACATTATCGAAGAATAACATACACATACATACTCTTAACTTTAGGATCCCTTAAATTATCATATTATCATAACTTTCTCTCTCACAGTGGTATGTGGTACTTGGTACGCGCACAGACACAAAATGTTAAAATTTAAGGAGAATAAATAATAAAATAAAATAATAATATAAAACATGTAGGCTTAAGTAATGTCTTGTTTGCACCGTGTTAACGCAATTTTATAAATATTTTCTTTTTATTATAAAATGTAAATTCATTATTGGCTGTAAGTTCTAGAATGTAAGACTGTGATTCTTTTTTGTATTAAGAGCTGTGAATTTTGTAGAATAAATAATAATTAAAAAAAAAAAAAATTATCCCGTGAACAAGACGTAACGCCACATGCATTGGCGGTACTAAAAATACTTACTTGTTTTCAAAAACTGTCACTGTCACTTTGCCAATTAAAGTATTGGTAAGGTTTTTAATGGATAAGTCATTAAAGCAGTGCAATGTCGGATAGGAGGACCCCTGTGTTGAAACTTTCATATCATTATCCTCCTGTTGTGTCGACACAACAAATCATTACAGAGGTCAGTGGCATCTTTTGTCTCATCGACATGTTCAGGATTGATGTAAACAAAAATGTTTCATTGGTTTTATCTATTTAAGTGTAATCTTATGACATTACCGCTTTATCAAAATAATTATTGAATGGTGCTCCATTTACAAGTTTTAACATTAATTTAACAATTGTTGTTGTCGCGAAAGAAACGATTTTTATTGTATCCGTATCACCACGATATAGAAACGATGAAGTTGATCAAAAGCACTTATCTACTCTTAAGTCCTGAATGCTATAATCATCATGACTGTATAATAAATAATAGTTTACCTGTGTGATCCTGCAACGACCGACTCAGAGGCGGCGCCGGCGGCGTCGCCGTGTGCTCCCCGCCGTACAGCCCGCCGAACTCCTCCGCGGACGACGACGACGCGTTGCTGCACTTCCGACCCTTATCAGTCGTGTACTTGCTCTCCCCCCCACTCGGCAGGAACTTCGTATCCGTCTGGTGCTCATCCAGCAGCCCTGGCACACCAAGCAGCCCACCAACGAGATTCGGCCGAAGCTCCTCCATGATCTTCGAGCCCTGCCCGCATCCGCCCCCACCAGTGAAGTTCAGCTGCCGGCTGAAGAAGGCCGGGAAGATATTGAACTGCTGCGGGTCCGGCAACGCGGCCAGAGGCGGCGCGGGCGGCTCGGCGGCCCCCGCGCACGCCGCGCTCTTGAACTCCACCGTGCTGTGGCCGGCGCGCTGGCTGAGCGACCAGCGCGGCTGTTCCGCGCTTCTCGCCTCGTGATCGCACTCGTCGGCTCTACCCCGACGCTCACTGACTAACCACATTATAGTGAGGCACACCGGTCGCGCCGCCCGCCGACTAATTGTTCGCGACTGCGCGAGAGGCCCCCACGTCGCCGCCCCCGTGCGAGAGCGAAACGGCCGCTCCCGTGCCCCCGTAATCGATGTAAAATCTTTATAGTGATGCTGCGTCTCATTCAAGCTGGGGCGGCGCTAGGGGCGGCGAGCGCTGCGATTGGCGCGCGGGTCTAGGCCGCTCCGGGCACAACGCTCCTCTTTGTTTTATTGTCCCCATGGCTTCTCGTCGATCTTGCGTTTAAAGTTTATGCATTGCACCATGTTTTGTTTCACAAAACACAAATCACGTATGAAGTTCTTGAGGTAGAATGTGAAACAGAGATGGGTGTTGTGTGGTGACGGTGTTGTGGCTGAAAGCTTATTAAAACGGAAACGTTGTTTTTGCGACTAGCCTTTCTAATTAATAAAAGTCTGCATCGTGTCTTTTTATAAATTGCATTCGTTTCCAGAGATTTTTAAATTCACTGTGTCTTTGTACATTTTCTTGTGTTCTACTTTATAATAATTTTAATGCAGTATTTAGAGTTTTTGCTTATTTCACTATTATTATAGATTAACATTAATAGTTAAGTTATGATAGTCAATAATATCCATCATATCATTCATTTTGAAAAAAAAAAAATGGCTGAAATGTGATCGTTTGAAGTAAACACGAGTATCAAGCATCATTGATTGATTTTATCGCTGCGCGTCGCGCCGGCAATTCCGTTGTATTATTTCTATTTGATTTGGTTCGCAGTAACTGCTGAATGAAACGCGAAAATAGCAGTGCAAACTATGTGTTGTAGTTATGTTTACAATAATATTTCGACTAATTAGTAGCACATAGTCCTAAGCGATAAGACCGCCTAAATTGTGCATCTTTCTGTCAACACAAATTGTATCTTCTTTGTATGGTGTACAATAAAGAGTATCTATCTATCTAACTATCTATAGTCCATCTCTGAGTAGGTACACGATTAGGTCGTAACATCAAAGCATAATTTAAAATTATGCTATTCCGATTGATTGATTAGTCATGGTGGGTATCATGTTGGTGGAAAAAGGTCTTAAAAGACCTCAAAGTGGACAAAATCGAGACAAATACAGATTTAAGAATGTAGTAAATAGATTAAAAGCACTTATGTAATTAAAAAGACTATGTGTCTTCGAAAAGAATAAGCCCAGAAAAATAATACTAACTCTCTAAACGGGTTGATGGGTAATAATTATCAGCACTAATAACAAAAAAAATTTTTAGATTTTACTGTTGGTCCCATAGAAAACGTTGTTGTATTTGAGCACCAGAATTAGCCCCGAGGAGGTTGTTGATGTCTTACAAATAACCCTGTATATACAGGGTGTAACGAAAAGGTGAAATAAAACTTTAAGGGGTTATTCTACGGCTAAATTACATCAACTTTTTCTATGGGACCAACATCGAAATCGCAAAAAATCACTTTCCCATACTAAAACGCGACCAGCTGGCATCAGTTTGTATGGAAACGTCCAATTTTTTTTTAAAATTTTGATGTTGGTCCTATAGAAAAATTTGATGTAATTTAGCCGTAGAATAACCCCTTAAAGTTTTATTTCACCTTTTCGTTACACACTGTATATTGTATTTAATATAAGTTTACCGAGATATGATCTGGTGGGATTAATGCACCACGAACATTGATATTTTTTTACAGATAGCATCACAAACCCTTTGAACCAACCCTCGCGTCGTGAATATCAATAGTGGTGTCAGGTTCACTTACCGAATGTTGCAATTTATTAACATTTCAATCGTAAGTAAAATATTACCTACTAATAAAGATTGATTAATTAAATTCAGAGTTTGATGACCCTTAATACACCAGGCCACTACTAAAGTGGCCTGGTGCTTCGCCCTGAACGAACGCAAGGGTTCGATTACCAGTCTGGTCAATTTTGTAAAATAAAAAAAAACTTCACCCTAAAGGCATGAATGTTATAAATAACTAAACCAACTTTGAAGCTAAATAAAAACGTCGCTTAAAATATAAATATGTACAAGCTGGCGATATTTGCGGTACTTTGAAATATTTATTAGGCTTATAAGAAATAATAACTAGTATTTAGATACATCAGGAAAAACTCCAACATATAAGTTATATGATATATTAAATTCCACATCCTATATCCAGTATTTTCGACAGAAAACTTGTACAAAAACACCTCTTTAACACTATAATCATAATTAAAAACATTATGGGGCATTTATCCTGTTAAGTAATTAATATCATGGTTGATTTGTGCTAATTCTTATAGAGTTACTATTGATTGTGATTCTAAATCTAAACTAAACTCTTCTTTACTTGGAATAAAGATCTGAGGCCGAGAGAGAGAGAATACCGTTTGTGATCGTAATGTTACTGGGAGCGGATCGACACCGGATTGCGGTTATTGTCAAATTACGGGAATTGGGCCTCTGGTAACAAAAAGTCTTCCGTTAAAATATGAAAATTCATGTTTCGCTAATTCTCAATTTTTATCTAGCCGTTTCTATCCTACTTACTTGGCAAAGGCCTTCTCCAAACCTCTCCATTTATCTCAGTCGGTAGTTTATTTACAATAGTTTGCAAAAATTTAAATTGTGAAAAAGATATGTGTTTGCTGCAACTTTTGTACATTAGAATTAGGCAACTTAACTAATGGTTTCTTTGCGTATGTTACTGAATTCATCAAATGCATTTTAATCAACCAAAATCAAAAATTAACTAAAACCTCAAACACACAAACTATTAAAATTTGCTCGTTATGCTGGGGTATATTTTAATTTGTACTAACTAATCGTAATTGGTAATTAATGTAAAAGGTAGAACGAAACAACTCGTAGGGGGTAGAGGAAAGTTTCTCAGTAAGAGGGGAGTACGATGTCTGCAACTTGGCAGTAGTTTAATTGATCCTTCGCTTCTTGAAGTAGGGCGCTTTGCCTTAAGTTTCGCCAAGTAATTATGTAGGCTATGTATAATGTACAGTCGTATCGAAAGTTGGAAGGAGTTTTTTTCCTAATGGATCAAAAAGCGAGGTATTTTATTAATAAATGTAGTCTCACTTCAAACCGGCCTCTCGTACAGATTGCTTGCTATCAGCCTTGAAAAAGTTACAAATATCAAATGTTATAAGACTTTATTATAAGGCAATAATCGCTCGTCTGATCTATCTTGGTATGTAGCGGCGTTCTGTCTAGATGATCTGATCATATGAGGTTTATGAAACTTGATGCCGGGTGCGTTCGCCAACCCGCCTGCCAAGCGTGGTGAGTATTGGCAATCCCCCCCAATGATGATGATGATAATGATGCCGGGTGCCTAGATCGGAGGTCAATCGTCGAATCCAACTCGGCTGGGCAGCGTTCGGAAAACTACACACCGTCTTCTCGTCCAAAATACCTCAGTGCCTAAAGACGAAAGTCTTCAACCAGTATGTGTTACTAGTGATGCCAAATGGAACTGAAACGTGGCTTCTTACTATTGGCCTCATAAGAAAGCTCAAGGTTGCACAGCGGGTCCAAATTACTGGATCGAATTTCATTAGTATTGAGTTCGAGACAAGATAGGCTTTAATTGTTAAATGTCTGGAATCCAGCGATTTACCAATGAAATAAACGTATAAATAAAAAAACGCGATCGAATACTGTTAGTGTAGTGTCGAGAACACTCGTGAGTGAGTAGCGAGTTTGCGAACGGCGGTAGTAGTGTCGAAAGAAATAAAAGACTACGATGGAGGATAGATAGATTTGTCTGCCAATAACATTCACCCGCATAGTTTTCAGACACAGAATAAATAATAGGTATCTGAAGATAAGCTGCATGGCTTCATACAATGCGCACTTGTAGCAACGCACACATAGACATCGTTCCGAGATTTAGTGTCTGTGAGCGATGTCTATGTGTGCGTACTCTTCTGATACCCATAAATAACTCTTATTTTTGTGTGCTTTAGTTTATCAGTGATCATCGCTTACAACAGTACTAAAAATCAAGGGAATAATTATGTTATTTCGAAGTAGTTGATCAGAGAAAGTACCTACCACCACCGGTATACAGCTTTTTATTGCAAAGGAACATAATATAATTCCGGATAATAGGATAGGCAGAACAATAGTAACTCTACAGTACCTGGCCTGTAACTCTACAGATCCAACACCCGTTCGCATAGGCGGAGACAAGGTCGAGCGCAAGGACCAGTTTAAATACCTTGGATCTGTACTTCACGCGTCGGGAGACATCGATTGCGACGTCAAAGCACGCATTGCTGCTGAAAAGGCCAAATGGCGAGAGGTGACTGGTGTTATTTGTGACCCCAGAATGCCGGTTAAGCTTAAAGGACAGATCTATAAGTCCATCATTAGGCCTGTCCTTTTATATGGCAGCGAAGCATGGCCGATACTTGAGCGACACAAGCAGGAGCTGCGTGTCACGGAGATGAATATGCTGCGGTGGATGTGCGGAGTCATGCGTAAGGACCGCGTGAGAAACTCGCGCATACGCGGTAGCCTTCGTGTCCGTGATATTGCAGACAAACTGCAGGAGAGTCGCCTACGCTGGTACGACCATGTTTTGCGGAAACATATGTCTGGCCATGCCGCCACCGCCAGGTCCTGGCAAAAGGGGTAGACCCAAGAAATGCTAGCTTGACGTTGTGAGGGCTGACATGCGTGCCAATGATCTCACAACTAGAGACGCTCAAGACCGCGCGAAGTAGAGGAGTAAATCAAGGAAAGCGGACCTTGGGCTCCAAAGCAATGGCTTTGGATGCAACCGGGATTGACCGTATAGATGAAGAAGAAGAAGAGGATAGGCAGAACAATAATTAGCACTAAGGCTTGATTTCCTGACAAGTCATCCACTCAAAAAATTCAAAAAGAGGCAACGAATACATAAATATGACTGTAAAATGAATAATTCAGCGCTAATATAATGGTTCTTTTTTATTGCATTGCAATATGGTAATATTACTATTATTACCATTTGCCGTCTAAAAACCAATAACCATTTCTCGGTTTCCTATAATTACTCCTATTTGTTCTTAGTAATCGAGCTTCACAACGTATCTAGAGCTAAGTAAAATAAAAAACAAAAGTCAACTTTATAAAATCGATTCACATAGAATAAAATGTTTAATTAATTTTTTTAAATTTCAATTTTTAAATTTAATTAAATTACCGTGTTGGTTTTGGAGCTGTAAAAGTCACACTCCTTCTTAAATACAACCAAAATTGATATCTTAAAAAAATTTCTTTTTCGTATAAATCGTCATGGGAATTTAGTTTATTTTTCATGTATATGTAGTCAAGTATGTATAAATGTATTCAATCATCTAGTTAGCTTTTTTTTCTAAGATTTTATCTAGTATCACCATCTGTAACACAAGTGCTTAAGCTACTGATGTTTTCAAATATTATTTCTATTTTTGTTGCACCGCCTACACCATCTCTATAAGGCACCATGGTGGTCTGGTAGAGAATGCTTTTGGCATTAAGTCCGCCATTTGTAGGTACCACTTTCTCCGCCTGTTCAGTAAAGTTTAAATAAAATAAAAATCAAGTCATCTTTTATTGCACCCATACAAAAAAATACAGTTGATGGTTACAAAAAGTCTGCACAATTTAGGCGGTCTTATTGCTAAAAGCAATCTCTCCCAGACAACATTTAGGTAGATGACAACTATTGAGAAAGGCGAAAGTAGTGCAGATGCTTAATGTGAAATGTATTTATACATTATTAAACTGTAAACTTTGAAAATTACAAATCATGCCTTAGTTTTTGTACCTATCAACTTTCAGACAAGAACCCTTGTAAGAGAAGATACTGAAATACCTATGCTTTGTATACTCGGTCGCTCTCAGAACTAGTAGTAATTCCACGTGAGCAAAGATTCAGTGCAAAGGTAAAGTTTTAATATCCTCTTTGTGGGGGGAGGCATTTCGTCTGATAGGTAAATTATTAAGTGAAGTAAATAGTAAGTATACGGTACTTATAAGATCGGAGTACTAGCAGTGCTAGAAGTTGCGAAATTACGCCAGTACGTAGAAGCCGCATGGGTTAACGTTCACGAAACTAATTAGGTAGGTACTTCCGAATTGTCTGTTTGTCAATGTTTTCCTTAAAACATGACTGATTTAAAGTTAAGCAATACCGTACTCACTTCATCATTTAAACCTTGCAGTCCACTAACTTAACTTGCAGTTAACTAAGCCAAAGAGCGTCAAAGAGCAAATACAAAATACTTTATTTGCCATTAAATTACAGGATCTCCCGCTTTTTTTATCTAGCCAGCCATCTTCCTAAGGTCATCGGTCCATCGAGCTGGGGGGCGTTTGCCAAGGCGCGGTGTCAACTCGAGAACCCGTTTGCTCCACCTTTGATGTAGCCGGCCCACTGCCACATTTGCTTGCTACATTATAGAACTATGTCTATTAGTTTGGTTTTCTGCAGGATAACCTCGTTCCGGATTTTAACCATTAAAGAAATTCCAAGCATCGACCTTTCCATAACTCGCTGAGTGACGTGAAGGTTGTGAGGGCCATCTTTAAACTGGCATGTTCCACGTTTCACTGGTAGGACACACTGGTCGAACCTTGCTCTTCAGGCATTGTGGCAGTGGCGACGAGGCTGTACTCACTTAATACAAACTCCTTTTAGTTAAGAGTAGGTACCTAATTATCTGTTTCAAGATCATAATTGTTTTCATTTCATTTAGATACCTTATATCAACTTCCATGAGGTTTTTCTAACTGAATAAAATGAATTAATTTTTGTTTTTAGCAATTACATGCTTGTTATATCTATGATAATATTATAACACTTGAAAAAAATCGACTGCCTCAGGTGGGACTCGAACCCACGTCTCATCGCATGCCGAGCGAGTGCTTTTCCAACTAAGCTACCGAGGACGTTGGCTAACTCGTCGTCGGTAGCTTAGTTGGAAAAGCACTCGCCCGGCATGCGATGAGACGTGGGTTCGAGTCCCACCTGAGGCTGTCGATTTTTTTCAAGTGGTATAATATTATCATTGAATAAAATGAAATGTATTTAAATTCGCAATGTATTATTTAACCGACTACAAAAAAGAAGAAAGTTTCTAAATTTCGTGCAATACTGTTTACCTTTGCCAAACAGACTAAAAATGCAGTATATCCCAAATCCATCTTTATAAAATTATAGAGAAAAGATAATGGAGATAATTAGTATTATTAATTTAAAGTGGGTAACATTAGCTTTTCTAAATTCCAGTTTGTGAAGAAAGTAAAAAATAAAAGAAAACTAGCGACATTTGGGAGAGCATGTGCGCCTACGCCCGGCCCCGCCCCGCACTCTGCCACCCTGTATTTCCAGCGGCCAGTAATTGCAACATCCACGATCCATAATTGCAAGTCTGTCATTTTGGAATATAAATAATGGGTGGATGCAAAAGTTTAGCTTGCGCAAATTATGCCAAATTATTAGATAGACTGAGACTGAGATATACTAGATAGATAGAGATAGATACTCTTTCTTGCACACCATTAAAATCAAATTATACATGATTTTTACAGAAAGACTAACAATTTAGGTGGTTTTATCGCTAATAGCGATCTCTTCCAGACAACCTTTAGGTAAAATACAACCATAGAGGTATAATACACTATAGAAAATGATCAATTTTGTTACAGATTCCGGTACCTATTAAACTTATTATATATTATATTCATTTGGTGGTATTGGTCGACTGGCAGAAAATGACACATATATGGCATTAGGTTCAGCTTTTGTACGATTTTAATCTGTGCAATGAAGTTTAAATAAATAAATAAATTGGTAATTTTATTATTATTTTAATAACAATAAAAAGTCTTTTTCTTCTTCATGACAAACAAATATTATTATAGCGATTTTCGCCATATACTTTTCTCAAGCTAGTTTAACTTGTAGTTTTTTTAAAAATAAATATTAGACAACATTTATAACAATTTTTTTAAAAAAAATTATTGGAAAACACAACAGACATCAGTTATACAAGAAACGGTATAAAGGTAAAGGTATTGGACTAAACTAATATCCTAAAGGTGTTACACTGCTGCTTAAATCAATTCGTTAACAAATTATAGAATATAAAAATACTAATTATAAATATCTTCAATTATTTTCCAGTTAAGATTAACGAACACCATTGTGTTCGTCAAAAATGGACCTTGCTGCCGTTTTGAACCTCGCAAACCCTGAGTTAAATATGTCCAACTTGGAGTCACTTTGCAGGAGATTTTATTTACGACACATTCTGGCGATAGGATTGTGGCGCGACACGTTGTTCTTATATGTAGGAAGTACATTGTTATATGTAGGAATTGTTCTGATACTAAAGTAAGTATCCAAAACATTGTGTTACAGAAATCAGAAACAACGACGGTACCACAAAACCCAAACTCGAGACAATTTAAGAAAGTTTGTTTTCTAAATTGACCTGACCAGATATCGAACCCGAGACCTCAGAGATGGCGACGCCAGCTAGCATACTTGCCTCCCAGCTGCTGTCTTCATCATCATCATCATCATATCAGCCACAGAACGTCCACTGCTGAACATAGGCCTCCCCCAATGACTTTCATTGGGGGGATTGCGAATACTCACCACGCTTGGCAGGCGGGTAGGGACGGCCGTAAAGAATACACTTCCCCACCGCCAACAGGAGGCGTGTCGTAAGAGGCGACTAATTCCTAATTCCTGTCGTCACTTTATCATTATTATTTATCAACAAGCAATAAAATTATAACTATAATTAGATAATCCTGCGACAAATATGTAATAAATAATACATAAACTATTAAACATAACGTTAAATATTATTATTCATCGAGTTGAAAACTTTCACCTTATTTTGACTAATCAAATACATCTTCTTGTGTTAAGGCCGTACCCCCACCAAAACTCGTTTTTCTTTTCTTTTTAGCAGCTTTCTACTCCTTATTTAATGTATATAAAAATGATTGAAGCACATAACCATAATGTTTGAAGTTTTGTCTTTAAAATCATCGTTTAATTTTTGTATTTACTCTATTTAATATTTACGAAAACGGGCTTTTTAAACTACGTCGATAAAAATGTATTCTATGCATCCCCTCCGTTCTTATATTATTTTTTTGCATTGACTAATCGATAGAAAATTTAATGGCCCAAAAAAGAATTGGTCCATTATTGATTATTTCTGTCAATTATTCATGATCTACGAACGTCTATTTCTCTGGCGTGCCGTATGGGTAGATAGTAAATTAATGCTGAAGGTCATTTGCTGAGAGAACCGCCTTAATTACAACCAATAAAATTATGTAACCAAACAAAGGTAGTTTTAATACTTACCAAACTTTCTACAACCTTACTTTTTACTAATATTATAAATGCAAAAGTTTGGATGGATGGATTTTTGTTACTCAATCACGCTGAACGGCTGAACTTATATAAATGCAATTTGGCACAGAAATAGATAATAGCATAGAATAGCTGATTAGATACTTCTTATTTCGGAAAAATGTTTGGTTCTTGAGGGATGCAAGATAATTGTAACTATAGTAATAGTCGCTGTTCAGTTAGCATTTTTAAAAAAAATGTAACACTGGCTGTTGCCGCGTCTTCGTTTGCGTTGTCGTTGCAAGACCATAGTAAGTCTAAACTAAAGACCACGCGAACCATACGAACTAAGTCGCGGGTCTGTTACCCGCCCCTGTTAGTGAATATATTTCTTAACATAGAGCAAATGTTAAGGTCCGTTCACACCGCGCGGATGGGAAGTCGGCCCGGGGCCCGCCGGAAGCGGTCGCGTCGCCGCGGAAAATATTCCGCCATCGGGCGGACTTCCGGTACGAACGACGTTTGCGGAGCACACGGTAAGATGGACTTGATGTTTTGACGATATTTTCAATAACTCAATAAGGTAAAACATAGACAACTTGCATTAGGTTGGTTCTTCTGTCCGCGTGTTTTGCTAGCAAGAACATGATTGATTCTGTATTGTTGTGATGTTTTTTTTTTTACTAATCAATATATTGAAATAATAATAAAAAACAAAAATTGGACAGCATCAAATACACTGCTCTGATCCTATGATAAGTAGCCAAAGCACTTCATCATCGTCATCATCATTTCAGCCATAGGACGTCCACTGCTGAACATAGGCCTCCCTTATGACTTGCAGATTGGCCGGTTAAATGCACTTGTGTTACAGAAATGTATAAGTCAAATTAGGTCCACTAGAACATAATGTAAAATATTTAAAAATTATTATACGGGGTGTTAGGTTAAACATAGAATAGAAGAATGTATACCTCTAAAAGTTTTTATTTTCATCAATGTGATGCAACTGCAAAATGATGTTTTGCGCACTTTTTGCTTAACTTATTCTATAAGACATTGTTTCTTGCCAGATTTCAGGATTCTAGGTCAACGAGAAGTACCCTATATTTTTTGATTATCTTGAGCGTATCAAAAATGCCGTACCTTTTGATAACATATACTTAGAAGTTTGATTTTGTCACAGTTCCAAGGGATTGCAGACTTGAAAATTTGATATGAATTTAAATTTGATACCTTTACGCGTTTCTGGTAAAAAGGGTCTTGACAGACAGACAGACGGACAACGAATGACCTTATAAGGGATCCTTTCTATCTTTTGAAGTACGGAACCCTAAAAAACATGTTCTTTAATAAATTTCCAACAGTCTTAAGTAGTAATTTTGATTTTTTCCAAAAGTTTTTTTTAAGCTATTATAACGTTTAGGACATCATCGTAGGCTACATAAGTATTATAATTGATTAATGTAATTCTAGAGGATTGGTACATATATTTTTATTGCTGCTATGCTAGATGTAAGTATAAGGCTGGCATTGTCGATTCTAATGGCGCCCAACGTGGGTCAGCTTAATTTAAGTCAGGAAATCTTTGCTTAAATTAAATAAAATTATAAAAAAAGCATTTGCATCCTGATATAGGTTGATACTCACACATTTTATAGCACGAATGAGTTAAATTTAGGCCCGGGTAAGAAAAATACAACTCAATAACGAAAAGAACGTTAGACTTTATCTCAATGGCTCTATGTTAACATTTATCTTAAACTATTTTATAGCTTAAGCGAACCAAGCTATTTAACCAACAATCACTAGCAGGTAAGCTAGGAAGGGTGGGGTTAGGGGAGGAGTAATTGGTCGAGATGATGTTTAATAAGTTTTTAATGGCAGCGAGACGGAGCCGCCGTTTACTCGAACCCCGAATGTAACAGCCAGCTACTTTTCAATACCTATTTAAACCAATAAATCTGTATAAAAGTAACTACCTAGATAATTTTGAGGATTCTTTACCTACTCGTATCTTAGAATTGTCATAGTTAAACGTTTGAATTTGATTCATTTGAAAAATAATAGTCTTTTGTTTTACTCAAGAAAAGGTTTGTGCATGTCTCTGGAATAACATTTTTGTCATAAAATCACTTATTTATTATGGGTCGTTCTATTACGAAGGGTCAGAATTTGCCGGCGACTACGTATAGCCGACCCTTGAAAAGGGTTCTGCCCTCACACGGAGGGAGACAGTCCCATACAGCCTCCCGAGCCTCTCCGGAATCCACGAAACGTTTGCGATTAAATTTTATAATTCATCATCCTTTTTGAGCCATTTTCCTTGATTAATTATTTATACAAGCCCCTCGATTTGACGACAGGTTAATTGCTACACGGCTATTAATTATTCTTAATAGACCAAACCTAACGATGAATTTTACCAGCGCCTATCAAAAATAAATATTGTGTAATAAAAAAGATTTATTGTTAGGAACAATAAATGCGTAAGTGGCGATTATGCTAATTGTGGTTTTGTTTGTTGTTAAAAAATGGGCGGTGGAAACCATGCGCATTGAATAAGCGCGCCGATTGTTTGCAAAAATATTTTGACAGGAAAATATTCGGTTGTCCCGCTGTCAAAATTGGCGCCTAATTTGGCGCGCGCGTTCGTCCCCGCCCACTTAATTTGAAATTAGAACTGTAACTTTTTTATTGTAGCCACGTGCCAGCCCGGCTTGGAACAGTGCCATTATGTTGGCGTGTGTATTTTTTCCATTTGTCCGATTGTATGAGCTGTGTAGATACGAATAGAGTAACAAAGAATAGTTTTTGTAGTCGAACAGTTTCGAAACAACTTTTCAAAATGAGACTCTGTGCTTTGTATTTAAGAGGTAAGTAAAACATATAATATAGTGTGAATGTAGCTTAACTAAAGCTAATCTTATATATAAAATTCTCGTGTCACAATGTTCGTTCCCGTACTCCTCCAAAACGGCTTGACCGATTCTCATGAAATTTTGTGAGCATATTGAGTAGATCTGAGAATCGGCCAACATCTATTTTTCTTACCCCTAAAGACCACGCAGACGAAGTCGCGGGCAACAGCTAGTACATATATAAAGTAGTTACGTAACGATAAACATAATTTAATACCGGGTAAATAATAAAGGTGCCGTGTGGGGACGGCCGTAAAGAATACACTTTCCCACCGCCAATAGGAGGTGTATCGAAAGAGGCGATTAATAGCACAAGACGGGCAGCAGCGTCTGCTTGCAAAAATATTATAAAAAAACTGCGCTCGCCAACCCGCCTGCCAAGCGTGGCGAGTATTTTCAATTCCCCCCGATGATTTCATTAGGGGAGGCCTATGTTCTGCAGTGGACTTCCTATGGCTGAAATGATGATGATGATGAAATAATTAAGAAAGTAATTACCAACTTCCTACTACCTACTGCAGGGCACAGCCTACAGGTCAACAATCCTAGTTAGTTCCAGTTTGAGTTATTTAGGTACATTTGCTAGTGTATTATAATGTGTAGTCGATACTTACCATATTTCCAAAGTCAATAAATTACTTTCCGCATAAAAGAGAATGCATTAATTATTTAAAGCAATTTCACATTTTAAACGGTGCATTTTTCACGAAAGTTGCGAGTGTTGCGACAGAACCGAAAAAAGGTCGGATGCGAAACCCAGGAGTACCTAAACAGCTAACTGGCTGGAAAACTTATTTTTTTTGCCGTTTCAAATTATTTTTCAAAATGGCGGCGGCCGTTTTGCCCGAGCCAGGGCGATGTCAAACGAACGCGAGGCAGTCTTAAAAGCTTGCCAATTAGACCTAAAAGCACCTTCGGGGATGCTTGGGGTGCGGTTACGTACGCTCATCAATTTTGTACAAAGCTCTTTCCTAAGTTAAAAACTCTAGCTTTAGTATAAAAATCAGATAAATACGGATCGCTGTTTAGAGGTAGTGATTCTTAATTTTGTTAGCTCAGATATTGAGATAAAATGATTAAAACTAAAGGCAAATTCAAAAAATAAACCTTAAATTTTGTATTTTTGGAGTTGTTAAAATGTTTTCATTAGCACCGACTCCAAAAATAAAAAACTTTTTAGTTATTATTTGGAGTCGGTTTGTTTTGAAGGTGCTTATAGCCAAACACATTTTGTTTACAATTTCTTTAGTAGTCGTTTATCATGAACCTGTAAATTCATATTAAAACTACGTAGTATTGCGCTACCGAGATTGTGGGTAGGCAGGTAATACCTTGATGTATTCCTCGTGGGATCGTGTCAGCATTTTTAACACTCAGATTTCTGGTGCTTTCGCGGTGTTGTCACCGTGGCAAGTGATATAATTGGCGTTTTTATACGTTGCAGCAAACCAAATGTAAAGTTGTTTTCAAGATTTTTGTATTAAATGATTAAAATTTTCAGCAGAATACATGTAAAGCAGCTTTCTTATAATTGGAATTGAAAGGAACTCATAGTTTGTTTTTAAAAGTTACTGTACCATACATTTCTTTATTAATCAAATTTTATCATTACAGTTCCGATATCTGTTACATTCTTAGGTTTCAATTAAACGGGCGCGCCCAACTTGGAGTTATGACCTAAATAATCATATAATATGCATACATATTCAGGGTGTAACGAAAAGGTGAAATAAAACTTTAAGGGGTTATTCTACGGCTAAATTACAACAACTTTTTCTATGGGACCAACATCGAAATCGCAAAAAAAAAACACTTTCCCATACTAAAACACGACCAGCTGGCATCAGTTTGTATGGAAACGTCAATTTTTTTTTGAGATTTTGATGTTGGTCCCATAGAAAAAGTTGATGTAATTTTTAGCCGTAGAATAACCCCTTATATAAAGTTTTATTTCACCTTTTCGTTACACACTGTTTAAGTAAACAAAAATTTACATAAACCTACGATATATAATAGTACCTTCTGAGTATATCACTTTTGGTGATCTTTTAAAAACGCAAAGTATATCGAAATCTCTCATAATTCCCATTCCCAGATTTGTTTTCCTTTCACGAAATTTTTAAACAGGAGGTACACGTTAAAAGGAGCTCAAAACAAAAAGATGGCGAATCTCCGCCGCAGACAAACCTTAAAAGTTCGCCATGAAAGTTTAAAAGTGATCTGGGTGGCGTAGGTGGGTCGCGGTTGCCAGGCAACGGCCGCCCGCCCTCCCAAGCCGCCCATCGAATCTCTGCTTGATACCAGCTAAAATTCATTGTTTCCCACATACGTACTGGCATACTTTACGGCTGAATACTAGACATTGGCTCAGCTGGATTAATTAGTTGTTGTTGCTTATTTAGGTAGTAAATCTTAATCATAAATACTCGTAGTCTACTAACTATTATTAAATTGAAATAAAATGTGTGACATTTCTGCATACACTACAAAAGATGAAATAACACGTTTGTATTTTATTTAAACAATAGGATTTCACATTTGATGATAAATCAAGTACTTACCTACATTCATTTATGCAGGAATACATTTTTAACAGATTGATGTTAAATACTTTCATATACATATATTGCATTGATTGATTGATTAGACAAAACTACAACATCATAATGTATTTTGTATTTTTTAGATTTTTGCATATAGAGGAATTCGAAAACAGTACCTGTGTTGCAAATATTTCAACGGTTAAGATATGTTATTTCCCTATAGATCAAACAATATCCTACTGATTATATTTCTGAAAACAAACACAATATTACTTACATGTTAAGCGAACTAAATACCAAACTGAGAGTACAACAAGACGCTAATTCCTCACAATTTGCGTCACAGAGACAAAAGGAAGGCCTGGAGAGGCAATTAGCATGCAAATGTAAGAAAACGACCATTAGGCAAGATACGCAGCACGTATTGATCATGCGATCCCCACACGCCTGCATACGCCTGTCTCTTTTTAACAGCACCAGAACGCTATAAACATAAACAGTTCCAAACTAAAAAGCCCTCACCGTGACTCCCATCTACTCTATTTAGAACCTACAAGTCTACACCGCAAAGTACAGTTTTGCCAATCCCGTGATAAAGGCACTTAGGTTGGCGGCGTATTTGCTAAGCGTTGTTGTGCTAGCAAATTCTGTTCCTATCTTTAAAGGAATAAAGATCTATTTCAGTGAGGAGTTAAGAGAAAATGAATTCTATAGGGAAATTTCAGAGGTTATTATTGATAGACGGAGCTATGCTCGACGTTTCCAGTTGTTGTCAGGCTGTAGGTATACATTATGTGTGGTGGGGTAAGATAGAGGGCTGTAAACACTGTGATGAGTTTGGTTTCGTGTATGTAGGTACATAGGGTAGTGGTAGATTTAGGAAATGAATTCTGTAACAGCGTTCGTTTCTAATATCAGTTCGATATTGTGTTGAATTTTGAACTTAAGCAAGACATAGCTTTAACTGTTTTACTTTTTAGCTAGCCTTATTTACTAAAGGACAGCCAAGCCATCATTATTATTAACATAAGATACATTTCACTAATCTCTGTTACTAACTGAGGAATCAATTATTAAAAAATGACTTTAATTACCACTGAAAATCCGTCAAATGAATCGAAAGTCAAGTCAAATGAGTCAATCTTCTGTTAGTGAACAGAATATAGTGAAATAACACCTACTTAATTCATAATTATTTATGAATTAGGTGTTAATGTTATTATTTTGAAAAAAAAGATCACTGAACAGGTACTAAAATAATTAAATGATTAAATGAAATGATACCTAAATAATCTACAAATAGCAAATGGCAAACAGTATTGTTTAATCACACAAAGGCCAAACACACTACGTACTAACTTTTGAAAGACTACATAAAATGAAAAAAAAATCACTAACATAATTATATTTTGCAAATAGGCCTATATTATGATCTACTTTGATACGTTTTTTTTTTTTGCTTTAGGAGTTCAAGTTCAAGAGTTTATTTGCAAAAAAAAACAATAATTATGACAGGGTGGTAACAGTAGATATTTATAGTAATGTGTTCAATCTATTACAATCTATAGCGGGATAGTGGCCAAAAAGTAAACAAAAAATCTGTCACTATTGTCGTCTCTCTTTTCAAATATGTAAATTTTTATAAGAATATTAATGTACCGGTGCGGGCTGGGCATATTTAGATGCGATTGGTTTTATTTGGTTTTTTGCTTTTATTCCTATAATATAAGTACATATTATAAGTAAAAAGATAACATTTAGGTATTGGACACAATGAAGTTTATAATAGATTTGTATTGTCAAACATGTAATTTATTAAGCCTAGGGTCAGCCTTTACCCCACAAACGATTGGGTTCACATTGTAAGCGAGATACCTATCAATGTTTATTAAAAGTATTAAATTTAAAACACATAAATATAATACTTGCATAATTAAAGTGCAGTTTTTCTATCTCTACTTGGTTATAAACCAAAGAAACGTATACACAATGAATTGTCATTGGTTTTGAAGCCGCAAAAGTCACATTTTCCTGCTCAAATACAACTTTTTCTATGGAACCAACATCGAAATCTCTATAGCTCACTCCCCCATACAAAATGACTTCTTGAAATATCATAAAATACCGGTACTCAAAAAAAAGTTGTGCCGAAAATACCAGTTTTGGAAAAAGGATCCGGTAATTCGACCCCTAGTTACAATATGAAACGGGAGTGAACTTTTTTTGCAGCTCCAAAACTAGTGACAATTCGCTGTGTATAATTTTATATAATAGTAAACTTGACCAAACCAAACCTGTTTCTGAGACTTAAAAATCATACAAGGAATAACAGATACCTATTTATCTACATTACTGAATTGAATACTTAAAAAATGCATTGGTATGCAAAAATTGATGTATGCAGATTTGATCTGCATTTATATTACTGCGAGGAACATGGCCTTGAGCGAAATTGTTTTGTAAATTAAACATGTATATTAATTAAAACGCGAATAATGATACATGTTTTAGGATAATGTAATTTTTTTGCATCAAAACTTAAATACAAATTTATACCAATGCACTATTAGGACAGGATTAACACTTTGCTATGGAAATTGCCAATAGTAAAAAATATCACTTAATTCGAATTGGTCCAGCTATTATTTATGATGCGATAGATAATTCACACTCACTAGATTTGATGTTGGGCTTAAATGCCAACTTACTTTTAAAGTTAAAGAAAGTTTAACTAGGCGAATCTGTCAAATTTCGTTTTGAATGTAAACTAATAAAAGAGGTTAAGTTTCTAAGTTTTGCATGTAGGAGGTAATCTCCGGAAATATTAATTATTTTTTTTTATAATAAAATGACCCATATTTACTACAAAAGTATTTTTTATACCGTAAGCATCAAGCATTAGCAAGTTACTTTAGCCATGAAGATTAACTTGGCCCTGGCCCATAGCTTCGTCTAGGTTGTTCTTTTGCATTTAAGTCATAATATTATCACGCAGGAGGTATTCTAACTCCATGTTAAAAAATGTAGAGTTCATTTCATTTTTAATTTCAGTATCAATTCATTATTAAGGGTTGGTTTGGGCCAAAGTTTCTCTTTAAGGTTCAAAGTAACCGGTACTTACTGTTGCGTAAGAATATATTTTTAGTGCTTCCCATGTGAAGTTATACGTTTACTAGATCATTTCAAAAACTTTCAGAAAGCTTTAGCTTATGAAATAACACAAAAAACTGGTACTTAAGTTTTTGGAAACTTTTGTTAGTCTTAGCTAGCTGATGATTTTATCTGAGTAAGCGTAATTTATAAGGTCAAAAAAAAAACAGACAACAATAAAAAATATTTTTTTAAATATTGTTATGTATTTTTCTCATGTGTGTCGAATAAACGTTTCTTTTTCTTTAAAAAGTGGACTCTTTTTAAAGCTTTAAAACGTAAATTCTCAAAATCTTAGAAAAAAAAAAATATCTCTTCTTGACACAAACTGCCTTTATATCTTAGAATATTACTGGTCACTGTTAGTTTTGACATCTCCTCGCATATATCAAGTAGTATGTATGTTTATTGTATGTATGTATAATTATTGTTATGTATTTATTTTATTTTATTTTTATTTATTTATTACTGTATGTATACGTTTATGCCATAAATTTATGCAATTCTATTTGTATCAGGTAAGAATTTTAAGAACTCTGCAACACCTTCCCCTTTCTTTAATGGTTGTCCTCTACCTAAAGGTTGTCTGGAAGAGATCGCTATTAGCGATAAGACCACCTAAATTGTACATCTTTCTGTAAAAATCATGTGTATTTTACTTGTATGGTGCGCAATAAAGAGTATCTATCTATCTATCTATCTCGTAAACTTAAAAATCAGGTAACATATAGGGTATATTTTGATAGCCCGGGATAAAAGAAAGCCTTTATACTTGTATTTACACTAGCTACTGCCCGCAACATCGTCTGCGTAGAGTTTATAATTAAGCCAAAGTGGAATGAACAATTATCATACGGTTAAACATTAAAAACGGGCTCCTTTTTGCAAGGTTACACGTTTTAAACAAGACGAATATCCTTAGTGCATGCCAAAATGCGGCGAATTCCGATGAAATAACAAAACATTTAAACACACAAACTAATTGATGATAAGATTGTATAATATACATAATATACATAACTACATACCTCTTTTTGCGAATTGATTTCCCATGGTCACGGGATGAGAAAAAAAGGTATGTGTTGCATTATTACCCGTGTCATGTATAGTGTTAGTTAAAATGCAACAAGAAAGTTTAAAATGATAAGATTGTTTACTGACAATCGTATCATTGTAGGAGGTTTTGTTTGCTTAGACTTAAATTCAAATTATTTATTTGTGGTCCTTAGGTAGGTAACACAGAATTGGTTGCATTCACATAATTAATATACATCCAATATGTCTCTTAAAGAAAGAGATTCTGTAGGACCTACTAAAGGGCACAGGAATCACTTCAGCTCAAGTGGTTTGAGCCACATTCTCCACCAGCAGGCCTATAGTGCGGTGTAGTGGAATGGTGCTGTATGAGGTATTTTAACCTAACGGGTTCAATATCTAGCTAGAATGAACGTCATAAGAAAGGTTAGATTTATTAGTGTACCTACCTACCTAACAGAGGATTTGAGATCGTAGGGTCACCTTATTCAATTTACCTTCCTAATAAAGCATTTAAGATAATGATGAGATCCAATGTATCTTTCTGTTTCGTTAAACATAGCGTCTAATCTTGAGTGAATCCGAGCAGTGTCATCTGCCGTTATGAAGCCGATTGCCGAAACACCTGAAAAACAAACTAAATCCGTTTCAATGTAACTTTACAAATCTATTTTTATTTCATGATTCTATTGAAGTAGAGGTGAAAGTTTTGTTTAACTAGCGGGGCTTTTTTATCCTAAATGTTCCCATACAAGTGTATTATGCTTACCAAATAAAATAAAGCATTTTCAAATTATGCACTGGTCTGGTACAAAAGTTTTTTTTTTGTACTACCTACTCAGTTTTATTTACAAAGTTTTTGGCAATGTTTTTTTTCGTGTTTAGTTGTTGTTAATCTTTAATTAATAATTTTCTGTCTTGTTTTTCTGTGTATGTCTGATTTGCGAAATAAAATTTCTATCTATCTATCTACCTACCATTGTCGCATACTATGATGCATGTGGGGCGTGGGGCAACTGATAACGCTATACCGATTGTTGAGCAGGTATAGCATAGCAACTCTCAAAAGCTTCCTTAAGTAATTTCATTGTATTTTAATAATAATCATGCTGTGTACGAAAAATAAACTGCGTGAGTTTATGGCGTCGTTACACTGGTTTCTTATTATTACGTACTCATTAACATAGTGCATTATCTTATTACCTGGTAAGATTTATCTTAAAAATCTGATAGAAAATGAAGGAAGATATGTAACTAAAAGAGATTTTTATGATAAAATGTAACCAGATTAGGCCACTGAGCTACAAAATCATTCAGATTTTTGTTGATTGTCAGATTTTTGATTCAGGTATTAAAAGTTCGTTACATCTGCCAAAATTAGGAATAGAATAGGAATAACGTTCAGTGCAGCATATGAGCGAAATAAGCCGGTCAAGTTTATGGGTCTTTTGCATTAAAAAAACAAAATGGTCAGACAAAACATTTGAACAGTGTATTTGTCAGGCTCTACGATACCTCGATACAGAACCCTTCTTTAAGAAAACCTACTAACGACATCTATCATCCATCTTTGAAATCTAGGAAAAGTTGCGAAAAAGCCATGCGCACTAAATTTATCTTTTGACACATAATACTAACTCTTCGTACCCTAACAATAAGTGCGACTTTGGCGTAAACGATCCGCGCCTGCGCTGTATAATTGATTTATTCCGTCACCCTGACAGATGCTTGTTGAAATGTTGATTCTGTTTTTGTACAAAATTAGACGAAAATCTTAGTTCAGTGATGCTCTAGAGATGAGATTTGAAGGTAAATATGCATTTTATTATGAAATTAATTTGTTAGTTTGTAAGTCATGCGACTGCGATATGGAAAAAATGGATTAGAAAATACTTTATGCTAAGTTGTTGTGTTCACAAACAGTAGTAAACGATAGTACCTTACCTTAGGATTATTCGATTATCATATCATCATCATCTCGTCAGCCATAGGAAATCCACTGCTAAACAAAGGCCTCCTCCCATGACTGACTTATCATCGGGGGGGGATTATTACCAATACTCGCCATGCTTGTCAGGCGGGTTGGCGAGTGCAGTTTTTTATAAGATTTTGCACGAAGACGCTGTTGCCCTTGTCGTGCAACACAAATTAGTCGCCTCTAACGACACGTCTCCTGTTGACGGTGGGGAATTGTGTTCTTTATGGCCGTCCCAACACGGCACATCACCACCATTATCATATCACCACAAACTATTCTTTCACTTACAAAAGTTTTTGTCCTAGGACTTTGTGGCGTTCCCAGTCCATGCATGTAATAGATGCACTATGTACTTATTTATTAAATTTGAAGCGATAGTCAACAGACCCCTTAAACAGGGGAACTAGACCAATTTTGACCATGGGTACACATCCAGTGTTACCTGAATCTATGTTATTGTGGTAACAGATATACAAGGTGAAATTTTAGTGGTTGTTTTCTCGCAGGGAGGTGATTCCACTCATAAAAACCAAATAACTTTATTAGGGAACCAACTCTGAAAACGCAAACAAAAATCTGTTTCATACATTGTAGTTGTTAGTACAGTATAGTTATTTAACTTTTACATGTAAAATATTTTTTTTTGCGATTTCAGTTGGTTCCATAATTAAAGTCGTTTGTTTTTATCAGTGGAATCACTTATCCGCGGGAAAACAACTACTAAATGCCACCTTGTATAGACCTGTTACAGGCGTTATTACCAGTGATCGGAATAGGTAGATTGATTTGGGGTTAATGATCTCAAACATTGATGTTAATATGGACATGCCTCCCGGATTTCGGAAATTCTTTGTATCGTTTTAAAAAAAAAAGACATCCATATTATGCTAGCACTACGCCAAAGTACATCAAATCAATGTACCTATTCAGATCACTGGTTATTACACACTGATTTGTTTTGTGGTTCATAACACCTTCCCTTTGATTTTTAAAAATTTATTGACAATCCTAGACAGTCAACATCAAAAGTAGCTTAGTGTCTGAATTTATCAAAAGAATCTCATTGCAAAACATATAACAATAGACTGACAGAACCACTACGTAAAAGTCAAATAAATATGTCAGGTTATTTTGACATTTAGAAGAGTCAGTACTTTTGCAAATTAGTTTTTTAATCAGCTACTTTTTATGCTGACTGTACCAACGTCTTGGCAAGAAATTGCAAAAAAAACAAGTTTTAATAGACTACGCCTAAATACTGTATTGGTACAACTTGGCCATTAAAGGAAATTGTGATTTAGGGACAGAGTTACAAGTCACAATATTTCACATTTGATGTTATATTGCAATGACAGCGAAATAATGGAGTCCTTACTTTATGTAGTTGAGGAATATGTAGTCGCTATATTTAATAAATGTAGATATTTTTTTGTCTTATTAATAGTTAAAAAGTTTAATTTCACATTACATTGAATTAAAAAACAAATATTTAAAAAAAAGAGACTAGAGAATTAGTTGTCATATCACGAATGAGTTCCAAATTAATTTAAACACAAAAAGGACCACAGAAAGGATTAACGGTCCATCGCGGCGCCGATTGTCTTACCCCATCATCCCCTATTGAGACCTTTTAAATGTAACCAAAGCCTGACTCAGAATAAAGGAATTCATGACCCGTTCGAGTCATTGTAATCGCATGGGATTAGGGTGTTATGGTGATAATACGGTGGGCAGGGTTCTGTATGACGGACCCTAGTTGCGGGGTCTGTATTTCTGTTTCAACGGTGACATACGGCTGTATAGTTCGTTGCACGAATGTGCTCGTCACTGAGTGTAATAAACATTGATTATTTCTAATGTTTTGAAATTATTCACTCCACTAAAACTAAAACTGACTTCAACAAATTTTACTTTCCTGTCCGCTAAATGTTTATATATTTTAGCAATATTCTATACATATAAAACAAAGAGGGTTTGTTACACCATTTATAAGTCAAGAACGAGAAGAACTGGGCCGATTTTTTTGATTTGTCTCCGTCCCGAATAGCAGAATAACTATAATAACATCGAAAAACTCACGAAATAAAAACGAGGCGGTACGAAGTTCGCCGAGACAGCTAGTTAGTTATTAAATATTCTTTTAATGTACTAAATACTTATCTATAGTGAAACAAAAACACCTAAGAAAATGGGGCTACACTGTTGACTGGCACCAATGGCAAGTGCAATTGCGCTCCACCGTGGCCACTTTTTTACATGTCCCACGTCTAGCAACACTAACTACACACGCGAAGACCTGGTACGCGTCACCGATAGATTATGTGGCATGATACTGGTCATCAAAATTTTAACGGAATCGCCGTCGACACGAAAAAAATAAAAATAAATAGATACTACAATGATGTATGAAGTTTCACTAAAAATGATTCAAATGCTAGAGCTTCTTTGTAAATGCTGTGCGTTCTCTCCGTACGTGTGTCCCAGCCCCGCCGCTTGTACCAGACACCCCGACATATGCACCGCGCACTTGTCTCCCCGTAATTTGTACTCCATTACGGGTCCATTTTGTGCCCCACATACTCCGCTGTGCCGTCTCGTCTTACGAACAACTGTTCGGCCTCTATTAATTATGCATTCGCTACATTGAATGTCCCTTGTAATGCATTTTTGGGGCGGCACCGCACCTGTTCATTTGATATTTTTTAGATTCACAATCTTGATAAGGATTTGTTATTAAGAGGATCAAAGCTGTATGATTTTTAGAATGTCACTTGTTGTTTCTTTTGGTTAATTACCAGTGATCGGAATAAGTAGATTGATTTGGGGTTAATGATCTCAAACATTGATGTTATTATGGACATGACTTCGGGATTCCGGAATTTTTAAGTATCAGTTTTTGAAAAAAGGTATATCCATATTATGTTAGCACTACCAAAGTACATCAAATCTATCTACCTATTCCGATCACTGGTAATTACACAGTTAGTTTAGGAACAGTCATTTTATCGTCGCATAAAATTAAAAAATAGGAAAATTAAAAATGATTTGAATAATCACGATATGTTGAGGGTGGCTGTAACTTAAACATTGATGGAACAACCCTGGTTAACTGCATACCTGAGCACTAGGTACGAGAAAATTAACACCCTCTTAGCTGAAAGAGCAGTCGCGAAAATGGCGAATAATTAAATAAATGTGCCCCACAATAAAGATTTTATGATTTGATTGAATTCCTAAAATTACTTAAAACTTATTACTTGTTTTTTTGGGAAAAATAACATATTACTAAGAATTGTGACGAGCTATCTAATCAACGTTTTTAATGAAAAAATCTATTGAATTAAGAAAATCTTTAATGCTCACCTACTGGAAATCTAAATATGCTTAGCCAGCATTCGATGTTTTAGACTTAAATGATGACACGAGTACGTACATTATATGTTTGAGCTAAACTTTTATTGACAAACGGTCTTTGCTGTCAGTGTTCTACATTTAATGGAAAGGCATAGCTTGGTTTAAGCCGTGTGTAAGTTTGAATAAGCAAGAAAACTATTTAATAAAATGTAGAAATTATCAATTTCCATTTGCATTTATATTTGTCTTGTAAATTTTCGTGTGTATAAGTATTTTTCGTATAAATTTTAAATATTTTTTTCTTAAATTAATGGTTACTATAAAACCGAATCAAACCGCGAAATAAAAGAGTGTAAAATAGCAATGCTAAATAATAACCCTAATTCCCATGCAAATCCTCAAACAGTTTCATGCAAATTATGCCTAATTTCAAACAACAAATTTCTTCAACCATTCAATTTGTCGTATTTCTGACTTGATGACAAATGTTAAGGGCGGTGCTTGTCAAATGAGGTGTGAATATTGGGCCCCGCGGGGCATCACGGCGGGGCCTCGGGGCCCCGCGGAGCCGGGGCGACCCCATCTGTCCAGTAGTGCACCCTTTATATTGCAACAATGCCCCTCGATTGATGGACAGGTACGACTCAATCAGGGTTCTTGTGCGAAGTATTGACGGTTATTTGCGCATTGTTTTACAAATTGCTGACGCGTGGCGTACGGTTGTGTAGTTTGTCAATCGTGGGGGAATTTGTTGATATTGCTATTGCTACAATTTATTACGTCTGTGTTTTGTCACGTTTTTAAATGACTTCAAAAAGATACCTCTACCTTAGATAAATCTACTACTGTATGGTTAAGTTGTTAAAAATGTGAAGAAGATTCTTACGATATGTAGAGTTAATACAAAAAAAATATATAATTTTGACTCTATATTCACGACTCCAACACAGTGGACTTGCAAATAAGAAAATAGTTACCCGAAGAAAGAAATACACGACTGCATACTTTTTCTCAAAGCTATGTAATTTTGCTGTCAATCCCACGTTTCTTTGGATTTAGTATTTCATATCTAGTAGGTATTTTGCCACTTTATTGTCAGAGATAGAAAATTTCTTTAGAAAACCCTTCTTATTTAGATAATACTGGATGAAAATAATCTAAATCTAACGAGTTTTTTTTTGTACGTTACGGAGGTCTGATGGCAATCGCCTGCATCATAGTTAACGGTACCTTAAAAGAAACACATTGTTGAGAAGAAAAAAAAACATAATCCATAAGTTTTGAGTTAAATTCACACCGACAGAAAAGACAGTACAAAACACAGGTCAGATATTAGTATTTCATAAGTTTCGGTACATGTTTGTTGATAGCTTTTCCACTGTTTTCACTGTGTTGTTGTTTATACGTAATTATTTAACAAATTAAAAATTTTAACGTATTTTAGTAATTATTGCGATTGTTTTAATAATACCTATAATACCTACTACTTATAAAAAACAAATTAAACTTATTAATAAATATAGTGATAACTACATAAAAGTATTATTTTTGATTCCAAAATGTCCCTTTTACATACTTCTCATATTTTAGAAAATGTGTCAAAAATAGAATCAGTTAAATATAGAATCGGTCAAATGTAGAACCTGTCAAATGAAGAATATGTCATATGTAGAATCTGTCAAAAGTAACCTATGATGTCAAAAGTAGAAAGTTACAAACTAGTCAAGGTTGCAGCAAACAGCTCAGCGCCACTTGCTGCGGCGTTCTATTGGGAAGGCCTGTGTCCAGCACAGTCGATTTCCTAAGGCTGATGATAAAAAATATAAAGCTTGACTATTATCTCATTTCAGTATGCCTGCTAGTGATATTGAACTCTATGGCCTCCGCGATGCGTCGGGGCCCGCACCACCCACACGGGCAGACCCCGGTTGACCACAACCACCACCACTACCAGCCCCAGGGTACCGGGTCTATGACTGGCGACTCGCAACTGCTGCATGATGCCAAGTATATTATTGCTTATTCCTGAAGGCGAATTTTGAAGCATTACAATTTCAATTCGCATGTGAATTTGAATATTTAGTCCTTTAAATGTATGACTCCTGATCTTGAGTATTTACACAGTGAACAATTTGAGCGATCTTGCAGGAGATGAAGGTGAAGCAAAAATGCCACAATTTTTGCTTCTCCTTCATTTTAAACAAACTAAATTTACCAACCACCTGTACTACCATATTTTATGCAATAAATACTATTTCTATTTCAATTTCAATATTACCAGCTGATCAAGTTGTAGCTTGGGAAGAGATGCTGTATTATTGCTTCTTAATTTTCTTATAAATGGAGGAGAATAATTTTCGAGAAATTAGGCAAATTACTATCCCGTAAAGCCTAGTCTTGTGCATACCACTATATTTTGCCTATAACACCTAGACTTAAGATTCCGTAACTTATTGTCATATATATTGTCATATATATGATTGTACAATTAAATAATGTGAAGTCGTTACGATTTCATTTAGTTATCATCAACTTTTGCTAAGCATCTTCCATAAATTTCAAACACGAAGAAGGTACCTTGAAGATTTATTGTTTCCATAATGGCTTTAATTCAATTGCTAGTTACCTCAGCTTAAGACTATCGGATTTGTGGAGGTTCATGATGCAGTGGTGCTAGAACTTTTCTGTCTCAGCTGTCGTTGGTTATCTACGATCTTATTGCCACATGTTTACTATTACGCTGGGCTACGTTGACGACTTTTTTTCTTTCCCTTTTTCTAATTAGTTTCATTGGAATTGGAGAAATATTTAAATATATTTTGTTATAATAGTTATAATAGTTATAACGCTGTAAGTGTGCACAGCTGATAAAACATTTGTTGACTTTACGGCGTATCTTCTTAGGCTTAAGGAAGCTTAGCTTTGAGATATTACAATACACTATTTGATAGTCTGCATTAGGATGAGATGAAAAAGTGGAAGGTGAAAGACAAGAAGCTGCAGGCCAGTTTGGGAGAAGCCTATGTTTTTTTAATAATGGCATCCAGTCAGGAGCGTCTGCTCACTGCATTATCTACAAATTGTGATTGTACATTTAGACTTCTGAAGAATCTCATGTCGCCTCTTAGGGAGGGACATACTTCAGGTACACAATAAAAAATAGCTATGGGTATACGTATAGATTTTATATTTTATAAACTGTGCGCTAGAGCAACATAGACATTGCTCATTAATCCGAAATCTCGGAACGCTCAGGCTCGAACTGTTCCAGCGTGTTCAGTCAGAGATTACGTGTAACTCAGTATTTTGTGCTTTGGGTTATTATTCGATTGATTGATCTAATTCAGACACCTCGAAGAAGATGCCGTGGTCTTGACGCCGGAG
This sequence comes from Anania hortulata, assembly GCA_963576865.1. Lineage (NCBI taxonomy): Eukaryota > Metazoa > Arthropoda > Insecta > Lepidoptera > Crambidae > Anania > Anania hortulata. Next base: position 4,587,238 of record OY756400.1, read on the forward strand.
ATGCTGGCGCGGATGACGCCCGAGGAGCTGGAGTTTCAGTACTTTGCTGCTCATGATTTCGATGGGAACTCTAAATTAGACGGCCTTGAACTACTGAAGGTGAGACCACAGAATGATACCGATGAAGGTTGCTTAAAATGTCGTGCTGGTAATTCAGTTTCTTTTGAAAATATTAACAAAGCTTTGTAAATGTCAGTGTTTATGATAGCGCAGCCAAATATCTACATATGATATCCGACAAAGATCATCGCGTGGGTTGTTTTTTTTTGGTATTTTTGAATCTAACAATAATAAAAATAGTTAATTAAGATAGACGTCATTATTAGAAAGACTTTAGACATAGCCGTGAAGGTGTAATTAGAGAATCACACTGCAGGAATGTGAGAGGTAGAGCAATATAAAGGAGATTTTTAATACCTATAGGTATCTGTAAGCTGTTTAGATAGATAGATTGCTGGAACACATGCTCAGTGTTAAAATTTGCAGTGATATTCATAAAATTTAAATAACTTTAAAAAAGGTTTTAAATAATGCTTAACATAATTTTGTATTCATAAGTGCTATTTAGAGCTAATCAACAGATTAATATGAAATAAACTACCGCTGCACCTGTCTTAAAAGTTAATCATCAAAATGGCGTTCATCTAACAGCTGACTCTTATTTATTATAATAATTACCTACAGATAGCTTACAGTACCCGGCGGTAAATATTGCACATCGGCAACCATCGCATTACCGAATACAAACGAATGATAATTTCCATGTCCATCAATTATTAGATTGATCGTTTATCAGAATTTGAATTTAGAACTAAGGTACTTTATTGTTGTTTTGTTTTTATTTCCGCGTAAATTATATAGAGCTGCAAAACTAATATATAAAAGTATTATATAACAACGAAATTAATAAAAATATCCACAAAATAATATAATTGGGGTTTAACATACGTCATGGTAGTATGCGACACAGATAACGCTATACGAAACCGAAATTAGCCGATTGTCTCTTTCCAAAGGTCAATGTGCAATATTTACCGCCGGGCACTGTAGTTTCCTTTGAAGTGTGCAGTAATAAAAAAGTTCTTTTAATTTCCAGGCAGTATATCACACGATAGAGCATACGCAACATCTGAATGAAGAAGAAAATACTATAGAACCTGAAGCGAAACCTTTTGACTCTTATATTGGTAAGTCTTTGGTAGCAAGTAAATCGCATGTTAATAATGTATGTCAAGAGTACAATTCAGTAAAGGATCGTAGGAGGTAGGTAGGAGGAAGGATAAGCGCTAAAATACTAAAATTTAATGTGGTGACCGTACTTACTTTTGTGGTGAACCTTTTTAGGGTTCCGTAGCCAAATGGCAAAAAACGGAACCCTTATAGATTCGTCATGTCTGTCTGTCTGTCTGTCCGTCTGTCCGTCCGTCCGTATGTCACAGCCACTTTTTTCCGAAACTATAAGAACTATACTGTTGAAACCTGGTAAGTAGATGCATTCTGTGCATTAAGATTTTCACAAAAAAATAGAAAAATAATAATAAATTTTGGGGTCTCCCCATACTTAGAACTAAAACTCGAAATTTTTTTTTTGACAAACCCATACCTGTGGGGTATCAATGGATAGGTCTTTAAAAATGATATTGAGGTTTCTAATATATATTTTTTCTAAACTGAATAGTTTGCGTGTGAGACGCTTCCAAAGTGGTAAAATGTGTGTCCCCCCCTGTAACTTCTAAAATAAGAGAATGATAAATCTAAAAAAAATATATAATGTACATTACCATAAAAACTACCACCGAAAATTGGTTTGAACGAGATCAAGTAATGAGTTTTTTTTTAATACGTCATAAATCGTAAACCGCAATTTAACTTTCGTAATGTTATGGATTTCATTTTGCAATAAAAATACCATAACTATGACTCGATTGTCGTGATGGGTGAACTTTTACTCATAACGGTACCTACAGGTTTGTACGGAACCCTCGGTGCGCGAGTCCGACTCGCACTTGGCCGGTTTTTTACAAAGTTGTGTTAAAAATACCTAAGCAAAGCCTAAAGTTAGGGTCTTGAAGCCCATTACGATGCTATAATAGCATCGCAATCGTAATTGGGTCTTAATAAATATCAAAAGCATTTGGCATCTAAACAGATTTGGGTCACTGATTAACAAATACATTTAAAAAAATGCATTTTTCCAACAAAACATAATATAATGGCGAAATGTGTGTGTAGCGTTTAAAGTTTTTCGCGTAAGGACGGCTTTTTTATGGAGTTTCGGTTTGTTCAATACATCAAGTACATATCCCTGTTGAGCAGCAATACTAACCATCTTTCTCCGAAACTAGTAAGTGATTTTTCACTTGCATTTAGTATGAAATGACAAGTCCTGTCAACCCTCGCCCATACAAAAAAGTACAGATACAGATTAAAAAATGGCGCAAAATTTTGTCGAACAAATCATATGACATTTCTACTCTATAGAGTATGTACTCCATGGTTTAATAACACCGTGTAGGTATCACATATATTTGGTGCATTGTTTTGACACTGGTACTTTGTTCACAGCCCTAGTTGATCGTACCTTAGAGTTGGACGACAGTGACGGCGATGGGTACATCTCGTACCCTGAGTACAGGGCGGCCCGCGGTGACAGCCCTGATAGGACACTAAGAGTGCTGGCTACAGAGTAATGATGTCAATAAGTATCTACGTAGATAGATAATTCGGTTATGTGCACCATAATGGATATAAAACTTCATGATTTTCTGAAATAACTTGTATTGGTAACACCTTCTTTATTGGAAATGTTGTGTCAGTTTTATATCAGATGGACTTTGTTATAAATAAATATAAAAGTTTCTCTCTGTAATATCTACAAGTACCTACCTTATTGTGTTCTTTATATAATATAGATAGACGTTTATCTCTGTCTTCAAATACCTTATTATGGTCTTTATATTAAAAAGGTATTATTTAAATGAAATAATTAAGCCAACAACTAGGCCTAACTAAATTTATCAATAAAATTATTAAATAGGCGTGCAGTAGCAGTTTATTTGTGTAAAAATTATTATTTATTTTTTATTTATTACTGTCTAACTATATAAAACACCTAAGAACGCAATAAATATTATTGATTCAATTGAATAACTTATGTCAAGGGTACCTGCTTTGGTACCTATCTTCAAATATTATTTTTGATTAATTTCAGGCGTTTCGAATACATCCTATTTATTTATTACTTATTAGAAACCTTTATGTATAAGAATAGGCCTAATTTTGTAATCAAATGGAACACTGTTTTAAGACAGACAATGAAACTAATGAATTGAAAATGCTTATTATTATTCTTCATAGTTTATTTAAATTCTGTACATTACATAATGACTTATTTATCGTCATCATAATACACATTACGAATGTTTCGTCAGGAAAACATTTATAATATTGTACAATACATTTTGTAATTTTGTTTTTAAAATAAATGTCAAAGTTAACAAAAACGTATACTAAACTACATAGTACGTATTTTTATATCTTGTACTTTCTTACTGTAGGCTTTATATTATTACGTCTCTACTATTTTTAGCAAACAAAAGGATTCTACTTTGACATACCGATATTCCCTTCCGGGCTGTTTGGAACTAATCTAAAAATACACATTACTTAGTACGACCTAGGATCTAAAAGACCTTTTCTCATAAGGAATGAAACCCGAATGGACTTACTACCAAAAAGAGCGGTTCTCAATATATACTAATGTTAATAAGACCAAATTTCAAATGGACCGAGTCGCATTTTAACTTATTCCCGAAAAGTCTAATTCCCAAAATACACTAAAATATATATACATGAAAATATTAAAACACACGATTCTTATAATGACTAATTTTCAAAACATCCTAATCCCAAAATACCACTGTTACCCGAGTCTGAAATTAACGATTTTTGGGTAACATTACTCAGTGAGGCTCCCATCACAAGAGAAATGATGTTATTCAAAGTGTATATGGAGAAACAGTGGATGAAGTTAGGAGCTCACAGACTAAGTTGCAGTGCAGAAAAACACCGTAGCAATAATCCAGTAGAGGGTTGGCATCGAAGACTTAATGAACGTATGCCTCATAAGCCAACTTTAATAAGATTTTTATATAAATTAAGGAAAGAAGCCAAATACCAGGACACTCGCATAACCAACTCGTTGTTTAGTCAAGCAAATCGACGCCGATGTGATATTATCTTCGATAACAAGTACCAAAAACAATTGACCGACCTTAGCCTGGGACTTGTGACTGCCACATCTTTTTTAAAAAACATCATCAGCTTAAAAAAAAGACTGAGATAAATTATAATCGAAGTTCACTTAAAAGAAGGATACCTTCTTTAATTTATTTTTTAACAAGAAAATTTACCTATGTTTATTTGTAGTGTCAGAAGAATAAAGTTTAAGTTATAAATACATAATTATAAAAAAATAATACATAATTAAAATGTAAAGTTAATAAAAAAACAAATTAAGGTACGTTAAAAATAATAAGAAAAAGGTTTTTTTTTAATTTGTTCGACGTATTAAATTTGTTATTATGTACAAACGTCTTTTTATTTTATTTTAAGTAAGTACAATATAATAGAATCACCATTGACCAGCAGTGATGGTCTTTCTAAAATTAGTGCGTGTAATCCAGAACTTCCAAGTTTTGAAAAAAAAGACTGCCTTTTTTCCCCAACTAATGGCACCAAGTATTGAGAGGCAAAACTCATTACGATTTTTTTTTGCTACCTGCAACTTAATCTTTATTACATTTTAGATAGTTTAAATTTGACTGCGTCAAAGATGTGCTAAATCATTTTGTCTCTCCAAGAGAGTATAAATGACGGAATTTGTGTTTTGGGACTAGGACGTTTTGGGAATCAGTTTTAATGATAATCCTGTACTTTGATACTAGAATTTAGTGTATTTTGGGAATTAGACTTTTTGGGAATAAGTTTAAATATAACTCGGTCCATTTGAAATTGGGTCTTATTAACAATAGTATATATTGAGAACCGCTCTTTTTGGTAGTAAGTCCATTCGGGTTTCATTCCTTATGAGAAAAGGTCTTTTAGATCCTAGGACGTACTAAGTAATGTGTATTTTCAGATTAGTTCCAAACAACCCGGAAGGCGATATTCATTTAAGAACTTAAGTACCTATGTAAGAAGAAATTATGTCTATGGATTTACTTTCCACTCGCGCCATTGCAATAAAACCGTTATTCAGTACAGAAGGAAATTACAAATAGCGACGCATTGAAGCGTTCCCGGTGCTGTTGCAGGTTAGCGTTTTTTATGCAATGTGCGTTTTACGCTAGGCATACGGGCTTACACGCGTTACAATACACCAAACGCGCGTGCACGCGCTTAATTTGGCGTGATAATAGTAAAAGCATAATAGCGCGTCAACGCTTGTGCAAGACGTGCGTCTAGTACAAGGTGTGCGACATGAGCGTATACGCCTTTACATAAACGACCGATGCGCACCGAAAAAACGCTAATCTGAAACAGCCCTTACAGTCGCAGAATCATAGGGACTTTGTGCACTAGACGGCGTCTACGACAGTGGTGGTCCAGTACTGCCGGCCCAGTCTTGCCGTTGCGTCGTGATGTTCATATTGTAGTTTCTTTACCAAGTTACTGCGACCACTGGGTGCAGTAGTGGCCGTAGTAGCCGTTAGTGCTTCGTGACACGTGTGGCATGATATTATCAGGGTTCTAATGTAAAATGAAAACTTGACAGCCTGCACGCAAGGCAAGGCAAGGCAAGGTATATTGACTGATAAGGCTTTAGGCAGTAGCTGCACATGGTTTAATTAAAACTTAAGATTCGGTCTAAGTTTGCATTGTTTAAAATTAATAATTATTTTTCATTTTTAATATATTTACACCTATCTAACTACAGTTTACTTATCCACGAGACATTATACAAGAGAATAACAATTACGTTACATTTCTGGTAGTTTTTCAGATTTTTCAATTTCAAACAATTAAAACTCATTAGCTATTTTCGACGACATCTTTTAAGACGCAGATTTTTTTCTTCTGTCTTATTCAGTGACTTATGGAACAGTGGGCCTACCATAATTTTTTACACGTTTACAGAGTCGACAAAAAATATCGCTAGTGCCGTAATTATACCTATATTTAGATGGTCAGTTGTAGTCCAAAATAGTTATCTGATAAAGGCGCTGTAAAAATCCTTCTCCTTTAAAACCCCGTGTCGGTAATGAATAGATAACGTTCCGTAAACATGAGTAAAGTCATGGTAGGCCTACGGAATTAGTTAGTAGCTCAGTCATTCTCCGCACGGGTAGCGCGACTCGCAGGGCCCGCCCGTCTCCCCCCACTCCACAGCTTGCTTGATACCTTTTGATACGTCTTCGTACGGGTCCAGCTCTATGGTGTTCCTGTAAAGTAAAAGTATGCCTATATACGTCCCACTGCTGGGCACAGGCCTCACCTCAACTATGAGGTGGTTTGGGCCATACTCCACCACGCGGGCCCAGTGCAGATTGGTGGAGGGGTGTTGTATGAAAGGTCAGTGACTTAACATTACTGTCAGATGTTATTGAACCGCCCTAAAGCCTCTGACTAGGCTTCACAACTAGTATCAAGACGATAGACGATATTAGCCGGGACCAACTATTAACGTGCCTTCTGAAGCACGGAGGTATTTGTGATAAATGTCACTAAATATGATTGGAATGGTCACCCATCCAATCACAACCGGTGTCTTAACTTTGGTAATCACTTCCAAAGCGCTGCCGCCGTTGAGCTACAAGCAATGTCAATTTTCCTGGCTGGTAGTTGTCTGCATTTATCAACCCGGCATCGGATCGCCTGGCCTCTTTCTTTCTTACTGTACCACACTACCAAAACCATACAAAAAATATGACATATTTATCCAATTCAAAGTGTTAACGCAGAAGTGAATTTTAAGCGAGGGTCAGGTAAGGCGATTCTTTACAAGTAGGTAAATTAAGTATGTATTTTATCATAATAATAAAAAAATAATGTTTTATTTGGCACAAAGAAACATTAAATAATAAAATCATTGCAATAAATGTCTACAAATTCTATGATTAAGTCTGATATGACTTAGGAAATATTATGCCGCTTGCCATAGACTATCATTCTAACGATTTAGTGATTTCGTTTAACGTTTCATTGATTTATATCAAAACCCTATTGTATGGTAGGCGATACCTTTTGTTGGTAGACTCTAGAATATCTATCCTACCTAAGCTACCAGCTGTAAGATAACATATTGGCTGATAATAAGAAACGACAAAGTTCTAGAGCTGGCCTGACAATTTCTTTTAAATTATTGCTGTACAAATTTACTTTCGCGTTACAAGCAACTCGCTGTCAAAAGAAACTTAAATGAAGTTGGAAAAAGGATAATTCTAATTATAAATTCATACATAAAAGGATGATATAACTCCACTTCATCATCATCATCATGTCAGCCTATCAGTCCACAGCTGGACCGTAAGCCTCCCCCAAAGGGCGCCAAAGAACACGATCTCCCGCTATAACTCGACTTACCCCTGTAATAATTTAGCTCCTTGTAGCAATAATTCTGCCCCTGAAGAGTACAGCGCTGCCTGGTCAGGTTTCTGGCAGGACAGTCGGTAGAGGCAGCCATAGTCTTTCTTCTGCTGTCCCGATAGGTAGCTCAGGTACAAAAGGACTTCGTCTTCGGTAATGTAGGACGCGTTTTTGTTATCTGTAACGTGGAGATTGAATAAATGTCATGCTTATACAAATAATTATGTTTCACTTTAGGTTAGGATTCTACTGATCTAGAAATCTTAAATAAGGTATTTAGATAAATAGATAGATACTCTTTATTGCACATCATATAAAGTAAATTTCATTTTTACAGAACGACGTACAATTTAGGCGGTCTTATCATTAATAGCGATTTCTTAGGAAGAGATCTCTTTAAAGTGGTACAGAGTTCTTATAATTTTAGGTACCTTATACAAATAAAAATGTGTAATTTATTGCATAAACCTAAACACAATATACATACTTACACATAAATAATCTAATCTCTAATATTATAGCCGTTTTTGTCAAAGAGAAAAAAAGTATGCTTTGTGTGAATATTCCCTTAGAACCTATATTAGGTGATTGGCTAATTCTTAAACGAAGGGATTTTTCATTTTACTTTTTAAGGAATTTTTTTTCATTTTACTCTAAGGGCAAATTTTTTTCATAGCCAGATAACTTTTACGATAAATAACTTTGACGTTTTGACACACTTTCTATACGTAAACTGTCAACATGTTAAACTTATTCTTGAAATAGAAGTTATCTAGCTATTAAAAATCGGCCCTAAGAGAAAGAAGTTGTATTTGAGCCTCTAAAAATATGACCACAAATCATTGACTTACTTTTCATCTCCAGTCTAAAACTCTAAACGCGATCTCCCTCATAATATTTTTTATTCAAAGTCAAGTAACTAAATTTAATGAGTTTAAAGCAATCAAAAAAAATTTTTTTACTAGTCAATAGCTCACAATTATTCGTTAAAAGTGTCAACATTCCAATTCAACTATTACATTGTCTAGTTTTTTGCTACGGGCTACGGGTATTTAAACATAAATTGTTTCTGTGTGTATGTAATATAAATGGAGCAAACCACGCCAACCTTTAATAAAGTACTAGCTATTTAAAGCCATTTATCCACCAGGGGTGTTTACTGAAATAGCTGGTCATCTCCACCGTGTGGATTATCCCCACAAACGGGATTACTGTCTGGACACGGGACGCATCTCAAAGAATATAGGATTAGCTGATGGTCATTTGGTCCGGCCGTACTTTATAAAGTACAGACACGTGTCGTGTGCCACGGGGTGGGGTTGCGCCAGATGTACCGCCATTGTTGGGCTATTAGATACTTCCTGGTCATTATGGTTGTTGACAGAAGTGTTTAGCGCGGAAGCAAAATTGTGAAGTGTGCTAACTGTTCGACGTGCGTCCAGTGTAAAAAATGTATCGGGGTTGCAGCGTGGATGGAGTTTCATTTCATTTTGGTATTGTAATACGCTTTACAATTATGTAGACGATATTGTTTTTCTTTTTGTTAAAATAAAATTTAGATAAATTTCATGAAATATATTCTTACATAGGTAGGTAAGTTTCATATTTGCCTGCGGTAATTAATTGACCTGTAAAATATGTAAAATACATACATTATGTCAAATTAATTGTTTGCCGTCGTTAAAGTTATCGTTTATTTTAAAAGTATGTGAATGAATATGTATGCTAAAAAGTCATTGCATTATTCTAAGACTTACCATCAAGACTCCGAGCGTAGTGATGTCCACCTTTCCATGCGCCCGCGCCGAAAAACCCGGCAGCTAGGATGAGCGCCTTTAGCACGATTAGTATCACTAAGTTCGTTAGGTTCAAACTTAGCACCTGTAATCATAAGTTTATATGTTATTACGAAGTATGGCAGGTTGACGACACACAGGGCAGGCCTTAATTTTAAATAAAAAATGAGTTTTGTACTGAATTTTTAGTAAGATGTAGACTATACACTACTGAAGCAGTGTTACTTTTGCGTCAAACTCTATACAGAAAAACAAAACAACGTTCAAGTAATATTGCTTTATGAGATCATGGATAGCCTGAACTGTCATAAAACTTCATCAAAATAATGATCTCAAGGTAGGGTTTTTGCCATTGATCCCAATTTGAATTTACAAAGGACCACTAGAGTTTACAGATAAACCCCAATTACTTAAAAGGACTTCACTCAGTGCAAAAGTTTTTTATTCAACAAATCTTTTCTAAAAGTTAAAGCTTAATGTTATCGAATGAGTCACTTTTTTAAACATAAGAACAAAATCCCTCGAAACATATTACGTCATCGGCCCTTTGACTCTGATTCACAATAACCAGATAAGAATCGTTGCAACCAAAAGTTTTTGCACTTACTTCAATTGATAAAAAGATGACGCACTTTTTAGCTATCCTAACTACAACTTCAAAAATTATAGTCATTCCTAAATTAAATTAGTCATCGATCATGTCACAGTAACAAAATATTATGTGAAATAGTAATTTATGTAACGCAAAACCTAGCTTTCACTTTTTCAGTAAAGTATCAAGGAACTTTTTTAAATTATAAAAAAACATAATAAGCATTAAAGAAACTACTTTGTGCCAAAGCGTGCAACTTTACAAGAGTGCAGTACGAACCTGTGATACGCAGTCGAAACCAACCTGACTGCTACCTGTCGACCTGGCGATGAAATCCTTTGCCAGCCCCGACACCAACTGCCCCCCAGCACTGTTCAGGAAGCTCCCAGCAGTTTCCATAAACGAGGATCTTCCATATTGAGCTGTATCGTTCACATCGAAGCGGGATATCGAGTTACCATTGAAAGGAATGGGTGGTTTTTCTCTAGGAAGAAGAGCGTTTGAGTCGTACGCTTTTGGGTACATTTTCTTTGCGTACTGAGGCGAGGAATACGCGCCAGCATGTTCTCCCGCTGTCAAAACGGCGAAGGATAAGAGTAAACAAAACACGACCATCCTGGGCGATTGTGCGACCACTACTGGTGGTTCAAGGAAGCAGGTAGTATTGTCTTTGGGCCCGGCTAAGTTTTGTCCGCATTTTTATCTCTTCCCGTACGCTTTTGTTTGTCGCACGCACGATGACATCTGCTAATAGAGCTATTGTTGTTGCTTTGTAGTGGCCAGGTCTGCATTGTTTTTATTTGGAGTTTTTAGGAGCATTTTGGTTTTTCAAAAGAATGTTAGAGTTTTGTTCTATATAACTGTATACTTTAGAAAATAGACCCTTTACCAGTTTGCGTATTTAAACGCGACATGAAATACCTTTTATTCAGCTATTTAAAACTTGCTCATTCTAAATACTACAGCATAGAGAAACTTTTTATGTAGATTTGGTTAAATACTAGTAACACTATTCATTTCAATATAATCATCACCATCATCATCATAACAGCCATCGGTCGTCCACTGCTGAAAATAGGCCTTCCCCAATGACAATATAATAATATTTTTTAATTACCCTCATTTTCACAGACACCTACCTACCTAAAAACCTTTTAGATATGTTTTTTCCAACTATTGCAAGACATTGTTAAGGAGACCTGGGCATACGTATATTTATCTTCTTAAGAAATTCAAGATATAAAGGCGACGGTCACTTTCTTGCGGAGTTACAGCCGTAAGTTACCGGAACATTGCTGCTCACTCCGGAGCTGGCGATACGTTCCGCTGACATGTTCCTGCAGGTATCTCTCATGCCTTTACTTTCAGCCCGTGGGAACTTGCCATGTAAGCCCTCTGCTACAAGCTCTAAAAGGCATCGAACCTTAATGGGCATACCTAAAGTTGCAAGTACCTAAAATTACGCTATTCTAGTGTACACTTATGGAACATACGCCAATCGATAGAGAAAATAATTACAAATAACAAATGTAACAACAAAGTGTATACCAAAATAACGTTATTTTAGGCTACTTGCAACTTTAGTTATGCCAGGCTCCATACAAAAAAGTTAAGTCTTTTCCGTTTCCGTTATGCTAAACTCACTAAAGTGACTCAGATCAGTTCCTTTAGTTAAAACATACACATAGACATTCGTGTCCGTGATATTGCAGACAAACTGCAGGAGAGTCGCCTACGCTGGTACGGCCATGTTTTGCGGAAAACGGCAAGCTACGTAGGAAACAAATGTCTGGCCATGCCGCCACCGCCAGGTCCTGGCAAAAGGGGTAGACCCAAGAAATGCTGGCTTGACGTTGTGAGGGCTGACATGCGTGCCAATGATCTCACAACTAGTGACGCTCAAGACCGCGCGAAGTGGAGGAGCAAATCAAGGAAAGCGGACCCTGGGCTCCAAAGCTATGGCTTTGGACGCAACCGGGATTGACCGTATAGATGATGATGATGATACACATAGACATTTAAAAAGGTCTTGCATGCTTGGTTACTTTTTACACTGTAAGCGAATATTTTGATTTTAAGGTTAAACAGCTTACATTTTATGTTAATTAATTTTAATTTCCTTTCAATGTTTGCGTGCTGATATTGGTACAGCGAAACAAGGATTTTATTTTATACCTGACCAACTTATGTTACCTTTTTTTACGTTTAACGTTTTTTTTATTTCATTTTTTTGGCTATTGTGTCTTTATAAGAGTGTCTTAGCATCTTCTTCTTTTTGTTTTGTAGCATTTTGCATATCCACAATTAAGCATAATCATTGTAGGCCATCCCTGCTCCTGCAACCACTGACAATTTTATTTTTTAAAAAAAATCGCATTTGCAAGGCTAAGCTGTGATGGTTTATTTTACTTAACAAAATGTCGACTGTCTTAATAAATGAGTTACAGGTAAACACAATGTATGTCAATGTAAGGTATTGGGGGAGGCCTATGTTCAGCAGTGGACGTCAGCTGAAAAGGTAATGAAGATGTAGGATTTTCTGCTGTAATTGGAAATCGATGTAACATTAATACGGACGGACATTTTGTTTTCATTAGACTAATGTCCTACAGAGACAATATTGACAATGGCATAATATAGGTTGACGACACCACGCACTGTGACGTGAGTGTGACATAACATTAATTCCATCACCTCACGGCCGCGCGGAACCTCGGATGACACACATGCTCGCGGAACGGCAAGCATTGTTTGTGTCATTTGGAGATTTGCGACATGTCGATATGACGGACACTGATACAACGTTCGGAGCAAACAAACAATAACCAGTGGGCTTAGTCACGTAATGGATGCAACGTATTTTTTTAAGCAATACCAGAATCAGCTCCTAAGAGTAGGGGCTGATTCTGGTGCTCAAATGTTACAACTTTTACAATGGGGAGAATAAACTAAATGACTAATCAGCTGTTACGATTTTTATGGGAAAGTATTCATTATAATGGGCTAGTTTCCTAAAAAAATCTAATTAGTCCGTCAGTTGGATTAACAGAAAATATTGGACACGTATTTTTTCGTTTCTGAAAAAAAAAATGAAGATGTAGCGACATCTATCGCACCACATATAAAACTGACGTATCCTACATCGCGATATTAAAGTTATCGGAGCGATTGAACCATATATACAAGAACCCGACAAACAACCGTCGGGCAGTAGCCCACCAGACACAACACCCGTCTGGTCAGAGGATCCTCCCTTTTCAATGGGGGATGAGTAACTTCTTCCCCTGTTCCTCTCACTCCCAAACTGGGGACCCCAACGTAATACGTCATCGTGACGTCATCATCACTTCCTCAAGCTTTCGAGCAGCGAGTCCTACAGCCAGCCAGTATTACGGCTACTACGGGTATCCTGACCACCAGCATGCAGCGGACGCGCGCATTCCTGGTCATCACCCACAGCCTTCTCAACTTGGCACAGCACACTGCACTTCGGCTGGTCAACAAGCAGAGACGCACTTCTCTCCTGGTCGACGCAGCAGCTAGCCACTACGCAGCACTGCACCACCTCCGACTCACAGGAGCATTTGCAGCATCACCCCGACTCACTGGGGCATCACCGCAGACAGTTCCGACTCACCGTGAACTATGCGGCATCTGGTTCCGACTCACTGGAACATTCCACTGGCCCGGCAAGCAACACAACATGTATGGACGACTCAACCTGCTATCGACCTCCGGTCTCGGAGGGGAGTGATGTAGCGACATCTATTGCACCACATATAAAACTGACGTATCCTACATCGCGATATTAAAGTTATCGGAGCGATTGAACCATATATACAAGAACCCGACAAACAACCGTCGGGCAGTAGCCCACCAGACACAACACCCGTCTGGTCGGAGGATCCTCCCTTTTCAATGGTGGATTGTGGACCTTAACACCCTGTTCCTCTCACCACCCCCCAAAAAGATATAGCCCGGTAAAGTTCCGCGTAACGTCACGCCTTGTGACACTTTTTAGCAAGACGTGACGTCACGTGCTAACTTTGATGCGCTTTATCTTCGTAATTTTTTGTTTGATTGACAAAAGACAAAATCTGGGTCCAATATTTTTTGATAATCTAACTGACGGACTAAATAGAATAATCATTTTGACACAGGAAACTAGCCCATTATGCTATTTAATTTCATATATTTTCTTGGATTTTCAACTTTAAGTCCGACACGTAGAGATCAATTTCAATCAAGAAAATTTAACGTTTTGTGGTAGGTTGACGAGCTGTTGTCTGTACTTTGAGTAAATTCATAAAAGTAGCCTTATTTATTATTTGTTAAAGAATGTATTTGAACACCTTATACGGCTCACTGGGGGAGGCCTATGTTCAGCAGTGGACGTCCTATGGCTGAAATGATGATGATGATGATGATAATGATACGGCTCATAAGAAGTATTGTGTAAAAAAGGTGTACCTATACGATTTTGCAATATCTTTTAACATGGACCTCCTTTATTCAACTGGAAAAGTCGAGTCTATCATTCGAATGCTAAAACTGCTTTGGAAATGGCACCCACGTTATGTTGTACTGACAGGCTATTATGACGGATATCAGGTAATTTAACCGAATCAAAATATTTGATATTGTTCTCGAATTGGTCATCATTTCAGCCATGGACATCCACTGCTGAACACAGGCCTCCTCCAATGACTTTCATCGGGGGGATTGTCAATACTCGCCACGCTTGGCAGGCGGGTTGGCGAGCGCAGTTTTTATAACATTTTGCACGCAGACGCTGCTGCCTGCCTCTTGCTACAGGAATTAGTCGCCTCTTACGACACGCCTCCTGTTGGCGGTGGGGAAGTGTATTCTTTACGGCCGTCCCCACACGACACAATTTGACGAATTGGTCATGCACCAATTTAATAGCCAATTTAATTTGTTATTTGCCAGGCCCAAATGGGCTTCATGTAGGTAGACCTACAAAACATAGGGGAGGCTTGGTTTTAATTAAACTGTGCAGAGGTAAGTTATTATTAATTAAAAGACAACGTTAGTAGTTGAAGTTTGGAGGAAATACTCTAATGGTGCACCTACTAAGGGTGTTTTTAATTGCTTTTATAAAGGGTATGGGTGAAGTATGTATGGGGAATTCGTCTTATTTACAAACGACGACGCACCGACAAGCAGCTAGCCGTATTTTTATACGTTTAAAAAAGCTAGCTTGTAAAGTCATAGGTAACTTTTTGTCTCGGGTTGCGCAGTGAAAGTGACCACTTTCCTGAGGATTCTGTTTGAATTGTCAATTTTCCCCTTGTTAAACGAACTTATGAATCGATTTGAAGAAATAGCAAGTCAATTGTTATTCTGTGAAGCATTGTTGCACCTGCATGCTATTTGTAGAGATGTAAAAGTGAAAGAGAAAAGATACAACAACAATTTCTACTTGATTCTAGTTAACATTAAAAACCTAAAAACACTTTCACACACATAAAGTCGATATAAGTTTTTTTGCAAAAAGATCTGATATTAAACGTTGGTTCAATAAATAAATAAAAAAAAGGAATATATTGTTCCAAAAATTTATTGGGGGAATCCTCTCTTTAAGTTTAATGAACCTGTATTGACGCCTTCTTTGCATAATTTGTTGTTAGCGTAGGTATTATAAACTGTATGTAAATCCATAATATAAGTAATAAAAAAAATAAAAACCGACTTCAAAAAACTAAAACGCCAAAAAATAATCTTATCACTTACGTACCTAATCAGTTACTTTTGGAGTCGGTGCAAACGAAAACATAGAATCTCTCATCGACTGGCACCGACTCCAAAAGTAACTGATTAGGTACGTAAGTGATAAGATTATTTTTTGGCGTTTTAGTTTTTTGAAGTCGGTTTTAATTAATTAACTTATTTCATCTATTTTAGTTAATAATCGTAATCAAAACAAATCTTACGAGTGCAAACATATTTTAACTGCTGAACACCGATTTCATTTCCTATTTTTCCACCCTTAGGGGTGATTTTTTTCCCAAAAATGTTTAATTATAGTATCTTTGAAGTATAAGCTATTCATTAAAAAAAGAATCATCAAAATCGGTCTACATTTGGCAAAGATATTAGGTAAGATAGATCCTAAAATCAGTTGGCGTGCTACGGGTTCATGCAATGTTTGATGATTTTCTTATAGATCACATCATCAGAATTCAACCAAATTTCTATGGGATCATTCTGAAAGTGTTACCTTTCAAACAAAAAAATAATTATTGAAATCGGTCAACGCATTAACAAATGATCGCTGAACATACATAAAAAAAAAAAAAAAAAAAGATACCGACGAATTGAGAACCTCCTCCTTTTTTGAAGTCGGTTAAAAATAATGAAATTATAATAAAATTGATATATCTAAAATCACTCCATTAGGACAATTAACATAAATAAAATAAAATATTATAGGTACTCAGATGACTAATACTATTTTGTCCCCTTTTTATCTTCTAAATCGTATTTTTTAAACCAACAATGCCTTCCTACTACAGATCTACTTGGGAAGTAGCGCGTAAAGTTATGTAACTAAACGATGTTTAGAATCTCTATCTTTATACAATGTTTGATTCTAATAGTATTGTCGCACGCTCCGAAACGCACGACACTGCTGTTTTTTTTTTATCAGTAGTTAAACAGTAAAATAAAGATCCGATTTGATATGATATCATTTTCTTACAAACGAGGAATGTGCATAAAAAAACATAGGAACTCGCATACGGATCTATGATGCACGAGCTACCATAGTACTTGGAAGACTAGAATCCTTCACAAATTGACGCACTCGACATAAATTCGTTCAAAAATGCGGCTAGCTTTATGTTTTTATATCAGGCAACTTTTTAGATTACTATGGAAACCTGTGAGTGTTATTTTATTCGATTTATTTCAAATATTAAGTGTTTACCACTTTAAAATTTCTTCTATTTTCTAATTTGTTGGGTTTAATCCAAAGTTTTAGGGAAGATTTTTCATAAGGCAATTTTTTTTTATCGGACGAATAAAATTGACGACACATTTTCTATACGAAAACTGTTAACATGTCAAACACGAAAGTTGTCTAGGTGTTTAAAAATCGGCCCTTAGTCTATATAATTTGCTTAACCCCTCAAATGACTCACATCTCCCGCTTCTAGATGTTAGTGCCATCTAGCGACCGCATAAGGTATTTTAAATTGCGCGCGCCAGTTTCGTAACTTTTGCCATGAATAGAGCCTCATTGCTTTTTATAGCAAAAGCGAATGGTTACAAATGGCTACGTACTTTTATGGTCAGATGGCAGACATTGAATTTCTGTAGATTACCAGTGCTTTGATTGATCTGACTCTACACTTTAGTCATTAGTAAATAACTATCCTCAAAACGCTTAAATAATTTCCCTGATCAGTTATTTTTTGGACCGGTTTTTTTTATCTTTCTGTGGCCTGTGTTTATTAAGGTTCCGTATATCAAAAATAAAAAAAAGATCATTTGGTTTTCCGTCTGTGTCTGTCTGACTACTAACTTTCCAGGTCTACAATCCCTTGGAGCTGTGTAAAAATCAAACTTCTAAGTCTATGTAATCAAAAGACACGGCCGTTTAAGCCGCATTTTTGATACTCGCAAGGAAATAAAAATCTAATAGACCGGGACATGGTGACACAAAATTTCTGGTTATTTGCACTAAGTACAAGTACTTTGCAGTATGGCGGCCATTTGGAAACGTCGGGAAAGTATGGCATGGTGATTTTCGTGAATGCTACTCGATGATGATTAGCTGTGCAAAAAATAATCTGGTACAAAGGGTTAAATTGTTCTTTTTTAATTAATGTGTTCTCGTCGGTATAGCAGGCTGTAACTCACACCGGAGAAGTATGAATTACGCTAGCGCCTACTTTATTTTTTCATCGACTATCAGAAAATATACAAGAATTTTTGTTGTACAAATCGTTCGACACTCGAGATTTATCCGACACTTGTTCGATTAACGCCCACGCGATAGCGCCGCCGGTACCAGCGCTATGACCATCATTTTCCTATTCGTCATTACGTAATTAAACCCCTAAAGGGTCGCCATACTTGGTACAAATGACCGGAAATTTTGTGTCACTGTCTCCCGGTCTTTTCTTTAGCCTAGCTAGACAATGTCCTATAGTTCCAGACATTTCTTCCTATGACTTATGTCGATGTCTAGGTGAAATACGAAAACATCGGTGCGCGGGTCAGACTCGCACTTAGACGGTTTTTTTAAATTATCTACAAATAAAGCTTGAGCCAAATATATTTTACTAATGTTTTAACTATGAAGAAAATATGACATTGTTAAACTAAGCAAAAATCTTTCTAGACTTGTAATTTCACTACTCCAGCTGATCTGACATTAAGGGTAGACAATTGACACTTTGCCTAGATATGACACAGTAATACGACATAAGTGAGAGTGCCTAGGGTCAATGGTCACATACACCTGCAGTTCACAGTCAGGCCCGGATTCTAGTCTATCAGAGCTTGGGCCATTGTTTTCTCTATGAACGAGTTTAATTAAACTGTTATTCTCTACGTTAAGTGAAACAAAGTTTGTATATTAATTAAATACATGAGGAGGTAGGTAAGAACCTTTTCGTCATAAGACTAACAATAGTCGCACAGATATGTAGAGTAGATACCTATCAACATAATATTTTTTGGTATGTAACTACACAAACTTCGACAAGGGAAAATTGAGTCTCCTGATCTAAAAGTGATGACAGACAAGCAATTAAAACTTAACTCTCAAACTAAAATGCGCTTGAGCAGGTAAGCCTATATTTAGGCTAGATTGCTATAAAATCTGCCTTAACGCCTGCCCTGTTCCCATGTGATCTGTCATCTGGGGTCGGCGCAGTATGTTTTTCTTTTTCATGCAATCCGGTCACTTGCCATCGAGTCATTCATTCTCTTCTCAGTCATATCACTTCTCACACAATCCATCCATCTCTTTACCCTCGTAAGGTGCCCTTCATCTATTCTCATCACAAGTCCGTACACCAAAACAAAAGGTTTCCTTGTTCTTTTCTGTTCCAATCAATGTTTTATAATGTCAAAAACTATTTAACACGACACTATTAAAAGTTCTCACAGAGTGGTGGTATCCCTAGGACTAGGGCTCTACTTTCCTGGCACACCTGACCAAGGACCAAAATAACTGTCTCTGTCGCCTTATTCCTATGGTGACTTGGGTGGTAAGTGATTCGGTGACCCACACTTACTTAATCCTAACGACACTAGTACTGTTTAGACCCTATAATCCCTTAATCCGGGTCTGCGTGCGCATTAAGATCAAGTGCGCTAGCGCATTTCTCTGCAGCGACCGCGAGAGCTCCGCGGCGGTGAAATGTTTCTTACAGAAAGTGAAACCGAACCAGCCTTGACCGTCACGCTGCGAGCTCCATGGAGTCGCTAAATATTTTTGATTCTAGTTATTTTGATTAATGCTTTGTTTTCATGAGAGCCATCAAAATGTGTGTGTCGATTTATTTGTCTTAGTTTTGTTTAACAAGTCGTAAAACGCTATTGTAGTCACTGTATGTGAAACTATTTTTAAAGGTTATGAGAATATTTAATTGGTAGTAACATTGGACATTGGGTAGGCATATAATATTTTAAGTAATATACCCGTAGGAAAAACAGTAAAGGAGATGCTTCAGAGTTGGTAGTTCTGCTGTCGTTATGAATGATCTGATGATTTTTTTTTTTACATGTGAGACGAGATTTAACACAATAAAATTCTACACTAAGGCCGGATTCGACCAAGCTGGTGTAAGTTTTAACTTGAGAGTATACCACTGCTTGATCTAGAGTAAGCTGATTTTTCATTCTACCAACCACTAATCTATGAAAAATATTAAAACGGGCGATTTTGATAGTGTATAAATTAAACTGAGAATAAGTAAATATCAAAGTTGTCACTTGTCAAATCCACTCCTGTCACCTCGAAACTGACATGTTGTCAACATCTAGCATTGACACTCTATTATCCTACAAGTCGACCTAGAAGAAATGGATTACATGGATTTTGGTAGGTTTATCAATTCGTTGATCGTTCACTCTTGAACTACAGAATAACAATACCGAGTATAGTGTATTGCTCGAAAAACGTGATCGGAGTTATCCAAGGGTAGATTCAAGGTGTAAAATTATATCCGTAATAGTTATTCTGGTATAGCTTTGTGTTTGGTCTAATCGGCCCTAAAATGTTTAGTATTAACTGACTGTGTAATGACTATGATTTGTGACTGGCGAATCAGCGATGAAGGTCATCTCGACTAGTAAGTTATATTAGGTCCACTCAGGATTATTAAATTAAGGAATAATGACATCGTTCTGTCTCTGTCAATGTCACATAAACAGACATCTCTATATAATGATGTTTATTACCGTATTGGTAGACAGTTGGCTGATTCTGAGATGCGCAAGTAGGCCTTATTGATGATAATTGGTAAATAAATATTACAATGCATTGTAATAACAAGTTATCAGCCACAGCATTAGC
Organism: Anania hortulata; assembly: GCA_963576865.1. Classification (NCBI taxonomy): domain Eukaryota; kingdom Metazoa; phylum Arthropoda; class Insecta; order Lepidoptera; family Crambidae; genus Anania; species Anania hortulata. Next base: position 4,607,765 of record OY756400.1, read on the forward strand.
AGTTACCTCATTAACAATCATCATACGTACGTATGAACGAACATTAAAAAAACATCAGCATAGATTTACAATTCAGGTTTTAAAATAAAGTTAAAAAAATATTATTATGCAGAATCGTCTCTAAAGACGCCCCTTTCCTCAATCCGCCGAGTCCGTTTAGGCGGTTACAAGGCAGTTACCACGAAAGTGCTTTGTTCTTGCTCTTATAACATTGCCAATTACGCTTTCCAAGCTCAACATGACGCAATGTTTTGCAAGTTAAATGGATCACCACGTAACCGCGAGAGTTCTCAGAGCTTGCCACAACAATAAATATTATGTGTGACGAATCTATTTTATATCTGTTTCGGATTTAAGTGTTACGATTATTCAATAGGCCGAAATAGAATTGGTGAAGCTTCCATTGCTTCTTAACACGACACTTATACTTGAAAATATGTTTATAAATATTCTTATAAATGCACCAGCATGGCCTTGCAGTAAGGATTGAGATCCTTGTGTTCCGTACGAGACATTAGATTTTTTATTGCTTTATGTCTTCTACCCTCAAACGCGATCGATCCCACCACCCCACTGCTTCAATTGACTCGTCAAAATGCAAAATAACAAGAAACATGGCTTTGCTAATGGTATGTGACAACCATCGTTAAGCGAAGTAAACAAAAAAATCGTTACCTGATATAAATATGTATCACACACAGGGATAACTTTCTATTTATGACTAAATCATAAAACCATCGTGCTAATCTGATGATGGAGGAGGTGGGTAGTAGAACTCTTTAATGACTACCTATAAAACCTTCGTGTCTAAACACCCAAAATAAGCCCAAGCTCATTCGATTCGTTTTTACGATTTCAGTACATATTTAAGTGTATTTTATAGTTGTTTAAACTATGATATCAATTATTATTCTTTTTAACTCTTTGTCTTGTTCCAGCGTAGGTACCCCACGCTTGACCGCCCTTACCTTAAGATACGAACCAGACCATTTTTGGACCATGGCCATCTAATATTGGAATGTGCAGGTTTCCTAACGATGTTTTTCTCACCACTGAAGAACTAGTATAAATATGTTTTATAATATGTTTTATAAAACTTACTTGAGTTATAAATCAAAATTGGTTGTTATTTCGACGTTATAAGCATGACAACCAAATAATTCTACCAAACTAATCTAATCATAATAATGAAATTAACACTCGGCTTGAGAAACCAGGGACTAGGTCACAAAATAGAAAATAGTACACCATTCCTTAGTAATAGGCTAACTACCTATGAACTTTATATTAAAAAAAAGCGACTTCAAAAATACTAAAAAACTAAAAGTAACATTTACACAAACAACCATATCATCAATTATTTTTCGAGTCGGTGCAAACAAAAACATTAAAACAATTCACGGCGGTCACCGCCTCTAAAGTTTTTTCAAATCGATTCATTAAAATAACGGAGTTCTGAGATAACAAACAAAAAAACATACAACCGAATTGAGAACCTCCACCTTTTTCAGAAGTCAGTTAAAATTTACCCGCAATTTATCGCAGTGCTTACTCTATTGTAGTTAATTGCAAACAAAGTATAAACATAATGTGAAACAATACACGTCATGTTTCGGGAGGGCGGAGGGATTGTCAATCAATACGATAGTGGTTAATGATCCCTCTACTCCCAGTATCTGTCCGATACTGGGTTTGGCGAACGGTTTAGGGAGTAGCGCAGGTCGCAAAGATCCCCTAAGCAAGGCCAGTGGACTACCCTTCCCGAGGTTGCCGCCTGTTATTGGCCAATTGCCCTCAGCAACTGGCGTAACAAAAACCTCTGGCCGACATCCAAGATCCTAACCCCTTACCCTATCCATACTTCCTCAACCAATCCCGCAGAGCCGAACCGTGGCGGCGCAAAACCACACCTAGGCCCACATAGCCTTGGGGCATTAAATCCCCCCAGAAATTTGTACCACACTTACCAAGGGCAGGTAGTGTGCATTTCGTCTTGGCACCTTTCGCCAACAGCCCCAAAAACCATTATGTCAGCACAAGTAAATCAGATACTACCCCAGGAGGGTACCACTGCCAGTGGAGAATCCCTCACCGAGCCTAGCTCGGTCTGCTCCTCGTATTCTGGGGGGGGCAACCTGTGCTCAACACCAGGCTCCAGCCTGGATATGTCAGGCCTCGCAGAGGCTATACCTACCTCGGACACAACCACCGTGTCCCAGTGGACCATAGCCGCTCACAAGCGCCCTTTGAAAAAAGGGAACGCTGTTTCAGCGGCTAAACCCAACAAAAAAGGGCTAAAAGGCCAACCGGAACGCAGTCGCCCTAACCGGCGCGCGAGAAGGGAAACCTTGCAGCCCAAGACGACAACCAAGGTGACGACCGACGCAGCAGCGGAAACGCAGCGCGAATCTGTGCCACTCGCCTCCACGGAGATGGCAACGGCACAGAGAACAACGGTGTCACAACTACCACCACCACCACCACCACCACAGCTGAAAAAGAGACGAAAACCGAGAGGTTCTCGTGGTCGGGGACCCGCTGCGACTGCTCCCACTGCTCCTGAAAAGGAACAGCCTGGGAAGGGGAATCGCTCGGACGAGCGCGCTTCTTCGAAGCGAGCACGTCTGGATGAGACCCAATCTCCTAGGGGGGAAGCTAAACGCGCGAAGACCGACGCGAAACCAAAGCGGACGATGAGCTACGCAGACGCGAACCAATCGCATCTGAGAGTAGCGGTTATCACCGTTCCGCCGAGGGACCTCTCGCAATGTCAGGCAGACCAGCTTAGGGAGGCTATCGATGATAGTATCCTACAGGCTGTACTGTCTCCACCGTCTCCGAGTGCGCGAGCTCCATCTTTCCGCGGACGCCCCTTCCTAATGGACGGGGCACTAGCGATGTGGTGTGAGGACGCAAACGCTCTCAGCTGGTTGGTCAACGCTACCAAAACCCTACCGTCACCTATAACGGGTACCACCCTGACTGTTATCAAACAGTCAGAAATGAAGAAGAAGCTCAAGGCGGGGCTTCTTATCCACACGCGTATCACCGACGCTGCCACGTTGCACAGAGTCCTTTGTGCCCAGAACCCGTGGTACAAAGTAGACTCCTGGCAGTGTTATGATATGACGGTGGATGAGAGGACCCAAGAGGTGGATTCCAAGGAAAAGGTAGTCCACCTAATCCTGGGAATCCCCGAAGACCAGAGACAGACCATCCTGGATAGAGACCGTCGGGTGGCCCACATGTCCGGAAGTGGGTACATCCGTTTCTTTACCCAGGAAGAAAACGCCGGAAGCAAACCAGCAGCGACGAGTGAGGCCACAGTGAAGGTCACTTCAACTCCAGAGCCATCCACCTCAGCTCCCCAACCGGGTCCGAGCGAGATGGAGACAAACTCGTCGTCGCAGATTGAGGATGGCGGCACCAGCGACGAAGATGACGTCCTGCGTAGCCCATAACACCCTCAATGTCATCCAAACCAACCTCCAGCACAAGCAGATAGCGGCGGCCACTCTACGCAGAGTGCTGGAGGCAAACAACAACACCGTCGCCCTGATCCAAGAGCCATGGATCAGAAACAACAGAGTCTGCGGTCTAACTAACATCGGCGGTAAGTTGCTGTTGGACACTTCGGTTGACAAACCGAGAACCTGCATCTTTATGCCTAAAACCATAACAACCACTTTGCTTAACCAATTCTGTTCTAGAGACCTCACGGCAGTGAAAACACTTACGGAACAACAAACCGTCCTAGTGTTAGCTTCAGCGTATATGCCCAGCGATGGCGAAACTCCTCCAAGGGAACTAGCCGAACTGGTGCAACACTGCGAAGCGCACGATTGGGACCTGATCATCTCCGCAGACAGCAACGCGCATCACTCGCTGTGGGGAAGTAAGGACACAAACAAAAGGGGTGAGTCATTAGCCGAATACTTATACCAAGCAAACCTGAACATCATGAACAGAAGTACAGAACCTACATTTGTGAGCTCAAGGTATCAAACTATCATAGACATTACCATGGCAACACACGCGGCGACCGACCTCATTGAAGGATGGCATGTGTCGAACGAGCCATCCTTTGCGGATCATCGCCGCGTGTGTTTTCAAATTAAATACAAGCAAACAAACCCTGCTCCATATCGCAACCCCCGCAAAACAGATATAGTAAGGTACACAAATTTACTAACCAAGGCACTAAGTGACACGCAACCAACTGACGTAATACCTAGTACTAACAACATAGAATTAAACGTACAGTTCCTAACTGCAACTCTTACAGAAAGTTATGAACTGGCATGTCCTGCCGTAATGCCTAAAAGTCAGGAAAAAAGAACCTGGTGGGGGCCCGAACTTGAACGGCTACGCAAAAAGCTCAGGACACTTTTTAACCGAGCAAAAAATACCAGAACCACAGAGGACTGGGATAAATACAAAACAGCACAAAATTACTACAAGAAGCGGATCAGGTTCCGGAGAACGGAGGCCTGGCATAAGTTCTGTAGTACCATAAACTCAACCAACCAAGCCGCAAGAATAACAAAAATCCTGTCAAAAGGCGATCTCAAACTTTTGGGATCACTCAAGAAGGAAGACGGCACCTATACAAACTCAGATGAAGAGACCAGTGCAGTGCTACTGGAAACACACTTCCCCGGATGTCAAATCACATCAGACTCCAAGTGGCCAGACGAGCAGCACAGCATACCGACAACCCAAGAATGGGAAGTTGCAAACAAGGTAGTAACTGCAAAAAGAATGGAATGGGCCCTAAAAAGCTTCAAACCATTCAAGTCAGCAGGGCTAGATGGGGTATTCCCAGCACTACTACAATGGCAATCCAACCAAGTAATAAAATACCTACTACCAATCTACAGGGCCTGCCTAGCGTTCAAATACATCCCTAAATCATGGAGGGAGGCAAAGGTAGTCTTCCTACCGAAACCGGGGAAGGAGGACTACACACACGCCAAATCTTTCAGGCCCATCAGTCTAACATCATTCCTCCTCAAAACGCTGGAAAGACTAGTAGATCGACACCTAAGGGATGGAGCGCTAAAAAGCAAACCACTACATGCACTACACATCCCCAACAACATGCATACAGAAAAGGCAGATCAACAGAGTCAGCACTACACATAGTGGTACAAAAAATAGAATCGGCTATCACAAACAAAGCATCAACACTTGCAGCCTTCATAGACATAGAAGGGGCATTTGACAAAACCATGCACAACAGCATTAACCACGCCCTACAAAAAGCAAACGTTGAACCAGTCATTAGACACTGGATCACAGAGCTAGTCAGTAAAAGGGCGGTCCAGATAGTGGTGAATACTACCACAAGAGCAAAGGTAGTAAAAGGATGCCCGCAAGGAGGCGTTCTCTCACCACTATTATGGAATATAGTGGTGGACAGCCTCATACGTAAACTAAATGAAAGAGGGTACACCACTATTGGTTATGCAGATGACTAGCAATACTGATCAATGGGAACGCTGAGAATATGCTCTGCGCAATAATGCGTTCAGCCCTTCAGATTGTAGAAAAATGGTGTGACGAGCATCAACTCTCAGTAAATCCGAAAAAGACAGAACTAATCCTTTTCACCAACAAAAGGAAGTTACCAGAACTACAACTACCAAAATTATTTAACACCAAACTCTCGCTATCAAATCAAGTGAAATATCTGGGCATCACCCTTGATAATAAACTGAACTGGGCGAGTCATATTGAAGCTAAAATAAAAAAGGCCTGCATAGCTTTTTGTCAATGTAGAAGACTAGTTGGTAAAAATTGGGGTCTTAATCCAAAAATTACACTTTGGCTATACACATCAGTTATCAGACCGTCTCTAACCTACGGATCAGTTGTATGGTGGCCCAGAACACAACTGACCACAGTGAAAACAAAACTCCAAAGTCTACAACGCTTAGCGTGTGTAGCAACCACTGGATGTATGAGAACCACCCCATCAGCCGCGCTCGAGCTCCTCCTGAACCTAAGACCATTAGATCTTGTCATACAAGAGGAAGCACAGGCAACCGCCTTAAGACTAAGAGCAAACGGACTATGGAAACAAAACATAGAAACAACACACTCAAAAGTTCTGCATGCGATCCTAAAGGAAATACCACTTCTTGAGGCGCCTATGGACAGAACACCGTGTCATCACATCTTCGACCGAAGATACAATATCCAACTCACGGAAGAAGTAAAAGACAGCTCTGGCGTCGACGAAGTTAGGATATACACAGACGGCTCCAAAACTGCACATGGCACTGGAGCCGGTGTCTTCTCGAATGACTTAAACATAAAAATATCAACTACCCTAGATAAACTGAACACAATCTTCCAAGCAGAATGTATTGGCATCACCAAAGCGGCACAGGCAGTTGCAGCCAGAGACGTCCGAGAGCATAACATAAAAATTGTCTCAGACAGTGCATCCGTCCTCCAAGCCTTACAAAACAATATCATAACCTCTGTCCTTATACTGGAATGCCACAACGCACTCCAATCTATTGCAAACACGAACAGAGTAACCCTGCAATGGATCAAAGGACACAGTAACTCACTGGGAAATGACGCAGCAGACGAACTGGCTAAAAGAGGATCGAAGGCAGTAGTGTACGGACCGGAACCACTACTGCCCATACCCCAGGCCCAAATAAAATCATGGTTGCGCGAAAGAACCAAAGAAACACATCTAACAGAATGGAGAAACAGCGAAGGATGCAGGCAAATGAAAAATGCAGTTCCGGCGGTATCAAATAAGCTTGCCCGCAACCTCATAAGATTAGCAAGGGACAAGATTCGCAAGGTTATAGGTGTTATAACCGGCCATTGTCCCCTCAACAAACACCTGTTTAACATAGGTGTGACAGACAGCCCGACATGCAGAGGATGCATGGAGGCAGAAGAAACGCCACAGCATGTACTATTGGAGTGCAGAAGCGTGGCAGATCAACGGGCACGGATTCTTCAATCACCAGGATCCCTCCCGGAAGCCTGCAGCAGTCTGAAAAGGCTGCTGACCTTCTGGGACGACCTAGGATGGTTGGAGTAGGAAAGACTAAGTAGCACGCACAATGGCCCAATCATGAGGCTAAGTGCGGAGAAAGCCCAGCTAAACTAACTAACTAACTAACTCTTTGTCTTGTTCCAGCGTAGGTACCCCACGCTTGACCGCCCTTACCTTAAGATACGAACCAGACCATTTTTGGACCATGGCCATCTAATATTGGAATGTGCAGGTTTCCTAACGATGTTTTTCTCACCACTGAAGAACTAGTATAAATATGTTTTATAATATGTTTTATAAAACTTACTTGAGTTATAAATCAAAATTGGTTGTTATTTCGACGTTATAAGCATGACAACCAAATAATTCTACCAAACTAATCTAATCATAATAATGAAATTAACACTCGGCTTGAGAAACCAGGGACTAGGTCACAAAATAGAAAATAGTACACCATTCCTTAGTAATAGGCTAACTACCTATGAACTTTATATTAAAAAAAAGCGACTTCAAAAATACTAAAAAACTAAAAGTAACATTTACACAAACAACCATATCATCAATTATTTTTCGAGTCGGTGCAAACAAAAACATTAAAACAATTCACGGCGGTCACCGCCTCTAAAGTTTTTTCAAATCGATTCATTAAAATAACGGAGTTCTGAGATAACAAACAAAAAAACATACAACCGAATTGAGAACCTCCACCTTTTTCAGAAGTCAGTTAAAATTTACCCGCAATTTATCGCAGTGCTTACTCTATTGTAGTTAATTGCAAACAAAGTATAAACATAATGTGAAACAATACACGTCATGTTTCGGAAGTTTTTACTTAAGTAAGTACTTCGTTATTTTTGTTTTTTCAAGATATGATTTTACTATATCAAAGTAGAATTGATACAGTAAAATGTTTTCAACTTTTCACTAATTAAATGCCTGACAAGATATTTTCTTCTGCACTACAGATGGTTCCTTTGTAAATGCATCTTACGTAAGCTGACGTCAAGTTTATGAACTGACACTGCGCTCAGAAGGTAAGGTACATAATGAGATCAGAGCTCCGTTGGGACTAAAAATAATGTTGTCAGACAGTGTCAAAGTTTGGGACATTGAGATATTTGGGACACACTCACTGCAACAAATTCAGGGTCATCAGGATTATACAGCCAGCTTGACTGCGAATCAAAGTTAACCAGTGAAGTACCCAAACTTACTAGTTCTCGAGGAAAAGAAGAGGGGTTCAATAATCTCAACAAAAATGAGTTCTGGGCACATTTCATGTCATCATTCTTCTACCATCTTAATAAATAGATTTGTTTTTTATTATTATCTTAATGCTTTAACAAGGTAATATTTATCGAAGAAATAATTTTATTTTATTATACTGAGTAGTATAGAATAAGAATATAAATAATAGTAAAATTACCGGTTTCTCTTTTGTTTAAATGTAATAAGAGATAAAAAAATAGTTAAAAATTTGAAAAAGTACCTCAAGTCCATTAATTGATAAAAACTTCATATGATTGAATGAAGATCATAACATTGGCGTCCCAAAAATAGTAAACAAGGATAACTTACTGTCGGGATATCCCAGACTGATCGGGACACCCGGCAACACTAGTTGAAACACAATTACAGCGAACACGATCTAGTTACCGTGGATCTGTCGTATAAATTATTGTGTGAAGCTAATTATAATTCATTGAAATAGAGTGGAGCAGGTCTTAGTAGTGTTATTGGCATCTAGCAATGAATAGGTTTACACGTAAAATATACTTGTAACCAAGGCATGGCCGATAATCTTAGAAAGTGCAAATAATAAGTCATCGCAAAGTACTAGGTTCATTCAACTCATTCTCAGACGTTTATCGATTGCTTCATTATTATACGCTTGCGCTTCGCTTGTTATATTTCGATACTTAAAGCTATTTCATTTCTCAGTGCTGCCCAAACTGCTCAATTTAGAACTTGCAGCTTAGTAACATTAGCTACTTGATCGATTGCAAATGCTGACAGACTAGCCTTTGGGTAACTTAAAACTCTTAGAATCTCCGACACCTGTGGTAAAATTGACCCTAAACTTAATCCTTCAATGCCCAGTGTGGATTGATGGAGGGTTGTTGTAAAGCCGGTGACTGAACCTTACTGTCAATTATGTTAAAGCCGTGGCCTATGACGAAGCTTCACGACTAGAATCAAGCGATGTTAGCCGGAACCAACTTTTAACGTGCCATGCCGTACCCTGCCATGCATGGAGATAAATTGTAATAATTAATGTCACTTAATATGGTCGGAATGGTCACCCATCCACTCATAACCACAGCGCATTACAGAAGCTACAAGCACCTTTGTAACGTAATAGTTACTTACATAATTACTAATTTTAGCAAGTTCTTTGTTGTTTAGCAAATGCGTTTGTGTTTACATTAATCTTGATTTTCATCCAAGGGTTTCACGGTTTCTCCTTTATCTGAACACCGCGGAGCATGACAATCGGCGCGGGCGCATATAATGGCGTCTTCCATCTTATTTAACGCCAGCCTTTATGCTTTCTACAGGCAATGTTGACAGTTTCTAAATATAATTTCACTTGCACTTTCCTCGATGCAATCCAATTGATGGTGATCAATTGGATTTAATGTCGATTGGCTTTTGTTTGTTTTCGATTTCGATATGACCGTCGATCGATGCATTATGATGAAGACATTCTCTTTGATTGTTTTATTGAACTTTTTTTGTGTTAGTGAATGGAGAACACTGTTTATCCATAAGCAATCCAAACCAAACCAAACCAAACCTTATCACATGTTTGAGTGTAGCAAATAATTGCTAAATAATAATAAAAGGTTTATTTCAGACCATTACGATCCATATAGTGTTGTGTTAGTAACAATATACTTAAAAACCGGTTCCTTATAAATATTTGCATAATTTTATTGTTACTTGCATTGCGTATTTTAGCAATAAGATTGAATATTTACGGGTCCTATTGCTTAATTTGTATTTTTATAGCTAGCTGCCCCAACAGACATTGTCATGTCCAAAATATAATGTAAAACAACATTTGCGCCCTTAGTAGCAAAAATCTTAAGGAAAAAAGACGTTCAGTTTTCCGAATCATAAAATTTCCAGGAAACTTTTCCAGTTTTTCTTTTCACATAAACCTTTTCCTCACAATCTCAAACACACCAAAAAATAATTAGCCAATTACCCGTGCTGGAGTGATGCGCTTTTATATATTCGGCAATTGATTTTTGTCAATTGATTATACATATATTGAATTAAATTATTTATATTGGACAAATATAAATATTGGACAACATCACAGACATTGCTCTAATCCTATGGTAAGTAGCCAAAGTACTTGTGTTACAGAAATCAGAAACAAGGATGGCACCACAATACCCAGATGACACAGCCACAACATAGAAAAGTTATTTTTCTACCTTGACCGACCGGGAATCGAACCCGGAACTTCAGAGATAGCATCACTATCTTTACTAGACTGGATGTTCTCCCAAAACCTATTAAATTTTGACCTGCACCGATAATATGGCCCTCTATAATATCTTGGGCAAATCGTAGGACGCTTTCGACGGGGAATCGGTAAAACTCTACATTGAATCTCTTACATACAAGTAAATTCTGAGCGAAATCACTAAACGATTATCGTTAATCGACGTATTTATTGCTCAACTTTCTTTAATTTATGAAATGTATAGATAATGAATAATCAGTGTAGAATCTAGCCTGGCTGCGAGACCATCACACAAGCTAGTTATTTAGGGGTACCTAAGATAATATTCCTATCTGAGGCGGTCGTGTTTTTTTTTTCAAGTATCATATTATCCATCACACAATGTTTCTTACTTAACTGTAATGATACGGTATCTTATAACGAACAAAAACATTCGGGTCAATGTACTGCTGATTGAGCTTCCATGAATATATTACCTACTTACAAACTATTCATGAAATCAGGCATAATCAAAAAAGGATGTTTCTAAAAAGACCAAAAAATTTAACTGATGTTATCTAAAAAGAGGTCAAAAAGTTTTTCAACTCTTTTAAGTTTGTTTTTGTTATATTTTACGATTTTTTTGTATAATTGAGGTAATGTATATCTGTTGAAGAAATGAAAAAAAAGTTCAAAGTAAAAAATCGATGTGCTGGTTCAAGCTGTATAAAATTTAAATAAGACCAATTAGTACAAGTCCTATCTAAAAAAATTACTCCAAAATTAGACGTTTTGGTAAGAAAGTTATTTAATATAGGTACACATCAAATTAAGAACCTTCGACTTCAAGGTTTTCCGCAGTCGGTTCAAAAGGTAAAGAAGAGTTTCCTTCTTATCATTTGTAAGGTAAAGTATCAATATCCGTGTGGCGTGCTTCAGTTAAGAACCCAATATTTTGTCAAGGGCACGAACCTTGCTATAAATACCTAGTGTTACACTCTTCAATACTGGTGGTCGCGATCGTTGGGCTGCATGAAGTAGACCAATCTGACATTATAGACGTCCTACATGGAGACTGATTGGCGATGCAGCGTACAGGCTCTACAGTGGTTTAGTTATAGTGTCTACCTAGAGTAGTAGCATAGTAATTATTCTCGACCACAAACGTAAAATAGCTCTCTCATATCAACACTTCGAGGATTGTGAGTGGGAAGTACGATGGTTTAGTCTCTTCTTCTTCATCTATACGGTCAATACCGGTTGCGTCCAAAGCTATTGCTTTGGAGCCCAGGGTCCGCTTTCCTTGGTTTACTTCTCCACTTCGCGCGGGCTTGAGCGTCTCTAGTTATGAGATCATTGGCACGCATGTCAGCCCTCACGACGTCAAGCTAGCATTTCTTAAGTCTACCCCATTTGCCAGGACCTGGCGGTTGTGGCATGGCCAGACATTTGTTTCCTACGTAGCTTGCCGGTTTCCGCAAAACATGGCCGTACCAGCGTAGGCGCCTCTCCTGCAGTTTATCTGCAATATCACGGACAGGAAGGCTACCGCGGATGCGCGAGTTCCTCACGCGGTCCTTTCGCGTCATCCACCGCAGCATATCCATCTCCGTGACACGCAGCTCCTGCTTGTGTCGCTCAAGTAGCGGCGGTTAAGTATTTAGTCCTAAGAAGAAGATAATAAAGTTCCGTGACCGTGACAGTAATGGTAGTAATTATATACCACATTTCAACTAAAAACTCTGAAACGGTCACAGATCGATGTTACGATGAAATGTCACAGAAATCGTAACTTTATCATAATCTCATGCCAATATTGTATAAACACCCTAATTCGGAATTTGAAAAATAACTGACCAATGGGCTAGTTTCCGGGGTCAAAAAATGATTATTCTGTTTAGTCCGTCAGTTAGATTATCAAAAAATATTGGACCCATATTTTGTCTTTTGTCAATCAAACAAAAAATGACGAAGATGAAGCGCATCAAAGTGAGCACGTGACGTCACGTCTTGCTAAAAAGTGTCGCAAGGCAATGGTAGTAATTATATACCACATTTCAACTAAAAACTCTGAAACGGTCACAGATCGATGTTACGATGAAATGTCACAGAAATCGTAACTTTATCATAATCTCATGCCAATATTGTATAAACACCCTAATTCGGAATTTGAAAAATAACTGACCAATGGGCTAGTTTCCGGGGTCAAAAAATGATTATTCTGTTTAGTCCGTCAGTTAGATTATCAAAAAATATTGGACCCATATTTTGTCTTTTGTCAATCAAACAAAAAATGACGAAGATGAAGCGCATCAAAGTGAGCACGTGACGTCACGTCTTGCTAAAAAGTGTCGCAAGGCAATGGTAGTAATTATATACCACATTTCAACTAAAAACTCTGAAACGGTCACAGATCGATGTTACGATGAAATGTCACAGAAATCGTAACTTTATCATAATCTCATGCCAATATTGTATAAACACCCTAATTCGGAATTTGAAAAATAACTGACCAATGGGCTAGTTTCCGGGGTCAAAAAATGATTATTCTATTTAGTTCGTCAGTTAGATTATCAAAAAATATTGGACCCATATTTTGTCTTTTGTCAATCAAACAAAAAATTACGAAGATAAAGCGCATCAAAGTGAGCACGTGACGTCACGTCTTGCTAAAAAGTGTCGCAAGGCGTGACGTTACGCGGAACTTTAACGGGCTATATCTTCATAATTTTTTGTTTGATTCAGAAAAGAAAAAATACGTGTCCAATATTTTCTGTTAATCCAACTGACGGACTAATTAGATTTTTTTAGGAAACTAGCCCATTGCTAATGGGACTTTCGTGACGCAGGTTTCGTAGGCCGTATTTTGTATACTATCCGAGGAAAGCCCGCGATAAACGACCACTAATAAAATTAGTCGTTTTTAGGAATTACAACTTTATTTCTCTGACTGCAGCGCGATTTATTTCATACTGCGGTCATCGGCTTTGATGTCGGATATGATACTCGTATGTTAAATTTCAATGAGTATTTACGGCACAATGTTTATTTTTGCGGTTTCTCATGCTTATTAAAAACTGGAATAAAATAAAATAATTTTTTTTAAAATTTTTTCTTAAAAGTTACACAGTCGTCAACAAAATCCTGGGAGAAAATGCAGCAATGTTTTATCATTACCTAGAGATCTCTCTCTAAAGAGGCGAGCGAGCGACTTGCTGTCGTTATCTTTGAAGTCCCGGGTTCGATTCCAGGTCGCTCAATGTAGAAAAATAACTTTTCTATATTGTCTCGGGTCTGGGTGTTGTGGTCCCTTCGTTGTTTCTGATTCCTGTGGCTGCTAACCATAGGATCAGAAAAATGTATGTGTATTTATTATTATATAATTATTACCACCAGAGAACAATAGTTCCAGAGATAATATAATTAATATAAAATTTTCGATTGCTATTTTTAGTTTTTTAGTTAATATAACCTTTTTGATCCTTTTAGTCTGAATTAATTACCAAAGACAAATTGCTCTTTAATTACTTTTTCTTTATAAAAATAATACTAAAATACCGGTTACCTTTCCAAAAGATCCACCACCAATTATCTGTTAGTAAGTAGGTAGGTAGACCAATTAATTTTGTTTCACGGAGATGCCTGGGATTGCTCATAGTTCAACCTCCTAATGAGTCACGCACGCATCACACTCACAGCAGACTAATGCATACACGCGATTCCGTCTGCATAAATAAACAGAAAGATCTTCATAATATCATTCACTGGTGATTAAAATATGACACGTTTGCTTATTAATATAAGGTCCTATTTTATTTGTCAACTTCCTTCTAGAGACTAATTCTCGCGTTACCCACGCTATATCGAATTGATCGAACATCGATAAGTCATAATATGTCATATATCCGAATTTTTGTTACATCGAACGTTCATTACAGTGAAACCTCAAAACGTCAAATTTACAAATGATCGTTCGTTCATGAGATCGAATTGTTATAATATCGACAATTTAATTTTAGGTTAAGCTTTCAGTTTATGTTCTGTCTAATTTGAATATAATAAAATTTAAAATGTAGACGACATCAACAAACAAACAAAGCTTACATTTATGACAGTACGAACGACAGCAAAAGATCTGCGCATGAGCAATTAGAGTGCTGATCTGAGCCGTGATAGGGATAATAGGCATCAGCCATTAAGAGAGAGTCGCCTTTTGGGTCAGAGAAGTGGGCTACGTGTGTCGGACATAAACACGAGACATTAGGCTAAATTATGAGCTACAATGATAAGACCTGTAAAAACTGGTGAATTTTAATGTTTTTAGGATTCCGTAACCAAAGGGTACCAACGGGACCCTAGTACTACGAGTAAGTTTACATTGACATTCCGTCCGTTACAAAAAGCCGATAGAATTTTTCTCAAAATCAAACGTATATATAATGCTGTTTATTGGAAATATTTCAAATATTTCATAAATATTTATAGGATCTCAAGCTCGATCTCAAGCTGTCAAAACGGCTGATTGTCATACTTGAATAGGGCAACGTCTGTAAAAGTATTTTAAACAAAAAACACACCCTTTGTGCGCTTTTAGTTTAAAGTAAAACCTAATACCTACGTCAAACTTAATGTTATCATTGTGCAGATTCTAAAATAATTTAATAAAACCCGGTCAAGTGTGTCTCGGACTCACGCAAGGATTTCCAAACGGTAATTGCGGAACCCTCGGAGTGCGATTACGATTTTGCTGCTGGTTTTTTGAATCTTCCTAATGTTCGTGTTCTGTGAACGGTTTAGCTATGTGAGACTGTCTGCCGTTTCAAACAAACATTCTCACAGTTTTTGCGTAATAACATTAAAAGTACCTATTGTAATAAAAGCAAATATTTGGAAAATATTTACGTATCATGATCGTAACAAAAACAGACATTACATCAGAACAACAACTTTTGCCGTGGAACTTTGCGAAAAGTTCACATTTGCGAATATTTAACTCGCTACTACACAATGCTATTTTCATCGTTGACATATCACAAAACATGTTTCTGTCTCTAACTTTGGACACTGTGGGAAAACTATTCATTTTCACCCATTATTCTCGGTGAAAACAGTACAAAATGAAAAACGGTTTCACCTACTGGGGTCACGGCCCTGCGAGAGTCGTGATAGTCAATTAAGATTAAGCCAGCAAACGACAATCGCCACATAATTATCTCGCTCATTCGTCGTGACCGAACTGAATTACCACTGCATTAGAGCGCAGGGAGGGCGTCGTTGTGCATCCACAATCAAAACTATATCAGCGAGCTGCAGACGCCACCGGCGCTCAGTCTCCGCGCGGACACGGCGTGGCTCGCGTTCCGATGAAAGTGAAAACGATGAAAATGATAGTGCACCTCGCGTTTGTACTCGCCCTCACCGCCGCCAGTCCCAACGACCAACTCGAAAGATACAACGACAAAGTGAAGACATACCAACTAGATGTGCCCGGGAAGGAACCAATTACCATCATCGAGAAAGCCACGGATAACGACAGAAAATGGAAGGATACTTCAGTAGACCTGAACGACGAAGTGGATATAAAGAATTTAATGACGCATATAGTTCATGATGTGACTGGGAATACTCCACGTTGTTTTGGACCTTCATGTCAGAATGGATTTAATGGTGATGAAGGACCTCATGACGGCTTCGAAGATTTTACACCAGAAGAGAAGTTAAAGGACTACCGAGAATTTTCTCCTGATCGTCTTCAAGCCATCACAGCCTTAGCTGCAAAATTGAAGAAAGAAAAACTCAAAGCTGATCGACTTAGCTATATAGACAGTGAAGAAAGTGGTGATGATGACGATAACAATGGAAAAGTGTACACAACGTGGAATAGACTCAAAGTGAAACAACACAAACATCCTTTTGACGATAAGGACGGTTGGGTTACTTTAGAACCAGTGGCTTGGTCTACGAGTAAAATATCTAAGTGGAAGCCTAATGTCAAGAAACAAAAGCCCAATTTGTGGAATGATGATGATGACAGATTCCCAAGTGACGACAGTTACACGTCATACCAGGACATGGGAAATAGTTATAGCTATCCTCAAAAGAAACCATCCATGAACCGTCCAGGCTACATCAATAACAAACTCCACACGCCAATGGATTATGAAAGTGAAGTGCCCTCGAGACCGACATGGAATAAGCTCCAGCATACATCTTATCCTTCCTCGTGGTCTCCTGATGAAGGAAGACGACCTAATAAGCCTAGTTGCGATTCCGATGATAGTAATACTAATGACGGCGGAGTGTATTATGGATTATCAGATTCAGTAATGACAGATCACCGCCCTGCGCATTTCCCTTACGAGTACGAAGCACTTCACCAAGCCACAGTCCAAAAGCGTCCGTACAGAAGGCCAACGCAAGTAGTATACGCGGGATCTCCTGAACTTGACAGTGACCGATCAAGGCCTCCGAATGGTGATGGTCAGTGGGTGCTCCTTTCAACAACGAAAGGTTACCGAAATAAGAAACGCCAGAGATCTTTGAACCCGCCGCCGGCAGATGACCGTACGGATTATGGTTCTATGACGTCACATCAAGCGGTGGCGTTGACCGTATTGCCAGTAGACAATGCTCATACGAACATGACGACCTCACACGGTGGTTTATTAGAGGTAGAAAAGAGTTTTAAGACTGTGGAAGAGTCGAAACGAGATATGGATAAGCAGCTTGATTTGGATGTCGCATCGTCGAATAATAGGCCTGTGAGAACTAGAGTAATTCGAAGAAAGGTGGGAACAAATGTCAGTCCTGATACTTCCACAATATTGGCGGCAGTGGGAGCCGGTATGGTGCCAGCGACAATGGCCATGGTAGTTCCAATGATGCTGGGAAGGAGGCGACGGAGACGAGACATCAATGCATCTGAAGCATCCAAATTCGACAATGTTTTCTACCGATACCAATAAACTAGTGTTAGCTTAATTTATTTATTAATTTAATGTTGAACTGCTGTGATTGTAGATAAATTATTACGTTGTTTTGTGACTTGATATTTTGTGTGGATGTGATTGTTATTTACTGTTTTATGGATGGAAATGGTGATAATTACGAAAACGATAAAATAAAAAAACATTTTATTTAAAATTTTAGTTTTTATTTGTTCATTTAAAGAAATAAAATTAAAGACACTGAATTATTAAATTAAGGTCTATTTAGTAAACATGATATTTTAAAGTCTCGATTTCAAGGAAATAACGTTTACATTTGTAGCTATAAAATATTGCACGTACATAAAAAAACTTTTATACATTATAGTAAGTTTAACAAGATAGTAAGTACTATAGTTAGAATATAAATTCGTTACAAAGTTGGCTGACAAAATTAAATAAATAATGGCAAGAATAACAATTTCGAAGTAGGTAAACTGAAATATAGAGGCATAACTACAATGGTCTGTGACGATCTGTGTGTAAACATCACTTTTGACATTTTTTAAAATATTATTTTAACAACAGTTATTTTAATATATATTTAATATAGTCTTTGTACAAAAGAAAAATCATTTTATGCTACCAAGTCTTTTCTTGAATCTTCATAAACTATTAAGATCTCCTTCATATCTAATCGATGCTGCATCAAGATCGTAAGGCAGAAATAGTTAGGGCATTGTTTCAATTCGACGACCTCCGTAGCCGAGAGGCGAGCATACTGGACTTGGTGTCGCTATCTCTGAGGTTCCGGGTTTGATTCTCGGTCGGTCAATGTAGGAAAATAACTTTTCTATATTTTCACGGGTCTGGGTGTTGTGGTACCGTCGTTGTTTTTGATTTCTGTAACACAAGTGCTTAAGCTACTTATCATAGGATCCTGAGCAATGCATGTGATGTTATCCAATATTTTAAAAAAAACTATTTATTAATTTGAAGTAAATTGTAAAAACTTATACTCTGTGAAAATGGAATAAAGTCGGTTGTATTTGGCAGACACAACCCCATCAAAGAGCAACTGTAGGACTCACCTTTATCGTCGAAGATAAATGTATCATAGAGTATCCAAGCTAAGTCGTATTATGTCAAATAATGCCTGGCATCAAAGTTTAACGATTTTCCCTTTTTTTAATTTATTTTAATCTGATTCTGAGATAAATGTATAAAACCACTACATAATTGTTATGACAATGATTTTAATGACAAAATGTATAACAGTGTTAATGAAGAAAACGTGGGTTCCACCGTATCGTGTTTGTAGAAATCACCTTACTGCGATACACACACAACATAATTTCAGGCACTTTTATGGGCATTTAAATATTGAACATACCCCAGTTTTTTTTCTTCAAAGCATTGTCTTGAAACAGTTGTCGGTTTTTTGCCAACCCTAAACTCATTTTGCAGATTCGTCTGTGGTGTAGTTACTTTCAATAGGGCAATCATAACCGACACACAGTAAATAACCTTCATAGAAGCTTATTTTATTGCATGAAAGCTCAGCTCCAGCGCTATACTTAATACAAATATGCCTTTTTTAACAAATTTCTTGATTAAAACTTAAAACAATGTCTTCTAAGTAGTTTTATTAATATTTGTAGAACACTTCCCCTGGCCGGCTGTAGATGTTTCCAGTGCGAATCGCTTCCATAAGATACTTCACGCTGAACAAGCAAACTATCAGGAGCACTGAAAAGAAGAAAATAAAAAAACTATTCATATTTTATATTTACTAACTAATTTTGTGGATTTCATTAAGAATAGATAGATAGAAATTTTATTTCGTAAAACAGACGAATACACACAAAAACAAGACAGAAAATAATAAAATATAGATTAACAACAACTTATACAACGACAAGGTGCAATAAAAAGGGGTATTAAAAATTAAGGGTATTCTACTTATGAATACAACTTTTACTATAAAACTATTATACCGAAAAATATTTCCGTCCATATTAAAAGTCCAAGTTTTACTTGACCATTAAGTATCGTATATATTTTTTGTAAAACGACAGAGACTAGAAACTAGAGATGCGAATATGTAAAATAATGTCACCTTTACTTCGTTCACAATTAACCATTTTCGTTTACTGACACCGATCGAAAGGAGCTAGACTTGAGCATATCTTAGCATATTCTATATTATCTGGGCGTTCTCACCCTTTCCCAATCTTTTCAAGGGCACTTGGCTTCATAAGCTTTTCTACCTTTTTTTCTTTTTTGGTCGGGAAACACTGGTCTCAGATGCCACAGAAAATCCACAGTCGCGTCTCTACCAATTATCATTAAATATTTAAAAGCTTAGAGCTATGGACACAGAAAAATAATAGTTATTTATTGGTATCAGAACTTAAGCTTGATACACTGCGCACTAGAACAACGCACACATAGACTTCGCTCGGGCTCCAACTGTCTGTAGTTGCAGTTTTTCAGACTGTTCCATAATTTCGTGTTCGTGAGTTTGTCTATGTGTGCCTTCTCGAACGAAGCTTATCTTCTGTTACTTATTATTTGTTCCATGCTATTGCCCTAACTCCATCCAGTTAAAATATCAGATTCAAAATACTTAAGGTGATTTATCTGCGCGGAATATAATTTAATAGGGTGTTGTGTTCGTACACCTATCTATTCTGTTTCTTCTTTGGGTACGTATAAAATTGTATACATATTTACTTACAGTCGGAAAGTGCAACAAGCCCCAGCTGTATCCATCCAGCCGACAAAGCCTCCCACACTATAAGGATGATACTGAAGAACAGGTGGAAGAAGCTGTACGAGAAGAAAGTGCTTACCAAGCACTGGTTGGCCTGAAATAAGATTGATGGGAGCGTGAGTTATTTAGTTTGGTTCAAGGAAGCCACTCTCTAATTCTTATGTTCCCTTGTCTCTTTTCCTTCCTAGAGGAAGATACAAGACTGACTAATTATA
The DNA here is from genome assembly GCA_963576865.1 of Anania hortulata. NCBI lineage: Eukaryota > Metazoa > Arthropoda > Insecta > Lepidoptera > Crambidae > Anania > Anania hortulata. The sequence continues at coordinate 4,628,166 of OY756400.1, forward strand.
TTTAGGGGCTATACGCCCCTAAATATAATTAGTCAGTCTTGTGAGTGTGAGTGTGACAATGATTATTTTAAAACAGCATTCATATTTTTTTAGAAAGGATATTGGACTTGAGACAGTTCTAAAATGTATAATCTACCTTTATTTATTCATTAGAGAGAGATATATATATATACATATCTGAATCTAACTTAAGTTATGAACACTTTCTTTCGCGGCAGAGAATCAGGCATATTGTGTTGTGACCAGGTATTAGGCGATAGTTGAGACCTAATAGTAAATAATAGCTGTTATAGTGTAATAGATAAAGTACGATATAATTAGAGCTTATTAAACTGGTATTTGTAGTATTATCTAGTTGATTATTTTGTCTGTAGTTACGTACGTTGTATGTGTAAATTTAAAGTATCTACAGCCGTGAAAGAAAATGGCTTACAATTATGTTATCTATTCATTAAAAACATCGCTTGGGAGATTTAATTAAAAGAGAAATATGTAATGTAATTGTAAATTTAGGTAATCGATTATGATCACAAATTCACAATATCACCCAAGGGTGCAAAAGGCGCAGGGGTTCGATAGAAAGATGGAATGGAACATGAAGGGACATGGAGAAGAAAGAAAAAACATATTAACTGGAGCCTTTTTTGACTTACGTTTGTAAGTAAGTATTTTATTTGATGCATTATTTGGAGACAGTTCGGCAGACGGACGAAAAATTCTACGAAAGCAGCCATCATGGTCACACTATTACAACTTTTTGTGGCAATTTTCCGGTACGTTCGTATGATGCGGATGTTATCTCATAATGGTCAGTTGCGCAACTAAGTGGTCAATATGGTATGGTGGTTTTTTACAAGTTCATTGTGCACTTCGATTCCGTGTTGCGTAAACACAACATGTCGATTCGTGAGGAAAGTTTCAATTGGGGCAGATCGTTTTAAAACTATGGACGAAGATGTAGTAGGTGTACAGAGTAGGTTTATTATTTTCGGGCAACGCAACGTGAGCACTTAAGAAATGTATAAAGAGCTAAAAAAGGTTAATTTTCCTAACATCTTTTTTAATGGCACTGTTGCGTAAGGTAACCTTATTTTTTTCTCTCTATATCCGTATCTAATAGAGTTAAAATTCCGCTTTATGAGAGGTTTAAGGTTATGCTGACAAAATGCGTTTTGGCAGCTTTTAAAAATTTCGTAAAATCGGTAATTGGTATCATAATATTTATTGATAGTACGAGTATTTTTAATTCACATAATATTGCATAAGGAAGGGGAAAGACATCATTAGTGTTACTTAGCGTCTCTTTAGTATTTATTGCTTTGTTTTATTCGTATAGTGCTTACCGCTGTGTATCTCTATTGTGGTTTTATGTTTCTTAGATTACGAAACAAAAAAACGTTTGCGGAAACTATTTTTATAATTTGCTGTATGTTAAAAGCTAACGAGCGGTTATTAATTGAGAGTTTAAAACTTACATTTTCAAACATAATTATTTTATTGCCTGAAATAACAATTGGCACATAATATATCAGAATCAATCCGCTGTAAATGTTTATTGTATTTTTTAATGTATGTGCTGTAGGAGTACCTTAATAAATAAAATAAAATAAATTAATTTAAATTTTACGCGAACCCGCGACCATAATATTTGACCAAATTATTTTGAAATATGGCTTAACCTTTATGGTGCATGTTGTATATAACCCTAAAGGCTACCGCGGATGCGCAAGTTCCTCACGCGGTCCTTACGCGTGACTCCGCACATCCACCGCAGCATATTCATCTCCGTGACACGCAGCTCCTGCTTGTGTCGCTCAAGTAGCGGCCATGCTTCGCTGCCATATAAAAGAACAGGCCTAATGATGGACTTATAGATCTGTCCTTTAAGCTTAACCGGCATTCTGGGGTCACAAATGACACCAGTCACCGACATTTGGCCCACGCAGCAGCAATGCGTGCTTTGACGTCGCAATCGATGTCTCCGGACGCGTGAAGTACAGATCCAAGGTATTTAAACTGGTCCTTGCGCTCGACCTTGTCTCCGCCTATGCGAACGGGTGTTGGATCTGTAGAGTTACAGGCCAGGTACTCGGTCATACGTACATACTACAAAAGCGTATCTATTATTTTTGTCAAAAAGAGGTCCTAAATATATAAAAAAATAAATAAATTTCGTCTGATTTGAAAAGATACCTACTAGTTCTGTGAATTGGGTACAATACATGTATACAGTACAGTATGTCTTAGACATTTTTGATATTCTACCAAGTACTAATGTTAAAGACTAGAATACATAAAATCTTAAATAATTAAAATCTTTGCATCAATCACCAAGACAAAAGGTCATTCTAAATTGCGGTCCAAGGGACTCATTACCGCTGTGCTTCAGACGAAATTGTTTAGCTCTGGTTCCCAAACATTTTAGTTCACCTTTTATTTCTCTAAAGTGTTAAAGTTTATGTTTTCAGGTTGGTTAGGTTAATGGAGATGGTAAGTGGCAATTAATCGGCATTTTCATTATGGCATCACTGGTAACACTTTCGTCTTTAGGCACTGTGGTATTTTGGATGTAAAGATGTTGTGTAGTTTTAATTTCATTAAATGAAGTGAATTACAGGTGACAGGCGATTATTTTCGTTAGCTTTTACCACCGCTAAATTAGTTAATGCTTTTTCTTTGTAGTTAACATGTAAAACTGGAGGATTTAGGTACTTTCTAGTGGTTCTGTTTTCGCTGAACTTGAGAACCATAAATGGGCTTATCGTAACACGCCATCACATAGAAAGTGTCGTTTGTGAAATGCATTTGTTTGATCTATTGTGTACATGGCACCAATGAGTTTGCTCGCGGCATTTGGCGCAATGCATTTCAAAATAAAGTCGCGGCCACAGTCATGATCATTAGTGAAAATTATCCTCTTTAGCAACTTTCTCATGAAGAATAAGTATTTACAGTAGAGACATTATATGCTCAGTCACTATAATATATTATGAGAAATTGAGTTGTTGGTTGTAGGTAATGTTAATTAGAAAATAACTTTAAAAAAAAATCAACTTTATTTGGCGGACCATTAGGTATCATATTTTATGTATTAAAAAATATTAATATACTATACTTATTCAAATTCACAAGTCAAATTGTTTACATAAACCTAGAGTCCGGTCAACTTACCGAAATATAAGGTCATTTAATTCTTAACTCTCAATCTAACACGTTTAAAGAATAGAATATATAATTTGTTTGCCTCAAACTGTGTACCTACAGTACGGGTTTTAGTATGTCATACAGACCTTACAAGATAGTATCAAAAGTATTATACCTTTAGTAGTAGGCATGCAAATTACATATGTAATCAAACTAAACTATGAATTTATCGCGGCCAGACAAGACACGCGACTAATAAAAAGAAGAATTCCCAGAAGTGTATATGATGATAAATTGACTATTCACCTTATAAGCCCCACACGTGAACATCACCGCGAACAGTAGCAGCGCGAGCCCAATGCTGATGTAGCTGATGCTGTAAGCCATGCTCACGGTCCGCACCAGCTCGTCTTTTGACGTGCCAAAGATGCTCTCAAGATTCTCGAAGTTTTTGAACCGTTCGTCATTCTCGTTGGCTCGGGAGACGAGGGTGAGACCTAGCTCGTAAAGATTGAAGGCGATGACTGCTATGCATATCGTCTGTAAAATAATAATAATATAGGGTTACTGGTTAGACGAAAGAATCGCTTTAAAGGTCATTATCTCAGCTATGGACGTCCACTGCTGAACACAGGCCTCCCCCAATGACTTTCATCGAGGGGGAATGCCAATACTCGCCACGCTTTGCAGACGGGTTGGCAAGCGCAGTTTTTTCTAACATTTCGCATGCAGACGCTGCTGTGTTTCGTGCTACAGGAATTAGTCGCCTCCTGTTGGCGGTGGGGAAGTGTATTCTTTATAGGTATTCTACTCTTAAAATAATCAACTTTCACTATCGCTCCAATATTGAATATTATTTACTTACAGAATATTATTTTTAAGTGTTGAAAATATTTTATGGATAGAGCGTCAGTTTTATTACGTGTTGCGACGTTAGCCCCATAGTAAATTTAAGAGCTGTGAATTTTAAATGAATATAAATTTAAAAAAAACTGTTCACTTTGATGACCAAAACCTCCTGTTAAAGTACATTCCTCGCTCAACCTGTCACCAATATTAACATAATTATGATATTAGATATAAATTTCATTGTAAACTAAACGAGATCGTACCTACGTTGAAAGTTGAAATACCATGCTGACGCTTGGTAACGCCTGACATGTTTGATATAGCAATGTTCCAGACACGCAACATCATCCGTGTATCAAACCTTCAGAATAAATTCAGGCTGCGACTATGGGCACCGTGTAGCGGAGCGTAGTGATTCCTGTTCTGTGATGGGCACTATGGCTAGGCTTAGACGGCGACTATTTTGTATAGGTAGGTAGTATTTTTTTATTTAGGTTTAAATTCTTGCAACAGCGACACTAATTTATTATTATCATAAATGTATTCTATTATGCCAAAATAATATTATCTGCGTAGCATTTCTACTTACTATAACGATGTATCCAAAAACAATGTTCCCTGCCCGCAGGGGAAAACAAAAGAAGAATTTTCTTGTCATTTTTCCCAATCAGATGTCATGCCAGATTCTGAAAATAATAAGTAAGTCTGAATTTGGCTTTTTTATCCTAGTGTACGTTACTAACTACTGCTAACTACTTTTAATATTATTTATTTTATGTGTATGTTAGTGAAGATGTTTACGCTTAAATCATGTAGGTAGGTGAAGGCGGTTGATCTGGTTGAACATTAGTTAAGATTCCTTGATTTAGACAAGTTACAAAATATTCTGGGAAAACAAAATATTTACAGACGCGGCACTGGAGATGTATTTTTGTTTGAAACATTATAATTCAAATTTCCATACGAAACCACATGAAGCGTATACGAAGCTATAGGAAATTGGTTACGATTTTTAAACAAATAGGAATTGTTATTTAAAAAAATGTGGTACTTTTTAAAACTTAATTACACAAGAATGCGTGAGGGGTTTCTTGTTGCTTGCTCTTAAACGACAAGTAAGATCCACTTGGCCTTGTATAGTATCTACTTGATTAACTCTTTTTGAAAGCACTAATGACTTTATATACGTACGTGTTGTCCCTCCTGCTGAACAATCGCAAAACAATCGAGTGACGTTTGAAGGCGTGTGAGTCAATGGATTAATTTGGCTTAGAATGTGCGATGACAATGCCTAGTGCTAAAAATAGGGCCACTGTTCGTTAAAAAGTATAAAATACTCGTATAGCTTCAAATGTATTAACAACTTTTAGTTTAATACCTAAGTGACCTAAACAACCTCAATTGAAATAAAAAATAAATAAATAAATATACATCAACAACATCACATACATTGCTCTGATCCTATGGTAAGTAACCAAAGCACTTGTGTTACAGAAATCAGAAACAACGACGGTACCACAACACCCAGACCCGAGACAGTATAGAAAAGTTATTTTTCTACATTGACCAACCGGGAATCGAACCCGGGACCTCAGAGAAAGCGACACCAAGTCCGGTATGCTCGCCTCTCGGCTTCGGAGGTCGTTAATTTCTTAATTTTATTTCGCTTACTTAACATTTTACTGAGTATGTAAATGATTCGATTTTATGGAAGTAGTAGTTGAAATATCCCAAAATTAAATTTTAATGACATTTACAGAATCATTAAAATTAAAGAAACTCAATCTTTTAATTTACAAGATTTAGTTAAATCTTGTAAATTAAAAGATTGAGTTTCTTAAGAAAACTGCTTAGGCGAGCAAAAGATATATTTTTCAGAAAAATATTACATACACATATTATTATATTTTTTGTCCTGTATAATTATTGTATTAGAAACGCTAAACAATTTATATAGTTGCGATGAGACCGGAGAAACCGAGGATGTTTTCTGATTTCAATTGATTGAAAACGCGAATGTAGTCAGAAACAATAGTTAGTTTTACATACACTATTGCTCTAGTGGGAGTGAACTCGTGAACTATCCCACGAGTTCAAGTCCACAGTTCAGTTCTCGTTTCGCGCTGCTGGCTTTGAACAATGAATATGATGACGGTAACACAACTTGCAACGACCAACAAACAGACTATATGTATATACTTATCTACAAAGTTTTCAGAAACAACAAATGACTAATTTTGAAGAAAATTTTATTTTTTAAATAAAAACAAAAATATTATGTTCCTACCATACAAAAGTTTAATCCTTTCTCGACTCAGATTTAGCATTTTTTTTCCGCTTACAGAGTTTGAGGACCCATTATAAAAAAATAACATAAGGAATTCGACGGGTGTTATTTCTTTCTAGCAATTGTATTTGTGCACGCAATATGGGTAGAGCGTCTTGTAAATGAAAACAAAGACTGACGACCAAAATCACTTAAAATTTGTAATTATTTGGTACATTTTTATCACCTAAACGTGATTCAACTAAAAAGCGAGAAAAGGGCTAAATAACGTCGCCTTATTTGAGAACGACAATAATAATTAAAAACGTATTTACCAATATTGCTATACCAACTTAATCATATAGTACTTAACCATAAAAGACATTATACGGATACGGGAATGATTACAAAAAAAAATCCTCCCGTATTTATTCATAAAAACTCACTAAAAACAAACTCCACTTCCTGATGTTGCATGCTTACCATAAATGCCAAACAGTACGTAAACAGTGTTGTTTCTACGTCAAACTCTACAAAGACATACGTATACACAAAAACAAAACAAGGTTCATGTAATACTGCAATGAGAGAACGGTAAGTCTCCTAGTAGCCAAACTTCTTTAGTAAGAGGAGGCACTAAAAAGGACCATATAATTATAGTCCGTAAATATTTTTGTAGTAGAGTTATTCTTTGCAGATCAGAAATACTTTATTTGCCAAAAATGTTTACACTTATTATCTGCAAAAACAATAATACAAAAAATATATATTATTGACTATGCTTAATTCAATGAAAATATTAACCTTGGACCCACTACACTAGGCAGGCCTGTGTCGTGGGGCCCAGATTTGAATTTCTATATAAACATAAAAGTGACAAGTATAACGAGAAAGCCAATTGCTTAATGATAAATACACACCCGTTTCTCATTTACCCATTTCACACACACTTGGCGTCCTATTTTCGTAAAAATTTCCCACTTTTCAGGGAAATTTAAGACGATATTAAAAGCACCACACACGCACTACCGTCACCACCGAGGATAACCCTGGATATGCTATTTTTGGCCACCAATTTTAATTCATGAGATTAATTGGAGCTTAAAGGATGCTGGGTTGATATACCAAGGAATTAGTAAGAGTAGACAAAAATATGTATTAGTATACAGAGGGTGTCTAAAATACTTAAAGGGATATTTATTCAAGATGGTGATTTTGGTGTACTATTAGGAGGCGAAAGAAAGGATATGTAAAGGATAATTAATATTAATTTATTATTATATAGATATCTGTTCTCTTACATAAAAAGTAAACATCGCCACTGGCAGTCTTAAATAAGATTTAAAAAAAGTTTTAGTAACTTTCAACTTAAAACCTAACTTTAACTTTTTTTAATTATTCTATAAATAAATAGTTGTTCTGAGTATGAACGTAATGTACAAATTCGGTAAACATGCAAACTGTATATCAACGGTCTATGAATAAGAGCGACCTCTATAGTAAAGCCGCAAGCCATTTTTATGGCCTTGGCCTATTCAGGACCCTCACCCTCCGGCTACACCTTTGCAGTGCGGCGAACTGTGACGATAAAGCCCAGGTTCCTCTGAAAGTGACTTTAAAATAAACAAAGAAAGTTTTATATAGATTTAAATAAATATGCATTTGAAAAGAAATAGAGGCTCAATAGGCTTACTAAGGGACAATGACAATATTTAACTAAAAAAAAAACGATTGCTTTCGTAAATTCGAATCCTAGACCCTTCGCTATTTGGGGGACTGCTCTTCTAGCTAAGCTACGGAGGACCATTTTTCAAGTGGTTAGCTGTTAGTAAGTCATCGATAATGATAACTATTAAAATAATAATTGATCTCATAGTTTAAAAAACTATAAAACGCACTTGTATATGTACTGCACTCGTCAAAACTAAACGAATGAGCCCAGAAGTAGGTTAAAACTACTTCCAAGATTTGATTAAATACTTAGTTGGTTAGTTAGTTACAATTAGTGAAGCTAATACAAGTGTGTTAAAAATAATTTATTTTTGCAAATAGTCCGTTAATGGCACTTTCATCGTTATTGTGACAGTACAAATTAAATTTTAATAGAAGAGAGGTGGTCAAATTTCTAGAAATATTTGCTGGTAGGAAAGTTACGCGAGCGTCGCATTATAAACTTGCATATGGGGAAACTAGATTTATATCGTAATCCATATGAGTGTTAGAAAAGTTGGCGTAATACTAATCAGTAAATAAACACACAGCTTTCAATTTCAGATTGTATCTTACAATAAAAAAGAGTGCGAATGTCATATATATCACCGTATTTAAGTAAAATGCTCTTATCTAGACATTCACTCCAATTTAGCACGCCTTTTTTAAACTTTAATTGTAACTAATTATATTAATTAAGTAATCAAAATATTTAACAAATCCATTTCATCGTCATTTTAACTGTCGTATAGATTTAAAGTGGGAAATGTTAAATCTGTATATGGCAACACTGGGCTATGGTGTACCAATAGTAGAGCAATGCGTGGGTTTTTCCAAATCGATGCTACAACCCTTCTTATTTCTACCGCAGGGTAGGTGGCATATTGACGGCCGTCAGGTCTAGTGGTTCGCACTTTGGACTTCAAAACGGCGGTTGCTGGTTCGAATTCCGAAAGGGGCAAATGTTTGTGGGATGAGCTTAAATATATTTTGTACCAAAGTCAATGATGTTTATAACTAGACAGGTCTATCCATTATCTAGATAGTGTAGCTAGTACAAATTTTGCTTAGTTTGGACTTCATTATCACTAACATCGTAGGAGATTAGAGTCAAATGCAAACTCAGTTGCAAATAAAAAACATGCATTCGTGAATTCAGAACGTGAATACATCTACTTAAATCACTGATTTACTAGAGAGATAACGTAAAATAACCAGAAATCTCACGATTTTTTAATGTAAATCTCCTTAGATAAGATACACGACAGAATAATACGACCTTTGTTTAAGCATGTCTGTCTAATACCTCTATAAACCGTGTCTAAACAAGTTCAGTTAATTTTGTAACTATTCTGAGTGACTATTAAAATACTGAGCCTCTATAGTACCCAGGGAAGGGACTATTGTAACTTTACCATTCTAAATTAAACCTTAAAATCTACTCGGAAAGTCGAAAAGAGAATACAGATGAGACTTTCTGGTGAGTACTTTGACAAAGATAAATTAGGCACAGACAGTTGAAAGCATGAATTTATATTGTCTGCTTACGATTGTTTTTAAATTGGATCTAAAGAAATGTCGGAAAAAGAAAATTGGACACAATTGAGATAAAATTAATAGGTTTCAATTTATAATAATATTTTTACTAAGTACTTTAAATTTTGCTTTTAAATCCTTAAAGATCATCATCACGAGATATCATATTTATTGACAGATATAACTTTTGTCCATTACTGATCGATCAGTTAATTACTATTTAGTTCTTTATAATTGGGATGTTGACACCATTCATGAATTATTCCGAGACGCTTCTTTTTTTAAATAACACCTTATTTAATTAATTTGACTAGTCATAATTTTAATTGTTTCTTGAAATATATTTTTTCCTTTAAAACTAATAAATAGATAGTCAGTTGATTTTAGTAAACAGTGACGTCACTGTCCGCTATTACCATACAAATTCTAAGGAAGAGGTACGTTTTGACAGCTTTTAAAAAGTATGTCAATTGATTGGTAGTGTCAACTACAGTATTAAGATAGTTAGACTAAAATGTCAAAGAGATCATACTAAAATCTGTTGCAGGTACAGCCGGTGTCAGTAGTACCTTAATATTTGATAAAATTACAATGCAAAAGTGTAATGGAAGTCAAGTTATTGTGAAATTAAGAAAAGTCAGTACTATATAAAGTTAGCTAGGAAATTAGTTTTTTGATGATGATGATTTTGATGCTGACTGTACTTATTGTTACTATACGGATGTATTTTCTCTCAAACTCTATTCAATACCCAATCCTGCAATTATTGTCATTTTAGTGTCATAATAGTATTAACTTAATCCTCTAGCGAATATTATTTAAATAGACAATTTTAGCATCAGCTGTATGCATGCATACCAATGGTATTTACATTGTTATTCCATACACAATATTATGCACATTGTGTTTGTCATAGTGCACGCGAATGCAACTCGCTTTGGTTTCGCTTCGTTTATTGATTGGGAATTAACACAATAGAGCTACAGCGCCTACCTACGCACGTACTCATTTACAATGATGACTGAACATACAATATAATATTTGCACTCGTACATAAACTTACACTGAGTGCAGAAAAAAGTATATGATGGTAAAATGATTAAAAAGTCATATTTAAGAAAAATCATTTAAAACTGGCCATCCTTACTTGACAGCTTCCTACCGGCCAATATAGAAGTCATTGGGGGAGACCTAGTCATTCGGCAGAAGACGTCTTTATAAAATGAATTTCGTTTTCCTCGTATGAATAAAAATTGTCCTCGCAATTTGTTTGCGGCCACGTTACTAAAAAAATGGGATCCTTATTTTTAAAATCATGTTTTTTTATCTATATTTGTAAGTTATGTCGCCATTGATCGAACAAGAAAACACCCACATTTTTCCGGTACTTAACCCATCTTATATACCACTACAGAATAGATATTATACTAATAATACGTAGGTCACACTATAAGTTTTGCGTAACTTAAAAAAACAACATGTTTTAACCAAAATATTATGTTTATTGCATTTAAAAATACTCTCCTTTACATTTTAAACATTTTTTCATGCGATCAAACCATTTTTTAAAACAGGAGGACCACAGATCTGAAGGCATGTTTTCTACGTGCTGATTGCACGTAGGCAGTGATTGCTATCACTGCCTCTTCGGAGTTGGTAAAAGTAAAACCTTTTATCAAATCCGATCAATAATTATTTGTTATTTAAATATATATTTATAAATGAATTTCTATTTCCCTTGATCATCGCATCACGCATGAACGGATGGAAAATTTCGCAATTTTTTTTTGTTGTGTTTATTACTGTCAGGAAAACGTTCTTTTAAAAGAAAAAAATAAGAAAGTTGCCAAACTAAAGACCACGCGAACGAAGTCGCCGGCAACAGCTTGTTATTTATAAATGCGAAAGTAGCTCTGTCTGTCTGTTATCTTTTCACGCCTAAGCCGCTGAACAAATTTTGGTGATTTTTCGTAAAGCGATAGATTGGACCTTGGAAAAGGATATTTTGCTGCGAAAACTGAACCGATTTTGACAAAATTTAGTACGATAAAAAGTTGAACCCTAGGGAAGGACATAGGGTATTATTTTGATCGGACGACCTGATGACAAAATGTAATAACCAGACTTGCTGCATCTGGGATCATGGTCAAAGCGACGGTACCCAGACTTGGAACTGGACAAAGCGCTAGAAAGAAGAGATGCAGTCAGTGTGAATTAGTTTTGTCATACTATTGATAGTTTGACTATCGATAGTTGACCTTGAAATTTGAAAGCACTATAGTATCGATAGTTTATTAGTTCTAAAGTAGCAACACTATCGATACTATCGACAGTATTGGGCTTAATAAATACTATTTCTGTAATTTAACAATAAATATTATCTCGATATAGTTTAATAGTTTGGGATTTTCAATACTATCGATAGTAAGCTAAGGAGCGGCAACACTAGTGTAAATCTCTTAAAATCTGTTGAAGCCTGGAGAATCCAGATCGGTCTTACGTTTTTAGGCTACTATAATTCGTACGAAATACTTTAGTGCAGCTAGCTAAAGGGTTTAAGTACATACTTTTTATTTTGTACTAAGTGGTACCACGGATACATGGTACAAGCCGGGACTCAAACGCATGTCCTCACGGTACACAAACAGTGATCTTTTCCCACCAGGTTTATCGACTCTGTAACCTTATTTATTCGTGAAGGACAATTTGTGTTTTTAAAAACAATGTATTATCAATACAGATTTAGTATAAAGTTTTGTTTATGTTTTGCTAACAGGTGGAACAAAACGGATAGTTAAGTAGTTTAGTTAGGTCGTTAATACAACCCGCATCAAAACGTTAATAAGACTGATAATTATTTCAAGTAGTTGAATTAGTTTGTCATTAAAATACATCATTTAAAACATTATCAGATATGCTAACAGGACCAAAGTGAGGTCGTCGAACTATTTGCATCGTTAATTAATTCTATTTTATGAACTTATGTTTAATGGATGAGTTTTTTAACTGGTTTCGATCAAAATTATGGAAACAAGACGTTGAATAAAATAACAAGACCGGGACTCGTTCATATATTAAATCGTCTCATTTTGTTTGTAACTGTCAGAATTTATTAATATTTTTATATTGGTTGGATGAAACATCGCAACTTTATTGGCTATAAGATTCGAACATTAACTGTAACTGTTATTATTCGTTGTTATATAAATGACTTTGAAGTTATTATTTGGGTTGGGCAGTGGGCACATTATTTACTAATACACATGTATATACACACTAACTGACATATTTCTACTTATATCTAAAGTTAAATACATTCCAATTACATGGAAGAAAATGTTTCAATAAATAACATACCAATACGCGGTTTTGTAGCAAAAACGATTGTCGTTTGTTTTCCAATCAATCAATCACCAGTGACAGCACAGCACACATCGATATCACATGACAATAGCATCACATAACTGGATACACAATAATGGCACAAAATAATGATACGAGAAAAAGAACACGAAAATTAATTTAAAAGAGGATCGTTCGAATTTTGAATGTTTGTTTACGGGTGCGCGCGCTCACGCTCCGCTGTGTAGTCGCGCGCGCCGCGAGGATGGCAGGCAGTGCGGTTACGTCATCGCGCAAGGCCGCCGCAACCTATTGACTTGAGCTTGGATTGGGGAATTAATCGGCCACCAAGCAAGGTCAGGCGGAGATGGGCAATGACATTCTAGTAAGGCTTGTGTCCATTACAATAAACAAGAAGCTCTTAAATCGAAAAACCGGTCAAGAACCCGGATTTTTGTAATTATTGGGATATTTTCACAACTCGGTAGTTAGTCCCCGATCAACCGACACAGAAATTTCTAAGTCCAAATTTAAATAAAATTCTTCGTAGGATTTTCTTTCAGATCACAAAAATATTGCTAGATATTACCTACATATTTTAAAATTTGCCTTTGGAAAAAAATAAACGCTTCTTCTTAACGAGTAACTTTCTATTTTTTAATTAAATGATTTCTTTCCATTATTGCATTCCTGTTCTGTAAGACCTTATGATGCATTGCATTGCTCCATTCCGGCCTTAAGACATATTAATCTGTGGTTACTGTGAGCTGTCATCAACGTATAAATCTGTACTGCATGCTCTGGCGTCGTCGTAATGCAGTGACTACACAAAACAGACATTCGCCGTATCGCAGACGCATCAAGGAAATCCAGATAACGTAAATTCACTTACGCAATTTAATTTATCAAGTACCTAGGTACGTCTACGGGGAAACATGAGTTTCACCGTACTTGCAGTGAAGCTACACGCCGTATAAACATCTTTTTTGGATAGACTGGTGACTGATTTATGAAAAATCTTTCCTTATAACCTGGTTACTATTACTCGATTGCCTTTGACTGTCTCTACTATAATCTAAGCAAGTTATCACTTCGCACTTCTCTATTCTCGTGTTCGCCATGACAATAGCTGTTGCGTCTGCATCCGATACTATCACCTCAGCGCTTATCGACTTTGTCGAAAGACAATGCGCACGAGGGTGGCCCGCTTGAGCTGCGATCCCGTGAACCGGAACGCATCAGTTCCTATGACAGCACTTTACACTCCATTCATTTTGACTCATCAAAGCCGGGAAATAATATAAGGCCCGTGTAGTTGCCAAATGTAAACCGGCATTAGGTTTCAAAAGCCTACTATATAGGCCCGTTTGTCAAAAAAATATTAAAAAAATACGCAAAAAATTGTCATAACCTACACAACATTCTGAACATAGCATTTGTTTATAGTACTTATACTTTAGGAGAAAAAATATATTAAAATCATTGAAAAAACCAACAGATAAGATGCTAATTCTCGTTCTTCTTTTGAACCGCTTGACCGATTAAATTTGTTTATAATGTCGATTGATAGGCCAACATAATAGCTACAAACTGAGCATTGGATTTTTTTCAACAATTGTTGTTGAAAAATATTATTTTCCCTAATTTTCGTTACCTAAAAACGCAGCGACTGTCGTAACAGCCCCAATGGCTTTCATCGGGAGGGATTGCTAATAATCGCCACGCCTGCTATCTATTTGTTATAGCCTACAAAATCGCTGTAACACAAGATTTCCATACATAATAATGTAAGCGAATAGTTATTATGTCTTTGAAGATTCATAAGCACGAGGTGAGATCGTTAAATGACGTTATAAACAGCCATATTGCGGTGGTGATACGTCATAAAGTAAATGATCGCTGTAGAGATGTATCGATGACAGAATATCCGAAAATTAATATAGAAAGTGGGTTCGTTTATAAGTTTTTAATAACTTCTACTTCTACTATGTAAAGACAACCGCACGTCAACCTACCACGAAATGTCAAATTTTCTCAGTTGATATTATTCCCTACGTGTCAGACTTAAAGTTGAAAATCGGTTTAATGACCTTTAAGTTTTCGGATAGGTTGACCTGCCGTTGTCTGTACATCTTTTTCTTTTGCTCATCTTCCTATAAGAAAAGAATTAATAAAAAAAAAAAAGTTATTTACTTAGATCAATTAAGTTGCTGAAACTGAGTCGCTCCTGAAAATTTGGCACTTACTTGCAATATAACCCTGTATATAACTCTTTTCATTCTTGAAGGAGCAAAAAAGATATACTGACTGTTAGTTACAGTGACAGAGAAAACCCTGAAATCGAGTATCTAGCTTTTTTTATGAGATATATTTTTTCTTTAGAAATGATTCTTAATCTGTTTTATCTCTTTAAGGAACTTTTATAGTAAGTATACTTAACTATCTTTACCCCAAGATTCGAATGATCGGCGCATCATAGAATTAGATTTTACACAAACCATCTACTCGTACATTTCTGATCAACATAAAGGCGAAAGTTAAATTATTGTAAGTTTAAAAAAAAAAATACGTTTACTAATAGTATTTTTCAAAGTAATAACTTAGTATATCGCTAAAAACGACAGAGTCCCGTATTATTGATTACAATCTCAATATTTGAAGATTTAGGCTTATTTCGACCCAAACAACCCACAACAACGGATATTCACTCAGATACCACATTATACGAAACACTCGCCCCACTAGGCATTGTATATCGGGTAAAATGTCGCCACGGGCTCGCATTCACGCAGGTAAGATAAATGGCGCGATCAGTCAGTGGAAACCCCTGGTGGAAACTGATGAGCGACTTTATTATAGTATTGAAATATTTGCACTGAGATAGGGTTGAATATTCACAAAACCATGATATTAAACTTATTTACTTAAAGCGTAAAAATGCCAAGCGGCGCAAATACGAGTCTTTAGCAAGTGACTACGTGTTTTCGCCATTTGATGCAGACGTTTGGACCGTGGGGACCGAATGCTAAATTACTTTTTTGAAAAAATAGCATCAAAATTGATTTCTTTTTCGGAAAATAAAAAACCTAGTTTGTTCCTCAGTTCCAGGCTTAGTTTAGCCATTCAGCGAGGAATCGCTGCCAGTATACTTGGCTCCATGCCTCACGGACACGCTTTTATTTTTGTTTAGGTAGTTTTTAGTTTTAGGTTCAGTTAGTTTATTTAAAGTTTTGTTTTATTTAATAATTATATTTTTAATTTGTGTTGTTTATCAATATAAATAAAGTTTTCTTTAGTATTTATTTGCAAAAAATTATCAATCACGTCGGCTTTATATGGTCATAATAACCTAATAGCTTTTATACCTCTAGTATTAGGCACCTTTAAAGGTTTTGCGTTATTCAAGAACGGCTATCATTTGTGTGATTAGTGATCACCAGTTAGTGTTAATGGTATAGTATATCTACTTACTATCAGTACAGTTAATATTCACTATATCCAAGACATGTGGACACTTCTGTACAAACTGAGGTTCGTGCATTAAACAGTGTTTTGAACGGAACGATCTTTCTTGTCTTGGGATATTATCTCGTATATTTCAATACCTTGGATTATTTTATTATTTAACTTTTTTATTATTTTACTGTGCCGGCGAACTTCGTACCGCCTCGTTTTTTTGTGAATCTTTCGAAGTTTTTATAGTTATTCTGCTATTCAGGACGGAGACAAATCCGATAAATCATAAAAATCTGCCCAGCCGTTCTAGACTTATAAATGGTTCTAACCCGACTTTGTTTCATATTTAAAAGATTGTCATGCAGTTCAAAAACTAACCTCAATGAAACAGGAAATATTTAGTGGTCAATTATGCCATCATCTAAAACGCACGTAAAAAGTTTTCTTAAAGTAAAAAACTAATTTCTTTTTTAAAGCTTTATTTGAAAAATGCTAGTCTTTTGTCGGCTCGAAAATATTATGCGAGAATAGGCTTGACTGCAGTTAGGTATGATTGTTAAGTTAGTCTTTTACAACAAAGTAATTTGTTTGTTTTGCCGGAGTTGCCAAACTACGAGCATAAAGAAATGAAGTTAGAAAGCGTTCGTCTGTTGCGCAATGCTTCGTTTTCAATTGTCGAAACTGCAAGTACTTACTGCAACAATAGGTAAAAGCGTCATTAACGCAGTGCATCGACCCGTGACGATTATTATATCTGTGACTGTCTTTTACACTTCAGTGGATGACAATTTCTAAAGGAAAAAGTTAATTATAATAACACTATTGTTCATCATTTCAGCCATAGGACGTCCACTGCTGAACATAGGCCTCCCCCAATTATAGTCATTGGGGGATTGCCAATACTCGCTACGCTTGGCAGGCGGGTTGACGAGCGCAGTTTTTTATAAGATTTCACACGCAGACGCTGCTGCCCGTCTCGTGCTACAGGAATTAGTTGCCTCTTACGACACACCTCCTGTTGGCGGTGGGGAAGTAAATTCTTTAAGGCCGTCCCCACACGGCACAACACTATTGTTACCTTCTCATAATAACAATTTTAGCAAATAATTAAGCTTTAACTTGAAATTAACTGACAAAGGATTAATGGCAGTGCGGCAAATTCAAAAATAAATCGGTACATTAATTATCAGCCAAGTGCGAGCCGGAGTCGCGCACTGAGGGGTCTATACCACCGTAGTCTCCACTTCAGTTTGGTATCGGGATCGGGATAGCACAACCTCTTACACTTTATTTGTATTTATAATTTGTATTAAACTATAGGGTTTGCATTATTTAACGTTTTTTAAAAAAAAAAAATGCAATATGATTTACTAGAAATTAATATTTTTTGCATTTTCTCCTATACAGAGTTTCCATAGCTACCTTTTAGGCAGCCACCTTCTGGCTCCATCATCTAGGCCCAGACTCCTTGTCAAGACAAACCAAACGAGCCTCGTTTTAGGACAGAGTTCCCATAGCCGCCTACTAGAGTGCCACATTCTGGCGCCATCATAAGATCCTATCATCTAGGATCAGAGTCTTCATTAGAACGAATCAAACGATCCCAAACTCGATGGAGTTGCGTAGTTTTATTACGGAGTATCCACTGTCACCGTTCAGGGTGACACCTTCTGGCTCCATCATCAGATCCTATCATCTAGGACCACAGTTTTCAGTAAGACGAATCGAAAGATCCCAAACTCAATGGAGTTGGGTCTTTTATTATAGAGTTCCCACAGTCGCCTTCCGGAGTGCCACCTTCTGGATCCATCATCAAAATATTTTAAGTTACTTTCGAGATTTGATTACATAGTGAGATAGTCAGTTAGTAAAGCTAATAAAAGTATGATAATAAAAGCTTGTAATTACACTTGTTTTTTACACAAAGAGATACAATTTTCATTATTACATACAGGGTGAACCTTCGCGAGAATTGTAAGAGTTAAATAAAGTATGTTAAGCATACCGAGTCTGAGCCTCGAGCAGCTCACTTCGTGTGTTCTTGAGAAAAGGCACTGAGAAACTTTTGAGCTCTTTCCTTGCCGTAATTTGAATTAGTGAGAATATACTTTTATTTGAGTTAAAGCAAGGTTTTTAATAGGAATGTTTTTACACTGTTTTTAACTATCATATAACCTCAGGAAGATGGCTGGCAGTGGATAGATGAAAAAAGCCGGAGATCGTGCTCTATGGCGCTCTTAAGGGGATGCAGTGTAGGCTGACATGAATGAATGAATGAAACTATCATTATACTAGCTAGGCTAGTTGACACTTTTTTAAAAATAGGTCTTAAATTGTTAATAAGTGTTCCATTAGACCGAAAAAAAATATTGTATTTTTTAAGACTTAGAAAACTACTAAATTTTAATTTTAAAATAATATTTTCATAAACAGACGAAAACGCTGTCAGCCATTTTGGTCTATGGACTATCTGTGCCATGACGTAGTCTCTCTACTAAACAAAAAAACAACTTAGACGTCTTTACAAATACAACCTCTCTGAATTAATCAAACATGATTTCTAATAGTTTACACAAAAAGTATAGTAATTATCATTACTGTATCGTTCGAGAATGCAAAAATACATCAAAGACTCGAATGACATTTGATCGTTTACCATATGACTGACGTCACTCACGTCGCGATCATGGCGGATAGCGTTTTCAGAGTTTCAAATTATAGATTAAAACATTTTTTTTATTTGATTTTTACAGCCGTCTTCTACTTTTAAGTATTGAAATCGATATATTTAGGTTCATAAAGTCGAATACTATGTGAAATAATTCTTTGTTTAATTAATTTTGATTCGAGTCAACTAGCCTATTATTGATTCGGGGTCAGTGGTATCGGACAAACAAAAGTGTTAGGAAAGCTATACCATGCACTAGGATTTTAATACACTTTACAAAATTCGCCTGACTTAGATGGGAATCGAACCCACGTCTCTCAACCCTTCGCGTTCCTCTTACCTGTAACAGACCGGAAAAACAATGGAAAACAATGGAGAAATTTTTTTGTGGCACGCGAAGGCTTAACTATCTGAGCGACTGCTTTTCTAACTGAGCTACTATCACTATCCAAATTGTAATATAATATTCTACTATATTATACAACTTTTACTATAGAAGCAATAGTGAAATTAAGAGAACAGTTATTTCATACTCAGAACCATGTTATACAATATATTTGTCTACAATAATATTGCTACTACATTACTTTATTAAGTAGATTAATTACTTTATTAAAATGTAGATAGTGATACAAACGTCACCCTGTATAATAACATAATATGTGTAGTAACAAGATGTTAGTTAATTATTAAGATGCAGAAAGTTGGCAATATTAGGTAAGTCCGTCGTAACCCGTATCTCAAATCTTGCAATCTACTTTAAAATTGCATAGCTTTTACATTCTTACGTCAGAAGTATATTTAGTTATATACCTGTCTAGGTATCGATACCCGTCGCTCTTACTTATGACGTTCATCCATTACAATCCAAGAATATGGTGAAACGTACCATGGCTGGGAACGGGTTAAATGTATCCCATGAGATGAAATGGGTAAGGATTTAAATTTTTAAGTATTGAATTCTCGGAAAACCTTTTGCGAGAAGAAGGAAAAACACAGCCAATCATGATTTCCAATCAAAAATTTTCTTACGCCTAAAGTTAAATTTCCCCCTGAAACAAAAATTGATGTGGTTTCAAGCAGAAGGGAAAAACAGACGGGGAAAATGCAATCACTCCGCGGTTTCCTAAAAGGAAAAAATACTATTTAAAATAGACATTCGTTCGGAGACGAGGAAATTGGTCGAAGACTTCATCGGTATGTGGGACAAGTTGTAAGAGCTTTACGAAAAGAGATTAGGAAATAATTAATTTATTTCGAGCTTAACTCATGGAACCTAATTATGTTGTATAATTAAACTTGTAGCGCCTGAGCGGTCTAGTAGGGCTACTGTATTGGTCAAGTAATATTGCCTACAGTAATGTTTCAGGTGTTTGAGTTTTTGTTAATCGATTAACTTCTTTATAAATAATAAGGATACCGGAACCTCCGGTATTTCTTTACTATAGTTTATAGGGAACTTCACTTGGTTTGATTAGTATAGAACTACCATTTGATTGGGCAGGTGGTGAAACTCCATAGCTTTAGTGTAAAACCATTTTGTATTTATTTTATATTATATTTGTTTTTTTGTCAAACGCTTACAGAAAATAAAAAACAACGTTGAAGTCTTTTTCTTCTTCTGTCATGTCAATGGCGACTAGACGGACTTCGAGCAAAACTTGGCAACTTCTACGGCGTTTTGTGTCGCTCTGTTTAGGTCATCCCTCGTGCAGGTGTAGGGACACAAAGGGTAGGAGAGTAGGTGAGCCATAGTATGTAGGTCTGCACCACACATACACTTTGCCGCTCGGTCCTCATACCCCACCTTACCTGTCTCTTAACGTTAAATAAAAATAATACTTAAGAGATCATGGTTAGGCACAGTGCTTTACAATACGAATGAAGTTATTAAAAAGGCCTAACGTAAATTAAATAGTCATATAAGTCAGGGTGTTTTCTTACCAGCCATGCATTGCGCCGCGGATATCATATGTTTACTTCGTAACAAGATATTGGATTCGCGGTCGGGAAAATCTACGTGAGCGAATTCATTTTACGGGCCATTAGTTAATGTTCATTTCACTCCACTAAGCCTCTTTCAGTGAAAAAATATTGCCCTCGATATCACGTCTGTATTCACAGCGAGTGAAAATATTATAAATAGGTTATGCACGAGTCTATTTGGTTTGGTTTTAAACTAAAAAACGGTATATTTACTTAGTTCCGATACCAGTTGAGCTTTGAATCGCACGTGCATATTTTGATAACCGTGAAAGCCTTTTTTTAATTTATGTAGTTTGGTAAACCTCAATATAAAAGTACACGGGCTTTAAATATGTTTACATTTTGTAAGGTATCTATTTCAAGAACTTTATAAAAAGTTACCAAGTAAGCAAAGTATCAGTTGTTAAAAGTAACTTTAAGTGTATTTTAAGTAACATACATAATAGTGCTTTTAGGCTTTCGCACCTTAAAAAGTAAAAAGAAACCCTTGAGGGATCACTTTGTTGTGTCTGTTTGTCAAGTCCCTTTTCATTATGTGTTGACGTGTTGGTATGCTTGCTTTTATGTCTGTAATGTAGGTACTTCATAATGCTAACACAGCTTGACAATTACTTAGAAAAGTGAACACGTGGTGGTATCTATTGAAATTAAAATAATATCAAATAGGCTCAGGAGACGTATTTTTGAAGTATTAGAAATGAATCTTGAATTCGAACACGAAATCAATTCGTGTATGAAAATAGTTTCTATTAATTACTTCCCATTTTACGCATTTTTGAATCACTCGAAATAAGTGTTGCTATTAATTTAACATCTTGTAACTATTTTTGTTTCACGCAGAAAATATAAACAATAAAGCAAAAACTCATTATCGAACGTAAATAAAAAGTTAATAAATCAATCTTTGTCAATCATATGTTTACTTGTCAATGTCATTCTTTCGTACTTTCTACTAGTAAAAATTGAAAAACGGGTGGGTATGACCACTCGTAGCAGAATTCACGGAATGAATTTTCAAAAATAGTGATTCTAGGAATTCGCATGCGAATCTTGCGATTTCGTGTTTGGATTGGAATTCGCATGATTCAAAATACGTCTCCAGGTCTGCAATCCCTTGGAGCTGTAAAAAATACAAATATCTAAGTGAACGCAAACAAAGATACGGCCCACTATGCCGCATATTTTGACACCTGTAAGAGAATCATAACCTATAGGGTAATCCCTGTTGATCTAGAATCATGAACTTTAGCAAGAAGCAATGTCTTATCGCTCGAGTACTCGTAAAGGATAAAGGCCGAAAACCGTAAAAAAAAAGTTTTTCAATAAATTCGGAAAAAACGCTATAATTCTCCGAGACTTCCGCTATGGACGAAATATTTACATACCTACAAGTTTATACCGAACAATCGGTGAGCGAGTCCGACTCGCAATTGGCCGGTTTTTTTGAAATATATTGTTATTCAGTTTTAGAAACTTTACTTAAGTAACTATACTTACTTATAAACATCTGTTATCAGTCATATTTTAGTATTAAAGTACTACACAATAAGTAGTCCTTATCTAAAAGTAGCGTAGCAAGCGTTACACGGGATGTCGTAAATGGTAATTATAATTTGTTCAAAATTTGTGTTTGAAAAAGTAATATAAATTTTATTTACATATTTAAACTGAAATTCTGTCAAAGAATATTTTTCACGACATTTTGTCAAAGAGTATTAAAATTTGTTGTTTGTGATTATCTCTTTCGATTACCGTATGTTTCATAGGTGAATACCAAAATAACGTACCTAATTTTAAGTATTTTTAACTTTAGGTATGACAATTAGGTTCGATGCCTTTTGAATAATTAAAAAAAATTATAACAACCTGTATTGTACCTACGATGGTCCACGTAGATGCCCGAGATAGAAATGTCATTGACAACAAAAGAATAAAGAGCTCGTGTCGAACTGAAAGAACGTAAGAACATCAATCTCAGTGTGAGTCGACTGATTGTGCTGTCGGAGGGACAAATCGCGTGAATCAGCGTGAGGTGCTCTCGGAGTACCGATCACTCTTGTAGAGGTATACAAGGTGAAGGATTGGACGAAGGAATCGCGATTTTTATTATTTGTTTCTTAAATTATTCGCTGTGTGCGCGATGACAGCGCCCCTAGTGACCACAATTGTTGTGGACTTGAGTCTTTCAAATTATGGCAACTGGATGGTTTGAGAATGATTTTCGGATTGTTTTTCTTCGAAATTAGATGAAAATATCTAAAAAGTTTGCGCATATTATAATATGTGATTTTCTTACTTGAATTAAAATACGAATTTTATAATACCTACGGGTATTTAATCAATCAAAATCAAAATGTGCAAAAAGGGTAAAAAAATGTATTAGCACAGCGTGTGAGAGATTTTGAAGAGCTCAGAACCAACGGACAAAGCTACTTAATAAGATCTGTGATCATAAGACAAACGTCTGTAACACAAATTCCCTACAAACTTTTTTCTTTTCTATCCATTCATTTCTTTGCTCCAATTTCCATCTTGATGTTGGAAACAATAAAACGATGTATGAAATGTTTTCCCATTGTTTCTACACTTTATAACAGAACACGTATGACCCATATCGCGAATTTTAACGTTTTCACTTAAAAATACTTATTAACGTTAGTATGGAATTCTATGGAAATATAGCATTTTGACACATGACAGTCCAAAGTTTTTTCACATTTCTGCTACCACCCCCCACCACCTACTTCGCACATAGCGAATAGCTACACAAAGATGTATTAGGTTACCTATCATTATTTACTGTATACAAATCCTTTTTGAAATTACGTTCCGTTCTAAGTGATTTCTTTCGTAAAAAACCATGAACTAAATTTGTTTATGTTTTATTAGGTATTTTTTTTACTATTTCCGTTACTGAATTATTCACACAATTTATTAAGCTAAATACAATGATGATAAATTGCCTAGATTGAGCATACTGCTTGAATCGTACTAAAAAAAAAACAGGCCAATATTGGTCGACAATTAGGTACTTAGCGATGTTATTTTACTTTTTTATTTGTCTTGTCTTCCTTTATAGTTTCTTCACACTTTATTAGGACAAATTGCAATTTCCAACATCTCAATTTTGCCTAGCGGCATGCACGTCTCTAGTAATGGAACACGTGCTGGGAAGAGATGTAACAACCAGGGTCTGGAACAATTTTGTTGTAGATTTTGCTGCCTCGATGTTATATAATGGGTCGAAGGCTAAATAATATTATTTAATCACTTAGGTTGGCTGGTCACTGGTAGGCTAAATACAAAAACGTGCTGATTATTTTTTCGCAACTGAATTTCTCCTTGTATAAAAAGATATAATGTTGAAAGTTTCTAATGTCTTTCTGGGTAACCTTGAAGTTACTTTGCCAACAGGCTAAGTTTAATCAAAACTATTAACTAGGCTGTGATCAAACTTTGTACACAAATTACAAAGTGAAACACAAACTTAATTTTGCCATTATAAGCCAGTAGCATTGGAATATATAGTGTCATTTACATAACCAAAATCTAAAGGGTAAAATTAAAATCAGTTGACAAACATACACATGATTATCAAAACATTATCTGCGAAATGAATTAATAAATTTTAACATAGGTATATTAAGTAGAACAGCTGAATTTTTCACTGATTTCGATTTCACCCTGTATCAGAGCGTTTTTTGGAACAATACTTTCGCAATAGTGCCAAGATCTATAAATTGCAATAATTTATTTAAAGTACTTTCTACGTCACAGCTTGCCGCGATGCCGTCTTTGAGATCTATTAATCGTTTTAAGTTTTAAGCTCTTGTAAAAGAGTTGAAATTCGCATAAAACCCTTTTCGCGGACAAGGCCGAGGTGAAATGCTGCATAGTGGAACATGGGTGACCTTGCGTCGTATTTGGCAATCCTCGCGTCGATACCGCAGCGCTGACTCACGCGACTCGTCCGGATACGAGCCCTTGACTTCCGCTTTAATAAACAAACTGAACGGGCTAACCATGGTATCACCTTTAATTTTTTTTTGTATAATTTACCGTATATATCCGAATGTTAGTAATAGTTATAATACCGATGTTATAATAGTTAATCTGCTTTAAGTTTTATATGCCATAACTAACCCAACTTTGTTTGATTTAGAACTAGCTGACCCGGCGAACTTCGTACCGCCAATAAAAGTTGTCTTTATTTATATTTTCTTACCTATAAACTTTCCTTGGACTTCTACAAATATTTCAAAATCAATATTAGCTAAATCGGTCCAGCCGTTCTTGACTTTTTGTGAGACTAACGTCATATTTTTTTCTTATATGTATATATGTAATAGACTATCCTATGACTGCTCTTGTTTGCATAAAATATCGGATGGTTTGAATAAAAATTGGAACAGATAAATATGAGTTTGGGTTTTCATTTGTGTAAGTCGTTGATTTGATCTGTTAAAAAAATCTTTACTTGCCTTAAACATGGTATACAGAGGTGTTACAAAGAAAATTAAGTACTAATCATGTTTAGCCAATTACAGAGGCATGCAAATTTAAATAATTAGGAACATAAATTAAGTATTAAAATTCTTTAAATATCAGTGATAATCCATAATCATGTCATAAAATAAAATATTATATTTTTAGTAAGTTACAATAATTATTAAACGAATGTTTGTCGATTAATATAACACTTTGTCTTTTTAAATTACTTAACGATCGCCAAATCCGACAATAGCATGAATCCGAACGTGGTGGAGTAGTTTTCCCAGAGAAAAACTCCATACAGATAGAGGACGTAAGGACGCCACCCCGGCGCGCCATAGCGGCGCCTGTCTTCTGCTACGCAACCGAATTAGGTTCTTTGTCGCGGTATTGCCATAAATACGGAAGACTTAGTAGTCTTACATCATTTATAACAAAATCTAGTAAGTTTCAAGCTCCTCCGACTTCCTTCTGTTTAGCCCGATAGGTCACGGAAACTGAGACACAAATCATTGTTACGCGGCCATTGACTTATATATTTAAATCAATGTACGCGGCCACAAATGTGGTTTGTGCTTGAAAGATTAATTTCGTTCCAAGACGCCAACTATCAGATTATAATATACGAGGGATGTATACGAGTATAATGAACAAGTCTAATCTTATTATCTTTATTATAAGATATTATTATTATATTCTTTATGCGGATGACAAAAAAATCTTTATGAAAATTTCATCTCAGGAGGACTGCCTTCTCATTCAAAGTGATCTAAACAGACTGCACGAATATTACAATAACAATAATATCACGGTTAACATTGGTAAATGCCAATGCATCAGTTTTAGTCGTAAAAAACAAATAATAACATTTCCTTATCACTTTAATGGTAATCTCATTGAAAGAACATACGCAGTTATAGACCTGGGAATTTATCTCGACTCAAAGATGTTGTTTTCACTACATATTGACCATATTGTTAATAAAGCATATCGTAATTTAGGCTTTATAATGAGAATTTGTAAACCATTTAGGAATATACAAAGCATTAAAACTATATACTATGCATACTGTCGCAGTATATTAGAATACGGAAGCCCCATATGGTCCCCTCAATATGCCAAATATACGCACAGTTTAGAAAAAATTCAAAAATTATTTGTTAAGCATCTAAATTTTAAGACATCTAGACGTCGCAAGGGCTACTCGGACGACTGTCGTTATTTCAATCTCCAAACACTTGAATATCGACGTGAAGCATTGGACATATGTTTGCTATATGACATCATAAACAATAACTTAGATGCCCCTAACCTTCTGTCAGGGATTAATTTCTGCACTCCTAAATTTCGCACTAGACACACACCGTTATTCCACATACCTAAGCACCGTACTAATTATGCGCGAAATGCTGTGTTGACCCGCTTGCTTAAGACATACAATGCTAAATATAAATACATATATTGATATTTTTAACATGAATAAGTGTGCATTGAAAAGGCAATTAAAAAAATAAAATAAATAAATAAATAAATAAATAATGACAAATACTTAAACTAAAAAATTTTTATACATTATATAAAGAAAAAAAAAAACATTATACCTATACTTATTGTGATGGTGCCGGTTGCCTGCGGGCACCTGTCAGGTTTTCACTGTCGCCTATTTATTGGCGTAAGGTGCCATGAGCCAATGGGCGACTTTTCTTTTTCTATTTGACGGGTGGTTGCGGCAACCGGCACTATCTCAAATACATCAAATACATCTACTCACATTAATAAAAAATAAAATTTTTCAGTACTCTTACTTGGTTAGAACTAGCAACTTTTGCCACATCAGGATGAATGATGTTTAACTTTGTTGTTACTTATACTAAGAAACTTTGTACGAATACAAATTGAGCATGCTATGAAACTCTGTTATTGGCTAAGTGTCATTTTTGTTAAACTAGGCTAATATGTACATTGTAATAAAGCTGTTGAGTTTCTCAATAAATAAAATAAAAATAAAATCACATTTGTTGGGGGAGATATTAAAATACCAGAACTAAATGAAGATCATAAGGCCAGATATTAAAAGAAACAATTCAGATGAGCTAATCTAATCAAAAAAACCTATTCTGTTTTTTTCCTTTTAAGGTTGGGAACTCCAAAAACAGTCACCTATTTAATAGACATGTGTTAATGCTCTGTAAGAGTGCAAGTTACAGGTCTTTACAGATACTATAGAATATTTTGAAATCTCAGAGAATCTTTTAGCGTGGTGCGAGCTCAGTCACAAAAAAAAACAACGCGTCCCTGTACCAGAGATGCGTATTTTGAAGCAAAGTCAAAGTCAAAGTCAAAAATAATTTATTCAATTTAGGGCAGAAACTGCCACTTATGAACGTCAATAATTGGCCCATATGGCGTAAGCGTAGGCCTTATTCTAAAAAAAGTGGGCAGTATCATTAGGAAACGTTTCTCTACTAAAGTTAGTTAAATTTTTTATTACTTCTTTAGTAAAATATACCTTGTCATTACTTGATGATTATACAAATCAGTAAGCGAACCTACTGTACATATGCTTCCAATATGATATTATCTATTTGTCACAGGGATCTTTGACTGAAAGATGGAGGTTTCGACCCACTAAAGCATGTAATCTTCAATTCCAGAATGTTCTATTTCAACTTGGTGACGCATATAAACGATCTAACTTGTTCTTTTGTTTTTATGAACGAGTGACTATATCCATGCAAGTCATGCGTCGGGATATAAATTTATTGTAATATTTATTATCTTCACCTTTAATTATTATGTATTTTAACTAGTTTTATCTTCAAAAATACATTGTAATCACCTTAAATGCAGGTGCTTTTTAAGGACTGAAACTATTTTTGAAACTTCTAATTTGTTTATCTTTTCAAAAGAAAAGATTTGTAGGTTTTTAGGTATATTTTAAGATTACACAAACATCCAAATACAATTATTTAAAATTTGTAGATTTAATTTAACAGTTTTAACATAAATTGAAGGTTAACTCAATAACAAATGGCTTGATTAGCCTGCCGGATTAGGCAGTAGGTAGTTGCCTAAATTAGAATAAATGTGTATTCCAAAATGAGTTTTAAGCTTACTCTTGATTTAGTAGTTTATTTATTTATTAGAACAACCAACAAAACAAACACTAATACAAATAATATAAATAATTTGACTTAGAGCTAAGCATCGTCTTAGTTATAGGCTGCCATGACATGCCATGTCAACTACAGGTTTATTAATTATTATAAACAATATATAAGTTAAGCTTACAATCTATCTTAGTAAATAAAATTGAAGTGTCTGTTTGTAATGTAAAACAACATCTCTCATCTATTTACTGAATTTATAATATAAATCAAAAAAATGTCTGACAGTCGCTTTGTTCTAATCTCTAGAATGCAACGACTGAACCGATTTTAACGGGACCCTTACTGGCTATTAGGTTATTTTAATAGGAATAATTTAAGCTTCTTTTACTTCAGAAAAAAAAGGATTCAAGTGCAAAAAATAAAAAGTCAAAATTGTGAATAAATCCGATTTAAATAAGATTGAAAAAAAAATACGCAAGCAAAGTTGCTGTAAACAGTATAATGATATAAAATAAAAGAGTGCCCTGTTAGCCTTTTCACAGTGATAAATCCCTGAATTAAAGAGAGAAAGAAAAGAATTTGAGAGACTGGAAGCTATTTTTTATTTTTTTCTACGGCATGTTTGCTGTCGCGAAATCATTTCTGTTCTTTAGAATTGGTACATTAGCAACAACCAGAGACAAAATAAATACTCATTTTCTACGATTCTTGTAGAAAACACTTTATTCTTAATGGTTTTCCTGATGTCACCAAAATGTTTCGTCAAGCCATTTCCCTTAGAAGGTGATTTGATTTGTTCTCGAAAAGGTTATTTGATTTGTGTACTCGTTTCCTCCTTGTTGAATGAAAGCGTTAGCTAAGTAATTTACAAATAATGTAAGTTAATTTCAAGGATAAAATCATTTTCCGTTTTTTTAATCTAAGTATTTTAGAAATAAGGTACCTGATACAAATAAGGCCTACCTAAGCTAAACGACGCTGTATTTCGATAAATATGAGTAAAAAGAATTGAAAACACGAAACTTTTATGCCTTTTGTAAGAAGTACTGAAAAAACAATATCATTATATTAAAATTGTAGTAAAAAAGCAACTTTTAAAAACCCTTACCAAAAGGCCTTAATTAATCACTCCTACTTATTAAGGCTTCTGACCTTAAACCAAAGAAATCGTAATCAACATATTGGTTTAACAAGAAACGACGGTATCAAAAAAAAAATTAAACCTCGTCAATTGATAATACTTACATGATTATTTTACAGAATACTAAAAATAATTTAAAAATGGCTATAACAAATTAAAATGGCTAACGAGTCTTAAAACCATAATTTTATATAAAAAATATGCGCATAAGAAAATAGTTCAAGTTAATATTAAATTAATAACCTGTAAAAAATTTAAAGAATAAACAAATAACAAATACGTATTATGTACTATTTTAGTAATTATTATTAGATAAAGGCCAGCAAGGCCTTATTAAGTTTAGCAGGCCTTATTAGATACTGCTCACGGTTAAAATTTTATAATTAATTAGTGTAACAAAAATTATCAAATTAAAATACACACACAATTAAGTAAAAGTCCAAGAAAAATTATGATTGTCCAAAAAGGACGATTAATATTAAGTATTAAGACTAATCTTGGACAAAGCTAATCTTAAAATAAGGAATATTTTAAGATAACTGGCACTCTCCTCAAGAAACGCTTGCGAAGGCTACAAAAAGTGGGAGTAGAGAGGTACATATTTTACCTTTTATTTGCCTGACGTTTCCACTGGGTTACACCGACCGTGGTCACAGGCTGACGGTCGGTGTAACCCGGTCGAAATATCAGGCAAATCAAAGGTAAAATATGTACCTATTGCTGATCGCGTTAATTCCCGTTTTAGTGTGTATTAATCGTGCAACGCGAAAGCTTAAAAGTAATTATCTATAACAGTAGGTGCAGGCGGAGCATGGAACGCATTAGCTGGACATAAAAGAAGACAAGTTTTAAAAATGGTTGACGAGAAGAGGACTTTGTTGAGATACTTGAAAATGTTAATAGGGGGAGAATGTTGGGACAACTGGGGCCCCCGGTTCAGAACCTATCGAATCAGAATTGTCGACCGGAAAACCACGTGACACTATAGGATTTAACATTAGTGTCACGTGATTCACCGATTGACAACTCGTTATCGAAACGTTCTGAATCGGGCGCATGATTCGACACGATGATTTTATCAAAACTTATTACCTATTTTACTTAGTATTTTTGATATTACTTACTTGGTCTAAGTGATAATATATTCTATTAGTTTATTTGTTTAATAACATTATTCTATTAGTTTATTCAATGATATTTATTCAAGGACAACGCTTTCACGAGCCAAAGTAAAATAGTTATTTTTCGAACATTCACAGAGTACTTTTACAAAGCCTATAAAATAAGATTATGTTTGAACAAAACTGAATTACGCCGTTTCAGTGGTAGACGAAGGCTAATATTATTTCAAGCGGACGGACTCCGAGACTAGTTTGGGTCAAAAGGACCTATTCAGAGGATGCTTCAGTACACAATGTTATTGTATCTATTGTCGGTTGAGTCTTGGACTACACGGCGTTATTTTTCTTATCTACTTATTTGAAACCAAAATAATCTTTTCAAAATAAGGGTACACAAATTATAAGTGCACAAAAAGTCACTCTCTACAAGACAACCTACAAAAAAGAGAAAACGATTTTAGAATTGGTTGAAGTCGCCCTATAACGCCTACAAATATAGAGATCGATAGATTGTGTGAAGAGCGATATGAATGAGAAGGGAGTGAATGAATGACGAGTGACCTGATTGCATAGAAGAGAAAAACCGATCCCCGATGACCTGGGAACAGGGCAGGCGAATGATGATGACGATTATACTACAAATACGTAACACAATATTAAAGTTTTGAAATGCAAGTGGATCACGAGACGGAGAAAAATGGCCAAAAGTTCTGACCTGGATTTTGGAGAAAATCTGCAAAAATTCATTGCATATTTGAAAACAAGTCGTCTTTTCACTTCTGGCTGTTTTAATATATTTTAACTCCATTATTACGCCAATCGTCATAATTACTTAGAAGCGATTTCCCTGTGGATTGCGGACATAATTTATTCATTAGAAGCTACCGAGAGCGGGACAAACGTCTTTAATCTGAATAATGCTAAGTTTACTCGCTGTTTTCATTTTATGAAAAATGCATGGACTCAAAACTAGCGACGGATCAGTGTGATCAGTATCTAACTATACAGCAGTATTTACAACATACTAACTTATGGGTTTTGACAAGTAGGTTTGGCAATATGGAACTATACAGTCAACTAAAATAGATAGATAGATAGTTAAAGCAAAATAGTGTATATTGCACAAAAAAAAACATTATTGGTCGAATGGATGGTGAAATTATAATAGAGTGAGACATGATTTTTATTTCAGATACACATAATTATAATATACATAGAAATAAATTAAAAACCCGGTAAAATGACCAAACCTCAGATCTTAGAAAGAAATATTTATGATATTTATATGATCTAAGGACCAAACTATACTAGTCCACCTTTTGTATAAAACAGTTTGCTCCTCAGTCTATTGATAGTCTATTTGGTCTATAGTTACGCACATATTTAAAAAATCATACGATTTTTAAATAAATACTTTGCACTTTATGTCTTATTATGTGGCATGGTGGTTAGGCGCTAAAACTATAACACATAATATGTTAAAACTGATCCAGGTAGACTATTTTTTGCGCGAATTTCACTACCTATATCATTATTGTTTACTGTTGTTATTATAAAAATTTTGAGAACAACAAGCTCTTAGCGATTTCTGATAGGTTCAGGTAGAAAACTAAAAAATATTTCTTTTCAGTGCCATTACCAGAATATTGTCATCTGGAACATTTCAAACCATGTTTCAATATCGAAGCCATTACTCTGGAATCGTCCTTACCAAAAATCACTATGGCTTTCAAAAACATTACCCAGCAAATGGAAGGTTGGAAGTCGGAAGTGGCACATGAAACCTGTCTGCCTAATTACCATCCCGGGCGAGCGGTAATTACGCGTGTATGTTCCGCTGATGTTGCGTAATGGGTTACAAAGGAAGATTCTATAAACAATTAATAAATAATTAGCTATTATCGTTCCTGACACTGCAAATCTTAAAAAACTCTACTATTATGGTCCGCCATTTATATCACTTGTTTTTTTTCTGTGTGGTAAGGTTTAAGTAAATAAATAAATGGATACTCAAAGCAACCGGTGTATATATTATGTTGAAACTGCATAAAAATGCTTTCGTGGCGAAGATCTTTTGACAATTCTAAAATATCGGCATTAATGAGTGAAGACCATTGTTTTTATTGGGTCTACAATCTGCATCTTTAAAAAAACATTATTTATCTATTAGCTTTTGCCTTCAACTCCGTGCCGTATTTGCTATGCCTTGCAGCCTATCTAGAATAAGCACTAAAAACACGATATGATATGATATAATAAAGCGAAATATCGATACCAACTGTAAAAATATGATAGATATAGCCGCCATGTTGAATCACCGTCACATATTAAGATCGCTGTTTCGATAAAAATTAAAATGGCGGCTAAATCTATCATATTTTTAAAGTTGGTGTCGATATTTCGCTATATCATATCATATCATATCGTGTTTTTAGTGCTCATGCTAGGCAGGCAGGGCGTCACATGTGTATCTATCTTTATTTATCTCACACCGTCAAATTGTAATATGACATGCAACGTTAGAATTTGAAGCATTTATTCTATTAAGGCCAGTGTAATCGCCAAATGTAAACTAGCATGTGGTTTCAAAAGCCTTACATAAGCCCTGTTTGTCAGAAAAATATTTTAAAAATATGCTAAGAATTATCAAAACTTACACAACATTCTGAGCATAGCATTTGTTTCTAGTAGTTATACTTCACGAGAAAAAAAGTTTTGAAATCATTGAAAAGACAAGCAAGAAAGTTGCTAATTCTCCTTCTTCTTTTAAACCACTTAACCGATTTAATTCGTTTATACGTCGATTTATAGACAAACATAATAGCTACAAACTGAGCATAGGATTTTTCATTCGAACAATGGCGTCTATGCGAAAAGTATTATTTTCCTCAGTTTTCCAAAGCAACCCAAAGTCGCAGCGACTGTCGTAACAGCTACGTTTCATTGCACGCTGTTATGAACCGTATTTTCTGCGATACTTGTACTAACATTCGTCAAGTCGCTAATTAGGGGCACTACTCGCCTTAATAAAAAAAATATCGTCTATCAGTGAAGGTTTTTACTAATGCCATTGATACTTTTATGCATTTTCTCTCACGCTTCTCGCTCTGCTTAACAACTCTAGCCTAAACCTTAGTTGCTAAGTAATGTAATCAGATATAATTTAAACTGAGTTGGGATAGTCGGGTTGATGTCACATCAAACTGTCTTCCACTAACCTACAAATTGTACCCAAACAAACACACAAATTGGGAATGGAGTTTCAAACATTTTAAGTGTGTGTAAAGGAACTAGATAAACTAAACTATGGCATCTATTTACTATTATTGGGAATCTATATTTCTTAATTGAGATTACCGGGTCAGAAATACTGAAAGTTAAAGCAAATACGATAAGTTTTGACCCTAGAGAGTTAACAATAGTTAACATCCTTCGGAGAACCGTATCGACGAGGTCTCGAGAACAACAATGACAGCTCAATGTTTTGAAGAAGTTTAGGTAGAAATAAACTTCTTGGTAGCTATAGGACCAAGGTTACATATACAGTATCAAGCTACCCTGAATAAGTGTGTTTTTTTTAACTTAAAGCAATCGAAAGGAAGACGCTAATTTGCATAGAAAACAGATTGGCGGCGCTACCCCGAATGCAATCTTTGCATTTACTTTTCGAACTCGGATCTTTGGGTATCCCGCGCCAGGTTACGATGGCGCCACTGGACGATGACGAGCAGGGATGTTATGGATACGAAATTTCGGATCTGGATACAGATACGGATATAGAAATAATATAAACGGATATAGAAGAAATAAATAAATATTATACTGGTTCGATACTGAATTATTTCGTATTATTAGGATCCGTTAGTTTCGGATGGTTTCGGTTACGGATATTAGATTTTTAAGAAAATGTACAAGTAAAAAAGAAATAGGTATTAGTTTGACTTTACTTCTGGACTTTTCTTTTACTTTATCGAACAAAGTACTCGTAAATGTAAAATTGTAGTGTATTCACTTAATGACTGACTAGTTATGACTATTAAGACTGAGCAATAGAAATAATTAAAAAAACATGCAAGTGATGCCTGTGGCTGAGCTGAGCCGACGCAGACTCGGCTGGGCGGAAAAAACTGTCATAATTATGTGTCTCATATAGACTTCTACTATCCTAAATTATCCGAAATTTTGGATATTTGATAGTTTTGGTAACGGTTACGGAGCTCCTAAACATTCCTGATGACGAGACCGGATGCCCTGATATTGAGGAGTTTTTGTAGATTAGATTCGGGTATAACCAAGCTGCCTTTTGCCTTCGGCCTTTGATCAGTCGATCAGTTTGATCATCGCGAGTCCGACTAGCACTTGTTCGGCTTTTTTATATTGTTCTCTGGGCATATTTTTTTTAATTTGGCACTATATTGCAAGGTAACCCTGTATAGGTATTACCTTGATAATATATAGCACATGTCATCTTCGACGCCTGTCTCCTCGCCTGAGGATCGCGCACGAACTTGACAAGCTCGTTAAATTCAAAACAGCCTAACCTAAGTGATCATTTTAAATTTATGCCTCTTGCCTTAATTCATGCATGACTGAACATTCATCTTATTACTTAACGATTTCTCTTGTGATTCTGATTTAACTTGCTATAGTTGTGGGTAGTATTGCAAATCAACGCCCCTAATAGCAGGCACATTACCCGTCCCCGTCAATGACATGCCTTTCCTTACAATTTCCCTAACTGCTTAGGTTATGTCCACACACTGCGAATTAGGGGCTAGCCACACCTTCTTGACTGATGCTGGTGAATATAATGTACACTACAGTGCGTAAGCAGTATTGTTTTTACGTCAAACTATATGCAGAATAAAACAAAAAAAGGTTTGATCTTTTGCAATTGCAGGATAAGTTATTCGAAATCTTTTTTTAAAATATAATTTATTTTGATAACACTGAGGGGTTAACATTTAAATCAGACCATTTATAGCTACGGGGGGTAATAGAATGCAATACCTACAACACCGCGAAATTATAAACTAGCACAGTGATGACCTGAGAAGTTAGCTCAGGAGGAATTAGAAGGCGCTATGTAGCTCAATTCAGTTTTAGCTCACACCAGGGGTAGTGAATTTGTAATCCCAGAACGTATCTCAGATTTTTTTGCAATGTGTGTACCAATAGGGAATATGCATGAAAAAAATATATTGTTTTTACTATATTTATAGGAAAATATAAGAAAGTATAGTGCTAATAGTGAAAACAAAATTAATTTTAGGTAAAAAATAACCGTAATACAGTAAATAAAAATTAAGGTATACCTATCTCTTTCTAAAAAAACTTTTACAATAAAAAATGTATGGCGGGCGTGTAATGTGACGTCACCGTACATATCCGATCTCCTTGTCTAACACGTGACTTTGATGGGCTGTAAGTCAGGTATTTATCAATATTTTTCGAAAATTCTTAAAGTTATATTAATTATAATTAAGTAATATTTATTTTGAGATCAAATAAAAAAAACATACATTGCATTGCATATTCCCCATCGTTTGGCTCTGAGAAAAACCATCATAAGGAAACCTGCATATTCTGATTCAAACGGTCTGGCCTGTCTAAGTGCTTCGGAAGCAAATAGTAATCGCTCCAATGCAAATGTAACACTATATTTGCCAAATTTAAGGTGATGGTGATCATTATCATCATTTCAGCCATAGGACGTTCACTACTGAACATCGGCCTCCCTCAGTGACTTCCAGATTGGCTGGTTGGAAGCGGCCTGCATCCAGCGGCTTCTTGCAACCTTTACCAGGTCGTCCGCGTCTGTCCACGCCTGTCTGTCGTCTGTTGGTGGCGAGTACCGGCAAGCGCAGCGTATTATGATGATCAAGTGTACTGCAACTAGAAACAGGATAAAGCGCCTGGAGGAAGGAGTGATGACCTGATGACGTTAAACCTTTACAGATTCGACGACCCAATTACCATAATAGCGCTGTATTTCGCCTTGAACGTAATGGGCCCAAGTTTTTATTCCTGATCTGATCCTAAGGCTTACCTTAAGATTAACAGCCAAAGCACTTTTGTTATAGAAATCAGAAACAACGACGGCTCACGATCACGATGACGGAAATTAGCTCGGGTCCGGAAATACTAAAGACGCCTATTGTCAAAATCCATTGTCTGTCTGGTATCTTGTAACACAAGGGTCTTAATTCTTTACTTCGAGACCATGACAATGGTTGTCATGTGTAGCCCATGTTTTATATGTTTATTAGTGGTGTAAAGAGAAATAGGGATTTCCAATAATATGATGGTGGTGTAATTTGGTGGACACTTGACCTGGTGGAGTCACGAGAACGAAAAGCTAATGCTTTTTGCGTTTTCTAATGAAATCGGAAGGACAGACCCAAGACACAGAACATACCTCTATTTGCATGCTTTATAAAAATAATGTTAGATGTTATTCAAAATAACTAAGACCGCGTAACAATAACTTTCTATTCTGTCTTGTTTTGCAAGGCTGAGGGGTGATATGATAAATAAATGAATTAACTAGTGTGGCTTTATCTTTAGCTACAGACTGGTGATTACCTCACAGTTGACCTCACTAAGGTTCGAGTCATGGCAGGCTTTAATTCGGGCTACTATTACCATAATAATAGACCAACTTTACCGTAATTAAACATTTATCGCAGAACTGGCCGAAGCTAAATGCACGAAATATATATTTTATTAACAAAACCGATATTATGGTCGTGGCATACTGTGACCAAGTTGCGGTTTATTGAACGTTGATGCACGGCAAATTTGATTAAGGAAATATGGAT
This sequence comes from Anania hortulata, assembly GCA_963576865.1. Taxonomy (NCBI): domain Eukaryota; kingdom Metazoa; phylum Arthropoda; class Insecta; order Lepidoptera; family Crambidae; genus Anania; species Anania hortulata. The sequence continues at coordinate 4,665,807 of OY756400.1, forward strand.
AGAATGCAAGTTATTAAAGGTAAAATTAGATAATTTATAGTGTTAATTTCTTTGCTTCGAACATTACATTTATTGTAAAGTCAATGTCAAAAATCGTAACATTACCAGAAGATTAAAATATAATAAAAATGACAAAATAATAATATTATCAATCATCAATGTCAATAATGTCATGTCAGTTAATATAAATATCACAATTAGTTCAGACAATATTCAAAACATTGGCTATTTTTTTAAAGTACGTCAAGGCAAAACTTTATAAACTCATTAGTGTCATAAAAACTATTTTCAGCCTAGTCTTTAAATATGATCCTCTTGAAAACAGGGAATGGCAGAATTTGGACTCTATTTGGATGTACATTGAATAGTCTAATACACATGCTGTAACTATTTCTATGAAAACAAGTATGTAGTAGCTGATGGTGGTACAGTTAACTTGTATGGATATCTTGCAGAATATTGGCAATTTTCGTCGTAAAAAGATGTGTGTGTAATTAAACAAGATACATTTTCGTTGGTTTTGGAAAAGCAAAATCTACATTCTCCTGCTTAAATACAACTTCTTTTACCAGTGGACTAACATCAAAATCTGTAAAAAACCAACGATAAAATTTATTCACCGTGTATTATCGTCGTTTTACAACCACATTTCTGTGTAGAAACTACATAATATTTTTGAGGTAACCTGTGCAGGTTACCTAATAAAAAGTGACATGCAGAAGTCTAGAGATGTCTAAGTACCCCCATGTTGATATGTTCTGCGATCTTTTTTAGTGTTTATTTTATTTTATTTATTTATTTTAGGAAGACCAAGGTTTACAATTTTTAGTAGGTATACAAAAAAAAATAGATTTTATTTTTGAGAATTTTTTTCAACCTGCTCTTTAAAAAATAAATGATTCAAATAAATACTTGTTTTTTCCGAAATATGTGAAGGTAAATAAGTATGCCTTACAGCCTAAAAACAATTATATGTCGGTCTGATACTATTGCGCCATATTTCTTGCGACTTTCTTTATTAGATATTCGTATTGGTACAGTATCAAATCGTTTAAATTTTAAAGACCTGATATTTAATTTCGCCCTCTCTTTAAAATATATTGTATTTAGAAATTAAATTTCATAAACAATATGAACTGTTCTAGTCTATCAATTTAATTATATTCATTCGATTATTTGATTTTTAAAATAATTTTAATTTGATACAAATATACACAGGGTTTTAATTACGGTACCTAGACATTAGGTATTTATTATATTCTCAGACTATCGATTGCTTTACTATTGTGTAGTTAGGATTTTAGAAATTAAATCTCGTCTGAACATTGAAAAATCTGCCATTATGTTTCCCTAGATTATAAAAGTAACCTCTGTGCAGGTTTTATCTTCGTACGTCAAAGGGCGTCGATGAGTCAGTCAGTGAGTGAATGAAAAGTGACCTTTAAGGCGAGTAGTGGACTTAGAAGAGCGACTCGACGCGTTTTAGTACGAATACCGCATGGAAATTCATTCAAATACGGTTCATAACAGCGCGCGATAAAACGTGCTTGTTACGACAGTCGTTGCGTCTGTAGGTAGCGAAAATTGGGAAAAATAATACTTTACGCATGGACGCAATTGTTTGATTAAAAAACCGCAACTGTTTGTTTATAGCTACCAAGTTGGTCTATCAATCGGTGTATTTATTTTATTCGTAAAGGAGAAAGAGAATTAGCATTTTTTTGTTTGTTATTTTCAATGATTTCAAATTATTTTTTCCTGGATTATAAGTAATAAGTAATAATATATTACTGTAAGTACTAGAAACAAATACTATGCTCAAAACGTTGTGTAGATTTTGACAATTCTTACACAAATTTTCAATAAAAAAAATAAAGAAAATTGACAGTTTTTGAAACCAAATTCTATTTCATATTTGACGACTATACTCGCCTTAAAAGCATTAGTAATATAAAAGCTTGAGTAAATAAAGAGAAAGAAAATAGAATTCTTTCAACATAGTAATTGTTTGTTAGTGACCCTCAGGTAGCCAGGTGAGGGTCGAAGGGGTTTTTAAATCTACATCATCCCGGCCGGGCATTACCGCGAGAAGCGTTATGAAGAAACATGAACCGGGTCCTCGTACACAGTGCGACACTTTGTTGTAATTTTAAAATAATAATACATAAATCGCTCTTACGATCACGTGTATCATTAAGTAATGCCATACCTTTCGAACCGTCAACACGGATTTATTAAAAGCCGCGGCACTACAAGTAACTTGCTTGAGTACAAGTCATATTCTGCCGGGCTTTCGATAGTAGTGAAGATAGACGGGTTTGGGATTTATGGATTACTGCTCCGCTAGGTAGAATCTTACCTTACAAACAGAAGCCAACTGGTATGTGTCAAGCTTTCGGCTTTACATCCGAATCTGCGGTAGTTAAATCTGGTGTCCCACAAGAATCGCATCTTGGCCCATTATTTTTCTTAATTTTCATCAACGATCTCGTCGATGATTTGGTGTGCCCGTGTCTCTTGTATGCTGATAACCTCAAAATATTTACTAAAATATCCTCAGTGAGTGGCTGTTTTGAATTGCAGGAGGATCTCTCAAGGATAGCGGCTGCGCGGCTTGGTGTAGAACTAATAGAATGTTGTTAAATGTTGATAAGTGCGCGATAATATATATCTTTCACAAAAAAAAAACGCCATAAAACTTGTTTTAACTACGAGCTTGACCCACATGCTTAAGCGTAAAACAGAAGTCAGAGATCTTGGTATAGTATTTGATGAGGAACTAGATCTTGGTATAGTATTTGATGAGGAACTCTCGTTTAGGTTATTAGCACATAGTTAACAGCTCGCTACAAACACTAGTGTTTCTTGGCACAGTCACCACGGACTTAGTTACAAAGTCTGATTACCCTGTTTAACTCCTTGGTTCGTAGCAAAAGGAGTACGGATTAGTTATGGTCACCGCATTACGAGATTCACTCAAAGCACATTTAAAGTGAACAGAAGATGTTCCTGAGAATGCACTGTTTTCGTCGCGGCTTATGACGGGCCTTGGTTTCCTACAGTGACAAGCTAAAGAGGTTCGATATGACCTGCTTAAGTGTTCGGCGATAACAACTTGATCTATCGATCTTGTTTAAAATTCTACACCACTTGATCGACTCTTCCAAACTTACCTCTTCCCTACAAATAAACTGTAATTTAAAAGAACAACAATAGACAAACACAGACGGAATGAAAAGCAAAAGCTAAGGACTGACTGACGAGTATAAGGTATGCAGTCACTAGTGATGCCTTCTCCAATTTCACATACGAATTCGCATTCACCAAATTTACGATAAAATAAAATGAAGCGTAAAATATAAGGTGTGTAACATACAACGTGTAAAATACGCAAAATCCCTTAGATAGTGATTCAGCTGTGAAACTTTTCGTTTCATTTTTTTTCCGTCCCGTCCAAATTTTTATTTTATTTTGGCTCATGTTTCTTTGACAAAAAATTGTTTAACATGATCTTTATTTTGAAATATGGCTGAAACATAAAGGATGTTAGACGTTATTAACTTTATCAATCAATTGACATAGCCGTACACGACTAATATCAGAAATAATGTGTTAGAATCCTGCAAATAATGTTTGTGTGATGAACACGAGGCTAAGCCATGGATTCTTTTAAGCAGTTAACTATGTTTCGGTTTCCTACATGTCGCCATTGTACAATTTTGGCGTAGTTTATACATACATACATTGTTTTCACAATCACATCAATTATCTATCCCTAAAAAAAGTAAAGCTTGTACTATGGCAACTAGATTTCGGATAGAAAGACTTAAATATTTTTTAAACTTACAAATGCTCGTGCTCATCACACAAACATTTGCGGGATTCTAACCCGCAACCGCTGGCTTTGTAGTCCGGAGCGCGAACCACTACACCAGTTTGGATCTTTTTTCTTAGATCCTTAGAAATCGCTTTATCAAATCTCTACTTACCTATACATAGAAGTCATCGCAGTATGAACGAGCACTGAATCAGGTCGGCGGATTAGTGCAACGCGAGACGAGGTCTATTGAGCCATTAGCGGCCAGACTACAATTTCATTTTGTTTGTTTTCAGCCTCAAATTCATTGTTGCGAGTAATGAGGGCCATTCGTCCGGCGTAAAATGCTAATGAACCTTCGTTATTCGGTTAAATGTTCATTATCCCGCACGCCCGCTCGCTCGCGAAGTGAGCCATTGCCATCATTTTTGTAATTACGAGATCGTCTTTTGTTTTTATTGGGCGTAATTTATGTTACGTTATGATTTATCTGACTCACACACTCCGGCACATTTAGCGAAACAGAATAAAAAGTTTGAACATAAACATTTTCATAGGTAAGACTGGCTGGTTGGGACGATTATTGTTTCAATTTCAATTTGGAAGAAAAAGAAGAAAATAGCTGTCAGTATTTTTTTTCATAATCCAACAGTTTTGCTGTGTACACAACACAACACATTTTGCCCAAGTTAATTAATAAATGAGGTTCAGTCTGTTACTAATGGTATGGTATCCTGGTTGGCATAGGTTTCAAATTTAACTTTTATTCGATAAATTTGATTGCGTTAGTTCAAAATTGTGTCGGTGAACCAAAACAACATATTCCCAGGTGCGTGAGAGTTCGGCCGCTCGCCCGATATTGGACAGCAGGGGCGCGTTAATTGAACGCGTGGAGCCATGAAACCGATGCAACGACAATATTGCCCTTACATTTAGATGCTTAGTCACCAGCACCCTTTTTATGTACGATAAAAAATAAGTTATTAATTGTTTCACGTCATAATCTTTTCACATTTATACTACTTGCTCGGAGTGACGCTTAACTGCACATTCAGGTAACACTGGATATGTAGCCATTATTCAAAAATGGTTTAGTTTCCTTGTTGGTTCCCTAGTTACGATAGTTTGATCGCATTTGCTCCAAATTTAAACAAGACTTGTCGCATATAGAATCAGGGTTAAGCGTACCTCGACTATGAACAGAACAAAGCTATAGGAAGATAAAGAAAATCTGTTCAAATAAGTAAAACAAAACAATACTGCTTTATTACATCAATACACTTTCCAAAGATTGCCTTCTAAATAATGTCTTTGTTTTTTGGCCCCAGGAACGATCTTCTATTGTTAAGACGGATGGTAGGTAGGTGTACTTATTCTCTTTTTGAATTGACACTTCAAGCCAACTCTATTTATCATTTTCGTCGAGCTATAGAGCAAAGACCTGGCTTTGTCACAGCCCAAAAACAGACCAAAAGTCCACGTCTGATGAAATGTTTGTATGACTTGACGTTTTTCGGAAAGAGCAGGCCCCGTTGAACACAAAAACCTGGATTTGCAGGAAAATAAACTCAGCAAATTGAATTGATGACCAGAAACAACTCAATTTTTTGCGGGCCTAAACTGTTCCTAAACTGCTCATATTCGCTATGTGAAAAGCACACCCCTCAGCCCAGAAAAACGAGACACAATATAAATTCGGTCCTATGCGACCGCTCGGCATCCAATAAGTAAAGCATGCCGAATAACTCAGCGTAAAACTAGCTGAAAAACAGACCTATTAAGTACAGCTACAAGCAGATACAAAAAAAAACTAAATCACATACCAAGGATTTGTGATCTCTTGACCTCTTGAGACCCCAAACTTTTATCAAAAAAGAACCTCAACCAAGAAGTGACCAAACTTCGAAACCTTACACAGTTTTACTTGAACACCTAAAGTTGTCGACATAAAGATAAATGGACGACTCAAGTTCAAGAAGACTCTCTAAGGACCAAGAATATCTCAGGTAACATTTTATTTAATACCTAGACGATCTGCTTTATCCTATTTTTACCGATCTCTCTGGAGTTCCGAGAATAAATGATCTACCCTTTTTGATAAACATACATTGGCAAATTAGGTTCGGTAGTAGATTGAAAAAAGGGTTCACCGGTATCGCTACCTAGGTAGGTATCATATACAAAAGTATAAGCTTATAAAACCTCAAACTTTTTGCTGACTGCTGAGACAGCAGGCGGCCGGCGAGGTTGAAACCGAAACAATAGTCTACCTTATATATATATAAGGTAGACTATTGTTTCGGTATATAGCTTTATCATATCATATCATATCGTGTTTCATGCTAGGGGGGCTGATAGTATTTACTTTCACACTTGTCCCTAAAGTACAGTGTAGCTCGCTGTCGTGATATATGTTATTATAATCTAACCCTCATATCTTATCGTTCCCTGCGCACAACATATACGAGCTCCTCAACCCTGTTAGCTACTTACTTATTCTGTCAAACCGCGAGTTGTGACATGGTTGAAGATTTGCGTGGTTGTTACGATAAAAGCGTAGAATGAGGACGCTAGTCCCATTTATAACGGTTGTATTGCACTTCAGATTAATCTTCACAATCACAAAGATTTTTAAGTAAGTGTAATTGGCAAGCTGCGAATAAACCCACGCCGAATGTAAGCCTTATAATTAAATTATTATATATTTTGGATTTAAACCCTCCGACTAATAAGACATAAGTAACCATAGAGAATCCTTCAGGGGCTGGCATTCTCTGCCCTAAATTAAAAAAAAAATACAGTACATTGTTAACCTAGCTGTGAAAGTAACTTATTTAGTCCCGAGTTCGAGGGACTAAATAAGTCTTTAACCCGAGGTAAACACTGTGCTTTTCATTACGCATGCAAGGAATAAACAAATAAAAACATGAATTAGCTGAACAAAAGATTAGTAAATTTTTACAAAACCGTACCAAAGAGTATTTAATCACTACGTTTTACAACACGAAAAAACAAATTAAGATCGGATTGCTGCTTTCCGGCCAAATTTTTTTCTGTGACCGGCCAGCTATACAGCCATTATTTTTCATTTTCATGATTGAAAAAATGGTAAATATTTTGCTAAAATCTATTATTTCTTTAAAAATATTTGAAAGTAAACTTAAGGTATACTTTAAGTTTACCTTAAGTTAATATCATTAAAAAATATATTTAATTAATACTTAACTTTATCTTACTTAATTCAATTTTACATCGCGCTGTTATTGAGTGTATAGAAAGTTGCAACATTGTTCAATAGAAATGTAAAAATCGAACTAGTTGAGGCGTGGGTTGCCAGTTATAAAAAAAAGAAGAACTAGTTTTTTCTTTTTATAATTTGACAGTTGTCAGTTGAAAACGATTTTCCCTAGGGCTGAAAAGTATTACTTTCAACCCGCTCCTCAGGCAACTACAGACCTTCTTTCCAAGTATGAGTAATGAAAAATAGTTTTTCACAATCAAACCAATTTTATCTAGCCCCAAACTAAGCAAAGCGACTAGAATGGCGAATAGATAACGGATAAATATACTTAAATACTTTTATAAACATCTATGACTTAGTGTACAAATGCTCGTGCTCACCACACAAACATTTGCCCCTTGCGGGATTCGAACCCGCAACCGCTGGCTTTGTAGTCCGGAGCGCAAACCACTACACCAAATAAAATAGGAGATCATCAATTAAAGACTACAATCATTTACGCACCCATCGTAATTCTATTCAGTCAGCGAATGTCAACCCCTGACTAAAACTAACATTCTTTACTTTATACTTAAAACGCAATTAAGTACTGTTAGAGTATCTGGATTCAACGCGTTCAGAATGTGCTAGAATAATTATCATCTGATAACCTAAATGCGTGACGTATAGGTAGAGCGTTTTAGAAGTATTCTGCGTATGTTTCTATGCTTTTCCGTTAACTTTTACCTGAGGTTTGACTGAATATTTATAGCTGAACCTGGGAGCAAAATTAGGTGAGAATGGTTTGGATACTCAATAACCACAAACTGTCTAAGTATTTAATACGAGGTAGACTTGTTGGAGGGTACTTCAAGGTATTCTTATCATTTGCTAAAGCATTGGTTTGATAGACTTTTTGTAGGTATATTTACTCCGTTCTAGCATTCAGTTGTAACAAAAAACGGAAAACATAAATCTATCTTACAAAAAAGTAAAGATTTCCCCTAAAAGAAACTCCAAAACCATTTTAGCGTAAAACTGTAAACTTCAGAATCCACATCAATTTTTCACTTGCTCCGCCATGCCTGCGGCAATCAAATTGTAAGAGCCACTCTAATTCACTTCGCATGTCAGATATTGTCTACCAGAATGCATGCAGTTTTCCCGCAGCGTGAAAACCCTGCGTTGCCATGGTTACCAGACGCTGCAGTGCCTTCTCTGTCCCACAGGCCGCAGTAAACTTCTACCGTTTGCCGCGAAAGGACGTCCTTTCGATATTTGAAATTACCATTCGACGCTTTTCATTTGTTTTCCGATCAGCGACTGCTTTGTTACGAATTTTTGTGACTGTAACCAATTTTTCTTTTAATCCAGTAGTTTGAAAAGTTTAATAAAATGAGTGTCTGTAAAAGGACAATTTTGGATGCAGTTAAAGTGATGAGTGATGGGATTTAGTGAGTGAGCGGAAACCATGAGGGGAGTCTTTGCCACCTTTCGGATGTTTACATCGGCGACATGACGGCGACGGACCGAGCGAACATTTTCTCCGACGATGACGAGGACTTGGTAAGCGAACTCCTCGGTCTCAGTTATGTAACTTATCCTTGAGATTTGGATCTCTTCCAACAAGAAGCTGGTTACATAAACTTCACCTGCAGTGGGCGGTGTTGCGGGTGCAGAATTTTTATTTTTAAAGTAATAGTGTTTTGTTTTTTAAACGTTTTACTTCACCATTAAATTTTTGTAATCACTTTCGTTATACTTTCGAATAGACTACAAATAATTATAATCAGATTATTGACCTTATTTTTAGTCGGTGGCCCAAAATGGTATCCGAAGTTTCCAATTAATACCGATTTTACATAGATAGTTACTATAACCACAAAGTTAAGGTAAGTAGTAAGTACATAACAATCAAAACAAAACAATGTTAAAAAAATATTGTAATTGTTAAATTATGTAATAACAAAAAATAATAACTCTGAAATCATAACAGAGTAGGCATAAAACCAAGAGAGTAAAACAAAGCATACAATCTGACTAAAACATGTTGGTACAGTCTACAGAATAAGCACTTGAACACTTTTACCTAACATACCTACAAGGAAAATTATTAAGTACGTTACTAAATGTATGTAGGTAAAGTCAGCAGAAAGTAAGTATAATTTTATCTTCTAAATTAAATAATTTATATAATACTATAACATTAGTGTTTATTTACACATGACTAATATTATTATGATAAACAAAGTAAAACTAAAACTAAACAATACTAAATCTTTAAAAAGATACAACAAAAAGGGTGGGTATCGCCGTCCAAAGAAAGCGACGTAGTGCCTAGACGGTGATGTGTGTGGTATAGGTGGCCATGACTTGTTCAAATCAAGTTGGTCCTATTATACTCCCTTAGGGGAAATATTAAAACAAAAGTAGCTTATGACGTTCCTGAGAGGTTCAAGTTTGTTATGTCGTGCAAAAGTAACAACTCAGTTACTTTCGCCATTAAAATATTAGAACGGATAATGAGAGCACGTATTCAGTGTTGAAAGTGTGCCAGAAAATATTGAAATGAAATGAAATAAATGAAAATGAAATGAAATAAATTTATTTGCTTAAAACATGGTACAGATGAGGTGACTAAATTTATTTTATTGCTTAACATGTTTTGTTTAGCAACAATTAAGTAATTGTGTTTCACTATCGTTATGGGAGCGTTTTGTGTTTTCATATCATCGTTTTAGAAGGTCGTAAAAAAAATCTTTTTTTTTGTTTAAATTTTTAGTAAATGCACACTTTTTTGTGCCTGCCTGTACTTCACCTATGTCTGGAGTCTGGAGTTACTCAGCAGAAAGTGCACAATACGCGAGTGGAGTGGAGACATAAATCTTGCACACAATGATACGCCATGTTACGCGGCCGCATTGTACGCGCCGACCTTGCAACGTTCACCTGAAAACCAGGCAGGGATTAGGGGAATCCGACCTATTTGACATACTACAACGTTATGTGTATGTAGTTTTTCTATTTTTATTTAGTGTATTTGGATTGATGTAATTTAACATTGTATGTATCGTGTATTGTAAACAAAAGAATTTTAAAAACATCCCACAAGCATTATACATGTCACCCAAAAATGTTTTTTTTTAATTGCTTGTAGCTCAGTGGCGGCTTGGTGGCGCTTTGGTAGCGATTACCAAAGTTAAGCAATCTACGCCGCGGTTGTGATTAGATGGACGACTATAACAACCATATTTAGTGACATTTATCACAAGCATCTCTGTGCTTCGGAACGCACGTTAAAAGTTGGTCCCGGCTAATGTCGCTAGATAGTATCAAACGAAATTAACCTGTAGCCGTGAAGCCTAGTCAGAGGCCTAGGCAGAGCCACCCTAGGGTTGCTTAATAACATCTGACGTCACTGGCCTTACAACACCCCTGCATTAAAACTCACTGGGCTCGCGTGATGGAGTATAGCCCAAACCACCTCATAGTTATGCAAGGTGAAGCCTGAGGTAATAATAAATTTAAAAAAAAAACTGCATTCCCGCAGGTGTCGCGCTGACAGTTTTTAAAACAGTATAATATAACAGTCATAAAATTCTGAAAAATATACATGTTACAATTTTGGGTCTAACAAAATACTGTGATACAATCTGCTAAACTTGACTTTATAGAATAAAAATCCTAAGTTAGCTGTAGGCAAAATGTTTTTTTAGACGTTTTCGCTGAGTTTTGCTAGCAGTGCCCCTAAATAAGGGACTCGACGCTTGTTAGTACAAATATTGCATGAAAATACATTAAAATACGGTTTATAACAGCACGCATTGAAATGTGGCTTTTAGGTACGACAATCGCGTCTTTTATGTAGCGAAAATAAAAATAAAAAACCTTTTGGCATGGCCGCAATTGTTCGGTTAAAAACCCTATGCACAATTTAAAGCTATTAAGTAGGCCTATCAATCTATTTAGACTTAAGTCGAAATCATTCATTCCTATATCGAAATGTCAATCAGTCGCGCGGTAGTGTTAACAGACGCATTTTGAAGAATAAGCTGCCCTTCATTTATGTAGTATTTGCAATTTAAAATTCGTTCTCGATATCTTACAATATAGATTATACTATTACTATTATATTACTTTCCAATGTACAATTTTCCTCTAAGTATTAATTAATATATAAATCATTAGAACTAATAGACTAATATGAGACATAAGTTGACAGATGTACTAGTATGAACTGTGTCACAGCTTATAATATTTTTCCTATTATTAGACTCGCTTCTGAATCATCCCCAATGGAACATTTTAAACATTCTGTACACTTTTCACGTCTTGTTTCTTGGCAAATCTAACTTCCCTTTAGGTACAAAATAACGTTTGAATATTCATATTTATAAAGCTTGAGTTGGGTCACTCGACAGCCTGAATCCCGCCCTGTGCGCAGCGCACGGAAGTTTTTATGATACAGGCGTGATATATTGCTTGGTTATTTCCCTTCGTATCCTAATAAGCCTGTCGACGGCAGCCGTTCAGATAATTGAGACTTGGATTACTATGAACCTTTTGATATAACTATATTTTCTTAAGAAAAAATAAAGGTTGGGCTTATATACTGCCGTATTCAGTACTAGCTCACCCGAAAGTAGTTTTCCTTACGAAATATGAAATCATCATAATCAACTCAGTCCACTGCTGGACAAAGGCCTCTTCCAATACGCACCTCCAAGCCAGATCCCGTGCTTTCGACTATGATGACCTTCATAGCCGAGAGGCGAGCATATTGGACTTAGTGTCGCAATATCTCAGGTCCCGGGTTCGATTCCCGGTCGGTCAATTTAGAAAAATAAATTTTCTATATTGTCTCGGGTATGAGTGTCCTGGTACCGTCGTTGTTTCTGATTTCTGTGACACAAGTGCTTTACTTACCATAGGATCAGTCCATCATAATATATGTGATCTTGATGACAAAAATGTATGGTCAGTCCAGCCTGCACTAAACTGATGTACCTACCTGTTTATGTTGATTTTATATTATTTTGTGGCAGCTAGTGGTGACTGAGTTTGTTCCGGCGTTTTGTTCTCAGCACTTGCCAGATTGTCTGTGTCTTGTCTCCAAGCGCTAGTAGGGCCCAAAAATAAGGAGACATGTTCTGGCCTCATATGGGTCAATGATGTTATTAATGACGTTCATTTGTGGCAATTTTCTAATATAATTGAAAATCGAATAATCATTTTTGACTTTGGCTTTGACTGTTCCAATATTTATTCATTAAAGTCATTTTTATCCGTTGCAAAAGTTGTATCCGTCAAAGAAGCAGATTTTGGGTATATCATTGCTCCACCTTGTCCACTCCTACTCTATCCTCCACCTTCATGCCAGTCTGGCGTGATTGATTAAAAAACATCCATACATCCAAACTTTCGCATTTGTAATACTAAGATAAGATTGTGTAGTAAACAACTTCGTGTAGATATTTTCTTCAAAAGCGATTCCAGTCCGTGTGTCAAAAGAACCCGCACAATAATTTATCCGTTAACCCTTTATAGGCCTTTGTCTTTATAAGGCTACTATTATTTGAACCGTAATCACGTAACAGAAGTTCGAAAACAAATGATTTTTTTTAACATCTTGTGCCCTAAGTATGTAAGGGGGGGGGACACACTATGTGTGTCTCGGGGACTATTTCCAATTAATTAATCCTATGTTAAATTAACAGTGATGGATTTTTTTCTCGCAAAATATTTAAGTTATTTTCAAATAACAGAATAATTTTATTTATTTGGCACCAAGCAGGTTAATTATATGGTCATTGGTAAATCATAAATGCTACTTATATATTAATTTAAGTCAAAATAGTGTATCAATTTCTACTTTTGACTAATTTTAGTAATAACAACATTATTTTTTATTTAATAAATAACGTTAATTTAATCTGAAAACTTGTTATTTCTCAACTCCAAACTCATATTATGTCAACAACGGTTTTGATTGTGGGATAGGGTATGATAGAATGAAATAAGTTAGTAATAGATCCCTTAATATCCCATAATAATGGGTATCGGTCGAATTACCAGTGTGCCTGTATTAACAGTCCCATATTTACCAACTCTTAAAAATTAAATATTAGAGTTAAGTAATAATAATAACTTACTCTCTTACTTAATGAATATTTTGATGAAAAGGAATATCGTAATTTTCCAAGACTAAGTATTAAAATAGTCAAAAGGGTTCTTAGAGCAAAGCGACGAGTTGAACGAAAGTTACGCAGAAAACTCTTGTCAAAGAAAACTTAATACCATTTATAGACTTGCTTTGACGCTCACTATCTTTGTTACAATTATATTTGGCAAATCATTTGCTAAAATGAACTGGAGCTTTGCAATAATTACTTCGGTTTTGCATTTTATTTTTAAACTGACTGTCCTGGCGAACTTCGTACCGCCTCAATTTTTTTTGGGAAATTTTACGATGTTTTAATACTTATTCTGCTAGTCGGGGCAGAGACAAATCCAACAAACTAAAGATCATAAAATTTGGTTTTTTATTTTTTATTATGGACGGGACCGGACGGGACAGGACCTATCGCTGAGTGTCTTTGAGGAAGACATTCGCCAGCTTAACCCGGGCAGTTGTGGCGTTGTGAGATTTCGATGTTGCTCCCATAGAAAAAGTTGATGTAATTTAGCCGTAGAATAACCCCTTAAAGTTTTATTTCACCTTTTCGTTACACTCTGTATAGATAGATAGATATATATTGCATTGACAAAAATAATCAGTTCAAGTGACACTTCATAGATACGCCATATTTTGTCAAGATTTTTGTTAATATATTTTTTTAATTTTTGTTTGTCTGTCTGTTGTATCTTGCCCGAGCATCACTTATAAACTACTGAATGGATACAAATGAAACTTAGCATGATTTGAGTTCATACTAGGAAAAAGGACTTAAGATAGTTTTTATCCCGAAATTCAGCACGGTTGTCTTGAAAGAGGGGATAAAAGGCAAAATGTGTACTTAGTGCTATTTCATTTTTAATTTCTTTGCAAGAAAATGTTTTCATAAGATTTATTCACAAGATTAGGTCGAATTAATCGCGTAGCGTGTCATTCCTGTTCTAATTTATACATAGAATAGAGAATACATCTGTTGTCGATTACCTATATGACACTGTGAAAAATTACAACTTGCTCAATGATAAAAAAAAAACTTTCCAAGCTGGCATTTGTTGGTTGTAGAAGTTTCTCAAGTTAGTTGCAATTTTGCACAAAAATCTCATCTCGCTTATCTCTTTTTCGAAAACAATAAGTATATAGTGAATCTAGCCAGTGGCGTTTTTTAAAGTTTTCAAACGAGTTATTGGTAGACAGAACATGTATTAAACAGGGTTATTTAGACGTAGAACTAATAACTGTCCTACCTTTTGTTCCCTACACCTGCTCGAGTGATGACCAAAACTATAGTTGATTGGTGTCTATCGTTAGTGTTATCGACTCTACAAAGTCACCAACCAACGCTATTGAATCCTTAACAAATAATAAACTAAAGACCACGTCGCGGTCAACAGCTAGTACTCATGTATTTTTTTTAAACATTTTAAAAAGTAAAATAAATGATCATTTTCAAAGTCTTAACATAATGTTTTTCCTATAAACAGTAAAAATATAAATAAAATTATACAGACATTGGGTCTCCATCCCCGGGCAATCCACCCTCTTAAATAAACAAGTTTCTGTACAAGGAATTGCGTGTAAAGTAGTGATGCTGAATGTTGGCCCTTAGTATATCGGTATATTTATTTAAGCTTTATTGCACAGATGAGTACAATAACCGGGCTTAATTTTTAGCATTCTCTATTAATCAACCTTGAAGTAATGCAGATAATAAAGGTGCAGTTTATCGATAGATGATAGTATTACAAGATTTTTCGGTCAATGCTAAAGCCTAGTTCGCACTGCGTTAGTAATTTCGTCGAGGGACGACTAATTTAATTACTTATTTGGCTTATCTAAAGACTTAATGATTGCTCGAGTATTTTTGTTGTTGTTCAGACACATCTAACTAAATTAATGGCCATTCTAACCTAATGTAGATAGGTACATCGAATCCAACGAGGCTTTAGGGTGTTTGAATTTAAATTTATTTGCGGAAAAAATTGTTTATTCTTCTTACGTAACTATCTTTTACAACGAAAAGTATTCGGTGCCCACATCACGATGTGGTCTGGTACAAATATCAAATAGTCGATATTGTCGATAGTTTCGGTCTGTCACGGATAGCTACTACATTATAACTACTTATAAAGTTTACTCATCAACTGACATCATCGAACATTCAAGAAATGACAACAGAATAAATCATATTATCGATAATCAAATCATTATTTACTCCTAACCAAGTATCGTGCTCTTTGGAGCCTTACGTTCAGCAGTGGACTGCAATAGGCTGATATGACGATAGAATTTTCCAAAGGTATCATCATAAATCACTTGTAGTCAATATTTTTGGTAGTAGTATAAATGAAGGTGGTAACATGAAAATGAAACATTTAAACCGTTTTATTTTACAAAAGAAAAAAAATACGACTTTTGCATCACGAACCGCCGAAGTGGGCATCAAAGATTTATCGATAGTTTAGCCACATCACTATCAGAAAGTTTCCACTGCGCTGGTTATTGCCAGCCCTCAATATTCATGTTTCAATTTATTTCGAAACAAAACCGCTTTATGACGCGAAAAGTTTGGTACTGTTATTAAAATGTTGGTTTGTTGATTAAACGCCAATTTTATAGGGTTATATTTACATTATTTTGATACCTTCAGAGATAGATAACTAACTATTCTTGATCCAAAATCATAATATAAATACAAAGTAGGTATATTGTTATATATATATTGTTAAGAGTGTATTTTACGTAATAATAATCAAACCCTTTTGTTCGTTACAATTATTCGGCAAAATCTTTGCAAACCGTAATCCAACTTTCTAGCAATGTATGCTGACAATAAATAAATAATTATATAAAATATGTGCCAGAAAACACGCTAATGTTCTTGTCACGAAGTAAATAATCAATAACCTTGTGGTACAAGGTACCAGACAGTGAATTTTTGAAATAGCCGTCTCCCAGTACACCCATATCCAAACCAATTTAGAAAAGTTTGGCACTACGCCTATGACGTAGACGAACTGGACAAAATGATAAAAGTTCTGCATTTGCTATTTGACCCCGAAACATTAAAAACAGAAATTGAAAGTGTTTTACCAAGTAAGTAATTCAAGCTGAGAACTTAACCTTTAAACATACTCACTAGTGCAGTCGCTGCGACAGCTGTGAAATGCGCTAATAATGTCATGTGCACTTTATGAGACAGCTACTTAGAAGCGTTGCCGCGTTGCTCCGACAATTCTGTTATTGCCATATTCTTTATTCTTTAAGAACAAATTTTTCAACCGACTTCAAAAAAGGAGGAGGTTCTCAATTCGTCGGAATCTTTCTTTTAATTTTTTTGTATGTTCAGCGATCATTCGTTAACCGATTTCAATAATTATTTTTTGTTTGAAAGGTAATACTTTCAGAATGGTCCCATATAAATTTTGTTAAATTCTGATGATGGGATCTATGAAAATCATCGATTGCATGAACTCCGTACCACGCCAACTGATTTTAGTATCTATCCTACCTAATATCTTTTCCAAAGACCGAGACCTTTTTGTGGACTGATTTTGATGTTTTT
Organism: Anania hortulata; assembly: GCA_963576865.1. Lineage (NCBI taxonomy): Eukaryota > Metazoa > Arthropoda > Insecta > Lepidoptera > Crambidae > Anania > Anania hortulata. The sequence goes on from OY756400.1 coordinate 4,682,581, forward strand.
TTTAAATGAATAGCTTATACTTCAAAGATGCTAAGATATAGATATATAGATATACTTCAAAGATTTTATAGCATTAAAGAATTTTGTGACATGAAATGATATTGATGGACCATTTATTTTATTTTATAAAAAAATTAGTAAAGTCTTAATTGTTTATTTTCATTGAATTTTGTGTCGGTACCTATATTAACTATGACTATTAGTATGAGTAATTACCGTTACCATTGACATTTAATTTAATTTAATAATAATATGTGTTAAAATTTTTGCATGCCACCACGATGGCAAAACATGAGTTCTTTTTCGTTATATTGTATCATCTGTATGTACCTACCATGTTTTTGCAAATAAATAATATTTCTATTTCTATTTCTTTACTATAATAAAAAATTTTCGGAAAAAAATTCACCCATATGGGTGAAAAAATAGGAAATGAAATCGATGTTTAGCAGTTAAATTATGTTTGCACTCGTAAGATTTGTTTTGATTAGGATTAATCACTAAAATAGATGAAATAAGTTAATTTTGTGCCGTGTGAGGACGGCCGTAAAGAATACACTTCCCCACCGCCAACAGGAAGTGTGTCGTAAAAGCCGACTAATTCCTGTAGCACGAGACGGGCAGCAGCGTCTTCGTGCGAAATCTTATAAAAAAAACTGCGCTCGCCAACCCGCCTGCCAAGCGTGGCGAGTATTGGCAGTCCCCCCCGATGATCAGTCATTGGGGGAGGCCTTTGTTCAGCAATGGACCTCCTATGGCTGAAATGATGAAGTTAATTTTATAAAAAAAATAAAAACGCTAAAAATAATCTTAGCACTTAAGTACCTAATCAGTTACTTTTGGAGTCGGTGCCAGTCGATGAGAGATTCTATGTTTTCGTTTGCACCGACTCCAAAAGTAACTGATTAGGTACTTAATGTTAAGATTATTTTTAGCGTTTTAGTTTTTTGAAGTCGGTTTTTATAGTTAGATGAAAGTGTTTTACAATCTTGATTTCTATTTGCAGGGTTAGTTTAAGCCTACTTTATAATATGGTTACTATCGAATCCGAATGTTTATCAAAATCTCTACTTGCTCCAAGATCGGTATGAAGTTTTAGTTAACAGACTAAATGTCCTAGTATGTATGCCCTAAAATAATGACTAAAATAAATAGTGTAGGTTTGTCCGTTCTACTCTTACTAAAATTTCTTCTTTTTAACATACTTTTATTAGTTTCACTTGTAACTAACTACATAAACATGTAATCAAATTTTAGAATTAGTTTTTATCCTACTTGTAACTGGCGTATCGGTTTAAAACTTCGTAAGTATTTGACATTTGGATGAAAATACAATAATTTGATAACATTACTGATCTGATGATGAACTGAAGAGGTGGGTAGTAGAACTCTTCAACAACAAAGTACTAGTAAAACCACAGAACAGGAATGACACGCTACGTTCCGCTAACCTTCGTGTTTAGGCTCATTTGATTCGTTTTGACGAGTTAAATTTGTTTTATAGTTTTTAAACCTATGATGAGAATTTTTAAATAATTGCCAAATCTTGAAATATCACACCTATTACAAAAATACGTTTAACATTATTACAATATGTCAAAACAATGTAGTGTAGTAATAGCCCCATTGGACATGACATGGAGGTCTAATCTAATACTAAATTAAAATCTTTTAGAGCGCTATGATCCTTTACCCGAATTTAATGTTGCGTATGCAGCCTGAGGTTTGATTGAATATTCTTCCTAAGTCACTTTACCGAATACTGTCAATTGTCACTTTTACTACATTGCACTACGCCACAATGCATCGTGTGGCTGAGCTCTTTGAACCTTCATAATTGTATCTAATAAATGGCGCCATAATCGTAAGTTACGTACAGTGCACTTTATGAGACAACTTCAGACGCTCATATAAACTGATGTAGCTTCGACGTCCTTTTAGTATCACGTCCACTGCACGTGACTGTAATATAACATATTATGTACTTCATTTTGTCACCTCTAGTAAATGCCAGATTTTACTAAAAGTCATGAACAATATGTGGAATACATCCTAAACTTATTGTTGTGCCCAACAGGGTCTATAATGATCTGTTTAATGTACCTATTTATAACACTTATGTAACATTATAGAACGCTATAAATATATTAAATTGAATTGAATACAATAAGATGCTGCAATAGTAAGTATTAACTTTGCTTCTATTTTTTTTCGTACCAAAAGTGCTAAGTATATATGTGACTACAGCAGTTCAGCCATTAGGCCTCATCTATGGCATTATAATTCTTCATTTTATGATCCTTCCTCGTGTTTTCTCATCAAAGAATGCAGTTTAAATGCTTTTTTGTCACGTTTTAATAAATGTAGGGGGCAACGAAGAGTTCAATACTTAACTGCACGCATAACGGGGACATTTGATGCCATTATGTAATTTTGACTACATCTTTCCTTCAACAATAAGAAAAAGATTTTTCTATTTTATCTACAGAGAAAGATAAAACAAAAGACGATAAAAGAACATACAATTATCAAGAAGGACCCTAGAAGAACATACATGGTATAATTTAAAGATAAATTGGACGTGTCGTAACTACCAATAGCACCGCTACCATGAACGCTAAACAATACGTAAAAAATGTTTTATGACTGACTGTTAACTGACAGATTACTCTTTCTCCTAGATTTGTCCTTAGTGTATGAAAACAATTTCTATTGCTTCCGATTTTACGCATTTTTGAATCACTCGAAATATGTGTTGCTATTAAATTGAAATCTTGTAACTATTTTTGTTTCACGCAGAAAATATTATAAACCATAAAGCAAAAACTCATTAACGAATGTAAATAAAAAGTTATTATTTCAAATTTCTGTCAAACATGTGTTTAATTGTCAATGTCATTCTTCCGTACTTTCGAGTAAATCGAAGAACGACTGGGTAGGACCACTCGTAGCAGAATTCACGGAATGAATTTTCAAAAATAGTGATTTTAGGTATTCGCATGCGAATCGATTGATGTATTTAGATTACGCATGGCCATAACCCGTGATGCGGCATGTTAGTTATACTTAAATAAATAAATCTTTAATTAACTTTCAAGTTGATTAAATATTTATTGGTTGGTACAGCTTCTTTTAAGTTTAAAATAAACCTTATTAGAAGAGCACTCTTTTATCTGTGGCATCAAGTAACTTGAAGTCAAATAATGTAGTAACTACGTATTAGGTGAAAAAATAAGTTACAGACATCATGACCAATTGCTATCAGACCTCCGATCGTGAGCATTACTATCCATTGTCATTGATCGTGCAGGTTTACTCTCGATGTTTTTCCTTGTAACGCCGAACAAGTAGTAACTATAAATCTGTTGATAGATATCTATTTATCTTACTGACAGATAAAAAGACAAAACAGATGGACCTCTAAAGGGGTGTGGAAAATTACGAAAAGTTTGTATGGCGCATTTAATATTATCGAAGCAAATTACAAAGTCGTGAAAACCGTTTTCGCAACCTTCACAGTAAGGTACAACAATTCCGCCACTTTTTATTGTTAAAATTATAAATTCAATTTCCAAGGTCGTATTTGGTGCATATTAATATTCATTTAATCGCTAGCAAAGTAATGCAGATACATTTTCGCAAACGAAAGTTGTAAATTTCTCGCGACTGGCGCAGTGCCAACAATAAGGATGCTTGAATTTATCGTTGTACAAAATAAATAAATAGTCACCCTTAAGTAGAGAACATTATTTGGCCAGGTTTAAAAATCAGGCTTTTTAATAATAAGAAAATGCTTTGTCCATAATTTTTGATATTACCGACCATTCACCAAAGGTCACGTACCGGTAAGCGCAGCGTACGTCAGACGACGTACGCAGAAAAACGCTGGATGCCGCTTCCAACCGGGCAATCCGGAAGTCAATGGGTAGGTTCAGCAGTGGACGTCCTAACGGCTGAAATTATGATGATTCACCAAAGGATACGACTTATGATCACCTAAAGTTTTTTTTGTTATGTAACTACAAATAAAAATCAAGAAGCAATGTGTTTTAGCACATGACATTGCTTTTTGCTAAATTTCTTGATTCACTTGCAAGTATCGAAATTGTGGCATAACCGGCCGTATCTTTTGGTTGCTTTCGTGAATTCAGAATAATTTTGACATACGAGTAATTTGTTGTTACATTTTGTAGTTATTTTATTATGATTTGTAGCGTACAAATCATAGGCTAGGAGTTCATGGGCCAGAAGTGCCCCGGTCCTTTATAAGGCTTGCGTAGGGATACTGATCCAACAATTAGAATCATGGGATGTAATCAGATATTATACCCAGCATGTGTGCAGGAACTATTGCAGCTAATGACAAGTTAATTAATTAGGTCTATTGAAGGAAGATGGAGGGACTGGGATCTGGGCTATTGATGGAGACTACCGGTTACCTGCCTGGTTCATAGTCTTAGACTGACAAATTGGCAGGTGGTGACTCGCCGGCAACTGAATGGACCCCCGCTGGCGTCATGGGTCATACAAGACCGGACTGAGGGGCAACATTGTTGTTGGCGGCTAAGAGTGGAGAGGTGGCTCTGGACTTTAAACGATGATCACTTGCTCACCCCTAAGGATCCGGCATCACGTGCCCACTCGCCAGTTACGGACCACATCCACCCTTTGAGCATCATGCTCTAGCGACTCCACTCTGGCCTGCCGGTTAAGGCAAGCCAGAGGTGAGAGTCCTGCAGACCCCCTTAGGTTCCACTTCGGCAAGCCGAAGACGAAGGTCTTGGCCTACTCCTGGGAGCATTCGGATTAACAACTGACCCCGTGGTGTGTTATTATGATTATTATTTTATGTTTTCTTTTTTAATAGAATTCGAATACCTATATAATGTTCAAAATGTATTAATTCAAAATGTTATCATTTCTAAAAATCCTTGCCTTAAAAAAATGCCTTAGTAGGTCATACTGTAACATAACGAACTACTTTTATACCTTTATTGTGTCAGTGTGTATTGATGTCAGACTGTATGAAAGTGAATAAATGAATTATGAATTTTAAGTCATATTTTTTTACAGCTCCGAGGGAGTGTTGAACTGAGTATAATAGGGTCCTGACAGACAGACAGACAACAAAGTGATCCTATAAGTGTTCCTGTTAACCTTTTGAGATTCAGAACCCTGAAATCGATTTCAATATTTATGGGGGTTTGATGCTTGCTTGCTTGCATTGCAGAAGGTGACAAGTGATCGAATTTATTTTAGTGATTATCAAGTTGTCCAAATATCTGACTAGGTATGTTTTACGAATATCAAATAATCTATTGTGGTAATATTTCGTGGCTTTTAAGATTCGAGATATTAAAACTCTTTAGTCTTTAGTTTTACGGATATGTTTTTAAAACTCCGATATTTCGGGGCTATTGCTAGCATTATAATCAAGGTAGAACTGTAGTCTGTGCTAGCAGATTCTGTTACTTTTATTTGTTTAAGTACTTTGTTGTATAACACTGAAGTCTGTGCGAGTAGATAAATGATGTAACTAATGTTTGCTTCATCATCATCATCATCATCATCATTTTAGCCACAGGACGTCTACTGCTGAACATAGGCCGGCCTACCACAGTGACTTCCAGATTCCTGGTACCTTTACCAGGTCGTCTGTCCACATTCAGTCCATTCCGTCCGTTCACCAGGACGTCCTACGCTGCGCTTGTTGGTAGGTGGCCTCCATTCTAGAACCTTTCTGCCCTTTTGGTCATCAGTTCTACGTGCTATGTGCCCCGCCCACTGCCACTTCAGCTTGCTAATCCGTTGGGCGATGTCAGCGACTTTTGTTCGTTTAAGAATCTTCTCATTCCTGATTTGATCTCGCAAAGAAACACCGAGCATATCCTTTTCCATAGCACGAGGTTCGCTTACTTTGTATCAAATAGCGGTGTCACCGTTGAATAGATAATAGTACTAGTGTCACTAAAAGCATTGCGCGGATTGCGCTAGATCGCTTTGCAAATTGCATTTTGTATGAATAACTCTCGGTCTGGTCATCCGGATTAAGCCTCTCTGTTCACAACCGCTGCAGATACGCTGCGGCAAAATCTACTATTGAAAATTGTTTACTAAGTGGAGCCAAAATTGGATAACATTACAAGTCATGGATATTTTAGCTTTAATTCGGGAATATAACTTCATAGAAGATAGAGTATGAATAGTTTTGGTCATTGTGCTATCTGTAATCATTAGAATATTACGTTACTAAAATAGAGGTCATATAAAATATACTAATATTATTTTGTTTATTTATTAAATAAGATAGGCGGAAAGGTTCTAGAATGGAGGCCTCGTACCGGCAAGCGCAGCATAGGACGTCCGCCCACAAGGTGGACAGACCACCTGGTAAAGGTTGCAGGAAGCCGCTGGATGCAGGCCGCTTCCAACCGGCCAATCTGGAAGTCACTGGGGGAGGCCTATGTTCAGCAGTGGTCATCCTATGGCTGAAATGATGATGATAATGATGATTGAATATCTCAGATTATTTTTATTATTAGTAAGGCATTTACATCCTTGTGTTAAGAGGTATCAGACAATGGACTTTGTCAGGGGCGTCTCCCAGTACACCCAGGTCCGAGTCAATTTAGTAAAGTACGTTTTCTGAATAACTTGAACCGTGAGTCGAACCTGAAACCCTTTGCGTTCAAGGCGAACCAGCGAACGACAAAGCCAGTTAGGTCGTTATAATTAATAGTTTTTTGTATGAATAACGCACTCATTGATCACTCTGAACAGAAAATCTCAAGTTAAATACATTTAACCTAAATAACTAATGATAATATTAAAAACGACATTATAGAGCGTCTCGAAGTTGTCAACTATGACGCAGACCTAACAATTCGGCACCACATAAAGCGCAGGCCACACTGGGAGCGAAGCGAAACGAACTTATTTTCGTTGCCAACCCATGCCACCCAATTGTAAGAGCTCGCAATTTCACATCGCTGGATTTGTTTAGCTCTGCAGTTCGCGATCCGAACAAGAATATACGTAGAAAAAGCAAAGTCACCGACCATAGCTCTGTGAATTCCAAAGATAAACTGGCATTATGCAGGCCATATCGTTTGTACAACTGACATGTTTACCTATTCAGGAAGAAAAGTGCTCGAGTGGCCTGGAAGTACCTGGCCTACAATGGACTGGAAAATGCAGTGTAGGCAAGCATCCCACTTGACGGACTGACGATTGCGTCAATGTTGCGGGAAGCAGTTGGATGCGAGCGGCACAGGTCGCTGTGGTGTTCTAACTAAAGGAGTCTTATGTCTTGGACATCCAGGAGCTTATGATGATGATTTAGCGGTGTCAACCCAGTTATAAAATGTCTAGGCAGTGACATGAGCGAAGCAAAACGAGCTTATCTTCTGTTTTGCTTTGGTCTTAGTGTAAGAGTAAAGAAGAGAGAAATAAGGCGCATTCAATCCCGTGCCAAATTATTCAGTGTGCGACAACCTTAAAACCCTTCCCAATTTAACTGCTGCAGATACGCTGCGGCATAATAAACTATTGAAAATGGTTTTGTGAAACCTAAACTGTGCAACTTTATAGGTTAGCTTTAGTAACGTTTAAACTTTAGCGAGGAAACTTTATGTGCCTAATCAAAGGTTTTTTTTATACTTGTGGAAAAAGCAAAGAAGTAGAGTTTTAGTTGATGGATCTGATTCTATTTATGGAAAAAATGTCGTAAAATTACGTGTTGAAGTTATGATCATGTGAGTTTCATAAATAAATGGGCTCATTCAGCTATTTGATTTGTTATTTCTGACGACATGCATAAATAAAGAGCTTAAAACTAAGTAACTAGGTACCTAAATACAGCCCAAAAATAACAATTGATTTTTTGACGGTTAATTTTCTATTTAAAAAGTAAAAAACACAATTAAGCAAACTTAATAACATATATTATTTGGCCAATAGGCCTCCCCCTTTCTAAGTAGGTACATCCTCATAGTCCTCATTTTTCTATGTTTAATATGATTTTGGCTCTAAGATAGAATAGACGGTAGACTTGTCTAAGATGAAGAGCACCACAGGGTATCAGGTGAACAAGGTACATACTCCTACAGGTTGTTCTTAGCATGAAACAGCTTGAACTATAGGACCAAAGATCATCATCATTAATCATTTCAGCCATCGGACGTCCACTGCTGAACATAGGCCTCCCCTAATTTCTTTCAGATTGGCAGGTTGGAAGCAGTCTGCATCCAGTGGCTTCCTGCAACCTTTACCAGGTCTCTAATCAGTTACTTTTGGAGTCGGTGCAAACAAAAACATAGAATCGACTGGCACCGACTCCAAAAGTAACTGATTAGAGGTACTTAAGTGTTAAGATTATTTTTAGCGTTTTAGTTTTTTGAAGTCGGTTTTTTTTTTAATAAAATTAACTTATTTCATATATTTTAGTGATAAATCCTAATCAAAACAAATCTTACGAGTGCAAACATAATTTAACTGCTGAACACCGATTTCATTGCCTATTTTTCCACCCTTAGGGGTGAAATTTTTTCCAATAATGTTTTATTATAGTATCTTTAAAGTATAAGCTATTCATTAAAAAAGGAATCATCAAAATCGGACCACATTTGGCAAAGATATTAGGTAGGATAGTACTAAAATCAGTTGGCGTGGTACGGAGTTCATGCAATGTTTATCGATTTTCTTATAGATCCCATCATCAGAATTTAACTAAATTTATATGGGACCATTCTGAAAGTATTACCTTTTAAAGAAAAAAATAACTATCGAAATCGGTCAACGTAGTAACGAATGATCGCTGAACATACATAAAAAATTAAAAAAAAAAGATTCAGACGAATTGAGAACCTCCTCCTTTTATGAAGTTAAAAACTAATAAATTAAACACTAACAAAAGTGTGAAAAACTATAGGTACTCTCAATACATTTTAGGTGGCTGCTTTATTTTACTCGCTCCCTGAAAGGAAAATTTCTTTTCAACAGTAAAATTATTATTTTTTGCTTTTTCTTTGTAACCTGTGTTTCATGAAATATTTTGACAACACAAACTCTAGTAATTTAGATTCAGAATACATTTACGAAGAAAACTCCATGAATAAAATTGACAAATGTTTGTGAACAAAAAAGTTTTAAATATTTGAGAAGCACCTACAAAACATAATATCTAAAATATCTTAGATTTTTTATTTATTAAATTTAAGACTTTTTGTTGATTTCATTAAAAATTCGATCTTTCGATTCGATATCGAAGGTCCGAGTCGATATCGAAGGTCCGAGTCTTGCCTTTCATCAGTGAGCCATTAGTTACAAGAACGTAAGAAGATAGATACTTACTTTATTTCGAAATACTTATACTTAAGATAGATTTATACATCGTGAGAAAACAATTCGCGTTTACTTATCCTTAAAAGCATTGGGAGTCTTATAAATGGTATGGTAAAAAACTTATTTTGCGTTTTACAAATTATATTTGTGTTGCTGATTTTTAAAAATTGACATTTATTTCATGATATTTGAGTGTCGATCAGACAAGTGACAGAGTACCTATTCCATTTTGCAGCTGATACCCCGTCATCAAAAAGGAAAAGTGCTGATAATCTTCGTATTGCCAGACCTAATAAGAACTACCCCGAATAAACTAGCTTTCTAGTAGAAAACCTCATCTGAATAAGTCTATCCGTTTAGGAACTATGTTGCCACAGACAGACCTAAAGATAGACAGACACACATACAGACAGACACACATATGCTAGGCTTGTATATGCTACAATCTTATATCACTCCTATAAGCGTCTTGATACAATAATTTTCTTCCGCGGTACTGAGATACGAATAGCACACTGTAGGCATCATAATTTGTATTTCAGAATGAACCTAATATGTATTTGGCAAATATTTACTTCGCCAACCATTTACTATTTACAGCACTTGATTTAGGAGTTCACACAGAAGGTTGCCATAAATAATTCATAGTTACGACTTAACACGGATTCTCAGTCTACGTGGGCTCGCAAAAACTGGGCTTTTGCCCTTTTCAAGAGCGAATGTAAAGGTGCTTCCACCATAAATAGAATAATGAATGCTGTGCTAAACTGCATCTCGAAAGGTCTTCTCATTTTCATTCGATTCTACTATTGCCGTATCTTTGATTATGATGTCGACACAATGTAGCGCTTATTCGCATATGTCCAGGTCAGTTCTGTCCGGCTATCTATGAGAAAACATTGCCTAGGCCATTTATTACGGCCTTGATCCTGATACATACGTTTTGTATTCCTTTTCCTAAAGTTCACACAAAAAATATGCAAGAATTTTACTGTCAGATTTTATTAACGAACGAATTTTATTACGGATAAATCAATTTTTTCTTTGACCCGGACATGAGTGTGTAAATAGTATTAAGATGTGATTCTTCTTTAAAAGAACAAAGTGCTTTGAAAAAAATCTAAACGTCAGAAACTATATTTCCAAGTAGCGAGTAAAGTTAGTTTTTTTTAGCACCAGTGTGCAGACATCCTTAGAGCGGGAAACGTGATATTTATGGCCCATTTAAACACCTTCCCATTCCGGAGTTTGTCCTTGTTCAGGGAGATACGGTTTCCGCACTGCCGTTATTTTTCCCGAATCGCTGGAGAAGCGCTTTTGATTCTTAAACAGATTTTCACGCTGTAGAATAGTTTCTGTTACGACAAATAGGTATTCAGAAGTATACAATTAGACCAAAAAGATTGATATAAAAAGGGGCAGAAATAATAAATGTGGATAAGAAATATCTCGGACTTACCCGGTTTTTAATGTATCATAATATGTGGATACATCTGCCATGGAAACCTGTTAACACATTTTAAGCTTATAACTTTGCTTTTAAGCTTCGTCAAGTCGTACCACGCTTACTACAACCCTTTTCGAAGTTGATTTTTCGCAACCTATCCAAAGAGTACATTAAAATGTAATAACGGAACTCCATAATTCATGAACTATCTCAATTAGGTTTCGGCCATAACAAGTTACATTGAATAAGTTGCGGGTCCGCTCCTCAGGTAACTTCGCTTTTCAAAGGGAACTCGGGCTCGTTTCGGTAACTTTATTCCGTTGCGTGGCTGCCGACCGCTGAAGGCTTTACTTTGACCTTTGATTTTTATATTATATAATGAAGAAAGTTAGAGCTCAAATCAATTTTGGTGAACGCAAAAAACTTGGAAGTGTTATCGTCTCAGTTCCAGAAGACTGCAGGATAGAAAATATTATTAAATATACCTATCATTGCGAATTATTAATATACCTATACTTTTATGTATCGGTTATATAAATCTGTCACAGAACCAATGAAAGGTGGAGTAAACGGGTTCACGAGGTGAGACCACGCTTCGGTAAACGTAGTGTAGGGCCCCCAGCTCGATGGACTCAAAGTCAAAGTCAATGTCAAAGACAAAAATCATTTATTCAGTTTAGGACAGAAAACTGCCACATATTAATTTCAATAATAACATTATATTAACATTATTGGCCCATAAGGGGCAGTACATGTCTCCTTATTTTTTGGGCCCTACTAGACTAACTGTTGGGAAGACTTAACATCCAGCAGTAGACTGCAATAGGCTGACATGTACTCCAATTATGCAAATCCTCTTATCACTTAGCTGTTCAAATGAAATAACTTTTTAAAATAAATTATTTCCCAAACAAATGATAACATTTGTAGGTACTCGATGGTTACAAGTCACTTGATAACAAGTGACTTGTAACCATCGAGTACCTACATACCCAATAGAGCAGCAATACGAACCATGTTTCTCCGAAACTAGTAAGTTGTTTTTCACTTATGTTTAGTATGAAATGACAAGTCCTGTCAACTCTCGCCCATACAAAAAAGTACAGATACAGATTAAAAAATGGCGGAAAATTTCGTCGAACAAATCATATGACATCTCTACTTTATATAGGGTATGTGCTCCATGCTTGTAACTAACGATGTAATCAAATCTTGGAAGTTTTTAACCTACTTCTAATTGACGTATCGATTTAGACTTTTTAAATATTTGACATTCGATGAACATACAATAGGAGGTGGGAAGTAGAGCTCTTCCATGACTACTTATAAAACCTTAGTGCTTGGGCTCATTCGATTTGTTATGACGGATCCAGTACTTATAAGGGTGTTATAAAGTTTCTTAAACTGTGATTATAAATACTTATAATCAATTATCATTAGCTAACTTTTTTCGAGAGGGTTCTACTACTCTAATACAACAAGTTTTTCAATGGGACTAACATCGAAATCACATTTTAAAAAATGTCTTTCTTCATTAAACTGATGTCAGGTGATCGGCTGTTTAGTGCCAGTCGATGAGAGATCAATGTTTTTGTTTGCACCGACTCCAAAAGTAACTGATTAGGTAAGATTATTTTTAGCGTTTTAGGTTTTTGAAGTCGGTTTTAATTTTTTAAATAAAATTAACTTATTAATGAATAGCTTATACTTTAAAGATACTATAATAAAACATTATCGGAAAAAATTTCACCCCTAAGAGTGGAAAAATAGGCAATGTAGTGTTTTTGTTCTGATATAAAAAGCTGCTGTACTTGAGCAATAGAAATAGAATCTGAGAGGTTTGTTTAAGTCTTTCCTCGTTGCCTCTTAGTTGGATCCATAGTCTCTAGGTTGTAAGTGGATACATTCCAAAGGACTGCAATACTTTAATAATGTCTTTTTCGTAGTGAGAGGCAACGAGGCAAGAGGTAAGGCAACGAGGCAAGACCTAGTCAAAACCTCTTAGGTTCGTTTCGTTTTCTATTTGAAAAAAATCTACATCCCGGGTGATTTAGCGTGAAACAGAGGATCCTTTTATCTCCAATCAGTTGACCACGCAATTTGTAAAAAAAAGCAAAATGTATTTTTTTACAAGTATTGCTCCAGCAACTATTCTAAAATATGGCTGAACAATTAAAGACGTACGACGTAGGTACCTATCATCTCGTAGGTATTTAACTGTGTTCGAAACAACTTGGTTTCAAATTGAATGGCTGTTTCTATATTAAATTTAGCCTAGAAACGTAACGATCAAAGTGTAATACGCGTGGATCTATAATTGAAAGCCGACCTGTAAAGGAGTTTTACAATTAATTATTTTGAATTTCATTATTGCCGTCTAGAAAGTTTTATAAGTGCTGCTGGAAGAAAACCCCTTCTCCTTGACAAAAATCGTGGAATTTATTAAAGTATAAGTAATCAACATAATGTCAGCTCAAATCAACAAGCAGCATTAAAGTTAGGTAGAAAACATATATAAAAAATATATATACAAAACCAGTCAGTAAAGAGTTACATAACGGAGCGCACTAAATGTACAATAATTTACACTTATAAACAAAGGTAGATTCTATGCACCATTTTGGCATTTTGAGTTCCCCTGACATCTCCCTTTCGGGACGCGATTCGCTTATTATTCTCTACTCTATCATTCATGTCTTCTTCTCTTACAATAAAGAATAATGATTGTATGTTTGTCCTTTGTGTGTTCCTAAACCATTGATTAGATTGTTATAAAACTGTGACTGGTCTTCTGAGGATCCCCGAGAGGGTTCCTAAAATGAATACCAATCCTTAAAAACCGTCCTGTGACCAATGAGCTCATTTATTATAGTTGGCAGTACAGATAAAAATATCAATGCTACCAACCGATAATATAGAAAGTCGCATGAATTGGATAATTATCATAAAAGGCTAATTCTGGCGCTTGTTATGTTGAGTTTAGATATAATATGGTATGTGCGATTTTGAAGATCTAAATGTGGTCATCAACTTTTGAAGCTGACTGTACGTCTAACTAAAAAACAAAACCGGACAAGTGCGTGCGAAAGCGAGAGTTCCGTACAAAAAGCTATGCCGGATTTAGTAGGAGGTGGCACCTTTTTTTTCGCGCGGCCATCAACCAAACCTGGGTAGTAAAGAGTTCCTCTTTAATGGGAACTGAGTAACTACAAAACGGTTTTCGGACTTTTTTCTTTTCCTGTGCTATAAGAAATTGCTTTTTGCTACATTTTATGATTCTAGGTCAACAAAACCTCCTATAGGTATTGTTTTCGTTGTGGGTGTCAAAATATGCGCCATAACTAGCTGGCCGTATCTTTTGATTGCGTTGACTTTGTTTTATTTTTTCACAGCTCCAAGAGATTGCATACCTGAGTCTTTGATATTAGATTCAACGTGATACCTCAACGCGTTCTTGTTGATAAGGTTTGATAAGATTGATAGACGGGCAGATGGACAGACAGACAGACAGACAACAAAGTTTTCCTATATGGTTTCTTTTTGAGGTACGGAACCGTAAAACAAAACTAGATTGAAGTATGCTGTTAATTATAAGATCATGGTAAGCACCCAATTTTACTTATATTATTTCTTTGTATACGTAAGTTGTCCGTAAACTCTCTTTGAAAACTAAGCTATTGTACAAAAAAGTATTGCTCAGTGACGACACACTTGCCCCTTGCAGGATTAGAACCCACGACCACTGTCTTTGTAGTCCAGAGAACAAACCACCACACCAGACGGCCGTCATAAACCAGTATTAAAAATACATTTCTTATTAAGATGTTTTTGGAAAATGTTTAAGTACGAGAAGATACTTAGTACGAAAACTTTTATTGTATAACTTTTAGCGTTAACATATAATAATATATACAGAGTGTAACGAAAAGGTGAAATAAAACTTTAAGGGGTTTCTACGGCTAAATTACATCAACTTTTTCTATGGGACCAACATCGAATTCGCAAAAAAAAACCACTTTCCCATACTAAAACGCGACCAGCTGGCATCAGTTTGTATGGAAACGTAAATTTTTTTTTGAGATTTCGATGTTGGTCCCATAGAAAAAGTTGATGTAATTTAGCCGTAGAATAACCCCTTAAAGTTTTATTTCACCTTTTCGTTACACCCTGTATATATTAAAAAAACATAAAAAATTCGTCAGTTAAAACGGTCTCAATTCTGCCAGACCATTTTAATCAAGATAAAACGTCCAAAATAATTTGAATTCAACACCAAAAAAGCTAATCCGAATAAATTAAAGCTGCCAAACGAAACGCTCCGTTTCACGCGAGCGGAGTCGGAACAGAGCTGTGAACGAAGTATAATTTATTCACTCGACATTCCCTTACAATCTGATAAAATACAATATCCTATGTTTTACTTTATGAAGATTTAGAGACTCTTGGACCGCTTTTACAAGCCGTCAGAAACGTTTTGAGTCATTTGACGACCGTCTAGTAGTTCACGTTCAAGAAAAGTCATTGTTCTTTCAAGAGTATTTGCTTCTAACTTACTAACAACGAGACTTGCGCTTGTGATTTCATTTGCTATGGATTCATATTTATTGTATGTATTCTATAATATGCAAAGCCAGGCGGTAGCGGGTTCGAATGCCGTTAAGAACCAATATTTGTGTGATAAGCACGAGCATACAGTTCGAATAGATACCCGAATCACAGACAAGCTGTACACTTTTTGTAGTTTTAAATTTTGAGGTTTTTTTGTATTTTTGTTCCAAACCTTGACTTGACAAGATACATTATTGGCCACAAGTTAAGATACAGCTTGTTTTTTTATAACACCATTGAATCAATTCCAAAATTGGTTATTTAAAAAAATGTGGTGATTCGGAAACCCTTAGCTATTATAGGGCTTTATATTTGGACTTACGTTTGATAATTTTTTTGAGACCTCATGTATATTTTTTAAAGTTTTTTAATTAATAACATTTATAATCCCACTAGTGACGAAAGGCCTCCACAAGACTCATCCACCGACACGCCAATGGCTCATAATCCATCGTCAAGTTAACCAAATCATCGCACCATCTTTTCTGGAATCCACCTCTTCAGCGATAGCTATCTGTAGGCACCCATCGAGTTACAATTTGACGCAAATAATAAACAAAAAACAAATGAGTTTACTTTTTTGTTAATAGTCTTAGTAGAGTTGATATTTACGTCTAGTTGTTAGTGTATGGATAGTCTTCAGAGATATGGTCCCCTTAATAATCGGTAAAAGCCTCCTCCAATCCTTTTTATTTATCTCGAAGTTTTCCAGTCACCATACAGTTGTTCCCTGCAATCTTTGTCAAGTCATCGACCCATCTTTCCTAGGTCTGCCAATCTTTATTTTTCCTTCGGGTCCCTTCCATTTTGCCTCTTGTAGAGTCCACCTCTATTTGAACCTTGCAATGTGGCGTGCCTATTGCCATTCTGTCTCAGTGCATATTTGAGAGTATCTGTTAGCTTTGTCTGTTTGGACCGACGTATCCGGATGCATCCTACACTCGTGCCCTGCTCTATTAACACACTTTTTTGGTTTGCTAACACAAGTTTTTTGGCAATAGCTTTAAACTATGATTGTACTAATTATAAGCAAACACCATATGCAACATACCTATCAGGGATGGGATACCGGATATTTTACTATGGAACCTTATCCGAAATAATAAAGGTTTTCGTAAAGTAATTATTATATACTCCAAGTACCGACTTAAATGCTTCTACTATACAGTTTGTTGCGGGCCAAAAAAAAAACTTTTAGTGTTATGTTCAAATCTCTACAACTACTATTAAATATTAGAAATGGGTCTTATATTCTGAAATAAATATTAACCGGTTTCGATCCTTGATACCTATTAATGGAAGTAATCCACAAGTATTTATCTAAAAGTAATCCACACAGTACACACTCATCAAGGAAACAATACCGCTATATCTTTATCTGCTTTTTTAATGCTTTTTAGTATTTTTTAAATGTGGAAGTAAGTCGGCAATAATGTCTGACATCCTGCTACACTCATTGGTTAAATTGCACATCCGTGGGATGGGAGAGTTGGATCTAAGGACAGTTTTTTAAGTGGTGGAGAAAAGAAAGTAATTAGCGTACGTACTTTTATTTATTAGCTTCACTTGTAACTAATAACATATGTAATCAAATCTCGGAAATAGTTTTTAACGTATTGATTTTTGACTTTGTAAGTATTTGAAATTTGGATGACAATACAATAATTTGACACCGTCATGCTGATCAGAGATAGAGTCAGGAGGTAGATAGTGGAACTCTTCAACAACAACTAGTAAAACCTTTTTTGTTTGGGTTCATTTGATTTGTTTTAATGAGTCTAATACATTTAAAAGTAAGTTATATCGTTTTTTGAACCATTACATCATATTTTTATTTTTTTAAAATTTTTCTCTATTTGGGAGAGTTATATTTCCCATAACAATAACCACTGGCACTAAGCGATTGGCATGTTAACGCTGAATAGTCGGCCCCCAACTAATCCGCGCCGTGTAGTTCAGTCGTGGAAGGGCGAGGGCGATCGATGGGGGTGAATAAATAACTCATTCCTTTCCACCTTCCGACAAATGTTACGTCCTTGCATAGAATTCATAAAATACTAGCTTCTGGCTGCCACTTTGGCTGCATGAACTCTAGAATTAAGCTAAAGAGGAATAATAATCATCGCCCGCCAACACAAAAAGAAGGTTTTTTCCATTGTGTTATGCTTATCAATGTTAGCTAATTCCGTTCTGCTAAGTATGATTGAGTGATAAACATCGAAACATACAAACATTGGGGGAGGCCTATGTGTGTCAGCAGTGGACGTCTTATGACTGAAATGATGATGATGATTCAATATTTGTGACAACTGAACAGATATATATATATATTTATTTAACATAAATAGCGCCATCTATATTAACATTTATCTCGCCTCTTTTAGGGAAAATATGTTTTGTTAGACAGTATTTGTAAAATAATTATTTAAATCGAATGTGTTATTAGTTCGTACATCTAATCATACTTTATCTATTTGTAGTACTAAGTATTAAGTTTGAAAAATATATCTTTTATTAATAAATACATAGACTTTACTTGATGACCAAAAATAGTATAAAGAAACGTGATGAAACAACTAAAGAAAGGAATTGTAACATTCGAGTTGGGTGTGAACGTTTGGTCTCTAGTTAATCGGTTGAAAAATGTATAAATAGAAAAATAATGTTTGTTGAATTGAAGTATAAAGGTCTCCTTCAATCGACAAGGGTCAAGCCCATTACAACACGTGCAGTGGTCAACAACTTTAATTTGTTTGTCGTGTTTGATTCCCCTTGAAATCGATAGTGGGACAAATGATATTCATTATTCAGTTCGGGGCTGTTGTCCCGCCAGTGAGCAGGGCGGCAATTAGTTGTAAACTTCATAATTATATCACATTAATTTGATGGTTTAAAATTAAATTATAATTGGCTTTAATAGCCATTCATTGAAATTTTGGTGGAAAAAATACCAGATGAACGAATTTCAATTTGGTGTTATGGTGATATCAACAATTAATGACAATGCAAATTTTACATACCGCTATATGTACTTATAGGGAAGCGTTTTTTATATTAAATTCACTGTAAAAGTTGATTATTTGAGCAGTATAATCATCCCTTAAAAGTTTAAAATGAAAATTGAAAGTAAAATTATCGTTAATTTACATGGATCCAAAAATAATTACCAAAACACGTAATTCTAAATACAAATTATCTACACGGGCCAGTGAAATGTTAGGACGTTTCTTTGTAACGAGCTGTCAGGAGCACACACTGAGTTTATTTTCGGCACTCTTTGTTTTACTAATAACATTATTTCACTTTCTCTTTAGGGCACTTTTTGTCCGTATGTAGACGAGAACATTGTTAGTTTTTAGCTTAGATTTGAGCAAATGAATGTAAGTTTATTAAGATCTGTTTCACAGTTTCAGAAAAAATATAATATTTCCTGCGCCTAATTTGCAACCTACTCGTACATGTCAAAGCAAGCCCAATCACACGTTCAATGTTGCATATTTGCAAATATGTATAACCAATTTTCATTTGAAATATTATTATAATTGTTATATAAAAAACCAAAATATCAGACCTATAATTTTGTGAACGTTTAATGTACAAGAATAGGTATGTAATTTTTATCACGATTTATAAAAAAAACTATTTGTGTATTTTTCCGAATCATGGTACCTACTAATTTAGTAAGTTGTAGTTTAGTTATTTTTGTTTTAAATTAAGCATATTTACAATCAAAAGTTTAAGCTTATGATCTTTATTTATTTGAAACTAGCTGTCCCGGCGAACTTCGTACCGCCGCAGAATCATGAAAAAATCCGTTCTATATAATAAATTTAAGTATTTTTTTTAATTTTGTGATATTGTAATATTTCTGCTATTCGGGGCAAAGACAAATCCAGCAAATCAAAGATCATAAAAATCGGTTCAGTCGTTCTTGACGTTCCAGCAATTTTATTGACAATCTAATCAGGTAATTAAGGGGATGAATGTAGCCAAATTGTGCTAACAAAAGAAGGATTAATCAAATCATTTACAAAAAAACCTCTATTACTTTTTTTCTCACTTTATAGTAATGTTGATGATCTTAGGCATTGTGGTTTTTATATTTCTAAAACAATTGGCGACTTTGATTTTCCGTAAAGTGGTTATTTTCATTTAAACTGTGTGTTTTATGGTTTGGCACTTAGGCCCTTTCATTCCAAGCAGTATCTTCTCTGTCACTCCTACTGAATTTGGTAGTGTTCGCTGAGGCGCGCTGCCGCGCGCTGACGCACCTGTGTCTATTGCTCATGGCTCTAGTTTGGTTGAACCCAATTGGTTAAACCCAAAAACGTTATGAGTACTCACCCTAAATCCTGATTTTACAATGCACAACTCCGTACTAACAGATATACTGTGGTAACGGTGCCATTTTTTGACCTCCCTATACAAACTGTCAGGTAAACTGATGAATTTAGAATGAAAGACTAAGTATTTCATAATTCGGCTGTTTCATTCTAATGGTTCTAAATTAATTATATGAAAACATATTAGCATAACGATAACGAATGAGATTTAAAAATACTGAGTAAAATATTTTACAGGTGGTATTAAAAACACGTGCGAGCTCAGAATCATTTGTATTCATGAAAATTCTCTGAAAACATATTTTTAGTGGTCGCGCATTTTTATTGAAAAATATCTAGTTAGAGATACCTGCTATATAAAATACAACAAAAGTTTACCTTTAAATTGGAATAAACTTAATCAAATGTATACAGGTTGTTGAGGGGTGTAAGGGGATAAACTTGTAACCACATATTCTAAAAATTATTGTAAACATTTTTGTAAATTTTCAAGTAAATTTATTGACTTCCCATACAAAGTTACCAAACAATAGTAACAAATTTGTATAGATAAACTAAAAAATGTGTATTTTAAAAAGTCATAGAACAATAATTGTTTACTTTATTGACATAGAAGATATGATTACCAGGTTATCTTTGGGTTTGACTTGAGTCAATTGACATAGGTAAAGAGGCGTCTCGTAACACACTTCTAATATTATGTAGATAAAGTACTCGTAAACAATCAACCTTAAAAACTAAACATAATCATCATCATCATCTATACGGTCAATCCTGGTACGGTCAAGCCCAGGGACCGTTTTTCTTGATTTACTCCTCTACTTTGCACGGTCTTAAGCGTCTCTAGACCAAACATAATCATCTATAATAATCTTTATAATCTCAAATAGGTACTAAGTTAACGATTTATTTTTGACGACCTCCGTAGCCGAGAGGCGAACATATCGGACTTGGTGTTGCTATCTCTGAGGTTTCGGGTTCGATTCCCGGTCGGTCAATGTAGAAAAATAACTTTTCTATATTGTATAGGTGTTGTAGTAGGTACCGTCGTTATTTCTGATTTCTGTAACACAAGTGCTTCAGCTACTTATCATAGGATCAGAGCAATGTATGTGATGTTGTCCAATATTTATTTATATTTATTTATTACCTGCTTTTACAGTCTTTCCTTATGCAACATCCTGCAGAACCCTGATTTTGTAAACGTTCTATAAACTCCCTAAGGACCGCTAGCTGGCGCCTTATCTTCTTGATGTAAATTCTTTTCGGGTAGCGTGAGGTGGAATATACTTACATATTTGTATACCTATTGTTATGTTTTCGCCTTGATAGATACACCCAAAATATTAAGTCGATATACAGGGTGACTTAAGATGATGGCATTGCATAAACAAGATGTTCTACCCATTAAAACGTTTATAATGGCACTAATTTCGATAAACATACCTCGACGATAATGTATGGCTAGAGTTGTAAATTGACGGTTATATGCTATAAGCCGTATGTGCCGTGTTGGGACGACCGTAAAGAATACTCTTTCCCACCGTCAACAGTTGACTTGTAGAGAATGCTTCTTGGCATTAAGTCCGCCATTTGTACAATTATTTTTAAATGTGCAATAAAGTATAAATAAATAAAAAAATAAATAAAAAAAACAGGAGACGTGTCGTCAGAGGCGATTATTTCCTGTAGCACGAGACGGGCAGCAGCGTCTTCGTGCGAAATCTTATAAAAAACTGCGCTCGCCAACTTGCCTGCCAAGCATGGCGAGTATTGGCAACCCCTCCCATATTATGATAAGTCATTGGAGGAGGGATACAAAAAAATATTTAAAATTATCGCATCGGAATCGAACTTACAGCAAAAAAACTCTCACGTAACGATATATTTTTTAGCAGTAAAGATAAATAAACTAACTAGCTCAATGTACGTAAGGTGCAATTTAGCTAATAAAATATAACTGAGCATTCTACGTTGAACTTTATTGCGTCATTTTATTTTAATAATCAATAGAATTGAATGTGACGTTAGTGACAATAAATGTCCAATGTGCTCTGTCATATTGAACAGACATTTTTAATATGACGGATACTTTACAACTATATGTATGGCACATCAGTTTTTTTTGTGTTGCAACATTGGTCCCATAGTAAAAACTGTTCAACCTGCTTAAGTGGTTCTCTTGTCTTGCCAGTCACCTGAATATTCTAGTAACTCTGTATATTCAACGTTCTTTTAGCGATTTATCTCGTTCATAAACTGATTACACTTGACTCTTACCGCGTATCAGCCAAAATCGCTGCGGTCGGTACTGCACCTATAGCTACGGGACCCAACTTTCTGTTACGCGCTGTCACCTGTCACGGCCCTGTACCTATCTCGCCTGCTCTACCACCCAGTCGCAGGAAATAGTGGAGCACATTAAGGTCGGGTCCGGCCGTTATGGTCCTATTCCGATACGCACCCGGCCGCCACGCACCCATATTTAAAAAAATATATTCCGGTACGCCTCCGGCCGCGACGCTCCCGATGTTTCTTTTTGCCATGATACTTAATTCAGTACAGCCGAGTAGAAATTTGAAATGAAATTAACGCTATAATAATGAAAAATCAGGTATCCATCTAATATCGATCTATAGGTGTGCAGCCTAAACAGTGGAGAGCGCGCCTATACTTCTCTCTACATACAATATTGTACTCAAGTGTTTTATTTTTATTTAACATACTTTACCAGTCTATTACAGTACTTTACAGTGTCACAATTATCTTATAATCGTTACATAATCAACAATAATAGACGTTTTTAATAAAAAAAGAAAACAAATAGTAGTAGTAGTAATAGAATAAACACACTACAAAATAAAAATAATAAAGAATAAAAAAATAAATTTCAAAAACACTTTTGTTTTCAACAGTATTTCTTCAAATATAGTGCCAAAAAATTGATCTTTTACTTGAGGGCGTCGCGGCCGGGGGCGTACTGGAATAAAAAAAAAATATATGTAGGTGCGTGGCGGCCGGGTGCGTAACGGAATGGGAGCATAACGGCCGGACTCTTAAGGTCATCTTGAATTGAGAGTTGCTCCTTTGGAGTCGAGACACAACGCGAGTTTTGAAGCTTTCATTGTGTTAGTACCGATATGCCAGCTAGACATCTTCCTGAAGGAGGAATTCTGGCCGAAGGGTGTGGTTTATCGTCGCTTTCGAGGAAGGTTGCCGGCTGACACCACCAGAACGGCTCCGAGTAGCCATAGCATAGCAAGCCATAACAATAAATACATAATGATTAAAATGTAACTTATTATTGTATGTATGTTAGTCTATAATGTACTTATTTATTTTATGAGCCTATTATTATAATATTGTGATCTTAGAGCATAAGATCGGGTCTTATTAATCTCCTCTGGACATAGGTCCAGCCAGTTCAGAAATTTAGTAGCTTGTATTATCCCTAAATAAAGTATCGTTTGGCAATAGTTTTGAACTCCAGACTTCGGGGCACTTTTCAAAAGGCTATCCTGTTACAATCTTTGGTTACTTTTAAAAACCACACTCTGTATAAATCGAAACATACAAAATAAACATAAAAGCTGCGACTAATATCAAAACATAAAACATAAATAATTTAGTTGTGCATTATTACTACTAGTACCTAAACAGGAAAGCTACATACTCGTACCTAAAAAATATATAAAATTATGAGGTGACTTATAACCGTGTAAGTGACATCAAATCCATGTCATCGCTAAGCCTAATATGTCACATAACGTGTTTGCAGATAAGCAGAAAAACCCGGCAAAAGGGCCTTCGGGAAGCTTGCTGGGTAAGCGAAGAAATTGGCTTATCGAAGTCGCAGCCAATGTATGAAATCTGTCGTAACAAGAATAATACTTATACTTGAAAAAAAGTTTACTGCCTCTGCTTAATTTGTATGCAAAAAATAAAAAAGTTTAAATTGATATCTGTAAATCATTTGTTGAATGATAACTTCTTTGTTAAGCCTATTCGAACTGTAAACAGTACCGAAGTAATGTTGTTTTTACGTCAAACTTATAAAAGAATAACAAAAAAACGAACATTGCACAAAAAAGTAATAAATTAGAATCGTTAAGTGTACTCTGGTGGATACTCCGTATCCTAATGGAAATATCAAAAATCTGTAAACTGATGTCGAAAGTACGTTACCTAATTAATGAGTTAAATAACTTGAAAAACTTTTTAAAAATAATTTATTCGAAATAATAACTTTAAATGCTCCTATATATTTAGAATGACATTCGTAGAGACGCTTTATTTTCCTTTTATAAGAGGTGCATTTTATAAATATAATAAATATAAAAGTTATTTTATAAATCTAATCAAAAGGGAGTCTATACGAATTTCAATAAATATATGGAAACATTTAATGTAGTTTAAAAAAAATGTAATTTCTGTCATTTTACTCACAAGCTAGATTTGGTATCAGTGAAAAGTTTTATTGATATCTCTCATATTTATAAAACGGTCGCCAAGGTATACTTAACAATTACATCATGTATATACGGGATGTAATTAGGCAATTTCTTCTCGAAAACCTTAAGGTTTAACGCTTATATTAATGCTCTTTTAAAGTGAATTGTAATTGTACAGGGTTACATTGCAAGATAGTGCTTATCCGGTGCTTTATTTCAGGACATACAATCTACATACAGGGCATTATTACATTCATATAAACTACACATATTAAATGAATGAATAATTAATTTAATTTGTAATTGTATGAATTTTAATTTAATTTATAGTACGTAGGCAAGTCTTAAAATGACTGGCTTTTGCATCTTCCTGCCACCCCTCGTCTACATGTAAATCCGCACACATGGATCTCGTGACGTCGGCGTAACACAATGTACGTATTTGTTTAGAACTTCCTGCTTCGCAACGCTCTCATGAAGTGTGAGGAGTTTTGAAGAAGGAATATCCGTATCCAAATAAGTTATTGTTTCATAAGTGTAGTTGTAACAATTTATGTAAAAATCCATGATGTTAATCTTAAAAAATTGAAAATCACTGTTAGTTTCCTTATTTAAACAAAAAACACATGCCATTTCCCCATATTTTCTGACTATCTGTTTGTTATAAAGACAGAGATCGAAATATTAATTGCAGATAAACCTACATAAAATTAACTATTACCTATAAATAATATAAGCCTTTCTGAATTGATTTGTAGACTTTCATATTACAGTAAATGAAAAAGTTATGTAGATTTTTATAATCTAATTGTTACAAGCATACCTAAACTTAAATTACATCCGCATTCGAAAATATGCCTTAACTGATATATTTTTATATCCCCCACTCGAACAGCGTTTTCGATGGATATCTTATAATAACTATATTGTTATTTTTTGTATTAATGATACTAAAAACTGACTAACATACAGAATGTACTAAAAAATGGGACATGTCTTAATTATACGTAATTAGCTGTTCACATTCAACAACTTATACCATGGGAGCCACAATCAATACGATACGTGATAAGTGAAAGAAAAAAGATTTTCCATTCATAAGGGGTAGCGCGTTAGTTAGTAGTGTCGTGACGGCCGTAACGAATACACTTCCCCACCGCCAACAGGGGGCGTGTTGTAAGAGGCGACTAATTCCTGTAGCACGTGACGGGCACCAGCGTCTGCGTTCGAAATCTTATAAAAAACTGCGCTCGCCAACCCGCCTGCCAAGCGTGGCAAGTATTGGCAATCCCTCCCAATGAAAGTCATTGGGGGAGGCCTGTGTTTAGCCGTGGACGTCATACGGCTGAAATGATGATGATGAGCGCGTTAGTTTGCAAGTAGTGACCTATTCTTTTGTAGGAAACCTCGTTTATCACAATGAGACATGTTTCAATAGCAAGGTTCATTGAGCCCTGTATAATTTTAGCGTGCGTTCCCATTACAGTATAATTGTTTTGCGTTTTAATCAAAATAATGGCCTATAATACCCAACACGTCCTACCACTCCGTCGGACACGCGATCTGAAAAATAAAGAGATTTGAACTTTATGGAGTTAGACTTACGAGTTATAATATATTTTGATATCATTCGCTCTTGAAGGCTATTTGTAAGTTTACCGTTGTCAAATACGGCGATTTCACTGTCAAATCAAATATAACTTCTAAAACTATTATGGGGATACCTACCGACTCATTTGATGTAAATTTTCAGGAATTAATTTTATAAATGACTAAAGGGTCAATTTCAACGAGTCCATTATTTTTGTCATTACGGTGAACTTTTTTATTTATAACTTTTTTTGAAATAAAACCATGTAGTATTGTTATTTATGATATTGTTATGATTAATCTTTACTCGACATCAAATTGAGTTCATATACTTAGGAGATATAGTACTTTAAAATTTTGGTGTCACCGAAATTAAAGAATAGTTCACCGAAATGAAACTTCTCATCACCGAAATGTAAAACGCGAGTCACCGCAATGAAATTACTTATGCAGTCACCGAAAAAAACTAAACTGTTACCACGCAACGCACCTAAAATGCTGCTATCCTAGTTCCATAATTACTTACCTACGTTTTGAAGAGTGCTATCACACAGTACAGGTTATCCTTTTCTGACTATACTATAATGGTATTGAAAGTATTAATTAAAATGGATATGATGGACCTTACATGGATATTAACTAATTTAAACTTAAATTCATTTAGGAACGTGTGAGAATAAAACAACAAAAATAACAAATATATTGTAATAATCAACCATAAAAATATACAGGTTTCACCCTTTCCATATTCAAAGGGTCCAAACTCTACAGCCTGCTGACTATCCGCGCAGGATTGCATTCTGCAGAATCATGTTAAATAAAATAAGGGAGGACCCGCAATTTTTCAATAAAATGTTGTGAACGGATGAATCCTCATGCCGGAAAGATGGATATCTCAACATCCACAATCTACATAGCTAGCAAGTAGAAAACCCACATTTGATGAGGGAAGATCGGTCCCAAGTTCAATTTAAAGTTAACTTGTGGACTGGGATTATTGGCGGACAGGTGATCGGGCTATATGAACATCCAGCTACACTGAATAGTGAATTTTACCTTAATTTTTTACAAAATGATTTACCCGGCATGCTAGGAGATATCAGTTTAGAAGTGAGGCGGAGAATGTGGCTTAAAAATGATGGGTGCCCAGCTCACTACGCAATAGTAGTAAGAAATTATTTAAATCAACACTACCCTCAGAGGTTAATAGGCCGGCTCGGCCCTATTTTATGGCCGCCCAGATCGCCGGATCTAAATCCCTTGATTTTTTTTTATTTGGGATGTCTGAAAGACCTTGTCTACGCGAGACCAGTATCCTAAATAACAGAGTTGCGGACTCGCATACAAAATGCAGCTGCATACATAAAAACGTCTGGTTACGCGAGCCGCATCAAACATTCTTTTATAAAAAGATGCAGGGCGTGTATCAGAGCGCAAAGGCGCCAGTTCGAACATTTATTGTAATTTTAATAAAAAATTAATAAAAACCAGTCATAAAGTTTAAGAGATACAGAAAACATAAGCTTATTATACCTTTTCGGAAAATAGAATAACTAAGATTTTTTTTAAGATAATGGGCACGATGAGCGCCATATATTTTTTTAACATGGTAGTTGACCAAACATGAGGAAAATAATTTTATGTTTTTTTTTTTGGAACATTGTTTTTTTGAAGCACTTCGTGATTAGCTAGCTCAATTTAAACTATTGTTATTGATAGCTAAATTATTCTTTTAGAAATTAAAAAAACTGAATTAGAAAAAGTACGTATTTGTAAAAATGGCACATTAAAAACCAACCGAAAGTGGCAAAACCGAGATATTTTTACTAAAGTCAAAATTTGAGATTAGAGAGGTCTTGACGAAACCTATCGACAGTTAAAGGTTTATCCATTGTTTCTGGGACATCTTTGGGATATCTTTACAACTTATTTTAAAAGATTTTAATTATTAGTTTTGATAACCCAAAGATACTGTAATATATAATGTAACAATTAAACAAACGTAATCTCTTGTTATTTGTCTTCACAAAATCTTATTATTACACTTAGTCTTTAATAAATCAGGTAGCACAAAAATCTATCTTTTGGATGGGGATACGACTCTAGCAAAAATATTTCGGAATTTAAACAACAAAGGTTAATATTTCGGAAACCGATCACTGAATCGAAAAATGGTCTTCACAACCTCGCAATATATTTGATAGACCCATCCAACGATACCCCAAATGATGGGGTAGACTAAAAATAATTAATTCATCCCTTCTTTACGTGTAGGGGAGATACCCTAGAATTTTTGTTTTCAAGATTTTATTGTACCATTCTGTCGGCGTGTTTAATGTTTATACTCGTGCAAAATTACAGCTTCCTAGTACAAACAGTATCTGTGCTAAGCCGTGGACTGACAGACGGACATGGCGAAACTATAAGGGTTCCTTTCGTACCATTTTGGTACGGAACCTAAAAAAGCACGTGTTCAATATTTTTGAATTACGTTTAAAGTGGACTAATTATCATAATTTAGTCAAATAGCCTATTGCCCACGCGAGCAACAACTAGAGGTTATTCTTTTAACTAGTAGCTACATTTAAGTCCCCAAGAACAACTTCTCACCGAAATGAAAAAAAATCACCGAAATGATATTTTTTCTCATTTCGGTGGTCAATTTAGGTCACCGAATTCACCGGAATGAGATCACCGTCATGAAAAACAGCCAACAGAAGTTAACACTACAAGCACAGTATTTATGATAGAAATAAATTGATACTTGATCGGGCGACATTAAGTAAAAGTACATATATTTAATAGACATATCGGATCATTGGATCACAACTTTTATCCACTCACGTGAATGAAAAAAAAAGTGGTCCCAAGTCACCGGAACCCACTACTTACGTTTTTGGCGGGAACACCAGACAAGCAACACGCGTCTTTTCACATCAAGCGCTTAGGCGTCTCTGGTGCGCAAGTTTACTGCGCAGTAGCGAGAAGCTAGTGTTGTTGAATGCCTAGATATTCGCGTACAACGAAAATTCACCGTGGTGAAAAATCTAATTTGGACACGTGAATTTGTACTTACCATTCATTAAATACAACAGATTTTGTAATGAAGTTTCCGCAATAAAGTACTGCCACTATTTAGGATTTAAATAAAAAAAAGGAAATCCCTAAAAAATCAACTGTTTTTATTATATGATTAAAAGTATACTGAAAAACCAATTGTGCCGCTTCACCGGTATGAAAAACTTAGGTGTTTATATATTTTTTTTCCTTATTAGCGACAATCATAATGGAAAAATATTTGTAGGCTGCTGTAGGAGACAACACTTTTCATCTAAAAAAAAATATTACAAGTTAAAAGTCTCATCCTGCACTAGCAGTTTCAGCCATGCCGTTTACGATTTGGTGCTGGGAAAATCACCCTAAAATATAGTGAAAAATAATAAGTTCCTATGCATAACCATGAACTAAGAAAGAGCACAAACAGTCAGATGTGGAAAATGACTTTTTATCCTATTTAGAGATGTGCGCATTACAGTAATTTGACATGTTGCTACACTAGCAAACATTAACTTGCTAGACTTTATCGCTACCATACTCACCTAGTAATTATCGATAATACAACTTAAGGTCAACAATGCACAGCACTATTTATTTTCAGGCAGGTTACTGAGCCAATATCAAATCTTTTTTATTTACGTGAAAATAATGATTTTTTCTACTTTAGCTTACTTCTATAACGCCTTAGACTTAGGTTCTCGCGTGTAGAAACCACACACTGGTAGAGTGTGATGTTATGCACCTACCTATATGACTTGAAAAACTTTGTGATGATTACCTGATCAAAGTAATGATTACCTGATAAAAGTTGTAAGTAGGTAGTATTTTTTTCAGGATTTCCCATAAATAGAAATAAAAGCGAGACCGCTAAGAGTTATCATGTTATAATTGTGGAAAATCAAAAAGAATACGTTTGATGTTAACACGGTTACGGTACTGTTTATATATGTATGAACTCTATTCATTATAAGGCCTGGTCGGGCTAATTTAGGAAATTATTTGTTTTTACATGGGCTTGGGTCTGTTTATACTGAGAGTCGTACCTATCCGAAACAAAAAACCTGTAGTGTAATTCTATTTACACTCTCACGGCTGTATTCAACGTCCCGTGCAAATACTGTACGTATAACTTGAGGCTTTTTATTGTTGCTCAATATAAACATTATTATCTACTCGATCATCTTCGTCAAACGTAGACATTTGGTAAAACTATTATGTTCAGTATTTCTCATAACACAAGTATGTTAATTTCTTATTTGCAAACTGTTGTCTGGTACATTATTAATTTATATAGTAGTTATAATACAAAAACATCTTCGCACCAAGTAAACTTGTGATTGTTAATTGTTCAGCGGCTTGGCGCACGGTTACTAGCGCGATTAAAACTACCTTCCAAAATGTATGTACTTACCTTTAAATCTTTGCTCTGTAATGTTGCCCATTAGATAACATAGGATCACTAGATGGGGTGGAGGGCTGATAACTTGAGATACAGGAATCGTCCTAGTTCAGGTATAAGCCCACCATAAACTATATGTACCACAAATTGTTTTCTTTTATTTTGTAATTTTTATTTGTTTTGTTTTCCTTAAAGTGAGTAATAAAAATGATTATGATTATGATATCGATACGTTGCAAGGTCAGCAGTGTCACGGCACTACTGGCACACTATCAGGCGGTTTACTTCGACCCCGCTGCCCTAGTTCGGGTGAACTTGTTGTTTATTCACGGGCGTGTTTTTGTTTCTTGAGTTTGTTGACTATTGTGTTTGCTGGAGCTAGATTGAAAACCATTCCATTGACATATACATACTTGTATATTTTTTCTATACAAAGAAATCAAACAGAAGTGTATGTTTGTAATGTCAAAATATCATTTTTTACTAAATGCATATGAAAGTTCTTTCAGTTCTTATAAAAATCGAGACAATTAAAAAAAACTGTCTACCCGTTTGTTTCGATTAATCTCCAAAACGGCTGGATTAATTTTGACAGGCCTTTTACTTGCAAACTGATATTGTTAGGAGTAACTAAAATAAATTAGGGTTTCGCCCAAAAAATTAAAACACATGAAATTGTTAATGAAATCCGATCCAAATAGGGCGGCGGTTTCGAACCGGTTAGGGCGTTAAAGACGAACGAAGTCGCGGATGATAGTTAGTTACTTAAAAAGTACTAAGTATAAAAAAAGCATACGAAACAGGATGACAAAAAAAGCTAGTTTGCTGTAAATGTGACTCTAAATCATAAAACGTTTGATGTAAATAAGACAAAATTATTTGTATTATTTATGTATCTAGCAAGGACTCTGTTAAATAAATCTCTTCATGTTATATTAATTTCAACTATTGCACCTTTTTCGTATATTTATCTGGAGGATATTGTGTTTAAGTAAGTGTGGTTACTTACTAAGTTAAAATTGGAACTCTTTAATCCAACCAATCGTCCAACCAACGTTTGTATAAAAGTTTAGATTTTTAATCGAATTATCAAAGTATTGGGCTAATTGGTATTTTTTAAATCTGATTTATTAAGCGTGTCTTGAATCGCAACAAAACTATCGATTCAACTTTTGTAAAGCTCTTTGAAATGCTAAAGACAAAAATGCCTTTCATTTTTAATGACCCCACTAAAGATAAGGGCCCTCTGGCATAATTTCAAGATCGAGTGCCTTCGTGACAGCCGAGGTAAATCATAAATGGCTTTTGTTACAGAAATACATTTCCCAACTGCCATCCTTTCATCCACTTTCATATTTACAAAGATTGAATTGCTGTGAAAATGAATCTGCAACTTTTTAACGCGAAGCGATTATCTTCACAATTTTTTTCGCAATTACTTTCAGAGCTTGTTATATCGGATTATTGACGAAAATGGTTTCACTCACGATTTGGATAAAAACTTAATGGTGGCAAGCTTTAGGCAAATTAGTTTAAAAACGATAAAAGGTCAAAAGCAATTTTCCGCAGAGCGGTTTGCTCAATGGTCTACGTCTCTTCAAATTATTCTTAGCACTTTAAGTTATTAGCACGTAGGTAAGATTTTTTATAAATATAGAATAAATAATAAATTGTTTTCAAGATCATACCAATTATCTAGCCCCAAACTTAAGCAAAGCTTGTACTATGGCGACTAGATAACTGATAAACATACTTAAATACTTAATTATAAACATCCATGACTCTGCCCCCCTAGCATGAGCACCAAACACGATATGATATAGCGATATATCGACACCGACTGTAAAAATATGATAGATATAGCCGCAATGTTAAATCACCGTGCCTGTGACAACACATGTTAAGATCTCTGTTTCGATAATAATTCAACATGGCCTTTTGTAGCCTTGAATCCAGGACGGGATGGTCTCATCGTTAGTGATACGTAACCATTGGTTATAAAATTTTGATAAACGTCCTGCATAGGTTACCTCTTCTATCGGCGGTAGTTGGTCGTCGTCCTCTGCCGCTGCGACGACGTCCTGGATGGTCCGGCGGGCCGATTCTGGTAAGAGATCGGTTGTTGGTGTTGGGTCCTCCTCGCTGCCACAGGTGGTCTCTGAGGTGGAGCCACCTTGCTTTTCACGTTTAAATTGCCAGGCTTAGAGGTTGACTCTTGAGGTTTTTTGGAGTCTTTCCTAATGTTAGTGTATTTTATTTCGGCACTTAATTTAGACACAGCTTTAGCAGTTTCCAGTGTATCTATCAGTATAAATAGGAGTTTATCGATTTTTGAGTTGAGTATTTGATGTTTGACATCTTTTTTAAGTACTGACGTGCTACATTCTACTTGTATTCGAGTCTGAGTGTTGTATGTCGCACAACAGTCTGTTAGCATCCATCAGTTTCTTTAGCAACTCCTTGTTTTGGTTTTGTGGTTCCAGAAGATGTGAAGTAGCTGATGCTATGCATGAGATGGCAGAAGCTAGTAGTTTTTGTTTTGATTCAAGCGCTTAATCGCGGTTAGCTAGTGTCTCTGGTAAGGCCGCTTTTATCGCGGGATTTATTGTAGGTGCGCCTAGGAGAATCGCGTTTGAAGGAAGTAAGTATTTTTTTTTGTATTTCCTTCCTAGCTTCTTTGGTTAAGCCGGTTGTCGCGATATGTTGTAATAGGGTTGCAAGTTCCTTGTGAATTTCTTGTCCATACTGCACAGTACTGGAGGGGTCATCGCCGAGGACCTCTAAGATATCTTTGTCTAACTCCGAGTTCTCGCAAACAGGCTTGCTTGAGATTTCGTCTAGATTAGTTGGGTCCAATCCAGGGGCAATCCCTGAGTTTAACGGAATTGGAGCTGTATCAGCAATTTTCGGTAATGATTGTTCGGATTGTAGGATACCTCATCGTCTGAAAAAATATTTCAGAATATGTAATTATAAGTACTTGTTAAAGTATTAAATAGTCAATTGGACAGTATGTGGATAAGGCCTATTTATAGATTTCATTAAGAAAAAAGTAAAGCGAGTAGGTAAATACACATTTATGTTTGCAGGATGTAGTGAAACAGTCCAAAGAGCAGCTCGATTACATCCTTTTGCAAATTTAGAAGCTTAAATGCGGTGAAACAGTCCATAGATACTAGTTCGAATTGCATTCTTGCTTCAAAGTAAAACATTAATATTTTATTGCTTATTGTGGGTAGGCACGATACCTTAAATGCGGCGAGGCAGTCCGATGATCAGCTCGAATGCATTGTGTCGGTTTACTTAATGATTGGCGATTATCATGCAGTTTTAATAATAATGAGTTTAAGGGTAGGTACATATGTTTTATGCAGCGAGACAGTCCGGTGATCAGCTCGAGTGCATTGTGCCGTAAACCCGATCAGATTTTAAACTATTTTATTTGTTTATGTTAAATGAAACTGAAAGTGTAGGTACATACCTTCTTGGTTATTTTTAGATTCCGCATCGCTGTCCGAGGAGGATAGTACATTTTGTTTCCGTGCACGTTTTACTTTCTTTTTTAATTTTTTGATTTGGTCACTAATGTAGTCAAAATCATCACGTTTACGTTTCGGCATTTTAACCGTTTATTTTGAACGCGGGAGAGATCGTGTAGAACGGTTGAGCACTAAAATGCGAATGACGATACAAGATGGCGCACTAGTGGGGGCCGGGCCGGGGCGATAATACTCTTTTTTTTATCTCTCAACCATAGTGCAAGAACGGTAACTAATATGCGTTACTACATGTTGTGTATAATATAATATAATTTCAGGATACTTATCTCGAGGACGAGATAAGTATCCTGAAAATTGAAAATTAGATCAATTTGTTTATTTTAAGAAGTTGTAAAGAAATAAAATACATTGTCCGTAAGACAATGAGGCACAGATGCTGTCAGCGTTTCCTTGCTGAATGACTAAACTAAGGTCTTGAAGGAGGAACCAGCCAGTTTTTTTTCCAAAAGTTTTTTTGATAAGTAGGTAATTTGTTAACCTCATTAAAGAATCATATTTAGGCTTTTTCCATTTTTACAAATAAAACTAAAAAGTTTGGAAGTTTTTCTAAACTTAGGCTATTTAAAAACTTTTAGCATAGAACTTTGACAGGAATGAAAATTATAGTCGTAGTTATTATAAGATTTTCATTGTATCATAAAAATAATTTCAATTGTTTCAAGTATACACTATAATCAATATTTTGTGATAATATTGTCCCTAAAGGAGTTTCTTTCAAAATAGGTACGAAAATAATAATTCAGAAATCATTCGCCGACCTTAGGGACACGAGTGGCAACCACTAACTCTAAACAATCCACTTTAGTCGAGAGGCAACCCTAGCTCTCGACATGAGAGGTTCAATGAGCTAACTTTTTTATTTCTTCAGACATATTTTTTATTTTTCCTTCGATGACAAAATTCGTTTTGTAATCAAAGATACGTAAGTATTGATACAAAATGTTTTAATGTTACTTAAGGATAAGTAGTTACATTACGTAGATTGTTTTATTAGACACACACATACTTACAAAAAAGTAAGATAAAATTACAATGACGGATTAAAGAATAATACAGAAAAAGTATGGATTTTAAAACAGGCAACAAAAAGAGGCAACAAAGGAAACGAAAAACTGTCAGCGAAACGATTGAATTTCTTTGTCTGTATTTTGAGCTGTCTTTAACAAAAAAAAAATTGGAGTTAAATACTACGACAGAAACCCTCAAACTGACACTTATTTCATGATGAAATAAGAACATGATATACCTAATTAGTGAGATAGTAAAAACACAAAATAAGTTTGCAAGAAGTACCAAAGTTAGAAGATACCAGAGTTCTCAAAGATTACGCGATTTCCGACCGCAGGGCTGTCAAAACGAACAAACTTTAATTACTTGCTTGAATGAGATGCTTAGCCAACGCATCCTCGTTTGTGGGAAAAACTTTATGAAGTGTAATTTTAGGACCGAAGTACTTACAGTCACGAGCAAAAAAGTGTATACGTTGACAAATTTTCGGCATTCAATTCAATTCAATATATTTATTGCATTCTATAATGTTACACAGGTGTTATAAATAGGTACATAAAACAGATCATTATAGACCCTGTAGGGCACAACAATAAGATAGGCATCATACCATCACAATATATTGTATAATATAGGTTACAAGTTATTCTTAAACATTCTAGAATTGTCACACTCTATTATGAAGGTAACCTCGTTTAACTTCCTTCTTTCGCAATGAATTGTGTTGGCAGTTTTGATATAAATTCGAAAATTCACAAACGTATTCATTTTATTGCTCGTATCTGGACAGTACATGGCTGGCACTCTATAGATGACGCTAACACATAGCTAAAAGTATGCTTACAGTTCAAATATGATGGTTGATGAATTTCCCACCAGCTAACCTAAAATATACTTCATCATCATCATTTCAGCCATAGGAAGTCCACTGCTGAAAATAGGCCTGCCCCAACGTTCTATTATCGGGGGGGATTGCCAATACTCGCCACGCTTGGCAGGCGGGTTGGCGAGCGCAGTTTTTTGATAAGATTTCGCACGCAGACGCTGCTGCCCGTCTTGTGCTACAGGAGTTAGTCGCCTCTTACGACACGTCTCCTATTGGCGGTGGGGAAGTGTAATCTTTACGGCCGTCCTCACACAGCACTTACTTGTTTCTAGTAAAAATCAATGTTGTACAAATAGCTTCTTCAACATAATTAAACCTTCTTTCAAATCATCTTGCCTGGAAGTCTGGAACGCTGTTAGGAACAAGACAACAAATCCGGTGAATGTTGTGACGAGCTACGTAAAATTCGCTAATTCTCTCACAATACCTTTCCTCGGTGACAAAAGTTGGTATTCAGATAGTGATGTGGCTGTTGTTTTGGGATATACTTATTGAATTATTAATGAATTTATTTATTGAATGAATAAATAAAATAAAATATACGATTGTCCTCGCTTAAAAAAACTTTCTTGGTGTGTTATTTTTGGCGGTTTTGTTTCGGTATACTTATTTACTGATATGATCACGAAGATGTATCATCATTTTCATGTTATATCATAATCTTATCAACCGACTTCAAAAAAGGAGGAGGTTCGCAATTCGACTGTATGTTTTTTTTTTTTTTTTGTATATTTGTTACGCGATTACTCCGCCAATTATGAATCGATTTTAATGATTCTTTTTTTGTTTGGTAGATCATACTTCAGAGGTGGTCCCATATAAATTTTATCGAAATTGATTTAGAACTTTTTGAGAAAATCAACAAATATATACCCAGATAATATTTTGGTTGTGGTTCTTGTTACCTATCTTCGACAAATATGAGCCGATTTTGATGATTTTTGTTTTATTGAATAGCTTATACTTCAAAGATGCTATGATAAAAGTTTAAAAAATAAAAATCACCCCTAAGGGTAGGAAAATAGGGGATGAAATCGGTGTTCAGCAGTTAGATTAGGATTTATCACTAAAAATAGATGAAATAAGTAAATTTTATTAAAAAAAATAAAACCGACTTCAAAACACTGAAATGCTAAAAATAATCCTAACATTTAAGTACCTAATCAGTTACTTTTGGAGTCGGTGCAAACAAAAACATTGAATCTCTCATCGGCTGGCACCGACTCCAAAAGTATCTGATTAGGTACTTAAGTGTTAGGATTATTTTTAGCATTTCAGTGTTTTGAAGTCGGTTTTATTTTTTTTATTGTAAGTACCTGTTTTAGATGATCATTTAAAAACAAAAAAATGTTTTATTATAAAAGTGAGTATAGTAACGTTCAGATAAAAGAGATAATAAGTGCAACAATGATCTTTCATGCAAGACTTTGCATTCGCAAAACGAGATTTTGCACACATGTTTACCATGCTAGATGATTGTTTTTTAAAAATAATGTATACAAACAAAAACCCATCACATCATCAAATAATAAAATAACAAATCTTCATTCTACCAAAATTTAAAAACAATTGTTTTTTTTTGCGATTTTATCTCTAGGCAGGCCACAAGATTTAAAAATACGTCAAAATTATTGTATCGATAGATACGAGGTATATAATGTAAATCACACACAACCCTAATCCCAAGGTATTGCTCAAAATGCCTATTGGAGTATCTGCGCGGAAACGCCGCGAACATCAAAGGACTGCGGCATCCGAAGCAGAACTTCCTGCTGAGCAACTTCGGCCTCAGGCACTCACAAATCGTTTTTGTGCACTTCAAATTATTGTTGGGGTTATGACCACGATAGTCTTAAAGAATTTGGAAAATAATGAAAATTTATTCATATTAATTTATTCACCATAAATTGGTAGGTAACACAAAGTTCTATATTGTATAAGTACTTAAGTTTGTTAAACTTGGGGACCGAATTTTTAGAAGCCTAACAGTGAACACTAAATAATAGTAAGCAGTGTTGTTTTAAGACTATAAGAAAAGAAAAAAACATGCTGGAAGTAGGAAAACTGTTATAAGAGCTCATAGTTACGCCCAGAGCATGGATTTATCCCCTATGTCTTGGCTGATTTTATCTGAAGATACAGAATAACAGACTATTAATCCGTAGCTAACTTGCAAAGTTTCTGTTTTTGTGTCTGCCATGTTTAATTGTTCAAATCGTCTCCTAATTGGAGGCGAATTAATTAACAAATTACTCATTGTTTGGAGCAAAATCCTTGTTTTATTTTAGGAACGCTTCCACGAAAGCTTTCAGTATTTTGTATGTATCAAAGCTTTTCGTGTAATGTTTTCATTGGTATTTATTTTCTATTTAGGTGTATTTATATAAACGATCAATATGAGTACAGAAGATTACTAAGTTTTAGTTGTTTCTTTGCTTTTACTAAAAGCGTAAATAGTACACACATGCATATCTAAAGCCCGCCGCACAGCCGGCGGGGCGCGACGGCGACGGGACGGCGACGGGGCAGCAGCGTGACGTGTAAGTCACACTGCGGGCGTGACGGTTTTGTTGAGGTTCCTAATAAGATGTTCGATTTTTCCACCGTCCATTATTAAATCACTAAAAAGTTAAAAAATATACAAATACAGAATGCGACGTGACTCATAAGTACCTACGTTAACCATGCAACACAACATCTAACCGTCCCGCTCACGTCCGACGGCCGCGCATCGCGTCGCGCCTGTTTGTAGGCACGCCCGGCGGGACAGCAGGACGGGTCGCGCGACGGGTGCTGTGTAAGTGTGTATCGTCTTTTATGAAAAACACTGGCGTTGCGCTAGCGTCCCGTCACCGTCGCGCCCTGGCTGTACGGTTGTGTGCCCAAGGCTTAAGTATGTATACAGAGTATCCCAAAAAGTGATGATTACAAGTTTTTTAAAGTCTTTTAAACCGTGAACCTGACCGTGACCTATTCGAATCACCCTTTATTAAATAATATTTCACAATCATTAACCACTTTTACAGTTTCACCTAAAGTAAGTACCATTATTGCCTCTGAACACCTTATGAGTTTTATGATATGAGACTAATGATGGATCTCTCAATATAGCGCAGATTGTACTATTCGAAGTTGATGGAAACAACTAGCGACAAGCCCCGACTTCGTATGGGTAGCACTAAGTATCTACGGTCATGAAAAATATACAAAAACCATTCTCGGGTACCAGTCTATCTATCATCATCATCACTTCAGCCACAGGACGTCCACTGCTGAACATAGGCCTCCCCTAGTGGTTTCCAGATTGGCCGGTTGGAAGCGACCTTCATCCAGCGGCTCCTTGCATAGCAGAAATTGAAATACGAGATACGTTACAGGAATTTTTCAACGTAAAAAAATTGCTCGATTTTAAAACATGGCTTTTATCCTACAACTACCAAGTATTATTATTATATTTATATTTATCTGTAAGTACCATAATATTACAAAGCTGTTATTTGATTTTTAAAAATTATGGCTACAATATAGGTTGTTGTATATTGTTATAATTGTTGTCGTCTAATAATATTTTGATATGAAATGTTTGCCGGATGCATTCATACAAATACACTCTAACCTCACTTTATGGATACCTGAAGATGGGTATTTTTGTAGAAGAAAAAAAAGATGACGTGAAGAGTGCCATTTAAAAGATTGGCAGAATTTGGGCCGCAACAAACAATCGTGTCAGGACTTGGGAAAACCTTTGCTCGGAAGTAAAACAGTAATATTTGAAATAAATAAATATTAATTAATACATTCACCCATCAATCACACCAATTATTTAGCCGCTATTAAACAAAGCTCATGTACTATGGCGATTTTATAACGGATAGACATACTTAAATATATTATATACATTTCTAAACATCCATGACTTAGGCTGGTTCCGGGATTATAACCCGCACCTGGCGGACTTTGTAGTCCGGAGCGCGTACCATTAATCCGTACATGGTATGGTATTTTATGGCACAAAATGGTTCTGTATTCAGCCTATAGATCGCTTGTAGTATTTAAACTAAACCGATCTTTCAGAACTCGAAAAAAAATGTTTGCTAGACTAGTACGTTGTCTAATTTGAAAATAACCGGTTGATTTCTTTCGTCGCATCACAAGGGGTTAGCATGTGTCTTATAACCGTTTACTTTTCTTATTATGTTGCTTTATGACCAAACTTTGCATAAATAAGACCCCTAATTACATACTAACTCGAGTGTAATCTGTGTTTTAGTACCAGTAATAGCCCGCGTTTCATGTTTGCAGCCCTTTCGAGTTAAGAGCAAAACATTAAAGTCCCAAACGCCGTAATAATAGGATTAGGGACGGCCTGAGTATGAATTTGTATTCAAAGGCATTCTGGGCACTCTAAGGCTTTGTCAGCAATTCCAGTATAGGTTAAACGTTTCGCGTTTATGATATTCTAGAGATATTTTTCACTGTACGACTTTGAGTTATTTATTTTTTTAAATATCTGAAAACCGCTTGTAAGTGATACCATTCATATTATCTTAAATATATACAGAAAATACTCAAAAATTCCGGTTATCTTCCGTGCAATCTCAACCTAGACATCTCCAACAACAAATGAAAAACGAAAATCAGTCAAAAATCAGTATCTTCATCGCTCCCACAAAAAAATCTTTGTCATAAGCTGCAATAGTTTCTGTACATGTGCTGGCTATAGTCGTTGACTACATCCCATATTTTAGTCAGTGACTAGGTCCAGCAAAGTACCCCTTTTAAGTTTAATTATTACGTGATTAGAACGACCTCTACATGTTGGATCGGTATCCCCACGCAAGCCTTATAAGGCCAGGCCAGGCAGGACGGAGACACTTTTGACTGAAATAAACACACTTCACAGCTCTTTATGAAAAGAGCGTTTATATAATAATGATGAAAATATGTGGACTCGATGAGGCTGACCAGGATGAATGGAAAAGAAAAACACTCTGCGGCTACCACAGGCACACAAAATGATGAAATGATTATATTAAAAGCCTGCTTACGGTGTACTATTTTCTAATTATACTAGAATTCTGTAGAAGAGTCAGCTAAGAATCTGATGTTCCATTAATTAGTAAAATCCCCGAAAAGATTTAATTGAGCGCAAAGTTATGTACTTACCTATTATTACCCGACTTTGTATTCGCAATTTTTTTTGTTACATTCAAAATAAGAGTACATCGCCATGTAAAAAATATAATCAAATATTTTTTAATTGCTAAAAACATTGCCGGTTCTTTAGACTGAAGTATGGATTTCTTTTCTTTCTACAAATCTTTTATAACCCACTTTTATCTATGACCACCATATCCTCTTAAGAAATTATGTGGCGGAACCTCTTTGTTGCAATGGAAGAGGGATGGATGGACCGCTATGAATTTCGGATAACGAGGCTCGGAGAAAAACTCCTCTACGAATAACATTAGGACGTCGAGTGCACTCGCTTCCTCTTAGCCTTTTATACTAATGAGGGTTAGCGGAATCGTCTTCTGAAAGGTACAAGAGTCAGCATTAGCACAGTGTAAATATCCAGATTCCACAGTGATGTACTCCTAACTAGAATATATAATATATATAATAACACATTGATGAAATTTACCTTTTGTTTTAGATTAGTATGATAATCCATATTGTGTGTACAGAATAAAGTAATGGGTCCACTTATATAATGTTCTACCTATTGAAATAAAGAACTTTTACCATGGCACCTATTTCGAAAAAATCAAGGAAAGCGGACCCTGGGCTCTAAAGCAATGGCTTTGGACGCAACCGGAATTGACCGTATAGATGAAGAAGAAGAAGACCTATTTCGAAAACTAGAGAAGAAAAATTCTCATTTACATACAATATAGTAATTTCATCAGTCATGGACAATTTGTATGAATCATCAGTAGTTTTTTCGTGCTGCGACCTTTGCCCCATTGCATACTTAAAGCACAGAATACTCTTAAAGCTCTCTTTACTTAGGCAAAATTATACGAAATACAAACAACTAAACGTACAAAGTTAGGACACAAATTTTGACACAAAACCCAAAAAAATCTTCTTATATTTTTGGTAAACCTAAGTAAAATCAGTGTCGTGATCGTGAATCGTGATAAGTCCCTGCCTGTGGCCTGGTAAAGTGCGGCGGGTTCCGTATAATTATGTTCGTTCGTTTCTATTCTCTTGGCGTCTCGCTTAGACGCTATTATAGGCGCCAAGCGTGACATAATGCTGAGTTGATACCTTTTCAGTATCATGTATCAAAACTACACTGTAATTTATTCCGTTTATTTTCTGTAAATTAAATTGTAAGCATGATTCTGAATACATATTCTTCTATTCTATTCTGTTCATCTATTTATGGTTTCGTACCGTAAAAAGAGAAAGGGAACCCGTATAGAATCACTTCGGTGTCTGTCTGTTTGTCTATTAAGTCCCTTTTCATCAGGAATACGTGAAGGTATAAAGCAGAAATTAAAATAAAATACTCCATTCCTTAGAGCTCTAATTAAATCCAACTTCCATTAAACGCAATCAAAAGGTACGGTCGGATATACCAGATATTTTGACACCTGCGAGGTAATCAGAACCTATTGAATACTTCCCGTTGACCTAAAACCATAAAATTTTGTGAAAAACAATGTTTAATAGTACAAATAAAGGAAAAAATCCACTAACTGTGAACTTGGAAAAAGCGGCAATCGAGACTAAACTTCCTAAGTTAGAAAGAAAAAACAAAGACAGTTATGGAAAAACTATTTACATACCAACAAGTCCGACATGCACCTCGTTGTTTTTTTTTAACTTAAATGTTTTTTTTCATTTGAGTTAAATAAGTAATTCTTCTTTTCAAAATATTTGTCGAAAACTCCTGTAACTGTTTCAGCATCAAAACATTTCCATCCTTTTACGAATCTCTAAATCAATAAGCCTCCCAACCGCGCATAACATAACCAATATTGGGTAATTGTATCGAGACTACCAATAAATTCAATTTCTCCGGAACGGCTACGAAACCCCGCAACATTTATTACGTTACGGGACCCTGAATAATGTTTATGAAAAGATGAGCAGGTAGCGACGGATAAAAAGCGAACATTTGGGTGGAGACATAATCTGTCGCGGCGAGATTGATCAAGATTTATGATAACGAACACTGGCTCTCAAACTTTGCAGTTTGTTTACAAAACAATTATTTATATACCTTACGTATTCTTTTATACCTTTTACTTGTAAGACCGGGTATAATCGACTATAGTGTGTAGGTTGACTAACTGTCAAAAATTTGTTTTAAATTAAAGTGTTGCGTCCTTCTACCAAGCGCGTAGGATAGCGCCATCCATAGGATGTCCACTGCTGAACATAGGCCTCTCCTAGTGATTTTCAGATAGGTTTGAAGCG
The DNA here is from genome assembly GCA_963576865.1 of Anania hortulata. NCBI lineage: Eukaryota > Metazoa > Arthropoda > Insecta > Lepidoptera > Crambidae > Anania > Anania hortulata. The sequence continues at coordinate 4,725,703 of OY756400.1, forward strand.
GCCTGCATCCAGCGGCTTCCTGCAACCTTTACCAGGTCGTCTTTCCACCTTGTAGGCAAACGTCCTAACTGGTTGTTAAAACGAGCTAACTCAGCTTGTTTTCACAACTAGTTGAATAATCCAACAATATCAAATAGACCAAGTATCAGACAGTTAGTCACCCTACTATTATAGTAAACTATCCCCGGTCTCCCCTACTCTAAAAACGAACCGGAAGCTTCAGTCCGTCAAGACGAACGATGTTAACATTTTTCTTTATAAATATTTTTTATATTGATTACCAGATTTATGATGTAAAATAAAATGTGCTGTTTTGTCATTTAAATATTCAATTAACAGTTTATTAACTTTTTTATCATAATAACATGTGATTTAAATTTAAACATGGGTAGTTCAACAATAAAGACTGTAGTAACTTTGGCAGATTATCCTGAGTTTATAGATCTTCTGCAGATACATTATATTTTTTTGTCTCTGAACATATTTTTTGTAATCTGTTTGTCGTATCTGTGTTCTGCTTTGAAACAAATAAATACATTCTTATTTCACTTTCTTATTCTTTTTTGTTCTTGTCTACCAAGGTGGTTGTGCATTAATTACAGTTGAGAATAACGAGCATAACGAGCCTTTCATTTTTCCTATCGGAGGCCAAGAATAGCCTCGCTTGAGCTTATCTTGACGTTTTTATTTTTAAGTTTATTTCAGTAAGGTGACCTGTTTTTGCGTACTTTTTTTGTTAACGCGTCAGAATATTCATTATATTTTTCTGTTGAACCATAAATAATTTTTAACCATAGTTAGTCAAAACTAAAAACCACGTGAACAAAGTCGCGGGCTAGTGTTTACTTATTTTTTTCACATCCAATATTTTTTTTCAACTGAACTGCGAGATCTAACGGTATGAAGGGCCATAGTTATTTTGCATCCATTTGTTTTTTTTTTACATTGACTACCGGGAATCGAACCCGGGATTTAAGAGATAGCGACGACAAGTCCGGCTACGGAGGCCATCAAATTCTAACAAGGTGCAATTTAGTAACAGCCGTAAACATTAACAGTGTAACACAATCGCCGGTACAGTCGGTTACGCCCAATGATCGCAGGCTAAGTGGTCGTATTGACCAAGCGAATGACGCTGCGGAACAATTACAGCTGATTACTTGAGAAGACATATTGCAGACAAAATGGGACTAGATTGGATTCAAAATTGGTAAATTAGACACATTAAAAATTTTGTTTTTGTAATGTAAATGATATTTCTAAGATAATATTAGATTTTGAAGAATCCACTCAGAGACAGTCAATTGGTTTTATAAGTTTAATATTATTTTAGCCATATATTTTTTATTGTATTTGTCAAATGTATTCAAATATTCATCATATAGCATTTGTCCCCTGCTAGCATCCAGCTCCAGCATTTTTGCTTTCCACATCTGTTCTGTATATCCATGTCAGCGGCATACATCGATAATCAATCTGTCAGACTGGCGTTTAACACTATTTTTGAAATCGTTTGTTCCCAACACCTAAACATCGACCCATTGACAAACACGGCTTGCCCAGTGCCCACTATTACTCCAGCTAGCTTGTTTTTACTACATAAATTAACAGAATATGACGACCTCCGTAGCCGAGACGCAAAAACTAGGCATCGATCTCTGAGGTCCCGGGTTCCATTCTCGGTCGGGTCAATGTAGAAAACGAACATTTCTATGTTGCCTCGAGTTGCCTCGTGTTGTAGTACCGTCGTTGTTTCCGATTTCTATAACACAAGTGATTCAGTTACTTACCATAGGATTAGAATAATGTATGTGATGTTGTCTAACATTTATTATTAAGTATTTTAATTTATTTAATAGTTACACTGTTACTTTAGTATTCTTTTCTGGACAACTCACTAATACAGATCATAAGTTTCAAAATGCTGCTCCAATAACTTAGAATACACACTATTATCTGAAGTGGTATATTCTAAGTTATTGGAGGATTATAAATTAATCTTAATTTGTTACATAAATGTTACATGTTATGGTATTAATTTAAAGCTTAACAGTAATGTCGGTTCAGACGGTTAAGCCCAATGATCGCGGATAAGTGGTCGTATTGACCCGGACAATTACGCTGCGGAACAATTGACGCTGATTGCTAGACGATTCATAGTCATAGTCATTTATTCAATATAGGGGAGATTGGGGATAGTTGACTATGTAGGTGGGTTGACTAAGTGGCGAAAGCTAGACTTATTTAAAAGTGTTGCGTCATTCAACTAAGCGCGAGAATGCAATGCCGTCTGTCTGGTGATTGAGCGGGATAAAGAAACGGCTTTTCGCAGCCAATTGAGTAATGCAACACTTTTGATTGTCATATTTTTGACAGTTAGGCATCATACCCATAGGGGTAGGATCCAGGATAGTTAACTATCCCCAGTTTCCCCTATAGGCCCTCTTTTGGATAGACGTCACAAAAATATAGCTTTGCCCTACCACTGCATCGGGACTAGATATCGGCTGGTGATAAGAAGAAACGGTGCAATAAACTCAGTCTCCTTTGTCAGCTTTTTTTACTAGCGCTAGTCAGCTTATAATGTCCATGCACTTTTGTCGTTTAAATAATCGTATACTTTTTTAATATTCAATTCAATTCAATATATTTATTGCATTCTATAATGTTACACAGGTGTTATAATTAGATACATAAAATAGATCATTATAGACCCTGTAGGGCACAACAATAAGATAGGTATTGTGGGCAGAGAGGATATCCGTTTTTCATAAGAATTTTAGATTTGGATACTCCAATAATTTCCAACTAATTGAATAAGTTGGTAGTAAGAAACAACAAGAATTTAATAACCAGCCTGAAAATTTTCTACGCTTTAATACCACGTAACTCCTCTTACCGTCAAAGTAAGTGGATGAAAGAGGATGCCAATAATAACGTCGCAGTACAAAAATAAATTCGACGCAAGCAAATTCCCCGGAATGGAGAAAAACTTACGCTCCCGATTACAAATTTTGCGGGAATAGCTCGCAAAAATGTTCGGTCTAAATAAAGTTAATTTCCCGGAGTACTCTTGGGGGCGCCACGTTGGTTTAAGTTGAGGGGCTGTTGGTAAATTTTGGAGCACTGCGAGTTGGATGCAGTTGCGAAGTTGTTTAGTTACATCATTTTAGGGTTCCGTACCAAACATCGACGCGGATTGTAAGAAAAAACAATAGTACCTACGGGACGTTCGGCTATTCGGTTCGTGAGCCCGACTCTTCCTCTCTTAAGCCTCTTCTAAGTTCCAATGTATGCCACGAAGACCGATCCTCGGCTACTCTTTCTTCCCTGCTGGCAGCTGCCTTGCGTATATCATTTCGGTATCTCCTCTCAAAATCACTCTACTCCACCTTCATACATTTATCTCATTAAACCTCTCTCATAAATGTATCTACAGAAGTGGTTGCTTAGTATTTGGAATCTCGCCTCACACCCGTGTGGCCTAAGTTCGAACCCCAGAATGTACCTCTGGATTTTTTAAAATCTATGTACGAATTTATAATACTGAGGTGTGGGAAATCTGCAATGATAATGGATGTGAAAGTACGAAATAATCTGGTTCGCCTGTCTTAGAGTTACTGAGATCTGATGGCAATCGCTCTAAATGTAATAACCTTGCACAGCTTCTACCCGCAAGGTGGATAGACGACCTGATGAAAAGGTTGCAGGATGCAGACCGCTTCTAACCAGATTGGTCATCTGGAAGTCACTAGGGGAGGTCTATGTTCAGCAGTGGACGTTCTTTGGCTGAAATGATGATGATTATGATGAATATGCCGTGTGAAGACGGCCGTAAAGAATACACTTCCCCACCGCCAACAGGAGGCGTGTCGTAAGAGGCGACTAATTCCTGTAGCACGAGACGGGCAGCAGCGTCTGCGTGCGAAATCTTATAAAAATCTGCGCTTGCCAACCCGCATGCCAAGCGTGGCCAGTATTAGCAATCTCCCCCGATGAAAATCATTGGGGGAGGCCTGTGTTCAGCAGTGGACGTCCAATGGCTGAGATGATGATGATGATGATGAATATCGCTTGATTCTAGTTGTGAAGCCTAGTCAGAGGGCTTAGGGAGCTTTTTTACCTACATTTGACGGTCTTATACCCCTCAACCAATCCACACTGGGTCAGCGTAGTGGAGTATGGCTATAAACCACTTTATAGTAAGTAAGTAAGTAAGTAAGTAAGTAAGTAAGTAAGTAAGTAAGTAGTAAGTAAGTTCTTTATTGTGTATGGAAAACAAGGTTACAAAAAGATCTTAGAATAATTACAAAGAGTATCACTTGATCCTACCCTTTCAGGCATATACACAAGTGTTTTTTAAAATATTTTACTTATAATCTAAATATTCCTGTATACTATAGAAACATTTTTTCACTAACCATTCCTTAACAGTAGCTTTAAATCTTGAAAAGTTAAGGTCCTTAAAATCATTTGGTAATTTATTATATGTATATTTGTATACATATAACAAAAGAATTTCTCGATACAAGTGATAGTGTTATCATTGGCCTCACAGGTTTATTTTTATATACAGCGCGAAGATTACGCCTCGATATTTGACATTTTTTAACAAACAAATTTTGGTGTTGATAGACAAATAAACAACAATCAAAAATGTAAAGACAAGGCAATGTTAGTAGTTTATATGTTCTAAAGTAAGGACGGCAAGAGACAATTTGTTTTAGTCCAAAAATGGCTCGAATACATTTTTTTTGTAAAAATTGAGGTGAAGCCTGTGTAGTGGGATGTATATCAGCGTTCCTTAATTTTTAATACATTAGAAAACTAGCAACATAACTATGTCCCTAGCCCAGCGAAAGGCCGTGGATTCAAATCCCACCAGAGGCAGTGAAAATCTTTTTTAAGTGAAAATATTTCCTTTTATACACAAAAACCAACATTATTGTATTTAGTTAGCAATTAACTAAGTATTTGATTAGAATGTCTTCTAACACAAACTAAAGCAAACTAGACGTCGTGAAAAGATAATTAATTTTACTCTAAAAACTTGCTCTTACCAAATTACCTAAGCTTAAAACTACGATTCTAGTATCTTGTCTAATAGCTGTATTTCCATTAGATCTAGTGTAATCACATTATGATTTCCACATTACCCCAGTTTCGCGGAGTTCTCAGAGGGCGAGGCATCGCGGTTAATTTCGCGACTTGTTACCGAGTTTCTGTTCGCCTGTCTAAATGTAGTGCATTTTTTGTATAGTACTGTCAATGCAGAACATGGCTAAGTTTTTCAATAAAAAATATTTATCAGATTACAAAAAGATCTATTTATCTTAGTAAATAAAAATCATATTAACTATGTTAGTGCTTAAATGTAATGTTAAAACGCCACCCAGCCCGATGAACTCTTTGACGTTCTTACATCCAATTAGTAAAAATTTCATTCAATTTTGCTTCATAAAACTTTCGCCATTATTTAATCAGTGACTGTCCTCTTTTAGTATGGGCGAGAGTTGACAGGACTGGTCATTTCATATCATTTCACTAAGATGTTTCGGAGATAGACAGCAGTAATATAGATTCATATGGCTGCTCCATATATTATATGTGTGCTCGATGTTTCTTGCTTAATCAGCAATATAGAGCATTTCTTTACTGATTTGAAAATAAGCGTAAAAATAGCTTTAAATCAAAGCTACAGTTCTAAAAACAATTGAAGGTTGCTTGAAGCGCATTCTAATTAACTCTTGTAGTTAAGTACTTTCAACTGTTTCGTTTGAGAGTGAAAAACACAATAAAACTTGAAATGGTTATAGTCAAAGCACGCAGCCCGATACATTTATTAATGACTATCAATTTCACATGCTCAACCGTACTTCTCGCCAGCTATTAAGTCTATACAGGGTGCACAAACAAATGTTTCAGGTGCTGATGGTTATCATATTAGCATTTATTCTGTAAGCACCATCAAACACTAAAAAATATGCTCTATACATCATCATCGATTTTATGGAGCACCAAAATATCTTTTCGCTATTTCGCTGATGCTCCTATAGTAATAGTTGTTGTATATGAGCAGCTGATTACATGGTTGTAAGTATCTCATTCTTTTGTACACCCCGTATTGTCTTTCCTCCTTTCTGGAAAGCGTTTCTACGTTTGCCAAGTCACGGGCTCCACTCGACTTCGCGAGTGTACTGCAAAAAGTCCGCCGTGTGTAGTGCCTTTTTCGAGATAAGAGGAAAGTTTATAGCACTTTTGCTTCCCACTTTACCGTACCTTATTAGCTACACGAACCACGATGCGCTTTTATCTTTTATATACACATCTTCTTTTTTTAAAACGATTATATTATTACTTATCAGATTAACATTAACGTCATCATAGCGTTCTATTTTTTTTAAAGTTTAGTTAATTGTAATTTAAGTTTAAGGCGGCAATTTGCACTCTATTCATTTCAAGCATAGTTAAATATTAACATACCTACTTTGCTTTGAGGTGCTTGTAGTTTAGTGGTACTTTTATAGTGATTACCAAATTAAATTAACCCAAAACACCACTGTGTGATAAGATAAGATAAATTTATTTACAAAAATAAGTTAATTTTATTAAAAAATAAAAACCGACTTCAAAAAACTAAAACGCTAAAAATAATCTTAACACTTAAGTACCTAATCAGTTACTTTTGGAGTCGGTGCAAACGAAAACATAGAATCTCTCATTGACTGGCACCGACTCCAAAAGTAACTGATTAGGTACTTATCTACTATTTTTGTGATAAATCCTAATCAAAACAAATCTTACGAGTGCAATCATAATTTAACTGCTGAATACCGATTTTATTTTCTATTTTTCCACCCTTAGGGTTGAATTTTTTTCCGCAATTTTTCATTATAGTATTTTTGAAGTATAAGCTATTCATTAAAAAAAAATCATCAAAATCGGTCCACATTTGGCAAAGATATTAGGTAAGATAGATACTATAAAATCAGTTGGCGTGGTACGGAGTTCATGCAATGTTTGATGATTTTCTTATAGATGCCATCATCAGAATTTAACCAAATTTATATGGGACTATTCTGAAAGTATTACCTTTCAAACAAAAATATAATTATCGAAATCTGTCAACGCAGTAACGAATGATCGCTGAACATACATAAACAAAAAGCAAGAAAGATTCCGACAAATTGAGAACCTGTCCTTTTTTGAAGTCGGTTAAAAACCCGTGTGTGTATTGGGTTATTTTACTTTAGCGTCACTACATTCTGACTATAATTAGTGACATGTAGATAGCATCTCCGAGATTCCAAAGCCAAATTAAATATAGATCCTGGCTAATATCACTTGACATTAGTCGTTCAGCCTAGTCGAATGCCTTAGCACTGACGGATTGATTGCATCTGGCAGTAAAGTTAGTCAAGACCCCTCGACCAGTCCGAACTAGCCCGCGAGGTGGAGCATGGCCTAGACAACTTCATAGCAGAGATGAGGCCTGTGCCCTGCAGGAAGAAATCTATTTGCCCTTTTTTGAAAAAAGAAAGAGACCCGATAAATTTGTTATATAACTTTAAATTAACTACATAACGTAAAAATATTTCCTTTTATTCTACAATCAAAAAAAAGTTTTTTTTAACCCGTAAAAGTAATGTTTCAAAAAAGCTTTTAAAAACCGTTACTAAATTCAGTAAGTTCATTTTCCTATTTACAATCTGAGCGGTTCGGCGAAAATTGTGCTGCCACTCCAACATTTTTCGATACTCGGAAAGTTACGGCCAATATTCGGGCAATTGCAGTCGAAGGGTTAGCGAAATATTTGTAACACTGAAGAGTCCGATTGCTAGCATCAATCATTAAACTGCAATTATATACCTCAATTTGTTTGCATTTTATTTTTCTTATTAATAGAGAATATTTTAGAATAATTTTAAGAAAGTGACATATTAAAAAAAATTTTTTTTGTTCTAGCATAGGCATCAGTCTCACACAAAAAAGGAAATTATTCTCTGTACCTATTACTGTGTTTTTGTGATGAGAAAATAAAGATTATTTAGTTAATTATTTTTAATGTTGATTTTTTCTAATGTGCTGATTTCATATTTAAAAAACTAAATAGCACTATTTTTTACTGACTCAAAATATAAGGTTCTAATTTATTAGTTACCTTTTTTCTAGGCGGAGGAGGATGGGGGAATTTTACTGTTAAAATAAAAACACTTTTATTACAGCAACAACAACGAGATCAAAAAAAAACTCTTCTCATAAACTAATGTCAGCTGGTCGGCAGTTTAGTATGTAGAAGTTTTTTTTTTTGCGTTCAAGGTTGCTTTCGTAGAATATTTTGTTGCATTTGAGCAATAGAATCACCCCCTAGAAGAATGTTAACTAATGAATTAGTATATTACATAGGTCATGTTCCAAAATTTTAACTGTAACCATACTTATTAAGTAGGTACTCAGAAAACCGGTTAGTAAGACCAACGTAATTACGACTATGAATATGTTAGCATGTAGAATTAATTACCCATTCCTAGTGAAGCATCTCATGGGAACTGGATAGAACTTGAACGGACCAACGTAGCAAATTAAGTATTCCTTAATCAAATCTGACGTTATCCCTTACATGTTAGAACAGTGTTTATTTAACACACTCTTATTAGCTTTACTTGTAACAAACTATGTAATCAAATCTTCGAAGTCGTTTTTTTACTGCTTTGAAACTGACAATTCAATTCAATTGCTTTATTCTTAATTTCTTTATTTTATTTATTTAATTATTCAATAATAATGGATATCATTAAACTAATTTTGATGATGAAACCAGAATGTGTATGTGAATAGTGAAACTCTTTAATGGTAACTAGTTAATACATTATTACCTCTTAAATTTGGGTTAATTTGATTAAGTTCAACAGGTCTCATGAGTCATGACATATTTTTTGAAAACAAACTCATATAGAGGCTGACGAGTTTTTAAGCTGCTTCTTGGCACTGCCTACATATCTATTGTTTCTAATTAGTGTTAGGGTTAAAAAAAGACATGTGCAGTGACCTTTTTTAAATAATATTGTTATTAGTTTATTGTGAAGTCGTTCAGTTCTATTTAAGTCCCAACTGCTTCACCGGTCGAATGTTCACAGCACTCACGAAGTTCCCACCAATATCCGATAACTACTCGAAATGGTTTGCCAGGTCGGGATTAGTTCGAAATATTGAATCTAGTAACGAAGTGGTATAGGATTTCAATCGTAAAGCTGAATTGATGTGATTGCTTATTGAAATATTGTTAGGAAATTCCGAGATAAATACTTATTTCTAGCAACTAGGCAATTTTAAGTAAACTGTTCTCCAAAACGCCCAATTGCTAGGAATAGTACATCAGTATGCTTAACTGTGATAGTATTAAGGCCGCATTCACACGTTGATGTTTCAGATTGTCACCAGATAGGTAGTAGGTATTATCATCTTAATCACATACTTAATCTCATATAATTATCTCATGTACCTAAGCCCATTGTTTTGATTAGAATTTTACCTACACTCTCAGGTGCGTGCGAGTGGGTTTCGTATTATCAGATTTGTGAGCCGCTAACTCTGAGCGGGCGTAACGCAGTCGCGCATTTTCCGCTTTTCTATAAGTGTATTCAACTTTTCGCTCACACTGAACTAACAATATGCCATTATGCTATGCTTTTCGGCGGCTGATTTATTGTTTTAAGTCACTACTTGCAGTTACTGTCAGCATAGTCATCGTTTCAGCTATAGAACGTCCACTGAGTAGTGGCTACCTGCAACCTATGTATCGCGTCTTTCCACCTTGTGGGTGGACATCCTACGCTTCGATTGCCGATATGTGGCCTCCATTCTGGAACTTTCTGCCCCATCGGCAGTCAGTTCTACGTGCTATGTGCTCCGCTCGTAAACAAACCGAAGTAAAGTGGCAGATAGCATAGTGCAGACGAAAAATGTGGTCTGAGGTCACGTTCAAACTGGAGCCGACACCGAGCCTGGAGACAGTTGGCGCCTGACAACACGTTTGAGGAGAACGCGGCCTAACAGTCATGCTATTTGTAATTGTATCAGTCAGAGTATGAAAAGCATTGTTGGATCCGAAAGTCGCTGATATCGTTTATAAGGTCAGCTGTCTATAGCATAACTCAAAGAATGACTATGCAGCGTAATTATAGGCATGTCATTTCTTAAAGTACCTACCTAATGAGCTACTAACATTTATAACAACTTCTACCACAGGGCTAACAAGGAGGAACACGTTTTACCTCTTCTTCTAACCCTTCTACTATACATCTGTTCTGGGATTTCATGCAAACATCCGTGTTTTCTGCTAATGAATTTTTAGGGCGTTTTCCAGTACACCCAGACCCGAGCCAATTTAGAAAAGCACTTAACTGACCCGACCTGGTAATTGAACCCGGGGTCCTTTCCGTTTAAGTCTAAACACAACGCCACTGTTGGAAATAAAGTCGTCAAAGTATTTTGTTAAATGCGTCTCTCACGCGTGCGTGAGTGCGTGCCCAGGCCTCACTATAAACGCTAAACAGTACCTAAATAGTGTTGTTTTTACGTCAAACTCTATGCAGACAGAACAAAACAGGGTTGAAGTAATACGTAGGTAGGCACACTATAAGTTTTGCGTAACTTAAAAAAACAACATTTTATAACCAAAATATTATGTTTATTGCTTTTCAAAATACTCTCCTTTACATTTGAAACATTATTTCATGTGATTGAACCATTTTTTAAAACAGAAGGACCACAGATCTGAAGGCATGTTTTCTACGGATACGCTATCACTGCCTCTTCGGAGTTGGTAAAAGTAAAACCTCTCATCAAATCTTTGATTTTGGGGAAAATACAGAATTCACAAGTTGCTAGTGAAGAAGTGCAAAACTTTTAGTGTGCCCCATGTACTACTATAGATATTATGGTTGGGCTACCTTATGCCAATTTAGAATAATAGGTATGTTACAACGATCAGGCTTGCTCTTTCTAAAAATAAACACACGCGAAATTGGGAAACTTAATTTAATTGATTTGCTAAACCCAACTAGGATTGTAGGCTTCGCTAATCAACTACCAAGTACGAACTCTCCGTATGGGTCAGCAAAAAAGTAACCCAAGTAGTGCCCCGTTCCTTGATTGCCCCATCTTGGCCGCAGGAAGGGTTAAGTGGATCTTCTAATTAAGGCGGTTGCCCAGCCGTATCAAGTTACCGACCGTTTTTGTTTAGCCCCTTTTGGTGTATCTACAAGATTTTCATTATACTGAAATTACACTGAAACTATTTTTACATTGTATTATTGTAATAAATAAGGAATAGCAGTCAATACGTTTCTGCTTAGAAAATAATAACGAAAGTCTTTTTTGTTAAGTGAGTAAGGCTATACAGGGGGTGGCGTAAATAATAAACCACCTTGTAACCACGTAATTTATACACGGTGAACGGTACATTACGGTGAACCACTTTCTTTTTGTGACTTTTAAAAATACTCGTATATTTTTGATTACAAATTCAATTGGGTGTTTGCTAATTTTGTATGAGAAGTCGTAAAAGTTTGCAAGTTATAAAACAAAAGTTTTTCACCGTGATGTATAGAATATCAAAAGAAAACTTTTGTTGTGGTTACAAGGTGGTCTATTATTTTTGCCACAACCTGTATACCTACTTAGAAATTCTAGAAATGCATACACAGAGAATGAGTACATTTTGAGCACATCTTGGACCATTAGATGTTACAGAGTTACCAACACGCAGAACTTAAAAGCAGAAAAATGGTATAGGAATGTGATTAAAACCGAATATTTTCCATGAATACAAAAAAAAAATGCTGTGTAAACACTGCACCAGCCTCTATTTCCCTATGTCTTTATTTATCTATCTGGCCACCAAGCTCTATCGATTGAGAGGAGTGCAATTAAACCCCGGGACTTATATGCAACCTATGTATACGAACAGGCATCCAACTAATCACTCACCTACGGAGCCCAGAAATACACAGGTCTTTGGGAAAATTTCCCACTGTAGGGCACGGGTCTAGAATTTTGTTTACGGCTTTAGTATAATCTCACCTAGCCCAAGGATCTACATGTAATAACCTGCTCATTCCATAAAAGCCATAGGATGATATTAATTAACTGAACATTAACATAACTTATCTAAAATAAAACACTGGGTGGCAAGTGCTTTATTGATATTATTGTCAATTTTGTAGTTGTTTTTCATTTGTTGGTTGGTAACAATGCACATTATGTATTATTTTGTTAAACACAACATAAAACTTATTAGCAATAACTAGGTTGAATCATTTGACAATGTTAAAGACGTGTGTATATTAGAATTGGCCCTATCCTAATAGCAATCAAAGAAAAAATATCCAGGAGTTTCCCAGATTTCACGATTGCCCCGTCTTGACCACAGGAAGGGTTAAGAGAGGATCCTTCAATTAAGTCGGTTGTTCGGAGGCATACACTTAAGGGCCAATATTATTAGTGTGTCTCTGAGAATTTTGAAAATTCAAATACATTTTGGTTGGTAAAAATAGTTCTTTATATAAGCTTGTTCTTTAAGTTAGGTATTAAGTGCTTATTAAATTAAGGAGTAATATAGCTGTAGAGCCTTTAAGTAAAAATAAATATTAAGCTGGTCACTATTAAAAAGTATCTACTCAAAATTGCTTGCTAGTCAGTTTTTATGTTTTAGAATTTAATTAATTCTAAAACATAAAAACGGACTAAACTCAAATATTTTTTAATAAAGTTCTAAAACTGAAATTTGCTAATTTAAATAAAATCATAGTTTACATATGTGAACGTCTGAAAATGGTAATAAGCACCATAATGAGGTTATCATTTAAACTAATTACACAAAATATTCTCAGTGTTCTATTTTTTCATTTGATAGGCTAAAATCAGAGTTTAAATATTAAAACGTTATTTTTTTTAAAAATGTATCTTGCTGACTGGTCGCCGCCTTTCCCGTTTTTAATACGGCCAGTAAATGTAGCATGCAATAAATGATTGAATTGAATTGTTTTTTCACAGTTGCAAGGGTTTGCTGATCTGAGTCTTCATCATCATCATTTCAGCCATAGGACGTCCACTGCTGAACATAGGCCCATTGACTTCCAGATTGGCCGGTTGGAAGCGGCCTGCATCCAGCGTCTTCCTGCGACCCTTACCAGGTCTTTTGAACACCTTGTGACTGGACGTCCTACGCTGCGCTTGCCGGTACGCGGCCTCCATTCTAGAAGCTTTCTGCCCCATCGGCCGTAAGTTCTACGTGCTATGTGCCCCGCCCACTGCCACGTCAGCTTGCTAATCCGATGGGCTATGTCAGCGACATTTATTCGTTTACGAATCTCCTCATTTCTGATTCGATCTTGCAAGGAAACACAGAGCATAGCCCTTTCCATAGCACGCTGTGCGACTTTGAGCTTTCTTATGAGGCCCATAATAGTGAGAGGCCACGTTTCAGTTCCTGGTAACACACACTGGTTGTAGACTTTCGTCTTTAGACACTGAGTATTAGTCTAAGTATTAGTACTTATTAGTCTTGACAGACAGACAGACGGACAACGAAGTGATCCTATAAGGGTTCCTGTTTAACTTTTGAGGGACGGAACCCTAAAAATAAAGTTTAAATCATGATACTTTTTTGCCAACTAAGTATTTGTTTCTTATCCTTTCTCCCATATATTTGCCATGTTAGTATTTTTTCTTTAAACTCTAAGTTTACTTTGGATGGAAACGTGTATTTTCCAAAGTAATCATATTTTTTTATCATTTTTAGTCACGTTAAACCCACTTTAGGGATTGCACTCTATCTCGGGACAAACTTTTAAAACATATCGACTGATTCAAGTCGATATGTTTTAAAAGTATGTCCCGAGACAAACAACTACCTAACTCAAGAAGTTGCCAACATTTCCATCTACAAATTTACCAGCATGAAATTCAAATAAATCGATTTCATTAGCGGGCACGACACAATGTGTCATCTCCTGAAAAAAATATTTATTCAGGACCCAGAGAGCGCTCGGCGAGTTATTAGGTTAATGTAAATACATGGGAATTGTCCAGAATTGGGGTTGTCCTGCGTCCCGGAGCAAACACACCTTTTTGTATACGAGTGGGTATACACCTAGTGTTATTATGACGGGATCTATTGACCGAGCTAGGGACGTGAAATTAGAGTTTGCCGATGTCGAAGACTGTTACGTAGAAAAATTGTTTTGAAAATCGAATGCACGCCGTTCTACATCACACTACATCAAAAGAATAACTTTCATGTACAAAACATAAGATATTATTAAATTTTTTAACTTTGTTCTTCAAATAGCGACTGTTTTACTGGGCTGGGAAACTACTTTTCAAAATAAAATTTTATTATTCAATTTAACTTACTGACATATTTGGTCATAAAAAATGATTGATTAAAACATAACATACACCTGTACTTTTTAATTAGTACAAACCTTTTAAGTGTTGATTAAGGTAAATTTCTTTTTCCTAGAATCATAAAATGTTTTTTTTAATATTCGCTTTTCCATACTATGCTACGTTTGATCTTTTTGGTATGGTGCTGTTTTTCTGTTATGTGTTAATTGCTAAAATCTACTCGCAATCTTAAAGAAACTTATTGAAATAGTTACTTTAAAATACAATTGAAACTAAATAACTATAATAGTTGTGAGAGTGAGTGAATATCGAAACTGTTAGTACCTACAGTTTTGATATGAAGAAACAAGGAGCATCACTAGTAGGCTTACTCGATAAAATATTTACTAGAAACCGATGGAAAAATACTTTAGCGCGAAGTTGCCTCTACTGAAGCCCTCGAGGTTTTTCAAAAGAGATTACAACTTATTTAGCTGGGAATGCTGATACCTGAAATATCCTTGGAATGAATTGGTTTAGTTTTGTTCTGTTCCATTATCAATATCATCATCGGTATTTGGAAGTTCACTGCTGGATAAAGACCTCTCCCCTAGTAGAGGACACGGAGAACGGCTCAGATGTCCATATTTTTTTCCAAGGATTGATACAAGGGAATAATTGTTTAAAAAATTTATGCGTATACGTTTGAACGACCGAAATGTTTTCGTAGTAGGCCCACTGGGCCGTTCGTATCCAGCGGCTTCCCACAACCTGGACTAGGTCCTCAGTCCACCTGAAGGTCTGCCTGCCCACGTTGACTTTTCCAGTTCTTGGTCGCTACTGGAGAATATTTTTCATCGGCTGTCAGCTCTGCGAGTGATGAGACCTGTCCTTTGCCACTTCAGCTTCGGTATTGGCAGACTATGGCGGTGACATTGGTTTTAATTGCTCCGATCCGTTTTTTCGTTTTTATTGCTTTGTTTATACATAAATAAAAAAAGTCGCCAACTCAGCCAAAGGCATAGCAAGAAGGGCACATAGCGTAAATACAAAAGCCCCTGAGATAAAACCTCGAGAGAAGATAATGCTTCGGGAAACTACTCCTGTCCACTAGACAGACGATCTTATAAAGGTTTAATGTAGCAATAATAGTAAGCCAAGTACTGCCACTTAAAAATATAGACTAGGTTTAAACCTTTCTAAAGATTTGACAACAAATTTAAATATATTATAAACATCATCATGTCAGCCTATTGCAGCCCATTGCTGGACGTAAGCGCCAAAGAGCACGATCTCCCGCTTTTTTCATCCAGCCACTGCCAGAAATTTTCGTAAGGTCGTCGGCACATCGAGCTGGGGGGCGTCCTACACTACGTTTGCCAGGGCGCGGTCTCTACTCGAAAACCCGTTTACTCCACCTTTTACCGGTTCTGAGACAAATGTGTCTAGTATTTTTTTAAATAATGGGAAAAGAATACACTAATTAAATCCACACTGTAAAACGTCACGTATTTTTTACCCGACTAAGGCAAAGCGAAAAGGAAAGTTATGATTTTGATAGAACGTGATATTTATGAAACAATTTTAGCTTCGATGTTTACGAGTATGGCTGACGTTCAGATTGATTGCACTGTGAGTAGAAGTTGTTCATCAAACTTACCAATCACAATACCTCAATAGCAAACAACACCAATCCATCACATTATTTGTGGTCTACAAAATATGTCTGAATGAGTTACTACTATTATTAGCTTGTAAATGATTTTCTAAACAAAATATTGATAGATTGAAGAAGATCAGTCTGATTTAAAGTTTGGTGAAAACATGGAGCCGTCTAAGAATACCTTATGAGATATAGATACATATATATTTTTGATGATTTCCGTAAAAAAAATATGTATTTTTGCAGAAGAAGAATATTGTAAATTTTAATTACTTACATCGCCAAAACCAATGAAAATTAACTACATCTACTTATATAGTTATATCTATCTAATTAATATTAAATGTACTATCTTTGGTACTACTCTTACTACTGTGGTCAGACGACCTGGTAAGGGTCGCAGGAAGACGCTGGATGCAGGCCGCTTCCAACCGGCCAATCTGGAATTCAATGGGGGAGGCCTATGTTCAGCAGTGGACGTCCTATGGCTGAAATGATGATGATGATGTACTATCTTTTAATTGTGCTGTACTTACAACTTACCAAACAGGATTCTAGTGTTCCGTTTAGCCACAAGTGAATTTGCGAGCATGAAAATATATGATATTAATTGCTAGGTTTTTTTTATAGTCACCAAAAAATTTTTATTCGATGAATTAAAATGACGGTTTGACATATTTTCTATACGAACACTGTCAACATGTCAAACTTATTCTTCAAATACAAGTTATCTGGCTGTTAAAAAATCGGGCCTAAATTGCCAAACTCAGACAGATCTAGAAGCTCAAATTTTACATGTCTTTAATTTATTTTTAACCTTAGAGTTTAAGTATTTCATTTTAATTTATCTGGATACTTATACGCGTTCCAAAGCAAAACGTTTTTATTTTCATTTGAGTTATAGAACTCCCTTGTAACTTACAATTGAAACAAAACATCGAAAGAGCACATTATTATCTGTTTAGGCATTTCCAATTTAAGCTAAATCCTAGAAATCAAATACACATTTTTTACATAAAGATATAACGAATACGTGATCCCATTGAGCAAAACAACATTTATCTCGTTCTCTATGTAAGAAATTACTTAGCGTCTTTATTAGTTATAGGTAATATTATTACAATGATGTGTAAAATAAATAGTAGGTTATCCTTAGTGTCTTAAATTACGAGGTTCCGTACAACGACTTTATCAGGGGTGTCTCTCCCAGTACACTCAGACCCAAAAAAAAAAAAAAAACTTTGCTGCTAATCTGACATCTTACAACTAGAGGCAATGCATTTTAGTCACTGCGCCAACCGGGTCGTCAAGTCATATCTTAAAGGAACCTAATACACACCCCATGTTTACACATTAAAGGACAAGTTAAGTTAAGCCTAGTAACCGATTTATACTCCTTGTTTAACAGTCTGGGATGCCGCGGAAACCAGCATAATCAGATATCACTGTATATGTAGCAGTGGTACAACAAGATCTGATTTCCTTACCGAATAAGGAGGCCTAATAGCTCATTGCTCAAAATGTAATGACTAGATTTACCATAAAGACATGCTCAAGCGCACCCCGTCTAAGAACAGGACAAAACTAGGGAAGTTTGTAAAATAGGAATCGGCGTGTAAAGGTAGTATTCCGCAGACACATGGAATGAGAATGAACTCATTTGTAAGCGCGCAGGCCGAACGTGAGCGCTGCATATTCATGAACGCTCGCTTTGTGTGCCCAAGCCACAACACAACGGGCAGTGTGGAAACACTACTTTGGAATTGTTTGTGAGTAGGGTTGACAAGTTGTTTGAAAATTATGGTTAAATACTTACAACTATAGACACAGTTTTACCAATTTCTGTTATTTACTAACAGAAGTATCCATTGGTAACAGAGGATTTCAAGTACCTACCAATGACAGTCCATGAAATCACTGAATACA
This sequence comes from Anania hortulata, assembly GCA_963576865.1. Classification (NCBI taxonomy): domain Eukaryota; kingdom Metazoa; phylum Arthropoda; class Insecta; order Lepidoptera; family Crambidae; genus Anania; species Anania hortulata. The sequence goes on from OY756400.1 coordinate 4,743,683, forward strand.
ACTCGATACATTTTTATGACATTGTACACTAGGTTTCACATTCAAATTAAATGAACTTGTCCTCTGTTACTGACTAACAGAGTTTAACGAAGTTAGGTATTATTCCTTCACTGAAAACCAAAATTTTGTATTGTTTAAGTTTTGGTTGCCAATCTTAAGTCAATCAGTCTCCAGTGACCTTGTTTTAAAGGTTAACCATATATAGGTATATATCCTAGATAAAACTTCATAACGATTAAGACGGAATGTGACTTCCAGACTTTGACCCTTGACACAGCTTGCTTTGAAAACTTAGTGCGGTCGTAGCTGTTCAGAGCTGTGGTACTTCACGTGCCACTAAAATTTTCCCTTTACGGACCGCGAAGGCATAAATGAATATTATTTTTAAAAAATACCTGCCAACCCCATTTTAGGGATGATCCGGTGTCTATGTCACAGCCTACTGCTTAAATCTGCCATTAAATTGAATGGATAGTGGAATCTAGTAATTGACAGCAGTCATAATATCATGCATCCAATCGAAATACCAAAGGACTGAAATTCAAATTAACAGGCTACTCATTAATATGAATGGGTATTCAACTAATTGTTGGCAGCGACATTCAAATGCCGAGGAATTGGTTATAGACCACGGATCCAGAAAATGTCATAATGCAGGAAACACAGTAAGGCCGTCTGCACTTGTTGCACTGGCATGTTGTTCGTTTTCGTGCGAATAAAAACCATAATTGTGCGACGCAGCTAGAATGCGGGCTCGTATAGTGGTTTTAGGATCCAAATCGTTTATTTATTCGAAAATGTCTATAATGCGGCTAGCCTTAGGCTATGATGACGTAATGACACAGAATAAATGAAGAACCCATCATTTATAGACTCGCTCTACAATGCGTTAAACTTTATATGCTCTACTATCCTACCCACAGTTAGGTCTAAAATCCAACCATCCATCATCTGTTTGCTTTTAATGGGATAGTTACGTACCGTATACTACCTCTACCTCTTATTTGTCTGGTCTGGATTACCTTACCAATCTGTTTCAATGTAACAGTAGCTTTATTTGCATATTAAAACTGTTGCATTGGAGCTACCAATGAACCCATTGGTTGGGTAATATAGATGTTGTTACATATTAAGACGTGATCTAATAGATGAAATAGATGAAAGAAGTCTAGTCACAGGACTAGTGCACCCTTTCAATGTATTTAAAGGTGCCATTATAGAGGATGAATCAAATTTATGGACCCATAGTAACTCAAATTGTTGATAGACAGCAGGCAGGCAATAAACAGCAGCAGACTGTAATTAATAAACAGCAGGTCAGCTCTGACAAGAGGTACTTGTAGCTCAGTGGCGGCCACGCTTTGTGTGATTACCTAAGTTAAGCAATCTACGGCGCGATTGTGATTGGTTGGGTAACCATTCCAACCATATTAGTGTCATTTATCACAAGCATCTCCGTGCTTCGGAAGGCACGTTAAAAGTTGTTCTCGGCTAATATCGCTTGATAATAGTCGCGATGCGTAGTCAGAGGCCTTAGGGTAGTTAATTAACATCTGACACTAAGTTTAAGCCACTGGCCTTACAACACCCCTCCACCAATCTGCACTGGGCCCGCGTGGTGAAGTATTGCCCAAATCACCACATACTTAAGGTGAGGCCTGTGCCCTGCAGTGGGACGTATAATATAGATGTCTATATATAAGTATGTACTTTACTTGAGGCCAGCCTACCTGTCTTTAACAAACTAACGATATTTTTTTTTGCAGCGACCACGGCAGCAGAGTTTGGGTGGAGTACTTCGTCGAGAAGGCAACTGGAAGTGTTTTCTCTTGACCCTCATGATCGCTGGATGCCTTGGATCCGTGGCTTGGTGTAGTACCGCGGAAATAGATCGGGACCTAATTGACTTCAGCTCGTAAGTATTATTACTTATTCCAATGGTTTCTTATTCACTGTACTTTTTTAATTGTGCTTTGATGCTTCTCTCCAGAAAAAAAACTTTCTGTACCTTATTAATATACGCTGCCTGAGCTCGGTGGTTCGGTCTATGCACTGCCAAGATAATTTAAGACGTCATCGACTTCACATCGTAAATGTCATCATTCAATTCATCAGAATTTAGAACTATTGAGCAATTTTATTGCCGTCTTTGGAATATCTGTATTTCATACGTAAGATAAAGATAAAGATAAATTTATTTACTAAAACACGTGTGAAACATATTACATAGTTAAGAATAACGTGACCTCATCTTACGTCTAATCTCTTCAATATTCTAAGCTCCAAATCCTTTCTAGTTACCAAGTACGTAGTATCTGCTTGTCACAGTAGTATTAAGCTTATAGGTTATAGGACTGTGTTATGTATGTTTAAGCTTACTCAAGTTATAGATTTGTGTTGACCAATAAACTACTTAACCTAAACCGACAAAGGGCATTGTCTGAATATTGCGTTAGAATCAAGGTGGCCTCAGGAGAGAACCCTGCGGAAGGCCAATTATCGTTGCCAGTGTCCGATAGCAGTGTCCCTTGGGTTTATTACCTTAATGCCATCGCGAACGCTCGCTCGATCACGGCTGTTAGACTTGCAAAGTTCCTTAGAAATAAGGGTGAATTTAGTATTTTACGAAACCACTAAGCAGCTGATCGCTGTAATGCAGATGCCAGTGTCTGCGACCTTGTTGAGAGCGGCTTAATCCCGGATTATATTATCACCATTGTCTAGATTAGATTTGGTATATGATAATTAAATTTAAACAGTTGGTTTCGTCTAATTTATCATTTAATATACAGGATGTAACGAAAAGGTGAAATAAAACTTTAAGGGGTTATTCTACGGCTAAATTACGTCAACTTTTTCTATGGGACCAACATCGAAATCGCAAAAAAAAAAACCCATATTAAAACGCGACCAGCTGGCATCAGTTTGTATGGAAACGTCAATTTTTTTTTTGAGATTTTGATGTTGGTCCCATAGAAAAAGTTGATGTAATTTAGCCGTAGAATAACCCCTTAAAGTTTTATTTCACCTTTTTGTTACACCCTGTATAATATCTGATGTCAGCTTTATATGTAATATAATGCCATTCACGTGGCAAATTTCTGGGCTCTTTTAACTTTTTCGCCACTGATATAATAAGAACAAAGACAAAAGAAGGAGCAATAAAAATCCAGAGACCTATTTATTTTGATATTTAATTTAACTAACTGAAGCTAGAATAAAACGGGTCCCAAGCAGAACTTTGCGACATGCCATTCATTGACCATAACAAAAATCGATAATTAATATCGTTGCCAATATACGTCGCAATGGTCCCAGTGGATTAATTATCGTACAGCCCTGTGACACTTTATCGACAGTCAATTATCATCTAACATGTACTTGAATGTATCAAATTGTTTATCAAAAATGTATATTCTGACCTCTAGCAACGTGCGCATTGTAGGACTATTGCTAATATATAATTTATTCTGCTAAGCATACAAGTAACCTAAAGTACTTTAAATACAGAATAAAAAATACTGTTTATAGCCTACTTTTTCTACTATTCAATCAATATTATTATCGATTGAATAGTAAAATACTTATGTAATTTATTATAAATCATTTAAAAGCATTGTTAACATTACCTACCCCAAGAAAATGTTGATGGCTGCGGAGAAATATAAATGGAAAATTCACTTACAAAGCATCAAACTTGTTTTGAATATAAAAAGTTCCCCTCCCTTTCCCTCTATTTAAATGCGGGAGTGAAATAAGCCGTTGAATGCGTAACACAGCATAATTTTATTTCCTCTTCAGTGATAAAATATGAGCTTTTTGAAATACCCTTTGTTCGTACTTAGAGAACATGGAGCATTGTAGAACTCCTATTTTTCATAATAAATTAAATTTCATCAAAACGAAATTTCATGTTTTGTTTTATGAAAAACTTGTTAGCATAAACAATGATATTTTTACTAGTAGGTAATTTACTATTCTTACTCAACTGCTTTGTTATCATCGCTTCATCTTATTATCGTTCTAACTTAGAAACTACTAAACAATGATTCCGGTGGAATAATCATTAAAAGCGTCTATTATAACAGTCATTCAATATTCGTTGACCTTACCATGACGTATTCAATGGGCTAGTTTCCTAAAAAAATCTAATAAGTCCGTCAGTTGGATTAACAGAAAATATTGGACACGTATTTTTTCTTTTCTCAATCAAACAAAACATGATGAAGATATAAGCCCGTAAAATGACGTCACGTGCTCACTTTGACGCGCTTTATCTTCGTAATTTTTTGTTTGATTGACAAAAGACAAAATATAGGTCCAATATTTTTTGATAATCTAACTAACGGACTAAATAGAATAATCTTTTTTTGACCCAGGAAACTAGCCTATTAATAACTCGAAGCGGTCTCATAAGACCGCATAGCAGTGTAATTTCTATTGTGTCTCGTTTACGTATGCTTGATCAATTAAGCTAAAGTCCTTGCTCGGCCTCTTTTCCGTTATCCACTAACCTCTAAAACAGTTTCATGCATCTCAGGAACCCGATCAAGAGGACAGTCCGCGAGTCGCCATGCGATGTGGGCTACGCGTATATTCCCATCGCGTTTGTTCTGCTTCTGTACCTGGTGTACCTGGTGGAGTGCTACCACAGCACAGCGAGGATCCAGCTGGCTAGGAGAGCTGATGTGGCTGCAGTCAGCGCCCGTGTCCATGCTATGCGCACCGCCACACCCAGGGTTTGGTGAGTTATGCATTACCTACCCCTATCGAGCACATCCATACTATTATTGCGAAAGTAACTCTGTCTGTCTGTTACGTTTTCACGCCTAAGCCGATGAACGATAGTAAAAAGATAGATTGGACCATGGAAAAAGATATAGACTACTTTTTGTCGTAAAAACCGAATCGATTTTGATGGAAATTGGTATGAAAAAAGGTTAAACCCTAGGAAAGGACATAGGCTACTAATTTTTATCCACCTCCTAATGGAGTAAAATAGGGGGTGACATGCCTTAAATCACGCGAGCAAAGCCGCAGGCATGGCTAGTACTATACAAAGTAAAGTCATTTATTTTGTTTAATAACCATTCCACCATGCTATTTAGTACGGGGGAGAGTTGAGGGGACTTATCAACTCATTACTTAGTTTAAAGTAAAAATCACTAATCAGTTTTGGCATGATTATCTCCTAAAGTATCAGCCGAGGAGAAAACTAACCATTCTATTTGGACCTGGATGTTTTCCTGGCAAATCAATTGACTGTACAGTATCCATATTGCTGACTACCCTGTTTTATCTTCACATGAGAAAAGATGAAAATCGTACAATAATTTCTTCTTTAGCCAAGACTGTATTTCATCCTTAACGTTAGCCATAACGATAATAATTTTAACATTAAATGTGATTTTGTTGACCCTTTCGATTAATCTGAGCTAAATATAATCACTTCAGTCATTTCTACGAAACGTGGGTAAACCACGGAAGAGGCAAATTTAGAGCGAAAACCATAACACTCGCTCAAGCTACGTCCTCGTAAGAAAATCAATTCCGTGCCCTTAAACAAGGCCTTACTCCTACGCCTTCCACAAATAACTTAACAAATTACCTCTGCCTTAATATAAGTAATTGTGTAATAGGAATCTATTTCCATAAATAATACGTATTTATGGTATAATTGTTCACTGATGTAACCATGCTTAGAATAAGCTCCTAATAATAATCCGATATTAGGTATTAGGTAAAGTGATTAAGAAAATGTTTCTAGTTATATTTAGTATTGTATTTATTAAGAAGAGGAATAACAGAGCCAGAATGTTCGAACATTATAATTGAAGTACCTAAGGCGCTCTGAAAATCTAAGCGATTTAATATTTATTATATCAATTGTAACGATTTTTATGTTGTTTCATACCTACTAACATTCAATAAATATGGTAAAATTTTGCTGATTTTGGAGCTGCAAATATCAAACTCTCCTGCCCAAATACAGTAACTTTTACTATAAGTAGGACCAAAATCAATATCTAAAAAAAACACTTCTCCTTTTAAACTGATGTTAACTGATTGGATTTAGTATGGGAATGTTTTTTATATAACGTGTTTTATGGAGTGTTTTGTTCTTTTGTACCTAACCCATGGATTTCGGTTTTTCTCAGAAACACTTTATAGCTCATCCTTCTGGGAATACTTGTTTGTTCTACTCGAGAAAACAAGTAGTCTGTTCGGATGTGGTATTTCATTTAATCTATATCTATACAGGGTGTAACGAAAAGGTAAAATAAAACTTAAAGGGGTTATTCTACGGTTAAATTACATCAACTTTTTCTATGGGACCAACATCGAAATCGCAAAAAAAAAACACTTTCCCATACTAAACGCGACCAGCTGGCATCAGTTTGTATGGAAACATCAATTATTTTTTTTGAAATTTTGATGTTGGTCACATAGAAAAAGTTGATGTAATTTAGCCGTAGAATAACCCCTTAAAGTATTATTTCACCTTTTCGTTACACACTGTATATATAAAACAATCGGGTTAGTTACACCATTTATAAGTCAAGAACGGCTGGACCGATTTTTATGATTTATGATGTTTTGGATTTGTCTCCGTCCCAAATAGCAGGATAACAATAAAAACAAGGGAAAATAAACAGAAAAAAAAATGAAGGAGGGTACGAAGTTCGCCGGGACAGCTAGTTAAACATATAAGTAGATATACTAAATACAGAATACGAATATTTTCTTTTAATAAAATCAGTGTGTTTCCAGGTGGAAAGCGATATGCTACCACTATGTGCGGCGTAAAAGACAAGTAACGAGGTATAGAAATGGCGACGCATACACAACCACACAGGTAAGAAGAATTCAGTACTTTAATAAATCTAAGGAACACATCATCGTTTTAATAACTTGATTATGTGTTTGAACGGACTTCTAAATAACTGTATTTACTTTTTAAAATCCAACTGCCTTAGAGGTATCGAACTCACGACAGATGGATAGATAGAAACTCTTTATTACACATCACATAAAAAAAAATGTACAGGAAGTACATTTAGACCCACACAATTTAGGCATTATGGTCACTCGAAGTGATCTCTTCCAGGCAACCTTTTTGTAGAAGACAGTTAAAAAATTGTTTTAAGAGAGAGAGAGAGAGATTTTTACCTCACCTGAGTTAGTCAACATTTCTAAGTTTAATAAGATTTTATTCGATAATGCATTGTAAATGCAAAAATAACATAAAAAAATTAAAGAAAATGTAATATACTATAAATAAAATTGAAATACTGTATATACTAGAAATAAAATTGAAGACCTCCGTAGCTGAGAGGCGAGCATACCGGACTTGGTGTCGCTATCTCTGAGGTCCCGGGTTCTATTCCCGGTCGGTCAATGTAGAAAAATAACTTTTCTATATTGTCTCGGGTCTGGGTGTTGTGATACCGTCGTTGTTTCTGATTTCTGTAACACAAGTACTTAAGCTATTTATCATAGGATCAGGGCAATGTATGTGATGTTGTCCAATATTGATTTATTTATTATTTAAAATAGCTGGAACCCCATTCTTAGAACTATTACGAGTAAGTAAATACTTTGTCCCCAGGTGTATTACGAGCGAGTAAATACGCACAGTGCGAGTACGTCATTCGCCCACGCGTGCTGCGGGCAGCGTGACGCATCAAGGAACTTGGTGCTGGACTGCAAGACGCCCATCACGAAGGTCCGCTTCAGCAAGGGGTTCGCGTTTGCCAACATCGAAGCTGCTAGCGGTAAGAAAACAATACACCTGTTCACCAACAACTTTCACATCAATAAGAGTTACAATAAACTATCTATTTACTATGCCAAATGTAAAGCCTCTTGAAGGTGAACACAACTTGCATTGTTTACATTCAATCGAGATCAATACACAAAACAACGAACAATACTTAAAAGGGACAACATTACAACAATTAGGTACTTTTTTATATATTATTATTCATCTAAATTTACCTAATAACCTAACCTTACTCAAAGTTTTCCAGATAGATAGAGCTACAACAATGAATTAAATAATTAATATATGTACTGGTAGTCTCCAAACTTGGTAAATAAATGTCTTGGAGAACTTAAATTGAGCGCAACAGTCTTATATACTTGTGAAGGAATAAAAGAAATGCTGGTTTTCAACAGTCACTTGTTTTAATTGGTTTTTCAGCAGCATACACTAAGAAAAATTCGCAACACCAGAATAATAAACAAATTGATCTAATTATGCATGGCGTCATCCTCTCTGCCCACAATACCTATCTTATTGTTGTGCCCTACAGGGTCTATAATGATCTGTTTTATGTACCTATTTATAACACCTGTGTAACATTATAGAATGCAATAAATATATTGAATTGAATTGAATAAATAACTAATGCTCTATATATACATTATCGTCAAGGTAAATCACTATTTTGTAAGGTTAGGTGAACTTCTTTTCCCGGTTGTTATTTTTTATTTATATAAATGGGTAGAACATCCCGTTCAAGCGATTTTTTGTCTGGCAAGTTACCCTGTAGAGACGCAGAAAAAAATGGTTAATGAGTTTTGAGTAGGCAAACTTAGGACAAAAGCGGAAAGTTTGGTTGGCGAATGCCGAGACCTAACATATTTAAACGAGCTTATCAAACTGCCCCATTACGGTCATCATTTATCAAACCGCTTGGGTCGGGTAGTTCAATAAAACACCTTTTTAGGCATCCTTTTCTGAATTTATTCTATTTACAGTTAAAGTAAAGTTCTACCTTGCATTAAAATAAATGTTTTTTTACAGAATTTGAAGATCAAAGATCAAGATTTTTTGCGGAGCATGAACGATTTGATGACTTCATGGAGATGCGAGAAGGGTTAGACCTAATAGGAGTTAGTTCTTTCAAGGAATACATGGTAGCTTACAGGTATTTTTTTTCTATGAAATTTATCTATCAAATTAAAAAGTAATTAGTGCGATAACGACAAGTTTATACATTGGGCTGTCATTTCAGGGAAGCTGATCGATGTCCGTGGTATTCTTCACAACTGCTTTTCTGGACGCTGTCATGTCTACTTCTTTCTTGGCCTCTTAGAATACTTATAGAGTGCAACACAGCTTATGTACATTATACGGTCAGTATGATTCACAGTTCAGGATTCTAGGATATGTATGTTTTAATGGTTGTTTTAATAATGTGTTTTGTTATAGATAACAAAAATATTTGGTACGAATTACGAACTAGATCCAAGCCGGCAGTTGGATCTTGACACTCACCTGTCAGATACATTGCCACCAGTCACCGCCACAAACTACGCGTGGGCACTCGCGGACGAGCAGAGTGCCGTACTGAGCTCAGCGCCCCGTCCACCCAGAACCCTCCCCCTGTCTCACGCCTCCACTGTAGATAGCCTCGAGCTCTTCGCAGCTATCCGAGGCAACTGTGCCTTAGTCCCCTCCTACTCAGAAGCCATGCGCATCGACGCAGCCCTCCGAGAAGAACCAACCGAAAATACTAACAACGTTCTCATCGACATGGAAGCAGAACAAAGACCAAATAGGCCCACGATAAAAGCCGCCTCTTTCGATGAACCTACTAGAAGACCAAGGATCATGATAGCCGGCACTCACTCCAGTAATAATATCGTTGGATCTACAAGATCTAACGAGGCAAAACAACAGAATAGACGCTCCTGGGCTGGAGTACTAACAACTGCTCGTAGTGCTAGGCAAATATTAGAAGACTTCAGGTCAACTAACCAGGTCAATTATGAACCAATGCCAGAGTCTCAACCTACGAATAGTGAGGCGACTTTATATTTCTCAAGAGAGTTGTCGCCTACATGTTCTAGAGATCCATTTGGAGGTCGAGCACAGACGACGCCAACAGACGAACCTCCTTCTTACGAGGAGGCTCTAAGACTTCCAGCATTGAGGAAGCTGACTAGGTCTATAACAGGGACTGATTTGGCAGGGCCTAGAAGAGCGTTTCTTAGGGATGTGCTCGCTAACCGGAGGTCTTGCCTAGAAGGCGTAGGCGTCTTATCGGGAACCAAAGTAGTGAGGCTGCCATATTCCGACCCTGGGGACGAAACCCCGCTATAGCGCCTCTATAGTGCAATTAACTTTTATGGTGCAATAAAATGTGTAATTTAGTGCTGGTATAGAAGAAACGTGATCAGTATACAAAAAAATGTACAATGAGATACTGTTTTAACGGTATATTTACAATGCTTTTGATTTGTTCAATATTCGATGGATGAGCTTGCGCAATTACTAGTACGAGGTAGTACTTATGCATACTCGCTAAGGTCATTGAACTGAATCTTATTGACTGTTTTAATCCACAAAGACACGTAATTCAGGTTATGTTATGCGTGTTTTTCTGAAAGTAAATTATATTTTCTACTATTTATTTCAAATATAGACTACCTTTCCGAAAATAAACTATTTTGCAGTATAATTTTGTAAATAATATTCAATACTGATAGTTACAATGCAAGACAGTGGGTGGAAAGACGTATGTACTTACTTGGATACCTGCGTATACTATAAGCACTTATTTATTAATTAATTAGTTTTGTGTTTTTCCGAAAAAAAATTATTATGAATACTTACTATTACATAACTGGAACTACCACCCGCCACTTCTTTAGAAGCGAGAAATGCACAAGAAGCGGCTGTGGGCAAAGTGACGGCGCAGTGCCGCTCCGTTCATGTTTCATACAAAATTCATGAGCTTGGCCTTTCCACCCCACCCATGCGTTATGCGCGCCGCCTCTGTTTATGCCGCGTCATGTATTATTGTGCACATTTTGTGTGAAATATGGGAAGAGAGCGGCTACCTGAAGCCTCTTTTGTATCTGTGGCGCCTAGGCGTCAGACCTTTATTGTGTAGATATTTAAGTCTTGACTCGATTCTTTGGTTTATAATAACGACTACAAACTTTTTCAATTAATTATGAAATCTATGCATAATACTCGTATCTACTCTAATGTAACGAACATCAAGGACTTTGAAACAAAGTTTGTAACTTTTTCATTAGGATTACTTAAATAAAAATGAATAATTTTCTTCAGATTATTAAAATTTCAAGAAACTACTTGTACCATGAATGGTCGACGTACTTTCTTTCCACCCCTGACTGATAAAAAAGACTAGTATTCACAGAAGACCAATGGTTTACGACGCGACACGTGCCGCTAGAGATGTTGTACAATGTAAAGCACTTGCGACTCAACTGTGAGGTAACAACGCTGCAGCAGCAGAAGCCTTCACATTACTGTGGTAGTACTTTCAGCGCAACTTAGTCGCTTACGACTGCGTGTCACGGTTGCACGGCAGTGCAACGTCCCATTGCTAAAGCGTTTCTAAATGTGCTCAAAACGGTACTACGCTGTAATTTTACAAAACGCGGCCTGTAAGGCCAATTGCGCAAAACCTCCAGTAGGCTAATTGTAGTGCTTAAATACAACAACTATTTTCTATGGGACCAACATCGAAAGAAAAATATAAATAAAATAATTTGTAAGTCGCTTGATGTGATAAGGAATCAACTCTTATATTTTTTTCGATGTTACAAAGGATTTATACCTTAAATGTTTTAAAAAAAATAACAAAAATCTCAAGATTTACCTGGTAAAAAAATACATCACACGTTCCATTAACCGAGAGAAAAGATTATGCCTGGCGACGTCGGACAACGACGCCTGACATCACACGACACCTCTAGCAACACGTGACGCGTCTCCTAGTGAGTACGACGCATTAATCACTTCATGATTTTAATTGAAATATTTTGTTAACAACAATGTTTGTTTTGTTGAGAACAATGAAACTATTATTATTATGAAATTAGGTAACTAAAGTGTTTACGAGCAACATTGGCCAATTAATGGTTATCGCTTTTCTATTAAAATAGAGTAAGATAAATAGTACAGTCAACCACAAATTTGTGTTACTGAGATTATGAAAGGATTATTAATGAAATAATTTATCACAGGCTTTTACGGTATCTTCCGTGGTATATTTTATCAAGGTTTAAGCTTAGTATGGAGTATTTGAGTGTAGAGAACATCTAGCCAAGTATAATTTTCTTACAGTTATTCTCGCTACCTTGTTACTACTCCAATAACACTAATTTGTTGTTGATCGTCACAATACACGTATAAGGCAGTGCCTTGTATTATTGTTTAGCTGTAGGCATACAATTAGATTTGCTTCTCATAGCATGTTAAAAATGGGTTGAATGGATGGCACACGGTAATGCGTTAAGCCAAGTTCGAAAAGAAGAATAATTATAAATGAATAAATAAATGGTTTGTACAATCACACCAATTACCTAACCCCAAACTAAACTTGTGTATTGCGAGATAGATAACAGATAAACATTCTTAAATACTTTTATAAACATTCATGACTTAGGAACAAAGTACATAGGTCTTACCATTTCTATGAGCCCAAGTGATATCCTATAATATGATTAAAACAAAAACTACAAATTTCATAAACCAGTTTTCAATTTTACTAAACTTTTTAACAAACAAAATCTTGTCCTCATTAATTACCCCTTGTGCAACTTGAACCCGCGACCGCTAGTCCCTCCTCTTGATAATTTGTTAACTAGTAATGTAGTAGCAACCTAAAGCTGCAAGTTCACTACGGCAGGGCGAGCGAGGGCGACGTGTGTGACAAAAAGTGTCTCTGTAACAACAAAATGACAGCACAAAGCTTAAATGCCCACTTCACATACCGCGGGAGTGACTGCAGTTTAAAGCTTTATTCACAAATATTGCGATACATATTTGTTAAAGAGTAAAGATGTCGTGTGAAGTATGTGAAGTGACATTTCGCGACTTCCCCAGACATTTTGTTACACTACTTTTTGGATGTAAATGACACAGATACAAGATGACTGGCGATGTCGGACAGCATCGCCTGACATGTCTAGCAACTAACAGGGTGTATCCCGTAGAATGACGTTGACGTGGGCATAGTAGAAAATATAATATTTAAGTAATACCTATGAGAAGCAAAATCTACAAATACACTAAAGCACAATTAGCCAAGTAGTATAGATTTTCAAATAATATTGTTGATAAAAACATAGCAGAAACCATGGTAATGTACCGAAAAGTGATACTACGATAAAATAAATTTAAGAGGTCTGGCAAGGAATTCAATTAATCCTGTCTGCGGAACCAATTAAGGAATCCCTGAGGAATATTTTAGTAAACAAATTTAGATATTTAATGCCCCTTTTTACGTTACGTCCTTTAATAAATCTCTTAAGAATTTATTAATTTTAAACATCCTACACAATATTCAATTAAAATATCTATCAAATAAAAATGAGCTATGCTTAATTTAATAAAGTATACAGAACTGGCAAATAATGTAAACAAAGGTGGCGTCTTTATTTACCAAATTCTAGACGATATAGTCACTATTCGGATTCAATTGAATGTAATGAACAAATAAAATAACCAATTTTTAATAAAAATGAATAAAGATGAATTAATGTAACCTAATAGGGATTAGGCATTCGATTTACTTTCAACATAAATTTGAAGATATTTACACTTTGTGTTACTTTTCAAAATATGTACTTAGATTTTGATTTAGTTTGTGAAGCCATAAATACCAAACAGGTCCACCTGTTTGGTATTTTTTTAAATGCAGGGGACTAAAAATCAGTCATCTATGTTGTGACATTTTTGAGTTGTAAATTCAATGGTTTGTTTACATCATATTTTGCCAGTATAAAAAAAAAAAACATGAACTGACCCAAACGAGTTGTGAACTACGCTTAAATAACCCCTAAAACTACCAACTATCATAAATTAAATTACTGATACACATCTTTACTAAGGCTATGAGAGTTTTATTAAACGTTTATTGTATGTTTAATGATGGTTTAATTTATAAAACAACATTAATGAAAGAATCAACTAACTTAATTTTTCTTCCATAGCACACATTTTAATGCCTAATTCTTGAAAAAGTAAATTCTTTTGATCTATAGTTTGTTAAAATTTAGTTTTATAGATGATGATAGATGCGCAATTCCGGTTTTGACAGTCTAAATTTAAAAGTTTACGACTTATAGCCTGTAGGGGTTTTTGGTTTGACTTTATCATCATCAGCCTATATACTAAAGAAGTCAAATGTTGGACATAGACCTCCCCATTTAAATTATTCTAGTCAAATTCCAGTCCAGCAATAGAATCCAGCGACTGGAACTGTGGAAACAGGTATTGGAATTCACCCGATCCAGTAAGTAATCCAGTCGACTGGTATGGCAATCTACTTTATGCTACCATTGTATTATAAGGTACCAGGCCCATACCGGGCCGCTGGAATAGTTTAAACGGCCAATTAAGTCCCATTACAGTGCTAGTGTTTACAATACGATGGCTAATATTGGAATAATATGTCCAGTCCAGTCCAGCGCTAAACTGGCTTACTAAACTGGAATAATGTAAACCGGGCATGGGTCCACTAGGTCGGTGGATATCAGGCTGCGTCTTCGAATTTGTGGCTGCCTGCTATTTTTCTTCCTGTTTTGTTAAATAAACTAATAGAGCCTACATAATATTATGATGAATTTCAAATAAAATTATATATGGATTACATTTGGCACAATAGTGTATCGGCCAAGTTCGTCGTGTGAAGCTAACATTCAATTGATTGCTAAATTGATTCGTATGAAAAATACTGCTATACTCACTAGACTGTTTTGAAACGTCCTAATTTTATATTAATAGGCTAACCTCTTTACATTAACTTACCTGAAGTAAATTTCAATCGCTTGTAAATAAAATTATAGACCCTAATATTATGAAACTTAGGTAACTTTAAAGTGCCAATAAAGAATATTATGATTAAAGAGATACTTAAGGAATTAATGATAGTGGAATTGGCATTTATGTTACTTTTGCACGAAGTGCTAACTTATTCCCGATTTAAGAGAATAACTTTTAAACCAAAAGATAAGAGTCTAAAGGTACTTAACGTTCATTTCTAGTTATGTTAAAACATGGTTAAGCAATATTATTTGTTACTTAGTTACATTAGTGTCTTACCGTAAAATTGATAAGTATTTATGTAACCAAACTAAAGTGACACTTAAAATATATATAAAGTGATACAATTATGTAAGGAAAGCATAATATGAATAAGTCGTCAAATTATTTTGGTTACTATTTATAATTATGGCGATTCTGATAACTAATCAAAATGTATAAAATGAATGGCTCATAAGCCATCACTTAAATATACTTATTACAAAATATTATTTGACCCATAATTAGGAATAATAATATAGATACTATGCAAATATTATACAAGTGAATTATTTATATAATACATGTAATATACCAAATAAGAAGCCGCTTTTCATGTTGCACATAAACAATTACCTATTGTAATATAAGGTTATAATTTAGGTACGCTAAATATTCCATATTTTCGATTGTGAAATACGAACGAGAGAAGTTTATTATTTTCAATAAACTACGTGTTCTGAAGAATTTGGGAGTTTAATTTATCATAAATTTTAAACCTTTTAAAAATACATTTTACTTATGCGTGTTACACTGTAACAGTAGACGATACTTAAAAAATAATTAAAGTAATTAACAATTTTTTTGATTATACTAAGTACCTATATCATCATCATCATATCAGCTATCGGTCGTCCACTGCTGAACATAGGCCTCCCCCAATGACTTCCATTATTGGGGGAATTGCCAATACTCACCACGCTTGGCAGGCGAGTTGGTGAGCGCAGTTTTAATAGGATTTCGCACGCAGATGCTGCTGCCCGTCTTGTGCTACAGGAATTAGTCGCCTTTTACAACACGCCTCCTGTTGGCGGTGGGGAAGTGTATTCTTTACGGCCGGTCCCCACACGGCACCAGTAACCTATGTATAAAATATTATTTGGAAATTTTACACATCTTAAGTAAAATATCAATGAAAATCCTTTTACGTAAACAAAAATAAAAAAAATCTTGAAGTTAATTAAATGACAACAAATTTAAAAAAAACTTGGCAGTTGTGACTACTGTACTCCAACAAAAAAAAGTGCAAACTCCATTTTTCTTTGCTTGTCTAATATTGTAAACAATCTTGACATGCTTTTTACAAAATATCAGTGTATAATATTGATGAATTGTTAGAATACAAATGATTTTGTGTTAAATGATTAATTACTTTTGTCTTCCCATTTTAAATGAATAATTTCGTTCAAAAGGAATGTCAAGATTGTTTACTCTTTTCGCCAAGCAAAGAAGAACAGAGTGTAGCATTATAAATGAAATATTTCAAGAATAAAAAGGCAAAATTGATCAGTTAAAAGGGACCTCTTCGGTCAGTCCTTTGAGCTGCTTTGAGCGGGGATTTATTTTCCTTGTCTGGCTTAACCGTTTTGTTTGCCTAACTTGTGTTACTAAAATAAAAATATTAAAACACTAAAATATTATATTTTACGAGTAGTCGGTTTAAAAGTACTTTTATGTTGATTCGAAGAGGAGATAATTTATAAATTTGATTAAGATTTTACACAGTGGGTAAACTAAATCAACCTTATATTTATATAGAAAAAATGCCATCAGTTTAGTTAGTTGACACTTTTTAAAATACGTCTTAAATTGTTAATAAGTGTTCCATTAGAGCGAAAAAAAAATTGATTGTATTTTTTAAGACTTAGAAAACTACAAAACATTAATTTTAAAATCATATTTTCATAAACAGACAAAAGCGCTGTCAGCCATTTTGGTCTATAGATTATCTGTGCCATGACGTAGTATCTCTAGTAAACAAACAAACAACTTAGACGTCTTTACGAATACAACCTCTCTGGATTAATCAAACATGATTTCTAATAGTTTACACAAAAAATATAGTAATTATCATTACTGTATCGTTCGAGAATGCAAAAATACATCAGACTCGAATGACATTTGATCGTTTACCATAAGACTGACGTCACTCATGTCGCGATCATGGCCGATAGCGTTTTCAGTTTTAAATTATAGATTAAAAAATATTTTTTTAAATTTGATTTTTACAGTCATCTTCTACTTTTAAGGATTGAAATCGATATAGTTAGGTTCCTAAGATCGGAAACCGGTTAATTAACTATGGAACCTTAACCGGAATAATAAAGGTTTTCGCTAAATTAAATATCATTTATACTCCAAATACCGACTTAAAAACTATGGCAAATTAAGTTTTATGGTCAAATCTTTACAACTACTATCAAATATTAGAAATAGGTCTTATACATTCTGGAATAAATATTAACCGGTTTCGATCCTTGCCTAAAGTCGAATAATATACGAAATAATTCTTTGTTTAATTAATTTTGATATGAGTCAACTAGCCTATTATTGGTTCCAAAAATAAAACTTACAACTTATAACTACAAATCAGAGCAGCACTCTTTTTTTGCTTTGCTTGTAACTGTAAGTTTATTTATTTAAATTAACAAAAATAAATCACAGCCAACTCTTTTAGAGGTATTTTATTGTAAAAACTCGCAGCTTGTACGTAAGTCATTGCAAGCTTAGAAATTAGGTGATATCATTTAGAAGATATGTTTTTTACTAAACCTAGAAGGTAGTACTTATATTGCCATAAAAGGTTGATACAATTTAAAGGTTTTGGAGAATGCGCTAACCATGTCAACTGTTAACTTAAAACTTCAAAGTATGTGATGTTTAAAAAAAAAGAAACTTTGATAATGATAATTTAGTGTATAAGATAATATAAAATACACCGTTTTTATTAAAACTTAAACGACCCCACAAGCAAGATGGACAGACGACCTGGTATAGGTTGCAGGAAGCCGCTGGATGCAGGCCGCTTCCAACCGGCCAATTTGGAAGTCATTAGGGGTTGCAATGTTTAGCAGTAGACGTCCCAGAGCCTCGGCCTCATTTGTTTTATAAAAGTCGACGTCATTGGGAAAAAACTTTTTTTAACTTCTTTGTTCCATAGAACTACATACTCGAACTCACTTTTCATTGACATCATACAACAAAATAGGAACATTATTTCCCAAAATTGTTTTATGTGATGTTTAAGAAATAAATACGCCATTACGTCGAAATTAGTAAATAGTATTGAATAATGAGAAAAAGAATATCATCTGTTAATAAATAAAAAATAGAGAAAAAAATGTGTTTTGTCGAATGATATGAAGTTCCATAGAACAAAGGACCGAGCCCAATTTATAAAACGCACAAAAAAAAACTCCACGTGTCACAAGAAATTAAGACCCTTGCCCTTTGCGCTCTCCCTGAATTCCTAATTAGAATAATAAATGTCTTAATTTTATTACATTAATTTCTTGGCTCTGCTAAAATATTAACCGGTATATTTCACGTTACGACTTTTCGCATTAATAAGAAACCCGGGATGGAATTAATAATCTTCATTCATTAAATAAATGTCCTGAAAACATTAAATAGGTGTTATTAATAAAGTTAGGGCTAGATTGCAGGAAGCCGCTGGATGCAAGCCGCTTCTAACCGGTCAATCTGGAAATCACTGGGGCCTTAGTTAGCAGTGGATCCTATGGCTGAAATGATGATTACTCATTTTCATGAAACTACAGGCAATGGCTGGGGCTACATAGGCTTGGTATTTTATCAAGGTATTAAGTATTAGTAAGTAGTTGCTCACAGAACTACCAAGTGCTGCTAATACAGCGTACCTTATCCCCATCGTCACCTTGTGCCAGGTCCCCCACATGAATATGACAACCCGATTGGTGTAGTGACACGGCTATTTGCCTTGAACTCAAAGATTCTCGGGTTCGATTCCCGGTTCTGGTTAATTCTGAAAACAAACTTTTCTAAATTGGCTCAAGTCTGAGTGTGCATTTTTTCAAAAATGTAGCATAATGACCTTGAATTAAAGTTAATAGATCATTTTCAAGCAGAGCCTATTTTATGGGATGCAAAACACCAGCATCTCATCAAATATGTATGCATTCAATTATCATATCGCGCACGCGTTTGGACGCCGCGGCGTTTCGCCGATTGACAATAGTGTAGTGCTTAGGTATGTTGCTTTCTACTTGTCTACGCAAAAAATAAGAAGTATAAAAGTGCTGCGTATGTTTAATGAAAAACCATGTACCTAAAAAATAGTTTAGTACTTAGCTGTATAATTTTCAAAAAATATTGTTGAAAAACATATCACAATAGTCTGACAAAATTACTAAGCAAAAGAAGTCAGGTTATTCTGACATTTAGAAAATAGTACCTACTTTGGCAATTAGTTTGGATGCTGACTGTACTTATGTATATATATGTACGTATGTATATGTTTTATCCTAATAGTCGCAAATGTAACAGTGCGAATAATAATAAAAAAGTTATCGCCCATCTCACGGAGTTTACGAGGCATATTTCAAGTCTGGGACGTTTTAAAAGTAAAAACATATTGTTAAAGTATAAAAAATAAATTGTATTTTTTAATAACTTATGTCATCATTTGGGGAGGCCTATGTTCAGTAGTGGACGTCCTATGGCTGAAATGATGATGATGATGTCATCATTTCATCCAATGACTTCCAGATTGGCCGGTTGGAAGCAGCCTGCATCCAGCGGCTTCCTACAATCTTTACCAGGTCGTCTGTCCACCTTGTGGGTACCTTGTAGGTACCTTGCCGGTACGTTACCTCTATTCTATAATCTTTCTGCCCTATTGGCTGTCAGTTCTACGCGCTATGTGCCCCGCCCACTGCGACTTTAGTTAGCTTGCTATCCATCGGGCTATGTCTGCGATTTTTGTTTGTATACGGATCTCCTCATTTCCAACTTTAAACACTTCTTTATGCTACTCGAAACTTTCACTGGATCTGGAATTCTGGGGGCAAATTTTTAAACCATAGAACTCCATGAAAAAGCAAGAATAGGCAAACTCGTTTCATCATCATCGTTACAGTCTTTGGAAGTTCACTGGGCATTGGCCTCCCTCAGAACACTACAATGAGTGGCTCCGCGGTTTCGGGCCGTTTGCATCCAGGGCCTGCCCCCAACCTTGACTAGTTAGTCAGTCCACTGCTTGGGAGGCCTGGGACGCTGCGTCTTCCAGTTTGTGATCGCACTTTAAGAACCTTTTTTCCCAAACGGTTGTCACTTGTTTTTTTACAAGACCTTTTATAAAGATGAGAGAAATGTTTTCGTTTTCAATTATGTATTAAATAATATCAGTCCAATTTTAGCCTTTATACGAGTATCTCAATACGGTAAGTATTATTCTTACATAATCAATTTGTATAACTAAGTATATTAAAATGAAAATGTCGCTTTTGACCTTATAGAACTTAATGCAAGTAATAAACTTTGTCATCAATATCCACTATAGTCACATTACCGAAGCTAGTAGGTAATATACTCTTGAATATTGGCGGCGTTTTTATGTGTTTCGTACGATGTGCCTAAGTTCGCATAAACTTGTTTATTCGAACTTGTCACGCAATAGAAACATATTATACTTAGTAGACACGATGAAGTTCGTCAGTAAGATGCCGTAATCAATACTTAGTTGATCATAAAATTTTATGACTAATCTTAAAGTCTGTCAGTCTAACACACCAATAAAGTACTATTAAAAGCTCGACACATACAGCTTTCTGCATTGTCTAAATGTCAACTGGCAGAAAATGCCCTAAAATACAATGCTAGCATTAAGTGCGCTTTGTACACTTTTAATAAATGTGTGTGCAATAAAATATTTATAAAAAATAAATACATTGAAGTATAAAAAAATATCGATATCTTTACATAAAAGTCCCAAGTGATTCTTTGCAACGCCATGCACCGACACCACAACATACTGGGTGACTGAATTAGATACCAGCCTAGCATGATCACCAAAACACG
This sequence comes from Anania hortulata, assembly GCA_963576865.1. NCBI lineage: Eukaryota > Metazoa > Arthropoda > Insecta > Lepidoptera > Crambidae > Anania > Anania hortulata. The sequence goes on from OY756400.1 coordinate 4,764,591, forward strand.
ATATTATATAGCGATTTATCGCCACCAATTGAGTTTTTTTATATTATAGTTAAGGACGCCCTGTTTTTTTTATTAAAACAGCGATCATACCATGTGCACCGCGATTCAACATGGCGGCTATATCTATCATATTTTTACAGTTAGTGTCGATATATCGCTATATCACAATGGTTTTTTGGTTGTCTTTCTACGTACTGCTCACGTACAAAAACTCATAATCTTAAATTTAAAAACATTCCTGCTGGAAATATAAAAATAGGTATCTTATAAAATAACTTTATCCCATCCTACTAAGGTCAAATACATGGGGCACACTAAAAGTTTTGCACTTCTAGCCAATCGGAACTATTTGAATTTCGAATGTGATATTTTTTTAAACGGAAATGATTTGTCAATTGATTTTTATCACACATGAAAGTTCTACCAACGCAACGAAAATGGAATTAATTGAAAATACTTCAGAGCGATGATTTTTACGATTTTAAAAGTGCAAGACTGTGCCGCTCGTCTTCAAAATGCTTTTGGGAGAGAAGCACCTTGTTTGAGCACCGTGAGGCGATGGTTTGCTGAATTTGAGAGAGGTCGAGTTTCTTTACATGATGAATTGCGTGAAGGGCGGCCTACAAGGGTCAATTTCAACAATATCGATTTTTGCCTAATTACGGTGGCAAATTTTCATTTCTTCTTTTCGTTACTTTTTTGTAGCCTAAATGATAGTTTGAGAGCTTTAATAATCAGTCATATAGTAGAAATAAAAAAATCATGAATACTTCTTACAATATTAAATATGAAACTATTGAAAGCCACCGAAATTATTTGTGACCCACCGGAATTTAAAACCATTGCACCGGCATACATCAAGTATGCCAGCAATGTTAGGAATATCAAAGACAAAATATTTTTTTAGTATACTATTTTTTATTTTTATGAAACTGTATGATTTATAACCAGAATTTGAAAATGACAAAATAATAAATAAACAATAAATATAAATAAATATTGGACAACATCACATAGATTGCTCTGATCCTGTGATAAGTAGTTTAAGCACTTGTGTTACAGAAATCAGAAACAACGACGGGTACCACAACACCCAGACCCGAGACAATATAGAAAAGTTATTTTTCTACATTGACCCGACCGGGAATCGAACCCGGAACCTCAGAGATAGCGACACTAAGTCCGGTATGCTCGCCTCTTGGCTACAGAGGTCGTCAATAAAAAAAAACATAATAACAGTGTCCCAAAACTTGATGAAATCAACACAAAAGTAATGTGTTGAATTAACGTTATACACAGCATCACGCCTTAGTCAAAAATATTATAATTATCATCAGAATCACTTTTCTGTCCAAAATCTTTAGTTGTATATTTGTATGTCGATTTATTTTTAATGGAATTATATATTAGGAAAGTGCATCACTATTTAAATTATTGAAAAATGAAACCGATGGTGCATTGTTTTGCCAATTTCCATCAATTTTATTTTTATCTTTTTCTTCTTCTTCTTCTTCATCTATACGGTCAATCCCGGTTGAGTCCAAAGTCATTGCTTTGGAGCCCAGGGTCCGCTTTCTTTGATTTACTCCTTTACTTTGCACGGTCTTGAGCATCTCTAGTTGTGAGATCATTGGCACGCATGTCAGCCCTCACGACGTCAAGCCAGCATTTATTGGGTCTACCCCTTTTGCCAAGACCTGGCGGTGGTGGCATGGCCTGACATTTGTTTCCTACGTAGCTTGCCTTTTTCAAAACATGGCTGTACCAGCGTAGGCGACTCTCCTGCAGTTTGTCTGCAATATCACGGACACGAAGCCACGTCTACATCTACCGCAGCATATTCATCTCCGTGACACGCAGCTCCTGTTTGTGTCGCTTAAGTAGCAGCCACGCTTTGCTGCCATATAAAAGGACAGGCCTAATGATGGACTTATAGATCTGTCCTTTCAGCTTAACCGGCATTCTGGGGTCACAAATGACACCAGTCACCTCTCGCTATTTGGCCAACGCAGCAGCAATGCGTGCCCTGAGTTGGTGCGTTTGGTGTCGCCAACAGCGGTCCGAACCATGGAATCGGAGCTGCGGTACATGTCTCGAATAATGTTAATATAATTAATTATATTTTCATCATTCACAACAATCCCCTGCGGCAACGGGATACCACTAAGCACTCCACAGAGTAGATCCCAGAACGCCATCCTTTCAGCTCCGCCACAACCGGCCTGTGGCGCATAAGCACTTATCAAGTGAGTGACGACAACCCCTTTAACAAGCACCCCCACGACCATCAGCCGATCACTGTAGCGTTTCACTTCCAGAATGTCGTCCTGCAATCCTTCGGAGAGAACTACGGCCACCCCATTCGCTCCACCAAGTGCACCCGTGTAGATCAGTTTGTAGCCATTCCTAATTAACCGGGACCTTTGCTGCTTTTCCACCATGTCTTCTGCAGGAACGCCACGTCCACCCTCCGCCTGAAAAGTACGTCGGCCAACTCCCTCGCGCATCCGGTTAGCGTGCCAATGTTTAAAGTGGCGAGTTTCCGTTGTGGGGCTCGCGACTTTGGCCGTGCCCACCCGTGGCACGGTAGCCCTAGCCCACTTGTCACAAGAGTCAGGCGATGCTCCTGTGCGCCATTTTGCGGCCGCGCCCTATCGGTGACATTTTCTTTTCGAGTACGCACCATGGTTGTGTGGCAGGGTTGGCTTTTATAGAAGCGACTGCCGTTTGACCTCTCAAACCCGAAGGGAAAGCCTGCGCCAGGGCCTCGTCTGTTGTTCAGCAGGTGCACCGGCAGGTGCACTGGCAGGTGAGGTTGGTTTGGGCCCAAAAGGTCTTGGTTGGGCCTCTTGCACCCAGATAATAATATAAATCAGAATAAGTAATCATATCAATCCCGGTGGCTATCTCTAATTACGGTGGCGCTCCATTGTGCCACCGGAGCCACTGGAATTGCGTCATCGGACTTAGAATCAGCAACAAATTAAAAATTTTAGAGAACCCTATTTCCTACACTAGTTTTTAATTTGCCATAACGACAATATACCTAATCTTTAACTGTCTATAAAATTTCTTGTTAACCTGCCTGTAAGTTTTACTTTATTCACATGCCATCGGAATTAGACACATTTGTATTCTTGCGCCACCGCAGCAAGTAGGTGGTACTTTCGTGATTGGCGAGAAAACTGCTCAGCGCGTCACACGTCCTTACACTCCGTTTGCGAGGATACAACTGGGCGGTGCAGGGAAGGATAGCTTGGCATCTCTCAAAGCGTGTCGTGACAAGCAGCGGAGAATTCAAATTGCGCCATCGTTATTGCCCTTTCGTGTTGGATATATTATAAAGCCCGTTTAAAGTACTATACAATTTAGATAAATTATTCCTTTTGCTTCTTTTGACAGTTTCATTTCATGTATTTTAAGATTAAATCATTCTTTAATTAAATAGATGTACCAGAAACTTGAAATAAAACAATGAATGTAATCAAATGGAGTTCGGACATTCCACCGTAATTAGATTTTGCGTCTTTAAATAATTTTTTAACACGAAAATAAATAGCTAGTGTCTTTAAAGGCTTAATTAATTTGTAAATCACTGTTTAAACTAAATATAAAAAAATATAAATAAATGCTAGTTATACTTTTTACATAGATTTTCACCCTCGCCGTCTGAAAAACATACTTGGGATATTTACCCTCAACTGCCGTCAACGAAAATAATGTGGCTACTGTTAAGCGGCTAATTGAAGAAAACCCGCGGATTACCTATGAGACAATTCGAGGACTATTGGGAATTGGTATGAGCCAAATTCAGAAATATTTACACGAAGAATTGAAAGTTCGGAAACTTTGCTGACGTTGGATACCTCATGAACTGACAGCGGAGCAGAAGCGGGCTCGCGTGGAATGGTGCTCACAGATGCTACTGAAGTACGACCACAGACATTCTAATGCTGTTTATGACATTGTCACAGAAGACGAAACGTGGATTTATTCTTTTGAACCCGAAAAAAAACAGCAATCTTGTGAATGGGTGTTTGAAAATGAGAACAGGCCAACAAAAGTGAGGCAGACGAGAAACGTTGGTAAAAAAATTATCGCGTCTGTACAATTCCAATTGAAGATCAAAAGAGTTTAACACTCTTTTGATCTTCTATCTTCTTTCTATTTTGAAAAGCAATAAACATAATATTTTGGTTATAACATGTTGTTTTTTTAAGTTACGCAAAACTTATAGTGTGACCTACGTACTTAGTCAGATACTTCGAGACTTCGAGTTACCTACTATTGTTTAAACTGGGTATTGTCAACTTTAGTCCACAATATTGTTTTATTTATTAATTTCACTAAATTATAACAATTTTAATTAATTTAGTCTACTAAGTGGTTGTGGCGCAGTGGTCTGTCTCGTCTCATATCCGTGGGTTGTGATTTTACACCCCAGCACGTAGATTTTAAATATTACAGAACCTATGTACGGATTTTCCGTGTGCCGTGTGGGGACGGCTGTAAAGGATACACATGTCCACCACCAACAAAAGGCGTGTCGTAAGAGGCGACTAATTATAGCACGAGACGGGCAGCAGCATCTGCGTGCGAAATGTTATAAAAAACGGCGCTTGCCAACCCGCCTGCCAAGCGTGGCGAGTATTGGCAATCCCTCCCTGATGAAAGTCATTGGGAGAGGCATGTGTTCAGCAGTAGACGTCCTATGGCTGAAATTATGATGTACGGATTTATGCCTCTTGCTTTGCCTTGAGCTTCCCACCACTATAGCCTGGCATTTAGTAGGGTTTACTAAAATACCAAATTTGCGTGACCATTCGGCAATGTAGGCAAGATCGCCATTCAGGGCAGATATAGCAGCGTCCAGGTTTTCCACATTTGCTTGGGCATAGAGTTGTAAGTCTCGAATTGAAACTTATTTTCATTATTATTTGGACATTACCCAAAAACCTTGGGTAATACTAAGTAAACCCGGGTAAACCTAAGTTTATTCTAACTTTCAACCATACCCGTAACATATTGTGTATATCTCGATTTCACAAAAAATATAGTTTCGTTACGACAGCAGTATAGGAATGGAGCAACGCTAGGAACAAGAATTAAGATAAATAATCTGAAATGGTATGGTCTTGGCCTGAAATAATGTGATTATTATTAGTTAAATTATTAGAAATGTTTTAGTTATAACTCAAGTAGATCGCAATTTCCTATCCATCGGAGACGAATCGATCAATAACTTCGTTAAAACACTGCTTACTAAGTTATACGTGGCAATCTAAACTTCAAAGATGTTGAGGATCTTAAGTTAATTTCAATTATAAATCCTTATTTTAAGGGATTAATAGGATAATCTGCGGAATAAAAACTTTGCTGGTAATTAGGGTTGCCAACTATACTGTTTAAAACTGTTTTATACTGGGTATAACTTATTCTACTTCTCTATTAATTCCTTAATTTACCGTTAAAAATCGTCATCATTGGTGTTGTACAATCAACGGCAGGTCAAAATACCATAAAATTTAAGGGCCTTGGACCGATATTCAACTTTAATTCCCGGACGTAGAGATCAATTTCAATTGAGAAAATTTGACGTTTTGTGGTAGGTTGACAAGCATTTGTCTTTACCAACAAACAACTCCCCACTCGGCAGTGTAAGTCCTTCATTTTTAGAACGAAATTATCAATGTCAACTGACACACAGAAGTGCGCGCATAAATACTGTTTATTTTATCGAATTTAATATAATATTACTTCTATTCTTATACAGGGGTACATTGCAAAGGGGCGACAAATGTTTAGGAGTGGCTCAGAATCAGTAACTTAATTGAACTATGCAAAGAATAAAAACTTTTCTTCACATTTAATTATTCCTATTTGCTGTTAAAAATTGTACGCGAGGATAATTTAACTCATTCATGAAAAAATTGCACCGTATGAATGAGCGCGCGGCTTTCGTAGTCTCTCTATTGACTTTATTTTCGGATACTTTTAAGTAATTTTTTTTCGTGACATACGATTATTAAATATATAATAATAATAATAACGATTAAGGCTCTTCTTTATATAGTTTTTTAGATCTTATTTTTTAAATTTGGCACCCCTTTGCAATGTAACGATGTATAATATATTTTTTTGTACAAAAAGATAGCAACCCTACTAGTAACCCCGTAGGCTTTTTGTCGGTTTTTTGTTCAACAAGCCTAAGAACAAATCGTCAGTTTTGTTTTCTCTCTTTGTGTTTATAATTAAATGTGCTGGCCGAGTTTAATCAGTGCTAAAAATGTTACAACGAAGAAAATAAAAATGGAAAGTCTTAAAGAGTTTTCGTGTTCATTTCTTGTCTGAATGAAATTTAAAAAAAAAAACGTCTAAGTAACTGTTAAACATGCACGAGAGGGGTCCGTACCATCTTACAATAATAAACATTACATCACCTTTTTTTATTAACGAACAAGTAAGTACCTTTTTTGTATAAACCAACCAATCCAACCTCAAAAAATTAGGTAAATACAGTTTCAGTATAAGTCTAGAAATAAACGAGCATCAATTAGTATATCTCTAATCGGATTCTTTCTAACGGAATAAGCATTCGATGAGAGTCGTTAGACAAAACGAAAATTCTCGACGAATGGTGATTCAATTATGGGCTCGCTGGAGACATTATTACCTTATAACAGATTTATTTATTTAGGGTCCACGTCTTGCTAGTATTTATAAGGTATTTCGAGTTGTATTTCGGCAAATACAAAAAATGATTTATGAACATTTGCTGTGAACACGAGAAATTATTGTCATTTACAGAAAGTGTTAAAAATAAGTATTGCCTGAGGGCATAATAGGGATGACAACTGGGTAAAGAAAATGAAATTCTATTTAGTCCGTCAATTTGATTATCAAGAAATAATGGGCACAATTTTTTTCTTTTGTCAATCAACCAAAAAATTACAAAGATAAAGCGCGTCAAATTTAGGGAGTGGGGGCTTGTGAAGTCACTTCTAAGTAAAAATTGTATGTACCAAGACGTAACGTCATGCGACATTTCAAATTAATATACCTCCGTAATATTTTGATTATGTGAAAAAAGAAAAAATACGTGTCAAAAACTTTACATAATTAATCTACCTGTTAGACAAAAAAAAGTTTGTCGTCATCCCTATTCTGTTGCTCAGATACCACTTGTACGATTTATTGGAACAATGTCGAAATTAAAAAAAAACTTACAAATTATATTCTTCCGTACGTCCTAGTAGGAAAACTAAAACCTTTTAAATTTCAAGAAAATTTTTATTTACAGTATTTACCAGTCACAGTCTTTACCTAATTTATTAAAGACAACATTATTTCTTAGTAATGGCTCTATACCTAACAACATCACCTAAAGAATTTTCTAGTAAAATTAACTTAAAAACTGTACCTATTCAACTAGCACTAAATGTATTCTTTTAAATGAAATCGGTTTATATTCCTGTAGTCCCGATTGAGTGAGACTCAATAAAAGCTGTCAATGGGCTCATTAGAAGGGCTACATTTTTCAGTACACTTATTCAAAAAACCCTTTTGATGCTGATTTACCAACTGTCTATTGACTATTGAAATCTCATTCTTAAGCCATCATAATATCTTCTCCATGCATCAATAAACAAACCTTGAATAAAAAAATCTACAAAAAACAAATTTTTGAATAAACATTTTATTTAATTAAATTTCCACGTGTCAGTCCAATTAAACGATTTGTACGAACGCTTTTCACTTTGTCCTAGGAGCTGTTAGCATAATCGAACGCCCTCGGTCGGGTGGCCGTGATCATATTATTGCCGCGCCACGAGATCTTATTACCAGCTTAGCGATCTATAGACAGAAAAGCAAGCTCGTTTTAGACTTACTAATCAATTCAATTGGAAGTTTTTCACTGATCAAATAATGACTCTCTGAAGAAGATGAAGGATACCTAAGTTTGAAATCGTAATATACGAGTATATGCTCAAAAATTATCATGAGTGTACTTATTACATGTACATGCAGAGGTTATCTTCTATAAGTCGGACATTGATGAGTTAATAAGTAATTTTAATTGGTTATACAATAAGTATCAAACATTAAGTAATATAAACATTTTGTAATCTTAATTGTACAAATTATAAAAAATCACTACGTTATGTTTGCGACTATGCGAGTTTGAATAAAACACCTAAGATAACAACTGTTGATCTCTATACTAATTTGTAAGTTATAGTTTTTTGTTTAGTTTCCACGTCAGCTAATAAAAAGGTAATCGCATCACGCAACCCTCAGCAGCCTTAGCGAGCTATGGAAAGGTCGATGCTTGGGATCTTGGGATCCCTTAGGATAAAATCCGGAACGTGGTCATCCAGCAGAAGACCAAAGATATAGTTCAAAAATGTACCAAGCTAATGTGGCAGTAGGCCGGCCACATCTGTCGCACAACTGTGTGGAGTGGAGCCCACGCCTCGGGAAACATAGAGTAGGAGCCCCCCCAGCACGGTGGACCGACGACCTAAGGAAGATGGCTGACAATGGCTGGATGAAAAACCGGCCAAATGCGAGTCAGACTCCGTACAAACCCGTAGGTACCTATATAAGTAAAAGTTTACCCATCACGATAATTGAGTCATAGTTATGGTATTTTATTGCAAAATGAAATCCATTACGAAAAGTAAATTGTGGTTTACGATTTATGACGTATTAAAAAAACCTACTTACTATCTCTCGTTCAAATCAATTTTCGGTGGAAGTTTGCATGGTACATCATATATATTTTTTTAGTTTTATCATTCTCTTATTTCAGAAGTTACAGGGGGGGGGACTACAACGATGATGATGTTGAATCCTCGGCATAAAAATAAAGTGGCCTATGTATATAGTCCTTTGTATGGTACCTTTGAGATAATCGGTTGTTGAAAAAACATGTTTTAGATTTAGATTTAAAAGTTATAATAAAATAAAATAAATGATACTTTTAAGGTACTTTTTAGCTTCGACTAATTTAAACCAATTTAAGCTTGTTAACAATGTTTAACTTTTTGTAATAAACCTGTAGTCCACATTGCATGCCGTGGCAGCCTATAACTAAGACGACGCTTAGCTCTAAGTCAGTATAACTCAAAATATGTATCTTACTTGTATTAGTGTTTGTCTTGTTGGTTGTCCTAATAAATAAAATAAAATAAAATAAATATACAGGATATACAAAATAAAAACCTACCCCTTCAAAATATTACCATGGAAACATTAAAAAAGAAATTCAATTTTGCTATGGTTGAATTGGATGATTTGCCTGAATACTTTTTATCCAATTATCGACGCGCGACGAGATCTCCTGTAGACAAAACGACGAGTTTTCTCGACGCTCCGTTCAGTATCCGATCGCATTAAAATTTTATTCAGCAAAGTAAAAGATTAAAAATCGGTTAAGTTTAAGTGGAGCTAGCGTCCGCACTAAGAGTTCCGTGCTAGCTAGTCTTAGTATGTTCTTTCATTTATTTCGTCACAATTATGCTTAGTCTGCCCTATATTATTAGTAATTTAGTCGAATGCCGAGTGATTTTTATTTTTATTAGCTCTACTACGGCTCACTAAACTACTGAACAAGAGATTTGTTGTTCAGACGCAGCTAGCTACAAAATATTCAACACTTGACTAAATCACTAATAAACTGCAACCTACATAATACTGACCACCTCAGTCCACCTGAAAGGAGCGAAACCGTCTTCGTACACAAGTTGACCGCTGTTGGCAACATTTGGAATAAAAACCGAGCGACAGAGAGAATTGATTGTGGTGCCGACACATAAACTATAGGCCTACCTACCTACTATCCTGCCCGTTGTGTCCCTCTCTACTCTTGTACGAGGGCAGACCTAAACAGAGCAACACAATACGGTACAAGTTACTAAGTTTTAATCGAAGTCTATCTAGAATCGCTATTAACACAACTGAAGAAGGAGAATCGTAGAGTAGGTAGCCTGGAAATGAATGTAACTAGCGATTAAATGAATCTGTTTGATTAAGTTTGTTTACTTATGGGTTGATTTTTCAATTGCCAGATAACTTTTATCCGACGAATAATAGTGACGCCTCAACACATTTTCTATACGAAAACTGTCAACATGTCGAACTTATTCTTTAAATAAAAGTTATTTGACTATTGAAAAATCGGGCCTTAATTGAACATAAATAGCCGCAAGTCTTTCCAACTATATTTTTAATAAACGCTGTATTCGCTACTGTGATGATTCATTGCGAACAAAAGATATGCTTATTTTACTAATCCTGAATGCAGATAGATGTCGAAAAATCCAGAGATACGGATTCGAACTCATGACCCACGGATATCAGGCTGTACACCATCCGTTGTAAAGTAAATGTTTTCGAGACAAACCAACTTTCACTTGGGTGTAATTATATTTTCGCAAACCAATAAATAACCTAACACAGGCTTGTTAATATCTTTCACCCGAGTTAAAAGGGATAATTTACGGCGGGGTATTAACAAAGGATCCGTTTTGCCAATAAATAGTATCTGTCGCGAATACCAATTGAGGTAGGATCGATTTTGCGTATTCAATCAGCGGTACTGTGGAGTCAGTTCAGTCGGGATCATTGAAGGCAATTTACACACGACGATCGAAACGTCGCATGGGATAAGCACGAACATAAAACTTTGTAATAAAAATTTTACGTTTACAATGACGTAAAGCAAGCAAAAACTTCGCTTATGTTATCTATGCTGTCGAAACTTTTCGCACAACGAAACCCCAATTTTGGAATAACCGCTTTATTTTTAACCGGTTAAAGCAGCGGTAACCGGAACCTAAATTAAAACTATTTTTGGTTTGGTTGGGTTCTATGACCAAAACCGGTTTGAAAATTGAACTGGTTTCCGATCCCTGATTGAAATTTGTAGATGCGTTTAATATACTCGTAAAGTTTTACAACTGTGAGGTCCTAGTTATGTAGTTAACTTTCTTTAAGTGGTGATTTTAATTCATAATATGAGACCAACATTGTAAACCGATCTATTTCGTATGGGGAAGTGATATGTTTAAGACATTACTGCGTGTGAAATAAATGTTATTTTTTAAAATTGATGATGTTTGTAATTAACAAAGTGGCTTTACATATTTTTTGTAATTTTTCAAAGAAATCAATTTATTCAAAGACAAACTATATTACTTGGTGATGTAAGATCGTAATTCTACAGCAGCTCAACTATAACTTTTACTACTACTTCCACAATTTCTATTACTACTTCTACTATTGCACCAATACTGGAATACCACAAAAAATACTAGGAAATAAATAGCTGCTCAGCTGATGATAGTATGTAATTTTCTGATTTTTGCATGTAGGTAGGTAAAAGTTGTTGTACTTAAGCACAAAAATTACACCCTAGAAGGATGGTAACTATCAAACCGTAGAACTGACGGCTAAGGGGGTAGAAAAGTTCTTAAACGAAAGCGACGTACCGGCAAACGCATCGTAGGACGTCCACCCACTATTTGGACAGACGACCTGAGGCCCAATTCCCATAATTTAACAATGTTCCCAATCTACTGCCGATCCGCTCCCAGTAACATTACTAACTATGTAGTGAAGGTAAAAAAATTTGGTTACAGAAAGCCACTTGATGCACGGCGCTTCCAACCGGCCAATCTGGAAGATTTTTTTTTGGGGGGGGGGGGGGTTTATGTTGAGCAGTGGACGTCCTATAGCTAAAATGATGATAATGATGAACTATTAAAATAGGACCGTAACCACAGATTAGATAATAGTTACTCTGCAACTAATATCTCTAGATGTAAACCGCCTTCAGCTCCACACGAGAGCGAGCTTTTGTCTGAAATGATGAGCTCTAAAAAGCTCTCGCCACATCGATGGGAATAGTGAGTGAGATTGATGTTTCTATCTGACTACCTTTCACTTAAATGTAACAGAGTGACTTCGTTTGACAATGCAATTACATAGTTCTTTTTTAGAAGCAATTTATTTATTCAAATTCAAACGTTTATTGCATGTCGCATTACATTGACTATGTTACCTAGTAAACAAAAAATATTTCTATGTTCATAATGATGATATAAATACAAAAAGCGATAATTTGCTACAACACAAAAAAAACATGTTTCCGTCTTCTTGATATTACACATTACACAGGGTACATATGACCATACACTAATAAATTAAAACAAATTTATTAATTGTCAATACAAGCAACATTAACTAAGGGAGCAACATTGTAATGAAAAAACAAATACTTATGATGCTTCATTTAATTTGAGATTAACAGTAATTCGTTTAGAAAATCATCATTTTTCACGATTCTGATGTTGACGAAAATATACTTAGGTACTCGAAACCTGATCGCCTAATTAATCAGAAAAAAAAGGTAGATACAATTTAGAAGTGATTCTACTTCCTATTTTTTAGTCTGATCCAATGCCCTCCTTTTAAGCGAAGGTTGAACGCGTCCGTCGCAAGCTGAGCTGGAATGCAGGTCTTGGTTGCTGGGGATATCTCCATGTGGAGTAGGAGCTGATAAAGCATCACTTTCACCTGGCAAAGGGCGAATCTTGAACCTGCACAGTAACGTTAGTATTATTAAGAATAAGGCTAAGCAGTAGCTCGACGTATTCCTTGCAAGACATTAGTAAAGTTTTTGTACAGACCGAAAAGTCCATACCTATTAATATTAATATTTAAATACGGCTTAATTACTTAAATAACTAACAAACTAGGTGTTAATGTTGAAATTAGGCCATATCTACATATATAAGTAGAAATACCTTATTCTCACCATTAATATCTAGGCAGACGACCACAAGACAATCGACAATTCTTATACTGCCATCGCATTCACAAAAAGTACAAATATCCGACGAACTTCTTGATGAGTTGTGTGACAAATTGATGTTTGTTGTCAATGGTCCTCCCGCGAGTATCAATCGTTTACGGTCTGCCGCAGCATTTTGCAGTCTGTGGCTGCTTTCTGAGACACGCAGTAAGTACTCACCGATACAATTTCTCGGCCCATGACCGAATGGCATGTAAGTCAACGGGTTGATCTTGTGCTTGTTTTCGTGAGAGAAACGCTCAGGATCAAACTTTTCAGGATTTGGAAAGTACTTAGGGTCTCGGTGAAAGGCCCATATTGGGATAGCAACGACTTCGCCTTTGAGAACCTGGGAAAAAAAGAGAAAATGTCTACTCTGTTACTAACATTCTTTACTCTAAACAGTATGTAAAATAACAGAGAGCGTTCCCGTTTGCCCGTTTATGTACTGTATCATTAATAGATTGAAATAAAAATTTTACGAAACAAAAAAAGCAAAAAAAAAAGTAATTTAAAAAAAAATTATAAAATTCGAAACTTACGTTTCATTTCTGTCTTACACCCTCGGTGAGATACGAGTCGAAAGTTATTATTATTATTTTTAAGACATTTTATAATTAAAAAACAGTTATATTTTACATAGAACTTTAATATTTTTAGTATGAATGGACGCTATATTATTACGTTAATTATTTACGTTAATTAACATACTGTATCATAAATTCTGCACTTAAATTAAGTTTTTCACGGTTTCCCGTGATTATTGCATTCCTATTTTATTGTAGTGAACTTCCTCTTAGGAGATGATTTAAATGTTCAAATATAACAATTCGAATTACGCGCAAGCATTAGAATCGCGAAAAAAAGTTTATTTGACCCTTACAACCCGCCACAGCTTTTGTGTGATGTGATGTTTTTTTTGCGTTTTTGATATTATTAGTCTCATGGTTATTGTGTTTGTTTAAGAAGCAGCATCAACCCCAAAAATGAATTAACTAATTAAGTAGGACCTTACATTTAACTTACATAGTAATCCTCGGTGGCATTGCTATTAGGCTTTCCCAAATTGTAATCCTTCATGCAAAGTCTGTCTGTCGCAACGGCTGGTGGCCAGAGCCGCAAAGCCTCTGCAATATGATCAGGTCATTTAATATCTAAAATCTTCTTCTTCTTCTTCTTGTATCGAAGATAACTAAATATTTTTATGTGACCAATACTCCACCACGCGGACAGCGTTTTCAGTAGCGTTAAAGTAAGTCTTGGCGTGCTGGTGTACGGACACACGGGACAAGACAGAAGATGGCCATTGTTTGGGGGAAAGATCTTAAATCTTATATTAGATAAGTTATTATCAATAAAATAATCTACCAAAAAACTAACCCTAAAAATGAAAAAATATGCACAAAATCAATAGAAATTAAAAATGTGTTCTAAGCCGCTCTCCAAAAACAACGACATTGTGACTGGCCGCATTTCCACGCTGAATGGGCAAACTGATACGTTGGCCTAGAAATACGCCAGTTCTCCGTTCATCTGTATCCTTACAGTCAATCAACCGCTTACTAACTGACTATACAGCCGAAGTGCAAAAAATAAATTTGACAAAGAGTGTGACACAATAATTTACTCTTAGAATTACTGTTAAACATTATAAAGTACCTACATTATGTTTACTTAATGATAGTTCTGTCATCAACACATTATAATTGACCTTTTAATAGTCACGCACTCTACAATATGATTATATTGTTACATTATAACAACCAAGAACTTCAGGTCAATAACTCTTGTTACAATGGGTGCCCATGTACTGAAGTCATTAAAGTCATGTAATGAAATTTGTTTTTATGACGATAAAAAAAATATATTTTACCTGAAACCACCATATCCAGATACGTCATGTTTTGAATGGAGTTATAATCAAACTTGCCGTCATTCTTAGCATCATTATCTCTAATCTCTGCTACTAGTTTGTCTTGGACGTCTGGGTTGACTGCCAACTCATGGAGGGCAAAACACATTGCTGAAGATACGGATTCAAACCCGGCCACGAAGAATATAATGGCTTGAGCGATCAGATCCTCGTCAGTCCACGCTAAAGAAATGTCACAAATAATTTTAGATCGTAGACATCCTAAAATAAGACAAGTAGTCTTTTGTGCTTTTGTAACTATGTGAATTGAAATGACTTCTGGAAATTCCAATAGCGACCAATCCAAACAAAATACTTCAAACACACAAAAATGTTCTATGCATGTTAGAGTGCGTAGGCGATCCATGAGTAAATACGACAATATTTGAGGACGATGTTTATTCAACCGAAGTTCGAACACGAATGAATCAGAATACAGACGGCAGGCCTTTTTATAAGGCGATCAAAACAAGTGTTCGAGGGGAGGGTCGGTGCAGGTGCAGTGTTGTTTATCGGTCGACTGCAGGTGGTGTTTTGATCGCCTTATAGTACAATCAATTAAAATAGTAAAAATAACTAATTACGACACAAATTAAGTAATAATATTATTAATTCATTTTTAGCATATTGTTTAAATTATAATTAGATTATTCATTTGTTGGAATATTTCTAAATTACAAAAATCAGTTCTTAAATAATTAAACCGCTATCACGGCCATTCTGATGAAAAGCTCGTGCTCTGAGCGGAGATTCATTCAATCTGGAAAGGAAAGATAAAAGAATTGTGCAGACTATTATTTATTTTTAGTTGATTCTAGTAAGTTCAATATTTTTAATGATTTAAAGAATTAGACCATTTGAATAAATCTCACGTCATATTTTTTAACAGTTTTGTTTGCCCAGTTATCAGACTAAATCGCTAATGTGATCCGTGCAGATAAGTGGCAAACAAAGTTTAAGTTATTTTGCCCAGTTGCCAGATTAAATCACTTACGTGATCCATGCAGGCAAGTGGCTAGCACATTTTATTATTATTTTGCCCAGTTGCCAGACTAAATCACTAATGTGATCCGTACAGACAAGTGGCAAACAAAGTTACAATAATTGTTAGTTTCTGCCCAGTTGCCAGACTAAATCACACAGTGATCCGTACAGACAAGTGGCTAATTTTCATCATCTGTTTCGGTAACGCTATCACGGTCATCTAAATTTGGTGTTGGTACTGCTCTTACTTGTTCATGTGACACAACAGTGCTCCTATCATTTTTTAAACTTTTTACCTCATAGCGATCATTTTCTAGTATTTTTGTAATTTGATACGGGCCTAAATATTTGGGGCCTAGTTTGTTGTTTGACCATTGGGTATCTTTGCATAGAACGAAGTCGTCTAATTTAAAAGGAATAACTGCAGCGCATTTTTTATTAAATCGATCTCTATTTTTGTGAGACTGTTCGGTCATTCTGATTTCAGCTTCCTTACGGATCTCGTCACGGTCAGTATTTGTTTCTATTAATTGAGTAATTTGTGCAATAGCGGGGGGGGGCGCCAACTTTGCCAATCAATAAT
Organism: Anania hortulata; assembly: GCA_963576865.1. Lineage (NCBI taxonomy): Eukaryota > Metazoa > Arthropoda > Insecta > Lepidoptera > Crambidae > Anania > Anania hortulata. The sequence continues at coordinate 4,780,926 of OY756400.1, forward strand.
TCTAAAGGGGAGTGTCCAGTTGCTTTAGATTTTGTGCAATTGATAGAAAGTTGAAGTTCGCCTAGCTTTGTAGCCCAAGCTCTTTTTTGAGTTTGAGCTACTGCACTGAGGTGATCTTTAATAGTTCGCATTAGACGTTCAATTTGACCATTTGCTCTTGGTACACCTTTAGCGATAGCATGATGTTCAATACCCCCGGATATAAATAGGTCTTGGATTTCTTTGCCCATTATTGCCGGTTCTCTATCCGAGATTATGCGTTGAGGGGTACCAAAGAGATTAATTATTTCATGGAAAGATTTAAGAATGAGACTTGAGGTTTTATCTTTTAGTGGGTAAATAATAACAAATTTCGTGTAAGCATCAATCGCGACAAATGCGTAAGCTTTTTGCATACTACCCGTTAGATTTCCTATCAAATCAACATGTATCGTGTGAAAAGGACCATATGTTTTGTCAATTGGATGAAGGTTGATTTGCTTTTTACCTGATGCTTCTTTACCGACTTTACAGTTTAAGCAATTATCGCAAAATTTTCTGACTCTCTTTGACATGTTTTTGAACCAAAATTGTTCTCTGATTTTGTGTAAAGTTCGTTCCCACCCAGCGTGTAAAAGGGTATGGTGGTATTCATTTATAAGATTACATACAAGAGCATTTGGTATAACAATTTTACTAGAGGATCTGCCTTTATTATCTTGGATTTTGATAGCTAATATATCATTTTTTAATGTGTATTTTTTGTCATGGTCTTCTTTGTTAACAATGGATTCTCTGATTTTATTTAGACTAAGATCTCTTTTTTGCTCTACGATAATCCAAGATGAATCTTTTGTCAACATATTAATTAAAGGGTTTCTGCTTAAAAAATCAACATGTGACATATCCTCACCTTTTCTGTATTTAATATCAAATTCAAAACTTTGTAAAAAGGACCACCATCTATGTACTCGTGGTGTTAGTTCCTTTTTTGTTCGACTTGCCTTAAGGGCATTGCAATCAGTAACCACCGTGAATTTTCTACCAAAAAGAAAATGTCTAAAATGTTTTAAAGCTTTTACAACAGCGAGAGTTTCCAATTCGTAGGAATGATATTTTGATTCTGGTTCAGTTGTTCGTAAGCTGTAATAGCCAATGACTTTGCGGCGGGAATTTTCGATTTGAATAAGCATTGCTCCGTAACCAAGAGAGCTGGCATCGGTATGAACCTCAATAGGTAAATTATCATTAAATATAGAAAGTATTGGTTCCGATATAAGGTAAGTAATAATCTTTTGCCTAATATTTTCGTGAGCTGTGGTCCATTGCCATGTGCTATCTTTTTTTGTTAACTGATAGAGGGGCGCCATTTTCTGAGAGAAATTTGGTATAAAACGACGGAAATAACTAGCGAGTCCATTAAATTGTCGCAACTGCTTAACACATGTTGGAGGTTGAGAGTTTTTAAGAGCATGAGTTTTGTGTGGGCTGGGCTTAACTTCACCATTTGAAATAATATTGCCTAAATATTCAACGGATTTTTTCAAAAATTTGCATTTTGTGATGTTAAGTGAGAAACCTGCTTCGGACAATCTTTTGAGAACTAAATCTAAGCGGTGCAGGCCTTCTTCCACAGTTTCGGACGGAATAAGGACATCGTCCATATACACAAGGGCAATAGAATCTTTATAGTCCCCCAGGGCCTTATTGATAGCTCGCTGATATACAGAAGGGGCATTGCATAACCCAAAGGGCATTGTTAAATACTCAAATTGCCCATCGGGCGTCACAAAAGCTGTTTTTTCTATGGATTGTTCGTCAATGGGGATTTGATGAAAGCCAGATTCCATATCTAGACTTGTGAAGTACTTAGCTTTACCTAATTTGTCAATTTGGTCTTGGATCAAAGGTAGAGGGTAATTGTCTCTAACTGTATTCATGTTTAATTCTCTATAATCGACACACAGACGGTCTGTGCCATTTTTCTTTTTAACTAACAGAATAGGGCTTGAGTATGGGGAACAGCTATCTCTGATAATGCCTTTATCTTTGAGATCCTGAATTATTTCTTTCACCTTTTCTCGTTCAATAGGGGCTAGTCTATATGGTCGTCGTTGAACTAAGCGAGTGGGGTCTTTCAAACGGATTGACAGGCTTCCAGTTGTTATTTTACGAACTTCCTCTTTCATACCAAAACTATCTTGGTGTTGTGCAATTATTTCATTAAGTTGAGTCCGGTGATTGTCAGTCAAGTCAGAGTCAATAAAATCAAAAGAGTTCTGAGAGGCGAAATAACAAATGTTTAGTTCCCTCTCAACAGCTATTCCATTATTAGTAATAGTAATTTTAAGACCAGGTGTTTTTAAGGTGTCTATACCAAGGATAACAGAATACGGTAATTTTTCTACAACATGTAAACTGACGTCAAATAATACTCCGTTCAAATTAGCTACAGTATGAATAACTTCGTTGGAAACCAAAGGTTGATTCGTAATACTACGCAAGTTAAGTACTTCAAAAGTACGTTTTCCAGGGACAGATCCGGCCACTTTTTGTGAAATAAGGGAGCATTCGGCACCAGTGTCAATTAAACAAGAAAGGAGTACATTACCAATGCTGATTTCCGTGCTTCCAGGTGATTCGCGCCGAACCAGGTTTGCTTGAGGTTCTCCTTTATTAGATGTCTTCCAGGTAGTTGGCTTGGAGCGACAATCCTTCGTGAGATGACCGGCTCGCTTGCAGAATTCGCAGTAGATGGATTTGCAGTCTCGTGCTCGGTGTCCTGGTTTTCCACATTTCATGCATGTGAATTCAATTCGTGGTTGTTTTGCGTTTTGTTCACTAGTCGCTGAAAACTCAGCGGGTCTTTTTCTATAGTTACGTAGATTGGCAATCAGTTCAGCTTGTGATTTAGGTGCTGATCGCAGCAGTTCTGCTTGAATAAATTTCGGACGGATCCCTGATATGACGGCTTCAACCATTAAATCTTCGGGAGCATTTGGAGAGATTCTTGAAAATAGACGCCAAGCTTCGCAGACGTACTCAGCGTAATTTTTTGCGTCATTAGATGTATATTCACGAAATTTGTTGACAAAATGGATATAACGAGATTCCGCCATAAACTGTGTGTGTAACTCGTTCTTTATTTGGGCCCATGTTGCATATTTGTGTGCATTAGTATCGGCCCACAGTTTAGCGCGTCCTCGTAGGCATGACAATCCCTTCATCATTGCAGTTGTCACAGAAAATCCTCGAAGATTGATTAATGAATCAACTTGTTTGTACCATTCCTCTACTGTCATCCGACAATCATCAGGGTCAAAATCTGGTAAGTAGATCTCGCTTAATTTCTGGCTTGCAATCGTGGTCTGAGGTGTTCTATGTTGGCCAAGAAGTTGTTGTAGCAATTGAACTTGAAGTCGTAACAGTGTAAGCTCGTTGGATTCTTCATTGTTGATGATGCGGGTATTATTTGTAGATAATGATGATGGTTGTGAAGGTTCACATGGTAAAGTTGGAGAGCATCTTCCAGGGTTTGGGTTAGGGGCGTGTTCATCCGCTTCTTCTGATGTTAGAGTGCGTAGGCGATCCATGAGTAAATACGACAATATTTGAGGACGATGTTTATTCAACCGAAGTTCGAACACGAATGAATCAGAATACAGACGGCAGGCCTTTTTATAAGGCGATCAAAACAAGTGTTCGAGGGGAGGGTCGGTGCAGGTGCAGTGTTGTTTATCGGTCGACTGCAGGTGGTGTTTTGATCGCCTTATAGTACAATCAATTAAAATAGTAAAAATAACTAATTACGACACAAATTAAGTAATAATATTATTAATTCATTTTTAGCATATTGTTTAAATTATAATTAGATTATTCATTTGTTGGAATATTTCTAAATTACAAAAATCAGTTCTTAAATAATTAAACCGCTATCATGCATGTTAAGGAATACTCGTAAATAGTCTTCCATACTAAAATATTCTACCTCAGTCCACTGCTGGACATAGGTCACTACCAACTGCCACTGAGCCCAAACATCCACCTTGTCCGAAGTCCCTACTTTAAACGTTGTCTTTAAAAACATGAATAGCTTAATTAGAATGTTGTGTATGTTAAATATAACCTCTGTTATTGGTTTTCTTTCCAACGATAGATTCTTCAACGACTGCAAAACCTGCGTCATGGTCATGGGGGTGTTTTTCATCGTGTACTAAATTTCCTGTAAAGAAAGATCATGATTGGTGTCAGCAACATTATACTTACTTATTAAATTTTTTAACATGGATACTTTAGACTGGTATGCAACAAAGGCGGACTTCCGATTTCTTAAATTCTGGCTTGGGTTGCTGCATAGTAAAAAAACTGTTATCAAGTTTTGAAAGTTTTTTTTTATGTGACTTTTAAAGTTTATTAATATAATATTAGATGGCAAAACCTTTCTTAGCTTCCATCAGCAGATGGATCATATCCGGTCTTAGGATATTCCGCTTCTCTCGATCTTGCATGGTATCCATTATAATTTTTTTGAAGAAGTTTGTTGTTTCATCCGAAAACAGTTTAATCTTCAATTTCTGAAATGAACAATACGCCAAGTATTTAGGCAGACGGCAAACTTTATTAAAAAACAGCCATTTCTGTCCCACTGCTGGGCAAGCCAACCCCCCCCCCCCATACCTCTCCACTTATCCCTGTCGGTGGTTAGAGCTTATTTATATCATGCAAAAAACTATGTACATAAGTACAACTGGGCGTAACCAGAAAACACAAAATAATAGAACACTTCTTAAAACTACATCAACTGCTGATTTTCAACAAAGTTAACTATTTTATCGTCGTCAACATAGAAATCATAAAAAAAATGTGTAAAAGTGCTACCTCAATGATGATGTATGGATGGAGTAACTTATGTTTTATGTGATTGATTACTACATCTTTATAAATAAAAGAAAGGCAGATTAGTTACACCATTTAAAAGTCGAGAATGGCTAAACCGATTTTTATGATTTTTGCATTGTTGAATTCGTCTCCGCCCCGAATAGCAGAATAACTATAAAAACACGGAAAAATTCACGAAAAAAAAATTTATGAAGGGGCGGTGCGAAGTTCACCGGGACAGCTAGTTCAAAATAAATGACACCCTTTGAATAGATGCACTATGTATGTACAGAGCTAAAATATCTATTCGGTGTCGGTTCTACTCGTCTATCACAGATCTTATCATATGAACAGTAATAGGTACGTTTAGTTCAATATAATTTAATTGATAATACGCTTTCATTGTAGGCCTTGGTGTTCTTTATGTCAAAAATTCACCGCCAACCATTAATTGTGTCTCAAAGTAAGTAATTAATGCGTCCGCGCATCGTGCGGTTTTAGGCGGGGGCGGGCTGTTTACTATGTCCCGATCTTACATTCTGGTCCCAATATTCGGAAAAACGAATAAAACTAATTTGGCAACACTATTGGCTAGGGACACTAAAGCACAACTAACCATCTACTTATTTTACTACATTGTATTTTTTTTTTCATTTAAAGGGTATTATTACTGTTACTTATTGATACAACTTAAACTCCACCTATTTGTCTATAAAATACATTTTAATGGTTATTTTTAATAAAAATAATGAAATACAACTTACAATTGCTAATTTTGGAAAGCTAATCATAAAGAAAACTGCAAGAAGTTGGCTGAACCTGAAGGTAGAAGCCACTTTTCCCATAGAGTAGAATTGGTTGTTCACATCAGTGTGAGAATCTACCTTCAGGCCAAAAGCACATGAGGCTATGACGTCATTGGTGTAACGGGTCGTCAAGTCTTTGCAATCGACGTCAATGTAGTCTTCTGCAAACACAGAAAGAGTCATTGGCAATATTCATGTCAGCTAGTATCAAAATCGCTGGTGACAAATGCAATCATCAGTAATTTACGTAGTGGGCTTACTCGTACACAAAAAAGTTTTTATACTTTCACTTCTTTTAAAAAGATTTAATTAAAATCAAAAATAAAATACAAGTATAAAGAACAGGGAAATTTGAAGCCGCCGATCAAATAAAATATAATATGACTTTAGTTTACCTTTGGCATTTTGGATCTTCTTTTTAAGTGATTCGATCATCTGATCTCCCACCTCCATCATAAAAGGAACCATTACACGCATTTTGGAGCTTGTGAACGCTGGGCTGAGGGTCGAGCGCATGTCCTTCCATTCTTGACCTTGGCATTTAATTAAAAGTTAAGTAATTATTTGCATAATACGAGTACGATAGCTCACTCCAATTGGACTTCACCCTCCACGAGGTATCCGTTGAGTGCCTTCTTTCTGCACTTAACACTATAGCCGCCTTAGTTGTTAAGTGATGAGTGATGACTGATGGCCTATAACTCTACAGGTGCTTAATTGTCCTACAATCGTGACGCTGTTTTTTGGAAAAAAAATAATCATATCTTTTACAGTAGGATATTTTAGAGTGCGTCTGAGTTTATTTGTCCTTTCAAACATATGAATGCCTGTCGCAGGAAGCCTTGCTCCTAAAAGTTCCAGTTACCTATACAAAAAGTAATAATACGTACTAAACATTAACGGCGAGTACATCACTCACCTTCGGTTTGCCGACGATATCGTGGTCATGGCAGAATCGCTTGAAGACCTCGGCACAATGCTCGATGGCCTTAGTCGAGTTTTCCAACAAGTAGGCCTTCGGATGAACATAGACAAAACAAAGATCATGTCCAATGCCCATGTTGCGCCCTACCCAGTATCAGTTGGGAGTGGGAGCTCTACTTTCGAAATTGTTAACAAATATATCTACCTGGGACAAGAGATCCAGTTGGGTAGGTCAAATTTTGAGAAGGAGGTTAATTGTCGAATCCAACTCGGCTGGGCAGCGTTCGGAAAACTACGTAACGTCTTCTCGTCCAAAATACCTCTGTGCCTAAAGACGAAAGTCTACAACCAGTGTGTGTTACCAGTGATGACATATGGAACTGAAACGTGGCCTTTCACTATGGGCCTCATAAGAAAGCTTAAGGTTGCACAGCGTTCTATGGAAAGGGCTATGCTCGGCGTTTCTTTGCGAGATCGAATCAGGAATGAGGAGATTCGTAAACGAACAAAAGTTGCTGACTTAGCCCAACGGATAAGCAAGCTGAAGTAGCAGTGAACGGGGCACATAGCACGTAGAACTGACGGCCGATAGGGCAGAAAGGTTCATAAATGGAGGCCACGTACCGGAAAGCGCAGCGTAGGACGTCCACCTACAAGGTGGACAGAGGACCTGGTAAAGGTTGCAGGAAGCCGCTGGATGTGGGCCGCTTTTAACCGGCCAATCTGGAAGTCACTGTAGGGGGGGGGCTATGTTCAGCAGTGGACGTCCTATAATGGCATATCCTATGGCTGAAATGATAATGATGATGATGAATAATACGTACTAAATGAAGATTACCTTTAAGTGAAACCAGGGCCCGTCCAAAGAAAGGGTCAGTCTTCTCATTAACTATAGAACGGTGATCAAGAAAGTGGTCGAAGTCTTTGATTGTGATCTTTTTGACTAGTTCAATGTCTCGAATTATTACCATAGGGTTCATAAATTCATATCTGCCAACAAATCTAGAGACAAAATCGTTTTAGTCAGTTAAGTCAATCTACGCATTTACATGGATACTTCAGAACATTACCTTTCTTCGGGAAAAGCCTTTTCGAGCTCTTCGATACCCACAACGAAGTGTTCTACCCGGAACAGCTGTTTCGTCATATTGCCCAACAAAGGGACTGGTTTGAAATGCTTCACGCCACACCTAACAAACTTGGAGGATGCTGGTCTGCAGTACTGCCATACTGCTGCTGCTATCACTGCTATCCATACGAGTATGTACAGAAGCATAGTCTGTGGACAATATTAAGCTTACATAAACCCAATTTCACCAATATCTTTTATTCACAAAGTCCTCTTGCGCATCTGAAGATTAGCAAATTTAATCCTGAAATATAACATTAATATGGTATTATACATCATTTTATAGCTTTCTGTTAGAATGTCGTTCGTTGATCACTATCAACAAAATTCTATTAAATGTCCACGCACATACAAAAAAAATTGAGCAAAGATGTAACTCCTTCTGTGGTAAAAGATATTCATTTAAATAAAAAGCGGACTGTGTGTTATTTAAAGAGTATAATCCGCGATAAATTGTAAAATACAGTGACCGCACACTTAAATGGTATGAAGGTAATGTTTGACCAAGCAACAATGTTTGCTCGCGAACCGAACGTTGCTTGTTGTCGTTTGCCACCACTTGCCGATCCTCGTTTACAAGCCGCTCTGTCTGTGGCACTACTATACCTGATGCGATGTCTAAATTCCGCACTAAGCATACCTAGTAGTCTGCTAGTAGATTTCAACTACCACTCAAGGAAGTATTCTTGGCCCTACCCTGTTTCTGGTGTATATCAACGACCTGGGCAATCTTAATTTAGAACATGGTAAAATCATAACATACGCCGACGATACGGCGCTAATATTCACAAGCAAAACCTGCTCGGAGTAATACGAAAATGCACAGCTAGTCTTTAATTTGGTAAATACCTGGCATCACTACAACCTACTAACATTAAATGCTGACAAGACAAAATAAATTCATTTCTGCATGTGCAACCGTCATCATAATGTTGTTAATCAATTATATGCACATCAATGTCAAAAAACTATAGTCCATCCATGTAACTGTCCTACTATCCTCAATACTAATAACCTAAAATATCTTGGAATTCAGTAGACGAGACACTTTCCTTTAGTCCCCACATCCCTTGGTTAAAAGGGTACGTAAATTAATATACGTATTTAAAAAACTTCGATCAATCGCGGATTCTAAACTAATTACACAAGTATATCTTGCCCTATGCCAATCAATAATCCAATATTGCATCACATCATGGGGTGGAGCACTAAAAACTAACTATGATCCCACTTGAACGAGCCCAGAGAGCAATTTTAAAAGTAGCTAATTCCCTCCTCTTTTTTTACCTTACACATCTCAATTTTATTGCAATGTATTGACTGTCCGCCAACTATTTATAATGCACAAATTACTAAAAAAAACACGCTATGCTTCCCTATAATACTGACATTACTAATAAGAGACGGAAAGATATAGTCTGCATTACACAATCAACGTCACAATATATTTTCGCAAATAGGTTTTTTATAAATAAATAAAGCTCTTGATATCTATGAACTAAATTATTATAACTGTAAAATAGTACTGAATAAATATTTAAAAACCTTGTCCTACGACAAAACAGAAGAATTACTTGTAGCTTGTAAATAAAGATAGATTAGTAGTATCTCAGACAACTCGAAATTGTACTGTTAAATATGTAATTAAGTTCTACTAAAGTTTATTATTGTTAATTTATATAATCTAAATACACGTAAGAACTCTCTCGCCTGAAGCACAGGTTCTACTTAGTTCAGGCAAAATATCTTTTTTTATGCACTGTTTAGTTTTAAGTTATACCAAATGTAACTGCTTTCTATTATTTAATAAACGATTTAAACCACTGACAGTCCGTTGAAAGATTTATTCTTCTGTTAGTAAGTAAGTATTTGATGCGTTAACCCCGAATCACCATGCTATTATTATCAAACCAGCCTATCATCGTCCACAACTAAACATAAGTTTGGCGAAACCTGCGCAACAGTTCTCAGTTCTCTGCTGTCTCGTTTAAATTAGTATTGCAAAACCAGTATTGCAGATATAGGCATATCAATTCAGCCATAGGACGTCCACTGCTGAACAGAGGCCTCCCCCAATGATTTTCATCGGGGGGCATTGCCAATACTCGCCACGTTTGACAGGCGGGTTGGCGAGCGCAGTTTTTTATAATATTTTGGACGCAAACGCTGCTGCCCATTTCGTGGTACAGGAATTTGTCGTCGCCTAGGGATAACAACCAATAAATTGAAGTGTGTCTGAGTAGGCCTCGTACGCAGTATGCACCTAGATTGGTAGGCCAAAATATAATGACCACCTATAGCCGGCTAAATTGCCGACACAAAAAACGATGGTGAAACGATTTGACCAGCCATGCATGGGTTTGGAAAATTTTGGCGCTAGACAGAGATCGCTAGAAGATTATTTTAGGTAAGACCATTGCCCACCAGTGGGATAGTATAGGTAAAAAACCGGCCAAGTGCGAGTCGGACTCGCGCACCGAGGGTTGTGTACAAACCTGTAGGTACCGTTATGAGTAAAAGTTCACCCATCACGACTATCGAGTCATAGTTATGGTATTTTTATTGAAAAATGAAATCCATAACATTACGAAAGTTAAATTGCGGTTTACGATTTATGACGTATTAAAAAAAACTAATTACTTGATCTCGTTCAAACCAATTTTCGCTGGTAGTTTTTATGGTAATGTACATTATATATTTTTTTAGATTTATCATTCTCTTATTTTAGAAGTTACAGGGGGGGGACACACATTTTACCAGTTTTAGTTCTAAGTATTTTAATATATATTTTATTTTAAAATTTATTATTATTTTTCTATTTTTTTGTGAAAATCTTAATGCGGTTTACAGAATGTATCTACTTACCAAGTTTCAACAGTATAGTTCTTATAGTTTCGGAAAAAAGTGGCTGTGACATACGGACGGACGGACAGACGGACAGACAGACAGACAGACATGACGAATCTATAAAAAGGGTTAAAAATGGAATAGTAGGTATTCAACCATGTTTTAATTATACATTTTTTTTAAAGTATAAATCAAGACGAATTATTTTTGTTTACAAACATAATGCTACTTACCAAGAAACAAAATTGATAATAAAACCACTACCGCGTAAATAAATACGTTTGACCTGTTGGAGTGTCGGCTACTCAATGCGCAGACGCTTCAAATCGCCCTATTCGGACCAATTCAAGGTTGAATGATAACACAGTTGGTATAAATACTCCAATTGACATAGCACGAGTCGTTTAGATCAGTCAACTTTATTATTAATATTTGTTATTGTACTGTTTTAAGGGTTTCGTGTGGTACGAATATGAGGTAAAAAGCAACACTTACCTATAGCATCACTTCGTTCTCTGTCTGTCTGTTTGACTGTCAAGACCCTTTCTATCAAGAACGTGTGAAAGAGTGAAGTTGAAATTAATATCGAATATTTGGGTCTGCAAACCCTGGAAGCTGTGAAAAAATCTAACTTTTAAGTCAACGCAATCGAAAGATAGGGCTGTTTATGGCGCACTTTTGATATTAGCAAGGGAATCAAAATGTAAGGTAACCTCCCTCCCACATTTAAAAAAAAAGTACAAAACCGTAAACAAATTAATTTTAAACAAACTTTGAAAAATATGTTTATCTTCAATTTCTGCTATGGATGCACTATTCACACACCTACAAGTTTGTACGGAGTCCGATAGTTCCGGAGTCTGTCTCGCACTTGGCCGGTTTTTTATAAATGTTTTTTTTATAAAACGACCCGATTGGCGTAATAGCGCATTGAAATCAAAGTTCCTGGTTCAGTCAATTCTGAAAATAAACTTTTCTAAATTCGCTTTGGTCGAGAGGTGTGCTAGAAGATTCCCCTGGCAAAATTTATTGGCTGGTACCTCGTAACACAAGGATGTTAATTCCTTATTTCGAGATCAAGACAATTAGTGTATTTTTTACCTAAGAATTTATTTACCTAAGAAAATATTAGACCTGACTCTTAAATTCGCATTCAAAGAAAAGGGACTGAGTTTCTAAAATGTTTGTATGTGCGATTTCTTAATTTGGGTCGGTCTAGACAACTAAAAGGTTAGATTATGTTTATTATTAGTTACCCATTCTGCCGTCCTTACAATAAGTACAATAACTCGGGTTTTTAGGCTATCTGACAGCAATATATAATATGCTTTGCGACAACAGATTCATAATACTTGTATCCTATTAATCATAATAATATTTAAGCAAAAAAATAACCACAGATAAATCACGAAAGTATATGGTAAGCGACATTGCACCTTTCGTTGATTAGACTCTACACGAAGGATAAAGCTATTTATATTACTGTCGTGGACCGCCAGGTTTCTGCGCTCGATTTTGGTCTTTGACTACCAGGTACAAGGTTCGGAATCCGTTGGACAGATTGTTGAGTTTGTCTGGTAGGCAGACATGCGGTTGCTGTACGACCCAGAGTCGGTGTCCCGCCGAAAATCAGCGTCGAGACAAGTCCTTGGCTGTCACGATTTACGACTAATGCTAGCGCCTGACGGTAACCTTTTTGACATAATGTTTTGTTTTTCGAATAGGGAATACCTATGCACGAAACTAATAATATTTTTACTATATTTATAAGAATTCAAAATAGATTTTAGGTTTAGGTTTAAAGAAATGTATTTCTCATAAAAAAACTTAAAAAACAGTTCACTTAAAATGAGATTTATCTAATTACTCTTACAATAAGATTTTGCCTTTGTGCGAGTGCCATTTCTGGACGTGCTTTTTTAGTCTGCGTTTGTACATGTCTAAACTATCACAATCCTTACGTCATTCGGTAATTTATTATACAGCCGTACTCCCTCTCTCGAACAATACCGTCCTTTTTCCGTAACGGTAATTTTAGGTAAAAAATAACTGTAATACAGTAATTAGAAATTGAGTTATACCTGTCTCTTTCTAAAACAACTATTACTATGAAAAATATATGGCGGACGTGTAATGTGACGTCACAGTACATATCGAATTATCTTTCAATTTACATCTACAATTAACCTACCACAAAACTTCAAATTTTCTTAATTAATATTGAACTTTAACGGCCTAGTTATCATAATCACTATCATGTCAGCCTATTGCAATATACTGCTGGACGTAAGTCATGACCAATGATCGGAGTAGGTATATTGATTTGGGGTCAATGATCTCAAACATCGATGTTAATATGGACATGCCTCCGGGATTAAGGAATTTCTTTGTATCAGTTTTTGAAAAAAAGGCATATCCATAGTTTGCTAGCACTACCAAAGTACATCAAATTAATCTACCTACTCCGATCACTGGTCATGACGTAAGAGTGCCAAAGAGGACAATCTCCTGCTTTTGTTCATCCAGCCACTGCCAGTCATCTTCCTAAGGTCGTCGGTCCATCGAGCTGGGGAGCGTGCTGCACTACGTTTGCCAAGGCGTGGTCTCCACTCGAGAACCCGTCTACTCCACCTTTCATTGGTTTTGCGGCAGATGTGGCCTAGCTAATAAAATATTGGACAATATTACCTAGATAGCTAGAATAAAATCCTTAGGTAAATACCCATTTTGTTAAGTAGGTTCGATTCTTGGCCGGGTCAATGTAGAAAACAAACTTTTCTATGTTGTCTCAAGTCTGGGTGTTGTGGTGCCGTCATTGTTACTGATTTCTATAACACAAGTGCAATGTATGTTATAATACGTAGGTCACACTATAAGTTTTGCGTAACTTAAAAAAACAACATGTTATAACCAAAATATTATGTTTATTGCTTTTCAAAATACTCTCCTTTACATTTTAAACATGTTTTCATGCGATCGAACCATTTTTTAAAACAGGATAACCACATATCTGAAGGCATGTTTTCTACGTGCTGATTGAACGCTATCACTGCCTCTTCGGAGTTGGTAAAAGTAAAACCTCTTATCAAATCTTTGATTTTGGGGAAAATACAGAAATCACAGGGTGTGAGTTGTGAGGTGAGTTGTACTTTTTCGGAAGCTAAAAATGACTTTGTTTTGTTGATCGTGTGTGAAGAAGCGTTGTCATGATGTAGGTGAACGCGGCTTTTGGGTCGTCTTTCGCGAACTTTTTCTAATACCCTGGGTAAACAAATAGTAGAATACCACTCGGCATTAACACTCTTTTGATCTTCAAGTAGAATTGTACTGATGGGACCCGTAGCTAAGAAAAAAACGCGATCATTTTTTTACCAACGTTTCTCGCCTGCCTCACTTTTGTTGGCCTGTTTTCATTTTCAAACACCCATTCACAAGATTGCTGTTTTTTTTCGGGTTCAAAACAATAAATCTACGTTTCGTCTCCTGTGATAATGTCATAAACAGCATTAGAATGTCCGTGGTCGTACTTCAGTAGCATCTGTGAGCACCATTCCACGCGAGCCCGCTTCTGCTCCGCTGTCAGTTCATGAGGGATCCAACGACAGCAAAGTTTCCGAACTTTCAATTCTTCGTGTAAAATTTTCTGAATTTGGCTCATACCAATCCCCAATAGTCCTCGAATTTTCTCATAGGTAATCTGCGGGTTTTCTTGAATTAGCCGCTTAACAGTAGCCACATTATTTTCGTTGACGGCAGTCGAAGGCCGCCCTTTACGAAATTCTCCATGTAAAGAAACTCGACCTCTCTCAAATTCAGCAAACCATCGCTTCACGGTGCTCAAACAACGTGCTTCTCTCCCAAAAGCATTTTGAAGACGAGCGGCACAGTCTTGCGAAGAGAGAAAACTTTTAAAATCATAAAAAAACATCGCTCTAAAATCTTTTCGACTCAATTCCATTTTCGTTGCGTACGTAGAACTTTGATGTGTGATATAAAACAATTGACAAATCATTTCCCGCCAATTGTTTTTTTTTAATTACTAACAAGGTTGCAACGTTTAAAAAAATATAACATTCGAAATTCAAATAGTTCCGATTAGCTAGAAGTGTAAAACTTTTAGTGTGCCCCATGTAATAAATAAGTAAATAAATATTGGACAACATCACATTCATTGCTTTCATCCTATGATAAGTAGCTTAAGCACTTGTACTACAGAAATGAGAAACAACGACAGCACCACAATACCCAGACCCGAGACAATACAGAAAAGTTATTTTTCCACATTGGCCGACCGGGAATCGAACCCTGGACATCAGAGATAGCGACACCAAGTCCGGTATGCTCGCCTCTCGGCTACGGAGGTCGTCCAATGTTAGTCCAATATTTCGATTTATTTATCATCCCACTACTGGGCATAGGTCTCCCCCAAATTCTTCCAGGTTAGGTTAGAGTATACCTAGTCAGGTCATAAGTTCTGTCACATGTGTAATATGAAATAATTTACCATTTATATAGCAAAATGAACTTAATAAAACATAGATTCATATGGTAATAAAGTTTATTCAAAATGACCTCCGCGATTTTGAATACATGCCTTCAATCTGCGCGGCCAGTCGTCTATCGCAGCACGAACGAGGTCCATGTCAATATCGGCGGCTGCCTTAATCAAGGATGCCTTGAGTGACTCCAAATCAGTATGAGGCTTTGAGCAGGCCTTTCCTCCAAGTGTTGCCATATTTTGTAATCTAATGGACTCAAATCTGGACTGGAGGAGGGCCAGTCTTCGTGTCGGATGAAGTCGATTTCACGCGCCGCCACCAGTCTTGTGTGCTTTTCGCTCTATGAGCTGGCGCAGAATCTTGTTGGAATACCCAGTGCCTGTTATTAAACATGGTATGAGAAACAGGTTCCACAAGGTTCTTGAGGACTGTATTTTGATACACAACTGCATTCGTTTTTACGCCTTTCTCAAAAAAATATACCTCAGTTAAGCCCCAATAAGAGACTCCCAACCAAACCATGAGCGAGGATGGAAAATGACCTCGTTGGACACGCGGAATACGGTTGCTAGCTTCTTCACTGCTGTGTGCGTACACCTTATCATTTTGTTTGTTGTAGCTCTCTTCCACGGTGAAAATTTTGTCATCCGAAAAAAGAATTTCCCGATGCTTTTTTCCCGCGTACCGCTTCAACAAAGCGCTGCATCTCTTTAGTCTCAGGTCCATTAAACGAGCGTCCAATCGATGTCCTGTTTTTCTTTGATATGACCTAAGCCCTAAGTCTTCATTTAACACCCTTTTCACCGTGGTTCTGCTTAACCCCATCTGAAGGGCCAACAGTTTCTGCTTACGTATAGGATTTCTTTGAATTCGCGCCTTCACAGCTTTTATCACTGCTGGAGTCCTAACAGAGCGAGGGCGACCACTTCTTGACCTGTCATCTACACTAGAGTCTTCATTGTATCGTTTTATGGTACGATAAACGAATCTTTTGGTTATATTCAAATTTTTCGGTAAGTCGAAAATCTGAATTGGCGCGTAACCGCAACGATGCAACGCAATAACCGCGACACGGACTTTTTTAAGTGTCCACTCCATATTTAAAAATGAGGAAAATTCTAAAAAGTACATATTTTTATTTTCATGAAAAATTCAAAATTCGAATTCAATAAACATTTTTGTGGCCAGCATTCTAAATTCAAAAGTTTTAATTGTGTGACAGAACTTATGACCTGACTATGTATAAATATAAATGAGTCATACCATACAAAGTACGTACATAGTATTGTTACAATTATTCAAGTTTTTGAGAAGTAAATGGCTTTTTCATTTGGTTAAAAGCAATCTGTAACTCGAGATTTAGTTTGCGACAAGATTAAACAACTCCCTCAAAGTTTTCAAAGGCTAATGACGTAATTACCTCCTCAAAGGACATCGTAATATTTACTTCCTTTCAGTAAGTCTTGTGTTTTCTAAAACGCGTCTTTATGTATTTGTAAAGATAGGAATATTAAAAGGTTTCGTTTGATATTGTACTTAGGTTTTGGGTAAAACCTGCTGGGTTTTCACAAAACCTTTCAAGAAAATGATGGTCTTATGCTTAATCAACTGAAAAATGTCAGCTCAACAAGAATGGATGAATAACAACTTTGTGTTCTAGGTAAGATGGGCTAGATCTGGGGTCTATGAGCCTTCACACTTGCTATTTGCTAGCGAATTCAAGGCGAGAGTTCGCAGCGAACACGCGGCGAGTACTTTTTTTAAAATAAATATTGGGCAATATCTTATACATTGCTCTGATCCTACTATAGTAAGTAGCTAAAGCATTTGTGTTACAGAAATAAGAAACAACGATGGTACCACAACAGCCAGACCAGAGACAATATAGAAGAGTTATTTTTCTACATTGACCGACCGGGAATCGAACCCGGGACCTCAGAGATAGCGACACCAAGTCTGCCTGCCTAGCATGAGCACTAAAAACACGATATGATATAGCGAAATATCGACACCAACTGTAAAAATATGATAGATATAGCCGCCTTGTTGAATCGCCATCACATATTAAGATCGCTGTTTCGATAAAAATTTAAATGGCGGCTAAATATATCATATTTTTAAAGTTGGTGTCCATATTTCGCTATATCATATCATATCATATCGTGTTTTTAGTGCTCATGCTAGGCAGGCTGGTGTGCTCACCTCTCGGCTACGGAGGTCGTTGTGATTTGCTCCAATTTAGGTGTGGTGTCCGCCACTGCAAAAATACATTGTTTGGTACCTCGTCACACAAGGATGTTAGTTCCTTACCTTGAGACCATGATAATTAATATGTTGTCTGTCGCATTTTTATTTTTCGCTCGCAAATCGCCAGTGCGGTAAGGTTCACTCATAATGTTTTCCGACCGTCTGGTGTGAACTAAAATACCAGCGATTGCGGGTTCAAATCCCGCGGAGCAAATGTTTGTGTGTCATTAACGTGGGCATAGTTAAGAAGATATTGCTTAGACTGTACGAAGCAGATGAATTACTACGTCTACGTCAGAACAATGATGCTGATAGTTTAATTAAAAATGAGTTTAAAAATCATTTTCGCATTTTCTTAGCCAGAAAAAAAGCGGCACAATGGCACTATTAGGGTAAACCAAGCTGCTTATTCAAGAAAAGGTATGACACGCTACGCGACAAAAAAGCTCAGAAAAGTATGGAGCGATTGCAAAGTGCCTACTCGTACTTTGCAAACGCTCATTCCATACACGTAAGTTGAAACGTCTATAATCAAAGATTCTGAAAAAGTTACCAGTAGTAAAGACATTGGATCTGACATTGCAGTTGGTGTTCTACGAGTATTAAGATCCTTAGATAAACTGACTAAACTTATCATTTAGCACGTTAAAAGAATTTTAGATAACTACGAGATGAAATTGATGTAAGATTTTCATAAAAGAAGAGCGAAAAGCGTTTCACTTGCTGCGGCGATGCGGATTACGGTATTATTTAATAATATTTTTGTTATGAATTAATAATATAGTAAGTATAAATGTGTTGCCTATATTTCTATGGCGTTAGATTAAATTCCTTTTCAATTGGGATAATTATAAAAATTGAGGATTAGAAATATAATCCGAGAAGGTAAGTGTTACCTAATATTTTGTTTTGGACACGAATCGCTTATTCTGTATTATAGATACAAAATTACGATGGAACTCATAAAATGAGCTCCATTAATTAATTAGTAGGCCGCAATTAACCAAATATCTAAACTATTATTTTGACAAACAAGCTACAGTACCTATTCATCAATTATTTGAATGAATTAAGGCCCGAACATTTTGATTCAACGTCATTATGGTAGACATTAAATCAATTTAAATGATAAATTGATAGCATAACCGATGTTAGATTTAGGTATTTCATATACCCAAATTAATTGCGTTTATCAGGTTTGTGTTGTATTTTTGTTTGTGGGCCCATTAAATACATGGTATTACCTAAATAACGTACATCCATTAAGGGCGGACTCTGGGCCTCAAATAAACCACTTTTTGTATCAACTTTGAAATCTCAAAATGGGCTAGTTTCCTAAAAAAATATAATTAGTCCGTCAGTTGGATTAACAGAAAATATTGGACACGTATATTTTTTTTTCTCAATCAAACAAAAAATGATGAAGAAATAGCCCGTTAAAGTTTTGCGTAACGTCACGCCTTGCGACACTTTTTAGCAAGGCGTGACGTCACTCCCAAACTTTGATGCGCTTTATCTTCGTCATTTTTCGTTTGATTGATAAATGACAAAATATGGGTCCAATATTTTTTGATAATCTAACTGACGGACTAAATAGAATAATCATTTTTTGACCCAGGAAACTAGCCCATTATCTCCATAAAAATCGTAACGGCTGATTCTATAAAAATCTTGACAGCAGACATTTGATATTCATTTTAACTTACCTTAAACCTCACGTACCGACAAGCGTAGCGTAGGACCACCACCCACAACGTGGACAAACGACCTGCTAAAGGTCGCAGGAAGACGCTGGATGGAGGCCGCTTTCAACCGGCCAATCAAAAAGTCAATGGGGAAGGCCTATGTACAGCATTGGACGTCCTATAGACCGCTGAAATGATGATGATAATATAATCATGAATATCTTAAAAAACATGTGTGCTCTTATCAAGGTAAAAGTGAACCTGACTGTTGAAACGGTTTTTGTTACGGTTTCTTTAATAGACATGAATAGAAAAATTAATTCAGGTTTGAGTCAGGTTCGCACTAAGAAACATGACCAAAATAAAAAAAAACGATATTACGGAATTGATTTTTATTTTCGATTCTGATTTTAAACACAAACATTTGAATTATACAACACTTTTTAAAAAAATGGCTGTAAAAATACTGATAGCATTTCTAAAGAATATAATTATCAGCTTAAAACCGTTAGGAAATAAAGTAAATAATACATTAGTATAGAAACTCAATTAGGTGGATAGTCACGTGGAGGACGGAATCAAAGCACGGCAATCGACACTTGATAAATGGATGTGGGAAATAAATCTGTGCCTATTCAAACGCTACTAGTCGGGTCTATACGTTTGATATAGTCCCCCAATTTACATTTGAGCTTGGTTAGAAATGACAAGTTAAACGAATAATTTTCTAGCATATAAGTACATACCTATACGTAGGATCGAGGCATGAAAATATACACTTTTTGGTGATTTAATTGCTTTTTGTCGTCTTCAACACAGATCAAGTAGAACACTACGTTAGGTCTTTAAGAAATCTTTCTACATAATCCGTCCTTCCTCTTTCACCTCTTTCTTTCTTTTTATCTTTCTTCCAATCAATCATTCTTCGTTACTCTGTCTCTTTTAATCTTATCATTTAAATCATCTATCTAACTCTTTCACTCATTAACATTCAGTAATATTTCATTCTTTCATCTTCATTCTCTACTTCTTACCGTTCAGTAATTCACCATTCCACTTAAAAAAGGAACCTGTTCTACCCAGCTTCTCTGTTTTTTTTTTAGATATTTTTACTGTACCTACACTGTAACTGCAACAACCTCCGTAGCTGTGAGGCGAGCATGTCATACTTAGTGTCGCTATCTCTGAGGTCAGGAGTGCGAATCTCAGTCGGTCAATGTAGAAAAATAACTTTTCCGTATTAAAATACCTAACGTACAAACACTTTTTTCGGCAAAAAAAGATAATTGTTACCATCTACCACCGATACTCGACGTCAGAGCGGTACTTCCCGTCAACTACAGAGAATACGACAACAACCGGAGATGGAATACTAGCGCCATCTTATTAAATTACCACTACGACTTCATATGTATTTAAAATGTGTATAATTACTTTAGACATAAAATCGTTTCGTAAAACTTGATTAATTATTTATATTTGGATAATTGTAATATTTTCATACTCAAAATCATTTGCCTTTTAGTTTGAATGTAATTGTTTTGACTCCCATAGTACTTTGGTTATTTTTGTATAAAAGCGAGATGTGAATTCATTCAGATCGATTCTTAAACCCTGAACTGATTGTAAGGCGAAGCTCTGCCGGAATAAAGAGTCATCAGAAATACGGACTACTCATTCGACCAATCCCTGGCTACTTTCTGTAATATAATACTTTGATAATACCAAACATTAAGGTGTTTTGGCGATATGTGGTTAGCTTCATATTGAATAGTCAGCAGTGATGTATCGAATACGTCAGAAAACCGAATTTAATTGCGTTTTATTACTACACAATTACACATAGTGCCATAGATGCAACAGATTCCATTAGAGTAACTGCATGGGATAAATTGATCCAAAAGTAATGTATACACTTCGGGGTGGCGTTACCTGGCGGGCGGCGGCACTTCAACAAAACCATATTTTCCTATCCAAACCGAGTTTACGTTTTCATCAAACGCTATCGAGTAAAATGCACACTACGCCCTCTAAAGCGTCGCGCATTCCAATAATGTGTCTGTTCATCATGGTGAATTCACAAAACATCTCTGTTTAGCTTAATGGTCGACTGGCAGAGAATGCTCCATGGCATTAAGTCCATCTTTTTATTTATGCAATAAAGTTTAAATAAATAAATGGATCGAACACAATAGGGTCGCTTACTAAGCAGGCCTTACCAAACTAAAAGTCATTCGTAATTTGTTACGCTGATCCATTAATAAATAAAAGTTCACAAGCTGTGTGGGTGCGTTCAAATTTGACGAAAGCGTCGCGAATGCGCGGCTTGCTCGTGTATTTGCATAGTACTAACTAGTTCACACACTGCTTGCAAGCCGCAAATTCTTGTCGCGGTCGCCAAATCTGTACGCTCCCTTTAATGTAAAATATTATCAATAGCTAAAGCCAACCGAAAGGTAAGTTACCCGGCAAATTAAGCGTAGAATGAGCATAAAAGCAGGCTTAAGTACGGAATTGAAGCACTTTACAGCAAATTGAGCATATAAGTACACTGAGAAACAGTCAGGAAATAATACGAGTAGACCTTGTTACATGCTTGCAAATTTTAACTTAGTTAAGATACAGACTATTAATAAGATTTTTTTGTCTTAGTCCTTTTATTAACACGCCTTTATTATTAGCTTCACTTGTAACTAACTATCAGCTACTTAACTATGTCATTAAATCTTGGAAGTACTTGATTAAACCTTCTTTTTACTCCATAGGACAGTGAGATTCAGATGACAATACAATAGTTTGATACGTCGCGTCGTGCTGATCTGATGATAGAGCCAGAAGGTGGATACTGACACTCTTTAATGATTAATAGTTAAACCATCGTGTTTGGGCTTATTTGATTTGTTTTGATAAGTTCAATACTTATAGATGTGTTTTTATAGTTTTATAAACCATTGTATTAAAATTATTTACATCCATTAAGCCACCAAACTTCGTGACAGTTTGACAAACAACTGTGCCTACGTAATAGCATTAATTAAATTGGTCACCAATTAGGAATAGTGCTTATGATCTATAACAGTGTCTGCAATTAATGTGGTGCTTTACAGATGATCTTGTAGGAAATATTTCACTTTACTGCAATTTAGTAGAATCTCTGGAATACCTAAAACTTAGCTCTTCGAGCATGACTTGTTTTCTTTAAATAATATCTTCAAGGACTCGTCTCAAAGTCGCCGCCACTATGTCGCTCCGTTCCAAGGCCACACTATCCTTTAGAATTACTGGTAGTCATGGTAATAACAATTTGATATCATATTTTAAGCAATGGGATAGTTTCCTGGGTAAAAAAAAGATTACTTTATTTAGTCCGTCAATTAGATTATATTAAACCCATATTTTGTCTTTTGTCAGTCAAACAAAAAATTACGAAGATAAAGCGAATCAAAGTGAGCACGTGACGTCACGTCTTGCTAAAAAGTGTTGCAAGGCGTGACGTTACGGGAAACTTTAACGGGCTATATCTTCATAACTTTTTGTTTGAATGAGAAAAGAAAAATACGTGTCCAATATTTTCTGGTAATCCAACTGACGGACTAATTAGATTATTTTAGGAAATAGGCTAGTTTCCTGGGTCAAAAAAAGACTATTCTATTCAGTCCTTCAGTTAGATTATCAAAAAATATTGGACCCATATTTTGTCTTTTGTCAATCAAACAAAAAATTACGAAGACAAAGCGCATCAAAGTGAGCACGTGACGTCACGACTTGCTAAAAAGTAAAGTAGCGTAAGGCGTGACGTTACGCGGAATTTTAACCGGCTACATCTTTATCATGTTCTGTTTGATTGAGAAAAAAAAAACGTGTCAAATATTTTCTGTTAATCCAACTGACGGACTAATTAGATTTTTTTAGGAAACTAGCCCATTAGCCCATTGTACCAGTCACGACTATTTTTAATTATGACGTTGACTGTGATATAGATGTATACCTGCCTATCATCATCATCACCATTGCACCCATAGGTCGTCCACTGCTGAATATGCCCCCTCCCCCCCCCCCCCCGAAACAGCATGGAAAAGTCATTTTTCTACATTGACCGACCGGGAATCGAGCCCGGGATCTCAGAGATAGCGACACCAAGTCCGATATGCTCACCTCTCGGCCACGGAGGTCATTATTATTATGACCTGCTACTTCTATCATTAGGTAACTGATACTTAATAATGTGTCGTTAGGTGCCAACTTATCATCTACCTCTATAATGATTACTAGCCTAAGACTTCTTCCGCTCAAACGTTCAATTCTCCATACTTAATATGTAACATCCATCCACCATGCACTTCACCCTCTTTAGAGTTGCATTTCCAAATATTACCTTAGTTCTCACTTAGGGTATTCAAGGAACTTGTGTGAAGCAAGTTTAGTTTCCAGGTACAACGGTTTTGGCAGCGCATACAGAATGTCACAAAAATAGTGTCAAGCCGAAGACCAGATTAGAGCACCATCAAAATAATAGGATCATTTTGTTTTGTCAAAATTTAGGATCCAAATTTTTTGTGACGCAATGATTTTAGATCGACCCACAATGGTATTTGTGACTATTAGGCATACTATTTACATATTTTAAAGAAAAAAAACATGTAACTCAATAATTAGTGGAGATTTCATTGGTTTTAGTGCTACGCTTGTGAACACTAGTATATTCAACTGTAAACTGTTTGTTTCCCTACAATAAATAAAATAAAATAAAAAACGAGCTCTGTAGCCGTGAAGCGAACACACCAGACTTGGTGTCGCCATCTCTAAAAATTACTACTCTACTCAACATCGCAAAACCAATATGTGAGTGATTCGGCTACTCCTAGAGGTGTTCTAACTCTGGACTTGGACACTTCACACTATTTAACTATTTAACGGACAGCCTATATACACATAGTATCCTAACGCTACACAGTAACGTACTTCATCTAATATAAAGCATACTGACAGGGCTCTAATCCCCAGGGAAATTGAATTGTAAAGTAAAGGAGAGCCAAATGGAAACACGTCAATCTACTATGTCGTACTTCCATTACCCGTCATACGTCTGAACTAGATAAGTGTAGCTGTGATACTAGATATGCCGTGCCGTGTGGGGACGGCCGTAAAGAATTCACTTACCCACCGCCAACAGGAGGCGTGTCGTAAGAGGCGACTAATTTCTGTAGCACGAGACGGGCAGTAGCGTCTGCGTGCAAAATCTTATAAAAACTGCGCTCGCTAACCAAGCGTGGCGAGTATTGGCTATCCCCCTCAATGAAAGTCGTTTGGGGAGGCCTATGTTCAGCAGTGGACGTTCAATGGCTGTAATGATGATGATGATGATGTCAGCTACATTTATCTGGAAACGACGCTGGGAATGCATACACTCGGATAAAAAAAAATACAATCCAAACGCGTGGTGTCGTGGCTATTTGCCTAAAACATAAAGACCCAGGTTCGATTTGTCATTTCAGAAAAATGACTTTTCTATGTTTACTTGGGTCTGGGTGTACTAGGATATACCTTTGGCAAGATTCACTGTCTGGTACCTCGTAGCACAAAAATGTACATTTCTTACAGCGCATATTTATTTATTTAATGTATTTCAGAAAGTCATGGCTCCACAAAATACTAGAATGGACATGAATGCCAAGTAAAAAAAGGTAAAGTAGGTATGCCTATATACGTCGCATCACCTCAACTATGAGGTTGTTTGGGCCATACTGCACCACGCGGGCCCAATGCGGATTAGTGGAGGGGTATCGTAAGGCCAGTGACTAAATCTTACTTTCAGATGTTAAAAAACATAAGCCGCCCTTAGGCCTCTGACTAGGCTTCACGACTAGTATCAAACGATATTAGCTGGGACCAACTTTTATCGTGCCTTCCGAAGAACGGAGATGCATATGATAAGTGTCACTAAATAGTTGGAATGGTCACCCATCCAATTACAACCGCGGCGTAGGTGGCTTAACTTTGGTAATCATTACCAAAGCGCTGCCGCTACTGAGCTACAAGCACCTCGAATGCCAAGTGCAGCCCAATTATTCCTCCTCTCAAAAAACAAAGACAAATTCACTATCTAAAGAAGAAGATACAAGAAGAAATAGGATAATAAATTGAATGAGCTGAAAATCATCTATTTTGTACTGCTCATGAGGCATTCTGTTATGAAAATACCTGGCATACAAATCGATATCATACGTGCTATTAGAGGCGGGCAGTATCAAAGGCGGCCAGCCGTACCGCGCGGCGAGATCAAAGCGGGCGTCCCTTTGATGTGCCGCCAAGCGCAGCGCACGTCACGCGTGCGGTTACCGAATACTCCCCCGTACATGTAATCCCTTTATTAAATTGTTGTGTTATTCACTTTTTGATTGGTTTTATATTGCAAGGATTAGTAGAAAACGATTCACAGCTTAATCGGGAACACAAAATTGTAAAACGCATTAGATGAATCGAGGAAAAACTGTACTGCCTACAAGATTTTTACATTTCCCAATGGGGAATATACACGAAACAGTATATAGTTTTTACTATATTTATAAGAAATTATATAAAATTATAGTGCTAATAGTGAAAACAAAATTGATTTTGGGTAAAAAATAACCGTAATACAGTAATTAGAAAATGAGATATATCTGTCTCTTTCTAAAACAACTTTTACGATGAAAAATGTATGGCGGACGAGTCATCTGACGTCACGGTGCATGTCGGATCTCTTTGTCTAGATGCGACTTTAATGGGTTGTAAGTCAGGTATTTATCAATATTTTTCAAAAATTATTTAAGTTTCTTTAATTTTAATTAAGTACTATTTATTTTAAGATCAAATAAAAATATGTGCATAATCCGTATTGTTACTAACAGCATTTTTTAATTATGATAACATCAACATATGCTACCTGTTTCTAGCACCGCACACTACAATTTGTATTTGAAATGCCGCGAAAGCTCTGAATGGGTAATTGTGCTGTTCAAATACAACTTTTTTCTATATGGGATCAACATTGAAATCTCAACAAAAAAAAACATAAACAGTATTTTTTATCATTTACATACATTTAGTACGCTGCAAGCATTCTCGCCTCATTGCCTCATGGAAACGCTTTTAATTTTAAATAAGTAAATTTTAGTTTTTAGTTAGTTTATTTTTTATTATATGCAATAATGTATCTTAGCAAAAAGATTACCAATATGTTGACAAACTAGTATATAACTAATATCTTAACTGCAAATTTTTACTTAATATTGAATACTTAATTGAGCCACATAGCAATTGTATATTGTAGTTGAGACTTGAGTGCGTTCCACGATGTTAAATTGCACATAATAATATACATTCATAAAAAAATAAGCCCCAGGAAAACCAGGTTCCATAATTACATTACAAAAACACCAAATCTCAAAGTATTGGTTCATTTCATCCGACACGTGCCAAATCTTTTATCTAAAAAAATGTTATTGCGAGTCGCAATTTGAGTCGTCATTCGTCGAGAGTTTCCGAAGACTGTTCAAGGGTATCCTTTTGTTCCGTTTATTTACATTTTGGAAGTCGAAAATCATCTGTCTTGTCTTTCAAAGATATAAAGAGATGTTATTTTAGCCAAATTCGTTTGAGGTGAACTGAGGTGGGTAATGATTTTTTTTTTATGCGCGGTGTAAAAGTAACCAATGAATTTTGAGCTTGAAGTCTTTATCAGAATTCGATACAATTAAGTCCATCCTGATATTTCCCTTATTATAATAACACGAAATGGAAGTTTAATGAGTTTATGTACCCTTTATTTTTGCCCCATGAAAAAATAAGTAAACACACAGCCGGTTGTAGGATTTATTGAAAAATGTTTTAATACTATTGTTAAATCTATCTTATTCTCTATCACTATCATGTCAAAGTTGTGGATAGTCAAGACGCCTCTGACAAAATTTAAGTCCGCTATCTCGTAACACAAGGATCCTTCAAATTCAAATTCAATTTAAAAAATGTATTTATATATGGTCCATCGGTCGGTAAATACGAGTAAAATTGATTACATGCACATAATTATTATAAGGAGGTAGTTCAACTATGGCCTTCCCTTAGGCATATAAATGTTTCGATAAATTAAAATTCTAAGTCATAATTTATGGACGACGAATATTATGGACGTACCATGTCAAATACAGTCAACGGCAGGTTAACCTACATAAAAAGTAAAAGGTCACTAAACCGATTTAAGTCCGACACATAGAGATCTGTACATTAAGTTTCATAATATGAAATAGTTCAGATCATCAAAAATTACACACAATAAGTACAACACGAATCAATTGATTGAAAATTGGGTACTTATAAGGTAAGTACGAGTTACACCTCAATCAAATTCAAATTCAAATAATTTATTCACCCTAAACATGTCAAATACCTACCTAACCTAGATGTTAAAAATAAATAAACATAATTGTGCAAACATGTTTTGCTAATTTGATTAGCATGCAAATATTACATTATGAATATTTAATTTTAAATTATCCAATAAAATCATTAAAAAACAATAAATACTACAATTAAATTATGAATGGAATAAAAATATCCAAAAATAAAGTCACTAATAGAAATTTTAAAAGGAAATTAAAATAATAATGATAAGACATTATTATTTTAATTTCCTTTTATGTTAGTAATACAGGTCAACGAGGTGCAATTTAAAACAAATTGAGCATCGAATACCTGAGTCAACTAGACAACTTATTAGAATGATTTGTATTGTAAGAATTCGTCAATTATATGAAATGTTTTTTCAAATAACCACATTCTCGCGCGAAAGGCGAGACAAGACACAAGACGAGACACGAAGCGAGTGTGTAAGCCGAGTGCTTGTGACTCGCCTCGTGCTAGAGCTAGAGATGTGCTGTTCTCGGGACCAAATCCCATGCGGCGCGGGGAATATTCCGTGTATTGGGAATATTCCCCGCGTATGGGAAATGTTCCCGGGGTCTACAAGTCTACATGTAGCTCGTCTCAATACTCGAAACGCTCGCCTCGGAAGCGGTTTTTTGGGCACGAGTCACAGGACCTCGCGAGTGACGCGAGCGTGGTGTTCACACTCGCGCTCTTGCATCAGAAGTTTACGTGGTTACTGACTTGCAGAAGCTTATAGGGTCCGGTTTTGATAAATAGATATCATCCACAATCTTTTCTAACGATGTTATTTTTTTACATAATAAAAATGAGTTGTTGACACTATTAGACGTCGTCTATATTTGCTGGTTCAAAGACAACAGAATGCACCGGGAGAGTGTGAACAGACACTCATTTCCATCCGACCGAGCGAGCGATCTACAGAGCTCCTACCTCGCGAAGCGTGGTAGAAGACGAGGTACAAGGCGAGATAGATTCTGAAAGGAGCCATAATAGTAACAGAAGTGACGTCCTTTATAAAAATCAGGCACCGAGTAATAAACCTTGCCGAGCAACACACGCATTAGAAATTTTTCAAATATTTGTGCCGGTAGCTCGACTTTACTTTGATACCATGACAATCATGTGAATTGTCTGGCGTATATTTATTTATAAACTATAAACTCACTAAACCGACCATAAAGGGGAACATATATTATCTACCCAACATGGGTAAAAACCCTATTTCTACGCATTTACGAAACGAAAAAATTTGTAGAAATCAGGTTTTTACCCATAATGGGCAAATACCCCCCATATCTATTACCTGAAAAAATAATGCACATTATTATTGGGGTCGCTGAACCCTAATTTAATTTTTATTATTTCTTCGCAAAAGAACGCCATGACATGATTCACGATATTAATAATGTTACATTACTCATAAGAGCATATACGTACAATTCGAGGCTGACTACTGGCGCCGGAAAGACGCGCCGCGGCGGCGACGATGCCTTCCCTCTGTCTTCATTACACTCTAATACGTAGGTAAGAGTATCGTTTCAATTTATAATAACCTCCTTTTTATTGATATACCTATATAAACTAACAAACAGATACTTATACTGACCAGCAGCGCCTACAAATATATTATTCCATTCAGCATTTAGTGTCCCAGTTCATAAATCCAGAACGTCCATAATGCGTAACTTTAAGTAATATAATTAAATATTTTAAATTATTTTCATTTCCAATAATGAAATATTCTTTGCCTATTTTTAGTAATAAATCTTTTATAATCTATTTAATAATCTGTTAACATTTGGCGAAAATAATTAGCAAACACGACTTATAAATGGGAACTATCTCTGTTCCATATATTATCATACGAAGCGTAAGAAGATTAGGTAATAATATTACATCAACTTGTGTAAAACAACACAAGTTTCAGGAAACACAAAAAAAAAACCTCCAAAGTCCTAGAAAATTTTAACTTAATCTTAATGTCACTTTTTTTTCTTGGAGGCGTACAAATCTGGTAAACGCACCGCGAATGTGCAGCTAGCAACAGCCCCCGAGAGGCGCGATTTGTATCTGTACCCTTCAAATATTATTTTTTTAAAATATATTTCATTTTATTATTATTCAAATAAAATTGAATTATTAAGAAAACTGACCAATTTTAGACGTTGGTAAGACACAGAGGCCTTATTCCCGTAATTTGACAATAGCCGCAATCCGGTGTCGATCCGGTCTCAGTAACATTACCGAATACCGTTTGTGATCGTGTTACTGAGAGCGGATCGACACCGGGTTGGGACTATTGTTAAATTACGGGAATTGGGCCTCTGCGTGTCATTATTTGTGTCATGAAAACTCATTATAATTTTCGTGGTTTTTTTTACCCAATTGTTAATCTACTTATAAAATTACTTTAGTTTGGTCACATATTGAACTTATATGAGGAAGGACGTAGAAAACAAATACTACCATTATTTTATCGTTGGAATACTTGCTTGAGCACATTATCATTCAGCCCTCGCACACGTTCTGAGAATAGCAGCCTTTATCTTTGGAACTACGTGACCATACCCACTGATGGGACATGTTACGTAAGCTTTCCCAATATTACATAAGGTAAACTTGTTTAAAGGTCACTGTCAACATCGATACATATGCGATATACAGGTTTCTTTACGCTTATTGAATAAAGTGGCGCTTTAATGAAACCTAATCTGTTTTGTTGAATAGCCGATAATTAATATGTCCCAAGGCAGTAGTAGGGTAAAAACCAGCTAATTGCGAGTCGGACTCGTGCACTGATGGTTCCGTACAAATTTGTTCATAACAGAAATTGAGTAGCTCTTTTTCAGTTTTTGTTCAAAAAGTTTTGTTTTGTAATGTAACTTTATATTTACAGTTTTTGGACTTTTTTGTTCACTTATGCCAAAAGACAAGGCTTCTTGTTAAACTATTTATTTATTTATTTATATCCCGCCGTATTTTTGGATAGCGTTGACTTAGAAATTCGAATTTTTCACAGCTTCAAGGGATTGCAGACCTGAGTATTTGATATTAATTTCAACTTGATCTTTATGCGTTTCCGATGAAAAGGGTCTTGACATACAAATAGACAGACACGGAGAACGAAGTGATCTTTTAAGAGTTCCTTTTTCTTTTGTACCCAAAATTGTTATTAACTTACCTTGAGATTTTTAGTATTTCGTACCTACGGAACACTAAAAATTGGGACATGCAACAGTGTCTCATACGGTCATATTTGCATATCTATACAGGTTGTCTCAAACATAGTGTCAAAAGAAAGTCCAGACATACGAGCACCCTATATATGTTCTGTGACTTTTCGTAGCTGTCGGCTTGATTTTTAGCACGTTTTTTGTCTCGCACGTCAATTACAAAATAATAATGGTCACAGAGTTACATATGTTTGATTTTTCTCCCCAAAAAGTGAATAGGTATTTATTTTTGTAAACTGAATTTAGATTTAATTTGGATAATAAATTAGATAATGAATTAGATTTTATATACTTAAAATTTTATTATAAACACTGTTAAGATGAAAGAAGAGCTAGCGGACAAGTTTACATAAACTAAAATTAATAAGGGTAACATTTTGCTAACATATGTTTTGTTACCAATAAAATATTTGTATTTGTATGCCTTACAATCCAACATTTAATTAAAAATAATACTAGTATTTAGTAAAAAATTAACAACTTATAGCATAAAAAGTTCAATTTATACATAAAAGAATTAAAAAGTTTCCCCTTTCCATCTTGTCCCGGTTACTCACGCCGACTTAATGACACTGACATCATTACACGAAGGTCGTTAACGGGACTTACGAGCTCATAAAACTGAAGAGCCAGTCCAGAGAGGACAGCCAGGCTAGCGGTTTGACTTCTTTACTATCAGATAGGTGTTTATGAGCTTGTGTTATTTTGCACAGATATCAATGAAAACGTACAAATTTATAATTATTTAAATTTAATTTAATGGATATTTATGAAATGTTTAAAACATTTAATAAATATCTATTAAAATAACAATTCTGTAGCTCCACTAATTAATATTGAATTAATATATTCTGAATAATAGTACCAAAACTGCACCGAAAGTGATTCCTGTGTACATATTTAGTACAGTTTAGGTACTCCTGTTCACATTATATTTCATCAAGTTATGTAGACTACATATGCGGTCCTGACGATCGCGCTTTATCGATTTTTTTTATAATCAGACACAAGTGACGAACCTTTTGTTTTTGTGTTAATAGAATATTTGTTTTCATTTGGTTTTTACCATTATTTTAATTTTAACCTAGGTCGCGTTTCTCTAACCAGGCTTATTAATATTATCTGTACAGATTGAATTAAAATAAAGTAAATATTATTTATAGGAAATAGATTTTTTAGTTTAACTTTAAGATAAAAAAAATATTTTCCATTGACAAGACACAATATATTAGACTAATTTTTAACCTTAGGTTCGCCTAGCAAAACGAGAACAAAAACAATTGTGACGCGGCCTCGTGCGACTAATTGACATCCAATAAGTTAAATAAATTAACACTACTGGCTGTTCCTTTTTAGCCGTGCTGAAATTTGTCTACCAATGTCGGAAATTAAAGAGATCCAAGAGTTCGTAATTCATGAGTACTAATTTTAAAGTAAGTGGTCATGAGTTTTAAGTGCTTTTCCATTTAGCGTCGTGCGACATGAAAAGAAAATGCTTGGAAATTAGAAAACTACTAAATGCCGTTCATAGACATGACTTAAAAATAACATTAATTATGTACTTTTCTTACTATTGAGCGAGGAAGGTGACCAGGGAAATGATATCAAAATCGACTTCGAAAATAACAAAAAGCTAAATAGGTACAATTTTTTCTTTTGGGAGTCAGCGCGAATGAAAACATGTAGACTATCTATGGGTGGCACCGGCTTCAAAATAACTGATTAGGTATGTGAAAACTGAATTCGTTTTTTAGTTTACTCTATTTTTCAAACGGCAGATAAATTTTATCCTACGAATAAAATTGACGCTTGACATATTTCTACACGAGAACTGTCAACATGTCGAACTTATTCTTCAAATAAAAGTTATCTGGGTATTAAATAATCGGCCCTTATTTGACTATTTCTAGTGATAAGTGAAGTGAAGTCTGTCTGTCCGTTTGTCCAAGCTTATTCAAAACAGATGGTCTATTTCGATGGTAAGGTTCACAATTTCACATGGCTAACGACGTTTATTTTTAAAATGTTTCTGAAGTCGCGAACAAAAGCTAGTTTCAGAATAAAAACAAAACAAAATTTCTGTACTTAATTAATTATACCTACTTAATTAAATAATAAACCCATTCAATCTACCTATTTCTGTTATCAGATTTGGGAATTTAAAATAAACCTATCAACATTGGCAACACTCGTATTTGATTATAATTATTCCAATAATAATTTGTATAATTAGTTAATGTATCAAGTCTTTCATCATTTGTTAATAAAACTAATTATTTTAGAAGCCTGCTAAGGTTACTTGCACACCATCGGATTAGTTTAGTGTCTAGACGTCTTTTAAATAAACGCATTTTATCCTAGGAATAACTTCGAACCAAAATTTGTCTATGTATTTTACAATTTAAATGTTGTTAATTTTAACACATCTCGTTATTGATGGCATACATTATAAAATGGTAAGCTGATCTCTAGTCATAATTTTCATCTAGCCTCTATTTTTCTCTTTAACTATAACGCTTTTTAATTTTATGTTATTCTTAAATTATATCGCAAGATTGGTCAAACTCCAAACTCATTCTTGTTCTATTTGAGTTTATAACACGTTTATAATGATAAAAATACTAAATATGTAAGTTTCTTGTAAATAACTAATTTCTTGTAAATTTAATTATTAATAAATAAATATTTGACAACATCACATAGGTACATTGCTCTGATCCTGTGGTAAGTAGCCAAAGCACTTGTGTTACAGAAATCAGAAACAACGACGGTACCACAACACCCAGATCCGAGACAACATAGAAAAGTTATTTTTCTACATTGAGCCGACCGGGAATCGAACCCGGAACCTCAGAGATAGCGACACCAAGTCCGGTATGCTCGGCTCTCGGCTACGGAGGTCGTCAGTTATGAGGCCTAATTCCCTTAATTTAACATTATTCGCAATCCAGTGTAGATCCGCTCCCAGTAACATGACTATCTAAAAAGGTATTACGTTAAACTTTTATTTAGAGTGAAATTATCAAAACTATTCCAATACGATTGAAAATAGAACGACAAAAATTCATATTTTGGTTTTTACCATTATCAGTTGCATTACTAGAACTATTATTGCATTGCGTTTGTGATAGTACCTAATGTTACTGGGAGCGGTTTGACACCGGATTGCGGCTATTGTTAAATTACAGGGTCGAATTGGGCTTCAGATTTCAGTCATCAACTCAATTTTAATGTCGACTCAAGAAAACATAGAAAGTTAGTTTCCTACTTTGACCCGACCTAAAATCGAAACCGGGACCTCAGAGATGGCGACGCTAAGTCCGGCATTCTCACCCCTCGGCTATAATACAGATGCCGTTTAATACGACCTCCATAGCCAATTTTATTCATTTACACATGTATATCGCATATTTGTGGCCTCGGATCGTAATATTCATTACGTATAGTCTTCTGCTAAAAGCGTTGTAAATTAAACCGTTGAGTAATTTACTTCCACCAATATTGGATATGGTAAGTATGTGGGAATGAATCGCGAGTTAAATTAAATGTAAACACCGTGTCACGGCTGGCACAACGTTCGTTTCGCTACATGCCACGATTTAGGGGCTAAAACGACTCTCCAGTTTTGTAACCGATCCATTGAAGATTCTTTATAGATAGAGATGGTTTAAACCCCTAGCCTAGCAAAACGAGAAAATGTAAATTTTATTAACATAGGGTCGCATGTACTCGTAGCTAAAGTGATAGTGTTGATAAAGTGCTTTTTAGGGATACCCATATGGAAAAACGAATTCCGTATTGTAGTTGTAAAAGAAACACTCTTACCGAATTTGATGTAATTTGTTTCAGTAGTTTCGGCTGTGAGTTGATAAGTCACCAATTAGTCATCAGTCAATCAGGAGTCTCTAATTATATAGGGTGTTGAAAAAAGTACCAGTCAAATATTAGAGGTGATTCATAATCTACTAGTAAACAGGAAAAATATTTTAATCAATCCATTATAAGTTATGACGACCTCGGTAGTGCAATGGTCAAAATCAGACTCAGTAGGTCCAGGGTTCGGATCCAAGTGCGCACTAAAACGTGAAAGCGAGATTTTTGAACTATGCAGGCTGTAGGTATCAATTGTGCGACTGCACCATATAGAGCAAATTAATGACTTTAAGTAATTTCAGATTGCGTTTTTTTTTAAATTCTATAACAATACTAGAGTCGAAATTTTACTAGTATCTTTTAACACTCTGTACAATACTATAGATAACATCAATAGTTAAGCTGCCCCGTATTGTCAGAATTAATTATTAATACTATAACACAAATTTTCTGATAGCGTATTATCTCAAAGTCATTAATTAAATTAATTAATATGGAACTACTGATAAGACTTTAATAAAATGTAAAGCTATGAACTTCATTATTTGGCAGTCAAATTCGAATACCAGCTTGTGTTAAATATAATAAATCTGGTCCTGAAAGTTTATTAAGTAATTTGTCTGAAAAAGTCAGAGAGCTACGAGCAGTTAAAATAAGGAGAAAAGAAATAACATAAAAATATAGTGTTTAAACTAAATAACAGCGGCCTTATTGAGGTGCCCTGGTTAGAACGAAGTGGTGGAGTAAGAGCAGGACAGAGGACATGACATGAGACAGGATATACGCTGGAAAGAAGAAACTGATTAACTGTCATTCACGATGACGGACATCAACCTTTTCGATTTAACATCGGATCAATTGAACCTTAACTGCATTCCTCATGGTGGAGTTTTCGGGCTTATAATCTTAATTTTCATTTTATTTACACTTGCAATTACTATTTACGGTGTTACAACATGGATCGTCGTAATACCATCGCGTACAATAAAAATGTACTTTTTTCTTAACATTTGTATCGCTCGACTGTTCGAGTATTCCTTATTAATGGCTAATATTATTGCGAATAAACAAGAATCTGCATTACTCTTGTTGATTTGCTCCAATTACTTTAGTATGGCGTACTCTTTTTGGATGTTAATTATGTGTTTTGTGTTCTATTCAGTTAATGTTGTTACACGACCCTGTCCGTGTTCACATCGCACTGGCATACTTATATCGTGGGGTATACCTCTTTGTTTAGTGTCAATAGCTTTAATAGACTATTTCTATATTCAAAATATGTCAATCATTCGTTGCTTTCTCATGTCACCTTTTATACTCCGTTGCATAACTTCATTGATATTTGCAAGTATATTATGGAACCTGCTAAAAAGCATTATACATTTAACACCAGATGCAATGTCATTTAAAAAAGTAGAATTATTTGTGTTTTTGGGCTTTCTTTGTGGAGTTCTGTCGTTCGCTCACATACGTTTTGGTAGGATGACTTGTCAGGAGAAATTCTTAATGTATCCTATAAGCCATTATTTGGATTTAAGCTCCATTGTAATTATATTTATTTGGATACTGGCCGCTAAATCTAATCGGAACTTGTGGAAGGAATATTATCGAAACAAAAAAATAAACCATGATAATAATAATGTTTGGATTACTAACACCTCGCCTAGGGAAGCTGCTTATACCGACTCCCAAAATGAAAGTATCTTCAATGGTCAAACAGAACATAGAAGTGATAATAATATGGTTTTAGTTCCTGTAAATAATACAATCATAACTTAATATAAAAAATATATAATACCTATAATGATATAGTGACATTAAATCTTGTATTATTGTATATCATCATTTCAGCCATAAGATGTCTACTGCTGAACATTGGCCGCCCCCAATAACTTCCAGATTGACCGGTTGAAAGCGGCCTCCATCCAGGCTTCCTACAACCTTTATCAGGTCGTAATGGTTTAACTTTATATTAAACTTTTTAACCCGTTAACATCCAAGCAACATCCAACTCTCATGAGACTGCAAAACAATAGAATGTCTATTGTGTCTCGTTTACGTATGCTTGATTAGTTAAATAATATTTGTAATAATACTTAATCAGTTTAAGCAATTATAATGAAAAATACTATTTCTGGTTTTTATATATTTTCAATTATAGATTCCACATACTAATGTACTGTATTGACTAAGACATATGTAGCAAGTACATAGTTAGTTTATTGAACCTTGTATTAGGTATATATTCCAAAGTAATTATTCAATAAAGGTAGTCTATATCCATCTTCGAGACGTTTCATTTCGCTCGTCCTTACATGGCGACCCTGCCAGAGCGCGCGTTTGGGAAACGACACCGCGACATATTAGGGCCGTGCTTCTTATACATTGTAGATCGATGCATAGTTTTAACGATGATTGAATTCATTGTAATTGTTACTCGTGAGTACGACAGAATTAAACTCAACTGCAACACTAAACATGGGAAAACAACAATCTAAAGAAGAAATCGTCATTGCCCAAAACGGCAGGGGGGCAGAATAACGCTTCTGTGGAGGAACTGCGGTTCCACTTATCGACCACAAATATACTCGTTACGGTTATCGTTCTATTTTTGGGCCTTGGAATACTCTATATCTCCTTCAAAATATACCGAAAGTGCCATTTGCGGTGGATTCGAGATGAGTTTAATGAACATGCGACCAGGAGATCTTTTCTAAGACGACGACAGCTGCAGCCGATTGTTGGCTACCCGAACGTTCGCATCGAGGAAACCAATGAAAAAGTGTAAGCAAGTGAAAATAATAAAGTGATAAAATAAAAAGTGTTGAGTGAATTAATAAAGGCGCGTGTACGGAAAAACAAACATATTTATATGGACAAACGTAGTCAATAACGTACATATTATATAATAACATACATTAAATAATTTTAAATAATTGCTGTACGCAGATTTCAGGTATGTGTATTAATTTGTTAATTTAATTATCAGTACCTAACTTATGACATATTTGTATTACCTATGTTTTTTGTTACAATTCAATGATATAGTATTTATTAATTATTGTTTTCATGGCAGAGTTTTTAAAACAATTGTATGACGATTTGTTACAAATTAGAGTATATCTAGTAAAAATTTGGTTCTGCTAGAAGGGAAGGAAACATTTGCGATAAAAAGGTGAATGAAGCTAATTTAATTCTTCAACAATATAATAACTATTTAAAAAATATAAGCGGAGTAAAGAAGATAGACAAAGAAGAGAGTATTTAATTAGTAGATATTGTGCGGATTTTAATAAATTATACAAAAATATTATTGAATTGTGCAATCGTATTGAGAAAACAGAATCGGAAATCATGGAAACCTTTGATCTAAAGGTCGCGTTAAGTTTATTACCAGTATTAAATGAAGACGGGTCAAATATTAAACATTTGATAGACAACATAGAATATTACGATTCAGTAATAAATGAACAATCAAAACAAAATTTGATACAGCTTGTTTTAAAATGTCGTTTATCTCAAAGTGCTAAATTGAGAATGTCATCATGTTATTCGACTGTAACTAGCTTGGTTGAGGATATGAAATTGAAACTATTACCAAAAAAATCCTGTGTTGCGATGCAAAGTAAATTACAGACTTTAAAACAAAATGATAGGTCGATTTCTGAATTTGGTCAAGAAATTGCAGAACTGTTTGCAGATCTTACGGTGTCACAGTCTGGCGGCAAATCAGCAAATTTGGCTGTGTTAAAGCCACTTAACGAAAAGCTAGCAATTAAGCGTTTTGCCGACGGACTTCTGAACCATAGACTGAGCACAATTATAGCTGCTAGAAATTTTGAATCATTGCAGGACGCAGTTCAAGCAGCTGTAGACGAGGAAGTTCTGTCACCATCATCGTCTTCTGAGGTTTTTAGTTTTAATTCTCATCACGGGAATGCTTACTATAGAGGTGGTAGAGGTCGTTTCCAAACACAGATAAATTTTTATTCAAGAGGACAGCATTACTCACGCGGAGGACAACGAAATGTAAGTTTTCAACAGCGTGGCCGCTCATATTGGCAGAACAACCGCGGTGCAAGAGGACCACCAACACAGTACCAGGCAAGAGGTAGGACATTTTATAGTCATAATGACAGGGGTCAGGCAAATTTGCGTAGTAACCACACTCTCCAGACTATAACACAATCTCAAAGTGATGAAGATAACGATAGCATCAATAATGATAACGAAAGTAATGAAAATACCAATTTGCAATTAGAAGAGTTTTTTCGAGTCTAAAAGTAATAATTTCATTTTTTCATGTAACAATAACTTATGCATTCCATTATCTTTATATGGAGAAACGTATGACTGGCTAATTGACACGGGCGCTTCAATATCAGCCATCAAATATGGAGATGCTTTGACGTTAGGCATTCCAATACATAATTGTGACATTACTATAAATGGAATTGGTGGAAAGGTAAAGGCAGTTGGATATGTATGGTTACCACTTGAAACAAAAGGAGTCATATTTCAACATAAATTCTATGTATTTCGTCATTTACCGTGTAAATCTAACGGCATCATAGGCTTTGACTTTTTAAACAAATATAAAGCAAACATTAATTTTGCTAATATGACAATTTCTTTAACTACTTCCACACATTTTGAAGTCATTTTGAAATTAATTAACAGTAAGAATAGTTTTTCACTGGTTGTACCATCTCGATCGGAATCTATACATTTCATTAATTCAAACATAGACGAAGAATGTGTGGTATGTGCATTGGAATTATGTGATGGACTTTTCATGGTTAGTGCTTTAGTAAAACCAGTCAATGGCAAGATTTCTATTCGAATATTAAATACTACTGAGAAAAATATAACGTTAAATAATATACAACCGACCATACACAAGGCAAGTGACTATGCAATTTGTAACTTTAATCAAAATAAAAATAACGCAGAAAGAGTAAAGAAAATATTTTCGGAATTAAACTTAGATCATTTAAATGTAGAAGAAAAGTCATCTATAAAAAATATAATTGCCAAATATTCAGACGTTTTTTACCTCGCTGGAGATAAATTAACTACTACAAGTATTTATAAACAAACAATTTCCTTAAAACCAAATGTGGATCCAATTTTTACAAAACAGTATAGATTGCCACATTCTCAAAAACCAGAAATTACCAAACAAATAGATGAAATGTTACAGCAAGGTATTATTGAACCCACGACCAGTGAATGGTCAAGTCTGATTCTGTTAGTTCCCAAAAAACCAGATAGTTAGTGATTGATTACAGAAAAATTAATAACTGCATACAAGATGATAAATTTCCTCTTCCAAACATAACGGAGATATTAGACTCTTTCAGAATGTATTTATTTTTCTCATTTAGACCTCCAACAAGGTTACTACAACATTGAATTAGAACCAAATAGTAGAAAATTTACTGCATTCCACTCTGGTCAATATCAAATGACCAGAATGCCCATGGGTCTTAAGACAAGTCCAAATTCTTTTTCCAGAATGATGACAATGGCCATGGCAGGATTAACTTACGAAAAATGTTTTGTTTATCTCGATGACTTGATTGTTTTCGGAAGAAGTTTAAATTGTCATAATAAAAACCTTCAGAATGTTTTGAACAGACTAAGAGAGGTAAATCTAAAATTAAACCCTCACAAATGTGATTTTTTAAAGAAACAAATTCTATATTTAGGTCATGTAGTTTCAGATAAAGGTGTATTACCCGACCCCGAAAAAGTATCTGTAATGAAAAAATATCCAATACCTAAAAACGCCGATGAAGTGAAAAGATTTGTAGCTTTTGCCAACTACTATAGAAAGTTTATTAAAAACTTCGCAGCAATAACACATCCTTTAAATCAACTATGTAAGAAAAATGCTAGATTTTTTTGGAGTATACAATGTCAAAAATCATTTGAAATATTAA
Organism: Anania hortulata; assembly: GCA_963576865.1. Classification (NCBI taxonomy): domain Eukaryota; kingdom Metazoa; phylum Arthropoda; class Insecta; order Lepidoptera; family Crambidae; genus Anania; species Anania hortulata. The sequence goes on from OY756400.1 coordinate 4,821,398, forward strand.
AAGAAAGTCTAATATCTCCACCTGTTCTTCAGTATCCAAATTTTTCTAACGAAAACCATTATTTCTTAAAAATCTTTCAACCATAGTAGAAAACAACGTTTAATGAATATCCCCAGGTTTTATTGTTTGTACACACAACAACAGACTCGTCAACCTACCATAAAACGACAAATTTTCTCAATTGATACTGATCTCTACGTGTCGTTCAATGACATTAAGTTTTTGGGTAGGTTGCTGCTGGTTTGGCTGCCGTTGACTGTACAAGATTAAGTACTCTTTTTAAAGAGATTGCTGCCTAAAGGCTAATGAAACTCCATTTAAATTTGCCACAGCCATTGTATGTTTAATTCTTCACAATGATCAGAACTTAGAAATCTTTTTTTTTTGGTAAGCGTGCTACAAGAATATAAATAAATATTCGACACAATCACGTACATTCCTCTGATCCTATAGTAAGTAGCTAAAGCACTTGTGTTACAGGAATCAGAAACAACGACAGTACCACAACACCCAGACCCGAGACAATATACAAAGTCCACTTCTTCACTTCCACCTGAAGGGGTCGATTTTATTTTAACGATAAATTATTGTATTATGTTTGTATCTAAGGTCATCATCATCATTTCAGCCATAGGACGTCCACTACTGAACAAAGGCCTCCCCCAATGACTATCATCGCGGGGATTGCCAATACTCGCCACGCTTGGCAGGCGGGTTGGCAAGAGCAGTTTTTATAAGATTTCGCACAAAGACGCTGCTTGTATCTAAGGTCGTATTAAATTATATAATACTCTTTTAGAAAGTGGTCCTTCTGGTCATATACTTCTAAGAATATAGGAAAGAAGTCATATTTTTTTAAATAATAATTAAAATCTAGCTGTTGCCTGCGACTTCGTTTGCGTTGTCTTTGCAAAACCATAGTTAGTCTAAACTAAAGACCACGAACGAAGTTGCGGGCAACAGCTAGAGTTATATAAATTTTTCAGATCCGTTCAGCCGTTCTGGCGTGATTGAATAACAAATATCCATCCTCCAAACTTTCGCATTTACAATACTAGTAAGATAAGATGCTAACAGTCGTCTATAGGTATGCAAGGCAGGCATGAACTCGTAAGCTACGACACCCGTTTGAAACGTTTTAAAATGGCTAAGCTTTCCAAACGAAAAGACATGATAGATCTAGTTTTTTTATTTAAATTCTTACGCAACAATGTAGATTGCTCTGAGCTGTTGCAAAGAATTAATTTTAAAGTTCCTTATAGTCCCCCACGAAAACCCATTAAACCACTATGTCCCCCATTGCGGCGCACTGTCATGGCATCATACTCACCCATCTGTAGGATGACCAAACTTTATATTCAAATTAGTGATCTCATCGACGTCAACTATACCTCCTTAGGTAAGTTCCGGAGACGCATTTCGGAGCTGCCTCAAATTTTGTTATAGTTCTTATATTTATTTTGTCATCAAGTATTTGATAATATTAAGCTTTTTGTCTTGATTAGATTATTGATTTATGCATGTGGTGTTTACCTTTAATTAACTGTGTACTTTACTTAGTTTATTAGATATGATAGTGTAGTTTTAAATTATAGTAGTGCATAAGTTGTTGGTAAACCAATAAAAAATAAAATAAAATACAGCAATTGGTACATGGCAATTGGTAATATTCCTATTATTTAACGTAAATTTTAGTTTTAACTTATTTAACCCTATTTCTGTATATGTATGCGTTGACTTATCTGGGGGTACGGCAGTGCCCCCGCCAAGTCGAGCAAAAATATACGGTACCATCCTATTCTCGAAGCAGTTTAGGCTATTTTCGATACACCCTAACTTCGATTTTAGTAAGAAGAATCAAGTCAATCTATTTATTTATAAAATAAAATATTTTAAATACTCTTTACGTAATAACTTAAGACAAAAGGCCCCTTAACGTAGGGACTGAATAAATTAACCGACTTGGTATTACATGGATCTCACAACTTTTTACGGTAGAACAACTGAGTTGCGAGACTTGTTTTTCTATAAGTTATTTTTTGATGGCATTGATGCTTACAAGAGCCGTTGCATTGATAGACTAATAAGAGCTAATTAAGAGCCCTTTTGTCTGCCAATTGCAAAGCATTTCGTATTTAAAGGACTTAGTGCCATAACTTTAACCTTTACATGCAGTAATGAGAACGCATTGTGTTTCAAAATATAACTTTATTCATGGTAAATATACAGGGTTTTCGGTTAAGGTATGTTCTAACATATGCATAATAAATCTATGGTGAAGTCAGAATCTTTTTGAAAAAAAATTTTTTTTTTTAAATAATACGAATCGGTTTCTAAGTATCAAGTTTTGTATGAAAATGAAAATTTTACCTAACACCCTGTAGATAATTGTAACTTCTTGAATATACTAGTAGTGATAAAAAGGAAAATCGAAGACGCGATACTAAAAAAATCTTCCAATAATCACACCATTATCTAGTCTTAAACTAAGCTTGCGAAACTAATACAATAAAAACATTTATTTTGGTCTAAGAATATGGCAGCACTAATCACAAAACTGATGTTTTTGTCTTGCCTTTTTATTACCACTACCAAGACCATTTCCAGAGAAGTAATAGCAGAACACGTTTTTCATGGGTTTTGGGCTCACCCTAAGTTTCTATCTAAAGACTAAAGCCATTGCGAGTTGCCAGTGATGACTGGTCCTTGACTGTTGGTCTCTTCAACAAGCTTAGTCACCTAACGTGCTATGGAGCGAGTTAAGTTTATCGTTTGCAAAGCTAAAGTGGCAAATAGGCAGACTGCACCGCCTGCAGAACTAATAACTGTTGGGAAAGAAAAGTTCTCGAGTGGCGACCATGAACTGGAAGACACAATATGGGCAGGACCTACACCTGGTGGACTGACAACCTAGTCACGGTTGCGAGCAGCCGCTTGATGCAAGCGGCCTGGCTGAAGTTGCTTGCTGTGCCGTGCCGACTTCCAGAGGCTGATAATGATGATTATATTTATCGACAAGCTGAGAATTGAGAGAGGGAGTTAGAAACATTAGTTGGTTAACTTAAAAATAAAAGCCAATCGATAGTCCCATAGGTATTTAATTACAGTTTACGATAAAAATAATTAGCTCCTTGAATATTAAAACAAAAGTAACAGCACAAATATAGTAATAAGGCTTCTTTTAATTACATTGCTTGTTTGTCATTTCCACAACTGAGTTTAATGTGGCCTTTGCTTGAGATTCCTATTGAGATAATGAACGCCTAGGCAACTTAAACTGAGTTTAATAAATAAAGTAATAAAGCAAAAAAAAACACATATTTATGCTTTATTATTAATAAGAAGATAAGTATCAAAATAGATTAAGGGTGGTTTATTATAAATTAAGTGTTAGTTGTAGTTGCTTAAGTACATACTTAACTAAAATTTAAAAGAATGTGAGTTTGGCCGCTATTGCTCTGACGTAACTGCGCTATAAGTATTATGTGTGACTAAGTGTTTTTATTAAATAGTTAACTCTATTTAAGTGATAATAGATAGGTTTGGTTAAATATTAATCGTTTAAATTCAAAGTTACCAAAGGAATATTATCATTTTGTGTTTGGCTGTGTTCGATGCCCTCATTTTCTAAGCAAGTCTCATTTCCATGTCTGATATGACTATTTAAATTTCGTCTATTTTTATTCTGGATGTAATCCTTCCATAGGTTTCGGTGTGATTTATCTGCTAATATCCATATAAATATTATTATTATAGGACTGAATTGAAAAAAATACACAGCCATAAGATACCGGTACATGACGTTTTTATATTCGCATGATAGACCTGAAGACCAATTGGTACAATTAAACAACACCACTCCGCTTACGAGCGCTAGGAGCACAAACAATTCGATTCTAACGAATTCACTTATATCTTCGCCTTTGAAAACGTTTTTTAAGAGCCCCAATAAAACGCGTATCAAAAGTAATGTAATTACACAATACAGTACAAAAGGAATAATAAAGCATAAAATCGCTAAATAATACGATCTAGTTGAAAAAACATCTATAATAGCGATTAACGCCAAACAAAAAGGTGCGCCCCATGCTACCAGTGCACTGGTGATGCTCGAACAAGTGAAATTACGTGCCTTAATTACCATAGAATGTAGCCCATAACACATAATTAGCATCCAAAGAGCATAAACAGTTTCTATATATATGAAATACCAAACAAAAAAAAAGATAATATAAAATGTATTATATTTACTCAACATTATTGAACTTATTGCCAAAAAAGTGCATTTAAGCAATACAGCAAAATAAATATTTAAAAAAATATATGTTCTTAAATTGATTGAGTTTTTAAGTACAATCCATGTTATTAAAAAGTATATAATTGTTGTAAATGTAATCATAATGATAAAACCTATACATATAATGTAATCATAATGATATAACCTACCTAAGTTTAAAAAAAGGAAAAATCCATATCCCTCTTCCATATCACAGTTTATATCGTCGATTTCTGTCATTTTATGTAAATTATGTTTGTTGTTGTGCCAGCATCCAAATTTTAGGTAAAATTTATGTGAAAAGGTTCGTGGTTCCACTTATCTTCCAATTTTGTTTACATTCAATTGGTTCAATTGTAATATTCACTGTACTTCTGGATGTTTAAAAGAACTTTTCTTATTTGCGATTAAAAATATCACAATCCGACCTCACTTGCCAAAACTAGTTTGTAGAGTGATTATAACAGTATCGTTAGGTATCTATTAATTTTACAATTATAATAATATATTATCTTATCAGTATGGGTTTAAATTATAATTAATTATTATATTTTATTAGTAACTAGCTATTTTACCCGGCTTTGCCAATATTGGATGTGGGTCCTGAATAACTACTGCCATTCATTCAAATTGCTTACTCACTTAATAAGTCGTATGTTAAAAATATACATATAAATATACTTATTTTATTTACTACCCATGCGTGGCTGGTGCAGGTTGCTAGTCAGATAAGTCATATAGATGTTCCCACCTTTGGGCATTAGGTTTCTTGACAAGAGTTGTAGTAATAATGCTGTTTAGGGCCAATTTGCGAAAATAAAAATGGTTTAGCAATCAATTTTTGTATAGAGGTAAATAAGGTACAAGTAATAGTTGATTTATTTTACTTTTTAACCCCCGACGAAACAGAGGGGTGTTATAAGTTTAATGTGCTCCCAAGCTCCCAAACGAATGAACCAATTTTGATTTAGTTTTAACCGACTTAAAAAAAAAGTGTGTGTGTAATGTTCTCAATTCGATTGTATGTTTTTTTATATATTTTTTAAAATGTTTGTTACCTCAGAACTCCGCCATTAATAAACCGATTTGAAAAATTCTTTTCTCAGTTGGAAGGGTATACTTCCAGATTAGTCCCATTTTTTCCAAAATTCAATTCTGATAATGGGATCCACGAGGAATTGAGGGAGATCCTAAAATACTATAGGTATACATATAGCGATTTTGGTACATTTAACAACAAGTCAAGCATTTTCATTCCGAAAGTATTTGCTGAGGTGGAACTGATGAAGTAGACCATTGTTTGCCACAATTGTCTCCCACAAGTAGCTATAAGATATCTTCATTAAGACAGTTAAGCTTCGTCATAGTCGACAAATCACATTTTAATGAATGATTCTGGTGAAAATGGTACCGTCACACTGATCTGATGACGAAGGCGGAAGGTAGGCACCGGAACTCCGTGATAAAACAATGTATCATAGCCGTGTTTGGACTTATTTGAATCGTCATGAGAAGCACTTTACTTATACTTACATCACAAATCGCCATTTAGAGTGGAAAAAAACACTAACTTTCACAGGTCCGATTGATTTGATGTGATGCACTGTTACCTTCGTAGTATTGCCAATATATGACAACCTTTTGGGAGTCCCAACACATCAGCAAATTACTGCAGATACAGCGTGTTTGGGCTCATAATAATGGTCTCAATAAGTAGGTGTTAAAAGTTGATGATTGAGACCTTGAGCTGATGCTGTACTTCAAAAAGTCTGCGGGATTCGGGATTGTGTTTGAGCTCACAAGCAATTATGATAGATGATGATCGAGACTTTGAATTGATGGTGCACATCAAAGAGATTGCTCGATTCCCAACTCCTCAGTAACTCTAGTTTTTAACTGTAATATGTTTTTAAAAAACTATGTTACCACGCCACCATGACAGTGTGCATTTTACACAAAAACTAAAAAAAAAATCTGCTCTTTTGATTTTCTATACAAAATCACCAAACAGCTAATCGAATTTGTGTAAAAAGTCGAGTAAATTTTATGCAATTATTCGAAAAAGTCATAGATCAAAAGTTTGATCAACTTTATTCTAACGTGGTGTATAATGCGTGGTGATAAAATGACATGGTCTTTACGGGACACCCTGTATATCGCTTCCTTGTGTATGTCAACTATTAGTGTGGCTTTATTTTCTTATATACTTGTTTCTACAAATTAGCTGCAGCCTACACAGCTCGACCTTCGTTGACTTTATTTATCAAAATGTATCTAACCTTGAGTCCATTTTCCCAATAAATAAGATTACCTTTAACTGCTTACTAAGACACTCTTTTACAAATAGTTTTCACCAAGTCAGGGGCCTTAGTAAACTGGTAATTTACTGTGTGACTTGGCAAAACTGTGTGTTAGCATGACGCAATTCTGCAGATCCCATGGTTCAAGGAGACAGCCTTTGTATTTGGGTGGAAGCAAAATAACTCCTATTGCTTAGCTTTTAAGGTCGTTTTGGTATGACGCTGTAAATTTGTTTGTTAATAATGTTGGCAGACTGAAGGGCGTCTACATGGCGACTGTTTGGCGCATTTAAGAGATGAAGTCATCTGGGGGACGAAGACGGGTGTATACTACCATCCCTAAGCGCGATAAAGATGGGAAATTGGTGAAATCTGTTGATCGATATGAAAATTGGAGTTCAATACAAAAATGAAGTGTATCGTTCAGATGAAACAAATGTTTGAAGTCAGTATTTTACGAGTCCGGTTTTTGATATCAGATTTTTTAATATTAACATTAAAGTAGCTTTTCATGAAATTGGCATAAGCAATAAAGAGAAAACGACTTTTAAAAGCGTATGTTGATTTTAAACAGTACCTCTACATTAGACGACACGATATTTTAATTTTATACGTTAGTTATACAGATCTTTTACTAAATATATCTAACATAACATTAATTTTAACTCTATTCTAATCAAAAATTATGTCAGCCAGTTAATAATAAAAACAAAAAATATATCTTGTTAAAGCAAGCTGGCTAAGCACACGTTGTTCTATCAAATTAGATAATCAGCTGTCAAATGACATACTTTAAAGTAACGAAATTCCTATAGAAAAAACATTTTCAGTTATCCCTAAACGTTAATATTTTTATAATTTTTTCCCATTAACAATTCAAGAAAAATTAATTTTACAAGGTTTTCTTGATATTTTTTGCTCTACACTAAACAATAAACAACAGCCAAAATACGGAGTGTAAAACAGAAAACTATCAAAGTACCAACTGGGTAAAAAATAACACGGTAGTACAAAACCTTCTTCGGTGCGGGAACCCCACTAGCACTTCACCGTTTTTTTTCTTGATGTGACTATTTGGTTCCATTAGAATAGTAAGCACTGCACTTACTCAATAAGATTGTATTGTAATTTAAATTATCTACCTATTCTATGCAAATAAATGCTTTGACTTTGACTTTAAGAAGTTAATAACCTTAAGTACCAACCCTCTTTAGTCCACTGAAGCCCAATACCCGTAATTAAACAGAAGTTGCTATCTTGTTTCAATAAAGTCCCAGTAACATTACTATACTAAACGGTATTTGTCATTCCCTACTAAAACATGTTAAATTGTCAAAAAATTCGTAATCCAAGTCCAGTGCTGAACATAGACCTCCCACAATGACCTACCATTGGGGGGATTACCAATAATGTTATTATTGACGTTCATAAGTGGCAGTTTTCTGGCCTAAACTGAATAAATGATTTTTGACTTTGACTTTAACTTTGACAATACTCGCCACGCTTGGTAGACGGGTTGGTGAGCACAGTTTTTTATAAGATTTCGCACGCAAACGCTGCTGCCCGTCTTGTGCTACACGAGTTAGTCGCCTCTTACGACACACCTCCTGTTGGCGGTGGGGAAGTGTATTATCCACGGCCGTCCCCACATGGCACAAATAAAATCTCCTTTTGGTTTGTTATTTGTTTTAAGTTTACGTTAATACTATTTTGATAGTAATATTATTACTGAGGCCGTATTGAATACAGGATTGCGATTACTGTTAAATATGGGAATTAAATAAATAAATAAATATTAAACATCATCATACACCTCTACATTGCTAAATTATATAAATCAGAATTCAGAAATTGGGCTTCTGATGTCTAATGCACTGTGTAATATTTTGTAAACGGATCTTTCATTAAGTTGCTCATCTGTTTTTCTTTGTAAGTAATGTCAATAGAACTTAATAACTTTAGCAGGAAAGACTCGCACAAAAGGGGATTAATATTACATCAGTCAGGGATGTTTGCGTAGGCCTAAGGTCAGTCCTTTTGGACACATTTGCTTTGATTAAAATGGCGAAAGATTATGCAGCAAACATTGGGCGTGATTAAGGGTTTTAAAATGATGACTGGCAATATTAAAACGAGGAAGACGTTCCTCTATCGTTTAGGTATTATTTTAAAACTATTCTCTCTATTCTATTCTATTCTCTTCTATTCTCCATTCTCGGCACTAGCCCATAATGTAGTCCCGAAGCAGAAGTAGGGAAAAAATTGGGACTTGTAAAAATGCTTAATTTAGGGCTATTTACAGAAATAAATTGATTTATGATTTAAACTTCCGACTTTCAGAATCTAAATATAAACGTATTGCTGCTGCGACAATCTTTGCGACTCTAGTAGGCCTACCACGAAAATATTTTATTAATTCGGACGATTAAACCGAATAAATTAATTTTTACCATATTATTTCTTACCTCGTAGGTACCGGCAAGTGCAGCGTAGGTTGTCCATCTACAAAGAGGACAGACGACCTGGAGAGGTATTTTTGAATCATGCTAATTCCAAACCGAACACGAAATCGCAAGACTCGCATGCGAATTCCTAAATTCACTATTTTTGCAAATTCATTCCATGAATTCTGCAACGACCACTCGTTTTTCTTTTTCTACTACTAGAAATTACGGAAGAATGACATTGACAAGTAAACATATGTTTGTCAATTTTTTTAAATAATAACTTTTTATTTACGTTCCGTTTTAAGCGATTCACTACTGGGTTTTTAAAATCAATGAGTCTTTGCATTCCGTTTCATAATATTTTCTGCGTCAAACGAAAATAGTTACGAGTGATTCAAAAATGCGTAAAATCGTGAGCAATAGAAATTAATTTCATACACAAATTGTTTTCGTTTTCAAATTCGAAATTCATTTCTAATGCTTCAAAATACGTCTCCTGGTGGATGCGGGCCGCCTCCAACCGGCCAATCTGGAAGTTACTGAGGGAGGCTTCTGTTCAGCAGTGGACGTCCTATTGCTGTAATGATGATGATGATGATATTATTTCTAGGGGGAAGTTCAGCAGTAGACGTCCTGAAATAATGAGATCTTGAAGGTGTCAACCAGTTTCCTTGTGTGAAACCTATGACAACTTAAAAACAATGGAGAATATGCTTAATAATAGTACTTAATTAATAAAACTTTAAGAATTTTCGAAAAATATTGACAAATACCTGACTTACAGTCCATTAAAGTCGCGTGTTAGACAAGGAGATCCGATATGTACCGTGACGTCACATTACACGCCCGCCATACATTTGTCATAGTAAAAGATGTTTTAAAAAGAGATAGGTATACCTTAATTTCTAATTACTGTGTCGCTACAACTGTATTACGGTAATTTTTACCTAAAATCAATTTTTTTTTACTATAAGCACTGTAATTTCATATATTTTCCTATAAATATAGTAAAAACAATGACTTAGTTTTATTTAAATTAATGGAACTTTAGTTATAATGTGACGTAAAAGGAAGTCGTGTTTAATAGTCACATTTTCAGTAGCATGTTAATTTTACGTAATATTGTAAATTATAAGTAACATAGGCCTCAAGTCTCAATATTCCGGAAAGCGTTTTTAATATTCTTAGAAATCATTTAATTAGCACGATTCAGTTTTCACATGGAAACATAATTTGCTTCTAAGCATCTTTATAATTAAGAGAGGAACATGAAAGAGGTAAACCCCTTTGATGGAGAACAAAAGATTTCGTGTTCACGTAATTATCTTTATTTTCTACTTTTCTAACTACAATCAAAAAAATCATGTGTAATTTACTTGTATGGTGTTCAATAAAGAGTAGCTATCTATCAATTTAAGTGCTCATTCTTATAATTGTAGCTGGATCATAGTAAATCAATAAAAAAGTATATTAACGCTTTATTTATCCTTTATATTTCGTTAGACACGGCTTCTCGGATCATGCGATGCCATTCATGTCGTGGCTTCTGAGAATACTTAATCTTCCTGTCCGCACTAACAAGATACATACACAATACAGACAGACAGACAGACAAAAATGTAACAGGTGCTGTACATTTTACATTTAGTAAAAAACTGTTACTTTGATATTACAAATAGAAACTTTAATTTAATTTATTTGAATGGATAGTTTACATACTTATATTGCCAAAAGAAGGAAAACAGAACATAAAGATATAATGAAACTACTTAACACTCTTTTACAATGCAATTTCTGAATACGTCCAAAGTGCTTAAAGTGGTGTGTTCTTGTCCGCAAACCTGTGTTGGTATCTTGTCCATAATATTATCTCTGTTAGGCCCGATTCGACCAAAAACAAAGTTAAACCAAGTTAACTATTACGGGGACATCTTTACTCCTTGAATTTACTCTTGGATAATTTCATTTACGTTTTTCCAATTCACTTGAGGAATAAACTATATCGGTATTGTTATTCTATGGTCCAAGTGTGAATGATGAACGAATGGATACATTACTAAAATTTATGTAATTTGTCTCTTCTAGGTAGTCTTGAAATGGCGCAACAATTTAATTTTGTAGCACAATAGTGTCAGTGCTAGATAATGACATCTGGTCAGCTTCTAGGTGACAAGTGTGGATTTGACAATTGACAACTTTGACATTAACTTAGTCTCAGTTTATTCCAACAGCCCAAAGATTAACCAGTGGTTTATTCTCTAGTAAAAACTTACTCCAGCTTGGTCATATCGGGTCTTAGTCGTAGCAAATCCAGCGTACTAACTTGCTACGGTTATTCGTAGTACGTAGCGCGTAGCACGGGTCGTCTACGGCGGACAATGAGTATGTCTGGAATTACGGGGAGCCGCAGTCTATAGCAAACTTTGTAAAATTTATAGGGATAAAATCAGTAACTACGTTACATATAAGCATTCAGTTATACGTGTTGCCATGATAAAGTTACTTAGCAGATATTATTTCAAACGTATTATCATTCAAGAATACATATATGTATAGTACTAAACTTGCAGTTGCCCGCGACTTTGTTCGCATGGTTTTTGGAATACCATAGTCTAAACTTTTTAGTTTATTAGGACTTTTTTACGTGGTAAGTCATGGGCAACAGCTTATATTACATATTTTTTCACGTTTGAATTTTTTGCCGACGTGAAGCGCTGTCTATAGGTGTACAAAGAATGGAACAGTCCTTGAAACTATGTGATCATCATCATCACCATCATTTCAGTCGTCTGACGTCCACTGTTGAACACAGACCTGCCCAATGACTTTCATCATCGGGGGTTTGCCAATACTGCTGCTCTTAAACAACAACATTTACTTTTGAAAAAACATCGAAAACGTGAACTTTTTTTAAGTTGCTTCATGAATTATTATCGAGGTAGCGCGTTAGTTTGTATGGAGCATTTTAAAAAAATACGATTTCGATCCAATAGTGAATGTTGTTGTTTATGGGCAGCTGATTGCGTGGTTTTAAGGACTTTTATATTCTATTTTACACCCTATATAATGACAGTTATCTTGCATCCATCAGGAACCATATATTTTTCTGTATAAAAAGTATCCTGTCTGCTATTCCAGGCTATAATCTTATCCATTTTGGTATAATTGAGTAGCAAATATCCATCCAACCAAACTTTCGTATTTATAATCTATAAATATATGAGAAAGTCGGGTTAGTTACACCATTTATAACTCGAGAACGGCTGGACCAATTTTTATGATCTTTGATTTGTTGAATTTGTATCCGTCCCGAATAGCAGAATAACTATAAAAAACACGGAAATATACACAAAAAAAAGTATTTAGGGTACGAAGTTCGCCGGGACAGCTAGTTTATAATAAACATAAATTTTATTATAAATAATAAATTGTTTTCACAATCACACCAATTATCTAGCCCCAAACTAAGCAAAGCTTGTACTATGGCGACTAGATAACGAATAAACATACTTAAATACTTTTATAAACATCCATGACTTAGGTACAAATGCTCGTGCTCATCACACAAACATTTGCCCCTTGCAGGATTCGAACCCGCAACCGCTGGCTTTGTAGTCCGGAGCGCGAACCACTACACCAGACGGTCGTCTGTAAGTAATATAAGTATGCAAAAACATAGACCAAAGTTTTTTTTTCTACTGCCAAATGTATTCTACTGCAAAATTGACGACCTCCGTAACCGAGAGGCGAGCATACCGGACTTGGTGTCGCTTTCTCTGAGGTTCCGGGTTCGATTCCCGGTCGGTCAATGTAGAAAAATTACTTTTCTATATTGTCTCGGGTCTGGGTGTTGTGGTTCCGTGTGTTTCTGATTTCTGTAACACAAGTGCTTAAGCTACTTATTATAGGATCAGAGCAATGTATGTGATGTTGTCCAATGTTTGTAATTGAAATGTCAAAGTACTTACCAAGGCAGATAGAAAAATAAATGTGTTCGCTTTTTTGCAATAAAGAACAGTGTAGTCTGGGGACTACACTGTTCCTGTCAAGACCTGGGGGTCTTGAGTCCTGAAAATTAAACAATTATATTTCTAATTTACTTTTGTAACAATAATGTAAAAGCAGTAAATGAAAATAAGGCTTATTTTTAATGCTTTTAATTAGTTAATTCACATAGATACGCTCTGTAGTGTTTGTTGACGATCATACTGGACTAGTATACAAGTGAGTTTTACGAGTTTTTCATTTAAATTTTATTAAAGTACGGCGCCTCTACTACGACATTATTTGGGTCAAACTTTGTCTAATAATCCTACTGTTCTTGAAAATAAGTCGTAATCGAGACATTTCAAAAAGGTAAAAAAAATAAAAAAAAGGTAAAGGTAGGTAAGGTAAAGTAATAGGGTTAACACGTAAAAAAAATATTTAAACAATTCTTCAGATAAATACGTTAGTGGCACATAGTCATATTAATACTTGCTTTTACTTGCGAGTAATTATTTTTTTAAATGGCGTGGCAATAATTCTAACCTATAGTGCGCGCTTTAAAAATAAAATTAAGTTAGAGCGTGTCTACAAAATCTTAGAAACAAAAAAACAATTCATACAATATATAACTAACTGCACTAGCAGTTTATTAAAGAAATTTTGCATTTGTTTATTACTGTTTATTGGTTCAAACAGCTGTTTCATACTAAAGTTTTTTATAAGAACAACAACTTGTAGGAGGATGTCCTCTTATTCAGCCTAACGCCTTTTATAATATTTGTAACATAAAGATTTATTAAATAAAATACGTTTATTTCACATTGATTATTTACACAATGTCGTTGCTAGGATAAACCGCTCGCCATGACAATGTCAGTATATGACACGCCTCCTCCGCTATTCTGGCTGAGGGATGCCGTTCGCTGCTAGCATTTGGTCCAGGTGCCGAGTCCATGTTAGGCCGCTGTCTGTCTGGTCTTCGTAGTGCAGTCGTCCCATGCCGCGCGTCACAGTCGCGAACTCCCATCTGAGGTGTGCACTGGAGTAACTCCTGACCTGACTCTATCTCCTAGATCGATTTGCCGTATAGTATTAGAATTGGCGTTATGTGGTAAAGATGCAAGCGGTTTCCGAAACATTGTATGAAATTGTGTCCTAACCTCCCGACAAAACTCAAACGGAGATCGACCGTTGATGCCTGGGGTATATCTAAGACGGCGTATGATTTTTATATATATATGACAATATTATTATAACGTGTATAGTTAATAAAATTATTTTTTGATACTTAGTATCCATATTAAATTCAAATTCAATTGTTTATTCGCGAGAATACATCATACATGCAATTTTAAAATGCAGAACTTAAAACCATTATTTGTTCATGTATTCAGCCTGCATGCAGGTGTTAAATAAATAAATAAATTCTTTATTTGCAAAAAACATGGTATATCTAGGTAGTAGGTAACTGTTTAACTTTTTAACTGTTTAACTATTTTAATATTAACATTACAATAAACTAAATACTATAGTAAAAAGGTCTTTTTATTTTAAATAAATAATCCAAGAAAAATAAAATACCTATTTATATGTACATATTCTAAAACTAAACTCTTTAAACAAAGTCCGATATTTTGTTCATAGGAAAGATATATATCCTATAAATAAAATCTCTGACTCACTGAGATCACCGTTCAATGGAAAGGTGCCCAAAAGGCTAGCAACATTACCACGCTGGATAGCTAGGCTAACCCGTTGGCCAAGGTATAACTAGGACTAGGCTGTCTCAACTAAACGCTTAGACAACTCACGGTATAGCTTGTGGGCACTCGGTCCCCATGGTCCCAAAGTTTCCACCCCAAATGGTTCAAATATGTAAGTCTCACCAAGTTTTAGGGCCTCTGCAGAACCCGCTCGGTTGCCAGTCGATGGAAGATGGGAAGTGGCTAAAGTGTCGACGCAAGTCGCTTCCCACACTAAGGGCCTACCCATCTTCCATGGAACGAGGGTCATGCCGTCAGGACGCTTGCCATCGCTGCGTGCGAAGCCACTCAGTTCAAGAACGGCCGGAATACGCGCGCTGACAAGTGCAAGATGGATGACGTCGTTTAAACTAGCATGATGGATCAAATATCATATTAATACAATTATTCATTAAAATTAAAATTTTCATCCAGACTATAAAAACAATTACGCAACAACCATTTATTTAACATTTTCTTAAATACATTTCCTTGAAACACTTTCATTATTTCGGGTAATTTATCAAAGAAGGCAAACGTGCTATCAATTCACCACACCCTATGTGATTTTAAAGTAGGGAATTTAAAAATATTTTTTCAAGCTAGTCAGCCCTGAGCCTCATGCCATCCAGCCAAAGGTCGGGCAGGCGTCGACAAGTCTGGCCCACAAACGATCCAACAAAAACTCGCCCAGATAAACAACAACCGCGATAAGGTTGTCCCCTCTGTCATTTTCAGTCGACATACTTTGACATTGTGCTGAATAGACGAAATAATATTTATAAAACATGCCAACATGGATAGCTAATATCATAAATTGGATTTACCGTAGTCAGGTAAAAAAGTCATGGTATTTTGGTAAGTTTAAGCCGCAACCATAACAGAGTTTATACCACGTGTACGGTGCAACACACGTACATTTTGTCCATTCAGCTCTACGAATTTACCTACAATGACCCAATCATCATTCACCTTATTCAGCTAATTACTTCAGTCCGCATTTAGCAATCATCGCGTGCACTCATTATCATATTATTATCAAATTAACTACATCAATAAAATCTATTATTCTTCTATCTATCTTCTATCATTTAAAGCTGTATGGAAACACCGTACACCACGTTAATATTATATCGACTAGATTATGGGTAGACAAACTTATTCAAGTTCAAATTCAAAATCAAATCTTTATATGTAACCATAATGTAAGTATAACGCTGATACAATATATGATTACGACCTTTCTTACTTTACTAAAGACCTTTGTGAGATAGTATTGTTTGCAGATTATACATCATTGATTTTTAAAACTGACAGAGGTAAAGCTGCCTTTGACGATGTAAATAGTGCTCTCTTACTAAATGCAAAAAGAAACTAAATGCATTAAATTCACTACGCCCAATGTGAGGCAGGTCAGTACGCATATGAATATGTCAGATGATCATATAGATACAGTCGATTCCACATGGAAATAATAAAAAAAACACTTCTCTTTACAAACTTATGTCAGCTGGTCAGCGGTTTAGTTTAAGAAAATGTTTTGTTTTGGAGATTTTGATGTTGTTATATAAAAGTAAAAAGGTGATATATTTGAACAGAAGATGTGGCTGCTGTGGCTCCAAAATCATCGTTATATCTTTTACTCAGACAAATGCCAGTTGCTTTCCGGATTTAAGTAAACCCGCGACTACCTGACTTTATTATCCGGAGTGCAAATCACTAGCCCTAGACGGTAAGCAATGTTAAATCCATAATACTGTCGAACCGAAAAAGGGCGTAACTACTTTTTTTAAATCGAAATATATGTATAAATATTTGGAATCAATATTTGCGCGTTACGACGGCAGTATAAATATTTGCATACCATATGATAAGGTAAAACGTGTGTACCTATTATATTAATGTTAACACTAGTGTATCGCCATGCTTTCATCAAATATATTTCATTTTATGTTCGGGTAGTAAAAATATGCTAGTACCTCCAGTGCCTTATCGATTTTCGATTGAGTTCTGTACAAGGTTCTGGTTCTTTTGAGTCAGACTTAGATTCAGTGTTGCCTTGCGAAAGTAACATTAAACCAAATAGTGGCATATAATGAAATCTCTAATTCGAATCGAAAAATGAGATAAGCCTATTTTGCAAGCAAAGTCCATAATTTCGTATTAGCAACTTAAAGACATTGATGTAAATATCGATAATTCAGCTTCTTTATTATTATCGGTTGACCAATACATCGTTGTAACGCTAGACATAAAGAACTACCTACAGAAAATACAAAAAAGTTTAAGTAACACTCAGACAGTCAGGGGGCTTGTTACGGTACTTTAAACGAATAAGTGATCATAGTAAGCTCTTTGACTGTTTTCTTCGGGCTATGGCAACAAACAGCACTCGCACGTTCAAATACGTTATTTACACGAATATGGCTTAATTAAATCAAACGTCGATTCCGTAATTACGGCTCGATAATTAACACATTGTTGTTTTGTAATTATCTTCCTTTATTAGTAAGCTCTGTAAATGTAGATAAACATGATTAAATAAACAGATATTGTTAACTTGTACATGCAGAGGCACATGAAAACATGGATAGCTTTATTTTGTATTTTGTTTATTATACCTAACATTGATTAATGTTAAATTGTAAACGCATCACTAGTCTTAAATTAAGATAAAGTATACTGTTGTTCTACTTGTGTTTAGACAGCACGTCAGCTGTCACTCTCACTGTCTTTCATTCATTGTCTTTGTTGTACTTTCTCGCTCCAAAATAAATTCTAAGTTAATCCACTTTCTGGTGTTTCCTTTTACTTATTAATCCTGCAATGAAGAATAAAAAAATATATTTAAAAAAATGGTAATTAAACATCACACTGCACATTAAACCCGATAGGTGTCGCATTATGTTTGGTCTTACCCGTGGTGATTATTACATGCATGGTTCTGTCACTGCTGCTATTTATCAAATAATCACTACGTTATAGGATATGATAAACTGTCAAGCGTGAGTCAAACTTGCGTCATGCTAGCGTGCTCAGAAAAAAAACGAACTTTTACATTTGCGTGGTTATTCATTGACAACGGTTGACAAGATTCGGTGGGGGGTAGTCGAACGAAAAGCATGGTCGAACTATTTTAATGATTTTTATTTATCATTTAAAGAGCTTTAGAGTGCAAGTTTGGTGTAGTTTGTGTTCTAATGTTTAGTGAAGTGATAAAAATCTGAAATTATTGAAATATCATTGTATTCAACGCCGCATCGAGTGAATTCGAGTGTCAAATGACTTGCTTTAGAACCGACAGCGTCTTGAAACCTGCTTCTACGGAAAGAATAGCCTCCACTGAATCCAAGAAAAGCAATAAAAACTAAACACCCGTTATTTATTGTGAACATTTATTGAGAAAAGACTCGACTCAACTTTAAACAACTAAATCTTGGATGCAAATTTATATTGGGTGCTCGCATATACTTTTGTAAACGTTAATGAACAAAAATTTGTACTTTTTATAACAAAAACTCTTTAAAAAATTTGACAATTTGTTTAGTGCTAATTTACTACGAATTTTGGTTTTCAATTATTACATTGAAAGAAAAAAAAATTTACCTTTAATCTTTACTTATTCAAATACGCAATTTTATAGACAATCCAATCAGGTAACTAGACCCAAAAACATTATGAAAACTCACCCCAAATCCCAAATTTTACAAACGCGCGCTCCATAGTAACGTGCGTTTTTGTTAAATGGTTCCTATGGCGGTCACAATAATGTGTAGTTTATGCTGTGATTATATAATAATGTTCATTTTTGTAACGTCATATGCACCGCCCACAAAACATTTCTGTTTAGCCTAATGGTCGACTGGTAGACAATACCACATGGTATTAAGTCCACCTTTTGTACGATTTTATTTTGTGCAATAAAGTTTAAATAAATATAAATAAATAATAAATAAATAAATAAATTGTTTTCACAATCACACCAATTAGCTAGCACCAAACTAAGCAAAGCTTATACTATGGCGACTAGATCACGGATAAACATACTTAAATATTTTTATAAAGATCTATGACTTAGGTACAAATGCTCGTGTTCATCACACAAACATTTGCCCCTTGCGGGATTCGAACCCGCAACCGCTGGCTTTGTAGTCCGGAGCGCGGACCACTACACCAGAGGCCCAATTCCCGTAATTTGACAATAGTCGCAATCCGGTGTCGATCCGCTCCCAGTAACATTACGATCCCAAACGGTATTTTCCTAAACCTAAAAAATTCAATTATAGTTCGTAATGCAACTGAAAATGGAAGAAACCAAAATTAGATTTTTTTTTGCTCTGTTTTTAGTCGTATTGGTATAGTTTTAATAATTTTACGTCAAATTGAAAGTTTACGAGAATACCGTTTGTGATAGTAATGTTACTGGGATCGGATCGACACCGGATTGCGACAATTGTCAAATTACGGGAATTGGGCCTCAGATGTAGATCCCATTATAAAAGTTGGTCCATTAGAGCAATAGGATCATTATCTTAGATAAACAATAAGTAGTAAAAATAATTATATTCATCCTTGAGTAGTATATTCCCCGTTCAATTTTAAAAATCAATTACGAGTAGAGTTTAAGAAAATCTATATTTACGAAATTTGGAAAACCTACTTGCCTAAGGCTTAATTGAACACGTGAAAAACAAATTTAATTGATTATGCCACTCGATTGAGTTAACAATATAAACCAACATTCTCTAAACCTGCCTTATTAATTACCTTGTCGGTAAATATAAACAAACAAATGCGGTAATATCTAAAACGTGCTGGCTTCATTAAAGCAGCACTCATATTGATTCTGTTGCCGTAATCACGGGTTGTTGATTAATGATATTGTTGTCGTAAAACTATTCGTAACATATACACGACATAACATTTCACGGTAATGCCACTTGTATGATTACAATTACTACCGAGCTTAAAATAAATAAATACATAAAATAGTTATAATTTTATACTTAATGATGAAAAATGGGTAATTTTTATTTATTCGAATATAACAATTAAAATTCTAATAACACAAAAATAAACTAACTTAAAACTAAAAGCTACCTACTCAAAAATAAAAGCGTGTCCATGAGGCAAAGAGGCGAGAATGCTAGCAGCGTTCCCACGCTGAATGGCTAAACTAAGCCTTTGAGCGAGGAACGAGCCAGCATTTTTATTTTCTGTAATTGAAATTAACTTTGGAACTATTTTTCCGAAAAGTAATTTTGCAATTGGTCCCCACGGTCCAAAAGTCTTAACGCCAAATGGCGCAAACACGTAATCACTTGCAAGGGACTCGTATTTGCGACGCTAAAATAGTTAGTTCCATACATATAGATTACATCAAAGGCTAAAAAAAGTTCATAATGGTACCTTATCCACGCGAGTTCAACTTGTACTGGTCAAGTTTTTTATTTAAGTGACAGTTTGTAGTAGGTAGGTAGGAAGTAGGTAGTAATCTCTTTAAAATTGTAATACAAATTTTGTAAAACATGATAGTTAAAATGTACAGTCAACGGCAGGTCAACCCACCCAAAAAGTTAGAAGTCAATGAACCGATTTTCTACTTTCAGTCCAACATGTAGAGATCAATATCAATTGAGATAATGTGACGTTTCAGTAGGTTGACGAGCTGTTATCTGTACCACACAACGCACTAGTTGTCTTGGTCTCGAAGTAAGGAATTAACATCGTCGTGTTACGCAGATAATGTATTTTTCTAGGGAATCTCCCATCGCACCCAGCCTCGAACCAATTTAGAAAAGTTAGTTTCCTGGATTGACGCAAACAGATAATCGAACCCGGGACTCTCGACCCGGGACGCCCGACAATACACCAATTGTCCAGGTCAGGTAGTAAGAAAAAAATATCCCTGTGTTACGACGACGTAACAGACAGTGAATTTAATATGTGAAACCCCATGGATAATAATGGCTAGTTGCACCACTAAGACAATACTGCAACTGCACTAATAAACGATACTGCACTAAAAAACATGTGTGACAAAAATAATTATAAAAAAAAGACTTTAAAACACCAAAAAGCTAAAGATAATATTAACACGTAAGTAACTAATCAGTTACTTTTGAAGTCGGTGCAACGAAAACATTCAAACTCTGATCAGCTTGCACCGACTCCAAAAGTACTTACGTGTTAATATAATATTTTGCTTTTTAGTGTTTTAAAGTCTATAATAGGGTGCTAGAAGAAGTTGACAAAATTCGAGATCTGGGCGTAATCATTGACAGCCGGTTAACGTTTATTTCCCATGTTGATAAGGCAGTTACTAAGGCAGCTCAGATGCTTGGGTTTCTTAAGCGCAACAGTAAAGGATTTAAGCACCGTACTAAAGTCATTCTCTACAATGCTCTGGTACGCACTAACCTTGAATATGCCTCCGCATCATGGAGTCCGTACTACGCTATACACTCTCAGCGGGTCGAAAGTATTCAGCGAGCTTTTACAAGACATCTAGCTTACTGTTCTAGTGCCATTTCTCATAGAGCTCCCTACACACAGCATCTCGACAAGTTTAATATCATTTCTCTTGCAAACCGAAGAGTCTTGTCCAGCATGTGCTTTCTTCATAAGCTTCTGAGCGGGCAGGTGAGGTGTTGCAGCCTTCTTCAGCGTATTTGTATCGCCGTACCACATAAGTATCCTAGATATAAGATAGTAAAAATCTTTAGAACTCCGGCTTCAAAAACCAACCTAGGTCGTCAATCTCCTTTAAGCAAAATACTAAACGACTATAATGTACTCCAGAGTAAGATGCCAGACCTGGATATATTCAATGACAGTCACGCTAAATTTAAAAAAAAAATACATGAGTACTTGTGTTCTACTTAAGAAAATATTGTTCTCCATTTGAAATGTGTCTGCTGGTTTAGTTTTATCCATAAGACCGCAACTTTGTAAATTGGGAATGTTGTGCTCACCTTTAAGTGACATAGGTATATATCAGAAATGTCTTTATGCATGTGTTGTGAAATAAGTGTTAAATATACTATGTTGTTGGTGTGACCTTTTTAAATAAATAAATAAAATAAAAATAAGTCGGTTTTATATTTTTTAATAAAATTCATTTATTTCATCAATTTTTTGTCATAAATCCTAATCTAACTGCTGAAACCGATTTCATCCTCTTTTTTTCCACCCTTAGGGGTAAAAAAAAACCGATTTTTTATTATAGTATCTTTGAAGTATTAGCTATTCAATAAAAAAAGAACCATCAAAATCGGTTTATATTTGTCAAAGATATTGGGTAACATAGACCACCTCTGAAGAATGATCTACCAAATAAATTATTTTATTTAAAAAAAGACCTAAAAAAACTAAAACGCTAAAAATAATCTTAAATAAAAACCAGGTTTTCTGCTAAACCGATATATTTTATAAGATCTTGAAAGGCACCGTAGCATTTGTTTTATAAAAGTCAAAACATATTTTTTTCTAAAGAACACTGAGAATTTTGAATGTAAAAAATATAAAAGAGGACGGTGGTGCTGGTCGCCAACAACTTCAGTACCTAATCAGTTACTTTTGGAGTCGGTGCAAACGAAACCGTAGAATCTTATCGACTGGCACCGACTCCAAAAGTAACTGATTAGGTACTTAAGTGTTAAGATTATTTATAGCGTTTTGGTTTTTTGAAGTCGTTTTTTTTTAAAAAAAATTAACTTATTTCATCTATTTTAGTGATAAATCCTAATCAAAACAAATCTTACGAGTACAAACATAATTTAACTGCTGAACACCGATTTCATTTCTTATTATTCCACTCTTAGGGGTAAATTTTTTTTCGCAAATTTTTACTATAGTATCTTTGAAGTATAAGCTATTCAATAAAAAAAGAATCATCAAAATCGGTCCACATTTGGCAAAGATGGGTAGAAGGTAACATAGATACAAAAAAAATGTTATAGATCATCATCAGAATGGGCTAGTTTCCTAAAAAAATCTAATTAGTCCGTCAGTTAGATAACAGAAAATATTGGACACGTATTTTTTATTTTCTCAATCAAACAAAAAAATTATAAAGATACAGCCCGTTAAAGTTCCGCGTAACGTCACGCCTTGCAACACTTTTCAGCAAGGCGTGACGTCATGTGCTCACTTTGATGCGCTTTATAATCGTAATTTTTTGTTTGATTGACAAAAGACAAAATATGGGTCCAATATTTTTTGATAATCTAACTGACGGACTTAATAAAATGATCATTTTTTGACCAAGGAAACTAGCCCATTTGACCAAATTTATATGGGACCATTCTGAAAGTATTACCTTTCGAACAAAAAAATCTTTTTTTTTTATCAAAATCGGTCAACGTAGTAACGAATGATCACTGAACATACATAAAAAAATATTTAAAAAAGATTCCGACGAATTGAGAACCTCCTCCTTTTTTGAAGTCGGTTAGAAATAACAAAAGCTAAACATATACTCGGAAATCATTATGGCACAAGCTTTGTAAATTTTTAGGAAAGTGCAAAAAATAAGAAAATAACTTTCCGCTTGATCCCAAATGGTAATGATAATTTAATGAAATTACTTACTGATACTTGCAGTTCTATTTATTTTGTAGAACATAGCGGCCCCTTACTTTCTATATTTCTTATAAATGTGTATTAATCACCTAACTGTAAAAAATGTATAGTGAGTTTCAAGGATTACATTGATGAGCAAATAAAATTAAAACAACAAAATACTTTTACAGAAACACATGTATTTTCTGAATTCCAAATTCAGCCTGGGTCTTGGACCAAACAACTACCGCGTGACTTCTATCTCCGATCGAGAGATATTCTTGTGCAACGTTTTTCGCAGCTATAAAAGTTGTCGTTTTATCAGATATCGGTGTCTGCTCAGACCATTTCGCCATTTTTGACACGATTGGGGCACATTCGACCCGATTTTGTGGAATACGAAACGTTATAGTGCACAGATCGGTTTCAAGCGGTTTTCCTTTGAAGTGATATGGCATTATCAATACAAACTCAATTCTGTATAAAAGTTGAAAGCGCTTTGCTTGTGTTGAACCTGCACTATATCATATACAGGGTTACATTGCAAAGGGGTGCCAAATCTTTAGGAGTGGCTCAGAATCAGTAACTTAATCGAACTATGCAAAAAACAAAAAAAACACATTAAATTATTTCTATCCGCTGTTAAAAATCGTACGCGAGGATTATTTGACTCATTCATGAAAAAAATGCACCGTATGTGCACTGCGTAAGGTCCTTGTAGGCTCGCCGTACCTACGCCTCTGATGAATGACCGCTTAAGTCGCGCGACTTTCGTAATCTCTCTATTAACTTTATTTTCGGATATTTTAAAGTAATTTTATTTTCGTAACATACGATTATTAAGAATAATAACGATTAAGACGCTTCTTTATATTGCTCCCTAGATGTTGTTTTTTAAAATTTGGCACCTCTTTGCAATGTAACCTTGTTTAAAAATGAATCCCTATTTACCTTGGTCATGACTTGAAAACGACTTTACCGATTTCATCCATCTTTTTTCAAAGTTTTCTAAGACTTTGTAAAAGGTTCCAACGGTAAAAAAGGAAAGTTGTGCAGAGAACCCTTTATGAATGAACTAGAGACCACGCAAACGAAATCGCGGGCAACTAGAGTTGTAAATTGACGGTCATATGCTATAAGCGTCCGTCATTTATGATAAATGCTCGGTCACATTGGACATTTATTGTCACGATGGCCACATATTTTTTTTAGTATAAACTAAAAAAAAAGAAGAATTCCTCTAAAGTAAATCTTAAATGTTGTATTTGACAATAAAAACATACAATAAAACATGTAATTTGATCTGGATTGAACAAAACAAAACTAGCGCGTAACGATACGACGCTTTTTAGCTTGTTCGTGCAGAAAGATAAATTAATTTTAGAAATTTAATTTCGTTATAGATCATCACTACTAAAGCCTGTCTTTCTTATAATAAAGCACTTATCTGTGACCATTTTTTTTTTCATAGTTTGTCAATAGAATTGATTGTGACGTTAGTGACAATAAATGTCCAAAATGTCCGGTCACATTGAGAAAATGTCCAATTTGCTCGGGCATATTGGTCAGACATTTATAACGTGACGGTCACTTTACAACTTTACGGGCAAGGGCAACCATCTAATCTTAATTTTTGTCAGGCATGTATTATAACGTTATAAATGAGTATGAATTAGAGCATACTTAATAAAAACAGTAAATAGAAGTGCGTACAGACTAAAAAAATTATAAATATTTCACACATTCAATGATTCGGAATAACGTAAGTTAAATTGTTGTCTTTATACTCTTATTACCAATAAAGGTTTTTTTTTTAATACGAAAAACAACCGTATTTTGCAACATTCATTTATGCTACGCTCCGCTATAACGTTATGTTATTTAGCCTTTAACCTTTCTCGTTAAATAGACTATCCAACACAAAAATATTTTTAATACGAACCAGGAAGCCTACTACGAAAAACGAAATACGATGTTTCGGACGAAACGAAAGACAAACGATACGCAAACTATATGCTTACTAACTACGTAACACTTTTGGATGTCGATGTTTTAATCGGATCCGACATATTTTCGGAACGACTTCGTGAATGAATGAATAAAATGTTATTTATCGTATTATTTCAAAAAATCCGAAGCGTTTCGTAGTAAGCAATCCGAAAAACGATTATCGTATTGACGGATTTCGTTTTTCGTAGTAGACCTGCAGAAGTTCCCGCGATTTGTGCGTGCAACCAAAGATTTCTTTATTTTTCTTTGGTGCAACCAAACAAACTCTTCAGCAATATTAGTATAGATATAGGCCCTCTTAAGGACATTAATCATATACTGGTCGTCTATCCACATCTCCTACAATATCTAGAGCATAAAAATAATATTATCACATTAGCTTAACCATTGTTACGCGTCGTAATGTGTCTAGTAAATAACGTTATTAAATAAATATAAATAAATAAATATTGGACAACATCACATACATTGCTCTGATCCTATGATAAGTAGCTTAAGCACTCGTGTTACAGAAATCAGAAACAACGATGGTACCACAACACCCAGACCCGAAACAATATAGAATAGTTATTTTTCTACATTGACCGACCGGGAATCGAACCCTGAACCTCAGAGATAGCGACACCAAGTCCGGTATGCTCGCCTCTCGGCTATGGAGGTCGTTAAAAATAATAATAAAAATTTGCTCAAGTTTTACTAAACTCAATTATTGAGAAAACATCTTTAATTATTAGGGATTGATAATTGTAATAGATAAAATAGATAAATAACTTAAAGTTTTTGCTCTTACTTTCGGAATCATATTTCGCGTTATAAATCCGGAGAAACCCCTTTGATTGATGGTAATATCTTCCGCTCACGACCGCCTTCCCCTTCTCTCCAGATAATGTCAAAATTTTGACGTTATCTCTATCGTTTGTTACCTCCTCACTTTGATTACAATGTTACAAAAATAAATCTTTAGAATATTTTCTTAGTTTACATTTGAACTAAGAAAAAAATATAAAGAAATATTTTTGTTATTACAAACTTGTTTCCTTTCTTCCTAGCCCTTTATTTTATCGTCCGACGTCCATCGACGTCCACTGCTGAACATAGGCCTTCCCGGAAAGAGGGGGATTGCCAATACTCACCACGCTTGGCAAGCGGGTTGGCGAGCACAGATTTTTGTAATATTTCGCACGCAGGCGCTACTGCCCGTCCCGTGCTAGAGGAATTAGTCGCCTCTTAAGACACGCCTCCTGTTGCGGTAGGGAAGTGTATTATTTACGGCCGTCCCTATACGGCACACAGCGCTTTATTTATTTAAACTCTATTGCACAGATAAAAATCGTACAAAAGGTGGACTTCATGGCATGTGGCATTATCCAGCCGACCATTAGGCTTTGTCTCATTCCTGATTGGGGTACGCTTGATCATGGTCCTAAATACAGCAAGTTGGTTATTGTATATAGAGTAACCGCTATAAGACCACTGGACCCGTAAGACAGGGCAACCAGATTTTGGAGCATGGCTACACACCCAGGGTTACCTGCCTGCTAGGGAGGCAGGTAACCCTGGGTGTGTAGCCATGCTCCAAAATCTGATGAGCACCAAAACACGATATGATATGATATGATATAGCGATATATCGACATCAACTGTAAAAATATGATAGATATATCCGCCATGTTGAATCGTCGTGCCGATGACGTCACATATTTTGATCGCTGTTTCTATGAAAATTCAAAATGGCGGCTATTTCTATCATATTTTTACAGTTGGTGTCGATATATCGCTGTATCATATCATAATATCATATCGTGTTTTGGTGGTCACGCTAGGGGGGCTGAAGTCTATATGTGCGGATTTCCTCGCGACGTTTTCTCTCACTCCGAGCAAGTGGTATGAGTTACCTACATAAGAAATCTATAGGTATGTGCTGGGATGTAAACACACGATTCTTGGAATCGAGACGAGAGCCAACCACTAAGCTCCAATAAAAAAATATTATATAACTCTTGGAATCGAGACGATAGAAACTCTCAATCATTTAGGTACCAGTGGTTAGAAATTCAAATAGGCGCAAGATCGCGATGACTGAGCGATGATCATGATCTGTACTCAGAATGGTCACTGTAACAACTCAAGCCCGATACTGGGGGCTGGAACTCTGTAACACAGGGTATCCTTATGCTTCCTTTATATAAAAATCCAATCAGTTGCGAACTACGATGCCGGACAAACACAGACGTCGAACTATAAGTAAGGGGCTAAAAAAAGGTACCATAGATGCCGATGCATTTGAACGTGCTGTCTCGTAAATAACCCTCTCTAGACGAACCCATTTATCCCTGCTTAAGACACTGAATAATTGTTTGTCGTTGACTGACGGTGGCTCCAATAACTATCAGTTTGTAGTATGGTTCTCTTGGTACTAATCGGTGGTCGGGGGAAAAGTCTCTTCGCATAATAGTATGTATAAACATGTTATGAAATCTCTTTGGCTGTACTGTAATTTGTATCTGGCTGGTTCTGATTTTGAAATAAGAAATGTTGTTTTTAGATATTTTTCATTTGTTTTTCTTTTAGTCAAAAGTGTGAATCTCATAGTTGAGGTCACTGAACAAGTAATACTACGTTTTAGTTAAGGTGAGGCCTGTGCTCTGCAGTAGGACGTATTAGGCATACTTTAAATACTAACACGAGCTTCTAGCCGCGTGGCTAGCGAAAATATCGCGAGTCGACAAGTTTTTTCTTTGTATTTCAATTAATAGTACCTATACATAATTTCTTTATCTATTTCTATTTGAAGCACGATATAAATAACAAAACACGCTACCAGATTTGAACTAATCTTTGCGGCTAATTTCGCCTAAATGCGCACGAGCTTTGTGATGGTAAGAATAAGAATAATTTATTTATAACCTACTATACCTATGGTACCTATCTATTGCACTATTGAGGTTTTTTAAAACGTTTATACCTGAAGGAAGTTACTATACTTATCCAAAATCTTTAAATCAGTCCTTAATAAAAACTCGGCAAATACTCAAGATTAAAATGGAAGATTCGAATTAATCACCTACCTACTAACTTATATTGATACATGAGGCCAGGTGGATTAAAAAGAAAAGAGTAAAGGCTATAAAATATAAAACATCACATTTATTGAATACATTTATTTATTTAATAGGAGCAACCAACAAATCTTACACCAATGATACAATTAACAAGTAACAGGTTTAAAATATGAGCTAAGTGTAGATTCAGTTACAGGCTGCCACGACTTGCAAATGTGAGTTATAGTTTACTTCTAAAACAAGAGCTTACTTATAAAATAAAAATGTAATAATATTTTTAGGACTTAATTTTAGTTAAACAATAGCCAAGATTTACAGATAAGAGTTATATGCTTAGTTCTTCTATAGCCAATTTTTTAAATTTGGGGAGTGTGTTGGAAAACATTCTTTAAAAATAAGAAGATCTTAAACCATGTCGATTGATGCTGTATTAACACTATTTCTAAGTTTAGTTCGGTAATAGTCCAGCCACAAGGTGCGGTTGGACTGAGATATAAAGACCCAAATTGAAACAACAATGCTAGGAAGCATTTCAGCACAGTCAAAAACAAGAATGAAAAAACCACTTGTCTCCGTCACCATGTATATGATGTGACAAGCAACTAACGCGACTCCACTCACCAGGGATAGTAACGTTGCCATCTGGATTTTGGCGCTCATGTTGCGATTAGAACGTTCAATTTCAGATCTTCTTTTCACCAGATTCCACAACACAATCATGTATATTACAAAAATCACAAAACTAAACAAATATGACGTCTTGGTAATTACAAAATTAAAAATACCAAATTTTTGATTCGAAATATTTAAGCCCAGGTAAGTCAATGCTCCTAAAACCGTAGGTGCTCCCCACGCCAGTAATGCGCTTTTCCAGAACCTTCCATAAACAGGAGGTTTAAAAATCTTTACTATAGTAGAATAAAATATTATACACAACACTAACAACCAGAGTATATAAGCAAATACAGCCATTATATACAAATTATAAAGTATTATAAAGATTTGATCATAGACCATAAATTGGCTTCTGTTTATCATATATTCTACAAAACTTTTATAAAACGCAGCAAGACTTACGTTCATAAAAACATAATTCTTAAATGTTCGCCATTTTCGTATTAAAATCCATGATATTAGCTCATAACAAACAGTCATTATTGTCAGTAAAATAACAAATAAACTAAAATATTCGTACACCTCCCAATAAATATCCCAGTCGTAGTCTTCCTCTATAGAAGAATCATTCCTATTTATGCCTGATGTGTTTTGTATTGTTGTGTTCTCTAACTCCATGATTCTATTATTAAATTATATTCGAGAATGCGCAATCAGTAATTATTAAACTTAAATATTTTTTTCCTTATTGATACGTCTTGTAGTTCTTAATTTTCAAAACGAAATGGTTTAATTTCTCAAGTCCCATGGAAGCCTTTAGTTCGCGCTGGTTCTAAGTGGTTCTTGAACAAAATTATCAGTCACAACTATTTCTAATTCAGTAAAATAAGTGCAGAAATCTTCAGTTCCATGAAAGTTCGCGCTGGTTCTGAGTGGTTCTTGAACAACATTATCACTCACAACTATTTCTAATTCAGTAAAGTAGGTGCAGAAAATGCAGTAATGAGTTCCAAAAACTCTTTTGCTTCTTTCTGGCTTTATTCGAGCTCACCGAAGACTAATCCAGTCTAATTAAAATTTTATGCTTGAAATTGATGCATTTCGAAAGTCTTAAATACTTTTTTGTAAACTTAAACTTTGATCCCACTGAATAATTACTTGTTTACTCGTATTCTGCAAATGTTGCTAGTGTACTGAATAAAAAAGGACCAAGGTCGACCCGGTTAATTATTTTTATCGTGAAGTTGATTAAGCTATACATGCTCTTTATTCATTTTTATCAGGAAGCCATACAAATATTAAAATCGTTAAAAAAATACCGACTAATTTACTAAAAAGAGGTAACAAAGTTTAGATTGTTTTGCGCTTTTCGGAGTAGAGATGCAGCAGGTCTACTACGAAAAGCGAAATCCGTCAATACGATAATCGTTTTTCGGATTGCCTACTACGAAACGTTTCGGATTTTATGAAATAATACGAGACATAGCACCCTTATCATTCATTCACGAAGTTGTTCCGAAAATATGTCTATGCATCCGATTAAAACATCGACATCCAAAAGTATTTCATAGTAAACCTATCGTTTGCGTATCGTTTGTCTTTCGTTTCGTCCGAAACATCGTATTTCTTTTTTCGTAGTAGACTTCCTGGTACCTTGGGGCCCTGAGTAGCCAACCGATAAGCCTGGTCATTCAGCGATGCAACCAGCCTTTTGGGCACTTTTGACTTTTCTTAGGGAATATGTGTTAATAGGCTTTTATAAACATGAAGGTATGAATAAGAAAAGGTAAATAAGTTTTGCCAATTGGAGTCAGTATTAAGTAGAGATTTGTCAATGAGTGTTGAGAGCGATTTGGCAAGTGAAATCCTCGCCCCTCTTGGAATCCTTTTGACCACTGGTATAGAGCTATGGAGGTGAGTGATTAAAGATTCGAATGACGAATGAGAGGAAGAAGAATGAATACTTGGTTGAGTGGGCAAAGGGAGTGAATTGCGATGATTTAAAAAAAAGTTGATAATTTATTGCACCTATTTAAGTAATATTTAAGTAATATTATTATGTCCCCCGAATGCTAACAATTTTCTCTATTTACAATCTATTTCTAAGTTTTTAGTTCGCTTTTATTATCGGCGATCGTGTTTTTATTTATTTATTTATTTACAAATATAAAAATAATAAAGTTTTTACCAATTTAATACATTTTATTTATTTACTGTTAAGTCTAAATACCTAAATACAAAAACATGACATTACTCATAAACTTCATTATGGTAGCTATGAAATTTATTGCAGTACAGGTTTATGCTTAAAAATATATTTAATAATTTTCACCTCTGCCAACATTTGATTTACGGTAAGACTCATAATGATATAATTATTGCAACGAAATATTCTAAACTCTATACTACGTTAGTTGTCGCTGTATTAACTCTATTTCTTAGGCTAGTTCGGTAATAGTCCTGCCACAAGGTGCGGTTCGACTTCGCGATAAACATCCAAATTGAAACAACGATACTAGGAATCATGTCGGCATCGTCTATCATCAGCATAAACAACCCTCTTGTCTTCGACACCATGTCTATAAGGTGACAAGCGACTGACGCGACTCCACTCATCAGAAAT
The DNA here is from genome assembly GCA_963576865.1 of Anania hortulata. Taxonomy (NCBI): domain Eukaryota; kingdom Metazoa; phylum Arthropoda; class Insecta; order Lepidoptera; family Crambidae; genus Anania; species Anania hortulata. Next base: position 4,853,022 of record OY756400.1, read on the forward strand.
AGGAACGTTGCCATCTGGATTTTAGCACTTACGTTGCAGTTAGAACGCCTAATATGAGATTTTCTTTTCAACAGATGCCACAAAACAATTATGTACATGACAAAAACTACTGAACTGATCAAGTATGACATAAGCATAATAAAAATTTCTAAGATATCAAAATTTTGATCTGAAATGTTTAAGTTCAGAAAGTTCAAAGCTCCTACAGCCGTAGGTAACCCCCACGCCAGCAACGCACTTTTCCAAAACTTTCCATGTACAGGGGGTTTAAAAATCTTTACTATGGTAGAATAAAATAATACACACAATACTAACAACCAGAGGTTATAAGCAAATATACCCAAAATATATAAATTATAAAATATTAATAACATATTATTATGCCTATCCATGTTTCCATAACTTGTATTAATGATATATTCCATTAAGTGTTTACAAAAGGCAGCGGCACTCACATTTATAAAAACATAGTTTTTAAATGTTCGCCATTTTCTTATTAAAATCCATGATATAAACCCACAAAAGACGGTTATTATTGTCAGTGAAATAACAAATAAACTAAAATATTCGTACACCTCCCAATAAAGATCCCAATCGTATTTTTCCTCTTTTGAAGAATCATTTGCGTTTATGTCTAATGTGTATTGTATTGTCACGTTCATATTGTCTTTCATTAAATATTGTAAGTTGATAAAATATATAATCACAAATCAAGCTACTAATAACAAAAAGTATTTGTAAACTAAGATCGATTTTTCTAATACCCCACGAAGTCCTGATAAAAAAGTGATGTTTGTCATAGCTCCAGTTCCATGAAAGCTTGTTTTAACACTGGTTTCAAAAGGCTGTCGAAGGTAAGTATTTTCCAGTCACTCTTATTAGAATGCAGTGACTTTTGGATGAGTTCCAAAATCCTTCTCGCTACTTTCTGGATTTTTACGAGCTGCCTTTGTCTCTCTCATTAAAACTCTCACCAAATTTTTATTTCTGGTATTATTATTGTGAAAAACTAAGCGATTGATGTCACTGAATATTTACTTTTTTACTCGTATTCATCAAATGTTCATATTGAACTAAATAAAAACCACTCACCAAGGACGACTCAGTTAATTATTTTTATCATAAGGTTTAATTAAGCTACACGTGATCTTTGTTTGCTTTTATCAAAAAGCCATATAATTAAAATAATAGTGTAACTAAATTTGACAAAAACATAACACCAACTTTAAATAAAAAGAGGTAAATCTCTATATAAAAAGACAAGACCTGACTCACTCATTCATTCACTGACTGACTCATTAACGCCCAGCCCAAACCCTTGAATCTAGAATGATGAAACTTTGCACAGAGGTTCCTTTAATAACATAGACAAGGTATAAGAACGGATTTATGGAAATTTAACCTATAAGGGGTAAAAATGACAATTAAAGTTTGTATGAAAGTTCGTCATTTCTGAAGTTAGAAAGATTTAAATTCGTATTTAAGCTACTCTTTCTTTGTATATAAAATATACTGTTTTCGGAGTTTTTGAAGAAATGCATCCCTAAGAGGGTGAAATTGAGTAGGAAAATTTGTATGGGAAAATCTTTTTTGTAATCTATGGACTGAAATTTGACACAAATACTCACTAAAAAAAAATGAATACCTGTTTCAGTATTTGTCAACTTGCATCCCTGTAGAGTGTCAAATTGGGGATGAAAGAATTTATGTAAAATCTTCATCCTGCCCAAATGGCTTAGGATAGAGAGTTAAAATTTAGTCTCTAGCTATAATTTGACATGGGTTAACTTTTAATACAATCCCAAGAGAGTAAAATAGAGGGAAGAGGTCTTAAAACAACTTACAATACAGACTTTTTTTTCCTAAAAATATCATTTTCTGAGGCGTGTAAGATTCCAACTCTGGCGTACCAGTTGTAAAGTTTAGCGCTAGATTTCAGGCTGCGTGGGTAATCCTGTTAATACACTATAAATTAGCTTACTTTTGTTCCGAATAAGAGGGTTAGATAGGGACCGTATTTACTTAGTAAGGGTGATCCACCTTGGACTTCATCATCATTGAAGTCGTGTTAAAACCTTAGTCACAATTAAAGCAAACCTAAACATAATAGTTTGGTGTAGGTATATTTTGTTATTTATTCCGAAAAACCCACTGATATTACTAAGAGACGTTAGTTAACAAATTTCTGTGACAAACTAAATTACACGCGTGCGAAGCCGCGGGGAACAGCTAGTTATCATTATAAAGTCGAGTCAAGTATGATAATGTGGATTAGTTTTACTATAATTATCATGTGTCTTACTTGGACTTCGGTTCGGCAACTCCACAAAGATTATTTACATCTTTTTAGATAAAGTTGGTTTCATTTTTAGTATAGTTTTAATTAATTAATTTTAACGGCTAATCGAACTAGATGAAATTTACATGGAACTAACTTCAATGTATGCTTTACTCAACAAAAAATCCAGTATAATCTAAGAATCATCAAAACTGAACACCTCAATAAAGATGTGTGGTTATGATAAAAAGTCCATTTTTTTTTTAAAGAAAAGCAATTATAATTTTTTTAAAGTCATTTCTATTGGTAAAAATTAGGAGATAGAAGTACTTGTATGAGGTTAAAAAGATCAAGGTGACTTATTCGAAACAAATTTTAATTTTATAAAAATAAAAATAAATATTTTTTAATATTTATTTCTGATAAAATGAACTTAAATTAGCCATATTATTCTAAACTATGTCGATTCTTGCTGTATTTACACTGCTCATTAGTCTATTTTGGTAATAATCCTGCTACAAGGTGCGGTTAGACTTCGCAGCAAACACCCAAATTACAATAATGAGGCTTGGGAGCAGGTCAGCATTATCTACCACAAGAATTAACAATCCTTTTGTAGTCACCGTCAGTAAGATGTAACAGGCGACCGACGCGACTCCACTCATAAGGAATAGTAATGTTGCCATTTTAATCATAGCGCCCAAGTTGCTGTTGGAACTCCTAATTTCAGATTTTCTCATCAACAGAGTCCACAATACAATCATGTACATCACAAAAATAAATAAGTTTATCAAAAAGGCAAGCATGTTTTTTAAATCATTTAATATATCTTGATTAATTAAGTTTATTGCTCCTAACCCCCCCCCCCCCCAAGCCAGCAACGCACTTTTCTAGAATCTTCCATTTACAGGCGGCTTAAAAATCTTTACAAGGGTAGAATAAAATAATGCACACAATACAAATAACCAAGAGTTGTACACAAATAAGGCTAACGAGTATAAATTTGATAAAATGGCTCAGTCACTCCTTCATAGCTAATACCCTACCAAACCATCACTGAAGTCGGATAGTGCCCAGGTTGCACTCTGTCGACTATTTCGAATTAGGAAGCTAGAATGCTTTGAGCATAAATACGGTCATTTTGTTTGTTAAAATGTTGCTCAATTGTAAAAAAAATCTCATCCGTAAACAAACATTTTCTGTGACCTCCCTTTGCTTCAGTAGTTGTTTCGTTTTTACCACCCTATTCTTTTTTAAATTATCAGTTAAGAAATCACCAGTACGTCTCTTATAGGCCTGAAGTCCTAAGTCATCTTTTAAAATAAGCGACATGGTTCTAGGTGCTATCTTCATCTCCCAAAATAAAATCTTCGGACAGGATTTCTTCGAATTCTTTCCCTTACTGCTTTGACCACCTTTTTCGTACGAACACTACGTGGACGGCAACATCTTTTTCTGTCACAAACGGAGGTCTCATTGTACCTATTAATAGCCCGGTACACAAACATTGTACTAATATCAATCGTATGGAGAGTTTTAAAAATTGCATTTGGCTCCATACCTATTTTGTGTAATGAAATCACAGCGATTCGGTTCTCTTTATCACAAAATATTGTACAATGTATTTGCGCCAAAATGAGAAAACCCAATGAACAATCATATAAAAATGACAGATTCTAAATTCAAATGTAATATTTTGTTTATTTTTAATAGTAACAGTATTCGGACGGCGCTGTTTAGCATTCGTGTATTAATACACAAAAAATGCGAAACTGAGTTATGAATGCAGTCTCGTTCCATATTAAAGAAGGTTTCTGATTATTAAGAAATAATAAAATAAAAAAATGTATTTAAATAGATAATTGCAAAAAATTAATAATGCAAATTGTCTATCTCAAATTTTATAATTTGCATTAATGTGTTATACCACATATTTTACTTAAGTTCAACTACTTAAACATTTTATGATTTGTATAGTGAGCCACATACAGTTCCAAATAAATTGTAAATTATTATGACCATTATCATTATCATCAGCAGCCGTTGAAAGTCCAGTGCTGGACATAGGCCTCCCCTATAGAACACTACAGCGAGCGGCTCTAGGTCGTTTGCATCCAGCTTCTGCCCGCAACCTTGACCAGGTCATCGGTCTACTGCGTGAGAGGCCTGCCCACGCTGCGTCTTCTATGCGGTTCCTTCTCCAAATGGTGTACCAACATTTTACCAAAATTTTAATTGACGTTTTAAAAAGCATCTCAAGGGGCCAATAGGTCTTCGATGTGATTTTTTAAAATAAAAATACAAGGAAAGGCTGTTGAAGGAGGTATTACGTCGACAAAAGCTTTTTTTGAGGGAAATCGGAACGTTCTTTGAGAAGTTATATACCTCGGACACTAAACGTGTAGTAGCTCAGCCTCAGATTCAATTGTCAAGCTGACCAGACACTAAACAGCAGATATCCCTGATATCACAGTCTATACGAGATGTGATGATGGAATCACCTCAGGGCTTCTGAATACCGATACTGAAAGTCCTTCAAAGACTCTTAACTCCGTCTTGCTCGAGGGAATATGGCTGGAGGCATGGAACAGGAGCGTGGTGGTGCTTTTTTTCAAGAAAGAAAAACACAATTGGTGATGATCCTACAACAACACTTGTGAACATGTCGCTCAAAGACCCCGGCACAATGCAAATGAAGGTCATGTCGAATGCCCATGTTGCGCCATACCCAGTATCAGTTAAGAGCTCTATCCTCGAAATTATTGACAAATACATCTACCTGGGACAAGAGATCTAGTTACTTAACTTCGAAGTCGAGTTTTGAAAAAGAGGTCAATCGTTGAATCCAACTAGTCTGGACTGCGTTTTAAAAACTACACAACGTCTGTTACTCTGTGTAACACTGACTTACACTGACTGTCGTAGCCCAACAGTTTAGCAACCTAAAGTGGCAGTAGACGGGGCACATAGTACGTAGAACTACAGAAAATGGGGCAGAAAGGTTCTAGAGTGAAGGCCACGTAGGTGCACCTGCAAGGTGGACAGGCAACCTGCTAAAGGTTGCAGGAAGCAGCTGAATACAGACCGCTTCAAACCTACCAATCTAGGCTTACCAAGTCATTTGAGGAGGCCTATGGCTGTAATGATGATTTTATACGATCTCGGAAAACCCTATTTTGAGAATAATTATGCAGAAGACGCTATGTTGTTATTTTCCAAATAATAATGTAAGGTAAATAAAAAATAAACAGCATTATAACCTGTTTTTGCTATACAAATGTGCCTCTGTTATTTTGCAATTATGTGTTAAGGCACATAACACATTATTGCTAAAAGGAAAATCCCTAATTATATTTTTACAATAACAATTTTTCCGAATTATTAAAAAAACCCACCACATTATTTAACAGTTTTTATTGATAATATTAATCTTCAAAATGTAAACCAAATCCTTCTAATATTGTTTTATGAATATACTTAGCACTACAACATAAAGTCGTTTAAAAACTTCAAACGCTCGTAGCTCAAATGTGTCCAAGTGTGGGATAACACACGAAATCTAAACAGCGTCCAATTTTATGGCCATACTAAGTATATTGAATTTAATTGATTTTTAACTTTAAGTCCGACAACAGACAAAAATTTACGTTTTATAGTAGGTTGACGAGCTGTTATTCGTACATTTATTTTGTAATGTAAACATACTATTAAAAAAAAGAGGCTGTCATAGTGACCGAGTTTCTTGCGCCGCTTTATCTCGGCACTAGTCCACAACGTTATCCCAAAGCAGTGATAGGGTTAAAAAATTCAAATCAATTCTGGTAATAAAATCAAGTTATTATTCTAATTCTAATTTAACTGGCGTTTATTCATGCCAGCAAGGATTTAAAAAAAAAACAACTAAAAAAATTAAATATTTATTTTTAACGAACTTTCAGTGCAACTCCTTTTCAAAATAGCTATATTCTAAGCTATGTCTATTATTGCTGTATTCACACTGTTCCTGAGTCTACTTCGGTAATAGTCCTGCCATATAGTGCGATTTGATTTTGCAGCAAACACCCAAATTGCAATAACGATGCTTGGAAGCAGGTCAGCATTGTCCACCACAAGGGCTAACAAACCTTTCGTCTTGGTCATTGCGTCTATGATGTAACAAGCGACAGACGCGACTCCACTCATTAGGAACAGTAATGTTGCCATTTGAATCTTAGCGCTTCTATTGCTGTTTGAACTTCTAATGTCAGATTTCCTATTCAGCAGAGTCCACAACACAGTCATGTACATGGCAAAAATTACAACGTTATTCGAATATGGCAACAAATATATTAAACAATCGAATATATTATATTCATTGTCTGCATTGATGTAGTTGATCGCTCCTAAAACCGTGGGTACCCCCCACGCCAGCAACGCACTCTTCCAGTACCTTCCATTTACAGGGGGCTTAAAAACTTTTACTATAGTGGAATAAAATAATGCGCTCAGCACTAATAACCAAAAATTGTAAGCAAATAAGGCTGATGTATATAAATTTACAAAAATTAAATACGAATCATTGGTTAAGGTAATCGCATTTAAAATTTGATCCACTAAATGCTTTAAAAATGCAGCGGCGCTTACATTAGTGAATACGTAGTTTCTAAAAGTCCGCCATTTTTGTATCAAAATCCACGATGTGAACCCATAAAATACAATAATTAATGTCAGCAAAATAACAAATAAATTGCAATAGGCATACATCTCATAATAAATATCCCAATAGTCATCTTCCTCATCTGAAGAATTCGCGTTTGTGTCTGACGTGTTTTCGACTAAATCCATCCCATAAAAATAAATACTTCTTGAAGTTGAAACAAAAGCAGTAATTAGATTAAAAAATCAATTCGAAACGAACTGACTTTAGAACTGCAAATCTTTTTTAGCTTTATGTATTAAGTACACTCTGGTTTTTGACAAAAATCAAGTCACTTTGGAATCTCCTGTGTTTGGGCACGTCGCTGTTTCAATAATCTTTGCTTTTTTAGTTGCCTGTTACGTGAGATAATCTTAAACCATACCATTTAACTTCTTAATTTTACTTGTTAGGTTTAATCTTTCTTATAAGGACCTGTGCACTTTTATGTAAATTAGGAAAACATGTGTAACAAAAAGTTGACAGAGAACTAAATAAAAAGAACGGACTTACCAAGGACGACCGAGTTCATTATTTTTATTTATCATGCCCATAGTTAATTATGCTTTATTATGTGCACTTTAGTGACTTATATCAGAACACCATTAATGATGTAAAAATATTTTAAATACATAGAAGTAGTGGTCTCAATGTAACAGTAACTAAGGTGAGTAGCCCTTAAATTAGCGACTCAACGAATGTTAGTACGAATATCTCACGAAAACTCATTAAAATACAGATAGATAGATAGATAGATACTCTTTATTGTACACCATACAAAGAAGTTACAATTTGTGTTTACAGAAAGATGCACAATTTAGGCTGTCTTATCGCTAAAAGCGATCTCTTCCAGATCAGTTCATAACAGCGCGCAATGAAACGTGGCTGTTACGACAGTCGCTGAGTCTTTAAGTAGCGAAAATTGAGGAAAATAATACTTTTCGCATGGACGCAATTGTTCGAATAAAAAGTTCTATTCTCAGTTTGTAGCTATTACGTTGGCCTATCAATCGACGTATAAACAAATTAAATCGGTCAAGCGATTAAAAAGATGAAAGAACATGTATTTTTGTCAAGAAAAATATTGATTTATTTAAGAGGGCGGGCGATGTCAACTCCAGAATTAAAAGGAATCCTAATAGACTAGTACTAAGCACTATACCAAGATCACAGAAGTACAGCAAAAATTGTCCCGCTATGTGTGTAAAAATTTATAATAAGGTTCCCAAGGAAATAAGAGAACTAAACTTTAACTTGTTTAAAAATAAACTTTACAAGTGGCTGCTACAAAACAATTTTTATGATGTAAGACAACTTCTAGAAAATAATAGACTTTGAACTTGCATTTATCATTAGCAAATCATGAGGACTTTTTGTTTACACTATTTATGAAATCTGTATTATTAATTAAATTGGACATCATTGTTTTTTTTTTGACATTTATTCATTTTATTCTGGACGTGACATTTGATTTAATTTTTCATTTATAAACAGGCTCTTGACATTTCAATAATGTTTTTTTTTTCAACGACATTTGCATGCTCCTTTATGTAGCTTAACATGTGACTCTAAAATGTATTTAAGAACTGTTTGATGCAAATAGATAAATTTGAATTTGAAGAGAATTAGCTTGTTTTTTTTCGGTTGGTCAATATTGTTTTTCTTTTGAAGTATAATTTCTAGAAACATATGCTATGCTCAGATTGTTGTGTAGGTTTTGACAATTTTTGAGATATTTTTTAAACATTGTTTTGACAAACTGCGCTAAAGTAGTAGTAGCTTTTGAAACCATATACTAGTTTACATTTGACGACTAATACTCACCTTAATGATATTTGGCACTGATAAAGCTTGTACCGACTGAAAGGACGTAGACAACTCTTCTTAATCGGGGTGGATGAAAAAGTAAGTGAAAGCCGTATTCTAAGCCGCGGGAACAGGTAGTACATATAGGGGTGTTCATTTGAAATTTTTCTAAGATCCAGACAATTTACCTCTAGGCTTAATGAAGTAAAACTCCTTATTATTTAATACGAGATTGTTTTAAATATATATAAATAGTAGGTACTAGTACGTATTCTGTGATTTGGGTAAGTATTTAGGGTGCCACTGTGCCAGACTTAGCTCTATATTTCACAATGGTAGAAGAGTTACAATGATTAGCTATACATGGCTTAGTTTAAAAGAGATATCGGTTCTGCGACAGATGTGGCCGGCTCACATCTACTTTAGATTTTTGATTAGATTTTTGGACTGTATCCATCACTTTGGTCTTCTACCTGATGACCTCGTCCCGGATATTATGCCTTAACGAAATTTCAAGCATCGACATTTCCATAGCTCGCTGTGTGTCGTGAAGCCGGTGGTTCCACGCTTTAAATTTAAATTATTATCAATATTTTTATAAAATTTGATTTACAATCGTTGCTGTATGCGACGGATAAGGTTTAAGAAAAAATAGATTTTTTTTATAATGTTTTTATTGTTCGCAAAGTATATAATTGAAATTTGCTATACTGTAAGCCATGTCGATTGTCGCTATATTGGCAGTGTATCTAAGTCTATTTCGGTAAAAGTCCTGCCACAAGGTGCAGTTAGACTTCGCAGCAAATACCCAAATAGCAATAACGATACTAGAAAGCAGGTCAACATTATCAACCATGAGAATGAACAAACCTCTCGTGTTGGTATTTACGTCTATAAAATGACAAGCGACCGACGCGACTCCACTCATTAGGAACAGTAATGTTGCCATTTGTATCTTCGCGGTCCAGTTGCAGTTGGCACTCCTAATGTCAGATATCCGCTTCAACAGAGTCCACAATTCAATCACGTACATGACTAATATCACCAAACTAATCAAATATGGCAGCATGTACATTAAATCATCAAATATATTCCACTCATTGTGTTGATTAATAATGTTCATTGCTCCTAAAACTATAGGTACTCCCCACGCCAGCAACGCACTTTTCCAGAACAGTCCATTTTTATGGGTCTCAAAAATTTTCACTGTAGAGGAATAAAATAATGCGCACAACAATATTGACCAAAAGTTGTAAGCGAATACAGCCGATATGTGTATATAGTAAATATTCGAATCATAATACGAATCATCAGGAAATGTACTTGTATTTTTTATATGTTCCACTGAATGTATAAAACATGCAGCGGCGCTTACATTAGTTAACACGTAGTTTTTAAATGTCCGCCATTTTTTAATCAAAATCCACGATATAAACCCATACAGGACAGTCATTATTGTCAGCAAAATTACAAATAAATTACAATATTCATACATCTCAAAATAAAAGTCCAAATAGTGGTGTTCCTCAACTGAAGAATTCGTGTTTGTGTCTGACGTGTTTTCGGGTAATAAATCCATCACATATAACTAAATACTCGTTGGAGTTGAAACAAAAGCAGTAATTCGCTTAAAAATTATATTGTAGTTAGTCGTTAGGCATTTAAAAACTTTTTTAAGGCCTTGGTCCTTTTTTTTCCAAAGATATATTTAAATGACACAAAAGTCGACAGAGAACTAAATAAATCGGACGGACTTACCAAGGATAACTGAGTTCATTATATTTATCATGTATTTAGTTAATTAACCTTTTTTACATGCTCATTTGTGACTTAATTAAAACTTAATCTAAACTTAATCCGAAGGCTACAAATATTTTTATAATATACATGGCATATCAAGCCTAAACTAGCCTATGTTAACATATGCATATAAATACTATGGTGAAGTCAGAAATGTCATATCATCATTAAAAAAACATACAAATCTCATACAAATACCTGTATTGAGTTACATACACACTTAAGTTTTAATTTTTATATTTTAACTAAAGAATGCACAAAAAAATACAACAGACTTGAAGTGTTTATTGAATACTTGGCATAAAAGAAATAAGTCGGGCCTCGGACCTATGGGAACATAGGATTGACCCAGCATTTAGATCCTAGATATAGAAGAAAACATAAATCACCTATTTCAGCACTAAATAAAAAATACAGTAAGTAAGTAAGTAAGTAATTCATTTATTTCTCTCACAGCATACAAACTACAATTAATATAGTAGTTGTTTTTTTTTTTTTTTTTGGTAGTAACATAAGATGTTTTGGAGTCACACTGTGAGAGCTGGTGCCTGTTGTAGGTTCATATGAACCTGTATTACATATATACAAAACAAATGAAATAGGTATTTTACGGATTGTTCATTTGTTTTTAGGGTCATCATCATCGGTTTCATCGGCCTATAACCAGCTGTAGAGTTCCAAAGACTACCAGCCCTACCGCTGGATATAAGCCTTTTCTGTTTAGAAGTAATAACGCCACAGCAAACGGCTCTCGGCCGTTTGCATTCACCTTCCCACAACCTTGACTGGGTCTTTAGTCCACCTTGCCAGCCTACGCTGCGTCTTCCAGTTTGTGTTCGCCACTGGAGAACCGTTTTTCCCCAAAGTTTGTCAGTTCTACGAATAATTAATAGGTATGGCCCCAGTGTGATTAGGGGTCATCGCTTATATAAAATAAGTATTTATTTTAATTTCTGCTGAAAGTAACTGACTCTGAGAATACTTCCATGTACGTCGTGATGTTATTCTTTTAGTACATACCTAATATGGCAAAATATTTTAGCCAAACAAAAGTCAATGTTAAACCCGAAAATAAAACAAACTCACGCTGATAATTTAATTCCGTGCGTTCACAATTTGATTTAGGACTTTCCGAGTAGGTTCGATCTAATAAAATAGCGGAATTTCCCGAATTCATAGAAGCGTGTCCACCGGGACGATTGGAATACATATTTGCGTTCGATTTCATCCGGGAAACTAAATTGTGAATTTTTCATCCGAGGCTGGGGACCAGACTATTTACTCTTTTTTATATTGAGCTGACCGTTTGGTAGAGCTGAATCTCATACCTACTCATATTTTTGACAGCCAGACGACCTGATAAAGGTTGCTGGATGCAGGCCGTTTCCAACCAGCAAATCTGGTAGTTACTGGCAGATCAATGAAAAATAACTTCAGAGATCTAATCGATTTATCTGAAGATTTATAGCTCAGACACTATTATATTATGGTAACTATTCCCTTTTATCATCTCAAAAGCTAATTACTAAGTTTCTGCCAAGCGGATCCTAAAATAATTAAACAACAAAATAATACGCAATCAAATAACCCTTTGAAGTGCTAACGCTTTAAGTCTACACAGATGGTGGCCTAAGTAACTAATGACAATAAGTATAAACTCCGAAACAGATTTTCGGATTAGGAGCCTTTACGTATCTGTTAAAGTGTATCAAAATAAATTTTATATTTGAGCCACACATACTTTGTCTGTTAACTGTAGTCTATGGTTATATTCTTTTATCTATGCCTATTTAAAAAATAGTCTCTGGTCTGAACTAAAGTATTTTAATAGGATTGCAATCGCAATCGATAACACACATAAAATAACAGCGCTCAAGCCCTTGAACGAAAGTGGAAAGTGGGTGCATAAAGGCTTGCTTTGTAGGTGACGGTAAGGTCACACACCACTTGGGGCTTATGATATTTCATTACCTTACTCTATTTTACTTTAAGACTAAAATTGATATTATTTAATGCATGTGTATATAAGTAGATCTGACGCCCAACTGGACAGAAAGGTTTTAGAATGGAGGTCACGTACCGGCAAGCGCAGTGTAGGACGTTCACCCTCAAGGACGACCTGGTAAAGGTTGCAGGAAGCCGCTGAAAGACCGCTTCCAACTGGCCAATCTGGAAGTCACTAGGGGAGGCATGTTCAGCAGTGGTAGGCATGTGGTACCAGTAAAGAAAGACACAGAGTTTAAGACTCCCCCTAGAATGACCACCGAAACGCGATATGATATGATATAGCGATTTATCGACACAAACGGTCAAGTTTTTTAAACAATATGAAAGATATAGACGCCATGTTGAATTTTTATGATCGCTCTTTCGATAAAAATCAACATGGCGGCTATATTTATGATATTTGTAAAAAAAAAATTTTTATGTCGATAAATCGCCATATCATATCAAATCATATCGTGTTTTAGTGATCATGCTAGGGACCCATTCCCGTAATTTAACAGCAGTCACAATCTAGGTGTCGATCCGGTCCCAGTAACAATAAGATCAAAAACCGGCCAAGTGCGAGTCGGACTCGCGCACCGAGGGTTCCGTACAAACCTGTAGGTACCGTTATGAGTAAAAGTTCACCCATCACGACAATCGAGTCATAGTTATGGTATTTTTATTGCAAAATGAAATCCATAACATTACGAAAGTTAAATTGCGGTTTACGATTTATGACGTATTAAAAAAAAACTAATTACTTGATCTCGTTCAAACCAATTTTCGCTGGTAATTTTTATGGTAATGTACATTATATATTTTTTTTAGATTCATCATTCTCTTATTTTAGAAGTTACAGGGGGGGGCACACATTTTACCACTTTGGAAGCGTCTCACACGCAAACTATTCAGTTTAGAAAAAAATGATATTGGAAATCTCAATATCATTTTTAAAGACCTATCCATTGATACCCCACACGTATGGGTTTGACGAAAAAAAAAAATTCGAGTTTTAGTTCTAAGTATGGGGAGCCCCCAAAATTTATTATTGTTTTTCTATTTTTTTGTGAAAATCTTAATGCGGTTCACAGAATGCATCTACTTACCAAGTTTTAACAGTATAGTTCTTATAGTTTCGGAAAAAAGTGGCTGTGACATACGGACGGACAGACGGACAGACAGACAGACAGACATGACGAATCTATAAGGGTTCCGTTTTTTGCCATTTGGCTACGGAACCCTAAGAACGGTATTCTTGTAAACTCAAAATATGCAATTAAAATCCGTAATGCGACTGAAAATAGAAGAAACAAAAATAAGTCATTTTTCTGTCCCATTTTCAGTCGCATTACGAACGTTTTGACTATTTTACATTAAATTATAAGTGAGCATACCATTTTTGACAGTATTGTTTCTGAGACCGGCCCCCGATTCAGAACCATTCGGTAACATACTGTCGACCGGAAAACCTGTTGTCAATTCGCTATCGAAGAGTTCTGAATCGGGGCCAGTTCGACACTGGATTGCAACTAATGTTAAATTACGAGAATCGTGCTTTAGTTGCTCACATCAACTCGCTAAAGTTTTATCATATATTTGCAATTGAATCATGGTTTGGTTACGCATATATAGGACATACATTATTTTTATTTATTTACCCATTTTTTTAATTACCTAAAACATTTCAATGATGCGATTGTATTTATAAAAGTAAAATACCTATTTTCCCTGGAAACAGGGTGAAATCTTCGAAAAAAAGTTATTTTCCTTAATTATGCATACTGCGCAAGTGTTCGACTTATCTTAGTATGGGTGATATTATATTGCTTAGCCCCCGTAGTGTGAATTTGGTTTTACGTAGCATGATAGGAGATGGAGCGAAAAAATTCCATTATCGATGATTGATTACAATCTGTGGGTACTATGTAGCTATGCCGTGTAACCATTTTGCTAATGACCGAGGCTTGTGGTTCGTATCGGTACCGATCTATCATTAAGAACCACAGAACAGAAATAAAGAAAGATGACCTCCGTAGCTGAGAGGCGAGTACGCCGGACTTGGCGTCGCCATCTCTGAGGTTCCGGATTCGATTCTCGGGGTCAATGTATAATAAATAATAATCATCATCATTTATTTGTTCGGACATGTGTACATGGTAAACAGGTGATAGGTCATTAGGCTTGGTTTCAACATGCCGTACCGAAGCGGTGTACAATTTTTTTCTAATATTAATAGCATAAACATGTCAAAAATAGATGTCAAAATTATAATAAAATATTAATATGTTAGTATGTAAATGTCAAATTTAAATCATGCAATTGATTAAATTAAATTAATGAAGAGTCAAACAGAGTACGTACATTACAGCTAAACTAATTATAATTATAATAATTTGTCATTCATGAAATCTATTATTGTATAATAGCACTTCGTAATTAAAACATTCTTTAATTTGATTTTAAACTCATTTAAATAAAAAATTTTAAATGACAAGGGAAGCTTATTGTATATTCTGGGAGCCATGCATAATATGTTCTTATTCATGAGAGCTGTAAAGTAGAAAACAAACTTTTATATGTTGAGTCGGGTCTGGGTGTTGTGGTACCGTCGTTGTTTCTGATTTCTATAACAAAGTGTTTTAGGTACTTACCTTAGGAACAGAGCAATGTATGTGAGTATATATACTAGTAGTCATTGAAGAGCTCCACCCACCTCCTGGCTCCATCGTCAGATCAGCAAGATGGTGTAATGTAATTATTGTAAGCTCATCTGGAAATCAGATACTTACTAAGTTTTAAATTGATACATCAGTTATAAGTAGATTAACTACTGCCAAGATTTGATTACATAGTAAGTTACGGGTGAAGTTAATATAAGTGCGTTAAAAACACACTTAAGAGCGTAAAACGATGCATGTGACAAATACACGTCATGTGATAAACTATGTAAACATTCATAATTTTTACTTCGTGTTGTGTGGGGACGGCCGTAAAGAATACACTTCCCCACCGCCAACAGGAGGCGTGTCGTAAGAGGTGACTAATTCCTGTAGCACGAGACGGGCAGCAGCGTCTGCGTGCGAAAACTTATAAAAAAAGCCTGCTCGCCAACCCGCCCTCCAAGCGTGGCGAGTATTGGCAATCCCTCCCAATGAAAATCATTGGGGAGGCCTGTGTTCAGCAGTGGACGTCGTATGGCTGAAATGATGAATTTTTACTTCACACAGCAACAGTGACCGATATACTTGCGCTGCTTCATCTCGGCACTAGCCTACACATTGTTCCGAAGCAGTGGTAGGGTAAACAAATAATTGGGACGTATATAGAGTTTAATTCAGGCCTATTTGCAAAAATATAACACCCTTGGGACACCCAGTATAATTTAAATTACAAAAATAAACCGAATTGTAATAAAAAACTAAACAGCCGGACTAATGAGATTTTGATTGAAGACGACGACCTATTGTTGCACCTCAACTCAAAAACATACATATATAACAACAACATACATACAAATGACTTTGACGACCTCCGTAGCCGAGACGCGAGCATACCCGAATTGGTGTCGCTATCTCTAAGTTCCCAGATTCGATTCCCTGTCAATGTAGAGAAATAACTAACTGAAAGGCAAGTTCGCCGGATTTGGCGTCGCGATCTCTGAGGTCTTGGGTTCGATTCTCGGGGTCAATGTAGAAAAAAATATTTTATATGTTGTCTCGGATCTAGGTGTTGTGGTACCGTCGTTGTTTCTGATTCCTGTAACACAAGTGCTTTAGCTACTTACTATAGGTTCAGAGCAATGTATGTGATGTTGTTCAATATTTTTAAAAATAATTTTAAAAAATCCTCATTTCCCATATCGCTGTAAGGATCTTAATAAAAATGACAGAGCGTAAACAACAGATGGAATCGCAAGCAA
Source organism: Anania hortulata (assembly GCA_963576865.1). Classification (NCBI taxonomy): domain Eukaryota; kingdom Metazoa; phylum Arthropoda; class Insecta; order Lepidoptera; family Crambidae; genus Anania; species Anania hortulata. The sequence goes on from OY756400.1 coordinate 4,869,489, forward strand.
GATGGCGTCATTATATCCGCCGAACGTGATGTAAACATCTTTAGGACGCAATTCGGAACGGGTGGCCAGAACGGCTATAAAATAATATAGGGTGAAAACAGTTTTCAACACGACGCTACTTTTCAGGCGTGATCGAAGATGGTTCAAATTATGGGGCGATAACTAGCTTTTTAAATTTCAGTAGAATTAATCCATATTTGGTTTTTTTTTAATGAATATTTTGACGAAATGTATGAACAATCAAACTAAGCTAAGTAAAAATAACATTGACAGTTGTCTATACAAATTTTTAAGGTTTAGGCCCGAATGAAATAATGAAGTAGGTACAAAGAGTCCCACAGTCCCTAGCGTGCAGCAAGCGTTGATTTAACAATAAAAAAACCAAATAAAACCAATTTATTTCTGTAAATAGGCCTAAATCCAGCACTTTCACGTCTCAATTTTTTTTTACCTACTGCTGCTGCGGTACAATATTATGGGCTAGCGCCGAGAAGAAGCAGCGAAAGAAACTCGGTCACTGTTGACAGCCTCTTTTTAAATAGTATGTTTATAAGAAAATAATATTTACCTGTGCGAGCAAAGCAGTATTTATTTCCAGACATTTATGTCAATTAGTATATATATATTCGTTAACGGTATAATAACCTTTTTCATTAAAATAATCCTAACATGCGATTAAATTTAAACGTGAGTAATTCAACAATATACTGTGGTTATTTCCCCATGAACGAATTACTACTTTATGAAGTCTGATTTATATAGTTTTACATATGTTATAAAAACGTAGTAACATAGTATTTGTACTAAAATTTATGGTACTCCATTTCTTCTCCTAACATTGTTTGTCCGAATATCATTATCCATAACACGTTTGCTATAAACTTCAGTAACCATAATGTTCAAAAATTGAAATTTTGTGTTATATAATTAATTATACTTGCTGATTGTTTGAGATATATTTACGAGTAGTACCGATGTTCTACAACAGCGTCGGGTCACAATGTTTTAAAGCTGGAAAAGAAAAAACATTTATCCCTGCAATTGGCAACATTTGTTGGTAATGTCATTACGATTGTTTGTGACAGCGCGGGCACGTAGTCCTTGCAATAAAATGTGTAAAATAACTATTATTTACTCTATTTGTAGCTTAAAAGTCATTTTTAAATTATAATCTTGTTACTTTTTCTTCTAAAAAACTTAATAGAAGTTGAGAATGAAATACAGAGCTATCAAGTTTAAGCTCCAGTTCGCCCCAAAACTGAAGATACCTAGTAAATATACAATTTATGAAAATAAGGAAAACTTAAGAAATTTAGAAAACAGCAAGATGAAGAAACCATGACACAAGTATGGAGACTCACATAGAAAATATTGAAGCAGCCTCCTCAGGCTTCAGTCTATATCAATGAAATTGAAGTGGAAACGCAATGGCTGGGTGTTGAGAAAACTTTACAAATTACCTACTGAAATAAACTTCAAACGCCTGGGTAGTATATACATAATGGGCAATAGACAATACCATGAAAATTGAGCCAATGCACCCATTATTTGACATCTAGCTCTATCACTTATCGGATAGACAGTATGTTGCTATACCATGAAAATGGAAATTGATCCAGTGCACCAATTAATTGCCATCTAGCGCTATCACAGTGCGGATAGACAGTATGTTGCAATACCAGGAAAACTAAAAATTGAGCCGGTGCACTAATGACCTGACATTAAGCGCTTTCACAAAGCGGGAAGACAGTATGACAGTATATGTTGCAATACCATGAAAATTAAATTTGAACAAGTACACAAAAATATAAGATGTCTAACGCTACCACCAAGTGGATAGAATAGTATGGACAGACAAGCATACCCACTCAATTTCAATCAACTAGCGCTACTATCATGAGACAACAAATAGTATGGACAAATGAGCAGGATCACTCATTTTTAAACACCAAGTCCTACTGTTACTAAGCAAATAGACAGTATATAGTAATGGGCAGGCTCACTCATTATTAAACAAGCGCTAATATACTAAGAGAATAAAAAGAAATTATGGACAAACAAGCAGGCTCACTTGTTATATTAACTAACCTATTGCTATGCAATTAGTGTTATATTACATACATAACAAATGAAAAATCAAACAAATTATTTGAAATCTTGCACTGTAAGCTGATGTGATGACAGTATGAAACAATACTATATAAAATTGTAAAACCAATTGTACAAAATCAACACAACACTATAATATTACTATTGTCAGACAATAGTGCTAATATCTGATAAATACTATTACAAATAAACAAAGATGGTTTTAACTAGTTCCTAAGGGATTGGATGGAGATAGAAAATTCAAACCGGAATTATTGTGAAAAGCCCTTTACCTCAAGAAAGAAGGTTACAATAGAGATACAGATACTTACTTATCAAAGCTATGGATTACTTTACTGGCCATCTTATTAATCACAAATCTCTATTATAAAGTCTTAGCCATTGCGCTAATGAATCCATTGTTTGGTTCAAAACTCCAAAATAACCCTTTCTTGGTTTTTACCATAGTCAGATAATGAAGTTGCACTACTGAATAATTTATCAGGAAATTATATAACTAACCCAATCTTTTACTAATTAATTAGTATTTAAAGGTATTTTTGCACTTAAGCAATTCTTGGAAGAAATAAATAGTCCTGCAAAATTGCAGTGAAACAAGGATTTTGACAAGACAACGTTTATAAAATCCAGGTTGTGACAATCAGATGCCATCTTATCAGCTTATACTTCATGTTAAAGAATTTTTGCATAGAAATCCTTTAGGTTAAAATTTATTAACCCTAATCCAAAGTTAATGCCACAAACAAATTGAAAAGTAAAGGTGTTATGGAAGTACCATAAAAACCCTTAAAATATTAGGCTTACATTATTTAATTAAATAATAACCTAGATATTCCAGATTCCTTTCCTTTACTTCATTGTGGTAAACAATGTACCTAATGTACTAAGAATACCTATTTATAAATATGTACTTACATAAGTACCATTATTCAAAATAAGATACATTTTAAAACTATTGGGAACGCTTGATTTGTTCAGTCCTCCATCATAACGATATGAAATAAGTATAAATGGACAAAAGTCTGTAAGATTAGTAATATGTATATAACTATTTATTTATTATTTATTAAGCATTTTGTGCTGAGTCTTTTTCCAGTCAAGCCCAAGCTATATGTGTGGAACCATCTTTTCTTTGGCTGACCTTCTTCTGAATATCTTGTTATGATTAATTGAGGACTATAAAAAATTAATGTAATAAAACCTTATTAAGGTAGACTTCTGTAACCGCTGAATTAACATAAAGGCTATGTGATGATCATTTACCTAATACTAATTTAGTTATTTCAATAGATCTTTTGTTTTTTATATATTTATGATAATAAAATAAAATAACGCTGTGACCCCTATCACATGCTAAGGAACTGCTTCTAATCACTTAAAAGTTCTGATCATAATTTAACAAAATCATTATACCTATTCAATTTCTTAAAATTGAAATATCCCTTTTAAATTACCATTAAGACAGACATTTTTCAAAATTAAGAATAGATAAATTCACAATAAGAACATAGTAGGTACCCCTACATATGTACTTATTGGTATATCACCTTAAATATAATCTTAGAGATTACTTTTATTCCATTTAAGTCACTAAAACAGGAACAGTCTAATACCTGTTGTCCTGATAAAAATTACATAATGTCAGGGCTTGAATTTCCTTAAATATGACATATTGAAACTAAATTTCTGAACAAAGTATTCTTGTAATTACTAATTACTAAAGAAGATGACAATCTTGACAATAATGTGTGATGGAAAATAATACATTAAGAATAATTGTACTTCAATTAATTAATTCATGTAGAAAACTTAATTTAAATCAATTAGGTATAAATTAAAAATATGGAAGTAAATTCCAAAAACAAAGCCTAGTAACCAGACATTTTAGTAGATACCATAATTAACCTGTACATGTAGAAATATGTCTCAGATAGAACCATTCCCTGTTGGTAAACACTTAACCCGTTGACTGCCCAATAACAGTCAATAAAAATAAGAGATGGGCAATATAGAGCTAAAACAGATAAGTCGAACTGATAAATACATTTATCGTATTTAATAATATTTTCTACCATAGCAAATAAAAAAATAAATAAATAAATAAATAAATAAATAAAAAAAAATAAAAAAAATTACACATTCTTTCACATTATAACTTAATGTTACATTTATTAAAATTATGCCTACATTGCTGCATTCAAATAAAGCTATAACTGAGTCTGTTAAAGAACATTTTTTTCTGTTAGTTTACAATATTATCAACTGATAAAATATTTGGTTTTATGATCCGATTATACGCTCTATCTTGCTAAATATAAAGCATAAGCTACCGTATTGAATTCAATCGACATTTTCAACCAAATTATGCAATATTATTTCCATAATGTTAACATTCGGTAGCAATAAGGATGTATCTTAACTGTGGTCATCCGTACATTTGTGACCAAAATTGAGGATTCTAGAACCCCGGTCACCCATCCATTTAGTGACCAAACCTGAGGTTGATCTAATAAGTGACTAAAGTGATTAAACTTGAAGTTGTTTGACCACGGTCACTCATTCATTAAGTGACTAGATTAAAAGTTGCATAATGCATAACGATTGATGTTTAACCAATTAAAAAAATAAAAAAAAAAAAAAAAAATAATAAATAAAAAAAAAAAAAAAAATTTTTTACAGGATGAACCCTCAACAATAACAAATATGCCAACTTAATTACATAGGTCAGTTACTTGGAATTTCCCGTACTGATTCTATAGATTACCGGCCTTAGCTGAGATAAAAAATAAAAGAATATAATAATTGATTGTTAACACGTTGAGCGCTATGCGGAGCCACAAACAATGGATTTTATATTGTGTCTAGTTTGTGGCAGTCAAAGACTTTTATCATTTAAAGTATAAATATTTTTAATCATTATTGCCACCTTTAGTAAAAATATTAATTGTAATCATACGCTAAGATATTATGATTGCGCACCTGCATTTTTTTTTTTTTTATAAGATACTCTCCTTTCGTTATATTCATTTTAATCTTTTTATTTGTATTTTTTTTGTTAGAACACTTTATTGAAATAAGTATTTACAGTACTTATGACAACATATTTGTCTTACAACCGGTCTTCAGGAACAATTGTTTTCGATGTTTAATCACTCAATTATGGAATTTGCTAACAATGGACATGTTGTTATAATCAGATAATAAAATAAAAATGTATTTACAAAAAAAAAAAAAAAAAAGTGTGATTTAACACTATCGTAATAGACTAGTTATTATTTTGTGGCCTGGCTTGTGCAGTATATTATGTGAGACCTAATGGAACGTAATTTTACTTTTGACGCATTCAGAATTTCAGACATTCTACGTGAATTCATTAGTTACTCAGCCTTAGCACTAAACTTAAAAGATATGATTAAATATAAGTACCTTTTTTGTTTTGATTTGCCATCAAACGTCTCCGGATTGTACTTAGTTTTCAAAATGTTTTTTGCATTTTCTAAACTAATAAGCAACTTATTCGCAACCGAACTTCAAACATCTACTCGTAAATATATCTCAAACAATCAGCAAGTATAATTATAAGATTAAACGAACTTACCTTAAGTGAAGTTCAATCTTAATTATACGCAGCTGATTGTTTGAGATATGACAGTCCCAAAAACCCACCCACTAATACTTTGTATTATCCCAGTATATTACAGGGTTGCTCATAAGGCTGTCTTTAAACGTAATGACATTACCAACAAATGTTGCCAATTGCAGGGATAAATGTTTTTTCTTTTCCAGCTTTAAAACATTGTGACCCGACGCTGTTGTAGAACATCGGTACTACTCGTAAATATATCTCAAACAATCAGCTGCGTATAATTAAGATTGAACTTCACTTAAGGTAAGTTCGTTTAATCTTATAATTATCTTTAGTCCTAAAACTATTCTGTCACAATTTTGATCACTATAATAGTTGAATCTACTCATTTTACATGAAATAAAGTCACATGTCCTAAGTATTGTATTACATACTGTGTCTTATTCCGAATGTTTATTTACAATATTATTATTAGTTCTAAAACAATAGCTAAAAATTAGGTTTTTAGTAACAGAAACAAATCGCCGTAAACCCGACTCCACGCAGTCTTGTCTGCCCTACCCCTACCCTACCCTACCCTAGAGTGTAATTCAAAATCGCGTAGGCGCGGAGGGGCGAGGCGGCCCGCGAGCTGAGGAGCAGGAGGCCGGTAGCGAGCTGCGGTGGTGAGCAAAAGCCGTCTGCGACGATTAGCACCGGGACCGCCGGAGACACGCAGCGCCGGAGCCGTGACAGAAGCCTTGCATGCTGCTTGCTTGCATGAATGGTGCACGCTGCTTGCTTTCATGCTTGCATGCATGCATGGTGCATGCTGATTGCCTGCATGCATAATAATTGCTGCTAGCTTGCACTACGCATTTATTATTATTAGGATAAATAAACATTATATAATTTGAATGTACGACTTACAACTTTGATTGAAAACGGTTTTATGTCTTTCGTATATTGATTGTAATATTTATAACAAATAAATTTAGGGCATATTATATTCAGGGCTTTCAATTTTATTGCATGTAATATTATGTGACATTAAGTTCGGGCAAGTTATCATTCGGACAAATGATGATTAGGACAAAAAAAATATTGCACTTTAGATTATGGATAAAAAAGTTAGGGAACAAAATAGAGAACCAAAATGTATACTTCCTTAATCATAAATTAAATATTGTGGCGACATCTATCTATCGCCACATACGAACTAAAACTGACTTATCCTACATCGCGATATTAAAGTTATCCGAGCGATTGAACATATATACAAGAACCCGACAACAACCGTCGGGCAGTAACCCACTAGACACATCACCCGTCTGAAGATCCTCCCTTTTCAATAGTGGATGAGGAACTTTTAACACCCTGTTCTTCACACCCCCAAATATATTAATATTATACTTAATTGCAAAAGTAGCTCCATATGTTTGTCTGTCACGTTTTCACGCTAAAACCACTGAACCAATTTTAATCAAATTTTAATGAAAATAAATGAAAAAGCTTGAACTTTAGAAAAAGGATTTATACGCCGCTTTATTTACAAAACTAAGGGAATGAAATAGAAAGAAGGCAAGCAAGCAAAGTATTCTTCAGGAGCAAAAACCGCGTGCACACAGAGTAATGCTTAACTGAGACAAATATCAATTTTGTTCATTCCGAATGTATTATTTATTATTATAACTGTATTTTATTGTATTGTTCTTAGGATTACGGATTTTTGATGGCAGTCGCTCCAAATAAATACTTTTAACCAAACTTGATGCATCTGGAATCATAGTAAAGCGTATACCCTAACCATGAACGCGACAAAAGCGCTAGGGAAAAAATTGTTTAATTCCTATTGTAAAAGTGGTAGTACTCGTACAGTACAGACAACAGCTCGTTAACCTACCACAAAACGTAACATTTTCTTAATTGATATTGATCTCTACATAACGCACTTATTGAATGACGACCTCCGTAGCAGAGAGGCGAGTATACCGAACTTGGTGTCGCTATCTCTGAGGTCCCGGGTTCGATTCCCGGTCGGTCAATGTAGAAAAATAACTTTTCTATACTGTCTCGGGTCTGGGTGTTGTGGGACCGTCGTTGTTTCTAATTTCTGTAACACAAGTGCTTAAGCTACTTATCACAGGATCAGAGCAATGTATGTGATGTTGTTGTTGTGATGTCGTCCAATATATATAAACTCAAGTCTCCAAGAGACAGGTTTTTATAGTTTGGAGACTACCAGTAAATTTACGTTGTAAAACTTTTCTGAAAAATGAATGAATGACCTTTACCTTTTTGGGTAGCTGGTCCTGCCGTTGTCTGTTCAAAAACTTTTAAAATAGGAACACAACGAAATCGTTTTTTTAAATTCCTAATACAAACTAACTCGTTGCCTCGAAGAGAATGTATGATGAATTAACCGATTAGTGTTTTTTCTGGAACATTTGATTTCTTAACGTCTAAAAATATATTAGACACACATACAACACATACCCTTTATTTGTAAGCACCACTGTCGTGTCTGCATGAATGAATAAATAGATAACTCTACATTAAGCAGGGGCTGTTTAAAGCCAATCTTACACATCAGTGTAACAATGAGACGTTGTGAGACACTCTGTCTCACAACGTCTCATTGTTACACTGATGAGAAATTTTGAGAATTTCCATCCGACCAAATGAGAATTTTCGGGCAGTGTCCTTAAAATGGTAAGCAGACGAGTTGTTAGACGGGGCAATGTTTTGTAAATTAAAAAAATAACGTAACAATAAAAATAAGCGTCTCTATATTAACATTTTGTAACATGTGCCAAGAATTGTTGACATAAACAGTTTTGCTGAAAAACTTTTAATTAAATCTCTTTATCTATATTATATAAAACAAAGTCGGGTTAGTTACACCATTTATAAGTCAAGAGCGGCTCTACCGATTTTCATGATCTTTGATTTGTTGAATTTGTCTCTGCCCCGAATAGCAGAACGACTATTTAAAAACCACACATAAAAAAAATTAAAAGCCGGAATGAAGTTCGCCGGGACAGCTAGTTTTAAATAAAGACTAGATTTACTCCAAGACCTAAGTCCAAGAGTTCCAAGACTACCGTTACTTGACATACCGTAAGAGAACCGTTAAACATATGAATTAAAGACATATTAGACATATCACGAATATGATGATAAATTATATATGTCGTGGCCAGATCGTAAAATTGATAATTTTATGATGTAACCGATCATTTCATAAAATGGTGGTATTTCATGATATATAACAGAACACGCTGCCTAAATCATGATGTGGTCTGACCAGATCAATGAATACTCGGCATTTGACGATATAAACAGCTAAACGCACGAATACTTCATGAAATGGTCAAACATTAGTGATCATATTATCGTAAAATCGTTACATTACCTACCGGTAAAGGCGCTAATGTTGCTTTGTTTTTGTGATGAATAATGGCGGTGGACAAATATTTTATTTTAAAAGTGAATAGTAATGTGTAAATTGAATGTGAAAGTGCAGTGAAATATCGTTACGACACCAATTTAGGCCATTTTTATGAAAGACACTTAAAAAACGACCGCAACGTCAAAAAATCAAGGAGATCAGAACGTAATTTGAACGTTATTTAGCTATTCAAGTGTTTTTATTATTAGTTTTGTTTAAAAATAATACTATTTAAAATATTTCATTTATCTATCGACCAAGATTACAATTATTAAACAAATTCACGTAACTTGTAAACATATTTTTATTTTAATGTTATTTTATGGCCAAACGTGGATTGACATTTCATCGAATGTTGACGTTTAAACGATATGGTCAGTTTTAGTTGGCCTTATCATGAAATACCACCATTTTATGAAATGATCGGTCACATCATGAAATGATCAATTTTACGATCTGGCCACGACATATACAGGTTGACTTGTAAATAAAGGACAACTTTGTTATCACATAACTATTATAGAGATCTTTTGTTCTATAGATGACTTTTGCAAATGATGTCAATTGACACACAATAAAAATTGGTTATCAAATCTTTAGTCATGGTGTAAACCTAGTCTATATTTTTGGAATAAGGAAGCCAGGTATAAGTAGGTAGGTATAACGTTTGCAGGAAAGACAGAATAATATTTCTACTTTAGAGGGGAAATTATAAGAAGTTATGTCAAGAAATGTTGACGTTTTCATTTTCTTTATCATTCATTGTAGATACCTACATTTTCCGCTTACAAGTATTATGGCGAAGTCGAAGAAAGTAAGAATACCGAGCCTTTGTTTTTGAGAGTTCCTTACCTTAAATGGCAAAACGGAATCCCTATTGCTGTCACTGAGCTGTCTGTCCATTTGTTGTCAGCTTGTCAGAGGTTCCTATCTCGTAACGGTATAAGTTACAGACCTGTAACACAGAATATCTAGGGCAGGCGCTGTCGCTTCTACAGAAATTAAGCTTCAAATGCGCGCTCGAGCAACGCACACATAGACACGAAATTTCGGAACACTTGGGACCAGTTTGAACGCGAGTGTTCGCCATATGGCCTGTCAGATGATTATTTCTCAGTTTATGCAGCGGATGTAAGTAGTGTATCGGTAATATATTAAAATATTTAGTGTATTTTTAAGAAAATTTAATAATTGAAATTAATATCGTGGTACAATATTAAATGAAAATATTTTTTTGATATCTCTATTTATAAAATGAAATATCACTAAAATTATTTAAACGTAGACAAAATAAAACATAAATCTGTTATTGTAAGTTTAGTCAAAGGGTAAGACAGTATGTATGTCTTCTTTGGTGAATTATAAGACCGAAATTGTTTTTTAGGATCTGATTTTGATGAGTGAAAAACATTTCCCAGACATAGGAAAAGTCAAGCGAATGTACCTCATTTAAAAGACTTCATAGGATTTCACTATTGAAGTAGCTTATTCCTCTTGAAAAAGTTGCAAAATCGTTGGCATTCATTGGGCGAGCCTATGTTCACTAGTAAATGTCCTATCTAAAGAACCTATATAAATCTGTTCTGCCTCTATCTAGTTTTTGCAAAATTATAGAATGCAAATTTATTACAATTACATCATCATCCTTTCAGCCTTAAATTCAGTCATATAAAACCGGTTAAGTTTTGTCGCGCTGCGCTACACCAGATTTTCCCAACTGAATAAAAGAAACTGTGATACTGAACCCTGGGTCTAAATCCAACTGTTACTTGGCAGACTTTTACCAAATTTCATATGCTTGTAACTACCTATGTGTCAGTCAACGAAAACATTTTCCTCACCTTTTATTTTCTGCCAATATCCAATAAGGGTTATGCCTGTCTTACTCTGGGGATCTAAACGTCGTAAATATTCTAGAACCCGAATATTAGTCGTGGATATCTCAGGGAAAATGGGAAATATTTTGCGGCTTGGTCTGCCGCGATTCCAACTGAATTCTGTCGCGACAATATTCTGATACAAATTTGGAAGATTCCTAATCTAATTTGAATTTTGTATATTAGGATCGTATATTCGCTTTATGGCGCAGCAGGTCGACGAAGCATTGGACCAGTGGCGAATTGGCATGAGCGCACGGGCTCGATTCCTGATCGGGTTAAATTAGGTGTTGTCTAGATTGGTTTGCGTCTAAGTGTGCTGGCAGAAAAAAGCTGATCTGGTACCTGCCTCGTCAAGTCGTAACACAAGGATGTTAGTTCTTTCATCGAGAATTCGAGACCTATCAACTAGTGTGTTATTTAATTTATTTATGCTTTATATGTCGATGCTTTAAAAATACCAAGAATGAAAAGAAAAAACTTCAAAACTAAAGGCGACGGCTTCTTGATAATAAATTAAATAATAAATAATAACAACACAAATTACATTCTAATCTTTTTCAAATTATTATATATTAATAATGGGCTAGTTTCCTAAAAAAATCTAATTAGTCCGTCAGTTGGATCAACAGAATATATTGGACACGTATTTTTTATTTTCTCAATCAAACATAAAATGATAAAGATATAGCCCGTTAAAGTTCCGCGTAACATCACGCCTTGCGACATTTTTAGCAAGACGTAACGTCACTCCCAAACTTTGATGCGCTTTATCTTCGTCATTTTTTGTTTGATTGACAAAAGACAAAATATGGGTCCAATATTTTTTGATATTCTAACTGACGGACTAAATAGAATAATCTTTTTTTGACCCAGGAAACTAGCCTATTGCATTCATTTTTTGAAATTTACTTTCTGAATTTATTTATGTTTTTAAATAAAATGTTATCGTCTTAACTATTGACAGCCATCTACTGAAAGTTAGCAGCAAAATTCAATAGAAGCGTGGAGGGATATTATGCGATGTAGCTCGAACGATAATACCGCGGCGTCTTATCGCTTCCAGCTGACAACAAAGCTGCAGTATTAGACTGCACTATCGTCTAGCTCTTTGTTGCAAACTTGGATAAAATCGAAGTCAAATAGGTGACAGTTTGGCACCCACTATAATCTTACTAATAAGGTACTAAGCTATTTTTTAAACAAAAATATGTGGATACTGAACTTGAACAACTGCCTAATTATAGTGTAACATTACAAAACAAACATTTTAATCAACGATTGTAGACAATTGACGTGCCCCACGGTTTTATTTTAGTCTAGTCTATGCATATGTTTATAATTCCCACGACTGTATCTATTTTATTATTTTTTGGTTTTTAGTACATTTATCTTAAACATTGCAATGTATGTTTAACATAAAACCGTTTAACTTAAAAAGTTTTTTTACCTATTTTTATTTTCTAGTTTTTAGTATAGTAAATTGTATTCATATAGCATAATAAATTGTATTCTACTTGTTGAGACCTTTCATTTGATACCCATATTGATGGGATTGATAAAACCTACGTTATCCGCCATTTTGTAGCGGCCGCCATCTTGGATTTCAATTTTTTATAGTATATTGTATTCTGCTTATTGAGCCCTTTCATTTGATACCCATATTGATGGGATTGATAAAACCTACGTTATCCGCCATTTTGTAGCGGCCGCCATCTTGGATTTAATTTTTTTATAGTATATTGTATTCTGCTTGTTGAGCCCTTTCATTTGATACCCATATTGATGGGATTAATAAAACATAAATTATCCGCCATTTTGTAGCGTCGGCCATCTTGAATTCATAATGATAATGAATAAACATAATTGTATTGTCACCAAAATCCAAAGTGTATACAAAATTTCAGATTAATCGGTTGACAGGAAGAGGGTGAAATTTGAATTACTAAATTTGACCCAAGAATAAAACAAACGGGGTGAGCTAAATAAAACCGTTTAAAAAAAACAACAGACACTAAAAAGAAACATAGTAAAATAAAAAACAAGAGGTGCCACTATTTGCTTGCGATGCCCAGGATAATGGGACCTCACTCGCTTGAGCCACGGCCAGTGTAGGCCACGACACTAGTTTTCAGTAGGCCCTGCCGGGTACACGGACGGACAGCTGACATAATTAACCTAAATATATTAAAAATTAAAAATAAACTTAACGACAGTACGTAAAATAATTAATATGTTTATGACACCACCTTAAGGAAAAAAGGTATTTTAAATCATTAAAATAACGAAAAATAATAAAACACAATATTGTTTAAAGTATCTATAGAGTAATTTTTGTTTAAAAACAATGAAAAGCGCTTGTCCTGTCTACTAGAGTAGAGCTCTCTAAACGTCGAACGAGCCACTTAACTAAGTGACAATGATGACTTCGCGCGCGACGGTTATAAAACTTGGTTTTAACTACAATTTATCAGTTCAATCAGTTTATTGTTTTAGACTGTAAACAAGATTTCATAGTTAGTAGGTAGATAGATACGTATCTAGACTAAATAATTGGCCACGACCTCGCAGCGTGTTGTAGTACAACACGAAGAGGACATGTGGATTTCTTCCACCGGCATCCAGTGGCAATCACCGCAGACGCTGCACGTATTTTTGAGGAAGCCAATTACTATGTGTGGCGGCTTCTACGCAGCGAGGTTACCATCCCTTCCACTTCCCTCCGATCTAGGAGTTGCTGTCGAATAATTAAGAAGCGAGGGTCGAGTTCAGGATAATCGGCCGCCACGTTTACCAGACCTGCCTGCCCTAGCATGACCAAAACACGATATGACATAACTAACACTAACTGTCTTTTTTTTACTGCCATTTTGTATTTCTATCGAAACAGCGATCATAACATGTGACGTCACCGGCACCGGCATTCAACATGGCGGCTATAGGTATCTGTCATGTTTTTACAGTTGGTGTCGATAAATCGCTATATCGTGTTTTGGTAGTCATGCTAGGGGGTTGATGCCGATCGTGACAGTGTGTACTGTGTACTGCGAGAACAAGGGCGCGGGGAGTTACGTACCGATGTGCAACACTTATTATTAAGAATGTAAATGTCTAAAGAAGTGTAAATCTTTAAATATCAATTAGTTTTCTCTCTTAAGGTAGTAGATATCCTACTATACCTACCTACCTACCTACTATCTTTAGGGGCCTGAAAACGGCGGTTTCAAAGCTTAAATTTTTCTGCTAAGAAATAAAAAAAAGAAAAGAATTAATCGTATCAAACTTCTAACGTTAATAATCCATCAAGTGGTGCAGTATTTTCTTGTCGCAAAGTAATAAAATAAGAAAAAATATATTCCCCGTTTCATTCAAATCGTAAATAGCTGGTAACAGAACTAATGTATTCTACAATGTCTGTGATAACGCCATCTAACGAGTAGTAGAACAACTAAATTATCTGCGCTACATCGCAGGAAAAAATATTCTGCTAGATGGCGTGGCCAAGCAATACTAAATAAAATAAATAATGTATACCTACGCAATACATAAAATACACTGCAGTGTACTTTCATAAAATAGTTAAAAACATAAAAAGAAAAGTAATTTCAGGAAATGTAATTCTTAATTCCATAGACAATTGTTTGTTTGTTTTGACATTTGAATGTTGCAAGCCTCTTGAGAAATATTTTTCTTATGTGTTGTGTAGTTTTATTTTCCAACCATTTCCTTATGTTAATACGAGACCAGCTTTTGTTTTTACTTCTGAATGAATAAATGAATTTGAATTTATGACGGTCTATATAAACCGATAGATAATGAATGTTACCCTTTAGTAAATTGTAGAACTTTATCAAACTTTTTTATTTTAATGACAGCATCATTTAACTAGAACTTCGCTCGCTACCAAAACATGGACAGGATTAACCCGTAAAAAAGGTAATAATATCATAATCATCAGGTAAGGAAGATCAGCTATTGTGGCAGCTGATGTTTTTTGTATTATTATTGTGTAAAAAATCTGCTTACTGATCTTAAGTCCTCTATAATCGACTTTTATTGACGTAACTCGACTTCTATGAAAATACTGATGTGAAATCCGAATGCGGCAGTAGAAGGAATTTTGTGAATGCCGACGCTCTGTATTATACGTGTTCGTCTGATTCCGGTCCCCGATTCAGAACCCTTCATAAATAACGAACTGACAACCGATAAATCATAACACTAATCTTATTCAAACATTTTATCATGTGGTTTTCCAGTCGACAATTTGCTATCGACCGGTTTCCAATAAACGCATACCATTAGTGAGAAGCTAAATACCCCATGTATGTAGCAACACTCACGTACCATCTATCTTGTTTATGACCTCATCACATGACCCGTTTTATTTGTCCCCGTGATCAAATTGAGAAAATTCAAAAATAATTACGCGCAATGGCCAAAGTTGAAATTGTTGATGATATACATGAACATTCACTCGATAACAGGTAAAATAATTAGTTCGTTTTAAAAATGAGAAGTGCGTTACATAATTAAATATTGACGATGGAAGGTCATTGCTTTGCAACTTGGCAAGAAAATGAATCTGTGCGGTTAAATTATGTTTAACACGAAGTGTTTTTGTTTACCTTTAGTATTTTGCTTACAGTGCCGACAGCGAATTTCTAGGAATGGTAGAAGAGGGTTCACTAGGTGAGTTAAACTGTAACTTCTTTCATCATAACCTGCTTTGATTTAAATTCAAATCAAGACGTGTGTCCAATCAATTTAATTAACTCATGTTATGTTATTAAATTAAGGTTAAATTTAATTACATTAAAGGTGCCGAGGAGAGATCGCATTTAGTAACACAATCGTTTTTGGATACAAATGATAACAGTGCCTCATACAACTTCAGGGATGTGCAGGGTAAGTGTTAAAAAATAAACAATACACATACTACTTACCTTAAGTCATAGAACAAAATTACAATTCAATTTTTTATTTTGCAAAACCATAATGTTACATTTATTTCTATTGAATATTCTATTTCGTAAATGGATATTTTGTTTAAAAGAAATAAACAAATAACTGTCTCATTCTTTAATGTTTTAAACTGAAAAAATATACCTACTTGTATTGAAAAAAATCACCCCATTTTAAACTTGGAAAAAGAAGCCATTCTACATATGTATTTATTAAATATTTTCTAAATTTTCACTTCACATAATTAATTAATTAATTTGTTATATAAGATTAATTAATTTGTAACTTTTAACAAATTTCGTTTACAGCAGGCTCTGTGACATACAAACTTGTTCACATGACGGAGGATGCAACCAACAACATGGCCACACACTCACCACCACATGGTAAGAGACATTTACTTGCAGCAACACTACCAATAAAATAAGATACAATTGAGCACTATTCATTTAGCGCCTTTGACAATCTACGTAGACGCGAGGCGAGGACGCTGGACTTGGGCGTCGACATCTCTAATATACAATGACAAAAATAAAATTTGATATATTGTCTTGAGTATGGGTGTGATGGTATCGTCGTTGTTTTTATTCAATGGAAAATAAATTATTCATCTAATATTAGAATATTGACTAAATTGAGTTTTCTACCATGTACCTTGTTTTTGATGGGTGCAAGGTCTAATAGTCTTATATTTTGGCCTAACCATTTTCCCGGACCTCTGCGCCCACAGTGGCGCTCTTAGAGTCTGAGTCTGACCTACCCCTAAATGGGGCCTGCTAAAAAGGAGCCTGACTGCAAACCAGCTTGTTTCGGCAGTCTCGGTCCCGTCGCCACCACTAGCGGGTTCGCCGCTTGGTAGGGTGCCTTACGCACTCAACACTGGCCCGAAAACGCCCGCTAGTATGGGGCCCGACACGTACGAGCTTGATTGAGCCACAACTACCCAATGTAGCTGTTTATGGCTTTCTTCAAGGACGGTCGCTGAAGACTTCATAAAAATAACTTGTTTTTAGGACCTACATCTTCATTAAAAATAAATAATACGTTGTTGAAATTGTTGATTTCATCAAATCTGAATGTTTAAACCAGTACACATATTTTGATAATAACAACCATATTTGTTTAAACCAGTACACATATTTTGATAATAATAATGTATGTTTGTTTACAGAGCAATTCTATGTAATAAGCAATCCAGGAGAGGTGTTTGGTGCTCCTGTTGAGAAGAAAATGAAAAGAGAACCTGTGCAAGCCAAGGCTATCACTACTGCTAAGAGAGTAAGTAACTTGACATTACTTAAAATACCGACTTAAGGTCTAATTTCTTAATAGAACTTAAGCAATGCATACCACATACATGTCAAAAAGCATTGAACCTAATTGTCACACCTAAAGTTGCAAGTACCTAAAATGTTGTGTTAGGCACATATTCACATTAGATTTTCTTGTTTTGGATTATTTTATTACAATAAAATTTTGTTATAATAATATTGAAATATATTTTTTAGGGAAAATATATAATTTTATTCTTAATACTGCAAAAAGTATATAATTTAACACATTTTGTGAATGAGTATTTGTTGTTTGTAATTATTTTCTCTTGTCATTTGACGTATGTTTCATAGCAGTACACCAAAACACGTCATTTATGGCACTTTTAACTTAAGGTATGCCAGGCTCCATTCAAAAAAGTTCGAAGTCTTTTGACAACCATATTGTTGTACAAGTCTCAGGAAATATGTATTTATTTTAGGAAGAAAGTAACTAAATGTTAATCCCAGAACATAGCCTGTCTGTTGTCCGTATTTCTTCCCCATCTATTCAGCCAATAGAATAAAAATTGTATCACAACAAATATCAGTGCAACCCTTTCACTAAAGAGATTTTTTTATACATACAGATCTATCCAGAAAAGGTTTTGCGTTATTTCATCCTCACCTTGCATACTGAGCCTAACGTCTATCTATGATGATCAGTGATCGGAGTAGGTAGATTGATTTGGGGTCAATGATCTCAAACATCGATGTTAATATGGACATGCCTCTGGGATTCCTGAATTTCTCGGTGTCAGTTTTTGAAAAAAAGGCATATCCATATTATGGTAGCACTACCGAAGTACATCGAATCAATCTACCTATTCCGATCACCGATGATGATCGTGTAATCACTCGCTTCGATGTAGCGCGACGACAAACGTCGCGCGACCCACAACGAGGTGGAGCGGCGGCGGCGCGACAAGATCAACAGCTGGATCACCAAGCTGGCCGCGCTCGTGCCCGACGCGCTGGCCGACTCGTCCAGCAAGGGCTGCATCCTGTCCAAAGCTTGCGACCACATCACCGAACTCACACATAAGCAAAAGAGGTGCGTACCTTCGTATTTCTTTATCGTCTTCTTCTGTCTTGTCAATGGCGACTCTAGACGCACTGCGACCGAAACTTGGCAACTTCTATGGCGTTTTATTGTTCATTATGTATAGGCGACGATGATTTCATTGATAAAAATGGATTGATATAAATACTGCCCTGCCACATGCCACAGGTACATTTTATCTTGTAATGGAAACATACTATTCAAAAAGTGATGGCTGACAGTGGTGACAGTTTCTTGCGCTGCTTCTTCTCAGCGCTAGCCTACAATTGTCCCGAAGCAGTGGTAGGTTAAAAAAATGGGACGTGAAAAGGAGCCTAATTTAGGCCTATTTTCAGAAATAAATTAGTTTTATTGGTGGGTTATTGACAAAGAAATTGGTTTTCCACCCTAAGGTTGAATATCACTTCTAGAAAGTGTTCAATAATTACACTAGCCTTTATTAGTTAGTTCCAGTATGTCAGTAGTATCTTTTGTGATTATTTGAACTAGGAAGTGATAGATAACTGAGCATCTAATTGAAACTCCTACGTCTTTAGATGCCATAGAATGTTTCGAACAATTTACAAAGACTGAGTCACAACGACAGGTCACACAGTCAGGTCAGGACACAAAGACAGGTCATAAGTCAAAAGCTTTTTATTACAGTAACCTTGGCAAAATATTGGGATATGTACAAAACGCCGTAGAAGTTTGCCAAGTTTTGGTCGAAGTCCGTCTAGAGTCGCCATTGACGAGACAGAAGAAGCCTGGAATATGTCCTCAATTTCAACAATCGTACTGACAAGCGATGCGTAGGACGTTCACCTACAAGGTGGACAGACGACCTGGTAAAGGTTGCTGGAAGCCGCTGGATGCAGGCGCTTCCAACCGGCCAATCTGGAAGTCACTGAGGGAGGCCTGGGTTCAGTAGTGTACGTCCTACGGCTACGACATATTTGTACAACATTATTTACCAATGTATTTCTGTAAATTGGCCTGAATAATGCTCTTTTACACGTCTTAATTTCCTTGGCGAGTATTGGCAACCCCCCCCCCCCCTGGGTGATCAGTCACTGGGGTAGGCCTTTGATCAGTGGACGTCCTATGGCTGAAATGATGAATAGTTTTATGAATTTATATCCAAAACTATCCAGAAGATTTAATCAAACCCTTACACTAAATCTTAACTTTATTAACAATTACGTTTATTTATTTCAGACTAGAAAAACTAGAAGTAGAGAACAAGAAGCTTATATTAGAAGTATTAAGACTAAAACAGGAATTAGTTGATGTACGCAAAGAGAACACTATCATGCGGAATGAACTCGCAGACACCTGCATAGTTGTGACCCACAGACCTAAAGGACAGAAATCCTAGCTCTAACACAATGAGGTGTCCAACCAAACCGTGAACTTATACAAGGTGCTGATATTGCTAAGTGTGATTTGACTTTGTAGTTACGTCATAAAGCATCAGTTGTTCTGGCAACACTGGTCAATGTTGCCAGATGTGGCCTGAAACGAGCCCGTTTAAGGGTATTTTAGGAAAGTAGGCTATATGATGATAGTTTCCATACAATTTACGTATTGTAGCTGGCGGTTTGCGTATTTTTACGCAACTGTCATTGTTCATTTATCAATCATGTTATTGTTAACGTTGATTAAATGTATCCATTTTGTATGAGAAAAAAAAAGTTAATGTTTTTGCAATATGAAGTAGCGTAATATCATTTATGTGCTCATTCAAATAATAAAATGGCAATAATGAACGATAGAATTAAATTAAATGAAAAATTAAACGATTTTCAACTTAAAGTCTCAGGTATAGAGTTCAATTGCAATTGAGAAAAATATGTTTTGTGGTAGATTAAACTGTTAACGATACAGTAAACCGAACAAATTAAACGTTCAGCCGATTTTTAACCTTCAAATCCTATGTATAGCGTTCAATATTATTTAAGAAAATATGTCGTTTTGTGGTAGGTTTATTTACGAGCTGGTGACTGTACATTAGTGGCATTATTTTCTATAGTTTATTATTCGCTGTGTGCGCGATGACAGCGCCCCTAGTGACCACAAGTATTGTGGACTTAAGATCTCTCAAATTATGGCAACTGGATAGTTTCAAGAATGATTTTCGGTTTGTTTTTCTTCGAAATTAGATGAAAATATCTAAAAAGTTTGTGCATATTATAATAAGTAATTTTCTTACCCGAACTAATATATATGTTATAATACGTACGGGATTTGAATCGATACAACATGATATAACTTTCCAACCTCAAACTGTCCAAAAAGGGGAAAAAATAGTATTAGCACAGCATGTGAGAGACTTGAAGAAACTTAAAACCTCTGATAAAGCTACTTAATAAGAGCTGTGATTATAACTCAAAACGTCTGTGATACAAACTCCCCACAAACTTTTTTCTCTTCACAGCAGCTATCCATTTATTACTTTGCTTCAATTTACATCTTGATGTTGGAAACGAATAAAACATGCACGAACTGTTTTTACCATTGTTTTAACACTTTATAACAACACTTACTGTGACATATATCGCGAACTATGACGCTTTTACTTATTAACGTAAGTATGGAATTCTATGGAAGTATAGCAATTTGACACATGACAGTCCAGAGTTATTTCACATTTCTGCCAGATTGCGTGCTGCGATCGATTTGACGGCCCCCACCACCCACTTTGCACATAGCGAATACCCTAAGTACAGGACATTAGTGTGTAAAGTAAGATAAAACTGTAGGTACTATAATGTCTAAGGAGCCTAAGAAATGTTACTATAGTGTTTTGTAAAGATGATAGGGGGAGAATACGGATTTGTTATTATCAGTTTCTTGATTTTTATAAATTATAGTTATATGCATTCAGTTTTGTTATTTATTCTATTTTTTTGTAGTTTCATAAATTAGTTTTTTACCGCCTTATTAATAAAAACATAGACTAGATTTGAACTATGACTAAAGATGAGCAAAATATTTAAACTATGACTAAGGATGAGCAAACCAATTTATAATGTGCGTCAACATTAACGAGACGTGTACCAAATTTGACGACATTTCAAATTGGGTGGTTATTCTTTAGTAATAACAATTTTAAGTAATGGCTTAAATCTAGACTATAATTTTATTAATAAGAGGTAAGATTGCCAATATGTTTATATTGTTTGGATGTATTCTTGTTTCTTTGTGGATTAGAAGTTGACTGGTTACAAAATTATATTACAAATGTTTTATTTCAAATTCACACGTTTGAAATAAGTTAGTTTAAGAAAGCCGATATTCTAAAGGAGACGAGAATAATAGGTAGTAGATTGAACAAAATTTGTTAACATTTTCCAATGTACCCACAAATTACAAAAATATAGACAAACTCTTATATTAGTTATTTAAAATTATGTGTGAAGAAACAGTTATCAATATTTGTGTAGTTAAAGTTACAGATTTTTCTAAAAGCAAGTAACGGCTTGGAACCCATTTGCACTCAAAATAATATCACAATTTATTTTATGTCTGTTTTCTTATGCTCGTTCAATTTTTTAAACAATCTCAACATTTCTTTTTAGCGAAAGTATTTATTTAAAAATAAGATAGACACAAAAATAATAACTGTAGTAGTTATTAATTTAACACAAACCCCATTTTTTCTTACAGTGTATTGATTTTATACACTATTTTTTTAAAAGACATGCTAAGATTGTTTACAATATTGGACAAGCATATAAAAATGGACTTTAGTTATAGGATGCGCTAGTCGCCTCCTGAGGTAAGGGAGAGCGGGGGGAGGCAAGCTTAAACTCAATCTGTCTGCAATCGGGATGTTTACACCACTAACAAGTAATTTCAAGACATAAATTCTGTAAAATAAGACCTTGTTTAAGATATTCATTCATCCATCATTTTCAATTATTTGTTAATTTTAATTGTTCAAGTCATTAATTCGGTAGTCAGCTATGTATGGTAAGGTAAGGCCTGACGTCACGTTGCTATTGTCTGACCTTGATAGTTTGTGTAGCGTTTTGATAGCTCTTAGTTTGTCAATGAGGATCCACACTGCACATTAAAGCTGGCGACAAACAGGGACGGACGCATCTCTGGACGCGTCTTGACATGAGGTTGAGGCTGCCATTGGTCGATCCTTCCGTCAACTTCCGCCAGCCCGCCAGCCAGACTCCGCCCCTTCCTGTTCCGAAACTGGCTATAATTGATATTATTGTTTTATAACTTGGTCCGATTTGATATTCACTTACACCAATTGAGTTTCATGAAGCTAAAGTCGATGTATGCTTAATGCGGAACAAGAAGCGAAGGGTCGACGGTCAAAGCAATGTCAAGACGCGTGCGGCCCCGTTTATCACCAGTTTTAGCCTTCGCATTTTGTTTGGTCTTGTCCGTTGTGAATTTGACCACTGATTCAGTAGTCACTGATCAAATAATCTGTTTCTGGTTCTGCTAAGTTGCAAGAGCTGAGTGCAGATACACTTCTGTTTCTCTCACTCGCTCATTTGACATTGTTAGCTTGGCTGGTATCGGTGGCAATACCTGTATTATATCTCCAAGATACCGGTATTTTGTAAGGTATAAAACCTTTACTATACCGGTATACAATAAATAATACCTGTATTATTATTACCGATATAAACTATAATCTTACCGGTATGTTGTCGAAGCCACCGATACAGGTATTTGAAAATACCGATATTCCAAGCCCTCGTGGTGACTAATGGGTCTGACAAATAGAAGCTAGCCTCGTCGTTGCTTGACCGTCGATTCCACACTTCTTGTTCCGAATTGAGTATACATAGATTTTAGCTTACTGAAAAACACAAAATAAACAAAACAATTTCGTGCTAATGGGTCCAATCATTCATTAGACTACTAAATTGTAACAATGTTGTTCTAATTATACATTTTATATAGTTATAGTTGTTACTTACAAGATGTAAGTATTCTAAATTATATTGTAAGTAGGTAGTATTAGTTGTTTTTCCTTATTCACGACAGTCGGATTCGATTGCATTTACTGAACCTGTCATAAAAATAATGTGTCTTCATGATAATTTTGTATACAAAAACGGTTAAATTTTAGTTCATATTGGCATATATTTAATACAAAATGTGCTTTTACTAAATCACTTTTTTAATGTTTTATTTTTAGTTTTAGGATAAGTATTAAACAGCAATGTGTATCCGGTACCGTACTTAAGAAGACATGTTCATGTATCATACGTGTTACATCGGACTGGACCTGTTAATAATTTTTGTTTTAAACTATGTGGAGATCTAAAATGTAATTATTTTTCTTTGTTTTATGGGTACATAACGAAGTATCTATTATTATATTATTTTATTTAATTTCAATTGCACACTACACTAACAGCTTTTAGCCAAAGCGTGGTGTTGGCCAGTTACAGTTTTATAACATTTTTTTACAAACATACATACTATTAACAAATATAGCTTTAAAAATCTATATATCTATCAATAGTTCTGTAGCGCCATCTCGCGTGATAAATGTCTCAAAGTATTACTAATCTTTATATACGTATTATCCATAGAACAGCCTTGGGTACATAATTTCAATATTCTAACGGTTAAAAAAGTGATTTAGATTATGCAAGTTATTAATAGTGGTAGTGTTTTTACTGTCATTGTTCAAATAATTTATTACAAAAAGTAGACTCATTTAATTTAACATTATCATCACTATAGAGTTTGTAGTCACTTGATTATTTTTAATCCATGATTTCTGATATGCTGCCGTTTGAAGATCGCATATCAGTTAGTTTTTTATTATTTATTTTTTATTCTGCTGGGAATAAAATATAATCAGGTGTTGTTGAAGTACATTTCGAGTTTTATTTAGTTTGTATACACACTAGGGGTGGGTCACCCTATATCTTTTGACCAGACAAACTCAACAGCGCCTTAGGACATCGGCACCAAGATTTTAGAGGTAGGCGGGCCTCACTCTGAGGTCCAGAGTCCCACATAAACCCCCGACCGCCCCCGCGGCTGGTGTGGTAAGCGTAACAGCATTTCTGACATATTTTTTTTACAAGCAATCAGCTTAGATATTTTTTCTTTATACAAAAATACAACGTTAGGCCAAGCCACCTAATGACCTACGGTGCCAGTGTGCACACTTCGAGTTTCACTTTTAATGAGAGTCGCACAGCGAAGCAGTAGATCCGCTGACGAACCAAGACATGACGTAGGCGAACGAGACTCGAGTGACCATTATTTAGCCCGACGATGTGTCGATGACAGCATAACTATTATTGGAATAAACTAGTAAACTAGATACGATTGAAACAAAATAGAGATAATCAACAAAAGGGGGAGGAGGCTTATACCTAGCAATGGTGAACATAGGCTGTGAGTGATGATGATGATGACTGGCCAAGCACTAAATACATGCCTACAATAACATAACTATGACAGTGGATGTGGATGGTTGGATGACACCTCAGTTTTATTTTTCTAAGGCAGCATGAAAACCTTATTTAAAAAAAAATTATAGACTTCGTTTTGGATGTTGCCCATTACCACCTGAAAACGTTGCGAAACATAAAATAATTGCAATTTGGATGCAAAACACGGGAAATATATGAAAATAAAATACAGGAAGTAGTACAGTACAATCATTAATTTTTATTCAGTGTAAGTTCTACGTGTAGGTACATAAAAGTTATCACAGTTTTTTATCATTTTAAATACACTGGTGGATCACTTTTTTATCGAAACTTCGACACCGTAACAGATAATTGAAATAAGTATCGAAGCCGAATCCTCGTTTACGCCTGCACAATCTGATAAGACACTGTTACAATAAAAAACTGTTGCCTTTACAATTTATTAGGCACTTTTTCGTACAATTAAGGTATGTATATTTTTTACTTAATGTATCTAAATCTCTAATTACTTAAATTCGTAAAGGTAGCAATTACAAATTCAACGTCTTTCGAACTAACAAGGCTTGCTTGGCGTGTTTGGCGAACAAGAAGGCCACCATTCACCAGAATAGCTGGTCCAACATGTTTTCGTATATCTTAGAATGTGGAATATGTAGCAATTATTGAATAAATGTAGCAAATATAAGCAAATAAAGTCCTTTCAAGTTATGAAGATACTTATGACACTTGGCAGTTTCCGTTTCACCCATACTATTTACGAAATTATTTTGTAAAATATATTTTTAATATTTAATTTATATAATTGCAAAAACACAATAATCTTTGCCTCTAAAAAACTAAGCAAAAATTGCAAACCAATAATATATCTTAATGATTTAACAAATAAATTAATAGGATTTCCTTCAAATACTTGATGCGTAAAACGGAACGTTTACAAGGGATTGACAATACATAATCGGAACTAAATCGATGAATCGGTTCGTTCGTCTTGTGTAAACCTACGCGTTGACGTCAGTAGTACGAGAGCGTCTGCCTTGTAGGCGATTTGTGGTTATTTTTCGCATAGTTTCTATTCTGACTTTTGTTACTGTTCTTGTAAAGTTTTTGTTATTCTTTTGCTTTTATTTGGTAAAATGACAAAAAAAGGAAAAACGCTGTATACGGTACTCTGGCAGTAGAACAAGTATACTTATTTTGAATAAGGTCATTAATAAAAATCGATTAAACTTTCTTTATATTATAAACTTTCTCGAATTTCAAGAAGAATCGGTTGGATTTCGTTAGGGGACATCACTATTTGTGTCAACAGGGAAGTCACGTGATGTGTCATAAGTTTCTTCATAACTTGAAAAGTATAAACAGATAATTTTCAAATACACTTTCAGAGCCGCTTGCTACAGGCAGTCATTCTGATGCTAAAAATTCTCCGTCCTTGATGATAAACAAGGCCACTATCCATCCAGGTTCCTGATATAAGAATAGCTGCTCTTTTTTATATATCTGAATGTAGGTAGCCATTTTTATATAAATGTAGCAAATATAAGCAATTAGATAGCAAATCTTGAATACACTTTCATAGCCGCTTGCCACAGCCATTCTAGTGCTAACAAATACGCCAGAGAAAAATTAAAACTGCCAAACATCGTAAGTAAATAAACCTTTATGTTTTACTGTTCTGTTCTTCGTGGTTTATTCTGAAAAAAGGGGCCGAAGTAGTCACAGTGTTCGCGGTTTCTGGATATAGATATGGCATTTGAACTTTGATAGTAGATCGATTCCTATTTTCCATTTCTTCTTTCTTCTTTATACATAATGTAGATCGCTCTTGGTGCTTGATAAAGCGTCCTTTGGTCGCGAACTTTTGTTGGCAGAAATAGCATGAGTACAACTTTACACGCTTTTGCTTTGGTTTCCCTGCCCTCTTGGCTATGCATTTCGTGGATGTTTGTATGTGTTTCACTAGATTACTTTTTTTGGAGAATTTGATTGAACAGTAGTCACACTGGAATGGTTTTTCAGCTGTAAAAAGAAAACAGTCGTGATGAATAATTTTGTAGAGTAACCGCAGAATACAGACACTGCGGGGAGAAAGACAAACTTAGTGGGTTAAACGATCAGTGTGGATTCTATGGAGAAAGTTGTTCTATTTGAGCAGTAAAATCAGACAGAGGTTTGCGTAATTGGATTTACATTTTGTATAAAACATCCCTTATAAAAAATAGTATTTTTCAAATCAGAAACGACAACCTTACAAGAGTACCAACGAGCGTTGGTTTTGAATGGGATTCTGTTTAATTTTTTTCTTCTTATTATTACTAAAATAATTAGTTACGTTGGATGGACAATGGTTTTTTTGATTCAACAATTTCTTTGTTTACTGTATTCTAGACTCGATTCTAAATTCCCGAATTAGGCTCTTATTTTTTACCATCCTGTATACACGCAACTTGTGGAATAACTAAAATACATAGTATTATTTATAATTATGTCGCATACGTGCAGGTATAATCCAATCCACAAACCTGTGTGTTTTCTCATGTGGGTAACAAGATTGTACTTCGTTACAAAGCTTCGGCTACACGCGGGCAGTGGGCATACGTGTGGTCGTTCGCCTGTGTGAATCCTGCAAACAAAAGGGGCCAGTGAATTACAGCAAAAAAATGAAAGAGCAATGGACAAGGAGCCAATATTTTTGGCTCCTTGTCCACTGCTCTTATCAGCATTAAAGTTGTAAATTGACGGTCATATGCTATAAGCGTCCGTCATTTATAATAAATGCTTGGTCACATTGGACATTTATTGTCACGATGGTCACATATATATTTTTTTGTATAAATTTAAAAAAGAAGAACTCCACTAAAGTAAGTCTTAAATGTTAAGTTTAATAGTTATGACAATAAAAACATACAATAAAACATGTAATTGGATCTGGATCGAACTAAAAAACAAAACTCGCGCGTAACGATACGACATTTTTTAGCTTGTTTGTGCAGAAAGATTTTAGAAATTTCATTTCTTTAAAGATCACCACTACTAAAGCCTGTCTCTCTTATAATAATGCACTTATTTGTGCCCAAATGTTTTTTTTTTCATAGTTTATCAATAGAATTGAATGTGACGTTACTGACAATAAATGTCCAAAATGTCCGGTCACATTGAGAAAATGTCCAATTTGCTCGGTCGTATTGGTCAGACATTTATAAAGTGACGGACACTTTAGAACTCTAATCAGCATACATCCTTCGAACAAAGAGGTGTCACATCTAGCATCCATAGATAATATAAGCGCTTGAATTTGCCGCTAGAGGCGCTAGTATAGCTTGTGACTAGAACTTTTTTATAATAATTCAAGATTTATTTACAAGTTAAAAGTAGTTTTAAGCTATGATGGTCCTTCGAGATAAGGTTTTAGAGCATTTGTAATTCGATTCGATTTGACATTTTAAATATTTCCTTGCAATATTTGAATCTGCCTAGGATAAAATACATGCGTTGTAAACGGTAAATCAATTTTAACGTGAGAACCAAGAACAGAAAATTACAAACGAAACGTATCCAAAAATGTTCAGTAGCATCGCTCCGTTGAACGTGTAGTAATATCTATGTATAATCATATAAACCGCAAGATGACCAAGCGCAAAATTGGTGATAACGAAATTTTGTTTATTCTTAATTTTAGGACATCCAAGTGAAAAGGTGTTTTGTCCTATTCACGGTATTTTTTCTAATTATGCTGATAGAGCAGATAGGCAAGCACAGCGTACGAAGTCCACCCACAAGGTGGATACGACCTGGTAACTCGTAATCTGGATGCAGATCGCTTCCAACCAGGTTATCTGGAAGTCATTGACGGCCTATATTCAGCAGTGGACGTCCAATAGCTGAAATGATGATGATAAACCGCGAGGTCCACGCCTCAGAACGTACTGCTGAAATGATTAGACAGGCCCATGTTGTTGTGTGACACGGCACTGCACTCTCGTAACGCTGCAGTGTGGCCCACACCCCTCACTCCTCGTGCCGCTTGAGGAGTACCTCACAGCACAGTAGTGCTTAAGCTATATTGTGGGATGTGTATAAGTGCCCGGAAGACGGCCAACATTTTGAATAAATAAGTATTATTGTGCCCATGCCGTACGCCGCTTCAAAACGTAGTGCTGGAATGACTAGACAGGCCCACGTTTTGCTCATGAAGGCTAGACACGGCACTGAAGTATCAGGCCTACCTCTCGTGCCGCTTGAGGTACTGTGCCATGTTTTTACGCCTCCTTAGAGCTTAGTGCTGAAATGACTAGACCGGACCATGTTTGCTCATAAAGGCTAGACACGGCTCTGCACTCTCGTTAAGCGGGAGTGTGGCCCCCACCTCTCACCTCTCGTGCCGCTTCAGGTGCTGTGTCCACGCAGGGGCGTGCATTGGTTTCAGATGGGGGGTAGGCTGTGAGTGAAAATTGAGTAAGTTTGCGTGAAACAGCAGGCGATCTCGCGGCAGCCTAACATTGGTTAAATTACACAGAAACGATCTAAGTTGCGCGCTTTAGTAAGGATCTGTACTTATAGGTAGACGACAAAATGGTTACAGAATATTTATTTTTTATTGTTGAATACGTAATTAATAATTATGGTTAGCAATCGGTTTTTTATGAAGGTAGGATCTGCATAATAGTCTATATGGAATGCACGCCTCTGTGTCCACGCCTTACGCCGCTTCAAAACATAGTGCTGGAATGACTAGACCGGCCCATGTTTTGCTCATGAAGGCTAGACACGGCACTACGGGCCTACCTCTCGTGCCGCTTGAGGTCGTGGTTGGTGTGGAAGCCCTTCCCGCAGTACGCACAGGCGAGCGCGGGGGACTCGTGGCGGCGCGCGTGCGTGTGCAGGTTGGTGGCCAGAGCGAACGTGGCGCCACACGTGCTGCATATGAACTTCTGCAAATGTTACAGCAACTATATACCATCATCGTCAGCCTCTCGAAGTCCACAGCTGGACATAGGCCTCAAATACAACTTCTTTATTTGCCATAAACAGGGTATAATGTTGTTATAATACAGGTAATGTATACCTGTATTGCATGGCATGGCATGTATGGCAAATAAAGAAGTTGTATTTGAGGCCTAGGATTTGAGGAGGAGCAGTGGACTTTAGACCTATTTAGTCATAGAATATAGCATGCAAGTTTTTATCATACATTTTATAATAACAATAGCAATCGATTTTATTAAGATGTCAAAATCAATGCAATTATTCAATAAATTAAATAAAATAACAAATGTCAGTGAATATTTAGGATTAATAGAAAGCCTATATAACGCCACAGTGACTGGCGCAGCTTTCGTAGTCTCTCTATTGACTTTATTTCCGGATATTTTAAATTTTTTTTCGTAACGTACGATTATTCGAAATAATAACGATTAAGACGCTTCTATATATTGTTCCCTAGATCTTATTTTTAAAATTTGGCACCCCTTTGCAATGTAACCCTGTATAGTATACCTCATTCAGGCGTTCTATAAGTTGTCGCAAAAGTATCATAAAATCTCGTGTCTGCGTCGTAAGTCGTAAATCTCTGTGTCTATTGCCCCAATGATAATAACTTCTATAATTGTAGTACATAAAATTTACAGCAAATTTTTTTTGTACCTTCTACCGTTTCAGAATCTTTATTTGCGTAAAACATGGTATTTGATGATGTTACAACATATTATAGTGCACATGTTTTGCTATTACAAATAGCATGCAAAATTTACATTATATTATTTAAAGTAAGTGTTAT
This sequence comes from Anania hortulata, assembly GCA_963576865.1. Taxonomy (NCBI): domain Eukaryota; kingdom Metazoa; phylum Arthropoda; class Insecta; order Lepidoptera; family Crambidae; genus Anania; species Anania hortulata. The sequence goes on from OY756400.1 coordinate 4,900,015, forward strand.
CAATAAACAATATTAAACAAAATTTGTATCTAATTACTATAAATAAAATTAAAATGAAGATAACTAATATATGTCAATTATAATGAATTGTATTAGGAATTAAAATTTAATTCCTCATGTCAATAAAATCTTTCATGTCATATATTCTTTTGTTAATAAGCCACTTATGTAATTTTGATTTAAATTGGTTAAGATTTAAGTTTTTTATGTCATTCGGAATTTTATTGTATATTTTTAGACACATTTTTAGGCAGCTTTTGTTGTATTTAACTGACCTTGGGATAATGTCTAACACCAGTCTATTTGGATCCCGTTTCAGTCTTGTGTTCCTATCGCTTGCTTTCATAAATAATTTAATATTACTTTTCACGAAACAGCTTATTTCAAAAATATACAGTGCTGGCAGCGGGAGCAAGTTTAAGTTTGCAAATGCTGTTCTGCAAGATATGCCTGGCGGTATCCCACAGATAGCTCGAATACACTTTTTTTGGGCTATAAACGCCTTTTCTCTATTTGTGCTATTTCCCCACATTATTAGCCCATAGCGCAAAATAGAAGCTATATACGCATGGTATGTAGTAAGAGCCGTTTGTAGGTTTGTCACCTTCCTCATTTTGTTGAGTGCATAGACAAAGCTATTAATACGATTACATAAAGTCTCTATATGTAATTTCCAGTTTAAGTCTTGGTCTATGACTACTCCCAGAAACTTTGTAGACGTTATTTCCTTTATTTTATCAATATTAAGCTTAAAGTTAGATTGTTTATGTTTTGATTGATTAAATTGGACAAAATGTGATTTATTTAGATTTAGTTTTAGATTGTTTACGTCTAACCATTTAATAATGTTGTCAATTGTTTTATTTATCTCAAATTCGTGGTCATGTATAGAGTTTTTATCGGCTGTCACAATAATGGATATGTCATTCAAAAAATAAAATGTTGATTTTATTAAAAACTAGTTGCCCCGGCGAACTTCGTACCGCCTCTTTTTTTTCGTGAATTTTTCGATGTTTTAATAGTTATTCTGCTATTCGGGACAGAGACAAATTCAAAAAATCATAATAAATCGGCATCATAATAAGTCAAGAACGGATGGTTCTTGACTTATAAATGGTGTAACTAACCCGACTTTGTTTATCTATATATAAATGGAAATAAAACCAATTTCGGAACTGTTGTTTTAATTTATTTGTTTCTGCAAAATATGATAGACTTGACTTTTTTTTTTTTTATTTCGTTGTTATAATTATTTAATATTTGACCTCATTATATTTTAATTCTAAGTATCTAACATTTTGAATATTAGCACGCCGAATATCGGTAAGACATGTTAATACCTACTAATTATAATAACATCAAGAATATATTTCATCGTGCCATGTTTATATTTTGCACACATGTTTTTGTAAATAGTAAATATATCTTTATCTTTATTTTATGTGACGTTACACTAGGGACCAACATGTGACCAACTGTAACAAGGGCGTTTGGGGGTTTCAATAAATCATGAAATTCGTGCGACGTAATTTTTAAACGGCTCCTCTTGATGAAAACTAAAACAGCATCATTGGTTTATATTACTAGCCAGGTATCGAACCCGTTGACATCGAGAAAAGAAAACACACTGATATTAAATTAAAAGGTTTTTGGGGGTGAGAGGAACAGGGAGTAAAGTTCCTCATTGAAAAGGGAGGATCCTCCGACCAGACGGGTGTTGTGTCTGGTGGGCAACTGCCCGACGGTTGTTGTCGGGTTCTTATATATCTGTTCAATCGCTTGGATAACTTTAATATCGCGATGCAGGATGCGTCAGTTTTAGTTCGTATGTGGCGAGATAGATGTCGCTACAGGTTCAAATACTGGGAAGTAATGACATACCCATATTTTTATTATGTGGAATTCATTTTTCTTTGGCTTAATTCTGAAGTCTACAAAGACAAAGTAGCGGGTTAGAGCTAGTAATGAATAACTTACATGTTTCTTCTCCTTTTTCTCTGTAGCTAGTAAAGGGTTGTGAACTTTTGAGTGCTGCTTTAAGGTCGACTCTGAAGGGAATGTCAGTGTACATACTTTGCATCTGTATTCTTTCTGCAGCTATAACGAACAAATAAATAAATAAATATTAGACAACATCACATACATTGCTCTGATCCTATGGTAAGTAGCCAAACCACTTGTGTTACTGAAATCAGAAGCAATGACGATAACACAACATCCAGACCCGGGACAATATAGAAAAGCGATTTCTACATTGGCCGACCGGGTATCGTAACCCGGGACCTCAAAAATAGCAACACCAAGTCCGGTATGCTCGCCTCTCAGCTACGGAGGTCGTTATTAATAGTATCTTTACTCTTGTCTAGTAGTAGTCACGCTACAGTAGTAACGGCATTTTGTGAAATGGCTCTTAATTCCTTACTTCGTAAAAGAGATAATTGGTGTGTAAATCTGGCTCAATTATTTATTACTAACTGTTGCCCGCGACTTCAATTTGCGTGGTCTTTGCAAAACCATAGTCTAAACTAAAGACCACACGAACGAGGTCGCTGGCAACGGCAACAGCTAGTGTTTCAATTTTTTTTTCCAACTGATCAGCGACATCTAACGGTAAGAAGCGTCATATGATGACAGTTATCTTGCATCCCTCGGTAACCGAAAAAAAGTAACCTATCTACTATTCCAGACTATAATCTATTACTGTGCCAATTTTCATATAGATCCGTTCAGCTATTCTGTCGTGATTGAGTAACAAACATCTATCTCTCCAAACTTTCGCAATTATAATATTAGTATGATTATTATACTAACCGTTTCATGGGACTTGACATGCCTAGAAAAACTACTTCTGTCTGTTTTGACTATGCCACAGTGTGGGCACATCAGTTTCCTACTATCCACATACTTTTTCTTTGGGGGTTTAATCTGATGTATTCTTGTCATGTGAGTCTTTATACTTTTCTCATTCAAATATTTTTTACCGCATATTTTGCAAAGGCATTTTTCGATATCATAATATTTAGAATCATCATCCGGTATTACTTCTTTTTCGGATTCTAAGGCTTTATCTGTTACTACATTAGTATCAGTTACTCCTGCCTCACTGTTTTCATTTTGATCAAATTCTTTAACTCCTTCATTGAAGAATTCTTCCAATATATCAACTTCACCTCCAACATTTTCAAATTCCTCAATACATTGTCCCACTTTGTGGCCATTGTTGCTGTCCTCATCTAAGAGTTTTTCTCCAAATAGTATGTTGTTAATTATTGGTGTCGATGCTCCAGCTCTGTCAGCAGGGTTTATCTTCGGTGTCATGACTCCAAAAGCTTTTGGAAAACCGTCAATTTTCGGCGTTGACGCTCCAATCACTGCAGGAAAATCATCAATTTTTGGTGGCGAAACTTTAACTGCTTCTAGAATATCTGCAGAAAATTACAAACATTTAAGTAAGTATGTAACAAAATTATAAAATCGAATCATTCGAAAATTGATAATACCTGCAGCAGGTGATGCTAATAGATCATGTAATGGTATCTCGTTATTATTATTTACTAAGGCTTGTTTCAAGTTCTTGTCAATAGAACATTCCAAAAGATCTTGTTCAGTTACATCATTATGTAATACTGTATAGTCTGTCTGATGTCCAACAATATTATCTACTGTCAAATCCTCACTTACTGTCAAATCATTCAATACGTAGAAGTTCTTTTTATTGGCTCCAGGTACATTCTCATAGTTTATGTCAACTGACAAATCATCCAGGCCATACAAGTTATTCTCATTAATTCCAGATACATTTCCGAAGTTCATATCAATGTTTTTCACAGCAATATCAATTTCACTTTGTGCAGTGAAATTATTTTCTGTTTCATCTATCAGTTCGGTCATGTTCGGGTCGGTTACAAACATAGGTATTACTTCATTTGCATTAATACATTCCTCTTGTAGGTTGTCCTGCATGTAGTCCTTTTCAATGTCAATCTGGGTTTCGCCACAAATATCTCTAAGTGCTTCATTTATGCCGTTTAGGCTGATATCTTTAGGACTATCATCATAATCAGTTTCATGCAATGTTGGTAACTGGTCTAATACTTTTTTAACATGATTATTTTTGCTATTTTGACTAGATTCAAAATGTTTATTTGGTGTGTAGCAATGATTATTATTAACGGATCTCGATGTTGCGAATGGGCTAAAACTTTAGTGCGAAAAAAATAATAAATCAATTAGTGCCTTTTGAATATCATACTCATATCATCATCATTATTTCAGCCATAGGCCGTCCACTGCTTCTAGATGCAGGCTGCTTCCAACCGGCGAATCTGGAAGTCAATGGGGGAGGCCTATGTTCATACTCAAATTACAAATGTTAAATGCTAATGTTACCTAAAATCCAGCCTAAAGTCAGTATCAATAGAGACGTCATCCTGTAGCCAGTGGGAGTCTAATGATTCCTCAAGTACATCAGCTTCTTCTTCAATTACTTCCTTTATAATCCTCGCTTCTGTGTCCGGCATCTCTGTACCCTGTAGTATATCGGTCATGAAGTTCTGGATACTTGTGCATGTTGACTCTGTAAAATTGGAAAAAAGCCGTAGGCCATAAAAAGGTGGTTTCTTCTAGACTTGTAATAAAATATTTTAATGAAAATTGAGAATATTCTTGTAAAATCAGGAACCAACTAAAAAGAAGACGAATGAAATGACACGTCGGGCTACATCAGACAAGGAGACCACTGAACCTGCTGAATCTGTGTAGCTTGTGGCAAGAGGTAATAAAAAGTCTTTCTAGAAGAACTGTCGTTTCCTTTCAATCCCATACCCACTTCCGTAACAATATTTACTGATTACAAAGCAATGAAATTTTTAAAATATCAATGGTCTGAACATCTTAATTCTTAATAGAAAATTATTTTTAGCTACTTGCTAATCTACTAAGTACTAACCATTGTCATCATCTTTATATCTTTGATTTGCTGGAGTACTACCGCCACTTAATAATGAAAACCTGAAAATATTTAAAGACAAGTTATTATTGTAACATTAAAGATTTTATGGCATTACTACAAAAAAGATAGACTAGGTTTAAACCATGTCTAAAGAATAGCCATACAATTTAGAATATTGACACAACACACACGTCTCGGTTATGTTACCATACTTTTTAATTGGTTGGCTAATCTTTAGGCAGTGTTTAAACCTAGTCTATCTTTTTTGTAGTAAGGCCCTTAAAGTTCAACTTTTGTTCTACCTTGAAAGTACTGTAGGAAGGCACACCTTGTTATGGTAATTACTAATAGTATGAGGTTTGCCTTGTTCAGATAAAAAGAAAAGAAATATTAGCAGGCCCAAAGAAAGGTGGGGGTGATGATATGGCAGGAGATAACTGGCTCAATCCAGCTCAAGAGTGAAAAATATGAAGTAAAATGAAGGAGGCTTTTACCCAAACAGATCACTCGAAAATCAAATAAATGCATTAACATTGATTTCTATGATTTGACGACCTTCTTAGCCGAGAGGCAAGCATGACGACTTTGTCTTTCGCCATTTCCGAGGTTCCGGGTTCAATTCTCGGTCAGGTCAATGGTGAAAACCAAGATTTCTATGTTGAATCAGGTCTGATTGTTGTCGTATCGTCATTGTTTCTGATTTCTATAACACAAGTGCTTTAACTCAAAGTCAAAAGTCAAAAACCATTTATTCAATTCATTCAAATTGCCACTTATGAACGTCAATAAAACAACATTATAGGCCCCTAGGGGGCCAGAACATGTCTCCTTATTTTTTGGGCCCTACTAGTGCTTCGAGACAAGACACAGACAATCTGGCAAGTGCTGAGAAGAAACGCCGGAACAAACTCAGTCACCACTAGCTACTACTTACCTTAGGATCACATCAATGTATGTAATGTTGTCCAATATAAAAAAAATCATATGTAAATAATATCTGAAATTATCAATAAAGCTGTTTTATTTATTATGATGGAATACTAACTTTAGTGTTTCATCACTATTCTTCAGGAATGTACATAGATCAATATTGCTAATTTCTTTTAACCGCAAATAGCTTTTGAATTGCTTGTCCGAGGCTCGGCATTGCTTTTTGAATTTGCACGAAAACTTCATGTTGACATAGCAGTCTTTGCATAGTTGGAAAGTAAATGTATCATTTCGTTTTACCTGAAAATAGGATAATATCACTAACAAAATTAAAGCTAAGTGAGTTAAAAGTTGAAAGAAAGAGTTGTGGAAGGATGGGAAGAATTATGAAGGCTAGGTAAGGTGGTAGGGCCACATTGGATGATAGTAGCGATAGACAGAGAGGTATGGCACAAATTAGAGGAGTGCCTATGTCAAATAACAAACTATGAAGAAAACTTAATTGACAACAATTATAGAGACCTAATGAAAGTAATCATATATGTATAAACTAGGTTAAAGTTAAAGATGTAGGTTAGACTTATTATATTATTGTAGTAGATATTAGGAAGCTGCAACTATCGAATTAGGTTATTTTCCTGTAATGGTAGCTGTATGTATGATAAAAAATAAATATTATATAGTATGAATTTGTAAGGCTCTTATTATTATTTTATAGCTTGATGCCATGTTGAAACAAGAGATACTGTTAGTTTGTCAACTGTACCTTAACAATAAATCTATCAATTAATACTAAAAATGCGACCTAAGGAAAATGGCTGGCAGTGGCTGGATGAAAAAAGCGGGAGATCGTTTATTTTTGACGCTCTTTCGGGGAGGTTTATGTCCAGCAGTGGACTGCAAAAGGCTAACATGATGATGATAATACTAAGCCGTAAGCTATGTCTAGCACATCGTAAAATTCTGTGCATCACAATGAACGAAATCAATATAGTGTATTGATTGATTGCATGTCACAGGATAGATGATAGTACACGACTACGACCATGTCTACATAATCACAGGTATAGTAAACAACAAATACTACCACAAATAAATACACATTGAAACAAAAATCACAAACCTGTAAACCGGTGGAGTAAAGAAACAAACGTCTGTTTTTCTCAGTATATTGCAATAAATCTGTCGGGTTATCATATTTAATTAAGCAACCTCTGCAGAAACCCTCTAATTGATGGTCTTGATAACTGATTTTATCGATGTTCATTGTAGTTTAAAAGGTAAATCTCAAGAACACTGCATTTTTCCAAACACAAACATTTTTACAAAAAAAGTATTGTGGTTTTTTGGTCCGCTAAAAAGTCACAACAAACAAACAAACAAACTGTCTTCTGACTGTCAGACAAGCAAGAAAGTGCACTGACCTCACAGACCTGATTAAAGGTAGTAGTAGTAATATTTATCCTCAAAGGGAAAGGCAAAAGTACAGAGCCATACAGCCAAATCTTGAGACCTGAATTGAATGCCGCTGCTGTCAAATTAAATTCATGCCTTAAATATCACTGACATAAAAATGGACTGGCTAACACATACAAATGACAGCTTTTGTATACCCATTTGAAGCGCCACTATTTGAACCCAGAACTAATTTTAGCGGTGGGTAATATTGGTTAAAATTAATTAAATATTTAATTAAATTAATTGAATATTTTCTTCTAAAACTCCTCCTCCAAAATGAAAGGGTTTGACTAGTAAAATACAGTCATGGATGGAGCACATACCATAAAGAGTAGAAATGTCATATGATTTGTTCGACAACATTTTCCGCTATATTTAAATCTGTGTGCTGTTTTTGTATAGGCGAGCGTTGATAGGAATTGTCATTTCCTACTAAATGTAAGTAAAAAATCTCTTACTAGTTTTTAAAAAGGCTCGACTATTAAGCGTAACACACACAGAGAGCGTGCGCGGGACGGCGACGGGTCACGACGGCAGTACGGCGGGTCTATTAACATAGGTTTAAATGGGCGCCCACAGACAGCGAGCGTGCGCGGAACGGCAGCGGGTCGTGCGCGGAACGGGTCCCGCGCGGCCCTTCCGCCGTCACAGATAGGCGGCGGGCGGACGGGTGGTGCGCGGGTGCGGCGTTCGTTACATTCGTCGTGATACACGCATTCAGACCAAAGCGCTCACACAGAGAGCGTGCGCGGGTCGTGCGCGGAACGGGTGCCGCGCGTATACTACGACTGTTGTGTTATTTTACAAAACATTATCATTTTTCGCTATGGATTTGAATGAAATAAGTAATTAAATATGTGAGGAAATAAAATGTTTGTACGAACTAGGTAATGATCTACTAAACTCAAGGTTGCTGTACTACGGTCACCCATCCATTTAGTGTCCACACTTGAGGTTGCTTAACCACGGTCACCCATCCATTTAATTTCAAAACTTGAGGTTGCTTAACCACGGTCACCCATCCATTTAGTGGCCAAACTTGAGGTTGATTAACCACAGTCATCCATCCATTTATTGACCAAACTTGACGTTGCTTATCCACGGTCACCCATCCATTTAGTGTTCAAATTTGAGGTTACGTAACCCTCGGTCATCCATCCATTTTGGGACCAAACTTGAGGTTGCTTAACCACGGTCACCCATCCATTTTGGGACCAAACTTGAGGTTGCTTAACCACGGTAACCCATCCATTTTGTGTCTAAACTTATGGTTGCTTAACTACGGTCACCCATCCATTTAGTGTCCAAGCTTGAGGTTGCTTAACTACGGTCACCCATTCATTTTGAGGCTATACCTGAGGCTGCTTAGCCACGGTCACCCATCCATTTAGTCCAAGGTTGAGGTTGCTTAACCACGGTCACCCATCCATTTGGTGGCCAAACTTGAGGTTGCTTAACCAGGGTCACCCATCCATTTATTGACCAAACTTAAGGTTGCTTATTCACGGTCACCCATCCATTTAGTTTCCAAATTTGAGGTTGCTTAACAATCGTCACCCAAAATATCAATGTCATAAAAGTGGACCGTGGTTAAAGAACCTTAAGTATGATACTAGGAGTGATGGGACCGTGGTTTTGACCTGACCATTGAATGGGTGACCGTGGCGAATCAACATTTAGTGACTAAATGTAAAAGTTATCGTGTTAAAGAAGCTTCATATTTTATATGCGTTATTGACCATAGCACAAACCCGAGCCGCGCCTTCGAATCGCTCCAAAACCGCCGCCCAACCGCTCCGCGCACGACCCGTTCTCTGTGTGAAGACGACCAACCGCGCAACTCACGTCGGAGAAACGACCCGTTCCGCTCACGCCTTCTGTGTGTGTTACGCTTTAGAATACAGTACTCTATAAAAAAAACCAAGCACAAGATGGCCGCTATCACAATATGGCGGATCATATTTTTTTAACCCCCTCGATATGGGTATCAAATAAAAGGGCTTGACTTGTAGAATACAGCTCAATGTGAAAATATTCATATCAAAGGTGGCCGCCACCACAAAATGGCGAATTGCATATTTTTTAATCCCTTTAACATTGGTAGCAAATGAAAAGGCTCGACTTGTAGAATACAGTACTTTATGAAAAAAAACCAAATACAAAATGGCCGCCATCGCAATATGGCAGACACATTTTTTTAATAACCTCTATATCGGCATGTAATGAAAGAGATCGACTAGTAGAATACAGTACCATTACTATGAAAAAAACTAGATAAAATATGGACGCCACCACAAAACGGCCCATTCATATTTTTTTAAATCTTATCAATATTGGTATTAAATGAAAGGGTTCGCCTAGTAGAATACAGTACCTAGGACGTATTTTTTAAGCATTACAAATGAATCTCGAATCGAACACGAAAACAATTCATGTATTAAATTCATATCTATTGCTCACGATGCTTTCTATTTTAATGAAATCTTGTAACTATTTTCGTTTTACGAAGAAAATATTATGAAACGAATTGCAAAAACTCATTGATTTTAAAAACCGGTAGTTAATCGCTTAAAACGGAACGTAAATAAAAAGCTGTCAAACATATGTTTACTTGTCCATGTCACTGTTCCGTTCTTTCTACTAGTAGAAAAAGAAAAACGAGTGGGTAGGACCACTCGTTGCAGAATTCAAGGAATAATTTTCAAAGATAGTGATTTTAGGAATTCGCATGCGAATCTTTCGATTTTGTATTTGGATTGGAATTCGCATGATTTAAAAATACATCTCCAGTATTATAAAATCCAAATATAATACGGCCGCCACTACAAAATGACAGATTGCATATTTTTTAACCCCATCAATATCGATATCAAATGAGACCTTGACAAGTAAAACCCAGGCGTTTAAAAAAAACTCCTATTTATAATAGCATCATAAATAAAATAGAGGATCTTATAGTCTACACAGTTATCACATAAAAACTGAACAATAGGTAGTATATAAACAAAACAAAAGACTTTTTCAACTAAGAATTGTCATTGTGTAAAAAACAATTTAGTATATTATTAAAATTAAAAAATAATTAAATAAATTAAAATATTTATTATTGTAATAAATGTTTGCAAAAACACACAAGGAAATGGCAGCTGCAGCTAGCTCAACGTTTTCGTTCATCTTCTCGGCGTTTACGATTGCGACTGACTACGTGAAAATGTACAGGGGCGCTTTCGCACTCGGACCTCTCGCCCAAGACATCGTGAGAAGAAAAACGAGCACTCGGACGAGAGTAGGCCTACGACATTCCGGGTTTCGGACGGGTTAGATACCTACGCGTCGCGTCCCTTCGAAGGGTCAGTCGAGTGGCACGAACGGCGCGCTGTTACACGCTCTTACTATTATTATTTTTTTACACTCGTTCCGACACGTACAACTTTATTTACTATGAATAAGAAAAATAAAAGATACTGAAGATATTGCGCAGCATTTGAGTGTACGAATTCATGTTTAATTGCCGTTTTTAATTACATATTATTGAGTACGATTTAAATCAATTAAATCAATGTACCCATATGATAAAAAATTAAGAACTATAAAAATATATAAAAACCTTACTCCAATCAACCTGGTCAATCTGAAGGCTGTCTGGTTAGCAGTTTAATTACGTAATGATAATTGTTCTTTTGTTTATTTTATTTCGTAGGTACTACCTACCTACTACTACTACCTACTAGTAAGTACCTACTTACGAAATAAAATAACCGTCTATCTAAAGTACCTATTTACAAGCTAAAATTCAAATTCATTTACGAAATACGCCTTGTCTTACGCACTCCTTTGTGGTCGCACTACGTTACCCCACTGTATGCCTGATTGTACTTAGAGCTGGATTCAAACGGCGAGGGACGCTGCTCCGGACTTGTCTTGACATTGTAAGGTCAAACGCTTCCATTGGTCTATCCTTCAGTCAACTTCCGCCAGCCCAAGGATCGACCAATGGCAGCGTTTGACCTTACAATGTCAAGACGAGTCGGGAGCCGCGTCCGTCGCCATCTGTCACCGGCTTTAAGGTTACTTTTAAAGCTTTCCTTTTAGTACAAGTATAAAGATCATGTAAAACGCAACAACACAATTCTCAAGAAAAATACATACAATGTGTAATTTTGAGGCTCGGACTATACGTATCGGTTCGTACCAATCTCGTCGTACTAATCTGCCTGGTTCGGGAAAAAACCGATACCGGCTTGCAATCGACTACATGCGGTACGGGTGAATCCGGAGAGAAATTTATTCAGACGGTCGCTCTCGCTAGCCGTTGCGCTGAACGGACGTCTATTCAAAATGGACATGGACGCTACTACCTAAAGCTGAGATTTATGTTGTTTCGCTGTGGCCCTTAAAAATTAAATGAATTGAGGCACTACTACAAAAACTTAAAGTTTCTGTCAAGTTAAATTAAACGAACCCAAATATACGGTAGGCTTATCGTGTGTTGTTTAGGAGTTTCTATGAGCAACTTCCGATGTAATCATCAGACGTTAGGCACTACCTCACAAGGTCATAGGTTTTGTCAAGACAAGTCAAACGAAGAACGCGAATCACTACTCCAGAACGGTCGTCATTAGTCATAGATTAAAGGTAAATGATGTCAATAGACTAGTTAGATAATACCAAATCAGTGGTATAACTGTAACCTACTACTGACCCGATGTAGAGTCACCACAACGATAGAATTCTAGAATTATATTTCGTCCGTCCGGGGTTTGGGGGAAAGTATTACGTAACGCAATTTGGGGGGAGGGGGGGGGGTCTTTTAAAACGTTACGATGCGTTACAAGTGCGGGAGGGGGTTCAAACAACACGTTACGCAACTACTGTAAGTACATACAAACATAATTACCACTAACCTAAAGATATTTTTTGTCAATTATTTATCGACAATCAGTTGTCGAAATCACATGCCATGCCCCAACACTATTTGCAATGGTGGGAAGGGCTAATGCAAGCTTGTTCTTGAAATAGCCAGTCAAAGTACCGCTGGCCCGCTCTCCGCAACCCGCACTTTCCTCAAACTTTGGTGACTTTTAATCACCTAAATCTATGGGGTAATCTATGCTAATATCAAATAAAAAGAAAAAAAAAATGGTTACCTTTTCAAGAAAAAGGTTACCTACTTTTTTACCAAGTCATGGTAACTTTTGACCGGTGCGCTTTGACTGACAGCACGCTCCAAGACTACGAGTTACGAACTTACGACTGACGTCTGACTGACGTTGACGTGCCATCAATGTCAATTAAAGTAAATAAATAAAAGCAAAGTTCTTGAATTTTAATTGAGAAACATCTTTTCGTGTTAAACAATAATGGAAAACCAAGAGAATTTGAATGCAGTTGCAGTGACCATTAAGCCCACCAGAGTATTACATTTTAGTGATGGTGTGGACGAAGAGATTTTGGAGGAACATATTAGTGAGTTGGATAGTGCACCCAAGGCCGAAGAAACCGTAGATCCGGTGAGTTCTGACTATAAAAATAAGTACTTATATTACATAGCGAAATAAAACTACTATTCGTACGTTGTTACATTCCTCAGAAAATTTAACTAAATGTATAAATGTTATTACGCATTACTTATCATACTACATACATAAACTATGCTTTCATGTATTCCAGAAGCAAGGCCATTTGACCTACTCGATCAATGATGCGTCGTGATTCATGGTTAAAAATATCCGTCTTTTGTTTGTCTGACTTAAAATAACTGATTCGTACTTTTTACATGTATTCAACTATGGTTATGAATTTAAAACTCCATTATTTTTAGACTATGCTATCCTGACCATCTTGTCTAAAGGAAAAACAGAGATTCTGTTCCATGAATAATTAAATTATCCTTGTGTTACGAAGTACCAGACCTGAGTCAATTAAAAAGTTTATTTGTTTTTTTTTTAATTGACTGGAAATAGGAGTTGATTCCTTGCATTCCAGGCAATTCACTGCACTGCTATGTCAATTAAGTCTTCAATAGTAAAAAAAATGCTGAACATTTCTAATGTTATAGATATACTTTTTTTTAATTTACAGAAGACACTAGAATGGGCTCCATGGTTTGGCCACTATGCATGGAAATCTAGCACCAAAGTGTTGAACGCTGTTGACTATGCAGGGGAATCCCTAGCCAACTTTTTTGGTATTACCACACCAAAGTATCAAATAGAAATTGATGAGCATGAAAGGCTACAAGAAGAAAAAAGGAAAATTGAAGACGAATCTGCTGGCTGGGTGCCAAAAGATGCTGGAGGGGACATTCCATTAGTTTTAAATGAACCTTCTAATTCAAAAGAGGTGGAATTTCCTTCAAAAGTATAAAGTAAACCTTTTCATAATAAAAAAAAGACAGAGAGAAGAGTTCTTGTGCTTTAATAAAAATAAAAATAAATATCTTCTTTGACTGTATGTGTACATACAATATTAAAACATATTGAAAATAAAAATCAATCTCACTTAAAGGTGCTAAGTTTATTAATAATCTTAAAATTGTAAGTATTTTTAATAAAACTAATTTAATTTCGTAGGTCACAAATAATATATATATATTTTTAATTTTTAAGTTTTTCGTAAACTAATAAGTTTTGTAAGTGATAAATATAACAATTAGTCATTATAACTCGGAAATTTATTTAATTGTTAAATGTTAAAGTTGATTTATAACAAATGTATATTTCACATTTTATTGGAGTAGGTTTTCTATTATTTCGTTGTTTAATAAAGTATTAATTAATTAAGTTATTAAGTAAATAACAATTCTACAAATAAAATGATTTAACCGTTACAACGCAATATTATTTTAAATTTTACTTTAGGTATGATATAAATGCTTACAAAATATTTTAGAACCTTGCAAAGAAAGTGCCAAATATATTAATCCGAATCTAAATAAATTAAGTATAAACTAAAATAAGTAATTAGTTCACAATAATATCATAAAGCACTCAGTCCCTGAATAAATAAGCAAAAATCTAAATATTTTAACTAAATATTATTTTGGCTTATTTTTTATAAGCGTCGATTAATGAATTAAAAGTGTTACAGTTACAATATTTTACCGGCACAGTGGTAAGGGTTTTATCGGGTTGGTTAATGATAAAATAAAATAATTATAAAAAGTACACAAAAAAACTGAACTTTCTATTTAAAAAAGTAAACTTCCCGACCGAACAGAATGCAGAATAGTGACATCTATCTTATTTGCCTGTTATCTTATACGGTTAGTAAGCCTAACAGCGCCATCTGTCGTGTAATAGTAGTTACTATCAACACACGTAAAGCAAGTAGTCTTTAAATTTGTAAAACTCTATCCTACTAGATGGCGCTATATTTGTTACGTATAAAATGAGCAATAAATTACAGGTTTGTAGTGTTCCGTACATTAAAAAAAGAAACCCTTCTAAGTATAAGTCAATGCTTTTATGATTACTTTTTTGTCAATCTGTGAGTCAACCAAGACCCATTTTACTAGGAATTGGTAAAGGTATCAAGATTTCAAAGTAGATAGGGGGTACTAATAGATATTTATTTTTTAATGGGTTTATTTTATCTTATAATTGAAATATTGATTGTTTTGAGTTAATTACATAACATTTTTATTTACAAAATTTATTTAGATTCATTGGACAATTAATTATCATAAGTCGATTTAAAAATCTTGAACCTTTAAATAACTTTAATATCTACAAACAATAAAGAAAATATTCTACCTACTTAGCCTAGCCTTAAAATTCTGCCTAGTATTATAAAATTACACCTATCTGTCTGGCTATTATTATAAACGTCCGTGGTCACCTTGAGATAACTCTTATCAAGTCTTTGGTACTTGAGAGGACACTACCACACACGATTTAGCCTTATTTTTACAAAGGACTGAAATTACTACTTATTGTACAGACGAACAACAACCTTAAACTTTACTGTTAGAGTTAAGTTTTGCGTGGCTTTAAAAGATATTATAAATTACACCCCTGCAGGATCCGAGTGCGTCGCAAACGACATCAACACGGCGATTGGAAATTCAACTTTAATGTGTTAAAAATATGGTTTCAATTAGATTGTGATGTGTGCATATGTTATTGTTTGTCGGTGTTTAGCATGTGATATGTCGAAATGTAAACGGTTCGAGCGGTGTCCGCACAGATCAATATGCGTGTTGCGCGAGGGTGTATAGAGTCGTGCGATTGGCCGGCGTGTGTGGGGCGGGGCTCGTGTGTGAGGCGGCGCACGTTAGCGTACAAGCCGCTTTTTGGCGCCAAATCTGGCATTCCAAATTCCAATTTTCAAATTTGTGGTTCTTTGGTTGATGGCTTCTGCTTTTTATTTTTTCTAAGCCGTGATTAATTTTATTAATATAGGAGCTATTTTCTGATGGTCAAATACCTCCTAACAAGTATTTAAGATAAACACAATTTTATTGTACTTATAGGTACACGGTGGCTTGACTTGAACAGGTTGTCAGAATAACTCAAGTTGACGACCTGACTGGTGTAGTGGAGTGGCGCAGTGGTCGTCTTGAACGCAAAGGGTCCTGGGTTCGATTTCCGGTTCGAGTCAGTTCAGAAAACGATCTTTTCTAAATGTCTAAAGTCTGGGTGTGCTGGGAGACGCCCCTGGAAAAAAACATTGTCTGGTACCTCGTAAAACGGATGTTAATTACTTACTTCGAGATCATGACGGTATGTTGTCTGGCGGCATATCTTTTGATATGCACAGTCAACGGCAGGGCAACCTACCCAAAAAGTTAAAGGTCATTGAATTGATTTTCAACTGTAAGTCCGACGCGTAGAGATCAATATTAATTTAGAAGTTTTGTGGCAGGTTGACGTGCTGTTGTCTGTACGTAAGTATGTATTTAATAAATAAACAGTGTAAATTAACACAGCGTTCACATATTATTATGCTCGTTTATTTTCAGCATCAATAGATTGAAAAAAAAAAACAAACAAAAATAAGCTTAAAAAATTTAAAGAAATATGTAAGTAATTCTTCGGAATCTTAATTCGAAAACTATGAAAAATCGTAGAACTCCCTAGGAGGTTGTTGATGTTTTACAAATAAACCTGTATAATTAAACAAACAGTCTGTTCGGATCCTAAACCGTAATATGGGGAATAGTAGCTATAATAGCGTATTAGTGCTGCACAAAATGGAACGAATTTCCCGGTAAGATACCAATTACAAGTCAAACTTTTACTATACATAGTCAGGTCATAAGTTCTGTCACACAATAAAAACTTTTGAATTTAGAATGCTGGCCACAAAAAAGTTTATTGAATTCGAATTTCGAATTTTTCATGAAAATAAAAATGTGTACTTTTTAGAATTTTCCTCATTTTTTAAATATGGAGTGGACACTTAAAAAAGACCGTGTCGCGGTTATTGCGTTGCATCGTTGCGGTTACGCGCCAATTCAGATTTTCGACTTACTGAAAAATTTTAATATAACCAAAAGATTCGTTTATCGTACCATAAAACGATACAATGAAGACTCTAGTGTAGATGACAGGTCAAGAAGTGGTCGCCCTCGCTCTGTTAGGACTCCAGCAGTGATGAAAGCTGTGAAGGCGCAAATTCAAAGAAATCCCATACGTAAGCAGAAACTGTTGGCCCTTCAGATGGGGTTAAGCAGGACCACGGTGAAACGGGTGTTAAATGAAGACTTAGGGCATATCGAAGAAAAACAGGACATCGTTTGGACGCTCGTTTAATGGACCTGAGACTGAAGAGATGCCGCGCTTTGGTGAAGCGGTACGCGGGAAAAAAGCATCGGGAAATTCTATTTTCGGATGAAAAAATTTTCACCGTGGAAGAGAGCTACAACAACAAAATAAGGTGTACGCACACAGCAGTGAAGAAGCTAGCAACCGTATTCCGCGTGTCCAACGAGGTCATTTTCCATCCTCGCTCATGGTTTGGTTGGGAGTCTCTTATTGGGGCTTAACTGAGGTATATTTTTGTGAGAAAGGCGTAAAAACGAATGCAGTTGTGTATCAAAATACAGTCCTCAAGAACCTTGTGGAACCTGTTTCTCATACCATGTTTAATAACAGGCACTGGGTATTCCAACAAGATTCTGCGCCAGCTCATAGAGCGAGAAGCTCACAAGACTGGCTGGCGGCGCGTGAAATCGACTTCATCCGGCACGAAGACTGGCCCTCCTCCAGTCCAGATTTGAGTCCGTTAGATACAAGATATGGCAACACTTGGAGGAAAAGGCCTGCTCAAAGCCTCATCCTGATTTGGAGTCACTTAAGGCATTCTTGATTAAGGCAGCCGCCGATATTGACATGGACCTCGTTCGTGCTGCGATAGACGACTGGCCGCGCAGATTGAAGGCCTGTATTCAAAATCGCGGGTGTAATTTTGAATAAACTTTATTACCATATGAATCTATGTTTTATTAAGTTCATTTTGCTATATGAATGGTTACATAAATAATAAACTTGTCTAAATTATTTCATATTACACATGTGACAGAACTTATGACCTGACTAGGTATTTTGTTATAATTTAAAATTTAAGTCATTTGTTTTTCATGTGTTTTTTTTACGTTTAAACGCTATGGTATTAAGGGTTAATAGGAACGCCGTTCGCTAAATATCACACTGTCTATGCTTGTTATATTTTTTCTGTACGATTTAATTTTGTCGCAAAAACAACGCTACTTAAATGTTGTGAGAATATTATGGTATGAATGGGTGTAATTTGCCTGAATGAAGACTTATTAATAATAATAATAATAAATGCTGTTTTGAGTTCATGGTTAGGCCAGTAGGAAGTAAATATGTTTGTACTAGAATACCTGAGTACCTATCTCTCTTTTTGCTATTTCCTATTTCATTTGGAATCGGCTGTCTTCATCATCATTCGCCATACACTTCGGTTCTGGGTCCTCATATTATATCATTTTCTGTTTTCTCTTTCTATATTACCCTAGAATACAGGGTGTTCGTTTATGACTATAAAGCCGACAAAGGTATATGCTAACTTATGCATATAAATACTATGATAAAGTCAGAAATAAGATATTATGATAATTTAGAAGAAAAAAAACATACAAAACGGTTTCTAAGTAATTATGTTTTGTATTGTGAGCATTTTATAAATACTTGATTATTTTTCTAATTAATGTTAAACAAATTAATAATCATTGTCTCTTAGTATTGTTTATCTACAAATAATCATGTACGAGCTATCTCCTTTTTTATAAACTCATGTTGCAAACAAATATGGGTGTAATGATTTATGTTATTTTATAGAAAAATAGCAGCGAACGCAGTAATTATTAACTAATTTAATAATTCGCTAAAACGCAGCTCATTCCGGACAATATAACATGTATGGCACAAAGGACACGTACCAATTGTACCTATCCTTGCTTGAGCAAGTTTTACAGATAGGGTTCCATAGGAAATAAATAATAAAACAAATTGATGTTTCAAATCTGTTTTCTAGTCGCTTAGTTTGGGGCTAGATAAGTTTGTGCTATTGTTGGCATAATTAACGAATAATGTTTTCTTATTCTTCTAGTTCAAATTTTCTTTGTCATTATTAATTTATTGAATAGTTAGGTATTTATTTAAATAATAATGGAATTGTGTACTATTACCTGTACATGGTCAAAAAAACTAACAATCCGTTTAAGCCTTCAAGTTCCACTTACCCAAGGTAGACCGGAAAAACTATGAAAAACAATAAGGACAATTTTTAGTGGCAAGCGAAGGGATGTAGACTACGACACTATATGCTCTACAAATCAAACGTAACGGACACAATAAAAAATAACGGTACATTTTATAAAAATTACATACGGAACTCCAACTTTTATTTTGTTTCAGCCTTAACCTAAACTAGTCGTGCGCAAAAAACGGCAATAGAGGCGTATACGCGGTCAAACCAGTCCAGTAAACAAACTAGTCCTACTGGTTTCTATCGCGAATTCGCCAAACATGTCGATTTTGTATGAAACCATTGTTTGGACTAGTTTTCGCTAGTTCACGCGTATTGCGTGTAAATAAATGTCGGATGCGTGTGCGCAGGTGACGCACGCGTTTATAATTGAATTGAATAATGTAATACTTTACTATAAGCAGTTACATTTAGGTACTTTTGGATTATGACTTATTTGTTCTGTACATTAGTTCAGTTTGAGCTTTTTTTTCAGACTCTAATGACGATTTCATAAAAATGACTTTGGCTGGCTTAGGCTGAAATGATGATGATGATGAATCCTTAACTTATTTTATTTTGAAACTTAATTGCACAAACTTATAGAAAGTGACCTAAAGCTGGACTATCAAGTCGAGCTTTAGGCTAGAAGCAATCTCTGCCAGTCAAACCTATATGTCATGCAAAAAGCTTGCCAACGGTACGGTGAAAATATTGGTAGGTAGAGTCGTCAGTTCTAAGAGATTTTGATTCATAACGGCAACATTTACTAGGAATCGGATATGGTAATAATAATTTTGATATTATATCGGCCAGGTACGAAATAATTATCTCGATTATTCAAATTTCGCTTCAATTTCCTTTCAACCCCACAATATTCAGAGCAGATGTTCTATTTTTAACTTCGCGTGCATTCGCAATGTTGTTTATTAAAAAAATCTTTTGTGGCCATTTAAAAAATAAAGCTTTGACAATGCCCCATGCAAATTAGAAGACGACTCAATTGCTAAAAGATTATAACACTCTTTTTGATGACGCGAAATTCGACGTTATTTGTTATGTGTGAACGAACAAAGTACTTTGCAAACTGCGTTGATGCAAATATTATTTTTATTACGAACTCTCCATTTCATTTCAGACTTTGTTTCAAACGTTTTAAGATTGATATTGCACTAGAAGGGGAGTGTGTAAAAGTGAAAAATTTGCATACACTGAACACCTTTGCACTGATCCGTTCTATGCATTTTGACTGACAGTTTAATGCTGAATAGACGGCACGAGGGAAAGTAGTTCGGTAACTATACAATGTTATTTTATGCAACTGTTGTAAATAAGGAACTATTTTTGAATTGTATAATTAAAATAAAATGTAACATTATGAAATGTTACAGTTAATGGTAACACGTAACGCGATGGTTTCACAACTTGCGATCTTGGTTACCTATGTGATCATTTGTTGCGTCTTTTCAAATTAAATCAAATCCAATGATATCATTTATTTATGATACACAGGTAAATAGATCAGCCTTGGCGGCATACAAATATAACAGAGTTTTTAATAATGACAAAACATCTTGATATAAATGTTAAAATAAATGTCAATGTCAATTAATTACTATATAGCATAATAATAATAATCCATCATAATAATATTAAATATCAAAATTATCGATAAATAAATTAGTGTCAATGTCGATTAAATTATAGGACAGGCAGTCAAGCGAAAAGCGAAAAGTTTTATTTAATTTCTTACGACAACTATTGCACCTATGAAGTATTCTCTCTTAAGGCGACGGGTAAGGCATTAAGCGTCGACTAATGCGACTTCTATTTCATGCCTAAGATAATACAAATGCTTCTCGCAGACTAAACATCCATCCGTTGCGCTCCTGTGCAATTAGATTATCATTGCGAGCAAAATATCCGTTCATGGAAAAGTAGGCGCTAAGAGTAAAATCCATTAAAAAACCATAAAATTTTTAATTGGTTGACTATTTGAAGAAAAAAAACTTCACCCTAAAGGCACGAATGTTTTAAATAACTAAACCAACTTTGAAGCTAAACAAAAACGTTTAAAATATAAATGAGTACAAGCTCGCGATATTTGCGGTACTTTGAAATATTTTTTAGTGTTTATAAGAAATAATAACTAGTATTTAGATACAACAGGAAAAACTTCAAAATATAAGTTACATGATATATTAATTTTGACATCCTATATCCAGTATTTTCGCTAGAAAACTTGTCCAAAAACACCTCTTTTACGTTTATTCTCCTTACCCGGCGCCTTAAGGCTTAGGCAGAGTGCTGGCGATATCGGTCAACTTTCAGCGACGATACGTGTTAGTGTGCGGTGAACGTTTGTCATATTTAGGCATGTCGAGTATGTAAAATTAAAAAAATACAAAGCTGAAGAGTTTGTTTGTTTGTTTGGTTGAACGCGCTAATCTCGGGAACTACTGATTCGAATTAAAAAACTATTTTTGTATTAGAAAGTCCATTTATCGAGGAAGGTTATAGGCTATAATATAACATCACGCTATGACCAAAATGAAAAATGTTGCAAAAACTGGAAAAATATTCCTTTTGTAATAAAACTTTTAAAAGCTTTTTTTAAAGAAAAGTAATAAAATTTGTTCCAAAATAATGCATTATTTGGTCGTTGAGAAAGACTTGACAGACCGAACTTCACTCAGGCGAAGCCGAGGGCAGAAGCTAGTGTCAAATAATTGTAAACAAGCCACTGTGAATCGGCGCAACTAAAATCGTGCGATATCGCATGCTGCCCGATCCCTCACTTCTACAAATTTAACCTTCAACTACTAAGGTAAACTCAGCCTCACGTAGATCGCATCCGAGATGCCATCTGCACGGGGGACGGTCGCAAATTAATAATAACAACAAATAGTTGGCAAGGGGTTGCCTCGTCGGCTCGGCTGTGCATGCAAATGGGCCCGTGATTCATGGCTCTGGAATACGCCTTGTGTCGATATGAGGAGGTAAGTAGTGTTTAGAAAGTTGCAAATGTTGCAGTGTTAAATGTTTTTGTCTTGGCTAAGCTAAATAATGGTCGAAATTTTTCTTTCCAATGCCGATAAAAATAATAGCGACTGCTAGAATTACCTATATTATAAAAGTTATAAGTTATAAACTAAATGAAATTACTGTAAGGTACATAAATACATATGTATACATATACAGGGGGATTTGTAATTGGATTCTTTTCAGATGGTACTAGATAATTTTATCGAATCGAATTACAATTCATCCTTTATGTCTCCACTACGAAACGTGTTCATCTATTTTCAGTTCTCTCCTAAAAAAGAAATGTTATTCTATAAAAAAAAATTACAGAACTAACAAATAGGTATATATATCCAAATATCGCATTTTGTTAGCTCCATTCTTTTGTTATTAAATAAAACCTATATGCTCTCTCCACTCGAATTCGCCAAAAATAATACTCTACATAGACAAGAATAGATACGGAAATCCCCAAACCGGTTCACCTCAAAATTCGCAAACCCTAAACTGCTGGGGGACACGTAAAAGTTTTAATGCAGTCACAATAGCGGGCTTGCCCGTGCCCGGTGGGCAGTGGCTGGACAATGGCCTACAGCCGATTAACATGGGTCACAATGGCCGGGGCAGCCGAAAGGTCATATTTAGGTAGAAGGGTTAAGGGTCACTCGGGTTGCCGGTAAATAGCCGTCGGATGGGGAGTGACGCGGCGGGCTAGTTTGGACAACATGTCGCCGATGACGGGCTTGCAAAATTTATGTGCGTTAGATACATGCATAAATTTAAAAAATAAAACGCAGTGACACACGTCGAAGGTTGCTGAATGATTTTTTAATTTGTTTATTGGCGACTTTGGGAGTTTTTTTATTACCTCTTAAAACAGTATTACTACAACCTTGTTTTATTTCTTTTTTGAGAGTTCGGCGTTAATACAACACTGCTTACCCACTGTTTAAAGTTTATGGGTAAGGTTAAGGTTACAATTTTGTTTGTTATAGTAGATACATTTTTATTTATAAATAACCTATTAAGTTTTTTTGTATATTTTTAAACATATATTTTATAGATTAATAACATATTTTTTATTTAAATCTTGTTTTTAGCAATTACATGCTTTGTTATATATTATCTATGATAATATAACACTTGAAAAAAAATCGACTGCCTGACCCACCTGAGGCAGTCGATTTTTTTCAAGTGTTATACATGTTATCATATTTTTTATTGTTAAATCATGACATGTGCATATTTAACATTTTTCTATTACACCTTTGTTAGTTTGTTAGTAAAGAAAAATGTATTTGTTATAAATACCACGCCAGAAATATGTCTTAATAGGTAAATACTTATCCCAAATCATCTTATCTTTTTTTTTATTAAACATACTCCTGAGGCTGAGGCCAAGCCCTACAACTTGATGATCTTACCTTTTTTTCAACTCACCTTTTCTCCCATTTTAATTATACAATCACGAACAAAGTCAACAGATGTAAGGGCCCTCCAGCCACCATGATAATGACGTCACAGCGATAGTTATCTGTCGTACTCCCGTACTCGAATAAAAAATAAAACACTCGTAGGTGCCAAGTGTGAAATCATTGATGCTATCTCGCTCCTTTGTCTGGGTTTTGAATGAGAACGATTTTTATTGAACAATTTTATTTGGAGCGCTCATTGGTTTGATTGATGTCAGTCTTTGTTTTATATGAATTTGAGTTCACAATCTATAGGAAACATTATTATAGGCAAATTTTTTATGGGTACGAAAAAATTACAATACTCACTCAAAAAAATTTAGATACCTACCTCTAAATTTATGGAAATAATGTTATGAATAAGAATTTATTAACATTACTATTATTATCCACTGTTAAATGTTTCCATTAAAAAAAGAGGTAAAGTATAGTTTAAGAGTACCTTAGCAAGATTTTTTATCTCACACATCCCAAATCGAGATTCGATTCTAAAACTACATCCCAAAAATAATCAAACATCCTTACTCTCTTATAAAATTGGCCTACTGTCAATAATTATTGCATTCAAGTGATGCCACCGTTACAAAAAAATATTACGTTACAGTTACACGATTGCAAACCCAAATTCAACTTTAACACCGTCATAACGAACCGTCGCGAACCGCGGAGGGTTACTATTGTGTTCCTTGCATATTAAAAAAATATATTCAATGTTAACCCTTTCGGTGCGTACAAAAAGACCAATTTTGTATGCTAACCCGGAATCTCATTTCAATAAAGTGTAATAAAAAAAGAAGATAAAACTTTTTTACCCACGATCCTTTGGGGTCACGTTTTTTTTTAACTTAATTTGCAACAAGGTGCATCGCAAATAGGGATGCGTTGGATTTAAATACGGGTACAGAAAAAACCGTGGGGTCGAGATTTGGTCGTTTTTTTCCCAGCGAACACAAAAGATGTTTGACGCTGATGTGTTGGGTTTCGAAGATATGTATTATGAAGATCCACTTTCTCAGGGCCGGTGAAGAAAGTGAGATTTAAAGGGTAAATACACGATTATTTCTCAATAATAGCTACTATAACTATAACTACAAAATTGGTAGTTACTAGCATATGAATATGTTAAACAAAAGGATATATAATATTTGGTTAGTGATACGGTTAGTGGCAGTTGGCTGGTCACCGATGTTCGATGGCGTTATGTGTTCTTAAGTGGAGACCAATAACATTTTATTAATAAATGTTCGTGATAGCTATATAAACTTGGCATAGGGTTTTTTTAATCGAACAATTGCCTCCATGCGAAAAGTATCTATTATTTTCACCAATTTTTGCCACCTAAAGACGCAGCGATTGTCGTAACAGCCACGTTTCATTGCACGCTGTTTTGAACCGTAATTTAATGAGTTTTCGAGCGATATTCGTACTAATACGCGTAGCCTCAAATTTAGGGGCACTACTCGCTTTAAAAAGAATCATCGCGACTCTAAGCCTATTGGTTCTTTAATATTTTTTTTTGTTTTAAAACGAAATGAAATAAAATGGCAAGTTACCGCTTGCACCATGTTTAAAATGTCAAATTAAACTCTTAAATTGGATACTATTTGCGACCCGATATACAGTCACCTTCGATTACATTAACATGTTTATCTGAGACGTTGGCAAATACCGAGATGGGGCCTCCCGCAATTAGTGGGGCGACCTCTGTCGCCATGGTTACGCGTGTGGTCGTCGTACGTATGTACCGAGCCAGCGAAGTAGGGACTGCAAAACATCTAGTAAGAATTGAAACTTCTTTCTAGACGAAGATTGGTGTAGTAGTGACATTGAACGCAAAGGGTTCTGAAATCGATACTCGGGTCAGTAAAGAAAACGAACTTTTCTAAATTGGCGCGAGTCTGGGTGAGCTGGGAGACTTCCCTGGTAAATTCCACTGTCTGGTAATTTGTGACACATGGATAAATATTCCGTACTTTGAGATTATGAACAATTAGTGTGTTGTCCTAAAGCGAAAAAATCAAAAACTTTAGACCTTTCTGTATAAGAATTTATGAGTTTTTTTTTAAAAAAACGGTGTAACTTTTATGTCTGATTGTAAATAATAAATAAGGATAAAAAACTTCTTGTTTTTAAATAATATGCAATTAGATTTGACAGAAGGCGGTCTATTAGGTGAGATGGGGTCTATGCCCCACTAATTATTATGGCCACTAATTATTATCAATAAGTGAGGCCATTCTGTCAAATTAGTCAATTTTCCGTTTTTGCTGACCTTATTATACCTGCGTGCGTACCTCTATCACAAACGGGCAATTTTAGAGTTCTGTCCTGTTCAGGATTTCCCTTTGCGACGTGTGCCTTCAAACAGGAAAATGTTACCCCTCTCGCGCCTCCCCCTCCCCCCTGCTTAGTTGACGAGCCCGAGGGGGTGGGGTAAGATAGGAAATTCGAGCGGGCTATAAAGATAGTTTGTTAAAGATAATGTCAAGTTTAGTGCTAAAGGTGATTTTGTAAACGTACAGTCAAGTTAAACAGACATTTATCTAGTTATTGGCCATAAGTTTTGCTCGGTATGGTTTCGTGAAGATTTTTCTGGTTATGCCTCCATGTTTGATAGAGTTAGTGAACATTTAGTGCAATGTTACAAAGTTTTTACAATGATGTGGTTAATGGACATTTACAATGTAAATCGAGAAAGAGGGGCCGCTATTTCTTATTAACTAAATAAATAAAAAACAACAAATATCAATATATAACTATTGTAGCGACATCTATCTCGCCACATACGAACTAATCTGACGTATCCTACATCGCGATATTAAAGTTATCGGAGCGATTGAAACATATATACAAGAACCCGACAACAACCGTCGGGCAGTAGCCCACCAGACACAACACCCGTCTGGTTGGAGGATCCTCCTTTTTCAATGGTGGATGAGGAACTCAACACCCTGTTCTACACACCCATCCCCAAAACTATAATTTCATTAGCTTTTGGGACGAAGTAATAAAGTCATAGTATAGTATTAATATAAAGATATTTATTTAATAATAAAAATTCACTTGTGCAACAATGATTCAATATTATAGCTTTTGTTATTTTATAGTATGTGTCTTTTAATCACCAAATAACCGAATAACTGTTAAATGTTGTAATAGGGCTCTTAAATGATAAAATTGTACTAATGGATAGCATATCTTTCCAACATCGTTTTATCAATGTCTTAGATTTTATACCTACAAACATCCAAAAGATATCATCATCATCATCATTTCAGCAATAGGACGTTGCTAAACATAGGCCTCCCCCAGTGACCAGATTGGCCGGTTGGAAGCGGCCCGCATTCAGCGGCTTCCTGCAACGTTTACCAGGTCGTCTGTCCACCTTGTAGGTAGACATCCTACGCTGCGCTTGCCAGTACGTGGCCTTCAATCCAGAACCTTTCTGCCCCATCGGCCGTCAGTTCTACGTGCTATGTAAAAGATATATTTATGGCAGTATTTAACAATCAGTTATGATGTAATACTCGTAGCTTAATTAGTTTTGAGCCCCACCAGAGGCTATTGATTTTTTTATAATACACTAGCTGTTGCCCGCGACTTCGTCTGCGTGGTCTTTAGGGGTATGAAAAATAGATGTTGGCCGATTCTCAGACCTACTCAATATGCTCACAAAATTTCATGAGAATCCGTCAAGCCGTTTCGGAGGAGTACGGGAACGAACATTGTGACACGAGAATTTTATATATAAGACTAGCTGTTGCCCGCGACTTCGTCTGCGTGGTCTTTAGGGGTATGAAAAATAGATGTTAGCCGATTCTCAGACCTACTCAATATGCTCACAAAATTTCATGAGAATCGGTCAAGCCGTTTCGGAGGAGTACGGGAACGAACATTGTGACACGAGAATTTTATATATAAGACTAGCTGTTGCCCGCGACTTCGTCTGCGTGGTCTTTAGGGGTATGAAAAATAGATGTTAGCCGATTCTCAGACCTACTCAATATGCTCACAAAATTTCATGAGAATCGGTCAAGCCGTTTCGGAGGAGTACGGGAACGAACATTGTGACACGAGAATTTTATATATATGATTATGTTATCCTTGATATAATAAACTAGCATAATAATGCAATAGTGAATGCAACAAATAAAAATGTTTTTAAAGCGTGATTAACAGTAACAACCATGCAAACTATACAGGGTTATTTGTAAAACATCAAAAACCTCCTAGGAGCTGATTCTGGTCCTGCTTCACAAAGCCGCCAACCAGCTGACATCAGTTTGTATGAAACAGTGTTTTTTTTTGCGATTTCGATGTTTGTCCCATAGAAAAAGTTATTGTTTTTATGCACCAGAACCAGCCCCTAGGAGGTTGTTGATGTTTTAGATATATACAGGGTTATTTGTAAAACATCAAGTTTAAAAATACTTAACAATCATTAAAATCTTGTAACTTGTGACTTCCACCACCCCCCTAAACATGCGTTAGAACCACCCTTAGACCAAACAGGGTTTGTTATATACAAGTCGCATGATATACAGCTCTCCTTAACCGGATTACCTTTGATATATTACCCGGGTTGCCAATTCAATCTCGGATAGTCGATCTGAGCTTAGATGTGATTGCTTTTTGAGTCAGCCACTTATGTAATTACGAAGTATCAGAACAGACATGAATACATGATCTGGTGAAGTACGTCTGACGTGTAAGATTAGTCGTGTAATCAATTTGGATGGCGCTCTCTGGTAATGTATAATAGATGTGATATAATAAAGTTAGAGCTCGATTTTAAAACCGCAAAAGTTACATACTGCTTTAAAAGAGGCTGACAATAGTGACTGAATTTTAGTGCTTGTTTTTGGTGACAACCCCTAAAATTTAATCTCGAAGAAGAGGTAGGGTTAAAACAACAAAATTGGGACGTGAAAAAGAGATTATAGTTTCTTCATTTGTTTGTTCAGTCATATTTGCAGAAATAAATTCGTTTTATTATTTGTTTTTGCTTGTGACAAGTATCGCTACGAGCTACGAGCTACGTGAGTCGATGCCGTAGCACATCACACTGCTACAATTATTAGAATATTAAGAAACTAAAAAAAACGGTTATTTGTAAAACATAAACATGTTTACGTAAATAAAAATTGTCTTATCTTATCTTACCTCCTAGGGGTTGATTCTTGTGCTCCAATACAAGAACATTTTATATGGGACCAACATTGAAATCGCAAAAAAAATCATTTCCCCACTACCAGTTGACATCAGCTTGACTTGACGACCTCCGTAGCCGAGAGGCGAGCATACCGGACTTGGTGTCGCTATCTCTGAGGTTCCGGTGAAAAATAGCTTTTCTATATTGCCTCGGGTCTGGGTGTTGTGGTACCGTCGTTGTTTCTGATTTCTGTAACACAAGTTCTATGGCTACTTACCAAAGAATCAGAGCAATGTATGTGATGTTGTACAATATTTATTATTATTTATTTATCAGTTTGTATGGAGAAGTTAAATTTTGATTTAAATGTTGGTCCCATTAAAATATTGTTGTACTTACTTAAAAAGCCGTTGGTCCATAGGTCATTACATTAGAGTTTAAAAAAATAATAATCTAAATAACTCCATCCGGGCAACAGAAAAGGGTTCTCGAGTGGTGTTACATGAAGACACAAATGTATAATCTAGACAAAATTAGGTCTTCAACAATGCTCCTGATGGCGCAAACATTTTGCGCAGGTGGAGTAACGCCGACAGACCACAATGGAGGGACGCATCACACGTCCTTTCATCACTCACCGACGAGCGAAGGGCATGTGTGCCGATGTAAGAACACATTGCGATGGATATGACATGAGTTACCCATTGTGCAACGGCACAAATTGATCAATTCCGAGCAATACTGGTCAAATATAAATGACATCAAACAATATACGGTTCAGTGGCATCTAACGAACTAGCTAGGTAACTAGCAAAACCTTTGTATTTGGGCTAATTTGATATGTTTGATATGATTTACTAGCTGTTCCGGCGAACTTCGTACCGCCCTTTCATAATTTAGTTTACATAATACAAACTGATGCCAGCTGGTCGCGTTTTAGTTTGGGAAAGTGTTTTTTTTTGCGATTTCGATGTTGGTCCCATAGAAAAAGTTGATGTATTTTAGCCGTAGAATAACCCCTTAAAGTTTTATTTCACCTTTTCGTTACACACTGTGTATATAGATTATGGTGAATATGACAAAATGCATATACTGCGGACTTTGTCAAGAGGCATGTCCAGTTGATGCAATTGTTGAAGGTCCTAACTTTGAATTTGCTATGTTTTATAGTTTTTCAACTATATGTAATATTAAAATGTATTATTAGTTTAAAGTATGATAGATTTGTGTTTATTTCTAACTACACTACAACTTCTGTGTATTTCTGCTCAACTGCTTTTGCTCCAGCTGAAAATCAGCGCTGCAGTTTTCTGCAGCCTACGCTGCGCTGATGTCTATTATACACTACATTGATACGCTGACCAATAGTTTTATGCAGGGTTACATTTCAAGGCAGTGCCAATTTTTCAGGGACCACTCAGAATTAGTAACTAAATTGATTTACGTAAAAAACAAACTCTTTTTTTTCTTATCTGCCTATATATAAAAAACAAATTCGGGTTAGTTTAGTTAGGTTAGATTTTTATGATTTTTCGGATTTGTCTCTGTCCCGAATCAGAATAACTATAGAATAGAAGTATCGGAAAAATCACGAAAAAAAAAAAACGTATGGAGAGGCGGTACGAAGTTCGCCGGGACATCTAGTTAGTTATAAAAGTATAACATAGTTAAAAAAAACGAAGACGCACTTTATATATTATTCACTAGATCTTATTTTTAAAATTTGGCACTACCTTATCCTAATCCTATTTGTATCAGGTAAATTTAAGAATTTTAAGAACTCTGCAACACCTTCCCCTTTCTCTAATGGTTGTCCTCTACCTGAAGGTTGTCTCGAAGAGATCGCTATCAGCGATAAGACCGCCTCAATTGTACATCTTTCTGTAAAAATCATGTATGTAAAGTTTACTTGTTGGGTTACTTGGTAGGTTGGTGGTCTACCTTGCAATGTAACCATGTATGTAATCTTTTTGTTTTATGGGTTCCGTACCTAAGAATCCTTGAAGAATCACTTTTTTGTCCGTTTGCCTGTCTCTCAAGGTCCTTTATCTCGGGAACGCGTGGAGGTGTCGAGTTGAAATTAAAACTATTTAGCAGCGTAGGACGTCCACTCACAAGGTGGTCAGACGACCTGGTAAGGGTCGCAGGAAGACGCTGGATGCAGGCCGCTTCCAACCGGCTAATCTGGAAGTCAATGGGGGAGGCCTATGTTCAGCAGTGGACGTCCTATGGCTGAAATGATGACGGTTATGACGTCACGAGAAGAAAATGTTCCTAGCACTTCTTCCATGATAAAGCGTCAGTTACTGGCTGTACATCTGCACAACCTGCAGTTGCAACGCGAAAGCGAACCTCAGTAGAGGCCTTAGTTAAACGTCACGATAATAAACCTTCGTGGTACTGTCCAGCTTGTAAAGAAGATCGAGTTGATGATATGCGACAATGTCTTACTTGTGGCGTTTGGTAGCATGAGCTGTGTGTTGGACTCACACCTGCAGATAAAATATTTTACTGTTCAGGAGATTGTTTAAAAAAAAAGTTGAAAACGGCTGATTAATATAGTACTTTTACATGATGAGAAACTCGTTAAGTCTGATCTAAAATGACCAAAAGTAATTAATAAGATCTCATTAGATTTAATATAAGTATTGACAACGTTTTATATTAATTAAGAAGTTGAATGTTTACTTGTTTTTATTAAGGCTTTATTAAGACACAGGGTTCCCAATAAGGCCAAAGTGTCATTTTAATTATTTGAGTTCATAAAAGCGTGATTTTTCTTTCTAGAGCAATTTTGTTTCATTTATTACAAAGTTTAATAAATAATTACAAGTATTTCGAATTACCGGTGCATTTTTATTATAAACCTGCTAGTTAGATAATCAAAAAAATAAGGTAGGCCTTATTTGGTGACGTTACCTTACTCAGGCCTTCAGTCCCTTGAAGCTGTAAAAAAATTAAACGTCTCAGTTAACTTAAAAAAAGACGGCTGTTTATACCGCAAAAAACCTATATTCTGACACTCATCATCATCATCATCATTTCAGCCGTAGGAAGTCCACTGCTGAACAAAGGCCTCCCCCAATGACTGATCATCGGGGAGGATTGCCAATACTCGCCACGCTTGGGAGGCGGGTTTGTTTATAAGATTTCGCACGAAGACGCTGCTGCCCGTCTCGTGCTACAGGAATGGGCTAGTTTCCTAAAAAAATCTAATTACCGTCAGTTGGATTAACAGAAAATATTGGACAAATATTTTTTCTCTTCTCACTTGAACAATAAATTATGAAGATATAGCCCGTTAAAGTTCCGCCGAACGTCACGCCTTGCGACACTTTTTAGCGAGGTATGACGTCACGTGCTTACTTTGTTGCGCTTTGTCTTCGTCATTTTTTGTTTGATTGACAAAAGACAAAATATGGGTCCAATATTTTTTGATAATCTAACTGACGGACTAAATAGAATAAACATTTTTTGACCCAGGAAACTAGCCTATTAGTCGACTCTTACGACACGCCTCCTGTTGGCGGTGGGGTAGTGTATTCTTTACGGCCGTCCCTACACGGCACTCAAGAGAATCAAAATTAATAGGGTACTTTTCGTTGACCTAGTTCTATGAAATTTGGCAAGTAATAACGTCTTATACTACAAGTACCTACAGGAAAAAATCTGGTAAAACGATAGTAATTAATTTTCAACCGACTTCAAAAAAGGAGGAGGTTCTCAATTCGACTGTTAGTTTTTTTTTTGTATGTATGTTACGCGATTACTCCGCCAATTATGAATTGATTTTGATGATTCTTTTTTTGTTTGGTAGATCATACTTTAGAGGCGGTCCCATATAAATTTTATCGTAATTGATTCAGCAGTTTTTGAGAAAATAACAAAATATATACCCAGATAATGTTTTGGTTCGTGATTTATGGATCTATGTTAACCAATATCTTCGACAAATGTAAACCGATTTTGATGATTTTTTTTATTGAATAGCTAATACTACTTCAAAGATACTATAGTTAAAAATGTTGTAAAAAAAATTACCCCTATGAAAAAAAAGAGGATGAAATCGGTGTTCAGCAGTTAGATTAGGATTTATCACTAAAATAGATGAAATCAGTAAATTTCATTTAAAAAAATAAAACCGACTTCAAAACACTAAAAAGCTAAAAATAATCCTAACACTTAAGTACCTAATCAGTTACTTTTGGAGTCGGTGCCAGCTGATGAGAGATTCAATGGTTTTGTTTGCACCGACTCTAAAAATAACTAATTAGGTACTTAAGTGTTAAGATTATTTTTAGCTTTTTTTCTGTGTCGTCTTGTGACTGTGCTTTAAGTTCAATTTTATATTGTTGTTTGTCTAATAAAAACTTTCTATATTGTCCTTAAAATGTCTATGGGAAAACTCCAATTGCTTATAAACAGAAATCATAAAACAATAGTCTTATTCTTATTAAAGAGTTACAACTAGTTTAATTAAGTGTCATATCCATACTAGCTATTCCTCGCTCTGATAGGACGTGTACACACGACGGAGCGGGCGGCGCGTGGACAGGCATTCGAAATGAAGAGTGCTCTACTACTACCTACGTCTGTCTGCCCTCTGTGCTACACCGGTGTAGAGACGGACTACTTTGATCAAATCTGCACCCTTAATATGCGAAAATATAAGGTCTTATTTTATTAGTTAACTTTGTTTTAGAGGTTGATTACATTGCTCAAATACAATGTTTATTTTGGTATCAACATCGAATTTCATAAAAAAGATGATAGCCGATCAACTGGGGAATCCTTAACACTATCGCATTCAACTACATCAATTTTTATTTAACTTAATACGCAGATCTTTTTATTAAAATATAGTATACATAATAATAATATAATAATTCTTCAAATTTTGTTGCATCGCTATTACTTTTTCTTAATAGTCTATCTATGTAGTGCAAATCGAATGCTGACAAGTAACCCATTTTTTTTAAACTCTGCAAATTTTGTTTCCAATTTACAAAAGTGTTTTACAGCACATATGAGTATTACTTCCCTATTGCCACTTTCATGTTGTTCTTTTTCATTATTCATTCATGATACGCATAAATACGAGTAAATAAATTTATTTATTATTCACATTAAATACGTGCAAATATTATTAACACTAGTATTACTCTACTTTGTATTAATTTACTTATACAGGTTGTAACGAAAAGGTGAAATAAAACTTTAAGGAGTTATTCTACGGCTAAATTACATCAACTTTTTCTATGGGACCAACATCGAAATTTAAAAAAAAATAATTGACGTTTCCATACAAACTGATGCCAGCTGGTCGCGTTTTAGTATGGGAAAGTGTTTTTTTTTTTGCGAATTCGATGTTGGTCCCGAAGAAAAAGTTGATGTAATTTAGCCGTAGAATAACCCCTTAAAGTTTTATTTCACCTTTTCGTTACACCCGGTATAAGGCACATACGACTTACTAGCTACTTTTTTCTATTAACATAAAATTACCCCAATAGTCCTCTTCCACACAATTCAACCCCCATCCGTAAGGGTAGCACTCCCCACATCTGTAGTCCTGACTTCTAATGGAAGACCAGCGCTTATATTGAAATACCCACCCGATTGTTGTGTAGCCACAAGAAAAGAGGACTGGGGTCTTAGAAATGCTTATAATACGAAACGTCTTGAAAAATGAAACGTGTATGAAGAAAGCAGATACCATCTACCTACCTAATAAAGGACATGTTACATTAATTACTTATCCGCTTGCTAGTTCATTTATTTATTTATCACACTTTATTGCACAAAAATAAAATCGTAAGAAAAGGTGGACTTAATGCCATGTGACATTCTCTACCAGTCAACCATTAGGCTAAACAGAGATGTTTTGCGGTGCGATATGACGTTACAAAAATGAACATAAGTATACAATTATAGCATAAACTACGCACAGTATCTATGTCAATATATTATAAACTAAATATTATAATATATAGAATACACAGATAAAATACATACATAAATAAATATGATGACGATTACTGGAAATTAGAGAGTCAAGGGTTCACGATGACGATTTTATTTTGCTTAGAAAATAAGTGCGAGCAAGTTCATCAGTTTGTCCTTAATTTAATAACTAAACTTGATAAAAATCAACATCGAAACTACAAATAATTGACTATCTGCGTGTCAGGCCACGAGCATTATATTCCGTAGTTTCTCCTTTTACATAATTAACATCATCATCTACATAATGTTCTTTTTCAAGATCATTTTAGAAGTTAACACAGTAACATGTAAAGCCTACCTAGCTCTATAGTTTTCCTTTTACCTTCGTTTTTACTACTGTCGTGAGTTCACATTTCAGCAACCATATTGCTGGCAGGGGGGGGGACACTGACTACCAAAAAAGCTAACACATACTAAGCAAATGGATCCTTAAATAAAAAAATGGCGTTTAAACACCCACAATATTTTTAAACGACCTATCCAATGAGACCCTACAGTCACAACATGCAATAGACAAAAAAAAACATCGTCACTGTATACGTGTATACGTGTATAAAAAAAATCTTTAAATATTCTCAAGATTTTATTTTTCGACGGTATTAATATGTTACTTTGCGAAATCACGGATTTTTTGTAATAAGCCGCAGACGGACGGACGGACCTTCCTTTTTAACTACGGAACCCTAAAATAGAGTTCGCCTTTCTTACAAATTGTCAGTTTACCTAGTCAATGACGTATGGAGTTTAGTAAGGTTTTTCGCAATTTCTTCTATTGTAAGTTTTTCGCAAACTCGTGGGTTAATCAGCAGGTGATACTCGTAACTTACATTTAGAATAGGTCCAGTGATACAAATAGAGATGCATTCGTATTGAGAACCTCCTCGGTTTTAACGGTTAAAAATGGCGCTAGTATGCATGCTTCTTTACAATGAAATGCGCCATTACTACATTACTGCAGTTTTATTTCTAATGGCCATAGATTAAAAATACTTTTGTTTTCGTCATTTATATTATTCATACCAGGCAGCGCAGATTGTTCAGAAATAAAATGTACATAATGATGACAGGTACCAAATTCTGTAGAACATGGATGGGTCGCAATTCACCTGTTGTTCGTTTGACTCGCCTATCAGATCAGTCAGATTATTATCTGACCTAAAACATAACCCTCCTTCTGGCGCTATCGGGTAAAAAGTTGCCAGAACTTGATGTTCACTTTCAAAGCCTTCCCAAATAGTTTGATTGACTCTTATAATAGTATTTTGACAATCGTCAGTCAGTCATCAAGATTAGATTAGTTATAATTGATTGTATAAACCAAGCTAGCTTGGCTTGAAAGAAACTGCCTGACCTAATATTTTCGTTTTTCTTAACAGAATTATTTTGAGGTTAATGTATGGTAAAAGTATGGTAAATCAGGCTTTTCGTTTACGAATGCTAATTTTACTTTTTTACATTTTACACTTTACATTGTATTTTTAGAAAAATAAGTACTGCGTAAGAATGTCAATCAGATTGAGCGTGTAATATCGACATCAATTCCCCAGTTATCCGTAAGACCGCAACTCATAATCAGAAGTCATAACTTAAGAAATGACTGCCGTATGATTGATTGTTTACACACTTTGCTTCGGTTTAGGTGCATTTCCTTTATTTTATTTTCATGACTAATAATAGGGACCAGGAGACGTATTTTTGAAGCATTAGAAATGAATATCGAATTCGAACACAAAAAACAATTCGTGTATGAAATTAATTTCTATTGGTCACGATTTTACGCATTTTTGAATCACTTGAAATGTGTTGCTAATAAATTAAATTCTTGTTACTATTTTCGTTATACGCAAAAACTCATTGATTTTAAAAACCGGTAGTGAATCGCTTTAAACAGAACGTAAATAAAAATTTGTTTTATCAAATTTCTGTCAAACATATGTTTACTTGTCAATGTCATTCTTCCGTACTTCCTACTAGTAGAAAACGAAAAACGAGTGGGTAGGACCACTCGTAGCAGAATTCACAGAATGAATTTTCAAAAATAGTGATATTAGGAATTCGCATGCGAATCTTGCGATTTCGTATTCGGATTGGAATTCGCATGATTCAAAAATACGTCTCCAATTTACTTAAAAAAAAGTTTAAAAGAAAGAAAGAAGAAAAAAGTTATAAAAAAGACACATGATCACAACTACCCTCATCTAGTAACTCATAAACAACAGAACAGAAGTTATTTACATTGCAGGTAGCAGACGATTCGCGGCTTCGTCGCCATAGCAACGGGAAGATGGCTGCCGTCTGCTGCGGTTACCAACTTCGCCTCTAGTTCCAAATTGTTCCGCGAGTATTTCAGCGCTGTATGTATGCATAATTACATTATGTACAAGCTATGTACGGTCCCACTAATTACTAATACGGTTAGCAGCGACATGAGTGTAATTACTTGTAATTTTTTTTAGGGGTAGGCGAAGGTATCCACATTATTGCAGCAACAACTCTTTTTTGTATGTTTACTACCCTAATTAAATAAAAACTAAGTTTAAATCCAAGAACAAAGGTATTTTTGGCCAGGTTTTTTTAATTTATTTTTTAGTTTGTTTTTATATCACATACTTCATTAAAATACTTTTTAATATACAGTTTGCCAGTTGTAGAGCGTTGTTGCTATTGGAGCATTGGGTCTATAACAAAAACTATGATACTAAGGTACAAGCATCAAACTTAGTGTGACATATTAATTGAAAAAAAAAAACCGGACAAGTGCGAGTCGGACTCGCCCACCAAGGGTTCCGTACAAATTTGTAGGTACAGACGACAGCTCGTCAACCTACCACAAAACGTAAATTTTAATATTTTTATATTTGAGTTGATTGAATGAAAGGTAAATTGCGGTTTACGATTTATGACGTATTACAAAAAACTACTTACTAGATCTCGTTCAAACCAACTTTCGGTGAAAGTTTGCATGGTAATGTACATCATATATCTTTTTTAGTTTTATCATTCTCTTATTTTAAAAGTTACAGGGGGGCCACAAATTTTACCACTTTGGAACTGTCTCACGCGCGAACTATTCAGTTTAAGAAAAAATTATATTAGAAACCTCAATATCATTTTTGAAGACCTATCCATAAATACGTGTGGGACGTACCTATGATAAAAAATTTATTTGAGTTTCAGCTCTACGTATGGGGACCCCCAAAATTAAGTTTTTTTTTCTATTTTTGTGTGAAATCTTAATGCGGTTTACAGAATACATTTACTTACCAAGTTTCAACAGTATAGTATTTATAGTTTTGCCAAAAATGGCTGTGACATACGGACGGACAAACAGACAGACATAACGAATCCATAAGTTTTTTTTGCCATTTGGCTACGGAACCCTAAAAATCCAGTGGTAGACGTGTTCTTGAGTGGAGACTGCGACTTGGCAAACACAGCGTAGGGCGCCCTTATAGATAATGGAGCGATTATGATATATAAAGCTGTTGATAAGTGGCTGTAAAAGAGTAGCTGACGATCGGAATCCATCAGGAGAGATTCGGATTCGTCTTGTGTCAGTGGACTGACGTAGGTAAGTTAAAATGATGATGACAGTGCAGTGGTAAAGAACACTCAGTAAGCGAGCCCGACTCTCAATTGGCCGGTTTTTGAATTTATTAGTGTAGGTATTATTGCTCTTGTCATTTAAAATGCCAAAAAAGAGAGACCATTAATACGCTTAGGTACTGTTTTTATTTTTTATTTATTTTGTAATTTATTTAGCATTGATAATAAGACTCGAGTTCCACTTGAACTTGATTTGTCGTCGACAAATAAGAAATTTCTTGAATTAAAAAAACTTTTTTTTTTAAACCTTAAGCCGTTTTTTTGCTACTACTACTCTCCTAGTGGATTAGTTAAGAGAGATTTAATAAGAGTTTGTTAGATAAGTGCGCGCAAGTGCCCTCAATTTGAGTAACACTCTTACACTCCGCAATAAAGCCCCAGGACTCGAACTGGCTACCTTTTGACCATGGCTGATGTATGCCGAACTATGTTTGCATTAATTTTGACTGTTAATAATGTTAATTCTTTAGGCTTCTGTTTATCTAAGTCTTAATGTTAATCCGTTGAAGTAATTTTCTCTATTTCAATGGCTCTCCATCGATTGGCACCAAAACACTAGATGTTCGAGTCCTGACTGAGACTGCTTAAAAAAACTATGTATGCAGTTTGACTTTTTTAGTCTTGTTTGTATTAGATATTTTCATTATTTGGTACGTTTTGGTTTTCATAATAATTGTAGAGTGATTAACCGTTATTTTAAGGGCCTCCACGAGCTGGCTTAGGTGTCTCGTACGACTAAAGTCAAGGATTCAATTACATAGTCCCAAAATTGGAAAAATACTAAAAACAAAAATTGCCAACAATCATACTGACTTATCGAGGCCAAAAACAAGCAAAGCTTGTAATATGGTGACTAGATAATTGATAATAGGTACTTAAATACAATTATTTCATAAACATACATGAACTAGGTACAAATGTTAGTCTTCGTCACACAAACTTGAATGAAAGAAACACAAAATGAATTAACTTTTGCCCCTTTCAGGGTTCGAACCCGTAACCGCTTAGCTTCACAACCCGCTAATACCACGGTACGGAAACGGTACATCCATGTAAGGTTCGTAAGTTAACAGATTAGTAACTCTAAGTACATACTTACATAACCAATTTAAATACACTCATGTGAGTAATAATTACTTTACATGATATCTTATGTTATAGATATTATTATTAAACAATAATAATCATCCTGGATGAAAAAAGGGTGATCATGCACTTTAGCGCTCTTTACGTCCAGCCGTGGACTGCAATAGGCTGAGGCCTAAGATGATGCTGATGATGAATCATTCCTTAATAATAATAACATAATTATTATACGTATTACTTTCCGATGATTCTAATATTCTCATTGCAGCTTCATGTGCGATAGTGTAAACGTATAGTAATTGACATCTTACATTGTTTTCAGTGAAGGCACTTAGTGGCAGTGGCAGTAGTCGTAAACCTTTGGCTTTACTGCTTACAAACGCGACCGGTACTCAACGGATACAAAATTGTGGGTACTTTTTAACGAACCTCAAAAAACCGAGGTTTTGAATTTTACAAACTACTTTGTACTTTTTTTCAACACGTGCTCTTCTTGACGTTCAGCTGAATCTGCCCAACGCATCGGTCTCCGAACGAACCAGTCCTCAAATGTCAACGAACATGATTTTACATCGGGATAATATCTGTTAACGGAATTGCTGTCAAGGTTGTTTATGACTATATTTATTTCGGGAGTTTGATAAAACGTCTTCGAAAAAAAAACATGCAGAAGACTACAGCTGGACTGGGCAGCATTTGGAAAACTTCTTTGAGTCTTTCCACCGCCATTCGCTCAAAGTCTGAACACGAAAATCTTCAATAAGTGCGTGCTACCTGTCATTACTTATAAAGCCGGGACGTTGACACTCACGCTTCTAGTTACACCCATTTAAAGTTGCTTAGTGAGTTGAGAGAGAAGGACTTCTCTCAGAAATTAAGACACCTGACAAAGAACGAAAGTAATTGATTATCTCGAAGTATAAGCAAGCTGAAGTGGCAGTGGGCTGGTCACACGACACGTGTTCTTGAGTGGAGACTGCGACTTGGCTAATGCAACGTCTGACGCCCTCCGCCAAGCTAGAGCGACGATATACGCAATACAGCAGCGGATGAAGAAGAATAGCCGAAGATCGGTAGTAACTGATACCCTAACGATGTCATACAAAAACAACGTGATAAAGAAGATAACTAATTATGTTTTCTTCATAAAAATACATCGTTAACAATAATCATTTTTTAATAAAAAACAATAATTACGATCTACGTACCAGATAAGCTTCTAACGGATAACAAAAAACCTTATACAGTTTTAATTTTAAATCCCACGCAATAAACGTCTAAATATGTGAATAAATCCAGTACGTGATCCAGCCGGATATTAAAGTATGGGATATCCGGAATTCCGGATATAGCCCGGGGCCTACGTTCTTACGGTAAACAAGCCGAAATAAGTAGCGTCTAATAACAGACGTAATTGATATTTTGCCTAATTTATGCTGGGTAGGATCAAAGTATGATTAACACATTTATTGATAAAGGAAATAAGTTAGGTACATAAGGCTAACTTTAGGACTTATTCTGCTTCTCAAACATGTTATTTTTGGCCAACATTGAATTCTCAAAAGAAAGCTTTCTCTTATGTGGTCATTTATTATTGAGAAGCAAGTTTATTTAAATATTGGGCCCGTGGAAAAAAATATTTATTTAGAGAGCAGGAAGAGGGTAAGGAGATATTACCTATTGGGTTAAAAATAGCCTCAGATAGTATTAGCAAATGGGTCGTAGTTTTGTCATTGTGATGTACATATAGTTAAGTATTTAAAAAATAAGTTTAAAAATAATGTCTACACATGTACAGTTTTCCTAACAGTTTCAATTTCCATTTGAAGTTTACCCGCCTACACATGACATGTGGCGACATCTAGTGATGTTCGTGGGAAGGACACACCGGATATTGTGAGCCCTTTGCCGTCACATCCTATCTAGCCGACATTGATAAGCCGCTCGCGAGGCATATTATATTACATACACTTACGTGCAAATAAATCGGGCAAGGGTTATTCCGATACACGTCGAGAGCTTGAGTGCTTCATTTGGCCTTGCTGCGATATCGTAGTTACAAATTACACTTATACACTGAGTTTTTTTAAACAATGGAAGTCTATTACGATGTTTATTCTGAAGTGTACTTAGTAATAATATAAAAGTGAACGTTTGGATCGATGGATGTTTGTTACTCGATCACGCCAGAACGACTAAGGATCTAAATGAAACACAAAATAGATTAAAGCCTGGAATAGCAGATAGGTTACTTTTTATCCCGGTGTAAAATGTACGGATGCATGATATCTGTCAGATCAGTTAGCAAAAATTCTTGAATGTTACAAAAAATCTCGTTCTTGGTTATTTGGTTATTCGTTCTCGGGTCTTTAGTTTAGACTAACTATGTTTAGCAAAGACCACGCGAACGAAATCGCGGGCAACAGCTAGTATAAGCAATAGTTTTTGAGGGGCTTATTTTTTTATCAGAAATAATAAAAATTAACACACTTAATTTCAATTATTCTTACTTATTTAATTCAGTATCCAGCTCATATTTTGCAGGACATTAATGTCAACATTAAAAACCTGTAAACTTTCATGCAAATGACGTTTTTCATAAAAAGGTTCCTTCAGTTTATTAGTTAGCTGTCCCGGTAGATGTTGTTCTGAGTCCATAAAGTCCAAAAGAAAGGTGAACGTTTTTATAAACGTTAAAATAGCAGGCCTGCGGAAGGCCTGCTAATGACATGTCATAGTACGAATTAGCAGGGCAGTTCGAAAGCAGGCCTGATATAAGAAGTCATGGTAAGGGCCCTGTTCAAATTTCACAATCGACTGTCAATTTGCGATTGGACATTTGCGCTTGTAGTAGCAAAATTTACTTTTTTGAAGAC
Organism: Anania hortulata; assembly: GCA_963576865.1. NCBI lineage: Eukaryota > Metazoa > Arthropoda > Insecta > Lepidoptera > Crambidae > Anania > Anania hortulata. The sequence goes on from OY756400.1 coordinate 4,942,288, forward strand.
GGTTTTAAAGGAGATTCAGTTTTCCCTTTCCCTTCAAATGCACTTTTACACACTTATGTCCAACACGATATAACTTGACCGTCAAACTCCTCCAAAATCACACCCCAAAACAACTCAACATTAATTGCACACTCGCATTTACCAACGGGCCACAAAGGTTCGGCTAAACGCCGAATTTTCCCCACACAACCCTCCCACTTACAGGGGGTCTAAACCACCCCCGGCTCACGTCTATCCATTTGCCAGCTAGTTCCGAGCTAAATTAATTTCAAAGCTCCTTATGTTACGTGCCTTGCGGCTTTCGTGAGCGTGTGTGTGTTGACGTATATTCTGGAGGCTTAAAGGCAATTCTCCAAAGGCTGGGATGGGATATATGGTACCAAGTTGGGTTAAATATTAGTAAGGCATGTGATATGAATTTTTTGGGGTTATGAGAAAGGATTTGGTGCATTTTATTTTTAAGTAAAGGGTTTTTCAGTTTTTATCGAGTTCTGGCGTAGTCTTTTGTGTTATATATTATATTCCACGGAGTCCACAAACATACCTTTTTTTACTGATGAATTTACGACTTTTACTGTCTCTTCTTCACTTTATTAGGTCTTGACCGAGATTCGACTGTGCGTACCAGCAGAACTTATACTACGATTGACACAAAAAAATACTTATGAAAACGTCAGTGCTTTGGTGTAACTTTTGCAGGTAAATAACAATCACAATAAAATGTAGCTATATTCTAAAGTAGTTTTCGTAACCAAAATGCTAATTAAATTACATTCAGTACTTTATTATTCTAAATAGATAAGTTGTCAAAATAATTATTAGATATATGGAGTACAGTCCCAAGCCTGATTTTGATCTTATTAATACTTTTTAGAGAGTCTCAAACATAAACCTTAAGATTAAAGCATTAGCAACAAAATCCATAAATTCTAAAGCTATTTAAAATCCTCACTTGTGGACTCTCACCTTAACTCCGTATGTGTAGTTCCTATGTGTGTGTATGTACGGGCAGCCTTGTTAAGCCTCGAATTAGAGGATATAAATTAGTCTGCGAGTAAATGGGCGTTCCGTGTCTATCGATGTGTTGCTTCGATTGCGAAGCTTAAGTGACAATTTTATTAGCGATGCCAAATGTTCGAAATGGAACACATTCTGTAACATCCTGAATGATTTGGTTAGCTAAATGTTTAATCCAGCGTCTGCGTTAATAATAGATAGCCCATGTGGTCCTGCTAATAGGCGGATAACATCCTGAAGGAATTGGTTACCTAAATGTTTGATAAAACGTATTTGTTAATGATAGCCCGTGTGGTCCTGCTAGGCGGACTTTGAGTGCTTAGTATGCATTAACCAAAGGTTTAAGACATTTGACAGATGCGAGTGTACGATCTAGGTCACCGTACTGCTGGAATGACCAGACTAAATTTCATACAAACGGTGTACTGCTAACAGGACTTGCATAAATTTTCCAGCAAGATATTTTGGATTCGAAACCCCTCCTTCTAAAAAAGCTTCTATCTTAATAGATGGATCTTTGCGTCGAATACTTGTAGTACTTACTTATGCATTTAAAGTTATTAAGCTAGTTAGGCTGCATTGCCTTAAAATAAATAAAGTAACGTATGCTCTACAATGAGATTTTAGGCTATAAATATCACACAAATGACCTACTTAATAACCTGTAACACACTTCCTGCTCAAGAGTAGACATTATCGTGTGTGTCACACTATTTTTATTTTATTTTATTTATTAGGATTATCAACTGCTGTTACAATGTTTTTTAAGTCTAGAGAAAACATGGTTAGGGAAAATTAGAAATATTGCACGACAGATTTATAGATAAACACAAATTGCACCGTATTTTGCACATGTATAGATTGTGTAGACAATAAATTATAATAAGAGAAAAAAAAAAAGAAAGACAAACACTATGGTACACAAAAGTTTATGAAAGCTGTGTACTGTGCACTAAAACCATTAAGTACTGTTAATAATATGCGATTCATCGAATGTTACCCTGTTAAAACTGGCTTTTCTCTTTTTTTATCATCGAATTATAACCCCGAGTCACAAGTCCATCAGTTGCCATGTCGAATGAACTGTCTTACTGGCGATAACGATGACGTGATGTTAAGTGTGTCAATGCAATGCGTATGATGGTGATGGTGAGTTTAACCCATGGTTTAACTGTAAGAGGGAAAAAAGATTGTCTTAAGGTGATGAAAGGAAGATGCCCAATAGGGTCCATAAACGATCTAGCTTTATGCCTCATATTCTATCTCTTGTAACATTATGGTGTGCAAATGAATAAATGATTATTGAAATCAGATCTATGTTCGCAACGGAGCACTGTCGAAGAAGACCTAATCTAGATCTAAATCTTGTGAAAGCGTCGGCGTACCTATAAATCTGTATCCAAACAGTCAGAATATTTTAAGTCACAATTTCATAAAACAACATGTATATGTTAATACGTTGCTTTTTTCCCTAAAAAATAAATATTCGGTCAAATTCCCTATCGGCGCCATTTCCCTTTCAATATCCCACACATAATATCAATTTGGCAAAAACAGTGATGTGCCCACCCCCCGAATCTCCGCACGACGCGAGCTGACAGCCGGAACGATCCGAAGCGGATATTGCCTGGCCTACGGGTAGGGTTATCACTATTCTGGGATACAGGTTCACGCATGAATGACTTTAGAAGCAGCAATCAAATACCCTACCAAAAATTTTGCAGCAATTTGGAATTTTCTTTTACAATATTTTGGTATTCAAATAATTACAAAATCATTCCCGATGAGATGGGGGCCGGTAACATACTTACATTTTGTGCATCATACCTAACCGGTTCTCTGTCTGTTGTTGAAAGCAGACATAATATGCAAAACCTTTGTTTTAGAGCATATTATTATGTAATTCATCCTTTTAATAATAAATAGTAATATTTTAGTTTTAACTTTCTGGTGGGTTTAAAGGCTATAAATGGATAGGTACCCTTCATTGCGTACCACATAAGTTAGAAGCGATCTCTTCCAGAAAATCTTTAGGTAAAGGACACTTGATGTAAAGGCTATGTTTATTGTAAGATTACCGGATGTTTCGTTACCGGTTCAATGCTAGCTACGATTATAATTCTTTTAATCTTTTGAAATAATGGAACTCTTTACAACCTTTTCCTTTAAATCCAATTCAATAGTCCACTACCTGAAGGTTATTAGGAAGAGATTGCTTCTAGCGATAAAAGCACCTAGATTGTACAGTTTTTAATGTTTTTCCTCTACCTTATTTACTTTGTGCGGTGTGCATCATCATCTATCTATCTATATGAGATGTTATGCTCGTAAGCTGAGCGGACGGCATATTAACTTGTGTAGATTACCATTAGATTGTACTATCCTTTCTGGCGTACTAAGAGTACGCTATCTACGTACATACTGGGTGAAACTTAGTTATTTTCGACATATGGCAAATCTCTGTTCCGCTGTCAACTATTTCGTAACTTGGCAGCCCTAGGAGCATGCATGTTCGGTACATAGTGACGTGACTGTGCGGATTTCTACAACATTATGTGCCGCGCTTAGGGATGTAAATTGAACATCCTTTGTATGTGTATGGTGAATGCTGCAACATGAATAACACGCTAATTTAAATAACTGTATTTACTAGACGTAATATTCAAAGCTAAGATAGAGCTTCGATACAATATTAGATAATAGGATAGGTATGTGATGTTCAAATAGTTCGATGTTTAATACAAACGAGTAAACTTTTTCCGTATCTTTAATCATTGAATTAATCAGAGGCCCAATTCCCGTAATTTGACAATAGTCGCAATCCGGTGTCGCTCCGCTCCCAGTAACATTACGATCACAAACGGTATTCTCGTAAATTTTTAAGTTTACGTAAAATTACCAAAAAATATCACAATACGACTAAAAATAGAGCAAAAAAAATCTAAATTTGGTTTATTCCATTTTCAGTCGCATTGCGAACTATAATTGCATTTTTTGGTTTTAAAAGAATTCGGTTTGTGATCGTAATGTTACTGGGACCGGATCGACACCGGATTGCGACTGCTGTCAAATTAACACAAAAACGTAGGTATCAAATATGATTCATATTGCATTGCTATTAATTATTGTAATTTGTGCACTAATTATTCTGATATAAAACAAAACCTATTCAACAACTGGCTATTAATAAACAAAACTGACACTCTTTGTTCGCTTTTATTTCTGATTAAAAGCAAATAATTCCAAATTCAAAAACGGTCCAACCGTCATGCTTTGCTTAACACAAAGGTTCGTATCCATTTACATATCCTCACGCTGTCAGTTGCTTTTTAAAGCAAACATAGCAAAGGAATAAAGTGAGATTAATACTCGCCCCCTGAAAACAATAGAGGTTCGTGTATTGACAAAGGGTAGCGACAAAGGGTTAGTCTAAAGCTCTGCATGTGACTTCAAACCTTTGTTTTAGCGCTAAAACAATGCTCAAATTAATTTGGTGCAATGGTATTATTTTGCCTAGGGCTAGGTTTGAGTTTGGACTGCGAAGTTAAACGGCTTTTGTGGGGCGAGTAATGATTAAGTCTTAGAGATTGTATACATAAATGTAAATATTTATGTTTGTATAGTATCTTAGATGTCGAGACGACATGACATAATTTTAGTCAAGCAAAATAATGACACATTTGTTTTGTTAATTTGTTCAGATTTGTGAATAAAAATTCTTATTCAATAAAGAATATACAGAGACAGAGGCAGAGGCTGGCGTATTTTAATTTTGCTTTTAGATTCTAAATATATAAAAAACTGTTTTACTAGAGTGCAAATATTATTTTTTAAACAAATAATAATAATTATACAATATTACATAATAATATAGCATTCAGAAGGTAACGTTACTTAAACTTGTGTATTTGTGTTGATATAAATCTTAGATAAATCAGATATGACTTGAGACGACCATTCAAAAGTTACTATTAAAAAAAAAGAAGAAACGATACAAAAAAAAAAAAATCACAACCACGTAATAAAAAGACGGCAATTATTTATTGGCAGCAATTGCGGTGCAGATCAAAAAGTCCGTCAGAGCGTAATATTCGTTCGACGGTAATCAGGAGACACTGCATGGTTCGGATATCACAGAATATCACTGGCAACGCGAGTTTTTTATCCGCTGATGAAAAAAAAAAACGCGATTGGAAATTATTTGAACGCGTTCTGATGATTTGAATTTGCTATTACGGCGTGATCTTTTTGACTTGGTATTGTGTATTTATTTTCTAGAAAATGATATTTTATTATGGCTAAAAGAAAAAACATTTGTAAGGATTGTGATTTTTAAGTATATTTTTATTTACCATCTTTTTATGTTAATGTTTAACGATTTTTTTAACGAAAATAACGACTCATTTTAAGTGACTAAAAACATGGCTGTAAGTAATGTTTGTAAAATCTTAATAAAGCTATATTTTTAGTTTATAAATTAGATCCAAATAGAACTACCTACTTACGACCAGCTCCTGCAATCTCTACTTGGATAGCGATCACTTTACAATTGCTGTTCCCTATTAAATGGTATGTTTTCAGTATAGTCTTATTGTTATTTTTAACTGGTTTTGTATCCGAAAAGATAACTTTTAGGATTTTACTGTAAGTTTTAAGAATTTTGTCGACAAAATTTTAAAGCTCGGTGAGTATTGATATACCATAAGTGGGATAACGAACGTAAAGTAATCGCTGTCTATATCTGGCTGGCTGCTAGCTGACTGGCTAGGTAGCGTATAATAAAAAAAAGAAAGTAAAAAAAAGCAAACAACCACTTTCTCATGTTTCTTTTCTACGGAGCGATTCTATTAACCGCCGTATAATTCCGTTTGACAAATCAAAAAGGAATAAGTAGAAATATTACGTCGTTCCATATTTGAAAAAAGGCCAATTCCCAAGCACGCAGGCCTATTTGCTACCATTAGCTCACAGTCCTTATTTCGGCCGAGTAAGGTTGCATATTGAATGGCCTAAATAAAAAGGGTTAATATGTGGTATGAGGCTAAAGAGTACGTCAAAGGACGAATTTCAAAGAGAACGTGATCCTCAGCCAATGTACTAACAAGTCACCTTAGGGATTGTCTATGTATTTCATATTATTATTGTATTAACCTTAGTAGTACGATGCCATTTTCTCGCAATAGGCTGAGTTGTAATGCGTAATTGACACTACTTACCAACGTAAACTGACTACATAGGTATACTGACTGTGCAGTTTATGTAACGCAACAGACAAAAAAGTAACAGGTTGATTGGTGCTCAAGTAAGTACATTTTCTACGTCTGACGAGTCCCATATACAGGGTGGCCAGAAAAGTGACGTCAAAAAAATTTTAATTTTTTTTTTTTTTTTTAATTTAAATTTTTAAATTTTAGGTGCCTCGTGAATATTCGTAATAAAATCGTAGAACATACATAAGAGTGATTCAATAAATATTTGAACTTTACTTTTCTGGCCTCCCTGTATAAAAAGGTGTTTTCCAGGATCTCCCGTAAAATACTACGTAACTACATATTTAATAAGTACATCGTGGTGAACTACTTTTATTCTACGAGTTTTGCAAATTGATCGACCTCCCTTAAAAATTACCAAACAGCCGATTTAATTTGTATACCTACAAGGTTACATTTCAAAGGGGTGCCAAATCTTCAGGAGTGGCTCAGAATCAGTAACTTAATCGAACTATATAAAGAACAAAAAATTTTTTTTTTCACATAATATTATTCCTATCCGCTGTTAAAAATCGTACGCGTGGATAATTTTACTCATTCATGAAAAAATAGCAACGTATGTGCACTGCGTAAGGTCCTTGTTGGCTCGCCGTACCTACGCTTCTGATAAATGGCTTTCATAGTTTCGTTATTGATTTTACTTACCTACCTACCTACTAAATACGATTATTAAAAATAATAACAATTAAGACGCTTCTAATGTTCACTAGATCTTATTTTTTAAATTTGGCAAGGAATGCCAAATGCAATGTAACCCTGTAGAAAGCGAAAAAAAAACATATTTTTATAAGTCATACAACAAAACTTGTTCACCGTGATGTATGAATATGTCGTTTAAAGGTGGCACCAATATTTACGGGACACCAGCATTTTTGAGACCATAATAAAAAAAAACTAAGCTATTTCTAACATCACTGTACCCAAGTCCCAACATTTAGCATTCTCACCCATAAGTCTAGACCTAAATACAGGCAGTTCCAATCAGGCGGCGCAGTATTGGGGGGTGACATATGGCAGCCTAGACAATAGCAGGTAGATTGCAACTACCGAGATTGGATGCATGAGTTATGCACTGTGGAATGAAGTTTAGGAACAAGATACTTGGGAGGCATAGGGAGTATGTACCTAGTACAGACTACGAGAAAATCTAGTACACGATTTCGTATACAGGGTAACTCGTAGATAACCAACTTAATTCTTTTGTTCTATGACTTTTGCAAATTTGGATGAAAATTTATCGACTTCCTACATAAGAATAAGAATAAGAAATGCTTTATTGGCACAAACACTAAATAATAACAATCAAAACAAAATAAATAAATAAACAGAACAAAAGAAACAGCATTTGACATTATAAAATACAAAATAAGATAAAACCAATTTAAAAAAAAATTAGGTCTTAAGACGGAGGTTTGAGTCAAAAACGTCCCCCGCTCAGCATTAGTCATAGCATGTCGGCTTAGCGCATGCCACGACACAGATTTTCTGCGGGGCCATGATAGGCACTCAGAGCACGATAGCAAAATAAAATAAAATACATTTATGCTATCAAAATAAAATACATTTTATTTTTTACTTATAAGTAAAAATGTCCAAATAGCCGACGGAATTTGTATAAAAATATCCATATTTTTGAAAGCCTTGCAAAAAAGTTGTTTATTTATTATTTATTATTATGATGTATAGAATATTATTATGTGATTATAAGGTTATTTTTCAGTTACGGGTCACCCTGTATACATACTGGCTACATCTGCCTGCCTGTTTCTTGCGCTGCTTCTTCTCAGCGCTAGCCCACAATATTGTCCCGAAGCAGTGGTAAGGGTAAAAATAATTGGGACGTAATTTAGGCCTACTTAAATTGGTTTTAATGCCATTCAGCCTTAGACTGTTCAGGAGAACAAACTAATACATAATTTATGTAAGTAATATCTGGAAACATGGAATTAATACACGTAGAAATACATGTCTGGAAACCAAAATTCTTTTTTTTTTCTAATTACTTTTATACTTTCGCGTTGCATGAATAATACACACTAAAACGGGAATAAACGTGATCTTTTTATCTAACTGAAAATGTTTGTTATTAAAAAATAACAATTCTACGGGTTCTGCGTTAAAAATTGCCAAGTTGTAATGTTCGATAATTGTGCATTTTTGGTCGAAATTTAAATACTGGACTAGTTTTTAAATTATACTTGTTATCAATATTTTAAACTAAAATATAAATTTTACAATAATTACTTTTTTATGTTTTTTGAGATTTTAGTATTGGATTCATTGAAAAACAGTTATTATAAGACTTACTTACTTGAGCACCAATCAACCTGTATGTTTTGCAGAGTTTACTGTCCATCTACTGACATCGTCATCAGATTAGCTTTAAATTCCTTCAGTGACTGTTATCGCGCTAGGCTCTTAGCAGTTTTTGCAAATAATCCGGCCACTGGCTTCATGCACTCCCATCAAATAACCTCGGCACACTATTCGAAAGCGAATCATTTCGGGTGTGTGTGGGCTTGCGTATCGGGTTTTCATAGTATCCAGTTTGCGAGCCACATCCGTGTCCTTATGCCAAGGAGGTAGACAGATTTGGTCTTCATGGTCTCTGTTGTCAGCAAAGTGCTGGACGTCTCGCCCGACACGCTGCGCTCAATGCTCCATTAGAAGAGCTCTTGCCAGCATCAACGTTGAAACGTTCCTTCCAAGCTGGAACCTGGGAGAAGGTTTGGGCCTTAGTATGGGACGCAACTTGTGTTGATACCTTAGCCCTTTTTCACCTCAGGAAATCTGATGTAAAAGCAGGGGCTCCAGCAGAGTCAGCAGAAAATGCCAACCGGCGCAAATACGAGTCTCTTGCAAGTGACTATGTGTTTGCGCCATTTGGTGTAGAGACGTTTGGACCGTGGGGACCGAATGCTAAATTACTTTTTGGCAAAATAGCACCGAAACTGATTTTTATTTCGGAAAATAAAAAAGCTGGTTTGTTCCTCGCACAAAGGCTTAGTTTAGTAATTCAGCGAGGAAACGCTGCCAGTATCCTCGCCTCCATGCCTCACGGACACGCTTTTATTTTTGAGTAGGTAGTTTTTAGTTTTAGTTTAAGTTAGTTTATTTAAAGTTTTCTTTTATTAATTGTTAGATTTTTAAGATATTTTTAATGTAATAAATAACAAAAAACAGCTTTATAGTATCAAATTATTATATACAGACTACATACACATCATCATCGTCATCAGCCTCTAGAAGTCCACTGCTGGTTATTATTGGCCTCCCGGAAAGCCGAAGCAAGCGGCACACACAATACGACAAAATAAGTAGAAAAAGTTGAACATCCCAAGAATTTATTACATAACTTGCTGTCCCGGCGAACTTCGTACCGCATCTTCATATATTTTTTTGTGATTTTTTCCGTTGTTGGGCAGAGACAAATTCAACAAATCAAAGATCACAAAAATCGGTCTTATAAATAAATGACTTTGTTTTTTAGAGATATAGTTATAAGTGATATGATGGAGACAGGTATGTTAAAAAGGATAGAAAATAATTTAACACAGGTACATATTCATTTTTCTTTTTATTGTATTAGCAAACCCGTGACTGAAATATTCTTCGAACTAGTTAGGTACATCTTTTGTAGTCATTTCTATCCGTTTTTCGGGATCCATTTATTGGAGAGTTACTGCTTACTAGTTTCAGCACCTGAAAACAATAAAAAAGTGAGTAAAGTAATTAACGTTATTAAAAGACGATAATTTACGTGATAATATAGGTAAAAAATAATTGAAGCGCGATGAGCAGAGCAAAAATGAAATATGTGGTTATGCTCAGTAAACCTGCTCTGTATAACTTTACAATTATGCATTCTGAGAGTTCGGGTCGGGAATCTTTCCATGTGAGTAATCATTGTAACATTGTATGTATGGGTTCGAACTGTATTGAGGGTTGAGCTGTATTGGTTATAATATAAAACAACGTCGGGTTAGTTACACCATTTATAAGTCAAGAACGTCTGGACCGATTTTTATGATCTTTGATTTGTTAGATTTGTCTCCGCCGAATAGCAGAATAACTAAAAAAAATTAAGAGGCGGTACGCAGTCCGCCGGGACAGCAAGGTGGATATAAATGTCAGAAGAACCCCAAGCGAGTTGCTTGCAACTTGATGATTCTGGTATTACGATTTTGCTTATTTTTAAAATCCGAACGCAAATCTTCAATTGCCCGAGAACGAGCCTCGTATTACAGAACATGGAGAGGGACTTTTTACGGTGTTTTACATGCACTCAGTCCAGACCCACCATTAATCCCAAACAAAAACAGCCACGCCCTTAGCACGCGACTTAATCCCGGCTAGAGTTAAGACGAGAGAAGACATAGAGGCGATAAATGAACCAGTAACAGTAGCGACGCACCCACATCATAACATACGAAGTTTTAGTAGAACCGATCTAAGATACTAAGTTCAAATACTTGTGTGCATATTTTAGGTCCGAGTCTGGGTGTGCTGAGAGATTCTTCATCTTCATCTATACGGCCAATCCCGGTTGCGTCCAAAGCCCATAGCTTTGGAGCCCAGGGTCCGCTTTCCTTGATTTACTCCTCCACTTCGAACTCTCTAGTTGTGAGATCATTGGCACGCATGTCAGCCCTCACGACGTCAAGCCAGCATTTCTTGGGTCTATCCCTTTTTCCAGGACCTGGCGGTGGTGGCATGGCCTACGTAGCTTGCCGGTTTCCGCAAAACATGGCCGTACCAGCGTAGGCGACTCTCCTGCAGTTTGTCTGCAATATCATGGACACGAAGGCTACCGCGGATGCGCGAGTTCCTCACGCGGTCCTTCCGCGTCACTCCGCACATCCACAGCAGCATATTCATCTCCGTGACACGCAGCTTTTCGCTCAAGTAGCGGCCTCGCTTCGCTGCCATATAAAAAGACAGGCCTAATAATGGACCTATAGATCTGTCCTTTCTGTTTAACGCAGCAGCAATGCGTGCTTTGACGTCCCAATCGATGTCTCCCTACGCGTGAAGTACAGATCCAAGGTATTTAAACTGGTCCGTGCGCTCGACCTTGTCTCCGCCTATGCGGACGGGCGTTGGAGGTGTGCTGAGAGATTCTGCTAGATAAATTAACTGGTATCTCATTAACAAGGGTGTTAATATCATACTTCAAGACCATGTCAATCTGTGTTTGGCGGCTCATTTTTTTATTTGCCACAAGTTAGCCTCAATTTTACCTAGGTGGTAGGTGACTCTGTAGTCAGAGTAAAGTACACTAAATCCGTAGATACGCTGCCTATATTGCTCTTCTATCCAAGACTCAAATGTAGTAAAGCCAAGCGATAGATATAAATAAGAAAAACGGTCATGGTAGGTAGGCGAGCTGACAATAGCTTTACCACCTGTACGAAAGAGCCTCATTTCATAATCAGTACAGTAAGGTGTACTTACTGCGTGCTGTTGAGATTGACTTTTTAATATGTTTTTATTAAACTATGACATCCCGACATACTTTAAATAAGTGCATTAATACTCTAGCCAAGGTAGTGCAAAGCCAAAGATAAAATATCACACTTCCTTACATCGGGTTGTTTACGGATTCGGCTTATTTTCGGCACTAGCCCACAAATAGTTCCAAAGCAGTGGTATGGTAAAAAATGTAAATTGGGATGTGTAAAAGTGCTGTTAATGGTCTATTTGCAAAAAAAAAATGATGCGACAGACAAGTAACAGGTGGAGTAGTCCCACTCTATATCGTTGCATTATGCCCAGAAGTAGATGTGGGGGTACGCATCGCGAGATTAACGGGCGGTGGCACACCGACCGATGCTGCCTACATTTCTTTCGAGCGATGAATGTCTTTCCCTTTATAGGTGTGACACAACAACTAAGTGAGAGTAAGAAAAAATGGTTCTTCTTTCTTTGTCGCTTTCATTTTTGGACTAGGAAGTTTGCATGTGGAATGCGCGATATTACCTATATTCATTGCTTGTTACAAAACTAATATATTTGAAGGTTTAATAAGGGCATTGGTTAAGTAAGAAGACCTTAACCAGATGGTTAGGATCTTAATTTAAAATTAAGATTTTTAACATCCTCTAGATTTTTGACAGCGCTGCCGAACATCTACGTCTGAAGAATCATCATCATCATCATTTCAGCCATAGGACGTCCGCTGCTGAATATAGGCCGTCCCCATTGACTTCGAGATTGGCCGGTTAGAAGCGGCCTGCATCCAGCGTTTTCGTGCGACCCATACCAGGTCGTCTGACCACCTTGTGGGTGGACGTCCTACGCTGCGCTTGCCGGTACGCGGGCTCCATTCTAGAATCTTTCAGCCCCATCTTTGAAGAATAAGGTCACATAGATTTAAGGTTTTGTTTGTATTTTAGTATTCAGCAACATCAAACAGCTTCAAACTATGATGGCGTATCGGAAAGACATCATCAAACACAACTGTGAATAGTTAACTTACAGCTATAAAATAAAAGAAGTCATTTTATCAAGACTGTGCAAGCGGACCTAAACTAGCAACCATATCACAAAATAGATATCAACTTTAGATCACAAATAATTAGAAATATAAGAGTATTTCTTTTAAAAAATAAGGTTAAATTACTTTTAGGATTTCACTAAACGCACAGCACAATACTGCTATTGTTGATAGGGTAATAAATTAAAGACGTCTAATTATGAGTCCTGCCTACTCCTACTCGAATACTCACATTATGTAAATAATTCGTCCTTGCAAAAGTACACGCGAACGTGTAGCTGCAAACATTAAACTTAATAGCGAATTGGAGGCCACTCCACATAAAGAGACCTAATTTAAAGGCTTTGAAACGCGAATGTATGCGTAGGACGCCTACTCAAACATTCGTGCGAGTATAATCAGCTCGAGCCGGGGGCCGTCAAACGCCCTGAAAGTCACGTATGGTGGGCTCGCAATGTTATTATCCAACACTTACGCACGTACGCTACACATATACAGTTATACACGTATACGTGTACACGTGTAGCGGCAGCTATGTAGGGAGACGCCCGGGCATTTCGGCCCACACGACCCCGGCCGAAGGGACAAAGCGAAACGGGTTTGTCCCAAGGGAAATTCAATATTCGGGACTAAACCTTAACTCCCCTTAAGACTCCCCCGTCTACCACCCCCGGAATGCTTATATGGCCACGACGTGTATCGATTTTCTTGCCAAATGGAAGATTGGTGTCGAAGCGTTCTCGACGGACGAATGAATGATGTAGGTATCAGAGTGGCGAGTGAATATTTTAGGCGTGTGCCTCGTTCGGTTTGTGTGTAGCCACCGCTTCGGGATCCCTTTTGGGAATGAATACTTTATTCGGTAATGCATTCGCGACGTACTTCTTTGAGCTCGATACCAATTATGTCGAAGCGCTCTTTGAGGTGACTGATTGGATTCCGTTGGTTGCTCTCGATAAGCTGTTAGGGGTTATAAATGGCTGGTCTAATACATCTTTCCGTTTCAACTGTGTTAATATTTTTTAGCTGCTTCTATTTAACATATTTCTTTTCGACAGTACCTATCTCGGCATTGGTTTGTCTAAATTTTAATAATAAAAAACTTAATAATAATTGTGTTTACTACTTTCTGGATACTCGTTTAGTAAATTCAATTAAAGTTTAATGTATTTGCGAGAAATTGTTTCGTTGATACGTAATTTGATATAAGTTTAGTTGAATAATATATTTTAATATATTTATTTTTTAAACAATAGAGATATTTTATAAAAAAAATATTTTATAAACATCAAATATTTTTTATAAACAAAAGAGGTTACGATACGTGTAATCTACATAAATATAGGTCACTGTAGGTGCTTAAATATTATTATTAGATATATAAAATCCATATAACGTACTAAGTTATTCACTGGCGAATGTTTAGAGGCAAAATCTCGACTTTTATGTACGTAACATGTCATAAAACATAGTCGTAAAGCCACGCCGTAAAACATGTAATAACTGAATTATTATAAATATTTACGCACATAGTCAAAGTACCTAAAAAAGGTCACATAAAAAATATTTATTTTGTGAATTTACCAAGCACTATAGTGAAATTTATTGACTTGTGTCTTCATTCAAATAGTTTTTTTTTCTCGTGGCAATGAAATCAAAAAATGACAGAAAACGCTTTTACGTACAAAATAATTATTCATCTACCCTTCGATGATCAACTTGGATTTTCCTTTTCGCCCCTGAGTAAACTTAGTATGGGATATCGTTATTTTATTTATAGTTACTTTCTTTACTCTGTGTATAGAGTTAAACTCGACCAGTGAAGATCAGCGTTGTATGTTTTACCCATAAACCTAGTAACAATTATAAAAAGATCAAAAATAACACTAATATTAATTATGCTATTTATTTAGCTCCAAACTAAGAAAACCTAAGCTTGCATCTATAGCAACTAGATAACAAATAAAAATACTTAATTTATAAAAAAATCATTTCGGGTTGACCGGCAATTAATGTTAAATTAGCATTGGAAACTTTAAATGCTCATGTATAATTAATTTAATGTTAGCTAAAATGCTGTATGTTTCCTTAATAAAGATAAATAAATAAATAAATAAATTACGTCTTTAAGTGTGGCTGTTTTTCTGTATGATTGATGGGTGGACTTTTTATTATTGAATTATTAACCTCACTTTACCTAAATACAAATTAACCTAACCAACCTAACTTTAATTATAACTTTCGTTTAAATAACTTGAATGAATTACCAATAATTCATCAAACATCATCATCATCTTCATCATTTAAGTAAATACTTACTATTAATTTCCGATTAGATAAGATGAATGAATTATCAATAATTCGTCAAAGATAGATGTCATTTATCATCATGATCATTTCAGCCATTTAAGACGTTTACTGCTCAACTTACAAAAGTAATACTATGTTTTTTTTTCTAGTATGAAGTATTTTGTGATAAATGAAACGTGAATTAGTTAGATCTATTTTAATGGTGGTATAACCTAGATGGCGTGTGATCTACTTTTGTTGATGTGGGTAGGTACATTTTTTTTTACATTATAGTAAAAACTTATTCATAATTAAATTTACAAATGTTTATTAAAGTCACAGTAACTTCACAATACCCGCTATCGACAACCAATACCCCACACATATAGTAACATAGAGGGCATTAGTATTATCAATTCGGCCGGCCCGGGGGGCTGTTGGTAAGATCGGCCCCACACGGGGGTGGGTAGATCCAAGATGGCGCCGCCGGCCATACGGGTGAAATGGAACGGTATATTTATGTGTAGTTTGCTGGTCAGAGGTTGTATCGATTTTGGAGCTCTGAGATGGTATTTGTAGCTCTGTGGTCGGAGTTTTGTAGGGATTATTCTGCGTAGCATTCTTTATGCAGTGTCTTCATTTGTTTAAAGATAGATATACTTACACAACATAAAAAGTGAACTACTAAATTTTTACAGAATGACGTAAAATATAGGCGGCCTTATTGCTAAAACAGATCTCTTCAAATATAAGACTACAGAGATAACTATAGAGAGGTAGGTATGTAATTTTTAGTCCTGTTTGATTTAAATTAGCGCTAGCTATCGCTACATACACATACATATTTATTTTACTAGACATGTCTTTGTGTCTAAAGATTTTAAAATTAGTTTTGATATATTAATGAATTTATTTTATTTTTTTAGATATTGTTCCAGATTGTTCCCATAGTAGACATTGCTGTTGAATTACCAGAATCCACATTAGACAGGAGTTGCCAAATTTTTCAGTAACCCTGTATTGATGTACTTATACTACATTAATAATAGAGCTGTGGGGCATTATTTGATTTTGAAGTCTAGAATTAAAATAAAATTCCTATTAAGTATTGCAATAAAAATAAATCATTAAACAATTAAAACGATAAAACCTCTTTCCATACAGAAAAAAGAATGACAGAGGAATCAAAAGACGCAAACGGCCGTTTGAAAGTAAATAAAGCGGCTGTAAACTTAGCTTCGCGAACTTTTTTCTCGCGTCAACTTCGGAAGCTTTTGAGCGAGCTTAAATATTTTACAAGTAATTTTTACCTTATTCGCTTTGCTCGATGATCCGTTAGCGGTGCTTTCTTTAATCTGTTTTGCATTTAATAGATTTCTTTATTAAATTATGTGGTTGGTGTTTAACAAATAAGACTGAATAACAAGAAAACAAAACACACGTGTTTTGCTTGTATGCTAGGTTCACGTCACTATATATCGATGTCGATATTCTGAATAAAATCTAATGATACCAATGTTTCTTAGTCACTATAATACGATTATTTCATTTGAAAAACTGTCAGTAGTACTAGAAATCCTCGAGTTTGTTAATATTGAATCAAAAGGTCCTTATTAGATTTTTAGGTTGACAAAAGTTTTTATGGTAAATGACTCATCAATCTAATACCGCATGCACAGCGTAGGACGTCCCACAAGGTGGACAGACGACCTGTTAAAGGTTGCAGAAATCCGCTTGCAACCTTATCTGAAAGTCATTGGGAGAGGCCTATGTTCAGCAGTGGATGTCCTATGGCTGAAACGATGATGATGATGATAAGTCATCAAAATCTACATTCCATTTTTAGGGTTCCGTACCCAAAAGGTTCCAACGGACCCTATTACTCTTCGTTTCGCTGTCTGTTTGTCAATGAGCTGTATTTTTGGCTGTATCTTACCTTAATTTGTATATAATTGGAATTTTTCTCAATTTGCTGGTTGCAAAATGCTTGGCTGGTTTTCGATTTTGGTAAAGGGTTGTTTTGGCTGAAGCAAAAACGACCCAAGCATCAAAGTAGGAAAATCTAAACTGTTCTCTACATAATCACTCGACGCATAAAATCGAATATTCTATCCGTGTACTGAAGTAGTAGGGATTACAATAATTGGTATAGTTAATCGGTATTACTTTTTTGACAGTGATTGCACCGATGCACTTTAAGTATAACGTAATTGCTATTGAATAACTTTTAAAATTTTGGAAAAATATAAAGAATATTAATGATATTATTTAAAAATTACGGAATATTCCAGCAAGCAGCTGCCTTAAGATAAATGATATACATTAGTATCCAGCAATAAGACCTATTAAGATCATTTATTTCTCTTTTAAAATATTTATTGGCCACACCATACAGTTATTGAAGAGGTCTTATTATTTGGAACCGTCCCATTGTAAGGCAAATAGTTAACTCCTGCCTTACTTATTGCCTTACCTTTCTTACACTATAGCTTCCTCATAGTATAGTTCCTTTAAAACCTTAGCTTGGTCGCGATAAAATACCGAAATAGGTACCCAAATTCGGTATTACCATAACCGCTGCCGCTCTATCTCCGTCCATCCGGACAAAAGTTGAAGCTATGAACCAGTGTGTGTTGACACTTAACTGTAACGATACCGTTAAACGACACCAGTATAACGCCGTTAAATTCGGTATTACCGTAACCGTTACTTCACTATCTCCGTCCATCCGGGGAAGGGTTCTAGGTGTCATAAATTACGGCCCTGTTTATCTGGGTGGGGGGAGGGCGCGGTTTTGCAGTTTATCGTCCCTCTATGAGGCCGGAGGGCGAGGGAAGTGAATTACAGGCCGTGGCTCAGCAGAATGCGTCCCTTACATTTTGGTCCCCCCTGGACACCGAGTACTTATAGTTATGGCGGAGTGGCCACGGGTTTAGGATAAAAGGAAACAACGTGTTTGGGAGTGGAATAAAGATGGCGGGTGTAACGTTTTATTACGAATTTTGGAGTTGTATTTCTTAAGCAAAAATAACTGACAAACTATATGGACAAATAAATATGAAAGCTATTATAAAGTAACAAGTAACATTATAGTAAGTTGATTTTTTTATTGCTTCTTCTAAATGACTGTCTTGGCCATTGGGTCAACCACAGGTTCGAGCTCTTAACTACAAAACCAATGCGGTTGTGAGTTCGAATCCCGTTAATGTCATAATATGATGTGTTTAAGTATAATCTATCAGTTTTATAGTTGCCATAGCACCTATAAGTTTAGAGCTAGCTAGAACATTGCCGTGATTGTTGAAATTTAATTTAATTTCTTCATCGAAGTGTAGATATTACAAATGCCTATGTTCTATTTTGTTTTAAACACTTTACAGTTTTACATGCAATAATCGTTAAGATGAATATCAAACAGGTACTTTTATCCTATTACGAAATAGATTTACGGAGAGGCGCTCACAAGTTACGAGATGCCAAATGTGGGAGAAAGGGAGAAAGGATGGTTTTCCACGTAGACATTATTTTGTGGGCAATTCTCTATTGAATACAAACTTCGGGTTTCATACCGAAACGTAATTTAAATTAATTAAAAAATATGTAAGTATCTACCAAGTTTAAACGGCTGGTAATATTTTACAACAAGATGTCATTTAAAATAACAATGATGAAACTGATCAATCAGAAATGTTTTTCATTAATAACATAAATAAATAGGTATCTACGTTATTAAAAATATTTTAAATTTCTTACTGTTTTCGAGAGAAACATCTCAGAAAGTACAATGGCGACTTCTAAAGTATCTATTCATGTTGTCTAATGTACACGGCTTTCAAAAAGTTCGCAAGTACCAAGTTTTCTCTGTCGGAGTCTCGCCGCCCACGGAGCGTGGTCAAGCGAATTTTCCGTCATAGACTAGAAAAAAAGGCAGAGATGCCTGTCTCAATTTTTTGTCATTAAACATAATTATAACTCCAGTTGATCAGTGTTTTATATTTTAACATTTCTTTATTGAATTTAAATTGTCCACAGTTATTTTGTTTCTAATTTATTGTAAAATCGCAATTTCTGTACTTAAAAAACAATTTTTCAAAATTTTCACGCTGTATTTGAATACTT
This sequence comes from Anania hortulata, assembly GCA_963576865.1. Taxonomy (NCBI): domain Eukaryota; kingdom Metazoa; phylum Arthropoda; class Insecta; order Lepidoptera; family Crambidae; genus Anania; species Anania hortulata. Next base: position 4,961,479 of record OY756400.1, read on the forward strand.
ACAATTTATTTTATAATTAATAAAATAATGCAACATCATAACCTACGTAGCCGAGAGACGAGCAAACCGGACTTGGTGTTGCTATTTTTGAGGTTCCGGGTCGAAAGATGTAGAAAAAAACCTTTTTATACTGTCTCTGGTGTTGTGGTACGTACCGTCGTTGTTTTTAATTCCTGTAACACAACTGCTTAAGCTATTTATCATAGGATTAGAGGAATGTATGTGATGTTGTCCAATATTTATCTATTTATCATCATTTCAGCCATAGGACGTCCACTGCTAAACATAAGCCTCCCCCAATGAATTCCAGATTGTGTTTAAGTCTAAACCAAATTCAAATTATTATTTCTAATGTAAAAAAAAATGTTTTTTTGTATTACGTGCTGGCTGAAAAGGAGTCTTGCTGTCTTGCAGTACTTAATTATAATACACAAGTCAATCAATTGATACAGTGCTTTGTTTATGATTAAAAAATACGAAACATCTAATTTTATGAGTTTGTACTCTAAATAAGTAAATAATATATCTACCTCATCACTTATTCAGTAAAAGAGCTCTCGATCTCCTAGGCAATTCAAAAACTTAGCATGTAACATATTTGCCAAAGAAACTTGATATTGTTTTAGCATAACGATGTTTTCAAACCTTAAAACTTTAATCAAATCCACATACCCTCATAAATATGCATTCGTAACACGAAACCTCAAATTAGCGTACGTTCGGTTTGTTAGTCTGTGGTACAATGTAGGTAGAGACGTGCGGTCTGTGGGAGGGGAGGGGGTAGTGACACAGGCTACCGGTCACCGTCGTATTGATTTGTTGTATCGCTAGTCCTGCAACAGCCGTCCCTTTCACTCGTCCCAGCATTGTGAGCCCATTTCACTCGCGCGTGTCGGGAGGACATACGGCACACACGCTCGTATGTGCCGTGTGTGGGTGGTGTGCGTGTGTGTGCGGGGTCCGAACGTTATGTACCCACGCGTTTTCGTGCCGTTTTCCTGCTAGGCTGTGTACTTCTTGAGCTCTTTTGATAAAATGATGGATACATATTATAAGTACGTATTATGAACAACTTTTGAAATTAGTCAAGGAATTACCTTTATTATTTAGTAAATTATAGTATTTAAGATGGGTAATTTAGGTATGTCCATTGAACGGTCCAAATTATGTTTAATTAAAAATTAAATGGTTTATGCTGTATTTTAGGCTCGTTATTTGTTTATCCTTAAGACGATTTATGTTGATAATACATTACTATAAGCTGTAAAGTATAGCTATTCATTGGTTGTGTGTAAGGTACAGTTTTTAAATTATTTTCTACCTTATCAAACACACACACGGATTTTGTAATTTTTGATTGAAAATAAGTGAAATAACGTTACAAAATGCTAGTATTATTTAATTTCAAGAAAGTAAAATATGTTATTAATTTTTTAAATATATTTTACTATACAACGTGTAGCACCAAATACACAAAAACCTCATAGGGGCTTAAACACAACTATCTATACTACGGGACCAACATACAAATAAATCATTGTTATAAACTTATATATTGGTATGTCATGTGATATTAATTGTATTGTTTTTGATGTTGGTACCTTATATAAAATTATTGTATTTTTTATTTATTTTTTATATTGGACAACATCACATACATTGCTCTGATCCTGTGGTAAGTAGCTAAAGCACTTGTGTTACAGAAATCAGAAACAACGACGGTACCACAACACCCAGACCCGAGACAATATAGAAAATTTATTTTTCTACATTGACCCGACCGGGAATCGAACCCGGAACCTCAGAGATAGCGACACCAAGTCCGGTATGCTCGCCTCTCGGCTACGGAGGTCGTCGGTCGTCATTTGAGCACCAGAATCAACCCCTAAGACGTTGTATAGTCAAAAAAGTTTTTTTTTCTCCATTCATTCTAATTGTCTAGTCCTCAACTAAGCAACGCTTGTACACAGACAACGATAGGTCAACCTACCCTGAAAGTAATAGGACAGAAAGAAAGGAAAAACCGATTTTCAACTTTAAGTCCAACATGTAGAGATTAATATCAATTGAGAAAATTTTACGTTTTGTGGTAGGTTGACGAGCTGTTTGTACCTATGGTGACTAGATAACTAATAGACATACTTAAATATGTCCAATCCCATTCACGACTCAGCTACAAATGCTCGTGTTCATCACAAAAACCCCCGGATTCGAACCCGCAACTGCCTTCTGCAATCCGGATCGTGAACCGCTAGACCAAGATGGCCGTACCTTTATAGTCACTTTCTAGGGAAAGATAAAAAATCATGTCCAGTAGCTTACTATTTTAGAAAAGCGTCTAACAAGAGCTTTCAGAAGCTTCGTGTTCGACGCTGAATTTCTCATGTGTGGCCCTCAAAGGGCGTGACGAGCTTTCATTTTGTTGAAGCTTCACACATTGTATGTTACGTGTTGTGTATGTGTGCGTGGGTCGGTAATTTTCTCAGAGGTCACAGCTATGTACGCTAGGGTTATATTTATGTAAAACAGTACGTTTATCTAATTTAAGGAGGTTGGCTTAAGTGTAACGTGTCTAATTGACTTGTCGGGGTAATTAGGTTAACATTTCGGTAATTTACAATTTGGGATAAACAGCAAAAAAATATATATTAAAAAAGTAAAAACAGATAAATAACTAATAGGATTAATAACTGTGTAACTCTCGTTTGTGCATTCAATAAATATTGGACATCACCAACATTGCTTTGATCACAAGGACCTAAGTAGCCAAAGCATTTGTGACAGAAATCAGAAACAACGACGGTAACTACTATACCCAACCTTAGACATTAAACGAAAGCTCGTTTTCTACACTAACCCGATCGGGAATTGAACCTGCGACCTCAGAGATGGCAGAGCGAATTAACTAATTGAAGGTCGCACGAGACCACGTAACTGAGGATTTAATAATGTTGTTAATTTTTAATGTTAAAAAAGTAACAAAAATTTGTAAAAATACTGCAAAAAAAGTGACAGTGGTTTAAAATATAGGTGATAAAAAGTGGAAGAATGCCTTATTTTCAAATATAATATAAAATCATAAGGTAGTTATTAAAACTCGTTAAAATATGTCAGACTTATTCTTCAAGTAAGTATAATTTATTGGGCTATTGTAAATCGGCCCATAAGGGCTAATAATAAAATCACACAATAAATATTTGTAAATATATTCAGAAGCATTGAAAACCTAATAAAAATGCAAATGTATTTTTCATATGTTAGATTTATCTTTTCATATCTTATCTGTCAAATATACCTAAGTATTAACTCTAACTCCCTTGAGCTTTCTAACAAAAACAACATCTCTCACAAAAAGGTATATAATAATTATGATTGTTTTTCCCAACTTTGTACTATTTTGCTTTTGCGATGAGAAATAAATATTTGTTTATAATTTTGTCTGCGGTTAATCTTTATACTATCGATAAAGTAAGATTCTAATAAAATATTTATGATTGGCAACCCTACCGTCGTCATCCGTATTCACGTGTACCTCCAGCTATTAGTATGCGCGCGCGGCGTTGGTAATAATTATCACACGACTGCTGAAGTGGGATTGAGTGCCTGTCACGGGGCATCTAGGTATAATAGCGTTAGTTTAATTAGGAAACTAAAATTGTCTAAAGTAAATTACACAAGTTGTCCTTAAGAAGAAATTAAAATTGAGAAGAAATTAAACATTATATTTTTTTGTTTTTACAAAACACTACTTAATGTAAAATAAATACATAATAATGTTCCACTACAATTCTATGTTCAGCCAAGCGAATTTCAACCCGCGCATGAAGGGATATTATTTAACACCATATTTGAAAAAAACGGGATCTTTTGCGCTTTTAATATTTTGGTTTTTAATATTTTTAGTTTAACGTATATTATTAATATTATAATCATTTTCACTGTAGAGCCCTAATAAAAATGGTCTATAACAGACTATAAAAGCAACACTTAAAATAAAATAAATAAATATCACTAGCAGTTTCTGATTTTTTTCTGAACATGTGCTTTACTAAGAAAATCATCCTATTTCAAGAGAATAAAAATTATGTATACCTGGTTCCTGGTAATTATTGATCTGGTCATTACACACTTAAGAGTGTGAGTAACTATAACATCGTATATGAAAAAAAAAAATTATGTGCAGGTAGCATCTATTTTGCAGGAATCGTGTAACTTACTATGAAAATAATAATCACTGAACGGAGTGTTTAGAGGTATACGTTCGGCGCTTTTGTTTGGTAGCACTTTTTACATAACTAGTGCAAAAGTAAACAACGGAGAGGGAACTTTCCTCGTTTTTCATCCCTCGGGACCCTCCAGAGGGCCGTAGCTCAAATTTCCGACGAAATAATAGCCTTCGAATTTAATATCGAACTTTGTATCTATGTGTTTGTATCTACGACTAGATGGGAAAAACTAAAAAGTACCTAATATTTTCAGATAGATTAATAATATTATCATAAGTTGTAATTCATAAATCCACACTTGCAAAAACGTGATTTTATTCTACTGTCGAAAATAATAAATTAACTTAACATAGTTTTAAATATTCTAAATTTAACAGAAAAATATCCTGTTTTGAGAATAATATGTCTAGTTTCTTACAACTCAATTGAAGCACTTAATATTCACGTCTTGAGTTGAACCTTTAACCTTTGCATTAACCCTTTAAAAGAACGCGTGCGCTCACAAAATTACAAATTAAACGTAAAATTTCCAATAACCAAAACCCTCCATTTATAACCGGTCTTGCGGCCCAAGCTGCGAAAATATTGAAAGTTTGTACATAATGTAGCTACGAGGGGTCAATCGTCCCCTCCGATGACCAACGGCGACCCGCGCGCGCGTCGGTCAACTGTAGATAATGGAATTCAAAAAAGGAACGTACAGGCCCGCCAATAAACAAACCGTATATCATTCGTTATTTAAATATATTTTACTGAATGGTTGACCCGCAAGCCCACGCGAGCATTTGATGGTTAAATATTTCCATTGGGCAACGCTGACCACTGGACATAATTTATGACTTGCAAATTGGAAAAATACATTCTAGTAATCTTTGATGAAATATTATTTTATTTATGACCTTATTTTTGGATATATCTCAGGCTTTTAACATAGGTTATGTTTTGAAGTTACTAAATAATATTTTTAAATACACTATATTTTTTTTAGTTTTAAACAAAATAGTAACACAAATTAATACAAGACGGGTAGGATATCTGACAATATTTTCCTATATCGTTAACGACAAAAAAGATTCTCCTAAAACGCTAGTCTATTCAGTTGTATCGGTGTTGTTTTTTATTTAAACAATTAACCACTGCCGCCCTAATTGTGTGAATCTTTATTAATGAAGTGACTTTTAATTAGGCGGGGGATAAAAAGGCGGGAGAATCTTATTACTCAAAACACTGGTTTACTTTTCGCCAATTATGACGTTATTGCATTAATTTAGCCGCGATGCGTTTTTAATTTCTACTTGGGGTGAGAAAGACACATTAAATGGTAATTTAATTGACTAAAATGTCAGGTTCGATTGTGTTTAATTATTTTATAGCAGATAACGCATTTATATCAATTTCGAAATGTTTAGAATAAAGTTTTACGTTTTACTTTTGAACTAAAAGCTGTTGAATACTTTTAATATCGTTTCATACTTTGTTTAGTTTTTATGCAAATTTTACTGGAAGTAAATTAGTGTTAAATTTCAGTTTTACTATAAAAAAAATTATTACATATAATTTTTAAAGCAGTTCTATTTTTTTTCTCAGTTAAAAAAGCCAGGTTCAGAAACATTAGCTCAAACACTTTTCAATATCCATTTGAATCAAAACCTAATCCATTCCATTGTTCAACTTTAAGACATTAGGGACATTTGTGTCCCAAACTAAAACTGACGCTATTCAAATTTATTGCCAAAGGGACATTTGAGCATGGGACATAAATTCCGAATATTACCTATATTGGAACGGCTCCGATTGTAAAATTAAATTTTGCATGCAGAATGACGCCGAGGGGACATTTTATTTGGTAGGCGTATATAATTTTATTGCGGGGACCAATGGTTTGCGAAACATGTCGGGCATTCCTTATTCTATGATTTATTAAATATTTTCGTTTTATGTTTTCTTCGTCGAAATAACGAGAAATGCAGGTTATTTGTGTCAATTATTTAAAAAAAGTATTAACCTCTCACTCCTGGAAGACGAGACAGTAATACGTTTTATTGTTACGTGGTCTCATGCGGTCGGTCGGTAGTCAATAAGTTAAATTACAGAATACAAATAAAGTAGGAGGTTCAAGAATTATTTTTACAAAAACTAATATTTCAATGGCGTCCGAAATAATATCGTTTGCTTGTAAACTTACATTAATATCAGAAGATAATAAATTTTATGCACAGTTTTAGATGTTATTAGGAATTCACTTTACAAGACTAACTACATGTAAACAACAGTAACGAGTATAAATAAAATAACACTCATCATTTGAGGGTTAAAACTCTACCAGACTGAAACAAAAAGGAAAATCGAAAGCAAACATCACGCGTTGTGCCTCTCCAAAAATAATAACATATTATGTCCCTCCAAAGTGCAGGGGGGCTTCTCCAACCTCACCTCGGGGTAGGAGGCACCCCCCGTGACGGTACAATAACTCCTCTCACATGGTCATAACGGCGCCTGATAAGGGTCTCGGAGACCCTCGGTAAATCACCCGGTATCTACATCTGGGGTGACACCCCCGCAGGGTTATATACCCGTACATAGTTGGACATCGGGCGAGGGCGAGGCTGATTCAGTAAGACGTTTAGGAGTGAGTTTTCGAGACTTGGACGAGATTTATTAACCCTTGTTTGCAGTGGGTATATTTAAGATGGCTTGTCAATGTTACATCCGGGATTTCTAACTTTGAAAAAAAAACACTTTCTTATAATAGGTGTACATTTGGTAATATTCAGCGCCTTTTTAAAATTAATCACACTAATTAAGTATCTTGCCCTAAACAAGCAAAGCTTTCTCAGTACTCAATAATTGTATTGCATTCCATAGGTTACAAAAGGTGTTTTATGGTATCTCTATTATTTTGAACTTGTGCTTGTGCTCACCATTAATATTTGCCCCTTGCGGGATCCAAACCTGTACCTCTGGTTTTGTAGTCCATCTCGCGTATTACTGGACAAGACCAGAAGGTCGTCATTTTGATAATATTTAAAAAAAGTTGTATGAATTTGCTTTGATTTATAATAATTTAAGGACTCGATCGTCTATTCTAAGATCTCTAAGACCGGATTCGACCAAGCTGGTGTAAGTTTTAACTTGAGAGTATACCACTGCTTTATTTATCTAGAGTAAGCTGATTTTTCATTCTACCTACCACTAATCTATGAAAAATATTTAAACAGGCGATTTTGACAGTGTATAAATTATACTGAGAATAAGTAAATGTCAAAGTTGTCACTTGTTGTATCCACTCTTGTCACCTAGAAATTGTCAAGTTGTATAATCTACCATTGTCATTCTATTATCCTATAAAATGTAATTGTTGTGGCAATTGATCACAACCTGGAACAAATAGATTACATGGATTTTAGTAGGTTTATCCATTCGTTCATCATTCACAATAAAATAAAACTGAGTATAGTGTCTGAAGTAAATTGGAAAAACGCAAACGAAGTTATCTAAAAGTAAATTCAAGAAGTAAAGTTATTCCTCTTATAGTTAAACTGGTTTCATCACCAACCACCAGAACAGGCTGGATTCAGGTCTCATTTTTCAACTACAGACCACTTACATACCACAAATCAAATAATTGAGAAATTCACCGAGTTTAATAAGCCTTTATATCTGGCCTTCGTGGATTATTCAAAAGCCTTTGACAGTTTAAGCCATTCCTCCATCTTCGCCGCACTCAGTCACCAAGAAATAGAACCAACATATATAAAACTGCTTGAGCTAATTTACCAACACAGCACAGCGAACCTAAAATTACACATACCTGGGCCTATGTTCAGAATATTAAAAGGTGTGAAACAAGGTGATCCCCTATCCCCTAAACTATTTAACAGTGTACTCTAGGAAGTGTTCGAAGACCTGTCGACTTCTTGGGCAACAAAAGGTATAAATGTAGGAGGTGAAAAAACCCTTACCAACCTCCGTTTTGCCGACGATATCGTGTTGTTTGCGAACTCTTCAACCGAGCTACAGGAAATGTTAGAAGAGCTGAGCGCGGCGAGCCTTAGAGTTGAACTAACGATGAATAGGACAAAAACTAAGTTAATGACCAACAGTATCAAACGCGGGGTAGTAGTCGATGGGCAGACAATGCAATACGTCGATGAGTGCGTCTATTTGGGCCAGCTAGTCTCTTTCGACAACAGACAAGACAAAGAAATCGAACGTCGAGTCGGAAATGCCTGGAAGAGCTACCGGTCCTTAAAGGCGTACTTGAAGGGAAACCTTCCCATATGCTTAAAACGCAAACTTCTCGACGCCTGTATTTTGCCTGTCCTGAGCTATGGTGCACAGACTTGGTCATTGACCGAAAGTCAGAGGTCCAGACTCTTTATGGAGAGGAATATCCTGGGTATAAGAAGGACAGATCGGATCCGCAACTCTATCATCCGCTCAAGAACTGGGATCACAGACGTGGGAGAAAAGGCTGCAGGGTTGAAGTGGGAGTGGGCGGGTCATGTCCATAAGATGGATTCTAAAAGGTGGACAAAAGTCGTCACGCACTGGCTGCCTATTGATGGACATCGTTCGAGAGGTAGACCTCGAAAGCGATGGCGCGATGACTTAGACAATTTTCTCCAAGATTGGCAGGCCCTAACCACCGACAGGGATAAGTGGAGAGGTTTAGGGGAGGTCTTTGCCCAGCAGTGGGACAGAAACGGCTAATAAAAAAAAGAAAGAAAAAAGTTAAACTGGTTTAATTTTGTGTTTGGTCGAATCGGGCCTAAGTATTATCATTTATTATGTAATAGTGTGTTTTTGGCGGATAAGACAATCAGACAATTAAGAAAGAAATAACTGGATATGTGACTGGCAAACAGAATGTATTGCCCCAAAAAACTTTCCAATATCGTAAAAGGCCACACACGCATTAAAAATGAAAACCCACTTAAATCAGTAGCGACGGGCTCTCTATTCTCCAGAGATCTCGGCCCAATGTTTACTTTTTCCTTTAGCTAGGATGCGATCAAATTTTAACGGGCCATGTAAAATTAATGTTTCAGGGTTTAGCCAGAGAAACATTTGTTTTGACATTATACCAGTTTTACGATACGACTTAACCCTCTAAAGAGAAGTACAAAACTAAAAAAAATCTTGCCACTTACAGCTGACGCAGTGACTGGTCGGTGTATAGTATACTATGAAACGTAGGTATCTGATCACCACCGCTACCGTTGCCCGCGCGAGTTTGCATTCCGTCTGAAAACGTCTTAATACTAATAGCATGTGACGGTCGGATAGAACAAAAAATATTAGCTTTTGCATGTGCCGTGTGGGAACGGCCGTAAAGGATACACTTCCCCACCGCCAACAGGAGGCGTGTCGTAAAAGGCGACTAATTCCTGTAGCACGAGATGGGCACCAGCGTCTACGTGCGAAATCTTGTAAAAAACTGCGCTTGCCAACTCGCCTGCCAAGCGTGGCGAGTATTGGCAATCCCCCCAATGATAGGTCATTAAGGGAAGCCTATGTTCAGCAGTGGACAGTCCTATGGCTGTAATGATGATGATGTGATGGCCTTCTTACAAAAATTCTTTGACACAAGTGACATTGTCGTGCATCTCTTTCTAACTTTGAGGGTGTCCGTAAGGATATGATGTCTCTTTTCCACGCTCTGTCGGTCTTTAAGCGTAGCGTATTGTAAGTCTATGGTTAGAACAAAACATATGTGTTTTTACAAAAATTAAATAATACAAGTTTCATTTTATTTAAAATATATTCAAATACTACCTAGGTTCAACTAGAAGTCTTATTAAAATGAGATGTATATTATAATTATTTATTTTTAGTTTTTAGCAATGGAATATTCTCGGCACAATAGAAGTTGTGCAAGCATCATGCATGCTAAACATATTGGTTTAAGGCTTTATTTTATATCCATGTAGGTGTTAGTAAACATAGGAGTTCAAAATAATGTACCCTTGTAACTTTATAAGCAAAGTCACATACATTAAAGTCCACTAAATTCGTACCGACGGGCCCTCCTCTAAGATCTCCCGAGGGTCTTGGCCTAATGTTTTCTTTTTATTCCATCAGTGGGATGACGGCATAATCCATCAGAAGGGGGAGGCGATCGATTTTCTACGGGTCTAACCCCGTAAAACTATGGTTATTGGGTGTTTCAGGGCGTTTTGGGACGCGGTGGAAGATTGGGCGGCGGGGAAACTTTATTTAATGTTTATAGGTATAATATGTTATTAGTATGATAACATACAATTGCATGGATTTTTCGCAGGAATATTGTCAAGACCAGGGTATTACATTATAATTTACCTTAGTTATAACTACATGTTAGTCCAATTGTCAAAAAAAAAAACTTACACTTAAGTAGTTTTCTAAACGCCTTATTATGGAATATTATTATCAACTTTTTTAGCACTACTTAATGACATTCAATAATTAGTCGTATTGCGCTTTATTTGTCAAGTATTCTTAGGTGCTTGTGAAGTTGGCCTACTGACAATAATGTTATTAGTGGGTATTTGAGTTTGACAATATCGCTACAACAACATAATAAAACTTCGTATATATAAAACAAAATACGAAGGCGTTTAAAAAACGCTGTTAAACATTTACAATTTGTATCAGGAATATCAGAGATATAATGCTAAGTCATAACATGGCAGTATTAAGTATGTTATTAGTGAAACTTTATTATTGGAACCATTCTAAACTTAAGCCGCGTTAAAAAATCTTAGACATACTTCCATTACATATAATATTGTAAAAGGTAGATTATAACATGAAACAAATTAAACCATTTCACTGACAATACGGCTTTTGACTGTATTTTATGCCGCTTAAAAAGTATTTAAGAGTAAAAAATAAAAAGCACGTCTACTAAAAAAATATCATCAACGTAAGCATTTTCAGGTTGGTCCAAAATCGGTGTGTTTACGCGAACGGGAAGCACGCGGGATGACGCTATGTGCTGATACCGCCCGCCCACCGCCGCGTACGGTGTGTTACGCTCTGTGTAGTTTTGGAGGGTTATACGAATACAGGGTTACATTACAAGTGTTGTGTACGAAACAAAAAAAAAAAGCTCCTTTCAATAAGTAAATTATATATTAATCAATATGAATAAAAAAAAACAGATTTCAAGCTCAAGAAGGAGACACCAAAGTAACCCCTTTGCTAAGCAAAAATCTATAGATTATAATCGATCTAAGTACATAAAAAAAAAATTTTTTTTGGTTGTTTTTCCTATCTGTTGTAAAAAATGGAACTCGTGTATAATTTACGATTGGTTGATTAAATTGCACTATATATAAGTGCATTGCGTATGGTCCTAGTTAGCGCGACGTACGCGTACGCCTGTTCTTTTTCTTTTTCAGAAATTGTAAAGTTTATTTTTCAATAAATACTAAGTACTTACAATAAGTAATACTAATAAAACCGAATTATGATAAAGTAGTTTTTTATATTATTCTCAAGGCCTTATTTTTTATTTTACCACAACTTTGTAATTCAGCCTTAACAGCATAGTTAAAATTAAATATCGAAAGTTGTTATATATGTCGTAGCCAGATCGTAAAATTGACTAATTCATGATGTGACCGATCATTTCATAAAATGATGGTATTTCATGATATGGTCAACTAAAACTGACCATATCGTTTAAACGTCAACATTTGATGAAATGTCAATCCACGTTTGGCCATATCATTAAAATAAAAATATGTCTACAAGTTACGTGAATTTGTTTAATATTTGTAATCTTGGTCGATAGATAGTTTAAACATTTTAAATAGGTATTATTTTTAAACAAAAATAATTAAAAAAAAATACTTAATAAGCTAAATAACCTAACTAACCTCTCAAATTACGTTCCGATCTCCTTGATTTTTTGACGTTGCGCCCGTTTTTTTAAGTGACTTACATAAAAATCGCCTAGCTTGGTGTCGTAACGATATTTCACAGCACTTTTACCTTCAATTTACACATTATTATTCACTTTTAGATAATATATTTGTCCGCCGCCATTACTCATCACAAAAACAAAGCAACACAAGCGCCTCTACCGGTTAGTAATGTAACGATTTTACGATATGATCACTAATGTTTGACCATTTCATGAAGTATTCGTGTGTTTAGCTGTTTATATCGTCAAACGCTGAGTATTTATTGATCTGGTCAGACTACATCATGATGTAGGCAGCGTGTTCTGTTCGATATCATGAAATACCACCATTTTATGAAATAATCGGTCACATCATGAAATGAACAATTTTACGATCTGGCCACGACATATACATTTCTTTGCGAATTTCAGTCTGTTGATGACACGATTGGTGTACTGGCGCAGTAATACGCTTTAAACGGTGAGGGTTCCGGGTTCAATTCCCGGTTGGGGTCAATTTATATAACGATATTTTCCCAATTGGCTCGAGTCTGGGTGTGCTTGGAGACGCCCCTGGTTTCCCACCCCTGGTTTGGTACCTCGTGACACAAGGATTTTAATTCCTTAGTCCTGACGAGACGTTGAGTATGTTGTCTGGTGCATAGGTATTTATTTATTAAAATGTATGTTTAGTTGTAAAAACATTATATCTTATAGGGTTATTTTAAAAACGTCAACAGCCCCTTAGAAAAAGTTGTTGTATTTGAGCACCAGAATCAGGAGGAGGTTGTTGATGTTTTAGAAATAACCCTGTATAAACGGCAAAGGATTTGAAATATACAGACAGGGTGTCACGTAACTTAAGGATAGCCTCATAACCACATATTTTATATATCACAGTAAACCACTTTAGTTCCATGACTAAAAATATACATATTTTTTTTTGTTTTTCTATACAAATTCAATCGGCTGTTTAGTCATTTTGTAAGCGAAGTCGATACATTTTTTCATGCAAATTTGCAAAAGTAGTAGAACGAAAGTAGTTCACCATTATGTATAGTAACAAGGTTATCCTCGATTTACGGGACACCCTGTATTGTGAAAATAATGTTTACCTACGCTATCTCAAAGTATTGTCGTAGGTACTGTCAACGGCAGGTCAACGTACCCGAAAAGTTACTTTTAACTTTTGTTACCTTAAACTGAACCGAATTTCAACATAATGTCCGGCACTTATAGACCAATATCAATTGAGAAAATTTGTTGTTTTGTGGTAAGTTAACGCTGTTGTCTGCACTAGAAATTGATACACGTCTAGAATAATCTACGTTTTGTAATTTGTCTTAATCCAAACTAAAGTTTGGAGGCGCTGTTCGTCTCCTTAATTAAGTTCACCCCTGTGGGTAACGCGGTTATTGAAGAAATTAAGTAACAACCCTTACCAGTGTATTATCTTCAATCTATTCTTTTAGAGATACCATAACTTCTGTAGCATTGACATGACGTTTTCTTTATCTTCTACATGATTTTTTCTCAGAGCCAAACTAAAGTTTTCTGTCTCTTTCTAGTCGTCACTTTCTATCAAGAGATGGTTAATGTCAGGTTCTTAGGCCTGAGAAGCCTCTACATTCTCCAGCCTGGTCTTTGTAATCTCAACTTGTTGAATTATCGATTATAAGATGCGTATCTTCTATCTCTTTCCAACACATCATTTTCCCGCTTTCCGTGCATCGTTCACTATCACACAATTTTCCACAGCACATTTTACTGTACAAGAAGGCGACTACTCATATCAAACATCTGAAACACACTAATCTTTGTTCGGTGGCCCAAAGTTAATAAATGCAAGGCCCTATTGAAACTGTGAATAAAAAGTTAACCCTTCGCTACCTCTGCGCGAGCGCATGGAAATTAGATCAGTGGAGCGACACGCGTTTCTCAAACTTTGAGAAATATTTTGCAATGTATGTAGATATTTATAACGATTATAATAATTCTCTTATTTTTAAAATAAATATGTGAAATATATTTTTGTGTGTTTTAAAGCCTTAAGTAGATAACTATGTAGCACCGTGTCCGTACCCGTTTGTAATGTATTATATCATGCAATTAAAAGTGCAACAATTTTAGCAATGTAATTTAGTTTTAATTATTGCCACTAAAACCGAATTATATTGCTAAATTACGACATAAGTCCCGTCAGGTTTAGATATTAATAAATTACTAGTTTATCATAGAGTAAATAATTAGATGAAAAGCAAATAGTTTCAAAAACCAAAAAAATATAAAAATGTCATAATACAGAACTTTGTATACCCAAACAGCATCTTTGCGTACCTGCATAAAACTTTGACATCCAAAAAAGATCGAATATCGAGATTGTGCAACATTTTTTGCTAACACTCATTAATTTGGAGCGACTGCACAAAGCAACCCTTCCACCGCGGTCTGCATTGTGATCTCTGCATCCGGGTTCCGTGGTCTTCTTTTTATTATGCAGATTAGGGCTTTATCGGCCCACGGGTAGATAACGCCGCCTGGATTTGCTATTGTAGCCATTTCAGGGTTGACGTCTCATTTTGGTGAAGACATTTTCAGCTGCTTACTTAATAACGAAACAATTTGGATAGTTGAATTTTTATCATGGTTTTAGTAGCCTCTATAAAAGTACCTAAAAAAAACATTTGTTCAAGTATTTAACACTATTATGATCGTGGCAGTTAAGTGAGCGAGCTTTAATCGTAACAAAAATGTTTTATTCAAATGAATTGGCCATAAAATAAAAGAGATGTAAAACTTAAAGGCCAATTTACCTAGTGTAAACTAAAGTACACTATTTATGGCCAAAGGTCACAAAACTGTAGACTTTACGAGCATGCGGGCCCTATAAAATTTGACTTCATCCAAACATCAAAAATAATAATAGACACTAACTGCCAATCGACATGACCGATCAAGCGTAACGAGAAATCAATGCGAAAACAGTCAAATAAATCTAACGAGGCTCTACATCTGCATGTCACTGGAATAAATCAAATCACCATTGAATGCATCCGTAAAATATTTTTGAACTATTTTGAATGCACGCACTGTCTATAGAAAAAAAATCCCTCGTAAGCTAACCCGCTCACTGACACGTATTGAGCCGATATAAAAAAGTTACACCCATATTTTGCACTTCCCGATATCGAATAATAGGGTCTATTTATGCATTCTCGATAAATGAAGAGTATTTTTTTACTTCCATTATAAATCAAAATGTATTATTTATCTTTAGAGATTTAGAATCTGCATCCTATTGTTATTCGGGATGTGCGGTGTGTCAAGGGTGTAATGTTTTTATGCAATATCAGTTGTAGCGTTGCAGATAACAATAAAATGCTTGCACCCGTTACTACTATTTTTAACTACCAAAACGTATCTAAAATTTTAAAACAGAGATATAAACTTATTTTATTTAGTTTAGATTTTATCACGCGCATAAATTAACCAGAGTATAACGCGCAGCCATTTTGAATATTTGAAGTGGCAAGGGCGTATTCGACCGTGGGGCAGTAATTATTTGATTGGAGTTAAGAGGCTGCATGCCGAGATATGCCGGAGATGCATTGTTGGCGCGCGCCTTAGCGGCCCTTGAGTGCTCGTTGGCAAGGGAAAAAAGTTTGAGCGCGTCAGATTCGCACCTACGGAGTTCGAGGGTTAACCGTCGAGAATCAACGTACGTTGCATAGTAATTTTGAAAATCTAACCCATTGACAATGCTGCATAATCAAAAAATATCGTTACCAACCCAACAATTTATCGACAAAATTTGCATACACTAACATAACAATACAATCTATTGAATTTGGCAGAATTATAAATCCCTATCGAACTTTATAAATACAAATCCCTTATCAATTAGCGGAATATCGGTACAGCTTGCATTTCCAAATTCATATTATTAATCGCATAGGTACAATGTGTAAAAAGCTTCACATCTGACACAGGCAAGGTGACAGGAACAGAAAAAAACCGTCACGAACACAAAACTGGTAACCTTTAATCCTTTCCTTTATGCATATAATTATTATTTCCGATCCAAGAAAATAACAGTCTTTTTGCATATGCGTTTTTGACGGAAGTGTGAATAAAAAATGTCACCCTCAGGTATTGAAGGGTGACCCTTGGTTTTTTGTAAGGGCAAGTGTAATCCGAGATTTTTTTGAATGATTATTATGCATTCGTTCTCAGGAAGATTTTGAGTATTGCCTGAGGCGTGTGTGGAGTATAGTACTTCCTTAGGGTCTAAAGTTATTAGGCGCGCATTGGAGGGTTAACTGAAATAACTGACATTCATGACACTACAGAAATGTATAGCAACGGATTCAACAAAGCCCGCTTGTAGAACGTTTTAAACCCGAGATTTTACCAAAATCTGTACTTAAATGTCGTTTTGTATATGTCAGTTTAAAATTGATAGAGTCAGAATGAAGTTTTAGTCCAGTTTCAGGCTGAATCTAAATTAAAAAGGAAGTGATAGTGGCTGTTAGATAAAATAAAAAGTTGAAGGAGATGTAAACACGCAGCTATTTTATAAAATGAGTACTATACCGTTATCCCATTAATATCTACATCATCTACAAAGCAAACAGATGAAACATAAGTCAGAAAATGGCAAAGGGCAGCCAAAGTATTTAAAATATCTTTTATTTTGTAACATTTAAAATTTTACGTAGGTAGAGTCTAACTAGCGAATTGTGTCACTTTGAACAACTATGGATTTTAATTACTAAGCGAGGGCGCAAACGTGGACACTTTCGTGTCTTGTATCAGGTCAGACACAACCTACCGATGAATATTTGATTTCTATAGAACCAGTATGAAATCATCAACTCTCTGCGCATACGTAAACATTTCTTGTGTCTAGTTCCTTACACTTAACAAATACTCATGACAATCAAAAGTGTTCGGTGTCGGAAACTGGAAACTAAAAGTGTCCATGTTTGCGCTGCGCCTTAGCTTCTTTGCTCTGGCTAAATATTTTAAATCAGTTTACACGCTTGCGTAAATATTTGAAACAATACTGGTACAACAATAAACAAAAAAAAAACACCGAATCAAACATTCAATGACCAGTCTAAAAAAAATAAACAACAATTTTGATAGTTTTTTTTCCACAGACTAAAAAAACGTGACCCACCTTACAGAGGGTTGTATTGTTGCCACTGTTTGTATGCGATCTCAATGGGTTAAGTCCAGGTAAGCCGTGTCTCTGGCATGAGATTTGACGTATAAAAGGATTATTTTTTAATAGATAATTAATGATGTTACAGCTCTGTCACGGTACGGTTTCTTTTGTATGTACCCGCGCACTGTGACAATTTTGTTGTGGGAACTTGACAGTGTGAGTTGTTAGTATTCTGTTTGACAGTTATGACTTTTCTGTCGATAAAATTGACACATTGTCTAGAAATCAAATAAGGTAGTTAAATTATAAATCGTCTATCCATATTCGGTTTGCCATGTAATCCTTGTAATCGTCAGGAAATGTCTTTTCCCATGTACTCTCCTATATTGTGGTATGTTCTAGGGCTAATTATGTATATTCAAATCAGTTAAACTTATATGTATCTAATATTAATTTACTTGATTTGAAGTTTGAATATCTAATCAAACTTCAAAACAACTTATTGTGTAGGATTAAATGTAAATGTTTCGAAACAAACTATTTTTGTTTCCCTAACTACTTAATTTAAAAGATTTTTGTCTGTTTTGTAACAGCTCATATAAAAACTCCAAAACCATTCGATCAGTTCAAAGATCGGGCGCGAAATTCAAAAACGGAACGCGGAATGACAACAAAAACAAAAGACAGCTGGTGAGTTCGTCGACCTACGGCAACGTGGCCGTAACTTTCATTCTTAAAGCGGACCAAGTTAGTAACCCACTTTTCATTAATAAGGCGGGCTAAAAAAATGCACGAAGAAAGTATCAAAGATTGAGCGGAGCGCGAACTTCGCTAACAGACGCCGAAAGATTCGCATGGCTGTGACTAGATTTTTTCAGGAGTTTACTTTGAATGACAATCGACAAAAATGAATGATGTAATAACAAAAATGTTAATATTATGTACATATACCTAACTGCAGTAGGATATATCTCGACTTGTAGTAAAACGAAGCAATGCAGACTTTAAAGCCCATTCGTTATGTCCATACGAATTTATAACAGATTGCCGGAGTTTATGAAAAATGAAGTAAATGATTTAAAATTTATAAAACAATTAAAATTAATGTTAATAAAAAAATGTTATTACACAATAAACGAATACTTAAATGACAATAATCTAAAACAATAAATGAAATCCTAAGATAAATAAATATATAAATGCCTAAAAATACTATTTATTTGATTATATTATTCAATAATTTTATCATATGATTTAAATTGTGTTTTTAACAATTACTTGCTTGTTAGATCTATGATAATATAACACTTGAAAAAAATCGACTACCTCAGACTTTGTTATCATATGATTTCTTAATGTATTTTAATTCTTTACAACTTCTTAAAATAAACAAATTGATCTAATTATGCATGGCGTCATCCTCTCTGCCCACAATACCTATCTTATTGTTGTGCCCTACAGGGTCTATAATGATCTGTTTTATGTACCTATTTATAACACCTGTGTAACATTATAGAATGCAATAAATATATTGAATTGAATTGAATTGAATTAAATGGCTAAGAGCCAGTTTCACCACTTGCTGATAAGTTCCGGATAACCTATCTGGCACTTGTTTTGACAGATAACTCATACAATTAGCTGTCAAAAAAGTGCTAGATAGGTTATCTGGAACTTATCAGCAAGATGAAATTGGACCTAAGTCAAATAAAAATACTACAATGTTATCAGTAGGTTTATACTGAACTAACAATTGCTTTCTATTAAACCTTCAAGAAGTACTATCAAACCTAAATTTGTGTAAATTTTAACACATGCCAGCAATAAATAATAATAAATACTAGCCTAGAGAATTAAATTCTTTGATTGTGTGGGTAGTTTTTATCTATCCACTTTCGGCACTGGGTAGTAATAAAAGAAGTTTAAAATTTAACCTTTCTAGGCCACGGGTCAAAAAAAGCGGCAAGGAAATAGAAAATACCCCTGGCCGCATCACCGCTATTCCTTCGTCCATTTTTCCCGGCGCTCGAGCCAGACGCCGAGACGCTAAAAAAAAATAATTAAAACGAGGCGACGAGGAAAGTGAAAGCGCGCCGTCTGCCTCGTAATTAGTACAATGGAGTTTCCTGACTTTGAACTTTGAATCATCTTAAATTGTGATTCGAATGTGCTATTTTAGCCACTGGTGCCTTTTAATATTTTGAATTTAGAAACAATTTTTTTGTAACGTTTCATAGTGGTTTTATGTCGGCTTGTGACATTGTTTTTTGAAGCTATTTTAATAATATTAAAATTACTTCTATAAATAAAGTGACTTGATGATAAATAAATAATAAATAAATTAACGGTTTAAAATTCAAATTTGTAACAAAAATAATGTATAGATATTTTGAATAGATCAATTTTAGATAGTATCTTAAAGTGTTTACACGGGCAGTTTTTGGAACAATAATGCTCGGCAACACCTATGGATCAATTAAGTGCAAACGGTTAAGTAATATGGAACAACTTCAACAAATTGAGGCAATTATTTCAGGAATATTACTTCTAATTGTTCCAAATCATTTAAATAACATGGTAGTGTTTGAATATTATTTTCAAATTTTTTTTATCATGTTATTTAAAAAGACCATTTCTTTTAAATTAGGAACTTCGTATTAAAAATATATTATACTTATAATTTAGTTGCAGTGTTATAAATGAAATTAAATTGAATGCTTTATTGTAGATTTTTGTGAATTTGAAATAAAGCCTTTTGTTCTCGATTACCTACCACAACAAGTGAAATAAATTAGTTTGTGAGTCATAAATTCAATTAGTTTTACGAAACAAACTTTACGAAACTCCGCACATATTATATCTCCCAAAGCCGCACGCCATACAAAATCCGAATCCCTCATGGTGATCCAAATTAAAAGCAACGTATCGAAGCCCAACATATTCAATTTCGCCGAAACCCGCTAAGCCGAGCATCCAATTTTTCTCTCTATATTGAAAACTTGAAAATTAATTCGTACCTAATTTCCTCCTGAAATATGAGGTCGCGAACACACGCGCGCGTCTACGCAAATTTCGTTACCATAGGGTTGCCAAAACTACTCCCCCCTGTCCGCATCAATCTTACCCCCGCGCCACCTACGGTCGTATAATACAATAATATATGTCTAACTTTCGGACCGGCCCTGTAGGCAACTCTCCCACTCGCTCTTGCGTTAATAGCTCACGCGTGAGAGAGACGGTCGCTATGTGGGGGCGTCCTAAAGGGTGTAGGGAGTATGTAGGGGGCGCTATTGAAATTGAAGCGGGGTTTAGGCGCGGATGACGCCTGGCTGGAGAATGGATGGAAATTTCCTCAATTTACCGTTTTCGCCAACAAAGGACGTTGTTTAATTTTTGGTTTTTGTTTGACGGCTGAGGTGTGGCCGCTGTGTGTGCGTAACTAGGTGGAACAGGAGACATTGGAATAAAATTACGCGCTCATTTTATTGTTCTTTTTTATTTTTTGTAGATTTTATTTACGTAACAATACCTTAGTGACTGTATTTTTATGTTGTATGTTTTTTAAGATCTTTTTTGACTAACATGGAACAAAATGATTATCATTGTGTACCCGTTCTATTTATTATTTCTCAATTCATTTTAGAGAAACTTATGGTAGGGAAGAGAACATAAAAACTAAATACCAGTGTTAATAAAAACACGTACTTATTTATTATATAAAACTATATAAAAATGAATCTCTATTTCCCTTGGTCATCGCATCACGCGTGAACCGATGGAACAATTTCGCAAATTTTTTTTTGTGGTGTCATTTATTGTCAGGAGAAGGTTCTTTTGAAAGAAAAAAATTAAGATAGTTGCGCAGAAAATTATTTATGAATAAATTGAAGACCACGCGAACGAAGTCGCGGGCAACAGCTAGTTTACTATGAAATTATTAGAAAATCAATGTTTCCTTCCAAATCGTTCATACGAAAGACAAAACTAAAGTCCTCGGCCGTTAGGACTAAACGCCAAATCCCGACACGAGCGAAGTTGTCAGGCCGAAAGCCGAGCTCGGCCGCGCTCGCGTAATCCGAACGCAATTAATTAAGCCCCGCCAACTTTTACTGCACCGATTTATATTCGGCTCGGGCGCGCATTCGGCCCCTACCTTCATTGTGGCGCTTGAAGCGGCGCCATAGAGATACCGGAATTTCTATCGCACTTATGTCTGTACTGAATAATTCAATAAGATAGGTTTACCTTTATTATTTTATTGTAAGTAATTAAGTATTGTGATACGAACCAAATATATAATTTCCTTTCTTTCTTACTACGAAGTCTGATATTTAACAATTCAAAGCGCAGGGGGTTACCCATGATCTCTTAGCGGTATTACTTCAACCATGTCTTGTTTTTTTCTGGATTTTTATCTGTAAAACTACACTGTTTACGTGCTGGTTAGTGTTATTGGTTAAACCCAAGAAGAATGTAGGTCCCTAAGTACGTCGGACAATACTTGACGTAATGAATTATCATCCTTGTGGTACTCGTACGAGATACTTTACTTACATAATACGAGTAGGTATTTACTCTTCTGAGTCACTACCGTTCGGAAACTTTCCAATATAAAACAAACATAGCTTACTTTCCACAACAGTTTCACAAGTATCTTAATGGCGGTTATTCTATCCAGTTTTTTGCTGCGGATGATAATCTTTATTTTTTACCATCAAAACCAACGTAAAATTGTAACAAATAAGCAGTTATCAGACAGGAACATTTACTCGTCCTATTTACCCTACTATAGTTTCAGAACCATAGTCGCTAGAAGCAGTGGAAGAAACTAGGTTTTTATTTTAGAGCGCCTAGGTATGTGTGCTGTTAACCCTTTTCAATGAGAGTCCATCGTGAG
Source organism: Anania hortulata (assembly GCA_963576865.1). Taxonomy (NCBI): domain Eukaryota; kingdom Metazoa; phylum Arthropoda; class Insecta; order Lepidoptera; family Crambidae; genus Anania; species Anania hortulata. The sequence goes on from OY756400.1 coordinate 4,983,663, forward strand.
TCCTTCAGTTCCTATCTGTTGGGTTTGGTTTTTTCCTGAGAATATTCCTCACGTGTTGCATTGCTGTGGCGTCTTTATCTTTGTTTAGAACTTGCCTTTCGGTTGCGAACTACTAAATCTACACAAGTGGGGATTAATTAATGTTTGCGAAAGACAACAAGCCAAAGGGTTTATTGTGAGGTTCGAATGTTCCAGAAGTGTCGTGATCACGTACTCCGAGTTTCAAGACTTGAGGGTGACGTGTGACAGAATTCTAATGAGGGGAAGGTGGAATGGGACTGTTATTTTTAATCACTTTTGAAATTACGTCGCTTAGACTAAGGTAGAATGTTTAACTAGTGTTCCAAGTACGGTGAAAGAGCAGGATTTTACCAACTCATTTAAAAAATAAAACAATGCATTTTACATTAAAGAAATATCACGACATCTTTAGCATCCCACTGCTGTTGGCAACGGCTTTTGACTACTATGTAGCATAAATTTGAAACTTGATCCCAAACTTTTACAAAAGCAAATTGATTCTGAACTTTCGAAGAGTTTTCGTTCAAACTATAATGGCGTCACCGGTTCGTTCACTCCACCTATCTCATAATACACACAGCTAGGTGCTTAGCCTTATCTCGCGCGTCAGGCCACACTTAAACTCGAGGGGTTACTCAAATAGGAACAGTCGCATTAGGCCCAAAATTACAGGCCACCGTCACAGCCTAACGTGGTAAAATGGCTCAACCACCTGCAGGGGGTTAACTCTAACACCCTCACCGTGTCACTTGAAAAATGTTATCGTAAGTGCATTAACTTAAGTGCCAATTTCGACTTTGCTGATTCGACTTAAGCGCCAATTTAACTTGTGTCGTGGTGCTTTTAAGGTGATGCTGCTTCTGCGCGTGGTACCGTTTGACCCCACTTCGTATTTCGGACGCGGGCGGGCGGGGGCCGTTTTAGTCATCAATAATGTTTGGAGGTAAGCCTTAGAAGAGACGTGTACGATCCGTTATGTTACTCTCAGCTGTGTGGGTTCGCAAATTAAAGGCCCAATTCTAGAGTAGAGAATCGTGCGTGGAACTTGAAATGATAAAATATTTTTTAAATATAAACGCATATGTGACCAGCCTTGCAGGGAACTTTGAAACTTTAGCGCTAGACAGAGATCGGCGGAGTATTTTGAAAGTAAGAAAGAAAGAAAGATATTTATTTGGTTCATATGACAATTATGTATCTACTTAATTACATACAATAAATTAACTTAATAATAATTAATTTGGAGGGAGACCTTTGATACATGATGAGACAGGTCAATTAAAAAGGCTTGTTTTAATTATTATGAAAAGCTAGCAAATTTAAATTAATAAATAAAAAATAATAACATTGCTCCCAATTTGAAAATAATTAAAAAAGATTCTTTTCGCCTCCTTGGGTCGCCAATATTTGAGGAATCTTTCGGCCCTTTTGTTGAGGAAAAATTAAATAGTTTTAATATTGTTTCCGATCGTATTGTCAAAATTAATACTCATTTCGCCTACACAATTATCCGCTATTGTCTTTTTGTCCCAAAATTCACATTTTGTGTCCGTTCTTCTCATTTTTGGAAATTTCCAGGTTTGACTTCAAAATTAGACGACTCTGTTAAAAACATTATTTCTTCTGTGCTGAACCTCTCTTTGGATTGTCGAACCTGGACCCAGGCCTCACTCCCTATCAGGTTTGGAGGTATTGGGATACGCAAAATTTCTAGTGTTGCTCTCCCTGCTTTCTTGTCCTCGGCTCATAGCACCCAAGTGCTGGTTACTAAAATACTTAGCAAGTCTTTTGGTAATCCAGCAATTGCCTATCAAGCCGAGGCCATCAACTCATGGAGACAATTATGCGCTGAAGATATTCCTTCGTCGGTATCTTCACAAAGACAATGGGACGAGCCGCTCTGTAGACTAGTACGGAATAATTTATTAAACACGTCTACTAGTCCTGCAGATCGGGCTCGTCTCCTTGCCGTGGCCGAGTGGGAATCAGGACTATGGCTTCAATCTCTCCCATCTCCACAGCTAGGTACTTTTTTAGACAATACTTCCTTTAACCTTGCTGTATCTCTTCGTTTGGGGGCACCATGCAATGTCCCACATCGTTGTCCCTGCGGCGATATGGTTGACTCACTGGGTCATCACGGCCTGTCGTGCAGCAGAAGCGCCGGGAGATTTTCCCGACACACCAGCCTTAACGACATCATCCGCAGGGCTCTTGCTAGCGCTTCGATACCGGCTATTCTTGAACCGAATGGCATGGTGCGGAGTGATGGCAGGAGGCCTGATGGTATGACCTTGGTTCCGTGGAAGATGGGTCGGCCCCTAGTGTGGGACGCAACCTGTGTTGACACACTGGCTCCGACTCATCTTCCACAAACCTCGTCAGGGGTAGGCACTGCTGCTGCATCAGCGGAGTCCCTCAAACGTCGCAAATATGCAGATATTAGTAATACCTGCATATTTGAACCTTTTGGGGTTGAGACGCTCGGGCCTTGGGGACCTAGCGCACATCGGCTGTACAGTCAGTTAGCCAAGCGGCTGATTGATTGTACGGGCGATCGGAGGGCTGGCGCATTTCTAGGCCAACGTATCAGTTTGGCTATACAGCGTGGAAATGCGGCCAGCGTTTTGGGGACTATGTCACTGTGTTCGGACGGCGATCTGGGACCCATTTTTTATTTGTAATTTATTTTGTAAATATTTATTTGGTAAGTTTTAGTTTTAGGTTTAATTTTAGTTTTCTTTGTATATAAACAGGTTACTTAAATAAAATCGATTAACTATTATAAATAAAAGATAATAATGCAATTGTGTGCAAATCTATCTAAAATACTCGATTTAGATTTAGGTAATAAAGTCGCTTTTGATGTATATTGTTGGTACTTTAGTCAGTCTGTTGCGGCCATAATATGTTTCAGGCATAACTTAAATGCTTGCTATTAATCTAAAAATAGATAAATAAATATGCGCCAGTCAATACACTAATGTCTTGGTCTTAAAGTAATCAATTGACACCCTTGTGTAACGAGGTAGCATAATAATGATTTTATTTGCTGCGATCGTCTCCCATGCCGTGCCATGTGGGGACGGCCGTATAGAGTACACTCCCCCACCGCCAACAGGAGGCGTGTCGTAAGAGGCGACTAATTCCTGTAGCATAAGACGGGCAGCAGAGTTTGTGTGCGAAATCTTATAGAAAACTGCGCTCGCCAACCCGCCTGCCAAGCGTGGCGAGTATTGGCAATCCCTCCCGATGATAGGTCATTACGGAGCTTGTGTTCAGCAGTGGACTTCCTATGGCTGTAATGATGATGATCGTCTCCCAGCATACTCAGAATTAAGCTAATTAGTAATGATGTTTTTTAACTAAATCGAAAAATAAAAAACCAATATACCAAACCAAAAAAAAAATGGCCTAAATTAATCTTTTTTAACCCTTAGTTAACCTCTCGATAAAAGAGCTTAATTTAGGCCTATTTTTTTATTTTAAAACTAAAACCGAAGTTGGTAAGATACCTAAGTAAATCTAAAAATATTCAATAACTAGGTTCCACTTCGCTTCGCCCGCACCCTCTCAAAAGAAATAATATTTTCCGTCTTTGCAACATTTTTTATTGATGTTCTGCTTCTATTGGTCATAGTGTGATATTATATAGTCTATAACCATCGTAGAATCCAACAAAAAAAACATTTTTAGGGTTCCGTAGCCAAATGGCAAAAAACGGAACCCTTATAGATTCGTCATGTCTGTTTGTCTGTCTGTCCTTCCGTATGTTACAGCCACTTTTTTCCGAAACTATAAGAACTATACTGACAAATCTTGGTAAGTAGATGTATTCTGTCGCCGCATTAAGATTTTCACACAAAAATAGGAAAAAAAAAACCATTTTTTTAAGGGTTCCCCATACTTAGAACTATAACTCAAAAACATTTTTTTCATTAAACCCATACGTGTGGGTATCTATGGATAGGTCTTCAAAAATGATATTGAGGTTTTTAATATTTTTTTTTTCTAAACTGAATAGTTTGCGCGAGAGACACTTCCAAAGTGGTAAAATGTGTATCCCCCCCTCCCCCCTGTAACTTCTAAAATAAAAGAATGATAAAACTAAAAAATATATATGATGTACATTACCATGCAAACTTCCACCGAAAATTGGTTTGAACGAGATCTAGTCAGTAGTTATACAGTACAGAGTAAGTCATAACACAAGTATGTTAATTCCTCACTTCAAGACCGTGGAAGAGAAAAACATACTGGGCCGAACTTAGATGACCTGGAAAAAGGGCAGGTGAATGATGATGGTAAGGCCATGAAAATTGGTGTGTTTTCTGTCACACATTTATGTATTACTTATATCTTTTCTTTGAGGCGTCTCCATTCGCACGACTGTTCAAAACATAATAGTAAAAACTCCTTAGAGTTTTATACTTTTAATTATTTTAACTCTATGACTGATTGAAACATTCTTCCTTTTCCGGCAGCGGCCACGAACGCGTCACGCTATTGTAAAAATATTTTATTTGAAAATCAGCGTCGTGATAAGTCTGTGGCTGTCACGACAAATACTGAGCGGGCACCTTTTCGACACAATATCTAATTTATATTGTTTTGTGTATTATTATATTATTTTCTCTTGTGTGTCGAATAAACGTTTCTTTCTTTCTTTCTTTCTTTCTTTCTAAAGTCGTCTTATTGGAAGAAATAAACTACAGTTCACTGCAAGCCATCGTATCATTTTACGACGGCGCACGCGACCTGCATGCAGGTTCTTCAGCATCTTCTGTCATAAAAAACGATGCGCACGCGCACAAAAATGTCGCAAAAATTGCCGCGATTTACCAATTTTCCAAAAAAAGTACCTAGTAAAGCTATTGCAATATACACAATACTGTTGGCTAGCTTAAAGTATTGAGAATACATTTAATTAAAACATTTTTTCGAATTACCATTTTCATATTTATAAAAAAATAAATACGTAAAGTGAGAATAAAAGTAAGCAAATTTGAAATTTTTTGTTGATGTCGTCTTTAATTCATCCAAATTCCTTACTATGCCCATAGGTATATTTCCCTCAAAATCCATTACGAAACAATACACGAATCCACACTCCCCTCCCTGCGTCCCCACGGTCCCCGGCTTCCATCAGCGGTGATTGATAAGCGCCGTGACTTGTCGCCGCGGCGAGGTACGCTTTACCTATCAAGGATAGAAGTGTACATTTATCACTACCTTAGATTTATTTAAGCTGAATGTACTAGAAACACTTTCAAGAATAAAAACCGGACAAGTGCGAGCCGGACTCACCTATTGAGGGTTCCGCACAAATTTGTAGGTACATATTATAAATTATTCATGAATTGAGTCTCGCAGTTTAATTACAAATTAATTACAAATGTAAAGTTCTAGGTCAACGAAAAGTACCCCATAAAATTTGATTACCTTGAGTGTTGAAATATACGTTTTTTTGCGGCATAAACGGCTGTATCTTTTTTTACGTCAACTTATAAGTTTGATTTTTGGTCTTTATGGGACTGTAGACCTGAGTAGACCTAGTAGACCTACTAATTTCAACTCGATACGTCTTCGCGTTCCCGAGATAAAGGGTCTTAACAAACATACGGACAGACAGATAGACGTGATGTAGATTGAGGTACGAAACCCTAAAAAGATAATTTCATGTAAAAGTTCACCTTGAGCACCACATCTCTTTCACAACCTTTAATGGTAGCCTACATTGTAAATCTTTTTGGAACTATGAACTGTAAGTTCCTGTATGGTATGCAATAAAGAGTGTGTAACTATTTATTAATCTATATATATATAAATGAAATGCTGTTCGTTTGTCTCGCTAAAACTCGAGAATGGCTGGACCGTTTTAGCTAATTTTGATCTTGAAATATTTGTGGAAGCTCAGGGAAGGTTTAAAAGGTGAGAAAATATTTTTAAAATGCAATCAAAGTAGTAAAACAACTATTTTATTTTCCCATATAAACGAATTGGCGGAACGAAGTTCGCTGGGTCAGCTAGTATTAGATAATTTAGAAGTAGACGCCAAGAATATGTCGAAGACTGGACTTCGTTAGCTTGTTAAGTTTTTCCATAATACTATTTTATGTTGCATTGCTTGTACCGTCTCTTTTTGGCCCCATAGTTGACTTTTAAAGAATGGTTTTGGTATCAAGTTTACTATTTTCAAAATAAAACTGATTGGACAGTAAAAAAATCTAAGAAAGATAAATGTAGCAAATATTTTAGTAAGTCAAAAAACTAAATGTGATTTTTGACGATAGCCACATCAAATTAAGCCGAATATTGAATCAGGGGACTTTTAGTATATTCTTCTAGACTCTAGACGCCTCAAAGTATCTGTACAAATTTTCAAAACTACACGAGTTTTATCCCTGATTTAATTTATTTTCTTTAGACTGCGATGGTTATTGGCCAAACGTCACTATTAATCATTTAGGTCATTGTATGTAAGCTTCTTAACTGCTGGTACGAAAATTATGGTCAAATTGACATCACAATGTGAGACGAATTAATGAACAGACCCTTAACTTGACGAGTTTTTTCAGCCTTATGGTAAGATGGTATAATCTTATTTTTTATTGATTAATATGATTTACAAATCGCAACTACATAGTTGCGAAGGTACATACCAATATGAGCCATAAACGATTCAGCATCTCCCGATCTTTATCTACTTCTGATCGTAGCGACGTGACAAAATAACAAAAATCAATATTAAATTGATAATTTTAATAAATCATTAACTGTTCAGGATCACGAGCAATGAAATTTTTATGCTGTTTAGACTGATTCTTTTGACTGAACTGATTCTTCTTTAAAAACACTGATCATTTTGAATATAAAAAATAATCAAATAGGACGGTCGCTAATTTGAATATATTTTTCTGTCAATCGCCTAAAACATTCTAAGCCGGTTTAATTGTATTTTTTAAATGAAACGGTTATTTATTTACATTTTATTAACAACATTTTATCCCAAACATTAAATAATTGTTAGAGCGAGTGAACTGCGCAGTGACACAATTGCGTGCTACGACGTAGCATCGTAGTCAGCCCGCAACGGGCAGCTACGTACTGCCATCTATAACAGTATTAGAGAAACAATTTAGTGCTATTTGAAACGCGGCTACCCGCCGATGGATGGCGCTAGCTTTTTATTAGGACGTAGATCCTATTGGAAAAGATAGGTACATCGACTTAAAAATCTTGTTAGAAAAGATAAACTTGCTTTTGGGTATTTAGTTGGAGTTTAGTAATGACGAAACAAATTTAGTATTTTTTCATTTGTTTACATTCTTTTAAAGTTTAATTTATGTATTGAGTATATTAAATAAATATAGCTATATAATAATAAAGCTGTAGCGTAGTACATGCACTACATTTTATAAGCTGATATTCTATTTGTTTGTTACTAAATGAGTTAATTTAATATTTTGATTCATTAAGACTCTTGAAAGCACCGCACTTAGCTGTCGAGAAAATAGCCAAGACATCTTGTAACATTTCTAAACTAATCGCATTCCACTTTGACTATACATAATCCTTGATCAATACGCCTTAATATACATACGGTTTCTTCTTCCCAATTGCAATTTGGGCCTTGTCACTTAGAAAATAGAGGTCACACTCGGACGACGCCTACTGAAAGCTTATATGCGAGCGTTTCAAAGGAATTTACAGTACAGGGTGCTCTATTTCGCCGCAGGTGAATACCGACTGTCAGCGGTCTTGAGATGGACGGGGTTACGGGGCCCAGGGAGGTTTGGGTGGGCTACGAGTGAAGGGACCACATCTACTTTTGACTCTGGGATGCATTCCCAGATGTGAACGCTACTCGTATGCGTAGAAGAATTTTGCATAATGTTTGTGGTGAAGAGTGGATAGGCTAATTCGTAAAAGGCAGCAAGTAAGTAATTTGAAAGTGTATCTGGTCGTGAATGTCGTGATGCATAAGATTAGAAGCTTATCATGTGCCCTGAACATGCCCGTATATAGGCTTACGTGTGAAACACTGGTGAGGTACGAATAAGGTCTTTTTGTGTTTAAATAATAAATAAATAAATATTGAACCACATCACATACATTGCTCTGATCCTATGATAAGTAGCTTAAGCACAAGTGTTACATAAATCAGAAACAACGACGGTACCACAACACCAAGACCCAATACAAGATACAGATATAGAAAATTTATTTTTCTACATTGACCGACCGGGAATCGAACCCGAAACCTCAGAGATAGCGATAGCAAGTCCGGAATGCTATGTCGTGTCGTATGTCGTCGAGTATGTTTGCTAATTGGTCAAAGTGCATAATTTGAATGAATAAATTAATACGTTTATTTGGCACAATATTACAAAAGAGTACAAAATAGCACATAGTAAATGAATGGGTTACTTGTTTTTTCGATGAGTTAAGAAATGTCATGAATTGACACCGTAACCTTACGTTGTGTTACATCAAATTCTGTAGGTCCCTTTTGATTTTTCGGATGAACTGTTCGCTGGATGTATACCATTTGCTTCGTGAGAAATATTCTTGTAAAGAAATCTGCACAATCAGACAACACAAGGTGTATTTGACACCAGACAAAAGACATGGTCCAAAGTGGTCTGGTTCTAAAATGTTCTAAGGATTACAGGCTTAATGACAATCGTTCTTAACAACTAAATTTGCAGCATCTAGAACCATGTTCAAGCGTATCCCAGCTAGAAATGGCACAAAGCGAATAAGAACCATATTTGTCAATAAGCATAGAAACAACATGGTAAGAGCCCAAACAAGATATTTTCCCAGGACTGTCCTAAATTTACCGTCGAAATGGTGACTCTAACTCCAAGGGGGGTACTATTTGTCTTGCGGGAGACATGTGCGATCGCTTGCCTTGGATGTTTGTTTATTTCTGTTTAGACGGTTTAGCGGATAGGGCTGAAGTATATAGGCAGCAGTTAATTAGAGAGTTTGTTTGTTACTGGAACGAAGGCGAGTTTTACGGCTTTAAGGAAATCCTAGCTTGATATGACAAAATTCGACACGTTGTTGAAAGAACATTTTATTATTAATTCATCAATATCATAATCATTTCACCCATAGGCCTCCCCCAGTGACTTCTAGATTGGCCGGTTGACAGCGGCCCGCATCCAGCGGCTTCCTGCAACCTTTACCAGGTCGTCTGTCCACCTTGTACGTGGTCTGAAGATGAACTTTTCTGCCCCATCGGTCGTCAGTTCTACGAGCTATGTGCCCACTGCCACTTCAGCTTGCTAATCCGTTGGGCTATGTATAAGGTACTAATTAATTATTTTAAATTTTATTTTATTTCATTTTATTGATATATTAACACCAACATTACTTACACGATTGAAGTTAATATAATACATGCTAATATATCTTATCTCATATATATAAGTGCTATCTTAATTACAGGTGTTACACAAAAGTCATTGAATTAACCTAGCATTTAATCATTTCAGCCATCGGACGTCTATTGCTGAACAAAGGCGAGCGCAGTTTTTTTAAATAAAATTTAGCATGCAGACGCTGCTGCCCGTCTCGTGCTACAGGAATTATTCGCCTCTTACGACACGCTTCCTGTTGGCGGTGGGGTGGTGTATTCTTTACGGCCGTCCCCACACGTCACATAACATTTAAGTAGATAAAAATATTTTGTAATTGTTAATTATTATTATTATAACATTAGTTATTGTTAAAGGTAGCATAATATCATTGTACATTATAAAAAGAGAAAAACAGCAGAGGAACAGTTAATCTACACAAATATTTTTTTGCAAAATCTTGTAAAATCGCTCTAAACACATATTTTTTTGGGGAATCTTGTAAAGTCTCTTGAGAATATATCAACGTCAATTGGCTTATTTGAGGAATTGTTGAGAGAACTCGTGCTATTAGTTATATTTTTATGTAATTTATTGTAGCCCATAACAAGCCTATTAAGAGATGCTTAGCGTCCCTGACGCGAATAGAACTTCCTTCAAAATGAGTTTGTATGGAGCAAGACGCACTTGAGCGTCGCGGTAGAGGCAACTGCTACATACAAAATTACTTGCAGCGCCGCGCGGCGTCGCGCAGTGCAGCGCTAATGCGTTTGGACCTTAAACAATAAAATATGAGCCAGGCAAGACACCGATTGCTTTGGTCTTAAAATAAGGAATTACTATCTTTGTGTTATGAGGTACCAGTTAACCACTTTACTGTCTGTACACCAAGATGCAATTTAGAAAAAAGATATTACTTAATTGATCCGACCTGAATTCGAACCTGGGACTCGTGCGATCAAGAGAATCACCATTGCACCAAATCAAGTCGTTGAATAGTGCAATGGTGTATAGTGATTTTGAAAATCTGAATGTGGTCATCGACATTTGTTGCTGACGGTACCTACATTTGTTGCGACTTTCTTTTCAGTATTAGCGAGAAAAATCAATGAAAGAAAGAAATATTTTCACAAGATAGTGTTAGTGCATAGTATTATCATAATAATGAAAAGTACCTCTAGCCCTTTTTACCCGACTGCCAAGGACGGCTTATTCAATAATATCCTTGCTTGTCACAAAGGTCGAAAAGTATAATGCATATATCAAATATAATCAAATTCACCTTTTGTCATATTTCCTAGGCAATAAAGTTTTGGATAAACAAACCACCGAGCCTTGATAACTTCTGATGTATTCTTAATCAATATCCCCATGAGTTCCTGAGTGGGTGCGACCAAATTGAGCACACGTAGGGGGGTGCACCCACTCGCTTAGATAATGTGCATACATTAAACTGAAACTAAACTAACGCGCGTATCTTGATGAAGGAACTTCACTCGCCTGCGGTCTCATTATAGGAGACGCGGAGAGCTGGTATTCAGTTAGATATTTAGGTATATACAGCTATGTGCCTTGAGAGTGCTGGTTAGAAGTGTTAGAACACTCTTAAACAGCTTGGAGGCATAAGAACTTGTTTGCTTAGCCTACTAGTTAGTTTGATAGAGATGAGAATGGCAAAGACTTAGTTGTAACTTAAAAAATAAAATTAAGATTGATTTTATAATCATAAAGAAAGCAGATTAGATTATGGATCTTAGAAAGTAATAATGACAACACACACTATATGTTATGGTCTCAAAGTAAGAAATTTACGCGGAATGGAACCCGGAACTTTTGCGCTTAAAGCAAATCACCATGCCACTGCGACAGGCTGATGTCTTGTGCGGAAATATCGTAATTAGAAGAACATGTAATAATTAGAAGAATTATTTTAGGCGATGCCAATTAAGTCGTCAAAAGAGAAGAACGGCACCCTTCTACTCTTTTGACGACCTAATAGCTTAGTGGAGCGGACTTTTACCTGAAATTAATAGGTCCCGGGTTTGATACCCGATTCGGGTCAATTCAGAAAACTAACTTTTCTAAGTTGCCTCAGGTTGGATGAGTTGCGAGGCCTCGCTGGCAAAACTCATTGCTGGTACATCATAAAACGCCGATGTTGACTCCTGAATTCGGGACTAATTAGAGTATTCATCATCATCATTTCAGCCATAGGACGTCAACTGCTGGACATTGTCTTTCCTAATGACTTCCAGACTAGCCGGTTGGGAACGGCCTGTAACCTTTACCAGTTAGTTATTGTCTGGTGCAGCATATCCTTATACTAATATTATTAACGCGATAGTTTGCATGTATGGATGTTTGATACTCTTTCTCGCAAAAACTACTCTGATTTTGATGAAATTTGGCATACAGATAGACAGACCATGACCTGAATTAACATATAGGATACTTATTATCCGAGTAAGTTCAACGCAGACGAAATCGCGGGCAAGAGCTAGTTTCTTTATATTCTTAACTGAACATACTCGTAGATACTCGTATTACATATTTGAGATCTCCTTGTAATATGTACTCATTTGAAATTGCAGGAATTAAAGCAATTAGGGCCATTCAGCGGTTTCAATTGGCAGGAACTTAAGACATTAACGGTAGGTGGTGAATGTGTAATGTATGTGCCATTTACTGGTAACAGCTTGGCCGTAGGGTGCGTAACATGTTGTCATGAATTACCAATGAATTATCGCCATTTTGGATTTAAGACGATCTTTTTCATTGAAATGTATATATTTATTAGCTAAATTAACATGTAAATAATACAGATTACCAGTAATTACGACACTAGGCTAGGCCTGTTTCGTAAGTTTCACGTTGTATTTACAGAAAAGTTGCAATACTTTATGAATTATGTATTAAATAAATTCTTATGGTATGATTAAAAAAAAACAAATAAAGTCGTGGGACTCGTGGGTAACAGCTAGTAAGAAAAATAATAATATCTCCGAATAACATTCTAAGTCACACTGATTGACTGACAACGTACAAAATCTAAATCGGTCCATTTGGGTAGGTAATAGCAGAAATACTGATAATATCATTAATTCAAATAATTAATGATTGATGACATAAATGAAAAAAGAAACAAATCTAAGCTAATGAGCTCAGGATTAGTATTTCCCAGGAGCCCTGTCCCACCTGTCTCGGATAACCGGGCGCGGCTGATCCGGATTACGGCAGTAAGCCTCGCCCATACATCGCCGTCGCTCTTCAATATCACCCGGATAATACTTGAGTTTGCTTCCAATTTTATGTTTTATTTTATCTTTCAATTTATATTAGGTACATACACAAGAGCCGAGTCAGAATGGCAGAACTTAAAAAGTATTCAGGGTCGCTTCTAACCATGGGTGTACCGCAGGGATCTTTATTAGGACCCTTAGTATTTCTCATTATCATCATCATTTCAGCCATAGGAGGTCCACTGCTGAACAAAGACCTCCCCTAATGACTGATCATCGAGGGGGATTGCCAATCCTTGCCACGCTTGGCAGGCGGGTTGGCGAGCGCAGTTTTTTTATGAGATTTCGCACGAAGACGCTGCTGCCCGTCTCGTGCTACAGGAATTAGTCTACTCTTACGACACGCCTCCTGTTGGCGGTGGGGTTAGTATTTCTAATTTATATAAATGATTTTTCTTACTTCACAAAAGACGTACGATAAGATGGTATTATTTGCAAATGATACATCACTGATCATCAAAATCAAAAGGGGCCAAGTATTTCTTTGACGAAGTCAATAATGCCCTTCCTTAAGTACTAACAGTCTCTTGCTAAAAAAAGAGGCTGACAACAGTGACGAGTTTCTTGCGCAGCTTCTTCTCGGCGTTAACCTATAATATTATCGCGAAGCAGCGGTATGATAAAAAATGGGACAGGAGTTAAAGTGCTTAATTAAGGCCTATTTGCAGAAATAATTTGGTTTAAAACCAAATTATTTCATGCCGCCGATATAGCGCGACTACAGTAGCGCCAATTTGTAGAGACTTCTTTTAACGTACACAATTCAACGGCTTTGTGCAGCGTTGTTGTGACTGGCAACTTAAAGTCAAAATATAAATAAATAATCAGTTTCATGTAAATAGATAACATTTCACTTTTAAACCACCTAACCTACTAAGATTGGTGTTAACAAGCTGTTTCCTTTTCGTTTACTTACGTCTAATCACAAATAAACTATCGCTTAATCACTGATTTTAAGAATTGTAGATACTTAATAACCTTAAAATGTGTTACATTGATCTAATTACAATATAACCAACAAACCGCTAACCTCACCACTCCATGAACTAATTTGCCACCCATTAACTGACAAAGGAACTGTTCGTTGTACATATTTATTGTCGCACTCGTAAGACCTACTACATAGACGCGGCCGACGAATACATTATGTAAAGAAACAAAGCCTGCACGTACTTAATGCCCGCCAAATTCTAACTCTTGCTGTGGTACAAGGTGTAAGAAACCGTAATTTTAACGTTGTAATATGGGGGGATAGGATAGGACCACATAGGCACTGGTCCTGAAATGGTTTCTATATTCTAAAACTTGTCCGGGTTCTAGACGAGGTAAGCTTGATAAAGATATTTGATGTGGAACGCCTAGTATTAATATTAATACGAAAATATTTATTTGGCACAAATTATTTAAAATACAAAACAACAAAAAAAATACATCTGTAGAAACTGCGCCGAAAAGGCTGCCCTTTACTTATTACGACGCTGATTTTCAGCGGTGACCCACCCCGACGTTAGGACGTGCAATGGTATATTCAAATATTCCGTTGCGTCGTTAGAGGGATTTAGGGATCTCTGGTTGTTAGATCCCAGGGATCTGGCCAAACTACTCCGAGCCCTTGTGAATCTCAAGATTCGGTCTTAGAAACCCAGCAAACCTTGATAGACGGACACACCGCTGTCCACATACACGGTACAGATAATGAATCTTTAAACAAAACATAAAAATGCCTATAAAGCGCAGAACCCACAGAGGGGTACTTGTAGCGTTCCAGGAACGGGGGTTTTTGTAATGTTTGAGTTGCTATGCACTATGTCATACAAAAACCGCCCGCGGTACCATACAATGGTATACCACAGGTCCGTTACCGGACCGCTTTCCACCAACCTACTGATTCTGCGCTTAAAAACATATTCCGGCAACTGTGATTGTGGGACGATTATCAGCAAATGTTTTTGCATTAATCATTAGCAGAAAAAGACAAATCATTAAACAATGTATAGTACAGTGATCATGAGTACGGTGTTTTGACGTGTACATGGCTATTCAACCAAATTCTAAAAGGTTGTTGGTCACGTTTTATGCATCTGTATAAATTATCCATGCAGGAAGCCGTTGGGGGAGGCCTCTGTTCAGCAGTTGACTGAAATGATAATGTTGATAAATTTGTTTCGAGTTTTCATGGTATTTGGAAAGGTATTGTCCTTCCGACACCAGGAACAGGTTACATCGCTGATCGCTCGTGTCTTAAATCTCCCCGCTCGTCGTGTAAGCAACAAAGGGGAAATTCCGCTTGAACCAACCACCCGCAGACAAACAGCGCATTCCTTCCACTGCGGCTTTGCTGGGCTAAGACGCTACCTTTGTATATGCCTCTACAATAGCGAACGATATAGGAGTGGCGATGGATAAGGAACTGAATATGCTTAAATAACTTCAAGTTTGGCTACAATATATGCTCGAATGCATTGAGTAACCTTTGAAAATAATGTTTTGTAATTTTTTTAAATTTAAACTATACAGGTGTCAAAATAATACTGATATCTTTGATAAACGTCTTCTAAAACGTAGAGATGGTTCTTCGGCGGTTAGTGTGATAATGTGTCATGAATGAAAAAAATATCCACTAAGCTCTAGATTGAGTGCGAGCCTGTGGGCTTGCTTGGGGCTGCAGTGGGCTGCAGATATTGCAGATTTGCTAATTAGTAAAACAAAATGTATTTATAAATAAGTATTTCGTGAGTGTCTGAATACGGTAAATTCAATTTACTGAATCTTGAACAAGAACTTAACGCACATTATCATAATCAGGAACTTAATGAAAATCCAAATTACGAATCCCCCCTCCCCATCGTGACCGATTTAAGCAAGTTAGAAGCGTAGCGTGTGTGAGCTATGTACGAGAACGTCCGTATCCGTGTATCCGATGTTACATAGGGATATTTGCCGTACGTATTTGCCCGGGCGGGCGGGCCCGGCCGGCGGGTTACAAACGTTTGCATTACCAACTGGATACCGAGTAATGATGTGATAGTGTCGATAACTGGTCGGGATGAATATGTTATGGCTGATTCAAGTATAACGGAATCATTTATTTTTTATTCAAAGTTAATTTATTGCATTAATAAAAAATACAGTGTAGAGAAGTACTTACATAATGATACCCATTTGGGCATAGCAAATCAGAATTAAATTCATTATGGGTACATTATTATACCTATTTTAGGTAGTTTCTTTTCTACACCATAATAAACGGGAATACATAGGTACAGATATGTGAATGTCATAGGTGAATGTATGGATATGGGAATGTCATCATTTAAACAAATTGGAATAGTATTGTGCAATATCCTATGCCTACGAGTGTAAGATCGTAAGTGGGTTATAGTTTTTGAATTACAATAGGTACAGTCAAAGGCAGGTTAACCTATCTAAAAAGTTAGAGGTCACTGAACCGATTTTCAACTTTAAGTCTGACACGTAGATATCAATTGAAAAAAAATTACGTTTGTTGTAGGTTAACGAGCTGTTGTCTGTACATTTACTAGATCTGCTAAATTCGATAACTTCCGGTTAATCCGTACTAACAAGAACAAAACTATTTGTAAAAGGTTTGACTGGGTGGGCTAGTCAGCCAATATGCAGGTAGAAAACGTTTGAAGCCAATTTTATAATATGATGATAGCTCAAAAATTATGCTATTACATCCGCTAGTCAATTTTTTTTATTGAATTTCCACAATGCAATTGACAATAGAAAGAAAACTAAATTAACATATATTGTTTGTTGAAAAAATATTTTTGATGTAAAAAATATCGACAAAATCATTAAGCGCACATCTCACCCCTACCACGTCAGCATAGCCCGTGGTGCTTGCGGGACGAAACCGAATTTCCGAGACGTCTAATAACTTGATGTTAACTCTGACAGAGCATGTACTACGTACGGCACGAACAACCAGTGCACGTGTCCTTATGTCGTTCGTATAAGATTCAAAATTGCATGCACCTGTTTACTTTCCATTGGTCGTGAATCTACATGACAAGACCAGCTTTCGAGAACCCCCGGCCCCCTCGCCCCTCTCTATCCGAATAGGCTTAAGGGGATTCTCGAATAGATTGATGGTTCTTGATAAGTTGGTCGCTGAGTCTCATTTGCCAAGCTAGTTACAGTGTAGTTGGGCTCTCAAATTGGGATATGTTTAGATAGGGGATGGGATTTCTTAAAGTTTTTCCAGTTAAGCTCCATGTTTTAGGTACGAGTTTACTATGAAAATATTCAAAGCTGATTAAACAATTTTTAACATGCTTTTATTTGTTCCACAATAACCAAAGTTGGATAATCGCGCTCATTTTCCTAAACTCCATTTTTCCCTTTCCAAAAAAATTATATGGACATGCCTTTCAGAACGAAAATAAAGGGTTAATTTTGTTAATTCTACGTAATCGGTATTGACTAATTAATGTTATTGTTTTTTTAAATTGACAAAAACATGTTTTTACGTTAATGAGAATAAAGTAATACAATAATAAACATTTTCTTATAAGGAATGTCTATATATTTTTTCTGTGGGTGACAAAAATTTGGCAGTTTAGGTAAATTGCCCGAATACCGATCACTACTTACTTAAAACCATGTAACCAAGGCTTTGAAGTCGATTTACACCTTTTTCTAACCGACTGATTAATTTAATTTTACAAGTATGAGTGGTATCTCTGTGACAATGACTTGATACAATCGAGCTGATCTCATAAAAGAGCTAAGAGGTAGTTAATGGAACTCCTTAATAAATTATATTCCAATCTGCAAGTTTTTTTTTGGCGAGGCCTAAAAGCGTGTTTTTTAAAAACTTATAAAACATCTGACAGACAACCTTTCTATTTAGCGATATAAATATGATCCTAATTTTATTCAAACGTCATTACCAGTGATCGGAATAGGTAGAGTGATTTGATGTACTTTGGTAGTGCTAGCATAATATGGATATGTCGTTTTTTTAAGAACTGATACAAAGAAATGCCGAAATCCGGGAGGCATGTCCATATTAACATCAATGTTTGAGATCATTAACCCCAAATCAATCTACCTATTCCGATC
Source organism: Anania hortulata (assembly GCA_963576865.1). Taxonomy (NCBI): domain Eukaryota; kingdom Metazoa; phylum Arthropoda; class Insecta; order Lepidoptera; family Crambidae; genus Anania; species Anania hortulata. Next base: position 5,001,442 of record OY756400.1, read on the forward strand.
ACTGGTCATTACCTTCTAGTTTCAGTATTACTCTTGTAAGTATTTAAATTTATATGCAACTGAGTTAGTTTTAGACTTCAATTTTACCTAATAGTAAAGGATTTCTGGTTGTTGTGTTCACCCAATTTGTCGATCTCATCATATGTTTTTTCGAATGTCTACATAGGTAAGCCGAGGCGTAATGTATTTCTGTAAAAGTAAAGTATGCCTATATTAGGTACAGGCTAAAGTAAGGCCAGTAAGTCGTAAGGCCAGTGACTTAACCTTACTGTCAGATGTTATTAAACCACCCTAAGGCTTCTGACCAGGCTTCATGACTAGTATCAAGCGATATTAGCCGGGACCAACTTTGACGTTCCATCCGAAGCACGGAGATGCTTGTGATAAATATTGTCACAAAATATTGTCGGAATGGTCACCCATCCACTCACAACCGTAGGTTATGTGTTTTTCTGTATAAAGGCACTAATCAACGAGAAAACAGAATCGCAACAAAAAAAAACACGCGATGATCGCAGAGTATGTCATAATCGTTAATCACCGTCTGATTCTGTAACTCAACAAGTATATTAGATACCGTCTGGCGGTAATCGAATCGACCTCGTCTCCGAGTCGTTAATCGGCTAATTACGGAAAAGAATCGCGTCTTCTTCCCGCTTGGGGTAGGTCTGGGAAGATTTTTGCGTCAGTTTTCAAGTCTTCCTCGTGATTGCGAGGTTGTTGAGAATTGGCTACTTAGTAGCTTTTGGCACTCCAAACATTCATTTAGTGCCTAGTTTTTTATCGTTCTCAGTTGTTGATAATATTTTCAATCACAACTAAACTACCTAAATGCACAGTGGATGCGTGAGGCCGCGTAACAATAAAAACTTCTTTTGTGTCTCGCTTTGGGTACTGTGCACGGGGCCCTTAATGTATCTTTATTACTTATTGGAAAATCTATTTTAAAGATTTTGTTAGTTATGGAAAATTGTTTTGATAGGTATATACACTAAAAATAAACAATGATGATAAAAATGCTAGAGATTTAACTCTGTAGAGGATCAAAAGCCTTACAAACCGTAGTAGTTTGTAGCTAGTTTGGTGTTAGACTTTTAGCAGCTTATTTGTTACTAGGTATCTCATTAACGGTTCTATTACCTTTCTTCCTTCAATATCTTGATTGCAGCATTCTACGTTGTACATAAAAGTGATAGACACATTTTACCAGAAAAATACATCTGGTCTTAACCTAAAGCCTAAGCATGGCAATAAAATTTAAAAAAAACACGTACAAATACCTAGCATCATTGTCATTTGTCAAAGTTAAAATCCCTAAACGTCCAATTCTCACTAGTGTCACCACCGCGCTCCGCGAGCATCGCCTCTGAGCAATCATAATGAATATTTTATTTTATCATACCGCCCGCCCTCACCCCCCGCAGCCCTGAACTTGACACCGGCGAAAAATTAGTTCACAAGGCGAAAGTGAACTTGCAGAGTTTGCACTTTTTGAGCGAATCTAGACTGAGATAAAAGAAGTTCCGCCGGCACGCTGCTTTAATGTTATGCTGTTTTTTGCCCGTATTGCTATCGACCGCGTGGCCGAGTGGCTTATTGCGCGAGTGCTGAGGATTGTTAAGCACTGTAGACAGTGGTTGTTATTGGATGGGTGACCATTGTAAATTACATCTTGGAAAATCCTTAGTATGCCAATCTTAAGGATTTTGCATTGAATTGGGGCTGTCAATCTACCGTAAATGGGCTATAATAAGTTTTTGTTATTAATGAACGTCATACAAAAACGGTGTACAAAAAATAGTACACTATAGTACACTCTATAAAGCTGTAAACGTAAATACAACAGTTTTAATATAGGAACAAGTCGTGAAAAAAAAAGATACTAGAATTAATAATGTTGTATAGCTGTGCAATAAAGTTTCAATAAATAAACTATGGAGAATCAATTTTTTCATGACGATTTCGATGTTGATCCTATAGTTTTTTTGGTGTTTCTTTCCAAAGTCTAACTGGGAAGGTATAAACATAGGTAAATGCTTAGACAAGCAGATACGAGTATCTGCATCACATTTATAATAAAAAGAACATTTCAATCCCGCCTCACCCATTCCTCAGCCCGCACAACGCATCCGTTACTAATTACCCCCTCAATAAACGTTCAAAGTTTCAAAATGGGCTTATTACGTCCCCATTCGCAGTTCAAAACGCAGGCGAGAGACCACTTCAGGATTAACATACTCGCTCAAAGCAAACTAACCGGTCTCCGGTAAAAAATTCTAACGTATTTCACGCATTCAGCCGGTATGGGGCTAATTAAAAAAGTACAGAGGTTGGTTACGGGAGTGGCAGGTAGCTTTGAGGTTGTGAGCCTCACAGCGTTTGTTGGGTTTCATTTTTTAATGAGGCCGTGTATTCGGGTTTGAGGCGCGGGATTGCGGCCCGCCTCTTTGTGTTACAATAGTGCTACCATGCGGTAATGATTTTATGAAACTTTCCTGATTGCCGTGACTTAAAAGAATTAAAAGAAACTACGAGTGCCTTTAATATTTAAGTGACATTTAGATACTAAATTCCGGTACCCATTGTTCAATAATAAAATATGTGATAGAAAACAGTCTTATTTGTTTTTTTACGTTTCGTTTTAATGAGTTTTTCTTAGTTTAAAGACTATATTATTATATTCTTGAACTTTTCCCAATATCTTTGCATTTCGGGATTGTATTTCAAAAGATAAAATCAAAGATAGTATTTCACTTTTAAAAAAAACTGCAATCAAGTGCAAAAAAAAATGATAATATTAATTTGAAATAGCAGTCGAAATTTTCGAAAGTGCGACCTTATTTATTGGTGTAGTGACGTGGTCAATTGCCTTGATTGCAAGGCAAGGGTTCAGTTCCAGAATGGTAAAATTAAAAAATGGACATTTCTAAAATGACATGGGCCTGGGTGGCACAGAGTACATTTGTATATTGGAAAACTAACCAGTCTTCCAGGCTACCCAGGCTTCTCTAACCACCTGGTAAGAGAAGCCTCGGCAAAAATGGTATAGTAAAAAGAGGTAAAATTTGTTAGGATTAAGGCAATCTCTAGAACAACTCATTCGTCCGAAACAAGTTTTAGATTTTTTGATAAACCTTCAGGAAGGCATAGGCTACTTTCTATTTAGAATAAAGGGACATTCTCTGATGGATTCTAGATAGATGTTATTCTCAATAAAATGGTAAATGTAAAAAAACATTATGGCTTGCCTGCAAAATTAAACCCAGGCCAATATTATCACAAAAAATTGTAATACACAAAATACTAAATCATCATCACCATCATCATCATCATGACAGCCTATTGCAGTTCACTGCTGGACGTAAGCCTCCCCCAAAGAGTGCTAAAAACACGATCTCCCGCTTTTTTCATTCAGCCACTTTCAACCATCTTCCTAAGGTTCATCGAGCTGGGGGGCGTCCTACACAACGTTTGCCAAGGTTCAGTCTCTATTCGAGAACCCGTTTTCATCGGTTCTGCGACACATGTGGCCGGCCCACTGCCCTTTAGCTTACTCACATAAATGATGCATTAAAAAATTAAACCAAGGTTTTTTTTTTACACAGTCACACCGATTATCTAGCCCTTAAATGAAATGAAATGAAATGAAATGAAATGAAATGAAATTTATTTGCATATGAAAAAGGGTACATTGTGGATGGAATTGCGGTATAGCGTTCAGCTTTTTCAGCCATTTACAAATAGCATGCAAATATTAAATAAAATAAATTGAAGTCTAATTGTGGAAAATGTAAAATGTCAATGTCAAAACGAATAAAATAAATTGAATTACAAATTAAAAACAAAAATTGGAAACAATTAACCTAATACCATTTTTAACACATGTCAAATTTGATTCCAATAATATCACAATAGTCAAATATATTAAAAATAGATTACACGTTAATAAAATAGTATACAAAATTAACTATTGAAATTTAAATATTCATTGACAGAATAAAAACAATGTTCATTTAGCCACTTGTAAAATGTTACTTTAAATTTATTGAAGGGCAAGTCTTGCATAATTTTGGGTATTTTATTAAATATAACAATGCACATCCAATAGCAGTTTTTACGAAATCTTGCGGTCTTGGGAATTAAATCGGAAACCAGCCTATTGCCATTTCTGGTATTCCGAATATATACATGTTTTGCTTGTTTAAAATAGTGCATATTTTGTTTTACGAATTTGGCAACTTCAAATATGTAAAGACATGGAAGTGGCAAGATTTTTAAATATTTAAATAGTGGTTTACATGGTTCGTCTGGTGCAGTGCCGCATATAGCCCTGACACATTTTTTTTGTGTAATAAGTACCTTATTAACATCAGTGCTATTTCCCCATATAATTATACCGTATCGCAGTACGGAATCTACGTAAGCAAAGTATGCTGTAAGTGCTGTATTTTTTGTCGCTACTTTAGTTAATTTGTATAATGCGTATGAGAATCTATTAATTTTATTGCAGACATTTTCCACTTGGTTCTTCCAATCTAATTTTTGGTCAATCAATATGCCTAGAAATTTTGTCGTATTTGTACCTTTAAGTTGTTGTCCTTCAAAATGTATGTCAATTGTCTGGTAAAGTATGTCATTAAAATTAATAAAATATGTTTTGTCAATATTTGTACGAAGATTGTTATTTTTCAGCCATGTAACTATTGCTTTTACTGTATTATTTATTTCGATTATATGGTCATTTAATGTCAATTTACTATCAGTTTTAACTATTACAGATATGTCGTCAGCAAATAAGACACATCTGTGTTTAGTCACTTCTGGGAGATTATTAATATAAATTAGGAACAGCAGCGGTCCTAGCACACTACCTTGTGGTACTCCAAATTCATTTTCGCGAAAGTCCGATTTATATTTTTGAATTGTTGCATTAGAGTCAAGTTTAGCTATTTCGACAGATTGTTTCCTATTTTGCAAATAGGTTTTTATCCAATTTAAAGCAGTGCCTCTGATGCCACTATTTTCCAGTTTTCCTAAAAGCTGTTTATGTGATACAAAGTCGAATGCTTTCGACATATCAAAGAAGAGTGCAGTTGTATACTTTTTATCATTCAGGCATGTGAGTGTCTCGTTTATCATGTCAAAAATAGCATGTGCGGTTGATTTCCCCTTTTGAAATCCATACTGATTATGTTTCAGAACACAATACTTGTTAAAGAAAGCTACTAATTTAGCTTGCAAAACAAAGCAAAGCTTATACTTAGGCGACTAGATAATGGATGAATAATACTTAAATACTTTTATATACATCCATGACTTAGGTACAAATGCTCGTGCTCATCATACAAACATTTGCCCCTTGCGGGATTCGAACCCGCTACCGCTGGCTTTGTAGTCCGGAGCGCGAACCACTACACCAGACGATCGTCAAAAAAAATGGATTGATTATGTTATTCATATCCGGTTAAAAGACTGAAATCTGGACACAATGTTAGCACGCAAAGCCTTCATGTGCGTGTGTTTGCTAGTTACTTATTCAGAGCGCTACTAGCGCTCAGTGCTCTCGGGAAGGTGCTGTGGCGCTTTTGGGAAACAGTGCCCTGGTGAACCTTTTGAAATTGGTTTAGACACTTCAAACGGCGCTTACAAGAAGTTTGGAGACAATTTCCAAACAATGGAATAGTGATTCTATAGTGGAAGATATTGCAATCTAAAGAAATGACACAATTCATTAATAATTTATGTTTTTTGGCAGTTATCGTGATCATGTTGGCAGCAGGAACATGCTCGTGCAATCCAAGTGAACTATCTATCTATCTATTTACGCATTAGCGGACTTTAGTCCGCCGCTCCTGCCTAAATTAGTATTGTCGCTTAGTATTGAAATATGCTGTATAATATTTCAATAATAGGCAATACTTAGACCTTTGAGGTCCTTAACCTGAATGTCAATGTCATTATTTTTAGATATTTTGGGACTTTCCTATAGTTAATTAATGCAAGTAGACACTAACAGCACTAACATTGATATAACATTTTGTAGCAAACGACCTGAAGCCCAATTCCTTTCTCTTAATTGCAACTAACTGAATTGGGATATATTATTTCTATTTTATGTTATGTTAATAATAAGCTCTATACAGAAGATATTTCGATAAGCTGGCCCTGAGTATTATTGCAAAATCTCAAAAATTCTGAAAGGATTATGCATCGATGTAAATCCGAGTATGTATACAATAAAATTCTCGATGACATAAAAAATCCTAAAATTAAATATTTAAAACAAAACTTTATAAATGGCTTATTGACCAAAAAATTTAAACATAAACGATTTTATTGACCGTAGTTTTTGATTGGATCAGAGGCCCAATTCCCGTAATTTGACAATAGTCGCGATCCGATGTCGATCCGCTCCCAGTACCATTACGATCACAAACGGTATTCTCGTAAAATTTAAATTTTACGTAAAATTACCAAAAATATCACAATACGACTAACAATAGAGCAAAAAAAAATCTAAATTTGGTTTCTTACATTTTCAGTAGCTTTGCGAACTATAAATGCATTTTTTGGGTTTACAAGAATTTGGTTTGTGATCGTAATGTTACTGGGAGCGGATCGACACCGGATTGCGACTGCTGTCAAATTACGGGAATTGGGCCTCAGGTTACACTCATCAGATTAACAGAGATTTAATTTGTATTCTAATTTTTAGGTTTCATACAATTAATTTATCTTTTTCTCTCTAAATACTTCATCATCATTGCAGTCTACTGCCGGACGTAACCGTTTCAATTATATATCTACAAAACCTTGTAAAGGGAGTTTGAAAATTAAAAAAAAGCAATTTGTGAAAAAAAATGTTTTTTCTTTTCTTAATTAAACAAAAAAATATGAAGATATAGCCCGTTTTAAAGATCCGCGTAACGTCACGCCTTGCGACACTTTTTAGCAAGGCGTGACGTTACGCGGAACGTTTTATTCCCAAATTTTGGTGCGCTTTATCTTCGTCATTTTTTGTTTGATTGACAAAAGATATGGGTCCAATATTTTTTGATAATCTAACTGACGGACTAAATAGAATAATATTTTTTTGACCCAGGAAACTATCCTATTGACTGACATGGAATACACTAGTATTACATTATTGTAACAAAATGGGCCTAACATCAAATCAGCAGTATTCATAGATAAATGCGCAAAAACTTATTCAAGTACCTAGTTACCTACTTAAAAACAATAATCTCGGCAAAGCGTTAGTAAATCAGCCTTTTTTATATCAATGTAATGGAGTTTATATCCGTAATAAATATTATTGCAAATATTTAACAATCAGTAAAAATATATGCCTTAAATAGGGACTATTTATTAAAATTCTTTACTATACATTTTATATGACAGAATTAATAAAAGAAAACTTAAAAACAATCAGTAAAGATAAAACTCTTATTTTTTATTTATTTGCTTCATTCACGATAATGGTACTTTTTTAACTCTTTATTTAGGACAACAAACAATTTGAACTAAACAAATTATTAGTAATGTAACCACCACTGTTAACCACAGATAACATTAATAAAATTAAACGGTGGATCTTCGCTAAATTATTTAAGTTCAGGAGATTTACAAAATTTTTCACACCCGGAGGTACGAAAACATCACAAATATTTTTCCAGAAGGGGTATAGTTTTAATTCATAATGCATTATAATTTATTTCGTTGTTTATTACTTTATCAGTTGTATCTTTATGCTATTAAGCATAAAAAGTAACGTAAGCTCTTATCTTTTTCACTTGATCCGAAAATATGAGAAAGTCGTGACTCAATTAATGTGTCTAGGAACCACTTTTGTAATAAGTCTGGTAAATAAATTCAGAATAAAATTTTAAATGAAAGGACTTAGATATTTATTAAATTAGGAAAAGGCATAGAAAGAATAATTTAAAAATGCGATACGAAGGTTTCTAAGAAAATATCGCGTCAGTACAGCGCCATCTGTCTGCGAGTAGCTACTTCGCGTAATATCCGCGAGATGGCAGATATAGCGCGCTACCGAACGAAGCTTGGAAGAATGTCGGGAAAAGAGTAAATTAATAAAACCAATTCATTTCTGTAAATAGGGCTTAATTATACACCTTTACATGTTCCAATTATTATTTGTATCCTACTACTGCTTCGGGACAATATTGTGGTCTAGCTCAAGAAATTCGGTCACTTTTTTTTGGGAATTTTAAAGTAAGTAAAGATAATTAATTAAAGTTATTTTTTTGTATTGTACTATAGACTTTACTACTTTGCAAAGTAGCCCTGTATAGTTATAATTAATAAAGTTTAGGTAATAATTAATCGCTTAGCCCGTTTAAAACAGCTATTATCCATTATAAAAAACGAATGCATTAATCACTTGGTCCATAACAATGTATTACCCAAAATGGCTTCATATTGCCGAGATAGTGTGAGCTGTGGTAGCGCTATCTTACTACTTGTTAATTTTACCTTACATTTCTTAATGTAGTCGTGACATTATAATATTATTACTCAGATTTAGGCGATTTAAATAACGTGTAAACGCACTTTTTCGTTAGGTGCCTTGGAAGAAGATAGTATCCACAATGTTTAATTCTCCTACAGAAAACTCTTTGCTCAAAACCCGTCTGTCACACTGAAAACAAAGAAGAAATTCCAAACACGAAACAATGAAAACTGCTGTCAGTTGATTTTCGGGCCACCAAAAGTCATAGTGATAATTTTGATAATATTTTTCGGTTTAACAATGCCAAATCCGGTGTAAATTTAAGTGTATGTGGTGTATAGAGTCTCCGCTGGTGAGATGATACGGTGGAGGTACTGCCTGGTCCTGGCAATGCTATTGCTTCTGCCGAACAGGACTGGGTCCAAGTTGGACGATGATGAAGAAGAAGAGTGAGTTTTGTAATAATTTAAAGATCACAATGCTCTTGAGAAAGGCACCATAGTGAATAAGATTATTAGTCTGCCGTAACGCAAGGTTATGTAATCAAGAAAAGTGATCTGTCAAATATTCTTGCGAAGATAAGTTTTATGCTGCTATTATACTTATTGTATGGATTCGTATTAACAGAGTATAGTTTAAAATCCTATCCGTTTGAAAATAGTAGTCTTTGACCTAATGTATGTTACATACATTAGGTCAAAGACTACGATTTTCTGCAAAATTAATTTAACTCAGGTGGGAATAGTGTACCCGTTCTTTTGACTTTTTAAATAAAATAACGTTGTGAAAGCAAAAAATAACACATACAATTTCGTCATGAAGGTTGTAACTAACGAAATGATCAAAACTTTTTAAATTTTCTTATAATTAAAACTGAACCTGATTCAGAACCTGAAATCAGGATTTAAAGTAGTTTTTGTCATTCAAAAAAGAATAATCAGAAAATCGTTTTGTTAGAAATTACATTGGTATAAGTACAAACATACAGACAAAATTGGTACTAAAGTAATAGGTATTATGTAAATTTGCCAAAAATCGGAATAAATCTAAATTCCAGTTTTGAATTGTAATTAACGACGGCGTGTCTAAAGCAATCAACTTTCACAGTCGAGGCGAAGACGGGGACGAAGACGATGATGATGACGAAGACGATGACGACGAAGATTCCACAGAGAAGACGGAACACGTAGCGGGGCGGCGGGCGCCCGCAGTCATACCCTCGGCGAAAGCCCTCATGGTCACCAGGACAGCCAAGAAACGGCCATTGGAGTGCTACGTCTGTGCTTACAAGGCCGAGACACCACTGAGAGCTTGTCTGGACCCTACCAAGTATAGGTAAATAAATAAACAATTAATTCAACGATCACACCAACCATCTAGGCGCAAACTAAATAGAACTTGTATTATTGCGACTAGATTATTCGCCCGCGACATAGCTCGCGTAGTCTTTAATTAATTTATTTTAAAATTTTCACACAGGAGAGTACGATTTGCAGAAATAATACTAAACAGCGTTCTCCACAAGTCAACCTTGAGGTATTTAGGTAGATAATAATTTATAATAGCGTATAATGCTTACAACTTTATCCAGTAGAGTTGATAACATTGAAGTTAGCCACACCAATCATTTATAGTATAGGTCATTTTACTCGTGCAGGTGTAGGGACATAACGAGCATGATTTTTATTGATCCATAGCTTTAGATTATTACTACAATCACATTCACCATGTCGCTGGTTCTCATTGAGGACTTTATTAAATTCAGTCTATTCTATAGCTGTCAAACTCTATGCGAAGACGGTTAAGGGCCTTCCAGGGTGATTGACCAGGTTGTAGGTCGGTAGGCGATATAAAATTTGAAGGTGTTTTGAGTTGTATTCGAGCATCTATAGAATGTATGGAGACAGCGTTGGTCATTATCGGCTCTTCGGTGCCGCTTGGCCCTAATAATACTAATTCGTGATCCTGATCTATAGCTTGTAGTGTGAGCTCAAAGTGCAGCGGACCGTTTACTATCAAGCGGCTCATGCTTTATAAATTTGCATAACTTTCATAAATAGCATCAAACAGAATACCATACATTTCTATAATTTACATAGTATTTGTTGTAGTTGACAGCTTATCTAACTATAGTCACTAAACTTAAGGGATTATTATCATCTTAACCCGACTGATTTCGAACTGTGCTCCGTGGAAGTATTAACTTGCAGAACGAACCACATCAAGTCCTGTCACAAAATAGCTTAACAAGCAAATCAGAGACAGCATAATATTAAATCTACAAAAGTACAAGTATTAATTAGTAACTATGTGTTTTTGTATGGTTTTTATCAAAAAAATACATGATAATTATTTGGTTTTCTTTATTTTATGGATTCATAAAATACTTACATCATCATCATTTCAGCCATAGGAGTTCCAGATTGACCTGTTGGATGCGGCCTGCATCCCGAGGCTACCTGCAAGCTATTTACATAATTAAGTACAATTTAATAAAAAAATGGACCCATAGGGTAGGTACTCGGGCATAGAACTACTGTCAAAGTGTTTCCAGATTTTGTGTCCGTGAGCGATGTCTATGTATGTGTTACTTAAGCGCACATTGTATGAAGCTTAACTTCTGATACCCACTATTGTTATTCTGTGGTATGTGTTATCCGGATGATACATTACAATAAATTTGATGCCATCGAACTGATTTTATGGCGGAGCAAGAAAATGTTAGGTAACATCTTCGTATTTGGGATCATTTCATTCGCTATGTCGAGCCTCATACATTATAAAAGTCAGTTTTATATAGTTTTGTTAACTACGCAGTGTAGGACACGTGTAGTGGCGTGCTTTGGGATTGGAAGAGGCCAATGTGAACTGATTATAATGGAACAAGAATTTTAAATAATAAGTAAACCTCTAAAAATTTATTTCCCTTAAAACATAACATTATTAGAGATTGTATACATATATGATATTGTGACCTCTAACAGTATAGATAGAACATTGACGTCAATGAATCGAAGGCTAAGATGAGTCTGAAAAAACAGCAATGCAAGTATAAATCAATGCACTTTTAGTTTTATGTTTGTGTTACGAGTTTTGTTATTTTTAATGAGCCATGCATTAACGCTTCATCAATTTGAATGAAATTTGGTATACGTGCAGATCAGAATAAACCAATTATTGGAGCTCCCTGATCTATGCTAATATTATAAGGGTAAAGTTTGTATGTTGGAGGTAATCTCTGGAACTAATTCGGTAGAAATAATTTTGGTCACACTGAGGGTCCGTTTGGCGACTGGTATAGATAATAAGAAACACACGCGTGGTGACCGTCTTTCTGTGTCAAACCGTTCTTACGCAAAGCCGGATAAAATGGACAGGTTGTCAAATAATTGAAAATCATTTTGCCCGTCTATTTCTTTACAGGGTACACACCATAACATGCCATAGTGCCGAAGACAAATGCTTCACATCCGTCATCTCCAAAGGCTCCGCGTACGAAGCGGTGGTTCGAGGTTGCCGGTCAGGCTGTGTTGGTTCACCGGAGACTACGTGCTGTGAGGTAAGTCTTATTAGCCATGTGTCAAGAGTGGCCGAATCTTGACTTAGCTACCTCTTACGAAACACACTCGTGAAGTTTGGGCTGTCTGATTAAGGTTGTTGGTGTTAGGTCCACTTGCGCATCTCAGGATTAGCGACTTTAATCCCGAACTATCTACTAACACGGTACTAAACATCATTCTTCAACATCATTTAGCTGTCAGGTTGTATGGCGTTGACAAAGACAGATAGATGTCTTAATCCCGGACTAAACTTATTTGGTAGTGCGCCAGTGAACCTTGATAGGTTCAGGTATTCTTGATCAATTTTATGTTGCTCACAGACAAGTATGTTTGGGATTGCTATGATAGATAAAATCAGGAATAAGGTTATCCAACATAAACTTAAAGAAACATGTAGCGCAAAGGTTAAGCATGCTGAAGTAGCAGTGGGGTGGTCACATTTGCCGTAGAACTGATAACCGCGTTGGTAGACGTGTTCTTGAGTGGAGACGGTGACATGGCTAACGCAGCGTAAAAAAAATTCAGGCAGTGAATGGAAAAGAAGAGACGAGGATCGGGAGCAGTGGCCTTCATTTGTAGAGGCCTATATCCAGCAGTCGACTAACGTGGGCTTATCATGACCTCCTTCTTAGAGACAGGTGTACAAATCGGAAATGGCGTCTACCCGTTGTACATCTGTTTCGTCCCTGAGTGTGGCACTGCCGTCATTCAGCCCGTCTAATAGATAAATAAATTACTTGTTTTAGTTAAACCGCTGCAACAACCAAGCCTTCGTGATGCCAGTGGTGCCCTCGCCGCGGATCCTGACGAGCAAATCTACCAAGGCGATGCAGCCGACAGTTCTTTTCTTCATCACCATTCTTTTAGTCCTGCAGACGGTCGTCAAGGTCGCTTTCGTATAGTACCCCCATAGAACCCTTGCCATGAGGTTGGATTTCTATCCATTCATCTTTTACCTTCAACTAGAACCAAACCGAAGCAGTTGCAGAACATTGAATTAGACCGTCATTTTGAGCAACTCAATGTCTTGATTTAGCTTAAATCTGTTTAGGTTTGACCTGTGGTATTATGGTAGAACCACAATAAAGTAAAAGGAGAACCATTATTCATAAAATTTTCTATAAGATTTCGGGTTCAATTGCATGGCAACGGTTCTATAAACTCGTATAAGGAACATGATATTTGGAGTAATCAGTTTACAAGAATGGGTGTCGTGCAGTGTTTATTAACATTGTTCTGTGCTGTAATGTCGGAAGTTTTTCGAGTTTTGTTTATAATAAAGTTTTGGTTTTTCATTTTAGTCGTTTCATTCTTGATAAAGCAATATTAGGTATTAGATTTATTTCAAGAACTAAATTAATTATACCCCTTTAGTCATGTGTCTTTTAAAGGTCTAAACAATTTGATGCAAATTTCGGGAATTTGCATCAGAGAATTTTACGAGTAGGACACATTTGTTTGTTTCTGTGTTATATGCTGTTCGATGACTATTTGGTGTAGTGGTTTGCGCTCTAGACTACAAATCTAAGCGGTGTTGCGGGTGCGAATCTTGCAAGGGGCAATGTTTGTATGATGAGCACGAGCATTTGTACCTCAGTTATGGATAAACATCACTACTTATAAACTCAAATATTATTGTCTGTTATTAGTCGTCAATACAAGCTTTGCTTATGTTTGGGGCTAGATAATTAATTGGTGTGATTGTGGAAACAATTGGTTTAAACTTATTCTATATTACTGTTGAGCCTATTACAGTAGTATTAGTATTAGTACAGTTTTAAAATTTAATACATATTCAGACGTCTCTCAGCAGTTGACCAATTCACTCGGTCGCTTTCCGCGACTTTCCTCATTTCATTTTTGTTTCCATCGTAATTATTACTCATTTCTTTAGTATAAATTAATACCTACACGTTAGGAAAATAATAAAACCAATAAACAATTAAATAATACCTGTTTTGCGTGGGCAGTTTTTATTTCTTTTTGTAAGATGCTAACCCTACTTAAATGAAACTGGTAGGTTGACGATTTATTTAAATCATTCGTTACAAATAAACATGAAAAAAAAAAATGAAAGAGCCATCCTCGCTCAGATGTTGCGCATTCTCGCCTCCCTTGCCTTCATGGTCACGCTTTTATTTTTGAATAAGTAGATTTTAGTTTTAAGTTAGTTATTTTTTGTTAATGTATTGTTGTTTTAGTTTTTATGATTAAAAACTTAAAATTAAAAAAAAACTAAAAAAATATTCTATCATATTTAATTAGTTAACTTAGTTTTAGGGGATGATTCTACTGCTCAAATAATAACACTAAAATCTAAAGAAAAAAACAACCTTCACTGACAAACTGAATCGCTGATCAGCTAGGTAATTCCCGTAATTTGACAATAGTCGCAATCCGGTGTCGATCCGCTCCCAGTAACATTACGATCACAAACAGTATTCTCGTAAAATTTTAATTTGACGTAAAATTATCAAAACTCCCAATACGACACAAAATAGAACAAAAAATAATATAATTTTGGTTTCTTTAATTTTCAGTCGCATTACAACTATAATTGCATTTTTGGGTTACTGATCATAATGTTACTGGGAGCGGATCGACACGAAATTAGGCCTCATGTGTTATAGCTTAGATAAAAAAAAAATTAAACATTTCTATGTTGGAAACAAAGTAGTACATTCGTAGAACCATCCCCAAAAAAGTTAACTAATAAAATCTTACATTTTATTGTTTCCATAAACTTCAAACCTGTCTCATATCCCCGCATCCTGTGATAACATAAAATCTTTTGTAAGCTAATTTTCTCGGCAAACATTTCATGGGGCCCACTCCCGAAGATCCCCTTCAGGTCTGGAAGGGTCACTCGACGCGGTCAAGCCGCTTCCGCCCAATTGATCCCGGCCGGTGGGGCAAATGTGGGATAGATGAATTATTCAGGGACAATGAGGATGGGACTTTTTAGGAGATACTTTTTGCTGAATAAGTTAGTGTATTTATAGAGTAACCCTTGGTTTTATACGGGTCGAAAAAATTGATAAAAAGGAATTGTTTTGTTTGGTTAAGATTGTAGTTTACTTACAACCAAATATGCAAAACTTTGGGTTGTGTTGGATGAAACTGCAAGTTTACTCTCATAGGGTTGGACTAAATAGATCACTAGCATTTTCTGTAAATGGCTGAAACTTTGGAGTTTGAGTTGAGTTGTTTATGAAGACATGAAGAGCTGTGATCTCATTGAAGAAGGTGCCAGGGATAGAGCGAAGAAAAAGTCGGGATATAGATACGCTAGGAAGAAGAAGGAGCGGCAATAGAGCAAAACTATATTTTCGGGACGTGTTAAAGTATTCAGAAGAGCGATATCCTACATTAACGAGTATTATTAAGATAGACCCTAAGAAAGGGCTAGTAAACGCTCTTTTAAACGATTTTCTTAGAATATTTCTTGTTTGTTCTGATGCTTACAATAACGTTCTTTAATATTGTGAAATAAAGATGAGTATAATACG
The DNA here is from genome assembly GCA_963576865.1 of Anania hortulata. Lineage (NCBI taxonomy): Eukaryota > Metazoa > Arthropoda > Insecta > Lepidoptera > Crambidae > Anania > Anania hortulata. The sequence continues at coordinate 5,016,984 of OY756400.1, forward strand.
ACAAGGCATAATTTTATTTACATTGAAACCTATCTAATGTTTTAATTAATATTGTATTCCAAATGATGAATGACTTAAGTCTTTTTAAAATCAATTCTTACACCAAGTTAAACCCCAAACCACATCACTTAAATAACGTGTGAAAGTAACCCATACAAATTCCAATAATTCCAACGTTTCTCACCCCTGACCCTTCAGGGTTAGCTAAGAAGCCAGTTCACTTGTTTTCGACATATGCGCCTTATTGCCCCAAAAGGGTGACCAATAGATTCTATTGCCATTATAGTGGACCTAAACACGGGGTAATAAAGGTGGTATTTGTATGTTTGGATGTGAGGAAAAGTTGGTAGATCTGGGAATTTTCGAGGGTGGAAAATTGTCGATATCCGCACCGGACTTTGCGGTGATTTTTATTTGGCATGAACAGGGGTCGGCTAACATGTTCGCGTGAAGCGTTTGGTCAGAGTAAGTGAGGGTGTAATGTTTGGAATATGTTTGATTTGAAAGCCGGGAAGTTTGATGAGTGCTCAATCTTTTGTGGGACGAACGTTTGTCCCTTTTCATACTTTGAGTGAAGTGGGCTCTTTTCTATAGATTTCTTTGACGTTTTGAAATTCTGTATTTATAAAGTTTGTGTGACAGATGTATTGAGTATTAAATAGAAATTTAAATTGCTTGTGAAAATTATAGAAATACTAATAAAATAATTAGTGTATTTTAATTAATAAAAACGAATGCCATTTGAATGAAAGTAATACCAATATTTCTAAGTTAATAATAGTGTAATAATTGTAAATGCATAATTAAGTAAACATTTTGGAAGATAACTAATGCAGTGCTTTGCGGTTTTTTACAGATATTTAAGTGTCATGTTATTTTTAAGGCATTCTGGTTAATCCCTAATACTGTAGCGTTTATACTTACAAAGAAACCCTTATTAAATAAAAATGTTTTTAATTATAAAATATGATATTTATCACAAGCATCTCCGTGCTTCGAAAGGCACGTTAAAAGTTGGTCCCGGCTAATATCGCTTGATACAAGTCGCGAAGCCTAGTCAGAGGCCTTAGGGCGGCTTAATAACATCTGACAGTAAGGTTAAATCACTGGCCTTACAACACCCCTCCACTAGTCCGCACTGGGCCCGCGTGATGGAGTATAGCCTTTGCCCTGCAGTGGGACGCATACTTTTTTTAAATATTGTCTTTCACCAAGCAAGCGAGACAGAGAAGCGACGTTGCCAGTTTGCTCAGCGCAAATACGCTAGTAATTATTCCGTGGTTTAATAAAATTTGGTTTAAACATGATGTTTCGAATTTTATATCATTTTATTTGTCTTTTGGATTTTGAATTTTGATGGCTTGTTTTGTACGTTGGTATTTTTATTTTAAATAATACTGATGTAGATAAACGGGCTTCAGGGAAGGCCGTCTGTTAGTTTACTTACTGTATAACGTGCGTAGTATTTAATTTATTGCAAAAAGTGACCCAATGCAAAAATTATAAGTAGAGGACAGATACCAAATCTCAGTTTCTACACCTGGTACCTAGTGTTATAATACCACAAAGCATCGCGGCAGTGATCGATCGAGTCATTTGGCACGCTTCGCCGGTCAGCACCCAGGTTTGCACAACGATAGTGATGTGTGGTGTACGTTTTGGATTTGATGTCGATGATATTGTTTTTTGTTTCAAAATTTTATACAGGACATAAAAAATTGGGTGATTGGTAATTAGTGATCGATATTTAATTATTGTGCTTACAGTATTTTCTTTTCCAAAGTAACAAGGCTCAAAATTATTTTACACAGATTGCCTTTTCACTCTACGTAGTATGTTATCCACAAGGGTATTTATTATATTTGTATGTTTTGATGGTAAAGTTTGTAGGTAGTTATTAGAAGTACCTGCAATCGTTAGGCAATGGTCTCTAGTTATATACCAGTCACTCTATTTATAGAATCAGATTATTATGATATAAAAAACATTGATTTTATGAAAACTTCAAAACTATAAAAAAAAACTTTCAACACATTTCGTTGGGACAAGTCAAGGATAGATTAGGATTATCTGCTATTTTTAGGCCTAAAAGGGCTACAGTAGTTATAATTATAAATTACAACACAACTACAATAAATTAAGGTAAAAAAAGAAGTAATATATCAGAATAAATTAATCATTATAAATTATCCTATCAATATGAATATATCGATAAAATAAAATTATAGGTACATTTCTAAATAAGTGACAAGTTTAGCACGCATTATCGATTGGATGATCAATGATCTACGGGCACGTATTTAGATCAATAAAATTATGCAAGATCATCACGTTTATTGTGAGTGTCACGCGTGTTGACCGTTTTACTTTATTGCGAGTTTTTGTTAATAATGTAATATTTTGGGGTCCATAATTTGCTATGTCATGGATAACGGTTACAAAATTGAATAATATTTGTAGTCTATCTGTAAATTATTGGGAAGCAGCATTTGAGAAGTTGCGTCATTATATTCTCGTCGCCACTGCCATAATGCTTGAAGAGCGAGACGGAGCCGAAGCGTGGAACATGATAAAAAAGCTGGCCCACCGACTTCACGTCACTCAGCGAGCTATGAAAAGGTCGATGCTTGGGATCTCGTTAAGGGATAAAATCCGAAATGAGGTCATAAGTCAGAAGACCAAAGTAATGAACATAGTCCAAAATGTAGCCTGCCGCAAAACTGATGAGAGGTAAAGTAAATGGGTTCTCGAGTGGAGACCACGCCTAGTGTGCGCTTTGGCGCTCTTTGGGAGAGGCCTACGTCCAACAGTGAATGAACGCATGAAAAAACAATGCATCTTACAAGTTATACATATTATATTAAATTAGATTGTTTAGTACGATTGCCAAGTCAATTTATTTATTTAAAACATACAAGATTTTTAATATTGATATGGTGACTATAAGATGTTGTTAGTTAGCTCATTACGTAATAACTTAAGACAGAAGGCTGAAGTAGGGACTGAAGAAATTAACCGACTTGGTATTACATGGATCTCAAAACTTTTTACGGTAAAAGAACTGAGTTGTTTTTTTTACAAGTTATGTTTTTGACATCTTGGCATCTTGGCATCTCATTTCTTTTTGTAGATAGTCTTACTTTTTCATTTCTAGTACCATCTACTTCTTGAATACCAATATCTACACTAATTATTCCATTATATTAAACATGTACAGGTACACTGATTCATTCACTGCAAATGTTTTCTAGATACACCAGCTGCATAAATAACTTCTTAATACTATATAAATATATATGATTACAAAGTTATTTATCCAGTTGGAAACTGGACCGAAATTGCAAAATATATTCGTTTTTTCTTGATATATACAACACTAATTGCATTCTAAATTTGCAGCTTCTTTGTCTGCTAGAAGTGCCTTAGTTTTGATGATGGGCCAGTCAGTCAGTGAGTAACAACATTAAGAAACTTTGACTAGTTATAATTCTTAAACTACTCGTTCAAATTGAATGAAATTTTAAATCTACCGTGTTTATACAATGCCTGCTTGGTTACTGAAAATTCAGGCTTCTAGTTTTATCCATAACGAAGTTATAGGGGGTCGAAAATAGCCTGAACTGCTTCGAGAAAAGGATGGTACGGCCGTGCCGCTTTTTTGCTCGACTTGGCGGGGGCACTGCCGTGTCCCCAGATTTAGTTATCTCTGAATATTAACTACTCCGTTAAAACAAGGTTCGATATGTTGGTGTAACAATTATTGTCCCGTAGCAGTTGTTGGGTAAAATTTAATTGGCACGCGTTAAAGCGCCATTAATGGCCTATTTGCAAAAGTAAATGATTTTAATTTTAAATTAATTAAATTGATTTGAATATGATAGAAGAAACCATAGTTTTGAATTAAATTAAGTTTGTCAGTTAAATTAAGGTGCGGTGCATTGTTGTAAAATAAAAATAAACAACAAGACACAAAGAAGAACTTCTATATATTTCTTACACGCAAGTGACGGGCATCGGAACAATGCTCCGGCCGGACGGACGCGCGCGCAAGTCCGAAGTGTCCTGGCGCGCCGCCAGCTGACCGCGGCTGCCCCGCTCAAGTGCAACGCTCGTATATAGGATGTGCTAAATAGTACGGTTCTGCTGCCGCTAAAAAATAGATGATCTATTATTATTGTTTTAAATGAGTTTTAATAATAAGTGGTCAGGATAGACTGTATTACACCTCAATTAGAACATAGTGTTTTAGGCCTATGTAAACGCTGGAGCTATATTTTCTATTGTAAAGAGATAACAATTGTCCCGAAGCAGTGGCCTAAGCTCCCACTAAAAACAATATTTTGTATGGAGCAATTTTTAGATGTTGCCTTCCATAGAAAAAGTTGTTGGAAAGTAGAGGAGGTTCTCAATTCATTGGAAACTTTAAGAGTTTGAATGTTTTTATTTGTACCGACTCAAAGTGATTGATTAGGTATGTGTCAATATAATTTTAAGCTTATCAGTTTTTTGAAGTCGGTTTTATTTATTTTTCAAATATAACAACGTATATTAAGGATCCACATCCTAATCTCAAAAAAAAAAAGGTAAATTTTTCTATTCAAATTAACGGCTAATTATTTAGTATGGGGAAGTCATTTCTTTTTCGAAAGCTAGTTCTGTAAATGCATTATATTTAAGTCGAGTAGTGCCTATAAAGTACAAGAAAATTCCTTAAAATACGATTAATTGTTATGAATCAGCGCTGTTGCGCGCTATGAAACGTGGCTGTTACGACAATTGCTGCGTCTTTAGGTAGCAAAAATTGGGGAAAATAATACTTTTTGCATGAATGCAATTGTTTAATTAAAAACCCCTATGTTCAGTTTATAGTACTTAAGTTGGGCTATCAATCAACGTATAAACGATCGGTCAAGCGGTTAAAAAGAAGAAAGGGAATTAGCATCTTTTTTTCGTTGTTTTTTGATGATTTCAATAATTTTAAAAAACTAGAAACAAATTCTGTGCTCAAATTGTTGTGGAGGGTTTGACAGTTCTTAGCAGAGTTTCTAAATATTTTTCTGACAATTTGGGCTTATGTAGTAGGCGTTCAAAACCACATCCTAGTTTATATTTGGCGACAATACTCGCCTTAAGCAGTGAAATATTTCCCAAAAAGACAGTTCGCTAATAAATTTGACCCAAATAAACCGTTTTGTTTTAAATACTAACTCATTTTTTTAAAACACCCTGTATCTGTTCGAAAAGTACATTAGCTCGTCTGAAAACTTTATTTTGGTTCGGCGCAAATATTCGGAATTCGGCGGCGTGTTGCGGACTTCACTCATCCGATACAATTCATGTTTTAACATCTCATTTTACATTTATTTACGTTTATTGAAATTTTTATGACATCTTATTTTAAATTTTTCAAATTATCTTAAAATGCAAAGAACGTGTAAATTGATTAGTGACTTGATAAAATTAAAGGTAATTTCAAATAAAACACTACTTTTTTCTAACATTTTATACAAAACGCCGTTACTAGTAGTAGTAGTAGTATTCGTACATACTTTAAAATTAAGTAACAATACGAAATGTAATTATTTTGTTTTTGAAAAAAAAAATGGTAGTAAACGAATTCTTAAACATAAAACTTTTTTATGCTCCGAGACGACGTCCACCAGTAGGCAGCTGGTGCGTGATGACTTTAGTCTACTAATAGCCATTGTGAATATACAATTTTATAAAATAACCGCAAAATGACATGATTAGTTAGTACACAAAATACTATCTATCTACAAATTGTAACATTAAGGTTTTGCTCATAAAACAAAAAAAAAACGAAATATAAAAAAAAATACTTGTATCTTCCAAACTGAACCGATCAGTGGACCAAATGAGTTAGGCCAATTTTTGTTTTATATTTTATCCTATTTTAAAATAGGATAAAAATTCGAAAGGGAAAGGATTCGAAATTTTTTTGAATTACGTGTTTCATATTGGATATCGTGACTCCTCTTATTTTAGAGCCCTCACCCACCGTGACATTATCCAGCGATGCAAAAGCGACAGAAGCGCAGAAGCGCATTACCGAAGCTCGCGATAGCATCGCTACAAGAAGTCGCCGTAGGCGAAGGGCCTTTAATCTTCTTTCATTCATGATAAGACGTCAACCGAATATACTTTCCTCCGCTTCTCTTACACTTTACTAGAGAAAACTTTAAGGGCACCTCTGAAGTCGGGAAACAATCTCGCATGCGGGCGATGTCCACAAAGAAAGAGAAGGAAGGGATCACCTGGTAGGGATAGTGAGCTTATCTGAGTTTAAAAACTTGCCCGTAGTTTTAACGTTAGCGATAGTGTGGAGAGGGCTCTGCTTTTTAAAATAAACTGGTTTAATTGAGTCGGACTCATGCACCGATGATTTCAAATCACACTTTTCTTTTATTTAGTTGAAATGTGTAACTATATCACGACTCATACTAGACTAGTTTTTCATTTGTTTTTAACTACAGGGTAGTATTATAACATAAACTTTACCCTTATTGTACTGGTATTTGTAATTAGGTGTAAAGGGTCTAAAACTGTCAATATGACTATGAAATATTGACAATTAACTATATTTACACGCCTTACTTTAATTTATTTGTTTATGTACAACCGCCATTAATATTAATTTAGGAGTTTCGGACCGAACAAGAAACTAGCAGACAGAGAGTATCTGAGGTCATATAGATACCCACGCCTAAACGGAATAAACGAGCTCTTTTCGTAGGATGATAGATCTAAATTCGAGCTGAGTATTATATCGCAAAATTACCACAACAAGCATTTAAAAAAAATATACAACGTTTAGTAACGCTAAATACAAAAAACCTCTTTGAGGCTGATTCTGATGCTCAAATACAACAACTTTTTGTATGGGACCAACAGTAAAATTTAAAAAAAAAACTATTTTCATACTAAATGTCCAGTCAGCTTGGTTCCATACAAAAATTGTTGTATTTGATCATTGAATCAGCCCCTAAGAGTTTTTGCGTATTTAGCGTTACACGGTGTATATTTTTAATATTATTGATTCGTTTTGTTTTTGCGTCTTTCATTTCTTTCTAGTTAGACATGTTTTCCGGTTCAGGTCTGTTCAGAAAACGATCTTTAAATTGCCTCGAGTCTGGGTGTGCTGTACCTCGCTACACAAGGATGTTAATTCCCTATTTCGAGACCATGACAATTAGTGTGTTGTGTTGTGCATATTTTTTAAAATTGCATTTGACTTTACAATATAATTTAATTTCCTTTAAGAACAAAGCCTTCTCCGTGTTTTCCTAGCCGTGCGGGCAGTTCTTTGACTTGCCCGCGATTGGAAGTTTGCTCTGAAACCACAACTTTACACTCTCCCTCTGATTTGCGCGAAAATTTCATTACCCGCAAATGCCGTGATGAATTCCCTTCATTCAGTTTAGAGGTGTAGGAAGTTGAAAAGCTTTGGGTTATTGTTTTAGAAGTTTAGTAGGGAGGTTTCTAACTGATTGCTTTCCTACTTTTCTCACCGATTGCGTATTTGTTGCGTTGCGTTGTCAAGAGACGAATGACTTGATTAACTACTAACAATTACAAAACTAAATATCATATAATAATTTAAATATGTGCCGTGTGGGGACGGCCGTAATACACTTCCCCGCAGCCAACAGGGGGCGTATGGTAAGAGGCGACTAATTCCTATAGCACGAGATGGGCAGCAGCGTCTTCGTGCGACATCTTATAAAAAACTGCGCTCGCCAACCTGCTTGCCAAGCGTGGCGAGATTGGCAATCCCCCCCGATGATAATTCATTGCCTTTGTTCAGCAGTAGACGTCCTATGGCTGAAATGATGATGATGATAAATTTATATATACCTAATGACAATTTGATTGTCGCAATGGCGTAGTAGGACGCCATAATGCGCTTTGAGCGCAAGAGTCATGGGTTCGATTCCTGAACAGGGCAACTTAGGAAACGAACTACCCCAATTGCTTGAGTAACCTTCTATCACAATGACGTTAATAACGTTCTGGATACCTGCATACTTAAATACTACATTTAGCTAGTACTACATAAATTGAGTAAGCTTTATGTGTTATGTATCTGTCTGTAAGACAGATCTACTTTCGCATTAAGGCCGTACCCCTACAAAACTTGTTTTTTCCAACTTTTAAGTATTTATCTCATCATCATCATCATCATCATTTCAGCCATAGGACGTCCACTGCTGAACATAGGCCTCCCCCAGTGACTTCCAGATTGGCCGGTTGAAAGCGGCTCGCATCCAGCGGCTTCCTGCAACCTTTACCAGGTCGTCCACCTTCACCTTGTAGGTGGACGTCCTACGCTGCGCTTGCCGGTACGTGGCCTCCATTCCAGAACCTTTATGCCCCATCGGCCGTCAGTTCTACGTGCTATGTGCCCCGCCCACTGCCACTTCAGCTTGCTTATCCGTTGGGCTATGTCAGCAACTTTTGTTCGTTTACGTTATCTACTCCCTATTTATTATATATAATTTTTGAATTAGCCCATTATTATTATTTCTGACGATAATTCATGATTTACGAACTTATGTTTCTCTGTGTGCCGTACGGGATAGTGAGAAAATTAATGCTCAAGGTCATTTGCTCGGGAAACCGCCTTAATAACATTAGTATTAGTATATTTTTTTACAGTCCTTTGTGTCTAAACCTAAACGGATATATTGAGGCGTTGCACTGCCTCGAGCGGGGTAGGCAACAAGGCCAGTGACGCAGCGCAGGTAAAACGCGTGTAGATTGTGTCATTTTCCACTAAGAGACATACAAGAAGCGGATACAAGTACCAAATGTTAAATTAATTCAATCCGGTAGTACGAGTATGCCCGCGTCTCAACGTGCCTGACTCGCAGCCACACGCAAGTCTGGGCTTGTTCTTATGTTAGGTACTCTGCCATGAACTGCGTAGCTACTGTACCTACGGCGGCTTTTAGCACTAATCATAGTAGCACGCACACAAGCGAGCATTTGTTGCTGTACGGATAGTAGTTTGTTTGTAGTAATCAGCATATAAAGGATGTTGTCATTTTTGTTTAGTATCAAACTTTTGATCGTGTTTTTCGCTTGTATATTTTTTTTTACTAAAATTGTTAGTCACAACATGTCACAACGTAAATTCATTGCCCTTTTGACACAACATTTTTAACATCATAAATAGCCAAGAGGCGTATACTTTTCTATTTCACATCATCATTCGCCTGCCCTCTTCCCAGGTCATCTGGTGTCGGCGCAGTATGTTGTTCTCTTCCATGCAATCCGGTTACTCGTCATCGAGTCATTCGCTCACTCTTCAGTCTTATCACTTTACACACAATCCATCCATCTCCTCCTTTTTCGTCATTTTCTGTCATACATATAATATGTAATAATGTTTCCTATCGTAATATTGTTGCTTATCGTAATAGAGAAAAAAAAACTTACCAATTCTTTGTCCATTCATAATTGAGTATTCCCGATATGGGTTTAAGTGGGTTACAATGTGAATTCACGGTGATTTTGGACAAGATCATGAGATTCGTTTTATTCATTAGATGGGACACTCAACATTATTTAACTCCTACTTAGTGAAAAAAATCGATATACAGCGAAGGTCCTTTAGAAAATATTAATTAATTTCCAACAACGGCAGGTCAATCTACCCAAAAAGATAAAGGTCATTGAATTGATTTTCAACTTTAAGTCCAACGTGTAAAGATCAATATCAATTGAGAAAATTTGACGTTTTGTGGTAGGTTGACGGGCTGTTGTCTGTACCGCTTATATTAAACAACCTTATACCACAATTTAACGATCTAAACTGTGCTATTACTGTGGAACCAACATTTTATCTCAAACATAGGTTCAATTATCATAATTATAACAGCTAATCAGCTGCTTGTTTAGTCATGTGAAGCTGATTGGGCCATTGTGCGTACTTCATATTCTTTCTTACTCCAACCAAGTTACCCCAAAAGGTTAGCAGCCTTTTCAGACTGCTGCAGGCTTTCAGGAGGAATCCTGGACCCTGGTGATTGGAGAATCCGTGCCCGTTGGTCTGCCACGCATGAGCACGAGTTGTGGCGGTTCATCTGCCTCCATGCATCTTCTACATGACTGCGGGTGGTCTGTCACACCTATGTTAAACAGGTGATTGTTTAGAGGGCAGTGACCGGTATGATAGAATGGCGCTGAATTGTTAAATTCTAAAATAATAAACACTGCATTAGACATGGCCGGGTACATAGGTTGTGGCGTGTAATAGCGACAGGACACGATGCACTAATTGCCGGTTGCGCAGGACAATGCGCATGAATGAATTTACATCCAAAATGGGCGACGACACAGAGCTAGGATTTTATGGAGATGATAAATTGTGCAACGAAAACTTTTAGTAAGATATTTTGTATTAAGTTACACGATATTTTCATAGTAGGTATGTAGCAAACCCTTAAAATGCAATAGATGTTATATCCCGAAGAAATCCGGGGAAAATCTGAGATCTGAGTTAGTGTATAACTTCTCCACCATTCGGATTTTATTAGGGTGTGGCTACAGTATTTGTAGCAGTACTGTCTATCTAGGTTTTCTAGCATTTCAAGGTTCGTTTGGAATAAACAGAATACATCGAAAATTACTTTTATCTGTATTAGAAATTTGACTTGATTTTTATTTGTTTTAAATTGTCCATACAAATCTTCTAAGCTTCGGCTTTCTTTATATCTATTCTGTGCCTCTCTGGTATACTGGAGTTGCAGTGGTGGGGATTAAGGATGTCTCGTTACAAATACATACTAATTACTAAATGGACATTCTACAAAATTTTGGATCCACAACCTCCAATGTTTACTCTGTGGAATCCAGACAATGCATAATGTGTTTAATTCAGCAGTTTGATTTATTGGTACCGCTCAGTCTGCATTCTGGTCATCTTGTATGCAGTGTCACTGTATTAATAATAGCCTTGACATTAATAAAGGCGTTATTGTTTGTAATAAATTATCAAACTAGATGTATTTGATGCATCTTGTTTGGTCACACAAAGTTTTTCACAGAATTGCAACGTTGGTCAGAAGCTAAAAAGTCTGATTTGCTCATCTTTTTTCTCTCAGCTGCTTCTTCAGCTGGGGTACGCCTAATCATAATCTTAGTTCTTTCATTGAAGCGATGCCATCTGACTTCCTTATAATATTATGGCTGCTTGAACAATTTTGTGGATTTTTTATTGGAAGAGGCCTATGCTCTGGACTGATGTGGGCTGATTATGAACCTATTTTAGAAAGAAAATTTATATTATGGCACCAAATTTTTGCTTAAAATTTTACAAAATTAAATATGACCGTTGACTAGAATTGTTTAACTAACCATTTATTCGTTAGGAAATTTGGAGCTGCAGCTGCAATATTGAAGTCTATATTTTTATAAATACGCGTGGCCCTTATATTTTTTAAAATAACCCTGTAATAACCTATTCTAGGACTCTGTCCCTTTTTTTTTACGTCTGGAAAATGCTGTTCCGCATACCCGTCGGCCGCGGGGGCGGCCGAGGGTTATGTAGGACTCCGGCTCTCAGAGAGCCGCATACCCACTAAAAACCAGACGGTGTCCTCCGGTGCCATTAAGTGAATTGGAACTGCGGGTTATCGCCCCAAGCAAGCCCTGGGCATTCGTCCGCAGTTAGGACTCTGCCCCTAACTCAACTATCTGTCCCTAACTTAACTATGAGGTTTAGTATACTAGAGGGCCGGGCTAGTCCAGCGCGGATGAGTGGTGTATTTGTAATCAAGTCGCCATAAGGTTTTTGACTAGGTTTTACTACTAATATTAAACGATATTAGCCGGGACTAACATGCCTACCGAAATACGGAGACGTTTGTGATAAATGTCTCCAGCGGTCAAAGCGCTGCCGCCACTTTGGTACAGTGTGAAACTTCATGGGCTACAAAATAAGGGTTGGATTCAATAATTAATTGAATTAATTGAATCATTTTCTAACAGTCTGTTCAATAGTATTTGAGGACATAGAAAAGCCCTTGTTTATATTTTTTCCTATATCTACCTGAGTCCTAAAAACTTAGGCCTACAATATTCTGACCAGTACTCCCCACGCGTTCGGGCCCGCGTATTGAAACATTATTCAAGCGAACATTACCATAATAAATGTTAATAAAGTCAGCGCACATGCGCATTAGCCGCCCGTAAATCATTCGCGTTTGCTATTGGTTTTTAGCGACGCCCGTATCAATTATGGCGTGGACTATGGTTAGTGTGGAAATGCGGCGATAGTGGCTCTACATCATTATATAATCAAGTAAATAGTTTTAATTATTAAATCAATGGGGGATGCCTATGTTTAGCAGTGTAATATGTTCTATGGCTGAAATGATGATGTTGATAAGGATGAAATAATCTTTCTTATTATGTAATACAATTGCCATGCGTTAGTCTTCCAAAAACTCGAGAGTGGGTCGACCGACTTGACTGATTTCTTTATCGTTCAATTTGTAATTTTCATGACAAGGTTTGTATGAAAAGAAATTTTAAACTTTTTTGGAAATTTCAAATTCGGAAAAAACTACTTATATAAATATTTTGCGGGATAGCTATAGTAATAATAACCATGTATATGTATACAGGGTTACATTTCACGGTAGTGCCATTTTTTACGTAAAAAACTTTTTTTTTTTCATTTTTAATTCTTCCATTCTGCATTTGAAAAATAGAATACGTAGAAAATTTACGATTACTCGATAAAATTGCACCGTAGGTATGTGCACTGCATGAGGTTCTTGTTGGAGCGGCGGACGGCGTACGCCTGTGATCTCTGAGAAATGACGGCGCATCTCGCGTTATCTTTTTTTTAGAATTTTTTAAGTATATTACTTACTCTATATTTTACTCCAGAATTACGACTGAAATTAATTACGTTAAATTAGTATTTTTATATTGTTCTATAGATCTTATTTTTAAAATTTGGCACTACCTTGAATTGTAACCCTGAATAGACAACAGACCAATAATTGTCATAGTCTCGAATTATGGGATTAATTTTCTTATATTACAATGTAACAATTTTGCTGGAGACGCCTCCCAGCACATCCCGAACCGAGCCAATTTAGAAAAATTTATGCGTTTTCTGAGACCTAAAAATTATACACACACAAACAAACTAAAAATCAAATCCTTTGTGTTCAAGGCAAACCACCGTGCTATTACGCCAGTAGTACTACTTTTAGAGATAACAAACGTAAAAACTGTGTACCGTCGATACATCAACCGTGAACGAGAAGATATTATTAAAGTAGCATTACATAGGTACTTAGATGACGTGGCTACTACAACCGGTCATAAATAATAATTTTGTTACTTCGGCGGTGTTATCTTGCACCTGGTTGATGGGCGGTGCTTTTAGTCATTACTGCAGTTTCTTTATGCAATTGTAATGTTGACGTCACGAATCACCATAATTATGTGTAAAGCTATCATCGTCAGTCGTTTATCAACCTTCGGATCCTAAGTAGGTATACAATGTGATATTTTATGACTGATAATTTTTATATGGTAGTTTTTAACTCATGAATTAAATAACTTTTACTGAGAAATTTTGGTCGAATAGTACCAGAGAATATGTACTAATACTATTGAAACTACGGCTCCTTATATTTTTTCTCTATTTTATCATTGAGCATTAGTTCAGTAGTAAAAGTTGTTTACGAATAGGTTTTAATAATTTGTTACCAGAAGGCGTCACTTAGAATGCCATACAAATTCACGTTTACTTTACGACCGCGTAAAAGTTAAACTCACACTCCTCTCAGATTCATAATCTAGCAAATTAAACTCAGTAATTGTGAAATAGATGGAAATAAGCCTAATAGGTAATTAATGTTTTAATGAGTTGCTAACATGCTAACGCATTGGCAACAGTTAATATTGCCAGTGTCTATCAAATCTCGCAATATAGGTATTACCTCCAAGTATAAAAAAGTCAAAGTATATTATTTAAAGTAGAGCAGTATTCCCTAGCCGGAGCGGCGGGCGTGCATAATATCAGTCGCCCACGCGCATTGTCCAGACTGGGACGTGCGCCTGCACATCAGTATGCACGGCGCAACGATTGCGAGCATATATTCGCGAACATTTATGCTCGCGAATGTTGCGAGAGATTTTGTAACCACACCATCTGTAAAAGTAAAACAAAATGCTATAGCTTTTGTAGTCGTAAGTAAAGTGACACGCGTCATTAACCTCTAACATGAACTTTTGAAACTGAAAAACTTTGAACTCTCTATTTTTATTGACACACTTTTAATAGCTTTACTGTCGTGTCGTGTGGGAACGGCCGTAAAGAATACATTTTCCCACCGCCAGCAGGAGGCGTGTCGTAAGAGGCGACTAATTCCTGTAGCACGAGACGGGCAGCAGCGTGTGCGTGCGAAATATTATAAAAAACTGCGCTCGCCAACCCGTCTGCCAAGCGTGGCGAGTATTGGCAATACCCCCCTAATGAGTGCTGGGGGAGGCCTATGTTCAGCAGTGGACATCCTGTGGCTGAAATGATGATGATGATGATGAATAGCTTCACTTGTTACTAACTATGATCAAAAAAGTTGTTTTTAACCGACTTCTAACGTCTTTAAAACTTTGTTATCAATTGATATTCGGATGACAACAATACAATAATTTGACACCTTTATGCTGATCTGATGATGGAGTCAGGAGGTAGATAGTGGAACTCTTCAACAATTACTAGTAAAACCTTCGTGTTTGGGCTCATTTGATTCGTTTTGACGAGATTAATACATATAAAAGTGTGTTTTATAGTTAAACTATGATATGAATTATTATTGAGCAGGATATTGTCAAATAAAATTAGTTGTTTTTTACAATCACACCAATTATCTAGCCCTAAACTGAGTAAAGCTTGTACTATGACGACTAGATAAAGGATAAATATACTTAAATCATTTTATAAACATCCATGACTTAGCTCCAAAATATGTGTGTTTATCGTAAAAAACATTTTCCCCTTCCGGAATTCGAACCCGCAACCGCTATCTTTGTAGTCCGGAGCGCGAACCACTACACCAGACAATCGTCAAATTGTAAATTTAAGTATTTGATTTATAACCTAATCTAAGTACAGGTATGTACTGAATAGAATCGCTCTCAAGCCCAAATCAAAACTATTCGATTACGACACATTTGCACACAAAATGCAGCCTTTATTAAACACGCTTTAATAAAGGCGTCAGGGCTGTCAGCATACAGAAATTGTACAGTATGCTCTATAATTATAAAAACGCTTTTATAACTCTAAGGCTGAATGATGATATGACTTGAAGTCTGTTGCTGTTATAAGTACCTACAATAATAAATATTTAAATCATTTTAATTGCACCCGAGAGGCGAGTTTATCAGAGTAGTAAATATTTTCAACCGACTTCAAAAAAGGAGGAGGTTCTCAATTCGACTTTATGTTTTTTTTTTTTTGTATGTATGTTATGCGATTACTCCGCCAATTATGAATCGATTTTAATGATTCTTTTTTTGTTTGGTAGATCATACTTCAGAGGTGGTCCCATATAAATTTTATCGAAATTAATTTAGAACGTTTTGAGAAAATCAACAAATATATACCCAGATAATATTTTGGTTGTGGTTCTTGTTACCTATCTTCGACAAATATGAGCCGATTTTGATGATTTTTGTTTTATTGAATAGTTTATACTTCAAAGATGCTATGATAAAAGTTTGCAAAATAAAAATTACCCCTAAGGGTAGGAAAATAGGGCATGAAATCGGTATTCAGCAGTTAGATTAGGATTTATCACTAAAAATAGATGAAATAAGTAAATTTTATTAAAAAAAACAAAACCGACTTCAAAACACTAAAATGCTAAAAATAATCCTAACACTTAAGTACCTAATTAGTTACTTTTGGAGTCGGTGCCAGCTGATGAGAGATTCAATGTTTTTGTTTGCACCGACTCCAAAAGTAACTGATTAGGTACTTAAGTGTTGTGTTAAGTGAAAAAAATGTCAACTGCCTCTGGTGGGACTTAATTTTTTTTCCTTGGTATTTTATTTATTTTTTATTGTTTTATTTAGGAAATCAACGGCGATACATTGCATTTTAAAAATTAAAAAGTTTCTTAATATACAGCTAATTATAGATTTCCACAGATTAAATAAGAAAGTAGTAAACCGGATAAGTATAAGTTTAAGGAAATAGTATAATAAACTAGCAATGCAAAAAATATAAAAGTTTTGATATCAGACTGGTATCGCTATCTCTGAGATCCCGGGTTCGGTTCCCGATTGGTCAATGTAGAAAAATAACTTTTCTATATCGTCTCAGGGCGGGGTGTTGTTGTACCGTCGTTGTTTCTGATCTCTGTAACACAAGTGCTTTGTACCAACCATAGGATCTGAGCAATGTATGCTGTAGAAGGCTGAATCTGCATGCAGCAATGTGGGCTGTATTTATGTAGCAGGAGACCCATCGGCATACGGCACCTTATTATATTATCCTTTTTTATAAGGATTTTTTAATGTGAATTTAAATGTGATTCGTGAATTCGTCTCATTTTCAGGTATCTGTAACGTATTTTGCAGTTTGAATAATTAAAATGTTCTGTTATTGGATGAACTACATTTAGCTTTCAGCTGGAGCCAGCCCTACGCAGCCGGATTGTGTAGGGCTTACAGCCGATCAGGCCAATCGGGCGAGTCGTTATCGGTCAAGCCGCGACCTTTGCGAAGATGGCTCGGCGGCCCACATGCCGCTAACTACGGGTTTGAAGGTACGAATGTGAACTTTTAAAGGTCTTAGATTTTGGTGCGTGATTGTTTTCACTATAAATTAATATGATATTTATACAGTGTGTAACGAAAAGGTGAAATAAAACTTTAAGGGGTTATTCTACGGCTAAATTACATCAACTTTTTCTATGGGACCAACATCAAAATCTCAAAAAAAAATTGACGTTTCCATACAAACTGATGCCAGCTGGTCGCGTTTTAGTATGGGAAAGTGTTTTTTTTTTTGCGATTTCGATGTTGGTCCCATAGAAAAAGTTGATGTAATTTAGCCGTAGAATAACCCTTTAAAGTTTTATTTCACCTTTTTGTTACACCCTGTATAAAATAGGAGAGGTATGAGTATTGGTGGATGGAGAGGTAGAGGACCGCATAGGAAGAGATGGATAGATTGTGTGAAGAGCGATATGGCCGAGAAGGGAGGGAATGACTCGAAGACGAGTGACCGGTTTGCATGGAAGAGAGAGACATACTGCGCCGACCACAGATGATCTGGGAACAGGGCTGGCAAATGATGATGATGAGGATTGTTTTCACTAAAATAAATATGTGCCAGATAAAATTGACATGGTCTCGAAGTAAAAAATTAACATCCATGCGGTAGGTACAGTCGGCTAAGAAAGCGGTCTATCACTCTAAGGTTGAAAATCATTTGCGCGTCATAGAACAACAGTGTTGATTTTTCCATGCAAAATATTCTGACAGTTAAATGCTCTGTTTATCATATTACGTCAAAAACAAATCAACAATAACGTCATAATTGTGCATCTCTTTCATTGTTAATAAAGTAAAAGTCCATTAGTTTAACTTTATTGCTATTTTACTTACACATTAAATTTTGTTAAAACTGGTGGACCACTTTCTTGGCCAACTGTACCTGCTAGGCAATGAATTTGGGAAGGGGCGCCTCAGCACATCCAGATAGGAAACATACCTACTAGGTTAACTTGGCTCGAACTTGACCCGAACTGAAAATCAAAACCACGACTTTTGTGTACTTACAGGGTGATTTATTTAGGGTGATTATACACAGGGTGATAGCGTAGTGACAATTTATGTCACTACGCTATCGGGTCCTTAAATAAACAGGATAAACATATTACATAGTACTCGTAGCTTAATTCAAAAAGCCTTTTGTAACAGCCGACACAGAGAATAAGATGATGGTACTGAAGTAGCTATTTTTAAAATCCTGCTTTATTTATACTTCTAGAGGGTAATATTTTTGCTTATACAAATATGTTTTTTTGTCTATAAATTCAATCAGCTGTTTGGTAATTTTGTATGGGAAATTGATAAATTTTTATGCAAATTTGCAAAAGTCATAGAACAAAAGTTGTTTACCATGTATAGAATATGTGGTTATAAGGGGACACCCTGTATGTATACCATAGAGTGTATAGTGTTTTTTTATTACTGTGGAAAATTTGGATTACGAAAAAATTCAGTTTTTTCAAAATTTCTATCTTGATCTTCGGTTAGCTCGGAGAAGAATTTGGTATTGTCTTAGTCAATATGTAAAGAATTAAACTTTCTATAGTTTTATTATAATATAAGGTATACCCTTTAGAAGCCTGGGACGATGGCATTTCGCGTCCCGTGACCGTTTGACCTGGGTTGCGCGTGGACAAATGTGCAGGTCACAGCTTGATTTGATCACCAGATTGTTATCCTGTTCAAAAACAAAGCCTATTACAGCCTTGCAGAATACTATGTGACCTGTTGATTCATTACCTGAAGGTGAGCAGTGTAACTCAAATGGCACTCGTGGTGTTTGACAAAACGTATTATGTATCTTAAATTCGCCTACAAAAGCAATTCTTTAGTGAAATTTGTTTTCTTCTTTTTTCAAATAATATATATTTATTTCAGAACAAATCCATAATTACATAAATTTTAAATCAAATGTCACATTTTTCAAATAAATAACAGTTCAATTAATCATATAAAATAATTAGAATAAAACTAAAATCAAATAAAAATCATCACAAAATTGTCACACATTATTAGGCAGTACATGAATCATACAACAGTGGTTCATGTACCGGGCTACGATACTATTCGGGCTCGCACGGATCCTGCGAACCAGCGACGCGCACCGCCTCCGCATGGTGGTGTAGAAACAGTCCACGCGGTACTCGGCAAACATCCCCGATGCGCTGCAGAACCGAGGCAGCCCCAGCAGCACCTAAAGGCATTGTTGAATTGGACCCGCAAGGCACTGTACTGTTTTTTAGTGTAGTTTATCCATAGGCTGCTCGTGTAGAAAGATGTACAATACGCTCTGAAGAGAGTCACTTTGACACCCTCCGAGCAGCGAGCAAACCTACGAGCAATCATGTTAGCTCTAACAGACAGTGTCCTGCGCTCCCTTTCAGTGTCCGCATCGTCCCTCAGATCATCAAAAGTGCGTAGTAGCTACTCGAATGGCACCCATGGTGTTTGACTGACAAACGTACCTATTATGAATCTTAAATTCGCCTATGAAAACAGTCCATGAATGAAATTTGTGTTCTCGTGTTTTCAAATGTGCGTATTTTTGAATCAGTCGAAATTAATTTTCAAAATATAATTTTTTTCTATACAACCTATGTACTGATTGATTTGGGTTCAGGCCCTTTTTGAGGTTTTTGCTCATTGAATATAATAATAATATAAGAATATCTTATGGCGCCTTATGCCAATAGGTGACAGGTGCTTGCAACCAACCGTTGCCACAAGTATATAACAACTTTTGGTTTTATTTCAACCGTAAAATGTGCCAATCCATTAATTTTCTTGAACCTACTTTCACCTGGAGGTGCGAATATCAAATCTCATTACCAGCATCAGCAGTGTGTGGAAGTAAATCTGTCAAGTCTGCGTCGTGTCGAACATCAGTGGATCGTGAAAGGTGCGATAGCTGAGGTGGCAGTCTGCACTAGATAGCGAAGTCTAGGGCTTTCGACAACATACATCTACTTATCAACTATATTGACCCTGATTATTCTCTATAGAGCCATTTTTTTTACTCTTACTCTTTGACATAATGACAGCATACATTTTTCAATTGTGTGTAAGTTTTAAGACGAATTTACTGACATGAAATGTTTAATAACCTGCTTAGGTATTACTTCAAGGTGATAATAAATATTTTTTGAAATAATGTTTTGCTATCGCAATATTTCGTTTACTCTCCGTAGTAACTACTGTCTGCATGTCATATCACACGATGAAAATTACATCTGACTGTATAGAAAGAAATATCAATAAAAAATAATGTTACTGATAGTTTCGTTACACAATGTATGTACACGAGCACTAATTTCTAATCTTTGAACGGATTTAACATTTGCTCAGCCAGGATGCTGTATTAGCTGTTACAATATGTATAAGGAAGAGTTTTTTTAAGCACCAGCCCTTAATAGATTGATATTGATATGAGTCACTGGTTGTGTCTATAAATATGAAATAACAAGTCCAAGTGACACATTTAGATAATACTGGATGTGTAGTCGTGGTCCAAAAGTGAATAAGAATAAGAATGATTTATTTGGCACAAACACTAAATAATAACAATAAAAATAAGCAAAACAAAAGAAGTGGTTTGAAAATGAAATGAAAATCGTTTATTTGCTAGATACCGGTAATAACATTAAGATAGTCAGGTATAAAATAAGATCTTTGTTTCGCTGTACACATGTCAGCATGCAAACATTGTTTGAAAATTAATCAACAAAAAATAATTATAAGCTTATATTCGCTTATAGTATAAAAGGTATGTTTATGTAGCCAAACATTTAGTTTCCTTGTCTAAGTCTAACTAAGTTACGGAGAACTGATGGCATCGCTGCAAATATAAAAAAAAGACATGCCACACCATGGTTTTGGGCAAGCCTACCCCGACTAGGATAGAAACGGGATAAATCGCTAGGAAGAATAAAGAATAACAAGTCCGACTAAACGGGCAACCCTACGTTATAACACAGCTGACATGAAGTAGTCGTGGCCGATCTCGTATTGAGACGTAACCAGCTACGGTTGTGATGAGTGCAACTCCTAACTAACTAAACGAGTACTAGTTCCTAACTAAATTATACTCGCAAGCATAGTTAAAATATTTGCAATATAATTTTTCTGGTTAAAAAAATTACTGGTAGTTTTACCCAATAGGCTAGTTTCCTGGGTCAAAAAAAGATCATTCTATTTAGTCCATCAGTTAGATTTAAAAAAAAACCTTGGACCCATATTTGTCTTTTGTCAATCAAATAAAAAACGACGGAGACAAAAGCGCATCAAAGTGAGCACGTGACGTCACGCCTTGCTAAAAAGTGCTGCAAGGCGTGACGTTACGCAGGACTTTAACGGGCTATATCTTCATCATTTTTTGTTTGATTGACAAAATAAAAAATACGTGTCCAATATTTTCTGTTAATCCAACTGACGGACTAATTAGATTTTTTTAGGAAACTGGCCCATTCTCCGGTGTGCATTATTTGTAAAAAGACCAGTCCGTTCTCCATTCTAACTAAAGGCTGGGCTTCATTCACACTATTTCCTCTTCTAAAACAAAATAAGTTGATAAGGTTAAGACGGGATAATATTTAGGCGTCGACAGGTGTAGAAAGGTACAACTGTACAGCCGCAACAAATGATTGTATTGTCTTCAGAACAGTCGTATTCTTGAAGCATTAGAAATTAATCTAAAATTCGAGCACGAAAAAACAGTTGCGCGAATTTAATTGCTCCAGATGTTACGCTTTTTTAATCAGTCATATTTACAACAAACATATTACTAAGTTAAAATCTTAACTAGAATGCAAACTTACTATACAAATACTGATTGGTATAGCTGGTAAACGGATCTTAAAGAAAAAGTAATATATGTGTCAAAGGCATTTTTTGGAAAATCTTTGTCAAATGTGTTAACATGATTACTTGTCAATGTCATTTTTCCGTACATTCGATTAATAGAATTAGAGAAACGAGTGGTTGAGGGACAATTCGTAGCATAAACAAATTAAATTGTTTAAATTTGTGAGTTTAGGAATTCGTATACGATTCTTTCGATGTGGTATAGGGATCGGTATTCGAACGATTGAAAAATAGGTCTCCAGCTCGTTGGAGATGTTTAGCTTCGATTTACGAGGCGCTGCTGCGCTGTCCGCTGACATTTAACAGCTGATTTATCATTTGCAATGTAATGGCTCAAATTATTGTCGGCCCTTTGCATTTTAAAAGTTATTTCGCTATGACCTTTAGAGGATTCTCACCATTTAAGGATACAATAAGGCTATAAGTGGTTTAAACTTTGGTGTGTATTTCAAATTGAGGTAGAGTAAGGGACTCCTTTAGATTCCTATAATTAATTACGATAGTTTATTTAAAATAAATTAGTCAAGTTTATTAAAATTTTACTAAAGCCTTATACCGTCCTAACGATTGGAAGATGTAAGGTATATTAAAGAATTAATGTTTTCTTATGTTCCGATGTCAACTACAGCCCTTTACAGTAGGAGCACTTACTGCATGGCCATAAAAAATTTTAGTCAACTAAATGACGACATAATTATTCTTCCCATAAACAGATTTAAAATTTCTTTAAAAAAGTGGTTAATTGAAAAATGTTTTCACTCAATGCAAGAATATTTCGATTCTTTTAAAACCCCACCATGTTGTAACCCACTTAATTTAAAATCGATTGACTT
The DNA here is from genome assembly GCA_963576865.1 of Anania hortulata. NCBI lineage: Eukaryota > Metazoa > Arthropoda > Insecta > Lepidoptera > Crambidae > Anania > Anania hortulata. The sequence continues at coordinate 5,039,507 of OY756400.1, forward strand.
AAATAATGTGACATTAATTTTATGATTGCTAATATATTTTGCATGCTATGTTATGGTAAAATGTGTCATCTGAAATACTATATCTATATTATAACATCTCTGTACCACATTTAAGCGAAATAAAATATTCTGATTCTGATTCTGACTCTTAATTCTAGGGTTATTTATTTTAAAATTACGTTAAGTGTTACATCAGTCTGTTATTTTTGTCTGTATCAAAAATCGATAGAACAGAACAGAACCTAAAAAAATACAGGCTGTTAAAAAAATACCCCTAATTCCGAAAGGGGGTTAAAAGGTCCCTTGTAAAGACTCTATTGGAAATATTTGAACACCTTTATCAGACCTTAGTATGTGATATTTATTATAAACTCGATACCCCCCATATCTCTAAAAAAATATGTCTTAACAGTCGGACAGATGGGCATTAAATTCATTCTGAAGGGTTCCGTTGTTCTTTTTTTCAGGAACGGAACCCTGAAAATATTACAACGGTTTGTTTCTTTTTAAAACGAATTGGTCTGAACTGTGCTGGGAGACGCCTCTGTGAAAAAAAAATTGCACAACATCACATACATTGCTCTGATCCTATATTAAGTAACTTAAGCACTTGTGTTAAAGAAATCAAAAACAACGACGGTACCACAACACCCAGACCCGAGACAATATAGAAAACTGATACCATACCAAGTTCAGTATGCTCGCCTCTCGGCTCGGAAGTCGTCAAAAATACTGTCATCATCATCATCATTTCGGCCACTGCTGAATATAGCCTCCCCTAATGACTTCCAGATTGGCCGGTTGAAAGCGGTCTGCATCCAAAGGCTTCCTGCAACCTTTACCAGGTCGTCTGTCCACCTTGTGGGTGGACGTCCTACACTGTGCTTGGCATTAAAGATAGTACTCGTAAATCGTTACATTATAACCTCCATGAGATATTCGTGAATATAAATATTTCATTAAATTGTAGGTTTAATATAATAATATTAAATTTTTATCAATCCAACTTAACTTATTTAAGAATATATTTCAAATAAACTGTTCTATGTCACATGCCTAAAATTAAATGACAATTACACACGTCACATTATTACGTCGGTATTTAAATTACAAATGCCAAAATAAAATTAAAACTCATAATGTAGGTCAACTTATGATTAAGATTACAATGTTGTCAATTATGTCAAGAATAATAATTTATATAAAGGAATGTAAATTATTATAAAATATGTATTATGCTTTCCCGTGGTGCACTGATTTTAAACAAACAAAATGGTTCACAATGCGCATGCGCAGGCGTCTCTCGCCGCAAATAATATCCGCGGAATGAGCAAATTTTAAGAACAATAGGATATTTTGAATAATAACCATTAAAATTCAATAGCCCGATGCTTAAGTAATAAATCTTCATAGAAGGCTATCTGAGCAGGAACAATCTAATCCAGAAAGCCTGTGGTTTGCTCTCTGGACTGTTATAAACATTTTAGATTAACCAAACCTTATTCTAAGCACGTAAGGCTCATATTAGGATAGCTTAGAATACCAAATGCGGTCTTGACCGCACAATGGTGAGGGCCGAATGTAGGTATTCAAATAGATGCCCTTAAGTGCCTAGAGCAATTTGTGGGTAGCGCTGTGTTTTGACACCGCCATACATATACAATTCGCCATATAAAAATGATTCTAAAGAATGGTGTCTTTGCAACGTGTGGACGAAGGGAGACGAAAAAAAAAGTTTCAGATAGATAGATATATTATTAGCACACCATACAAAGTAAATTAATTACACATGATTTTTACTGAAAAACGTACACTTTAGGCTGTTTTACTGCTAATAGCGATCTCATCCAGACATCCTTCAGGTAGAAGATAACTATAGAGAAAGGCGAAGGTGTTGCAGAGTGCACGAGCCTAGTAGTACACCAGCCTTTGGGAGGCCACTGTTAGACATTAGGCTTCCACTATAAAATGAAACATGAATGGATTCTATGAATCTTTGTTAGATAGACCCATAAGTGATAAAGTTCGTTTCTCCTCAGTAATTTAAAAAGTACAAGCCTATATTCAGAAGTTTCATTCAAAATCGGTTTTCAACTACATAAAAAGTTTTTTACAAAATTCATTGAAGTTATGACGACAAAAATACATACTTTTATCAATGGACTTTAAAATATTTTTTCTTTGCCATAGACTCGATTTTATATAACCCCTAAAATTTGACTAGTATTTTTAAATATCTGTATAGGTATCTAAATAAAGAAGCAGGTTGCTTGTAGCCCCCCGACACGACGCGGCACCATTGTGTGTAGGTGAACTGTTATTACGCCGATCCTCCTGCGGTCACCGCCTTATTATTCCCGTATTATCGCAATGTAATAATATTATTGTATAAATGGGTGGCTATTCTTGAAACGGTCGTAAATTTCGTAATCGTAACTACCGAACATCGTTATTGTACCTCCCGAAGATCGAGCACATATCCTATATTCATTCATCTCCAAAACTGGTCAGCGATTTTTCACTTAAACAAAAACATTTATTTTAATAATAATAAAACAAGATAAAAAATATTCCTGAAGATGGGTATCGCCGTAGAGGACCCAAAGAAGTGATGGCGTGACGATTTGGAGAGCCATGCTAAGGATTGGCAGACTCTGGCCCTCAACAGGGAAACATGGGAGGACTTAGGAGAGACCTTTGCCCAGCAGTGGGACATAATAGGTTAAAAAAATGTTATAATCATTAGTACCTACTAAATAACCTTAGATTTTAAGTTAATTGTTACTAACCCATATACTAGGATGGAAGCAGTCCGAAAACGATTATATTATTATTAAAACAGTACGTCAATGATCAAATGATGGTGAAATTATTGTCAGACAAAATAAATTACTTTTCTACGGAACGTGCTTTATGAATCAAATTTTGTTGCAATTATTATTTCAATTTCTAAAATGCATTTTACCATTCAGTTCTACTGACAAGTAACCTTTTTTCAATTAAAATATTCATAAATGCTGTTGCCTGCAACACAGGTTTATCCTAACATACGTAACGGTCGTCATTTTTACCCTAACCTTAATGTCAATTGTTGTTTATATGAATAAAAGAAAGTCGACTTATGTTTTTACTGTAATTGGTGCTAACTTTTTCATCATCATCAACGTCATTTCAGCCATAGGACGTCCACTGCTGAACATGCCTCCCTCATTGACTTCCAGATTGGCTGGTTAGAAGCGGCCTGCATGCAGCGTCTTCCTGCGACCTTTACCAACTTATACTTAACTTTTTATATTAGCTAAATGTTTGTTAACTTAACTAATACATAGCTTAATTTTCGGTATTTCACGATATTCATAGGTATGCTTTCTGAATATTTTTTCGAATGTTTTCAGAATGAGGCTTTAGATTTGAAGATGCGACAAAATAAGGAAATTGAACGTTTGTCTATGGATTTATCGCCATAGGCGCACGGTGGTTTGCGGTCAGGCGCAGCGTGTGCCTTTTGATTTCCTATAATTTTCCTGATTTATTTACTGTTTGAAAGTTTTCATTTGCATAAAACGCTCTTAATCTTTTAAATAAAAATGTCTGTTAATTTTTATTTACTTAATACGTTAATGTAATAAAAAAAAGTTGAGAAACACATTTGAGAATTGAGTAATTTGTGACAAATATTGTCACATTCGTATTATATTCCTGATAGCTAATGAGACAGAAAGGATCTAGTATGAAGGCCACGTACCGGTAAGTGTAGCGACGGACGTCCACCCACAAGGTGAACAGACGAATTATGGTAAATAATAATAAATATCATTTATTTCAGGCATCAAATTTATTATAGTGATAATACATTATAACCAAAGGCCCATAATATAATAAATACCTTCCATAATAACACCTTCGACCAAGTATATAATACTCGTATCTAGACGACCAGTTGAGGCATCGAACGCTTCAACAAAAAAAAATCCAGACCATGGTCGTTAAATCTCTTGCTAGCATGTGTTCCATCACTGAAGACGTGCATACCGCTAGGCAAAATAGAGGTGTAGGAAATTGTGATTTGTCCTTAAAAAGTGTGAAGAAACTATAACTATAAACAAGACAAAGAAAGACAACACAAGACAAATAAAAAAGTAAAAAAATACCATCGCTGAGTACCTAATTGTCGACCAATGTTGGTCTGTTTTTTTAGTACGATCAAGCAGTATGCTCAATCTAGGCAATATAACATCATTGAATAACACACATACTATGGTAAAAAATTTGATCAGAAAAGGTTTCAGGAAGCCGCTGATTGCAGGCCGCTTACAATCTGCTAATCTGGAAGTCACTGGGGGAGCCCTGTGTTCAACAATGGACGTCCTATGGCTGAAATAATGATGATGTATTATATTCTGTAGACAAAGTCTGTCGGATTAGGTAGTTGTAAATAAATTAAGTACGCAATAAACGATACACCGCTTAAGTAAATTACTGGTTAGTTAATACGTTATACCAACAAACGTTTAGTAAAACGACAAGTTTTTCGTCTGTACAGAGTTTTATAGGCAATTTCGGATTTTCCCGAGACATTGCCTCGTAAATCGGACAACTTTCCTTTCTTATATAATTTACGACACGTGTTTGATTGTTTTGTTTTCACTTCAACACAGTATGTTGTTTACTTTTAGCATAATATAAAGTTTAGCATAAAATAATACAGTTCAGATACGAATATTTCCTCCAAGTAACAAACTTCTGATCAATGACAATCAGGCAGAATAAGTTTTTCAAACATGTAATAATATTACACTTTTTTTTCCACACCAACAATGACGTCCAAGTATCTCTAAAAAATTAGCATATCGACCACCCGATCGTTCTGTTCAAAACATCGTCACCGACACGACAACCAGACAATGCGTGGACAAAAAGTGTTTAGCATACATCTACATGACAATGTACACCGACCTTAATCCTTGGTCACCTCCGACCCCGCCGGTTTGACCTATCGAGTCTACGACGCGTGCAGGCATGGGTTGACCTTACATTCCCACAGCGTAAAAACATCTCACCCATTTCTTTACATACTAGACGTTACACGCTTCAAAATCAAAGGATGTTTCTACTCTGTGGCACCGGAGTGGTATTCTTCGGAAGAGTTATGGATGTCGCTTGCCCCCTGCCCCCGGTTTGCGTCAGTCCACAGCATTATTGCTAGTGAGTATTGTTCATTAACATCGCTATAGCCTTTGACAATGTTAGTCGAAGTCAATGTCATAGATCTGATATTTTTAAAGATTTTTCTTGTACAAAATTCTTACCTACATATGTAAAAATTTATAAGTTATGACCGTTTTTATTATTAAACAAGCAGTTGCAAGATTTCAGCTACCATTGTAACTATTATAATTATAATATAGTGTTATTATATTATCAATGTAGCAAGCTAAAGTGGCAGTGAGCCGGCCCACATCGGTGAACATCGCAGAACCAATAAAAAGTGGAGTAAACAGGTTGTCGAGTGGAGACGTCTCGGCAAAGGTAGTGTAGGACGCCCCTCAGCTCGATGGACCGGCAACCTCAGGCCACTGCCAGCCATCTTGGCTGGCAGTGGCCGAATGTAAAGCGGGATCGTGTCTTTTGGTGCTCTTTGGGGAAGGCTTATCCAGCAGTGGACTGCAAAAGGCTGACATGATAATTTATGACTTACACCTTACCCTTTCTCTATAGTTGTCCTCTACCTGAAGGTTGTCTGGAAAAGATCGCTATTAACACGATAAGACTGGTTAATTTGTACGTCTCTGTAAAAATCATGGGGGGGCTACTTTGTATGGTGTGCAATAAAGAGTACATAAGTCATCAAACCAAGAATCGAGTCAACTTAAGTAACACCAAAGGATTTAAGAAAAATATACATAAAAATCTTAAAAACTAATCTGACATCTTTTTATTCCTAAATGATAAGAGGTAGTGTAGGTAATCTGTACTTACCGGTCTGTCTATTAGTACTTAATTTTTACATTTATTTATCTCCTGTAAAGACACACAGCCAACTTTACAGCCGAAATGTCATCCATGATCATTTGTAAATTGCTGGCATTCAAGAAACACGACGCCAGCAACAGCTAACGTGATAGGTGGCATCCTATCTCGTACTGCTGGTGACGAAACATCACGATGTGGCTACTGAAATATTAACCAGGGGTACGAAACACGTTTGCTTTGGTTGCTTACCAACTAGTTATATGGTCAGCATCAAAAGTCGATGACCACATTCGTTTTTCAAGAAGAAACGGCTTTTCGCACCCAGTAATGCAACACATTTAAATAGATCCTGTTTTCGACAGTTAGGCATCCTACCCATATAGTCAACTATCCCCGGTCTCCCCTATTTAATAATCGTCCAATTCTGGCGCTTGTCATGTTGAACGATCATAACAAAATCTGCATGTGGTGATCGACTTTTGACGCTGACCGTAACTCAGTGTCACGCCTTATATCCGTGGGTCGTAAGTTCCCATGTCTCAGCACTTATCTCCAGATTTTTCGGAATCTATGTATAGATTTATACTTGCTCGGCGGTAAGAGAAGAAATCCTGAAAAAATAGCACATCCAGATAACACTGGATGTGTATTATGCACAGACTAATATATGTCTAAAGGTATTATGTAATAGGACAAACATGTGTTGGTTTCCCTGTCTAACGCTCGGACTACATGCATCCGGAATTTTTCAGAACCCCATACAAAGCGGATTGAATCCGGGCTTGTCCGGAGCCGTTTTGTATGGAGTTCTGAAAAATTCGGGATGCTTATGGAGGTCTGATGAAAAACGCTCTTCATGTATTAACTTGACTTTCCTCATATAGGATCATGGTCAAAGCGTAGCTCGAGTAAGAAAGAATAAAACGCTAGAAAGAAGATACAACTAGCGGCACCGATCTCGAATGCTAGGCGAAAGACGCGCAGAAGACCATTACGATCACGTGATAGGCTAGTCGCACGACGCGTCTTCGCTATCGGCCGGGATTGGTTGTTTGCTCCACGCACACGCGTCTTTGATAGGATGATCGTCTCGTAAGATGCTAAAAGCGCTCTTTCCTTCTTTCCTCCAGCGCTCAAGATCCGCGCCGGGATTGTAATGCACTTGCAAATATTTTGGTGGACATGGCGAGCTGAATACTAAGCGATTTCATATTACAGAATTGATATTTACTCTAACACTTTAAATAGATTTAGTTCCATTTATCTGGACAAAGCCACGGGTTAATTGTATTGATAAGCTTGACGCCCTCATTTTGTCTCTTTTGTTTATTAAATTGCTGTTTTGTCCAGTCGCTGATTGATGCTGTTGTCGCTTATTATTAAGTATGCATTAAACACGTACAAAAATAAAAAAATAATATTAATAAAAGAGATAGATATAAAAAAACGTGAATTTTTGGCAATATGCAGTACGTCACCTTGTCACCAAGTTTTCTACTCATTTGAAACGATTTTTGATCTGACTTTTTTGAAAATTTTATCCAAAAAATTATGTCTTCCCACACAAATTCGATTAGCTTTTTGGCAATTTTACATAAAAAGTCGTTCAGAATGTTGTGTAGGTTTTGTAGGTACAAAGCGCGGTGACAAGGTGACATAGTATTTACAGGACACTGTATATACAAACGTCTAAGTCGTTTAACTATAGTGCATAATCTTAAGTAAAGTATCAAATAATTTATTAATTTTTATTTTTAACTAGCTGTCCCGCCGAACTTCATACCGCCCCTTCATAATTTTTTTTCGTGAATTTTCCCATGTTTTTTTTAGTTATTCTGCTAGTCGGGGTGGAAATCTATATTATATAAAAGAAACTAACCTGAGTTTTTTATTTAAATAGATTATATGCTATGGAAGTTAGTTCATCTCTGCTCTTCTGTATGTCTGTTCATCGATCAAGCCCCTCACTAGGCGTCGTGATTTGTTCGGCTGAGTTTGACAATATCACGTAATTTGTTGCTAACTGACTTGATCAGGTAAAGATTTTATTGCATCGAGTTAAGGGTGAATATTGTTTAACACGTTTTTGCAACTGACACAGTTGTGCCACTGGCCCAGTGTGATTTCAAAATTGGAGTAGAACGGAGAGTAGCATCTCGTTTGTTGCGTTTCTGTATAATAAGGCCTAGTGTGTTTCTCTTACTTTTACGTAAACAAAAAGTAAACGCGGTTTTCCACAATAAAAAATAAAATTAAAAACAGCCTTAAAAATGTTCAAGTTAAATAAAAAAAAACTTTGTCTATTATTAGTAGCTTATTACTAAAAATAGACAAAGTTTTTAGTAATAAGCTATCCCATATAATATTGCGGGGTTTTTCAAAATTAAAATGCAAAGTAAAGTAAAAAAAAAACGAAATCTGCTTACATTTAGCGAAGATATCGCGTAACACTAACATACACAAAAAAACATATAGCAGACTTTTAATCTCTTCTTTTATGAAGCCAATTAAGAATCCGGTTTTGTTAATGTGTTGCCAGTCGCCTATCTATTAATTTTATAATAAAAAAAAACGACTTCAAAAAACTGGTTTTGGAGTCGGTGCCAGTCGATTAGAGATTCTATGTTTTCGTTTGCACCAACTCCAAAAGTAACTGACAAGGTACTTAAGTGTTAAGATTGAGAGTGTTTTAGTTTTTTGAAGTCGTTTTTTTTTTATAAAATTAACTTATTTCATCTATTTTAGTGATAAATCCTAATCAAAACAAATCTTACGAGTGCAAACATAATTTAACTGCTAAACACCGATTTCATTTCCGGTTTTTCCACCCTTAGGGGTAATTTTTTTCCTGAAAATGTTTACACTATAGTATCTTTGAACTATAAGCTATTCATTAAAAAAAGAATCATCAAAATCGGTCAACATTTAACAAAGATATTAGGTAAGATAGATACTAAAATCAGTTGGCGTGGTAAGGAGTTCATGCATTGTTTGATGATTTTCTTATAGATCCCATCATCAAAATTTAACCAAATTTATATGAGACCATTCTGAAAGTATTACCTTTCAAACAAAAAATAATTATCGAAATCGGTCAACGTAGTAACGAATGATCGCTGATCATACATAAAAAAAAAGATTCCGCCGAATTGAGAACCTCCTCCTTTTTTGAAGTCGGTTAAAAATGCCATACAGTCGCCTTTACTTTTGACCGTGCTACAGTAAAAAACTGAAGGTGATTAACTTTTTTGTCAATTCATAACACATAATAACAAGTATTATAATTCGAATAGGAAGTGTAAAAAAACTAAACAAAATAAATTATCAAACGTTCTGCTGTAGTAATTGAAATATGTATTATAAAACTAGCTGTTGCCGACGGCTTTGTTTACGTTATCTTACAAACCCTAATATAAACCTAGCTATATGAAATATACTTTGCAACCTATTCTCATACCGATCAAATACATTTAAAAAAATCATAAAAATCGGCACGCACCAAGCACGGAGGGTTTCGTACCATTATATTATACAGTTAAGTATTTTGTAAATATTTCAAGTGCCTACCTGTTACCATTTATTGATATCGAGCAAAAATAGGCAAACATATCGCGTTTGTTGTATGGGAGACCCTCTTAAATATTTATTTTATTTTATTTTAAGTAGTTGTTTGTCAGAAATACATAATTTGTGATAATATCAACTGTCTAGCTATCGCGGTTCTTGAGATAGAGCCTGGTGACAGACACACAGACGGACAGACAGCGAAGTCTTAGTAATAGGGTCCCGTTTTTATCCCTTGGGTACAGAACCCTAAAAATCAGTCGTGCCGTTTCGGAGGAGTGCGACCATAAACACAAATAAATAAATTGCTTTCACAATCACACCAATTATCTGGACCCAAACTAAGCAAAACTTGTATTATGGCGACTAGATAAAAACATCCATGAGTTAGGTATAAATGATCGTGATCATCACACATACATTTGCCCCTTGCGGGATTCGAACCAGCAAAAAACCGCACGGACGGCTTTCAAGCGATAATACGCAAAAAAACAGCTTCTCTGCTAAGAAGAGTGAGAGATAGTCCCAACAGCATTCTAGAAACAGTAGCGGAGAATTACTATTCTCCCTTAAATAAAAAGTTTGTCTAAACCCTAATGTAAGTTTATAATTAAGTCATTTGTTACTAACACTCTTATGGATAACTATTGGTCCGAAATAAATGAGTTTATTATTATTATTAAATTAACCGCTGGCTTTGTGTAGTCCGGAGCGCAAACCACTACACCAGACTGTCGTCTTTGTAACTAACATTAAATAATGAGTTTTATGTAAAAGTTAATAGAAAAGGCTTGTCGCACATTGTATTCTTGTAGAGAACTCTTTCCAACCCTAAAAATCCTAACACTGCCTAGCATTTATATTTTCGAATTGAGTGTCTTTGTTAAAAAACATTCCGACCTTTATACAAAAAATAGCGATGTTGTCAATTTTCACACGAGATATCGAGATAAGCTAGTTCTTCCATTTAGAAAGAAAGCAACCTCTCATAAGACTTGTTACTCGATGGCAGTAAAGGTGTTCAACAAACTGCCCAGCGACATAAAGTCACTGCCTTTAAATAAATTCAAAAGCAAACTTTTTATTTGGTTGGTGGACAGGGCTTATTATAGTATTAAGGAGTTCTTTGACAAATAAATTAATTTGACCATGTATGTTTTCTAAATGTTTTTTTTTTATGACCATAATGTAACTGATTTAATAATAATAATTGTATTGAATTAAATGTAGTTAAATTGTAATGTTCGAATATTAATTAATTGAATTGATAATATTTAAAATATTTGCACGTCTTATCTGGACAAAACATGTTGAGCTTTTATTAAATGTCACCGTTGTATATACCGTGTTTTATGCAAATAAATTCTTATTCTATTCTATTTATTCTATTGTTTCGTGAGCAGTAGCAGTTTTTTTTTAAATGTAAAATAATATACGTAGTTCCACTTCTACACGCCTGTGGGCTCACGTGCATTGCTATTGTAAAGAACGAAGACCATTGTAGGTAATCTAGATTTCTCGTCCCTTTGAGTTACAAGCTGCAGCGACATAACAACTACAGTTTTTGTGGAACCACACTGCTAATTTTTTCCGTTAAGGGTCGCATTGTATTTGGCTTTTCCCGTAGTGATTATTTGATCAAAGGTTCTATCACTGCTGCCGCTGATCAAATAATCGAATGGTAAATAAAGGAACAAAGGTACGTTGATAAACGTGTGTCAAACTTGCGTTATACTAGCGAGCACAGATAGGAATGAACTTTGACATTTCCGTGGACATTAGTTGACAACGGTTGTCAAGACCAAACACGCTGGCGCCACCTGAGATTAGCTTTACCTGTGTTTCTCTACTTAAATTGTACTTTTATTTTGAACCTAGAGTTTCCTAAAAGGCAAAGATGGTTTTTACCTGTATCATATACTCAGCGGTGAGGGAAAATATCGTGAGAAAACTTGCACATTCAGTAAGACCGAGTGTAGCTGCCAACACCCGAAAATGCACTGGTTCCTCTGTCTAAAAGATACGGATCATCATCGTCATCATCATCATTTCAGCCATAGGACGTCCACTGCTGAACATAGACCTCCCCCAGTGACTTCCAGATTAGCCGTTGGGAAGCGGCCCGCATCCATCGGCTTCCTGGACCTTCACCAGGTCGTCTGTTCACCTTGTAAGTGCGCTGCGCTGCGCTTACCGGTACGTGGCTTCCATTCCCGAACCTTTCTGCCCCATCAGCCGTCAGTTCTACGTACTATGTGCATCGCCCACTGCCACTTCAGCTTGCTCGGATTAGGGATACGGATGTCTGATGGCAGTAACTCCAACATTTGCTTTTCTGCATCTTACAGCATGGTCAAGAGTGCGCGACTAGAAATTGTACAAAGCGATAGGAGTAAGAGCATTCTCGGTATTTGTTTTTTATCAAAGTATCTCTCTGAAAATATTATCACTAGGAGCTAGGAGCGAAGACTAACCCCTGATAACTGAAAAGACTTTAAATTTAGGCTCTGTTATCGTCTAAAATGGCAATATAAGGGCAGGAAAACAAGTTACCATATTTTATGGCAATGACAGCAAATTATCGAACACTACTACAAAATGTATGATGTAAAATATCCCACTGTATGGCACAGGCATCACCTACATACACTATGAGGTGGTTTGGGCCATACTCTACCACGCGGGCCCGGTGCGGGTTGGTGGAGGGGTGTTGTAAGACCAGTGACTACTGTAATGACTTAACCTTACTATCAGATGATATTAATAAGCCGCCCTAAGGCCTGTGACTAGGCTTCACGACTAGAAATCAAGCGATATTAGCCGGAACCAATTTTTAACGTGTCTTCCAAAACACAGAGATACTTGCGATAATTTTCCCTAAATTTGCTTGGAATGGTCACCCATCCACTCACAATCGCAGCGTAGGTGGCTTAACTTTGGTAATAACTATCAAAGTGCTGCCGCAACTGAGCTACAAGCGCCTCACAAAACTGCGACCAAAAGTTGTCTGTAATAATCTATCACTTGGACCACAGCCATCGGTAACAGATAGTGTTGTCATTGTCACGGAGAGATGTGGGTTGACAGCGCGAAAGTCGTCCGTACGTTAACGTCTCTGGCGCCCGCTTGTAACAAGTCAATGGTGTGCTGTATGGAAAGTTTGCTTCTAGTTAAATTTTTTGATCTATTTATGTATTATGCCTAATTATGTCACAATCTATGGTGCGGTAATTCGCCTCGAAATCAGATGGTTCAATACAGAAAACGATATTTTCCAAATTAGCTCGAGTCTGGTTGTACTGGAAGCTGTGCCCATGTCTGGTAACTCGTAACAAGGCTGTTAATTTATTATTTGAAATTCATCATCAATAGTTTCCTTTTGTGTTATGTTTACTGTCATGATCCTATGAACACTAGTTCAATTTTGTTGTAGGTACACAGCAGGAAGATGGTCTGCTAATAGTTTTTGTCCCTCTCTTGACCACCACTTCTTTAATACAGCTTTTAACAAATCATCACATTTTCTAACCACCTCCACTTCGACATATTTACCCTACTAATCTTGTAATAATAATATTGTATTGTGTATTAGCTACTATTTTGTGCTCTAGCCCAAGATCAGCTCATTTGTAAGATTAATCCAATATATTTCGATGATAGATCCAGTAAAACTAGTTTTGAATAAGTAAGCTAACTCTAAATTCGTAGCTTAGTCACATACGTTTTGTAACCAAATTGAAAAACTTTAATAAGTAAACTCCTACGAAAAACACCACTACCCAGTGGTGTGCACCACTGCAGAGCAATTGGATAACTTAAAAGACTCGTAATAATGTCATACAAAAATTCAGGGATATTATTTATCTTTAGGTTTAGAAAATGACCTGACCTACATTTCTCGTAAATATTTCATCTAGACATCCGTATTGGTGCAAAAGCAATTACCATATTTGAAGCTAGGAAGTCTGGATTCGGAAGTTCACCGGCTTGTTCATGGGAACCGATGGTATCTTCCATCCCTCTCGCGCACGTCAGCCGATCTGCGCAAGATTACACGCACGCGCAAACGTGATCCAGTTTAACATCTTCAGGGCGTGCTGAGTAACTTTGAATCTTAAGCCAAAGTGTTTAAGTGTGGTGGAAGCATTTACCGTTGATGGGTCAACGTTTTGGTTCAAAGTAAACTAGAATAATAATAAATTGTCAAATTTTTTTAATAATCTGTTTGTATGTTATAAGATAAATATAAAAAATATTTTGTATATATTTTTGACGATTTAATTTATTTATTAAAGTTACAATTTGATTTATTTGAGACGACTTTGGTTTATTAATGTTACAAAATAGATGGAAAATTATTCTCGCTTATTTTTATTTACTGTAACAATTAGATGAAATCTCTTAAATTATATTTTTATTCAAATTAGATTTTTTATAAGCGAACAAGGAAAAGATGGACATCCCAAGCACAAAGATAGTGGCAAATCATCAACTTAAAATACAAAACGTCCTTATCTGAGGCTAAATTTCCTTAAAACGTTTGCTAAAAACATACAATGTCATGTCGTGATGTACATTGGAGTTCAAAATTGTTTAAAATTTCATTACTTTTAAATCTTATAAAATGATTCAAAATTTATTTTATAAACAAATGTAAACCTGTAAAAGAGTGTATACATGATGGCACAGTCAGGTCAAACCATTTTTGACTGATGGAGTCAGTCAAAACTGACCGTATTTGTTATTGTAATACCTATGTAAATGTTAGCTCGTGCGCTACACCGACCGCTGCCATGGTATACCGCTCGCTTCGCTCGATTCGGTTTGCGCGATGGTAGGGTCACTATTCTAAGGTGGTTAACACACTGCACCGCACCCCGACGCGGGGCGTAGAGCCGCGGATTTTGAAATCGTAAGCGAGTGTATCTATTTGCATAAAAAAAACGCCTGAACGCATCACTGACACCGCGTCGACGCGCGGGAGCATACAAAGAAAAATCTGCGCACCGCGGCGGAGCGCGGTGTAGTGTGATAATCGCCATACATAACCTAACCAAGAGGATACGAACTAAACCGTGGTCTATAGTTATTTTTTTTAAATGAAAACAAAAGTGCCTTTTTGCATCTTAGGCTTGTGTGTTCGCAACTTTATTGGACTCTATCTTTTGATATTTTTTTTAACCAACGCAAAAATGTCGCAGGAAGACGCTGGATGCAGGTCGCTTTCAATCGGCCAATCTGGAAGTCAGTGGGGGAGGCCTATGTTCATCAGTGGACTTCCTATGGCTGAAATGACAATGATGATGATGAAAAAGAGGAAAGTTTGTATTGAAGCAACTCTCTAAATCGAGTTGGCATAATTTAATTTTCTTACAGACTTGTGCACGAGGCTGTACACCTACAGTCGTGGTGACAGCGATGACCATCGCGGCTATCGGCGACCCGTGGTCACCGCGCCTGGGAACGCGCGGATAACGCATCGCACGTACGCATGCGCGCGCAATTAGGCGCGTCGCTAGTGCGCACGAGTTAGTTTAGTAGCGTAGGAAGGAACTATACATTGTATTATTACTCTTACCTAGACTAGTATTAACTTACCTTTGATGCCTACCGGATCTAAAGTCGAATGTCCGATTAAAGTAGCTGCAGTAAGAATGGGCTCCCACCAAAAAAACAGAAAAAAGGTTGCTGCTGCAGTGTTTATTCATAGACATGACAACCCAAGAGGAGTCCGGTAGGGATGAAATTTGTATGAAAATACATCTCTCCTTTTTGCATTAGAGGAAACCTATCCTAATAATCGTATGAGAGGTTGGGTACTAAATACGATTTCGGTGTGTAAGCGCTCTTATGGCCTAAACACATTTGCACACAGACAGAGTTTGTATGGAGAAATAAGTACTTGAACAAAGCGACAAGCAACTGTTAAGCATACAAAGATGTGTACAGAGCCGCGTCTGTGCAGCGCAAATGCGTTTAGGCCTTTGGATTTTTCATAATACTTAACACAATAGGTCACAGCTACTTCTTCAACTACCCACATTTCTCGATTTAAAATTAGAATCGGATTGGAAACCAACGCTCTAAGGCATCGTTTTTATGGAAATCTGATCGCTGCGTGATATGCGATTTATTTAAACGTATGACCATGTAAAATAGGGTCCACATAGGAGTGACGGAGCTTGCACTTGTGCCTGCTGTGGTGTAAAAAACCGGTAAGTGGTGTCCAGCCCAGAACTCTCTTAGAAAATCCCGATTTGTGACCACCAAAGGTCAGCTGAGTTTGTGCTGTCTGATCACCGGATCTCTGGATAAAAAAAAATTAAAACATAAAATTTTTAAGAGATTAAAGCAACAATATATTGTGTTAATAATCATAGTAAAGCAGTCTTTGAAACAGTTAGGGAAAAGGGTCAGAGTAGAAACGATTAAGTAGGCAAGCACTACAAAATTGAACACGGTAGCTTTGCTGCTATCCCATTGTCATGTCACTTTACATGATAATTTACATTTCAGCATCGCTTATCTTTTATCTATTGCCTATATTTTATAATTAAAATAGTGTTTAAGACATGACTCATTGTTTTGCTTATCGAATGTTTAAATCAAAATTGTCACAGCTGTTTTCTCACCTTCTAAATCAAGGTGGACATGACAGGACAAGCGCAGGAGGAAATCCATTATTTATACACTGTCTTATTGGAACCATAGTAGAAAAATATTGAGTTGACTCACTCTCTACTCTATGTACTGGTTGGAATGGACAAAGGACAATGCGTATTCAAATCTCAAAACGATCTTTATTTAGTTAATTATAATACCCAAAGATCGTTTTCAACTAACTTTTCAATCACATGTGTGCAAGATCGGAAGTCGAAATGTAAGTAGATTTAGTAATTTTTGAGATTTATACTTCACAGTTTGTATTAAATGACCTGCGGCATTAACGCTCTTAAAAACATTGTTAAGCATCGAGCACATGAAACTTTAAGTTGTCAAAAGATGGGAGACCAATTGTCTTCTGTCATCAGTTATACTCAGTCCAGGTCCGCACTAACTAACCATTAAGGCCAAGTTTGAGTGCAATACTAATGCAGGCGTTGGCCGGGACAAGATATGTTAGGCACTGCCAAGGTTCAGGTATTAGTCGGTAGGAAAGTGTTAAACTTCTCCACTGCACCTGCCACTGCTAATTCCTAACGCCCCTCGTTTCTGACACCGTCTGCCGCCACACGTCTGTATCGCACATGAACTTGATGGGATATACCCTCAAAGCCTTTCAAGTCCTTAAGCCCTAAAGCCCCTTAAGGTATGGAGAGCGATTCTTGAGATTCCTGAGAAATGAGGCTACTGTATCAACTTCAATTATGCCTACACCTTGTCTTATTAGGCTGGAATAGTCAATAGTTATTCAATTACAGCGTAAAGTGATAAATTCGAGATTGGATCCAATATTGCATTTACAGCCCACAGTGCAGCGGTGAGTCATAATACCGTTTTGAATGGTTTTCTAACGCACTGTGCGAACGTCGAAGAACGATTAGCGAAATGAAATGGGGGCCTCGAATCTTGATATTAATTGGAAAACTGTAGATACTAATGATGAGAAATCAATACATAGTATAAAACAAGTCGCGATTCATGTTTATCTATGTGCGCGAACTATAGTTCTTCCAGAATACGCAATTGATCCAAATCAACTGCAATCTTGTCCAATTACGATTGATCCTGACCAAACAGGAGTTCTTAGAAAATAGAAAAAAAGAGTCCGCGACAGTATATTATTATGTATATCTCTAATATTCTTATCTCATTGCATCTGTAAAATACTTAAGGGCGTAGCTAATATCTACTGTGTTACGTGTTTAGAAAAAAAATCACTAAACCAATTTTAATGAAATTTGCTACACATGAAACTTTTAGCCTAAGGATTTTATTTCTCTCCCAAGGCATTATAACAGGGGTGGCGAGACGTAAGCGGGCACAGATAGTTTTCGATAGTTTGAGATTTTTATTCTATTAAAAAATGTGAGGTTATTTCTTAATAATCCAATTAACCACCACCTTGCCTTGCCTTATTGTACCATAGTTTAGTCATTTCATCATGGAGCATCATTTATTCGCAGATTTGCTAAATGTAGTAAACTTGTAAAAACCACTTTGTTCGGTGCATACTGCCAGTCGTTCTACACCAGCCAGCTGTGGACTAACTTCTCGCAACGAGCCCTCCACGCGATACGCGTTCAGTATAACAACGCGTTCCGAGCCATGCTGAACCTGCCCTGGCGGTGCAGTGCGTCTGGCATGTTCGCCGAGAATAGGGTTGACGACTTCTTTGCTATTATGAGAAAAAGAGCCGCCTCATTTATGGACCGCATAAGACATAGCAAAAATAAAACTGTACTATCTGTGTATGAAAGTTGCAGGATTATTATATGTGACATTAAATAAATTAAATTGATAATAAGTGATGTGTATTGTAAAAATCCTAAATGAAATGTTTTTGTATCGACCTATGTGATGTTTTTGTAATCATTTTAATCAAAATATAGTTCAATTTAATTTAATTAACTTATGTGTGGTTTTGATATTAATAATTTAATGTAATGTAACTATGAGAATCAATTTCTTGAAATAAATATTAATTAATTTAATAAAATTAAATTAAAAATTTTATTCGCCGGAGTTCATGTCATTATGAATCAAAATGAAGAAATCCAACAAACAACTTGCATTTAACTAAATGAAATGGTCCTTAAATAACATTTAGGAACAATGAACGCGTGGGCGTGCGCACCTTGCAACTATAAAAATGTCAGAGCCTTGAAGCAGTGTAAAATAGAAAGAAATACTAGTTGATTGTAATTAAGAAACATTTGAACAGCGACGTTGTATTTTGAAATACGAAATAGGTAGAATGTGTGTTTTTCTTTCATCAACTTTTGACTCGGGTAATTAGATAGACATTTGCGGACACAGTCGCCGGCGAAAGCTAGTATTTTTTTAAATGATGGTGAATGAATGGTGGTTCGCATATTAGATTTGAGTTTTACCGGCCATCACTGATCGTGTTCTCGTGCACTCTGCAACTGCAAATATTTGTGTGGTGAGCACCTCTTGCGGGATTCGAGCCCGCAACCGCTGGCTTTGTAGTCCGGAGCGCGAACCACTACACCAGACGGTCGTCAGTCTAGTTAGATAAATTAAATTGAAATCATAAACCAAATCCGTGTCACTAGACTGCTCCTACTTTGTCCTAAATTCCCGACTCCTACATAATCCTAGACAATAGTGCTTTCTCTGAGAGCTTGAGTAGAGAATAATTTATGCGGAATTATTGCGAGACCGAGTGGCGCGGCAATTACACTGGACAAATGATCGCGGCCGAGACACACTGTCTGCAACTACTTGATACAAAGGCATAGTCCGAGGAGAACCGACAGGACAGAGTATAAAACGCAAGCCATTCAGAAGTTGTAGAGGCAAAAAACTTTCTTTTAAATTTTAATTTTTATTTTAAGTAAATTTTAAAGTTAATCAATAAAAAATAGCTTTTAAAAATAAATCAAACACATTAAATACGCCTCGAATAAATAAAAAAACTTCTCCTTTTTTAAAGTCAGTAGAGGTGCTACAATAAAAGTGGATGGAGGATGACTTGATTAGAGAAGATAGCGCGATATGATTTGAACATCTGAAGATGTTATAAGGCACCTTTAGAAGTCTACTGCCGGACCTGGGGCTAACCCATAGAATGTGCAAATGCACAACGAGCGCCTGTTGGTCGTTTCATTTAGTGGCTTTCTGCATCCTTGACTAGGTTGTCAGTCCATCGGATATGAGGCTTCTTACGCGTGCGTCTTTCAATTCGTGGTCACCACTCGAAAACCTTTCTTCTTCAACTTTTGAACGCTATTTTCTAATAGGAATCCATATCTACTTCTACTGTCAAAAGAGCTTATCATTGTTAACTGCTGAATTCCCGGTTCAGATCCATTTCGAAATCGATTTTTTTAATTCGCTTGTGTTTGTGTCTGCTGGGAAACCTGGGAGATGCCCCGAGTAAAAGTCATTGTCTGGTACGTACGTACCTTGTAACACAAGAAAGTTATTTCCTTCAAGAGCATGACCTGTAGTTTGCAATAGTAACTGTCTGTAAAAATATCTATATCAAAACGTAACTATTTATTCGTACTTCTTGTACTTGTTACGTAACTATCTACTGGTTACTATGTAATTCTTATTTATACTTTGACTTTGGACTACACCAAAATGGTCTTCAATCGTACCTCGAAAAAGAACGGGACGAAATGCTAGAAGTAAGAAGAAAGAAAAACAACACTGATGGTTATGATACATCGTCTATCTATATATAATATACTTATGTATATAATTGTTTCCACAATCACACAAATCATCTCGCCCCAATATCTAACTATATCTGAAAATTTAATTTTACTGTTCTCATTGCGATGTAAAGCGGTTGCTTTGCTGTCTCTACATTGGACATTAATTTACAGTTCTCATTCAAGACGACAAACAAAGTTTTAAGAGTTATTCAAGTGACCTGTAACCAGCTACACTTGAGCAAACAATGAGTTCACTTTGTACTTATAGAGGACGACTGAAATGTGTTTTTGTGGTACCCACTAGCTGGCTACTGCCTATGACTCTGCCAGATGGGAATTAAATTTCTTAGCTTATGGAGAGAACTCAAATACACGATAAAGTAAATTTTACTTAAATGTTATTGCATTCATAAAATAATATCGAAGGTGACGCTTTACTTGAAACGGACAGCGAAAGGTCGTGGCTTCGAATCTCGCCTGAGTGTAAAATAGCATCTATGATTATCAAGGTGACTATTTTTCTTTAGAAAAATATGTGTATTTTACGCCATTAAAACGACATATTCTCTC
Source organism: Anania hortulata (assembly GCA_963576865.1). Classification (NCBI taxonomy): domain Eukaryota; kingdom Metazoa; phylum Arthropoda; class Insecta; order Lepidoptera; family Crambidae; genus Anania; species Anania hortulata. The sequence goes on from OY756400.1 coordinate 5,059,963, forward strand.
AATCATCAATGTTTTATGAAAATCGATTAAGTTTTTCCACCAAATTCGTGTGAAGAACATTTTTTCGCAGAGTTTGTGTGGCATTTATTATATATCTCTGTCTGTTTATATTTGTTACTAGTTCCCGGCGAACTTCGTAGCGCCTCTTCATATATATATTTTTGGGAATTTTTCATATGTTTTAATAGTTATTCTGCTATTCGAAACGGATAAATATCCAACAATTAATGAACACATAAATCGGTCCAGCCATTATTGATTTATAAATGGTGTAACTAACTCCCATAACTTTAGGATGACCTGGTAACCACATATTCAACATCATAGTAAAAAAAACTTCGCCACGCTTAGCAGGCGGGTTGGCCGTTGCAGTTTGTCATAACATTTCGTACGCAGACGCTGCTGCCCGTCTCTTGCTACAGAAATTAGTCGCCTCTTACGACACGCCTCCTGTTAGCGGTGGGGAAGTGTATTCTTTACGGCCGTCCCCACACGGCTATATTCTATGACTTTTTTAATTTTATTTATTTAAAAACTTTATTGCACAAAACTAAAAAGTGTACAATAGGTGGACTTAATGCTAAAAGCATTCTCTACCAGCCAACCTTAGGGTCATGCAGAAAAACAAGTAGGTAATGGGTGTGGTAAAGGTCCGATATAAGAATTACCTTACATTAACAAATTACGTGGTAAGCTTAATATGATACAAATAATTACCTATATAAATAAAATCAATGCACAACATATATACATATACTACTTATATAATGACTAAATAAACGTACGTTCTATAAATAAATAAATAAATATTGCAATTATGTATTGAAATATTTATGGAGTTTATTTTTAAAAGATAGTTTTGATTCCGATTTCTTAACATCAAGGGGAAGCAAGTTCCACAGTCGTGTAGCCCTGATTGTAAATGATTTCGAGACGAAAGCAGAGTGGTGGAGAGGCGTAAATAGCTGTAGATTGTTAGAAGAACGGAGAGAGCGGTCATGGGAGCCACATAGGTACGAAAATCAATTTTTCAGGTAGAAGGTGACGATGGAATTTGGGATGGAATTTTCATGCAAATTTGCAAAGTCATAGAACAAAAACTGTTTACCATGATCTATAGAGATCAAGGTTACCCTTGAATAACGAGACACCCTGTATATAGATATTACATGCGTCTACAGATACGAGTCTCTTCAATGGAACAGTTAACCCACTAAGTCCCTTGCATATTTAATTTGCCTAACAAAAAACCTAAGAGTGGACTTGTGAACACGCTGGGCGCGGCTTTTGGTGCGCCTACGCATGCATCACATTACAGCGATTGACTTGTAAGTGTGGGCTGGACGTAGCCTTTGTCTTTCATAGTTTCATTGGAGCACCGGAAGTGCCTGATTCATATGCTAATATCATCTGCGGTATTCCTTTGAGACCGGTAATAATTAAAGGCTGAAGAAATTAAGGACAGTTTGGGTGCAGCCTTATTGGCCAACACTGAATGCTTCGTTGGATTCGACTTTCTGAATTCTTCTCCAAATATGAATGTTACTTTTTCATTTTTTAAGTGTAACTAATATTATATTATTTTGTACTTTTGATTTTAAATGTATAATAATTCTTGTACTAAAGGCATTCTTTGTGTCAAATTTTAAGTTTGTACTTAATCAGTGACTTATGATTTTAATTATATTTGACATTATTCTTATTCTATTATAAGCACAAAAAACATTATATGTGCTTTTTTGTGCTTCTGACAACTTTATCCAACCATGATCAAGCTAGTTTTTTGTTCATTCATCATCATCATTTTCAGCCATAGGACATCTAATGCTGATCATCGTTAATGCAAGTTTTATCACTATGAGGTTCATATTTTTTGTGAAATCATAACCATTTAAAAAATTGTGAAATGATTACTGTAAAATTAAATGTAGACCACTGCATATAATTTGTAGTTTCTACGTGCGACGCTATCGCAGCATTAGTCAAAGTTGCGTTATTAACCCGACAATAAAGGCAGCACAATTATGAAGTCAAATTCAGCTAAACAAGACGAATGGTTGCGCGCGCGTCCACTCACGCGCAGCCAGTTAGGGTTGTCGTTGATAAGAGCTTAGTTTCAAGTAGAAAGCACTTTAAGTAAATATTGGACATAGTCACATACATTGCTTTGATCCTGTGGTAAGTGGCGCAAGCACTTTTGTTACAGAAGTCTGAAACAACGACGTTACCACGACACCCGGACCCGAGACAATAATTTGAAAAAATATTTTTTTTATTGACCGACCGGAAATCGAACCCGGGACCTCAGAGATGGCGACACTAAGTCCGGTATACTCTCCTCTCAGCTACGGCAGTCATCGAAAGAAGCATGAGACTGTAAGTTCACTTTTAAGTTAAATACGGGTGTAATGATACATAAAATCCGTCAATATAAATCACTTTCACTATGGAAGAACATCCAAATAGCGAAAATGTTTACCACATTAGCAATGAATTTATTAACTACCTAGAAAATATATATTATTTATTATTATATCAGGAGAACATGTTTTTATTCATCAGAATTTGTCTGGAAGATCATGGTATATTTCCGACATAATTTCATTTTTAGATACCGTTACACATCGTACATGATGCATTTTTATTAAAAAGAACAAACGTTTTAAATTATTTCCCTCAGTCTAGCATAGAGTCAGCTGTGCCTATGGCTTTTACCCAGCACTGAGATGACGATTGATTTGATTAGTCTGGAGTACTTTTGTCTTAAAAGTATCTCTAAAAAGTGATACTTAGAATATTTGGTTTAAATAATATCTTTAATGTTTATAGTCTTTACCATTGCATGTATATTGCACACCATACGAAGACGTTACAGTACGTACCAACAATTCAAATTTTAGGCAATCTTATAGCTAAAAGTGATCTCTTTTAGGCAACCTGCAGATTAATACAAAGAAAGTGTTGTTGGTAAATAATAAATATATAATATTTTTGGAGACCCTAGCGCGCACACATGCGACCCCTCAACCTGCGCGCACGGCCAATTTGTTACTGCGACTAGGACTTTCTCTCAGGACTTTTGGATGGCTTCATGTCGTAAAATTGACGGTCCTAAGTCCAGGCATAGGCAATTTATAACGTGACTTAGCTTGGGAAGCAACATTGAACATACATATTATTTCAATATTATTATTTGGATGGTCACGATACTTACGTAAATGATGAATTTTGTTACCCGAAGAGAGATTTAGGTTTTGTATATAACATAAGAGCTTTTAGCCCTATTTCAAGATATGGCACTATCTCTACTATCACTATCAGTGCCTAAAAAGAAAGTCTACAACCAGTGTGTGTTACCAGTGATGACATATTGTGGAACTGAAACGCGGCTTCTCCTATAGGCCTCATAAGAATGCTCAAGGTTGCACAGTGTGCTATGAAAAGAGCTAATACTCTGTGTTTCTTTGCGAGATTTAATCAGAAATAAGGAGATCCGTAAACGAACAAAAGTCGCTGACAAAGTCCGACGGATTAGTAAGCTAAAGTGTTAGTAGACGGGGCACATAGCACGTAGAACTGACGGCCGATGGGGCAGAAAGGTTGTAGAATGGAAACGTACCGGCAAGCGCAGCGTGAGACGTGGAAAGGACAGGACAGGACGTCCACTCACAAGGTGGACAGAGGACCGTAAAGGTTGCAGAAAGCCGCTGAATGCAGGCCATTTCCAACCTTCCAAATCTGAAAGTCATCGGGAGAGGCCTACGAATATAAAACGTCCACTGCTAAATAAAGAGTGGACGTCTTATGGCTGAAATTATGATGATTATGTAGTCAATAAGCAGATTTCATAGTCTTAATTCCGTCATTTTGTATCACAGTCCACAGTGTGAATTGAGAGGTCTATGTCAAGCAAATAGACTGACGTGGGCTGAATATGATAATCCAACTATAGGGTACAATTCTCATCCGTAGAGCGCTATGTACTATGGTGCTATGCTAATCTAGTCCAGCTAATTTCCGCTTATGAGTAATTAATATGATGAGTAAGTAATTAATCCGATATAATTATCGAACGGCCCCGACCTTTTTTTTCATGTCAAGGATTTGCTTCACCTGCCATCACTAGGTCTGGCCAAGGAGTCCTGCCCACTGCCATTTTAGTGTCTTATGTAATCAATGCTTTATTTATGGAAACAAAATTAATTAAAAAAAAGTTAAGTGACAAATCTGTTTTCCGATCTTCCACATAACGAGGCAAGCGGCCAATTAATTTACACCTTTGGTCATATAAACTAAACTTTCGCTAACCCGAGATGCCCTCGATATTCGCCAGCAGATGGGAACAAAATTAACCTTCATTGAAAACTAAGTAGCTCCCGTGTTACGATGTTTATATTTTAACTAGCTGAACCTGCGTCTTCGCTCGCACGGAATACGGTTTGTCACACCTTATTTTACTTATATTAATATATATGAAATAATAGTAACCTAAGTCATTCCCAAGGGTTTAAGCTCAGCCTTTACGACAAATAATAGCCTATGTCCTTTCTCAAGCTCTTGTCTATCATTGTACCAAATTTTATCAAAATTGGTTCAGTAGTTAGGCGTGAAAGCGCAACAGACAAACAGACAGACAGAGTTACATTCATACTCGTAATATTATAAAGATAGTAGCCAACCTAAATAATTTAATAGACTTTTAAGTCACACTCATGGATATCTACTAGATCGCGTAGTAGAGTATAAACAAGAAAATTAGTATGTGAAACCAATCTCTGTTTGTTTTCAAAAGTTTCTCAATACACAATTGAGTTACTTTTTACTTCATCAATATACTAAAAAGGGGTGTTCTATACACTTTAAGTTAAGATTAATTGGTGCTTAGAGCAGTTCGTCACAGCCTTGAATCATCATCATGTCGTATGACATTTAGCTGCTTGAATCCTAATTTAAATGTCGACTACCAATTGGCGTAACTCATCCTCGGCGGCTTGAATTATTTAAATCGATACTTATTTCTAACTTTTTATCCTATTCCTAGTAGGGGTACGCTTGACTAAGTTTCTAGATAAATAATAAATATTGGACAACATCACATACATTGATTTGTTCCAATGATAAATAGCTTTAGCACTTGTGTTAAAGAAATCAGAAACAACGACGGTAATACAACACCCAGGCCCGAGACAAATAGAAAAGTTATTTTTCTACATTGACTGACCGGGAATCGAACCCGGGACCTCAGAGATAGCGACACAAGTCCGGTATGCTCGCCTCTCGGCTACGGAGGTCGTCAAGGTGCGACAAATTTGTTATTACATTTGGTTTGATGGGTGATAGACCCGTAATCGTTAGCCAAAGAAACAAGTCAATTTTGGACTATAGTTTTACATCCAGATTTATTTGAATGTGCCGTAAAGACGGCTGTAAAGAATACACTTCCTCACCGCCAACAGAAAGCGTGTCGTAAGAGGCGACTAATTCCTGTAGCACGAGATGGGTGGCAGCGTCTTCGTGCGAATTTTCTTAAAAAACTGTGCTCGCCAACCCGCCCGCCAAACGTGGCGAGTATTGGCATGGCAATCCCCCCTGATAATAAGTCATTGGGGGAGGCCTTTGTTCAGCAGTGGACATCCTATGGCTGAAATGATGATGATGAAGGTGATTATCTGAATATGCAGGCTTCCTCATGATGTTTCTTTATCACCAAGCAAGTAGATACATACGAATATACTTAGATGCTAGAAAATTCTGAGGTACGTTGGAATAGACAGATGTAAGGTGAGACTCCGACCACTTAGCTTATTTGTAAATGTTTATATATTCTACAACCGTTTGGTGTAGTGGTTCGCGCTCCGGACTACAAAGCCAACGGTTGCTGGTTCGAAACCCGCAAGAGGCGGCGCAAGTTTGTGTGATGAGCACGAGCATTTGTACCTAAGTCATGGACGTTTATAAAATTATTTAAGTATGTTTATGCGTTATCTAGTTGCCATAGTACAAGCTTTGCTTAGTTTGGGGCTAGATAATTGGTGTGATTGTGAAAACATTTTATTTATTTGTATACACTGTGCCTAAGTGACCTGTATAGCTACTGAAACTATAAAATTAAATTATTAAGTGCCAAACTAATCAATATAAATGTGCATATCTTCAAATGAGTGTAGATCGTGTGAGTGCCCAGTGAACCCGCACGCGCACAGTCGTGGGCAGTAAATCAATCAGCGTGTGTTTAAGGCGGTAGAATAGTTTCAGCCGTTAATCAAGAGCGGCAAATGCACGATCCGGATTAGAATATTGAATGTTGATGCTACGATTTTAGATTGATGCTAAGATTCGCTTAATTTTGTTCAGTTAATTGCGCTTAAATCCGTATCCTTTTAAAATAGAAATACATGTTTCAAAACGTGGAAAATGTTTTTTTTAATTTTTTTTTATTTTAGCCTGATTTGCTAATTTACATGTTATAAAATTGGGTTATTATATTATGTATTCTATTCTTGTAATAAATTAACAATCCGATATAGAATTATAATTCATTAGTAAACTTCCTTCCTTCTTCTATTTAATGTACCTATTTATAGCACCTGTTCACATATAGAATGTAATAAATACATTAAATTTAATTTTATACCTAAAATAAGTACAACTACTTTTTATATGGGACAAACATGAAAATCTTTAAAAAAATCACTTCTACATAATTATGATGTCAGCTCGAAGCCGGTTTAGTACCTACGAGTATTTCTGTTTTTTTTTGCGATTTTGATGTTGGTTCCACTGAAAAAGTTGCTGTGTCAGAAGGTGAGTCTAATAATAAATAATAAGGCCGAAAGTTACACGCTATGCTAGTTCAATAAATAAAAAATAATAAATCAATCTAACCACCCGATGAGAGTTTGAATGTTTTCGTTTGCACCGACTCTAAAAGTAACTGATTTGGTACCTATGTTAATATTAATTTTAGCTTTCAGTGTTTTGGAGTCGTTTTTTTTTTTTAATTTAAGCGTCTTAGATTAGAAACAAATTATTCAGATTACCGTCTGTCTAGCAGCACGGGCTATGCCTAATGTAGTACTTACGCGGTCCAGCGCTATCGGGAGGCTATCCTCCGCGCACGACTCCGCACTTACGGTACTCTCTTAATGCGAAATATTAATTCTGGCGAGCGTGAGTATTGCCTGCTAAACTTATTGAGATAATGAGTACAGGTAGGTACTTGGAAATAAAGATAAACATTTGGGGTATGGAGGCAAACATACTCGTACCATGGTCTATTCATGGATATCTTGCCTCTTTAACTCATCAGGAGTGATCGGAGTAGGTAGGTTAGGTAGGTAGGTGGTAGTGCTAGCATAATATTGATATGTCTTTTTTTCAAAAACTGATACCAAAAAATTCCGGAATCCCGGAGGCAAGTCCATATTAACATCAATATTTGAGATCATTGACCCCAAATCAATCTACCAACTCCGATTACTGCTCATCAGGCATACGTAGGTAATCGAGACACAATAGAAGTTCCGTTGTCATGCGGTCTCATAAGACCGCTTGTATTTTGACGAGTTAAAATTAGGACTCATTGAGGCGAATGAAATATTTAAACTCTCCATAACTTGCACTGACTTCATAAATAACTGATTACGTAGGTACGTTTAAGTAAAAATAATTGTTTGCTTTTTAGTTTTTTGGGAGCTGTTTTGTTGTATGTTTTGAGTTCTCTACAAGACGAATCGTTTGAAACCAAACAAAACATAGTTGCGACTCACCGATTTGTGGGTTCTTGGAGGATAAATTTACAAATTTTGCTCCCAAATTTAAAGCGTAAACCCCTGAAAGAAACTATTTCATTGAAAAAATACAACTAAATCAGTTTACATTTGGTGAAGATACCGCGTAACATAACACAAAAACAGTCCAATAGAGAATCTTCTCCCTTTTGAAGTCCGTTGAAAATGACTTATTTTAGGCTAGTTAACATTAGTCAATTATGTCAGAGAATATAACACATTACTTTATGAGAAAGATACTGCCCTGCTTTAAGCCTCAGAGACCAGACGATAGTCGTCTTAAGCAAAATAAGAGGTTGTTATTACAACATTATTCAGATATCACCCTATTATGAAACGTTAATAGCCCGTGATGTATAATGCTGTAAGTGAAATAAATCGCGGCTGGGAAGTGTGTAGCAGAGTCGTGAGCGCGGGCATTAGGCTGACGGATGGTGGTAGTGGGTTTAATCATGCACTGAGGATGCATTCCTTGCATCACCCGTTCCATCAGTGTTGGACCTATATCGGGTATGGTGTATTCTCACAGAGATTAATTTTGATAAATCGCCGTGGCGCTGGTGTTTTGGCAAATTTTACAGTTTTTAAATTCCATAGTAAAACAAGGAAATATGGGAGATAAGTAAATTTAAGCAATAACAAATAATATACCCAACTTCGGTAGAAATCTAAAAAGTATTCATGATAGTAGTTTAAAACAAAGTTTTAAGAAAAAAATTATAGGCTTTACAATTAAACGACAATCGTCGAGCAACTTATAAAAATTGTAATCGTAATGTATGAAATGTACCTACGTAAGATTTTCGTATCGTATCGAATTCGTAGAAATTTAATAAAAAATCCATTAGATAAACTATTTCTTAGTGCACCGTACCAAAGATGCGTAGTGGCACCGGCACGGATAGTGACACCAGTCAAAATAACAACGACATGGTTGTTTTGTTTAAATTATGCAGGAATTTTTATTTATTTAATACTAAATATTGGAGACATTTGCGCAGTAGAATTAATCCCAGATAAGGGAGGTTAATTAATTAAGTATCAACATATACATAATATTGTATTTATGTGTAAAAATAAGAAGACTAGATACTTATTGTATACCATGGTTTAATATTTAAAATCAAATAAAACGAGCGTGAAGAAATATTGGCATGCTAATGTTATATAATCATAGACGCAATGCCTTATCAAACACAATAGTTCCTTTTCGGCGAGTCTAATTAAGGCTATTTCCCGTGCGAACTAGTTCAAAGGTGCAGGCGGGACACGCGGCCGATAGTGCCAGATGAATTAATACAGGCAATGCTATCTTCATTGCGGTCCTTTGCGGTACACACATTTGCTGGATGAAGTCACGAACGCAAGAGAAGGATGTCTGAAAGTTGCCTCAAGTGTGTCAGTAATAATTTTTGTGTGACACTAAGACTACTTTGAGAAAAGAACAAAATGCCACTTGACTCCTGCGGAAAAATATCTTTGAAAAGTAATTGTAGCCGCTTGTGTATGGTATATGGTTATAATTGAACTAAAATTAAGAACGTAAATGTCGTCATAGTTATTGTATCTAATTGTGTCAAAAAGAACTATTAATTGATAAATCTATCTATCCCAAAATAATGTGCTATTTATCTTTTTTATTTAGCATTAGTTATTATGAATATCACAATGACGGTTTTTTAATTCCATGATATTTCAAAATTAAAATCGTTAAATTTATTGTATTATTTTGGTTTCAGAAATATACTACTATGTTCATACTTAACCTAAGCTATTTATACTTACGCAGTCAGATATTTTATTAATAGGAAAATAACGTATAACTAAAATATCTGACTTAGATCGCTGTTTTAAAGAAAGGTGCCCAAAAGGCTGGCTACATTACCACGCTAGATAGCTAGGCTAATCCGTTGGCCTAGGTATAAGCCAGCCTTTGTATCGAGAGATACAAATAAAAATTTGTAAGATTTGAAGGCATCATAAAATGTAGGATGTTGATTGTGCTAACATTACATAAAAGTCACTCTGCAAATTAACAATAGCTAAAATTATGTCATGTAAACTGCCAAGCACCCATAAATAGGATTACCAGATCATTTTTGACCATGGTTACACACACAGAATTATTTGGATGTCCAGGTTTCTTTACAATGTTTTTCCTTACAGCCGAGTGATTTAAGTAGTATAAATTAATAGGTATGTTTCATTATTATTATAATCAGTCCACGTCAGTCCACTGCTGGACATAGATCTCTCTTTAATGCATGCCACTGAGGCCGATCCTTAGATACCGATCTGATAGATAAGTTTACTATGTAGGTACTACATAATTTTCAAAGCTTTGATTGGTATAAACATCTCTATACAAAACATAATTGCAAAGTACAGCATCCTTAGCCGCTTGCATACAATCTACGAGCGCGATGAAATGCTCGCAGTGTAATTTTCGAGTTATAAATAAAATGGCCACTATTACAGGTGCTAAAGTGCACAATACAACAGGACTTAGGGCCTCGTACTTCAATTGTACACTAAATCGTTCTAGCGGGATATATTCTTAAGGTCTTTATAAAGTTTAATCATTTGAAAATCGCAGACGTTTGGAATATTGTTGCTCGGTTTTTCGAATGTTAGTTTAATCTTTTATCGACTTTGAAGATTGGTTATGTTAAAACTATATAATTAATTCTGATTAAAATAAAATTCACGAGATTTATCATCGGTTTTACTAAAATACAATTTATTAAGTATACATTTTCGTCGTAAAAAACTTAGTGTTAACTTCAAAAATCTGTTATGAAAAGTAGTTTTAAGTATATTTTCTCAATTCTTACACCATACATGTAGTTTTTTTATACAATTTTGTTATATCTTAAAGTAATCCTGATGATGGCACCAACCGCATCACACCAATTAGCGCGCATCGTACACCACACGTCATTTAAGATCTCGTGCTAAACCAAACAGTTCCTTACCGACCTATTTCATAAACTCACGAACGTGCATTTTTCCTATAACTACAACTATTAAAATGAACCTTACCTCTCTGACTGTAGGGGAGAGGATTTCAAAGCTTAAGCAGTGGAAAGTCGTGTGTTTTCGGTTACCATGGCGACCGAAATGTCGGTGAGGTGCAATAGTTTAATCTGGCTGCGGGCACGACCACACGAACTCGCCGCCCGCAGACCTTGGGCCGGTTGCATCGTGGTTAATCGCATCTACAGAACTAGTCTATTTCACTAGACACTAAACAATGCAATGAAAATAAATCGTACCTTAAAAGGACAAAACGAAACCCAGGACCACTATTGTTGTCCATCTATTAAATAATTAGTAAATTACGTCACATACAGAGACAAAAAGATATTTGCATTCTCACAAGCTTATAAAACTTGGCAAGAAGTAAGGTTCTGTGTGCTAGAGGTGAAGAGCTGGAAGCTGAAGTAACTGGAGAGAAGTTGTATCATTTATAGAACATTTTCATTTGTGGTTAAAATGTCAATATCTGTATTAGTGTCAAACTTGCGTGATTACTCGTAAATGCAAAGCATTATTTAAAAAAAAGGTTTTTGGTACAATAATTATTTTCTTTCATTTCTGTAACTTGTTGTTTTTGTGTGCCAAATAAAATATTCTTATTCTTCTTATTCTTCTTTGTAAAAACCGGGCAAGTGTGAACCAGCTCAAAGAACCCAAACTTAATAAAAGAAGATATGGTCGTACAGAATAATTCGATGCCCGAGTTTATCCACTATACTGTATTACCATATTTTACGCAATAATTTTTTTGAATAGCTCTATCATACAATCTGTCTTTCTGACTATGAGCAGATGCGATGACAGGTGATTTTCGGGTGGAAACATTCCTCATAAAAAACATCATTCCTATTTCATTCGAACTTAGCCGATTTTTGTATAAAGTTACACAAAAATAAGGGTATTTTTGTGTAACTTTGTACAAAAAAATCAGTACAGTATTAACGACTGATTAACGATAATCCTTGGTTAGCGTACTGTGCCACCCGCGCTAGTCGTGTCGTCGCGTGGCGCAACTGCGCGGACGCCTAAATATCAGCGCATCACCTAACCTAATGACATGTACAAATCGCTGCGCGCTGCTAAGATTTAACACTTGTTGCGAAATTCAGAAACTTACAATCATAGTAATAATGCCTCATTGTTGTTGGAAGATCTAATTAAACGGATAGTAGATAGTTTTAAAGCTACCTGACAAGTATCACCATTTCTTTTTAACCAATTCAAACTTTGATTCGTAGTTAAGGACAGTTAAGGATATATAGAGCAAAAAAACAGAAATAATTATGCCTTCATTTTTAGTTTTATTTTTGACTATTTATTTTTATTTTTTATACTAGGAATTAATCATGAAGATAAACATAAGAAGAAGCAAATATACGGACTTTCAATAACAAGCTCTCTAAGTAAGCTAAAATAATATTTACGCAATTATATTATGTCAGCATCTATATCTCATGCCATCCCATTTCATCATCATTATCATAATCAGTCCCCTGTTGGTTCTTTTCCAGCCGTTGTCAGCAGTTTTATAATCCGAACTGAGCCCAGTAATATTTGATAAATAAAACGAATGTCCACTACTAAAAAAATGATACATAAATTAATTGGTCCCCTACAAAATCGCTCCTTCCGAATAATTACGTGCGTGTGCGCAGGCCGGCTGCGCGTTGACGCTAATAAACACGTTTAGCGCCAACTGATTTGTAGCTCGAATTAGAGCTAGTATCACCCGTCCTTATTGAGACGCAAAACCTCAATTTAATTGGCTGACAGCGTGGGTAAACCGTTTAAGGATATGTTGTGGGCAAGAACTAAATGGTGTTTGCTTTATACATAATATACTTTAATAGATTTAGTAAAAGCTATTTATCGTTTAAACTACCAATATCTAAGATTTAATTTGTTCATTTTCAAATATGACAACAAAAACAGAATTTAGGATCGCCAACTATTATGCGCTTTTTATGTAAATGTCAAATAGATTACAGATTAAGTACATATTTTGATCCAAAAATAATTTAAGTGAATGGTGAACAGATGCAAAGGTATTAATATACAGGGTTAAGACGTTTATATGACAATAACTTAAAACACAATTTTTCAGAGAGAGAGCAGTTTTTACCACATCGAAATCAGGATCAAAAATATTTTATCTTATACTATATATTATAAAGCTGAAGAGTTTGTTTGTTTGGTTGAGCGCGCTAATCTCAGAAGCTACGGGTTCTATTTCTAAAAAAACTTGTTGTATTTGAGGAAGGTTTAAGGGTATACATATAACATTACGCTACCACCAATAGGAGCGAATTATCAATGAAAAATGTTGCAAAAATGGAAAAAAAAGCCTTTAAAAGCTCCCCGTTGCGTGCGCTGCACGTTAACATAAACGGTTAAAGTTACGCAAAAATCATATACATGGCGGAATTAGTCTCCTATAAAAGTTTAAAAAAAATGTGACAACATATACCTTTTTTTTTTAGATTGACTCACTAAAACCTTTTTTATGGTGATCAAAATTTTTAGCGTTGCTTTTCTTTTACTTTTAGGGCGAGGCATTGATGTGGTTTATTGTATTATTTTAAAGTGAGAAGTGACACGGATCGTTGATAAGTGTACGAGTAAACTGTTAATTTGTATGGAGTATTTACGAAAAAAAAAACACAAATTCAATATTAGTTCCATGGTAAAAGTTGCTTGTATAGACTAGAAAAACGGTGTTTTCATTAGTTATGTATGATCTTCTCTACCGTGTAATGTTATATTTTAAAAATAAATTGAGTTTTGTAAGCTACAAATTCTCATGCTAAGTTTTCGTGCACGCCGCATCGCGGTGAACGCCTAGTTGGCGGATATTTGCATTCAGACGTGCTACTTCACACGTCAAACTCCGCCTCGTGAGATCACCTTGACCACGTCTCGTTCCAAACGAAACATAGAGCAAAGGTTAAATTCCTAAAGGTACCAAATCATTAGGTACCCTCATTTCAAAGAACGAACAAGTAGCTTGTTTGGGCAGTTTCAACTTATTTTTCATTTTTAAAGGAAGAAAAACATTAACTGGTCACCCATTTCTTTTATAACAATTTTGTTGCTTCTTTGATTTTATTGTTTGTGTCAAATCTAACAGACAAAACATAATGATGTGAATTGTTTTTATTTAATTTATTTAATAATAAACCGTTTCCCTGACGAAGAGTAGACAAAAATTGGTAAAACGATTGTTATGTATCAATAAATCAATATGATTTACCGGACAGGGAAATCTGTTAGATTTAAACACCCAATGTTTGGCACTTATATTTTTTAACCTACCGGTACTGTTTTTCTCATTTATTCCTAAAGTTTTCTTATTTTGCGCCAGGTCCTCATCAAACACTGAGGTCACATGCCCATTTTAAACAGCAGAATCTTAAGGAAGTGCAACAAAGGCCGGCTTTACTAAACGAACGCAGCTCAATTAGCCGCAGGAATGAGGAAGGTAATGATGTGATCACCGCACAATAACTGTCCAGTACATGGTAACGAGTTGGTTGCTTTCTCAGCTTCGTTGCAAACTATTGTCTGCGATTTTTCCTCGTGAAAAAGTCATAAGTGGGATGGGTTGTAGCGAACAGGTTACTCAATTGTTTAGTTGACGAGATGTTTAATCATAAAAATTAAACCCCCCTTAATCATAAAAATTAAAAGATTCTATGAAACCGGGTTTATATTATAATGTAAAGTTTTGCCTCGTTGCTTCTAAGGTAATATTCGATAGAATATGATGTCAGAACTTTAACTATAGCATTGCTCTTTAGCAATGCTGTAGCTAAATTAATTTTTTTGGCTAAGTAGGTAGTCAAATCATCATCTTCATCATTTCAGCCTATCATCGGGGGGGATTGCCAATACTCGCCACGCTTGGCAGGCGGGTTGGCTAGCGCAGTTTTTTAATAAGATTTCGCACGCAGACGCTGCTGCTCGTCTTGTGCTACAGGAATTAGTCGCCTCTTACGCCATGCCTCCTGTTGGCGGTGAGGAAGTGTATTTTTTACGGCCATCCCTACACGGCACGGTAGTCAAATACTGTATTTATGAAAAAAAATGCATAAAGCTTAATAAAAAAAAACTGTGACAGAGTTGTATAAAATTTCTTAAATCTGAACTGATTAAACAGTAGATCGTTTTAATTATACCTCACTTAACCATCGGTTATAGTGACTGTACCAAGTCGCGGTGCCACCGACCCCACCCATATCATAACATACGCGCCGCTCGCGTAATTACCATCGACGAGCACTCTTCCATCCGAAAAAACCCATCTCTCCCATTGTTCCCGCCGATTTTCCCACAATTCGCCTTTTACAGCTACACCAGTCTTCCTGAATGTCCCGCAAAAACTGTATTAATTGCATTCCGTGTCTCAGTTCTGAGCCGGTTAAGTTTTTGTCCAGAATAGGAAGCTCTCTACGTTAGATAATCAATTTACTGTGCGACATGTCTAACATAAGTATATTGTATTGTAATGTAGAATTGCACTTGATGCGTGTTTTCTCATGTAATTAGAAAAGCTGTGACCTGTGGTAAGTAAAGAGGTTGATGAAGTGCTTTTCTATGTTAGAAACGTTTTACTGTTAGGTTATCTCACGGACATAAGAGAAATATTGTCTATCAAACAGTATAATATTTAATTTTCTATTAAAGTAACATGGAATTAGAACACGCATTTTAAGAATAGATCATTCGTTGGTTTTAATATTTTTTTTGAATGGTAACCAATCCTCCGCGAGGTTTATTTCTGTTAATGTCGAGTCTTAATAGTTTTAATAGAGTGTTCACAATAAATCACAGGTGTTTAGTGTTTTATTTCTTCACATTGGGATTCCGTGAAGGCCACTCTTCCCGTAGAAGCAGGTTTCAAGCGCCGTGGGTTAAGGGTGGGTAAAGCAAGTTGTCGGCTACAAGTAGCTCGATTGAATACCGTTGATTGTGGTGTTTCGATGTTGACGGTTGACCTAAATATTTATGAAAAATGAAGAGACGTTTTTTTGCATTAGGCTTCCCTTGCCCTTACGGGGCATCACATGTACACTTGCTCCCGTATGCCATGCAACAAAGATATTGAATTGAATTGAATTCCAATTAGCATTGAAATGGCGAAAATTCCAAAATTCAAAATTAAATAAAAAATCATATCCTGAATTCTTTGTGATGGAGTTTTAATATTTTAAAAATATTTTGGTCATCAGTAACTCCTATCTCTTATTCTTTCATATCATCTTTGATCCTTCGTAAAGTTTACTGGTGTATTTGTTTGTTATTCGTCAATACGTTACATTTCGACACTTGAAGAAGAAAATTTATGCATGATGCAATCATAGCCTGCCAGATCATCCTTAACCATTGCTAATAACCCAATCCACATGATTACCATCTCGAAGGCTGTACCAAAATAATCGTCGTTACATAACAGCTTTCGCCTAACTAGGGACACCCTCACGTATGCACCTTTTACGGCCAAAACCCCTCTTATTTCGAGTCGTGACTGGGGTAACCATTTGATAGGTACGTGATGGACTTGACAGAATGGTTTACTTTTTTTTTTGTTGATTTATTGAATGATAATTTTCAATAAATCAACAAAAAGAAATTAAAACGGCCCAAATTTACCAATCTTTCAAACTCTGTACAGAAAAAACAGAAATGGTAGAACTACTATTATTCTTATTGTGAAATGAACTATATTATTATTGTGAAATGAACCAGTCTGTTGGTGTGTAACTTGGCGTAATTGGGTCTGAATTAAAACTTTCTGCAATGTGATCGTCTCAAATGTAAACAACTTTTTTTTACCCTTAAATGAGTTGGTACACGAATTACCTAGTCTTAGATATTTTTGGCAACACGTGTTCATTATTTTATTTCTGAACATTTCTTAACTTTTTATAACAATCAAAGATGATTTAGTTAGAACATTTTGACTTGAGATTCAATATTAGTAAGAGGGTAGAGAAAGGAGATCATTAAAAAAATACAAACTTTAATACTGACAGTGATATTCTTGATCAAGTAATTGTACGAATAGTAAAAATACATTTTGGGCCGCAAAAGTCGCACATTCCTGCAAATATTATAACCAATGAAACCAATATCAAAATGACCATAAAAAAGTTCACTTCCCTATAAAAATCGTAACATGTACATATGGTTGGTCATTTAGTATGGAAAACTAATCAATGAAAATTGGCCGTGTAGATGAAAGAGAAACGTAACTTCTCATATCAACACGTCTGTTTTCAAATGGTAACCCTATTCATGACGTCGGGATTCACATGAGAAACACCGGTACACGCGAAACTATCAGTCAAACCACTACTTAAACATCCACATAAGTCACGACCGAGAGTAACAGTTTAATAATGTCCGCGGCGCAGACCCCACTGACCCCTGTGAAATACGGTTGAACGGACTTAGGCCATATTTCCCCATGTATCGCTGGGAGTCGTGTCTTCCTTGGTGGAAATAAAACGCAGGGTCCATCTCTGAGGCCATCGGTGCCTTAGATGCGCTATTTTTCTGTCCAATACCAAACAGCGTAAGTCACATTCCTTGTCCAATCAAATCTCGACCGTAATGACAAAATTTTAGGACGCAAAGTTAGTGTAGGCGTGCAGGGGCGTGCGTTTAAGACAGTAGTAAGGGCAAGGTGCGAATAATGTCATGGGAAGCCTCAATGGATAAGCGGACAGCGCATGGACTGCTGACCGGTAAGTCATCAGATGAACCGTGCAATTCTCACCTTTATAGCTACGCTGATAGAGTCGATGAAAGATAAAGAGCAAGTTTGTCTTGAAGGTCGTAGGTGATGTCAGTCGTGATCCTAATAAGTGTAAATCTGCTGGATGTTTCCTAGGTTTGCATAAAGATTTCGATTTGCTGGCGCGCTGGATCGTTATCTAAGACAGATGCGTTGGAATAAGTACGGATTAAGATTCTAAGTAAATTTTATGTAAAGACGTGTGCATAATATGAGTAGAATTAGATTATAGATTTTTATTTAAAACATAGCAGTTTATTCATTGCGTTTTCTGAATCCGTTCTTTGGTTATTCTTTTCCATCAGATTTGAAAATATCAACGCTCTACCTCTTTGGGCTTTGCAGTGTCCAGAAAAGCGTATGTCTAGCTGCAGTGGTCTGACATTTTATGATATTAAAATTAGGTGTAAAAATGTAATTTAAACGGTGTTGAGATACGTTTATAAAAGATAGACGATCTGGTAAAGGTTGTAGGAAGCCGCTGGAGGAGGCCGCTTCCAACCGGACAATCTGAAAGACATTGGGGGAGGCCTATGTTTAGGTGGACTTCCTACGGCTGAAATGATGATGATGATGATATTTGGTAAATGAATCCGGAAGAAATTTAAGGCTGCTTTATGAAAATTTTATCATGTAATGAAATACACCGCCAACAGGAGGCGTGTCGTAAAAGGAGACTAACTCCTGTAGCACGAGACGGGCAGCAGCGTCTGTGTGTCAAATGTTATAAAAAACTGCGCTCGCCAACCCGCCTGCCAAGCGTGGCGAGTATTGCTCCAATGAAAGTCATTGGGGGAGGTCTATGTTCAGCAGTGGACGTCCTATAGCTGAAATGATGATGATGATGAATGAAATACTATCATCGGCAAACACCTACTTCTTTACCCTCTGCAAAAACCTAACCAAAAACCGGATAAGTGCTAGTCAGACTGCCCGCCAAGGGTTCCGTACAAATTTGTAGGCACATTTTATTAATAATTCAGGAATCGAGTCTCGTAGTTTAATTACAAAATTTAATAACAAATGTATAGTTTTCAGATTTTTCTTTGTACTTGTAGTATAAGATGATATTACTTGCCAAATATCATAGCTTTAGGTCAACGGAAAGTACTCTATAAACTTTAATTCACATAAGTGTCAAAATATATGTTTTCGGGCATAAACGGCTGTATTTTTTTTACGTTAACTAAGAGGTTTGATTTTTTCACAGCTTTAAGAGACTATAGACTTGAGTATATGGTTTTAATTTCAACTCGATACCTCCACGTATTCCAGAGATAAAGAGTCTTGACAGACATACGGACAGACAGACAGACGGACAACAAAGTGATCGTTTAAGGGTTCCTTTTTTTTATTTTTGAGGGACGGAACCCTAAAAACTACCAAGTCAATACTAAGGTTTAGGTTTCAAGTTAGTGGTAGAATTGGAAATGCCAGGAGACATACGTCCTCCGCCCCGCGCCTTATACGTGCGGCCTTAGTGCTTCGCCGTTTGCCCTTTCCCGCAGGAAAGCTGGGTTCGACCCACTGCCACAGACTTCTTCTAATGGACACTAGCAAGTCAAAAACTTGTACTAGCTGTCCCGGCAAAACTTCGTACCGCCTCTTCATAATTTTTTTTTGGGATTAGTTTCCGATGTTTTATTAGTTATTCTGCTATTCGGGGCGGAGACAAATCGGTCCAGCCGTTGTCGACTTATAAATGGTGTAACTAACCCGACTGTTTTATATATCTATATATTATAAATGTGAAATTTTGGATGGTGGATGTTTGTTATTCAATCACCCCAGAACGGCTGAACGGATGTAGATTCTTTGGCACAGAAATCGATAGTCTGAAATAAAAGATAGAATTTTAGGACTTTTATTCCGGAAAGGGGCAGAAAGGTTCTAGAATGGAGACCGCGTACCGGCAAGCGCAGCGTAGGACGTCCACTCACAAGGTGGACAGACGACCTGGTAAGGGTCGCAGGAAGACGTTAGATGCTGGCCGCCTCCAACCAGCTAATCTAGAAGGCACGAGGCCTAAATTCAGGGACGTCCAGTATGGCTGAAATGATGATAACGATGATTCCGGAAAACGTACGGTTCCCGAATGATGCAAGTTAACTGTCATTATAGATGGTGCGTCATAACGTTAGATGTCGCTGTTCAGTTGGCAAATAATTTTGAACATGAAAAAATATTTGACATGTCCTGGTTTTTAGTTTAGACTAACTATGGTTTTGGAAAGACCACGCGAACGAAGTCGCGGGCAACAGCTAGTAATAAATATGCGTCACACAACAAACCAATTTGTATAGTCTTAAAATAAAGCATTAACATGTAATACAATTTAGAGACAATGAATCTATAAATTCGCTAAAGGCATCTCCCAGCACGCATAGACCCAAACCAATTAAAAAATCGTCTACTGAATTGGCCTTACAACACCTCTCTATCCATACCGCACTGGGCCCGCGTGGTAGTGTATGGCCTAAACCACCTCGTAGTTGGGGTGAGGCCTGTGCCCTGTAGTGGGATGTATAAGGCATACTTAACTCTTTTTTTTTTACTTTACTTCTGAATTGACGCGAACCAGGAACGAACCCGGGACTTGTCCAAAGGGTGCCACAACTAATATTTTACTTTTTTACGTTTCTATAGACTTCCAACACACTGGCAGCGAGATTTAGGCTGAACCTGGTAAAAAGTGCAAAATAAACTGTGTTGGTATTCTTATGAGTTAAATAAGTATATCTATCGCATAATGGTTGCCCTTTCCTGTAGGATGCGCCCGCGCGGCTCACTGACCCACTGAGGCGTGCACTCACCTTTCAACCGGCTGGGCTGGTGCTGATTTACACAGGTCGATTTTATTAGTAATGCACTATGCAAAAGGCATACCTAAACTGTAAATAATATTATATATTCAAACTGAAATTCTGAACAAAACATATCATTTACGACATTTTGTCAAAGAGTATATTTTGTTGTTTGTAATTATTTTTTCTATGGATTGGCGTGTGTTTCATAAGTGCACACTAAAATAACGTAATTTTAGCTATTTGCAACTTTAGGTATGCCAGGCTTTATATAAAAAAGGTTCAGTCATTTTAAAAAAAACACTAACACTGCACACGTGGCCCCAGGCTATGGCCTTCTTTTGAGGACAAAACATACCTTTAGGAACTACATATTGGATGGTGATAAGAGGGCGTAAGAACCTCAGTCACTTTTATCAGTGATAGAGTAACAACATTCATTAAGGGACTAAAAACAAAAACAAGAAAATATTACAGTCGTTATACAAAGTATGTAGGTATGAAGTGAATTATAGAAACCGCATTATGTGCCATAATTATAAATAAATAAATAAAATTAATTACTTGTAATAAAGTATAATATTTAAATAAAACATTGACGTCTCAATGAAAGTAGTGTAACTTAAAGCGTAAATTGTCAGGATGAATAATTTTAACTTGTTTTTTTCAAGCCATGATTTTTTCAGTGTTCATTTTGGTCAAGTCACTTAGATTTGCTGTCAACCAATAGGAATGATAATATATTATAAAATCATATATTCTCTTGTAAGCGTGTAATCAAACTTGTACCGACTTAAACAGAGGCACAGCAACATCTTTTACTATGCTATAACCAAATCGTGCAGCGTGACCAAAATCGACCCGTGTAAATCATCCTTTGGGCTGATTGCTTGCACTTTGCAAGTTTAGTCTATTTGTGAAATTATATTAACAATAATTAGTTCAGTAACGTATTCTAAGAGTTCTTACTGATATTATTTATGATAGAAAAAAGTAAAGAAATAAAGAAAATAGGCAGTAGTTCATTTTTTTGACGATCTCCGTAGCTGAGAGGACGCCGGACTTGGCGTCGCCATCTCCGAGGTCCCGGGTTCGATTTCCGGTTGGGTCTTTTCGGGATTTCTATAACACAAGTGCTTTGGTTACCTACTTTAGGATCAGGAGCAGTGTGTGATGTTGTCCAATATTTATTTATTTATAAACTTTATTGCACAGATAAAAATAGTACAAAGGGTAGACTAAATGCCATAAGGTATTCTCTGCTAGTCGACCATTAGACTAAACATAAATGTGGTGAGTTTTGCTATGGGTACCGCATGACACAGAGTAAGAGCGCGGTAGCAGGGTGCATCGTAGTGCGGCCCCGATTCTGCGTTGTGATTTTTTCCCGCCAATTGTTATACATAAAATGGATGCCACATCTACCTCGCACTAGAAGCCTTATTCCCTTAATTTATTATTCAAAATACAGTTTCAATTCATTACATTAAAATAGTGTTTTCGTACGTTAATAACGTCTAATTGTCAAAATACAACTATAGTTAGTAATGCGACTAAGAATACCGTTTTTGATCTTAATGTTACTGGGACCGGATCGACACTGGATTGAGACTACTGTTTAATTATGGAAATTGGGCCTCTGGTACTTTTTAATTGAGGAAATTAAGCTCCAAAGCCAAATAAAAGCCAATTATAACGCATTATAAAAATTACGACTGCGCCCTAAATAAATTAATATTGGACAACATCACATACATTGCTCTGATCCTATGATAAACAGCTCAAGCACTCGTGTTACAGAAATAAGAAACAACGGCGGTACCATAACACACCCGAGACAACATAGAATTTTTTTTTACATTGACCGACCGGGAATCAAACCCGGGACCTCAAAGGTGTCAAATCCAGTATGCTCGTCTCTCGGCTGTAGAGGTCGGCAAGATCACTAAGATATGTATCTCTTGACAACAGCACATCAGAAATCGTAACCTAACCTTACCATAGTATGTTAGTCCCACAGTCACCCCGACCTACCACACAGCAACAAATCGCTACATCAAAAACCATTACCAAATGCGCATCACTGGATTCCTGCATAAATCAGCAGGAATGCCACGAGGCAACAATAATTACCTTTGACCTTATTTTGACATTTGACTGTGTCGCAAGCGGCATTGACTGTACCGGAGATTCTATTCTCTGGCTATCTGGCAGTACCATCGCGCTGGGAGGAGCCCGATTAGATATATAACCTGGGCCTGTGAAAGTTTATTGTATTCAACAATATAGCCTGGTGAGGGTGATTTGACCTCCTGAATGATTTGTGGAAAGGTAGTCTTCATGTCAGTCAGGGCTTGATAACATTACCAATTCACACTTAAAGTGTCGGTTTATTACCGGAATTATATAAAAGCCATGTTTGGGAACATTATAACGATAAAAATACTGTTTGATGCTAAAAAGTATCGATACTTTTAACGTTATTTTTAACAATTCTTCCCTCATAACTCGTGGCGATAGCATTGATTATGATTTCATGTTATATTGGAACGGCTCTGCAGCATTAATTGTTTTAGCTACCCTCCTAACCTATGGTTTTCGTCCTCCTAAGATGGGACCGTAAGACACACAATGTTGTTTAAGATATTGTAACATCTCTACCTGGTCTGAAAAATTTCGGATAGGTACATGAAGTCCTAGCCTACACTGTGTCGATACTAATAGACAGTGTAACGTGAGCAGACTGAAAGATTATGAGATAAGAAAACGTAATTTACACTTAGCGGTGAAAATATCGGTATACCTAAGAGATTAACGTTACTTATATATTATGGTACTTGTTGAAGTGTCGTTACCCGAATCAAGTAGCATTACAATACCATACGAGGTATTAATTTGTCCAGAGGCGTCTTCCAGAACACCCAGACACGAGCCAATTTAGAAAGCTTTTCTAAATTAGCCCAAACCGGGAATCGAACCCAGGACCCTTTTCGTTCAAGGCGAAATTGTTAATGTCGAATAAAACCCTATTTAATGACCCTAGCTAAAACATGGTGCTGAAACATTAATATACTAAAGTATTTTGCTTGACAAGTATTCATTAATCCTTTGACTGCCACGAAACTAGACACAATAGAAAATTGATTGGGGGTCACGAGTAACCACCATGGCGCTCAATGTGTTAAGTATATATACAGATTATAAGCTGCATTGCCATTCGCAGTGGAAAAAAGGCAGCCAGAGATAGCTCATCAACTTCAAATTGTCTCAATCGATATTGAACTCTACATGTGAACCTTAATGATCGAAATCGGTTGTGGAAAGTCATTTTGTGGTAGGTTGACAAGCTGTTGACTGTACTGTGTTGTATGAAATATATTTACTGTTGCCGTAGAACCGATAACCGATGAGGTAGACCTGTTCTCGAGTGGAGACCGCGACTAGGCAAGCGCAGCGTGGGGCGCCCTCCGACAAGGTGGAGCGACGATATACGCAAAGCTGTTGGCAGCGTATAGAACAATGTAGCCGAGGATTGGGCTTAGTTAGGTAGATGCCTATGACCCGCAGTGGACTGACTTAGGCTGATTGTGATGATGATGTACTTACTATGTTATTTTTTTACGTCGACAAGACAAACAAATCCCAGCTAGGCTCTGTTACCATTATAATTTCAATTAATTCTTACTACGGCCACCATATTAGGTAAATTTGTGTTTAGTAATAAATTTTCCAGTTCAAACTACCAAAGCGCATCATAATATTATTATGGCACTGTCGTTATGGCGCAACACGGCCCGCGAAACTTATCGAACAATAGAATCAAAACAATGTCAAAAGTTTGCGACCTTTGCGCCGATTTAAATATGCACTCTTGCGCATAAGGCCCGATATAGCAATAATCGAGAACCGTAATTGTTTACTGGTTTGATCTGTTCGCCTGTCAATCATTTCACTTTGAACATTATGGTCTACATTGGGCAGATTTATGCGAGAGGGAATCAGATGCAATTGTTCTTGATTAGCGAAAGTATTGTTGTTTGATAAAACTGACCACTGATAAACTAAAACAGCAGACAATCTGACCTGGGATCCAATTCACTAGACTTCTATCTGGTCTTAGAATCTATGATACTCATTGATTTGAAGTACCAATGATTAGTATATAACAGTCACTTAATACATGGTCGTAGTTTTTACCAATTTTGTTTTTTGAGTACTTTTTTGAGATCCTTTAGCGTTTCGTAGACATTTTAGTTTATGTGTGTCTTTGGTGTATGACTATGGCTTAATTTGGCTTTATAGTGTAATGCAGCTTTCTGAGTAGTGACGGTCAGTGTTTCATTGGATACATTTGTTTTGAAGTCACAATCTAGCAATAGTCAGGGAATACTTTTTTTTTAAAACTAGGACACTTTTTTAACGAGTAATATAGTGTTTATGAATATAGCGACGCTTTTAATCGTGTCTGTTTGTAAACAATATTTTAATTAAGGAGAGATCAATCATTGGCTGAATCGTTGTCGGTCAATAGCTTGTCACATCTCGCATGACACCAAATCGCGTCCTCGCAGCATTTGTCGCAGAGGCGGGGCGGGGCGGCGCGTGATCGATGGGACGGCGCGTTGCGCAAGCGCATCGTTAGCGCGGACGCCCCGCATGGCCCTAGGCCGAACTGGAGCAAGGATTTTTGCACTCAGGTCATGTGATTTTTGGGAGTTTATAGTGTGTCGATTGAACCGCATACACTGTGGACGTATTTTTGAAACATTTGAGTTATATTTCATAAACGAAATCTCAAGAATTGTAGGAAGAAAGAAAAATATTTATGTTCATAAAATATCACAAATAAACACTTACAATATATGGTTGCCACTCAGCTTTTTTTAATGGCAAAAGTTGCCATAACGCTGGTTTTCTGTGGAAACTATTGAAGTAGACAAAGTCACTGACCTACTACAAAAAACATTTTTTTTTACGAATCATGCGCTTTTGTGTGAGAATTTGAGTGCTCATGCTTCAAAAATAAGGTCTTCTAGACCAAAAAATATGTTCCTACTAACTGCGTACCACTAAACACTAAATGGAAGAAATAACGTGGTACTGGTAAGCTTAGATGATAATGGCAGGATGGGCTGGGTCCCAGTTTCAAAACCATTCGATAGTAAATTGGTGACCGGAAAACCAGGTGACACTATACGACTTTTTAACATTTGTGTCACGTGATTTATCTGTTGTTAGTTATTAACGGGTTCTCAAGGTATCGAATGGCCTGGAATCTTTCGAGAGAGATTGGTACTTTAGGTGCAACACAAGTTTGGGCACATAATCATCGTCATTATTACAGCCATAGGACGTCCACTGCTGAACATAGGCCTGTCCTAATGATTTCCTAATTGGCCGGTTGGAAGTGGTCTGCATCCAGCAGCTTCCTGCAACCTTTACCACGTCGTCTGTCCACCTTCTAGGCGGACGGTGGTGGTAGGTATGTTTGGTTGGACCCATAATTTTTCTAAAATACCTAAACGCAACATTTATTTGACGACCGACAGGTGTAGTCCGGATTGCAGAGCCAGTACAAACTGATGTCAGCTGACTGGCGTTTCAGAGTGTTCGTTTTTGCAATTTCGATTTGGGTCACTTAGTCTTCTAGAAAAAGTTTTTGAGCAGTAGAATCACGCCCTAGAAGGAGGTTAACTAATAAATGATGACCTTAAATACCTTTTTGACATCTACAATCGGGTAACAACTACAATCCGCAGACGCGTCCGTGGGAGCGATCCACTGACGGACGTCACGACTCCTCGGTCGCACACGGCCGGGCCGGGCTAACACGCGAGCCAAAGAAAACATACACCGTAACCTCACTATACTAAATTAATAATACTTCTACCTTGAAAAGAAATGGCACTAGCCTGCTCGAAAAAAAAAAACTTTAGAAGCTGATAACTTATGGCCAACAAATTAAAAAATTAATGTTTTCGTTCGCACTGACACCAAAAATATCTGATACATTTTATTGTGACTATAGCCTTAGGATTTATAGTTTAGAAGTCGTTTTTTATTATAAATACTTTCATCTGATATGTTTAAGTTAAGGCAAATTAGACAAACAGTTTGTCTAATTTGCCTATTGCCACGTGTCGGTGTGAATACGTCTATTCAAGCGATTGCCGTTCCGAGTTTCAGACTACACAAAGTAATTGATTCAGTCTTGGGGAAATTAATGTATTATATTTTTCAGTAAAGTACCTACCACTGATTATGGTTGAACTACCTATTCATGAATTCTAAGTCCAGATTAAAAAATCCTTATGAAAAAACGACAAAAGTGCATGGACTTAAGTCCATGCACTCATGTCGTTTTTTCATAAGGATTTTGCCTGCCTGCCTGCCTGCCTGCCTGCCTGCCTGCTTTGCTCGCAAAGTCGCAAAAAAAGGCTGACATAGGTGACTGAGTTGGTTCGCCATTTCTTCTCTTCACCAGCCAATATGTATGGTATGGTGGTAGGGCAAAGCTATATTTTGGGACATGTATAAGTGCCCGGAAAAGGGCCTATATTATACTGAATGAATGAGTGAAGTTAAGTCTTGTTTGAAGTTAAGTCTTGTTTGTAGACATGTATAAGTGCCCGGAAAAGGGCCTATATTATACTGAATGAATGAGTGAAGTTAAGTCTTGTTTGAAGTTAAGATACTGGTGTAGAGGGTCAATGTACCTGCTCGAGCAACCTGGGAAACCGCGGATAGCTCATGGCGATTGGGAGAAAATTGGCAGTGACAGATGGAAAGTGGAGGAATACGTTGATGATCAATTAAACATTCTGAAATGGTTACAGTGACCTCTATAGGGTAAAGAAGACGGCAAGTTTGTAACATT
Organism: Anania hortulata; assembly: GCA_963576865.1. NCBI lineage: Eukaryota > Metazoa > Arthropoda > Insecta > Lepidoptera > Crambidae > Anania > Anania hortulata. The sequence continues at coordinate 5,087,269 of OY756400.1, forward strand.
GTTCGGATCTTAGGCAAGATTTGAATTTCACAGGGACAAATCATTTCTTTTATTTGTGCTAAATACAGTGTGATGTCTGAACTTTAAACATGCAAACTTAGTTATTATAAATATAATTCAGAATAGGTTTTTATAATAATTATAATAACTAGTACACATTTTAGTAAACACGTGAAAATGAAAATTTCTTTATTCGCAATGCAACTCTCAGAATCATTTTTTTGCACTGTTTTCGACTTCAGGTTTCCCTGTGTAGAATACAGGCTCTTCCTTAACTTATATGACTACTTATGCAAAAGATTGCTATCCTCAACATTTGTCGCATAGTCATGGCAAAACATAAGCATGCGTGTATGCGTATGAAGGTATGAATGTGAGTTAGTGTCGTGTGTGTTAGTATGTGTGTGTGTGTTAGTGCGTATATGTGTGTGTTTTGTTCTGTGATTCCCTTGTAGGTCTCTTATAGAAAGTTATTGTACGTATATTAACAGTAGGTCCAACACCCTTTCATGGTCGTTAACTATTAAATCAGACTTTTTATAAATGGCTTTGTCGCGACGGAGCCACATCGCATCGTATGACCGTGCTCTTATTTACCATAGCAACGATAACCACAGCAGCGGGTCGTGCAGTCCACGATGCGAAATGACTATCAACAAACAATACTAATGAAGTACAATTCCAGAAGCCTCGAGTTTCAGACTCGGCTATAAATTAGGCTCCGTGCGCGCGTCCGATCGCCCGGCACGATTTGAGCCGTTTTGAGTCGGTCCGGTGTATCGCCGGAGAATAGAATTAGGCATTACGCTATCGTAGATTCTTTCTGTATTTAGAACGAGCAGCAGATATTATGTTTTTGTAACGAGTGAGAATGGTGTAGTCGAAGTCTCACCCACACACACGAACTTTTACAAAATCTACATGGGGAATTTTCGTTTTGGAGTCGACAAATTCACATTCTTATGCTCATTATTATCATCATTTCAGTAGGACGTCCACTGCTGAGCATAGGCCTCCCCAAATGACTCATACTCAAATTCAACTTATTATATGGAACCAATATCATAATTTCAAAAATTAAAACACTTCCTTTAACAAATCGTTACAGCTAATGGTCACTTAAGGTGCGTACAAATCTGGCAAACGGGGCTATTGGAGTGCGCGCACTGCGGCGGGTTTGCAAGATCTCTATGCACGCTTAGAATTGAAATCCATGAATTTGTACCTCTGACTCTGGCAGATACCTATCGTGAGAAAACCAGAACATTCGGATTACACTGTATGTGTATCCATCAAATCAAACCATAAAGTCCGTTTTTCTGTGCTTGGCGAATATTGTAAACAATCTTTACGTGTCTTTTAACACAATTAATGTTGCATAAAATCAACGACCACTTAGAATAAAATGTATTTTGTGTTAAATAATTGATTACAACAGTAGATTATAATTTTTGTGACTACCTTATTTTTAAACAAATTATTTCTTTAAAAAGGAATATCAAGATTGTATAATCAGTAAAAAAAAACAACTATAGTGCAAAATGGTTGGGTTTACTGTCTTATTAGTGTAACATAGGTACTTCATGGTTTTCTTAGAATAATAAAAATATTTTCCCATCAAACTAGTTAGATATAGGTATCACCTTTTTGTTAGCGAAAATTCTGAAAACACTAGCTTTTGCCCGCAACTTCGTCTGCGTTGACCTTCCCCGAATAAAAAGTATCCTATGTGTTAATCCAGGCCAGTCTACAGTATGCCAGATTTCATCAGAATCAATTTAGTCGTTTTTGCGTGAAAGAGTTACAAACATCCATACTCACAAACTTTCTCATTTATAATACTAGTAGGACGAACGCGGACGACAACCTTTACACTTACAAAATTAAATTGAGAAAAGTTATTAGTTTATAGGGCAATGTTGTTTGTATCATGAGTATATTATATTTCATATACTCGTTTGTTTATTACTGTGCATCTGTACTATATTTTGTGGCAGCGAAATAAACATCATTCATTCATTCATTCATTTGACACCAATAAAAATTAACCCTAAAATTACTAGACTTGCTACATCTAACAACATCCAAGGTACAGGGACGGTACAAAAGGACAAAGGAAGAAAGGAAGGCGCTGAAAAAATAAATGGCCTATCAGAATAGGTACGCACTTATTTTTCCAAATTGCTTTTTTTTTGTACTGAGAAATTTTATATTTGTGTGGTAAAATATATGCCGAAAAACTAAAGTGCTTCACTAAAATTACTATATCCACTACCGAATCAATGATTAATCCCCAAACTAAACTTGTTGCCAGTACTAACCAGTAACGTCTAGATATCGCATAGACATAACATACAAGATGATTTTTTAATGAGTACACAGATTTTAATATAGTGTTCTACCTATACATATTAACTACTTTAAGAGCCGATTTTTCAATAGCCAGATAACTTTTTTTATAAAGAATAAGTGTGTCATATTGACAGTTTTCGTATAGAAAATGTGTCAAAGCGTCAATTTTATTCGTCGGATAAAAGTTATCTGGCGATTGAAAAATCGGTCCTTACTATAGAACGAATTGTAAAATCGATAAAAAATATCAGCTCACCTATAGTTGACGACCTCCATAGCCGAGAAGCGAGCATACCGGACATGGTGTCGCTATCTCTGAGGTCCCGGGTTCGATTCCCGGTCTATCAATGTAGAAAAATAACTTTTCTATATTGTCTCGGGTCTAGGTGTTGTGGTACCTTCGTTGTTTCTGATTTCTGTAACACAAGTGCTTAAGCTACTTATCACGGGATCAGAGCAATGTATGCGATGTTGTCCAATTTGTAGTAGTCGCAATACTACTCGATCAAATTGTATGGAAGAGCTGTTTTTTTTTTCTAGGTTTTACTATTTGTCCTATACTAAAAGTTGTTTATATTTATGAGTAGAACACTTTGTTAAAAATTGAAAGTCACCCTGTATAATATACCGGTAGTAGTATAAATCGCTGACTCAGATACAAATGTTCATGCTCATCACACAAATACTTACCCCTTATGGAGTTTAAACCCGCGACCGCTGGCTTTGTCGTCCGGAACGAACAGCACTTGACCAAGACGGTCGTCTGGCTCTACTAATTGTTTCAGCCCAGCTAAACTTAAATTGTCAGTCAATTTCCAACTCGAAGCTATAAAAACTGAATTACCGAAGCTAAAGCAAAATACACAATCAAAGCCAATCTAACAACCGCGATCTGCGTAAAGGCATTTACACACGAGGCAATCGGACGCGCAGTAAACGCCGCGTTTTACGGGCGTTTTCGCTTTCACGCCATTTGCAATAAATCACTACGCCACCGAGTGGGCGACAGCGCCTGTGCGAATCATGGTCAATCGTGGACGGAACAGTCGAACGTTTATTTAAACGCGATTTTTAAAAGACAGACAAAAGAAGTTAAAATTATAATCAAATTCTAGTTAACTTATTACAAGTAAATAAAATAAAAAATATATTTTTCGCGAGATTTATTTTTTATAATTTGTTTTATGCTGTAAATTTCCATCTTGTATTGTATTGTCTTTTACTTTATTTTGGTCCCATTTCTATGTGTCCTCCAGACACTGGTTGTAAATCTGAAAATAGAAAAAAAGTATTATAATTTCATGTTTCGTAGCACAGCAGAAGGGGTTTGTAGACTAATAGTTAATACCATTTAAGTATACTAAATGTTATAATTCGGTAAACTATGGTACAGAGGACACCGCGACAGTTGAATTCTGAATAGATCTGTATGTGCGAGGGGCGAGTGGGTCGCGCGCGCCTTTATATAAGGTCTAACCAAAATAGTGCTCAATGTTTCTAGAGGTCAACTGGTACACAATAAGGTTCATGTTTATGAAAATAAAAAACATAAACTTTACAATGTATTTTTCTTAATTACACTCTTGTTCTTCTTCTTCCTTGCCTTCTCCCATTATTTAGGGTCGGCCCTCCTCGTTTTTAGGCGCCAGGATGCTCTATCCTGGGTTGTCTGCTCAATTAGCTGTGCCCGTTCATGTCCTTGGTAACGGTAGTCCACCATGTGGCCAAGGGTCTCCCTCTGGCTCTTTTCTTTTCCGGGATGTTCAGAGCCTTCCGAACAGCGTAATTTTCGTCTTTTCAGCGTAATTTTTCTTAATTACACTACTTATGTATTATTATATTATTATTTTTTGCATAGCGCCATCCATAAATGCTGTTGGTTATGAGATGACTATTCACCCCGTTCTGTCACTGATCTTATTGACTGATCCTTATTATGGTCTCTTAGACCTCTAGTAAAATTGAGCACTATTTCGGTTAAACCTTATATATGACCCCTACTTGTCCACTGGGGACAAGAAGGCTTGTGTGGCACATACATACATACCTATGTGTGCCAAATTTCTACTCAATCAAACACCGGGAAGTGGGTCAAATTTAAGTTGCTAATTTCTAAAATTGTTACATACGAACATTGCAAGCTACGAGTAATATAAAGCTTGTAAAAATGGTGGTCACAAAAACTCAGTTTTCGAAATTGCTGAAATTTGGCATACGTATGTGAAGTCTGTGATAATGTAATATTTTTGTACCATCGAGCTGATCTTATGATGGATCCGAAAGACAGATCCATCATCAGATCCGGAATCCGGAAGACCAGCCGGAAGGTGGTCACAGCAACTTAATACTAAATAACATTAAGTTTGGGCTCGTTTCATTTGTCTTAAAGAATCTTCTGATCGAAGATGGTATCCAGGGACTTATGATGAGTCAGTAGCTGGCTATAGGAACTCTATAACAAAACAACGTAACAGTTTGGGGTTCGTTAGAATATTCGTGACAAGTGATCTATTAATACTTGATATCCAGGGTCCGCTGGAAGGTGGCCAAAGGAACTCTGTAATAAAGTTAAGGCATCCTAACGAGTTTGGGCTCGTTTGATATGTCTTGACAATTACTCGATCAGTAAATGATCTCCAGGGTATGATCATGCAGCCAGAAGATAGCCAAAGGAACTCTGTTAGACAACAACGTAACCCTATCGAATTTGGGCTCGTTTGATTTGTCTTGACAAGTTCTCTATTAGTGGATGATATCCAGGGTATGATTATGAAGCCAGAAGGTGGCAAAAGGAATTCTGTAATAATACAACATAAACCCATTGAGTTTGAGCTCGTTTGATTTATCCTGACAAGTACTCTATTAGTGGATGATGATGTTCAGGGTATGATGATGAAGCCAAAAGGTGGCCAAAGAACTTTTTAATAAAACAACGTAACCACCTCGAGTTTAGGTTTGTTTGATTTTCTTCACAAGAACTCTAATAGTAGGTGTTATCCAGGGTGTGATAATGAAGCCAGAAGGTTGTCAAAGGAGTTCTTCAATGAAATTTAGCAACCCCATAGAGTTTGGTCTTGTTTGATATGTCTACAGATGATGTGTTTGTAGCTCAGTGGCTGCAGCTCTTTGGTAATGATTACCAAAGTTAAGCTACCTACGCTGTGGTTGTAAGTGGATTGGTGACCATTCCAACCATATTTACTTAGTGACATTTATCACAAGCAGCTCCGTGCTTCAGAAAAGTGTTGGTCCCGACCTATATCGCTTGATATTAGTCGTGAAGCCTAATTAGAGGCCTTAGGGTGGCTTAATAACATCCGACAGTAAGGTTAAGATACTGGCCTTACAACACCCCGCCCCTTATCCGCACTGAGCCCGCGTGGTGGAGTATGGCCCAAATCACCTCATAGTTGAGGTGAAGCCTGTGCCCTGCAGTGGGGCGTTTACAGGCATACTACTAGATGATTACCAGGGTATGATGATAAAGCCAGAAGGTGGCCAAAGGAACTCTGCAATAATACAACGTAACCCTATTTAGTTTGTGCTCATTTGATTTGTCTTGACAAGTATTCTATTAGTAGACGATGTCCAGGGTATGATGATGAAGCCAAAAGGTAGTCAAAAGAACTCTATAATAAATCCACGTAACCACCTCGAGTCTAGGCTCGTTTGATTTTTTTGACATGAACTCTATTAATAAATGATATCTAGAGTATGATGATAAAGCCAGAAGGTGGCTAAAGAAACTCTGTAATAAAACAAGGTAACCCCATCGAGTTTGGGCTCGTTTAATTTGTCTTGACAATTACTTTTTAAGTAGATGATGTCCAGGGATCATACCCTGGAGAAAAGGAAGAGAAGGTCGCTATAGGAACTTCTGAAATATGAAAACGGGTACTACTGTTGAATTTGGGCACTGCATTTGATTTGTGTTGACGACTGTGAAAAAGATGTGTCTGATAATGGAGCAGGAAGGTGACTATAGGAACTATGACAAAACGACGCAACCCCTTTGAGTTAGGGCTCGTTTGATATTTCGTGAAAAATGCTCTACATCTTCTTTATGTACAAAAATGAATCTCTATTTCCCTTGGTCATCGTATCACGTGTGAACAAATGTATTTTTGTTGTGTTAATTATTGTCAGGAGAAGGTTCTTTCGAAAAAATAAATTAAGAAAGTTGCGCAGAAAATCCTTTATGAATAAATTAATGCCACGCGAACGAAGTTGCGAAATACCCACATTTCCCATTTGCTCTGCTCACTTGTCCGGTTGGCTATTATTTTTATAACCTTTAATACATTGTAGTAAATTCTAAAATTTCTAATTTAACCTTTAAAAGTTACTCGTAGTCTCGATTACCTCGACCTACGGTTTGTAACGTCACATTAAAAAAAAACTTTCACAAAGACAACAAAATCTTTTATATAACTAATGCCACGCGAACGAAATCGCGGGCATCAGCTAGTCATGTAGTAAAAGTATGTAAAGTACATGATGTCCAGGTTCTGATGATAAAGCCGGAAGTTGGATACAGGAACTAAATTTTGAGGTTGAAGCTCGTCAGTTCTCAATTTGTAAACAATGTCTAGGGTCAGATGATGAAACCAGACGGTGGTCACAAGAACTCTGTGATAAAACAACGCAACCTTATCGATTTTGGGTTCGTTTAATTTTTCCTAAAAGCACTCTGATAGTTTAACTGTGATATCACTGTACATAGTTCTAGACGATGAATCCCAAAGATAGCCACTAGAACACCCTTGTCGAAAGGGCTAAGGTGGTTAAGTTTGATCTCGTTTGATTGGTTGTCTTGGGTATCACATTTACACCTTATGAAGAAGTTTTAAAGAAAGGATGGAGCCAAAATATTGCCACTGAAACTGCTAAATGGAAAGTGCTAAGATAGTCGAGTTTGAGTTTGAACATTACAAATATTGATAAAAAAACCCTTAAGACTAAAAAGTCATAAATAAATTAAAAGTAAAAAAACTTTTTAAAGAAGAAAGCCTTTATTGAGAATAATGTTAACTAAAAGGAATAAAATAAATTTAAGTGACATTTGTCATAAACGTAGATAGGTAAGTTCTATACGCCTTTTCAAAATGAAAAATATACATTAACTTCAAAAGCTTGAGGTACTGATCAATGCTATCCGTTATACAGGTTTTCTATACGATATCGGTGCCTCGAGCTTTTGAAGTTTATGTATATTTTCCATTTTGAAAAGACGTATAGAACTTACCTATCTACGTGTATGACAAATGTCACTTAAATTTATTTTATTTCTTTTAGTTCACTTTATTCTCAATAAAAGCTTGTCTAAAAAGTTTTTTATCTTTTAATTTATTTAATTTGTATTTATAATAAATGGAAATCAAAACAAGTATTTATAATTTATTTGGAGAAAACATGCACTAACCATACGATCCTTTTTCGAACAGCCGCGAGTATGCGTATATAGCTAATAAAACAACCACAAGGCTGGCCAATAGCAAACCAAGAAGAAAAACGACCAGAGTTCTGGGACTGTTGTAATCTAACGATGTGTCTTTTTCTTCCGTTCCTTTTGGTGATGTGTCTTTTTCTTCCGTTCCTTTTGGTGATGTGTCTTTTCCTTGCGTTACTTTTGGTGGTTCGACAATTTTTGTTTTTATGGGAGTTGGGTTATAATCATAGTCATCATTTAAACTTGCGTCATCTCCTGAAGCATCGATTACATCGATCGTGGATGGAAAATTATTTGTTTTTTGTTGGGTAATGGGGATAATTGGGGATTTTAATGTTAAATTTGGACCAAAAATATCATCAACTGAATGTAAAGTTAGGGTTTTCGAATTTTCGGCAATTGCATTCACACTGGCCACTGTGGTTTTAATGTTTTTATCGATTGTAAAATTTTTACTTTCTTTAGACTTTGTATTTAAAACTAAAACTTTGTGCCCGTATTCTGATTTTTTTGAATTTAGACTCTTCTTGATATTGTCTAGTTCATTAGTACTACTGTTGATAAGATTATTGTTAAAGCCAGGTAATGTTGTAGACAAATCTTGAATAGAATCATTATGCTTTTTTAAGAAGCTAATTATAATTGAACTCGGAGCGATTTTGTCAGACAAAGTTACAAACTTAGACAAATCATCATCAAGCTCAAGTGGTGTTTGAAGCGTTTGATTGAAAATATCAGTTGTGTTCAATTTAGCGTCTGATTTTTCTGTACTGCTGGCATTAAGGTTAGACTCCACTGGACTTACAGATTTATTGTTAGTATAATTTTTGTTCTTTTTAGGCTCTGTATTTACCTCTGAAACATTAAAGGCAATTCCGTAACTATTCATATTTAGAATTTCAGTGGTATTTGAATTCAAACTAGGCACTGCTGAGCTTACGTATTTATCGTCGTTGGTATAATTCAGGTTCTCTTTTGATCTCCCATCAGACGTATTTGAGACGAAAGCACCAATAGATTTTTCGGAACAATTTGTATTGTGAACCGCCGTAACATTATTTGGTTTACTAGTATTAGTATCAATGAACTTAGTATAGTTGAATAATGTTGTAGGTAAATCTAAAATAGAAGCGTTGTATTTTTCTGTGGAATTTACAACAATAGGACTTGGAGTGATTTTGTCAGATAAAGACTTATCATCATTTATATCAAGTTGTGTTTGAGACGTTTTATTGATACTATCAGTTTTATTCAAATTATCTTCAACTATCACAATAGTCATGGGTCTAGTTTCATTAATTTCTTTACTGTTTACATCTATTTCTCCTGAATTATTTAGTATGTTTTCAACGTTGCTTGTGTTACGACCTTCAGTGCTATTATCAAAATTTGCAAACAAAGTTAAACTGTCTGATTTCTCTATAGTAAAATTCATACTAGGCATTACTGGGCTAACGTATTTATCGTCATCAGTATAATTTGGGTACTTTTTATACTCTGTATTTGAAACTAAAACACCAATAGCTATTTCAGAACTATTTGAATTGTGAAATGCCGTAATATTATCTGGTTTACTAGTATTAGTAATGATAAGCTTAGTATTAAAGTCAGGTAATATTGTAGGCAAATCTGAAATAGAACTATTGTATTCTTCTGTGAAGTTGACTATGATGGAACTTGAAGTAATTTTGTCAGACAAAGACACATTATACTCCTTGATAACATCAGTTGTGTTCAAGCTCATTTTAACTATTGCGGGCTCAGTTTTATTCGTTTCTATGTTTTTTATGTCTATTGCTTCCAAAAGTTCGTCAGTTTTGTCACCGTTGCTTATTTCACTTGTAAGTGGTAGTGTAGTTTTATTGGAATTGGAGTCACTGTCATTGGCTTTCAAATCATGAAACGTATCGTTTGGATGCAGAACTACTGTTTCCGTGATATTTGTTTCAAAGTATGCTGGTGGTTTCTTTAAAGGATTGGTCAAATATCTGTAAACAAAAAATGACACTTGTAAAATCATTTTTTTAAATTACTTTAAAAAAAAAAAACATACCCAATGCATCCGCATATACTGGTGGCACTAAACGATATTTTTCTGAAAAGAAAACATCTATTTTTACCGAATTCAAAAAAGGGGAGGTTCTTAATGCGTTGGAATCTTTCATTCATTACAACGGGAACGGGAAAGGGAATACTATCGGAATAGTCCTACATAAATTTGGCCAAGTTCTGATTACGGGATCTATAGGTACGTGTATAAGAAAATCGTCAAACATTTCATTAACTCCATACAACACCAACTGATTTTTGTATCTATTTTACCCAATATCTTCGCCAAATATACTCCTAAACCGATTTTGATGATTCTTTTTTCATTGAATAGCTTATACTTTGTAAATAGCATATTTAAAAATTAATTATTTTATTTTATTTATTAAGGTACACCAACAGCACATACATTAAAAAATACAATAAACAATTACAGCAAATTGGATTGTTAATAAAATTTCAACCTTAAGGGTGGATCGGTGAATCGGTGTTCAGTAGTTAACTTTTATTTGTACTCATAAATGATTCGTTTTGATTAGGATTTATCAATAAAAATAGATGAAATATGTCATGTAAAAAATCAAATCTGGCTTCAAAAAACTGAAAAGCTAAAAACAATATTAACACATTAAGTACTTAATCAGTCACTTTTGGAGTCGGTGCCAGCCGATGAGAGTTTGAATGTGTTCGTCTGCACCGACTCCAAAAGTTATTGATTACGTGTACTTAAATAAGTTGATATTATTTTTATCTTTTCAGTTTTATTCAGTCGGTTTTGTTTTTTTTTGGAAAAAAACGTATTTCTTAGTTACGTTGGGATTTTCACTTTTAATTTACCTAATAATTGCTACTGAGTGTTATGCGGAATTTTTGGCGGGGGGTTATAACAACGAGTTGATTTTTAACATATTATTTTAAACTTATTTTTTTTTTCTTAGTGAATTAAAGATACATACCCATCTAAAATAGAAGTTTGAATATCACAGGGCATAGTTTTCTGCAAAATATATATATATATGTTTCCATAATTAAATTCTTGGTACTTCAAAAAGACTTCATTTGTAATATCGTTACTACTTACTTTTACCTCTGCTGTTTCAATATCTGGTTTCTTGTATCTAAAAAATCATATTGAGGTATTCATTATTTACAAGGATAAGGCTGAATAAATAAAATCCTATTGTTATTGTAAAATATATTTTCTATATTTCAGTGTTAACTTACCCAAGACATCCACATAATTCTTCTCCGTTTAGTATTTTTACCATCCTTAAAGCAAAATCAAAATAAAACGTTGGAAGTCCAAATGACTATAAATTGTCTTTATTGTAAGGTATTCCGGTTTTAATCTTTAGAGTGAATTCGATAACACGAGTATTAAGTTAGGTAGTGTTCTATAAAAAGGGTTCAAAGTTTTGTGTAAAAGTAATTCTTCACCACAAAATATTGTTATTTGACTTATAAATGAATATTACGTAATAAAGTTTCTTCTCCTAGTGCTAATCGCATCTCATGACAGGATTCGTATTGAATTAGGTTACGCAATAAGGCAAAATAAAAATATTCTTATTTTTAATTACTTACCTATTTTCTAGTAGTTCTACTTGTATGGGGCATGATTTGTTTGCTTTGCTATATACAAATATGGTTATCTGTAAATATTTAAAAAAATAAACATACTTATTTAAATTTCACTATTTCACTAGACTAGTGCACTTGTAAAGATGCGTGAAATTAAATAATTTTTTAATCAACCTATTTGTCGTTCTAACTCACCAAAATTATGAAAAATAAATATTCATGATAAAACATCGTTAAATAACGCGTCAGCCGGCACACTGTCAGGTCACAAAATTTCAAATAATTAGCACTAATCATGTAGATTATCAGGAAAAAGTGTAGTATGTTTATAACCTTTTTAATAGCGTTACAATAATTTATCATGCACGAGTTTTGGATAAAAATAGAATGTAACGCAGTCGGTGTGTGCAATTTAATTGCTTTACGACCAAAAGTGTAGAATCAAACTGAATGTTACATACTCTGTCAGTCAACTTTTGGGCTAAGCAGAGGTGTTTAGAGTAGTACGATACAGGAAGGTTGTTTTATTTATGTCGTAACTAATGCCATTGCAGTTTGTCTGTACATATTTTATTTAGAAATCCTAAACATATTCTACAAATGAGCTGGTAAGATAAAATTCCTATAAGACTTAACAAAATATATAAAACAGGGATTTAACTCTGGGTGAGTCCACAGTATAAGCTGTAGCATTTTAATAGATTAATTTAATTAATAGGATTCATCAGTGAGCTCATTATGTTTGTTACTCTTATCACAATAAGCTACACGTTTTACGTCATAATCTATAAAAATGTAGTTGCCTGAATGAACTTTAAAAAAATACGCTGTCGTAAATATTAAACAACGGTTAAAAAAGTAAAGTAAAGTATTCTTATCCCACTTCCCACTGCAGGGCCAGGCCTCACCTCAACTATGAGGAGGTTTGGGCCTTTATTCACCACGTGGGCCCAGTTCAGTGCGGTGGAGGGGAGTTGTAAGACCAGTGACGTAACCTTACTGTCAGATGTTATTAAGCCGCCCTAAGGCCTCTCACTAAGCTTAAACCTAAGCTAAAGGACCAACTTTTAACCTGCCTTCTGAAGCACGGAGATGCTTTTGATAAATGTCCCTAAATATGGTTGGAATGGTCACCCATCCAATCATAGCCGCGGCGTAGGTGGTACCTTTGGTAAACACCACCAAAGCGCTGCCGCCACTGAGCTACAAGCGGTGGTGCTTGTACCTGAGACAGATGTATCGGTTACATAGAAAAAAACACAGTAGACGGACATTATTGTTTTTATTATTACTGCCCCATTAGTCATTGCCTAACAATTCCAGACATACGAGTTATATAGACGAGTTAGAATCAGTCAGATAAATGTTGTTTAGCATTAAATCATGTATACTAGAGAAATATTTATAATATTCATAAAAGCATTAGATTGAGCACACTTCCTCTCTCCTACCAAACTATGCTGTGCCCGTTAGGGTCCATAATTAAGCACTTAGCAACTAACAAAGCACTTAGTTATAAGCAATAATTTCCAGTTATTATAGATTTTTAGGGTCCATAATTGTTTCTTTATCATTGTAACCATCTACTATCTTGTACATTATGGAACATAATAAATAATTGAGTATTGAAATAGGATATTTACATTTTTTTTTCTTTTTAAAAATAAATATATTTTTGACGCTGTTTCAATATTCGATTGATTACGAACCATTTCAGTCTTTCACAAAGAGAACTCATTCCTATTCCATAAACCAGAAAGCGTTAATCGCGTAATGCGTAATCTAGCTCCAGACGCTCGTCTGTCGAGCCTGTAACGGGACAAATTTCACTCCGGCGCCGCCATTTTACTGTCAATACGAGTAAACGTCTCAATTTGGTCTGGGCTGTGCTGTACGGCTAGTACAATAAAGTTACATGGTAAACAAGTTTATCTTTTTGCAATATTCTTGATAGTCTTTTCTAGAAATATTCACAGGTTACATAATACACTAAGGGAGTAGTTAGCTAGTCAACGATGTAGGCTATAAACTCGAGTTTTAATTAGGCAAAGTTAAAATCCACATTTGTATTAAATAAATATTGAAGTTTTAACTAAATCCCGAAAATAATTGAAACCTATTGTAGTAGTAAACAACTGGGTTTGGTTGGTATACTAAAAGGTGGGTTAGTTTAAAATAGTGACCACATCTAACTTTACCTATTATAAGAGTACAGTCAGCATCAGAAGTAGTTAATCAAAAACGAATTTTCAAAAGTACTGACTCTTTTAAATGTCACAATAACCTGACTTTTTTGACTTTTGCGTAGTAATTTTGTCAGACTATTGTGATATGTTTTGCAATGAGATTGGAAAATTTCGATTCTTTTGATGTTGACTGTACCTAGATTTAGGGTACGCACAAACGTACGCACAAAGCCGGTGGCCGCCACAAGTGGTCAGTGGCCCCCAAACTTATAATAATATTTATACTGTACAGTCTCACGATATACTGTTTTGTGTTGCGAGCCACTGGTAGCGTGTTGTGGCCACTCGGCCGAATGTGGTTGACACTAAGTTTTACTATGAAACCAACAAAACAATTCTCCATATTAAGCTGCCGACCAGCCGACATCATCATCATCATCATTTCAGCCACTGCTGAACACAGGCCTCCCTCAATGACATATCATTGGGGGGGATGCCAGTACTCGCCACGCTGGGCAGGCGGGTTGGCGAGCGCAGTTTTTTCGTCTCGTGCTACACGAATTAGTCGCCTCTTACGACACGAATCCGGCGGTTGGGAAGTTTATTCTTTACGGCCATCCCCACACGACTGCCGACATCAATTGGTATACATATAACAGTTTTTTTGTGACTTTATTTATCAATGGCTATCGAAACTGTAGCTGGACTATAGATTCGGTAGTTAAATACGTGTGACCGTCTGCACTCTGCACCGAGTTAGTAATACATGACACGAATACGAGTACAGGTTGTGAAGCGATACGCGCGGTTCCGGCGGGACGTCCTGATAACCGGCCGCGGCTCTGCACTGCGGGACAAAATAATCGCACACATCAAAATTGATTAACAAACGCTGACCTTGACCTCCAGTATTGTGAGACCTTTTTTCTTTATACAGGTTAGATAGATACTTTATAATGCACACCAAGCTAAGTAGTTACAGTTGATTTTTACAGAAAAATGCACTATTTAGGCAATGTTACGCTGAAGGCGAAGGTTAGATGTAAAAAAGTTGTAATTTTAAGTTTTTAGTCTTATTATATAAATGAAAATAAGCTTCAAAACTTATTAACTTTAACAGGAATCTACCTTAGAAAATTTGGGCACCCTTTCAACATATAAAACGTTTAAAAGCTGAAGATTTGGTTCAGTTCAGGCGAAGTTATTGCTTGAGTAGTACGAGGTATAGGTTATATGAGGACCAATATCCAGCAGTCAGTATACGTGGATCATGATTATGCAGGTGTATTATTTGAATTTTGAAAAAAAAAAAAATGCTTTTTACCTTTTTTTTTCTCTCTACATTTGTTTTTCTTACTATATTTTCACTTAGTTCAGCTAGAATGCACTATTAGGGCGTTTTTTATTTTATCGACATCGTAGCAAAACACACATGTAAATGTCAAGTTGATAACCATAACAATAATATTATCACATCCTGCAACAGGAAAATGTTTGTGTGATAAGCACGACTATTTGTACCTATATTTAAAGTGTTTTAAAAGTCTGTTCGTTATAGTCTCCATTGTACAAGCTAAGCTTAGTTTGGGGCTGGATAATTGGTGTGATTGTTGGAAGTTTTTTCTTATTGAGCATACAGTTTCCGTGTTCCGCAGTGTAGCGCGGTAATGGTGCGACCAGTGGCGCGGTGGCCGCCAATTGTCTCATCAGCGCAATTGTTGTGCGACTGCCCGCCGTCCGCCCGCGATCGCGTTACGACTCAATCAACAGGCATCGCTCAGGATACACATTTTAATAGTAACATGTATACATTGTACATATCTGGCACAGGCTGTTTGGTCAATTCTAATCAAAGCTAACAGAGTTTTAAGCTAATCAGTGCTTCTTAGCCAGTCAATGAGTTTTGTGCTATCTGCAGATAATATTCAGCGTTACATCTAAACTAATACCTTAGTTTAGATTTAAATTAGTAGCTAAGTATGTTAAACATGGCTCAATGGCAATCAATAGAACTGTTTTGTAAAAAAAACGGTTTTGTATAACAGCTGATAAGCAATCTGCGACTATACTCTTATGAGTACTAATGCTTAGCCTATTGGAACTTTATAGCACTATTAAGAGTGTCAAATAATAATTTTCATTTCAGACAAATAACATATTGAATTCACAGACATAGATTTAGGAGGTCATAATAATGTGCTACCAAGTATCAATTTAATTATATGTATGAACAAACATATTGGGATATCCCCATAGATAAATTTTGTCGTAAACAATACTAATCAATACGATCCTTGCTCGTTATAGGAATCGTTCGTGCATAACCGAAGGGTGGGCAGCTTATGTCCCGTGCTTGTGTGTCTGGTCTATCTATAAGTAAAAATAATAGTGTAACGTATTAAGACTGTTCAGTCTCATAAATTAGGAGTCTCGCACCTTCGAACAGTTATTGTTGCGATGCGATGTCCGGTAATGTATTAAGATATCGCATTTCTGGAATTGGTTTTATTGGTGGAGGTCGAAAGATAGATAGGTACTCTTTATTGCACTCCATACAGAGGAGACAATTTAGGCGGTGTTATATCCAAAAAACAGACAACTTTCAGGTAGAGTAAAATTATTTAAAGATGGTGTAAAAAGAAGGAAGTGTATAAGTGGTTTATGGTTTTATCTTCTCTTGAGACTGCAACTCAAGAGAAGATAAAACCATAAACCACGGTTTCCAATAAACAATTCTTAAAATAATAATCATTTCAGCCATAGGACGTCCACTGCTGATTATATGCCTCCCTCATTGACTTCCAGATTGGCCGGTTGGAAGCGACCTGCGTCCAGCGTCTTCCTGCGACCTTTACCAGGTCGTCTGCCCACCTTGTGGGTGGATGTCCTACGCTGCGATTACCGGTACGTGGCCTCCATTCTAGAACCTTTCTGCAATATCGGCCGTCAGTTCTACATGCTATGTGCCCCGCTGACTGCCATTTTAGCTTGCTAATCCGTTGAGCTATATCAGCTTTTTTTTAACTAAGCTTGCTTAATCGCACCTTACAGTCCAAGTGACGATAATTAAGGTTGATTGGTGTAGCTCCGTGGCATGTATGGCGTGTATAGTTGCAAGTACGACGACGATAATAAACTGAAGACCACGCGAAGTCGCAGGCAGCAGCTAGTAGCAAATATAGTGTTGCAATGAGAACTTCTTTTTAGGCCAGACATTGCCTGTGATAGGAAGAACCGCTCTTATGAACACTCGAGATCGTCTATGTATTATATCTGTTTAATATTATATTTTGACTGGGCAAGCTAGGCTAGCTGGGCGAAAAATTACG
The DNA here is from genome assembly GCA_963576865.1 of Anania hortulata. Lineage (NCBI taxonomy): Eukaryota > Metazoa > Arthropoda > Insecta > Lepidoptera > Crambidae > Anania > Anania hortulata. The sequence goes on from OY756400.1 coordinate 5,104,215, forward strand.
TGAATACCTATACCTAGGGCTTTGCTGTGCTGTTTCGATTAATATTTCACGTCACGCAAAGTCATGCTATAGAGAGGTCTTCTTCCAGGGTCGAAACGACATTCCATGACACTTCTGTGTTCATACTATTAATTATTCTGTGACTAAGGTCCGCACTAAAATTTCAATATCACTGCCCACCGAAGCGGCAAGTCCACATAATCCTCATAATCGCGCTGTCCGTCTATCCGTCACAATTATTAACCGATTGGATCGTTCTAATCAAATTGCACAAGATAGCATCAGCTGTCTGGTTAAGTGTGAATATGGGGATTTTTTTTGGCTTTATCAACATGTTGATGCATGTCTGTTTTTTTTTGTAAACCGAACTTTTATGTAAAACTCAGGCTACTTACTGTTTACTTATTTAAACCTTATTATTTACACGTATTTAAAGTGGATTTGATGATATAGTTTTAATTGTACATTTTAATTGCCAGATTATACTTAACATACTAACTACTAAACTCTGAAGCGTAATTGTATTAGTATGCCATCTTTTTTTTTTCAATAAATGATGTTCCATTGAGACATGAGACAAAAATACATAAATTTTATAAAAACTTAAGTAAACCGACTTCAAAAAACTGAAAAGCTAAAAATAGTATCAACACATAAGTACCTAATCAGTTACTTTTTGAGTCGGTGCCATCCGATGAGATTTTAAATGTTTTCGTTTGCACCGACTCCAAAAGTAACTGATTAGGTACTTATGTGTTTAAAATTATTTTTAGCTTTTCAGTTTTTTGAAGTCAGTTTACTTTTTTTTATATAAAATTTACTAATTTCATGTATTTTTAGTGGTACATCCTTAACAAAACGAATCATATGAGTGCAAACATAAGTTAACGGCTGAACACCGATTTCATCCTATATTTTTCCCACCATAGAGGTGAAATTTTTCCAATCATTTTTAAATATACCATCTTTAAAGTATAAGCTATTTGATTAAAAAAGAATCATCAAAATCACACAAGTGATTTTGATGATTGAATGATTGAATTTGACACTTGTGAACACAAGGGTTCACAAGTATCGAAGTTATTGGGCAACATAGGTACAAAAATCAGTTGGCACGGTATAGAGTTCATGCAATGTTTGATGATTTTCTTAAAGATCCCATTATCAGAACTTGATCAAATTTATATGAGACCATTCCAAAAGTATTCCCTTTCGAACAAAAAAAGAACTATCGAAATCGGTTTACCTGGTAACGAATCATCGCTTACTATATACTTTTTTTAAACAATAATAATAAAAAACAAATATCAATATTTACCTACTGTTTAGTTTGTTTGTTTGGGCAGCAGCGCAGACGCAGACCTGCGTGCGAAATCTCAATAAAAAACTGCGCTTACCAACCCGCCTGCCAAGCATGGTGAGTATTGGCAATCCCCCCGATGATAGGTCATTGGGGGAGGCCTTTGTTCAGCAGTGGACGTCCTATGGCTGAAATGATGATGATGATGATGATGATGATGATGATTAGTTTTATCATTTCAGCCATAGAACGTCCACTGCTGAACATAGGCCTCCCCCAATTACTTTCACTGGGGGTATTGCAAAAACTCGCCACACTTGGTACGCAGGTTGGCGAGCGCGGTTTTTTTATAAGATTTCGCACGCAGACGCTGCTGCCCGTCTCGTGCTACAGGAATTAATCGCCTCTTACGACACGCCTCTTGTTGGCGGTGGGGAAGTGTATTCTTTACGGCCGTACCCACACGGCACTGACGGCATTGATGATTAGTTTGTAGACATTGTAGACTGTAAAATTGCTGTTAATGTGAATTACTGTTATTTTCATTTACGACAGCTGATTATACTGCTAATGGAGCTCATGGTTAACCCCCAGTCTCTGCATTTAAATTTTTGGCATCTTTATGCCAGTTAGACCTCTTTTATCCACAGTTTAGATAAACAATGTAGTCACCTGGCTGCGCGCGCGTCGCTTAATGAAAACGTACGAGCGCGATAACCTGTTATGGCGGACCACGCACATGCGAATTGTTGTGTTTGCTGGGAAATAAGCATTTCCGATAATAACACATTTTGTTAGGTTTGTATGGTTTCAATAATAATATCGAAAACTTCAAACTGTTATATCGTTGTTAAAAAAACAAGGTTAAAATATAGCTTGATGTCTAATAATTTCGAAAGTACAATTTGACATAAAGCAGCCGAGAAAAGCGCTGTATCAGTCTATTTTTAAAACAATGTTGTTAGCTGTAACTGTAACTAATTACGTAAGTTTGTCACTAATTACGTAATCAAATCTTGAAAGACCTGAAGTTCGATCTATTGAAATTAAGTTTTCAGCAATTACATGTGAAAAACCTGTCGGTACATGTTTCATCTTTTGTCAGGAAGTACCTATGCATTCTAATAAGAATCTAGTTAAAAATTAGTATCTAAGACGAGCCAAGCAAAGCACTAGGGCACAAGCACTACCAACTTTTTCTTGAAGCGCGTTTTTTTTAACCCTAATAACCTGGATTTGGATTATACCAGATAAAAAAAATTCGCGGAATATGATGTCAATAGAAGACTTAAGATTAATAAAGTTTAATTACATAGCTTACACACAGGGGCGTGCATCCCATATAGGCTATTATGCAGAGCCTACCTTCATAAAAAACCAACAGAACAGCTAACCATAATTATTAATTACGTATTGAACAATAAACAATAAATATTCTGTCTACCTGTACTTATTCCTTACTAAAGCGCGCAACTTAGATCGTTACTGTGCAATTTAACCAATGTTAGGCTGCCGCGAGATCGCCTACTGTTTCACGCAAACTTACTCAATTTTCACTCACAGCCTACCCCCATCTGAAACCAATGCACGCCCCTGCTTACACACAGCTTTAATTACATTACTTTAAATTTTATTGACATTTAAAAAAAAACGATTTCGTCACTGACTCACTGATGATTATTAAATTTCTTGTGGTACTTACTCCCTGAAGTTCTAGAAAGCCGAAATTTGATATGTAAGCTAGTTTTAGTACACAAACAACTCCAAACAAATCTAAAACATGGTACTTTTACCCCGTAACTTGGTTCTTTTAGTAACGAACCGGCCAAGCCACATATTTTTATAAAGGTTTGGGTTTCTGAAGTTAGGGCTTGTAGAGTTAGAAGCTTGGCTCTACATGAGATTTGGTAACTTTTTGACAGTGCGAGCCATTATGGTCTCATCTTGGCAACATTTTACATGAAAATGTTTTTGGTGGGATTCGATATTCAGATTTTTTTTTATCTTTTTACGGTTTTTTTCAATAACAGCACCAACCAATTATTTAGTCCCAAACTAAGCAGAGATAGTGACTAGATAGACCTTATATACCTTTTATGACATCTAAGACTTAGGTACAAATACTTTAGTGACACACAAAACATCCCTTTGCGGAATTTGAACCTGCGACCGCATAGCTTTGTTGTTTAGAACGCGAACTACTGGACCAAGACGACGGTCAATTGTCTCACTCTACATGTTTTTACCCAAATGATCTTATTAATCATTCAACATATTCAACAATTAACCAACCAGTCTCTATTCAGCATGGATATCGGTCAAGGCGGCAGTCCAGGATCAATGTATAAATACGGCCCACTCCTCTCATTGTTCTATGTCCGTCCGTCCGTTTGTTCTCCCATCTACGATATAATATGAATATTAATGCCAACTTCATTATTGTACCTTTGAAAGTTGTTTTCGAAGCGAAAATAGCCCTAATCGCCAACAAGATAGGGTGCTATACGTAACATGATTCTGGAGTTATAGCTGTAATTGTAAGTTGGTAAATATGTATAATACGAGCTCATTGTTGGTATAGCGATTTGCATGATATGAAAGTATAGGCGTCGATTCGATTGACAGTGCATCTAATAAATTAACAATGAGTCATGTGTGAAGGAACTTCATTCAAGTTTAGTTCATTGAGAAAATAATGCTAATAAGATTAATTATGAGAGTCTAATAGGATATAAGTACCTTTAAAATATGACGACGTCTGTAGCCGAGAGGCGAGCATACTGGACTGGGTGTCGCTATCTCTTAAGTAGGTGAAAAGGGGGAAGAATTTGTATTTCAGTTATCTATTTATATAAAATGGTAAACTGACTAATTGTTGATATATCAACGCACAGCCTTACCTTATACAGTGTAGACATCCATTAAGAAAGGGTTTTTTGGAAATTATAGCCCTAAGGGGGTAAAATAGGGGATGAAAATTTAATGAAAGCATATCAGTTTCAAATAATAATTTTCAAATTTTGTATTATGGTGACGATTGAAAATAAATTTATGTATTACAGCGTTCTTGATTATTCAACCCATAAAGGGGTGAAAAAGGATATTAAGTTGTGTCTTGAAAGTCTTCATTTTTAAAGTTATAATCACTAAATTTATGTTTATAGTAAACTTACTCAATACATTGTTATTTTCACTCGGCTGCCGTAGGAGGGTTATGTTTTTCGAACGTATGTATGTGTGTTTATTATTTTTTGGCACGTTCTACAGCCTAAGCCGTTAGAGATGTATTTCATCATATGAGATTCTTCACAATTGTGGAAGTGACATAAAGTATACCGTTTTCCGGAATTCCCATCGGACATAGGAATTACGCGGGGAACTCTGATCTCTAATGCTACTTACCTGATTTCAACCCTCGACAAAGGTGCTGCTAAAGACGGCTCCTGGGCTCTACGGGAGCCAAAATTTTGTTTATTTTGCGCTAGGACGCACCGTTTTCGAGATATCAACGGTGCTGCGTACACGACGTAGCAGGGCGGGCCCGACAATTTCGCCGCAAACAACAGACCATAGGGAATCGTATACTGCAACGCACACGGCGGTCAATAAGACCGCGCCGCCAGTGCCCGCCCCGCACCGCGGCATATCCGTGGCTGCCCGCCGTGGATCGCACAAACCAATTTGTATACACTAACGCAGACGGCGGCCCAGGCGACTAGCTTAGTCTGCGTCGCGCGCTCTACTAGGATGGTTGTCCTGAACTGACCGTCGTGCACGTTGAGTACGCGGCGCGGGCATCGATGAGCAGACGCGGACTTTATTGCTTCACGGTTGAAAAGACCGCACCACTGCGTTGTATGCGCAGCACCTTACTCCATTCTATATTAATTAATCTATAAACATATATAAAAGGCAAAAGTGATTGACTGATGTATCAACGCTCAGCCCAAACCGCGGGTTCTAGAGTTTCCAAATTTGACGCGTAGGTTTCTTATAAAATCTAGGGGTCACTAAGAAAGGATTTTTCAAAATTAATCCCCTAAAGGGGTGAAATAGGGGTCCAAAGTTTGTATGGGTAAATAAGATTAGTCAGACTCTATTATTCAAAACTTCACAGGAGTAAGTTCTCCTTACGATAAATGAGTAAACATGTGTTTCAGATTTTTTTGAAAAGTCAACCCCTAAAAAGGGGAAGGGGGCTGACAAAGTCTGAAAATCAACATTGTTTCTATGGTTTATCGGGTCGCTGATTACGAAAAAAACAACGATTTTAAAATTTAACGTTGCGGACGTGAAATTCCATCTCCCCTGTTGGGATGCGATGGGGTTGAAATGTCTATCAATATGGGTGTAGATTTTATGGTTTTTTGGAACTCTGATTTTAAAATGGAATATTGTGAACATGAAAATTCTTGAAATTATTTGTGCCAAATTGCAATTCAATCGGTCCAGTAATTTCGGAGCTAATCGGTTGTAACTGACGGACTGACAGACAGCCATACGTGATCCCAACACAAAGGTTCTATTTTTGCATTTGATGTATAGAACGAGACCCGCGTTATCCTAAAATTGATAAATCGCTATATTATATCATATCATATCGTGTGTTGATGGTCATGCAAGGGGGGCTGTATTATTAAAAAATACTGTCTATAAAGGTTTGTAGTTTTTTTAAACTACTGAGTTTGACATTCATACTTCACTTAAAATCAAATCTAACGCGAGCGAAGCCGCGGGCAAAAGCTAGTTGTCAATAAAGACGAATAGTGCTTTTTAGTCTCGTTTCTTATTTTGATTGGAGAGTTTTATTTTAAGTCCATCTACTGGATTTTTCGGAATCTACAAATATGTACGGAATTATTATTATTTTATTGACGTTAAGTCCAAACGTAGGACGTAGGACTTATGGGTGGACACCCATAAGTTACACAGACGACCTGGTAAACGTTGCAGGCAGCCGCTGGATGCAGGTCGCTTTCAACCGGCCAATCTGGAAATCACTGGGGGAGGCCTATGTTCAGCAGACGACGTCTTGTGGCTGAAATGATGATGATGATGAAGTCTAAACGTCATTAAAAAACATTTTCAACCGACTTCAAAAAAGGAGGAGGTTCTAAATTCGTTCTCAATTCTCAATATAATAAATCGCCGCCCTAAGATAGATGGGACCTTGAAAAAGAACAGAGGCTTAAGAACATACTTTTTGTCGTGAAAGTTAAACCGATTTTGATAACAATTTAGTACCAAAACAGATTGAACCCTAGGAAAGGACATATTCTTCTATTTTTATATTTTTATTCCATCTCCTAAGCGAGTAAATAGGGTGTCGTGTGACAAACCGTATTCCACGCGAGCGAAGCTGCGGACACAGCAAGTATTCAGATAGATTATGACAAAACTGTTAATTTCTTCTTTATTTGTATTACCAGTAGTAGGCTGTGTATAATCAAAAAATACTTGATAATATAAGTACCACCATACAAAGTTGCTAGCTCTATGTGGATGGGCCCAATAAATCGCTACCCAATGATAGATGGGACCTTGGAAGACTACATAGGCTACTTTTGTCGTGAAAGCTGAACCGATTTTGATACAATTTTGTCCTATATTTTTATTCCATCTCCGACGAACCGTATTTCAAACGAGCGAACCCGCCAGCACATCTAGTATTTAGATAGATTATGATACAAAACTATTTATTTTCTTCTTTATTTATGGTACCAGTCGTAGGCTGTACATAAATAAATAAATAAATAAATAAATAAATCGTTTATTTGCACAAAACACGGTATAAATGGTAATATTAAACAATAAAAAGAGCTCATGTTTCGCTAATAAAAAATAGCATGCAAATTGTATGTTATTACCTACATGAATTGCAATAATTAAAAATACTCAAAAATTACTTGATAATACAAGTACCACCATACAAAGTCGCTAGCTCTATGTAGATGGGCCCAATAAATCGCCGCCCGCCCACGCGCTGTTGTAATTTCATTTGATCTCTCTGACTCAGCGATGCGCTTGCACAGACTTTTGGTGATATATCTATCGTTGAATGATGCTACTATTAGATTTCAAATAAGTAAACAATGTTGGGTCATATTGGGAGGCCTGTGTTCAGCAGTGGACTTTCTTTAGCTGATATGATGATGATGATGATGAAGTAAACAAAATAACAGAATATGGTACCTATTTAAATTAATACTATTGTAAAATTTGTGGTTACTTCTTGAGACTAATATTATAGTTGAAACAAATTCTTATAAGATTTCATTCAAGAGGAACTGATTTATTACAAAATCTAATTAGATAGATAGATAGATACTCTTTATTGCACACCATACAAGTAAATTACACATGATTTTTACAGAAAAACGTACAATTAGGGTCTTATCGCTAATAGCGATCTCTTCCAGACAACCTTCAGGTAGAGGACAACCAATAAAGAGAGAGGTGGTGCAGAGTTCTTATAATTCTTAAATTTACCTGCTACAAATAGGATTGCCAAATTAGATTTATTACCTTGAGAACTTTTTTTTTGACATCTTACTAAAAACTATGTCTGAATTTTATCTGAACTGGCTTTATTATTATATTACCCCAATATTTAGATTTGAAGATAATATCTATTCTGTATATTAGTTAATTACAAAATCTTATAAGAAACATTTGTGCTAGGCAGCAAAGAGGTACGACGGTACGTTCTTGCTTTTTCAAAAAAGTTATAAATCCTGATTAACGGTTTAAAAACCAACTTAAAAGCTAAAAATTAAATTTACACATAAGTACCTGATCTGTTGTTTTTGTAGTCAAAAAACGAAAACATTTAAACTCTTATCAGCTAGCAAATTTTATAAATACTATCTTCGAAGTATAAAAAAAACAATCATCAAAATCGGTTCAGCAGTGGACGTTCAATCGCTAAAATGATGATGATGAATGTATTTCTTGCAATTTTTTTTACATTCCTTGATGAATCGATAATGGTGATAACTTTAAGGTTTTTTTACTTTATAATTTTTACAGAACAATGCATTTACAATTATGTATATAATATGTGTTGTGTGTGCCGTGTAGGGACGGCCGTAAAGAATACACTTCCCCACCGCCAACAGGAGGCGTGTCGTAAGAGGCGACTAATTCCTGTAGCACGGGACGGGCAGCAGCGTCTACGTGCGAAATCTTATAAAAAACTGCGTTCGCCAACCCACCTGCCAAGCATGGCGGGTATTGGCAATCCCCTCCAATGAAAGTCATTGGGGGAGGCCTATGTTCAGCAGTGGACGTCCTATGGCTGAAATGATGATGATGATGATGATGATGATGATGTGTTTACAAGGTTATTCCTGATTTACGGGACACCCTGTATAATAAGCATAAAAAATATTTTGACAACTTTGACCTCGTAGGTATATTATAATCTTGATGACGAAGCTAATTATAATAATGAATATTGCAATCCATCTGGTTAGGTGAGTCACTGTCGGTTGATCCATCCGCCTACGCCATCTCGTGGCCATCACCGTAGGCCTAGGTTTATTTAATATCATCTACATGTAGTTAGACAATTAAGCCTGCCTATTTAAAATTGTTATTATTATAAGATTTTGTGATTTAAATAAAGAACCAAAATTTATATATTTGATGTTTCTCATAGTCGACGGCAAGTTATTAAATCTAATTGGATCCCATTTTTTAAACACCGTTTCATTTTAAATTTCAATGGGTTAAACGGATATAATTATAAATAAAGTAGAATATTAATTAGCCTTAATTAAAACCATGTATTACTCTAAGTATCGAAGATAAAGGTACCCTTTAAGGTCCAAACACATTAGCGGTCCAATGCGCGACGCGGCGCTGCTGCAAGTACCGCACCGTGCAGCGCCGGGTCGCGTCTCGCAGTGCAAGTGCGGTCCGACTTTAATTTAAATTAGTATTATGAACATTGGACTATCACATACATTGCTCTGATCCTATGTAAGTAGCCAATGCACGTGTGTAGAAATCAGAAACAACGACGAGACCAAAACACCCAGATCCGAGAATAGAAAAGTACGTTTTCTACATTAATTCAGTGTCGATCCGCTCCCAGTAACATTAATTATCTAAAACGGTATTCTCGTAAACTTTTAATTTGACGTAAAATTATTAAAACTATCCCAATACGACTGAAAATAGAACAAGAAAATCTCATTTTGGTTTCTTCCATTTTCAGTCTCATTGTGAACTATGATCGCATTTTTTGAGCTTACGAGAATTAAGTGTTGGATAGTAATGATAGGTACTAGGAGCGGATCGACAGTGTATTGTGACTAATGTTAAATTACGGGAATCGGGCCTTAGACCGGGAACCGAACCCGGGACCAAATAAAGTAATTTATTGATAAATTAACATCAAAAGTCTGAAATCAATACTTTTCATAATACCGTCCCATTTCCCATCAATAACGGAAACAATCGGACAATACTTCAACAGATCTATCAAAAAAAGACATCAAATAATATACATAGACACAGTAGGCTCACTTGGAATTATACTTTTTTAAACTGTTACTAAGAAAAAAAGTGCCGTGTTGGGACGGCCATAAAGAATACACTTCCCCACCGTCAACAGGAGACGTGTCGTAAGAGGCGACTGATTCCTGTAGCACGAGACGGGCAGCAGCGTCTTCGTGCGAAATCTTATAAGAAACTGCACTCGCCAACCTCCCTGTCCTTGACGGGTCCTTGATCAGCCTCTTGGGCTGGACATGTTAACAGAATGCTGTTACCCTGGTCTTTTTCTTACACTGAATGACGGCGCTGATAGCTTATTATATATGTTGAATCGACCTCTGTAGCCGAGAGGTCAGCAACCCGAACTTGGTGTGGCCATCTAAGGTCCCGGGTTCAATTCCCGGTCGAGTCAATGTAGAAAACGAACTTTTCTGTATTGTCTCGGGTCTGGGTGCTGTGGTACAGTCGTTGTTTCTAATTTCATAACACAAGTGCTTCGGCTATTTACCATAGGATCAAAGCAATATATATGATGTAACTCCGACCACGCAAAATCTCTTAGGGTCTGGTGCTCGAATAATATTTTTTCTTTAGGACCAACATTGAGAGAAAAAAAACGATGTCCCATACTCTAGTCACTCGATATCATTTGATAGGTTTTTTATGCACGTAAATCATCTCTTAGTTTTGAGTATATTATGTAACACGTGGTACAAGTCCATTGCGTCAGCACTACCTATATCAACTCCATTATGGCATAACGGCACTTTATCATAAAAAGTGGACGGCACATCTGCGCCCGCGCATATTCATAGATCGGTTTTTTGAGCGAAATAATGCGTGTTACTTGAATGCTGACGTATCGTATGACCTATTGTACCTCCGACTATTGTAGGATAGCATTTGAATATAAAATTGTTATGGTAAACTACCGATTTTGGTGAAAATATTTTGTCGACACATTTCGGACTACTTTTAGCTCTGTGGTGCTACATTGTTTGGAATTAAATAATTGCTGTAATGATTTTATTGTGCGTATGATTCTACATTATAATAATTATCACACTAAATTTTTTAAAGCTCTTGAAATTGACCTGGGAGTGAACTTTGCCCAATAGTGGCAAGCAATTAATTAAAAAATACATTTAAGGGTTTTGCTATAAATAACTAAAATGTTTGAGTCTCTCGCCTTCCTATAGCCTTTAAGTCTATAGGAAGGCTATCTTTTTTAATGCTAGTTCGACCATACAGAGCTGAAGCCACCTAAGTGCAAGAATCCCGCGATTTTTTGTCAGTCTTTAAATAAATAAAAAATAGTGAACAAAGAGCTTCGCTAATAGATAGAAAGCAGAATATGTCCGTTTGTAACCATATCGCACGACTATGCGGGCTTGCGGTCAACATTCACAAGAGACGAGCGATAATAGCCCCTATTTTTATAGACATAGAACACACAGGCTATAGATAACACGTGTTGTGTTTACGGCATCTACATGATATGAAGATAAGGAAAAAAGGCTAGCTTTTGATGTCAAGTGAATATGTTTATATTTCTTTGATAGGATAAAAATAAAGAGGTAAAAACAAAAAATGCATAAATATAAAATATATTTTTTTTATTGGAAAACTTATTTAAAAAACATTCAAAATATAATAAACATTCAAAATTAATACAAACAAAACAACAAACTAACAAAAGCATTAAGATTATGTGAGTATTTTTTTTCTTGATATTATTAATACAGACTACTTCTAAATCTCTCATAAAAAATAACTTTTTTTTTTAAAAATCAGTATGTGTCTAGAGATGCTTTAACACACATTCTACGTTCAAAACATTCAATATCCTGATACCCAGAGCAGAGAAACATACATATAGCCAAATACCATGATTGTTTGTTTCCCAATAACTAATGCAAATATGCAGATGCAAGTTCCATAGCTCCGTGAGAAATCTGACCGAGCCCAATTTGCTATACGTAACACTATAGTTTATAAGTTATAACTGTCCACGATTTAAAAAAACGTGGGGCTTGTTTTTTGTGTACACCCCTCAGTTTTTGGCATACACTTTTTACTTATTCAAATCGCAAAGTCTTACCCCTGAGTTTTTTACACAATAGTTTCTTTCTTTGGACGTCTAATTTACTTTTTTTAACGTCCGGGGTGCGCGTAGCCGCGGGTCATAGGTGATCCTTAGATAGTTCTCAGGCGATTTTTTAAAACTTCTTTGTGTTCTTCGGTGTACATCTGCCTTTATGTCCGATTTCGCCAATAAAAAGATGCGTTGCGATTTTTAACGTGGGAATCGATTCGATGTTAGTTTGGACCATAAGTAATGTGTATCTTAAGCTTTGTTAATAATAAAAAATGACGGTTATTTTTTATGCAAGGGGCGATTGCATTGTTATTTTATTTTGTTTAATGACTTGTTTTGTATTTTTTTGAATAATGGTATTTTTGGCAGCTTTGCTCATCGTTTGATAATTCTTAAACACTTCATTTCAAAACATTAAATTAAAACAAAATTTCTCATAGGTGTTTTTATTTAACGAAAAATCTTTAAATTCAGAATAATATTAATATTAATAACATAATAAGGAAAGAACGTTGTATTTTCTTGAGTGGCAAAGTAAGATTCTTTAAAGTGGACGACAACTTATCCCAACTACAAAGCCAGCTTTCGCGGATTCCAATCCCGCAAGGGGCAAATGTTTGTGTGATGAACACTAGCTTTGTACCTGAGTTATATTTGTCACATAATTTAACAGTGTGATTAATGGAAGTACACATTTATTTATGAATATTAAGTAACTTATTTATTTAAGTCATGCCATAAACTGGCCAGCACGTCTAAAATCTGACGAATGTTTTGGAAAACAAAACAGCATCGGGTTTGACGTCACAAGTTTCCCAGTTCGCTTTTTAAAAACAAACGGCATCCTGTGACGTCACCGCGCCCGCATGAGGACTAATCGATAAGGAGGACACGTGTGCCGCCGGTCCAAGAGACCCATTGTTTTATTGAGCTAACCTGTAACACGGGTTGATTTTTCTCTGATAAAAAAATAGGTTACACAGGAGTTAGGAATTAAAACATGGATAATATTATTTTATTACTTTAAATTGAGATACTATTATTTAAGTCTCCAGATCATACATACATTTCTTATATTGAACCACAGAATAAACATACATTTCCCGCACATTTTGTCCCTTTGCGTACGTTTTACCACGAACTGTACGTTTTTCTACAGCATGTAATTTTTGACTTGCGTTACTTCAGATTTCAGAATTCAGAAATCCCTAAAAATTTAGGATAAGGTGCAAAATGAACAGTCGTTTTTTATTGTTAATTTTTTTAATCAATCATGTTCGGAAATGTACAAAAATATATTTAGTGCTTTACATTTTTTATAATTTTATTTACCTATTGCTTACTCTTTGTAAGCAATTTACCTATTGCTTACTTTTTGTAAGCAATTTACCTATTTCTTACTTTTTGTAAGCAATAGGTAATTGAATTTCATTTAAAAAAAAATTACATTATGTATTACAAAAAATAAATGCAACAACCAACATCTATAGTTCCCCTAAAATGTCCGGTCGACAATACTTTTCCGCGCATTACACATGTCTGTATCGAATCTTCGATAGCAGAAAGGATTATCAAACCCCTTGTATTCCTGCCTTCATCAAACTTTTTTCTATTGCCAATTTTTTTAACTTTTTTCTTCTCGGCCAGGTGCCGATGTCATGTACGGACAGATAAGTCAACAGATAAAAAATGGGTTGAGAACTATAGACAAGGGTTCGGACTGGGGTTCGGATTTTAAATTCGATTTGATCGGTGGCCTTTAGACTGAATACGGGTCCTATGATTTGTGGGAGCGGAGATAAGATAGCCATTTTTGCGAATTCTTTTATGATTTTAAATTTTAATTGTTCACGATTTTTAGTGATTATTTATGTTCTGTGATAACGGTCTATATGTTGTGTGATAATGTAGGTATATTTTTGCCTAAGTAAGTTACAAAAGGGCTTGATTAAAAAGACTATAATTTTACGACGCTACAATTATTGACTGTAACGAAAAATTTAGTTTCACGATTGATTTTTTATGTTATCTTTAAAGTAATAATAGTAGAACGAAATAATAGTTCTATGCGTAGTGATAATAAAAAAAATCCTTTTAAAACGTATGCAAAGGCATAGTATTTTTTTTATTATAAAAATACCCTCAAGTTTTTATTAAAGAATAACAGTGACCGTTATAATCTGTATGTACCTACAAATCCACATTTCTTCCCACCGTAACCTTCAAAGACGTTCGGTCTTCAAATCTGCGTGCGAAAAAAAATACAATTTAAATATTCAATAGGTTCTAATCATGCAACTGGCCATGACTGTTGCTCTCGGATAAAAAAATCTCACCCCACGTTTTTTTTTCAACCCTTTTATGCATATCCTGTGTCACCCAGGCCCAGGCGGCGTTACAAGTCATATTTAAATAATTTATGCGTGTTCGTTAGTTGGCTTGTTTTTGCATCTGCGTCGTGAGTGTGTGTTTTTAGAAGATTTACTGTTTGATGTGGGCATATAGAATATTCTCGCAAATATTTGAAGGGTTAAGTACCTATTAGTGTTCTTTTAGATCTTGTTATATTCATGTTTTTCTGTAGAATGCCAGTATTAAATCTCTTACCTACATTGGTATAAATATTACAGTATTTTGAAGTAGGTATAAACAAAAAAAGCAACTAAACAAAGATATTGAAATTGTATTAAGTCTTTCTTAAAGATTTAGCAGCTTTTAAAAGTCATGCCTACTCATTATAATTCAAATCGCGACCGAAAAGCGGTCATTTAGCAAAAAGAACAATGGGTCGGCCACAAACAATGATCATAGACAACTCAATCGACACATCGAAAGTGAAAGGGATGGACTGCATTGCGATTGTCATTTTGCAAAGATCGTGTCATTCTCATTGCGGTGACGAAATAGAGTAACCGCCGATCAATGAGGGCCGTCAACGCCATAGATATATAGATACAACACGATTGCCATACCACGTTAAGTGTAACTTCTAAAGGTGTAAAAACTTAGTTTTAGGAGGTTTCAAAACCAATTCAATTCAATTCAATTCAATATATTTATTGCATTCTATAAATATATTGAATTGAATTGAATTGGTTTTGAAACCTCCTAAAACTAAGTTTAAACCATACTTTATAACTTGGAAATTATAAAATTATACTGATAAATTAAACTGAATTAATAGTACTGCACCTTTGGATACCTATGATTAAAACTAAAAACACCTTTATCATATTTAAAACAAGTGACTCTTTTTCTACTTGTGTCTATAGTAGCCTTTTAATAAATAGAAGCAACTATAATACCCATTAAAAGTACTGTTTAGCGTGTTTTAATATTATTTCCCTTAAATATTGGATCCCAACTAAAACTTTGCACCTCTTTTACAGCTTGTCAACCTTGTCAACCAACCTTATGAGTATGAGTATGAGAATGGACTCCCTTTTCCGCACTTAGACTCAAATTCGGTCCTTTGTGCGTAGGGGTATGATGGTTACGGATATAACCAGCCTAGCTCCGCCCAGAAGCGCAGAAGTTTCCTGGGTTTTTCACAGGCTTCGCGGAGCGACCTTGGGTTGTCAAGGATTTCATTACGTTGTGACGCAACCGCCTCACATTCCAGGACTACGTGGTTGGCAGTTTCGTCTGTAGTGAGACATGCCCTACAGAGAGGGCTGACTGTGTTACCTATAGTGTAGAGGTGTTTGTTTAGGAGACAGTGACCGGTCACTGTGCCCACGATTATTCGCAGGTTTTGTCTTTTGAGGCTGAGTATACGTCGAGTCAATCTGGGCGTGACCTCTGGAAGAGTTAGTTTTGATTGCCTGCATGCAGTACTCAGTGCCCAACATTTGTTTTGTTGTGATATCCCCGACTGAGGACTCAACCAACCTTGTCAACCAACTTGCCCAACCATTAACCTTAAAAAAGAGCTGAAACTATAGAATACTCGAACTGAGACAAAATTTTGACTTGAATGCATAATGATTTAATTTTGATTAATACATGTAAGTGGACAGAAACTTATCTATGCTTTTTAAACTCAACGCAAATTTTCAACAAGAAAACGTGCTAGGAATCGTCCGAAACATCAAAAGTAAAAGGCAAAAAATAATACCAAATGCTTAAATGCACGAATTACGGCTTGTAGGTCGCTAATCTTACCAGGTAATTAGCGAATTTGTAGAATTAGCATATGAAAATATTTTAGACATTAAGGCGTGGAAATCATAAATCTCTTTAACAAAATTAGCTGTTTGCCCTTGCCTAGCCAGGCGTAATGGCCACACTTTTTGTAATTTTTTGTCATTGTTTCTATCTACCCCTTTAAATTTTTTCCTCTGTGTTTTTCAGACACTTTTATTGAATAACATTAGCCCGATTTTTGTCCTCTAGTTTATATTAAATTACCGTTTTTATAACGTAATGAATATGCGGGAGCGATAATAGTATGCATTGTAAAGTGACTAAAACGAACGTATGCACTTTTTATGTGCAACCGTTACTTATTGTTTTTTTGGTTGAGTTCTTTTGTTGCTTTTGGTTTATGTTAGCTACCCTTTATTAGCGGACATTACAACTTTAAATTTTAACTAGAGGATATTACTTAAATGAAATTGTAATTAAAACAATGGTTATGTATTTAAACGACAGTTTTTCAAACCTAAAAACAGATTCCAAATTTTAAATTTCGAGAACCTAAAACTTGTCCATACGAAACGTGTTAAAATTGTACATAATTTTGACTTGAGATTTCATTTTATCGAAAATTTTGCGGCAAAAATTTCTGCAGCATTTTTTTTAAACACGGTCTCAATTTTTTAATATCCCGATAATCTCAAATTATTCCGTCCGATCGTGATCCTAACAATAGTCCGCGGATGTATCTACCCACAGATCTCTCTTCAATGGGACATTGCGTGAGAAAACTAAAAAAACACACTCGCACATAAAAAGCACTCATACGAATTATTAAAAACTCAAGATGTCCCTTGCACAATGCGAGTACACCTTGGATGTGCCGAAGATACGCTTAAAAAATGTGCATAATGTTTTTATAAACATACATGCTGAGATAGAAGAAAAAACGTGGGGTGAGTTTGATAGAGGGTACAGTCAGTGGCCGTCAAAGTTTCCTTAAAAATGATAGCACGCAAGCTGAGGCCTACCCCATTCATCATTTTTAAAGATACTTAAACAAAATTGTTTAAGTAGGTAGTGTTCAGTAGGCTGAACTCTACTTAAGCAGTTTTGTTTTTACGTCAAAAAATCTGATAAAAAAACAAAGGTTAAAGTAATATTATTTTAAAAGGTTATGTTTAAGTAGGCCAATGAACACTCGTTCATTTTCACATCTCAACAATCTTCCGCAAAATGTATGTATGTAATGATTCAAATTGAACTCTGTTGGATTGTAGGTTCAAAATCGGTAGTAATATTCTATTATTATACGTAGGTTGACCTACTGTTGTCGTAGGTGGTTTTTTTGAGTTAGTTTTATGTAGTTTTATTGGTTAGTTTAGCCTTTAGTAAAAGTTAGCTTTAACTCTACTTGTAGCCGTGCTACCTACCAATGATAAAAAGACCGGGTTAAGTTTAAAAATTTGGGCTAGAACTTTAAAAGGTGTTGGGCACAATGTTAACTTATCCTAGTCTTTATACTTTTTGAATCATTTACATGGTATTACTCAGATTATAACGTATTTTTTAGTTATGCTGATGCCAATGTTTAAGTGTAATTTGGTGTTTTGAAGTTCTAACCAGGCATAACTATATAATATACACATTATAAGATATATACATACTTATTTTTACAAAATCAAATTAATTTCTACCTTTAAAATATGTCAAAAGTTTGAGAGCCTACGCTTTAAATAAGAATCGGTGTTGTATGTTTTTAGATTAAAATTTCTCCGTCGAGATTGGTAGTTTTTTAGGCGGAAGCTACCAGCACAGCACTGACTTCCGGTTGGTTTGTATTCGCTTTATATTGGCCGACGAGATAATCAAATTACAGCCTTTTTATATAAGGAAGGATGCCGTTATTTACTATGTTTTACAATTCGTATATTTAAAATTATTGTTAAGAACTATTAGTATTTTTCCTATATTTACCTACAAAAATAAATATTTAAATAATCTATGTTTTTTACGTTATTATTATCTTCATCTTGTAACTTATCCGATTTGCTGTCATACAAAAACGAAATGCGGATTCTTCTCACTGTTTGTAGTGCTTTTTTTCGTCTCCATATCGACCACAATATTTTGCATGATCTTGGTCAAACGTATCAACGTTTGATGCAAAATGCTTACTTATTACGAAAGAAGCAACGTAACAAAATAATTGAAGTTGCTTTATATCTATATAAAAATGAATCTCCATTTCCCTTGGTCATCGCATCACGCGTGAACGGATGGAACAATTACGCTAATTCTTTTTTGTTGTGTTTCTTATGAAAGAAAAAATTAAGAAAGTTGCAGTTTTTTTTATCACAGACCACGCGAACAAAGTCGCAGGCAACAGCATGTCTAGAATAAATCGAAGTGCCAAAAGTAAAAGATAGATATTTATTAAGTTACAAAGTAATAGCTACAGTTGAGGTTTACAGAAAGATTCATTATTTAAGCTCATCACAGTCAACAAACTTTTTTATCCACCCTTTTAATGTATTGAATTGTCTTTAAATCACCTCATTGACGAAGCTGAAAAGTATTCATTCTTGTAACTAAGTGTTTGTCATTCACGGTCCAAAACTTCACTTAGTCCCGTCACCAATAAATCTCTCAAATAAATATGAGCTCATAAACTTTCTTCCTCACCTCATCTCGCCATATTTACACTCACAGCTTCCTGCCTCTTAGTTTTTTAGATTCCCACAGGTTTTTTAAGAGTTTTTTTTTTGAAAGCGTAACGGTAAAAATCTTCCCCCTGAGGATGGTTTAATTTATTTCGTCTTTATAAAAGAGGATGCGGTTGTCTTTTGTTTGTCACGTCACGGTATAAAGTGCAATTTTTTATTTAAATGTTTGGTTCTCGAATATTCAAATAGAATATCGAAGTAGTTAAGTGGGAATTGATATTTCATTTTACGCACCAGTCTTTTCATAGTTCGTAGTTCTATCTTCAAACTGTAATTTATAATATTAGATATTAATTCATTTTATCTGTGTCATTTTTCTCTGCACTGCAAGTGTATTATTAACTTATCACCATATAGCGGTGATAAGTTAATAATACATTCATTCTTTATCTAAGTTAAGTTAAAATTTTGTTTATGTTCATTGATTGAAATATTGCAAATAAAAATTGTCCTACAATTAGTGTGATAAAAATAAATAGGCACTTGCAAAATCGAAAGTTGTCTCACCACCTCGTGCGTGCATCGTATTTTTGCCGGTCTAGAAAAAAAAAAATCTATGCAACTAAAAATTGCATAAATCAACTATGCAATTACTTTTTTGCGACAACCGTGTTACGAGACTTTGTTTTCCTAAATAATGAGTTTAAAAAAAACACAAAACCCCAAAGGGTTCTTCAAATTAAACCGTCATTAGAAATTTTCGGAAAAAAACTGCCAGTACGCTAACGTGAGAAAATTAAAAACTTTTTTTGATTAAAAAACTGGTTGTCGCAACCGTTGCATCTAATTTGCATGTTATTTTTTTGAACGCGATTTTTTCCTATCTCTGACACCGTGTAATTACAGACAAAAAAGCTTAGGGGTATTTTGTTCCGTCCTTTCATCTTGGTCAGGTAGGTATGGAGTGTCGGGTACAATGGCCCGGATTTCCTCTCTAATGCTACAGCCAACCTTCACCTCACGTGCAGATTCTGAATGGTCCCGAATCACAATTTTCCTAGGGCGTGATCGATTTGGAGATACACTTGATAAAGTTTTTTTAAATGGTAATGATGGTGATGTGAATGAAGCCTACCCAATTGAGCGTCCGTTTCTAAATATCGATAATTGCAGCTATTCGAATGATAGAGAACACCTTTTATTAAAAAAACAGTTGATTGTTGTGGGAACGTCCGAATAGATACTAACAGTAGATTGTTTGCTTAAAAAATATTGTGCTATATCTCTAAACATGATGTTTTGTTACAGAAATACTTACTTAAATTATAGAGTAACATCGTACTTATTAGAAAAAAACAGTAGCTTCGTCACTACGTCCATAACCAGGACAAGGAATGTCTGTCAAATTTTGATCAAATACGCTCAACAAGCAATTTCACATTTTATCAACACCTACTCAGAAAAGTTTGTCTTGGAAAAAACAGGCTTCAAATGATGCAACGATATTAATTAGCCCAAAACATCATTCGAAATAATGCCCAATATTAACTAAATGGCGCTCACCAAAAATGGCGAGCGCATAGAGTCAACAGAGCCGCGCATAAATTGCGCAGATTATGCCCCGTCACGGCTTACGTCCTGCGCCTGGCTTTGGGACATAAATCCTGCTGCAAGGTGGTCTGACAAATTTGCGGTCACACCCGTCCAGACTAACATAGACTTTTTAGGGTTAGAAAGGAATTGGCCTAAACGGTGACTCACGCGCAATCTCTGGCCATTAATTTATTTTTCATATTTAATTACTGAGGCTACTGACTGAGCCTGTCTAAAATGATAATTGTCATATTCTTAAATCAAAGGCGTAGTTCTGATCCAATTCATTTTATGCATAATAAGCATTATTTTTTATTCAAAGGTTAGCATTGCAATCATAATTTTGGTTTGACTAAATATGGATAACTTAGTCAGAAAAAAATATTTGGATACCTATTTTTTTATTACCTATTAATTATAAATGTAAAAAAACTCACAATAATGTTCTTTTTTATGTCAAGAAATTCGTCCCAAGAAGTTTTATCACCTGAAGAAGGCCAAAAATCAAACTTAATAATTAAAAGACTAAAATTTACAATTATATAACTATAACCAACGGAACCATTAGTTCAGAAACGTTCACTTTGGTTTTGAAAAGTCTCAAAGAGGCAAAGGAAACAAATTGCGTTCAGCATCCATTATGTCAATGCTGTAAATTTTAAAACGGTCTATGACAATGTTTGGACATTCGGTCACCGATCCTTTTTTTACCGACTCCCTGGGTAGTCGTAAAATGGTTGTAATTGCTATAAGATAAGTAATGAATGGGACGAGATAAGTTGCTTTGTGTAATGCAGCCGTTAACAAGATTAACTTATTGACGGCTTCTGGTACCTCTTGTTGGGTTTTTTCTTTTGTTTGGAGTAATTAGTGGTGGTGAGTTTTTCAAAAAGGTTTAACAAAGTTTGTTTCTACATTGTTCAATATTGGTAATCAATTCATAGTTTTGTTTTTACAATCGTTATCATCTTTTTATGTTTTGGGGTAAGTGATTAAAGAGGGTATTATCCCTCGAATTGTGTTCAATGCGCATTTAATCAATTGGTGCGTTAAGTCAAAGTCAAAGTCAAAAATCATTTATTCAATTTAGGACAGAAAATTGCCACTTATGAACGTCAATAATAAATTATTGGCCCATAAGGGGCAGAACATGTCTCCTTATTTTTTGGGCCCTACAGGTTACATTATACAATACAGATTGTTTGCTATTTTTCTAGGTTATAAGGTACCTTTGAAAACTCCTATCGACATCAAATGAGTCTACTCTCTCTCTACCTCTCTGAGATAACTCAGGTTGCTATTTTTATTTGTAGCTATAGATTATGATGAGTATAAATTGAACAGTTGTTTTTATGTAATATATTTTGTGTATGTTGTCTTCACTATCGCATTGGGGTAACCTGTAATGATATTTGTAAGTTTTGTTGCTATAAATAAATAAATAAGTATATCACTTAAATCAAGCCATTTAGCAATTATTATTAAATTAAACCAGGTCCCTGACAACCGGTAAATCTATGATAAATCTTATAGTGTCACGTGGTATTTCGGTCGACAATTTATTATCAAACGGTTCTCAATCTGAGGCCAGGTCAGAATCCGACGTTCTTTTCGAAACTTGGAGATGTTTGTGATAGATGTCATTGTAATATGTGGTCGGTCGAAATCGTTGCTTGACCAATCCATGGCGTAGTTTTACTACACTACCTGACTGCGCTATGATATCACAATAAACATTTTAAAAATAAACAATTTAAAACTACTGTTAGAACCGGCCCTTAGCTCAGTTCGTGGCGGGCGACCACTAATAGCGCGTGGTCACGCGCACTGCGCAGACGCATCAATGAGAATTAGCCGCAATTTCAGTATAATCTCCTGCCATAATTGTTGTACGAATAGCATGATGGTAGGAAACATAACACTATGTTTCAAGCAAAAACAATTTTGAAGGATAAAATATAAATCACATTGAGCCTAGGCCAATCCAGTCTGTGCTTAAGGTGCGTGCTTAACTCACAGCTTAATTTCCATTCATGGGAGGTGTGGGTTTTTTTTTCAGGAATTGAGTTTTTTTTAAATATTTTGATCCTTTTTTATGGGAACCGTAGAGAAAGCCAACGGTAGTACTATTTAGCCTACACTGTTACAGAATTTGTTATTAAGAAAGATAATCTAACAAATAAAATTAAAAACAAGCATCAAACTGAGTGTATTTAGTTCAAACAGTATAATTAAGAAGCAAATTTAAAAGAAAACTAGCTAAGTGAATGTCAAATATTAATACGTAAGCCAATGAAACTTAAATAACAGTTAATTGCTAACATTTTTGACTATCTCTGGAAGACTGAACTTTTACTCACTTTTAAGTTACTCTACAGTGTACTAATACCTTAAACTAAGTATGTAATTCATCTCTGTAATTGTCTTATGTGGCACTATTGTACGATTAAAATTGAGCTAACACGCTGTTAAGTTTCTCAGTGCAAATAAAATAAAAGAGTCCATGGCATAGAAAATACTTACATAGTTTTGTAGCTTTGATTTATATTTTAAGCCTTTAGACCGCAAAATTGCACTCAATCAAAGTGGACTGTACGCATCAGTCGCTCCCCAAGACATACCATGTATAGAAAGTTCCAAAATCATTACTTTACAAACAGACAATGCGAGTTACCTATCATTCTGTGGTCAATTTCTCTTCGTGAGAAATCCATCTTGGGTAGTCAGTTGCAAAAATATGTCTCCATATTTAACTACTATTGCATAGATATATTTCTCTCTCTCTCAGAATCCCGTTTTTGACAGGGTTTTTGGTGATACTGGTCTTTGTTACTATCATTGAATGTATTGCTATCTGCTCTCTATAATTCTTAGACAGGACCAGAAATCATTTTAATGTTTTAGTTTAAATAATACTGTAAAACACGTTTTTTACTCTTAAACGAAAGAGCTTAATTTCAAAGATTCTACTTATTCTACTGAAGAGTTCTACTATCCACCTTCTAGTTCCATGATTAGATTAGATGGATAGTGTCAAATTATCCACCTCAGCTATGTCGTTTTTTATACTTTGCCATAGATATGAGATGACCGATAAGCTACTAAAATTTAAATAGGAATGTAAAAATAAATTTTGGCCCCTTAGTAAGCATTGTTGTATTCGAACACCAGAATCAGCCCCAGAGAAACATTTCCTCCCAAAAAATTACGTTGTTACACTCGTGTGTTCCTTCTACTTTGATATTTAGTAATTTATTACACTTCATCACCATTTCGTCATCGTCATTTCAGCCATAGAACGTCCACTGCTGAACATAGGCTTAATGATTTCCAGATTGGCCGGTTAGAAGCGGCCTGCATCCATCGGCTTCCTGCAACTTATACCAGGTCGTCTGTCCACCTTGTGGGTGGACGTCCTATTGCAGTTAAATTATTAGTGGTGACGTTCTGACTAGTACGCCTGTAAACGAAGTGTCACGGAAATTTCCGAATGCCCCCGAAACCATGATCGGCATGGCCGACTTTGAATTTTTTACAGCCGGCTAGTCAGAATCGGCACATCTCTAATAATGATTAGTTATACATTTATATTGCAAACTTGCTTATGTACCTATGGAGCTGACTGTACCATGGTTGCCCGTAATTGATGTCAAACTGCTGTGGTCGGGCGCTGATGGTGTTTATTCGTGTAAAGTATGGTGGTGTCAACGGTTGCGAAGATTGGATTTTAGATTCTTGGCATTCTGTTGATATTAGTTACCTAGCTATTCTGTATAATTTTTATGGTAAGTGGGTAAGAAGTTAATATTGGTAATACTATAAACTTTTCAACCTTCTGCTATACCAAAAGGGTTTTTCTCTTTTGATTATATTAGGGATTTGTTTTTAACTTAACGTATAAATTCATTTGAATAGCTTCAAGAGCTACTCAATTAGTTTATAATGTAATACCCGGTTACTTAACTTTTTTCACATTATCAGCTATTAGCTTTTTTGAAAATTTGCATGATATTTATTTGATTTGTCAAAGTCACCAAACAGGTAATTTTTGAGTGGAAAGTCGAGTAAGGGCCGATTTTTTAAGTGTGATAACTTTTATTTGAAGAATAAGTTTGACATTTAACAGTATTCATGTGAAAATTGTGTCATAACTTAAAATATCTGGCTCTTGAAAAATCGGCCCTTAATCAATCAATCCATTAAAAAAAGTAACTAAACAAAAGTTTTTTAAATGTTGTGTGTGACAAGGTAACGTGATCTTTACGGGACACCCTGTATGACACAATCATGTGTAATTTATTACGAGGATTTGACAAAATAACCACTGACGCAAAAGAACAGCTCACCTAAGCCGATATCAGTGGAAAATTCAGAACAATACAAGATGCTCTGTCATTACTGTGCTAATTCCAATATTTGCGCAAAGCGAACGTAGTTAAAATCAGTTTGTCATAATGTTTTATCGCGCAACTGATGAGAATAGACGCAATCGTCGTGATTCTGTGTGGTCCTCGGACAATATTTGTGTAAGTATAAAGATACTGCAGGATAATGAAGAGCGTGAGCGTTTGGTGACGAGCAGAGCGGTATTTTTGAATGTAGGTAACATTCAAGTAGGTAACGACACTGTACCTTGGACCTATATAACTAAGGTTAATAAGATAAGGCATATCCAAGTTACATCTGAAGCCACTTCATCTATTGTCTGATTGATACTAATTCAAAAATGTCCAAATATCAATTAATGGTAATAATAAATGATTTTTATAAAAACTGCTACATAAAACCTTTTCAATAAATTTACCTTAATCATATTCAGCTACATAAGATTTTGACTAAGAGTTATAAAAATCAACAAGAGGAATAAATTTCTTAAAACCTAGAACATGTCAACATGTCAACTGATACCAGTAACAATTTGTTAATTATACTGATATTAATTGCTTCACATTAGGTGTTTTCAGTGAAATCTCCCTTTGATTGATTCTTTTTTCTAAAACGCTATCATTACACTTTTAATCACTGACTTGTACCTGATTCAGAATCGCTACTCCTATCACGAAATCCTTTCCCAAAAATCATGTAACAGACAAATTTACAGCATAGCTTTACAACGATGCCCTCGACGCGGTCACCCATCCCCGAGCAAACACAACAATGATACCAACGTCTCTAATTACACAGTCCGGACTGATAACATTTATTACACCTTATTTGTCTTAGCAAACTGTTTCGTGATTCTCCGTGATATGACCGCTGAGATAAAATTGTTTTTGGAATGTCAAATTTTGATTACGAAGTTTGTCTTCTTGTTTTAGACGCGGTTTGCTTAGTCTGAGACGGACAGAAAGATAACGTCAAATTTTATTACTAAATGAAACCTATAACTACATCATTTAGATACTGCAATTTTGTATTCAATGATACAAATAGGTACGACAATTTAGATGCTTTGCGTAGATATCGATTCTTTTGTGTATCCAGAAGATTGAATAGGAATTATTCATAGCATGGTAATGATTTTGCACCAAATGAAACATTTGTTGATTAATATAAGTCAACTTTACCTAGTTTCATTAGAAAAATCCCCTAAATGTAATCAAAAGCCTAGAAAGTGGAACATACTAATTACTAGATATAATAAATAAAATAGATATTGGACAACATCACGTACATTGCTCTGATCATAGTATCATAGGGAAATCAGAAACAACGACGGCACCACAACACCCAGACCCGAGACAATATATAAAAGTTATGTGTCTACATTGACCGACCGGAAATCGAACCTAGGACCCCAGAGATAGACACCAAGTCCAGTATGCTCGCCTACAAAGGTCCTCATGGTTTATTATCATCTATCAATATCAATTATCTCACCATTATAAATGTCAAAGTTTGGATGTTTGTCACTCAATCGAAAAGAATTTACTGAAAAGAATACTTACTGATATTGATCTAGCTTTCACATAAGACATTTTCTCTCGTTCTTGTGGGATAATTAATAATTGATATAATTTTGAAGTCCACGCAAACGAAATCACGGTAAAAAGATAAAAAATATAAATTCCTTGGAATTAGCATTGTTTAAGTAAGTATTAATACTGCATGCTAAAATGGAAGACAGTGAAGTCACACGTTCAGCAGTGGACATCCTATTGCTAAAAATATGCTGATGATGATGATGATGAGTTTAGTTTTAATTTCAATTTGCTGTGTCCAGGCACGACCGCGGCTTAGGCTTAGTTCACACTATATTTCAATCTTAAGATTATTCTTACAGAATACTGTTACAGTTTTGTATATTTTTTTAGTATATATTGCAACTATTACCAAAAATGCTGTAATTTTTTGGAGCCTACGTGTTTTTTTATACTAAAAAAAAAAGTTTTATAAAACAACATTCACGCAACAATATTGCCACAAACCTCAAATTTAGGCATTATTTAGTCCTTATGTACTACAGAGTAAAATAATTTGCTATTTTCTTCAGTTTTATGCCACTCCAATGTTGATCACTTACTTATTTAATTAATAACTGATGTGCATTTTTTCAGTAGCCCCAATTATATTATGTTTATGTGTTATCCTCTGCCTGTCTTATATTCTGCCTAATCGGATTGAGACAGTCAGACTGACCAACATTTAGTTACATGAGAACACCAAAATAATGGGGCAAAATCTGGCAAAAATGGCTTATAATGTTTTAATGCTTTTCAAGAAGCTAATGCTAGGGATTTATTAAAATAGATAGACGACCGTCTGGTGTAGTGGTTAGTTGCGGGTTCGAATCCCGCAAGGGGCAAATGTTTGTGTGATGAGCACCAGCATTTGTACCTAAGTCATGGATGTTTATAAAAGTATTTAAGTTTATCCGTTATCTAGTCGCCATAGTACAAGCTTTGCTTAGTTTGGGGCTAGATAATTGGTGTGATTGTAAAACTACTTCTGCTATAATTCGAAGGCCAGTGTGAACAAGTCCTCACAGCTTAATATCACAAGTTAGGATGGACGCAATTAGTCTGCGGTTGCGTTGCGCCAGTCATCCAGACTGCATTCTGCTGTTACATCAGGAGTGTCTTTAGCACAATTTCATCAAAACTTTTGCCAAATTATTCTAAAATTACCTCGTGAAATTTTAGCAATTAACTACTTAGTATTGTTAATGTGTTGTTTTTGTTTCTTATATTAGAAACTTTTTGTAAAAATCGCCACTTAAAAGATACAGAAAATCATCAAAATCAATCGCTTAAAATGGAATAACTTGTCTAGGATCATGGTCAACTCTATCTAAACTTTAAACAGAACATAGCAGTAGGAGGAAAAAGAAAGACCGCAATTCAGATATTTTTGTATGTTTTTGCTCTCAAAATCTTAGCCAGCAATCTAGCAATACAAATAACGGCTTAGGTAATATTTTTGATACATTATGACTAAGCATACTATAGGGGTAGAATAAAATAGTAATAGGGTGCCTTTGCAGAAAATAAGTTAATTGAAAACAAATAAGCATCTACACCCAAGGTTCTAACACTTACCGCCTTATAGTAAGTCTTTGTACCCTTTCAATATCAATATCAATATATTTATTTGCTTAAAACACGGTATTATGGCTGTTAATTACAGGTTACAATGTTCACGTTTTGCTTCGTAAAAAAAGCATGCAAAGGGTTAGTGTTCAATTTGAATTAAAATAATATAAAATACATAGAATGTCAAATGTCAAGAATTAAAATAGAAAAATAAGCATTTCAATTACAGGTTTGTATGTCACTTCAATAAAAATCATCTTTAATGTCATAAAAGCAATTCTCATTAACCATAAAGCCATATAACCATAAAGCCTATTCTTAAACAAATTAATAGCGAGTCCCTTAAAGTCTTTTGGCAACTTATTATAAATACAAACACACATACAGATACAGCTTTTCCATATTTGCTGGATCTCGGGATGTCGACAAGTACCAGTCTCTGTGGACATCTGAGTCTAGGATTGTCAGCCTTCTTGAAGAGCCCCGGGTTTTTGTGAACGAATACTGCCACTTCATAAATGTACAGCGACGGAAGTGGCAGTAACCCAAGGCTCCTGAATGGGTGCGTTTACTTCTGTTTGCTACCACTCACAGCACTATAGTGATCAACCCAATTTTTGTAGTTTAATAAATAAACTGCCTTTGTGAACAGCCCACAACCAATCTACTTACTGAAACCAAGCCCATACAGTGACGTAAACCGCGAAGTATGTACTCGCCAGCTCGCCCCGCGCCAGATCCATACATTAGGCATGCATGTCCTTTACTGAAACATATGGAATTGGAACGGTCGATACGAGTAATTGCGACTTATCGCCCTTCGGAAACGTATTTTGGTTTGTTTTTACTGTTGCAAAACATTTGTGTGACTTTGTGTTACCAAATCATGTGACTTGTCATCACCCATTTTAGAAAAAACAAGGTGTTTGTAAAGTCACCTTCACGTGAAGAGACTATTAGGTTGTCTTTTTTAAAGTAGGGAGTACCTATCGTATATACAGGATGTAACGAAAAGGTGAAATAATACTTTAAGGGGTTATTCTACGGCTAAATTACATCAACTTTTTCTATGGGACCAACATCGAAATCTCAAAAAAAAAATTGACGTTTCCATACAAACTGATGCCAGCTTTTTCAACAGTCGCGTTTTAGTATGGGAAAGCGTTTTTTTTTTTTTTTTGCGAATTCGATGTTGGTCCCATAGAAAAAGTTGATGTAATTTAGCCGTAGAATAACCCCTTAAAGTTTTATTTCACCTTTTCGTTACACTCTGTATATACAATTTGAATGAAAAAGAAAGCATGGCCGACCAAAACGTCGATTAAAGAAATCTTGTGTAGCGTTTGCTTAAACTAAAACACCTTAAAACTGTCTGTACATGGATGTCACAACTCTTGATCTCCATCCATCTCAAAGTGGTATACATAAATTTTAAAATTTTCAATTTGTTTCTTGATTAAGATTAAATCAGCATTTAAGCATTGATTTGATGTCTTTATTTATAAAACTCATAATAGATAGATTGACAGCACGATATATGCGCCAATGTCACGGCTATGAGCACCATAAATAATAATCCACTGTTTCAATCCATGTCTCCCTCAGGGTCAGAAGGCGCCATAACAGATGGGTCCTAATCGCTGTTCGGTTTGTCAATCATTAATACGCATTGGTGTATGGACGAGTGAACTGTATTGTCACGAACGGAAGCCCGTCTTTTATCAACAAAAAGTAACTATCCTGCTATGACTTTTACTGCCTTCACAAAAAAGGCTAAAATGGTCTGAAGTGATACCTTACTAGAGCGCTCGCGCAAGGGTGACTGTCTCTGATTATTTTGCCGTCCGATCATTAGCCCGTATTGATATATCGTCGCAAGACATGTTTATTATAGTTCATACAATAATTTCATTTGTTTTTTGGGAGGGACGGAGATTTGTATAATAGATTTAGAGGACTGATGAGCTGCTATCATTCGTGTTTTTGTTACAAATGTTTTATTGCATGTTCCAATTCACCATTGAATATAACGTTTGTATTGCTGTCCTAAAAGCCTTAATCTTCTCCAAATGGCGCATATGCAACTCTTAATACTGGACCAATACGTCAATTATTCCATTGAAATGCATCATTGCACCAAGCCTTTTCACGGCTATTCAAACTCCCGAGCGTGATCATTTACGTGTATGAAAACTCACATTTCAAAAGATACTCGAAAACCGCCAAAAAATCACGAATGCCTCATTACATTCGCATAAATTTTTTGCACAACACTTTTTTGAATGAACGCGTTGGTGGTCCCAGTGTAAAATAATGGCACCTACGCAATGTTCTATATAATAGTGGGGTGGTTCTGGCCAGCCGGGTTGGGTGGTCGGATTACAGTGGATTACGAATATTACTAGACTGCTTTGAGAGCTTAAGGCGGTTGTGCTCGATTGTACCGTGAGTGATATCGTAATTGTGTGGATTGCGTAAGAATAGATTTTACGTGTGTACTAAATATCTAATTTTGTGGTCGTTAAGTTATATAAGAAGAGCTGTAAAGAGCTAGACTCTTACTACTAGGTTATCACCACTTAGCATTATAACAATGACTGTAAATGGTTCCTTAGCGTTAAAATGGTTGCTTCTGCAAGCAATTTTTGCTTCATTCTTTTGCTATTTGTTTGTTCAAGGTGTTCAAATAAAATAAAAAAATAGAAATAATAAAATTATTAAAGGCAGCGCAAACCTACAAGCCCACAAATAATTTCGGCTACCGTGCAGCTACAATATGATTATATTTTTTTGGAATTTCTACAAAAATATTTAAACTTCCACCTAATGCATGTCTTGGCTTTAAATCTACGGTATAAGGTCTAAATTTATATAGAAAACACTCAAACAACGCTTTTATATTTGGCACTCTTCACATTTGGCAAATATAAAATTGCATTTTGAACAAATTTAAAAACACCTTATGTCGTTAAACTAGTGTTTAAATTACATCGAAAAAGGTTTCTCAACCCCTACAAATTCGATGGCATTCTTCGCAGAATTCTTTTCATCAAGCTCATCCAACCGCGAAGAATTCATACGGACCCGTATTTACATAGCGGCCAACAGAATTTTACCAAATCGTGGCCGAATAATGGAATTACGCTGGCCACATCGGCATAATAGTGTTAAATTTCGTGGATCGAAGATGATAGATTTGTCGGCATTTTCTTTGTAGATTTTGCCGCCAAAGCTCGATCTAGTAAGTAAAGTAAATGCGTGAGGTTAATTGTTATACACGTGCGGTTGTGTATTTAGGTTGATTCAGTATATTCATAAAAAGAGATATTTTCATTAGGTGGAATTTTTTAAATAATTTAGGAAAGCATTCGTTTTTGTTTTTGACAACTTTAAATATTAATTTATTATGGTCAGCTACAGATTTCTAATCAATATGTGTGTAACAATTAATTCAAACCAATATTTTTTTAGTGTAGGAGTTTTTATGGATGGTGACGATTGGATGTAATTATACACGCTTTTTATACTACAAGACCCTAAAATGCTCACATAGTAAAAAAGAGGATTCTTTTTTATTTATTACCATCCGGCCTGCAAAAAATCTAAATGAATCCTACACAAACACCACCAACATTTGATCAAACAAAATTACACGGCAAATATTTGCACGTCCTTATTGGCAGCAATATAAAGTTACAGCATGCATCATTCCAAATGTGTTTAGTATCTTACCAAATGTTGTTGCAATTGCGGTTCATTTCAATCCCATAGTGAGGAATCCCACCAACAAAATGAGGTTGCACACCTAAATAGGTGAAGAGTTTAAGGAAGTTGTCATTTTAAATCAATCAGGTTACAATAATTTGGCTCTCTCGCTAGATTTAGCGATTACTGAAAAGCGAAAAGTCTCAGGGTTAAAATTGAGCCAGGGTTGGCAGTATGTTTTTCAGGTAAAGGAAAAGAATAGCTGAAGATTGGGCGCAGTGGAGTGCATTGGGAAAGGCCTGTGTCCAGCAGTGGACTGACGTGGGCTGTTTATAATGAAGGACTATACAAACGGGGAAAAATACAAAATTGATGCTTTTCAATAATGGCAACTAGTTGGTGAGGTAAGGCAAGTTTTGGGAGATCAGGCATTTTAGTTATTAAATTATCTTGAATGAATTTTGTAAATGCGTCATATAGCGTCATATACGTCATATGCATCCCATTTTAAACCTAAAATTTTGGAATCAACAAGTGGGACGTCCAAAAAACCAAAATCATTAACGTAGCTCTTTGAATTGCAAAGCTAATGTGGCAACGGGCAGGCCTCATTGCTTGCAGAACTGACAACTATTAGGGAAGAAAGGTTTTCAGGTGGCGACAACGAACTGGAAGACGTAGCGTAGGCAGGCCTACCCGGTGAACTGACGACCAGACAAAGTTGCTGAAAGCTATTGGATGCAAACGGCAGTTAGCTGGCTGTGGTATTCTATAGGAGAGAACTATGTCCAGTAGTGGACTTCTAAATTCTGATGATGAAGCGGGACGACCTACAATTAGTTAATTAGGCATTTGGCAACGGTGCTCCTAGCCATAAAAAGATTGTAATTGCAAGTATGTCTACTAAACCATTTTGTCGTTTAAAACGCTTTGTAACGCACTAGGATGTTCTTCGATTAGTAAATAAACATAAGTTCCAAGGATACCAATGCAAAATTATGTTATTGGGCTTGATAGACCCTTATATTACGTAAAGGATAGTAGGTATGCGGCCTAGGGTCACGATAATGGCGGTGGCCGCCCGGTTATGACACATTAGCGGCACGCGTTGACAGCGAGCCGCAATTTGCAATTAGCTATGGAAATAACGCGCGCACTATGGTGCTGTATGGTCACCGTAGGGACGTAATCGATTTTTGAAAATTATCGATAAATTTCACATAATTGATATTAGCACTGTATTTACAATTTATTAGTTTCAAATTCAATTATATTATGCATTCTACTAGGCTTGACACCAGCTAGCTCTTAACGCAACTGTTTCAAAAATGTTTACGACGACAAGACAACGATATAATATAATATCTAGTAAAACAGACATTTACCAACGCTCTACATTATCAAATAAAAAGAAAAATCCACAAGGTAATTAATGTAAGTTGCCATTTTTTCCGTATTCTCATTACTTATGATAAGATAAATTACACAGATTTCAATGTACATCATTATTAACTATCTAATTCAAAGTTTAACCTAGAATAGCATTAAAAAATGTAGATAGTGACATGAAATTATAACCCTTAGCTTTCTGTGATGCAATTTACATTTAGATAATACAGCCAGTGGTTCTAAGTAAATAAATAACCAAACAAGACAATGGTTTTTCCCTCCCGGCTAACTGATATATCATGCTTTATTTAAACAATATTTATTACGACTGCATTGTCTCATAATATTAGCTACAATAGTTTTATTAGCAGAGAAACGTTATCTTGTTTATTTGATAACATTATCATTTGTCTTGGAAATGACCGTGTATGTTAATTTTCAGTAAATATGTACAAATTGCTTAGGACTTAGGTAATTTGAATACATGTAGTAGTATTAAAACGTTTTATAAAAAAACTTTGTTTTTTTGTTTTTTTGTCCTCGTGACTACATTTATACACCTTCAACGTGTATTTAAACAATATTTTACAACATTTTAAACTGTAAAATCATAAATATAATTTTACAGTTGATATCGATACGTGTATACACATCACTAAAGTAGGGCACCGTGTGGCTTGCGTTCACGAAATAGGTGATCATTATGTAATCTTCAGCGGCCTACATCGACGCGTTCCCAGAACCCGGGGTTATCCGGGATAGCTGGCTGGGGCATTTCTAATATGCCTTCAGATTCTTTACCGTATGAAATAGACAGAGGATTTTAGTTTGCATACCTTTGAGTTTGTAATGGACTGGAAAAATTCTATACACCACAAGACATGAAGATTCTCCACTGTCACTACTTATTCAGTATATAGGCCCTCTTCCGGGCACTTATACACGTCCCAAAATATAGCTTTACCCTACCACCGCTTCGGGACTATATATTGGCTGGTGATGAGAAGAAACGGCGCAACTAACTCAGTTACCTTTGTCAGCCTTTTTCACAGAAAATACAGTTACAAGACGTACTGAGTGCGAGCTAAGCAGGTTAAGTCCATGCACTCTTGTCGTTTAAATAATCGTCTACTTTATAATACCTTATTTCCATCTCTTGTAACATTATGGTGTGCAAATGAATAAATGATTAGGTACCCTTTTTTCATAACTGGTTTTAGGTTATTATGAAATTTTGAAGTATCAATTAGAAACAATGATTTTTCATCTTCTATTAAATAGTGCCTTTGACCGAAACGATCACATAATAAATTTGGATAATTTCAGAGCAAGGCGTTTAATTTCTTGTGTCACTATAATTTTTGTTAAGGGCGTCTTTTTTTTAAATCGACTTGACTCAGAATCGAATCCGGGCCTGTGTGTTTAAAGCAATTTACCGTGCCACTCTACCAATTACGTCATCTTCTCTAGTGACATATTTTATATGTACATAGTTACGTTACATTTTATTCGTAGTTTTTGAATACCTTAGAATTCTTGTTATAGTTTTAACCGCACACAGGTGTATAATAAATTAGTAACAAAATCTTGCATTTTTATTTAATTCGACTTTGTAGTAGACAGATTTAAATCATACAGAAAACGGACTTCACGCCATGAGACATTTGACCTTTTTTTTAAAATGATGTGACGCTAAGAAGTGGAAACATGATTAGCGATTGAATTATAATCGCTCGGACAGCTAAACAGAGGACTCCTGAACCCTTTTTATTATTTCATCATCTGCTAAGTAAATCCTAATAAAAATGTTCGTTGAACCTTACCGTAGTGTGCCGACCGGCATTTTTATCGGTAAATTAATTACCGGTCCGCTATCGGTATCATTTAGTATTGGTGTCGCTTCCATTTCAGGTGGCCTTTATCTTATCTAAAGAGGACGTGCGGGCGTATATAGACTGTTTCATTGTTTTTAACCGTTTTATCTAACACCAGTGTAATTCTATCTTTATTTTGTTGAAGTCTAGGTTCAATTTTCAGCGGAAGCCCGGATACTTTTTCCGGCGATTTTCCCACCAATTCCTAAATACGAAAAACGATTCTATCGTTCACAAACTAAGGTCGATTTTCGCGTGTGGCGCTCAAGGTTTCCAGGTAGTTTTAGTGTGTTACTTGTCAAACGACAATAGCCACGATAGGCATGTAAATATGTAGATGGATGACTGCCCACCGACCGGTTAGTAAGATAAACTGTGGCAAATTGTTGACAAGTTTTACATAAAAGTGTCATTTGGATTCTGAGCTGCATTGGCGATTTCCATTGTAAGAAATCGAAACTATTTAAATTCATCATAATCAGCCATGTATTCAGAATTCAGAAAGCTAAAGTGGCAGTGAGCAGGCCATATCTGTCGCATAACTGATGAAAGGTAGAGTAAATGGGTTCTAGACTACGTCTCGGCTAACGTAGTGTAGGTCGCTCCCCTGATCGATGGACCCACGACCTTAGGAAGATGGCAGTGGCTGGATAAAAGAAACGGGTGATCGTGCTCTTTGGCACTCATTGAGGGACGCTTACGTTCGGTACGTTTATTCAAAGATTTTCGATATGTTTTAAGTAAAATACATTTAATTTTGTCAATACTTTCACCACCTATAAGATTTGTAGTATTTAAAAAATCGGGATGTATTTACAGCAGCTATAAAAGAAGATAGATAAATATTATATTCAGTTTAGAATCGCTTTTAGCTAAAAAAGGACACTTTTAATACGTAAATATATTTTGATTAATATAATTTACAATCTTAAATAACATTCAGCCATCGTAACATTTTATAAGAAATGTTTTTGAGTCATCAGTCCATCAGAAGTTATTAGAAGTTTAAATCTGCGAGAACAATAACAGGCAGGGACTTTCGACCAGCGAAGGGATCGGTTTAGGGTTGCCTCAGATAGAAAACATATAATAAATTAATTACATTAAAAGGAAAACAATAATGAATAAAAATAATTTACAAATAGGGCTTATTTTCGATGATGCTTAAATTTTTACATTAACTAAGTTTGGTTATAGTCACTATCTGGCTCAAAGGGCTGAAATTATTTATCAATCATAATGTCAGCCATAGGACGTCCACTGCTAAACAAAGGCAGGACACGTCTCCTGTTGACGATGGGGAAGTGTATTCTTAATGCCTATCCTGGCACTTAGTATGAAATTGGCCTAGATCATATATATCGACTAACATTAAAAAGTAAAGAATGAACTAAGAAACATGAAACAAACAAAACTCAGATAAATGAACATGCTCCTTCAAAAATAGTAGATGTGATTAAACGATATATATAAATAAAATAACAACCTTTGTTGTTTTACTTTCACGTAATTTATGTTTTGATCTTATTAACTACTAGCTTTTGCCCGCGACTTCGTCTGCGTTGACCTTAATCTGATAAAATCCTATGTGTTAATCCAGGCTATGGTCTCTCAGTATGCCAAATTTCATTAAATCCATTCAGTAGTTTTTGCGTAAAAGAGTAACATAAAAATCCATACATCCATACTAACAAACTTTCGCTTTATAATATTAGTAGGATTACAGAATTGGTAAGGTATAAGATCTCTAAGATCTTATAGCTTACTTCTCCTGTATACCTTTGAGGTATGTTCTACTTTTTAGGGTTCCGTAACCAAATGGCAAAAAACGGAACCCTCTTAGATTCGTCCGTATGTCACAGCCACTTTTTTCCGAAACTATAAGAACTATACTGTTGAAACTTGGTAAGTAGATGTATTCTGTGAACCGCATTAAGATTTTCACACAAAGATAGAAAAAAAAAAATTTTTTTTGGAGGTTCCCCATACTTAGAACTGAAACTCAAAAATTATTTTTCATCGAACTCATACGTGGGTGGTATCTATAGATAGGTCTTCAAAAATGATATTGAGGTTTCAAATATCATTTTTTTCTAAACTGAATAGTTTCCACGAGAGACACTTTCAAAGTGGTAAAATGTGTGTCTAATTCTCTTATTTTAGATGTTACAGGGGACTTCTGGCCCTGTAACTTCTAAAATAGAATGATAAAACAAAAAAAAAATTATGTACATTACCATGCAAACTTCCACCGAAAATTGGTTTGAACGAAATCTAGTAAGTAGTTTTTTTTAATACGTCATAAATCGTAAACTGCAATTTACACTATTAAAACATCGATCAAATTTACAATGAACTACAAACACTTTTATATTATGTTACTTGCTGCTACGGCACCCTTCATGGGCGAGTCCGACTCACATTTGGCCGCTTTTATTTAATGATTCGTGGTCTGAATGCGTTGGTTGGGCCATCAAAGCATAATCACTTACGTTTTGATGGTCTAGTTAGATCTAAAATTTATTTTTTCAACGCTGCGACAACCTTAATCCTTGAAAATATCGACTGTACTCTGTGTAATTAAATTACTAGATTACGGATTTGATTGGCCCCGCAAATTGGGCGGACTGACGGACAGGCGGACACTCGTTTGTTTACTATTCCGAATATTCTGCTAGGAATTTGATTATTATTTTATTAATGATAGATTTTATTTTATTAATGTTCGAGACAATGTATATTATTATGAATAAATGGAATTGAATTGAATTGAATATTAACATTAATTTTATAAAGTCAACATTGAATATAGATTGGCATTTTTTAGTACCCTTTATAGTTAGTTATATAGGATGTCAAAGACACGTATTGTATACACATAATATGCATATAATAAGACAGAAATTTGATAACTACTTATTATTATTTTTTAATAATATTCAATTAAATTTCTATATTCAAACTTTTTACTTTATTATGGGTGAAAGGTATTTTTAGTACATACCTATGTGTTTCGGCTTAATAGAGTACCTATTTTTATTGTTTAATTTTTTATTATTATTGGACAACATCACATACATTGCTCTGATCCTATGATAAGAGTAGCTTAAGCACTTGTGTTACAGAAATCAGAAACAACGACGGTACCAGAACACCCAGACCTGAAACAATATACAAAAGTTATTTTTCTACATTGACCGGCCGGGAATCGAACCTGGAACCTCAGAGATAGCGACACCAAGTCCGGTATGCTCGCCTCTCGGCTTCGGAGGTCGTCAATTACCTTACAAACTGTAATTAACTCGGTATATAGAAGTAATAGAAGAGGTTCGAGTACTACCTAGCGATATATTAGAACTTAGATATTAATAGGTACAATACATTTAACAACAAAATAAGAATAAACATCAAAATACTTTTTTTCATTCCTCTAAAAATATTTAAGGCTATCTCTGTCTCAATCAATCTTAGTACGTTCCACACTTTTTCATACCAGATGTCATATCCACTTTTAGAAATAAAAATATGTTAAGGTATGTATTTTAGTGCTGTATCATTAAATGTATGTTTTTAATTATTTTTCATTCTTATGTCAGTTTATATTATCAAATATTCAGTGTAAAGTAAAATAGAACAAAGATACCGAATATTCAAACGACACTTATTATAGTAGCTACCAAAAATCATTACGCATATCGAACGCGTTATATTTTATTAGTCCAACAATAATTTATGAGGCACATTGTCCTTTGGAAATCGGAGGCCGGCACGATTATGGTATAAAAAAAATGCAATAATCGGACCCGGTCACTACCATTAGCGATCGAGCGTTATTGGGGATACTTTATGCATATCTGCATTAAACTTGGATATGGTTCTGTACATTTACAAACAAGAGAAGACCATATAGAACGCTAAAGCTAGCGGCTCTGGACCAATAGGCAAGTTTTATTCTATTTAGTCCGTCGGTTAGATTATCAAAAAAAATTGGACCCGTATTTTGTCTTTTGTCAAAGTTTGGGAATGGGAGCACGTGACGTCACGCCTTGCTATAAAGTGTCGCAAGGCGTGACGTTACGCGGAACTTTAACGTTTTTTGTTACCTTTATCATTTTTTGTTTGATTGAGAAAAGAAAAAATATGTGTCCAATATTTTCTGTTGATCCAACTGACGGAATGATTAGATTTTTTTGGGAAACTAGCCCATTGCAACCAGCGGCAGTCCGCAACCTTGATTCTGTCGTCAGTACACCGAATCACGTTGCGTCTTCCACTTTGTGGTCGCCTCTAGAACCTTTTTTCTCCAACGGTCTTGTTCTGCGAGCGATGTGGCCTGCCTAAAGCCACTTTAGCTCTGCAATTTGAAAAGCTATGTTGGTGACTTTTGTTCTTCTACGGATCTCGTTATTTCGGACCTTATCTCTCACAGGAGACGTATTTTTAAAGCATTAGAAATGAATTTTAAATTCGAAAACGAAGACAATTCGTGTATGAAATTCATTTCTATTGCTTACGATCTTAAGCATTTTTGAATCACTCGTAACTATTTTCGTTTTACGCGGAAAATATTATGAATCGGAATGCAAAAACTCATTGATTTCAAAAACCGGGAGTGAATCGCTTAAAACGGAACGTAAATAAAAAGTTATTATGTCAAATTTCTGTCAAACATATGTTTACTTGTCAATGTCATTCTTCCGTAATTTCTACTAGTAGAAAAAGAAAAACGAGTGGTCGTTGCAGAATTCATGAAATGAATTTTCAAAAATAG
The DNA here is from genome assembly GCA_963576865.1 of Anania hortulata. Taxonomy (NCBI): domain Eukaryota; kingdom Metazoa; phylum Arthropoda; class Insecta; order Lepidoptera; family Crambidae; genus Anania; species Anania hortulata. Next base: position 5,143,782 of record OY756400.1, read on the forward strand.
TGATTTTAGGTATTCGCATGCGAAACCCGTATGCGATTTCGTATTCGGATTGGAATTCGCATGATTCAAAAATACGTCTCTTGAAGAGCCTATAGCTCTCTCCATAGCACGATGGGTGACATTGAGCTTGTTTAGGGGGCCAACAGTCAAGGACCACGTCTCATGGCCGTTAGTCATAAACTGGCAACACGCACTGCTCAAAGACTAGGAAAATATCACGTGTTTTCCGAACGTCGCCTAACCGAGTTGGATTCGTCGTGCTACCTCTTTGTCGAAGTTGGACCTACGAGTACCTAGACAAATCGTCTGTCCTAGGTAAATTCTTGTCTTAATTGTTATAAGCTTTTATTAGAATCACTTGTAAGTATGTAAGAAAATCTTGAAAGTCACTTTTAACATAAATTTCAGTTATTGTTGTGATTTCCAGATCCGAAATGATGACAATACGATAATTTGACACCTAGAAATGGATAGTGAAGCTCTTCAATATAATACAATTAAAAAGGTGTTGAAGTTTTTTAGCCTTAAGGCATAAGTAGTTGAAGCTGATGTGTCTTAAAAAGTCTAGACTCACTAGCACAATCTTTTGAAACGATATTTTACTTAACCAATCGTATTTAATGTCCATATGTTAATTTGTTTGATATTGGTAAAGAGAGAATTAATTAAATTTTAATCTGGATTTATATTATAGGATAGCTAATCGTAGTTCCGGTGTTTGGTCAAATATTCGTTTATAACCTTGTAACTACATAATTATTCTATGCATCATAGTTAACAACTTTAGTTCTATGACTTTTGTGAATGTCGCATTATTTTAATCGGCTGTTTGCTAATTTTGTATGGGAAGTCGATACATTTTCATGCAAAATTTGCAAAAGTCATTGAACGACAGTTATTTTAATGTATGTGCATATTTTTTTAAGAAAATCAATAACTAATCTTAAAGGTGTGCTTTTAAGAAATAATTTTTACGTCTTTAAGTCTTTAATTAATGATAAAATTAAGACTAAACCAAAATAACGAATTAAACTAAGTCCTCTTCCAAAACAATTCGAATAAATACTAAAATAATGTGTAACCAGTGGATCACTTTTGTTGTTTTGTAGAAAAACTAAAATTTTCCATAGGAAACACTCAATGCATTGTTATTGATATGCATAGGGGTTCTATATTGATTATGACGGAACCCTAATGATTATTATTCAAAGTTACGGTGTTTTTTCGGTATGGATCGGCTGGTGCAGCCGTTTATCAATGGCATAATCCGAGATAGTTATTCGTATTGAGCTCGATTTATTGTCAGGTGAAAGCTATGGAGTCGACAATGGTTTGTTAAGTAAAAATATTTATTATTAGATGATTATTAAAAAGAAGTAACGATATTTCATTGTTTTAGACTATTGGTCGCATGTTGATTCACGGAAATCTTAAACATTTAAATACTTGCTTCATCAGAGCAATGTATGTGATGTTGTCCAATATTATATTTTATAGAATTTTTGTAAATAAAGATTTTCTGTTATTTAATATATGACCTATCCTACCAAGAAATACGTAATTTAAAAAATGTCGCATTTAAGATTAAAAAACTTGACATTATAATATTTTAAACATATTTTGAAATTTGAACAGTGCAGTTTAAAACTCATTTCGTGTCTTAATTTGCGATTGAGTTGACATTTGGCATTATTTTTAAATGATGGTAAATAATGCTAAAGTTTAAGGAAGTACGCTCGCTTAGATTGTATAGCCCTTTTACGTGTACCCCTTTCCCTTACAAAATGATTAACTAACTTACGTACCTACTTAAATTTACTTACATTTTGCTTTTGAGTGCTATTATTTTAGATTTTGCCGTTGTTCCATAGAAACGTATTTGAGCAGAGCAGAGCAGAATCGGCTCCAAGATCAAAGAAAATTCACCGAGTGTTCTAATTTTACAGCTAAATTCTACAAAGTTAAATTATTATTCAACATGACCTACTCTATTCAAACTTCTGTGCCGTCCCCTAAGGTGAAAGGTCACGCGGGGCACACGACGGTCAGTGGCGAATGGTACGCCATGGGACCCGCGACCCCATGAGAAACCGCATTGCTTTTCTCATCACTACACCTTCCATCGCTTGCTTGTGAGGCTACTTTTATGATACTATGAAGAGAAGGAGCAATGTATAAGGAGAAATTCGGTCTAGAAAAATTAAATGTTTTAGTTTCGTTTGTTTTTTTTAAGTTGGCAAACGATATTAGTCCTTACTGTAAAGAGTTTTGGTTAGTATGTTGATTTTATTAGTATGGATTAAAAATGTAATTAAATATTGGTGAAAATTATTTTGCTTTGAGGTTTTGGTAACAGTAAAGGTTGAGATTAACAGAAATAACTAAATCTGGATCTGTGACTTAATTGCAAAGTAGTTTAGGTAGCGATGTCGTGTTAGAGGTACTTGTAACTCAGTGGTCGCCACCACTTTGGTTATTGATAAAGTAAAGCAACCCACGCCCCGGTTGTGAGTGCATATGCCGCATATCGCTTACAGAACCTGGCACGTTCTTCTGCAAGCGATATGAATGAGCATTGGGAAAGAAAGTTCCTCGAGTGGCGACCAGGCCTCCTACCCAGTGGACTGACCTAGTCAAGGTTGCCAAGAGCCGTTTGCTGTAGCGTTCTACAAGGGAGGTCAATGTTTAGCAGTGGACTGCCAAAGGCTGATAATGTTATGCAAATTAAGCGTGTTTTATAGTTGTTTTAACTAATTATTTTACAAAATAAGTTTAGTTATACAAATGCTCTTTAAATGTATGTGGTATGTTGTATACGAACTAATAAAAACTATCGACAAAATGATTAGACAAACCCAATGGAAAATACAAGATGTTTTGTTTAAATATTTTTGCGTATACATCCGCAGACATAAGCCGACTAATTCAGAAGTAAATAACAATTACATATAACAATACGAGAGATCTAGCAAAGGACACGGTGAGGTTGAGATATATACAAAATAGTGTAGATAGATGTACGAAATGATCATAATATTGTGCAATCACACGGACGCAAACTTGACTGTAGGGTAACGTATCCAGTGATCGATATAGCCTTTCAAAAGTGTTTGCTACTGAGTAAATATGATTTATACGTTAATTTATTAAAGTATACAAACCCTGGGTATACAAAATAAAGGACACTCCTTAAAACCACGTTATTAGGTGCTGATAATACAAGAACTTCTGTTATGGAGTCAACATTGAAATCATGGAACAAAATCCAGTTGCTCCAAACAAACTAACGCGCTGTAGTTCGTTTAAGGTCTTTATAGTACGGACAGCAATGACTTAATGACTTCGTGCTGGCCACGCTATGATGGCCTCAAGCTCAGCTAAGCTACGCTCTCGGCCTTCAAGCTTGGTCATCATTGCAGCTCTTGCTATCCACGCTATAAAGACCTCGATCTTTGGTCTCGGCCTTTATTCATGCTTGTCCATGAAGGGCTGCAATGCTGACCGCGCTGGATTGATTTGGAACTACCCTATGCTCCACTTTCGGCCATCATCTGCGCTGCCAGCAACGCAGTCATTACAGACCGTGGCAGTAGTGTACTTAGTTTTTAACAGCTGTACCTACCTAAATAAGTTTCCATGTTAGCCTATTGCTGTTTACTGTTGGACGTAAGCCTTCCTTTATGAGCGCCAAAGAGAACAATCTTCCGCTTTTTTCATCCAGCCACTGCCAGCTATCTTTCTAAGGTCATCGGCTCATCAAGCTGTGGACCGTCCTACACAACGTTTGCCGAGGCGTGGCCTTCACCCGAGAACCCGTTTACTCCACCTTTCATCGGTCCTGTGACAGACGTGGCCGGCCCACTGTCACTTTAGCTTGCTACATTTTTGGACTATGTCCATTACTTTGGTCTTCTGCCTGATGACCTTGTTTCTGAGGTTATGCCTTAACGAGATTCCAAGCATCGACCTCTCCATAGCTTGCTGAGTGACGTAAAGTCGGTGGGCTAGCTCTACTGTCATGAAATCATGATCCACGTTTCAGCTCCGTAGGTCATCACTGTAAGGACTTATTATGTTTAGTTAAACTTAAAAAAGGTTATTTTTGATGAAACGTTATCTGTATGAACCATAGACTTAGAATACGCTATATGAACAACTTCACTTTATTTAAAAATAAGATACAGTGTCGAACTATTCATGATTGGTGCAGTTTCCTTCCACAAATAAAGCCTCGAGAACCAAGACAATTAAGAATTAAATAATCATAAAGCAACGATATGCTAGCCTCTATAAATTACGTTATCATCGCTCAAACATGAGAATATCACAACAGATTAAGAAACAGTAGGATCATTCCGAAAGTCGACAAACAGACATGCCTAAAAATCACAGAACAGATAATAGCACAGTATAAAAAGGTTAACGTAAATACGTAATATTTAAATGCGTCCGACCCACATATTACTTGCATCATGATTGAACGTTTCGCACAGGCCGCAAATCGTTACGTGGCTGAACGTATCGTATTATTTACACGGCGCTTCTGAACTGACTCTACGGGCGAGAGGTACCGATTGCACCGGCTGTTAATTTGATAACATAGTTTTAAAACTGGCATTTACGGAAGTGGTAATAAAGTATTGTTTTTTTGGTGTATTTGAGCTCGTAACTCGTTTGACAATTTTTCTTTGTATATCGTGGATAGTACTTATTGGCGGTAATTTTTAAAACTTATTGTATTCTGTAGCTTCTACGATATGGCATAATAAACCTACTGAATTTGATGCTTTTGTGAGAATAGCTTTACTAACTATCGCGTTATCTGTGATGTAGACGGACATACTCGCAGGACCAGTGTCACGATATTTGTACAGACAAACACAGGATTTAGTTAGTTACATTTATGTTAATTGTGTTTGTTAGATACGAGTATAATATGACGTTTAATGCGGAATAATTAACTAAACACGCGATGTTATATCCATCACAGATGGCTAGAAGACAGATCACACTAAATGACCAAAAATATCATTTATTAATTACAAAAGATACTTAATGAATTCCAGATTATGTAAATGACATGGCAACAGTAGCCCTGGTAGTTTATTAAAGACATTATAAAAAAAAAAAACTTAGGTTAAAAATATTCTGCAATTAAATTCAAATGTCAGTCCAGCAAATGATTGAAGACCCATACCTTTTTATTTTTCATTTTTTTGGCAATAATATGATCAATATCTTATTATCTGATAATAATGCAGGTTTTTACCAGGTACTAAATTAGAATGTTTGTTATGTTGTACTTACCTATAAAACTAATCATCACCACCATCATCATGTCTATACTTTGGGACGTGTGTAAGTGCCCGGAAGAGGGCCTATGTACTAAATAAATGAGTATTATTGTCAGCCTATTGCAGTTCACTGCTGGAAGTAAGCCAGTTATCTTCCTCGGGTCATCGGTCTATCGAGCTGGTAGGTGTCCCACACTACGTTTGCCAAGGCGCGATTTCCACTCGAGACCCCGCTTACTCCACCCTTCATCGGTTCTGCGACAGATGTGGCCGGCCCACTGCCACTTTAGCTTGCTACATTTTAGGACTATATCCATTACTTTGGTCTTCTGTTGTATAAAACTAACAAAAATAACTAACCAACTTATAGATTGTGTGATGAACCAAAAACTGTCCTGCTGACTGAAATGTCAACTAACTTTTCACACAGCAAATATCAAGTCGCTATAATATTTACCCGCGTTTTCTGTTAGGGGTGATCCGAATAGACGTCGTTTTTTCCAAGATAAGCAATAAGAAACTTTATTAACGTGGTTTAAAAACACCGTGTCTTCTGCGCATTGTTGGTTTTCCCTATTTCCTGGTATAAAATAACTCATGAATCGGTTTCCAGTTTTATCAAGGTAAAACAATAGATTTTTAGAATTAGCATTTATCAGACAGTTTTCATTTACTATAGGGAAAAAAATGATTCTATATTGATATGGTTTCGAAAAAGAGCTGCTGTGTGCTGTGTGTTTGACTCGCTAATTTGGTCGACCCAATAGAGTTGAGGTAAGTCAATTTAGGATATGATCATTTAAAAATTTAGTTACTAACCGAGGGTTAGTTTATTAACGCGCTGTCAGTTAGCACTTGAAATCCTCTGGTACTAATTTAATCCTATAATAGTAAGTAACAGATATCGTTAAAAATAAGTCTTAGCTTATCACCCAGAATATACCTTTTTAAGATCAAAAAATAAGAAAATCCAGCTGTCCACACGGTATGCACTGTGCTTCCCACACCATGAAATGTATCTGCTAAGTGTGCAGTCCTGTTAGATCATTTTTGTTGTCAACCAAACAGAAAATGGCTTCGTTATCTGTCGAGGAAGCGTCGGACATAGAGCACCGTTGGGAGCCCAGGGCAATGGTCTCAGGACAATTTGTGGGCACACCGTGAAGATCGTTAACTCATCTCGTGTTGTCATTTGACGCATGTGGTTGATATGGTTCTGTGGACTGTTTGTTTTCTTTAAGAAATATGTAAGCGAGGTCGCTGTAGAGGAAAGGCAAATTGAAGTTGGCTATATGCTAGAAGCTATTCCATAATTTTCAAGTATCCTTTTAAAATAAACCACATATTTAGTTTTCAAGCTACTCTATTACTTTTCAAAATTTGTTTGGAATGAACCGTATAGACTGGACGTTACATACTTTTATTAGTCATTTGGTTTAATATGGTCAATTTTAATGTCTGTCAAACTGACATTGACAGTTGTCTATAAAAACCAGAAGATTTGGCGCGAACGAATTAACTAAGTGCCTCTGAAATTCTTACGAAGTCAATTAAATCTGGTTTAACTAACAACTACTACTGTTATATATGCTGGGGCCTAGCCATGAGCTCCTTTGACAGTATTACTTTAACCTTGTTTTTTTTTTGTATGTGTACCTAGGCTTTGACGTGGCGTGAAGTTTAGAGTTTAGGTTAGGCCCTTATACATGTTTTTTCTTGTTTGACTCTGTCAACATTAATCAAAAAGTGTCAAACTGTCAACACATTGATTGCAACGAAAATAGTTTAATTCCTGTTTTAAGCATTGGCTTAATACAGGAATTAAACTATTTTCGTTTTTCATCATCATCATTTCAGCCATAGGACGTCCACTACTGAACATAGACGTCCCCCAGTGACTTCCAGATTGGCCGGTTGAAAGCGGCCTGCATCCAGCGGCTCCCTGCAATCTTCACCAGGTCCTCTGTCCACCTTGTGGGTGGACGTCCTACGCAGCGCTTGCCGGTACGTGGTCTCCATTCTAAAACCTTTCTGCCCCATCGGCCGTCAGTCTACGTTCTATGTGCCCCGCCCACTGCCACTTCAGCTTGCTATACTGCTACTAACTTTTATTCGCTTACGTATTTCCTCATTACTGTTTCGATCTCGCAAAGAAACACCGAGCATAGCCCTTTTCATAACACGCTGTGCATTCTTGAGCTTCTTATGAGGCACATAGTGAGAGGCCACGTTTCAGTTCCATATGTCATCACTGGTAATACACACTGGTTGTGGACTGATATTCGTTTTTTATTATAAGGGAATTTTAGAAAAGTTCTAAAACTAACCAGCTTTGTAGTAAAACTGGCCATATGGACCTATTTTGTTAAGCATGCTGTACCCGTTAACTCTTTAACCCATTGACCGACTTTTTTATTCTAAATTAACAGGATGTTAACATGATATTATGGAAAAAATAAACAGACCACGTGCCGCCCCCATCTGGCAGTTTTTTAATCGAACACACCTGACTGGGTAAAAAGACAAAAAACATAAAATGACCTTTCTTCTTAGTAATATAACCCGTTTTAGAGTTACTCGTAGGTACACAAAAAAAATCCTCGCTGTTCCTAATGAAAGATATGTACCAGAGACTAATTCATTAATTAACATAATGAATTCAGCAATAAAAGAAAAAGACGTCCCTTCTCTATGTTTTTGTCCTCTACCTAAAGGTTGTTTAAAATATATTGATTATAGTGATAAGACCACTTAAAGTGCAATTATAAAGAGGTATATCTAGACTAAGAATCGTAGTCCTTAATAAACGTGAATACGAAGCATACGTACGACGAAATCATAATAGTTTCTTTTTATTATTTGCTATCTGTTATATCCAATACTCGCAGAAACTTTTTAACTTAACAGAAAAAACATGATTTTGTAGCCATTTTCGTTGCGTAAAAAATGATATTTCACTCAGAAATATGACAGAAAGATAGTGCAAAATGACATTTGAATACACTGTCCAAACTACGACCGACTGCTCAAAGTCACAACTTTTTTATTTACGACTCTAAAGCCATATAAATATTGCACACTTTGAAAATGGCCGTACCTACTGCGTTTAGATGCGCCAATCTTACTCACTCGCTGGTCTTCCAATTTGTTGTCATTCGGTTCCATGACTTGGTCGTAGGTACTCATGAGATTTATAGAAAGTGCTCGAAAGATGACTTCTTTGACTATTTTATTTTACTTGTTATCTCGATTAATTTAGTTATGCAAATTTAGGTACCAATTGGATTTTATATTTATAAAGAACGGGATTCTGGTAATAAAATATCTTTGTGCTTGAACCAAACGAATATATTTTAAAAAAAGCAAAGTATGCTTATATACATCCCTCTGCAGGGCACTAGCCTCAAGTTAACTATGCCATTCGCAATACGCCATCACGCAAGCCCGGTGCATTTTTTTTTTTTGAAAAACCTAAAAACTACATATATATACTCAATGCAAGGTAGTAGTAAGGTATAAGTAGTAGTAAAGTAAGCTCCTGACATATTTTCTTCTACATTTGTAAGAAGAAGACCGAAGAAGAACTGACCAAAGAGCAATGACGTTGTTCAACACCTTGAATGTCATAGGGGTCACGGGTGACCTTTATGTGTGAACAACGAATTTTCTATCGTGTCTAGTTTCTAGGCAGTTAAATACTAATTCTAGTTAGATACCATTTGGATCTTGCAAGACATTGACTGCTGGTCGCAACTGCTAGGCAGCGACTGCCAAGCTCCGAATGGTACCTTTAGGTTCATTAAAAGCTTTTGATACAAATGAAGTATAAGAACTAATTATGATGCTGGAAAACATTGATACATTCAGACTAGACTCATTGATAGTCATGCTAGTTGCTAGTAATAGTAAGCCAATCATTATTTTAATACATGTAGTAGCATGTTACTATTAAACGGTGTTTTCGCCTTTTGTGATCAGTAACCAAAAGCAACATGTAGCTACAGTTTAACGTTCACAAGTCAGATTTGCGTAAACCCCACACCCAAAACGAAAACATACAACTCCACAAAGAAACCATGAGTAAAGCGGTTCATCTCATGTGACCTTGTTAGTCAGTTCCATTGACCAAGACGCAGCAGCGTCACGGGCCATGGTGATCGGGCGCGTGGCCGGCGGTCATGTAGGAAGTCATTTGTTGTACCACTGATTATGGTTGGCAACACCCTAGAAATTTTTTGGCCTATAAAAAGACGAAATCATTGATATTACTACTATTACGCCAAAAAAAGAAAAAGAAAAACATAACAACTTAAATTTCAGGGAATTTAAGTTAAGTTAGTAGAATTTTTTTAAATGTCTAATTGAAAGGTCACCTTAATTGTCTATTTCTCTGGAATTCGTTGTAATTTTCTATATTGGATAATCTCTCCACAAACTTTTTGACATAAATGTATCCTGTTTATGCGTCGTAAGTTTTATTGGAATAGGTTTATTAGTTTCAAAGATTTTGAACTTGTTTTTTTTTTAGATGTAGAATTATATTTTTATCCTGTTCTAATATTAGATCAATTAATGGGTGAAGAGCAAGCGATCACAAATAATAATTTACTGTTAACTTGAGTATAGAACCCTGTACTCTGCGTAGTCCGACACGTAAATAAATCTATAAATATTGGATAACATTACATACATTGCTCTGATCCTATGACTTATCATAGCTCCCTATCAAGCTACTTAAAGCTCAAGCATTTGTGTTACAGAAATCAGATACAATGAAGGTACTACTAGGTTCACCCAGACCCGAGACAGTATACAAAAGTTATTTGGGAATTGAACCCGAGACCTCAGAGATAGCGACACCAAATCCGGAATGCTCGCCTCTCGGCTACGGAGTTCGTAACGTCGTAAAGTAACGTACTTCTTGTTTTTCGATAAATTACTAAAATACGAGATTCACTTCTATTTATATCTTCACACAGTATACTAAACTATACGTAAAAAATATGACAAAGTTTTAACAGCGTTTATTTTATTGATATGTGACAGCCCTAGAACTGGTACAGTTGTCCCATTGTCTCCGCAGCCATGACCATAACTCATTAAGTATTCTGCGACAGTAAAAATATCGTCCCAAGACAAGCCCTGATACGGTAGCTGGTCTTCGTATCTTGACATCTGGTGTGACGCTCGCTTTTTGTTTTTTCGAAACGAAGATGATTATTTGAATTTGGAAACATGTAAAAACTTTTTAAGCTTGTTTTTAGTACGTTTCCATATATCAATTTTGGGCATTCTTATAATAGAGTTTCGTACCCAAACAGTGCTAACGGGACCCTATTACTAAGGCGCTGTATGATTTTCCGTATTTCAGTCACAGGACTATATCTTTTGAATTGTAATAGATACACTTGTTCTGTAGTATTTCGATGGCCGCATTAACAACTTTTTTTTAAGTGCGTTCTTAAGCAAGAAACTAACTTGCTTTTTGCTGTTTTTTCTCGATTTTATTAAAAACACATTTAAAAATAATTGTACCAGTTATTGTTAAACTTACATCCACAAAATAATGAACAAAAATATGTTTTAATTAAGAGAAATGATATGTTCGTATAGTACTTGAGTATATCTACATGTATTTATTTGTTTTATGTAATTTAAAATAAAGTATAATTACATACTTACTGTTACTGTAAACATCTTCGCCGTCATATAGGAATAAATCTTATTTAATTGCAAAAAGTAGTTTTCGGCAATCAGAAAAAAACCATCGGCAACAAAAAGTCGTAAATTAGCATATAACGACCGTGTCGTTATCTCGGTATCAAAAATCAAGAAAAAAACATGCGTAAGTTTTTTTACGAAATATTCCTTAGGGTAAGTAAGCCCATTGTTGACTTGTTTTAAAATAATAGTTATAGTGCAAAGTTTTTATTGTATTTTTACACTGTTATTTTAGTACCGTATAATTTACAGCTTTAAACAAGTTACGTACTGAAGTTTATACTAGTTTTGAAACTTGATTTAAAGTTTTTTTAATGTTAGTTTTTTAAGATGTGTGGTAACAAAAAATATTTAACGGACTGTACTCTAAGACAGCAAAGGTTTGAATTAGGAGCTTTTAATATTAAATAAAAGGAATGACAATTAAAACAGAACACGTTGTGCTTTTGATCATTCAGTAAGATAAAAATTTAATGAAAGCTCAGATAGACACACTTATCGGCGCTTGCATTATACTCATAAGTTTCGGTTAAATTACTCGTAATAATTTGATTCTAAGAGAATTTTGGTAACTGAAGCAAGCAAAGGAAACCCAAAATGATAAAGATATATATATATTTATTTTTCGAATGAGTTCGTTACCGTAATTAAGTTTTTAAGGACAAGGTTAAAAATAGAATAAAAATATGCGTCAGACCAATCAACAATTGTCATAGTAATAAGGTATTTATATTCTTGCGTCACGACTCACTCACCTACACGAGGTACCAGACAACGATTTTTACCAGGTGCGTCTCCTAGCTAGCGATATTTAAAAAAAACCTAATTGATCCAAACCGAGGTTCGAACCCGTGACCCTTTGCGTACTAGGCGAGTCATCATGCCACTACACCAATTAGGTTGTACCATACTTGTAAGTAGAAGCCGATTTAATCTCACTTAAAAGGTAAATAAATCATTTCCAGGAAAAAAAAATACTTGAAAAAATTTTCAGCTGCCTCTGGTGGGATTCGAACCCAATTGAAAAATTTTTTCAAGTAAAATTATTTTCCAAGAAATAATAAACTAGCATTATTGTAAATATCAAAAACAAAAAAGTTTAAAGTAAATAAATCATATTTTTCGCTTTCGAATCTCAAATGAATGGTTGGCCATTGTAAGTTCTTCAGCAAGCTAACTCTAGGTCTCATTGGCCCAAGCCATTTTCCCAAAGGCTCTAAGTAAGGTATAGTGGTTGCATGTCATCCCTTGGCCTTCGTGACTGACTGAGCCATTTGCCGTTGTACCAGCGAACGTTCCGTGCGACACGCCGCGAAAGCTGCTGCAGCTAGTTCGCGCAATTCAGGTGCAACTTTTTGTGAAACATTTATTAAGTATACTATTTGTTTCTGAAAACGTTCGAAATATAAATTTGAAACATTTGTTTAACCTAATGGTCGATTGGTAGAGAATTCTTCATGGCATTAAGTCCACCTTTTGTATGATTGACTGTAATCAGCTGCAATATAAGATGCCCAGGATTATGCAAAACGAAGACGTAAAATTAGACAGATCCCGTCACAAAACATCGTTATCATAATTAGTATCTTGCCTCATACTAACCAGCTTAATATACCTCTAGCTCAAATACTGTTCTTCGTCAGATGAAGCAGTATTTGTGCCACCAGACCCAATCCTACAAGCCGCTAGGTGTCACAATATATTTGCCGGTACGTGGTAACTTTGAGATTAGTCGCTCCTTAGTCATCGGTTTTGCGGCAGACTGAAGTCATCATCATCATCATCATGTCAGCCTATTGCAGTCCATTGCTGGATGTAAGCCTCCCCCAAAGAGCGCCAAAGAGCACGATCTGCCGCTTTTTTATCCATCCCCTACCAGCCATCTTCCTAAGATCATCGGTCCATCGAGCTGAGGGACGTCCTACACTACGTTTGCCAAGGCGTGCTCTTCACTCAAGAACCCGTTTACTGCACCGTTTATCGGTTCTGCGATTCAGATATAGGTGTCGCACTCTAATCGCGCGAGTTGCGCACGCGGTGGGCAGAGGCTACGGGTCACACGTCGCGGCACGGCCGTCGCCGCCCCGCCCGCGACCACCGGCCGCCGATCGATACAAGTGCTCACCGCGACCAAATTAGCTGCTTTTATTGTTTATTTTTTGTGCTGTGTTGGATTCGTACTCTTTTAAATGAGACAGGGTTAAAAAAGCTTTCTCAAACTGTCTATTAGCTGTTTTTGCTTTAACATATTAATAGCTAATAGAACCGCAAAAAATACTTTTGATAAGGAAGATTTTAGGTGCAATTGTGTTACTGCTCGACTTTAATCACACAAGAACCGTTTGATTAGAGCAGATACGGACCATCTATCTACGAAGTCAATGGTTTTCACTTACATTTAGTATGAACTTACAAGTCCTGTTAACTCTCCCCATATAAAAACAGTACAGCGACAGATTAAATAATGGCGGAATTTTTGTGGACTGGACAAACATCATATACCTACATTGCTGTGATCCTATGACATGTAGCTTAAGCACTTGTTTTACAGAAATCAGAAACAACGACAGTACCACAACGCCTAGACCCAAGACAATATAGATAGATAAGTATTTTTTATACATTGACCGACCGGGAAACGAACCCGGGACCTCAGAGATAACGACATCAAGTCCGGTATGCTTGCCTCTCGGCTACGGAGGTCGTCATATATGACATTAATACTCTATAGTATATGTGCACCATGTCGCCGGTGGTCGCTACTTGTGGCGGCATTTGTGACTCTCACGTGTGGCGCGTGTCGAGGCTTAGTGAAACCCAATTACTCGGGCAAAGCCAGAGCAAGTTCTAAATAATAACAACGAAAATTATACCTACTGCTAAGCCACACTATACCGCATTAACTCCCATCAAACCGTCATAGCTCACGAAAATTACTGGCAACAAAAAACTACCCCCCTCGTCTAAGGGGGGTGTCCACGTAAGGCGGGGCGGCGACGTCGCGCACAAGCGTGGCCTCTGGCTATTGCCCGCCCTCCATCCGCCCTCGGCACGATACTCAGGTATAGAACTCATAGTGTACATAGAGTGCAGCGGTAAACTATTTTTAGACCAAGTAGAAAGTTCAAGATTCAAGAATGTTGCACTGCCTTCAAAACCATTTTTGTATCCACTGTCGACTGGCAGAGAATGCCACTTGGGTTTAAATGTATTTTGTACATTTCCTTTAAATTAGTTTGAATAAAAATATATATTTGCCTTTGTCAATTAGAGGTCAAATTGTAAAGTGTGATAGCACATTTGCTAGAGAGAAAATGTCATTGCAATTGCAAAATCTGTAATATTTTTAGGACTCTAATGACCTGTAGCAAACAAACTAAGTTTAATCTATAATTTCAGAACTTCAAATATCGATCAACCCCTGTTTGCCGAGCTAAATATGGTTGCAGCGAGTCTCCAAAAGATTCACTAACTCGACATCTTCTTGATTCTTCTTGATTCTTGATTCTTGATAAAAATAGCTTAAAAACTATAAAACACTTAGATGTATTGAACTCGTCAAACCCAATCAAATAAGATAGATAGATAGATAGATACTCTTTATTGCACACCATACAAGTAAAATACACATGATTTTTACAGAAAGATGTACAATTTAGGCGGTCTTATCGCTAATAGCGATCTCTTCCAGACAACCTTTGGGTAGAGGACAACCATTAAAGAAAGGGGAATTAAAGAACCATTAAAGAAGGGGGAAATAAGCTCAAATATAAAGGTTTTTCTAGTAGTTGTTGAAGAGTTCCACTATCCACCTCTCAACTCCATCATCAGATCAGCATGATGGTGTCAAATTATTGTAATGTCATTCGAATGTCAAATACTTACAAAGTTTGAAATCGATACGTCAGTTAGAAATACTTAAGATGACAAAAGTTAGTCAGATACAATTGAAGCTAATATAAGTGTGTTAAAAACACTTTTTTTAAATTATTTGCTAGTTAAAGACTTCTTTGGACATTCGTACTACTCAATTACAAGTAAAAGGCGCATGACAGTTTAGAAGATTCGGCGTCTACCTATCGTCTCAAAGCCCACGCTTTTAACTCGTGCTTACTCACTCTTGGCTGTAATGTTATCTACACATTTGCAGCGATTCGTAGGTTATTTCAATAATTGGTATTCTATAATTCAAATATTCTATTGCCTTGTTCCAATTACGTCTTGTTGTCTCGTAGTAGTTAGTAGGTTTTTGATGGTTTGACATTGACATGATGATCGCAGGAAATCGTCTTGCGTTGACATCGACCAATTTAAAAATATTCGCCTTCAATACGCACTCAAAATATAATGCTCTGCACTTCTCATTCCTTTAGGTTTACTCATCGATGAACAAGACATTTGATCAATATTGCAACTCCCCTCGATGCATTCTACAAGCCCCCGCGTGCAAGCCAATTGTGCAGTAAATACAATATACACAGAGATCCGCGGTGCGATACCAGAATGATCTCATTCACTCACTCAATCGCTTGCCAACCGGAATTTTTCATTCATAATTTCGATTGGCACTAGAGGCGGCATGCTTTATGACCGCAAATAAAATTACTCAAGTTTTCCGATCTTACGATTGATTGCGAAACCTCTTTCAACATTCCGATACGCTTTTGTTTCGGATTCCATTTTTGAGTGATTTAGAATGCAGGTGCATAATATTTATGCCTTTGCTTTATTTACAATTAAAAATAAAATTGTCTTATAATAAGTACCATCAACAAAAAAATTGTTGGACCGTTAAGACACAATCCGTTAGTCCAATCAAAAATTTCATCATGCCTTTAGAAATCGACTAATACGCTAATTCAAGTTATTGTGAGGGTTAGTTCTTTAGGTGAATTGAAAAAACGGGGGCTAGCACAAAAGGTAAGAAAGGGTCAGGCGTTTTTTGTAACACAAAAAATCCTTACCAGATGGCCATAGCGTTTACCGGCAAAAAACCGTGCGTGCCCATGTTTTGTGCAAAGGGTCGTCAGCAAAATCATTGAACGCTTCATAGAACTATATTATTATGTTTTATTTATTTTTATACTTAACTGTTTTAGTTAAGTCACTACATGAACAGTTCTTATCGTTTTCATTTTAATTAAAACAGTATCATTAGAAATGGATGACTACTAAAAAACTATGCAAAATGGTAGTATGTAGGAAAAAAAACACATTCATTTTCAAAGTTTGATATACTGTCTACCTATCCAGTAAAGCTCCAATACCAAATTTTGTTAACAGTAGTATGTTTCAATATTTTGGTCACGTTTTACGCGAATAAAATATAACTTTTGTGTGGACCATACTAGGCCCTTCCTTAGAAACGCAACAGCGATTTGTCCCTGCATATAAATTTCTCTATAATTAATGTACCGAAAATACGATATTTTGATATAACAGGATTTATGGTCACATGTCAGGTGGTCAACTTATGCATTGTGCTATGTCATGCACGTCTGTTGCCTTGTTTATGGTAGTCTTACATCTTAGACGACCTTCTGGTGTAGTGGTTCGTGTTCCAGACTAAAAAGACAGGAGGTTGCGGGTTCGAATCAAATTACGGAAAATGTTTGTGTGATGAGCACAAGATTTTGTGTTTGATAGTCATGGATATTGTTTAAACATACTTAAATATGTTTATCCGTTATCTAGTTGCCATAATACAAGCTTTGCTTAGTTTGGGGCTGTGTGATTGTAGAAAGAATTTATTATTATTAGACTATTTTATTATTGCTCAAACCTTTTTTGATTCGTATGTGTGTTTATATTTTTAAATGATTAATTTTATTAAATTCACTTTTTTTACCTTTTGTAAATGAACACACAAACCTACTACATATATTCTTAGTAGATAACATGTGAGTTCTTCACTAGGTAAAAGCTTCTTAATAATAATTTTCTCGTTTAAGTTACATACATTTAAGCTATGTTAAAATTCATTTTATTATTTTGTATTGTGTAATGTAAGTTACTAAATCTTTCTTCACATGTACATTAGTCTTATCACTGTCAACTTACATCTATGTGGTATGTATAGATATTGATTTCAATAGTAAAAAATGCCTTCCTCGGCCGCAATCTCTTAAATTGTACTATGTATTAATTATTTGACAACTATAAGTTGATTTATAAAAAATTTAGTCTATTTAGGATCTGATTTGATGAATCTTAGTTTGTAAGAACTAGTTTTAAATTAAATAAACTAGTTTTAAATTAAATAATCAATACAGATTTACTTTTTTCATTTTCAAGTGTTTATTTAACAATATTTAAAAGTTATTTTGTTTATACGTGTATTGTATTGTTATAAAAAAGAACTCAAAACAGTTTTACAATTTTTTAAACGAATGCAATAAAGTTAAAAGCAAGTAAATTGATAATAAACAACGTCAACGACATCAGAATGTCCGCGACCTATCCTTTTTACCAATTCGTTAATATTTTACGATCGTTTGACCGTTTTGTTCGTCCCGCATATTTTATGGGACATCTCGCCGACTGGTAGCAAATTGTTTTTGGGTTGAGACTCCTCTTATCTTTTCACAATCGAGGACACGTTATGGTCATTCCCGTAAAACAATGTTTTACAAAGTTTTTTACGATTTAGTAAAAAAAGTTGTTTCTTGAGAATCTTTTTTGCTGACTCTTCTTTTTTGATGTGAATTTTAATTTCAGTTTTTTAAAAATAAGGTTTGTTTTCAACATCGTTCATTAAGTATTACTTGACGATTTAAAAATTATCTATAATCAGCCGATTATTAATAATAAATAATAATAACGTTTATTTTAGACCGTCACGAACTCACGATCCATACAGTGTTGTGTTAGTAACAACATGTACTTAAAATCTAAGTTAAGTTATATCAGTCAAAAAACCGGTTCCTGGATCCATGCAGATAAATATGAATCTAGTGCTCAAAGATAGGACACGATGGCCTATCTTTAATAACCAAAGGTCAATTGAAAATATTGTGGTTTTGCCTGCCTAGCATGAGCACTAAAACACGATATGATATGATATGATATAGCGAAATATCGACACCAACTGTAAAAATATGATAGATATAGCCGCCATGTTGAATCGCCGTCACATATTAAGATTGCTGTTTCGATAAAAATTCAAAATGGCGGCTAAATCTATCATATTTTTAATATTGGTGTCGATATATCGCTATATCATACCATATCATACCGTGTTTTGGTAGACATGCTAGGGAGGCTGGTATGACTACTAAAACAAAAAAAAAAATTTTTGTTCCACCGCGGATTTCGTAAATTCCTACTAAGCAGGACATTCTCAAGCCACGAAGTTTAAATTAAACAGATTATAAATCATAGCAAAGCAACCTTGTGTATAGCCTTCGCCGTACAGTTAGGCTATTGTACGAAGTTTTGACTAAACGCCACCAATGAAGAGGGGTATTAAAAAGAGTTATTACTATTTATAGTTGTCAGCGATGAATAGCAAATCCGGCGATACTTATGAGAGCTTGTGAAGAGGCGAGTACGAATAACCGCGTAAGTTTATATTAGTTATAGACTGTCAAAAAGTTTGACATGTGTAATTACTGAAAAAGATGTGAAAAATTGACATTAGCGAAAAGGATGTTAGGTTTTTACTTCGATACAATGAAAATATGTTAGTCGTTTGGCGCATATTAAATAAAAATATCAATTAACTAGCTGTTGCCCGCGACTTTGTTCGCGTGATCTTCAGTTTATTCATAAATAATTTAAATAGAGATTCATTTTTATTATGTAGATTACATTAATATAAGAAAAATGTTTTTAATATGTGTATTGTATTGTTCAATAATCTTCCGGGTGACATTAAAGCATTCACTGACAAAAACAATTTCAAATCTAAATTGACAAAATGGCTGTGGCAACATTGCTTCTATAGTGTTAAGGAATTTATGGAATTCAAAATTAAAAAATAAATAATTGTAATTAATGACATACCTATTTAATTAAATATGTTGATTCAATTTATTTTATTAATCAAACTATGTTGTACCTATGTAATGTTAGCTTTCACACATTATTTGCATGCCATTGTATGGTTGAGTGCACTGGACTTTATGATATTTTCCACCACAAATGTAATGTATTCTTGCAAATAAACGTTTTACTTTTACTTTACTTTATTAAAATAATAAATTAAAAACCTTTTTAGGCTGAACCCCGTCTAGTAGCGTCACTAATTTATTAAATCTCCTAAAGTAGACAAAACCACTACAACTGTAAAAATGAGTAATTGACAACTTACTCTATTTTGTGACGTCGGGTCATTCTTAGTAATCATCATATTAGGTACTTTAAAGAACCAAAAGATAACTGGTTCTCTATAATCGTTCACATAAAAGAGTTAAGCAATGGTGATTATTCTTTTAAGTGTGTCATTTACTAACAAGAAATGGATATTGCCAAAATAATTTGCCGGGTTTTTTTAAAAATTAATTTAATGTAAAAATCTGGCTCCTTTTGGGTCAAAATCAGAATAGCGATGATTTATAGCCATAAAACTGAATACGCTTTTGTTTTTAGTATGAGTTTTGTTTCCGTTCTATAAAAAAAATACGGTTTTTCTTTTAGTTTATTATAATATTTGTAGACACTTGCAATATCATTTATCTTTTTTTAAAATTATATTCATTAAGTTACAAATGTCAATCTCTAAATTAAATTGATACTTATTAGAAATTGAAATCCCTCCCCATGTGAAATCTCAGAAATATTGTAGGGATTTTGATACGGATTTAACCACCGAAGAGCTACTCTTCCATGGGTTAAGCAATAGATAGACTGATTCATGAGAAAAGTACATACATATTTTATAACTTTAGGTACTTAGTGCCGCCCAATATTTCTACTTTACTTATATAAAAACTCAAAAAATAACTTTGAGTAACACATACTTTTATCTTAACTTCTCACTGTCAAAAATCACACAACGGTAACTTGAGATCCTTCATCACGTCTTGCTACCGAAAACAATCATCCTGAGTTGGCGTAGGTACAATAGACCTGGATTTTTAACGTTCTTATGCTAAGTAGTAATAGGGTTTAATATCGTCGTACACTTTTCCTCTTGTATCAGTTCTCATCTGGACATCTAAAGGTTCTTAATTCTAGGGAATAAAGTTGCAAATAGCGGTGTTTATTTAGCTGGAGTACGTTTTCCGTACTTTCATCAGCGAGATAAGGTCGCGGGCCGCGCATGCGTGATAAACAAGTGATGGACGATCGCGTTAAACTTTGTTCTCACGGGATCGCTAAGAATGTTTGGATCTGACAGAAATCTGAACTAGGACCTATTTATTTATTTATTTATTTAATAGGAGCAACCAACAAATCTTACACCAATGATACAATTAACAAGTAACAAGTTTAAAATATGAGCTAAGTGTAGATTCAGTCACCGGCTACCACGACTTGCCAATGTGAGCTATAGTTTACTTTTAAAACAAGAGCTTACTTATAAAATAAAAATGGAATAATATTTTTTTAGGATTTAATTTTAGTTAAACAATAGCCAAGATTTACAGACAAGAGTTATATGCTTAGTTCTTCTGTAGCCAATTTTTTAAATTTAGGGAGTGTGTTGGAAAATATATCTATACTTGATTTCTTCTGTAACTCATTATATTGTCGTTGAAGCCTGTTCATGACAGAGTAATGGCCGAGACTGCTTTTGGATCCCCTGGTAATGAAAGGACATTAACGTTCCTTAAGTGGTTTTCATGTTAAAATCTATACAGAAGACTGAAGAAATGCTGCAAACTTCACCGTCACACCTAAACCCAGTCGAAAACTATATTTTCTATCTTTGGACAAAACAAGGCCTACTAAACAATTGGCACCCGAGCCTTGACTCGGCTTGGGTTAAACCATCCACTAGTAGAAGGTTTCCTTGCCCTGGGCGTCAAATGCTCGTGCAAACACAACCATCTGTCTCTAGTTCTTTAGTTCTTAGCAAACTGGCCTAGATTGATTTAGGCCTCGTTTCATCAGTAGCCGCTATTTGACTGCTGTTTTCCTGGTGTACGCAAATGGCCATCCAGAGTTTTAAAAGTACAAACCCAATCCAAACAAAACGGTGTTGCCAACTCTATATATGCGTAGGAGAGTTTTCTTCCTGGTGTAATCATACAAGTCTCTATCCAGAGCTTCGAAAATACCAACCCAACCGATAAAAAGCGTGTAGTCACCTCTAAATGCCTTCTTGTTGCAGTCTTGCAGAACGTCATCCAGCCCCCTAAGTATGACCACCAAAACACGATATGATATGATATGATATAGCGATATATCGACACCAACTGTAAAAATATGACAGATATAGCCGCAATTTCGAATTTTTATCGAAACATCGATCATAATATGTGACGTCACCGGGACGGCGATTCAACATGGCGGCTGTATCTATCATATTTTTACAGTTGGTGTCGATATATCGCTATATCATATCATATCATGTCGTGTTTTGGTGCTCATGCTAGGGAGGCAGAGCGTACTTACCTCAACGGAGAAAAAGCATATTGCCAGCTCTAAACATGCGTAGGCGTATAACAGTACGGATACTAGCTGATAATGCACGGCGGCTGATGGAGATTGATCGCGTTGACGTGTCTAAACTCACCTATGTGCGGCCCACACTGAAAACTTTCGGCTATTGTAAGACAGCAGCAATTATTAAGAACATATTTGTTCTTGGCTAGCGAATAAAGTGAACAGACCAGATATCTAGACGTAACTACCAAATTTCGTAATACTTAAAATGCTTCATTCTTCCAATACTCATGAGATTTAAAAATAACAATAATTTTTGAATTAAAAAAAATCATACATTTCGATTTGACAGAAAAATAGCTAAGCATCCAATTCCTATTTCTGTTAGTCGTTTTATTTTTATTTCAGATTGATAATTCAATTAGTTTGATTTTAATAGGTTAGTGGCGATCAGAAAAAATAGTTTGATATTTCAATGAGATACCGTAACTTAAACTTGGCTTCTTCAGTACCCCTTCACTATTCCGCACTGGCTTGCGTCGTGATGTATAGCCCAAAACCTAGTTGAGGTGATGTATGTAGGTACTATAAAATTTAAATTGTAAAAGGCTAACTTTATTTACTTTTTATTTGCAAAATATTGATCCCCAAAAAGCAAATACTGCACCGGTGCACCTTAATTAAAAAGTTTATGTAGAGTAGAGTTAGTTTGTATAGATAGATAGTTTATTTACGCAACTACCATTTGGGATATTAATACTCGTATTTCACAGTGACACTTACAAAATGCGTTAGCCATTTTGCAACACGTAAAATGCACTTTCCACAATATTTCAATCAAAGAAGGGCCTATAAATCCGTCGCTTTATGACACGCGAGATGCGGCCCGGACGTGACCGATGCAAGGCGCTTGCGTTTTCATGAAAAATAAGTAACGTTGAGAAATAATGCGTACTTTGAATACCAAGTGTCATACTAAGGAGACTTCCTGGACGCTCAGAATTCTTAAGAAACAAAAATAAATTAATAGCTTGGTTGTAATGTAAAACCAGTCAATACAACGTAGGTGTCTTCTTAATCATTGACATTGACAGAAATCAGAATTAGAGTTTTGCTGGGATTGCAGCCAAAGAAAAGGGTTATAAAAAAATTCTGTAAAGTAAAAGTTTAATATCTATATTAGAACATGTGTTTACACCATGAGACTTATATTCGAAGTGAATGTGTGATAGAAAGAAACATTGTACTCCATTCTTCTCAAACCTATTCCCAGTCCTTCACTGTGCAATCCATCCGCCTATGGAACTCCTTGCCATTGTCTATTCGAGAATCTGAATCGCTTCACATTTCAAAACTAGACTTAAAACCTATCTCCTTTCACTGTAGTTTTTTCCTGTCTGTTTTTCTTCTACTTTATTTATTTAACCATTTTCCCTACATCTTGGTCACTAGATTATTTTTCATGTTAATAGGGTATTTATTTATGTACATGTATTTATTTTAAGTATGTATTCATATTATGTCTGTATTATATAAGTATTTTACTATGTACATGTACTAGGAAGTATGTACTTTATTTTTATTTGTTCTTATTTTATTTTATTTGTTTGTTTAATTAGTTTGTAAAATTTTTTGACTTTTATGTTTTGGAACTCTTCACCGCCTCTTCTCTCAATATTAATTCAACTGTCCTCTACCTGAAGGTTGTCTGGAAGAGATCGCTTCCAGCGATACGACCGCCTAAATTGTGCTATTCATTATGTTTTTACTTTCCTGTGATTTGTTTGTTTTGTGTGGTGTACAATAAAGAGTATCTATCTATCTATTATATGTTTTTACAGTACACATAGTTTACTCAAAACAGCCAGCAAGTATCACAAAAAAATTACAATAATTCTTGTAATTACCCCATTGACTTATATATTACTACTTTTAAAATCAATGAATTACTCACTTAATTTGAAATCAGCAATTAAAGTCAAGGCGCTCTCATACCATTTCGTTAGTTTTAAGATAATTAATATCAAGATACATAATACAAGATGATACCACATAATAGATTAACACAAAATTATATTTAAGCCCGGTAGGTAGATGACTAAGAAAACGGATGATTTCTTTGTTTAACTATTTCAAATACACAACATCATTTGCTTTCCGTGTGGAGACGGCCGTAAAGAATACACTTCCCCACCGCCAACAGGAGGCGTGTCGTAAGAGTCGACTAATTCCTGTAGCAGGAGACGGGCAGCAGCGTCTTCGTGCAAAATCTTATAAAAAAACTGCGCTCGCCAACCTGCCTGCCAGGAGTGGCGAGTATTGGCAATCCCCCCCGATGATCAGTCATTGGGGGAGGCTTTTGTTCAGCAGTGGACCTCCTATGGTTGAAATGATGATGATGATTTGCTTTCCAGGGGGATTTTAAGTATTAAAATAAAGAAATGTGAAAATATTTCTTTTGCATTACCTTTACGCAATATTTAAATCGGTTTACATGCATCATGAAGTGATATGACGTGTATACTCTGCCTGATAGCTTTTGAGTTTAGCAGCTATATATTTTTATTCATTTAAGAAAAAAAGTCATATTGACTTTTAGTTTAGATGTGAGTTGTACGCAGAGCATCAATAGTTGATGGATTCGGTGGGGGGTAGTCGAACGAAAAGCATGGTCGATCTATTTTAATGGTTTTTATTTATCATTTAAAGAGCTTTAGAGTGCAAGTTTGGTGTAGTTTGTGTTCTAATGTTTGGTGAAGTGATAAAAATCTGAAATTATTGAAATATCATTGTATTCAACGCCGCAACGAGTGTCAAGTGAATTGTCTCAAGACAACTTGCTTTGGACCCGATAGCGTCTTGAAACCTGCTTCTACGGGTAGAGTAGCCTTCACTGAATCCGGGAAAATCAATAAAAACTAAACATCTTTTATCTATATCAGCCATACTCTAAGTGTGTTCCGCGGAACCCTAGGGTTCCGCGATACCCCTGTCGGGGTTCCGCAAGAAGTTAGAAAAAAAAATCAAAACACCTCTCTCTGGTCGACCGTTCTGTCGCGGCGTATCACGATTCACGAACAATTTTACTATGCCGCCACCGCCGATACCTACTTGTGACCGCGCAATCCCTTTGATAAAAGCCGCCTTTGAAATTAGACGCTATAATTGTGAACAAGCGACTTTCGGCTCTAACTTCAAAACGTAAAGTCGAGATTGCTTACACCACATTTTTTGAATTTCTATTTTTATATCGGCTTTTTATTTATCAAAGACGCCGATTCGAGTATTTTTGAGAATGTTCGAGATTGAGGCTAGGACTATAAAAGCGATGATCAAGCCTTGACACTAGTCAGTCGACGATTAGCGTTCGGAGCGATAAGTACCTACCTGCTAGAAAAAAATTGTGTATTGTTCTACTGCTGTTTTCTGATTGTATCAGTTTTGTACATTTCTTCTTTGGACTAAAGTGCTAAACTCTTCTACGCAGTAACGACCGTGCATTATTTTAACCTCACCATCCTGAAAGAATGGAACGTTGGCTTAAAGGCGTTAAACGTGTCGCAACAACATCTTCCAACGAAGCCGAATGTTCAAAAGCAGTCCGCGTGGAGTATACAGCAATTACCGATCCAGACGATGATGCAACGACGTCAAGTTCCACGGTTTCAAAGGCGAAAAAAAGGAAGTATGATGAATCATATATCAGTTTTGGATTTGTTGATTCCAACGGCTCACCTCTCTGCATGTTATGTAGTAAACTGCTTCCTAATAGTTCCATGGCACCTGCCAAGTTGCGCCGACATTTAGAAACTGTACACCCCGAGTCTAAAGACAAGAATAAAGAATTTTTTGTACGTAAAAAAGAACAGTTATTGGAAAGTCAAAAAACAATGATGCATGTAACCCAAACTATCAATGAAAAGGCCACGGAGGCATCATATTTAGTTAGCTATCGCATTGCACAAGCAGGAGAAGCGCACACTATCGCTGAGAATTTAATAAAACCATGTGTATTAGACATAACAAAATGCATGCTCGATGAAAAATCTGCAAAGCATCTTTCTACTGTGCCGCTATCTAACGATACTGTTTCACGGCGAATTCATGATCTAGCAAGCTACGTCAAACAAGAACTAGTTACACGTCTACAAAAAACACAATTCGTCTTGCAAATGGATGAGTCGACTGATGTCGCTGGTCTGGCTATCTTGCTGGTTATCGTGAGATATCCATGTGAAAGTTCTTTTGAAGAAGACATGCTTATGTGTTCACCTCTACCCACAAACACTACCGGAGAGGAAATTTTTAATAAAATAAATATATTTTTTGAGGAAAATAATCTCAGTTGGAACGATTGCATTGACATTTGTACAGATGGGGCCAAGGCGATGACGGGTAAAACAGCAGGAGTAGTGTCACGAATAAAAAATAAAGCGCCTAATTGTAGTTCCAGCCATTGTATCCTGCATAGACAAGCACTTGCGATGAAGCAAATGCCGTCCAATCTAAAATTAGTTATGGATGAAGCGGTAAAAATAATTAATTTTATCAAATCACGACCACTACAATCCCGATTGTTCTCATTATTGTGTGAAGATTATGGCAGCACACATAAAACACTGCTGCTCCATACAGAAGTGCGATGGCTGTCTCGGGGTAAAACTTTAACAAGGCTATTTGAACTTAGAGCCGAGTTACAAATGTTTCTTTCAGATACTTCTTTTAATTTGAAAGACCGTTTGTATGATAAAACTTGGTTGTTCCGACTGTCTTTTATGGCGGATATCTTTCAGAAACTGAACGAATTAAATTTATCATTGCAAGGTAAACAGACAACAGTGTTCCAGGCCTGTAACAAAATAACTGCCTTCAAAAGAAAATTAGATTTTTGGATTATTTGCGTTGGAAATAGAGAAATAGAAAGCTTTACGTCACTCAGTGAGTTTCTTGGCGATAACAACTCAGAAATATTTCAAGATGATGTATTTGAAGAATTGGTCCAATATCTCACTTCGATGCGCGCATCTTTTGAGCAGTATTTTCCTGAAGAACAGAATACAAAAATGAAACTGAATTCATGGATTCATAATCCTTTTTTACCCAACTTACAAAAGCCCGAAAGTATGTCAAACGAGATATATGAATCTCTTTTAGAAATGTCATCTGACACAAGTATGGAGTCACTGTTCAAAACGACGCCTCTCAACGATTTTTGGTGCAGAATCCGAAATGAATATCCAATGCTTGCCAAAATGGCTTTGAATATTCTTCTCCCGTTTCCAACAACATATTTGTGCGAAACAGGATTCTCAACCTATGCAGCCACGAAAACAAAATACCGCAATAGACTGGACGCCGAACCTGATATGAGACTTCAACTGTCCTCTATGAAACCTGATATCAACCAATTGATGAAAAATAAAAAACAGTTTCATACATCCCATTAGTTAGATTTTTTTTCTTTTTCAATGTTATATTTATTATTATACTTGTTATGTAAGTAAGTAATAAGTAACTGTTACATGGTACTCTAATTATGCTTATTAATAAAAAATACACTTAAAAACCATTGTTTTATTGTAGGGTTCCATCAAGTATTTTGCTATCCAAAAGGGTTCCGTCACCAAAAAAGATTGAGAACCGCTGATCTATATCAAGAATCACTCGACATTGGCAGAATCACCGCTCTGCATATCGATGCTGGAAATTTCAATTGTCGTAAAGGACATTTTGCCGAAAATGAGTTATATATATATTCCGAATCAGGATCAAAAGCTCCATCGATAGGTATAGTCAATATAATTCTATCTTTAGAAAAAAGCCCTTTACGACCAGGATTTTGAACAGCTCTAGCTCGTTTTTGTTTACTATTTGGGATGTATCGTTAAATTCATTTTTGATAGGAAGCGTTAAGTCATGTTTTGATTATTAATGAGGTCGTAATTTCCTTTTTTCATTGAACTTTTTATACGACATCATTAACAATAAAATTTAAAGAAATCATATGGTCGTAAACATGTTATTTTAAAATAGATAACTTTACGCCCTTGTCTGTACTTTGGTTTATTTTTCATAATATGGGCGTAAAGGACGTTCGCTTTTTATTGTCCTTTACGACCCTAATTTTGCATGAGCGACAGGTTATGACCCGTGCCGACAAGAGGCGCGAACGCAACGTTGCCTAGGGCAACGGGGGTGTAGGTAACGGGTGAGGGAGGATTGCGACTCATACGATCCACTTCGTAACGTCCATTTTGTGCGGTTTCGTTGGTAATAAAGGACGTGTTTGTTTGGGATGAATATTAACAATGGCGGGAAGACAACGAATAAATTATTGGAATCCGTTGGAATCCAGGAAAAGAAAAGTGGATTCAATAGCTCGGTACCAAAACAAGATGTTACGGTAAGTAGTTTATTTTATTATAATTTTAATATCAGTAATGTAATCAAATAGAAGTGATCCAATGAATAATGCTTATATGTAGATACAATACTCAAAAATGTATGCTGATAATAATTCTTAGCAATGATTTAATATTAAAATTATTTCTTTAAAAATAAATTTTGTAAAATTCTACGATTTGAATTTTGATACCTACTATTATAGGACTATACTATGGTTAATTATTTAAAAAAAACATGCCTATGGGCAAAACAAAATTTAAAATTATAATAATCTTAATCTCTTTTTACAACAACATTCCTAGTTGGTTTAATTTATTATATTAGTATAATATTATCAAATCAAATTGGTTAAACTTGCGTATTCATTTATAATCAAGCGGGTTAATTTTTGGTCGTAAAGGACATCATAACAAGATTTTGTTTATGATGTCCTTTACATCATAACAAGATTTGTTTAAGATGTCCTTTACGACGTTAGCCTGGTAGGTACAATTTGCATACTACTTGTACGAGCAATTTGTGCGCGAATCGCGTACCTTGAAACTTGTAACACCGCATCTTTGGAACTTAATTCAATTGAACTAAACTACAAACCTAGAAGTTCAAATCAGATCGGTTATACGGTTAGTGCGTTTTGGTAGGACTAAAGATAATTTAATTTTTTTGATGTATATATTATCTTTCTATGGCAGCTGTTGGCTCGGTTAAAACCGCTTTGTGAGTTTACAGTCTAATAAACACACAAGCGCCAATCCGTCCCAAAAGACTTCGTACTTTGCTATTTGTTCTATAATACATTTTATTTATTGATTTGATATTATTTTAGAGCCGATGCTGAGCATTATTATGATTCTGACCAAAGCAGTACAAGTAATGAAAATAAACATTCAATTCCTGAAGAAACAATGGTTGAAGATAAATATTATGAAATTGATAATATTATTTTAACGTAAGTTTAAAATTATCATTAACTAGCTTTTGCCCACGACTATGTCCGCGTGGAACTTGTTTTTATTGTACTTGCATACAAACTTCTACCCCCCTACAACACGATAGATATCCACCTAATCACCTCACCTTAATTAATAAAAGGGATTATTAAAAGTGCTTAAGCAAATGTGAGAGCAATTGTGCTTTTGGTCTAATAATTACACTTCCTACAGGGTCATCAATGTCATCATGAATTACCGCACCCTAACAGAAATGTTCACTCACTTTTCAATATTTTGAGGGCTAATTTTCAAGATGAAAACTATCCTATGTCCTTCTTCAGATCTTAAACTATCTCCATGCCAAATTTCATCAAAATCGATTCAGCAGTTTAAGCTTGAAAAGGTTACAGACAGACAGAAAGACTTTCGCATTTATAATATTAGTATGGATTAGATATATGAGTAATAAGTTAAAGTTTAAAGAAAAATGTATAAAAATAACATATTATCCATACGAGTATGTTATTTTTACTAATGAACTCGTTGTGATGAAACTTGGTCAAAATATCTGACTGGACACCCGGTTTAACACAAGCTCCTACCTAGACCGATCTGAACGTAGTCCGATAAATCCGCAGTGCGCAGCTAATTAAGTTAGATTTTTTTTACATATGTAGCTAATACAGTTGACAAACGAAAAAATGCTTGATGACACTGCAGGCTTATTAAAAAAGTTGATGTTTTTTCAGAGATACGCAGCTTCCTAGTGGGAACTCTCTTCAATCTTCAGCTAATAGTAGTGAAGTAATAAATGACACTGATGAAGAAAATTATTGTGAAAATGCGAACAGATATCTTAATATTATTCGACAACAAAGCAAAGTACATATCAAACGAAATGAAAAAGTTTCCAAAAGGGAGCTGAAAAGACATTTAAGGTCCATTAAGCTTGGGGAAAATTCTGTGGTTTCCACTGATACTAGTATACTATTATTATCATCACCCTTTAAAGTCAACACACAAAAATTGAACACTCAGGCTACGCCTATTGACAAAGTACTTACAGCTGACGTTGTCCAAGACATGCCACGGAGTCATGTTGTCTTTGCGCCTGAACTTGAAGTAAAGAAAATGAGTCATAATACGTCTTCTGACCCAATACTTACCGTTGACATTTTCCGAGACATGCCTCCAGATGTTGTTTTTTCACCTGCACCTGAAATAAAGAAGATCGCTCAGTCTTCTTCTGTTTTTGATGTACTTACCGTTGACGTTGTCCAAGACATGCCTGGGAGTGATGTATTATTTGCGCCTGAACCTGAAAAAAATAAAACAACTCAAACTTTTACTTCTGACGAGATACTTACCTCTAACATTTTTCAAGACATGCCTCCAGATGTTGACTTTGCACCTGCACCTGAAATAAAGAAGATCGCTCAGACTTCTTCTGTTGATGATGTACTTACCGCTGCTGACGTTGTCCAAGACATGCCTGAGGGTAATATTATCTTTGCGCCTGAACCTGAAAAAAAGAAAATGACGCAGACTACTACTTCTGACAAGATACTTACCTCTAAAATTTTTCAAGACATACCTCCAGATGTTGACTTTGCACCCGCACCTAAAATAATAAAAATCGCTCAAACTTCTTCTGCTGATGACGTACTTACCGCTGACGTTGTCCAGGACATGCTACAAGATGAAATTGTCTTTACGCCTGAACTCAAAATACAAAAGATTGCTGAAACTACTCCTTCTGGCATTATTAGTGATCCACGAGCACATCATTCGCATGAAATTTCTATTACTGAAATAGAAACAAACGACCTTAACCAATCTACACTATTTCAACCGCCTCAGGTGTACACTCTTTTGGAAACAGTGGTTTCCAAACACGAATCCAAGGATATAGAAGATAATAGGTGTTCTCCTTCGCTTATCGATACTTTTGATACATCTTTTAAAGATTCAATAACTGATACCAGTGATCATAATATGAATTCTGAAAACCCTAAATCTAGAAAAAAAATCCGTAATAAGATTTTTAAATCCTACGTTGATTATCTTTCTGATCATGAAGACTTTTCAGCAGATAGTTCAGATCTTTGGAGTATGAATGAGTCCGAAAGTTCAACCAATAGTCAAAATAAAAAGAAAAAGTTTTCCAAAAAGAAGCAAAAAATCATAGATAAGAAAGAAAAGACAGCCAATACCATAGAAACCTTAATTAAAGTCAAAACCAAAAAAGAAAACAAAAGTAAGCTTAGGAAACAACAAAAAAACGCTGGCAAGTCTTATAAAACAAGATCAGGAAGCTTAGTAGAAGAGAAATCAATGAAATTAAACCCTTGCTTACCTGGCGTATGTGCTAGAAAATGTTACGAAGTATCAGAAGATAGAAGAATGAGCCTATTTAAATATTTCTGGAGTCTCGATGTGCAACGACGAAAAGACTGGATCGTAAGATGCGCACAACAGATTCCAATTAAAAGGAAAAAAACCAAATGCATAGAGAGCAGAAGAGGCCAATCATTTGAATATGTTGTAAACGAAGGTGAAGGATCTAGACCAGTTTGTCAAAAGTTTTTAATAAACACATTAGATATCACCCAAAAGTTTATTTTATACACAATAAAAAATGCACACGAGAATATGGCAAGCGTAGAAAAGAGAACATGTCATGCAAATAAGTATAGTGATGAAGATAAAGCATACGCAAAAGCTTTTATCGAAAGCCTTCCAGCCGTCCCTTCACATTATTGTCGTCAAAATAGTTCATGTTTTTATTTACCTCAAGAATTTAAAAACCTCTCAAATTTATTTAGGATTTATCTCAAACATTGTCAAAATAATTCAAAATTAAGCCTCAGTGAAAAAGTTTTTATAAAAATATTCAATGATGATTACAATATTCGATTCCATACTCCCAAAAAAGACAAATGTGTAATCTGCACGAAAGCTGAAAATACAGAATTATTATCAGACCAAGAAAAAAAGGACATGGCTGTTCATCTCGAGGAAAAAAAGGCCTGCTACCAAAGATTTAAAATCCATCAAAAATTAACGTCTAATAATACGCTCACCGTTAGCTTTGACTTGCAAAAAGTGCTTAACACACCTCACGGGGAGAGTATGTTGTTATATTACTCTAGGAAATACGCCGTTTATAATTGTACATTTTATGAAAGCCAAACTAAAATTGGACATTGCTACATATGGGGAGAAAGTGATGGGAAGAGAGGTGGCAACGAAATTGCTACATGTATTTATAAATTCTTACAAAAAGTTGATGAACGTCCCATTAGAAATATTTTATTATATTGTGACTCTTGCCCTGGACAAAATAAAAATAAAATAGTTCTGACAGCACTTCACCACTTTTTACAGAATTCAAACAACATAGAAGTCATACAAATAAACTATTTACTACCTGGGCATACTTATATGCCCGTAGATTCAATGCATGCAGTCATTGAACGCGAGGTTAAACGAATTATTGTTTGGAGTCCGAGTCAATGGTCGACGTACATAGAATCTGCAAGAAAACGTCCTGAACCATACAAAGTTAATGTTTTGGATTACTCCGATTTTATCAACTGGGATAGCTTGGTATCTGATAAATTTACCAATAGTTCTCAAAGGCAAATACAGCTAAAAGCTATGCGCATTGTCACATTAAAGAAAAAAAACGCTAAAAGTATAGAAGTAAAATATTCAATGATCGAAAACGAAGAAGCCCAATTAGTAACATTATATGATGAATGCAAAGGAAGAGGATCAAAAGGAAAAGGCAAAGGCAAAAAAACGAAAAGACAAAACAAAGATATAACAGGTGCCGACAGAGTCGAATATACTTCTAATATTGGTTTACCAACACTTTATGACCAACCTAATCCTATAGCAGTCGCCAAATATAACGATTTGAAGAGATTATGTACTAACGGAACAATACCAAAACGGTTTTATAAGGAGTATTTAGATCTGCCGTCTTTAGGAACGGTTAAAGACATTCTTCCTGAAACT
This sequence comes from Anania hortulata, assembly GCA_963576865.1. Taxonomy (NCBI): domain Eukaryota; kingdom Metazoa; phylum Arthropoda; class Insecta; order Lepidoptera; family Crambidae; genus Anania; species Anania hortulata. Next base: position 5,176,708 of record OY756400.1, read on the forward strand.
GACGAGGAAGACGAGACTGACATAATTGATTGTTAAGATTTTACTTTTAAATGTTTCTCCATATTCAAATAGTATAAGAAACCATGACCTCGACGGAAGCATTGTATATGTTGGTCTTTGTTTTTACGTTTTTAAAAACAATAATGATTCATTTTAATTAATTACTAATATTTAAAGACTGAAGTTAGTTGTCTAAATGACAACTAACTTCAGTCTTTACAATCAATACTTTAGAATGTCAATTATTTAAGATATGTTGAGCGAAATTTGTTATTCGTTTTTAATGTTTTTTATTTCTTTGAGTTTCAATAATTGTTACTAAATACAACTAGTGATTAGATAAGTTTGAATGCTGATTAAACTTAAAATTATTATTCAGTTGTTTTCAAGATTGGCAACTATTATTTATGTTTTAAATAGAAAGAATAGTGTAACAATTTGTTCAAATTTTGAGTTCCTATTAGAATATCATTTTTGACTCTTTTTTTTACTAAATGTTTTGATTAATAAATAAAAATCTATAAAAATCTATTATTTCTTTTAGTTTTACTGCCTATTGTTAATTTTTCTTAAACAGATCTTTCGTTTTTTTGTTTCTTTTAACCCCTTGGTCTCTTGTTTAATCGACTTGCACTACCCATTGATGATCAAGATTAGTCCTTTACGACACTTCTGACTTTATCATAACCAATTTTCTATGGCTGTAAAGTACTTCAGGTCAATTTTTGTAGGCTGTAATGGACTCTCATTTTCGTCAATAATTAAGTTTAGTGTATTTAGTAAAATTATAAAGATATAACATGAAAAAATAGTAGGGGTGGAGTTGACATCACAAATATATCACTTTGTTTGTCAAAGATATGACACAAAAGCTTCTTTTTTTTTTGTTTTTTGGCTCTACTGAAAACCACTGTGTTGCCCTTTACGACAATTGAAATTTCCGCTATCGATATAGAGTGGGATTAAGTCCATATAAAAAAAAAACAATAGTCGATCACGTTTAGGTTTTATAAATCGCTATATTATGATTTTAAACCTAAATCCAGAATTGAACCTTGACATATTTGTGTCCAAACACGTTACATTTCGTTATAATGTCAAACTTATCCTCCACTGAACTCTCTACTTGTTTCACATTAATTTAAATTTTTTTTAGCAATTACATAATAGAATTTTATGAAATAACACTTGATAAACTGTCTTTAGTTGCACATTTTTGGAATTGATTTGTTAGTAGCATAGTGTTTACTTAAGTTGGTCATGCTGTGTGTACATGTTTTTAGGTTACAATCTAGATCTAAGTTCTTAAATTGTTTGCTTAATACCCTTAGGATTGTTACCTGTTGTGTATACCAATAAAATAAAATAAAATTGGATGATTATCATATAAAGCCAATTCTGGCGCTTGTCATGTTGAGCGATTTAGGTATAATATAGTGTATAGCGAATTTGAAAACCTCAAATGTGTGTGACCCCAAAATGTGGTCATCGACTTTTGATGCTGACCGTACAACCGAATACAACAGTTGTTTATACAAAAATTATGATCCTACAGAAACTTAACACTTGAACGTCATCAGCTGTCCGAAAGTCAAACAATAGCCAAAAACAGGCCCTTTTCTTTGTTTCAAAGATTCTGCCAATATCACACAATGTGATTAGTTTCTAAATTCTCATTGGCGACACGCTAAGTGAAAATGTAACAAACTAATTAATAGTCAAACGAGACCAAACATCCGTTGCGGGTCGACCACAAAAAGCACCCAAAATCTTTCCCACATGTGGTTTTGACGACCACTTTAATTTTACCACTAACCTTTTGCATCTACTGCCGTATTTCCAGAGAATTAAGGTTGAAAATGATAAGGCCTTTGCAGTTGTAAGTGTAAGGTTACGTTGGCAAAGATTAGGTGTTTTTTCAGGGCCGGATAAATAGGTCGCAGGTTATTTGCTGATGCAAGGTGCAGCCTATAACGGAACCGCGATGACAAAGTAAACTGAGGATATTTGACATATCGGTGCTAGGGGATGAAGGGAGTCTTTGTTTTAAGAAGGCAAGCTGAAAAGTGTCAGTGGGAATTACGGTCTTATCGTCCTACAGTGTTATTTACTAGTATTATTATATTATATTATTACTTACCATTTATAAGTCAAGAACGGCTGGACCGATTTTTATGATTTTTGATTAGTTGAATTTGTCTCCGCCCCGAATAGCAGAATAAGTATAAAAAAAGCGGAAAAGTTCACGAGAAAAAAAAGTATGAAGGAGCTGTAGTTCGCCGGGACAGCTAGTAAAATATATAAAAATCTGCTTAATAATGAACACTATTATATTTCTTTAATTCAGACGCAATCTTGTTACACACTTGATCGATTTATTAAAATTATAACATACTTACCTCTCTTTTGAAACTACAATATTGAAATTTTTCCAATAAATTACTCGTTTTATCTTGTCAAATTGTCTACTATAGACTGCTGAATATGTCTGACTTAATACATATTCTTTTTCAAAAAATGATTTCCGCTAGATCTTCATTTTTTTGTCCGCATTGTGCATAATATTTATATTTTGTAATTAATTATTTTAATAGGATGTGATAACGGTATGTAAAAGTTACCATTGTACCAGAATTACATTTACAATGGCCAGTGTAGAACCATAAGTTATATCAAATGCTATAACTTTAGATTTCGCACAATTACTTAAAAATCTGAAATCATTCTAGAATTTTAGTTTAACACTTCCCAACCAAAAACAAAAAAAAATAACGCTGTTAAAATAAAATTAAAACTCGCACATTTAAGTCTTCTGAAACTCCAACATCTTGTCCGAAAATCCTCGCGTCGACCAAACAGTGGTTAAAAATAGTAACGGTGTTGGACAAAAAACAAGCGTCTCGTATGGGCCGCAATATGGGATCTGACCCTTGCAACGGCGGATATTTGTCTTATCTATCCCGTGGGATACGGGATGCGAGTTTGAAGTTGTGCGATATTTATGTAACTGTATTAAAATTTTTAAGTAAAGATTGGGACAATTGATTTAACAGCTGAATCAACCAGTAATATAATCGTTTAAAAAAACCTATTACTTACTGTCATTATGGATCTGTATAACAGTCTATGTAACAGTGAATCGGTTAAGTAATGTCCACCTAACTAATTCACTGTCCTACAGTCCTTAATAATTATGGTATGAAACAATTTATTTTATAAAGTAACGATTTTTTTAATAGTAAGCCTGCTAATGCAAACATCAATAAAATTCATATCTATTATTGAGAATATAGTCTATTTAGGAAGATAAATATAACTATTACATGTTATTCTTAAAATATGCCTCTCAGACATCAATTTATACTTGAAGATGTAGGATAAAGTGTATAGTACTTTTACAGCGCCTCCTTGAAAGAAACAACTAAAATTAGGACAAATCAATCATATGAAGTGTAAATTGCCGATCAAAAAACTGTTCCGATAACAACAGAGCGTCATACTCTGCGCCGCGAGACACGCAAGAGTAATCACTACTTTTGCGATGTAATTTTACTGTAACAAAGCTTTTGTGTAGGGTCTCCATTATACATCGTGAACTTACTGCATTATTTGTATGAATTTAGGCGATATAGCTTTGTAGACCATTTTAAAATTCTTACAGATTGTGTATGCAAATCGTTGATTTATTACTTAAATTAGAAACACACATTACCAAACGCATGAGAAAGAAGTGGAAGAATAAATGACGACTCACCGGATTGCAAGAAAGAAGAAAGCATACGAGTAGTACTTGATCTGGTAAAAAAGCAGATTATTATAATGATGATAATGTTAATTCATGTATCTTATTCATATTAAAAATGAATAAATATTAAATAAACCTGTATATCGAATAATTAAAATAATGCTTTGCATAGGTCGTAATAAAGATGTTTTACTTATTATGTCAATAATAGACGCAATAAGAATATCAAAAAATTATTTTTAAGTTAAAATATGTGTGAGTAGCAAATTTTTTATACTTTATGCTGTGTCATTATTTTTAGGGTCTTTGTAAAATTATTTTGTCCACAACACTTACAAGTGTAGCCACCCCACTGCTGCGCCCACGCATGTTTTTGCGCCGTAACGGTGTGCGCGACGCAATGCCTTCCAGATGCGGCTAGCGGTATTTCACGGCGGTTTTTTGTTCGTCACGGCGACGTTCGCACCACTATGCGGTGGTTTGGTAGATTGAAATTTTAAGGGGTGATATAGGATAGAGTGTGCCAATATAATTAATAAAATACAAATAACTTCTAGTAAACAGTCGGTATTTTTCAATAATATATAAATGTTGTAATAATACAGAAAACTGGAATGCTTTATTACATAATTAGCTCGTAATATAATTAAATAATTACAAAAAATGTGTAACATCAAGATTCAGACATATTTTAAAATTTGTCCAACCACATAAACTAAAAAAAAGTCCAAAGAAACATGGACCAAATATGAAAAATATTTTAAACCTAAACCTATGATAGCTTAACACACCTTGTATTCTCTTTAAAATCTTAATCACTTAAAATAATATCTAAACTGTACTTTTATGGAGCAGAAACAAAGATAATCGTGTACTTAGCTGTAATAAAAGACCATTTAATAAGAGTAGATCTATTAGAATCGCACATGTTGCAGTGTAATAATATTATTGCGTCGCAGTAACACAAGTGACCCATCTGGTCAGAGCTCTTAATAATTTTTACTAAGTGCATACAGTCGCTAACAAAATGTAACAAATATGAAGTAGTAGCTGCTCGCTGACCCGCGACTTTGTTCGCGTGATCTTAAGTTTTGACTAACTACGTTTTTTTTTTAAACTATGCGAACGATGTCGCTCGACAACAGCTAGTATCTTTATAAATTATAGCCTATGTGCTATTCTGATGTATAAGATATATTATTGTAAAATTTAATTGAAATCCTTTCAGTAGTTTTTGCGTTAAAGAGTAACAAAGATGCCTACATCCATACTCACAAACTTTCGCATTTATAACATAAGTAGGACTATGCTTTTACGTGTAGATTTTATTAAGTTGGACATAATGTGTTACTAAGTTAATTTAAATACACGTACTTTCTTGTCAAATCGACTGCTGAAAAAGGTAACAACAACTACTTTAGTTTAAGATTTGTTGGACCACCTTTTCACTGACTAGTGACTGAATATTAATCTGTCTCGTTTCCGTAGTCTAACGGGTAAGGTGTTTCTAGAATAGCTTGTTTTTTAAACATACAGGCCTTGAATAAAAATTTATGTTGGACAAGACCATGATGATACCGAGCCCAACTATTGGTCACTATCTGTAAATCGATGAGTTTAAAAATAGTTCTAAATTTTAATTTTCATAACGATTGTACAAATACAAATATCACAAAGATGTTGTCCTTAGTTCTCATGCGATGTCCATCATATGCGGCCATCCGCCACATGTCTGGCGGCCACGTGGGGCCGCGGTAAAAAGAGAGGTAGGATAGAGAAAGCCGGGACAGATGAAGGATAAAAGATAGTTAATGTTTAAAAATAGAACAGAAGATACAAGCAAATTGTTAAGATAAAAAAACTTTTTCAAGTAAATGCTTCAAATAAAGAAGCTTTTTTTTGTTTAATTCAATTTTTATTATAATTTGTTAAATTTATGTTTTAACTTTCGCATCAAGTTTACAAACGAAAGTAATTTAAGTCATTTAAAGGAACACAAATAAAATACTTGCTGCACGGAAATATTCTTTATACCGTCAAAACTCAAAAAATTTGATGTCACGGTCACGTAAGTTTCTGGATATAGATCAAACCCTCAGATGGCAGATTACAAACATAAATCATGGTCATTCTACGTGAGAATCAAAATAATGCAACCAAACACTGACCCAAGTTTTGACGAAATATGACGCTAACGAAAAAAGGGGACAAAAAATCGCTTGCGATAAAAATCTGGGTAGATCGGTCGGTGCGTGCAGTTTTAGATGCAGTTAAAATTTGACGTGATTTTGAAGAATTTTATTTTATTTTATTTTAAGTTTATTCAGTATCCACAGCTCTTAAAATTTTTACAAATCACATAATTATACAAAACTTACAGCCAATTGGATTCTAAATTCTAAAAAAAAATGGTTAAAAATTGCGTATATCTTTTCAAATAGATCGGAATCAGAGGAATCAGTGATCAAGATTTGTTAGTAAATACATAGATTATATAAAAAAGAAACAAACAATAATCTGAATAAAATCGACCTGAGGGTACTCGTATAACAACTAGAAAACTTTTTTAAATATATTTGAATCAGACAACAAGGATTTTAGAGTTAAGCTAATTTAAAAGAATACATAATATTTAGACCTCGATTATTCTTGAATTAACAGCAACAAAATTTCCTAAAAGGTATCTTTCTGTTCGTGGTAAATATAAAATCAAACAAAAAATCAGTCATGATACATTAAGGTATTATTCTACAAAGTAACTAGAATTTAGATAATTTAAAAATAATTTAAAATTATTTGATGATTTGAAATGATAGTTTTATACACCAATAATTGTCGAAGCCTCGTTTTAAGCATATTAATGCCTCCACTCCTTCTTAATAAATTTTAATAATAGTAAGTATTTTTGACATATTTATCTATAAACAATAAATTAAGTACAGACAATTAATAACTGCACAAACTATTGTTATACAGGGTCCTATAATTAGCTAATAACCTCATCTATATGTAAATTTGCTATGGCGGGTACAGTTACAGTCATCCTGTATATTTAATTCAGACGACCGAAACACTTCTAGCTTTAACCTTCACATTATCACCGCCCAAATCAAAGGGCCCATTTGGGCACATGACTTTTTGTGCCTTTGCTTACAAAAACCAAAAACCGTTATATGGACACCAAACGCGTTTTGCATAAATCATCTCAAGTGGGACCTGCTTGGTCCTTTTTGAGAACTTCTCGCAAGCTGCCGTGTACGAAATGTTAATAGATACGTGTTGGTTTTAGCTGGAATTAGCGCCGCTCAAGATTTTGGTTATCTCTGAAGTAAAGATTTCTCATTTCTACAATATGCTATAGTAATATTAAAACAAAACAAAGCTAAACCTTAGTATCAAAAACTATTCAATGATTATTATTACTGTTCTATAATTAAAAAGAAAAATATAGCCACAAGTCAACCTAAAAATATTTAAATATTTAAAACTAAATACAGCCAGTTTAGAAAATAATGAGAAAAACAATTTAAACAAAACCTCGTGCAGAAATTTTGAGCAAGTAGATAAGTGAAATCTATTTACTTTAAAGGTATTAGCTACTACCTCAAGAGTAGATAAATAAATAGCTTAAGTTCTTTGCACGACATGGAGCCAACTTTCAACTTTCGCTAACATCAAAGCCGAAACTTTTTTATTCTGTGTCCTCTAATCATTAGTCTACGCAACATGTGTCGCGATACAATCAGCTCATCAAGTGCAGTGTTTATGCTCCGGCCGAGTCAAGTGGACAAAAAATGACGCAAAATGACCGCACGGTGGTAAATTGGTGACGGATGGTCTACCTGCGGTGACTTGAGGGTTAAATAAAAACACATTGCAACAAATCGAAAATATATTAGAATCTTTTTTTTCAATCACCGCTTAAAAACGATGACTTAGCATCAAGCAATACATCTATGTCTACAGCATGCGAACAAGATATCTACAGTTTAGATAAAGAAAATTCTATGACCTCACTATTTCTAAATTCACAACACAAATTTCAAAAACCTACACTTTTACAAGAAATAAAACTCATTTAGATTCAGTATAAAAACGATTTGATATTAAATGACGATTAGGTAAAAATTAATAGAAGTTGATTTAATAATACTTTTTCAAAACATTTTGAGAACGGCCGATGGCTTTTCATCAATCAACTCTTTCAAACACACCTACCAATATACTATTATAAAAATAAAAAACACTGGACAATAAGACCGGGTCTATCCTAAGGAGGTCTATCAAAAGGAGATTAGATTGATAAGGCCTACAATACATGTGGGCGTTTAGAAATAGCCTACGATGAAAAAAATACACCTTTTTTGAAACATGAAGCGAAGGAATTATTCGCATCGATTCCTTTGAGATTTTATAAAACCGTTTTTTGTTGCAAAAAAAGCATAAATAGGGGTGGTGAGTAAAAAATAGTGGACAAAGGCCGGCTCACAAAGAAGTTTTTAATACGAGCTTTTTGTGTTGACCATAGTTTTTAGAACACATGTGAGCCTACCTGTACACAGTGGTGCATTTTTTTAAAATAGCAGTAAAACAAAGGTTAGCAATTTGATATTACATCAAAAACTAAACTGACAAGTTGGATTAATGCCTATCGATGAGTATTTAGTTTTCTTTAGTTCTAGTATAGTATTATAGAACAGTATTATTCTTTAATAGCTTCTACCCGCGATTTCGTCTACGTAGACTTCAAATTGAGCAAAAAGGAATACATAATCATCTCACAGGACACAAAAGCGGGATAAAATTTATGTTTTAAAATACACGTGGAAAGCTAGTTTTATGTTAAACCTTTTATTTTTGTTTAATTGGCAATGATGTAGTACATTAAATGGTAATTTCCAAATCTACAAAGTAGTCTTCACACCCACAGTCATCCTTAGTTACTACGTAAGTTCACTTCTGTGACATTTAATGTCTCACTATTGTTCTGGGCACGACACCGAGTCACTCAGGCCCCCAATTCAGAACCGTTCGGTAACAAATAATCGAAAAGAAAACCGAGCGACAATTAGCGTCACGTGATTTACCGGCCGTTAATTCGTTATCGAAAAGTTTTGAATCAGGGGGATAAAAATAACCAAAATTTCGATCTGCTCTGCTATTAGCATGGCCAAGTGCTGTAATCTCAGGGTGGAGCGGCAACAACTCACGCGTCGCCGCGGCTAATGACAGGCCGCGCATGTCCAGCCGCGCTCATTCAATGCTAATATGCGTGCGCGCACGAACTGATAGAAATGACAGAATTGTAACCGTCACAGTGACCAAAATCTTCTTCCTAGCGCTTTTCCCATTTCTATTTCGAGGTACGCCTAATCATATTCCTAGATATAATAGGTTTTGAAAGTGGCATATGTTCTGTCGCGGAGATCTTAGACAGAGATCCAAATCATACAGACCATGGCTACATATCCAGTGTTATCAAAATAAGCAAGCTTTTTGCAATGTTTACTGTTACGGTCAAGTAGATTTTGTAGGAAAACCCAAGGTAAATAATGGGTTGACTGATTATTGAGCTGCCACAAAGACCTAGATCTATTATTAAGTGATAAATTATAGAATAAGTGTATAAACTGATTGTCTGTTAAAGCAATCGAACCCTTGAATGGAGACCACTACTTGGTAGCTATAGTAGAATGCAATAGATGATTTAAATTCAGAGATTAGCTGCAAAATGTAGAGATGCTATAGTATATTTTTTTAAAATATCAGTTTGATGACTGCAAAACAGACTCTAATGCGGAGCGGTGCAAGGTTATATGGTAAAACTGAAATAAGCTGCTTCGTTCGTCAATCAGTTAATAGATTACATCGTAAAAACAAAAAAACTCTTCGGATTTGTAATATTGGGTACAGATTTCCTTCTAGGGAGTGATTCTACTGCTATAAACACTGTTTCTGTGGGACCAACATCGAAATTTCAAAATAAAAACTATTCTCTAGACTCTCATGTCAGCTGATCGGCTACTTTAAACCTTTCCTATATTTTCCGTTATATTATGTTAAACTATCCCAGTTTCTTTAGATTTTGGATAGTAGACAACAGGAGGAAAAGAGACAGTTCACCATCCCAGTGGATAAACGAAGCGTGAAATAAATTAAAGAGCGCTGGTTAATCTTCAAATAATAAAAAGCACTTCAAAACTGTATTCGATATAAGTTTGGGAATATTTTTGTGATTTTTAAGCAACAATTTTACTAATGTTATGTCTATACTTTCTCTGGTTTTGAACACGCAATGACCCGCGATGACAGCGCCTGCCCACGCGCAGCCTAATCACACCTATCCCGTCCATTCATACATATTTGGACTGGTTTTTATTACGGACTAATTTAAATGACTTGGTGTATTTTTCTTTTCGAAAGTATAATTATTTTACGGATTTGCTTACCTAATCAACATTAGTGAATTTATTATTATCAAAAACGGGTTGGTTATAGTACCTACTACATGTTTTGTCAAGTTTATATAAAGTAATTCACTATGTAATTTTTTTTTAATAGGGTGGTTGAAACTACCAATCAATTGACATACTTTTTATGAGCTGTCAAAACGTACCACTTCCTTACAATTTGTATGGCAATATCGGACAGTGACATCACTGTTTACCAAACTCAACTGACTATCTATTTATTAGTTTTAAAGCAATTAAAATCTATTTCAAGAAACAATTAAAAATGATGACTGAACAAATGAATTAAATAAGATGTTATTAAAAAAAAAGGAGTGTCTCGGAATTATTTATGAATGGTGTCAACATCCCAATTCTTTTCATCGTCTTCATTGTCTACTGCTGGTTATCTTCCTTCTTCTTGTCGTGCCCAGCGATCAAGCTGACTGAGTTTATTGTGCCGTTTCTTCTCATCACCAGCCAATATGTAGTCCCAAAGCGGTGGTAGGGCAAAGCTATATTTTTGGATGTGTATAAGTGCCCGGAAGAGGGCCTATATATTGAATAAATGAGTATTATTGAGTATTATAATTGATCAGATGCAACAAACTACACTGTGCACGTTATTAGTACATCCTCTTAATATTTTGTGCCCGAGTGGGCAGACTCAAACCTTCGTATTGTCTATGTATTTGACGGCTAATCATTTTAATATTATGGTCAAGTCATTAATATGATGTGGTAACGATGATTGTACTCCCACGTGACCGATGTCATAATCGATGTTAGATACAGTGGGCCCACTTGATAGAATAAGGGGCGATTTCGTAGATCGGTAGTCAAGTTCAAATTTTTGTGCGCACTTTCGACAGCCCAGCAACTTGATTCCCTTAAATTAGTCAACATATTGTGTCAAAAGTTAAAATAAAAAAGTAAAATTCTTAACTAGGTTGAAAAAAGATTAATAGCTTATAGATGTTGAGACATTAACATGTAATGCAAATATTTTATTTGCATTTTGGTGTTGAACGCGCATTCCCGTATGCAAAGAACAGCTACTTACCGGGAGCATTACTAAACTAAACGAGCGCGAAATTCTGTTAACGAACGTTGATTACGCAAGCAAATCGAGCACGAAACGAATGTTCTGTTATCGACACTAGTTTTAATTTGCTCGTGAGTAAATACTCGCCAGTAAAACTTTTCACTCGCGTTCCTAAAACAAGTTTTGGTAAGTAAGCACTGAGTTTTACAATTGTAGGAATAATACAATACAATAGTTGAGTGTGATGAGGAGCGAGCCTGCTACGTTATATTCTCTTCTATTTGCAGATGTGTTGTAAAGTGCCACTATAAAGGTAAGCCGCTGTGTTACGAATAATCATTATTTGTATTATAATAGAATTTATTGTCGTTATTAATAATTTGTTGGTATAAAAAATGACAGCTTTGAAGTTAATTAATGGCAGGCTACTTAATGGTCATTTTGTTAAATGTCATGAAGACACTTTGATTGAACAGTGTTGGTTTTATTTGGTTGCTTACAGATGATTTTTGAAACATTATTTCATTGATACTATTTATTTTTATAAAAAACAATTTTTCAGTGAAAACTAGGTAGGTACTATTATTTATTATGCGTGAAAATTAAAACCTTACAACATACAGAATAATATTTTAACTACCTGTAATTTTCGCAACTTCTTTCTTTATTTGTCGAGTGCCAGTGTGTAATGTATTTTTTATGAACATACAAGTCGTTTAAAATTCAAATTTGGAACAGAGGCCCGTCCGACTGGCCAGTACGAGTATGCTAATGTGGTCGCGCCGAAATGTCAGTCTGGCTTGTGTTGATGATTGTACACTTTCTTGGCCACTCCCCTTTGCTTGACGCTGACATAGGGTTGACAAATACATATACATCCACATTGATCTAGAATCACTACGTAAAATTTTGCCCTTTGTGTTATCCTTCAGGTGTATGGGTAAGCAAGGTGATATCTGTGTACTAAATTACTCTAAAATAAAAATTAGCAATTATTATGCCATTACCATTTTTAAGATAGAGATAGAGACTTATAGAGTCTGTCTACTGAATCAGTATTGATAAAATTTGACTCTGAGCCTAGATGAGATAAAAATATTAAGTATACTTACTAGTAGGTATGTAAGATATAAAGCAATGCGTGGTAGGACCAATTTTAAAGTGGTCTTAGTCTAACATCACTTTGTTTGTAATAAAATATTAATTGATGCTTTTTACGAGTAATTTATAAGTATAACGTAATAAACATAATTTGACTCTTCCTGTCGTGTGCCAACCCTACCTCAATACATTCAATGGGTCATCATTCATACAATCCTTTAATGTTTATATCAAACACGTTATGCCTTGTTTCCGGCGTGTTTTTGTTACCATTCTAATGGACCCGACTTCGATTTCTGAATGGATTTCGACTTGTTGTTATATCGAAATATGAATAAATTTGTACCGGCTTTGAAATCAGTGGTACACAACAATGACCAATGATTTTTTGAGCAGCCCTATTATGGTCTGAAGTCAAATTAGGCTATGGTCATCAAGAAAACCAAAGTCAAAACGGGCTTACGTCCAGCAGTGGACTGAATAGGCTGACATGATGATGCTGATGATAATTTAATTAACCCAATTAACATTTTAAACTTTCTTGTTCCATTTTTAACTAACACTATGAACTATGCATCTCGGGAAAACCAATAACGTAAAATAAGGTATGTGTTTCATAATACCCCAATTAACCCTCACCGCACTCGGGCTGGACATAGTTTTAGACTGTGGTCGAAACGTGTGGCTTGTGGCAGCGTTTGTGGCTGGCGCGTATGGCTTAGGCTCACTGTTACAACTTAATAGTATTTTGATATTCAAATTTCAAACCACACGGAGTTTCCGATTGTACAGTCGACCACTTAATACCGTAAAAATGTAAATTTTTCTCGATTGATTTACAACTGCAACTTTAAAACGTAGAGTTCAATATCAATTAAGAAACATTAATATTTTTTGGTAAGTCAATGAGTTTTTTTTTTAATAATCCAAACTTATAGCTACTATTACAGTTGTTTACTGTACAGTCTCGCTCGAGCAATGAAATGTATATGTTGTCGGCATATTGTATGATTCGTCAATAAACAAATGACGTCGACTGTTTGCAAACAGTCGCTGTTTTGCAAATAGTCCATGGCAAATTTTACGATTAGCCCGACTCGTCAGTTTGTTACCTATAGTCTATGAAAACTAACTTTCTATTCAAACGTTGTTTACAAAATGCCGCGGCTAACTAGTACTTAACTAGTTCTATATTCTACCACCAGAGGCGCTGCTAATCGAAACAACAAATATGGCGCCAAGTAGAGCAAGTATTTTTTTTTTAATGTGAAAATATTTTTTGCACCGCGAATGACGACTAATCATACTAAATGCCGTCGACATAATAAGCACTTCGTTACGTATTCCATTGAATTACGGCTTAAAATCCAATGTAACTTTATATACAAGGTGTAATTTGAATAACGCAAAACTACTTTTTCTATAGGACCAACATTGAAATCTGAAAACTTGTTTTACTTCTCAACACAAAATGATGTCAGCTGGCGGTTTAGTATGGAGAAGTATTTTTTTTTACGGCGATTTCGATATTATTTTCATTAAAAAAGTTGCTGTATTTGAGCACTATAATCAGCTCCTAACAGGTTTTATTGAAATTACACCTTATGCTCGTGACTGTACACCCAATGAGTGCTAACCTACGCACCCAGTGGGCAGACGGTCCGTTTAGCAAGCACAACTCATTAATTATCCGTTTACCTCTCATTATAGCCAGACACTACCAATTAACCATTACACAATACTGTAATGGATACTATGATTAATTTTTAACTTTATTGTGCGCGACTGTACTCAATTTGCGTAATAGAGATTTTGTAAGAATTGTAAGCTTTTTTTTAAAAAGGCGGTTTGATTTTTTTGTATCTAAGATTTTACAAGATAATAGATATAACTAGCATGTAATTGCAAAAACAATAAGTAAATTTTATAAAAAAAAAAAAACCGACTTCAAAACACTAAAATGCTAAAAATTATCCTAACACTTAAGTACCTAATCAGTTACTTTTGGAGTCGGTGCAAACAAGAACATTTAATCTCTCATCGGCTGGGTTTTCATCTATTTTTAGTGATAAATCCTAATCTAACTGCTGAACACCGATTTCGTCCCCTATTTTCCTACCCTTAGAGGTGATTTTTATTTTGCAAACTTTTGTCATAGCATCATTGAAGTATAAGCTATTCAATAAAACAAAAATCATCAAAATCGGCTCATATTTGTCGAAGATGGGTAACAAGAACCACAACCAAAATATTATCTGGATATATATTTGTTGATTTTCTCAAAAGGTTCTAAATCAATTTCGATAAAATTTATATGGGACCACCTCTGAAGTATGATCTACCAAACAAAAAAAGAATCATTAAAATCGATTCATAATTGGCGGAGTAATCGCGTAACATACATACAAAAAAAAAAACATACAGTCGAATTGAGAACCTCCTCCTTTTTTGAAGTCGGTTGAAAAGACGATTTTAAACTTAATAATACTGCCTTATGCGGGAATCGTACCTACGTCTCTTCGTTATCCGGGCGACTGCTCTTCCAACTGAGCTAATAAAAGACAAAATGATATTAATGAACATTTAACTAGCACATTAGAAAAAAAACCGGCCAAGTGCGAATCGGACTCGCGCACGGAGGGTTCCGTACCATTATCTATAATATTCTGTGAATATTTCAAGCGTCTACCTGTTGCCGTTATTAATATCGAGCAAAAAATCACGTTTGTTGTATGAGAGCCCCACTAAAATATTTATTTTATTCTGTTTTTAGTATTTGTTGTTATAGCGGCAACAGAAATACATCATCTGTGGAAATTTTTACGGTCTAACTATCACGGTTCATGAGATACAGCCTGGTGACAGACAGACAGACAGACGGACAGTGAAGTCTTAGTAATAAGGTCCCGTTTTACCCTTTGGGTTAGGAACCATAAAAAGAGCAGGGAATCCGTTGTTTTTTCTAATTATAATTAATTTTTTGAGGCCCAAGTTAAGTTAAGTATTACAAATATCGACATTACTCGTATCTGATAAAAAATGAAACACAGCGTCATGGCTTATGCAGGTCATGGATTAAACTGAGTGATCCTGGACATCACACTTTTCACAGTCACAGGTACGAGTGTATGTGTAGTGAGGTATGTGGTGGTTCTGCTTGTTATTTTGTTTGCTGTTTTGCCTTGTTTATTTTTCGTTTTAATGATATCATGTTTGTTTTGAAATTTCACGTTGCTTTTATAACTTGTTTCATTTCAGCAACAGAACGTCCACTGCTGAACATAGGCCTCCGCCAGTGATTTCCAGAATGGCGGGTCGGAAGCGACCTGCATCCAGCAGCTTCCTGCCACCTTTCCAAGTCGTCTGTCCACCTTGTGGGTGGACGTCTTACGCTGCGCTTGCCGGTACGTGGCTTTCATTCCAAAACCTTTCTGCCCCATCGGCCGTTAATTCTACGTAGGTACTATGTGCCACTTCAGATTGCCAATCTTTTAGGCTATATGAGCGACATTTGTTTGTTTGCGGATCTCCTTATTTCTGATTCGATCTAGCAAAGAAACACTAAGCATAGCCCTTTCTATAGTTTGTATGCTATTGTGTAATTAATTGTCAAAAAAAAAAAAAAAAAATTTATTCTTTTAAAATATTTGACCATTACTTAGCGAAAAATAACTTTTTTTTTTGCTTCTTGCTAGCAACAATTGTGTGTTAAACCAAACGTGTAATCACTAAACAAGTGAAAGTTTAGTTTAAATACTTAATCGGGGAACACTAACCGCAAAGCGCACTAAGCCCAAAATTGGACAAAGGCCATGCAACCACACCAAAACATATGGAGTATGGAAAAGAAATGAAAAAAAAACCATATCTGTAGATATTGTTGTTGTTATTACTTGCTACTTAAACCTATTTTTTTAACCTATGTTGTCCTACTTGGAAAGTTCTGTTGAAGGCCATATTTTCTTTGAACGTCCCCTGCGACGATACCCATCTTCAGGAATCCTTAGAGAAGTAATGTTTTGTGTCCATTTGTCTAAATTTATCCGGCAGACGTGACCCGCCCACTTCCAATTCAATTTTGCTGCTTTTTGACAATATTGAAGATAATATTATTCCGGGACCGGGAACGGGACGGGAATCTAACTTACCTACGTATCACGTTTTTTCATTATTCGGAAAACTGCTCCTTATTAATGTGTAACTTATAGTAGCATTAGTCACTTATATTGCCAAATTTTCATTTGGCGGAAAAACAAATAAGAAAAAAACGTTTTTGTTTTTATATTGTGAAAGAGTTAATAAAATAAAATTGACAAACGGTTATTCATTTTTATTTATTTTAAAAATCTGACGTACCTACCTACGCACTACTCAATCGTATGTTACGTAAGTTATGGTATTATTTTCTTTTTAAGATATTTTAGTCATGGTGTACATTTTTTAAATATTATATATAATCTATATCTGTGTAATCCGTCTCGCCAGCTGAGGATAACGTGTGTGGTAATTACTTTATTGACAATGCAGAACGTGTACCAGAGTCATTTAATCTGAACAGAGGTGGTGTGGAGTAGCCATAGCATCACATTTTTACTTCATCATCATCATCATTTCAGCCATAGGACGTCCACTGCTGAACATAGGCTTCCCCCAGTGACTTCTAGATTGGCCGGTTGGAAGCGGCCCGCATTCAGCGGCTTTCTGAAACCGTTACTAGGTCGTCTGTCCACCTTGTAGGTGGATTCTTACTTAGTACCGTCTAACTCTTACTTAGTGCACATAATTTGATATATTTATGTTCCTAGCCTCACATTCGGCCTCTATGCAACAGCAAATTCGTTCAAACCTTATGGCATTTATACCACCAGTAAATATGCTTCATTTGGCTAATCTTGCTCCATCACCACATACTAATTTTACACTCTAGGTCAAATTGTGTTCAAACAAGCTCATATTTTTCAAAAACAATAACTTAAGTATTACTTAAACAGTATTTTATAATTCTGTTAATAATAAGTAAATATTTTATACAAATAAAAAAATACATATTACATAACATACACTTTTAATACGCATAACTTTTTCTTTGAAAAAACACACACAAAACGACTCTATTCCTTTATCACCTGACCGCACGGCAGTAAGGCAACATTTGGCCGAACCGCCAAAATGGTATTCATTGTTTGACACGAACAGCTTATTACCAATAAGTTTATTTCCATGCATTATTACGCCAAATAATACACTGGTCATCACAATGCGAAATAAAGACGTTTTGTTGTTCATACAATCGCAAATTGTTTAATTTGAATCGAAAACACAACATCTGGATACTGCTTTAAGTAAGTTGCTTACGGCAAATGTTCTTATGAAATTATTATTGGTCATGGTAATCATTTTGATGGTTAAGTATAAATTCAAGCGATGATTTCAGGTTAATATTTAAGTTATGTTTTTCTGAGTATTTTTTTAAGCGTTATATTAAAGTTGTTTCCATTTCAATTGTATCCAGTTTTAATTACTATATTATTATGTTAAAAATCGATTTCTTTTGATAAATTACACATAAAAAAAGAAGATGAATTTAAACAAATTTTAATGTAATTAATGATTTTGACGTCTATTAAAAATGACGTAAACTGATAAGATTGAAATGTATGGTTTATCATCGTAGGTATAGGTTTTTCTGTAAAGTCTATGCCATGCAGTGAGACGATTTAATATATCTCGCCCGACTTCAAAATAGTTATCGACTTCTTTTTATTTGTTTTTTTTTTTGTTACACACCGATTTACAATGAATTTATTTTACATATTTTACATTTACATTACACCTTCGAGTACTTTAATTTCAAATAATATTAGCTATGTAGGTATGCTAATTCTGTCTGACCTACAGCTACATCACAGATGTTAATGACAAATGAATGTCAACAAGCTTAACCAAATTTCAAATTTAGTATTTTTAGGGATTCTAAGCCCAAAGTTTGAATTCAAATTTAGAACGCAAGGCGACCTCCAGCCCACATGGCCATCGGCCCACACCAGCCATTTGCGATTCGGGCCGCGTGCCCATTGTTTTACTTTTATTTGAATATGGAATCATTGTTTCGACAGCCGGGACTATCTCCGTCATTACTCTAATGAAACCCTTGGGGTTATACTTTTTAACTTTCTATCTTGTGTGCTAATTTTAATGACTATTATAACGGAGCCTATTTTAAGATAAAAAAAATAGATATATTATTAAAATAGTAATGAATAGTAATATAGGACTTGTCCAAAGTTTTTCATTTGGAATTAAATAATTCTAACACAATATCAAACAGTTTTGTTCGTAGATATTATATAAATAATTTTTGTTTCAAATTTCATTCCGTCACCCTTTTCACAGTGAATGTTTTTGCAAGTTGTAATTCTTTTGTGTTTATTTTTATATAATATTATTATATTTTTTACATTCACGAGCACTTGGCCCCATCGTTGACTAGGTGGTCAGTCCACCGTGTGGAGGTCTTCCGTCTACTGTCAGTGATACTTGACATCCTTTGTGTGTAATGGGCTAGTTTCCTAAAAAAACTATTTAGTCCGTCAGTTGAATTAACAGAAAATATTGGACACGTATTTTTTCTTTTCTCAATCAAACAAAAAATTATGAAGATATAGCTCGTTAAAGTTGAATCGTCGTGCTCAATTTGATGCGCTTTATCTTCGTCATTTTTTGTGTGATTGAGAAAAGATGGGCCCAATAATTTTTGATAATCTAACTGACGGACTAAATTTAATAATATTTTTTTGACTCAGGAAACTAGCCTATTAACAGAGATTTGGTTATAAACATAACTCTAATACCTATGTTTTGTATTTTTTTCGTTTTATTTTGGCCACCAGTTCAGACTGACTGCACTTTCTTTTGTTCAAACCATTATCCTTTTGGCAGCTGATCAAGTATTTTATTTGTGGATCTTGGACAGTGTCATAACTTTCCATTGTGTCCTTGATGACATATGGGTTATATCCTTGTCAGTTCACGCCTGCATAATGTATGATTGTATTTATATAAACCCTTTCTCTGAAAAAAATAACTATTTATGGAGTACTGAGTAAGTATCTAGAAGGGAAAGCCTATATACTAAATAAATGGCTATTAATAAAAAGGTTGTTTTTAAATATTTAAAAAAAATTGAATCTTCGAAAAAGAATTGGGATTCCGAATTGCTCTTAGCAGAAGCACTACCATGTCTTTAACGCTTTCTTTTCACTACCCTAAATACCTGTTTCGCAAAAAATTTACTATCTCCACTGACCTGTCTAATTACCCTTCATACTTCTATCGTAAGTTAGTCACACTAAATCTCGACTGAAAATGTGTCATTGTATTGAAAGGTGGTAGTAACCGCGGCTGCCATCGCATCACCCTAATTCGTGGTTGACGTAACATTGTGCACGGGAGTTTGCTGCGAAGATCGGCTACATAAGCCATCTTCGGGTGCACCAGCGCCTGTCCGAATAGAAGTCGAAGTGGTCGCCATGGCCGAAAATGGTCGGAAAGATCATCATCATCATCATCATCATTGTCTCTAGCTTTACTTAGCGCTGGTTGCCATTAACTCGCGGTGTAAAAGCGTTTCTTCGGGGGTACTAGTACCGAATAGAATTGTATTGTAAACTAATGTCTCAATGAATATTGTTATTGTAATTTTTGAAATTTTTGGAGTGGCAAATATGTTGCTTTTACAAAGAAGCGTATATATCACGTGGTATCCCAACCAATCTCAACTATTATTTTGGTGTCAGTTATAGGTTTTTAATTTACCTTTAATCTCATAAATCTGTATAACTGAGTGATAATTATCTCACTTCTAACTAACGTTATCTCACTTCAACAGTGATTGTAGAACTTTAATAAACGATGTTAGACAGCTTTTAGAGTTAGAATAGTGCTAAAACTACAGCAAGTATAGTTAGACATTATAGTTTTATGCTGTTTGTACTACCTAAATCTATACAACAATGATCGCTGACTCTCGTTAACACTTATTGTTATTGAGTTGATGCCGTCAAGTGTTTTTATTTATGTCTTTAGGTAGTTAGTATTTTAAGGTAGAGACATGGGTTGTAAAACAGAGTTAGTCAACAATGTAATAACACAAGATACTTAGTGTTGAACAACTCATTAATGTAGATTTAAGCTGTAATGTCAATTTTACTAATGCTTATTGTTTTAGGCAGATACACTTCCAAAGCATTATACTACTTATATTGATACCTATATTCTATCTCAAAATAAAGTGCTATATTCGCAAAATGAACCCATCACGGTATAAATAGTCGTAATTTAATCTAACAATCTATCTGCTATTTTTTCGTATACTTACATTCTAGTATGAAGAGTGTTTTCGATAAAAACAAAATTTATTTAGTATGCAGATAGTGCTACCGAAATTTTAAGTACCTACATTGATAAAGTAGTAGTGGAACTACTCCGTCGTCTTTTTAATCTTTCTAAGTCTGTCAGTCACCTCCTTGAAAAAACTTCTTGCATTGCACCGAAATAGACATTAGAGCTACCGAAAAAACGGTTTCTTTTTTCAAACGGCTAATGTCACCGGTTTTATTTTCATTGGCGTAACTTTTTTTCGGCCAATGTTTTTTCAGCGAGCTATTAGGTCCATTCATGTGTCGATTGTCCTTAAGGACTCAATGCGCAACTACCCATTGTCAAAATATTTACTTTACCCGGGAAAGCACAATGCATCTCTTGACGCTAATAATGCCATTTGGGATGTAAGAAGACAGGGCTGTGACTATTTGAAACTTGCACTTTTACTTTCAAATCTACTCAAATAAAAAAAAAACGATTTTATTTGACTGTATTTTTATTTTTATATAAAATAAACATGCGGTCATTTACATAAATGTTTTCGTTAGTTCTTTTCAAATATCATTTTCGAGTAATTATGTTTTCATGATTTAAAATTCGATCAAATGCAAAAAACAAGAGAGCATAGAAAAAATTGAAATACAAAACAATGTTTTATTGTTTTAGTTAAAATTTACTAACTTTTACGAGCCAACCCTATGCCCTTGAAAATAGTTCATAGCTGTCATTTGAATTCGAATTTCGAACAGTCACTTACTATTTTGTGTTACAATAGTTGCGATTCGATATATCGATAGATCTCGAGATAACGACAGTATCCGATTCTTTTCTTCGTAAGCGTTCGTATTAAATTCGCCATGATTTTGTTTCGATGGATTACAGCTGGGAACTGATGCCATCTTTTTGATTCTTTTTTTTTATTGCTTACAGTTTAATACCCATTGACACAGTTTTTATGCGTTCCACTTGGGCGTGAAAAATATACTTATTCAAAGATTTGACAAAATGTTGCACTTAGTTTACATATTTACATGCGATATCAAAATGTTAAATTGCTTTATTCCGTGATAAAAATATCAATAGTCATTCTTAACTACTAAAATGTTTTAAAAAATAAGTAATTTTGTTGTTTTTTTTGTTAAAAAACATATGTTTTTTGCCATAAAAAGGGAATGGCCTGCTTTCTGCCAAACCAAACATGTCAGCCAATGAGTATCTTTCTAATATTTAAGAAATTCTAAAGACTTTAATAAACATAGCATCTATCTAAGTCCGTTTCCATAGCAAATCATTTCAAAAAGACACTACAATTTGTACCTAATTATGCATCTTACTTACAAATGCGCTTATATAAATTGCAGATAACTTAGCAACTGCGCGTAAACCCGCATCCCAGCAAAAACCGTCACTTGTCAATCACACTTGACCTTAGACCCGGCTTCTTGGTCAAGTTCGATTCCTAATTCATTCCTGATGATTCCAAGAGTCAAGGTCACACCACAATTAACATACAAACAGTCTCGCATAATGAGTTGACCACACTTCAATGGCGGGTCAAACCTCATAGTTTTTGTCTCGTCTTGTGATTGAATATGCACTAAAATGGACTTTAGACGCCATAAGTCAAAGACGTAAGGTTCAAATTTGTGGTAAAGGTTAGTTGTGTAGCGAAGTAAACATTAGAACAATGGCGACATTTTTTCTGAGTCTTAAGACTCGGTTTATGGGCATTTTTAAGGTAATTCTAAATAATTATTTCCAAAAACGAAAATAACGAGTTTTTTTTTAAATATTCACGGGCTTGGGCTGCTTATCATATATATCAATAACTTCTATAGTGATACCCACATATCTATAAATATAAAAAAATAATGTCTATTTTCCTTGGTCATCGAATCAGGTGTGAACGGATGAAATAATTTAGCTAATTCTTTATTTATTGTGTTACTTATTGTCAGGAGAAGGTTCTTATGAAAGAAAAAAAATAAGTAAGTTGCGGAGAAAATCCTTTATGAATAAATTAAAGAACACGCGAACGAACGCGGTCATCAGCTAGTTTATAATACTATATGGTTCAGTATATTGACTAGGGCTTATTTATAAAGAGCTCAACTTTTAACCCTACTCATAAACTCCAGCATATAATATGCAACACAATAGCCATATTAATAAATGCGGAGCAATTTCCCGAAGAAAGTTGATATCCGAGGCACGTGAAGGCAAAATAATTCTTTTGTGGGCACATCAACGTCGGTAAGGCCAGGCTTCTTAGCTTAGTACCAAAACTGTGAACTTTGGTCAATCAATCAGAGGACTTTTTGTATTTTTATTTTACCTGTTTTGTGTTAGTATATTTTATTTTTTTTTAGTATTTTTTTTTCATGCTTCTGCGTCAAAAGGCCAAATTTTTTGTGTGACTTTAAATAATTGGACGTACCTTACGGCGATACTCATCTTCAGAAATCCATTCAGTCGCGTTCTGAATCTATTTTCACATAAAGTCTATAAAATAACGACACTGTAAATTGATCCTCCATAATAACATTGTTATAGGCATATAACGTTTAAATTAAAGGTGATTGACCCTTAAATACTGACTTTTCATTCTGCTCATAAATCAAAAATTGATATTACTTAATAATATAGGAAGTTAAGTTGATGTTAATGATATTCAACTTGCCAATTTTGAAGATCACTTCAGTAATCAAATCTCAACCTCCTCTTGTTGATAGTTTCTTTCATCCTCTCCATGCCATGACATCTCGTTATCACCCTGTTATGAACGGATACCAAACTTTTTTCTTTAATTAATCCATCTTCTATCTGAGGTCCTCAAAAATTTTCCTTCTACGTTCTTCTTCATGATGATTTTTATCATATATTGTAGTAAAGTGTGCTTCAGCATCTTTCCTCTTCTGTTTTCAATAGTTTAAAGGATACTTCTCTCATTAACAATCCTCAAAACGTTTTCTTCCAGCTATTCTCTTCGATCCAGGTGAGTAAAGTATATATGTATTTGTATTTGATTTTTACGAAAAATACAAAAAGCCTTTGTCCCCAGTCTTCGTACACGATATATTCGCATAGAATGACATACGGGCGCATAATTACGGCAACAATGCGTTCGCGACGTCTCTGTTAGAGTTGACAACGGCTCGCTTGGCTAAGTGGTGCTTACTGCGAGTACAATAAACTGACTTTTTATCTTTTTAACTTACTATAAAGTCATCATCGCTAGTAAAAAAGACACAAAGTCCATTTTACTATATTACTTCTTTGGTGATCTTGCTATGGCGCTCGTCTGGGACAGGGATACGGGAAGTTAAATAAACAAAACGTGTATGGGTTTCACTGTGGTATATTGTCTCTCACGTCGGTAATGTTCAATACAATATCTGACTCTTAACTAATCTTAATTTAGCAATTTGGAATACGGAACGATTACTTATGTGTATGACTTAACAGGTGAGGGTGCGGTGCGCGACTGCCGTCCCGGACTTGCGATATGGCGCAGTCGCCGCTTTTCTGTCTTATCAGCGTTTATGTATACAATGTGTATCGCCACACTTCCTTTTACAGAAGTAAAAAAGAACTCCTTTTAATAAGTAAATTAATATGTTATTTAAAATATAATACAAGATCCCGTAAAGCTTAGGATAGTTACCGATAGTTACCTAGATCTGTCGCCTATGCAGATTCTACAGCTCGTGAACCTAGCACAAAACCTAAATTTTTCTCAATTAATATTAATATCTACGTGTCGGACTGAAAGTTAAAAATCGGTTCAATGACCTTTAATTTTTTGAGTAGGTTGACCTGCCGTTATTTATTTAAGCTTTATTGCACAGGTAAGTACAATTTTCGGACTTAATGCTACACAACATTCTCTACCAGTCGTTATCTGCACATCTTTGACATCAAAATTCCCGGATTGAAAATGTCTAAACCAACTTTGTGCTACTTTTACTGACACAGCATTAGGTCCATAAACATCGCATTTTTTGCGGCTTGCATTGCATTTTTTTTTCTTTTTTGTAATAAATTTTGAGAAAATATCAAGTTTTTTCTCAAAAGTAAAAACAAACAAAAAGAAACTGGAATATACTAAGTAATTTGTTTTTTTTGTGACCTTTTTAATGTAATTAAAACCAGCCAGATATAATTAATACAGCCAAAGAGATTTTATTACTAATAAAACACTAAATGCAAAACATTTTTTTTCCAGATATTTATTTTTATTGAAATACGTAAATGAGTAACATTTTAATTGTATGAGATTTTTTATGTGGTCCTTTAGTGAAAGATGTTGTATTGGAGCAGTATAAACAACCTCTAAAAGGTAATTAATTAAAAGGTAGGTAATTACCTACCTGCTATAACAGAGCCATCGATGTTAATTTAAATAGAACCAAAAAACATATTAGGCAACAAATTATTATGCGTAAGACAACGAAACAAATGACATGATTTCAGAACGCAAAAGCCTCTGTTTTTTTTTTTGGATTTTTGTTAATTACGTAGATTAAAATGAATTTTATTTTTGTTGCTTTATTATTTCATACACGTAACGTCATTCTACTAAATATAATTCTAATATTTTGTTATCAAGCAACTGACACGTCTTTTGCTTGTGAACGAAAAACTTGTGACATCTATTTCGAAAATCTATCTATTTCGAAATCTACACTTATCAAATGATTCCATACAAACTGATGTTAGCTGGTTACGGTTAAGTATGGGAAAGTTAAGTATAATTATATTTAACTTTCCCATTAAGTACATCTTAAGTAAAAAACAAGCAAATAAATATTTATATTCTATACTATTCTTGACGACTGTCTGGTGTAGTGGTTCGAGCTCCGGACTACAAAGCCAGCGGTTGCGGGTTCGAATCCCGCAAGGGGCAAAGGTTTGTGTGACGAGCACGAGCATTTGTACCTAAGTCATGGATGTTTATAAAAGTATTTAAGTATGTTTATCCGTTATCTAGTCGCCATAGTACAAGCTTTGCTTAGTTTGGGACTAGCTAATTGGTGTGATTGTAGAAACAATTTATTTATTTATTATTTATTCTAATGATTTTTGTGTGATTTCGATGTTGGTTGGTCTCATAGCAAAAGTTTATGTATTTGAGCAGTTGAATTAACTCCTCAAAGTTTTTTGCGTTATTTCATTAACTTGTTGTAAGTTGTATAATACTTGACTTAGTTATATTAGAAACAAAAAGCGCTCTGACCGCCACCATTGGTTACTACGGCAAAGTGTTAGATCGAACCTGCTACCCCAAGGTCAGCGCAGTCGATATGTGGTGTCGGCCCGTGCCGTACACCTGACACATCTGGGGATAGCTAGCCACCCTCACCCCTTGGACATTTTATTTTTTATTTAAGGTAATACAAAACATGGTAAAAAAGGAATGAGGAGATTCGTAAACGAACAAAAATCGCTGACATCCCAACGGGTTAACAAGCTGAAGTAGCAGTTGGCGAGGCAAATAGCACGTAGAACTGACGAACGACACAGCAGAAAGGTTTAGACTGGAGGCCTGAAAGTGCAGCGTAGGACTTCCACCCACAAGGTGGACCTGGTAAAGGTTGCAGGAAGCCGCTGGATGCCGGCCGCTTCCAACCGGCCAATCTGGAAGTCACTAGGAGAGGCCTGTGTTCAGTAGTGGATGTCCTATGACTGACATAATGATGATGAAAACAAAACATGTTTCTATGTAAAATATGAGAAATAAACATGCTGCTGCAAACGCAATCCTGGTGGGCAGAAGAAGCCTTTTTAATTTATTTGTGGTTTTATAGTAGTCAGTAGCCCGTGATATTCAATTCGTTCTAAAACAATAAAGTCGTTTACTAAAAAATATTTTGTTCTAAGGTTTGTACGCTACAAAACCTTTTTTTTTTACACAACTTGGCCGACAAATTGAAAGGTCAAGTTCTACCATTCATAATAAACACAAACAGACCTGAGTGACCAAAACAAAACCTCTTTTTTCTCTTTCGGCCAGAGTTCGAAACCAACAAAGCTGATTCGAAATTTAAAATAAAACTAAATTCAAAACCTAACAACTGACCCGCTGAGTGGCGAGGGTGTAAGCGGTCAATAGCTGGTGCCTGCCAGTACCACGCGCGCATATAGGCTGATTCTAATTTTATCATAGGAGTTCAAACAAAGAAATTTCTTGCAGTATTTTTTAAAAAATTACAGTAAATTTTATTTAGTTATTTTATTATTCGTTTCAAGTTACTATTCTAAATGTATTTATTTCTCTATACTATTTGTTTTGTGTGGTGTGCAATAAAAGTATACTATCCTATTTATCTTCGTATGATACAAAATCACACATGAAATAAGTACTAGAGATGTATATTTTTAATGGAGCATTAAAATTGTTAAAATTACTTTTTAGTTCCCAGTAGTCACCCTCACCAATAACAATAATAATTGTTTGTTAAGCCCAATGTTTTGTGTTGTGTTGTTGATGTTTTAATAATAGAGAATTAGCTAGGTTTTTTTCTCATCTTGTCTCCTTATTTAGCTCAATTTTTGATATGGCTTTTGAACATATTATTTTGTTTTATAAAGTTATTAAACTTTAGAAGATGTACTTTAATAAATATAATAGTTAAAAAACTATAAAACTCACTTATATGTACTGAACTCGTCAAAACAAATTGAATCAGTCCAAATACGAAAGGAGTTGTTGAAAAAATCCACTATGATATCCATCTCCTGATTCCATCTTCAGATCAGCATGATGGTGTCAAATGATTGAATTGCCATCGGAATGTCAAATACTTACAAAGTTTTAAATCATACATCGGTTACAAATTTAGGTTTAAAACAACTTCCAAGATTTGATTACAGAGTTAGTTAGTTAGTTACAAGTGAAACTAATAACACATTTCATTTCTAAATAAATTATCGTTTGTTTTTGTTTTTTTTAATGTTTTTTTTTTTACAAGTTTAACAAAATGACCCGTTATTGCAAGAAACGATAGCTTTAACGTAGTATATGCGGTCAATATACGGTGCTTGCCCGTGCCGGGCGCGAACCGGCCGATTTCGTGATTAGATTAAAAAAGTATAATTCAAAAATGCAAATGCCTGCATTTGCTCGAATAAAGTCGTTTGACGAAGGTTGTGCATGCTTGGCCTGGAAGCGTAATAGAGGGTAGATACAGAAGGCTTGCCTACCAAGATGGCTAAAGTAGGTCAGAAACATAATAGCTACCGCGTCACCACGATAGGCAATTTAAAAAAAACTTAAAAAGCTTTAGTATACGTATTTGTTGGATGTCCACACAGTGTAGTCAATTTAAAGATTATTATTGTAAAATCTTAAAATAGAGTATTTCTTAGGAAGAGTTTTTTGTGTGTAGTGTTGACAACGCTATGCGACGCACGCGGCGATTAAAGGTGGGTACGGAACAGCGAGTTACGTACTCTACCAGTACGAATACCGCTGACCCCGGGCGCCTAACTAGAGCACACAAGATATTGCAAGATCACGGAAACGCTGACTCTGCGCTCGTGCGCCGCTAACGTGACCAAGCCGCCGGACATCAGGCCAGCGCCATCATCCTCACTTCGTATCTAACATCGATCGAGTCAATTAGTATTAGGAACTAGTTTTATTGTAATTTTAATTTTTAATTAAATTAGATTTTAAGTAATTTCGTTTTTTTTCGATCCTCCGGCTGTCGCTTCGTAATTGGCGCAGTCGGTAGGATCCTCGCGGTCGGTTTCGCGTCGCGTTTCATCACGAAGATTTCCGTCGTCACGAGCCGCCCGTGTGGCTATCAAGCCACGTTCGAGGATCCTGAATCTGAAGCCAGCCAGAGGGTATCCAGACATCGATACACGAAAAAAAGCCGAAAAAATATGTTAATGTAAGTGCACTTGAATCATTCTCGTGTTCCTTATCCTGTCCTATTTTATAATCCTTTACCTTAAGTAGTTAAAGTTTTGACCCGAGAAACTCCGGGCCCTGCGGGTCTGCATCACGCAGCCTCGTAGGCAATTTTTAGATTTAATTAGTTTAGAAAATAGTTATATCAGCATTTACCCGTGCATCGTGCACACATTCAATGCTAAAAATTGACCTAATATGCTATAAAAATTAAGAAATATCTTTGTCAAAAATAGCATATTAGATTTAGAGTTATAAGGGAATTTTATGATCAAATAAAACCCGTTTACTATTTTATAGATAGAGATATAGTGTTAGGCTTAACTTTCCAATAGTTACTAAATTATCTTATGACCTGTTTAAATAATCTATAGTACCTATTAAATAACACCAAACCCTTCTTATCCTTTCCTTGCTACCAACGAGAATGCTTTCGTGTACATAGAGGCAGAATGCCCGAAGTTATCTCACGGCTATCTCTGTGAAGAAGACGTCTACCATCATATTCGCACTGTACCCGACTGAATTCAGCATCTCATCTTGTGACAATCATTACTACAACCAACCATAACGACGAGATAAAAGGATTTAAGATAATGAAGATCCCGAATATTGAAATGCAAGCTACAAATTCATCTCACATCAATTTACAGTTTTCACAGCATCCAAGACTAAAATAGCGCTACAGATACCAGTGCAAATCCGAGAACCTTCAACTGAGACGTTATGTCATACGACGATACCTTTCTACGGCGTACTAATATGTGCAACTAAACTCATCCTCGTAGTCATGCTACGTCGCTATGAGAAACTTACCTCTAATCGTATCCGTGACGCAGATCACTGGAGACAGAAACCCACCAGCAACAGTTTCGCTGAACGTTCTCAAATAGTTGCTGATCTGAGGGTGGAGGAGTTACGTACTCTACCAGTACGAATACCGCTGACCCCGGGCGCCTAACTAGAGCACACAAGATATTGCAAGATCACGGAAACGCTGACTCTGCGCTCGTGCGCCGCTAACGTGACCAAGCCGCCGGACATCAGGCCAGCGCCATCATCCTCACTTCGTATCTAACATCGATCGAGTCAATTAGTATTAGGAACTAGTTTTATTGTAATTGTAATTTTTAATTAAATTAGATTTTAAGTAATTTCGTTTTTTTTCGATCCTCCGGCTGTCGCTTCGTAATTAGCGTTACCTACGGGGTGTAAATAAAAAACATTTGCAGCGAGCATTTTAAGTTACGCCTTGTATTAAAATCTAGGTAAATCTATCTATGTACTGACTGCAAGAATGCTCGCTATGTAACATGTTACAATCCCCCCCAAAATACCAGTCAGTACCCACCGTAACCTTTAGAGTTGATTTATTTGTTTTTGGCATTAAACACGTTATCTGGTATGACATACAATGTGCTTTGAATTTTACACGCAACATGCAACGCTCTACGTCTTCATAAACAAGCAGTCAATCTCCATAATGTTTGTATTGGCGCCTAATGGCGTAGGTACCTTTACCCTTTGTAGGTATAGTTACGTTTCTTGATCATCATCATCAAAATCATTTCAGCCTTAGGACATCCACTGCTGAACACAAGCCTTGATTTTCATTGGGGGGGATTGCCAACACTCGCCACGCGGGGCAGGCGGGTTGGCGAGCGCAGTTTATTACAAAATTACGCACGCAGATGCTGCTGCCCGTCTCATGCTACAGGAATTAGTCGCCTCTTACGAAATGCCTCCTGTTGGCGGTGGGGAAGTGTATTCTTTACGGCTGTCCCCACACGACATGACGACGACGACGACACGACGTTTCTTCATGAGCTGGTAATTGCATGAAGTGGCAACGTGTCGTTTGGCGCTCATTTATAAATGACGGCACTTAATTATTACGCCACTCGTGCTCGCACTAGTAAAGGCTTTAAGGAATTAAATAAGAAAAAAACGAAGTAAATTGATCAGTGAGTCTACTATATTCACTTATATTGTGCGGCTATCTAGTTGACTCCGTACAATTAGCATTTTGCAGGGGTAAGTTTCGATTAATTTTATTACCTACTTCAGTGATAGGTTAACGGTTTAAATTGGTAGGAACGAGAACAAAACGGACGTTTTATTGGTGCCGTTGTATTTGTCGTGACAATTATTGTTTACAGCGCGAAACTAACTTAAGGGGTCTTTTTATTCAGGGGTCACACTAAGCTTTCCGTACCACTTTCCCCTTTCTTCTTATCTGTCCTCCACCTGAAGGTTGTCTGGAAGAGATCGCTTTTAGCGATAAGACCGCCTAAATTGTGCATCTTTCGATAAACACGAATTGTAACTTCTTTGTATGGTGTACAATGAAGAGTATCTTTCATCTATATAACACTATATATAAAATACAGGATGGCCAGAAAAGTGACGTCCAAAAATTTTTTTTAGGTGCTTCGTGTTGAGAGTTATCTGAATCACCTTCCTATGTATGTTCTATGATTTTTAGTAAATTTCTAGTTACGATTTTTTTTATGAATTTTTGCAAAATTGCGAATTTTGGACGTCCCTTTTCTGGCCACCCTGTATAATAATAGTTTTACAAACTATAAAAGACACTTATACGTATTGAACTCGTCAAAACGAATCAAATCAAATCAAAAGTTATAATAGTAGTTGAAGAGTTCCACTGTCCACTTCCTGACTCCATCATCAGATCAGCATGATGATTTCAAATTGTAGGTATTGTCATCCAAATGTCAAAGTACATATACAAAGTACATACAGTACACATACAAAGTTTTAAGTTAATATGTCAGTTTGAAGATGATTAAAAACTACTTCCAAGGTTTGATTAGGTACACAGTTAGTTAGTTACAATTAAAGCTAATACAGGGTTACATTGCAAAGAAGTGCCAAATTCAAAAGATAAGAACTAGGGAACAATATAAAGAAGCGTCTTAATTGTTATTTTACGAAAAAAAAAAAAACTTGAAAATATCCGAAAATAAAGTCAATAGAGAGATTACGAAAGCCGCGCGGTCATTCATCAGAGGCGTACGGCGAGCCTACAAGGACCTTACGCAGTGCACATACTCGTACGGTGCAATTTTTTCATGAATGAGTTAAATTTTCTACGCATATGATTTTTAACAGCGGATAGGAATAATTATATGTCAAAACTTTTTTTGTTATTTGCATAGTTCGATTAAGTTACTGATTCTGAGCCACTCCTAAAGATTTGGCACCCCTTTGCAATGTAACTGTATAAGTGTGTTAAAAATACTTTCAACTAATTTTCTT
Organism: Anania hortulata; assembly: GCA_963576865.1. NCBI lineage: Eukaryota > Metazoa > Arthropoda > Insecta > Lepidoptera > Crambidae > Anania > Anania hortulata. Next base: position 5,208,627 of record OY756400.1, read on the forward strand.
GTCTATGATTGTCTTGTAGTAGATTTCTGGCAAACTCTTTTACTTTGTGTTTATTCACGTCAATGACAGATGTCAACAAATAAATTTGACTACACTTTTAAACATACCGTATATAACATCGCAAAAAATTAAGTATAGGGTTGTGCACACCGATGTTATCGCGCGACGTTAGCGGCGGCACGCGCTCGGCTCTCGACGCAGAATCGGACCCTTTCTACTTTTTAAACAATCTTGATGGACAGAAACTAGGTTAATTGAATAGTATTTTTAATTTTTAGGGTCTCGTACTTCAAAAAGAAATAAGAAACCCTTAAAGAATCACTTCGTTGTCCGTCTGTCTGTATATCCATCAAAACCTTTTATCAGGAACGTTGCAATTAATTTAAATACTCAAGTCTGCATTCCCTTGGAGCTGTAAAAAAATAAAAATTCTAAGTCAACGCAGACGCAAGAAGACGCAACGAAGATTCTTCAATCTCAAGGGAATCAAAATTGGTCAAGGTACTTCCTTTTGACCTAGAATCATGGAATTTGTCAAGAAGTAATGTTTTAGAGTACAAAAAGGATAAACTCCGAAAACTGTAAATTTAAGATAGACAAATTAAAAATAAAAATCTCGAAAAAAACGGGAAAAATCTTCAAGGCTCGATTCCCGCCATGGGAGAACAATAGTTCTCCTAATGTAAATATACATAGGTACCAACAACGTTTGGAAAAAAAGTTTGTACGGAACTCTCGGTGCTCGAATCCGATTTGCACTCGGCCGTATTTTTAATATCAACCAGTACAGACGTTGCTCAGTGGCCAGAGTCCTCCTAACATCCATGGGTAGTGAGTTCGAATCGTTCCTCTGGATTTTGTAATCACATCGAAATCAAGTTTTATTCCTCCATACAAACTATCGCTTGCTTGTAGCTCAGTGGCGGCAGCAATTTGGTAGTTACCAAAGTTAAGCCACCTACGCCGCGGTTGTGATTGGATGGGTGACCATTTCAAACATATTTAATGTCATTTATTACAAGTATCTCCAGTGCTTCGGAAGGCACGAAGGTAAAGCCCAGTCAGAGGCTTGTAAGGCGGCTTAATAACATCTAACAGTTAGGTTAGGCTATAATTGTATAATGCTTGAAATGTTCACAAATCTTATTATCACTAGTCACTCTCTTGTTTGCCCTTGCAGGGCATCACATGTATACCTTTATTTTTCTAACACTGCAAAATTGTAATGTGACATGCAATAAACGTTTGAATTTGAATGTGAATTTAAGTCACTAGCCTTACAACACCCCTTATCAATCCACCCTAAGCCCCCGTGTTGGAGTATGGCCCAAACCACCTCATAGTGGATGTGAGGCCTGTGCCATACAGTGGAACGTACCTTTAATTTACTTTACTAGTTTTATACAAACTATCACTCCATGATGTATGAACCAGCAAAAGTTTTTTTATGTTTTTTAAAATTATTATTTTAACTTTATTTCACAGGTAAGTACAATTGGCAGTTTTAATGCTATAGAGCATTCTCTACCATATGTTGACCCTTCGTAGAAGTTGTTTGTATTGATGAACATATTCGCCTCCTCTTTGGAAACTGTTTTAAAAGTAACCTGAACCAGTACTTATAATGTTTTAGGTTAGAAAATAAAAAATAAATAAACGGCCATTGGCTAACTCAAGCTCTATAATCTAAACCACAATACCCTTTCACATCTAAATTTCATCAGAGATTTATAATAACGTTATTATGAGAACTTAATACAGTTGCCTAACAATGAAGTAAAGGCTATTCTAAAATACCAGGTACACCCTGAATTCATTCAGAGATTCTACACGGTGTGCTAGACAATGTTGATTGTATGGAGCCCACATAAATTTTAGCTCAATCGCTTAACTGGAGCCACAGTACAGAAATGATCAGCAGTATGTATGCCAAGTTAAAAGTGAACAAGGTTCTAAAATCAAGAAAATTAAATGCGATAACAGTGTTAATTAAAGAAAAAAACAATTGGATTTAGGTACATTCTTAAAATACTTCCTATTCGTTCTTTATTTAAATATTTGAACCAAATAAAAACAGTTAAAGCAAACAATGACTTGTGTTAGTAATTAACCAATCAATTAATTAATATTATCAATTTATTTAAGAAGAAACAAGCAAAAACCATTTAAATTCTTCTTAAAAAAGTTTATTGTGGGTTGTTCATACTATAAATCTTAAAATTCAATTAAAAAATACTTGTAGAAGAACTACTCTGTTAAATAATGTTTTAATGTTATTGTTATTTATACTCTATTCATAAAAATCCATAGGCTGAAATCAAAATCATGTGAAAAACTTTTCGTAAAGATTCTACAATTATCAGCAACTCTTTCTATAGAACTAATAGTGGTAGCCAAGAAAAACTAATTTATCATACAAAAGTTGATTCAACCATTTTTTTTACGCTGTCATGTTCGGTCCCATTTCAAAATATTAAAAAAAATGACTGTCACACACAAACAGATGAACATGGCGAAATAATAAACGTTACTAGTTTAGAACAAACACCTACGTAGGTATAATTTTTTTTTCATGGTCGCAAAGTGAGGAATAAACATACTTGGCTTTCCATGAAATTGAACGCAGATAAGCTACTGTCTCAACATTATACTGTGGTATCCATATTAAAATGGTTATGATGCGCACTAAGTATTCAGTTGGGCTAGCCTTCGGGCTTGCAGGTAAGAAATCTATTAATCCTTTGATGGTTGGTTAATAATTAACACAAGTGTTTGTTTGTTTTAATGCAAGTTAACCAGGTGTGTAATTATTTATTGTGCTAGTGTCTTGAAACTAGAAGTGCATTGTATGAGAAACATGAGAGGAAACCGTAATATTTTTATCATCCTCATCATCATCACATCAGCCACAGGACGTCCACTGCTGAACATAGGCCTCCCCAAGTGATTTTCAGATTGGCCGGTTGGAAGCGGCCTGCATTTAGCGGCTTCCTGCAATATAATTTTTATAATTAAAAAATATTATTTAACATTGCGAATGAGTGTAGTATTTCGCAACTTAGTAGATTGAATTAATTATCCTATTTTATATAAGTTTGATCTCAATCTCATGTAAGTTGATTAAATGGTCTCAGAACCGTTTTCAGACGCCTTTAACTTTAATAAGTACATTAACTGACATCCATGATTCGTGCTCATTACACAAACAAGATTCGAACCGACTGCTTGGTTTTGTAGTCCGGAACACGAACCACTAGTTCAAGGTAGGTCTTTGCTTGTCTTGTTTCCAGTTTTTTTTGTTTCGTTATTCTAATTTAATTAACGGATGAAGAAGTGAAGGGTAACGCAATAGCTCTTAAGGAATAAGTCTGGTGCTCAAATACAACAACTTTTTTTATGGGACCAACGTAAAATTCTCAAAAAAAAAAAAACTTTTCCATAAAAAATGATGTCAGCTGGCCGCGGCTTATTATGGGAAAGTATATTTTTTTGCAATTTGTATGTTTGAAAAAGTTTTTGTATTTAGGCATTAGAATAACCCCCTAAAGGGTTTGTTATATACCCTATAATTATATTCGCCTTCATCCATAAAATGTCACCAATATACTCAATCATTGTAAAAATTGTTTTATTAATACTTCTCTTCCCTCTTATATGAACATCTTTTTAAGCCAAGCATTTTTTTTTTTTAATATTGATAATTGGTTTAAAATGTATAGCTATGCATACATTTATGACTACTAGACGAACCAGTTTCGGTTTCAATAAATATATCCGGATAAAAAAACTTAACGTAACGTGCAACAAAAACTATCAGAATAATTTAAATGTACAGACAGCCAGACAGATTCTATTAGCGGCAGCTGATTAGCAAACAATTTCTCAATGATGAGTCAGGCTGGGAACAGAGATGGCGTGGGTGTGCGCTGAGAGCCTCAAGCTCAATAGGTCAGGTTTCGTCATCGATGGATGGTACTTATTGTGCATAATAGTTCACAAAGTAGATCTATTTGAATAAGCCTAAACTAACGACGACTAATACTGAGCGGGGGACCCTTTTTGGCACATTTTTCTCTTTATTTAAGTAATGTCATTATGATGTGTTTTTTTGTGCCAAATAAATAAAATTTATTCTTTATTCTTATTCTTAAACTATTAAACTAAAAATTTACAGTTCGACTAGCTTTTGCCCGCGACTCCGTATGCATTGACCTTACCCGGATAAAAAGTATATGTGTTAATCCAGGCCATGATCAATCAGTATGCCAAATTTAATCAAAATTCATTTAGTAGTTTTTTCGTGGAAAAGCAAGAAAGATACATACTTACAAACTTTCGACAAAGTTCACTGGTACGATTACCTAATAAGTACTTTATACCTACCGGTATTTTTACCATACATTTACACTTCCAAAAACTCGACAATTTGTAGGTACCTAAAATTATACATTTAAATTTAGGTATGTGTATCATCACCTTAAAAATATCATTTGTTTGAAACTGAGTTATGCTATAGACTGTTAGACGAAGGTACGGTAGGTAAGGTTTTTTTTTAAAGTGGGTGACTAAAAAACAAACAAAAAATAAACCATTTCTGCAAAATCATGTTGCAGTTCTTTCCGTAAATAAACAATCACACCCAACAATAAACAAGGAGGATTTCTAGATTGCAGTGACATTACCACTAATATTTCAAGCAGTTGCAATTTACGAGGGCGCTAATTGAGACGAATGTTCGCGTGAATCAACGCGCCTACTTGCGCCTGCGCATAATCAACACCGAGCCTTATAAGTGCGCACTATTTCTAACTCAAGGTATAGACTTGATGTCCAGTATAATGAAGCTGAATAAAAAGCCCACATCCTTATAATGACCTCTGTAGCCGAGAGGCGAGAACGGCGGACTTGGTCGCCATCTTTGAAGTTCCGGGTTCGATTCTGGGTCGGGTCGATGTAGAAAACGAACTTTTCTATGTTGTCTCGGGTCTGGGTGTTGTAGTGCCGTCGTTGTTTCTGATTTTCATAACACAAGTGCCTTAACTACTTACATTAGGATCATGGACCATGTTGTCCAATCTTTATTTATTGTAATTTATTTCCTTGACCAAGTGGTCAAGAATAAAAATGTAGACAAAAAAGAGTCTTTGAGAACCATTAAAAAAAAACACAACTGACTGGTGTAAAGGTTTGCGCTCCGAACCACAGAACCAGGCGGTTGCAGGTTTGAATTCCACAAGGGAAAAATATTAATACTCTAATGTACCTACTTACAAATGTGTTCTAAAGTATTTTCGAGAATTCAAGGTATCTAGCTCCTTACAAGCTTTGCTTACTTTCATGCAAACAAAATGTATGTGATTGTTGAAAGACAAAAAAAAGTGGCGACACCCCAATGCTATATACATTCGTAATCTACTTTTGATTGTGTAAAAGGTAAAAAAAAGACCCTTAAAAGTGTAAAAAATGATGAAGCACTTTCAACTAGACCAAATCTAGGTCGACTTTTTGTACCGTTACGTCGAAATTGAACATCGAACGGATACTTTTTTGTCGTAACAGATGCGCGGCAGGATACGGTGAAATTGTTCGATCCGAACCTGTAACACTATATAGATGTATCCAGTTTTGACTTATGGTGACACGATTTTTCGGGAACGACACTAGTCATCGCGGTGGAAGCAACTGGTTTAATTTGCAGAATCCGCAGAAATACACCATATTTTTATTTTTATTTTGCTTTTAAAAGTTTAGTTTAATACTTGTCTTTTTAAGTTCTATGGAGCAACTGCTACTACTACCTCCGGTTTACTACTTTCTTATTTAATCTGTGGAAATCTATAATTAGCTGTATATTTCAAGAAACTATTTAATTTTTCAAATGCAATGTATCGCCGTTGATTTCCTGAATAAAAATAAAATAAAATAAATTTTAAGCAAGACTGTCAGGTAGTTACTATAGAACAAACAAACCATTTATCCATGAGAACTGGCTATAATATTGAAAGTTATAATTTAAGGCAAGCAAATTTAGAGAATAACTATTTAAAAAAAAATAGGTCTTTAAATAAATTAAAATAGTTACCTGGTCTATCTCAAAATTTCAAAAACTATCCTTTAATTTCAATATTTAATGTAGTTATACCGTGTATAGTTCAGTTTGTAAAAATAATTATTGGCTGATTATGGCGCAAATATTATACATCCCTATAAGCTCGGAGGGTCAACTAGTACCTACACATTAAAGAGTTCCACTATACACCTCCTGAAATGGTACCATCACCAGATCACGTCGATGGTGTCTAATTATTGTAATTTCATCCTTATTTCAAGTACTTACAGAGTTTGCAATCGATAAGAGGAATATAAATAGGTTAAAAGCGTCGTTGCTCTGCAGGGTACGGGCCAGCTCCAACTCCATCCTAAAGACCATAGCGGGGAGATATGACTCTCCTATAACTTGCCATCTTGCCAAGGTGCTGGTCAAGAGGAACACTGGCTGACCCGCCGCTGTCATCTGTAGCTCTCTCTGTTTTTGTTGTTTTGTTTTTGTTGTTACTAATATAGCTTATAAGATCTTACTAATAAAATGGACCTGCGTTGTCTGAATCAATGAAATAATAATAACAAATAATAATAAAATCAATTTCCAAGATTTGATTACAAAATTAGTTACAAGTAAAGCATTTATTTTAAATGGACTCAATCCCGCTCTTTAAGCAGAGCTGTGACTCTGCCAATGTCAAGTGTTTCTTGATATAGTTCACAATAAATAACGGGTGTTTAGTTTTTATTGCTTCTTTTGGATTCAGTGAAAGCTACTCTTCCCGTAGAAGCAGGTATCAAGACGCCATCGGGTCTAAAGCAAATTGTCTTGAGACAAATCACTTGACACTCGATGCGGCGTTGAATACAATGATATTTTATTAATTTCAGATCTTTATCACTTTACCAAACATTAGAACACAAACTACACTAGACTTTTACTCTAAGATCTTGAAATGATAAATAAAAACCATTGAAATAGATCGTCCATGTTTTTCGTTCGACTACCGCCCACCGAATCTCGTGAAGCTAATAAAAGGTCTTAAACTCACTTAATCTAACGTCGATCTGTCAAATGCGTTGATTTTTTTGACCATTAATTATTCAACAAAATAAATAAACGCTTAAATTGTCACCGTGACAAATCTCAATCGGAATGTCAACTTTGCGTTACCCCAGTTTTAACTATAAATTACACCTTTAATTAACAGCCAAGGGATGTCATGTCACCCCGTCGTCGATGGACTGCTTAAAATAGACTGGAAATGGGGTTGAAGGGATACTTCTGGACAACACGTGTGAGAGAGAAGATCGATTTGAGAACTAAGATTGTTGAAATAAACAACACTCTATAATTACCCATAGTAATTACCCTTGGATACAATGGGACTTGGGTTCGATTGCGTTCGGGTCAGTTTAGAAAGTGGGTTTTTTACAGTGTGTCTTGTAACTCAAGGATAACCTTGAACTGACTTTTAAAAATATGCATATAATTTTTTAGTTTTTCTACACAAATTCAATTAAGTTTGGTAATTTTAGAAATCAATAAACTTCGCAAAGTCATAGAACAAAAGTTGTTCACCGTGATAGATAGAATATGTATAGGCAGTTACAAGTTATTAAGTTATACATCCAGTACATTGGCTCCGGCCTGGGTGTGCAGGGAGATGCCTCTAGTAAAGTTCGTCGTAACATATAAGGTTACCTTACTTCGAGACAGTTAATTGATATGTTGTTTGGCGCATTTATGATTTAAGTTAAATAATCTATTTATTTGTTAAATATTTAATGGCTTGCTACTTAGACTTAATTTGTTGTAGAGCAAATGGCTGAATATTTTGAAATGTTTCGCTATTAAAAGATCTAAAAGTAAACATGGGTTTGTGCAAATTATGTTTCGATATTGTGCCACTACACTATTAATATGAACATATACATCGCATTACGCGACTATAATAAAAATAGACGACCTGGTAAAGGTTGCAGGAAGCCGCTGGATGCGAGCCGCTTTCAACCGGCCAATCTGGAAGTCACTGGGGGAGGCCTATGTTCAGCAGTGGACGTCCTATGGCTGAAATGATGATGGTGACGCGACTAAGTTTCAATTACCATATAATATACATAATTTCACTAGTTATGTGGATCATTATCATCGTCATTTCACCCATAGGACGTCCACTGCTGAAGCCTCCGGGACCAGTGACCTGAGTGGATATTTACAGTTAACTAATATATTAGAAAAGGATAACACTATTTGTTGTTTTGTGTCCAATCGATCCTAAACAGTCGTGTAAGAAGAAGCAAACATAATTAAGGTTTTGACTAATACTTTGATTGAATTCACTATAAAATCTGAAAAAACTGTTAAGCACTAACTTATAAAATAGTTCCAAAAACAATATAGTGTTTAATAACAACATGGTTTTTAAATATATTTAAACAGATTGCCGCAACTTAATTGTTATTTTAGTGAGACAATTTGGTTGAACGAATGTCTTAAAATATTTGTAACGTCTTTTCAGTTCACGTCTTTACGTGCCCGGGCCTAATAATTAGTAATAATTTAGTTGACAGAATGGCCGAACCTTGCCCAGTTTTTGTCGGTTTCACGTTATAAATAGTCTGAGTTGGGGTGGGTCGTGGCCGCTCTCGAAATTGTAGACGACATAACTCGAGAGGAATGCGTATTGCTTTTTATTAGTTTCAGATGATAGGTTGGACAGGAATAAGAAGCATTAGCCGTTAGATCATCAGAACGTAAAAATAAATAGTCTTGAATTTATTGTAGCGAAATGTATTGTCTTTTCATCGCCTTCAATCCCTTATTTTGACAATTATGCGGTTATTTGGTGATTGCTGGATTTTAAAAGGAATCTAAAATCACAGGCTGCCACGTACAATAAAGTAACAAAAGTTAAAAAGAAAAAAAAGGAAAATCAGTTTATCCTCTGTCCCTAAAGGTAATGATGATTTAATCATATTGACATCATGATACTTTTATAAATGTCCACTAATCACCAAATAACCACATAATTGTCAATATTTTGTTATAGGCCTCTAAAAGTCTGAAGACGAAAGTCTTCAATGAGTGACTTACAAGGGTACTACCTGTCATTATTTTCGGAGCCAAGACTTGGACCGTCACGGTACGACTAGTACCTATATCAATGGGGAATATGCATGTTTTTTTTATTTGGTCCTAAAATAAATAGTACTTAATTATAATTAATAAAACTTAAAGAATTTTCGAAAAATATTGATAAATACCTGACTTACAGCCCATTAAAGTCACGTGGTAGACAAGGAGGTCCGATGTGTACCGTGACGTCAGATCACACGCCCGCCATACATTTTTCATAGTAAACGTTGTTTTAGGAAGAGATAGTTATACCTTAATTTCTAATTACTTACGGTTATTTTTTACCTAAAATCGATTTTGTTTTCACTATTAGCACTATAATTTCATATATTTTCTTATAAATATAGTAAAAATAATATATTTTTTTCATGCATATTCTTTATTTAAAGTTGCTCGGTGTGCTATGAAAAGAGCTATTATACTTACTCGGGATTTTTCTAAAGGACAAAATCAGAAATGAGATTATCCGACAGAAATCTAAAGTAAATATAGCTTAATATAGAATGAAGTGGCAGTGGGCGCAGTCACATTTTCCGTAGAGCTGAAAACTGATTAGGTAGACGTATTCTTGAGTGGAGACCGCGACTTGGCAAACGCAGCGTAGGGCGCCCACCGACAAGGTGGAGCGACGATATACGCAAGGCTGCTGGCAGTGGATGGAAAAAAGAAAAGAAGAAATAGCTGAGGATCGGGCTTAGTGGCGTGCATTGGTGCATTAATTATTATGATGATGATGAGCACTGATCGGAGTACCTAGGTAGATTGATTTGGGATTGAAATGATGAACAATGATCACAAACATTGATGTTAATATGGACTTGCCTCAGGGATTCCGGAATTTTTTGGTATCAGTTTTTGGACAAAAGGCATATCCATATTATGCTAGCACTACCAAAGTCCATCAAATCAATCTACCTATTCCGATCACTGATGATGAGTGAGGCGAAACAGCTTAATGACAGTGCCTTAAATTTTGTTTATAAATGAGTGAGTGAGTGAAGTGCGGAAGAAATGCTAGTTATTTTGATAGATGATAAACTAAAATTGGATTAATTGTACGAGTAACTGAAGCATAATCTTGTAACTACATATTCTTTACATCATAGTAAACAACTTTTGTTTTATGACTGCAAATTTATGATAATAACTGTATGTTTTTTTTAATGACGGCGAACTATACTTTTTTCCTCTTCCATTCTTTGCTACAGCAAGTAAATACAGGGAGTAGCGAACTTTTTATCTAATTGCATTAATACATGGATTTCGGTCTCAATTTTATTCTATGTTATTATCATTGATAAGTATAACACAAAATGAAGTACTTTTACAACGTTTAAAATCACGGTACAACGTGGAGAACGAAGGCAAAGCGGAGAAAAGATTTCGCTTCAACAGTTTCCTCTCCGAACCTAAATCTCGATACGAACCAAAGGTTCCAGCATCTTTCTGTACCAGACTCCGTCAGTAGCGCCGTCTAGCGCCGAGTAGCGTCCACATTCTCCCACACATCCCCAATCCACCATCCCTCTTTACTCACCCACGATACCTACACATGAACGAGATAGCCGTATATCGGTCATTATAGCGGGCTTTCCACTCGTGAAAACGGACAACCCTTTTGCTGTCTCTATTTTCACTATACGCAGATGCGTATTAGAGAGGGATAGACGCATGTAGGGGGTATGTGTTAAAGTGGACACAAGTGACCACGAGTTTTCCGAGATTTTTCGCAGGCCTATGAAAAAATGTTTAGACAAGTGACGCTTGCTCGTAAGGGCTAAGTTGATGGGTGTGAAAAGTTTTATAAGCGCTTTGACATTAATATTTTTATCGCTCGTGCAAGATAACTATTAAAACTGTTTCAATAAATCTTTAATAAGTTTTTAACAACTGTTTGTTATAGCGTAACATTACAAAAAATGGTTTTTAAATTGTAAACCATTTGAAGAGTCAAGTCTTTTATTAATATCTACAAAGGTAAAAGGTTTCAAAATTTTATTAGAATAAATAAGATTCTTTATATATTTTTCTCAACGTATTCAATAGGTATTGATTATAAAGCTATAGAAGATAATGTAACTCAATTTTTTACACTAATTTTGAGTATTACGTGTCTTCATTTACAACACTGATATTAACGACGTATTAACACCTCTTGTCTATTTTATCTCTTCAGGGAGCTTAATCTGAAATAAAAATAAAAACACCAACTTTTAGTTACATCGTGAGAGGAGAAACAAAAAGTCTATGTACTAGTTAGTTTGCAAACAAGCCTTTCAACATCATCATCATTTCAGCCATTAGGACGTCACTGTTGAATATAAGCCACCCAATAACTTTTACATGTTTTACAACCATGTTTTTTTAAAACATTCATAAAAGAAAACCTGGATAGCAACTATTGTAAAGAATACGATTTTTATCACCCTGTTATTAGCCTAACTTAACTAACTGAAATAAAATCTTGGAAGTCAATTTTAACTTGTGTTATCTAGGAGCTAGAAGGTAGAAAGTGGAGCTCTGCAATGGGTTCTGGTAAAATAGCTTTAAGCTTGCGCTCATTTTTTTTTGGCTCATTGGTTCGTATTTTGATGAGTCTCATTCATATGAAAGCGTGTTTCATAGTTTTGACTCCCCAAACAGCAGGTTTTCTATTATGCCTAGTTTTGTGGCAGTCAAAGGCTTAAACTGCTTATTTTTTTTTTTATTTAAAGATATACAAAACAGGTTACAGCCGTTATGAGTTGCAGGATTACAAGTAACTTCTTGATGATCCTTTACAAGATAATATTGATAATTTATTAGGTAGTGGATGTCCTAGCTTAGGGTTTGATGAACGATCGGTTTTGCGCGCTTGATTTTTCAGTTAATTTTGACTTAGGTTTATTACTTACCTTTTTTTTTATAAAATCAATATAAAATAAAAATTAGTTATTTAAAAAGTATACCTGAAGATTATTGTATAGTGTTTAAATCTTATCAAAACGACAGAAAAAAAATATATTTGAATGGAAATTTCTAAAATTTTATGTTATTTCAGTAATGTTTATTCTGCTATATTTTTTAAGAAAGTAAAAAAGTATTTAACCTATGTACTTATTAGGCTATTTCTTCAATTAAATGTTAAAATCGCATTGTTAGGATAACTTGTAGTCTCTTGTAAACCGATGTTCAAACGTAACTCGAACGTCATTTTATTGAAATAAGGGTAGTAACTATTGGTGATTTAGCTTTATTTTTGAAATGATATTAAAAATCCATTTGCGCCACATGCAAGAATAAGAAAAATAATATTTTAAAATCACATGTTATTTTGTTTATATTATCATTCACGTCTTTCCAATCAGAGAACAAAATGTACGAAATAAGACGATTTCTAGGACGGCCTCTTAATGAACTTACATTTTTGAAATTACCCTATTCGATTATGATTTTTATTGTTTAATATCATATTGCATTACAGTTCCATCATGTACTCCAATTTTTTTCAATAAACAAAATTGAAGATTGTGTGCAAGCAATTTTTTTTAAGGGTTATATCAAATATAACAATAATCAAAACTTTATTTGTAATAAATTATTCTCTTACGAAAAGTATTTAAGTTTAACCAACAGAATAAATCCCTTAAGTTCTTTACCGTTTTTACACGAGCACTTAGATTTCGAACTTTATAACGTTAACGAGCTAAAGTAGTTATTCTAATTAAGTATGACCTACATAGTTAGTTTATTTAAATAATTGCAATTGTTTTTTTCTGTAATATACAGGGTTACGTTGCAAAGGGGTGCCAAATTTAAAAAATAAGATAAAGAGAACAAAGAAGCGTCTTAGTCGTTATATTTTTTAATAATCGTATATTACCAAAAAAAATTACTTTAAAATATCCAAAAATAAATTCAATACTGAGATTAACAAAGCCGTAGGTAGAGCGAGCCAACAAGAACCTTACGCAGTGCACATACAGCGCATTTTTTTCATGAATGAGTTAAATTATCCACGCGTACGATTTTTAACAGCGGATAGGAATAATTTAATGTGAATTTTTTTTTCTTTGCCTAATTCGATTAAGTTACTCATTCTGAGCCACTCCTAAAGATTTGACACCCCTTTGCAATGTAACCCTGTAGAATAAAATGCATCAAAAGTATTATATTATTTAACAGCAAAAAATGTCTACGTAGCGTCTTGCAAACGCAACGCACACAAGCAAACGATATTTCACTTTCGCTGAAAACTTTGCGCGATTTTTCCCCGCGAACTTGCTCGGTCCTTGACTTTAATAAGTTCACTGTCAGTCGCTCAACTTCTCATAATTGTTTCAGAGTTGGTTTATTGAAATTCTGAGCCATTGATTGGTCATTTCTGACCGTTTGTGCGGAATGAACCGTTAGAGGGATTAAAATTAAATTTAAAATGGTTTCATCTACGTTTTTTGTTTAATATGATTGATCTTCTTAAATTAAAAAAAATCTTCAAGTCATTCATGATTATTTTGTCTTAAAAATGACAAATCTGAATTTATATTTAAATAAATTAACACAATTGTTGAAAACGTATTATTTTGTTAATTTTCCCTAGACACAACTAATATATTTAAAAAAATAAGTTCATGTAGATAAACAATCCGTTTTTTTTTTTTAAATTATCTAGAAGCACTTCCGATAAAATTACATAAATAATGATATACGATTACAATTTCGGTCTAGTCAAAGCGATAAAAAACCGATCAATTGATGGTTACACCCACACTGATTGATATTAATATTATTACATAATGTGTTTCATTCATAATTGACACAATAAGATCGAATTCATTCAATGTTTCCGTAATTACGCTGTGATTGTAGCATTTTTCCGCTACGAACGCCTTGCTACGAGTGCGTAGCGTGCGTAGTCGCGCTACGAACTGTCCAAGTAACGATAAAGTTGTTATTTTCTTTGAAAAATTTAAAAAGTGTACTGTGGGAGTAATAATACATTCAGGTTAATATATATTTTTTTTAATTTAAGAAAATGTAACCGCAAAATTTTTACCATTAAAAGTATTAATAAGCAAAACTTTAAAATCCAAACACAACCTATGCCAGGTAATTTTTAACTCATTTCGATTTCAAAACCTTAAAACGCGGACTGACCGCGCTTCGGTCCATTCAATTAAAAATTCCATCTCCTAATCGAGTCATGAAATATGCAAGCAAATATTATCCCTTTTCTTTTGTACGCTGCATATTCGCCCCACCCGCGCACGCACACCGACGCACGGCACTTATGACTTAGCATCATCCCGCTCGCTCGTACGTGGGAGGTGTTAGGAGTTTGCCAATGCCGTCTTTGTCAGACTGCCGAGGCAGCAGCGACCGCGAGTAACCCCTGGCTACTTCGTGTGGACTCGCACGCGCCTTCGTCGGCCGGCCGAGCGAGATGGCGCGAGTCGGACATGCGGAGGCCGCGGAGCCCTCGCGCGCAAAGGGACACAGGACAGACGCTCTCGGACAGCGGGCGAGAGCGGGCGGCCGGCCGTGCACCTGCCACGCGAACACCGCGCGCGACGTGCTCAATCGCGACGCACTAACACATCGTAAACACAAAACATTTCGAACTCAATTTTCTTCGGCTAAACCCTATGTTAATTTGAATTGCAAATTTATTTAAAATTTTAAAAATAAACAGTGAATAAGATACGGACTAAAAAGTGAAGAAGTTTTGCTGATAAAGACACTGAAATCAAACGGAGTGACCAATTCGTTCGAATCTGAAGATCGCCACTTGGTGCGGTTAGATTAGATAGGGAGACGCTCGTCAAAGTGTTGATAAGCCCTATGACCAGTAAATTTTGGCAAGTAAGCCGTTGGATGAATCATGAATTGAATCGAATCATCATGAAAAGGAAAAAGTAAACTGTTGAAATGTTCGATCCAATTGTTGTGATGGAATATTCACGGAGATGACTAAAAATGTTCAGGTATTTTACTGTCGGACTTTCGGATTAATTTGTGATGAGTATTTATCTGTTATCAAAAACGTTTTAAGACGATAACCGCCGGACCGTCGGCGGTACGTGTGAAGTGAGCTAAGAACTGTCGGCTGATAGTAAAATATCAAGATAAAGATTTCGGCGGATAAAAAGAAGTTGTTGAAGATCTAAAAATAGGTGACCAAATCAAGATGAGAATCAAGATGCCAGCTGTACGCATCGCGCAAGGTAAGTTTATTGATAACACCAGTGAAACTAGAAGTTAGCAATTTACGTATTAGTTCTTAAATTCGATATAATTTACCATTAAAATCAGCTGCACCAAACACACACCAACAAAAATAAAACCTGACTTTTCGACTTATGACAAACTTAGATGCTTAAACTTTTTATTCATCAAAAGTTTGAATTTTATTAAAAACCTCTCCTTATCCTTAAAATAGAATTAAACATTCACTATGAATTAAAAAATCCTTAAGTTCTGTAACTGATAAAATTAATATTTTATGCACTAAAAAATTTGAAAAATTAATTAACACTAGAATTCCCATATTGCGACTCCAAGACATCAAAACACACACGCACACTAAGAAAAGCACTATCTCATTTGCTATGCGGAGACTCTATTCATCCCAACGAGCTACTTAATGCCCGGGCCTGTGAGCAAACATTTACCTAAGGCTGGTCATCTTGTCCGAAAGAAAAAAGCAAAGGGAACTGTAAAAACTGACGAGTAGCCGCTTTCAAATATTCATTAGCCACTAAGTTCAGGGAAACAGCGACTGTGGCAAAATTTGTAATTTCTTCATAATATTCATTGGCCAAGTAAAAGGTTTTATAACTAGGCTGAAACTGATTCTTCATTTATATTCATCGGTCAAGAGTTAACTGAGTTTTGAGAAATTACTACTTAATACTTCAGTAATATTAGCTTAATAACTTAATAATACTCGTATTAAGCTTAAACATTCTGAAATATTTCAAATATCCAATAAATTGGAAATATGGAAAAAATAAAATGATGTGTTGTATTTTGCAAAATGATAACATTGTCAGATTCTCTAAAATAATTATATTTCATTGTACTCACATTCACGCAAATGACTGCGTTGATTTTATCTTTGTGAACTAATGAATCTTATTGACTAAAACCACTACAAAACTGATAACGTTAAATCACTTTTTACACCAATTAAAAATATATCACCTTGTCACGATAACTATAAAATTGTTACGGCCAGTAATGATTTTGATGTAAATGCTAGATTGTCCTCAGCTAATAATGTAATTACTACTACTTGTAATTGGTCACCCGCATTTTACTAGAGGTCAGTTGCAATGAAGTTACTATGTAAGAAATTGCCAAGGATAATTAATTTATTAGCTGCAAAGAGCACTTCGGCTTTATAATTTTAGACCGTAAAGCAACATTGTGTTGGTGTTAACTATGTGGTGTGTGGCATTTCATTCCCTTGAGGAAACTCAGATAGTTATATGATAGATCTTATGTATTTGTTTAGGCGTCGTGAATTGCTTCTTTAAAATTAAAATTTTATGTATGTGTTTGATAAAAACTACTCAATTTATAACTGACACAGTTTTACTATTGTTTTAATATTCATTTATGATTAAATATGTATCTTTAATTTATTGAAAACTTTGTTCAATGTTGGTCTATATCCATTTTTTTCTTGCTATTTTATTTTTAAATTTAAAATTTTGTAATGCTTATTGACTACAAAACACATTAGAAACTGTTTTATTTCTTCTGCATGTCTTAGCCATTGTTGTGTAGCTTCAATTCCCACTGCCCAACAGTTATTTAAATTAATTACTCATTATAACCACGCTAAAACGTTCCCATGCTTTACTCTTGACTTAAGTAGAATGGTCAAAATTATGATTTGCAGATTACTATGGACTGTTTGCATGAGAAAGTATTTTTATTGTTACATTAAAAGTCACTTTCAAATTATTCCACTAACATCCTGTTAGCTTTAATTTAAAGAATGAGCACGGTATTTCTCTATAATTGATGATGGGATGAATTTATTATTTATAAAGATACTAGTTCTGTAGTAAAACAAGTCATGGTAAGGAGTTTCAATATATTCATTAGTTTTTTTCCGTACATGTACGCGATTGTTATGCATGCGTGTGCGTAGACTCCTGCGCACGATTTCTTCTCAAAACTAGCGTTACAGCACACATGGGCAATTAGTCCAAGTTGACCGGAGGCGACGGGGTACTCTGATTGGTCGGGCCCACGGTGACGTCACCGACATCGGCGGCCGTCGCGCCCGATTGGTCGACACGCGTCATTTCGTCGATGACACGTTTGTTCTTATTTTAAACGCAAGAAGTTTGAGGCACTCGGTTTTTGTTCGCAACACAATAGAACCCCCTTTTGTACATGAAACTGGATGCTTTTATGTGGTCGTTGAAACATAAATACAGCTATAAGTAATTATAGTCGTGAAAGCTCCTAGAACTATTTTGCTTAACGTGTACTTAGTAATGGCAAAGGATAGCACTGGTGTCGTTGGTGATAAAAATGGAAGTTAGCTAAAAGTTGCTAATGCGAACTCAATTACATTTAAGGGTACAAAAACCTTTTGACTTTTTTAAACCCTCCTCAAAAGCGAGAATTAGGGAATCGTAAAATTACTTTATCAGGTGCGGGCGGGACAGCCGCGAGAGTAACTTTGGAGCAAACTTTTAAAAATCTAAGTTAACTTCCCGGACCGTTCTAAATAAAACATCACAGAACCTGCGTTTTGTTTTGCCAATGTTTGCAGCTAATTGATATGGGTTTTTATCCCGTGTCAGAATTTTAATTTGTTTCTGGTGTTTAACGTGTTTTGTTTTGATTTTACAAAATTAGTCCGGTTTTTAAATTCTGTTTATTGGATACAATTACTTACTTAATTGGTTTGTCTGAATTTCGAAACAAATTATGTTTTTTGATTTCAGTAGCGGATGTCCTATGGCTGAAATGATGACGATGATGTTGTTGATTTCTCAAAATATTCTCATACTTTTGATTGATTTGCTCAAACTTATTGAATCTCGATTTCTTTTCTTTTCTTTTCCATATATAACAATTAAGTTTGTAGTAAAAGATTACACAGCTATGGTTTAAGCTAAATTAACTGTAAAACTAGATTTTAAGAGGTTGCACATGTTGACCTAAAATATTCTTCATTGGTTTCTTCTCGTTTTTAGCCTACCATAACTCCTAAAAACCTGATTGTTCATCTAAAATAGCTTCTAAAATATCAGGTTTAGCAATTTATTGGTATTAACATTAACCTATTGAAAATAATTTGAAAAAACGCAGTAACATATTACAATTTAATATTTTTGTGGTATCTCTAACAAAAATTTTGGGAACCATTGGAGCAAATTCAAAAACAAAGATTAATAATACCTTTTTAAAATAGTAAACTTTATTCTCATCCACAAAATCGAACGGATGCCACATAAAAGAGCCGCACGTCAATTTAAACATTGCCTATGTCTTGTCCGTTGCCGCTTGGCGATTCAATATGTCTTCATTAAGCGAATATCGAGGCATCGCGGCGGAACCCTACGTCTTGATACTTGATGCGAAATATTGCTCGGCTAATCGGCGTACTTTCAAGTTTAATACTTGGACTTGGTCTTGAAGCTGTAACAAATTACATTAGTGTACACACAGATTTAGATACTTTATAAGTAAGAATTTGGAGCTCCAAAAAGTGAAAAATAATTGTCATAAATTTGGTTTTTAATCAGATGTAGTAAAAAACAAAGGGGTATTTATAAGATAAAAACACAGACGCTTAAACTGCCGATGGTGTTTAACGTGATAAAATATATATATTAAGTATTTGATAATCGCATAAACAATTTTATTAAAACATATTATATCAATATGCATTTGCATATTGATGTTTGTACAATTACAGTTCTAATTGTGTTTGTATAGTAGGCTAATTGCAAATCAATGATAATTGTATGCATAAACTTGCTGAAACCTAGGTCATAGTGCGTTCTCACAATTTGCAAAATCTCCAAATGTGATTTATGAGTTAAAGCCCAACAAAGAATGCAAATAAACCTGATCACCTAATTAATTAACACGCACCGTTAATTATACTACTTTACGCAACAGAGCCGTGGGAATGATCAAAGGAATCAATCTCATCATTGTGGCAATGCAAGCTAAGAACAAATAAATTGAATTCGTCAGGAGAAATAAATTTCACAATTGACGTCCTCACTCCATTAGAGCAGGACAACAAAAAGATCGAGAGATCAAATAATTTATAGTATCGACAGTTGTTATTCAAATTATGGGAATGAAGTTAATTTTCGTATTTAGAATAATGATTCCGCGGACGACGGCCACCCGTTCTGTATCAGAACTGGACTTCGATCTTCTTTTTACGCGATCGTTCGATCGACTGTATTTGTGATTCTTAAGATAAAGACGTATGGATTTACATATGTTATGTCAGTAGTGGGCCCGGCTACATTTAAATTGGATTTATTAGTCCGGCTATTAAAGTACTGCGATGTTGGAGGCATGATTGTATGCGAAACAAATTAAAAGCTAAAAATCAATCGATAACATTACTAAGTTGTTCTTAAAATTTTCCAACCTCGAAATGTTTATTGTTGTAATTACAAAACAAACAATCCTTTCTCTTACAAAAGGATATATCGAACAATACAAATCGTATTACAAACAAAGAAAACAGTAGCAACATGAACTTTTTGTTAACAGTTTAAATATAATCTTCAGCAGCAAGATGAGAAAAATAGATTATTTAACACTTCGTGTAAGCCTATCTCACATCAGTAATCTTTATTATTGTATTTTTGTTGTTGTATTGATTGTATCGACTGTACGAGTTTATGTTAAAATGAATATTACTAGATGCGATCCGATAATTTATGACGTAAAACATATTTGTATTCTAAATGCTAGCAAAGAGAATAAATATTCCAGTTCAAACGATTTTATATCTGAGACTAAAAACGTAGAACAATTCGCTTTAGAATCTATTCACGAACTCATTTAAATCGGCTTTTATTCCGTCCAAAATCTCCTTTGACCAATGTCCGCCCATTAGGCCCTATTACCGGCCTAGTAAAATAAATACTCCACCAAAACACAATGGGATAAAAAATGTTCATAACAAGAATTAATTTATTGTGAGCAGACCACGATCAATAGCTGGGGAGTGGGTGGACAGTTTCTGAAGAGTCCATCTTTGTCAGGCTTTGATACCAATTTGTTATTGTCGGCCTTTCAACGCTAAAGACGATTTAAGTTTGGTAGGTGTAGCCTTGGCTTTCTTTAGATTAACGCTCTCAAAACAACGACGCGCACAAATCGACCTGAGTAATTCTATCGCGTCCATCAAATAATGCGGAATCACAAAAGCCTACCTCGAATTTTTATTTATCAAAAATCAACACAAACCCGCACAACAGGTTGACAATAGCACCGATTTTGATAGAGGCACCTGAATCTCCGATATTTTCCCATGGTCAAACTTCGATAAACACCTTGACAAAAAATCATTCCAGCCAGCCTTTGACAAACAATTGGTCAAAGGGAATTTTTTGGGCAAAACAGGCTTAAAGTCCGCACCCACATGAGTAGAATCGCCGATAATGTTTCAACAATACCGAATGGGGTTCCGATCCGAATTCTTCTGTAGGCAAAATAACTATTGTGCATCATTATGGGACGTTCTTTCATCAATTTTACCAGAAAAGGGTTTACAAGTGTCACTTACTTCTTTTTTCAGTACTAACTTAATTTTAGCTATTGTTGCATGCACAGAAGCATTATAGATGAACTGATACGTTGTTTTTGTGTCAGCCAGCTACTACTAAAATTGTTTAATGCTTTAATTACAGGTTTTATGATTCGTTCAGCTTGCCAAAATGTTTGATGGAATGAAAAATTGCTACGTGTCAAATCTACCTGAACATCTAATCGCACATTCTTCGTTCCAAAACTGTCTGAAGTTTGAATGATCTCTCCATGACCATTGTCCAATATCTTTTGATTCCCGTGAGTTCTAAATTTCTCGAATTAATTTTTTTCTACCTTTTTTTCGTGTTCACCATACGGCTTACATGTCAAGTCGAACAAACGTGGTTCTTTAATAGGTAGTATTGTGCTGTTATATCCAGTTTTGAGGTTTTAAAATTGTCCGAAGTTGAATTTAGCAACCTCAAACCTTTTATTAAGACTAATGAGACGTTTCTTTAAGCAATTATAAACATCTTTTCGCCTGGTAGCCTCTTTTGTGCCTAGTCTTAAGCTGTATTTAGTAATGTTGCGATATCTTTTGTTTCGTTAAAGAGATTAAGTGGGTGTTAAAAATCGTGAGAGTTATAAGGAGTGAAAGAGCATAGGTTGATGTTTCTTATGATTTATGTTGTGTTGTAGTGTAAGTTGGAGTATTGTTCGTTTGTCTAGTAACATTGTAGGCGGTGAGAGGGATTTATTACACTTTGCACCTATTAAATGTTTAATAGTTTTATGATGATGACAGAGTTTGACAGTTGATTTGACTGAATATAAATGTATTGTTTAACATAACATAATATTAAACAAACCTATAATTTGGAATAATAAATATGTAAATACACTAGAGAATAGCCAAACGATTTGAAATGTGTGACACATAAGTCATATTTTCTTAATAACGGTGATATACCTACATTTTAAAATTGGTATAGACTAAGTATATTCTTTAAATTATGCAATAGAGTTAAGTAAAAAAAAAATCTCTTTTCCTATACAATATCCGTTGTCAATTAGTTTAACGGCAATCTTAACGTTTAGTGCCATATTTTCCTTGCGAAAAAACTCGCTTTGTTTACACCTTTTACTCATTTCACATGGCCTCAATTAGGCTCTATCAAGATGCAAGTGCGTATCAGTCTGCGGGTCATCGCTAACAAGCAGCGGTCACGAGTGGGAAAGCTCCCAGCAAACAACTGTTGCCACTTTTTACCTCTTGGACTCAGTTTACGAATAGGTGGTACTGGCGCTATCACTCGGTTCACCGAATTCGAAATTCAAAAGTGCAGGCTGTGTTATAATAAGCAGTGATCAGAATAGGTAGATTGATTTGATGTACTATGGTAGTGCTAGCGTAATATGGATATGCCTTTTCCAAAAACTGATACTAAGAAATTCCGGAATCCTAGTCCATATTAACATCAATGTTTGAGATCATTGACCCCAAATCAATCTACCTTTTCCGATCACTGATAATAAGGCAGCCATATTTTTACACACACGCACGAAAAATTCATACAC
Organism: Anania hortulata; assembly: GCA_963576865.1. Taxonomy (NCBI): domain Eukaryota; kingdom Metazoa; phylum Arthropoda; class Insecta; order Lepidoptera; family Crambidae; genus Anania; species Anania hortulata. The sequence goes on from OY756400.1 coordinate 5,231,116, forward strand.
AGTCAAAGCAAGAGTAAGGTATGAAAATCATTATTTTGTTTTACCTGAAAATTTAAAAAAACATTACAAGATTCAAATTTCGAAGAGTTCAAGAATCCTATTACAAAATTTTGAGAGCTAAGTATTATTTGGAGATTAGTCGACTTTTAATCGATAAACCAAAAATAAGATGCAGCTATTCCTATAAAATAAATAAAACTACTAGTTTGTAATTATACTTAAATCATTACTACCTTTTTGGACAAAGCAATAAAGTAATATCCAATTATTTACACGTTTCTATAAATTCACACTGCAGCAATAACGACTTATTAATTTATAATTATTAAGTCAGTACAGTACGCAGTGGCTTCCGATTTTTATTTATCTTTCAAATGACCAGTAAACTCTAAATAACCGTATAAATGTTTAAATGTTTTTAAACGATTTTTTTGTACAATGTAAAAGCAGAGATACCTTTCTAAAAATTCACAATCTACTCTCTACACTACATATCAGTAAGTTTTTATAGGAAAGCCCTAAACTAAGTTACCAATACTTTTTATTCAGTTTTAACTAATCGCTCCATCCAAACAACCACAGAGCTAAGAGCGGGTAGAGTCGAAGTAATAAATATCGTCCGCCACATATCGGCTCTCTTCCGATCAGCAGATAACCGCTGGCTGACCTGCGTGCGATTATCACCTATTGTCTGTGCTAGCCGTTTCATGACCGACAAGCTTTAGCTGCACCATTAAGTGAATTAAGTTTAAGAAAATACCTAACCACTGCAATATACAATGAAGAAAACACGCATAATAGGCTAGTTTCCTGGGTCAAAAAAAGAATATTGTATTTAGTCCGTCAGTCAGTTAGATTATCAAAAAATATTAGACCCACATTTTGTCTTTTGTCAATCAAACAAAAAAAAAAGAAGACAAAGCGCATCGAAGTGAGCACGTGACGTCACGCCTTGCTAAAAAGTGTAGCAAGGCGTGACGTGACGCGGAACTTTAACGGGCAATATCTTCATATTTTTTTGTTTGATTGAGATAAGAAAAAATACGTGTCCAATGTTTTCTGGTAATCAAACTGACGGACTAATTAGATTTTTTTAGGAAACTAGCCCATTTAATAAATCGATAAAATTATCGATAAAATTATCGACTGTTAGAGAATGCCACATGGCATTAAGTTCACCTTTAGTACGATTTAATTTTTGTGCAATAAAGATTAAATAAATAAATAAAAGCCAAAAAAATTAAGACGGTAAAAGATATGTCAATTTTACTTAATAAAAAAAATCCTTTTATTTGATGAAATAAATAAATACCTAACGTTAAGAAATTACGACTGATCAAGCTGAAACGTAAATAAAAAGCCGTTTTCTTCACAGGTGAATTTTAATAATCGTAAAAACTTTATAGCAAATAACCATAGATCTAACGATGACTAGAGATGAGCAGTAAAATAGGCATATGGGCTTTCTTTGATGGACAGATAATGCACCGTGCGAGCGGCCAGCCATTGTTACCGTGTGACCAGATAGTGTTCTAGGTTATAAAGATAGTAGGAAAAATATACTATGTTGAGGTAGACTTCCTTGCGATTTTAACTCATTATGACCATTCTGATTTAGATAAATTAGACTCTTAATTAAAAAATGCTAGACCAATGTTTAAAAAATATATTTGTAATTTATTCATTTCCACATCTGTTATAATAAAGATTTTATTTAATATTCTAAATAAATAAGAATATTTACAAACTCAAAACGAAAATAGCTTAAACGCTAACCCTAAAAGAGATAAAAAAAATACAAAATATAAACTTTTTATTCGTATATACAGGTAGTCCCTAGTAAAAGTAAAGATCAAATCGAACAGGCCCATAGCGTAGGTCATTTCCGGACTTTTTCGCTCTATGAATGTAGGTTCTATTTTTATAAGATAAAAACTTGTGTTTTCTTTTTATAATATCACGACCTCCGTAGCCTAGGGACGAGTACGCCGGACTTGGCGTCGCTATCTCTGAAGTCCGGGGTTTGGTTCCCGGTCGGGTCAATCTCGAAAACGGTCTTTTCTATGTTGTCACAGGTCTGGGTGTTGTGGTACCGTTGTTATTTTTTATTTCTATAGCACAAGTGCTTTAGCTAGATCATAGCAATTTAGGTGATGTTGTCCAATTAAAAAAAAATTATAATACAAAAAACAATTTTAAAAAATGAAAATATTTTCTTTTATAGTTTTTTTGTATTTTTATTTGTTTGAACTGTATGCTATATTATGAAAAAAAAAAACAATACTTTTTATCCGTTGAAAAAAGAGCCTACATTAATAAAGTCAAAATGTTTGGGTATAACCCCCACTATGCGCCTGTTTGATTTGATCCATACTTCCAGGGACACCCTGTATTATTCGATACAGATAACAAAATGATTTCAACTATAAAGATAAAGTCTACATACGTATTTTGAAGTGAAATAAGGCCACGTATAAAGCACAAGTACATACAATTTTCGTTCCTTTTACTTATAATCAGTTAACAGACACATGAAATTCAACAATTACAATGCAACCGTCAAGATGTCAGTAAGTGATAATATGAGTCCACCTTTGCTTATCATCAGTGATCGGAATAGGTAGATTGATTTGATGTACTTTGATAGTGCTAGCATAATATGGATATGTCTTTTTTTTTAAACTAATACAAAGAAATTCCGAAATCCGGGAGGCATGTCCGCATTAACATCAATGTTTGTGATCATTAACCCTCAATCAATCTACCTATTCCGATCACTGCTTATCATCCTAAAAATATTAAATCTAATGCTTTTTAGAACTTAACACACTCTGAAATATTCTTACAATTTTAAAATAAAAAACGCAGACTCATCATCTCTGATTTAACAACTAATATGTCAACAACTATAAACTTAAACGTAGAAGCTCATAGCAGTTAAATGACATACAAATTACTCCGTCTGATTCATAGTCCAATAAAATTTTTGCCATACATATTCTAGAAAACTCATATTAGCGAATTACCATAGCGCTATGCATCAATGGCGATGTGAATGTACGCGGCGCGATTTAACCAAGTAATTAGTTTCATCAGGGCAGGGCACCAGCGTATCTTGACACTTCACCTCCCTCTAATACTCGACTACATCCATGAGCTAGCAACATCAGCCAGCACACTTAAAGTGGTTCTGAAAAAGTACTCTAAATCATATCTAATCATGGCTAAGGGCTAGTCTCACCACTTGCTTTTAAGTTCCGGATAACCTAACTAGCACTTGTTTTGACAGATAACCCATAATATAATTACCTGCCAAAAAAGTGCCAGTTACGTTATTCGGAACTTAATAGCAATTTGTGAAACTGGCCCTTAGTCTTATTGATATCAGAGGTGATAAATGCAACTAAAAGTAAAATAAAAACAATATTTTTGTAATGACGATCCGATTTGTCTAGTAGAACGGTAATTCGCATTGTGCGTTCGTGTCTCGGATTCGATTCCCGGTTCGGGTTAATATAGAAAACAATCTTTTCTAAATTGGCTCAAGTCTGGGAATGCTGGGAGACGCCCCTGGATGTTAATTCCTTACTTCGAGATTATAACAGTTGGTGTGTTGTCTGGCGCATATTTATTTATTTTTTTATCTTATTAGGTAGGTTGTAGTATGATACGGGTGTTGTAAAAGCCGTAATTATGCTTGTTACCACTCATCATAGCGATACCTTGATTTCAATAACGGACGCATTTACACCGTCATAAATTTACATCATGCCATTTTTTTTAGAGTAAAGTTTTAGAATAATGCATTTTAAGTCACTATGTCTTTATTAAATAATAATTATGTTACTATCAGGAATTCGAATAATCTAGCTGTCTTATTTGAAAGTATCCACATCACAGTTGCTATGTTTGTAGACTGAACTAGCTTTTCATTTTAACCTATGACACGCTGAACCGTGGAACGTGTATGGTGACAGAGAGCTCTATATACTGGCTTTAGAAGTAAGAAATCCGCGTAGAGCACCGTTATATCTTGACACCTCTTCCCTCTCCAACACATTATAACTTACTTTGAACCATTGGAAAGAGTGTAGTGTATAAGAGATCTAATTACAGTGGTCGTGCTGATAGCAAGAAATGATGGGAATAAGACCAGCGTATACTCAATCTGACCAGTTTTTGCCATTTTAGAAATCTTTGCACGTTCCACACGAGAGTGTGAAATTATCTTCTAGTTGGTAATCTTATCGCGACGTAATTCAGAAAAAAGTTGGAATACTACGTGATGGCCGACTTTTTGTCAATACTACAATATAATTATTTAAACGAATAGTTTTCATTTTTTGAAACAAATTGTTTTATTTAAATATTTTCGAGTAAGTCATTTAATTTATCAATTAAAGATTCGTTATTGATCAGGGATATGGTGCCATTTTAGTGATGTGGTGTGACAATATTTTTTATCGACAAACTAATTGCGACAAAAAAAACATTTTGACTTTATTAATGTTGGTTAAGAGAGAGCAGTGGACGTCCTATGCCTGAAATAATGATGAGGAGTATCTTTAAAATATTATTATAGTTACTTCCTAATTAACTTGTATTTTCGCAGCCCTTTCATCGTTCAAACATAGAGTCATTTTACCTAAATACTTACCTGTAATAAAATATCAACACATTAACAAAATGACGTCCGAAAATATTTGCCAAGTGTCCTACGCCGATCGTCCCACGCTGTCATATATTTTTTTAATAAAGGTGCCACAACCCTTTGGTATCTCCACAAAGCGGACAAAAGGTGTCTTGACCAGAATCAGAGCATGTGTGAAGTTTTTTGCAAGTGATAAATTGATGTTTCTTCCGCCTTTGACCGTGAGATTCTTAGGTGGGGACGATTAGTGTGAAATGGTTTAGGAATTAATTAGTTTGATTTTTTCACACTGCAGTGAAGTTCGTTTGATAAATTTTATGTATTTCGCACATTTTATTTCTGAATTTTTTATTTTTCTAATTAAAATTTTCACATATTAAGTATTTTTTAAGGATGTGTATGTTACATTGCATTTTTCTAAGACTTTAAAACAATTTTGGCCGCAATGTTTTATGTGGACTATGTTTTGTGGTAGTGAATGTTTATGTACTATTAGAGGGGATCCTCTAAATAAAACGGTATATTAACTTATTAAAATATATTGATACGGAAATCGCGCGAAAGCACAATTACGACGCATTAAGAAGTACGCTCTGATGACAGTTGACAGCTAGTGCCGGGAACCGCTCATAGGGATGTTCCCTGCAATTGAGTCCCCGCTAACAGTACCTACAATTTATGTCAAATAAAAGATTACTTACTAAATTAAAAACCTTTCCTAACAACTCTATTGAGGACGCAATGAGTTTTAATTAAAAATGTAAGTTTCAGTTACTTCAGTTTTTTTCAGCTTTGTCTTTAAACGACTATTATACAAGACTAAGCCTAAATTTAACCAAAATAAACCAGAATCGTACATTTCGAAAGAAACCGCGACCCTACTCCCGCGCATCACGCAGACTCGCGCCTCCATTGTCCAGCATCCTATAATTACGCGGAACACACACCTGTTCAGGTTCACACGACCACAGGTAGTTCCAGAAGATCCGTTGTAACAGTATCCCTTTTTTGTTTCACGTCCCGGGTCTGGATTTTGAAAAAAAAATATGTCGCGGATTTTCGGTCAATTCCGGATTCGAATTTCAAAAATTGAATGTTTGTGCCAGTTAGCGTTTTTTAAAAAAGTTTAATGTTAGTAGCCCGTATTTGAAACTTATTATCAACATTTGAATTGTTAACAATAAAAACTACTAAATTAACCCAAATGAATCATAATATTGTTGGTATCTTATAGAATAATTTTTACAAATTGTCAACTATTTTGGTTGTCAATTTTTACAATGTTAACGTACCTTAACTGGAAAGCTATTATGAACTACTAGGACTACCCACAGAATACGGTGTACTCCATACCAAATATAGAATTATATCAAATGTGTGACGTAACTCAATCTACATTACGCTCATCCGAAAAATCATCAGTCCGAGCCTCACGCACAATTTGCCGCCGACCTCTGGTAAATCGAGTTATACTGTTTGCCCCTAATATTTGCGTCACTACACCAGATGTACGCTGGTGTCAATCTTCCATGTTTGTTTACGCAGAAACAGCAAACATTCCGGGGTCACTCATTCATTTTGGTGGCCAAATTTGATTGTCATAATTTTATTACGCGCGGGTTTTTCGGTGGCAGCGATGGCCCGTCTCTAAATGTGTTTAAGGTAATTGCTAAGCATTAATTTATTCCATATTTTTTGTTTATGTGTCTCTGGTAATATTTTAAGAAAATGGTAGTTTTTTGATATAGATATTGAGAGGAGAAATAAATATATGAAGAAATCTAAATTGAACTTCTCTACTTTATTCTTCATCACATTTAGTTTATTTATAGGCAATTCACCATCGGATCGGTCACCCACTGTCACTTAGTCGAATTTTGAATATTAGCACAGTCCTAGCATCACAAAAGCACCGTCAAACCAATAATTCATACTAAATATAACGCGGAACAATTAAAAGTCATCCGTCCATTCAGATCTGTGCAAAATCATATTCATTCGCTAATGCCATTTCGTAGTGACATGCACTTTTTGCCATTCAAATAGGGGACAGTTTGTTTTTTCTATACGAGTTTCGTCTGTGCCGTCCCTATACGTTCGCTTACGCATATTTTTGCTCATACGTTATTAGGGGTTCTGCGTGTGAAAAAAATGTACTATTATAAATAAAAGGAGCCTAACAATGGGATGGGAGAACGATCGGGGTCACTAGGAAACGGCGGTTTTCATACAACCATTTTTTACCTGACAATCTGGGGGTCCTTTTTTCATAAACATTTTTAGGGTCTCAAACTTTATTGAGGTAGCCAGTCAGTCTGTGTTCATCTGCGAAGATGATCACATGCTTTATGACTTGGAGAGCTACTTCCCGAACTGGACAGTGCTTTGGACTTAGAATTTTTCTGTATTTTTGACTTAGTGATTTTTCTTTAATTTTAAGATAATCAACTTAGTGTGTGCGAACTTCTTCTTAGACTATTGAGACTTTAATTAATCTACAATAAGGCAGTTCTGGTGTTTAAGTGAAAGTTTTTATTAAAAAATGGATCTTTCTATGCGGAGTAAGTCAAGATTTTTCGACTCTGGAATTGATTTGAGGCGCAAAGGTAACTAAAATTTCGGATATACCTAACAACTTTAGCGGTGACGTTTGTTACCGAAGTGTATATTTATATGCAATGGACGAATTGGAGTTAATAGAGGGAGGGTTCGTAATAAACGGGGCAATAACCAATACTGGAGACAAATTGGAAAGTAATAAGGCAGTGAAAATGATAGCTGGCCCAGAAAAATATCTGTATGAATCTCGATGGCATCGACATTAACATATAAATGAGTGCGTTAGTGGACGGGACGGTATATATTTATGTTTTCCAACTATAGATTGAGTCGTGGCTATATCGTATGAGCGATAAATGATAAGATGTACATCGCAATTCGTTCCGGAGGTTGTTAATTTTGGTGGTCCTATTGATATAGTCTCTTATTCATGTCTTAACCTTATAGAGCATTTAGAGCTTATAAAGACCAAGAAATTTATTTTGAAAATAAAAAGAAATACCAAATTAAATAAACGAGCTTTATAACTAGGCTAGTTTATATCAAATGCCAAGCGAATGGTCGTTGACAATTATTTAAGAACGAATAACTGAAACAAAACGTTTACAGGGAAATGGTTATGGCAAACCTCAGCACTATATCAACATAAAGCGATATTTAAAAGTATATTTCAGATAAAATTGCATTCCTTGGTTGCATTGACCGCAAAATCCTCCCACAGAGGTTGTATGTCAAAATAATGACCGCGGGGTAATGGCCCAGTGGATAGGCCGAGGAGTACGCGTGCATAATTTAAGTTTTCTCGCTAGACCAAAATGTTAGGGCATTTGCAAGTGGTTAATTCTGTACCCAATTTGTTTAAAAGCCGTTTTAAGAACTTTTTTAATGATGTCTATTAAGTCTTACTACTACATAACTTACTAAGAAGAAGAATTAAGTCTTTGCCTGGAACGAAAAACATAATAGAAATGTTGTTGTTTGCGGGGGAAGAAATATATTTTTTTGTTTATTTTGAAAGTTGGTTCAGTTATTTATAACATTTGTGCCTTTAGGTTGAAGACTTTTTTTTCTAAATAGTCAACAAATTAAGAATTATGTATAAGAAATTTTAATGGATTTTACTGTTAACGCTTATTTTTCCATGAGCAGTGATAATCTATTTGCACAGGAGCGCAAAGGATGGATGTTTAGTCCGCGAGAAGCATTTGTACTATCTTAGGCACGTAATAGATGTCGTGCAAGTCGACGCTAAATGCTCAAGGTCACTTGCCTTACCCGTCGCGTTAACAGTGGAAACGGGAACCGATTATTATGCCTAGCATAGTCATAATAATCGGTTCCCGTTTCCTAACTGTCTGTCCGTCTGACCTAAAATAATATATACTTCTATTGTACCTTGCCAAAAATACCCAAATGGTTTCTTTTAATGTAAATTTGTGATAGCCTGATTTAATTTAATTTGTAATTTGCCATGCCCAAATGGTCTTCATGATGTAAGAAGTGCTTCTCTATACTGTAATTGTTACCTACTTAATTGTACTCATGAATGCAATAATGAACTTTGAACTTTGAAAAAAAAAAATTAAATAAAGAAAATACAACGATACAGAACCCTCAGTTGCCGAATCCGACTAGAACTAGGATTTGTTTTCATATTTCCGTTTTCTTCAAAGTCAGCGTCCGTCCATTTCCCTTCACATGCAAGAGATATCGTTGAAAAATTGTCCATTAATTTCAAGTTATATAGTATCATAAGGGTTGCTGGTCGCTGGCAGCACTCCCGACCGGACGTCGTTTTATAGTCTCTTTTATTGCCTTAAGTCATACTATGGCTATAGCAGATATAGATATACATCCTTTTCTCACATCTTAAAACTTTGAAGCTGAAATTTGGTCGATATTAGACCAATGTAGAAAAACTACAGCGCAAGGAGATAGGCTTTATGTCTAGTTTTTAAACTGTGAAGCCATTCAGATTCCCGAAATGGCAAATAGGCGGATTGGATTGGCATAATATTGCATTGGTGTAAGTTCATTTTAGGTTCTTCTACATTTATTTTAATAGAACTTAGCGTGTAGTTTTTACTCTCTTTTTGTAGAAGAAATTACAAGAAAAAATATGATCGTGAACGTTTTTTTTATCTAATGTTATCTCTAAAAATCTAATAAGATTTCGCCAATTATGATTTGTTTGTCATTATTTTCTATAGACGTTATCAAATTGCATTTTTTTTTTTGTCTAAACTGATCTCAATTTAGATTTGTATTAGTTTACTTCAACTCAGTGTTTTTCTAACATTTTATTTATTTTATTTAAATTCAATTGCACTTTTAAACTTACTTGTTACATTTTTTAAATAAAACTATACAATTGACTTTATTAATCGATAGGAAAATCAATTCAAAAAAGAGGTATTATTTATGTGTTTCATTAACACCCGTAAATAGTATAGTTTCAGTGTTTTTCTGTTCTATCAATATTTTTCGAAGCTAAAATTTTTATCAGCATTTTTCTACTCTGCGAATAAAGGTGCGCAGATACCTATTCTCTAGTATAGTATCACCGAGTGGTTGGTAATAGATACAGCTGGCGGCAATAATTAGCGCCGGGCAGTTAACGGCAGCGCAGAATTAAGATTTTTGCCATAAATGCCCGCCGGTGGAGGATTAGGGGTTAAGTGTCCGCTTTAACGGGTATCGTTCTAGTGTTGTTGCTGTGTGTTAACATGTCGATAGAACCAGCAAACTTTGATGACTAAAGTTTTCTTGTCGACTATCGTATTCGATATAGGATTTAGAGTGTTCTTACTTCAAGGGTTATTTTAGGATTATATAAATCTTCTAATATTAGTTTTATGTAGATAGATAGATATAAATTTTATTTTTCAAAACAGACACATACACACTAAACAAGACAGAAAATAATATAAATAAATATGGAAAGTTTGCGTGCGAAATCTTATAAAAAACTGCGCTCGCCAACCTGCCTGACAAGGGTGGCGAGTATTGGCATCTCCCCCCCGCCTTTTCGGGGAGGCCTATGTTCAGCAGTGGACGTCCTACGCTTGAAATGATGATGATGATGATGATAGAAAGTTTTGTCTGTAACTTCGCATGTTTAAATATTTTTTGCTTTATTTAAACTTACACGTAGGGTAAAGAAATTAAATATTTTAAAATGGTCTTTTCAAATTCTGAACAGATTACATATAAACATCAGGACTTTCCTCGTGAACAGGAAAACCTTGCTACACAATTATCGATATCTTTCCTTCTCCATTATCTCATCACTATCACATCGTAGTGTAGTGGCAGGCAGTCCGGCGTGGCGTTTTTATTGACACTCGTGCCGTGACAAATATCCAGGAGTTACTGCGGGATAACGGCTCCTATAGTCGGTAGTTGGTACTCACCCTGTATTCGACTTGTAGATTTGATGTTAGGACGTATTGATATTTTTGCGGGCTGAGTGTAGGTACTTAGGTAAACCTGTTTTTGCGTGGTTACTATTTTATTGACGATCATTTTATTAATATTCTTATAAATGCGATAGTTTGGACGAATTGATGTTTGTTATTCATTCACGCCGAAACGGCTGTACAGATCTAGATGGAATTTGGCACAAAGCTTGATTATAGTCTGGAATGAATGAATGAATGAATGACGTTTATTTCGCTACCACAAAATATAGTACAAATGCACAGTACATAATAAACACAGCTTCTAGCTGTTGTAGTAGTGTATTAGTAGTAGTAGTAGCAGGAATAGCTTGTAGGTTACTTTTTATCCCGGAAAATGTACGATTTCCGTGGGATAGATTTGTTTTTGTTTTTCACAGAGCAAAGGATTGACATATTTTTTTGCATAATGGTAGTTTAAGGGTTCAGAGAATGGCATACGCCAGAATTTTTTATTTACCTCCTAAAGGAGTTAAATAGAAAGTGTCAAGCCGTACTTCACGTAGACAAAGCCGCGGACACGGCTAGAATCTTAATAAAGTCAGATTTAAGTTCATAAAAATATATACTTCTATTGTAATATTTTTCTACATTAAGTTAAAAAAGTCTAAAACCAAATGTATAAATCGCAATACGTACACAAAAAAACTAGTATAAAATGAAATATATCTATGTAGCACGGGATTATCTCCTAAGGGTGTTCTCACCCACCGATATCTAATCAAATTATCCGACGTAATTCGTACCGACAAAAAGGCTGATTATCTTTATCTTGTTTTTTGCCCTTTCTCGGCCCTCGGGAGCTAAAGGATCAGTGCCCAGTGCTACATTTGTTATTTTTCCTTAAAATAATTCGTTGTTCGGACCTGTGTTCTTAAAAAAAAAGATTTTTGCACGGATCTGAAATTACTACAAGCTTACATTTACTTCAATAGAACAATTATATTTACTGACTGTCAGTGTATTTTAAATTTACGACTGATGTTGTTTGAAAGCAATAATACCTCCCACTTGTACTCATAAGAGTGAGTTAGAGGGACATTGTTGCCACTTTGGAAAGAAAAATGGACTGAAAGACAAAAATATTAAATAAAATGATAAAAAGCGCCATATTTCATATAACATCGTTTCCAAAGCTCCTTGGGAATAGAAAAAACAGCGACCACGGAGGTGGCTGATCGAATTAAGGCCAGGTCAGTAATCGTGTTACTGACATCCAATACCCGGCCGAATTCAGAACAGCGAACACAGCTCCCTCTGACGAATACCCATCGTTAAGGATATTTGAATTTTTTGCCACATTTTTCGCTCTAGGTGGTGTAACTTGATGCCTTGTGGGACACCGGACAGCCCTAATAGAAAAAGATGTTTGCCGAAAAATTGAAAATGAAAATTTATATTATCAATTTTCTAACGCATCGGTTTTGACGTCGGATCTAATCATGGTGAATCTGATAGCCTATTTGTATCGGGTAGGGATTACTCTTAGGTAATTCGGATAGAAAATAGTTCTTATACCAAATTTTATATTAATTAAAATGTTTGTGGCTTAAAAGGCCATAAGATGTACAAGCTGCTGGTTACTGGTCTTTAGAAATTGATAGAAATACCTAATACCTAGTTTGATTTAAAAAAATAAGTTTTTATTGATTATGTTAATTATAATATAATAAAATTGATGGCATGAATAATATACAGCAAAGTTTAAATACCGATGAAGCAAAATGTGCAATCAAGCAAAATCGTACAATAAGCAACTATTTCACTGAGATGTATTTTCAGTGTAAGCAAAAAACTAAACTATTTTTAATCGTGCCTGACTATCACTCGAAAGCGATTTTGAAATAATAGATCATTGCAACAATTGCTGTTGTAAAATTTTATTTTACTTTATACACCTTTATTATCCAAGAGAACCACATGAAGTAAATATTGAACAAAACGTTTAGTCTATATAAATTTTGCATATGACCTATGTGCACATAAAATCCCGCTCTAAGTATAATTATAGTTGAAAAAGCAAGGGTTGCAGAGTGGCCATGTTGAGAGAAGTGTGACGTCATTAGCACCGTGTTTGCATAGCCCGCCTTTTCGCATGAATGGCGAGGCGAAACTGGCTTGATGGGCGTGTTTCCAATATGGAAGCTGGTTTCAAACGACGGAAACTGCTTCAGCGAGTGCGTTTTTACAAAAAAAAAACGAAAATATTGTCCTAGCATGGGATCTGATTCATTGTTTCGGAAGTCGAAATATCGATTGTCCTCGCGTCGAATACTCCGCATCGAATGGTCACAACATCGATGGTACGTTTCATCGAAAGTACTCTACATCAAAAAGACTCGATATTGATGGTACGCAATATCAAAATCATACTGTTGCATCAAAAACACTGCTTTTCAAGAATAGGTTTAATACCTGACAAGCAGTGAACAGCTTAATCAACAACAGCTGATATCTTCAGTACTTCGGGTAGGTATGACATTCGGCAAACCTGGATTACCTTGTATGAAATTGCCATTTGATCTCCGGCGTGACCCTTGGAAAGAAGAACCAAACAGTTAGAACTTAGACTTCTGCAGATGATAAATTCCAATCCAGATTCCCTCTCTTCGGATTACCTAGTACAAATACGGATTTGTGATTAGTTACATTCCGAAAAAACTAATAAGAGGAATATGCTGGTATTCAAACTCACTTACAGATGTAGGGCGAATGACAACTACTTAGCTGTTAAAAAGCTAAAATCATGCAATAAACAGAAAGAGAGTTAGACAATAAACAAAACACTACTACTACCCAGAGCAGAATGAAACAGCAAGAATAATTGAAGGTAAAGTGGTAAAAATTCATAAAGGAATTTTTTTACCAGAGCCTGACAGCTGTAAAATTTCTATAATAATCCCTAACTTAAGACTTCTAACACCGCCAGGAAAGTGATGAGTCTTTTCGATAATCTTACTTTTAATGACTGAGAAATCTGGATATTGACGTCTGATCTACGCAGGAAAAAAGCCATTGATGATGATGAAAGTCATTAATATTTTCGTAAGATTCTCGGACGAACTTTTCTATGCTGTCTCGGGTCTGGGTATTGTGGTACCGTCGTTGTTTCTATTTTCTATCACACAACGGCTCTTACTTACCTTTGGATCAGAGCAATGTATGTCATATTGTCCAACATTTATTTATTAATATTGATTCAAATCGACATTCTGCCATTCAGTTAACCAAAACTTTTGGTCTAGATCAATCAGACAAAAAAAAAATACATGCAATGCAAAACGAATAAATCATAAGCAAAGCGCAATTTGCCGACAGAAGGCTTTATTTTGAAAACCCTTTTGTGCCGAATGTCCATTTCCGACAACTTCAACCTTTGTATGGCAGTTTGCAAAGACGCCGATGTCAAAACTCTCATTCACGCAAGAAAAAAGGAAGTCTTAATGATCAAGTTGAGCATAGCTCAAAGCCAAATAAGTAATGGCAAAATATATTCGCAAGCTGTGCCAATAATAGATTTAATTGGAACTTTAATAAGAGCATTTTAAAGCGGTAAGGTAAGACACAGTGACCTCTGAAAATTTATTTACTCATTCGTTTTTGCTTGACAATTCGAATAAAAAAACATGTTGTAAACGCTGTGATAAATATATAATTCAATATAAACATTTTATGACAAGTAAAAACAAATTTAACATTTTTAAACGTATTTAGAACTTTAGAGGAAAGATATTAGTTTGATTAAAATATTGAACCAATGGAATCAACAATATCTCTACAAAACTTCACAGCAACAAAATTGACACAAAAATCATACGTTTCATATTTTACATCAATCATTTCTAACATTCTAACCGCGAAAGCTTATAATAACGGTATAACAATACCCCACCCCCGCAACTCTGTAGCTTTTATTATTTTTATTTTGCTTTATTATCGAAAACGTTCGATTTACACCACAATGGGGTGTCCGTGAACCCCTGCCAATTAATGTTGGACACGGTGCTCAGAGCTGTGTCAAAGTTAGACATGTTTTTTGTCACCCTGTGTAGATAAGTCCAATCAATCTATCATTCATGGCTAGTATCTACATAGCAGTAGAAAATGATTCTACAATATTATTGATCTAACAAAAAGCTAATTGTTATTTCTGAATTGTTAATTTTTTCTAAATATGATATTTAAGACAAATAATCACTTTATTATCTCAGCCTATTTCAGTCTACTGCTGGCCACAAAGGACGATCTCCCGCTTTCTTCATCTAGCTACCAGCTGAGGGGCGTCCTACAAATACGTTTGCCGAGACTTGGCCTCCTGTTAACTCCAACTTTCATTGGTTCTGTGACAGAAATAACTACTTAAATAAACCAAAAATTACACTTAATAATAAATCCATACACATACCGTTTCTGGATGTGAAAACATTTTCATGAGCATTAACAAATTGATATTCCTCCAACATTTCACAAATGAACAGTGGTTACAGACGCAGAGGTAGCGGACAAAACCTGATTAATAATGAATGTCGGTCGAAACTTCTAACACACAAGTTACTCTGCGAGGTTGACCTTTTCTGTGGCGAAAAAACAAAACTCAGATATAACTGGCGTGTCGCGCTGTGTGTAGTAACAAGCTAATTTAAACTTTTCGGTCCTCCACTCCTTTTGGAGGGTGAGTTCCCCTTGTCACCTGAGGCGTTAGACTATTGTGGCTAGACGTTTTTCAATAAGTTAAACGTAAAATGTTACATTTGTCTACGCTATTTCTAACTGAAAATATTAGTTAAAACAGTATTCGTAGGCTTTTTTCGTTAGACATTTGAGAATTTAAACGAACAGCACTTCTGTTACATATTTCTCATCTTTATTCAAAACTAAAATTTGTGAAATAGTATCTACATTATTTTTGGTGATTTTGAATAATTAATAGTGTTACAAATCATCTTTAAATTAAGCTGTATGCACCACAATGTTGTTATACCCTGTACACTGCAACATACATACTTTCATGAACTTCTAACTTTCTCAGAAAAACTCACTGCACCCTACTCATTAATCATTACACTTCTTCATTGTAGGAAAGCTCCATCCTTAACACCCAATTCTCCAATAAATCAATCGCTCTTTCAAAACAAATATGTGGGTGTAAAATTTGTTCCACCGCGCATGTGTGGGCTGACCACTGTCCAGTGACGGCCGGTGGGAGTGGCCTGTACTGCCCACTGTGTTTCACACTTTCCACGTAAAAATGTCGGGGTTCGATTTGTTTGGACAAGTCCCTGTGATTGATACTTGCATAGTTTTCGGTCACACCTACAAACCATCCTTTTTTAGCCGTCAAATCAATACTCTAAACTTTTACGATGTAGGTACAGTTGTTAAACTATATTGAATTTGAACGCGTCAGCATCTTCGATTAAAATTATGTAAACAAACCAATCAGTACCATCAGGAGATTATAGTACACAATATAACAGAAAAAAACGACGAGAGACTTCTTATAGTACGAAAGTGATGAATCCTGAAGCAGGAAGGATATAGAGTGGAAATGTCATATGATTTGTCCGACAAAATTTTCCGCCATTTTTTAATGTGTATTTGTACTGGTTTCGTATGAGTGAGAGTTTGTGTCATGAATTGTCATTTCATACTGAATGTAAGTGAAATATCACTAAGTAGTTTCGGAGATAGATACATAGTTCGTATTGGTACTCTATAGAGGTTATGTGCTGGAGGTGATGAATATAGGGCTCTTTGGAATTAGACGTTTTAAGCAGGACGAAAACCGTCTGTTTATAGGACTATTGGTAGTTGACATATTTTTTTTAACGCAGTTGTTTTTCAAATCTTTCTTTTCTGCTCATAATGTCTTATTTGAAAGAGCCTTAACGAATTTTATATCCTTAAGTTGTTTACTATGGTCTTGCATGAGGACTTTCATAAAATAAAATTTTTTGAAGTCCTTTCAATAATGCAAACTCAGTTAAACTTCTCAACAAAACTAAACTGTAATTACCATATTGTAAATATTTATGGTAATTAGATGAACAGAAGTTACTAGTTACGAGTTTTTTTTAAGAAATCCGAGTGTACTATATCAATGTAACATATGTATATGGACATTTAAAAGAGTTTTTCTTTTAATTTTAAATGGTTACAGTCGTGACGCCTACATTTTGTTGATTCTTACATTGAGCATTGGACGTATTAACACAAAATTTACATGGCTATCTTAGTTCCAAATTAAACAATTAATTGGAATGATAAGTGCCTAGATACTTAGAATTACTATAATAAATGTTTATGCTTTGACCGTATGGCACTGGCAATAGGGATGAAAATAGCCGTTTAATTTACTACTAGTATTCAAATTGATACGTAGAAACCAGTTAAAAGGCGCTCAATGTCACCTAAAAGAATAATAAAATGTATTTTCTCTGTAGGTCTTGCAGAATTGTCATTAAATACAACGCAAAATTAATGAAAGGACACCATGACATTCAAACTTAAACAATTTCTCAAACGGTGTTCCATTATAAGCAAAAAAAAAACTCCTATCACAACGTTGACATTAAACCAACACCTAAACGGAAACGCTTCCTAATAGGAAGCATTCAAAAAACAATACCATTTGCCACGAGCCATATTTCTCTAAAAAACTCAAATTTACATAACAAACCCCCTGAACAAACGCGTCGGTAAACAGGGCTGTCGAATCACAGTTTTTCCTTATATTAATTTAGTGCTCATGTTTCAACCCACCCCTGTTGAGTCCCGACCTACTTCTGACAAAGGAACCCCAATAATAACGACTCAAGATTTCTTAGCTCTTATGTGAAATTAGCTCTTAATGCTTTGATGTGCCGCCCAATTGTAAAACTTGAATGGGAAAAATGCCTTTATAATTCTAAGGTGAGAGGTACGACTGGTTTTGACATAAATACATACATGTAAGAACATGCACAAGCTTTGGCTAAATCGTATTCGACCCTTGAAGACGTAAATTTTCACTAAAAAGGAAAGACAAATCATTTTATAAAATGCTAGTGAATAAGATACTTAAAAATTCTGAAGAACAAAAGCTTATCGTGTGAAATTAAATAAATACACTAATACACAGTAACTATGGAAAATAATAATTATTAATACTATATCGTTTTAAAAAGAATTAAAAAAAAACTCTTATAATCTCCATAAGGATTTCAATTATTTTAATAAGTGTAAAACTGCAATTACTAAATTAAAGCCATCTGGTTCAAAACAGATCATGTCAAAACAATTGTCTCATGATCTCAAAATAACCCTTCACAAAGACACCTCAGCAATCGAAGACTGTTATTATTGCCTTTGTAAACAGAAACACGGAGTATTCCAATGATTCTTATCTCAAAAATATAAAGGTCATTTTTCAATGTGAAGATTTAAGCAACCCACTTAAAGTTAAGTGGTCAGCACCGCAACTGACACCTTACTTTTGAAGACCGTGAATGCAAACTATAATTAAATGCAATTTAACGCTCAAAGGGTTGAGAAAGTGTCATTGTCCATATGCCCTGACCGAATGTTACCAAACATTCTTTTCAATACCGCAGCCCTTTCAATACGGTTCACGAAAAGTGGTTTAAAATTACCTATAAGAAATTATCATATTATTTTTAAAATAACGAATTAGTTATCTTTAAGATGTCATCCTTAAGGTAGTTTAAACAATTCTTACTTAAGTGTCTTACGCAGATGATAAATGACTAGTATGACTAAAAATTTAAGGATTTTCACAAATTCAGAATACTTAAAGTAAAGCGTAACATAACAAAATAACTAAATTTACAACGCTTCAAAACTTAAATGAATTTTTATTCAACCTCGTCATCTAACTGTACTAAACGTAAATATTTTATATTTTGTTTTCATTCAAATTTGTAATTTGTGCAATTAATATCTCAACTCAAGGATACTCTGGTCTATGATAGAGCTTTCTTTTTAATCTGTTCCTAGATACAGACTACGTTTTTTATAAACCCTTTTCTTCCAGCGGATGCGGACAGCGCGGCAGAGGGTGGCGGGTCCCCCACTCCTGGGGTACCAGCAGACACCCTAACCTGCGGAGCTTGCAGGAGAGCTTTCGCGCTAGCTGATATCGTTCGCTTCATCCAGCACAAGATCTCCGCTTGCGATAAGGACCTCACCTCTTACCACTGTTATAGTGCAGGTTAGTAGAAATATTTATTTAGAGACCTGTTTTTTGCAAGAAAATATTTTCTAAATAAAATTCAGGTCCTCTCATAAAACTTTTAGTGACTTTAATTGCTGTAATAGGTACTTGAAATAAAAGATTTTATTTATAAATGAAACTCATGTATACTATAAACTTCTGTCAATTATTAAATAAACAAATGCAATATTGCTAATATCTCAACACAAACAGAAAGATATTTCACAGGCTTAGTATTTTGCCACGTTTAGCCAAGTTGTGATAGTTATTTAAATAACTATTAAACCTTTATTTGTAATACAGGTCCAAATTCCGACCCAGAAGACGGTTCTAGGCCAGGTCAGGTCTCTACCGGCAGTTCTTCTGGACGGAGGCCGTCACTCCTCACTGCGCGGAGACCTCCGAGTAGTAGAGTGCACACCCCACCTCTAGCAAGCCCTTCGATAGCACCCCCTGATCTCTTAGAAGATGGAGGCGCGTCGAGTACGCCTAAAAGGTTACTAGATGGTAAGTTAGCAATAAAACTGTATACTAGTAAAATCAAAGGCATTTTGGATAAACGCATGTTGTGGAAAACAAAGGAGTCAGTCACACATATATAATCAAAAACTTTGTTGTATTAAGTATGCATCACAAACAGAAAAGCCAAAATAGTGAATGTTTCAATACATAAAAGCCATCGTATACCTTTTGTTTTCTCCATCAAAACTTCTGTAATTCTAGAATGTAACATCGTACTTAGGTAGATTTTTCATGAAATTCGACTTTAAATTACATCTACTAAAACTAGTAGTAGTTTTTGATATAAGCTATTATTAACACCGTCATACTCTTAACTCAAAGTACAAAACCTGCTGATAACATTGCGCAAGATTATGGCAATAAAAATAATATCGTCGAGAAGAATAAAAGTGGTCTGATATAATTTTTAGATAAATAAAAGGTGTATTTTAAGAAATGAGTCTGTATCAACCACGTAATACTATTATCAGTTGTACTCTTGTTAGGAAATGTATATTCCAAGCTCACCTTGACGTTACGTGAACGATTAGATAATGTTTTCGGTTTGAAACTGTTTGTTTCCCTAGATGAAGCTTTGACAAAGCCGATATTCATTGCCAATATTTTAAAATTTATCATATCTTGACAATGGCCAAGTCATGATTACGTCGCTTTATCTTAATACGTATTCGTAATTTGTAAAACACATTTTGGTAAATGCTTGTTACCTATTGTCAAATAGCTGGCAGCAGTGATTAAAACGCCAATCGTTTAATTACTTATAAAATACATAGTCAAGAAAGGAATACAGTAATAAACTCAACAAAGTGTCTTAACACTTATAATAATATCTCAATAAGATTTATTTTATCCAGAAGCAGATAATGAAACGTCTACCCCCAAAAGAAGAGCTTCGACATCACCGATGCCATCAAGTTCTCCTGATGAAGACATCAAACCTAAAATCAAACAAGAACACATGGACACCTCAGGATCTCCTGAGGACCAGAAGAAATCTAGGACGGAAGTTGCTGACGCGGAATCTAATACAATGCATAGTGGTGAGTCTTAAATAATTTTATCTAATCCATTTGACTTAATTTGTTTAGTCATTAAATTTTTGTCGATAAAGTGGACATTGGTGCTGATTACATTTATTATGATAATGTTAAATGATTAGTGCTTTCACATATCGTAGACGTTATGGATAGTTAATCAGCAGGGAGCCGTTGATCGTTATTATTACTACATAATTACTATTATCTTTTTGATAATGTCCATGAATCACTAACACCGTAGATATTATGTACGCTAATAAATTTTATGTGACTATTTGGCCAACTCTTTTTAGATTAGTATGCCGATACCGAGAATATTACTCAGATTAAGCGTAACAAAAATTTATTTTGGGTTTCCAAAATTTCCATTAACTTACTACTCACTTACTAACAAGTCATATCCACCAAACGGAAAAGACACGTGCGGATCAATTCTTTTATTTGGAAGTTTGCCGTCATTGCCTTTTCACGGTCGGTGCTTAGTACTTTATTAATGATTCTTGCAATCGACACTGCTAAAGGATTTTTGGAGACAATTTTATCTTCACGTTCTGATGCCTTTGTCGCGCGTCATGCAAGATGTTGCGTAACAAAGCTGGACGCGTATATTGCTGATGTCATCGTTCGACCATACATTTGGAATGGGGCTTAGAACTGTCACTTTTGGTACATTGTCCAACAGGATGTTTCGGTTTTAAATGCACAAAAGTTCCAATTTTTGAATGGACATCAAAACTTTACCTTGAAAGGATTTGCTACTTAGACAGTGTTTTTTTTTTCTACAGATTCCGAGATAACAGTAAAAAACAAGTCAGGGTTTTCTTAAAAATACAAAGAGTTAAAGAACGAGTGCCGCTAATCCTTATAAAGTTTACTAACTGAATTAAATAAAAAAGAAGATTCAGAACATCTGTATAAGCGAGCAATCTTGGGGGTGGTTCGAAAAATAATCTATCCAACCCTTTGTGAGCAGATGTGCCGTCATTCGACACTTTTGTATTAAACCGTTGCACAACAAAAGATTTCTTAAACCCGAAAATTGTGCGGCGTACTGGATTTTCAACCCGCATTTTGTCAACGCTTTGTGGAAGTAGAAATTTGATCGGTCGCAGCAACTTGTGAGTTACTTTGTGCTGGTGATGCCGGAATTGTTGCGTTTTCTTAAATTTTACTCCTACAACAACTACATAAATAGACACTAAATGCCCTAAATTAGTTAATTTGAAGAGCAAAAGTTTTTAGTTTATTTTGTCATTACCGGTAATTGAACCGTAATGAAAAACACAATTGGTATCGGAATTACGTTAGAAAATTAAAAAACAGGTCTCATAAATAATAATAAATAAACACCATTTTATTTGTATGAT
The DNA here is from genome assembly GCA_963576865.1 of Anania hortulata. Taxonomy (NCBI): domain Eukaryota; kingdom Metazoa; phylum Arthropoda; class Insecta; order Lepidoptera; family Crambidae; genus Anania; species Anania hortulata. The sequence goes on from OY756400.1 coordinate 5,252,922, forward strand.
AATATAAGTCTTAATATTTATTCAGTCATTCAATCATCATAAATAGCAACGGTTAAATAAAGAATAGTTATTTAATGACCAATGTCTCATTCAAATTTTTTCATTCATATTGCAGTGAAATAATAGCATTGAAAACGAAATATTCCGTAACAGTTACGTCGTATTGTACTTTCATAATGGGTTGCGATATCATAGAAATGTCAATTGCAGGTTTGCTTCGACACCAGTTGTTTCGGCTTATTGAGTTTATCCTAAACGTTCATATTAACCCTTCGAGTGAGCTGTCAAACTGACTATATTCAATAAAGAGAGGGTTCCATACAATACTCGTATATTAAACTGATAAACAGAAACAAAGCATTGCAAACCATAAATCTACTCAAGTTTTAAAACCGCATTCACACTGAAGCTTATTGTTAACAAGACTATAATTCTAATGGTGACAGTAAGTCGCGACCTCGTGCCAAGTTAAAAAAGGGATCTTAATTTTAATTGTATTATTTTGTACATATTAATTAACCCCATCGCTTTACGAACAGATAAAGGGGATGTTTTGGAAGAAAAAAATTATTTGCATGAGCGCACGATTGACGTGCGCGCATTGTTGTCTTCTGCCTTTTGTGATGACCCTTGTGTTAACCATCGCTCTGGCAATGTTGAAACGGGTCATGTTTACTAAAACGGTCATTGTAAATTCAGCGTTTTCACAATTGGCTTAAAGATCAATGTGAAATGACGTCCGCCTGGCGCTAATGGTTATCAGCTACCTACAGCAACGATATTATAATTGTCAAAGATGCTACCGAAGTCCCATTGTTAGGAGCGGCCTTTTATAATTTTTTCAAAGATAAAAAATGTTTGGCGTGTTCCTGACACGTGGTACACGATCATGGGTTCGCCGTGACCTATGGAACTTCTTTGAGCGTGACACAATGCTCGTGGATATTTTTAGTTTTTGTACCGACGGGAAGGTAGCTAAGTGGCGGGTTTAAATAAGTGGGATTTAATTTTAGATGTGACGTTTCATGTGTAAAAGGTGAGGGGAGGGCTGTGCCGGTCTCGTGCCTATCGCGTGTCTTTGACGCGACTTATATTTAGGACGATATCGAAGATGTCCCTTTTATTTTATGGCCTGGTATTTTCATATTTGTAGCTGCCTACTTTGTTTGTGCGTCGTTATTTAACAAAGAGATGGTATGCCATACGGATACTGAGTCCACAAGGTGGAGCCTCGTTCATTAACATCACAAAGCGCTGGTGAACTGATGGCCGTCACTTATTTGTATCAAAACAAATATTGGATCAAGTGTACATTGCGTCCAGCGTCTGGCCTCTGTTTGTTTTACGAATTAATGAAGGATTGTTGGGTTGCCGTGTCGTGTAGTCGATGCGTTAATATTTGTCAGGAATAGATTTACATTTGCATTGTTCCCTTTTGTTCCCTGTTGTTCGGTTGAAAAATGTCAATCCTTTTTTACTGGCTACCGTGCGGCTGGTCAGTTATATCGATTCGTTCCCCCTCGTTGATAAAATTATCCTCTCAAACTTGAATCCGCATGGTCTACCGCATCGCAAAGCGTTCGGTTAGATCTGTGGACAATGATACGCTTTTTACTTGTTCACTCATGCAAAATAAACACCCACATAAAAGAGTTTCGATGGCTCCAACTCCGTTAAAATCTGTTCTTTTCTATCTAATTACGCATTCATAAACCGTTTCCATGATAAATGATCGCCCCCGCAAATGATTTCTCGATTAACTCCCGTCCGAGATATTTCCATATCAGGACATGTTTTCTTAAGGGTCGCCACAAAAGCGCCATCTCGCCTCCCAATCTTTAATCCTATCTCGGGACCTTTGCGGGCAAATTTAAATTTCTTTAGAAATATCGTCTTTATTATATACGTGCGGGTTCTATTCCTCGTGACGTCCGCGTAAGATAACGTAAGTTAAGTCCGAGAGAAGATTGTTGTGAAAAAACTACCGCTAAGTTTGACGAGATCCCATCTGTAAGGGTAGTCTTCTCCGAATTCGATCTCTAACTCTGTGGTCTCAAGATATAGAATCGCTTGAAAGGTCACGGATTAGTACAACCTTATTTTGTATATGAGGTGATAAGTCTTTATGAGGGGTCAACCTTTTCTATAGTGAGCCTCACCCTTTTAGTGAAAAGAGTCCGTTGATAGCTGATTTAGGAATGGTGATAATGCATTCAGTGTGTGTAAATATATCATAGATTTATTCTGATAGATGGCCTGGCGAACCGCTTTTTGGAGTGGATGTCTATTTTTGGACAATGGCGTTGAATTTAGATGTAGTAAATGTGTGGCAATTGATTTTGGGTTATATTGATTCAAATGCTTGATTGTGATTTCTGGATGAGTAGTGTTTTTAGATAAAGTCATTTATTTCTTGTCACAATTTACACCTGACATATTTCCAAAATATAAACGTAAGTTGTATGTTTTTGGCTATACAAAATATATTTATTATTAGGCCAACTTTGTTTAGTCAATCAGGTCCTAATATCCCCTAGGTTTGGCATTCGCGGATCGTAGACAAATCTATTATGGAATTTGTAGATCGCTATGATAGGCCAACATGGCTTGCTGTTGTCCATTCTAGGAATTCACTAATTAAAATGTGTATTACGATTGATCAAAGGGACTGAGTCTAATGTTGACATAATTGGTTTGCGCATTATGTATTTCTAGATTTGAGTTTGTAAATTATTTTCAATATTAATCGTACCTGAAGTTCAGAGAGCATCGCGGCGCCAAGGTATTAAAACCGGGAACCTTACCATACCATTAAACTCGGAAACCGAATAGATCTGTGCGCGTAATAACAAAATTCTATTGTGTCTCATTTGCTACGGTTTGATAAATAAAAAATACTATTTTCATCATGGATATATATGGTCTCATTATCATTGTGTATGTACATTTTTTATTTCTCTTTGTTTCATTGTTAATAAATAATTCTTTCTGTTCTGTCTAAACAGAAGAAGTAACAAACTAGTTGTGATTTGATATTGGTTTCCTCATCTCATTTTAGGATTCTGGGCTGTCCAAAAGATTTCAATTTTTCATCAAAATTGTCTCCGACATTACCCTACGAAATGTCTCAAAACTCGTCTATCAGTGGCATAACCCTCTGCCGCTCATGTGTGGCTATTTTAAACTCGTAATAACCGTTGTCGGCACATGTGTGACCGCCATTACCACATATTACAAAAAATGGTGGAAAAACAATAAAACGAGGGCCCCTCCCTTGGACGCTTTAAAATTGATTTTCGTGTCCGATGTTTTTTAGATGCTGTGTGATGCCAGTAATTGGTTCCATAGCGCAATTTTCTATTGTCATAATTTAGTTTTCAGTTTTCTAATCCTAGCTTCCTTTGAGTTGATGAAAATGTTTTCTTTTGTTGTGACTTGTATCACGGTGTATATCAATGTGAAATTTGGTATTTAGAATCGTGTTCTATAAGTCTAGACTATTTTAACCATCTGTGGCTCAATATAGCCGTAATCAAAGATGGAGAATTGAACTGCTCGACTACAAAGCAATTTAACATTTATCATACTCGTTTAAGAGGGTAGTTACAAATCTCATTTCAAATTGTGTATTGGACAAGCATAATATCAGAGTTTCGATTTTAATTAATCAATTTTCACTAAAGATTTTACGTATGATATTATTGTTTTTAGACAAAGTAACTAGCTGTAAGGTTTTAACATTTGAAGAATGGAATATAATGTCGAGTTTAGAAGTGTTTTGCAGTAGGTATCACACAGAAAATTTGGAAAAAATGAAATTGTTTCACTACCCGCTTCAGTAAAATTACATAAATCGCCAGTAACTGAGGGAGTGATTTGTTAACTAAACCATCAACACGCCCGATCACATTAGGCGCAGTGTAGAGACACTGGGCGCGTTTAAAACTATTTGTGAAACTTGATAGTTCACTAAAACAGAGGGCGCGTCTGTCGCCATTTTTATTTTTAAAGCCGCGCAATTTGCCAGTCAACTACGAAGATTTAAAAAATATGCATTTAAGTTAAAGTAGTTTTTTGTGATTTTCTTATTGTTTGTTTGACTGGCATATTTAAATCTGGATTTGCCATGGCTATGCAAATGGCCTGTTTATGTTTAGACTAAGTCTAGATTCATGTATTCGCTAGATAACGTAAATGTACAGACAGCAGCTTGTCAACCTTCCACAAAACGACAAATTTTCTCAGTCGATATTGATCTCTACGTGTTAGACTTAATGTTGAAAATTGATTCAATGATTTGGGTTTCACTTTGGAACCTACTTTACTAATTGTGATGGTGATAGCCAAACTCAATATCATTCTACGCAATTTCAATATAATAAAAATATGCTATGGACCACATCTTGGCAAAGCCTTTATAAAATGTCCAGATTGTGTTTTTGAATGTTTTTTTTAAAGAGACGATTTCAGTTTAAAAAATCGGTAAATTGTTTTAACAATCACTAATCATCATCATCAGTCAAACCATAATCTAAGCGCTTGTACGGTAACTATACAGGGTTTCCTTTAATTCACAGATAACATACATGTGCATCATGGTAAACAACTTTTGTTCCATGACTTTTGCAAATTTGGATAAAAATATCGATACATTTAGAAGTCGATAATTCCCATAAAAAAATACCAAACAACTGGTTGAATTTGTATTAAAAACAAAAAAATGGTCATATTTTAACTGCTAGGACAGTTAAAATATGACCATTTTTTCAAAAGTTTTTCAAATCAAATCATTTATTTGTGATACACAGGCAAATAGTTATTACATAGAAACAGGGTATTATGAGAGCGCTGTGATCAGCCTTGGCGGCATACAAATGTAACAGAGTTTATTTTAATAACAAAATATCTAGATATAAATGTCAATGTCAATAATTACTAAATAGCATAATAATAATAATCCATCATAATAATATTAAATAACAAAATTTTACGTCAAGTTTCTATACGAATTCATGATCCAGACAAAATAATCGAGCTCACACAAACACGGCCTTTGCGGGATACGAACCTATAACCACTGGCTTTTTGATAAAGACTTCAAACAATAAATCGTATTTGCAAATTCAATACTAAAAGTATCAAGATTTAGGAAACTAACTAAATACCTAATGTTTTTCTTAAAACCAATGCTTGGAGTTGACATTGAAACAGCATCGTTTGCATAACACCAAGGGTCATTTCAGTTTTTGCTTCGACAGAGGCTACAAGAATTTTAATATTAATTAGTAGGTGTATTGAACTACAGGTCACTTTTTGTCGGATGACGTTATACCTACACAGAACACTTGTTACCTGTTTAAACAGAGTCGGTCGAATCGGTCATTTCGGAAAATGGCAATTGATTATTGTATTTCAATTGTGTACTTTAACCCAGACAACAAGGCGATGAGTCATTTTCTTTCGAGACGATTCTCTCCGTATTTAACTTTCTAAAGATCTGAAGAAAGTTCTTTTAAGGTTCTTTTATCTGAAATGCTTGCCGTAAAATAGTGTGGTGGCCGATCTAGGTATTTGTCATATTAATTTATAAGTAGCCTCAGAGGTACGTTCAGAAGCTGCAAAAGTTATGGCAAAATCTTACTTTGGAATAATGATCTTCTTAACCTGTGTTATAAGATGTTTCAATTCTAGTGTTACTGTCCATTCCTGTGGTTATAAAGACTGACACAAAATAAAAAAGTAAAACATTTATCGTCACGATCCTCATTTTGCCTTTATGACGTGATATGCCTGGCCAGTAACAAACACCGTGTTCCATTTATGAAATTTTATTTCTTTGGCAACATGTCCTCAGTTATGGGTCACAATTTGCACCGTTCGGGTTATAACTCCGGGGGTGAGGGGGGCGGAAGGGGAAGGCGGTCATTCAGCGCAGCGGCGCGACGGACATCCGCCGCATAACAAGTCGATGGCGAGTCTCGCCGGAGCGCGCCACCCGCCATTCTTATTTCAAATTTCGCAGATTCAAAAATAGAACACCGTATGGTTATTTTTCTGAGAAGGTGATTAAAATGTCGTGGTGCAGTTACTTAGTCAGTGATAACTGAAATTAAAAATGACACTTTATCTTTTGTTAAACTCAATCCAACATCGCAAACAAAACGCTGTCATTGAAATTAATTTTTATACCATAATATCATTAAGATTTTGATAGTTTTAGTACTTTCTTAAGATCTTTAAGTTTAAGTTACTTTAAAACAAGTTGTGCTGGCGACTTCGCCTGCGTGGAATACGGCATGTCACCCCCTATTTTACTCCCTTAGGAAGAAAATTTCAATCAAAATTTCTTCAAATTCGGTTCAGCTTTTGCGACATAAAATAGCCTATGTCCTAATTGTTCATCGGTATCGGCAACGTACCACAGTTACTTTCGCATTTATAAAATTAATATAGTATGGATAATAACGTACAAAACTTGCTCGCCTCAACTATGAAGTGGTTCTAGTCATACTCTATCGCGCAAGCCCATTTCAAATTAGTGGATGGCTGTAACGAAAGTGATTAACCTTACTGTCAGATGTATTCAAGCCCCCTTTAGGCCTCATAACTAATATCTAGCGATATTAGCATCTGGGATCAAATTTTAAAGCGCTTTTCGAGCAAGATGCTAAAAATAACTGTGCTTTAAATTGTCTGAACGCTCGGTCACCCATCCACTGAAAACTACGTAGCTGGTCGCTTCAAGTACCTTTAGTAAAAAGATACCCTTGAAAATTCTAACAAAAACAATTTCAAAAATGTGATTTAAGTTAGCTTAAAATACAAAAAAAAAAACCTTCAATTGCATCTACCCGCTTACCGAAATTACTTGCAAAAGCAAAAATGCAATGTTACATGTACAAATAAAATGTTCATACCAAGTTCATATCAATATTCCAATAAAAACAAATTTTAAAATGGCGTAATCAAAGAAAAAGGCATTATAAAATGCAAAACTGCGTCTGAAGCGCAGAACATCCCTGGACCGGAAGCCGCCGGCGCTGCTTCCGTCGACAACGGTTGTTAGCGCCCCAGCGCCTCTCGCGGACGCGCGCGTTACTACATACACCACTTCTAAAGTGACTTTTTGCAGGAGTTGTCTATGGTGTCTTAACTTAAGATAGAAGTTGTGGATCGTAAACAATTTGTTTGAAGTGCATTGAGACTGTGGATAGTCAATATCAACAGTTTTGGATAATAATTTCTAACTTTTCTAACATAAAACGTTTTATATTTAACTAGCTGTGACCGCGGCTTCGCCTACGTGGAATACGATTTGGCACCGTCTACTTTACTCTCTTAAGAGGAGAATTAAAAATAGTCGCCGGTGTCATTATCTGACCTCTAAACTACCTCTATGCAAAAAATGATGTCGATCACTTGCTATGAAAAACAAAAACAAATCTATCCCACGGGATCCGTAAAATTTTTCGGGATAAAAAGTAACTTAAGTCCTATTTCAAGCTATTATCTATCTCTATGCCAATTTTCATCCAGATCCGTTTAGCCATACTGGCGTGATTGAGTAACAAACATCTATCCAAACTTTGGCATTTATAATGTAATAGTTAGATACCTATTAAGATTTATAGAATTAATTAAAAATTAATTTTATATATTGTATGAAATACACTGCCTATCCAAACAAACATCTATCCAAACTTTGGCATTTATAATGTTATAGTTAGATACCTAGTAAGTTTTATAGACAATTATATAATATCGTATTGTATCACATATATTGCCTTGGCGCTTCGACCCAAGAAAATTGCGTGAGGAAATCTGCACATTATAAATCATCATAATGTGCAGATTTACGACTACGCATCGATCATCATCATCATCAGACGATGATGATCGATGCGTAGTCGTGGTCCAAAATAGTTATAAATGCTGTTGAGTTACAGAGATCAGACAACAATCGCTCTAACTAAATGTTAAAACTAGAATTTACGCATCTAGGATCATGATTGGAGGAAAAAGAGCTTAGAGAGGAAAAAGCTTATTATATTCAGATTGCAAATATTCAATTCAAATTCAGGTTTTGAAAATCTCCTACCTCAGGTAGGGGAGACCGGGTATAGTTCACTATATATTTTTTTTTTTCTTTCTTTATATGGGTCTTTATATGGGTAAGTTGACTGTGTTGAAAATATCTAGACTTATTTAAGTGTTTTACTAAGCGCGAGTACGCAAGGCCGAGTGTCCGGTGATTAAGTGAAAGAAGAAATGGTTTTTCGGCATTAAATAATGCAACACTTTTAAATAGGTCATGTTTTTGACAGTTAGTCATACTACCCCTATAGTCAACTATCCTCGATCTCCCCTACTAAGTATGTAACGCTACGCTAAGTTTAGTGTTACGCTAAGTTTGGGTTGGAATTTTCGTTAAACAATTTAATGCCATTTTAAATATTTAAATTGATGAATAAAGTTTATTTCGCACAATTAACGAAGAGTACAAGATTATACACAGATTTTCATTTTTTAATATTTGCCATTTGTCAATAATTTTAAGCTTAAAATACTGTAAATCTCACTTAAATTACATTTCTGTATTATCTTTTTTTAAAGTTCCATGTTCTTTTTTTGTGATTGCGGCCTTAAAGTGTTGTTACGAACGTTAAAAACTCAACGGAAATTAAATCTTTAATTATCAATTAAACTTAAATCGCGCCTTTAAAAGACGGTCGCGGCGAGGCTGGACGTGGACAGTGCCATTATGCAGCACTGGACGCGCGTCCAGATCGCCAAAGAAACCAAAATAAATTATAATACGTTTTTGCACTAGCATAGTTTTTAAGAATAATTGTTACTAACACTCTGGACCCTTGTTCCGAAATCAATGCTTTTTATTTTTTTATTTTATTTATTTATTTAAATAATATCAAACTCTTTTCAATTGATTTTAGGTTGGAAATCGATGAAGTTAATCATTTTGTATTAGGTTGATTTGATAAGCCTTTATTAAAGAAAAATAAAACAGTTGCATTGAATCAGAAGAGATGAGAGACGAATAGATAATTAAAATCAAATGTTTATGTTATTCCATTTACAATTTACACCCTCTATTCTGTAAATCGTACTCGTCCTAGAACCTAGCCTTTTTTCCCCGACATACTCATATCTAGTAGAAACTACACGCAACAAAATCGCCCAGACCGCCCGCTGTCCGCAAATACCGGATCCGCCCCCCAAAAAGGGGGGTTTTGGGGTCCAGACGGGTGGTGTTTAAAAATTTCACCCCCACTGAGTCCTGTCCCGCACAATGCCCGGTAAATCAGCGATTGCCTTTTGAAATCGAAACGGTTATTAAACGTTTTGTTTTGAGCCGGTAAAGTTAGAAGATAGTGAATAATAGGATTTTATTTTAAATCCAAAATTATTCAAATATGAACACAAATATAATAGCCTTTTACGTAAATATACAAATAAAATAAGTAATGTTTAATGTATGTACAGACAGCTCGTCAACCTACCACAAAACGTCAAATTTTCTCAATCGATATTGATCTCTACAATTCGGACTTAAAGTTGAAAATCCTTTTAATGACCTTTAACTTTTTGGGTAAGTTACCTGCCGTTGACTGTACGTTTTTCCAGTAGTTCTTAGCGCACCTAGACACAGAAAAAATCATTTTCTTGACTCAAACCGGGAATCGAATCCTTTGCGTTCAAAGGGAATCATCATACCCCTATGCTAATGGAATCGTCATGATCGGGACTGAATAAATAAAGAAACTTAATGAACTGACTTGCATTTTTTTAAATAATCCAAAACACGAACGGACAGACAGAGAGATGGCACAATATGTTGTTTTAAAAAAATTTGGTTTAGTCCTTAATAAATTTAATAGATTAAATTGTAAAAAAAAAAGATTCTTAAATGCCTGTAAGGTAACAACATTTATTTGTAATGTAAAACTGTTCTTGCAGTTAAATATTTGATTTGATTTTACCCAAACCTCGATAATTAAGCTCGATAAATAAGGCTCAACTTAATATTAATTTTACTCAACAAAAGTGTGAACATCGATGTATGATTCATTATAAATACTGATTAGGTAACATTACCTAGTAAAACTTTTGTATTGTGAATTTGTCAGGGCTCTAAATTTATAAATAAAATAAAAAAGTTGTTTCAATATAATATTGTGTTCAAAATAAGACAGAACCATATAAAGGGTTAGCTTCACTTCTTTACAAGACTCTAAAGTAAATGACGTATTTATGTATCATAGGTTTAGAATTTAATAGCTAAACTAATATGCATTTGACAATATTGACATATAAAATAATCAAAATAAATAAATTGCTCAATCACAAAAAAAAACCCATCGACTTAAGTCCGGCCACACACGCACACTCGATTATATCTCGGCATCGAAATTACTCGCTTGTAATCGGTCTAATCCCTTATCAATCGATTGGAGACCCGCTACCGAGTTTTTGTTGACCCTACTTACTAATGGGTACCGTTAGAAAAAAGTTGTAAAGTCAAAAAGTTACAGAATAAAAAAGTTACAAGTTTAAAAAGATTTGTGTTTTGTACGAGATTTTGATTGTGATTGATGTGTGATTTTTCATAGATTATTTTAAACAGTTGAATACTTTTAAATAAAAAAATATATAAATAATAGGTGTATTATTTTTTTGTTTTAATTTAAAAGTACATACACATAGATTTTTTAATAAAAGTTAAATTATGGTAAAATAAAATAATGGTATTTTTTTGCTATCGGTTCAAGTTATGATGACCAAAACGTAACACAATGAACAATGCTCTGGACAAAAAGGTCACAATATTGATATCTCGAAGACTATAAACAGGATGATTTTAAATATCAGGAAAATAAAATTATAGCAAGTGAACTTCCTATTCAATCCAATAAAAAATCTCATTTCACAATAAGGTATTTTGATGATGTACATTGTTAAAATGTATGCGCAGACACTTACTCCAAACTAGATTTAGGAATTTAAAAAAAAATCGTCGCAGAGTTTAGTTGTCTAGTATAATTATTTAAACGTAGTTACCTACGTAGGTACAATTTACGAACTAAATTATGTCCTTATTTAGTTATTTAATTTATGCACAAAAACAATGAATATGGATTTTGTGGTGGTAAGAAAAACTGATAAAACTAACTTTTTTAATAAGCCTGCATTTATTTTGGCAGTTTTAAGTTTTGTATAAAAATGACAAGAATTGCGTCTCTAGCACCTGACCCTCTTGACCCTGCACGGATTTTCAGGTTCGTCTAAACGATTCTATGAATTGCCTACTAATCAAGACTTTCACAATGATTTGGATCGCTAAATATTACAGCTTGAGGCCAAAGGTTCATCTCTTTTGTAGTTTTTTTTTTTGTTAATCTTTTAGGATGTTTTAAAAACATTTTTAAGGAGCCCCCTGTATACAAACTTCTTTCCGGTCGGTCACAATCTGACCGTTACAATTCAATAATCGCCTTAACAGTCGCGATCGCTTATCGGCGCGCCCACCGCTAGTGATGTGTCCATTCGATAAATACATCGAAACATTTCGTTTAAAAGACGCGTGGGTGTCATAAGCAATACGCTAATCTTTGATTAACAATAATAATCATAATCATACCTACAAGAATAAGAAGAGACGATAAACTGAGGTTACCCCATTTACTATTTAAAAAAAGGTTTTCATGTTCAATGTTCAATATATTTAGCGCGTTCTATAATGTTACATAGGTGTTATAAATAGGTACATAAAACGAATCATTACAGACCCTGTTAGGCACAACAATAGGTAATAGGAATAAGGTCATGTATTTTAACAATTTAGGAACGAGTCGCTTAAAATTGTATAATGTATAAACTACTGTGTGTAATGTATAAACTAAATTCTATAAGTAATATTTTATTGTAATATGTTTAGGCAGATTGCTGCCTAGAGACTTAAAACCACTGATTACTACATATTTTTCAAAATTTTGAATGTTATAAAGATTAACATTATATCTAGTCCTTCCACTCCCATCACTAGCACTGGGGCAAGACCGCGATTGTCTCCACAATAAAATGCGTCTCGGATCACAATGAGCAATCAAATCACTGTCGTGGGGCGCGGGCGCAGCGATGACCACGTGACCTCATCTCTCACACGGATTATGAATAGACTTATGCTACTATATGCCTTATTAGTTTGATCAAAACACTACATTCAATGTTAGATATCACAAAACACAAATAAATTAAATAATAACATTGTATTAAAGTTTAATCCTACAATGCACGAGCCGATATTCCGACCATCGACATATATAGTGAGAATCACTAAAATACCCATATATCGTAATGTAATTTTACAACATGTCTGGATATAAATAATAAAAACGTCAGCCAGATAAAAGATTGTCACAGCTGATAAATAAAAAGAAACCTAACGGTCTCTGAAAGTAAAAGAAATACTTTTCTCTCAACACCAGTATAACGTTACATAGATTTCAATATCAACAGTCTTAACCCGCGCGTGCGTACGTGATCCCGCTCCGCGTATATTTCATAAGATTTTAGAGGTGCATGAATCACGCGAGACACGCAGCGGCGATCACTCACCCAACCCTTGGACCTCTGCCTACTTAGCATGCAACCCGCGCCCACACCCTAGGCCCAACACTACGATATGTGAGAGCTATTACTAGACACTTTGCCACTGTTAATATTGCTGTAAATCTCCCATCCGTAACCGATCACCATTCCGGATTCTAACGATACATTTTTTCCACAGAACCAAGCAACTACGTTTGTTCCACGTGCAAAGCGAAAGTGCACTCCGCGTGGAGACTCCTTCAGCACGTGCAACACGTGCATGGTGTCAAAATCTACGTGGAAGCGCTGCCGCAGCAACCGAAGCAGAACCATTCCTTATCAAGCACCTCCTCGACGAGCTCAGGGTGTTCGTCTACGGGAGCTCCGCTTCCACCACACACATTGCGCCACCATCCGCTTCTCCCTCCACCAGACATGCACTCACCTTTTGGAGTCGGTGGCCTACTAAGAATGCCCCTCCCGGGCAGTCTCCCCCCTCTAGCCCATCCTTCCGTCCCACCCGCGCCTCTGTTTGCGCGGCCGAACCACCATGACCACCGATTCCGAATGGAACAGCTTGTTTCCGAACAATTTCGCCACCATGGCCTCAATCTAGCCGCTGCAGCAGCAGCAGTGGCAGCTAACTCGCTGCCACCCCATCAAACGTTCCCCTCACCAGCTGACCGACCTCCTGTAATACCCACTTCTGTGTCGGGTCGGGATAGAGCAGCACCAGTCTCACAACCACTCTCACTTGAACCCCAGCTGGATTTTTACTCGCAGCGCTTGCGGCAACTGGCCGGTACGACCAGTCCAGGGGCGGCCACAGGCAATTCGAGCTCTCCTAGCCCCAGGAAGCATTCGCCGCCGTTCGCTTCCCCGTCGCCCTCCCGAGTCGGCCAGACTCCACCGGCGGGCGCCGGACCCGGAACGGTGGACACGCCTCGCGAGGCAACGAGGCCGCACAGTTCGACTTCACCTGAACGCCGCATAGAACCAATGGCGGCAGACGCACCACCTCCAGAGCGCCCTTCATCGACACCTCCAAAACGCAATAACGATGAAGCTGTCCATAGCTGTGAGTTCTGCGGTAAGAAGTTCAGATTTGAAAATAACTTGATGGTACATCGCCGGTCACATACAGGTGAGCGACCTTTCAAATGTCTACAGTGCGATGAAGCTTTTGAAAAGGCCTCTAAACTAAAAAAGCACATGAAAGTACACCGAGGACCCGATGCAAAATCAGAAGAGGGTGATTCAGGCGGTGACACTGCTGAAGATGATTCCGACGATGAATTAGAAGACGAGGAACTGGATGGTGAAGAGGAGGAGGAAAATGAGGATGGCGAAGATGTTGAGGAGGCTGAAGATTTGACAGTCTCAAATAGCAGTGCACCCTCAGCACCAACACGAAAGCAAACTCCTGCTTTACCAGCTCACCCACCGACAGCATCAGTTGTCGGAGAGCTGATGGATAAATTTGGTTTATCGAATATAGCTCAATACAGTGAAGCATTCAAACAAGCTCTTCAAGAGTCGGGAAACTCCCTTAAATGGCAACTGGCAAAGGACCGAGACAATAACAACGGCCCTCCTAGTGACAAACCTAATGGCATGCCACCTACAGCAGCTTTGCGTTTAAAAGAGGAGTTTGCTAAGATGCCTCCGCAGCCGCACCCGTTATTCAACCCTTTTGAGAACCCTTTTGAAGCTTCTAAGCGGATGAAATTAGACATGGAAAGAGGAGAAGGCTGGTGGCTTCCCACTTTGCACGCGCAACGACCACCCGACAACATTTTCGACGGGTTAAAAAACAGCGGTAACGGTTTGCTTCAGAATCCGTTGTTAAAGTCAAAAGATAGTCGTAGAAATGATACCTGCGAATACTGTGGTAAAGTATTTAAAAATTGCTCGAATTTGACAGTCCACCGGCGATCTCATACGGGCGAGAAACCTTACAAATGTGAGCTGTGTTCCTACGCTTGCGCTCAAAGCTCTAAGTTGACCCGCCACATGAAAACACACGGTCGACTAGGAAAAGACGTGTACCGTTGCCGGTTCTGCGAGATGCCCTTCTCCGTGCCCTCGACTCTCGAGAAGCACATGCGGAAGTGTGTTGTGAATCAAAGTAATGGTGCTCCATTAGCATTATCCGATGACTCAAACGCGTGCCGTGACGAGGCGTCGTGACTCTATCCGTGGGGTGGCTTACCACTGCCACCGCTCGCGCCTCCCAGTCAGATCTTCTAAGACCTAACTTAGTTCCATTCGTTCACCTGTAACCCAGGTCAAACATTGTTCAACATCTAGTCTTAGGAATGGGTTAGTTGATTATTTGACAGCAATACGCGCCCAAAAGATTGCACCGAAGGGCATTATTAACATATCTTTCGTGTAATGTTAAAGTTACATTGTTGATGTCAGTTTGACAATTTTTGTTTTATTCCCGAGGCTGTAACGCATCTCGACGTTATTTCGATATTGTTTTGACGTTTTTATTTATAGAAAGAAATGTGGAAACCAATGCCAAAGTTAGCTATGTTGATTTAACATGATTTAGTTATAAGCTGTATAGTGTCAATTAAACATAATTTTTCCAATAATTTTTAGGCTCTTCATAGTTCGATGTAGTTCGTGGTTCAGAGTAAGTTGTTTCGTAATTTTAGTATATTATGTAATATATGATAAGCAAAATGTTTCCTATCCTAGATAATGAACTTGTGTAAATATAAAGCTAAGTGTACGGCGTGTAAATGAGTACCTACCTATTGATGTTCATATTTATAAACATTGTGTCGCGAAATAGAAACAAAAATGGAAAAAACGGTGAGTTTCCTGTATTGAATAAATAAATAAGCATTGTAGAAAGCAAAATTGGAATCAATCTAAAGGTAGGTGTTACTGGTAATGAGGTACTTCTAATATTAATTAGTGTTTAAATCAAAAACTAAATAATGTCTCGCGAGATGTTCGATCCTTATTTCTATGCTTTTGTTTCTTAAGAAAAAGAGCTAGTTATTTTTTAAGACTGAAAATAATTCCAGTTTTGTTTTAAATTAATGTTTTTGTGATTCTGGATTCGTGGAGGAATATTCACTCGTACCTAAATTTAGTCCAAGTGTGAAATCTTTCAGTATACGTACTTAATGTAAATTATAATAGAATTTATATTAGATAATTATAAGTAAATTATAATATCACATTTTGTCGTCCATCACAGTCTCCTAATAAATTCTGTTTTGTTTTGAATAATTTAGGTCTTCTTCAGACGATGTAATTGGAACTCGTTGAACTTTGTTCAAATAACGAATTTTATGTCCTTTGGACGAGACCTAAACTAATCGGACCTCGGTCCGTTAAATTCGAACACTCGTTTTAAATGTTTTAAACAACATTTTAAAATTACTGTTCGAAATTTTTTTTATATCTTCGTCCCAGTATTTATGTGTCATTGTATTATATTAGGATGTCAAAGTAATATATTCCATTATCATTATTGCAAAGTGTAAAAAAAATGAAATAATATTTGTTGTGAGATATCTGTTTCTTGTTGTTGTTTCCAATCGACAGAATTTCACAGTTAATTTTTAATTATCAAAGTAATTTAGTTAATTAATTGAATTTCACAAATATACGTAAGGACGACGAATGGGGACAAAATAGCGAAACAAAAAAATCTAAGACAAATTTTATTGTGTAACGTGAAAGATGAACTGTTTTTATTATTTTTCATTTTTATTATTTTTATTTCAATAAATATCCACGATTTGTTAATCAAGTCTGTTGTTTCAATTTTAAACCTGTTTGCTATATTATGACTATACAGGGGTGTTAAAAATATCAGTCAAATTAAATACTAATGATATAGAATCGAGTCCAGTTTTTATAAAAAATATTGTAGTTTTATAAGTAAATAGCCTAAAATTGCTTGTCTGAAAGGTAAAAATATCCAAGACTATGGACAATCACCTGTAAAATGGATAAACGATATTAACCTCACTGGGATTTGAACCCTGGACCTCTGTTCAACCGGCATTATGACCATTGCACGAACTACCTAGGACGTTATTAGATAATTTACAATAAATTTGAAAATATTTTTCCTATGAAAATGAGATTCGATTCTAAATAATTCTCATTAGGAAACTATTTAGAAACATAATAGTTATCTGACCTATTCTTAGGGACTGATTCTGATTTTAAACAACATCACATACATTGCTCTGATCCTATGATAAGTAAGCTACAGTAAGCTGTTACAGAAATCAGAAACAACGACGGTACCACAACACCCAGACCCGAGACAATACAGAAAAGTTATTTTTCCACATTGTCCGACCGGGAATCGAACCTGATGCTCAAATACAACACTTTAACACAAAAGTAGTCTTATTCTTTAGGACTGGTTTTGGGGGTGTAAGGAACAGAGTGTAAGGTTCCTTATCCACCATTGAAAAGGGAGGATCCTCCGACCAGACGAGTGTTGTGTCTGGTGGGCTACTGCCCGACGGTTGTTGTCGGGTTCTTGTATTTAAGTTCAATCGTCTGGTGGTCAGGATACCAGTAGTAGCCTTGGATGCTGGCTGGCTGTATGTCTCGCTGCTCGAAAGCTTGAGGAAATGATGAAGACGTCACGATGACGTAGCTTTGCGAAGGCTGCGCTGTCGTTCATGCTCGGGGTCACCAGTTTGGGGGTATGAAGAACAGGGTGTATGGTTCCTCATCCACCATTGAAAAGGGAGGATCCTCCGACCAGACGGGTGTTGTGTCTGGTGGGCTACTGCGCGACGGTTGTTGTCGGGTTCTTGTATTTAAGTTCAATCGATCGGATAACTTTAATATCGAGATAGATGTCGCTACACTGTTGTATGGGAAACTAATTTTCTTTAAGATGTTATTGTTGATCCCATATTTTTTTACTATCACCATTATAATCTGCTCACGTCAGTTCACTGCTGGACTTAGGCCTGTCCTAATGCCACTAATAGACAGACGACTTCCGTAGCCGAGAGGCAAGCATACCGGACTTCGTGTCGCTATCTCTGCGGTTCCGGGTTCGATTCCCGGTCGGTCAATGTAGAAAAATAATCTGAGTGCTTAGGCTACTTATCATGGGAGCAGAGCAATGTATGTGATGTTGTCCAATATTTATTTATTATTTACTAAACCCGATTTCAGCTATTCTTTTTCATCTAATGCCAGCTGTGCGTAAGTATATTATTAGCTCTACCTCGTCTGCGGGCTCCTTATGCTGCGTTTGTCAAGTCGTGGTCTCCACTCAAGAACACTTCTTCCCTAGAAGAAGACCTATCCTAGAGAACCTATCTTACTAATACTTCTAACCAGTCTAGAACCAAGAAGCAACAACATAAAATACAATACACTAGAAAATAATTTAGATAATGAACAGTCACGACCATAAATATGTACCTACACATTATCAATGCACTTTAAACCTTATAACAACAGTATAAGATACGAAGTGTAGAAATATCATCGCTGTAGGTATGTTGTTTACAGTCAAGTACGTATACTACAAAATGTCAAATTTCCTTAACCAATTTTCAACATTTAAGCTTAACCCGTAGAGTTCATTATCAATTACCTACCTAAGTAACTAAGACCGGATTCGACCAAGCTGGTGTAAGTTTTAACTTGAGAGTATACCACTGCTTAATCTAGAGTAAGCTGATTTTTCATTCTACCAACCACTAATCTATGAAAAATATTTAAACGATTTTGACAGTGCACAAATTAAACTGAGAATAAGTAAATGTCAAAGTTGTCACTTTTCAAATCCACTCCTGTCACCTCGAAACTTTGTTGTGGCATTTTAAGTCAACCAAGAAGAAATGGATTACATGGATTTTGGTAGGTTTATCAATTCTTTGATCGTTCACTCTTGAACTACAGAATAACAATACCGAGTATAGTGTATTGCTTGAAAAACGTAATTGAAGTTATTCAAGGTGTAAAATTATACCCGTACTAGTTATTCTGGTATAGCTTTGTGTTTGGTCGAATCGGACCTAAGTATGATAAATTGTTTATACAATCACAGCAATTACCTGGCTCCAAACTAAGCAAAGCTTTACTATGGCGACTAAATAACAGATAAACATACTTTAATACGTTTATAAACATCTATATCTTAGGTACAAATTCTCGTGCTTATCGCACAAACATTTGCGCCTTTCGGAATTTGAACCCGCCTGGCTTTGTAGTCCGTAGCGCGAACCACTGCACCAGACGGTTGTCATGATAATGTAAGGTTTTGTGTTAGGTTAAGAGGTCGTTTACTACTACTACTATTCAGCCATAGGACGTCCACTGCTGAACATAGGGATTGCAAATACTCGCCACGCTTGGCAGACAGGTCGTCGAGCGCGATTTTCTATAATAATTCGCAAGCAAAAGCTGCTGCCCGTCTCTACAGGAATTAGTCGCCTCTTACGACACGCCTTCTTTTGGCAGTGGGGAAGTGGGGGAAGTGGGGGGTAGGGAATTTTTTACCGCCGTCCCCACACGGCACTGTAACTACACTTACAACTAAATAAATTAATATAAATATGGGCTAGACAATACACCAATTGTCATGGTCTCGGATTAAGAAATTTACATCTCCCAGCCCACTCAGATTCGAGCCAATTTAGACCGTTTTCTGAATTGACCCTAACCAGGGATCGAACCCGAGACCCTTAGCATTTAAAACGTCAATCATTAGAACTACTATACGTTGGGTTTGATACCCAATTATAAAACCTTATCAATTTTGAGGTCTTGAATATTACCCGTAAAAAATGAGCCACGTACAACTAAGTACGTACATCTCTTTTTTGCTTTCGTTTAATAAAATGATCGACCTATCGTCAAACTTGTAAGGGAAAGAGAAAAAGGTTTGTAAAGGGAATTTTGTTGTAGATTTGAGTAGCCGAATTAGGTATCTTGTAGATAATTATTGAGTAACTGAATTAGGTATAAATTATACCTAAATGAGGACTTACGCGCTATTGAGGCGATGCAGAAATAAATAAAAGTTTTTATCCATGTGAAAGCCACTTTAGCGGGTTTTGGTACTTTAGGTTATTTGTCACCCTCAATTATTATGGCAATTTTTGTCACAAGTTGTATGTATTGTGATTAGAGACGATCATCTTGATCTAATAATTTACTTGCCAAACTACCCGTTCGAATTCTGCAAATGGCACAATTTTGTGAGATGAATGAGACCATTTTTACCTGGATGTCCTTTATTATATTTAAGTATGTCTAGTCCGTTATCTTATCGTCTTAGTGCAGAGACTAAGCAGTCTCTCTCAATCTAAGAAAATATGCCGTCGTGACGTTTAGGTCCAAGGCCTTTCATTTCTAATAATTAAAAATAAAACTTGTTTTTTCTTTACGTGGGCAGAATTGGTGTGATTGTTTCTGGGAGAAAACATAACATTAATTAGTTTTATTCAATACATTTTTAGTAGAAAATATTTTTACTTGAAAAAATTTTGGTGTGATTTAGTTGGATGGTGCCTCAGTTGAAATGCCCAGATAGCGTAAGGTCGTGAATTCAAATCCCACCAGAGGCAGTTAAAAAAATACTCCTTAAATTAAACTAGCATTATTGTGAATGCAAAAAATAAAAAAGTTTTAATGTATCAACTTAGTCCTATTAGAGTTCAGCTTACTCTAAATATACAGAAAGGTACTTATTTAAGTTACTGTAGAAGCAGTCTACCGTGGCCCTTAAATGAACAAAAAGCTATATTTTCTTTTAGTGTTTGAAATGGTCATTATTTATATCACCTTACCCTTATAGGTAATTCAATTGCGACTACACTCCCCTTGGAGTGTAGTCGCCAAATGTAAACTAGCATGTAAACAGTCAGTAGCGGGGGCTGCAGACTGCCCACGAGTAAGAGACGATGGACCAAACATGTCACGATATTTTATATCTATTTTTTGACATTTACAGTGATCTCACGCACCTCCTTTGCTGATGACAAAGTCATCATGGCGTAAACCTTGAAGGATTTGCATAAAATGCTGCACAGTCTCAACACTGCTTTGCAACTTAAGGGCCTAGGAATGAACTTGGATTCTTGTCTAAAGTCATGTTCAATGACCATCATACTCAGACTAGTTTCCGTCGAAAGCGTGGCGCTCGAAGTGGTCAAGGAGTATGTCTACCTTGGATAAACAAGTGCTGCAGTTAGGTAAAGACAGTGAGCGGAAAATCGCTACTAAAAAGCAGCTTGACTGAGCAGCATTTGGGAAGTAGCGTAAATGACGTTTTTCGTCACCACTGCCACATTGCCTGAAGAGCAAGGTGTTCTCAGTGCGTCCTACCTACGAAACTGAATCGTGGAACACGACAATAAAGCTGGCCCACCGACTTCACGTCAATCAGCAAACTATGGAAAGGACAATGCTTTGGATGATTTCATCACTTAAAGAGTAAGGAATAAAATCCAAAATGTCATCTGGCAGAAGACCAAAGTAATGGACATTGTCAAAAAATGATGATGACCGTGACTCTGGGTTAGAACCTCAGATTTACCGAATGGATGTTGATAAAAGTTCAAAATAAACGATGATCATTCATAGAACAGTTCGTACCTACTATGACTATTAAGAATTGGTAAAATTTAGGTTTTACTAAAAGATCTTTGAATTTACATAGTGGTGGCTTTTACAGTAACTAACGGCCGTCTGGTGTTTCGCGCTATAAAGCCAGGTGGTTGCGGGTTCGAATCCTGCGCAAGGCAAATGTTTGTATGATAAACATAGCATTTGTACCTAAGTGATAGATGTTTATATATAAAAGTATTTTCTCGTTAGTATTTTGATCCGTTATTCAGTCGCCATAGTCGAAGCTTTGCTTAGTTTGGGGCTAGATAGTTGGTGTGATTGAGGAAAAATAAAATATTTATACGACGCGTCAATGGAGTTTAAACTGTAATTATTATTAACTAACTTCTGGCCGCTATTTTATCTGCGTATACTTTAGATCTCAAAAAATATCTACAAACTGAGGCCCAATTCCCGTAATTTGACAATAGCCGCAATCCGGAAACTACAGCTACGGAAACGGCCATTTTTTTTTGGATCACCGACAATACGATAATTTGATAAATATTGAGCTGATTTGGTGATAGCGCCTGGATATGGTGAGTGAAACTCTATAATAAACACGACGACCTCCGTAGCCGAGAGGCAAGCATAACGGACTTAGTGTCGCTATCTCTGAGGTCCCGGGTTCGATTCCCGTTCGGTCAATGTAGAAAACTAACTTTTCTATATTGTCTCGGATCTTTGTGTTGTGGTACCGTCGTTGTTTCTGATTTCTGTAACACAAGTGCCTAGGCAATAGTATCATTGGATCAGAGCAATGTATGTGATGTTGTACAATTTGTTTTTTTTCAAAAACTAGTGAAACTCTCGAGTTTTGCTCATTTGACTTGTTTTGTATGATCATTATCATTATTGAGTAAGGTTTGGAACAGTACGTAAAATCGAGGCGGTCGTAAGTTTGTCGGGCCCCTAAATATTAAATTAGATTTTTAAAATAAAAGATCATAAAATTATGTACTTTATTTTAATAGTATTTTTAAAACTAATCAACCTAGCTCACAATTGTGCATAAATTTTTTAATAATATTTTTTTCCCAAAAGATTTTTACGTTTAGGCGTAAGACCTAGGTAGGTTAAAATAATAAGCTTAACATTAAATACCTACACATAGTTTATTTTATAATTATTATGCGACAAGAAGGTATGTGTTGAAATTGAAAGTACCAGTTGTTCAAATAATCTGGCTATGTACGTATTGAATTTTAACACACATCAGTACAAAGATCCGCAGTAAATAAGTTGATGGGGCCTAAAAGTTAGGACCCCAAATTTTACGCGTTTTACTAGCTGGCGAGATGTAACAGGTTTCAAATTAGCTTGTAACACTTGGGGCCGATTTTTCAACAGCTAGATAACTTTTATTTAAAGAATAAGTTTGATATGTTGACAGTTTTCGTACTGAAAATGTGTCAAAGCGTCATTTTTTTTCGTCGAATGAAAGTTATCATAGGTATGGAAAAATCGGCCCTTAATAAAAACGATGGTTAAAATAAAATTTATTCAAATTTCAGAATCGGTATTATTTCATGACCTGATAATAATGACATAATTTATAAACATATTTTTATAACGAACCGCCAACCTTCATAAAAATCGGATAAATTAATCATAATATATGAACTGATGTAATCCTTTTTAATATTTAGCGTTTGTTACCATTAAGATAAAACCTCCTTTACCCTAAGGCTATGTCATCCTTATTCACCCTTCTCTCTTGACAAAATAAGTTCCCGCCAACTCGTTGCGTCGCAAATCCGCTGACAAGTAGTGCCATCTGTTGTCGGGTAGCGGAACTTTGTACAAAGCTCTAAGCATTGTGTGGTGCAAGTTAAGAGTTTTTATAAATAATTCAATTTTATTGTTACGATGTTTGAGTTCAGTCTGTACATTTTTATGTTTTATATGTTTAATTAAAAGCTTTAATTGATAAGTTACATTATTAATAAATTATTTTACAATTAATAAGAAACATCAAAACAAGTATTTTATTATTATTAGGTGTTCTCATGTGACCGCTTGGCATCCAAGTTAAATTATTTAAATAAAAACAAATAAATTATCGTATGTTAAAAACTCATAAACTAATATTTTTATTGTAAAAGATAAAGCTAAAATTTAATTGACGAATACAATTTAGTTTAAAATTATTTAATTTAAAAAATTATTTAGTTTAAATCATTTTAAACTTAAGTTATTCCGTATAATCGGAAATAAAATTGGTACCTAAAGTGAGTAAAAGAGAATGATTGTATCTTAATATCGGCTTAATATTATTTAGTTTCGTCTTGTTAAAATAACAATAGTACATTAGTAAATAAATAAATAGGTGAGAAATTAATATTTTACACAATAAATTGTAGCAGTGGCGTCCCGCAGAATACCCAGACATCAGCTTATAAAAATAAATAATAATTTTTTTTTTCCACAATCACACCAATTAGCTAGCCCCAAACTAAGCAAAGCTTGTACTACGGCGAGTAGATAGCGGATAAACATACTTAAATACATTTATAAACATTCATGACTTAGATACAAATGGTCGTGCTCATCACACGAACATACCTGCGGGATTCGAACCCGCAACCGTTGGCTTTGTAGTCCGGAGCACGAACCACTACACCAGGACGATTGTTAAGTACTTTAAAATATATTCGTAACAACCATTTTGGCTGTTTGTTTGTATTTGTGTCCAATGCCATGTTACAAAAAGAAAAAACAAAAAAAAATTATAGCCGTACTTAGAACCTCCTTTTTGTAGTCGGTTAATAATGGCTCCTTTCGTATTTTTTTAATCGTCCTTTTAAGGTTTTTTGTCATTTTAATAGCTCGTAACGTCGACTTACAGATACATTTCTGTGGAAAAATCAGTTTTCATCAGTGTTGGTATTTTTTTTTCAACATCATTGGGTCATTAATAATGAAATTGGAAAATCGGTATGTCAATCGTCTTATTGGAAATTTTACTAGAAAATCTTCTTGTGGCATCGATTTATGATGAAGTTTATTGGAATTCCTATAGATGGCGCTGTACTTACTAGTGTTAAAGGCGTGTTGTAGATGTCACTGGTTGTTTTTTCCTATGGTTGGAAACTATCTGTGTATTATTTTTAAAATTTATCTCTAAGACTTATGATTTTTCAAACACAAATTCAAAGACTGTACGTGACTTAAAGTAGTATAAAAAAATTGGTTCTAATTTTATGAACAAATAAAAATGCAATGCCTTTGAGGTAATTAAGTAAGTACTCTTTCAATTTAATACGACTGTATCTGGAACAAAAACAATCTTTGGTTTTTTCCATTTTCAGTCGCATTACTAACTATAATTGCATTTTTTGGGTTTACGAGAATACCGTTTGTGATCGTAATATTACTCTGGATTGCGACTAATGTTAAATTACGGGCATTGGGCCTCAGCTGTTTAACGAACTTTATTTTATTTATTTCCAGTAATTATCTGGAGCCGCTGGATGTGAGCCGCTTTCAACCGGCCAATCTGGAAGTCACTGGGGGAGGCCTATGTTCAGCAGTGGACGTCCTATGGCTGAAATGAATGAATGAATGAATTATCTGGAAGTCAATGGGGGAGGCCTATGCTCAGCAGTGGACGTCCTATGGCTGAAATGATGATGAAGATGATTGAGTAAGTAGGTACTACTATACGTAATAAGAACAGCAATTACTGCATTGCAGCGCAACTAGCAGGTACACTTAGAGATATTATTAGATAATAATTAGTATGAGGCTAAGATAAAAATTGGTGAATGATATTTGTCTTAAGTTTAGTGTCAAAATTACTTCAATGCTTTTTACTACTTACATAAAATGTTAAATGTGGATTTTCAATAATGTTAATGTTTAACTATCAGTAAAAAATATTTGTTATGAAACGCATTATTTTATTGCAAAACCTTCATCATCATCGTCATCTTTTCAGGCATAGGACGTCCACTGCTGAACATAGGCCTCCCTCAGTGACTTCCAGATCCAGCGGCTTCCTGCGACCTTACAATATTTAATTATAAATAGCATGTAGCTTAAAGTCGAAGTATATTTTTCAACCGACTTAAAAAAAGGAGGAGGTTCTCAATTCGACTGTATGTTTTTTTTTTTTGTATGTTTGTTACGCGATTACTCCGCCAATTATGAAGCGATTTTAATGATTCTTTTTTTGTTTGGTAGATCATACTTTAGAGGTGGTCCCATACAAATTTTATCGAAATTGATGTAGAACTTTTTGAGAAAATCAACAAAACTATACCCAGATAGTATTTTGGTTGTGGTTCTTGTTACCTATCTTCGACAAATATGAGCCGATTTTGATGATTTTTGTTTTATTGAATAGCTTATACTTCAAAGATAATATGCTAAAAGTTTACAAAATAAAAATCACCCCTAAAGGTAGGAAAATAGGGGATGAAATCGGTGTTTAGCAGCTAGATTAGGATTTATCACTAAAAATTGATGAAATAAGTAAATTTTATTTAAAAATATAAAACCGACTTCAAAACACTAAAAATAATCCTAACACGGTCGGTGCAAACAAAAACATTGAATCTCTCATCGGCTGGCACCGACTCCAAAAGTAACTGATTAGGTACTTTAGTGTTAGGATTATTTTTAGCATTTTAGTGTTTTGAAGTCGGTTTTATTTTTTTTAATAATTGGTATTTTTGTTAGATTTTATAAATGCTGGAAAACTCGATACAATAAGAGATCTGTTGTTTTGTGTTTCAGATAACCGGGATCTAAAGCATTCAAGATCTAGAAAGATCCAATAATATTCAAAGATAATACAATAGTATTGTGCATAATAACTTTGATTAACTATTATGACTGACTGTCTTGCCAAATTATTAACATACCTACACATTTTTCACGAATTAATTTTAATTACAATTTCACACATGAACCAGAAATTTATTTTTAAACATCATTTACAAATTTATTAAGTAGGAAACATTATAAATAAAATAAAATAAATTAAAAATGGCATTAGACTGTTTATAATACTTGTAAGAAAATTGTATGTAAAAAATGCTGTAAATTTTCCTAAAATAAATAAATAAATATTGGACAACATCACATACATTGCAATCAAATACTTTTTTTAACTAGAAACAACATAGTTACCACAACACCTAGACCCGCGACAGCAAAGAAAACCTCGTTTTCTACATTAACCTGACCGAGAATGGAAGCCGGGATCTCAGAGATGACGAAACGCCAAGCCAACAGCTACGGAGGTTGTCAAATCTATACTAAATCTTCGTATTATTGTGTTGGGAAGACTGCAACGAAAGTCGTAATAAAAGTATTTTGAGCGAAAATTTTCTGTCAAATCCATTTCGAGGCACGACACACAATTTTTAAATTGGCGCCAATTAAAAAAAAAAACAAAATGACAGAAATTATTACACAGATCCCAAGGAGTTTCTAGTTCGAAATTCAAATATTTCAATATTATTCCATTCCTATTCAAAAAACTTTCAGAGTGACTCACGTACATGGTAACGAGGGTTCATAGTAGCTAGAAGGCAGGGGCGTGCATCCTATATAGGCTATTATGCAGAGCCTACCTTCATAAAAAACCGACAGAACAGCTAACCATAATTATTAATTACGTATTCAACAATAAACAATACATGTTCTGTCTACCTGTACTTATTCCTTACTAAAGCGCGCAACTTAGATCGTTACTGTGCAATTTAACCAATGTTAGGCTGCCGCGAGATCGCCTACTGTTTCACGCAAACTTACTCAATTTTCACTCACAGCCTACCCCCATCTGAAACCAATGCACGCCCCTGCTAGAAGGTGGAAGTGTTCTTTTTTTTTTGTTTCTTTTAAACTGGTTAATTACAATTATATATTTATATATATGCGTTTGCATGTCGCGTATTTTTTTTTCTTAGAGATATTCTGGTCTATATTGGGTAAGGGGTTAAGAAACTACGAGACCGATTAAGAATTACACGCGCGACACAACAAATTTGTTATGTCCATACGAATTTATAACTAATTACCAAAATTTATGCAAAATTAATTAAATGACAAAAAATTAAAAAAAACAATTAAAACAAATGCTACTAAAAAAATGCTATTATACAATTAATGAATACCTAAATGACAAACATTTTAAAAATATAAATGAATTCTCTTTCCAATGATAAATCAATATATAATGCCCCAAAAAATACTATTTAAATAATTACAATGATTATACAATATTCATTATTATTTTAACATACATACATTGTTACATTTTATATAAATTATTACCATTTTATTTACTCATTAAAATAAACTTCGAATGGCGTCATCCTCTCCGTCCTAACCTTATTGTTGTGCCCAACAGGGTCTATAATGATCTGTTTAATGCACCTACTTATAACACCTATGAAGCATTATATAACGCAATAAATATATTGAATTGAATTTATTGTCATTTATCGAAGTAAGAAATTGACATCCTTGTATTACAAGATACCTGACAATTAATTTTGCTCAGCACATCTAGCCCCAAATAAAATTTAAAAAGCTTGTCTTCTTAACTTATATTCTATAACCAGGAATCGAACCCAGGACCCTCTGCGTTCATGGTAAAACACAGCGCCACTACGCCATTGGGTCTTCTATTTGTAGCCACTAAGACACAATTAGTGTTTTACTAAAGGTTGTCGTGTTAAATTGTAAAATAACGCTCAAAGTTGTGCTCTCCCACTGGACAGAGTTAATAATTCTGAGCTCGAAGTTTTGTCTTTATTATTATTAGTTATTGCGCAGTGCAGACCCGCCTTATGAATGTTTTAGGCTATTCTGACCGGGCAACTCATAAACAAATCTGTTTCCCAAATAATGTAGTATAAACAATAACCTTTTTACCTCACTCACACACCTTTTTACCTCGGGAAGATTCTGGTTGTCATTAGAAATCTGAGTGCAAGAGTGCATTTGGTCCGCTAGCTAGCTAGTTTTTAAAATTCGAACCTTTCTATTCCATACTTTTCTATACCGCAAGTTTACTGAAAATGCATTAAATACTTATTTCATGTCAGTGCGCCAACCTCATTTCTTTGATATCATAATCGCACTGGCCAGCCACTGACCGGTGGCAGCACTGGACTGAATGAAAAAAAAAAAAATTAAAAAAAAATATTCTCTTTATTTAATTCACCTTTGTTTTGAAATCGTAATTTAATCGCACTCTGAGTAGTAAATCCATGGTAATTTCATTAAATATGAGTATGTCCAGCAGCGACGAAGATATTAATTTAACACCTGCAGAGTTAGTGCAAGCAGTATCTACACAATGCCAAATTGAGTTTTCTACCGAAATAATTGCGTGAAAGTGCTTAAAAGCGTACAATTTGTTCAATGCATGACAGATCGAACACCACGCGGGCGCAGTCGCGGGCGGAAGCTAGTTTATAGTAAACTGCCTCCAGAAGGAAAAAAAAAACTAATTTGTTTGGTGTATACAGGGTTATTTGTAAAACATCAACAACCTCTTAGAAGCTGATTCTGGTGGTCATATACAACAACTGTTTCTATGGGACCAACACTGAAATCAATTTTTTTTTCAAACTGATGTCAGCTGGTGGCGGCTTGTTATGGGGAAGTGATTTTTTTTTTGCGTTTCAATGTTGGTCCCATAGAAAAAGTTTTTGTATTTGACCCTGTATAGAGCTAAACTAAAAAGACACGTCATTATCTCTAGTCATTCAATGCTTCACTCAGCTTGACTTTCTCTGTTTGTGACAACTTAAATATTGGAACTTAGTTTTAAGTTCTCATGTAGATAATCGACAATTGTCTTAATGAGAATAAAGATTTTTAAACAGAAGCTCTATAAATTATTGCTTGAGCTTGAGTTACCGATAGATTAAAATAAAGCCCAATTTTATCCAGTTTCGTTCCGATCCCGTACCATTAGGATCAAAAACAGTATTCTCAAAAATGCAATGGTACTTAGTGATGCGATTGAAAATTAACTATTTTTGTCCCATTTTTAGTCGCATTACGTACTTTTTCTACTTTTACGTAATGTTATTCAGGGTGACCACAAAAGTAACGTCCAAAAAAATTTTTTTGGTGCTTCGTGGCACCACATACACCATACCTCATACAGTCAGTATCTGAATCACCCCTATGTATGTTCTACGATTTTTCGTAGTTTTTGAGTTACGATTTTTTGAATAGCGGAGTCTATGAAGTACTACTTTTTTATTATTATTATGAAAGCTTAGAGTCTGCCGCATTCTTTGAAGCTACTTAGAAACTAAGAAATTATCAGTTTAAATTTTTAATTATAAGTTGAAAATTTGAATGATAACTCACTTAACATTCATTATCTACTTTAGGTCAATTTTGTAGTAACTTCCATTAAAGTTATGAGGCTGTTTATTTTATGCATAAATGCACAGTTCATAGAGATTTAGCTGCAAGAAAAAAAAAACGAAGAAACCTTCAACTTTTTTTTTAGAAATTTTTGAAATTGATCCGATTGCAAAAATTCAAAACAACATCGTAACTCGAAAACTACGAAAAAACATATATAGGGGATTCAGATACCTCTCAACACGAGGCATCTAAAAAAATTTCTTGGACATCACTTTTCGGGCCTGTATATTACAAGAATACCGTTACTGATAAGGTAATATTTTGGACCGGATCGAAACTGTATCGCGACTGAATTATTACGGAAATTGGGCTTCTGGTCTAGGTTCGGGCTCCGAATTACAAAGCCAGTAGTCCCGAGTTCAAATCCAACAAGAGGCACATATATTTTGTGTGATGATTACGGAAATAAGTACTTGACAATTGGATGTCATGTATTGTTTAAGTGTGTCATAATATGTCTATCCGTCATAACTAGTCACCATAATATGATAGTACCTACTAGCCTAGCTATGTTTTGTTTGAGGCTACATAAATTGGTGTGATCGTTGGAAGAATTTATTATTCTGATAAGTGATAATCTGCTTTAAAACTACAAATTACTGCTTAAATTAAACATGAATTAAATTAAATTAATTTGTTTCGGAATGAACTGTTATTGTTGGCAAACACTTCAATTACTTTGGCACATGATCTCGACTGGTCTGTATCTTTAGAATCAATAGTCTGTCAATTGCTCATTTAAATTAAATTTAAATTAAATTTATTTACCTAAAACTTAAAATTTTAAGATCGCGTGAAATATTTATTTACATTTTTAAACGAAATAAATATGAAAAGATTACCAAAGGCGTAATTACCATTTTAAAAGTAAAAAATTCTATTATTTAGGATACTTAGTGGATAAGTTTAAATGGACTTCTAATAAAATGTAATTATTATATTATACTATGTTTTTTTTGCAAACTGAAAATGCGTAAAACAGTCTAGGAATATGTAATTTCTGTTGCCATTTCTAATCACAATGTAAAATACGTATAATATTTAAAGAGGATATTGTCCAATAAGAAATAAAGATCACTGACCCTTTACACTCGCTTACTCAAAAATTTCCAATAAGAAAGTTCCAACCCTAAAATTCCGCACGTACTTCGATGACCGTCCATTATTAACCAATGGACAGTGGGCATTAGGCAGTAAAACTCCGCCCATAAATGCTGGACATACGTGGGGTAGTTTTGGCCAATACTCGAACTTAGGATATTATTGAAATTTTATTTTTAAAAAAAAAACTGTGTTTTTATTTCTTCTTAATAGTCAAACTTTCATTATAAAATCTTCTATCGTAAATTAGAAATAATGATACACATGTTAGATATGCATGAATTGTATTTAATCCTTCTGACAAGTAACAATCGGTTTACCTTATTGATATTAGCACAAAATTTCGTTAGTTTTTTAGGTTTTGATTATTTTTTTAACTTTGAGTTCTTGTTGTGTATAAAAACATTGTTTTATAAAAATAAGTTTAAGACACGGTATTTTACAATCTGGATTACAAACTACTTTTAATTTATCGCCTATTTATTTTATACACATTATTCCCTAAAAATTGTAAGATCCAAACAAATTAAACGAATAGTTTCGCAGATGTCAGTCAGATTTTTAATAAGCTTATACCCGCGGCATGAGCCAGGCAAAGAACTATGCAATAAAAATTAAATAAGACAATTGTTTAATTACATTGTATATTTTTTCCCTTTCTAGTTAGGTACGTACCATAAATCCAGAAAAAAATATGCACATATACAGGGTTATTTGTAAAACATCAATAACCTCCTAGGGGCTGATTCTGGTGCTCATATAAAACACCTTTTTCTATGGTCACCAACATTGAGCTATAAAAAAAAATACTGCTCCATACAAACTGATGTCAACTGGTCGCCGGCTTAGTATGGGAAAGTGTTTTTTTGCGATTAAACTAAAATAACCCTGTATTCAGAGTTTTAAAAATGTAGGCCAAAATGTAGCAACATTAAATGTATATATTATAAAATACATAGTGGTGCGTGCTGGAAAAAAAAAATAATGAGAATAATAACTAGCTGGGTAACATTTTTGAATCAAACTGTACAACGATGTTGTTTTTAATAATAAATAATATTTGGCTAGTGATTACGTGCGTATGTTTGAAAAGATAACAGATTTTATGTGAGCGATGACCGTTAGATGTTTTATTATATTTTAATATTATAAAGTCCGCCATTATAATTTGACCATCTGCTATTTTTGACAATGCACTTTTTGCAAACTGCATTTTGCTAACAAAGGGGTAAGTTTCTAGAATAACTGGTTTTAGTTTGCATTCATAAATTTTGCAAAGACTTTTACCATAGTATGTATTAGAAGGGAGATATCAATTTAGTAGTATCATAATTTTAGTTTTCAAATCAGCTAAACTGTTTACCTTAAACGAAAGTAAATTGTTCTTTTTGGTGATAAATTATTTAAAAATTTTAAATAATGAAAACTAATTTTTATTTGTTAAATAGTCATCTAATGGCACTTTTACATGTCACATTTTATTGTTCTACAACAAAATATTAAAGTACATTTTCATATTTTTGTTGACGACCTCCGTAGCCAAGTCAAGGTGAGCATGCTGGACTCTCTAAAGATCTCTAAAGTCTCGGTTTCCATCAACGATAAAGTCAATGTAGATAACGATTATTTCTATGTTGTCTCTGGTCTGGGTGTTGTGGTACCCTTGTTTTTTTATTTCTATAACACACGTGGTTTAGCTACTAACCATATGATCAGAGCAACGTATGTGATGTTGTCTAATATTTATTCATAATTACTTATTTATACGAGTAAGTATATTTTGTCATCTTAAAATGATATTAGCAAAACTTATTTTAAGATAATTATGTTGCATTATTAGACCTTATTTGTTTGCCGATTACCAACTTATGCTCTCTAATGTTAACAAAAACAGAACATTCTTTCAAAGTCTAAAGTGACTGATTCGGAAGTGTTATAATTCCATTAAAATGATCAATGACAAAAATGTATCATAACTAATTACTTATCGGCACATCACAGCAATCAATAAAAATAATAATGACTGTCGACATGTGTCCCACAATAAATAATAAAACTTTATTATGTGAAAATAACATTTTTGCCCCACAGCACGCGTGGAAGGGTTAAATTTTGAGAGAAAATAGGGAAACGGGTCGGAGAGGTCACTTCGATCCGTAGGGCCGAATTGAAGGGTTAAAACGCCCTAATAATGGTCAGACGGGCCTGTATTCGCTGTTGTGGGGTGAAAATGTCGTTTACATACAGGGTGGGTTGGCAAATGAATAGATGCATGTTACTTTTAGGAACACGCGTCGGCCGGTTTGCTAACGCTGTCTGGGACTGGATAGCGCTTTATTAAATGTGAAATTAAATGCTTTGTAGCAGAGCAACTGAGAATAAATCCCACTAGAGCGGTTTCTTAACTGTATCCCGGATATTTATTTATATTATATTCTTGATACTTTATGTTCCAAATTAGCTTAATTCTGTGGTTTTTT
Source organism: Anania hortulata (assembly GCA_963576865.1). NCBI lineage: Eukaryota > Metazoa > Arthropoda > Insecta > Lepidoptera > Crambidae > Anania > Anania hortulata. The sequence goes on from OY756400.1 coordinate 5,286,140, forward strand.
GATTTGTTAGTAGCATAAATTAGATGTTTTTTTTGTTTAAGAACGCGATAATGATGTAAAGGCGTCCTTTATGCAAAAATGATACATTTTAACATTTTTATAGACCTTTCCTTGTTAATTTCCTTTCCTAATTAAGTAAAATTTTAACTGAACTTAACTTTAAGTAAAATATTTGTTTGTCTTATTAAGTTTTTTTCTTAATACTAGTTATTTAGAAATAAAACATACATACTAGATGCTTCATACAAAAATATTTCTAATTAAAAAAAATAGCAAACCGAATTCAAAAATCCTTTTAAATGAATTAGCCAACAAATGTAGCTTACAGATATCATACAAATCGTTTAGCAAACAGGAGGTGACATCTCGCAAATCTCGAAACTTTAAATAGACAAAACAACAAGTTCATTAGGACTTACGCTTCGCAAACAACTAGACAATAACAGTGCAACTACTTAAGTCTCCAAACAACCGAAGCCACGCCTCCGACATTCAAAATCTTCATTAAAGATCATTCTGTAGAATGTAATCAAAGCAATAGACGAAATAGGTGTGCATAGTTACAAAAAACCGACATAACTTGACCTACCCTGCCTCTCGCTGCCTTCGCAATTACTACGAATACTAAGGACGAGGCCTAATCAGCTGCAGCTCTAGTATTCCTGGTCTCAAACGCGGCTACAATCCGAATCAAAATTCAAAACCGCGCTCTCTCTTAATCCGTGTTGAGGATCACAATAAAAGGTAATACATTTTAACTCCTGCGGTGGGGTTACGCGAATTTGGGCCGTATTGCAATGGGGGATGAGGCTATAGAGAGTTGGGTAGCCCAAAATAAGATTACCCAAGCGAAAGTAGAAGGTGAAAGGGAGACATTTTGTTATAAGCCGCGACGCACAGTTAAAATTTTATTGACGTCTTAATATATTTTTTATCAATCATTTTTTTGTTCAATCATAATAAATAATTTTTTTGTTAACAAAGTTATACTAAAATTATGCTCTTAAGGTAAGTTCGTTTAATCTTATTTATTTATTTAAATTTATTTTGAAGCCAAAAGTTGGAACAAATTTTTTTTTTTTTTAAGTAGTAGTATATTAATGAATTATCCAACATACAATATTACATATCAATTCACATTATGCATAATTAAAATAAAATTATATCAGCAATAAGCGTCGTCAAATGGTTACAAAAATCTTTAAACAAACAAAATTTTGAAAGTCATACTACTTCACTATACTGGATTCCCACTCAACGCCCCGCCCGATCCGAAGGTCCCCATAACGCTAGCAGCATTGCCTCGCTGAATAGCTATGGAGACCCGCTGAACCAACCAAGACCCAGAGCGGGGATCATTTCTCTTTTCCCTCGTCGTCAATCGTCAAACGTCGTCAATTTTAATTTTGAGTTTTACAGTTATTCAGTTTTGATTAAATGTACCAACTACACTGCACAAAATCACTGCTTCTATTATAGAAACCTCAGAAGAATGCTACATTATTTATTTATTATACAACAAGGTTATTATACAACATTTTAAAAAAACCGAATCAATGACACGCTCATACATGCGTGTCATACTGCCGAAACACCAGCGAGGGTCTAGTTTACCAATTGCTAGAGCTTTGCATGAGCTCATCTGCATAGATATCACCATTTTCTTCATTTATATCCTCTTAGATTTGTTCTGTTCCGAAAGAAAAAGCGAGGTTTATTTTTTAACTAGACTTGATCCTCTTTAGACTTTGTTATCTCTAAACATACCTAAAACAGTTTTAAAAAAACAGCCGCTAATCACTGGCATACAAATCAAATTTTATTTTTCTCGTATCTTACTACTCGTATTTTTTCTATTATAAATATCGGAAAACCATGGCCCATCTAACATCTTGCTTGCCTAACATGCACGTAGAAGGAGATTATGAGTGCCACAGCCAACGTAATTTGAAATTTTTTAGGATTCCGTACATTTGAAAAAATTAAAAGGGAACCCATTGAATCACTTTGTTATCCGTCTGCGCGTAGATCGAATGCGTTTCATCAAGTTGAAATTAAAATTAAAAACCTGTCAATTTATTGCAGCTGTGAAAAATCAAACTTCTAAGTTATCACAATCAAATAGCCGAATATACCGCATATTTGCCGCACCAGCAATAGAATCAAAACCTATAGGATACTTCCTGTTGACTTAGTATCATAAAATTTTGCAAGTAGCAATGCCTTAGGTATAGCACAAGTAACGGAAAAATTATAAAAACCTTAAATTTGTAGATATGTTACTAACTCGGAGGAAGCGGTAAAAATCTTTCCGTTATGGACGTGTTTTCATACCTACAAGTTTGCACGGAACCCTCGGTGCGCGAGTCTAACTCGCACTTGGTCGTATTTTTTTTATTTTACCGTCGATCGCATCAGAAGAAAAAGTATTTTTATCTAAAGAAGTAAATTACGCAAAGCTGCTGGCAGCGGATGGAACAGATTAGCCGAGGATTGGATTCATAGGGAAAGGTCTAAATCCAGCAATGGACTGACGTGGTCTAATTATATTAAGTTGAGTAAAAAAAGTTAAATTTCTAGGTTCAGTATACGATGACCTTTTTCCCAGGTGGCGGTCTAACGGCGCGGCTGAAACCCCCTCATTTGTGCTTAGCAATTAACCCGAGGATCCGTGAGTGGAACACGTAAGGCGAAACCAAATGTTGCTGTAAAATGATTTCTTGAAGTCTTGTGCAAGGTTTGCATACTGTTTGCTAACTAAGATTCAGTAAGTACAATTGTTTTAAACTTTTTTTTAAGTCCTTTGCATTAACTAGTTCGATATATTATATTTTAGGCTCATTCATGTCACCTTGGGATGGCAATGCGCGGGCTTCATCGGTCGCCAAGCTGACCACTGTTGGGTTAGATGTTAGATATGTTTTCGAGTGGCGAACTGGAAGACGCAGCATGTTCAGGTCTCTAACCCGGTGGACTGACGACCTAGTCAAGGTTACGGGAACCACAGGATGCAAACGACTTGCAAGTGGACCTGCAAAGGTTGTTGAGGATGATGATGTGGTCCAAATATCGCCCTCATTGATGTAAGGCAAGAACGATTTATTATTTCATGTATTGGCTCCCAAGCTACCTATGTATCCTGGAATTAAAATCCTTTTTTTCCTTTTTTTTTCGACAAAAAAAAACAAAGAAAAACTTTTTTTTTCTGGGAATGTCAACCAGAAACTTGCCAATTTAGAAATGATCGTTTCTTACATTGACCTAATTAGTAATTGAACCCACACGCCACCCAGATTCATTAAGCCAATTTTGTTCTTTAACTTCTGCTCATAATCGTTGTTAAAATAACAGATTAAATAAAAAAATAAGCATAAAAAATTTAAAATTGGAAAAATTAAAAAAATAAACAAAAAAATCGAAACCCTGTTTAAAATCAACTTACAATGCGCAGACTGGCAACGTCGCTTTGCTATCTTGCTCGCACGGTGAGAAAAGGGTCGGACGTTAATTATTTTTTATGAAATTTTAAAATTAAAATCAATTTTTTTTGACGCTATAGTATTACGGGCCTTTCGTTAGTTAACATACTGAATAAGTAGGAATAAGAGAAGAGGAAGATTATATCTTACAATATTTCGTGACAGATTTTGACATTAAAAAGAAAATTAAAAATAATACAAGACAACATTTGCATAAAAACTGGTTTTCAAACAAAACCAGTTTAAACCCTATATAGCCTTAACATGAGTCATTTGTACCAACGCAAGGTAAATAACAAAGAATTTATAACACAAAAGGCTTCCAGGGAGGGAATGTGGACAATTTTACACGACTATTTACAACCCCGCTGTCCAACGGTCTCGGAAAATTGTCGACACTAGGGATGGGACACGCCCAGACCGAATATCGCCTAATTTATTTATTTTGCCTGATAACAAAAAAAAGTTAGTAAACTTATTTTTAGTGCACGGGACTAGCTTTTTTATATACAGAGATGGATAAGGTTCTTGGTACCTAAGTGTTTTTATTGATTTTTGTGAACATAAAGACTACCTACCTATTTTAAACGTTATTTTTTAATAACATGCTACCTAAATCTAAGACAGTCAATTACAAAGGAATTTAGAATATCGACTGCCTTATGTTGGAATTGTAGCTGTGACTCTTCGCTATCCATTGACTATATTCCAACAGAGCTATACCCAGGATATTATTTAACCTGAAGAATGTTCAGGTAGTTCTCAAATAAAAATAAATAAAAATAAATATAAAAAAACACTAGCTATGTAAATAAGTAAGAATTAACTTGGAACATTAATTTTGTCTTTGGAATATCTTAAGTATGACTCTCTTCCTTTACAATGGCTGCAAGTCAAACGACTTAAGATCGCCAATCTTGTAGACGTTACGCTATTCAAAGCCACTTTTATACTTACTCGTACGTATAAAAGCTGTTATAAGTCAGCTTGCGTTTATCACATTCTATGAACTGACTATTTACATCAAATATTATTATGAGAATCCCCTAATTGTGAGTCAGATACAAGCTAATGACACGGAATAAATAATAGTTTAATAATTATTATATTAGTGCATAATAATTTGATAAAGAATTTAAAAAATTATTACTTGCCAAGGCATATTATGATTTGAATGAATATTTCAGGGACAAATTTTAAATATCATAATTTCTTGACATCTTTGACATAATTTTACTGTTAATGTTATTTTTCCCTACAATATAATGATAAACTGACTATGTATAAATTTGAATTTTTATTTTGACAATTGTAATTTAATTTTAAAATGTAAATTTTGACTTTTTTATGAATGACCAATTTATGAATCTAATATTGTATGAATGTAATATAATGATGACATGTAAATGTAATTATAAATTTAATTTGTTTAAATAATTTTAATTCACGAATGCCTTATGAAGGTTGTAATGTTACAATTGACCATCTATAATGTACATTATGAAGTGATTAAATGAATATGAATAGGAATATGAATAGTACTGGATATCAGAAGTAAGCCTTCACACAATGCGCGCTTGAGCAACGCATCGCCCGCGGATACTAAATCTCGGGACATGCTGGAACAGTTCAAGCACTAGTACCACCACCATAATTTACGTATCAATTCAAAATTAATGGTGAGGTTATCTATCTAATCTATACTTACATATAAAAACATGAATCTCTATTTCCCTTGGTTATCGCATCACGCGTGAACGGATGGAACAATTTCGCAAATTCTTTTTTTGTTGTGGTAACTGTGCTCAGCAGAAGGTTCTTTTAAAAGAAAAAAATGAGAAAGTTGCTCAGAAGAGACCACGCGAACAAAGTCGCGGGCAACAGCTAGTAATGAATAATAATGTCATTCGTTTCTTCATTTTTATTTTCAATTTGTTTGTATCTATTTAAAATAATCTATTAGACACAGATTGTTCCAACCTTTCACGTATATGTTCTGTGCTAAAGCAAGTAGAGTATTTTTTTAATACTATCGATAACTCCACAATCAGCGTTACTCCGCATCATCAACACCGCATTCGGAAAATCTACACTTAACCAGAAGAGCCAGCCCTCCCATTTATCCTTACACTCGCTGTCCTGTGGGAAGGGGGTGGAGAGTGGCAGTGGGGTGCAATCTGCGACAGGCGACGCGACTTGCGACCAAGATTTTTATTGTGTTATTAATAGCTTAGGCTTAGTCTTTTTAAATACTATGGCATCTAAATTGAAAAATACCCTAAAAAATTCTTAGTCTCACTAATTGTATCTAATTAAATTTAAAAAGAGGTTGTTTTGAAATAGAAATCAAATAAGTCGATTAATTGGAGTGATCCAAAAAGGTTAAAAAAATCTTAAGATGAAACATTTTTTAACTAAATATTATTTTCTTATAATAAAGTTCATATCTAATGAGATTCTTGTAGAATAAAGAATTATAGTCCAGTCAAGAAAAATATATCTACAGGCAATATTTTAATAGGCTTACGAAACAAATATGCTACTGAAAAACAATACACACATCTAACATCCAAAAACAAAAACCCCCAGTAATTACAGCACACGTAGGCGGGGGCCCCAACTCCTAACCCCCCAAGGGGTAAGGGGGCGTTCCGGCCCATCAGTCTGGCCACGGCAATTCAGATGATGAATTAATCCAACAAATGTGACGCTATCACTTAGCCCTAATGTAGGGGTATAATGTTACCCCCAAATTTCGGCTACACTTTCAAATTCGGAGACTTTAATGCGGACCTTTGTTTTGCAGATTAGAATGTTTTTGCGGAGTGCTGGAAAATGGACCATTCCTTTACGTTGAAAATATAACGGCGCAGCTAACTAAAGTGTAATAATTATCGTCGATCATTGTGGTTACTAAATATTTTAGTACTATTTATATATACTTAAGAAGTTTAAAGCTAAAAAACAAACTTTAAAAGTAAATTAATTTACCTTATGATAAACATGCAGGTAATTTCGTTGCTACATTTAGAGCGACTGGTGAATCGGTGGCTATTTATTTATTCATTTATTTATTTTAGGAAGACCAAGGTTTAAAAATTTTTAATACACCTATTATATATATACAAAAATAACACTAAAAAAAACCACTTACAGTTTCACACAGATAGGATTTGCTAGAACATTATACTCTTAATAAATAACAACTTTTAACACATAGGGTAAAATAAAAAATTAAATCTATTCTTACTACAATTGTTTTGAGTAGGAAGTAAATTACTTTTTTTCAAAACTTGTTCCAAACTAATGTTCCCATGGTATTTTTATTGTGACTGGATATGAATTTAAATTTGATAACAACAAAAAGTCATCATCATCATTATTTCAGCCATAGGACGTCCACTGCTGAACATAGGCCTCCCCCAGTGACTTCCATATTGGCCGGTTGGAAGCGGCCTGCATCCAGCGGCTTCCTGCAACCTTTCAGCCTGCCTAGCATGAGCACTAAAACACGATATGATATAATATGATATAGCGATATATCGACACCAACTGTAAAAATATGATAGATATAGCCGCCATGTTGAATCGCCGTGCCAGTGACGTCACATATTATGATCGCTGTTTCGATAAAAATTCAAAATGGCGGCCATATCTATCATATTTTTACAGTTGGTGTCGATATATCGCTATATCGTATCAAATCTGATATGTTGCTGGTGAATCTTTTCCAATAAATAAATAAATAAATATCATATCGTGATTTTAGTTGTCATGCTAGGGGGGCAGGTCGTCTGTCCACATTGTAGGTAGACGTCCTACGCTGCGCTTGCCGGTTCATGGCCTCCATTATAGAATCTTTCTGCCCACCCGCAATTTTCTGAACTACCACTCAAAGTATGATAAAAAAAACAAGGAAAGCGCCCATATTTTAATCCAAAATCCTAACCAAGCAAGGTTAACAGCTAAAGCGTTTTTACTGTGTTACTCGTACTAAACGAGTAATCACAAAACACAAGTGTACCAATTTCCCAAAAAACTTGCCAAATTCCGCAGACATTTGAAAACCGCCTACATCAAACTAAAACTCGTTACAAAACGCGTCTCCTGAATAAAGGTGTTGTTTTAATTACATTATCAGGCCGGCACACGCGTGTTAGACCCTCCTCACGGAAGACATTCAAATAATGGCCCCAGAAAAGTGGGGCGCGGGTACAATGGGCCCCGCAAGTTTTGATTGCGATTCGCCTGTCGCGGTTGAAGGGTTCGATGAATTGTCGAGATGTCTTGCTTCTTTGGAAGTTTGCTAATGTACCTACTTGTGCTTAGTTTCGTGGGTGGTGAGTGTGGCCAATGGTTGTGAAAGTTAGTCGAGCGAAAAGTTGACCACTTGATCGCGTTAAGGTGATTGGGAGAAACACTGAATGTTTATAGCTTGTAGTATTCTAGATACTACTGTGTTTAGGTACTTACGTTTTACTATCATTCATAGGTATCATCATAATATATCTATGTTTCCACATTTCGCAGCAAATTAGGAAATAATAAATTTCGCGAAAATCTCAATCAAACTGTCAAAATCGACTTTTTCTACTGACTGACAATTCATGTCTATTTATTCTTTCTTTTTCTAGCATAGTTTTTTTATACCTATATATATAAGGTTATACTATAATTGTATTTTCAAAATAATCATTTATAATGTTTCGGCTAGCGTAAGCGTCTGGATTTTTATATCTATTTATGTTTGTCTACTGATTATCAAAATTTTAATTTAATGCAATGTAGATTCCAAACAGATGGACTAATTCTAAACTACCTTTTTTTTGTTGTAAAAGTGTTAAGAACATACTCACTCATAACATCAAGTCACTATGATCCAAGAAAATATGTTCATTCGTTAGAAGATTGTCAGGTTTTTTTCTAGTTGATGAAGGGATGTAAGCAGCATCCACAAGCCTGATCGATTCGAAATTTGGTATCCTATTACTTAAATTATGTTATGGAGAAGTCAGAAAGAACATGGTAGCCTTGGACTGATGCTGGATATGCAGGAAACAACTCCTCTCAAACTTGCAGTACATATCACTAGAATGGTCTCAATGAGTAGGTTATTAAAACGAGTTTAAATGATGATCACTCTTAGCAACTTTGAAATAAAAGTAACATAAAATAAATAAAAATCCCGATGCAAATTCACCTCCGATATATAAATAGCACAGATTCATTCAAATCACTATCTTGATTAGAAAGTGACAAAATAGAAAAGTTCGTTTTTTACACTAACCCGACCGGGAATCGAACTCAGGATCTCAGAGATGACGACGCCAAGTCCGGCATGCTCGCCTCTTGGCTACAGAGGTCGTATAAAATGTTGTCTAACAAATATAACCCTAAGCAAACTATCACTAAGCATCTTAAAATAATAAGCTAAGAATTATATTCCTAACCCACACAAGAATTTTAATATCACCACTCGTTATTGTCACGGAGATAGTACTTGCCAAAATTAAGTCGGGCGCAATCTAACCCCACACACACCCGACGGGGGACAAACTTCCCCGACGCACACTACCACGGACAAAAGTTGGTCGGGGGCACGTTGACCAATAGCATGCATTTAACCCTTCAAGGATTAGAGAGCATTGTTTCAAATCTCCCAGTTTCACTTTAACGCTCGAATTTAGAACGCCGCCATTTTGTTCATTTAAAATGGACGCTCTAACAATGGTCACTATTGTTTCTGGAGTACGCTAGACCGACCGGCTCTGCAGTGCAGTGACTGAACGAATGCTCCATTGTTTTACCGTTTTCTAAATTTGAATTTTTTATGCTATGGACGGCAGCTGTAGTCTTGTTGTTGGACTGGATAACTAGATAGGAATATCTGATCGGGATTTGGTAATAGAACGGGGTTAATGTGTTTTTATTTTTCTACTTAGTTAACGTAATTATTCCTTAGGATGAGCAAGTCAGGGTTTTTTAAAAATGTATTAACTTAAATAGTATATTATATTATTATATATTATAATATAAATTGCCAGTCATATTTAAGGATATTATGGTTGTGCCCTTGAAGAAAACTAAACTACTTTGCCAAAGAAACATAGACTAAAAAATAATTAAAGAAGATACTCTACTACTAGCTCTACCGAAGTATTTGTAGCCAAAAAATTTTTTTTACTACCGTCTAGTCTAGTCTACTGACTTTTCCTATGGAACCAACTTTAAAATTCCAAAAAATTCGATTCCTTATTATTATTATCGCTGACTTGCTGTTATCAGTTTGTATGGAATAGTGAATTTTACATAGATTTCAATGTTTGTCTCATATAAATTATCATTCATGTTCATGGAGGGAATATCCTGTAAACGTCTTTAAGACGGTTAAAAAGCATGGCGTATAGAGCCAGCCGTTGCGGGTTCGAATCCCGCAAGGAGTAAATGTTTGTGTAATTAACAAGAGCAATTTGCACCTAAGTTAAGGATGTATATAAATGTATTTAAGTATTTTATCCATTCGCCATAGTACAACCTCTGCTTAGTTTGAAGTGAGATATTAATTGGTATAATTGTTGGAAAAAATGATTATTTATATTTTATTTGGTAGTGATATTTTATGAGCACAACCATAATATAGTGAACTATGGCTGACCGTTTCTGAAACACGTTGTATAAGTTATAAAATAGTTGTGTATTGGTAAACAAAGTAAAAACATGTTTTGGTATCAACGTTTTTGAATTTCATAGAGACAATAATATTTTAAATTATATATTTAACCATTCCAGTTACACTATGTATATGTAGACTAATAACAGAAAAAGATATTGTAAGGCTAAAATATGACTAAAACAAATCCCTTTTTTAAGGATTTTTATTTTGTTTAATTGAAACATATTTTTTTAACTCCAAGGTCACCTGTTAGATAACGCTGCATTGCACTAAGCAATTGTACTCAACGTGCAATAAAGTAAATTTAAAATAAATAAACGTTATTAAAGGTGCATTTATTTTATAACTCGGCAAAGCTCTACACTAATGAGTATAATTTTTACAATAAGCATTTATTTAGTTGTTTATTTAAATAATATTTAATTTATCAAGTGGGTTTTGTAATACTTTACTTTCTAATACTGTTTGCTTAATAAACAATTTAAAAAGCATATTTACTCGTTATTTAAAATCCAAGCTTAAATTCTCCCTTAGCGAGTCGGCTTTCAATCATGAATTAAAGTTGAACCTGTATTACTAGTTCTCATTGTCACCTTTGAAAACAGCGTACTGGGGTCAGTCCAACTAGATCATTCTTTTGTGCTGACGAACCAGCGGTAGGCTCACAAAAAAATATTGCCCGAATTGAGGTAATATTGTCTAATTTTCGGTAATATAGTTTTGTCAACAGAAGGCGCGTTTGCCCCAACGAGCAGTGGAGGGTTATTTGACAAATTATTACCAGTCGAAATAATGGGTATGTTGATGTTTGCGTTTTTGTATCATCGATCATTTTAGTGGTATGTGTGAACGGAGGAATGTTGGTTGAAAGTTAGCTTGCAGGGTTAAAAGAAAAGGTAAAACATTATTTTTTATTTTTTATTGTGGTACATTAACATCACATATGATATACAGGGTGTCAGGTTATGCCCCTTTTAAGCCAAAATATTTATCTGCAAACATATGCTTAAAAAAACTATGGAGAAGTCAGAAATTTTTATCATCACTTTCATTTTTTAATTTTCATAGAGAACTTAAATACTTAGGAACCATTTATAGCTTTAAAGATACAAAAATATTTAATAAGGATGACTTATTTAAAACTGTAGATTCTATTTCAATCTGTTTTTTATGCTAAATTACTTTACAATTTCCAAGTGGACCCTTTGCTGTACATGTACTTCATTGAAAAATAGTGACTGACTCGACTGGGGATCGATCCTGGTACAGCGCCACTCCGCTATTGTGTCGATTTAGTATTAATACTATTTTGTCTTGTTACTTGTTACTTGGTAGATAGATACTCGGTATCTATAAAATTCGAAAGTAAAATATAAAAAAAGACATAAATACAAATAGTTCTCGTTCAATTTTGAATCATCGTAGTTTCAGGTCTTAATGCACGTAAAGGAGGTACATTCAGGCAAGTAGTGCCCCTGAATTAGCGACTCAAAACTTCTTAATACGAATATCGCACAAAATCTCATCAAAATACGGTTCATAACAGCGCACAATAATGTTACTACAATCGCTGCGTCTTTAGCTAGCGAAAATTTGGGAAAATAATACTTTTCGCATGGACGCGATTGTTCGATTAAAAAACTCTATACATAGTTTATAGTTATCAAGTTGGCCTATCAATTGACGTATAAACGAATTAAATCGGTTTAGCGGTTATAAAGAAGAAAGAGAATTAGCACTTTTTTGTTAGATTTTTCAATGATTTCAATATCTTTTTCTCCTTAAATATAGATACTAAAAACAAATGCTTTGCTCAAAATATTGAGAAGGATTTGAAAATTGTTAGCATATTTTTATTTTAGGCTTACATTTGGCGACTACACTCGCCTTAAAACTATATTTGGCCTTACAAAATGGTGATCAGACTGGGCCACAGGTGGACTAAGCGAAGCGTCCACGCAGAGAAACAAAGAGCCAATAGACTTTAACGAACCCCGGTCCTAATAGCATTTGTTAACCATTGCCAGGCAAAATACAAAGGAGTTGCAATTTACTGCAATTTTCAGGATTTTTGGCAATCAGAAAGTGTGAACTTCACGTATACGTTAAGTTATTGTTTATTTACTTTATAATCTCAGATCCACTTTTAGAAACTTTTTAAATCAAAATTTAACCTAAACCTGGTTTTAATTGTCCTTTTGTATCTGACATTTATTTCAAGTAGATACGAGAGTGATAGAGGTTTTAAACCAGATTTATTCCTAAACAATGATTCAGAAAGCCGTAGCAGTGGCCTTTAACCCGTTAACATCCAAGCAGTCTCATGAGACCGCATAAGAATAGAGTTTCTATTGTGTCTCGTTTACGTATGCTTGATCAGTGAGATCTATTACCCAAAGGTTGTTTTCTGCATAAACTGTGTGTATTTTTTTCTTTTGTCTCACTACTTAAAGTAGATGAGTTGAAATATCATATTAACGAGTAGTGGTATTTACCGAAAACTTGTTTATACAGATTTTATACATTATACTTTTACATTCTATAGTGCAGTTTAAAAGTTCCTGTCTCTTGGAGAGAGATGTTTGTAATAGTTTTGATTTAATGACTGGCCAGCCAGTTTGTTAGACCCTGACCGGTCTGCACCCAAAAATGGCCGTCCAGTCATCTTTGTTTGACGTCTTTGGTAGGTTATAACAGTAGATCTTATGTACATTGGTAGGGCGTTATGGATTTCAGGTGTGTTCGTTTATATCCTCGCGATGTTGAAGCAAATTGCTAATTAAGTACTGTAAGAACGATGAGTGAAGTTTTGAATGAAGGTCAAAGCATGACAGATTACGAAACCTTAGTAAGTGAAAGAGACGGAGAAGAATCGGAGAATGAATAATTGAGGGAATAGTAAAAGGATTTGTGTAAAACAAAATAAGTAATAAAGTGATATTTTTTAAATTTAGTCCTAAATTATAACTGTATTATTGTTTAAATGTTTTTCCTTGTTAGCTCTGTTGTCAGTCGCAACTTGGCCGCAGCTTAGAAGATTTCCTGATAAGAGCAAGTGGGCCACACTGACTAGGTATATGCCAAGTATATCTGTTGGAATTAGTATTAGCATATAAACGACCAGAGCTAGACGATTGGCCGACGGAACACTGGATTTACTATGAGCCACATGAGATAAAGCATTACAGAGAAATTGCCAGTAGCTTAGTGGTTAAAATTGTATGACTCCAAAGTCCATTCTGGATTTCACCTTTTTGCAAATTATTCATTTGACCGTTGATGACCGACACAGATTGCCTAAATAAATGACAATTGATGAAGGCACTCAAAAAACACAGCCCAACGGATTACCAAGCTAAAATGGCAGTGAGCAGGGCACATAGCACGTAGAACTGACGGCCGAGGGGCCAGAAAGGTTCTAGAATGGTGGCCACGTACCGGCAAGCGCAGCGTAGGACGTCCGTCTACCCACAAGGTGCACATACTACCTGGTAAAGGTCGCAGGAAGATGCTGGGTGCAGGCCGCTTCCAACCAGCCAATCTGGAAGTCAATGGGGGAGGCCTATGTTCAGCAGTGGACGTCCTATGGCTGAAATTATGATGATGACGACCGTCTGGTGTAGAGGTTCGCGCTCCGGACTACAAAGCCAGCGGTTGCGGGTTCGAATCTTGCAATGGGAAAATGTTTGTGTGATGAATATGAGCATTACAAATGTTAAGTCATGGATGTTTATAAAAGTATTTAAGTATGTTTATCCGTTATCTAGTCGCCATAATACAAGCTAAGCTTAGTTTGGGGCTAGATAATTGATGTGATTGTGAAAACAATTAAATATTTATTATACGGACTCTAAATATAACAAACTCTTTAACAAGTAAAACTAAACGTGCTCTTTCATAACCAAATCCCATAACAGAATCCTAAGGAATTTCTAGAAAAAACTCATGCTAAAAAGCTGGCATAGATTGAGACTCAAAAGGCGAGGCCAATAACAAGGAAGCACTGCAATAGTGTAAATTACCAATTAGGGCCTGCAGTAAAAAATAAACAACTCTACACTCCAACACGTTGGGTTCTGTTGGATTTTTTCGTTATAAATAAATATAAATATTGGACAACATCACATACATTGCTCTAATCCGATGGCAAGTAGCCAAAGCACTTGTGTTACAGAAATCAGAAACAACGACGGTACCACAACACCCAGACCCTTGACAATATAGAAAAGTATTTTTTCTTTATCGAATATTATATTTTTATTGATATGTTACCTTTAGATATCTGCAGTGGATATCTCTCCAGTATTCACTTCCACGTACGTGTGGGTACGACTGCAAAGAATTCAGTTCCCAGCCGCCAACAGGAGGCGTGTCGTAAGAGGCGATTAATTCCTATAGCACGAGACGGGCAGTGTCTTCGTGCAAAATCTTTTTAAAAACTGCGTTCGCAAACCGGCCTGCAAAGCGTAGCCAGTATTGGCAATCCCCCCCGATGATAATTCAATGGGGGAAGCCTTTGTTCAGCAGCTTCCACAAAGTCTACAACATCTGTATAACATCATGTTTGACTGGTAGATTTCGACGTATTGCATTAAGGTTGGCTTAAATGACGTCAGGAGATATCTTTTCCATATTCGCTCCCAAACGGTCTAGAATATCTGCATAACATCAAGTTTGACTGAGAGATAATGACGTTTATTATTAAGTCCGGTTAGTTGCTGGTTCGAATCCCGCAAGAGGTTTTTCCCCATTCCGGGATTCGAACCCGCAACCGTTTGACTTTGAGGTCCGGAGCGCAAACCATATCACCAGACTGTCGTCCTCAATCAGGTAACCAGATTTATAGAAAGTGGTAGTAGGTACCTTATAAATCTCACAAGCAAAGGTCTCCTATAAAACCTTCCACCGATTTCTATCCAGCGCAAAAGTTATGAGCACGAGCATTTTCATCTAAGTCATGTTTATAAAAATATTTAGGTGTATATCCGATATTTTAATCCGTTTAGCTTTAAGTCTAATTACAAACTCGTGTAATAGTATGTTCATGCAAAAAAAATATGAAATTTTGTTTATAAAATGTAGTTTGTTTATCTATTTCCTACTTGTTTTATGAATAAATGAAAAGGTTCACACGATACGGAACCCCAAAACTATCGCTGTGTCGGTATTGTACACGTTAATTAGCATTGCGACTGGAGTGGGCGCGAATTGCCACTCGTCCCCCGATTGTCGGGATTGCCACTTTTTCTCGATTGTGGTATTTGCCACTCTCGCCGTAGTTTGCCACTTGCAATGCAACGATCAGGTGATGCGCCGATGCCAATTAGTGACACTAAACACGGTAGAACGTGATGCACTAGATGTTCATGTTTTTGTAGATTAATTATACAAAGTGTAGTGTTAAGATACAGATATTTCAAGACTATAATATGTATTTTGTGTTTATGATACCTTTGGCAAAGAGACATGGGCTGAAATATGAAACATAATTTTTGACCTTCCAAACATCGATCATTATTTTAACCGGGCGTTTTTATTTTATTTTAAGGGACTAATTTTTTTTTTATTTCGTCTCATTCTGTGGCAAACTTATTCATTTTTATGGGCGAAATAATTTTCTGAAATATTGCTGAACCTTTACGTTACACGTTGTTAAATTAAATGTTTTTTTGTGTTCAGCTTTTCTTAATTTTATCTTCGGTTTTCTATTAATTTGATATTTTGTATTTTATCAGAAACCTTTTTTAAACACGCTGCCAACATGTCATATTACGAAATATGGAAACGTAAATGCAAGAGTGAAACAAATAAAAAATCGTCAAAGATGAACGCTCGCTGAACGGCGCCCGTCGATAAAACCACCTATGGCTTTAAGAAGCGAACAGCACTTAAGGAGGATGGGGATATGCAAGAAAGCGACAGTAATGGTTAGATGTCATTTTTATTTATTTAATAAACGGAATCCTGACATGATTAAACGATTGGCAAGTATCATTGGTAAAAAAAAAACTTATTTTATTTTCATTAAATAATTAATAATTATGCACCAGACAACACACTGTTGTCATGGTCAGGAAGTAAAGAGTAACTCATAGGATACAGAACACCAGCGTCATGGCCGGGGTCTTACCTCCGCCAAGACATATGCTGAAATACTATTTTGTCTTAATATATAAAAAAAATATTGGTCAATGCTATATTTTCCTTTTTTATTTTACGTTTTTTGTTTAAGGAACCAAGTAAATATATTTATTGTAATGCACACGTATAAAGTACAGCTTTATACCTCTACATTGCGTAAAGTCGTTCAAAGTTACAAGCAGCGGCGACTGTCATTAAAGGCTTTTAATTCTTCATGTTTCCTCCATTCACATACCCGATACGCACCGTGAATGAAAATCGTGGAAATATTGTGTTTTTTATGGTTCTTAACTGCACGTTGCATAACGTCGTTCAAAGCTGAAGGCAGCGCGGCCGTCATTAAAAGGCTTTTAATTCTTGATGCTTTCTCTATTCACATGCCCGATACGCGCTCTGAAACAAAATATAAAATTGTTTGCAATACATTTGCAATAGAACAGCTTTGTAGGTACTTGATACGTCATTCTATTGTTATTGTTTTTATTGAGAGAGTATTAGATTTGTAATAACTGCCTGTCGATTCTAGGAAACACGCAGGTAAACTCTAAGGTCGCTCTAAATGTCACCTAAGCGGTTCAAACGAACTTAGCTTCTCTTTGGATTATGAAGTGGGTCCACAATATTACTTATCGTCGATAAGTAAGTTCAGAGTAAAAGTCAGCGCGGTTATGTTAACAGAATGGCACTGCTGAAGCAGAAGTAGATTAGCCAACTTTGAGTAACGTGTGCGATTCTTAAGATTTTTCTTTTGTTTTTAGAGCTAAATATTCGCCACAGCAAGAGGTATTTTAAGATTTCGTATGAATGAACGTTAATTAGCTAGTTACAAGGACATAATTATTCGTAATTATCATTTTAAGGACTCGGTAATTAAAAATAAACTGTCTGTCCATCTGGGAACACCTTTTTCAAACACGGTATTTGATATTAATTTGGACTTGATAACTCTACCCGTTTCTGAAAAAATGGGTCTTAACAAACGGACGGGACAATGATCCTATAATTAGTAGTTAGGTACTTTTATAAAAACAGAATACTCATAGAAAGTAAACAATAATGCAATAAGGTTCATTTTGCAAGCTTTGTCGTTGCAACTTGCATAATCCCTTTGAAGGTTCCACGCAAAAGATCTTTTGTCACTACAATGTATAATCAGCTACAACGTCATGTAAATCTTTCCACGATCAGTCATAATAAAATCGCAACATAAAAAAACTATATTGTGATTAGGTTTTTAAACCTAATTTGTTCTTATTAATTATGTAAAATCTTTTTTTAATCCTTAAAACCTGAAAAAAATTATCTTTATAAATTTTGTTTGTATTCTTAAACAGTCTTAAAAATCTATAAAAATGAGTTTACTAACTTATTTTACTGGCATGTTTCACCAATATATAGATACTCTTTCTTTACTGCTTACCACACACAAACAGTACAGAGAAAAAATACATTAAGAATGGTACAATCTAAACAATACTTGATTTTTATTTATAAATATTTTTGTTTTTAATATTTTATGATTTTTTAATGTTTTATTTGAGTATTTAGCGGCTCTTTATCTCATTTTAAAGTAGCCTTCGGTCTATTTTACACGTGGCATTCCATTTTTCGCACTTAGTTAAATAACGCACCACTGTCAAACAATTCTAGCTTTCGACAGTTAGTCAACCTATACTCAATTATCCCCAGTCTATACAAATTAAGGTTGAAACAATACTGTTTTGAGTTCTGCTCACAGCTAGTTCCCTAGCCCAAACACGTTGAACGCCTTGCACCTTACTGGTGACCCACAAATAATATATTACCTACAGAGTGATTTTTTAATGAGTGTAAAATATTTAAGGGTTTAAAACTACTTTGCCTAGGAAACTAGTTACCTATTAATTTAATTTTGTTAGCGTATCAAAATTATTTCTTGACAAGAACAAAAACGTTGTTACAGTAACAAAACTAGGTGGAGATAGGTAATTAGTATCTTGGGCAAAGTTGTTTGTTATTATGAGTTCCAAATATTTTACACTTACAAAAATTCACCCTATGTTTTAATTTTGACCATTTTTTTGGCAGATAAAGATTAAACCATTCATTTTGGTAGCTGAGTGTACACGCATTCTTTCAGCTTTCACGGATCAGTCACACAATATCTCTTCGCTTCATTTCCTTCGTGTTTTTGCAACAATGCCTAGCGACGTTTGCTACTATGAGCTTATTAGACTCATAATATGTCTTCGTAAATGAACATAATGGGCCAATGTGGATTCTAGATGCATGAGGAAAATGACGTAGCTTTTCTTGCACAAAACGGAAACTTGACATGTTTTAAAGATATAGAAATACAGACCGTGGTTTGTTATGTCGTGACTATTTTTCATCATTCATCATTTCAGCCATAGGACGTCCACTGCTGAACATAGGCCTCCCCCATTGACTTCCAGATTGGCCGGTTGGAAGCGGCCTGCATCCAGCGTCTTCCTGCGACCTTTACCAGGTCGTCTGACCACCTTGTGGACGTCCTACGCTGCGCTTGCCGGTACGCGGCCTCCATTCTAGAACCTTTCTGCCCCATTGGCCATCAGTTCTACGTGCTAAGTGCCCCGCCCACTGCCACTTCAGCTTGCTAATCCGTTGGGCTATGTCAGCGACTTTTGTTCGTTTACGGATCTCTTCATTCGTTCATTCATCGTCGAATCCAACTCGGCTGGGCAGCGTTCGGGAAACTACACCACGTCTTCTCGTCCAAAATACCTCAGTGCCTCAAGACGAAAGTCTACAACCAGTGTGTGTTACCAGTGATGACATATGGAACTGAAACGTGGCCTCTCACTATGGGCCTCATAAGAAAGCTCAAGGTCGCACAGCGTGCTATGGAAAGGGTGACTATTTTTACTCAACTCTATTAATATAAATAAATAAAGTTTATTCAAAATCACACAAATCACCTAGCCACAAACGAGTCAACGTCAAGTTCACCAAACATTTCGAATTTACGCTACGTTTTGTGCTACATTGATGACTGTAATTAAAGTGATGAAGATTTATGATTCATACTTATATTCAATCTTTCTTGCACAACTTTATTAGTATGTTTTTTTTTTTCATTTTTAAAATTATGTAAGTACCAATTAAAACTAAACCTTACCAAACTAATATTTATAAAGTATTATGCTTTATTTATATGCTTTTATTTGAATCGTCAATCCAACAGTTTTCTCCATAGGTTTTTTACCCTTACAAAAACTAAGAAAATTGAAATTTGAGTGCCTGAAGTTGGAATCAATTACATAATCTTACACTTATATTAAATTATACTAAACCATCTATTATATTCACGTATACACTAACCTAACAACGGGCATGGGTCTCTAATCACTTTCACTTTATTTTCAGTGTGGGTAATCCATCCCTAATACCAAGAGTTAGGTTAGATTAGGTTAGGAGAGGTCTGATGGCAAAAGCATTTGGAGCTGGTCTAGACTTATCGCATCTGATCTAGGATCATGGTCAATCAAACATATCTACCCCAAGTGTCAAAGGGACAAATCGAAAGCACGATGAATACGAGTGGACCATGGAAGGCCACTATAACAAATAAACTTTTATTATTCGTATATTCACTGGATAAATGATACAAACAAATCCGCCACCGCGTCTGTGGCCTTAAGTTCGATGGGTGTTAGTGTAAGCAGTTTTTGTTTTTCATATCATGGAAATAACTATGATTTTTTAATAATTGGCCTTCGAAGGAGCATGACCTTCCATGGTCTACCCACCTGAAAGGTAGAAACGTTTAGAATGCCACTATCGGAGAGCTTCCACCCGGTAAAGACCTTCCGTTGCCGACCTGGAAAGCCATAAACAGGCTGCGAACACAGGCGGCCGTTACAAGGAAAATCTAATAAACTGAAGGTACATTGACGGCACCAACAGCAAGTGTGTCTGCGGTGATTCTCCCCAAACCATGGGCTACCTTCTATCATGTCCCGCGTGTTCAGACAGCTGCACACGCGAAGACCTATTACGCGCCACCGATAGTGCGGTTTGTGTGGAGGAATACTGGTCATCAAAAATTTGAGAGCTCTGCATTGACACGAGAAGAAGAAGATTGAATTCTTAGGTAGGACTTCCATCCACAAGCTGGACAGACACCCTGGAAAATTTTCAAAAATCCGCTGAATGCAGGCCGCTTCCAACCGGACAATCTGGAAGTCTCTGAGGGAGGCCTATGATGATGGCAATGATATACCTATTACTGATAAATATAGTTTTAAAGGTTTAAGTATATGTAGTAGTAGTTTAACATTAAATATACTTTTTTCTACACCGGCAAAATCGTACCAATTTAATTTATGCAATAATGCGAACCTATCTATTTTTGTGTATTGCTATTCTCAATCAAACAGCAGCAAATAAAATAGCCAAAATTGCGTCCTAAATACATTACTTAGCCATTTCTTGGAAATCGCATTACCTCAAACAATAAAACGCACATCTCGCGCTAAACATCACTATTTACCGTCTCCACGTATAATTTATCACCGCGTTACTCCATCATTAAACACACAAAGACGCCATCAAAACCAGGCTGAAGCCTTTACCAAACTATGAAAACCTAATGACCATGCGTCATGCCGTAAAATACCTAACAAAACAATAGGAGTTTGCGACAGAAATTAATATATCATTATGTCACATCCATGTATCGCCAACCCTGCATAATGTCATCTCTCTCCCTCCTACACTAATTTTCATTCTATCTCTTTCACAGCCAGGGGTTGTAAACTTTGGAAACGCGAATCTGGCCTGTGATTGGGATTTGTTAATCTTCGCGCGAACTATGGAAGTTAAAATTCTAATGTGATACAACGCCTCTGAGCCGCATTTGTTTCATTAAGATTTGCGTAGAAAGTTTTCGTATTAGTTTTCTGGGGTTTTGGGAATTGATAATTTGTATTGTCGTAACTTTATGTGTTTGATTTAAAGGATTACTAACATTACGTATTCTATATGTTAAAGCTAAGTAATGTGACACTTAGGTACAATTTTCACTCTTGGCGTATAAATACATTTTTGATATACAGGGTTACATTTCACGGTAGTGACAATGTTTCAGGGACCACTCAGAATCAGTAACTAAATCGATCTATGTAAAAAACAAACTCTTATTTTTTTTCATTTTTAATTCTTCCATTCTGCATTTGAAAAATAGAATACGTAGAAAAAACGATAACTCGATTAAATTGCACCGTATGTGCACTGCATGAGGTTCTTGTTGGAGCGGCGTCGGCGTACGCCTGTGATCTTTAATGAATGACGGCGCATCTCGCGTTTTCTTTTTTTTTGGAAAATTTGAAGTATATTTTACTCCAGAAATACGACGACTGAAATTAATTACGATAAATTAGTATTTTTGTATTGTTCTAAAGACCTTATTTTTAAAATTTGGCGCGACCTTAAAATATAACCCTGTATACTTACAAACTAATTCATTTGTTTGCTTACAGATCTGACTGTAACATATGCGAATGGTTCACATGCGAAAAAACGG
The DNA here is from genome assembly GCA_963576865.1 of Anania hortulata. Taxonomy (NCBI): domain Eukaryota; kingdom Metazoa; phylum Arthropoda; class Insecta; order Lepidoptera; family Crambidae; genus Anania; species Anania hortulata. The sequence continues at coordinate 5,307,978 of OY756400.1, forward strand.
TTCTAGTGATAACTGTATAAAGATTTTGTATATATATAGAATCCAGTTTTTCTCTAGGGAATATGTTTGAGTATATCATTAATAAATTAAATAATTATGAACTGAATAGGTTCATTTACAAGGCCGTTTCCATGTTAAAATAGCTTTGGTGTCAATTTTGATTATAAAAACGTAATTTTTTAGGGTTCCAGAAGACCGAATACAGCTAATTGTCTTTAAATCTACATTCATTGCTTAAAATGTTGAGCAATGAATTTTTGCGACACAAACAAGGACGTGTAACGTAAATAAATATTGTTTTAATATCGGAGTCACATTTGGGGCGCAATTTAGAAAAAAAAAAATTGCCAACTGTTCCATGTAATTTAACAAAATGCATTTTTTATAATTTGAAAATAAATATAAATAGTATGGGAAAATTGATAAAAATTTACCTTCACTTATCTTTTAAACTGCCTATAATTTTGAAAAAAAATAACATAAATTAGTTCTTCACCTATAAATTAAAGGATAACAGTTAAGTAAGGAACCCTCTCCACGCAAGTTCAACTCGCACTTATTCGATTTTTCTAATTGTAATATACTTGCTCGTAACTGCACTTTAGGTTAAAATTCGATTAATGAAATTGTCATTTTGTGGTAAGTTGACTAAAAGATTAAAAATCCATATCATCACCCAACTTAATTATTTAGTGAGAACATACCCCTATGACGGCAATGACGTGCTATTTTGATGAGTGCCCGAGTGCCCACCGTGTGTTAAGGATGGCGATTAGAAACGCTTATTATACCAGTGTGAGGGTAAACCTCCCTTTTATAATCGATAGGTAGCCACAGTATGCAAGTGCCATAAATATTTATTGAGAGTATTAATTAAAAAACTTAAATTCAATAAAAACTTACAAAGATATCTTGCTTTGCATTTTATTTAATACTAATAACAGAGAAGATACAATTTTAAGATTCTAAACAACTGCTTGTTTTATTTATGCTGTGCTTTTGGAAGACGTAACACCATTTTTTTTCTCTTTATTATCACATAAAAGATCTTATAAAACGTAAAGTAATTATTTAACTTAGCATAGAAAACCACTTAAGTTTGTAATTATACTAAGTACCTATTAAGTTTACATCGATCAACATTTAAACAATTTAATAAATAAATGAAATGTTATAATATTATAATAGTAGGTTATAGTATGTAAATAATAAAAAGCCAACCCGCTGGTAGGAACTTACAACAAAGATACAATAAGAATTGGACAAATAAATACTTTTTAGTTATTAATCCACATTTTAATCATAAACATTTTGAAGGGAACTGAGGTAATGCAGTTTACGTCAGTGCTAAAATATTCGTAAATAAACAGGGTTATTTTTCAAACGTCAACAACCCCCTAGGGACTGATTCTAGTGATCAAGTTCAACAACATCATCATCTTTTCAGCCATAGGACGCCCACAGCTGAACATAGGCCTCCCCCAGTGATTTCCAGATTGGTCGGTTGGAAGCAGCCGCCACCCAGCGGCTTCCTGCAACCTTTACCAGGTCGTACGTCCACGTTGCGGGTGGACGTCCTACGCTGCGCTTGCCTGTACGTACGGGACCAACATCGAAATCGCAATAAAATAATCACTTCCCCATACTAAGCCACCGACCAGCTTACATCAGTTGTAGGACGCAGTGTAATTTTTTTTAGATTTCGTTGTTGGTCCCCTAGAAAAAGGGTTGTTAATGATTTAAAAATAAACATGTACTTATATAATATATATGAATATTTATTTGTTTGGCCTGCACACATTTTTCCGATTTCGATTAAACGTTGGTGCGTTGTTGTGCGTACGACGAGAAATAATAACTTCTGAATTGAAGTACCTCGACCTCGCGAGCAAATTCAATGTCAACAGTTAGTCAAAAAAACTAGTTAGTTTATTTACGAAAATCTCATTTTTCCATTTTCTAAAATTTTGCAAATTTAATTAAGAGACCTATTTAAATTATATTTAGCAAAGGGTTTTATTATAAGCATCTAATATATCCATCAAATAGTGTAATATAATATAACAAAGATAGGAAACTTGTAATGTTCGAATAGTAAATAATTTACAATTGATCACAAATTTTCATCAATATCGTAAACTGATATTAATGTTTCAGCGACTGTGTGAAATATCTCACATGATGTGCGCAAGCATATCACTATCAAAGGCCCTCATTAACGATAGACTTTAGCATCTGTGACAATGATATCATGTACTCAGTATGTAGTATATTAAATGGCAGTACCTAAGCTCTTTGAAACTTATTTACGTGTAAGATACACTGCAATGAAATAAAACGACGTTTAATACATATTTTTATTTGAACCACCTTTAATTAGTTACATTAAGTGTATCAGAATAATCTTATTTATATTTTAAAAGTGATAGTTTTGTTATTTATTACTCAATGACGCTATAACTGACGACCATTTGGTGTAGTGGTTCGTGCTCCGGACTACTAAGCCATACGGTTGCGGGTTCAAATGTGATGTATACCTAAATCAAGGAGTTCTTAAATGTATTAAAGTAATTTTATCCGTTATCTAATCGCCGTAGTACAAGCTTTGTTTAATTTGGGGCTAGCTGATTGCTGTGATTGTAGGAAGAATTACAATAATAACTGCTTAGCTACGAGTATAAGCTAAAATTGCCACTGATATACATACTGCCCTAACTAAACAAATAAGATAATTTGACTCAATTCTGTTCCTCTTTAACTTACTCTAAAGTCTACGCAGGCAAAGTCGCGGACAGAAACTTGTAACAATAATAAAACTCTAATTACGGTTCGCTTGACTGATTCAGATCCGGCAAGTAACTAACTACTAAAATCCACGATTGTCATCTGTCATGTTCCCAACAAGAAAATTGCACGCATTTTTCACAAAAGATCCGGCGTGCACAGTCATGTGACGTTACAGCGTGTTTCGTTGTAGTGCTGTAGCGTTTCTACTTTCCGTTGGCGACACTTTGCGGCGTAGATTAGCCTCTGATGTGGAGCCGCACAAAGCGGACGCGCTCTATCATTACCCCCGTTTGTGGGGCAACTTTGTGCACGCATTAGCTGATTGTGCTTCAGTGGGGGTATCTTCTATAGAAAACTTCTAGGTTCAGACACAGTTGATAGTTGTAACTTCAGCTGAAAAAACTGAAATTACAAGTTATGTTTTCCAGTATGGTTATAAATTGCTCTTTCTGTACCTTTATTACATCTGCACGTAATGTTTTATTAGTCTTATAAAACTTACAAAATATTTCTACAATTTATTTATTGGTGAAATAACTATTCAAGCCTTGATTAGTGTCAAACTATAAAAAGTGTGAGTACATTGACAAATTAGAAGAAAATAGCTTGAATTTTTTACAAAAGCCTCGCTGTCTAGTGTTGCCAGGTATCTCGCATTTGGCGGGATGTCCCGTTTTTCAGCCCTCTCAAAACGCGCCCCGAACCTGAGCGGGACGCCAAAAATCCCGCTTTTTTGTCTAAGTAGCAAAAGATGGCTCACAATAAAAAAGTTATCAGACAGCGAATGAAGTAGTTCACGAGGTGAGCTGGTGCAACGAACGGTTTGAGACTAGGGAGGACCCTTTTTGTACGTCCTGATCTATTTGTCCTTGCCCTGCTTTGAATTCTCTAAGTCCCCATATTTGGAAAACTAGATATAAACACTACCACGGTCACGCACTGTAGCGTTACTACTTTTCCGTTGGGGACATATTGTGACAAGTCGGATTTTAACTAGTATACTCTCTTTGAGACGTACATTTGCCTTAGATGTAGAGCCGCCCAAAGCGGAACACCGAAATTGCAATTTATTTGCCTGTAAGGGTTTTGATCTGCTCGTTTTCTATGATAAAACTTTTAATTTATTTCTTTGATCTATTAGTAATCGGTGAAATAACCATCCACACCTTGATTAGTTAGTATCAATCTATACAAAAGCGTATACATAATGGCCAGACTAGAAGAAAAATAGCTCGCATTCTTCACAAAAGCCCCGCCGTCACACACTGTAGCGTTTCTAACTTTTCCGTTGGCGACACTTTGTGACGAGTCGGTTTTTAATTAGCGCACTGTCTTTGTGTAGATTAGCCTCAGATGTGGAGCCGCTCAAAGCGGAGCCGGCTCTATCATTGCCCCCGTTTTTGCGCCCGGCTTTGTGTCAAACATTACCAGATTATGTCTAGAGAATCGTTGTGATTGCGACTTGGTGCATGTTGAAACATCGGGTTAAACATGATGATTCTTTTAAAATTTAAAATAAATAGACTAAAGAGTTGTGTTATACGTTTCGTGTAGGCAGCCTCGGGGACAGACAGTAGCAGTTACTTTTTTGCAGCTAATTTTATACTTATACAAACATTTTTAGAAAATAAAAATCGTAATGATGTAGAAACATGCACAACACACAACAATATTTTTATTGCTTTTAGAAGAAATGTTCATGTACATAAGTGTTTTTGTACACGACTCGAAGCCGAACGAATCCATTCGACACACGACAGACACTTTGTAAATTGCCGCTAATTTGTAAAAACAAATGACACATCTAAAGAGAGTTCCTAACTCGAAATTTAAATAAATTGTTCATCAGCTGCTTTTCTAACTAGCCTATTCTAAAAACATTTCATTATTTAAAGCTTGACAATTACAGTCTAGGTGGTTCTTGCTCCAGACTTCAAATTCAGGTGGTATCTGTTCCTGGGACCTGCTCTTCATCCTGCCTCTAGCAGGATTATGAAATAGGTATTAAAAAACTGAAGCTAGATAATATTGTGATTGTTAGAAGAATGTATTATTATTACTTACCATACTTACCGTTTCTATAATTGAGAAAGTTGATATCAAAAAGAGCCAAGTTTAAAAATCGCCTGCAAAGTCCGAGCAAAACTCAGACGATACCAATGCACTGAGTCCTATTTCAAAGCTGGCTTATTAATAAAATTTCTAAATCCTATAATAAAATAAAAGTATTTATGTATTTGCAAAAAAGGGGCTTGTAGCGAAGTAGAGACTGGGCAGCATTGTGGCATTGATAACCAAAGTTATGTTATCCGCACTGCGTTTGTGAATGGATAGGAGGTCTCCTATCCACTGGTGTAGAGTGGTCACTCTCACTCTATTCTGTGAACTTTACTAAGCACACAACTTTATCACGTGCTTCAGGAGGCACGTTTAAAGTTAAGGCTTAGGGACCTAAAGGCAGGTATATTCGAAACTATTAATAATTCAATCTAGTTTTGCATGGTTTTCTTCCAGCAAACACTCCTTCGTCTCTCCGAAACACACAGACGACATTAAATAGATCCATTCTACATACCTTCGTTTGTATACCCACTAATGACTTAGCCCGTGGACCTCAAGGGGTGACCAGCACCGAAAATTTCGAAAGGGTTACGCTAAGTCGAGAATCCGATAATTATGCATACAACGACTATGCCTTGACCCCTTGCCTTACAAAATTAAACTTTATATCGTGGATTTACGAACTGTTTTTGAAATTTCGGCCAAAATACATTCGGTCCAATTTTATAGTATACCAAATAAGGTTCTCGTAGCGAACTTAGGGCAGAGTTGTTGATGAATGACACTCAGAGGGCCCATTGCCCTTCCGATGTTTAAAGCGGGATAAGAAACGGGATGCCCTGAAATATTCGGTGTGTGGGTTCCGTACTTCTAATTAATATGGAAAGTTGGGACTCAAGAGATTTTGTTTTGAATTATGTTTACAGTTTGGAGGATTTAATCCTTTCTGCGACTGCGAAGGACAAAACCCTTGCTACTTAGCTTATTTTATAACTTTTATTAGTACTAGTATTTTATAGATTTTAGTTAATTGCTGACTGTAAAATACCTTTAAAAAATTTTAAATAACGTACATAATATTATATAATATAATATTTTCGGAATATATGGAACTTCTACATTAAGTTCTGGAACAGGCTAGTTTCCTAAAAAAATCTATTTCGTCCTTCAGTAGGATTAACAGAAAATATTGGACATTTAAAGGTATTTTTTCTTTTCTCAATTAAAGAAAAAAATATGATGATATAGTCCGTTAAAAATTTACGTATGTGCTCCGTTGCTGCTCCTTTTAGAATCACCCAGATTTTTTAACACAAGTAGACGACTTAATCAAAATTAGCTTAGAATCGATTCTTAATATGCAGCTGAACGAGCAATCTTGGACCCAAGCATCCCTACCCATCCGTTATGGTGGTTTAGGGATTCGCAAAATTTCCAGTGTCGCTTTACCAGCCTTCCTGTCTTCTGTCCATAGTTCAGCAAATCTCATAAGTAAAATTTTAAGGGCACCCCCTTTAAACTTTGAGATTGCTGGCCTGGAAGAAGCCAGAAACGCTTTCTTAATTGCATGCCCAGGTAAAAATTTTCCAGTTTCTCCAAATTCACAGAGGAGCTGGGACGACATAAACTGCAAATTGACTTTTGACAATCTTTTGAGCTGTAGTACGGGTTCGGCGCGTGCTAGGCTATTGGCCGTGGGTGCGCATGAGGCCGGCTACTGGCTTCACGCGTACCCTTCGTCAAATACAGGAACATTTCTTGAGCCTGACACGCTCCGAATCGCAACCTGTCTACGGCTTGGGGTTCCGGTCTGCGCTCCTCATAAATGCCTCATAATTGTCATGTCACAAAAGTGCAGACCGCTTCTTGAGACATGCCGCACTTAACGATATCGTGCGCCGGTCCCTTGCCACCGTCAACTCGCCAAGTCTACTTGAGCCGACTGGTATTGCAAGAGACAATGGCAAGAGACCGGACGGTATGAGTTTGATTCCATGGAAGATGGGCCGGGTGCTGGTATGGGATGCAACCTGTTCAGACACGCTGGCCCCTTCCCATCTACATGGAACCAACAACAGAGCTGGTGCGGCTTGTGAACCAGCTGAAAAAGCTAAAGCATGCAAATACAGGGGTCTAGGCTCCGAATATACTTTTGTCCCATTCGGTGTCGAGACCCTTGGTCCGTGGGGTCCTAGCGCTATAAGGCTTTTTAAGGAAATAGCAAAAAGGTTAGTCGACATCACAGGAGACCGAAGAGCTGGCAGCTACCTCGGACAAAGAATCAGTCTAGCTATTCAAAGGCGGAACGCTGCCAGTATCTTCGGGACCTTGCCTACAGGGACTCCTTTTAATAATTTATTTTAGTTATTATATAATATACGAGTATATATATATACGGGGTGTAACGAAAAGGTGAAATAAAACTTTAAGGGGTTGTTCTACGGCTAAATTACATTAACCTTTTCTATGGGACCAACATCGAAATCGCAAAAAAAAAACACTTTCCCATACTAAAACGCGACCAGCTGGCATCAGTTTGTATGGAAACGTCAATTTGTTTTTTGAGATTTTGATGTTGGTCCCATAGAAAAAGTTGATGTAATTTAGCCGTAGAATAACCCCTTAAAGTTTTATTTCACCTTTTCGTTACACCCTGTTTATATTTAAGGTTTTTAGGTTTAGGTTCATTGTTCTTGTACTAATTAGGTAGATTAATATTTAATAAACATTTATTTAACAAAAAAAAAGACATAGACTGGCTGTTATCGTCCGTTAAAGTTCCGCGTGACGTCACATCGTGCGACACTTTCTAGCACGGTTTGACGTCACGTGCTCCCATTCTCAAACTTTGATGTGCTTTATCTGCGTAATTTTTTGTTTGATTGACAAAAGACAAAATATGTGTCCGATATTTTTTTATAATCTAACTGACGGACTAAATAGAACAATATTTTTTTGACCCAGGAAACTAGCCCAATTTAATGCAATAAATAAATGTCTTACAAAAACCAAACCAAGAAAGATAAGTACCGCTCAATTTCTACTAAGACACCTTCCAACGATAACTCATTTAGCTCCTTTAAGTACCGCTTTAGAGATCATCAAAGAGACTGTAAGCAATGCTAAGTGCAATAACAAGGGTGTGTTTATGCAAAATTAGTTTTCCAATACGTCTCCCCCCGGCTAGGGTATTAGCTTATCTTTCTACTTGGCACGCCGTAAATTGGTCAAAATCTCGTTGGCTCCTCGACTTTGCCACGTACATGTTACTAGTAGGGTGACCATAGTGTACGAAATTACGGGATTTCTTAGGGAACTGTTATTTTTTTGTTGTCTCTTGGTGGCATGTCAATGGTAGAATATTAATAAGATAGTAACGAGAACGTGTTCTAGGCCGTGACATAATGAGATACTTAACAACAAAAGTGTGTTAAGTTTACAGTCATGTTTACAAATTCAACGCTCACTGTCAATGATTTAAAAAGGGCAATACGTGATTAAGGTAAATATCAAATGAAATATTTCCGTACAATAATTTTAAATAGTATCTTAAGAGATTGATACTAGTATTTTATGAACTAAGTTTATTACAACAAATAATAGATTATTTTTTTTTGTTTTTAGCAATTAAATGCTTGTTATATCTAGGGTAATATAACCTCCCACCTAAGGCAGTCGATTTTTTCAAGTGTTATATTATCATAAGTAATAGAATCTGTTTTAAAATCTTTATTTATAAAGAAAACATAAAAAGTCCTTTACAAAAAAGAATATTCTATAGATTTTGTCCTAGTAAGTATTATTATTTTTGAAATTACTAAATTACTGTTGCTATAAAATTGCGTTGAGGCTCAGACTTATATGTAAAAAATAATTAAAATGAAAAAAAAAAATCTCAACATAATATTTTAAAGATACATTATTTTGTTAACCTATTTGAGATCTAAAATATTTTTAAGTAATATCTGAAACTATTTCCAGACCAATTTCACTGTCATCCTACTTTCGAGTGACTCTAGAACGGCATCACCGGCCTCTGCTCAACGAGTCGAAAGATATTATCAGGGCAACAATATGTTCTGTTATTGGCTTTAGTTCTTGCAACTAGCAATTCTAATTTGAACTCTATGCTCACACCTTTAAGGACACATCGAATGTATTTATTAACTTTTGCTTATTTACAATAGTATGTAGATTTATTACGTCTGACGTGGAGTGTACTCGAGATACAAGGGATGATAATGCGCATTGTATCTTGAATATGATTGTTGAACATTGGAGATTTGCAATTGGTCGGAGTTAACTATAACGCCATCCCTGAACGTGATGTGGAGTCACCCTTGTGACGTATAACATATAGTATATAGTTATTTTACAAAGTCTAGCTTCAAAATTTTTACATACAATAGAATTATTACATCAATCAATTGCGCAATATCTAATATAGACCACGTTAGACATTGCGCAATTGATTGACACTCATAATATACAGGGTTTCCAAAAAAAATAGTTCAAGCGGAAGTCCGATAATAGAGTAGTACCAGTAACCCTAGTGGCATGTAGAAATTATCGTTGGATTCAGTAAGATTTCAGATTTCAAGCAAAATATACATCGCAAGCAAAACTGACAACCATTGGGGAAGAATGTTTTTCAAATTGCCTTTCACGCGGTGGACTGACGACCTAGTCAAGGTTGCTTTGATGCAAACGGCCCAAAACGCTGTGGTATTTTCTAGGGGAGGCCTATGTCCAGCAGTGGACTTCAAAAGGCTGATGATGATCATGATGATGATGGTGCAGGATTATTAACCTTTTGTAACTAATTTCAATTTTGACTCTAGGAAGTTTAAAATTTACCAGGACCTCTACCATAAACGCAAGCAGTACGCAAGTAAAGTTGTTTTTACATCATCATTATTTCTGCCATAGGACGTCTACTGCTGAACAAAAGCCTCCCCCAATGACTTCCTGATTAGCCAGTTGGAAGCGGCCTGCATCCAGCGGCTTCCTGCAATCTTCACCAGGTCGTCTGTCCACCTTCTAGGTCTTATTATTAGGTGTCTTAGGTGGACGTCCTATGCTACGGTATGTGGCCTCTGTTCTAGAACCTTTCTACCCTATCGGCCGTCAGTTCTACGTACTATGTGCCACTCTGCCACTTAAGCTACATCATTTATTTACATCAAACACTGCAGAAAAAACAAAACAAGGTTCAAGTAATACTGTTATTAAAGATTATAATAAGTCCCTAAATTTCAACCTATGACAACCCAAAGTTACCGTTTAAATTCCTCGCTACAAAATTCTAACACACTTAATATCAAAAAGCACAAACTAAGACAAACCAAATACAAAGATAAGGTAACCCCACACAAAGTAATCTTTACAGGGCCCCAAAGTTCCAAACTCCAAAGTTGGAATAACTTTGGAAGACCAAGGGCTGTTTAGAAAGGACCCAACTTAGGCCAGCCCTAAAATATTAATGTAGTTTCAGAGAATCGTATATGAGCGTATATGTTTTATTTGCTAATGGTCTCGAACCAGGCACCTATATTTATTAATCTAACTTATTAAGTAATTTATTAAGTATCTTTCAATAATATTTCTTGATCCTAACACGGAAGTTGTAAGAAGTTACTTTACGACTTTGTTATTACTAGAAAATACGTCGAGTGAGAGAATTTTTTTTGATGTTACAATCAATCGTCAATTTTGTGTGACTATTAATTTGAGCACAATACAAATTCACTCCATATCTGTACTATTTATTTTAAAAAAATAGATTTTCACGCTTATCCTTATCTTAAAATGTCCCTTGAGCAATAATGACATGTAAAGGAAAGACATCACGCAATTTCTGAAAATGATAATATCGCTTACTATAAAATGTGTTTTACACCAGAATTTATAACATTTTCTAAATAATCTTGTATTATAAGCCTATTGTTAACAAATAGTATTTCAAACATAAATAATTACAGCATTAGGTGTAGGTTGACCTTAATTCCACAAAACTAAAGAGGCAGTTCGAAATCCTTTCAGTGATTGACAGTAAAATTGAGTACACGCAAAAGTTTTACTCCATCAGCATTTTAAAACAAAAGATAACGCAAAACCGTCTCACCATCTACTTGAAAGTACATTTGCACGCAATAAAATGATCTCCGACATTTAAATCACACAGACGCTCACACACACTAAGGCAGTTGGAGCAAATTTTCAACATGGCACACGAAGTTAGGGGTGGACTACACTCGTGTCCTTCCTTTTGATTGCAATTAATTCGGAAACTGGGGGGAGGCTGGCGGGAGTGGGGTGGGAAAGGGTTGGTCCAGCCTGCGCGCAGGGCCGAACTTGGTTTGAGTTGTAAGTTTAGTTATGTAAAGTTTGCTATTGTTTTAGTTTTGGATTTGAAAAACAGTTCAATTTGGGTTGGGTCAGTTTTAGTTCAGGCTATTGTTTTTTATGATGACTTGAAGAATACATAAAATATTGTATAATTTGGTTTTAAAAATATTTTTAATTTAAATTTTGTTTTTAGCAATTACATGCTTGTTATATATATGATAATATAACAATTGAAAAAAATCGACTGCCTCAGGACTGTCCCACCGGACAGTCGATTTTTTTCAAGTGTTATATTATCGTAAATATTTTTAATTGTAAGTATGTAACATTAAATTTATTAGTTGTTGTTACCAAGTAAATTTATATAGTAATAATAGTAACCAACTAAATTAAATATTTTAAAAAAAACCTTTAATATACAGGTAGTGTGAGCTTCAGTCTAGAAGTTGTATTCAGTGATAGTTTGCTAATTGGCACTAAAAGAAAAGAGTATTACTTGATACTATCTCTATAATGAGAGGTTTTTCTTTACGTGATAATATAATATATTACTTATCAGTATCGTTTTAAATAATTTAGAGGTGTTGAGGTGGATTAATATAATTATCAACACATTACACAACACACTAATTGTCACGGTCTCAAAGTAAGGACATTCTTGTATTGCAAACCAGTTAATGAATTCTATCAGAGATTTTTAAATGCAATTTTTTTTTTTTTAATTGACCCCAACCCAAGCCCGGACCCTTTGCATGCAGGAGTAATATCAGCTTATTGTTTTACTTACTAGACTAAAGTGGACATATCGAGGGTATTCTAGCAGAACCAGATAAGTGCACAATATGCAATAATGAGTAAACAGGACTTTAAGATTTGAGTAATCATAGTATTTCATAGAAACATAAAAACTACATGATTTAAGTATTTTTAGTTGGATATGTTATTTAAGAAGTATTCGATATATTTATTACATAATATTGATTATTAATAGTGAAGAAAACAGGAAAATTGTGCATCAAGGTAGTGCAGTTATTTCGTTTTACCTGAAATTGATAAATGAGCTATAAATCCCTAATAACGCAGAGTATTAATACCTAATACACCAATAAAGGATCATTTTACAACTTATTTTATGTTAAATTTACTGAAATAATCTTGTATTTTAGACGGCAAAGACAGAATTGTTGAAATTTATCTGTTTTTACTTGTAAATGTTTTACAAATTACAGTATCTGAAAAACAAATTAGTGATTTATATTTTTTATTTATTCTCATTATGCAGTTTAAACAGCTTTATTTTGAAGGGACAGTGATTATTAAAATAGAAAAATATCAAAAAAGCCAAGAATACAGAAAATCACAAATCTTCCTCGCAAGACAGCACATTCTCCTCATCAACATCTTCAGGAACACTATTCACCGTCTTCAAGTTTTTATACCAGAGCTCCAATTCCTCCGGTATAATATTCTTTTTAATCAAATACAATAGATCCTTTTTTTGGCCTCCGATATTGGTAATAACTCTTCATACATTTTTTTTAACTGTTTTGGAAATTCATCATATTCTTTTGTTTTTGCTCGTGTAGCTCTAGCCTTTCCTTCTTTGCCGGTAACGTCTATGTAATTAAATATTTCACTCATGTCGTAGTTAAAGTAAATTCTTTTCTCTCCCTTGATGAATCTTAGTCTTTTAATTTTAAGCCACTGCACTTTATTTCCTTCATTGTCCTTATCTTTATTATAAATTATTTTAGACGCCAGGTATTTCAAGTCATAAAACTCATGATATTTAAACTCTTTTGTTTTGTATGGCTCTTTCACTATCTTCCTTTTATTAATAAGATGTACTCTTCTACGCCTTGCACGTTGGCATATTGCAATCCAATCTTGCATGGAATATAATGAAGTTTCTTTTTTTTGCTCAATCATCTGCAGATTTTCAATATTGTGAACAGCCCATAAAAGCATAGCAGTCACATATTGATTTCTATTCTGACCTGAGCAAGTATCAGAAAATAGACTGATTTCGGTTACATTCGATGGAACACATTTAGATAAATAATGCAATAAAATGGTTCCGGTTTCGCAGCTACCTTTTTTACCATTTGATTCGGACCATAGAAAACAGTATGCATTATTTGGTAGACCTGCTTCATAAATAGTGAGGTTAAATACACACAGCTTTCGAGAATAATACAAAAGGTTCACTTTGCAGTGAGGGATCTGAAGTATAGCCTGGAGATCAAATGAAACTGACATAAAATTAGGATTCTTGTTAGCTCTTTCCTTATCTTTTTCCTTCTCTTCATTACATTTCTTTTTTCTCTGAATATGCTCTGTATACAAAGTTTTTAATAAGGCTTTTTTCTCCTCTTCAGCATTCTCATAGTTAGTGCAAATAGAACATTGATCTTTTTTCGGTACAAAAAAGCTTAAGTTGTATTCTCTTGAAAATATTCTTCGATAAGTAAGCTCATTAGCTACTTCTTGGTTTTTTTCTTTGCATAATTCTTTGTACAACATGTACATTTTTCTAATATTAAGATCTGCGCCCAAAAACTTTCTGTTTGTATCTTTTCTTGTGTAATGAGACTCCAAACATGGAAATGATTCTATGTGGCGACGAATTTCCACTAAAATCTCTGGCTTAGTCTTGTTAGCTGGCTCATGTTTTCCTCTATTATCGACTGCATTAAAAGTGCCAATACTATTGCGTTTTTGTACTGCATCAAAAACAACAGATGGTCCTATGTTGAGAGTATTCGTAAAAAACTTTTGGCAAACTTGCACCTTTACATCATTGTTTGTAAAGTAGCATTTTTTAGTGTAAGCTCTTTGCTCACGTTTGTTTTTTACAGCAAGTACTCGCTTAGGACGCTCTACACTTTCATGAGAAAGAATGAAATTTTTTCTACCCACAAAATCAAGATTCCAGTAATGGCGACATATTTCGTTTCTGGCAGTCTCGTCAAAGTTGTCGCAACATTTAAATTTACATTTAGAACAGTTTATGTCCTTTGGAACCTTTGCTTGACGATCCTTTGAGCGAGACTTGTAGGGTAAACCATCAGCTCGTCTTTTTTTTGCTATATTTACTGCCCAACTTTGAGGATTCGATTTTCTCCATCTTTTTATAGGTGTAACTTTTTTCCACATTTTCTTAACAATTTCCTCTAATATAGTATTAGCAATATTAGAAGACTCTTTTTGTTTTTTGTTTTCTTCCTTCAGCAATTGAATTAAATTATCTTGTTCTACTAAACAACCCACTCCATTATTATTTGGCTGTAGACAATCTTCCAGAAAATCTTTAGGGACTTCATCATCAACTGGCTGTAAATCATCTTCAAGTAAATCTCGAAGAGTAATTATATCACCATCTTGTACCATGTGATGGCTGGGAGATGGTAAATATGTTGGATCTTCCTTATCAGATACATCGCCGAACAAGCTCTCCATCTCCGTCTCGATTTCATCGCCATCATATTCATCTCGCAAAACTGGTACTGGTTGCCGACCTGGAAAAAATATAATAATTGCAAAAACCATGCCATTTTTTTCTTTAAACACGCATAGTAAGTGACCAACCTAATAAGGATTAAAATACAAGGGTAAGTCAAGTGTGATCTAAAGAGGAGTAGGCGGAGGCAGCTATAGGTAGCATACAATTAACGTCTACCTTTCACCAAGTGATATCTGACCCAACATGACTTATGGTCTCAGTCCAAATGCGTAAAAATCTAAATCCATTGGTTCACAGCGCACTATTCTTCGCATATTAACAGTCATTGTTAGTAGATAATAAAATATGTATAAAACACTGGCAAAACTTTACAAAGCTACTGCAAAACGGCAGCAAAATTTTGGCAGCGTTATGCGTCCTCAAGCAAAACTTGACATATTGTCGTCCCCTACCTATTACATACACCTACTATACTACTTAAATAATATATAATACCTACAAGAATCATAGTGTTATAAAATACTTGTTAACGTATGTAAAAACACATACCTGATTGTCGACGTTTAGTAAATCCACTTTCGTTAGTTTCGTGTACATCTGCGACGACAATACGATTTTGAATTGTTTCGGTATCACTATCAGAAGAAGACTGATACCCTGAAAACATAAATTCTTCAACTTAATCTTTTGTTTTGAATGAAGCAAAATTATAACCTCAAAATTACGTTAGTATTTTAAATTATAAATACCTCGTGTTGGACAATTCGTTATCAAAGACACAATCTTCTTTCCCCTAGATGTCATTATCACATACACATTTGTTTTACACAAGCTCACAGTCTTTAACAGAGTATTTAAATTAAAATCTTGATGAAATGTAGCACGTGCGCACGCGACGTGTTTGATCGAAGACTAAAAACTTGAGCAAGCAGAACCGACTAAGTACGCCTTATCTGTTTCTGCTATTGAAGTGGGGCATCAATTTTCATTACTTGCAATATGCAAAACAAAACAAACTTACTTATTCTGTTCTGCCTGTCAACAAAACCAAGAAGTGATCTTGTTTTAATAGTGAGAACCAAATAAAAGTCAATATTTTGATTTGCCTGTAAATATAAAATAAAATAATTAATAATTGTCTTATGAGTAAAGAGAGTAAATGCTTTTATTTTGTTGTCCTTGTGTTTAATAATGTATGTTGCTTAATAAGGGATTTTATCAGTTTTTACTGTTAACTTTCGAGAAAACTATGTTAGCTATCTGTTTTACATAGACAAAAAATACGTATTTAAAGCTTCTGTAGTTATACGGTTTTGCCAGATAAAAAAGCAAAAAAAACTAAGCATAGCCATGTACGTAACCATTTTTTCTATAACTTTGCAGTTATTCTGTTCTGCCAGAATACCCTCGATATACTGTCGACCATTGTCGACGAAAAATTTTAAAAAAGACTTAGCCCATTCTACTGCAGAACCATGAGTAGTGGAGCGGCTATAGAAGTAAGTAAATTTCTATGTGCATAAAACACGAAACATGTAGTTCTTAAGGTTAAATAAAATATTTGCACTACAAGTAGTGGAACGTGCACATTTTGGTAACCTCTTGTTTGCCGTTTAGTGCTTAGTTCGGTCCTGTGCGTCAAACGGTGGCCCGGCGGCTCAGTGAAAAATACCCAGACGTTTTTATCTTGTGCTCATGACCTGTTGGAAGCTGTTTGCTCCGACAATTAGTGGCTTACTTTATTCCAAAGTCTCTATTTACGTTTTAAAGCACAAAGGAATGTTTGATTAAAAACAATTCGAGTGCATAGAATTAGGTTTTAGATTACTTTACATATATTTGTGGATTGTAAAACATGTTAATGAGAGAAAATGTTGAACTTGAAAATGTCTTTTATTTCTTGAAGATCGCAGGTAATTAAGTCATGAAATAGGTACGTTTTAGTTTACTCTATTTACGAATTATATTTACTATTTTATCATTTATTCAGTCATTTCCTAGAGTTAAAACTTTCTCAGTAAACAATTTTTTCAAAATCGTTTCCCTTAAAAACGTAACCAATCAGTTACATTTGTATTTGAAATAAAATTAATTCAACATTTCACAAATATATTGATTTCTACATATAGCTTATTAAATCTGATCGGCTCATCATAAACAGCCCACTTCAGTCCACTGCTGGACATATGCCTCTCCCAATGCACGCCACTAAGCCCGACCCTCGGCTATTCTTTTCCATCCACTGCCAGCAGCCTTGCGTATACTCGTATCGTCACTCCACCTTGTCGGAGGGCGCCCCACGCTGCGCTTGCCTAGTCGCGGTCTCCACTCGAGAACACGTCCATTCCATCGGTTATCAGTTCTACGGCAACTGTGACCAGTCCATTGCCACTTCATTTAGCCAATTTTTCCAGCCCACTGCCACTTCAGTTTGCTTATTCTTTTAGCTATATCGACTTGTAAGTAATATTATACAGTAAATTTTTACGGTGACTAACGTCGAACCGAAATAAAGGTTCATTTTCTTTCACCCTTGGCTCCTTATTGTCAAAAAATAGTAGAAATCAGTAAAGTTGTTGTATCTGAGCAGCAGAATCCCCTTGATGAAATAAAGTTTATAAGAGAGCCATTATAATAACCTTAAGCGTCGTTTCACATCTCTTATTAAATGAGTTTAAGAGTAATAGCACAAATTAATAACTCGAACGGCCAGTGAAACCAGACACCAATATGCGGTGCGTCTATAGAAGTTGCTAATTGCGCTCGTCTGATCTACTAGAGAGGCTATTGCAGCAGGGTCTTTCTCAGTGCCAGATTAGTCCATAAGCAAATTAAGCAATTGCTTAGGGCATCTTGTTTTGGACCACCAGTGTTATTGCACCAAACAAATACTTGTTTACTTATGGATAGGGGGCCACTGGTGTGGATTACTTAGGGCATCAAGTAGTCCTAATCCGGCTCTGGTCTTTCTTCATGAACCTGATCTTCGTGATGATGACCTGATATCTCGTAACATAAGGATGTTGATGCTGCTAGATCAGAACAATTGATGTGTAACTGTTGTCTGAGATTTATTTTTTCTACTTATATTTTTGGGACAATCCAGTCTTTAGCAATTTGGTACTTAGAATTTTTAATACGCAGATATGCAAAAATTTTGCATGTTGGTCTCCGAGTATGATTTGGGTTGTAATAATAATTTCACGGCGACTTTGGTTCTAAGAGATGATGAGATGAGAGTGAGAAGTGCATGCCCTAATTTGGCGCAAATTTAAAGGCATATTTAGGTAATATGAGATAGGTTACGTTTACTTTTTAGACGACCTCCGTAGCTGAGAGGCGAGCATACTGGACTCGGTGTCGCTCTGAGGTTCCGGGTTCGATTCCCGGTCGGGTCAATGTAGAAAAATAACTTTTCTATATAGCCTCGGGTCCGGGTGTTGTGGTACCGTCGTTGTTTCTGATTTCTGTAACACAAGTGCTTTGGCTACTTACCACAGGATCAGAGCAATGTATGTGATGTTGTCCAATACCGGGAAACACCAAGTCCGGTATGCTCGCCTCTCAGCTACGGAGGTCGTTGTACTTAGCACATGTATAATATAATACTTTAAGTTGGCATACGAGTATTATTTGTTGGTGATCTGAATAAATTAAATAAATCAATAAATGGGCAGGCCTCCCACCCGGTGGCCGCTGCGGAAGCCGCGCTGAATGCAAACGGCCCAGAGCCGTTCGTTGTGGTGTTTTATAGAATTGGTCTATATCCAGCAGACTTCCAAAGGATGATGATGATAATTAACCTCGCGGCCAGTTTATCCCTGCAGTATGCGTTATAATATGAAGCCTCGTATGTGTAAACAGTGTGCATACTGTGTCCACCTCTCTTGTGTGCAGTCGCTCCAACTACCGCTAAGTCCTCCGCCTGCGATCTTGTACAGACGGATGCCGACACTCTATAGAAATAATTTATGTTAGTGCCTTAACACGGCGCTGTAAAGTCAATGTTAAAATAAATAGAATAATTATTTATCCCCAAACTAAGCAAAGCTTGTCCTATGGCGACTAAATTACTAATAGACATACATATGCATTCATGACTAGTTACATTACAAATGCTCGTATTTATCACACGAATTTTGTCTGGTCGGTTTTTATTATTTAGTTATTTTATTGATTGATAAATCGCTGGTGTGGCGTTACCAAGAGTTCTATGTTTGAGTCCAAACATGGGCGATTTTGATTTTTTCATTAGTCAAAAAGTTACCAAAATGCAATGTATGTAGTTGCATAAACTATGTCCTCCGTAGCTCAGTTTGAAGAGCAGTCGCCCGGATAGCGAAAGGTCGTGGGTTGGAATCCCACCAGAAGCAGTTGAAAATTGTTTTTCAAGTAAAAATATTTTTGTGTTTGAGTGCCTCGCTCTGACCTTAGTGCTAGTTATATTCATATTCACTTAATTAAATTATTGAGTAGGTAGGTTAATTTATTTCATTTTATTACTTTTTAATATTATAATAGATATGTAAGTAAGTACTTAATGTATACTACACAAAGAAACCAGACAAATAAAATAAGTAATTTTAAAGTTGAATAATTGAAGCAATCTTATTCTCTTCAAGAAACTAGAAATCTCTGCCAGACAAATTTCAGGTACAACGGATAAAAATATAAAAATAGGAAGGCCCTGAAAAGATTGTGTTATTATAAAAAGTTAGTATATGAGTAAATACCGAATATTTATGTCGTTTTGAACATCAAAAAGTGTTTAATAATTCAATTAGCATGTAAATAAATACAGAATCCCTTACTAGCTTGACCAGATCAAACCGGTTATATCCAGATCAGGTCAACGTATTACCCTTATACGTGACCCATACTCTGACATTTATCACATCTCTATTATTATATTATTAAAAGATTCTCTCAGGTCAGAACTCATTGGAGATCATGACCTTTGCACCTGAGCAATTAGGGTTCGGATTCTGTGACCGGTTTGGTCATCTCATCCCATTTTTAAATAGCAATGAATAAAAAGGGTGACTCGTACTTTACGAGAACTGTCACATTTGAGGTTTTATCATAATGACAGACATTTAACAGATATTCTATTTTAACATCTTATCTCCATCACATAAAATACTAAGTTTTAACAAATGAAATGTATGCCACAAATTTTTAGAAATTGTCAATTATTATAATATTAATTTCTCAACGTTAAAACTTTCAAAGTGGTTGGTGATTATTTAGGCATGTTTATATTTTTTGGAAATATTTATTGGGTTTATTTTGAGTATTTAGTTAATATAATGGGCTGTCATTAGTATATTATAATAATAATAATCATAATTCTCACATATACAGTATACAGGGTGTTCAAAAGAATAGGACACTACTGAAACCATGTGATCAGTTGCTCATATAAAAATACTTTGACTTTATGAGAAACATCGAAATCGTGTGTTTTTTTTAGATGCTGCACACATTATTTTGGAGGTTGCGCGTATGTTTGTATAGAGCTTTTTTTTTTACCGATTTTGATATTGGTTCCATAGAAAAAGTTGTTATATGCGAGTAGTTGATCACGTGGTTTTAAGGAGTGTCCCCCTCTTTTTTACATTCTGTAGGGCTATTTATTTACTGGTGATTATTTGAAGCCGTTTACCGCCTTTATTACAGGAAATACAGTTACAAGACTTGTAGTAAGAGCGAATTGGCAGATTAAGACGCAGGGTAAGGAGAATACTCGTAAAAAACGTATTTTTGGACTAAAAGAGATAGAACCCATGTTATTTGGGAGAACTTGTTGATTAAATCATGCAGTTTAATAAAACATGCTAAAAAAGTTACCTCAATGTGCTAGTTTTGAAGTTACAGACCAAAAATAAAAACTTTTTTAAAAAAAAAATTTAACAAAAAAATATCTTCAAAACTAGACTTAAAACATATCTCCTTGGACTTTAGTTTTCTCCTATGTTTTTCTTTGATTTACTTCTTTCTTTACTTTTCCTAACACTTTTGGTATCAAAATCCATATTCATATTAATAGGGTTATTAATTAGTGTAAGTACTTATATGTATTTATAGTATGTATGATCATTATTTATAACAATGTGTAAGTATGTATATTATTTTATTTTTTTAGTATCTATGTAATAAATATATAATATATTATGTAATATATTAAATATAAAATTACTTTAAACTCTTCAACGCCTCCCCCACATAACGCTTTTTTTTCAACTTTCCTCTACCTGAAGGTTGTCTGGAAGAGATCGCTCTTAGCGATAAGATCGCCTAAATTGTACCATTCTAAATTTATTGTTTCTCTGTACTGTTTTTTTGTGTGGTGTGCAATAAAGAGTATCTATCTATCTATCTATCTATCTTATTAATTTTTTAACAAATTTTCTACTGTGAATCGTGGGTTTTTTTAAATTTTTATTGCTAGTTAATCTTTCTAGCTTTCAAATAAAACTACTTTGAAAAAATTACACCGTTTACTTGAAGAGAAAATAATTTAAAACCGAAAAATGGGAATTTTACCAAAAACAAAAAATTAAAATGCCTTTATTTTTGAAATAGTTTACATAAACATTTTTTTTTTCGATTTTTTAACGATAATTTTTTATCTAGTATCCGCACATTTCGTTGGATCAAGTGTAAAATTAACACATTGTATATACAATGACCTTTCCATATAGTTTTCTTATCTACAATCGCCACGAGCCCCCAATAAATTAATCTACCATATCTCTCCGACAGTTTGAAACATCGGAACTAAACTTGCCAGCGGCAAGATGGCGGGTGGCTAAACAAACTTGCGTATATTCGTTACATTTATTACTCGGATTGGTAGTTTGGGGGATAATTAATTGCCTGGACATGAAACAATAGGGTTAATAACAATAACTTTTTTAGGGTTCCGTACCTAAAGGGTAAAAATGGGGACACTATTACTAAGACTCCACCGTCCGTCTGTCTGTCTTTCGGTCACCAGGCTATATCTCATAAACCGTAATAGCTAGACAGTTAAAAATTTCACAGATGATGTATTGCTGTGGCCGCTATAACAACATATACTAAAAACAGAATAAAATTAATATTTAAGGGAGGCTTCCCATGCAAAAAACGTGATTTTATGAAATAGTGTATTTCTGTTGACTCCTCCATTATAATGTCTAATGTTAATGACAGATAATGTGACGGAACCCTTCGTGCGCGAGTCCGACTCGCATTTGGCCGGTTTTTTTAAGGATTCATCTCACCCTTCGTCAGTCCACTGTAGGATATTACATCACTCAATGCAGGCTACTGAACTTGATCCTGCCTGGCTAAGCTCACTGAGCTGGGCAAACGCGCGAATATATGTAGGGGAGACAAGCCCAAAATAGGTAACCGGTCTTAAGCGGGTAAGCATTTAAAATTTCGTACCTTTCACATTAGTTTCCACGTTTGCTTCAACGTGGTCAAGTGTGTGTCACACGCCATTCCTCTACACACTTACATTGAAACTAATGCAAAAGGCATAGAATTTAAAACGTAACGAACGAACGAATTTAAAACTACCCGTGTTGGGCTTATCTCCCCTACGATTTACCCACAAGGTGGACAGACGACCTGGTAAAGGTTGCTGGAAGCCGGGAGGCCTACGTTCTGCAGTGAAGTCCTATGGCTAAAATGATGATGATTTATTTAAGACCGACGGCAAAAGATTCAGTTAAATAACTACAACGCAGCTTTGCGTTTATGATTGCCAAACCTTGTCATACTTACATAATTTGTAATTAGAGAGCGCTTTTAGAATGAAGACCGTAACTTGGCAAAAACAGTGTCATGCGCCTCTTTCAACAAGGTTCGGCAATAAATATGCACACAACGCAGCAATTGCAATGAAGGCTTACCAAGAAAATGTTTCGTTCGTTCGGATAAACCAAATAAATTAAAATAACCATTGAATGGTGTAAATTTGAAAAAAATATGAAAAAGACGACCTCCGTAGCCGAGAGGCAAGCATACCGGACTTGGTGTCGCTATCTCAGAGGTCCCGGGTTCGATTCCCGGTCGGTCAATGTAGAAGAAGTACTTTTCTATATTGTCTCGAGTCGATGGTGGTCGGCAAGATTGGTGTACTTTAGCTATTTTCACAGTATAATGTCATATGGAATATTATTATGGGGCTCAGCAGCAGATATTGAATCTATTTTTGTGCTACAAAAGAGAGCTGTACGGGCAATTTACGACCTCAGACCCCGAGACTCGTTGAAGGAACTGTTCAAGGAAATTAATATACTAACAGTGGCTTCTCAATTCATTTATGAAAATATCATGTATATTCGTAAAAACCTGCATCTTTTTCCTAAAAAGAGTGACATGCATAATATTAATACCCGGAATAAAGATAAACTTGCCGTTCCAAATTTCAGACTGCATAAAGTGGGTAATTCGTTTATGGGAAAATGTATTCGCTTTTTTAACAAATTACCACAATCCATTGCTGAACTGCCTATGTATGAATTTAAATCGCATGTCAAGATGATTTTAATGAAAAAAGGTTATTACACTGTAAATGACTATTTAAATGATAAAAATGTATGGAATTAAATACTGCCGTGCTCGCACAGGTTCATTTTATCTTGTAATGTAAACACACTATTTAAAAAGAGGCTGACAATAGTGACCGAGTTTCTTGCGCTGCTTCTTCTCGGCACTAGCCCACAATATTGTCCCGAAGCAGTGGTAGGGTAAAAAAATATATTGGGACGTGTAAAAGAGCTTAATTTAGGCCTATTTACAGAAATAAATTGGTTTTATTGGTTTTATTGGTTTTATTGATGTTGTTTCTGATTTCTGTAACACAAGTGCTTAAGCTACTTACCATAGGATCAGAGCAATGTATGTGATGTTGTCCAAAATTTATTTATTTTATTTATTATCTGAAAACAATTGAAAACAGTCGTGTTTTTACCCAGCTAGGGTAAAAAACACACCTGTGTTCAATTGTTCATGAATTGTCAATGGTTTGAAACAAGTAGATGGTATTTTTAATTATTATGTTTAGACCTCCAAATGAACAAAACATTTTTGTAATAAGTCTACTGATCTCCTAAAGAACTATTATCCATAAGTGGCCAGGGACCCACATACGAATATTGAAGTTATATACTTACCTGATATGTCGTATGTGACATGTGCAATGTAATAAAAGTAAATAAATAAATAAAATAATGTTTTTAACGAATTTACAACATAAATAAATATTCGTATCGTACATACAGAATACTTTAAAACGCATTAACGTGATGCCCCTGCATCAGACAACCAATCGCGCACCTTCATTTACAGCTTTATTTCTTTAAAATAAAGTTTAGAATTAGCTAGGAAAATCTGCGATGGGGTTGACCATACACACGTATACCCTAGACCCAAACCACAATGGGTAGGACAGAGCATGAATATGCGCTCTAACCCTTCAGGTCCACACGGCAATTATTCAAAGAGAATAGTTTAACAGAAAGGATTGTAAGGACTGCCACTTAAATACTATAAAGGATCAAGACCACGCAAGCGCAATATAACAACCGATTCTATTTTCAAACAGTTTAAGTTTATAGTCGGTTGGCGTGCTTTTGATACTTGTGTTGAACTTCGAATCAGAGATAGGGGTACGAAATTTCCGTATATTTAGAATATTTATACATTTGTCCGTAGTAGCTTCGGAGGAGACCGATGCGGATGAAGCAGTAAGTACACGATAGGTACAATGATTTAGTACGGTGCGGAGATTTCGGTGAAATTAGTCTGGTCCGCCATTTTGTTTGTGCGGTCGTTTGTCAAAAGTGGAGATTGTCTATTTGTGGAGGGCCGTTTGTTTGTTGTTCTCAACTCATATGCACCTATTTGCTGGAAACTAACAATTTTATTATTTGTTAAGCTTTAAAAAAAACAGCCAAGTGCGAGACAGACTTGCGCACCCTAAGTTTCATGCTGATACAGATTTTTAGCGCGAGGCTGGACACACTTGACCGGCTTTTATTGGAAATTTTATTTTTTATTTGGCACTGTCAACATCAATGGTAGCTTAGTATCACAGATTTTCAAAAGAACCGCATTGCAAAACATATTTATTACAATTGTCTGACAAAAACACTCCGCAGAAGTCTAACAATGAAGACAACAAGAGATTTAGAAGAGTCAGTCTAATGGAAGTTAGTTTTTGATCAGCTACTTTTGATGCTGACTGACTGATAAAAAAAACTGATTTCTTGATGCGTTTAATTTGATAATTTTGTTGTTTTTAAGGATTGCCAGGTAATTAGTGTAATTATCACTACTTTTATTTATCACATTATTAGCCAGCCAGCAGTTGTATGTAGGAAAGAAGGTCAGAGTACTAATTCAACAGTAGTCGCAATCCAGTGTCGATTCGGTCCCAGTGACATTACTGTCAAAAACGGTATTCTCCTAGAGTTTTTGTAGTTGTAGTTTGTGTAGTTGATGTAAAATTATGAAAACTATCCCATTACGACTCAAAATATAACAAAAAACTATATAATTTTTGTGTCTTACAGTCTTTTCAATCAATTTACAAACTATAATTGCATTCTTTGGGTTTACAAGAATACTGTTTCAGATAATAATGTTACTGGGAGCGGATCAACACTGGATTGCGACTAAGTAATGTTAAATTACAGGAATTGGGCCTTAGTGCTCTTTATTTGAGGGTGAGTGTGATAGACTAAGATGGTGGTGATGAGTTTTACACCCCTCGTCATTCTTGTCTGGGTTAGTTGTTCAAAATAAGTTTTCCTTGGGTTTCTCTCTCGTGTTCATTATAATCTGGAAACAAAGAAATAATACAAATAAGAAATAAATAGATATGCATCAGACAATAATTTATCACGTAATATTGTCATGTTTTTAGAAATAAAGAATTATTGTATTGTATTGCTCATGCAGTACAAGACAGTGATTTTCTCAGTAATCGAATGGTATTCTAGTAGAAATATAAATCTTGTAAAAAAGCCTCTTAGACAGAGATATTTATGTAATTTTTAAAAACTCTTACGACTACCACTCATCCTTATAAATCTATATAAATAAAAATGTATCTCTAATTTCCTTGGTCATCGCATCACGCGTGAATGGATGGAAGAATTTCGCTAATTCTTTTTTTGTTGTGTTATTTATTGACAGGAGAAGGTTCTTTTAAAAGAAAAAATAAGATAGTTGCCAGATTAAAGACCACGCGAACAAAGTCGCGGGCAACAGCTAGTACTTAATAATTAAGCCACACCTAATTAAATTAATACTATAAGGATCCGTTATGATCTGTGCTATACCCATCTGTTTTAGCGATGGCGTACGTAATAGTATTACCTACAGATAGATAGATATATACTCTTTATTGCACTTCACACAAAAACAATAAATTTAGAACGGTACAACTTCGGCGGTCTTATGCCTAAGAGCGATCTCTTCCAGACAACCTTCAGGTAGAGGAAAGTTTGAAAAAAAGTTAAAAGGGGAGGCGGTGAAGAGTTTAAAATATTATAACAGTTTCAATTTTAAGTCCGACACGTAGAGAGCAATATGAATTGAGAAAATTTGACGTTTTGTGGTAGGCTGACGAGCTGTTGTCTGTACCTATGCAGTTGTATGAGCATACAAAATATCAATAAAATCCATATGAGTCGAAACATGAAGATTTGTTTTAACGAGTTTTTAAGGTTGTTGAAACTAGAACGATATTTTACGGTTCTCAAACACAGCCGTCCGTACAAGACATTATCCGAGCATACAATAAACTTGGTACGTCGTGCGTAGTCGTACAAACTTACATAATTACTGGAAATAATTATTCGTTTAATGTGTTACTGCCGCCTAAAACGAGTCGCGTAAAATATCAAGTGTAGACCCACATTCTGTGCATATCTTCTGCCAATAGTGTGGAGAGGGACTTAATCATAAAAAAAAATGTTTTACGGTTAAAAAAAAACATAAAAACACTTTCTTACGTTTCTTCTTAAAAACGTCTTATTGTCAGTTCCACTATCCACATCCTGACTCCCATCACTACTATGTTGTCATACGGATTACATATACTTACAATATTACAAAGAGAAATTACCCAACTCGATTTCTAAGATTGGATTAGAAAGAAAGAAGAAAGAAAAGACATTTATTATACATTGGACATCACAGACAAACAGTAAAAGACACAATACATTATTTAAATAAAAAATAAAAAAAGAGTAACAAAATAAAATTATAATAGAAAAAAGAGTAAACCAAGCGGTGCCACTATGTGCCTGTGATGTCCGGGATAATGGGACCTCACTCAGCTTGAGCCACGGCCTGAGTAGGCCGCGACGCTGGTTTTCAGTAGGCCCCGCTGAGTGAGGTACACGGACGGACAGCCGACGAAACTTAAATAAATAATATGCATATTAAATATAAAAAGAAATAAACTTAAAGACAATAAACAGTACGTAAACTAATGAATAGACAGCGTTATAATTATTACATAAATAAATATTACGTTTCGCGTGGAGAACAGATTAAGAACATAATTGTGTGTTGTATAGATATAATAGTTATGCATCAAGGAATCGTCACGGCCGCCAGTCACACTAGGCATTACCGATCATTCCGGCCGGATTAGATAATTACCTATACTTAATAACGGCAGGTCAACCTACCTAAAAAGTTAAATGTTATTGAACCGATTTTCAACTTTAAGTCCGATACGTAGAGATCAATATCAATTGAGACAATTTTACGTTTTGTGGTAGCTTGACGAGCTGTTTTCTGTACCTATGCCAAATTGAAAGCAGGACTGTAACTTTAAATTTATAAATCATATAAAATTTTTATGCAATAACTCGGTCTTTGCTCTCATGTATCCTAGGGGACTTTCGCAAAAAAAAACAACAGCTAATAATTACATTAATAATTTAGATATTTTTTTAATTAGAAGAATAATTCTTAGATTTTAATGTTAATCCAATAAAAAAGTTGGCAAGCAATGGTTGCTTGACTTCATAATGAGTAAATATCCTAAGCTTGGAAATGTCTAAATGTGACGTCATTTCTATGTAAGCTTTATTTAAAACTACGGTAGGTATGTAATACTTATATGATAAATTGCTTTTTATTAAGCCGTGTATTTTCTGATCGCACTCAAGTACTTTCTTCTCTCTGTTTTAGCAAATTTTGACTTAATTTTTTTTTGTTTGCTTAACGAAAGCCGTCTCCACACAATTTTAACTTAGGGTTCCGCTGAAATTGTGAAAATGGCAATGACCATGCGGAATAGTAAGCATCAAAATTCCATGAGCGGAACACTATTAGCATAGACCGGGAGGGGGAAAAGGGGGGTTGCTCCTAATGTTTTTCACTATAGCCGACCCGGGCTATGTCGCAGTGGGTCTTATTGGTCACTCGGGTGGTTGTCTTGCACGGGTATTAAAATAGGGTAGTTGACACAATTCTTTTGATTATTTCAAATGTCAAATGTAAACACAAATTGCTTCGGGAACATGTAGATAAATTTTAATTATTAACTAATGGCTAGCTAGTTGCTATTACCTAAATATACCTAACCATTATTCTCAAAGACTTTGTAAAGAGTATGTTTATTTGATATTTTGTACAAGTTTTCCTTAGTTTGGGCCTAGGTAATAAATGTTATTGTTATTGATTTACTTTACAAACAATATTAATTAACAATCGGCTTCAAAATTAAATATTTTTAATTTTATTTAAACAGAAAAGTTACGGAAAGTTTTAAATGATAAAAGTTAAATTGAAGATGGCATTTTGCTGACTTACAGCGTTACCATAGAACGAGGTACCAATATAAGAATTTGACTACACAAATAATGTCCTATTTAGCTCAGTCGAAAGAGCAGTCGCACGGATAGCGAAAGGACATGAGTTCGATCTTTGTCATATAAGGCAGTAGTATTTCTTCAAACGTAAGTATAAAGACGGCTTTATTACTTTAAACATTTTCTGGAGCTACAATAAACAGAACTGTTTTGGCAAGAAGCCATCTTTAACAAATATAATATTCTCCCAAGTAAAAAGTAGAATGCTATTTAAATACATACTATGTCAGCCCGCTGCAGAAAATGATACGGGAATGACCAAGCGAAATGCCATCCGCCAAATTCCACGTTAGGGGGACCAAGACCTTCTAAGGGGACCTGCCCTCCTAGCATGATCACTAAAACATGGTATGATATGATATGATATAGCAATATATCGACACCAACTGTAAAAATATGATACATATAGCCGCCATTTTGAATTTTTATCGAAACAGCTATCATAAATATGATGTCACCGGCACGGCGATTCAACATGGCGGGTATATCTATCATATTTTTACAGTTGGTGTCCATATATCGCTATATCATATCATAATTATCATGTTTTAGTGCTCTTGCTAGGGAGGCTGGGGGAGGGATATAAAGCAAGGTATACCTATAAACGTCCCACTGCAAGGCACATGCCTCTCCTTAACTAAATATAACTATGAGGTGGTTTGGGCAGTACTCCTCCACGCAGGCCCAGTACGTATTGGTGGGGGGATGTAGTGAGGCCAGTGACTAAACCTTGCTGTCAGATGTAATCAAGCCTTAAGACCTCCGACTATAGGCTTCAAGACTAACTTTTAACGTGCCTTGTGAAGCACGGAGATGCTTGTGATAAATATCACTAAATGTGGTTGGAATGGTCACCCATCCAAACACAACCGCCGCGTAGGTGGCTTAACTTTGGTGATCACTACCAAAGCGCTACCGCCACTGGGCTTCAACCACTGATGGTATGTAAAAAATATATTTACTACTCAAGTTTAACACTTTGATATTTAGATAGTGGACCAATACAAAAAGCCGTTGCTTCTATTTAAGCTCTTTATTCAGTCTTTTAGGTTTGGACAAATAATTTTATATAATTTCTAAAAATAAAGTAGTTATAATATATTTTTAGTATAGACGTTAGTTGATTTTTTTGTTGCATAATTCATATACTTAAACTGATTTCTAGGTCTGAGGTAAGTTACAGTAAGAATTATCAAAATGTTAAAAAAAACTCTCGCGCAGAAAGAGTATCGGTATATTAGGTGCGAATTTTACGTTTTAACATAATGAAGAACTGTGAAAAAAAAAATTTTACGTTCGTAAGAGCTTCAATCTTGTAGAAATTCATTTTTGTTCAGGCAAAATCTCACTTAACACTTAATGTTTTCCTCCCATCCCACATAATATATTAGTCGGACTCGTTTGACGCGTTAACCCCACAATGCGCGTATTAATCATGCGATATGGGCAGAAGTCGTTAATCACCGGGCCGCAATCAGAGCCGGCCCTCTTTGATAATTAATCCACACTTATGTATTGACGGGCTATGTAAGCGTTTTAATGGTCGTTCTCACTATTTTGATAGTGTTATAACGCATTTTTGTAAAAATATAATAATATATATGAACAATAAAAGCATTTCTGAAAAATAAAACGATTACTTACTTATTTATAATACAATACTAAAATCACTTATTTTCACATAGGCAGTTTTATTTTTAGTAAATTTTAGAGGTCTTGAGTTTTATCGTTTTAAAAAAAATTACTAAAATTATTTTTACAAATGATGTTACGAGAATAATAAGTTTCCCATAAGTTAAATCTAACCGCTTGATTACATTCTTCGGTTTTTGTTTTTCTACCTTAATAAGCTATTTTCGAATTCACAGCTCCTGTTGGTTCATACAGGTAATAACTCTCTAGCTCCAGCTATGTCTATCGAGTTAGTCTGCGGGCAGACGCGTCTATTTCCCTTCAAAAATCCGTTTAGCAGCGAGTTAAAATAGGCGGTCCGCGCGGCGCGCCTATATCCGCCGTGATCGAGTTCCCCGCCTGATTGAGGTGGACTAGATTGCATGCAAAGGGTTTATTGATTCAGTGGATTTTAGATTAGTAGAATTTATCGTGAGCTATGGAATCTCAGTTTTTTTTTTAAATATCTAAACTAAATTAAACTAGTAAGTAATCACTTAATTAATCATACCTCATTTTAGGGTTAGGATTAAATCAAATAAAAAGAAACCCTTACGTAAGTAATTAACTGTTCTAATTACGAACTAAAATGCATAACATAGTAATAAACAAAGACAAAGTAAAAATTTGAAAAATAGATTTAGTTTCAAAAAGAGTAGAAAACCTTAAAATTAACGTGTAATTTTATATTTACCGGAATATTAGTCCGATTAGTTTGATTTTGTAATTTACCTAGATTAAACTCGTCTGAAAATTAATAAATTTAAAAGTCGAGTCAAACAAACAAGTACAAAAGTATATAGGTATTTTCTTTAGAATGCCTTTTAAACTTGTGAAATAGCTTACCTAACAGAGTTGTTAAAACTAACCCTAAAAATATTCATCATCATCATCATCATTTCAGCCACAGGACGTCCACTGCTGAACATAGGCTTCCCCCAGTGACTTCCAGATTGGCCGGTTGGAAGCGGCCTGCATCCAGCGTCTTCCTGCGACCCTTACCAGGTCGTCTGACCATTCTTCTTCACATCTTGCTAATCCATTGGGCTATGTAAGCGACTTTTGTTCGTTTACGGATCTCCTCATTTCTGATTCGATCTCGCAAGGAAACACCAAGCATAGCAAGGTGTTGAAGTGTTTATACAAAAACACCACCATGTCGGTCCGAGTACAGGAGCAGAGCACGAAGGCGATTCCTCTGCAGCGAGGCGTAAGATAGGGAGATGTTGAATCTCCGAAACTGTTCACCGCTGCATTGGAAGACGCTTTCAAGCTCCTGGAATGGAAAGGATTTGGCATCAACATCAACGGCGAGTACATCACTCACCTTCGGTTTGCCGACGATATTGTGGTCATGGCAGAATCGCTTGAAGACCTCAGGACAATGCTCAATGACCTTACTCGAGTCTCCCAACAAGTAGGCCTGCGAATGAACATGGACAAAACCAAGCTCATGTCGAATGCCCATGTTGCGCCCTACCCAGTATCCGTTGGGAGCTCTACTCTCGAAATTGTTGACAAATATGTCTACTTAGGACAAGTTATCCAGTTGGGTAGATCCAATTTTGAGAAGGAGGTCAACCGTCGAATCCAACTCGGCTGGGCAGCGTTCGGGAAACTACACCACGTCTTCTCGTCCAAAATACCTCAGTGCCTTAAGACGAAAGTCTACAACCAGTGTGTGCTACCATTGATGACATATGGAACTGAAACGTGGCCTCTCACTATGGGCCTCATAAGAAAGCTAAAAATATTATCTGGTTATAAAAATAAAGTATAGTAATTTAAATAAAAAACAGACATGCAACGCAGATCTGACCTCCTTCACAATAGTATCTCACATCGCCCACCTTAAGATCTGTAATAATCTCGTTAGGTCCCAAGAAAGTTTTTAACCGATACAAAGGGGCAGCTTGAAAGTTACTCCAGTGGCGCCCTCACACGCGAGAGGACAGAAATAATGAGACGACTACTCGCTACAAAGAAAATTTATTGGACCCAGATAGAGGACATGCTTTATTTCATGCTCCATGGCTTTTAGTTGGAATTTGTTTTATGTCTCCATAACATAAAACAAATTCCAATTCTTGTTCAAAACATGTTTTGTGCCACACAAATTATTACTATGTTTTGTTGAAAAACAGACTAAGACTATTAAATTATGTACCAATATTTCTAATAATGTTTCATTGTCCAGTTGTTTAGTGTGTTAAATTATAAAATCACTTTACACTAGACAAGAACAACAAACAAACAAAAACAAACTAGAATAATAAATAAAATAAAAAAAAAAATACGACATAGTGCCTTCATTAAAGCTTACAAAACAATACTCTTTTTAAACGTTTAAAATTATTTGTATTCCCTTACCTCAATACGTAAAAAGGAACTGTTATAGGATCACATTGTTGCCTGTCTGTTTGTATGTCTGTCGACCCTTTTCATTAGGAACGCATGGAGGTATTAAGTTGAAATTAATATTATTAAAAAGGTATTTACTATACTATACTATACCATATATACTATATGGACGACGTGCAAGTCGCTTCCAACTGGCCAATCTGGAAGTCAACGGGGGAGGCCTATTCAATTCAATTCAATATATTTATTGCATTCTATAATGTTACACAGGTGTTATAATTAGATACATAAAATAGATCATTATAGACCCTATGTTCAGCAGTGGACGTCCTATGGCCGAAATGATGATGATAATAAAGGGAATCAAACACTACAGGGTACTTTCCAATAGGTCAACACCTAGAATTAGAAAATTTGGCAAGAAGCCATGTCATTTCTTTTAAACAAACTTGGAGAAGCGTTAACAGTCCTCGAGACTTGGTTGCCATTATGGACGAACTATTTACATCATCATCATCATTTCACGTCCACTGCTGAACATAGGCCTCCCCTAGTTACTTCCAGATTGACCGGTTGAAAGCGGCGTCGTCTGGCCACCTTGTGGGTGGACGTCCTACTATTTACATTACATACCTACAACTACTACTATTTACATACCTACAAGTTTGTAAGGAACCCCGGCATTTGTTTCTCGCTTTTGTTTTGACATAAAAGTCATTCGACTAAATAACACTTAACTAATTCCAATAAGAAACAATTTGTATTGCATACGCCCATTTTAACAAGAATAACTGGCACCGGTAGTGAAAGGGTTGGGTTTGAATTAACGCTAATAAGAATCTTATTGGATTTAAAAATATTTTAAATGTGATTTTTGTTTTGTTGTCGTTACAAAAAAAAAGGAACCTAAGGTTAGAATTGTCTGTAAAAAAAATTATTGTAAACTTTGTACTTATATTTAAAAAAAAAACATTTAATTGCAGATTCTGTTTTCACACTATTTTGTTACGTTGTAGTTGTAGTTGACGTGATTAATTAAATAAAAAATATAGGGTCTGTTTTTTGACTGATAAATAAAAAACTAAAAAATCATTATAATATAAATATATAAAGGTATAAAATATATTAATTATAATTTATAAATAAAAATATAAGATATAAGGTAAATCGCTGTGAAGTTGGCTCTAAAAGACCGAAGAATATTTTTAGACTTTCCAAAATAAATATCAGATATTTCGATACTTGTTTCTGTGACAAAATTGTTTAATTTGAAGCGATACAACCAAAAACTGTAATATGGCTGAATGTTGTACACAGGCTGTTAAAAAAACTAAGAGCCAAATTTTAGGAAGTAGTTCAGAATAGCACGGAGCACAGGTGTACTGGTCTTACAAAAGGCCTCACCTTACCTTTATCTTAAAACTAGCTGTGTTCTGCTGTACAATTAAAAACACAGAATATAAAACAATTAAAAAAACAAAACGTCAGTTGTAGGATTACATTTGTGATACTTTAGTTTTTTTTTGTATAATAGACTTGATTCTGAACTCTAAACTCGTTAAAATTTGGCTTCTGTTTTATAACACCTTGTATAGTTCCTACCTAATTACACTCGACACTTCTTGTCCATGACAAATGAAAATCTTAATGTAACCCGACGCTGCCCTTTACACACTTAAAATTATATCCACGGATATCAACCTTAATGCTCTCATAATAATGACATCAATATAACAAAACTTTCATCCCTGGACAGCACAATTATCCTACACCGTAGACCCTTCTATTTCTAACTGGGGTGAGTGTGGGTGGCATGAGAGAGAGGAATGTTACTTATTCGTGGCAGTGCGAGAGGGAGGTGAGACCTTAATGAACGGACATTAGAATGGCGTCACATCTCCACGATTAAAAGTGTGAGTTCTGTACCTCTGTATGGGGTTGTGTTTGTACATACAGGGATACATTGCTAGTGCCAAATTTAAAACGGTTTGAGGCTAGATAGAGACAGCTTTGAGCGGGACATCGCTAATAGAGTGCAGCTTAGCTGGGCAGGATTTGGGAAGCAGCGTCATTATCTTCTCGTCACCACTGCCACAATGCCTGAAGCGCAAGGTATTCGACCAGTGCGTCCTACCAGTGATGACCCACGGAGCCGGAACGTGGATCGTGACAGTAAAGCTGGCCCACCGACTTCAGGTTACTCAGCGAGCTTTAGAAAGGTCGATGCTTGGAAATACTTGGAATTTCTTTAACGGATAAAATCCGAAACGAGGTTATCTGGCAGCAGAACAAAGTAATGGACATAGTCCAAAAATGTAACAAGCTAAAGTGGTAGTGGGACGGCCATAACAGTCGCAAAACCGATGAAAGAAGTAAACGGGTTCTCGAGTGGAGACCGCGCATTAGCAAACGTAGCGTAGGTCCCCAGCTCGATGGACTGACGGCCTTAGGAAGATAGCTGGCTATAAAATCTAGAGTGGACTGCAATAGGCTGACATGATGAGGTTTAGAGAAAAGTATAAAAGCACTACTTCATTGCACCTATTTTAACTATCGAATAAAATAAAAAATATCCGGAATAAAAATCGAGAGAAGCGCGGCCATTTATCAGATACCACAGACGTACGCCGAGTGCACATACCTACTGTGCAATTTTATAAACCGATCGTAAATTATTTTGGGCCACCATTTCTTTACAGCGAATAGGAATGATAAAAAAATATTTTTTAAATTTATTTTTAATTCAAGTAGGTACTTAGATAAGTTACTGAAAGTAAGATGCTCCTAAAACCTTGCAATGTAAGCATGTATAAAGTTTTATTATGATAGTATTTATATAAGGTTCTAAATATTAGTTAACTTCCCTTTACAGTACGATTTGACTGCTCATTTGTTTACAACTACATGGAAGCAACATCAAACTGAAAAAAAAGTTAAATGTTTTCAACCTAAAAAAACTAATTGGCTATATAATACTGAATAATACTCATTTATTTTGTACATAGGCCCTCTTCCGGGCAGTTATACACGTCCCAAAATATAGCTTAGTCCTACCACCGCTTCGGGACTACATATTGGCTGGTGATGAGAAGTAACGGCGCAACAAACTCAGTCACCTTTGTCAGCCTTTTTTACAGGAAATACAGTTACAAGACATGTAGAAAGTGCAAGCTAAGCAGGTTAAGTCCATGCACTCTTGTCGTTTAAATAATCGTCAATTTATAATATCCTTTTTTCTTAAGGATTATTTAATGTGAATTTTGAATTCATGTACAGGTAATTCAACAAGCGTCTGTGGTACTTTACTGAAATTTTTAATACATTTCCCCAAGAATTAATTACCAACTTTGTGTAGTCTGAAGCTCGGAACGGCAAGTTTATTTTAATTTCGAGTATTATAGGTATTGATGTAAATAAATTTTTAGGCTTATAGTATGGAAAGCGATTTCGATGTTGGTCCCATGGAAAAAGTTGTTGTATTTGAGCACCAGAATCAGCCCCTAGGAGGTGGTTGTGTTTTACAAATAACCCTGTATACTTTGTTTATTATTTCAATTTGATAATGAAAAGTAAATATTACATGTTCACCCTGAAATTCTGAACAAAGTATATAATTTACGACATTTTGTCAAAGAGTATTTGTTGTTCATAATTATTTTCTCCATCGATTAATGTATATGTTTACACGTGTACACCAAAATAACGCTATTAAAGGTTACGTGCAACTTGAGGTTTGCCAATTAGGTTCGATGCCTTTGTATGGGAAATCGATAAAACACGCAAATTTTGCAAAAGTCATAGAATAAAAGTTTTTCACCATGATGTAAGTATATAATATATACTTATATGATGTAAGGTTATCCTTAAGTTACGGGACACCCTGTATATCAGTTGTTTTGTTGTCGAAAATTTTGCTGCTCCAAACATCATGTATTTTCTACCATGACTAATTCTCGGTGTCAGTAAACAAATTTTATTCGTATTTCTTAATTTTTGCTCAAAAGTTGTTTTTTTTAAATGTAGCTGTGAGTATATTTAGTCTGTTTTTTTTTTAAAATTAATATCTAATCGCCGGATATGGTTGTACTAATTATAAGAGGACCGATACAGCAGGCAGAAGCAACTGCGTACATAGTTGGCATAGTTGCGCCGTATCCGTAACGATGATTTGTTTGTATGACAACCAAACTGCCGTCGCCTCGCAACCGCGTCTAATTATTTATTTTAATGTTTCACTTTTATTTACTAGTATGACACAAATTCATAAGCAACACTGTCGATCGATGCATTAATATAGTGTGTGTAATTTATTTGTAACCAAACCAACAAAATAGTGTATCTGGAGCCTATGTTGTGATATGGGAGAGTGACCTCTCCCGGCACAAGTGTCCTCACACTTAAAAGGAGTGGGTCAGCTACTAATATTGTTAACTTACCTATCTAAACATATAAACATTTTTATTTTTTTATTTTCATTTCACATTTTCATTTTCATTTTTCATTTTCAGTGTCAAAAGTTTTTTAACAAGAAAATGGGAAATGATCAAATCCCCAAAAATAAACATTATTATTTTGAGCCAATATGTAACAATATTTTTTTTTACCACGAGTATGTTTCTAAAGAATTCGGTGGTGGGTAGTCGAACGAAAACTATGGGCGATCTATTTGAATGGTTTTTATTTATTATTTAACTCCAAAGACAATACAATAAACTCAGCAGAGAATGTGACATCGACATCTTTGCTGAGTCCATGGGAAAGTTTAAGACGAGGGTTTTGTTATCCTTATCTATTTAGCCAATGTCTAATTTTGTTGAGTTGTAGCTTATTGATAAATTGTTTATTTTGCACTAAAATAGTAATAGCTAATATAACAACAATATAATTAAGGTCACTTATGTAACTAAAAAATTATGTAGTCCATTATTGCATGCCGTGGCAACCTGTTATTAAGACGGCACTTAGTCTATAGCCAATATTTGCATGTCTTACCAATTTGCTTGTAATTGTGCTTGTCTTGTTGGTTGTCCTAATAAAATAAGTAAAAAAATAAAGAGCTTTAGAGTGCAAGTTTGGTGTAGTTTGTGTTCCAATGTTTGGTGAAGTGATAAAGATCTGAAACTATTGAAATAACATTGTATTCAACGCCGCATCAAGTGTCAAGTGACTTGTCTTAAGACAACTTGCTTTAGACCCGATAGCGTCTTGAAACCTGCTTCTACGGGAAGAGTAGCCTTCACTGAATTCAAGAAAAGCAATAAAAAGCAAAGCACTAGACACCCTAGTTATTTATTGTGAACACTATATCAAGAATTACTCGATATTGGCAGAATCACCGCTTTGCATATAAAGCGGGATTGAGTCCATAAAAAAAAAGGTTTAAAAATACGTTATTCTAAAATATTACTAAAAAGTAAGCCTGACGTTCCTTCATCAGTCAGTTCGTTGGATATTAAATTATATGCGCCACCCACGCGTCTGTAACTCACACCTACACACCCACACACAGTCATTAGATGGCCTTGTGTGATTAGACTTTTATAACTCTGAAAATCCTAGCCAAATTAAAAGTAATATCATCATCATCATTTCAGCTATAGGACTGGGATAGGGTCCACTGCGCTATAGGACGTCCACTGCTGAACATAGGCCTCCCTCAATGACCTATCATTGGGGGGGATTGTCAATACCCGCCACGCTTGGCAGGCGCAGTTTTTTAATAAGATTTCGCACGTAAACGCTGTAGGAATTATGCGCCTTTTACGACACGCCTCCTTGGCGGTGGGGAAGTGTATTCTTTACGGCCAACACGGCACGACACAAATTAAAAGTACTGAATTGACTCGAATTGGGAATCAAACCCGAGACCCTTTGCCCGTTCAAGATTAATACTACCCCAATTGGGAAGGAGATAGAAATTCTAATCCTTATCATAGTCTATCTCTGTGCCACCAAGCATATCATGTGAATGAGTAATTAACACTACTAACCTATTCTAAGTCATTTGATTTAATTATTTAACATACTTACTAAGCTAAATAACATTTCCTCCAATTCCCGCTATCCGCTGCGCTTATAGTCGTATCTCTCGACAAAGTTTTATAAAAAAGATGTCAGACGCTTGAAAAGATGGCTCAGTTTATACTATAAACTTACTTTTGAAAGTTCGTAATCCGTTAAGCAAAAAAGTTGAGCCCTAAGACTTTTAAAATACTTACGGAACAAGGTTGAAGCCAGTGATGCGAAACTATGGGTTTTTATTTAGATTAT
This sequence comes from Anania hortulata, assembly GCA_963576865.1. Taxonomy (NCBI): domain Eukaryota; kingdom Metazoa; phylum Arthropoda; class Insecta; order Lepidoptera; family Crambidae; genus Anania; species Anania hortulata. The sequence continues at coordinate 5,346,831 of OY756400.1, forward strand.
GTTAATTAATAGAGTGTGTACCTCAGGTTTAATAAAAATATTGTAGGTAGTTTTTAGATAAGATAAAATTTTACACAAAATAATAAATTATAATTTACAAAAAAAAATGTGACCAATTACTACTTCTAATTCATGTCGCCTTTTGGTTAATGTTTTATGCACCAAAACTTGTTTTTTAAAATACAACGATCTCTACTTTGAATTTATCCCAAAAATCATAGTATTTTATAAAAATAATTATATAAACAATTACCGCATTTAGGAAATTTAGAGTAGAAGACACAGCTAATATGGCTCAAGTCTCTTCAAAGGTTTCAAACTAATAATTTCACTAACGATAGTCGTTAAGGTACAAACATTATTTTGTGCGTCGCATTATTTAGTAAATATATATATAGTGTTTAATGTATATAAATTAATTGTAGACGAACACGATAAAATAAATAAAAAGCTAAGTTGACACTTGTACCTTTTTCTAATAGTATTACTATGCTGAATTGTAATAGGTAGAAATAAAAAATTATTTACCTAACTGTTATAAATAGTAAAAAGTATCGTAACTTAGATCAGCACTATCGTGACTTACTGGTTTCAAGGTCACGACAATATCGATAATACATATTTCGCGACACTACTAGAAGCTGAAGTCTGCCTTCACTCTCGCTTTCCAAGTTCGTTGCATTTTTCACTTCGTCCGAGCGAACTTTCTCCCGCGAACTTTGAGCTTTTAAAAGCTTTCATAATGTTTTTATGAGGGTTGACCGCGTTGGAGATTGAATGTTTGAAGGCTGCCGCTCTGGAGTCGTTGACCTATGAAAAAGAAAAACAACATTTTAAATAATTTTCACTTTACGAAAATGGATTACAAAATTTTAAGCTTCCTTCCTATCGTAATAATCTTACCACTAAAATTAATAAAATAAAATATAAGAGACTTTTTGGCTTCTTAAATCATATACCACACAATATCATTAGTCGGCCTAATTATACTTTAAAAAAACTAAAAACTAGATCAAAAGCAAAACCATCCACTATCAAACAAGCTCATAAGTGAATAAGTAGCGCCTTTTACGGCCACTAGGGACAACACAAACTATAGCTATGGCGCTACTCGCCGACAGATGGCGCTAGCAACGATAAGGTTCATGTCGCGGGCGATTCCAATAAGACTGAAAAAGTATTTTTCTGTTTTACAAAAGTTTAGTGTAATGTTAATTTAAAATAAGACGTTTATTTAAATTAGATCATCGGTCCAACGGGTCAGGCTTAGGTTCTTATTACTAATATTATAAGTGTGACAGTTTGAATGTTTGTAGGTATAACAGCCATGCTATAGCTGAATATATAGCTGTCAGACACAATTTTATATACAGTAACAGTATGTAAAATAACAAAAAAAAAAAAAACATTTTAAAACTAAAATATAAATTTACAAAAATAGGCATAAAAAACTATATGTTTAGAACGCGGAACACGGAATAACGAAAATCGTAACGCGGAATAGTATCTACCTAATATCGTCGCTTTGGCATCATGCTCGCACGGTAAGAAAAGGGTAGGACGTTCATAATTTTTTTATAAAAAAAAAATTTTAATTACCTAATTTTTATTTTATTTTAATTGGGATATATTTTTTTATATGTGGGGACGCTATAGTATTACGGGTTAATGGGCACGCCTTTCGTTAGTTAACATACTGTATTTGATAATTTTTATCCCGTTTTTTAGTTCGCGTGGGATTATGTATTAGGATTCATTCATCTCTTTGGCTTATTTCTAAAGTCTACACAGACGAAGTCGCGGTTAGAAACTAGTCTTCTATAATATTTTGTGGGTAAAATAGGTCTAGGGTACATCTAGACAACTACTCAACCAGCAAAAATAAAAACCACTTTTCGTCTCCTTCAACAAAAAGTGGCTAAGCTAAAAAGTGAAATTTCTCCACGTCCCGGCTGTGTGCTCGTTTAGACGCCACAAATAAGGTGACAGCCGGCGAAAATATCTATTTCGGACCGCGGCCGGACCCGCGTCACGCTGACACCCGCCCGGGGACAGGCTCCAGGTCTAGGTCATAAGCGAAAGCGATTTTGGAAGCGCTTTAAAAAATATATAAATATTGACGACCGTTTGGTGCAGTAGTTCGCGCTCCGGACTATAATGCCAGCGGTTGCGGGTTCGAATACCGCAAGAGGCAAATGTTTGTGTAATGAGCACGAGCATTTGGACTTAAGTTATGGATGTTTATAAAACATTTTAAGTATGTTTATCCGTTAGCTAGCCGCCTTAGTTAAATATTTGCTTAGTTTGGGACTAGATAATTGGTGTGATTGTGATAACAATTTATTATTTATTTATTTGTTGGACAATATACATTGCTCTGATCCTAATTTTATAAGTAGCTAAAGCACTTATGTTAAAGAAATCAGAAACAACGATGGTACCACAACGCCCAGACCCGAGATAATATAGAAAAGTTCGTTTTCTACATCAACCCGACCAAGAATCGAACCCGGGACCTCAGAGATGGCGATGCCAAGTCCGGCGTACTCGCTTCTCGGCTACGGAGGTCGTCCAATCCTTAAGAAGCGACTATCTTGAATTGGTCTAGTAGTCTTCAGCCCGCATCGATCGCCGGTATTCATCATCATCAGCATTTAGAAAGTCACTACTGGAAAAAAGCTTTTCCCGCAGACCGCCACAGCGAGCGGCTTTAGGCTATTTGTATCCAGCGGCTATTCGCAACCTTGACTAGTTTGTCAGTCTACCGGGTGTGTAAAAATACCCTACAATAATATCGTAACAATATTTTATACAAATAAGATTAACTCCACAAAAGAGATATAAGTAAAATTCTAATAAGATCATTATATCCTATTAAATGCACGTTTTTAGGAAACTAATATTTTGAAAACAGTACACTTTTTTGACCACACGCAACCAGAATTAGGCTGGTTCAACTTAAGAGTTTTTTCAATACGTACGTGTGATTCATAAAATACTTACACATACATATTACAAATAAAATACTACACTACACTGTCCATGTTACTAACTGACATTAAATTATGCATGTAGAATTTCCTAGATGATGATTATGTGGTGGTGGTACATTGGTCAAAAAATAAAATTTCATCAGATATATCTGTCTGTCTTGTCTTACTGATTTATATTTTATTTTAATTACTGATTTACTGATAATAGTGTTTGTTTTGTTGGTTGTCCTATTAAAATAAATAAAATATATAGATAGCTTAGTTTAAAAAGCGCCTGCACGCTTAGCATTCATTCTGGGTTCGAGTCCTGGCATAGTCGAGTTGTATTCTAAAACATTTTGTAAAGTAGTTTCTGTAAAATAATGATTAAAAACAAACTATCTTTGTCGCTTGCTCCTCTCCCTTACGCCTCAGTCAAAGAGTAGCAAAGTTAACGTCTTGCCTTATTCCTTCGGCTACCACGTGTGTACGGTGTAGCTGTCATGTCGGAGGGCGACGGCGAGTATTCCGACTCTCATGTAAACGTAATTTGGAAGGGAACGGGCCAGTAATGTAAATATTGTCACGACGCGGACGCGGCTTCAAAGTCAATAGTACTGTTCTTTCTTTTGGCGCTTAGTGCTTTGAATGTATTATTTTGAAGTTACGCAAGTTTAGCTGGTTTGAGATTGATAATAGTTAAGAAGAGTAATGCCCCTAGATTAGCGTCTCAACGCATGTTAGGACTAATATCGCACGAAAAATCATTAAAATACAGTTTATAAGACGTGGCTGTTACGATAATCGCTGCTTCTTCAGGTGGCAAAAATTGGAGAAATACTTTTCGCATGGACACAATTATTATTGTTTGATTAAAAAACCCTATGCACAGTTTATAGCTTTTATGTAGGCCTATGAATCTATGAATAACCGAATTAAATCAGTCTAGCGGTTAAAAAAATAAAATGAGAATTAGCATTTTTTTTGTTTGTTTTTTCAATGAATCCTATTTTTTTTCTCCTGAAGTATATGTACTAGAAACAATTGCTATGCTCATAATGTTGTATGGGTTTTGACAGTTCTTAGCATTTTTTTAAATAATTTTCTAACTATTTGTGTTTAAGTAAAAAGCTTTTAAAACTACATGCTAGTTTAAATTTGGCGACTGTACTCCTCCTAAGTAGACGGTACGACTTACGCAACACTATAACAACAGATCGCTTACTTATGGCCTTTAATTTTCCTATTAAAAAAAATAATCTTTAAATAGACCACCAGTAGTTCCGAGAAAATCAATGTTCCTGTTAAGTTTGATTTGTGTGTAAGTTTTTAAAGGCAAATAACATCTACACATACAAAGTAATAATAATACATTTGGCACTTCGAACACTACCTTCCTTAACTAAAAAACTAACTATTAATAAATAAATATGCGACAGACAACACACCAATAATTGTCATCATCATCATCATCATCATCATTTCAGCCATAGGACGTCCACTGCTGAACATAGGCCTCCCCCATTGACTTCCAGATTGGCCGGTTGGAAGCGGCCTGCATCCAGCGTTTTCCTGCGACCTTTACCAGTAAAGTAAGTAAGTAAGTGAGTAAGTAAGTAGTGTCGAAGTAATTAGTAACATACTTGTGTCACGAGGCACAGGCAATATATTTTGCCAGGAGTTTCTGCCAGCACTCCTAAACTCTAGCCAATTTAGAAAAGATCGTTTTTTTAATTGACTACAACCGGTAATCGAACCCTGCCCTTTGCGTTCACGACGAATTACCGCGCTACTACACCAATAGCAAAACGTGACAGAATCGAAACTTTATTCTAACTTTTTTTCTTCGTCTAACAGGTACATTATTAAAAAGTTTTAAAACTAATATATTTTTTTTACCTAATCAAAATTTATCATAGATATTAATTTGAAATGTCGAATGACGTCACGGTTTGGAACAATTTTTACTTAGAAGTGACGTCACTTACAACTCCTGAACTTTGACGGGCTTTATCTTAGTAATATTTTGGTTGAATGATAAAAAAAATACTGTCCATCAATTTTTGTTAATCTAACTGAAGGGCTTAATAGAATTTTATTTTCTTCACCCAGACGTCATCCCTATTGTCATTCATTGTAATAATGTAGGTACTAATTATTCAACCGTTAGATAGTCTGGAGTTAATTTTCCAAAACGATCGTTGGTACAATATTTACTTACGCAGGTCAAGTCTGGAATATCAATTCAATTAATTTGCATTAAAACTGGTGTCTTGAAGAGCTAGTTGCCGAACTATAGAACAAGCTAGACGGTCTAGCTAACTTAGTAAGTGAAGTTAATCCAAGTTCTTTTTGTGCTTTCCACTACTATATCACATGCCCCATCTTAGCTGAAGTGGTACATATCTCGCACTTTACCAAGTCGACCCAGTAATGGCTGTTTTGTTGTTTTTTTTTCATGTTTGCAGTATACATTGAAGTTTAAAGACAGTTCACATGTAGTTTGCTTTACAGCAGTTATATCAATGTGTTGATATAAATGTGTATTGCCATTTAATTTATTTATTACAAACATCTTAAAAGCTAATGAACCCTCCAAAACGCTTAGAAGATTAGTATCATGTTACGATATAATACAAATAAATTACAGTATAATAAAATCAATCTTGTTCAAACTTACAATGCAAATACAACTTATATTACAATTTAGATACAATTTAATGATAAAATGATTGTCATTGTCAAGAGAGTCAAGTCATAAATTGATTGCCAGAATTGTGGTCAGAATTAATTAATTAAAATTATTAGTTATGCTTAAATTGATGTCATAAAATTAAAACTAGATACACATGTCATTTACAATATTGCAAATATGATGCCATGTCGTTTAAACCCGTTATATGGAACCCTTATGATAGAATAATAAGTAGGTATGAACTTTTAATACTTACTTTTTGTATTACCTACCAATCAAAAGGAATTGACATATAAGATATACACACACTTTCTAAAATGTAAAATTTTCATAGTCAGTTTTTTTAACTCAAAATAATAATACTTTTGTAGACCATGTTTACGCTACTTAGTCCATAAAATAACCGAAAAAGGTTACCGAACTTAAATTAAATAATTATTTTTATAAATCGTAAAAGACTTAAGTCAAATTTAAACAATAAATCAATTCAGATCATTCTCGAACCATTTTGAAGAATGAAATTGCATCAGGATTAAAATGAACGGCGAAGACAAACACTCATTTTTGTCTGTCATACTTCACTAAGAAGATCTAGAGAGAGTTTAGTTTAAAGACAGAACTGCCACCACTAATTTAGTTTAAAATGTTAACTTCGCTACCTAAAACCCCTAAAATAAATCAATAATCCAAAACAATTTCGCACAGGCGTCTAATTTGCATCAGATGTCCTCGGAGGTCCAACTAGCGAAGTAGAAACAACTGGGCAAATAAGTTAACTAATTTGATCCGAGGAAAAGCTTTGTGATATCTGGGCGTAATGTATGCGAGGCGGATATACCCGACCGCGGGCATGCTGACTGTCCAGTTTACTTGACTGGGAAAGTGTAAAAGGAAATTCGTAACTAGTTCGTTATAATAATAATCATTCGTAGTTAATAACTTAATATTTTTAACTAGCTGTTGATTGCAATTTTCACGTGATCTTTAATTAATATCAGAAAGACCCCGGCGTGCGCACAACAACACGAAAGTTTTACCGCAATCAGATAAATTGTTGAGGAATGCAAACGGGACAAACAAACTCTAATTTTATATATATTATTACGTATTTTACTATCTAGAATTATGCATAATTTGCATACATTTGTCTACGAGTTATTCTACTCCGCCGTTTCTAAAACTTAGTATAACAAAACGCTAGTATATCCACCACCTGTTTTAGATATTTTTGTAGAGTAAATCTAAATTATCTAAAACCGAAATCGCAATAAATACATAGATATACCAAAAAACTTGAGGAACCTGCCTGTAATATCTTGGGTTTGAATTATATTCCCCAAAAACTCTGAAAGCTAACAAATTAATGAACGTAACTATGACTTATTAAGTGAATAGATATTTCCAAAATAAATTTACTAACACTTGGCTGTTAAATTGAATGACTACATAAAATTAAAACAATCTATACAGCCGTTAGACGAAAATTGAAATAAAAAATCTATCTTTATAGACATTTTGACTTACGGTAATGATAACAAATAAATACGTCTATGTAGTGAAATAACAACATTCTTTACAGATTGTTAAGTTGTTCTACATAATACTATATTAATACCATATCAATCAGTAATTAGCAAACTCTTAATAAGTAATATAGTTTTTTTTTATTTAGCGTGAAAAATAGATTTTAAAACTCGCATTCTAAGTTGCCAATTCCTCTTGCCGATCTAAACGAGGCACAAACCGGCCGACCCTTTGCGGGCAGTCCACCCTAACCGTGGGCAGTGCCCCCCGTCCTTAGGGCACAAAAAACATTACAACTCCCCTCCGTGCCCCAAACTAAAATCAACCCTAACTGCTAAGTTTAGGGCCCATTGTCGGATATAGTGGTCATTGTGGGCAGTCGGCCCGGGGGACGGTCGAATCGACCCGTGTACTGCGATTTTGTAGTTTTGATTTTCATTTTGTTATTCTACGGATTTGTTTGATGTGATAGGTAATACGCTTGTTGTATAATTTTGTGTAACTTCAGAATTTAATTATTGAATCTATTGTGTTAATAAGCAGGTAAGTTATACATCACATTAGAATAAAGAGGAAAAAAATGGGTTTGTATTAAAAACATGAAATATTTGTAGTACCAAATTTTTTTTTTCGAAAATGCTCGGCCCTTTTTTGATAATAGATTAACTACTCGTACCAACACTAGAAATCCTAAAATTACAAATACATTGTTATCAATTTGACAACCTTCGTGGTCGAGAGGCTAGTACACCGGACTTGGCGTCGCCATTTCTGAGGTCTCGGGTTTGATTCTCGGTCGGGTCAGTGAAGAAAATAAACTTTTCCAAATTATCTCAAGTCTAGTTGTTGTGATGACGTCATTGTTTCTGATTTCTTTAACACAAGTAATTTAGCTGCTTACCTTAGAATCAGAGCAATATATGTGATGTTGTCCAATATTAATTTATTGTTCTTTTAGTTAATTTACAATTAAATTGTTTGTTAAATTACGCTGTTCGGAAGGCTCTGAACATCCCGGAAAAGAAAAGAGCCAGAGGGAGACCCTTGGCCACGTGGTGGACTACCGTTACCAAGGACATGGAACGGGCACAGCTAACTGCGCAGACCACCCAGGATAGAGCATCCTGGCGCCTAAAAACGAGGAGGGCCGACCCCAAATAAGGGGAAAAGGCAAGGAAGAAGAAGAAGAAGAGACAATTAAATTGTACTATTTTGAATGAATTGTTTTCTCTGTACTGTTTGTTTTGTGTAGTATGCAATAAAGGGTATCTCTATCTACCTTTAAATCCCAAAATTACAATTAAATTGTTATTCCTAATTTAATTACTAACGGGTCAGTCAAGACACAATGGAAATTTAATTATTACGCGCACAAATCTGGTTGCTGAGCAGACTTTTTTAAAATATTAGATAACATCACACCCATTGCTCTAGATTGTATTCTATATTGACCCGAACAAGAATCGAACTCGCTCATTGAATCACTCGCCTCTCGGCGCCGGAGGTCGTCAAGTATTCAGTATCACTAAATATACCTAAGTCATAATTATTTCAAACTTTCAAACATTGACCTACCTAAACCTAAGTAAGTATTGAAATCCAATAGGTATTCATATTTGCGTCATAAAAACAATTGCAACATAAAACAAATACCGACCCTTTATTTTATTTAGCAGAGGGAGTGACCGTCCGTATGTTTTAATAAAAACAACATGTTTTGCGAGGAAATGAAAAAGCCCTCCGCCCCGAGCCTTGCCGGCTATGTCTGGTTTGAAACAGTGATGTAAGTTCAAGACATAAGTGCCAGCGACTAAAACCATAGACAAAGTAAGTACCTAACCTCATCTATGCTAAAACTAAAAAGACCCTTACTTATTTTCTATCTACCTATCCTTAATTAAAGCCATTGACGCAAGAAACAAGAGGACGCCAAGTTAGCACAATTAATAAAGTGAAGTACCTATGCTCTGACAATAAATATGCGCACACGTTTCATCATCTCACCGATCTGTTTTCCCAACCTTGGCTCAATAAATTTTTTGGTATAATTTTTTCATTAATCATCAATAATTCAATTTTTTTTATGGTTTTAAGTTTTAGGCGGTCCTGACTACTATAAAACCGGTTGCGGGTTCGTTTCTCGCAAGAGGCAAATGTTTGGATGATAAGCAGAGCATGTTAACCTAAGTCATGGATGTTATAATATTATAAGTATTTTTATACGTTATCTAGTCGTCATAGTAGAAGCTTTGTTTAGTTTGGGGCTAGATAATTGGTGTGATTACGAAAACAATTTGTTATTATTGATTAATTATTATGATACACGTTGCATAACTTTAAACTAGTATAAATGTCAATTTAATTTTTGATCTGCACATCACTATTTTAACCGGTCGTCTGGTAAATAAAACGGGTGAAGGTGGCCAAAGCGGTCCTCGTGAGTTTTTATTACAATTTGACTTGCCCGGGACCACTGATATAGCGGTACAATATTTGTTCCTATCCCAACGCGATAGTATTTTAATATTGCTGAAATATAATGTCATGTTTTGGGGTGTTTTTCTGTGGACTTCGGGGTTGTTAGCAAATTATAGAACCCAACTTCAATCTTGTTCTACTTCTTTTTACTTGAGTGAAAAATCTGATTAATCATAGACTATCCTAGACCATTAAAAGTAGATATCAAATAGTGATGTAATTGTTCGATTTTAAAGTTAGCGAACTATCAAACTAGTAGTCTAAATATATTTTTAACTTAATTGAAATCTTGATAAAATATCCAAGACCGTTTGACAGCGGACGTCAAGTGATGTAATTTTTGTGAGACATTTATTCCGATTCAACAATTTGGGCTGTTAATTCTTTCTGCTAATGCCATCATATTTTGTCCAAATATTGTTTTTGTATAACTAATAATAACGTTACACTTTTTTGAGATTATAACTTTCTTACACGAACTCTTTTACTTAAAATATGAATCTAATCTAATCTAAGTAAGATATTAATTATACAATCGCAACCCCGTATTTAAAATATTGTATACAGAAAAATCACAAACATTTGACGTTTATCCATCAAATAGCGCGTCCATTTTGTACGACCTAAAACTTTAACTCTAAAGTCCGCAGTATCAGACAAAGGCGTCCACCATTTATACACAGTTGAATTATCTAACTAGGTCCGCAGAACAAACTAACTCTGCAGAATATTAAACAAACAGGCAATTCCAGAGACAGGGCCCAATGGACACCGCAATTTATAAGGAGCCCGAAGAAAGGGTAGCGCAATACTGGTGTTATTGTATCGGAAGGTGGCCCGGCCTAACGGGCTTACACTTTGCAGAGCTTCACATGCTTAGAAGTGACATATTTTTGTTAAATTTGTGAACAAAATAATTTTAAAGTTTTTGTATTCACAAAAAGTCATAACTAGAACAATAATAAATACAACCACCTAAGTACAAACTTTGTATTGTTGGTATATTATTGATGAAACCAACTCTAACATCGGTATTATACTCGTATTACCTACATCTCATTCTAAATGTTAATTTTTATACTGATTGTAATCAGCAATACGATATAAACATCTTCATATTTTACATGTTTCTTGTCTTTCTTCTCCTTTTGTCTTTTGTTTATTTGTGTTATGTTTTTTTTTTATGTGTAGTGTAAGTTACGTACTCTACCAGTACGAATACCGCTGACCCCGGGCGCCTAACTAGAGCACACAAGATATTGCAAGATCACGGAAACGATGACTCTGCGCTCGTGCGCCGCTAACGTGACCAAGCCGCCGGACATCAGGCCAGCGCCATCATCCTCACTTCGTATCTAACATCGATCGAGTCAATTAGTATTAGGAACTAGTTTTATTGTAATTTTAATTTTGGATTAAATTAGATATTAAGTAATTTCGTTTTTTTTTCGATCCTCCGGCTGTCGCTTCGTAATTTGTATTTTTTTTTTTTATTTATTTATACTTTATTGCACATTTAAAAATAATTGTACAAATGGCGGACTTAATGCCAAGAAGCATTCTCTACCAGTCAAGTGATCAAACAGAGAAATACAGGAAATAATTTTTGTGATTGTTGTCTGAAAGAGATCGTTACTAGCGATAAGACCGCGTAATTTGTGCCTTTAAAAAATGTATTTTCATTAATTAGTTCCTGATAGTGGCAGAACGCCCGCTCTATTGCCTTTCTCTGTCTGCAGGGTCACATTTGCAAATACAAACGTTTCCTTAGTGTTAGCGCGTCTGGACAGGCGACCCTTACGCACACTATTGCAAAGGGACAAAGGTCACTCCCGCGGCTTTTCTTATATTTGTTTAAGACGTGTATTGTGCCCTAAACCCTTATTTTACTATACATTTGCGACTACCTGACATTGTAAATGTGTATCTGTTTTTCCCTTGCTCTAGTTACGTGGGAAAATGTTTTGGGAAAAAAAGTTAGGTGGTTGAAAATCAGTAGTTTACATTCAGGCTTACAGACTCCTTATACATAGACTTGAGACCTGACAGATTGATAATTGTTTTAATTAGTTCATAATCATTCATTACGAATTACATTACGCTGAGAAGGTAATTAAATGGTTTCTTTATTAAAAAATATATATACATTGCACAACATCCAATAAATACATTGCTTTGAATATCCTAGGGTAAGTAGCTAAAGCACTTGTTTTATAGAAATCAGAAATAGCGACGGTACCACAACACCGAGACCCGACACAATATAGGAAGGTTCGTTTTCTGTATCGACCCGAACGAGAATCGCTCCCGGGACCTCAGAGATGGCGACGTCAAGTCCGGCGTCGTCCGGCTACGGAGGTCCTCGAAATGTTTTTAAGTTTGTGAGTTAGGTTGAGAGTAGTGTACATTAAACCCGCCGGTTGTGTGGTACTGTGTAATAAAGTACAATAAATGACATCCATTACTTAGGTACAAAATCTCGTGCTCATCACAAAAACACTTGCCCCTTACGTTATTCGAACCCACAACCGCCTGCCGTTGTAGTTCGGAACGCAAATCACTAGACCGGACCGGTCGTCTCGATTCTTAATTAGGTTTCACATAATCTCTCCTATCTATGGTAGCTGCATTCGAGTTACCTCCAGTTAAATAAACAGCGTTTGCTAACTGAATCACGTTAGGGTCATCCTGCAGGAGCTGACTACTTCGATACAGGATTAATTAGGGAATAGGGGAAACGTACTGGTCGGCTGGGACGGGGGCAGTCGGGAAGGAAAGTGTTAGGGGCGTTTCTTTTACATTACTTTTTTGAATATTCTCAATACTATAATTATACAGGGTCTAACGAAAAGGTGAAATAAAACTTTAAGAGGTTATTCTACGGCTAAATTACGTCAACTTTTTCTATGGGACCAACATCGAAATCTCAAAAAAAAATTGACGTTTCCATACAAACTGATGCAGCTGGCATCAGGTCGCTTAGTATGGAAAAGTGTTTTTTTTTGCGATTTCGATGTTGGTCCCATAGAAAAAGTTGATGTAATTTAGCCGTAGAATAACCCCTTAAAGTTTTATTTCACCTTTTCGTTACATCCTGTATATACAGAAAGAAAGAAATTATATATTTGCATTAAACATGGTAAATGACAGATAATAATATTATATAAAATGTATCACATTTTTGAAATAAACTATAATGTATGTGATGTTGCCCAATACTTATTTATTATGTATTAAACTATTATAAGTTTATTCTGTGTAAAAACAAAATTATAATAAAGTTAAGCATTAAGACTGCCATTTATAAAAACTCTATAAGGCACAATTTTAAGTGATTTAATTAAATAAACAAAACTAGATTTATCCCGTAAACTTGTTCTCCTGAATTCTAATGACCACTTTTGCATGTGAGTTTATATTTTTTATTTTTAAATACACATTAAATATATACCTACGCCAGATAACACTCGAGTAATGGACTATATGGTGTATTATTAAAATAACGAAATAACTTTTTTTTCCGGAAACTTTATAATGAGTTAATGGTATACATTTCCAGACATGTTTAGTGTCGTTTTTTTAAACATCTCTGTGGTTTGTAAGGCCTAGACAGAGGCCTTATGGTGGCATAATAACATATGACAATGAGGGTTAAGATAAGATAAGATAACTCTTTATTTGTATAAACACGGTACATTTTTGGTTCTTATTTTTAAGTATTGCGCATACATGTTTAATCGATCTATCGATATACAAATGATATGATGTCGTCATGCGTAGTTCACTCAAATATAATAATATGATCAATACAACACACTAATTCAATATAATACAATTAGATTACGATTGAATTCCATTGAATATAAGTAAGCTATAATTAGATTTAATTGCAACATAAATAGAAATAAAGTGTAATCAATTGTTGATTTAATTTAAATGTCAATACAAAACACAAACAATAGTTAACAGTCAAATGCTATCAGTCACAATTCAAAGTAATAAAGTCAGTATAGTTACGGAACAGAACAGTTCTATTTGTCAGTTAAAGTAAGTAAAAGTAGTTTTAAAAAAAACATTTAACCATTTGTAATTAAATTATCAGATAGGTACCTCTTGAGGCGACCATTACGACAGAATTGAATAAATTCATTGACGCTATAGAAACAGTTTTCGACTAAAATTTTAAATGTGATTCTCTTAAAAGTTACAAACGAAAGTTTTTGGATACAATTCGGAAGCAAGTTGAACAATTTGCTGAAACTATTTTTATTAAAATGTTAGACACTGGCAACACCACTTCATCAATCCGCACTGGGAGAGCGTGGTGGATTAATGACCAAAAGACCTCATAGCTAGAGCGAGGCCTTGTGCCATGCAGTAGGAGGAATATAATAATATTGAACTTTACCTTTTTACGTTTTTTCTTTTTTGCAATTTTTTTAACACTTTTGTTAGCACCTGTAACGCTAGTACTCGTCTGGCGGTCGCGGTCGGTAAGTGAATCACCTATCATTTTGATTGAGCGGGCGCCTCTGAGGGCCTACCAGAACGGTGTTTACCTCGGAGGCCAAACTTGCGATTGATGGAATACATGTTTATTTATAGTTTTTATCAATTTCACTTGAGTGTGCTTAGTTCTGAGACCAGGATACATTCTTAGAACTGGAGCCAGTAATTATTTCTACTTCGTTTTTTTTATTATTGAGTACTGTTTTGCGTTCATGATGTTAATCCTGGCTGGTTAATAAGTGGTTTGAAAAAAGAATTATTATTTTTTCACTTTTTTAAACATTTTGTGTGACAGTAACAATTTCATGCTTGACTATGCGAATAAATATATATAAATAATATATAAATAGTAGCGGAGCACTTTGAGGTCATGCTTTATCCAAATATTAAGTCTCTGTTTTACTACAAAACAAAGACAAAAACTATTTAAGATATTAGGTGACTACCAATCATTAATTGAACTGAGAATGCCGTGCGGTGAATAACAAAAATTGACAAAAGAAACCAATCAATGAAGTAAGCTTTTATTTCATTAAGAAACTATCAGCTGCTGGTCAACAAAACCATTAAAATTATATGAACAAGAAATTTAATGTGTTCGTGAAAATATTAAAAAATAAGTTTAGTTTCTCGTTGAAGGTTGAACATGATATTTGCACTGCTATGATACTTTGTATGTAATAGAAGAATCCGTTTGCCAACGCTACACGAGTAAACCAACATAGCCTTAGATTATACCGTATGTTAACTAACGAAAAGCGTTCCCGTTAATAATATACCCATTTATAATAAAAAAGTTTTTAATTTTAAAATTTCTTAAAAAATAATGAAGTTGAACGTCCGTCTTTTTCTTACCGTGCGAGCAAAATAAAAAAGCGACGTTGCCAGTTTGCGCATTGTAATTAAGTACGTTAGTTACTATTCCGCGTTACGATTTTGGTTTTAAACAGGCGTTTTTTTTATTGCAATTTTTTTAATGTTTATTCTTGTACATTTTAATATTTTTTTAAATCTTTTAATGATGTAGATAAACTGGCTGAAGGGAACGCCCTCTGTTATTTTACATACAGCATACTGTATTTATTATACGTTTTACTGATTATGTAACTAAATTCAATGCAACCACATAATATAATATGTAAAAGCAATTAATACTAAGACAGGTAATAGAGTCCCTGACCCCGGGGATGACCCCACCTAACGAACTGCTCTATATAATACTTCCCGAACCTCTTACCACAATAAATGTAAGTGCAGTGGGCCCTTTCCCACTGGGCCTTAATTTAACTAATGAAGTCGCAGTAGAACAATCACTCTACGGCTTGATTTTATAATGTTACTGATCACTATCATTAACCTCTGGAATTCCATTGCTAGACTCTCTTATATCGTACTATAAGGGAGGGAGGCCTATGTCTATTAATCATGATGAGCATGATCGTGCAGTGTACTGCACTATTGGCTCTGGACCGTTTGCATTCAGCGGCTTCACGCAACTTTGTCTAGGTCATCAGTCAACCGGGCGAAAGGTTTGCCTATGCTGCATCTTGCACCTTATGATCGCAACTGGAAACCATTTTTCCTAAACGATTGTCTGTTTTGTGAGCTATGTGACCTGCCTATTGGCAGCTATGTAACTAGCTTTGGTTATTCTATTCTATTTATTTCGATTCTTATCTCACAAAGCAACGCCAAGCATAGCTCTCTCTCTATAGCACGCCGAGTGACTTTGAGTTTAGTAAGGAGGTCAAGAGACTAGGCCCGTTAATAGGCTTCTTCTTTGTGCACTTACGCGATACGCTTGACGATACGAACATTTGACCTATACTGAAACCATAGTTTATCAGCCATACAATGGGTTCAGGCATTAGATGTTTTTGTAAAAGTTGACATTCTTCGACACCAAGTCCGGTATGCTCGCCTCTCGGCTATGGAGGTCGTCAACGACAATGCTTTTGTTGTTACGGGGTCTCATGCGTCCACTTGAAGTTTCTCGAGTTAAAATAAAACTGTATGTCAGCTCTTTGTACGTAAATTTCATCCAAAACTTGGTCTGGATTTGCGTGTTGTTATGGCGCTTATTTTTAAGTGGCCCTACTGAACTAACCTCAGCTCTGGTAATACTTCTCGAACCTCTTACTAACTATTTAATGGATTATTTCGACATTCAGTTAACTGAGTATAAATTATTTAAAGGTGTATGTTGTGCAGGATTTTGATTTTTGAATATTTTCCTTTCTTACATAGCCTGAACCTTGGACAAAAATTAAAAAAGTAGTCCAGACCAAGACGATTATAATAATAATGCAGTTTTTATAGAAGTCCTAGTACTTTAAATCAATTATTATAAATGTCAATTAGACAATTTTATGTTACTAATATCTCTGACAGCTAATACAAGACCATCAAAGCCAAAAAGCGTTAAGGTTTTGTGTCCAATAAAAAAAACTGTATAACAATTTATCTTAAAAGATATTACTATTAAACTAATGACGTCAAAAAATTCCCACGCAAAATCGAAAACCAATTTTTTAACTTAACCCCTTGAGACCTCGTCTGGTATTCGGCAAAAAGTACCGCGCGCGGTACCTCAGACCCGAACTTGGTAATCGATACGGCCTTAGGGTTTTGGTGTTAGAAGTACCATCGATCAACCGCCCTTTGCCCATCCGGTCGTACTTTATCGATAGTGAATGTTGGGAGACAGTTCAGTGAGTTGGGCACAAGTATTTTTGGGGCCTAAGATGTTAATCGGTAATTAGTGAGGACTATAATCGATGTTCATTGACGATAAGGGACTTTGTCCCAACTGCCCTTTGAAGACACGCTGAATGGGTAAAACAATATTCAACATTCTACACTAACAACTAGGTATTTTCTTACAAATGAATCTTCAGTAACTTGTATTATTTTCTTAAATTTAAGGTTTATTTGATAGAAAATGTATCAATTGGTATTCAGGTGATATAAAGGTGCTTGTAGCTCAGTGGAAGCAGCGGTAATAGTGCTAAAGGTAAAAGCAATACACATTGCCTTTGTAAATCTCAAGCATTTTCGTACTTTGGAAGGTACAGTAAAATCTAGTCCCGGCTAATATGGCTTAACATTAGCCGTTAAGTCTGACTAGATTTCTCTAGTCTCTAGTCTCTGACTAGAGACCATAAATTGGCTTGACTCTGTCTTAACAACTTTGCTCACAGGTAGAGAAGTCTCTACCTATCTGCAGTGGGTCTGAGTGGTGAAGTATGGCCCAAACCACCTTAACTGAGGTCAAACCTGAGCCCTGAAGTGGGCATCCCACATCTGGGCATAAGCTTAATATTCAGATTCCGCTTATGCATCAGCGGAAGCCACGTTGAATGCAATTAATTGTCTCCCGCAAAAAACATATCAGATTTTCGGCGTAAACGGATATGGTATTGAAATGGGTACAAAATGAACGAGAGATGTAACAAACGTTTTAGTAATTTTTTTAATTAATTATTATAATTAAATGGTATAACATTTTCACAAAAATTAAAATCACATTTGATAATTTGTATTATATTGTAGGTTTGTACCTTGAAAATCAGTTATTAAAACAAAATTATTTTCGTCTAAGTACTAGAAAAACTATAAAAAAAAATCCTAGACTTGCTCCAGTGTCTAACGAATAATTTATCAGTGAATCTAAGATTTTACTTATATCGTGAATAAAGTTGGGCGTAACGCGTCCGCAGGTAAGGAGGAGAGCACTTAACATTTCCTAAAAGTATACATTATTGAGGAGAGCTCTAAAAACAACGTTTTTACATCCAGGCCGTCCGCCGCGCATATTTTATTGCGGGTCCCTGGGATGACCCCGAGTCGGACTATGTAGTCTTTGAAACTGGTAGACATGTCAAAAGATACACTTTTACCGTTAGGTGGCTCACGGACCTGGTGTTGCAGAGAAAATAAATATGTTTTCAACATATTTCTTCCGTAATTACTGGTATTGCATTTTTTTTATATTTTTGTCTGGTCATCTTAATTTTTTTTAAACTGAGTAGCCACTATCTTCTTCATAATTTATTTTCAAGATTATATTATTGCTCTCAGTTGATTTCAGCAGGGAATTCTGCATATCTTTAATGTATTACTTGACTAATAAATAATGATAATGTTTCTTTTCTGTTTTTTATCTGAAACAAAAGAAAATCTGAGTTAAACATGAGTTTCAAATATTTAAAAAAATCTTTTATTACGTCAGGCTCTAGCCACAAGTATAGATCAAAACAGTGGTGCTAAAGAAAATCCCTTTAGTCACTTAAGTTTTACCGATGCTGAATAGGTGGGTGAATAAAAAATTTGCTAAACCAATAAAATATGTTTCCTAAATTATGAATCTTACAAGGCCTTTTCTTGTTCAATATATGAATCAAGGTAACAATATCAAAAAATTACGGTGATACGCGGAAAAAAATTTGTTTCAGTAACATCTGGGTTAAGGTGTCCTTAAAATACTTTTTTATTTTTCAAATGGTGGTAGACCTACGCTGCGGTTGTAATTGGATGGGTGACCATTCTAACCATATTGACATTCTTATCACAATCATCTACGTGCTTCAAGGCAAGTTAAAAGTTGGTCGCGGTTAATATCGTATAATACTAGTCGTGAAGCCTAGTCAGAGGCCTTAGGGCAGCTTAATAACATCTGACAGGTAAGGGTAAGCCACTGGCCATACAACACCCCTCGACCAATCCGCACTAGGCTCGCGTGGTCGAGTATGGCCCAAAACCACCTCATAGTTGAGGTGAGTGCCCTGAAGTGGGACGTTTAAAGGCACACTTTTACTTTTTATTCTGCCTGCTCTAACAGGTCATAGCGCTCGAACTACCTGGCCGGTCCCGCGAGGCCGCAGGGTCTGATGGACGGACTTGGCCGTGCAAGGGTTAACCTAAGTCAATATAAATATTTGACGAGCGCGGTGCACGTCGTGTACGTAGATTCAAACTTGTATGTTAGACTTTTGCTGAAGAGTTTGATAAAATAATACATGTGTTAGTTTGAAGGGTTTTAACAACTTCAGTTTAACTATGATTTTATGATTTTTATGTTTATAGGTACAGGTAAAAAGATGAATGTACGTTACGATCAATGACATTCGACTATTTCAGTTTTGGCCATAAAAAAATATTAATTTTATTGAGTTTGAAAACAAATTGAATGAAAAATAAAATACAGGTATATTTAAAAAAAAAATATTGATTGGACTGGATTTATTTTATGGATAATAAAACTTTTTTTAGAGAAAAGCGAACGCAATAGATAATTTGAGGGTACATACATACATAAATACTAAACATATTTAGCCCTTTTCGAGGGTGGTAGGTATATAATTATTTTACCATTGATTTTATGAATGTAATAAGCTAATACAAAACATGATTTGGTAATTAGCTGAATCAGTTTTCAAGTTACTGGCAATCTTTTTTTACCAAATCGTAATCAAATTGTACTTACTTAGTTGTTTTTTTTTGGAATCCATATGGTAACATTTAAAAAAAAAATTACTGGCATCAGTAGATAGAAAACATTAAATGAGTAGGGAATCAATCTATTTGGAGACGTCACTTTCTTATTTCTTCTTATTTTCTTCACATCCACATATGAATGTGAAGACATACATAATTAAATAGTTATTTCCTAAAGCTAACATATTGGTCCCGTGTATGTGGTTAAGCTGACAAATGGGGGGGAGTACGTGCGAATTACCCGGAGTTTTATCCCGGGTTCGAACCCCGTCCCTTGGGTGGTCACCGTCCGAAGTTTGTCTTGGACCCTCCATATTTATCTAGAGCTGAGAAAATGCTTCTTAAACCTGGCTAAGTGCGAGAGGGTTCTAAACAATCATGTATAAAAAAAAACTAACAAAAACTGTGTTTTAGAAATAATAGAACAATTAACTAATACATATATGCAACTATAACTGACTTAACTGCTTAAAAAATATTTGTAAATACATATTTCGATTATGACTATTACTTACTACTCTTACTCACTCAACACTTAAAACTACGCCCAAACGATAATTTCTGGTAAAATTTATAGCAAAAACATTAGTCGACTCAATCTACGATTTTATCTATGCGTGATCGTTATAAAGAAAGATAATAAAGTATTAGTAAGCGATTTAAAAACGAGTTAACAAACAAAGTTAAACACATCAGTAAAGAAACGAAACGGCGAAGCTGAAATTTGAAAAGGTGACATCGAAATCTTCAAAAACTTCCGGAAAACTTTCCAGGTAGGTATTTTTAAACACCAAATGACTGTACTATTGTTAAAAAATATATATTCTGTTGTAACAAAGAGTTTCTAAATGTAAATAAGGTGTGTGTCTTCTGCTTTGAACTATCAGTTACCGAGAATATGGGGTATCTATCAGCTCTATAGACACACAAACGCTCACATCCTCCTAGGCCAGTATCTCCAGTTTTCTTATCTACTTACTTCGCCATAGCGAACGAGTCTCAAGGGGCATCCCCGCCTCTTTACGGCCTGTCAATGACTAGTAAATTTAGAACCGGTCCGCCATTGATATAAATGTTTTTTGTTTTCCCTATACGGCCCTTCCGATTGTAATTTAGTGGCGCGAACAGATGAGATGTCGGCCTTGTTATTTCATGTTTTACAATATTTTGTAGCTTTTCCTGTATGTGGAACAACACTTACAAGTGAGTGATATCTACTAAAGAAAAATAAATCAAATATGTAAACAATAACACATGTAAGCAACATGATAAATAACTTATACAAAATTCACACATTGATAAGGTGAAAATTATTTTTAACACATTTTTAGTAGGTAACTTTACTTGAAGGTAAGTTGCAACAGCATTAACGTTTTTAAGTTAAAATAAATCAAATCTTGGAAGCCTTTTTAAACTTACTTCTAAACTTTGTAAGTACGCGATATTTGGAAAACTACAACAATTTGATTACAATCCTGCTGATCTGAGACCAATAATAATTATATTACCAATAATATAACTTTGGTCGCAATCCAGTGTGGATCCGCTCCCAGTAACATAGGTAACTATTTAAAACGCAGAGTTAAAACGGTATTCTCGTAAACCCAAAAAATGAAAACATAGTTGCGACTAAAAATTGTAGAAGCTAAAATGAGTTTTTTTGTTCTATTTACAGTCGTATTGGGATAGTTTTGATAATTTTACATCAAATTAAAAGTTTATGAGAATACAGCTTTTGATAGTAATGCTACCGGGACTGGATTGGCACTGGATTGCGACTGCTGTTAAATCACGGGAATTTGTCTGTTAATGCCAGGTGGTAAGTAGTAAATGAAAATGAAAAATTAGTCTGGACACCCCACGCATATATTGCCCTGATCAATTTAGGATAAAATGACCAAATATATTTTTCATATTTCGGTTCATGTTTTTTAAGCAAAGTTGTTAAGTGTGAAATACGTGAGTTAGCTGTGGACCTACTCACCAACGGATTAGCTTTATACGGGAAGTAGATAATTAATTATTTATTTATTATTTAATTAATCCCAAGAGGTAATTCTGTTTCTGTGAACGTCATACAAACCGAAAGCTAAAGAATGACGTTTCATACCGTATTGTGTATCCACTTGCGCATCTCAAAGTTAGCATAATGAATCCCGAACAATCCACTAAAACATAATTCTATAGGTATCTGTTTGATTTTTACAGCGACAGAATAATTTCTTAATCTCTAATAAGTATTTTTGACGTGTAAATTCAATTGTTTTATTTTATGAAGATTAAATCAATCTTAACTTGTTTCTAAAATAATTGTAAAGCTCTTTTAAAAAACGATCCAAACCGCATCCCCATTCATACAATAATTTACACGCGTTACACTCGTGATTTATTTAAACAGGTCCACCACGAGCCACAAAAAACTTGTTTAGGAAGATTCATCTCCGAAAATCATCATTCATGGTCCTAGCCACTAAGTGGCCAATGATCACCCGTGACGGACGCCCTTTGTGGCTCAAGTACCTGTATCCACAAAAGGTGTTTATCCCAAAACCAACATCCGAGGTCCATTGGACATTTATACGGTATAAAAACGATTGGAACGAGTTTCACGCGTGGCGTGGCGACAAAGGGTAAACTGACCGGTTCAGGGCACGCGTCGCAAACCGGTCAACGATTGGGTGGGGTGGACGACGATTCCGAGTGTGATTGGTCAGCCGAAAATACCAGGTGTAAATAATGCTGTTTGGGTTTTTGTGCAACGAAAACTTTTGTTTTTTGGTTGGGACTGTCGTGTGCCTATAGCCTGGTTTGTGCCAGTGTACCATAAAGTTTATAAGTTTTAAAAATAAATTTATAAAACTAAGGGGATATTTAATAATGTAAACCAAAAAAAATTTTACCAAGTTAAAAAATTAAAACGTCTGTGAATCTACATAATATTTTAATTATTGGCATATGTATAAGAATTTATTAGCTCAAATAAGTATATTTTTTAAGAATGTATTTATATATATGCTGTTGGTGTACCTTATTGAATAAATAAATAAATCTTCTTCTTAACTACTTGGGATGCTCAACCGCTTGTAATTCGGGCCAGAATTTTGCTATGAAACTGATCTTTCGGTGTCAATCCTTAAGCGATCATAAAATTAACAGACTTATTAGGGACTACAGATCGAAACAGTTAGCAAATAATTTCGTACAAAATAATTAATTTTCATCTTTATAACCTATTTCACTAATATTACAGTTTGTTACTTAATCACGCTGTAACGCTTAATCATAAAACTTCTATTGTGTCTGAAATATTGTTTACGAATTTGTTAACGGCTTAACGGAATTCACTGAAATTTGGCATACTTTGCACGATAGCGCCAAATTCTAATAGACTAGTTTCCTAAAAAAATCTAATTCGTCCGTCAGTTGGAACAGAAAATATTAGACACGTATTTTTTCTTTTCTCAATCAAACAAAAAGCGATAAGATATAGCCCGTTAAAGTTCCGCGTAACGTGCTATGCTAAAAAGTGTCGCAAGGCGTGACGGCACGTGCTCACTTTGAAAGTTTTTGTTTGATTGACAAAATTCAAAATATGGGTACAATATTTTTTAATAATCTAACTGACGGACTAAATAAAATAATCATTTTTTTGACCCAGGAAACTAGCCCATTATAAGGTCAAGAGAATAATGTTAAATAACAACTTTATCGTTATTAATTTTAAAAGTCGTATTTTAAAAAGAAAACTAATACGCGTTGTTTGCGGTCATTTATCAGAGATTACAAGCGCGCTGTTTGCACATACGGTGCAAATTAATCGACCGAGTTCCATTTTAACAGCAGATACGAATAATTTAAAATGTAAAAAAATATATATTTTATATAAGATCGATTAAGTTAGGTACTGATTCTAAGTCGTTTTAAAATTTGGAACTATCTTGCAATGTATGTAAATTTTAAAATAAATATGTTTAAAGATGAACCTGAATACCTATCCAAGTCGTTTATTAAAGACTCTACGGCAGTGTGAAATCGCCGAGCTGTATATTAACCCTTGCATTCTCCCACGCATCGCTCAGCACGCGTGCATGCCCGGCGCATTCGGTTCGAGACATATTACATTTTGAGCGACCTTGCTCGGTGATGCAGATTTTTCGAACCAGAAATTGAAGCAATTTTCATGCTTCACGTTAGATCTAACTTCATTTTTGCTATTCAGTTATTTATGTGACTTGTGCAAAGGAATTTCATTCAAGTTCAAATAAATCACAATTTCGAAACTATTGATTTTTGCGAAACTATTACTAATATAATCTCATTTAATATAATCTTAAATGAGACTCAAAACGCTCTCTACCAAAAATACGTTTTGGACTTAATTGTTCAAATACAATAACAGGCAATATGATAGCAAAAAAAATGGTTTCCCATACTAAACAAAATGGCTAACCAGGTTTTGAAATTTTAGCGTTGTAATAGTGATGTAAAAATATTTTTAAGGTAGAGAAACTTAATATTTTTAAGTATTAAATTATATGTAAACTTTTTTATTTTTTGCATTTACAAAAATCCTAATTTTTTAACAATGATAATATTTTTCACATCTTATGTATGAAAGTGTATTTGACAATAGGTACGTCTTATTGTCAAGTAGTCTCATCCAATGTGTGTCTTAAACGACTTTTTACTGAATAAATGTTAAATAAACGACAAAGATGAACGATTTTATATCAAATTACTGATAGTTTGTTCCACAAACCTGATGTGTTTTAAACGCAGCCAAAACACGTAATTACCTAATAAATTGAATAATTTCCATCAACTCCACTTAATTTTATTTTCCTCTAACATTAGTTTAGTAGTCCAAATTAATCCACACTTCCATTATAGCACTGCCAATATCTGGACCCCGGCCGAGCGCAGAGAGGGATTGAGGACCACACTCCTCATAATCCCGCCCTAGCGCCTGTCCCCTGCAAAGGACATTTCCATTTATTATTGAGCACTTAATTTATGTGTTTTGTTATGGACCGACAACTGGTGCGCTCACCTCGTTGGAATAGAGCGATTTACAAAATATCTCGATTGCGTATTAAGCCTTATGACCTTTACAATAAACTTGCAAATAGCTTGAAAAGAGTTGCGTATTAGGATGTTTTCATTCTGATATTTAAAAAATGCTTCATCGGACGTTTTAAACTAGGCTAATACAAGCTATTTTGGACTCTTTTATAATGTAGATACCGCACACTTTGCTTTAGTTCTTTTACTCTATATAAAACCTTTCGGTGAGAATGCGATATTAAATTTTAAAGAGAGTAATGCTTTAATTGGTTTATAGATTCATGCCTTGTGTCTGCAAACTTAGAGTTTAAATTGGTATGAGTTGAATGTGATTATAGGTCATTTTTGTGTCAAATTTGGTCACTCAAGAATTGTTTAGACAATGTACGCGGCAATCGGTATTCGGAGGCAGATTGTTCAAGAAGGGGTGAAATGACATTTGGGATAACAGCAAATCCCTAGGAGTTTGACGGTCATTTTTCAAAAGGAATCCCGATTTGAAATTGCTGACTTTAAGGTAGTTGACGTCGCATTTATTTTGAAGTTCACTGGAGCGTTGTTTATGTTGAGAAAAAAATAGTTACCATTTTTAATAAGGTCGCAAATTAAAATATAACGTTATTCTGTTTTGCGAATGTGAACTACAAGTACACTTCACCCGCGGAATTAAAGCCTGTTTTCTCTTTTTTGTAAAATTTTTTTTTTAAATATGATTTGAAAAGTAGTACATAGGAATGTGATGAAATGTATTAAACATACTTTTTGCTTTTAGTATTTCTACCAAACTCACTTTTACATAGAATTTCTACTAAAATCTTAAATACTTACTTAAAATAACTTGATTTACGGAACCAACATCAAAATCATTAAACAAGTCCTATAGGTAGGTACAATTTATTAATACTATTTATTAATTTGCTTTTTTAATAAAATGCCCTAGAAAAATACTTTAAAAAATATAATATCTTTAAGTAGATAGATTCATGCTTGTTTAGACCTACAGCTATTATATTGTACTGTAAATTATCGTCAAAAACAACACAAATAGAATCTATACAATATTTTCTCGGCTGTCATGCGATTAGTGCATGTTCACTCGTCCATAATGCGAGTTGATACATACCTACCTATACACCAAATCAGCTGATATATCGCAATGTCATAAAAAACTTTAATTACTCGTAAAAATCGTAACAAATGATCGTTCCTAAAGAATAGTTTTTTTTTTACAGATTACTTTTTTTCCATTTAGGTATATTACAGCATTTGAAAACTAGACCATTTTTTTAAAAGTATATAAACAAAAAA
The DNA here is from genome assembly GCA_963576865.1 of Anania hortulata. Taxonomy (NCBI): domain Eukaryota; kingdom Metazoa; phylum Arthropoda; class Insecta; order Lepidoptera; family Crambidae; genus Anania; species Anania hortulata. Next base: position 5,372,877 of record OY756400.1, read on the forward strand.
ATACTTCATATTACAAAACATGCCAAGGAGTTTTTATAAAGTACACAAAAGTTGATGCTTTTGAAAAAATAAAAAAATATAAAAGTTTTTCTTCTTCGTCTAAAGTCGTATAACAATACTAGTCGGCTTTTTCGTTAAGATGGCTAAACCTTACGAGATACATTAAAATACAACGCTATTGTATATCTTCAAAAAGGATACAGAAAACTCTACGATGGTATATGTAGTATAACTCAAAATGATAACCCACAGTAATATTTTTTTCATTGCTTAGGCGAGTCGCTAGCAAATTATATTATACAAAAATAATACCGCAAAATAAAAGTAATGAAATAATGACTCAACAGAAAACCCTAATATGATATTCCATATGCGAGAGCTCTCAAACGACCGCTTACGTGTACAGCTTATAAAAGCGTAAAAAATCAAGAAAATTTCATGTGAACCAGACACATGGCGAATAAACATACGGAGTAGATACTTACAAAAATATGAAATTCACCACAACATTTGCTGGGGACGGGCGGATGCGTAGCGATTGCAAAAAAGGACTAAGACAAAGAGAATTCATTCATTTATGTACAAAAAAAATACGAAGCTGCTTCTGTAAAATTTTGAAAATAAGGTCAATAAATAAAACAATATAAAATACGACTTTATCGTAATTCGTTTTCATCTTCGTATTTTTGGAATTAAATTTATATTCGCATTTACGGAAAAAAAAGCAAGGAGCGCCTTCATTTATCAGAGATCACAGGCTGGTGTGTCACAGCCAACGTCGCTCCAAAAAGGACCTTATGCAATGTACATAAGATGCAACTTAATCGACTAATCGTAAAATTTCCTTGAGTTTTATTTTATAAACGATTTATTAAAAAACATTGACTTTTAAGTCACCCCTGATTTAGCGTTATGTTGCAATGTAACCCTATATAACTAAATACTATATTCATTAGGAAAAGAAAAAGCAGAAGACCACGTGGTTGACGACCAACACGGTGGTTGGACCTACTGGTAAGACCTTGGGAGTGCCATTCCACGCACGACGCATTCAGATGGGGTGCATGACTGATTGGAGACTAGTCATCGTCGGGTGACTTAGACAGGGTCATGATCCTCAACCGCTGAAGGACCGACCATGTAGGAGGATATAACAAATCGTATAAATGTAGAGGGATTACTTATGTAACAAACTCTAAATGTGTTACATCAAAAAGCTGGCATTGTTGGTAGTAATATATGTCATCAGATCTTAGAATTTATTAAACTATAGTGGTCCAACCATTTCATAAAATGGTGGTATTTCTTGATCATCACCATCATCATTTCAGCTATGGACGTCCACTGCTGAACACAGGCCTCCCCCAATTACTTTCATCGGTGTGGATTGCCAATACTCGCCACGCTTGGCAGGCGGGTTGGCGAGCGCAGTTTTTTATAACATTTCGCACGCAGACGCTGCTGCTCGTCTCGTGCTACAGGAATTAGTCGCCTCATACGACACGCCTCCTGTTGGCGGTGGAGAAGTGTATTCTTTTCCGTATGGGGATACGGCACCAATTTATAATACACAATCAGATATTTCTTGATATAGACTGCTAAAACTGACCATATCGTTTAAACGTCATCGATTAATGATTATTGTGTACATTAATGTTTTGCTATATTATTTATTAATTATCTTTCTTTATAATATGCCCTAGAAAAATAACCAACCAATACTTAGAAAAAAAAACATATCTTTGAGTTGCATGTTGTTGTTGAATTCATGCTTGTTTAGACCTACAGCTATTATATTGTACTGCAAATTATCGCCAAAAAAAACACAAATAAAATCTGTACAATATTTTCTCGGCTGTTTTGCGATTAGTACATGTTCACTCGTCCATAATGCGAGTTGATAGGTAGATGTATTAAAAATAGTATACATTAGACATAAATACGACATAATATTAGACACAGATATAGTACTGTCTGAACGATACTTGCTCGTAAGCTTTCCACTAAAAGTATAATCAATACATCACTTTAATCACAGTTCAAAAATATATAGAACCGTCTATTTAACGAATCAAAGTTGTTTTTTAGAAAAAATACTCTAGCCACGATTTTACAGTTCTTTGGTGAATACGCTTACGTAGAAACGGATTAGTGACAAAACTGTAATAACGCGTTATCCGTTTTTTCGCCAGAGCGTTGCATGTATTTAAAAACCATGTTTTTTAACCACACCGAGGCTGGATTCTTATGTAGTATATTTGGTCCGGGCAGAAACCATCTCTTATTAAACAAATAGCATTCGCGAATTAAGTACTCTACCAGTACAAATACCGCTGACCCCGGGCGATTCTCCGGCTGTCGCTTCGTAATTAGCGAGGTGTGCATTGCAATTTACATAAAAAAACAATCATTAAAATTATGCACGGTTAATTACCGGGGGCCGATTCAGAACCCTTCGATAAAAAAAATAAAAAACGGTTATGTTACATGACACTAATGTTAAATCATATAGTGTCACGTGGTTTTCCGGTCGACAATTTGTCTGTATGTCGGACTGGTCCAGCTTTTGTGTATGAGATTTGGTCCAATCTGGAAACTGTCTCATTTAATAACTAAAGTCGTTAGTAATGGTAACATTTTTTTGAAGCAGTGGTAACATATTAACTCCTGATGAACTTTGAAACAATTGTATGGCCTAACACATATCGATGTTTGTGTCAAGCTATAAATTATCATTTAATAAATAATTGGCTATGGATTTCAACTGGCCACAGAATGATTCTTCTTAACCCTTATTCACCGCACCTTAATAGTACCCTGCTCGGGATTTTTCCAGCCTTTTTGTAGTGAATTTCCAAAGCTAACTCCATCAGTCACCGGCCGGTCGTTTGTTACCTATTGACGCAGCGACAGACAGACCGCGCCGTTTGTCGTTTAATACCACTACTATGGGCTATTCAAAAGATGACCAATAATTAAAAAATGTAAGAGAATAAAATTGACGAGAGAATCAATTTAACAGCTTATTCTATAAATTATGACCCAATTTTAATATAAAAAAATAAAACCGACTTCAAAACACTAAAATGCTAAAAATAATCCTAACACTTAAGTACCTAATCAGTTACTTTTGGAGTCGGTGCCAGCCGATGAGAGATTCAATGTTTTTGTTTGCACCGACTCCAAAAGTAACTGATTAGGTACTTAAGTGTTAGGATTATTTTTAGCATTTTAGTGTTTTGAAGTCGGTTTTATTTTTTTTAATAAAATTTACTTATTTCATCAATTTTTAGTGATAAATCCTAATCTAACTGCTGAACACCGATTTCATCCCCTATTTTCCTACCCTTAGGGGTGATTTTTATTTTGTAAACTTTTAGCATATTATCTTTGAAGTATAAGCTATTCAATAAAATAAAAATCATCAAAATCGGCAAAATCATAAAATACGAAGATAGGTAACAAGAACCACAACCAAAATACTATCTGGGTATATATTTGTTGATTTTCTCAAAAAGTTCTAAATCAATTTCGATAAAATTTATATGGGACCACCTCTGAAGTATGATCTACCAAACAAAAAAAGAATCATTAAAATCGATTCATAATTGGCGGAGTAATCGCGTAACAAATATACAAAAAAAAAAAAAAAAAAAAAACATACAGTCGAATTGAGAACCTCCTCGTTTTTTGAAGTCGGTTGATAAATAAATAATAAATAAATCACTACATATCTCTGATCTTATGGCAAGTAGCTAGATCATTTGTGTTACAGAAATCAAAATGAACGACAGCACCACAACACTCAACTCGAGATGGCATGGCTAAGCTACGGTCTCATTCTAAGGGGAAATAGTACCGACGCATCTACCCTTTTCATTCTCCAGAAAAAACTAATTAGAATCTTAGCCTATATAAAACAGACTGAAAGCTGCAAACTATACTTTCAAAGGTTTAACATACTTCCCCTGCCATGTATGTACATTCTAGAAATGTGTAAATTTGTTAGGAAACACCCAAACTTATATCAAAACCGCGCAACATTACTCACTAAGATATAAAAATAAATTGATTCTACCTACTGTCCGTCTAAAGCTTCATTCTTCCAGCCCATTCGTTATGTCCATACGAATTTATAACAGATTGCCGGAGTTTATGATAAATGAAGTAAATGATTTAAAATTTATAAAACAATTGAAATTAATGTTAATAAAAAAAAATTATTACACAATAAACGAAAACTTGAATGACAATAATCTAAAACAATAAATGAAATCCAAAGATAAATAAAAATTTAAACGCCAAAAAATATTATTTATTTGATTATGTTATTCAATATATTATTCAATAATTATCATATGATTTCTTAATGTATTTTGATTCTTTAAAACTTCTTAAAATAAACAAATTGATCTAATTATGCATGGCATGGTCATCCTCTCTGCCCACAATACCTATCTTATTGTTGTGCCCTACAGGGTCTATAATGATCTGTTTTATGTACTTATTTATAACACCTGTGTAACATTATAGAATGCAATAAATATATTGAATTGAATTGAATTGAGACAACATAGAAAAGTGATTTTTCTATATTTACCGACCAGGAATCGAACCCGGGACCTCAAAGATAGCGACACTAAGTCCGGCATGCTCGCCTCACAGCTACGGAGATCGTCGTATAGAGCATTATTTCACGATTTCGATGTTTATAGTATACCTCATGAACCACAATATAATTTGGTAAATCAAACTACCAAATATTGCAAAGGCAGCATTTTTTTAAAATATGATAATGGTGGATACACACACACACAATTAAACGTAATATACGAAACAATCTTAACAAATAAAGTAGCATTTTTTTAAATCTTCGAGAACTACCAGTAGTGGACAAACAGACAACCGAAAAGATTAATGTGGTTTAAAGTTTTAGTAGAACTTGGACTGAGATAGTAGCGAAAGTTACTTACTTTTTATTTGCATGTACCACTGTCATGCTATTAATTTTTCTACTTTCAAAAAATAAATCTAAAGACCCCAAATTATTTACTGTGACAAATAACACTTTTAGTTACAAAGTTTCTTATATGGTAGATTTCTTTTATCAATCACAAGAAGACAAGAGGTGCAAATAAACCAGTATAAATCTTATATGTGAAGGTGAAAATCCGAATATCAAACCCTGCCAGCACTCTCCACAAAAACATTTATACCCATTTTTGCAAGGCCAACAAAGGGTCCAACAGACCCGGCCCATTATCTGCAAGCCCCGCAAACTCATTCCCACATAGCCATGACAAAATGCCATCATAAGCCGAAACACGAAAAACTGGACCCGTGTAACTGTCTGCCATTTATCTCGACCGCCGAAAACGTCTACAACTTAACCCAATACAGTCCTAAGTAAACTTTAGGCCAACTTAAACGGCGCAGTCCCTTTCTTAGCCACATTCTAAATAAATAACATCTAATGGGGGGCATTCATCAGTGTTTCCACGTTTTTAGGTGGGCGCTCACTCCCCTCGCGTCTACTGTTTTGGAGTAAACATTTGGACCAAATCCGGGCTGAATATTTCCGGATTTTGGACTCTATACTTCGAAACTTACAGTCTAGTTTTAATTGTAGCCGAAATGGACAAAGTGCGTTAAGGAAATTTGGAGATTAGCAGTGGCGAGTGCAAAGATATGAGGGGGAAGGACGGTGGCCGCCGGGGTGGGAAGGGGTCCACCCATCCCGGTTTTTTGTTATTTTTTGTTGCATTTTTTTGCGTGAGCGCGTGCAGGGTTAGATGCAAAGGTAAGTAGCGCTTTGTGTTAATATTCATTCTTGTTCGTATTCTGCTTAATCATTTTTCATTGGAAACGGTATAAATGGAAATTTAACGCATACCTACTTTATTGTTAATTTAGTTCCTTGGGTAAAAAAATTGTGGCTTAAAAAAGTACTCATACATTTAAAATGCAAAGAAAAGAATTCATTTTTTTTCAAAAATTCATTTACTAATAGGTACTGTATGTAAAAAACCGAGGGCGTCTTCAACCAGTTTACCAACGTCATGGATAGATTAAAATAAAAATAGAAATTTACAAAAAATATGCAAAAAAACATTTAAAATCCAAAAAAAAAAGAAACGCCTGTTAAAAACCAAAATCGTAACGCGGAATAGTAACTAGCGTATAATTACAATGCGCAAACTGGCAACGTCGCTTTTCTATCTTGCTCGCACAGTAAGAAATGGGTCAGGAGTTTACGTTTTATGAAATTTTTAATTATATATTTTTTTATTTTAAATGGGATTTTTTAGTGACGCTATAGTGTTACGTAAAAGACCTTTCGTTAGTTAACATACCTACTGTAAAATAACCAAATCTTAATAAATAAAATGTAATATTAAAATATTTGTGAAATCGCACAGCATTTTTTGTACCTTAAAAGTAGGTAGTCACTCTGTATTTAAATAAGTGAATGCGTTATCAGGGCTGTACCACGACAAATGTCGCACGACCGTCGTCAAGGCGACACAAGGCCCGACGCGATAGCCCTGAAGAGGGTCACTCCTTGTTTACATCCAACTCGAAAAAAAAAGTTGTATTAGTAACAATAAAAACCTAATGGCTATCCAGCCACTGCAAGCAACACTACAAGTGTTGTTATAATTGCTTAATTAAAAAACTGGCTAAGGGCGAGTCGTACTAAGGCACCGATGTGGTTCCACCTCATTTACTCGAGCCATTAATTGTTGTTTTTATTATTAAGTGTTGTTTGACTTTTGGACTTGATTATGAAAATACGTGTACTTACTACTAATAGTAATGATGTCACCAATCCTATGATAAAAGTTGTTCGTAATTATATTATGTATAATACTATTAATACTATAATTTTGAAGATGAAAAAAGGTTCCCTGCGTAAGGGTCCCATTTCTTTCTTCTACGTCACCTTAACAAAATCACGAGGTCCAGTCTCCAGACATTGTATGAGCCGTTTTGTCGGGAAAGTCTGACAGGGATTCACAAGATCTCTTATGGGTTCTTAGACTAAGTAGCTGTCACCAAAGATATAGAACTACCTATAATGAGTAACTTTGCAGATAATATACAGGGTGCACAAAATAATTGAATACTCTTTATAACCAACGTAATCAGCTGCTCATAAACATGCAGGCCGCTTCCAACCGGCCAATCTGGAAGTCAATGGGGGAGGCCTATGTTCAGCAGTGGACGTCCTATGGCTGAAATGATGATGATGATGATAAAACATACATGTCCAATATTTTCTGTTAATCCAACTGACGGACTAATTAGATTTTTTAAACAATAGTTCAGTTGCTCATAATTATGCAAAAAAAATGAGATGCTCCATACAAACTAACGCGCTACCTCGATGATAAGTATCGAAAAAAAAACACTATTTCGATGTTGCTCCCATAGTAAAAGTAATTGCATATGAGCAACTGAACTGTTTCTTAAAAATCCTAATTAGTCCGTCAGTTGGATTAACAGAAAATATTGGACATGTATTTTTTCTTTTCTCAATCAAACAAAAAATTATGGAGATATAGCCCGTTAAAGTTCCGCGTAACGTCACGCCTTGCGACACTTTTTAGTAAAGCGTCACGTCACGTGCTCCCATTCCCTAACTTTATGCGCTTTATCTTCGTAATTTTTTGTTTGATTGACAAAAGACAAAATATGGGTCTAATATTTTTTGATAATCTAACTAACAGACTAATTTTTTTTTTTTAACCCAGGAAACTAGCCCATTGTCGGGGGCATGTACTAAGAATATTTATTATTAAAAAACTAGGATTGCAGTACTGCAGTAGTAACTACAAACAATGCAAGTTCTGACTCGTTAAATCATTTAGTACAGACCGCGTCGGCCAAGCCGTAAAATGTGTAAAAGCACAAAGGCAACATTACGAATTTGCGCCGAAACCAACCGGTAACAAGTTGCGCTGTATTTCAGCAAGTTTCCGATCACTATAGTAACCATGAGTTTAAAGTAAAATTAGGACAAAACTATCAAACAAAATTAAAACGTATTTTATTTATTTCAATCGCGGATAAATAGGTTAGGTAAAATGCACGCAAATATACTTTATCAGTACTAAGTCCACATTCCATGCAAAAAACCTTCCGTAATAATTAAAATAATATTTCACCCAGACGACAGAGTTTTGGCCCAAGGTTAGTTTAGTAAGTCATATTAATTATGAAATATCATTATTCTTAAAAAAACGTTTTTTTTTTCATCAATTTAACTTTACACAATTTTAGGTAGTAAGTAAACATTTAGGATAATTTATACAACTACCTACTTAACTTATACATTTTCATGGATTCATGATAAATCAAACTTTATATGTATTGAAAACTATTTGTAGCCCAAAGCTTTTTGTTGTTACGTAACAATGTTTAAAAACAATTTATCACTTCTGTTACCTATAAATAAAAGTCCTTGATGCTGTTGCGTACCGTTTGTCCTATCTGTCTGTAAAAGCTATTATTATACAAATTTAAGTAAGGATTTTTATACGGTAATGACAATTATATAGGGTGTCCCGTAACTCAAGGATAACCTTGTAACCACATGTTCTATACGTCATAGTAAACAACTTTTGCTTCATGACTTTTAAAACAGGATTGTTACGTTTGTTTTTATTAAACAATCCTCTAAGTCTCGTCTCTACCAAAACTCATGGTCACCCTATCCAGAGCAGCTGCCAAAGGCTAGAGAGGAAACGGTAACTGAATGGAACTAAATTCCGAGCGTTTCCAATGGCACCGGACTCTTTGGAATGCTGTTAGAGACTCTAATCGTGGACTCTAGTGACTATTCGCTATGTGGAGACGTCAAGCGTTTAGTTCTACCTATACATAATTTCTATAGTATCTTGGTAATGGACACAAGTCTAAGGAGAGTATTCAGTGTAAGATATCAAACGTTTAGTTTAAATTTGATCTGAACATTACCTGCTACTATATATTAAGTTAAAACTCTCAGTTTAATTGAATCTAGACTGATTCATGATAACAATTGAGAAGTGAGCGTACCTTAATTTAAATACTGAATATCTGTTTTTAAAACTAAATAAATATGCGTCAGACAACCTTATTGTCATGATTTTGATAGAGGGAATTGACATCCTTAAGTTACGAGGTATGTACTAGAGACAATATTGTGTCAGGTGCGTCTCAAGCACACCCAGACTCAACAAAGTAAGTGATAATGATGAGTCTTGTATGACAACTTGCCTAGCAACACTGGCATAAACTCAGCATGGTTCTCATAATACAAAAATTGTTCTCAATTTCGAAAGATTCCCTAAAATAATAATCTTATTATACCCGGAGTTTTGCTAGCATTTATCTTACTTACTTCACACGGCCCACATTCTCAAAAAATGAAAGTTAAAACCTGAAATAAAACACCGCCTTTTGTTTTCATTGTGCGTACCTATAACGAGACGAGATACGCAAAAACAAAAGAAAATAGCTCTATTATGTGAAAACAACCCGAGGAATATGCCGTTATGTTAGCCCGCCAGCGGAATTCATACGATATATTCTACCATCTACAAACCAAACTTACATGGCCCCCCTTTCTCCTTCAACCAACCTCTCAACGTTCCCTACGTCGAAATGCATAAAAGGGGTGGGTAGATCAAGTTATAGTGGTGTATAGAACATATTTCGGTTATCCAAAAGTATAAATTCAGGCGTAAGCTATCGACTTTGTTTTTATATTCAGAGGTATCGCTATCGAAATGGGCGACTGTTTTCAAGACAAACACGTCCGTATAAGCGTGTGTTTTTAAGAAATCAAAGCATAATGTTGAGAAAATGGAAAAGTAAATTTGTTGCGTAGAAGAATGCTCGAACATTTTTTAAGTGACGTAAATGTATTATTTTCTTCGTAACAGTTTTATACACACAGTGTCGTGTGGGGTCGGCCGTAAATAATACACTTCCCCACCGCCAACAGAAGGCGTGTCGTAAGAGGCGACTAATTCCTGTACGAGACGGGCAGCAGCGTCTGTGTGCGAAATCTTATAAAAAACTGCGCTCGCCAACCCGCCTGCCAAACGTGGCGAGTATTGGCAATCCCCCCCGATGAAAGTCATTGAGGGAGGCCTGTGTTCAGCAGTGGACGTCCTGTGGCTGAAACGATGATGATGATGAACAGTTTTATATTAAGTTAAAGTTTTTGTTTAAAATATTATTGATGACTAAGCTAATTGATTCTGACTTCTTTGATCATCATCATTTCAACCATAGGACGTCCACTGCTGAACATAGGCCTTCTTCGTTGACTTTCCAGATTGGCCTGTTGTAAGCTTAGTTTAAAACATATACGTAAAAAACAATAACATAAATTTAGTTATTAAGATCTTCATTCCCTTTAAGACAATTGTCACTTACTTAACCTAAATCTAAGTAATAATATTTAGGTCGTCAAAAACAGGGATATTTGGCATGCTAAGATTTAACTAGTGAATGACTAGAGATAATGTGTCCTATGGCTGAAATGATGATTATGATGATGAGGATGAATGTGTCTTTATTATAATTAAAGACATCGAACAAATCAGATTTTTTAATGTGTGTGTAATTCAGTTATGTATTAAAAATTGTACTCCTTCAAGTGTTATTGTTTTTCTTCCATAACCGGTTCTTATCATGGGCAAGACTAAATCACCTCCACTACTTCAAATTAAACTATTTTAAGCTATGTAGCGATATGAGGTAGATACAGAGTGATCTCTTTTTCAAATAATAAACACATTTAAGTGATCACTCAATGGTTTAACTAAGCTCAACTCTTGAGACTCGTGACTAAACAAAGATAGAACTTGTGATTGGGCCCCAGATATTAATCTATTACAAACTTTGCCAAATACCTAACACCATTTTTATTTGAGAATTGATAGGCCACACCTGAATTTCTTTGAGGGAATACTAAGCTGCCGCTATAATTGGATAATTCAATTAGTTGCTTTTTGCCGAGTCAACAACTACTTGTGTATTTAAATTATAAATGTCATTTTCGCATCTAAAATGATAATTATTACATGGGGCACACTAAAAGTTTTTCACTAAAACTTCTAGCTAATCGAAACTATTTGAATTTCGAATGTTATATTTTTTAAATGTTAGAACCTTCTTGGTAATAAAAAAAAACAATTGGCGGGCAATGATTTGTCAATTGTTTATCTTATCGCATATCAAAGTTCTACGTACGCAACGAAAATGGAATTAAGTCGAAAAGGTTTTAGAGCGACGATTTTTATGACCACGGACATTCTAATGCTGTTTATGACATTGTCACAGGAGACGAAATGTGGATTTATTGTTTTGAACCCGAAAAAAAACAGCAATCTTGTGAATGGGTGTTTGAAAATGAGAACAGGCCAACAAAAGTGAGGCAGGCGAGAAACGTTGGTAAAAAAATGATAGCGTTTTTTTCTCAGCTACGGGTCTCATCTGTGCAATTCTACTTGAAGATCAAAATAGTGTTAATGCCGAGTGGTATTCTACCATTTGTTTACCCAGGGTGTTAGAAAAAGTTCGCGAAAGACCACCCAAAAGCCGCGTTCTCCTACATCATGACAACGCTTCTTCAGACTCGGCCAACAAAACAAAGTCATTTTTAGCTTCCGAAAAAGTACAACTTGTCACCCATCCTGCACATAGCCCCGACCTAGCACCCTGTGATTTCTGTATTTTCCCCAAAATCAAAGATTTGATAAGAGGTTTTACTTTTACCAACTCCGAAGAGGCAGTGATAGTGTTCAATCAGCACGTAGAAAACATGCCTTCAGATCTGTGGTCCTCCTGTTTTAAAAATTGGTTCGATCGCATGAAAAAATGTTTAAAATGTAAAGGAGAGTATTTTGAAAACCAATAAACATAATATTTTGGTTATAGCATGTTGTTTTTTTAAGTTACGCAAAACTTATAGTGTGACCTACGTATATCAAATATTTACACCTGAAAAAAAAACAACTGATTTCTTTTTTAGGGTTCCTTAATCAACACGGAACTCTTATAGATTTTTTTTGCTATGGCATGCTAGTTATATCTAACATTTATACTTGGAAATGCGAAATTAATTGCGATGCGACGTGGGTTCGATTCCCACTTGAGGCGGTCGATTTTTTCAAGTGTTATAATACATAGTTTCACCATCCGTCCATGGTGTCTGTCTGTCTGTACGCTGCTGAGCTCCCCTGAGCTCTGACTCTTACTACTGAAAAGCCGTAAAATTTCTCATGGGTAGACATTAGTCACGCCGACAAATGGTACCTAGAATACCATCTATTTTTTTTTTAAATAACATTTATGAATACATATCAAGCACAACTACCGTATATTAACGTAACAATAAGTTATGTACTTAAATAAAATCAGTACTAGTACGTTAATAAAAAAAAAATATGTCAGATCTTATTTATTAAAATTACGCATTCGTGAATGTTAGCGTTATGACTGTGAACAGCTTTCTTTTACTAAGAAATCCAGAATATAAAGAATAATGTCCGATAACACTATATTTGCTTGTAGCTTGAATGTTAGTATTTTTTCTATATTCCAGTACTTAAACTGGCAATATTAAATGTAGAGAAAACAGAAAAAACTGTTTGTAATTATTTTTCTTAGAACAAATATTTGTACTTAATTGCTTTTTTTCCACAAATACGTGATTAGGCAATGTAAATAGATCAATACTTTTGATTGCACAGCAAACAAAGTAACAGGATGAAAAAATCTAGAATTCCACAATGCGCTAGTGTCCTAAAAAAAACTAATTAGTCCGTCAGTTGGAATAACAGAAAATTTGGACACGTATTTTTTCTTTTCTGAATCAAACAAAAAATGATGAAGATATAGCCCGTTAAAGTTCCGCGTAACGTCACGCCTTGCGACACTTTTTAGCAAGACGTGACGTCTCGTGTTCACTTTGATGCGCTTTATCTTCGCCATTTTTTGTCTGATTGAGAAAAGACAAAATAAGGGTCCAATATTTTTTGATAATCTAACTGACGGACTAAATAGAATAATCATTTTTTGACCCAGGAAACTAGCCCATTAATAAGGTCTTATCGCTATGAGCGATCACTTCCAAACAACATTTAGGTAGATGTATTAAAAGTATTTTAATGCGCAAGTTCAACTTTTAATTGTAAATAATTTTCTTTTTACCTCACAAAGATTCTGTTTTTCATTAGAAATCTGAGTGCAAAAGTGCATTAGGTCCGCAAGCGTGGAAACAGTTTTTAAAATTCGAACCTTTCTATTCCATACTTTTCTATACCACAAGTTCACTGAAAATGCATTAAATGCTTACTTATTTCATGTCAGTGTGCCAACCTCATTTCTTTGAATAATCGGACTGGCCAGCCACAGGTGGCAGCACTGGACTTATTAAAAAAAATACCTTTAAAAATGTTCTTCTCTTTATTCAATTCACCTTCCATAATTGTTTTGAAAATTGTAATTTAATTAAATATGAGCGAGTCAAGCAGCAACGAAGATATTAATTTAACACCTGCAGAGTTAGTGCAAGCAGTACATAATGCCGAATTAGGTTTTCTACCGGAAAAGTACATAAAAGCGTACAATTTGCTTAATTCATGGAGACATTCTAAAGGTGCGAAAACGTTTTCGGAGACAATTAATGCTATCATACTTCATTAAACTATCTGAAACAAGAAAATCAATTAAATGAATAAACACTAATTTTTAATAATTGAGCTGTTTTTTGCACCAAGCGTTTTCCTCGCTGTAGTTATTTTGCATCTCATACCTTTGAAACCCTTGCTACGTTCAGGTTTTTATACAAGTACTAGCATCTAAAACCGACTTTGCAGCCTTGCATGACAAATAACTACGAGTATATCACAAATCATTTGATTTGGTTTAAAAAATATTTGATTAATTTTCATATCGTATAATTTTTATATAATTTATTTATGCGTAAACATCTTTGACTACACGATAATTTTGTTAACAATGTCAATAATATTACATTTGTTTAAATAAAAGAATGGCAAAAGGCTAGTTTCTTAAATAATCTGTTTTTATCTACACTGTAACTGTGGTCGTAACAAACTACTGACAAACATTTCACTATACCTAATGATGAGATTATACCTACCAGGTATTAACCAACATTACTACCGACCTAAAAAACGAAAACACGCAAAAGCGCTCAGACGTGCAGAGGCATATAAAGAGTACCTCACAAAGCACTCCGTAATGCCCGCGTCCTCTGCTTTAATCTTTTTGTGGCTCTAATTAAATTAACAAAACCCAGGCGTGCGGAAACTGGACCGACACTAACACACACACTCACAATTTACACTAACACTTACACGTCACACGTACTGTGAGAAATGTCCAAAGATTAAAAATAAGACAACTGCAGAAAGTTCACTTGTAGTAAAATAACAAATGCCTAACGCGCGGAAACCTTATTGATTATTGATTGTCAATAGTCTCACGCTTCTACTAAACTAGTCTGTATCTCTCTCATAATTACTTATAGGTAAATAAACTAAAAGCAAATACAAACTAAACGCTATCAGACATAGCTCTTACGTACCGTTATGTAAAGCATGTACCATGACGGTTAAAATATCGTGCAAAGATTTATCACTTGTCTCAACTTTTTGTCTTGAATTTATAAATCACTTTTTTTTGTTTTTAAACAGTTTTAAATTTGATAATCTGTCTTTTTGCATTCTAAGAGATAAGTACAACAGAATCGTAGCCTGAGAGTTAGATTGAATACAGCAGGAAACGCACTTAATTACAAGTTTAATTATTTTATGCCTCTATTTTACACATACTAATACATTTATTAACGTTTTCTAGAAATAAATACAATAGACTGATATTATAAAAGATACGAAAACGTTGTGACAGTAATGCAATACTGTATTTAATAAATTATCTACTTAAGAAGTGTAACGCGACAGCCCTACCATGTAACGCGTGTGTGTGAGTGACACACGTAGTTTGCTTCATGTCTGTCCAGCGATACGATTACATTGTCGTGTTAGGGTTGATAGTTGATTGCTAATCCAATTTGTGCTAAGCGGTGTCTAGTCAAACGACATTAATATTTAGAACATTATACTACTTATTAGAAAAAACCGCACAAGATGCTAAAATATTTTGGAAAAGTATTATTAAATATTGTATATTGGACATCATCACATACATTGCTCTGATACTATGGTAAGCAGCCAAAGCACCTGTGTAACAGCAATCAGAAACAACGACGGTACCACAACACCCAGACTCGACATAATATAGAAGTTATTTTGCTACATTAACCGACCGGGAATCGAACCCGGGACCTGAGAGATAGCGCAACCGGCATGTTCGCCTTGCGGTTACAGAGGTCGTCAATCGTTTTTACTTCACAAAATGCTTAATACTTATTTTTGACAAAAAAAAAGTTCAAATTTAATTATATCTAATGCACATGACCTGTTATTGGCTTAAAATTAATTACTTAATATATCAAATATAGTATTTTAGTTGGTAAACTCAATTTATTTACTTAAATTAGGACAACCAAGAAGACAAATACTGTTACAAGAAAATTCGTAACGAGTAATAACTGTCTTAATTAATTTTTATATTATTCATAATTTTATTTTCTTAGTGTAACTTACCTTAATTAAATAAAAATACATTACCAAAAGACACAAATGTGCGTACAAATCTCTGCGTCAGTATACCTGTGTGCCAGAGCGTGTCAGTGTGCGTCCCGTCTGTGTGTGGTGGCCGTGCGTGTTGGTGTGTGTTTTAGTTAAGGGTCGTCATTTCTCTTGGACCCTCCCCCGTAGTGTCCGCAGAAAGGTGAGTTAAGACAGATTTGCATAGAGCTGTCACAACCGTGTCGGCTTGAAAAGCAAAGAAATGCATCTTTTATTTTCTATGACTAATTTAAGTAATGTAAAACCAACTACGAGATGCGTGTACGGGTGTGTGACATCTTGTTACTTTATAGTACATTTGATCATTAAATGACTTCGTGTCTTTTTAACCCAGTGTGTGCCCCAACGAAAATTGATGCCATTACACAAAAAATTAATTGAATTAAATGAATTGATCGACACGTGTCGCATCGCACTATTTTATTCTATAAAGAGCAATGGGCTAGTTTCCTAAAAAAATCTAATTAGTCCGTCAGGTGGATTAACAGAAAATATTGGACACGTACTTTTTCTTTTCTCAATCAAACAAAAAATGATAAAGATATAGCCTGTTAAAGTATCGCGTAACGTCACGCCTTGCGACACTTTTTAGCAAGGCGTGACGTCACGTGCTCACTTCAATGCGCTGTATCTCCGTCATTTTTTGTTTGATTGACAAAAGACAAAATATGGGTCCAATATTTTTTGATAATCTAACTGGCGGACTAAATAGAATAATCTTTTTTTGACCCAGGAAACTAGCCCATTATATCAGAAACGCTTTATTAATCATTACATAAACCTTTATCAAAAGTTTACGTCTTTGTCATCTTAGCGTATTTCTCGTCTTATTTCTTGCTCTTTGGCCCTCACTTCGCTTTATGGCATCTTTTTCAGTGAGATGACGACTTCTTATCTCTACCTACCAAAACTTGACCATTGCAGATTTTGCCATTCTTTTTGCCAACTACCGGAAAACTTACAGTTAAGCATTGCATTGCCGTTGTATCAATTTACGTAATGAGCGTTGAAATTTCTATCCGGTGAACCAATACAACCTGGGTAAGTTTTCTGGAAGATACAAATGGCAGAACCACTCGCTGTGGTCTAATGCGTATGGTATGGGGAGGGGAGGTCTTTGTCCAGAATTTGATTCCTAGTGATTGATAATGTTAAAAAAGCCTTAAAATAGTCCCGAAATGTAGAAGTTGGGAGTCTATACTAAAAAAAAATAAAGCGGTAATATCAGCTCTATGTAAGATATTACAGACAAACAGACATCCCCCGGCATCCTCCCTCGGACTTTAATATTGATCAGTGTCCGGTCGCGGTCAGGTAGTCTCGGCCACTGGCCGCGCATGCGTGATGCGTCTCAACTATGTTGCAGACTTGCACTATAATATGATGGGTGGCGGGGATACGTTTTTATAGACTGAGCTCCTGTCTGAGAAGAGTAGGGTTCTAGCCGTTTCAGGGTTTTATTTAATAATGCTACTGTTTAGCTTAATTTGATATGGCTTTCCTTTTAAAAGAAAAAGCTGTCTTTATATTTTTTTAAGTTGTGATTATAATTATATTAGAATTCAGAAATCTAAAACGTTGCAAATTGCAGGTATTAGTAGTAGTTCCTACATATTTCAGCCTTTTGGAGTCGAAGGTCTGGCCATGGGGACTTAGCGCACATCGACTGCCAGTCGGCTCGGCTCACAGTCAGTTAGCCAAGCGGCTGGCTTGGAGGGCTGGCGCATTTCTAGGCCAACGTATCAGTTTGGCTCTACAGCCTTCGGGCACTATGTCGCGGTGTTTGGACCGCTATCTCGGACCCATTTTTAAATTATAATTCATTACGTAAGTATTTATTTTATTTCTTAATGTCAAGTATTAGGTTAATTTTAGTCTATTTAAATTTTAATAGGTAGATACTAAATACACCAATTGTGTTTGTCCTGTTGTAACAAAACATCAAAAATACTTAATTTTACGAACTACCTGACAAGTATAATCCGATTGGCATAGTGTCGGGGGTCAAATCCCGGTTGGGTCAATTGTAGGAGTTATTTTTCTCAAACTTAGCTCGCGTCTGGATGTACTGGAAGACGCGTCTAGCGTTGACTAGTACATCGAAGCACAAGTATTCTGTTCAGAAATATACATATATTCTTCCAACAATCACACCGATTATCTAGCCCGAAACTGAAAAAAGCTTGTACTATGGCGACTGGATAACGGATACACAAATGTCGCTCGAGCTTGCTACACAAATATCTGCCTCTTGCAGGATTCGAACCCGCAGTCGCGGGTTCGAATCCTGCAAGAGGCCGTACTACAAAGCCAGGCAGTTGCCTGGCTTTGTAGTACGGAACGCGAACCACTCGACCATGTTCATCACGACCAAATAATAGGACGATTAATTCATACCTTACTTTAGGACCATAAACACTTGTAGGTGTTGTCTTGTGCACATTTATCATCATCATCATCATTTCAGCCATAGAACGTCCACTGCTCGTGAACGTGAATTGGCTGGTTAGAAGCGGCTTCCTGCAACCTTTACCAGTCAAGTCAATATAGAAAACGAAGTTCTCTATACTGTCTTGGGTCTGGCTGGTTACATGAAGCACATACCCTACAGAGTAGAAAATAATGTTATACGATTTGTTCGACCAAAAAATCCGCCATTTTTAATCTGAATCTGCCGAATCGCGGTAAAATATGCGGACATTATTATTGTGACTGTACTACTATATTTTATGCAATAAATACTATTTCTCTTTTCTATTTCTGTATCTGTACTGTTTTTGTATGGGCGAGAGTTGACAGGAGTTGTCATTTCATACTAAATGTAAGTGAAAAATCACTTACTAGTTTCGGAGAAAGATGGTTCGTATTGCTGCTCTATAGGGTGTGTGCTCGATGTCTGGGTACTTCTGTAGTACCGTCATTATTTCTAATTTCTATACAAGTGCTTTAGCTACTTACCTAAGGATCAGAACCAAGTATGTGGTCATCATCATCATCAGCATTTCAGCCATAGGACGTCCACTGCTGAACATAGGCCTCCCCCATTGACTTCCAGATTGGCCGGTTGGAAGCGGCCTGCATCCAACGTCTTCATGCAACCCGTACCAGGTCGTCTGACCACCTTGTGAGTGGGACGTCCTACGCTGCGCTTGCCGGTACGTGGCCTCCATTCTAGAACCTTTCTGCCCCATCGGCCGACAGTTCTACGTGTTATGTGCTATGTATGTGGTGTTGTCGAATATTTATTTACATTTATATTGCAGTAATACCCGTGTAGTGTTAAAAAATCGAAGCTCGATCCTAGTCTACAAGAAATACAAAATCGTCCAAACAAAATATCAAAAGCAAGCCACAAAATATACATCATAACGCTCCCATAACGAGATTTCCCCGATTTAATATCAGACAGAAGTCCCTAAATTCCGTATCATGTTAAGGAACACTTTCAATATTGGGATTGGTATCCCTTTGGCCGTAACAAGGTTTTATTAGATCCCACTAAAGGGCATCCCCGCACAAAGGTAGTACACGGAACCCTTTTTCTACCTTACTTCAAATATATTAACTGTCCCACTACCTTTGGCAACACGGATATATAAAGTTTGGCGGTGGCACTAAAAGATATATGCTTAAAACTAAACTACATTGTTTCTGAAAATTGTTAAGTAAAAAAATGGTGGTAAAATCACATAAAATCGTACAGGAGTATCATTTTGTTTTTCCCAAACATACACTTTCTCAGTGACACAATGAAATGTCAAAAAAAAATATTCATGACTTGGCGAAATCGTGTCTTTTCGCCATAATCGTTTTTTTTTTTTCTAGGAAATAAGTCCTATTTGTTATGCAAACTAGAGGAGCTAGTTTGGAAATTTTGATAGCAGTTTAGAGAAGCAATATTCAGGGTTACACAACAGTAAAAAAAGTTGAAAAAAGTAGTGACTTGTTTAAACAAGGGTGAAAAGACTGTCATAGCGTGTGAAATTTTTCGATTTTCTTTGAATGTCTATAATTTTGAAAACATGCAACTAAGATTTTTTTTAAATTTTTCTGACAACCAGCATGGCTTGCCTTTTCACCCGGTTTTGACGTCGAGTTTTGGGCATCCTGTATGTACCATCATCATCATTTCTACCATAGCGTCCACTGCTTAAGCATCGCGTAGAATCCACTTAGACTATATTACATCATATTTATATGTTTTAAATTGAAGTATACTGCTGTTGTTGTATTTATTCAGTATAAATTAATTAGATGATGACATTCCATATTTAAATGTATTTGTCAAGGTATTGTTAATTGACGATGATGGAACAGCAATAGTTTTTTAGTAAAACTATTAAATTCTATAAAATACGTAGACATTTATTAATTGAATATCTCGGAAACGAAAATTATTTGAATTACCATTGTTGTAAAAAGCTATCTAGATAACTTTTTACAACAATGGTAATTCAAATACCTAAATAAGCATACCTAGGTATGCTTCAACAATCACAAATTACTTTATATACTCTGTTTAGTGTGTAATTATAATTTAGCATTTGTTAGCAAAGTAGTTTATTGCGCCATGAAACCGGCTGTTATTCAGGTTGGCCATCGACGCACGGGCCAAGATTCCGCTCTCAGGCATGCCCCATTTGATCCGAACGTCTTGAGATATGGTCTTGCATGCTCTAGTTCAACAAACATATAGCAATAACGTAAGCCGTAGATATTACAGCTCATTGTCTTTTTGTCGCAAAGAATAGCTTTTAGATTTTTAGAATATAGAAGGCGAAATTTCAAATAGATTTAGATCCTAAAGAGTAACGTTAACTTGCTCAATTACAATTTTTTTTATCGGACCGTCATCAAAAACTTAAAAAAAACACATCTCCATAAAGACTCATCTGATGTTAAGATTTGAATGAGGTAGTAAATTTTGTGGGTTAAGGTTATAAATATGGAGATATTTTTTTATAAATTTTATAAGAAAGAAAGAATTTAATAGACAGATACCTACAGACCAAGTGCGATCCCATACGGGATATGTTTTACATTTTTGGTACGGTACATGATGAAACATCAAGTTTCATCATTATTTCAGCCATAGGATATCCACTGCTGAACATAGGCCTCCCCCAATGTCTTCCAGATTGGTCGATTGGAAACGGCTTGCATCCAGCGGCTGCTTGCAAAATTTGCCTGGTTCTGTCCACCTTGTAAGTGGACGTCCTACGCTGCGCTGGTCGGTACGTGGCCTCCTCCTTTCTGCCCCATTGCTTGTCAGTTCTTAAACATAGACTAAGTTTGTAAGTTTGTTTAGAAATAAAAGAAAACTTTCACATCCAGTCATCAACTTGATCCTTGACGGGGCAGCTATTTGTATCTCCCTCGACTCCGCCAAGCGGAATCAGTTCTTATTACCTTAGCGTTACGAGCTAAGCGGTGTTGCCAGGAATCGGTTGCGATGGTGACCGCCACTCGTTTAGACTTTGCGTACTTATATTTATGATGTAGTATATTTTTGAAGACGCCATGTTCTTATTAGTCGGGATTGTTGAGACTTAGATATTAGTATTTTGTAATATTGGTGGTTGTTCTTTGTTGGGTTCCATAACATCAGCAATGGCTCTTGCAGTTACATAGAGATTTTCATAGGTACAGAGAAATACTTGTATTAGGTTATAGGTTCAAGGAAAACATTAAGAATAGCAGGGTTATTAGAAACGTAATTGATATTATTTAGGTACTTAGACAAATTTTCAAATTGATTTTAAAAATATATCCCCAGAATCAGAATCCAGTCAATTTCTGGCATGACACGTAATTAAATTAATTCAGTTTGGCCAATAAAAACTATTGGTACAACGAAATAAATTAAAGATGAAGTATTTTACCAACGACAGCATATACTTTTTTATTTTGAGGTCATCAAACGTTTATTACTATGATAATTATCATATTATGGGTCTCATAAAAAATCTAAAGGTTGCACTGTGTGCTATATACTCGTAGAAACGGCTATGCTTGCTGTTTCTTTACGAGATCGAATCAGAAATAAGGAGATATGTAAACAAACGAAAGTCGCTGACAGCCCAACGGATTAGCAAGCTAAAGTGTCAGCGGGCGGGGCGCATAGCGCACGTAGAACTGACAAGCAATGTGGCAGAAAGGAGGAGGCCACGTACCGACCAGCGCAGAGTAGGACGTCCACCCACAAGGTGGACAGGACCAGGCAAATTTTGCAAGCAGCCGCTGAATGCAGGCCGTTTCCAACCGACCAATCTGGAAGTCATTGGGGGAGGCCTATGTTCAGCAGTGGATATCCTATGGCTGAAATGATGATGAAACTTGATGTTTCATCATGTACCGTACCAAAAATCTAAAACATATCCCGTATGGGATCGCACTTGTTCTGTGTATCTGTCTATTATAATTCTTTCTCTTTCTTATAAAATTAATAAAAAATACCTCCTTATAACCCCAACCCACAAAATTTTCTACCTTATTCAAATCGTAACATCAGATGAATCTTTATGGAGATGTTTTTTTTAAAGTTTTCGATGATGGTCCAATCAAAAAAGTTGTATTTGAGCAAGAACACGTTATTCTTTAGGTTCAAAATCCATTTGAAACGCCTTGTATATTCTAAAAGTCTAGGAATAGCTATTCTTTGCGATAAAAAGATAATGAGCTGTAATATCTACATCTTACGTTATTGCTATATGTTTGTTGAACTAGAGCATGCGAGGCCATATCTCAAGACGTTCGGATCAAATGGGGCATGCCTGAGAGCGGAATCTTGGCCCGTGCGTCGATGGCCAACCTGAATAACAGCCGGTTTCATGGCGCAATAAACTACTTTACGCAATAAATTACTTATTTACACACTAAACAAAGTATTTAAAGTAATTTGTGATTGTTTAAGCATACCTAGACAACTTTTTACAACAATAGTAATTCAAATAATGTTCGTTTCTGAGATATTCAATTAATAAATGTCTACGTATTTTATAGAATTTAATAGTTTTACTATAAAACTATTGCTGTTTCACCATCGTCAATTAACAATACCTTGACAAATACGTTTAAATAAAGAATGACATCATCTAATTAATTTATGCTACTGAATAAATACAACAACCGCGGTATACTTCAATTTAAAATATATAAATATGTTGTAATGTAGTCTATGCTACGGCGTAGCTTAGTGGATTCTACGCGATGCTACGTAACATCGTAGTCATAGAACTACGGCATTACGGCATGCATTGCTACAAATTAATTGTTATTAGAATTATTGTTATTGTTATATACAAACTGTAGCGAAACTACGAAAAAGATGATCAACATTTAAAACTTTAGATAAAGTGTTACTTAGTATCCAGTATAGTATATTATATTATAATATAGTATGAATATGTTATCTTCCCATGTCATTTCATTTATCATTTTAATAAAAGATTTTGTAACGAACATTTAAAAAAATATTCATGTCACCATTAATTGTTGACATTAATAATGTAAAGCAATTTGTTATAAGTAATTACAAATAAAAAAGTACACTTTTCAATTTTGTCGGCTAATCACAATCACTCCTTCCTAATCCATTCAAACTCAAAACTTTTCTTTTAAATATGAATGAGGTTACCTTATCAATTTGGAAACTCAATATAAGTTCGGCCGATCGAATGCAAAGCGGACATCGACCGAATCAATTAACCGAACGCACTCGGGTTCGTTCGGACTAGCCAAATGGGTAATAAAGCAAATGGCGTGCTCCGATGTTAGGAACAACGTAACCAGAGTAAGTTGATCTCTCAAAAATTTCCAAATATTTAGGGCCAGTTTCACCACTTGCGATTAAGTTCCAGATAACCTAATTGGCACTTTTTTGACAGCTAATTGTATGGGTCAAATCAAATCAAATCATTTATTTGTCTGTCAAAACAAGTGCCAGATAGATTATCCGGAACTTAAAAGCAAGTGTTGAAACTGCCCTTCGATTATTTGATTGACCCAAGTTATTTAAAACATTTAAATTGACGACGATCTGTTGTATAAGTGGTTAGCGCTCCGGACTACAAAACCTGGCCGTTGCAGGTTCGAACCCCGCAAGGGGAAAAAGTTTGTGAGATGAACAATTAGCATTTGTGCACAAGTCATGGATTTTCATAAATAGTATTTAAGTATGTTAATCCGTTCTCTAGTCGCCATAAGCTTTGCTTAGTTTGGGGCTAGATATCTGTTGTGAATGTTAGAATAATTTATTTATTCTATAATCTACTTAAACTAAACTTAAAGTAGATATAAGGTAAGTAAGTTTACCCTTTTTGACGTTATTTTGTTTATTTTGTGAGCACGATCGGCCGTCGTCAGGCAAAAAAGGTAAAATATGAACCTATTAATGATCCCGTTAATTACCGTTTTAGTATGTATAGTTTTGTTCCTTAACTTAGTGTAAAGGGATATTAGTTATTACCAATAATTAGTCAACGTTCTTTTATCAAAAATCGATATCCCCGTCGAAGAAGATTTTTGAATAGAGGATTACAAAGTTGATATTACGTTTATGTAGCTTACAACGAAGTTAAAATAATCACTAAATTTTATTGATGGCGAAGTAACGCACAACAGTTCACAAATAAATAATGTAAAAATTATCCAGGTTTTCAGTTATTAAATTATAATTTCTTCTCCAAGTAACTTGTAAAGCCTACATAGCTGTTACAGTTTTCCTTTTTAATTTTATTTTTTTGCTGTTGTCGTGATTTTTTCACATTTCTTAAAGCAGCGATTAAGTTGGATGAGGGGCCACTTGATTCTAAAAAAAAAAACACTAAAAAGATCATCATCATCATCATTTCAGCCACAGGACGTCCACTGCTGAACATGATAGGCCTCCCTCATTGACTTCCAGATTGGACGTTTGGAACTAAAACGTGGCCTCTCACTATGGGCCTCATAAGAAAGCTTAAGGTCGCACAGCTTGCTGTAGAAAGGGCTATGCTCGGTGTTTCCTTGCGAGATCTAATCAGAAATGAGAAGATCCGTAATCGATCAAAAGTCGCTGACATAGCCCAACGGATTAGCAAGCTTAAGAGGCAGTGGGCGGAGCACATAGCACGTCTAAAAGGTTCCATAAATGATTTTACACATCAATAATATTTAAAAAAAATATATTTATATATATATATATTTTATATAATATAATATATTTAAAAAAATCTATCTATAACATCGTTCGAGAGGTAGACCTCGAAAACGATGGCGTGATGACTTAGACATTTTTCTCCAAGATTGGCAAGCCCTAACCACTGACAAGGATAAGTGGAGAGGTTTACGGGAGGTCTTTGCCCAGCAGTGGGACAGAAATGGCTAATTTAAAAAAAAACATTGACACCCAACACTAATGTACAGACCAGAAAAAAAAACATCCCTACTGTATGTGTAGGAGAGGTACCCTAAAAATAGTTTTTTAAGATTTTAGTCTACCACTTTGTCGGCGTGATTTATGCATGTATACTTGCGAAATTACAGATTTCTAGTACTAAGAATCTTTGTGCCAAGCCGCGGACAGACAGACAGACGTGTGGACATAGCGCAACTATAAAGGTTCCTTGTTGACTACGGAACCTCAAAAAGGAAAATTGTAACTACTAACTCAAGGCCAAAATAAGTCAGTCAGCCTATCACAGCCTACTAGACGTTAGCCTCCTCCAAAGAGCGCCAAAGAAGCATGATCTCCCGCTTCTTTCATCCAGCCACTGCCAACCATCTTCTTAAGATCGTCGGTCCATCGACCTGGGGTTCGTCCTACACTACATTTGCCGAGGCGTGGTCTCCAGTCGAAAACCCGTTTAGTCCATTTCATTGGTTTTTCGGCAGATGTCGCCGGCCCAATGCTACTTTAGCTTCAAAAACTAATTAATTATTTAATAAAATATCTACAAATTGGTTATTAATTTTATCCGTTATTATTTCTGCTATTGCGTCATATTCAGCAAAAGCAAACATTTCAACGTACATTTCCAGTTACAAACCGCGGGCGGGTGGATCAAGTTATGCTGGTCAGAGCAAGTTTACGATCCTATTAGCTTGTTTGCCGATGGCCGAGCATTTTTGCAGCGCTTGTTATTTACTGTGTTATGTGAAGAAGGGTTACTCCTGTTTGTTACTTTATGTGTTCATTAGCTTATATCTTTTGTTAAGTTTCTACAGGTTTTTTATAAATATTGAACAACATCACATATATATTGTGTCATAGAAATCAAAAACAAGGACGGTACCACAATACCCAGATTCGAGACAAAATAGAAAAGTTCGTTTACTACACTGACTACTAGACTCGAACCCGGGAGCTCAGAGATGGCGACGCGAAATCCGGTGTGCTCAACTTTCGGCTACTGAGATCGTCAAAAAAATTTACTGTCATAAAAGACAGGATTGGTCGGCTAAGTTTTATTACGATTAGGTATTTAGTGCAATAAAATAAAAACCTTTTTATTAACACAGTTTTTTTAACTTCACTTGTAACTAACTACAAGCTAACTTATTTATTTATCAAAAACTTTATTGCACTACATTTACATTGATTAAAATCTTACAAAAGGTGGACTATTAAAACCGTTCAAAAGGTGAACTTAATGCCATGTGACATTCTCTGCCAGTCGACTATTAATAGACTAAACAGAAATGTTATGTGAACTTACTACTTATGTGATCAATTCTTATAAGGCGTTTTTAAATTTCTGTCATATCGATTTAAAAGTTTGTAAATTTATGACATTTGGATAATAACAAAATATTAAATGGTGGAGTCGGAAGGTGGATAGTGGGACTCTTCCATGGCTACAGAAAACTTGGAAGTTTCTAGTAGCCATTATATTTTTGACCAGTCCCTTACATACAAAAGCGTGTTATTATACCTAATTAATGACTAAGACGTCGGTCTCTTCTTAGTACTGTCAATATTTGTAATGAAACATTATATCAGTTAAAACAGGTAGACAAACTCGCGTAACTCAGGATTAGCGAAACTCTCCACTAACACAGTATTAATCATCATTCTATAGCTGTCAGATTTATGACGCTGACAAATACAGAATGATGTCTTAATCCTGTATTAAGTGGACCTTAGAGACCCACATACACAACCTTCTTAGATCAAGATTTAACATAAACCTCGATTATTACACTGTCTCTGTATACTTCAAAGACTTTCTGGGTCTGGGTGTTTAGATCACTATTTCATTTTTTTATTATTTAGACGACATTTAACTGAACTAATACAACGCTATGACAAATCAATTTTTAAAAATCTTAAATTTATGGATTTAATAATGTACACATTTTGTTTTTAATAAGTTTTCTTAGTATTATTTTAGTAATCTTATCTCGTAGGCGATAAGTAGTAATAACTGTATTTTATACAACAAATAATTTAAGTGTTATAATTTTATGAAAATTTTGTAACGAAGGTTACATTGGATAATATAGTAACCAATTTTTTCCTTTTAAACCTCCCGGAATATTGTGTCATAGTTTTTCGTATTTCGTAGGCACTAAATAAAGTAGCATTACAACAAAAATGCGAATTTTGTGCAAAAAAAAATCTATCTCTGTCAACTTCAAAGACAGTTCTCACAGAATGATAACGTTTTAAATTAAACTTTGGATAAATGTCGAATTAGGAAAATTATAAAAGTGGTCGGTGATAGACTGGTTTGTTTTATAGAAACTAACATATTTTAAAATGATATTTGAAAGAAAGTGTTGTTATAACTAAAAATGATAACTTTGTAACACAAAATAAATATAAAAATCTAATAAAATTAATTTGAATGTACATCGTTTTTATGTATTAAGAGTAAGTAATAGTTTAATTAAAGACTTAGAAAAATTTAGACAAATATTTGTAATGCATCTATTTATTTGCTTTAGTCTTCGACCAGTAGGTAGCTTCTTGCTGCCAAGCTAGTGTAATTTGCCCTAACCCAAACTCTCGTACTGACCGCACCATTTGTTGCCGACGCGTACGTGAACCGACTTAATGCAACTAAGATTAACTATAAGTACTCCTTCTGGTTTTAAGGGGACACTAAGGGGTTAAATTCACTTTGTAGCTAAGAATTTCACTAAAAATACACAAAGTACAGCTTATACTTCGTGTAAGTTAAAACAATAGTTGTTTTATAACAAGGATAATATTTTCACAGGCAAATTTTTTTTCGTGGGTTCAAATGCTAGTAAAAATTTATAAGCAAAAGTTGAAACTTAAAGCTAGTTAAAACTTAAAAACCAAACTTAAATCCTAAAGTTAAAATTTAAAAACTGATGGAGCAGTGATTCTGACAATATCGAGTATTTTTTCTTGATAGTGTTCACAATAAATAACGGGTTAGTTTAACTGCTTTTCGTGGATCCAGTGAAGGCTACTCTTCCCGTAGAAGCAGGTTTCAAGACGCTATCTGGTCTAAAGCAAGTTGTCTTGAGACAAATCACTTGACACTCGATGTGGCTTTGAATACAATGGTATTTCAATAGTTTTAGATCTTTATCACTTCACCAACCATTGAAACTGGACAAACTTTCACTCTAAAGCTCTTTAAATGATAAATATAAACAATTATTATATAATACCATCGACCAACCATTAGAACTGAACAAACTTTCACCCTAAAGCTCTTTAAATGATAAATAAAAACCATTAAAATAGATCGACCATGCTTTTCGTTCGACTACCCCCCACCGAATCATTAAATATCTAATTTAGAGAGTCAAAGAAGTTATGACAATTAAAAATTCTCAAAACGCTTAAATATATCAGTTTATTATTTTTATGTCAAATTAGCACAATTATTATGACATATATTTCAAAAATATTTAAAAAAATACATTAATCAATCACAATTCTAATCGACATTTCAATTTGGTAATTAATTAGGAAGAAGAAACATCACATTACCTTTATTACAATTCATCTAAATGCTCACTCAACCCCCTTCTGCCGAGGGGTCTTTTAACGGCCCGGGGGCGGTCCGAGGGGCGAACTGACCACCCCCACCCCCACCCCTTATTTATCGCGATTTTATTTGCACATGACATGGCCGCCGGTTTGGCTTGTTGCTAGGTTTCGTAATGGCGTAATCAAGTAAGTTTAATATTCAGTACAAATATAGTTTCAAGTATTGTTATACTCGTATCATCAATCAATAGTCATAAAATTAAACGCTTTTAACAATTACACCAACTATTTAGCGCCGAAATAAGCAAAGCTTGTAGTATGACAATGACGACCTCCGTAGCCAAAAGGCGACTTGGCGTCGCTATCTCTGAGGTCCTGGGTCCTGGTCGGTCAATTCAGAAATATAACTTTTCTATATTGTCTCGGGTCTAGGTGTTGTGGTACCGTCGTTGTTTCTGATTTATGTAACACAAGTGCTTTGGCTACTTACCATAGGATCAGAGCAATGTATGTGATGTTGTCCAATATTTATTTATTAATACTATGGTAACATAACAGAACCAATTCTATTACCCAAAGATTGACTAGTACTCTGCCACATGGCATTAAGTTCGTCCTTATTTAAAGCTGTATGGTATTGATAAATAATTAGCTGTTTTATTAGATGGCGTTTACTTTTTATTGAGCTATGAATAGTAATTAAATATGACTTGTGTTTTTCCTATCTAAACTTGTTTTCAAAGAAAGACTCACTGTCAAAATAGTTGTAAAACAATTTTAATCACATAATTTTATTTTATTTATTTATTTTAGTATGTCCTAAGAATAACAAGAATGAAATGAAATTCGTTTTATTCATATACCTTCCCACTAAGTGCCTAAAATTATTTTCGTCAAATTATTTGATATCTGAATATAGCGAAAAAGCAAAATGTAACATCCATATTAGCGGAGCACAAACATCGTCGACAAACGAGTCTCTCTTTACGCCACAAATAACTCAGCTAACAAACTCGCATTACAAACATGTCTGCCATAATTGGACTTATCCGAGCAATTCGAGAAAAATATCCACTATCCTCAAAAATATGCTACGTCTCCGAACCATTGTCCTTTGAAAAAAGAATGTGACATAACGAAGTTGAGTTCCGACTTTATATCAAATATCACGCATGACGCGGCGCCCGCCCCTCGCGGACTGAGGGGGCAATAAAAAATAATATATTGGAATATGTTGGAAATAACATCGTATCATCCAATGATACCGGGACATCCGAGCTGTGACGAGTCCAGCCTTTTATTGTCTCGAAACTGCTGACGTTTATACCGTGTTTGTTATTCCGTTTTGTATGAATAAAATTACGGACGCTTTTATTACAATACTGGGAGTAACAAGGAAAATTGTTTTCAGTATTCAGTAGATTATTAACTAGTGGCGTTTGCCTTTTGATTTGGATGATATTTTGCCGACGCTAATTTGATGGATTTGAAATTAGTTATCATTGCATTTAAAAGTACGTGTGTTTCATTCTGCTTAATTTAATTTAAAAATTCAACACATTGTAATTCGTTTTTATAAGTATAAATTAGTATTTTGTAAGTTTATTATGAAGCCAAAATAATGTAGGATAAAATGTTTAATTAACACATAATTTACTTGTCCACTTACCTAAATTCACTTAATCACAACACTTCCAAACAAACAAATAACCGAGCACTGTACATTTAACTGACATTTCAAAAATCAAACTGCGAATCTGCGCACACGCACACCGTAGACGGTTCAAGAAACGAATGGATCAGGAAGTGATACCGGGTCAGGCAGGTAGAGACCAAGTATTACGGCGCGTCAAGGGGTTAACCCTTATTAAAAAGGTGGTATTATTAGATGGTTAAAAGACACACAAAGACGCACGTCGCCAGGTTAGGGTTAAGATTGCACGCGTAGTGTGTTAAGTTTGAATAATCGCTCCTTTGGGTGAGTGCGTCTAGTTAGTTACGTAACGGACATTCAAATTAACGGTGGTATGTTTATAACGACTATTTTTCATTTTTGAAATTCCCAGTAATTACACGAAAACATTCGACCGTATAATTTTTATTTTTAATCCCACCTTTTTTAATACTTGTTAAATATGTAATATATTTAATTTGGAAAACACGATTTGACTAATTTAGTTACTAATTTATTTAATATGCATTATTAAACTTACATGTTTTTTTTCTGATCTTTTGTAACTTAAGCCGAAATTTTCGTTTTTAGAAGCACAGCACTAAAACACATACGCAATATTGAACGTTTAAAATGTGCAAAAAATCACTCTCTACCTGACTGCACTTTCGCGTGTGAAATTCCGTACTGTCATTTTGCACAATGTCATCTAACCCTTCACATGCCACCTAATGTACCTGAAACTTCCCGACCCAATAATTCATTATCGAACAATGGCAACACTAACTTACTTTTCTAATAATAATAACTAAACCCTTTCTCGCTACGACCCTTGCGAATTTTTCGATACAAATAAAACACCCGTTGGAACACAAATATTTAAGAAAAAAAATTGTCCGCTTTTAAACTTTGTCTGTGGTCATAAATCAGCTAGGATATTACAAGCCGTTACATTCGATGTTTGAATTGAAGCGTAATCGATTGGTAGACTAAAGTAATAACAAAAGCTTTTTTTTAAATATATTATTTTAACAGTAATAATAATTATTATTATGTAGTAATAATTATTATTATATTTATTATGTTGTCAATTTTATTTTAATTGTAGTTTAAACTAATTTATAAATAAATTTTATTACTGTAATAATAAAAGTAAAGTTAGACAGTATGATTAGTAAAACAGTAGTAGTGTCATTTTTTAATATAGAATTATTGACGTCATAGAATTGACAAATAAAAATAAAATAATACCGTTTATATTTTTATGTTAAAATAATAAATTAATAGTTTAAAATAAAATTACGTTGGTAAATTTTAAATGAAATAAACAAACAACAAAACACTTGTCAAGAGCTCTTATTCTCGTTTGTAGATAAAAGATAAGATTCAGACATAATGATTTCGTACTTGACGTGTGCCGCTGACTAGTGCACTCCAAATTACTCGCCCAATTTGAGTCCATTGTAGATTTGTAGATAAGGGAAATGGTACTTGAGTATATTTGCATAACTATTCTATGCTGTTAATTGTTTTCTTTGTAATATATGAATACAAGATTTCTATGGCATTCACCATCAAAATCTCTTTTTTTATTATACATAGCAATATCCTCTCGCCAATATTTTACTTACTACAGATATAATTAACCTTTAATAATAAAAATCAAGTATATATATTTATCGGAATTATAGTTATTTGGAAGAGGCTGAAAATAGTGACAGAGATTCTAAAGCTGCTTCTTCTCGGCACTAAATTATCTCTTAAGGTAAAAAAAAATGACGCGTAATGGTGCCTTCAAAGACCAATTTGCAAAGTAACAAAAAAACATCGTCATTTTAAGCTAGAGTATGTAACTTACGGCTAAAATTCGTTCGCGGTAATATACCTACAAACTATTCATAATATCACATCTGCTTCTACTACGTGCTCTTTTAAATATTCTAACAAAACATTAGAATAGAACCCTCTATGCAAAAATTCAATAGCGGATTTGGCGAGCGCTCTAGACCCATTGTCATAGATCAGGTATACGCAAAAATCGCAACATTCAAATTAATAAAATAATAAAACTAGTTGGTGATCTATGCAAGGGTTAAGTCGGCATTGTTCGAAAGGAATTATCTGCGGCTATTCTGTAGTACGATTTTATATGAGTATTGTATGTCGAGGATAATGTAGGCATTGGGTTGCAATAGATCCTTTTACTCAGAATTATTTTTACTTTAGAGCGTGTTAATATTACCTAAAATATGAATTACTTACTATGTTAAGAATTTAGTTTGAATAAATTATATATTAAGAATGTAGGATGAATTTTGTAACTTTTTTTTTACAAAGTAATTGAATTTTAAGTAACTAAAAATTATTACAGGAACAAACGTTATACATATTATGATACGTTTCGATTATTTCACAGTTTTTTAGTAAAATTTTCTTATAAAATATCGCAAAACCCTTAATATAAAATTTCAATAATAATAATGTTTGAAAAATAGTAAACTGTAATAAACATTGGTTCTAATAAATTAAATAAAAGGTCCTTTGGGGTCATGAGAACTCTCGAACCGTATTTGCGGGAATTTCACACTGTTTGCCTCTTGACACCGTACAAAAAAGCTGCCAAAATCGCAAACTTCCACACGAATTGGCGCAAAAAATACCCCAATCGCGGAAATAGGGTTAAAACGCGGTGTTTTGGGGTAAAAATGTTTGCGCGATTTATTGTTTGGTACAAAACTAATTATGTTCGTATAGCTCTTTAGAGGTGTGGGGTCATTTGCCATTTTTTGTGTATTTTAGTAAGTGATAGGGTTAACGTATTTTTGTTATATTGGCAGTTTTTGTGCAACGTTAATTGCTGGTAATTTATTGGTTGTCAATTAAACGGTTAATAAATTGTAGAAACCATTTTTATTACAGTTAGAGAATTGATGATTAGATTTAGGATACCTTATCAATTCTAGAGTACATTCCAATTAATGCAATAATTTATCTTTTTATGTCTTTAATTGGATAAATTATCTTAGTATTTTTTAAGTTATTTATGTGATTTTCAAGGAATTATTTTGCTATATACCTAAAGTAATATCATTGTAACATAAACCTGTACTAAATCAAAGTTAACTAAGTCCACAAGAACATTCAATTCATAACCAAAACAATTTAAAAGTAATTTTTATGCAAAAAAATGTTCTCCAAAACTAACAATAACAAATCCAGTGCAACTACAACTCCAAAACTCTTTTACAAAAATATTTGACGTTGCAAAAAAAACGTACAATCAGCTCCATTTAGTATTTCGGTAGCTTACACTGTTCAAACTTTTTTTAGCGCCAATCTATTGTATCTTTTTGTCAAAGTCAACGAGTGGATTTTTTTCTGACTTTTTTTACCGAATCCTATTTCTCGGATTTAAAGGGATTTAGACACTTTGTTGTGGCAACAATGACGTTCATAGAGATAGATATTTGTTTTGATTTAAAATGTTGTGTATTTTTTCTATTTCCCACGATGTAGCACTTTGGACAAATAGATAGTTCCGGGTATTATTTTTTGTTGTGTCTTTTGGCGATACTATACAAGGGTTTCTTAACGACTCAATAACTTATTGGCTTTCTTTCTATATGCTTAACTTTTTAAGACAAAAAAATTAATACCAAAATGATGTTAACCGCCAAACAGAAACCAGAAAAAACTAATCTTTTATTTTTTTTGTTCTTAGGTGTCTGTATTTTTTATAAACAAAACTCAATCCAAATATTTATAACCAATCAAAAATCGCATTTTCTAACTTAATACATTAAAAATTCCACGTACGAAAGCAATTCGCGACAAAAAGTCCGCGACAAATCCTAATCAGGCCACCCCAGCCTCACTGGCTACCCCTGAGCTACCCCCTAGCTTATCAACATTCGGACACTACGACTCATACATATTTTAGGGGCTCACCCCTTCTGGTCAACTGTCAGTAATGATTTGCTACCTTCCACCCTCGCAAACGCCCCCGTACCTTCCAACCAGATAACTCAGAGCTCTGGATTAGCTGTTTTTTGTATCTCAAACTATCAAAATACAGTTCTGGTTATGATGGCAGTTTTCCGGGGCAAAGGGCGATACGAAAAAGTTAGATTATCTACATACTATTTTTTCGGACTCGCAAACCGGGGTGGATCGCAGGAAATATGGCTTCCTATCGTAGACGGTTTGCTTTGGTAGTTCGTGATTTGTTGTGGGCGTTATGCCGAGGTGTGTTTACTAGACTTGGCATTTTGTGTTTTGATATTGTTTTACAAATCAAAAATCACATTAAACGGAATATTTAGCAAAGGTGAAATTGACTTGACTATTTAGCAAAGCCTGAGTAGAAATTAACACAGGATTCAAAAGACGGGGAGCAAAAATATCTGTTTACGTCTTTAATTCTACAATAATAACTGTAACTTTGTAGTAAAAGAAAAGTAGGTACACAAATAATCATAGTCTCGAAGTAAGGAATAGCTATCCTTGTTTAACCAGATACTGAATTTGCCAGAAGCCCAACACCCAGACCCGAGTCCATTAAGAAAATGCGTTTTTTTAAATCGACCCCAACTGGGAATCACACCTGGAACTATAGATAGATAGATAGATACTCTTTATTGCACACCATACAAGTAAAATACACATGATTTTTACAGAAAGATGTACAATTTAGGCGGTCTATTTGCATTTACGGCGAATCTTCCGCTTCTACAATAATCAGGTCGTTGGTATTGGCATGACTGAAAAACTTATGCAATTCATAAACAATTTTATTGTTTCATTTTTAACATACTTTTACTAACTTCACTTGTAACTAACAAACTATGTAATCAAATCTTGGAATTAGTTTTTAACCTACTTCTAACTGACGTATAGATTTAAAACTTTGTAAGTATTTGACATTTGGATGACAATACAATAATTTGACACCATCGTGCTGATCTGATGATAAAGGACTACCCACAGTAAACCTCTTTAATGACTTCTAATAAAATATTTGTGTTTGTGCTTATTCGATTGTTATGACGAGTCCGGTATAAAAATAAATACATACAGGGTGGCCAGAAAGTGACGTCCAAAAGTTTTTTTTAAGTGCCTCGTGTTGATAGGTATCTGAATCACCCCTATGTATGTTCTACGATTTTTCGTAGTTTTCGAGTTACGATTTTATTATGAATTTTTGCAAAATTGCGACCGGATCAGTTTGAAAAATTTCTAAAAAAAAAGGAGAATGTTTCTTAGATTTTTTTTCTTGCACCTAATGCCCTATGAACTGTGCATTTATGTATAAAATAACAGCCTCATAACTTTAATGGAAATTACTACAAAATTGACCTAAAGTTGAGAATTTATGTTAAGTGAATTATTATCATTCAAACTTTCAACTTAAAATTTAAAAATCTAAACTGATATTTTTTTAGTTTTATAAGTAGCTCAGAGAATGCGCTGGACTCTAAGCTTTCATAATAATAATAAAAAGTTGTACTTCATAATCTTCATAGGCTATTTAAAAAAAAATAGAAACTCGAAAACTACGAAAAATCGTAGAATATATACATAGGGGTGATTCAGATACCTCTCAACACGAAGCACATGAAATAAATTTTTAGATGTCACTTTTCTGGCCACCCTGTATAAAGTGTTTTATAGTTTTTTAAACTGTGATATCAATTATTACATCTCTGTGCTTTTTTTTCAAGCACAAGAAAAAAATTGATTATTAACCGGCTAATATTGCTTGATTTTAATCGTGAATACTATTCAAGTTTCATCTGATAGTAAGGTTTGGAGATAGGCCTTACTACATCCCTTCATCAATCCGCACTGGGCTCGCGTGGAGAATGGCCCAAACCACTTCATAGTTGAGCTGAGGTATGCCTTGCAGTTGGTATACATTTATAAGCTTACTTAACTTTCTTACCTTTACATAACTACAAAAATGTAGGTCACAGACTAAAACTTCTCAGACGGTCTACCCACGTACCCACTTTAATGCCCTCGCAGTCTGCCAGCCGCAGATACGCAAACAAGCATTTAGGCGTATTTGGTTAGCGCTCGCGAGCAACGTGACGCCGCCGCTGGCCGATGGATTCGGCGACGAGAATGTTTGTAGAAACGAATCGGCTATCGTATTACTTGACGTGTCTATTTTGCGAGATCAGCTATACGTTGGAGTATAGGCTGCTTTGTGTGGAACTTTGATGGATGCTAAAAGCTTGGTTTTATTTTTTAAACACTTTTCAATAAACTTCAAACAAGGAGGTTCGTCGGAATTTTTTTTTTTATCATTATCATTAAAGTCATAGTCCACTCCACTGCTGAGCATAGACCTCCCTCATTGTATTCTTGTTGTCGACCTTTGTTTTACTTTAGCTTTGCTTGTAACTATTTACCTAAATAGGTATAAATACATCTTGAAATTTGAGTCTTCTTTTGATTGTTGTATTGATTTGAAATTTTGCAAATATGCATAATTCGGATAACAATACAATTGTTTGACACCATCGATGATCTGATGATAAATACAGGCGGTAGGTAGAAGAACTTTCCAATGATTTACATATGATTTAATGAGCTACTATGCTGTGGCAATTTAAACGGTTCCGTGAAAAGTTAAGGAAATTAATTGAATAACGCAAATTACCGCAAGTAAAAGCTATAAAAAGAAAATATTTATGAAACAAACACTTACTACATAAAAACTAACATTAGGTCCATCTTTGTTAGGTACATTTTCCACATACAAATTCCGAAATCGCAAGTCAGCATTGTGGCGACAACCCTATATGGTATCCTTGTACCGTTAACCCTTACAAAACGGTTCCATTACTCAACTACAATATTCATCGACGGTCTTTTATATCGATTCAGAAGCACGACTTTTACATACGCAGTAATGTATCGTACAATGTGCGATATATTTTTTTATGCTAACCCTAAAAAGCGCGTGGTTCAACATTTTTATTGTGTCGAGCACAGCGAAGTCATTAATCAGTCTGGCGAGAATCATCAATATAACATTATAGAGGATACGTCCAAGTATTCGATTCAAATACGCGATGTATCGATTACGTATCGTAATTCGATTACGAGAGTATTGTGCTGAGGCAGTTCATCATCTGAAGAGAAGCGCTTGTCATTGTGTTATACGTAAGAAGTGTCTGACTTTATATCAAAGAAATTATTAAAGTATGATAATAAAGTATTTCACATTTGCAAAATAATCCTAAAAATAATATATTACTTTATTAGTTACCTTCTATTTACGATGGGGCCAAAATCATTTTTTTTTAAAGACATCCATGTAATCGTTTCTTTTGCGATTTTGATGATGGGTGTAAAAAAAGTTATATTGAAGCTGTAGAATCAACCCCGAAAAGATAGTTTACTAGTAAAATAGGTTCTATATATACTACAAAACTATTCCGCATAATAGCTACCAGAAAATCTCTAAAAAGTATTACTAATGCACTACTTGTTTATTAGTTTTTGAAGAATTTCAAAACACCTCATAAGCATGTTAAGAGAAAGGATAATATTTGATATTAATAACGTACTCGTATAAGAACATCTTCGCAAGTTAATATTGAGGTATCTTTCAATATTCAGTACAGGATTAATACCATATCAATAACGATCCGCTGGCTAAGCTTTGAGCGTTCATCCATAAAATATTAGGTTTCATATTTTGTTTCAGATATTACAAAGTCTCTGTACTACTTCGTAAAACGGGTGTAAGCTTCAGCTAGGGTATTTTTAGTGTACACTTCTGTGACATTGTCTACCATACGATTACTTAAATTGGTGCGGACAAAATAATATTAAAAAAATTACTTTGTCACCTTACTCATTTAATGTACGGATGTAACGCATAAACGAACACACGCCTTACTTATTAAAATAAAAATTACAAGAATTCTTATTTTAAAAAAATTAGGAAAATAATATTAAAACTAGTAAGTACAAACAAAACGTTTATTATAAAATAATATTGTAAAAAATTTGCAAAAAATACTTTTCTTTACTATTATTTTAAGTAATCTTGAGTCCAGCTAAAAATTTGATTAGGTAGCAGTATATTAAGGGTTAAGTGACTTAAATTATTGTATATTTTTATGTTTTGTGATCTACAAAATTTCTCCTTGTTTTATTTTGTCAAACAAGAAAGAGTTTATAGAAGTGAAGTTTGTTTAGTATGCAAGATAATCTCCGGATAGTAACAATATAATAAATTAAATCGACTGTTCAACTATCGGAAAATGTTGTAAACGTTTACGTTTTACGTTAAAACAATAATTCTGCCGTCTCGTAGCGAAAAATGGCACAACTATCAATTCTTCTGAAATCGAGATTTAATAGGGATCAGAGAAAAGGTGCATACATTCAGCCAAAATTTTCTCAAATTAAGAAAACGTCGCAAGAATTGTTTACTGCTAGTATTCGACGAAGCAGGCCGAGCAGAGACAGAGCTAGTTTCAAATTTAACAGTCATGAATTCGTTTAGTTAGTTTCCATGTGGAAACGAAGCAGTAAAACTAAGTTTTCCCACTACAATGTTATTTTTAGATTTCATTTAGCAGTCACGTGAGCGGTGTAGCTCGTCCGGCGAGCATTAGTCATCCGCTGAGAGGTATCCTGTGGGAAATTACGGGGCCGACGCGACCGCGGCCGGCAGCGACGGGTTGGCGTTAGCGCATTTGTTTTTTAAGGTTTTCTGTTTTTTTGCTACGATCCTGTGGCAGGGTTTGACTGCTTGTAAAATTACAAATTTTAGAACTATCTACCTATGAATATATATACGATTATTTAGAAAGAATTTTACAACTATGTAACATATAAACGAAGGTAGTCGCCCGGGTTGCGAAAAGATAGATAGAATTGTGGCAATCGATTTTTTTCAAGTGTACCTAAATTTAGATCTTCTCTCTAATATAACAACAATAATATTATCAAAAGGTACATATTATTAAAATTATGCAAGTTCATACACAAAAATCTACTTAATTATTGAAAATGCTAAGCAAAATAGACATTATGCTGGTGGAACAAATAAAGAAAACTGCTTCGCCTAGCCTAAAATTATATAACAAATGTACAAAGAAAGTCCCTGTAATAATAAAATAAAATAAAAAATAAACTTCCGAATGCCAGAATGGAAAAAATACAAATAAGTTTATTCAAACTAAAACCAATAAGAGACATGCTAATTTACAAAAAATACTATAATCTTAAAGAATATTTTCAACATTTTGATAGCTGTATTTATTTGTTACACGCTTTAATTAGGTATTGTTCTATTTAATATCCAGTCAACGGCAGGTTAACCAACTCAAAAAGTGTATGGTCATTGAAACGATTTTCAACTTTAAGTCCGACACGTAGAGATCAATATCAATTGAATTTTTTTTACGTTTTATGGTAGGTTGACGAGCTGTTGTCTGTACTAACCAAATGATTTTCTATTTTTCTAATCTAACATTAAAATTTATTTATTAAAACACTATTTAGCATTTTAATTTTGACATTTCCATGTCCGCATTCTCGTCTATTGTGACTTACGTTCATACTTCCTAAAATGTTATCCTGTTTCTATTGTACTTTGCCAAAAATACTCAAATGGTTTTCTTATGATGTACTCATGATCGATTTTATTGCCTAATTTTTTTTTTTTTTTAATAAACAAGATATATATTAAGGAAAAAATATAACAATTAAAATTCTAATAATACAAATATAAACTAACCTAAAACTAAAATCTACCTACTCAAAAATAAAAGCGTGTCCATGAGGCAAAGAGGCGAGAATGCTAGCAGCGTTCCCACGCTGAATGGCTAAACTAAGCCTTTGAGCGAGGAACGAGCCAGCATTTTTTTTTTTTTTTTGCCTAATTGATTATTATTTTATTTAATAAAGTTCACCAACAACACACATTGATACTATTAATTTAAATCCTAACTAAAATATAATGATTAATGTAAAGACTCTTAGAATGCATTACACACTAATAAAATAGATTATTTTTTTTAATATTTGCCATGCCTAAGGGAGTTTATGATGACTCTACCCTGCACTTGTTACCTATTTAATAGTACTTACTCAAAAAAGCAATCAATGATTTTTAAACTTCAAAAAATTCACATTTTAAGTCAATACTTCTTCATAACTGCGCAATTTATTTGGAAAACTTTCTTTTCTTTAATGTACTATTTAGTGTTCATAGGACAGGTCACATTTGTCAGGCCCTATTACTCCTACTATGCAGATAGTTTTAATAGTTTTTAAAACCTACGACTTTTCTTAAAGTTTCCAATACGATCTCTGGCTATGTTCAGCAGTGTTTGTCTTATGTGGTGTCCATTAACATCCTGTCGTCCTCTTTTTTCACAATTGCAGTTATTAACATTGACATCTTTGTATATTTTTGAGGTATGTGTATTTGTTGTTAATAATAAGCAACAATTTAAAAGGGCTTGCGATATCTATCCACGTAATAAAAGAAATCCAAATAGACTGGTACTAGAAACTCCAAAAACATTAATGTACATAAATAGTTGTCTAACTATGTGTGTAAAAATTTGCAACAATATTCCTAATGAATTAAGGACAATGAATGTTAACCAATTTAAAACATGTTTAATATAGATGGCTTGTCACACATACTTTTTATGACATAAAGGATTTCCTAAATTACAAAAATAATTGTATTATTTGACATGATTATGGATTATGATGACATATATTTATTAAAGAATTTTAATACCTACTTAATTTATGTTCCTAATTCATTAAATTTGCATGCCTCTGTAATTGGCTAAACATGATTAGTATGTACTTAATTTTCTTTGTAACACCTCTGTTTACCACGTTTAAGGCAAATAAAGTTTATTTATTTATTTATTTTATTTGATGAAATGATGGTAATGGAAATATAACTAATAATTTTTCATGTAATAATTGTTTTTTTTTTTACTTTAAGGTTTACCATTGATTTTGTTTGTAACCTTTTTGTTTTCTGTAGTTATAAACTATTTTCTTTGATTTTTCTTTTTTTAAATTATTCTTTTTTGCGTTTCGACCTGATATTGTGCTTTTTATTTTAATTATGTATTGCTGTGTATCTAATATAAACTTTATGTCTCCATTATCTAGATTAACTTAATTAATTTAAATTACAATTTGATTTATATGATCTTGCGCAAATGTATCTGTTTCAGATACATTGCGTAGTACCGTTAACACAGGACACCTAATACTCGTCGAGAATTTCCCACAACGCACAAAGGGTTAAAAGGGCCGTCTCCACTGTAAGAGGATATCTAATTTCCTTGAAAGCAAAATTGGCGTAACATTGCCAAGGTAGTTTTTTTTACCTTTTTTGTGCCACTAACCCTTTTTGACGGCGCCTTTGTGTATTTTTTTTATTTTTTGAAAGCGCAAAGAAAAGGCGGTTAGTTTATATCCGGCCTCTTTGACATTTGGAGGGTTGACCGGTGTTCTCAATGAGTATTAATTATTTGAAGTGGGATTTGGTTTGTGAGTGGATTTGCGTCATTGTGGGTGGATGACGCTGACGACTATTGTATTATTTTGATCAATTTGTGTGTATTATGATTTATTACGATATTTTCAACAGTATTTTAGGATTTTGATATGATTTTCGGTCTCGAGTCTGGGTGTGGTGAAAGACGCTTGCTGTCAAAGTTCACTGTCTAGTAGGTACCTCGTAAAACAATAACCTTTATGCTTTATTTTGAGACCGCGATAAATTGTGTGTTGTTGTCTGGTGTATAAATAATATGTATTTATTTATTGAAAAAACAAATAAAACCAATTTATTTCTGCAAATATGCCTGAATTAAGTACTTTTGTCTGGATGTGATCGCTATAAGCCATAAGACCACGTAAATTGTATATGTAAAAATCATGTGTAATTTACTTTGTATGGTTTACAATAAACAGTAATCTGGCTATCTATCTGTTTATCCATATTTTACACGTCCTAATTTTATATTTATTTATGCAGATTGATACTGTGCTCTTTATATTCGCAAATAAGTAGTTTATTTTTATAAATCTACCGTACCCACTGACTCAAATTAAAGACTTAACAATATATTTCTACAGTCTAGCTCTTGCTGAGCACACTGATATAATAACTAACCTATTCCCTAACAAATAGCTACTAATATTAGAAACCTAACAAAAACTATAGTACCTAACTAATGTTTCATTCAACAGTAGTTCTTGTTAATTATATTATTAAAGTATCTTGTTTAATTGTTTAACTAACACTATGCACTAAACGGGTATTATAAACTAAACGCAAAATAAGGTATGTGTTGCATAATACCCGTTTAGTGCATAGTGTTATATTATTAAAGACCTGTCAAAAACTTCCGTTATTTTTAACAATTACTAAGACATCCTTTCCTACCGTCATAATTTAAAATAATCTTCCCAAGAATGAAAAGGCGGCTATTAATTTTCACACTTCATCAGAGAACGTGTGATAAAGTATTAAAAAACATAATTTCACGCGAATCAGGAAGCATCTGCCACCACCTGCTTAATCCTTGATTGCATCTGACTCCTCTGGGGTCTGTTCGACCCAAAGGGTTCTTTTGTTTGCGCGAACAGTTATATTACGGTAAGACCAGCTGGCAGGTAAGGGTTACATCTTCCGAGTTCTCACGATGATAGCGGATTTCGCCATTTTTTTAACGACGCAACTGTGTTTGCATTGAAGGGTTAAGTTTGGAGGGTCAATAACTTATTGGATGGTATTTTAATTACTTCTGTAGACGGGTTACTTGATATTTGTCTGTTCTTTCGAATTAAACCCTTTGCGTATTTTTTTGTTTAGGTAAGATTACAGGTACCTACGTAATTAATACTTTATTTTTAATTATCTTCGCTGTATTGAGAACACAACAGTTACTTAGATAAATCTCAAGACAAAACATATCACTACTGCGCCACATTATTATGCCACATGAAATAACAAGAGTGTAGTGACTTAGCATTCTTGTTCACTCTAAAGCTTGAATTGTCATTCCTACGATTCTCTTAAATAACATAAAATAAGAAATGACATACAAAAGTGGCGTGTAGCATACCACATTAAGGAAATGAAATAAATTGAAATTCAGTAACAGAAAATAGGTTACCATACAAAACATACTTATAAAATATTACGGATTCTGCTATTGTACAATAATTTCAACAATTACACTAATTTCATTTTTAAATTTTCATCATTTGAGCCTTTGGACATCCAGTACTAAGACAGACACAGGTCTCCCCCAGTGACTTCCAGATTGGCTGGTTGGAAGCGGTCTGCATCCAGCGGCTTCCTGCAACCTTTACCAGGTCGTCTAACCACCTTGTACGTGGCTTCCATTCTAGTACCTTTCTGCCCCATCGGCCGTCAGTTCTACGTGCTAATGTGCCCCGCCCACTGCCACTTCAGCAGCTAATCCGTTTC
Source organism: Anania hortulata (assembly GCA_963576865.1). Lineage (NCBI taxonomy): Eukaryota > Metazoa > Arthropoda > Insecta > Lepidoptera > Crambidae > Anania > Anania hortulata. The sequence continues at coordinate 5,416,742 of OY756400.1, forward strand.
GCTATGATAGCGACTTTTGTTCGTTTATGGATCTCCTCATTTCTGATTCAATCTCGCGAAGAGACACCTAGCAGATAACGGATATAATATTTTAATACATTCATCCACTACTCTATACTCAAACACTTTGCTAGTTTTGAACCCGCGACCGCTATTAGGTTACGTTAGGTTAGCTAGTAGGTACGTTAATAGCTGAACTAATTAATAAAAGGAATAAATTTTTTCAAGAATTTAACACGATCCGGGACACAATCCTTGACACAATAGAAGTTTTACTGATATCACTTATGTCCCAGAAAGTGTTAAATAAGTATAATTTATTAGCACGATAGGTATGATAATCTATCACTGCAAAACTAACAGTTACTCTATCACAATTCACATAGCTAAAAATAACCAAATAAATAAAGCTAATAAAACACAAAGACTAGCTACATAACAGAAGCCATAAATCGAATGGGAATCCGAGAGACATCCATAAAAGTGTCTCGGTGTTCAGGTCATGCGGGGCTTTTATTCCGGTTGACGGAGCGAGCGGAGCGCGCCGAGCGTGCGAGATTGACTGTCTGGACTGGGACGTAAAATAAGAAAGTACAGAAGGACAACTTTGTACTAAGCTATACTCACGCACGACTGTTTGAAGTTTGCCGCTTCTCTAGTGGTCCATTTCTTGTGGCAGTAATACTTCAGACTCGTATTTTTTTGTTTTTATAGAGTTTGACGTAAAAGCAATACTGCTTGGATTTTGTTTGGCATTTATGGTTTCTGCTTGAGGTAAAAAGTGAAGGAACGGGTGTCTCAGTAAGAGTGCACTTTTTCATTTTAAAATAAAAACATTTATTTTTTTAGAGAGTTGTGATATTTTTCGGGTGTCTCAGTAAGAGTGCACTTTTTCATTTTGAATTAAAAACACGTATTTTTTTAGAGAGTTGTGATATTTTTTGGGTGTCTCAGTAAGAGTGCACTTTTTCATTTTAAAATAAAAACACGTATTTTTTTAGAGAGTTGTGATATTTTTATTCGATTGTAAAGAAGACATGTTCCGATTAAGTATTGAATTAAATATTAGGCAAATGGCCACCATGACTCTAATTTCAGGCCATTACTATTTTCATGAAATTTTCACAAAAATGTAGCTGTAACTTTCTCACCGATGATGCGTTTAACGATCTCGAATTTGAGCTCAGAAAATGTTTCTGGTTTATTCGCAACCCGAGATTTTACAAAACCCAATAGAAAAAAAATATACGCATGATGTCTTTGGTCAAAATTCGCTGCGTAGTGCTTCGTGAAATGTAAAGTTGTTGAAAACGATGCCGAATTGATGTTTTCGGTTTTTCGGCGACACTCTCGTTTACTGCAGCAATGTTTTCAAGAGATCGAACGGTACATTGACGCACAATAGTCTCACTGTCTTTAATCAACACAGTTTCTTCAAATTTTTTGACCTCTTCGAATGGTTGGCACATTAAGTGCACTATCTCGACTGAAAATTCGGCAGTTTGCGAGTGGTCTCAGCATAACTGATGTAATTTTTGTAACAAGTTTTCACAATTATAACGCGTTATTCTGTCGTAAAGCGCTACATTTTTAGTAATCTGAACAAATATAGGTGACAGTTGTGAATTTTCAAAAATGCCACTTTCCCGAAAAAAAACATGACACTAAATTTAAAAAGTGCACTCTTATTGAGACACCCTTAAGTACGTACTGCTTCATAACACTCTTACAGTGACGTAAAAAAAATAAGTTTATATATTTTCAGAGACAGCTTGAGTCTGGTAGATAATTAGGTTTACCGTTGGAGAGAACTCAAAACTGTTTAATTCATTAGATTCAATACAATTTATTTATTTATACTTTATTAAACAGACACAAAAATAAGTGGTACAAATGGCGAACTTTATGCCAAAGACATTCTTTACACATCTGAATGAATTGACAAATCATTGACATTGACAAATCTGAATGAATAACCTTTTTTCATTGATCTATGAAACAAATTCCTTGGATGATGAGTTAATAACTGTAAATTTACGAACGTTAAATCCTAATAGAATATACTAAGCGGGCTACAGAAACTATCTGAAATATGATTTTTACTTTGGCGAGGCATTTGAATTTTATTAACATTATCCTAAAAGGTTACATAAAAGCTAACTTTTATTAGTTTCACGAATCATTAATAAAACATACCCGCCCACGTAAAAACTAACTGGCCTCTCTGTTGTTGCTATTTCGTACTCTTTGCTTGTATATTCGGGTCGAACAAATACTCGCATATTTTTTCTTCGTACGTTATAACAAGTTATGATAAGTTATTTGTGAAGGCTCAGTAAACTGGATTGTGCAAATAAAGTTGATACACCAATTTACCATATCAAAGTCCAAGAAAGATACCTACTCATATAGGTAAGAAAAAATATGAATACTTGCTTAAACATTAAAAAAAAAATATTGACTGTGTAGGCAGGGTACGACATTTCACCTTGAGCACAGTGGTCTCGGGTTCAATTCCCAGTTGGGTCATTTGAGGAAGCGAAATTTTCCAATTTGTTAGACTGGTGTTTGAGTGTGATAGGAGAAGCCTTTTGCAAAAAAAGTTATTATTGTGGAATATTCATAAGAATTCTACGCTGCTTCTTTTCACCACCAGCCAATATGTAGGTAGTTCTTGTGGCGGTAAAAGTAAAAGTGTTCGGAAACCTATATTAAATGAGTGTTATTATGTATTATTAGGCATAAAACTAGATTATTTGTATATTTATAATCCCCACCTTATTATATCACTATGGGAGTCCGCACTAACCCGCGGTGGCCAAAATTACCGCACAGTGGGTGGTACTCACCGTTCGTGAACAAAAGTTTTCTTTAATTCAAAACTTTTATTGGGCTGTCAAACAATATAAATGCAAAATAAATCATTTTTTATTTTTGAAAACTCGGGTTATGATTTAGTAAACTTTACTACTACTATTAAATACTTATTATTCTATTGTGTACAGAATGTACATTTCTGTGTTACATATTATAATAGAATTACATAGTTTAAACATTTTACAGAGCAGGCCCTGTGCGACACTGCAAAATCAAAACTTTTTATTTCATATTTTAGATATTTTATCTATGTAATAATATTTAATTTAATTTAATTCGTTTGTACACGTTTATTTAAGACAGCTTTTAATTTTCAATTAAATCACATTTTAAAACATCATGACTTAGGTAGGACAAAAGTAAAGTATGAATATTTCAACGCTGTTCAATGTGTTACTCATATTGGACTACTATTTTGATAAAAATATTAAAAATAGAGGAGCTTAACGTAACATTTCTATAGTAACTTAATTAACCCACTACCTAATGACAACGCATCCTATCTTACTTAAAAATTAACCGTCGCACTCGCAAGCTGTCGCTAAAATCAATGGGCTTCTATTATTAATGGTTAACCCTAGCACGGAGCCAATCGATTCCCGAACCCCGCTCAATACAATGCACATTTTAAAATTTAAAATCCGATATCTGTATGGTGTTTTTTTATTCACTACGGTGCATTTTTAACCCTTCACCGTATGTCTCTTGCAATATATGGTTCTCAAAGTTTGAGAGCAAAAAATTTTGTAAAATAATTCATTATTCCGTTTTGTAAATATTTGTTTTTCCATCTTGTTTTAAATAATAATATCTAATTTAATAATAATATATATCGGAGCGATTGAAACATATGTATATACAAGAACCCGACAACAACCGTCGGGCAGTAGCCCACCAGACACAACACCCGTCTGGTCGGAAGATCCTCCCTTTTCAATGGTCGATGAGAAACTTTACACCCTGTTCCTCTCACCCCCAAACTGGTGACCCCGACGTGATCAGTCCCATCCACTAACTATTACGGTTCAAAGCTCAGGACGCAGGAAGCAGTTCAGGACCATATTATTTTTATTTTTTTGGTGTCATGAAAATAATATGGTCCTGAACGCGAAAAAGTGTACACATATAAAATTTACGCGCAAACATAATGTGACAAATTCAACATACCAAATTAATAGTATTAAGTTACGAGAAGATAACAATGTTCGTGATTTGGGCGTACTGTTGGATAGCAAACTTACTTTTATATCACATTTCGACCATATTATAAAAAGAGCTTCCAAAATGCTTGGTTTTTACGCAATAGTAAGAATTTTAAGACCGTTAAGACAAAAATGATTTTTTACAATAGTTTAGTGCGTAGTATCCTGGAATACTGCAGCGTTGTTTGGAGACCCCATTTCTCAATACATTGATTATGCTTGAAAAGGGTTTAGAAAAGGTTTTTGTGGCACTTACCTTATTCGGTAGGCAAAGTTTGATCGCTAAAATCGTACAAAAGTAGACTTCTTAATTTAAAATTACTACCTTTCGAAGCAAGGACAGATTTTTCCGATCTGATGTTCGTATACAAGCTATTCCAAAATAAAATAGACTGTCCCCATTTACTAAGTTCCTTTTGCTACAAAATACCTTCTCGACTACCGCGAAAGCCTCTTCAACCTATGAATCTACTACGTACTAATACGTAGGACTAAACTTGGTCGTTACTCTCCTGTTCCCAGATTGAGTAGACTTTACAATGAATGCAGCACATCGGTAGATCTTCATTCAGTCTTTAAAACAATTTCGTCTGCAAATCACAGACTTTATCACAAAAAAATATTTACTGTAATTTTGTACAAAAAAAAAGAATCTCAATAGTACTTAAGGTTTTTCTCGTCCGTAGCAGATAAGTAATTACTATAAGAAGCTTGATGTGTTCCCCTATAATTAGTTATGCACTTAGTCGAAAACATGTTGGAATTTGTATTTTCTTTTAATGTATAGTGTTGTAACTGTTGGAGAACCTAATAAATAAAAAATATATAAGCCTCTAATCGCAGGACGGACGGAAATACATAGAATGACAGCGTAATTTTATTAGGTAATTAGTACAGCAGAACACAAAAAAACGTTCTGTATTTTAATTGGTCTCAAAAAATTTCAAATCGTCGTATTGACATACAATTTGCCGAAATCTGTCCTTTAATAAAAAGTTTAACCTGGTAAAACCTAACCTGCTTGTAAAGAAAAGAGTACAAAGATACATGCTCGTACCTAGTCCAGATACCGGTTCTTCACAATGTTTGTGTGTTGTTATAGTAATTTTATTAGATTATACCAAGATGAAACGAAGATTGTAGAGAAAAAAGGTGCATTTTGTTATATTATTATTACTAAAACTCATTATCCAATGTTGAGTACCAGTGACTCGGATTGTGTAACCGCGGTGTCTGTGCGTGACAATTTAAACAAATTCTGGGCCATTTGGCTTCTGGGGTGGCTGCTTTTTTGAGGACTTATTTTTGAATAAAAAAACGGCATTCAGTTCAGCTCAGCCGGCGGATGCGGGACTAGTGTGGCTGGCGCCAAAGCTGTGTTTTGAATATCAGTTATAGGTTGTGTAGGTAAGTGATACCATGACATCAGACTTTGGAAGGGTTAGTCATTGTTTTAATATTAATAATATCAATTCTTTGATATTTTATGATCCGTTGTAGACAATAATTAAGTAGTTCATTGAATGAAATACTACATAAGAACATTCTGAGTCAGAAAAAAATCACATTGTGCATTGTTATATTTAAAAAAAGAGTGACAAAGGAAATTGGTAAATATACAGATAACTAATCCAGAAGTCGGCAGACATGTTTTCTCAAAATTGCACTACCGAGATTATCTCTAGCCAGCAATAGTAACCACTCTGTCGTCACAACGTTGAGTAAATTGTATTCTATTTCAGAATTCTAGCAAAATGGTAATGGTATTCTATGAAAAATATGTCGATTGGAATGTTATGTGACACCACCTCGGTCTAGTGGTGGATGCTTTAGAATACAAAACCAAGCGCTCGTGGGTTCGAATTCGAATCTCTTAAGGAACAAGAGTCATATTTTCCATAATTATATTATAATGTTATCTATTTTTTGCCATAGTACATGCTCTGCTTAGTGTGGTACTAGAGAATTATTGTTATTCTTAAACATTTGAAATACCTCTATTTTCAATGTATCGAACACGCAATAGGTATCTGTTCTCTCACCTAGAAGAGGTTGTATTTTATCTAAATACCCACCCCAACTTTCCAATGATTATTTCCAGAAATCCTCACCACGGGACTTGACTCAATCCACAAGTAGGGAGCAGGATTATTGTAGAGCCGGGATTACCGGGAAAAGACTCTGGATAGTCGGCCATTGTCGGTATCGCATATGGCGCAAAATATTAAATATTCACTATGTATTGAGTGGATTCGCGGGGGACTGTTTACTTCGTTATGTGAATATATTGCGTTATGGTGTACTAAGCATGTATCTTGTGGTAAAACAAATTTCGACTTTCAAAAAATAGAAAATGATGAATGATGAAAATAATGAATGAGAATGATTTTAGTTCTGTGGCAGCGGAAAGTTCAGGGTGATTAAAAATTTGTCAAAATAAGACTCGCATATCTTTCACTATAATATACACTATAAAGTTAATAATTATAACTTGTTATCAATTATCCATTCTATCATAGACCACAGCTACACTTGAAATGGAAAATTATTGAAAATTGAAAATGACGACCGTCTGGTCTAGTGGATTGCGCTTCGGACTACGAAAGCAGACAATTGCGGGTTCGAATCCCGGAAAAAGCAAATTTTATCGTGTGATGAGCACGAGCATTAGTAGGTAGGTACTATAAGTCATGGATGTTTATAAATGTATTTAAGTATTAAAGAAATATATAAATGAATATTGGATAACATCACATACCTACATTGCTGATCCTAAGGTAAGTAGTTAAAGCACTTGTGTTATAGACATCAGATACAACGATGGTACCACAACACCCAGACCCAACCCAACATAGAAAAGTTCGTTTTCTACATTAACTCGACCGAGAATTGAACTCGGAACCTCAGAGATGGCGACCCCAAGTCCGATATACTCGCCTCTCGGCTACGGAGGTCGTGGAATGAATGAATGAATGAATTATTAAACGTTAATTTAGCAGTGTTGAGCAAATGAGCACATGACCGCGGCACTAGTAAATAAAACTTATGTTTCCAGTTTAAAAGCGAAAAATGAACAATAAAACAACACAAATATTGAAAATAGAACATCAAGTTATATATTTTTATAATATGTTGCCAGCATCCATTGCCAACAGGCAGAATAACAAAATAGTTTATACAATATCGTTCACAAGTAGGTGATTATACACTTAAAAAAGGGTTGTATACCAAGGAGGTCCCGAATAAACTTGCTTTAATGTACTGATATGATAAATTTTGCTAATAAATTGTTTTATTTGCTCTGTTCTACCTCAAAAACTTAACCATCCACATCCTTATCAATCGCGTCCACACTCTATCATCCATCACGTCCCACCCACAATGCCCTCGCATTCATACAGACAGACCAATTTATATACTTATAACGAAAGTGGGGACAGTAATTGAATGTAAAAAATCGGCCATTTGGCGCCAGACCAGGGGTGCAGTCACGCTCATATAATTTTAATATTAGATTCGGAGCATGCTGTATATACTTTAATTTGATGTTCGGATATTCCTTTTGAAGTTGGACTGGATACAATTTTACGTTAGATGAAATCGATCTTATTTCATATTACTAGACGATATTTTTGCCACAAAATGTTACATGACAAACCACTGTGGGCCATTATTACTAAAATATTTTCACAAATCATAACGTGTGTAGAAGTAAAAATCAATTTTATTCTCTGTCCACAAAAAAATATGTTTCATTATTAAATTAGTATTGTTAAAATTTTAAAACCGCTTACTTTCTAGTAAAGTTAAGAAGTATTATTATTATAAAAATACTAGAGACTTACTTGAAATATACTCCAGGCAGATCCAGTGCGTATTACTGAAGAGTTGTAAGGCAAGTAGCTAACCTTACTGGTAACTACATTTTGTTTTTGTTTAGTAGGTATGTTTGCTTCAATTCAAGGTTATAATAAACATATAACCTCTGTACTTTTACAACGGAGAATATTCCAGTCTACACAAAATCATTGCCACTCACAAAAAAATATATTCCTACCGCGGAATTTTATTGGCATTCGTCAACGTTTCATATCTCAGATCAATATCATCCAGATACAAAAAGCTGAGATCTAACGTAGGTGCGGAACAAACTACTTTATTAAAGCGTACTCTATATTCATAACGCCTCACCGACAATATCACACAAATAATATCCCCCCCGAAGATGCATTGAGAAAGAAATGTATCAGAAAATGTATAAAAAAGCCGTATTGGAGATATAAAGGTACAAATGCCGTGGACTGGATGCGGCAAAAAACCTGGATTATTCGCAAATTCGAAATATTTAAATGTTTTCGAAAATAAAACGAACTTTTTCTAGGCAAAAGCGATTAGGTTCTGACATATTTATATTACATTTAAAGCAAAGATATTGGGCGGCAACTGTCTCTTTTTAATCAAGCAATAGTCGAATTGTGCCAGCAATAACAGTGCAATTTCTTGCAGATAAACACAATTCTAAGTTTTGTTAGAAAAAATGTGACAGAAGGGATTGTGTTTGTAATAAATTATTTAACAATTATTCTGTTTTGTTTTTTTTCATTGTTCCTTATGTAATAAAAGTCAAATGAAATGTCGATGAATTTTAACATAAGACAATCTATTGATATTTCAATAATAGAAGTAAAGATAAAGCAACCGCTTACCAGACCGCTCAACGATACGTAAGAAATCACATTACTACATTTTTGATGTATCTGTTTGTGTAATAGTTGTTTTTTTTTTCTTTTTAATTGTCTTTTGACTAAAACTTATACTGCGCTTAAGTACCAGTCACCTTCTGAGGTATGTCAGTGATGGGGAGAGAGGGGTCGAATCAAACGTCGGTTTGTCGTCAGCTCCACATGTCTTAATTGCACTCTACCATATCTCAATTCTCACATAATGTAATAAGCTCTTGCTCACAAATAGATACCTAAATACTCTTTAATGCACAAAAAAAATAAAAAACTGTTGAAACTACTGGAGCCTCTCCCATTACATGTCACTACACTTAAGCTCGATCCTCAATGAGTTAAATTGAGAACTGCTCAATTTAATATAAACATATTTAAATTTTTCAACAATAAATGTCTCTTTCAGAACGTTATACTAATTCTTCGTTACCTATAAGTAGGCGAGTGTGAGCCGTATGACTCCTGAACATGATATGGGATATTCTGACGCAGACGTATATACTCACACCGACTGCCCAAGATCTCTATCAAGTTATTTATTTTGATTTAAAACAAATATTTTTGGCTTGTAAAATAGTCGTCGCAACAAGAACAAAATATTAGGTTAATTTAATAAAAGCGAACCTTTAGCTCGACAAATAGAAACAGAGCAAAAATGATGTTTTGTCATACAAATACATTGATTGACGATTGTTGTAGTAGTGCGGTGTCACTTTAAATTCAAACGATTCCGTGTTCGATTTCCAATTTGGGTCAATTTAGTTTTTTTTTAATTGTCAGGCCTATTTATACTGGTAGAACTCCTGGATACTTAGCCAGTCTGTCTGGTATCTCGTAATACATATTAAGCAATTTTGTCTCTATCTTTTTATTTCGCTACTTACAGTCGGTCAGGTATTTTAACTGTTTTAAATATTTCCTTATAAGTAAGTAGTTTCTAAAATCAAATTCCAAAGGTGATAAAAATGATACATTTCATTGCTATAACGTCCAAGCAAGCCTTAGTTCTTTAAGAAAATTTATTGCACAACCCATCGCATTCAGGTCGCGCTATTTCACCTAGTTTTACTACATATTGGTTACATGCAGCATAAACCCCGCTAGCCATGTTGTACAGTTATCCCCAAAAATATCCTTACTAATAATATAAATGGGAAAATTTGTATGTACGGATGTTTGTTACTCTTTTACGCAAGAACTACTAACCAGATTTTGATGAAATTTGGCACACAGATAGACCATGGCCTGGATTAAAACATAAAATACTTTTTATCCGGGTAAAGTCCACGCAGACGTAATCTCAGGCAAAAACTAGTTCTTAAATAAAGAAAACGACAAAACTTACATTTGCATTCAATTCAATTGTTTTTTTGTGTGAACATAATATTACATAAAGTATTTAATAGGGTTACTGCAACAAGTGTTTCAAGAAAACATCACATAGAGTGGAGATGACTCTTGGTTTCATCTAAATCCAAATGCTCTCCATACAACTGCATATACAAAGCGGACGACGAGTATAGGTCACAGTCCTCTTCTTGTCATGTCGCGTTTAGTTTTACCTGTCTCAGTTATAACCCTAAACTCTACCTTTTAAGCCTACTAGGAAAATCTTTAAAAGACTACGAACTCAAAACCTATCGCTGCAAAGATAACCTAAGTTGTAAGTGGGACTACACTGGTAGCAAGGAATGCTGGGTTTTCACTGATCATGAGTTTTATGAAGACCTATTATGAGCCAGCGATAATGAAAATGAATATGAAAATAATTATTTTGGATTAACTCTACAAAACAAATGCTGAGCGGGCACCTTTTCGACACAATATCTTATTTATATTGTTTTGTGTATTATTATATTATTTTCATTGTGTCGAATAAACGTTTCTTCCTTTTCTTTCTTTCTTTCAAAACATATTTTTTTGTTAGTCACTTTTATAACTATGTTAGTAAAATTTAAAGTGCTCATTGGATTGCACATGCAATGATATCTAACGAGAAAGGATAGGATTGTCCATCCTTTCTGCTACCACTTTCAGGAGTGTTATTGCTGCACAGGACTCGCTCAATAGGCAACAGGCACAAAGAGAAAATAAAAAGTTATCTAACACTAAGGCATTAACTCTGTCATCATCATCATCATCGTTTAACTCTGTAGGACCATTAAAACCTGAAATTAATAAAACGTCTTACTGTTGATACTATTCAGTTAACAAATAGAAGAACAGAATATTCTTCATCTGTTTCAAATAAAATCTGCATTTATAGTAAGTAATCATGACTGTGAGTAGTTTATGAATTACATTTTTTGAAAAGACTGTACATTACATACAGGCTTTGCGATCGACTGGTCGACCGTGTTAGCTACCTACTGGATTACTGAAAGTGCATGTCCAGTGTATCTTTAGATTATATTTATTTAAAAAAGGAGATATTATATTTTCTCCTTCATGTAAGTACGCGTACGAGTATAGGTACTTTAATCTTAGGATAGGTTGATCCTTTATTATTATGACCATACCAAAATGACCAAACAGAACCTGTACTATGGCGACTAGACAGATATTATTTTGATGCTCATAGTATTAAATATTTGATGACACAATAGTTCTTTCACAAAATGGTATACTGCATGAAGGTACACTTTCCCCAAGCTATTTGCTCTTTGACACAAGTACTTATTTGAGTACTTTCCTGTGACTCCGTGGTCACGTATCATTTGAAGTACCAGTCGATTCGTACTTACATACCGCTGATCGCCGATGCGTCGTAAAGAATATCGCTTTTAGCGATACGACGCACGTGACCTGGCGACAAACGAAGCGATTTTGTTGCCATCCGTTTGCTTTTATGCTACTTCTATTTATTATTACAACTATTACCAGAGATGTATGATTTAGACGAAATGTGGTTTTTATTCCACTATAAGTATTCATGACTTTCAATAATTTACATAGGCGGACTTGCGCACTACCGTATTACTAAGTACCTACGGAATCGAGATATCATTTTCTCTCTGTCAACGTTGATTTTAACCCGCAAAAGTCACACTCATAATATATAAATGCTATATAACAACTTTATCAATAGGACCTACTCGTTCATCGGAAACTCACTGCACTGCGGCTGTTATTATTTCTTGGGCGAGTAAACTTTTTTTAGATCTCTTCATGCACTAATTGTCTGCTTTGGTTACTTTTCATAGAATCAAAAATCAGAAACAACGACGGTACCACAACACCCAGATCCGAGACAAAATGAAAAAAATATTTGTCTACACTGACCGGGAATCGAACCCGGGAGCTCGGAGATAGCGACACCAAGTCTAAAATGCTCGCCTCTTGGCTACAGAGGTCGTCAAACTTTACTTATCTTACCTCTAACTAACTGTCTTTACTAACATCATCATCATTATCATTATTATTTTAAGCTATCGTTACCTTTAATCCATACATCAAAACTTAATTACCTATTTCACCAGTTTAAAATATTAGTAGATTTATTTACTTTAAACCCGACTGTTAGTATTTTGTTCGCTATAACAGATAATTTCGCGGAAACCTACTCATGTATTTGTTTATTAAATTCAATAAATTTGTATAAAATTAGAGGCTAAAACTTTAACATATGTAAGAAGGGGAAAATGGTGCTGGTTGTAAAATAAGTAACATTAATGTAAAACAATATGTAATTTGAATAGGCTATTTGACTGTTTTCTGAAATAGAGTTATTATTGTTGGTATTATGGTGAAATAAAGCGTCAACAATTTTATTTCAATTTTAAACCTTTGAATATAATCAAAAATAGTAATTCATTCTTTACGTTTTTAAAAGCCTGTGAAAACGCCGTCGGCCATGATGTACTTGTTTATGACGTCACGCACCTTTAAATATCCATTGAGTTATAAAGTACTAGAACGGGTATGTTAAAAAACCTTCGTCGACAGTCGCTCTCTGCTACTCTACTCATACTTTGTGCGAGCGTAGCGCAAAATCTCGCTTTGGGATGTCAGTTCTAGAACAAAGTTACTCAATGGTGACGTGCCTGTCATTGTGGCCGGCGTTTTTGACAATGTAAAATACCGACAAAAATATAACATTCGAAAATGCATTTTTTACAGTAATCATGTACTATTTTTAGTAACTTCCGATATGTTTTGGTTCCTTAAGGTGAAAACTATCAAACTAAATTATTAATTAAGTAGATATATTTTAGTACAAGGCAAATAGCCTATTGTACAGACAACAGCACGTCAACCTACCACAAAACGTCAAATTTTCTCAATTGATATTAATCTCTACGTGTCGGACTTAAAGTTGGAAGTCGGTTCACTCGGTTCAAACTTTTTGGGTGGGTAGAACTGCCTTGGTGGAATAGTCAATATACAATTGTTTAATGAAAAATAAAATAATTAAATCTAAAAAATAAAATAAAATCCTCCCTATTAGAGTGCCATGTACTAACGGTGCTGTGCTTATAGAGTCCAGACGATTCTCTTCGTTTTCGTGATTTCACTCGCCCATAACCAGTAATAATAACAATAATATGTAGGTATTAACTGTAACCTCAATATAGATTTTAATATTTCGGACAGTCGCTTAACAAAATATCTAATATTATAGACCACTACAATAGTTATGATTGAGGATAATAATATTGTTAGCTGACAATAACATTAATTAATGAGAACTCAGATAGCTCACAAAATAAACATGAAGGCCACGCCATAGTTAAATAATCAATTTATTTGTTGTTTCTGACTACTTCAATATTTGTACTTAGAAGTAAAGTCAAAGTCAAAAATCATTATTCAATTTAGGACAGAAAACTGCCACATGAACGTCAATAATAACATTATTGGCCCATATGGGGCAGAACATGTCTCCTCATTTTTTGGGCCCTACTAGCGCTTCGAGACAAGACACAGACAATCTGGCAAGTGCTGAGAAGAAACGCCGGAACAAACTCAGTCACCACTAGCTGCACAAAAATATATAAGATCAAAATAAAATAAACAGGTAGATACATCAGTTTAGCGCAGGCTGGACTGACCATACATTCTTGTCATCAAGATAGTCTTGAATTTTGTAATACCCCTTTGACATTAGGGTAGTTTTGACATGTGATTTAAATTTATTAATAGGAAGTTCGATAACATTGTAAGGTATATTATTTAAAAAAAATACAATTCCCCAAGAATGAATTACTTGTTTTGGCCAATCTGAAGTTTGGGACTACAAGTTTGTTTTTGTTTCTTGTGTTATATGAATGAATTTTTTTACTTTTTTTAATAAAAAGATCTAAATTCTTGCGAACGTACATGACATTATTAAATATATATTGAGAGGCTACAGTGAGTATGTTGATTTCTTTAAAGAAATCTCTCAGGGATTCGCGCGGACTAAGTTTGTAAATAGCTCGCTCGTCATAAAGTTAAAAAAGGAACTCAGAATACAATTAAAATGTCAAAAAAATAAACTAGTTCTGTATGAAGAACAATTAAGTATCTTATCTTTAAAATACAGCTAATTATTGTATAGTTTAGAATCTATATAAACGAGCCGGATGGTATAATATAGAAGGGTTCAATTCCTACTTTAAAATTGTAGTTTAAAAAGCTATAACAAACTTGTTTGTAGTATTATAATAGACTCGTACACTCGTTCCACTATCCACTAGATCAGCTCTATAAACAAATAAATATTGGACAACATCATATACATTGCTCTGATTCTAAAATAAGTAGCCAAAGCACTTACGTACCGAGGCAATTAGAAAAGTTCATTTTCTACATTGTCCAGATTTCATTTACTTTGCATGTTTGCTTGCATGCATGCTGATTGCATGCATGCATGCTACTAGTAAAGTGATGTCATATTCTGTAAACTATTTTCTTAACAATTTATGGATCCAGTCACTTATGATTATTAAAAGTTGTCTTTTGATTATCATTTCTTTTAAATATTATGACAAACTAAAATTATACCTTTTTTAATTCATCATCACTTTTAAGCATAACGCTTATTGAAATTATGCCTTTCTAAGCTGCCTAACAGATTTCGGACATAAAATGTTATAAAATACTGCTATAGATAATAATTATGGCGAGTAACGATAATGGCCATTAACATTATGCATTGTCAGTTTATGACACAAAAAACGTTATGCATTTCTATCTACGATAGTTTGAATAGCTAACCCTAAAAATGTTATAATATTTTTGAATTATGTAGCCAAAATATCATAATATAAGTCGTATACATAATTTTAATAATTAACAATGTTATCAGTTTTCCTGTACAGTTAGGTATTCCCCAATTGTATATAAGAGATGCTTCAAAATAAACATCGTTCGTGTCATACTAAAATCAGACTGGTGGCAAACTGTCCAAACTTAAACTGGTGTTCGTTCTCTGAACCATGCGAATTATCGGTGCGTTGATACCCTTAGTGTTAGTGATCACCACGACATCGCATCGCATGCATCCTCTCTCCGATGAGTTCATAAACTTCATCAACTCTAAGCAAACTTTGTGGCAAGCCGGTCGGAACTTTCACAGAGATACCCCATTGAAATATCTAAAACGGCTAGCAGGAACAATTAAAGACAATGCAACATTAAGCGATGGTGTTGGGGAACCGCCTCGATACAATTACACCGAAAACTGCATACCGTTCGAGTATGACGCTCGTAAAATATGGAAAAACTGTACATCAGTAAGCGATATTAGAGATCAAGGATCGTGTGTTAGCTGCTGGGCAGTAGCAACGGTGTCAGTCATGAGCGACCGCCTCTGCATTCAGTCAAAAGGACAGAGCCAAGTTTATTTCTCAGAACTTGACGTCATGAGTTGCTGTATGTTTTGCGGTGGCGCCTGCAACGCTGGTGGCATACTACGACAAGCGTGGCGATATGGTGTGAAGAACGGAATTGTTTCTGGTGGCCCATACAATTCTCATAAAGGTTGCAGACCTTACACGATTAAGCCATGCGAACATAATCCGCAACACCAGGGTAAAGAACTTCCTTGTGGTAACGATAAACCCAAAACAGTATGTAGAAAACAATGCGAGTCAGGTTATCCTATTGATTATCTAAGAGATCGAAGAAGACTGGCTACTTATTATAAACTTACAGATGTAAAGGAGATTATGTCAGAGATATATATACATGGGCCTGTGACAGCCACGTTTACGGCACATGAAGATTTATATAGTTACAAAAGTGGAGTATACCGCTATGTGACCGGGAAGTCAAAAGGATACCACTCCATCAAGCTGCTTGGCTGGGGTGAAGAGAACGGCGTCACGTACTGGCTAGCTGCGAACTCCTGGAATACGGACTGGGGCGATAAAGGATTCTTCAAAATCATACGCGGCGTGAACCACCTTGGCATAGAAGATGACATTTATGCTGGATTATTCAGAGTATAGTCACGAAACACATAACATGTTCATAGTCATTATTTAGCAGTTGTGTTTTTCGTTAGACTATAAGTTTCCGTTTATATAGTCGACTAGCAACCCCTCTAAGTATCTGTCATAGATTTTAAAAATAAACATTTATCGTTAATCCATCTATCAATAATTAGTGAAAACTGCATCAAAATCCCCACAGTAGTTTCTGCGGTTAGCTTGTATAGACCAACAGAATGAACGACAAACAAACACGGCGAGGGACTTCAATTTGTATTTTTCGACAGTGGTTCAACATTAGTTGTTTTTTTGTTTTGAAGCATAAACAATGTACTTAATATCAATGTGTATAAAAAAATATTTGTATACGGGTGAATCAACTTTTTTTTGTTTTTGACTGTCCCTGAATATATTTTTTGTTTTACATGGAAACAGTATTACATTCTGTAAATGTTAAATTGTTTGAAGCAATTAAGATCATTGACAATAAAATTACGCAAATAATAATATACATTTTCACAAATTCTTTATTTTTTAAGTTGGTTTCCCAGCAGACAATTTTGGACTCCCATACAAATATTTACTGTCCCCACAGCAACTTTGTTTTAAGTTTTGAAGCCTGTTGTAAAAAAAATGTACTATCACCATAAATGTTATAATGCGTCAGTAGTAACAAAAGTCCATAGTTTTTAATATGTCAATAAAAATTTAAGACATTTAATTATTTGTACCATTTTTTGCCTTTTCAATGAGTGTCCCCGATAGAGTACCGATATTTTCGTCTCCTGACTTACCCAACATATATTGGTAATTATGTAGAAAAATGGCACCACGCCTGATCGAACCAATCAGGAAGCGTTTTAAGTATCACGTGGTTGAGTGTGAAAACCCCGCGACGCTCCGCTCACTCTGCCAGTTCGTCCGAGACTTGAAGTGAGGTTGGGTGGCTTTATTGCCGGTCTGCTGGGAGACTTCATATTTTCGTAAGTTTTTTGCACTTTTACCTCATTTTGAATTAAATTACAATAGAAATGTAGTCTAATATGATGTGTCAGTATACATTTATATGATTTGTTAGATAATAGTGCAGATAAAACTACTTTTCCGTTAAATGTCGCCTGGGTAACCTATCCCCTTACTTACTTTTCGGGTGACCCAAGAGACAATTGCGGTGACTCAGGAGATCACGTATTGTTTTTTGGTATAATATGAATTTTTAAGTAAAATATTTAATTAATTATATTTGTGTTGTGTTTCTGAACTAGCCTTATAAACTATGCATCAAAAAGTTGGCTATTGAATTCAAGTAGGTAATAGTAAAGTATCGGAATTAATATTACACTAAAGTTTACTTTGATTTCTTGGGTGCTCCTTAAATTAATGTTTGTCAAGTTTTCATATATTAATGTTTCTAAAGGTGTGATTTGGCATTTTTCAAAATGTCTTAGTTAATATCTTTGTTACAGAAAAAATGGCACCATTAACTCCAGCTGAAAAGCAAAGACGATATAAAGAAAAATTGAAACAAAATGCTGAAAAATACGAAGAGTATAAAAAAAAGAAGAGAGAAAATTATCACGCAAAAAAAAGACTTGTAAAAGACTTGTAAACGCCCCAAGAGAAATATAATGCTAGAGTGATATGGAAATTAAGGAAGAGAAACCTAAGGCAAAAAAAGAAAAATCTGCAGCGGGTTTTAGAAGTTACACCCCCAAGTTCCCCTACCTTACAAGAGCAAGCACGAAATCATACACCACGCGTTTCACCAGTTCCTCAAATTTTTACACGTAGCTCTGATTCGCCGAAAAAGACAAAAGGAAGAAAAAAAGTGAAAACTAATCGGTCAAAACTGTACAAAGAAAATTTAAAACTTAAAGTGCAAATTGAAAAGCTTACAAAAAAGTACGAGAAATATAAGAAACGTAACCAAAGAACTGAAAAAATAAAAAAACCGAAGGAAGAGCAAAAACTACAGCATGAAATCAAATATAAAAAGTTGAGTAATGCTATAAAAGAGAGATACCAAAATGTTAAGAAAAACCGGGACAAAACATTACTTAAAAATATTTTTGACAACATTGAAGGGCAGGCAAAAGAAGAAATAATTAAGGAATCCTTGGGTTTACATGGCAAATTAAGAACCACTAAAGAAATTAGGGAAAGTCAAACAAAGTTACGAAAACTACTGCACAATTTTTTTCTCAGAGATGACATATCAAGGGC
Organism: Anania hortulata; assembly: GCA_963576865.1. NCBI lineage: Eukaryota > Metazoa > Arthropoda > Insecta > Lepidoptera > Crambidae > Anania > Anania hortulata. Next base: position 5,435,195 of record OY756400.1, read on the forward strand.
TACAGCAGGAAAGAAACAAACACTTACGAAGAATAAAACAAAAGTACAGAAAAGATTCCTTCTAGATAGTATGAAAAATTTGTATAAAATATTCAAGCAAGAGAAGCCAGATACGAGATGTTCATATTACTACTTCACTAGAAATAAGCCTTTTTTCGTTACCAAGCCGTCAGTGGATGGACGTGAAATGTGTCTGTGCAAGTTGCATGTTAACCCGGCTTTGAAGGCACAGACACTAAAAAGAAAACGAGTTATTCACACCGATGACTTGAGCGTACTTATTTCGTCTACAGTTTGTGACATAAATAAGGAAGATTGTATGTATGGAAAATGCGAGAAATGTGGTAAGAACGAAGTAAAGCACGACGTCACACGGGATACCGAACAGATGAAATGGCAAGAATGGGGCAGAAAACAGGAAATATATGAGAAGGAGGGAAACAAAATGAAAACTTTCAAGAACATAAAGGAAGAAAAAGAAGGAATACTAAAGGAGTTAATGTTATCGTTTAATGAAGAATTCAAACTATTTAAAAAACATGTATATAACATGAAAATGCAGTTCCAAAATTTCAGGTTAGCAATAAGTAATTTACAAGAAGACGAGGCGGTGATTGTTGCGGATTTCAGTGAAAATTATGATTGCAAATATCATCAAGAAATTCAAGCGCACCATTTCGGAGGATCACGGCAGCAGGTCTCATTGCATACAGTGGTGGTCTATGTGCCTGGTAAAGATAAACGCAATGTTGAATCTTATTGCACTGTATCAGCCTCAACAAACCATCAACCTGCTGCCATATGGGCTCATCTGCATCCAGTTTTGACTGATATTCGCGATAATTTCCCACATATTAAGACTGTACATTTTTTCAGCGACGGACCTTTTAGTCAGTATAGGCAGAAGCAGAACTTTTATCTAAGCTCGACGAGAACATTCGATTATGGATTTTCGGCAATGACGTGGTCGTTTTTTGAGGCGGGCCACGGAAAAGGCCCCGCTGACGGTATCGGTGGTTTTCTCAAAAGGACGGCTGACAACATAGTCGCGACTGGACGGGACATAGTGTGTGCAAAGCAATTCTATGAAGCACTAAAGGATATGAGTAAGATCAAACTTTTTTTAATTTCTTTACAAGAAATAGAAAGCATTAAGAATCAATTGCCAGACAATATTACACCTTTGATGGGAACTTTACATGTACATCAAGTATTCACTACAGTCCGTGGTGAGTTGCAATACAGAAATTTAAGCTGCTTCTGTGAAAGAGGCTTTTGTTTCTGTCTTAAACCTAAAGCGTATCGTCCAGTCACAAATCCTGTTTCTGTTGAAACAGAAAATGTTTTCATTGAAAACCTTGTTTCATCTGATGATGATACTCCTTTAAGTAACTACAAAAATCCTTCAAAAGCCCCTCTAAAAGAGGTGAAGCTAACAGATCTAGCTATGCCACGTGGCAAAAATATATATGATATCATATACAATACGCCTAACATTTCTGATGATGACCTAGAACCGTCTACCTCTGGACTTTATAAGGAAAATTGCGCAATATCTTGTGGAGACTTTTTACTTGTTAACGTGCATGCTACGAAAGGAAAACTTTTCAAATATGCTTGTGTTGTTAATAACCTAGATGAGGATGGCGATATATTCGTGACATTTTTAAGGAATGTCAAAAATGCCAAACTTTTTCGTTTAGACAAGACAGACGTATCTTATATAGATTATAGAGATATTGTTCAAATTCTGGAGAAACCTACAACCAAAGTTAAATGCGACCAAACATATTACGAATTTAGTAAAGCTATTAATATTTTTGAAGTGTGATATATTACTATGTGATCTCATAATTTAAGTAATTTTATTCATATTCTTAAACATTCTGTGAAATGTATCTTCTTATGTTAAATAATTAAGACTGTTACACGTAATTAAAGTAAAACTTGTATTTGTTAATGATTGTAAGTCTATTTTGTTATCATGTAGTTGTAAGCTATGTCTCCTGGGTCACACATTTGTCTTCTGACAAACGAAATTGTCCCCCTATGGGTGTGGTGATTATTGCATTTTACTGCTTTAACCAGCATTTGTGCATAAATATTTTCATTTAGAATGTTTTTATTTTATAGGAGAAGTTCTCCCATTTTTTGCTATGATTCTGTGATAATTTGTTTTGAAAATATGACAAAGTTCTGTATTGATTTTTTAAATAGTGACTCCAGAGACGTAATATTAGAGTATTCCGTGAAACCCTTAATAGTTTTTAAGCATATCAAGACTGATAATTAATAATTTTGTGCATCTCTTACAATTAAAATGATTTGATTAACAATTTTTTGTGTTTTCTTTGATTAAAACATCAGTAACCCAGTGGACTCAAAATGTGACCTGAATCTGTTTTCAGTCTAATAACTGGCTAATAACGACCTGAAGATCGTGCCCTAATCTGAAAAAAGAAAGAGTGATATTTGAGGTTACTAAATAATGTAAATAAACAAAGGAAACGTGATTATTATTTTTCGTAAAAATTTTGCAAGCTGGTACAAAAAAAAGTTGATTCGCCCAATCCCCAGTTTACCCCTTCTTCTTCCCCATAGCGCTTTGTCCTTACAGCGCTTTTCGATCCGGCTCTGGCCTTTCTTGGAGGAACCACCACCATCTCGTAGCTGAGAGATGAGACCTGAGTCACGCAGTGGGTCGTATAAAATAAGCTAACTTTACACGAGGTGCTTGTAGCCCAGTGGTGGCAGTCCTTTAGTAGTGATTACCAAGGTTAAGCTAGCTACGCGGCGGTTGTGATTGGATGGGTCCATTCCAACCATAATTTAATGGCATTTATCAAAAGCATCTTCGTGTTTCGAAAAGCAAGTAAAAGTTGGTTCTGGATAATATCGCTTGATACTAGTCGTGAAGCCTAGTCAGAGGCCTTAGGGCGGCTTAATAACATCAGACAGTAAGGTTACGTCATCGGCCTTACAACACCCCTCTACCGCACCGCACTTGGCCTGCGTGGTGAAGAATGGCTCAAACCACCTCATAGTTTAGGTGAGGCTTGTGCCCTGCAGTGGGACAGTACAATGAGTAGGTATATAGGTATAGTTTACTTTACATAGGATACATCGGACCGACAACCGAGGAGTATAACTTGCCACTATGCTTGGCGTTTGTGACTATGAGAAGGCCTTTGATTCGATCGACACCTGGGCAGTGCTACAGTCTCTCCAGTGGTGCCATATTGACTATCGGTACATCGAGGTGTTGAAGTGTTTATACAAAAACGCCATGTCGGTCCGAATACAGGAGGAGAGCACGAAGGCGATTCCTCTGCAGCCGTAAGGCAGGGAGATGTTATATCTCTGAAACTGTTCACCGCTGCATTGGAAGACGCTTTCAAGCTCCTGGAATGGAAAGGATTTGGCATCAAGATCAACGGCGAGTACATCACTCACCTTCGGTTTGCTGACGATATTGTGGTCATGGCAAAATCGCTTGAAGAACTGAGCACAATGCTCGATGACCTTAGTCGAGTCTCCCAACAAGGTAGGCCTGCGGATAACATGAACAAAATCAAGCTCATGTCGAATGCCCATGTTGCGCACTACCCAGTATCCGTTGGGAGCTCTACTCTCGAAATTGTTGGCAAATATGTCTACTTAGGACAAGTGATCCAGTTGGGTAGATCCAATTTTGAGAAGGAGGTCAATCGTCGAATCCGACTCGGCTGGGCAGCGTTCGGGAAATTACACAACGTCTTCTCGACCAATATACCTCAGTGTCTAAAGACGAGAGTCTACAACCAGTGTGTGTTGCCAGTGATGAAATATGGAACTGAAACGTGGCCTCTCACTATGGGCCTCATAAGGCAGCTCAAGGTTGTACAACTATGGAATTTTATTGCAATGGAAAGGGCTTGCTTGGTGTTTCGAGATCGAATCGTAACGGCAAGCGCAGCTGAAGACGTCTACCTACAATGTAGACAAACGACCTAATAAAGGTTGCAGGAAGCCGCTGGATGCGGACCGCTTCCAACCGGCCAATTTGGAAGTCACTGCCCCCAGTGACTTCCAGATTGGCCTATAATGTTCAGCATTGGACGTCCTATGGCTGAAATGATGATGATGATCCGAAAATAAAATCAATAGAGAGACTAAGAAAGCCGCGCGGTTATTCATCAGAGGCGTAGGTACGGCGAGCCAACAAGGACCGTACGCAGTGCACATACGGTGCAATTTTTTCATAAATAAGTTAAATTATCCATGCGTACGATTTTTAACAGCGAATAGGAATTATTAAATGAGAACAATCATTTTTTTTGTTTTTTGTATAGTTCGATTAAGTTACTGATTCTGAGCCACTGCTAAAGATTTGGCACCCCTTTACAAGGTTACCCTGTATGACTGACACGCCTTCGTCGTGTCTTCTTCTTTACTTCGATGGAATATTCTTCATCTCGGTTTTGCTTAAGATCGGCCTCTGCTAGATTGCATGCTGCCAACGTCGGCTGCATTGCGGCAGTAGATCGCTTGCTAGCGCCGATGTCCGCAAAGTTTACATTTTGCTTAGGTCTGTGTGTACGCTTATTGAAGGCGAGTGCAGTGCGGCGTGCGCGTAAGGGATGCCTATGTCCAGCAGTTGACTTTCAAAGGCTGATGACGAAGATGATGATCCATAATGAATTTAGCGAACTTGGAGATTTCTTCTTCCAAATTTCAGACTGCATAAAGTGGGTAATTTGTTCATGGGAAAATGTATTCACTTTTTTAATAAATTACCACAGTTAAAAGTCAAAAGTCAAAAATCATTTATTCAATTTAGGACAGAAAGTTCCCACTTATGAACGTTAATAATAACATTATAGGCCCACACACATGGGGCCATAACATGTCTCCTTATTTTTTGGGCCCTACTAGCGCTTCGAGACAAGACACAGACAATCTGGCAAGTGCTGAGAAGAAACACCGGAACAAACTCAGTCACCACTAGCTGCCAAAAAATATATAAATCAATATAAACAGGTAGGTACATCAGTTTAGTGCAGTCAGGCTCCCTAGCATGAGCACCAAAACACGATATGATATGATATGATACAGTGATATATCGACACCAACTGTAAAAATATGATAGATATAGCCGCCATATTGTATCATCGTGCCGGTGACGTCACATATTATGATCGCTGTTTCGATAAAAAATCAAAATGGTGGCTATATCTCTCATATTTTTAGAGTTGGTGTCAATATATCGCTATATCATATCATATCATATCGTGTTTTGGTGGTCATGCTAGGGGGACTGGAGGGACCATACATTCTTGTCATCTAGATAGTTTTGAATTTTATAATACCCAAATGATAACATTGTAAGGTATATTTCTCACGATAGAAATCTCCGTTCAAGTGATACTCTTCAATTGTATACACCTCGTCACACTTCTGACGGCTGTTCGATTCTGGAACGGACTTCCCTTAAAAATCAAAAAATCCACGTCAAAACTCTCCTTTAAGAAGGCTCTGCGCAAGCATTTTTTGGATTAACTCTTTTCTCTTTTCCATGATTCTCGCTGGCATGAGATCTGTGTATAATTATATTATGTATAAGTATGTATGTATATACCGTATATCTATGTTTGTATCTAGTATGTACAACTGTATATATTCATCTAGTTTGTTTTAGTTTTGTATGGTTTAATTTAACACAATTTGTTTTTTTGTTGCACCGCCTATACTATCTCTGTATGGCCCCATGGTTGACTGGTAGAGAATGCTTTTGGCATTAAGTCCGCCATTTGTACAACTTTTTTTTTAAATGTCTGTGCAATAAAGTTAAAATAAAATAAATATATTATTAAAAAAAATAATACAATTTCCCAAGAATGGATTACTTGTTTTGGCCAATCTAAAGTTTGGGACTACAAGTTTGTTTTTATTTCTTGTGTTATATGAATAAATATCACTTTTTTTTAAAAGATCTAAATTTTTGCATACGTACATGATATTATCAAATCTGTATTGAGAGGCCACAGTGAGTATGTCGATTTCTTTAAAGCAGGGATTCGCGCAGACTTAGTTTGTAAATAGCACGAATGGCTCTTTTCTGTAAAATAAAGATGGTATCGATGTCCGCAGCCCTACAAGAGAAGACCATAAGACATAATACTATGAAAGTAACTAAAATACACAAGGCTAGCCGTTGCAGCGTCAGTTAGACGTCAAATTTTTCTAACCGCAAAGGCAGCTGAAGCAAGTCTCCCAGCCAGAGTGTCAACATGTGGTCCCCATTGCAACTTCAAATCCAATGTAATGCCCAGAACAGTGGAGTTTGATAGATCAAGTTTTTCAACATTTAGTAAAATTTCCGTGTTGGCAAATTCCCGTTAGGCATAGTAAACTTAATACATTTGTTTTTTTTTGTATTAAGAAGTAAAGTTGTTACTTGTGAACCAATTTAATACCTTAGAGAGAGCTCCGTTTACATCGTCAAATATTTCTGTGCCTCTTTTTGATTTGAAGATTGAAGAAGTATCATCAACAAACAGAACTATCTCAAAGGAGTCTTTAGAATAGAAAGGGAGATCATTAATATAGATCAAAAATAGCAACGGTCCCAATATTGAGCCCTGAAGCACTCCCATTTGAAGCGGGGCGCCAGAGAAGCTAGTACCAATAATGTTTACTGTTTGTCTATTGCTGAACTGCCTATGTACGAATTTTAATCGCATGTCATTATGATTTTATTGAAAAAGGGTATTACACTATAAATGACAGTTTAAATGATAAAAATGCTCGCACAGGTACATTTTATATTGTAATGTAATTGGTTTTATGAATTATTTATTGTGCCTACTTTTTACAAAATTCAATTTCACAGAAATAACTAAAAAACGTCAAAAGTAGTTTCAACTGATTTCAGTTAAAACTGACTAGCCAAACTTTACTAATCCTAACTCGGACTTACTTGCATCATCATCATTGTTTCAGCCACCGTGATCCCACTGGTGCCGTGTGGGGTCGGCCGTAAACAATACACTTTCCCACCGCTAACAAGAGGCGTATCGTAAGAGGCGACTCATTTCTGTGGCACGAAACGGGCCGCAACGTTTTACGTCAACAAGGGGGGGGGGGGGTTGCTATGTAATAAAAGCAACACTAGGCAGCCTGGCTACAGTCAATTAATTATGTTCCATAATCTCGTCCTCATTGTGTACAATGTAGTACGCACTTTTTGCTACTGCACTGATTACAATCTTCAAAGTTAGGCGCGTGCATGAACGCGTCAATAAACTAAAAAATAAATAACCGGAACGTGCCCGCACCGTCACCTATCAATGTCATCTGTCACCTGTCAATGTCATTGTACTTTTTTGTACACAGCACTGAAGACATAAATATTTAGAATAAATTAGTTTTTAAACTAATTAGTGATTTACAGCTTACATACAAATGCAAAAAACCAAGAAGAAAATACGGTGATGTTTGTGTAAAAGTATGGTGGCTGGAAAACAAAACTTGTCAGTTGAATTTGTGAAATTGTTGGACCGATACCTCGGCTCAATTATTACGATTACTACGATTTCTATCACCACCACAGCACACTAATTTAAGTGTTATTATATTTATAATATCATCACCATCACCATCATCTCAGCCTATTACAGCCCACTGCTGGACGTACGGGAAGGACGCAAAGAGCGCCAAGGAGTACGATCTCCTGCTTTGATACAAATGTATCTAGCCATATTCCCGAGTTCGTCGGCCCATCGAGTTGAGAAGCGTCCTACACTACGTTCGCCGAGACGTGGCCTCCACTCCAACAACATAATCAGCCAGAAATTAATCATGAAAACAAGGAGTGTGTGTGACAGAGTTGCGTTATTCTTCAGCCCGCAAACGAGACAGAATGAATGACATCGGAGCTTTCACGGGAGGTTGGCCGTGGTGATCATTAAGTTCATTCTAGTTGTCTCTCATGTCTCAGAATGAATGACATCAGAGCCTTCACGGGAGGTTGGCCGTTGGTGATCAATATGTTCATTCTAGTTGTCTGTCATGTCTCTGAATGACTCCACAGAAACTGCTCTGTACAGAAGCACTGGCCTTTACGATGGAGTGGCCAGTGGGTTTTTGTTCAGTCTGAAGCGTCTCCTCGAGGGATTCCTCCTGAGACGTAACATTATGGCTCTAGTCTTCATGAAGAGTTGACCATGAGACCGATACAATGTTGCACCAGAAATATACTACAAAGGATCTGTAATAGCATAAGGTAAGTTATTAATATTATAAAATTCTTCTAGCGCATCATATGTACCGAGAGAACAATTATTCCTCTTTTCTGTCTCGCAGCAGAATTATAACACTTCCACTTGCTTTCACGAGGGGTTAGCCTGTGGCTTAAAATTTTTGTTATAATATTGCGGGTCTGCAAATCTTATAAGGTTGACCAGAGACCGACTTCATTAATTGAAGTTGAAAATATAGTCGAACACAAAAGTATCAAGACGATACATATCTTCGAATGCCACTGAAGAAAAAAAGAGAGGAGGGAGAATATGGGTACCGAGACCATGAGGTAATGCCCTCCGTCTTAGTAATTTTTTCAACTTAACACTTTGACTCTAAGGAGGCTATGAATGAAGCTCCTTTGCCTGCTGATATTGAAGGCTTAAGGAATTCTGAGTCTTGTGTAAACAAGTCATATACTTACCTAGACAATTTCAGTCTGTTTATAAAGATTTTAAGTTTTTAATAATTTCATCAGTTGTTACTATCAAATTGGGCCTTTGGCAACCATTAATGGTACCAAGACAATCTGTTGGTCTCAGATCTGCTTGTCTTATTCTGCCCCATTTATATACATACAAGTCAATGATAAATAGCGCTTTTACAAATTATAGTTTATCTCGGTGTGGATTTCCACAAGTTTTTTACTTGATGTTTCTTGATGTTGGCCCAAGAGGGCAAGACTTTATAAAGCATACCATAGAAAACAACCTGTTTACTCCAATAGTTCATGTAGTTATGACCATATTAAGTTTTTTTTTTTTCTCTTATATTTTACTAAAAAGCTTAAATGAATAAATAAACATTACTTGACATTGCTAATTGATATCTGTGACTTAAAGATCATTAGTCCAGTTGATTCGTGAAGTGCCTTAACGTAAAAGGTCCCAGGTTCGATACTCTGGTCGAATGACCCTGGCGAGATACATTGTCTTGTACCTCATAATACAGGGAAGTTGACTCCCTGTTTGGAGACCATGACAAATTGATGTTGGCTGGTGCATGTTTGTATGTTCCTATACAACTGATATGGTATCCCATTTGTGTAACTTATAATATTAGATCTGGTTACAACCGGGTAAACCTTAAATTCTCATAGTATCAAGCTTAATTCTCAAGATTCTATAATAATCTATGAAAGCAATTAAAATTTAACACTGTTACTGACTTAAGGTTATTATTCTAGCTGATCGCCATGGCTAGTTAGATTATTTCTAGTCTTCATCAAGTGAAATAAAGACACACTCAAGATGAGTGTTACTTACAAATAATGTGAGTGAAGATCACTGTTACAGAAATGGAAAAATAATTCTCCTTGTTATCAACAAGATAAAAATTACCATAATTAAAAACTTTTTTAACTGTAACTGTATGTTATATTCCAATATTTTCAGTCAGTAAAAACCCATGGAAAGATTTATGCAGCTTTATTTACAGGCAAAAATGTCGCACCATAATTGATCCTTATGTACTTGTCATAAGGTCGAAAACCAATTATTTTAATTTTTAAGTAGGTACCTGCTACCTTTGGAAAAGTAAGAGAAATTCAAAACTAGACACAAAGTTCCAATGATAACTTGAATTTTCAAATCTGACCTAAATATATTTTAAATATATTTTTGTTATATATTTCTAGACATTTTATTATTTGTGAAAATGTTTGATACCAAAAATTAAAGACAAAGATAAATAATCATCCAATCATTAAATTATCAAGATACTAAAGATAGTAAATTAACTGAATTATCCCAGGTGGATAACAAAGGTTCATATTTAAATAGATGATTATAATAAAATATGATTTATTAAAACATAATTAAAAAATTTAAATTGTATCCATGAAACTATAAACTTCATAAAAAATATACTACTGACTTAAAATTATTATTTAAATTAAGGCATGAATCTTACAATTATAATTGAAGATTGTCAAGTACCTATGTAAGTCTATGTATAAATAATTTTATTAGATATTAAATTACCATGTAAAGCAAAAATGGAGATGATAAATAATGACAGAAAATTTCTAACTTAACATAATTGAAAAAAAAAAAAAAAAAAAAAAAAAAAAAAAAAAAAAAAAAAAAAATGGATGAGACGATAGAGGCATTGATCAGTGGCAATAATTAAGGCAATGCAGGCAATAAATGTTGCCTTACCTTGTTATTGGACTAAGGCTGTAAGGCTGCTAAAAGTATTTTGAGCCGGAGTAAACTTTCTATCTTATCCGATGTGATGTATTGGTAAATTATTACTTATTTAATTATTATTTTTTATTAGCTTACAAGAATTGACCAGTCATTGAATCTTTTTATAAATAAGTATTCAGACTGTTCATTAACTTATTAATATCCCCTACCAGGGATCCACACATAAAGTGCAGGAAGTCTCATACTGATTTCCAGCCATACAAGTGTAACACATATAACGGTTTTCTAAGAAGATGAGTAAAAATCAATCTTTCTCAGTAAAATAATGTTGAAACTATTGTCAACAAAATAGGATCCCTACTGGAACAATACTAGTAGTATTTGTAAATAATTTCCTTATTTATAACATATAATTGATGAAAAATTTGCGATAGTAAACATCCATATTATTTATTTTAGTTTCCTTTACTTTGGAACTACACCTTGAACAGGAGTTATTAAGAATACCTAAGACTAATTTATTTGCATAAAAAATTGTATTACAAACAATGATAACTTAAAAGGTTACTAGATTTTCTTAATAATAAAATAAAATAAGTCTTTTCAGAAGAAATACTAGCTTAACTACCTACTTGCACATCGATAAATTTACCTTGTTAGGTAACCATATACTAAGTATGTACTACATACTACTGGATAAATGAGACGGATATTAATAGTTCAAAGCATTGGCTCCATTTCCATGACAACTTATTAAACTAGCTGTTGCCCCGCGATTTCGTTTGCGTGATCTCTAGTTTATTCGTAAAGAATATACCTACTTAATAGCGCGGGGTATTTATTTAAAACTTTATTGCACAAACTTAAAAGTGTACAATAGGTGGATTATCAGTCTCAGTCCCAGCAAATCTATAAATTCATAAAGACTTACAGTTTTAACAAAAATAAAAGAGTATTGCAATTAAAGTAAAATTTGCTATTTTCGATTTTATAGAATTCCTACACATTTTTTGGCCCACCTATATGGTATAAAATAGGTACAGGTTTGTGTCATCAAATGGGATGGGACTGTATCAATATACATGGTTGTATTAGCATACGGGGTTATATCATCATACAGGGTTGTATTATCATACAGGGTGTATCATCATACAGGGTGTATCATCACACAAGGTGTATCATCATACAGGATTGTATCGAAATACAGGGTTGTATCGATATACAGGGTTGTATCGATATACAGGGTTGTATCGATATACAGGGTTGGTTGATTAATTCCAATGAATTAATCAAACAACTATATCCTTGTTAGATAAAACTTGAATTAAGCATCTACCAATAGATAGTTAATAAAATAAAGTTTTATCATGTGCGAAGACTTTAGCAAATCATATAAATGATCATAATAAATGTTTATATTGCTTTGTCGACACAACTTTCCTCTTTGAACATCTACATTGTACACAATGAGGACGAGATTATGGAACATAATTTATATGATCGGACTAACTTACCTAGTGACGTCCGATCCTCAATTATGTGAAGTAATCTCGTCCTCATCCTATCCCCAGCCCGACCCAGTTAGTATGTATTTATCAATCCTTAAAGTACAAAAAAGATTATATGCTATAAATACCTACATACTACTTAGTTTCCCTTCTTTTTGAAAGTTGTGTCCAGTTTTATCCTTTGAAATAATGACATTGACAGGTGACAGATGACATTGATAGGTGACGGTGCGGGCACGTTCCGGTTATTTATTTTTTAGTTTATTGACGCGTTCATGCACGCGCCTAACTTTGAAGATTGTAATCAGTGCAGTAGCAAAAAGTGCGTACTACATTGTACACAATGAGGACGAGATTACTTCACATAATTGAGGATCGGACGTCACTAGGTAAGTTAGTCCGATCATATAAATTAAAAGCTTAATTATTTTTGTAATAAGACCACCTATTTGTACAACTTTAAAATGTAAAAAAAAAATTAACTGCCTCTGGGGGGATTCGAACCCACCACAAGAGCATTCACCTGAATAGCGACAGGCCGTGGGTTCGAATCCCACCAGAGGCAAAGGAAATTTAAAAGATTTTTTTTTCAAATACAGTTATTTTGCTTGATACATAAATCTAAAATGGATCAGCAGGTTCTTGCCTGTTATTTGTGTGTGATATTCGAACCTCGATGTGCACTTAATGACTATCACCACATTATTTTATGGATGATGACAATGTTATCCTATTTTTGGCTATTTGTTAATATAGCCAAAACTGTGAAAAGAGGTGTCGCATTAAATTTTAATTAATATTATCGTTATCAGTTTCCCTATACGGTTACATATTTCTATTATTATTTTCCTATCCGATTATTAGGTATTCCCCAACATAAAAGGCATGCTCTATATACATATAAACTTTGTTGGTGTCACATTGAAATCAGACTGGTGATAAACTGTTCAAGCTTAAACTGGTGTTTGTTCTCTGAACCATGCGAATTATCGGCGCGTTGATACCTTTAGTGCTAGTGTTCACCACCACGACATCACATCGCATGCATCCTCTCTCCGATGAGTTCATAAACTTCATCAACTCTAAGCAAACTTTATGGCAAGCCGGCCGGAACTTCCACAGACACACCCCATTGAAATATCTAAAAAGGCTAGCAGGAACAGTTAAAGACCATGCAACATTTGACGATGATGCTGGAAAACCACCCCGATACAAATACGTCAACAAGTGCATACCGTTTGAGTATGACGCTCGTAAAACATGGAGAAACTGTACATCAGTGGGCGATATTAGAGATCAAGGATCATGTGGTGGCTGCTGGGCAGTGGCAGCGGTGTCAGCCATGAGCGATCGCCTCTGCATCCAGTCAAAAGGACAGAGACAAGTTTATTTCTCAGAACTTGACGTCTTGAGCTGCTGTATGTTTTGCGGTGGCGCCTGCAACACTGGTGGCATACTACGACAAGCGTGGCGATATGGTGTAAAGAACGGAGTTGTTTCTGGTGGCCCATACAATTCTCATAAAGGTTGCAAACCTTACACAATTAAGCCGTGCGAACATATTCCGCGGTACCGTGGCAAAGAACTTCCTTGTGGTCACGATAAACCCAATACAGTATGTACACAAAAATGCGAGTCAGGTTATCCTATTAGTTATTCAAGAGATCAAAGAAGAATGGCTACTTATTATAAACTTACAGATGTAAGGGAAATTATGTCAGAGATTTATATAAATGGGCCTGTGACAGCCACGTTTACGGTACATGAAGATTTCTATAGTTACAAAAGTGGAGTATACCGCTATGTAACCGGGAAGAAGGAAGGATACCACTCCATAAAGCTGCTCGGCTGGGGTGAGGAGAACGGCGTCACGTACTGGCTAGCTGCGAACTCCTGGAATACGGACTGGGGCGATAATGGATTCTTTAAATTCATTCGCGGCGTCAACCATCTTGGCATAGAAGATGAAATTTATGCTGGATTATTTAGAGTATAGTTCTAAAAACTGTTGAAAATGTACACATCATCATGTTACATTGTGTTTTTCATTAGGCCCATGTAGGTTACCGATTATATTATCAACTAGTGACCCACTCCTTCGCACGGATGGCTCTGTATTCTGCCATAGATTAAAAAATAAACCTTCAGTCTATCAATTAGTGCAAAAATCTACAGTAGTTTCTGAGGTAAGCTTGTACAGACAAACACGACCAGGGACTTCAATTTTTTTAAATAATTGTTCAACACGTTGTTTTATTTCTTTTGAAATGAAACAAAATAATAATAATGTAAATTTAAAAATATATACACATATATATTTTAAAGTTATTGATGCTTTTTAACTCATTAGATAACTTACTTTGGATTAAAGTTTTTTGATATAAGTATCTTATTTTTATAGAATAACAGTGCCTGGGTGGGCAACAACGATTTTACCTATATTCATTTGTATTTTATTTACCTAATTAATTAAGTACACAGATCCCGAAAACCTGCAATGCTTTCCACAAACTGACATCAAACACGGGCAGACCCGCAAGCAATGGCTAGTTAAAAATGAACCCTAAAACAAACAGCGCATCAGTTTACGCGAGATGCGTAATCAACCCGGCGGCCACACCTCGCATAAAAACCGATATATTATTTTATTATCTCAACCCAGCCAGGACCGGAGACGGCAATATCACCGTATATAGATTCGATTTTCTACGTGAATTCGTTTGACGGCCTTCATAATGCGACATATAAAACTGGGGACTTACGGACCCCAAAACCAATTTCGGGTTATGACCCGACGACTCTCTGATAATATTCCCGGGTTATTAGGTTCGGATAGGAGTTTTTACTATGGCTATTTTTTCCGCTGACGGTAGATTATTGGGAGGTGGTTTACGAGACGCTTCTCGTCGTAAGGTTTTGTGCCATGTTCGCTTTTGTTTTATGAGCGACGGTGGGGTTGTCCCATCTCTTTTAAGTTTCCAACCAACCTGCATAAGAATTTTTTTAATACACTTTTACTATCATCGCTTCTAACTAACAACTAACTATGTAAGTAATGAAATCTTTCGTATCGATTTGAAACTGACATTCCGGTGAAGAACAATAACTTGAAGGTACCATTGTGCTAATCTAATATTGGAGCTAAGAGGTGCATAGGATTACTAGTAAAACTTTCGTTTAGGGTTATTTGCATCATTTAATAAATATAATATATATTATATATAATGGACAACCTCACAAACATTGCTCTGATCCTATGATAAGTAGCTTAAGCACCTGTGTTACAGAAATCAGAAACACGACGGTACCACACCACCCAAAACCCGAGACAATATAGAAAAGCTATTTTCCTACATTGACCGACCGGCAATCGAACCTGAACTTCAGAGATAGCGACATAAAGTCCGGTATGCTCGCCTCTTGGCCACGGAGTTAATCGAATCATTACGATATTACATAAAACAGTGTTTTATGGTTTTTAACACGTTGAGCGCTACGCGGCTCACCGGTGAGCCGTGAACGATAGATTTTCTGTCTAGTTTGTGGCAGTCAAAGACTTAAACTATGATATTTAATAATTAGTCCGAAACGTCTACTAATAGGTGTTACAAAAATGCCCTCAATAATTGAGGGGTGATTCTATTGATCAAATACTTAAAAATCGCAAAAAATAACGCTTTCCCATACTAAACCGCAGACCAGCTGACATCAGTTTTTATGGAGAGGTGAATTATTATTATTTGAGATTTCGATGTTGGTCCCATAGAAGTTGCTGTATTTGAGCAATATAGAATTACTTCCTAAAATTTTGGGGAAAATTAGGTATTGGAGGTATTTTTGTAACACCTAAATACTGAGGTCTAAAATCATCATCATTTCAGCAATAAGACGTATGCTGCTGAACAAAGTCCTCCTCCCCCAATGACTTATCATTACGGGAATGCCAATACTCGCCACGCTTGGCAGGCGGGTTAGCGAGCGGAGTTTTTTTATAAGATTTCCCAAGAAGACGCTGCTGCCCGGCTCGTGCTACAGGAATTAGTCACCTCTTACGACACGCCTCTAAAACACGAGGTTTATAATGATTAGACGCAATTAGCTGATCAGCGACTAACCCTTTATTGAAAGGCAATGTGAAATTAATAGTACATACAACGGCAGGTCAACCTACCAAAAAATTTAAAGATCATTGAAATGTAGAGATCAATATCAATTGAGAAAATTTGACGTTTTGTGGTAGGTTGACGAGCTATCGTCTGTACCTATTACAGTTTGGTCAAAGCTAAAAAGGATTTTTTGTTTTGCTTTTCCCCAAACAAATTCTAGTAATGTAAACGATAACAACAGGCTTATTTACTATTGGGAAGAATTTTGATAATGTAGTACTTATGTAAAATCTTACATTATCAAATAATAGTAGCTACACGTTTCCATACGTAAAGAAAATGTACATAATATGTTTTCTTTCCATATGTGCCGCAAAAACTTTTTTCATTCCAAAAAGAGCCCTCTAAACGTGTCGTATGCGAGTAAAATAGCAGAAATCTTAGAACAAAAACATATAAAGTGCCATAAAGGAGATTTCCTTTGTGCTGCCACAAAAATCTCGGGATGGGAGTAATCGGGCATTTTACATAAGAAAATAATATATTATTCAAAATCCACAGTCGGTCTCACCGCCCCATATACTTATCGGCAATAATGCGCGCTCTCCATTGCGGCTGCTGTACAAAACGACATAAGAGCATTTTTGTAAGAAATGTTTCACAAGTACCCGGTGATTTCTGTGATATAGATTTTGTACAGTCAAGGTCAGGTTAAATTGTCCAAAAGATTTACTTCTTTCAACTAATTTTAAGAATATAATTTGCTATAGCACTGCTTCAATGCGAGAAATACGCATTTATTAATTTTTTCTATTATCTCGAAGAGTTCATCATTTGAAGAGTATAATTTGCCATTAAACCATATTTTGTATTTTGTACCTTATCCCACACAGCGATCCCTGGCCAAAGTGTCCTAATTTTCTTGTCTTTAATACAACAAAGTTTATTTTAATTTACTTACATTTTGTTTAATTACGTGTGCAATTATTATATCATTTAAGTAGTAGAGAAAGAAGACATACGAAAGCCATCACGTTACCTGTTTTTCGATTAAATTACGAGTATAGCAGTATAGTTACTTTTTCAGTCAATAAGTTATTCTTAATTTATATTAACTTGAATGGTTCTTAAATGGAGGACACGTACTGGCAAGCGCAGCGTAGGACGTTCACTTACAAGTGGACAGACGACCTGGTAAAGAGTTCAGTATGCAAAGGAAGCTGCTGAATGCAGACAGCTTTCAACCAGCCAATCTGCAAGTCATAGAGGAAAACATATGATCAGCTAAATGATTAAATTGAAATGAAGGATTTTTTAAACAAGCTACTATAACCCCAGAAAAGATTGGTAAGTGCTGTCATATAATTTTCCTAGAAAGAATCTTCTTTCCTATCGAATTAGTCCAATTTCTATTCGGGGGCAGGGGTCAGAAGAACCAGACCTACGCTAAGTTCTAAAAACAGTATTTTTGCACTTACACTGTTTATTCTGCAAGCGCCCACCTTGCGGCTCCTTACAAATAAAAATAGAGACGGAGGCCGCGGCTCCGCTTGCGCCGCCTATTATGATATCTCTTGATTCCGACCACCCTTTACCTAGAGAAAGGTTAGTCTACACTGCATTAGTGAATAACTAAAAATTTTACATGCATTATCTTGATATGTTGATGCGTAATGTAGTAAGAAAACATCATTGCTCAAATGTGAGGTCAGTTTTTTGTTACAGGGAATCGAAAGCACGACCTTACACAGCTTAGCCATACCTTATTGTGATACTGAGATTCTACTAAAGTTTGTACAATCGAATCTACCTAACCAGAAATCAGAATCAGAAATATTTATTGTGGATCAAAGGTTATTGCAGGTATAAAATTGGTAATAGTATCACTATGTTCCACCTGAACCTACAAAAATATTCTAATAACGCTTTTAGCTTAGAGGCGCTTTGAAGACATATGGTCCTAAGTACGATTCCTAGTTTGGGTCAATTTAGAATACAGACTTTTCTAAAACGCAGAACGCACACACACACACATGTGTATACATATACACAGAACGCATCGGTATTTGGTTCGTATTTTATACTTTTTGTATAAAAATACTTAATACTTTTTGTATAGAAGCCACGGAGGGGGAGGTGCGGGCGCCACTTCCTTTCAATCGCGGGCGCACACGCAGTCGTCTATTTATTTGTATTATCTAACAGTTTTTCTGCGTTCTGATTTGTCTCGAGCATTGCTTTGTTACTCCGTGGTAATAAGGTAGGTATACAGTTCATTGAAAATAGATATTTATTCTCATGACTGTACATAATACCATACATAACACCATTCACCCCAAAAGGACCGTAAGCGGATTGGGATTGGAAGAAAAATCTTTCAGGGGCCTAACTTAACCAAACAACACTGCAAAATAACTGTTTATAGTTTATGGTGAGGCCCTAGCTGTCAACAAAAAGTGCCTTGATCCTTCGCATACAAAATTGGTACAAAAGTATTTTAAGTAACCTACTTTATCCAAAAATTCAATGTAGTCAGCAGTGTACACTAACCTCTCGTTCTTTATACCACCCAACAGCGCCCCCTTTAAGTCTGTCGAGAAGATTTGGACATAATATGTTCGTCCCAATGATATTTTCTCATATTACGCTTTTATATCTACCATGTTCACGGACGGTTTGATGTTCCACGTTACTAAGAATCTAATATTTTTGAAGATAAAACTTCACAAAAATAATAAATAATAAAAATAGTTTATGGATTGTGGAATTAGAACTATGTTCTTTGGCTATCTGGGCAAGTGCACTTCCTAATTCAGCGATATTCTGCCTAAATTATCACCGTCTACTCTATTATATATAATAATAATTAGCGATAGGTATAAGGTCCATATTATCTCATTTCAATAATACAGGGTTATTTGTAAAACAAGAAATACATGATCTTTTTATGGGACGAAAATTGAAATCGCAAAAAAAATCACTTCCCCATACTAAGCCGCCACCAGCTGACATCAGTTTGTATGGGGCAGTGATTTTTTTTATTTTTATTTAAATGTTGGTCCCATAGATAAAGTTGTTTATTTGAGCACCAGATCAGCCCCTAAGAGGTTGTTGATGTTTTACAAATAACCCTGTATATAGCCTGCTTCGTCTTCTGGCTAACTGCAACTACTGCATCATCATCATCATCATCATGGTCAGCCTATTACAGTCAACTGTTGGACGTAAGCCTCCCCACAAAGAGTGCCACAGAGAATGATCTCTCTCCTTTTTTCATCCAGCCACTGCCAACCATCTTTCTAAGGTCATCGGTCCATCGAGCTGGGCGTACACTAAGTTTGTCGAGGTGTGATCTCCACTAGAGAACCCGTTCAATCCACCTTTCATCGGTTCTGCGCCAGATGTGACCGGCCCATGCCACTTTAATGGTTGCTACGCTTTTGGACTATGTTTATTACTTTGTTTTCTACCGGATGACCTCATTTCAGATTTAACCCCTTAGCAAGATCTTAAGAATCATATGAAATACTTCATACATTAGAATAGGCTAGTTTCTTTAAAAAATCGAATTAGTCCGTCAGTTGGATTAACAGAAAATATTGGACACGTATTTTTTCTTTTCTGAATCAAACAAAAAATTATGAAGATATAGCCCGTTAAAGTTCCGCGTAATATCACGCCTTGCGACACTTTTTAGCAAGACGTGACGTCACGTGCTCACTTTGATGCGCTTTATCTTCGTTATTTTTTGTTTGATTGAGAAAAGACAAAATATGAGTCCAATATTTTTTGATAATCTTACTAAATAGAATAATCATTTTTTGACCCAGGAAACTAGCCCATTAATGAAATTGGGATGCATGATAAGCATACACGGATACTTATCAAGCTACTCCAGTCCAGTAGGTACGTATAATCTAAACTATTATTGTGAAGTTGGTACCTACTTTAAGTGTGAATTCAACTCGTAGGAAATTTGTAGAGCTTTGGTGTACTTTAATATTTTATTACATAACCTTTTTAATTAAGCTTAAACACACAGATCTGTAATAATGAGGTATCATGATGCAACTGCTTCAAACTGTTTCTTGAAAACCTAGCGTGTCAATGTTTTCTCTAATAATATGTGAAGTCACTTCAAACAAAATATCTCCATTCTGCTGGGTACTATTTGATTTATAAAGCTTAGCATTGCACAATTAACCATATTCATGTCCTACTCACCCATGTTGCCATGGTAATCGTCAATGGAAGCCAAACCACAAAAAGTAGATTCACTTGTAGTATTTACTAAAATTAACAAATTTGTGTAGTAAAACAGTTAAAATAAATCATTGGTTCTTTGGCTTATTATCCTTACCCTGAAAATGAGGTTATGTAATAATGTAGTACCTGAAACATGAGTGTTTCAACTGTTTGCGAAGAAAATACAAAACTCCCAAAATAAACAACAACACGGGATGGACATTATAACACGGCTCATGTGTCCAACGAAACATATTTATATTTAGGGTGTGACGATATACAGAGATAAGTTGGCATAGATATGGCACAGCCAAAAAAAAACTAGAAAAAAACAACTTCAGCAACAAAGGAGAAATGGCACTACAAAATTAAGATTTTGGTTGTTTTACCGACCTATCTTTTTTAAATAAATATAATAACTCATTTTAAAGACGGGGCGGTGCATAAAGTAAGAAACAGAACAGATTTTCAGATTAATTGATAAATAGGTACCCATAGTTATAATAGTAATAAGTTTACTCAACGTTTTTCTAATTTAGCTCCGCCTGACTAATGATCAAGCACAGTTAGTAAATAATTCATTTATTTTAAGAAACAAAGCCTAACAGATCGCCTTTATCCTTTTGAGGTATAAAACGCTCAAATACAACAATGTTGTTGTTGTATTTGAGCAGATTTCACAAAAAAACGCCATTACTACGAGATGCGGGACTCTATAGCAATAGCTCATGAGATCATGAATCTTCAACTAGGCGGTGGAATAAAAAGTGTCTGCTGCTGAATTATGAAAACATCAATAAATATTCGAAGGCGGATGACGCGATATATTGCTCCTTACGCTTCGATGAATAACTTTAGTTTATTTTGATTTGAAAAAAAAATCGTTTCTGAATGCTAATGGCCTAGAACCGTTGGCAGTGGCTTTCTGGGGCTATGGCCAGCTGTGGACTTTCAAAATATGATGATAACGATGATTTGGAAAATTAGGTGGTAGATAACATTTCGCTTGAGCTGTCACGTTTAGATTTTAGTGCTGGGTATATAGTAATGGGCTTCACCTTAATGATGTATGATAGATAGTATACTTTTTATTGCGCACAATACCGAATAAAAATACTCGATTTTCACAAAAAGACGCACAATTTAGGCGGTCTATTCCCCAAAAAAGGTCTATAAGTATTTTAGACTGCCTTCAGGTAGAGGACAATTTTAGATAAACAGGAAAGAGATGCAGAGTGCAAAAGTAAATTGTTAGTTTATGAGATCCGCTGATTCAGATGTCACCAAACTGCCTTATGACCTCTGGACTTATAAGGACTAATATATTTTCTCCTATTTTTTCCTATTTTTTTTTGCACCGGTTAAATATATATCTGGCTTCATGGTTCACTGGTAGAGAATGCTTTTGGCATTAATTCCGCCATTTGTACTTACATATTTTTTGTTTGTGCAATAAAGTATACTATATATATAAAAATGAATTGCTGTTCGTTTGTCTCGCTAAAACTCGAGAATGACTGGGCCGATTTAGCTAATTTTGATCTTGAAATATTTGTGGAAGTTCAGAGATTTTATTTTTATTTATTTTTGAAATTTTATTTTCCTATACAAACTGTTCGTAGCTGTCAAACGAATTGGCGGAACGAAGTTCGCTGGGTCAGCTAGTTTAAAATAAAAATCGCAAAAATATGACTTCATCTCTTTTAAGATTACAATGCCAACACTTGTAAAGTTGTTTTGAAGTAGTAAAACCACCTCTTCAAAATAAGTTAACGACTAAAGCAGAACCTTTAATATTCTCCTATTATAACTACATCAAACATTTTCCCTTAAAATCTGTACATAATAATTAAATTGATAACTAAAGGGTACGTAATTTGATACATTGTTTAATTGTCTTTAACGTCCCAGCAATAACTGAGGTGGGCTGAGATACAGTGAGGGTCTAAGGCGATTTGCCCATTAATTTCCGTAGACCCCAGATCAGTTATATAGTTTACTTACACTTACATGTTTGGAAGATTAAACGTGTTTTCATAAAAAGTTGATCTAAGATTAATCATAGTATAAAGGGTGATCCAGAACAGACGGATATAAAATTTATTTTTTAGGAAATCAGCTTAAGGACCCATCAGATCATGCCAGGTTTTTTTTTAAATTGCAGCTTTTAAAAAATCCTAGAGTTCGGACCAAATCACTTTTCCAGAATCAGATTAAAATTAAATGCACTAATACTCTGCATATCAGTCTGTTTTTTTTTAAAAGAGTACAGTGTTTATCTAAGATCCTGCAAAGAAAAAAATACTGGTATTTTCCTTAAGAAAATAAAATAAATGTAATATATTATAGATAGATAGTGATATTTCCAAATTAAAAATCATAACTCATAATCGGATGGGAAGCGATTTTTTACCTGGCACGATCTGGATACTAAACCAACTTCCTAAAAAAAAAAACTGTCTTTTCTGAGGTTAGTAAGAGGTTAGTCTAAAGGTTAGTAAGACTAGGAAATTACTTAAGTATTTAACCAAATAAAATGAACAAATTTTAGTATGGCACTAATATCGGAAGAAAAAAGTTAGACACTACATAAAATAGACATTCACCTTGACGATAATGCATGGATCATGGGTTTTTTTCTCGTGTTGTGACTTTGGTCCCATAGTAAAAGTTGTTTTTTTTAACGAGCAGGCGATTCTTAAGGCTTAAAACTCAATCATTTATGGACCCTGTTAGGCATAGCAAACAAATTAGGTACGAGGCGAGGACACATTTATTCTCATGGTAAAGTTAAACAAAATTTTAATAAATGCCAAAAACTTTGAAATGAAAGTCATTCGTCCATCAAAACATTGATAGTATGCCATAAATTAATAATAAAAATAATTATGTATCTTGTTAATGTCGGTTATTAGTCTACATTTGTGTCATCAAAATATTCTTGAGAGTTTTAATTTGCTAATCAGTTTTTTTTAATAATTTGATTAAGTTATTATCTTATCGTACCAGTCCCACTGTGTCCCACTATAAGCTCAATTCAGCTCAAACACAGCAACTACATATTTCTACGGAACCAACATCGAAATCAGGAATTTAAATTTTACTTTCCCTACCATACCGCCGGCCAGCTTCAGTTCAGTTCATATAGAAAAACTAAATTTGCTTCTATTGAGATGACATTATTTTTATTCCAAATTCAAATGCCAACTTCAATGTTTAAACAAAAAAGAAATTCAATTTGTGTGTTTATCATTCTTTTGTTGTGAGTCTACCAACTTTAAAATGATACCATGGATTTAGAAATCCATGAATGATATTATACACCGAATGATGTTTTAAACCAGGTTAATGTTTAATCTTGAATTAAGAAGGTTCTACTTTCAAGATATAATCATCATCATTTCAGCCAAAGGACGTCCACTGCTGATCACATTCCTCCCCTAATGATTTCTAGATTGGCCGGTTGGAAGCGGCCTGCATCCAGAGGCTTCCTGCAACGTTTACCAGGTCGTCTGTTCACCTTGTGGGTGGACGTTCTACGCTGCCCTTGCCGGTACGTGGCCTCCATTCCATAACCGTTCTGCGTACCATGTGCCCCGCCTACTGCTACTTTAGCTTGCTAATCCGTTGGGCTATATCAACTATATACGATGTAATACTTGAAGCATACCTTTAGAGAAAATTAATGATATGCAAACAAGTAACGTGTCGTGTTGGGACGGCCGTAAATAATACTATTCCCCACCGCCAACAGGAGATGTGACGTAAGAGGCGACTAACTCGCCTAAAAAAAAACCTATAGCACGAGACGGGCAGCAGCGTCTGCGTGCGAAATGTTATAAAAAACTGCGCTCGCCAACCCGTCTGCCAAGCGTGGCGAGTATGGGCAATCCCCGCCTATGAAAGTCATAGGGGGAGGCCTGTGTCCAGCAGTGTACGTCCTGCGGCTGAAATGATGAAATAAGTAACGTTATTTAAAAAGGTATATTAAGTTATCTTTGCTATTTAGGCCGTGATATTGTCGCGCTAAAACAGTTATGCTACAAAACATTCATCACAGTACATCATGTACGCAAATATCATTTAAGTACATGAAGTACACTTGGGTACGCATTAGGTGCGAGGCTGCGAATATCCGTAGGAAATAGCGCCCATCGCTATCTCGCTACATCGCGTTACAAATGTGTACATCAAGACAGTGGCTACCCGTTACTTATCAACGAGATAGGGTTTAGGGCTGCCAGTACTTACATTATAACACGAATTTATCAAAAACAAATAAATGTTATACGCTAGACAATATTTAGACGACCTTCGTAGCCGAGAGGCGAACATACCGGACTTGGTGCCGCTATCTCTGAGGACTCGGGTTCGATTCCCGGTTGGTCAATACAGAACAATAACTTTTCTATATTGTCTCGGGTCTGCGTGTTGTGGTACCGTCGTTGATTCTGATTTCTGTAACACAAGTGCTTAGGCTACTTATTATAGGATCAGAGCAATGTATGTGATGTTGTCCAATATTTAAATAAAAAGCACCTGTTGTCATGTTTTTGAAGTAAGGAATTAACATCCGCGTTTTACCAATTTTTTTCAAAAATAAGTTTGTGATTTCGTAGCGGTGGTATTTTCGTAACAGTGAAAGCTCGTAGCGTTGTAGAGAAGAGACTCATATAAAAAAGTATAACCAGAAAATGTGTAGATAAAAAGTTAAATTCGTAGTACTGATAGCGCCTTGTAGCTTAACTTAGTGTTGTAGCATAGTAAAAGAGATACCTCGCT
The DNA here is from genome assembly GCA_963576865.1 of Anania hortulata. Classification (NCBI taxonomy): domain Eukaryota; kingdom Metazoa; phylum Arthropoda; class Insecta; order Lepidoptera; family Crambidae; genus Anania; species Anania hortulata. The sequence continues at coordinate 5,460,266 of OY756400.1, forward strand.
TTTACCACCGCGTTGTAAGCATGGGTGAAGCAAAGTGCTTTCGTCCACCCGTCCACATACATCTAATTTTGGCACAAAATAACTTGGTAGAATAGGTATTAAATAGATTAGTATAGGTTTTCAAGAAAAACATAAATGCAAATATAACTTCATCATCGTCATCATCATTTCAGCCATAGGACGTCCACTGCAGAACATAGGCCTCCCCCAGTGACTTCCAGATTGGCCGGTTAGAAGCGGCCTGCATCCATCCCTATTGACTAAATTCAATACTGATTTTACCATAAACTGATTTACATTTAATAGATCAAAGGCGTTTTACCCTATTTTTTTCATAATCACATTGACCTTTGATCCGACTCCACATACAGCATCCATTCATCTGCTTTTTCGAGGACAAGTGACGATAATTAGCATTGAAAAGAAACCGGATTGATCTGTTTTGAACTGGATACAGGTCAGCATCCACGTGATCCACTTTTGATCTTGTGTCCGGTGGGGTGATCTTGTTTACAATGGCACACTTGTTTCGTGCTTTTGGAAAGGATTGGTGAAACTTGTTGTGACTTTTTTTACATTTTTTTATTTTTTTTATTATTCAATAATGTACACCAACAGCATGTATAAATACATTCTTAAAAGATATACTTATTTGAGCTAAAAGTTCTTATACATATTTTATGCGTTCACAGATACCAATTATAGGCGTTCACAGATACACATTTTGATAGGTTTATCTGATTAATAAAGTTAGAGAAAATTATTCTTACATAGTTTTCAATGTATATTACAAAAACCAAAATAAAGGCGATTAATGATAGTTTTTAAAGAAGAAACCTAAAATATAATTTTCGGACAAAACAGTCAAAATGATGCTTACAGATAAGAATATATTTTAAACAAATTGATATAAAATAAAATCTTTTATACCATTGCCATCATAATTTTCATTTCTAATCGCACAAAATTGTAAAACTACTCAAGCAGCATACTTATTGAAAAACGTATTAAAATATATTCCAATCCACCGACCACAATACATCGGTAATAAAATCACCCTCTTTCAATTTCGTCCATATTATGCAAATGACAAAACGTGTAAATCTTTTAAAGCCGGCCATTCACAGCATCCCCGTGTCAGTGGCACGTGGGAATTATCTAGATCGAACTGGATTGAACTGGCCGAATCCGGTTCAAGCAGGTTAGAGGGCAGCATCCACGCGATACACTTTTGATCTTACCTTTCAAAGGTACAGTTTTGAATGAATTTTGTTAAAGTGAGCATGGATTTGGCCCCCGTTTATGGAAATTAGGGTGTGTTTGAGATCAATCTGACACAATGACAACTTTTGATGTTTTTTTACTATAGATATTTTTGAGTATAACTGACATAATACTCGTAATATGATTTATTAAAACATTTTTAATTCTTTACCTGTTTAAACTATTTTTTATTTTTTTGCATTCGCAATAATGCTAGTTTATTATATCAACGATAATATTTTCTCTTGAATTTTTTTTTCAACTGCCTTTGGTGGGATTCGAACCCATCCAAACATTTAAGCAAGTGAAAAGATAGATAGATAGATAGATAGACACTTTATTGCACAAAAACATTAAGGTTATTACACACAAGACACAGTTATGTACAATCAGGCGGCCTTATCGCCAAAAGCGATCTCTTCCAGACAACCTTAGGGCAGAGGAAATTAAGTTTTAATACAGTGGGGTAACGTAGTGCGAGAGCAAAAGAGTGCGTAAGTCAAATAATCAAAAATATAAAAAAATACTTACATATAATACACAAAAATAGCAAAACAATAATAGTAGATAAATATATAATATACGTACATAAACATACATAAATAAAATACAACTATCTACGCGAACCGGAACATGTATACAGCATTAGCAAGATAGGAAGCTTTGACCCTAGCCTTGAAAATGGGAAGGGACTCGGACTGCCTAACGAATTAAATATTATCTTTACCTGTTCATGAATAAATACTGTAGACAAAACTATTGTTATGGCCCGGCAGCCGATTTTTGGCCAGATGAAAAGTTAAAAAGTTATTGAAAAACTTGATCCGTAGTGTTACATTTTTTATAAAATTGAATAACGTTAGTATTGCGACATTTTCATTTAATTATACAATCATATTAAAAAATACATAATAAAAATGGATTCAATATGCCTTCGAAAAAGTTAATACTAGTATAAACTGATAACAACACGTTGCCAGCCCTACGTGTCACAGTTAAACGCGCCATATGTATGTTTCAGGCAGTGACCAAACACCGCCCGTCCGGACCCACGGAAATAGGACGCACAGGAACGTGACACGAGTTGCACATTATTTTGATATATATTACACTTATTAGTGAAACGACAAGTTCATTGACAAATGATGTCTTTTTAATTATAAACTCCCAGTGACGCCATTATCACAATCGTGGACAGAACTGCCGATCAAATTGAACTTTTATTGTTATTATCTATATCACTTATTAGCCGTCCCTAGTAAGTCTTTGTAACTCGAAAAATTATCCGATTTAGACGACCGTCTGGTCCAGTGGTTTGAGCGCTTTGAACCCACAAGTGCTTGACTTTGTAGACCACAAAGTCAAGCAGTTGTGGGTTCAAATCCCATTTGTGAGATAAGCACGAGCATTTGTTACCGAAGGCAATAAAATAATGATAATAAATGTTTTCTAGTTGCTATAGCACGAATTTTGCTTTATTTAGGGCTAAATTATTGATGTGATTATTGTTATAAAATATAATAATCTAGGGTGATGTTTTTTTTTCATTTTATTTTCTTTACGAGACATTACAAAATTTGTCAAAAACATCAGCAATAAGTCCTATCTTCATTACGATTGAAGCTTTTATAAAGACAAGAATCAATTTTAGAACCAGTACCAAAAGTAAAAATTTTAAAAAAACTTTACATTTATAGCGACTCTACAAATTTCTCTGTTCCTATAGACAGTGTCGTCCGCACATTTAGCAAGCGGATCCCGAGCATGTCGCAGTCACTCCCGTAAATTACTGGCTGGTGCAGGGAGCCTATTTACAATAAAGACTAATATTGACGGGCAGTTTTAGTTTTTGGCAAAATAGCACCAAAATTGATTTTTATTTCAGAAAATAAAAAAGCTGGTTCGTTCCTCGCACAAAGGCTTAGTTTAGCAATTCAGCGAGGAAACGCTGCCAGTATCCTCGCCTCCATGCCTCACGGACACGCTTTTATTTTTGAGTAGGTAGTTTTTAGTTAAGGTTAAGTTAGTTTATTTAAAGGTTTATTTTATTTTATTAATTATATTATGTAATATGTGTAGTTTATATGAATGTAATAATGCCCTGTAGATATATTGTATGTCCTGAAATAAAACCGCACGTAAATAAATAATAAATCGGCTTAAAGCACACTTTTTTTCTTCTTGACACAAACTGCCTTTATATCTTAGAATATTACTGGTCACTGGTCTCGACATCTCCTCGCATATATCAAGTAGTATTCAGTATGTTTAGTGTATGTATGTATAATTATTGTTATATATTTATTTTATTTTATTTTTATTTATTTATTACTGTATGTATACGTCAATGCCATAAATTTTTGCAATCCTATTTGTATTAGGTAAGAATTTTAAGAACTCTGCCACACCTTCCCCTTTATCTAATGGTTGTCCTCTACCTAAAGGTTGTCTGGAAGAGATCGCTATAAGCGATAAGAAGAGCGCCTAAATTGTACATCTTTCTGTAAAAATCATGTGTAATTTACTTGTATTGTGTGCAATAAAGAGTATCTATCTATCTAAATAGTTTAAGTATTTTAACTTGCACCAAATATAAAACAAAATCAGCAATGGGCTGAAAAACAATGTGTAAATTTAATAGTATTTTGTTAGTAACAGCTGTCCTGGCAAATTTCGAATCACCTCTTTTTATAAAAAAGTGAATTTTCTAATATGTTTAAATAGTTATTCTGCTACTCGAGGCAAAAATTAATCAAATAAACCAAAGATCTCAAAAATCGGTCCAGCCGCTCTTGATTCTTATATTGTGGAACTATCCCGACTTTGGTTTCTAAAGCTACAGCTGTCCCGGCGAATTGTAAATTTTTGTGAATTTTTCAACATTTTAATAGTTATTCTTCTATTCGGGGCGAATACAAATCCAACAAACCAAACATCATAGAAATCGGTCCAGCCGTTCTCGACTTATAAATGGTGTAACTAACCCGACTTTAAAATTTGCTTCTAAGATTATCGCACTTAAATACATCCAAAAATATATCTTTGCTCTACCACCGCTTTAGAAACATATATTGGATGATGATGGGAAGAAACGGCGCAACAATCTCAGCAGAGCTTGTACCTACTATAGCGACTATTTAACGTATACACTTAATCACATTATACACATAAAATCCACGACGAAGTAGGTACAAATTCTCGTGCTTATCGCTCAAACACCTTGTTTCTTGTGGGATTCAAACCCGCGACTGCTTGGTTTTGTAGTCCTGGAAGCAAACCACTACACCAGACGATCGTTAACATGTCTCGATAATGGTGAGTTGGTGACATACCATTTAAATTAGTAAGCTTATCTTTGTAATGGTTTAAATCTGGTCGAAGTATTTTTCATTTATAAAACGGTAACGGTTCGAGAGGTAGACCTCGAAAGCGATGGCGCGATGACTTAGACAATTTTCTCCAAGATTGGCAAGCCCTAACCACCGACAGGGATAAGTGGAGAGGTTTATGGGAGGTCTTTGCCCAGCAGTGGGACAGAAATGGCTAATTTAAAAAAAAAACGGTAAAGTTCTATCGTATTGCGTGGGCTGTCCACCCACAAGGTGGACAGACGACCTGGTAAAGGTTGCAGGAAGCTGTTGGATGGTTTCAGATTGGCCGCATCCAACCGGCCAATCTGAAAATCCCTATGGCCTATGTTCAACAGTGGACGTCCTGTGGCTGATATGATGATGATAATGATGAAAGTTCTATCAACCAAGTTCAACAAAAAACCTTTAAACTCCTAACACCCAAACTAATGTCACAATATAAATTAGCTGGTTACATCTACTTATACCGGCTGAAATCTGTTATATCACTTTAAACACCGTCCCTTTTACACCCTAAAGTTTTAGGCCCGACCCGAAAACATATCTAGGGACCGACCTTTAGAGATACTATATCTGTACCGTGGGTATACCCTTCGATAATGGAAAATGTACGATTTCATGCTCGAATTACTGTGGATATAGAGATAACCGCCAAAACTTTATGTTTAAGTATTTATGAGCGTTTATTTATTCATTGGTTTAAAGATAATGTTATAAAGGGAGTTAATGGTTTTGTCTACGAGATAAAAAGTTATTTGAGAACAAAATAAAGGGTACTGATAAAATAAAATGATGTAAAAATACCTATATAATTAGACATCACATTCATAGTTCTGATCCTAAGGTAAGTAGCTAAAGCAGCACTTTTGCTATATAAAACAACGTCGGTACCACAACACACAGACCCGAAACAATATCGAAAAGTTTGTTTTGTATACTGACCAAACCGGGAATCGAACCTGGGACCTCAAAGATGGTGACGTCAAGTCTGGCTACGGAGATAAAGCATTTGTTTCTTAAAAATTGGTAGCATAATAATATGGCTAATAAACAGATTCAACACATTTGAAAAATACTAAATTTTTTTTTTCGATACCTTGAATAATTATATTAATAGTAATAGCAACGTCTAAATAAAGAAAATCTAGCTTAAAACATCAACACTACTTTTAATTATCTCACTTTTACAAAAAACATTTTTTTACCTTGAAAAATAAAGGTTAAAATGAATCCACGCTCACTCCGCCTCTAGCGAAAACTAATAAATATTTCATTTGTGCGTGAGTGTACACGATTTGCCAGCCAATGGTCAAGCGGTCAGCATAGAAAGAGACGGACTGTTACAAACGACTATTAGTTAGACTGAGATAGTTGTCAAGGGTGACCGGCCCCTAAGGGTTAGACTAGTTTTAGGGATGCGATTGGAGTTAGGGCGAGAACGTATTACACACAGTCCTAAAATATAAGCAATACAAAAAAATGTTAATACGAAACATTGCATGATTATTAACGATAATACTAATGATTAGTATGATCATGAATAATTAAGGATGCATCAGGCAACACACCAATTGTCACGGTTTGCAAGTAAGGAATTGACATCCTTGTATTACAAGAAACTATACAATGTATTTTGCCAATGGAGTACCCACAGAATAAATTCAGAAAAAAAATATATTTCTAATTTGACCGCAGCCGGGAATCAAACCCGGGATTCAAGGCGTATCACTACGCCACTACGCCTACGCCAATCAGGCGTATTTGGAAGTGACAATTCTAAACCATAGTAGGTATTACTAGGTATGTTTTTTTACTAACTGGTAGTTTTACGCAGCGGTCACTCAGTGCCCTGCCTGGAAAATTTAATACCGTTTTTAGGCTTGGACTACATACATCCGGAATTTCTTAGAACTCTATACAAAACGGCTCCGTACAAGCCCGGATTTAATCCGTTTTGTATGGGGTTATGAAAAATTCCGGGTGCATGTACTCCGAGCCTTATAGCACTGTTTAGTCTACATCAGTACTGATAGTAGGTATAGAAGTTATACACGATATTTTCACCCGATAATGCGCAAAACAACGGCTGCGATTGCAAGCAGGGATGGAGTCCTAAAGATGGTAGCAGAGAGCCTTGACAATTCAAGCCTCGGTCATCTACCGTCGTTTAATTTATTTACATGTCAAGCATGTGAATCACAATGTGATCGCTTCCTCCGTTTCACTCTGTGCACTGTTTTTTAACTAGCAAAGTTGCTACTAATAGTAACATAGGCAGTCTATAAGAGCAATTTGTTAGTAATAAAATATGGGCTTGTGTTGTCTGATAATAATAAATTAAATACTATTTATATTGTATTGCTGCCTGCGATAATTCTTTTAGTTTAGCAAAACTTATCAATTTTCTAAACGGATTTACATTTACAGTAAGTCTGATACGTTAATCAAGAAACTTGTATTTCATTGTATAGATAGACAGTAATAAGAATAAAACAACAATATAAACTAATGAAACAATATCGTGTAGCTATGTTATGTATTTTTGCGACGGATTACCCACAGAATTACTATTGATTTGGGCACGCACCCGCTCGGTCGCCTTTCAAATGAGCAGGCTGTTTGGAACTACACAGAGATGTTACAACCAAATAGTTTCCATAAATTAAATTAGCGGTATAATTATGTAGGGGCGATATAATTATTTCAAAAATAACGAAAATGTTTAAATTAGGCAGGGTTAGCACTGGACTTTAATACATGGCACTTAGGTATGTATTTGTAAAATATCATACAGTTAGATCGAAAATAGGTACTAAACATACCTACTTTATTAACTTGAAATAATAATAACGAATGTCATTGCAACTAAAAAAAACGGGTTCTGTTGCATTATTATTAACAATCGTTAACAATATTTTTAGTAAGCACAGTCAACCTACCCCAAAAATTTAAAGGTCGTTGAACCGAATTTTAACTGCATGTCCGACAAGTAGAGATCAATATTAATTGAGAAAAAATACGTTTTGCGGTAGATTGAAGTGCTATTGGCTGTACATTTTACTTGTTTCGTATAGGTACTTGAACACAATTAGATTACCTACTAAAAGACACTCAACGGATTAACTTCTGAGGGCATGCTACAAGTGAGAATCATCAAAAAGTCAATTTTGCTATCATCATCAACTTTCGATGAATATTGCAAATAGTACTCTTTATAGAGTAATAATTATTTATTAATCAATTCTATTAATTTATTAAGTTTATTGAATTTAACACTTGCCCTTCCACTGCTTCAGCAATTGAGTACATGCGGGCTGGTGATGAGAAGAAACAGCGCATAAAACACGGTCACCTTTGTGACGCTCTTGATAGTAAAAAAATGATTAGATTTACATAATTAGAAGCGTTTAACCTCGTCAACAATCATGTTTGATTTTTACATGAATTCCATCTAACATGATTGTCAGTGAAATAATTAGTTAACACTTTAACTGTCAAAACGTAATCCCATCACCAGCGTCTGAGCCTCAACTACCGACTGAAGTTGACCTGTCAAGTCATACTTATAAGTACTGTTTAAAGTATTATACCAAGGTATCTTGGTTATTTACTCCGTGTAATAGACTATGTGTGTATGTTATTACATCATGCACGGACGTACCGAGCTAAGTCTTCAATGCATTACATGTAGTCCATAAACCTCTAACACAGGTTTTCCTACCACAGGCATTAGTAGCCCTGTTTCCTTACTGTGTGTTTAATTTAATTCAATTCATTAATACCTATTATTGTATGCCCATGCGGCGGGACACAGTTGTTCTAACCTTATTATTATATTGCCACCTCTCTGTACCTGTTATTCACAATAAATAAATTTGATTTGATTTGATTTGATTTGATTTTGATTTGTAAATTATGTTAAGCCTTTAAAATTGATGGAATCTTGTGTTACTGCTTAATAATAAACTATCAAAAAATGCATGGGCAGTTAAAGTGTTAAATAAGTTATTTACTCAATAAAAATAAATATTCCGATATTAACATCTCTATATGCTGTCCTCAAGAAAGTTTGCCAGACCCAACCTGAATTTATTAAGCTGGACCCTAGAAAGGTTTGCCGTATGCAGATAAGGGATTTATTTAGCGGAAAGGTCCGTCCCAGGGTAAGCGTTAAGCCCGGGTCCGAGATGACCAGGATTGGGCCCAAATTTATTGTCGGCTTTCGGCTTTCGCGTTGATTTATTCAGCCTTGCGTGAATGGAATCAGCGGGGTGATAATGTGGGTTTTTGCGTGTTGTTATTTTGGATGTGTTGTGGAAGATGGATAGCGGTAAGGGTTTGAAGAAGATAACTTGGAACGGTGAATGTATGTGGATGATGTTATTGTAAATAATAAATAGGTATTACAAACTAAATGCATTTTTTTTTGTTTGATTGATATGAAAGAAAGTAATTTGCAGGTTGCTTAGTTTTTAATCTAGTTGATTGATTTGAAATTCAATTCAATTTACTAAATATTTTATAGGGGAACTCCACTCTTCGCAGGCAAGTTAAGGCAAGCTTAAAGCCTCAGAAGCGAGGGTCAAATTAATACGGGCCCTCCGGAGGATAAGGGTCCGAAGAGTCGCCACTCACCTAGAGCTGTCCTTTCAGAGGGGTCGTTAAAGGCAGTCCGCGTTTTTTTTATTTTTTACAAATAGCTACTCTGGTTTACATTGTTTACTGATCAAAATGTGATCGCGGCCATACTAGTAACGCAATTTTTATTGAATAATAATCATTTAATTTTAACAAACCAATTACCTCATTGAGTTGGATTTGAGCAAAAATATAATGTTTTAATGAAAAATTCATATTAATGACTGATATTCAAATTTATATGTAACCTATTTACTTTAAAATAAAAGGACAAGGTATTTTTAGACACGGTAAAATCTAAGATAATCTCGTACCCTTGCCATCTGGCATCTCGTTGATATTGGAACGGCCGGCCGCGGCCCGCACGTCCGGGCCGGCCGTAACGGCGCCAATTACGGACCGGCCGGGACGTGACGCGGGTCAAAATGGCCCGGCCATTTTGGATCTTTTACTGGGGATAAGCCGTTTTTTACTTAATCGAAACTAATATATTTGTAAGAGGCTGCACCTTCTCCTTACCACTGGGTCAAACAAAATTGATTGTATCTACTCTTGAATTGAAATTTGGAAAAGTAGGCACCTATCTTCTAGTCTATGCTGAGGTTTTGTTACTCCGGTAACATTTTTACTTATTAAGTAGTAATAGTGTTTTACTTGATTCTAAGATTTTAAATATATTTTTAGTATAAGATCGTAAACAATCATCATCATTAGCGCAGGTTTGAAATAAATTACGACATACCTACCTAGGTACTTCGACCAGCTGCTTTTTGACATAGGTACGTATCCTAAACAAACGAATTATTAGTTAGTAAAATCAGCTTGTTAGAAATAGTACATTGTTAACCTAGGGGTGAAAGTAACTTATTTAGTCCCAAGACGGGGTTTGGCGCCAATAGTTCGAGGGACTAAATAAGTCTTTAACCCCAGGTAAACACTGTGCTTTTCTTTACGAATACAAGGAAAGTAAAATTAAAAACATGAATTAGCTGAAGAAACAATTTGCCAATTTTAACAAAACCGTACCAAAGAGTATGCAATCACTACGTTTTACAACTCGAAAAACAAATGAAGATCGGATTGCTGTTTACCCGCCTGTTTTTTTTTCTGTGGCCGACCTGCTATTCAGCCATTATTTTTCATTTTCATCATTGAAAAAATGGTAAATATTTTGCCCAAATCTGTTATTATAAAGAAATAGTTGAAAGTGAACTTATAAGGTTAAAAAAAACTTTAATGAATAGGTACTTTTTTTAATTTTACATCGCGCTGTTATTGAGTGGCTGTATATAAAGTTGCAACATGGTTCATTAAGAATGTAAAAATAGAACTAGTTTTTTCTTTTTATTATTTGACAGCTGTCAGTTGAAAACGATTCTCCCTAGGGCTGAAAAGTATTACTTTCAACCCGGTTTTCAGGTAACTTCTGACCTACTTTCCGAGTATGAGTAATGAAAAATAGTTTTTCCTATAGGACTAAAAAATTGATTCTTATTAGTATCAATAATATTCATTTATCAAATGTTTTGCTACCCGACAACAGATGGCGCGTCACAGTGTTCCAACTGAACATCGATTTATTTCTGTTTCTTATCTCATTCATAGCTTGTGTCTTATCCTCTATCTTCTTTCGTCCTCGGCCGGTCCTTCATAACCCAAAAGTTGGCCCTTTAAAGTACACATGTAGCGTGGCCAAAACACGTGCGTTTTACGAGCCCCCCACCACCCCGCTATTGGCTCACCGCGAGACCTTTTTCCAATTTAGGGTTAGCTAAGGCTGTTAAGGGATGTAAACTACCCGAGAGATAGCACAATTGATAAAAACTGTGTTTAAATTGTTATTAGTCATAATAGACTGAGTCATAAAGAAGCAAAGTCAGCAACATCCCTTCAAGATTTTTTTTGATTTATGCGTCATGCAGTAGCTTTTAATCATTATGATGATGCTGTTTTTGCCACTAACCTGAGTTTCTTATGTCTGTTTTGTATAGGATATTGCTGGTTTAGCTACGATTTTATTGTTTTATCAAAATATGTTGACGTTTTACTACGAGACTGCATTTAAAGTTGCTACAGTAAAAAAAGTGGATGTTGCTGACTTTGCTTCTATATGACTCAGATAATAAAGATCTTCAATACAAAGCCAACGTCACAATGAATCCGTTTTTAACTTTAAAACAACAACCAAGCAGTCGCATGGGACCGCAATTACATTACATTTAAGTATTTGACGACCGTCTGGTGCAGTGGTTCGCGCTCCGGACTACAAATCCAACGGTTGCGGGTTCGAATCCCGCAAGGGGCAAATGATCGTGTGATGAGCACGAGCATTTGTCGGTACCTATGTCATGAGTGTTTATAACAATATTTAAGTATGTTTAAACCCGTTATCTAGTCGCCATAGCACAAACTTTGATTAGTTGGGGCTAAATAAATAGTGTAATTGTAAAAAAAAGATGTTTCTCGGATCGTCCGGTGTAAACCTAGCTACGGCTAGTAAACATGTGATCAGATCAGACCATCATCATCATTTCAGCCATTTCGGCTTCCTGCAACTGGGAGCGGATCGACACTAGATTGCGACTTCTGTTAAATTTCTGGAATTGGCCCAGGCCATTTCACATGAACACTACTAGGTACCGTTTTAACCTATATTTTACTTAATTATTTTCTTTTGTAACCTGTTATTGACGTGAAAGAGCAAAATAGTTTAGGTTCGTCATCCTTAGACGTCTTTAAATTTTATCAAATTGTAGGTACTTTGCAAATTATAAAAAGTTGATGTTTTTTTTTGTAATGTAACAACAAATTTACGGTTTCCGGACTTTTTCCTTTACTTAGGTATGCTGACATTGCTTTTTGCGAAATTTAATGATTCTAGTTCAACGGCAAGGACCCTAGACCCCTTTCCTAGATTTTGATTTCCTTGAAAGCATTCAAATGCGGCTATCAGCCATATCTTTATTGCGTTGACATAAACGTTTGATTTTTCACAGCTTCAAAAGATTTCAGACTTAAGAATGTAATATTAATTTAAACCTGATATCTCCACGCGTTCGTCTTGGTCTTGACCGACAGACAGATAAAAACGAAGTGATCCAATAAAGTTTCATTTTAACAATTTTAGGTACGGAACCGTAAAAACTAACTCGCACTTGCCTCCCATGATCTACGACCCGTTTGCGTGTGCCCGGCAGTCGTTAGCCGGCGGTCGGATCGTGATCGATGGCGCTAATACTTCATCGCTCGGTCAATGCGTGTTTGTTTGAAATTTGCTAGCAAACAGCCCGTCGTGAAAACGATATCTAAACGGATCCAATGACTGTAAAAGACAGTTTATTTGGGTTCATGAGTATTGAAATCTCTTTTTATCACGAAAAAAAAACTAGATTTATGCGAAGATGAGATAAAAATGTGTAGATTTAGAAACTGCTCAGTTCTCACCAGAATATTTGTCTTGTAAACCTTATTACATAAAAACAGGTGAGAAAAGCGATCACTTGATCAAAGAAACTTTTCTTGCGCTGCTTCTTCTCGGCTGTAGTCCACAAATTGTCCAGAATTAGAAATTGGTTAAAAAATAAGAGACGCGTAACTGTATTTTATTTTACTGACTCCTTTATATATATTTTTAAATTATCTGTGCTACGCGTTGGGCGCCAGTTTTATTTGATAAGCATAGGTCGGGTGAGATATGCAATAACAGAAGGTAACTAATAGGTAAAGATAGAGTTTTTCAGATGGGACTCGATAGCAAAATCATAAAGCATAATGGTCCAAGAATTCACGAGACAGATTGTGTTAGAAATTAAAACTGTAAGAGATCATCTACTCGTAATTTTAACACATCTTTATTAGCTTTACTTAGGTATAATGTTATAAATAACAGCTAACCTATGTAGATCAAGTCTTTTTTAATCTACTTCCAACTGTCATATTCGGATGATATGAGTAATAAAATAATTTGATACCCCGTGTTGATCTTATGATGGAGTCAGGAGGTAAATTGTAGAACTGTTCAGTGCACCCACCTTCCAGTAATGTAGAAGCCCTTGCTAATAAAGATTTAAGCAATCTAAATTCCCATTAAGCGATATTATAAAGGCAAGTACCTACACACAAACGCTATTAGGTTACATTTTATTTTATCAATACCAAGGAGCAAAGTAACGAAAATAAAAGTTTGTTAACAAAATATTTTTTATTTACACAATACAAACGAATCATGATTTACAGATCAAACCAATTTCAAATACATCTGGGAAAATGTAAGTGCAATGTCAGATTACCTACATTAGACCTGGTTTCCACCAAAGCGGAGCGGACTTCGCTTTGGCATTTGTGAAAACACAGCTCCTCTCATCTTGTCTCCGCTTTGGTGGAAATCAGGCTTTATACGCGCAGATCTTGGCCACCTTCCGTACAACGTACATTCCATACGAAAACAAGAAGTTATTTTGTAAAGTAATATTTACGATGAGATAAAAAAGTCAACGCCCGTACGATCCTTTATGCGAAATTGTCAAATTCGCAAATCGTCAAGCGGTCGCAATCTGCCAAATTCCCAAAATGTCAAATTCGCAAATGGTCAAATTCGCAAAATGTCAAATTCGCAAAATGTCAAATTCGCAAATTATCAAATTCGCAAAATGTCAAATGCGCAAATTGTCAAATTCGCAAAATGTCAAGTTTTCAAAATGTATGGTTGTTTAGGTTTAATAATAAAAGTCAAGTAATTAATTGGCAGAACTTTTAATTATTAAAATGGCAAGGTTTTTTTTTAAATATGAAACCATAAAACCGTAATATAAAATCAACAACAAAATCAAAATCCTAATATTTTCGTGTTATATCAAATCAACAAAACAAAAACAAATGTTTATAGATAAGTCATTGTATATAAAGAATCATGTGTTTTTTTAAGAAGGTTAAGAAGGTTGGCACAATAGGTTGAATCGCCGCCCAGTACCGAGTATCAAATCAACAAAACAAAAACAAATACAAAGACATCTATAAACATTTGTTTTTGTTTTGTTGATTTGATATAACACGAAAATATTAGGATTTTGATTTTATAGTACGGTTTTATGGTTTCATATTTAAAAAAACTTGCCATTTTAATGATAAGTTCTGCCAATTAATTACTTGACTTTTATTATTAAACCTAAACAACTGGACATTTTGAAAACTTGACATTTTGCGAATTTGAAAATTTGCGCATTTGACATTTTGCGAATTTAACAATTTGCGAATTTGACATTTTGCGAATTTGACAATTTGCGAGTTTGACAATTTGCGAATTTGGCAGATTGCGACCGCTTGACAATTTGCGAATTTGACAATTTGCGCATAAAGGCGTACGATCTTGCTTTCTTACAAAAATTCATATATACCGAGATGTAACGGTTTAAAGTGTATAATTTTTTTGCGTTAGGATGATCTTGGCGCTCGCGCTCTTCAGATATTTTAGACATAATTAATATCATAGTTATGAATATTGCACATTAGAATCATCGTTTCCCACCCTTCTGAAAATCGAAGTATCATTTAAGTATCTCTAACAACACTCCAAACCAAAACTAAATTGGCCGTAGGTATTTAATTTCCACGACTACTTTTATATGACAAAGTAGGTCTGTATTTTTTTTTTATTGAAGTTACAGAAATAATAATACAATAGAAAAAAAATTACACATCTATAATACTGCTTTTCAATTATGTTTAGCGTTTTCATATAAAATCAAATTATTAAACATTTATGGATTGGGACCAGTTGACATTTGTTACAAGAATAATATACAGGGTTACATTGTAAAGGGGTCTCAAATTTAAAAAATAAGATCTAGGGAAGAAGCGTCTAAAGAAGCGTCTTAATCATTATTATTTTTAATAATCGTAAGTGATGAAAAGAAAATACTTTAAAATATCCGATAATAAAGTCAATAGAGTCTACGAAAGCTGCGCGGACATTCATCAGAGGCGTAGGTACGGCAAGCCATCAAGGACCTTACGCAGTGCACATACGGTACATTTTTTTCATGAATGAGTTAAATTATCCACGCGTACGATTTTTAACAGCGGATATAAAATTTTTTTTTTTGTTCTTTGCATAGTTCTGCACTCCTAAAGATTTGGCACCCTTTTGCAATGTAACATTATTTTATACAATGAGCAATAAATCAATTCAATTTTGGAATGACTGACTCGATCAAAATGTCGTGTAACATTATGTTAAAATCAATTCAGAATGAGTTTAAGCTTTTCAGTTTTCGATTTCGGCTCAATTTGGAATGCGCTCTAAACTGTTTTGTTGCGAGATGCGAATAGTTTTGTCGCAAGATGCCAATAATTTTGTCGCGAGATGTGAATAGTTTTGTCGCAAGATGTGAATAGTTTTGTTGCGAGATGCGAATAGTTTCGTTGTGAGATGTAAATAGTTTTATCGCGAGAGTGCGACAGATGATGAACGCGATGTTCATAATTAGATAATTTCCAATGACTCGTAGTTCTATTTTTAACTTGTCATTGTTTGGGAAAGAAATTTAAGGATATAAAAAAATACAACATTACTCCTACACTTTTATACAATTTATTACAAAACAATTTACCTAATTCAGTTAAATTGCACATTTTATAAAGATATTAATTTGTTTAATATACATTTATGTAACATATTTCTTTTGTTATACACAAAAATTTGAATAAACCACAACATTTACTTTATTCTTTAAATTTAAATCATAATTTTACGTGTAGATCATAAATTACAAATATTATTACATGCCTTGTGGATATTCACTAATTAATTTCGAATGTCTATATTGTGTATAAGAAGCTCAATTTTCAGCCATTAGCTTATAGTCATAAGATTCATTATTTAATGCAAGTCTAGTTTAGTATCAGCTGTTTTGATAATAACGTAATAAGAACCATATACAAAAATGCAGTAGTAGTAGCATTTTCTCAATTGAGACTCTAATTTTAGTCATTAATGTTGAAAATCGGGTGATGAAATTAGACACAGTGCGTTAGTTTGCTGATCTGTTTGTCATAATGTTATTTTCTGAACTATTTAAGATACAACTGATTTTAAACTTTGACCGCAACATAAGCATAATATTATTTTGTCATGTGTTTTTAGTCTTTGCTGATGATTTGCACAATAGTTTTTATAATTTTGTTTCCTTTCTCGTAGTGTAGTAGGTTCAAACTAGGATCGTTAATCTTCTCTTCTAGAAGATTTATCAATTCTATCCGTATTGTTTTTAGCATTTCGGCCACCTGTCAATAAAACAAAATCAATCAATGATGTATGCTGACGATATCGCACTGGTGGACGCGGACAGGGGCAGGCTGGTGAGACGGGTGAACGAGTGGAAGCAGTCGCTTGAGAGCGGTGGTCTGAAACTCAAAGTGGCGAAGACCGAGTACCTGGCCTGTAACTCTACAGATCCAACACCCGTTCGCATAGGCGGAGACAAGGTCGAGCGCAAGGACCAGTTTAAATACCTTGGATCTGTACTTCACGCGTCCGGAGACATCGATTGCGACGTCAAAGCACGCATTGCTGCTGCGTGGGCCAAATGGCAAGAGGTGACTGGTGTCATTTGTGACCCCAGAATGCCGGTTAAGCTTAAAGGACAGATCTATAAGTCCATCATTAGGCCTGTTCTTTTATATGGCAGCGAAGCATGGCCGCTACTTGAGCGACACAAGCAGGAGCTGCGTGTCACGGAGATGAATATGCTGCGGTGGATGTGCGGAGTCACGCGTAAGGACCGCGTGAGGAACTCGCGCATCCGCGGTAGCCTTCGTGTCCGTGATATTGCAGACAAACTGCAGGAGAGTCGCCTACGCTGGTACGGCCATGTTTTGCGGAAACCGGCAAGCTACGTAGGAAACAAATGTCTGGCCATGCCGCCACCGCCAGGTCCTGGCAAAAGAGGTAGACCCAAGAAATGCTGGCTTGACGTTGTGAGGGCTGACATGCGAGCCAATGATCTCACAACTAGAGACGCTCAAGACCGCGCGAAGTGGAGGAGCAAATCAAGGAAAGCGGACCCTGGGCTCCGAAGCAATGGCTTTGGACGCAACCGGGATTGACCGTATAGATGATGATGAATCAAATAATTATTTTAAATTATTAGAAAATCAAACAAGAAACGTCGGTCAAATGTAAATGCATGGGATTCTGCAATGAGGCTAAGTTCCGCATTTTGTTGGAAGACTAAGCCCAAACTTGCGCTGAGGAACCCCAAACTAAATGAATAAAGAAACGGAGGTACGGGACGGTCCAACTCGAACTGATCGGTTTTTACAACAATAAACAATTGAAAATGGCTTTAGTTATTGATAAAGTTTTATTTGTTTCTAAAAGATATGCGTAGACATTCCGTCGTTTACTGTATTTGTAATCTCTAGTTTTTGTCTCACCTCGTGTTTCTCCACTTGGAACATAATCCAACCATCTTCTAAAGAAACAATGAACGTCCCATTGTGAAGCTCCACCGACAAACTGCAACCTGTAAAGAAATAAAAACAATGTATGTATTTATTCTTTGATTGATAAAATAATCATAAACGCGGCTTGCGCTCTTAATATTAGAAAGAAGTATTAATAATAGGTGGCAGACTGGCTGATGCCTAAGGTCTGATTTACACCCTAGAAAAAGTACATTACCCCAGATGATATGGCATTCAGTCTCGAGTCTCGCACCTGATGACACTGTGATTTCATCTAGCCGAAACCTCTTAATTGAGCGCATTATCAACTGGTAGTCATAAGACGAAAAAGTAGTTTTAAATACTATATGAATCATAAACGTTGTGAACTTTGTTACCAAGTTATTATTGTTCCTAAAATAACGTGTTGGGCGCCAGTACATTAAAACTGGCGCCCAACTTGGAAGTTTCATTAAATTGCGTTAAGATTAACAATTAAATCAGGCATGATTTCAACTGTTACTATATACTTATGCACTATGAAATACTCTGATAAAAACCCCATCTCTCTGGACTTTTTGCTAACATACATTATAAAGTTCTATAATCAACCTTAAGAATATAACATTTTGCGTCCTCACATTGTAGTTACTTGCCTTAAAATTAAGTAGCAAACTATAGATCAATCTTACCTGAGAATAGCACCAACGGTAATTGCGGCACCATAGAGCACTCTCTTATAAATACTCTTGAAGTCTTGACCTTCTCCTGATATACTAAGTATGGGCTACCGAAGTAGCCCACGCTCGCGTTAACGGAAGACGGGTGCAGGGCCACGTAGCCGTCTGTTTTCGTCTTGAATTTGAGCTCGTCGGGCGTCGGCTGACGAGGGATGGCCCCACCGGCTTGCATGTGGAAGGATTTTTCTGGTGTTAGGACCTGAAAATTGATTATTATTTTGAAGAATGCTTGATTGCTTGTGGTTCGTTTTTCGGCCTACTAAACAAATGGTTTTGTGTTCGAAAGGGCATTGACTATGATCCTTTGCATGTATGGATACTGAGAGAATTGAGAGAATTTAGTCTACATATTATAAGCTTTGCTTAGTTTGGGGATAGATGATTATGTAAATGTTGGAGGTTAGTAAAGCTGTGGTCTAAATCTTGTCTTAATTTTCTTGTCTTAATAATCTTCTCTCGCGAATTTCAGCACGTACCTCTGGATATTTTGTTATCTTTGTACGGATTTATGGCAGCTCAGCGGTTAGGGCAAACATCAAGAGACAGTCTGCACATTAAGACAACACTGCAGTTGTGGAAAAATAATCTAATTCCCTTGTCAAAGGGTTACGAGGATCTGATGGTTTTAAGTAACGTTCTTCATCATCATCGTTTCAGCCATAGGACGTCCACTGCTGACGGGCGTGCATTGCATATAGGCTATTAAGCTGTGCCTACCTCCCTTCAAATAAAACTAATCGTACTGTTAAAAAGAATTGTAATTTAAAAAACGAAACATACATAATTAACAATTATGCCAATAAACAGAATCGTATAAAAATATTATATTCGCAAAAACCTACTTCTACTAAAACTCAAAAATGCGCTCGCTATAGAATTGACCAGTAGGCTCTGCAGAGACAGCCTACTTGCGTAGCGCGAAATTCACGCGATTTTCGCTCTTCCGTACAGCGACCAAAATACTGCCCGTAATACGGAAAAATAAAAAAGTCCGTTACTTTCATAGAATAAAACTTGACAGTTGACATTCGCAATTTATCCGCTTGACATAGGTGGGACTAAGGTCGAGTAGGCAAGACTACTGTAATCCGTCTAAATGCAAGACTCAGTGAGCGTATACAATAATACATTAACAATAGTACATTTTTCCATTGGCCGGGTAATTGAGTTCCGAATTATGCTGAAATCGATCTTGGCGTGCTCGAACACATTTATATTAGCAGGGTTTTAAATACGCCAGTCTATTTTGGCTCAATTCGGAACAAGTTTAGTGATCTGTGATTTACGATTTCAAATGTAACCTCAAATATAGCAATATTATAGATTTTTAACAATATTCTTGATTAATCTTGTGTTAAGTGGTTAAAAGTTAGTTGTTGTAATAGTTGAAGCGTATTAAAATGCGGTGAACAAATAACAAAGTCATAAAACTAGATAACTATGTTAACTCGACAAAAACGCCGGAGCCGCCAATTTGTTGTTTGTTTACCTCTCGTGATAAGTTATGTTTTTGTTACCAAACAATGAAGATTCTTAAATAAAGTGGTTTAATAAGCTTATCGGTGCAAACATGATGAAAGATTACAGACTGGTTATAGGTGCGCGAAAAAGTGATAACTAGGGAATGATTTTTATGCACTATGAATATCAATAAAATGACATGTTATGATAATTCATGCATTTTTTGTGATATTTGTGGTGCTCCATAAAAATCTTCACTGCCTTAAATTATATATTCTCGCCTTGAAACGCTAAAATTGGTAAGTCTTATTTCAAATAATTGATTTTAATAGCAAGATCTTTTGTGATGATGTTACTGCCTAGTGCCTACTGACTGCTCAACATGGCCTATGACTCCCCCGTTGACTTCTAGATTGGCCGATTGAAAGCGGCCTGCATCCAGCGGCTTCCTGCGACCTTTACCGGGTCGTCTTTCCACCCACAAGGTGGATTAAGTCACATTACGAGTATTACGACTCCAGAATATGCTTAAAACTATTGAAAAGTATATTGGTGTCAATAGATGCCTTAAATCATATTCACATTTTAAAAATGATATAATTACCTTGACAACGTTCGGATACAACGCAGCACAAAGAATTGCAGCTAAAAGCCGATCATTGTTGCCGTTGGCATTCAACTGCAAACAAAAAAAATCAGTTTGAGCATAACAACTTAACACTAGTACCTACAACGAATAAAATAAGCAATATCAGCTAAAGAGCTGATAGTGCAGCTTAATTACAACTCTCCTTATGGAAGCATTATTCAAAACACTTTGATAACTAAATGGACGAGCATTTAAAAATGTGAGAAAGCAAAAGAAATTTCCATGTCGTTAAAATGAATGTTGTGGTATTTAAGCAGAAAAAAATTCTTTTTTCACACATTGTCTATACAATTAACTTTGACGACCTCCGTAGCCGAGAGGCGAGTATACCGGACTTGGTGACGCTATCTCTGAGGTCCCGGGTTCGATTCCCGGTCGGTCAATGTAGAAAAATAACTTTTCTATATTGTCTCGGGTCTGGGTGTTGTGGTACCGTCGTTGTTTCTGATTTCTGTAACACAAGTGCTTAAGCTACTTTTCACAGGATCAGAGCAATGTATGTGATGTTGTCCAGATTTATTAAAAAAAAAAAAAAAACTACGCGTTAAAAAATAAAACTGTCAAACTGACAGCAATAAGTACGTCATATCAGCAAATATTTAATAACAATTTGGCATATTAGCCAAAATTATGTTAAAGAGTTAAACTTATCTTATTTATCTGTCAAACACTATAGAACTGAAAAAAAAGAAACTAAAAAAATCGTAACTCGAAAGCTACGAAAAATCGTAGAGCATACATAGAGGTGATTCAGATACCTCTCAACACGAGGCACCTAAAAAAAAAATATTTGGACGTTACTTCTGGCCATCTGTATAATCACTATTATATTATCTGCCAAACTGCATAGCAGTTTGTCGGCAGTAATTCTCGTCTACAATGTTATACATAAATACTATCTTTACTCACATTAATTAAACTTTTGATATTATCTTATGTACAGTCAACGACAGGTCAACCCATCCAAATAGTCAAAGGTCATCAAACCGAGTTTTAACTTAAAGTCCGTCACGCAGAGATCAATATCAATTGAGAAAACTTTGACGGCCCGTGACGGGTTGACGAGCTGTTGTCTGTACCAACAACTACGGTACTAATAATAGGTATATTTTAGTAATTTTAACTGTACAAGACAGCATCATGCGGTTATATGACTTACCACTTCACCAGTAAGGCTTTCCACCGAGTCTTTCCTCATCTTCTTCCTCAAATCGGGCATGTCCGGCACGAAGCCGATGGACGCTAACAACCCTAATAGCTGGTGTTTGATGTCGGCCATCATCGTCATCGTCTTGTGCGAGAGGAAGTTTTCGCTCGCAAACACCAGGGCGGCGTGCGTGCTCCGTTTCATTGCTAGCTGCCATTTCTGGAGATTCCAAAATATAATAAATAAATAATAATAAATATACTCAAGAAAAGATGGTGTGACGATTTGGTTAACCTGACGAGGGATCGGGATTCATTTGCGATAGATAGAGATTCGAAGAGTCTGGGGGAGACCTTTGCCCAGCAGTGGGATTGAATAGGTTAAAAAATTCGCACTATCAGGGTCTCGAAGTAAGAAATTAACATCGATTTATCACGAGGTACTAGAGAATATAAATATTGGACAACTTCACATACATTGCTCTGATGCTAACGTCTAAATCACTAGTGGTATAGAAATCACCACACACAACACCACAGACAATGTATAGATATGTGTATTTATGATCATGGGGCATCTCTCAGCACACCCACGCCCAAGTCAATTCAGAATAGATCGTTTTCTGAATTTATTGATCGTTCAATGCGAATTACTGCGCTACTATACCAATCGTTATACAGGGTGACTTTTTAATGATTACACGAATTTAAAATGTGTTCTACTCATGAATACAACTTTTAGAAGACTAACAGGAAAACCTAAAAAAAAATTCAGCTGTTCCAATAATTTTTGTCGAATAGTATTGCGACTTTAGTGTGGAAAGGACGACGATTGATTAAATTATAGCATTGCGAACTTACCCTGTATGCTCTTAATGTAGTAAGTTGATCGCTGTTGAAGCAAGCAAATTCTTTTCGCTTTGCATCGGCCTCCGACTGAAATTAAAAGATTAAATATAGATAAACGCTTCGCTCGTTATTTACACCACTTGTTATTTAAAACATTGATGTTTTTTTAATTATTTTAGAGCACCAGGTAAATTGATAGCGCATAATGCACAACTTATGTAACGCCAGGAAATACATATACAGGGTGTTTAAAGGAATAGTCCACTAATTAAAACCACGCAAACTGCTACTGATGTAAAGAAACGATAACGTAAAACGATTTCTAAAAAAAGGCAAAGTGCGTGTCGTGCTACGGGAATTGTAGGGTTTCGTAGCTTTTTGACACAATAGAGGGGTGATGACACTTGACTATTACAAGAATGGCAGTTTTTTTTAAATAAACTGAATTTACTTTGACAACGGTCGGCAAGACCAAACACACTGGCGCCATCTGAGATTAACTTTGCCTGTGCTTCCCGATTGCGCGGTTTCAAAGTGTCCTATTCTTTTGTATCCCCTGTACATAAATAAATAAATATTAAACAACATCAAATACATTGCTCTGATCCTAAGTAACTAGCTTAAGCACTTTTGTTAAAGAAATTGGAAACAACGACGGTACCACAACACCTAGTTCCGAGAACGTACCACATCGATCCAACCGAGAATCGAACCCGGGACCTCGGAGATGGCGAACGCCTAGACCGGCGTATTCGCTCGCGGCTAACTATATGCTTACCTTCTTCCCAAAAGGCGCGACAAAAGGGCTCTTGTGGCTCAAACAAGCCGCCATAGTCAAGGCAGAGTCGACGCAACAGAATATAGCACCGAACAGCATCAGCTTCCCTATCCGCACGTCCACCGGCAGCGCCGCCAAGTGCCTCCCGAGCGCGGTCAGGGCGAAAGCCTTGTCTAGAGCACCCACGTCTTGCAGCCGGGAGAGAGCGCCATCTATGTTCGGTTTTGTGGGCGGTTCTATCGTTTTACCTGGGTGAAAAGGTAAGCAAATAAATATGAGCTAGATAATTACATCAATTGTTATGGTCTGGATGTGAGGAATTAATCGATTGACCGTCTGGTGTAGTGGTTCGCGCTCTGGACTTTGACGCCCGGCGGTTGCGGGTTCGAATCCCGCAAGGGGCAAATGTTTGTGTGATGAGCACGAGCATTTGTACCTAATTCATGGATGTTTATAAAACGTATTTAAGTAAGTTTATCCGTTATTAAGTCGCCATAGTACAAGCTTTGCTTAGTTTGGGGCTAAATAATTAGTGTAATTGTGGAAACAATTTTTTTTATTTTTTATTTATCAACATCGTACGGGGCAATAAATTCAGCCAGAGGCGAATTTTGACAAGTTTGATTTTATGAATAGACCAAAGCGTTTGTTCGGGTTACCTATCTTATGTTCGAAAGGTTGTTTACCGAATTTTATTTCACCGAAAACTTTACGACTAATTTCGTTTCGCCTTTTTTCATTTTATCGAAATGACCTTTGCCACTGTATCAGTTGACCTATTATCAATTCGTTTATTATTGTTACCCCGACGTTTCATTTTTTCTAAAAACTTATTACCGAACTTGGCTTGGCCGAAATAACATTTGTTCGAAGTATAATGTTTCAACTATATATTAATTATTTTATTATGTCACATACAACATTTGCCAAAGCTATTAATGTTAGATGATTTAGTTTCCAGCAAAATGCTTCCAATATTATAATAATTAATCCTTCATCCTAATCCTTATAATTTATCCTTAGTTTTTAAGCGCTCGGCGGCCGCTGCCGCGGCACGCTCGCTCCGTTCGCTCGCCTTCGCGCTGTGTGCGGTCACTGTTCTAACCTAACCTAACCATGCTGCAAAATTGCGTGCAAGTCTGCACGTATGACTGCATGCATGCAGACAAACAAGCAAGCAATGCATGCATGCAAACAAGCAAGCAATTCATTCACGCTGTGTGTGGTCACTGTTCTAACCTAACTTAACCAATTTAGTCCTATTATATACGCAGTATTCTGGTAAATGAAAAAGGTTTTAAAAAAAGACTTCGGCCAACAGTAAAAAGTTATTCCAAAAATCGATGAAACGTAGTTCGATAAAATGATACTTATGTCAAGAGATATTTCGATGGACTAAAAATATGTCAAATGATACATATAGCAAAAGAAATGTCGGTCTATAATTTTCGGCCAACTGAAATTCTGTCAAGTAATCGGTTACCGTTTGTTCGAAAATACATGTCTTATTTTTATTATTTAATTAATTCTCAAAAAAAAAAACGTTTCCATGCAAACTGATATCATCAAGTGCCTATTTATGCGATTTCCCTATAAATAAAATTGCTGTATTTAAGCATTAGAATCACCCCTAATAGGTATTGCGTTACTTCATTAATTTTTGAACTTTTTGAACTTGACATAAGGTCGAAAACAATCATTTTTACATTTGCCATAAAGAGCGCTTCTTACCGTTAAATGTCGCTGTTCAGTTGGCTAACATTTTTGAATGTGGAAAAACAGTAACACTAGCTGCAGTTCGCAACTTCGTTTGCGTGATCTTTAGTTTAGACCAACTATGGTTTAACAAAGATCAAGCGAACGAGTGGCGGGCAACAGCTAGTACAACTAGCGGCACGGATCTTGAGCGCTGGCCGAAAGAGGCGCAGAAGACTATTACGATTACGTGATTAGCCAGTCGCGTGACGCGTCGTCACCGCCGGCCGGGATTTGTTGCTTTCTCCGCGTACGACAATTCTCATGCGACGATCGTCTCGTAAAATCTCGTAAGATGCGCAAAGCGATCCCCACTCTTTCCTCCCACGCTCAAGATCCGTGCCGGGGATTGAATCTTACTAAAGCTTATTTTGGACTTCCACTTCTTTGACTTCCAGATTGGCCGGTTGGAAGCAGCCTGCACCCAGCGTCTCCCTGCAACCTTCACGACAGATCGTGGACGTCCTATGGCTGAAATGATGATGACGATGAAAGCTTACCTAAAACTTCATGCACACTCATATCTTGGAACAGGGAGAGTATCTTGATCTTCAACACCAGCTGTTCGAGCGGTATCCTGTGTATCTCCGGCACGGGTTGCTCGAGTATGTGGTGGTTGTATCTGTGCGAGGTGTAGAGGTGCACGCACACGCCCGGCATGACGCGGCCGGCGCGGCCGCGACGTTGCTTCGCGTTGGCGCGGGACACCCACACTAGGTCTAGGGATTCCATGTTCCGGTTGGAGTCGAATCTGAAATTAATTACAATTCAAATACTATTTTATTTTTATTTTATTTTTTACAAAATCCACAGCTCTTAAGTACAGAATACATTTTCTTGGTGACAAAGCAGACTGCCAGTATTGGATTTACATTTTGTTACATTTTATACAATACGTGTTAAAGAGGGGAACGTGAACTTACACCATACAATCAACAATGTGCATAATATGTGTGTGTGTGTGTGTGTGTGTGTGTGTTAATATTTATTTATTTATTTATCTATCACACCCAAAATGCCTTTCTTAAATAACTGTTTACTCGAACAAAGATGATCAACGATATGAAAGTGTTTGTTATATGATCGCGATATGCGACATACAACAGAGTTTTGACCATAATTCGTTCGCGTGCTAAGGACATGAAATAAGTATAACCTACGTATACCAAAAAAACGTTCATACACTCGCGCACACTTGCACACATAGATAGATAGATACTCTTTATTGCACACCATACAAGTAAATTACACATGATTCTTACAGAAAGATGTACAATTTAGGCGGTCTTATCGCTAATAGCGATCTCTTCCAGACAACCTTCAGGTAGAGGACAGCCATTAGATAAAGAGGAAGGTGTTGCAGAGTTCTTAAAATTCTTAAATTTACCTGATACAAATAGGATTGTAAAAATTTATTGCATAGACGTATGCATACAGAAATAAATAAATAAAAATAAAATAAATACATAACAATATTTATACATACATACACTAAACATACTTACACACAAACAAGATTATTAGATAAGCATAAAAATTTCCAGAAACTAAACCAAATAATGTATTCTTTCGTAAGTATCTTAAAATTGTTATGGCAGAGAGTCCCTTAATACAGGTATAATAATACTTAAAAGGAGACCCTAGCATAAAGTTATATTTTAATGAGATAAGTACTGTATAAAGACCTCGATAGTAATAATAAGTACTAACTAAAGATCGGCGACCTTCGTAGCCGAGAAGCGAGCATACCGGACTTGGTGTCGCTATCTATGAGGTTCCGGGTTCGAATCCCGGTCGGGTCAATGTAGGAAAATAACTTTTCTATATTGTCTCGGGTCTGGGTGTTGTGGTACCGTCGTTGTTTCTGATTTCTGTATGTCACACAAGTGCTTTGGCTACTTACCACAGGATCAGAGCAATGTATGTGATGTTGTCTTAAAAAAAAAGATTTTTGTAGGTATTTTGTTTTTTTTTTTTAAACCTGCCAAATGTTTCAAGAAGCCGCTGGATGCAGGCCGCTTTCAAACCGGCCAATCTAAAAGTCACTGGGGGAGGCATATGTTCAGCAGTGGACGTCCTATGGATGTAATGATATTTCTATAGAAACTTCATAATATAGTATAGAGAGTTACAAATAAACAAGAAGTGCCTAGAAATCAGTGCCGCTGAACTATCTGTTTGGTATAGTATAGTTGATCTAGAAAATGACTCACACTATCAATAGTTTCTGCAATAGTATCGTGCGCAATGAGCAATATTATGACAATACTATTTTACAAACTATAGTGTAATTTTGTAATTTACTAGAAACTAAACAGTAAAAAAATCTGCTGTTTGAGGGTCACCAGTAACAGTGTTCCCGTAGTGATGATAGAAGAATGATAACGATTTTAATTTTCAACGTTGACCCCATATAGTAAAAGTTGTTTGTACTGATGTACACATTCGTCTCCTTTTTGGGTACTGTTCAGAACAACACCTTGTAAATGTATTATATTCATGTTGGTATGTATTGTGTCTTATTTATTAATAAGAATAATATTCTTACCTCTTCTCCTTCATCCGGCCGCAGTCGACAACGAACACGCAGTCGTCTATCGTGACAGACGTTTCCGCTATGTTAGTAGAGAGAACTATCTTGCGAGCGCCCGGTTTTGGCTTCTTGAACACTAATGCTTGCTCTTCGCTGGATAGCGTCGAGTGTAAGGGCACTAGGACGAACTTGCCGGTCCTAAAAAAAATTAGTAAATGCCTTTATTACACGTGCCGGGTAAGGTAAGACAGTAAAATGATACTTGGCCGAGACAGTGTCGTATCGTAAGCAAGTCAATGTTTATGAAAAAGTGTGGCTATATACGTTCCACTGCAGAGCACAGGCCTCACCTTAACCACATGTTTGGGCCATACTCTACCACGCGGGCCCAGTGTAGATAAGGCCAGTGACTCAACCTTACTGTCAGATGTTATTAAGATGCTCTAAGGCCTCGGACTAGGCTTCATGACTAGTATCAAGCGATATTAGCCGGGACCGACATTTAAAGTGCCTACCGAAGCACGGAGATGCTTGTAATAAATGTCACTAAATATGGTTGGAATGGTCACCCATCCAATCACAACCGCAGCGTAGGTGGTTTAACTTCGCCAATCAGTACCAAAGTGCTGCCGTAACTTCAAAACCTATATTCTTGTTGTTTCATTGTATTATAGATTTGAATATGCAAAAAAATAGGTTTGCTTTGTTTAAATATTTACTCACTTGGGACTGAAAGTGTGGCTCTCAGCTAGTTGGTCGTGCAGAGACATTATTTCAGCGATACCTGGCAAAAATATTAAAATAGCGCCCTCTTTCGGCCACTTGTGGTCTCCATTTACTATGTATGTTAGCACATGCTCAACGAGGTCTGAATTTATCTGAAAAAATACATTAGAAATAAGATGTATACTTTTCTTTCTAAATACACTTCTGAATAATTATTTATTATTTTTTACCACTAAGGGAGCTTTTAAAATATTACATAAATTAATTATTAATTCTTTTGGGCACCATCCCTAGTGGCAGCGCTAGGGCTGATATCTTTTACATTTTTAGGTACATAAGTAGTATTTTATTTTCTATGTAAAATATTTATTTAAGTTAAGGTTAATTGTTTATATTATTTTGTAAATATATTAGGAGTATTGTAATATATATACTAATTATAACAATAAATTAATTTTTACCAAGAATTATCTTGTATAATTTATGCCAATAAAGTATTTTTTAATAAGAATACTTTATTGGCATAAATTATACAAGATAAACAATAATACACATATTATGAAAATATTATATAATAAATGATCTCTAAATTTTAGACCTTTAATCCAGTTGTTTTAAACTTTTATTGACAGTGGAAAATACATTATTATTTTTGGAAAACGTTTAATCCGTATTAAGTATAGCAATTTATAGTTAGAAACATAGGGGAATAGCTTTTTTCATGACCTTGCGTAATTGAATCAGAAACGAGGAGATTCGTAAACGATCATAAGTCGCTGACATAGCCAAACGGATTAGCATGCTGAAGTAGCAGTGGGAGGCACATAGCACCTAGAACTAACGGCCGATGGGGCAGAAAGGTTCTAAAACGGAGGCCACGTACCGGCAAGCGCAGCGTGGGACGTCCACCCACAAGGTGGACAGACGACCTGGTAAAGGTCGCAGGAAGACGATGGATGCAGGCTACTTTCAACCGGTCAATTTGGAAGACACTGGGCGAGGCCTATGTTTAGCATTGGACGTCCTATGGCTGAAATGATGATGATGATGATGATTACCTTTTCGCTATCCATAAGGTACATATTCTTGCAAGTGGTTTTACTACACTTGGGGTACCGAGCCAGCATTTGCGAGATGGCCAGATTGTCGTCCCGTATCGACTGTTTCGGCGGCTCGTTCGAATCGGCTCTCACGTCAGCTGTTTCTAATTCCGTTTCTAAGTCGGCTTTTTTGTCACCTAAATAATAAATTAAGGTATTTACACTATATTGCACAGATTTTTTAAAAAACATACAAAAAGTGGACTTAATGTGAGGTATACTCTACCAGTCGACCATTAGGTGAAAAAAAGATGCGTCAAAACAACACACCATTTGTGTAAGTAAGGAAATAACATTTTCGCATTACGAAGGTCCAGACAATTTGGTTTTGGGCCATCCACCACGCGGGCCCAGTGCGGCGCGGTGGAGGGGTGTTCTAAGGCCAGTGACTTAACCTTACTGTCACATGTTATTAATCCGCATTTAGGCCTCTCTAGGCTTCACGGCTTGTATCAAGCAATATTAGTTAGGACCAACTTTTAACGTGCCTTCCAAAGTATGGAGATGCTTGTGATAAATATGTCTAAATATGGTTGGAATGGTCACCCACCCAATTACAACCGCGACGTAAGTGGCTTAACTTTAGTTAATACTACCAAGGCGCTGCCACCACTGAGCTACAAGCGCCTCAGCTGGTACCCATAACTATTATTTATTCTGTGGTAGCATTAAATGGAATTTAAAAAAACGTATTACATGTCAGTTAGACTAAAACTAACAATTATTTATCTCGTGAGGTGGCATCTGGTGTTCTTCTCGCACTGTCAAAAAGGTTCGCTTGTGTCACTAACCTGCAGAACACCACTGACGTCATGCTTACGTCGAGTCGCGTTCAAAAAATCATAGGACGGTGACAGACGGGAGTCTCAACCGTGTATCGCATACCAAAAAAAAGTTCAGAGTACTGGCAATAGATTGAAAGGGTTTCTATGATCTCTGCGCGTAAGGTCTGTTTAATCTGTGCGTGCAAAGTTCACCATATGATTCTGACATTGCATGCGTGGGTGCGTGTTGTTAAATAATTTTGTTTGATGAATGTTTAAGTGAAAATACATTAGAATAGTGCTTAAATCGATAAAGTGAGAGTGTTTAGATGGATTTGCAGCATTAGTTTGCATAATGGAATGATATTTCAAGGTAAATTTTATAAAATGTAAACAAATATTTTGGCGGCCGCCATTGCTCGAGATTTTTGGTTAGTTTCAATATTAATTCGATAAATTCATATCAAATAAAGCTTTGATAAATCTATTTATAGAGTCAGCAACGTAATTAATTTAATAGATTTGTTTTAATAAGCCATAATTACTTACAATATCAAAATATTTAGCGCGACGGCACTTGACAACAAAAATGTATGATTTTGTTGGTCATTTTTAGAATATCAAAGTTTAATCCTTATCCTTTATTTTATGATAAATCTAAAGTAAATTTGATAAGCTTTATGAATACATATTTACTTTTTAGGAAAAATAAATGAGTTTTGTTCTACACACCATTTGTTCGAGGTACCTACCGATTTTAGGGTGATTTTGCAGCGGTATTTTCATTTACCTTAATTATGTATTAATTATTTACTTTTCTTACATTATTATTTCAAGAATAACAATATTATGAATCATTCTTTGTAATTCAGTCGTTTTTTTTGAGGCTAATTGGCCAATTTAACTTTTTGCAAAAATTTATTTTCCCGTGTTGGCGGGTGGTCTGCAAAAGACTTTTGCCAAAAAAAGCCATTATTTTGCAAAATTTTTTTGGAGTTGACTTTTTGTTTGTTTGTGCTTAAAAGCCATTGTAAATTCGTATTGATGAATAATGAAATAAATGAAAGGCAATCTCTCGATAGAATATTGTTTATTTGGTAGATAATTACCTTTTTTTGCAAAAATCGGGGAAATTTAAAGTCAGCTGGATTCATGTCGCTAATAAATCGCGTAGTTAACTCGAATTGCATAATTTAATACATAATAAAATAGGTTGTTTCCTAAGGATTCCAAAGGTATACAATACAACCCCCTTACGTGCCGGCTAAGCCACCATATGTTAGTTTGACCCAAAACGCGTCATTATCTGCGTCATGCGCTGCTCACCTGTGCCAATTGTAAGGTGAAAGTGATTTATTACCGTGCCAAAGGAAGGGTTATGGTGGAATGAGGTAAGGACACATATTTTAAAAAAAACATAGTTTGTACCTTTCTTTACTTTTCGGGCGTACGGACCATTTTCTTCTAATACGTAATTTGTTAATTCCATTATATCTTCTAAAAATAATTGTTCTACTGGGAAAGTACGACCTGAAATCAAAAACATCACATTATGTACTTTAAAACCACCTGTAGGTACATAAAAGTTACATGTTAATTATTTTATTAGTTAACTATTTTAGGGGTTTAATATGAGACCCGTCAAAAATCTTTTTTTTCGCGATTTCATGGTTGCTCCATTAGAAAAACGTCCTAATCTATTGCCTAGAGATTCCACCGTCTAATAGGAAGTTTCATTTATCTGGAAAACATTTTTTTTTTTAAAGAATCTGACAATAGTGACCTAGGTTCTTACGCTGCTTATTTTCAGCACTTACTACATTTGTCCCAAAGCAGTGGTATTGTAAGAAAATTGCCTTATATCAAATGGCCTATTTGCAGGAAAAATTAAGTAACTATTTAAACAAAGATAACATTTTCAAGGATAAAAAGATAGACAAACCTGGTATCTCCAAAACTGGGACTTTTTCAAAGTACGAAGAGAACAGATCAGCATTCAGAGTCGCACTCATCAATATCACAGTCAAATCTTTCCTCACTTTGACAAGGTCCCTCAGGATAAGGAGCAAGAAGTCACTCTCTTCGGACCTTTCGTGAACTTCGTCGACGAGTATATGGGTCACCGACTTAAGTTGTGGGTCGTATTCTAACCGCCGTAAGAGGATTCCGGTGGTGCAGAAGGTCAAACGGGTTTTCGAAGACACTTTGCTTTCTAACCGTATCTAAAATTGGACAGATTTAAAAAAAGTGAAATAAATATTCTGCAAGGTGGATGGGGATTAGTTTAGCACAGGATTAAGTCATCATTCTGTCTCTGTCAACGTCATACAAACTGATAGCTATACAGGGTTACATTGCAAAAGGGTGCCAAATCTTTAGGAGTGGCCCAGAATCAGTAACTTAATCAATAACAAAATAACAAAAAAATATATTTTCACATTTAATTATTCTTATCCGCTGTTAAAAATCGTACGCGTGGATAATTTAACTTATTCATGAAAAAATTGCACCGTATGTGCACTGCGTAAGGTCCTTGGAGGCTCGCGGTACCTACGCCTTTGATGAATGACAGAATGACCTTCCTTATATTGTTCCCTAGATCTTATTTTTTCAAATTTGGCAACCCTTTGCAATGTAACCCTGTAGAATGGTGTATAATACCATTTCAATTGATAATTCACTCATTACACACTAGCCCACAATATTTTCCCAAAGTAGAAGTAGGATAAAAAAAACTTTATAAGTGTAAAAGATATTAATTTAGGCTTATTTGCAGAAATAAATTATTAAAACTTCTGATAATATGATTCCATGGTGATTTTTCTTAACAGCAAAGCAATAATGATTACATGTTATTTACAAAATTCCAAGTGATAATCTAAACAGAAATTTGTTATTGTTCTGATCCAACAATCTTCTAGTTAATGACAATGTCAGTTATTATAAATGTGATTGATTACTATACGTCTCAAGTATTAATTCGGCTATCTGACGACATCGGAAAGATGTCAATGATAATGTAAAATCTATATTGAAATATGCTTTGTACAAGTAGCTTGACGTCATCGCTCTGTCGTCGGTACCAAAAGTTCGCTCTCTGACTGTACCTGATATCCGACAACTTGACCAGTCTTCTCCACTCTTTCCTCTGCTACTCTGTCTGCCACACCGATAGCTGATATCCTTCTAGGCTGCGTACACACAATCTCGACATGCTGTGGTCCATCCTTGTGAAACCGCTCCAACCAATCATCCAATATGTACTGGGGAACTTGTGTACTCTTGCCACATCCTGTCTCTCCGCTTATAACTACAACCTGGGGACGTAAAACTAAATTAAAGTTTAAAAAATGAACAGTTATTAATAAAACACTATGTCAGTAGCAGTTCAATACAAAATCAAAGGTAGAATTATAATAGTGCATTATATTATTTAAACATAATTGTAACCTAAGCTCTTATTTTATTACGAAAAATAAAGTCTTGGTTAAAAGGTACTAGTTTTAATAAAAAGTATTAATAAGTATGAACGGTACCGGTTATAGTAATAGCAAACAATTTAAAATGTGGAAACATTACACTTGATATAAAGGTGACATTAATTTATTGGTTAGTGTTTTTGTAATAAGGGGCTAGTGTAGTCATTTTAATTTAAACAATATCTGAATTGGATACCTGTGACTTCTTCATCGCGTTCAAAATGTCAACCCTTTTCTTCCAAGCAGGCAACTTTCTTCTACCAGACATCATTTTGTGATACCTATTGTTGTCTGTTTTCTCTGACCACATCTTCGCTATATGTTTGTTTTCCTTCAACACTTCTTCAAAGTTCACATAACTGCGGTTGTCTTTATTCTGACTTTTTTTATAGTGAGATGGTAACTTTTTTTTGTCTAAACTAGAATTTTCTATTAACTGAGGGAATAAGGGATCTGACGTTTCAGGGTAAGTTCTTGTATCAAACTTAATAAAGTTCATAATATCTTCTTCGTTATTCAACAATTCAACTAAAGAGTATATGCTAGGTATTCCATCTTGCGCTAATGTTTTAGCTTCATCCAACAACCGTGCTGTAACTTTTAAACATGTTAATTCAGGTATAACATTGTTTTTGTTTTCAGTTTTGAAAAATAATACTGGTGGCTGGTATGGGTACCATGTGTCTTCTGGGAACCTTACTTCTAATTCATAAGTTATTTTTACATTATCTTTGACATCTTCAATACTGTTCTTCTCAGCATCTTCTTTACTTTCATGTAAAAACTTACATTTAGCACCGAACCGACAAGGGCCTTTTAAATAAAGTTTACAAACTTCCTTCGGTTTCGTTTTAAAGTTGTTGTTGTAATTTATATTTTTCTTTGTTTTAGGTAATTCAAGCTCTTTGTTTTCATACATTTTAGTTAAATATTCTAAGTCTAATTTTACCGTCCATACATTATTGTCTTTAACTTTGAAACTTGTGTCGTAAATTGATTCTAAAACTGCTTTTTCGTCTGTTCTCATTTCTAGTAATTCTGCTAGGGTTGGTGTATTATCTGGTTTTTCCTGTGCTTCCACTTTGAAATATTTCATAAATAATATTTCGAGAGCTTTATCTACATTTTCTCCAGCTACTTCCAATGCTTCGGAACAATGCGGTTTGTGAAAATTGTATCTAGAAAAAATATGAAATTTCACACATTATCAATCAATAAAAATTTGTTCTTTAAAAACTGATCGAATTAGTTAGTCTATTTCATTTAAAAATTTAATTTATTATTTTAAACTTGTGAACCATAAATAAACCTAAACTACACTACTACTAGTCAACCTTTGTAAATAAAACCTAGACAGAAAAATCAACAGCAAAAACTAAAAATTTCGATCTGTTCATTGTTGTTGTGTCATAAAAAACTTAGGAGTTGGGTCTTTTATACTTACTTCTCTAATTTAGCAAGAGCAAAAGCCCTAAGCCTGGCCTCAGAGGACTCAATGTCAGGTTTGACTGTCAGGGAGTAGTCACAGCCTCCTTGCACAACCAGATTGCCTCTTTCCATCCAGTAGCGATTACTCAAGTTTGTACCTTTATCCTAAAATGTGTTTAATAAGTATTACAATTAATTTCTAACAAACTAGTAGGTATATGTGTATTTTATTTACTTATTTAAAATGAACGTAACATGGTTGTACCAAAAAAAAAATTTGGCTAAATATATATATATGGTGTATCCTAGGGTAAGTTGAATTCTTAACAGAGGCATCTTAACAAACCTAGAATCTGAACATCAAATTGTGCAATAAAAATTATGATTACAAAAATCTGAATAAGCAGTAGTGCCAAAGTTTTTTAAACATTTCTTTATTACATTATAAAAAAATGCGGAAAAAATATAAGATAATAATAGATACCTTATAAAGACTGGCACTGCCTAATTTAAAATCAGGGCCATGTATAAATCTCAAAGTATCCAGAACCAACTTTTGGGAATCGGAATTGAGTCGCACAGTTTGCATTTCCACCTTCAGATTGGGATGAGGGTCCTCCTTAGGCTCTTCTTTAGCCTTTCTGTCGAAGAAACAGGACTTTTAGTAATGATTGTGGTTGCAAAATATGATGCAAAGTAGGATAAGTACTCTAACCTTATACGAGCGTCAACAGGTTCCCTAAGGAAGAAATCTTCGGCCAATTGACGGCTTTGGTAATCCATGATGCCTTTTTGATTGTTTATAGGACAGAAACAAAAGGAATTTAAGAATTATGAGAAATAGACGTGTGCACAAAGTGCATGCAATTTGTGCTTAACGTCAAACTAACGTCAATGTCAATGTCATTGATTTTTTTTTTTTTTTTTGGTTCCATTCTTTCCTTCCTCGATGGTTGGAAAAGGCAAAGGCTTTCGCCATACAGCCAGGTCTTATGTTAAAATGTATCTTCAATGTATTTTTTTTAATTTAGAAACGTTCATCAACCGTTTCACAAATAATGTTTAAAGCTCTTCTACAGTTGAAATTATGAAATTATATAGGGCTTTATAGTTTTCTTCATTCTTGAGAAGTTCCTGTAGACGGCGCGGGATGTCTTCAGGCCTTTTATAGACTTCTAATAAATCTTCAATCAAGATAAGTCTTTGAAGTGAGAATTCAGAACACTCAAAGAAAATGTGATGGAGAGACTGAATTGGTTCATTACAAAATGTGCATGACGGGGAGGTAATCATGTTCATTCTATGCAGATGTTCGTTAAAACGACCATGCCCAATTCGTAACCGAGAGATTAATGAGTAAAATTTTCTGTTCTTGAAAGTTCCTTTAAAGAACCAGGGCACTCTTATATCATTATTTATTTCTCTATACCAGGTTCCTTTTGCTTGAAGAGTTTCCTGCCAATGCTCTGTCCATTCTCTCCGTGACGATTCTTTTATAAGAGTAGTGCAATCTGAATGTGGTAATTTAATATTCTTTGCAGGAACTAGATCCGAAGTATTTGTTATAAGTTTAGCAAAATAATCTGCTTGCTCATTGCCAGCCACACCTATATGCGAAGGAGTCCAAAAAAATATGATATCTTTACCCTCATTAATTAGCTCGACATACTTTTCTTTGATTTTTATAATTAGGTAATTTGTTTTAGCATTGTGGCATGGATTAGACAGTGCTTCTAAAACGCTCATACTATCTGATATAATAATCCACTTTTGACTGTCAAATTTTTCTATGTACTGTAAGGCAGCTAATAAGGCACATGCCTCGGCCGTGTATATACTTGTAACGGTAGGTAATTTTATTCCATGACCAGTCTTTAAGCATGGATCATAAAATGCCATAGAAACATTTTCTACCGTTTTTGCACCATCCGTATAAATCTGCCTGTATCCTTCCCAATCATTAAGTTCATTATGTACAACATATTTACAAAACAGTTTTTTATTAATAATAATCTTCATTTCAAAAAATTTACTTTGATAAAGACCACTATAACATGGTAATTCATCACTTGTATGAACATTGTTTTCGTCTTTTAACTTTTTAACATCTCTTAATGCTATATTTAAATAGGAAGTGAAATTAGCATTAAATAACTTTCTTAATAATATACTATTATTTACAACCAATAATTTCATCAAAAATATTTTCCGGAGATAATCAAACCGTATATCTAATGGAGGCAAATTGCATTCAATTTGCATTGAATTAATCGGTGACGTGTTCATAGCACCTAAGATAATGCGTAAATTTTTATTTTGGACTTTATTAAGTTTCTCGACGAGCTTTTTGTCTGATGCAAAACAAAAGAAAGCGTATTCGAAATGGCTTCTCACCAGAGATTTGTATAATACCAGCAGTATTTTAGGGTCAGCGCCCCATTGAGTACCAGTTAGAGATTTAAGAATATTAGTAGCTCTGAGTGATCGTTCTATGAGACAGTCGACATACATTTTCCAGGAGAAGTTTTGTTGGAAAATAACACCTAAAAATCTTGCACACATTTCTGTTGGCAACTCTTCATTATTATATTTTATGTTAGAAATAGGCAATTGAATGTTACGTTTCTTAAAAACTACAACTTTGCTTTTGCTTGCATTTACATCTAAGTTCAAATAAGTTAAATACGAGTGAAGTTTAACAAGCACGCTATTCAATTTGTCTATAAGATTTGTAAGATTTGAACCTTGTGTATAAATAGCTAAATCATCTGCAAATTGCAAATTTGTTATGTCAGGATCAGGTCCTAAAATTTCATTTAATCTATAAATATATAAAATATACAACAAGGGGCTCAAAATACCCCCTTGGCAGACTCCTTTGTAAGACAGCCTAGGTCCATACAATTTATTGTTTATCTTCACAAAAACCTTACGTTTATTTAAGAATTCGTACAACCATGTCACAATTTTATTGGGAATTCCTAAAGAAAGTAGCGTAGTTGATAAAACTGAAAGATTTACATTATTAAAGGCACCTATAATATCAAAAAATACACATACTAAATATTTATTTTCAGTCAAAGCTTTTTGTATATCTGTAAATAAACATCCCAAACTCTCACGAGCCGAACGACCACGTCTAAAACCAAATTGATTGTTAGGAAGTAAGTGATTGCTTTCAATGAAAAACTCTAGACGTTGCTTTAATAACTGCTCAAATACTTTACCTACGCATGACGTGAGTGCAATCGGACGATATGAATCGGAACTATCTTTATTTTTACTTGGCTTTAAAACTGGAACTAAACAGTCCACCTTCCACTCTTCAGGGATTGTATTACTCTTCCATAACCCGTTAATAATAGAAAGCAATTTTGATAAATTATCTTTAGTAAGTTTTTTAAACATCTTGTAAGAAATATAATCTAAACCGCAAGTAGTGTCCTTTCGCGACTTAACAGCTGAGACTAGTTCAGATAAGCTAAAAATGTCTGTTAAGTAACTGTTAGCTGAGGTATTATTGCTTGAAGTATTATAGTTATTAGGAGGTGGAGCTTCTACATGATCTGGGGTATATTTCCTTAAAAATTCATTAACCCAAGGTGGACATTCATTATTCTGTAGAAACCTAGAATCGCTACTTTTATTAAACTTTCTCAGGGTATTCCAAATTCGAGATACTGGAGTCAGTCTATTAATATTTGAGCAGAACTCTTTCCAGTTCGCACTTTTTTCAGTGTTAATTATGCGTTTTTTTAAAGCCTGTAATTTTTTAAAATTAACATAATTTTCAGGCGAAGGGTCAGTTTTAAACTTTATAAAAGCTTCTTTAGAGTTTTGTACAGCGCTAGCGCAACGTTCATTCCACCAAGGAACCGAAAGATGTTTAAAGTTACTACGAGACGTTTGTGAAACGGAACGATTGGTATTATTTTTGTTGTAATTTGGCATTGACATATTTACAGCAGATTTGATTGTGTCACAAAAAAAATTGTATGCTTCAAGAGGACGATTGTTGTAATTAAAAGTCGGAAAATCATTTAACATTTCATTGACTGTGTCTGAATAGTGTTCCCAGTTTACTAATCGAAGGTTGGGATGATCAGGAATATCAGTTCCTGAAGCAACAAATGTTTGCAATGGTGTACATACAGCAAATAGTTGCATTGAAGTTAAGGTGGGTAAATGATAACTACCTAAAGGATCATCATAGACTTTCCAGTCACAATTTAATGCCAAACAAGAGCTTACCATAGTTAAATCCAAGCCATTCGGTCTCCAACTGTGTGAACCTACAGTTGTTACTTGTTGGTCATTTAACAGTACTAAGTCACAGTCATCTAAATTATCAAATATATTTCTACCTCGAGGGTCTATGGAGTTGCATCCCCAAATTGTGTGATGAGCATTGAAATCTCCAGCTACAAAAATAGGTTTTGGTAAACTATCTATTAGATCTGTGAACTTCTTAATGTGAAATCTTGGTGAGCTGTTGTTTGGACAGTAGACTGAAACTATTGTGTATTTCTTATTATTAATTGTTACCTGGATTGCTAGATTTTGTAAAGAATTATCAAAAAAAGTTGGGAGCCTGACATACTGAATGCTTTTATGAATTATAATAGCAACCCCATTATGCTCATTTCCACAGTCATTTCGTTCTATGTGATAACCTTTAATTTTAAATTTTTGGTGAGGCTTGAGCCATGTTTCTGATATTAAAGCTATATCTA
Organism: Anania hortulata; assembly: GCA_963576865.1. Classification (NCBI taxonomy): domain Eukaryota; kingdom Metazoa; phylum Arthropoda; class Insecta; order Lepidoptera; family Crambidae; genus Anania; species Anania hortulata. The sequence goes on from OY756400.1 coordinate 5,500,121, forward strand.
TGTAGTTATCATAAATATATTTTTGAAATAAATTGCGACTGCTCAGTATGCTCTGAGCATTCCATTGCATTATATTTAAATATTGTTCTGTGAACTTAGTAACCTTTCTTTCTTACTGAGAGTTTCTGATAGAATACCTAAAATATTTTTTGATGAAATTATTGTCTCATTTGTTTTGTTCAAAGTAATTATTTTAATTATAGTTTCTATTAAAAGATTCATTGCTGATGCATCAGTATTTAGTATGTCAAGTAAGTTGGTTTGAGGTTTTTTGTAATCTTTAACAGTGGTCTTTAGTTCTGGGAAATTTTTCTTATCAAACAGATTTGCATAAGTGGGTGCTTTGTGTTTAATTCTGTTCTCTTGAATTTTCTTTTGTTTGATGGGGCATTGACCAGAAATACTAATGTGATTACCATTACAATGAGCGCAAACAGCATTCTCTTTGGTGATTGTGCAGTCTTTATAATTGTGGTTATTGTTGCAGATTGAACATCTCTCATCATTTTTGCAGTATTTAGAAATGTGTCCATACCTCAAGCAGCGATAACACTGCTTTACCGGTGGTATATATTGCATGATGTTATGTCTCCATCCCTCGAGGTCCACAAAATCCGGCAGGGAGGTTGCTGCGAATGTGATGGCAACTGTTGGAGTTGGCTGACGGACGAAACCATTTGCTGTAGCAACTTTTCTGAAAAAACGACGGATGCTTATAATTTTCTTAGTGCTGCTTAGAAGAGTGTATATTTTCTTATTTGTGTACTTTACTGGAACATTACGAATAATGCCAGTTGTTTCTGTTGATGTTGCTGGTATTGTGGCTGCAAAGTTATTTTCTTTTAGAAATGTTTTATTTATTAAGAATGCATTGGCCAATCCTGGTTTTTCAAAATATACGCCGATTTTGTATTTATTGAGAGCCCTTAAGTACTTAATACCCTTATTATATCTTCTTATGCAGTTTGAAATGGAAAGAAGATCTCTGCTGCCTATTGGTGTCTCACTGCCTACTGCTTGTACAAAGACGACAAACTCTGTTGCATTTGAATCCTCTGGATACATTCGAGTATAGTCGGTAACATAATATGGGGCATGGTTACTCTCCTGCTCTCCCTCGTCCTCCGACTCCGATGTTGTGCTGGTAGAGTCTCGGTTGAGACCCCCCGAATCCTGATCAGGAACATCATCTTTTTTTCTTTTTTTCCCTGCTCGCCTCCCCATCGTCTCAATTGCGGTTAAAACTCTTAATTTAACAACTTTTTTAATTATTGAATTTAAAAAATTTAAGGAGCCCGCCTTTACTCTTCCAATGTCATTGATTGAAGGACACTAAATTGAACGTTCCTTTTTATGGTTCCTCTAAACGTCCTATATTACCTCCTCAATATAATAAACGAACGAATTTGTTTTAATTTTATTGTATTATTTTATTTTATTAGGTACTCGCACTATTCTGTAATTTCGTTTGCTTTGCATGAAAATACTTAGTCTTTTACAAGTGTCAATAGATGGCGCTTACTGTGAATAGGGACAAATAAAATTATAACTTTTTTCATTAGGTTTTTTAATGAAAGACTAAGTTTTTAAGCAAGAAAAGTCACCCAACGTGCTATGGAGAGAGCAAGTTTGGAGATTCTCTGCGAGGTGGGGATTCTTAGAAGAACCAGTCACCGACATAAGTAGCTTTCGTAGCAATTGGCAGGCCAATACATCGCTCGCTAAACGGACAACTGTTGTGGAACAAAGGTTTTCGAGTGGCTACCATGAACTGAAAGACGAAGAGTGGGCAGGCCTCCCACATGGTGGCCTGACGACCTGGATGCAAACAGCCCAGAGGCGCTGGCTGTAGGGTTCTATAAGGGAGGCCTCTGTCCAGAGGTGAACTTCCAATGACTGATGAAAATGATGATGATGACTGGGAATTCCAATTTAATAAATTTAACCTATCCAACATAGCCTACATGCGTATCCTTATAGGTACCTAATCTTTACTAGCGACGTCATCGTTCAATACATACACTCACTGTTAGTTTCCAAACGCACCATTGATGAGTTCATTAAGTACCTACATACAATACTTATTGGATTTTTAATTACGCACAAAATCGCCTTGTTATTTTAATAAATCATTTAACATTCATTACATGTGCCAATTATCTTAAATTATAACGCAACTTGTGTAAAAATCGTGACTAAATCGGTTCGAGTTGACGTGACGCCTGTAGGCCAAGAGCCGTGTACTTTAGAAGGATACATGAAAAATGTAGTATGACTGAACTTTAATGCCTAATCTAATAAAGTAATATACCAAGTACTTTTATATGAATACGCTAATCTTATTGTATATTCTGTCTTAATAGGCTAAAACCAATAAAACCGTAAATGAAATGAAATATTTATTTAGCAAAAACTCATACAATACGGTATTTGAGCAATTTTGTAAAGTACAATAGATAAAATAATTTACAATGTAAAAGGAAAGTAAATGTAAAGGAAATAGGCCTAAATTATGCTTTTTTACACTTCCCAATTTTTTTTTACCCTACCACTGCTTCGGGACAATATTGTGGGACAATATTAACTCTTATTTGAATTTAAAATAAATAAATATAAAATATTGGACCATATCACATACATTGCTGTGATTCTAAGGTAAGTAGCCAAAGCACCATTCTTACATAAATCAGAAACACAGACGGTACCACACCACCCAGCCAGACCCAAAACAAAATTGTAATAAGTAGTTCGTTTTCTACATTGACTTGACCGGGAATCGAATCCGGGACTTTGATGTCGATGCCAAGTTCGGCGTGCTCGCCTCTCGTCTACGGATCGAAGTCGTAAAAAGAGTATGATCCATTGTCAACTGCTATGTATCTGTGTCAATCAACACAAAAAACCTGAACTCTTTTTCGCCAGAAACTATTATAGAGAAGGTTTTACAGCACAAGTAAAGAACGCATTTTTTTTGTTATTACCTGCACACAAAATCTCTGGCTGGCCCCATGGTCGACTGGTAGAGAATGCTTTTGGCATTAAGTCCGCCATTTGGACCACAAATTATTTTTCTCTGTGCAATAACGTAGGTATAAATTAATAAATAAAAATCGCTGTTTTGTTTACCAGTTCGAGTTGACACTAGCGATATGCGACCGAATTCAAATCGCCAGTGTAATAACGCCCTCAATTAGATAAAGTAGGTAATGCCGACAGATCTGATAATGGGACTGATATTTACCTTAAACACAAAGAATCCTGGGTTCGATTCCCTGTTCGGGTCAATTCAGATAACTAACTTTTCTAAAAAATTCAGTGTCAGGTACCTCGTATGTATGTTAATTCATTCATTATCATTATCATCATTTCAGCCATAGGATGTCCACTGCTGAACATAGGCCAGATTGGCTGGATGGGACAAGTAGGACAAGTGATCCAGTTGGGTTGATCAAATTTTGAGTAGGTCAATCGTCGAATTTAACTAGGCTGGGCAGCGTTCGGAAAAATACACAACTTCTCGTCCAAAATACCTCAGTGCCTAAAGACGAAAGTCTTCAACCAATGTGTGTTACCAGTGACTTAAGGAACTGAAACGTTGCCTCTCACTATGGGCCTCCTTAGAAAGTTCAAGGTCACACAGCGTCCTATGGAAAGGGCTATGCTCGGTGTTTCCTTGCGAGATCGAATCAAAAATGAGGAGATCCGTAAACGAACAAAAGTCGTGGCATAGCTCAACGGATTAGCAAATTAAATCCTTTCTTCGAGACAATGGTCTGTTTTCTGACGCATTATTGTGTTTTACAGTCAAAAAAAGTATGTCTCTAGCCCCTAGCCTATTTGACTTCTAATTAACTATTACCAACAGACGTCACCGAAGTGTTAATTTAAGCAGGTAGCCAGGACTTCAACGTCTAATGCAACGGTATGATTCAATTAGAACATTATTAGTTAGATGGTTACTGTTCACCAACTCTAACTAGTACAGTCACCGTGAAAAGTAGCTGATCAAAAACTAACTTTCACAAGTACTGTCATGTCATTAAATGTCAATATAACCTGACTTCTTCATTACATTTTTGCGTAGTGTTTTTGTTGTATTATGTTTTGCAATGCGGTTCTTTTAGAAAATACATAAAATAAGCTACTATTGATGTTGACTGTACAAGCATTTTGAACATAAAATGATAACTTAAGTTCAGCCTTATTTGAAGGAAAATAAGTAATATGGCTGTGCTTTGAATTCTGCCATGGAAAAATAGGCCGACATGATAAAATTAGTTACAGAATTTTCATACTACTTAGGTACTTAGGAATCGATTAGGTCAAAATCAGGCAGTTTTGTATGGGAGGTTCAAAAATTTATTTAATATTTCGGGTCCTACTTCTTTAAAAAACTGATTCAATTGGCTTTTTAATATGGCTATTTTTTATGTTTCACACTGTATTGTTTATTTTAATTAGCAGAGCAACTATCTAATTAAATTACACATTTACCGCGATCCAACAACAACAACAATGTTGTCGAGTTTTTCCACTTTTGCGCGATCTAAAAGTACAATATTTCATAGAATGAGTTTTTGATAGTTTGTCACTAGATGGCGCTACCCGTAATGCCGTAATTACCGTTTACTTTCAACGTCTGCTATTTATAAAGCCGTGAGCTTTGTAGGCTTACGAGAGAAACCAAAGACGGGAGGTGGCGGGACAGGGATGAACATATACAATGGCTTGCTGATAGTAATCAGCTTGGGGTATTCTACAGTGAGGTCCGAAAACTCGTTGGTCAGGCCAACTACATAAAGGTGCCCCTAAAGTCATTGGACGGCAGTTGTCTTCTGAAGAGCAAGGATGATGTACTAGAGCGTTGGGCAGAACACTTCAATACATTGCTAAACGTAGTTCGGTCAGCAGATCTACAGTACATTAGCACTCTGCCTCAGCTCCAAACTGCAAATGAGCTGGATGAAGCCTTGACTCGGGATGAAGTTGTCTGTGCGATAAAACAGCAACAGAATAAACGCGCGGTTGGCATAGATTTTATACCGAGTGAATAATAATTGTTGAGGTACGGCGGTGACGAGTTGCTTTCTCTGGTTTAGGGACTTTTCTGTCGTTTGTGGGAGGAGGAACAAGTTCCTACAGATTTTAAGCTGTCTCGCATCAGGGCCTTCTATAAGAACAAGGGTGACCGGGCGGAGTGCGATTCTTACCGCGGTATTTCACTGCTTTCGGCACCTGGGAAAGTCTTTGCTAGAGTACTACTCAACCGCCTCAGAGCACTCTCCGAAAAGATCTTGCCCGAAACGCAATTTGGATTTCGACCTGACAGGGGGACTTGTGAGGCAATTTTCGCAGTTCGGCAACTCCAGGAAAAAAGTAGACCTGTGCTTTGTTGACCTGGAGAAGGCATTCGACTGTGTTCCTCGTGAGGGGCCCTCTGGATGGTACTTAAAAAGACGAACAGTCATGTTTCTTCTCCGTTACCTTTGAAGTGAAGCAAGGTTGTGTCTTGGCCCCCACTCTGTCTGTCTTATATTTCGCAGTCGTAGTCCGGGAAATCCTAAATACTTCTACGGAGGGAGTCCAAATTCGTTTCCGAACAGACGGCAACCTCTTTAATCTGTCCAGACTCAAGGCTAGCACGAAAGTCTCCTACGCTCATATTGAGGAGATTATGTACGCGGATGACCTGTGTTTTACGGCCGAATCTCCAGAAGGTCTACAACAACTCGTTACAAATCTTCACGAGCAATGTTGCAAATTTGGCCTGAAGATCAGTGTCAAAAAGACGGAGGTGATGTCCCTGGATTTGTCCCATTCACGGTCATGAGGCACTGGCCATTAAGCTTGGTGCAGATACACAGAAGCAAGTTGACAAGTTTCGTTACTTGGGGAGCACAGTTACATCACAGTGCGACATTGATGCCGAAATTAACAGCAGAATCGGTGCTGCTGCAGCAGCCTTTGGTAAATTAAACACCAAGGTCTTCCGCTCGCATGACTTTAAGTTAGCCACTAAAGTTGCTGTCTACATGGCTATCGTGCTGCCTAATATATTGTACTCCGCTGAAACATGGACACCGTATCGACGCCACATTCGCCAGCTAGACCGATTTCACCTAAAGTGTCTTCGCTCGATTCTTAAGATCCATTGGTCCGATCGTGTGCGTAATACTGAAGTCTTGAGACGAGCTAATGTTGGTGGCATTGAGTCGTATCTTATAAGAAGACATCTTCGCTGGGGTGGCCATGTTTCGCCTATGTCGGAGGAGAGAGTGGCGAAGCGCATCTTTTACTCTGAGCTTCAGGAGGGCAAGCGTAAACATGGCGGACAACTCTTGAGATACAAAGATGTGTTGAAGCGCCATATGAAGCGATGTGATATAGATCCTTCTCTCTGGGAGGATTTAGCATCCAACCGTGGTAAGTGGAGAACGCGCGTGAAAGCCAAGGTCACTGACTTTGAATTCCGCCGACTTTCTGGTCTTGCCGCCAAGCGCGATGAATTGAAAGCCCGACCACCTGCGGCTATCAGTTATAATTTTGATGACGGTGTGCTAACATGTCCTCAATGTATGCGTGCCTTTATAAATAAAGTTCAGCCATGTTAGGGCACACGAAAGACAGCAGCAAAATAGGGAGTAGAAGCGGTCGCCGTAACCGAATACGGTTAGGAGGATTATTATTATTATTACTATTTATGTAGGTAGTTATTGTAGTAAAATAATTTCATCAAAAGTAAGTTATTAAAACTAACGTTTGTTGTATTTTGAACCACAGAAGACTACACCGCAATTTAGTATTCTCACCGCACATTCCGCATTTAAACAGCAATGTTGCACTTTGAAGAGCTCATTAAGGACTCTGTTAGAATATTAAGCAGATTCGGAAGTAAGCAATAATTTTAGTTAGAGCCATGTGGGCCTCTAACTGCCACTAAAGTGATAGAATCATCTACTGACAGGTCCTTTACTTGATCTGTAAAAAAACATTTAGAATTAGAATACATACAACATTTTCTTTTGCAATATTTTCATTTGAGCAACAGAAAATACGTTAAGCATTAAAAATTACTAACATGATGTGATATTTAAGTACCTTTTTTAACGTTATAATCCCACTGCTGGGCAAAGGCTCCCATTAGACTCTTCTATCGATCTCTATCCATCGCTAGTGACTCCCAACCTCATCAGGTTAACCAAATCGTCGCAATAACTTTTCTAAGGTCTGCCTCTTTGGCGACAGCTGTCTGCATAGGCACCCATCGCGTGGAGATTTAGGCCCACCCATCCGGATGAATTTCACCTGTAGCGCTACGATGTATTACTAGCAAACCAAAAGAATCAGTAAGTGCATTAATATTATTCATACTGATAGGAGTTAACCTAGTTAATATTTCCTTGATGCTACATTGCCAATGAATTGCACACAATATAAGGTCGTATTCAAAAGGGATTGCCAATTTCCTGCAAACGCAGATGATGATCAACGATGCTGTCAATGCCTCGAAGATGACACAGGAAGGTCTGCACGCACGACTGTCTGGACCGGACAAAATCAAAATCTTTCTTCTTTTTATGAACAAAATCTAAAATAATTGATATCATAGTTTAAAACTTAGGAACAACAAAATCAAAATCTCCTCAGTCAGATATTCGCGTGCAATGCCGGGAGTCACCTGACACCGCTAGAGGCATGAGGCGGTCATAACCCCCGCCGTCTCGTTCTCAACTGTCTGCGTCGAAGCGGATCGGCCTTAGCGTCATTTACCCTGTACCCTGATCCAGTCCGCAGCCTCCTACTACCCTACTGCACCACCTACGGGTGCTGACATCTAGAACACCTTCTAGATTGCCGATTCTAGTCCCGTCGGCGTCTCTGTCACCCGGGAGTATCGCGCGAACTTGATGGGCGACCTAAAGTATTCAGATGCGTCCCGCCTCTAAATGTCGGATTACCTGTCATTGTTTTTCAATTTTCTATTGTAATATTTTGTCCTTTCCAAAGGTATGATTGCACAGCCTCGGCCGGAATGTTAAATACGAACTTCGGAAGTGGACAAATGCCAATGTCTTAGGAATTGAATGCTCTGACTACTAAGTGTTTTTGAAATGTATTGCAGTTTTATTTAAATGTTTTAGGTAACGGATTCTTACGACCTCCGACTCTTGCTAGACTCCAACTGATAGGTATTATTACTTTAAAGAAGTACCTTAGAAATTTATGAACAAATCAAATAATATCGACCTCAATAGGAGTTGGGTTCTCACTATTTACGAGTAAATATGCTACCAAAATTGACATGGAGTCGCAGTTAGGAATCAACCCTTGTGTTACGATTACGAGGTACACAGTACAATTGGCAGTGGCTAAGGACCAATCACCCAAACCCGAGCCAATTTCGAAAAAATAATTAGCGTGATGAACCTGTACCGGGAATCGAACTACTTTGGTTGATTTAAAAAGAAAACAATAAAACCTTATATTTCTGCAAATAGTCTATTTTTTTTACCCTACTACTTATGAACTTGCTGTTTTGCTGGTGGTAAAAATTTTGTTTTAAATGTTGTTAGAATAACTAGTAAACAAAATTAAGGCAAGCAAATAAAGACAAATTTTGTTTAGTTAGTAAAAGAAAAGTAGTAAGAAAGTTAGTGACATTTGTGTAGATTATTCTATTTTTATTTCATAATATTATCATTTGTTGTTGTTATTGTTAATGTAATCAAATTGTGCTGTATTTTATTTATTATCTCATTTTGACATTGATCATTGTTTTTTATTTTATACATAGATTTTGATTATTCAACAATTTCTTTAAACCATTTTTATTCGATTACTTATAATAATATTAATTTTTTTAACATAAAAATTTCTTAAATAATGCTCTTACAGGGCTCATTTTAAGACATTATTGATAATTATTTTTAAAACCATGTAAACCAAATAAAACAACAATAAATGATATCAATGAAAAGTTTTCTTTTCCAAAAAACCATTGTGCGTACGCATTTTCCCCGCGTAAAAAAGATGGTACCTACTTTTGAGCTAGGTACTCAGATAAATTGCAAATTCGTAAGATAGGTACTTAATCACAACGGCAAATACAAAAAAAAAGTCCTGCATTTTATGTGGGAAAGATAAACTTTATTGTCTAATAGTAATTTATGTTACTTAGGTTTACAGATTATGGCAATGAGTTAAGCAATATAACATGCACGACGTAGTATTTATTTAATCTGAGACGATATCATTGTTTTTGTTTATCCTTACGAAATTACGCAAAAACTTTTTAGTATTCAATTTAGCATGTAACTTAATCTATTAAAATAGGTACCTATACCTAATTTATTATAATCAGCTGCTATTATAAATTCATGAAACCAAAGACTAAAACAAGTCTTATGTATTATATTACAGTGTTATTCGCCCCTAAGTTTTATCCTGTTCCTAATTGGTTGGGATACGCTTGAGCATTATATCAAGATGCAGCAAGTCTAGTACCTATTACATTTTGAACTTCACTCCAAATATCATCATTTCATTCATTTTATGACGTCTACTGCCGAACATAGGCCTCACCCAATGACTTTCAGATTGGCCGGTTAGAAGCGGGATGCAATCACCGGCTTCCTGAACTGACGGCCGATGGGGCAGAAAGGTTCTAGAATACAGGTTACATAGCCGGCAAGCGCAGCGTTCATATACAAGGCGGACAGCTGACTTGGTAAAGGTGGCAGAAAACCACTCCAAATGTACTAATTATTATTATCAGTTCCCCTAACCAGACCATTTTAAAATAGGTGTTACTAATTTTGCATGTGTAGTACGAGTATTGTGTTTATTTGGTTCTAGCCTAAGTAGACTGTTATTAACAAGACCAATTACTAAAGTTATATGTACCAATAACCCTTCAGCTTACGTAGATTGTATTTACTAGTAAAAGAATATTCCGACATCAAAAAGTCCGACAGTTATCAAACATTCTCTCTAAATCCCGATGAGGCGGCATCAACCTTCAGGTTGTAACCGTCGGCTTTCTCGGTAATCCATCGTTAACTCTGCCTTATCCACGGATTAGTGTTGGCTAGCAAATATTTGACACGTGACGTCCAGTGACGGGAACTGTCAGTGAACGGCATTTCAAGGTCTTTGTCATCTGAAATCAGGAAATCATACTCCATTTTTACAAAATTCTGTTTAAGTATACATTAGTAAGGAAGATACTAAAAGTAAAGTTACAGTGGTCAGTTTGGAAAGAATCAGCTTCATACATTTTGATTGAGTACCTTTTACATTAAAACCAATTTATTTCTGCAAACAGGTATAAATTGAGCTTTTTTACACGTACTGATTATTAATTTACTCTACTACTGCTATTGGATAATATTGTGTAACAACTTTCACGACTTTACTATTTGGCTCCATGGTACGTCTAGCTAAAAAATCCAGTAAATACTGACCGCTCGTTGAAGATACATTCAATACAAATACTTTAAGGTTATAGATAGATAGATACTCTTTATTGCACACCATACAAGTAAATTATACATGTTATACTGGCCATTACTTATAAATTGATGTATGTAATGTACATTGAATTTGTTCATGATCTTAAATAAGTAAATAATCAAGTTAAAGTGAACCTTACTTGGTTAGTTAGTGGAAAGAACTACTGATAAAGCGCCAAAATTGATATTTTGGCACTAAAGAAAAAAAGAAAGGCTAAAGATTTATTTTGTAAGTAAAAAAAAACTCTGGTATTTATGTTTCAGGACGTAAACGTAAATAAAGGAAGACACGAATAGTTACGTAAATGCGTCAATAATGCACTTTTTTGTCGCATGTTTGACATAAATAGGGGCGTTGCATTGCATGCCCATATCGATGTTATGTTAATTTGAGTTAATTGCAAAAATGTTACTATTAATATCTGCTGTGCTGAAGTAAAAATGTATTAGGCTCTACCACTATATTTCAATTCTTATTAATGACGATATTGGAAAATCACTGCTACATTTTATTACAACAAAAACCTTTACCAGTGTGCAGTGGCACCAACTGAATTCTCTCGGTAAAGAAGTAAGATTTTGCCTTGTTTGAGGCAAACCATAATCTTTGAAATACTAATTTGTTGAACGATACACCGACAAGGTCAAATCACCTTCTACTTAACATGTGGAAGAGGTACTATGAAGTCAATATCTACTTAACTTTAGCACAGAATACCTAATAGTACTTACTACCGTACAGAAATCTCACTTCCTAACAAAAGTCAAATTTAGGTATAAAAATATACCTAGACTCGCCAGAGCTACCCGCCTGCAAGCGAAATTGAAACTTAAAACCGCCGAATTTTCTTTGCGCGCTTCAGTTTTATGACCGAGCTGCGAACGACGGCACGGGGTTGTCATTTGAGAAGTTTTTGTACCTAGTTGATTTATTAGTTAAATGATTAAAATAAGTAGATTAAGCATTAAAAACGTTGATTCTGTAAACATATAAATTCCATCTGAATGTCGTGTGTTCGATTCCTACGGGTGTAGGTATTCCTCTGTAAGCATTATCCTATCCTATTCTTAATATTGTTTCTGGGCTAATATAACTAATTAAGGATTTTTATTTTAACTATTACTACTTTTATGGACATGGAATTAAACAAGAATAAATATTTCAATATGGTGTGAATTTTAACAAAATGTTAGCTCTGATTCACTATTCGTTTTATTCAGACAACCGTTAAACCAAAAACATATTTTATACGCATTATTATATTGACGTTTAGGCTAAGTAGAAGACATTGCGGGTCAATTTGCAAAAGTAAAAAAAAAATTATCAAGTATGCGCTCGCGCGACGTGACCGCGACTGTCGTGCGAGCCGAGCGACAGCCCACTGGCATACGCCGCTTCGGGCGGCGCGCTGCCCGAATATACCTAAACTGCGGAGTGACACCCCCCTGACTTCAGGCGGAAATGGAAAGAAAAATGGTCAAAATATGCTTAGGCTATGGGGCATTCTATGTAATTTTTCTTGGTTTCGCACAAATCGCACGCAAACGCTGCTGCCCATCTTGTGCGACAGGAATTAGTCGCCTCTTACGACACGCCTCCTGTTGTCGGTGGAGAAGTGTATTCTTTACGGCCATCCCCACACGGCACTCAAGGTTTATGGTAATCAAAGTTTTAAAATAATGCATTATTTGGTCATTGATAAAATAAATACTTTAAGAGGAAGCTAGTCATGAATATTTGTGGAATAATTATCCATGTGGATGATAAATCTGTGTCAGTATAAATATAATGTTGTTTTGAAAACATCCATTATTTTTCCGTCACAGTAATAGAAAGTATTTTTACCTAACTGTAATAATAAAAATAAATTATTTGAAGAATAATGGTGCATGACATTTACAGCAATACGTGTATATTTTAGTGCCTTATTCTTACTCGTACCTACCTATTTGCTTGTTTTTGCTACTTTGGAATTTGCTTGTATAAATGTAAAAGTATGTATGTTTGTATTTTTGATGCTCAATCACGCTTAACGAACGGAATCAGCTAAAATTTGGCACATCTACAGGGTGTTAGCTTGTGACCCTAAAGCTGAAAAATGTGCTAACATATGCTTAAAAATGCTATTCTGAAGTCAGAATTTTGATAATTACATTTCCATACAAAACTTAGCTAATTAGAAACCGATTTAGTGTATGTTTTTTTTTCATAATGATTGCCTATATTTGACTAGACATTTATATAAATGCATAATGTAGCACATACTTACCTTTTTCGGCTTTATTTATAGGGTCATAGTCTAACACACTGTATAGATGTCGCAGTAAGATATTGTATTATTTAAGATTGATCTTTCTTAAATAATACAAAGGACCGTTTTTTATTATTAATTCCTCTTTGTCTTAATTCTAAAGTCTACGCAGACAAAATCGCGGGTTGAAGCTAGTTATTAAGTAATTTCCCGCCCTTTGAACAAATTATCGTCGTATCGTATACAACTAATGTAATGCTCAATATGGCTCTATTTAAAAGTTGACATAAATATGTTAAAAATAATACCTACCACAACAATAACAATTGAGAGAAGATTTTAATGAGGATAACTAGAAACAATGATCATTAAAATAATACAATAGAAACAGTTTTATTGATTTTTTTATGATCAGGATCTAAGAATATTTACTGATTTTACTAATAGACGACCTCCGTGGCCAAAAGGCGAGCATACCGGATTTGGTGTCAATATCTCTGAGGTCCCGGGTTCGATTCCCGGTCGGTCAATGTAGAGAAATAACATTTATATATTGTTACTATTGTTGTCGGGTCTGGGTGTTGTAGTACCGTCGTTGTTTCTGATTTTTGTAACACAAGTAATTTGGCTACATACCATAAGATCAGAGCATTATGTGATGTTGTCCAAGATTTATTTATTAAAAAAAAATACCTGCCACGCACTGAGACCTGGCAAAGATTGCAGGAAGCCGCTAGATGCAGGATGCTTCCAACCGGCCAATCTGGAAGTCATTGGGGGAAGCCTATGCTCAGCAGTGGACGTCCTATGGCTGAAATGATGATGATTACTAATACTTAATATTAATTAGTATTCCAAAAAATAATGTGTTTGGATATTTGTTACTTAATCATGCTTAAACAGCTAAACGGAATCAGCTTCGTCGACGTCGACTTCTGAACATAGGCCTCCCCCAGTGATATCCAAATTGGCTGGTTGGAAGCGGCCTGCATCCAGCGGCTTCCTGCAACCTTTACCAGGTCGTCATATAGATAGCTTAATATATAAAATCCTTTTTATTTTGTTTTTATGTATTTATTTTGTATTACATAAGCCTGATGGCAATAATCTAAATTTCATTACTTACATCAGCATTAAGAATCATTGCTAGGCGTACCCCGACTGGTAACGGAACAAAACGTTATAAAGACCACTGATTTTATCAAATAGCTTGATAAACTGTAGAATAATATTTAAATAGTTGAGATTGTCTTCCATTTAATATACAGGGTGATTAATAAAACGAGACATTCCTCCCAGGAGGTGAAAGAGGAGCAAAATTGCAACAACGTATGTTATAAAAAGGGCGAAATCCTAAGAAAATCTACATACTAATTACATGATCAGTTGTAAAGATCTGTTTCGAACGGTAACTTTTTTTTTACATTTCGATATTTTATTATGAACAGTTGTTGCAATTGTGCTCCTCTATCACCTCCCGAGAGGTATGTCGTTTTACCAATCACCCTGCATTAGATGTATATTAATAAAGACCACCGATTTTATTAAATAGCTTGATGTATTGTAGGCTAATAGTTAAATAGTTGAGCTTGTCTTCCATCATATAGCACATTAGGCAGTTATTTTTAGTTTAAAATTTAAACTGCTACTATTAATTTGTACTTCATAAAGTACATTGGGACTTACGAGGATAAGTTGATATTTAGATCGGTTTATGTTTAGTAGAACTAAGTAACACATAATTCTTAATTATTTTCCCTGTAATAGGTAAAACTGTCACAAAAAATCAACAGGTACAGTCAACGGCAGGTCAACCTACTCAAAAAATAAAATGATTTGATTTGATTTGAAAAAGTTAAAGGTCATTGAAGCAACTTTCAACTTTAAATCCGAGATGTAGAGATCAATATATATATTTTTTAAATGACGTTTTGTGATAGGTTGACGAGCAGTTGTCTTTACCATGATATATCGTATAAAATTATTAAAAACTATTTTATTAGATAGATGTGATATATAGTTAATAAGGCTGCTCAAATTGTAGTTGCTTAAATAATATTTTTGGTTAGATAAGATTTTAACGACTAAAATAAAGTAAATGATGTTCAAATCATCACAACATTAGATTGGACTGTTGCTAAAAATTATCAGCTAGTGATGTAACTCTCACCGCTCATAGTTTTATCAAAAACTGAATCCGCGGTAATCCCTAGTCGTAAAACGAATCTTTCCCCAGTGTTAGCATATTAGTGCGTCAGACGCCCGGAGCATACACTATGTCGGCAATAACCTTACATATTATCCTTTACGACGACTTAATGCTTCTCGTTGTCACTCAAATATTTAGAGCTTGCTATAAAAAAAGGACGACATCGCCCGCCGCGTACGATTCGCGCGCCCGCGCATCTAGGAAAATCATTCGATCGAATCTACCGTTCAAGACGAACGTCCATCTATCGGGAAGTGTCATCATGGTGTAACCTTGTTTTTTTATTTGCAATTTTCTCATCGGCCAGTGCCTGTGTTACCGATGTATCGTCATGTGTTTCAAAATTAGAACACCAGATCCGAGGACCGTGTTCCTCCAATTTCTTTTTTCAAACTGGACGTTATGAACTGTGATTTTTACTAGTGATTTTAACTTTGAACTGTGATAAGTGATTCAAGTAACTAGTCAAGATGATGTCCAAAAAGCAGCTGGCGTGCATGCTGGCACTCCACATAGTATACCTGTTGGTTGGAGCGAGTATATTCTACCATATTGAGAGCCCTGTGGAGTTGGCTCAAAGGGCCGAAGAAAAACTGGAAAGACTTGAAATCCAAAGTAAGTCATTACCAATGACTAGGTATTCCTATTTGCGAGGCGATTTGACCTCAAACTGGGTACTTTAAATGATATATCCGAGCATTGAGAATCGATTTCAATATTAGATATGTGTGCCTCATTTATTCGCTCAAAGTTCTTTTAATCAGACAATATTTTTTATGTTTATTATACGTAACAAAAATAATGCTTACAATTTACAAACAAAATGTTCTTATTTATTTACCGAAATAAATAAGAGATGCCATAAAATACGATTGATTAGATGTCAATAAAACAAATAATTAGTTACGTCTAAAAACTTTTTATTGCTGAAAATATTAATTAAACATTTATGTCCCTTTTCTGACATGACATACCCTACAGTATTAGGTTACCACCAAAAACCAAAACACTTAATTGTAAAATTTAAAAAAACTGCGCACGCGCAATTTCGTCATTCAGACAGTTTAGGTACCACATGTCACTCGGGATGATATAAGGATTCAAACAATACCATAATATACATTTCTGAGGCATCGGCTTAGGCATTTTTAAATCTTAATGAAATAAAGATACAAATACGAACTCTGAAGACATTCATTCTTTTTGTTTTGTCAGTCGTAAGTCAAAAAAACCGTTGAACTTGCCTTCTTTTCGTTGACCTTCGTAATTATTTTATAACTGTGAAAAATATCAGTGATCCATCAAATACGTCTCTATAAACGTGCTTATATGCTATTCACTCTCTCTCCGGTTGTTTGTGTCCTTTATCAAACCACTTTAGCTTTCCTGGTCAATGAGGCTTAGTAAACTAAGGACATGTGACCGGTAGCCTTTAATCTGATAAAATGCATTTTGCAACATAAACGCACTCTATTTTCACCACTTAGGACCACTCGAGATAGCGCCACTAGTAGTAAACTAGGCTGCACTCATTTCATACTTTTTAACACTTGAGCAGCCTGAGTTATTCCGCTATATTATATATGTATGTCATCATTTCGTCTATGATTCCTCTCCATTCACTTAAACAAAGGGTAACTTCAAACCGTACTAGATGGCCAGTTGAAATGAATAAATATGTTTTTATGACAAATAAAAAATAATAAAAGAACAAAAAGTTTATAATTAAAAGGGTCATATGAAGTGCCGTGTGTAATACTCCTCCCCACCGTCGGCAGGAGGCATGTCGAAAGGGGCGACTAATTCCTGAAGTATGAGACGGGCAGCAGCGTCTTCGTGCAAAATCTTTTAAAAAAACTGCGCTCGTCAACCCGCCTGCCAAGCGTGGCGATTATTGGCAATCCCCCCCAATGATAGGAATGACTGAAATGATAATGATGATGCTATGAAGTGATTTTTTCAATATTTTTTTTTTACCCTATCGTAAATACAAATATACCTTTAAACGTCGTATAATTACATTGCAGACTTTAAAGTTAAAATATTTTTGAATTGCGCAGACTCTTATGTAAAACAAAAAAGGTTTAGTTAAATTTACGTTAAATAAAAAACCTCGTGTCCTAAATTGACGTCCTTTCGCGACGTATTCAACTGACACCCAGTTTCATTTCTCGGTTAGTAAAAAGAGGCACTTTTTTTTTGTACCAATTATACCAATAGCGTCTTAGTTAACATGCAAAAGTAATGCTGCATTAAAAGTTAAAAAATAAAAATCTCTAAATTTAAATTTGTGCGTTCTGTTGTTTGGTGTCAGAGGACCATCCTATGAGGTGCTGAAGAGATGAGGTCTTTAGTCAACCAAGTTAGCATGACATTTACCTGTGCTTAATTTGAACTACTTAAATGTGAACTACTTCATCATCATCATCATCATTTCAGCCATAGGACGTCCACTGCTAAACAAGGCATTGACTTTTAGATTGGCCGGTTGTAAACTATTAAAAAATTTGTAATTAATAGATAAATGCGGATATAGTTGAAAATAATGCTAAATGTAGAAAAAGTTAAGTTAAAATATTTTTCCAGTAACCTTTCTGAAGTGATTAAGGAAAACTGTGTTAGATATGATGTAAATAACATTAATAAATATTCACTCAATGCCTACTACGCCACTGATTACAGCTATGGGTTTACTCCATGCTTTGGTCAGTGATTGAGGGGAAATTGGAGCAAATTAATCATAGTTTGTAGAGTCAATGTAGTGATTAATACAACAATTTCCGATAAATCCCGACAGTTCGATCATATACCTGTCAATTAAGCAAAACACATCATCTCTAGGTACCACATAATTTTACTCCAAAAGGCATCTTGTAGTAATAGATAGATAAATAGATAGACAAACAGTACAATTAAAATGGCATAATTTAGGCGGTTTTATCGCTAAAAGCGATCTCTTCCAGACAACCTTCAGGTAGTGGATAGTTAAAAAAAAGGTTGAGAGGCGGTGAAGATAAAAATAATGTTGAAAAAAGTCTAAAAGAGTAATATTCACGTGATTCCACAGCAAGGCACTGGCCTCACCTTAACTATGAGTTCGTTTGTGCCATAAGGACTTACCTAGCTACTTCTAAAATATTGACTCCATAAACTAGAGGTTTAATTGAATATTCAACACCGACCAGAAAGACAAAATTTACTTGTAAAATTTTGACAGTTGGCGGACCAACTACATTTGCGGACGTAATATCACATTTTCCATGAAAAAGAAATTTTCAGTGTTCCCCAAATTTTCCGGGCAAGTTACAAATGTTTTCTTACTTTTCTCGGACTCCAAACCTGTAACAAAAACATTGCCATATCGGTCCTACCTTTCTTAAGTTTCGTGTTTATTAATTATTTATATTTATTAACAACAAATTTTATTTAAAAAAAATTTTTTCTTTATGTCTCAATCTAATTAATAAAAACACGTGTATTTACATTTCTTCTAATCACTACAAGTTACAGTTACTTAGAATGTTATTTTTTAACGGATGTTCCAAAGCCATGTCAACAGTCTCCGTTCACCTTGCTCTTTTAATGGTGTGTCATCCCATTGTTTGTTTTCCATGAGAATCGATAAAAAACGACACAATCGACAGTCGATCGTTTAGCTGCGTCTGCGCTACTATCTGCGGATGATTTTATGTACGTATCACGCACATTCGAATTACATAGTTTAGTTTACTTTCTTGTCGGCCTCTGCACTCGACATTTATCGAAAATGACGTTTACTTTCACAATCATAACACAATAGTTAGACAAACTTCTATACAGGGTTATTTGTGAAACATCAAAAACCTCCTAGGGGCTGATTCTGGAAATCGCAAAAAAAAATTCACTTCCCCATACTAAGCCGCCACTAGCTGACGTCAGTTTGTATGAAGAAATAAAAATATTTTTATAGGTTTCAATGTTGGTCCCATAAAAAAGTTGTTGTATTTGAGCACCAGAATCAGCCTCTAAGAGGTTGTTGATGTTTTACAAATAACCTTGTATACCGCGAATTTGCGTCTATAAAACAAATTTTTACTTAATTCTCTAATTCAAAATCGAATTGCTTTTATTTTATTGTGTCTAATATAATTAAATAAAATAAAAATTACATACTGTGTGTGATCCTAATTTTAAAATACAAAATCAAACTTTGTTGGTTAAAACGTCAATAAAATGGATCTCAAGTAGTTGCGATTTCTTTACACTCTAAATAGTCGGTAATTATAACACGGATAATGAATCAGTTATCTCAATAGCTATTTACACAGGACCTCAACAATTCAATGAGGCAAGACACCATTCCACGCATACTCGTTACTTGGATTGGCAATCGAAGATAACGATGCGACTCGCAGTAAACAATTATAGCTTATTTAACCTAAAGCAACCTTAGGCCTATAATTTTATAAGTATAAATTTAGAGCCGTAAACTTCAAAACCTTGACAGAGCGAATACTGTAATGACGGAGCAGCGACAAAATTCATCGTAAGAAAGTGCTGAGCAGAATAGAGGGAAATTTGAAAGTGAAAAACTGAGTAGATTTCAAACACATATTTACTAAAACTGGGGAAAGTATTTGGCATTGTGGTGAGACCCACCAATATACAGGGTGGCCCGAAAGGTGACACTAAAAAATTTTTCTTGGATTCCTGACATCTAGGTGTACCCGAAAATACCCCATGTATGTTCCGCGATTTTTTGTAGTTTTCGAGCTATGATTTTTAAAAATTAAATTTGGGAATTTTTGACTGGACCCACATAATTGTTTTTTTTTTGGAAAGTATGCACCTTTTTTAATATTTTTTTTTGTAGCATAGACCTCATGACTTGTACTTTCACATCACATACATTCACTCTGATCTGAAACACGTTACTGATTTTTAATTTACATTTAGTACAGAGACGATAAGATCGTTTTTGATTTAGTATGAAATGACAAGTCCTGTCAATTCAATAGACAGACAAGTACGGTTACAGATTAAATAATGGCCGAATTTTTTGAAAGAAAATAAGTCTTTTTCCGTATATATTAAACAACATCACATACGAGTAGGTTACATACGAGTATTACTCTGATCCTATAGAAAGTACCCAAAGCACTTGTGTTACAGAAATCAGAAACAACCACGGTACCACAACACCCAGAACCGACACAATATATAAAAGTTATTTTTCTACATTGACCGACCGGAAATCGAGCCCGGGACCTCAAAGGTAGCGACACCAAGTCCAGCATACTTGCCTCCTTCTTAATTTTCCAAACCACGCTCAATGCAGTTTTGGTGGAAAAGGGAAGCAGAGCGCGGTTTTCAGAGATAACAAGTGGAACAGGGTTTAGCGCCATCTATTTTTGTCATTATCACGCAACCCGAGGAAATTGTATTTTTCAACCGACTTCAAAAAAGGAGGAGGTTCTCAATTCGAATGTATGTTTTTTTTTTTTTTGTATGTTTGTTACGCGATTACTCCGCCAATTATGAATCGATTTTAATGATTCTTTTTTTGTTTGGTAGATCATACTTCAGAGGTGGTCCCATATAAATTTTATCGAAATTGATTTAGAACTTTTTGAGAAAATCACCAAATATATACCCAGATAATATTTTTGTTGTGGTTCTTGTTACCTATCTTCGACAAATATGAGCCGATTTTGATGATTTTTGTTTTATTGAATAGCTTACACTTCAAAGATGCTATGATAAAAGTTTGAAAAATAAAAATCACCCCTAAGGGTAGGAAAATAGGGGATGAAATCGGTGTTCAGCAGTTAGATTAGGATTTATCACTAAAAATAGATGAAATAAGTAAATTTTATTAAAAAAAATAAAACCGACTTCAAAGCACTGAAATGCTAAAAATAATCCTAACACTTAAGTACCTAATCAGTTACTTTTGGAGTCGGTGCAAACAAAAACATTGAATCTCTCATCGGCTGGCACCGACTCCAAAAGTATCTGATTAGGTACTTAAGTGTTAGGATTATTTTTAGCATTTCAGTGCTTTGAAGTCGGTTTTATTTTTTTAAATAAAATTTACTTATTTATATATAAAGTAGCATATGTCCACGAGAAAGGTTAATTTTAAACATTGGTCAAATAATTATATAATTAGTTTAAGAGATTTCTTTCTACTTCCAAACAAACGTTACTTTTCTTTATAATCTATATATATAAAAAAATGACAGGTTAGTTACACCATTTATAAGTCGAGAACGGCTGGACCGATTTTTATGATCTTTGATCTCCGCCCCGAATAGCAGAATAACGTATAAAACATCGGAAAAATTCACCAAAAAAGGCGGTACGAAGTTTGCCGGGACAGCTAGTAGGTATTAGTATAAATATCTAGGTATAAGAAACGTAACAGATAAATATCTTTGAGTGACAGCTCAAACTATTTAACTCAACTAATAATAGACAATAGGTATTAACAAAGGCGTATTTATGGGACATTATAGACGCCTTATACAGCCACTAAGTACTTAGTACCATTTATGAACACACGTCATCAAAATTACTAATTTACTTACTGTCTAAACTAAATGACTTTGTAACGATATTGTAATAATAACTAATAATAATACTTAATTTCAAAAACATTTTGCACTTGAAAAATATTGTTAACTAAGTAGGTATCTACATCTGGTAAAAAAATTGCTGAAATAATTACTCAGATATCAAAAACTAGCATAATTGTGAAGGCAAAAATAAACATGAATACCTAATAATGCTAATCCATTTTAAAAAGTCGTATGCTATCCCAATAGCTATACATACAGGGTGTACTAAAGAATAGGATACTTCTTAAAAACACGTGACCATCTGCTGACATAAAACAACTTTTACTATGGGAGCAACATCGAAATCGTGATTTTTTTTCTTTCTCCATTACATCTCGGTACATTACATTACATACATTTGACGACCTCCGTATGAGCATACCGGACTTGGTGTCGCTATCTCTGAGGTTCCGGGTTCGATTCCCGGTCGGGTCAATGTAGAAAAAAACTTTTGTATATTGCCTCGGGTCTGGGTGTTGTGGTACCGTCGTTGCTTTTGATTTCTGTAACACAAGTGCTTTGGCTACTTACCACAGGATCAGAGCAATGTATGTGATGTTGTCCAATATTTATCTTTATTAATTATTAAAAAGGATCCTAGATTATCATGGAGGTTATTTTTGAAGCATCAAAAATGTTGTTTTGGTTTTTTTGTTCGGTTTTGATGTTGCTTCCATAAAAAAACTTGTTGTATATGCAGCTGATTAATACGTGGTTTTAAGGAATGTACTATTCTTTTGCACACTCTGGATATATATTGATACATATTTCAATTGATGCACATTTCAAAGATTTTTTTCCTTGTATTATTTTCTTGAGCTTAAAACTATGCTCTTACAAAACATCATTATTTTGTATCGACATTCAATTTGTAATAACGTAAAAATATTTTTTGTTTCAATAAAACAATGGAGTATTAGTTTTGCATAAATTATAACTAGCTGAAACTATTTCCTGATAGGTTTGTGCAATAAAAAACTACAGACTAACACAGGAATTACAAAATGGTTTCCGTCATGATACTTTGCATATTTTTAGAATACGTAACAGTAATTAAAACTCGAATACTGATGAAAATAAGATCTTTAGTGAACTATATCAGTACGCAATTGCTTAAAATTGATTAATTCATCAATTTTCAGCAGTGGTGCAGATAACACGTAGAACTGACTGGGCAGAAAGACTCTAGAATGGAGGCCACGTCACGGCAAGCGCAGCGCAGGACGTCCACCCACAAAGTGGACAGACGACCTGGTAAAGATTGCAGGAAGCCGCTGGATGCAGGCCGCTTCCAACCGGCCAATCTGGAGTTAGTGGGGGAGGCCTATGTTCAGTAATGGATGACCTATAGCTGAAATTATGATGATGATGATGATTGATTCACAATTTTTATAATTGAGATCAAGGTGAATTGGCGCTAAAGAGTTTTTATGGATTTCAAATCAACTAAATAAAACAGGGTGTGTTCTATCGAATCTTTTAAAAATAATCTTAAGTAAAATAATAATCTTTAACTGTTTGATTTAAAAAAATCATAAAATGTTTTGTCACTTACTGATACATAATATAATCTATTTAGATATAAAATTGTATCTCTATTTCCCTTGGTCATCGCAACGGGTGAAACAATGTCGCATTTTTTTTTGTTGATTATTGTCAGGAGAAGGTTCATAAGAAAGAAAAAAAATTAAGAAGTGGCGCAGAAAATTCTTTATGAATAAACTAAGGACCACACGAACGAAGTTGCCGGCAACAGCTAGTTACAGATAAATATTGCGATGTTACTTTGATTTTCTACCTATTGTTAGTAGGAAAATATTTTGTCTGTTGCTGTAATTTCAACAAGCATTGATTGCACCAGAATAATATTTAAATGATAAATCCATTACGAAAACAGGAAAACACTCCGGTTGTTAGATTTGATTTATATTTATATGTACTTTATTTTCACGGTTTGTGGGGATATAGGTACAAAAGTGAGGCGAGAATAGATATTTAATCAAATCATTGGTTGCAAGTATCCTTTAAACTTTTGTATACTGCCGCTGTATTAATAAGAAATAGTTTGAGAAAATCTACGTCTAACTGATAGTAGATTTTCTCAAACTATTTCTTATTAATACAGGGTTACATTGCAGTATTGTTTTTAGGAGCAAATCAGAATCAGTAACTTAATCTAGATAAAGAACAAAAAAAATTTTTTATATTCTTATCCTCAGTTGAAAAATGTAATTCGTTAATAATTGACGATTGGTCAAATACATTTCACCGTATCTGAACTGCATAAGGTTCTTGTTGGCTCGGCGTCGGCATATACACCTCCTGATCTCTGATGAATAATAGCGCACCTCAAGTTTTTTTTTTGGAAATTTAAAAGTAAATTTTCTACGAAATATACAAAGATTAAAATTAATTACTAAATAATTAGTTCTCTAGATCTTATTTTTTAAAATTTAGCCTTGCTATCTACACCTTTATAACAATCTACGTAGGTTACATGGTGTAAGTTGCTGCATTTGAGAGAATCATCTCATCACTAATGTAGACCGTTTGTGTAAAAAAGCTCTCAATAATAGGACTACTAGACTTAATAGCTTACCTAGTCTAGTAAGGTAGGCACTGCGTATGTGGATGTTACTATACCATGATGATATGATGTCGCAAAATAGTTACAAATCCTTAAACAGGAGTTGAAAAGAGATAATTATTTTGTATAATGACACTCTTCATTTCATAGAACAAAGACACGGTCACAAAACACGTCAAATAGCCAATTAGAACTAATATAGAGTTCGTTAAAACCGGCGTTTGTTTGAACATCAAGAAATCATCGTAGTCTGAAAACGTTCATTTGCACAAATGTAACGTCATTAAGTATAGAAATTGCAGCGAATATTTCTGCACCGCATCATCAATTATCCTTTGATCAGCTGACTTTATGTCAGTCATATGCTCAGAAGTAAGGAGCATTAAAAAACTTCTTCTGTCGTGTCCCTACTCGAGATGTGATGAACCAAAATTTGGCAATTTCTATGGCATTTTGTGTCGCTCTGTTTTGGTCATCCCTCGTGCTAGTGTAAGGACACAAATGGCTTAATTAAATGAGCCATAGTTTGTGGGTCCGCACCACAGTCACGTCCACTCTGCCACTCGGTCCTTATCCCTTTACTTCTCCAAATTTTCATTCTTTTACTTTAACCAATTTTGTGTACATCCACCAACTACCGTACGAATACAATTTAGCGTCGTCCAGGTTGGCCAAGGCTGTTTGTTCCCAGAAGATAAGCATTCCGTTTAAAAGACTAAACAGTTTAATTACAGGTAATTTAAAATAGTACCCATATTATGCTCTTCTCCATCCTGCACTTCAAATAGAAATCACAAAAGTCGACAAAAACGTCATTATACTAAAATGGGAGTCGATCCATGTTTTCATAATGCACCCTGGGCGCTGGAAGGTGGTCATAAATGCCAATGAATCATCGCCATCATAAATAAGCAGTCTGCAAATGCTGTTGGCAACAATTTAAAGAAACACTTCCAGAATAGGCAAAGAGATTCTTTCTTTGCCTTGACACATAATCTGACCTAACGGTAATGAAACTATATTGATGAAGCGAGATTCCTTATCAAAATAAAGGCCTAATATACAAAGAGGTGGGGTGAGACAATACAATCTACTGGTGAAAGGCTCGTGTTCGCATATGCTAGCATATGCGTACGCTGGACAAGACGAAAAAGTGTTTACTGTCAATAGTCTTACAAAGCATGCTTGTGGCTTAAACCTACCTCTAAGGTTTTGGGCTGATGAAAGTTGGAAACGGCACGAAACTATAGAGTGAAGGGTGGAAATATTATCCACTTTTGATCCACGCAGGAAGAATGCCATACGCAATAATGATGATTATCCACGTAAAGGTGGTCTAGATATTCGATCATAGAATAATGGTGGCGAAATAAGTTCAAAACATTAGACTGGTGTTTTAGCTTAGGTTTCCTTGTAATTTTCTAAAGGACCATTGACCTTTAGTTTATCAGTAACTACAGATAATACGCGTTATAAACCATATTTCAGTATAATATCACACAGCTACACGTGAACTACAAACATTGGAATTTCGATGGGAAAGTTAGTTGTATGTCTTGGTAAGCCACCAAAATCTAATCATCTCGTTAACACGCACAGATTCGTTAATATAAAGTTGAGTAATTAAGATAATACTTCGTTTATCTAGGTGTAAGCTGAAATACAACTTAAAAAAGATTATGTTATTTAATTCTTTTGACAAGCAAGTATTATGTTAGCAGACTTTATTACAAAGAAAATGCGAAAATAGTTTTATACCTATACAATATGATATTTTACTAGTAAACAATAATTTGTAGCCGTAGCGAGCACGCCGTACTTTATAGCATTCCCATTATAGAACTATTCTCAATATATAACTTTTCTATATTGACTCGGGTCTGGGAGGTGTGGTAAGTATACTATATTCGTGCATATTCCCTATTGCGCGACACATGAGCTCAATGACTGCGACGATTGGTTCTCTTCTTTTTAATACGCAACTCGCGCAAGACTTGCAGTTCGCGTACTTGAAGTCCACTTCAGTCTTTGATAAACCTCGTCAAACCTAATATGATATTAATAATTTAATGTAATGTAACTATGAGAATCAATTTCTTGAAATAAATTCTAAAGGCCTAATTCATCTATTTTAAACGCAGTCAAAAACCAGTTTATAACATTTGACGCTCAAAAGTTCGTCATTCTATAAACTACATTTAATTGTATTTTTGAGTTTACGAGAATACCGTTTTTGATCTTAATGTTACTAGGATCAGATTGAAACTGAGCCATGGTTGACAAAATTCGACAAAAATTATAATGTCCTAAGGTGATACATTATGAGAGGCTCTAATCCTGAGATAATAAGGTGTGTGATACTGGATCTTATGTATATACTCGCTGTTACAGACCGAATATAAATTACGGATGTATTATTACAAGGAAAATAATTTACTTGAAAAAAAATTTCAAGTGCCTCTGGTGGGATTCGAAACCACGACCTTTCGCTATACGGGCGACTGCTCTTCCAACTGAGCTACGGAGGACATAGTAAACTAGCATTATTGTGAATGCAAAACAAAAAATAAAAATTTTTAATAATTACTGGTGTATTTATTTATTTTATAATCTATTAATCTGGTTTAGTCTACTTAAACATTTAAGAGTTCTTTAACGTTTATCTTAATTATTTCATTGCTTAAACAGTAACGACAGAATTTTATAAAACTGTACGAGTGGATGCACAATTATAAATCTACGTCAGTCGTTTTATACGCTTTATCGTTTAGTTATCAAAACAGAGTTCACTGTCATATAATTTGAGGTAAGAGGTCTGCTCTACAAAGTTTTTTGTAAATGTAAGTAAAGTAAGGCAAAAGACCAAAGAAATGGACATAGTTCTAAAATGTAGCAAGCAAAGTGGCAGTGGGCCGGCCACATCTGTCGCAGAACCGATGAAAGGTGAAGTAAACGGGTTCTTGAATGAAGACCGCGCCTTGGCAAATGTAGTGTAGGACCCCCCAGCACGATGGACCGACGACCTTAGGAAGATGGCTGGCAGAGGCTGGATGAAAAAAACGGAAGATCGTGCTCTTTAGGGGAAGCTTACGTCCAGCAGTGCACTGCAATAGGCTGATATGATGATGATTAAGTAAAGTAAGCCTAATATTCGTGCCACTGCAGGGTCTTGAGGTCGTTGGGCCATACTCCATTCCGTGCTGTTAAGCCTCTGACTATGCCTCACGACTGCTATCGAGCGATATTAGCCGGGACCAACTTTTAACGCGCCTTCAGAAGCACGGATATGCTTGTAATAAATGTCACTAAATATGGTCGGAATGGTCACCCATCCACTCACAACCGTAGTGTGGTTTTCTTAACTACCACAGCGCTACCGCCACTGAGCTACTCGTATAATTATCTATACGTAGAGAGATTTTTTCAAATTATACGTGGACTTATGTCGTATAATCCTAATTGCGACATTATTATGCCACATGGACATATTTTAATTAAACCAACTAGCTGCCTCCGTTGGTTACTATTTGGGATTTACCTTATCTTTTCATAATTTCAATTTTCCTCGTATCGTGCGTGTCCTACAAGTCAGAAATTTTTGCGTGTACTCTAATTATATCACGTAAGCATTTATATAGGTAGTACCTAATTATTAATTGATTAATTCATTGATTTCAATTTGCCTTTTAATTCCCTTTTACCGGTGACGGTGACAGCATTTAAAAGCTGTCCGTTTTTATTTGCTAGTCGAAGATATTGGTTGACATAGAACCAAAACATTATCTGGGTATATATTTTGTTATTTTCTCAAAAACTGCTGAATCAATTACGATAAAATTTATATGAGACCACCTCTGAAGTATGATCTACCAAACAAAAAAAGAATCATCAAAATCAATTCATAATTGGCGGAGTAATCGCGTAACATACATAAAAATAAAAAAACAAACAGTCGAATTGAGAACCTCCTCCTTTTTTGAAGTCGGTTGAAAATGAGATAGACACAAAAACGTAAGACTTAAGCCAAAGAGCGCCAAATATCACGATCTTCCGCTTTTTTCATCCATTCACTGCCAGTGTCCGTCCATCGGGCTAGGAGGCGTCCTATACTACATTTGCCAAGACAAACTCACTCAATTTACTCAAGAATCCGTCTACTTCACCTTTCATTGGTTCTGCGACACATGTGGCCGGCTCATTGCCACTTTAGCTTGGTACATTTTAGAACTATTGTCCATCACTTTGGTCTTCTGCCGGAAAACTTCGTTTTGGATTTTATCTGTTAACTAAATTCCAAGCACCGACCTTTCCATAGCTTGCTGATTGTGAAGTCGGTGGGGCAGGCTTTACTGTCATGTTCCACTTTTTGGCTTCGTAGGTCGGCTCTAGTAGGACGCACTGGTCGAATACTTTGCTCTTCAGGCATTGTGGCAGTGACGACGAGAATATATCATATAATAAATCATTTAACACAAAATCCTTTTTATTCTAATAGTTTGTTGATTTTATACACTAATATTTTTGTAAAAAGACATGTAAAGATTGTTTACAATATTCGACAATAATAATAAATAAATCTCGTGCTACAGGAATTAGTTGCCTTTTACAACACGCCTCCTGTTGGCGGTGGGAAAGTGTATTCTTTACGGCCGTCCCCACACGGAATATGGGCAGCAGCATTTGCGTGCGAAATCCTATAAAAAACTGCACTCACCAACCCGCCTGCCAAGCGTGGTGAGTATTGGCAGTTCTCCCCAATGATAGAAGTCATTGGGGGAGGCCTATGTTCAGCAGTGGACGACCGATGGCTGTTTTGATGATGATGATGATGAATAAATAAATAACAATAAATTGTTTTCACAATTACACCAATTATTTATTATTATTTAGCCCCAAAATAAGCAAAGCTTGTACTATGGCAACTATATACCGAATAAATATACTTAAACACTTTTATAAACATCCATAACTTAGGTACAAATGCTCGTGCTCATCACACAAACATTTGCCTCTTGCGGGATTCGAACCCGCAACCGCTGGCTTTGTAGACAAGCAAATTAAAACGGACAAAAAGTAAGCATTTATCATTTAGCCTGGCAATGGCAACCACACCTTCACTCTATATCTATAATATTTCTGTTAGAAAGCATTCGTATTTGTTAATGATAGCATATGAAAGGAATCTCATCTAAAACAAGACCTTCAGAGGTTGGAAATAAACTTATAAGCAAAGCTACGAAAGTTTAACAAGAACTGACCGGCTAAGAGAGAGAGAGAGAGAGAGAGAGAGAGAGAGAGAGAGAGAGAGAGAGAGAGAGAGAGAGAGAGAGAGTAAAATATAATAACTAGCTGTTGCCCGCGACTTCGTTCGCGTGGTATTTAGTTTATTTATAAAGGATTTTCTGTGCGACTTTCTTATTTTTCCGTAAGAACATTACGTATGGTAGTATTGGGAAAAAAACATGGATAAAATCGGTCAAGTCGTTCTTAAGTTATATCGTGACCAAGGGAAATAGGCAGGTATTCATTTTGTCATATACTTACATAATATAAAGATTAACCAAATACTTTAATATCCCTTAATCATATACATTTAATCAAAATTGTAATAATGGCTTAATCATATTTTTGTTACGACGTAAAATATTTAGATTTAAAAAGCCGAACTTGTATGGTTCTCCGATTTTGATAAAGTTAATAACTTAATCTATATATAAAAGAAAGTCGGGTTAGTTACACCATTTATAAGTCGAGAACGGCTGGGCCCCGTCCGCCCCGAATAGCAGAATAACTAATAAATAATCTGAAAAATTCACAAAAAAAAGAGGCGATACGAAGTTCGCCGGAACAGCTAGTTCAATATAGTTTGACATCTTGCATGATCAACTTTAATTGGCAAAACATGCCATGGATCTAAATTCTATTGTGTACCAAACCAACTGTAACACTAGATTTTAACGCAAAAAAAAAATGATAGAATTAAATTGACAAACTGCTGTCTACCAGCACTGAGTGCTTTACCACGAGGTCCATTTTTAGAGAGACGGGGCAATATCCATCATTAAAATAAAATTTGTTAATTTAAAACCAATTTATATTAATCGGTAAGGTTAGCGCACATTTAATAATCCTTATACAGTGTTAGCCCGACTCACACTTGGTCGGATTTTATATATGTATATTACTACAGTTTGAGCCAACTATAGTCACTACTAAGTTTTTTTTTTGTACAATCGTTTAAGTAGGTATAATTAACATTTTTGAACTGCCACTACTCAACCAGAAATCTCGTTTTGTGATAAGTAATATACAGTACCTAATTTACAAAAGTATGCCTATTATGTCCCTCTGCAGGGCACATGCCTCACCTCAACTATGAGGTGATCTGGGCCATATTCCACCACGCTGGCCCAGTGCGGGTTGGTGGAGAGGTGTTATAAGGCCAGTGACTTAACCTTACTGTCAGATGATATTAAGCCGCCCTAAGGCCTCTGACTAGGCTTCACGACTACCTAGTATCAAGCAATATTAGCCGGGACCAACTATAAACGTGCCTTCCGAAGTTCTAAAGCACGGAGATGCCTTTGCTAAATGTCACTAAATATGATTGAAACGGAAACCTCGTTCTGTGAGAAGTAATTTACAGTATCTAATTTTTATAGAAGATTTTTTTTAAAGTTTTGTGTCACTTTTTACTTTTGTATCTGCTGTTCTTACGTGATAAGGCAAAAACTCTTTAATTGTCTAGAGCTACAATATATCGTTTTTACAATAGGTGAAAAATAAAAATGTAAAAATGTAAACAGGATATTTTTTACATTTTTATTCATTGGTAGGATGAATCGAAAGACAAACAGCAAAGCCAAAAGAAAAAACTGAAATGATAAAACCAACTTATTTTCATATTTTTGATGTGTTTTCTAGGAAAGGGATGTGACACTGAAAATGTTATTTTATAGAGACACAACGTATTTCTTGCTTTTTAATTTACATTTTACGATTATTTTACTGTTGTTTTACTACTTTTTAATTAATCATGATGGTCATTAAGTAATTAACCATCCATAGGCATGTAGGTGAGTTTTATGATTTGATATTACCTGGATCACCTTAACTTGAACCAAATAAACAGTCATATTGAATAGAATATAGGCAATTACCTAGTTTTAGACCGTAGGTTTGGTCATGTTTGATAACTTAATAACAGTTGTCATTTGTGTCAAAGTATACAGGGTTGTTGAGAAATACTGACGTCTTAAAAGGGCTGATTCTGGTTATCAGAATGTTTAAGTCGCGGTAATCAAAACTAAAAAATGTTAAACTTTCGAAACACTAAAATAAGAGCCCACAAAATAAGATAAATGGATTAATTTAGTTTACAGTATATAAAGTATTTAATTATATACTTAGATTATGTACTTGTAGGTCAATCTACTCAAAAAAGTTAAAGGTCATTAAACCGATTTTCAACTTTAAGTCCGTAAATTTATCAACTGAGAAAAATTTACACTACTTGTTTATTACTTGTTTACTTGTTTATTGTATGTATGTATAATTATTGTTATGTATTTATTTCATTTTATTTTTATTTATTTATTACTGTATGTATACGTTTATGCCATAAATTTATGCAATTCTATTTGTATCAGGTAAGAATTTTAAGAACTCTGCAACACCTTCCCCTTTCTTTAATGGTTGTCCTCTACCTAAAGGTTGTCTGGAAGAGATCGCTATTAGCGATAAGACCGCCTAAATTGTACATCTTTCTGTAAAAATCATGTGTATTTTACTTGTATGGTGTGCAATAAAGAGTATCTATCTATCTATCTATCTACACTTTGTAGTAGGTTGACGATCTGTCGTCTATAACTAAATTAAGTTGTATTTATGTTTGGATTTAAAGTATTTTAGAGTGCGTACAGATCTTTAACTACTTTTTACCCTAGGGCTTTATCATTGCAGCCATAGATATCCACTGCTAAACACAGGCCTCCCCCAATGACTTTCATCGGGGGGAATTGCCAATACTCGCCACGCTTGGCAGGATGGTTGGCAAGCGCAGTTTTTTATAACATTTTGCACGCAGACGCTGCTGCACGTCACGTGCTACAGAAATTTGTCGCCTCTTACGACACGCCTCCTGTTGGCGGTGGGAAAAGTGTATTCTAGGGATTACTATGATCTTTTAAGCAGTATTACTTAAACCTTGTGTTATTTAATTTGTAGTTTAAGTTTGACATAAAAAAAATCTTTTGATGTACCATTTAAAGTTAATGGTTTGTCCCCTGGTCTCTGTAGAACTTGTATCTCACCTACTTCGTAGTTACTTGAAACTTAACTCGTATTCAACCTTACTGATTAAGCGATAAGAAGGTGACTTGTTTTACTAAAACGTGATACAAATTTTAAAACATTTATTAGATCAAATTGATAGAACGACACACTTTTCACATGAAAAGCAGTGATACTTTAAATTTATATTTAAATCTTAAAAGTTAATGACCGCGCAATTTATAGTAGGTTCGGGTCCTGTAAGGGACAAGTACGTATTTATCTGATGGTTAGGAGCATTTGTGCCTTAGTTATGGATGTCATAATAATGTACTTTAGTATATCTATCCGTTATTTAAACTAAATCAAAGACCTAGCCATGATTTTCCACGACTTCAGACACTGTCTTCCAAAGTTCGGTAAAAGATGGCACTCTATAATGATGTTCCGTCATCTAGTAGTACAGATAACAGCTCGTCAACTTACCACAAAACGTCAAATTTTCTCAATTGATATTGGTCTCTACATGTCGGACTTAAGTTAAAAATCGGTTTAATGACCTTTTACTTTTTGGGTAGGTTGACTTGCCGTTGAGTGTACAATCTCTTCTGGAACGCTGCCAGCATCCTCGCTTTCTAGTTTGTATTGTATATACATTGTTTTTTTTAAAGATTTTTCATAAATATACCTTTTCAAATTAAGAGATTTTGCATTAAAAATATATCTTAACTGTTAAAGCGTGATTAAGTTATAAACAAACATCCAAACTTACCTGAAATTTTATATTGTTAAAGTAAGAATATTTTTCGCCGCTACATCACTTACATTTGCATTACACATTTGAAAATCATATAAATGTACTTGCACTCATTAAAAGAGGAAAACTACATTTTTCCGGAGATCCATCATTCAGATTCAGAGAGCAAACCCAGGTGATAAGGACGTTAGTTTTCTATCCTCGTTGTGGGTTTTTTCCTTATGGCTTCCTTAGATGACCGAATGGTATTCTAGAGACGTCTAAGTGTGGTGGCGCCGGGACTTCTTAACGTTTTGTAAGTAACGTAAAAATTAACATTTTTACTGTGATTTTCTAACTCTAGTTAGTAGCTTGTCTCAAATAATTTTAACATTACTGGTCAAAAAATCCATTAAGCAATTTCACCACCTGACTTCATGATCAGATCAGCTCTGTGACGACTACGTTACTACTACTGCTTCGTTGGCTTCGGAGGCCAAGAGGCGAGCATACCGAACTTGGTGTCGCTATCTCTGAGGTCCCAGGTTCGATTCCCGGTCGGTCAATGTAGAAGAATTACTTTTATATATTATCTCGGGTCTAGGTGTTGTGGCTTTGGATGCTTACCATAGGATCAGAGATCAGAAGATATTTATTTATATGGTATCAAGTTATTCTATGGTATAGACTGCGCATGAGGGTTCCACCGCGCACCGAGGGTTCCGTACCAACATATAGGTCCTTAACGGCAATCGAGTCTCGAAAATAATAACTGCTTAATCAGTTTGCTTTAAAAAAAGAGTGGTTTAACTACACGTTTTTTGGACTTTTTCCTTACCTTATGCAATAAGGCATTACTTCTTGCCACATTTCATGGTTCTAGGTCAACGGGAAGTACCTACCCTATTTTAATTCTCTTGCCATACTTTATGCATTATATACTATTTCTATTTCTATCAAAAATGCGGCGTAAACAGCCATCAACTTGATACCTCCACGTGTTCTTGGTAAAACGAGTCTTGACTTGACAGACAGACAGGCATTTGGATAACAAAATTCCCATTTTTTCCTATTGAGGTACGAAACCCTACAATGACTCCCAAAAGTTGATTCTATGGTTAGTAGCATGGCAGTTAGTTAGTTACAAGTAAAACTAATATTAAGTGTGTTATAAAGCTTATTTCGCAGCATAATTATGAATTATTTGTATGATCGATCACTCGATGAAATGTAAAGGCTATCTTGTAAACCTTACAAAGTGTTGCATGTTAATAATTACCTAAGGCACAAAACTAGGTTGAGCCTCGTTCTTTAAAATATATAAATTTTTACAAGTCTTGGATGATGACCAAAGTACAGCATCAATCTACTATAAAACGTAAATTTTTCTTAAATAATATACTAAACTCTATTCGTTCGGCTTTAAGTTAAAATCGGTTTAGGAACTATAACATACTGATCTCTAATGAGCACCCTTTAGGAACTTTTACAGCGCTAATGAATGCGGACGATGGTATTTCTGGTTCTCAAAAAGTTTAGCTTAGGCTCAAAAAGCTAAAGCTTAACTAGCCCAACTCACTTAACTAGGCCCAATACGAAATAGGTTCAACGTTTAAAAAAAGATGTAAAGATTTTTTAAAGTAGATTTTTTCATAGGTACTTTTATTTTTTAATAAGAGATGGCAATAGGCTTGGTATATTTTCTTCTTTTTTATAAACCTTATCTTTATATAAATCTTATATCTATCTATATATATAAAACAAAGTCGGGTTAGTTACACCATTTACAAGTCAAGAACGGCTGAACCGATATTAATGATCTTTGATTTGTTGAATTTGTCTCCGCCCCGAATAGTAGAATAAATATTAAAACAACGGAAAAATTCACGAAAAGAAAGAGACGAAGAGGCGGTACGAAGTTCACCGGGACTGCTAGTATATATATAAAACAAGCCGGGTTAGTTACACCATTTACAAGTCAAGAACGGCTGGACCGATTTTTATGATCTTTGATTTGTTGAATTTGTTTCCGCCCCGAATAGCAGAAAGCCTATAAAGAACACGGAAAATTTCCCCAAAAAAATGTGAAGGGGCGGTACGAAGTTCGCCGGGCCGGGACAGCTAGTAAAATGTAAATATGGACTCATGCTGCTCTTTAAGCAGAGCTGTGATTCTGCTAATGTCGAATGTATTCTTGAAAATATACTATATTAGTATAAATATAGTCTTGATATCTATAGTTCACAATTAATAACCGGTGTTTAGTTTTTATTGCTTTTCTTGGATTCAGTGGAGGCTACTCTTTCCGTAGAAGCAGGTTTCAAGACGCTATCGGGTCTAAAGCAAGTTGTCTTAAGACAATTCACTTGACACTCGATGCGGCATTGAATACAATACTATTTCAATAATATCAGATCTTTATCACTTCACCAAACATTAGAACACAAACTACACCAATCTTGCACTTTAAAGCTCTTTAAATGGTAAATAAAAACCATAAAAATATATCGACCATGCTTTTTGTTCGACTCAGCCCCCAGCGAATCCACATCAACTCTACAGTGCATGAAGCGGACGCTTCAGCTAATGCCGAAACCGCTTATAGGAATGTTCCCAGCAATCGATTCGCCGCTAACAGTACCTACATACATACACCATGATAAATAACACTAGACTAGGTAGATGATAAAAAAGTACAAGTAAATATTGAGAATACCTTATGCCGTAAATATCTTATTTATTGTTTGAATAACCATTCCCACATCTTTGCTTTTAATATTGTTATAGCTAACAAATAGTTAGACTGACCTAAATAAAGGCTAAAGAACCTATTCTTCAGGCAGTCTGACAATCGAACAGGCACACATATCCAAGCAAGCTCTAACAAATAAATATACAGGGTTATTTTTAAAACATCAACAACCCCATAGGGGCTGATTTGGTGCTCAAATACAATAACTTTTCTATGAGACCAACATCGGAATCGCAAAAAAAACATTTTTCCATACAAAGCCGCCTCAGTTTGTATGAAGCGGTGTTTTTTTTCCTATTATGATGTTGGTCCAATAGAAAAAGTTGTTGTATTCGAGCACCAGAATCCGGCTCTAGGGGGTTGCTGATGTTTTAAAAATAACCCTGTATAAATATGCGCCAGACTTAGTACTAGGTAATTGTAATGGTCTCGAAGTAAGGAATTAAAGTCCTTACGTACGAAGCATCAGACAGTTAATTTTACTACCTACGTTTCCCAGCACACTCAATCCCGGATCAATTTAGAAAAGTTCGTTTTCTGAATTTGACTCAAACCGGGAATCGAACGAATCGAAAGACGTCCTTGTGATAACAAAAATGATAAAAGATACTGCTACAGATACTGTTTTATAATATGCATAAACTTATAGTTTACTAACTTACTACATAGTTTCATGAAATCGTTGGTCGAAAAAGTCCTAACATTCTCACCCTCCTATTTTCAATTGCCTCCAAAAAAGTTCTCGTCAACCATTTTGAAAAACTTTCTCGTTTGTCTTCTTCGAGGGAAAAAGAAAGGATTTAGATAAAGGCGAAGCTGAACGTCGTGTCGTATCAAGATATGAAAAGAGAGGCAGAGTGCAGAAAGAGATGGAAAAGAGTCCAACGACAAGAGCAAGGCATGCTTCTTGATGTCTTGGTTGGGAGCGGACATTTGGGGCAGGGAGAAGGCGGTCCTCTAGAGCCGCGAGCGTGGCATCCATTGTTTCGCCTACCTGTGTAGTATTGCGCTGAAATAGGATAATGTTGAACTAACTTAATAGTCAACCATATAATCACATCTTAGCGATAGCAATTTGAAACTATGTAAGAATCTGAGATTTGGATGACAATTATTGTATAACATCCAAATATCAGATACTTAATTTCATTACACATCAGATCAACTCGATGATAATAAATATTTGTATTTGATGAAGCCAAGATGTAGGTAGTGAAATTCTTCAATGGCTTCTAATAAATCCTTTAAATTTGGGCTCATTTGATTAAGTTTGACTAGTCCCTTAAAATACAAGCGTTTTTAAAGTTATTTAAAAGGTATTTTTCCTTTTTCGGTTAATTCCCAACAGAACACGTCATCTCTGATGTTGACTTCACAAATTGACAGAGGACATCACGGCCGGCCCGTAAACACGTCGCATGCGCATCGTGATCCAGATATTAGGATTAATTAGAACTGTCACATGCCGCACAAGTAACACCTACCGCTTCCTAACCTGAGTTTGGAGGACAATTACTTGTTTTTGTCAACGAAAATCTTACAAGTTAGTAAACGGGACTACAAACTCATGAGGCGCGTTCGAATATCAATATTGTTAAGAAAAATCATAATTGTTTGTTCCAAATATCCATCATTATCACCATAATCATTTCAGCCATAGGAGGTCCACTGCTGAACACAGGCCACCCCTAATGACTTCCAGATTGGCCAGTTGAAAGCGGCCTGCATCCAGCGAACGTTTTCTGCAACGTTTACCAGGTTGTCTGTCTACTGGAACTAATTAAGTAGTTGTATTCACGGGATAAAAATATAATGCAGGGTTTTCTCTTTAAAACTGAGACATCCAAGCATATAGGTGCTCAAATACATGCGATATTATATAAACAAGTTATACGAAGTGTTTATATACAAATTACATAACGTTAAGGATATGGTTTTGGCCATATAATAAAAAGAAGAATTAAGAAAAATTATTAGTCCTCCAATAGAAAGGTGAGGTGAGGCCTGTGCCCTGCAGTGGGGCGTATATAGGCATTCTTTACGGCATCTACGTTTATTTTGCAAAGTTATTAGGTTTTGCTCTTGTCCATATCCAGAAATATGACTACATCTTATATTACACCAACCGTTGTGAAACCAAATTAAACACATTCACAGTGATCGTTCGTCTCAGCCATCGATTACATACCCTATAGAGCAGCAATACAAACCATCTTTCTCCGAAACTAGTAAGTGATTGTTCTATGAAATGACAACTCCTGTTAACGCTCGCCCATACAAAACAGCACAAATACAGATTAAATTTAAAAAAATAAAACCGACTTCAAAACACTAAAATGCTAAAAATAATCCTAACACTTAAGTACCTAATCAGTTACTTTTAGAGTCGGTGCCAGCCGATGAGAGATTCAATGTTTTTGTTTGCACCGACTCCAAAATTAACTGATTAGGTACTTAAGTGTTAGGATTATTTTTAGCATTTTAGTGTTTTGAAGTCGGTTTTATTTTTTTTAACAAAATTTACTTATTTCATCTATTTTTTGTGATAAATCCTAATCTAAATGCTGAACACCGATTTCATCCCCTATTTTCCTACCCTTAGGGGTGATTTTTATTTTGCAAACTTTTATTATAGCATCTTTGAAGTAGAAGCTATTCAATAAAACAAAAATCATCAAAATCGGCTCATATTTGTCGAAGATGGGTAACAAGAACCACAACCAAAATATTATCTGGGTATATATTTGTTGATTTTCTCAAAAAGTTCTAAATCAATTTCGATAAAATTTATATGGGACTACCTCTGAAGTATGATCTACCAAACAAAAAAAGAATAATTAAAATCGATTCATAATTGGCGGAGTAATCGCGTAACATACATACAAAAAAAAAAAACATACAGTCGAATTGAGAACCTCCTCCTTTTTTGAAGTCGGTTGAAAATGGCGGAAAATTTTGCCAAACAAATCATATGACATTTCTACTCTATAGGGTATGTGCTCCATGGTCCCAGCACACCTCAACTAGAGCTATAGAAATGTTGGTATTTTTAACTGACCCGCCCAGGCTTCGAATTTAGGACTCTTGCACTCATGGCTAGTCACTGCCCCATTACGCTCATCGGGCGCTATTATGTAAGGAATATGAATTAGTATAGATGGGAATGGTTATTCTTGACCTTTTCCATATAGCCAAATAATACTTTAAAATATGGTGCATTGAAACTGGCATTGCTATGTAATACTTTAAGCTTAGGTACTATCGTATTATGAGCATGAATATTAATATGCCCAAATAAAATGATATTAATTATAAATAAAAATAAAGAAATAAAAGAAAAATAAAAATCTTTTATTTCAGACCAACTATGTCCATTTGTTAGTAACAATATTCTTAAATATTATGATCGTCATACAAAGATTATATGCTACCTGTAGTTACTCGTACCTGTAGTTACCAGTTACCTGTACAGATTTTTAGGTAATTTTTCGATGCTGTGACCTACTACAGACTTTTTCACCTTTCTACACAGACTGCCTATATCTTGTGCATAGGTGTAGCCTTTAATCAAACCAAAATCTCCTAGTCATAAAGTTAGGTACTTCATCATCATCATCATCATTTCAGTCATAGGACGTCCACTGCTGAACATAGGCCTGAAAAATAGAAAATAAATAATCTCTATTTTTTTTGTTTTTATTAAAAAGTTTTAGAGACCACAATATTGGAACGGATCTATGACGCTTTTTAGAGTGATACTAATTTATTCATTTACAAAGAACCATCTTCTCAAACATCTTCATTCCTTGCTAGAAGAAAATGGAGCATTTCCATGACACTCGGTTTTCATTAAAAATTTCATCCCATCGACGGTAAATCTCTCGCAATTCGTGCCATAATCCAGTATTTAACTAAAATGAATGTCAGAAAATCAATAAATAACAGTTCATTATAACTAATTTATCTGTGAGTTGTGCTAATCTGCTAATCATTAGATGAATTGAGCCTATTTGCCCTTATGAGCAACCGCGTATTTGATCGGTCCGTCGTGATTACCCACTCATGAGTGTCATGAGCCGGCCCAATATGGCAGTTGTCGTGTTAATGCAACGTAGTGGCTGGTTAAATCATTGCTAATTGAAGTTTTAAGTAACAGTAAATCAATGAAGGTAACGTTTGTTGTTATATAATTGAACGAATGCTGGGTATTTATAGGTTACGTTAGTTAAGCTATAGCGATTTTTATCCTCGGCTATTCTTTTTTATCCGCTGCTAGCAGTTTTTCTGTACCTAACCCATTTGTGTTATAGATATACGAGACCACGACACCCAAACCCGACTCAACATATAAAAGTTCCTTTTCTACATAGAGCCGACCGAGAATCGAACCCGGGGTTTTAAAGATGGCGACGCCAAGTATGGTGTAGGTTCTCTCGGCTACGGAGGTCGTCGTAATCCGCCGTGACTATTTTGTAAGTCTACCTAGCGAGTGGCCTGTCCACGCTCATAAAAGTCACTTCTGGACCTATATTCCAACCTGACCGTATACATATACTTTAACAGCTCCGTTGTAATGAATTCCGTCCTCACAAGGTTTTTTCCAATTTTAGGGTTCTGTACCTCTGTCCGTCTGTCTGTCTGTCTGTCTGTCTGTCTGTCTGTCAAGACCCTTTATCGAGATAAAGAACTCGTGGAGGTATCGAGTTGAAATTAAATCCATATACTCAGGACTAACAGTCCTCTGAAGCTGTAAAAAAAAAACTTCTAAACGAATTAAGTAACGTAAAACTATACGGCCGTTTTTTATACCGCAAAAAACGAATATTACGACCATTGAGCACTTACCCTTTAGAGCAGCAATACGAACCATCTTTCTCCGAAACTAGTAAGTGATTTTTCACTTACATTCAGTATGAAATGACAAGTCCTGTCAACTCTCGCCTATTCGTAAAGGTACAGATACAGATTAAAAAATGGCGGAAAACTTTGTCGAACAAATCATATGACATTTCTACTCTATAGGGTATGTGCTCTATGATTACGACATTCTCAAAGGAATCAATATTTACAGCATACTTTTCGTTGACCTACAAATATGAAATTTAGCAAGTAGGTGATATCGTTTTACACTACAAGTACATGGAAAAATCTGAAAACTATATATTTGTCATTTGTAATCAAATCATAAAAAATATAGTCTTTATTTAAAGTTACGGGAAAAGTTTGGAAATAACTGCGAGATTCGATTCCTGAGCTACTTATAATAAACAATGTGCAGGTTCAACTCGCACTTGTCCGGTTTTTAAGTTTACGTGACATTTAACAATTTTGTCTAGTCCGACTTCTTGCTTTTCGGTGTGGTGGCGAATCAGGGTGGCTCTTGGATCTTTGACGACATGTTGGGGACGAGATGCTTGTGAGGTATAATATAGGCTTATAAAGAAGCCCTCAATTCCGCAAAAATCTCCATTTTAGAAACGACAACTTTCCCATTTGAACTAGTGAGTCTCCGTTCTATAGACGACAACTGTCCATTTCAAATTATACTATATTAATACTTACATAACCTTCCGAACTCATACATTTTATTGTTTTTCTTTTATTTCTGAAAGAAACCGATGTTTACCATCATTGTGTCAATTATCAATTCGTCCAGTCCATGATCTTGGCAATGATCGGCCTTGGAGCACAGTATTCATTTGATAGCGCACTGTAACATCTTTTTTATGTCCGTCCAATGTTAATCTGTGTACAATGGAGCCGCTCCTCCTTTTCAGGATAATATAAAATCAATCAATGGGTAGGTTTTGAATTTAAATACCACTAATGACTTCCGCAAACCGCAAAGACCGTTTTATTGTCATTGTGACGTGGGTGAGTTAAAATTGAATTTTATTGCAAAATTATTGGTATGTTAGAGTTAGTACTGCGTATGATTTATGTAAGGTAAGGTAATTTAAGGTTTACGAACTTTTAATATGAGACGAACATTGAAATGGCGATAACCGTGTCTCTGTACGAAATTAAATATAACAAACTAGCTGTTTCCCGCGACTTCGTTCTCATAGTCTCATGCAATAGTAAGTCTAAACTAAAGATCACGCGAATGAAGTCGCGGGCAACAACTATTGTTAATTTTTTTTACGTTTAATAAATTTTGCCAACTGAACATCGATATCTAGCGGTAAGAAGCGCCATCTATAATGGCAGTTATCTTGCCTCCTTCGGGAACCGTAAATTTTTCCAAGATAAAAAGTAACTTGTCTGCTGTTCCAGGCTATAATTTATCTTTGTGCCAAGTTTCAGCTAGATCCGTTTAGCCGTTTAAACTTTCGCAATTATAATTTTAGTAAGAAATAACATATGCACCAGAGATCGCGTGTAGAATGCACTAATGATCGCGGTTTCGAAGTAAGGATTAAAGATCCTTCTTCTCGTCCAAAATGCATCAGTGTCTAAAGACGAAAGTCTACAACCAGTATGTGTTACCAGTGATGACATATGGAACTCATAAGAAAGCTCAAGGTTGTACAGCTTGCTATGGAAAGGGCTTTATGCTCGGTGTTTCTTTGCGAGATTTAATCAGGAATGAGGAGATTCAGAAAAGTCGCTGACGTAGCTCAACGGATTAGCAAGCTGAAGTGGCAGTGGGCGGGGCACATAGCACGTAGAACTGACGGCCAATGGGGCAGAAAGGTTCTGGAATGGAGGCCACGTTAGGCAAGCGCAGCGTAGAACGTCCACCTACAAGGTGGAGAGACGACCTGGAAACGTGCAGGAAGCCGCTGGGTGCGGCCCGCTTTCAACTTGGAAGTCACCTGGAATCTGTAAGTCACTAGGGGAGGCCTATCTTCAGCAGTGGACATCCTATGGCTAAAATGATTATGATAATGAATTAAGGATCCTTGTGTTACGAGATACCTACTACACAACGAATTTTGCCAGGGCCGTCTCCCAGCAAACCTTCGTGCTAATTTAGAATAAACCGTATGCCCGAACCGGCAATCAAAACCTAGCTAGAGATCCGCCACATCGCCAACCGCATTATCAACATACACTCCTTAATATACCTTGCATAGTAAGTCAAAATCCACCTTCTCAATTTTTAGTCACCTCCACTGACTTACGAAATCGCCGAAGAAAACTAAAAGCTGTAAAAAGTAAAAAAAGTCTCTACACAAAAACTAAGAGGACAATAAGAATGACGATACTTTTTAATCAATCGTGCGTAAATACTGCGCCGCGCTTCTTGCGTAAATTACACTAGAATAAAAAACCGGCCAAGTACGAGTCGGATTCGCGCTTAGAGGATTCCGTATGTTCTGTTATTCAGTTTGAGATCTTTAGCGAGAGCAGGACTTAAGAGTTTCTTATTATTTGTTGTTTAATTGTATAACTTACATTATAATCATACCAAGTTTAACATTGTTTACAAGAATATTCTAAAACTTCTAAAATTGTAATTGCAAATAATTTATTTTTCATCATCATCATCATTTCAGCCATAGGACGTCGACTGCTGAACATATTCCTCCCCCAGTGACTTTATTTATTTTTAAATACCCGTAAATACGTACATAATATCTAACAGCTGCAGATTCTGCTGCAGAATCAGCTGCAGATATTGAAACCCATCTTT
Organism: Anania hortulata; assembly: GCA_963576865.1. Lineage (NCBI taxonomy): Eukaryota > Metazoa > Arthropoda > Insecta > Lepidoptera > Crambidae > Anania > Anania hortulata. The sequence goes on from OY756400.1 coordinate 5,543,677, forward strand.
GTACTGCAAAAGAGAGCTGTTCGGGCTATTTATAACCTTAGACCACGAGACTCTCTAAGGGAACTATTTAAAGAAATTAACATACTTACAGTTACTTCTCAATATATTTATGAAAATATTATGTATGTTAGCAAAAATCTGCACTTATTTTCCAAAAAAAATGACATAAATAAGTATAATACGCGGCATAAAGATAAAGTTGTCGTTCCAAATTTCAGATTGCACAAGATAGGAAGTTCATTCATGGGAAAATGTATTCGTATTTTTAATAAATTACCACAATCCCTTGCTGAACTGCCAATATTTGAACTCAAATTACATGTTAAGATGATTTTAATAAAAAAGGTTATTACACCGTTAGTGATTATTTAAATGATAAAAATGTGTGGATTTAAAACTGCTTAGCTCGCACCAAAACTTGTAAAAATATTAATTTTAAAAGAGGCTGACAACAGTGACCGAGTTTCTTGCGCTGCTTCTTCTCGGCACTAGCCCACAAATTGTCCCAAAGCAGTGGTAGGGCAAAAAAAATATTGGGACGTGTAAAAGTGCTTTTAATGGCCTATTTGTTAAAATAAATGATTTTGATTTTGATTTGATTTTTAAGATTACAAAAAAAAACTGACTAACTAAAAGAGTTTGAATGATAAACCGCATGCATTAAAACTAAATTTTTCATCAGCATACGTGTTTTGTACTTCTTAGGGATAACTCTTAGTTAAACTCAGTTTTTTTTTAAATATCTTTCGTAATACTTTAACGACATTATAAGACTAAGACCCAGAGTCTTACGAAAGATCGATCTGTAATGAAACTGTTTGACCAATTTAAATGAGACATCAAAAAAAGGATTATTGAAATTGATTGTTTTAATGAAAATAAAGCGTAAACTTCAGAAACTGCTTCTTTAAATTCGGTTAAATAAAACTTTCCGAACGGACAACAAATTGATTCCAGATTAAGACACGGAACCCTAAGATAGGTTAAAAAGATACAATCAGCTGTTTTTGTTTGGTAAATGTTTATAGATCGACTACGAAATCTTGTACTATTTAGTTCCATTGTACAACGGAAAATATTTAATTAGGATGTTTAAATACAGTCATTAATTGCTTAAACGCTACAATAGAATTAAAACCTGGCATGTTTCACAGGACTTCTAAAAATTTGTAGAATGGCTCCTAGTTTCCAAACTTATCGGTATTATGAAACGTTTTCAGGTACATACTAAATTTCATAAATATCTAAAAAGCGAAATTATAAATAGCATAATTACTTATTTCATTTATTAAAAACTGTATTACATAAAACTGTAAAAAGTGTACAATAGGTGGACTTTATTCTAAAAGCATTCTCTGCCAGCCAACCTTAGGGTCATGCAGAAAAACAAGTTATGGATGCAGTAAAGTAAATAAATAAATCCGATATTATAATTACCTTACATTAGCAAATTAAGATAAAAAATTACATACAATAAATAAATACATGTAAATATACAAATAAATACATATAAATAAAATCAATGTATATATATAACACATATATAATGACTAAATAGATATACATACTATAAAAAAATACTTAATGCAATTATGTACTGAAATATTAATGGAGCTTATTTTTAAAAAATAGTGATATTTCTTGACCATATAAGCCTTGATTTGTAATAAACTGACATATGCTAACTGGAATTATTCTTACTTCATTTGAAGTAGATTTTATAACCATTGATGGTGTTTTTCAACATTTAAAAAGCCCAAAATAGTTAGCGAAAAAGGTACGAGATGGCAAAGTAAGCCTTCGAAAAAAGATGGTGAAAACAAAACGCCTGGAAAAAACTCGTAAAAATTAGAAAAAGCTGGTTTAAAAGGTGACCGAGATTTTTAAAATTAAAAACACATACGTATTACAATACAAAATTAAATTAAAACAGCATAATGACAAGACGAAAACTCCAGACAAAATAAAAAACACAAACATACACGCAAAATTAACATTACATTTACCTTTTTTAACAAGCGTAGGTCACAAACTTTTTTTGATTGAATAAATGTAGTTTCACAAATAAGCCTCAAAAGAAGGGCAAGATTTAGTGGTTCAGCTATACGGTCTTAGTTTTCTTTTACTAGTGTCATATAATTGCCGGCAAAAACTCAAGTAATTTGTGCTAATTCACCCATCAAATTGAACTTTACAAAAAACGAACAAATAATTATGAGTGCCCTAATTTCCCCTTACGCAATTGTTGTTTACGCCTTTTAATTGAACTTGTTGGTTTTATTATACTATGAAATTAATGTTGTTTAAATTTATTAAGATCAATAAGTATCCAAAATCAAAATAACCACTTGAAGAAGGCTTTGCGCAGTCGTTTTAAGGACTCTCTTCTCTCTATTTCCTCCCTTCTTCATTCTTCAATGAATCTCGCTGGCATGAGATCTATATATAATCATTTTTATCTGTTTGTTTAGGTAAACATACTCGTACAAATAATATGTTTGGAAATACAATAAGGGCTATGCTCGGTGTTTTTGTGAGTGATCGAATTAAAAATGAGGAGATTCGTAAACGATCAAAAGTCACTGACATAGCCTGACAGATTAGCAAGCTAACATGGCAGTGGACGGGGCAGAGAGTACGTAGAGCATCAGCTCTACCGATTCTAGAATCGTTTTGCCTAGAATTCTAGAATCAACGCAAGCGCAGCATAGTATGTCCAACCACAAGGTGGATAGACGACCGGTTAAAATTGCAGGAAGTCGCTAGATGCAGGTCGCTTTCAACCGGCCAATCTGGAAGTTATTGGAGAAGGACTTAGTAAACTAAGACTAAAACACTAATCAGATTAGGATTTTGTTTATAACCATATATACGACGATAGAGACGACCTCCGTAGCCGAGAGGCGAGCATACCGGACTTGGTGTTCGCTATCTCGAGGTCTCGGGTTCGATTCCCGGTCGGGTCAATGTAGAAAAATAACTTTTCGATGTTGTCTCGGGTCTGGGTGTTGTGGTACCGTCGTTGTTTCTTATTTCTGTACCACAAGTGCTTCAGCTACTTATCATAGGATCAGAGCAATGTATGAGATGTTATGAGATGTATGAGATATATTTCTGCTCTTTCCAGATCTTCTATACGAGAACTACATCCCTGATGACCCTGACAAGCAGGACAGCATCTTACGCAAACTGTCTGACTACTGCGGCAAGTCGATGTTCAACTACACCACTGAAGATGCTGAGCCTCCTTACAAATGGGATTTCTACCACTCTTTCTTCTTTTCCTACACCGTCGTCAGTACTATTGGTAAGTATTAAAAATAAGTAAATTTTATTTAAAAAAATAAAACCGACTTCAAAACACTGAAATGCTAAAAATAATCCTAACACTTAAGTACCTACCTAATCAGTTACTTTTGGAGTCGGTGCCAGCAGATTCAATGTTTTTGTTTGCACCGATTCCAAAAGTAACAGATTAGGTACTTAAGTGTTAGGATTATTTTTAGCATTTCAGTGTTTTGAAGTCGGTTTTATTTTTTTAAATAAAATTTACTTATTTCATCTATTTTTAGTGATAAATCCTAATCTAACTGCTGAACACCGATTTCATCCCCTATTTTCCTACCCTTAGGGGTGATTTTTATTTTGCAAACTTTTATCATATTATCTTTGAAGTATAAGCTATTCAATAAAACAAAAATCATCAAAATCGGCTCATATTTGTCGAAGATAGGTAACAAGAACCACAACCAAAATATTATCTGGGTATATATTTGTTGATTTTCTCAAAAAGTTCTTAATCAATTTCGATAAAATTTATATGGGACCACCTCTGAAGTATGATCTACCAAACAAAAAAAGAATCATTAAAATCGATTCATAATTGGCGGAGTAATCGCGTAACAAATATACAAAAAAAAAAAAAAACACAGTCGAATTGAGAACCTCCTCCTTTTTTGAAGTCGGTTGAAAACTGCAATTCAGACTTGCGCACAAAGGGTGTAGTAGGTAAGAACTAGGATCCAGAAACCCGACCCATGCTTGATCGGTTTTAATATATTAAGCTGCATTGTTTTAATTATAATCACATCATAAATATACCAGTAATTGCAGATCACGTTACTAAAACTAAATAATAAAAAAGCGGTTAGTAGGTTTACTGTGGTTTGATCATCATCGTCATCATTTCAGCCAAAGGACGTCCACTGTTAAACATAGGCCTCTCCCATTGACTTCCAGATTGGCCGGTTGGAAGCGGCCTGCATCCAGCGTCTTTCTGCGACCCTTACCTGTTTCCGTGGTTTACTGTGGTTTCGACACTATGTAGTTTCGACGTATCAAACGTTCGACCTAACGTACTCGTATGAAACGATTTGTGCATTCAGCAACTGTTGTCGATTTTTCGGCGTTTAAACCTTTATGCTGTCAGCGAAATGTGCCATACCCTTTTTTAAGTGGCATACAAATTGCCTTTTTTTGGTTTTATATACTTCAACTTGTCACGATATTCATGAAATTTTAAAAAGCATACCTTTTTCTTCAAATTTAATAATTCTAAATCCATTGAGAGTAGGTTAAGTAGCCACTTTTTCTAATTGTGTTAAAATAAAATAATGATTTTTAACACCTCCGGTTACAACAAGGACCGGTTAAACTTTATTGACTACAAATATTTAAATTAAAGGTACTTTATATCAGACTATTTAAAGTACATGCCTTAAACAATAAATTTTAACCAAAAAAATTTTCAGGTTATGGTAATCTGGCGCCAACCACTCACCTGTCCAGGATACTGATGATATTTTACGGCCTGTTCGGAATACCTATCAACGGTATCTTGCTCGCCAATCTCGGAGAATACTTTGGAGTGCAGGTACTCTCTCTTTGACATTTCTTATCCCTCTGGTCTGGAGTAAACCTCCATTTTAAGATTCGATTTATTTATGATTTTTTGCCTTCGATTTGTCTAGGATAATAACATAAACTAACATAAGTTACGAGCTTAATGAAAATGAATTTCGATTTATTCATGCGCTTCAATAACCATTAACTGACAATAATGTATTACAACAAACCTCTAAAAATATGAATTATTCTATTTGTTCCAAATTCAAATATCTTTATTAATTAATATTAATTTATCTTTGTTTAAAAAAAAACTAAAACCAATCCTATAACATTTCTAGCTCATCTCAGTCTACCGCAAATACAAGAAGCGCAACGAAAAACGTGCTGACAACTTGGACTACTTCTTCAACAACCTCGGCATGCTGGGACAAATCTTTCTCTACCTCGTGCCAGGGTTCCTCTTCTTCATATTTTTGCCTGCCTGCATCTTCGTCGTGTTTGAGGGCTGGGACTACGTCGCGTCTATTTATTATGCCTTTGTTACTTTAACTACGATTGGATTTGGCGATTTAGTTGCAGGTAATTCAAAATATTTGTCACTATTTCAAATTTCTATGCTTACATAAATAATGAATTTTTTATTAAGTTTTTGATTGATTTGAGTCCAATTTTCAGTTAATGTTAAAATTACATATCTTTCACTCTAAATCGATCAGTTTACGGAACAGTTTGTATGGGGAGGCCTACATTATTTTTCGTGGTTTGCCATATTTCCTTAGCAAACTTGTTCAACTTCGTCTAAAATATGGCTTAACCTTTGTGTTACATGTTATTTAATTTAGTAAAAACTCAATACTACAAGAAATTTGATAATTATCACTTGTGCGCTTAATGCAGCTTGCATTGAAGTGCCTAACATAGGAAATAAACCTGTTGTTTTTTTCTTGTTTTCAGGTACGGTAAACAACGGATTTAAGTACGGCTACTTCTTCACTTACCAGTTGTTTCTCATAGTTTGGATTACCTTCGGCCTTGGCTATATCGTGATGCTGCTTGGTTTCATAACCAGTGGCATGAGATCGGAAGGAGTGCACAGGCTTGAACAGAAACTAGCCTACCAGTTCAAGTCAACTCAGAATAGAATCTTGCAAGGATTTAGCCGAGACATGGCAGTCATAAGAAAAATTATTAACGAAGCCAATCTGATAAAGTTAAAGGTCAGTTTTTATGAGCTGCTAAGTTTACCTTGCTTTCCATAAAAGTAACTTTTCAAATAAAATAGCAAGTTATGGAAATGTAAATGGATCATGTAAAGATAATTTATTTAAGGTGTTATTAGTTTGCAAAAGAAAACAACGTCGTCTTGTCATTAAACTTAATGTGCGTTATCCGTGTTTGTCCTTACTTTAAAAAAATCTAATTGTTACAGCCTGTCTACGTGGAAACCGCTCCATACCTCTACAGAAGTGCAAGTTGTCCCAACTTTACATTTGATGTTGAGCCTCGTGGACCTGCGGTGAAAAGAAAACGAGCTAACTCTGAAAACATACAGCTATCTGCCAAAGATATGCTTCGAATACAATCCGATACAGATTTACTCGGTATTGATAAAGAAAAAACATTCACCGCTTCAGCTATCGTCAAACCTGCAGAACTGCTGGCTAGGGTTGTAAATGTTCTTGGAGGCCTAGAACCACAAACAGAAAAAGGAGTTCATATGTTTGATGATGATCACATTCTTGCTAGTGAAAGACAGCCACCAATGTTTACTATAGGTCAAAATATTATCACAAACTCACCCAAAAGGACGCGAGCGTTAAGTATAGCTGTTCCAAATTACAGAAAAGAATCTGTTGCAAGAATGGAAAAAATTAACCATGACTTCACTTGGACGAATGGCGATTCAGCAGAGAATTTTAGAAGAGAAGCCAATTACAGGAGTGGGAAATTATCGTTACCAACACATGTCACATCAGTAGTCACGGAAGAACAGCCTAGAAATCTACTTTCGAGACTATTCAGAAAATCAAGTTCAACAGAAAGTCCAGACGAATATATAAAAAATACAATGAAAGGTAGAGGAAGTGGAGCTCAAGAGGAACCTAAACCAAAACCTAGACGAGGTAGTATATTCCCTACTTTTAATATGGGTGGGCAAGAAAAGAAAGAAGAAAACGCTTATATAGAAAAGACTAAACGAGGCCGACATAGTATTTTCCCAACATTCGATTTCTCAGAAGACGAAGATTCTTCAGCCATTAAGGCATATCAACAGAAAACAAAAAGGCATAGTATATTTCCTACTTTTGATTTTAGCGAAGATGAAGACGAAAATACTGCAAAAGCTTATAAAGAAAAAACTAGATCAGGCAGACATAGCATATTTCCAACATTTGACTTCAGTGACCCCGAAGAAGAAACGGCGAATCGTTACAAAGAAAAAACTAGACGAGGAAGACATAGCATATTCCCTTCATTCGACTTCAGTGCAATGGCGAGTAATGACGAAGATGACGACACAATTGACGAAGACGAAGTACAGAAATATCATAATCGAACAAAAAAAGGTAGGCTCAGTTTATTTCCTACATTTGGAAGATCCCATAAAAAGAGCGATGACGAAGCCATGCCTGAAAGTTCTGATGAACTGGTAGAATACAAAAACAAAACCAATCGTGGGCGGCCTAGTTTGTTTCCTACCTTTGGTAAAGATCGCAAAACTAGTACAGCTGAAGACGGACCCAGTGACTTAGAAGCAAGTATTAAACAGTATCAGGAACAAACGAAACGTGGTCGCATGAGTTTGCTCCCGACCTTCGGTAAAGACCGCAAACCTAGTGCAGCTGAAGACGGACCCAGTGACTTAGAAGCAAGTATAAAACAGTATCAAGAACAAACGAAACGTGGGCGTATGAGTTTATTCCCTACCTTTGGTAAAGATCGTAAAACGAGTGCAGCAGAAGATGGACCCAGTGACTTAGAATCAAGCATAAAACAGTATCAGGAACAAACAAAACGCGGCCGCAAGAGTTTGTTCCCTTCGTTTGGTAAAGATCGGAAAACCAGTGCAGCCGAAGAAGGTCCTAGTGGTTTAGAAGCAAGTATCCGACAATATCAAAACCAGACTAGTCGTGGTCGAAACAGTTTATTTTCTGGGGATATTGACAACTACAGAAAGTCAACTTCTGGTGGTCGAGGTAGTTTATTTGACGAAGAGTTAGAAAGATATAAAAATAAGACTAAAAAAGGTCGTGGAAGTTTATTCGACCCTGACGTCAACATTGCAGAGCTTCCTGAAACGGAGCAAGTTAAAGTTCTCGAACAAACGAGTGTGGCGGACCTGATACGTGCTTTAGCTGTTTTGGAAACTGCCACAGAAAGTATTGAGCCCCCAGGGTTATTAGATTTAATGAGTAATCCTGTTCCTTCCACGACAAGAAGGCGCGGTTCATTAAGACCAGACTTTGTTTTGCCGATAGTGCCTACTAGAGAAGAGCCAGAAGACGTGGTTGGTCCCAGACGTAGAAGGGTTTCGGCGAGAGCTGCAGCGCCACATTTTGCGCCGACGTTGGAGACTGTTGTAGCAGGTGCCGAGTTGCAAATAACTGCAGCGGCGGCGAGAGAGAATCGGATGACTATGATAGCCCCTCCACCGCCTTATTCTGAAACAGATACTAATAGTGGAGAAGAAGCACAGAAACCTAGAGTGAGAAGATACTCCCCAGCCCCTAATGACCCGTCACGTCCAAGTACTGGGCCAGTACCAAGACTCTTTTCACGTATGCGTAAAGAAAGTGCTAATACTGAAGAGGGGAACTCCAGACGGGGCAGCCTTACAGACATTGTGATAGACAACAACAAAGACAACACGTAATCTAGTGCCTTTCTAGTTCAATTGTAATTTAAGTAGGTATTTAAATATTAAATTATGAATAATGCTAATTTAAATAAAACCAAGAAAGTAATCAAAATATAAGCCGTCCAACTTATAACATGTTTTATTTAACACCGCACGCACGATGACTAAATTATAAGAACTTTGAAGACCCACATTATCGTAATAAACCTATTTAAATAAAACTCAATACACTGGAATGTACCGAAGTAAAACATAAGTCTAAAAAGTTAGTAGAATAATTATCGAAATGTTTTAAAAATACAAAAACAAAATATTATTATGTTACAATGGAGAGCTAAAATTCGCTCTTGCAACAATCTGGACTTGAAAGTTTGTATGAAATGCCGTGCGGTGTTAACCTTCCTAATTGTTTTTCTTTTAAACTACTCGTATTACCATCACAGGATGTATCAGGCATGTCAACAGGCACTGTCAGTTTGATTCCTTGCACTATACTGAGTACAGTTGTTATACTGAACTATGGAAATGTATGAGAACTTCTATAACTATGTAAGCAACAACAAAATCACATGATATTTTTTTGTCTTTCCTTAAACTTAACTGCCTCGCCGAAACTTAAATGTACCATGTAAATTTTAGATTTTTTGCGTTATTAGTGTTGTTCCATATTTAAAAATTTAATGTGGTTAATCAACAGCTGATTCATTCTGCTATAATAATAGTAGTGTCGTTGTACAGTCATCAACCTACTACAAAAAGTCATTTTTAGATTAATTGATCTCCTAAAGATCTTATTGAGATCAATATCTTCATACGATAATGTTTGACTTAAAGTAGAAAATCTTTAAATAACCTTTTTTTTGGGGAAAATTGTTGTTGTTTACCCAAAACCGTTGAAGTGCTTGTAGCTCAGTAGCGGCAGTGCTTTGGCAATGATTACCAAAGTTAAGCAATACACGTCGCGGTTGTGAGTGAATGGGTGACCATTCTGACCATATTGACATTTGTCACAAGCATCTCCGTGCATCAGAAGGTGCCTTAAAAGTTGGTCCCGGCTAATATCGCTTGATACTAGTCTAGGCCTTAGGGCGGCTTGATTACATTGTAAGTAAGAAGGTTTAGTCCAGTGACCAGTGCCATACAACACGCCCCCACCAATCAACTGGGCCCGTGTGGTGAAGTATGGCCCAAAGTTGAGGTGAGGTGAGGTAGCCTCATAGTTGAGGTGAGACCTGTGCCCTACCTTCGAACGTATTATGTCTCGTATAAAGGGTGGCCAGAAAAGTGACGTCCAAAAATTTTTTTTAGGTGCCTTGTTTTGAGAGGTATTTGAATCACCCCTATGTGTGTTCTGCGATTTTTTCGTGGTTTACGAGTTACGATTTTTTTTAAATAGCTTATGAAGTACTACTTTTTTATTAATATTATGAAAGCTTAGAGTCTAGCGCATTCTCTAAAGCTACTTAGAGACTAAGAAATTTATCAGTTTAGACTTTTTTTTAGACTAAAATTTAAATGATAACTCACATAACATAAATTCTCAACTTTAGGTCAATTTTGTAGTTACTTTCATTAAAGTTATGATATGAGGCTGTTTATTTTATGCATAAATGTACAGTTAATAGAGATTTAACTGCAAGAAAAAAAATTCAAAGATACCTTCTACTTTTTTTTTTAAATTTTCCAAACTGGTTGCAAAAATTCATAAAAAAAATCGTAACTCGAAAAATACGAAAAATTGTAGAACATACATAGTGGTAATCAGATACCGGCCAATCTGGAAGTCAATGGCGGAGGCCTATGTTCAGCAGTGGACGTCCTATGGCTGAAATGATGATGATGATGATGAATCAGATACCTTTAAACACAAAGCACCAAAAAAAATTTTTTGTACGCCACTTTTCTGGCTAGTGACCACCCTGTATAGGCATACTTTACTTTACTTTTACAACCATTGACAAATAGTATTCAGAAAGAAGTTATTCTAATTTAAATTTTGTTATTAGCAATTACATTCTATGATAGGATAACACTGAAAAAAATCGACCGCCTCAGGTTGGACGGGTTAGCCAACGTCCTCGGTAGCTTAGTTGGAAAAGCACTCGCCGGGCCTGCAATGAGACGTAGGTTCGAGGCCCACCTGAGGCGGTCGTTTTTTTTTCAAGTGTTAAATTGTATAGTGTTATAATATTGTTTTTTTAAGGCAAGGGTTTTCAAAAAGACAGGGTATGTTATGTGATATAATTTAATTAGTACCACCAGGTGTATTTAGTTTAGCCTTACATATGCATACTCACCATACAGTCTACGCCTAGGCATTACACTAATATAGTGTACTTACAACAAAATAAATAAGATTAATATGAAAATTTTCAATTAGGTACGTACATTTTAATACAATTTACTCCAATTTAATCAATAAATTTTACGTATTATGAAGCCTTTGACATAGTCAAGTTGATCGATACAGAACTGAAAATATTTCTATGGCAGTCCATGGGTCTAACTTATATACAAAAATATACACTATATTAATTCCGAACGAAATTATAAAACTATTGGTGGTGAATTACGTACAAACTATTCTGAGTATTCAAAACTTAGTAATACAGTACGGTTTATAATACTAACGCTATTTACAAATCAATATACAAAATACGTCGTTCACGATCGAAACGTAGAAAATCATCCCGTCAGTCCATACAATAGTATGGAGTTCATGTCAAGTCTCTTCTATGTACGAGACTCTATCAGGTAGCTAGGCGGTCCTGTCTGACACTATCAAGACCAAGACTGAGGCTGTTGTAGCTATCTCTGGGTAGGTCGGCGCCATCTTTTGCGAGAGTTTCGAAGATGGAGATGAGGTTGTTAAGGCCGATGAGGTAGCCGTCCTCATGGTTGCCAACCTTCCAGGCAGAGTTGTGGTCAATGTTGACGGTCTCTGGTACAGGAACGGTCTTGGCGAAGTCGATCATCCAGATGGAGGCGCGTCGCTTGTCGTGAACGAAAAGGAGTGAGCTGCCGATTAGCTCGTGGGTGCGGAAGAAGTGCGACTCCTGGACTGTAGCGCGGATACTCTTTAAGCGCTCCAGGTATCGTGGCTGAAACAACAAGAAAACTTGAATAAGACAAAAAAGAAAGATCACGTACCTACTTTCAAACTATCAGTAAAATCATTTGTCATTTGTTTTTAAGCCTCCTTCGTTTATTTATTATACAGGGTGGCCAGTGATGTCCAATTTTATTTAGGTGCCTCGTGTTGAGAGGTATCTGAATCACCCCTATGTATGTTCTACGATTTTTCGTAGTTTTCTAATTACGTTTTTTTTAAAATAGCCTATGAAGCCTATGAAATACTACTTTTTTAGCATACATATATTTTGTTTTGACATTTAATTATATATTTTTTAACTTTAAGTCTGTAAAATTTCAAATAAAAAAAAACAAATGAACGAATTTTAAAATAAATACAAAATTATTGAATAAAAACGAGGTCATCAAATTTGAAGGTCCCAATATAAAAATATGCGTGTTCATTGTGGTCGTAGAAAAAAACACAAATTCGTCTTTTTAAAAGTTTTAGTCTAAGACAGTGTCCAGATGGGGCGTTTTACGAGCGTATTTCGCGTGTTCTTCACGAAACGCGCGTGTCGAGATCCTAGGGCCCAATACATTCCGTCCAAGAACGCGCGTAAAATGTGATGATTTACGTGCGTAAAACGCTTTATCTGGGCTAGGTCTTAATGAAAATACGAAACCCTTATAGGATTACTCGTGTGTCTGTCTGTCACAGCAAATTTACTCCAAATCTACTAGACCGATTCAGTAGTTTTTTTTAGGTCGGTTGAAATATTCTACTGTCTAAGTGAGGATCGCCTTTTTTTTAAAGATTACATAATTGATCTAGGTTTGATACGAGTAGACCTCACCTGCTACTCTGTAAGTAGGTATCATGACTATCTATACATAAGTGTTTAATCTAAATTAGTACTTGTTGCTAGTCCGTAACTACATAATTGCCCAAGATTACTGGGAAACAATCGCCTAATTAATAATGACAATAGCAGGTATGACGTCACCACAACAACGTTATTTGATGCATCACTTGATTATACATCTCGTGTGACTTCTATTTTATTGTACTCCTATTTTTATTCTGTTTGAAATTCCCGCGGTTTTATTATCTCTACTTAAATGAGAAAAACTTGTTTACGGACTAAAATACTGCGCACGAGTCTAACATGAAAGAAAGAAGGCCACCTCGTTTTTTTAACGATTTACGTTGAAACTACAGCTTTCAAAATTGCGATTCATTCAACTAGTTCCCGTTTTCGTTGCTACTTAGTAGTATTTTTCAATAGGACATTCCTGTCTTCATCAGTCTGTTAATCTATTTTCATGATGTGCTATAGCTCCACTAATCAAACTTGATTGGAAAAGTCTGAAGAAAAAACAGCAGTCTTTTTTTGGACCAAAGTCCGGTGAAGCCTAATAAAGGAGGTTACCGATAACAAAACAAGCTTGAAGTTATAATGTTGGTCAAAAAAACAATATGGCCTAGTTTAAGGTTCATGGTTAGGAGCATATATGTATTCTGGGTTTATGCATTCCCCAATAACTACTAATGCAGATAAACCCATGGCTATTGCCATGGGTACGTTAAACGATATTTCGTTTAACTAACCAATCTATCTCAAAAACCAACTCACCACAGAATTTGGAAAGCTGCTGGTAAAATCTTTAAACGCTTCCACTATTTGCTCCCTAGTTTTCGTGGTCTTGAAGTCCTTGGAGCTGGTACCATCTGCCTTCTTTACCCCGTCGATTCTGAAGCCAAGGGTCGCTGTAGAGCTGATAGTCTCTCTCCAGATCATATAGCGGGGCTTGGTTACTCCTTTGCTTCGGTGCTCCTCTTCGGATGGCGCTTTTGGGTCTATCTGGATCATCTTTTCGTACATGTCCTGGAATTAAGTGGAGTGCTAATTATAATAAGTTATGAGCAACGTTAGTCGCTTGCTGTGGCCTTTATAGGGAAGGCCCATATCTAGCAGTGGGTTGAGGATAATGACAAACAACGTAAGTGTTTTGAGGATCTTGACGAATGACTGAATGAGCAACGTCACATTCTATAAAATGTAAGCGCTGTTAAGGTTTCGAATTTATATCAAAAGAAAGTGTACGAACTTAGTTTAATTATTATACAGTGTGGAAATTACTTGATGTTTTAGCATAACTCGTACTTCTTTCTTTTGCATTGCATTGTGTTGATGAATTCAAAAATTTGACAAATCCATTTTATTGCTTATGACTCTACTTAACGCAGCGTACGTAACACAATAGTAAGATTCGAAAATATTAAATGGTATAGTTTTCTTCTCCCAGGTATTGTTTTTGTAATTAACCAAGCGATAGGTGTATTTGTGTTTTAACGTTTATATGATTAGTACGTTAGTGTGCGTGCTTACTCCTCCAGCAACGCACGCTGTTCTATGTCGCAGAGAAAGTAGATAGGATATCAGGGATTTTGTAAAAAATCCTAGTAAAACTATATCATCGAAGATGTCGAATATTCTAATTTCTTACTCTTACTGGAAAAATCTAGACTGAATCTAGTATCAGTTCTCAACTCCCAAATGATTACCCAAAAAACGATAGAAAGTTTGTCCTAAGATACTCACTTTCCTTAACTTGGTTTTCTCCTTGGCCTTAGCTAGTTCTTCCTCGAGGTAGGTACGGACGCCGATCTTGCAGTCCATTACGCATGGACAGTCGAAATCGCTCAGCAAGTCTTGTAGTTGTAAATATACTGTATATTGATGAGTTAAGGATTTTGGCGAAAAAAAGATTGGAATAATATATTAAATCGCGCGTCCTATTAAGCGTGACTTTAAATGCAGATCCATGGAAATTTAATCCTACAAGGTATTACACATCAAAATCTTAAAAATATCAACCTCTTCATACGAAGTGACTAATCAGCAATTCTATTTGTATTAGAATATTTTATAAGGTTTATGATGTTTCAATAGTTGTGTTTCGGCACCAGAATCAGCGCATGAGGTTTAGCGTTACTTCTTGCAAAAGAAACGTCATTGACACTGACGTTAGATTCGTATAGTTCAATGCCTTTTATTTTGTTGATCTCAAGTATAAAGTTTGTACTTGGCTTAATCTATCCTACTGCGAGACCCACTATGGAAGTATTCATCTTAGACGCTAATGCCTCGTAACATTGAAATCATCTTGGAATAATAAAGAGAGTGTTCAGTCCAAGAATTTATGTGAGATCAAATGAACTTTTCAAACTTAGACTTATCGTCAACGTATATCGACAAAAAGTATGGAAAATACGTTTTTTTGTTTTGCGATTTCGATGGTACTCTCATTATACATCATTATGGGTAAAAAACCATGTCAAATTAACTAAGATTATTTACCGTGTATTTACTACTTTTAGGTCTTATTATCCAAAAAAAAAATTTTTTGTTTTATTTGATAAAAGGATACATTCTCCATCTTCACACGTAACTTGGCCCTTGTACTCTGGAACGAATGGTCGTAAGATGTCCTTCATCAGTAACTGTAAAGAAATAAGAGTAAGTTAGTTTAGATTTATATAGATCATGTCTCAAATGGTAAAATGTAAATATTGAACAAGTTATCGCTCCAAAACTATCAATAGTATCAATTAAAGGTTTCTCCTAAAATTTGAATAAACACCACAGTTAGGTAAGATTGCATGTACAACCGAACGATAGGTTGAACTGGGATTTTAATATGGTTGTTAGTACGTCGAACTTTAAACAGAAAAAAAACGAAGTTAATGTAATACTGCTGTAAGGGATCCTGGTTAGCTCTTTGCAGTCTACACAAAACCATTAGCTACGCAAAACTACTTAACGCTATGACTAACGCTAAGACTAAGTAATGTTGTCTAAGTAGTAGTAGTTTAGTAATTTTCAAATAATGAACAGGTCATACAAGTCTTTTAATTATATGTATTGTGATAACTTCAACGAGGCGCGCCACGTGCCTTCGAAATCTACATGCAAAATGTAATAAACTGTCAATGTTAAATTTGAACAAGGCAAGATCTCAAGACCATCTACAACGTAACTCATTGTTAACGGTCACGCTGACGTCAAAGTATTATCTGTTTTGAGTAAAATATTAACTGTTTGTTGTCAACTCGACTATCGTTAATCATCCGGTGAATGACTTCATTTATCATCTACGTTTGAGTTCGTTTCATTCATTTCTTTCAATGTAAGGACAAGGTTTTTAAAATTTATGAATAATGTTTTTTGACTTGCGGTATTATAATTTATTTATGGTATTATTCATAAATAAGCATAAACAAAAAATTATACAAATATAATCGCCAGACGACACACCACTTGTCATAGTTTCGAAATTAGCATCCGTGTGTTACCAGGCTTTTTTTTTTTGCTACAGGAGACTCCCAGCACATATAAGTTTGGTTTCTATTCTTGGCATGCAAGACAGATCCCAATTCGTGTCGTTAATTCAATAAAATATTTTAGTGGAATTAATAGGTATGTTATGATGAAATTACGGTAAGGAATTAATTTTAATCATGATAAAAAACCACATTCAAATAACTATGACTGTTTTCTATCCTTCAGTATTTCGGAGATTTAACTCCTAGGCCTCCCAGGGAACATAACAAAAGATTAAGATATATTATAAAATCCGCTTATAATCTTACAAGTATTCTGATAATATCTAATTTAAATGCTTCTTCTTGAAAATCTATAATGCTTTTAAATCCATTATCTATCAGCCAACCAACTATGTATTAAAAAACATTAGATTAACCTTTAATGACAATGTAATGTGCATTACATTGCCATTTCTTTTGTAATTCCGGTGATGCTCATGTTAAAGAATTTGAGTAAATTTTTGCGATCCAAATTAATGTCCATTTCAATGTGTTTAATTATGCTTCAATGGTATCTTATAACATCTATCTATAACGACGGGTAAATAATACAACATTTAAAGCGACTTTTGAAAACAAGTGTGTTTCGCATACATTATCATATCAAAGCAAGTAATGACGTTGGTTGAATTAATGTAATCAGTCAATATGTGAGCAGTCACTGTAATATTAAATGACATTCAAGCAAATGATCACGTAGATACAAATGTGTGATCACTGCGACAGATAAAACCATACACTACAGAGTAGAAATGTAATTTATTTTGTTCGACAACAATTACGATATCATTTGATCAATTTGCTGATATTATGTCAAGTTTACATAGTTATTAATTCCTAATTTCCACTGCATTTTGTGCAAATATTGCAGTAAAATCATTGTCTCTTTAAATAAATTTGTCAATCACTTTTTCATCTGCTTCGAACAAAAAAGTGCCTGACCATAATTATTTGTGATAATACGCTAACTGCACATACCTTCATGGGTCAAATTTATTTAAACCTCAGAAGTAGCTTATCGGCCGTGGCTAGTCTACCTAAGAGTTGATAAGAATGGAAAAGATGTAGGGTATGTGATGATCACTCTCATTGTGTGTGTATTGACATGATACGACGCCGACCTCGCAAAAATTTTATGATTCTATTGAGTAGCTCTTTAGGTCTTTACTAAATATTATATAAAAAGATGTACAAAAGAATTACTTAAATCCCGGCCTTCTGCCTTCCCAAGATCTCTACCAATTCCTCTAGGTTTTGTGTCATGTACAATAATTTTTATTGCAAAGTATTACCTGAAAACACATCTCTTCTTGTTGGCACAGCTTCTTCAGTATTGTCCCCTGGTCAGGCCCGGCCTTAAAGTTGCCTTGGTGCCCTGCTAGCTGAATCCATGGGTACCTCTGCTTCTTATACGTCTGGAAGAACGGCGTCCAATGCACTATGTTGCGGAGTTTACGCCATCTTTCTGATTGCTGAAAAGAAATAAAGGTATAAGCACTCATACTTTTTATTTATACATCTGATGGTTAATGAGTACCATCGACTATCCATATTTTAAACATTATTGGGGTTACATATCTGTTGTCAGGATTTAAAAAAGATTGAAACACGTTAATATCAAATCCAAAGATATTGCAAAAAAATACCAAAATTACAACGTAACTTTTTGCAATGCAATGTACTTTGGGTGTGATGCATGTTTTCTTGCCTATAATGTATAGCCACAAAAATAAGTAGTAGAATAAGATGCAAACTATTTCTAGATGCAGGCAACACAGTTTACCGCTGTGCGTGCAATGCAGAGTATTTTTTTTTTAATGTAATACGACGCTGACAAGAAACTGATTATAATAACATCACTCTTTACAATATATGAAACAGTAGTAAGTAGTACGTTGTTATTAGTTGCAGTAGAGTAGTGTTAATTGATTTGATACATGATATTATGTATTATGCTGTGCAGCAACGTCTGATGACGGTTTGCGAGCATTTTTTAATGTAATATGTCAGTATAATAAGGCCCTAAAAGCGTATGTTAGTTAGTCTAGTTAATTTATTATCGGCTTGCATTGATTTTGTAGTTTTATATTTGACATGTTTAGAAAAATGGCTTAATTTTGCAACCACTGAAAGAAGAAAGTAAATTAATACATTGAAATGGTCAGCAACTTTGGTAACAAACTTCCGTTTACGATTTTTTCACGCAAAATTAGATCACTCAAAGGTTTAAGTTTATGTACTCGCGCCAATTTTTTTATTTTTTATTTATTTTTTATTTTATTTTATTTTTTACAAAATCCACAGCTCTTAAGTACAGAATACATTTTCTTGGTGACAAAGCAGACAGCCAGTATTGGATTTACATTTTGTTACATTTTATACAATACGTGTTAAAGAGGGGAACGTGAACTTACACCATACAATCAACAATGTGCATAATATATGTGTGTGTGTGTGTGTCTAGTATTAATATTTATTTTTTTATTTTTTTATCACACCCAAAATGCCTTTCTTAAATAACTGTTTACTCGAACAAAAAGGATCAACGGTATGAAAGTGTTTATTTCATCTAGGCATATAATTTTTCGTAAAAGCTCAATGCAAAGTGCAAAGAGTATTACTAAAACTGCATTAATTTTATTAAAGCAAGGAAATAAACTAACTATTCTATAATTTTTGCGTCTCTTCGCTACTATGTATGATGTCTTTTCGATAAAAAAAGTGCAGTCATTGCAACACTATACCTCTATACTTATGTTAAAGTGTTGGATAGGGGGAAATTCACGCGGGTTATCACTGCCTAATTTTTTTTGGAAGATCCCATACTACAAAATACTAACTAAATTAAGTACTATGTTACTAAACACACACTTGAAATTAACGTCATTGGTTTTTGTATAGATGAGAATACAAGTTTATACCCAATGCAAAGCACAAGGGTTTTTGAGTATTGTTGATTGAAACTGTTTAATTAAAAGGCTAGTATTTTTTGCTGCAGAGGATAACATATAACCCAGCGGATTAATTTTAGGAAGTTTGATTAAAAAACCCTTAATGTTATCTTTTTTAACTAGTTTTAGCCCCAGTTATTGAGGTATGAAAAATACTCTTGGCTAAAAATATTTGAAATCCCATGGAACATTAAAGAAGGGTAAAATAAATTGAAATACGAGTGTACCTAGTAGGCACTTTTTAAAATGTTATTCGTTTTTTAATTACATGCATGTTAGTAACTAGAGCTTTATTTAATAAACAAGCGATAGAATGAAAGGTAAAATACATTGAAATATACCTAGGTAGGTATAAATTATAACGGTATCATAAATTACATGTATGTTGGTAAATACGATTATATTTATGGACAAAGCGATGGGAGAAAGATAAATAAATAAAAATTAATATTGGACAACATCACATACATTGCTTTTATCCTATGATAAGTAGCTTAAGCACTTGTGTTACAGAAATCAGAAACAACGACGGTTCCACAACACCCAGACCCGTGACAATATAAAAAGGTCGCTTTTCTACATTGACCGACTGGGAATCAAACCCGGAACCTCAAAGATAGCGATACCAAGTCCGGTATGCTCGCTTCTCGGCGTTGATGAACTTGGGTGTTGGAGACAGACAACCAAAGAAAATCTATATCTAAATATATACAAATGAATGTCGGCATCGGAGCACCGCGTGACGTGTGCAAACCGAGGAACAACGGCGAGCCTTGTCTACGGCCGGGCCCCCGGAATGTCTTTAGATGTTTTGATAATGACCAATACACGTAGGGTTCCCTGTATTTGATATGAGCCGTCTTGTACAGTTTGTTTATATTAATGTAATTACGTCCCATGTGTGAGCTCTGATATTACCTTTGTATTTAGCTTGTTTAGCGGTAACTTGATTTGGTGTGTGATCTTAAGGGACGGACAGTTTGAGTTGAGCTAGAGTAAAGAGTGCGCGTACTAGATTAATAATTGATACCTGTAGTCATTCAATTGTATAAACCAGTAAAATGAGTAAAGTATTAAACAGTGACTTGAAGAACTACTTTATTGGACTTTCATTGATCTTCGCTAACATCAGAAGTGGAAAGAATCTCACGAAATATACCATGTGATTTGAGAAAAGCATTAAAAGAAGCCAGCTCGATTGACACCGAGCGGATAGTAGCTGCAGTGCTTGGACAATGTCAATCTTGCCTCTCGGGAAACATAAGAGGGTCAGTCTAATGGGTAAATGGTAAAAAAAAGAAGCTGAAATTGTAAGTACAAAATACTATTTATTTAAATAACACGGTATAAGAGTTTGGCCCACTGATAATGTTGTGTCGTGGTCTCGTAACAAGTGATAGACTCGTCTACCTTTTAATGAAACGATAGCATGGCTATTTACCAGGCCCTGAATAAAATATGTAAGGCTTAGAAAAACTTGGTTCGATTCCTTGTTATGCAATTACACCTAGAATACTTAATTGGTTTGTGAAAAAGAGGTATTCAAATAAAATGCAACATGTTTGAATTTGTACGAATAATACTAATTATTTTTCGAGCTTAAATCCAAAAGAGTTTCTGTAAATGTAAATTTACAGATATTATTTAAATTATTTTGGGAAATATTGGCGAAGTGATATTCATCAGTGCCTTAGACGAAGCTAGCAATTTCCAAACATGCGATGTTGTATTTTTGTAGTCTTGTTTATAAATATTTTTACTGGCAAAAGTGGTTACCTGGTATATCATTGGTCAGTCTGTATTAATGATACATTTATGAAGTGTTACACCTTATCAATGCAATCTTATATCAAAATTGTCTTATTTGTATTTACTACAAAAGCAAAGGCGAGTACAAAAAGTAATACAGGGCTGGCCGATGCAGATAATATGAAATTCTGTATTTTTCACGACATTAGTTACAATTAAAATTTAAAAAAAAATGGTCATGACAAGGTTTGTGTTACTAAAGATTGACTTTCAGTGTCTACGGTTAAAGTGTTGGTGGTAAAAAAATGATAAGGTTGGTAATAAATTCTAAACAGAATGATTTTTAGGGTGTTATTGTCTAAGTGCATTATTGATTGGATTGTTTGCAAATTACAATTTTGGACAATATTATCTGATAATAATTTTGATGTTCTGGATGATTTACCGATTGAATAATTATTTCTTAAGCCTGAAGAATTAGTTTTATTGTACAAAGTGGTGTCCATCTTCAGAGACGTACCCTAAGAATAAAGGGGCGCCTTTGATTTAATTGGACAATTGTAGTCAATGTAATAGCAGTGTCCATCTTCACAGACGTACCCTAAGAGTAAAGGGGCGCCTTTGATTTGATTGGACGATAAAATATACACAATGTGCTAGTGGTGTCCATCTTCAAGGACGCACCCTTAGTATAAAGGGGCGCCGTTGATTTGATTGGAAGACAAATGTGCGGTGTGATAGTGGTACCCATCTTCAGGGACGTACCCTAAGTATAAAGGGGCGTCTCTGATTTGATTGGAAGACATATTATAGTGCTCTGGTTGCAAGAGTCACCTAAGACTAAAGGGACTGCTGGAAGCACCGGATGCTATAATGGTGTCAGTGTGATAGTGAAGTCAATTTTCGGAGACGTGCTCTAAGGACTAAAGGGGCGCCTCTGATTTGATTGGATGACAGTATTATAGTTTTCTGGCGGCAAGGGTCACCTAAGACTAAAGGGACTGCTGGAAGCACCGGATGCTATAATGATGTCAGTGTGATAGTTGAGTCCTTCTTGTAGGACCTACCATGACCAAATGAGTGCTTCTGTTTGCTTGGGTAATAATATTATAGTGTTTAGGGTGCAAAGGTCACCTAAGATTAAAAGGATTGCTGGAAGCACCAAGGACTATGAAAGCGGTATGACAGTGTGATAGTGGAGTCCATCTTCAGAGACGTACCCTAAGTATAAAGGGGCGCCTCTGATTTGATTGGAAGGCAATATTATAGTGTTCTAGTTGCAAGAGTCACCTAAGTCTAAAGGGACTGCTGGAAGCACCGGATGCTATAATGATGTCAATGTGATAGTGAAATCCATCTTCGGAGACGTGTTCTAAGACTAAAGGGGCGCCTCTGATTTGATTGGACGACAATATTATAGTGTTCTGGCGGCAAGGGTCGCCTAAGACTAAAGGGACTACTGGAAGCACCAGGGGCTATAATATGTCAGTGTGGTAGTTAAGTCTATCTTGTGAAATCGGGAATATCATGATAGGCTGATGGGCTTATGTTTTATTGCAGAGATTAAAATTTCATAATTATTATACAGATGGCAATATATGAATCAGGATCAGGACGTGGAGTGACCATGCCTGGGGCTGTCAGAGACACATTGCAGCATGGTGTGGTGCATCTGCGGAAGTGCCTGAGGACAGGCACACTGCAGGATGGCCGTGTCGGCATCGGAGCACCGCGTGACGTGTGCAAACCGAGGAACAACGGCGAGCCTTGTCTACGGCCGGGCCCCCGGAATGTCTTTAGATGTTTTGATAATGACCAATACACGTAGGGTTCCCTGTATTTGATATGAGCCGTCTTGTACAGTTTGTTTATATTAATGTAATTACGTCCCATGTGTGAGCTCTGATATTACCTTTGTATTTAGCTTGTTTAGCGGTAACTTGATTTGGTGTGTGATCTTAAGGGACGGACAGTTTGAGTTGAGCTAGAGTAAAGAGTGCGCGTACTAGATTAATAATTGATACCTGTAGTCATTCAATTGTATAAACCAGTAAAATGAGTAAAGTATTAAACAGTGACTTGAAGAACTACTTTATTGGACTTTCATTGATCTTCGCTAACATGAATCTCTATTTCCCTTGGTTATCACATCACGCGTGAGCGGATAGAATCATTTAGCTAATTCTTTTTTTGTTGTGTTAATTATTGCCAGGAGCAGGTTCTTTTACAAGGAAAAATTAAGATAGTTGCGCAGTTTTTTTTAATGAAAGACCACGCGAAACCCATACTTCGAGACCATAATATAATTGATGTGCTGTTTGGCGCATAAACCATTTAATAATTTTCCCACACTTAAACAGAGCAAGTAATAGTTTGTATTAGGTGTCCAATAAATATTAAAGTAATTGTTATAGTTAGTATTATGGTTGCATGCCATGTACAATGTACCTACATAAATTAATAAATAGATAGTAATAATTAATAAATTATTATGTTGGCGCGTTCGTTTTTTCGTAATCTATGTTGTATCAGTGTGCTCAGTGTGCTTGGCGTGTGTCTTTTTTCTTAATAATGTAGTAAACATTATGTTAATGCTACCTGTGAAGACCTATAAGTGGTTTATGAATATCATATACTGTTTCCTACTACCAATTTGTAAACCCGGGTTTTCCTAAAATAAATAAATAATTTTACTGAAGCTTGGACGCGACAAAAGTAGAAAATGAAAATAAAAAGTCACCTAGAAATGGTAATTTCGTAGCAGACAGAATATTAAAAAAACTATGTGTTCTTAATTCGCTCGGATCTGGGTATACTGGGTATGTTTGAAAAAGGATATACACAGTGTGCATATCCTTTTTAAAATTTGACAAAAAGTCGATTTTGATTCACTATTTTAACTTAAATTAATATTTAGGTTGTGTCAGTAACTTAATATTTTGAGAAAAATAATCCTTGGTTAATTTTGGGATAGGGTAGGATAGGATGAAATTTGTTAAAAATAGTCCCCTCTATATCCCCTTAACGGTTTTAAGTCGAAATACCATACCAGTCACCCTGTATACAGGGTTATTTGTAAAACAACAACAACCTCCTTGGGGCTGATTCTGTTGCTCAAATGCAACAACTTTTTGTATATGACCAATATCAAAATCGCAAAAAAAACACTTCCCGATACTAAGCCGCCGACCAGCTGACATCAAATAAATTAAATTTTAAAAAAAATATTACTGTATTGGTCCATAGAAAAGATTGTATTTGAGCATCCAATCAATCCAATTCAATCAATCAGCAATCCGACCCTAGGAGGTTGTTGATGTTTTACAAATAACCCTGTATACTTTGTAAGCAGTCAATGTAGCAATTCGTCCGTCAAAGTCCGTCAAAAACAAGTCCGTCCGTGTACCTCACTCAGCGGGGCCTACTGAAAACCAGCGTCGCGGCCTACTCAGGCCGTGGCTCAAGCTGAGTGAGGTCCCATTATCCAGGACATCACAGGCACATAGTGGCACCGCTTGGTTTACTCGTTTTTCTATTATAATTTTATTTTGTTACACTTTTTTTCTTTAATTTAAATAATGTATTGTGTCTTTTACTGTCTGTGTGTGATGTCCAATGTATAATAAATGTCTTTTCTTTCTTTCTTTCTTTCAATTTTATAGGTTGGTAATTATCAGGAAAATTCATAAATTCATCCATATCCTTCATCCGAATATTTATAGCATTAACAGTTCTAAAAATAATTACTAAAATATAAACAAATGTTTTAACACGCATAAGCTGATAATAGGAACCTTCGTTATAGTAAACAGGTAATTAAATATACTTAAGTTATATGATAAGCTATACCAACGTCATAAATAATAATTGTTATTAAATATACTTATAAGGAAGCAGGGTTTGTGTACTTAAAACTTAAGTTTATAAACTTACTTACTTGACAATTATAATAATCAATAAACAATAAATTATTTCAACAATTACACTTATTTTTCTTGCCTCAAACTAAAGTTAAGCTTGTAGTTTTTTATACAAAAGTTCAATAATTACTCGACTATGTATGAAGAAGCCTTTTGTTTTTCGCGATTTCAGAGTTGGTTCCATAATAAAAGTTGTTTGTTTTTATGAGTGGAATCAGCTCCCCGCCGGGAAACAACCACTAAAGTTTCACGGTGTATACTAATCCATGACATGAAAAAGACGTAAATTTGCGTAAATTAAAAATAAAAGCTAACAGATTATTTTAAGACTAGTAAAACTAGTAACTGAGTAAGTCTTATTATTTCCGTAAACCGAGTGAAAAATCATTTTTTTTCTCCTTTATTGCGCAGCAAGACAGCGATCGTAACAGCCACGTTGCAGTTTGCTCTACAATATACCTTATTTTGATGCCATTTGGATCGATATTTTTTACACGCAGCTGCTAATTTAGCCTATCATCTGTCCCAAAAGAGTACTTTGTAGATTTAAAATAATCTTTTATTCATATATTATAATCTACCGTGAGTTCATGATATTAAATTTTATAAGTCGTCATAAGAATCTTGCATAAAATAGATTTCCCACAATCAACATGTTAGAAAAATAAAACAGCAATCTTTTATTTAAATTGTTGTGGAATCGAACGTGTTAAAATCTCTACTCTAATAAGTTTTAATATGAATATTCAAGCAAATTTCATATAAAATCAAATGTTTACAATTAATGTTTCGCTAAGTATTATCAAAGTATTTTACCTTTTTAGTGTTACAGACATAGGCACAGAAGACCACATCCATAAAGTCTTCAATTGTAAAATCGTAGTGTTTCGAATGCATTTTAATTTTATCCTCAGAACACCAACTTAAACAATTGTCACTTAATTTCACACACAACACTATAATAGCTGACGTTATAACTCCTCAGTAAAAATTAAACCAGTGAAAACTTGTTGCTTTTAAATTTATAAAAACAAAAACACGTGTTTCCAAATTCAAAAATTTAAATAACATCGATTCGACGCGTATGGAGTTTGGACTGACACTGACTATCGTCACGTAATATTCGCCAATATAAGCCATAGTATCGGTGACTCAGTCTGACCACAGCATTGTAGTGACGTAAATCAAATACGCTATAGTAACTTAATGTTACCCTACTGGTGGATTCCGGTTTTGCACAAATTAACAGAAAACGCAGTTCTTTTACGCGGATTTCAGAAAATTCGATAGTGATTCATATCGGATATGTCATGATATGACAATCGGTACTGCTTCTTATTAGACTTCGAGTTTACAATGCAGACTTTGAACATATAAATACTACATTATTTTTATACGTTACCAGCTTCTTTCGTATGAGTAGACTTCAGAATTAAACTAAAAGTAATAATAATCATCCAACAGAAACAAAAAAACGTGTCAAAAATTATCATGTAATTGTGTAAAAACATCCAAACATCTTTCACATTTATAAAACGATTATTATTAAAATTTGTTGGGTCGACCTTCATTATAATTATTATTATTTTCTTAACATTTTACTGCACAAGTGCACACGTACGATTCTACAGATCTGTTTCAATCAAATACCTAACCTAAAGTCAATCTAATCTGTTATTTTTAGGTAGGTACACCTTCAACAGGTTTGTACCCAACTAGTCAAATCTTGGATGTCGATTTTACCCTACTCTAACCGTTGTATTGATTTGAAACTTAGTAAGACGTGTACATGAAAATACGATATTTCGATACCATCTGAGCTAATTTAGTTGTGGAGCCAGGACGTAGATAATAAGACTCTTCATTGGCTACTAGTAAAACCTTCTGGTCTGGGCTTATTGGAGTCGTTTTGACAAGTCTGTTACTTAAAAAAACATTATTTATTCTTACTTTTTAAGTATAATCTCTTTATACTCTGAAAAATACCTACTGATGTGTTTAATGATATTATGATTTAACTGTGCATTTTGTAAATCTTCCTACCAGGTCTGCATTTTCTAGAGAGGAGGTAAAAATAGTAATAGAATAGCAGGTCTAAGTTTTATTAATAAAAATTATGATTTAAATTACATGATGTGTCCTTCAACGAAACTGAATTGATCTGCTAAATAATTGATGCAAATAACCTTAATAACGTATTAAAAGGAACAAGAACTAAGTAAACAAAAATATTACACGGTAAAACTTATTCCATACTAAATGCGTAATAGTTAAATGAATCAAAGTAATCATTTTTATTTGTTACGTTAAGCATCATCATCATTTCAGCCATAGGACGTCCACTGCTGAACATAGGCCTCCCCAGTGACTTCCAGATTGGCCGGTAAGAAGCGCCCAGCATCTACCGGCTTCCTGCAACCTTAACCAGGTCATCGGTCCACCTTGCACCCGCCACCACCACCACCCGGTGTTACGTTATCTTAGCCTAAATACTTATAAAAGGTACAGCAAAAGGACACGCACAATTTTATTTTCCGAGTTTATCAGTTTTACGCATCATCTTTATGCATTATGCTTATTTCCACACAAAAGCCGCCAGCAAGAGTAGTAATTTTAAAACTAGATACAGTACTTTTAAAAGTAGTTAGTAAAGTAGTCACTTTTAAAACTACTTCTATTAACTAACGATGCTGACATTAGTCTTGTTTACACAGGTTGCTGGTACAGTTGCAGGAAACTCGTGATGGAAAAACTTAAGATACTAAAACAGTTGGTGCGGTTTCCTAAGAATTAATAGACGTAAATGATAAAATTGTTTGTTGTGAACGTAATTTAGTTTAAAATATTTCTTTTAAAAAAATATTAATAAATCTGCCTCTTAGCGCTTTGTTCCTTTGACCATAAACCTAGATGAGGTGGTAAGTTATAAGTGATTTCTATGATGACCATGGTATACACCCAGTGTTATCTAAACGTGCAGGTTTTACTGACCTATAAACACCCTGGACTAGTTGCTGTCAAATTAAATTCGTTTTGGCGCTGTAGGTGTATTCTTGATCGAAGGATGTAGGCCTCTGATTAAGCAGATGCGAGAATTCCATAGAACTAGATTAGTAATGGCCGCAAGATAGGCAGTCATTTATCCGTCAAAATTAGTTCTCGGAAGTCTCACTTGTGGCGTTTCTAATGGGCACGCACATAAAAATTAGCTGTCATTTATTTGGGACAGCCAGTCCTGTAATTATTACAGGTCAATGGCTGGATTCGCACGATGACCGTTACTGCCGAGCAAGTGATATGAGTCGGTAAATAGATTTCGAAAAATCTAGAGGCACGTGCTAGGGTTCGAGCTCACGAATGTCAGAATCAAGCAGTGAACTACCGCTCTTTAAAGAGCTTTATAGTGATGTATGACTATTCATTGATTGATATTATGATTCCAAATTATATGTGAGATATCACAAACTGTCCAAGTTGGAAAAAAGAATTATAAAATAATGAATGTCGAATGTCTCTGGGATTACTAACCCAAACAATTAAATGATTTTCAAGGCCTTTACAAAATATTACGCCACATTTCTAAGCTTCATTTTACCCAACACGTCAACGGCTACCATAACAGACATACACACCTCCACATAAGCCGAACAATGTGTAATCATAACGTCACTTCTGGTACCAAAGTCAATTCGCACGTCAGCCTCAGCTGTTTAGAGTGTATGAACTTTAGTTTATATTATGGCATAGACCTTAATACAAGTACAAACTAAAGTTAAACTCGCTTTGTCCCGTTTCTAGTCCACGGATGACCATCATGAGATTCTGCAAATCTGATTATTACATTTTGAGCGAACTCCTTAATCATTGATCAAGGATACCGATCTTTAGATTGGCTTTCATCATCATCTGAATGAGCAGGATCTCTCATATTACTTTCTTTACCACCGAGCAAGTGTGATAAATCAGAAAATTGGTCCCGAAAACTCCAGAGGTACCGCTGGGATTGGAAGCTTATGTAAAACAAGCGTAATTAATAAAATTAAAAAATGGAACGACATAAAAATTGTTGCTACGGACAAAGGTATAATTCCACTGCTGCAATAATGTAGGTTTGTGTCACTAGGTATACTCGCTTTAAATAAATTTGTGGCTACTCTCGTGGCTTCTGTTCTGTATACGATGTTGGTGAATTTGGTCTTTTCCTTCTCCAAGTCTTAACCTGTGGCCTGTGGCTAAAGCATAGAATTTGACAGTGACGATGATAGAATAAGTTGACGCTGTAATAATAGGTACTACCAAACATGAAATTAAAACAATTGGCACGGATTCGTTTATTTGTTTTGTCAAACAGTTCAGTTATATGGAAGTGCGAAAATTTGTATTTATCCGTAATTTTTTCGTTTGCATAAGCTATGACAAGTAATAGAAATAACTTATTCATTAATAACTCATTGCAATTCCTTTCAAACCTCATCATTTTTTAAAATATTTTATCAAATTAAACCTTTAACCAATTGTTAAACCACTTTTCTTTAAGAGTCATTTATATCCAAAATTCTTATAATTTCGTTTTCTTTTGTCAAGGCGACTTCATTATACGTGGGTCCATAAGCGTTTGCTAATGACAGATCACCGTCATATCTAGGAACAGCAACATTAGGACTTAATGGCATTCCAGACCGCAAATTATCAGCAGGCAATTACTGTCGGCAAACAGCATCTGACTAATTGCAGTCTACCCCACTGGTCGTTACTGTTAGCGATATTACGCACAGTGGTTCTCAGTAAGATGATTCGTTGAATCGTTCAGCTGCTGAAAATCACTTCAACGGAATCTAATCTGGGTCTATGCATAATTACGTGAAGATACAGTTGATATTATACAAAAAAATAATACTACTTCCTTGGGATAATAGGCCAGTAATGACAATAAAGACGTACGGCATTTAAAAAAGAAAGGAATAGCAACAGAATTTTGAAAGAACGGTGTGGTTTAATGTCATGATGAAGTTCAAGCCATTAAAACAGTATTTCTTCTACCTTTAACATCATCATTTCAGCCATCGGACGTCCACTGCTAAATAGGCTTCTCCCATTGATATCCATATTCTTTTTGTTTGGTTTTTATTGTGTAGTAGAGTTTGGCGTAAAAATAACACTACTTCAGTGCTGTTTAAAGTTCATGGTTCATCCCCAGCTCTTTCAAACTATGACATGCAAGTTATTATGTAATTATCGAACAGGAAAACCGTCATACTATAAAATAAGAAGGAATGTTGAATCCGAGATCAATCGTGGCGCCATTAAAATAGTTGACGCAGAATATTACGCTGTCACCAAGAAACCTGACTCAGAAAGGATCCAAACTAAAGCCAGTGACGTACGATCCTTAATAAGGGCATCGCGTAACCGGACTAGACACGGTGTCAAGATTTCACTCGTACTCACAGTGACTGTTCTAGAAATAGGTCATTATTGTTTGTAAAATATATATATATTAGTGTAACACAATATGTGACTTGATCAATTAATATTCATACTGCAGGAAGTACTCTAAGTATAGTGTCATTAGTGACTTATCACATTATCACATTTTTAGTGTTAAATTACTACTACTAATTTCACAATAAACAACCAAACTAACAAACCAAATACATGGAACTAATGCAATATTTGAGGAAACAAAATATATTGATTCACCGTAATCAAATAGTTGGAAACCTACATACCATACCTACAGGAAAACTAATTATCATAATCATTCCTATGATATT
Source organism: Anania hortulata (assembly GCA_963576865.1). NCBI lineage: Eukaryota > Metazoa > Arthropoda > Insecta > Lepidoptera > Crambidae > Anania > Anania hortulata. The sequence goes on from OY756400.1 coordinate 5,574,240, forward strand.
ATACTTCCCTTAAAAATATTAATAGTAGTGCTTTGGAATTTACCGCTACACATTGGTCACTCACATTCTTTACTTATAGAACTTAAAGACTTCATAACATTTGAAAAAAATTAAAAACATAAATCTCACACTAGTTTGTTCGTAGAGGAATTTATTCAACAACTGAAATGAATGGCGGGCTTAACTCAGCGTGTCCTGACAGATGTACTAAGACTATTTTTATTATAATTTGCGGCTAAGATTAGCCTTTGTGGTGGTGGTACTAGCACAGAATACTAAATCTATATAATATAAAACAAAGACGGGTTCGTTACACTTTTTATAAATCAAGAACGGCTAAAGACCAATCCTTAGGATGTTTAATTTGTTGGATTTATATCTTCCCCGAATAGTAGAATAACATAGAAATTCTGTAAAATTCACAAAAAAATGAATAGGTGGTGCGAGAGAGAGAGAAAAAATTCGCCGGGAGAGCTAGTTAATCAAAATACTAAGAGAAACGATTGAAATTGTTTTAACTCTTATCGAATCTTATTCGGCAGAAGATCGAGAAATAGGCAACTTTGCGTCCGTGTTCAGACTCTGGATTCTTCTCTATTTGTTAGATAGAAGCAATCAATTTCGCTAAATGATGTTATGGGAATTGGCTGTGGGTACAAAGTAATCGTTTGATCACGTGAGCCTCAATTGAGAACGTCTGATAAGATTTTAATCTTTTAATTGCTACGTGCGTTCGTCTGAACTGCTATTGTCTGTCTATTTATAGCACTTATGTGTAAAAAATTTACTGGTCTTAGATCAGTTTGTCCTCTCGTTTTGTTTAGTAGCGTAGTCATTAAAACATTTTCGGTTGGATTTCTAATGGTATGAAAAAGTAACAAATAGAAAATTACGCAGTAAAACATATTCGGACCAAAAGCATCCATCCGGAAGATTTAACATAAGTTTTATTCAAATAATTAATAGGCGTCGCGGCCTACTCAGGCCGTGGCTCAAGCTGAGTGAGGTCCCATTATCCCGGACATCACAGGCACTTATTTATTTTGTTACTCCTTTCTTATTTTATTTTTTTTATTTTTTATTTAAATAATGTATTGTGTCTTTTACTATTTGTGTGTGATGTCCAATGTATAATAAATGTCTTTTCTTTCTTTCTTCTTTCTTTCTTTCTTAATTAAATCAAATAAAGTGGCTCCGGATATTACCGTATCCCAAAGTCCAGTTTTTTTTGCTTGTTCAAAATTGTAAACAATATTGGCATGTCTTTCTAAAAAATATCAAGGTATAAAATCAACGAACAGTTAGAATAAAAATGATTTTGTGTTACATGATTAATTTTAATAATATTAGGTTCAAGTTCAATTTCAAAGGTTTATTTGCCAAAAACACCGAAAATTACAAGTTGTCAAAGATTTGATACAGTGCGTGTGTTTAGTCTGCAAAACGAAGACGTGCAAAAATTTTGATGCATTTAAATACATTAAATTTAATTTTAAATTTAATATTTATTTTGTAATGTATTTAAAACATTGCTTCCACAGTTAAGACAGGAACCACTTTTGCCAAGAGACAGTATGAAAGTCAATCTTCATTTCTATATAATAAAATAAATAGTGAATTAACGATCTATCCGCTCACATTATTTGACTGTAAAAAAACTGTTACTGATTGGTTAAATACTAAGACTTACGATGAAATAGAAGAATTAATTCAAGCTAGGGTATAATACATACAAAAACACACGCGCGCACACACTCACACACACTCACACACACACACACACACACACACACACACACACACACACACACACACACACACACACACACACACACACACACATACACACACACACACACACACACACACACACACACACACACACACACACACACACACACACACACAGCATTGCTTAACATAGTAGATTAATAATTTGAAAATTAATTCCTAATTTAGATTCAACTTGGTACAATGTCAACTTGGTACTTTACAATTTAAACATGAAATGTGTTATAAAAGAGCGGCATCTCCTAATACAAGCAATAACTTGCTTAAAAGGAGATTCCAAACCCTGTAAGTTATTATATTGTAAGTTACTCAAATAATTTATTTAATTTAATTTTTTTTTAATATAAAATAAAATTTATATAATTACTAGCAAACAAATGTCACAAAATATATAATTTATTGATATAATGTCAGATTATCAATTTATATGGCTACCTTATTTTTAAATAAATGTTTTCTTTAAAAAGGGATCTCAATATTGTTGACATTGTAGACAAGTAAAGAAAAACGGACTTGAAATAAACTTTACCTAATCACATTATATTAGTCAGGTCGTCTGTCCACCTTGTGGGTGGACGTCCTACGCTGCGCTTGCCGGTACGTGGTTTCCATTCTAGAACCTTTCTGCCCCATCGGCCAGTTCTACGTGCTATGTTCGTTTACGGATAAGTCGGCGTATTTAAGTATTAACATACTATAACTGACCACATATGGTTAGTCCAAATACTAGTGCTTATCACGTAAACACTTGCCCCTTGCACGAACCACTAGTCTAAGCCGGTCAACAACCACACACCATTTACTGCTTCAATGCATCGATATTATTGCAATAGATAGACTATAGATAATACTGCAACGATAACGAAATGTAGATACTCGAATAGGTATTGCTTTTATCGTATATTACATACATCATCATCATTTCTGCCCTAGGAAGTCCACTGCTGAACATAGGCCTTCCCCAGTGACCTATCATCGGGGGGGATTGCCAACACTCGCCACGCTTGGCAGGCGGGCGAGCGCAGTTTTTTTTATAAGATTTCACACGCAGACGCAGACAGACAATAAGACATCGTGCTGGCCTGCCCGTCTTGTGCTACAGGAATTAGTCGCTTTTTACGACACGCCTCCATTACATACATGGTCAGTAGTAATTAATTTCAATTACGGGAAAATATCATAACAGTTAATACCCTACTACGCTATGTTTATCAGAAATAATAATACTTGTTTGGCGGCCCTCCTATTACATATTTCCAATAATAAATCACAGTATTCCATGCTTAGTAATATTTATTGCGTTGGAATGTAATTCGTCATCATACAGATTCCAATTAATTTGCTGAGGTGTATTTTGATTGACGTATCATTAAAGCCTCCATACCAAATTAGCAAGAACAGCTCTTAGAGTATAAAATTATCTTTGACCACTGAGATTGAGGACATCTTAATTGGTTTTTTAGAGTTTCGCAGGCAAATGATAAAAATCGAACCCTTAGGACCTCTTACACCACTTGCTGATAAGTTCCAGATAACCTATCTGACAGCTCTCTCTTTTGACAGCTAATTGTATGGGCTATCTGTCAAAACAAGTGCCAGATAGGTTATCTGGAACTTATCAGCAAGTTGTGTAAATAGTTTCAACCAGTTTACCTGTCTGTCTGTATCTGTAGGTACGTTGTCACAGCAGACATTTGAATTTGACGACTGGATTTGAGACAGTGGCGCGGTTTTAGTAACGTAGTTAGCTTTGTAGGCAAAGGATGACGTTCGATTCCCGGATCGGGTGAGTTCAAAAGAACATATTCGACTGCATCGTGCGAGATATTTTTAATTTAGAGTTTTAGTTCTTTGCCCTTTAACCAGTGGTGGCCTAATAGCTGCCGACATTTTTTTAAATTTATGCTCTTGAAATAAGAGTAAAAATCAATGAAAATAAAAAGAAATGCCTACACCAGTTAAAGGGTTATGAAAATTATAGTTACCTCTAGCACTGTTTCGATATAGCCATCCACGATGAAAAAGATTTAAAGTTGACTTTTTACTTTCAATAAGTTCTATAAAGTAGCATTAACTGGATTTAGGATTTAGGTAGGTAAAATTTCAGTTGGCCGAAAACTATAGACCGCCATTTCTTTTGCTACATGTATCATTTGACATATTTTTAGTCCATCGAAATATCTCTTGACATAAGTATCATTTTATCGAACTACGGTTCATCGATTTTCAGAAAAACTTTTTACTGTTAGCCGAAGTATCTTTTGAACCTTTTTCATTTACCAGAATACTGCGTATATAATAAGACTAAATTGGTTAGGTTAGGTTAGAGTATAGATACGGATGAAGGATTAATTATTAAATTATTGGAAGCACTTTTAAGGAAACTAAATCATCTACTATTAATAGCTTTGGTAAATGTTGTATGTAACATATTAAATAATTGAAACATAATACTTCGAAAAAATTATATTTTGGCCAAGCCAAGTTCGGTAACAAGTTTTTCGAACAAATAAAACGTCGGGGTAACAATAAAAAACGAATTGATAATAAGTCAACTGATGCAGTGGCAAAGGTCATTTCGATAAAATGAAAAAAGGTGAAACGAAATTAGTCGTAAAGTTTTCGGTGAAATAAAATTCGGTAAACAAATTTTCGAACATAAGATAGGTAAGTGATGATAACATTACCCACTCGTGACGTAAAAAAAAAGTGAAGAAGGATAAGTGGCTAGTCCTTTATAAATTGTACATAGAATGCCGCCAACACCTGTAAAGGGTCGAATAACCTGATAGTGACATCACTTCATTATAATCAGTCAACGTCAGTCCATTTCTAGACATGGGCTTCTCCAAATACACGCAATTAAGCCCGACCCTGGGATATTCTTTTTCACCCGCTGCAAACATCTTTGCATGTGTCATCGCTTTACCTTGTCACAGAGAGTCCTACACTGCGCTTACCAAGTCGTAGTCTCCACTTAAGAGCATGTGATGGAGAATAAGCTAGTAATATTTTATCTTTTCAGCCATAGGACGTCCACTGCTGAACATAGGCCTCCCCCAGTGACATCCAGATCGGCCTGCATCCAGCGGCTTCCTGCAACCTTTACCAGGTCGTCTGTCCACCTTGTGGTGGGCTTGCCAGTATGTGACATTTCTAGAACTTTTTTGCACCAATCGGTGCTGTTCCGCCCACTGCCACTTTAGCTTGCTAATCCGTTAGGCTGAGTCAGCGACTTTAGTTCGTTTAAGGATCTTCTCATTTCTGATTCGATCTCGCAAAGAAACACCGAGCATAGCCCTTTCCATAGCACGCTGTGCGACCTTGAGCTTTCTTATGAGGCCCATAGTAAGAGGCCACGTTTCAGTTCCATATGTCATTACTGGTAACACAATAATACTGTTTTTTAATGAAGCGTAAGTTTTCACGGACTTACATATAACAAAGAAAGACGCAAGATTTTCACAACTGTCTTTATTTCTACTGTGTCAAGTACGACAATGACGCACGCGTCTTTGAGCAACATTAACAAGAAAAACCTTTCGGTGCGCACGCGCTTCCATTATTGTTTACTCGTTAAATTGACAAATGTGCCATCTTGATATTTTCTCTGATATCATATAAATAACGAGCGATGCAAGATTAAGTTGAAGACGCAGGAAGTTTATTTTTATGTTTTTAATTTTAATGTGCGTTCGTGACGTCCTTCAGGCTATATTTAGGGTTATTATAACAAGTCAAGTGGATTATAATAATGAAAAGTAATCTTGATAGCCAGTTAAGATTACTGTCTACGGTAAATTGACAATTAACCTAATGTTAAGTACAGTATAAGCTAACTTCCTTGGTAATGCAGAAGTACAACTACTTTTGCTGATACCGAAAACATAGATAAATAGGCAGTTACACAAAAACTTTTCAGTTTTAGTTGTTTTTTTTACCAACTATTTGATATTGTGCTAGACAGAGGGATAAAAATGCGTGTCGGGCTATGCGCAATGTAGGATTCCGTAATTCTCGTCACAGTATGCGGTATTTGATACATCTTTTACATTATTAACAACAACACCTAAGTAATTTTCTTCTCCAAGTACATTCTACATGTTAACTATGTTAGTTTTCCTTTTACCTTCGTTATTTATTACTACTGTCGTGAATTTTTTTACATTTCTTAAAGCATCGATTTCACTGGCAGAGCTTTAAAGTGTATTTTTCAATTAGAGTTAAGAGTGGGAGACATTAACAGAAAATTTAACTTTAAAGCTTGATATTAAGCAAACGGATTCTTTAATCTAAAAATTGTAGTTGCATACTCACAATATTTGAAACCGACACACCCCAACCATGCAATATACCTGTGAGAGAATAAATAATCCCTACTGTACAGTCAGCAACATGAGTAGCTAATCTTTAAAAAAAATTAAAGCTTCTGACTCTTCTAAATGTTACAATAACCTGACGACTTTATTTGACTTTTACGTAGTGATTTTATTAGACTATTGTGATATGTTTTGCAATTATTTTAAAATATTCAGATACTAAGCTCCTTTTTATGTTGACTGTAAGTGTAGGGTTCCCTTGAAAACTTTTTCAAGATTTTTTCTAAAATAAAGCGACATTGTAATGGGTGACAACCGATGAAGCAGGATTATGTCTATTCTAAATCAGACTACATCGCTTAACATTAAATTGGAGACCTAAAAAAAGAAGGGGACCTACCCAAATGTATTATCATAATCTGCCCTCGTCAGTCCACAGCTGGACATAGGCTTCTACCAACGCACGTCAGCCCGATTCTAGGCTGTTATTCGTACCTCCAAAAGGGATATTTTCACATATTGACACAATTAATTAAGTATAACACAATAGCAAACATGGGTCTGATTTATATATATGAAGATCTTACGACGTACGCTTTTGCGGGAAAATATGCGAACTCCTAACACCTAAAAAAATCACTTAATATAGGTCAAAATCTACGTATCTTGCATCATCGATTAAAAAATGCATGCAAAAGGTCACACCTTATGACGTGACTTACAATTATAATGAATCTGCTTTTTTAGTTATTTGCAAAGGCTACTATTTAAAGGTGCACTTATATAATTGTGACCATTTTCCTCATAACGCTTTGTCTCGTCTATAGCCGGGAATTCCGGGATATCCTTGATTATGATCCTAGAATATCTCTAATGATCTATGCCTCGGCGTAGGTCAAAATATGCGACGTAATTACGTAAGTATCCCTCTAAACCGTCCTACTTTCTTATTTTATGCCAACCTCATAATAGATTTTAGCACACAAGTAGGTATAGGTAGTAGTTCATTCAATTTTTTTTATTAAAATTTAATTTTACATAAAATTCATTTTTATTGAATTCACAAACTGTCTTCTTTTTGAGTTACTCCTCAACAATAGGTTAAAAAATCCGCCTCATTTGTAACATTCGCTTCGGAGTACTTGCCATTCGTTCGCCCACCCAAGTGCTTGTGCAACTTTACGCGAATTGTCGTTTCGCGGCGTTTGCGTCACGTACAAACTTGACACATTTCTTAAGGACAACACACGTCCGATTTAGTCAAATTAAAACCACAAGGCCGTATTGGAAATAGGGAAAAGCGACACTGATCTAATAGTTTGCGCACCGGACTATAGTGCGAGTTTGAATCCTGCAAAAAGCAAATGAATATTAATTTCTTTATTAAAAAAAAAGAGTAAAATACATATCCATTTTATACAGACAAAAACATTGACATGTATTATTTATTTGAGAATACAATTAAACAACTATCACCTAAGCTAAGCCGCAGCCTGCTGTGTTTAAAGGCAATTGTCCTCTTCTTGGTTAAAAAAATTATGTACCTATTTAAGTTATAGGTTAAGTTATTGTTACTAACAAATTGGGCCTTGTTGTCACTAATAAAGATTTGAATTTGAATTTGAATTTGAATTTGAATTTAAGACAAAATTTGGAAAGCAAAAGTATGTGTTGTGTGTCCGTCATCTAATTGCCATAGTACTATAGTTACTCTAGTAGGTAGCTTTGAATAGCTACACTAGGCTATTTGGCTAGGCATAATTGGTGTGATTGCAGTTTTTTATTTTGATCTGCTCTCTTAAAAGAAAAAAAATAATTGGAATACTATTAGGATGTGCATGTCGTCTGTAAATCAGTAGAAGCCAAGTTGTTTAATTTGTGATATTTATTAAACAATAAAATTTGTATGATACAAACAATATTGTCCTTTATGACAAACAGCAAATTCGATATTCATTAAAGCATGACGTCCAGATCAAGATTCATGTTTGCGTCGACATTATCATAATCTCACGATCAATATTCTACGCAAAATATTTCCACGCATGTAGGCAACGTATTGTTTGCAAAATATCGTTTTTATTCAATTACCATAATATTTTCTCGAACCTACCTGTCTTGTATTACATAATTTATTAAATGATAATAAACTATGACGTCAGTCAAACGAAAACGAATTGCGAATCTCTTCCTTGACGTGAGGTTTACAATGTGACCATTTTCTAATAAAAAATATCGAACTTTATAAACAAACATAGTTTATCATTTCAGCCATAGGGCTTTCACTACTGAACATAGGCCTTCCCCATTTCTCCCGGTTAGAAGCGGCCTGCATCCAGCGTCTTCCTGCAATCTTTACCAGGTCGTCTGTCCACCTTGTGGGTGGATGCCCTACGCTACGCATACCGGTACGTGGCCTCCATTCTAGAACCTTTCTGTCCCATTGGCCGTCAGTTCTACGTGCTGTGCCCCGCCCGCAAACATGGTTTAGACTATATGAATTTATAACGATAAAATAACTTTAATAATTATTTATTTTATAATCTTAGAATATGACTCGTGAATTAAAATCAGGCAGTACACCTGATTTTAAAATTATTTTTATAATACTGTGAAATTTTTTATTTAAAACAACGAGTTTATTAATATAAAAATAAGATACACAGAGAAATATTAACCTAAGTAATTAATAATTAAACACAACAACTTTTTAATGGTTCTGTAGTCAACACGCAACTCTTATAGTTTTGGCTTGTCCGTCCGTCTGTCTTTCTGTCTGTCCGCAGCTTAGCTCAGAGTCTCTTAGTACTAGAAGTAGACAGGTGTAATTTAGCATGAGTGTACTTAATGATCACGCCGACGGTATAAAAATAAAATCTTTTTTTTAAATTAGGATACCTACTCCCTAAACGTAGTGGGGATGATTCTATTTTTTCTCGTCTATCCCATGGTGTAGAGTGTCGTTAGATAGGTCGTTTAATTATTGTTGGTATGTGAGAAAACTATTTCACGATTCAGGGATCCGTTTGCGTAATATTAAACTTTGAAGTGCTATTTTTGTTAGAGTCATGCGTGCCTCTGTCAGCTAATTGGTTAATTTAAAAAATCACGACAGTAGTATACATAACGAAGTTAAAAAACGATCACAGCTAACAGGCTTTACAAGTTAGCGAATTAACGTATAAAATGTCCTGAGAGAAAAAAAATACTTAGATGAAGTTGGTAGCAAGTATAACATTAGTTGGCGTTAATGGGGAACTATGAAACCATACGTTGTGCGTAACCCGACACTCACTTGGACGGTATATACTACAGTTCGTTATTCTGAACACAACACTGATGTTTTTGTAAAAAGACATGTCAAGTCGCATTCGCAAACTGAAGATGAACGGACTTTAGTCAGAACTATTATTCTTAATTTGACAAGTATGTTCTAGTAGGTTAGGTAATGTTAAAACAGTGACTGAATAATAACCTAAACCTTTTTTTTCTTTTTCTACTTAAATATACTAGCTGTCCCGGCGAACTTCGTACCGCCCCTTCTTTTTTTTTCATGATTTTTTCCCTTGTTTTAGTAGTCATCCTGCTATTCGGGGCCAAAGAAAATTAATAAAGAAATCTTTGTCGGGGCGGAGAAAAATCAAACAAATCAAGGATCGCAAAAGTCGGCGGCGGGACCGATTTTTGCGGGACTGCCGCCGTTCTTGACTTATAAATGGTGTAACTAGCCTGACTTTGTTTTATATTTATAAAGATATAAATGAATGTCTATTTCCCTTGGTCATCGCATCACGCGTGGACGGATGAAACAATTACGCTTATTCTTGTTTTGTTGTGTCAGTTATTGTCAGGAGAAGGTTTTTATGAAAGAAAAAATTAATGAAGTTATAGAGAAAATCCTTAGTTAATAAACTAAAGACCAAGCGAGAGAATAGTTATTGTCTGGAGAAGGTTCTTATGAAATAAACAATTAAAGAAGATATACAGAAAATCCTTAATGAATAAACTAATGAACAAGCAAGCGAAGTCGCGGGCAACAGCTATTCACTAATAAAAAATTAAGTAAATAGACCGGGGATAGTTAACTATATCTAACTGTCAAAAACTTTACCATTTTAAGAGTGTTGCGTTATTCAACTGGGTCACATCACATTTCTCGCGCTTAGTTGAATGAGGTAACACTTTTAAATAAGTCTAGTTTTTGACAGTTACTCAACTTACCTCTTAATTAAGTCATCATCATTAAGTCGCCCCTAGGATTTAGAATTTTAATTTCCACCAGCCAAAATTAGATTTAACCAGTTCTGACTGTAATAATTTTATTATACCTAAATCGCATTCTAGTTTTTGATGCATTTGCGTCATTTCTAGCTAAATGTAATAAATTTAATTGATCACACTGGTTTATCAATCAGGTTTGATTTACTTAATTTATATCCAGTTTTTGCGTTGTCTATTTTTGAGATATAATTATGTTGTAGGTAAGCGTTTAAATTTTGGCACTGTCATACATTTTGTAAATCTTGCCATGAGTACTTTATTCTCAACTTAGACGCTCTATTTACAAAAAGTGTTTTAAGGGTGAGGATACTTTGGTTGTCCGTCTGTCTGCCTGTCTATCAAGACCCTTTTTCTTCATAAAACGCGTGGAGGTGTAAAGTTATGTCGCATATTTTGACACTGGCAAATCTTAAGGGTACAAATCTTTGACCTGAAGGTCTACTACGAAACTGTTTCGTTCGGTCGGACGTATAAACCTGATTAATTAAAAAAATAATTCCTTTGTGTCAATTCTTCAAAAAATATGAACATCTGAAACTGGCCTGGTAAAAAATCCAACCAATTTAAATGTTCATAAATTGCCAAAGATTTAACACAAGTAGATGGTATTTTAATTTGTCAGGTTTATACGTACGAACGAACGAAACGTTTTCGTAGTCTTCTGGAATCCTTACATCGCAGAAAAAAAACAACAAATTTTTAACCGAACCTTCAGTGCGCGAGTCCGACTCGCATTTGGCTGTTTTTTTAAAAGTTTTATGCAGTTTTTATACTCTGACTCTGATACTTATTAGTCGCATATAATTTACAAAAAGTTTAGTTCTTTTCGTTTTTTTTTCTTCAGTTTTACTACAGAAAACGTGTCAAAACGTCAGTTTTATTCGTCAGAGAATATTTATATGGCGTTTGGAAAAACAGTTCTTAGGTAATATTCCAAAATAGTTTTTTTTTGTATATCTCTGGTTAATTTTATGTATTTGGTATTTGTTCCAAAAATTCGGCCAAAGATTATTGTTTTTAGACTAAATGCGTCAGAGACTATACATCATTATGGATGTCAATCAATTGCTAAATAAACATTTTTTATTAATATTTAGCAGACAATGAAGTAAACATGACTAACTGGATGATGAGGCAACTCTGGTAAGAGTTACAAAATATATTTAAATATTTTGCGAAAATGACTTCGTGGTAATTAGCAATTTAAAAATATTTCAAGGGAAATTTTCTTACGTAAACGTATTGCATCAAAACAAAAAACGTTTGTTTTTGTTCAAAGTAAATAGGTGGTTAAAATTACTTCTAACAACCTTACGTGGCGGATTTGAATTACTCTTAAACTCTTAAATTCTAATTCATACTGATAAACTTGGCCCTACTTAAAAAGACTCGCTTGCTGTAGCCTCCTAACTAAAATTCCGAAAAGAACCGTTTGTTTTTTTATCAAGAAAAAAACAAATTGCCGTTTTTTATTTCAAGTTAACATTGAAAGAAATAAGGACGATTCTTTTCAAAAAAAGAACGGAAACAATCAATTTTTTTTAATGTTGCATTTAAATATTGAAAAAAAAAACTGGTTTTATTAACAGTTTTGAAAATCCTGCACTATTATTTTTGTAAATGTACAATGCATAGAAAAAAGAATCTTGTGATAATAGACAAATGTAACTTAGGTCAATTTATCAAACATCCGATTCCGATTATCAATAGTATGAAAATACCTAATTAGCAAGTAAAATGCCAAAAATTTAATAAAAAACAGAATTTATTCTTGTTTTATTCGCAATTTTTTTGTCGGTTCTATTCAAATGAATATTTAATTTTTTCCTGCTTTTTTCATTTTGCTTTTTTGGCATATATTCAGCAGTGGCTTTAAAGAAGGGCCGATGTTGATAAGAGCATACCCTCGACCTGAACTCACCGCCGTACAAGACGTGGTTTATAAACCCGTACATTGATTCCGAAAATAGGGGAACATGGGGACTTAATCGGCTTTGACCAATTTCCAGTACCTAAGGGTTTTCTTCGGGATTGGGTAAGTATAGGTATTTTATCAGAATATAAAAAAAACTTATTAATGTTCTATATACCCAAACACAATCTAGAAAACTAAGCGATCCTGTTTTGAATGACGTCTTGATTTGCCAACGTTTTTTTCTTACTGTTGTATTATTTTAAAGGTTAAATTATCCAATTAATATTTTATATGACTTAAACACTAATTTATGCAAGCACAATCCACGTGCGACCTGTAATTTGATTTCAATGGTTTTTTTTTCTCCTCAAATACTTAAGCCTAACTTTACAAACTGCGTCAATCGTTTTTAAGGCTTAGAAAGGAACAGCTCCGTAACTCTGTCAGACCCGGGGCGCCATGTTTACGGCTGGAAGATAATTAACTTAGAGACTACACAGATCAGGGGCGTGCATCCCATATAGGCTATTATGCAGAGCCTACCTTCATAAAAAACCGACAGAACAGCTGACCTTAATTATTAATTACGTATTCAACAATAAATATTCTGTAACCATTTTGTCGTCTACCTGTACTTATTACTAAAGCGCGCAACTTAGATCGTTACTGTGCAATTTAACCAATGTTAGGCTGCCGCGAGATCGCCTACTGTTTCACGCAAACTTACTCAATTTTCACTCACAGCCTACCCCCATCTGAAACCAATGCACGCCCTTGACACAGATAGATACTCACTAATACTTTCTCTATGACATCGATATCCCTTTCTTTAAATTATTTTATTTTATTAAAAAAACATTCTTAGAACCTTTTTCCTTGACTCCTTAAAAGAAAGAAGTTGTATTGCATTAGAGTTTTTGTATTATCCGTAAAATTGCGTTTTATTCTTTTTACTTCTCTTATTAGCCTAAATTGTACAGTACTTAATGTTTTTTTCGTGAACTTTGTTTTTATTTTTATGTAGTGTGCAATAAAAAGCATTCATTTATCTACTTATTCTTAGATCCTTGGCAATCGATCCTATTTTTAATTCAAAGAGACCTTATTTTATGTCGCGGACTCGAATTTCTAATGCCCGTTCGATAATGACGCGAATTATATTCTTCGATTTAGACCCAGAACAGGATTCACACCTTTTTTGGAAATAATAATAGTAGATTGTATCACGACAAAGCAAAATATTATTTAAACGGCAAAAGCGCTGTATTGAATCCAGAAGGAAGCGAAGGATTCTAAAGTAGAATACGGCGCAGAAGATAAAATAATTTTGCGACCGAGTAAGTGCAACATTAATAAAATTTCTGATGTCAAGCTGTTACTTACTTTTCACTTACACTCAATTTTTATAAACTGAACAGCATAAATCCGAATATGAGATATCATAAAACTGAATGCATTTCGCACGTTTTTTTTTTCACAAACTTTTTTATTTTATTAGGTCCGCGCGTGGTTATTTTATCATACAGCCAGTTATTTATTTATATAATTTTCGTGATCAATCTCTTCAGTGAACGGAACATTTGCTAACAATATTCACATTCCAAATTGAAATTACTTTTAGTCCCTAGGGATTAAAGAGCTACTTTTGTTACAAAGAACCAGCCAGTTCTTTTTCAATAGATGTTTCAAAGCAACCTTCACGAAAAAGAGGTCAAAACGATATTAGAGAACAGGAGCCCTCTATTATAGCCCCTGGTAATACGGCCCTGCTCAAAACTCAACTTCTGCGCCGCCAACGCATTTTTAAGCTTATTTAATCACTTGGAGGCATATCCAAGCATCACATCAGTCATCTAAGTTATCTAAATTGATATCTATGTAGTTACACTAACTATTAGTCGGCACAGATTTAGGAGCACGCAGATGGATGGAAGCTTATTATTTTTGTAAATATAGATTGCTGTTAAGATAGCCGTTGGCGTTTTCTGAAGACTTACCATGAGTTCGTATTAACTTGAACCTTATCTTGTTATTTTCTATATAGAGGACGTTAAAACGAGACTGCTTACGTACTGTTTAGCATTCTTGGTAGTGGTGATGTGCTAGGGTAGAGTCAGGGGCAACAACATGCATCTATATAATCTTTATTATTTATAATATTAAAATGGCATAGAACAACTGAGAAAGGCCACCGTAGAAGGCCGAAGTGTGACTGTCTTGACTGTTTTAGAGCCTTTAAAACTAAGAAATGGCAGTGAAAGAAGGGTAAAAAGCATATATGCTACAGTGTTAATTTTTAGAAAAATAATTGCTTTAATAAGCAATAACTTTTACGACTAAAAATTACAGTAAATTGCACTTGTAAGAGTACAGAGTGAAGTTTTAAATTATAAGTTGATGACTTTATTTACGATATCTGTCAAAAAGCCCACTTCATAGTTGAAAAAACCCTTCCATTTATCATGTAAAACTGAAGAAATGATAAGGATATTTTTTTATCTTCTAGCTATCTTTTCGCTACTTTATGTTGTAATTAGACATTCTGAATCAACGTCAACAGCATATCTCGATGGATATGGTGAAAACACATTTTCCGCGATCGGACTGGGTCGTCGTATCTATTGCCCGCTTATGGCAACACAACTTTTTATCTATCATGTAAATGCGACCTGATCACCAGTTGATACATTTGAATTTAAATAAAATTTAGAACGCTGTTAGAATCAGGTGGAAATTGAAGTACATTACTGGTTACAATGTTTCTTTTTAAATTACGAAGAAACTGGCCAGTAATGTACGTAGTTACTTATTACTCATACCACCAGTATTTACTCACTTACAATTTTAAGAAGTAAAAAAATACAAACCTTTTTCATTGTTTGCTCTTTGGTAGGAAATATAGTAACGTTGAAAGTATTACCTACATTAGACACATATCTAATTCTTGGTATTAAAAGATAAGTACATATTTCAAGTCCGGAATGTATTAATGTAAGTACGATTATGTAAGTAATGTGGAGTTGTAACAAAATACCTACAGTAATTTATACAGAACAATATCGCTTACCGAAGTAAATACTTGAATGCAACGATCTAGTCTTGTTATTGCTGTTTATTACCTGAAAATAAAAACATATATATCAGTACAGTAAATGGTAATTTATAAATAAATATTGGACAACATCACATACATTGCTCTGATTCTTAGGTAAGTACCTAAAACACTTGTATTATAGAAATCTGAAACGTCGATGGTACCACAACAGCCAGAAACGAGATAATATAGAAAAGTACGTTGGTCTACATCGACCCGACCGAAAATCAAACCCGGGACCGCAGAGATGGCGACGCTATGTGCGGCGTGCTCATCTCTCGGCTACGGAGATCGTCAATATTTATTATTAACTTGTTCACCAATGTAACTGTTTTTTAACATTATAAATTTACTTATTCATAAAATATAGATACATAGGTACTTATGGTAATAGTTCCTATACTACCTTAAACCATTTATTGGTGTCAAAATAGAATCGGAATTTGCAAATAAACATGACGTGTCGAAACAAAAGTCTATTTGACGTAAATGCATGAACAGCTGTTTACATAGCAAATTGTTCTTTTATATCTCGTGACACTCGCATGGAATTTGGTTTGTAATAAATAAAATATGGCCTATGTGTCATTTGTGAATACTTTAAGTTTGATTCGTTGAAAAAAAAAGGTCGTTGTCGTTTGAAAAAAACGAATGAAGTGGCGGTACTTCATTCGTTTTTTTTGTGAATTTTTTCGATGTTTTAATTATTAATTTGCTATTTAGGGCAGAGAAAAATCAAATATAAATGTCGGTCCAGCCGTTGTTGACTTATAAATGGCATAACAAACCTGACTTTGTTTTATGTACCTATATAGATTAAAGGTACCAGGGTTAAATTACCATTATGTTCTTTAATCTCGTCCTCATTGTGTACAATGTAGTACGCACTTTTTGCTACTGCACTGATTACAATCTTCAAAGTTAGGCGCGTGCTTGAACGCGTCAATAAACTAAAAAATAAATAACCGGAACGTGCCCGCACCGTCACCTATCAATGTCATCTGTCACCTGTCAATGTCATTGTACTTTTTTGTACACAGCACTGAAGACGTAAATATTTAGAATAAATTAGTTTTATAACTAATTAGTGATTTACAGCTTACATACAAATGCAAAAATCCAAGAAGAAAATACGGTGATGTTTGTGTAAAAGTATGGTGGCTGGAAAACAAAACTTGTCAGTTGAATTTGTGAAATTGTTGGACCGATACCTCGGCTCAATTATTACGATTATTACGATTTCTATCACCACCACAGCACACTAAAATATAATATCATCACCATCACCATCATCTCAGCCTATTACAGCCCACTGCTGGACGTAAGGGAAGGACGCAAAGAGCGCCAAGGAGTACGATCTCCTGCTTTGATACAAATGTATCCAGCCATAATCCTGAGTTCGTCGGCCCATCGAGTTGAGAAGCGTCCTACACTACGTTCGCCGAGACGTGGCCTTTGCTCCAACAACATAATCAGCCAGAAATTAATCATGAAAACAAGGAGTATGTGTGACAGAGTGGCGTTATTCTTCAGCCTGCAAACGAGACAGAATGAATGACATCGGAGCTTTCACGGGAGGTTGGCCGTGGTGATCATTAAGTTCATTCTAGTTGTCTCTCATGTCTCAGAATGAATGACATCGGAGCTTTCACGGGAGGTTGGCCGTTGGTGATCATTATGTTCATTCTAGTTGTCTGTCATGTCTCCGAATGACTCCACAGAAACTGCTCTGTACAGAAGCACTGGCCTTTACGATGGAGTGGCCAGTGGTTTTTTGTTCAGTCTGAAGGGTCTCCTCGAGGTATTCCTCCTGAGACGTAACATTATGGCTCTAGTCTTCATGAAGAGTTGACCATGAGATCGATATAATGTTGCACCAGAAATATACTACAAAGGATCTGTAATAGCATTAGGTAAGTTATTAATATTATAAATTTATTCTAGCGCATCATATGTACCGAGAGAACAATTATTCCTCTTGTCTGTCTCGCAGCAGAATTATAACACTTCCACTTGCTTGCACGAGGGGTTAGCCTGTGGCTTAAAAAATTTGTTATAATATTGCGGGTCTGCAAATCATCTTATAAGGTTGACCAGAGACCGACTTCATCAATTGAAGTTGAAAATATAGTCGAACACAAAGGTATCAAGGCGATACATATCTTCTAATGCCACTGAAGAAAAAAAAAAAAAAAGAGAGGAGGGAGAATATGGGTACCGAGACCATGAGGTAATGCCCTCCGTCTTAGTATTTTTTTCAACTTAACACTTTGACTATAAGGAGGCTATGAAAGAAGCTCCTTTGCCTGCTGATATTGAAGGCTCAAGGAATTCTGAGTACTTGTGTAAACAAGTCACATACTTACCTAGACAATTTCAGTCTGTTTATAAAGATTTTAAGTTTTTAATAATTTCATCAGTTGTTACTATTAAATTGGGCCTTTGGCAACCATTAATGGTACCAAGACAATCTGTTGGTCTCAGATCTGCTTGTCTTATTCTGCCCCATTTATATACATACAAGTCAATGATAAATAGCGATTTTACAAATTATGGTTTATCTCGGTGTGGATTTCCACAAGTATATAATTGAGGTACTTCATGATGTTGGCCCAAGAGGGCAAGGCTTTATAAAGCATACCATAGAAAACAACCTGTTTACTCCAATAGTTCATGGAGTTATGACCATATTAAGTTTTTTTTTTCTCTCTTATATTTTACTAAAAAGCTTAAATAAATAAATAAACATTACTTGAAATTGCTAATTGATATCTGTGACTTAAAGATCATTAGTCCACTTGATTCGTGAAGTGCCTTAACGTAAAAGGTCCCAGGTTCGATACTCTGTTCGAATGACCCTGGCGAGATACATTGTCTTGTACCTCGTAGTACAGGGAAGTTGACTCCTTGTTTGGAGACCATGACAAATTCATGTTGGCTGGTGCATGTTTGTATGTTCCTATACAAATGATATGGTATCCCATTGTGTAACTTATAGTATTAGATCTGGTCACAACCGGGTAAACCTTAAATTCTCATAGTATCAAGCTTAATTCTCAAGATTCTATAATAATCTATGAAAGCAATTAAAATTTAACACTGTTACTGACTTAAGGTTATTATTCTAGCTGATCGCCATGGCTAGTTAGATTATTTCTAGTCTTCATCAAGTGTGAATAATTTCTCAGAAAATTTATAAATAAAGACACACTCAAGATGAGTCTGACTTACAAATAATGTGAGTGAAGATCACTGTTACAGATATGGAAAAATAATTCTCCTTGTTATCAACAAGATAAAAATTACCAAAATTAAAAACTTTTTTAACTGTAACTATATGTTATATTCCAATATTTTCAGAGTCAGTAAAAACCCATGGAAAGATTTATGCAGCTTTATTTACAGGCAAAAATGTCGCACCATAATTGATCCTTATGTACTTGCCATAAGGTCGAAAACCAATTATTTTAATTTTAAAGTAGGTACCTGCTACCTTTGGAAAAGTAAGAGAAATTCAAAACTAGACACAAAGTTCCAATGATAACTTGAATTTTCAAATCTGACCTAAATATATTTTTAATATGTTTTTGTTATAAACCATATATTTCTAGACATTTTATCATTTGTGAAAATGTTTGATACCTAAAATTGAAGACAAAGATAAATAATCATCCAATCATTAAATTATCAAGATACTAAAGATATTAAATAAGCTGAATTATCCCAGGTGGATAACAAAGGTTCATATTTAAATAGATGATTATAATAAAACATAATTAGAAAATTAAAATTGTATCCATGAAACTATAAACTTCATAAAAAATATACTACTGACTTAAAATTATTATTTAAATTAAGGCATTAATCTTACAATTATAATTGAAGTTTGTCAACTACCTGAAGTACCTATGTAAGTCTATGTATAAATAATTTTATTAGATATTAAATTACCATGTAAAGCAAAAATGGAGATGATAAATAATGACAGAAAAATACTAATGAACTGAATTTAAAAAAAAAAAAAAAAAAAAAAAATGGATGACACGATAGAGGCATTGATCAGTGGCAATAATTAAGGCAATGCAGGCTATAAATGTTGCCTTACCTTGTTATTGGACTAAGGCTGTAAGGCTGCTACAAGTATTTTGAGCCGGAGTAAACTTTCTATCTTATCCGATGTGATGTATTGGTAAATTATAACTTATTTAATTTTTTAATTTTTTATTAGCTTTACAAGAATTGACCAGTCATTGAATCTTTTTCTAAATAAGTATTCAGACTGTTTCATTAACTTATTAATATACCCTACCAGGGATCCACACATAAAGTGCAAATATGCACATAAAGTGGAGTCTCATACTGATTTCCAGCCATATAAGTGTAACACATATAACGGTTTTCTAAGAAGATGAGTAAAAATCAATTTTTCTCAGTAAAATAATGTTGAAACTATTGTTAACAAAATAGGATCCCTACTGGAACAATACTGGTAGTATTTGTACATAATTTCCTTATTAATAACATATTATTAATGAAAGATTTGCCATAGTAAACATCCATATTATTTATTTTAGTTTCCTTTACTTTGGAACTACACCTTGAACAGAAGTTATTAAGAATAAGACTAATTTATTTGCATAAAAAATTGTATTACAGACAATGATAACTTAAAAGGTTACTAGATTTTCTTATTATATAAAATAAAATAAATCTTTTCAGAAGATATACTAGCTTAACTACCTACTTGCACATCGATAAATTTACCTTGTTAGGTAACCATGTACTAAGTATGTACTACATACTACTGGATAAATGAGACGGATATTAATAGTTCAAAGCATTGGCTCCATTTCCATGACAACTTATTAAACTAGCTGTTGCCCCGCGATTTCGTTTGCGTGATCTCTAGTTTATTCGTAAAGAATATACCTACTTAATAGCGAGGGGTAATTATTTAAAACTTTATTGCACAAACTTAAAAGTGAACAACAGGTGGATTATCAGTCTCAGTCCCAGCAAATCTATAAATTCATAAAGACTTACAGTTTTAACAAAAATAAAAGAGTATTGCAATTAAAGTAAAATTTGCTATTTTCGATTTTATAGAATTCCTACACATTTTTTGGTCCACCTGTATGGTATAAAATAGCTACAGGTTTGTGTCATCAAATGGGATGGGACTGTATCAATATACATGGTTGTATTAGCATACGGGGTTATATCATCATACAGGGTTGTATTATCATACAGGGTGTATCATCATACAGGGTGTATCATCACACAGGGTGTATCATCATACAGGATTGTATCGATATACAGGGTTGTATCGATATACAGGGTTGTATCGATATACAGGGTTGTATCGATATACAGGGTTGGTTGATTAATTCCAATGAATTAATTAAACAACTATATCCTTGTTAGATAAAACTTGAATTTAGCATCTACCAATAGATAGTTAATAAAATAAAGTTTTATCATGTGCTAAGACTTTAGCAAATCATATAAATGATCATAATAAATGTTTATATTGCTTTCTCGACACAACTTTCCTCTTTGAACATCTACATTGTACACAATGAGGACGAGATTAAAGAACATAATTTATATGATCGGACTAACTTACCTAGTGACGTCCGATCCTCAATTATGTGAAGTAATCTCGTCCTCATCCTATCCCCAGCCCGACCCAGTTAGTATGTATTTATCAATCCTTAAAGTACAAAAAAGATTATATGCTATAAATACCTACCTACTACTTAGTTTCCCTTCTTTTTGAAAGTTGTGTCCAGTTTTATCCTTTGAAATAATGACATTGACAGGTGACAGATGACATTGATAGGTGACGGTGCGGGCACGTTCCGGTTATTTATTTTTTAGTTTATTGACGCGTTCAAGCACGCGCCTAACTTTGAAGATTGTAATCAGTGCAGTAGCAAAAAGTGCGTACTACATTGTACACAATGAGGACGAGATTACTTCACATAATTGAGGATCGGACGTCACTAGGTAAGTTAGTCCGATCATATAAATTATAAGCAAAAACTCCTTGAATAATAGTTACCTAACGTATTTTGAAGATCAATGTGTAAGTTGATTTTAGTAACTATCTTCTGAATGTCTTTCTATTTCCATTATAACAAGATAATAATAAAAAACACACGCCTATCCAACACAATAATAAAAATACCTCCTTGGATACCTCCTACATCCTTAGATCGATCATTACACTTCATCATTTCAGCCATAGGACGTCCACTGCTGAACAAAGGCCTCCCCCTATCCTCGGGGAGGATTACCAATACTCGCCACGCTTGGCAGACGGGTTGACGAGTGTAGTTTTTTCAAAGATTTTGCACGATGACGCTGCTGCCCGTTTCGTGCTACCGGAATTAGTCGTCTCTTAAGACACGCCTCCTGTGGGTCCTCCTCGGTGGGGAAGTGTATTCTTTACGGCCGTCCCCACACGGCACTATTTCCATTTAATCATGATAAAAAAAAAATACATGCCTATCTAAACATAATAGTAAAAATACCTACATCCTTATATTGTACATTTTACAATAAGTTATTTTAAAAATAGGTTTTCCTATTTTTGACACGAAAAGTATATTATCCTAGTAATTTCTAACGAATGACGTAAATTGTTACCGGAAATTACCAAGTGAAAAACGAACTATTGATACCCACTCTAGCGCATCGGATTACAAACACGACAACCACACATTATTCTACCTAACTACTTAATAGAAAGGATCATGATTTTAGCAGCATTTTAGACGACTGGTGTAGTGGTTCGCGCTCCGGACTACAAAGCCAGCGGTTGCGGGTTCGAATCCCGCAAGGGGCAAATGTTTGTGTGATGAGCACGAGCATTTGTACCTAAGTCATGGATGTTTATAAAAGTATTATAAAAGCCATAGTACAAGCTTTGCTTAGTTTGGGGCTAGATAATTGGTGTGATTGTGAAAACAATTTATTTATTTATTTATTTAAACTGAAAAAGTAATGTATGCCTATAAACGCCACACGCAGCAGGGAGCAGGCCTCAACTCAGCTATGAGGTGGTTTGGGCCATACTCCATCACGCGGGCCGAGTGCGGATTGGTGGAGGGGTGTTGTAAGGCCAGTGACTTAACCTTACTGTCAGATGTTATTAAGCCGCCCTAAGGCCTCTGATTAGGCTTTACGACTAGTATCAAGCGATTTTATCCGGGACCAACATTTAACATGCCTTCTGAAGCACGGAGATGCTTGTGACAAATGTCACTAAATATGGTCAGAATGGTCACTCATCCACTCACAACCGCAGCGTGGATTGCTTAACTTTGGTAAAAGCGCTGCTGCCACTGAGCTACAAGCACCACCAGCAGCATTAACATTTAAAAAAACAAGAGTAAAAGTTAAGTGTCCTACTTTGACTTTTAAATTCGGGACCTCGAGCACAAAAATCGTCACAATCCAGTTATAAAAATAATAAATGAATCCCAATAAAATAAAAGGATCATTTCGTAAGACCTTGTAATATTATTACCGGAATTATTATATGGTAATACACAGTGAAGGTATATTCAGTAAGCACTCTCCGTATTATCTCGTAGCAAGACGCTTCATGAGAATTACAATAGAGATTTATAATTATAAAGTTACTACTTTAAGTACTACTACTTTAGCAATATATTCTAATTCGACGCAGTTTATGACACACGTCAATATCACTTTAACTTTTATCATGGTTGAATTTTAAATATTACATATTCATTTATTTCGTGATACCAAGTGTGTATTATGATTTAACATGAAACACACACAAGAACCCAGAAATATTCACTAATGGACCAATTCCAAAAATGTTTAGGGCCAGTTTTAGAAAAACATAAAATGTTTTCTATCGATTGGTCTAGCCAAAAATTAAGATAAGGATTACTTACGGAAGACATGCATAGAATACATTTTTATCTACGTAGTTTTCGTAAATATAAAATAGAGTAAATACAAATTTTAAACGATGATTTTAAAGAAAGAAAGTAGAAAGCTGTTAAAAAGTAGGAAAAAACAAGTTGCGCTATAGTTTTGTTGAGAGTAGGGCCTAAAGCCAAAATGTATGGAGCTATGACTGCGCTGCGGGCGCTTGAGATATTTCATTCTTAAAGTGCAATACATAACCTACGGCGCCCCGAACACGCGCACTGTCCGCTTGCTATATTAAATCCCTAAGAATATACCCTGCAAGCTTTTGTAACGAAGAAGAGCCTACTGAATATACCTATACTGTGATTTTATGCAACAGTGACATTGATAATACTCGATGCGGTAATCCTATTATTGAATAACATTTTTCCAAGGATCTTTATTCAAATGCAGTGACGTAAGCAAAGGCTATTATAAAAGTTGAACTTTTGTTAATAAAAACCATTTAGAACAACATTTCCGTCGTTCTCTTACACAATGTAGGAAACGTTTCACTGATTCTATAGGTAGAGTTGTTTATAATGTAGGTTATAATATGTTTGTATGTAAAAGTAATCTCTTAAACTACTAAACCGACTCGGAAAAAAAAAACGATTTATTTGTCGATTTTTTTTTATTTTGCCAATAAACAGGCGATTTCCTCGACCAATTTTGGACTCAAAGTTCAACATTTAAAGTTTAATATTAATTGGGAAAACCTAATGATGTCGTAAGTTGATAAACTGTTGACTTTGACTGTACACATTTGATACGATGCGTGATAAAAGAAATGTGGCTGGCAAAAATCCGCAAGAGCGATGCCACGGGAAAGCATGATTGTGCCTGTGCCACTGACATGTAAGCCCTTCACGCTTTAAACACCAAATCACATTATTAGACCAACAAAGGCAAACTAGGCCGGCCATGACGTCAATACCGAGCCAGTAAGCGTGGCGTAACGAAGCGATTGTCAGCTGTGAGCTCAAACATTGTTTAAAGAAACAAGTGAATCCGAAATCGTTGACCTTTGGAAAGGTCACCATTTTTTTGGGTAGGTACTAGAGGATAATGTTAATTACATTGCGCATTTTTTTGGAAGGGAAAATACAAAAAATGTCCTCAGCAGACAGACTATAGAACTTTATAAAGAGAGTTCTCTTTGTAACCTGTGTTGACAAAGAACCTTTTGAAGAGTGGTCAAAAAGTACCCATTTTACAAAATAGGTCAAATAGAATAGTAAAAAGTAATAAATATACAGGGCGTACAAAAGAATAGGACACTACTTACAACCACATAATCAGCAATTCATATAATAAGTACAACAAATTTAACACAAAAATCGTATAATTTTTCCATACAAATTTCAAGATTGTATATCGACCCTGTAATAGAACAAGATAGATAGGCACTTAATATTGCACAAATAACATTATAGATTTGAAAAAAGGAACAGTTATCTACAATTAGGCAGTCTTCTTATCGCCAAAAGCGATCTCTTCTAGACAACTTTTTGGTAGAGGAAATTACGTTGTAGTAGATTAGATGATGGGTAACGAATCATACAACATAAATGAACAATTAGTACGAGTACCTACGTACATCATAAATAAAACTTAAACTTTGTTTTATCTTTGTTTTAACACTAAAAAGATAATTTGAGTAAGTAAGTGAACTTGAACAGATTTACGAGTAGGTACAAATAAGTCGATACGACATAATGTCATTATTATCATAAACAGTGATTGTTTAAATATATACGACAGTGACTTTTATATAAATAACTTCTTTTGACGTCATTATTAGCACATTATAGGTAATTAAAACGTATCACATTCATTTATAAACTCATGAGTTAGCAAATAACTGACGAAAGTCTAATTTTGAATTCTATCACTCTCAAATAAGGGTTATTATACAAATTGCATAGAATAAAATACAATACAAATCTTAAGTTTCGAAATTGGAACACAGTTGGGTAAATTATAGGTGCCGTCAACCCCAGATAACTTAAAACTCTTGACCCTTATTATCAAAGATATAAGATACAATATGAGAGTTTGATGATTACTGTACGCATGCACCGAAGAAATATCCGCCAAGTTGAATTCCTTATGAAACACGTAAGAAATGCAGTCTGAATGTTAGGGTATATTTTATGTCTTTTTTGCGAAATTTGTAACATTCTTACAATAATTGATTGAAGGCAGCAAATAGGTAATAAATAGTACTCGTATTGTGAAGGAAATAGCAATAGAAACAGATTTACATGAATATCAACGCTGAATGCTGTATTTAAGTGTTGGGGTTAGTTAAGATTAGTTTATGATAGAATGGAAGTATTGTTATTAAATCTATATTTTTGTTTACTCAGAACCTGATTAATCTCTTGTCTGTCTTAAAAAGAAGGAATAATAGAGTTTCATAATCCATTATTCATTAGCCATGCGCAAGATGAACGTAGAAGCAATGTTGAATACGTGCTTTGTCCGAAGAAATTAGTTATACAGAAAAAAAAAACTTTACCAGGCCAGTACTTAACTGTTAGACTATTTTTTTGAGACTTCATAAATTATATGCAAATATATCACAATATAAACTTGGTACATATCGTACACAATCTTGTTTGTCTATTTAAAATTATGAGTTAGAATAAAAAATATATATATGATTGGTTAATATTTTCGTGTCTATTCTATTTTTAAATGAATTATTTAGAATTGTCAATCTTTAAAAAAAAATCGCGCAAAACTTACTTATAATACAATATGTATATTATTATAAAGTTCACGTGAATTTGTAGTTCTAGGAAAGGAAGCAAGTGATAGGACAGGTCACAAAGTCGAGCAAAGTGTGACAATCCACTTGAACCGGATTTATCTATAGTGCATTTAATTTTATTCATGTGCCACTAATTGGCTGATAAGATGTTAATTGTAGATTGCAGATCTATACAGAAATACAGGATTGTATAGATCACTTACTTATACTACAATGATGCCGCATCGACATATAAAAATCCTTTACATATATTATTTAAAATTCTAATTCAAAATTTAATTTCAGTCATTCATTTACAAGAAATACGACACTAAGTTTCTATTAAAATGTCTAAGCGTGATTCGTTAACATAGCAATATTAGGAGAGGCCTATGTTCAGTAGTGGACGTCCTATGGCTGAAATGATGATGATGATTAAATTACAAATTTAACTCATAAATAAGAAACATAGTAAAGATAATACAACACTTTTACCTCTAAGTGTCTTAATCGAAGACATTTATATAGGTACTCTTCAACAGATTAAAAACTCACCAGTATCTACTATTAGTAAAAACCGAATCAAATTTTCTACAGTAGTTTCTAAGATCAATGTTTACAAGTAGAAAAATAAAAAGGACGGATTTGAATTTTAATGATACTATCGTGGTAACTTGCTATTGACGTCGGAATAACGTAAGGGAGTAAGAAGTTCTTACTTTCTTATTAAGAACACCGAATACGACGAAGCATCAAACAACGTCACTTGCGCCACTAGCAAGTAGCAAGGTAGCGCGCGCCACTGCTTTATCTGTTTGCGGAAGGCTAATAGAAAAAATAAGAAAGTCCAGATCCAAATTTCAAATCCGGATCCAAATTTCAAATCCGGATCTAAAGTTCAAATCCGAATCCAAATTTCAAATCCGGATCCGAAAATCAGTACCGGATTTAAAATTTATGTAATAATAAGATGAAATCCGGATATTAAGGATAGTTCGGATTGTAATCCCTAATCGTGGTGACACGTGCGTGATTGATGGCGTCTTCTTCGCAAATGAGTTCTGCACAGAGTCGCAGAAAGAAGCTATAGTATCAAGGCAATATTCAATTATACAAAGTTGACAGTTATTTTAATTTGAAAAATAAGTAGGTATTGAACGTGCGTGCGTTTAAGTATGAGACACTTTATATTCTAGGTTAATTGCTCACGCCTGTCATACAATTTTCTACATTGACACCTGCCTTGCTGGCCGGCCAAACTAAGATTATATAATCCAATAACATTGTCATAGTCCTATTAACTGGGTGCAACTTCAACATCAGTTGGCACTAGGCACATATACGAATAGCACTAAAAACATCAACTATCACTGTTATGTAAATAGGTAATAAATAAATTCTTACATCTCACACTAATTATCTAACACAAAATAAGCAAAGCTTGTATGTACTACGGCGAGATGGCGACTAGATAACAAAATGAACATACTTAAATACATTTATAAACATCCATGACTTAGGTACAATGCTCGTGCTCATTACATACACATTCGCCCCTTTCCGGTATTAGAACCCGCAAACATCTGGCACCATCGTAACGAAAAAGGACACAACCTTTTTTTTTTTGTGAAATCGAGATTTAGATGTACATGTCGTAGCCAGATCGTAAAATTAATCATTTCATGATGTGACCGATCATTTCATAAAATAGTGGTATTTCATGATATAGAACAGAACACGCTGCCTACATCACGATGTGGTCTGATCAGATCAATGAATACTCAGCGTTCGATATAAACAGCTAAACGCACGAATACTTCATGAAATGGTCAAACATTAGTGATCCTATCGTAAAATCGTTACATTACCCACCGGCAGAGGCGCTAATGTTGCTTTGTTTTTGTGATGAGTAATGGCGGCGGACAAATATTTTATTCTAAAAGTGAATAATAATGTGTAAATTGAAGGTGAAAGTGCAGTGAAATATCGTTACGACACCAAGCTAGGCGATTTTTATAAAAGTCACTCAAAAAACGAGCGCAAAGTCAAAAAAATCAAGAAGATCGGAACGTAATTTGAGAGGTTAGTTAGGTTATTTAGCTATTCAAGTGTTTTTACTTATTAGTTTTGTTAAAAAATAAAAACTATTTAAAACAAATTCACGTAACTTGTAAACATATTTTTATTTTAATGATATGGCCAAACGTGGATTGACATTTTATCAAATGTTGACGTTTAAACGATATGGTCAGTTTTAGTTGGCCATATCATGAAATACCACCATTTTATGAAATTATCGGTCACATCATGAATTGGTCAATATTACGATCTGGCTACGACTTACATATTCCGAATCAGAAAAAAACCCGCGTACATTCAACATATCTTTATTTATTGTTAGCCCCAACGTTTTTTTTTTTTCGTTAAACTGAATTGGTTTGTGGCACATGTAACAAATAAAACAAACACAAATAAGGAGAACAAGCGGAGATACAAGAAATTTAAAATTAGAAAAAAAGTAAGTATCAAAAAACAAAAGTTAATCTATGCTCACTCTTTGCTTGCAATAGACAATTTTTATGCAAATTAATTCGCAGGTTTTATTTTATTATTAAATTATGCAGAATCCGGCTATTAGCTGTTTTTACTAAATGGAAACCACAAATATACAAAAAAAACATTGATCTTAAAAAAATCAAACCACAACCTTTACGTAAGCTTAGCTATTAATACCTAACGTGCGTGATTACCATTATCTAATGAATTTACAACAAATTAATATTTACAAATGATAAAAAAAGACTTTTAATTAAGTAAAGGCGAGTCCGCTGATTTCATCCCTGATTTATTTAAATATCTCTGACCCAGAAAAATGTCATCAAACCCTATTAACTAACATTTCACTACATTAGCGTGGCGCTAGCGTACTTCCGGTTATCCTGCGCATACGCAGTCTTTTACTGATTGTGCTCCTTTGTCGTCATTGTAATGACTCTACCCATTTTACCTCATTAAGTAATCAACGTTGGATATGGTCAGTGTCGCCGGCTGTTGATTAGCGTAGCCTAATTAGATAGTATATGGAAATACACGATGGATAAGTTATACTGCCTATCAGGTTGGTCGTAACGAGCTCTGATGAAGTCATTTGCGCTATGATGAATGTATTTGGGAATTGCCAACTTTTTGATTTTTTTGTGAAATCATGAAGGGATTAAGTAAAGGCTGCGGCCTTATTAGGCAAATCATTTGCGACCTGCCTGAGTTTTAAGGGCTCCTTACATCGCTCTGCCATAGGACTCACTGGTCTCATATAGTTAAATTGTTAAAGGAGATGAAATTAATTATATAAATGGTACATCCTTTTTAAATGTAAGTAATAGAAAACCTTGAGGTTTTAATGATAACGTACATAGCTAGACACAGGTTACATATATGTAGGTAATATCAATAAACCTTGGATGTATATTTCGTGACATAACATAAGTACTCTATGTTGTAATAATACATAACTTAGATAAGAAAGTAACATACAGGGTGAGTCAAATCAATGAAAAGTACAACAACTCCGAAAAAATATCGGAATTGAACATGCTGATAGTTTTAAATACATTTACATTGGTTAGATTGTTACATACAAATGTATAATTCCACATACGCAAAACCTCTTAAGGGCCGATTCTGGTGGTAAAAACAACTTTTCTCTGTGACGTAATAAAATTTGTATGAGTAATCATTGTTTTTTATGGTTCTATAGAAACACTTATTGTATTCAAGCTCTAGAATCAGCTCCTAAGAGATTTCGCGTATTTAGGGTAACAAGTTGTATTATGTATGTCTGCCCATAAACTGTGAAAAAATTCAGACGATTATAACTTCTTGTCTAATAAGTATTAATGTTAGAATCACAAATTGAACGCTACGGCAATACAAAGTGAGTATAATAAGACCACCGCGGTGAGCTCCTTATCCGAAGTAACTACGTGATGTAAGTGTCAAACGACCAGACATCACTTTTAAGGACCGAGCAAAAATCTATTAGTACGATGTGCATAAGGCACGACAGAAAATATAAGTTGGTACAGGCATAGATCGCAAATAAATAGACGTATATTCTAGAATGTGTACCCTGTATTTTCACAAATGGTAAAAAAATACCTTTCCTCGTTGTAATTGTTTATTAATATGCTTCGTGAAATTTTGTTTTAATTTGATTCCAATGTATTAAGCTAGGTGAAAATATTATCTTAAGCTCAAACAAATAGCTGTCTTAAAACAATTAGCACTGAGCTAACTAGTCCAATCTGATTCATGCTGTTAAACAACCTAAACTACATGCAAACAAATGAACACCTAAATTTTCCGCAGAAAATAGTGCTGCGGGAATTATAAAAGGGGACAAATTCGGGACATAAATTAAAATCGGGACAACTGATAGTTGCAATCACTTTAAACTTTACTTAATTAAATTTCTTAAATTAAAATCGGGACAACTGATAGTTGCAATCACTTTAAACTTTACTTAATTAAATTTCTTCAATTTCAGTTTGTGTACTAATTTTTAAGTTAGTATTTCATTGGAATTTTCTAAACCAATTTGGTTATTATACCATATTAAAATTAAACACCCTTTAAACAAATGTTAAAATATAAAAACTTGTTACGCATAAAACTTGAGAACGGCGCGAAGGACCAATTATTATTTTTTACTGTAAAAGTTCGAGTAAGATTATAATAGAAACACAAATTAGAAAAATTGTCTGGATACTTAATTGGAAAATTCAGAAAATGATGATATGACAACATCAGTCAGGTCGGATATAGACAATTTTATTTATAGAAATAGGCTTAAGAGACACTTACACGTCCCGATATTTTAACCCAACTACAACTTCGGGACAATGGAACTAACTAT
Organism: Anania hortulata; assembly: GCA_963576865.1. Taxonomy (NCBI): domain Eukaryota; kingdom Metazoa; phylum Arthropoda; class Insecta; order Lepidoptera; family Crambidae; genus Anania; species Anania hortulata. Next base: position 5,605,263 of record OY756400.1, read on the forward strand.
ACACAGTTAACAACACTCAAACCTAAACTTGCTAAATGAACAAGAATTTTCAAGTCATTCTCGAACTGCAAACAGTTAACAGATACTTTTAAAAACATGTTTACTTACAGCTACAGTGAACTATGTTCTGTAATTAATGATTTTACGAAAAGAGGCATTAATTTATTGGATTGGCAAACCGTTTAAATTTGAAATAATGGTTCTCTTCAGTTAACGTCGTGGTTTGTTGAAATAACGTCTCTATTTTCTTTGGTTTTATAGCCGCAAAAGTCACACATTCTTGGTGAATACATGAAGCACATACCCTATACTATAGGGTTTTTTTACGTACGGGGTACGTTTTTACTCTACAGGGCCTATAGAGTAAAAACGTTATATGATTTGTTCGACAAATTTTTCCGCCATTTTTTAATCCAATCTATATTTTATATATTTTTTTGTATATATAAATTTTTTTGTATGAGCGAGAGTTGACATTTCATACTAAATGAAAGAAAGATGGTTCGGTTGGCTAAATACAACCACTTTTTTAAAAGCCCACTCAAGAAAACTAAAAAAAAAACACTTTCCTACGGAAAATACATACAAAATAACCAAACAGCTGTTACGATTTGTTTTTTGTTGTTATAGTTTTGTATTTGTGCAGGAGAAAACACCGCAAAATTGTAATATAAAGAATACACTTCCCCACAGGAGGCGTGTCATAAGAGGCGACCAATTACTGTAGCACGATGGGCAACAGCGTCTGCGTGCAAAATCTTATAAAAAACTGCGCTTGGGTTGGCAAGGTGGTGCCAAGCGTGGCGAGTATTGGCAATCCCTTGGAGGCAAGTCATTGGAGGAAGCCTTTGTTCAGCAGTGGACGTCCTATGGCTAAAATGGTGATAAGGCAATAAAAGTTTAAGTTTGAATTTGTATTTGCGACTTCAAAACCAATGAAAATTAACCGTGTATCTGAGTAGGTAGGTAGGTATAACTAATCTCACCTTGGCTTTAACGTTCAGGTTTTTTAAACCTGTAAAACCTATTTCTATTGTCAAAATATAGTTTAAGTGTCGGAAACTCGTTGTTCCGAAGATTCCCCGAATCTATGTGTATGTTAACATTGAAAAATAATGTACCTATAACCGAAACATCTATGACATAACGTCACGACCGCGAGTTTAGCATTACAGCGAAACGCTTTAAAGAATTCGTCAGGTTATCTAATGTCCTTGGTAGCTTAGTGAAATAGCACTCGTTAACAGACGTAGATTCGAATCCCATCTGAGGCGATCGGTTTTTTTTTTCAAGAGTATATTATTTTGAATACATCAAATTTTGTGACTGTCGACATAAACTAATGCATCCTTATTTTCCGATTTTGCGGGCATTTCCGAGAATTTTGCATATTTTTTCAATTGCATCAGTCATGCATGCATTTATCAGTCTTATTTTCAGGCGTGCCTAAGCCAGTGATGTGGTCTGTATACATTCACCGCTATAGTCAGTCACATCAACGTCATATACTTTAAGGTTTTTTGATGTTGCTAATTACTTAAACGATACTAACAAAAACATTTTTCAACTAGATTAGTTCCGTTTCACGGCGTCTCGTCGGGAGCGCTATCTTCAGACTTGTTCTACATAACAGTCTACAGCTGTCCTAAATAAGAAAAAAGATAATACTTAGCAGGCTACATCAGGTTTAAATCTTTCCCTTTGGTCGACTAGTAGAGTATTCTACGTGGAATTGAGTCCGCTTTATGTATAACTTTAAAAATTATAAATAAGGTAACTGTTTCCACATACACATAGCTTGTACTATGGCGACTAGATAACGGAAAAACATACTAAAATACGTTTATAAGCATCTATGATTAGGTACAAATGCTCGAGTCATCACACAAATATTTGCACTTTGCATGATTCGAACCCGCAACGTTATGTTTAGCAATAAAGTTTATAAAAATTACCATTCTATCTCCTAATTCCTGAATGCTGAGGACAATGAGACTGAGAAACACACACAATGGTAAGTATAGATCAAATTGTTTTCTGTTTCCTTACAGACACTCGTCAAAAACTAACAAGTATACGTTACCGTAGTATTTAAAAAGACAACGCTTTCAACTTTTATCATCGAAACCATTCATTAGGCGTATAATTAGCCTGCCTCATTACCAAATTATCTATCTAAAATACAACTGACTGTAATCTTAACGTTTCCTAATCTTGTTCCCATAAGCTACTCGTAAGTGCACCATGCAAATATCGCAGATAATTTCTATGTTAAACAGACGCAGTTTGAGATAAAACAGTAGAGCCACATTATCAATCTATTTTGAATTCTATTACCATTACCATAAATGCATTATCCGCATAATTGCGTATACGAGAAGATTGATAAAGGTATTTATTGAATGAATGGTGTATTTTAATGGAACATACACCTACACACGTCATAATAACGTTCTCCTAAAGTGGTATGACCATATTAGGAGCACAATCTCAATTTAAACGTGTCAGAAATACTGACACCTCCATATAAGTTATTCTGACGTCTTCGTACAATATTTTACGAGCAAACACGAAACTACTTTCAGATTCATGCTCAGAAAGGTAAACAAACAGAATAATATTTTTTCTTTATGTAGGTATTACTTTCAGAAAATTTCATTGCAAATATTGTGGAATACTTTTATATAAGATAACTCACTCATAGATAGATAGATAGATAGATACTCTTTATTGCACACCATACAAGTAAAATACACATGATTTTTACAGAAAGATGTACAATTTAGGCGGTCTTATCGCTAATAGCGATCTCTTCCAGACAACCTTTAGGTAGAGGACAACCATTAAAGAAAGGGGAAGGTGTTGCAGAGTTCTTAAAATTCTTACCTGATACAAATAGGATTGCATAAATTTATGGCATAGACGTATACATACAGACGTATACATACTCATATCTTCCTTTTAAAATAAAAAGGAATAGATAGAAATTTTATTCTGCAAATAAGACATACTCGTACACTCAAAAACCAAAAACAAAAATAAGGATAAACAATAATTACAGGTTACAGGAAGCCACTGGATCGGCCGCTTCCAACCGGCCAATCTGGAAGTCACTGGGGGAGGCCTATGTTCAGCAGTGGATGTCTAATGGCAGAAATGATGATGATGAAACAATAGTTAATTAAAAACAAACATTTTTAAAAGCTAAGAAATAAAAACCGAGTAGTGTCATATATATGTAATAGGCAGTAATACATGTGATCTAATTGAAATAAATCCCGAAGGCGAAAACAGGATAATAGAATAATGCAATAGTGTAGTTAAATTTAAAAAAACAAAGACGCCTAATTTTATATTTGTATCTTAATTGATCAAACACCTGTGCGCTATAAAAGAGTTTCGGGTTCAAGACCCAGGATGGGTGAGTTGACTTTTTAAATTTAAACAGAATAACATTTAATATAAATATCTTTTAAACTGTAATTGACGTTAAACCGTTGCTTACATAAATAACTTAAAGATAAAATACTGTAGTCGTCATTAGCTGTCTACTGAAACAATTGATATTCTGAAATGTGATTTGATCTAATGTCAAATAACGCAAATACGCAAAACTGTTTATGTAAATTAGGCAAATTATGCGTCATGACGTGCGAGTCATTAAAACTATGTAAACTGCACAGAGACACCTGTCAGAATCATCACAATTATTTGACGTGTGTCAAACTGCAAACGTGCGTTTTCTCGCGTATCTACGAACTTGCGAGTGGGGTCATGACGCAAATAACCTCAGTTAGGTTGGCGCATTCACCACTTTCGAATAATACCTAAATATTTGGCGCGTTTGCGAGGCATTTCGCATATATGGTTAAAAAAAACTATGTCAAATGTATGAAATATAAATTTTTATCAGCCTGAGATACTATATATTTAGATAAAACCGGCTAAATACCTTTTTTCACAAGGCAAACTTCAAAACTCTTTGTATCATAAACGGAAAATTATACCCAAAAAATGATATTAAGCCCTAAACTACTCGAACCTTGTACTATGGGTATACTGTATTTAATTATACAGGGTTACATTGCAAAGGGGTGCCAATTCATTATGAGTGGCTCAGAATAAGTAACTTAATCGAACTATGCAAAGAATAAAAATTATTTTTGACATTTTGGATAATTTAAAGTAATGCTTTTTTTTCAACATACAATAATTAATAATAACGATAAAGACTTTCTAATATTGTTCCCTACATCTTATTTTAAATTTGGCACCCCTTTTTAATATAACCCTGTATACATAAATCTTATACCTATATAAAAATCTCGTGTCACGGTGTTTATGGTCGTACACCTCCAAAACGGCTTGACCGACTTTTATCAAACAAAAAAAACTACATCAAAATCGGTCCATTCGTTTGGTAGCAACAATGCCACAGACATACACACAGATACACTGATACATACGTTAAACTTATAACATCCCTCTTTGTCGTCGGGGGTTAAAAATACTTATGCTTATCTTATGACACAAACATATGCCCCTTGCGGGATTCGAGCCCGCAACGCTTCTATGTAGTTCAGAGTGCGAACCACTAGAGCAGACGGTCATCGAATGCACATAATTGCTTATTTCAAAATATAACCAATTGACCTTATTAACGAAATGGCCAATTACAAAAGATTTAAGATAATTATCGACAACTGTAACGATAACGATCGGTTAAAAATGTTATGACTTGACATTTGCGGTTTGTATGTTTACCAGTTTACCTACTGATTATTTAAAATTATCTTGTTTTAAAGTGGACAATATTAACTTGTTATTCAACATAGTAACATTTACTGAAACCCTTCATGAAATTATAATTATGTAAACTGCACAGAGACACCTGTCAGAATCATCACAATTATTTGACATGTGTCAAACTGCAAACGTGCGTTTTCTCGCGTATCTACGAATAACCTCAGTTAGGTTTGCGCTTTCACCAATTTTGAATAATACCTAAATATATATATATACTTCATGAAATTAGCCGGTTAAAAGTAACCGATTGCACCACAAAAGGATTTTAGGCACTGATGTACAGGGTTATTTTTAATACATCAACAACCCCCTAGAAGCTGATTCTGATGATCAAATGCAACAACTTTTTGTATGGAACCAATATCGAAATCGCAAAAAAATACACTTCTCCATACTAAGCCGCCGACCAGCTGACATCAGTTTGAACGAAGCAGCGAATTGTTATTTTAGATTCCGATTAGAAGAATTTGTAAGATATATAGATATATACTCATTATTGCACAAGTAAATTACACATGATTTTTACAGAAAAACGTACAATTTAGGCGGTCTTATCGCTAATAGCGATCTCTTCCATACAACCTTCAGGTAGAGGACAACCAGTTTGTTGTATTTGAGCACCAAAATCAGCCCTTAGGTAGTTGTTGATGTTTTCAAAATAACCCTGTATACGATTGAAATTTTAACGTCATTATCAGTGCCTAAATCCTGTTTAACAATAATGACCTTTAACCCCATAACATTGGATACAAAACAAGATTTTTCGCACTCCCTTATCTCTAGGGAAAATTACCTAAATCGTATAAAAAATACGAACCAACTGCCTACCAGAATAAGGTCGATTTTACAATGGCTCTTGAATCAAAGTATGTAGTCCAGACAGGGTCATAGGTTATCATATAACAGATTGCCTGCAGACGACATTGCATAATGATACTCGTAGTCTAGTGACACTTCGCAGCTTTGATAATTTTCATGGATATTTTTAACTGTAAAGATAAGACAAATATTTGTAATAAGTACCAAGAATCTTATTAAAATGTATTTTATCAACATAATCAACATACGTCCCGCTACTACGTACCGCTTGACATAGGCCTCTCCCAAGAGTCCCAATCCCTATAGAGTCTACGACCGTCAGGTGTAGTATGTTGGGACGTGTAAAAAGTGCTTTTAATGGCCTATTTGCAAAAATAAATGATTTTGATTTTGATTTTTGAGTGGTTCGCGCTCCGGACTGCAAAGCCAGCGGTTGTGGGTTCGAATCCCGCAAAGGGCGAATGTTTGTGTGATGAGCACAAGCATTTGTACCTAAGTCATAGATGTTTATAAAAGTATTTAAGTATGTTTAACCGTTATCTAGTCGCCATAGTACAAGCTTTTCTTAGTTTGGGGCTAGATAATTGGTGTGATTGTGAAAATAATTGATTTTATTTTTTTATAGAGTGGAAATGACGACATCCGTAGTCAAGAGGCGAGCATACAGGACTTGGCGTCGTGTTCCGGGTTCGATTCCCGGTCGGTCAATGTATAAAAATAACTTTTCTAAATTGTCTTGGATCTGGGTGTTATGGTACCGGCGTTGTTTCTGATTTATATAACACAAGTGCTTTGGCTACTTACCATAAGATTAGAGATGTTGTCCAATTTAAAAAAAATTCTTTCAATTTGTCTGACAAAGTTTTCAGCCATTTTTAAATCTGTATCTGTAGGTACTGTTTTAGTATCTATGGGAGACTTGTCATTCCATACTAAATGTAAGTGAAAAATTAATAAATTAATTAATTAATTTAATTTCCTGTTTCTTTTATTTAGCAACAGTTTGTTAATTACACATTATTTTAGTCGACTTTTGTATTGCTAGAAAAGCGGTTCTTCCTAACACAAGCACATTGTTGCTTAAAGGGAAGCTCCGAACACCATATTTATGTAATAGACTAAGCTGGACTTAAATTAATAGACTTAAAAATAAAGAATATTTGATATTTGATTTGATTTGATTTGAAAAATCACTAACTATGTTCGGAGAAATATTTTACATTAAAGGTTAAAATGCAAGTATAGAGTCACTTAAATTAAGTCAGAAAATATCAGAGATTGTTTTTATTAAAATAAGTTTGTAGAGGGAGCTGAAAAATGTATTATGTTTCTTGATTTTTTTGTTTATTTATGGAACCAAATAATTAACGATGTCAGTTAATCATTAAATATAAAATAAAATCGGGTTAGTTACACAATTTTTAAGTCAAGAACGGCTGGACCGATTTTTATGATCTTTGATTTGTTGGATTTGTTTCCGTTCCGAATAGCAGAATAACTATAAAAACAACGAAAAAAGTTACGAAAAAATTGTATGAAGGGGCGGTACGAAGTTCGCCGGGACAGCTAGTTGTTATTTATTTATTTATTTTAGGAAGACCAAGGTTTAAATTTTTTCAATAGGTAGGTATACAAAAATAACACTAGAAAAACCACTTACAGGTGTCCACACAGATAGAAATTGAGTAATTTGAAAGAGAAGGAATTATACAATTTGGATTACCACATTAAGCAGCACATATACCAGCCAATAACAGAATAGGCTACTATTATTATTATTGTCTACTTGGCTTAAGTAAACATACAAATATATAAAAGTATTTATTTAGAAGGATTTGAAAAAACGCTCGCCCAGTTGTCGCCTAACCGCTGCTATGTTTGTACAAAAAAGGTCTAAATCTAAATCATTACTTCTTCTTCGTCGGTAACACTCTTGTCAGAGTGGTCGTGGTCATCACTTCAGGTGTAGGTGGCAAGCTTCACAACACGTCGCCAGTCTTCTCTGATTGCCGCCTTCCTTGTGCATTCATGTAGTGATGATGAGCCATTTACTACCGCTTTTATCTGGTCAGTCCATCTCATAGGCGATCTTCCTCGTGGCCTGGTACCCTCAACCTTTCCCAGGACTACAAGTCGCTCAATAGCCACCTCCCCTCGGCGGCATATGTGACCAAAAAAGGTGAGGATACGAGACTGTACCAAAGATGACAAACGCTGCTTGATGCCGAGTTCTCGAAGTATAGACTCGTTGGTACGGAAATCAGTCCACGATACTCCGAGCATTCTTCTCCAGCACCACATCTCTAGGGCGTCTATCTTCGTCTTCTCTACTTCCCTCAGGGTCCACGTTTCTGCGGCGTACAAGAATATGGGGAATACAAGTGCCCGAACTAGCCGGATATTTAGAAATCATTACTTAGCTTGTTGAATTTGTCACCTACACGCCTTAAATAACTGTTCTGCCTATAGTTAGTTGTCGCTTTCGGGAGGAAGATGAGTGAGTTAAACCTGAGGGGCTTCGTGCTCTCAAGGAGAGCCCGGCCAAAAGTTGTGAGCAATCAATTTTGGAGGTAGCAATCTTCAACAGATAAGTGACGTCGGCTATCTCACGTCTCAGCTCCAGCAGAAGAATGTGAAGTCTCCTGCAGAGGTTAAGACATTCAGAGGATTTATACAAAACCCTCAAACGGTAGCAAAAAAACCTTATAAACTTTATCTGGATGTTCTCAATGTTATTACAAGTAACATGTTTTTCATCAACAATTTAATATGAATAAGGAAACTACGCAAGTTTTGTTACAATTTATGTATGTTATTATACGTGTAATACTCACATAGTATGTTAAAGTTTTTGTTAAGTAATAATGTTTTATTAGAAGTACGTGACAACTTAAGCTGAGAGCCTCTCAAGTTGAGACTGGGTTTTTATCTCTGCGTCACTGTTGATATGAAAAATCTTTATTTTCTATTAACACTTCTTTGTTTTCAGTTATTTAAACGCACCAATATCGTCATAAAATGGTAAAAACCAGGTGTTAAAGTCAAATCTGTAACAAACTAAAATCTATTCATCGTTCCGAATAATATATAAAAAAAACTTAAGAACTTTTTTATTGAAACGAACCTCGAATGAACCAAATGTCTATCTATATTTATCAAGACACAGTTCATTGACCTTTCTTTACATACCAATATGTATTATGTAATACTGCGATTGCACATTTAATTATTTAATCAAATTACTTCTGAGTTACTTACCTACGTGTTCAATTGTACATGGTATTTAATTGCCTTTCAATTAGGGTAACCGACTTAGCAACGAATGAGACGCTATCAATAATGATGTTAAATTTCTTTTTATTTATATTTTGAAATTGTACCTTTCCATTGAAAATATTTTATCAATTATACATATTATACTTTACGGCCGTCCCTACACCGACACCACCAACCACCGCCAACAGGAGGCGTGTTGTAAGAGTCAACTAATTCCTGTAGCACGAGACGGGCAGCAGCGTCTTCGTGCGAAATCTTATAAAAAAAACTGCGCTCGCCAACCCGCCTGCCAAGCGTGGCGAGTATTGGCAATCCCCCCCGATGATCAGTCATTAGGGGAGGCCTTTGTTCAGCAGTGGACCTCCTATGGCTGAAATGATGATGATGATGATGACATATTATACGACATCTAACATATTTTAAGTAGTGCTATGCGTTTACAATGCTTAGTAATAGCCACGATAATTTTTATATATGTACGGTCAACGATCAACCTACTCAAAAAGTTAAAGGTCATAAAACCGATTTTCAACTTTAAGTCCGTCATGTAGAGATCAATATCAATTTAGAAAAATTCGACGTTTTGTCGTAGGTTGACGAGCTGTTGTCTGTTCATTGGATCAGTAGAAAGAGCGAAAATCTCCTAACACAACTTATAAGTCCCAAAACTAAGTGAAATTTAATTGGAAACAAATAAAGAAAATCACTTTTTATTTCAAAACATTCGAGAATTTATATTTTCATAGTTTAAATGACTTTGTTATCGGGAGCTCATTTAGAGGAGCAGTCTCCCGGATAGCGTAACGCGACCGTGGCAATTGAAAATTATTTTAAAATCTTAGATTAATAAGTTTCATTTTTGTTCACATTATTAAATAGTAGATGACTAAATCCTTATGCATATCAAGACTCAGTAATCTACTATTTTATCAAGTGAACAAAAAACTTTCTGTTATTAATATTAATGTTTATATTATTAATATTAAACTCTGCTGGCTCTCTAAGAAAACTCTGCAACATTGACATGATTTAAATTAATTAACCGTTTTGACATTTTTATTCGAAAGCAAGAACATTTTTTGGCCTGTCAGTCACTGGTGTCATTACCCCAGTATCGATTTCATCTAGGTAATCGATTGCACAATGTCGATCAACTGGTTGCGCCTGTTCATTCATGTCTCCAAGTAATGTCAAAGTTATTTTAACTGAAATGAATCTTACAGTGCCTGATTGGGTCAAAGATTGCCTTCGAGATCCGATATGAAAATGAAAATAATAGTATTTAAGAAAATTTTATTAATCGAGATCTCACATTAGTGTTGGCAGATTTACACTAATAATCTAACTAATATTATATTTTTTTTAATTGTGCCAAATAAACTTCATTCATTCAATCAATAAATGTGAGAGTTTGGATGTTTGCTACTCAAATACGCTATTACGGCTTTAGCAGAAATTTAATTCTGAAGTCTGTGCAGATGAAGTCGTGGGCAGAAGCTACTCATAATATTAAAACAATATTTTCCCGACCGAAAGTTGGCTGGCAGATAATGCTCTCGGCATTAAGTCAACCTGATGTACACTTTTAAGTTTGCGCTATAAAGTTTTAAATAAAATAAGATTATTTATGTATATGAAATTAGTAAAAAATTAATTTGGGTGATGATTTACATCACTAGGGAGTTTTGTTTTCAACAGCTATAATACAAAAAGAACAAAATTACAATAATTTGTACAACAATTAGATACCCGTTTAATTGTTAATTTTAATATTTTGACTGCGCTGGTTCTTATCTATAGTTTCGGTAATAATCGAAATATTAAATGTTAACTTACGTAAGTGCTTAACAAATTATTGTGATGATACTAATGAAATGTACCTTAACTACCTACGTACTCAGCCATAGCTTAACTAAAGTATAGTTTACTACTTTCAAAGAGACAAAGACAATCGACACTATTAACGTGACTTGTTTATGGTCAATAATAATAGACTCACATAGCTACTGATAATTTCATCTCAATAAAATAATCATGTAGCCATGGTTCTATGAACCTCATTCTTATTATTGCAAGAGAATCACTGATTCGGTTATATTATTTTTATTTATTTATTTAAAACTTTATTGCACAAACTTAAAAATGTACAACAGGTGGACTTAATGCCAAGGGCATTCTCTACCAGCCAACCTTTGGGTCGTGCAAAAAGAAGGTAATGGGTGCGGTAAAGGTCCAAAATAAATAGTAATTGGTACTAAATCTCAAAACAAACTATGATATTGTAAATTAAATTTAATAAAATAGACTTATATTTGGATAAATACAATACAATACACAAAATAAATAAATAATAAGTAAATAAACATAAATACTATTAATAAAATAAAATATGCAACTATGTACTGAAATATTTTTGAAGTTTATTTTTGTAAAGAAAGTTTTGATTCCGAATGTTTAATATCTAAGGGAAGCAAGTTCCAGAGTCGTGCAGCCCTCACTGTGAACGATTTGGAGAAGATGGCAGAGTGATGAAAAGGCGTAAAATAAGGCTTGGATATGGGTTTTGATATGATACTTGAGCTACTGTACACTGATAATGAATGCACTATTACTTTTTATCGCCATTACAAGTTTCTTGACTACTTGCGCAGTCGCCCTGATTGAATATCTGGCCGGGTTAAGACGACGAATAGGAAATGTTGGTGGCAGGGATATCGATTTATCTCAGCAATACAGAGCATTTAAAACTGGTATTTGATACACTAATTAGTGATTTATTACTTCAACTAAGTATGAGCTGACAACTCCTGTCAACTCTCACCAAAACCAAAACAGTCCATTACTATTAAAATAATGGCGGAGTTCTTATCGAACAAAACGCATATTTCTACTCTATAGGGTAAGTGCTCGATGATTAAAGAATAAAATATTTCTATAAAATTGTCATACCGTCCTATGCAAATATTCTAACAAAAATAAATTATAAATAGAACCACAAAAAACTTGCCCACACGCATATCAATTAAAAATGATTACGCGAAAATATGTACAGACTATGAACAACAGTGTTTAAGAAAGATGCGAAGTGATTAATAGTTCAAACAAAAACTATTTCAACTCCACTCCCACTATTAGCAATTCAATTAAAATTAACTATGTAATCCTTGTCGTGGGTGAATATGGTGATTCAAAAGATATCCTACTTCATTTATATTGTTAAAGATTGTTATGATTAAAACCTGACTGTTACCTACGCGGCAACGTAACGTATCTAAAGAAAACAGTTTTTGACATTTCTCTAACTAGCCTACGAAAACCAAGATCGCATGTAACTTTAACGTCATCACCATTTATCACACGATATATTTCAAGGCATAACGGAACAGACGAACCATTTAAAAATACTGTCAGACAGAATAGCACTGTTATTAAAATATTTATTTTGGCATATTATTTATTACAGCAACAGTAACCCTGCAGTTTGCAGTCATTTAGATATTTATTTGAGAAATGTATATGTACATACATATAAATATTCTGGAAACGAGCAAGCGCCAGCCCACGTGCACAAGATAATACACATTAGAGGGCATTTTGAACATTATTGGAGATAATAAAGTCATTGTTCTGTGTAATTAATAACATACTACTGTGTAATTGAAAAGATAGATATAAAATTATGATTCCACATAACGGGGATATTTCGTTACCAATGAAAAATTGAAAGTTCTCTAACCTGTTTGCACATAGGTACTGTTATTTTTGGACAAAAAATAATCAATATTACTACTGGGGTTACAAAACGTTCGTAGCCCCATTACGTATGATGACGTACAAGATAACGAATGATAACCAAGAATAGATCAATTTGAAGTCATCATTTGAGGGGCGATCAAAGTACCTCCTTGACCTGTTGCGTGCGCGCAACTGGCGTGGGAATTATCTTAAAATATAAAACAAATAATGTGACGAAAAACGTAAATGTCATTCTGAGCTGAAAATATGAAATTGTGGAGTAAAAACTAAGTAACCATATAGTTCAATTTTTGTTTTAAAAATTAGCATTATATTTTGCGCCAATATTTATAATTATGTTTATTAGTATAATTTTCGTAATTCAATTATATTTATAATAATATAATTATTTTTCACCTTGCTGAGAATTACCAATAACAAACTTTCTATTGTGTCTGAATGTGTTTGAACATCACGGCTATAAAGATAGACAAATTATAAACAAGCACTGACAATAGCCGGCTGGATGAATAAACACAATCTAGCAAGCTTTATTTAAGATTATTACATAGCGTTTCGATAAAACAAATCGTATCTAAATCCCATTTGCCACGTGTATATTGTTAACACTTAGGCACTGCACTAAAAAGCACTTTGATTTCTAACTAATTCGATCCTGACTACACAGGTGTAGTAACAAAAACAAGGGTGTAAGAAATAACACCATTCGTAGTTTCACTACGACCAAACTATGATTAAAACAAGTGGAAAGTAAGTCTTGTTTGTCATAGAGAGCTATTTAGGAATTCACAAAAAAACTTTGATCGATCAAGTCAAATTGTCGGCTATATTTAATTTTTGTTCAAAAAGAGTTACGTATATACAAGCGATCAACTTGGGTGTGATTACAGTACTGTGGACAGATCTATAACCTACTAACGTATTTTATACCTACTAATATACTACTTCCCATCTTTGCTTAAACACGGATAAATACAAGCGTAAACTTGATGTAATTATAATACAGTCATCAGCTCATAAACCTACTTTATACCCACTATAATATTACTTCACTAGTAACACCAAAATAGCACAACAGAAATAGTATCAGAGGTAATTAAAAATCCAATTATTACCCAAATAGAATGCTCTGACGCAGTCATAGTGCATAATGACGCAACTAAATTTAAACCAATTTAATTAGTTTAACACGTGATTTGGTGACGTAGATCCATACAATTCGATAAATATAATGATGTAATTAAATTGTCATAGAATAAGAATATTAAAGGACTTTCATAGCAAACTAATGGACACGATATCGATAATAAAGTTGCATCTGACGTCGGTGTAGAAGTATAATGTGATTTAGATAATGCGTTTGATACTATATTAGAATGCTATTAGGTTGATTCGGCGGTGAAGAAAAACATCGTGAGAAAACTGGATTCAGATAACATTGGATATTATGTAGCCATGATCCATAATGGTCTGATGGCGAATTTCTCTAATTGAAAAAACTAGACTTTCCGCATCTAGGATCATTTTCTAGTGTACTTTAACTATAACAGGACAAAGTTGGAGAAGTAACAGATTTCTATGAGAATGACTAAAATTAAAAAGAGTTCCGTTTTAAAAACTTTGTAACTGACTTCTTTCCGAATGCCAACCAACCAGAGGTCGGCCATTATCCGTCTTAAAAATATTTTGAAGTATACTTGTGAAGTATTTAAGATCTTCTTTCATATATCCAGGAATTTCTAACCATTGTAATATAGTAATGATACAATCTCGATGACATCTACTTGTTTTATTTTGTCAAAAAATATTTGCTATCAGAGGAAAGACAGAATCCACGTTTGTTGCAAATTAATGTTTGCTATGCTTTTGAAGTTTTTTTAACCGTACAAACATGATTTTCATCTTATTAAAACTTTTGACAATATATATATATATTTGTGGCAGATAAAACAACAAGTTGGTTTAGAAACCACAAGTAATTAACATTGCTATACGTATGGGTGTTATTTACTCGTACACCGCTACAGAGCGTATGTTTGTGTTCACACTTCGCTAAATATAACGCGCATTGCAAACAGTACAGTATGCTGGAGACGATCTAGAAATGTTATAAAAGATATACTTTTTTAAGGTCTGGTAAAATATTCGAAATGTTATACAAACCTTGTGAATTCGAAAATAGCAACGATTTATACAGGTTTATGTTGGTGACATGAGGTTTTTTGACGACCTCTGTAGCTGTGAGGCGAGCTTCCGATTTCTATACTGTCTCGGATCTGGGTGTTGTCGTACTGTCGCTGTTTCTGATTTTTGTAACACAAATGCTTAAGCTACTTATCATAGGATCAGAGCAATGTATGTGATGTTGTCCAATATACATTTATTTATCTATTTAATTTATGACCCTTTTAGAGGGGAGGTGTTGGTACATAGGGTGACCTTTTCTCCCCGTGGGAGGGATCACGTGTCTATTTTAATTATTAAAAAGACCAGCTAGTTTTTATAATCTGTTATTTAAAAAAAATGCATTCAATTACATTCTGCAAATTTTATGTTAATTTTAAAGTAAAAGTGTTCGTTGAAACAACGGCTCCTTATTGCTTTTAAGGAATTATCTCGTTCAAGGATAATAATAACATGACACGGATTTTAACAGATAAATCAAACGATAGCTGATAATTTGGCACTTTTAGCAAGTGGGCAATCTTTAAGCAAGTAGACAAAATTACGAAGATCTTAGTTTAACTACAGATAAACCTAAAAAGTAGGACAAAGTAGTATACCTTTATGTAAAGATAAAAATGCAAAGGCCTTCACGAAGCAATACGAAAATTGAAACTTTTCTGTAGCCTGCTTTAATGTTCTGATTCAATCGGTAATGTATAGACTTAAACAATATTGCAACAAGGTCACTCTTGCGATCGTCATTCACATGGCATATAAAATATTGCATTGTTCTACCACACTGGCCACATTACACATCAATCGTGTTTTGAAAAAGTTGTAAAAGTAAATCTTAATCATTTCACAATTCAAGACACATAGGAACATAATGTGACAAGACAAGTGCACTGCAAAAGGATTAGATAGTGACATGGACAGTTATACGACGACGCGAAGATATTTACGATCAAATGAAAATACGCCAGCGCAATGTGTAAACATTAAGATGCTAGTATGTAGTAAAGTAATCTATTTAAACACCAACAAGGGCTTATTGTTTTCAAATTACATATATGGTCCGAATTCATTAGACTTTAACTTTGATTCTATTGCATTTAATGTTTTTTCAAAGAAGGTCGATTTTTCGCTTTATAAGCTTAATGAACAAAATAAATTCAATAGGCTAGAGATATATCATCTTCATTTTATTACAAGTGTATTATTCACAAATCTCTTGTCAATTATGGAAAGATGAAACAAAACTAAAAACAGAACAATAGCTATACACTTTTAAATGAATCAGCAAACTCAATAAACCTAGACAAAATAAGGGCAATAGATGAACGATTGTTTACTGTTTCCAGCTAGTTAGCTGCAATATGAATGGAATACCACACATCCATTCAACAAGCCCAAACAATGGCCGCCAGATGCATGACCATAATAAGGTTACTAGCACACTTAACCGGGTAACGATACGACCATGACAATTTGAAATCTACAGCGGATAAAACAGGAAACTAACATTTGCCCGTATTGAACTCGTCTTGCGCGTTGATAGTGGCGCCCCCAATTTTTGACCCACCCATAGCAGTGAAAGCTGCACTTATCACTGCTATAAATGATCGATAGATTATGTCGTCCACTCGTCCGATCGTGGCTCAGCAGCTTGAACCGGTTGATAGTAACTATTTTAACGAGTATACTTGTACTGTTGATCACTTTTAGTCGACAGAATCTATACCATCAAAATATTTGTCAGGAAACTTGTAGGACGATATACCAAAATCTATAACTTGTAGATTTTAATCAAATTGCAATACTATGACTTACTAAGGAGTTTCAATTAGGATAACTTTCTCACAAGAGGGTTCGATTGGCAATGATCTGCCGATGAGTACTCAAACTAATAAAATACGTACGATACGAAAAATATACTAGAATTAATACAATTGATGATTTACACAGACATGAATCAATTAACTATTTAGCCGATGTTCTATATGATAAGGTATTCATCTTTGCTGTGACTGCAATGTCATGATAACGTGTGCCAATAAAAACTTAATAGATCAGATACTAATTTTATCGCTTTTCGCTTTGATGAATTTCACACGTGAAGCCAATTTAAAGGATATTTCGCAACACAGACGTAGAACTGAATGTACATGCAATTAAACATTGCATTAGAAAATTTAATTGGATGGACATATAAAGCTTAGCGCCATAAGCGATGGTTAACTTAAGTATTTGATTTGAATAGCTTAAACTGCTGATTAATTCTATATTTAAATGTTGATAGAATAAATCTAAGCAGATCTTAGTCATTCACCATTCGCCATAAACGTACAGGGTCTGATTCTCAGTTTGGTATAAATGGTCTTGGGTTGCGCTGAAAAAAACTTTCTGGCAAAATAAATTGACTGATACTTAATTCCTAACTTAAAGACTATACAGTTGGGTTTTATCTGGCACTTTTATAAAATACAAACGTTATACCTAACAATAGAAAGAACCAGCCGAACAAATTAAATAAAACTATTCAGACAACATTCTCTAATTCTCTGACGCACATCAAATTTATTTCTTTACCCTTATTGTTTTTACTATTATACGTCATTCCCATTATACTAGTTTTTTTAAAGTAGATACTTATTTTGGTATTCAAATTAATACATTTAGATGCGTCAACTACAAACCAGTTTGAATAATTTTAGATACATTGAACATCACGTAAAATGATGTTTCGAATCAATGAAAACTGTCTTCACATTATTATCATAAAACTTGTCATAAATAAACACAACAACAGCTGTATCATTTGTGTGTTGGCGAATATAAAATGCTATACTGTTTTCTGCTTATTCTGTTACCACATTTATTTTTATATTTTGCTTGCCCTGGGGCTTAAATAATTGCACATCGTCAGTTCATGCAAGAGGGGAGGACTATGGATTTTACACATGGTTTTAAGAATAGATCACAATATTAAAATAAATTTGTTAAGTAACTAATAGGTATTTTTGAAACATGTTACTAGATCCTTAAACCTAAGCCGAAGTGACAAAAATTTCTGTTTTGACGTCAGTTATGCGTTCCAACAAATTTTGACTCTTTTGTAGCAGCATTTGCGATTCATTAAGAAATGTTAATTTACGAATATCTGTTCTTCCGCTTCTGGCTTTATAACGTGGCTTAAATTTTTTTGAGTAATGTGAACATTTGTTTGGTAGGTAATTTATTTATTGTAAGTTGTTTGTGAATAGGAATAGAAATAAACAAAAGGTATGTACCTCAGTCATCCCAACGATAGTTATATTGTGTCGAGCTAAGCCAGTTTTGTTTATGGGTTAAACAAACATTATGGTGGAAATCATTGACCTGAATATGCCGTTGCAAAAAATGAAATTCCAATGACCCAAATCTAATTAGTGAATCTATTTATTTTCAAGGATAACATAACAGCATTTAAAACTGAAGGTCTTTATTAAGTAGGATACAATTTCACGTTGATAATAAATGGTAGTTATGGAAATTAAATTTTAAATTACCTTTTGTACAGGACGCGGGGGCTCGGGCACATCTGAATCCCACTCAGAGCTTAGATCATCACTTGACGCTTCAGTGAAGTCCTCCGTCCACGGCACTTCTAATAACGAACTCTTCATCTGGTCATAGCCAGGAGACATTGTCTGAGGTCCGTACCCTGGAGGCAAGGGGCTTGACGCTCTGCAGTCTTCACAATTACATGGCTTAGGGCCTAAACTGTCCTTCGGGGGAGAGTCATCTTTTAGATCAGTCTTAGAATTTCTCCTATTATCATGTTTCCTAGCACTTCTAGGGGAAAGTCTGTTATTGCACTGCGGAGGAATGTAATACCTCGTGGGTTCAGAGTTCCTTCTTCCACTGTCAGGAGTCTCTATCTTTACAGGGGTCAACAGAGACATCTTCTTCGTCAAGGGCTGCTGCCTCTCGGTCTCCGATCGATCCTCGGGTTCCATCGTGTAGCGGATGATCGGTATTGTAAAGGAAAACTGATCCGTCCACTCTGGCATTATGAGCGTTTGTCACTTCACATGGAACTGTCCCTCGACTGCTATTAGGAGATATAACAACATTGTATTAATTAAGCTAACTCGATTTCGCAACACACGCACTGTTTGAAAAACGGAGCGACGCGGGCGCAGCGTAGGCGAGCATCAAGAGGACTGCGCATGCGAGCCTTTGCGCACGACTTGCACAGTCAACACGAAACGTCATTAGATAATGTACTTTACGCGTATCGTAATAGTGGTCATTAATTGTCTATTATGGTGCTTTGTACGCAAACTCGCGCATGGCGCCTTCTCGTTTCATTTTGACCTTTATACATAAAGTGATAAGAACATCCACGTTGTGCATATCTGCTAGTTAATAAACACTAAAATACACATTTTTGAAAACGATTTGCAATTTTACTATTTTTGGCGTTTTAAATGTTCCAGAGTTGGCCGACCGCAAACTCTAGATTGTAATTTTAAATAAAATTTGACACACAGCCATCAGTTAATTTATATGGTACAATAGGATTGTTAATTGTGATTTATTGTGTGTTTGTAACCTTGAAACTGCTATAAGAATAATATTTTTGATTAAAAGACGCGACCGACTATAGAAGGTCTTAATTGATAAAATTAATCAAGCAACTCACTTGGAAAGACAGTGGATAATCGTGATTAATAATCAGCTCCGACAGTGGTTCCTATAATTCTTGTATTCAATCAAAGTTAAATTTAATTTTTTTCAATCTTACTAAATGCATAATAATTTATGATTAAAAATCTACGTGCCATAAAATGGTATTTATAATTTTTCGTTTTTCAATTACATATTTTGTTTGGTAATTAATTTATTGCATGTTTTTTAAGAAACATTATACAGCGTGGCCAGAAAAGTGACGTCCAAAAAATTTTTTTAGGTTCCTCGTGTCGAGAGGTATATGAATCACCCCTATCTATGTTCTACAATTTTTTGTAGTTTTCTAGTTACGATTTATTTTATGAATTTTCGCAACTTAAAATTTAAAATCTAAATTGATTATTTCGTAGTTTTTAAGTAGCTGCAGAGAATGCGCTAGACCCTAAGCTTCCATAATAATAATAAAAATTAGTATTTCATAGGCTTCATAGGCTATTTAAAAAAATCGTAACTCGAAAACTACATAAAATCGTAGAATATTGTATAGAAATAAATTAAATTATAAAAATTGATAGAGTAGAATTTTCTTAATATCAACGCAGATGACAACTGAAGACCTACATACCTAAATTGATGATGATAATGATAATGGTTGTTCCTTTCCGATTTCGGCAATAATGACTGATTTTAGTTATATTCAACTAACTCCGCTACTGTAGTAAATGTAATACCTATATTATCAATTTATTCAGTGACATATCTAAATAACTATTACATAAGTGCATCCTTAATGGACAATTAATTAAGTACTGTGCGATGCAATGACCTATGCAACGAAATGACGTCAACGTAGACAATGGTTGCAGTAAACGCTTGTTACAATTAATTAATTATTTCATCTGCATGATTGCCTTAGTAAAAATTGTCTAAAGATTAATTCGTTTTAAAATAAGGAATTAACTATAATTTAAAAGAGTTTACTATAACGACTAATATAAACATTTTTTTTAAAGGATCCCGATCATATCCCCAAGCAGGCTTAAGGCTTTAGATCGTATCCCCAAAGGTAGCGAAATTGTGGCAAATTCTAGCAAACCTACCTAGCGACAAACCATAGTGGATGAAATAGAAAATTTTGTATGTTTATGGAGCGACGTGAAACGTAAAGATTAAGACCGACAGCGATGGATACTTACTGTCCCCCATTCAATTCAGTATATTCATTGCATTCTATAATGTTACATAAGTGTTATTAAATGTGAATTCGTATAATAATATAGTCTCTACCACATTGTAAGGATAGAGAAAACCAAATTTCGCTGTGACTTGGTTTATTGTAGAAGCAAGAACTGAACTTCACGCATTCAAATCTGTATTTGCCTTTCCTTTTGCTCATTCGTTCTTAACTCTTTTGCGCATTAGTGTCTCATTCTACATGTAACTCAATTAATGTCGAGGCTAAGATATAAGTCAAGTAACTCATAAGATTCATTTCCATGCATTCAAGAATTTCGTTTTCAGCCAAAACAAAATAGTGTCATTTAAATGCGTAAGTTAAATACGATTATGTGCTCTCGTTAAATTGTCAGCTTTCTCGTTAATTCAGTACATTCCGGTTGCATTGCTGTCATGCCATAGCAAACAAGACCAACGGTCGCCAGCTCATGCCAAGAATACTAAGTGTCGCATTTTGCTGGCATTCTTGCGTCGTGAAATTTATTTTAAATGGTATAAGTTTATCTTGGCTGAAATGAGGATTCCTCAGGATAGTCTAACGGGATAAATTACACTACTGTGAGTTCGTGAAATAGACTTAGACCGACTTTTAAAAATACAAATCACAAAGTGATACCATAAAGGTTTTGTATCTAAATACACATTCAAACTTTATCATTTTCATAGAGCTGTCAGAGCGACTCTCTCCTGGACATGAACTACCTTGGGCAACTTGGAAGTCCTGAAATAGACTACAGACCCAAGTAGGCCGAAGGAGGGAGAACATGCACAAGTGGGGCTACAGCTTGGAGAGCGCATGTCTATGTGGTATTTCCCCCCAGGCAATGGCACATTTACTGTCATGCCCTGCGTGTCCCTACAGCTGCACGCGCGAGGATCTCTACAAGGCCACCAATAGTGCTATATCGGTAGCTGAGTTTTGGTCCACACACACATACACATATCTGAAAACCTGAGTCGACACGCAAAAAAAATCATTTTAAAAAGTGTAACTAGGGTCTTGATTCTTTTACAGGAGCAAAAAGCAAATCAATAGCCAAAACCATAAATACAGTTATTTCAAAGATACTACTGCTGGTAGTCCACTTAACTTTAAAGGGTTTACCTTTTATCGCAGAACTTTTAATGTTATAATTTTATTATGCATATCAACGAATGGCATCAACTTCATTTCGCAGAAATTCATTTGGCATTCACTCATTTATCAGACATTCAAAACTCATAATTTTGTAAGGCAGAATCATCTTTAGGCATAAATTTAATATCCACAATAATAAAAAAGCAGAACCTTCATATCGCAGAAAGTTCACAGTCAGAATCGTCTTTTGGCATACTATACGTTTAATATCCATAGTTATTAAAAGGCAGAACTATTATATCTCAGAAAGTTTACATTCAAAATCATCTTATGGCATACATTTCATATCCATAATAATTACATGTAATTATTACTTAGTAAAACAGTTAATTGTAAACATATAGGTATAATTTTATTCCCTGTGTATCCCAAGCAATGCTATGTAAGAAATACTAGCATATACCATGCATAGCAAGTCAAACATGCAACATGCATGTGAGCATTCAGAATGCAAGCAAGCACGTAGCATGCAAGCAAATATGCAGCATGCAAGCAATCATGCGTGCAGTAAACATGCAGCATGCAAGAAAACATGCAGCATGCAAGTAAGCATGCAGCGTGCAAGCAAGCATGCAGCGTGCAAGCAAGCATGCAAGCAAGTATGCAATAGGCAGCATGCATAGTTTCTGTCACGGCTCCGGCGCTGCGGGGCTCTGGCGGTCCCACGCGAGCTTATCGTCGCAGAAGGCGCCCTTGGAAACCACCTGCTCCTCAGCTCGCGAGCCGCCTTGCCCCTCCGCGCCTACGCGGGTTTGAATTACACTCTAGGGGTAGGGCAGACAAGACTGCGTGGAGTCGGTTTTGCACCGATTCGTTTCCATCACTGACTTTTGTACCACAACATATTGACTTTTTAAGAAAATAATATCTTAATTCGGTTTAAGTTTAAAATAATATTTTATAAAAATAACAATATGCGTGATGAAATTATTTTCAAATAAACTTCTGCCATCTTCATAGTATGCCAAGTGAAATTGTACCAAATGAAATTCTGCCATCTTCTTTGTATGCCAAATGAAATTATACCAAATAATCGTCGCACTAAATAAACGGTATGCTTAACGAAATTATGCAGAATAAAATTTTGCCATCTTAAAAGTATGCCATTGTAAATTCGGACATATAAACATTCGATCAAATAATGATTATATTTAAGAAAAAATATGCTTTACAAATATTCGTTTAAAGAAGTTTATGCCAAGTGTGTTATGCCAAATGAATTTCGGAGCAACCAGATTCTGTCAGATAGAGGGAACCCAACTTTAAAAAGAATGATATATTGTTCGTAAAAAAATAATACAAATCTACATAATAATATTATACCTATACTAGGTATATACAGTATGATTAATCATCATTATTTCCACGTCCACTGCTGAACATAGGCCTCTCCGAAAACAGGCGGGTTGACGAGCGCAGTTTTTTTAAATATTTTGCACGCAGACGCTGCTGCTCTTGTCGTGCTACAGGAATTAGTCGCATCTTTCGACACGCCTCCTGTTGGCGGTAGGGAAGTGTATTATTTACGGCCGTTTCCACACGGCGCACAGTGTGAATAACTCACCATGAATATGACCACAATTTTAATTATAGCATCAAACACGCACACATAACTTTAGGGAAACTGGACAAATAGCACACAATTCACCAGCAGCTTGTCATCGTTCTCTATATCCAATATTTACAGGGGATAAGTTATGCAATGACAGAAGATCAACAAAGTGATCATTAAGGGGTTATTTTTATTTATTTAGGGTTTGAAACCCTAAAAATGTTGCAAACAGTACCGTAAAACCGTAAAAAAGAAATATTGTGACCAACAATAACCAATTGACCAGTATTCAGAAGTGGTTTGTGTGTCAAAACGCAAGAAAATGTGCTTTGAGCCGACCTTTAAAGATTTCAATCGATTCGAATTGCCTTATTGGTAAAGGTAAGGAGTTCCATGAGTATATAAGTACTTATAAAAACAAATCAAGGTCGAAGTAATACTGCTATTGGATATCATAGTTAAAGACTCCTCCTGCTCACAATTCTAGATGAAGTCTTACTGGTTAAAAAACGTTTCAGATTTTTGTTTTTAGTAATTACATGCGTATTTATTGTAATATTTTGTACTAACCGATATTTCATAACTTAAGTTTTTATGTATCTAGGCTAAGTTTTATACAGAAATAAATTTTATCTTATCTTATCTTATCTTATCTTATCTTTTTTATCTATATTAATCTGATAAAACGCTGGCTTCAACAGCAAAAAACAGTTGACATTCGACGGACGTCCTCGGTAGTCTAATTAGAAAAGTACTCGCCCGGCATGCGATGAGGCGTGGGTTCGAAAAAATCAGGTGTGAACCTGAGGCGGTAATTTTTTTTTCATATGTGAAATTATCTTTGAAAAACGTGTGTCAGTGAAATTCCACGCCGACGGTGCCACAGGTAAAGGCTTCGACCAAGTATATAATATCTAGACGGTCAGTCAAAGCAGCGAACGTTGCAACAAAAATTGTTTCAGACCCAGGTCGTTAAATCTCTTCCCAGCATGTGTTCCATCACCGGAGACGTACAGGCAAATTGAGGTGTCGGAAAAACTTTGAAAAAATTGAAGAAACTATAATGGAAACAAGGCAAATAAAAAGTAAAACTCCATCGCTGAGTACCTTATTTTCCTGGCCTGTTTTTTTTGTACGATTCAAGCAGTATGCTCAATTGAGATAATATAACATCATTGGGTAAAGGCTAGCTATTAAAAATATAACCTTGTGAATCCACGAGTAGACACACCATTCCGGCAGCATGAATATTTTGACAATTAGATACGTATCCAAAACGAATTTGCTATAGAAACCGAATGTCCATTTCTGATAGAAAATCTTCCTATTCGATGCTTTACAAATTTAACTATTTTTCAGAAAAGACAAACGAAGACGAAAATGATATTTTTAGCTAGTTACTAAATAAGGATATAATTGTAATAAGGATAGATCAAGAAAAATCGAAACATCCGACTGAGCCCGTAAATCTTAATCAAGTAAAGTTAAATTTTGTTCTAGATAAAAGATTACTTGAACCAGTCTTTTTTATCCAAGGCTTTGCACATTTGAACCACACACCGTGACTTAGCAAAAGCAGTCCTCCGACGATGAATGCAATGCTGCTAGCAGCGGATAGAAAAGACAGCCTATCTCATGATGATCTTAGAATGATCAGGCTCAGTGGTGTGCATTGAGTAAGGCCTATGTCCAGCTTAGACTTACCTCTGGGCGGATTTGATAGCATTTTGCGGCCAGCATTAATATTTTCAAGCTCTAATACTTGCCGGATCTAAAGACAAGCAAGCACCTATGCAAATGAATGGTATAGGGAAAAAATATGAACCACGTTGGACTACCTTCGTGGAAAGAGAAGGCGACAATCACCTTTTCTAAAAATGAAATTTGGTATGGGTAAATTGTTACTTGGCAATTAGTATATTTTATGCTGTAAAGCACAGCAGCACAGCAGCAACAGCTGTAGGGTAAATAGCACGTAGAACTGACAGCCGATGGGGCAGAAAGGTTCCGAAATGGAGGCCACGTACCGGCAAACGCAGCGTAGGACGTCCACCCACAAGGTAGACAGACGACCTGGTAAAGGTTGCAGGAAGCCGCTGGATGTGGGCCGCTTCCAACGGCCCAATCTGAAAGTCACTGGGGGAAGCCTATGTTCAGCAGTGGACATCCTATGGCTGAAATGATGATGATGATGATGATGCTGATACTAGGCCATAAGTATTATATAAAAAATATATAAAAAGGATCGCTTTTAGGTGCAAAATCCAAAACCAATTGATTTCAAGGTTTGTTATTAAAAGAAACATGTATCTAACGTAAACTGAGTCTGTTTTCATTTTTTGCTTACTTAGCGACGTTGTGCTAAGTGATACCAATGACGCACGGATCGTCCGCAAATTACTTAAGTATTTTATAGAGGAGCAAATTAACGCAGAACCGCTTAAAATTACTAAACGAGAAATTGTATGAAATTGTGCTTTGTTGTCCGAAGAAATTAAAATTATTTTGTGTTACTTATTCACAAAATTCATGTTTAGTGCTGTCCACACTTGAAGTTGAACGGGCAACATAAAGTTACGTACAGATTTGGCGGTGCGCCGCGCCCGCGTAATTTTTCGCGCTCTACCTAGACCTACGCGTCGACTACAATCTGTTCAAATCTATTTGTCTTATGTCATATCATTTGTGCAAAAATTTGATTTTATTAGATTTATTTAGATTTTAGCGTGCATTCCTATTTATGCTAAAATCGATTTTAGTGTGCATTTCGATTTGTGCTTCAATCGATTTTAACATACTCAAACTCGTACGGAATTGTCGTAAGCAAGAAAATGACAGCCTATCGAAGACGTCAATTCTGGGCGACATATTGGACTTACGAAGATTTCGCTCTTGCACGAAATCACCGAAACAACAATAAAGCTAAATGTCAAATCATCATTTTCCAGAGATATTTACGGCGGTCAAAATTTCATAAAAGAATACATTAAACATTTGTTAATTTAACACCGTCGTGTTTGTTTTAACACAAGTTTAAAAATGCCATAACAAGCAAAAAAACTTTCTATGTCAAACAAAATAGCTTACCCTTAATCCATTTAATTAAATCAAACTATTAAAATAGTTATTATTGATGAAGCTAGTGACGCTAGCGTAGATATTAATAAACGCAGATTGTGCGTAATACTATTAAGCTATTATTTAGTGATCCATTAGTATTTTCATTAGTATTACTTACGCAAAATCTACTTCCTTGTTGATGATGAAGAGTGCAAACGGCCACCAGTCGTCGCCATCGAATGTATGTAGCTCTATAGTAAGTATCTCACCTGGTGTCCGCTTGATTGCTCAACCAATTTGGCGATATGTATACGTTTTGTTGATGGCAGCGACTTATTGCGCTGCTATGGTGTCCCGGTGAAATAGAGCCCTAGAATAGGGGAACCAGACATTTCGCTGCAGACACGTGCTTGCTGGGATGCTAACTCAAAAGTAAGGTGAAGTGAGCTGACTACGACCTCTGAGCTACTAACGCTACAACTTAATTCTTTAGACATAATCCATGATTAACGACGTCACAGTAATTTATCTGAGTAATATCGCAGTAATTAAGTATAATTTCCTCGAGATTGGCCGATAATGACTCGTCTTCGGCTTAATTCGTGCTAAATTATCCCTCAGAGGACGATGAGAAGCCGCTGGCGAGTTGTGTACGATTCGTCAAGTCTCGGTAAGGTGTACGTATCCGACGCTAAACTTAAATTTGTTTTTACAATACAATTAAAATAAATTAAACTAAATTGTTTTTCGCAATCACACTAAACCTAAATCGCTAATTATCTAGCCCCTAACTAATCTAAGCTTGTACAATGGCGACTAGATAACGGATAAACATACATAAATACTATTATAAACATCCATGACTTAGGTACAAATGCTCGTGCTCATCACACAAACATTTACAATTTATTGCACAATTTATATAAATTATTAATTCAAGTGACATTTGGTGAGTGACACTCTCGTTTTCATTCGTAGGAGAGGTCAGTACGGTACAGTAGTTACAAACCATATTTAACTAGGTATTTTAAAAGTCAAGCAGAAAACATACACCTGCAGCAAAAAATTTAAGACTATACTTAAGTTTTTGTATAAACTTACGGATGTACAGTCCGTTTTTCTTTAACCTACTATATGAATTAACCATTTAACATAATTTCATTCTAACAATGCGTTAATTTTATACACTGATATTTTTGTAAAAAGACTTGCCAAGATTGTTTACTATTTCCAACAAGCAGAGTAATGTTTTCCCACGATGCTATGGCGCCTTTTTCTAGCTAGCCGATCGTGCCACTAGAAAATATGGTACGGTGTGATTACCTAAAATATACGTGAGTAGGTAAAACATCTTCCATCATCACGGAGTACCTAATTTGAAATCTTCACCTTCAATCCCTTTTTCAACGTCAAATGGCTTCAATACATTAACATAAACGGGAGTGCAAAGCGGCGCGCTTTAATTTCAGACTTCGGCTCTCGTTTTGGGCTGTAATTTTATTGGCATTTCATCACTAGTTCTTAAAGACAGGCGCCGATTTTCACTTATTACCGCGCCCTTTTAAACCGCCGGACATGAGAAATCAGGAATTGTTACTTGTTGGTTTAAAATTACAAAGATCATCCACATTGCTGTAATTTCTGATTCGTCATTGTATTTTTTGTTTTTTTGTTAAAAATTTCAAACGACAATCTAAAAAAACAAATAGCCAAAGTAGTGAATTGATGATGAACCATGCACGCCTAACGCCACTTCGGGGGATTCCCGGTCAGGTCAATGTAGTAAACGAACTTTTTTATAAACCTAGTCTCGGGTCTTGTTGTGCGGTTTCTTGTTTTCTACTTACCTTAGGATCAGGGCAATGTAGTTATGTGATGTTGGCTAATATTTATTTTTTTCTATTGGTTTATTATTTTTTTAAATGAGCAAACTGTCTTAACAGTCAGTTTATCTTTTAAGATGCGGATTAGATGCTACTAAGTAGTACAAAGTTCTTACATCATTTCTTCCTACTAAAGTCAACACTTGTGACGAAACAGATATGTATGAGAATTATGCAAAGTAAGCAAAACATCGAGGTTTATACATTTATACATACATAAATTCTGCCAAGCGCGCTCTATGCATATAATTTCCAGAAGAGTTCCGTACGTTGATTTTTCCCGAATCAGATTTTATAAAGAAACACACCAAAAGATTTCATTCTAAAATATTTAAAGTAAATAGTGTTTTTTAAAGGTGTGAAGGAAGTAAGAACTATTGAACCCCATTGAGATTTTTTTTCACAAAATTGGTCACAAATTACATAGGTATCATTTATGGTTAGCAGTAGCATTAAGAGACGGACTTGATGTTTATATTGATAAATGTTGAGTTTTTAAAAGAATTACCAAAAAACTTTTTAAATATATTATCACTGGTTCGGCAACTGCTGAATTACGATGATTACTTTTCTATTTTTTACCTACAGAAGGCTCGTAAAAGTTCCTATTTTTTATTCCCTATTGTGTAATTACACTGACTGGTTTACTTGACTGATGTGAGACTTTCAAACGGTTCGCATCTCAAAGGAAATTTTCAAGATGCTTGAAATAAATTTAACATTACAATAATTCAGAGCATGTCGTTACTTTACACGTCAACCTTGACAAACATCCATTTGCACAAAGTACAACAAACTTTATCACTCCATAATGTTTTCAGATACATCACGCCAAAACCGAGGAATCCCAAAAATGGCACGAGAAAAAGCCTAAAAGGAAATGTATTACGTATCAATGACGCACTCACGCGCCGATCGCTCCAGTGCAGCCCTCCGATGACGTCACTGCGGTCGTCTGAGACAGTTTTAGAAGCTCCACAGTAATGGGTGAGGTCCTTGGGTGAGGTAAATAAGTAGGTTCCGTTGGGTCTAACGTGTGTGACGTCAATGCGTCAATCCACCGGACCGTAGAGTCTAGGGCTGGCGATCTTGATCTTTTGCAAATATAATTTTAAATATTAGAAAAAATGATCATTTCAAGAAGTAAACAGAAATTTTATGGATAATATCAACTTAAAGAGTCCCAATGGGACCCTATTACTGAGCATATGCTGTCTGTCCATTCTTTCTAGCTAATTAGCGCTGTAAGAAAACTGTAATAAGCAGCAGGTTGTAATATTATACATTTTAAATAGAATATGTGATATTTTGGTGGATACCTTTCTAAGAAATACTTTGTTGACAACGTTTTTGGTTTTTGGTCTTTCGTAAAAAACGATAATTTACATAAAAGTGGATATAGAGCAGACTTTGAAATAAAATAATAAGTAGTAACCCGGTCAAGTGGGGGTTGATCTAACGCCCAGGATCCCAAGTTAAATTTAAACACGGAATTGTACTAATAAATCGGAAAAAATAATCTTTTTTTAAAATTTTGTACGATTTTATTATAAAAAACTGTGTAGCTCTAATTAAAAAGTACGACTACCACAAAACCGAGTCAAAATTAGTTAGTTAAAATGTTATCTCATGTTAGAAGTTTAACTTTAGAGCAAAACTAAATTAGATTTGGGAAACGAAATAAGCAGTAATTATTGTTTCCCAAATCTAATTTAGTTTTGATCTAAAGTTAAACTTCTGACATAAGTTAACATTTTAACTAAGTAATTTTAAGCCAACAATGGCTTTATTTACTACTGATTTATCTTCGTCTTAATCACAAGATCATAGCTCACTGCAGAGAATAAAATCTTAAATAATGATTAAAGTTCAAACTAGTATAACTGTTCTTAGAGTTATTTTTAATCATTGTTGTAAGTATAATTGATTCCCATCGTTATAATTTGCACTTTTACAAAACCATACATCGTCAGTCTGGTTATTAAATAAAACTTTCTTGAACCTTAGTACTATGCTATATGTATATATTCTTAAGCCTTAATAGGCTTTATTACAAAAATATAAGCAAAATTTTTAAAAAAGTCATTACTCCTTAAACTACTCGGCTCTTCGGCACAGGCTGGGCTATAGGAAACGCATTCTAACAACTTAATGAAATTTACGTGGAATGGGCTTGTGATTACGTAAATTGAAATTAATACAAAATGGTTATCTACATATTGAGGTAACATTATAATGCAAACGTGATTCAAGAGATAGCTCTATAATTTGCATTTAAATCGTTTTGTTTTTGTTGTGGGTTTAATGTAACTTTTGAGCGCTAAAGTCATAGTTAGAGTAAAACTACCACTTTTCTTCAAAAAAAATACATTAGCGTACCTGGCGCTAGCGAAGAGACGTGTGGTTCGATTTTCATTGGCGACAGTCGATTTGTTTCTAGTTAATAATATTATAAATGTGAAAGTTTGTATGTTTGTTGCTCAATTACGCTTTTTAGGGCGTTTTAAGTGTGACGAACACGTGGGATTAACTCGCTTTTGTTTATTGTGTCGCGTGATATAAGTTTTGTACCACAAGCGTATCACGCATCATAATAAATCCAGCCAAAGTTTATGTGTTACAAAAATCAGAACCAACGACGGTACCACAACACCCAGACCCGAGACAATATAGATAGTTATTTCTCTACATTGACCGACCGGAAAACGAACCTGGGACTGATACGCATGTGGGCTAATTCCGAAGGAATTAACATTCTTGTGGTATTAGGAACCATAGCAGACAATGAATTTTGTCCGGAGCGTCTTTTAGCCCCAGCACGCCCCCAACCGAACCGACTTAGAAAATAAAGTTTTCTGAATTGACCCGAAAAGGAAATCAAACCCGGGACCCTATTCGTTCAAGGCGAATCGACGCACCACTACGCCAATCGGGTGAAATAAGAAAGGAGACAATTTTTCATTAAGTTAATTTTACATTGCTATGATCCCAAGGCAAGTAGCCATTGCACTTGTGTTACGGAAATCAGAAACAACAACGGTACCACAACCCCTAGACCAGAAGTTATTTTTCTATATTGACGCGACCGGGAATAACCCGGGGCCTCAAAGATAGCGACACCAAGTTCGGTATGCTCGCCTCTCGGCTACGGAGGTCGTCAAATATATGACGCACATATTAGATAAAAAGTTATTAAATAAATATATTAGGTTCAAATCGAATATTTCAATTCAGTTTTTCGGTAGCTCCGTTAGCCGTATCAGTGCGTGTGCGCATCCTGCCATGATTGACGTCACGCGCGGATGCCGAACACCTCACAATGCAACTTTACGTACATTTTGAATTATAATTAGCCCGTATTGACTCGGAATTCTTAAAATCAAACTAATTTTATATACAGGGTGTCTATCAATTCTTTGTTAAGCCGTAAAACGGGTAATGGTCGCGATTCCGTTTCACCAACTGCTTAACTACATTTTCATGAAAAACCATAATCTATAAAAAACGATTAAGCATGTGGATTCAAAAACTGAGCAGCTCGCACTTGTACATTTATCTTATTTTATTTATTTGAAAAGCGGCTGACATTTGTGACAAAGTGTCTCTCGCACTGCGCTTCTTCTCGTCTCTAACCCAAGCGATGCTAGGGTAAAAATTTCAGATATGTATTAGGGCTTACTTGCAGAATGGGCTAGTTTCCTGGGTCAAAAAAAGATTAATCTATTTAGTCCGTCAGTTAGATTATCAAAAAATATTGGACCTATATATTTTGTCTTTTGTCAATCAAACAAAAAATTACGAAGATAAAGCGCATCAAAGTGAGCACGTGACATCACGCCTTGCTAAAAAGTGTCGCAAGGCGTGACGTTACGCGGAACTTTAACGGGCTATAATATCTTCATAATTTTTTGTTTGATTGAGAAAAGAAAAAATACGTGTCCAATATTTTCTGTTAATCCAACTGACGAACTAATTAGATTTTTTTAGGAAACTAGCCCATTAAATGGTTTTCATTTGTTTTAAACAAAAAGAACTGAACTCCTTTTTGCTCTTCATTATCATCATCATATCAGCCATTGACCTCCATATTGCCCAGTTTTGCTCTTAGCAGAATAAAAAGTGACACACAATCGATTTAAAACTGTCAAACTGTGTAAGAACTATAAAAATCAAACTTTTGCATTAATGCAAAAGCCTTTTCTGGATGCTATGTTTAACAGCTTTTTAGTCTTACTAATAAAGTGTTTAGTAATAAGTGGCAGTAGGCGGGGCACATAGCACGTAGAACTGACGGCCGATAGGGCAGAAAGGTTCTAGAATGGAGACCTACTGGCAAGCGCAGCGTAGGATCCACCCACAAAGTGGACAGACGACCTGGTAAAGGTTGCAGGAAGACGCTGCAGGCCGCTTCTACCAGGCCAATCTGGAAGTCAGTGGGGAAGGCCTATGTTCAGCAGTGGACGTTCTATGGCTGAAATGATGATGCTGATAAAGTGAATTCCCATTGGTGCTGTCAATGTATATGTTATGACGATTTCCCCCAAATCATGGACTACCTTCTCTCAGGTCCCGCGTGTTCGGACAGCTGCACACGAGAAGACCTGCTACCAATTGTGTGGTTTCCGAAATACTGTCATCCAAAATTTGACAGAACTGCCGACACGAGATCGCTATACCTTTTTTATTGCCAGAAAAAAAGACCTGAATTGACTTTAGTTTAGAAAGTGATTAAACCAAATCGCGATCATTAACTGAGTTTTTTTTTATATGTAATGTATGTAATGTGAACCTTAGGCCTAACCATGAACGTTATACAGTACCAAAAACAGTGTTGTTTTACGTCAAACTACATTATACAGAAAATCAATACAAGACTAAAGTAATCCTGCTTGAGTAAGTAACTCATATCAAACCTTAACATTAGGCGCCCTAGTGTTTAAAACAACAAGTACCAACAACAAGTATGAATTTGCGCAACAACAAGTATGAATTTCTTCAACTGATCATCCAGGGGAAGATTCAAGGACGCCGGAAACCAGGCAGACGTAAGACCTCTTGGCTCAAGAATCTTAGACAGTGGTTCGGACTTAGCACCAGGTCCATTTTTAGGGCAGCAGTGGACAAAGTAAAAATTGCCATGATGATCGCCAACCTCCGGCAGGGGAAGACACCTTAAGAAGAAGAAGAAGTGTTTAAAACGTCTTTTTTAGATTTAAAAAATGTGTTAAAACATATATGTGAAAAAATATATATTTGGTAACAAAGACATTATTTTAAGAAAAGAGGTAATTTAATTTGCTACTTTTATTATTAATCGTAAATGCCAGTTAAAAAATTAAAAAGTTTCATTTTTTTTTATATTCCTCTGCAAGTGAAAATAAATTAAGATACTTACTTAAGTTTTGAAGTTTATGTAAGTACAACTAGATTGAACTAATCCAGAACCGAACAGAAGGGTATTTTCAACGTCTTTTGGTCCCAAAAGCTAAAGGAGTTTTGCTCAATTTTATTTCGTCTGTATAATGGGATTTGACGCAGAAACAACCTGTATATTCTGCTATTTGCATACAATAGTTTCAAGTTAATTTATCGCGTTCAGTTTGGACAACTGAATTCGTTTAATTTTTTTACGTCGTTTGTTTGACGTCCCACGTATCAATCGTTGTCACTTGCTTTAAGGAATTTAACTAAAATACTCCGTTTGCAAGCTTGTGCCTACGTATAGATATACTTATGTATTTGAAGGAAAATAAGACTAAGTATGCTATTTTGATAGCATAGGCGCATTTACTTGCTAAGATCTCGCAGAAAGCCCGAATGAAAAAAACACAACTTTAGACACTGCTAAAATAAAGGCAAGGGCAAAGGGAAATAATTTGAGAATACTGTAGGAATTTGTTTGCATTACTTTGTATATAGTAATAATAGAATAGATATAAAGGTCTTCCAACTGCAAACGATTTCCTACTGAATTCTCAATTTATTTTTAACATTTTAATCTGATTTTTAATGACAGTCGTGTTTTTTTTATAACAATGTCTCGACCAGAATGTTCAACCCCATGGTTCAATCAACTTAACTCAAAGAGGTAAAGAATAAACATGTCATAATTTGAAACTAGAAAATAAGTAAAACTTTTTAAGAAAAGTATTAGTTATATGGCCAAAAATAATTTTTAACTAGACAATAAATAAAACTTTTTAAGAAAATGAAATGATGAACTTAAAGGTAAGTACTGCTACTGTTTCTATTCAGTATATTTATGAATACGGAAAATTACAGTAAGGAATAAAAGCGTAGTTTCAGTGTTAAAAGTTTTAGAGGTTCAGTGTACAAATGCTTGCCTGGAATAGGGCCTATAATACTGAAATCTATATAAATAAATAAAAGTCGGGTTAGTTACACCATGTATAACTCGAGAACGGCTGGACTGATTTTTATGATCTTTGATTTGTTAAATTGGTCTCAGTCCCGAATAGCAGAATAACCATAAAAAACGGAAAATTTACGAAAAAAAAATGTATGAAGGGGCGGTACGAAGTGCGCGGGGACAGCTAGTTGTTAGTAATAAAGTACCTACTTAAGAACAATATAAAAGCGCCATCTGTACTTCGGTCAACAAACAGAAGCTCTACCTATAAGCCTCACAGTAACGTTTCAGAAACGAACCGAGCATTAAACGAAGGCTGTACACAAAGTTCTCTGCGTCGTCTCTAGATGGCGCACGTGTCGGATCGATTTTCCTTACTACATCTGCCATAAAAATACAAACATAACAATGGAATAGTTTTATCTACTACACGTGTGTCGGAACATTTTTGTACTTACTCCAGTGTTCAATTTTTAAAGAATGTTCGTCATTAGATGCGATAACAATATTTTTAAGGTATGTCCTACATAATTACCCCAACTGATAGTCGATTTTTGGCAAACAAAATCAGCTGGCTTAGATTACCATAAACGAGTATTTTCCCTTGCTAGGTACTTTCCATTTGTTAAAGAACAAAGGAAAAAAACTTATATCTTTACTGTTTCGTTTATTTACCAGTGCAACCGTGAAATTTAATTCGTTTCATAAACTGTATCGTGGTTTTAATAATAAAGTTAATGAATAACCTTTACTTTTAAACGTTAAAATAAATAAGATCCTCCAACATTATTGTCGAGGTACATGATACTTTTGTATATAACGACGTTGTTACATAGTAAATTAATTTAAGACAAAAAATAAAATAAACCAGGATCACAAATTCACATACCTTTTTTAATCCTTTCCCAGCGTCGGGGCTCGGCATGTAAAAGTCCACAATGCCAAGCAGGCAGTCGTCACACCGGCACACATCACTCGGCAGCGAGGACATCGATCCGAAGCTACTGCAGCTGTCCATGGAATCCGTCCTGACTAGTTTCCCTGTGCTCAGGGCTTCCATTTTTGCAACCAGGAGCGATTCCATGAGCGAGCGCGGTCGGCCGGGGGAACGAGACCTTCTCGCTAAGTCAGGCGAGAGGGGTCTGTATCGGTCTACAGGCGACAGCGTTCGGTGTCGTGCGAAGTCAATCACGTCCGGAGACAACGCTCGTCTCGAGATATCCGGCGACGCCGGACAACCGACGAGTTCGGAAGACGACGCGCGCGATAAAGGCGGCGTCACACTACGACAGTGCGACGACGTCATCTTAGTCGCCCGCATTTGGACGTTTAAGCCCGCATAAAATTATTCCATTGACAGTGTTTTGTTTCGCTCAATAGGTAACTTGGTTAGCGCGTCAACTGCGGAATAAATTTCAATTCTAATAAGGTTTTTGTGTGATTTACAATAGAGCGTTATGATTTTTTTAATGAATACGTTTTTGTGTGTAAATAGTTGTTAAGTCATGTGAGCATATTAGAATACTACATCTATTTTAGGGTACACACGAACCCAAATTCCAAAACGGTAGCTACATTTTTGACACTCAGCTGTCTGTCTGTCTGTCCGTGTATTACACGATTCTAACTCGCAAACGAAACGAATCACAGACCTCAAATTTCGATATTTTGTGTAGCATCTTGACCTTAAACCCAGTATTTCTTTTAATAAATCTTTAAAAAAATCTTAGACAATAATAAAACCTTACTCTGACATGTAAGTTGTAATTGTGTACCTCTAGGGACATATGTATTGAGTAAAGTACAACTTTTTTTTAACCTCCTTTGGATTAAAAAAAACTGTTCATCCTTAAAAACAATTCTGTTACAAGAAATACTTAGTACTATACTATACAGTGTATAACGAAAAGGTGAAATAAAACTTTAAGGGGTTATTCAAAGGCTAAATTACATCAACTTTTTCTATGGGACCAACATCGAAATCGCAAAAAAAAATTGACGTTTCCATACAAACTGATGCCAGCTGGTCGCGATTTAGTATGGGAAAGTGTTTTTTTTTTTGCGAATTCGATGTTGGTCCCATAGAAAAAGTTGATGTAATTTAGCCGTAGAATAACCCCTTAAAGTTTTATTTCACCTTTTCGTTACACTCTGTAAAGAAAAACTTGAGTTGTTTCGAGCACCTGGATAACCCCAGTAGGTCATCAGTGTTTTCAAAATCACCATTGCATTCAAACATCAGAATCAGCCCTTAGGTAATTCTACATAATATAAAACTAAATCGCTAACATTATGGTGCAATAATAAACATGTAGCTAGAATATGGAGAGACGCATATTTCTTGGAAAACGCCTTGTTTGTATACAAGCGGCAAGTTTTCAGCCGGAGGCTGTAACTCACCGCGAACAAACGCACTTCGCCACGCCACACCTGCGCCCGCGCACGCAGAACTATTAACACTAGATGCGATAGTTATTAAACCTAATTACACAATGTTTTTTCTTGTATGTTTAGAACTGAATAAAAACCGGTCAATGTAAATAGGGCTTGCGCTTTAGATCCCGATCCTACGGTGCGCGTTTGCCCTTATTAACCCTTTTAAAACTAGATTTATCTTAAATCTGGTGTACAGACTATTACTGCTACTACTTATTGACCGTGTCAATGTTTCCGAAGTTTGAATCTATCATTTTTTTAAATTAGTTGAACATTTTAATCAGTTTAATGAAGCTTATCACTTTCTGTAATATATAACTATTAATTTTTTTTTCCATTTTTACTAAAATAATTTAATTGTAAACGATGAGCCAGCCAATAAGACCTTGTCCGGCCTTGTTTACATCGAATTCGACACTGTATACATACAGACAGGCGGACAAATTGCTTGATGCCTTGTCAATCATGCGCAAGCCCCGATTTTAAGGAAGATAATGAAGCAACTTATTTTTGAATGCAAATATATGAACAGCCTCTACCGATTTTGGCAGTGGATGCAAGTCGTTAACTTTAATATTTATTTAAAAGGTTTTTGTCATCTTAAACGATCGTTTCCATTGAACAAGTGTACTTATTATAAAAACCGTATAATTATGTAATTTTTGTGTTCTTTGAAACAAAACTAATACAAATGATTTGTAAGTAATCATTATGTAGTTTAACTAAGTAGGAACAAGAGTTTAATTAAGCACGGTTTTTACGGTAAATCAAATATGACATTCGTCCAAACATTTTATGTCGCAAGTTAGTGGGTACATACATGTATGTTTTTAAGATAAATATGCGTAGGTAATATATACTTTTTTAAAATCGCCACGATTTTTTCTTACAAACTGACTCTCGCCTCAAGATGGTCTTACGCCTATAATATTTGATAAGTTCAAAATTATGATTAGATTGGATTTAATATGACAAGTAAGGTTCCGTAGTTTTTCGTCACAATATGAGGTATTACGACTACCTGTTTTACATAATTAACAACATCATCTAAGTAATTTTCTTCTCTAAGTAAATTTAACACGTTAACTCGATCACTTGTAAAGCCTTCCTAGCCGTGATAGTTTTCCTTTCGTTATATGTATACTACTGTCGTGATTTATTTCACCTTTCTTAGAGCAACCATTTCGTACTCTATCCAACGAGACCCCACACCATGCGACAAGAAAAAAAAACTTTCTGGTTGTACATGAAGGGGAAGAAAATAATATATTTTTAAGATTTTATCATACTACTTTGTCGGCGTGATTATTTACGACTTTCTTCTGATCTAAGCCGCGCATAGACAGACGGTTTTGACAGCGAAACCCTTAAAAATAATGAGGTAGAAAAAAAAAAGATTTTACCGTTAGTTTTATTTCGACAAGTGTTTTTTTACTTAAGGGTATAATCTATAAAATAAATGTTATTAGGTTCAAATTGAACAAGGAGTTTTGATGCTGGCACGAAATAGAGCAGTATTCGCGCACCCCATTTTCATCATCATCACAAGTTTTTGCGGTCTATGACGTCATTTCGGGGAGTGAAGAGGACATATTATATTAAAGGTACCTTTTGCTTTGGTTACAGTATAGAATACAGTTCCTTACAAACTGCTGTTCACTATTTTTCAACACTGACATAGATATTAAAGCGCCAAACTGTGTCTTTGACTCGAATAAAACATTTGTATTCCACTTGAAAGGGAGATATTTACATTTGCCTTATACAAGCGTGTAAATTAGAATACAATGTTGGGTGTTAACAAATATTATTGTCCTTGCCATAAAGTCAAAGATTTAATCTTGTTTCGATAGTAAACCTAGATTGCGATCTAGTGTTGCCAGTTCGACTTCAAAAGGTGCCCACATTATTGGAAATCTTATACGATTCAAAAGTTAGTACATCCTGTACTTACTAAAAAAACACAGCAACTAACTCTCCTTGAAAAAAACTTTTCCGCGTAAAAATGTTCTTAGGGAACTCATCATCATCATCATTTCAGCCATAGGACGTCCACTGCTGAACATAGGCCTCCCCCAGTGACTTCCAGATTGGCCGGTTGGAAGCGGCCCGCATCCAACGGCTTCCTGCAAACTTTACCAGGTCGTCTGTCCACCTTAAAACTTAGGCAAAACTTAGGCTTGGTTTAGGGAACTATGTAATTTTTATTAATTTTCATGTTAAGTACAGTTATTTAAACAAAGTTAAGCGCATTTATTAACAAACTGTCCCTATGAGGTAATCGTCAATAATACAACAGAATAAATAATAGTTATGATTACAGAAGTTAAGCTAACGCGGCTCGAACTTTTCCAAGATTTTGTGTATGAAGCTTAACTTTATTACTGTGTTTTGTGATTATACTTTGCGGAAATTCCAGGATGTGAACAATGTAACAATTTCATCATATTCGGTTATTGTTAATATGTATAACATGTGAAAAAATATTAAATTTAATTTTAATTTAATCGGTTTAGCTGCTCTCGAGATTTGCGCTTAGCAACACATTAAGCGATTCATTTTTATATTATAGATAAGAATAACAGTTACTTTTTTTTTGTTTCAACACTTAACAAGTAGCAACTGCTACAAATAATCTCTTGATGAAATCTAGTTAAATTGCATACTGATTTGGTTTTCATGGGAACGGGAAAACGCAATGGCGTAATAACAATTTAATGGAGGAGCAAAGTTCAGATTGCAAAGTTAGATGCACTGTATATCTCACAGGGCCGTATTTATGACGCATCTCGGGCCCCCAGCGTAACCTACAATTTACAAATAGAGATTCTCAGAAAGAAACAAAAAAATATTATTGGTTATCTATCATCTATGTATTATCAGGTTTTAGTTTTATTAACTACTAGCTGATCCAGCGAACTTACCGCCTCTCCTTTTTTCTTGTAAATTTTTCAGATTATTTATTAGTTATTCTGCTATTCGGAGT
This sequence comes from Anania hortulata, assembly GCA_963576865.1. Lineage (NCBI taxonomy): Eukaryota > Metazoa > Arthropoda > Insecta > Lepidoptera > Crambidae > Anania > Anania hortulata. The sequence continues at coordinate 5,645,421 of OY756400.1, forward strand.
GGAGACAAATCCAACAAAATAAAAATTATAAAAATCGGTTCAGCCGTTCTTGACTTATAAATGGTACAACTAACCCAACTCTCTTTTATATGTATAGATATTTCCTTTGGGCTCTGAAAACCCTTGTTACGGCCCTGAACTCAGCTGTATTGCAGTTAAATATTGTAGCAGTCATATTCAAATTACAAACAGGCCGTATTCAGGTCATATCACGTGTAAGCTAAACAGCTGCGGATATTATTATAAACGCAATCATATATTTATTGGCACAATCATATCGGACGCAAAATGCAAATAAATTTTATGCTACAACTAATTTATCGTCAAGCTCTTGCTCTAGCTGTGCGATTTCAATTCAAGTTTGTAAGTTATTGGAGAAGAAAATCAGAAACATTATTAATTAGTCCTACTAATATTATAAACGCGAAAGTTTTCGAGTATGGAAGTTTGTTACTCTTTCACGCAAAAACTACTAAATGAATTTTGATAAAATTTGGCATACTGATAAACCATAGCCTGGATTAACACATAGAATACTTGTTATCCGGGTAAAGTAAATGCAGACGAATTCGCGGGCAAAAACTAGTGTAAAATAATACCTACTTATTTTTGTAAGTCTTTTACCTTAAGAGGGTAGTTTAAGATAGTTATTTAGAATAGATAATAAATAAATAAATTATATCCACCATCGCACAAATCAAGTAGCAGCAAACTAAGCAAAGATTGTTATTTAAGCGACTAGATGGATAAACTTAAATACATTCATAAACATCCATGACTTAGGTACATTTGTTCTGTGCTCGTATGCTCATCCCACAAATATTTGCCCCTTGCGGGATTCGAACCCGCAACCGCTTAGCTTTACGCAAATAAACGGAAAGAAACAGCCAAAAGTGGGGTTCAGTGGTATTCATTTCAACCTACCCAAAAATTTAAAGGTGAACCGATTTTCAACTTAAAGTCCGACACGTAGAGATGATTAACAAAAATTGACGTTTGTGGTAGTTTTTGTACTTGGACTGATTTTGTGTCTCTATCAGATGTTTTACGTAAATCTAGAATTTCTTTTCTAAGTACGGGCTAAGTAGCAATAAATAAACATCTGCTCAAAGCGGTTAATGTAAGAATGTTAATCGCTCGCCCCGCGCTAGTTAAGTAATACTAATTGCGCTAATGCCGTGACCACACATTAGATTCAACTTTGGGTTCAATCTTAGATGTAAACGTGAAAAACTAAATAGTGGCTATTTTGTTATACGACTCTCTGAACTAAATATAAAAGCGGTATGTTTTTATTAAAGGTTTGTAAACCTATCTGACTTTTTTTTATTTGGCCCTTTTTTATGATTATAGTTTTTTATCTATTGTTTTTGACGGTGTTTTTGTATCTGAAGGATTTATGCATTGGTAGTTTTTTTGTTGATACGGCGTAATTTATCTATTTGCTTATGTTATTACCATAGACTTATATATATATATATATATATACGCTACGCTCAATCTATGGTTATTATTACTCTATTTTCACACTCAATACATAGTTTATTTTTTTACAGTCTGTCTCTTTTTATTCATTAGTGAGAGGGAGAACCTAGAGATGTATTTATAGATAAGTTAGGTTATGAGAGTATTTTTAAGAAATACGGCCTTATGTTGGATCATATAACTAAATTGATATAAGACCAAAATGCTGTACTAATCGCCCTTTATCTTTTTCAAAACTTGGAAATTGATGTTAATGATTCGTAATGAATTGGATAATTTGGACCCAATTTCCACCTCATACTTAACCTTAGTACAAGACCGTTCTACGTTTGCGTATTGGCTCCAACTAACACATTCTTGTTGCAAATATGGCAAATGTGTGGCCGCAGCATTAGCTGAGTAATTGAGATGGATTGGACACACGTCGTGCTTTTCCCGCTGGTTCAACCGTTAATTATCTGACAGGTTTTAGACACTTTTTTAGATTTTTTAACCTCCCCTTACTTCATCATCATCATTTCAGGCACAGGACGTCCACTTCTGGATATAGGCCTCCCCTAGTGATTTCCAGATTGGCCGGTTGGAAGCGGGCTGCATTCAGCGGCTTCTTGCAACCTTTACCAGGTCGTACCGACAAGCGCAGCGTAGGTCGTCCACCCCCTTACTTACACAACAATATTTGTTCATGTTTTTCGCTTTACCAGCAACCCGCCCTATTCATGTAAACATGATTACTGTAGGTTATCCTTTGGAGATATACATAAACTATAATTATCTCTTTTTGTAGGCCTTAAGAAATACACTTGCGTAGTATATTATTTAGATGTATCTCATGAGGTTTAGTCAGCATTAAAAAAGAAAGCGCCAGAAAATATTATTACAAGATTAGTCGTTATGATTTACATCAAAATGAAATGAAATGTATTTATTTTGCTTTAAAAGTGGTGCACATACAGGTGATAATATATTTCACCAGACACTGGCATGCAAAACGTTTTAAAAAGAATTTAATTCATTAAGAATTTAAAATTAAATTAAATAATTGAATTTATCATGATAATGTCAACAACAATGAATTAGAATAAATCAACAGTACATTTAAATTATTACAGGATTCATTAAATTATTAATACCAATACAATGAAAAAATAAACAATACAGTAATTACAAGTCAGCAGAGTAGTCAATTATATGTCAAAATATTCGTCAAGAGAATAGAAGCAACTACTAATTAGCCAGCATTTCAATTTTCTCTTGAACACATTCAGTGGTAAAAGCTTAATATCGTCATTGAGCCTATTATAGATTCTGACCGCCATTTGGTAACTATTTTTACTTTTGACTGCTGTGCTCATTGGTAGCAGATTTAGTCTGTTTGGATGCCTACAACTATACTTGAATGTGTCACTCCGCTTTTCAAGCAATTTTTGATGAGTTTTGACAATCAATCAGCTGTTATGAGGAAAAGGTCCCCAAGATCGCAAAAACTCGTCGATAATGAATAGAGTCGTGTGGGGACGGCCGTAAAGAATTTACTTCCCCACCGCTAACAGGAGTCGAGTCCTAAGAGGCGACTATTTCCTGTAGCACGAGACACGAGACGAAATGATATAAAAAACTTGCCAAACCGCCTGCACAGCGTGGCGAGTATTGGCAATCCCCCCCGATGAAAGTCATTGGGGCCTGTGTTCAGCAGTGGACGTCCTATGGCTGAATGATGATGATGATGATGATTAGTGAAATTGATCAAATAGGCTTGAGGTACTCATAAATCTCACATTAAATTACAGTGTGTGTAATTGAATTAATTAGAACAACGTTTCTTTCATCACAAATCTAAAAATAACACTTCCTTACCAATAAACACACCTGTCACATGCTATTAAAATCGAATATTAACTACTCGTTAATTATTAAGCATCGAAACTAATTATAGTTAAAATGAGAATCTATTATGCTGTACATAAACATGTCAAGTGCGAACCGAAATATTTTTAGGGTTCTTCATAAAATAAAGCGTAGAATTGATGTTAATTTATATTTCTTACTAGCTGTTGCCCGCACTTTGTCCGCGTGGTCTTTCTTAAAAAAAATATGCAACTTTCTTAATTTTTTCTTTCAAAAAAACCTTCTCCGGACAATAAATAATACAACAAAAAAAGAATCAGCGAAATTGTTCCACCCGTTCACGCGTGATGCGATGACCAAGGGAAATAGGGATTCATTTTTATATATATAGATTTAATTCATCAACCGCTTTTTCGCAACGTCTATACAATTTTTTTTTTATTGAAACTGCATCAATGTTTTTTAACAATTACTCGGCAATTCACAGCCGAATTAGCGTGTTTGGTTTCATAAGCATGGTTTAAATGAGTAGGTGTTAGATAGATGATGATCGAGGCTTTGAGTTGATGCTGCACATCAAAGAGAGATGAGACTGCCGGATTTCCAACTCCTCAGCTACTTACAGCCGATTTAGCGTGTTTGGGCTCATAAGAATGGTCTCAATCATAAGATTTTATCTAAAATGTGTGAACGAACGAGGCCTTGAGCAGATGCTGCATGTCATTAAGTTGCGGGATTCCCAACCCCTCAGCAACTCACAATAGACATATCGTATTTGGACTCATAAGAATGGTTTCAATGAATAAGTGATGTGAGAGATATCAAATTTCTGTCTTCACCAGGCTAGTTTCGGCTTGATATAACATTTACCTTACACCCTGTATGTTATGTATGATATACTTAAGCATTGTTCGTAGCGTGACTGCTAGTAATTTAAAAAATATTAAATAATTTCTATCTTTAGAATTTAAAAAACCCCCGATACATAAAACCAACATATCATCATCATAAGACAACATATAAAAAGGCAAAAATAAAATGTAACTATTTGTTCAGTCTTTGGCCCTAAAACTTTACTACAAGTAATATTACCTAGTAAGTAATGTTACGATCCAAACGTCAAACGCGTATGGGGAACCCCTTTTATTTTTATTAGATTAATTAATTAATATTATGTATAAACTTACTTTCACACATGAACTGAAAACTACTTCAAAAATAAAAACTTAATTATTGGATTTTGTTACACTACTGAACTCCAAAAACGAGTCGTTCGGTGTGAAGGCGTACACCAATCCGAAGTTATTATTACTCCATAATTTAGACGTCATAAAGTTTTTATTGCATTATCTTTGTACATTAACCACTTCATATTGTTAAAGGCAGTAAGACACGCTCATTAAATAATCATTGGTATTATAAAACATGCGTTTAAATCAATTTCTATAAATTTTGGTAAAGTGAAAAAGTGAAACTAAAAGAATATTTGTATTTATTTTCATTTTTTACTTTATTTGAATGATAGTAAAATTAAGTGCATATCGGAACCGAATGATCAATCCAACTATTTTAATAGAAAATGAATGAAAAAATGAAAAACAAGTTACCTAATTTTGAAACCTAGCCAGAGATTTATGTTTTGGGCTACGGATTGACACTTAAGTTTTTACCCATGTATTTCCTACTTATACCAAATGTATTCTGTTTTGTGTCTACTAATAAAATAAAATAGAACCATGAGTCGATCGACTATCCTTTTGAGCAATTCCTGGAAATCCCAATGGCGTAAACCAGTCGGTCGGTCAGTCTCAGGTGTTAAACCATCTGTTGTGCCATTTACTTTGAATAGTAATGACTGACTATAGATTTATTAGGAACGCAACTTTATTACATTTTTGTTTTGTTAACATAAGGAAACTTGTTGTAAGTATATTGTCAATGTCATGCGCGATAGGTACTCACGCGCTGATTGTGGTAGCAGTAAAATCATTCCTTTGGATTTAATGGGGAACAACACTGAAAATTTATCCAGATAGAGGTCGCATTGTATTTGGTCTTATCCATTGTGATTATTTGACTAATAGTTCTGTCAATGCTCAAATAAAGACTACGATGAAGATTAAAATAAGTTGTCAAATGTGTGTCTAACTGGCGTCTAACTAGCGAAAAACAAGGAATTTTGTCTTTTGCGGAGACATTAGTTGACAACGGTTGACAAGACCAAACCAAGCTTTGCCCGAGCTTTCCCATTCATATTTTTTACATGTTGTCTAAATGTCAAAAAGCCCTTATTTTCCATTACCAATCAATCAATTGAGAGAAGACAAGTGTAGTGCAGAGTATCAGGAAAGTGTGGTGAAATGGTTTTGACGTTTAAATATCCTGTTCACAACTGCCAATTACACTTTATCTTTTAATTGGCTTTTACATCAGTGGCAATAAACTGGAGTACCTCTTATTATTCCGTCAAAATTGCGAAACATAAAAAGTTAAAGCCCCAATGACATTTTTCGGCAATGATTGGTTACCTAATTGACAAGGAGTTCGAGGAAACACCTGATTAACGGCTTTTTAAATAAAAAGCGAAACTAAAGAATTTAATCAACCAATCATAAAACCCAAAATGCGTTCCGTTTCACAAATAAATCGTTCAGAATTATCGCTTTAGGCGCATAACCGTTTGCTGGACAGTCAGGCAAAAAAGAACAAAATCCCACCTGAACCTTGAATTTAAAAATATATATCTCCTAAACTACTTTAAAATTGTGAGCTACGGGTTCGAATCCCGCAAGAGGCATAAGATTATTTGAAGAGCACAAGCACAGTACCTAAGTCATAGATAGATAGATAGATACTCTTTATTGCACACCATACAAGTAAATTACACATGATTTTTACAGAAAGACGTACAATTTAGGCGGTCTTATCGCTAACAGCGATCTCTTCCAGACAACCTTTAGGTAGAGGACAACCATTAGAGAATCATAGTCTAGATAATTATAAATATATAAGTACATTTAGGGCTAAGAGAATGATTATGAACGATGTTGTTTTTAACCAAGATTGCATTTTATTACTGACTGTACATGTTGCCCACCGTTTTCGTTGCACCATCTTCCTCGGGCAAAAATTTTCGGAATCAAATAGATTAGCATTTATTAATAGAAATAAATCGACTGCCATAAATAAAGTTGACCATAATTCGAGTTATTATATGCCATTTATCACGTTTCTTTTGTTATTGATAACATAATAGTATTGTTTGAGCTTCAAAAAATAAAAAAAACTTTAGACTTTAGGCTAACCATGATCCCAAAGTAGGTAGTAGTAAGTAGTAGTTCAACCTTGTTTAAAATTTGACGTAAAAATAACACTAGTTTGGTGCTGTTAAGATGTTTAGGCCCCAGGTATGACGATATAATTATTTATTTTAAGGAGAAACCATATTTAGTGATATATACAGGCATCTCCGTGCTTCAGAAGGATGGTTAAAAGTTGGTCCCGGCTAATATCCCTTGATACTAGTCGTGAAGCCTAGTCTAGCCTTAGGACGGCTTAAAACATCTGACAGTAAGGTTAAGTCACCGGCCTTACAAAACCCCTCCACCAGTCCGCACTTGGCCCGCTTGGTAGAGTATGGCCCAAACCACCCCATGGTTGAGGTAAGGCCTGTGCCTGCAGTGGGACGTGTTTAAGCATACTTCACTTTACTAAGGGGAAACCCAAAGTATTTGACCGATACTCGTCAAAATAATGTTTTTCTGAGTCTTTCAGTAAATTCCTTAAATAGAACTGGCTAATTTGGAATTTTTATTTTGAGTATACTAGTATTTATAACCAGCCTGCCTAGCATGAGCACTAAAAACACGATATGATATGATATGATATAGCGAAATATCGACACCAACTGTAAAAATATGATAGATATAGCCGCCATGTTGAATCGCCGTCACATATTATGATCGCTGTTTCGATAAAAATTTAAAATGGCGGCTTAATCTATCATATTTTTAAAGTTGGTGTCGATATTTTGCTATATCATATCATATCATATCGTGTTTTTAGTGCTCATGCTAGGCAGGCAGGCATCTGTTACGATGTATAGTGAATTGTTTTTATAAATATCTCGATTTTTGTGCCATGAAAAAAGTTGTTGTAGCATAGCACCAGAATCAGTTTATTAAATCAAAAATAACTCAGGGTTAAGTCTTTTAATTATAATTGCATACATTTTTTTAATATAGTGTGTATGCCAATTATGCATATAGTAAGTAGACTTATAACAAAAATAAGCGACAGACTAAACACTAATTATTATTGTCATAATCTTTGGTAAGAAATTAACATCGTAACAACATTACGAAGTACAGACAACAGCTCGTCAGCCTACCACAAAACGTCAAATTTTCTCAATTCATATTGATCTCTACGTGTCGGACTTAAAGTTGAAAATCGGTTGAATGACCTTTAACTTTTTGGGTAAGTTGACCTTCTGTTGACTTTACTAGACAATGATACTTTGCCAGGGGCGTCTTCCCGCACAAACACACCCAAACACACTTATATCTATAATGTATACAGTTTATATAATACAAGAGTCGCTTAAAAAAAATTAAAAATTAAAAATCGCTTATTGAGTCAAATGATTTATCAATGACTCAAATAAAAATAAATTCGTCAACATTATAACTCAATCTGCTCAACAGAATTTTTGTACTTAAAATAACTTTTTCACAATTATTATAAGGCCAAAACCATATAATATTTTACTTTAATTAACTCTAGTCAAAAATAACGAGCGAAAATTTGCATACCTATAGTACTTGCGATTTACGCAAGACCTCGTAATAAGTGACCAATATATTTTTTGCACACTATCAGCTTGTCTGTCTGTCATTACAGTATTTGTGTTAATCTTTACGACTAATTAAGAGCGAACCGGTTTTTGTATAACATAGTCATAAGTTATTATGTCATGATTATCAAATAATATAGCTATTTACTGTTATAATGGATGTAATGAAATCTAAATGATTAGATAGATGGTGATAGATGATTTTTATTTCCTGTATCATTTGGCCCTGATGGAGTCATCTGGAGTCGGTGCAACACATATTTATTTAGAGTTCATATTCGATTGATAAGTGTTTCACTTTTAAAAACAAAAAAGGAACTTATTACTAGACCTGAAGAAAAGATATACTTATACAAAACTAGCTGACCCAGCAAACGTTGTTTTGCCATATAAATAATTTATCGACCGGGGATGAAAAATGAACAAATTACTAAAATGGCTATTAAAAAATAGGGGTTGGTGATAAAAGGGTAAAAATTTAGGGTTGTATGTATTTTTAATGCGACATAATAAAAAAATAAAGTAATTAAAAAAATGTCTAAAAATTAAAGAAAAATGTTAAGGGTGGACAAACCTTATCACTAAGGGGTATGAAAAATAGATGTTGTCCGATTCTCAGACCTATTCAATATGCTCACAAAATTTCATGAGAATCGGTCAAGCCGTTTCGGAGGAGTACGAGAACGAACATTGTGACACGAGAATGTTATATATAAGATAAATTTCAAATAAAATATGAGTCCAAAGAATAGATATTATATTATTAGATACTCATTGTTATAGTTTATATTGTATAATTGCAGGACAAAAGATTACCCCTTCCCCCCTCTTTCTTTCATAGCAGTCAGAATCATTACTGTTAATTGCACATTTCCAAACTTTTATTTTTGTAAGTACATGCAGTACTTGTAATTTTGACTATACTAGCCTTCCATAAATCTTATTCCTATTTTAAAAAAATAACTAAAAAAACACTCAATTGAATTACTAAATTATCCATTTTTTATGAATGGACTTATTTATGCCTAAAACGAACGGATATTTACTTATTTTTGTTAAACGACTAAACTAGCTACTCGTATTATAAAAACCCAATTCCATTTACAGTTAAATATCTTTGAAGATGCCCAACAGGTTTTACCTAAACAACAAATTTAAACTAACATGTTTCTCGGCGACTATTTTAACACTTATTTGGCATGTGGTACGTTTGATAGAGCCTTTTTAAGGTTGGACCGGTATGTTTTAGTCTATGGATAGCACATCACTAGAGATCAGAGTTCTGGATAAGAGACGACTGGTCCGAGAGAAAAAACTTTAATATATAGCTTGTCAATTATGGGTACTAGATCTGATAGTTATGCTAAAACTAGCTTTTGGTCTATGCAATAATGTCGTTGCTCTTAGGAATTTAAATCTGTATTCAAACCCATCTATGTTGATTTACATTCAGAATGTCAGCGTAATATTATAATTAAAGGCTAAACAAATCAAAGCCTGGGAACCAGATCATTTTGAAGCATCTAGCGATCATCTGCGATATAAAACTACACACTCCGTGTGATCTTGTGGTTTTGGTGAAAAAGAAGTGGGAATATCGTGTGCCCTCCTGTGTGTTGTTACCTAACGACGCGTTTTAAAGCTTGGTGTCATGGCATGGGTGATATAACACTAAAAAAAATTCCGCACCGAATTCCCGTATGATATAGCCGGGTGGGTTAGTGATACCACTAACCCAACTAACATTTAGGTGATAAGAATTAGTGCTACACGAATTAGTGGTCTTTGAACCACTGTGTGTTTCTAAACCGCTCACTGGTAGTGTAAATCCGTGTTCACACGAGTGCTATTTCGAAACGCAGTCATAGTAATATCTTAATGTGAATGTGTGTGAATACTGGTCAGAAGAAAATCTTAATGAAAAGGTTTTTAAACGATGTTTACCGTGTAAATGGCATTAAATCCGTTCATAGATTCCTAAAAATCCAGAGGTTTAAGCTCGGACTCAAATTTACGACTCGCGAATGTTAGGCGTAACTCCAACCACTGAGTAACAACTGCTGGCGACAGATTGAATATTAAATAATAATCAATCACTTACTCGGTAAACAATAAAACAAAATGCATAAATTACGCAGTTGACTTTTTATCTCCTTGTTAATCTTTTACCTCATTAAGTTGTGTGTAATCGGAGAAAGTTACCGCGGCATTTTAAAAGTTCAATTCAATCGTAAAATTATATGACAATTGCGATGACATTTAAGTATGCGATTCCGCGAATAAAAACTCTTTTCGAGACGGATTAAAAGAGGACTGAGTGCCAAAGCCGACCAATTATGTTTTATTGTCCATTCAGAGGCTCGTAACAACTTTTAGAGATCCTCAAAAGGGGGATGTACATTTCTACTGATACGGAGACTATTTTATGATCTTTGATTTGTTAAATTTGTCGAATAGCAGAATAACAATTACAACATCTGAAAAATACGGCGGTACGAAGCTCGCCGGGACAACTAGTTTATGATAAATGCTCGGTCACATTGTACAATTATTGTCACGAATATGGTCACATAGACAAAAAAAAAATATGTTATTAAAATAATGTTTCTAGCAAGGTGTTTCTTAAATAAGAAGAATTTGGCAATCGTAACATAGCATTAAACATGTAAGTGCAACTTGATTGAACTCACAGTAAAAAAACTCTCGCGCGTAACGATACGACACTTTTTAGCTTATTCGTGTCGTAAAGATAAATAAATAAACGAACTAATCTCAGCGTACGTAAGGTGCAATTTAGCAAATTAATTATGACTTAGCATGCTAAGTTGAACTTTATTGCGTTATTTTATTTTAGCATAGTTTGTCTATAGAATTGATTGTGACGTTAGTGACAATAAATATCTAAAGTGTCTGGTCACATTGAGAAAATGAACAATTTACTCGGTCATAATATAACGATCAGGCATTTATAACTTGACGGACACTTTGCAATTCTAGCGAATACGTAAGGAAGAACCGTAGAACTATAAAAAACGTACTCATGGTTACTACGTTTTTTTTATACAATATACAGTATGTTAACTAACAAAAGGCGTTCCTGTTAACACTTAATACTATAACGTCATTTTTTAACTAAAAAAATATTTCCACTTAAAATAAGTCTTTTAAATTTTAAAAATTTATAAAAAATAACGAAAGAGTCGGATCTTTGCTCACCGTGCGAGCAAGATAGAGAAGCGACGTTGCCAGTTTGAGCGTTGTTATTACGATAGTTACTTTTCGGGTTACGATATTGGTTTATTTTTTTTACTTTTTATATTTTTTGGATTTTGAATTTCAAATGATAATGTCGATAAACTGGGGAACGCCCTGTATTATTTCACAGACTGTAGAGTTAATTTTCTTTAGTTTTCAACCGACTTCAAAAAAGGAGGAGTTTCTCAATTCGACTGTAAGTTTTTTTTTGTATGTATGTTACGCGATTACTCCGCCAATTATGAATCGATTTTAATGATTCTTTTTTTGTTTGGTAGATCATACTTCAGAGGTGGTCCCATATAAATTTTATTGAAATTGGTTTAGAACTTTTTGAGAAAATCAACAAATATATACCCAGATAATATTTTGGTTGTGGTTCTTGTTACATATCTTCGACAAATATGAGCCGATTTTTAATTATTTTTGTTTTATTGAATAGCTTATACTTCAAAGCTGCTATGATAAAAGTTTTCAAAATAAAAATCACCCCTAAGGGTAGGAAAATAGGGGATGAAATCGGTGTTCAGCAGTTAGATTAGGATTTATCACTAAAAATAGATGAAATAAGTAAATTTTATTTAAAAAAATAAAACCGACTTCAAAACACTAAAATGCTAAAAATAATCCTAACACTTAAGTTCCTAATCAGTTACTTTTGGAGTCAGTGCCAGCCGATAAGAGATTCGATGTTTTTGTTTGAATACTTAAGATTTGTATAGACTCATGAAAACAAATAACTTTATCCAATAAACTAGTTATCTATTTCTAACTAATTGTTAGTGTGCGAAAACTATTTTGTAACATTAACGCGGCATGCAAAACGTATAGATTATAACAAAATGAAGTTGGGTTAGGAAGTTACTTTCTTGCGCAAACCCTTATGCCGGATCCACACGCTTGGCAAACTTCAACATATTGTCACAAATTCAAACGTATGGATAAACTGTTTGTCTTGGTTTGCATAGGTTTGCAAGCGGTTGTAGCCGATCCGACGACTGTCGGTTTTTATTACAAATCAAAGGGAATTTGCCGCAAGCGCTTGCGATGCGTCCACACGTTTGACGTTTGTAGGGATTTGGTGTTTGCAGCAAGTGCCAAGAGTGCGGATGCGGCATTTTTTTTTTTACTCTGATCAAAAATATACCTATACATCGAATGATAGGCCAACTTGATAGCTAACAGTAAAACTGTGCATAGAGATGTTTAATCGAACAACTGCTATCATAAGAAAAGTATTCTTTTCCCCACTTTTCAACACCTAAAGACGCAGCGATTGTCGTAACAGCCACGTTTTAATGCGCGCTTATGAACCGTATTTAAGAGTTTTTGTCTGATATTTTAAGTCACTAATTCAGGAGCATATGTTTATCCGTTATCTAGTCGCCATAATACAAGCTTCGCTCAGTTTTGGGCTAAGTAATGGGCTAGTTTCCTAAAAAAAATCTAATTAGTCCGTCAGTTTGATTACAGAAACAGAAAATATTGGACACGTATTTTTTCTTTTCTCAATCAAACAAAAAATTATGAAGATATAGCTCGTTATAGTACCGCGTAACGTCACGCCTTGCTAAAAAGTGTCGCAAGGCGTGACGTCACGTGTTCATGTTGATGCGGTTTATCTTCGTCATTTTTTGTTTGATTGACAAAAGACAAAATATGGGTCCAATATTTTTCTAATCTTTCTATCTAACTGACGGAATAAATAGAATAATTTTTTTGACTCAGCCTAGGAAACTAGCCTATTGATGCGATTGTAGAAATAATTTATCATTATTATTTATTAGAAGCTTGTAGTATTATTCAAGGAAACTATGTTTTTGTTTCTGATCTGCTGTATATTGTACTATATTGTGGTACGTATGAACTTGTTCCTAAACAAAAAATAATTAATGAGTTAAATCTCGATTTATAACAAAATAAAACAAAAACAAACACTTCAAACAGGTTTGTCCGCGGAAGCTATAATAGATGTTGGTAAACAAAATTATCAGAAACAAAATAATTGAGTGAGGTGGCGTTATCTTGTGGTGATTGATCACGCTGATCAAATTCCAGCCGTATCAAGGTCGCTGGAGAAATTGATACATGCCATCAAACCGCTGCATATTCCAGCTGATTAAAAAAAACTGGTCATGTACGTCTATGAACATTCAGAGTCCAAAGTCAAGTACGTCTAAGCCTACCACTTAAACCCAGTGTCAGAAAATATTTAAAAAATATGTTATAAATTGTCAAAACCTACACAACATTTTGAGCATAGCCATTAATTCTAGTACTTATACTTCAGAAAAGAATTTATATTGAAATCATTGAAAAACCAAACAATAAAAATGCTAATTGTCTTTCTTCTTTTTCTTCTGAATATTCTGACCGATTTAATTTGTTTATACATCGATTAATTGGCCAACTTGATAGCTATAAACTGAGCATAGGGATTTTAATCGAACAATTGCTTCTGTGCGAAAAATATTATTTTCCCCAATTATCTCTATCTAAAGTCGTAGCGATTGTCGTAACAGTCACGTTTCACTGCGCGCTGTTTTTAACTGTATTTTTTTAAATCTACAACATTTCCAAAAATTATGAATTATATCTACATTTCTAAAAATTATGAATTACGGAAAAAACAATCACTACAATAAAACAATAAAGCTCACTGACTTATTTGGTAATAAAAATAACTGGTTGAATAAAACGTTATTATTAGTATATTATAGTTTCAAGTGTTACATAAAAATACATTTACCAGTGTACGACTGGCAAAGTGCAACGAAATGTTAGTTTTATCGACTGTTTATCCTTGATATATTACAACTAAAGATAAACAAAAGAAATTAAAAAAAGATTTTGAAAACAATAAGTTTTGTCATTTAACTAGCGCGTTGATGTCGTTTAGTCAGCGCTACAAGAATACCTCGATTTTTATCATACCTAGTTTGCCAACTATTTCGTATATTGAATAACACTGTCTTAACATAATATGTTACATTTGAATGAGATTTTCATCATTAAAAATAAAACTGTTTAAATAAAATACTCTAACATTTCCGTTCCGAGCTTCACTCTACACAAAGTTGGTAAATATTATGTACGTTCGAATAAATCTAAGTTTTCATTATTGTTATAATACTCGAAATAAAAATAAACTTGCCGTTCCAAGCTTCAGAGTTCAGACAAAGTTGGTAAATTATTAATTATTCTTGTAAATGTATTACATTTTTCAATAAAGTACCACAGACTCTTTTTGAGGAACCTGTTTATTAGTTTAATATTCACATTTATTGTAAGTAATTAAGTACTTAATTGTGATAATATGAACCAATTAAATAATTTTCTTTCTTTCTTTCAAAATCCCTAAGAAAAATTGACATTATAAAGTAGGCTATTATTAAAACGACAAGAATCCTGCCTTGCACTTACTACATGCCTTATAATTTTTCCCATAAAAAAGGCTGTCAAAGATTTGTTACGCCATTTCTTCTCATCACCACGCGATATGTAGTCCCGAAGCAGTGGTAGGGCAAAGCTATATTTTGGGACGTGCAAAAGTGACCGAAAGAGGGCCTATATACTAAATAAAAAAGTAAAAAAATATAACAGAATAAACTAGCATTATATCAGGTTAAAATATAAAATATTTGCACGAGTAAATTAAAACTTTGTTTAACTTCAATCAGTGCTTTTTGTTTTAAAAATAAATGATTGCGAAATACTTCACATTCCCCAACTTATCCATTTACGGTCATACCGAACTAAAAGTCAATTTGTATTATTTAAAAAATCCTTAGTAAGTCAACGCAGCATTCCAACCAATTAATTTTCCCTTATGTTAACATTAATCATTGTTGTTTAAAATATTTTTTGCCACTAAGTATGCGCTGGCGGCAAAGATATTTGTAAATTGACAGCCGAATATATAGAGCCAGTTAAAACAAATAATTCATTAGAGTAATTGCCACGCCCAGTCAGATAAAACATATAAGTGTCAGGTATATTGATTTCTATAAAATAGCCTACTTTATCATAATACAGTAACAGTAGGTAGACTCTCATTTACTAAGCATGCACTTGCATAGACAATGCACCCAGAAACTAAAACAAAAAGCAGAGAAACCCACCTAATATAGGTTGTGAAACCTGCAAGAGGAATGTATGGAACGTTTTTCAAAAAAAAACTTGTGTTTGCGATGGCTATATTATTATTATTTTGTTTATTTATATATTTTTTTAGGCCAAAAACCTCTCGCCTCTTGGGCGGTAATAACCGGCAATAGCACAGTTGGCCGGGATCAGGGCAAAAGAGGAAGAAATCGGCGGACGATGCGTGCGGTATCAAGCACCACCGCCTTCTGCATCTTTGCTGGAAGCGCGCCGCCGACAAATCCCAGTCTTTTCAGGTGTACACCTAATGTGACTGGGATTAATCCGTTTGCCGATATAACAATTGGTATGATTTCAGTGGACGCCACTTCCCACATTTCGGTAACCTCGTGTACTAGGTCCAAGTACTTGCGTTGCTTTTCGGTTTTATTTATATTATTATAGTGTTTTTTATTTATATTATTATTATATTGTTATTTTGTTTATTTCGTAAGTTAGTCGACCGTTACAGTTAAGGTGTAAAAGCCTACATTTCTCTTCAAAACTATTTATCATATAACTCAGGTGTTTCTTCATTCAAATAGCTCCTACTACAGCTACTTCGAACAGACGTTTCTTTGGTTCAGATCGAATTAGGATTGAATGTAGAGTCAAACGCTCTAAGGGGTTCCTAATTTGCTGCGGATCCCCAAAAAGGTCACTTAATTTTATAATAATATTAACTTCTGCCCGCTTCGTCTGCTTAGACTTCAGAATTAAACCAAAGAGGAATGAATAATTATATTATTATTCCACGGAAACACAAAAAAGGGATGAAAATTGTCCTATGTGTTAGATTAGATCAAACTCTAGCAAAATTTAGTTAATAATAAGTAATAAGAATATAGAATTGACCATAATATTATATTGTTTTTTTACTAATAAAAAATGTAGTAAAATTGTTTACAACAAAAAATATATCTCAAATCGTACATTTCCAGGCTGATTGGCCAAATATACGAGGTTTGTGAAGATATGATGGAGAAAACTTGAATAATACCATTCTAATAAATATTAAAGCGTAAATATAAGTATAAATAAATATTGAGGGCATTTTAACTCTTGAAATTGCGAGTGGTCGCATGTGATCCCTTAAGCAATAAAAATTATATAGTTCCTTGTTTCTCTGGGATAGAGGGTTACACTCTTCTTTCAATCAATTTACTGGTAAGTAAGCCAACTCCTTTTGCTGATACTGTGGCTTTACTTTTCCAATTAACGGTAGTAAATCAAGATGTAGTCGATCTCCATTGACATCAGGTCAATAAAATCCTTATAATCACGTATGTAAATGTGAGCTTTGGATGGACTTATTATTTATGTATAACACTCGTGAAATTGAAACAAATTATAAATAAATGCCTCTGGACTGGCATTTTGGACAGTAAAAGTACATTATTTAGTGGTTAATTTTGTAGATATAAAAAATATATGAAAAATAAATTGTCTAAAATATAAAACAAAATATTATATGCTTATTGATAAAAAACTTTGCAAATAGTGCAAACATTTTTGACTATGTGTGGGTAGCCCGATTGGAAACGTCATCATACTTATATCTGTCAATTTGTTTGAAGTTAAAGATGAACGATTTAAAATCAAGATACAAACTTAGGCGCTGCCCAAACGTGGAGACTTTTAGTTTCCAGTTACCGACACCGAACACTTTTTGATCGTCATGAGTATGTGTTAAGTGGAAGCAACTGGACACAAGAAATGTTTACGTTTGCGCAGAGAGTGGATGATTTTATACGTTCTACAGAAGTCAAATATTCATCGGTAGCTTGTGTCTGACACGAGGCACAAAAGTATCCACGTTTGCGCCCTCGCTAACTGCCACACTCAGAGACTTCAGTAGGCTAGTTTCCTGAGTCGAAAAACTATTATTCTATTTGGTCCACCCAATAAATTATCAAAAAATATTGGACCCATATTTCGTCTTTTGTCAATCAAATAAAAAATTACAAAGATAAAGCGCATCAAAGTGAGCACGTGACGTCACGCCTTGCTTAAAAGTGTCGCAAGGAGTGACGTTACGTGGAACTTTAACGGGCTATATCTTTATCATTTTTTGTTTAATCGAGAAAAGAAAAAATACTTGTCCAATATTTTCTGTTAATCCAACTGACGGACTAATTATATTTTTACAGGAAACTAGCCCATTAAAAATAAAGTGTTGATTAACATTTTTGTTCATTCAATAGAACGCTTAAAAGTTTAACAATAAAAGTTTAAATGAATAGAACGAATATCTTTTGTCATAACTAAATGGGAGTACGAATAGTGACAAGTAATTAAACATTATTAAGTATACTTCATAATTTGTCACTGAGACTGATAATTATAATTATTTCTACGTGGTAGTTACGAGTGTTGCCATTCTTGTGTATGAGCTTGACTATTCTACTAGCGCTAAGAGAAATACATTCTACAATTAGTTCAGGTAGGTCGAACCAGACAGATTTTGATATAATCACAGGTTAATTAGTTTATTTTTAAATCTGTCATACCGTAAAATGTAGTTAGATAATTTAACAATTTCCATTTTATTTTTTTATATTTATTGATGACGGTCTGGTGTAGTGGTTCGCGCTCCGGACTACAAAGCAAGCGGTTGCGGGTTCGAATCCCGCAAGGGGAAAATGTTTGTGTAATGAGCACAAGAATTTGTACCAAGGTCATGAATGTTTATTTAAAAGTAGTTAAATATGTTTATCCGTTATCTAGTCACCATAGTACAAGCTTTGCTTAGTTTGGGGCTAGATGATTGGTCCGATTGTGTAAAACGGTTTATTTATTATTTATTCACCGATTTCAGGTACAGTTCCTAACGGTAACGCTTGTTTGTTATTATCCATTCGTCTTTGGACTCAACACTTTCTTGATGAGAACAAATCTTGAAGGTGGGTTTCTATTGTTAAAAAGCTAACAATAGGATTCCCTTTCGACAGCGACACTATAACTCTAACCTAAATGACTCGGTAAAAATAAGGCCAAATGTGTAAAAAAACGAAATAATTCAAAGGCAGGAAATTGAGTGTGATCCATGCTCGTCCTTGCTTTATATCAAAATCCTAAATGGAATCAAACACTTAAGAACAATAATTATCATGTTTTAAAACGATATAAAGGTTTTCATTTTTTGAATTAAAATTATTAATTTTAAATAAAATTATTTAGACGATACTTAGCAATATTATTTCTTAAAATCACGAAATAATTATGACGATAAATAATCACATCCTATTAAAATGATTTCGTCGGTCTACCAGTGTAGGTGTATACTAAGTCGTGTATTCCTTGGAAGTACGTTTTACCAGTACACATCTAAAACTACTTTTACAACGAGGCCAAAATCGGAATCGCACATTCATCGTCTTCGAAAATGATAATTTGTTTGAAAAGGCGAAAAAAATTCTAGCGATTTTGAAGTTGTTCCCATAGTAAAAGCTATTGTGTATCAGCAACTGACTAAAAAGAAGTAAAAACTTCTAATAACCTGTGTACAGTTAATAATAGTTAATAAATATCATCTCTCTTATTATTAAGGACCACGTATTATTGGCGTTATACAAGGGACTTCGAAAGGCTGATGATGTTGATAATAAATTAATATTTATCATATCACCAAGTAAAAGCCAAGTATTTTTACGACATCACCATAACTTGGTCCAGCACTACCGTGCCCCCGCATAATTATAGCGACAATGCATACCAAGTCGATTGCGAGATCATCTCGATTGTGCTCACGGCGCGTCTCCATTTTTATTGTCCGATTGTTCAAACTGTCGTCACGTGTGGTCCCTGAATACAAATTTTACGAAGTATTTATGTACTGTACGGGTGAAAAATACAAAATACAGACACTAATCATCATTCTGTTTATTAAAAAAATATAAGAATGTTAAGCAGAGACTACACAGTATAGTAGCGGTTTAAAGTTTGCCAAACTGATACCTTATTCGTGCTGCAAATGTATTTGATGACCTACATGTTGTAAGCAAACTATCGATCTCGGATCTCGGAATAATACATAAACGTATAGACAACGGCAGGGCAACCTACCCAAAAAGTTAAAGATCATAGAACCGATTTTCAACTTTAAGTCCGATACGTTGTAAACAAAATCGATTGAAAAAATTTGACGTTTTGTAGTAGGTTGACGAGCTGTTCTCTATACAAGCGAACAAAAATAATATAATATTCTGATAGCTTAATTTTGTAGTTAACAAAAAACCGCTTTGCAAGAGTACAAACACATCTCTATGATGACAGCCAATATTTTTAGAATAAAGACAAATGTATACTACTCGGAACAAATAAATAATATATGATGACATGCGTCTTAAAATAGAATAGAAAGACCATTTACGATACGATACAACTTGCACACTTTCACACTTCATACATGCACACTTTGGGAGTAGAAAACTATTCTTATTAAGATACTATTCACAAGCAACTCCATCTCTTAAATAAATCAAATTAATATTTAAATATGAACAGCAAAAAAGTATGCTAACATTTCACTAATTTACTTTAACTGCGTCAAAACGTTCGGAACTTCGGACGCAGTTTACAGAATAAAAAACTTTAACTAATTTTCTTGCACTCTCAAACGCAATCTAAAAGGAAACGACCAATCATAAGCTTATAATTTGATCTAGAGCATGAAACATGCGCCTGCGCTGCAGCCCGGAATATTAGTTGCTGTCAATACAAGTAGTAAGTCCATAACCAGACTGTATGGGAAAAAATACAGTACGCACACAACGTTTGCAAAGCCTAACCGATACAGCCAGTTTTATGCTCAAACAATGTATGTTTAGACTGTTACATATGTAGATTGTTAGGGTTCCGTATCCAAACGGCTGACATCGGGTCCCGGTTACTAAGGCTCCACTGTCTGTCTGTCTGTCCGTTTTACACAAGGCTGTATCTTTTAAACTGTTTATGACAGAGAAAACACTAGAAAATTTCAATGTGTATTACTGTATCCTCTTTAGCACCAAATAATTACAGAAAAAATAATGAACGTGTTTTATTCAGCGTTTTTTCTTGATCTTAATAAATATTGTGTGTGTAGTGGTGGTGGTGGTGGTAACATAACGGTCATAAACTAAAAATCTGATCAGCTGTGTTCTGCCGCATTTGCATTCATTGGTAAAACTAAACTATTTACAAATATAGTTTTAAATGTGGTGGTACGGAACCCTTTATGTGTGAGTCCGACTCGCGCTTGACCAATTTTTATCAAATTAGTTAATTTGTTATTATATTATCATTATCATCATGACAGCCTATTGCAGTCCACTGCTGGACGTAAGCCTCCTCCAAAGAGCGCCAAAGAATACGATTTGTTTTTTCTTTTTTCATCCAGTCACTGCCAGCCATCTTCCTAGGGTCGTAGGTTATTAAATGTAAAGTTTTAATTCTGGAATAATTAATAAAGACAACGTGATCCCTTTTGGCAATATTACTTTAACTTTTGTTTTGTTTTTTCTGTACTTTAACGTAAAAACCACATTGCTCAAGTACTGTTTTGCGTTTATGGTCCTATCTAGCATCCATTTAAAGGCTTGATACTCACTATACACCGGTCTACCAGTTTAAAACAATAGTTTGTTTAGGGCTATAACTCACTAGAGTGTCGCGTTTCCTCACAGTTAACAGGCATCTCATGCATTGCAGCGAGAAGACAATTGGTGTGTAGAGCAAAGTTGAAGCGTTTACTTGGGAAACCCGTCGACATTATCAACTTTTCCTATTTTTTATGAGTACTTTTTTCTTGAGATTACTTAACTGTTTGTGCTGTGACATCGATCGGTTTGTGTAGAATACATTCCTGTTGAAAACCTTAAAGGTATGTCTCGATAGAATTCAGATGATATCGCCGATAGCCGCTACTAAGGGCTCGCTCGCGCGGCATTCGAGTTTGAACGTTGCACCGAAAAGGGAAATGTCTGAAGAATGCGACTGACAACCCTGATAGTTGGGTTGAGCTGGTTGTTCGGTGCTATCGCTAATCCAATTAGTCGCCATGTGAAAATTGGATAAATTCCATGTACATGGGCTAAGTGACAATACTCATACGCTAAATGAAAAATTCAGGATTTTTCATCACATTGCATTAGCCAGTTGCACTTCAAAATACTTATCTACCACTGTTTTGTTTTAGTCGTTATTTTTTATGATTTTTTGGTGATGGCCATCGGTATGGTTTTTGAGATATCGAACTATAATTATCTATTGGCTTAAAAAAAGATAAAATTTAAATAGCTTCAGTAATAAACGCCCCATAAAAAACATCAAATTTAGACGTTCTTAATATTAAATAAAAAAGAGTTAGATCTTATGTATTTGTACAAAAATTTAAATAAAATCAGCTGTGTTCTGCCGCATGTACATTCATTAGCTTAACTCATAATAATGGGAACATACTAAACTATTAGAATCATGTATTATTTGTAAAGTCCGTGGAAAATATAAATAAACTTTAAAATGTTCGTAGGTTTTAGTGGTAAAATAAAAAATAACTAAATATATATCTCTCAAATTTATCTTTAGAGTGCGACTTGTTATCGTGTGCTAACTTTCTC
Source organism: Anania hortulata (assembly GCA_963576865.1). Classification (NCBI taxonomy): domain Eukaryota; kingdom Metazoa; phylum Arthropoda; class Insecta; order Lepidoptera; family Crambidae; genus Anania; species Anania hortulata. The sequence goes on from OY756400.1 coordinate 5,667,606, forward strand.
GCACTTTATCTCCTATCGATTTCTAATACTCGTAGTGGTTTATGCTAACTCCAGTACAATTTGTAGGGTAACATTTGCCAGCCAGCCTAGATTTATGTCTCCATACAATGACAGGTAATTGATTGCTGCGCGGGAGATGGATTTGTGCGCAATTGATAAGAACGGGGAGCTTAAACGATAGCGTTTTTTGTTTTGCCCACTTAGCGATAACTTAACGGGTAATGGACGTAAGTTTAGCTTATGTATTAGTAAGTCATTAGTGTTATTCAGAGTTATGTTTTAGCCCTCTTATTAATAGAAATAAAGACCAGATTTAAACTATGACTTAAATAATAGTTAATCAATTTGAAATATTAAAAAATTTGACAATTGGGTACCTACATTAATAGTCTCAATTACAACGAAACCTTATTTAAAAGAATATAATTAAGGTACTGAGTTCAAATCCAAAAATGACAGCTTACAAAAACAGATGGGACGTGTAAAAGTGCTTTTATGGCCTATTTGCAAAAATAAATTATTTTGATTTTTTGAGTGATAGGATAGCAACTTTTGACCATTATATTAACAATTTGAGGTTATTTAACCATTGTGATAATTTTACGAAAATCAATAGATCCTGATTAATAATTCTATTTATTAGTAAAAAACACCTGAACTCATTTAACGGGTTAGCTAAATAATGTCCTCGGTCGCTCTGTTGGAAGAGCAGTCATCGTTAAAATCCCACCGGAGGCAGTCAATTTTGTGAAATGGACATCTCCTGAATGTTTTTCGAAATGCTTAAATATTTTGAGTCACCAATTTATGGGAGTTACGCTCAGAATAACATTTTATTTACGCCAGCTAATACAAAATAGACTTAGGAACTCCCTACCTCGACGACGGTAACATATGGGAAATCTAATAATTTTAAAGTTGCTTCAAAAGTAAAAGTTATTGTAGACGATTTTTTATACACCCTATATAATCAATTTGCCTCACAGTTAACGTGCGCTTTTACTTGCATAAACACCATAATAAATCATATGTGGTCATTGAACAATCATTCCGACATCGGAACTAAGATTTTCTAGCTAGGAGACCAATCAAATGTTAATTTAACCTATTACATAGCTTAATTATAATTCAAAAGGAATACTCAAAACTAGTATTTTTAATGTCAATCTTAAGCGTATTACAATAAGGATTAAAATAAAAGAGTCTAAAATGAATAAATATTCATAAGCCCTGAGCAATTCACGCGATTTGTCATAGGCCTTTTTCAGGGTAGATTTATGGCAAAACGTGTTGAAGCACTTTTCCATTATTTAGCTGCCATATTAGAGAGTGATTGCTTTATCTTGTCTCGATCAAAATATGCTATAATGGTAAATATTTAGCCAGTAGTCTGGTCGTCGCCTTGTACGACCAAAATATTTCCTAAGAATTTTACTCCGCAAACATTTCGTTTAGTTCCATTTTGCGCGGGAATGTTGAAACAAATGCTGTTTTAATTTATTGAAGCTTATAAACTAAACAAGCGCACGCGCTTCACATTTTCAGATCACTGACAAAAATATGCTAAATCTATCGAACAGTTGAGGATAATACTCTCGCTTTAATCGCATGACGAAGATTAACGCACTAGTTCGATTCCCTGTTGGATAAATAGGAAACGAACCTTTTTAAATTGGCCCGGGTTAAGTGTGCTGGGAGTGTAGATGCAAAAAAGGTTTTAAACATTTTAAACCATTTGGTTTTAAACTTGGTTTAAAACGTTTTAAATTTTATCTTTTTTTAAGCCAATAGATAATTATAGTTCGATATCTCAAAAACCATACCGATGGCCATCACCAAAAAATCATAAAAAATAACGACTAAAACAAAACAGTGGTAGATAAGTATTTTGAAGTGCAACTGGCTAATGCAATGTGATGAAAAATCCTGAATTTTTCATTTAGCGTATGAGTATTGTCACTTAGCCCATGTACATGGAATTTATCCAATTTTCACATGGCGACTAATTGGATTAGCGATAGCACCGAACAACCAGCTCAACCCAACTATCAGAGTTGTCAGGCGCATAAGAATTTTACTCCGCAAACATTTCGTTTAGTTCCATTTTGCGCGGGAATGTTGGATCAAATGCTGTTTTAATTTATTGAAGCTTATAAACTAAATAAGCGCACGCGCTTCACATTTTCAGATCACTGACAAAAATATGCTAAATCTATCGAACAGTTGAGGATAATACTCTCGCTTTAATCGCATGACGAAGATTAACGCACTAGTTCGATTCCCTGTTGGATAAATAGAAAATGAACTTTTTTAAATTGGCCCGGGTTAAGTGTGCTGGGAGTGTAGATGCAAAAAAGGTTTTAAACATTTTAAACTATTTGGTTTTAAACTTGGTTTAAAACGTTTTAAACCATATTTAGTGGATTAATATTGGGTTCTAATCGATTTTACTATAAGAATGCACTAAGGCTTCAAACAAAGTGATCTGATGATTACACCTATTTCCCTATTTAGGATATTTACTGATACAGGCAAAATGTAAAAAAATGAAAAGTTGCTTCATAATCTAATAAAATCAAACTTTATTACATATAAAAATTGCATAAAATCGACTATCTTTATTAACATTATAATGATTTTTTTTGTACTTTACATCTTTTTAATTATTTTCCATATAATTTAAAAATGATGTATTACTTAGAAAATGCGACGTTGCCGTTCTGTAAGGTAAAATAATATCATAGGCTATTTTGATGTACAGCAAAAAACATTCGAAATATGCAATGGCTAAGCGCGAAATAGAAAAAAGCATCCTAACAAAAATGTTAACATAATTTTAAATAAATACGCGTATCAAGATTGTTTTTAGTTTATTTAATCCTAAAAAAAGAAGAAATATGATTTAAAACCTCTACATCTTTATTTTAAAAGTATTAATTCATTACTGTACTGACCACGAGGTCGTTGTTTTAAACCGTTTTAAACGAGTTTTAAACGGGTTTTAAACCACGGATTTTGGTTTGAAACGGTTTATTTTCAACTATAGCTAAAAAAAATTGCAAGTTTGTCATTGATCGGTCGATTTTCAATGACAAACTGCATCGTCTGCTAGACCCTTTACGCGAGGTTTGTTTAGATTCTCAACGTACCTAGCGTGCTAAAAGACACGGTTTTTGTTGTACCTCTACGTACAAGGAAGACTCAACACACACTACCGTACACCTATTACCGTGTTGTGGTACCGTCGTTGTTTCTGATTTCTGTAACACAAGTGCTTAAGCTAGTGTTGCCGATCGATAGTCAAACTATCGCAAGACTATCGATTGGCCTATCGATAGGCGAACCGATAGATATGGCTTTTTCAGATGAAAACTATCGGTAGTTTTAATATCGATAGTTCGGCAACGCTAGCTTAAGCTACTTATCATAGGATCAGAGCAATGTATGTGATGTTGTCCAATATTAATATATATGTCTAATATTATGCTACACACTAGCACATCTACCGCCTCCTCCGATATGTGTGCGTTGTGCGTAAACAATTTTACCTTCGTAAAAAAAAGGATTGAATTGTGATCAAAACCAAACCAACAAACATCAGGATAAACTGACTACTTATCTTTAGTATCAAATATATTTTTGACAAGCGCTTCGAGGTCATGATGAAGATGTTGATCAAGATGTTTGTAAAATTCAAGATCATAACACTGATTAAACATGATGGAAAATAATTAATTGAACTCGACTCTATATTCTAGATATTATCTTCACATGATTTACTGCTATGTTATTGATTATTGAGATGATTATCTGAATTGGTAATAAGTACAAATAACCAAAAATATGAATCCGTTTAAAAAATCTTTGAGAATTTTTCTTTAAAAGACTCGAAATCCTCAGTGGTAAAGGCCACTGATTACAACTATAAAAATAATACAATTGGATCTAAACATTGCAGTGTATCCAGAATACAGTTTCGTTTTGCTATAAAAATTAGTAGTCTCCCGATTTTATTCGTAATTTTGAAAATAGTAACAAAGTACAGTAAAGTATGCGTAACGTCCCACTGCAGAGCACAGGCCTCATCTCAACTATGAGGTGGTTTGGGCCATACTCCGCGTGGACCCAGTTGGTGGAGGAGAGGTGTTGCAAAGCCAGTGACTAAACCTTACTGCCGCACTAAGCCTATAACCTTCACGACTACTATCAAGGGATATTAGCCTTGACCAACTTTTAAAGTACCTTCCGAAGCACATAGATGCTTGTGATAAATGTCACTAAATATGGTTGGAATGGTCACCCATCCAATTACAATCGTGGCGTAGGTGGCTTAACTTTAGTAACCACTACCGAAACGCTACCGCCACAGCTACGAGCACCTCTACAAAAATAGTGACACACCATTATAGTAAGTACCTACTTTCTAAGTTAAACAAAAAATTAAAATAACCTGTTATACATAATTAAAAAAAACATGAATAAAAAATGAAGAGGTTTCTCAAAACTACTCGTACAAACACATATTCCAACTGTACCGTAGCGAGCAGCAGTTTCAATTGTAAAAAAAAAACACTAATTGACAACTCCTGCGCATTCAGTTCCGAGTATCAAGGTGTCTTGTTAATTCACTGAATTACAACATAATAATATGTACTACAGTAGGTTTGCCTGATCGGTGGCGAAAATATTTTATTATATTTATTCAACAGTAAGTTAATGGCAAGTCATGAAGAATTCAAATTCAAATTCAATTTTTTATTAACCATTTCGTTACATTGCATAACATTGGTACGTCAAAATTTACAATTTCCATAATCACATTGTCAAATAATTTACGATCACTTAATTTATAACTGAAAAATAATTAAATATAAAAATAAAATAATTTCAACTTAAATAAAATAAAAATGTCAATAGAAATTAAATTTTGTGTGTAAGTCAGAAAATGAACATTTCATAAATTCGTTTACATCATCGAAAGCATGATTTAAGAAAAATACCTTAATCACTTGTTCGAACGCATTAGAAGACGCAAGAATAGAGCTAATCTGACAAGGCCCCCGATTCAGAATCATTCGATGGCAAATTGTTGACTGAAAAACCACGTGACACTATATGATTTAACATTAGCGTCACGTGATTTACCAGTTGTCAATTCGTAGTCGAACGGTTCTGAGTCATACATTTAGTGATCAATTTCGGACCGAGGTCCAAAATTGATGACTAAATGTATGAAATCCACGCAAAGTTATGAAAATAAGCCATCTACTTTAATTTTACACATGGTAACTATTATATGTAGTAAGACTTCATAGTTATTAGCAACACTATCTGTTGGTGCTATTTTATACAAACTGGACGTAAATTTCAGCAAATTTTTTATTAATTTTTAAAATAATCATGTTTGATCATGGATCTGATATGTTAATATTCATTTCAGTTTTGTTTTTTACGGAAACTGAGTTCGTTACTTCATAGATCATTTTTCCTAATATCTAATATACGAGCACCTAAGGAGTTTTGGTTACAGATTTTACCATCCACTATCCAATCACAAAAACGAACCCTGTACATATTCAGCTCCATTTGTTTCTCCCACTCACCCTGGAATGCTGGGATGAGTGAGTGAAATAAGTCATCGTTGAAATATCGTCAAATATTTTGCGGAGTACACGCAAGATTTTTGCAATCGCGTTCGTAATACAAGGTGCGCATGCGCGCAGCAGGTAGGACACGATCATAATCCTACTGGATCTAATTCTATTATACACCAAGTATCTTGTTGCTTCACTTAATTGTTGGCACGGTATTTATTGATACTGGGGAATTAATGTTTTTGCCGGCAACGTCGTGGGAGATCTAGAGGCATTCTGATGGTGGCAATAGACAGGAATGATGCGCTTGCGCATTCTCCGTCACATCCTCCTTGTAACGATCTGTTTGTCAGATATAATGTGTTTTAATGCATATTGTATTCATTACGAGCTGTGATAGATCTTTTATTGTGTACAGATTTAAATCTTTATTAATAAGATGATCTCTTTAAGGGGAGAGTTCCAGTCGTATTCTAAGTCTATGGTTCCAGTAAACCAAGGTTTCCCAACCGGACTCTAGTCAGCTCTATCCTAGACAAAAGTAGCAAAAAGAAAGGCGACGCCGTTAGGGGCCCCCCTTAAAAAGGTTAGGTTAGGTTGGGTTAGGCTGGGTGCCCCTAGTAAATCCATTTTTTATAAATGGCCGAGTGGAACTTAATCTTCCGAAAGTTCCGAACCTCTAAAGGTTACGGAAGTCTTATAGCAAACCCTCCAAATGTAATAATTACTCTTGCCCCATCTAGCACCATTGACAATGGGGTAGTTTTCTAAAAAAAATCTAATTAGTCCGTCAGTTGGATTAACAGAAAATATTGGACACTTATTTTTTCTTTTCTCAATCAAAGAAAAAATTATGAAGACATAGCCCGTTAAATTTCCGCGTAACGTCACGCCTTGCGACACTTTTTAGCAAGGCGTAACGTCACGTGTAAACTTTGATGCGCTTTATCTTCGTTATTTTTTGTTTGATTGACAAAAGGCAAAATATGGGTCCAATATTTTATGATAATCTAATTGACGGACTAAATAGAATAATCTTTTTTTGATCCAGGAAACTAGCCTATTGTACCCCGACTAGAAAAGTGCCAAAAGGATGTAAGAAAATTACATCCTTTTGGCACTAGTTCCTGTTTTTTTTATTAAGTTTGTTGTATTGAGATACTTTTGGTCTAACCTCATAGTCAATAAGAGTATTCTCTGTGGAGAGCGTGTATTTTCGTCTGTCATTAACCGCTTTCATTTTTTCATGAATAAAATTTAAAATTTTAAAAATAATAATTTTCTCTTTATTAAACCAGTTTACCTCACTACCCAGGAAACGAAACGCCAAATCAATATTTATAATTTCATAAAAAGTGTACTATTTCGCAGTCAAACCAGATTAAATTATTCTGCGAACGCTTGTTTACTAATTCATACAAAATAACTCGCTTGCAAATCTAACTAAGATCCTAAACACACTAACGATTTGCATATTCCTACTGAAAATATATTCAAATGACAAGACAAAAGATAAACCTTCTTATTATCTGATGAAGTTATAGCAGTTCCCTTGAAGTCGCGAAGGTAACAGGTTTATTTACATGTCAACACAGAATTTACCAACAAGAGCTGTGGCCTTTGATGAAGGAGGCATTGAGGACTTTATTTGCGCGGAGCTTGTTTATGCGTGATTAAAATCTGGTGTATTTTTGGTTGCTACAAAGATAAGATTTAAAAATGAAACATTGTTGGTCATTGACCTTAATCCGGTATAAATAAGAAATCCGAGAAATCTGGAAGTCATTGGAGAGGCCTATGTTCAGCAGTGGACGTCCTATGGCTGAAATGATGATGATGAAATAATTATACCAGGCAACACACTATTGTCACATCTGAAAAAAATGCCTGGGGCGGCTTCTAGCACAGCAAGACCTAAGCCAATTTTCAAAAGTATGATCGAACCGGTAATCGAATCCAGGGCCCTTTGCGTTTAAGGCGAACACGTAACAAATCAATGTATGTGATTGCTCTGATCCTATGATAACTAGCTTAAGAACTTGTGTTACAGAAATCAGAAATAACGACGGTACCAAAACACCTAGACCCGAGACGATATAGAAAAGTCCGACCGGGAATCGAACCCGGGACCTCAAAGATAGCGCGGAACCAAGTCCGGTATGCTTGCCTCTCGGTTAAGGAGGATGTTATAATGCTATGTAAATAAAAACACTTGGTACAACACCACCTTACGTTCACGATCGAGCAAACCTATCATCCAATCATCGTTCCTCAGCAATTTACATAAAAATGTTTTTAGATTTGTTTGAATTATTCATTGATGTAATTCCCACTTATTTCAATAAAAAAATCTACATGCGTATTTAACGGGCTTCAAAGATTCCATATGGTCATGCTAATATATCGCATACATTTTAACCTGTATTCATATAAGTATCTCAGTCTTGAGAAAGCCATCGCTGTTTTGAACTAGGTATTTTGAGGAATTATTCGTTAATATTCGATCATATTATAATTTATTCAAGACGGATATCAAATCGGCGGCTTATTTCTAGCAGTAGACCTATCAGCTGAGAATGGTCACATTACTTTAGGAGCTAGTATTTTGTATGGATTTTACTAATTGATTTGCAATGAAGATGTATCTACTAAAAGTTTTGCGATAACTGCACTTTTATACAGACAACAGCTCATCTATCTACCACAGAACTTGATATTTTTTCAATTGATATTGATCTCTATGACTTGGACTTGAAGTTGACAATCGGTTGAATGACCTAAACTCTTTGGGTAGGTTGATCTGCCATTGACTCACATCATTACAGTACGCAACTGCCATATCTGGCATATAATACCTATCGGTCTTTCCCAAGTTTTTTTTTACTATCTTGAGATGAGATATCTCGAGACTTCACTTATAAATACGGGACATAAAGGCAAAAACTTGCAAAATGAACATGTCCGTACGTCAACCCTGCTACTGCTTGTCGATTGTGCAGCCCAGCGGAGCAAACAAAAAGCTGTTAGTCTCTTTCTGGGCTCATGTGAAAACAAGACGCGGTCTGATAGGCCATAGACTAGCAAGACATGGGTTGAAGTTAGAACTCAATTTAAGTTAATTCAATAAAAAATACATACAAGAACACGCGTGTTATGATGGTACTCTTAATTTTTTTACTTATAGGTACTGATTCCAAAGGTTATATTTCGTAGTCTCGGGACTTTCTTTCTTACTCATACAGGATAAATGTAGAGTTGTAAATACGTCCCTCTGCAGGGCGCATAGGCATAAGGCACAATGGGATGGCTTCTGGTCAGTGACCAGAAAGATTGTTGTATCTAAGCGCTAAGATTAACTTATTGTCAGATTAACGACTAATATCAAGAGATAGCTAGAGATAGATTAGCCAGCAACATATTTTAGTGTACCTTTGGAAGCACGGAGATGCTTGTGATATATATCACTAAATAAATATGGTAGAAGGGTGCCCTCTGACAATGTGGAGCAAATGGAAAAAAAATACCAAGGATCGGGCCTACTGGCGTGCATTGGTAGAGGACTATGTCCAGCTGTGGACTGGAATGAGCTGATTATGATGAAATATAGTTGGAATGAAAATGCAATGGCTGAAAATGCTTTACGCTTGCAAAATGTATGACAGGGCCGTGAGAAATTGAATACTTTTTTACTAAGTACAGTCGTACTTATGCAAGAAAGTGAACATCTGACAGTTATCAGATCATTCAGCTTATTATACTCGTTAAAATAACAACAGATTGGAGCCGATAAGCTAGCCATTGTACCGTGAGCGATCGCCGAGACAGCGCATGACTTATCACTTCTAGTGGATAATTTGTTTCTACGTGTAGAGAGGATTAAGTAATGCAGGCACTTATCCAATTCATTTATGCATGGAAAAACTATTCATTCATATCTTTTGACGGATTGATTTTATTTACTACCGTAGACTGTGTTTGGCCCTCAGCGCAAAGGTCTCGGAGTAGTTTTATTAGAGATTTTAATACTACCGTAGTGGCACTGTGTTTGGCCTTCAATGCAAGGGTCCCGGGGTAGATTCCTGGCCAAGTCAATTTAGGGAACGAACTTTTATAAAATGACTTTGTTTGTTAAAGTTGTGTAATAAAATTTCATATAAACATGAATTTCAGAACACCTATCTTACATATAAAGTGGGATATTTTATTTTCTTATATCATCGCATCGAGCACTTACCCTAGAGCAGCAACACGGGGACCATCTTTCTCCAAAACACGTCAGTGATTTTTCACTTACAATAAGTATAAACTGACAAGTTCTGTAAATTTTCGCCAATAACAAAACAGTACAGCCACAGATCAATTATTGGAGGAATTTTCGTTAAGCAAAATAATGTAATTTCTACTTCATAGGGTATGTGCTCCATGTAATCGCTTGGGTTAGATATAGCAATGTTTAAGTACGTAATTGTCCATTGATTTGTCAATTTAGAAATTTTCTAAATTACTTCGGGTTGTATGTGCTGGTAGACGCCCCCGGCAAAACAAACCCTTGTCTGATACCACAACACAAGGATATTAATAATAATAAAGTTGTAGAATTATCCGCAAATTTCTACAGCCTAGTGAAAAGCTCTGGCAACAAACAGAACTACAGAATACAACTCAGCCACTCAATCCCTTTCAAACACATCTACTTACACAACACCAACAACCGAATGAAAACCTTTTCTTACATTAATGTGTACTGGGATTTCACTTGGCTTATGCCCGTGATTTCCTGAAGTCCCAGCTGAAAGCTGAGACACAAAAGTGTACAACGATCAATAATAATAATAAATTGTTTTCACAATCACACCAATTATCTGGCCTCAAACTAAGCAAACCCTGTACTATGGCGACTAGATAACGGATAAACATACTTAAATACTTTTATAAACATCCATGACTTAGTTACAAATGCTTATCACACAATCATTTGCCCCTTGCAGGATTCGAACCCGCAACCGCTTGTTTTCTTTAATTCTTTACTTTAAAACTTTGGCGGATACTTGTAATTAAAACCCTTACTTTGAGCCATATTTTTTCAGTGTTTCGACACAAACTTTGTGAATTTAAAAAAAAGGATTATATCTCCTTTGAAGTAGTCACAAACAATTCAAAACTTTATTTAAGTACTACTGTTACCAGTGGAACAAGTCTTAAATGCATAAATAATTTAATCCGTTCCCTTTTGAGATCCGTCCGATATGCGATAGTACGCACTTGGGAAATATTATTCAAGGATAACTGGAGTTATTTGGACTGTAGTGTCAGTACAGAAATATTATTCTGCTGCCTACAAAAGCGTCTTATTTGAAAGAAAACCGGACAAGTGCGAGACGGATTTTCCCACCGAGAGTTCCGTACAAATTTGTATTATAAATAGTTAACGTACATATAGTTGAAGTCTCGCAGTTTAATTACAAATAATAACAAAATTTAATTACAAATGTACAGTTTTCAGATTTTTTGCTGCACTTGTCTGCACACAGACGATATTACTTGCCAAATTTATAGTTCATACATAGTTCTAGGTCAACGGAAAGTACCCTGTAAATTTTAGTTTCTTTGAGAGTGTCGAAATATACGTTTTATTGCAGAATAAACGGCGTATCTTTTTTACGTTTGATTATTTTACGCTTTTAGGGACTGCAGACCTGAGTATATGGTTTTGATTTCAACTTGATAACTCCACGCGTTCCCGAGATAAAGGGTCTTGATAGACAAACGGACAGAGAGACCGACAGACAACAAAGTGATCCTATAAGGGTTCCATTTCTTCCTTTTGAGGTACTGAACCCTAAAAATGTAAGCTTTTATCATACAAACAATACAATATACAGCGTTTTCTTTTTCTCGTCTTAAAATAATGTTTTCGTGGAAATCAATTTTGCTCTTAGTCGCACAATGTACGACTTACTAATTATTAAAAAGAGACAAACCCTTTTTTTGCTTGCAGTAAAGCCTCTAAACCTTATGTACATTATCGCGTTGTTAAATAAGAAAGGTAATACTTAGATATTTATAATTTTCGAAACTGTGTTGTAGTAAAAAACAAAATAAAAACGAAACTACCTTTTAATAGGCCGTTCCTGTAGGCGGCCTATATTCTAGGATTATATTCTGGAAATCAAAAAGACCCCGTATTATTGAAGGTCCTATATTTTTGTTTAACTTTGACTCTACTGCCTAAAATACAAAATTGACTACGGAACCAACCACGAAATCGTAAAAGGCACTACCATAAATAGCCAATTGGCTATTTGGCTGTTGTAGGTCTTATAATGTTAGTCCTATTAAAAAATTGTTGTATATGTTGTGTGTAACCAAAAATTATTATTTTCTACTGCTAAACTTAGGCCTCCGCCAAAGACTTTCAAATTGCAGGAAGCCGCTGGCTTTATTAATAATATGTTAATTACAAAACAAAATTGAAGTAACTGTCAATCCAGAGAATGCAATCTATACAAACATAGTTTCTCTGTATCATTTATCTAGTAGATCTCTAGTCGCAGGATAATAGAGTCATTATAAGGCATGTCACATTTTTTGCTCATACTGCCCATGGAGCCATATAATTGACTGATGTTATTGCCCTCTAACGGTTACAGAGCTCAATTCTGATATAAAAAGGGTTTTTTTAATCAACAACAGTTAGAAAATCTCTGTCATTTTTTATTTAGAATACTTTCTTAGCCTATTTTTAGTGTAAGTCCTCTACAAGTCAAATCGTTTGAATTACAGCGATTTTATTTCCTATTTTAGCATCCTTAGTCCTAATTAGGGTAATAATTAAGGTTCTGTACCCGATGGGTACCAAGGCAACGTCTGTCAGCGGACTGTATCTCATAAACCGCAATAGTTAGACAACTGAAATTTTGACAATGTGTTTATTAGTAAAGTCGCTTAAATAATAAAAATGAAAAATAGTAAAAAATTTAAGGCTTTACTTAATACTTTTATTTGGCCGCTTTTTTGTTTGATTGCTACGGTACCCTTCGTGTGCGTGTCCAACTTGCTCTTGGCCGGTTTATTTTAAACCACTTCTGAAGTAAGTACTATTTAATTAAATACTCGTAACATCATATAAATCAGTTCACATTTGGGTAAGATGTCGCGAATCATAGTTAAAAAAACAACAAAAAGTTAAAATTGAGAACCCTCTTCTTTAATTAGACAGTTGAAAATGAAGATTTACAAACAAGTCAAAACATATAGATAAAATCAAACAAGAGACCTAAAACTAATACAGTATAATCCGAAGGCCTATTTTATTATTGCTGCTTAGATTATTTTAGCAATTTTTAGCTAAACACACCTTGTAGCTTGCACGCGTAATGATTTTGATAACCACAGATTAACGCGATTAATATTGAGAGCTCAAGAAAATATTCGTTACTGTAGTGCAGGCAAATTAATTACGGGGTCACACTGGACTCATTAATTCTGCGTATGATTTACGCCCAGTCGTACATGTCGGTCGACATGGGCCCATAAAGCATCGTCCGTGCATTCGAAAGGGATTACTACATTAGCTACACGCTCTTGTTACAGCTTTGATCAGGGTTGCTAGTTAATAAAATTAAATTAACTTAATAAACGTCAGGCAGCATACTCATTGTCATTGTCTCGGAGTAAGGAATTAACATCCTAGTATTACGAGGTACTAGACAATGTATTTTGCCAGGGGCGTCTGCCAGCACACCCAGACTCGAGTTAACTTAGAAAATACGTTTTTTTTTTTTAAATTGACTTGAACCTGGAATTGAATCCGGGACCCTTTGAGTTCAAAGCGGATTACCGCGTTACTACATCCATTAATTTAAAACATTAAAAAAGATTATTAAGCCCACTTGTGACACATTTCTCACCTCAACTATGAGAAGGTTTGGGCCACACTTCGCTTACTTGTTATATGAATTTAATGGAAATAAAAACGATAAGAATAGTTGCTTCCAACAAAAGATTATTTAATTATTTAAATAGCTATGAACTAACACTTAAATAATTACTTTTAAACTTTCGTTTTACATGCTTAATACACACTAAAACGAATTAACGTGAACAATAAGTAGGTACCAACATATTTAGCTTTTATTTGCCTCACGTTTTGATCGGGTGACACTAACCTATGAATGATCGCCTTAATTCCCGTTTAAGTGTGTATCAAACACTGAAAGTGGAAAATAATGTCAGGTAAGGACCGACTTATAATATGTTTCAGATCGAACTATATTTATTTTATCTAAACGGAATTTTATTCAAAATTAGTTGTTTGAACTTTCACAAATATTAGTGCTTATGATACAAATTTTGATCTAATTTTATCCCTATTTAATAACGGGCACTGGTTTTTAGGGTTCCGTAGCCAAATGGCAAAAAACGGAACCCTTATGGATTTGTCATTTCTGTCTGTCTGTCCGTTCGTATGTCACAGCCAGTTTTTTCCGAAACTATAAGAATTATACTGTTGAAACTTGGTAAGTAGATTTATTCTGTAAACCACATTAACATTTTCACACAAAAATAGAAAAAAAAACAATAAATTTTGGGGGTTCCCCATACTTAGAACTGAAACTCAAATTTTTCTGAAACTGAAAATTTAAACTGAATAGTTTGCGCGAGAGACTAAAATATGAGCCCCCCCCCCCCCTGTAACTTCTAAAATAAGAGAATGATAAAACTAAAAAAACGAAAATTTGTTTGAACGAGATCTAGTAACTAGATTTTTTTAATACTTCATAAATCGTAAACCGCAATTTACCTTTCGTAATGTTATGGATTTTTTTCGTAATTTACCATTACCCTAACTATGACTCGATTGTCGTGACGGGTGAACTTTTACATAAATAGGTACCTACAGTGTTGTACGGAACCCTCGGTGCGCGAGTCCGACTCGCACTTGGCCGGTTTTTAATCCAGTAGGACTAATAAATGATTAAGACCCATATTGGGACGCGGTAGACAAAGATAGCTGTATAGTTAAGAAGCGAAACATAAATAGCAACAAGACCAGTAAGTAAATTGTTCAGAATATCCAAATGTGGGATACAAAGTTAAAATACCGCGTAGGGATCGTGAGCTTTTACTCCGCTTAATGATCACGATCCTAAAACCTGAAGGACACGACTTCAGAGAGACGTTCCAATACACAAATCTTCTCATCGGACATACAGGGTGGCCATAAAGTAGTTTCAATATCATTTAGGCCGTGCTAACTTATTTATTAGATTATATTATGATCTGTCACTAAATAACGTGAAAAATATAATTCTATTTAGTATTATAACTATTTGTTTATTTATTTAAACTTTATTTCACAAATAAAAATCGTACAAAAAGTGGACTCTCTCTGCCAGTCGACCATTAGGCTAAACAGAGATGTCGAACTATAATACTAAGTACATAAGTTGTAATGTAGGAAGAATGTAGTTAAATTTTTTAAAATTTCCGGTTCTTTAAAATTTTTAAAGGTTCCGTCTCTTAAAAGAAAAAAACGGAACCCTTATAGGATCAGTTTGTTGTCCATCCTGTCTGTATGATCCGTCTGACAAGATCCTTTATTTTGGGAACGCGTGGAGGTATCAAGTTGAATTAGGCTAGTTTCCTGGGTCAAAAAAAGATTGTTCTATTTAGTCCGTCAGTTAGATTATCAGAAAATATTGGACCCATATTTTGTCTTTTGTCAATCAAACTAAAAATTACGAAGATAAAACGCATCAAATTAAGCATGTGACGTGGCGTGACGGTACGCGGAACTTTAACGGGCTATATCTTCATAATTTTTGTTTGATTGAGAAAAGTAAAAATACGTGTCCAATATTTTCTGTTAATCCAACTGACGGACTAATTAGATTTTATTAGGAAACTAGCCCATTAAAAACGTATCTAGTCCAGTTTTTAGAAGCTGTGGAAAACATCAAATTTCTAAGCTAACATTTAAAAAAAAGATATAAGATAAGCCGTTTATGCCGCAAAAAACGTATATTTTGACACTCTCAAGTGAATAAAAATTTATAGGGTACTTTGCGTTGACCTAAAACTATGAAGTTTGGCAAGTAATATTGTCATAAACTACAAGTACAGGAAAAAGTCGGAAAACTTTAGATTTGTAATTAAACTACAAGACTCATTTCCTGAACTTCTAAGCTTTTAATGTTTGCAGAACCAATTAATTTAAAAAGACTTGTTACAATGCTTTCTACCTTAAAAAAATAAACAACAATAAATACACCATCCTGTATATGAATCTATTTAAAACCAATGAAACAGTACAGCTTTGATTTGCAATAGTTAGATTGTTACTGGTAATTGGCAAAACAAATTATCGTGAATAATGTAAGTACTGAAAAAATTGTAAACAAACAAAATATTCGCCATCAGGGTTGTCATGAAAAAAGAACCTTATGAAAAAAGGGTAATAAAAGGTAGACGATTATTTGAACGACAAGTGTGCATGGACTTAACCTGCTTAGCTCGCACTTACTTCATGTCTTATAACTATATTTCCTGTAAAAAAGGCTGACAAAGGTGACTGAGTTTGTTGCGCCGTTTCTTCTCATCACCAGCCGATATGTAGTCCCGAAGCGGTGGTAGGGTAAAGCTATATTTTGGGACGTGTATAAGTGCCCGGAAGAGGGCCTATATACTGAATAAATGAGTATTAATGAGTATTAATGAGTATTAATGAGTATTAATGAGTATTAATGAGTATTAATGAGTATTAATGAGTATTAATGAGTATTAATGAGTCAAGTCAATAAAGTAAGGAAAAGTCAATAAGGAAAGGAAGTTCTTTTTTAAGGTTCCGAAGCTAAAAAAGATCTCTTATAGGATCACTTTATAAGCCGTCGGACTGTCAAGGCCCTTTTTAAAAGGGAATCGTTAAGGTATCTTATCTAAAACAATCTTCTAAGTCAACGAATAGATACATAGATAAAAAAGTTTATTTGCAAAATACGAAGCACACACAGAATTTTGAGCTAAATTTAAAAAAATAACAATTTTAAGGTGGGGAACCAATAAAATAACATTTTGATGAATAATTAATTAAAAATTATAAAACAATTGAAGAATAGAAAATATATTACAAGTAAAAATGCAAACAAGAATAAAGTGTGTGCCGAAGCGATGCAAAAAGCAGGTACTCAGTGCTGGTACTGCTCAACGAGCAGAACAATGATTTTCAGCCACTGTTTAGTCAAGTTTACGCATCATTTATACTCGCAAGGAAATCAAAACCTATCATGAAAGGCAAGAAGCAATATCTTAAACACAAGTAAAAGAAAAACTCCGGATACCGAAAATTTGTAGTTAAATCATAAAAAATATGTTTTAACTAACTCGTGAAAAGCGTTAAAAAACTTCGGCACTCGCTTACGATAACGATATTGCCCCGTCCGCTCGAAACGAACTTTTTACATATACGTTTGTACGGAACACACGACTCCAACACGCACTAGGCAGGTTTTTATCATAAAAACTGACTTGGACACTGTTCCAAGATCTTATAACTAACCGAGGAGAAGACTGTGTACAGTGAACCTAATATTTTGACTGATGAGGCGAGACTTTTTGACTTTTATTTTTATAAATATTGGACAAAATCACATAGGTACATTGTTCTGATCCTATGATAAGTAGCTTAAGCACTTGTGTTACAGAAATCAGAAACAACGACGGTACCCCTACACCCAGACCCGAGACAATACAGAAAAGTTTTTTTTCTTCATCGACCCACCAAGAATCGAACCCGGGACCTCAGAGATAGCGACACCAAGTCCAGTATGCTCGCCTCTCGACTGCGGAGGAGTATTATTCGGGTAAAGAGGATCGTGTTAGTAAAATTAGTAAGGATCTATCTTGGCTTGTGCCAACCCTAAGAATAGATATTGTTGAACACATGTGCCGAGGGCTGTGTATACATTACTGAAATTCGTGTACTCTCGGGATAATTTATTACTATGTTTACATTGCAGCCGTTAGAGAATTAATTACTTCAAAATGGAATTTCTGAGATCATGTTGAATAAATCTTGCAATATTTTTTTTACTTCGGATTAACATGTTTATGACACAAGACCTTTATTTGTTGAAAAATCATTTTATGAGTGGTTGTACGATACAAATATCAATGGGGAATATGCATGTTTTTTTTATTTGGTCCTAAAATAAATAGTACTTAATTATAATTGATAAAACTTTAATAATTTTTGAAATATATTGATATGTACCTGACTTACAGCCCATTAAAGTCGTGTGTTAGACAAGGAGATCCGATATGTACCGTGTGTCACAGTGACGTCACATTACACGTCCGCCATACATTTTTCATAGTAAAAGTTGTTTTAGAAAGAGATAGGTATACCATAATTTCTAATTACTATATTACGGTTATTTTTTACCTAAAATCAATTCAAATCATCATCATCATCATATTTGCTTATAAATATAGTAAACACCATATATTTTTTCATGCATATTCCATAATAGTTAAATGAAAGTACTCTTACATTTTGTAAAACAGAGTAAAAATATAATTATGGTTTGTTTTTTAGTTATTAATCCTCTCTGTCCACACTACGTTAATGTGGTACCCAACAAGGTGTATGATAATCTGTTTAATGTAGGTACCTATTTAAAACAGCTGTGTAGTATTATAACATTTTAAATATAACATTGTGTTGAATGGGGGAATATGCATGTTTTTTTTTATTTGGCCCTAAAATAAATAGTACTTAATCATAATTAATAAAACTTTAAGAATTTTCGAAAAATATTGATAAATACCTGACTTACAGCCCATTAAAGTCGCGTGTTAGACAAGGAGATCCCATATGTACCGTGAGGTCACATTACACGCCATTCATACATTTTTCATAGTAAAAGTTGTTTTAGAAAGTGATAGGTATACCATAATTTCTAATTACTATATTACGATTATTTTTTTCCTACAATAAATTTTGTTTTCACTATTAGCACTATAATTTCATATGTTTTTTTATAAATATAGTAAAAACAATATTATATTTTCATGTTAAGTTTTTGTAATTAAAATCAAATAGGTAAAAAACAAAATTTTCTAATTAGGAAACGAATTTAAAAAAATGTGTCATGACATTCAAGGATGAATAACACTCCTACGGTTAGATTTTATGGTAAAACCTGTTATGAGTCAGCTACTATGTTTACTAATTAGGTATTTTACAAAAATAATTCCTAATAAAACACGAATAATTAACATTTTGATACCTCTAGAGCTTGTATGATACTATCATATCTCAGAAAATGATACCAAAAATTTTTTAATGATTATTTTTGATACCATTTTAGGGTTCCGTAGCCAAATGGCAAAAAACGGAACCCTTATGGATTCGTCATGTCTGTCTGTCTGTCCGTCCGTATGTCACAGCCACTTTTTCCAAAACTATAAAAACTACACTGTTGAAACTTGGTAAGTAGATGTATTCTGTGAACCGCATTAAGATTTTCACACAAAAATAGAAAAAAAAACAATAAATTTTGGGGTTCCCCATACTTAGAAATGAAACCCAAAAAACATTTTTTCATCAAACCCATACATAGGTCTTCAAAAATGATATTGAGGTTATGGGTTTAATTTTGCAATAAAAATACCATATCTATGACTCGATTGTCGTGATGGGTGAACTTTTACTTATATAGGGACCTACATGTTAGTACGGAACACTCGTTGCGCGAGTCCGCTCGCACTTTGCCGGTTTTTTATATCACTTGAAATTGTGTTGAACAAAACGGTTGGTTCAGCACGTCTGGGAGTAATATGTGACGTCCCTGCAAAAAAAATCGGTGTCCTCGTAAGTAAACTCAAGAATGTTAAATTCTTACTTCGCGACTATAACAAATGGTGAACTATCTGACTCACATTTATTTAATGCGAGTAGTGCCTTAAATTAGCGTCTCGACGCGTGTTACTACGAATATCGCACGAAAACTCTTTAAATAACGGTTCGTAACAACGCGCAATGAAACTTGGCTGTTAGGATAATCGCTGCGTCTTTAGGTAGCTAGAATTGGGGAAATATTACTTTTCGCATTTCGCACGCAATTGTTCAATTAAAAAACCCTATGCATAGTTTATAGCTATCAAGTTGGCCCATCAATCGACGGTTAAACAAATTAAATCGGTCAAGAGGATAAAAAAAGACACAGAATTAGGATATTTTTTTGTTCGTTTTTTCAATGATTACAATATTTATTTTCTCCTGAAGTATTAGAAACAAATGCTATGCTCAAAATGTTGTGTAGTTTTTGACAATTTATAGCATATTTTTTAAATATTTTTCTGACAGTTTGGGTTTAAGTAGTTGACTTTTGATATATGCTAGTTACACTCGCACTTATCAATAAGCAGCCTCCTTGAAAACCAAGTCATAGATACTAGATTAAACTATTCTCATGTTATTCGTGTCTTCAAAGAATCATTATTGAGTGATAAAACGTAACGCTTTTCAGACATGCAGGCATCTTATCAGCTATCAACTATTAGATCATTCACACTCGATTTCCGAGCTTCTAATAACCGATTAGGATCGAGATGTCGGATCGATAAGCACTGGTGGCAATTAGCGTCATGGACAGCGCGTAGATCGATTAATCGATAACTTCTATCATAGCGAGTCACTCGCGAAATCGGACATGCGCGCGCAGGGTAATTAACGAGATTGTAATAAGGTTGTTTGTTTATCGTTAGCGGTCTGTTTTTTTGGCTATTTTTACTTTTACAGTCTAAGTAGCATAAGCTCGGGCATAAGCCCGCGGCTAAATCTTATCAAGACGCGTTAATCATTTTATTAGCAATCCTTTATTATAATGTAACATTTCATCCTTTAAAAACTATTCTAATTTTACCATATTATTTCAGGGTTGCCTTTTCAAAAAGCACAAAACTGAAATCAATCGTTTTAAGGATTGTAAATTTTTTTATAAAAAATATGTTTTTAACAAACATATGTACTTTCGAATTATTTGATCTATATAAATCACTTACTTTACTGATACAGGGTGACAACGAAGTTTAGGTTCATCATTAGTCACTCAGAACCGTCAAATCAAGATGTATACAGGTACTTATCTTATATATAAAATTCTCGTGTAACAATGTTCGTTGCCGTACTCCTCCGAAACGGCTTGACCGATTCTCATGAAATTTTGTGAGCATATTGAGTAGGTCTGAGAATCGGCCAACATCTATTTTTCATACCCCTAAGGACCACGCAGACGAAGTCGCGGGCAACAGCTAGTATTTTATATACGTTTCCATGATTGCTAACACTAGACAAAATGGTTAATAATGTTGAGTTACTATTTTATTTTATTTTTTATTTTTTTTAATACAGGTACTTATATTTTATACATATACGTTTCCATGATTGCTAACACTATAGACAAAATGGTTAATAATGTTGTGTTACTATTATATATTATTATTTTTTTATTTATTTGCCAGACTGTGGTCATGAGATGACCAATAAAAATTTTGTGAAAACCCATTTATAGAATAGGTATGTATAAAAATACCCATTTTGTATAGTGTTAGTTATAAAGTTCTTGACCACAAAATGTTTGTTAATGTTGTATTATGAAGGACAAGGCTCACCTAGAAGAAGCTTATTCACTCGGCAATAATTTTGAAGGCCTTAGAGTTATTATTAGTTATAAGAATTTGAAAATGGACGCAGGAAATAGTTTTTTTTTTTAATAATGAGTTAGATTCAAATAGGACTTTCGCAAATCCAAAGTTACTAGACTAGCTGCTAGCATTACCTACTTATATTCAATTATTATTATCATAATAATGTACTTAATGTAATAATTACTTATATTTAATTATTATTTTCATAATTAAATATAAGTAGGTAACGCTGGCAATTATTTCTTGCATGACAGATTATGGTAAATTGTGCGATCCTTGTCATTTGTACCACTTTTCGAGCGAATTTTTTACAGTCTCACATTTGTAGTGGATAAAGGTAATAATATGACATATTAAATATGTAAATAAAGTGCTTAGCATTCAATAAGCGTTTTTTAGATTTTTGTATTTTTTATATAAATAAATAAACAAATATTTGCCAACATTAACTAACCTAACCTAACCAATTACAGAAATCAAAAACAACGACGGTACCATAAAACCCAGACTCAGACAACATAGAAAGAAGAAAGAAAAGTTTTCTACATTGACCAGACCGGGAAAGGAACCCGGATCCTCAGAGTCCGGCTTTCTCGCCTCATGGCTACGGAGATCGTCAAGGTTAAATTTTTAAAAAGAAATCAAGTAATCAACAATTGCTGGGATCCGAACCCAGGACCATTCGCTATCCGTGCGACTGCTCATCCACCTGAGCTACGGAGAACATAAGTAGTAATATTAACGAATTGATGTTATTGAATTACTCGTATATTGAAACATAATCCTTGATATAGAAACTTGCATTTATTGTAAATGTAATAAATAAAAAGTTGATATAATTATTTTTCCAAAAATCATAACTTTCGCATTGTATTTTTTTTTTCAAATAAGGTTTTACTATACGACCTACCTAAGGAAAATATTTAGGACCACCATAATAATGACTTCACCCTGTTTATTAATCAAACTGTTCAAATACCATTATTAGTTTAATGAAAGTGATTTAATTTAATCCAATTCGTTTTGAAATATTGGTCACTTTTAACTTTTGAGACCAATAAAGTTTTGTGAACGTAATTATCTGGATTTTTTGGGCCTTGTTTAACACGCCAATTATAGGTTTCTTTAAGTAAATGTCAATAATAAACAGATTTAAGATAAAACTTTAAGCACACTTATTCAATAAGAAATACTATCTCATTTATATTGCTGCGCATGTGAATAATATGTATGTGTGTGTGTGTGTGTGTGTGTGTGTGTGTGTAAGTATAACTAATTTTGGCACATTGTTGTTATTTAAGTATAAAAACAGTATGCAAATCAGTTAAAAAGATAGCTTACCTTAATAAGACAAAAAAATTATAAGGCATATTAATATTGTGAAGTATAACAAAGAAGGTCATTCATCTCCCTAACTTCAATAAATTTTATCGCTACAATATGTAGGTATAATTTTCATACAAGTCACACAAAAACCTAATTGAGATATTTTACGTTAAGCTCCACATTTGCATTTTATGCTAACCAGTTACATAAAAAGTTCACGAGAAACTTTAACCTGAAACACTAAAGCACTATTCATCACTCACTGACACCAATCAAAGCACAATTCAATTAATCGGTTTATCGATAACACACACTTCACTACCAACTGTCTTTTCGTTTTCGAAATGTCCAATCCAATCACTTAAAAAGTCCTCTTTCATTCCTATTTTGAAATTCGAACGACGGATTCTAGTGAATAGTGTCGAGCAATGTTTTTATTTGAAGTTTATAGATATTAATGAGCGGGTTTTTGTTGCAATGATCGATTGATATTTGATTGTAAGCGACAATCTAGAACGTGTATGCGGTTCGCTGGTTTTTACACTACTGAGACGGACAAGGCGCGTCGCGTAAGCTTCGGACAACACAAATAAATAAAGCCGATGTACAGACAGCCGGTCTGCGATTTATGTCAAAAACATATATTTGCGAGTTATGAGATTTAAGTCTGAAATTCCATGGAAATTAGCCACAAAATGTTGCTTAAGTAAAACATTCTCACTTTGATTTAAATGCATTTATACTAAATTGTATATAAAACTCCTCAAACCTGACAACTTTAGACATTTAGTTTTCACAAAAATTAGATATAAATTTACACAGTAAACAATATTTGAACGTAGAATCAAAAATCGTATTGATGACAATAAGCTAGGGGATTCTAAGTTTCCTGCTATTGGTCAGCTCCGCAAAATATTCCCGTACGATAATTACGATTTCGTTTCGTATGCGAATTAGAATTCTAATGCTTTCAAAAATACGTCACCTTTCTATTTTCATTCATTTAGAACCAAAGAGAATTTATGGTACAACAAAATCGCCACTATTGGCAAAACTTGTGATTTGTTCATTTTAAATTTACCCATTAATATTTGTCTAGTAATAAATACAATAAATCAAATATATCTGTGCCTTTCTTGCATTAGTCAGTGACTCTAACTAACTGAGCTGTAATATTTACAGCTGAGTCAAATATGGTAAACAATCAAAATGATCATAAAATTTAATGGTGTCGTCATAAATCGCGTGCATGCATTGCATATAAATGTTGACCCATCACTTTTTCTTATCAAAGAGTTTACGAGCTTGATTCACTTAAACATCCCAAACCGACTATTATAGTAATAGTGGATTGCTTTTGTACAAGAAAGTGAAAACAAACAAAAAAAGGAGTAATCAATCTCCTGGCTGGTTCCTATTTAGGGGCAGCCCTCCTGAAAAAGTATTTTTTAAGCATTAGAAATGAGTCTCGACATTATTGAATCACTCAAAATAGTTGAGTGTTGCTATTAAATTGAAATCTTGTACCTATTTTCGTTTCACGCAGAAAATGTTAAAAACCGGAATGCAAAAAACGATTGTATTAAAAACCGGTAATAAATCGCTTAAAACGGAACGTAAATAAAAATTTACCAAGTCAAATTTCATATTGTGTATGTTTACTTGTCAACGTCATTCTTATGTACTTTCTACTAGTAGAAATCTAAAAACGAGTGGGTAGGACAGGACTACTCGTACTCGTAGCAGAGTTCAGGGAATTAATTTTCAAAAATAGTGATTATTATATACTACCTATTCGCAAGCGACTCTTGCGATTTCGTATTCGAATTGGAATTCGCATGATTCAAAAATACGTCTCCAGGTTTTTCACTTTTACCCTCGTTGATGCCTATCACTTATCTGGCCATGTGGTCATTGTTTCGACGCATTACATGTCCATACCAGCGCATACTAGTTATTTTCCCGCATTTTTTAATTAATTTTGTATTGCGGAAACACAGATTGCTATTAAATAAAGAAGAAGGAGACATAGATTTAACTACATGAAAACGAGACACAAAGGCGCTGCTCTCCCACTGTTCAACCGAAGTGTCTTGCCTATGCCCAGCAGTGGACTAATGTGGGCTGATTATATTGATAATGAATGAGTAACAAACATCAAACATTTTGATTATAAACTAGCTGTTGCCCGCGACTTCGTTCGCGTGGTCTTTAGTTTATATATAAATGATTTTTTGCGCAACTTTCTAGATTCTTTCTTTGAAAAGAACCTTCTCCTGACAATATTTAACACAACAAAAAAAGAATTAGCGAAATCGTTCCGTTCGTTCACGCGTGATGCGATGACCATGGGAAATGGAGATTCATTTTTATGTTATAGATAATATAGATAACCGTCAGTTTAAAAAGTCGTGTACAACTGACATTTATCATCATCATCATTATCAGCCCTTAGAAGTCTACTGCTGGACATTGGCCACCGATAAGCAGGGTGGATAGAAAAGTGACGTCCCAAAATTTTATTTAGGTGCCTCGTGTTGAGAGGTATCTGAATCACCCCTATGAATGTTCTACGATTTTTCGTATTTTCACAGTTACGATTTTTTAAATTAAAATTTGAACACGAGGCACCAAAAAAAATTTTTGGACGTCACTTTTCTGGCCACACTGTAGAAAGGCGCGCCGTTTGCATCACAACTCACAATTGGCATTTACAGTTTCACACAAATCTCCAAAAGCCCAGTTCTTAATGTATTATTAGTTATTTATATATTCATTTATCGAATAATAAGTTAAGTTATGGTTCGGACACAGCTAGCTACTAAATTACTCACCACTCGATCATCATTTTTGTCTAGTACGAACCAGGCTTAAAGCGTAGGGCCAAAGCCTACATTTCCATTAGTGGACACAATAGACAAAACTATTTATGAACCGTCTGACGGCAAGCCTTGAGTTTTCGAGTTTCGAGTTCGAGTTTTTGAGTTAGTATCTCGTATTGCGTTAACAGGTTTCCTGTCCGATGTATCACATAATGATACGTATAACATTGGTTTTGCCTATTGTGTCCGCTCTTGAACAGGTAATTTTTGACATCATTATTTAGCTTTTAGTAGAACACTAAATAGATTTACTGGCTAGATCCCTATACATATTATTAATGAAGAATTAATTTAATTATTTATTTCAGAGCCCATAGCGTTAGTAATAAATAACTATAAAACTAGTGTTAGTGACTAGTTATTTTTATTTTTCAAAATTACTATTGTAATTATATAATGAATTACCATCAATATTAAATAGGAACTGAGACCAGTCATACTACATTTGATTATCATGGTACTAACTTATTTAAAGGCATAACTGCCCTTTCTTTGTGGTATTAAAAACTCGTAAATCCTAAAGAGCCTCGCTACAATAAGTTCAACCAGTTGTGGACACCTGGTTAAGGCGCTACCAGCAAAAAACGCAGCAAAAAACCGAATGACTTGGATTAAATATTCGTTTCGCAGTTCGTGATAGTATTTGTTAAATGCTTGTATAGCACTGGGGACTTACCAAGAACGCTTAACAGTACGTAATCAGAATTGTTTTTACGAGAAATACAGTGTTTACGAGAAAAATCTATAGAAAAATCAAAACATGAATGATGTAACACTTTTTTAAAGTATCAGGGGATTCTAAGCTAGTGGTTCCGTAGAAGTTATATATTATTAATTAAACAACAAATGTTTGTCTTAATATTAGTTACTCTACATTTTGGTCATCTACCAACCAAAATATTGTACAAAGTATAAGTAAGGTGTGGCAGAAAAAGGTTTCTCAAACCTAACTAGTGTATTTTGTCAATATCTGTCGAGCACTGGTTCTTCTTAGTTACGACTAAAGGTCGTGGTGAAATAAAACACGCACGACGACTTTCATGACGGTTTTAAGACAGTGGTTTGCCATTGCCTTCTCCATTTCGCAAACTAGTCAATAACCAGTCATAATTATTGTCTAAAATAAGTTAATAAAACTGATACAAGCTGAAAAATAATTTTTATTTTCCCAAAAATAGTATGGTCTCCCCATACCCCGGTTCAAGTGTCATCCATATCGTTCAAGCCGTATCAATTTTTTTATTAAAATGGCCATAAAATTTTACCTGCCAGTTATATTAAAAATACAATAATGCACAAATGTGCCTACTAGAGTAAGGTATCGCAAAAAAATATTATCGATTCTCTAAACCCTCTGAACATGAAATTATGATGTTTTATGTGAAAAGCGGTTCAACTCTCCCGGACTTCCCCTACTGTAAAATGTCGTTCGTTGTTGCGTCACAGTGTGAAAAGCGCCTTATGGCTGTGGGTACGAATTGGCCCTAAAGCCGCAGACTATAACACTCCTATGCCTAGCAATGGACTTCTAGACGCTTTCAAAAAGTAGCATAACCAAAAATACTTAATAATAATATTTAAATGCCGTGTAGCCTTAATAAGGATAGTAAGTTACCACCAGTTAATTCAGCAAGCGAGTTTTTGCGCCAATCTCGGCGTTTCAGACAAACTCCCGCCATTATGGCGATTGACAATGTGCCAAACGCAATAAGCGCTATCTGTGATAGCTTTTAAAAGCTTTTTTGCGACTAATATGGTAGGCGTGGGCTGTGATTGATTAGGGTAACCATGGAAGCATGGAATTTTAAAACTTTGGACATAAAATGTATAATAGTATTGATTTTTGTAATGCGGGTTTTCTCTATAACCTAACCAATATTATACGTAATAAATCAATCACATAGGTATGTTCCTGTTTTATGTATTTTTTCTCATTAACAAGATTAAAAATATCAAACAAAGATTAAAAAATTAACAAAGAAACAATTTTCATTAAAAAATTAAAAATTAAAGATTTGCACACTTGTGACCAGGCTGAATACTATGACCTCATACCTTAACTATAACATCGATACTGTGTTGTAATCATGCAAATAAATGATTTGATTGATTGATTGAATGACTTGATTTCAAAACACTACTATGCCTAAACGATAAATTAAAAAAAAATAACTAATCGTCACTAAATTCATGATGGTCTTTCTCTCCTCTATTTTCCGTGCCCTGCAGGACCTAATGTTATAAATTTTTAACTATGTTCAATAAGGAAGCAATTAATGATTGCGTACCCTTATCATTTATTGTTTCACTTCTACAAATTTAAATAACGAACCATGAAAAAGATCTTACGCAAATAAGATTTTTATTTTACTTTATAGCACTGTCAATATTATAAAAATGAATCTCTATTTCCCTTGGTCATCGCATCACGCGTGAACGGATGGAACAATTATTTAGCTAATTCTTTTTTGTTGGATTAATTATTGTCAGGAGAGGGTTGTTATTAAAGAAAAAAATATGTGAAAAAGTAGCGCAAAAAATGCTTTATGAATAAACTGAACACCACGCAAACGATATCGCGAATACCAGCTATAAAATATAAAAACAAGTTGGGACGAACCAACAAATCTGTTACTACTATTGTAATTAAGTTTATACGACATTTAACAATAAAAACATAGATTGTATATTTTTATCTGTCTATGTTGAAACCAACAAACTAGATCCCTACTCCCGATTGAGAATGTTCACTGTTATCTTTGGGTCTACGGTAGACAAAAGAACAATTGATCGATGCATCATAATTGATTTCATCAATGGCTGCGGAAGTAATTAAATTTGATAAAAGCATCCAACAATAATTACTAATAGTAGTTCACCCTTCTTAGGAACCAAATATATAGTATACTATACGATTTTGACTGTCGCAGAAATTTCAAAACTGAAAAGAAATTTCCCTAAGTACGAGTAAAGGTGGGTACTGACCAATGTTACGAGGTGTAATATAACATTCGCAGCGAGCATGTTACGTTAAACTGGCTCGTTGTTCGCTTGTTTCCCCGTAACACTACGTACTGACAGCATGAATGCTCGCTGCGTAACATGTTACATAACGCCTCGTAACGTTGGTCAGTACCCACCTTAAGTTATTTTATAGTGACAAAAATATATGACATGTTAACATTTTTGAAAAATGTATAGAACTTGATTAAATTAACCAGTTTTGGCGTTCGATACCTGGCCTGAACAGTGAACTTCCAAACGATGACTTCCGAATGCTGATGAAGATAATGATAATGAGATCCAAGAAGTTAAGAAAAGGAACTATTTTTATACTTTTTTCGAAAAAAACAATGTTCGAAAAGTATTCTTTTTTTAAAGTTCTTATCCTGTATATAGACAATTTAAGGTCACCAATCACATTCCAAAATTGGAAATAACAAAAAATGTATACTTGTTAATGAACTGCCAGGTAATTAACAAAGAAAGCCTTTTATAATTGAGCAATAAATTAACTAAAACTGTTCGACTGCATGTGAGATCGTTAATTACGATCCTTGAGTCGACGACCGATTAGTGTGGTGGGTGCGGCCATTTTTCTTGAAAGTAAAGGGGTTGAAAGCAAAGCTCCCTGGTTCAATTCCTAGTAAGAGTCAATTTGGAACACAAACTTTTCAAACTTAGCTCTAGCCTGGTAGTGCTGGGAGACGGAACTGGCCTAAATTCATAGTAATAATACATCGTGACACAAAGATGTCAAAGTCAAAGTCAAAAGTCAAAAATCATTTATTTAGTTTAGGACAGAAAACTGCCACTTATGAACGTCAATAATAACATTATTGGCTCATATGGGGCATAACATGTCTTCTTATTTTTTGGGCCCTACTAGCGCTTCGAGACAAGACACAGACAATCTGGCAAGTGCTGAGAAGAAACGTCGGAACAAACTCAGTCACCACTAGCTGCCACACAAAAAAAATGAAAAGAAAATAATGTATACCTGTGCGAGCAGGGCAGTATTTAATCCAGACATTTTTGTCATTTGAATAGTCATTAACAGTATAATAACCCTTTTTATTAAAATAATCTTAACATGCGATTTAAACTCGAACATGGGTAGTTCAACATTGTTAATTGTTAATTCGTTACTTTGATACCATGACAATACCTTGGTGTGATGTTTGTAGCATGTTTTTTTAATTATTTATTGTGTGTTTTCATTTGTTGTAGGTTTATATCAGAGTTCGGATTGATGGCGGGCTGTCAAAAAATATGTGGGGAATGTGTTTCAGAAGTCTAAATACAAACTAGTTTCCTTTTTTACTAGAGTCATCATTTACGTAATGCTATTAAAAATGTTCTTTAATAAGGTCCTAATGTATTAGTTGGGTAACCTTCTTCTAGGCCCTAGGGGGTGATAACTACTACAATACAATAACTTTTTTTATTAGGAGCTTCGACCAAGCTGGTATAAGTTTTTACTTGAGAGTAAACCACTGCTTAATCCAGAGTAAGCTGATTTTGCATTTTACCAACCACAAATCTAAAAAAAATATTTGAACGGGCGATTTTGACAGAGTATAAGACTATATTGAGAATAAGTTAATGTCAAAGTGTTCACTTGTCAAATCCACTCTTGTCACCTAGAAACTGACAAGTTGTCATCTACCATTGACATTCTATTAACCTACAAAATGTAATTGTTGTGGTAATTGAAGACAACCTACAAGAAATGGATAACATGGATTTTAGTAGGGTTATCCATTCGTTCATCAATCACAATAATATAAAACTGAGTAAAGTGTATTCCTCAAGTAAGTTGAAAAAACGAAACTATTCAAGGAGTAAAGTTATTCCCGTAATAGTTAAACTAGTTTATCTTTGAGTTTGGTCGAAACGGGCCTAAACCAACTTCATAATCTTAAGATGAAATTTACTTCTCCATACAAACTGAAGTCAGCTGGCTGCAACTTAGTACGGGAAATTTATATATTTTATTGCGATTTTGATGATGATCTCATCTAAAAAGTCGCCGTATTTAAGCAGAGGAATCACCCTCTAGCTAGAAGGAAGGTAACAAATTAACACCCTTTATCTTTTGCTGTATAGAAGTTGGAACCATCAGCAATTTGCATAGTAGTTGTTTTGTAATTTTATTGGTCTTATAGAGATAGTAGTTAAATATTTAATTGTAGAATAAGCCCTTTCTGTATTAACCAATGTTACAAATATTTCTTAATTGCAAGTCTCATAGTTTTCTCGGCCTTGTCAAAATTATGTCAAAGTAAGACATTGGATCGCAGGTTCAGTATCGATTCTGGCAACTTTCTTCTGATAGTAGAGCATGCGCGAGGTAAACCCGACTGGTACAAAATTAATTACATGCACGCACTAGCAACAGGTCGGTCAAGAAAGTATGGATCACGATTTTTTTTACTTATTTAAATAAACTTTTTTTTTCTACAATCACACCAACTAGCTAGATCCAAATTAAGCAGGGGTTGTACTAAGGCGGCTAGATAACGGATAAACATACTTAAATACGTTTATAAACATCCATGACTTAAGTGCAAATGCTCGTGCTCATCACACAAACATTTTCCCTTTGCGGGATTCGAACCCGCAACCGCTATGCCTTGTAGGCAAGAGCGTGACGCTACGCCGAACCTTGTTACGCACCAAACGGTCGTTATTCTTCAAATTTTACTATATTTCTCGATCACAATAAATTATATAACCTATCAAGAAAGAATACATATTAACTTTAGAAATAATGTAATTCTAGCTTTGGTTTTGTAGAGCGATGTTTCTGATATTTGAAGTACGTCACTTCATCGCTTGACATGGCTTGTCAGCTTGACGCAAGAGAAATGACATGACGCTTTTAAAACCAAAGCCAGGGGCTTGCCGCAGGTACTATTGCTACCGCCTACGTACTGTGTGCTCCTACCATAGTCCATACCCTACAGAGCAGCAATACGGACCGGACCATCTATCGCCGAACCTTGTTAGTGATTGTTTACCTACATTTAGTATGAAATGACAAGTCCTGTCAACTCGCTCCCATACCAAAACATTACATTCACAGATTAATTAATGGCAGATTTTTTGTCAAAAAAAATGATCCTTGATTTGGCCATAAACAAAAGAAGAAGAAGAAATATATGGAATTTCTACTCTCTGCTTCAAGTTGCTAGCTACCCTACACATCAACTTTCATAGGATAAACATAATAAAAATATTTTGATTTTATGATCACATGTTAGATCAAAATGATTATCATGACAGATCCAATTATTGTGTAGACGTACTTGTCGAAACCTTATAAAAAGACTTTGCTTTAGCATTGAAATTATAATCAATGATCCGGGTAGTTAGTTTATATTTATTTCATCTATAATTAAGTTTGATAAAAGCCATCTCCTTACAATGACGCCCTGCGCGGACGCAGCGCTGCATGGCGCAAACCGCGCGTATAAATCACACACTGACACCTCATATATCTCCGCTACCGACATTGTTTTGAATATTACCAGGGCCGAAGCAGGAAAAATTGCAATTGCATAAGTTTTTTTTTTATAAATGTGAATAATAGTATACATACATCATTATATCTCTCTCTTTTCTTGCTTTACGTAATTTCTTATTTCTTGGAAATGACCGGACAGACCATCTTTTGTTTGGTAATTTGTTGGATCAAAAGATGGACACAATGAAAACAAGATGGACTTACTCAGGTATAAATAGGCTCCCTAAATAATTTAAGGGTGGCATACTCTTACATAATGTCGGAGTCGCAGCAAGTAGAAAATGGAACTGATGACGATCTTGTTTTCATCATTCTAGATCGCTTTTTATTTTCTATCAATGACTTAGTGGTAATGTCTTTTGAAGTTAGGTGTGTAATTTTTTTTGTATATGCATATTTGGAATTTATAAGCTTCTATTTGATTGATTTACCATATGAGTAGATTTACTATTACTAACCATCATCATCATTTCAGCCATAAGACACCACTGCTGAACATAGGCCTCCGCCATTAACTAATACTATTTCTTAGTTTTTGTTTATTTTACTCCTTTAATTAAGACAAAAGCTATCAACACCTCATAATGTTAGAATCCGTCAAACAGTTTAGGGTGCCAAGCGTGCCAAAAAAAATGGACCTAGGTACATACAATCAATAATAACTCAAAAAACATTGTCCTCTTTCAGCAGTCATAAATACCGTAATAGACAGATAGATACTCTTTATTGTTCACCACACAAAGAAATTTTAATTTGTGTTTACAGAAAGATGCACAATTTAGGCGGTCTTATCGCTAAAAGCGTTCTCTTTTAATAATCCGTAATTCCAGGCTCCCCTAAAATAATCGAGTCATTTATTATAATGTAAGTAATATTTCCAGTATTTTCTAGTGTTCTAAAATATCTAACTATTTATGTGTTTTAATATTAAACAAAAATCTACTAATTTATGGGCATAGATTTACTATATTCATGAAATAAATTAACACGCAATTCCTGAGTCCATACCTGTTTATCATCGATATTCTGTAGGCATCGATATGAATCTTGCGAATTCTTTGTGCGTAATCAATAATATCACAAAGTCCTAAGTAGTCGGTTGCACTCCAAGATTTTAAAACTTTTATGGAAAGGGTTAGGACTGTGACATATTACTAGAAGCGTTACATACATAATTCATACCAATAAAGTGAAACGTGGTCTATTGCTAAACCTGTCTTTGACAAATTGCATTGCATTTAAGGCCGTAATATTCGTTCAACGATAACTCTCGATTTGTGGGTTTAATCAAGTCATTTCATATGCCAGTATATTACTACCATACAAACTTGTATTTTAAAGCTTTCGAATTCTAATTCGCATTCAAAATCCTAAGAATCGTTTTAG
Organism: Anania hortulata; assembly: GCA_963576865.1. Classification (NCBI taxonomy): domain Eukaryota; kingdom Metazoa; phylum Arthropoda; class Insecta; order Lepidoptera; family Crambidae; genus Anania; species Anania hortulata. Next base: position 5,701,034 of record OY756400.1, read on the forward strand.
AATTAGGATTTGTATGATTCTTGAACTTTCGTATACAATTAGAAATCGAATGCTTCAAAAATACCTCTTCTGGTTGGTTACTTATCTTTTAAAAATTATTGTTAATTACCTTTATAAGATAGGTATCTGAATTCATTAATAGTATCAATCATAATACCTCTTCTTGCGTCAATGCGTCAGTTTTTAACCCCCGACGAAAAAAAGCGGTGTTATAAGTCTAACGTATGTCTGTGGCATCGTAGCTCCCAAACGAATGGACCGATTATGATGTAGTTTCTTTTGTTTTAAAGCTGATATTACAGTGCTGGTGCTTAGTGATATTTTATTAAGATCTGTTCAGACGTTTGATGGTCAACTCATTTCCTACTCGATAAAAGGATTTTCAGCTTATTGCAAACAGGTCCGATTGATTTGAAATTGTATGCACTGTTACCTTAGTAGTATTTCCAAGACATGACCACCTTGAGCTGATGCTGCAGCATCAAGGAGTTTGCGGGATTCCCAACGCCTAAGCAAATTACAGCAGATACAGCGTGTTTGGGCTCATAATAATGGTCTGAATTAGCAGGTGTTAGATAAATAATAACTGCGCTCGCCAACCCGCTTGCCAAGCGTGGCGAGTATTGGCAATCCCCCCCGATGATCAGTCATTGGGGGAAGCCTTTGTTCAGCAGTGGACCTCCTATGGCTGAGATGATGATGAGATAAATAATGATCGAGGCCTTGAGCTGATGCTGCACATCAATAAACTGCTGGCTTATATGAACTATTGATTGATTATATATCATATGAACAGTCTCAATGAGTAGGTAGGTGTTAGATAGATCGTGATCCTCCTTAACCGGCTATTGAACTCAATTTAATTACGTAGCTACTTACAAATAAAAAATTTTACTCAAAAACCGTAACGTGCGCTGTTGCATAACCAATATAAATATAAATAAACAAATATTGGTCCATATCACATACATTGATTTGATTCTAAGGCATTTGTGTTATAGAAATCAGAAATACCACAACCCCCAGACTCGAGACAACATAGAAAAGTTTGTTTTCTACATTGACCCGACCGGGAATAGAACCCGGGATCTCAGAGATGGCGATCCCAAACCCGGCGTACTCGCCTCGGCAACGGAGATCATCATGTAAAAAAATTACAATAATATTTAGGAAAATATATTTTAAGTACTTGGAATTAGCGGCAAACAAAATATTTTATTTTAATTTTGAATTTGTTCCGAAAAGCACCTATGTAAATGTGAAAATGTAAACGTTATTCGTAGCGTGTCTGCTAGTAATTTAAAAAGTATTAACTAAATATCACGCGATTTTTATACTACGTTTTTGATATTTAAAGCTTACAAGCAAATCAGTATTTTAATTTACTGAAAAATCATTGTTATTCTTCTTGTTTGTATAATACCTTTAATATAACTAACTCTTTTGTTTCTCGGAAGAGAATTGTTGCTGCATTTTGTCTACAGGCGTTTAAAGGCTTGTCTAAAATTATTACCTTCTTTGTAGCATATTACAACATGCAACAAGCTCAGATTCGAACAGTGTATCATACCTTAAAATGCAAAAAAAACATTAAGTTCTCTGTAGACAATTTAGATGTGAATATTGTCTTGTTTCTGTACATGAATATGACTGTGTGTGGCCAAATTAGGAGACTTTAATATAAACCTAAATGACAACTACAATTTTACTGAATAACACAAAATGGCTAAGCTTTTTTGCACGGTCACTGACAATGAAACTATGGAAGACGCTGATGTCAGAGTTTACAATCATCACCATCATCATCATCGTCATCATTTCAGCCATAGGTCCACTGCTAAACGAAGGCCTCCCTCATTGACTTCCAGATTGGCCGGTTGGAAGCGGCCTGCAGCCAGCGTCTTCCTGCGACCTTTACTAGGTCGTCTGTCCACGTACGTGGTACGTGGCTTCTATTCTATAACCTTTCTGCCCCATCGGCCGTCAGTTCTAAGTGCTATGTGCCTCGCACACTGCCACTTCAGCTTGCTAATTCGGTAGGCTATGTGAGCACCTTTTGTTTGTTTGAGGATCTCCTCATTTCTGATTCGATCTCGCAAGGAAACACCAAGCATAGCCCTTTCCATACCTCAACATCAAAATCGTAATGGTGGAATAAAGAAAACATTTCACTCCGTTTTGGGCAGTCGTGTAAAAACACTACTGCCATTAATAAAAGCAAACTCAAAAGTAAGAATTAAATTGTGAATACAATAGGACATTTTTGCAGAATAACCTATCTTTTTAAATACCTTTATTTAGGGCAGTTTTTTTTTTTCATTAAATTCAATGGGAAATTTCGGTCGGTCTGGAGTGATAGAACCAGTTTTCCTAAAATACATTTATTCAAATGGCCTTTGGGTTATAAATTTAGAAATACGAATATAGACACAGGCATTGGAACACATCCTTCTGAGGTCAATTTTCTACATATCCGCGTCGACAAAGCCACGTGTACGTACACATATGATCTGCTAAGTTATATGTCTGACTGAGGATTTATGCACAGGAATTACATAAACTTACGTCATCGGTATTGTAATTACATCTCAATGATGTAAACGTACTGAGTAGGTACTGTACTTCGTTTTCCGTTGACATTTAAAAGCAAAAGAGAGAGAGACAGCGGGCTCGCAGATTGGGTTTTATCTATTAGAAATATTATTTATTTTTTCACAAAAAATCCACCTTTATGTAATTTGTGACTAGACTAGGGCGAGAGTTGACAAGACTTGTAATATGTTTTTATTTTATTTTTAACTTGTATTTTATGAGGTACCAAATAAACATTTTTTCTTCTTCTTTCTTCTACTTGTCATTTCATACTAAATGTAAGTGAAAAATCACTAACATGGTTTGCAGAAAGATGGAGGACCATCTTTCTACGTTTTGCTACTCTATCCTTATTACTCAATATTCAATCGTTTTATTGCATTCCATATGGTACAAAAAGGTGTTACATAGTTATGGTATCTCTATGGACCCTGATATGCACAACAACATTAGGAAGTAGGTGCATTTATTTTAAACATTTGTTGTATTAAGTCGATACTTGTATTATGTTGATAAGTTGATCAACTTAGTACAAGTTAATCAGATTAGTGAAACGCCTAAAGTGTAACATTTAAGATGACTGTATACAGTCGATTAAGTTGCCGGTGTACCAGTTAACGGTTGAATCTTTTGACAATAGTTTTTTTCTTAATATGCCATTAATGGCACTTTTACATGTTCCAGTTAATATTTTTTACCCTACCACTGCTTCGGAACGATTGCTTGAAGCTTCTCCAAACTTGAAAGGGTCTGCTGTATGTTTTTTCTCTATTGTGTTATATGCAAATGTATGTCATTGTTAACGACAGTTTTATTTACATTTTTATCGCGACGTAAAAGACAATCTGACTTTGTTGACGAGTGGTCGATTGGTTAATGGTTTCATAAACTATATATTTATAATTTATTGAATAAGATAGATCGGAAGATCCCATTTAAATTGTACCTTACATTTATTAATTTATATCTCTGAGATTGAATAGAAATGAGGAGATCAGTAAACGAACAAAAGTCAGTGACATTGCACAACGGATTAGCAAGATAAAGTGGCAGGAAGGCACATAGCACGTAGAATTGACGACCGATGGGGCAGAAAGGTTCTAGAGTGGAGGCCACATATCGGCAAGCGTAAGTCTACCTACAAGGTAAGCTGTATGCAGGCCGCTTCCAACCGTCCAATCTGGAAGTCATGAAGGGCCTATGATCAGCAATGGACGTTCCATTTCTGAAATGATGCTGATGATGAATTATAAATACGTTCAGTGAGGGGTGAGTTACCCCATCTTGCCACTTACCTCATCGCGAAATAATTATCGAAATTTAAAACCGTTTAATATTAGCATTTAAATAAGTTTTCTGGTAAAAACAATCATGGATTTTTTATACTGATCGTAAATAAATTATGTTTTTTTATGAAACAAGTACTTACCTAAATAACCAGTTTTTTAATAATTTGCAGTTACCATTTAACAAAAGACAGCTTAGGGCGGCGCTTTAAAAAAACATGTAGATTTTTCAAAATATTTCTTCTAGGCATGAACGACTTCCTAGAATATGATATTCCTAGGGATCTGCTGTTTGTTTTTTGATTCCCTAAATCAGGAAAACCTAAGGTTCTAAATATTAGTTTTTAACTAAAGCGTTTGTAAGTATGTCAAAATGTTATGGCTACCATTGTAGAGTTAAAAATATCTGCTCTTTTGCACTTATGATACTCGTAAATGGCCGCCGGGGCCTACTTTATGAAGCATACACAATATTTCTTTTCCTATACGCACATCTTTTTCTTTCTGTACGCGTTGGAGCGAGACGTTGGTATTCGAGGTCGGCTTAAGCGTCATCGGTTGCAAGCTATGTTGTGAAAAGGGCATCTTGATTCTTTTCCGGAAATATTTGAGATGTACAAAAATCGACGTAATGTTTATAGGCTGTACTGCATTATTATTCTGCTAATTTAGGGGGCTTCAATTAAATAATTAAAGTAATATAAATATAATCAACGACATCTCACGATGTTGTTAGGTGTCATCGATGATGTCGCCCCCCTTCCCTCCGCCCATATAACCGCATGTGAGATTTTTCAAAATGCGTATTTTAGTGTATAGAGGCTTGACCACTAGGTGGTCTACGAGGTTCTCCACCCTTCCTAAAATGACCCCCAAAACCCTTTAGTCCAGCAAAACACACAATAGACATTTTATTGTCACGGCGGTCTTGGTATTGTTAAAGATAAAGAAATGTATTTGCTTAAAATATGGTTTACAAGAGGTCATGCCACCTCACGGCATCTACAATTAAATTAATTTATTTCGTCTTTTTAAACTTTATTGTACTAACATTAAAGGTACAATAGGTTAATCACTTCAAATGGCCTTCCGTTTACATTTAGAGGTTATTTTGAAGGGACTGAAACAGTATAATTATTATTCGACCCCAGAGATACAAGGATGAGAGTACAATCCTACTACGATCTTTCTATGGGTAGATATGTATAATGGCGTCTCTCCTTTTTATATTAATTTATCTTTGACTCTCTTTTCTTGAATCAAGTGGAAAATTTTAATTGCCAGATAAGTTATAATTACGCATGTGTGTTTATGTATAAGTCGAAACATCTGTGTTAGTGTAGTGCAGCCATACTCTAAGTGTGTTCCGCGGAACCCTAGGGTTCCGCGATACCCCTGTCGGGGTTCCGCAAGAAGTTAGAAAAAAAAATCAAAACACCTCTCTCTGGTCGACCGTTCTGTCGCGGCGTATCACGATTCACGAACAATTTTACTATGCCGCCACCGCCGATACCTACTTGTGACCGCGCAATCCCTTTGATAAAAGCCGCCTTTGAAATTAGACGCTATAATTGTGAACAAGCGACTTTCGGCTCTAACTTCAAAACGTAAAGTCGAGATTGCTTACAACACATTTTTTGAATTTCTATTTTTATATCGGCTTTTTATTTATCAAAGACGCCGACTCGAGTATTTTTGAGAATGTTCGAGATTGAGGCTAGGACTATAAAAGCGATGATCAAGCCTTGACACTAGTCAGTCGACGATTAGCGTTCGGAGCGATAAGTACCTACCTGCTAGAAAAAAATTGTGTATTGTTCTACTGCTGTTTTCTGATTGTATCAGTTTTGTACATTTCTTCTTTGGACTAAAGTGCTAAACTCTTCTACGCAGTAACGACCGTGCATTATTTTAACCTCACCATCCTGAAAGAATGGAACGTTGGCTTAAAGGCGTTAAACGTGTCGCAACAACATCTTCCAACGAAGCCGAATGTTCAAAAGCAGTCCGCGTGGAGTATACAGCAATTACCGATCCAGACGATGATGCAACGACGTCAAGTTCCACGGTTTCAAAGGCGAAAAAAAGGAAGTATGATGAATCATATATCAGTTTTGGATTTGTTGATTCCAACGGCTCACCTCTCTGCATGTTATGTAGTAAACTGCTTCCTAATAGTTCCATGGCACCTGCCAAGTTGCGCCGACATTTAGAAACTGTACACCCCGAGTCTAAAGACAAGAATAAAGAATTTTTTGTACGTAAAAAAGAACAGTTATTGGAAAGTCAAAAAACAATGATGCATGTAACCCAAACTATCAATGAAAAGGCCACGGAGGCATCATATTTAGTTAGCTATCGCATTGCACAAGCAGGAGAAGCGCACACTATCGCTGAGAATTTAATAAAACCATGTGTATTAGACATAACAAAATGCATGCTCGATGAAAAATCTGCAAAGCATCTTTCTACTGTGCCGCTATCTAACGATACTGTTTCACGGCGAATTCATGATCTAGCAAGCTACGTCAAACAAGAACTAGTTACACGTCTACAAAAAACACAATTCGTCTTGCAAATGGATGAGTCGACTGATGTCGCTGGTCTGGCTATCTTGCTGGTTATCGTGAGATATCCATGTGAAAGTTCTTTTGAAGAAGACATGCTTATGTGTTCACCTCTACCCACAAACACTACCGGAGAGGAAATTTTTAATAAAATAAATATATTTTTTGAGGAAAATAATCTCAGTTGGAACGATTGCATTGACATTTGTACAGATGGGGCCAAGGCGATGACGGGTAAAACAGCAGGAGTAGTGTCACGAATAAAAAATAAAGCGCCTAATTGTAGTTCCAGCCATTGTATCCTGCATAGACAAGCACTTGCGATGAAGCAAATGCCGTCCAATCTAAAATTAGTTATGGATGAAGCGGTAAAAATAATTAATTTTATCAAATCACGACCACTACAATCCCGATTGTTCTCATTATTGTGTGAAGATTATGGCAGCACACATAAAACACTGCTGCTCCATACAGAAGTGCGATGGCTGTCTCGGGGTAAAACTTTAACAAGGCTATTTGAACTTAGAGCCGAGTTACAAATGTTTCTTTCAGATACTTCTTTTAATTTGAAAGACCGTTTGTATGATAAAACTTGGTTGTTCCGACTGTCTTTTATGGCGGATATCTTTCAGAAACTGAACGAATTAAATTTATCATTGCAAGGTAAACAGACAACAGTGTTCCAGGCCTGTAACAAAATAACTGCCTTCAAAAGAAAATTAGATTTTTGGATTATTTGCGTTGGAAATAGAGAAATAGAAAGCTTTACGTCACTCAGTGAGTTTCTTGGCGATAACAACTCAGAAATATTTCAAGATGATGTATTTGAAGAATTGGTCCAATATCTCACTTCGATGCGCGCATCTTTTGAGCAGTATTTTCCTGAAGAACAGAATACAAACATGAAACTGAATTCATGGATTCATAATCCTTTTTTACCCAACTTACAAAAGCCCGAAAGTATGTCAAACGAGATATATGAATCTCTTTTAGAAATGTCATCTGACACAAGTATGGAGTCACTGTTCAAAACGACGCCTCTCAACGATTTTTGGTGCAGAATCCGAAATGAATATCCAATGCTTGCCAAAATGGCTTTGAATATTCTTCTCCCGTTTCCAACAACATATTTATGCGAAACAGGATTCTCAACCTATGCAGCCACGAAAACAAAATACCGCAATAGACTGGACGCCGAACCTGATATGAGACTTTAACTGTCCTCTATGAAACCTGATATCAACCAATTGATGAAAAATAAAAAACAGTTTCATACATCCCATTAGTTAGATTTTTTTTCTTTTTCAATGTTATATTTATTATTATACTTGTTATGTAAGTAAGTAATAAGTAACTGTTACATGGTACTCTAATTATGCTTATTAATAAAAAATACACTTAAAAACCATTGTTTTATTGTAGGGTTCCATCAAGTATTTTGCTATCCAAAAGGGTTCCGTCACCAAAAAAGATTGAGAACCGCTGGTGTAGTGAGTAGTTATATTATATCTATAGTCTGAAAAATATTCTAGTAATTTTACCATTAGTATAGTCATTATTTAATTTTAACCAACTTAACAATCTTTTCAAACTTTTATGAACTAATTACCTAAATGAAGCAATTAAAATTGTTATACAAAAAAGAAACACAAACAATTGATAAAATTTATTCAGCATACATACAAGTATGTAAATTAATTAAGAGTACAAACATAATTGGATTTCATAATTGATAACGTCACTGACGTCACAGATCATAGCCATACAGACTTATTGAATCGTTCCTAGATTGTTTTAACTGGTTTTGAATAATATTAATTAAATAATTATCATAATAAAATATCAGGCAAGATATTATTCAAACGAAAGAAATGAGTTCTTGAGTTTTTTAAATAATTATGATCTAAATAATGATGAATTTCTTTAAAAGTTAAACGAAATAACATTCCAACAAAAACTTACGTCTAAGAAATTAATGATATGTTATTATTCTTCATTATATTCTTGATTGTTGTATCTTTGGAGAAAGGAGTAAATTAAATATCTACACTACCATATAATACTTCTTTTGGTAAACATAAGCAAGATAAATGTAATATACAGGGTGCCTGGGAAATCATTTCTATATTAGTACTAATCAGCTGCGTGAAGCTGAAATCCTGTATTTCTTTAAAAGTACACGATCAGTACCTGATTTACAATAACTTTTACTGTAAATAAATTAAATAACGTGTTCGACGATAGTTTAAATTGTGACTGAATTTAAAATCAACCTGTGTTATTAAACGTGTCATCTTAAAAACAAAAAATTGAGATTTCTAATGTATTGTTGGAGTCATATTAAAACTACAGAGTAATTAATGTAATGTTACATTATTAGCCTCTCTTATATAACTTCCAAATATACAAAAAGTGTTTATTCTTATTTAGATAACAAATACTAACAAAACAAACATACTTATATAATCGCGTTCAATTTTTTACAAACAATCCTAAAATAATAATAAGTAAAAGTATACCATCCGAATATTATAATATGTTTGGTGTAACAACAATATATAATTCTATAGACAAATATATATTTATCTAATTTCTAATTAATAATAAAATGGAAATGTTTAAAAAAAACTAAGAAAAAAATTTATTAATTCAAGTTAATTTAGTAAATTGGAATACATACCTACTCAATAGCTACACAAATATCATAAGATCGAATTGATTTAGAAACCTGTTAAATTTAATTTAATAAAACCACACGCATGTCGGATAAAAAATATTACATACAAAAATCTAACGATCTTATTGTCGACAAAATAGATAATATTCCTAGTTGTTCAACGTTTCTAAAACATTGTTCTTATTGCAATTACTTTGGTCCACCTATAGTAAGAATAAATAAATAAAATAACGATACAGTGAGTGAGCAAAAACAAAGAATTCAAATTTTGTAATTAAGTACAATTAATTAACAGTTGTTTTTCGTAAAAAAACTTGAAAAAGTGAAGGATTTGATAACTTAATCATACATAAAAAATCTTCAACATATAACATTCCTCAAAATTATAGCGTGTATTCCGAGTAGAGCCAACATCGATTTTAGCGTGCTCAAATTCATTGGAAATTGATACTACTGTAACACAAAATTTTAAGTATCCCAAAATCGATTTCGGTTCATTATATAGGTATATTGGTAAGGAAATAATTTGTTCATTAACTGTATCGTTGTATATAATGTAATCGGTAATAGATTTAACTAGTAATATTCGTAGTAAGTAATAAGTTATGCGCCTTGACAACTTTTGGGAACTTTTGTGAAATTGTTAACATAAAAATAACTGGAATGAATTACACTTAACCCAAGGCCATTTTGTAATAGGTACTAAGATAAGATTTTTTCTAATATCATAATGCACTGCAAATAATATTTAATATTTATTTAAAAAACAATGTTTGCTTTATTGTTTGGGACTAAATAAATATTTTTTTATTTCTATTAGTTTTAGCTTTTTAACCGCATACAATACTTTTTAGCTATCCATCCAGTCAGGCAGTTGACTGGAATCAGTCTTCAACACAACACGTCAACAAACGAAATATTGCGCTATTAACGAACTTCTATACAGTCGCAATGGTTTTTGACAGCTAGAAATTTCTAAATTAGTTAACCTTATTTTGTCCAGTTTGAAATAAAACTTTTTAAATTATACTTTTTTTTAAAGTTGGTAAGGCGCACATCCCTTATCCCATCCTACATTGGTCCCATGATATCCCGTCTCCAGACAGCTGCCCCGCTGTTCTCCCAGGTCGCTCAGGTCAGGCCCTCAGTCCGCGCTTATCATCTGGAACAAGCAATTTTACTCTTTAAGTCAATGGAACAGGGTAGGAAGTCCTGAGCGACCTGTTTTTTGAACCGAAGACAAAGCCCCGAATACTATAATTGAGGCTCCTTCATCACATGTCATCCTGACATAAGGTCAATTTAACCCTATTAGGGTAAAATTAAAAATCCTGAACTCTCCTTGACGAGATTTCAAGATATATCACAAAGACAGCGAAGTAACGGTGCGCGTCTCATTTTTGAGTATCATTTCAGTATTCACCCAAAAGTTATGCAAATGAAAAAAGGTCCCTCTGGTATATTTTGAAGAGCCAAAGGGATAACCACTCGATCTTCTTTGTCTTCGGTTCTATATGAGAACATCGTCGCAAACTATATTAAAATTTAATATAATAGATATAAATATGTATATATATTATATTCCCTAGATTTGGTGTCCCTCAAGGCAGTATCCTGGGCCCAACCCTGTTCCTGGTGTATACAGGGAGCCCTGCAACTCAAGGATAACCTTGTAACTACATATTATATCGGTACATCATATTGAATAACTTTTTTTCAATGTTTTTTAAAAAATTGCATGAAAATTAATCGACTTCCTATACACAATTACCAAACAGCCGATTTAATTTCTATAGAAAAGTAAAAACATTATATGCATATTTTAAAAAGTTATAGAACAAAAGTTGTTCACTATGATTTAAAGAATATTACAAGGTTATCCTTGAGTTACGCGACAACCTGAATATTAAAGTGTGCAAAGAAACCTCTTTGTTTTAACCAAAAGTACCAAGAGGATTTAAGAAAATCTTGTTGCAGAACTAGTTATCTAGCTTAAACCTTCTAAAACCGATTTATCCTGTATAATGCTTTCTCTCTTTATGTTATGACATGTACAATGTCTAAGTTATCTATCTAATCAGCCTATAATTTATCCACAGCTGGGTCTTTAGATACCCACGAGTAGCAAAAAAAGGATTGTGCCTTGTAAATGTTTAGTTATTCTAAAATTATATTAAGTTCAGTCCTCGCACTGCCTTCAACAAAAACAACAAACAAAACTTTAATTACAAAGAACCTTCAATTGAATAATAATAATTCAAAATAGGTTTGAGGTTTATGTAACTAAGAAGCAAATCCTGATTTTTGTTTTAGCCAACATGACAGTCATGTGCATGCCGCAAAAAATATCCAAAATATCGAAATAACCCGTCAATCTACGGAAATGAAACACAATAGAAATACTGTCACGCGGCCACATGAGCTTGACAGATTAAACAAAAAGGAGGTAAGAATAAGAGTGTCGCAGAGAGTTAAACCAACTAAGAAGCCCTGACCTCGTTTCAGAATCGTTTGATAACAAATTTCCAACTAGAAAATCAGATAACACAAAAGGATTTAACGAAGTGTCACGTGATTCACTGGTTGAAAATTCGTTATCGAAGGGTTCTGAAGGGGCTTGGGCCAGACGGAAAGGAGAGCTCCAGTTCTGTTCATTGTTAGAAAGTGGAAGACGTTTTTTCGGCCATGTCTTAAGACAGAAGATACCTCCTCCATAGGTGATTATGATAGGCAACATCGCCGGGAAGACGTAAGTTGATCGCAGAAATAAGTTGTGGCTACGCAATATCCAGAAATCAAGAGCCGTACTTTATTTTATTTGCAAACCAAGATTGTATCGTCTACAGTTAAAAGAATTTACCCATATCCCTGCGATGCAGGGGCCACTGACACACTTTGATCAGAATAAACTGATTCCGTGTCATCGCTATTTTAAGAACGTGCTCTTAATTCAGATGACATTTTAAACGTTTGCATAAAGAATACAGATCTCAGATCTCTATAAAATTTACATAAAACTCGGTGTGCATTAACAACATATTTATTAGGCAAACATCATTAATGATATCAAACTGGAAATTTGTATCTTAAAAATGTGACTCAAATAAAATAAAAATATATTTTTATGTGTAAAAAAAATGTAGTATAAACATTCAATAATAGGTTAATCAAAAGCTGAGCTTTCATTATAGAAACGGTCCATATAGTAATAGATCAGAATAAAATGAAAATTTATAACTTGATTTGAAGCCGTATTGGTAGGCACACATATTTGAATCGTATGAAGACCAATTATGAGCCTATACATATAAAAAATCTATATAAATTTCATTCATTGTGATGAATTCCCGAAAACAATACAAATAAAAAACTTGATGCCCAGAAAGAGCATCAGTCTAAAGAAAGAACAGTGTGTAAAGATTGATAAAGAAACTACTGATCTTAAATCCCCGTTAGTTATATTTACGATACAAATACATACAATGTACATTTTGCGATTTTAGTTAACGAAACACTAGAATAGCAAAAATGTAAACAATAAAAATAACCAAAACCGTTAACAATAAGTTACGAAATCAGCAGAACCTAAATATTTGAAATAGCACAAGTGCCTGCCTCCTCAAATATTTATTCTAAGTAACTACCCACTACCGATAACTCCATCTCGTAACTGCATGAGCATTTTGTGCAGATATTTGCATAGTTTCTACAGAGCTCGCTAACTGCAAGATAGCATGCGCTTGCGCACACATTCGCGCAAATTTAACTGCGACTGTCCATGTGCTGGTGATTTGACACTCAATCCTAGTTAGGGTTGCCAAACATGGCCATTGTATTGAATATAGTGTACCATTTTACTTGTTTTATTATAAAAATAACAATTCATAGAATTTTGAATGTTGGTTCAGTGGTTCGATTCAATAGTTTCTTAAAAATAATTTTCAAATGATTATGTTCCTCGTCATTGGCTCACATCAGTCTACTGCTGGATATAGGCCTTTCCCATTAAAGTAAGCCAAATCAACGGCTATTCTTTTCCATCTGCTGCCATAGTGCCATCATCCACGTTGCTGTTGCTTTAGGCTTCTTTTCCGAATCGCAGTCTCCACTCAAGATCTTGTCTACCCCATATACTATTTTATCTACGATAAATTTCGCCAGCCCAGTTACGTATCGATTACTTTAGTTCTGCGTCGAGTAACCTTATTTCTGATTTTATCCTTACTTGACTTTTTGTGCATAGGTCTTTCCATAGCTCGCTGTGCAATTTAAATTGGTGTACTAGTCATACCGTGAGTGTCCACGTCTCAGCCCCATAAGTTATGACTATGACAGGCTTTGGTTTTAAGACTGCGGAAATAAACATGTGAATGTGTTTCATATAATTAACAAAAACTATTTAACCAATAACATTGTATTCTTTGATTTCAAAGATCACTTCTTGTTCAATATCAGTATCACATTAAAAACAAAGGTCAAACTCACACAGAAAAAACAATTCAATCTGTTCGATCGTCCAACCGTGAATAATGTTATTGATGTAACTAAAGTTACCGGCAACTTAAAACAACCTTCGCTGTATACTGAAAAGGTATTGCAAATTGCGGCGCTTTTCTTTCACTAAAATCGAAATGTAATAAATTTTACGATTTGGAAATCATTAGGCGTGTCTGGCCCTTATTTAGACGCGCCTAATGACTACTAATTTTCTTCTTGAAATAGACGTAGAATAATCTGGCTTTTACAGACTCTCTACTCTCGATAAAACTTTATTAACGCACTATACAAAGCAAAGACTGAAACAAAACACTATCACTAGATGTGCCCGCGGCTTTAATCGCGTGGAATACAATGTAGTATGTAAATAATATTATTGTTTTTGCACATTCAACGTTATTTGATAACTGAACAGCGACTTCTACATTAATTACTCTTAACTTTGACATCAAGGTAAATGTACTAATGTAAATGTAAAAGAGCATCATGTCCAGGTTTATGATTAGTAACGGTCCGATAATTATTTTGTTGTTCCGGATCTTACCTCCTACAGTTAAACAAACTTTACATTATTTATAATATTAGTTAATTTATACACATTTAATATATTCATTAATTATATTAATAATTGTTATTCAATCAAAACAAACATTGTGACATCGAGCCCTGTGGCGGCCCTACACTCCACACGCACGCACACACGCTTGCAACATGTGAACCGGTCGATTGACGTCAATGGTAGGCGGGTCGTATAAAAAAAATAAAACTATCAGTTTACTACGGGACGGAGACATAACCATAACAAGCCATTGTTTCGCTCGGCTCAATCGCGAAGATAATAATGACAGCTTTTTTTACCTGCCAGTTTGCGTGCCGAACGTGATATGGCAATTAGAAATACGCAGTAAAAAGGCTAACCAGTTTTTTTGTATTTCGAATTATATTTATTTTAAGAATTCAAAAATAATTATTTAATAATAGACAGTTTTGACGTATGTACACACTTTTTGGAAACGGATTGTTGTTTCCTTATATTTTTACTGAATAAACTAACTTAGTAATATTGAGTAATACCTACCTTACTCTTTCTAATTTAATGTTATATAATTTATTTGTTCCGATTATTTTACTTTAAAATTTAATCATGTTATCATAATATTAAATTTGCATAGAAAATAAACTAAAAAATTTAAAAATTATTGCATATGTTTTTGTTGCGGTTTCGTTTGACGTTTGTTTGTACAAACGCTTCGTTCTTCGTTTTAAAAACGAAATTTACAAGTTTTTTTTTTGTTTTGTTGTGTTGCTTATTCACAGACAATTACGCACTTTGACCGCTAAAAATTATAATTTCGTTAGTATTAAATCAGCTTTTACCGTTACAATTTTGCGGTAAAACCCACGAGAAGTCAAAGCATTGTATAATTTCACACCATCACTCTGCGGTTACCTACGTGGGAATCGCGGATGCGGTTACACACGACATACGTTTTATTGAATTCAGGTTTGATTGACGTGTATTTAGGTAGGACCTACTCGATGGACAAACAAAGGGCCACAGCAGTGGACATATATATAATATATTTTGTTTGTTGGCCATCCCCATTACTGCCCGCCTGACAATAAAGAGAGGTGCTATATAATGTCAATACATATCTTGATTAAATATGTACCTATCAACATTATACTCGTATCACTTGAAAAAATAAAAATGTTTTCACTTAATATTTAATGTCACAGTACCGAATAACATAATATATAAACTTTATTTAAAAAAATATATTTATTTTGTTTTTTTCAATAAAATTTATTTATTTTGTTATTTGGTAAGTACAGTGAAATTCAATATCAAGTGAAAACATTTTTATATTTTCAGGTGATCTAATGTAGCTTTTTAGTGTTTTGAAGTCGGTTATTTTAATAAAAAATTTAAGCCGGTTGATTAATAATGAAATTAGCCTTTGATATTAGGGTACCTTTGTTTTATTATATATTATATACTTCCTCTTCAGTCCCCATCTTTATTGCCCGGCGGGCAATAATAGGCTAGTTTCCTAAAAAAATCTAATTAGTCCGTCAGTTGGATTAACAGAAAATATTGGACACGTATTTTTTCTTTTCTGAATCAAACAAAAAATTATGAAAATATAGCCCGTTAAAGTTCCGCGTAACGTCACGCCTTGCGACTCTTTTTAGCAAGACGTGACGTCACGTGCTCACTTTGATGCGCTTTATCTTCGTCATTTTTTGTTTGATTTACAAAAGACAAAATATGGGTCCAATATTTTTGATAATCTAACTGACGGACTAAATAGAATAAACATTTTTTGACCCAGGAAACTAGCCCATTACCGTCACCTGCTTTGGTTGGGCCCTAAATGGAAATTAATATTTTAGCTTGGTAAAATTTTATCCAAATCGTTAGAAATGGATCCAAGATACGCCAACGTGTATTTACAAGAATTGCTGAAAAGCGCATAAATGCATTCAAATGTCGTGTCCAAATAACCGGCGCACGCGCATCTGAGTTTACGACCAACGTATCGACTAGTGACGTCAATTTCGTCCGTGACTGTCCCAAGTTTTGTGGGTTGTGACATCTGCGTGTTACACAATCTGTACCGACAGATGCCCTTTTGTGTTTGACAACTTCAAACCAACTACTGTATGATTAAATTACATTAATGTTTTGTTCTGCATCAATTTAAGTTTCGGACGAATAAACGCGGTCAAGCTGCGTCAATGGGGGAGGCCTATGTTCAGTAGTGGATGTCCTATGGCTGAAATGATGATGATGATGAGGCTGCGTTTGCCATGCATGTGGGCAGAAACATTACACAAAAAACTAAGCGATCTGCGCGATCAGTCCATAATAATACTATATAGGTACCATAATAATAGATAGGCAGTAATACCTGTAATATTATTTTGCACAAAAATCTACACGTTCTATTAACGTTTTTGCTGTATCTACATTGTATACCTACTGAGTGTTAAGTTATGCTCCTATAAACCGAGATGGGTAGGCATTTAAAATTATGGTGAAGTCAGAAATTTGATATCATCCTTATTAAATCATCTTCAGACAAAACATAATTACCTATTTAGGAACCGTTTTTACAAACATGTATATAATAAACGAGAGTTCAGATTTTTTTACTTAATATGATGTTAGCACATACCTTTTCGGCTTTATAGGGTCATAACAATGTAACTTAACACCCTGTATATGATAGTTTGTTTTTTCCGACGAATGTTCGAAATTCTTTTGTAAAAAATAAATAGTTTGAAAACTTCACAAAATCACAATAATCTTTATTTCGTAAAAGTTAATTTGGTTTTGTAGCAAAACATAGCTACCAACATATGCTATGTTTTGCCTAAAGACCAAAATATTTTTAAGCAGTAATACTTAAACGTTTTTTTCTGTAGAGTTTGACAAATAACAACATTACTTAGGTGTTTATGGTTTAGCGTCTGTGGTTTGATCCCAGACTCCCAGTGAATAAAGACCCGATAACGAACAAATCTCAATAATAAGAAATCGATGATTCCTAGAAGAAAAATTCTACTGTATTTGTGATAAGAGATCATACCGAATTTCAAATATAGGATGTTAAAAGAATTGCTGAAAATTAAATTCAGGTTTTGCCAACCGAATATTTTGCCTAAAATTCGGTATTCCGCAAGATCCAGAAATGGTTCAAGGTTCACTTCAAGCCACCCTACACTGAATTCAGCGTAATTTGTTGAAGATTGATTTTGGTTCTGAAAACATTATTTTGTGGTGGTAGAAAAAAAAATTCTGCGCAGGCGCATCCCTACTTTTATCATTCGATGAAACACGTGGAATCAGCCGTGGACAATACCTACATGTTAAACTCAAGCGAATTTACATAGGCATACAACATCCAGACATTGTGACTGTCATCTCGATACACAATGGGTGACGTCCTCTCTGCTTTGTAATTACTAATTAAACTAATTATACACATGCCTGATAAGACCTCATTCGTATTTGACAAGTTTTTTTACCGAAGTTTCTTAACGAAAAAAAATTTGGGATTTTTGTTTTACGCTTTTCATCATCATCAACATCATCATTTCAGCCATAGGACGTCCACTGCTGAACACAGGCCTCCCATTGACTTCTTTACGCTTTGATGGACTTTTAATTTGATTTTGTGGTACCAATGAATCGCTACTAGTTTACAACATTAGTGTTTAATTACTTGGATGTGTAATTTCCAAAGTAGACAAGTATATTTTTTCCATGCTACTTAAAATAACTCATTTCTTTAACTTTTCATTAATATATTTTACAACATCGTAACTTAATTAGTAACAAATACTTATTGGCGACCTCCTTAGCCGAGAGGCGAGTATACCGGACTTGGTGACGTTATTTCTGATGTCCCGGGTCCGATACCCGGTCGGTTAATGCAGAAAAATAACTTTTCAAATTTTCTCGGGCCTGGGTGTTATGGTACCGTCGTTGTTTCTGATTTGTGTAACACAAGTGCATAGCTTCTTATCATAGGATCAAAGCAACGTACGTGATGTTGTGCAACATTAATTATTCATTTAATAACTGTAACAAATCCACAAACGAATATTTTCCGAAGGCACGATAAACGTGGGTACTTGAATATAAGTTAGGGCTAAATGCAGACGTCATATTAGCAAGTGATGAGGTACAATATCTATAATAGCACAAACGGTACCTAAACAAACAAACTTAAACGTTAAGGGAAAAAAACAAACAAGATTAAAGTGTTTCTTTAATTTAATTTTTTTCTGACACAGATTTAGTAACCATACAAAAGGTTGACTTATGCCATGGGACATGCTAATGCTGAAAGTAAATAAAGTAAAGTAAATTAAGGTTTTAGTTCTAATTATATATTAATGGAACATACTTTTGTAAATGAGCTAATTACTACGGTATTTTCCGCGATTTGAGAAGAATGAGTATGGAGCTACTATGATGAAAACCACAATACATATGAATGGCTTGGCTAAAATAGACAAGGATAATTATAGCTTGAGCGAGCTATTATTTAGAGTAGAACATTTATCAATACTGGGAACTACTTGTACTAAACAAGTTTTAAGGAAAAATTTTAACAAAATCATAATAACCGTTTTTTATGAGGTGTTGATATGATCCAGATGTTGTTTTTTTTTTCATTTAAATGCTTTTCAAAGGTTGAAAACATAATATCTCGTTTGGTGAATTTTAAATTAGTATCTTTACTTTGTCACGAAAGATATTGAAATACGTATAGTACGACATCCGGTGTTTGTAATATCTACTCATTTGTTGTTTGACACTGAGTTAGATTATACAGGGTTACATTACAAAGGGGTGCCAAATCTTTAGGAGTGGCTCAGAATCAGTGACTAAGTCGAAATATGTAAAAGAAAAAAATTTTTTTTCACATTTAATTAATTCTATCCGCTGTTAATTATCGTACAAATCGTACGCGTGGATAATTTATCTTATTCATGAAAAAATTGCACCGTAAGTGCACTGCGTAAGGTTCTTGTTGGCTCGCCGTACCTACGCCTCTGATAAATGACCGCGCGGCTTTCGTTGTCTCTATATTGACTTTATTTTCGGATATTTTAAAGTAATTTTTTTTGTAACATACGATTATTAAAAATAATGCTAATAACGCTTTTTTGTATTGTTCCCCAGATCTTATTTTTTAAATTTGGCACCTCTTTGCAATGTAACCCTGTATGTTAGATAATTGATAGATTGATTAATCGCATTAGGGTTGCCTATTTAGCTAAATCGCGTGCCAATGCTTTTAAAAATATTTTATTTTTACTAGCTGACCCGGCGAACTTGATACCGCCAGTAAAAGTTGTCTTTCTTTTTATTTTCTCATCTTTTAAAACTTACTTCGACTTCTTCAAATATTTTAAAACCAAAACTAGCCGTTTTTAAATCTTGTCAGACAAACGTCAATTCATTTTTATTTAAATAGAAGCTTTGTAATTTATAAAAATCGAGTTATAGCTAAAGAGAATATTGTGACACAAGAAATAGAAAAAATAAACACAGCAAAACTATGAAGTTACCAGGTGAGCAAACGTTTTTATATCAAATGAAAGGTTAGAGCGACTGCCCAGAGCCTTACACTGGCGTTCGATAGGGGATGCTTATTCTAGCGATAGACTTCCATTGGCTAACGACCACCAATTAAAGGGCCTACTGCGTTCGATAAGTCACGAATTCAAAGATTTTAAATTGGAATTCCATCTTCGCCGTGTATTATGGACGTAGTCCACTTAGAGCACCCGCCCGAATAGCTCCTGCGCGAATAGCACCTGGCCTAGTCCACGAAGAGCACCTACAACACAGCAGCGTAGAGCTGGCGTGTGCTGGCTGCTGTGTTGTAGGTGCTGTTCGTGGACAAAAATGTAAAAAGAAATTTGAATCCACGAAGAGCACCAGTCCAAAATATCTATAGGTGCTCTTCGTGGACTAGGCCAGGTGCTATTCGGGCGGGTGCTCTAAGTGGAATACGTCGTATTATGTCAGTCTGGTAGTAGTGTGCGGTGTCATTCTCGAGTGTCAACAATCCATTGAGCAGTGTAATCCAGTCTCGCTCCAGTTGCCCTACACAATAACACTCGTATGGCGGATGTCGACATCCGTCCCGCATATAAAATAACTACACGTTTAGACTGTTTATCCAGCTCTGTAACTATGCTAATTCTTTTAAGTAGAACAAACGTTTATGAGAGCTTATTAGTGAGTTGATAGTTTAGTAAACAACGGTAGAAAATATACTTTACACGGCCTATGGCAATGCTAGGTAGCTTTAGAGTATAATGTAGAAAAGTTTCTTTTCTATTTTGTCTCGGGTCTGGGCGTTGTGGTACCGTCGTTGTTTCTGATTTCTGTAACACAAGTGCTTTAGCTACTTACCTATGCTCAGAGCAATGTACGTGATGTTATCCAATATTTATTTATTTATAACTAGCTGTTGCCCGCGACCTCGTTCGCGCGGTAAAACTAAAGAGTTTATTTATAAAGGATTTTCTGGGCAACTTTCTTATTTTTTTCTTGCATAAGAACCTTTTCCTGACAATAATTAACACAACAAAAAAGAATTAGCGAAATTGTTCCATCCGTTCACGCATGATGCGATGACCAAGGGAAATAGAGATTCATTTTTATATATTTATTATTATTTGACAAATCGTATTATAATTTAAAATAATTCTTTGATGATAAATTGTAGTGTATATACTACAATTTATCATCAAAGAATTATTTTAAATTGTAAGTTGACTAAAATGGGATTATTGACAGACAAGCCTTATCTTTGACATTATTATTATTATAATTATTTTTTGACATCTTTGCAATTTATCAATTCCAGTATTTGTGTTATTCAGTTTGACATATTTAATTTATTGTGACAATTTTTAGTTATTTTTGTTATGATTATTATTTTATGTTTTTCCTTTTTAATAGAATTCGAATACCTTTATAATGTTTAAAATTTATTAATTTAACATTTTATTATTTCTAAAAATCACGAATGCCTTAGTAGGTCATACTGTAACAAAACGAACATCTTTTATACCTTTATTGTGTGGACTACTGTTATGAAAGTGAATAAATGAATTATGAATTATGATACTCGTAAGATGCAATGGGAGATGCATATTTCCTCCAGCAGTGCACTGACGTGGGCTGATGATGATGATGATGATGATGCTGATAATAATATACAGTGTGTAACGAAAAGGTAAAATAAAACTTTAAGGGGTTATTCTACGGCTAAATTACATCTTTTTCTATGGGACCAACATCGAAATCGCAAAAAAAAAAAACACCCTCCCATACTAAAACGCGACCAGCTGGCATCAGTTTGTATGGAAACGTCATTTTTTTTGAGATTTTGATGTTGGTCCTGTAGAAAAAGTTGATGTAATTTAGCCGTAGAATAACCCCTTAAAGTTTTATTTCACCTATTCGTTACACACTGTATATGAAGTTAGCATGAAACGTCACGCTAAATTACGTGAACTTTTAATAGCAGAAGTAAATTCCATACATTGTTAGTATACATATTCTACTACCGATGTTCAGTCACGTAGAAAAACGATATAGAGCGTTATCGATATAAATAGAAAAAACTTAAAACCATCTAGTTTGAAAGGACTGCGACCAAACATAATTTAGCGACTAAATGAAAAAAGCCCAAAATATTTTATTAGTATAATGTTGAATATATTGTAATATGTTTTATACCGAGAGTTACTAGACAAAAAAATATGGTAATAAGTATTTTTACATTATTATTGCGGCTGTAGATAGATTGCTAAATTGCATTATCAAATTTATCAATGTAAGTAATATTTTTATTTGTCACGACAATAAAAGACAACGATAACATTTAAATACTAAAATATTAATCAAGTATAATGACATGTCAATAAGTATAAATATATACAAATACACATAATTATATATTTTTTCTGTGTCCTTTTTTTTTCTTTCTTCGTGACCAGAGATCACAGAAAACCCCTTTCTAAGTTCTGTTGTCGTGGCAGCATTAGGCATGCCATGACACTGATATTCTACAAGAATTAAATAAATAACTAACATCTACGTTAGGTACCTTGCGATGACTTTAATCTAACCTAAACTATCCACCGGTAAATATTCAAAAGAGCCCAATAATACATATCCTCTTGCAAATAACCAACGCTAATAGAATGTTGAGTTTAAAACTGACAATAATAATAAAAGTCAAGGATTATAAATAAACAAAGCCAAAAGAATGTCAAGTTTAACAGTGACCTTATCAGGTCAAAACCAGAAACAGTTGACAGTGCATTAACCGTGATAAATTATTATCATAGTGTTATGGAATTTTTGCGCTCGCACATCCTGAGTTTGCTATACTCGTCATTATACTTTACGAGAACATCCTGCAAATTATTTTGTAGTAAATCATCCTATGATTATATGCAAAGTTTCCTTCCAATGTTTCTACTGGAAATTTTTATACCTGCACTTAAGTTAAATGGCTCTTAATTTTTCCCATTGATTAAACGATAGTAGGTATATTTAAATAATACCTAATAGTAATTGTGTTGAACACGTAAGTGTTTTTCCTGATTAAACCACTCTACATTTAAATGTGAAGTTCTGGGTTTTATTTTTGGGTTTTACAATTTGAAAATAATAATTTAAACTAATAGTAAGTACTACCATTAGTTCAAATTATTATTTTCAAATTAAAAAAAAAACAAAAAAACCCATTGTCATGTCAATTCATGTACGAGTATGGTTGTGATAACGAAAAAAAAAGTCTTTTAATAAACATGTAATTATCGATTTTCATTTGATAGTTGTCTAGACAGATGTCACTGTTACCAACGTTATGTTAAACAAATAATAGTAAATACATCCACAATGACACATAACACGGACAATAGTTAAATAACAGTTTGGTATGTCTGGCCAGTTTGACGTGTTTCCTTTATAACGCTAACAATAATATTAGCGAATCAACAATAAAGTAACCAGAGGTTAATTTGTGCTGAGACAATTTAACCAATGAGTTCGTTTAAACAAAGACCGTCACATAACTAGGTACAGTCCACTTGTGATACTAAATAATCAATCACGTTTACCTCTTTTAACTTACATCTTCAAAAGCAGAAGTAAAATATGAAGCGTTTCATTCGTGGTTGACTCCACTGACGGTCCACTGATGAACTTAAACACGCTGGTATTGCGTGACTAGGAAATAAGACAGTACATAATCGAGTGCAAATAGGTTCAAATTAGGAATTTAAGATAAATATGAAAGCAGAAAAAGATGACCCAAAATAGGTGCCAATAGCTTAAGTGAAATTAAAATAGAAGAAAGTGTTTACTCTAATGATAGGGCAGATACTATTAAGGTAAATAGTATCGCAAATAACGATTATAAATGGTTAGTTATTGACAATTTCATACATTAAAATTAATAACATGAGGATGTTACGTAAATAGAAACAACAACTACAACAAAGATGATTAGCTCATAACTACAGAAGACAAGACACAATGACATATAACTACATTTAAAAGTCATCCTAAAATTAACAACTCAGTAAGTATATTTAACATCTTTATTGTTAAAAGAGAGCGCATTTCATTCCATTGACGTAAGTAGGACTTTAATGACGCAAATCTTTTGCTAATTTGTTTCTGACATTTAATTCTTATAAATATTCAAATTGATGTCAGAGAAAATATTTGGAGAGATTAGCATTTTGATGACAGTTTAGTATCTTTATGGTAGGTATATCAACTTATTTAATTACAGGTACTTATAATTGGATCAACTTTAATCATCATCTAAGCCAAGAAAAAAATCGATGGTAACCTAATTACCCGTTGATTAATTTCGTCGACAATATTTAGCTAAAAATGTTGAACGATATTAATAAAATGAAAATACAAAAGAGAACACTAACCTTTTTTGGCATAGTCGGAGACTCGAACTCCTCATCGTCGCGACTGGACAGCGTGGAGCACGAGGAACAGGCGGAGTCGGCAGACAGGGACCTGGACCTGAGCCAGTCCACTTCTTCTTCAGTGGCACCAACGGCCACACCATCAGAGTAGTCGCTCACGACCACACTCGGCGTCCTCACGCATCTTCCCCTGGTCTCACAACCCTCGCTCCCCCTCCGTCCTAGCTCCACCACGTGAGCTTCAATCAGCGTCCTCTCTTTTCTAGGAGACATGACATCAGGTGGTGGCGTGATGTCTCTCGGATGGGAGTGCCGTCGAAGCCGTGTCTCCAACTCCACAGCGGAATCATCGCTCAAGTCACGGCTTCGTCGCCTAACGGCGGCCCTGTCGTCGTCATCGGAGGAAGATATATCTTCTGGGGGTGAGGTGGCCCGCGGTGGGCGGAGATACTGCATCGGTCCGGGTTCGAATCGTCGCAGGAGTTCGGAGACGCGAGGCTGCGCATGCCGTGTGACGCGGCCAGCCGGCTGGGCGCGCGCGGCCGCACTGCCGCTCATCCTGCGCGCTTGCGACTCCCGCGCGTGTTGCGGCGACACTCCTGCGCCGAGTTTCAGATAAAACAGGCTGTGGCTGAGCGCTTTCTCGCGGAGGACCCTACGGAAATCCTCAGGCGGTGATTGTTCGAGACGAGGCATTGTTTCTGGAAAAAACAAGGTGACACTGATTATAATAATATAAGTATCGATATCAATGACGTGTGAACAAAAGGCAAACAAACCTTTTGTTTAAATTCTGTCGCTGATCTAATTCAAGTGCTGACCATCTCCAAGCGATCTGAAACAAAGAAAAATATATCAGTTAGGAGTTGAAGATTCTCTAAATTTTATTTATCTATGCAAACAGTATTCTTTTACGTGCGTCAGGTTCGGGAAAATCTGCGCCTATATCCTAAGAGAGAACATTAATGCGAATAAGTTTATTAGAATAACATATTATGATTCCAAATTATTCTTCACATACTGGAATGTAATGAATAATTTAGAATTATTAAATGCAAAAGATATTGTCTATACGAACCAAATATTTTTTTATTATTATCTTAAGTTACTAAAACAATATTCATATCATTACAAATATTTGTATTATAACAATATGGCTAAACTTCATCGTCTATGTCTTTTTATATTATTGTACTATAATATTATTGTATTACAAGTAATTTTATGTAGTTCAGCACGAACATTGCAATAAAAATCATCTTCCGCTAGATTGTTATCAAGCCGCTCATCATCAATTCCAAGAACTAATTGAATTGCTGAATGAGCTACCTTTCCCGTGTGAACTGTTTACAAACAAACTCGATCATACAAACAACTCGTTGAAATGCAAATGAACCATGCAATAGGCTTTGCTTATTTGAAAACTGTCTTTTGCCATTCAAATCTTGTAAGCAAACAGGATTTGAATAATATAGGCCTTTCAAGGCCCTTGATTGTTATCATGATGTTTGTCACAAAGACAAACACAAAAGTATGTAAAAGCAAAATACAAACAAGCTCCTGTTTGCTAGAATCCAGCTAGACCAACGCCTAAATCATGCAAAAGAATTTAGTGAGGATACCAACTAATGTATCCAGCTACGGACCTAATGAAAATTTCAGCCATAGGATGTCCACGGCTGAACATAGGCCTCCCCCTTTGGCTTCTAGATTGGCCGGTTGGAAATTTGGAAGTGGCCTGCTCCAGCGTCTTCCTGCGATCTTTACCAGGTTGTCTGTCCACCTTGTGGGTGGACGCCCTACGCTGCGCTTACCGGTACGTGGCCTCCATTTTAGAACCTTTCTGCCCTATCGGCCGTCAGTTCTACGTGGTAGGTTCCCCGCCCACTGCCAGTTTAGTTTTCTTATCCGTTGGGCTATATCAGCGACTTTAGTTCCTTTATGGATCTCCTCATTTCTGATTCGGCTTCACAAAGAAACACCAAGCATAGCTTTTTTTATCACGCTGTGCGACCTTGATCCTTAAGAGGCCCATAGTGAGTAACTGCTCACCAACCTACTATAAAATATCAGCTCAATTCATAAGTGTTCAACTTTTTTTTGCTATCTTGTCTGCCTGCCTGGCTGGGTTGACTGTGCCCACATATTCTAACGACAAGCCCAACACTTATTGTTTAATGCAAGAGCACATTAGTATATTATTATTATTATTTCGACACATTTTATTTTCAAACTTTTTTTTACTTTTATGCGCCTGCGCTAACTTTACATATTTTATTACGCCACATAAAGATATATTACACAAAATTAAATCTTAACATACAATGACAGTGCTAAGGATTAATTCTTTTACAAATAGAGTGTAAAGGCCAAATAAAACTCTTTACACACAAAAATAATTACATGACACTGAGAATAACCCGAGTTTGTTTATTTTACGATGGAAAATCCTGAACCTAAGTCCACTAAATGTTTACTGAGGGCTTGTGGAAACAAAGAAAGCCAATAATGTAATAAATCATAACCTAATAAAGTGCTCGAAAAATGCTCACTCAATGTTTATTTGTTCTCTTATACTGATGCAAAAAGTGGACGGAAACGTAGAAGCAAATAAATAAAGTAAGGCTCGCCGCACTCAAGATGCGTTTTCGTACGAATTTGAGTCATGCTCGTGCGTCAACGTATGAACGAACCAGATTCCCAATACCTACGTGTGTGGTTTCATATGTTATACAGAGTTTTTAAGGTTTTGTTTTATTAGTTAAAATTATTTTGCTATACGCACGTATATTACTTATGTGTTGATATAATTTTATCTTTTCAGTTTTTTGAAGTCGGTTTACTTTTTTTTTATAAAATTTACTTATTTCATCTATTTTTAGTGATACATACAATGATAATCCTCAACAATACGAATCTTTTCAGTGCAAACATAAGTTAACGGCTGAACACCGATTTCATCCCTTATTTTTCCCACCTTAGAGGTGAAATTTTTCCAAAAAATTTGCAATATACCATCTTTAAAGTATAAGCTATTCGATAAAGAAAGAATCATCAAAATCGGTTCACAAATGCCGAAGATATTGGGCAACATAGGTACAAAAATCAGTTGGCACGGATGGAGTTCATGCAAAGTTTGATGATTTTCTTATAGATCCTATCATCAGAACTTGATCAAATTTATATGGGACCATTCCGAAAGTATTCCCTTTCGAACAAAAAAAGAAGTATCGAAATCGGTTAACCTGGTAACTAATGATCGCTGAACATACATAAAAAAAAAAAACAAAGATACTGACGAATTGAGAACCTCCTCCTTTTTTGAAGTCGGTTAAAAAACCGCAAAAACTCTGGGTTGTTGCTGATACTACTTTTATTGTGGGACCAACATCAAAATACCAAAAAACCCATCTCACATATTGTAAATAGCCATTAAACAAATAAACGATTGTTAAATATCGTAACCAACGAATTTGTAGTATGGGAACATTATTTTTTTTATTAATAAAGAACCGTAAAGAAAGATAAACATGCAAATTTAATCGCACGTTTATGTTTAGGATACCCAAACTGCGGCCGGCCTAATACTAAGTGGTTAAACTGCCAATTTGTAACCTAAATCATAACGCCAAACAATTTAATAAGTAGTATTTTATCGGTCCATCCATCATCATCATTACCATATTTACCATTATCCTTGCCGATTTCGGTTATAGTGAAGGCTCGGATATAATGGCTCTAACTGACGTAATGAGTATGCCGTATCTTTGCAGTAAAATAAACTTATCAAAAACTCTTAAGTTATAAACAGTACCTAAGTAGTGTTGTTTTTACGTAAAAGTAAATAAATATGCGCCCGACAACACACCAATAAATTTTCGTGGTCTCGAAATAAGGAGTTAACATCACGGCGTCTCTCAGCACACCCAAACTTGAGTCAATTTAGGTCAAACCCGGACCCGGTGCGTTAAATAGGAATTACCGCGCTACTAAACCTCGATTGGTTTGATCGTCAAACGTACATAAAGAAAAAAAAACAATGTTGAAGTGGTTGTCTTTTAAAATCTCATCTCTTATGGTTTAACTTCGATCATGTCTTGATCGAAGTGGCTAGCTAGGCCCTGGTATACACACCAAAATTAGCGATTAAACGATACCGAAGCGATGAATCGTAAACTGACGATTATCATGTGTATTACGATACATCGGTATCGTAATTATTAAATCGATTAATCGCGATTATCATTAATCTATTACCTATAAAATAATTATAGGTTTTAGATAGCAGGGTAAATCCTAAACTGAATTAATTATATTTTTAAATGAAAAAACTTAATGATGTTCAGGACATAAATTTTCTATACTATCGTAATCTATTTAAGCAGTACTTTCACCTATTTCAGCCGTGGCAGATATTTTTAAGTCACCTTATATACAAACGTGCTACGTAACTGGCCGAGCTAGTAAAATTTTGGCTTAATACGTTATACATAATCCTTTGCCAATCGGCTGGAAGCTCCTAAAAAAAGTTTCATCTGACATTTAAGTTTTAAGGTTATGATAATGTGTTGTATTTAAGAACTACTATACCGTCGTTAACGGTATTATTATCGTTATAGCAGTATCCATACCATAATATTCATAACGATACTATCGTAAACGGTACCTTGTATCGTTAAAAGTTTAAACCTGAGTAAAAATCAATATTTTTATTTATTTATTCTACCTTACGCCTTTTTGATGTCTTTGCTTGCGCGTTTTAGTCAACCTCATAACTAGGTAGACACATTAAAACCAAATACATCAGTTTTGTTTTTGTTTCGGTCTGTCTATCTATCCTGAATTTGTCACGCGGCATACTATTGGCATGTTATTACGAGGGCAGGACCCTCTTATCCTCCTTGGTTTACCCTCCGACTGCCCTCATCTCATTAACTTCAACTGTTGCTTACAACTTAAGTTATAATGCTCTTTTCTGGCTTTTTTTTCTTTATACAGGGCTTTCCGTAACTGAAGGATAACTTTATAATATTATACATGATGTGTAATGATTATAATTCGATCATAATGAATCACTTTTGCCCTATGACTTTAAAATAAAAATGCATATATTTTTTTGTTTTTATACAAATTTGGTATTTTATCTATGATGTCGATATCTTTCCATATTTTCAAAAATCATAGAACAAAAGTTGTATACTATGATGAATAGAATATGAGGTTACATGGTTATACTTAAGTTATGGGACAGCCTGTATACAGCCGATCAGCTGTTTTATGTTGTACATCGAATTCTCAAAAAAGTTCAATGTTTTTACAGTTGGTACCATAGTAAAAAGTGTTGTATGTGAACAATGAATTACCCCCTGAAAAGAAAAGAAAAAGAAATTGTCTTGCATAGGTAACACAGCAATCGCTACTAACTGATATTTCTAAACTACCACTAGATGGATTTGGATCTTTCGATTTTTTATGGGATCAGGAGTTTCCTCAGTTTCTAAAACAAGTTATGTGATATAATAATATAAATTAAAGCAACTAAAATATAACGTCATTTATAACGTTGACGCAGAGTTACCCCTACCTCTTTTTGCACACGTGAAAATTTTTCGGCAATTTTTTTTTTTTTTAATTTAAATTTTCCTTCGTAAAGGTCCTTATGGTCAGTATTTTTATACAATTTGAACTGGAATAAATAATTTATAAATATTCGATAGAGAACACCTCAATATTCATGGTCTAGAAGTAAGGTATAAACATCCTTGTGTTACTAGGTACTACAACAAATTCTGCTAAAGTTATTTCATAACCATCATCATCTGCTTTTGGAAGTCTACCCACTGCTGGACATAGGGCTAACATTACATAACACAGCATAAGCATACCAATGTTGAGTAGATCAATTTTATTAGAACTAGCATAACGTGGGTACAGTCATGCTAGGCAGAGCAATTAGAACTAGCATAACGTAGGTACAGTCATGCTAGGTAGAGCAATTAGAACTAGCATAACGTGGGTACAGGCATGCTAGGCAGAGCAATTAGAACTAGCATAACGCAGGTACAGTCATGCTAGGTAGAGCAATTAGAACTAGCATAACGTGGGTACAGGCGTGCTAGGGGGAGCAATTAGAACTAGCATAACGTGGGTACAGTCATGTTAGGCAGAGCAATTAGAACTAGCATAACGTGGGTACAGTCGTACTAGGTAGCGCAATTAGAATTAGCATAACGTGGGTACAGGCATGCTAGGCAGAGCAATTAGAACTAGCATAACGTAGGTACAACAGTCATGCTAGGCAGAGCAAATAGAACTAGCATAACGTGGGCACAACAGTCATGCTAAGCAGAGCAATTAGAACTAGCATAACGTGGGTACAGTTATGCTAGGCATAGCAATTAGAACTAGCATAAAGTGGGTACAGTCATGCTAGGTAGAGCAATGAGAACTAGCATAACGTGGGTACAGTCAGGCTAGGTAGAGCAATTTGAACTAGCATAACGTGGGTACAGTCATGCTAGGCAGAGCAATTAGAACTAGCATAACGTGGGTACAGTCATGCTAGGTAGAGCAATTAGAACTAGCATAATGAACTTAATGTTATGCTAGTAGAGTGACTTAAACCAGCATAAAACGTAGGTAACATTTGGCTATGTAAAGCAACTAGAACTAGCATAACATTGGTAAAGTCATGCTAGGTACTGCAATTTTAACATAATTAACAAACCTTACGTGATGCCAGTAGAGCAATTTTAACTACTATAACCTATATAACTTTATGCTTAATTTAAGTAATTTGAACCTGCCTAACGTTACGTCAATTAGAGCAAGTTGAACTAGCATGGCGGGGCGTAGGTAACGTTATTTTAGTTTCAATTGTCTGCAAGTACAAATAAATACATAACAATCTCTGATAACAAAAAAGGTACTGCTACGAATAAACACGGCGTAATAAACACGTACACGCGATTTATTTGTTTTTGCGATAGGAAAAATTACCGTGTTATCAACGCGTATCGCATCAGAGTAAAACAATCAGTATGGGAGGCGGGTAGTTCATTACAAACGAGTACGTGCGCTACACAGTATGTGTGTGTACTGTGTAATACACTAGGCATAGAGGTAGGTACGTAGGTAGGTGAGTGGAGGTGGTATCTGAAATTCTGATTATTATTACTCTATATGAGTTTTAAATGAGTAGTTATGGAATTAATTCTATGCTCGGTGTTTCTTTGCAAGATTGAATCAGAAATAAGGAGATCCGTAAAACGAACAATGGTCGCTAATATAGCCCAACGGATTACCAAGCTGAAGTGGCAGTGGGCGGGGCACATTACGTATAGAACTGACGGCCAATGTGGCAAAAAGATTTTGGAATGGAGGCCACGTACCTGCAAGCACAGCGTAGGAGGTCCACCTACAAGTTGGACTTAGTAAAGGTTGCAGGAAGCCGCTGGACGCAGGCCGCTTCCAACCGGCTAATCTGAAAGTCTTAAGTTCACTTATGTCTAAAATGATGATGATGATAATGATAATTTATAAAAATAATTCATCAACATCATCCATCTTCTGCCATATTGTTGTGCCTAACAGGGTCTCAAATGATTTATTGTACTTCTTTCTGATAAACGGGAAAGTTTTGTAGCTTTTTTTTGTATAGACTCGAATGAATTATTGGCACGATGATTTGCCCTGAACATCAAATAAATGGTCCCGAGTTCAATTTCCAGTGCGGGTCAATTTACAAAACCATTATGCCCAAACTAGGTCGTTTCTGGGTGCGCTAGAAGGTGCTACCGGAAAATTTCATTCGGAACATTTCTGCTTAACCTAATAGTCGACTGGTAGAGAATGCCAGACGGTATTAGGTCTGTCTGGTACCTCGTAATACAAGGATGTTAATTCCTTTCTTCGTGGCTATGTAAGTCGGTGTGTTGTCTTCCGCATATTTATTTATGTTTACAGTTTTACGCATCATGACCACATCAGTTTAAGTTAATCGCTTTCTTATTACTGTAATTAAAACAGTAAAAAAGTTAGATCTTCGTACAAATCGCAAGTCAAGCGTAACTAGTCTGTCGATCACTACTCTTGCACTGGGCCGTTAAGCGACTAAATGATAAACCAGCTGAAAAAAGAAACCGTTTGAGCTGCGTCCACACAACTTTGTACTGCACGTTTATTACCGTATTTGATTTTAAAATCCCCTGACAATGTCAATTTACTTTCACGTATTTAGCGACGTGACGTAAGGGCACTGACGTGACGTTTCAAAAAAATACAAAGTCAAAAGTCAAAAATAATTTATTAACATTATAGGCCCATATGGGGCCAAAACATTTCTCCTTATTTTTTGGGCCCTACGAGCGCTTCGAGACCTGTTTAAAATTTGAAATTGAACTCAAAGTGTTGACCTTTACGGTGGAAATCAGTCGAGGGTCATTTTGTGTTAGGTTGATAGGCTATTGACTATAATGTCCGTTTATTTCGAGCTGGTGGAGAATGTACACTAACTACACCGACCACCACCACCAACGCACAGTTATAATAAGAAATGAATAATATTTCTAATGCTAACCATTAATTTTCAATTTTTACGATAACAAACGCTTATTATCCCTATTAAAAATAACAAATTCGAGATTGTACAAACATAGACGACCGAGTGACAAACATAGCGAGGATCTTCAATTAATAAAATGTAGTAATAAGCAACGCAACCGAAAGGGTCTCGTGTTTGAATTCCGGTTCAGTTAATTTTGAAATTTTCCTAATGGTTCGGGCCTGGGTGTGATGGAGGGGAATCCATTTGCCAAAAATTAATGTCTTGTAACACAATGACGTTGAAACCTTACAATATTGGTAAGACCATGACAATATTGATATGTGATATTGATGATACCTAGCTTAAATTCAATTGATTGAAAACATCAGGACACAATACCTATTAAGATGATGCCTAATTGAAAATATCTTATGTCATAAATGACTAACTTAGACCTAAACTAAAATATCCCAATTCTAAATGCCATATCCATATTCCCCTAATCTAAATATGTCATTAATGGCGAGCAATTCCGCGGCGCGACCTTAATCATGTGACGTCAACGCCAGCCTTGTCGCGTGGTAAGGGCATCACCGAAAAACTTAATGTGGAGTAGTCATTGTTGCTCAAACTTCTATTTCCATACTGACACAAATTTGAAGTACAGTCACGAGCAATAAAATATATACACTTCGTTATGTTAAGGTTTGAAGTCGTATGGAAATTTTGTTTATGCAAAACGATTGCAATGCAAATTTTCGAGACGCCAAAAGGTAAAAAAAAAGTAATATACTTTTTTTTTACCTTTTGGCGTCGAAGCACTAGGTCCGTGGGGTCCCAACGCACACTCTTTATATAAAGAGATTTCCAAAAAATTAGTTGACACCAGTGGGGACCGCAGCTGGCAGCTACCTCGCACAGCGACTAAGCATCGCAATCCAGCGAGGTAACGCTGCCACCATCTTGGGTACCCTACCACGAGGACCATTTTTATAATTCTCTATTTTCGTAGTTTTTATTTGTATATAGTATTTCATAGATGTATATAGTATTTCATAGATGTATATATTATTTAAAATTGTGATGATGTACCTTTTGTAATTAAATAATCTCCGTAAAAAAAAAACTCGACTAATATTATGTTGCTATGCCCTGCTAGTGTAACATGTTAAGGGATTTAATTTTAAATTGTATTTACTTCAATTTTAACGACATGTGTGCAATAAACGTTTTGAATTTGAATTTGAAAAAACCTCTTAAGAGTTAATTCTGCTCAAATACAACTTTTACTTTGCGATGGATATCTCAAAATAAATAGTATCCCATTTAAACCTAATCGCTTAATTATTTTTATTTTTGATATCAGTCCTATTTTAAATATTACCGACCTATTATAATATTATATAATATTTTATTACTTAAACAAAAAACTAGGTACCTATCTTGTATTTATTCTCGTAGAGTACCTTCAATAGACACAAAGAGTGAGTGACATAAACTGAACCCGCCATAGCAAATTCGCATTTATTCATTCATTGATTTAGGTCATTTGCTCTTACTATCCCTTAACTTTATTTAAATTTAAGTATAGTTTTTTTTAAAAAGCATAATCGTCTTATTTTTTACCCTAGTTTGAGGGAATTTCTGGCGTATTTTAACCACGTAAGTATAAGTTTATGACTACCAACAAATAAAAAAATAATAGTAAAATAATAATAAAAAATCAATAAAGTTTAAAATTATCATATCTTCCAAACTTTAAAACTTTAGTAAAGGAAAGTCTTATAATAAGCAAATGACCTCTATATGCGAATTTGCTATGGCGGGTTCAGAAAACCTACGAAAATGTTTCTATCGTTCAGACGTATAAACCTAATTAATTAAAATACCATCTACTTGTGTCAAACCTTTGACAATTTATGAACAATTCAAAACGGTCGTGTTATTTACCCGGTTAGTTTTAGATGTTCATATTTTTTCAAAGGATTCACACATATAGGGTTATTTTAATTTGTTAAGTTTATACGTCCGAACGAACGAAACATTTTCGTAGTAGGCCTTCAGTTCCAGACACCCTGTATAATAAGTTGAATTCAAAATTGAATCGTTCTAACATTTCACGATTCAGAAACTCACGAAGTACTTACCTCACCAAGAGAAGTAGAGCGAAATAGTCCAATTTAGCTATTGGATAGATAATTTAGTGTTCTTGTAGCACTAAATTATCTTGTAACTTGGAGTATTGTTTCAGAGCTCGTACGTAGGATACGTTTTGTAAACTACAGTTTTACAATACTCTACAATACAACCAATACGATATGTACAGGGCAGTGGCGGGCATTGGTTGTATTTCGAGGTAGGCAGAAGATACTTACCTAGGTGTTTTATTGATGAAAATCTGTGGTTTTCATGAATAACACACATTTATAAGTACATACTGCCTATCTCATTTTATTTACCAGATAGGCACTGCCTTATTGCCTATATGCACCGCACGCCCCTGGTACAGGGTTACATTGCCAGGGATGCCAAATTTAAAAAATAAGATATAAAGAAGCGTCTTAATCGTTATTATTGTTAATAATCGTATGTTACGAAAAAATATTACTTTAAAATATCCGAAAATAAAGTAAATAGAGAGATTACGAAAGCCGCGCGGTCATTCATCAGAAGCCTAGATACGGGGAGCTTACAAGGACCTTACGCGCAATTTTTTCATAAATGAGTTAAATAGTCCACATGTACAATCTTTTCCAGTGGATAGAAATAATTAAAAATGTTTTTTTTTTTTTTGTTTTTTGCATAGTTCGATTAAGTTACTGATATAGAGCCACTCCTGAATATTTGGCACCACTTTGCAATAAAACTCTGTTAGGTTATTGTATAAACATACACTTGGGAATACAACGTGTATATAACTATCGGAACGGTGCTATAACGTAAGAATGTTGTTTGTCTAAATAAAAAAAACTTCGCACTATGTTGGAGTTATACGATGGCATGGAGTTTTTGCTAGTATATGGTAAAGCGACATATAAGCCATATAAAAGTTGCCACTGGTCATAAAACATCAAGTGCACTGAAATAGTTTTATGAAATCGAAAAAAGAACAAGGATAATTTCGAAAAAAATCTTTTAACATGTTCAATTTATGAAAAATCAAAACGTATAATCAGAAAATGTTTAAACAGGTAATTTTTATACAAAGTAAAAAACAAACTGTCTATCGAAAGAGGAACACTAGCTAGAGGTGTCCGAAGTACCCCCATCCCATGTTCAGTATTTCTTTGTTATTATAGAGTTTTAAGTTTTCACACATGTCACAGAGACATGAATTATTGAGATATATTAAGCCATGAGTTTGCGGGTTCGAATCCCGCAAAGAGCAAACGTTCGTTTGATGACCACGAGCATTTGTACCTGAGTCATGGATTTTTATAAGAGTATTTAAATAATGATATAGTCACCATAATATAAGCTGTGTTTAATTTCGAGCTTGAACATTAGTGCGATTGTGGAAATAATGTATTATTTTATTATTAACCTGAACTGGAAACTACAAAAAGTCGCGGAACAGACATGGAGGTGACTTGGGTAGCCCTTAAGGCGCTCTATCTCTGGACCTACGCTCTATGATCTGAGACTTACGCTAGACACTAATTTGAGACATCCTGTATATATATTGACAGTTTTAATCGTTTCCTAATTATGTCCCCAAGTGTATTTTTATTCAGCTGTTTTACAGCTACAACATGTTTAGTTAACGATGACAGACAGACATTTCCACAACAGATTGTCTCGGTTACGACCACGCAGCGTCACGCGGCTGCTGTGCGGTAGTTGATCGTTTACACGGTAATAGCGAGTTGACGAGACTTTATTTTTGACCTCAAATTAGCTTTATCACTTTATTTGGTAACAACTTGAATCGTTATTCTTACCCGCTGCGATCGTGTTTGAAGAAGGAAGACTGTATTTATTTATTAATTTATTGAAAACATTATTAGCTGTCCTTGGAATAATTAATTAATTTTATTGCATAAACTTATAAAAAGTGTACAAAAGGTGGATTTAATGTAGAAATAGACATATAGAGAATAGATAGATAGATAGATAAAAAAATATTTCGTAAAACAGACACATACACACAAAAACAAGACGGAAAATAATAAAATATAGATTAACAACAACTAAACACGAAAATAAAAACAAACATAGATAGGGTAGAATGACGTAATAGGTCATGCCGAAAGCTTGCAAAAATATTCGAAAACATTACAATAACAACTCGTTAATAATGCAACATTAAACTAAGTATAAATGTATAGATTAAGTGGTTACAATGTTATCTTCGAGTTATGGGACACGTATATTAATACACATAATAACATTTGTTTCTGTAAATAGGCCTAAAATAAGCACTTTTACACGTCCCAATATTTTTTACCCTTCCACTGCTTCGGGTCAATATTATGAGCTAGCGGCGAGAAGAAACAGCGCAAGAAACTCGGTCACTGTTGTCAGCCTCTTTTAAATAGTTTGTTTACAATCAAATAATATGTAACTGTGCGAGCAGACATACTATAATCCTACACATAAGTACATAAATACATACCCAATTAATATGAAAAACCATAAAAGCAGGTATCTCCTAGCTTACCGTAGTCTGACGAACATGATAACAACCTGTCGACCCAGATATTATAGATAAGAGCAAACACTGAGACGGGTTTGTTTTGCTTATCTGAGCTTTTAATAATCCAGGAGATAAGCACCACTGATTAATTACTTCTGAGAATTTGTAACGACCTGAAGTTCTAAAAAAAGATACATATTACTCTCTATTGTAGTTTCTAGTTGTTTAGTTTAAAAAGTGACAACAGAATCGCTACCTGTATTTTTGACAACCGTCTAGTATAGTGGTTAGCACTTTCTACTGCAAAGCCAAGCGGTAGGGGGTTGAATCCAACAAGGGGCAAGTGTTTGCCTTATTATGCAAACATTTAGATACCTTTTGCATTATGTACCTACGTACGAGTAAAGTCATGGACGCCACTAAAAAAGCTGTCCGCGTGTCGCAGTATTTTTCACATAAAAATATTTAGATGCCTTCGACACGAGACAAAAAAAGACTATAAAAAGTATCACACTATACCCCACTGTAGGGCACAGGCCTCACCTCACCGGTGAGGTGGTTTGGGCCATTCTCCACCGTGCGGATTGGTGGCGGGGTGTTATAAGGCTAGGGAAGTGACTAAACCCAATCAAGCCGGCTCAAGGCCTCTGTCTAGACTTCACTCACGACTAGTATCAAGCGATATTAGCCGGGACCAACATTTAACGTGCCTTTCGAATCACGGTGCTTGTAATAAATCTCACTTACTATGGTCGGAATGGTCACCCATCCACTCACAACCGCGACGTGGGTTGCTTAACTCTGATAATCGCTGCTTAACCACTACCGCCACTGAGCTACAAGCACCTCAACTAACTATGTTCCTAAAGCGTAACACACATAGAAAGCGTCGCGACGGGTCACGACGGGAGTACGGCGGGTCCATTAACATAGGTTTAAATGGGTGCCCACACTCAGCCGGCGTGCGCGGCGAGCCGGCCCGCTCACGCCTGCTGTCTGTGGGCGCGCATTTAAACGTATGATATTAGACCCGCCGTACTACCGACCCGACCCGTCGCCGTCCCGCGCACGCTCTCTGTGTGTTACGCTTAAGTGAAATGTTTAATATTTTGCTGATACCTAACGAAAATATAGCCACGCAAAATAACAAACACTGTTATCCTTAATACCTACTTATGCCACAGAAAATTCCATGGAAATTTAATCTTTGACCTTTCTTTAAACCTGTAGCAATGTAGTAACCCATTTCGACACGTAACACAACAAGGCAAAATAACTGGAGCGTGCATTATCTTGTAAAAGTAAATAAAATAGAAGGCCAAAGGAAACCGAAAATCGCTAGAAAGGTTTTATAGCTTTTGTATGTACATATTATACGTATGTACCTCATTAAAAACTATCTGATCAACTATTTTGATAATATAAATAATCAAATATTTTTTTCCAACAATTACAATAAATATCTAGCATTATATAATACGTTTGTTCTACTTTGACGACTAGACATCTTATAAACATACTTCATAATCATTAAATAAATAAATATTAGACAACATCACATATATTTCTCTGATCCTATGATAAGTAGCTTAAGCACTTGTGTTACAGAAATCAGAAACAACGAAGGTACCACAACAGCCAGAGAGACTATATAGAAAAGTTATTTTCCTACATTGACCGATCGGGAACCGAACCCGGAACCTCAGAGATAGCGACACCAAGTCCGGTATGCTCGCTTCTCAGCTACGGAGGTCGTCTATCAGCAACATTTCAGGCATAGGACGTCCACTGCTGAACAGGCCACAGCATTGAAAGCGGCCTGCATCCTGTCTTCCTGCAATCTTTACCAGTTCGTCTGTCCTACATACATTCAATATTTTAAACATACTACATACATCAATAATCTGAAATCATCTTACATTTATTTATTACTAGTTGTCCCGGCGAACTTCGTACCGCCCCTTTATAAGTTTTTTTTTTGGTAAATATTTCCATTTTTAAATAATTATTCTGCTATTCGGGGCGGGGACAAATTCAACAAATCCAAGATCATGAAAATCGATCCAGCGGTTCTTGACTTATAAATGGTGTAACTAACCCGACTTTGTTTTATATACATAGATTTTTTAAATCCGTAATCGATTTTTAATATGTGCCGCTGTTCTTGTTCCCTACCCCTGAAAAGTCGTCACTATTTCATTGACAGGGTGCGGCAGGGGTTTCCCTTCAGCATTTTCACGTTTTGTATGTGAACCCCGCCCCCCCCCCCATTCTCCATAGCTGGGTGAAGTATTAATTA
This sequence comes from Anania hortulata, assembly GCA_963576865.1. Classification (NCBI taxonomy): domain Eukaryota; kingdom Metazoa; phylum Arthropoda; class Insecta; order Lepidoptera; family Crambidae; genus Anania; species Anania hortulata. The sequence continues at coordinate 5,740,633 of OY756400.1, forward strand.
AAAGAGCCCTTGACACACTAATAATACCTAGGTATTATATATTATGTCGTCCGTAAACAACAAAATATTAATTAGCTCTCAGTGCTCTGATAATTAGCATGAGCTATAATTACTATTTAAAATGCGTCAAAACAATGTTGTGACGCCATCACATTTTTCCATTTACGATTGTTGATAAATGATAAACGTTACTAAAATAACTTTAATTCAATTATAGTCATGTATGAGTTTTATCCTGTTGTAAAAAAAATGGTTCAGAAATTGGGAAAACAACGGTATTGGTGCTTTGAGGCCAAATAAAAGACTCAAAGGCTTTGAGTTAGAAAATTTTTATTGAACAGTTTTGTATACAATTTTTATTTTCTAATTTGATCAAAGCAATTATGTGTGCAACGAAAAAAATCGTAGTTTGGGCATACAGTGATTTATTAACGTTAAATTAAACGCTGTTCCTTTTTTTCATGCTTAATTTATAAATAGGTACAGTATGTTAAAGGGGTTCCCTAACCCGTAATCTTAAAGAGTTCATACATATAAATATAATAGAAAAAATAATCTCTTATAAAATAGAAATATAAATACGTACGTTGTATTTTTTATATGGATAAACGGGTTTTTGGGAACGCCTTTTGTTATTTTACATAATCTAAACACCTATGATCGGCATAGTGACATCATTTCCTGAGTTGACCCCAACAGGGAATCGAACCCAATCTTTGCGTTCAAGTCGAATCAACACGCTACTACGCGAATCGGTTTGCAGTCGTACTAACTTGTACAATGATTCTTAAAAGTGTTTGAGGCTTTGAGTTAGAAATCAAACTCCCTCACATATGTTATGTTGTACAGTGCTCAGAGGCGTTGAACACTCGCGTCACGGTTTCTAATTTACTTAATGCCTTTATTGTTAACTAATTTGCGCGTTAACATCGTCGGTACCAGTCAAAAACACGAGAAAGTTTGCCGTAAAAATTATGAGCACTGATAAAAGAAAATGGCTTAGTAAAAGCATTTCCCTTTTCCAAAGATCTAATCACTTTCTTTTGCTAGGAAATTTCACTTGAATTGCATAACCGTAAATATTAACATAATCTAGCTTATAAATCTAGAAATAAAGGTGCTTATGCCTCGTATGCCACAGTCCCGCTATGCCAAAGTCACAAAATACATACCGGAAAGTCATTCGATGCAACGATTCTTAATTTTGGACATACAGCCAAAATTATTTGTAAAAATAATTTATTCAGTCATTTTATTTACATTTCTGACTGTTACTTAGGCGTTTTGCAACATTATAAATGATTTTAAAGCTATAAAGACTGTAGACCAAATATTATATTAAAAATGTGATTTTTTACAGAGTAAATCATTCAAAAAAAAAAATTGATATCCTTAACAGAAAAAAAGTATATTTTACATCGAAAAGCTTTAAATCATTTTTCTTTTTGAGTGTACCTTCTTATTTTTATGTTTTGGTAGTACATGGTACATGGCGGTACATTTTGGTAGGTATTTTGCGACTGTGACATACCGAGACTGTGGCATACGGAACATAATCCTGGGAATGTCTGTCAATGAATAGAAAAGTATGGCCGCAGTATCGGAGTAGTTACCACGAATCGACAAGCTAACTCGAACTCCGTAAACTGTAAAGTGAAAGATATGAATTCAAATTAAATATTAGCGTAGAGAGAGGACCATCAATGAAATTAAAATCATACATGCGCCTAAGAACACACAAATTATGGTCACGAAGTAATTTACATTGTTTTTTATGTATGCATCAAAACACAGTAAAAATATTGACGTCATCATATTTGATTACAAAAACCAGACTTGATGATAAAAGGACTCATTAAAATCCAGATGACAATTAGCACAATAACGTCATACTTTAACAATAAATCATTAATTTATCATTTGTTGCCGATAAACAGCAATAGTAATTGAAAGTGGAAGCTTTGGATAACATTAATTTTATAAGGAACAAGCGCCAAGAAAGAGGAATAGAAAAATTCTTATTGATCCATAAACACATTCATAGTGTGGCAAAATTCATTGTCTAGTGCCTCACAAGAATGTTTCCTTACTTTGAGACCTAGACTTATGTGTTGTCTGGCGCTCTAATTAATTATTAATAATCATCTACAAAAAAAAACATGACAAGTGAAAGAAATGGTTTACATTGTATACTAATCAAAATGAGATTCGCGACTGCAGTATTGATTGCGGAATAATATTTACTTATAATATTATATTAAACCTCATTAACTTGGTCAAATATGACTGATTAATAATAATTATTTAATCATCTACAAAAGAAAACAAAATTACAAAAAAAAACATGACAAGCATTACATATTTGGGAAAGTTTGTAATATGGAACTAAATAGTACCCACTTAGCATTTGCGATGGCGTAAGTTATTTTTGAAGCATTAGAAATTAATTTCGAATTCAAACACGAAAACAATTCGTGTATGAAATTCATTTCTATTGCTTACGATTTTACGCATTTTTGAATCACTCGTAACTATTTTCGTTTTACGCAGAAAATATTATGAAACGGAATGCAAAAACTCATTGATTTTAAAAACCGGTAGTGAATCGCTTAAAACGAAACGTAACTAAAAAGTTATTAAGTTAAACTTCTGTCAAACATATGTTTACTTGTCAATGTCATTCTTCCGTAATTTCTACTAGTAGAAAAAGAAAGACGAGTGGTCGTTGCAGAATTCATGGAATGAATTTTCAAAAATAGTGATTTTAGGAATTCGCGTGCGATTCTTGCGATTTCGTGTTCGGATTGGAATTCGCATGATTCAAAAATACGTCTCAGTCATTGCACTAATTTTCAGTGGAAACCGTGTAACAGTGAGGAGAGCTTTATCGGCGACGCATATTAAAAAATATGTCAAGTAATAACTAAACTGCCCAATAGTTTAAAATTTCTTAGGTTTTTTTAAAAGCAACTCTGGTTTACATTGTATACTGACCAAAATGAGATTCGCGGCTGCAGTATTGATTGCGGAATAATATTTACTTATAATATTATACTAAACCTCATTGACTTGGTCAAATATGACTGATTTATGAAAGCGATAGCACAAGATAGAGTTCAAGTAGATAAATCAATCATCATCGTCATCATCATTTCAGCTATAGGACGTCTACTGTTGAACATAGCCCTCCCCATTGACTTCCAGATTGGCCGGTTGGAAGCGGTCTGCATCCAGCGTCTTCCTGCGACCTTTACAAGGTCGTCTGTCCACCTTGTGGGTGGACGTCCTACGCCTTGCCCGTACGCGACCGCCATTTATATAATATAATCAATAGCTTACGGTTAATAACTTGAAAGGATAAGTAGTTGTGTTTTTCAGTGCAAATCGCAGGATTTTAAGCAAACCCCACTTTCAGACCATTAATTAGTCCAGTAAAATCAATTGGCCTTTATCTTCACACCGGCGATTTCATCATCACTATCGCATGACCAAAAACAATGCAAAGTGTTGCTACACCCAGACAAAATATTAATTGGCCCAGATCTGAGACCGATATACAGCACATATCTATGCATTGCATATGCATGACGGATGATAACCAACCTCTCAAGGTTGTAGAATGAAAAAACACATCAGTATTATTTCCGTAATAAAAGATTAATTAACGTCTTATATTTCGTTAACGTCTCTGCCCTGCCTACTGACGGTCGTCGTCCTCGGACGTCTTCACGCTAGCTTTTTCGAGGTCTACCCCTTAGGGTAGACCTGGTGAAGACTTTTCTCAATGATTAAGGCCCAACCACTGACCTGGAAAAGCGGAGAAGTTTAGGGAAGGCATTTGCCTAGAAGTACGACAGAGAAGGCTAAATAAAAAAAATGTCTTCGACCGGAGTTTGCGAAGTGAGAACAGTGGCAATGCTGGTTTTAAACTTAACTTTATTATTTGAAAAAATGATGGGATTTCTGTAAACTGAAACATTTCAAAGACCTACGTATAAATATCATCATCATCATTTCAGCCATATGTAGGACGTCCACTGCTGAACATAGGCCTCGAAGAAGCGGCCTGCATCCAGCGTCTTCCTGCGACCTTTACCAGGTCATTTGTCCACCTTGTGGGAGGACGTTCTACGCTGCATTTGCTTGTACGTGGCCTTCATTCTAGAACCTTGAGTATGAGATAGGACTCCCTTTTCTGCACTTAGACTCAAATTCGGTCCTTTGTGCGTAGGGGTGTGATGGTTACGGATATAACCAGCCTAGCTCCGCCCAGAAGCGCAGAAGTTTCCTGGGATTTTCACAGGTTTCGCGGAGCGACCTTGGGTTGTCAAGGATTTCATTACGTTGTGATGCAACCGCCTCACATTCCAGGACTACGTGGTTGGCAGTTTCGTCTGAAGTAAGACATGCCCTGCACAGAGGGCTGTCTGTGTTACCTATGGTGTAAAGGTGTTGATTTCGATTATTCGCGAGTTTTGTCTTTCGAGGCAGAGTATACGTCGGGTCAATCTGGGCGTGACCCCTGAAAGAGTCAGTTTTGATTGCCTGCATGCAGTACTCAGTGTCCATCGTTTGTTTTGTTGTGATAGTGTATGATTCCTGATCCAGTTACGTAGTTGGGAGTATGGTAGAGGGAGTATCGGGAGTGGTCCCTCAGTGACCATGTCCGAACCTCTCCTTGCCAATTCATCTGCGGCGTCGTTGCCTAAGGATTTACTATCCCTTTTATCCACTGCATTGTTACCTTGTTGGCTGTAGCAATCTTTTGCAGAGAGAGGTAGCATTCGTATACGAGTTTTGAGTTGCTGTTGTAGCTGTCAAGGGCTTTTAGCACTGCCATGCTGTCAGAGAGTATCCGAATGTTAAGGTCGGTAATTTCTCGTCTGGCTATGGCATTGGCAGCTTCGTTGATGGCTACACAATCGCATTGGAAGATGGAGCTTTGTGGGCCTAGTGTCATGATTAAGTTAATGTTGAGATCTAAAGAGTGTACTCCTGCGCCTGTGCCCTTCTCAGTTTTAGAGCCGTCAGTGTACACACGGACTTCCGCGATGCCTGAATAGTCTGAATAGTTAGTAGTAGTGAATTCTAGAACCTTTCTGCCGTTTAAATATTTTAAATCTCGAAGACAATGCACTTTGCCAGGAGAAACTCCCCGCCACGCCTCAAGTCGAACTAATTTAGAATAGATCATTTTATGAATTGACCTTAACTGGCAATCGAACCCGGTACCCTTTGCGTTTTACGCGAATTACTACACTACACTTATCAAAGACAAATGTCCTAAAGCCCATAAAACGTTATCTTTCGACAAGCATTGACGTCGCCAGTTGCGCAATCGCCATTATTCACTTGCGCAGGCGCGTCGTTCACGCTCAATTTTCGTTTGATTCGCCACACTTATGGGAAATGCGTGTGGTCTGGGTCACGACATGTTGAGAAATACTATCAGCACTTCGATTTAGCACACATACCTTTTTTATCGAATTTTTTATAAAACGCCGCCACATTTTCCATGTCGAGCCCTTTTCATGACAAAATGATCACTTATAAATCAGGGCGAAAACTATTCTTTTACTAATGTTACAAATGACATAATATCGCTTGTTCTCCTATAGCAGTAGACGATCTCACAAAGCGGACTACTTGAACTTTGTTTTGTTTTTTCTGTATAGAGTTAGACGTAAAAACAATATTGTTTAAGTACCTATAAACCAGCGTTCTTTATTTTTAAAAGGTAAAATGACCTGAAACAATTATTTAGAAAAGAACCTTTAACACACACACACACAAAACACAAAAACAAACACACACACAAACACAAAAACACATACACACACATGCACATTGTTGATTGTATGGAGTGAGTTCACGTTAAAATGTAACAAAATGTATTCTGTACTTAAGAGCTGTGAATTTTGTAAAAAAATAAAATAAAAATAAAATCTATGCAAAATGACACTTACATTTATGTCACAATTTTATAGCACTTGTATATAATATTTTATCCAACCCAAATCACGTGTGAATTGCACAAATATTTGACAGTTAATTTATGAAATATTAATCTTGTTAGTGCCTTTTAGAAGATCCACTTAGAACCTCGTGATCCAAGTCACGCAGTTATTTGGCTTATATAATTGACGTTAATGTTACTGCCTAAAATCATATGACATTTATTAACTACTACTGTGCCCGCGGTGTCACCCGAGTGGCATACGGCTTGTATCCCTCTATTTTACTTTAAGACAGAGGTTCAAAAAGATTCGGTGGGGGGTAGAGGAACGAAAAGCATGGTCGATCTATTTTAATGGTTTTTATTCATCTGTTAAAGAGCTTTAGAGTGCTAGTTTGGTGTAGTTTGTGTTCTAGTGTTTGGTGAAAAAATAAAAAAACTGAAACTATTAAAATATCATTGTATTCAACGCCGCATCGAGTGTCAAGTGACTTGTCTCAAGACAACTTGCTTTAGACCGGATAAAGTCTTGAAACCTACTTCTACTGAAAGACTAGCCATCACTGAATCCAAGAAAATCAATAAAAACTGAACACCCGGTATTTATTGTAAACACTATATCAAGAATACACTCGACATTAGCAGAATCACTAACTGAGTCCATGTATAAAAAAATAAAAATAGGTTTAAAAATAGTAACCTATACAGGGTTATGTTTAAAATATCAACAACCTCCTAGGGGCTGATTCTAATGGTCAAATAAGTACAACAACTTCTTGAAAATAAAAATAACTTCCCCATACTAAGCCGCCACCAGCTTGCATATGGACATCAGTTTGCATATGGAGATATGTTTTTTTTTAATTTTATTTCAATGTTGGTCCCATAGAAAAAGTTGTTGTATTTCAGCACCAGAATCAGCGCCTAGAAGGTTGTTGATATTTTACAAATAACCCTGTTTAGCCCTTCAGTCTCTAACCCAGTGGTTCTCGAACTTATTTTTGAAAAACATTTGTTTTTCAACGCCCCCCAATTTACGTCGCTTAAACGACTACAATGCCCCTAATTTTTTCCGGGTCCGTTTCCGCCCCCCTCTAGGCCTTCAGCGCCCACAAGCGGGCTGTATCGCCCACTTTAAGAAAGACTAACCCAATAAACTACCTGTACGCAAAAAAAAAAAGTCGATCCCATGCTCTGTGAAAAATAAAAAGTATCCCACGGGAACTCTACACTTTTCCGGGATAAAAAGTATTATAAATGCGAAAGTTTTGATGGATGGATGTTTGTTACTCAATCACGCCAAAACGGCGGAACCGATCTAGATGAAATAGATCATAGCATGGAATAGAAGATTGCCAGACAATAAATTTTGCCAGAGGGTCACACCTAGATCCGGCAAATTTCGAAAAGCTCGTTTTCAAACGATACAAACTATTCCATTGACGTCAATACTATTTTTATAATGTTTCTGAAGCCGGTTTAGATTTTGAGACTAGATGAAGTCTAGCCGTTTTTATGATAATTTGCGTAGTATCGACTATTAATAAAGTTTTTATTTGGAAGAATACCTATTCTGTGATTAAATCATAAGTTTGGACTAAAACGTAAGCGATTAAAATAGTATTTTTTACATTGTGGTGGAAGATGTATGAGTTGAGGATGTATACAGGGTTATTTGTTAAACATCAACAACCTCCTAGGGGCCAACCTCTAAATACAACAACTTTTTCTAGGAGACCAACATCGAAATCGCATAATGAAATTTCGCTTCCCCATACTAAGCCGCCACCAGCTGACATCAGTTAGTATGGAGAAGTGGTTTTTTTTTTTAAATTTTAATGTATCAAATAGATACATAAAACAGATCATTATAGACCCTGTAGGGCACAACAATAAGAAAGATATTGTGGGCAGAGAGGATGACGCCATGCATAATTAGATCAATTGTTTATTTTAAGAAGTTGTAAAGAATTAAAATACATTAAGAAATCATATGATAATTATTGAATAATATATTGAATAACATAATCAAATAAATAGTATTTTTAGGCATTTAAATATTAATTTATCTTTGGATTTCATTTATTGTTTTAGATTATTGTTTTGTTTCGATTCAGATTAGGTTTTCTGCCAGCCAGTAAACATTTTTCGCATATTTCGCTTGTTGGTACAGTTTAACGTATTACTTACAGAAGCAATCAAGATATAAAAATCTTTCCGCCACAATAAAAAAAAAACGTACGAAAAAGTATAAAGTACAAAACTATTTTTTTTAAATGCGAGTTTTTTTCATAAAAAAATTGTTTTTATCTTACTGACCGTACAGCAATTTGTCAACGGTAAACCGTTTAGTTTTACGACGCCATCCATACGGCACGTCGTGTCAGACTGCGGAACTAACACAGTTTCCCAGGGAAAAACGCGGACAATGCTGATGTTATCGCGTAGAAAGCTGCAAACGCATTAGTGCTATAGTTTTTCTTTAGCGGCACTTACGTTAACTGCATGATACGATAAATAAATTATACGTGTTCTTTTTTATTTTCTATAAGTTGAGGACACAAGTTAAGGGACTTATTCAGGAGGACATTTCTCACCCGATGTTACTCGATAGCATAACATTATTTTTAGGGTTCCGTAACCAAATGGCAAAAAACGGAACCCTTATGGATTCGTCATGTCTGTCTGTCTGTCCGTCCGTATGTCCCAGCCACTTTTTTCCAAAACTATAAGTTGAAACTTGGTAAGTAGATGAATTCTGTGAACCGCATTAATAATGTAAATTATTATAACATAAATTTTGGGGGTTTCCCATACTTAGAACTGAAACTTAAAACTTTTTTTTTTTTATGAAACCCATACATGTGGGGTATCTATGGATATGATATTAAGGTTTCTAATATAATTTTTTCCTAATGCGCGAGAGACACTTCCAAAGTGGTATAATGTGTGCCCCCCCCCCCCCCCTGTAACTTCTAAAATAAGAGAATAATAAAACTAAAAAATAGATATTATGTATATTACTATGCAAACTTCTACCGAAAATTGGTTTGAACGAGATCTAGTAAGTAGTTTTTTTTTAATACGTCATATATCGTAAACCGCAATTTACATAACTATGACTCGATTGTCGTGATAGGTGAACTTTTACTTATATAGGTACCTACAGGTTTGTACGATGATATTTTAAAAGTTCCAGATCTTTATCACTTCATCAAACATTAGAAAACTACACCAAATTTGCACTCTAAAGCTCTTTAAATGATAAATAAGAACCATTATAATAGATCAACCATGCTTTTCGTTCGACCGATTCCTAAATTTAGCGTTGTAATTTAAAACATCACTCTATCACTGTTACTTTGTTTGAAGTTGACAGAGACAGATTTACACTTTAATCCAGATTTGTGATGACAGATTTACACTTTAATCCAGATTTGTAATGACAGATTTACACTTTAATCCAGATTTGTGATAAATCAACATAACATACGGTTGTACCTAGGCCTTGATCAAGACTAACGGCGAATAAATTGGAAGAAATCGGTCCAATCGCGTCAAAATATCTAAATTGATGCACTTCCTGCTCACTGTGCATCGTTATTTATAGAAGCGTGGGGTCTGGCTTCACGTCACTTGGTTAAATTGACAATCCAGTGGTTAACTGGTTGTATGACGATAGCAGGATGGTTTAAATTCATAAAGAGAGGAACCAGCTACTTAATAACTGAGTTACGAGGCACCTACAACGAAGTTTTGCTGAAGGCGTCTTTTACCAAGCCCAGAGCCGCTTGATGTAGCCTATGTCCAGCTGTGGTGTTCCAAAGGCTGATGATATTGATCTTTTAGTAATCAAGAACACTGACCTAACTGGGAATCGAACTCGGACCCACTCAAAACGTGACACCCCGCCACTGCACCAATCGGGTCTTCAAAACCCTACTATTACATCTAAAGCACTCCACGAAATCATCAGCTATCATTATAGCCATAGGACGTCCACTGCTGAACATAGGCCGGAGACCAATGACTTCCAGATTGGCCGGATGGAAACGGCCTGCAACCTTCCCGTTAACATCCAAGCGGTCTCATGAGACCGCATAACAATGTAATTTCTATTGTGTCTCGTTTACGTATGCTTGATCAGTTAATGACGACTTGAATCATGCAACTTGTAAAAAATATGAGCAATGTAACTTAAGGGGCTAATAATTTTTTTCTGTTTAAAGTTCAAATAAAACCTTTTACTATTAAACAAACAACAAAACCTCAAAAAACCCCCTATTACATGACCGTAAAGGTACCTACAGGTTGGCCAGAAAAGTGACGACCAAAAATCTTTTTAGGTGCCTCGTGTTGAGAGGCATCTGAGTCACCCTTATGTATGTTCTACGATTTTTCGTAATTTTCGAGTTACGTTTATTTTTATGAATTTTTGCAAATTTTCTAAAACAAAACTAGAAGGTTTCTTTAATTTTTTTTTCTTGCAACTAAATCTCTATGAACTTGCATTTATGCATAAAATAAACAGCCTCATAACTTTAATGGATGTTACTACAAAATTGACCTAAAGTTGAGAATTTATGTTAAGTGAGTTATCGTATGAATTTTTAACTTAAAATTTAAAAAAATAACTGATAATTTCTTAGTTTCTAAGTAGCTTCAGAGAATGCGCTAGACTCTAAGCTTTCATAATAATAATAATAAAAAAGTAGTACTTCTTAGGCTTTATAGGCTATTTAATAAATGGCCACCGTTTTCTGGCCCTCTATATTGTTTAGTTTGTAAAAGTAAAAAAAATCTTTCGATGTTTGTCCCATAAGTATCGTAAGTTTAACCTATCTAAGCACCAGAATCGGAACCTTAAGTTTTATTGCTTATATGTATATAACATTGCTGAATCAATCAATCATTGGAATCCTACTCCAAGTCCAAGTAATTATTAAAAGCTTGGCATTATAAGAAGAGATCCAGTTTTAGACATATGTGGTCATATACCACACTATCAAAGTCTAATTGAAAGATTGTTCGTCTTTATTTATAGTCTGGGGCACGACAAGATTAGTGTCACTCAGCTAACTGAAACGACTCAATTGAACAACTGTTATACACGCGATTACTATACAACATATAGTGCGATACCGCAATTTATTGTGTTGCAATTGATATAATATTTTGAATATAACAGTGAGCACTTCAGAGCAGTGACCAGCTCAGTGCTCGAAGAGTCGGAGTCTTGCCTCACATAAGTGGGTCGTGACGTGAGTTCAGTGAACACTTCAGAGCAGGGAGCAGCTCAGTGGTCGGAGAATCGGAGTCTCGCCTTATATAAGTGGGTCGTGACGTGAGTTCAGTTAACACTTCAGAGCAGGAAGCAGCTTAGTGGTCGAAGAATTGGAGTCTCACCTCATATAAGTGGTTCGTGTCGTGACGTGAGTTCAGTGAACACTACGGAGCAGAATGCAGCTCAGTGGTCGAAAAATCGGCGTCTAATCTGTGCTACATAGAGCCTAAGAGAGGCCTTTCGCGTTAGACCTCAGTATCACTCACATCGTGTGATGGATGATTAAGATTAAACACTGAATCAATATAAGTCTAAGTAAAAAGAACTAACTTTAATACTTATGATAAAAGCATCTATAAAGGTTAACAAAAAACATGTAAAACAGCCGACATTAAATTTCAAATTCAAACTATACACATTAACATATTTTTATGAGATTTAAAAAAAACAAACGACATACTGGTCTTATCTAATCATAAATAAAGAATAAATATTAATAAGATTATTTATAAAAAGCAACTTCTTCATTGTTTTTGAAAAATTGCAGCATAAAATTATTAGGACGCGTAAGAGGGCATTAAGCAGAAACAAAATGGTTTTTACGTTGTTCTATCTTAAGCTACAGAATAGATAAATAGTCAAAGCGTTATTCGAACTCACAAATTTTTTATACATCGTGGCTATTGTTAAAACAGCCAAAAATAGAGTAAGTACCTATATGTATTTGTAAAAGCGAATGTACTTATATTTTTATGTTGTTTTTGCGATCGTAAAGCTATTATCACAGCTATTGTGTGTCTAGGCCACGTTTTATAGCAAGAACTAAGTGTCTGACTAGCCACAAAGCCAATACTGCGTACTTTTGACTTTTGATAAGGTACACATTGCCTCACAACTAAAATATATAGTATTTTTACTTAAAACTCTCATTGACAGTCATTCTTTTTACATTTTATATAAAAGAAGAAGTTTAGAAGGATATTTTATAACAAATAAAAACACCATTTGATAAACAATTAATTTAACTTTACTTTGAAAATTGCATCCCAGAGATTGGTCTCAGTTCCATTGGTCGTTCCTTCTATTAATCGGCATATCGGCATGTACGCATATATGCATGTATGCATGCCTATGGCATTTTTTTTTACTATACTAATTTATTTACTAATGGCTAGATACATCTGAATAATAATTCATTCTCTGCCAACTTTCACTCGGGAATACCAATATAAAATAATATAAAATATTACAATGTGTTTTTTATTACATTTAAAATAATCGCATGATAAATAGCATGTATCATACTTTCCAACACTAAATCAAGCTATTCCGTGATTTGTAGCCGCTTTCCTCTGCGCGGGCGCATCTTGAAAGTGCACAAGATTTTATCTCGATGTAATATATTAATTTACGATCAGATTAATATCAGTAGATATACACGCTACTCTCATTACTATACGAACATGTGTTTTAATAGTGTTAAATCAAGAATGCCTACTACGTTATTTTCATAAAATACGCAAGAAAGACTCGCGACTTTGAAAGAAAGAACAACTGTAGGAATCTTGGACAAAACCAAAGTTGGATGGGCAAGTCACTTTATTTCGTATTACGATTAGGTATTTGTCTGAGATTCGCAAACGAAGTACCACCGCGATTCAGAAAGGCATAACGCCATCTATCGGTAACTCAAGGAACTATGTTGAACATTGCACTGATAGTGGTTCGATATAATTACTTTCCTGCATATACATTTAAAAAATAGAAAATTATACATTGACACATTTTAAATTTTAATAAATCAATCTAACAAACAACATTATCGTCAGATCACATGAGATAGGTGTATAATTTTGTAAGCCCTTTAAAATTTTTGAGATTAAGTGTCTCTGAGTGATATTTTTTTATAAGTAGATGAATCACTTAAAAATTTTACCACACCAGACCTTGAAAATTACTGAAATAATCTTATTTTTAGTTCCTGCAAAACATCTCTCATTTGATAATTCAAAACACATTAGTCGCTCCATCTTGCTTGCTGCATCTCTTTTGTTAAGTCACGCAAGTGGTTTACGTTATATTTTTTTTACGTTAGTTTAGATTTTCCGACTGCAGTAGGGCTCTCCTAAATTCCTCGAATCATATTTATCTACAGCAAATTTCTGCCAATCCTAAGAGTACTCGTCCAGATCGTCTTGTTACCTTTTTCGTCGCCTACCCCTTAACTGGCATCTACCCATTGAGTGACAGTCTGCGACCACTTCTCAAAATATATCCTATAAACATGGCCAGCCCATGCCCATTTCAGTTTAACGATTTTCTTTCCGACATTAGTGATACCTCTTTGGGGTTTGAATAATTCAACAAAAATAAAAACCTTCTATGCAAACAATATTGTTTTCTATCTATAACCGTATAGATTAGATAGGGTAATGGATAGACGGAAGAATGATCGGCAAGTCGGTCCTGTTTCCGTCGTACGCGCACGCAATTTTCGCGCACAAAAGAACCGATCGATTTATACTTCCGTACGTGCTGGTTATCTACTATAATTCGCTTAATTGTTATTCGAAAGGTGCCGTGAAAATTGCCCAAGCTTCTTGCGAAACAATGGTCTGGTTTATTCATAAGGTTTTTGTGGATAGTGTAATTGGCTAATTAGCTTTGAAAGATGTGTTCATTGTCCGAATAATTTGGCAAAAAGATTGACTATTGAAAGGTCATGGAACTCTGTCTGAAATATTTAATTAAGTGACTTAAAAAATACAAAAAAAAGGCTAGAAAATCTCACATTAGCAATACAGAGACAAGTTAAGAAACGGATAGGTAAATCATTAAGCACAAAGCCGTATTAATTTCAATTTCGTTCTGGGTCTTCATCGTGAGTCAACCAGAGGCTCAATTCCCGTAATTTGACAATAGTCGCAATCCGGTGTCGATCCGCTTCCAGTAGTAACATAACAATAACAAACGGTATTTTCGTAAACTTTTAATTGGACGTCAAATTATCAAAACTATCCAAATAAGACTGAAAATAAAGCAAAAAATATTCTAATTTTGTTTTCTTCCATTTACAGACGCATTACGAACCATAATTGCGTTTTTTTGGGTTTACGAGATACCGTTTGTGATCGTAATGTTACTGGGACCGGATCGACACCGGATTGCGACTATTGTCAAATTACGGGAATTGGGCCTCAGATTTAACCTATATTTATAATTTGTCTTTTAACATCTTCTTTGGACCTATCCAAACAAAACTGAAATTTTAAAAATTGAGCCCTTCTATAAAGGTTCAATTTTTCCAATTTCAGTTGACCCTATGGTAAGTTTATGGAAGGGCTCCATTTTTTTAATTTCAGTTTTGGAACCATACAAATCCATCACATATTATAACATATTTAACTACTTCTTGGTCGGTAAAGTTCTAGTTATTACGGTTTAATATTTAATTATACATATCAAGAAATTTAATTAATCACCAACTTCACAATTAACTAAAAGATGATTACAACATGTTTAGTAAAATCATGGAAAACGCCTTGGAAACCTTCCTTATGCAATAGTAAGAAACGACACTTATTGCCATCGTTGTTGTTGAAGGAGTATATTATGAGCAATATCTTATTGAGCTATTAAAACCTCGGAGATACTTGGTATTAAAAGTTATGCAGTGTATAAGAACAGGGTTTGAATTTATAAGAAGACCAATCTGTTATACGATACCACAATTTGCTACACTTTTAAAATTTCTAAGAAATGTAGGTAATTCCTGTCCGGTAGGTGTTCCGGTTTCCTGAAAATCCAGAAATATAGATACCATACTCAGATAGATAGGTAAGTACCGCAGAATTATAAAATATGTATAATCGCACTCAGGAATTCCTATTCCCGAACTTCTTCCGGAATTTCTTCCGGAAATAAAACAAGAATGACCGTCTAATATGTCCCTATGTTCCTGCCTCTTCAATTTCCTGGAAATCAGGAAAGATTAAAACATCATGCTTGGTAAATGCAATTTCTTGCCGGTAAATTCTGATCTCATAAATTTATCTATTCATATTTTTAATTCCCGACGCAAAAATACATTATACATACTTCATCAAAATCGGTCTATTCGTTTGGAAGCTACGATGCCACAGTCAGATATACAGATGACCCGTCAAACTTATAAAACCCCTCTTTTTCCGTCGGGGGTTAAAAAGGAAACTAGTTCTTAATTAAGAAGAAATTAAGTAGATAATTACTGATTACTGTGCCACGAGGAACATATTATAAGTAATTCTACAAATAAATCCGACCAATGCAATGAGAAAGATATGATTTTTCACGCGACGGTAAAAAATAAAATTATACCACCACGCACGCCATGCCTTATATACGAAAAGAAATTGTAACTAAATGTTAGTTCCTTATTCACACGCATAATCTAATATCTTTGAGCTGTTCCGACTGTGGAGAATGAAAACAATCGCTTCCTCGTTAAATATTCCATTTGATCTAAGTAGTATCCTACAGATTGATTGATTTATTGAATCATTGTCTCACATCAAGTACTAATTACACAGCTAACACAATCTATGTGACTAAATAGTAATAATTACGTATCAGCCAACATCCACAACTATATTTTGTGAATTTTGCACGTAGAATATATAGGCTATTGTCCAGCATTGGACTGGTGTGGGCTGATAAAGACGGTACTTACTCGTACTGATTGATTGAAAGACTAAAGCTTTAACTGGTAATAAAGACGTCCTGTCTTTACATTTAACAACTTGACATCCCTCATTAACTACCTCGATGTACATATTGGTATGATTTTTATTTCAACCTATTCAATCCCACTGTTAGGCAAGGGTATCCCCCAGACTTTTCCATGTTATTTTTATTTAAATTATTATAATTAGTTTCTTGATGAATTAAATTGGTAAGTTACTTGATATTCCGACACAAACTGCATTAACTTAGGTTGACTTGTAGAGAATTCTGTACATCATTAATTCCCGCAGTTGCACTCACCTGTACAATTAAGATTAAATAATAACTTAATACCACTTTATTAGACACTTCTAGATCCTTAGATTTTTAACACATTTATATTAGCTTCACTTGTAACTAACTATGTAATCAAACCTTGGAAATAGTTTTTAACCTACTTCTAACTGACTTGGTCGATTTAAATAAAATAAGAAACTCAAACAAACAAACGTTTTGAATAAGATAATGGTTTACCAGTATTGGATTGAATCACTTGAATGGCCCAAAATTTTGGTTCCCAACCACTGCGAGGGTTATTTCTTACATTCTCGTAGATTTTCATACAAACCCCGGGCATGGATCTTGAGCGCTGGAGGAAAAATGTAGGATCACTTTGCGCATCTTACGAGACGATCATCGTATCAGAGACGCGTGTGCGCGAGCAAGCAACTAATCCCGGCCGGCGGTGCGGACACATCACGGGACTCGCCAATCTCGTAATCGTAATGGTCCTCTGCGCATCTTTCGCCCAGCGCTCAAGATCCGTGCCGCTAGTTGTACCTTGTCTTTGGCGGAGTGTCGTTCTAACATGGTTAATAGAAATAATATTGCGCTGCGTGTGTGCGGCAATCAATGACGTCAAAGGTCATTCCTAATGTTACCTCTCTAACATTAATATAACACGATTGCGGCAATAGCTTTCTAATGGCCGACATAAACAATTTCGCTGGTGTATTTAGACCTTTAAATAATTTGATTGACCTTATTCGGTATTATACTTCTTTCCTCACGATGGATGTAAATTATTGGTAATAGTATGTAATCAGAGGAAGAATGGCTTATTGAATAAACTTTCAATCATGCGCAGAAAGCCTTTTTATGATCGAGTTTTTTTTTATCCTCATCATCATTAGCCTTTTGGTAGCCCACTGCTGGACATAGGCCTCCCTTATAGAACGCCACAGCAAGTGGTTTTGGACCGTTTGCATTCAACAGCCACCTGCAACAACCTCCTTCCTGCAGCCTGGCTGCTCCAGAGGCCTAATTCCCGTAATTTGACAATAGTCACAATCCGGTGTCGATCCGCTCCCAGTAACATTACAATCACAAACGGTATACTCGTAAACCAAAAAATGCAATTATAGTTCGTAATGCGGCTGAAAATCGAATAAACCAACTTTTTTTTTGCTTTATTTTCAGTCGTATTAGGATAGTTTTGATAATTTTACGTCAAATTAAAAGTTTACGAGAATACCGTTTGTGATCGTAATGTTACTGGGCAGCGGATTGACACCGGATTGCGACTATTGTCAAATTACGGGAATTGGGCATCAGGTTCCTGGTCGTTATTCGTACAAATTAATTAATCTTATCAACTCTAATAAGTTGAAATCTTGAGAAAAAAGAATCACGAAATGTGATTCTTAAACTAGTTACATCTAAAACATTATTAACCTTGAACCTGTTTGTGTATTATTTTCACAATTTTATTGTTGTATATAACTTTTTTTTTGTAAATAAGCAGCTGATTATGTACAATTGACAGCTTGTCGACCTACTACAAAACAATTGACAAGCTGTCAATTGTACATAATCGTACAATTGACAGCTTGTCGACCTACTACAAAACAATTTTTTTTTTCAATTAAAATTGATCTCTACATGTCAGACTTAAAGTTGAAAATCAATAACTTTTTGGGTAGGTTGACCTACCGTCGACTGTACATTCAAAGAATTACAAGATTTCATATTCACGCTATTTAAAAACGATAATATACATAAAATTTCAATGTTTATGATCGTAACATACTTTTTCATTCTACTATTGCAGTAATTGTTATGATGCCAAATATTTCGGGCCAGAATTCAACGATTGAAACTTGCCAGCAATCGAACAAACACAACTCGTTGAATGCCTAACGGTCGCTGAAACAGTGTAATAATAAAATATCTATTGTGTCTTGTTTTGCTGCATGGGCTAAGGGGTGAAACTGCTATCGCGTTTTATTGTCATCGCGACATATGGTCAATTTGATCTTAGGACGGATACTAAGCGTGTAACAATGACAGGTGAAATAACAGAGCCTTCTCCTCAACCAAACTTTTCTCATTTGAAACCAAGGTCTGCCAATGACCCCGACGGAGCTATCAAAAGCACTTTGATGATGATAGCTTTTACTCGAACGATCAAAAAAATATTAATAATAAATTGATTTCACAATCACACCAATTATCTAACCCCACTAAGCAAAGCTTGTGCTGTGGCGACTAGATAACGGATCAATATATGTATTTAAATACTTTTATAAACATCCATGACTTAAGTACAAATGCTCGTGCTCTTCACACAAACATTTGCCCCTTGCGGGATTCGAAACCGCAACCGCTGACTTTGTAGTCCGGAGCGCGAACCACTACACCAAACGTTCGTCAAAATGTGTAATCTTAATTTTGATTTCAAAATTAGAATGTCATCATCATCATCATCATTTCAGCCATAGGACGTCCACTACTAAACAAAGGCCTCCCCCAATGACTTATCATCGGGGGGAATTGCCAATTCGCCATGCTTGGCAGGAGGGTCGGCAAGCAGAGTTTTTTTGTAAAGGTTTCGCTGCTGCCCCCCGACTCGTGCTATAGGAATCGGTCGCCTCTTGCGACACGCTTCCTGTGTGCGGTGTGGAAGTGTATTCTTTACGAACGTCCTCACACAGCAAATTAGAATGTATAAGTATGTAAAAATAATTTGTACGTCATAATGTAAGTGACTTTACCTCTTTATGACAGTCTTTCACTATGCGATGATTACAGCCACATTATAACAAGCAGTGATATATGATGATTATCGTTCATGTTTCATAATGTGAAGTGCTTATACAAAATGGATATAAACACAGTGAGGAAATGAATGGCGGCAGTCCAATTTTGTTTGCATAATCCTTGAATATTCACAAAACTATATCTTAGAGTTATTTGCCGGAAGAAAAAAAATCACACCATTGAGGCCTTTAGGTTCAGAATGTTCAAGTCCCAAAATGTCCACAGGGTGCAAAACGTCCATATCCCAAAATGACCAAATCCCAGAATGTCCATATCCTAGAATGTCCCAGAATGTCCATAATCCATGTGTGTGTCAATTTTCATAAAATAAATTTCGGATTAAAAGACAAGCTCTAGATACAGATTTGTCTTAAACCATTACTGAGCAATTACTTAAATCGAAATCGGGTCATCAGTAAAGTATATTACCTACAATCATTTAAAATGTTTTACTAAAATTCAAGCATACATGTGCACGATATGGGTAGGTATAACACGATATATTTTCTCCTTGTGTGGATATCAAATTCAGTATTCAATTGTTTTTTTAATTGTTTCGTACACAACTTTGAACAATGGCAACACGCCTTGCAATGGTAAATTCAACTAACCAAAACGAAATGCCAGTTGGATATTGACAGTTCTTTGTTTAGACATGATCTCGAATTATAAATCTGAGTTTATAAGAAACCAAGCGAACGGAACCACGGGTAAAAGATAGTTACGAATAAAACAAGTCTAACTCCATTTAATAACTATGTGTTACAGTTGAATAGGTAATGTAATAACACCGTTAAAGATACCGTAATTCCGGAAAGAAAAGTAATAAAGACACATACTGACGTTTTATTTCCTACACTTTTTTAATTTATGTATACTTACTTATTTTTTTACGATATCTTTGATACTTGAAATCAAAATTCAGATAACACAGGATGTAAGTATAGCCATGGTCCAAAGATGATCTCTTCTATCTTAGGGTAACGGAAGACTGATGGTTAATTGCTTATAATGAAATTATAATCATTTAAACATGGCGTTTGATATCACATAAAAACCGACTTCAAACAAACAAAAGTTAACTATTTAACACCGATTTTATCCCCTATTTTTCCACCCTTAGGAGTGAAATTCGTTTCGCAAATTTTTATAGTAGTATTTTTTGAAGTATAAGAAGCTATTTAATTAAAAAATAATCATCAAAATCGGTTTACATTCGTCAAAGATACAAAAATCGTAAGTAACATAGATACAAAAATCGCGAACCAAAACATTTTCTGGGTATATATTTGTTGATTATCTCAAAAAGCGCTGAATCATTTTCAATCAAAGTTATATGTGACCACCTCTAAAGTATAGGCTACCAAACAAAAAATTATCATCAAAAAATTTATATTTGGCGGAATAATCGCATAACGTATTGAGAACTTCTTCCTTTTTTTAAGTCGGTCGGTACCTAGTCCATTCGATTTGTAGGCTTGAATGTATGCTTTGTAGGTACAAACGACAAGAATCGAATGGACTAGGTTAGCAAAGGGCACTGTACATACTACATGGCGGAGGAGGCTTATACCTAGCAGTAAGATAAGAGTAGCTAGATTGAAATGAAAACATAATCATCATCCTAACCAAACCTAAAGTCAAGTAACAGTTCGGTGCGCAAGGGCGTCGCCAAGATGAGCAGATGCCCCCCTAGACATTCCGTTCTTATTACAATAGGCTAGTTTCCTGGGTCAAAAAAAGACTATTCTATTTAGTCCGTCAAATAAATTATCAAAAAATATTAGACCCATATTTTGTCTTCTGGTAATCAAAAAAAAAAACGACCAAGATAAAGCACATCAAAGTGAGCACGTGACGTCACGCCTTGCTAAAAAGTGTCGCAAGGCGTGACATTACGCGAAACTTTAACGGGCTATATCTTCATCATTTTTTGTTTGATTGAGAAAAGAAAAATACGGGTCCAATATTTTCTGTTAATCCAACTGACGGATTAATTAGATTTTTTTAGGAAACTATCCCATTTACGTTAGAGGTAAGAACACTCCAAGTGTGAAGCTTCATGGGCTCAGGAGACGTATTTTTTAATCATGCGAATTCCAATCCGAACACGAAATCGCAAGATTCGCATGCGAATTCCTAAAATCACTATTTTTGAAAATTCATTCCGTGAATTCTGCAACGACCACTCGTTTTTGTTTTCTACTAGTAGAAAGTACGGAAGAATTACATTGACAAGTAAACGTATGTTTGACAGAAATTTGACATAATAACTTTTTATTTACGTTCGTTAGTGAGTTTTTGCTTTATGGTTTATGATATTTTCTGCGTGAAACAAAAATTGTTACAAGATTTCAATTTAATAGTAGCACCTATTTCGAGTGATTCAAAAATGCGTAAAATCGTGAGCAATAGAAATGAATTTTATACACGAATTATTTTCGTGTACGAATTTGAGATTCATTTCTAATGCTTCAAAAATACGTCTCCAGGACTGTACAATTTATACTTTCCTAGCCCCTGTCTCCGAATTGGACCTCCTGGTCTCTGTTGCAGCCTGACCCACCTCAAGATCACGGTAAAGCGTACTCCGACCAGAAGCGGTTCAAAGCGCTAGGAAGTGATACTTGGAATCAGTGTAAGTGTATTTGACTGTCACAACAATACAAATTGGATTATCATCATGGTCAAACCTTGATAACCATCCATTGACCAATTAAATGCTAATTTAAATTTGATAATGAATAGATTACAGTACTAAGTTACATGGTGGTCGATAATTCTGTGTCGACTGATATTCAAATACATCCCAAACATCGAGTACATGAAGATAATATCAGATTACAATCGAACCAAAACATAATTAACTTATCAATTCTACCCTCTTCAAAATTATCGAAGCAATACGAGTATTATTAGTTTGACAACATCATTTATGATATTTGCAAAACGATACAACAGCCCATCTAAAATAAAAAAACCTGTTAATTTGGTATCTGAAGTAAAGGTCAACAATAATTATTCTGACGTGCTTAGCAGACCTGAATTTTCATTTCCATTTTGTACGAATATTGTTAAAATCTTTAAGCATTCATTATAATAAAATCGCAATGATAAGTGCAATACATAATAGGTAAGTAAATACAAATGCTATTTGAAAACATGTTGAACTTGACCAATTCTAAGTTCGATTAACCTGATAGTAACACCATCAATGCTACAGCAAGTGGATTAAACCACACTAGACAATCTTTAAGTCATTTCAATCCTAATTTAAGATCTAGTTTAGATAGTCGTGTTGGAACTTCTTAATTTCTCAAGCATCTATCAATCTGTAGTTGCCCAACCCGCCGCAGTTTATTCACAAAGTTCCACCCAAGTACATCAATCAAGAGGTCACAGACATCTGAGATGAGTGGCCTAAATCCGCAATGCAAAAGGGCCGCAAGCGCAGCGAATCTCACCTGTAGTGCCGCTTCCACTGGTACCGTTAACGTTAACACTCACTCATTCACAGCACTAGAACAATTACGGCCACGACCGTCGGCGAACGCAAGCGAGCAAGAACTGCCAGTGCGCAACGCACCCACCTTAGATAAGTAAATCTAGATAATGCAAGGTAAAAGCAACTGCTATTAGGCCGGGCTCACATGGGCTGGACAGGGAAAGATGCAGAAATTATCTAGGTGTAAGTAATTTGATTTTTATGTAACATTGTTTTCGATGTAAAATTATAAAATATTGTAATAGCAACTGCATCTACATTGTTAATTTTTAAACTAATATAAAGAAGCGAGCGGTATGGATTTTGTAACCGGTCTTGAGGAGACCTGGTGACCTGTAACACAGGTTTTTTGCATTTAACCAGCACTTACGTCACAACCAATCATTTTTATTTTAAGTCTAGCACTGGCGAGCTCAAAATAGTTTCCGAATAAAAACTATTTTAGTTTAATTATTATTGCGATAAGACCGCCTAAATTGTGCAAAACTAAAGGTTTAATTTTCCTGTAGTACTCTGTTGTGTGCAATATACACGGTTTATTTTCGTTGGTTTTGAAGCCGCAAAATTTACACAAGGTTTTAGGGATCAACACCCCAAAAAATACTTTTTCCCCATTCGATACAAAATTACCGATAAGCTGTTACGACTTGTATAGGAAAGTGAACTTATTTTAAATATTTCGATGTTGGTCCCATAGAAAAGTTGTAGTATTTCAGCTAAAGAATATGGTTTTTGCGGCTTCAAAACTAATGAAAATTCTCTGTGAAGTATACAGAGGGAATTTTATTAGTGTAAACATAATAAGGGTTTGTTTATACTCAGGATAACTAACACTACCTTAACTTATTTTTTGGGTACGTTTGCCGTCCGCGTTTTTATGTCAAACATATTGTTGTTAGCGTATCTTGAGTATAATACAATTTGTAGGTATGTATAAATCCAGTGTGTCCAATTAGAATTATAATCACTTCTACTATCACTTTATACTTTTAGATTAAAAATAATAAAGCTATATTACAATAGAAACGAACATCTCGTGCATTATTATTTTTTGTTGTTTTAACTATAAGAACCTTAACGACAATTTAAGCACACGCCAATTTGGCAGCCAATTAAATATGAATTATCTCAATCAAATAATAAAATGTGTGCATACTCAACGATTAGTTTCCAATAAAGTACAGTAAACCCGCTTTCACCGCACGTAAACAGTTTATTTCATTAAACATAAACAGTAATCACCTCAATTTCTTTAACGCATGATTTATTATTTTTCTGTGTTTATGTATTAAAACTCTTAAAGGTTATTTTTCAAGTCTTTTTTAGCTACTGGTCTTAACACACCCTTTACTTTGTTTTTTTTTTAAATAGACATTAGGTGATAGTAATCGTCTTGATGTCTTTCCTTGTCGATGTTATTTATTGTTTTTTCTTTTTTTTTTTCGACTAAGAATCACTAAGTTGGTTCTTAATGTTTTTCCTGGTTTAATTTGGTTTTTGTATTTTTTGTGCAGGTGTATACTGATCACAAAATTTGACGAAACTGCAACTCTGTGGAATCGGCGAAGCGGTGCGCCCGCGCACCGGTCGATGACTCGGTCTCCGTGGAAAATGCTAACTCGAGATTCGAAGGTGAAATTCTTCGGGTGGTCTCTGGGAGTATTATAGATAACGCCAGTTATTTAGCTAGCCTACTTTATCTCAAGGCTGAGAATATTTAAAAATGTATAAAATATTATTAAAAAGTAATAAAATGGATTTATTAGTTTATTGCGAGACTCTCGTTGGCGGCATAAGTCACTGATGACCTATAACTTAATAAATGTGGGTTTTTTAAAGATTTTAAATAGGTACCTAGTACCTGTCTTCCTATATATTATATTTGGCCACAAATTACCCTGCGTATATAACATTTAAAACTTTCTTATTGCATTTTTAACTTATACACTATACACTACACGGGTATTATGTAACACATACAGTACCTATTGTTACGTAATTGGTTTTCCCGACGTTTCCCTGCGTTACTTAAAACTTCAACGCACTCGCCAGGACGTAACTCAACATTTCCAGGAAAATAATATTACCTACTTGAAAAAAAATTTCAATTGCCTCTGGTCTTGTCTTCGAATCCCGAACCTATTGTTATTGGATTATTGTGAATGCAAAAAAAAAGTTTCAAGTAACTCCTCAAGCCTGATGATTGAACCGAACCGATTTAGAGTTCCGTAGTCAAAACTGAATCCTTATAGTTTCGCCATCTGACCGCGGCTTAGCTTAGACACTTTCAGTATTATCAAGCCGTAATTTCGCAAGGGTATACAAAGAATAAAATCTAGAAAAAGTTATAAGTATTTTTTATTATTTAAGCCATAGGTAATCTACTGCTGAACATAGTCCTCCCCCAATGACCTTGGCAGGCGGGTTGGCGACCGCAGTTTTTTAAAAGATTTCGCACGCAGACGCTGCTGCCCGTCTTGTGCTACAGGAATTAGTCGCCTCTCACCGCACGCCTCCTGTTGGCGGTGGGGAAGTGTATTCTTTACGGCCGTTCCCACACGGTAATATTAACCTTTAATTGAAAAAAAATGTACAAAAGTAGGAACGACGTTAAAAGGAACACTATTACAGCTTAATTATATCTAGTGGTAGGGTTTACTAGTTACTCAGGTAACGTGTAAAATATAATTGGCGAACAAAATTACTTAGATGATGTTGTTAATTGTTTAAAACAGGTAGCAGATACTGCATCTTGTTTCGGGAAAATACGAAACCCTACATAGCGCGTGGCCCGACACGCACTTGGCCGGTTTTTTATTGTAATCTTACTGGGACTGGATCAAAACTTGATTACGACTAAGTTATGCCTGTGGAGTAGTGGCGCGGTAATACGTGCGATTCTCGGTTTGGGTCCACATTGGCGGACTATGTTGGGAAATTTTCGATACAAAATTACTTGTAACACAGTAATGTTAATTCATTACTGATCATAATGACCATGACAAGTCGTGTCTATGTCGCATATTTATATTTTAACGACCTCCGTAGCCAAGAGGTGGGCATACCGGACTTGGTGTCGCTATCTCTAAGGTCCCGGGTTCGATTCCCGGTCGATCAATGTACAAAAATAACTTTTCCGTATTGTCTCGGGTCTGAAGGTGGTGGTACCGGCGTTGTTAATGGTTTCTGTAACACAAGTGCTTTGGCTACTTACCATAGAACCAGAGCAATGTATGTGATGTTGTTCAATAGTTATTATTATATTAGGTACTTTCTTAATTTTAAATATATATTTTTAATAATATTTAGACTGCCAGATGCAGCCCTAAGATATTATAATGTTTAAAGAACTTTATTATTTCTCACAAGAATTACAAATTCACTTACTGAGAAATCTATTTACATTTTGTGAATAAAAATACACGACAGACGAGCTTAGACTTATAATAAGAAACAACGACGGTACCACAACACCCAGACCTGAGATTATACAGAAAATTTCATATTCATCGACACGGCTGTGAATCACACCTAGGTCCTCAAAGATTTATGTACAGTAAATTATTATTCCTCCATCTCCATAAAATATTACTTTGAAAAATTGAATATTTGCTTTCATCTCTCAATTTCAACACTTTTTACAGAACTCGCTTTTTGCAGACTTTTTACAGAATTCGAAAGTTTTCTCACTTCAAGTACCTATACCGTAACCTCTGACTGTAACAAACTTTTCCCCACGCACAAAGGACCTAATTTGAGTCTAATCCGGATAAGGGAGTCCATTCTCATACTCATACCATAACAATACTTACATCTTTTTACAACCCAATAGTTCGCATGTGTCGTGTGTTTACAATAATATGTCGGAAAGTTGCATAGACATAGACATACTGAACTATAATGTAAATATCTTTAAAAGGCAGATTAATTGGATCTTAATCTTAAAGTAGTTTACAACTTAGTTTATTCACTGATCTTTCTTTTGTTTATTTTTAAATAAAATCTAGCCTTAGACGCATGTTGTGGGCTACTTTAGCAATTAAGTTCTATTAATTTAAAATGTATTTCATCATCATCATCATCATTTCAGCCATAGGACGTCCACTGCTGAACATAGGCCTCCCCCAGTGACTTCCAGATTGGCCGGTTAAAAGCGGCTCGCATCCAGCGGCTTCCTGCAACCTTTACCAGGTCGTCTGTCCACCTTGTAGGTGGACGTCCTACGCTGCGCTTGCCGGTACGTGGCCTCCATGTGTTTGTAATGACTATATCCTGTTTTGTGTCTTGCATATAAAATAAAATACTTATTACCGCAGTCTGTTCTAGCATTAGGTTAGTTTTTTTATGTTACTTTCAAGTAAGTTTAAAGGAAAATCACGATTTCATAGAAGGCACAGTTTACAGCAGGACAAAATACTTAAAAATCATAAATATTCTCTACCTATTTTCAACCCAAAATTCGAGTTCTATAACAATATAGGCTATTTGGCTGATTTCTGTATTACAGTAATTATGTACTATTTTTCATTTATACCCATATATTGTGCCGTGTGGGGACGGCCGTAACGAATACACTTCCCCACCACCAACAGGAGGCGTGTCGTAGGAGACGGATAATTCCTGTAGCACGAGATGGGCAGCAGCGTCTGCGTGCGAAATATTTTAAGAAAACTGCGCTCGCCAACCCGTCTGCCAAGCGTGGCGAGTATTGGCAGTCCCCCTCGATGATAGGTCAATGGGGGAGGCTTATGTTCAGCAGTAGACGTCCTATGGCTGAAATGATGATGATGGCTCATTTAAAATTTGGTTCTTTATAGTGCAAATTATACAGCTAAATTATTAGTTATGGCGACGGGTAAGGCAAGTGAACTTGAGCATTTAGCGAGCGTCGACTAATGCGACTTCTATTACGTGCCAAAGATAATACAAATGCTTCTCGCAGACTAAACATCCATCCGTTAAGCAAAATATCCGCTCATTGAAAAGTAGGCGCTAAGAGTAAAATCCATTAAAAATCCTTATAATTCTTAATTTGTTGACTATTTAAAAAAAAAACTTTATCCTAAAGACACGAATGTTATAAATAACTAAACCATCTTTGAAGCTAAACAAAAACGTCGTTTAAAATATTAATGTGTACAAGCTCGCGATATTTGCGGTACTTTGAAATATTTTTTTGTGTTTATAAGAAATAATAACTAGTATTTAGATACAACAGGAAAAACTTCAACATATAAGTTACACGATATATTGATAGATAGATAAATAGATACTCTTTATTGCACACCATACAAGTAAATTACACATGATTTTTACAGAAAGACGTACAATTTAGGCGGTCTTATCGCTAATAGCGATCTCTTCCAGACACTGAAGGTTGTCTGGAAGAGATCGCTATTAGCAGAGGACAACCATTATTTTATTTCCACACCCTATATCCAGTATTTAGAAAACTTGTCCAAAAACACCTCTTTCCATTTTCATTTTCATTCTCCTTACCCTGCGCCTTAAGTAAATTTTGGTACAAGACCTATCGAGAGTAGTAGGTTTAAAGCAGTTGCCTGTACGTTCATCAACCAATAAGGAAGTCATGAACTTAAACAGTCGTTCAGGGAAATTCATAAAATAAAAGCTATGAAGACGCTAAAAAGGTTGGAAGGTAAAACGGTGTTAATTTATGATGGCTCATCGAAGACGGAAAATGCAGATTCGAACCATCTGCTAAATGCGTCAATCGTTCGAAACCTCAGCTTGTGACGTGGTTTGAAGTGTGACTATTGTCTTGTTGTACATACCCGTATATACTTATGCCCCGTATACATTTCCGCTGTGCCACAACCAATATATACCTACTGAAGAGTCCCGTTACCAGGGTCCCAGACGTCCCGATTATGGCGGGTCGTCTCGATTTTTAAATCAAAAATAAATGGACAGGCTCAACCCTGCTTTTTGGTGATAACTCGGCCGTGCGTGCTGAGGAAGTTCGGACGGGTGATTAAAATATCTTAAATTTATTAAAATACCTTTTCTATGGCTATTTTTGTTAAGTAAACGTAATTTAAAACTCAAATAAAAGATAAATATTTAAAAACATTTGATAATAACTATACAGTTTTTTACTATGTCCCGCTTTCGACGAAAAAATCCTGCTTTTTTTCACTTAAAAAGTGTCAAAATCCCGACTTGCCAAAAAAAAAACTGGCAACGCTGCCCGACAATTTTAAATAATGTAATCGCTAAAACAAAAAATAATTATTTAATTATGTTACTTAGCAAGCAATCCTACCAAAAACACAATTACAAATTTTCTGAGACTTCCACTTATCTAACGAGCTATCTTCAGAGGCTAGTGTAACTAAACTGGCGTAGACCCGTTACATTTCTTTGTTTTGCGGAATGGCAGACGGCAGAGTGTTCAGCCACTGGAACAGTTTCTTGACTTCATCCCTGAAAAAAACCTAAATATTTCAATTACCTACTCTTGCAGAGCCATACAAAAAATGAGCCACGAACCTCTAGCTTTAGTATCTCCTTTAGAAAGGCTAGAGCCTGCAGTGTGTCTGTCATATAATTTTATTTGCAACTAAAAATCAATTAACATTTTTAACCTAACACATTTGCGTCCTTCTACTGTTCGAAACACAGCCTGAGATCATTTTAATATTTTTAAATACAAAGAAGTCACATAAGCCTTTCGACCACACTAGGGTAGATCAACGCCTTAGGCGGGTCGCTCATCAACAGTTGAGGCGAATTCGAGGCGCGGACGCATAAGCGACACGCCGCAACTAGGTTTTCTTTAGAAACAAATGGCAGTGCGCTCATATATTAGAGTCGCGGCACGGGTGAGGTGAGGTGAGGTGCCCGAGCCCCGACTCCACCGCCATTTTGTAATTTGTCAACATAAGTCGTTAAGTCACGTGTAGCTCTGAATGAACCTCTTCTGACACACTGTCTCAAATATGGGTGAACCCAAAATCTTCTTCGATTTAAATTAATGACTTGTATAAGTGCGAGTACATCTTCGTCTGCAGAGGACGACATGGCGAATGTATAAAATGTAAAAGTAGCATAGCCGCCTGCGCCTCGACTCTACTTAGATACCAATCCGTACCGCGACGTCGCGCCGCCACCACCGTGACGTCGCCACGACTTACCAGTGAGCGACGCACCTTAAGTTCTTGCTATACAGGGTTATTTTTAAAACACAAATAACTTTCTAGTGGCTGATTCTGGTGCTTAAATAAAACTACTGGTTTAATATACTAACATCAAAATCGCAAAAAAAACCATACTAAACCGCCAACCAGCTGACATCAGTTTGCATAGTATGGAGTGATTTTTTTTTGTTTAGATTTCGGTTTTGGTCTTTTGGAAAAAAAATGCTTTATTTATGCACTAGATCTAGCCCCTAAGGTTATTGGCGTTTTAAAAAAAAAACAGTGTATCTAATAATGATGGCACTATTGTTATTAATACTTTGTGCTGCTGAAACCGTGACGGTACTACACTGATAATTAACGCAGCTAAATAAAAATCCGGGTTATTAGAGACGAGTCATTTTCTGGTAAACACGGTTATTTAACTGTGAGACATAGAAGATCATCAAACTTTACTATGTTTGCTTTGAAAATTTTTATCCGCTCAAAATAGGTCTTTTCTATTCTTTTCGACTACTTATAAATAGTTTACTGAAACATAGCTACAAAATGGATAATCATAAATTATATTGCAGCTTTCTTTATCGTAAATTAAATGGCTGATTGCAACGTATAAAATAAGCTTACAAAAAAATCAGCCTACTTTACATTATTTACCTACACTGAAATTTTTGTATTGATGTCTAATTAAGCCGAATTCTAACTTTCTAGTAGCATGCTGCTGTTAAGCTGCTTAAATAACTGATACAGACGGAAGGACATGGCAAAACCCTAAAAAGAAATCATATTATCTACGGCGTCACGGCAATGCCCAAAAGTTGCCCACAGTAATCTCAAGTTCCAAGCAAAAGAGTTTTCAAAGAAGAATATGAGGAGCGGGAAGGTACTCGGACTTTTAAGCTCTGAAGTTACCAACCTAAGGAATCTGAATCACGGGCGATAGAACCTTCTCACCAGCCCTAGCCCTCGATAAAAATACCATTATGTTGAAGGGAGCTGCTTTCAGTGAATGATACCCACTGGTAGTGCAAAAAAACGGAAAAGTATAACCCGCGACGGAACCGGCGAGTCTTGTGATTGTGAGCGTTGAACGGAGCTTTGACCATCGTCGACCCACCGAGACTTCCCCAATAAGTAGGTATTACTAAGAATTTAGGCAGCAAAAATCCTATCCACCGTTTGTAGACACCCTGATGATGGAATAGAAACCAACTAGCGCATTTAACGATGTTCAAGTACCTACAACAAAAAGTTAAATGAAAATATGTCAATTTTTTTTTTTCACAAATCTAGAACAACCTCATTCTACACTCGACGACAGCGTTGAAAACCATCAAAGATTTATTATAGTGACGTCTGTGTACTGCTGATGATAACTATGATAAGGTCTGGCTTATAGGCTTCTGTTATCAGGACAAGCAAACAGTTCATCTCGTGATGGACTAGCAAACAACGCTATCAAATTCTATTCGTATGTTATGGTATAGTAAAGTGGTATTTTGCATCTTCATTGATATCGGTCCTGCTGTATTGCGTATAGTAATTTTCCAAGCATTACTAAGATCAGAATTAAGTACCTACACCATAGTTATTATACCACCAGTCAGTGACTTCATCAGAATTTCTTTGATCACCCCACTGCCGTCTGATGCAAATTGAAATTTTAATTCGTTGCAAATGCCTTCAGAATTCAGTTACTGCTAGATATATGCTTCCTTAAAGAACGCAACAGCCTGTGGCTCTGGGTAGTTTGCATCCAGCGGCTTGACAGGTCGTCAGCCTACCGGGTGGGAAGCCTGTTTCGTCTTTTACAGTTTAAAGTCACTTTAGCTATGCCACGTCTTCGCGTGGTATCCAATGGTCACTGAGTGCGTACGTTTCATACATCCATGTTCGCTCGGCCGACTCGTCTGCAGCGTTTTATTATGTACCTCCTAAATGTTTGTTTTTAATGGTGACATCGAGTATCGAGTCGAGTTAGCAGTTGAATTGTGCTGTATAATTGCGATGTTTGGGCTGTGTAATTTTTGTTTTCATATCTTGCCTCGATTAATTAGTAAATGTTTGCATGTTAAAATTTCTTATTAGTTAGATATAGAAAAAGTTGATTGTGCTGTGTACGCTCCTAACGCTTATTACCTATTATTACAATAGTGTTTCAACTATGTCCAAACGATTTCTCAGTAAGTGAAATGTATATTTTTTATGAGAAATAAAGTTCTTCTAAACCTAAAGAGTCTTTTTCCTAGCGCTTTGTCTTGTTTTAAATTGAGCTGCTTGACCTTCTCAGATTTGGCAAATTTATTACATTCGTTGTGACGTTCTATGGGGGAGGTCTATGTCCAACCATGGACTTTCAGAGGCTGATGATGATGACGATAAATATCATTGCAACACATCCAGTGTTACCTAAATGTGCATCTTTCCTCACGATGATTACACTAACAGAGGAGCAAGTGCAAAGCATTATAACACCAGCCGCCCTAGCATGACAACCAAAACACGATATGATATGATATGATATGATATAGCGGTTTATCGACACAAGCGCTTAATTTTTTTTTTAAATATGAAAGCTATAGATATAGATACCATGTTGAATGCTGCCCGTCTCGTGCTACAGGAATTAGTCGCCTTTTACGACACGTTTCCTGTTGGAGGTGGGGAAGTGTATTCTTTACAGCCGTCACAACACGGCACCATATATTTATTGTTATTGATTATCTGTTAACGGTTGGTTATCTGGCAGGAACAAGGGGCCCCCATCGATGCCCTGGGCACGTGCCCAGAGTGCCCAGTGGGAAAGAGGGGCCTGATGACGACGACGGGGCTCGAGTGCCGCAAGGGGCAAATGCGTGTGTGATGAGCATTTGTACCTAAGTCGTGGATGTTTATTACTTATATTATGTATTTCAGTAAGTTTATTCGTTACCTAGTCGCCATAGTACACGCTTTGCTTAGTTTGAGACTAAGTAACTGATGTCATTGTTGGAAGAATCTATTTTTATTTATCTTCAATAAACTTAGATTTAGAGTACTCCTGCACCTACCTCTGGATTTATCTGAATCTATTGGAATGGGATTCGAACTCACACACCTATGTGAAACGAGACTACAATCCAGGCTACCACCGCTATTATGCACTATCTACGGTTATAAACCCGAAGCGGGTAGGGCAAAGCTATATTTTGGGACGTGTATTAAGTGCCAGAAAAGAGCATATGTACTGAATAAATGAGTAATAATGTGTATTAACGAAAACCGGAATAAAATAATTAAAGTAGGTACCTATGTAATTTCAATTTCAAAGATTTTTCAATAGCCAGATAACTTTTATATGACGAATAAGTTTGAAATATGATTAAACAAAGAGTGTTAAATCCATGGTTGACAGTATATGTTGACAGTCTTAAGGGAATTAATGTGTAAAAATAAGAATATTCGCCAGGTAATCTGGCGTTTCAAATAACAGGACAGGACGAGACGAACGACAAACGCAAGGAGTGTACCTGCGGTGGCAAAACACATGTTCATCGCCAAAAACAAGAAGAAGAGGAAGACTAATAATGTCGAGTGATATAGAAAAAACTTATTTACAAATGATATCTCCACGATAACATTATATCATAAGAACTAAGTAAGTAAACATTTTAACAGGAAACTGCACGTGTATCCCAGAAGATTTTATCTTTGTTTTCCAAGCAATGAATTTACTTTCCTCTGTTTACAATTATAAGGAAAGTTTGCATTTGCAAATATTTCCGTTATGGTGTTATTCTAGGAACAAGATATTGTCTTGAAATCTTAATCTAGCAGTATCAAAATTACGTGATAATACTTATGATGTGTTAGCCTCGCCCAGCGAGCACATATCTTATAGAGCAACATCACGAACCATCTTTCTCCAAAACTAGTCAGTGAAACAAGTCAAATGAGCCCAAACACGAAGGTTTGACATTGACAGTATCCACCTCCTGACTCTATCATCAGGGCCCCGATTCAGAACCCTACAAAAAAAATTGACAACCGGTAAATCACGTGACACTTATGTTAAATCCAATGGTGTCACGTGCCAATCGACAATTTGTTACCGAACGGTTCTGAATCGGGGGCCTAATCAGCATGACGGTATTAAATTATTGTATTGTCTTCCGAATGTTAAAGACTTACAAAGTTTCAAATCGATACGTCAGTTAAAAGTAGGTTAAAAACTACTTCCAAGATTTGATTAATAGGTAATTAGTTACAAGTGAAGCTAATATAAGTTTGTTAAAATGACAAAAAAAAATTGACGACCAAAATATCAATACAAATAACTTTTTTACTCTCGTATAGGGTATGACTCCTTGGCCTCGCCGCACACGGTCCACACGCGACAGCCACAAACCACAAACGCCCCTTGTGTACAGTTAACAGCTTAGAAAGATTTCGAACTTTTTTGTATGGAGCCTGGCATACCTAAAATGCCAATTAGATTCGATGTCTTTTTCCAAAAGAATCTCATTGCAAAACATATCACAATAGTCTGACAAAATCACTTGGCAAAAGTCTAATAAAGAAGTCACGTTATTGTGGCATTTAGAATAGTCAGTAATGTTAAACTATGTTGCTGACTGTACGCCTTCAGGTAATGTCTGTAGTGCCTACTTAGGTGCTTAAACTTACCTAAATATTAAATATTACTTCGTATGAACCTTTCTTTGCGACGGTTGTCGTTCTTCGAGCGATTTGACATTTTCTATGTTTATTGGGAATTCAATAACATGAAATTTAATAAGTTTAGGGAGTAACTAGTATTCGGCAATATTACAAAAAAAAACATGTTTGTTTACAAAAAAACAGTATGTTTTTAGCTGGATAAGGTTATTATGATGATTTTAGCGCTCTTTTCTAAACGTTCTTTTACGTCAAAATAAATGTACCGACCCCGCTCATTAAATATTAATCTAAACGACATTTACTATGGGACTAACAGTGCCATCAAAAAATAAAATCACTTGTTGTTCCATACTAATCCAAACTGCTGTTAATTATTTCTCGATTTTACTATTGCCGTGTGCCGTGTGGGGACGGCCGTAAAAAATACACTTCCCCACTGCCAACAGGCGTGTCGTAAGAGGCGACTAATTCCTGTAGCACGAGACGGGCAGCAGCGTCTTCGTGCGAAATGTAATTAAAAAAACTGCGCTTGCCAACCCGCCTGCCGCCTGCCAAGCGTGGCGAGCAGTTCCGTCTTTACCCCCAAAGCACTAATATATGTTTATGAAAAGAAAGAAAAGAAGGTAAAAATCTATAAACGGAGAATACGGAGAGACGGATAATAAACGGAGATATGAAATTATGTTTTGGAGGTCATGAATTTATACCAACAGAATTTTATTTTTACTTTGCAATAGAGCCCAAAATTCTTGTGTGCCCCAGGGCTCCGGGATATGTTAAGACGGCCCTGCCTGCTTAGCATGAGCACTAAAACACGATATGATATGATATGATATAGCGATATATCGACACAAACTGTAAAATTAAGATAGTTAAAGCCGCCGTGTTGAATCGCCGTGCCGGTTACGTTACATTAGAGTTGTAAATTGATGGTCATATGCTATAAGCGTCCGTCATTTATGATAAACGCTTGGTCCCATTGGACATTTATTGTCATGATGGTCACATAATATTTTTTTAGTATAAATTTTAAAAAAAGAAGAATTCCTCTAAAGTAAGTCTCAAATGTTAAGTATTTGACAATAAAAACATACAATAAAACATGTAATTAGATCTGGATTGAACTAAAAAAAAAACTCGCGCGTAACGATATGACGCTTTTTAGCTTGTTCGTGCAGAAAGATAAATTAATTTTAGAAAATTCATTTCGGTATAGATAATCACTACTAAAGCCTGTCTTTCTTATAATAATGCACTTATTTGTGACCAATTTTTATTTATTTTATAGTTTGTCGATAGAATTGATTGTGACGTTAGTGACAATAAATGTCCAAAATGTCCGGTCACATTGAGAAAATGTCCAATTTGCTCGGTCATAATGGTCAGATATTTATAACGTGACGGACACTTTACAACTCAACGTTACATATTATGATCGCTGTTTCGATAAAAATTCAAATTGGCGGCTATATCCATCATATTTTTACAGTTAGTGTCAATATATCGCTATATCATATTATATCATTTCGTGTTTTAGTAGTCATGCTACGCAGGCTGGTGGCGAGTATTGGCAATACCCCCAAATGATAAATTAGGCGAGGCCTTTGTTCAGCAGTGGAAGTCGTATGTCTGAAATGGTGATGATGATTTTATGATGATGATGATGGTCCTAGTTAGTAAAAAGTGGTAAAAGTTGTTCATAGCACATAAGAGTATATAGATTAAGTAAGTAAGTACTAGCTAGATGTTAAAGTGTTGATAGTGGTAAAAACTATGTATGTAAACGCTCTATACGACGTGTTATATGAATGGTCAGCCATATTGCAGTTACCCTTGATACTAAAGAACTTTTCCAAAGAAACATAGGCCGAAATATTAAATAGATGAAAACATTATTATTAAATATATTAAGTAGATATAGATGACGCTTCTCACCGTAAGATGTCGTTCATCAGTTGGCAAAAAAAAGAGAAAAAAAAAACAAACTAATAACTGCCCGCGACTTCGCTCGCGTGGTCTTTGCAAAACCATGTCTTTTTTTTCTTTTTTTGCCAACTGAACAACGACATCTAACGGTAAGAAGCGTCATCCATAATGACAACTTTTATCTTGCATCCATCGGGAACCGTACATATTTTCGGGATAAAACCTATCTGAGATTCCAGGCTATAATCAATTTCTGTGCCAATTTTCATCTATCTTGATCCACTCAGCTGGTCTGGCGTGATTAAGTAGCAAACATCCATCTATCTAAACTTTCACATTTATAATATTAGTAAGATAAAAATTTTTGGACCTCTAAGGATACTAAAACGATCAGTTAATCGGGCAGTTTGTATAAGTAGGCCAAAGCTATTTTCTCAAATATTTGGCAATCTTATTCAATTTTATAGGCACAACCATAATATACTGAAATCTTTGTCGATATGATAGGTGTTTCAATGTAATTAAAATAAAATACATCTCTGAATTAAAACTAAAGATTTATTCCATCTAATTTATACAGTCTTAATCCTTACTCCGAAGTGCCCTAAGCCCCCCCTACCGAGACCACGTCGGGGCAGGCTGTTCTCCGTATAAAAATCAGCAGTACTCTGGTCAAAAACTGTCCAAGGTCCCACCACACACTACGTGACTAGCCCACAGAGGATCATCCTCAGGGGTTCCGTCCCGATAAGGGTCCATACATTGACCGCTGGCGACCAAGGAACGGCACGCAGGCCCATAAGGAACCTTCAATGCAAATCTGACACCAGAAACTAGCTGTGTATGTTGGATACTACGCCATATACCCGAAAACGGGTCTCGAATACCCCATGCGAAAGTATTTACAAAAATCAAATGAGAAAATTTGAATCGTTCGATATTGCTTACATTTTATATTTACATTTGTTTTTTTTTTTTGGTTGTATTCTTTTTTTCGAGAGCTTTAATTGATACAAACTAAACAATCTCTTCTAAATAAAATACTACAAAATCTTATAATGAAAACTAAATACTACAATCAATTTGTGCTTCATGATTTAAACATTAGTGTTTTTATTATTTCATCTATCAATCATAAACCCAGTTTTCTTTTATTACATAACAATTTTCTAATTAAAATGAAATGGAAAGATGGATCTTTTTAAGTTCACTAACAAAACAAGTGTGCTTGAAAAGTTTTGGCAAAAAAGTCTAAGCACTAATCTTAAAAAGTATTCTAAATGTCAAATTCTGATTAGAAGTCGACATTACGAATGAGTTTTTCACAAGCAAAACATAATGAATGAGGCACCCAGATCATTTTTTTTTTTGTGAAAAAACCTTGAGCAACATTTAACATAAGGGGCCATCTACATTTTACCTCACGCAAAATATTAAAATTTTAAACGCACCATGTCACACTTTTTTCCTCTCTTTTTAACACCCCCTTATGACCGGGACGTAATATGTAGGCGACCCCTTAGAGTGAGTTAACTTTTTTACATTTTTTATTCTCTTTCCCAGATATGTTTCTCTGCTAAAAGTAATGCGGTGTGAATGCACCAAAATATTGTTTTACACAGAACAATGTATATTTTAACATTAAATGGGCTCGCTTCTTATCACGATTTGTTACCATTTACAACAAATAAAAAACAACCATAACTCTGATCCATCTCTAAAATCATTTTGCAATTTCATTTTCAAGAAATGTAACAGTGTAAATAGAAATGAAAATATTCTTACATACCAATATGTAACCTTATAAATAATAAATAGTAACTTTTACCTTGTAAATATGGCATCTTGAAATCAGCTGGGTTCACGTTATTTGTGATTACAAATAACTTGAACGAAGAATGAAGTAAGGTTGATTAACTCAACAGCTGATTTCAAAAGTTATTTACACAAAATTCGTAATGAAAATATTCTCAAAGGTATGAATTAGCTAAAATATAAACAAACGACTATCTCCCTCAGTATTCCAGTGTACTCAACGAACCAGTGATAACGTTTACACCAATTTGCTCTTATTAAAATAAAGTCTTTAAAATAAAACATCCTGGTAATCTTCTCATAATTTCTTCTTAATTATTATGTACATAGGCACAGCCTCGCTTCCGAAAATAGTAAGATTTTTCTTATTTGACAAAAGCATCGGGTGGTATCTTGCCTTCCGAGTTCAGTTGGTTAAAGATGAACAGAGCTCTTTGTAGATCCCAACCGGTCTCTTGAAGGCAGCTAGAATAGATAAAAGAATTCTATATTTTAGCTTTGAGAAATCGGATTCTAGTAAACGTAAAAAAAATGTTCATAAATTAACAAAAGATGGCGCTAAGTTTATCAATGCAGAAAAAAAATGGTGGCTTTCTTATTTCGGGTTAAAATGTTAATCCTTTTACCCGGTCAGAAAACTGAAATGACACATTTTTTAAGACGTTTATTAACACGCACTGTTCACTTTTCGCATAAACCGCCCATCTCCCCCCCCCCCTCCCCCATGACAGTGACGTAACATGAGGACCCCAAGACCGAACACGCTAGCGCCATCTAAGATCTCGCCTCGTTTCTCTCGCCTCTCACCTGTGCTTCCCGATTGATTGATAATGTCAAGTGTTAAGTGTAATTGACGACCTCCGTAGCCGAGAGGCGAGCGAGCGATACCGGACTTGGTGTCGCTGACTCTGAGGTCCTGGGTTCGATTCACAGTCGGTCAACCAATGTAGAAAAATAACTTCTATATTCTATATTGTCTAGGGTCTGGGTGTTGTGGTATCATCGTTGTTTCAGATTTCTGTAACACAGGTGCTTTAGCTACTTATCATAGGACTATACTTTAAACTTGAATTAATGTGTTGGCACGTAACGAGGAGTGAAGAGTGGAGATGTAGAGGACGACCTAGTAAGAGCTGGAT
The DNA here is from genome assembly GCA_963576865.1 of Anania hortulata. Lineage (NCBI taxonomy): Eukaryota > Metazoa > Arthropoda > Insecta > Lepidoptera > Crambidae > Anania > Anania hortulata. The sequence continues at coordinate 5,779,877 of OY756400.1, forward strand.
AGATTGTGTAAGAAGCGATATAACTGAAGAGGGAGTGAATTGCTCGATAACGAGTGACCGAATTGTATAGAAGAGAAAGACATACTGCGCCGACCCAAGATGACCTAGGAACAGGGCAGGCGAAAGATAAATGTGTTGGTACTCACTTGACGCTCCAGTGGTCATTCATGCCGGTCTGCTGGCTGAGCATGGCTAGCATCACCTTCTGCGGGTCCTCTGAGGGCGCAGGCGCGGCGGCCATCGCGACCGAAGCGGGCGTGGCCGGCGAGGGCGCACCTGTGCCGAACGCTTTCTCCTCCTACAAGGTTAATGTAGTGTCACAACTAGCGGCATCGATCTTGAGCGCTGGGCACAAGATGCGCAAAACACCATTACGATTACGTGATAGGCTAGTCGCGACGCGTCTGAACCACCAGCCGGGATTGGTCGCTTGCTCCGCGCACACGCGTCTCTGATACGATGATCGTCTCGTAAGATGCGCAAAGCGATCCCCACTCTTTCCTCCAGCGCTCAAGATCCATGCCGGGGATTGTACCACTTCCCTATCGCTCTTAATCTAGTCTTATGACCCTCTGCACAAAACACTTCCAAAGCAGCGATGACACGGTTTTTTTGCGGATAATTGCATTGAATTGATTTTCCGCAAACATTCCCGATGCGCTACAAAAACGAGGCAGTCTCAACAGCATCCTGAGGATATTATTATATTGGATGCGCAGGGCCTCCAGCGATCTTTTAGTGTGCCTGACCCACAGGTTTCCCGTGTACATACTCTGACATTATGCTTTATAAAGCTTTACCTGTACTTGCTCTGTACAACAGATAAATCTGCGAGCCAACATGTTACGTCTAGCCGCCAGAGTTTCGCTCCCTTTCAATATCGGCATCATCTTTGAGGTTGCTAGTAATAATATGTCCTAAGTAAGTACCTACTTAAATTTTATGACGCGTTTCATGCTCAAGCTATTTATCATCATCATTCATCATCAGCGCAAGTAGTATCATCCGGGGTGATTTATTTATTTATTTAACGACAACCAACAAAGCATACACCATACATTGATACTTATACAGCTTAAAAATAAATTACAAGGTGTTGCCTTAATTAAAGGCTGCCACGACATGCACAAAAATATTGTTGTTGAAAAATAATTTAAATTATTAAAACACATTTTATACCATGCTTACAACGTAAGCACTTGATAAAGTACTCACGCTGAAAACACAGATAAATAGTACAATGTTGCCTAAATAAAAATTTAACTGTCAGAAACAAAAAAAAATATGATGGTGATGGTGATACTCCTTGCACTTTCGGGACGTTTACGAGCGGCCTCAAAAACCATGTACTCAGTCTATTCACTTCATATGTGAGCCCGTGCTTAGCCGCATACTTTTCACTCTCAACATTTCTACAAGACCCTCCACCGTCAGCGTAGCTAATGTTATTGACACTAACGCCATCTATCTGAAACCCGAGACGTATGCTGCTCAGCTCCACGATGAGATCGTCTACATATTGTTAAAGAGCTTGGGAGACGTCAATCCCCCTTGCCTCACCCCTCACCCCGTTTCCGAAAGAGAGTCCGCCCACCTCAAAGTTGGTTTGATGCCATCAATACTTAACCTTAACCGATACTTAAAATATTCATAATTCTCATCGTTACACCCCTGTCACAGCTTTCTCCAAAGCACGACAAAAGATCAAAAGCCTTCAAGCAAAAGTCAAGGAAACAGGCGATTTTATCAAGTGAATGAAATCTTCTTCTTCATCTATACGGTCAATCCCGGTTGCGTTCAAAGCCATTGCTTTGGAGCCCAAGGTCCGCTTTCCTTGATTTACTCCACTTCGCGCGGTCTTGAGCGTCTCTAGTTGTGAGATCATTGCACGCATGTCAGCCCTCACGACGTCCAGCCAGCATTTCTTGGGTCTACCCCTTTTGCCCGGACCTGGCGGTGGCGGCATGGCCAGACATTTGTTTCCTACGTAGCTTGCCGGTTTTTGCAAAACATGGCCGTACCAGCGTAGGCGACTCTCCTGCAGTTTGTCTGCAATATCACGGCCACGAAGGCTACCGCGGATGCGCGAGTATCAAGTGAATGAAATATTATCATCAAATATTTACCTGTTCCTTAGTAGTGTTGGTAATGTAGAGAATGTCGTTGATTATGCTGAACCCGCCGGCGGCGTTGGGCACGATCACAAACGTGCGGTGGAACGAGCGCGTCGGGTTGCCGTTGGTGGCCGTCTCTTTGAACACGCCGTTCATACTCAGCACGATCATAGCCGGCTGGAAGATTAAAATAGCTTGAACACCGAATAGAAAAAAGACTTAATAAAGAAAGGTATTTTAAAGCCGACGATTATTTAACGACAAGAGCACATGGACATTATAGTCTACTGCATATCTGTATTTCCTGTAAAAAAAGATTGACAAAGGTAACTGATTTAGACTACAGATTTTTTTACAATATCTAGAAACTGAAGGCGCCATAATAGTACAGACTGTACAATCAAGAACCTAACAACCTCTCACAAAATGTAGTTTTCAAATGGTAATTTTACCTGTAAACTAAATAATACTTTTTATTAATAAAACCCTCTTTATCAATCAGTGTTTTCAAATTCGCATAAGTTCTATGACAGATCACTGTTGACAATTATAGTGGTATCACTAGCAGCTCAGCAGCTCTAACGAAATCCAATCATTTTTTAGGTATCGAGAAGTTACTAAAGAGAGTTTATTAGACTTTCATCTTGGTAAAAATTTTTTTTCTCATTATTGTATAAAATTATCACAAACCGACGACAGACGCACTCTTACTGACGCCAACGCTATTGTTAGGTTTTCACATCGATAAATCAATGAACGCACCGATTCAACGATTTAGTGTATCGACATTAAATCGTTGAATCGGTGCGGGCATTATCAATCTCTTTCAGAAAACATTTTGTTTTCTGAAAGAGACAAAAAAAACAACACAAAAATATATTGCATATTCGCAATGATCTAAAATTAAAATTACAAATACTTTTACAAATTATTAAATTAGTTACTCGTGAGCTGTATGAACCGGAAAACAGGAACTGTCACTAAACTTATAATATCTTTAAAATAGTATAGATCAATAATACTCACAGTATAAACCAACAAGTCGACGGCAAATCCCATGAGGTCATGCGTGGTCTTTGGGAAGTCTGATAGGAAGGAGACCACTTGCAGCCGGCCGGTCTTCATGTACCGACGACGGGACTCGCGCTCCGTTATCCTGAGTATGTTGCGGCTGTTTGGTATGTATGCGTTTAGTCTGAAATGAAAAAGGAGTGTTGTGACTTATGTTTTGGATTCAACTTTACAGGGTGAGTAAAAAGATGAGGATGTTTTGCACATTATTGTAAAAAAAAGTTAAGTCACCCTATATACGTCTTATAGCAGAGCACGCCTTGCACAAGGGCGAGAGAGACTTAACAGCAGCTAGGTACAGGTACTAGGTCAGAAACGTTAAAAGTATGCCAATATACGTCCCATAAAGAGTCCTGGACTTAACCTTTTCAGATGTAATCAAGCCGCCTTAAGTCCTCCGACTAGGCTTTACAACAAATATCAAGTGATATTAGCCGGGACTAACATTTATCTTCCGAAGCACGAAAATGCTTCTGATAAATGTCACTAAATATGGTCGGATTGATCTATCTACCCACGACCGTGGCGTGGGTTTCTTAACATTTGTAATCACTACCGAAGCGCTGCCGCCATTGACTTAGAAGTTAATTTTTTTGCAGCTCCAAGTGATTGCAGACCAGAGTATATATCAACGCGTTCTTGAAAAAAAGGTTCTTGATAGACAGACAGACAGACAACGAAGTGATCCTATAAGGGTTCCTTTTTAAGATACGAAACCCTAATAAAATCTAAAACAATATTCAACTAACCTAGTGCTGTTAGAGTTTCTGTTATCGTTGCTCAAGTAGTTAGCAGCCATAGACATACTCGCGTGCTCATGGTACGCTTCTAATAACGCTTGGCGCGAGTCTGAGTCGTAGATCGCGAAGTACTGAGTGAGGAACTCCCTGACGAGGTCTTGGCCTGCCGGGTCTACGAGGAAGGACTGCTGGCGGGGGGGTAGGATCACATCTTCGGCGACGTCGAACCCGATGGCTGGGGGAAGATCCACTCCGTCCTGTTATGGGGAGTGATTTATAAGCGAACTTTCTAGATTGTTCCGCGCGGAATACAGTGAACAGGCTGCGAACACAGGTCAGCCATTGTAATGAATACTAGTCCTCAAAAATTTGACAGTATTGCTATCGACACTATAATAGAATCTTTCTTTTTTTGGGTTTGTTTCTAGAAAAGCACCTGAGCATTATCTGTAACATTGAAAACAGCTTTACTGACACAATTAGACAATCTTCCGCGGTAATTGTACCTAATAATACCTAAATCGCTAAACATGACTGTCCACGCTCGGGCATAGTATCTTAATTCTATATAACTTCCTGCGATTAATCTTGGATTATACTCTTTTTAATCATACAGTCCGCTTTTTATTTAAATAAACATCTTCCACCACCAAAGGTACTAACAAGCGCCAGATTTGGATGATTATCATATAAGGCCAATTCTGGGGTTTGTCATGTTAAGCGATTAAGGCACCTATATTATAGCGATTTTGGAATTGTAAATGTGGTCATCGACTTTTAATGCTGACCGTACTCATAGAAACTTACATTTAATGTCTGTTAACATTCGGCCGACGAACTTGACGAATTATAACTGTTATTCTTTTTGCATACAGACTGGTTAGAAAAGGAAATGGTTTCAAGCGGTGTTTTAACTACATTTTAACTTGACAAAATTTTACAATATTGTAATAGTATTATGGAAAAGTCGAATAAAAAAATATTTGATACTTACTGCATAGAATATCGTGGCGAAATATGTCAATTTTGAATGAAATAGAGAAGAATAAAACATCGATATCGATCGATATAGAAAATCATGTTATAGCAGTTTCCCTGTCTAACCAGCCACCCTGTATATCCTACCCATACTCACCAGTCTGGTCAGCTTGGGGAACTTCTTCCGCACATCGCTGGAGACAAGAAACAATATGGCAACACATAACAAAATAAACTCTGAAACTCACATGTAAACGTTAGATTCATTTTTACTTTTTTGTTGAATAGGCTAGTTTCCTGGGTCAAAAAAGTATTATCCTATTTAGTCCGTCAGTTAGAATATCAAAAAATATTGGACCCATATTTTGTCTTTTGTCAACAAAAAATGACGAAGATAAAGCGCATCAATGTTTGGGAGTGACGTCACTCCTTGCTGAAAAGTGTCGCAAGGCGTAACGTTACGCGGAACTTTAACGGGCTATATCTTCATCATTTTTGTTGGATTGAGAAAAGAAAAAATACGTGTCCAATATTTTCTGTTAATACAACTGACGGACTAATTAGATTCTTTTAGGAAACTAGCCTATTTTTATAACACTATTATAACTAACACTATACAATTATTTAAGTATTTGTTCCATGAATACCAGTGTTGTGTATAGTGTTAGTAATACAACAAAAAATCAAAGTACTTGGAAAAACTAAACAGTCAAAATATAAGGTGGCCTTGTACAGGCAACGGCTAGTCAACCTACCCAAAAAGATTAAGGTCATTGAACTGCAAAATCAGTTACTTTAAGTCCGACAATTTGACGTTTTGTGGAAGGTTGACGAGTTTTTGTCTGTACAATTATGTTTAAAAATTGACAAAATAGAGGATTAAGTTACAAGTTGTCAGGGAATAGAACAAGCCAGAAAATTGAAAATCAGTGTCCTTTCACCGGGGAAGGTAATTTTTTTTAAAATACCCACTATAATGAAAAAAATAGTAACACGAAACTAAGCACATCAATTAATGTTAAACGTAGTATACTTAATTAATCTGGTATCAATTAGGTAGCAGAGTTCGAGAATCTGTTCCTTTCACCCTGTATTTGAGTTATAGATTATTGTACTAGGGTAAATGAAAGATTCAATGAAATCTTTTCGGTATTCCAATACAACTTGTTCTAGTAGAATTTAGTTTTATAATATTTTGAAGGAATAGTTGTATGTTAAATGCCAGAAAAACAGTAATGTTTAATAATCATAGTTGGGTAATTTTTACACAAATTTGTTTTTATCCATGCTACTTTAGTCTACATAAATAAAGCTTCAACTCTATAAACTTTATGGCTTGGCTCTACTACTCTTTGGATACTCTTAGCAGATTTTCATGTTCAGTTTTTCCAAGTACTTTATATTGGGATTATAAACATTATAAAAGTAAATTGCAAATACGCCAATAAATAATGTTTAGCAAATTAACAATAATGCACAAATGCAAAGAAAATCAACATATTACACAATTTCAAGTTAAAGTTCCAGATATTACGTGCGGCCACATTTTATTGAACTATCGAGTCGGACCCCGATTTAGAAACCTTCGATAATGAATTGACAACCGACAAATCACGTGACATTAATGTTTTGTTCGGTCACGTGGTTTTCCTGTCGTCCAATTGAAAATCGTAGCAAATTGTCGACCTGGCTGGAAAATACGTTAGACTATAGGATTTAGCATTAATGTCACATGATTTGTCGATTGTCAATCCTTTTTCGATAGGAACGGCTGGCGTGTCCCCCCACCAAATACACCTACTCATAATATGATCCGATAAATCTGATCAGTCGAATGTATGTCACTTTTAATAACCATGCAAAATCTGAAACCGTATAAATATGCCATTCAATAATTTCACAATATTCTAAGTGTACATACTTGTATTCGTATCACAGATCACTATTGATACAAATTAATAATAACTTGTCTGCTGCAGTATTAATAATGCTAAATCAGAAACATAGTAAACCTAAACAATATATTTTAAGAATTTTTCTTCATTAAATTGATAAAATAAATACTTTTATCACCGAAACAAATCTTCAGGAATGAGAATCTAATTAAGTTCACTTTTTGTACACTTTTCATTATGTTTGTGCATAAGTTTAAAATAAATTTTAAATTACATGACATTAAAAGCATAAAATACGCCAGATAAATAAAGTTCAGGTATTTAATTTAGAGCTGCAAAATTTGAAGGTATTATCGCTAGTGATATCTTCCAGATAACCCTAGACAGACAACAGTTAAATTAAAAATATTAATTAATGATATTTAATAATTAGCAATATTAATAGTCAACTTTTTCAACAATTATAATCTTCTTTTATTTTATTACATGTAAAATACCAATATGTAATCTGTGACAATTACTCTGCACACAGGATACAGAATCCTGAGAATATTTTATTCACCACAAAATTTAAATGTGTATAGGTCAATGCAGTTGTAAGTTGACATCCACCCACTCCTAGCCTAGTGGGAAACCCAATAGGTAGAAGATATAAGTGGATTCTGAAAATAACAACAGTATACATAAAAAAAAATAGGAGCAAAAGTTATGTTGTATGAATTGATATCAAGTTTTAACAATCTGACATACATACTTACTACTTATTTATAGGTAATCAATTGTATATCGCTTTTTGCTCCTATTCAATAAAAATATAAAATAAAGTGGAATTACAAAAAATATGTACAATCTAAATATTTGGTCGACTTTCTCATCAAAAAGTTACATTACTCAACCGTTTGACATTATGAAGCCACAATATTCCTGTCATTAAAAATAAATATTCTCCCAAAATATAAACCTTCCCAAATCTTCCAGCGTTACATAAATAAGTCTCCTCTCATAACAGCTTCCTTGCAAACTTAACATGCATGGCCTCTTTCACTAGATTTGTGCTAAATAGACCTCGAACTATTTATGCATATCGTCTTTTTAAAGTCAAAGTAAATATTGAATTTTCAATTTAAAATCCTTCCATAATATTTAATGTCTCTAATCAACTAATGATTAGTGCTGAATTTAATGGATCACATTGTAATCAAGAACTATCTAACACATACTTCTAGCCTAGCGAAACAGGCCTGCAAACTTGCGTTGCTCATGCCCTTGCTAAAGCGCTTCCATCACGGATCACATGATAAGTATTACCTGACATAAATTTCGTGATCATTAAACCTGTTCACCAACGGATTCCCTTTGAGGTATAACTCAACCAGTGGCAACGGTTTCAGAACGTCCAGTGATCCAACAAATGGTATCTGAAAGTGATCACAATATCTTTCAATTGTTATTATTTACTATAAAATCGTTGATATTAGATAAGTAATAGAGATTTAATATTGTTGGATTTCCAGTCAGTCAATGTAGAAAAATAACTTTTCTATATTGTGGCGGGACTGGGTGTTGGTACCGTCGTTGTTTCTGATTTCTGTAACACGAGTAACCTATAAATATTATTATTTATTTGTTATATAGAAAATACATTTTGAGTAGCACAATTTCGGTAGTCTTATCACTAAAAGCGATCTCTTCAAGAGAACCTTTAGGTGGTTCACTTTGTGACAGGCAGTAGCCATTTTATTCAGTATGTAAGTATTTACACTATCTATATCAGTTCAAAATCCATAAATAGTTCTGATAATACAATAGCGGCACGGATCTTGTGCGCTGGGCGAAAGATGCGCAGAAGACCATTACGATTACGTGATTGGACAACCTGCTCGCCTGCAACCTGCACCTGCTCGCGGCTCTGATACGATAATCGTCTTGTAAGATGCGCAAAGCCATCCCCACTCTTTCCTCCAGCGCTCAAGTTACGTGCCGGGGATTATATAAAATATTTAAAATAAATATTGAATAAAAAAATACCCTATTATCTCCCAAGTACAAAATCTTCAAATTCTTGAATTTTGATGAAAGATTCTTCAGATGTTCGATAACATGCAACTTGTTGTCATTCAGATTCAACGCTTCAAGATCAGGAATGTTCTCAGCAATGATATCTATTGCAGCTAACATTATCATTGGACGGGACAGAGCACAGAATATGTCTGACAAGTCTGTAATAAACATTATAATTAGTACAACATTAATTTTTGAACTATTGTAAGTGTTAAAAGAAAAAGGAAAAGAAATCGAGGACATCAATGTAGACGTTGGGAAGATGAAATTAGGACAGTTGCAGGGAAAATATCGACAAAAACAGCAGGAGACTTTTCCAAAATAGGGCAAACGGAATAAGAAACCTAAATTAAGAATTAAAACTATGTAACTTGTAACACTTTATCCAAAATAAAAGCTTAAAGCTAGGAAGAAATACTTGTCATTCTTTCGGCGAACCGAGCTGTCGGTAAAATAAATTTATTTGTATCGATGAACGATGAACAGTTATTTCTATGTACAATTATATCGTTCAAGGGTAATTCTGTAAATCATTCGGAGCCCATTTGAATTTTGATTTTAAATTTACTTTTATGTCAACAAATGACAAAAATGAAAATTGAAAATTGGGCGAATGCACCACAAATTCTTGTTTCCTTAAGAGGCTGGCGAGCTGCATAAGGTAATAACACAAAGATTCTGAAACCTCCTACACACATGCCCAATGGCTTCACTGGTAGCATTATTAAGCTACCAGCCTGCATACTGACTGTATGCTCATATAAGCTACCGACATAGTATGTGTTATGCGATAAATCTTTGTTTGTGTACTTAACTACAAGGTTACATTGCAAAATGGTGCCAAATTTAAAAAATAAGATCTAAGGAACAATATAAAGAAGCATATTAATAGTTATTATTGTAAATAATCCTATGTTACGAATAAAAATTACTTTAAAATATCTTAAAACAAAGTCAATAGAGAGATTACGAAAGCCGCGCGGTCATTCATCAGAGGCGTAGGTACGGCGAGTCTACCTACAAGGACCTTACGCAGTGCACATACAGTGCATATTTTTCATAAATGAGTTAAATCATCCACACATACGATTTTTAACAGCAGACAGGAATAATTAAATGTGAAAAAAAATGTGCTTGTTCTTTGCGTAGTTTGATAAGTTACTGATTCTGACCCACTCCTAAAGATTTGGCACGCCTTTGCAATGTAACCCTGTATTTGAGCCCTATAATGCATACTTAAGTATTATGTGGCAATATAGTTGCTAAGAAACACCATTGTGGTCCATTTCCCAGATCTCTACAGTCATACCCTATCATATACATGAGCATGCAATGAATTCTTAAAATTACAAATTCAGTGTAATATATCTCCGATATTCAAAAGTATTGTACCTGGGTCTGCATGAAATTTTGTTAAATCCAAGGCCTTTGTAGCAGGATTATATCTTTTAGCCATTGTGAGTTTCATCTTCTCTTTCATGTCAGCATCAATTGTCACATTTGGTACAGCATTCCTTACAATCACCACCAGCTTGAACCCATCAGGCATCATAATCTTTCTGTCCGCATTGAAAAGCTTCTCAGCTATTTTTGCATCATCTACATAAAAAACTGCTGCATTTCCATTGATTTTGTAGTAATGAGGTATGAATATCTCTGGTGATATAAAACTTAGCAACGTTCTCAATATAACGTCTTTATCATGTTTAGCACCATATGGGATAAGGATTTGATACCAAGGTAGCAAGCCCATGATGAACCTCTTCTTAGGTAGTCCGTGGCCACCTCTTGGTGCTGGCGAGTTCATGCGACCTCCTCGGCCTCTGAACGGGCCTTTTCTGGTATTCTGGGCTTGCCCAGCAGTGGCTCCCATATCGATATCATCATCCAATAGAAGTTTGGCATCATTCCAGTGACGAAACTTGTTCTTGCCTTTATTTGTGCCAGGCTTGAAACTGACACGTCTAGTATTTGATTGTGTTCTATCATCGTGTTCTTAACATGGAAACAATATTTTGAGTTAATTAAAGATAGGATTGGATGGCCATAACCACAAGACTAAGGTATTTTTATTAAAATTGAGAACTGGTCAATTCTCTATAATAATTACAGATTTGGCTAGCTACATTTCAAGAACTTACTCAAAACAAGGAAAATAATACAAAACACCATGATACACCGTAATTAAATTATGTAATTAAAACGCATTTAGAAAAACATACTAATGACACATGGTTTAAAAGCTATTGAGCAAAGAAAGTAACTCACCAAAATGTTCACTGTCTTTCCAGTTTCTAGGCCTTCCTCCTCCACGTTTAGGCATATTTATTTAGCTGTATTATGGGATTTACTAAAACAAAAACACCAATATTTCAAGAAAACTGCATCAAGGTTACAAAGAAGAAAGAATATTGCACAAACAAACGTCACAGAATCTTTGATCGCAAACTAAGTTTTCATTATACCTCACAAGCTATCGAAGTAGAAATATTTAATGTGTAAGTGTCACTACAGTAATGTGAGTGGAAACAGATTCTGATTCCTCTCTCAAACAAAATAAAAAATCACCACTAATCCCGAATCACACGAAATGTTAGATCAGTTGGATGACGTCACAACGATCAGAAAATGCCACATTAGACCATAGACAGGAAGTGTTCCCAGCTATAGAAATGATAAATTCTTCTAATTCTTTTACTTTTAAAAAAGAAAAATAATGGGTCAAATTAAAACTGGTGACAGACTGCGGCGGACGCGGCTCCGGACTCGTCTTGACATTGTGAGGTCAAGCGCTGCCATTGGTCTATCCTTCAGTCAACTTCCGCCATCCCAAAGATCGACCAATGGCAGCGTTTGACCTTACAATGTCAAGACGAGACCGCAGCCGCGTCCGCCTCCATCTGTGACCGGCTTAAGGTTGGTTATACATGGGGCACACTAAAAGTTTTGCACTTCTAGCTAATCGGAACTATTTGAATTTCGAATGTTATATTTTTTTAAACGTTGCAACCTTCTTAGTAATAAAAAAAAACAATTGGTGGGAAATGATTTGTCAATTGTTTTTTATCACACATCAAACTTCTACGTACGCAACGAAAATGGAATTAAGTCGAAAAGATTTTAGAGAGATGATTTTTATGATTTTAAAAGTTCTCTCTCTCCGCAAGACTGTGCCGCTCGTCTTCAAAATGCTTTTGGGAGAGAAGCACCTTGTTTGAGCACCGTGAGGCGATGGTTTGCTGAATTTGAGAGAGGTTGAGTTTCTTTACATGACGAATTTCGTCGTCGCCTTCAACTGCTGTCAACGAAAATAATGTGGCTACTGTGAAGCGGCTAATTGAAGAAAACCCGCGGATTACCTATGAGACAATTCGAGGACTATTGGGGATTGGTATGAGTCAAATTCAGAGCTGTCGTTGGATCCGTCATAATCAGACAGCGGAGCAGAAGCGGGCTCGCGTGGAATGGTGCTCACAGATGCTACTGAAGTACGAACACGGACATTCTAATGCTGTTTATGACATTGTCACAAGAGATGAAACGTGGATTATTGTTTTGAACCCGAAAAAAACAGCAATCTTGTGAATAGGTGTTTGAAAATGAGAACAGGCCAACAAAAGTGAGGCAGGCGAGAAACGTTGGCAAAAAAATGGTATCGTTTTTTTTTCTCAGCTACGGGTCCCATCTGTACTACCATTTGTTTACCAAGGGTGTTAGAAAAAGTTCGCGAAAGACGACTCAAAAGCCGCGTTCTCCTACATTATGCCAACGCTTCTTCACACACGGCCAACAAAACAAAGTCATTTTTAGCTTCCGAAAAAGTACACTCGTCACCTATCCTGCGCATAGCCCCGACCTAGCACCCTGTGATTTCTATATTTTCCCCAAAATCAAAGATTTGATGAGAGGTTTTACTTTTACCAACTCCGAAGAGGCAGTGATAGCGTTCAATCAGCACGTAGAAAACATGCCTTCAGATCTGTGGTCCTCCTGTTTTAAAAAATGGTTCGATCGCATGAAAAAATGTTTAAAATGTAAAGGAGAGTATTTTGAAAGGCAATAAACATAATATTTTGGTTATAACATGTTGTTTTTTTAAGTTACGCAAAACTTATAGTGTGACCTACGTAGTTACAGTGTGACTGTGGGTGGTTGCCTAAAACAGAAAACCTGAAATTTTCTGTTACGGTAAAACTTAAGATTAAATATAGGTATATGGTGATAAAGAAAGTATGAGCCAAATTCGGTGTAGTGGTTCGGAGTACAATAAAATTGTATTTAAAAATCGATAGAATTATTCTTTTTGATCAAAAACAATGTGATCGTGCACGCGTCATAACGAACGTTGGAATAATGATTTTAATAGATCTATATTGTTACTATAATAAATACAATGGGTAGATTTTTTTTTTCAAATTTTTATTTAGTAGACTCGGTTTGGATTGGGGTTTTTTTTTTTTAATATCCTAGACTCGATTCTGAAGCACATTCAATAATTTAATAATAAATAAAATCTCAATCATAGTAACTCTGGTTTAAGTGAGTATGAACAAAAGTTTGTTTAAAAATCATTAATAAAACTTTATTTGTACCTAAATAAGATTTCACGTCCCCAATTTATTTATTGTTACTAGAATAAAAACTTAAACCGTTATAAAATTATATTTCATTGAAATTATTTATAATCCAAAAAATCTTTCGCAATTTTGACGTTGGTCCCATTGGAAAATTCCCATAAAAAATAACAAAAATTCGACGTCTGACGGGTTAATCGTTTTAATTGTGAAAACAGGGAAAAATAGCAAAGATTTTATTATGTCTCACGATATTCTCACTCACTCAATGGTCCATTTCGGAATGCTACTGTAAATTTTTAAATTTTGAGAAATTTTCCCGTTAACAGCACATCGTTAGTTGATGGCGACTACAAAATTATTCATTAAAAGTAAATACTTATTTTAATTTTAGCACTAATCATTGTGAACTTAAAAAATAATTATTTTTTTTAAGTTTACACGCAAAATAAGATGTGGTGAATCCAATAGGTTTTTCTTTGTTGTAATAAAATTATTAACTTCGTCAAACAAAGCATATACTCGGAAAAAATCTGTCTCTTGTATTATCTACTAAAGGTTTTTACACATAATTATCTAGCAACACTGATACCTAACGCATCCATTTTTTAATATTTTTGTTTATGGTTTATGCTATGTGGTTCATTCCACGCAATTGATTTGTAGAAGTTTTATTGTATTTGTTTATTATTTTTCCTAGAAATTATTTTAAGACTCATAAATAAATACAATTAACGGAATTTTAAAGAACAGCATAATTTCTTGAAATAGTTGTCTTACTTTTGCAATAATCATTAAAAAAAAAATAACTTAAAACAAAATAAAAGCCTCGTAACGGAACGTAATAGAAACCATAGCATTTAAAAATAAAAACGATCACAGACAAAGTTCGTGTGCGTTTCGAGTCTGCCATGTTTTGTCCTATTTGTCGCGCTTGATCAACGCGTTCGCGTTTACTGTTCTAAGACTGTTATTTTCTGAATGTATTACGGGCTGTGTTTTGTTTACAAATAGTGTAGTTGATGGTGTTGTAATTATTTACTCAAACTTATAATCAATCAATCATTTTGCTGCCTCTGTGTGCGACAGTGTAATTCGAATTTCAACAATTTTAGGATCGTCCACTAGTTTGCTTCTGTCTATATTCAAAGAAATTGCGTCGCGTATTCGATATTCACATCAAACGCAGTGATTTCTTAGTAAATTATATCGAGCTGTGACGCAACCCACGTGCACATAATACAGCGAGCATCTCATGCACATTTGTTATTATTTTGTTCACGAGTTCGATTGGAGCCAGTTAGGATCGGATCGAGGAAGGGAAATCGCGTCGTGCGTTGCTCGGTGCCGTTGCGTTCCACCGCTTGATTACGCATCAAAGTAATAGACGGTGGTTCCTGGTGCATTATTTTGTGCGGGATAGTGTTAATGTCGTCGATCGGTGTAGCGCACACGTGACTCGGGACGAGTGTTTGGGTGTCAGTCGGTTGCGGTTCGCGAGCGCACGGGCACGAAACAGTCCGGCTGCAGTCCTGCAGTGCGGAGCGCGCGTCTCTGAGGTGAATCACCGCGCGTTGTTGACCGTGCTTTGCCGTGTTTACCCGCGAGTGCATAAGTGTGTAGGGGAAGTGAATCAGGCATGAGCGGCGCGCTGTGGCGCCGATGACACCGCCGTGCGTGGAGACGGCGATCTGATCCCGTGTGTGTGCTGTTATGCTTGTTGGGTTATGAGTGTGTGACAAATTTGTAGTGCAAGGACACTGGAGCCCCTAGACGGAGTTGGGCCCGCCGGGGCGGCCCTGGTGCTTTTGGGGGCTCCTCACGAAGGCAAGATGGCTGCGTGGAACCGCCACCACCACTTCAACATGCTTATGGATGAGAATGCCAAAAATAAATGTAAGTAGCAATAATTTGTTTTGAAATTTGGAAGTATATTGTATACATGTACTGTTGGTGTGCCTTTTACAATAAATAAAAAATAAGTATCTTTGTTTATGTAAACTTTAATGTGGGCTCAAACAGGTAGTATCAGTACAGAGTACAGAGTCCATCTAAAAGAATCCTCAAGACATCGCCAGATCAGATTGTTTTTATCCACTGAGAAAATACCATGTCATTATATTTTGAGATACTTACATACTAATTACAGAAAATAGAATAAGTTTCAACTGCTGAAACAACATAATAATGTTGGTACAACAGCATTTTTTCGCTAGGCTAAACAAACATTTATTTTTTAAGTATTCTCTGATCTTATTTCCTAGAGACCTTATTTAAATTGTATTTATTTTATAATACTGTTAGCGTTTTCAGTGAAGAACGGTGTTTTTTTTACACATATTAATGCCTCACATAAGATAGATAACAAAAATCAAAATAAAAAGTTTCTGCAAAGATACATTGTTTACAAGTTATTATCTGTATTAATATTAAAACTAAGCTACATTAGTAATGTTACAAACTTTTTATAGTGCTGATAGTTATTTAAATTCTAAAAGAAAACAAATCAACAGTTAAAATTTTTGACATTATCTTGCAAGCTCCAACTCATTTCATGTCTTTTGTTAAAATTATTGTTTAACATAATAAACAAGCCACAATTATGTATACCAGTTCCGTTCACTTAACTAAACCATTTCATTTTTCATCTTAACAAACAAAACTGTCAAAGGGAAAGTGTGATTTGCCATTCTGTGCAATTTATTTTCATTTACATAATAGAAAAAGAGGTAACTGACTTTTAATTAGAAGTTTAGTTTATAAAGTAGCCGAAAATTATCACCATTCATAACTTTTATCCCTTTGTTTCTTTATTTTTCTACCAGTTGAATATACCTAATTTGAAATGAAAGTGTTGTCCTTTACACGACATGCATCTTTTGCTTCACTCTCTCATTTAATTCCATATCCGTAATCATTAGAAATTCTGCTTTTATATTGTGATAATATAATCTACATTATGACAATTATTTGCACATGCCATATGAATAACATTGTTGCCATGTGATTTGCTATCTAAAATGTATTGTTAATTACAATACCACAATACAATGTTGATAAGCAGGTGTGTTAGTCGCTGTTTTTCATTCTGAGAAATACATTACCATTTGTTTATGTACAACAGATTATCAAAATACCACAAAATTACAAATAACCTTGATAGATTTTCAACTAAAATTTTAACACATCAATTCCAATAACAATTGAGAAAATTCTAAGTTTTGTGGAAGGATGAGTGATCTGCTGACTGAATCTACACACTGAAGTTGAAAACTTTCGGAATTATGAGAATCGCCTTAATTTTATTTACATTTCAATGCACACTCCACTAAAAGCTTATAGCCAAAAGCGTGGATATCTTATTATTCAACTATTCAAACCCATGTTATCGATCATGAAATCTGGACCTAGATAGATACATGTCACATATGGGCAGCAACTCCTTTTGAAGTGACCACACCATTTGTAACAATCAAAGCACGTGTGAAACGGCCCTTGATTCAATGGACACAATACAATTTTCCGCCTATCACCTCCTTTACGTGTGATGGCCTCCCATGGCCCTGTGGGTGTATATTGTTGAATGCACACGACCCTTCGTGACCTACCTGTGGAATACACCGCTGCCCTACATCCCTTCAACTTTATTTAACGTGTTTCACATTTAAAATTGATATTTTCCCGATTTTATTACGAGCGCGCGAAAAATGCGCCGCGCAAAAATGCAATATTCTCTCGCATGAAAGGGAAAATTGTTGCAAAACTCATTCACACAATGGTTAAACTTTTACGTCGGTGTGTATATTTATTAATTAATACGTATATTTACGATAAAAAAGCGCGTCCTTCAATCCTTGGTCGAGATTCTCATTTTCCAAGTTTCATAAACATATCAAAGTTGATCAATCTTCCTTACAAACAATACTACTAAACTGTGGTTAGGAAAATGAGAAGCACTGTATAAAAATCATAAGTTTGAAATGACTTAATGTTTCTTCCTTTGTTTTGGTTAAATACCTACTAATAATAGTTTTCTGACGGCCAGCCATTAAATGGTGTCATTATCATTGATGTCTTTATTTGAATCTTAATCCTGACCCATCAATCATAAAGTTTGTTTTAACAGTAAACTATAAACATGCAATTTACTAAAAATCTAATTATAATGACACGGACCACGGTAGCCGGCGTATTGTCGTGAATAAAATTGTTTTTGACGTAATTTGTGGATTATCAGTTCATAGCCGGCCCTAAACTTGTTTAACGAACGTTGACGATCCCCTAATCTTTAACCTAATTATGTTTAACCCTCGCTGATAGGTACTTGCATTGACGCTTTATTAGATGTAACACATCTTTTGTGTCCATATTTAAATTATTTGACAAACTCTAATTTGTATAACAATGATCCTCTTTTTACATTTTATTTATTTTTTGTGCTTCAATTTATTAGTTAAATTATTACTATTTTACCATTCCACTTGGGAGGCGGTGTGGTAACTACAGTTACGATGATATATGGTGCTTAAAAGTAATTTATTCGTACTGAATGTAACGTTGTGGTAACTTGACAACATGTTACAATCAAAACTCTACCCTGACTAGTGGAATTCGTCAAAAGTTTTATGGTACAGACAACGGCACGTCAACCTACCCAAAAACTTAAAGGTCATTGAACCGATTTTCAACTTCAAGTCCGAGATGTAGAGATCAATATCATTGAGAAAAATTGACTTTTTGTGGTAGGTTGACTTGCTGTTAACTGTACTGTACTATAAATATATAAAAGTTTGGCTTTGGTGATGCCGGCCGCTCCCGCTGCACCGTTGTGATCTGTTTTCTAACCTAACGACCTTACTGTGGTACCTATATAAATAGTTCTGACCAAAATGAATAATCCTTTTAAGATTAAACTGGAAAAAAATATTATTAAAAAATATATTATATTTAATTTTGTTGTCTAATATTATCCTGTATTGGTCGTTAAGGGGAAACGGAACTTGCCCTGCGCATTCAGATAACACTTTAAATGTAGGTTCAAAATTTTCAGGTCATATGCCGCATCATCATCGTCAAGCGTGTTCTGACTAGCCATTATCCTGTAAAACCTATTATTAACCAAATAAGTATATTTTTGTCCAGCGATTCGTTGAAATTACGAGTTGAAACCGTTGAAACTCTGGTACCTACTCTTTTATTCAATTTTCCGGTAAAGCCCGGCGTATCACTTCCCACGCTTTTGGCACTACACTGGCGATCGTTGCATTCGCCTGTTCTAAATAACACAAAGACATTGCTCTTAATACCCAGTTCTGGGGAAACCGGGAAAATTATCTGTCTTTTATTATAAAATGCAAAACAAAATAAAGTTCAGGAAAATTGACTAACCATTTGCCTACGTAATTTGGTGCAGTCAAAATGAATTAGCTGAAACAATCTTAATAACTCACCTCTTTCCATTTCTCTGCAGCTTTGCTTTGATCACTAATAAATGGTGACCGAAATCTCCTTAAGTTATGAGAATGAGGATAAAGATCTCTGACAATTTTGTTAACAACCTCTTTGAAATTCATGGATTCGAAATAAAACATGCAAATTTATTTCAGTATGGTTGAGGAAACAAAATTTTACTCGAATAAATTAGCGCAAGGAGCGAATTCACCCCACGCCATAATGTAACAAAAAGTGCTCAGAGCTATAATGTTGTTTTAAAAAATTCGGAGCTTGTGGAATCGCGATGAAAATTGCATGGTAGCGGCTGTGGGTCACGGCGAACCGCGGGAGGGGTAGGAGTGCCAAATATTTACGACGGTCGACGTCCATGCCGGAATCAACGACGAACTCGCATTTTTCGTATGCGATCAACTTTCATTCACTGAAAGCTGGTTGCTATGCGGATGCTGGTCTCACAGCTCTGTCATTAAACCAGTGCTCGTGTACCGACGCGGCGTTATGCTGATAAAATCGGACTCTTTCGAAAGTATTTTACTTTATCTACGTTGGAATATAATAATTCTTATTATCTTGTCATCTGTTATGATTTGGGATATTCGTGCTTGCTATTTATCGCACCAAGAATTATTTATTGTTTGGGTTTCTTACACTTCCTTAGCAATGACGACGTGAACAGTGTTCGCTTGGTTAATTAATTGGACTTTGGTTGTCTGTCGCAGTATTATCAAGCGATAGCGTTGCTTTAGTTATTAGTAACCTAAACCCACCTCTTGCACTCGATAACGGTTGGTGTTTCACATTCAACCAGTTATCCCCATGTTGCGAATGGAGTGCCTCACTGTGGCCGGTGAATGGTCACCTTTCACCGACACACTGTCTAGACGACTTCGTTTCGACTCGTGAATGAATTTTACATCGGAATGCGGAACAATTCATCGTGCCCCTCCAAAATGTTTGGTGCGCTTTGCGAGTGAAATCTCGAACATTTAGCGACACCAGTTCTTGGAAGTCGAAACTACAGGAAAGGCTCCGCAAGTTGCTAGATCTAAAATTTAAACGAGAGAGTTTGTTATTAAAATGTTGGTATCATTTGTTCAGGATGCTTGTTCAAATACTTAAGGACAAAGCGTGGGCCGTACCGGGCGGCACTGTGTGGGCATTCAGGTACCCTATGCAAATTGTTAAGATTTCTCCGGCGAGTACTGGCTCAACCCATTATTTCTGTAGCCGCCACGATTTCATTGCGCACCAACAATTTGCATTTTAATTGGATGAAGTCTCGCTTACAGATCATAAGCGTGCTTTGTAGTTCACCATAGACCCCTTTGTACCGCTGATTATTGAGCTAACAACACTCAAATGTACACACAATACCATATAATTACTCAAACTTTCACTCAATTGTTGTTTTAATTAGAAAATTATTGAAATAATAATGTAATTCCACAATCGTAAACACCGAGCGTTATAATGGAGTATTATTTCTAGTGGTTTCCGCCTATCAACAGTTTTGGAAGGAAAATAAAAACTTATTTTTATTAGTCACGAAGTTGTCGGAGTGTGACGAGCCAGCCCTAAAGTGCCTCTCGGTGTCATCGACCGGCTGTGAAGGTTTTTGCACGTCCAACGGTGCTGTTATTTTAATAATTGAATGAGTATGGAAAGTAACGTCACAGACATTCCTGCATTTAACGGTGTGATTTAGTAAGTACATTCGTGATAATTGAAATAAAAGATTCGTTTATTTAATGTTACAGTTTCATCATTTTGCTCAATCCTTGTTTTATTTAACTAAGACGAGGGATGATGATGCTGCTGAGAAGTTGTAGCAAATATGATAAGAATAATATTGATTATTGTTTTTTATGATGCGCGACCACCTTAAGTGGTTTTGTGACCTTCAAGCCCATGTGTTCGTTGCCCTTAAACTTCCTGTTTAGACTACGTGCTATGTGCTAGGAAGTTCGGAACGACGAACGAGTGTCTAACACTGCCTTACTTCTAAATTGAAAATTATCATCGAGTACTACTTATTCCCTTCAAGCCTTTCTTGATTACTTAATTAGGTAAAAGAAAATTTCTTAAAGTCCGTCAAACGAATTTGAGAGGATCCTAGCAAAATTTTTTATATTAAAACGGAAATGCTTAAAGACTTCCCGAGCCACTAGAGAAATAATTTACTCAAAGTCAAAAACTTGCTTTTATTACAGGAATCCTGTTTCGTTTTACCATCCACCTCAGAATCTAAATAATCCTCAAATCTTGTTATGGAAACTCCCTCTAATTGTTTTGGCACGGAAAACATCAACAAAACGATAGGAAAACCCGTCGTGTCTGCTGTAAAGAATTAAGTTTTTGCGATTAATGTCGAATTTGGTGGTTCGCAACCCCATCGGGCCCCGGCGTCGTTGACCTGAAGTTTTTGCACACCCAGTTACTGCCGGCCCCGCTAACTAGATCACCACGCAAGTCTACATCGCTCGTTGAACAAAGCAATTTGCTCTTGGATTTATATCTCAACAAGTTCTGGCTAGGTACGGGTCTATAGCAGCATGATATTCGAATAGACAGTATAAGGAAGTAAGTTGAGCCATAGATTCTTGAACTATCTGATGGGCAATCGGAGAACGACGTTCTGCAGAAAATCTTTAGTATTGATTGCCGTCGGCTGTCACGCTGGTCGCCAACATTTGAATTTGTGAAGTGACTCGCTGCTATTTAATTTAATGCGTGAAGGAGATTTTAGATATATATCTAGAAAAATAAGTAGTAATTATTTAATTCTTCAGTAAGGCTTTTAATTATTATATAATTAACGGCAACATGATTTAGCTGCACAGTGGAATAAATCCGAAATTGAGACAAAAATGAGAATATAGTTTGAAAACGAGATCTGTGGTTATGATGAGACATGTCCAACAATAGATGACTGGGAATTCTAGTATGGAACTAGGCTATAGTGGATAAGAGCGTTATATAATTTAGCTATTTTAACGTTTTTTGTAACGCCATTTACTGATTCTTTACGTAAAGTTCCCTGAAGAACGTACTGATAACATGTTTGTTACGCAGTTTAATAACCTTAAAGGCGACGCGTGCGAATTATTACATTTATCTTATTTCATTTGAATCCATTGAAGACTTCATAAGTTTTATTATTAGATCGCACATAATATAGTTTCACCCTGGCTCTTTTTACAATGTAAACCACTTTAATTGGTAAACAGCATGTCCATCAGGAGTTTCAGGATGGCTTTTATTAATGTTTTAGCGCTGTTAACAGATACAGTGTTGTTGTACAGTGTGGTTCTCTTTGGTTTCTTCTATCTTGTGCCACTTAGGCTATTCTCTGTATTCTCATTTTATGGCAGCATATTCAGCAGCTTCCCGAAGACGCCGCGTGTGGCCGACGAATACCCTCTTGAGTCTTGCTACTTTCTTGGAATATACTTGGCAGAATCGGCGTGTCGTCAACCATACCTGTTTTGTTTTTCGGTCTCGCAGTGCTACTGCTGGAATAGCATAGAAGGAAACTCTTAAATATTCTATATGTTCCAATGAAACTTATAATCAAATAATTTCATTGCGAACACAATAAACGCGTCAGAAATTTAGCTCGCGTAACAAAACACATAGATCTATTAATTTGTTAAGTGAATCAGTTTGTGTAATCAATTCAATTCAGTAAACAAATATTTTTCTTGTACTATGGATGCAGAACAATTTTGATGATTCTTGCTTAGAATGCCCTATCGTGATGAAAATTAGCTTGATTCTCGACACAAACAAATTTATTAATTCGTAATACACCATATATAAAATAACACCAATTGGTTAATTAAAATAATTAATTAATCTGATTTCGCGCCTTAAACAGTGCGTGCTGATTTCCATCTGCAAAGATACTATCATTGCGAACTTAATAATAGGGGTGACGACAAACTTTTTTTCTTTGTCTATCAGGTAGATTATATCAAAATTCACAGATACATATATTGATTTGATAATGTCGCATGACGTCACGTCTTAGTACAATTTTTACTTAGAAGGTAGGTCTTGAGCCCCCACTCCCCAACTTTGACGCGCTTTATCTTTGTCATTTTTTGGTTGATCGAGATAAGAAAATATAAGTTTTCATTAGTTTTTGATAATCTAACTGGCGGACTAAGTAGAATTTCATTTTCTTTACCCAGTCGTCATCCCTATTATGTTTACATTATCAGCGATACGCGACGCGACGCTATCGTGCACCTAAGCGCGAAGGTACCGCGGCTGATAGCGGCGCGGGCGCGCTGTTTTCGCGCACTCGCGGCCCCAGCGCCCCCGCGCGGGCCCCGGGTGAACGGCCAGACAGGCGGGCTGACGGCTGCCGGCCGTTAATCCTGGCTCGGACCCGTCCTGCGGCCTCGCGGGCCCCAACCGCCGCGCCAATGTCACCTCTCACACTAACACAATAAAGACACCGACAATCGACATCTACTTGTAAAACCCTCAAATTTTATTGCCATGCCAACAAATTATTGTTTACGATAATGCCAACCAAGCGGAATATTTGATAAAATTGCAGTATCGATTTTATCTCTCGCTGATAAATTACATCGATCATTTTATAACCGTCAAACTTTATCAATTTTAAAACGTTTCTAGAAGACTATGGCGCCAAATATAGCGTCAACGATCATATCAATTGTTATCAGTGGAATGCGAATTTATTTCGCACCCATTATTATTATTGTAATTGCTAATCTTTTAATAAATTTTTAATGAATTTGACAAAATTCAAGTAAACGCCAATAAGGCATTTTAAGTGGACTTTATAGGTCGCATTCAAATGCAGTCGATTGTATTTTCTTCTCGGGCCGAGTGCCATTCGGGCCAAGGTGATGCAAATCGGGCCTCAGCTACTTCCCTGTGTGTTTATGCGGCGACCCGACCGTCCCTGGCACTATGAAAATCTACTAGATGCATTATTCTTCTGCCTAAGTGCTTAATAGAAAACCTTCTGAATAATTCACTAGTTGAAGACAGCTAATAAAAGCGTGCTCGACAAGATGGTGGCGGTCCATATGTAAAGAGATGAGATCTAGGAATAATATCCTGGTGAGATTGTTTACGGTGCGGCTCTCGGTCGGATTGCGTCGTAACGGTCGCTACTCTCAGTTTGCCCGCAGCTCAGACGGGAAGGGAGCACACAGGTGGCGCGGAGCTAGCGTCTGCGTCCACGGTGCTTTTTCATTCTTTGTTTGCGCCGAGGATTTGCATACAATCGGAGAAATTGCGTGGCTGGCAGCAACGCGGAAAAAAGGAATTCTTGTAGTTTTATGCATATGACTGTTCGAGGTGCCCACACTGCGCTTTTTCTTATTACTCGCTACTCGAGTACTCACACTTCAACTGATTGTATCAGACAGACATGATCAAAACTACTTATTATAATAGGATAATATCCTTGATCAATGCAGAGTTTATCCTTCGACGTGTTTGTCATCTGAATCACGTGGCCTTCCGCTCGGTTATTACTAGTCGACGCTGGGTTAGCGCGTTAGTTGCGTCGGACTGTCCGCGCAGGCATACCGTCCCTTATCGGCGCGAACTCAAGTACGCATCAACAACGCCACGTGTATAAACATTGTTTCACAACAATAACACGCCGCCCGGTGACGCGCGCAAAGACGCGCTGCCGATGAAGCGGACCTACCACGTACCAACGTTCGTACCGCGTTCACTGCGCATCGAACTTGAAAAAATGCTATGTCTAGCCAACACTAGACACCTAAAAACACTTGAAGAGCACGCTCACTGAGTAACCGCCAGCAAAATGAATATTACCAATACACGGATGCTACAAGTGCCTCTTTGTTTTATTATTCAACTATCCGACTTGTGTGGTCTTTATTGCTCTTTTGTTTTAAGACACAACAATCGCGTTTAGTGATAGTGTTTTTAAATATCAGTTTAGTATTGTTAAGTGATGTCGGCTCCGTCGGAAAGCGAAACGGGCGACAGTAAGTAGTTATTATAATCAATCTTTTTCTAAACTGGTTCCTAAGTATGTAGTCTCACCAGCAGTAATGCGTCAAGGAGACCGTCTTAATGGATTCCTCGAAGTCTCGGTCAGAGAATTACGCAGTAACTTTGCATCGATCAACGATCGCTCGCAGTACCTACATTTTACTTAAACCTCATGGCTCATGTCATGGCTTTTAACTGGCCTTGTGCCACTATACTACTATTTTAACATAGGTTTCTTCTGATCTGAGTAAAGATAGCTCCGAGGTACGCTGCAGACAGCAGCTTCTACTGCAGTTTGCAGAGTATCTCAGACTGGTACCTCAGAGTATTGTAATTGTTTTTTCATTCTATTGTGAATATGCAGAATTTTATGATTCTTGTTTTGTTATTGCATTTTAGATCTTATTGCTAGAAAATACTGATTGAATCAATATTCGAAGACCAATGTCTATCCGCGCGGTCGGCTTGTTGTCATGTCATCTATTACACATAAGTACGAGTATTTCTTCAGTGTACCTTCTTTATTGGCATAACAATCACATTATCATTGTCCTGATTACGTAAGTCACGTACTGAGTGATATTGCTTACTCACCATTATGATCTAATTTAGTCATAATTAATCAATCATCTATCCTAATGCTGTAAGTAAACTCTATGCGTATTTACATTATGAAGGCATTATTGATTTGAGTGCTACATAATTTAAAATTAGTATTAATTTTGCGATAGACAATATAACCGACTGGTTTTTGTAATGCTATAAATAGAATGGTAGCGTCACTGTTTCTGAGCCACGTCGGGTTACTAATGACCTCTGCCGTGATTGGCCTTGTAAATATAATCAGGACCTCGTAAATAAAGGAAGTTAGTTATCCTGTCTGCTGTGTCCCTAAGGACGCTGGATTGTTTTCTCTTACTATTTTTACTATTCAAATTTTACTAAAAAAGCCTAATCCCTGACCTAATGTTACTAGTTATATTTCATGATTCTTGTCCTGGATCATATTTCTTTCAAAAAAGTGCAAAACATTGGTCATAGAAACACTAAAAACTGCATTGCGGTCCGTAAACAGCGAGCGTATCTTGCACCTCCCACGCCAATCGCCGGCGACTAGTCGCATTCCCCGCATACCTGACGCAGGTTGTCGGCCGGACTGTGGCCGGCACTGGCCGGTTCCGAATGGCTCTGACGTAGCGTTAGAGGCCTAACGACTCCGGCAAGTCTACGCGTTCGACATGCGAACTTTGATTCGGTTGTCTTTTCTAACTTGCCAGTATTTTTGAAAGCAGTGATGAATTAAAAAAAAAGATGAATCTTTAAAATTGACACGTGTAATTTTAGTTGCTGCCTTTTAAATAACAGAATTGATGACGGTGTCGTGAAACGCAGTGCAATATACGTGTTTCAAACACAGCAATAACAAGGTTAAACAAACAAAGATCTCGCAAAAAAATATCCTGACGACGTTGAAAAACATGATTTTTTGTGTGGCAATCTTCCATAATCCATAATTGAGATTATTCTTACAAGGATTTCACATTCTTTGGTTTTGATACTGTTGCGTGATATTAGGTTACCCGTCATAAAACAATAGAATTTTCCCGCTAGCCACGTGGTAGCTAACAGAATCGTCACTTCGCATACCTCCCACGGTTGCTCTAACGAGACACTCAGCTGACTGTTTATGTAGTGTATACTACATTACATTATTTTCTATTACGTACTAGAGCTTAAGGCTCTTTTGAGTCCACACATTTGGAAAACGATTTTTCTGTTTCACTCGGTTTCATTTTCTTACTTTTGATTTACCAGTCTACGGCTCATTAACCTCTCTACCTACCAGAAAACTAAATTTTTCTCAATCGATATTGAACTCTACGTGTTTAAAATTAAGTAGAAAATAGATCGAGGAAATCTGATCTGATATTTTGCGGCAGGTTGGTTAGCTGACTGTACCTCAGAAATATGGTTTTGATATGATCTATTAAGTCCTTAATTGGTCAGAGACGTATTATATTAGTTCAAGATGCAATAAAACTCTTCTAAGAAAGAAATCTTGTCTAGATTCGGGTTCAACGGTCACCGTTAGCCAAAGTTTTCTTTGTTTAAAGAAAACAAAATCCAGTTCCAAGAACATTGTGAGATATCCCCTAGAATTATTTAGATTGCAACAGCTTTTTAGAAGCAATGAACTAACTTAAGGTGAATAATAATAAATAGGTAAATCGAATTTGATTGAAGGACCATGAATAGCTGGATGGTATAAATAAATATATTGATACAAAAGCATAAGGTTTACGTTGAAAACCTTTGTGAAATTTAAGTGTTAATTAAGTAATTAGAAAAAAACAATTATTGTTTATGTATACCAGCAGGTTAATTAATTATGTATTCCGTGGCGTAATTGCTACAACAAAGAACGTCGCCGTGAATTCCAAATTTCGGTATTGTTTTCATAGACAAACAACCGTCACGAGTACGATGTTTTAGTGATGTTCAAGAATAGATGTCTAATTACAATGAGACATCTAATTAGGACAATATGGACACCATATTTTCTGATTACGTTAATAGGCTAGTTTTCTGGGTCAAAAAAAGATTATTCTATTTAGTCCGTCAGTTAGATTATCAAAAAATATTGGACCCATATTTTGTCTTTTGTCAATCAAACAAAAAATTACGAAGATAAAGCGCATCAAAGTGAGCACGTCACGTCACGCCCCTTGCTAAAAAGTGTCGCATTACGCGGAACTTTAATGGGTTATACATGGGGCACACTAAAAGTTTTGCACTTCTAGCTAATCGGAACTATTTGAATTTCGAATGTTATATTTTTTTAAACGTTGCAACCTTCTTCTTAGTAATAAAAAAAAAAACAATTGGCAGGAAATTATTTGTCAATTGTTTTTTATCACACATCAAAGTTCCTACGTACGCAACGAAAATGGAATTAAGTCGAAAAAATTTTAGAGCGATGTTTTTTATGATTTTAAAAGTTCTCTCTCTCCGCAAGACTGTGCCGCTCGTCTTCAAAATGCTATTAGGAGAGAAGCACCTTGTTTAAGCACCGTGAGGCGATGGTTTGCTGAATTTGAGAGAGGTCGAGTTTCTTTACATGACGAATTTCGTGAAGGGCGGCCTTCAACTGCCGTCAACGAAAATAATGTGGCTACTGTTAAGCGGCTGATTGAAGAAAACCCGCGGATTACCTATGAGACAATTCGAGGACTATTGGGGATTGATATGAGCCAAATTCAGAAAATTTTACACGAAGAATTGAAAGTTCGGGAACTTTGCTGTCGTTGGATCCCTCATGAACAGACAGCGGAGCAGAAGCGGGCTCGCGTGGAATGGTGCTCACAGATGCTACTAAAGTACGACCACGGACATTCTAATGCTGTTTATGACATTGTCACAGGAGACGAAACGTGGATTTATTGTTTTGAACCCGAAAAAAAAACAGCAATCTTGTGAACGGGTGTTTGAAAATGAGAACAGGCCAACAAAAGTGAGGCAGGTGAGAAACGTTGGTAAAAAAATTATGTTGTTGTTTTTTTTAAGTTACGCAAAACTTATAGTTTTGAGAAATTAGTTTTAGATTGAGAATAGAAAAAATACGTGTCCCATATTTTCTATTAATCAAACTGACGGACTACTTCGATTTTTTTAGGAAACTATCCCATTTTTGTGATTTTTGTCGGAACTATTATTGGAAGAGTAAATGTGACGTAAAGATAGCTCCCCAAACTTTCAGGATAATTACTTATTTGGCTCGTTAGAAATTTACAGTCAAGATCAAAGTCAGCGATAGTAGTAGATAGTATATAACGTACGGAACTCTTAGAACTTTTATAATGCTAATAGGCGGATGCGGCCTGATTTTCAATTGGCATCATTCAGTCATATCCTAGTTATCTTACGGCTTTAGTAATAAAGATCATAATCGAATAAAAATGTTTAGCAGGTAAACGTTCTAGTTCTATTCTTATTGCTTCTGCATAACTCAGTATTGTCCCGGTTCATCATTTTATGTTAGTGTCTGTCTGTCTGATGAGTAGTGAATTTGGGAGTTAGGTTATTTTGCAATCTTTAATTGAACTTAGTGCTATGCTTATTTCGGGGTAAAATTATTTTTAACCGACTTCAAAAAGCAGGAGTTTCTTAATTCGTCGGATTCTTTTTTTATGTTTATCCAGCGATCATTCGTTATCACGTTTACTAATTTCAATGATTCTTTTTTTGTTCGAAAAAGAATACTTTCGGAATGGTCCCATATAAATTTGGTCAAGTTCTGATGATAGGATCTATAAAATAATCATCAAACATTGCATGAACTATATGTACTAGTAGTACCTATCTACGCCAACTGATTTTTGTATCTATGTTACGAGTATGATTTTTGTAATATCTTTGACAAATGTGAACCGATTCTGATTATTCTTTCTTTATTGTATAACTTAAAATTTAATAAGTAAATAAATATAAAAAGTTTTTTTTAATAAAAATTTGGGATGTAGTCGGTATAAATTTTTGTTTACTCTCTTGATTAGTTTTGATGAGGATTTTTCGCTCTAAAAAGATTAAATTATGAAAATTTTAGAAAAAAAAAACGGATTTCAAAAAAATTTTAATCTAAAAATAATATAACACAAGTACCTACTTAACCAGTTACTTTTAGCGTCGGTGCCAGCCGATGAGAGTTTGAATGTTTTCGTTGCACCGACTTACCAACTACCGATTTCATGAACTTGTTATTATAATTTCTAGCTTTTCAGTTTTTTGTCTGTTTTATATTGCCATGAATTTAATCGGCTGCTACACTTGGCGCCCAAAAGTTCGGCCTTTTTTTTCTGCCTTAGGTGCGCATTTTCGCATAACTCTGAAACCGTTACCTCTTGCACCGAGTATTGCGCTTCAGTTTCACAACAAACTACGCAGTTGAATGCAGTTCGCGGTGCACATGTGTGCGTGACGATAGCACTGCGCGTGTTGTGCGCATGTCGGCTTGTTAGCGAGGCCTTCGCACTTGACGATTATAGACTCTTGTCATAGATTTTGAACATTGTTTACTTTGTCTAAAAATTGTACCTATTTGTTAAGTTCTTTGACATGTACTAGACATATTGCCATGCATTTGTACTTCGGCAAAAATTGACGAAAATTATTTTATTACGCATTTTTTTATTAACTTGTGTGTCTATTCAATAAGTTTGGTTGGTGATTTAACTTTGACAACCCTGTTAACCACACGTGTAATATAATGTCAGCAGCACAGACAGCTGGTAATTCGAATCGCATTTACAAATTAAAATTATCCATGCGAGTATTTCTCAGCGACCTCTGTTTTCATATCAACACAGAGCCGTTAAACACCGCTCGGTTGCCTAGGCAAGTCTATTCGCGCGTGTATAATATCTTGCGCTAACTTAATTTATTTAAACTTATTAATTAGGACGAATTTCGAACTCTCGAGACGTTCAACAAACTTTTGCTCGACAAAAGTCAGCTTGATACAAACAAGTGAGCCGCTACGTCGCTATTTTATTATGAAATGTCACGTTGTGCCAGACGGTACATAAATAAGACTGAATTAACTTGTCTGCGACCTCGCGAAAGTTCACATTTACACCTTGGATTACGAGTCAAAGTGAAGTTTTTGAACAATGTGGCTCTTTTACCACAAATAGTATTTTTTTTTCAAATTTTTCGATTGTTTACGTTATATTAATTAAAAATAGGTTTCGCAAATGTTACTAATAGTAATTTACTATTTATTTTGAAATGTTAAAAACAAATGCAATTAATACAGAAAATTAAAAAAAACGCCCTCCATTTTGGCGCGTTTTCTAAAACGTTAAGAGATCGATCGATATGTACCGATTGATTTAAAGACAAATTACTCTTAAAAGAGAGAAACGATCGATTTTTGTTTTAATATCGCAATAACCATCGATCGTGCCTAATATAAAGCAATGCGAGTCATTCACAAATGGTGATCCCAATGGATCGCATTGCTTCCTAGGATTTTCCTTCTCTCGCTTTTATCAAATAAAAAATATTTCAAGTTTCAATTAGGCTCAATAAATCCATCATTTTCATGATTTTCATCACTCTACCAATTCTGTATATTTCCATCACAAAGGTGACTAAATGTAGTATTGTGTGCCATTAGACAAACGGAGGACACAAAAAAAGTTAGTTAAAACCAACTTTTTATACATTGAGTACTGTGTTCAGCTAGGACATCTCACCTTCAGACACATGCCAGACGATGCGATAAGGCCAAATTGTCTTGTCTGCGACCTTTGTATTAAAAGCGGTGATTTTACGTTACTGTCATTGATTAGTTAAAGACTGGGGTTGTTACTTAATAGTTAATGAGAAATACGAATTGGGGGCCTAGACGTGTTGTAATTAGATTTAAATTTCTATAGCATTTTGATAATTCGCGTAAACGCAATCGTGACTTATAAAGTAGGTATTTAATCCTGTACCTTGATAATATTAAATTACTATTTTCCAACAGGGTTTAATACAGATTACGTTTTTTAAGTATGACCACAGTCTTGCTTTTTATTGGGGCGTCCAATTTTGATGCTTTTTTTTTATTAGATGGTCACATTAAAATTTCATCCACTTTGTAACAACAGCAATTTCCGTAACTGGCCGATTTTTTGTAATACGTTAACAACATAAATCACATTTAAAATCATGCAAAGTAAACCTTTTTTTTACCATTCAATTAAAGTTTAAACGGACTTCAACTAAAAATCTCCACGAAGCCGACAAAGTACAAAACCGTGTAAAAACGAAAATTTAATTCATTCATGCTTTATCATCACAATTATTGTTTGTAACACCTAAACCTAGATATTCACTTTTAAACGTAGGTACGATCAGTGTAATCAAATATAGGTTAATCAATCAAATAAAATCAAAAATGCTTAGCCCCGCTTGCCTTTATAGAGATTTGTACTTAGATGACTCCATTCAATTACTGGTTTTGTTTTTTTGTTAAAAGGTTTTTTTCTTACAAGTATAACATTTTGTTATTTTTATATATAGGTCATATATAAAAATAACATAATGTTATACTTGAAACTTGAAACTGACAGAAGACCTATTAAAAAGTATTTAAAAGGCAAGGCTTCTTTAAATGCTGTTTCTGGAACTCTTAAATACACACAAGAAACAGTCCTACAGAATTAAAAATAACAAACCAAGACAATACAATAATAACACAAAACGTTTGAAAACATAAGGAAGTTTGAAAACATACAGGTACAATAACAATAATTTCTACTTAAGATTTTTTAAAAATCTGTGCCCAAAGATATTCGTTCATTAAATTAATGATAATAAAAAGAAATGATTTAATATTGACTGAGCCGTTTATTAATATGTTGAACCCTAATTTTTATTTAGTTTCAGGATATTTTACCATTCTTATTGCTGAAAACATTTTATTTCCTCCGGGCACTTAAATTTACACTCATCAAAATATATTTTTATTGCGTGACGAAGTTAACGTCACAATTTACCATGTGTGTTGAAGCAAAATGAGTGCCCAATTTTCATGTTTGAGCGATGTTTTATTGATACACAGTACAGTACATCTTCTTTAACATTTCAACAGATGAGTTTAACTTGTAAAATAAAGTGTTTTAAGCGTAACACACACAGAGAGCGTGCGCGGGACGGCGACGGGTCACGACGGCAGTACGGCGGGTCTATTAACATAGGTTTAAATGGGCGCCCACATACAGCGAGCGTGCGCGGAACGGCAGCGGGTCGTGCGCGGAACGGGTCCCGCGCGGCCCTTCCGCCGTCACAGATAGGCGGCGGGCGGACGGGTGGTGCGCGGGTGCGGCGTTCGTTACATTCGTCGTGATACACGCATTCAGACCAAAGCGCTCACACAGAGAGCGTGCGCGGGTCGTGCGCGGAACGGGTGCCGCGCGTATACTACGACTGTTGTGTTATTTTACAAAACATTATCATTTTTCGCTATGGATTTGAATGAAAAAAGTAATTAAATATGTGAGGAAATAAAATGCTTGTACGAACTAGGTAATAATCTACTTAAATCAAGGTTGCTGTACTACGGTCACCCATCCATTTAGTGTCCACACTTGAGGTTGCTTAACCACGGTCACCCATCCATTTAATTTCAAAACTTGAGGTTGCTTAACCACGGTCACCCATCCATTTAGTGGCCAAACTTGAGGTTGGTTAACCACAGTCATCCATCCATTTATTGACCAAACTTGACGTTGCTTATCCACGGTCACCCATCCGTTTTGTGTCCATACTTATGGTTGCTTAACTACGGTCACCCATCCATTTAGTGTCCAAGCTTGAGGTTGCTTAACTAGGGTCACCCATCCATTTTGGGGCTATACCTGAGGCTGCTTAGCCACGGTCACCCATCCATTTTGGGGCTATACCTGAGGCTGCTTAGCCACGATCACCCATCCATTTATAGGCCAAACTTGAGGTTGCTTAACCACAGTCACCCATCCATTTGGTGGCCAAACTTGAGGTTGCTTAACCAGGGTCACCCATACATTTATTGACCAAACTTGACGTTGCTTATCCACGGTCACCCATCCATTTGTTCAAATTTGAGGTTACGTAACCCTCGGTCACCCATCCATTTTGGGACCAAACTTGAGGTTGCTTAACCACGGTCACCCATCCATTTAGTGTTCAAATTTGAGGTTACGTAACCCTCGGTCACCCATCCATTTTGGGACCAAACTTGAGGATGCTTAACCACGGTCACCCATCCATTTTGGGACCAAACTTGAGGTTACTTAACCACGGTAACCCATCCATTTTGTGTCTAAACTTATGGTTGCTTAACTACGATCACCCATCCATTTAGTGTCCAAGCTTAAGGTTGCTTAACTACGGTCACCCATCCATTTTGGGGCTATACCTGAGGCTGCTTAGCCACGGTCACCCATCCATTTAGTCCAAGGTTGTGGTTGCTTAACCAGGGTCACCCATCCATTTATTGACCAAACTTGACGTTGCTTATCCACGGTCGCCCATCCATTTAGTGTTCAAATTTGAGGTTACGTAACCCTCGGTCACCCATCCATTTTGGGACCAAACTTGAGGTTGCTTAACCACGGTCACCCATCCATTTTGGGACTAAACTTGAGGTTGCTTAACCACGGTAACCCATCTATTTTGTGTCCAAACTTATGGTTGCTTAACTACGGTCACCCATCCATTTAGTGTCCAAGCTTACGGTTGCTTAACTACGGTCACCCATCCATTTTGGGGCTATACCTGAGGCTGCTTAGCCACGGTCACCCATCCATTTAGTCCAAGGTTGAGGTTGCTTAACCACGGTCACCCATCCATTTAAAGGCCAAACTTGAGGTTGCTTAACCACGGTCACCCATCCATTTGGTGGCCAAACTTGAGGTTGCTTAACCAGGGTCACCCATCCATTTATTGACCAAACTTGAGGTTGCTTATTCACGGTCACCCATCCATTTAGTGTCCAAATTTGAGGTTGCTTAAGAATCGTCACCCAAAATATCAATGTCATAAAAGTAGACCGTAGTTAAAGAACCTTAAGTATGGATACTAGGATGGGAGTGATGGGACCGTGGTTTTGACCTGACCATTGAATGGGTGACCGTGGCGAATCAACATTTAGTGACTAAATGTAAAAGTTATCGTGTTAAAGAAAAGCTTCATATTTTATATGCGTTATTGACCATAGCACAAACCCGAGCCGCGCCTTCGAATCGCTCCAAAACCGCCGCCGAACCGCTCCGCGCACGACCCGTTCTCTGTGTGAAGACGACGAACCGCGCAACTCACGTCGGAGAAACGACCCGTTCCGCTCACGCCTTCTGTGTGTGTTACGCTTTATTTTAATTCAATTTTATCTGGAATCTCTATTAGCTCGTGTCACAGATTCATATTATGATAAAGTTTATATCAACCATCCACCCTACATCCTGTTATCCAAATTATTCTATACATCCTATATTGGATCAAATTCTAAAATAGTATGTAAGTTGTGTACTAAAAATCCCGTATTCTCCCTACAGAGCGTTACTATGCGAAAACTTGTCGACCTACCGATACTTATCAAGTTGTTCCTATATTCCTTTGAAACAAGCTGAGACTGCTACGGGCTACCTACGCCGGGAAGTTTGTTTTAGTTAGATAAAGTAATAGGTACACGTAATGGCGGCAACGCTACTTGAAGTGAAACTTTTAAAATGAATAAAGGAAAACAAAACATTTTCCCACATACACATATCAAAAGGCAATCTCAAGATTGCTTTCTGATATCATCACGTGACGTAGGTATTAGTCATAAAATTCGTTCAGTGACTCATGCGTTTAATATGCAGATAACATTACAAATGGAACCAATAACCAGTGTGTGGGTGAACAGGTGAAAAAGTTTGTTCACATGGCAATTTGGACTATTATGACATCAAGTGGGTTGATGAAATGCGCCCGTTGGCCGACGCGTCGATCTTCTAACGATCGACCGTAATCATTAGTTGCCAGCTTGTGAACATAGGCCAGATACCATTTGAGTAAAGTCAGTACCTTTGTTGCAGTTATTTACACATAAGCTTTCCAATTGCAAACGCTGATTAATATTATGTTGCCGTTGACATTAGTGTTTCGAATGAACTGTTTTTATCGAGGTATTCCTGTTATAGCACCCGTCTGAATAGCACCTAAACGTACAGCACCTGGAGTATTCCTGTTATCGCACCTACCAATATCTTTTGCTGGTGCTGTTCGAGGAGTAAAATAGCTTTTAATTTCGAGATCAGGAGAATTATAATGGATGTTAATAGTCTTAGGTGATTTTTATCGATCACTATTATTATTTTGAAATAATTAAGAACTTATATTTGGCATTAGATAAGTTGACTTTTGAAAACTAATTCATTGCTATTTAAGAAATACTAAGCTGTGTTGAGTAAAAAACTAAAAAACCAACCTCCATAGAAAAAGAGGACAAGTCCTTTTCATGAAAATTTATCGACTTCTCTAACAAAATTACCAAACAGCTAATTGAATTTTATAGAAAGACAAAAAATAATGCACGTTTTTGAAAGTTAGAACAAAAGTTCTTCACTATGATGTATAGAATATGTGGTTACTAGGTTATCCTTTAGTTACGGGACAACCTGTATACAGCTAAAAATAGACGTATTGATCTTCAACGCGGACGTTTCATTGCGGCCTTCACTGACTTCCACCACCAAGTACTGGTGATGCACTAACAGCAATCCTTTAAAACGTCTGTATTGTTTCAGTGGGCGTGGTCGGCGGTGGCATACCGGAGGCCGGTGGCGAGAGGCGGCACGTGCCCCTCTACGGCAGGCTGGTCGCCGAAGATCAGCTGCCCTCGATGAGCGCGCCTTCAGACATACAGGTGAGCTCCAACGAGCGCACCCTTCGAGCTTTCTGCCGCTACTGTGCCCCTAAGGTAAATGATGCACGAGGCAGTTTGCCGGGCTGACGCGGTGACGTCACTAACTTCTAACTCGGAACGTGTAGGTGGTTGACACATTAGGTTTTCGCACCTGTGATTCGTCCGTCGGTTGCAAAGTTTCGCCGAAAGGGCATTTTACTACCTGGGTTTCACAGATTACAAAAATAGACGGTTTATCTCTCAGGTCCGAATTGACCGAAATTTTCCGAATATGGTTTCTCTACGCTAATGAACTTGCTATTTATTGACTTTGATCAAACAAACGTGTCAAATGTGTCATCTAACAAACGATATACATGTGATCTATTCAGTAAAATTAATGAAAATCTTATTATCTTAACATGATGGGCGAATCACAATTGCACATTGAACTAACTTCTTCCGAGGAAACCGGTCGCGTGTCGTGTACATATTAGAATGCTTGCGCTGAGATATTCCACTACGAAGGAATTGCGCCAAAACTTAGTTATCATATTTTTTCAAGGGAAGTTCTAAGAACTAACTAAGGTGGATAATCCCTAAAGTATCTCTCTTCTAATTCTATTTCTATTTAATGGATTTGTATTGTCCTTACCCTTTAGCAAGTAAAATAAACTTACTATGTGTGGTTGGATCCAAAAGATCTTTTAAATAAATTTTTGTCTGGGTGATAATAAATAATCCATTTGTAAATATTTGCGAAGTGGAAATACGTGGTGACGGCTATTTTCTTTCGTCGACAACTTTACGACTGGTTACTTACAATGTTAGGGCATCCTCGAAGTCAGGATTACGATCAGACAGAGACCGTAACAGCGTGCTAACTTACCAAATTAGGAAACTTTGATGGAAACGCTCCAAAAGTAAATTGAATCTTCCTTCTGTGCCAGTCGTGTGTCTTCTTGAGTCTTGAGTGAATAGTCTTGATGACACTATACTACACTGTTTAAAGATTACAATTGCAACCACCACCATTTATGCGAGAAAAATAAATTCATAGATCGAGATCCTATCGTTGGTACTCTACGTATACAATGTAAAACTCAAAGGTTAAGCCACATTTCACGATGAAGTTATGCCCATAAAACTGAACAAATTTAGCAAAGAAACATTGGTCAAAATATCAACTGGTAGATTTCCTAATTTATTTTTTATCATTCGGATTATGTCTCTTTTGGCAAATTTGATCAGTTTATAAGCACAACCATATCAAGTACAATTACCTGAAAATAGCATTATCCTAATATCATTTTAAAAAATTTAAACAAATTTTAGATTTGTATTCAATTAAAGGTTGTGAAGTCACCACTAAACATGGTATTTGAGGAACTGTTAATTGTCAATTTGCTTTATAAACTCGAAGACATTTTTCTTAAAACACATGGCCAAAAAAACGGAAAGTTCCATAGTTCGATGACTTATCGCTTCTAATATATTCGTCTTAACTCGTTCGCAACCAGCAGCGGCCACACCTATTATTTTATTAAAGCATCATTAACAACCCGCGTCTAGACATTACGGCAAGTAAATAAATTAGTCCGTAAAGTGTCACTAATTAAACACTCACTACAACTAACTTCTCTTGCTGTGAAGTTCTTGGCCCTTTTCTGTGACATGGGATTACAGGATTCTCTATTTAACTGAAATAAGGTTTTAACCTATTTATTGATCATTGGACGTGTAGTTGATTCGTAGCGCAAGTAACTAAATTTAGATTTTTGAGATTGTTTTTATTTACTAACTTATTTGGTACTCACTGGCTTCATCCGTCTATGTATTATTCCCAAAAAAGCGCTTTTAAAGGTTAACTTCAATGTTTCTGTTCTTTTGTAAATCGATTTTAAAACTAATAACATAGATCGATGTGTCATGTAGTCCTCATCTTGTGAATACTAATAAGTAGAAACATTGTATACAGTAGTGAAGCAGGCAGGTACGATTGTGTCAGCCAGTAGTTAAGATATACGGTTATTACCGATGATTGCCTCAGGTGCTAGCCATGGTTCGCTAGCTGTCGTGATATGTTAATACAAACTGTCTCGTGTCTCAACGTCACCACACATCCTTTGATAAAGTACATTAGTACATCCCTAGCTCAAGTTTTACTTGTTGTGAGTACTTGTAAGATTCCTAAGTCTGTTTTGTTGTAGTTTAGTTTTGATTTATTGTCTGTATTTTGTGATATCTTGCATGCGTCGTTCACATTAATTGGCACCGTATTCACTTTCTTTATCTCATTCAATAAATATTATGGTACATAAAATATCATCCAGAAATGAACAACATTTTAGTTTGTTTTTATGGTGTATATGTCTTTGAATATATTTTATTTAGGGCTGCTTGCAAACCTTCATAAATGTAGATTTAGTAAATACATTTGTAAGCCTAATTTAAAATATAATTCTAACTCTTTCACATTGAAGTTGACACAGGCCGAAGATGGTTTTAGTACAGATTATGGCTAAATCACGGTTTGACAAGGTTCTGCAAGTCGCCCTTGATGTCATTTGTAAATCATTCAAAATTACATGCTTTTAAAATAGCTTGTTTTATTTTTCAAGTTGACATCTTATTTCGAAAACTAACGATATTTTCTCACTTGCCCAGGCGATGCAAGCTCGAATACCACATCACTTTCGGGACCCCTCCACGGCGCCGCTTAGAAAACTCAGCGTAGACCTCATTAAAACGTATAAACACATAAACGAGGTAAGTCCATTCACTTACAATATATTTTAATTAAGTACCTATCGGAAATACCACAGGCTGCAGATATACATATTTTATAGTACTTTATACTCCCACACGGACGACAACGGATAACAATCAATCATATCAAATAACACACGATTGTTCGATTAATCCGGAATTAATCGGTGTCATCTGCGGTTATTAATTTACTTCATGCGACTACTATTGTCGATTTTTGCTCGCAGCGATTGAACTACTAGTACATTAATTTCGTAATTATTGGTAACATGCCCAATGCGGGTCGGATCTCCCGCTGGGCGTTTTTTAAACGTAACACACAGAAGGCGTTTGTTATTAGACCCGGCCCGTGCTCCCGACCCAACCCGTCGCCGTCCCGCTTACGCCTTCTGTGTGTGTTACGCATTGAGTACATATGTACTGTATTGGATATCCAATGCTTGATGGCGTTACGCTTTAATGTTTGCGTATTTCCATGCCGTATTTGTCGGCGGTATTAGGTCGCGTTTAAAAACAGCACTTTGCAATATCCGCACATTAAAAGCAATGATGGTGGGTGTACAATGGTGCCCACGTGACCCACGTCGACCTTTTTCGATAATCGTGGGCGCGCGTTGCTAGGAGGCAGCCGGCCGCGTGGGAGAAAATTTATGGTGTTCATAAATATAAAAAAAACTCCTCAATGAACTAGCGAATGTACTCAATGAAACGTGTGACCGTGTCAATCTGCGGTATATGATTTTTCAACGTACATTATACATTTAGCTGAAAACATTAAATCGTGATACATTTAAAATTTCTTTACGTTTACTAGCGGTGGTCACTTAATTTATGTACGTATTAAATGTTAGTTGATCGTATAATGATGTTTTGGAATTTAAATAAACACGTAAAATTTTGCTGTAACTGGACGTTAAGGAATTTAAAAACACTTGCCGTCATGAAAAACAAACAATGTGTTATTTGCTTGAAGGAAATTACGAAAGCAAAAGAAAACGTACGTAACGTAAAATAAGTGGCGTAAGGACTTAGCGTTAAAATTACCAACGGCTGAATTTTAAATAACAGCTGTGTTAGGGTTTCGGTGTGAAATAGCAAAAAAAACGGAACCTTTGTAATTTCGTTTAGTTCCTCTGTGTCTTGCCGTATGCCATTTTAATTCGTTCGGCAATATCGTAGATATCTGTAACGACTTTACTAACCCTGGAAAACCTTATATGTGTATGGTAAATATGTGTATGTGTATGGTTGCAATACACTAAAACTACTAATATATGTGTATGGTTGCAATACACTAAAACTTCATAAATTTGATAAGTACAGACAGCAGCACGTCAACCTACCACAAAACGTCAATTTTTGATAATTGATTTTGATCTCTATGTGTCGGACTTAAAGTTGAAAATCAATTCAATAACCTTTAACTTTTTGGGTAGGTTGACCTGTCGTTGTCTGTACATCGGCTGGTAACATTAAAAAAATGATTTTTTTTGGCTATGAAAAATGACCATCATATTTTCCATTGTCCTACCGAAGAAGTACTTAAAATCTTAACTAAACTAATGTCCTACATATCCAGAGCTAGACGAAAAAATAAATACAAACCTTCTTCGTGAATCAGTCTATCTATTGTTTGGTAAAATCTTATCACTTATCGGCCGTAAAGAACACAATTTCCCACCGCCAACTGGCGTGTCGTAAGAGGCGACTAATTCTTGTAGCACGACACGGGCAGCAGCGTTAGCGTGCGAAACCTTATAAAAAACTGCGCTCGCCAACCCGCCTGCCAAGCGTGGCGAGTATTGGCAATACCCCCCATGAAAATCATTGGGGGAGGCCTGTGTTCAGCAGTGGACGTCCTATGGCTGGAATGATGATGATGATGAAAATCTTATCAAAGTCCCCAGTAGTTTCTGAGATTATCTAGGTATACAGAAAAAAACGACGGTGGATTTAATATGTAACCGAAGTAAAAATCGGTTCGCTCAGACAAAGCGAACTTTTCAACGTTCTCAAACATCCTAGAATACCACAATCTTGAGAATTTGCAAAAATAAAGAATCTAAGTTAATAATAGAACATTAAGTTATGCTTGTTTCAACCTCCAGTATTGTCCGTTTGACCTTTGCTCACGTCATGGGGCTATTTTCATTGACGCGTCTACGCCGGCGCCTGTAATCACAATTTCCAAGTACTATTGCGTTTGACGCCGTCAGAAAAACTTGGAATCTATTATAAGTGGCTAGATAGCTGTACAGAGAAGAACGATTATTCACGATCCACGTATGTGTAGTATACTACAACAATGCAATACATACAGTATGACATAACATGGTGTTTGCGCGATCCAGATCTTTCTCTGTTTCCAGTGGTGCGTCATAGTGAACGCGTCACTGCTTGCTGAAGGTTTCAACTATGATAGATAGGGTAGTTGGTATTACGTAAAATGAACGAGTAAATGTTGCATAATATTACGATATTGGTAATGACGTCTCCTGTGAATTGCAAATTCTATAGTGATGCTGAACGGTTATCACTGTCACAGTGTCGACAGTGATTTATTATTAAACATTATATACAAGTTAAGGATAAACTTTCTAGAAACTCAGAGTAGATTTGTTTCATCCTTAAAATGACAAATGTAAACTAGCTTCTACGGATTAAGTGTCATACTGTTAAAAGTAATTGGAAAAATAACTAAATAAAAAACAAATAAAGTAAAATTAAAATGCGCTAGACAACACACTAATGGTCCCGGAATCCTTGAGTTACGAATTACCGGACAATTTTTTTTTGCAAGAGACTTCCAGCACAACCAGTATGAATTTTGAAGTTTGTTTTCAAAATTTACCCGAACTGGGCATCGAACTTGGGACTCTTTGCGTTCTAGGCGAGGTAGCTTCGGTACATCCGACCTTTAGTCACGTGGAGCAGTTTTCACTGGTACGCCGCGGGGCTATCGCGTCACACTTTCCTACACGCGCCGCGGGTGACGCCGAGAAAACGCGGAAAACCACCGCGCGTGAGATATTTATGTTTACGGTCAACAACTCTACCGCTATGCTACACTATATCACTCGACACTCAATACTTATGTTTACCGTCCATCAATTATACATAAATTAATTCACATTTTACAAACCACTTGCTCCATATAAGGTACCAAATTACCAATGCTAAGATTACACCTTAAAAAGTTTACCTGCCACATTTTTTGTTCAAAAACTCTGTTCCATAAATCTTATAACTTATAACGTATTATTTAGAATGCTCTATATGTAAAAAAAAACAACAAAGCAATTGCATTTTAATGTCATAATATTTATGTTATGAAGGTAATGTTTATAGTGCTTCATATTAAAAACATCAAACAAACTTTTATCTAATGTTATTCCAGCTTTTAAGATACATCTCTCTGGCTATGGAGGGGTAATTAATCTTCAGAGACACGTGGAGCCTACGTCGCGTCCCCTCCGCATTCGTTTATAATTAAACAGTTTATTATTAGAATATTGTCTAAATGCTATTTGCGTTTCGTTCGTGGTCGTTGCCCTATTTGGTGGTATGTTTACATGGCTTTCTGCCAGCCATGTTACCTATGACGTGTACTGTCCGAGCGAAATGCTATGAGGGAAGATGTAATGACTTGCAGGTATAAAAATGCGGTTAATCCTGTTATTTTTAAAACAAACACTGTTTCGATATCCTCCTATTTGTGGAACTTTTATCATCTTGAAATATTTTATCACATAGAACGCCCTCAATAAATTATAATCCTAATTCATACCGTCAATAGATTTGCTATTTTTAGCGGGTTTTTTGATCTAATTTTATCAATGTTGCTTGTTTGGTTCCTAAATTTGTAACTGGGATTGATTAAATAAAATATTGCATGTAGACTTTTAAAAAATTTTCGCTATAGTAGCCCTTTACAATGAATAAAGGTTTAAAGTTGAGTTTTTTGTTAAACCTAACAATAATTGCAGTTTATTAAGGTACTTACCAAAAGTGGTATTATAGAATAGTAACAGACGTTAAAACGAAATTGATAAATTGAATGTCTAGAAAGGTTATTCTGTTAGTTTGCATAACATAATAAAAACGATGTTTGCATCAGAATAAGTATCAGTGTTGATTACGGTTGATTCCTCTTGTCTATTAGTAGCTGTCAGCTAACCACAGTGCGGTCTCGCCGACCAAGTTATTGGTTTCAAATGACCTGGTTGCGTCATTGACATTCCACAGTGACAAAAGGTTTAGTAACGCAAATCGCCAGTTGACAAATTTTTAATCACCTATGATTGCCATTTGCACAATTTGTTTTTATACGCATCTACAGAAATCATTACAAAACAGATGCCTGCAGCTAGTGATCTAGAAACACGTTCTGGTTTAGTTGTTCGTGAATGATAAAACCATAGACATGCTTTACTAACTGACCTTATTTGGTGGTAGGTCCGATACTGAGAGCAAAGCATCTTAATTATAAAAAAACATTGGTCCCCATAATAGATCTCACAACAGAAACTTTTGAACCGGACCTTGTATTTAGCAGTGTTACTTACTGTCCCGGCCAAAAACTGGCATATTACATTTCGCTTTAAGTCACTTAGTTGGTTTGTCCGGACTCTAATGAATGCTGCAGCTATAAGGTCCGTCCGAAATAACATTATGCTTAGAGTGGGTCATGAAACGGACCTAAGACACATTGGGCAATAGAATGATCTTAATACATGCATATACTAAGTACAAAAATGCATAACGGGTGTGTAGCAACACATGCACTAGATTCGACAGCGACAATGACTAACGTCAGCGCAGGCGCGCGCGCATTTCGTAACCCGTCGCCTATGCCAACTCGATTCGAGTCAAGGAGATCAAAATCTACCTCTATCTACAGTCCGTTCGGTCAACTGTTGCCTTATCTAAATGAGGTGATTAAGGCGGTTCCCCGAGCAAATGACCTTCAGCTTTCTTCCTCTCTACCCCGTACGGCACACCAGAGAAACAAGTCC
Organism: Anania hortulata; assembly: GCA_963576865.1. NCBI lineage: Eukaryota > Metazoa > Arthropoda > Insecta > Lepidoptera > Crambidae > Anania > Anania hortulata. The sequence continues at coordinate 5,823,973 of OY756400.1, forward strand.
ATAAATAATAAATTATTACCAGACCAATGGAGCAAATTATCATTTTTTTCCGGCCAATTTTGAGTTTTTTTAAAATTTCTATCGATTAGTCAAAGCCAAAAATTAAGAAAAGGATTAATTTCGGAGGAAATGCATAGAATACATTTTAAATAAATTAAAAGCCTGTTTTCGTAAATATAAAATAGAGTTAATACACATTTTAAAGATAAAACTTAAAGATTATTGTTATGTATTTCAATTATTTTATATGTGTTAAATAAGGAGTAGAAAACTGCTATAAAGTAGGAAAAAACGAGTTACGCTGAAGTTTTGGTGGGAGTACGGCCTCAATAAAGTATGCTAGTAGAGTAAGTATAAGTAAGTAAATAAATTTCTCACTGCAGGGCCTGTGCCTAACCTCAACTTCATCATCATCATCATCATTTCAGCCATAGGACGTCCACTGCTGAACATAAGCCTCCCCCATTGACTTCCAGATTGGCCGATTGGAAGCGGCCTGCATCCAGCGTCTTCCTGCGACTTATACCAGGTCGTCTGACCTGGTAATGATCACTCACCTTCGGTTTGCCTTCGCTTGAAGATCTCAGCACAATGCTCGATGACCTTACTCGATTCTCCCAACAAGTAGGCCTGCGGATGAACATGGACAAAACCAAGCTCATGTCGAATGCCGTTGTTGCGCCATACCCAGTATCCGTTGGGATCTGTACTCTTGAAATTGTTGACAAATATGTCTACTTAGGACAAGTTATCCAGTTGGGTAGATCCAATTTTGAGAAGGAGGTCAATCGTCGAATCCAACTCGGCTGGGCAGCGTTCGGGAAACTACACCACGTCTTCTCGTCCAAAATACTTCAGTGCCTCAAAACGAAAGTCTACAACCAGTGTGTGTTACCAGTGATGACATATGTAACCTCAACTTATTGGGCTACACTTCTATACGCGGGTCCAGTGCGTCTTAGTGTAAGGTATTTAAGCCGCTATATGGCATCTGATCATATTAGCCGGACCAGAGACCAATTTTGAACGAGTCTTTCGGAGCACGGAGATGCATGTGATAAAATAATATGCAATATACAAGCGCGATCTACCATACTCGCACAATACATAACCCGTGCCCTATAATAAATTATTACTAAAAGACTAATGCCAATGCCACGTATATTTTTCTGAAAAACTACTTTTAGCTAAATTCACCTCAGTATCATTGTTAATAAGAGGGTAACAAGATCACAACTTTCCACTGATACGTATCGTTAAAACGTCTCGACCATTATCTAGCATCACGCTTTCGCCCCATGAGTATCGTGTTGATACGAATGGCAGAGCATCAGCTGTTCGAGCTATCTCGCAATTAATTGCAATATCGCCCATTCATAGCAACGGTTAGTTTCACGAGAAAACATTCATGTTCTTTCTAGAATGCACGACAGAACCCGCTTGTCGCTATCGTGACGTGGACATTTATAGCGTTGGACGGATATAAGTATGGCAATTATTTCAATGTCAAGCTCAGTGGATGGTGCAATTGTTATTGTTATGATGATAAGAGGTTTCTAAACCTAAAAACACCAAAATACTTAACACGTTGAGGTGTAAAAAACTGGTTATTCCGAAACAATTAATAACAATTATTCTGAAACTTTATTGCGTCTCGTGACGCCAAGCGTTTCGTTACCAACCACATGTTACCTACATTCTTCTGATGATGATACTTAGAAACCGAGTTACATGACTGGGGAAACTGCGCTTCAGAGATAAGTAGGTACCCCAGTAACTGAGTCGCGTAACGTAATCATCAGTTGATACCTACGCGATTGCAGGCATTGCAGCCGCCCGATCTGTGTCTATCTAGAGTGGCTGGGACTGCGGCGACCTGCATAGCAGGACTTGACGTCAGCGCTCAGGCTGCGACTCGCGGCGTTAACGGCACCGCATGTCATGTGATAAGAACTACGTACGGGCTGTACACTAATCACGAGAACACGGCTAGCAAACAGTGTATTGCAAGCGGGCCAACTAAAGTGAGTCAAGGTGAGTGCGCGACGTCACGACTGTTGTTGCCACCCGGATTATTGCCGGCGGCCGGCGCCGCCTGGGCGGGGTGCGGTCTGCCTGAGACTACAGTTTCTCCATCTAGGACAACGATCTGTCGTCAAGCCAGCAACAATAGGAAAAACATTTTATAATTGGAGACAATTTCGAACCGATTAACTTCTCATCTTCGTGCGTTCGCCGCACACTAAAACTCCGCTCTTCATTACCACATCGTTCTGGGTCTATTTTATCAGTAATAGACACTCGAATATGATGCATACTCTGATTCATAATGCACCTGTACAACATCCGTCACATTAAAATTTGTTCGCTAAATGACATTTAAAAAAAACAAAAAGCAAATAAAATATTCTAAGAAGTATGATTTATCAAATCATGCATATAGCTATATAGGTCGGTTGATAAACTAAGAAACAAATGGATTGTATTATAATTATCACAAATGTGTAATAAAAGATAAGAGTATTATCACATTGTGAGGCTAAACTAATTGAGACGAAATTTGATAATAACACCCAATCACTAAAGTAATAAATCATAAACGGCGCCAATTACAGTTTTAAATTGAAAAAAAAAAATTGACGTAGCAACGACGAAGTTTCGTCGTATCGCACATGGTTTATAACCAGCAGATTGCGTGCAAAACAATGATCGACGTTTGTTACCGAAAAGCCTATTACCGAAAAAAGGCGCGTTAAGCACCCCACAATAAAACTATTCGCGGCCTTCCTAAAATATCGTATCCGGGCTGCCGCTATGCGGTGAACTGAACAGTATGGCTGTAAATAATATTTGAGGCAGCAGTCGACCGTCCCTGAACGAGTCAAGCGATCGGTGCCAAGGTGTCCGACGAGTTACTAATTGCGTGTTAAAATTTACTTGACATCGCTCAACCTTCGTCAGCTGCTGACCTACCTGGAGCTCCATTGTTCCCGCGCCGTGCAGTCACAATGAGCGTTCGGGGTTCATCGGATGCTGGTCATCGAGCACACGATTTAGTCGGAAACGTTGATGATTACGTCGTTTCTCAGACCGTCCTCTGCCTACAACCTTGTCACAGTTAACCCCGATACGGCGGTATTGAAAGTTCCGCGGGAATGGGGACGCGGCGTGTTGCCGCTTCACTTTGTATAATTACTGTATCTTCGGGTTTCGGTATGTTTTATCAAACTGAGTTGAGCATAAATCTTCAAGGTACATTTTCAGTTCTTTAAAATTTAGGTTAGTACAGACAAGAACACATCAACCTACCACAAAACTTAAGTTGAAAATTGGTTCACTTACCTTTAACTTTTTGCGTAGGTTGATCTTTCGTTAACTGTACCTAAATTTACCAACTAGTGTTGATAAGCAATACCAAATAAGTAACCTGAATTGAATTAACCTCATCGTAAAGGTTTCCATCGATTCGATTTAATTAATCAGGCCAATGCACAAACAATCCTCAGATTTTTCTGATGAAACTTTACATGAATATTTCGATAGTCCCCGATGTTTTATATGAAACCGGTGGCGACGTCTACAAAAAATGTGTGTCGCGCCCATAAGCTTGTGATAATAAAGTGTTTCAAGGAGACGATTAAGTAATTTTATGACTTGCTGCGCTTGTGGACAGTTTAAACTCTTATTTATTAGCATTTACTCAAAAGTCAAACATAAAGTGGTTATTTTCCAGATTGCTATGAAATGTAATGTAATATGTGAGGTAAAAAAAATTGATGGTTTCCATACTGAATTAACGTCGTTTGTTGTGGCAAAGTTTGTTTCAAACCTTCCCTAAATTTTGTTTTTAGACTAGGTTTTATATTAACACGAATAAGTCGGTTGACTCGCGCGGTTGGAAAAAACTCATTTTTCGTTGTTGTTAATTTGGTTTACAAAGTACAAGAATTACTTACCTAAATCAGCGTTGGCTACACAATGCGCGTAATGATTTGTAAGGGCTATTACAATCTCGCGTCGGAAATAGAAACCGCTGAGAAGCTCTAATGGTATATTAATTACTATGTAAAAATTCAACTCTATAATTTTACAAGGTTTGCGTAACGAAAATTGAAATAAATTGTAGGTTTCATTCCCGCGCAGGTGAGTAAATGCCGTGTTATTAAAACAAATAACACAACACGGAAGCAATTACCCAATCAGCTCATGGCCTATACTAAGTTACTCTGTAATCATACCAAGCAAAAGGCAAGCAAGAACGATATCTTGACAATTTTCTAATCAACATTAAAATAGGTCAAAACACTATTCACGCCAAATAACAACGGCAGTAGTTGTTGAGAAAGTTAAATAGAAATATAAAATGTAATATCTGAAAACTCACTCGTGCCATTTTAAGAAATAAGTGATTATAACATCATCGCGTCTTTTATTTCGCCTCTCCGTTAAATAATGTCTGTATTCAATTTATGAGAAATATAATTTGTCGTGCCTTAATTAATTTCCAAGTTTGTAGGATATTATTGTGCCGCTGAGTAGCGGTTAATTTAAAATTGTTGGCCTTGAAACAATCGGAAATTTGCCCCTTATAAACTGTTTTATTGAATTCGTTACGGTTTATTCATTGTTTGATTATTTCAGCTTGATGTGTTTGATGCTATTATTTGCAGCATAAATAAAGTTATTAAAAGCTGTTAATTGGATTTTTAATGTGGTGCTCGAAATTAACCCCTAATCGTTTTATAAGTTTGATGACGTCTAATCGAAACCATCTATTTGATTAACTGCAAGGCTAAAATTTAAAATGTTGAATTATCTCTGTTAAAAATTCTGAAAATAATATATTTTAAAAAACAGTGCATTAGTAATTGGACTGTGTCAGGAGTTATTAAGCTCGTTCCACACGATTTCTCCCTACAGTACTCTGCATATAATTTACCACACTGTCAATACTATTGTTGTGCAGGACGTACGCAATTAAATGTTTCTCTACGAAACAAGATTTATCTCTTTACTTAGGTGGAAAAATACCTTTTGAATTGCTTTCTGTAAATAAATAAATGTATTTTAACTTTTGAAAAAAGTGGACGTAATGCCATCAAACTTTAATCTCTGTCAGTCGTATTTTTAGCTATATTCCAAATCGAAATATTGCAGAAAAATTTGTAAAAGTTCTGTCTGAAACCGACAAGGTTGTATATAAAAAATATTTTTTTTTTTTGGAAAGAGAAAGATCAAACATTAAAAACATGAACAGTATGCTTTAAAATGTGGCGTGTGCATCACTGTGCATGTCCAATGTAAGAGGGTTTAGTGCAGCGTCCGAGAGGTAATCTCGTTTGTATGGTTACCGGCAATTAGCCACTGCTAGCTGCTTCTCGCAACCTATCCCGGGACTGCGTGTGGCAAAATATCAGCGCTTTTGTTTCTTGTCTCCTCTGATTACTTTTAATTCAAAGTACATGCTTTAAACTTTGGTGCGCCGTGAATGAAATAGATAGGTTACAATTGTGGTGTAGGTATCACGATATTTTCAGATCAAATCCAATAGAATTACTATCAAATAAATACTCTACTTCATAAAAATACGAATTTGCCTCGAAAAACAAGCCTAAAATAAAAGCTTTTCCAAGAAACCCTTTAAACTAAAATAACATTCCCATAGTAATTTCCTTCGCATACCAAGCCGTTTAATTAGTCCAATTGAATCATATTACGAGCAACTAACACAGTAGGCAGAGTTTTATGGCGTCGATTTTATGGTGATTACTTAGTTGCTAATATACGTAAATGTTATCTCGGCGTATCTCTCTAATAAAATAAGTCTATTAGTGGTGTTGTAAAAGGAATGGCGCAGCGGTGGTAAACAGAGAGCCATCCTCGTTTAGTGCCTCTACACTGAGCGTTAATCTCGTTTTTCGCAATTAGTTCGCGGCTGCCTCTATTGCCCACCCCGGTGGGGTAAATTCGCTTCATCTTTTTACTCTTATTTTATATTTTCTTTTTAAACCAAGTGTTTTTCATGTCGGCTGCGTCTCGGCTTTGTTTCAAAGGTTTTTGTTCCGTTTGCAACTCGCAGCTCTAAATGCTACTAAAACTTTGCAACGTTTTTCCAGCATTCTGTTCCTTATCTTCCAGTTTCGTTCAAGAAACTGCTGTCAAAATTTCCTATTCAAATATCTGCTCCAAACTTCTCATTGATTCGACTTAGCGAAATTTCGTTGCCCGTGAAATTTTTAATGTTAAAAATTTTTACTTGGCGGCATTTTCATGCCTGTTTGACGTCGATAAAACTTTTAATCCTTCTTTGACTTCGTGTAAAGTACTTCGCCGTTGTTGAGTTTATGAACTTGGCGACGGAAAGGTGACGAAAAATAATGACGAGTTCGACGAACTGTTTATTATTCAAACGTAGGTCACCTTTAGGTCGCCGATGTCACCTTGCTTCCGAAACTTAATTGACGACAGTTATCGCATGTGCTCACATAGACGCTGACTTTCATTCATCATTATAATGTTATCCTCATACACGGTTTACTTATTGTTACTAACTTATCAATCTGTAGTATGCTTTGGTTATATACCAACGAATGAATAACTAAGTATTTATTATAGACTTTTATAAATTCTTACGACTGAAGCATCAGACGTATGACTAGGAGGTAATTATTACAACCACTTAGTCTCGCGGTCGGTGCATGCAAGGTCGGTTACCCGTCGAATGAATCAGATGGTAGACATTGACTCACTCCATGCAATGCCACCACACCTTGGATTGTTTTAACAGCTGACTGGACGATTGTTAAATTCTTAGAACGCGTGTCCATTTCGATGTTATCAAAATATCTACTTTTGTTGTAAATTGTAATCATTTTATTGTTTTAATATTTGTTGCACAAGTATTGCTTGGATAAGTAGAAATATATAAAGAGTTCATCAGTGTTCGTGTTGATAACAAAACTTATATTTTGATGATAATATTTACTTATTAATATCGCCCGAAATATCAGCCCAAATATCTTATCACGTTGAACGGGCCGTTGCCATTGCAAATGTTCTATTTATAGCCGGCGCTCGCAGCGAGGTTGTCTAAACAAACAATTGCCGAGGTAAATGATTACAACAAATACATACACGCGCCAGTTCCATCCAGTCCGGTGCGAAACATGAAAATAGGTTTGACCTAGCTGCTACGTAATCGCGTGGGATTCCGGATGTGTCACACGGGCTTACCCGGCCGGAAAAAAATTGTCACACACCGCTGTTATTGCCGTAATAAAACGTTGGGAAAGTTCATACTAAAAATTGAATTCGGGCTTCACTTTTTTACAGGTTATATTAATTACTATAAAGTCGAAATAAAAAATGTCGGCAGAGCTCAGCCGTAATCCGGGAAGTCATTGAGAGTAAGCCAAGTGAAACAGTGAAGTAATTTCTCATTATCAATCCCAATAGACCTGATAACAGTAGCTGATTTGTGTGTAATTTGTTTATATTTAGCGTGCAAAACGTTTTCACGGCTTATGTCTTGATTAAATTGGAGGACGTAGTGGGAAACAATAGATTTCCCATTCCCACTCGCCGGTGCCGGCAGTCAATGAGTCAGCTGATGTAGCAATGGCCTCTAGTGAGTCATTGCTGATTTCGCGGAGATACGAAATTTGAATGTGGAGGCGGCAACCAAATTAGTTTAACTAACAAACATGTCTTCTAAAAACAGATTTATTGTCAAATTTACACGGCTAATGTAAGCGAACTGTACACTTAATCGTTTGTTTAGTAAGTGAATTAAATTTAATACAAGCTGACCCGGCGAACTTCGTATCGCCAATATAAGTTGTCGAACAAATAATTTCTGAACGCAGGATGCTTGGCAGGTACGACAGTTATTTTGGTTTTTACGACGTTCCTTGCAATTTATTTATATTTTCTCGCCTTTTAAACCATCCTTGGACTTCTAGAAATATTTCAAAACCAAAATTAGCCAAACTCGTCCGGCCATTCTTGAGATTTTGTGACTAAAAACGTCAATTGATTTTTATGTATACTTTATGTTTTATGTATATCTTTTATTAGGGATCTTATAGTTTTTGTCTTAATTTCGTGCATCGTCGTTCCTCAACAGGCGACCGAGTCCGCAGATTTCGCCGCGTCCTTGCCGTTAGCGCTTGCCGCTTGTTTGTCTGATTGCATTGTTAATGCGCCTGTTTGTTAGCGCTTGGGTTGTGGTAAGGAAACGAAGGATGCCTAGTAGATCTTCGATTGTCTTTTTATTTTCAAATGAAGCTGATGTAGGGATGTGAACTACAAAAGACTTGAATCTTTTTGTATGGAGCCTGGTATACCTAAACATGCAACTAACCTAAATTAACGTTATTTTGATGTACAGACAACAGCACGTCAACCTACCACAAAACGTCCAATTTTCTTAATTGATATTGATCCCTACTTGTCGGACTTAAAGTTGAAAATCAATTCATTGACCTTTAACTTTTTGGGTAGGTTGACCTGCTGTTGTCTGTACACCTATGAAACGTACGTTAATCAAAAGAAAAAATAATAACAAACAACAAATATTCTTTGACAAAATGTCGTAAATGATATAATTTGTTTAGAATTTCAATTTGAATATCAAGTAAAAATAAATATTATATATTCATACAAAATTTCTGAACAAACTATATTATTAACGACATTTTGTCAAATAATATTTGTTATTTGTAATTATTTTCTCTATCGATTTGCGTATGTTTCATAGGTGTACACCAAAATAACATAATTTTAGGTACTTGCAACTTTAGGTACGCCAATTAGGTTCGATGCCTTTTATAAACTACTAGCTGTTGCCCGCGACTTCGTTCGCATGGTATTCAATTCAGCTTAGAAACCTTGCCTGACCTGATTCGCTTTTCGCGCATAAGAAAGAACTCACCAAAGCTTCATCGCAATCGGATAAATGATTTAGGAACGCATGGAGGATAAAATACAAACGTTCATTTTTATTCCTGAATAGCTGCTGTTTGCGACTTTGCGTGGTTTTTGATTTAATTCAGAAATATTCCCCGCCGTGCGTACAACAACTCACCAAAGTTTTATCATAATCGGATAAATAGTGTAAAAAAGCAAGGACAAACATACTTTTATAAATAATTGCATCATATAATATTTGCAGCCTAGGCAACAAAAAATCATGCATCCATTTTAAAGAGCTAACAGAACAATCAAAGATTACGCCCAGATGAACGAAACCTAACGATAAAAAATAACCTTATCATCGTGCGATAGTAACTGGGGTGCTGTTAAATTTTTCCAAGAAACAGTACTAACGTTTGACGCAGGCGCGGACGCAGCGTGACGCGCGCCGGCGCCTGCGCCGATATACTCACCCACTCTCGTTTTCACGCGGACGTCACTGATAAGGTGATAGGCGATAGCATACTGTCGCTAACCAACTATACCATTCGATCAGAAAATCATATTTAAAAGTTTTCTGAACTGTCGTTATATTTTGGTTTTTCCTTTTCTGGAGGTATAATGACACGTGAGGTATTTCATATTTTACGTATCTTCACGATTTAACCTTTAAATCGTAATCTAGTTTATATGCTAAAATAATACCAAATTAAGGTTCCTTTTTATTCGACTCAGTCACGTATATTTTTAAATAATGAATCAAACCTCTATTTTTTGTCAGAATGTATCTGAAACTTCAAGTTTAAAAATATACTTTGTTATGGGTAGTACGATAAAGGTAGATACTGCGTAGGAATTTCCTATTCAAACATTCCAAATAGTACTCGAGTGGTTTATTTTCGTCAAAGTTCGTTTCATTCCTTGGATTATAAATTTAAAATAAAACAAGGCACATTACATAACACGAGTTGAATGAAAAAGGCGATATTACAACATTGGTTCAACAAACTCTAAATCTGCACTATCTACAACAAACATCCGCTGCGAGGAGACCACCTTTGCAGCTATTGGCGGTATTATAGCGGTCACGGCCCGATAACCGATAGCGCTCGTATTTACATTAAAAATGTGCTAACTATTACTGCTTTTATCGCCACAGATACGAAAATAGGATGAGCAGAGATTGAAAAAAAATTGTCACTTGGAATAACACGGTACATGGAATTATAACTTAGCTAAATATTGTTATTTTTTTACTGGTTTTATAAACGCTAGACAACCATGCTTAAGGCGTCACCTAGTGGCGGTGACACCACCTGGATACGCGGGCGCAATTCTCCTTCTGACGCTATGCGACATAACTTTATTAGGTTTATTTTCGGTTTCATTGAATATCCGCCTTGAATATCAGTGACAATGGATCACGCGATCCATTGTCACTGATAAGCGTAAGCGATCAAAGTAGTATTTTAAGGTCTGCAATAATAATACAGACATTAGTAAGATGCGATACAACCCTATATGGCACTTTTTTTTTTAAATTACGCGTAAGTGCTTTGGAAAAAATAATAAGACAAGTTAGGTACTTGTACTTAACTACTGTAGTTTCTTCGTTATACTTATTAGTTCGTTTAACAACATACATACTTGTAAATCTTGAATTAAGCAATAATTAAATACCAGCGTATAATGTTAAAAATAATGGAAGTAGCAAAGATTATAATTTAACAATATTTCTTTATCTTGTTACATTCAACACTGGATCGCCTCCGTTAACAAATTCGACGACAACAGTATCCGAATACATTATATCCTTGACGCCTTCAACGAAAAACTCGTTTTGTCGATAAATAATGACAATTAATGTATATCCGCTTTATACATAACTTTATCGGGTTTTCAACGAAACAATTTACGTATAGCCAGACATCCGGTAGGTGTCATTACGAACCGGTTACCGGTACTAGTTCAATTAGTGTCTGACATTCGCACGTAACCAAAAGGGCTATGTATCACACGCAATAAAGTACTTTCAAGTAGATAATCCACTTCTTTATTATAACGAGAACGAACGCCGTGAACTATTTACAGCCTAAAATTGATACGCTACTTAACTGTTGGAGACATCGGTATATTTCGAATTCTCAAATCTTTTCTTGCTACTAAAATAACCGCGTTTTTAGGTTAACATCAAAAGATGGTTGAATTCCGAAAAACATATGTTACCATTTATTGACTTTATTTACATAATATCTTTTTTGAAGTTTTGTTTTCGTAATCAACTGAATAAATATTTATTTATTTATTTTAGTTATCCGTGAGTCCGTATCCTACCACTAAGTACGAAGTTTTCGCGGAAATAAATGTTTTGGATCCTATTGTTTGTACACTGTAATATACTACAATGCCGTTTGATTTTTGTGGAAAGCATACATATTACATACTTGTAAACACCAATTCTAATTTCTTTTTATCCTATTCCATCGTTCGAACAATGGGACACATGGCCAAACATCCGGCGTGTTATCGCGCGTAAAAGTTATAGCTGAAATGGCGTATAGTAATCTGATATGAATGAACGGATTTGCTTTTTTTTTTTTTTTTTCAATGGATTTTTATTTGTTTACCCGTTCAGCAAATGAATACAATGTGCATTCATACATTAGTTAGGTTACATTTATAGTTTTTGACCTACACCCGGATACATAACCACACTGAAAATTCGGATTACAATAACTAGATTTGTCTGCGGTTAGATCAGATGAGTTTCTGACGGTTACACACCACTGTAAAACTTCATTGTCAAATGTCATGCTGGACTGTTTTTTTTTCCTTCTCTTACGTCACAAGCGGTTTATTGGTGCAAAAGCTAAATTGGTACAACATTTACAGTAATAAATTAGAAGAATATTCGATTGTACCGTAGTACTCAATATTCGGAAGCGCAATGCGGAATTTGTTACCATGCGCGCCAGGCGGATGAGTGGCAGTCACCATGCGCGTGAGTGTATTGCTCGCGCGTCGACGGTGACGCAACGTCGGGCGTCGCGGACCGTTGCTGGTTGGTATGCAAAATAAATAAGTGAAATATTCGTGTCGGCCGCGCGTGGTATGCGCTAGCGCTTAGCTTACGGTCCCGCGCACTTGCTACGTGCGCCTAATTTCCCGAGGTTTATGTCCCTCAATTATTGGAATTACAACACCGGGTGTTACAAATTTCCTCATCACAGGTTGAGAATGGATGTCGTTTTCATTGTAGCTATGCATTTAGAAAGCACTTTCTAGACTAGATTTTACATTTAATAAGGAAAACTGGTTAAATAGCAAGAAAATTACATAAGATATTAGGTAACTCTATTTTATTTAACTGTGTGCGAAATATCATTTCACCCATCAAATTGACTGTTTGAATTATTACCTTAATCTATCTATACCTATAAAACAATACTGCGACTGAAAACGCACAGCTAAAACCGCTAAAAATAGGAGTATAAAATTAGGACTAATATTTTTTCGAAAATAAATCCGTTTGGGTTAAAAGTTATATGGGGAATTCGTGAAATAATGTCGCGTGGTACCGCGTTAGTTATTTCGTTGTTTTTTATCAAAGCTAACGCGTCCGTCAAAGCTTTTGACATCACGTCCGCGTCTGAAATATTTAGAGAACCTATCAGAAATTTGCCTCTAAAACAGCAGTGTATTACGTGAGTCGCTGGTTGGTGACCACCGTTCGGTGGTCGGTCGGTAGATCGTCCATCTAACGCCCCTTCTAAAGTCAGATTTTTCTTTAAGACCTTACACTGCATTAACGCGGAAATACGGGACCTGGTCTTGCTTGAAGTAACATACGTTGTCCACCAGGGTACCGAATCAGGAAGTAAAGCCAAAGCCAAATTCCAGAACGTATAGACATTTATTAAAATAGTACAAAATCACTTAAGGCACAGCTGAAACGTGCTACTTGCGCGAGCTATTAACCTACAACGCCATCTAGTGACAAACAATGAAAACATGTCTTGGTTGTATGAGTTGATTACTTAACCGTTTTATTACATAAAAAGGTAGCAAAATGGACATACGTACAGCCTTATTAGCGCATAAACATAATGTAGGTCCACCATCAGAAAGTTTTTTAATTTTTTTTTATAGTTTCGTGCATAATTAAAAACATTCAAAAATATTGATAAAAATTATTGTAATGGCTTAAAAGACAAGGGATTGTCCATCTTATTTGCATTTTACACATACACACAGGTCTTATCACGCGATAGTTAAAGTTAGAAGGTAAAGGTGTTTACCTTCAAATTTAGCCCGACGTTTCGTGTTTACGTAATATGTGAAAATCGCGAATCTTTAAAAGTAATTATTTGCATTTGTCGTAAGAAAATACCTTTTTAATATTGTAATACACTTTTTTTATATTTTTAATTGCAATATTTCTTGCAATAGTGCCAATATGTCAAAGCAATTCAACCTATCAATACGAAATACCATTTGATAATTGACAGTATTTTTTTACATTTATGATTTTAAATAAAACATGGGGTTTAAAAGGTCTGAAGTTGAAAGGTTGCGTTTCGGCTTTAGACTTTTACAAAGGAACCCGTCGGAATCTTGATTAATCCGCCTGTTATTAAATTTCATATTTCAATAGACGCACGAGTAGCTACATGTTTCCCCCTTCCTTTTTGTAGGTACTCATTTTTCTACGAAAACATGATAATACTCATTTGTTCAGTATATAGGCCCTTTTCCTCGCACTTCGAAATTACCTTCTAAAATTTTTATAAAAAAATAACCGACTTCAAAAACACTAAAAAGTAACATATTTTTACGTTAAACGTTATTTTTGGAGACGGTGCCGCCCGTGGAGTGTTTGAATGTTTTTATTTGCATTTAATGAAGTAGTTTCTTATACTATAAACACGATAAAGCTATCGGTGTAATTGAATCTTGTTGTTGTTTTTTTTTTAAGTAGCAAGTATGCAAAAGGTCACTTGTCAGTACCTTGTGTGCAGTTAAGTCTTTTTCGATACGTAAAGGGTACTTAAGTATGCCTCCAACCTACATCTTGTGATAATGTCACCTTAAAAGGTAAGTTTTACGTGACATTAACAGTACTTAAGTCTGTACAGAAGAAGATTGTTTACGCGTCGTCAAATTTTAGGCGCGCGGTTCCTAAATGCGGTATTCTGCCTTATTTACGTACTTTGCTTGTTTCACACTGGATACCGTTTTCTCTTGACACTCTATGCACAATATACAGGGTGTCCCGTAACTCAAGGATAACCTTTTATCCACATATTCTAAACTTCATAGTTAACAACATTAAAGTTACGGGACACTCTGTATATGCGGCTTCACACAGCTCTTATCAGAGGGAATCGCTGCGTTAAACGCAAAAACGAACCGAGCTCTTTATACGCTTATACTTGACATTTTAAAAGTGTTTACCGTGAAATTCCCAAATCTATTAAATGTTTACGAACATCGCAAACGTAACAGTAAACTTTGCACTATGTTATTGTCTTGCACGACTACCTAAACTATAAAATATTTTTTTTCACCTCCTCATTGTTTGCTTATAGGAACTATAATGGCTTGCAATAAAATTAGACCATCAAATAATTTTAGTCCTTTTTTCTGGTCAATTTTCTTCTATTGATTCTGCTGCTCAAATACAGCAACTTTGTCTATGCGACCAACATAAAAATCTCAAAAAAAAAAAACTTCATACAAACTGATGTCAGCTGGTCAGCGGTTTAGTTTAAAGAAGTGTTTTTTTTTTGAGATTTTGATGTTGTACCTATAGAAAAAGTTATTTAAGCAGTAGTATAATCACAACCCATAGAAATAATTAAGTAATAAACGAGGACCAATAATAAGGTCTTAAATTTCTTATCTTACACAATTAATATCTCTAATTTATAATAAATTTATAAAATTTTTGTAAGGTTTTCGCGATTTAATAGCCAATAAGTCCATCATTAAGCAGGTGGACAGGGTGAATATGAAGTCTTTAAATTTTTTTTAACTAACAACATTTACTATGAGAACAGAGATCAGTAATAATGTTTAACTTTCATACATGTTTTTCTGCTCTTGCATGATGAATTCTTTTCCATTCTGTATTGTGAATTTCTGCAAGAAAAATAAACTTTTCCCGTGTTACCTACTACCTGTGGTTGATTATTTATTCCACCTTGGCTTAATTCTGAAGTTAGTGCAGACGAAATCGCGGGCAGAAGCTATACAGGGTTACATTGCAAAGGGTGCCAAATTTTAAATATAAGATCTAGGAAACAGTATAAAGAAGCGTCTTAATCGTTATTATTTTAAATCCATAATCGTATATTACGAAAACAAAATTCTTGAAAATATCCGAAAATAAAGTCAATAGAGAGAATAATTAAATAAAAATATTCTTATTCTTATATTCTATACATGAAAGAAGTTAACCTATTGGAGGGGAAGCACCACCAAAACACTTGCCATTGGTGCCATCAATTCAATATAGCCCCACTTTCTTAGGTTATCGTGTTCGGCCGCGGCAGGTCTTTGCCTAGTGGGTTCTCTGACAATCAGTCTTCTTGCAGTAAATCTTTGTTAATCACCAGATTCGTCGCGATTTTTACTCTAATGCAAATGAGTGAAAACCGTACGAAGATATGAAAGTAAGTGTAGATTTTATGTATGAACCTTATATGGAAAATTACTTATTTTGCACACCAGTGTTGTATAATTGTAATGGACTCAAAGTCTTCAGCATTTATTTAAAACAATAACTAATTGTAAAAAATCTAACAGATAATTGTTTAAATGAGTACAAGGAAATTGTTTGTTTCTAGTACACGCCTACAAGTGTTGATAAGAACAAGGTAGTGAGAGTTCAGCTTATAATGGAAATGTATAGCCTGTCTTGTACGAATGCGGCACACAAAAGTGTAAACCAAGTGATATTCAACAAGCACTGCACTTATATTAAAACGAATTTACGCTCTATTCGGAACACAAATGAACAGGTGTAATAACCTCTTGGTCGTTGCCATTTTGGGGCCCAGGTAGCAAAAGCAGGTCACACAATCCAATGGCGAACATTACTTCACCATCAATGCGGGCATTACCATAAAATCACAATGTCTATATTCAATACCACCTGGACTCCTATTGTAAACTACAATTTTTATCCGTAAATCTTTTGTATTTTGTTTGTATTGTGACGTGGCTAGGATACAAGGAAAATATTCGCGCCAAATTGGCACGCTGTAACACAAAAATATTGCAAAGGGGGCCGATGCATTCCTGGAACTGCATTGACGTGGACTGTATAGGATGCCCGATCGGACTATCTTATCGCAGCCATGCTGTTTTCGAACTTAAGTTGTACACAATTCGGACTTGTTTCGCCTGCAGTGTTAGAAACTCGCAGTGGGGCGTTGGCCTGTCGAGAATGTTTGCCGCTGACCTAAGTGGTCAATAATGATCTGGTTATATACTTCGTATTTTCTTGACTCCTCGATAAAGCTAAAAAGGTTTTATTTAGAAATTCCTCTTTGATGTAGTGACAGCAGCTTATTTATTTGTTATTATTTTAAATAACGATGCAGTTACCTCCGTTTCTCGGTGTCTGTTTGTAGTAATTAAAAAGGCATTGCGAGCGAACTTCATTAAAGTACTTAATCAGTGCAGAACAGTTCAGAACACAATATTGCTAAAAAGCGAATTCCTGCGTCAACTGACACTTTTACAGTCTCATTTTCCAGTGGAACCTAGCAGGACGGTTTCTTTCATGCAGTAATTCGTCTTTTACATTTAAATTTTTGACGTCTTAACGTTTTTTGACGTTTAAGAGGGTTTGCAGTAACAATGCAATGTCTTACGAAATTTAATTAAAAAAAAAAATCGAAAATTGAAAAGGCATCAAACCCCTTATGGCATACCTGAAGTTGCAAGTATATAAAATTACGTTATTTGGTGTACACCTATGAAGCTTACGCCAATCGACAAAGAAAATAATTACAAACAACAAATACTCTTTGACAAAATGCCGAAAACGATATACTTTGTTCAGCATTTCAGTTTGATTATGTAATATTAATATATTATATTTGATTTTGATTTTAATTTAATTTATTTGATATTTGATTTTGATTTAATTTATTTCATTATTGCTTCTTGTTTTGTTTTGTCTGGATTATTATTAAGAGCCATGTGTCGCTTGAAATAAAATGATTTGATTTGATTTTATTATATATATAATATAATATTAAATTTTATGTAATATTTTTTCTTTCAATTAACGTATGTTCCATAGGTGTACACCAAAATAACGTTATTTTAGGTTACTTGCAACTTTAGGTATGCCAGGCTCCATACAAAAAAGATGGAAGTCTTTTTAGTTAACAAGGCTTTTTTATCGCTGAGTGTACCTGCGTCTACCTCTGCGTCCTAGATTGTCCGTGGTGGGTGGCCAGTCGATCAGAGTGGGATTGTTCTCGATTTGCCGGTTTTTACCTGCGACTGGGCCGCCGGTGAAAACTCCGCACAATGGAGCTTGCCTCGGACTTGGCATATTTTCACTTCTCCCGCCCCACGTTGCCACCGATTAACTCCTCAAGACAGTAGATCGCAAATTAAAATCGATCCGTTTCCAATCGAGACTGCTGTTCTTAAACTTCCATTGATGTAATGCTTCCTTATTAAAATAGCCTTTATAGTTCGACCCGTATTTGTTCGACGTCGGACGGTAAATTAGCGGTTAGTTGTTCTGTCGTTAACATTCTGATCGTTTCCTTATAGCCAATGCTTTTATCGTGCTTTACGGTGCATTTCTGCTTATTTATTAACTGTATTAATACTTGGTGGGACTAGTTTTATAGAAGTATTACTATTGTTTACACTAAGATTACTGAAAATGTTTAAGGCTTAAGATTTTCTCCATCTGGCAACTAATGTACTTCCTAATCTTTAAGGCTGTTGTATGTCCTAAAACCAGATTGTATTTACATGTAACCAGTTACCTGAGTTTCGATACACTTCCTCAAAGTAAAATTTACGGAACGCTCGTTTATATAGCAACTTTCCTTTCGAAGAGTAGGCTTTTCTAACGTACACTTGTTGAATTGTAAATAAGCTCCAATATACCTTCAATATTATTCTTCAATTCACCCCTCTTATAAACAAAGTACTTTCTAAGTTATTTAAGTCGTATACTTAGGTGGGTGTTGAAACAAAATTACATACAGGTTTTTTCTCACATACAGGTATTTTTATTCTTATCTCTAAGACTGAAGGCTAGGAGACAAAACCTTTATTGTAAGGCGAACAAGAGAGTTGTTATAAGTTTGACCCTATTGGGCTATTGATAGTATTTTTATGTATAGTGTAGCTCCCAAACGAATAGTATAATTTCAATGTTTTTTAAAATTCAATCCCCCTTTGATCGGGGTGGTTTCAGCCATGTTTACAACTTTAAACGTCAGTATTTTTTTTGGAATGGAGGCAGTGCAGGACGTCCACCCACAAGGCGGACAGACGACCTGGTAAAGGTTGCAGGAGGCTGCTGGAAGCAGGCCGTTTTCAACCGGCCAATTTGGAAATCACTAGGGGAGGCGGGAGTTCAGCAGTGGACGTCCTGTGGCTAAAATTATAATAAAGAAAATAAAACTCTCCTTTAAAAAAAAGTCTTATTTAATTATCTTGCAGGTAATGTTTTTCAATGTACTTAAAAACATGGTAACCGTGGCCTGCTAACACCACTTAATTATCCGAACCGTCGGCTCCGATTTTCCTTAAGACCAAAGGTTGTATTTACTTTCTTCCATTCAACCGTCTAGAGGACATGTTTTGCGCCATAAATAGCAACCGCCCACGGGATATTTTTCAAGGACGATTGAAACAGATGCCTATCCGAGACGAGTGCAAAAATATCCAAGCTGCAAAATCCATGCCATGAAATGCGTGGGTGTTGCCATGGGTTACCTTTTCTAGACATAACGAGCATTTTTAATGGCAACTGCTGACCCATTTATCTATTTTTACCCGGCTGACAGACTTACTCCGATCTAATTTTGAACTCTAATGAAAGTTGCAGGTTAATTACTGGTATTACAGTCCACAGGCGTCATTATAGAGTTCACTGATCTTACAAGTTTGGTAAAACGCTTTAATGTTTTGGTATCATTTAACGAATCGTCATGGACAGTACGCCTACATTTAAAAGTTTAATGTTCCTTTAAGGCCTAAGGACCACTTTATTTAAGTTTTTTAATGCGTCATCCAATCTTGTATAGTACTCAAACCGAAATGGTCCTTAAATTTATAGAATAGGGTTATGTGATGGCTTCAGGAGCATCTTAACCAATATATAATCCTATAAAATCTTCTGTGTACTTTAAAAAAAAAAGAAATATGACAGAAACTGATACAACATTACATCAATTGTTATAGTTTGTATGTAATAAACATAATTTCGTAACTAGTTTATACAAGTTTTTTTTGAGCACATTTGAACCAAATCCTAATTAGTTTGTTTCTTGAATTGATCCAACTAAAACTCAAACTACTTCACGCCACATAGCAAATCGGGGTGCATATTACCTATCGAAAACAGGAACATATTAATTGTGAGACTTAGCACACACTGACCTTCCGTTTCCACCAGACAGAAAAGCCAATAACGATTCGAGACAGATCATTTGACGGTCAAATAGTGCCGTCATTGACCGCCTCCTAATCCCATTGAGAGTCGTTGGTGTCGTGTCGTTCCTTCGAGACCCAATAAAAACAGACATAGTATGCTTACTAGTATGTACCATGTACAGAATCAAAAGCTAAAAATGACCAACATAAGTTGACCTCGCGTTAGAAAGCATTAGATAGAATTAACCGATTAGTTTAAACTGGAACTGGACATGGAAGTACCTATCCAGTACATATCACGATGACCCTTCATCCTCAGACTTTGAAGACACGTTTTGCTAGAACGAGCCTCCCGATTCTTAGTGAAATATGCGCGGCTTAGATCTTTTATACATTTTTGAGAATCGCCTATCTATAGATAGTATATGTCCACAACTTCCACAAGCCTGACTTGATTTGAAAGCCTACTTTGTATCTATCCAATGTGGTTGAGACGGCGCGTGGGCGCGTGTAGGTTTAGCTTCCGATTTCGAATTTGCGTCATTGCGTCACACTCGATAACGGTGACGTTCAAGCTTTATCTTCCTTTGCCCTTCCCATTGACAAGGGCGAGATTTCATAAACAAAAATTGATGTTATTAATAGACGCAGAGGGATGGACTAGGTATAATTTGAGTCAGATACGCGACCGAATCAAGCAAACACGATAGTTGAGCGACTTGGTGTTGTTTGTGCCAACCGAAGCGCCAGTCGCCATCAATGTCTACCGACAGTCTTTAAATACTGTATCTACACCAAACTAACCATTTATTATTTATTTTTCTTATTGTTTAAAACAACAAACTAGTCTGCCACCGACATGTCTTTAGAATGTTTTAGTGAGATATTACCTGATTAGCTGTACGTTTAGAGAGGCGGACTTAGACTGGACGGTTCGAGGAAAGAGACGTGTGTGTGACAACAATATTAACAGAAATAATACGTTAAAACATTCCTCTATTATAAAACGAAGAAATATGTTTTCCAATCTGTAACCATAAATACCTACCTACCGTTTACCTGTAGGGCTAAGTAAAAAAGAATCCTCATTTTACAGAATTTGTGTTTATTTACAAGCTAAGACATATAATTATAGCACTTTGATTAGCCGTATATAACAATATTTTAATATGCGTACTGCGGTCTAGTCAATGTCATTCACTTTGCTTCCTCATTGCACGAGTGCAATGTGTGTACTCATCATACCTATTTAACTATCTTTGTTTTTCATCCAGTATTCTTATATGAAGCCATTAGTCACGTGTTGTCGATAAATTACATAAAAAAGTTATCAAAATAAATAAAAGTTACACTATTTATAAACTTTCGAAATTTTAATTTGATAATAGAAAGATATAATCTTAACAAAACTTTTTATTTCATATTTTTATTTAAATACGGGAAGAAAGTGTTTGTAAGGCACTGCTCCCAAAGTCCAGAATATATGGTTAGACGGAAACTACGACTCTAGTGAACGTAGAGTACCTTTACTCCAACACACTAAGTCCTAACTAACTAATAACGAACGCAACTGTTACTGAGAAATATACCTGTAGTAACGATTAAATTATTTCGGGGAATTGGTAAAAAAATAAATTAATCATCTGATAATACTGTTTGGTTTCCTGGAACAGGGGGTGTTGTGATATGTTGTGAAGTTCTGCGAATATCAGTACTTACCTATTGTTGCGTTGGCTCAAGGATATAAATGAGTCAAGGATGTCAGTCTATTCAAAGTTCCTCTCGTTCCTTTCTATCGGTAGAATGGGCTAGTTTCCTAAAGAAATCTAAGTCTAAGTCCGTCAGTTAGATTAACAGAAAATATTGAACACGTATTTTTTCTTTTCTGAATCAAAGAAAAAATGATGAAGATAATAGCCTGTTAAAGTTCCGCGTAACGTCACGCCTTGCGACACTTTTTAGAAAGGCGTGACGTCACATGCTCACTTTGATGCGCTTTATCTTCGTAATTTTTTGTTTGATATACAAAAGACAAAATATGGGTCCAATATTTTTTGATAATCTATCTGACGAACTAAATAGAATAATCTTTTTTTGGCCCAGGAAACTAGCCTATTGTCATTTGAGTGATAATAACGGACTTGTTAAATATGTAAACGATAGTATAGAGCAGCGGTTCTCAATCTTTTTTGGTGACGGAACCCTTTTGGATAGCAAAATACTTGATGGAACCCTACAATAAAACAATGGTTTTTAAGTGTATTTTTTATTAATAAGCATAATTAGAGTACCATGTAACAGTTACTTATTACTTACTTACATAACAAGTATAATAATAAATATAACATTGAAAAAGAAAAAAAATCTAACTAATGGGATGTATGAAACTGTTTTTTATTTTTCATCAATTGGTTGATATCAGGTTTCATAGAGGACAGTTGAAGTCTCATATCAGGTTCGGCGTCCAGTCTATTGCGGTATTTTGTTTTCGTGGCTGCATAGGTTGAGAATCCTGTTTCGCACAAATATGTTGTTGGAAACGGGAGAAGAATATTCAAAGCCATTTTGACAAGCATTGGATATTCATTTCGGATTCTGCACCAAAAATCGTTGAGAGGCGTCGTTTTGAACAGTGACTCCATACTTGTGTCAGATGACATTTCTAAAAGAGATTCATATATCTCGTTTGACATACTTTCGGGCTTTTGTAAGTTGGGTAAAAAAGGATTATGAATCCATGAATTCAGTTTCATTTTTGTATTCTGTTCTTCAGGAAAATACTGCTCAAAAGATGCGCGCATCGAAGTGAGATATTGGACCAATTCTTCAAATACATCATCTTGAAATATTTCTGAGTTGTTATCGCCAAGAAACTCACTGAGTGACGTAAAGCTCTCTATTTCTCTATTTCCAACGCAAATAATCCAAAAATCTAATTTTCTTTTGAAGGCAGTTATTTTGTTACAGGCCTGGAACACTGTTGTCTGTTTACCTTGCAATGATAAATTTAATTCGTTCAGTTTCGGAAAGATATCCGCCATAAAAGACAGTCGGAACAACCAAGTTTTATCATACAAACGGTCTTTCAAATTAAAAGAAGTATCTGAAAGAAACATTTGTAACTCGGCTCTAAGTTCAAATAGCCTTGTTAAAGTTTTACCCCGAGACAGCCATCGCACTTCTGTATGGAGCAGCAGTGTTTTATGTGTGCTGCCATAATCTTCACACAATAATGAGAACAATCGGGATTGTAGTGGTCGTGATTTGATAAAATTAATTATTTTTACCGCTTCATCCATAACTAATTTTAGATTGGACGGCATTTGCTTCATCGCAAGTGCTTGTCTATGCAGGATACAATGGCTGGAACTACAATTAGGCGCTTTATTTTTTATTCGTGACACTACTCCTGCTGTTTTACCCGTCATCGCCTTGGCCCCATCTGTACAAATGTCAATGCAATCGTTCCAACTGAGATTATTTTCCTCAAAAAATATATTTATTTTATTAAAAATTTCCGCTCCGGTAGTGTTTGTGGGTAGAGGTGAACACATAAGCATGTCTTCTTCAAAAGAACTTTCACATGGATATCTCACGATAACCAGCAAGATAGCCAGACCAGCGACATCAGTCGACTCATCCATTTGCAAGACGAATTGTGTTTTTTGTAGACGTGTAACTAGTTCTTGTTTGACGTAGCTTGCTAGATCATGAATTCGCCGTGAAACAGTATCGTTAGATAGCGGCACAGTAGAAAGATGCTTTGCAGATTTTTCATCGAGCATGCATTTTGTTATGTCTAATACACATGGTTTTATTAAATTCTCAGCGATAGTGTGCGCTTCTCCTGCTTGTGCAATGCGATAGCTAACTAAATATGATGCCTCCGTGGCCTTTTCATTGATAGTTTGGGTTACATGCATCATTGTTTTTTGACTTTCCAATAACTGTTCTTTTTTACGTACAAAAAATTCTTTATTCTTGTCTTTAGACTCGGGGTGTACAGTTTCTAAATGTCGGCGCAACTTGGCAGGTGCCATGGAACTATTAGGAAGCAGTTTACTACATAACATGCAGAGAGGTGAGCCGTTGGAATCAACAAATCCAAAACTGATATATGATTCATCATACTTCCTTTTTTTCGCCTTTGAAACCGTGGAACTTGACGTCGTTGCATCATCGTCTGGATCGGTAATTGCTGTATACTCCACGCGGACTGCTTTTGAACATTCGGCTTCGTTGGAAGATGTTGTTGCGACACGTTTAACGCCTTTAAGCCAACGTTCCATTCTTTCAGGATGGTGAGGTTAAAATAATGCACGGTCGTTACTGCGTAGAAGAGTTTAGCACTTTAGTCCAAAGAAGAAATGTACAAAACTGATACAATCAGAAAACAGCAGTAGAACAATACACAATTTTTTTCTAGCAGGTAGGTACTTATCGCTCCGAACGCTAATCGTCGACTGACTAGTGTCAAGGCTTGATCATCGCTTTTATAGTCCTAGCCTCAATCTCGAACATTCTCAAAAATACTCGAGTCGGCGTCTTTGATAAATAAAAAGCCGATATAAAAATAGAAATTCAAAAAATGTGGTGTAAGCAATCTCGACTTTACGTTTTGAAGTTAGAGCCGAAAGTCGCTTGTTCACAATTATAGCGTCTAATTTCAAAGGCGGCTTTTATCAAAGGGATTGCGCGGTCACAAGTAGGTATCGGCGGTGGCGGCATAGTAAAATTGTTCGTGAATCGTGTTACGCCGCGACAGAACGGTCGACCAGAGAGAGGTGTTTTGATTTTTTTTTCTAACTTCTTGCGGAACCCCGACAGGGGTATCGCGGAACCCTAGGGTTCCGCGGAACACACTTAGAGTATGGCTGGTATAGAGAAACTAACATTGAAATGAAATGAAATGAAATATTTATTCGTCATCATAGGTATAAAAGTCAGTTGTTACAATTAAAAGGGGCCCAATATGATCTACCTTAAAGGCATACGAATGTTTTATAAAATTAAAATAAAATTATTTAAAAATATCAAATTAAAATAATAATATTCAAATACAATGTCATCTAAATTAAATTATTGAGTACATTAAGCATACAGTCTAAACACAAAATAATAATGTCAATTAAATATCCAGAAAAAAAAAACTGTTTTGATAATACATGTCAAAAATTAACCTAAAAAGTCATTTAAATAGTCGTCAATGCTATAGTATCCTTTCTCTTCTAGGAAAGTAATTAATGTTTTTTTGAACATTTTGTCTTCAAGCTCCTGCATGCATTTTGGAAGCTTGTTGTACAATTTTTCACATTCGTGAATGCTTTTACGATTTTTGTATACTTAAGTATGATATTAAAAATAAACTCCGTGCAATGAAAATATTCCATGTTTTTTAAAGTTTTTTTAGTTGGCAACCCTGCTCGAACCCCACACTAAAGTTACCCTTCGGAAAGTCTAATATTAAATTTGTACCAAGAAATAAATAATGAAGTGTAATCGTGCACTAAATATGGTATTGTAGCAATTAAATTGCGTTTTCCGTATGATACAGTGTAATCACAAAGATAAATTCAGGTCGCACTTATAGGTATTGACGCCAGTTTATTAGTGTGATAATAATAAATAATATGTGAAATAAATAATACTCACAAAACAATAACTTTTTCCTTTTAAAACGGTTTTTCCTTTCAATAATAAGCTCGCCAGTATTGCCTAGTAACAGGACAGAATTATTTAATTTCAATTACTTTGGTTAGTCTGATTTATTTAAAGCATCTCACAAACCAGCGCTTATCTGACGCTTGGTTTTTTGAAAATGTACTTTTTTTTTACATTAAAATAGCTTATGATTAATTCGGAAACCTATTAAAATATAAATACTGTTAATTGCACACTATATAAAGTTGTTATATGTTTTAATACATAATGTCATTTTGATGCCTTATCTCTAAAAGCGATATCTTTCAGACCACCTTCAGGTAGATAACAACTATGCAAATTCAAAAAGTAAAAACAAAACCAAAACAAAGCTTTAGTCGTTTTGAGCATTATTTTAATCAGCTTTATGTCCACAGCCTTAATTTCATGATGTAACTTGTAAACAGTGCCCGCTTGCTTGTTGAACACAAGTCTAGACGAGCCAATGGCTAAGATATGCAAATAGCGGTGTAAAAGCGGTATTGTAAGATAACTGCTCCACATTGCTCTAGTCTGCTGTAGACCGGTTAGCCAAACAAATAAACGCTCCTCACCGTTCATACGGCTCTGTAAAGGTGGGTACTGACCGCGCTCGGAGCGTAATGTAACATTCGCGGCGAGCATGTGTTAGAATACGTTGGCAAGCGGCTCGTTGCTCGTCCGTTTCCCCGTAATGACTAGTAGAGTTTTAAATTGACGGTCATATGCTATAAACTTCCGTCATTTATGATAAATGCTTTGTCACATTGGTCATTCATTGTCACAATTGTCGCATACAAAAAATATTCAAAATTAACTAAAAGAAGATTTTGTACTAAGGAACGTCCCTTAGCACAAAATCTTCTTCTTCATCATCACTCGTACCTACGTAGCTGAAATAAAGTACGGTGCACTGAAAACGAATAAAAACTACTTATCTTAATCGTAATGTAAAATACTTTTTGTTGACATTAGTGACAATAAATTTCTAAAATGTTGAGAAAATGTTTAATTTGTGTGTGTTCGTCAACTCTCAATTATTTATTAATCATCATCAATAATATTTATTAAAATGCTAGAAATAATTTAATGTTAAGTTCGTGTAGATTTTGGCGTAACGTTTTATTAACCTAACCAGTAACACAATTGTGACCATGTACCCATCCGGAGTAGCTGAAAGACATCTCAGAAATCCTTACATTCGTTTGTTTATTCCATGAATTATTTAGATATCCCCTCATTTAGAAGCCACGAGAGTATGTCGCTAAGGATACAGGATCAAGTCGTATTTACGCGTGATGAAAGCCGAAAGCGTGACCTTTCGCTGCGGTCGTCTAATGGCGCTGTGGGCCGAGTGTGACCTTTGCTAGCGATGTGCGACCCACCTGACTCGGAGTACTGACTCGATTATCTAAATGTATGACGCCTACAACACAGGATTGAGTGTTTCGTGTGTAACGATAGCGAAAGCTATGTCCGTTACTGGCTTTTGGCTGTTCCGAACAGTAACAGTATTTAAAACTATAACTGAGGCATTGTCACTGTGTTTTTTGTAGCAAAGACGTAAGACGAATTGACGACATTTGACATTATCATAAGCCTTTGGAAGTCTACTGCTAGACATATTTGGGGGTGGTGAGGAATAGGGTGTAAAGTTCCTCATACCCCATTGAAAAGGGAGGATCCTCCGACCAGACGGGTGTTGTGTCTGGTGGGCTACTGCCCGACGGTTGTAGTCGGGTTCTTCTATATATGTTTCAATCGCTCGGATAACTTTAATATCGAGATGTAGGATACGTCAGTTTAGTTCGTATGTAGCGAGATAGATGTCGCTACACATAGGCCCCCCTAACAGAACGCCACAGAATCCTTCTAGTATTTTTTTGCTATGTGGTCCCGACGATTATCATTTCGGCCACATTTAAGGACAGACTAGGTTTCTTCTTCTTTCTCTTTCTTTTTTTCTTTATTAGTAATCTTGTCTTATTTAGTTTTCTTTAGCTGATTTCATAATTTAGTTTTTTCATACTCAATATTGAAGTAGCCTTTCTCTTTACTTATTTGGAGAAACTGTAAGAGATTATTTTAAAATAAAAATATTGTGAGTTGCCACAACACTACCGGGCTAGCCACCGGCCACTGCATAAATAATAATAAAATATGATACACAACACAAGTACATAAAAACAACACTGCTAACGGGCTGGTGCAACGGCCTCGCTTAGGTTAAACGCAAATTCGAAGTACGAAAGTGTTAATATTTTAAGAACGAGCCGTTAGAGTTTCGGTGTTCTTGCTTTGAAGTATTTTCTTTTTAGAAGAATAACCAAATTATTATTCTTTGAAATTGCAAACCTATGCGCTATTCTACGAATCACCGCGTTATTACATCTTCACTTAAGTCTGACTTTATTATCTATGTCTATTTAAAAGTGAGCAGGTCATCTGGAAATTCAGCGAGCGGTCCTAAATCGCGAAAGTGTATAGCGTTAATATTTTAAAGCTCATGGGGGGGGGGGGGGGGCATGTCACTTAGGCGGCCGTGCAAGGAAAAATGATCGATTTTTTGATCCATAAACTACGTCTGTGATTATCATTATATACGATACGGTTATACCTTACCTTATTTCACCATTCCCATAAAAATATCTTGATGATTGGCCTGATTATAGAATTTCATTTCACTGTCTGTTTTCTCAGCAATATTACTGAATGCCATTTCATAATCAGTCGTGTTTATAATTTAATCATTAAGTAATTCTAAATCGATGATGGTGAAATGTGTCTTCGATATCTCGGCTCCATGTAGCAGAAGAAAGTGAAGAGTTATTAAGTCAAGTAGCTCATAAACTGTGCCCAGGTTATGAGCTTATTGACTTAACTCTTCTCTTTACCATGCAAAGGTCCATTCAAAATCACGGTTACTACTAAACTGAGTAGTAATCAAGTAAAAAATTACTTAAATAGTACTTACAGATATACATTTTTTAATATCTCGATAATGTTTATTTAATAATTTTATCATTTGTTTCAGGTATGTAAACACGAAATAAGGTTCATCTGATCATTGGTGATCAAATAGTTAGTGAAAACTTACCTTGGATTCGCTGTTTCGTAGTCGTAACGTAGATGATGATTTATATACACATACAGGGTAAGTTATAGGTTTATAACTAACTACGAAGTTTCTATTGCGTGAATTTTCACTGCCTAATTTTTCAAGGAAATCCCTTTTGTTTCGATAACGACGACCTTCTACAACAATGTATAGTTTCCTTATCAATTGTTTGTGAATTTGTCTGATTCGGCATACCCTCAAACATACCTTTGTACACTGATACAGAAATTATTCGTACACTGCCGGCTAACAACAATGTTGTTATCAAACTTGTTGCTATCTTCTTATCACTCGCCTTATTTATTCTAGTTATACGTGACGCGATATTTTTATTCCGCTATCAATACATTGAAGTCTTTTGTCGATATCTATAGGTAAAAGATACAACGTGACTCACGATCGTTTATGTTTATCGACTGAAGCCGCGCCCTGTCTCGCTCATTTAGACTATAGGGCCCAGGCTACATTGATTCAGTGCCAATCCAATACTCTTTGATAGTTCGTTAACCTGTGTGATCTGTAATCTGTTATGTCATCTCACTAAAACATATTTTACATGCATTGTAATCATTGCCCGGTCCTTTAGTTTGGATCTCACAAGTTGAAACGTAGTGGTATGCCATTTGCTCATGTCCAGAGTCTAGATTCAAAACTAGATCCAGTTAGATCAAAATAAGATCGTTAATTGATATCTAGTCTTTTTAAAAATTGTTTATACCTATGTTAGTTCTTAAAAGTCTGTAATTATTTGATATTAGGGACTTAAAAAATAATTATTTGGGTCGCATGATAAAGACATGAATAAGCATCTTTAAAACAATAACAAAATGATTGTATGCCATTGATTAGATTTTGATTGGATATTATCACGTACCTATTTGTATAATTATGTTGTGTTGAATATAATTGAATTTTCCTTTTTTAAAGACGATCCTAAACCATAACTGAGACTTCTGAAAAGTTCCCCATGTTTATTCATTCGTTTAATACACATTTTTATGTAATGTACACACGTGTTGGTACAGTTGCCATTTCTTTCTGGGAAAGGATTCTTCTTACCCGCCTGCGCGACGCGAAGAAGGGTAATTCATCAAGATGATCCACAACTTCAAACGTTTCCATATCAATTCAATTACTATCCGCAGTCCACTACTTGATACGCCACGGCGCAATTCACTTGATCTTTCACTATTCTTTTATTCCTCGCGTAATTGATTTCTTATTTATATTTTATAAGGTGTCGTTAAAACTTTTTATAGTTTTATTATTAAATATCGCTGCATTCCACCCTTGCCAGGCTCGCTCCGTTTTCGCTATACGTCAAATCGCCCGAGGGAAATTACGTGCCACCAAGCAATTCCTACGCGCGCCGCTATTAGAAAATGTAATTAATTTCGTGTACAAAACAATGAGTACTTTTCAGGCTATGACTTCATTTTGTCTATGAATTCGATTTGTTACTAAATATTGATATTATCCTAGAGGAAGTTGTCTAATTGGCACAAAATTAGAAACGCAAAACTTAAGGAAAACAAACCAGTCAATTTTAGGATAATTAAACATGATATTGAATAGTTGTCAATGAGTTCTAAGTTAAGGTCATTGCAATTACTTACTGAAATAAACAAAAAGCCCCCGTAGCTCTTGTGAGACACCTGTCTCTAGGGAACAGGTTTGGAGCCGCGACCGTGTGAATGGACGTGATGAGTCTTCTCATATACACCAAAACTTGTTTTGTGAGAATATAATCAGCATCTTAGACAATAAACCGTTCGCCCAACAATGCTCTTGATAAACCATCTTTGATATTTGAGGAAATATGCAAAAATTACGGACAGTTAAAAAAGAGACTGTTACATCGAATTGCCATTTGGCTTGCAATATACAAAGAGTTTTTTGTAAATATTTTAATGCGGTATAGTCAGGCGAAATTTACAGTAAAGAAAAAAACATTATAATGACCAAATAGACTCTACAAAAGTGTGTGATAAAAATACTCGTATTCAATCAAGTACCTATATTTGATTTCTAAAATTTTAAAAAGACTAAGCTTGACGTCCTTTACGTAAATAGTTATATGAATGAATGAATGAATAAGGTTTATTTGGCACAATTAAAAAAGAATACAAAGGAAACAACCTATGCTATTTTATTTCAAAACAAAAACAAGTAAAAGCCTAAATACCACTTGGTAAAGACCGAAAGAAATTATCAACATGTGACCAGCTTTCAGATCACATCGTTGGGACGCGGCATTGGCCCTAATTACCTTTTTGGTGATATTATACGTGGGAAAATGAAGAGAGACAATCTACCTGTCTTCCCGGGCAGAATACTAATTGTCGCACCATACAAATTAACCGGCGCATGCACTGACAATTGTGCTACATTACCGAACATCTATTCGGTTGGTGTCAATTAAACTATCCGTAACTATGGGAAAGTGGACATAATTTTGTTTTTACTGAGTATTGTCTAACTGAGTCTAATGTAAAGGCGTGTGTGAATCTCACGAAATTATGAAGGGACTGCTGATTGTATGCCAATTTCCTATGCCACTCTTTTGCTCTCGTCGGGATCTTAAAATGTTATGAAAGTCTACCTTAAGCAAGCATCATTGAGGCGCAAACACACGTTACCACATTATTTGCAGAAAATATAAATAAAAGGATGATTTCAATTCTAGGAAGTTACCAAGTATGTCGAGATGACTGCGTAACAGTAAACACTTTAGTTGATAGTTAACTTATTCAACAAGTAAGTAAACTGCATAAAGATAAAATGCACGTGAAAAATACCTTCTGGGAATCCCCTACCGCGCGCTCGTAGCGTGACCGTCCTATTCTGGCGCACACGGAACTCATGATTCCAAAGTTCCAAGTGTTCCAACCGTAAAATTAATATATATCACCGCACAATCGTGCTTAATTGCCAGAAATTATATCTTGACACAATTAACATTATGATAGAAACAGCCAATTTGTATGTAGAGTGCGTTACTTTTGGACTCTGTCGTAATCTCCAGCGGGATATATTTAAAATTAATTAATTGTGTGCTAAGATTTGTTGTTTCTAAATTACAGTTACTTACGATATCATAGTTTTTACTTTAATAACAACCGTGTCCACAAATTGTTGAGTTCAATTCAATACTAAATATTACGTAGATTACATTAAGATGTGACACCGTTCAGCATTATTATATTTTGAGTATGGTTAATTAAACCAGTTAAGTTTGTTTTATTTAAAATCATCTTTTCGTATCTTTTTCTTTATATTATGTATTTAATTTAAACATGATAGATAATCCCGATATTAAGTAATTTGCTGTTACTGCAATAATATCATGGATCATTGTGTGAATGTTCTTATAAGCCCTGGAATTCCCAGAAGCTAAAACCTGCCGGTCGGTCCAGAGCTTGTCGTAGCAAACCCGCATGAGAATTGGTCATTACAGAAATTATTATAATTTAATTTAGTTAAAGTGCACACGTGTGGTCAATGGAGATATAATTGAGTAATTTATAGATTAAATCCATCCATCCATGCAAGGGGCGTAACGGGGGATCAAACTAAAACGAGAGTGAATGGCAGGATTCGTAGGTATGCGCGAGATTAGTTTTCGTAAAAAAAAGCTTTGGATTAGATTAGATCTTTATACATTAAAGATAAACTAAAATTTAAGGGCAAAAGTTTTTAGAAGTCCTATAGTTAACACCTCAAACAATGGACCCTAAAATGCAATGAAGTAAAACAGCTAATTCGGAGGTATCACTTACCATCAGTAATAGGGTAACATCACGTGTCGCCCATCTCACCGATATACGATATCGACATCGATATTTTTTTCGACAATCGCTCTCACGTTACACCATTATTTATTGGGGCTTCTCTATCTATTCGGTAAGCTTATGCTACCGTTACATATCTTCGGCAGCGCGGCTACCTAGTAGTTAGTATCAACTTTACATTTTATTCTGATGTTGAACAGAATCATTGATTCTGGTTGAGTCTGTTAGTGTCAGTCTTAAAATAAATAATAAAATGGACTAACTATATAGTCCCAATTTAAACGCCCTGTAACCCGAGTTCTACTCGAAAATCTCCCGCGATCGCCTTTTGCCGCGCGCGGCCCATCCAAGTGGCCAGGGCGACCACTACGCAAACACTCGCCTCTACCCAAATTGCCTTCACTTGTCACACCGAGTGTGTGCTCGCGTGACTTACCGAAAAAACCTGTATTACTTCCCTTTATTGGCGCAATTAGAGACCCTTTTAAACACAATTTAGCCTACGAATAACTCATGACACGACTAAATATTAGCTCAGTCGCATGTATCGAAATTAATTTGTTTTTGACCAACCCTAGCGTGAATAGGTGATTTTTAATAACCATCGTTTTAGTGATCGTTACATAAATGTGTCGAAGCGAAATAGCTTTCAAATTCATCAACTCCAGTTCTCAGCATTGAGCTTAATCTATCTTTGCTCTCTGCAACTGTGCTACAACTATTTATAAATGGTTAGTTCTTTTACATATCAGAATAGTTCAATTTTGTAATCAGTTTTTGTTATAAGGTTGACACGGGCGGCAAGCAAAGAATCTTGAACGACCAGTTTTTACTTTCGATCAGCGACGACAAAAAAGGTATTTTTTGCCTTGGTCAGACTGACCTTCCCGAATCTTGTGAATGGAATTAAGTTGGGACACCAAAGTTAACTTTTATAACTATAGTTACATGATATTATTTATAACATCAAGTAGAATTAATAAAACTCTCAAAAATGTTTGCCAGTGAGTAAAAGTGATATTTTATAACGAACCAATGATAGGATTTCTTGTCTAAATATAATAAACGCAACGTCTACATCGTGAAGATCTGCATTATATAGACAGTTGCTGAAGTTAATTCCTTAAATCTACTTGCTACATTATATTTGCTATGCTAAGAAGACCCTCTCGAACCACGAGTGAATTCGCTCATCGAAATATTAATAGTCAAACCGGATGTATCAATAGAGCGTTGACATGGCGACACAGGTGCGACGCGCGTTTGGTGCATAATGATGCCGGTTGATTGGTGGCGCAATAGAAAAGAGACAGTGGGCTCCATCTCCACTACATCGAAAAATAGCGTGTTTTTTAATACTGAGATTTTTGGGTTTAGGCTAAGCCAAAACCGGGATTCTGTATTTTGTGTGCTTTCGAGATTTTGGTCTGAAACTCAAATAAAGTTATCTATATTAAAAACCTTTGAACCTTTGTACAATTCAATGTTTTTCTGAAGAAAACTAACCAAACAGACTCACAGTTTTATCTGGCGCATCGTTTTTTTTATGCAACATCAGGGAAACTTATGCCGTGTTACAGTGTCCATGTGCTGTGTGTACCGAACTTGGTATACTTTATAGCTAAAACACACTCGTTGTCTCATTACTTCTAGTTTATATCACAGAATACATACTATTCTTCTTTGTTATCGCCTTTGATGACTTTCTGCGTTTAGTCGTGGTATTAAAGTCGCGCATTTTTGTAAATATGGCTGCCCGCGTTCAACATTGAACACGCGTAAACATGAAGAGCGTAGCGTTCATTCGCTGCGTTCGGCTTCCAATAAGCGACAAAATAGGTGGTGTGAGCCTACTCTATCTACTTTAACTGTATGATGTGTGTGTGATGTCCTCAGAGGCAGACGTGAAGACGACTAGATTAATATTATTCTGGGTTCCTATTTCCTTGCAAAGTTTGTCCTTAATTTTAAGTCATTTTTTTGGCTCATATAATATTTCTATAATGGCTTGTTATGCTAGGTTTTCTTAATATTTGCTTAAATGCTCAACAACAAACCAACAGCAGTATGCAGCTGCACAGCAATCAAATAACTTGCTTGCTCTTGATAACAATCTCACCTAAAGTTGTATCGATGGGCTAATTTGTCCAGAAAAAAACTTAACTGACTAGATACGCACACTACCTGTGGTTAATTGTTCATAGGTAATTCAAAATAAATTAAAAAAATATAAGTCCACAACTTTAGTCTCCCGCAGCGTATCGATCTGTCGCGAGCACTTTCGGATAGAAACGGCTTTTATCACTCTACGTGCCCTTGACTGCCCGCCGGGGTCGTTCAAATATACCACACAACATGTATTTACTTCTCCATCCATTGTGTCAATTGTTTTAATGAAGTCTAGTTGATATTTTATAGTTATAGACGAGGAGCCATACAATACGAATTTGCAGATCTTTCTGAACCAATGATGCATATTCAGCATCACTGTCAACGCCACATTTGCGTTATAAGGTGAACTCTCCTAAAAAAAGCGGCCAAGTGCGAGTCGGACTCGCCCATGAAGGGTTCCGTAGCAGCAAGTAACATGGTATAAAAGTTCTTGTAGTTCGTTGTAACTTTGATCGATGTTTTAATAGTTTAAATTGCGGTTTACGATTTATGACGTATTAAAAAAAACTAGTTACTAGATCTCGTTCAAGTGGTTCGGTGGAAGTTTGCATGGTAATGTACATCATATATTTTTTTTAGTTTTATCGTTCTCTTATTTTAGAAGATACAGGGGGGGGGAACACATTTTACCACTTTGGAAGTGTCTCTCGCGCAAACTATTCAGTTAAGAAAAAAATGATATTAGAAACCTCGATATAATTTTTGAAGAAAAAAAGAAATTTGATGAAAACAATTATTTTTGAGTTTCAGTTCTAACCCCCAAATTTGTTTGTTTATTTTCTATTTTTGTGTGAAAATCTTAATGCGGTTCACAGAATACATCTACTTACCAAGTTTCAACAGTATAGTTCTTATAGTTTCGGAAAAATGTGGCTGTGACATATGGACGGACAGACATACAGACATGACGAATCCATAAGGGTTCCGTATTTGGCCATTCGGCTACGGAACCCTAAAAACCACCTGTACAATGAATGCTGACTGCGTTTTTGTTAAACTTATGGTACAAGCCTCGGCGAAGAACGATAACCTAACGTAACAAGATCCTTATCCTTATCGTTTACCTAATTCTGATCTATCCGATCGGCGCCTAGAATCGACACGAATCTACACGTCAGCGTATCCATTAGGAAAGGTCCAGCCTTTCCAGACTAAGTGCCCTCAGCACTCGCCAAACCTCCCCAGTGGCGTTGCGAGGCCAACATCGGCGGCCAAAACAGCATAGAACGTTCTTTTATGCCCTTCAATAAAAAAATATCGAATCGAGTGGACATCTCTCCATGTATCGATGTAACACTCGCACATTCGGATAATGCCGTGGCCACAGTCTGGTCTTATTTGTCCCAATACATGGAATCATCGCACAAATGTTAGCATTGATCTTGAATGAGAGTTGGATTCTTGGGTATGATGTGGTGAACAAAGCTTCCAAATCGCCTAACGATGGCCAGAGAAAGTTTATTTTACAAAATCAAAGGGATGTAAGACCTGACTCCCGGGCATCAATCGAGCTGCTTAATTTAAGTTTAGCTTTTGTATTCAACATTGATCAATCTTAGACCCCAAGTCAAACTCAATGTGTGGCCGCGGCATAACAGTGGTTTGTATCACTGTCGCTGGGCGGCGCGTCCTTGACTCGGCGGGGTCGTTGACGCGGCGCCGCGGGGAGGCAGGCCCTACATTATGCACACGCGACACCGGCTCCCTACAAGACACGCGCCGAGAACCCTATCAGTAGGGTTACTGCATAAAAAAGCTCAACTGATTCGATTGGTAGAGCGCGATTTTTAATTTTTGGAATCTGCTACATCTAGCTATCTCGCTCAGCTCTAGAATCGGTGCCATATTATCTACGGTAGCAAGATATTTAATTCAATTAAAAGTACAAATGAGTCGTGCTACGATCTAGATCGCCCTTAAGGATTCTTTTTCTAGTTGAATAAATGATGCAGTTGCAAGATTAGAAGAGTGGTTAACAGAAGTGGCGCTAATAAGTCCTAACGCCTTCTAAGTTGTGAAAGAGCTCTCGACAGCCCTGTCAACACGTGTGTGCCTTAGCTTAGAAAGTGTATTGGCACATAAATAAATACACCGCAGCGGCACGCGTAGCTGTAGAGACGCGAAAACGCCGTTTAAACCGCGTCTGGGGCATTGTGTTGTTGCAAAATATCAGTATTGCGAACTAGCGTGACTGAATCACGGCGTCTGCATCGATGCAAAACAGATACAGACAGTGGTATATTTTAAAAATATTTGATATTCTAACGGAGAAACCACAGGCGTTTTTACAATGACAATACAGTTTACAAGATAGAATGCTTACGAGATTTGTCTCTGGCTAGACAAATAATTCTGTGCTAAATTGTGAAGGCATTGAACGCTTATTTATTTCTCAATGTTAAAACACAACCCCGTTTAAAGCAATAATGTAGTATCTCAAGTACTTTTAATAACAAAGAATGACGTCAAAAGAATATACCAATTCATTTAAATAAATTGAGGACCATTTGTTTGCGCAAATGACATGACAGTCAATGGTAATTATTGTATAAATGCGATCTTGTTTTTAAAGCTATTAGCAACATTGGTGCAGGCTAAAAATAAAAAGTTCTAAAGTGCAATCGCGGGTAATAACTCTCGGAATGTTAATGAAACATTCAAGGCAAATTGCCCGTTCGTGGTCCTTTAAGTAATGAACTAACGACTAAGATGATTAACCGTGGACATTCGCGCTAACAAAAACACCACCGTACATAAGTGTGTACATTGACATTGCTCAGGATAGACAAGGATTTCCCGCCAGCCAACCATCCCAGAGGAAATTAGCTTCTTATGTTTCACGCGTCTCCCTCCGCTAGCTGACAATTGAATCTCCACGCAAATTGCTATTTTTTGCGACACTAGGATTGCCCACTGCAATTTCCGAAAGACGGGTTCCGTCATCTAACACACAAAGTGCGCAAACCAAACTTGCGACGTCATCGGCCTCTTTTTTGCAAACTTCTAACCCACATCGGCCTAACGGTCTTGAGTTCAGTTATATAGCGATTTCATATTGAATTGAATCTTTGGCAATAGACCGACGAGATGTTATCCAAGTCAAAGCTCGCAACACGGTTTTATTCAACGCGGTTACTGATCGATTGTGTATGATGAAAATATGCAAATAATATTCTAACTATCTTACACTCTACCTAGATAGTGTGTTTAAGCGGGAATAACGTATCTTCCTTACAATAATTATTTTTTTAGCCGTATCTATAAGCTTTTCAGACAATTCGTGTAGCCATTTTTCTTTTCCTAACGAAGGCTTCAATAAGGTTACTTAGACGCCGAAGCGTTTGATCAATGCTGGCCTGTATGTAACATAATAAATTATTGTTGTTCTGTGAACGGTCTCAAATATCGGAACAACCATACGATAATCGATTCAGTGCGCATGTTACGTGTTTCAGGGACCTCATAAAGCTGTGTTTCCGCACTGCGCCTATTATAACCGTTTTACGACTGTCGAGTAGGTATTCTCGTGCACGTTGTTTTCCGCCTAAGGTTTCGAGTGCGCCCGATGTCTTGATGTTAAACATGTAGCGGTTAAAAAGTATAATCACTCTTGGTTTATGGCGGGTATATTCTGGGTAATTGCACCCCGCGAAACCTCAGCCCGGCCAAGAAAATGCTTCCCTAATATTGCCGCTTCCAGCGTTTTATTTACAGCCAAAATTAAATTCACTAATAAGCTTAAACTGCGATATTAATCTTTTAAACTCGCTCCGATTATA
This sequence comes from Anania hortulata, assembly GCA_963576865.1. Taxonomy (NCBI): domain Eukaryota; kingdom Metazoa; phylum Arthropoda; class Insecta; order Lepidoptera; family Crambidae; genus Anania; species Anania hortulata. The sequence continues at coordinate 5,862,066 of OY756400.1, forward strand.
TCAGCTAGTTAGAATATTATTTTACATTGTATGTTGTTGAGCACTCACTTAAAATATAGTATACGTTTCAAATATTTAACCCTTTCACGGCGCGGAGGGCGTGTTATGTACCTGATATTTATCGCGAATAGATCGAGGTATAATGGCTCTTGCAGGGCCGGAGTACACGTTTGACCGCCCGGGCACTATATCAAAGTGATTGCTGAAACATAGGTCGGGCTACGGTCAAGTTTCCCTCGTCTAGACGCCTACTAAGTTTTAACTGGATAACTGTTAAAGCATCGATTCAGCTTCTCCAAATATTGTATTAAGTATTGTCGGGGACGTAATGTATGCGACAGAAAGGTTAAAGAAAGTTCGGCATCTATTTATGGCCTGCCTATTGGGAAATCCTGTACAAGTCCGAAACAACGGTAGGGATTACGCACACACCATTAGCATATAATGGTGTTATTTGCATTCGGCCACGGCGGTTTATTTTACGCCCGTTTATTTTTCAGAAATCCAACCGGTTCGCTGCAGCCTAGTAATGTATGCAAAATACCGCACTTGATTGGACGTCGGCCCCTTTTTTCATTTTCTTACTTCTCTTTTTCGGTTTACTTGTAATATTTTTATTGATGAATTATGTTGTTTCACAAATCATTTTTCATTTGAACTATTACTGCTCGTTTAGTTCCTTTCGAATAACTCATGACAATATTTATTTAATCCACAATCGGTTTATTATATGGAACGCCAATGGCTTAAGAGTATATTTTATACTTTATTCCACCTCATTCAATGAAGTAATTTCAGGATCACTTAAATAGTATTTTCGGTTCCGAGTAAACCAGTATTTACGACATGACGAAAACGACACATGCAATTCTAAAGCTAAGAATAGAACGACATAATCTCCTAAAACGGTCCCTAATATAACAGTAACGCAATCATCCCAACTTCCTCCAATCGATTTAATAACTTGAAATTGGGAATTTCATTGTCAAACGAATACGATATCGAGTAACTCGGGCGGCTCTAGGCGTCGAGACACGGGCGGGAAAGAATTTCAATAAGTTGTTTTCATTCGCAAATTGCGCGCCACTGCGACACCTAATGGAATAGGAATCTAGGGGGCGCATGCCGGCCGTCGGTGGAGACCCAGCTTATATTGGATTATAAAGAGCTTTTATATGCACACTCTTGTTTTTGAGGGGTTTGTGACCAGCGTGCTCACTTCCTTTTAACTTTTAATAGACTTTCTTCTTTCTTTATTTAAAAGTTGATATATGGTCGAATATTGGTAATTATTTATCGGTGTGCGCGCACAGGACCGCACACTGTTAGGCACAAAATGTTTCTCAAAGTAGAGCAGCTCAAGCAAACCTTTACTATTAAACAAATTTACGGGAACAATATGTTCAGCACACGATTCCAATATACTATGAACTATGATTCCAACGTAGTAATAAGCGAACCTTATTGTTCACAATATCCCTCGACAGCTTTTCTCCAACCAAAATTTGTATGCGATATTTAAGCATTTTAATTTTTTTTTACTAAGAACTAAGAGTAAAGTATACAAAACCGCAACAAGACCAGCGATGTTGTATGGCAGCGAAACATGGGCTGCCAAAAGAATTTACACAAAAACTTCATACTGCCGAAATGCGAATGCTCTGATGGTCTGGCGCTGTTACAATGATAGACAAAGTCCGAAACGAGTACATTCGAAAAAGTCTAAAAGTGGCGCCCATTGCCTACAAAATGGTAGTCGAGATTGAGATGCTACCAGTACGGGCATGTGCAGCGCCAATTCGAAGAGTTTTTTGTAAAAAATCCGTTGCAACAAAAAAAAGAGGAAGAACGACATGGCTAACGACCGACTTGTATTATCATCATAAAGTGCCATCTTCTAGCAAAGTTTAGGCGAACAGTATGTGAAATCGTGGGCGGTCGCTGACTAGCTTTCCCAGATTTGATGTCCCAGTCTATGGAACTATTATCACCACTACAAAAAAAATTGAGTCAAGTTATGCGATGTTGATCCCATATAAAAAAATGATGTATTTAAGTAGCAGAAACACCCCCCCTCAGGAGGTTTTGCGTGTATTTGGAGTTAGGCGGTAGAAAAAAACAAGATAGAATAATAAAATAAAAAATATTAGATTCCAATAAACTGAACTAATATACTGCATAAAGTTCATGGGAAAATGTATTCGTTTTTTAACAAATTACCAGTCTATTAGTTGAACTAACCGTTTTTAAATTTAAATCGCATGTTAAGATTATTTTAACGAAAAAGTTGTTATACTGTTAAAAATGTCTGGAATTAATAGTGCCCTACTCGCACAGGTACAGTCAACGACAGGTCAACCTACCTAAAAAGTTAGAGGTCATTGAACCGATTTTCAACTTTAAGTCCGACCCTAGAGATCAATATTAATTAAGAAAATTTGATGTTTTGTGGTAGGTTGCCGAGCTGTTGTCTGTACAAATTATTTCCTTGAAAATATACTATTTAAAAAGAGGCTGTCAACAGTATTGGCCCGAAGCAGTGGTACGGTAAAAAAATAGAACGTGTAAAAGAACTTAATTTAGGCCTATTTACAAAAATAAATTGTTTTTTAAACAAATGCTATTTTTTTAAAGTAACTAAACTTACATTTCGTTTGTTATTATTACTACAAAGGCATTAATTCTCGCGTTACTGTCACCGTAGTGCCGATGAAGAAGGATCTCCGGGCGGTGGTGAAAAATGCGCCAGCCGCGTTATTAGCATCTTGAGGACAAATTGGTATTCTGGAGTCGCTCTCCTCAACCGCCATTATTCATTTATTCATGGGGCCCATGTAGTGGGGGGCGGACGCGAATTTACTTTGATATATGAAATTACATTGTCGAGAAAAGTTAGAGACGAAAACTCAGATGGAGTTATGTAATTTGGTAAAACTTGCCTTGAATCTTTACGATACTTTATTCGAATGTTTCCTAATTGCTAAGGCTACGCTACGCCGCGGCGCCGTCTCGTTTGTTTGTCTGTCATTCTTCTTCATGCTGCAGCTGGTTCAAAATACCAACTATTATTTAAAAAGTTACAAAATATGGAGGTATATGGTACAAAAAATGAATTTTAAACGATTTTCTGACTGCTCTGCTCTCTCTTAATAACAAATAATAAAATCGGGCTAAGTGTCAGTCGAGCCCCCGCTGAACACTCAATTAAAAACACTACAGGTTCTGATTTCAACTTTCCCGTAATTATTAAAAAAAATAATTGGAAATACGAATTAGTACTTACAATTGGCGAAATTGATACTTTAAGCTTATCTTCCAGTAAAGCATATTAGCTAAGAACACAATATTTAGTTAGCTTTTAAACAAAAACAGTCTAATGAAGAAAACGGATTTTACTGGTTCTTCTACTCTCTACTTCTAAACTTGTAAAGATGTGTCATACACCATTATTAATTTGTACTTTATCATGTTATTGCATAGTTACAAACAAAGTATCATTGACCAATATGACGTAAGCGCGCAACATCGGTAATACCAACAGATTTTTGTTGCGAAGTGCGTAGACTAATTGATAATGACCCAAATTCCATTGCGGTGTGTTCATTAATTGACACTCGAGAACTGAGTTTAGTACACAACATTCTTTCTCATTTAATTGCTTCTATATTAATGTGGGTAAACCTTTGTTTATTCCAAATTTTGTTTTAGCCAGTTACTTGTTTTTTTGCATTGTTACTTGCTTGCTGAGAGCCTAGTGTAAGTAATACAAATTCACGTATATTTTTCCATGCAAAGTGATCGTTTTGCGGAATTTACACTAGGCCCTCAGATAAAATTTCTCATTAAGTAATGATTATTTGGCTAGAAAGCTAAACTTGCCTGCAACTTATATTTAGTAGAAATAGAAGTCTGAATAGTCATAGTATTATCTTCATTCAATGGGCTAAGACATCCATTTTTGGTGCGAGTAAGATAAATAAATTCTCTCAATAAGCGGCATGCTTAGCGGGTGTTCGCTGGTAAATCTAAGAGAAAAACATAATCTATGAATAGTTACTACTGACTGAATATAATGAATTTACTATGCATTATCCGTCTAAATAATCAAGGCCAGCCATACATTTGTCAACTATTATGCAAATACGCTAACGGTATTCTTGGTGTAAAGGAATGCGGAAGCGTGTTTTCCAATAAAGCGGGCAATAAACGCGTTCTTGCGACCGCGAGCATTCAATATTTGAAACATGTGGATTGTGGCTGAAATGAAAGAATGCACACACACATAGAGAGCTCCATCAACATTGTCTGGTAATAAGTCAGTCTAATAAAATCCCGTCTACTGGGCAAGCTTAGCCCTCTAGTCTTACTCGCTGAAATAAAAAGTCGAGCTTGTAAGTTTTTGATAATAATTCAAAGGTTTACCATTCGTTTATTAGGTCATTGAACTCCGTGCCTTCGATAGTAAATTAGCAATAAACTTTTTAGTAGAGTTCATTAAACGATCACCATGACAACGATTGATATTGGTTGTGTCATCGTCTCACATATTTTATGTTTGTTATGACTGAACGTTATTTATGGTATATGTTCCAAATCTCGTCTGTGGATCCATCTTGTTATATTTCGTGGCGTGCAAGTTCCACTACACTCGAATGAAAATTAAAAATGAGCACTTGCTGTTTAGTTCTAATGAATTTAGTTGGTAGGTTTACGCTAATTCATTCATACATTTTAGTAACTGTTTTTCGGGCCAGCCTACCGTGAAATTCAACGCCGAAAGTTGAAATCGTCTCTCATACATTAAAACTTACGTGTAACAAACAATTTGACTTATACAAGTGTAAAACGGTATCTGCTTTGTAACTTGTTGAGTTTTATTTAAATTTGTATCAACAAGAGATTTTGCGATACTTACATTATAAAATGCATTTATAAACATCAAAGCATACCAAATATGTAAACACTATCAAAATAGGATCTTAAAAGTCGAACATTGACACACAAAATCCCCTTTCATGGTAGTAGCCATGTATTTTTCATAACATAATACGAGTATATCAGGGGTGGGCTGTAAACATGTCTGCAATAAGGTCCCGGAATGACCCACGCTGCCCCCGGGCGCCGCATTGTTCCCGGTTTATAAAATTACTTGGCAAAAGGAGTGAGCTCCTCAAAGACGATACCATGTACTACAACAATGTAATATGTAAAGACGCCGGAACCGTGTTTGTAAGCATGCTGCATGAAACTGTTGTTCTCGTCTCCTAGACTGTTTAAATTCTTTAAAATCCTTTTAGGAAGTGTGTCGAAACGAGACGCATCATAAAATGAATTTAACTTAATTTAAGCTTTTTCTTTCTGTGGCTCGCAACGCGAGAACTTGAGCTGCAAAAGGAATTTGTTATTGTTAAACATTTACCCCCGAAAACTATTAACTTATTGGATGTCAAGCGGTCGCATGAGACCGTGTTACAATAAAATTTATATAATGTCTCTTTTCGCTGGGCTGAAGGGTTAAATTTATTCTGATTTATAGGACAAATTGGAAAAGAGAGATAATAAAAAATTGAGAACAAAATAATTGATGATATTTCCAAAAGTTTCTAAAATACCTTAAAAGCTTTCCGGGCTACCTACTAAAACATGCGATGGAAAATTACCCTTGATAAGTTCAATACCAATAACGTTAACAAAATATGCGCACCTGCTCTACAACATGGCTCCTCTAATTAATTAACAATGTCTGGCTACTACGCTAAAGGCCACCACTTAAAACTCGCCTGCATATATCTATGTAAATACGAACGCCCTTTTTGCGAAGGATCTCGGGTTAACAATTTCTCAACCGTCGGGAGCTGACTGCATTCCGCACTGACCTCTCTAAGCTGTCACAATAAATCATGCATCCCTATGCGGTTTGAGCAAGACTCAATATCGCACATTAACGTCTAAACGCTATCTGTTGGGTTATTCAATAGAATAATTTAAGATTTCCTTTAACTAGTCGTATGTTATGCTACAATAAGAACACGTCGTCTGCCGGTGCGGTATCTAACAATACAACTTTTATGCAGCAAACGTTGGAATTATAATCGTACATTTTAGCTGGGATTCGCCTGCACTTTTCGATACGAAGAGATAAATTAGCGAACAGGTGCGTATCCGTGAGATATAAATAAAAACCGGTCTTCCACCAGGCGCCATGGTCACAGGCAAACTTACACAGCTTGCACTATATTAACATTCACAAATACAGTCAACAATTTTATCCTTGTTCTTATTTAGGGTTTAGGGAATATTTTTGTTCTTGCTACGAATATTCGACTTACTGTCACGTCGTTAAAGAAAATTTGAAGAGGCAACTAGCGTACGAGTCGTCGAAAGCACTTTACGTGTACGCTATAATAGTAGAGTAAAATGATATGTAAATCGTATCTCACTATAGTCTTTTCAACTTAGCATGAGTTCTGTGACAGTTGACTGTTGACACTTATAGTGATGCGCCCTAACGAAATCTAATCTATTCTTTTTGGATATCGAGAAGGTTTATAAAAAAAGTTTAATCTATTTTTATTCGAGTGGCCTTTTTTAAAAATAAGAGCTATACTGCAATGTTCTACCGCCAGAGTGCTGTAAACAGTTTTTTGACCAGTCAATGCAAAGGTTTTCACAAGACGACCACATCGATTCATTAATTTAGTGTCGATTATGTATTATCAATCCCTATACGTGGGCGTTCCGTTTTACGCATCAAGTATATCCTATTTATTTATTTTAAATCATTATATATTATTGGTAAGAAATTTTTGCTTAAATCTAAAGGCAAAGATTATAGTGTTTGTGCAATGATATAAAATAAAAATATTTTTTGTGAAACATTATCGTAAGTAGTATGGGTGTAAATGTGAACTGTCAGAGAACTCATCTTGAAAAAAAGAATATAATTGTTGTAGAGCTTTGCGCAAGCGTGTTTTGTCAGCATGGGTACCTACCTACTGTCGCACAGTCTTGCTTGCTTGTTAGCCAAACTGCTTTTATGTATTTCGAATAGACAATAAAAGTGCAATAACTGAGACTTAACATTTATGTCCCTTTGAGAGTCCATCCCTGGAAATCGCGCTGGAGTAAACCAACCGATTGGTCTAAGCTTGATTGACGAGGTTCAGGGTAGAAGGCAATGCATTTAGAGCTTTGGTATGTTAAAAATAATAACAAACGACGTCTGCGCCACCTACAAGGTGGACAGAAGAAAGGTTGCGCGAAGCCGCTGGATGCGGGCCGCTTCCAACCGGAATATTTTTTCTTTTTTTATATAACTAAAAATGCTGTTAATTTTTGTAACAATATGTAAACAATAATCAAAAAATAAAAACTATGAAAAACCAACTATGATTCAAAGCACTTGATTTTTTTACATCTCAATATGACTGCTCTAAAAGGGGATAAGTTATACGGTCCAGTACTGTTTCTTACAGACGTCCACATTTTTTACACTAGACTAGATAAAGCCAAGCCAGTCTCGCCCTACGAAGTCACGAGCACGACTCAAATGGTACCCTGCAAAAACGCGCCATAAATTACTACGGGGATATCGTTAACGATATTAACACCCATCATCGTATAATAACTACCTCTTATCGGTATCAATCGTATGTCGTTAGTATTAACAATGAAGTTTTCTGTCATCATCACACATAATTAAACAAAACACCTTGTCCTGACGGCATCCCACAACGAAACATGACGACATCAATGTAAGCTGTAAAAATAACTTCCTATTCCTTTTTGAGAATATATTCTTGCTTCGCCTTCCTCGTTTTATGTAGTATAATTTATTGTAGTTGGATAGCGTTAAATCGGTTTTTGAACTTCTTTCAATTATTTACTACACAAAGCGGAGCTTTTAATCCAGTACTCACCTTCAGTTTTCTAGATGATTCTTGCATTATTTTTTTTTTGGTCTTAATATATAGTATTCAGTTTTTTTAAAAATATTATTACACAATCACACCAATTATCTAGCCCCTAACTAAGCAAAGCTTGTATTATGGCGACTAGATAACGGATAAACATAAATAGTAACGTTTATAAATATCCATTTCTTAGGTGCAAATGCTCGTGCTAATCACAAAAACTATATTTTCCCCCTTGCGGGATTCGAACCCAGATTTACAAAATTACATTATACCCCAATCGACACTGGCATCATCTCAATTAAATTGTTTGCAGGCAGTTGACGAGACGAGATTCCATTAGACTGCATTTTATTTGTACGACCTATTTGAGATTCTCGATTAAAATATATTTTAATAGACGCCTTGTGACTGTCGAAGTAAATCCCAAGACGTCCAGGAGAGGTGGTTGCGTGACATTCGCGATTGTTGCTAATCGCCGCTGCGGTCGTTACCGGAGCCTTGTATCGAGTGTGCTTTGCCACGGATTTCTCCGTCTGCATCTGATTTGAGCCGATGCAACTTTCGCTCCGGGCACGATCTCGTTCGTCGTCTAACAACGCCACGTTGCAGCCGTAATTTCTTTTTAATCTCCTACTGCATTGTTTTGCTTTTAGCAGTGTATTAACTTTTCTAATACCGCTAAGCTGTTTACGTTAGAGTTAGCCGACTCGTTTCAGCTATGCAATAAAAATATTAAAAGAGTTACAACAACAGTTGTCTGAAATTGTTTAATCAGTGGATCTATGGTTACACTGCAATAGAATGTTGAGTTCAGCTTTATCGCAATTTACAGTCTTTATTCATTCCGAAAATTTCACATAGTTACCTAGGCAAGGAAAATAATGGTAGTTTTAGTACAGTCAGGCTTTAAGCCTTGGGCACAGCCGACGGAGCGCGACGGCGACGGGACGCCAGCGCGACGCCTGTGTTTGTAATGTACTTAAGTCTATAGAATACGACACACAGCACCACAGTAGTCACGTAGCGTTCTGTATTTGTTAAGTTTTACAGCTTTTTAGTGATTTAAGAATGGATAGTGGAAAAATCTAACGTCCTATTAGGAACGTCAACGAATCCTTCTCGCCCGCAGTGTGATGTGCACGCCGCGCTGCTGCTCGGTCGCCCGCTGTCTGACCAAGGCTTAATAGTAGCGCACTCAAACTGTATACCGGTCATTTGAATTTGTTAAATAATACATTTAACTTGAACCGCTATACAAGGCCAAGTTTAGTATAATCGTAGCCAACTCCCGCTAGGGCGCGCATCTTCGTCCAAAAGTTTCGTCAGCCCTTGCCCAATCGGCTCAGAATATAACTGACCTTCGAGACGTTATTCCAAGTGGGTCGTGTGGCTAAACGCTTCGATATAATAGCCACTTGGATATGGTCCCACATTGCACCCAACAAACCATCGTGCCATTAACTCAGTAGAAAACTTGTTACAAATAAAGGTATGATTACTGACAGTAAAATATAGCAATTATGCACGAGATATTCTGAAAGGGTAGTAATAACTGTATTTTCTTTAGTCAGCAATTTATTCAGTAGCGTTAAGTAAAAAATAAAGCATCAACGTTGCATTTCATTATCCACCTGATTAAATAGCTGCTTTATAATCCCGCTTGTGCCTTAGTTAAAAAGCCATAATCCGATCTGCAATATTCCTTGCTATCCATAATTAGTTCCTGTATGGTAATGAGTTCAGTAAATTACAATATTGTTTCTAAAGGCCATCGTTACGGCTCATATACTACACGCCAGGTTACCTGCCGTCTAGCAACCGTCTGTTACAGTACCGTGTTCACTTATAAATAGATTCGCTCATCGCTACAGATATAACATAAAGAGAACACATAAGCTATAATCAATCCATATCTAAATTTCACTATCTCAATTTTTTTTTATCATCTCGTCTTAGGCTCTATCCAATAATTACGATACCTAGTAACTATTACCAGTTTAAGAGTGGTTGTTCCTACGATATTGAAATATTTAATACTACAGTTATTGTATCTATTTATGGACTTGAGTTTGACGTTTATTATAATCAATTTAAAATAATCATATGTGTGTGTGTAGATTTTATATCCGAAACGGTTTCTCTGTGATCTGTCTTCCTTCGTACACAAGTTGGCCGCTGTAGGCAAAATATGGAGTGAAGGTGAAATTGAGGAGCGAGCTAAAGAGAGATTGTAACTATGGAACGCAGTCGCAGACTATCAAGCACTTAATATTGTAAGGAAGAGACGAGCATAGCTTAATATCGTTAAACTTAGGAGCACAATTGAAGCAAAAAAAGATGAACTGAGCTCCTCTTCTTCACCTTACACTGCATCACTTACCATCAGGTGAGTGAGTAAGATTGAAGTCAGTCGCAATTTAAAAAAATATTGAACCCTGAAAGCAGGGCAAACCAAATGTAGATGAAGGAGATCGTTCGTCCGATGCAGTTCATTGTAAATATTATTTCCTCGGCAAAAAACTTAAACGACGTTGCTCGTATTCCTTAAGGAAGTGATTGAAAGTTTCTAGTTTTGATATCGCAAATCGGCATCCCCGCCCCGGGCTCGCATAAAATGCGAATATTTAGTAGTCTCCGCCAAAGTTTCCTCACTTAGCGTGAACATTGTGCTACTGCGCCCGTGCCGCCCTCGGCCAATAATGTTTTTCTTTCCCACAATCTTCACGGACGATAATAATTTAAAACGTGTTTGTGTACACAGCGATCGTAGCGCCACGACGGAAGCGAGAGGGAACTGCCCTCGGGTCCTCTAAGGGAGGGATTCTTTAATGTTAGGGAATAAAATTTAATGATATTAATTTCCAAAGAGCCTCATCAGAAGGTTCGTTTATCGGCGAAATGTTGCGTAACGACTTCCTTTAAACCGTAAATATAAATAAATGTAATTAGGTATGCCTGTCTACTTTATACTACCATTTTAATTTGAGAACATGCTAGATTAGCCTTTCTTTATGCAAGATGTGTGGGTTAATGAAATTTCTATTAACCTCCGTCGGTAAATAGGTGCTAACACTCCTAACATCGCAAGCACAAATTCATAGAATATTAATTTATCAGCGCTCGTATCAAGTGTCAATATTATTGATGATTCCCTGAATTATTTACCGGCTAGTGATAAAGCTTGGTTTCCGCTATTTCCATCGATTACACTGAATGCGCGGCTCTACAAATTCATTGCAGTTTCTAGGAATTCATGCTTAGGTGTTATTATTGTTTCAAATCAACATGGTGGCGCGTGGTGCGGTTATTTAAAGAAATTAAAATTAACTTTTTCATTCAGTGGTCGACGACGCTAATTATTTGATTTAGTCATGATTTCATTCCTCAAATTAGTATTAAGAAGAGAGAAATGTTGTTGTTGATACGAGTATTAATGTCTTTATACTTTTGTCTACTCAAGATTTTCTACATGACGTAAAAATGTGATATTTTGTTGCTCGAGTCCTATCAAATCATTTTTAACTAACAAGTAAGGATTGAATGAAATCTCACAAAATCCAATCCAAATCTGATTTTTTTGCCTGACCGGTAAATACGGGAACACCGTACACGAATTCAGCTACACGGACACGCGTAATTGATAGATGTGTCGGAACTTTGTTTTCGTCACTTTGCTTTGTCCTGTTTAGATTAATTTCATTACGAAGCAAAAATGTTTTATTTATATGAGACTAGCTGACCCGGCGAACTTCGTACCGCTTCTTCATTTTTTGTTTGTGAATTTTTCCGATGTTTTAATAGTTATTCTGCTATTCGGAGCGGAGACAAATCTAATAAATCAAAAATCATAAAAATCGGCCCAGCCGTTCTCGACATATAAATGGTGTAACTAACCAGACTTTGTTTTATATATATATATAAATTTATCAATTTATAAGCTCTTGTTCGTTCTTAAAATACAAATTACTCTAAAACATATCCCGAATTAACACATAAAAGGTCATACATACTACACACATATAATTAATATTTTGAACCATGTTTATTTGGTGTTTATATTTAATTTCACATCCCCACCATATAGTCAAATATTGCTTAACCTTTTTACACGTATAGTGTCTATACGGGTTTAATTTTATTATTATTCGGTTGTGATTTTAAGCATAACATAGCTTCAGACATTTTTATTATCGTTACCCGATTTTATGGCACAAAAGCATCTGCTACGTACGCGTGCTGTTGCTAGCTTCTCATTATGATAACTTATCGTTTATTTGTCTAACACAACCCATAAATAGAAGCAATTGTTTTCTAGAATAAGCATACATTCTAAGGACTTCGTCCCGACACGGGTGTACCTGTACATTAGCATAATTAACAAGTCCCACCGAGCAACAACAAAGCGTGTCGACGCCACTGTTCTGCTAATAACTTTCTCATTGTAGCGAATGACCGAACGAGACTGCACTGTTATTATGTATGTATTCTATTGCATACAACATATCAGTGGTCGTGCTCTACGCTTTTACTCTGACAGTTGTGATACCGCTATTTTGAAACTATACTAATGCATTTTATAAGGAAAAGTGCTATCAAAGGCTGAAAACACGATCGGGAAAAACCCATGACTTGTGCTGAGGCTTAATAATAATAAGGTCGGTGACATTGACTATACATTATATTGTTTAACAGTATTGAAAATCCGCCCCCCCCCCCCCCCCCAATGATTTTCATTGGGGGGAGGCTTGTGTTCAGCAGTGGACGTCCTATGGCTGAAATGATGATGATGATATTGTTTAACTATAAATCGAATTGCTAAAATATATGTCGAGCATATTCACAAACTAGGTAAATAATTTGCCTATATGCTCACAGTTTATAAGTATATCCGGAATCCGGATCTACAAAAAATAGCTAGGGCTAGATATTTTACGTTCCCGACACTACGGACGGACTAGACATTCGCCATGCGGGGAATATTCCCCTTACTGGGAAATGAAAAAAAAAAGGAATGGCAAATCTCTAGCTAGCCACAACACAAATCGTATTAGAAAATAATAGTTAAGACGAGTGTCACATTTTCATTGTCACGATTCATAAGTAAGAATCGGGTACGCATTCAGAGTGCCCGCAATTAATTAAACAATAATGTGCGTGAAAAAGAACCTATAACAAATACAAATCTTCGATTTCACAAAATCAAGCGTAGGTGGGTTTTACACATATGACTCAATAATATAAGGCAACTCAGAAACATTCGGAAAGTTCGGAACTCACAATCAACGATAACGATTAAAAACGATAACTACCTCATATGACAGTTGCATTTGATTTTGTTATAAATTGTTATAACAACATAAAACAATACTGAATACCAAAAACGGATGTTCTCTCATTTTTATTGTAAGTTGTAACGTTTATTTACGCCTTCAATTTTAATGTAAACACAGACGCCACTTTTAGTCAGTTTCACAACAATGATGGGCCGTAAAGCATTTTGGAATTTCCCTGCTTACCTATACGTTTTTTTACGTTTATGCGTTTATTTATGTTTTAGCGCAATAAATGTATAAGGAATTTTAAACGTCTTAAAAATACGTTAAAGTAGCTTGAAACCTTGATTAATTGAACAGCGATTATTATTAAATGTATCGCTATTATTATTTAGGACATAATTATTTATGGGCTCTATGAGTATGAGTATGAGAATGGACTCCCTTTTTCGCACTTAGACTCAAATTCGGTCCTTTGTGCGTAGGGGTATGATGGTTACGGATATAACCAGCCTAGCTCCGCCCAGAAGCGCAGAAGTTTCCTGGGTTTTTCACAGGCTTCGCGGAGCGACCTTGGGTTGTCAAGGATTTCATTACGTTGTGACGCAACCGCCTCACATTCCAGGACTACGTGGTTGGCAATTTCGTCTGTAGTGAGACATGCCCTACAGAGAGGGCTGTCTGTGTTACCTATAGTGTAGAGGTGTTTGTTTAGGAGACAGTGACCGGTCACTGTGCCCACGATTATTCGCAGGTTTTGTCTTTCGAGGCTGAGTATACGTCGAGTCAATCTGGGCGTGACCTCTGGAAGAGTTAGTTTTGATTGCCTGCATGCAGTACTCAGTGCCCAACGTTTGTTTTGTTGTGATAGTGTGCGGTTTCTGATCCAGGTGCGCAGTTGGGAGTATGGTAGAAGGAGAATTGGGAGTGGCCCTTCAGTGACTATGTCCGAACCTCTCCTCGCCAACTCATCTGCGGCGTCGTTGCCTAAGGATTTACTATGACCTTTTATCCACTGCAGTGTTACCTTGTTGGCTGTAGCAATCTTTTGCAGGGATAGGTAGCATTCGTAAACGAGTTTTGAGTTGCTGGTGTAGCTGTCAAGGGCTTTTAGCACTGCCATGCTGTCAGAGAGTATCCGAATGTTAAGGTCGGTAATTTCTCGTCTGGCTATGGCGTTGGCAGCTTCGTTGATAGCTACACATTCGCATTGAAAGATGGAGCTTTGTGGGCCTAGTGTCATGCTTATGTTAATGTTGAGATCTAAAGAGTGTACTCCTGCGCCTGTGCCCTTCTCAGTTTTCAAGCCGTCAGTGTAAACACGGACTTCCGCGATGCCTGAGTGGTCCTTCTCAGTCTCAAATGGTTGTATCTTGTATAGTTTTTGTGTTAAGTATTTGCTAGGAGTCCTGTCGGTTGGTGCCATCAATAGCGGCTGGTCCGTTATTGCTTGGCTCAGGATAGATGTATGGTGGCTCCTGCAATTGCCCCATAGGCCTAGGTTTTGCAGCCTGATTGCACTCATTGCCGCTTCCTGCTGAATTAGAAGGTCGAGTGGGCGCAGATCAAGCAGTATCTCCAGGGCGTCTGTGGGTGTACTTTTCATGCAGCCTGTGATTGCAGAGCAAGCCAGTCTTTGAAATCGTTGTAATTTGGTTTTTGTTGTTGTTAGTGTTGTTCTTGTCCACCATACGAGAGCTCCGTAGGTTAGTGTTGGTCTGATTACCGTTGTGTAGAGCCATCTAATGATTTTCGGGGAGAGGCCCCATGTTTTACCTAACATTTTCTTGCACTGAAAGAATGCTGTGCAAGTTCTTTCTAGTTTATGGTCCAGGTGTTTATTCCATAAAAGTTTGCTGTCAAGTATTACACCTAGATACTTAACTTCCGTTGTGAGTGAGATGTCAGTATCAAACAACCTAGGCAGCATTAGGTTGCTGATATTTCGTTTGTGTGTAAACATTATTAGTTCCGTTTTTGCTGGGTTAACCGAGAGACCGTGGTTGCTGCACCAGGACTCTATTGTTTTGAAAGCAGTTCTCATGAGGTCACACAGTGTGCTGTCCGAACATCCTGTGGCTAAAATAGCCAAGTCATCCGCGTAACCCACGGTGTGTAGGCCGCGCCCGTTGAGCCTGCGGATGAGTTCGTCTACCACGATGTTCCATAAAAGGGGTGATAGGACGCCGCCTTGAGGACAGCCTCTGGCAACGATACCTCTGGTCATGGTGTTGACGGTAAACAGGATTGCTCTCTGTGTTAGCATGTTGTTGATAGTTTCAGCGAGTGTGGGATTAACTCCGAAGTTCACCAGCGCCTGATTTATGCTGATAAAGTTGGTTTTATCGAAGGCACCTTCAATGTCAATGAAAGCGCCTAGTGTAGATTGTTTGTTAGTCAGTCCTTCGCCTATACGTGCTACAACGCTGTGAAGGGCTGATTCTGTGGATTTGCCTTGGCTGTAGGCATGTTGTTGTGGGTGTAGTGGTCTATGTGGAATAACGTTTTCACGAATTTCACGATCGCAAAGTCTTTCCAGTGTTTTGAGTAGGAAGGAAGTTAAACTTATGGGCCGAAATGACTTGGCACTGGTGTAGTCACTTCTTCCTGGTTTTGGTATAAATATTACTTTGACTTCCCTCCAGGCTTTGGGTATGTATCTGTGGGCGATGCATGATCTAAAGATGGTAACTAAATGGTCAACCAACAGATCCGCGCTCCACCTCAACAGGCCCGGGAAGATCCCATCTATACCTGGAGATTTATACGGTAGGAAGCTGTTGCTGTTGTTGTTGTTTGAATTGCCCAGAGTACTTTGTCGTGATCAACAATGGACTTTGCTGTGTCCCAGTCTGGGCCATCGGGAGTCGGTGAAACTTGAGGTTCCCACTCCATATTGTCGGAGATCGAACATCCGGGAAAGTGGGTTGACAGAAGTAGTTCACTGGTTTCTGTGTCGTTGTTAGTGTAAGTGTTGTCAGTTTTCTTTAGGCGCCCTATCGTTTGTTGGGGTGCACTTGACAGAATGCCTTTAATTTTCATTGCCTGACTGGTATTTTCGATGTTGGTACAGAAGCGTCTCCAGCAGTCTGTTCTGCGTTGGCGGATCAAGCTTTTGAAGGCAGAAAGCCTTTTTTTAGTATGATAGTTGACCCAGTCAGTTGGTTGTCTGGTGTTCATTGCTCTGTTGAACAGTTTCCTCACTTGCCTTCGTAGCTCTTGTAGCTCTTTGTTCCACCAGTGACCTTTAGGTCCTACCAGTGGTGTAGTAAGGGGACAAGATTGTTCATAGCTGTTCATTAGAGCGTTTGTTAGTTTGTTAACATGTTGTTCGATTTCATCGACTTTAGAGTCAGTTGTTAGTTTGCTAAAGCCATCCAGAGCCGTCTTGACCATCCGCACAAAGGAGCAACGGTTGCGCGGTAGGCGTTTAGGTTCTGGTGGTGGGAGGGTCATATTTAGGTTAAAGCGTATCCACCTGTGATCCGAGCACGAGGCTTCTTTTGATACGTGCCAGTCCAAAATCAGGTGGGATATGGCTTCTGTGGAGAGTGTTAGATCAACGATGGTTTGAGCTCTTGAGTTGACGAATGTCGGCTCCGAGCTGTTGTTAATCAGGGTTAGTAGAGATGAGATAATTTACCAGTTCAACTCCCCGGGTGTTATTTCCTACGCTGCTCCATAGGGTGTGGTGTGCATTGGAGTCGGTGCAGATAATAAGTTCGAGCTGTTCCTTGTCACAGTACTCGACGAGCGATTTGAGTTCCGGTGTTGGGATGTCTGCGTCGCCCGGGAGATACGCTGATGCGAGCACAAAGTTAGGGTGCTGTTGGTTGGGACCTGTTAGAAACCTAACGGCTGTCAGGTCTCTGGAACAGAAGTCTGTTATTAGATGTTTCGGTATGTGCTTGGGCATATATATGCAAGTTCTCGGGTTGCTTACATTGGTGTCAAGGAGGACGTCACCTCCGATGTTGCTTAAACCGCAGATAGAGTTCTTCCTGATCCACGGCTCCTGGATCAAGGCTATGGTCGCGGTGTCTGCCTCCAGCGCTCTGCGTAGGCAAGCCGTTGCAGTCTGGCTGTGCTGGAGGTTGGTTTGGATGATTCGGAGGGGTTTACTACTCCCTGAACGGAGAGGAGTCAAGGCAGCTTTCGCTGCACTCGCTCCCCCCGACGTCCCGAAAGCAGTCCTCCTCCGATCTGCTGCACGACGGAAGAGGCTCCTCCTCCATCGGAGCTGACTGTGCTGGGGTTGTCTCCTTGGTGCTGCTGGCTGGCGGCGGGAGGTCCTCAAGAATTTTGAGATAGATATTGCCGCACAGCCAGTACATTCTGCGTTCCTGTCGGCGCAGCAAGTCGACGTCGTTTTCCGGCACTCTTATGAGGAGGTGAACGCCAGGTATGTCCAGGTCGGGTTGCCTTTCAGCTCTGACCAGGGACCAGGAATTGACGCTCACTCCCTGGTTGTGCGCTGCTAGCAGCTTGCGCAGTGTGTTGATGTCGAGCCCGTTGTCAGGAACGAACAGGCCGCAGAGGTATTTTCGACGGATTTCCGCCTGTGGTCTGACCACTAGCGCCGAGCCAGCGATAGGCGACGGGATGGAGTCCACCGTGCTACGCAGCCAGGCAAGGACAAGGTCGTCCTCGCACCACATCTTTAGGACTCCGTCGCTAAAGTGTGCCTTGCCGCGGAATTTCACCTTGCCAAACTGCGCAGAGGTCGCAGGACACAGGAGGCCCTCCATCAGTCGCCCCTCGATGGCTTTGCGCAGCGTCGTGGCTTGTTCCACCGTAAGGTCGTGATGCGGGTCTGTCATCACAGCTACGCACAGTTCGTTAGCCTTAAGGGCCTCTGCATAGCTGACAGAGTCCTGTTTCGCCCCTCTCTTCGCACGCTTGCTGTCGCCAGTGGGCGTGACCGTCAGGTCGGGGTCGTTTGGTTTGCTGTGTCGGTCCTGAAGTCTGTTGCTCCGTCGCAGCTGGTGTGGGGCCAGCGCCGCGCCCACCCGGGTTTCGGTTCCTCCGCCTCGGACGTTTTCGAGGTTTGGAGCCACCACTCGTCGTCGGCTGTGCCTCGGACGGGACCGGTTGGGCGATGCTGCCTTCCGCGGTCGCAGGTTCGACTTCGGTGTGAGGTCGTCGCCCGCTGGGGGCTGCCAATTTCCTTGACTCCACCTTGGCTTTGGACTTCTTCCCAGGTGGGTGGGGTTTGGCCGGGGTGGTTCAGTGCTTCTTCCTGGACGAGGAGACTACAGTCCAGTTAGGCTCTGACGGTGGCACTGGGATGGCATCCAACAGTGCTGAAAGTTCCAAGACCGAAGGCGTCGCAGCCTGGGTAGACGCGAGCGGCCCTGGTCTGGTGGTGGTGGTGGTCGCAGACGTGTTGGTGTGGGGTGGTGCGTCCACTGAAACGGCCCTGCTCTGGTGCAGCTTGGTTGGGGACCTTGCCTTACCGGTGCTGGGTGCTCTGGTGGATGCAGCCTTGGTTGGGTTGGTGTTAGAGGAGCCAGCCGCGCCAGAGGGCGCAGCGGCTTTGGGGTTGTTTGGCGCGTTTAAAGACGCAGCCAAGAAGAGGGGGGTTGTGGGGTTTTTGCTCTCAGGATCCATGTGTTTTGAGGGGTTTTTGTTTCGTCTGTGTAGCTCTCCACCCGCCACGGAGTCCTCAGTCGGGGACGTCGTGCGCTCTGCGCACGATCGCCAGAGCTACTACACAGATATAGGACCCGTGCACTGGACTTGCAACTCACCCCGTGAAAGCGGCGAGGCCGCACGCTGCGAGGAATTCCGTGGTTGCCCGCCACCGAGAGAGAGTAGCGCGCTCGCCTCCGGGTTCCGCGCAACGCCGCCTGCCGTCCCACGGTTAGGGATCCTCGCCGACTACCCTCAGACGGGAGGCCAAAGCCGGTTGATTGAGAGTGGCTAGCCCTCAACCTCCCGTGTAGGGTGAACTCCAGGCCAAAGAGGTGTGTTGATCACGGTGTGCAACAACCACCGGCTCACCGATCTCTCAACCTCCAGGTCCCCTTCATCCACCCGTACAGGTCCCTGCGCACGGCACAAACACGCAGGTGGTCATACTAACATCCACCGTCTTAATTATGTAGATGATGGAGACGCTAGGACATGACCACAGCATCCCAGCGGTAGTGCGCCTGGAGGTTTCTGTTACGTCTATTTCTTAGGGAACTAGACCTAAAGCAGGGTGGCAACCACGTGCAGGAGTAAGTAACCTTCAGACTTGCCTTGAGGATCATCACGACTGTGGCGCTCTCCCTCAAGACCGACGCCACCTTACCCGCCAAGAGACGGATAAGGTAGGTCAGCATCTATACTACACAAGCAGCAAAGTAGAAGCACTGTGCAAGTTAGGCGTCGCAACTATTAAAGCATAAACACTGACCCTCCCCTTATGGGCTCTATATTATCCATTAACGTTCAGTCCATTCTTTTATTGGAAGCTATCGCTATTATACCCGTACAGGAATTATTCAACATTAACATACCTATCTAACTCACCTTCATAATCGTAATAAATGGATATTTTAAAATTGTAGTTCCACTGATACTTTTCTGTATTTGCACACTTCTCTCCAACCGATTGATTGTTCAAAGATATTCGTGCTGAGAGAACTGTTTTTAATACCGCGTTGTACGTCACGAACAGCTGTGACTGATACAATTTATCGTAATGCGAACGTATTCACACTAAACGCTATTTAATGATACATAACTCTGCACAACATTTCGCCAGTCATACTTTTTTTTTTCTATGTAAAACAGCTTTACAGGCCATAAATTCATTGATAATTTGATTGTAATTCTTCTTTTGTAGTGAGAACATTACAATGTATTAAACGATATTAGATATCTTCACGTACCTGATTCTACTATAATGAAAAGAGTAAGAAGAACCTACTTTTACATGGAACTTAGTCTGCGTTTGAACTTTGACCTCAACTACACCTATGTTAAGTGATGGTAATGACTAAGATGTAGCACACTTACTCAGTAAATATCTATTGACTCGTGTCTTGAAGTAACCCAGGTGATAACAGTGTAGGACCAACGCAGGATTAATGATTTAGAATTACCTGTCCACGTCTTGATGACTAGTGGACAAAGAAGAATTAAATTGTGCGTGGTACACATATACCGACGGTAACCGATAAAAAAACCGAAAGGCAGACAGACAACTTATTGTACAAACAGTTTTTAGTATGGATATACTTTGAAAGAATCCGATATCCTTCCAAACTCAAGAGTTTCCCAATTTTCCCACGTGGGAGCAGAATTTACGTCATTACGCGGTGCGTCAAAATGTTGACGACCCCGATGACTTGCAGTATTCGCCTCGTGGTCTTACATTGAGGCCAATAACCCATTCTTCATACCCTCTCGGACATAAACACTGGAATTTTATAAGGAACTTACGAAATTGTTTGTTTGCTTTCAGGTAAGACCAACATTTTTGGATATTAGCACATACGGAAACTGGTGGTATGTATTGTTGAATTTGAACTCTAAAAATTGCAAAACACATTTTTAAATTAAACTTCATTATTAAATTATAAGTCAATGGGGAAGGCCTATGTTCAGCAGTGGACGTCCTACTACTGAAATGATGATAATGATGATGATTATAAGATTAAACGAACTTACCTTAAGTGAAGTTCAATCTTAATTATACGCAGCTGATTGTTTGAGATATATTTACGAGTAGTACCGATGTTCTACAACAGCGTCGGGTCACAATGTTTTAAAGCTGGAAAAGAAAAAACATTTATCCCTGCAAATGGCAACATTTGTTGGTAATGTCATTACGTTTAAAGACAGCCTTATGAGCAACCCTGTAATATACTGGGATAATACAAAGTATTAGTGGGTGGGTTTTTGGGACTGTCATATCTCAAACAATCAGCTGCGTATAATTAAGATTGAACTTCACTTAAGGTAAGTTCGTTTAATCTTATAATTATACTTGCTGATTGTTTGAGATATATTTACGAGTAGATGTTTGAAGTTCGGTTGCGAATAAGTTGCTTATTAGTTTAGAAAATGCCAAAAAACATTTTGAAAACTAAGTACAATCCGGAGACGTTTGATGGCAAATCAAAACAAAAAAAGGTACTTATATTTAATCATATCTTTTAAGTTTAGTGCTAAGGCTGAGTAGCTAATGAATTCACGTAGAATGTCTGAAATTCTGAATGCGTCAAGAGTAAAATTACGTTCCATTTAGGTCTCACATAATATACTGCACAAGCCAGGCCACAAAATAATAACTAGTCTATTACGATAGTGTTACATCACACTTTTTTTTTTTTTTTTTTTGTAAATATATTTTTATTTTATTATCTGATTATAACAACAATGTCCATTGTTAGCAAATTCCATAATTGAGTGATTAAACATCGAAAACAATTGTTCCTGAAGACCGGTTGTAAGACAAATATGTTGTTATAAGTACTGTAAATACTTATTTCAATAGTGTTCTAACAAAAAAAAAACAAATAAAAAGATTAAAATGAATATAACGAAAGGAGTATATTATAAAAAAAAAAAAATGCAGGTGCGCAATCATAATATCTTAGCGTATGATTACAATTAATATTTTTTACTAAAGGTGGCAATAATGATTAAAAATATTTATACTTTAAATGATAAAAGTCTTTGACTGCCACAAACTAGACACAATAGAAAATCTATTGTTTGCGGCTCCGCGTAGCGCTCAACGTGTTAACAATCAATTATTATATTCTTTTATTTTTTATCTCAGCTAAGGCCGGTAATCTATAGAATCAGTACGGGAAATTCCAAGTAACTGACCTATGTAATTAAGTTGGCATATTTGTTATTGTTGGGGGTTCATCCTGTAAAAAGTTTTTTTTTTTTTTTTTTTTTTTTTTTTTTTTTTTAATTGGTTAAAAACATTAATCGTTATGCATTATGCAACTTTTAATCTAGTCACTTAATGAATGGGTGACCGTGGTCAAACAACTTCAAGTTTAATCACTTTAGTCACTTATTGGATCAACCTCAGGTTTGGTCACTAAATGGATGGGTGACCGGGGTTCTAGAAACCTCAATTTTGGTCACAGCTGTACGGATGACCATAGTTAAGATACATCCTTATTGCTACCGAATGTTAATATTATGGAAATAATATTGCATAATTTGGTTGAAAATATCGATTGAATTCAATACGGTAGCTTATGCTTTATATTTAGCAAGATAGAGCGTATAATCGGATCATAAAACCAAATATTTTATCAGTTGATAATATTGTAAACTAACAGAAAAAAATGTTCTTTAACAGACTCAGTTATAGCTTTATTTGAATGCAGCAATGTAGGCATAATTTTAATAAATGTAACATTAAGTTATAATGTGAAAGAATGTGTTAATTTTTTTTTTTTTTTAATTAATTTTTTTTTTTTTTTTTTTTTTTTTTTTTTTTTTTTTTTTTTTTGCTATGGTAGAAAATATTATTGAATACGTTAAATGTATTTATCAGTTCGACATCTGTTTTAGCTCTATATTGCCCATCTCTTATTTTTATTGACTGTTATTGGGCAGTCAACGGGTTAAGTGTTTACCAACAGGGAATGGTTCTATCTGAGACATGTTTCTACATGTACAGGTTAATTATGGTATCTACTAAAATGTCTGGTTACTAGGCTTTGTTTTTGGAATTTACTTCCATATTTTTTATTTATACCTAATTGATTTAAATTAAGTTTTCTACATGAATTAATTATTTGAAGTACAATTATTCTTAATGTATTATTTTCCATCACACATTATTGTCAAGATTGTCATCTTCTTTAGTAATTAGTAATTACAAGAATACTTTGTTCAGAAATGTCATATTTAAGGAAGTTCAAGCCCTGACATTATGTAATTTTTATCAGGACAACAGGTATTAGACTGTTCCTGTTTTAGTGACTTAAATGAAATAAAAGTAATCTCTAAGATTATATTTAAGGTAAAGTATTATTGGTATATCACAATAAGTACATATGTAGGGGTACCTACTATGTTCTTATTGTGAATTTATCTATTCTTAATTTTGAGAAATGTCTGTCTTAATGGTAATTTAAAAGGGATATTTCAATTTTAAGAAATTGAATAGGTATAATGATTTTGTTAGTTTATGATCAGAACTTTTGTGATTAGAAGCAGTTCCTTAGCATGTGATAGGGGTCACAGCGTTATTTTATTTTATTATCATAAATATATAAAAAACAAAAGATCTATTGAAATTACTAAATTAGTATTAGGTAAATGATCATCACATAGCCTTTATGTTAATTCAGCGGTTACAGAAGTCTACCTTAATAAGGTTTTATTACATTAATTTTTTATAGTCCTCAATTAATCATAACAAGATATTCAGAAGAAGGTCAGCCAAAGAAAAGATGGTTCCACACATATAGCTTGGGCTTGACTGGAAAAAGACTCAGCACAAAAGGCTTAATAAATAATAAATAAATAGTTATATACATATTACTAATCTTACAGACTTTTGTCCATCTTATACTTATTTCATATCGTTATGATGGAGGACTGAACAAATCAAGCGTTCCCAATAGTTTTAAAATGTATCTTATTTTGAATAATGGTACTTATGTAAGTACATATTTATAAATAGGTATTCTTAGTACATTACATTGTTTACCACAATGAAGTAAAGGAAAGGAATCTGGAATATCTAGGTTATTATTTAATTAAATAATGTAAGCCTAATATTTTAAGGGTTTTTATGGTACTTCCATAACACCTTTACTTTTCAATTTGTTTGTGGCATTAACTTTGGATTAGGGTTAATAAATTGTAACCTTAAGGATTTTTATGCAAAAAATTTTAGACATGAAGTATAAGCAGATAAGATGGCATCTGATTTGTCACAAGCTGGATTTTATAAACGTTGTCTTGTCAAAATCCTTGTTTCACTGCAATTTTGCAGGACTATTTATTTCTTCCAAGAATTGCATAAGTGCAATAATACCTTTAAATACTAATTAATTAGTAAAAGATTGGGTTAGTTATATAATTTCTTGATAAATTATTCAGTAGTGCAACTTCATTATCTGACTATGGTAAAAACCAAGAAAGGGTTATTTTGGAGTTTTGAACCAAACAATGGATTCATTAGCGCAATGGCTAAGACTTTATAATAGTGATTTGTGTAATCCATAGCTTTGATAAGTAAGTATCTGTATCTCTATTGTAACCTTCTTTCTTGAGGTAAAGGGCTTTTCACAATAATTCCGGTTTGAATTTTCTATCTCCATCCAATCCCTTAGGAACTAGTTAAAACCATCTTTGTTTATTTGTAATAGTATTTATCAGATATTAGCACTATTGTCTGACAATAGTAATATTATAGTGTTGTGTTGATTTTGTACAATTGGTTTTTCAATTTTATATAGTATTGTTTCATACTATCATCACATCAGCTTACAGTGCAAGATTTCAAATAATTTGTTTGATTTTTCATTTGTTATGTATGTAATATAACACTAATTGCATAGCAATAGGTTAGTTAATATAACAAGTGAGCCTGCTTGTTTGTCCATAATTTGTTTTTATTCTCTTAGTATATTAGCGCTTGTTTAATAATGAGTGAGCCTGCCCATTTCTATATACTGTCTATTTGCTTAGTAACAGTAGGACTTGGTGTTTAAAAATGAGTGATCCTGCTCATTTGTCCATACTATTTGTTGTCTCATGATAGTAGCGCTAGTTGATTGAAATTGAGTGAGTATGCTTGTCTGTCCATACTATTCTATCCACTTGGTGGTAGCGTTAGACATCTAATATTTTTGTGTACTTGTTCAAATTTAATTTTCATGGTATTGCAACATATACTGTCATACTGTCTTCCCGCTTTGTGAAAGCGCTTAATGTCAGGTCATTTGTGCACCGGCTCAATTTTCAGTTTTCCTGATATTGCAACATACTGTCTATCCGCACTGTGATAGCGCTAGATGGCAATTAATTGGTGCACTGGATCAATTTCCATTTTCATGGTATAGCAACATACTGTCTATCCGATAAGTGATAGAGCTAGATGTCAAATAATGGGTGCATTGGCTCAATTTTCATGGTATTGTCTATTGCCCATTATGTATATACTACCCAGGCGTTTGAAGTTTATTTCAGTAGGTAATTTGTAAAGTTTTCTCAACACCCAGCCATTGCGTTTCCACTTCAATTTCATTGATATAGACTGAAGCCTGAGGAGGCTGCTTCAATATTTTCTATGTGAGTCTCCATACTTGTGTCATGGTTTCTTCATCTTGCTGTTTTCTAAATTTCTTAAGTTTTCCTTATTTTCATAAATTGTATATTTACTAGGTATCTTCAGTTTTGGGGCGAACTGGAGCTTAAACTTGATAGCTCTGTATTTCATTCTCAACTTCTATTAAGTTTTTTAGAAGAAAAAGTAACAAGATTATAATTTAAAAATGACTTTTAGGTTAGATTCTATCAATCAATTATACGTTAGGTACATAAGTAATTCCTTCATAGGAGAATATCTATAATTCACAAAAGGAAGTAAAGTATTTGATTGTACATACCTGTAACTGGAACTAATGAATAGTTGATTCCATTAATATAGCGTTAAAAAACAAACCATAACCGCGCCTGATTATGGCGCTCATCCCTTCTTGATTTTTGGCTGAAATTCACTATAAACCTTATTGTAAACACAATCCACATAGAGAACTGTATAATAGCATTCTAAACACTAACTTTTAAGCTACAAATAGAGTAAATAATAGTTATATTACACATTTTATTGCAAGGACTACGTGCCCGCGCTGTCACAAACAATCGTAATGACATTACCAACAAATGTTGCCATTTGCAGGGATAAATGTTTTTTCTTTTCCAGCTTTAAAACATTGTGACCCGACGCTGTTGTAGAACATCGGTACTACTCGTAAATATATCTCAAACAATCAGCAAGTATAATTAAATTTGATATTAATTCAAGATTCTTCTGCGACTTGATTACATACAGGTAACCTTAAAACTCAAAGGACATAACTTCGTTTCCCGGTCAAGTCAAATTTAGAACAAACGATTCATTTTAGGCTGGCAATATGTTTTTACTATGTTCCTCGTAACCTAAATCGCGATTATTTCCTGGCATACATTTATGATTTTTTTGATTAGTCATCCCTTAGTTCTGGGATATTATAGTGCGTTCGTACATACGCACGTATTTAGTAATGTTTATCCATTTAAAGTTAAACTTTTAAAAGATCATCCAGCTGACTTTAACAGGTCCCTTGTCTGATGAATCATTATTCATATAAAGTAATATAAACAATGGTTTTGTCTATTGTGTCTACTCTTGGACAGTAGTTAGTTGTTAACCCTTTTGGATCGGAAAAGAAACCTGTAATGCATCCATGTTTATATTGATCTCTTATAAAACCATGTCCCAAATGGGGACAACTGAATTCACCGTTTCGGTCGTTTGAGGTTATTTTCGTCGAGGCTGTCACGTGGCGAACCGCCTGGGTGGATATTTCAATCAGCCGGTCAAGGAACTATTACATCGCACCACTATTATCTTGCCAGGAGATTGATGGCCCAATATTGCGATGGACTTTGCCGCGTACGACCTTCGACCGGAAAGTATCCGACCCCGGTAGCTTTTTAGGAATTTCATCGATGTCTTCTCAAATTAGCCTAAATAGAAACTCCACATGTAAACAATGTATTAAAGTGTCATAAAATGATGCTTGCAGAGTGAAATAAATCACTCTTTTTAGTAAAAAATAATAATTTTCTGTGACATGAGTCATGCTGATCATCATACAATTGTAAATCGTTATGATCAGGATGGGAGATATCGGGTGATTATCACAGTCTAATAACTCGTTATAGGAGAATGAGTCGTATATAACGAGAAAACGTATAGCTTTTGCTCGACAAAATTTTACGGCTGCATTCTGATCTACATTATTATTATTTGTGAATTAGAAATTTGTAATTTTTGACACTTTCTATCGGTATAATTGGTTTTAAGTGGTCTTACACTTACACTCATTTTGTTAATGTTATCTAAGTATATAAATTAAAAAAATATTGAAACAAGAAATTGGGATGTAGACTCCTTTCCTTAAATCCCAAGCGTTGTAGCACTAAAATATGTCACTATAATAAAATAAAATCTAAATTGATTCTTCTCATTTATATCGTGTTTATGTTTTATATTGATATAAACTTATAATAAATCACCATTTACTGGTTCGGAAACTAAGTACCTACATAAAAGGCGAGATTTCAGTATTTAACCTTTCAAAACATACATAATTGTAAAATTATTTCTTAACATTGGTCGGATTCTTCACGGACAACCCTTTGAAACACAAGGTCTAATGGTGCACTAATAAAAGTATCCTTGTTTTTGTCTTAGTATGCTCTGTGCATCGACTAGATTGTTTATAGTCGTAATAAAGCGGGCGAAATCAATCTAATGGATTAGACGATTTATGTCCCAATCCAAGCGATAACGCGAAAATATCTGTGTTGTCTTCTATGCAAATAAATCTCTTTGTGATTGTTTCGGCCTACGATATAATGGGGTTGTTATAAATGCTCGGATTTCTTAGGGTTGTGCTAAAAATCTTTTGTCTTTAGAAAGCGAAGAGATCTATCACTATTTTTCGAATATGTCAATGGATTTGCATTTTGCATGATCATGAATTCATGAATGATATTATTTATTCATGTCAACCTATTGCAATCCACTGCTGGACGTAAGCCTCCCAAAGAGCGCCAAAGAGAACGATCTACTGCTTTTTTCATTTAGCCACTGCCATCTTTCTAAGGTCGTCGGTCCATCAAGCTGGTTAGCGTCCTACATTACGTTTGTCAAGGCGCGGTCACCTCTCGAAAACCCGTTTACTCCACCTTTGATCCGTTCTGCGACACATTTGGACAGCCCACTGCCACTTAAGCTTGCTACATTTTAGGACCATGTCCGTTAGACTTCTGCCGGATAACCTCGTTTCGGATTTTATCCCTTAAAAAATTATATAATACTTAATAAATTCACGGCATATTACGCTCCAGAACTCGTGTACAATAAAATCTACCTAACCCGCCGCTTAAGGTTCTGCTCCTAATAAAGGGAATTAAAAATTGTAACACGTACGTTAATTTCTTGTGATATTGTAAAAGTTTGCTTGTTTAAAACTCCTAAGAATTCTTCCGAGTTTCTGGACTCGTGCCATTAAATAAAAGCGCCTTCTAAACTGTATATTATGCTATAGTGACGTCATCAATCAGAGAAGTGCACAGCGGGTGCGACACATTCTTCCCACTATCCGAATAAAATTTATAGGGAGGCCAATACCGTAATGCGAAACACGGGGCGTACACTGACTGGACGTCTATTTCGAGACCGTATCGCCCGCCCGATCTGTTTGATGGACTCGCCAGCGCCGTACGGAATAACCCTATGCATTTGCTAATCATGAAATGTGATCAAACTAGACGTTTTTTAGTCATTTAAAAAATTGTACGCTGACCATTTATCGTAGAAACAATTTCGTTCCCATTTCGCTGCTCGAAATGTCACATATCAGCTCGTTTAGCAATACCAATATTAATCGATAAATAATGTATTTCGCAATCAATATTGTCTTGCAGCCAGTTCAGCCGTGCAACGAATACTTTATGAAATTGTATTTACAGTTGGCGATTTAAATTTCAAAATAGACGTGTTATAATAAAGTTAGCGGTAGAGTGGAGCGGTAAACCACGGTGGAACAATAAAACGGCGCACGCGCCTGGCGCCGAGACGCTCCAGTTGCGCGCGTCTGGGCGAGATGCGAAATCCTAAGCTTACAGATAAAAGATACTTTAATCTCACCGTGGTGATTTTTGGACAAAAGGACAATAGGATGTACGGGTACGAACAGCTGATTTTCGTGCATTTTTTTCTGACGTGTAATTGATCTAATTATTTATTCATTTCGAAGTGAAGTGTGCAATCTAAAAACAAAGACTATTTAGGTCGAACAAACAAACATTGTGCTAAAAGTGTGGCACAAAAATAGCCAGTCGCACGTTGACACGTCTAATTTGAGAATTATCAGTTTAGCCTCTTACTCATTAGGCGTGCATGTCGCTCGGACACTGTACACTTACAGTCTTTGTCATCCATCGCCACTCCGATACGACCGCCTCTGGAGATGTTGACCTATCTAAAAAACGTAAGAACTCTTTATTTAATAGTCATCTAATGAATCAAATATCTAACAAGCACTCCCAGACCATTTATCATAGTGTTTAACATTTTCTCATTATAATAAAAACATTATAATCTAGACAACCATTGCTAATTCTCGACACTACAAAGAAAACCCATCCTCAATCATATTAAACACTTGTCATTGTCACTAAAATTCATTGAGAAATCTCGTAAAAATAAAGAAATCGCTGGAAATTATATTTTTTACGTTATAAAAACAGTTTAGATCACACTTTTGAATAATAAAACAGACGTGACTCGACAAGCTTTAAACTATAAAAGAAGTGGCGAAATTGTTCACATAAAAATAAGTCGCTTGTTTGCGTGTGTCATTTTTCGTAACAAAATATTTTTGTTCTGCACTGACCGCGATACGATTTTAATGGACTGGACAGTGCTCTCGTTTTTTAGCAAACTGAAATATTAAGAAACTTGCACGTAACCAATCTATTTGGAACACTGCTCATATGACGTTTGCTTGATTTATCTTTTCCGGGAGCGTTTAAACAACGTTGCAAGGAGACTGTAAGATTTCGCTCAATTAAACGGTCGTTATGTGAGAAGTATTAACAACCCGCCAACTGTTCATCGTTACTATAGTTTGCGATCTGTTGACACGATTTGCAGCCGAGTTCCGGCCCCTTCTGCACTTTTTTTGGAGTCCACATCAAAGGAAAGTGGCGAGCCTTCCGTGCTTGAAATTGAATTCCGGCACAACATCGAGTGCATTTTAAATAATTACGATTTCAATGAACACTAACGGTTCTTCTGTAAATTGTTGCATGTCTTTAATGCCGCAAGGTGCTGTAGCCTCCACTGTTATAAAAATTAACTAGCGCTATTTATTGCCCTGCCCAAACACTTTTATAACACTTTATCATGCATGATCCCTAAAAGATACATGAAAACATTGTATACATACTAATCGCAATGTAAAAATTAAACTTTTAAAACGGTGTTTTATCGAGTCTATATCGTGCTCGTGCTCACTCAATATTCAGTAAACTTTGTCTAAAGATAACAATTCGCTCTTGATTTTCGATCAGAATAATCCTCAACTTTCAATGCAGTTTTCGTGACTTTTCGGTCTTTCGTGTCCAGTCGAATGAGTGCAATAATAAAGAGGGCACAGGTTGGCCTGCGACCTTGCGCGTGTATTCTGAGCGGGTGCGGACTCTATTTCGGCACGTCGACAGCACATCGATCCGTCGAATCTGGAGCATCCACTTTGGCACCTGCGATGCACCAAGCCAGGCCAGTGATTGCAAGATCGATCCTCGCCGATTTTGAGATCGAGACTATTATTGGACGTGGGTTCATTTCTCTGACAATCTCTATTTTCTTAATATATAACGTCTACCACTCACTAACGAAGCAAACCTATACCCAATTATCACCCCAAACTCGCCGACCTGTTACGTTTTTATACCTGACACAGAGACAGATACTCGCACATAAGTTGAGTTGGTAGCGGGGTGCCACATAAATCAAGCACCAATAAGATACCATACAAGCCCTCGCAGCGTCACACTCGTAAAAACATCCGTGAGAAGTTTTATAGTCGTTCAGCGGCACCTGTAGCTTGTAGAATACCGACTTCTTTGCTTTTGAAAATGTGCTACCATAGTGTATTTTTTATATTGAAATATTACTAGTCTATCCTGAACACGTTACGTGTGAAACCTAATTGTCTGTAACTCGAGTCCGTCGGCTTTTAATCCTCTTAAACATTTACGAACCGATCGTGTGGCGTAATTAGCTTAAAAATCGTGTTAGCATGGTGACAATAGCACCTCAACGACAGTCGTCTTATAGCGGCCTGGTAACAGACGCGCTGACAAATTAATAATACAAATAAGAGTCGGCGGCCGTGCGGCAACGCGTAAATGTGACGCAACGACGATTCCATGGAAATACTTTACGGTCAGTCACGGCAATTGATCGTTCTAGGATGTTAGTTTGGAAACATCTTCCAGCAGGCCCCTAAATAAATTACTTGTTACGAAAACTAAGGAAATTCTCGTATCTAAGAATATTTAGGGCGCTACTTTCTTGACGACCGTCTGGTGTAGTGGTTCGCGCTCCGGCCTACAAAACCAGATGTTACGGGTTAGAATCCCGCAAGGGGCAAATGTTTGTGTGATGAACACGAGCATTTGTACCTAAATCATGGATGTTTATAAAATTATTTAAGTATGTTTATCCTTTCTCAAGTCGCCATATTACAAGCTTTGCTGAGTTTGGGGCTAGATAATTGGTGTGATTGTAAGATCAATTTATTATATTTATATTTCGTCTTTCACCTAGGCTAGTATTTGGGTACTTTTCGGAACAACACTCGGTAGTTAAGTCCATGATTTTCATAAGGTACCTACTCGTTTTTTCTCTTTAGTACTGTTAATCTCAAAGAAAATATTTTACACAACTACATCAAAACTTGCAAGCAGATAGTTCTAGAATAATAAATTGAGTTTAAATTCAACATTTGCGTGAATTATTTACCGAAACATTTACTACTTCATGTAACAATAAAGATTGTAAATAAATAACACATTCACTGAAATAGAATACTCAGGGATTAGGCAAAGTGAGTCTCATTGTCACGATGTTATACCGCACTATTGAATGTTATTTGATTCTGCCGTGGGAATTACGTGTTCCACCGTATCAAGATTGTCCCCTGTTCGGTTGGAGACGGTATCTATGTCGAATTCCATTATCCATTTGTGTTCCAATTGAGTGTAAACTGGCATAATACCGGGCAGATACAAATTATTATTATTCATATCAATACATCTCTAATATAACAAGTAATCTAGACACGGTATCCGAATTCTGAGCTCACTTCTCCCTTTCCATGCCCTTTGGCGTATGGAAATCAAAAATATTTATTTAGCAGGAGACCAATCCATTTTGAAGGTGTCGTGCCCAAATCAATTTGTAAAATAGAATCTTGAATAATCCCATCTACAGGGCATCTACAGGGCATCGGGCTGACCGCCAAGCAGAATTGCGGAAATCCAACAAGTGCGAGTTGGACTTACGTAATGAGGGTTCCGTACTTTTTATAGTTTTTCCTGTGATCTGCAAAGCACTTCATTCATATTATTTAAAAAATAACATATTATTTTCGGAGGTAAGGTATTTGTAATTGTCATCAATTTTCTTAAATAACATTAAAAGTATTTATTTATTTTAAAATAATCAACTAAAAAATTGTTTTTCGAAACATACTACGAGTCCTTTTATTTGATATGTCACATATGGTACAGACCGCAAAACTTGTTTTTATAATTCCTTATTAACCCCCCACAGAAGAGGCACCTGTATTTAAAATGTATTCATTATGTGTCCTTGTTTGGGTCACAGAAATTCATATGTATACAAAATTAAAACAATCGGTTCAGTAGATTCGGTCGGAGCAAATTTGCTATGACAGACGGACACAGGCACACGAGTGATCCTGAGTTTCGTTTTTTATTCGGAAATTCGATTAAGACCCTAAAAATGAAATTGTAGGACCTACGGTTATTGGTTTCTTATTTTTAGAACTAGAACAAGAACTCTGTCTGACTTACTAGGGATATATATGGTGTCTGAAGCACAACACAAAAGTATAAATAAACCTATTCAAGATAATATTTTACCGATTCGGCTATCTTTATACATCGAGTGGGAAATAAGCACTTGCTCAAAAAGTGTAATATAACCCAACATAGATAAGATAATTAGATAACATGACATTGGGCGTATTTTCGACCGCTGGGATCAGTGCGTAGCTCTAGGCACAAGGTGACCCGGCTGGTGCGTTGACATCCAGACGCCTTTAGCGGCCGTGATGCCAGATTCTGTTTCGGGGTGGTGGGTTGCCGACCCGCTGCCATACGACCTAACATCGTTTTGAGAAATTATTGAGTAAACTAAAATAGAGGAGGGATTAAAATTAGACGCCTGTTAAGCAATATTATTTAGATAAAACTATCTGAGCGCTCTCATTATCTTTACAACAAAGGGATAAGTTATAAACGAACAGTAATAAATTAAGAAAAACAACTGCTACCAAATTTTATTATTTGATTTTGTTTGCCCATATCAACACAATCGAAGAGTGATGAATCAAAAGAATCTGTAATCGATCACTTGAATTTTTTCATTCTTATTTTATATTTAGTGTGTGATAGTCTGATTTACATATAATGAATAATTCCTGCCTATGACGCCTATAATTTAGGCTCTCGTGTACGGAATTTGCACCGAGGCCGATGGAATCCGCCTGTCCGGAATTATAATCGTCTTGTCGGAACACTGTCGGCTCCGAATTGCGGATCTGTCGTGCGA
This sequence comes from Anania hortulata, assembly GCA_963576865.1. Taxonomy (NCBI): domain Eukaryota; kingdom Metazoa; phylum Arthropoda; class Insecta; order Lepidoptera; family Crambidae; genus Anania; species Anania hortulata. The sequence continues at coordinate 5,895,875 of OY756400.1, forward strand.
CCCGCTCGATTGCACGTCAAGCCACCAGACTACCAGCCTCCACAGACGAGCAGGGCCGTCAATCTAAACCCAATTTACTCCAACCAATAATAATATCAATTTTAGAACACAGGGACTGGTGATTATTTTATAAAGAATAGCATCGCATAATAAATAAAATATCGCTCGAAGAGTAAACGTTTCTACTCTATAGGGTATGTGCTGTATGATTTGCATAGATAGACAGAGCGCAGTGACGCCGCCTGGCGGCATTTCAATACCATATTTTCTCATACAAATCCGCGTTAACATTCTCATCAAAAGCTATCGAGTTGAATTGTTATTAGGCCTTCGGACTTACCATAGTACTGTATTCTTCTTTTTGTCATTGTCAATAACAAATAAATACCTTACAATTCTAACAGACAAGGCAAAAAAAATGTTTATAAGTTTCATGCCGAAATTTAAAGTAAGGTAAATATACTACGTAAGTACTTGAAACTCACTAAGCATTTTAAGCAATTAAAAAATATTGAATAATAACTAAATGAAAAGTGCAATATGCAAACGCTTCTGTAAACAAATATTAATTGCCTTTAATATAATTTAAGGCATAATATTTGTTCTATACTAAAAGTTCATCAATTATTAAATTTTTCAATGCTGTTTGCTACACCTCTCTGGCTATGCTTCTTCGGGTAGGGTCTTCATTGCTAAGTGTAAGTTGTAGTGTAATCGACTGTCAAGTGGCAAACCATTAAATACCATTTAGAATCATAATGACTGCGTCAAATCATCGTATTCCTACAACTATGACGTCCGAAAATAATCATTTCAATTATTAGAGTGCAGTGCGCAGTACGGCTGTGACTGTAAAACTCGAACTGTCCGATACATTGATCTACAAGATTATTATTCGTACCTACACTTTTTTCTCCGAGAAATACGTAATTTCGCGACAGATGTTCGCCGCACGCACGCGTGTGTAATCACGCGTTTACGAATAACGCGACGTTAATATACGACGCGGACTATCGTAGCATTGCGAATTTGCGAAACAATATAATCATTGAATAAATCGATACACAATTATTTTGATTCTAATAAATTGGTAATATGATATCATCAAATCTGGTAATCACGGAATTTACAAACATTGGAATCAATCAATCAACATTACAGTTGAAGACAAATTCTTCCATCTTTCAAATAAATGAGCAGCAAAGTATTAACGTAATCAAAATGAGAAATTGGTTGGTATGGATGGAGGTTACATTTCCTAACAATATCTAATAACATCAAGCTAAAATATATTTGAGTCCGAATCATAATGGCTGTTCTTGTTGACAACCCTAGCTTTGAGAGGACCCAACGTGGCCCGAATGTCCGAATATTGTAACGGCTTGACTTATTGAATTCTTGTCATATCGCTATACAAATTGTATCTTTCCGAAAATTGTTCTGAATTAAAATGATTATTCAACAGTGGGCACTTATTCTTAGTGAAGTTTCGAAGTTCAAAATTTATCTTCTATTTATGTAGGCTTAACGAATAATTAAGGAGTACTGTTTATCTTCACAAATGCGATTGGAAGTGTTTCTGTTGGCAGCTCTATAATTGTCGCCAACTTTAGCACGCCCCTGTCCCGAATTCCGAACGTACGAATCGAGACCGATAAAATCTCACCTTAATTTAAAACATGCCGCTTTCGAATCGATAACTTCATAAACAACGGAGTACATACGCCTGAATGTTTATCTCAGAATGCGAGGTTTGTCTCGATTTTGTGTCGCGAGATGTGATCATCGCTCGCAGACTCGGCTCGGGCGGTCGGGTGCACCGAAGAACTCTATTAAAACCCAGATGGTATCTCGGGGCGGGCTGTCGCGTGATCCGCGACGGCTATCTGATTCGCATCGATGTTGACTCTATATCGATGTCTATTGCTATCGGTTATCGGTTAAAATTGTTTTATGATTATCATAAAGATTTCATTCTTCTAAAAACTATATGAACCTACAAGAATGACGACACTTAATAAAGATCTGTTACAATAATTTCATTAGAGACTCCATATAAAACTTAAATTGTTGTTTTTTTTTTTTTGAGATGCCCATATCTAGTGATTTCTATCAACTGTAATTTGATTGCAATTGATATGGCCTTCAATATTGAATTTGTTCTAAGATATTAAGTACTCGTACACATTTATGCTATTACTGAATATTTTTATAACCTCGAATAAGTCGATAACATCGAATTATTTGTTTCTTGTCTTTCGATTACTTTGTCACTTTCTTTTTAATAAATTTTTTGCTCTCATTACGCCATATTATTTGTTTTTTTTTCTCGGTCGGTTTTTTTTTCTGTTTTAAATTCACTTTTTTTACCGCACCGCACCCAAGTCGATAGCGACCAGACTCCATCAGAGTACTTGATGCCTGTCGTCGGTTGTCTTCGTCAACACAGCCGGGGGCGTTGGTCGCAGCAAGTAAAGGGAATAATGGAAATTACCCGCCGCGTCGCAATCGCGAGCGGTTATCGACGGGGCCAATTTGCCGAATAAATGGCCCGGTAATGATCGGCCCTCTTCGCCGGGGACTGTTTGCATACGCCGGAATTGGCCCTAATCATATACTGGGTGCACTGATGTCAATCGCGGATTGATTCATACGTTGAACGTGATGTGACATATGCAGGTAATCGTGTCTAAATGAGTCAGTAAGCCATTATTTTTACACTGAATGAATATGAAAGTGTATTTACGCTGAGCGCAGCTGAGTGTTTCCAAGAAAATATGCGATTTCATATACCTTAAATTAGCTTTCAAAGTTTGTTTTACGTGATAGCACCCGACAGTTTTTTTTTAATATGTTATGTTTTCATTATTTTCTTTAACGAACTTAACACGCTAACTGTAAGCGTGTCGCAATCAGCATTTTACAGCGGTTTTTTTTATCTAACCTGGCCATAATAAAGTACCTATGCCTATATACGTCCCACTGCAGGCCTCACCTCAACTATGAGGTGTTATGGATCATACTCCACCAGGCCGGCCCAGCCAGCCCAGCCCAGTATTAGCCAGGACCAACTGTTAACATGCCTTTCGAAAAACGGAGATGCTTGTGACAAATGTCACTGAGTATAGTTGAAACGCCACTGAGCTTCAAGCACCACCTGGCCATAAATATACGTTAATAGTTCGAAATAATATCACGTGTGTACATCTTTTTTTATAACCCGGGGAATTCCTACCGGTCCATAATCCCGCAAATATGCGACGCTGTACCACGCTACTATGTATGTTGGTACGACAGAATCGCCACCATATCAAGACCACCTCTACCACAGTGCAGTGACAAGGGGTCTCTCGGGAAACCCGAGTGCGACCATCCCTGCGTGAACCTGTACAATGCGATGATGCAAGGCCCTGAGTACAAACGTATGTTATGTACTGCTGTTGTAGAGAAAAATATGTGCAACCTACTCAGGTACCCGATGGGTGAAGACTCCTTCACCGATCAAAATCAAAATCATTTATTTTTGCAAATAGGCCATTAAAAGCACTTTTACACGTCCCAATATATTTTTTTGCCCTACCACTGCTTCGGGACAATTTGTGGGCTAGTGCCGAGAAGCAGCGCAAGAAACTCGGTCACTGTTGTCAGCCTCTTTTAAAATTAATATTTTTACAAGTTTTGGTATATAATAAATCTAATCACTAACGGTGTAATAACCCTTTTTCATTAAAATCATCTTAACATGTAATTTAAGTTCAAATACTGGCAGTTCAGCAAGGGATTGTGGTAATTTATTAAAATATCGGGTAACAATAGCCTCGAAGAGAAATTACTTGCCCAGAGAGTACTAGAACCAGCTACTACTTTTTTAACTCGGACTCATCTAGGCGAAACTAGCACTAGCCAGTTTCCCAAGGAGCTAACTCAAGATGACGCGAGTAAAGTTACTCCCACGCTGACGTAGTAACACGTCTGGCAGGCCCCACGAAATATTTTGACATTAATTACGAGTTATACCCACCGGTGCCGCCGGCGAAACGGACATCGTTAGCTCACTTCCTAGTGTGGACACGCCAATTGTTCACGCGACGCCATAACTTAACTAATCATTTTATGACAATCGATAAATTGACGGTGTTTGTGGGCTTAGCTCACTAACAAGCCAATTTAAATGTTTTGACATTTAGGCTTTGAATGCTAGAACCAAGGCTTTTCAACCATGTTATGGTGATTCAATGCCACTTCATTGTTCATTAAAAAAGGTTGCATTGCATAATGCATTTAGTCACAACGATTATTTTATTAACTTGCAAATTTTATTTAATATTACGAACTTAAGAGACTATTTGAACAATTCTTACTTGACGACCTCCGTAGCCGAGACGCGAGCATACCGGACTTGGTGTTGCTATCTCTGAGGTTCCGGGTTTGATTCCCGGTCGGTCAACGTAGAAAAATAACTTTTCTATATTGTCTCGCGTCTGGGTGTTTTCGTACCGTCGTTGTTTCTGATTTCTGTAACACAAGTGCTAAAGCTACTTATCATAGGATCAGAGCAATGTACGTGAAGTTGTCCAATTTTTATTTATAAAAAATATACCTATCATCCTCGTTTCACGTATGTTGAATAGCGGTAGAATTTCAGTAAGCCTCTTCGTCTGACATACGTGGGATCCTGAGGTTCTTAGCTGTATCCATTCCTCTCTGGATTCTGCGGAACCTTTTTACCGATTTGCTTATTCAGATAGAACTGGTTGTAACAATGTGGTGATCACATTAATGTAAGAATAAGGATCTAGCGTACGCTGACAGAGGGGACCAAACGCTAGGATGAAGGTTTATTTGAATAGAGAAAGCGTAAAACTAACATATACAGGGTTATAGGGTTATTTGTAAAACATCAACAACCTCCTAGGGGCTGATTCTGGTGCTCAAATTCAACAACGGTTTTCTATGGGACCAACATAGTAATCTTTAAAAAAAAACTGCTTCATACAAACTGATATTCGATGGTCGGCAGCTCAGTATCGAGAAGTGAAATCTTTTTTCGCGATTTTGATGGTCGGTTGGGTTGCTGTTAAAAAAATGTTTGATTAAAAAAATCGAATCAATCCTAAATCATTAAAACCTCCAGTTAGAATTGGAGCACAATAAAACCCGAGCAATATCTGTAATTCTAGATCGATTGCGCTGAGATTATGTTCTGCGGCGGCCGGGGTCTCATCGAAAATTGGAATCCGTTTAATCTAACGCGGGCGGAATGAAATTCTCTTAACTGCGTTCTTTATCTGCGATCGTTGTCGTTGCAATACGCCCCACGGTGCAAGCACATCTCTGTTTATGCGTCGTGTGGGCGCTGTTGTAAACTGGCTGCAAACCTTGTAGCTTGATGTTCGACTAGAAATTGTTATGCTTAGAGTTGTAAATTGACGGTCATATGCTATAAGCGTCCGTCATTTATGATAAATGCTCGGTCACATTGGACATTTATTGTCACGATGGTCACATATTTTTTTTAGTATAAATTTAAAAAAAGAAGAATTCCTCTAAAGTAAGTCTTAAATATTAAGTATTTGACAATAAACACATACAATAAAACATGTAATTGGATCTGGATTGAATTTAAAAAAAAACTCGCGCGTAACGATACGACGCTTTTTAGCTTGTTCGTGCAGAAAGCAGAAAGCATATTTAGAAATTTTATTTCGTTATAGATCATCACTACTAAAGCCTGTCTTTCTTATAATAATGCACTTATTTGTGACCCTTTTTTTTTTCATAGATTGTCAATAGAATTGATTGTGACGTTAGTGACAATAAATGTCCAAAATGTCCGGTCACATTAAGAAAATGACCAATTTGCTCGGTCATATTGGTCAGTCATTTATAACGTGACGGACACTTTACAACTCTATAACACTTATGTTATTACATGACATGAAACTTTGGAATGCAACAATACAATTAAAAGAAGATAATCATGACATGTATAAATTTAACAAAAAAACTTGCAACAAGAATAAAACAACCTCGGTGAAATAGCTTAGCATGACGTGCTTACGAAATCTGCAGAGTTATTTCCGGCTTGAAGACCACTGCCCCAGGTACTATTAGCTATTTTGTGAATCATTGTATGATAAATCGAAACGATAAAATATAAATCAAAATATCTTATTATAGTAAATTTGTGGGCGGTGGCACATAGCAAGTAGAACTGACGCCCGATGGGGCGGAAATGTTCTAAAATGGAGGCCACGTACCGGGAAGCGCAGCGTAGGACGTCCACCCACAAGGTGGAAAGACGACCTGGTAAAGGTTGCGAGAAATCGCTGGTTGCAGGGCGCTTTCAACCGGCCAATCTGGAAGTCATTAGGGGAGGCCTATGTTCAGCAGTGGACATTCTATAGCTGAAATGATGATGATGAATAAATTTGTTTGTTATAATCAGCCCACATCAGTCCACTGCTGAACGGACAAATGTCTCTCCCAACGAGTCCCAATGCACGCCACAGCCCGATCCTCGGCTCCGCTGCTTGCCGTGTGGGGACTGCCGTGAAGAATACTCTTCCCTACCGCCAACAGGAGGCGTGTCGTAAAAGGCGACTAATTCCTGTAGCACGAGATGAGCACGACAGTGCGAAATCTTACAAAAAACTGCGCTTGCCAACCCGCCTGCCAAGCGTGGAGTATTGGCAATCCCCCCTAATAAAAGTCATTGAGGGAGGCCTTTGTTCAGCAGTGGACGTCCTATGGCTGGAATGATTATGATGATAAACTGTTCTTCAACTGCGATCTTATTCGTTGTAATATGACCCACAGTTAATATCCATGTGTAAATGACATTGTACCTATGACTAGTTTTCGAGCATGGTTCTAACATTGTAACTCAACTAAAAAACAGTGTTGTGTTACAACTTGAGATTGAAACATAAAGTTGTAATGAAGCAAACTACGGAGTTGTCGAGTTTTATCTAGTTTCACATTTTTATCCCTCGAAAACGTGTCGGTTTTGAATGTAAATAAAGCGCAAGTATTTCACTAGAATTAAACAACTTTAAATTAATGTTTCTCGTTGTTTACTTTTCTCGGTAAAAACGCAATCAGCAAAACATTCTGAATAATTATTTTAAGTGAAAAAATGTTTATGATAAAATCGATTAAAAGTCCCAAGACGAATGAAATGAGTCAAAATGATAACTGTGGTTAGTGTAAAACGATTTTGTCCCCTAATTTTTTGCTTTCTTGAGGTTATTTTTATATAAAAGGCATCGAACCTAATTGGCATACCTCAAGTTGCAAGTAACCTTAAATAACGTTATTTTTGTGTACACCGATGAAACATACGTTAATCGTTAGAAAAAATAATCACAAACAACAAATACTATTTGACGAAATGTCGTATATCATAGCCTTTGTTGAGAATTTCAGGGTGAACATGTAATATTTATTTTTATTTACTTAATCAAATTGAAATTCTGAACATAGGCTATGATATGCGACATTTTGTCAACGAGTATTTGTTGTTTGTAATTATTTTCTCTTTCGATAAACGTATGTTTCATAGGTGTACACCAAAATAACGTTATACTATAAAGTTACTTGCAACTTGAGGTATGCCAGGCTCCATACAAAAAAGTTCGAAGTCTTTTAGATGAGACTACCTTGGTCTTTACTTAACCCAACGAAATGGAAATCTGTTTATAACCAAAGAAGTTATGCTCAAACATACATAAAAATCAGATGAAATAAGATCGGCAGGATCTTTTCTTCTTTCTCTTTTTTTCTCAAAGAAATTGATAAAAAGTTCCGTTATATACCTATAGATTTTGTATTTTGTTATCACGCAAGAGTAAACAACATCATATCAGTGCCGGAGCTAAGTTCGCCGCGATCCTACGCAACTTTGATCGTGTGAACTCGGAAATATATTTTGTTTACAAATAATCTCGCGGTAAAACAATTTCGGCAAGGCGGAACACGCTTTGAGGGCACGAACATAACATAGATAAGGGAGGTTCAAACGCCGGCAAAAATTCCCAGAATTTGATTATTCTCTAACGGCATATTGTCGTTTAGTCGAGAGGTGCGCGAAGATCTTAGTTCTGGAACCTCTTTGTATGTATCCTTGTGTTAATATTATTAATAAATAACTATTAACAACAAACACAGTCATATATATTCTTTACAATAACCCTAAGCAAGAACAGAGTTAACACTAGGCCTGATATTAGGCAGTTCAAAATAATAAAGTAAACGAAAGTTTTTTTTTTGTTTATTAATTCTAAACTAAACAAGCAGAAACATTGTTGCCCAGTGCGCTAATAAAAATAACATCACGCGTATACCAGTTACCCTTTCGTGTCCTGTTAGTTGCCCATGTCTGTAATTTATCTACACCGGCCCACATTTTACCATGCAGTTAAAAAACAAACAAAACAGTGATAAAGTTGCGTGAATGGCTCGCAAACGAAGCTGGTCCTGGAGCGGTGACTTTATTGGCACTGCCAATGCTGAGTGACAGCCTAATAACGCGGTCAGTCAGCACCACTACCGACTTAAATGGTATTATCGATGTACTTAAAAATATAAGGCCGGTCCCACATTGGATACCGTTTCTTGCTTTATGAGTTTTCGTCAAATCAAACCAGTCACTGTCTACAGCTGAATGGATAAACTGCTAGATTGAAGTCGCGCCACAACTGAGTACGAGTGTGATGTTACTAGTTCGAAAGTTTCTATAGTAACTTGGACTACGTGGGAGGAAAGAGAACATTAGTGTGGTGCACTTACTAAGTTACTATTTATAAAAATGTGCATGTGTAACCGTCCTAACTCTAAACGCTGCAAAACGGCTGTTTGAAACACTATAACAACACGTTGTACCGATTTAATAATTATTAAAAAAATAAAACCTACTTCAAAACACTAAAATGCTAAAAATAATCCTAACACTTAAGTACCTAATCAGTTACTTTTGGAGTCGGTGCCAGCCGATGAGATATTCAATGTTTTTGTTTGCACCGACTCCAAAAGTAACTGATTAGGTACTTAAGTGTTAGGATTATTTTTAGCATTTTAGTGTTTTGAAGTAGGTTTTATTTTTTTTAATAAAATTTACTTATTTCATCAATTTTTAGTGATAAATCCTAATCTAACTGCTGAACACCGATTTCATCCCCTATTTTCCTACCCTTAGGGGTGATTTTTATTTTGTAAACTTTTAGCATATTATCTTTGAAGTATAAGCTATTCAATAAAACAAAAATCATCAAAATTGGCTCATATTTGTCGAAGATAGGTAACAAGAACCACAACCAAAATACTATCTGGGTATATATTTGTTGATTTTCTCAAAAAGTTCTAAATCAATTTCGATAAAATTTATATTGGACCACCTCTGAAGTATGATCTACCAAACAAAAAAAGAATCATAAAAATCGATTCATAATTGGCGGAGTAATCGCGTAACAAACATACAAAAAAAAAAAAACATACAGTCGAATTGAGAACCTCCTCCTTTTTTGAAGTCGGTTGAAAATTTAACTACTATTTTCAAACTGGTTAGCAAATGGAAAACTTATGATACGATCGTAAAATTAATATTGACTTTAAAATACAAATAGTCTGTAATTTATTAACAACAACAAATATACTACAATATGTTAAGCCCATCAAGAAATATTATATTTACAAAGAAAACACTGATTTATTATAATATTTCCTATAAGCGTGGACGAGTTTACATGCATGGAATGCGGATTGAATGCGATTCCGGAAAAATGCTCCTGTCAACGACCGGACACCAGATATAGTGCGGACCCGTTACCCGAGTGATCCACCTGGACTCCTGCCACATCCCGACGCCAAGGGCTAATTATAACATCGTCTCCTCACACAATAAACAATTCCATGCTAATTGCCACAAGGAGGAAATTCGCTTACACACGGTCCTACCAGGATACGATACATTTGACTTTAAGGACCAATATATCGGGTAGACGCGCTAAGTCTACAACCCGATGAAATCATTATCTCCGTACCATCGAGGAACACAGCTACAACCTATTGCGGTCACACTTTCTATGATAAATCTTCCATTCCGCTCTCATGACGCAAACAAACAAAAGCAATGACTGAGCAACAACTGTCAGGGAACTCGACAGTAATTTGTGTCTTCTGGAAGTGATATACGAACGCAAAATTAGTCAGCGGTATTTTTAACAATTATCTCTCCACAATATCTCTACTATTTCTGGAGCAGTAGTGGCGGCAATGTAAAAATGTGCCTGGATTCTGGAGTAGGGAATTATTTGGGACGCACGTCAACAGATCAACAACGAGGTCGGATTTATTCACGTATGCGGAATAGTCTACTTCAGCCGAAGAATAGTTATCGTTCCGATAACAGGCCAGTCGTTTTCTCGCTGCCGATTATTGCGGTCCTATACCGGTGAGAAAATAATTTGCGTGCGCGTTTTCTGTGTGTAAAGCGTCAACGCATTGCCAGTTTATCCCAACCTTGCAGTTAAAACTGTCAAGGCGATCTCGTGAGTAATATCATGTGGCGTGTATGAAGCTCAGTGGAAGTCTGTGCCAGTGCAGTGACCCACCAGCGGTGCGTGAAGACGGGACGATGGTACGCAAAGGGGAGAGGTCCACTCGCGCCCTCTTCAGGACTCTGGCCGACACGCTTCGGTGGCAATCTCTCCGCGTCGTCGCAATGGTACGTTTGGCGAGCAACAAATGTTTTGCTTGGACGCTTTGCGCCATTGCACGCTTCTACACATGTACACAACTCATCATTTCTGCCATTAATTAATTATTCTTTATTTTAGACATATTCTTTTGTGAAGTTTGTTCATTTTTATGAATTTAAATTAAACCATGTTAACAATTACACCCCTTCAACATAGTCGTTAAAAATAATCAGTAATCGATGTTCCTTACTGAATATTACGCCTATCGATCGACGTGTGCCCTAGACTGTTTTGTTGACATGTGCCCGACTCACGATGCGATCGTGTGACCGTCTCGGATGGTACACGTGCTTTTATCGGAATTCATCGGAATCTGTGACCCCAAGGCCGGAGGTCACGTTGTTACACGAACGGTGATACGGCCCGTGCTGGCATCCTTATATCGCTGATGTTTAAACGTACCTTTTATGTAATTAGTGCGATAAATTAGTGTTTCTTCTGCAACGTCGCGCCCAAATAAATCAAAACGTATATCTGTATATATAAAAATGAATCTCTATTTCCCTTGGTCATCGCATCACGCGTGTACGGATGGAACAATTTCGCTAATTCTTTTTTTGTTGTGTTAATTATTGTCAGGAGAAGGTTCTTTGAAAAGAAAAAATTGAGAAAGTTGCGCAGAAAATTATTTATAATAAACTAAAGACCACGCGAATGAAGTCGCGGGTAACAGCTAGTAACTAATAATAATGCAATATGGATGCCTGAAGAGCAAGGTATACGACCAGTGCGTTTTACCAGTGATACCTACCCTACGCAGTCAAAACGTGAAACATGACAGTAAAGCTGGCCCACAGACTTCACGTCACTCAGCGAGCTATGGAAAGATCGATGCTTGGAATTTCTTTAAGGTAAATCCGAAACGAGGTTATGCTGCAGAAGACCAAAGTAATAGACATAGTCCTAAAATTTAGCAAGCTATAGTTGCATTGGGCCGTTCACATCTGCCGCAGAACCGATGAAAGGTGCAGTAAATGGGTTTTCGAGTAGATACTGCGTCTTAGCAAACGTAGTGAAGGACGCCCTTCCGCTCGACGGCGACGACCATAGGACGATAGCTGGTAGTGGCTGGATGAAAAAAAGCGGGATATCGTGCTCTTCGCGCTTACGTTCACCAGTAGACTGTAAAAGGCTGACATGATGAAGTATCTTTAAGTGTTGTATTTTTAAACTGCTGTGAAATAGCTTCAATTAAATGAACACGAGTGGAATTATTTTAGATATATGTATATTATTATCTATAATGAATCGGACTAAAATGACAGAATGCAACTGACGAGATAGGAGAAGCATTGATAAATTTATCTTTGAATATCCAAACAACGATAAATCCGTCAGTCAGCACCGATAGCCCTATTAAACGCGTAGACGTCATTAGTTAACAATTTACATTCTACATATACATAACAGCGAGCGCGAGCGTGCAGCATAGCATTATCAACTGCCGTATAACGCATTCGCTACAGCTGATTATGAATTTAACAAGGCAAAATCGAAATTCAACGTGTACATCGCTTTCCGAGCAAAGTAATGAACCGATAAATTGGGTTAAATAAACAACAACAATGCGATAGAGACGCAAGTGTGACAATTTGCTTACGTGCATAAAGCGCAAACACAGGTGTGCCGAGTGTTGGTGCTATTCGTTGGGCGTTTCGGTGACCCACTTCTTGACTGGTTGGTTGGTCTTATCTATCCGACTAGATGCACTCAAATTTAAGCTCGACTATGTCCAGTCCTGTGGGGAACGTGTCTTCTTTTCTTGTTCAGTTTGTGGGGTAATCAGGACAGTGTTATCTCCCTTGTGGCAGTTTAACTTTGTTTGTTTGTTGTTTAGTACATAATAAATTAAGCGACATCTATTAAGATTTCGAGATTTCTCAGTAAGTGAATTTGTAATTCTTGTGAGAAATAATAAAGTTCTTTAACCATTAATTTGATGTTTGCTAGTTATCATCGAGCACGTACCCTTCTTTGGAACGATCTTTCTCTGAAACTAGTTAGTGATTTTTCACATACACTTAGTATGAGATGACAAGTTCTGTCAACTCTCGCCCACACAAACACAGTATAGATATAAAATGGCGGATTTTGTTTTAGAACATATGACATTTCTAGGGTATGTTCTCCATGCTCGTCATAGATTAAATTTTTATCCGTCTAGTGGGACTTTAAGAACAATATATTTGTGAAGGAAACATGTAAATGACCTCCAATGCTACAGTAAAAAATAAAAAATATATACGCGAAACAAGTAGTAGTTATGGACGCGAATTCATTGTCCATATGTATAATAGAAATGTAAATATTTTGTTTGTAGCGAACAGTTTGTGTTACGTCTTCCAAACATCATAGGTGGAAGCTTATCCTACTCAATCAAGTGGAAGGGAAGCTCAGTAGAGCAAGAGTCCCACCAAGGTAAGGTAGGCTATGTAAAACAGCAACCGATATGGTATAGTATATTTGTGTTGTGTTAAGGTACTATACTAGTATGGTAACCGCTAGATTTTCGATTTAATGATTGTCTTATCACAAATACCTACATCCGTGATGTTGAAATATACTTAAAATGATAGCTTCAATATTATTAAAAATACATTGAACAGCTTAGGTTAAGTTTAATTACCATTTCTGCAACTAATGTTTATAGATATAAATATGTACAGGGTTACATTGCAAAGGGGTGCCAATTTAAAAAAATAAGATCTAGGGATCAACATCGAATATAAAGAAAATAAAGAAGCGTCTTGATCGTTATTACTTAAAGGACCGAATTTGTGTCTAAGTGCGGAAAAGGGAGTCCAGTCTCATGATCGTTATTATTTTTAATAATCGTATGTTACGAAAAAACTTGCTTTAAAATATCCGAAAGTAAAGAATAGAAATAATTAAATGTAAACAAAAAATGTTTTGTTCTTTGCGTAGTTCGATTAAGTTACTGAGCCACTCCTAAAGATTTGGCACCCATTTGCAATGTAACCCTGTATAATTACAGGTACGTCTGACTTTAGTAGCCCCAAAGAAAGATCTCATAGAATCCATGTTTCCAATACTATTCAAGAGTAGACATTAGGCAAAACCATTGTTATGGATCATATGTGCTTCATCGGATAGTAATTCTGTTATTGCGTTGTAAGAATTCAGGGCATAATCTTTCAGATAATTGTTGTCTGAGAACTTTACTGGAATGAATAAAAACTCCCAACTGCTCATTATAGCAAAGCAGACAATAACATATGAATAGTTGATCTTGTCTTAAAATAAGCTGTTTTCACATAGCAGCAGCGAGCAGCGCCGGGGCTCAGCTGTTGTGACGTTGCCGTCGCGACGCTATTAATACAGCACTTAGGCGTTCTGCACACCCACGACTTGCGAAGCCGTTATTACACGTCTATTTGCAGACATTTATTAATATGAAACTGTTTTATCTAACTCTGTAAATATTTTTTTAAAATTGTCCCCATTGGGTTAGGATTAGCTTTTTACACATTAACAGGATTGTTCCGTTCCAACTTTAAAGTTGTAATTCATTTTGCGTTTATTTAGGTCCTCCGTTAAATGAACGCTCGTTTTTCGCATGTCCGTCCGTCTGTCTGTCTGCAGCTTAGCTTAGAGACTATTAGTACAAGAAAGCCGTAATTTCGTATGTGGTCATATTAATCACGCTAAAGTGGTAGAACAAAATTTAAAAAAAAACTATAGAAGACATTGCGCGTGGCCCCGGGCCCGACACGCACTTGGCCGGTTTATAAATCTTAGATCTCCTAGTACTAGCTAACATCTTACTGTCTGTACAGTTTGTACCTACTCATACTCAGTTAAAGAGCGAGAAAGTGACAGGGAGAGTGTCATCAATAAATCCATTCCTTCTATCTTACACCCAAAAGTGGTTATAAGACCTCAGTACCCTCTTTTGTTTTCCATTATTGTTCCAAAACAATCTTCAGTGAGTAAAATTGTAGTAAGTAGATTGATTTAACATAAGACGAATTCTATAAATATACATAAACAATAAGTTTACAAGACATTAGTACTGTTCAGTTTTCTTATAATAAAAATCGATTGGTATTCAACCGAAACAACACGACGCAGATGTTATGACGACTCCAGCGCGCCCTATTAATAAAACGTAGGCTCACTACACACCCACAGACAATGGGCTAGTTTCCTAAAAAAAATCTAATTAGTCCGTCATTTGGATTAAGTGAAAATATTGGACCCATATTTTGTCTTTTGTGTGACGTGACGTCACTCCCAAACTTTGATGCGCTTTATTTTCGTATTTTTTTGTTTGATTGACAAAAGACAACATATAGGTCCAATATTTTTTGATAATCTAACTGACGGACTAAATATAATAATATATTTTGACCCAGGAAACTAGCCTATTGCGACAATCGATTATGCTTACAGATTTGGCTCAGTAGGATTGACTTGAAACTTCAATCCAAATACAGCTGTAAAAATAATTTGTTTTTAATTACATAAACGATCTAAAAAGTAGGATATGCGCATGTAAATGCTTATATGCAAATGAGCTACAAACAATAGCTGAGCAACCGCGTAAATATCAGGTTTTGAAATTAAGTAATTATCTAAAACAAACGAAGTCAACAGGTCCCAAGTCCCATAAATAAAAATACTAAAATATTTCGTGTAATGTTATCTAATAAAATCTTACCATGTCATTTTGTATACAATTACTGAATGTCTAAAAAGATTTCATGATTTACTTAACGAATATTTATTTGTCTTGTATTAGTAACCGTTCGCGATCGTTCGTAATTGGTATGTCTGTTGTAGCGATATTGTTAGTCTTGACAATTTGGAATCAAATCTAAGCATGACAAGCCTAACAGCAATTTGTAGTAATTTGATAAAATGGGTTGTAGCGACGGATTCCCAGACTAGACAGAAAAAATCGGCCAAGAGCGAATCGGATCTGCGCACCGGGGGTGCTGTACTAACTTGTAGATATGTAAATATTTCGCTCATAGCGGGAATTGAGTCTTGAAGATTTTTACCGTTTAATCAGTTTGTTAAAAAATAAAAAAAACTACGAATTTACAGCTTTCGGACTTTTTTCTTTACTTGTGCTTATAAGACATTGCTTCTCGCTAAATTTTATGATTAATCAATTAGTAAAATCAATTTTAAGATCAATTCAATAGTACCAAATCAGTGTCAACGGGAAAGTTTGATTTTTTCACAGCTTCAAGAGACCGATGCAGACATTTGATATTAATTTCAAATTTAACCTCCACGCGTTCCTTGTAAAAATTGTCTTGCTTGACTGATAAACAGACAACAAAGTGATCCTATAAAGGTTTCTTTTTACCTTTTGAGGAACGGAACCCTAAAAAGTGATCTCGATGATTTCGTGTAGTATGAAACGAACTACAAATGCTCGTAAGAGTTTTGAAAGATTTACTGATAAATGGGTCAAAGAACTCTACATAATTACATTCAAAAATATTATTGATGTATTGAATTTGAATATAAATATTTAAAACAAGTGCCTATAGCACAGAAAATTTACTTAAATACTGTTAATCTTAAAATATTATAAATGATCAAGATTGTAGTCTTAATAAGGTAATTAAATGTCATAGAAGCAAAGAAATAAATGCGCAAACTTGTTGATACAAAATGCCCGTTCTTTTTAACGAACTTTAATAGTTCCGGCTGAATAGTCTCCTTTAAATTAGTTCTGTAAGCTCGCCCCTAACTTCATCCGTAGATTTTCTGCTCGCAATTGCAACTTTCCTTTTTATGTAAATTGTAAAATGTGAATCCAATCATGGCTCCACGAAATAAAACAGACGACTTCTCTGTTACGGATCTTTGATGGTTGGCAACAACGGCAGAAGTTGCCTTTTCATTCGTGTAAGTTGTGAAATCGACTTTACTCCTGCCATAAAAGTGTACAAGCGGAGAAGTAGTGTATTGGAATTGCATCGGCATCGTGCGGGGTGATCAGTGTTGGGTTCGTTATCGTGCCGCGCAACGCCGCGGCAGCGCTGCGGAGTGCGGAGTCTTGCCGGGACGACGTCGGCGGCGTGTCGTATCAGAGCCGCCATCCGCAGAGATGACTATGCCCGCTCTCATTCATTAGAGGGGCGAAGGGGACGGGGCAAGACGTCGCGCGCCGCCCGACTATATCGATTTTGTACCACCATCCCTCCCCCCCGGCACCACACGCCCGCGCTCTCAGCATCCGACCTCGAGTGCTCTCCTCTCGCGCCTACTGGACACCTCCGACAGAAACTACGCCTTAACGACATGACGCCACAGCTCAAAATTCCGATCCCCAACTTACGCCTCGCGGCCTCCCGACGATCCCTAATGGACCCTCCGACTGAAAGTCACTCGGTCGAGATTGCAACGACACCGCCACCGTCCACGCTGATGGAAAAAATAAGCTTTTTGTTACAATTAAAATGGTAAATCAAACCAATTTTAGTAATTGCGAGGTCAAACTTTAGAGTGGCGGCGCGCGTTCTAGGAGGGTGTTTAAACGCGTATGATTTTTAATGGGCTGCTCAACGTGTCCACCAGATCATCCAGGGAACTAGATAATACTTCGCAATAACTTCGCTATTTCAGTAAAATTTTAAAATAAAATATATATCCTTGCTCTCTAAGGAAATGCAGACTTCAGTTTTTATTATCTCTCCTTTTATGAGACTCAAAAATTTAATCAAAACGAATTCCTCTTAAGCCATCTAATTACATTTCATCATGGACGTAATATTTCCTAATTTAGGGTGGTTGGTTTAACTAAGAATGAAACCTCATCGTTTGTCAGCTTTTATTTCGTTTCGAGATTATTGGTCATGATGATGAGATGATGTATGATAATTAACTTTTCCGTTATGAAGATATGAGTCACATGGAAGCCGTATGAGACCGGCTAGCATTTGATTGTTCGACAGATTACTAGCCCGGCCCCGATAATCCTTTCTGCCGGTCGCACCGCCCTCTTATTATAGTCCAAAATAGATCCTCCCGAGTCCGAATTTACGTTTGTGTGTCGTCAATGTGTATTCTATAACAGGGTCCATGCTATGGATAATTTGCGTAAAACCTACACAGCTAAGGCCTGTAAATCTTACGTCTATTACTAAATATACTTATCTTCTTCTTCTTCATCTATACGGTCAATCCCGGTTGCGTCCAAAGCCATTGCTTTGGAGCCCAGGGTCCGCCTTCCTTGATTTATTCCTCCACTTCACGCGGTCTTGAGCGTCTCTAGTTGTGAGATCATTGGCATACTTTACTACTAAATATACTTATCTATCGACACAAATTTTTATTTTATTTTTAGATATACATGCTACCACTTTATAAACGGCATTTTTTAAAATACATACTTTATTCAAATATATATGTATCGGAGCTAAGGTGACCTCCTACTTGATTTTATAATTTACATCGTATCGTAATTTTAAACAATCAGTTGACAGAAAGTATAGAGAAATCATCTTTATTGTATCAGAGCAGCACTTAATCTCAGTTTTTTCAACAGTGACTTAAGGGTGTGTTTTTAATTATCATACCGGCAATTATAAATACAAAGCAGTTTGCATCTATGTTCATCATGTGCATAATTAAGGGGTGGAAGTAATGCTCTTCCTGCAACTGTGTTATCCCATACTCTCAACTCTTATTACCTAGGTGTGTTCAGGACGTCAATATGTATTATTATTACTGGATAAACGCGGTCCATCTTATACTTCATCATAACTTAAAATCAAACTCTCAATTCAGAACCCTTAATTACAACGACTAATGCTAAATGTAAAGATCCTACATTGTCACGTGGTTTTCCAGAAGACAGTTAGGTGTCGAATACTTCTGAATGTGGTCAAACGTAAAACTAAAAAGTCCTACTGATGTTTTTGTTGTCATGGCGACAGAAATTGGCTTGGATCTTCTTAAATCGCTGTGAAGCAATTACACAATTACATGCATCAAATATCTAAACTAAACTAAAAATTTGAGCCTTAAGTCGAGAAAATGTTGTGACTTGCTCGCTCGTGATTAAACATTCACTGTATGCAAAAGATTTCTTACCTACCGAGTTCTCTTAACGAGATCGAACATTAAAGATGCAAAAACAGTGTGTATCTTCGGCGAGTGGGTATGTAAAGTCTACCGCGTTTGCTGCATGTAACCGTCACTTCTGCTTCTAACTATACCTTTTACGAGTTAACCAAAATACTATACAGATCAAAGTAATTTTAATTGGGTTGATGAAATATTGGAAGTGGTAAAGGAGTTTGGCTAAATTAGACTTTCCACGTTTTTTCATGTTGTTGAAAGTAACTTATTTTTATCTTATTTCCTTGCCCTGAGTTAAATCATATCTTAACTAGTATAGTTTCCTTTGTATTTAATATATTTTTATGTAAGAGCCATTAGTTTTATTTATTCGCAATCATATTATAAGAAGAGGCGAATGAGCCGCCCACGTTTAGACACACGCTAATGTATAATAAAAAAGTAAGCGTCAGAAAAAAACGGAACAGTAGTGCAACTGTAAGTTTGGTTTCTGCTGACCCGAGAGATAAGGTGGGCCGCGTTGCGGTAGGTCTGGTTGAATATGCTTTTTGCTGATCACGAGCCAGCCACGCAGCGCCGCGCTGTGTGCGTTTGCATGTATGCACTCCAGTGTCCTTGTGTGCAGTCTGCATACTGGATCAGACCTATACAATAGGCTGGACATTGCCCGATAGCATTGATTACAGCATTAGATTATGTTCTACAGTTGTATTTTAAACGTTAAATATATTTGGCGATAAGGCCGCTTGATTGAACATAGAAACTCCTTACTTTTAAACATATTAATATTCGACTGTAAGTCCGTTAAATTATTTTATACAAATTCAATATTATACAAAACAAAAAACCCACAACACACACTAGCTTGCCATGTTTTACCACGCGCTGCTACGTAAGTTACGTCTGCATGAGTATAGGCTTTGGTCTATGCCGTCCCAACTCCTTGCCTGTGCTTATCAGTGCAAGCTTGGACACTACTGGAGTTATTTCGGAACACCAGAGACACCCTCGTCCCTCCTAGCTTGAGTTCGTAAATTGCGATAATGAAATCTTCAATCTTACAAATCCAGGCTCCACCAACAAGCATAGACGCCCCTGTTAGTGAAGTCCTTAATGCAGCATTGCAAGACGACCTAGCCAGTCTAGCGCTAGAGGAAACCTAAGAGCCATAACAATATCCCAAAAAGAAATTAGCTGCTTGCTTAGGGTGTAGGACCGAAATACGTTCTTCACCCTGAACAAATGAACTGTAACTCTTAACCACGAATCACCGAATGGAATATAACTTGGTTATAATAGCTTCTGGTTTGTTACCTCCACAATGTGCACGTCGCACAACTAGCGGCGCCTCCACGTACATCGCAATAAATGTAAGCTTGTTACTTCCGATGCCGACTATAAACATTCTATTGATCTCCTGTCACTGGGACACTCGCATAATCCTATTATGCTAACTTCTGTTTGTGCAAACAAATCGTGCCGTTACACATAGTAACACAAAAACAGTAACGGGTCAGCTAAAGTTAGACGAGATCAGAGATGTGAAAGGTGTCTGTTACAAAAAAGGATAGTTGACAACACAAACACAAGAATCAGCATTGTATTTCCTTTCGTTTTTTAGAAATTCCGAATACGGATACATATGTATAACTTGCAAATAAATGTTTTTACTTGAGGAAATAACAAAATGAAGCTGTCTTTATTTATAGTTAAAATAATGAGATCACGCTTAAGTTGTCTAGGTTAGTGCTTAGTGCCTTATTACAGTAAAGTGTTGAACGATTGATCAATTGAACAGGTATACCACCAACTGTGAGGCCTATTGAATAGGACTCAAGAGTCGCAGTATACAGCGCACCGAATGGTAGGGAAAATTCTGTAAGAACTATTATATCAACTAAGAGCCCGCGTAGTGGAGTGTAGCATGTCTCTAGCCATCTTATAGATACAATTGGTACAGATTGGTTGCGGCCCACCTGTGGGACGTTTATAGGCTTACTTTACATTGAACAATGCTAGCCACGTAAGACGCAGACTAGAGAAACGTCACATTTGTAATTACAGTTAGCGTAAAAGTGACCACACACATTGCTAACACATAGCTGCATCCTGAGACGTGATCGAAACCAGGCTCAGTATCGCATGCGGTCAGCGACTGATTTAAATGTCAGCCGCTGTACCGCCAGTCGCTGATGCCGCCGGCCTCGGAATCGCAACTATAAATACTTTAAAAGCTCTTAGGGTATGGCCTATCAGATCTAACATTATCCTAGTCACAATATGGCTTTCGAAGCCATACGTTTATTTCGCCTCAGTTAATGTCAATTAATTGCTTGTTTTGGTATTTTTCATCACTACAATCGAATCTAATCTCAAAATAAAAATAGAAGAAAGTTTTTTTTTCCGTGTTCAGTATTTATTTACTACCGAGTGAGTAGGTTATTTAGTTACTCGAGGGTAAAGTATTTTTATTTGACACGACTGTATTTATTTGAAGTAAATAAACAGCTGTGCGTTGGAAATAACCCCTCATTAAACAATCTTCTAGGCGTTTGAAAACTTTTTACAGCCGAGTTTGAATAGGAAGTTTCGAAGTATGTTGATAACTAAGTAATATTTAAACGTACTTAGTGATTTATGTGTTTTATGAGACGGTTACCGATCCACAATATTTTACACGAAGAGTTTTTGATGTGGTTTATGGACTGTAATATTTACATATATTATTTACATAAAGTCAGTCATAATTTACAAGATCAGACAACCTGTAACGTGTTATTCAAAACGCATAATTGAATACCAAATCAATTACACATTATGATCGTAAAAGTTGTTATGAATAATTTCATTCTGTTTACTAATGGAATGTAAACAATCTCTGGCGGATGCATTTTATTTATTAGCTAGTGATAACTGTTCACTTAGTTATGGAAATGGCCGATCAAAGGCGTCTGCTCGGTTCGGCCTCAACGAGGGGAAAGCTTAGGGTAGGTTATGGTATTGCATCCGACGATTTGCCGACTGCAAGGGTGGTTTAGCATAAGTATACCTCGCCTATAGCACCCAGCCCTCAATGTGTCTGTCTAGCCGCTGGATTTATGAATGCCGTACAGTAATTATGACGTTATGTGCGTGTGGCTGTATTGCTAACGGTGATTTACAAACACAAACAGACCTGTCTTCGTACTTTGAAATGCCTATTGTCGCACTCACGATACACTTATAGTTTTCAAGTATCGATCACATAACCATTTTAGTCTGTTATACATTTTTAATCGTTATCTCGGCCGATGCGGAGTCGAATATAAACCTCAGATCGATATGGTCCCGTCCGGTCCAAACTCGGGCTACCGCCGATGTTTCTGTTTCATCGCATCCGGACGTCCGCCGGTATTTACGAGCGTCTCCATCTAAATCGGTGCGTCTGTTACGACGTTAAGCGTTTGATGTGTCGCTCCCGGTGTGCTCGCGGGCGAAAGCCTAGTGATGATTAAAAAAGCGTGCGTGCCCACTTGACGCAGTGTGTTAGCTTTTTGCATCGGTGTGCGGTGCGGTGCTGTGGCACTAATGAATCGGGCCCGCCGCCCGCCGCGGCGTGTGCGTCGGCCGCGGCCTACGTACGCGGGCCTTGCATTGGGTCGGGTCAGTGACCCCGCCCGCCCACTATCGGGGTAAATATGCCGAATGCACACAGATGCGCGCGCCGGCCCCGCAGGCCCCGCCGTCGCCGCTCGCTGCACTCTGCACGCATCCACCCCCGACCCCTCTTAAAACTCCTAATTGATTGCACAAATTTTCTCGCAATAACTGTCTTTTTATAGTGTTAATGATGTAAACTTGCGCTGTTCCGGCGCTTTAATTGATACTACGTTGCGGAGACGGCTGTAAAACACGTACTAATGCATAACGATGCTCGTTTGCCTATCGCTGCGGTGTCGCCGGCTAGACTGTGAAAAATTAATTAACGTATAAACTCGCTTTACGGGATTCCCCCTCTACTGCGACAGCGATCACTTCATGAGTTTCGGTGCTTTATTTAAGTAGCAGTTCAAAGTGGTTTAGAAACCACTTTAGAAACACAAAGTAGTAGGGCTTTTTAATTAATCGAAATATATATGTATGCCAATATTTAGTTAACCCTTAGTGCAGGCCAGTCTATGTTCCATTCTTACGTCCAATAAGATCAATGATAATTTTTATAAAAATCTATTTCAAGGGCAAATGCAATGACTTCCGCTCCGAAACCTCTTTCAGGCTTCGGATCGTCTATAAATCGTGTAAAATTATAACTTTTTCTAAACTCCCAAGTGCCAGCCATCCCACGCTGGGGCTGAAGTTTCAGCGTGCGCGATTAAGAGCAATACTCTTTCCGAATGACGATGATCTCGGCATTCGCTCATCGAGTGCACTGCTGATGTCACTGTGACGTCACCGCTATAAACATAAACACCGTCCGGCCGCCATGCCAACAACGATCCGCACATAACAATAATTCACGATACAAAGCTAGCATACAATTGCAGCACATCATAACTGCGCGCTTTTGGCATCATTGCCTTACAATGCCGCATCTTTTTGCATCTTCTGATTTATTCAGTACGCCAGCTACCATTAATCCGCTACGAACGTCTTTATTCCATTTTATTTATTAGGTGCACTTGCAGTCGAATTGTTTTTTTTTGTACGACCTTAGACCCCGAGACTCGTTAAGAGGTCTGTTCGAGGAAATTAATACTAACAGTGGCTTCTCAATTAATTTAAATCGCATGTCAAGATGATTTTAATGAAAAAGGTTACACTGTTAATGACATTTATATGATAAAAATGTATGGAATGAAATACTGCCCTGCACGCACTGGTACATTTTATCTTATAATGTACCAGTATAATTATCTAAACATTTTAAAAAAAGAGGCTGACAACAGGGACCGATTTTCTTGAGCTGCTTCTTCTCGGCGCTAGCCCACAAATGTCCCGAAGGTTTTGGTTTTATTGTAGTTATTACACATTTTGAATGCGAGCCATTTGACATTTCATCCGATAGCAAAATGAGTTTTTGAATTATAATAACCAGTGATCGGAGTAGGTAGATTGATTTGGGGTCAATGATCTCAAACATTGGTGTTATAAGAACATGCCTCCAAGATTCCGGAATTTCTTGGTATCAGTTTTTGAAAAAAAAGGCATATCCATATTATGCTAGCACTACCAAAGTACATCAAATCAATCTACCTACTCCGATCACTGATAATAACTGAACTAGGGAATTTTTATATCAGTTTTTTATTTGCTGTTTACTTTAAGCGTTTGACCTGAATCTTCTCACCTGATGACAAGTGATGAAGTCTAAGATCGAGCACGCTTACTCAGTAAATCTTTTTGTATCAACTAAACGCAATTGATGATTAAATCTTTAATTGATAATCATCATTTCAGCCATAGGACGTCCCCTGCTGAAAATAGGCCTCCCCCAATGACTACCAGATGACTGCCGATTGTAAGCGGCCTGCATCCAGCATCTTTCAGCATGTTTATTCATATGCAATTAAAATATTCAACAAGCTTCCTCCTACTATTAGAAATATGACATTATGTAAATTTAAATACAATCTGAAGAATTGGTTAATGAATGAATGTTTCTTTATTGTTAATGACTTTTTACAAATGAATATTAAAGATGACTTCTAATAATTAACTGACGACTAACGAGGGTATATTAATATTAGTAAAATTAAATTAAATAAAAATTGACATTTAATTATTAATCATTAATCATTCATGTCATTTAATTATTAATATTGATTGAATAATGTGCCTGTGTTAAAATGTATAACTATTAACATATAAAAAATGTAAATATTTCTACGCCACTAGTGGCAGAATGTGCTGATCTTACTATATTTTTTATTTATATATAAGGCAGTGCCTACCTGGTAAATAAAATGAGATAGGCAGTAGGTACTTATAAATGTGTGCCATTGATGAAAACCGCTGATTTAAATCAATAAAACACTTAGGTAAGTGTTTACTGCCTACCTCGAAATAAAACCAATGCCCGCCACTGCTTGTATGTACCACTTTCTAAGAAATAAATTTGGTTTGATTTTCCTGCGACCTTTACCAGGTCGTCTGTCCACCTTGTAGAATAAAATTTGAATAGAATAGATAATAGATATTAATTAAACAATTTTCAGCAGACTTCAACAAGTTCTTATTTTATATTCCAAAAATATAGTGTAACAAAAAAATAACAAGCCACTTCATTAGATACCTATTACACAAAAAATATTCTTGACATATTTTTATAAATCTAAAGGTCAGTAACCTTTACGTGTAGGGCTTTCGGCTAATATTAAATCTTAGACAAACTAATATGTGGAATGTACATGAAACTTTGAGCAAACTACAGGTTACCGGGCTCACACAAAATAACATAAGTTTATATTGCTTTTGAACGTTTAATGTGTATTTACTTACGAATCACCTTGCTTGCTTTTATTAAATTGATATCAAAATCGTTATACAAGAAAACATGTGTAAATAACTTTACTAGCCGAGTAATATTCATAATGAGGGTTTTGCAACTATCTTTACTTACTTATAACTATAATAGAATATAAACTTATCAAAATTGTTGTTTTTCTAAATGCAGAAAACGAATCTGCAAACTTTCATAACCGTCCAGGAAGTGAAGGAAGAAGGAGAATAATTAGGACACACAATAGCATGACGCGGCCACGTCTCATTGGTGGGCCGTAATTGAATAACCGACGACAGAGGAAATCGCGGAATAAGCGCTTAGCTGGAAGCGGCCGGAGTGGGCCACTCTTGATCACACCTCGATGGTGCTGCACCGGTCACTTACCTGCGCTCGCGACGCCCCTGAGTGTCGAGTACGCTTACATGTACGCGTTCGGAAGCTTCCTATACACCACGCTACACGTAACCCTGTATAAGATCCATTGAAGGTTATTAAAGAGTTTATTCTTTTAGGGATAATATTGTTTCTAATTTAATTACAAAAAAAAACCATTTTAGGGTTTCGTATGTAGGGAAAACGAAATCCTTTCGCCATGTCTGTCCGCCTCTCTGTCTGTCTGCGGCCTAGGTCAGAGACTCTTATTACTATAAAGTCGTAATTTCGCAAGCGGCATATGAATCACGCCAACAAATAATAATTGTAAAAAAATCTTTAAATTAAGAATAAAAACTTTAGGATATCTTCCCTATACGTACAACCGGCATCTTTTTTTTTCTCATCTATCGCATGGTTTGGGGTGTCGTTAGATAGGTCGTTTAAAAATATTGTTTTTGAAATTAAAATTTTTCGATTTTGATTTTCCTCATATTATTTTTTTGTTAGATTAAAGTACTTGGAGAAGAAAATTAATCAGATAATGTTGAAATTATGTAAAACAAATAGCAAACACCGCAAATTGTGACGGGAAACTACGGAACCCTATAATTCAACTTGCTATAATTTTACCCTTATTTTTACTTGTAACCCC
Source organism: Anania hortulata (assembly GCA_963576865.1). NCBI lineage: Eukaryota > Metazoa > Arthropoda > Insecta > Lepidoptera > Crambidae > Anania > Anania hortulata. Next base: position 5,922,204 of record OY756400.1, read on the forward strand.
TCTGACAAGCAAAACGAGACATATTATTCATCTTGGTCATTTTACTGCTAGTTATTTTCTGATGAAATTGGATCTTTAGACAACAGTATCATTAGTATCACATCTAGCGCCGCTTATATCGGTCGGGGGAAGCGATTTCGCCCACATGAGAACGCGATCTCCTAAAGTGATGATGCAATGTCGGAACACTTTAGTTGGGGTGCGTACTTCCAACTACGTGGGTATAACTCCACTATGTATTGCCTATTCTAATAGAGATAAAGGTGTGAGGAAAGTCGTCTACAAATGATGTTCCTTTCATTGTTGTAGTGTATCATTCCAAAGATAAGTATTTTATCTATTATATTAACCACTCCACTACTGAGAATGGCTATTATTCTTTGAAAGTCACAAAAATTACTTACTGGTCACTTTATCGTCAAATTAACATATTATAGAATAATTAAAACAGAACTTAAGATTATATTTTTCTGTCAGTATACAGATGCGCAAAGGAAAACCTAAACATATGTTTTTTTATCTAAGATGTTCATGGAAATATAATGACCCACTTTTTGCCTTTTTCTCAAAAATCTTAGATTTTAGGGGAGATAGGATTGTTATATTTGTTTAAAAATCCTATGAGAATAAGAAATAACTCATCAGCTTTCATCATACCTACTTGCACAAATCAAATGTAAAAAACCGGCCCAGTACGAGTCAAACTCAGCCACTGACTGACTCGCGACCACCGATTTTTTCTTTATATTCACTTTATTACCCTTAACACGAACCTACCAGTTATTATTAGTTTTTTTTTTAAATTTGATTTTGCACATTCACGCCAAGTTTGACGCTTATACGTTTCGCCGTTTTTACGGTAGAGCAGAAAAAAAATGTTGAAACACTTTTTGTGTTAAATATGTTAAAATATTGGCTTTAATAACACAGGTTGAAAATTCCAACCGGCTACTTATAACGGTTTTAAAGCAATAATACAGCCTTGTAAAGGTCTGAAGGACAGACTGACAGACACCGTAGGCTTAGTATTAGTAACATAGCGTCCCTTAGTGCCCTTTAGGTACAGAACTCTGTAAAATTGCAAAGATCGCCCCTCTAGTGTCCTAGAGTTCACATCACAGCATACTTACGTAATTGAAGCTAATTACGTTTTATCAGTCATTTTCATTAATAAGTCTTTATCAAGATCATCAAGTAAAAACATCGCATACATTGAACTTAATCGTGGGACGGTTCTCTGCAACTTATTCACTTCTTGCGCCTTTAATTGCTGCGAAGTTCATTAGAATAAATTTGCACGGATAGAAAATACTTTCATCACGTTCACTACACTTGCTATCTGCAGCAGTATCTACCAGATAAGTTGCGACAATCTTAATTGGGTGTTGGTATAACATGGGGCCATAAATCACAGCGCACAGTGGGGCGGTAATGGAGAGTTCAGTTTATGTGCTGTGCTTATTTCATCGGTGTGTGTGAAAAATATGATACAAAACGGTTCTTAGGCAGTTAGTTGCTGCGGTTATTTTTTTAAAATACAACGGAATGTTTTGGCTTTATTAAAAAAAAAGGTTGTTTTAACTAATTACTTGCACTTGAAAGTGGTTTACCAAAGTATAATTTGTATCTCCAGATATGACAGAAAATCGTATCACCCAATGCGGCGCCCCGCTTATGAGTCGAGTTATAGTTAGCTGATTTAAATTGAGCCGGAGTCACGGCGACAACTCGGCCGCCAGTGTAGATGTACTGTTCCATCTCCGACTTCGTTCATTAGATAGTTAACCGGCGACCGAATAGTGGATCACGTCTCGCTATCAGGTGCGCTGCAAACAAAACGTTGAATAGAGGCCGGGTTAAACATGCACGACGGGTGTACGGGTATAATTAAAGTTTAGGAGACGCTCACGTCGCCCGTTAACCTCGTTATCGGGCGCTGGAAGTGGGTGAGACGCGGTGGGGCGGGAGCCAAGCTAGGGGTAGGGGCGAAACGGGGAAAATCAATGACAGCCGCCGCGCGCCGTCTCTCCCCGACCCGACGCGCTCATCTCGCGACCACGTGTCGCGGTCACTGACTCACTACCACCACCACTAGATCTGTCTCAGCCCACCACTCGCTGATTGATCATCTTCAATTATCCCACTTACCACCCTCACACAAAAATACCCACGACACTAATCACACACGCAAATCAAATACCAGTTTCTCAAACCAGCAAAGGCCGCGCAGAACGACCGCTTGTTACCCTATGACCACTTCGTACCATCAAAGCACCGGTCAACAATATATTGGCGCGTAACATATACGTACAAACTGAAGCCTCGCCGACTGTCGGGACGCGCTCGGTCGCCTGTAAAATACACTCTAATATGTAGGTCGCCGTCAGAAATTTGGGTTATCGTTTGGCCGCGTCGATATGCGACGCTTCCGCACCGCCACGCTGCGAATGCTATGCAGTCGCACATATTATTACTGTTACTCATCCCGAGTTACGTAAAGGCCGATTCTGAATGCCAGATATCAGACCGTGTGACGACGCTCTGACGCTACGCCTCTGACGCAAATTTTAGCAGATCCTATCCCAATTTCTACTTGCGAACTTATATTTAAGACCAGAGGAATGTCCATTTTCTCGATGTTAAATTCAAACTTTTAATACAAAAAACATAAATCAACGTGTTCATTACATCCGGATTAATTGTTTGATCGATGCCCATTACCGAGGACATTCACACGGCATGCCCGTGTTACCTGCGCCAGTGAGTCATATCTAGGCGAGTCTCGCGACAGCGTATAAAAAACCCGTAGCAACGAACTTCCTAGTCCCCGATCTGTGCGTTGTAATGTTTTATTATGGGCATATCGCGGCCGTCGTCGATCAATGTCAACCGCATATTTGGGTCAACGGCCGTCAGCCGAATTCCCGCGCTCGTCTACTCTTCATTTCCTGTAACTATTTGGATGACTTCATTGTGCTTCGTCTAATGTGATGCTCTACGGAATTTTGTTCACAAAAGTTTGATCACTCAATTTTTTAAACTAGTAGGGTAAACTTTTTGCAAAATGAGATTAACAAAATCTAACATATTATGTCAGTCGGATGTGTCACACGAAAAAAAAAAAACAAAAAAAATGACAATTCGGCATATATTTTTAAAGTAAACAAAACCTGGGAAATTACATTAATAAATCAGCCGGTTCACTATATGAAAAGGTTTGTGTCGTAAAAAACAGTATGTGAAATAAACCGGTCATTTCAACTTGTTAAAAGTACAACATTAATCTTTATTACTAATCAATAACATAGAGATGGTGCCGTATTTTAAAAAATATGTATAATACATTTAGATTCAATGAACCGAACTTAAGTTCAGCCGACGGCTCATAAACACCTCGCGGCGAGGAGTCCCAACTCAAAATACGTATGAAACTTATTATGGATTCCGACACTTTCACTTGGTTTACACCAAACTAACCTGAAAAGAAACAATGTAGAAGATGCAGCAACTGTTTCGAGCCTTGTAACTAATCGCAATATAACAGGTTCTTACTATATCGTGAAATCATGATATCTTCTGATCAAGCAATTATTTTATAAACGAGATATTTATTGTGTTACAATAATCAGCTAAGGCTGAACAGTTTACACCGGAGTAGCACTTTCGTATGCACAAAAGAACTGCTACGGATTGTCACAACGAATACTGTCTGCTTCCAGTAATGTCCGATAATTACGAAGCCTAGGAAAGCTCAAGATAAATGTTACTTAGCGGTCAATGTTTAACAAAGAACTCATCTCATGTAATTTTTATATTTTCTTAGAGCGCCCATTTACGGGTAGCTAGGCAGTGAGTCACAACAAGTGGGTTCATTTCTAACAGATTCGCAATCGTGATTTGATTATTAGGGCAACTGCATAACTGCCTCACCATTTCACAATGAACTGCTTTAGCTCCCTGTGAATGGCGGGTAACGTGAGCAAATCTTTTTTTAGTGTTATTATCGTACCTTACTAGAGTAAAACTATGGTTTTAAATTGTTTCAGGTATATTATGCAAAGAAGAAACGGAGAGCGCAACAGTACCTGGGCGAGGACGGCTCGCACAAGAAAGAGAGGAAGCTATACAACGATGGGTACGACGATGACAACCATGACTACATCATCAAACAGGGGGAGAAGTTCCTTGACCGGTACGAGATCTCTTCACCTATCGGGAAGGGCTCGTTTGGACAGGTCAGTGACTATTTACTTTTCTTCTCACTTCTCATTTAGTACAGTATACCTAAATATCGTCCCACTGCAGGGCAAAGGCCTCACCTCAACTATCAGATGGTTTGGGCCATACTCCACCACGCGGGCCCAGTGCGGTGCGGTGGCGGTGTGTTGTAAGGATAGTGGCTAAACCTTACTGTTAAATGTAATTAAGCCGCCATACTACACACATGACTAGGCTTCACGACTAGTGTCAAATTAAGCGGTATTAGCCGGGACCAACATTTAACGTGCCTCCAAAGCACGGAGTTGCTTATGATAAATGTCACTAAATACGGTTGAAATGGTCACCCACCCACTTCACTCCCAAAAACCCTGCCGCCACTGAGCTACAAGCACCACAAAAAAATTATCTTCTCTTCTGTCTCTCTCTTCCCATTTATTCTACTTTAAAAAAAAGAGCGATTCAGAGTTTATGTGGGACTCGATTTTCTGAGTGAGGTCAGGCCGCCGTCAATTGGAGGGTTGAAAGCACACAGGCACTCGTCCTACGTATTTTTATCAACAGGGCGAAGTTAAAAAAATAATTGCTAACCTTAAGTTTAATGAAAATCCAAAAACTGCCATCTAAATTAAAATTCAAATGCGTTTATTGTGAATTAAGCGTACAACTAAGGTAAACTGTACAGATACATGAGAGATGAGTTGCTTCTTTTTCGCGATTGATAGAAAATCTTATGATGCGTTTTCAGCAGCCTCCATGAGTTGCACTGGTCGCTTCCGACATACACGCACGTTAGGTAGGTAACCTCATTTGTCAAATTTGTATTCACTCTTCCAGTAGCATATTACATACATTATAGTAGCATTTATTTATCTGATTACTAATCTACTATTTTGGAAAAAGCAAGTTGTCATAATATTTCAGAAAGGGATTACCATCGTTGTTACAAGGACCAGACAAGATTTTCTTTTTGCGACGTCCCATATTTGAGAATAGTAATTTTCTAAAAGTCGGGTTTTTTCAGAGGCGAATTATCTAATTTAAGAAGAAAATTCGGACGCCCATATCATTTCGGCCCGAGATTTCAGTAATTTGATTTGCATATATTTTTAAACAACGCTAGGCCCAAGCTTGATCGATCGTCGACGGCGATAATAAAATAAAAGTAATCTACTGGATGAAGGTTAACTTTCTGGTTGTAATGGTAATCTCTGGGTCATCAGCAAAAGGTGAAGTTTAAGTACAGTTCAAATACGGTCTATGTTATCATCTGCCCACGGTTGAGGATCTATAACAATTCTATTTACTTCGTAAAAATATATTCTATGTTTGAATTGCTTAGTGTCTCAATAGGCTTCGTATTGAACCAATTGGTCTGGGTGTTGTGGTACCGTCGTTGTTTCTGATTTCTGTAACACAAGTGCTTCAGCTACTTTTCATAGGATCAGAGCAATGTATGTGATGTTGTCCAATATTTATATTTATTTATTTATAATTCGTACACTAAAGGACTATTTTTTAAATACGCCCTTGGTTATTTTCTCGAAATGATAGATGTTCCGAAGGATATCTTCGAGACGCGTGGGCGTATCACAAGCAGAATTTAGTTAGATTTGTGTTAGTAACTTAAGTTGTAGACCAATTAATAGTTTTAAATAGTTTGTACAAAAATATTAGGATAATGTTCATAATATTGTGATAAGATAATATATTTTTCAAATATCTTAACTTATCTATTTGTTTTTATGGTTTCAGGTTGTGAAAGCGTATGACCACGAGGAGCAGTGTCATGTAGCGATTAAAATAATTAAGAATAAGAAACCCTTCCTAAATCAGGCACAAATAGAAGTCAAGTTACTAGAAATGATGAACAGAGCGGATGCAGAAAATAAGTATTATATAGGTAAGTTTAAACTTTTTGGTAATGTAATAATGGAAAAAAAACCCTTTTATAACTTGCATTACTGACAGATAGTTGCATTAGCATTTCTGTTGAAGGTTAGTTTAGAATAACTGAGTAGAACAATAAATGAGTAGATTTGCAAACGAACAAAAGTCGCTGATATATCCCAACATTCTCAACGAATTAGCACGCTGAAGTGGCAGTCGCACATAGAACGCAGAACCAACGGCCGATTGGGCAGAAAGGTTTTGGAATGGAGGCCACGTACCGGCAAACGCAGCGTAAGACGTCCACCCACAAGGTGGACAGACGACCTGGTAAAGGTTGCAGGAAGCCGCTGGATGCAGGTCGCTTCCGACCAGCCAATCTGGAAATCACTGGGGGAGGCCTATATTCAGCAGTGGACGTCCTGTGGCTGAAATGATTATGATGATGATGGAGTTTTTAGATACTTTTTGAAACCTGAACATACCTAATTATTATTCGCTTGTTCCAGTAAAACTGAAACGCCACTTTATGTGGCGGAACCACCTGTGCCTAGTGTTCGAGCTGCTATCGTACAACTTGTACGATCTCCTGCGCAACACGAACTTTCGCGGCGTGTCGCTTAACCTAACGCGCAAGTTCGCGCAGCAGCTCTGCACCGCGTTACTGTTCCTTAGTCAACCTGGTATGTTATTTTTGGCTTCTTAATTTGTCTTATTTGTTGCATGAGGAAAAGCATTAAACATGCCCTAAGATCGTATGGGATTTTAAAACCTGGAAGGCAGGCATACCTACTATGGGTATAACTTAATTAAAACGCTTATCAAAAGGAGGTGGAGGTCCGATGCCTCCACCAGCGGAACTTTGAGTCTAGTCACGAAAACCCAACAAAGAGAAAGCAGCTGCCTATGTTCATCATGCTTGCATGTAGTGCAATGACAGCAACCACATCGTCAATCTCAGTCTCAGAAAAAAATAATAAGTAAAATTATTTTCCTTTAAACAATGTGACGCAATTTTTTATCTACTTCGCTAAATTCAGTACACCTAAAGTGGAACACACAATTGCATAACAGAATACAATGCAACATCAGGACGCAATTCGATCTTTCAGAATCGAAACGGTAAGGCTAAGACCACATTACGGAGTACTGAGGTGCCTAGATTGATGCTAGCTACATGCTATATGCCTAAAAAAAGGCCTGACGCGACGCCCTTTTATAAGTTTCAATCCAAAGTTTCAACAACGCGAACACCAAATTTAATCAAATTAGTAATTAATTGTTATCATCGAGTTATCTCAAGACTTACTTGGTTGTACTCGCACCTTTCCCACAACCCACTTACGGGATAGTATCGCTTACGGCGTCAGGCCATAGTGTGGCTGAGGCCTAAAGTGCAAAGACCACTATTGTGAGCAGTGTCGCAAGTGAGCAGGAACTGCGGTGTCCATAGGGCTCGGCCTAAATCTGCAGCCGCCAATGCAATTATGCAAATATCTTTATGTCTAAACAATGACCTATCGCGCGGCGCAGTTTGTCGCGCTGCTTAAGGGGTCTTTGTCAGGCAGGCCTGGCCTGAATTAGGATTCACACGGGTCGATTTTAGTAGTCAATCACTTCAAACGGTTTCTGGCTCATCTACTAAATCGAACGTGTAAAAATCTTAGCTTTGAATTTGGGTCAACAATGGTCTAGGTATTGACAAAATTTGACCCATGTAAGTCATACCTTAAATTGTAACATTACATTAAACCAAGCAATAATTCAATGAGACTATTAATTTTGATGCCTTGCCTTGTTAATATTCAATCAATTGCACGTCACTTTCGATAAAAATTACCTTGAGTTACCATGAGATTAATAGATTCAATTTATTAGGCTGTTTATATTTTCCTGATAAATCATATCGCATAAGTTTTTAGACACCTTGGGTTGGTTGGTCCCCCAAGGTGTTTAAAATCTTGCCATGAAACTTTAACATTCGTTTGGTATGCTAACGAATTGTTTGCGAGTATGATCAGTAATAATATATTATTCTATATTTTTGTTTTTAATGCTAGTAGAGATATTTTGTTTATATACATAAATCTAATATTGCATTTCTTTTTTTTTTCAGAACTAAATATAATTCACTGTGATCTAAAACCCGAGAATATACTACTATGCAACCCAAAGAGGTCAGCCATTAAGATTGTGGACTTCGGAAGTTCGTGTCAACTAGGTCAAAGGGTGAGTAAAGTAAGCCTATATACGTCCCACTGCAGGGCACAGGCCTCACCTCAACTATGAGGTGGTTTCGGCCATACTCCACCAAGCGGGCCCAGTGCGGTGAGGTGAGGGGGTGTTGTAAGGCCAGTGACTTAACCTTACTGTCGGATGTTATTAAGCTGACCTGAGGTCTCTGACTAGGCTTCGCAACTAGTGACGATATTAGCCGGGACCAACTTTTGCTGTGCCTTCCAAAGCACGGAGATGCTTGTTATAAATATCAAATCATATTGCTGGAATGGTCACCCACCTAATTACAACCGCGGCGTAGGTGGCTTAACTTTGGTAATCACTACCAAAGCGCTACCGCAACTAATTATACAACGTGTTAATTTTACACTTGATCAAACGAAATGTGCTAGATAAAAAATTATCATTAAAAAATCGAAAAAAAAATGTTTATGCAAACTATTTCAAAAATAAAGGCATTTTTATTTTTGTTTTTGGTAAAATTTCCATCTTTCGGTTTTAAATTATTTTCTCTTTAAGTAAACGGTGTAATTTTTTCAAAGTAGTTTTATTTAAAAGCTAGAAAGATTAGCTAGCAATAAAAATTAAAAAAGACCTACAATTCTAGAGATAGAACCCATGTTATTTTGGAGAGAACTTGTAGATTAAATCATGCAGTTTAATAAAACATGCTAAAAAAGTTACCTCAATGTGCTAGTTTTGAAGTTACAGACCAAAAATTAAAAAAAAAAATTTACAAAAAAATTATCTTATTATTTTTTTAACAAATTTTCTACTGTGAATCGTAGGTCTTTTAAAATTTTTATTGCAAGTTAATCTTTCTAGCTTTCAAATAAAACTACTTTAAAAAACATTATACCGTTTACTTAGAGAGAAAATAATTTAAAACCGAAAGATGGGAATTTTACCAAAAACAAAAATTAAAATGCCTTTATTTTTGAAATAGTTTACATAACATTTTTTAAAAAAAATACATAACAAACAAATACATTTTGTTTAATCAAGTGTAAAATTAACACATTGTATGCGAGTAGCAGAAGGAATGGTAACCTATACATTTATTTATTTATTAAAACACTTACAACGTCTTGACAGTAAATTCCAAAACAACATTGCAAGGAAACAATTAAACATTATAAATAAACTTACAAACTAGGACATTTTTTCTACCAAGCTTATTGACACTTCTGACTTCTTAGATGTGAAGACTTAGCGGAAGGACCACGGAATACCATTGTAGTAACAATAACAAAACATAATATCTATGTTGACAGCAGACAGCTAAGCTAAGTTGGATGCATCCAGCTAAGTTGGATGCATCCATCTAAGTTGGATGCATCCAGTTAAAACAAAGAAATTGCGACGGCGAATCATTTTATTGATTAAAAAAATGCACCTGACAAACAAAAAAAATTACAACAGTTAAATCACGACACACCAAATAAATAAACCGTTAACAAGGAATATAGACTAGGCTTTTACTATCTTCATATGAAAAAGCATGGCAGTTCAAAAAGCAGGCCTGATAATATCAGAGCTCATAGTAAAAGGACAGGAAACTTATTTTTTTACGATTCTTGGGATTTTGTATGTGAAAAATTCTACTGTTTGAAAAATACGTCTTCTGGTTATTACACCTACGAATAAATCCTTTCTACCTACTGACATACCGGGTTGATAAAAAGGAAGCTAGCCTTCCTTTAGTGTCTCGTTGTCTATTATAGTTTGTCTATTGAGAATTTGTAATTTATATTACTTTATTTGCTATCAACATGTTATTAATTGTAATCGAAAGGTTTTTGGGACTGGTTTCTTTATTTATCTTTAGCAAAATCGATAAATAGGTCGTTTTTTTCCGCGAGGTTTTCATATCATTTATTGATAAAGCGGAATACATCGTGTAGGACGATTTATTTGCTATAAATTAATCATTAATATTATTATGAATGATAATTATCCAATAACATGGACTGTTCATTTATCGATAAAACAATAACAATATTATGTTTGTATCTACCTAAGTCGCTTACGTAAAAATAGCAATCTGGAAAAATTTCTCAACAAAAAGTGCCTCGTATTCGTATTACCATAACATTAATATGAATTGATTTCTTTTGTCTCCTGCCTCTATATCACACCATCAATTGCAATGTCTCGTTACAAAACTGGATCTCACATCGTAAGCTATGTGATAGCGTATCTAAGGCGATAGATATTAAAAATAAAACCTAGTCTTAATATTTTTTTCTAAACTATTGAAACTTATAGATCTCTCATTTCCTGTGTACATGCAAAAACTCCTTTGCACCACCGAAAACGCTATCCGACCAAGTGACGGATCACATTAAAATGTTTAGTTTGCTGTCGAAACGATAAAAAAGAAAATTAAAATGTCATTTTGTTACGTTCTACCCAATCCTCTATCGATATGAATACTAGTTTCGTGTGAAAATAATAATTTAAAAAATGAAAATGGAAAAATGAAAATTTCTATATTTACAGTACAATTCTCAGATACATTTGTGCACTGTTTTTTCGAATAGGTTTTCCTATCTCGTGGAATACAGGCTCTTCCTTCAAAAGAATCTTTCAAGACTTAGTTGATCCTTTAATTAAAATGACAAAAATATGTGTAAAAAAACTTTTCCAAAAATATTATAGCTTTCCGTATAGTCTTAATCTTAAACGAATGTGCCGATTTATAGAGTCGGTACCCGGCATAGGCTAATTGCGCAGATAAATCACACGGGGGCGTGTGATTCAGCGCCCGCCGGGGTTATCGACTATTGCGTCTCAATTATAATTATTCCAGGGTTGACAACTCCTGGTTTTTTTTTTTTTAAATATTTCCTATATTTTTTTTTTACTTCAAGACATAATTTATATTCAAGTGGTATCGATTTTAGAAATGAGTAAAGGATAGGCACCTGGTTTTCTCTTAGGCAGCAGCTTGTTGTTCGATAAAGAATGCTTTTTTGCTTTGAGTCTCACATTTGTTATAGGTTGTGCAGCCCATAGTAAATAAATAAGTTATGTTACCCACAGACTAATGATAATAGGAGCTACATGTTTTAGTTGTACTTTTTATGAGTACCCAAGAAAAAAATATCAGCAAGAATATTAATAATAGACCACGAAAAAAAATGGTCCCATCTCGTTTATTTCTAATTAACCTATCCTACGTAGGCAACCCTGAGTTATTCTTATTATGCTATTATGTACTTAGGAATACATAAATCTTCGATATCGGCACCGTTTAACGTCGAAACTAGACGAATTCGTGTGCCGATTAGATTCCGTCGGGAGACAAAAGCGTTCTATGAAATTTAGCCCGAAGACAGTCCTATCTTTTGATTAGGGTTTGATTAACGATTTGTTTGTCTACATTTGTTTACTTATTGGAAAATGTTGGTGTCAAAATAACTACAGATAGTATTTTATTTGGCATCTTCGTTGTACGTACCACTGGTTAAATTGTTTCTCAATTGGAACCATACATTATATTGTAATAAAAAAAAATACCGATCTTATATGATTACCAAACTAAAGTGTCTGTCTTTGTTACAATTCGCAATAGCCATAAGTATATGACGTTATTACTTCTAAATATTTTTTATTTTATAATAGGTACGTTTTTTAACTCCTAAAGCTAACGGAAATCTCTTCCTTTATCACGTTAAATGCGAATATAAACAGGAATATATCGAAAACAAGGTAATTGATATTTAAGCGTCTTAAGGACTTTCGAGCGCATCGAAATATTTACAAGGAACCCACATTTTGCGCAAGATCCTGCGTTAAATACTTATTTGCGGTTAATGCAAAACTATACTTATACTACAGACCTACCTACACCATACTTATGGTGACGACGACTCTCGCAATATTACATTACAAAATCACAAGTTAACACACTTCACTGAGTAAATACTATGCCATCGGGTTAAGTAAACAGAACTTTAAAATCTCTAACTTCTATTTCAATCCTCTAATAGCATATTCCACACACGCTTATATATATATATATATATACATTATATGATATCCAAGACTCCATTTTTATACCAGACACACGAGAGAGTTAGTAGGAGCGAGTTCCTTGCGGGATCCAAACCCGCGACCGTCCGTTGGCTTTGTCGTTCAGAGCAAGAACCATTAGATTAGGTAGTTTACAAAACCACTACTAAAACTAATAAGGTTAATTTCAATAAGTTTAAACAATACACGAAAACCTGAGACCAAATATAAAAAAAATGTGATAAGTACTAAATTAACTTATAAACTGTGTTAATCTTAATCTTTGATCCAAATCCTAACATCTGACCTTACTTTCCAGATATACCAATATATCCAATCAAGGTTCTACCGATCGCCAGAAGTGTTACTCGGTGTACCGTACGACCTAGCGATAGACATGTGGTCACTGGGCTGTATACTCGTGGAGATGCACACGGGCGAACCACTGTTCAGCGGGGCCAACGAGGTAGACCAGATGAACAAGATCGTCGAGGTGCTGGGCATGCCGCCCGATCACTTATTAGACCAGGTGAGTTCAAACTTAGCAGGTCAAGCCTTGGCCACACAGCCGGTGGGGTGCGACGGCGACGGGGCAGCAGCGCGGTGTGCACGTCACTGCGAGCGTGACGGTTTCGTTACTTTCGATCCCCTAATAAGACGTTAGCTTTTTCCACTATCCATTATAGATCAATGAAAAGTTATATTAATATACAGATACAAAAAGCCACGTGACTAATAAGTACGTTTACTATGCAACACAACATTGAACCGTCCCGCTCACGATCGACGACGGTACTGTGTGTCGTCTTCGCGCCTCGTCGACTGTTTGCCCAAGGCTTTAATTTTTAGACAAGAAATATGTCCTAATAATGACTATTTAAATATGTAGCACACAAATGTCTAACTATAATTTCAGGCGAAGCTCACTTATTTTATTATTTTGATTTCAGGCCCACAAAACGAGAAAGTTCTTTGACAAGTTACCAGCGTCAGAAGGCGGTGGTTATGTATTAAAGAAAGTCAATGGTAAAGATGGAAGGTAAGTGTTTGACGTAGTATTTAATAACTATTTGTTTATTTTCCAACTTTAACTTAGTGTAGGAGACGACGGAAACTTTTAAATTGTACACATAATTTCCTGTTGGTAGTAGAACATGTATCAGTTTTTTTTTTACTAATTTTCAAAACATTGTAAAAGAGTGTGCTTGTTGAAAGTAAATTTTATCTCAACATTTAATTTATTGCGATTTAAAAAGAACATATAAAGATAATGTACGCGCTTGCTAGTCACCTGACATGAGATAAGAGAGCGCACTATGGAAAAGCACAGGCAAGGCTGATCTCAGATGGTGACAGCGTGTTTGGTAATAATGTCCACTTTTAAATGTCAATTTCAGATATTTTTTTGTATTTGTTTGATAAACACAAAACGTATTTGTTACTGACTGTAACTAGTACACAGATGCATCGTTTTTAACAGAGATACAATCATTGCTTTTGTTAACTAATTTTCAATGTTTGACACAAGTTTCAACACGTTCAACAAGTTGGAAGAACCTATAACTTAGAGATTATTTGATCAGTGGCAGAACTACTGAATCATTGATCAAATAACCACTACGTCCAAGACCAAACACAATGCGACACCTATCGCGATAAATGTGCAGTATGGTTTTACGTGCCGTGTGGGGACGACCGTAAAGAATACACTTCTCCAGCGCCAACAGGAGGCGTGTCGTATGAGGAATTTGTCCCTGTAGCACACGACGGCCAGCAGCGTCTGCGTGCGAAATCTTATAAAAAACTGCGCTCGCCAACCCGCCTGCCAAGCGAGGCGAGTATTGGCAATCCCCCCCCGATGATAGGTCATTGGGGGAGGCCTGTGTTCAACAGTGGACTTCCTAAGGCTGAAATGATGATGATGATGGTTTTATATGAAATTATTGACATCTTGATATTGTGTAAGTGTGAGTTTTACTCGATTGTCCCACCAAATGAAACGGCGGGTCTATAGTTAGTATTCGTAGTATTCGTTAGTTAGTTAGTAAAATCTAATTAGTCCTAATTAGATTTTATAAAAAAAAAACCCAACAGACGTAATTTTAACAAACTATGTCTTTCAAATAACACCTTATTTAAGATATTATTTTATTCACAATTATTAATAGCAAAGATCGATTTTTAATTGCTTTGAAAACAATAAATATTTAGTCATTTGACTTCGTTTAGGGCTACATATTAAAGATGTCTCCACAATCAAGTAATCCCATACAAATGTTGAAGATATCGCTTATTGACAGGTCATAAAAAGTAGGTCAGTTAATTGGTCGTGTCATTATCCCTATTTTTCTATGAAGGGTTAAGGTAAAGAGCACTGCACTAAACTAAGGTAGCGCCACTTTTAAAGAAAGCGCCAAAAATACATTTTAAACAAAGCGTCAAAAGTTATTAGATAGAAAATAAACAAGGACAAGAACTTCCGCTCCATTATGGCGCACTTTTTTAAAATAAAAAATAAAGAAACAATCAATTGCTTATCATTTCTAATCGCCTGATTTAAAAAATAAATACTCAAACAAAATGAGTGAATTGTTTAAAATGTTCTAACTTGGCATACCTCAATCCGTCGACAACTGCTACATTCATACCATACTCTGCCTACGCTAGCGCCATTTTGGAGGGTTCTGGAACTGTTACTTACTGCTTTAGCTGGACACTATCAAGTTTCCGCCCATAAGAGATAGTACCCCTCACCTCTACCCTCCCATTGTGAGTAGACGTGTGACGTGCGCAGTGGTTACAGGAAGTACCGAGCGCCGGGCACGCGGCGGCTGCACGACATCCTGGGCGTGGAGGGCGGCGGGCCGGCCGCGCGCCGCCGCGGCGAGCCCGGCCACTCCGTCTCCGACTACCTCAAGTTCAAGGTGAGTTCGGCTTTGGGTTAGTGCTGGGCTAGGAATACCAGTATCTACAAATACCTGTATCGGTGGGCTCGCGACATACCGGGTCCGGTTTGTACCGGTAATGATAATACAGGTATTATTTCTTGTATATCGGTATAGTAAAGGTTTTATACCTTTAACATACCGGTATTTTGAAGATTTATTACAGGTATTGATACCGGTCCCAGCCAAGTTAACCGATGTCAAATGTGCGAGTAAAAAAATAGAAGTGTATCTTCACTCAGCGCAGTGTCGTGTGCTTGACAAAACGGCAACATCGCAAATCGCTCGAGTCGAGCACGCCCGACCGGTGTGTGCGTGTCTGGCAACTGTACTGGCAAGTTCGTAAGAAAATACCGGTGTTATTTAGATATAAATACCTAAATTGTTGTAATACTTGTAATACAGGAACCGAAATAGAAGATACGGGTATAACCCATAATTAACCTGTATTTTCAATACCGGTTCAGAGCTCGGGGCCCGTGTAGTCGCCAAATGTAAACTAGCATTGTGGTTTCAAATACCAACAATTTTTTTTTAAAATATGCTAAGAGTTGTCAAAAGCTACACAACATTCTGAGCATAGCATTTGTTTCTAGTGCTTATACTTCAGGAGAAATTAAATATATCTATCCATCATCAAACTTCTTGAATAAGATGTACACTCAGGATTTTCAGTATTAAACTTGTATTTCAAGGTTGAACAAACGTTTTGGTTGAAATTAATTTCTTCTATGACCTCTCGACATACGCTTCCTAGTTTTGACATTTCGGAAACACCAATTGCAGGACCTAATCCTCCGCATGCTGGAGTACGACCCGAAGCAGCGGGTGACGTCGTACTACGCATTGCAACACAATTTCTTTAAGCGCACAGCCGACGAGGCCACCAACACGCAGCAGCAGCAGCAGCAGCAGCACCACCAGCACGGTATGTCCACACACAGTGACACGAACAAGACATAGGGTGCCACACACACTGCAATGTTACGACACACAATACATAATATCTAAATACACACAGCAATAATAGGTCACACAATACACAGTCTCATGTGTGCAACTAACACACTGCAATGACACGACACACAATACACAGTCCCATGTGTGTTACACATACACACTGAAATGATACGACACACAATAAATTGTCTCATGAGTGCCACATAGAACCTGCAATGACACGACCCACAATACATAGATCACGTACACACTGCAATGACACGACACACAATACATAGTCTCATGTGTGCAACATACACACTGCAATACACGCAAACAATAAATAATCTCAACTCACGTGTGCCACAGAGATACACTGTACATAAGTCACAAGTTTACCACAAACACGTTGCAATGAATGCGACACCCGTACGTCTTATGTGTGCCACACATACTGAAATAACGTGGCTCTGGCTGTACTACTTATATCATAATTAAATACAGCTCTCTGTCACATTGTACACAGCAAACTTTACTTAACTATCACTACTTCACACTTCATACACGAGGAAATTATAGTTCAACCGATTAACTGAGTCTGTTCCTGAGCGTCAGCGTAGTGACATGCGATTGGTAATATACCACACAACCAAAACAAGTAGGAGCATGGCATGACAGCTATGAGGTATCGGCGCCCACACCTCACCTCTATGCCCGGGATTCCATTACTTGCGCGTACTCGCCTCGCCATCGCCTCAACCGCGCCCCTCCTCTTGTGTATGTCATGAGCATTACTGCCGTCGTAAATGAAAACAAATGACGTTTTGGAAAACACGCTGGTAAAGTTCAGTTGTTAAATCTTTTGTTATATAAACAAACTAATTAGTATTAATATTTGTCTTTTATTTTTATTTATACTACAAAACAATAACTACAGAGTTACTGTGTATTAATTTACCACAGCAGATTAAGTCTTTAGTGTTAGGTTATTTTACAATTTATTCTTCTCAATTCAACTGGTATTCTTCTCCCTCGTTCTAATGAAATCTTGCTGTCATGCGCCTTATTGTTTTGGTCACGTAGAAGTTTATATATAAATTTGACAGATATCTGATGCCCCCTACTGCACCCTTGCAGTTACCGCAGGATCCGACTCAATTTAACGATAGAACTTTAATGTATAACAAGCAATGCGATATGAAAGTTTAAATAAGATTTAAGTTAGTAAATAATACCAATTTATTTGAAATAAATTTCCCCTTTTAATTTTGGTTTGTTTGGTCGGTGTTAAAGTAACTTAATATCACCATAAAAATGCCCCTTTTCAATCATTAAATAAAATTTTTGATCATTTGTTCATTGTAATTTGTAATGGTAATTCACTTGATGATTGAAACAGGGTGTTCCAAGATAGGCCCAGTTGAATGTCCCGATGTGTATTATTTGTAAGAACAGCAAGTACATCGCTTGTGTCGTGTTCTTCGCTAACACATAATGCTTTTGTCATCTCATTAATTTGATCTAACATTACTCATAATTTTAACCATATAATAATAAACTTGGAAGTTACCTATATGTTAAATGTTTTAATACACAATTATTTTTTTATAACCTCAGTACTCAAAGATTTTACAGAGCTAGACAGTTATGTTTCTTTAGAACTTTGAGGTCATAGAGTGCCATCTCATTCTGCGTCAACAAAGCTGTCAGGCTCTTTTTTTCTGGTTAGCATTTATTATTATACCAATCAATAATAAAGTATCGGAGTATGCATTCTGATTCAATACTTGTAACATTTTATAACTTCGCAAAATAATATTAAATGGTTACTAACTAATACGATACTAACAAATACGAGAAACAATATTTTTGACCTATTCAAACATACGCGATATTCCTATAAGCAGTGCAATCGAAATAAATTAAATAAACACGGAAACTTACTAAATCTTCGCCCAAGACACTACCCCAAATAAACTAACCAGGGGCCTACTCAAAATGATCTTTATATGCGACTCTATCCGCATCTCTCACTCGTCTCAGCATTTCAGAATGAGTGACAGAGATGAATAGAGCCGAATAAGAAAGATAATGGGGCGCTTCTTGAAAGCTCGAAGTCAATTTTAACTGCGACTGCGAATGCTGCCTACGTTTGAATAGTTCGGGTAACTTCCATCTCAAATGATCCTTAATAACCGTGTGGCGTTCAATGGCAGATGGCCCGTCGGACTCGCGATGACTAGAGCGGTCCGGCGGCCCCGCCGCGAGGCACTAACGCCGTCACCTAACGTTACCTGCCAGGTCTGCGTCTTGTTCTGTCGGAATGTCTCTCCCCGCCCCCCGCCCACACTCCGCTGTCCGTCCATACACCACGTCACTGACCTGTATAATTACCACTGGACTGGCTGTCCCATACAAATGACAAATCATTTTGTGTGCCCATTTAAAAGGCCACAAGCGAAAGTACCTACTGTAAACAAATTTTGACGTATATTGAATATGACTGCCTATCTTGCGGCTATTACTAATTTCGTTCGATGTACTTTCGCAACTGCCAATACAGTTTATGGCCTACAGCGCCAAAATGGCGATAATCAAATAGCCACGAATTTAATTTGACAGCAGCTTGTTTGGTTTATTACAGGTCAGTGCACCATGTCCACTGCATGCTGTTCGATGTTGTTCATGCATGGTTTTGTTGAAATCTGTTCGTCTGTGTTTTGTGTATCGGTGTTTTCATGATGGGTTAGCTGATAGGAGGTTTATTTTCAAGGGTTTCGACTTTTTAAATAGTGTTCTATTCTTGAGCCACTTAACTCATCAAGCTGATATATGAAGGACATTATAACAAGAGAGGGAAGAGATTATTAGGATTTTTAACGAGGCTAAAATGACAGCGCAAAATTAAGGACTAATCTTATTACAAACAAAAAAGTTCCTTCTAAATTGCAACTGAGTTTTGTTCTATCAACTCTTGAATCGAAATAAGGCCGAGTGACTAAAATAATTAGCTGCACTCCCTAGTTAACTGCATTACGTGTAATTTTATTATTATTTAAGTTGTTGAGAATTTGTAAAACGATCATCAGTAGAAGACATTAATTTATTATTATACAAAGATAAATCACTTCAAAATATATTAATTATGAATAAGTCATACATAGTTATTGATGACGATAACTTACAAAATTAGTAGGCACAACATAATTTGTTTAACGTACAGATTTCAACCGTAGGTTGTCCTAACATGCGTACGCGTGTTGCATTTTTGTCGTTTGATTTCCGCCTTCAGTATTCAGTTAACATAGATGTTATTTATGGTTCTAATGCTTTTTACTCGACACAGTATTATTTTTACAAACAAATTGCTATTTCATTCATTTCAACTATAAAATTTGTGTTGATAAATAAATGCTGTCTAAAGAAATAATAAGTTCTGTAAATGTCAGCTGTAGATTAATTTTTAATTCGAGACAGTAATTTAACGTACCTGTCGCTTTCTATGATTCCAATTGTCCAAAATATTAATTCGAAGATTTCTGTTGGTTGTAACTCGTCTATGGTTTAAAATCAATATTACCTACTCGAATTGAAAATCCGAGTTTTACAATGTATGAATTATCTTTTCAATTTTCTTTCCCCAGTCAATAATGTTATCGAATATAATAAGTTCATTTATCAACACACCACGGAAGCGTAGATTCTATACTAGCGAGTAGCGCCCTGCCTATATCCCTAGTCCCTGCAATCGTGTAGTCTACGGTCTATGGTCTACGGTCTATGGTCTGTAATCTGTAACGTGCACGTTTGTGGCAGTGGGCGGCGCCCGGCTGTGGGGCGGCGCGGAGCGGATGGACGTGGAGGCCGTGCGGCGCGACGACGACCTGCTGCAGCCCGTGTGCACGCTGCAGCACAGCCCCGTCGCCATCCACTAGCCCCGCCGGACACGGACCGCGACCACGGACGGCTACCGACCCGTGTTCCTTTCAAACTGAGTGTCAGTGTCAGTGTCAGTGTCGAGTGCCGAGTGCCGAGTGCCGAGTGCCGAGTGCCAGTGGGGAACGATGCGCAGTGCGGACCTAGTGACGCGCCGAGTGCGCCGCCCGACGGACTAGCGATCTAGCTCGGGACTCCCGGACTGATGAAACCGTATTTATAATTCTATATTTTTATTTAATGCGATAAGTCTGACTGTAAAAATATAATGGTACGATTTGTTACGTTGTAACATGTATTTTGTTCTTAATCGCTTCACTCGACCGTACTTATAGAACGTAACGATGATCGCGTGCGATCACGTCACCACATCCGGATGCGTATGGGCATGAAAGCTAGGTTTTTTTATTGTTACGCAATGCATATCAAGAACGCAATATGGTAGTAAATAAATATTGTATATAAAATTTAGGAAACCAGACTAATGGATACAGACTGCAATTTAAACTGGATAATCTATAGTTTAGTTACGATCTATGCTAGTTAGGCTTTCATTCAGTTTTTATTATCGCAAGCTTTATATTTTTAAAGTGTCGGCAACTGATGACTGAAATTCAAAGGGCCAATGAGAATTTGTTTTAACACACAGAGAAATAGAATTAAGTATTTTTTGATGCACAAAATCATTGATTTGACACCACCAATTTGACTGATTTATTAACTATTGGATTAACTGAACACGATTGCCCTCGCGTCGCAGATTTGTACATAAACGTTTTGTTCACGACCTCTGATGCTTGTGATCTGAGAGTCTCAAGTATTATTTTAAAGCATATAGGTTATTTTTGACCCATTGGAATATTCAGACGATGTGTAAAACAGAATAGTGTATAGGTAATTCTATAAAAACACAAAATGTACTTGTAGGTTATGAGAATGTTGAATCATATATAAAATTTTTGGGTATTTCAGATAGGAATTAATAAATTGAATTACATAACTGACTTGTTCAACCTTTTTGGATTTGAATCTACAATAGACTAACCTCATCGCAACAGACTGGTCGAAACTTTGTAACGGAGATATTTTGTATAGCAATACACTGAACACTGCCTTATTGTGC
Source organism: Anania hortulata (assembly GCA_963576865.1). Classification (NCBI taxonomy): domain Eukaryota; kingdom Metazoa; phylum Arthropoda; class Insecta; order Lepidoptera; family Crambidae; genus Anania; species Anania hortulata. The sequence goes on from OY756400.1 coordinate 5,943,510, forward strand.
CGGAACTTTATACGAATCTGACCCGCTACTCATGCTCGGCTTTTTGTCGCTAGTGACGTCATCCTGTATACGCTGCGCCCGCGCTGCAGCCACCCTGTATTGTGACAGTAAATGTGATAACTATACATTGATACAATGCAATTACTATTTTACTTTACTAATAATTAATTACATATCGACTTGTGTAACTCGGTTAGAAAGTATTGTAATCATTTAATGGTACTGACCTGACAGAAAAACTTAATTTTGAGTGCTTGCTCGAACAAAAATAAGCAAAGCTATATAACATTTCATGTCCATGCACGTTACCGACATGGTAATACAGCATTTTAGACAAGTAACTGCACCTTAAATATATATATATTTTGACAGTTGTCTATCACGTTGGGACCATGCTGATATAGGAATAAAATATTCATCCAATAATGTCCAGTTTGATGTTGAAAAATCCGTACACTTCTTGTATTTTGTGTGCTAATGTATTAGTAAAGGCACACGCCGTCATGTTCGTTTTCTTTACCTGTGACCTTTGACGTTCAGATTTCTATAGGAAAATCTACTTGATTGTGATTATGTAGGTGATGTTTTTTATAGATAAATATTGATTGTAAATATGAACGGCAAATGTTACAGACGGATGCAGCAATAACGTCGAAGAAGTGGCCACGAAGGCGCCTCATCGGACTAGGCCTTTGTAAAAGTATGTGCATTGAGAATGCACCCTAATCTATGAGCTTACTCGGCTCTATTTAGTTGAAGCTTGTGATACATAGTTTAAAATTTGCACATAGTGTTAGTGCAAGGTTTAGTTTAATAAGGTATTAGCTCGAAAATACCTAATCTCTTCACTATATTAGTGTAATTGAATGGCATAGGTGATGTCCAGTTATATATATATGGTCTACAGAAGTCACATAAGTAGCGGGTCCACGCTTAGCAACTTTATTCTGAACTTAAGCTTAGAAAAATATTATTATTTGAAATTATTTTTAGTTAATTGTCGACTGAAGGTACGAAAGTTCAGAGTGGAGCGGCTAATGAGACGACATGCAACAGATAGCAGATTTTTCGTACTGACTGCGTAATGTTGCTGTGAATTTTTATAAAAACACCCTCGAGTATGTAATTATTTTTAAAATTTAAATAAAGCGTTTGTATGGTAAAGCTATTTGTTTTGAAACATGAAGCATGAAAGTATTTTCCGTGTTTCTTTCTTTTCTTATAGTGCTGATAACTAGGTTCACCCATTTCATTGTAGATTTGAATCTATTTCTAATCTTGCTGTTCTGTACTATAAATTTTTGAATATCTGTATAATATTTACTGTAATACTTTTCTGCTTCATGACGTTTATAGGATTGTTAGAAAGAGTATAAGAAATAGGTATGGGACTTGTTTAATTTGATTATAGAGCAATACAATTTAATCGACGGGCAGGTTTCCAAATATAATAAGAAAATAATAAAATATATTTTTATGTAAATTACATGTTAAATATAAATATTTTTGTCAGTTTCTTTTGGATTAGAACATGAAACAGATGTATTAGATTCTGATGTTAGAATTTTAATTAGTTTGTATGTTTTTGATACCAACACATGTATGTATTAATCTGTAACGAAGCTGGAAATCTGCCGCAACATTGCTATATTTTACATAACAACTAGTCGGAAAGTTAAGTGATAAACAACACGTAAAACACCAACCTATTTGAATAGTTCTAACTAAATCCATTACTCAAGAATGGCCCTAGATGTTTGCGCTTGAGTATGTAATATACTATACTTACTATTTATTTGTACTGTGACAGTATGGAATTATGTGAAGTGTGTGACACGTGCTAACGCGCGATAAGCTAAAATGTTTATTTCCTATCGGATTGTCAGTTCGCGGGCACTGTAACAATAAAAGGATAGAGCTTTATGTCACTAAGTTTTGTATTTTAAATCAATAAACAATAGCAATGATGCGTGTATATTTTATTGCCTTATCCTTAACATCCTCCTGCGATGTGATTTACCTATTTTGTATAGCATTTGAGTCAGTAGAGAATTTCTGAATTCACAAATGACAATCGGGTGTTCGTTACGATTGCTTTTTCACGACGAAGATTAAGAAAAACTACTCCATTAAATCTTTTGGTAAATTTTTTTTTAAAGTAACTGTTCGGAAGTTCATCTTTCATCATTTCAGCCATAGGACGTCCACTGCTGAACACAGGCCTGCCCCAGGTACTTTCATCGGGATTATCAATACTCTCCACACGGCAGACGGGTTGGCGAGCGCAGTTTTTTATAACATTTCGCACTCGGACACTGGCAGCCCGTCTCATGCTACAGGAATTAGTCGCCTCTTACGACACGGCTCCTGTTGGCGGTGGGGGAAGTGTATTCTTTACGGCCGTCCCCACGCGGCACGAAAGTTACAATGGTTTAAACGTGGTCGTGCCACTGAAACGTGGAGAACTGCGCGGCCACCAATTACTTCTAACCTAAACCTCGTGGAAGTCTAATTAATTGTAAATGACAGGTTTTATTTTGTGAGAAATGTAGTGCATTAAAAAGTTAATTTTTTTCTTAGTATGTACTACATACCAAATTAAAATAGTACCTAGTATTTTAGTTTGCCTTTCCATTGAGGGACCACATTGGAATTGTTTCTGATTGTAAATTATAATTTAGTAAGATTCGGTGGTCGAACGAAATGCATGGTCGATCTCTATTTTAATGATTTTTTAATCGAGTCTTTGATCGAGTCAAAGATATTCTTTATTAATTTTCTTTGATCGAATGCAAGTTTGGTGTAGTTTGTGTTCTAATCTAATGTTTGGCGAAGTGATAAATATCTGAAACTATTAAAATATTGTACCAACTCCGCATCGACTGTCAAGTGACTTGTCTCAAGACAAGACAACCTGCTTTTATAGACCCGAATACCCGATAGCGTCTTGAAACCTGCTTAACCCTTAAATGCATAGTGTTGTCTGTATCCAACATACATAATATCGTGTATTAAAATATAATTAAAATACTGATAATTTTGTTTCTAAATAAATATTCGGAATATAGGTATCCTGTAATTGCAGCAAGCTTTTTTGAAAGTTAGATTTCTTATTAATATATTTTTTAAATTTACTTCGTAAATGAAGTTCTGGTAGAAACTTCTCTAGATTCGGGAATGAAACCTTTTTTTAATTTAAAAAAAAAAAACTTCGATGCGTGATATCGTTAATCGGTATCATAAAAATTGAAAAAGATTTGTAATTATTATAAACTCAAAAAAATACATTAAATAATCAATGAATTATATTATGAAAAGGGAAATTTACATTTCACTTTTTTCTGTTATTTTAGCATTTTTAGACAAAAACATCAAAAAAATATTTTTCTCAAAGTTAAGGTATCAAGTATCTATCTATTAAATAAGCTGTTATTGTAATCAAAAAAAATATGCATTTATGGGTTAATTTAATTTATTTTTTATATTTTTATTTGGAAAATCAACAGCTTGTGTTACAATTAAACATTACGTTCGGTCTAAATAATAGCTCTAGCCAATTAAAGAGTTCGACCGCTGTTGCGTTGTAATGTAGGATAACGTCTTCTACGAGAAGAGTAGGTAGCCTTCACTAAATCCAAGAAGAGCAATTAAAACACTATAACAAGAATCACTGCTCTGAGCTCTTAGAGCGGGATTGTCCATAATATAAAAAAACCGAAATTATTGTAAATTCAGTTGATAAAGTTTGACGATCGTCTGGTATGCTCCAGACTACAAAGCCAGGCGGTTACGGGTTCGAATCCCGCAAGGGGCAAATGTTTGTGTGATGACAAGCTCGACCATTGCTACCTAAGTCATAGTCGTACATAGTCTAAAGATGTATTAAAGATATTCGTCATCAAGTCTCCATAGTACAAGCTTTTCTTCGTTTAGGGCTAGATGATTGGTGTGATTGGAAGATTTTTTTATTGAAAGTTACAATCGGCCAAAGGTGGTTCCAATATAGGTATCCTAGTTGCGATAAGGTACCCTTCAATAAATAAATAAATTATTCTATACTATGACCAAACAATAATTTGCCAATAAGGCGACTAGTCAAATGAACATATTAAAACACATTTTTATAACCCATTGAAAATGCTCGTGGTCATCTCGTAATACGATACGTTCGCAATGTGAATCAAATGAACTTGCACGAAATCGGAAATTCGGCATTTTAATTTTCTGAATGAGTCCATAATTTATCTAAATAAAGAATTGACTTCCTTGTGTTACGAAGTAACCAGACATTGTTTCCTTGTTCATAAACGTAGTACTTAAAATTCCTTGTTCCCCCGGTTATGACACGCTACGCGCTGAGCGGCTGAGCCACTTTAGAAAAGATCGCTTTCTAAATTGACACCGCAACAGTACACCAATAATCGGATTGGCCTATGGCAAGATGGCGGGATCACTATCTGCTAGGTACATGGCGTGACGTTACTGCGAACACACAAAGGACTTCGATTTTTTTTGTATGGAGCCTGGCATACTAAAGTTGCAAGTAACCTAAAATTTTAATAACGTTATTTTGATGTACACCTATGAAACTTACGCCAATCGATAAAGAAAATAATTACTATATTAAATAAGTATGTAAATAAACACAAATGCCTATTACATATTCAAACTGAAATTCTGAACAAAGTACTCGTAAGTATATCATTTACGACAGTTTATCAAAGAGTATAATTTGTTGTTTGTATTTATCTCCTCTTTCGATTAACTTATGTTTCAAAGATTTACACCAAAATAACTTAATTTTAGGTACTTACAACTTTAGGTACAACGTAGGTTCGATGTCCCTTTTGATGAAAAAAAACCGCATAATAAATTGTTCCCACAATCACACTAATTAGTTAGCCCCAAACTAACCAAAGCTTGTACTATGGCGACTAGATAACGGATAAACATACATACTTAAATACTTTTCTAAACATCCATGACTTAGGTACAAATGCTTGTGCTCGTCACACAAACATTTTCCCCTTGCCGGATTCGAACCCGCAACCGCTGGCTTTGTAATACTACACCAGACGGTCGTCAAATTTAATATTATTCATATTACTTCTGGGTCGCCTGAATCAAAAGACATAGCAAATTAACAAAGTATCATTTCATTCCTCTTTTAATTAATTTTACGTTTAATGTTTAGGCCGCATGATTTATTCATTTATTTTTAAATGTAGTGTATTTTTGATGATACCGAGTATTAACTCAAAAAATTAATGCTTTTAATATTGTTGGTATGTATAGTAATCGTATATCCAACAGTCTTACGGTCTACTGCCTAAGTATAAGTATTTAATTTATTTTTTCCGAAAAAACTAAAAAAGAGAAGGTACTTAGATAAACCCAAAAAATGCTGGCTTGACGTCGTGAGGGCTGACATGCGTGCCAATGATCTCACAACTAGAGACGCTCAAGACCGCGCGAAGTGGAGGAGTAAATCAAGGAAAGCGGACCCTGGGCTCCAGTATGAACTTGTTGAATGTTGACTTTAATCAAAATACTGGGGACATAAGGACTGTTACAACCAGTATCTGTCTAAATAATATTATATAAGTAAGTAGATAGGTGCCGTGTGGGGACGGCTGTAAAGAATACACTTCCCCTCCACCCTCCATAGGTGGCGTGTCGTAAGAGGCGACTAATTCCTGTAGCATAAGACGGGCAGCAGCGTCTGCGTGCAAAATCTTATAAAAAAACTGCGCTCGCCAACCCGCCTGCCAAGCGTGGCGAATATTAGCAATCCCTCCCGATGATAGGTCATTGGGGGAGGCCTATGTTCAGCAGTGGACTTCCTAATCCTGGCTGAAATGATGATGATGATGAAGTAAATAGGTAGGTATTTATTGTATCTTTATTTATATTTTTTATGCATTAAATAATATTTCTAGGGATATTCTATTGCTCATCAAATACCTAAAACTATGTCTATGGGAATAAGAAACTAAGAAAACGAAAAATAACTTTTATCCGACGAATAAAATTGTCCTTTTGACATATTTTCTATACGAAAGCTTGTTGTTCAACTTATTCGTCGTATTAGATGTTAAAAAATTGGCTCTTATTAGCATATCGCTAATTTCAACAGTGCTAGTGAGTGTTCCGATAGCCGTGATCGTCTAGTGGTTAGGACCCTACGTTGTGGCCGTAGTAACCCAGGTTCGAATCCTGGTCACGGCAGTGATATTCACTGTTACGGCGGAGCCCATTTTTTAAAACTTTTTTATTTTTATCAGTGCTTTTTTATTTAATACACTTTTTAAATATTTTTTTTTTTTTTTTTACTGAAAACCTATTCTTATTTCTAAACTTTAGAATTATAATTAAAATTTTCTGTATTGTCGATCAACTGATACAAAAAAATCAGGTAATAATGCTATTATACTTAAGTAAGTACTTAGCTACTTTGTCAGAATTTTAATTTAATTTACATTTATTTTTATTTTCTAACTAGCTGTCCCGGCGAATTTTTATTAGTTATTCTGCTATTTGGGGCAGAGACAAATCCAACAAACCAAAGACCATAACAATCGGTCCAGCCTTCTAAATGATGTAACTTCTTACCCGACTTTGTTTTATGTCTAACAAGATGTACAAATCTTGATAAACTTTTTGTAACGCGTTAACAGACGTGTTAAATGCTAAAACAACGCCATCTATGCTGCAGTTGGGTAATGTTCTTCTAAGCCAATTGCGTATGCGTAGTAATGCTTTTTACTTGGTTTGATAAATCGTGTGCTGTGAAGTCACAAAGTCGCGTAAGTTTGCCTTGCGGACCCAACAGGTGGCACGACTGGTTTTTGTTTTGGTACAGTAACCACGCAGCTGTTCGCTATCAGAGAAATACGTGAGAGAAAAGGAGTGGTGATTAGGCCTGTCTTTGCCAAAAATTTAAGTTTTTTATATGGTTCGCGGACGTTTTGCATCTTGTGCTCGTGCGACATGCATTTAGAAGTGGTATTACGTGTCCTATATCGTTTGTAGCCCCTGAAAACAACGTTAATTGGTGCAATTCGCGATGTAAACGTTGGTTATGACGTTTACTACGGTGTTTTTGTGTGTGTGAGTGTCGTGACAGCATTGGCGCTGCCGTTGAAGCGAATCTTGTAACGGAACACTCAGTGAATGCTTTTGGGTAAGTTAGAATTATGTTTTGGCAATAAAATATTTTAACCTATGCAGCTTGCGTCGGGTGAAATATTGTATGTATGCAGCACGTTCAGTGACCTCGTTTCGAGAGCAGTATATTTTCTATCGAGAGGCGATTTCTCGCGCTCGGTAGTCGGTGTTTTTTACTGTAATATTCACAGTAATAATTATCGGAGTTCCGCATCTGTGCATTATTTGATTAGTCAATTCCTTATTACCTGCATTGTAGTTAAAATTGGCGAGAATAGTTCGGACTATTGTTGCATGTCAGTCCTTTTTATCACCCCAATGTTGATTAGAATAAGGTCCAAAAATGTTTGTTTGATCATTGAACAGAAGTTTCAAATGTTTAATTTTTAGTAGGTTTACGGTGTACCGTATTCGATAGGTACTTTAGATGGGTAACATTATATAGTTAAATTAAATTTTTATAGCTGTCCTTATCAATTGACCTGACTACAATTTTAACGCTGCGACCATTTATGTAAATGCTAACTAAGAAGGTTTATAATCGTATGAAAATTAGGAATACTTAGTTAAGGATATCGTTCACGGATAGGTAGACCCATGGACTTTATATTACTTCGTGGACCCATTGTGACTTTCAACCATGCATAAATAGGCCACGGGAAGTACATCATTATCATCATTTCAGCCATAGGACGTCCACTGCTGAACATAGGCCTCCCCCATTGACTTCCAGATTGGCCGGTTGGAAGCGGCCTGCATCCAGCGTCTTCCTGCGACCCTTACCAGGTCGTCTGTACGGTGTAACGGGAAGTACATACCCTAATAATTTTGATCGGCTTGAGAGTGTCCAAATATACGGCAATTTTTTGCGGCATAAACGGTCGTATCCTTTTTACGTTAACTGAGAAAAAAAAAAAAAAATTTTTTTATTTGATTTTTTCACAGCTTCAAAAAACTATAGTATAGACCTGAGAATATCGTTTTTATTTCAACTCGAAACTTCCACGCATTCCTGAGATAAAGACAGACAGATTAGAGAGAAGGACGGACAACAAAGTGATCCTTGAAGGGTTCCGTTTTTTTCCTTTCGGGGTACGGAACCCTGATAATAGTAAATATGCGCCAAACACACCAATTGTCATGGTCTCGAAGTTTAGTCAATGAAATTCGTGGTTTACAATGTCCTAAGAACTCGAATGTTATGTTCTTAGGATTTCGATGTAAAGGAATATATATAATACAAAAATATATACCTATATGTCTCCTGTACTGTTGACTGTAAATTGTGATACTGTTAATAACTTTACTTATAACATAATATTATTATGTTGAAAAGTTGGAACTATAGGTTGGTTTATACCACTGTTTGATCTGTCGGTTTTCAAGACAGACATTGAATTTTTAAATAAGTAGTCTAATAAATAATACTCTGAATTTAATCGCTGATTTTGTTGGTCACAAGTAGTAGAGAGTCGATAATATTTAGTATTTATTACATTTTAGTTTTGGCATGCAAAAAAGCTGCAGCCTGCACGTCTAGCTAACTAGACAATTACCTACTATTGTCATCAAAACACCGTATGCTGCACCTTATCACATAGCAAAAATCACAAGGATCTGTTCAACAAGTTAAAGATTTAGACCTCATGTGCAGCTAATCACAATACAGATTTTTGCTGTTCAACATGTTGAGTTCAATATCAACAGAAAAATTAAGGTTTTGTGGTAGGTTGCCGCTGTACCTACTAGCTGCATTCCGTGGGGACGACAGGATAAGTGGACCCCAGTCCCCTCTATGGACCTATTATGGGTGGCGCTGCGGCGTAACAAACTAGCCCTTGTCCTTATTTTTAAAGCCACAATAAAATTAATATTTTACAGCATAGCTAAATGAAAAGATAGCATAGTACTTAAGTGTGAATACTTTTTCCTACCTTTCCTTTCCTTACCTTACTTGCTAACTCATAGAAGAAATTTAAACAGTAAGTCGTCAACGTCTTTAAAACAAAGCCGTTCGATATAATTATTACTACAGGTATTATTACATAATTCATTACAAATTACGAAAATGTGTCTGGACTTCGGGTTCATCCTATTATACACTCTTTTATGATAAGTCCTCATTATAAAAATATACAGTTCTATTCTAGTGAGTACCTACCTAGGAATAAATTGATGAGCCGACTCTCATCATATTGACCTTTTAAATAAAAACGAGTTCATTAAACTGCAAATTATTTGACCAAAAACAGAAGCGTCTGGTCTACGCGATTGAAAAACCGTTAGAAGTTGTCTGCTGCCTTGTCATCGTATGGTAATTTATTACCATAATAAATAATTAAGCTTTTTAGACGCTATGTTAAATTGATTAATATCATTCTTAATGATTTCTTTAGAAATATACGAAAAAAAGCCAGTATTATCTACATGCTTACCTACTTAAAGGATCTATCTGTGTCCAAAGTACATTAAAAACAAAAATTTTGCGATGGCGATGAAGAGAACGTTTAGGGAAAATATTCCAGATACTTAGTAAGTTACTTTTATTTTTATTAAAGACTCGGCGTATTTTATTTATTAACTTTTTTATTACCGAGTGGGCGCGTGAAACGGCTTACGTAGGCGAAATGATTGCCAGCGAATTAAAGCACTACCCGAGTTCTGAGACATGACAACCCATAAAGCCTACTTCAGATAAATGTTTCTTTTTTATTCTCTTCGCAATAATATTTAGCATTGTTTCACCAAGCCCTTTGTAACACCAAAACTTACAGGATATAAATAACACAAACATAAAACCTCTACGGAGTTAGTTAATGAAGATTTATTTTTACAACAGTCACGCAAAACGACGCAAACTTCATTTGGAAAATGACAAACGTCACCCAACAAAATTAAACTCCAGTGTTATCCTAAACCAGCAAAATTCTCCGTCACAGGCGCAAGTACTTTACGGACGTCGGGAGAAATGTTTTAAAGTTGTTCAAGCGGTTCACTGTTACGATGACCTCTAAGAGGCTTTCCATCAAACGAAGCCGCGAGCAGAGCGAGAAGAGTGTTGACGCGCTTCCCGACTTGGCGCTAGCAGCTATTGCGTCATACAAAAAACAGAAAGAAGTGAGCGATTTCATAAACTTCCTCCTGGGCGCTCTCGAGCGGAACTCTGACTGGCTGAACACCGTGGTCAACAAGCAGAATAACTTCAGATGTGCCTTCATGGCCGGTGCCGGTCCAAACAGATTCCAACTCCAAGAAATTATCTATCCTTCCAAAGAAGACGACATCAAACTCGAAGTCGAACTCAAAGACTCTGAGGATCATGACAAAATCGCCGTAGCAGCACTTCTCAAACTGTCCAATCTAGACATAGACAACTTGTTGAGGTACATAAAAACACGTTTATTTGAAAATCCGATGTTGAAAGAAGATCTGATGAAAGGCAAGGCCATGGGCGTCAGTTTCGCGGTGCTCAGGCCGTTTTCTGAGAAGCAGTACCGCGTGATGGAAAGAATTGTAATCGGGAGCTCGATGAAGTGCCCTCCCTCTCCCATTAAAAAAAGGCGTCGGGATGAGAAATTGTTCATTGGCCCTCCAATAAAGAAAACGAGGCGCGTAGTGTAGCGGGCTCATTTGCAGAACCATCGAACACCAAAATATCTCGCGATGGAATGGGCAGTCGTTACGGTGCACCACAGTGTCATGTACAATGTAATGGCTGCAATTTGGAACGACTGTAAAATGCGAAGCTCACAGTAAATTATACTCATTTTTGCAATGATCGTTTCCGATTACCTATGATGGATGGGGACGCATTTGTGGCGAAACGGAGCGTTTTGACGAATACTCTTCCATTATTACTTTCATACCCCGTGCTATTGTTATTAAAAAGAGCTATACAAACACATTTACATCGTTTTAGTACCTGCTTTGTGGTAGAGAAAGGAACGTTAATACATTTCTGTGGCGTAGTCATTATATTAACACTGCGGTAGTGTTCTGCTGCTTTCCTGTTTACTGAGAAATTGTAGCTATTTTATCTACTGTCAAAAGGAGGTCATAACCGCTGATACGTAACCTGTATAAAATGAAGGCATTTTAATAAGAGCTGTGCCTATTGAGAATATTTAATACAATGTCATATCTATGGAGAAAAATCTATCTGCTTATCCTTTCGATCAAGGTCTGCTACAGCTAGTATTATTAACCCAGAAAATCCACTGTGAAATAAAAATCTTTAAGAGCTAACAGGGAACACCGAGCTCTTTAGGTGGCCTATTGTTTCAATCCGCAGTTCAATATCAGGATACACAGTTCAATAAGTGTCTGAGAAACGTGTCGGTAATTAACTTCAATAGTTCCCTCTGCTAGTCGAGTCTTTTTTCATCGCAGCGCAGCCGACTAACAAAGATCAATATCTCGGGAATCAGGCCAGCCGTGCGCAAACTTACAGCCTCAAATCCTTCCACCAATAACTTATTACAATAGCATTCGCTACTCAACTGTGAAGAGTGAAACAATAGTTTTTTCCTGCTCGCTTTGTGCGAGATGCCTTCTGAATACGGCAGCGTAACTTGGAAAGTTCTCGATCTGCTTATCGGTAGACATAAATCAATTTGAATCATGGCAGAGGCTGAGTATAAGTTCGGTCCCTCCTGAGCCCTTTTTCTAACTCGGGCCCGACCATACGGATTAAGGGACCGCTGACCGTTGCGTAATTGGCGTAATAGTTATGTGATTTATTGGATTTATGAAATTCATGTTCTGCGTTTGCAATATTTTTTATTGTATTTGTGTCCTTTGCTGAATAGGAGTTTCTTGAAACTATTTCTGGTTAACCTGGCAGCACAGATAGATAGATAGATAGATAGATACTTTTTATTGCACACCACACAAAACAATCACTACAGAAAAACAATAAATTTAGAATGGTACAATTTAGGCGGTCTTATCGCTAAGAGCCTTCTCTTCCTTTCCATATAATTATACAATTATGTAGTTAATTTTCGTTTGTTTTAAAGCCGAGTATGTCCCCTGCTCATACATAAACTTGTTCTATCGTCCAACAAGGGGTCGACATCAAAATCTCGAAAAACAAAACACTTACTTGTATTAAATGTTCAATCAGCTGTTACAATTTGTATGGAGAATTAGATTCATTCTTCATTCAGTTCCCACATGCATTCATTCAGTTTATTAATTTAAAAAACAACTTCAGCTAATGAAATTACAACACAGATGATATTTCAAGATGTTCTAACATTAACGAAAATACCTATACATTTACAGTTTTTGTAGTTCAAGTTAAAAGCGTGCATGCGTGTGATGCATAGTATTTAAATACTATGCATCACACACAGCACTCTCCCCGGCAGACACACGATTCACGTTATACTCCTTCTAAAGATTGAAAACAAACTTGATGCACCATTGTGGCGAGTTGCAATTCCTTCAACGTTGCTCGGGGAACGATACATTTTATTTGTTCTGTTGTCACCGCAGTCGTGAGCATTCCCGCTTGTTCTTTAAGACTAGTGAAAAATGATGCATTGTCGCGTATAATACTGTTTCTTCTAAAGTGTTTTGCAGGCAATGCCGCAATTTGTCGCGTACAAAAAGTGGATTCCCGACAGTCCGGAGACGCTGAGATTTTGATTTCTGACCGCGGTCCAGATTAAATTTACATCTGCGATTCTCTGAACATTCCTTTTCCCTCTAGATTTCAACCATTTTTCTCGGCGAGCTATTAGATTTTCCATTCAATGCTTTATTCTATTTTGACGTGCTAAAATATGAACTAAACGATTTTTATTGCAAATTCGAGAATATGTGTCAGTGAAAACTGTTTGGACTTACAGATTCAGGGCTGAATCTTTAAAAACGTAAGAGCTCGTGCAATATTAAAACAAACCACCAAAGTTTAATGGCGAACATCCGAGGACTTAATATAAAACGCCGGCGTTGAAAGAAAGTACGAAATTGTGTAACGAGGTTATAACAATTTTAAAAGCACAAATAAATGCATCTACGATACCAGTGAACATAAAGAACCTTCATAAAATGAAACTGCTTTTAGGGTTAAATTTTTATTTTAAACATAGCAAGGGATTTTGATGGCCCTCCCACGTCGTAGAAACGCGTTATCTTTAGATTTAGAGCTCGTGGGCAATAATAATACGCAGTGGAAATGGTGATTCAGAGTGGCATGGCAGTCGCGGGTGAAGGAATATGTCATACCTTGTGATTTACATGTCGCTTCTCCAGGAATTATAGCTGCAGACATTGATACGCACAAGTGAATTCACATAACATACGGAGCTAAGAGACAGATGTCAGTTGTAATTTATGCTAAATTTTAACCAAAAAATAATATAATAGTATTGCTGTGCTGAGCATTTAAAAAGGGCATAGGCATTTTTTATAAGAAATCATTATTTTACATTTTTTTATGTTTGTTTTAAAAAAATACTTCTAAAAGGTGTCTGCTAATGTAGGTAGATGGGTCGTAAAGTAAACTAAGCCGATATAGTCTCACAGCCCACCTGCAGGCCAATATGAGGTGGTTTGGGTCAACCCACCGGTTACACTACGCAAGCCTAGTGCGGATTGGTGAGGGAGTGTTGTAGTCAGTAACAAATAAACCTTATTGTCTGTTAAGAGCAGCACACACAGAAGGCGTGGCGAGCCGTCCTGCTAACACCATCTGTCTGTAGGCGCCCATTTAAACGTATGTTATAAGACCTGCCGTACTCCCGACCCGACCCGTCGCCGTCCCGCTCACGCTTTCTGTGAGTGTTACGCTTAAGGCTAGTAGGGCCCCTAAATTAGAGACTCAACGTGTGTACTAACACGCACTTATATCGCACGAAAATTCATGATAACAGCGTGCAATGAAACGTGACTGTTACTACAGTCGCTGCGTCTTGCTTGAGGTAGCGAAAAATGGGGAAAATAATACATTGTGCATAGACGCAATTGTTAGATAAAAAAACCCTATGCACCTTTTATAGCTATTAAGTTGACCTATCATTCGAAGTCTAAACATTGAATCCGTCAAGTGGTTACAAAGAAGAATTAGGTGGCATCTTTTTTGTATTATTCTGACGATTTCGGCTTAAGTAGTACACTTTTTGAAATCACATTTTAGTTTATATTTGGCGACTTTAATTCCTTTAAGGACTCCGCTGACTAGGCTTAACGATTAGTAGATATCAAGCTATATTAGTCAGAACCAATTTTTAATGTGCCTTTCAAAGCACGGAAACCACTAAATATGGTCGTAATGGTCACCCGTCTACTTATTCTCATTACCGCGGCGTGATTTACTTAACTTTAGTAATCAATACCACCGTCACTTCTGGGCTACAAGCATTTCTCAATGTCTACATACAAGGTAGATCTGTATTATATCCACTGGATAATATCGTCGGAATAAAGTCGAAGGTCATTGGCATTTTTAAATGACTGGGCCATTCGGAAAATTTCGAAGTAAACTCCCGGTACAATTACCGATACGTCCCCGGACCCCTATTTAACCCCTGATCCTGCTACAATTTTCATAACGACACTTGTTTTCGTAAATAAGTCAGGTTAATGTTCCCAAAGTGACGTCTCCCCTTAATAAAACCCTACTCGAATCAGATTAAATGGCGATTAATGTACATTTAAGTATGTCATTATTCGGCTTGGTGCACCTAATAATATGGTAATGTTTAACATCTAACATCATTTCTTATCTTCAAAGAGCAAAGGGAAAAATAACTGCATCTTAGCCAATCTGCTCCCAGGAACTGTTCGGTTACAAATTGCCGACCGGAAAACCACGTGACACTATATGACTTGACCTTGACTGTCGCGTGATTTACCGATTGTCAATTTGCTATTAAGGTTTCTGAATCAGGGGCAATATCAGGTACGAAGATATTAAAATAGTTAAAAAAATACTAAGTATTTATGCAATTTTGTAATACTATTTCGAGCTGGTTAGACGAACCCCTGCATTAAAATTGCGTAGTTTGTTGCAAAATTTTGTTTGCATATTGTATAACGTAGCTGGGTTAAATTGCGGAATACTTACACAATTATTCTATACTTTACTTAATTTTCACTTTCCTGTAAAATTAAAGTATTAGCCAATATGGACCTTAGTGAGTTAGTTCAGTTTTTTATAAAACCAATCTCTGTATTTTACTAACAGAAGATAAATTATTGTAATCAGGGTTTTTTACAAGCAAGCAAGTTCACTGATAGTCGTCAAATGTACAAAACATGTCGTCAACCTACCACAATATCGGTCAAGAAGATTTCAAATTTTGTTAGAAGTTAATAGGTACTCAAGCAATCCTCTGCTACTAAGGCCTAAAAGTCCCAGCCTGGTTAGGGCCCTTCAAAATTAACCACATCCTATTTCTTTCCCGCACAGGTGATCCATCCCCGCTAATGTATTGCTTATTCGGTCACACATATGACACCTTTCCGCACTTCCATAAAAATGGTATGGTTAGGGCGACCACATTATCCGTATGTTTTTGCCAAAAATTTACTGGACGAAAATATATATATTCGTCCTACTAAAAACAGCGTAAAAAATATTGTATTTTTTGGCATTAATAAACAATATTAGGTGCTTTATACACAAATATTTATTCTAATATTTAAAAAAAACGTGTTCTAATAAAAATTTACTTAGTATGATGGAAATATCAACATTGTTTTCTGTTGCACACGATGCAAAAATTAAAGTCTAGCTAATGGATACAAAAAGAACTATGTTTACTTTTTAAATTAATATTAGCGACCCGCCCTGACGTTTGCCCGATATTATTTATAAATCCAGAAACCTAGACGTGCAAACAACAACTAACCCAAGTTGCATTGCAGAAAGATTAATAATATAGGATAGAGATTGGAACTGTGGATAGAACAAACAAAAAACAGCATTCTTTTTTTATATTTTATTAATAAGAAATTGTTATTGAAATATGTCAGGCATTTTGTGACGTGTTTTAAGTAAAACCAATTTTTAAAATCAAGTGGATAGGTAAATATACATATTACAGTAACGTGTACCGGCCTTGTCTTGTATTTCGGTCCGTTCATGGTCACTGCGGGTCCCATTAAAAACCGGGCGATGTGTCGGCCCACATCTGCCGTGAGGTAATTCATCGGCCTTCCAGCTGTCCACCTGCTTCCCTCAGCCTGTGTCAGCCGGGCTTAAGGCGAATAAAAACGCTTTGTTTATTTATTAATGTGTCCGCCCGCTACACACTTAGCCCGAATTAAAGGCGACTTGGCAGTCAGTAGACTTTTTTTAATAATGAGAATCTGTGTACGTTATAATTCAATTTATCTTTTAACTGCGGCGGTAAACTGGCCAAAAGCACAATGTTAGTGACAACCAAATCGTAACTAAATTAGAGATTTTTTTTTCCCAATTTATTGTCAGTAAAATTTATCTATTGAATTTCTGTTTAGTTTGGTTTGAAACAACGTTATTATTTTTATAACCGCAATGTTTTGCACTTTATAAATCTACTGTCAATCAACTTCATTTCATATAAGTATTCATTATTGATTCCAATGCAATCTTATGTATTTACCTTATCAAGTCACGAGGTGATATAAAACGAACATTATTGGCATTATCCACACTCAAGTTTGTCCCAAAACAAAATCGCCAATTTCACCCCGTATACCCTTTTCCATTTTTTGATAAACGAGTCGCTTGATCGAACCGAGGAGGGATCTTCCTTGATAATATCTCGTGGTAGGACAAATTTGTATGTTATGTCGGCTCAGCCCGGGCCTGGTAGATAAAACCTTCCGGGAACTTATGCTCCCGAGCTCTCTCTGCGCTTATGAGCGAAATAGAGGCTGTTTGGAAGGATTTTTAGGATTCTAGTACGCACTTTCGGGAATCAAGTACGAAATCACATGTGAATGAAAGAAGTTTTGTACATCGACACGCTGTCGGCCAGATGACTTCATTGTAACAGGATGAGTTTTTTTAACACTCTTGTCCGGTTTGGCTGTTACAAAATCAGTTATTTTCGATTATATTTTTAATGTCCATTACTAATTGCATCTTCGAAAGGGGGTTCCTTCTCGCCTTGCCCTCAACACCATATCTTACTCATGATAAAAAAAACTATAAATCTATTCCCTCATGCTGATTATGTGTTTTCAACGAAACGAATACCATTTCATATCAACATCTCAACGAAAATGGTTTTGTTATCGATTCCGTGCGTCGTTCGACAATCTGTCCCCCATAAAACATCCAAACTTTAAATATGAAAAGAGACAAGAAAATCGCGCTGCTTTTTCAGAACCCATAAATATTGTTAGATAAATATGTATCATTGTCCGCTGTCACGCTCGTGCAGCTCCGCTATAAAGATGTGTTTGTAAGGGGTTAAAATTCAAATAGTCTCCGAGTTGAGAATAAAGGAAAAGAAACTACGATTTCACTTCTCAAAGAAATACTTCTTTCACGTTACGTGTCGATTTGATGTTACTCATAACACGTTGTTTTTCATGGCTACAGCGAAAAATGTTGTTTATTTTTCCCGGTACAAAATACGGAATATTGTACGCACATAATGTAACGGGACAACTTATAAAAATAGTGCCTGACCTACATACGTTCTGTGGAGTCACGTTTTTAATTAAACCAATTCTGTTAAATGGAGAACAAAAGTGTAATATTCTTTATGCAAGTCACATATTCGTATGTGAGTTGAACGTTTTAGCGCCAGTATAGTACCAGTCGAAATTGGCGCGGTCTGAAAAATGGTAACCGGTTTAATTATTTTTCTTATGTTTTTCTTTCTTTTATCAAATATTTATGTAGTCTATTTACATTTTTCAAGTCTTAAATACACATATAAAGTTTCGTGTAAAAATGTATGCACAAGAAATAAATCCGCAAGCGGATACAAGTTTATCCATCCTTTCAAAACACGGTAACACAGGCGCGTCCGTAGCTTCCGGAAGTCAGATGACGAATGCCCACATCTTCGCCCTGGGACGGGATATATAATGCGTGAAATTACTGGCTTCAACTATCTTCATATATTTCACGAATAACGTTCAGGCGATGAAAAATACATGTATTTATTTAGGTTTACTTTTATTTCGAGGAAATATTTAGGAAAAACGCTAAGGCTTTGGCGTATTTGTTTTGTATATTATTCTCATTGCTAGAATACCTTTTTTTAACAATTTTATTTGCCAAGTCTGTTAATACATTTTTCTCGGAACTATTACTGTTCTCTTACTTTTAAAAACGAGGCTATATTTCTTAGATTAAGTTGTTTTGTTCCGAGTGTGCGCTGTTGTTATTTAAGACACTGTTTAAGAAGATAGTGTAAAGAAATTACAACCATATATTTTATCTTTCCACCGCCCGTTGAGATATCGCCTGATGCATGTGGAGCGCAGCTTGGGGGGTGGTCACGTTCAGATACTCGAGTTTAATTACGCGGTGATTAAAGTTCTGGACCGGATTACAACGGAATACAGTTTCTCGCGAGCTCGGCTTCTTTGGCGCCCAGCGTGGTGCGACGTTTTGCTATTTAACAGAGCTAATAGATTACAGAAGCTGTGAGAACTTTCCGCTAAAGAATGAATAAAGTAACACAAACTCACAGAGACTTAAAAGTACCTTTATTTTTCAGTAACAAATACGAGTGAAACAAAAAACTGGGTGCATTTTATTGTTTCAGCGTATTAAATATAAATTTATGAAAATGTTTCTCTTTTTACATTAGGAACCTCGAGTGTAGCTAAAAAATGTTGATTAAGGTGGCTTCATTATCACGCAGTACATTTTGCCTTTGAAGGGGCTTGTTAAGTGCATATTTGATGGATATTTGGCCCAAAAAAGGCGGTAGCGTCGCACGTAAGTCTTTATTAAAAATTCAAATGCCGGGGATGAAGTCGCTTCGTGGGTGAGGGATGGGAGTTGATCTCCGAGATCATGATTGAACATTTTATATTCACTTCGGCAGATCGATGCGGCAGATACGTGAATTATGAAGCACTATATTAAACTTAAACAAGCTCGCTGGGTGGCAGAAAGAATCTGAGGGCTTTATGTTTGTGATATTCATGAGTTTTTCCAAAATGACATTTCGTTTAAAACATTTCGGAGTTGAAATAATGTCTTGAATTGATAAAAGCCAAATTTTTAGAATAGATTCCATAAAATTACTAACTTTTAGTCATGGTAATCAAAGATTCGGTCAAGAAAGAAAGAATTGCCCTAAATTAATGGGGGAGGCAGTCTTTGAACATTTTATTTAATAAGGCTTTGTGGAGCCCTTCGTACATAATTGTAAATTAATTGCGATCTCAGGAAAAAGGGACCTCCTAATAGCTAATTAGACAAACGATAAATTATATTTTACAGGCTTGTAGGTAGCACCTCAAGGTCCTACGTGCTCATTGTGCGGAGCTGATATTAAATAAGATAATTTAGGTTTCACGTTTTGCTGAATATTTCAAGAAGTTTTCGACTGTAATACATTTTTGCGGCGTTAGTATTTTTTTAAATGAGTTTTCTCGTATTTCTCAGTACAAGCTAGAAGTTTTCTCATCTACCATTCGTCCCACGGAGCAATCTTAATAGACAAACAAGAAAAAGGATGAAATATTAGATTTCTCACGGCGGTGCGAGGTTTCAATCGCGGCTTGATTTAATTAAACATGGCCTCATGGGGTTTCCTCCTTGCTCTTTTATATAAAATGCTTTATTTTCTGGTCTATTTTTACTAGACGTTTCCGTCGAGACGCTATCTATATTACTGAAGGAAATATCGTCTTATGATGAAGCTGAGCTACTATTAATATTCATAACAGTATTAAATCTTCTAATGCTTCTTCTCATTGACGTAAAATGAGTTTTCGACTTATATTATTTATTTGGGTTGATTTTGATGTCTTCCGCTTGGTAGGTCAGCGATGGCTGGCAGCCAAAACCTTATTTGGCCTGCTTCAATATTATGATTGGTGTTTACTTCTCAGACAAAATGATTTCGTTAAAGTTTTTTCTGGACGATGTTGCTAGAGCAGATAAATTGCAGTTGGATTATGCGACTTCGTATTTGGAGTTAAAAATGTACAGATTTGGCTATTTACTTTCCGGTGGTTCAGCGCCATCTGTCCTGTTTTGCGCGCAACGTCGCGTTTATCTTGCTAACCGTTTTTCGTGGAAGTGCAGTCGCGCACGAAATCCAGGTTTCGCGTTCAGGGCAAGGATGCCCTAAATAACTATGCTGTAGGTATTATCGATACATCCACGATGACATTGTGTTGCTTTGTAGCAGTATCGTGATCATTGTAACAAAATTTGAAGCAAAATAAATAATACAACGTTTAGTTAGACAGAATCAATATGAAGAAATAAGAACAATGCCTAGAGACCCAGCCCATTTTTACCATGAAAAAAACAAAAAAAACACCAGCATAATCAGCTCACCTCAGTCCACTGCTCTGCCTCTTTCAATGTATGCCACTAAACCTGATCCTCGGCTATTCTTTTCCATCCACTGCCAGCAGCTTGTGTATATCGTCGCTCCACCTTGTCGGTGGGTGCCCTACGCATTGTTTTTTTTTCTTGTTTTTGTGTTTCCTATAGATGATTATTCATTCCTCTTTGGCTTAATTCTTAGGTCTACGCAGACAAAGTCGCGGGCAGAATGCTGTGTTTTAGCAAATAATAAATAAAGGTGTAGTAAAAAGTATAAAAGTGCACTGTCATCGATGGGAAATATTGAATTCAATTTATTGTGGTCGCGCTGCATTAAAATTATCGACAAGTTTCGGGCAACCCTAATTCCGTGTTCGGGGCAGTTATTTCAGCTGCAAAATGTTTATAGCCGTAGGATGCAATGTTGATTAAGTTGAAGTTATGAGCGCCTGAACAGACGAATTAAACGTTCAGGTAATGAACAAAGAAAATGGTAACTTCTGGTAATCATGTATCGTGCATTAGGTAAACAAAGTTATAAGTTTCGGAGCTGTTTTATATTCCCAAAGAGTGCAACGCAAACCTAGCAAAAGTTCTGCAATAAATCTAACAAGATTTATTTATCGTAACTCGGTTTCAAAGGTGTATTTAGTTATTTGAAGCGTTTTCTGCCTATTTCTGTCCATTAAACCATTGGGGTTTAAATTTTCAAAAAGCTAAGGTTAGATTTAATAAGATTAATATATTTTTTAGTTTCTCCGAAAAGTATATAGTTTATATTTATTGATTTTTGAAGTTATTATTGTAATAATTTTTAGATATTTTGGTTACCCTAATAACTTTTGCCATTAAACCAAATAAAAGCATATATACTTTTATAAACATAATTTTTTTGCTATAAAACATTTTAGCAGAAAAAAATCTACTTCTTGGCTCCTCTAGTTCGATGGTGATTACTGTCGGCGCCTGTTTGGTGTAGTAGTTTGCGCTCCGGACTACAAACGGCGCGGTTTCAGGTTTGAATCCTGCAAGTGGCAAATGTTTGTGTGATAAGCACAAACTATTTGTACCTAAGTCATGGATGTTTATAAAAGTATTTAAGCATGTTTATCGTTTATTCGTTATCTAGTGGCCATAGTACAAGCTTTGCTTAGTTTGGGGCTAGATATTTGGTGTGATTGTGAAAACAATCTATTTGTTATTGTATTGTCATCCAGAATTTTTAAGGTTGTATTGTTATTGTTAATAATGAAAACGAAATTTACTGGGTGTTGTGGTACCGTCGTTGTTTCTGATTTCTATAACACTTGCATTAGCTACTTACCTTAGGATCAGGGAGCCTACTACGAAAATGTTTCGTTCGGTATAAACCTAACAAATTGAAATACCAACTTCTTGTGTAAAACCTTTGACAATTTATGAACGATTAGAAACGGTTGTGTTTTTACCCGGCTTATTTATTATAGATGTTCATGTTTTGTCAAAGGATTGACACAGGTGAATGGTTATTCTAATTTATTAGGTTTATACGTCCGAACGAACGACACATTTTCGTAGTAGGCCTCCAGAGAAATTTATGTGAAGTTGTCCAATATACAATTTGCAGATTACACAAACTTGCAAAGTTTTAAACCGATACGACAATTGTATGTAGATTAGAAACGACTCTCAAGATTTCAATAAGTGAAGATAATAAGTATAAAGTGTACTTAATAGTTTTAAAGGTGTATTATCTTTGCTATACTGTGACGTAATTTCCCAATTAGTGTTTCCATCTGTCTAACTAATGTCGGAGTCTCAAAAATTAACAAGTGCGTGTCAGGCCACGCGCAATGTAGGGTTTCGTAGTTTCCCGTTACAATAGGCGGTTTTTGCTACCTGTTATACATAATTAACAACATCATCTAAATATATATTTTTTCTCAAGTACATTTTACTACTCGTTAACTTGTAAAGTCTACCTAGCTGTCATAGTTTTCCTAATAACTTCGTTTTAAATACGACTATCGTAAAATTTTTCAAATTTCTTAAAGCAACCATTTCGCTGGTAGAGAGAGACATTTGTCTCTAAAAAAAAAATGCACTTTAAAGCTTAATATTACGCAAAAGGATCCAAATAGAAAAATTGTGTTTGTACACCTACAATATTTTTAATCGACTATCCAACAACACACTGCGCCATGGGGTAGACGAAATTTTTTTTTATTCTACTGTCCGGGAAATCTGATGCAAAATAAATATCAAAATATAATCTTGCTCAAAGCGAGCAAGATTATATTTTTATGTGAACCAGTGGTAGTAGTCCTTTGAAAAAAATTTCGTGACTGATAACAGTCACTCACTCATGGCATGGCGTACCACCAGGGCCGTCTTAACATACCTATCCCGGGGCCCTGGGGCACACAAGAATTTGGGGCCGTATTGCAAAGTAAAAATGAAATACTGTTGGTATGAATTCACTACTTCCAAAATAAAATTTCATATCTCCGTTCGAAGTATAGTTTTAAATTTTCTCTTCTTTTTTCTAGGCTTTGACCCTCTTTTCTTTATTTTCGGGTAGCAGTTTTTCTTAGGTTTATAAATATGTTTTAGTACTTTGGGCCCCCCGTGAGGCTGGGGGCTCTGGGCACAGGCCCCATGTGCCCTTATGGTAAAGACGGATTTGCGTACTAAAACTTAACTTAGAGTATAAGGTTCAAATTCAGTTGAGAATTTTATAAATTTCTTATTCTGTTGATGTGGCTCATGTGATGTCTCAATTTGGAACTTAAAGTCTACTAACCTTAACTATAAGTTTTTCAACCGGTTTTTCCTGTACTCAAATTGAATCGGCACATCGGGGTCCCCCAGGCCCGAACCCGGGTGTACCGTTCCCGCTATGAGTTATTGTTGCGGACGACCGTTTAGGTTGCAGGGTTGCAGGTTTCTGTGGACGTAATTGTGAATAGTATTTTTACTAATATGCAGAATGACCTATGTATGTTAAGTAATACTTTTAGTATGTGCCAGATAACACACTTGTCATGGTCTTGAAGTAAGGAATTAACGTCCTAGTGTTACGAGGTACCATCATCATCATTATTTCAGCCATAGGACGTCCACTGCTGAACATAGGCCTCCCCCAGTGACTTCCAGATTGGCCGGTTGGAAGCGGCCTGCATGCCCAGCGGCTTCCTACAACCTTTACAAGGTCGTCTGTCGGTGGTCCCAATAAAAAATAACCAGGGTCTCTTCCAGCACACTCAGACTCGAAACAGTTAAAAAAAGTTAGTTTTCTGAATTGACCAGAACTGGTTCTCTTTGTGTTAAAGGCGTATTATTACCGGCATTACAACAAGAAGACAAAACAGTGATTCCCATTTCTAGGATCTTTAGTTTACGGAAATATATTATGAATTCGGCATAGACTTCAGTTCTTCTGTAATCATGGTGCTAGTAACAGTGCCAAAATATCAGAAACAATACAATGGGAGTAATTGGATCATTTTTAAGACTAATTTTATTCACAAGTTATTAAATTCGCCAGACTGACAACCCTACACAGACAGCACAATGCTACATTTCTCAGGGGTAGACGGATTTCTTATTATAATAGGGGCCGTGGCCACTACACTAATTGTCTAGGTTGACTGGCTGGCTCATCTCGACTACCATCTCATCATTTTATTTGTATATAGGTACTAACTGTTGCCCGCGACTTCGTTCGCGAGGTCCTTTGTTTAGAAAAAAATATATATCTGAATATAGAGACCCTAGTTACCTAGCGGTATGAAATTTAATTTCAGACCTACATACCTACTAAATATTAAAAATAAAACATAAAAATCGATCGAGCCGTTTCTGAAGAAAGCGACCACAAACACCTCGTGACACGAGATTTTTATATGTAAGATTGATATCGAAGATTTCAGTTTGCGTGTAGCCAAAGGGTTAGCATAGCTAGTAGGTAGACTAGCTGTCAAAATGTGAACCCAATGTGTGTATGTGTGCGTCATTCAACAAGACGCGCGAGCACCACCGATAGACCTTTGACTGTTCACACCACGTATTCTAAGTCTATGGTCTACACAATGCAGATACTATGACACGAAGGATCAAAAATGTTATATGTGTTTATTTCACGTGCATTTCTAAAGCAGTCATCCCATTGTGATAAAACTTTAGTGAGTTTTTGTGCACACAACAGGAAGGTTTTTAAAGACCACGAGAACGATGTAAGAAACAGGTGAAGCAATAAAATTAATGAACATTACAAACATAAACAGTAAATAATAGTTCAAGTGTTAAATCAATAAAGTTGTGTCCCTCGTGTAATTTGAAAAATAGAATAAAATGTAATGTAACATGAAGTCTCAAGTGTTGGAAACTTTCGCTCGTAAAACCTTTAGTTCCAGTACCAGAACAGTTTGTGTACCGAATGTGATACTTCGCTGAAAAATGTCCGTCCGGGGCCTATTCACTAAATTCGTTTCAGTTTAGTGAGATAAACGAGCTTCGGCAGGCTTGTGATCTAACTAGATCGATGCGATGTTTTCTGTTGCTTGCTATTCTTCCAATATTCAAACTATTTGGCCAAGATGAGGGTGAAAATCTATAACTATGCTGAAAGTGTGCTATAAATATTTATTTTCAACAATGATTGATGATTTTGAAAACCAGAATTATGAAGGTCTTGTTGACTTAGAATTAAGCAAGAATAAATAAATGAATAAATGCGTCAAGTATGTGTGCAATATTCATAAAATTAATTTAAAGTTAGGTATTAGTACAAGTCAGAGATTTTATTTATTACATGTCATATTTTTATAATTCATAAATTCAGTCACGCTGTAAAAACTATATTCCATTAGCCATGCAGTCAATTTAATTTTTAACTCCCTACCTTCTAAAGTTTTAATGTCATCCGGGAGGTTGTGAACAGTGTGATACACATATTAAATACATTATTTTGTAAATGTAAGTTAAACATTTAGGTTGATACAACAGATTAACATACTGTGCTCTCAGTTTACAGGCCTTGACTTCAATGAGTTTCTGAAAAAACTCAGGGTGAGACATTACAAATATACAAACATTTCTAATGTACATACAAGCTAGTGGTAAGATATTTAACTCTTTAAACAAGGATCTGCAGCTCACTATAAACCATGTATTTGTCAGCGCTCGAATACATCTTTTTTTTTTCATTCATTCATTTTTTTAGAAGCAAGGTCTCTCAGTATATGTATAAGGAAAATGAGTTAAGTAAGTATGTTCGTTTTTTTATGCATCTACAGTGGATAATAAAGTGTAAAGTTTGATGTGATGCCAATTCTGTAGTTTTATAACAAATAATAAAAGTCAACTAAGTCCGAACTAACTAGTCTTGACTTTTTTGGCTTTAGTATTTATCGTATAGCTCTAGCTGTGTAACCAGACTGTATCTATTAGAGCTGTCCTTTTGCTGTAGTTGTCCAGTCCGCCGGGCCTCAGGTGGACCAATTGTTTCAGTCGAAATCATTTACTACGCTAGGTGCTCCCTTAAGAATACATTACTTTATTTATTTAACTTCGGCCCTTTTTATTTGCCTCTTTGATTGATAACGCCTTTTATAGTCAAGGAGATAGTTGTTAAGTAATGGGAGATGTTTTGGAGCCGCTGGGAATTTAAACACAAAAAGTCTTAGAAGTTTTGTTTCTTAAGTTTCTTCAATTGAAATATAAAACCTGTTCTTAAATCATTGTTAGCTTTTTAACATACGTATGCTTTTTAACAAAAGACGGCAAAAACATTTTTTCTTTGACTTTATTTACAAAAGACTAAAGTTATAAAAAATGAAATCTTGTATCTAAGTACATTTCTCCAATATATGTAGAAAAGTGGCATCAGAATTCATGCAAAATTTAAAGAAATCGTACTCTGCTTACCTTCGAATTTAACATTTCATATTTTCGTATGCCCCATTATGTTTACACATCATCGGATCCATCTCATCTATTCGATTAAGCCCACACGAATGGGGAATTGAAATGCTTCATATCCTTTTGCTTTATTGCTATTATATCTCGATTTTCTCGGTACATAAATTTCGAGTCCTAATGTGCTCCATTCAAGAAGCCTCTCAGAACCCTTGAAGTGGTGGGTCGCGAAATTTCATCAAATATTGGTAGTATTTAGTGCTGCTCGATTGCCCGCTATCGATAATCGATAAATGGTGATTTTTTATTGATTTGATACTTTTTATATGCGACCAACATTGACAATAATATTAATACTCATCTACTCATACAACACAGCACACACAGCTGATATCATTTTATATGAAGAAAAATATTTTACATAAGGAAGAGATAATTAGAAGGGAGGGGGCAAAAATTTCGATAATTTGCGTGTCGTATATAGATGGTTCCTCGTTAGTATGACTGATTTTCAAGATTAGCTATCGATATTCGAACTATAGATTTTTCGGCATCATTAGCAATGTTACCACCGCCAAAAGTCCATTTTACCTGTTTCTTACTTGAATATAAAAAGTGAAGATTTTTTCGATTTGGGTCCTTTGTGGGTTGCTTATGAATTGTATTGACAAACATGTTTTGCGAGAACGAAGTTCTAAGTTTCCTTAGACAGCAATAAAATGCTATTTCGTTAAGTTACATTTCTTTTCGTTTGAGCACTGAACGTATCAAAATATTTTTCAGTGGTTTAAAGGTCATTTATTTATAGGTAAATAGAAAATAAAGTAATGATAACCATTTATGATAAAAACATTCTAGATTAAATAATTATTAAATGTTATCCTATGGTAAGTAGCTTAACTTGAAATCAGAAACAACGACGGTACCACTTAACTTATGTATATAAACATAAGTAAAGTAAAACTAGAAGCCCAATATTAAAAGCGCGTCCGTTAGGGAAAAAAGCGAGGATGCTGCCAGCTTTTCATGAGTAATAAGCTTTTGAGCTTGAGCTAAAAATTAGATTACTTCTAATTTTGGCATAATTTATCAAAATGTAATTTTGCATTTTCAGTTTTCTTACACATTACAGACAGCTTACTTAACATTGACAGTGTTTGTAGTCATGAAAGTCATCTATGGTTAACAATTCTTTGGGATTCTCTGGTGGTCCGATGTGCCGCTGCGTCCCTCGCTGCACGTCCTAGCGTCGGAGGTTCCCGCCGAAAATCAGCGTCGTGATAAGTCCGTGGCTGTCACGACAAATGCTGAGCACTTATTCGACACATCAGATTTGTTTTATGTTGTTATATGTATTTTGCTCTTGTGTGTCGAATAAACGTTCCTATTTCTATTTCTATATCCAATTCAAGCTTTTGATTCACAATTTCATAGCAACCACCCAAAAAGGGGAATCCTTCCGAATGAATTTGGGCCCGAAACGTCTTCGAATGGCAATACATAAGTTATCGAATAACGTGCGGGAGGTTTATCCGCGGTTATCGTTTGAATATATGGATGTCACATCTGTTTATTCCAGTCCCTTCAGTATTGAGTGCTTTGGACTTTGCTTCGTCACCATTTTGTATTGGGTCACATGGTCTTTTTCATTCCATCTTGTGTGGAACCTAAGTATATGTTTTTCTCAATCTTTTCAGCAGAAGAGTTTTTTATATTTATTTTTCTGTTATGCTAGTATAAATGATCATCATCATTATTTCAGTCATAGGGCGTCCACTGCTGAACATATGCCTCCCCCAGTGGTTTCCAGACCGGCCGGTTGGAAGCGGAACCTGCATCTAGCGGCTTCCTGCATACTTTACCAGGTCATCTGTCCACCTTGTGGGTGGGTGGGTGGTTGTCCTACGCTAGAACGTGATTAGAAAAAAATTACAATACTTATTTTAATTTTTCTGAAGTTCAATTGCAATAGCCGAATCCGGGAGACAAATGCTAATATTTCCTTTTTGTACAATTATTTTTTTCCTTACTAACTATAATTTTAGTGTGCCAAATAAAAATATAAAATATTATTCTTAATGTATTTAATAATTCACGTTAGTAAATTATTCCAACAATCTCACTATTTATTTGGCCCCGAACAAAGCAAAGCTTGTATAAACATACTTAAGAACCATCCATGTCTATAACTTAGGTACAAATGAAATGTACATTGCCCTCAGGATTCGTAATCACAACCGCCCGGCTTTTTAGTCCGGTGCTCTTTGTTAGTTCTTCATTGAGAAGTATGTACTAGACATTTCAAGAATGGCGAGACCTACACCACGCTCGCACCTGTGCTGCTACTTATCTATCTATCTTCGTTTGTTTGTGTGATTTTATGCAAAAAAATTAAACGCCGAACTTTTTATACCGTTATTATCAACAGACGTATTCTGAATGATGTGAAGCTTATTCAACTGTAAATATTTTGTGGGTTTTAATCAAGAGTTGCTTGGCTTCTAAAAGAATACTATTTTGGAAGAAGGAAAAGGCATCGAACCTAATAGGTATACCTAAAGTTGCAATTACGTTATTTTAGTGTACACCTATGAAATATACGCCAATCGATAGAAAATATATTTAGAAACAAAAAATACTCATTGATAAAGTGTCGGAAATGATATAATTTGTTCAGAATTAAGTTTGATTATGTAAAAATACTACACTACTACACTACACATTCAACAGAGGACGAGCAGCAGCGCTCTCTGTTAAACATCAACTTTTAAACTGCGATCTCCAACCCGCCTGCCAAGCGTGGAGATAATGGCAAAACCCTCCACTAATGTGGAGGAGGCTCGTCCAGCAGTGGACTATAACGGGCTGTTGATGATGATGATTGATGATGTAAAAATAAAATTACATGTTCGAACTGAAATTCTGAACTAATTATATCATTTACGACATTTTGCCAAAGAGTATTTGTTGTTTGTAATAATTTTCTCTTCGATTAACGTATGTTATAAAAAAACAAAATAACATTATTTTAGGTTTGCAACTTGTCTGCCAGGCAGGCTTGACTTTAGGTAGGATCGGTTACTTTGAGGATATAAGTCTACATGTCACATTTCATCAGATGCTTCATAACGGATTTTCGTAGATGTAATATGTTCGTTTCATAATTAAAATATAGTCATCGTCGTCTGTATCTGATCGATCGTGCTATTTTATTAAGGGTATGGCGTCGCTTGCAAGTTTCTGAATACTTCAATAACATTTTTCAATAGCCCTCATTGCCACAGAATATAAGTTTTCTAGTCAAGCTCGAGCTTCAAATTGGATTTGCTTACTCTAAAGATCCAAGTTCGCTTGTCTCTTAAAAATATTAGCTCTCGCTATTCTAGAGCACTAGTAATAAGACAGCTCTGAGATTTCAATATTTCCAGTTCTTTTCTTTTGCGGGTTTCAAACAACTATTGTATAAATCCTTAGAATGGAAGCTTTTATCTCTGTCTCCCAAGTAAATATCGGAGTCTTGGCAACGAGATTCTTTACCGAAGATTTGTTTTCTGATAACCTATGAGGAATTAGAAATTGAACACTATTGTGATAGTGGGAGGAATCAATTTTGAAATGCAGTCGCGATTGTAAAATGTGAGGGTTATCTTTCATAGAGGTTCGTTCACTCTCATTTGTCCGTTAAAATTGACCGAGAAGTCGCTATTGTGTCGAGATAGTGCGATGCGGAAGATCGGCCCCTTTGACCTTACATTATTAATAATTATCTCTGCTCTATATTAGAACACTATCGCCGACAGATAATATCAATAGTACAGTTTCTTTGCCAGAAGTAAGTAAGTTCTTTTGTAATACAAAGTGTAATTGAAATAAACTAGAAACCATTTTGGAGTTGATTCTTGGTGATAAAATACAAGAACTTTTTCTGGACATACATATATTTTTCTTCTTTTCATACTGATGTCAGCTGGTTGCGGTTAAGTATGTTGAATCAATGGTAAAATACTAACTATAACCTTTACTATAGCTACATTGAAGTCGAAAAATAATGATTTCCCTATACGAAACAGCCTATCAGCTGTTACAGGTTGTATGTTTTTTATTTATTTATATATTGATTTATTAGTGTAAATAGTTGTAAATCGTCAGACAACACATCTTTCGAAGTAAGGAACGAAAAGGTCACACATGTAGAGGGTTTAATCAGTTTACTTTTAACTATTCGCCTAAAACCCCAACGTTTAATCCCTAAATACGGGTTAACCCAATCGTATAGGAACAGGTATATTTGTCGTCGCATGGCAATAACTACGACTACTACGATTTTTAATAATCGGCCTTCGAAGGAGCATGGCTTTCCATGGTCTACCTATCTTAAACAGATACTAAATACCGATATACAGTTCCTGATTGTCAGTAGAACGTAGGACGTTATCATCGAATGGACCTCATATAAATCACAGCGATATGTTAATTTTACTCGATGGCAAAATTAAGAAGCACAAATGCCTCTTAGGGAGGCCTAATGACTCTGGTCTAATGATGAAGAGAGATAAACAGAGAAATAAAATATCGCGTCATCTTCTAAGTTATTCGTGTTAGCTGTTTTTAATGTTTTGATTGAACACTTTTATTAGATAAAGGTCTTGTTTGTTTAAACAGTTTTTTTTAAAAACATCAACAACTCCCTTATTCTGGTGCTCAGATTCAACAACTTTTTCTATGGGACCAACATCGAAATCGCAAAAAAAAAACGCTTTTTCATACTAAGCTGCCGACCAGCGGACATCAGTTTGTATAATATAGCAGTGAAATTTCTTTTTTGATTACTATGTTGGTCCCTTAGAAAAACGTAGTTGTATTTGAACACCTAGGTTATTGATGTTTTAAAAGTAGCCCTGATTTTGTTTGTGATACCTGCTTTTGTTTTATTGCTTACTACTTTAACAAGTAAGAGGTAGACTTCATCATAATTTCAGCCATAGGACGTCCACTGTTGAACATAGAACATAGGCCTCCCCCAGTGACTTCCAGATTGGCCGGTTGGAAGCGGCCTGCATCCAGCGGTTTCCTGCAACCTAACTTTTAAAAATCTAGGTTTTGATTTATGATTTTATGATTGCTAAACAGTAACTTAGCAGTGTTGTTTTTTATGTCAAACTCTATGCAGAAAAACAAAACAATGTTGAGGTAATACTGCTCTAAGAGCTTTAGGTTCGCCCCTGAATTATAATCCTTTCACGTACCACTTTTTTTCCATTTTTTTCCGGTCTACCGTGGGTAAGTAGAACGCGAAGGGTTTTCCGTCTCAATCATCTTTACAGAAAGTGACTGCAATAGTAATATGATTTTAACTAGTCTAAAGAGGGAAAGGACAACTTTATAAAAATGTGATACATATTAACATGTCATAATTATACAAACACTTGTCTTGGTTATTCAAACCCGCGACTGCTTGGCTATAATCCGGAGCCCTAACTACACACACCTATCCATGATGAGAAAATTAGGGAATTACAAAATTGTATCGGTATCATTGTATTGTGCAAATTAGCCCGAACAAACAATCGGACAGTCAAAAATCTAATCATGATGATTATTTCAAAATCATAGACTGACACTTAAATTTTACTCTTCTGTTTTCGTGTAAATCAACTAAAATTTGGCGAACTTATAGAGAGATACTGCATTAATTGCACTATCTTTAAAAAACTTATCTTTTCTATCTCATATTTAAGGTCGTCTGGAAGAGATCGTTTTCAGCGATAAAACCGCCTAAATTGTGCATCTTTCTGTAAACACAAATTGTAACTTCTTTAAATGGTGTACAATAGAGAGTATCTAATATCTATCTATCTTTTCTGTACGAGGAAAAGCTACGGTTTCGATTGAGTTAAACCTTTAGTTGGCCTTTTGTGTCTGACATTCATTGTGTCGGAGTTGTTTGAGCTTGTTGGAAACCAGGTGCTCCTGTTTTGCGTTGTGTTCAGGTTCTAAATAATGCTGTAATAAACTTTAAAAATAAAGTTTCTCTCTTGGTGAGAAAAGACCTATTATCATTCAGAGTATTCGGTTTGTCACAAACAGGAGTAGCTATGTCACATTTCTTATGGGAAATTATTGAATAAAAAACTTCGATTCTGTGTAAAAACACATTCATAATTTAATTTTTTATATTATTTAACCATATATTGAGCACACACTCTTTATAAAGAGTAGAAATGTCATATAATTTGTTCGACAAAATTTTCCGCTATTTTACAATCTTCTTACTTACTTTTTAAGTATGGCTCGCCCATGACACAACTTATTGTAATTTCCTTATACAAAAAGTAAGTAAAAAATCACTTACTAGTTTCGGAGAAACATGTTTCGTATTGCTACTCTATAGGGTATGTGCTCGATGAGCCCCAACTACCTAATGGTAAATAAATAGAAATATATCGTTTAACTATGTCTTTTAAAATTAATAAAATTAGCATTATAAGAGTCTTTACAAGTCCTCTTCAAAGTTATTTTGACTTGCTACGAAGTCAGCCTGAAATCAGTTGCGGATTCGTAGCATTCAGAAACAAACAAGGGTCGGACGCCTTCGGCTACGAACTGCTATGGACTACGAGTTGCTACAGGGCGGAGTTCCAAACAGCGCCCAATTAGTACGGCCAACAAGCGGTCTGAGGTACAAGAGTTTCATTGAGGTAATAGAGAATACATAATTTACTTTGTTATATCAGTATTACGATAGTTTAATAAATATAAGGTGCTTCATAAATATCTGCAACGGTTGAAATGGGTAAAAGTATTGCTTATATAGATTACGATAGTGAAGGAATTACGTGCCCCGGATCGGTAATTAATTATTTGCGAAAAGACAGTAAATAAATGGTTACTTGCTTCAATTTGCATAACACACTTCGTCATCCGCCCTTGACACTGCGCGGGAGCGGTATAATGTGAAACGTTAGCATTTTTGGACAGATGTGGACGGTTTGAGATTCTTCTTTAATATATTTTTTTTTATGAAAAAATTAATTATGTTCTGGACATAAAATTTCTTTACTATCGTAATCTATATAAGCAATACTTTTACCCATTTCAGCCGTTGCAGATATTTATGAAGCACCTTATATAAAAAAACTTTACAAAAGATACGAGACGCTGAAATAGAAATGGATGGCCTTTTTTCTAAAAAGTAAAATAAGGTCGCCAGTCTCATGGATATAGTACCCCAGTCAGTCGTTATTCGTCACTCATTGTCACATCATCCGAAAGGTTGACGTAAAAATCTAATTATTGCAATGATAGAGCAGAGACTATCAAAATAACAGATAGTCTCTGTGATAGAGATAAAGATCATTGCCTACTCGGAAAGAGGCTGAGGTAAAAAAGTGTAATAGGCAAGTTTCCTGGGTCCAAAAATATATTATTCTATTTAGTCCGTCAGTTAGATGAAGAGAAAATATTGAACCCATGTTTTGTCTTTTGTCTTCAAATGCTGTCTGTGTACATTCATTCATTATTAAAGAACCGATCGTAGTGAACTTGTACTAGAATTTAAAAAACTAACATAATTATATTGTTTTTTATTTTGACTACCATAAAACTTTTTGTTTTAAGTTTTCCCACTTTTATAACAAAATGAGTGTTTGTACATTTGTCTCCGTTGTACTATTCCTAAGTTAATTTAATATTTTGCATTTACCTATGTAAGTCAGCTGCCTCCGGCGAGGAGAACTGCTGTGAACCTTGAGCTAATTCCACACTGCTGAACATTGCCTTAATAAGTAGGGTGACCAAACATTTGGGATATTTTGTAATTAAGACGTTTTATTCTGTTGCTAAACGTGGCCGCAGAATCGATTGCTACGTTGCTAAATTAATAAGAAAAAACCTAAAAAATTACATAATACTTATCACCTGGCACTCCTGGACGTAGACTTTCCCTATAGAATTTGGTCTGCTTAAATATTATAAGTTTTGTTTAGGGTTATTGTTAGTGTTTTGCATCTTTAATTTTTATTATTTTTAATCACCTAGTACTGTAACTATTTAATATAAGCCATCCTAAAACGAAACTAGAATTGTTTTACTATTACAAATAGTCATCTCACATTATTTGTAAAAAAAAGTTTAAACCATACGAAATACAAAAGTTTATTTAGGACCATTTTAATCAAATATTTTCCTACCGAAACTCTTCTGCAAAGAGATCCTTGCTAAATAATTTAATTAAGGAAGATATATGTCTTTTTGAATTCCCTTTTAAAGTTGTCGTCTGTGCATCCTAGCAAAGTCTCCGACTTGAAGCCGAGGTGAATTTGCGTTAAATTATGAAGCTTATTAGGCATTGTTCCCCAGTGTGTCGTAGCCGGCGCAATGAAAATGTTCGCCGGTGCCTCATCTCTACCGCCGCTGAATTATTTACCTCTCGCTATAATCAACTGTGGTAAAGGACGTTCTGATTAATTCCGTCATGGACGGTACTGACGGTAGCAAGAATGTACAGAGATTAAAAGAAAGGGGTAGAGATTATGTGTAAAAATTTGTAATTTTTGGGTTATTTTGTTGCGATAGACGTTGTTTTGTAGAGTTACATAATGAAATTACCTCTAACAATGTAGTACATAATTGGATATCGTGTATCAATTATCTATAAAAATAATAAAACCCTAGCATGTAAGTAAATTGTTACTAACTAGCATAAGTATAGTTCTGAAAACTGAAATAAAAACAAATTTAATTTGTCGACTGTCTGGTGTAGTTGTTCGCGCTCCGGATAATAAAGCCAGGCGGTTGCGGGTTCGAATAATTTGTGTGATTGTGGAAACAATTTAATAATATTTATTAACATAATGTAATAACCAACGTATGTGTTTCTCTTAGTTTATCCATTAAAATGTTTAAGTTTGGTCACCCTAGTGATTTCAATATGCAAATAATTTAATATCCGAAAATTTTATAACTACTGCAAAGTTACAAAATTAATTGAAACGTCTCATTGATTTGAATAATACTTTACGAGAAAGCTCTCAAAACTCTCCCGTAGGCTTCACTGGATCGAGCAAAGCGTTTAAAACTTTGAAGAATGTATTAAACCTCCTTGAAATAAAATAAGATTTAACTGCACAAGTTCTGCTTTGTCTACGGATAGCCTGACGTTTCCAAACTTTGTTAGTTTCAGTTAGTTTGTTTACATAGTAATTTTTTTATTATTACGTTCCTATTTTCGTAATGGCTTCGCAGGATCAGTGTGGGGACAGTAAACACGATGACTCTGAAGATGATGACAAAACAGATGGACAAGCAAACACATCAAAAGCAGACACTCTACTTCCTGAACAAACTTCTCACAATATGAATGATTTGAAAACACTAGATTTTAACTCTGCCGATGAGATCAGGTAAAATTCTGTAAAAATGTTGACTAGGTTTTATTCTTGTTGGTAACTGATAGCATTTTGAATAAGTGCTCCCCTTATTGACCTTTGGTTGGAGGCCTTTACAATACGCGAATGGGACAATTTTGGAAACAATACTATAAGTTAGCACACAAGTATATTTATTGATCCTCACTTCATCGTAAAGCTATAACCCATACAAATATTGCCTAGTCTTTTCATAGTTACTTTTAAAATTGCAGACAAACAATGAAAGCAGTATTTGCTTCTAAAACTCCACACGAAGACCCAGAAAATTGTATATGTCTCAAAACCAACGTTGCAATTGAGACGAATTCCGTAAATAGAGCCCAAGGATCCACACAGAGTCCGAGTATCATCCAGGCAAAGCAAAGAACAGTGAAAATTGAGGCCAATGAAAGTCTGTTCCAGTGTATAAACCCAAAAAATGAGAAGGGGTCATCGAATATTAGAAAGAAAAGACCAGGCAGACCACCCAAAGCTGGCACATCGAAGAAGATAAAAAGAGCCAGTGTCACTGCTATGTATTTGGGCAAACTGTCTAATGTGGTGCCTTTCAAACGACGTCGTTACCGTTCAGAGAGTGAATCTGATGATCTTGACTCCCTTGTCATTTTTTACTAATTCTGTAAATTTTATTTGTGTTTTTGATTTTTTTACAAGTTATTGCCGTTTTGTGAAAAAGATTTATGATTGTAAAAGATTTAAATCATGTTGTCCTTATCATTTTTATATACAAAGTCGGGTTGCCGTCAGGCACCAAAAACAATAGCTGTGACCGTTGATGGTGTCTACTCGTCTTCAGGTAGGTAAAGGGATACATAAATAAATAGCAACTAATTACCTAACCCAAAACTAAATTCATGAGATAACAGACAAACAAGACTTGAAGGGTTTATAAACATGCATGACTGATACAATTAGGTACTCATGCTCAACACACAAAGATTTGGTACGTACGATCAAATTAATAATTCCTTAATTTTCTGCCATTATTAATTTAGATCTATAGCGATAAAATCTGCTTAAAAATCTACAAATTTCGTTTTCCAAGTTCCGTTGTATCGTCTATCGTCTCAATCTCTTAGCGGATTGTATCATACCGGATATTGAATGTTCGACCAGCGCTCCCGTTTACTAGGTTGCCGTAATGGTGGTGGGTGATGGGTACAGCGGGAATTGGGACCGTATATCAAGTGCCGCTTTCTGCAAAAAAATTCAAATGATGTTGTTTTGTTTTCCAGATTTTGCTGGGAAATGATGAATATTTTATTCTCGTTTCAAGTCATTTTCAATATGTTCTTGATCTGGTTACGTTAGTTTTGTGTAGTGGCTTGTTTTATTATAACAATATAAAAGATTTGTCCCGAAGCAGTAGCAGGGTAAAATATGGGACGTGTATGTGCCTCATAATTGCATCAATAAATAATAATTGTATTATAACAAAGAATTATGGATAGATAATATTAGAAATTACGCCTGATTTGTTAGCACAAACATTTTATAAATACTTTTTAAAATTTTGTACCAGTAATAGTCCATAATACTCATTTATCCAGTTAAGGCCCTTTGCCGGGCACTTATACACGTCCCAAATTTATATAGCTTTGCACTACCACCGCTTCAGGACTACATAACGGCAGGTAATGAGAAAAGTAGTATTTTGTATTAGTTTATTCAAACAAAATAGGTACAACTCTTACCTATTTATAAATTTCATGCAGATATTTTCGATTGACGGCACAAAATGCATAGAGGCACTCCTGCAAATATTATTTACTTAGATACGTGAATTATGTCTCTCCCAGGCGACGGTAAACAGACGCCGAGGGCCGTCGTGCCAGTGACGGGCTTGTTTGAACATGTTTTGACGGCTAATGCAATATACTGCCTGTTACAGGGAATACATACATGTAGTATGGCCAGAATAGCGGCAAAAATGTAAACAAATTATCCTCATGTTTGCAGATAAAAAGATTTGCTACATATTTGTTATAGAAAGTCAGTATTTTTATTTAGTTTGATGTGAATATTTTTACTGTAATTGATATAAGGAGGGGTAGACACTGCCAGCTGTATAAAGTAACTTTATTAGAATTATAGTAACTACAATTATGATCATCATGTCAGCCTATTGCAGTCCACTGCTGGGTAAGCCTCCCCATCATTTTTCATCCATCCACTGCTAGGCATCTTCCGTAGGTCGTCGCCCCATCGACATGGGGGGCGGCCTACACTACGTCATTATTATAAGAGTAGTATTTCTAAATTTACTATACTGGTCTTCTTTTCTAAATAAGATGCCACCAAAGAACCTTTTCGCTAATAATAATTTAGTTGATCTGTAAATAGTTTTGAAGTTTTTGTATCTTGTGGTTTTAAGTTAGTACGGATTAATCCATTTGACTTTCTGGAGCGTTTACACCACAGCCAAAACAAGAAAGGATTATAAAACTATATATTTTAATTTAAATAAATGATCTTATTGGTACTGTTCGATTCTGTCAAAACACTTAACTATTTTACCTAATATACTGAAACTAAATTAACTTCCATGTACGACAATTCTTCGTAACAAACAGTAAACATTATTCAGTAAAACATCACATTGTACCCTTCCGAATCTTAACTTTACGAGGTCACTTTATGTCCTCGTGTGTCAACTTTAGACCTCAGACAGACGGTCACGCTATCCTTTATAATAAACGTAAAAAGCACAGAAGTGTAAAAACGGTCAAAAAATTTGCAATCACAATGAACATCGTGTAAAATTTCTCTTTACATGACAGGCGTATAGCCTAGTCTAGTCTAAACCTAAAATGTCATATTCGCTATGTGCAAAGTGGGTGGTGGGGGGCGTCAAATCGATCGCAGCACGCAATCTGGCAGAAATGTGAAATAACTCTGAACTGTCATGTGTCAAATTGCTATATTTCCATAGAATTCCACACTTACGTTAATATTTTTAAGTTAAAACGTTATAATTCGCAATATGGGTCACATTACGTGTTGTGTTATAAAGTGTAGAAATAATGGGAAAAACAGTTCGTGCATGTTTTATTCGTTTGCAACATCAAGATGCAAATTGAAGCAAAGTAAATAAATGGATAGCTAGCTAGAAAAAAGTTTGTAGGGAATTTGTGTCACAGACGTTTGAGTTATGATCACAGTTTTAAGCTTTTCAAAGTCTCTCACATGCTCTGCTAATACAATTTCT
Source organism: Anania hortulata (assembly GCA_963576865.1). NCBI lineage: Eukaryota > Metazoa > Arthropoda > Insecta > Lepidoptera > Crambidae > Anania > Anania hortulata. Next base: position 5,982,679 of record OY756400.1, read on the forward strand.
TCCTCTTTTTGGACAGTTTGAGGTTGGAAAGTTATATCATGTTGTATCGATTCAAATACCGTACGTATTATAACATTCATATTTTTACTTATTATGATATGCACAAACTTTTTACATATTTTCATCTAACTTCGAAGAAAAACAATCCAAAAATCATCCTTAAACCATCCAGTTGCCATAATTTGAGAGATCTTAAGTCCAAAATACTTGTGGTCACTAGGGCCGCTGTCATCGCGCACACAGCGAATAGCAAAGTAAGTAATGCATTGACCATGATCTAGTGCCTTCTCACTATTTTGTGCTGGCTAAACTCAAAAGGAATTTCACATGATGTACTTTCTGTGTTTCTTCCGTTCTCCGCTCGTAACTCACTGTTTCAACTTCTTTAATCATGAGGTATGGCCTTCATCTGCGGATCCCTAAACTTAGTTAAATTGTATCGCCCGAGTTTGAGGACGGATGCTAATCACTGGTTTTGATTACGCAACTTTTATACGGATTTAGAGATTTATGTGAAAAGATTAGCACGAGTTTAGGGAGATTTGCTAACAGGGATACTTTTAGAAGGTTATCCATCTATAAAAATCTTTATAATATAAAAATCAATGGACGTTCTGAAGTCTCGCATAAACATGGTAATAGCTCGACCTATTTACCTTGTTTCTGATAAGAAATAAATGGTAGTTTGCTATATGTTGTGTTTATCATTTGATAAAAGTTCCTGTATATCTATTTATTTATATTATTCTATAGGAAACTCAACAGCTTTTTTAACAATCATGCTTAAATACTTGAAGCACACTAAAAGTTTTGCACTTCTAGCTAATCGGAACTATTTGAATTTCGAATGTTATATTTTTTTAAACGTTGCAACCTTCTTAGTAATAAAAAAAAACAATTGGGAAATGATTTGTCAATTGTTTTTTATCACACATCAAAGTTCTACGTACGAAACGAAACTTCAACGAAAATGGAATTGAGTCGTAAAGATTTTAGAGCGATGATTTTTTATGATTTTAAAAAGTTCTCTCTCTCCGCAAGACTGTGCCGCTCGTCTTCAAAATGCTTTTGGGAGAGAAGCACCTTGTTTGAGCACCGTAAGGCGATGGTTTGCTGAATTTGAGAAAGGTCGAGTTTCTTTACATGACGAATTTCGTAAAGGGCGGCCTTCAACTGCCGTCAACGATAATAATGTGGCTACTGTGAAGCGGCTAATTGAAGAAAACCCGCGGATTACCTATGAGACAATTCGAGGACTATTAGGTATTGGTATGAGCCAAATTTAGAAGAATTGAAAGTTCGGAAACTTTGCTGTCGTTGGATCCCTCATGAACTGACAGCGGAGCAGACGCGGGCTCGCGTGGAATGGTGCTCACAGATGCTACTGAAGTACAACCACGGACATTCTAATGCTGTTTATGACATTGTCACAGGAGACAAAACGTGGATTTATTGTTTTGAACCCGAAAAAAAAACAGCAATCTTGTGAATGGGTGTTTGAAAATGTGAACAGGCCAACAAAAGTGACGCAGGCGAGAAATGTTTATAAAAAATGATCGCGTTTTTTTCCCAGCTACGGGTCCCATCTGTACAATTCCACTTGAAGATCAAAAAAGTGTTAATGCCGAGTGGTATTCTACCATTTGTTTACCCAGGGTGCTAGAAAAAGTTCGCGAAAGACGACCCAAAAGCCGCGTTCTCCTACATCATGACAACGCTTCTTCACACACGGCCAACAAAACAAAGTCATATTTAGCTTCCGAAAAAGTACAACTCGTCACCCATCCTGCGCATAGACCCGACCTAGCACCCTGTGATTTCTGTATTTTCCCCAAAAACAAAGACTTGATGAGAGGTTTTACTTTTACCAACTCCGAAGAGGCAGTGATAGCGTTCAATCATTGCAGCACGTAGAAAGCATGCTTTCGGATCTGTGGTCCTCCTGTTTTAAAAAATGGTTCGATCGCATGAAAAAAATGTTTAAAATGTAAAGGAAAGTATTTTGAAAAGCATTAAACATAATATTTTGGTTATAACATGATGTTTTTTTAAGTTACGTAAAACTTATAGTGTGACCTACGTAAATATCAAGGAAAATATTTTTACTTGAAAAAATGTTTACTGTCTCTGGTAGGATTCGAATAACTAGTTGTGAATGCAAAAAATATAAAAGTTAAAAAAAAATACATCTTTTTAACTAACTTAGATTTGATGGAAGGCGGCCAGTTTTATTTACATAAGAAAAGGGCTCAGATACCTTATACCGATAAAGCCGCTAGACATTTAAAACATTGAAACTGATTGCTTTGTTATCGTTTGTTAATGTTAGTTTTTAAGGTCACTAGTTTATTTTAAATACCTAATTCTTCACCGGTGCCAGTGTCTGCCCGGCAGCCGGTTTTATGTCAGAAGTTTTATGATGGCTGTTTCGATAAAAAATAAACATGGCGACTATATATCATATTTTTAAAAAAGACAGCGGGTGTCAATAAATTGCTATATCATATCGTGTTATGGTGGACATACTAGGGGTAGACTTTGGATAAAGTTTCGCTGCTGCAGTAAGATTTTGAGGAATTTTTTTTTGTTTATAAAACTTACCCTCCAAAGTCATAATGTATTTACTAATATTTACACCCCTATATGCAAACCCCGCGGTGGTGTTTACGCGAGTCGCGACTGAACCTCGCTTTATTAATTATGAATTAATTAATGCATCAGACAAGTTCCTAGACTGCCGGAAACTTTAACCTCTAGACGATTGGTGCATAATGTAGGCGATCGTCTCCCTGTACGTTGGAAAATAAACCTTAACCCAAAGCAGTAAGGTTATCTAAAATGCCGGCTATAGGATGTTGGATTCATGTTTCAACTGACGAGGACTTTGCTACCCTTTTGAATCTAAAATAACCATTAAAGTGTGGTAAATGAACCGGCAGACTATCTAGTTTTCTTTATTTATGTAAATCAATGCAGTTTTTTTTGGTAAGACCACCATTCGTGACTTGCTACCGGAAAAATGCAGACACAATAGTTATACACCCCTGATTCTACACACAAACACACACACCACACAAAATATGTCTACACACCGTAGCGGATAGTTTAGCCTGGCGGCGGAACCTGAGGGGCGTCCTACACTACGTTTGCCAAATCGTAATTATTTCAAAATAATAATTCCACTACCATAATTAATTAAGAATAGGCCCTGCGACTTGACCCGGCGGGTTGGGCCACTTGAATTGTTGTGTACTTACATCTACATCTTTACTTTACATCTTACATGTACATCTTTACTATTACAAACACAAATAACAATACAAGTAGGTTTTTTAATTTAAATAGCGGAATGGTAATGCAATGCTTGAACGCCCCGCTACTGGCTTTCCTGTTCCGAATTTCGACAATCGATAAGTATACATTCAAATTGCAAGGCGACACAATATAAACATACATAATTACTTTTTTATTCAGAAGTGGTTATGTCTGCAAAGAGTATAATAATAATGTTGCTTTATTTAATAAATCTTGAGAAGGTGTCTGAAGTTCTGATTGGATTTGGACCTAGAAAATGTCAAAGAAAAACTAGTTTCGACGTTCCTATCACCTAACCTAATAAACGGAATCTGGGTCTGAGATTTATCGATTACATGGATACCTTACTAACTCCGGTCTGACCTAAATTAACTTTGATTATGTTTGGAAATACGTTCGGCAGGATTTATCAGACTTCAGATTTGTAATTATCACCTATTTCAAATAATTCTTCGTGTCTATTAAGAAGATTGTGTTTTCTAACAATGACAATTTCTTAACCCTGTCAACAAATGCGCTTTTTCTTTTTTCCAATAAGATAAAAGAAAATAGGGTAGCATTGAGACTTTATTAAGATCGCCGATGCATTTACCCTTGCAAGCCTTAATGCCACATGGTCACCATAAAACATTCCATCAAGTCACATAATGCTACTCAATACAGCCTTACCCGGGATATGAAAAATTGTTTACTGCGACAGCGACACGCGACGGGTTCCGTACTAAAAAACCCTAATTTCCTCCACCCTTTCATTTATACCCGCCAATCTGAAGGTCTGTACCTTATTTATAGGGGTCCGGGCCTTTGATGGGTGGGAGTCAGAATGTGTAATGATAAAGGTTGTAAAAAATTTAAAGGCAGACTTGCGACTGGGCTGCGACATGTCGCGCGGCGTTTTTGGAAGATTTTCATTTTTCTGAATTTTTTTAAACATATTGATGTAGTTTTAGATTTACTGGAACTACTGTACCCGGTGAATTTTCGTTGGTTTTTGATCTGCATATCCTCCTACTCAATTACAACAGCTTTCACTATGAGACCGTCATCAATATCGCAATAAAAAGCCAACCAGCTGACTTCAGTTTGTATGTAGAAGTAAAGTCTGATATTTGTGGCTCTAAAACTCGACTAGCTAGAAAATCGTATCTAACGTAGTTTATTTTTAAAATTTCACTTCGTATGGTTGAGACATTAAGTCGAGCTAAGCAAGTTATATTAACTGAGTGATGGGCATTCTTTTAATGTGTTTTATGAAGGGTGACCTTCGAGTGATAGTCGATCCTGTGTGAGCCAGAGATAGAAGATTTTTTAATCAAGTGCCTAGTTTTTTAAGTATGTCGCTCGTCTGCACATCGCGGAAGGATAGCTCTGTTTCTATGAACGAGTTTACGAGTGTTGTACGGCGTCTCTATGATATGTTATCGCTACTCCTGTCCGGGAATCAGGAGACCAGGCTTATCTAAAAGCTTTTGTCAGGGCCATAGTGTACGATAACGCCCTTTGGGTGATGCGTTTAAATTTGCTATTTGTTTATTTAAAAAGGATTTAAAGCTCTATATTTATTGCATTCACAATAATATCAAGGATAATATTTTCACTTGAAAAAAATATGAAAGATGTTTGCGGGTATAAAATCCAAGACATCGATGAATCAATGCTGGATTACTAACAGGTATAGATACTTGAAGAAATTCCCCAGAAGAAAGTCGCTTATGTCCTTCGTAGATCAGTTAGTAAGAGCAGGCCCCCAGATAGCGTAAGGTTTGAATCTTAATCCAGAAGCAGTTGAAATTTTTTATCAATAAACCCATAGGAAGTCCACTGCTGAACATAGGCCTCCTTCGATGGCCTATCATCGGGGGGTATCGCCAATACTCACCACGCTTGGCAGGCGGGTTGGCGAGCGCAGTTTTTTTGTAAGATTTCGCACGCAGACGCAATAAATATATAAGAACATTTATTTGTACAAATTTTAATGTCTACACATTTTACATGTGTAGTGTGGTCAATTTTAATACTGTCATTGACAGTTCATCCGAACGATAGAACTAAGCTGGTGGGGAATAGGGCCCCTTAGGACTAACCCAACCTTGTTATGTTTTTTTCTGATTACAGTTTGTCATACATAAATAGGTCTGACACTGCTTACGTTCTATTTTAACGTTTAACCTAAACCAGTAACCTAACCTAAGTACCTTAACTATGCACGTAAACAGACACTTCTTATTAGTGTCCTTCACGATTAAATAGGATGAAAAAGACGATCCTTACAGTCCACGGAATGTACCTATAAAAAGAAATATATGCCTTTATACGTCCTACTGTAGACCACAGGCCTCAACTCAACTATGAGGTGGTTAGGCCATACACCACCACGCGGGCCCAGTGCGGAGTGACGGAGGGTGTTGTAAGGCCAGGAGGTCTACTACGATAATGTTTCGTTCGATCGGACGTATTAACCTAACAAATTTAAATACCATCTACTTCAAGTGCAAATCTTTGACAATTTATGAACAATTGAAAAAGGTCGTGTTTTTTACTCGGCTAATTTCAGATGTTCATGTTTTGTCAAACGATTGGCACAGGTGAATAGTTATTCTGATTTATTAGGTTTATACGTCAGAACTAACGAAAGATCTTCGTAGTAGGCCTTTAGTGATGTAAGGGGTGGGTTACCTCTTGGGTGTAAGGGGCCCAACCAAGACCTTTTGGGCCCAAGCCAACCTCACCTGCCAGTCGGTGCACCTGCCAAACAACGGACGAGGCTCTGGCGCAGGCTTTCCCTTCGGGGTTGGGGGGTCGGACGGCAGTCGCTCCTGTAAAAGCCAACCCTGCCACACAACATGGTGCGAAAAAGAACAGAGATTGTCACCGATAGGGCGCCGCCGCATACGCGCCACAGGCCGGTTGTGGCGAGGCTGAGAGAATGGCGTTCTGGGGTCTGCTTGGTGGAGTGCTTAGCGGTATCCCGTTGTCGCAGGGGATTGTTGTGGGTGGCGATCTGAACGGTCATGTGGGTGAACGGTGTGAGGAGTTTGAGCGTGTTCATGGTGGTTATGGGTACGGTGGTCGTAATGCAGAAGGTGGGGATATCCTCAGGACGTGTGCGGCTGCTGACCTTGCCATTGTGAACACGTATTTCAAAAAGAAAACCGATCACCTTATCACCTACAGGAGCGGGAGGCACGCCACTCAGATCGATTTCCTACTCACCAGGAGACACCACATCAGTAAAGTGGCCAACTGCAAAGTCATACCCGGTGAGAGTCTCGCTGCACAACACCGTCTACTTGTCATGGATCTCCGCGTAACGCCCAAGATCAAGCGTATCGAGCGCTGCCGACGCCAAATCAGATGGTGGAAGCTTGATAAAGACACGTCCCAGAAGTTCGCCTTAACTATCGGCGACAAGTGCGACGGTAGTGATGGCGAACCAGTCCAAAAATACTGGGATAGGATTCAGGCAACCGTCACTGATGCAGCGAAAGCGGTGCTTGGCTTATCTCAGGGCGGTCGCAAATGTGACAAGGAGACTTGGTGGTGGAACGACTCAGTCCAAGAGGAGATTAGGGTGAAGAAAGCCCTCTTTAAAAAGTGGCAAGCGGCCAGATCTCCTGAAGACCACGACGCGTTTAAGGGTGCAAAACGCGCTGCTAAGAGAGCTGTAGCCAGAGCCAGGCGAGACCACTTTCATACGCTCTTTGACAAGTTGGAATCGTCTGAGGGGCAAAAGCTAATCTATAAGTTAGCGCGCTCCAGGGTCAAAGCGGCACAGGATATTTCCCAGTGTCGCTGTGTTAAAGACCCTGGGGGCAACCTGCTATGCGAGGACCTCGCGGTGAAGGAGAGATGGCGCTCTTATTTCCACGAGTTGCTGAATAAGCAGCACAAAGAGGTGCAGCCACCGGACCTCCCTCCGAATCAGGGACTAGTACCACCGGTAACGCCTGAAGAAGTCCAGTTTGATCTTCGCCGCATGGAGAATCGTAAAGCTGTCGGAGCCGATGGAGTCCCAATCGAAGCCTGGAAGGCGATGGGCCCTCTTGGTGTGGACATCCTAACCTACCTTTACAACCGCATACTCTTAAGCGGGCTGATCCCGAGCCAATGGAGAATGAGTATTATTACTCCGGTCTTCAAAGGCAAGGGATCAGTGCAAGAGTGCAGCAACTACCGCGGTATAAAGGTCATGTCCCACACCATGAAGCTCCTTGAGCGGATTGTGGACTCCCGGATCCGACAGGAGTGTGATGTCTCGGAGTGTCAATATGGGTTTCGTCCTGGCAACGGTACTATGGACCCTGTCTTCGCCCTAAGGACCGTCATGGAGAGATACAGGGCGAAGAACACGCCTCTGCACTTGCTCTTTCTTGATCTGCAGAAGGCCTTCGACTGTGTCCCTCGAGTGGTGATCTGGTGGGCACTGAGATCCAAAGGGGTCCCCGAGGCATACATTGACATTATTCGGGACATGTACCGCAGCTCCGATTCTATGGTTCGGACCGCTGTTGGCGACACCAAACCGTTCCCCATCACCGTCGGAGTACACCAGGGTTCCGTCCTCAGTCCGTTTCTGTTCAGTGTGATATTAGACGTTGTGTCAGACAGCATCAGAGACTCACATGAGCAGCCACCATAGCTGCTGATGTATGCTGACGATATCGCACTGGTGGACGCGGACAGGGGCAGGCTGGTGAGACGGGTGAACGAGTGGAAGCAGTCGCTTGAGAGCGGTGGTCTGAAACTCAATGTGGCGAAGACCGAGTACCTGGCCTGTAACTCTACAGATCCAACACCCGTTCGCATAGGCGGAGACAAGGTCGAGCGCAAGGACCAGTTTAAATACCTTGGATCTGTACTTCACGCGTCCGGAGACATCGATTGCGACGTCAAACCACGCATTGCTGCTGCGTGGGCCAAATGGCGAGAGGTGACTGGTGTCATTTGTGACCCCAGAATGCCGGTTAAGCTTAAAGTACAGATCTATAAGTCCATCATTAGGCCTGTTCTTTTATATGGCAGCGAAGCATTGCCGCTACTTGAGCGACACAAGCAGGAGCTGCGTGTCACGGAGATGAATATGCTGCGGTGGATGTGCGGAGTCACGCGTAAGGACCGCGTGAGGAACTCGCGCATCCGCGGTAGCCTTCGTGTCCGTGATATTGCAGACAAACTGCAGGAGAGTCGCCTACGCTGGTACGGCCATGTTTTGCGGAAACCGGCAAGCTACGTAGGAAACAAATGTCTGGCCATGCCGCCACCGCCAGGTCCTGGCAAAAGGGGTAGACCCAAGAAATGCTGGCTTGACGTTGTGAGGGCTGACATGCGAGCCAATGATCTCACAACTAGAGACGCTCAAGACCGCGCGAAGTGGAGGAGCAAATTAAGGAAAGCGGACCCTGGGCTCCAAAGCAATGGCTTTGGACGCAACCGGAATTGACCGTATAGATGATGAGTAGGCCTCTAGTGACTAAACCTTACTATCAGATGATCATATAACACTTAAAAAAATTTTTTTTAAGTGTTATATTATCATTGATTTATCTAGCATGTAATTGCTAAAAACAAAAACTTACTATCAGCCTGCCTAGCATGAGCACCAAAACATGATATGGTATGATATGGTATAGCGAAATATCGACACCAATTGTAAAAATATGATAGATATAGCCGCCATGTTAAATTTTTATTGAAACGGTGATCATAATATGTGATGTCATCGGCACGGCGATTCAATATGGCGGCTATATCTATCATATTTTTACAGTTGGTGTTGATATATCGCTATATCATGTCATATCATATCGTGTTTTGGTGCTCATGCTAGGCAGGCAGATGTTATTAAGCCGCCTTAAGGCCTCTGACTACGCTTCATGACTAGTATCGAGCGATATTAGCTAGCCAGCGTAGCATGACTACTAAAACACGATATAATATGATATAGCGATATATAGACACCAACTGTAAAGATATGACGAATATAGCCGCCATTTTGATTTTATATCGAAACAGCGATCATAATATGTACCGTAACCGGCACGGCGATTCTACACGGCGGCTTTAACTATCATATTTTTACAGTTAGTGTCAATATATCGCTTTATCATATCATATCATATCGTGTTTTAGTGCTCATGCTAGGCAGGCAGGACCAACTTTTAATGTGCCTTTCGAAGCACGGAGATGCTTGTGATAAATGTCACTAAATATGGTTGGAATGGTCACCCATCCAATCACAACCGCGGCGTAGGTGGCTTAACTTTGGTGATCACAACTAAAGCGCTGCCGCCACTGAGCTACAAGCACCTCAGTCTACCTTTAAATAGAAAAAAATATTTACATTTAATAACATAACCTACATTTTTAGAATTCAATAAACTATTAATTGCCATACCTTAAAATGAACATACACATAAGCAAAAAGTAATAATAGGCTAGTTTCCTGGGCCAAAAAAAAAAGTCTATTTAGTCCGTCAGTTAGATTATCAAAAAATATTGAACCCATATTTTAATAAAATAATAAAATAATAAAAACTTTATTTATTCTTTTCTCACACAAATCAATAAGAAATCATGCTACAAGAACTTATATTAGCGCAACTTAAAATAATATTTGTGTGAGAAACTGGTGCCTGAAAAAGGCATTTTGCAAGCCTGTGTTACAGGTCACCAGGTTCTCCCACCCCTGGTTTTTACAATATAAGTTACTATCACTAGACCTCATCAATTTATATATAACTATTTATTTTACTATTTATTTTACTATTTATTTTGAGTTACATTTATTTAAAAGTACTTCTAGGTTGATTTATTGCTTTTTATTATAATTAAAACAGCTAGTACAGAAAACTAGGGAAGTACAGTATACACTTACTCACTAGCCAGCTAAAACCATAAAAGTTACCCAAACAATTCGCGCACTCGCGCATCACCAACTGTATACACTAGGTATTATCAATATATTTTAGATTAGTTTACATGACAAACTGTAATGTGAGATAATAATTTTTACGTTTTGATATAGATTGATTTATTCTCAACATTACGTGATATCTAAATTGTAGGGTAATTCTAATTTTAATTTTATTTATCTGCGCGTTTGAGAAATCGAGAAATGGAAGACGGTCAGGTGCACAATGAAACAAAACGGCATTCTAGGTAAGCGCGATGGATGACACATTTGTTTTTTGTCTATCAAACAAAAAATGACGAAGATAAAGCACATCAAAGTGAGCACGTGTCGTTACGTCTTGCTAAAAAGTGTCGCAAGGCGTAACGTTACGTGGAACTTTAAAGGGCTATATCTTCATTATTTTTTCTTTGATTGAGAAAAGAAAAAATACGTGTTCAATATTTTCTGTTAATCCAACTGGCGGACTAATTTGATTTTTTTAGGAAACTAACCCATTACATTCTGGGTTTTATCATGCCAATATCACTTGTTGACCTAACAGGTTTAAATAATTAACGTTAAAAGAGTGCGCAACTCTGAACATAGAATTGCGCACTTTTTAACGTTAATTTAACCTCAGTCTGCATACACAGTTAAAGAGACTAATCCCAACTTTGTTGGCATCTAATATACTGTAAACGATGAACTGGCTAGTAAAGAGGCATAAACAAAAAGCTGGAATTATAATCACCTTTATTACGCAACAAAAATTACTGGCCAAGTAAAAATACCGGGCATTATCCCAAACCCTTTCCCTTCATCCAACGGCAAACATAATTAAATCCAGCTTTTAAATTCGCCTCGGCCAACCCTCAAATTTAGTCTGGAAGTAATTTGAACGGATTTCGTGAAAAGGTCTCTCACTTAATACATTATAGCGTGCAGACCGAGAAAAAGCGAGTAAATACTGGGGCTTAGCCCTAGAGAAAAATGGCTTTAAAATTTATAGTCGTAAAGAAACGGATTTTGCCGCTTTTAATTTGGGGCAAATAAAATATCAAACGGCCGGCAGAGGGCGCGTTGCGAGATGTTATGTTCGTGATGATATTTTAATTCTCGTACTTTTGTTTTTGGGTATTGCATTACTTTCTTTGCAAGTTGGAGTCTTAATGCAAACAGTCAAAGAACTCAGCTTATGCGTAAACCTAAAGTTCCATCATGACGATGTTTATTCAACCTGTAAATTGATAATATAAACAAAGGGCTAGTTTCCTAAAAAAAACTAATTAGTCCATCAGTTGGATTAACAGAAAATATTGGACACGTATTTTTTCTTTTTCTCAATCAAACCAAAAAAGAATGGAAGATATAGCCCGTTCCGCGTAACGTCACGCCTTGCGACACTTCTTAGCAAGGCGTGACGTCACGTGCTCCCATTCCCAAACTTTGATGCCCTTTATCTTTGTCATTTTTTGTTTGATTGAGAAAAGACAAAATATGGGTCCAATATTTCTAATCTGACTGACGGACTAAATAGAATAATATTTTTTTGACCCAGGAAACCAGCCTATTATTCGTGAGCTTCCCCTTAGTTTGTCGGTACCTTGTTTCATTTCACCTTTCTTTGCCCTAGATACCGCGTCCTTATGCTTTGTGGCGCAAAGGGCTGACGTCACGTCAGATAACACCCGGGTTTGAAAACATACAGCAGTATATACCACTTGTAACTGTTACAATCTTTTATCGAAAAACCTGCCCTAATAAGGTGGAAGTATGCAGTTTTATTGTTCGTGCAATGTGTGAGTACTCTTTTTAATACACAGAAACATACCTAAAATTATCTTTAGATTTAACCTGAGCTCCAGATTTGTTGACAGAAGTTGCTTTCTCAGTTCTGTGTGTCTTGATTGTGTGACATTAGCCGAAACAAGAATTTATTGTGTTGTTCACAAACCTAATAAAAAATTGTTTGTTTCTTAAAACAATACAGTTCTATGATTTGATACTGGTTTAAAAAAAAACTGCATTCATAATTATCAACTTTTCCAATGGATTTGTTGATGTAAGTAACTTATTGAAAATTGGGGATCGGCTTACCATGAATTACTAAATAAACAACTCGTGTGCTGTGCACAATACAAACTTTGTAATTAGACAACTACAAATAAAACTGCTGCAATTTTAGAAGTAATATTCGTCCGTGTATTTCCTCAGGGGCGCACACGACATGACAGGTCTAAGATAAGACTCTGACAGACAGGAGGGTGATTCCAGATAGCCTTCCTGTTCGATAGGAGGTATTCTATATCGTGACATTTTAGAGACGCGACGGAATGCTGACATGCGAGTCGCATTCCAAATGTTTATTTGGAGTCGATTGTTACTTCTGTCGAGATAAGGAAAGAACAAAGATTTTAGAAATGTTTTGAGTTATAAGGATGCTGGATAAAAAATATAAGTGGTCAATAATATCGATTAGTTCAAAAATAACGCAGACTTGTTTTTAACTTACAGGAAATCTCAAACACATGTTGGCATCAAGTGAGATGATTTCATTCAGAAATCTAAATAAATTATAACACTATAGTTATGTCTAGTCTGCCTAAAATCTGTAGGTAATTTATAATGTTTTATTTATTACAGTGCATTAATACTTACCTAAGGTATAAATGATCTCAGTAGGAAGGAGTATATGAATATGAAAGCAATAGTTTTGTATGCACGTAGCCTTGTATCTTCTTTATCTTCTTTACGTATAATATCCTATCCTGTGTCAGGGGCCGCTTTCTTCGTCATCTTCTTCAATGGAATCGCAGATCTCCGTGTTTTTATTGACAACACTCAACCATTGCTGTAGCCATCTTCGCCTACTACTAGGTATCTTGAAGTTGAGCATTTTTTTGTATTGCCGATGTACACTGGTGGTCTTTTACTTCTTATTTACTACTAACTGTTGCCCGCGACTGCGTTTGTATTGTCTTCACAAAACCATAGTCAAAACTAAAGACTACGCAAACAAGTCGCGGGCAAAAAGCTAGTGTTACACTTTTTTTTTCACATTTAAAAATGATTGCCAGCGAATGATGCTGCCATGCCAGCATGTTTGTCTGAACAGCGACATCTAACGGTAAGACACGCCATCTATAATGACAGTTATCTTGCATCCCTTGGGAACCATACATTTTTCTGGCATAAAAAGTATTTGTATCTTTTATTCAAGACTAATATCTATTTCTGTGACAAATTTCATCTAGATCCGTTCAGCCGTTCTGGCGTGATTGAGTTACAAACATCCATTCATCCTAACTTTCACATCTTTAATATTGTAAGTTAATAAGATTAGTAAGACTGGTACCTAATGTACTCTTACATCGTTTATAGCGAAATAATGATAAACAGGGTTATTTGTAAAATATCAACAAACGCCTAGGGGCTGATTCTTGTGCTCAAATACAACAACTTTTTCTATCAGACTAACATTGAAATCGCAAAAAAACCACTTCCCCATACTAAGCGGCCACATCAGTTTGTATGGAGAAGTGTACATTTTTTTTAGATTCCATTGTTGGTGCCATAAACAAAGTTGTGGTATTAGCGCACCAGAATCAGCCCCTAGGAGGTTGTTGATGTTTGATACGTGTTACAAAATGTGCCACTATATTTTTCTTACATTTTTCCTCACGGTGTTAGTGTTTTGAACATAGTTCTAGTGGTAACACAAGTTATTAAAACTCCGCTCTGGAAACTAGCTAGAAGTTAAAGGATAACTATGAAAGGTAACTATTATTCCTAAGTTGACCGTGTTGTGTGTCTTTCGAGCCATTAACTGTTGGCAAGACAAACGGCGACTTGCGGGAGTTGCGGGTCTTGCTAACTACTAAAGTATTATCTAGAACAGGACTATATGATTTAACACTTTACTTGATCACAGACTCTAGGTGTATTGGCGCTTGATTATAACAAAGTAGAGCAGTTATAACAAATCTTGAGAGGGTTTGCGATGTCTCTGTCATTAAAACTTTCGATAAAGGCATTGAGACCACTTGTAATCCTAGGTCGACAATGCCTATCAAAACCATGGTATTGCGGATAGGTAGGTGTCTATGATGATTACTTGCCATTCATTAATCATTAACAATAAACTTAGAAAAATTGAGAACCCCTACTTTTTTGGAGTCAGTTGATAAAACTGCTAATCTCGTTTTAACTAACGATGCGATGTGTTGTTGACGTTTCTGTTTCTGAAAATATACAGATATTTAGATGAGTGTATATTATTTATATTTCTCTTTTGAATTCCTAAATTAGGTAACAACCTAACAATGTCTTGCCTAGCTGAAATGTTACGGAGTTCCAAAATGTCAATAGTACATAATATTGACTTTGAAGATTGATTTGACATGAAATAATCGAGTTTAAATCGCCATATTTACTGACATTGATGATGAAATTTATTAAATTAAGTAAATTACGTTGAGTTGTATACGTAATAGGGATCTGTAATTTGTTATTAAACTTAGTGTAAGATGAAAATTTGCCAAGCTGTATTTTATGGCTAAATAGGTCTATAAGGTACATTATTTGTATAGCAACAACATTTACGTACCCTATTTATGACAAATAAAGAATTTGAATTTGATTTAGTGGTTTTTTCGACGAGTTGCAGCAAAAATAGGTCTAAGTAGTTTGGTCTAACGGCATGGCAAAAATAGTATTCCATTTTACCTAACACCCTAATTACCTAACAATCCAACTAAACCATGCCACACGGGATATTACAACTATAATATATTTCCATAATGATACCAATTTTCTGCAATTCCCATTTCCCTTTGTGTTTGATTGAGGCTGGTGCAGCTCATTTCGTATGAATGGCTTTAATCAACAGCTTTTTAATGAAAGCTCTGAGCGCTTGTTCAGCATTTTTACTTTTACCGTTTGAGCTGCGTATCTTTTTTTATTGCTTGCGTTTATTAAAATGTTAATTTTGCACATTACGGTTAGTTTGATGGGTTTCGGTAGATAATTTTTTTTTATGGAAAGTGTTGAAACAGAAACTCAAGCATCAAATAAAAAATCATCATCAGCTACTTTGATTCCACTACAGGGTATAATAAGCCTTCTCCATAGTGCTTCATATACTACGATCTTGTGCTAATTAAGTCTATCAGATTTCCATCGTTCTTGTGATATTACCACTCCCCCATAGAGCGATTTCAAGCTTCCAATAGTGCTCAGCTATATAACCTTTGTCTTTCCAGTTTAATCATAAACTCAAAACAGTAGCGAGTAGTATTATTACTTAATACAGAAAATACAAAACAAGGTTAAATCTAATCATTAAGGCTCATCTTTAGGTCGTTCCATCACTCGTTAAGTTTACCAGTGGTCTTCTTATGAGAACTGTTTTTTCTCCAATTACAGTTCTGTGCGTTATATGCCCTGTATATCTCCTTCCATAATTCTAGAAATTCAACCAGATCCAGAACATACATCAGCAATAAGTTACACAATATCAGTGCGCCCGAGGCATTGTCACTGCCAACAATAATGGCGGGCAAGGTCGATTCAATAGCTCCAATTGGACTACGAGTATATCAACTACGTCAGCTGTTACCATATGATGAGTTGCGTGTTGCGTCTTGAAGATTTATTTATCTTAAGTCAATGCGTTAAGATCTATAATTGCATCAACAATTTTTGGTATTGTGGTCTTAAGAAACTAATGCAGCATCTTACTTAGGAAGTTGTAGATACAGAACGATAAACCTTTTTAAAGCCTAAACTTTGTTACTGCTAGGAACAGACATGCTTCAAGTATCTCTGTCGAGTACCAAAGTCTGCACATCCTGTGAAACTTAACAAGTTAACATGTTATTGAAACATATATATTTGTTATTAATATTTATTTGTAGGTCAACTACAATTTGACGACCAGATTAGCATAGTGATCCCCCTCGAACGTAGGTATAGGGTTCCCGATTTGGGTTTTATTTATCGTGAAAGGTATGGATTTCCACTATGCATAATCAACTTTTTAGAGCATTTGCCAATTGTCCAGTGTAAGTATGCTAGTATAAAATTTTTAGTATAATTAAAATTCTCATTTCGGTGTACCGAATTATATTTTCAGAATTAACTCTGACATTGTAGTACCTTTTGCGGTCCCTAGACTTCAATTGCAGAGATGAAAAATTAAGAACTTGATTAGCTCATTTACTTTATTTGTGTACTGGGAGTCTTTTGTAAACTCCGTTAGATTATAAATTGTAGGTAGTGTTTTTTCTGATAAGCAAGTAATTTCTTGGGTTTTGTGTTAATAATAAAGTTATTATTTTGATTATCCCTGGGGCCTAATGACGACTACCTAAATATGACGACTAAATAAAAATACGATAATTCTTAAAATCTGTTTTACCCATTAAGATAAATAATTTAAACGTTTAATTTTAACTGATTCAACTAGTTTGCGACATAGTCTATTTTGCCATACTTGTCGAATTTTGTAAACAATCTTGGCATGTATTTTTACAAAAATTATGAAAAATATCCATGAATAAAATTAACGAACTGTTAGAATCAATAGGATTTTGTGTGAAATGAATAATTACAGTCGCAGGTTATTATTTTTGTCTTTCTTATTTTTAAATTAATAATGTCAAATGGAATATCAAGCGCTGTTTACAATATTCGATAAGCTGAGAAAAAGGGACGTACAACAACTTTTACTACGAGAACAACACCGATATATATAAACGGTCCATGCCAATAAATAATCTGTCACGACCAAAATGTATAAAGCGTTAACTTTTTCACGATTTCGATGTTCCTCTCAAAGTTTTTGTATCTGAAGGTGATTTTACAATGGGCTAGTTTCCTAAAAAAATATTATCAACAGAAAATATTGGACATGTATTTTTTATTTTCTCAATCAAACAAAAAATGATGAAGATATAGCCCGATAAAGTACCGCGTAACGTCACGCCTTGCGACACTTTTTAGCAAAGCGTAAGGTCACAAGCTCACTTTGATGCGCTTTATCTTCTTAATTTTTTGTTTGATTGACAAAAGACAAAATATGGGTCCAATATTTTTTGATAATCGAACTGACGGACTAAATAGAAGACTCTTTTTTGACCTTGAAACTAGCCTTTTTTGTACATTCTGTATACGACTAAACCAATAGTTTGTCTAGTCAGGACTTACTGCAATCTCTGCAGAGCTACTTATTAGGTATTTATCAATCTTAAAAAAAATAACCATTTATTCTTCATCTACGCTCGATTAGCATAGAAAGAGGCGCGAGTTGTTGACACCAACTCCTGACTGGTATGAAAAATGGTCCCAATGCGTGCATCTCACTTTTGATGTACGACGGCATGCGGGACACGTCTCGTAAATAATATATCCATGACGGTACATTGTACTTACTGTTTACGCCTGTCTAAACGCGTAATAAATTTTTCGTGCTACCAACATGCTTAGCTTGTTTGGGCTAATGTTTGCCGCGTTGGCCGAAGTGTGCCAAATAACTAATATTTTGATGTTGGTACTTGCACTATTTTGTGGTTGGTAGTTCGAATTTAGAAATCATCCGTGTTGTGACATGGTGGCAAAAGTGGGTCTTTATTCTTTGATTAAATATTTTACATTAACACTATCCTAGCTACATCTACGTGAAGCCACATGTTTCTACATGCTGCTATTTTTGTATTCGGAATAACAAAGTGAAACAAACATATAGCATTTATTATAATTTTATTACTTTTAAATTTATTTGCCATGATGATCGATGCACTTTTGCATACAGATGTGTGACGAGGATCCGGCGGCGAGACATCCCTAACACGCGAACCGATATTTGACAACCCTACGCGCCCGCAACCGCTCGCGCGACACTATATAAGGCGTGGTGGGAGGCAGCTCCAGGACAGAGTCCGATTCACCCCCAGATCGGGCCCGCTAGAAAGGAGCCCGACAGCGGTCTGGCCTGTTTCGGCAGTTCCGGACCCGTCGGCGCCACCACTAGCGGGTTCGCCGCTTGGTAGGGTGCCTTTTGCACTCCACATTGGCCCGATCACGCCTGCTAGTATGGGGCTCGACACGTACGAAGGAAGGGTCGCGGCGACCGCTAGCGGGGCGGGCCTAGGCTGTGCGCCTTCAGCGCACGCCACAACTGCCCGGGTTAAGCTGACGAATGTCCGTCCATAAAAAATAAAAAAAAGCTCCAGGACAGTCGTCCGAGTTCTACAGCCTTGGCAAGACGTATCCACGCGCGCACGTCACCCATTGCCATTGCCCTGGTACAGTGGAACTCTGGCGATTTGTCGATCTGTGCTCCCTACTAACCTAGTTAAGTTACCCGACCCATCTCCTGATCCGAAGGTTTGGTAGGCTAGCGGGCCTTCGTGGCACCGTATGACGGCAAACCTTCACTCCCGAACCTTGACCGCGCTCCTGCGGTGAACCCATCCCCGGCCCGGATGCTCTTGCGGCTTAGTGTCGCATACGACTACGCATGCCAGCCTTCATTACCCGTAGTGAGAACGTAGATACAAACTAACAAACACCCGCCACGCTCCGCGTCGATATACCGCGTAGGACGTGATCTCGCAACCGCTCCAAAATCCGTCCCGTAGGGAACCGCGCAGATCCTCGTTGCCCTCTCTCGCCGTCCAGCCGTAACGGCAGTCAGACAGCAGTCACAGTCTAGGTCTAGTTTAAGTATTAGGAGTGTATTAGTCTAAGTAACTATTGTGGAACTACAAAATATATAGTGTGAAAACGTCACGTTGGTTTCTCTGGTCAATCCCTGGCAGGTTACCCTAAATTTGGTACACATCCCCTCACCGCACGCACGGTGGGCTGGGGCCAGTACATATGCTGACGAGGAACTCAGGCTGAGCTAGCTGAAAGGGTTCTTCGTCACAGATGAACCAATTTTCGTAGCACTTTATATCTCCAAAACGTGCATTTTAACACATCAACAGCCTCTTCACGGCTTCAAAAGAGTTGACCACGTAGTTTATTCTTCACGTTTATAGAAGTCGTTGGGGGCCAAGATGGCGCTGTACGGCAGATGACCCGTTAATTCGATCTTTTGATCTTCTAAATTCGTTGTTTCGGCCGATGTGTGGCAGCTAGCACGTGATAAAGGATTCTGCGTTGTCGGTTGTTCTTTCTTATTTCTTCAAAGACTTCTGGCGAACAAATGTTCGTTTACCATTCAGAATTAACCGTTTTAAGATCTTCTAGTGGCACTGTATCCAGATGTCCCTTTATACTAAAAAAAACAAACGAACATTTGTTTTAAAGAGCTTTTGTTAAATTCGGCTCATCATAGAACACCCAAACCGTTGATTGTTGTTTAGTTTCAGGATCATACTCATAAATCCAAGATTCATTACCTGTGTAGTTGTTATAAACAGCTTTTGATGCACCGTAAGCGCAGACCGCCCCCGATTAAACTCACAAAACTAGTGATACACAGTAGTTTTCGATGGTGTTTCGTCCCCAAAAGTCGAAGTGAGTCGATCGATGCAATGTTTTTGAGTTAGCCCTCGCCGAAAATCGTAATAAATCATAGCACGAAACTTTTACGAGTTAAATCCATAGTGATAAAGATACGCAATTTTCAAAATGACGCCACAAAGGATAAACAAATGACAGCTACATGAAACAAATTGTATTCTTCAGCCAGAGTTTCATTTTTTAAATGTATAATTCCTTTTTTATATGTTCTATAACTGGCGAGTTCTGGATTCATAAATAGCAGCCCTTGTATCCCATGTACAGAAATCATAGTTTTAGTTCCATTAGACCCTTTTGCAAATGACTCCCTATTTTGTGGTCTTCACTAAACCATTTTGTTTTCCTAGCAATTCTTAAGTAGACTTGAAAGTAAATTTAAGACGGTTGGTTCTAGTTTCATCTTGAGTGACCCTTAAGTGTTGAAGGGACTAAACGCCGTGGACCGCTAATGCCCCACAAGAACATTATACAAGCCTATAGTGAAGTTAATGCGGACTAAGGACAAATGGAAGGATCAAAAGAGGGACATGTAAAATGTATAGCACATTACACTTTCATATCATAATGCAAAGGCTTTGTTTGGGACACGGTAGGTTTGCAAGTCGCCACTTCACAATCTGCTACAAAGATTGAAAGGTTAAATTTTGTTATTAATTTGGAAACAGAAAGCCTTAAACCGTTATATTCATCATTATTATTTATCATTTACATTTACCAAGAGATTTTTTGTTATTTAACTTATACTTTTTTTCACACATTCACGGTATGAACTATTATATTAGAATATCAGCGGGTGATTACCCGCTAATACAACAATCTTAACAATTTAAGTAGTATCATAATCCCTACAAACATTTCGCCTTTTCATAAGAAATAATTATTAGGAACCTTGACGTATTTGAGCTTTTTTGCGTAATTGATGCTAGCTTATTGTAAGAAAAGCATATCAACAGCAGTTTACGTACTTTTAAGAAATAACATGACTTCATAATCATATTGTACAGACAACAGGTTGTCAACCTATCACAAGACGTCAAATTTTATCAAATGATATTGATCTCTACATGTCAGATTTCGGTTTAATGACCTTTAACTTTTTGGTCAATCACCTGCCGTTGACTATACCTATCTTTTCCCTTGCATTATAACATTTATAACTCCTAGATAGTTAAAGCGCAAGTAATAAAGACCATTTTGCATTTCACACTAAATAATGTTTTGGATAAAATATCTGATGTTTCGCAGCAAACGACATTATCATGGGTAAGAAAACCGCATAGAGAAATAACAAATGTCCCGTCCCTACTGAACTTTCCTACAACTTACACATTATCGGAGATCTAGGCCATTTATATTCCGCGGTATATTGTCTGTTGTAAAAACTTTTCGCGACATCTGCCAAATGCGTATTCGATTCGTTTTCACGCGATTCAGTGAAATGCAATCCAATCCGTATATAAAAGTTTTTATTCCTCTAAATCCCTTTAGCCCTTTCGTAGGACATAACCGAACATGCCATCTAATATACAATTTAAATTTTGTCCCCAACCCGTAAATGTAACTCCGAAGTTATTGGACCCTTTAGTTTTTACAGTTAGATATAAATAAGTCGTATGTAGGAGTTTGATGAACAATTTACATTATTTGTGGTCATTCTGGATTGCTCGACGACAAATATGGGGGATCAGATATCGGATTTATTAAGGTTAAGGTTAACGCTATTGAGGGGACAATAATGGACGGAGGTTTGAGAGGGTTTGCGGAAGATTATGAGCGTGAAAAATGATGTCGCTCATTTTGTGGTTACAAATTTTATGACATCTCATGTCCGCTAGGAAGTTATTCAGATCGCCGAAGTGCTTTTTACCGCGTTTAAGATTTTTTTATTTTTATACCTTTAACTAAAAGTTGTTGAAAGTAAACTTAGTTTTGGGTTTTTGATTAGTTTTCTTTCTATCTGTAATAGTAGGTACTCTTATTTTCTAACTTCCTCAAAAGGAAACAAAATAAAATCCCTAAAGTACCTACTTATCACTTTGTTGTACGTATGTCTAAAAAATTTTATGTTTTTATCTTGATTAATTCAAAAGATACCTACGGCTATTTATGTCATGTTTTACACTCGCAAACTTACTTATCGTTGAACTAGAATCTATTCTCAGACAAAACCGCCGCGACGACCAGCTGTCATCATTTTGTTTAAAATATGTTTTTTTGTTTGCTATCCTTGTTGGACCTATCGAAAACGTTATTGTATTAAGAAAAGTAGAAAGTTCACTAATAAAATACTACCTTATATACAGGGTTACACAATTAAAGTACCTATAACAAAAAGAATAAAGTTAATTCGGCTAATTGGAAATAGAGGACTCCAAAGCTAACCATTTCCGGGAATCCTCTATACTCTACGGCAATATTAATGATACCCTCGGGAACTCCTAATACGGGCTAATGCAGAGTGCACCCTGACCGAGAACGTAATAATTACCGTAACAGCACAACTTGGTGCTGTGCTGATAGCCGGAATAATTAAAATATAGTTCTTACGCGCTGCCTCCTTGTTTGGAATAATGTGGTCTAAAAGTAAACGACGAGCGGAATAAGTCTGCCCATCGAAAACATTGACAGAATGGTATTTAATCATCCACAGCAGTCCACTGCTGAACATAGGCCTCCCCCAGTGACTTCCAGATTGGTCGGTTGGAAGCGGCCCGCATCCAGCGGCTTCCTGCAACCTTTACCAGGTCGTCTGTCCACCTTGTAGGTGGATGTCCTACGCTGCGCTTGCCGGTACGTGGCCTCCATTCCAGAACCTTTCTGCCCCATCGGCCGTCAGTTCTACGTGCTATGTGCCCCGCCCACTGCCACTTCAGCGAATGGTATTTAAATGTATTGATTTATAAAATAAAAACAGGCTTTAGTCCTGCAGTAGCACTTTAAAAATTACAATAAGTCATAGTAAAATGCCCTATAATAACAGTTTTTTTTTATCTCCTTGTATGAATTATGCGTAAGTAGGTAATGTTTTCCAAACTACAATGCAGTAATGTTAAATTATTTGTAATGTTTGTTCAACAACTTAAACAGACTTTGCCAAAATCGTCTCTGCCTCACATTCTAAAGAGTATACAATCAGTTCTCAAATTTTTTTAACATCCACCAATAAGTAGCCATTGAAGAAAACCACCAAATAGAGAAAAAAGTGATAGCCAAATCAAAACCGGCATAACCAGATAATAATAATTACAAATATTTATCATTAAACTCTAACTTAGTAAGTTATTAGACACATTCATAATACGATTTTAATATCATTAGACCTGAACGAAAATCTAAAGGTTTTCTAAAAGGGATAAGTTTTGGCAATAATCCTGCCTCAATTGTAAAATACAAAAAAGTATTCCAGAGCTGTTTAATGAGAACACTAAGGGCCAGTTTCACCACTTGCTGATAAGTTCCAGATAACTAACTGGCACTTTTTTGACAGCTAATTGTATGGGTTATCTGTCAAAACAAGTGTCAGATAGGATATCTGAAACCTATCAGCAAGTGGTGAAAGTGGCCCTAAAATTTTAAGGAAAAAACCTAAGAGGACCGTGGTGCTGGACATGAACAATATTTAAGAAAGCCATTTAAGTATCTTTATCTTAGGTATGAATTGAGAAACGCCGCTGCTAATAATACGGACCACAAAGCAAAGGGTAATCCAGAACCCTTTCGTAAAGTTCGTCAACTACTTCCCAGGGAGCGATATCTGGAGTTCAGTAATTTTAACTAATGACACTTTCTGAAGCTGTCGAGCTGTGTTTAGACTTGGGGCACAGCCTACCGAGATCGGCCTCCCCTCTTATGCATCTTTCTCCTTGCGCTTTGTTCTGTCCATACTCCGGTTGAGCTTGACCATGACACGAGGTACGGCAAGTCTGATATATCAAGGATAATACTTTTCACTTGAAACACTTTTTTTTACCGGCCCGGGTGGGATTCAAACCCACGTCCTTTCGCTATGGGTTTGAATCTTACCGGAGGCAGTTGAATTTTTTATTTTGAAAAAATATTATCCTTGATATAAGTAGTTAGGTAAAGTAGCTAGGTATGTTCGAATTTAATAAATATAAAAATGGGATTATCAAATCAACTCTCGTAAAATGAGGTGATTGTAGCTCAGCGGTGGCAGTGCTTTGGTAGTGACTACCAAAGTTAAGCACGCCGCGGTTGTAAGTGGATGGGTGACCATTCCGACCATATTTAGTGACATTTATTACAAGCATCTCGTGCTGCAGGAAGTAGTCGCCTCACATTTCTCCTGTTGGCGGTGGGGAAGTGTATTCTTTACGGCCGTCCCCACACGCGGACTACTTCCTACTTCCTACAGGCACGAGATGGGCAGCAGCGTCTGCGTGCGAAATCTTATAAAAAAACTGCGCTAGCCAATCCGCGTGCCAAACGTGGTGAGTATTGGCAATCCCCCCCCCCAATGAAAATCATTGGGGGAGCCTGTGTTCAGCAGTGGACGTCCTATGGCTGAAATGATGATGATGATGCTGATCACAAGCATCTCCGTGCTTTGGAAGGCACTTTAAAAGTTGGTCCCAGCTAATATTGCTTGATACTAATCGTAAAGCCTAGTCAGAGGCCTTAAGGCGGCTTGATAACATATGACAGTAAGGTTTAGTCACTGGCCTTACAACACTCCTCCAACAATCCGCACTGGGCCTGCGTGATAAATTATTGCCCAAACCACCTCATAGTTGAGGTAGGGCCTGTGCCCTGCAGGCAGTGAGACATTTATAGCCATACTTTACATATCCCCACAATAACCATCCCATCACGGTGCTGTGCCAAAGCGGTGTCAGATTTATATATGTTTACTTTGCATTAAAGTTTTGTCTAGATAAGCATATTTGCTCTGCCCTGTCTTATTTGGTTCTGTGTGGCTCATCTACTTATACTACGAGTATGCTCTTTTGGTCCGTGTAGGTTTGAAGGATTTGTCTAAAGACTTGAGATATGGCAGCGCGCTTGTAACTTTGAGCTAGAGTCAGAAATTGTGCTAGATTTAAGACGACAAATGTGTTTATTAGTGTCGGTACATGTGTTACAGCAATTTGGCTGTTTCAGCTGGTTTTAGAGCTGTGAGAATAGTAATGAAGACTAATTTAGGTAATAAAATTAGGAACGGGCAAACTAAATGAAACAGTGATACTTTGTGTCATAAGCTTTTATGTTCAAGTTATGTTTTGTTCATCATCATCATCATCATCATCATCATCATCATCATTTCAGCCATAGTACGTCAACTGCTGAACATAGGCCTCCTCCGATGACTTTCAGATAGGCTGGTTGGACGGTGCTATGTGCCCCGACTACTGCCACTAGCTTTATTTTGTTTATCGTATCTTACATGTACTACAACTTTACTTTATCAAGATTTCATGACTCGTTTGTTGTTGTTAGTTGAGCGCTAAAGGTCCCGGATTCGATTTACGGTTTGGTTCATTTCTGCTAAATTACCCCGTGGTTAAACATACTTGTTGCACTGACATTATTTTAAAGTAATACAGATTGCATCAATCTACCTCTGTAAAGAGAAATTAACCGTTATAATAATTATATTGTTAATATTCTTATAATAAAAACCATGTATTTTAAAACTTTTAATATTTTTTATGGTTTTTAATTTTCCCATCATCTGGTATGAATTCAGTTTCAGAATCATAACAAAACCTTGGAATATTCCGAAACAAACTCGAAATGTCATTAATAGCTGAATCCAGATGTTATACCTGGTCCAATTCGAGACAAAGCGCCTATCCCCCTGATACAATAAACTTCACCAATTTACATGCAAATAAATCGCAACAGATTGGGGCCAACCCTGTTTGCGGAATTAAATTTGATTTGTATAAATGTATGAATCGCGTTACTTGATTTTGTTACCATTTGTTAACTGTTATTGTTTAATTTGATGTTCATTTGTTACAGATGGACCCGTCGCGGTTTTTGTAAGTGTTACCACATTTACTTCAATATTCTGAGTTTGAAATTAGCCTATCGTAAATCTTCTTGTATTTTTTAAATTACGTACTTGTAATATACGAGTTTATATAAGATAATTGGATACTTGTTTATTTTTTATATTTAAAATTTTCAAGTTCTATGTGTCATCGTGGATACTCTCCTTAATTTCGTGTATTATATTACCTAACCAAAAAATGTGTATAGCAGCTCATAGACCAAATAAACAAATTTGTTTTATTTATTTTTTGTTTAGAAACAAAATGAAAAAAAAAATTGAGGTTAAACATAAGTTTCTTGTAAACATTTCTTTGTAAAAACTAATCTATTAAAATACACAATGTAATAAGTTTTCCTATTACAACCGAATAATAAACAACTGAAGTAAGACAATTTTCCAACGGGACACTTATAATTGTTTTCCGCGAAAATTGCGCGACTTTTACTCGGGTGAAAAATATCATCCTGTTTTCTTTGCTTTATGGTTCCTGTTTGAATGTAGAAATGAGCTAGGCGGAACTTATTTCTTTTTTGCCAAATGTAAAATTGTATTTAGTTTCAAAAGCTAATAAGTTAAGCCTAAATGGACAGAAAAATATTTAAAAATATGCTTAGTATTGTAAAAACCTACACAACATTTCGAGCGTAGCATTTGTTTCTAGTACAGAAAACAGCTCGTCAACCTACCACTAAACGTCAAATTTTCTCAATTGATAATTCGTCTCTACGTGTCGGTCCATTGAGCAAAAGTCAAAAGTCAAAAATCATTTATTCAATTTAGGACAGAAAACTGCCACTTATGAACGTCAATAATATACATTATTGGCCCATAATATGGGGCAGAACATGTCTCCTTATTTTTTGGGCCCTACTAGCGCTTCGAGACAAGACACAGACAATCTGGCAAGTGCTGAGAAGAAAGGCCGGGACAAACTCTGTCACCACTAGCTGCCACAAAAAAAAAGGTAATATGTATACCGGTGTGAGCAGGGCAGTATTTAATTCCAGACATTTTTGTCATTTAAATAGTCATTAACAGTATAATAACCCTTTTAAATTAAAATAATTTTAACATGCGATTTAAACTCAAACAATGGTAGTTCAACAATAGTTTGTGGTAATTTGTTTAAAAAAGCGAATACATTTCCCCATAAACGAATTATTTACTCTATGCAGTCTGAAATTTGAAACAGCAAGTTTATCTTTATTTCAGGTATTAAAATTATGTTTGTCACTTTTCTTAGGGAATAGATGCAGGTTTTTGCGAATGTTCATAATATTTTCATAAATGAATTGAGTGGCCACTGTAAGTATATTAATTTCCTTAAACAGTTTTTTTAACGAGTCTCGGGGTCTAAGGATGTAGATTTCCCGTACAGTTCTCTTTTGTAGTACAAAGATAGATTCAATATCTGCTGCTGAGCCCCATCGGGGGGCGTCCTACACTACGTTTGCCAAGACGTGGTCTCCGTTTATTCCGCCTTTCGCCGGTTCTGCAACAGATTTGGCCGACCTACTAACACTTAGGCCTGCTACATTTTAGAAGATGTCCATTACTTTGGTCTTCTGCCGATTAACCTCGTTTCGGATTTTATCTCTTAACGAAATTCCAAGCATCGAACTTTCCATAGCTTGCTGAACCCAGCTATGTGAAGTTAAAACGAATCGAATGAGCCTAAACACGAAGGTTGTACTAGTAGTCATTGAGGAGTTCTACTACCCACCTCCCGACTCCATCATCAGATCAGCACAATGGTGTCAAATTATTGTACTGTCATCCGAATGTCAAGTACAGTGTAAACTCTTTATAACGAAACTCAAGGGACTGAGCATTTTTTGTCGTTATAGAGAGTTATCGTTATATGGAGTGAACAAAAAAACAACCAAATTAACAAGAATTTTTAATATGTATGTCTTAGATAATAAATGCTTATAAATTATTGTTTACACATATAGTCAGATAGCTTTGTCTGACGTTTTTTGCTATGCCAGTACTTGTTTTGTATTATTTTATGTATTCTATTCATATCTAGATATGTGGTGGAATCGTCTTGATTAAACAACAAAAAAATTCTACCAACTTGGCGGCATCTAGAGCTTGTTGAATTGTTGGTGGTGATTCGGCTTTGTAGGTTTACGACTGATAATACGATAGGTATGCTTGGTCGAAGACCATCACTTCCGAGAAAACAATGGGTCATACTGCACGTGTTCAAGGCAATTAAGGGTAACAAAAGCTAGACCGACGTCGGATGTTTCGGAGCTTCAAAGTCTTTTGTTACCTGATAACATAACATAAACAATAATACCGATAATAAATATTTACTGTCTAAAAATATGAACACATTTCTTCGTAATAGTGAATGACGTATCGCTATAAAGAGTGTTTCAATATGTGGGTTTTAACGCAAACCAACCAAGTTGGGCTCACTTCAACGTTATAGGGAGTTTATCGTTATAAAGGATAACGTTATAAAGAGTTTACACTGTACTTTCAAAGTTTGAAAAATTTATGCAACTATAGCGGCGCACAGAGTGAAAGATTTCACAGCATAACTTGAAACGACTTAATCCTGAAGTCTTTGAAGTTAGAATTTTTGTATTCATAAACGCAACTTAAGATAAGTTTAGTAAGTGTAGTAAGCTTAGTTAAGTACTCCTCTGGTAGGAATGTTGGTAGTCTGGCTATTTGAGCGTTATTTTTGGAATTTTGTTTAAATAGCGTTTATGAATACCAATTTTTGTTAAGCATCATTTAAAGGCTTTCTTAAAGTTAATTAATGTAATTAAATATGACAGTCAGCCTGTGACCACGGTCAGTGTAACCCGGTCGAAACGTCAGGCAAATAAAAGGTAAAATATGTTTGATGATCGCGGTAATTCCCGTTTTAGTGTGTAGTAATTTACTATAGCGGTTAGTATTTTATTTTTGACAAATCTAATCCAAGACAAACAGACAATTTCAAACCGGACTCTTACAATTGTTTACCGCGAAAATGGTTTCCCCGCTAATGAAAAATGGCCGCGGAGTTGTCCCGCGACTTTATGGCGCAACTTCTTGGCTTAAATTATTTTAAGTGCGCCCATTCGGTGCACGGCTTGTGGTTATCGTCGCTTGATTAATGCAGCTTTGCGAGATGGAACTTCTGTTTGCGGATTGGAGGGATTAATTCTGACCGTCACAGAACATAAGGATGGGACCACAATAGCGGAGAGGAGAACCAAATGAAGCGGATCCTTGAGCTACCTGTTCATGAGGTCAAAATCCACATTTAAAAAATCTTTATGAAAAATGGTAATAGACGATTATATAAGCGACAAGAGTGGCTAGGCAGGTTATAAGGTTTATGACCTTATAACCCACCTATTAGCTCGCACTTACACTTACAATATTATGTCTTGTAACTGAATTTCCTGTAAAAATGGTTCGCACAAAGGTTATAGAATTTGTCGCGGCGTTTCTTCTCATCACCAGCCGATATGTACTCGTAGACATCTCTTCGTTTTATCGTCGCTATATATTTTGAGACATGTAATTGCAAATTACTATTATGACTATTACTAAGCAACTTTTACTATAGCAGCAATATTCAAAACGTGAAAAAGAAACCAGATAATTAAAACTAAAACGGTCTAACGAGCCATCTCCGCTTCACCCTTGCATCTCAGCCTCTTCCATCTCAACCCAATCGCGTTACTAACCCATTAAAATGGTTATAGTCACTAAATAAGAGGCAGTTCCCAAGTTCTGCCTCCGTAAACCCTAAACACTATAAATACCTACTTTCACTATTAAAAGTCATTATACTCGTACCAGCCCCCCTAGCATGACCACTAAAACACGATATGATATGATATGATATAACGATATATCGACACCAACTTTAAAAATATGATAGATATAGCCGCCATTTTGATTTTTTATCGAAACAGCGATCTTAATATGTGACGGCGATACAACATGGCGGCCATATTTATCATATTTTTACAGTTGGTGTCGATATTTCGCTATATCATATCATATCATATCGTGTTTTAGTGCTCATGCTAGGCAGGCAGAGATTGATCCGACACGGTAGCAGATACCTTAAATCACTCTGTAAACTTTATTATAACCAAACTTCAAACAAATAATTATGTTTTTTTTTTTCATATTTGGTTTGGTTGGTTTTAGGATTTTTACTTGTGCTTGGTAGGTACTAAGACAACATATTATTTTCAAAATTTTATGATTTTAGGTCATCGGGAAGTACTTACCCTGTTTTTTTTCCTTAAGACCCCCCCCCCCCCCCCCCCGTATAAAAATGCATATCTGTTTCCCTTGGTCATATCATCACGCGTGAACGGATAGAACAATTTCACTAATTCTTTTTTTATTATGTTAACTATTGTCAGGAGAGTACTTCTGAAAGAAAAAAAAAAGAAATTTGCGCAGAAAATTTATTTATTTATCTATTTATACTTTTGATATAGAAATCAGAAACAACGACAGAACCACATTTCCCAGACAATATAAGCCTGAACTGCTTCGAGAAAAGGATGGTGCGGCCGTGCCGCTTTTTTTTTGCTCGACTCGACTCTTGGCGGCTGGGAATGGAACCAAAGATGGCGACGTCATGTCCACCGTGCTCATCTCAGCTACGGAGGTCGTCGTTGCTGGATAACCGGCCGTGTCTTTTAATTGCGTTGACTTAGAAGTTTGGTTTTTTCATAGCTTCAAGGGATTACAGACCTGATTAGGTATTTTATATTAATTTAAACTTGGTACCTCCACTCGTTCCTAATGAAAAGAGTCTTGACAGACGGATAGACAGCGAAGTGATCCTGTTCTTTTTACCGTTTTTGATACTCAGAACACCTTAAATTTAGACAGACATTCCCATTTGTGGATTTGAAGAACGTAAAAGGTCGCCTAAATTTTTAAATAAATAGAATATGGCAACAATTAATTAATATAATATAATAATAGAATATGACGACCTCCGTAGCCGAGAGGCGAGCATACCGGACTTTAGTGTCGCTATCTCTGAGGTTCCGGGTTCGATTCCTGGTCGGGTCAATGTAGAAAAATAACTTTTCTATATTGTCTCGGGTCTGGGTGTTGTGGTACCGTCGTTGTTTCTAATTTCTGTAACACAAGTGCTTTGGCTACTTACTACAGGATCAGAGCAATGTATGTGATGTGGTCCAATATTTATTTATTTATTTATTTTCAACCGACTTCAAAAAACGAGGAGGTTCTCAATTCGACTGTATGTTTTTTTTTTTTTTTTTTGTATATTTGTTACGCGATTACTCCGCCAATTATGAATCGATTTTAATGATTCTTTTTTTGTTTGGTAGATCATACTTCAGAGGTGGTCCCATATAAATTTTATCGAAATTGATTTAGAACTTTTTGAGAAAATCAACAAATATATACCCAGATAGTATTTTGGTTGTGGTTCTTGTTACCTATCTTCGTCAAATATGAGCCGATTTTGATGATTTTTGTTTTATTGAATAGCTTATACTTCAAAGATAATATGCTAAAAGTTTACAAAATAAAAATCACCCCTAAGGGTAGGAAAATAGGGGATGAAATCGGTGTTCAGCAGTTAGATTAGGATTTATCACTAAAAATTGATGAAATAAGTAAATTTTATTAAAAAAAATAAAACCGACTTCAAAACACTAAAATGCTAAAAATAATCCTAACACTTAAGTACCTAATCAGTTACTTTTGGAGTCGGTGCAAACAAAAACATTGAATCTCTCATCGGCTGGCACCGACTCCAAAAGTAACTGATTAGGTACTTAAGTGTTAGGATTATTTTTAGCATTTTAGTGTTTTGAAGTCGGTTTTATTTTTTTTAATAATTATTATTTAATTCTGATAATTACGGTATTTTACCACAGTTATTAGTAGGTAACTATAATAAGTTTTTCGCACTATCATCATCATCTCAGCCACAGGACGCCTACATTGCTGAACATAGGCCTCGGGACCATTGACTTCCAGATTGGCCGGTTCGAATCGTTTCTATATTTCTACTTTATTTCATTCCCATTTTTGCATAGAAACATTAAAACATTTGAATTTGCATCTGTTTCAAATGCAAAGTTAGTAAAATATGCATTAATTAAAGCAAACAAAACAAAACCCGCGACTACGCAACGAAACGCGCAAATGCACCAGCAGATAAGCGAGCTTAATTTGAAAAGCTTTTTAAAACCCACCGTTATATTGTTTTCACTGAACCCCGCGTTATCTAAAGGTTTTTAATTAAGAGTCCCCCGTAAACGCAAAGAGTTTTCACTCAAACGTTACGTTTAATTTACAAACAATATACATCTAAAAGACTTCGACCTTTGTATGGAGCCTGGCGTACCTAAAGTTGCAAGTACCAAAAATTACGTTATTTTGGTTTACACCTATGGAATAAACGCCAATCAATAGATAAAATAATTACCAACAACAAATACTCAAATACCTAAATTGTGCTATTCACTAAGTATTTACTTTCCTGTGATTTGTTTGTTCTGTGTGGTGTACAATAAAGAGTATCTATCTATCTATAATCTTTGACTTATTTACGATAT
Source organism: Anania hortulata (assembly GCA_963576865.1). Lineage (NCBI taxonomy): Eukaryota > Metazoa > Arthropoda > Insecta > Lepidoptera > Crambidae > Anania > Anania hortulata. The sequence goes on from OY756400.1 coordinate 6,015,017, forward strand.
CACAAATATATCTATTTGAGTGCATTGACTGGGTTTGTGTCTGCTCTTGGTTTGTATTGTGGTGTTTTGTCGATAGGTTACTAACTACCTAGACAGTGAATCCCAGTAAGTAGGTAATTGTGAGTGGCTTGCTTTGAGTTATCGTTTTACATATTTATACCTATTTTTTATTTATTTTTTAATCCCGTCGATTTTTTACCTAGATGCTTACCAGTTCATAACTGTTTGTTTTCTGTTGTCAATGTACACGACAACGAATACTTATTTATTTCTTTTTATTTATGTTCTCATGTAAGTGGCGTGTAAATGTCTTTATGAGAATAAATGTCTTTAAACCTTTTTTGTCAAAGAGTACTTGTTGTTTGTTTGTAATATTTTATTTATCACGACACGATAGATAAAATATAAATACATAGATAAAATTTATAAGTACATAGATTCAATACTTTTTTGGAAATTTTAATTACCTATATTCGTAAAAATAATTGCATTTGATATTTGCTGTTTTACTGTTAAAAATGTTTAATTTATTTGTAATACGTGCAGGCCATGGGATCCTTAAAAGGAACCGTCAAAATTATAAATTTATAGATTTCACCTACTAATGACAGTAGTACCTTCTTACACATTGTTGATGGAAATTGTTGGTGTTGAAAAGTTTTGCTTAAAGTATTCAATTTATCAGTAAACCTAGTTTGGAATCATCGCTTACGTAAGCCTCTTAAGCGTTTCAACTATCAGATGGAAACGGGGACTTTTTGAAAAAATACGACCGCCATAAATTCTTTGTTTCTTTTCTATTACCCGCGTTTGAGCTATGTAAATATTTCTAAATTAAACTGAGTGTCGTAAAATCTCGCTATACCCACAATAGAGTTATCTTGCAGTGGGATTACTCGCTACTGAGCACGCTTCATACATTAAGGCGAGGCGAGAAGTGAACCTAAATTACCGACACGACGCGTGGTGGTATGAGTTAATAAACAAATATTGGACAAAATTACATACATTACTCTGACCCTATAGAAATTAGAAACAACGACGGTATCACAACACCCAGACCCGTGATAATATAGAAGAAAAGTTATTTTCCTACATTGACTGACCGGGAATCGAACCCGGGACCTTACAGATAGCGACACCAAGTCCGCTCGTTTCTCGGCTACTGAGGTCGAATATGGCACGAAAGCTTATTATTATACGGTTCATGACAGCGCGCAATGAAACGTTGAAAATTACGACAATCGTTGCGTCCTACAGCAAAAATTGGGGAAAAAAATACTTTTCGAATGGACGCATTTGTTCGCCACGTTTGACGCTCACGCCTCACGTAGAACAACGCCAGTGGACGGCGAGTCTACTATGTTCACCTCCATTGTGCTACACCGTTGTATAAGCGGATCGAATTAAATTTTTATTTCTTGCAATTCGCCGGGGCCCATATTATGCTGCGTATTTTAATAAAACCGGATTGCTAAGGACGGTTGTAAAATTTGAAGAGCCCAGAATTAATGTGGAAAGTAATAGAGTCCGGCGGATTTGTCCATAAAGTACATAAAGTTACAGCATTTTCGAGTTTAGAGATAAAATTATAGATTTTTTTTAAACTTTATATATAAATAGATAAATAGAGATTATCAGAAATTACTTGATTTAAACTAAAATTAAAAATTAGGCCGGACCGGTAACTAACAAGTGCGTCCTACCAATTGTATTATTTTCGTAAATTGTGTTCGCTGATTGAGAGGACGTCAAAAAATTGCATAAGATTTTAAAAGTACAGTTCCTTTTCTCGTATGAAAGGGATTTCAAAAATATTTTTAAATAATGAAGATAAATCACCAATATATTGTGCCTTGGCAAACGTAGTGTATGACGCTCCCCGGCTCGATGGACTGACTTTAGGAAGATGGCTGGAAGTGGCTGGATGTAAAAAGCAGGAGATCGTGCTCTGTGGACTGCAATAGGCTATCATAATGATGACCAATATTTACTGCCATTTAAAAAAAAAATACGTTCGAGTTTGTTCGACCATCGTTTTACAAGGAATTGCCGATGTACTTTGGTAGCCTTCTTTCAACATATTTTCTTTAATAACGGTTGTAACAATTTAAATTTGACGAAGCCAAACTTTACCCATCAGCAGATATTATCAGACTGTTGAGTGGTTTTCTTACAAAATACTTTCTTGCCTTTATCAATAAATTAAAACAATCGTGTAGCACATGCAGTACAGTTCAGAGCGGGCTATTACGGAAGTTAGCTCATACATCAGCGCCGAACAAAGCGCTACACGGTATTAGCGAAGCAAAACGAGAACAGCCAGCTCAGTGCAAATTAAAGATTTAGTTAGAATTCATTCTTTCTAAAATGGTTGTCCTACTTGAAGGTTGTCTGGAAGAGATAGTAGTTAATAGCGATATTAGCGATAAGACCGCCTAAATTGTACGTCTTTCTGTAAAAATCATCTGTAATTTACTTGTGGTATCTATCTATCTAATTCTCTGTTGATTTACTAATTGAGAAAAAAAGGAAAACACAATAATTTTTTTTGTTGTTTTTAACATGATCTTTGGTAGGTACCTTTGCTTTTATTTTTTTACGTATCTTTCTCGCCTCTCGAGTCCGTACCCGAACGGCGGACTTGGCGTCGCTGTCTCTGAGGGCCCGGGTTTGATTCTTGGTCTGGTCAATGTAGAAAACGAACTCCTCTATGTTGTCTCGGGTCTGGGTGTTGTGGTCGTTGTTTCTGATTTCTATAACACAAGTGCCTCAATAGCTACTTTCCTTAGGATCAGAGCATTGTAGGTATGTGATTTTGTTCAATATTTATTCATTTATTACCATACAGCATACATCAAAAGAAAAAACAATTAAAACATCATCATAACAGGAAGTCATTTTCATTGTGTCTCGTTTTGCTGGGCAGATGGGTTACAGGGCCTTATCGAAATAAAACTTAGTACCGAGCTATAAGACTATTAAAAAAGGGAACCCATGTTTTTATCCTGGACTTGAAATTGTTGCTATGTATTCTGTTGAGCTTGTGTCCCGGAATCGCTGGAATCATATATATATATATATATATATGTACTTGTGGTATATATAAAGTACAGTGAGCGATTCATTTGTTTAATCGTTTAGATGGTTGTTCTTTCTTATTGCACTGTGACATTGGACCTTTTTATCATCACAACTATTCAGAGCAATTCACAGACTCCCCTAAGTCTCGGAGAGGCAAACAATTATTGCTTTTCTTGTTTCGTTCACAGCGGAACTTCATGCATTATTTAGTTTGGATGACTCCCTTTTGTTTAACACCTATTGTAACGTTTAGTTGAAAAAATAGATTAACTGATTTCATTGCGCAAGATAAATAATCTAACATCGTCTGCGTCTGTACTGCGATATCAGTGGTTGTGTTTTAAAATTAGTAAAAACAAAAAGTTTTTTGATAAGCACTAAGCACTAACACACAATAAGCATGTATTAGAATCAGACCTGCATGCATTTTTGACGTTTGCACTCTCGTAAATGACCAGCCCCCCTAGCATGACCACCAAAACACAATATGATATGATAGCTATCATATTTTTACAGTTGGAGTCGATATATCGCTATATCATATCATATCATATAATATTTCATATCGCGTTTTGGTGCTCATGCGAGGAGGCAGAGGTAAATAGTGATATGAATGACCTACGGTGGTTTGAAGGACAATTATAAGATTAAACGAACTTACCTTAAGTGAAGTTCAATCTTAATTATACGCAGCTGATTGTTTGAGATATATTTACGAGTAGTACCGATGTTCTACAACAGCGTCGGGTCACAATGTTTTAAAGCTGGAAAAGAAAAAACATTTATCCCTGCAAATGGCAACATTTGTTGGTAATGTCATTACGTTTAAAGACAGCCTTATGAGCAACCCTGTAATATACTGGGATAATACAAAGTATTAGTGGGTGGGTTTTTGGGACTGTCATATCTCAAACAATCAGCTGCGTATAATTAAGATTGAACTTCACTTAAGGTAAGTTCGTTTAATCTTATAATTATACTTGCTGATTGTTTGAGATATATTTACGAGTAGATGTTTGAAGTTCGGTTGCGAATAAGTTGCTTATTAGTTTAGAAAATGCAAAAAACATTTTGAAAACTAAGTACAATCCGGAGACGTTTGATGGCAAATCAAAACAAAAAAGGTACTTATATTTAATCATATCTTTTAAGTTTAGTGCTAAGGCTGAGTAACTAATGAATTCACGTAGAATGTCTGAAATTCTGAATGCGTCAAGAGTAAAATTACGTTCCATTTAGGTCTCACATAATATACTGCACAAGCCAGGCCACAAAATAATAACTAGTCTATTACGATAGTGTTACATCACACTTTTTTTTTTTTGTAAATATATTTTTATTTTATTATCTGATTATAACATCAATGTCCATTGTTAGCAAATTCCATAATTGAGGGATTAAGCATCGAAACAATTGTTCCTGAAGACCGGTTGTAAGACAAATATGTTGTTATAAGTACCTACTGTAAATACTTATTTCAATAAAGTGTTCTAACAAAAAAAAAACAAATAAAAAGATTAAAATGAATATAACGAAAGGAGTATCTTATAAAAAAAATAAAAATGCAGGTGCGCAATCATAATATCTTAGCGTATGATTACAATTAAAATTTTTACTAAAGGTGGCAATAATGATTAAAAATATTTATACTTTAAATGATAAAAGTCTGACTGCCACAAACTAGACACAATAGAAAATCTATTGTTTGCGGCTCCGCGTAGCGCTCAACGTGTTAACAATCAATTATTATATTCTTTTATTTTTTATCTCTGCTAAGGCCGGTAATCTATAGAATCAGTACGGGAAATTCCAAGTAACTGACCTATGTAATTAAGTTGGCATATTTGTTATTATTGAGGGTTCACCTGTAAAAAGTTTGTTTTTTTTTTTTTTTTTTTTTTTAATTGGTTAAAAACATCAATCGTTATGCATTATGCAACTTTTAATCTAGTCACTTAATGAATGGGTGACCGTGGTCAAACAACTTCAAGTTTAATCACTTTAGTCACTTATTGGATCAACCTCAGGTTTGGTCACTAAATGGATGGGTGACCGGGGTTCTAGAAACCTCAATTTTGGTCACAAATGTACGGATGACCATAGTTAAGATACATCCTTATTGCTACCGAATGTTAATATTGTGGAAATAATATTGCATAATTTGGTTGAAAACATCGATTGAATTCAATACGGTAGCTTATGCTTTATATTTAGCAAGATAGAGCGTATAATCGGATCATAAAACCAAATATTTTATCAGTTGATAAAATTGTAAACTAACAGAAAAAAATGTTCTTTAACAGACTCAGATATAGCTTTATTTGAATGCAGCAATGTAGGCATAATTTTAATAAATGTAACATTAAGTTATGATGTGAAAGAATGTAATTTTTTTTTTTTTTTTTTTTAATATTTTTTTTTTTTTAATTTGCTATGGTAGAAAATATTATTGAATACGATAAATGTATTTATCAGTTCGACTTATCTGTTTTATCTCTATATTGCCCATCTCTTATTTTTATTGACTGTTATTGGGCAGTCAACGGGTTAAGTGTTTACCAACAGGGAATGGTTCTATCTGAGACATGTTTCTACATGTACAGGTTAATTATGGTATCTACTAAAATGTCTGGTTACTAGACTTTGTTTTTGGAATTTACTTCCATATTTTTTATTTATACCTAATTGATTTAAATTAAGTTTTCTACATGAATTAATTAATTGAAGTACAATTATTCTTAATGTATTATTTTCCATCACACATTATCGTCAAGATTGTCATCTTCTTTAGTAATTACAAGAATACTTTTTTCAGAAATTTAGTTTCAATATGTCATATTTAAGGAAATTCAAGCCCTGACATTATGTAATTTTTATCAGGACAACAGGTATTAGACTGTTCCTGTTTTAGTGACTTAAATGAAATAAAAGTAATCTCTAAGATTATATTTAAGGTGATATACCAATAAGTACATATGTAGGGGTACCTACTATGTTCTTATTGTGAATTTATCTATTCTTAATTTTGAGAAATGTCTGTCTTAACAGTAATTTAAAAGGGATATTTCAATTTTAAGAAATTGAATAGGTATAATGATTTTGTTAGATTATGATCAGAACTTTTAAGTGATTAGAGCAGTTCCTTAGCATGTGATAGGGGTCACAGCGTTATTTTATTTTATTATCATAAATATATAAAAAACAAAAGATCTATTGAAATTACTAAATTAGTATTAGGTAAATGATCATCACATAGCCTTTATGTTAATTCAGCGGTTACAGAAGTCTACCTTAATAAGGTTTTATTACATTTTTTTTTTTTTTTTTTTTTTATAGTCTTCAATTAATCATAACAAGATATTCAGAAGAAGGTTAGCCAAAGAAAACATGGTTCCACACATAGCTTGGGCTTGACTGGAAAAAGACTCAGCACAAAAGGCTTAATAAATAATAAATAAATAGTTATATACATATTACTAATCTTACAGACTTTTGTCCATCTTATACTTATTTCATATCATTATGATGGAGGACTGAACAAATCAAGCGTTCCCAATAGTTTTAAAATGTATCTTATTTTGAATAATGGTACTTATGTAAGTACATATTTATAAATAGGTATTCTTAGTACATTACATTGTTTACCACAATGAAGTAAAGGAAAGGAATCTGGAATATCTAGGTTATTATTTAATTAAATAATGTAAGCCTAATATTTTAAGGGTTTTTATGGTACTTCCATAACACCTTTACTTTTCAATTTGTTTGTGGCATTAACTTTGGATTAGGGTTAATAAATTTTAACCTTAAGGGTTTCTATGCAAAAATTCTTTGACATGAAATATAAGCTGATAAGATGGCATCTGATTTGTCACAAGCTGGATTTTATAAATGTTGTCTTGTCAAAATCCTTGTTTCACTGCAATTTTGCAGGACTATTTATTTCTTCCAAGAATTGCATAAGTGCAATAATACCTTTAAATACTAATTAATTAGTAAAAGATTGGGTTAGTTATATAATTTCTTGATAAATTATTCAGTAGTGCAACTTCATTATCTGACTATGGTAAAAACCAAGAAAGGGTTATTTTGGAGTTTTGAACCAAACAATGGATTCATTAGCGCAATGGCTAAGACTTTATAATAGAGATTTGTGATTAATAAGATGGCCAGTAAAGTAATCCATAGCTTTGATAAGTAAGTATCTGTATCTCTATTGTAACCTTCTTTCTTGAGGTAAAGGGCTTTTCACAATAATTCCGGTTTGAATTTTCTATCTCCATCCAATTCCTTCCGCTTCCAACCGGCCAATCTGGAAGTCAATGGGGGAGGCCTATGTTCAGCAGTGGACGTCCTATGGCTGAAATGATGATGATGATGATGATGATCCAATTCCCTAGGAACTAGTTAAAACCATCTTTGTTTATTTGTAATAGTATTTATCAGATATTAGCACTATTGTCTGACAATAATAATATTATAGCGTTGTGTTGATTTTGTACAATTGGTTTTACAATTTTATATAGTATTGTTTCATACTGTCATCACATCAGCTTACAGTGCAAAATTTCAAATAATTTGTTTGATTTTTCATTTGTTATTTATTTAATATAACACTAATTGCATAGCAATAGGTTAGTTAATATAACAAGTGAGCCTGCTTGTTTGTACATAATTTCTTTTTATTCTCTTAGTATATTAGCGCTTGTTTAATAATGAGTGAGCCTGCCCATTTCTATATACTGTCTATTTGCTTAGTAACAGTAGGACTTGGTGTTTAAAAATGAGTGATCCTGCTCATTTGTCCATACTATTTGTTGTCTCATGATAGTAGCGCTAGTTGATTGAAATTGAGTGAGTATGCTTGTCTGTCCATACTATTCTATCCACTTGGTGGTAGCGTTAGACATCTAATATTTTTGTGTACTTGTTCAAATTTAATTTTCATGGTATTGCAACATATACTGTCATACTGTCTTCCCGCTTTGTGAAAGCGCTTAATGTCAGGTCATTAGTGCACCGGCTCAATTTTTAGTTTTCCTGGTATTGCAACATACTGTCTATCCGCACTGTGATAGCGCTAGATGGCAATTAATTGGTGCACTGGATCAATTTCCATTTTCATGGTATAGCAACATACTGTCTATCCGATAAGTGATAGAGCTAGATGTCAAATAATGGGTGCATTGGCTCAATTTTCATGGTATTGTCTATTGCCCATTATGTATATACTACCCAGGCGTTTGAAGTTTATTTCAGTAGGTAATTTGTAAAGTTTTCTCAACACCCAGCCATTGCGTTTCCACTTCAATTTCATTGATATAGACTGAAGCCTGAGGAGGCTGCTTCAATATTTTCTATGTGAGTCTCCATACTTGTGTCATGGTTTCTTCATCTTGCTGTTTTCTAAATTTCTTAAGTTTTTCTTATTTTCATAAATTGTATATTTACTAGGTATCTTCAGTTTTGGGGCGAACTGGAGCTTAAACTTGATAGCTCTGTATTTCATTCTCAACTTCTATTAAGTTTTTTAAAAGAAAAAGTAACAAGAATATAATTTAAAAATGACTTTTAGGTTAGATTCTATCAATAAATTATACGTTAGGTACCTAAGTAATTCCTTCATAGGAGAATATCTATAATTCACAAAAGGAAGTAAAGTATTTGATTGTACATACCTGTAACTGGAACTAATGAATATATAAGTTGATTCCATTATTAAAGCGTTAAAAAACAAACCATAACCGCGCCTGATTATGGCGCTCATCCCTTGTTGATTTTTGGCTGAAATTCACTATAAACCTTATTGTAAACACAATCCACATAGAGAACTGTATAATAGCATTCTAAACACTAACTTTTAAGCTACAAATAGAGTAAATAATAGTTATTTTACACATTTTATTGCAAGGACTACGTGCCCGCGCTGTCACAAACAATCGTAATGACATTACCAACAAATGTTGCCATTTGCAGGGATAAATGTTTTTTCTTTTCCAGCTTTAAAACATTGTGACCCGACGCTGTTGTAGAACATCGGTACTACTCGTAAATATATCTCAAACAATCAGCAAGTATAATAGAAGGAATACAGAGGACGAGGACCATTTTTATAATTCTCTATTTTCGTAGTTTTTATTTGTATATAGTATTTCATAGATGTATATATTATTTAAAATTAGTATAATTATTTTATAGAATTAATAATGTGTAATAATTGGTTGATAATGGTTTGTGAAATAATACAGATAAATAGATTAGTATACATATCATGCTGTGTCTCACACTTAACAGAAATTTTATCGATATTTTTCTTGTAATGAGTCTCCACACTATTTCTTGCTGTCATAAAAAGTGCCATCATAATGTAACTTTGCATCATAAAGTGATCAGTGGTAGTTAGCCATATTAAGTAAGTAATCTATAGTGTTACCTGCTTGTTTCGTTGCCAGGGTCAATGAGCAATAAACCGTAACCGTTAATTGTTGACCATCAAATCATAAATCAAAATGTGGAATATTTTAAAAGTGTGCACAGTCACATGTTGTTTATTTAAAAATGTTAATTTGAAACTAATCTTCGCGGCCGTGCCCCGCTATCTGAAGAATTCCCGTAAGTTTCCCGGATCCCGATTCTATTCAAAAACTCCGGCTAGGTTCTGCGGTCTCGCAAGAGAATCGTGTTTTCTTTTTGTTTAATTCGCGATGCAGTAGTGCTGTGTTTGGAGATAAGAAGCTAATTTTTGGGCATTCTCTAGCGCAACAGGAAAAAATAGTGATGCAAACTGGGGTAGAAGGTATTAAGTAACCTATAAATTTGCATACTGGAGGAACATTGTTGCTTTTAAGACTTATGTGTGACTTAAGGGTATTAGCACGTACAAACGAAATGTTCTGTATTCCTATTCAAATACTTGTGGCTCGAATAAACCGGCTCTGAAACCCAAGTTTTGTCGTTATAATATGTATATTTATTTAGACTTTATTGCACAGATTTAAAAAATCATACAAAAGGTTGACGTAAGGCACTACGCTTACGCATTACGGTACGCCATGAGGCATTCTCTACCAGTCGACCATTATATTATGTTGTTGTCTAATTTTTAAGTCAACCGTCTACAAATCGTAAATTTTTCTTAATAATTGATATTTAAGTCTATTTGTTTGAATTTGACGACCTCCGTAGCCGTGGGGCGATCATAACGGACTTGGTGCCGCTATCTCTGAGGTCCTGGGTTCGATTCTCGGTCGACCAATGTAGAAAAATAACTTTTCTAATTGTCTCGGGTCTGGGTGTTGTGGTACCATCGTTGTTTCTGATTTCTGTAACACAAGTGCTTAAGCTACTTATCATAGGATCAGAGCAATGTATGTGATGTTGTCCAATATGTGTTTATTTAAGAATTAAAGTAGAAAAACTTATATATTCTGTGGTAAAACCCTTGTTTTTTGTAGGTTAGTGAGCCGTTGATTTTATGTACCTAATTAGGTAATTTATCAATTTCTCTCACAGGTAGGTACAAAGAACCGTAGCTACACTATTAGAGCTAATGCCTGCTGTAGTACTTGTAGTTTCATTTAAACCTTTACCAAACCTAATTTCTTCACTGTTACCATTTTGATCAAATATTCGTTATAATAATACAGCTGTGTCCGCGGCTGCGCATACGCGGAATACGGTTTGTCACACCCAATTTTACTCGCTGAAAAGATGGAATAAAAATAGTAGCCAATGTACCTTCCCTAGGGTTTAAGTTGTTTCCGTACAAAATTTCATGAAAATCGGTTCAGCTTTTATGACAAAAAGTAAGCTATGTCCTTTCCCAAGCTTTAGTCTATCCCTGTACCAAATTTTGTCAAAATCGGTACAAAACAGACAGAGGTACTTTCGCATTTATAATATTAGTCTGTTTTTATAGCCGCAAAGAATCGTGACGTAAAACTGGTATACACACAACCGGGAACCTGTCAAAATCCAAAGAATAAAAACAATCCACACACATTTTTAGAAATCCAAATTACAAACACATTCAAGCCTCAACAATACCACCGTTACCTTTATGGTCGTAGTCAAACATACCCGTGTTCGTACTGAATTTATTCTACGTGAAAAATCAACAGAGCAGTCCCAAGAATCACATGGACCTTTTGGCACAAAAGCGGAACTTGACACAACAGATGTAAATACAGTAGGTCTAATATAAGTTACCTCGGTTTCGCAATCTATGAATATAGATTATGTTAATTAACGAAAGGCTTTTCCGTTAACCCGTGAGACTACAGCGTCTATACATACAAACAAATGATGTAATTTTTTAAATAAACTCAACACAACAAGTGTCAAAGTAATTTGTTTTATTTCTATCTTCTACAAATACATGGTTTATTATTTTATTTTAAAAACACTAAAAAGCTAAAAATAACTTTTAAACAATCATACCAAACAGTTATTTTTGGAGTCGGTGCAAACAACCACATTCAAACATTCCAAAGCTGGCACCGACTCCAATAATAACTGTTTGGTATGATTATTTAAAAGTTATTTTTAGTGTTTTTGAAGTCGGTAATTTTTTTTATAAAAATTTGTTATATTTGTCTGTTTTTTAGTGTTTTTTTACATTCTAAATGGCGATATGTGATGTAATTATAGCTAAATTGCTCTCATGACGATTCAAATAAGTCCAAACACGGCTATGATGCATTGTTTTATCACAGAGTTCCGGTGCTTACCTTCCGCCTTCTTCATCAGATCAGTTTGATGGTATCATTCTTACCAGAATCATTTATTAAAATTTGATTTGTCGACTATGGCAAGGCTTAACTGTCTTAATGAAAATATCTTATCGCGTGTGTGGGGCGTGCGTACCTTACTCGTGGAAGACTATTGTGGCCAACTATGATCATCTTCATCAGTTCCACCTTAGCAAATGATACTTTCTGAATGCAAATGCTTGACTTGTTGTTGAATATACAAAAATCGCTATATGTATATCTATAATATTTTAGGAGTTCCCTCAATTCCTCATGGATTCCATCATCAGAATTGAATTTTGAAAAATATGAAACCAATCTGGAGGTATACCTTTTCAATTGAAAAAAGAATTTTTCAAATCGGTTCATTAATGGCGAAGTTCTGAGGTAACAAACATTAAAGAAAAAACAACCGAATTGAGAACCTCCTCCTTCTTTTTGAAGTCGGTTTAAAACTAGCTTTCGCCCGCGTAGAGTTCGGTCTGTCAAGTCTTTATCAACGACCAAATAATGCATTATTTAAGGACAAATTTGATTTTTGATTACCATAAAAAATATGATTGAGTTATCGGTGAACATACATAAAAATATACTACGTCTACAGCCTAACATGGAACCTCCCTCTTTTTTGAAGTCGGTTAAAAATAACATAATTTAGGCGGTCTTATTAATTGACATGCGTGCCAATGATCTCACAACTAGAGACGCTCAAGACCGCGCGGAACGGAGGAGTGAATCAAGGAAAGTGGACCCTGGGCTCCAAAGCAATGGCTTTGGACGCAACCGGGATTGACCGTATAGATGAAGAAGGTGGTCTTATCAATTTGGTTGGTAATATTAAGCGTCTACACTCTAGCTCCCCAAATTCCAGTTTAAGTATCATAAAGCCTACTGTATCTCCTTATATTACCAACGTACTGTTTGAAATGTTTATAGTAAATTGTATGAGTTCTGGCCGCCATTGGCAACATTTAAAATTAATAAGGGAAAGACAAATTAAAGCGAAACGGTCGCTTTGACTTGGGTATATGGTGGTTTCTTTGTACCCTAAACACTGCTTTGGGCACGATGTGTGCCTAGTTAAATAATAATTTGCAAGTAATTAAAAAACCGTCTGTCTGTCCGTCATTCAAAACTTTTCTAAATTGACTCATATCTGGGCGTGCTGGGTGACGACTTTCTAGAAAATTAATTGTCTACGACCTCGGAAAACTACCAATAAGTAAGAAACTAACTTTTTAAAATACGAAAATCATCTAGCTTGCTTGTTTGTATATTGTAATAAAGTTGCTTATTTAATAAACAACGACATTACATTTCCACCCTGTATCGTGAAAGCCACTTTGAAAGCGGTAATAAGAGTATTGTAACAACGAAAACGTTCAAATAGCAACAGATTTTCGTCCTTGTGGAATACAAGAAACAATGGGGCGAAGTTCCAAAATTATGCAAAATACCGAGTGAGATAAATTATGCAAATTGTTGTTCTGTATGAAAATGGAGTAGTGGCAAGTTGGGACGGGCCATAGCTCAAAACAATAAACCAATTCACTCCCAATGAAGTAATGAGTAGTTGTTCCATAATGGCCCCAACCTAGTTATTCCTTAAAACTGGGGTTTTCTATTCGGCAATGCCATGTTTCGAACAATAAATGAACGAAAGCGGCAATGATGATGATGATGATGTGAAAAGAGTTCATGATTTCTTTTCACATCATCATCATCATCATTTCAGCCATAGGACGTCCACTGCTGAACATAGGCCTCCTCCTCCTCCAATGACCTACATTAGGGGATTGGCGAGCGCAGTTTTTTTTGTAAGATTTCGCACGCAGACGCTGCTCCCCATCTCGTGCTACAGGAATTAGTCGCCTCTTACGCCACGCCTCCTGTCGGCGGTGGGGAATTGTATTCTTTACGGCCGTCTCCCCACGGCTTTTTACATTAATTTATTACATTAAAAATACTCCGTTTTTTATTAGAACCTTACAGGACGTAAGTAACCAAAGAGAATCGTTTGGGGCTGCCGTTCTTTGCACTGAACTAAGAATAGGAGAATATCAAGAGCAACACATCAAACCCTACTATCAAAAGCAGTTCCTGCCGAGTTAATACCACAACACCTATCTAAAAACTGTCGCTAATGATTCACAAAAATTTTACACAGAAAACCGCATCTAAATCCGTCAATATATGGCAACATTCGAGTGCACACACAAACAAACAAACAACCTCCAACCCTAAACGCATATACCTTCTCCCTTCTGTTGTGGGTAGAAGAGATTAATGATGATGACAGACAATTTAGAGGAGAGGATGACACCCAAGAAGTAATTAGTTCTTTAAGTGCATTAACGTAAAATTTGACAGTCAATTGTTTATTCAGTTTGATATAACCTGGCTTTTCTTGTTTAGTGGTATTCGTTCGTATGCGCCGCATTATCTGTTCATTATGATTTAAACGCCGCCAGAAACTATGCTAATTACCTTGTAAATTAACGATTTGGAGTTTAGGACTGCGGTTAAAAATATATACAGGGAAGTCTCAAACTACGATTAGGGAAAAACGACTAAATACTGAAACGGCTTTTTTTACACAGAGTGTTAGGTTGTTGTGACACTACGAAGCCGAAAAAGGTATGTGCTTCCATTTGCATACTTATATCAATCAATCAAATTGCATAAATTAATCAATGATTTCAATGATATGCTGAAGTTATTTTGACATGGTTATTTTAATTTTTGTTTATTTCCATACAAATTTTGATTAGTTAAACCGATAAGATATGTTTTTTTTCTGAAGTGATGGCAAGAAAGCTTTTAACAGTTTCTACTATACTTAAACAAGCCAATTATGAGAGAAAAATTCAAATAAAAAAAAATGGATGCTCCATACAAAATTGTCAACAGTTATTTTGAATGGAGCATAAAAAAAAACTCGATTTCTGTGACCTTTGCAATGGAAGCACCATTGCAAAAGTTGCTTTTATAGACTAGTAAAAACTCTGTCTTAATTTATTGTCGTATGATCGTCTCCACCATGTAGGTCAACAGTCATTTGGTTGCGAAATAACCTCAAATCGACCACTATAATGAACAGGCAGTAAGACAGTGCCGTGTGGGGACTGCCTAAAAAAACTGGACTGATAAAAAATACACTTCCCCACCGCCAACAGGAGGCGTCGTAAGGCGACTAATTCCTGTAGCACGAGACGGGCAGCAGCGTCTGCGTGCGAAATGTTATAAAAACCAACGATCGCCAACACGCCTGCCAAGCGTGGCGAGTATTGGCGATCCCCCCCGATGAAAGTCATTGGGGGAGGCCTGTGTTCAGCAGTGGACGTCCATGGCTCAAATGACGAGTAGGACAATTCATACCAATTTTATTGATCCTATAACAACAAAACACTAGAGAATTTGCTACAAAAATATTGCGCCAGCAATTTTGTATTGAATTGTTGATTATTCGTTTAATTGTCCTGTTTTTATATCGCGCGTTTCGGGCTATAAAGCGCTCGAGTCGTAAACACGCGGGTATCGCGCGTAATGGCCGCGTAATTAAGCGAGCGATGTCCGAATACACCCCAATGTCCGTTCCGGTATATAATTGTAAAGTTAGATACAGTAAACTCAGTTTCCACACTACGCAGTGCTTGCAGCCAGTAACATGTACCTGAGCTATGATGTCATATATAAAATAATAGATAGATAGATACTCTCTATTGCACACCACACAAAACAAACCGTACATAGTGAAATACATTTAGAATGGTACAATTTAGACGAACTCATCTTTAAAAGCGATCACTTCCAGACATACCCACTTATTATTTTTCTAAATAATGACAATATATAATATATGAGTAGTTAATTTGAGAAGTAGACTTAAAAATCGGTTTAACCAAACGCGAGATAATCGCAAACAATCATGCACACATACAAACATACGGGTCAAACTAAGAACCTCCTTTTTGAGGATGGTTACAAAAGAAAGATAACTAGTAATAAAATAGAATCTTATTTAGTTTTCACATTCCAAGCTTTGCTTTATTTAGGGATAGATAATGCATGTCTACTGACCATTAATAAATATAAGTTACCAACAACAATAATGTAGGTTCTAGGTCTATATTTCAGGGTTTTGCTCATAAAATCGAATATCTGTACGAATAGCATTATGATAACTTCTGACAAAAGATTCTACATAAAATTTCCTACAAATTTTAACACATAATTTATATTCTACGATTAATACGTTAAGAACTACAGGTTGTTTTAGTTAACAGAAAGTCCACCCCCCTTTCTATACCCTTAGAACAGCCCCCGAACCTGAGGACTATTCATCATCATCATTACAGCAAAATGACGTTCACTGTTGAACAAAGGTTTTCCCCAGTGACTTCCTGATTGGCCGGTTGGAAGCTGCCTGCATCCAGCGGCTTCCTGCAACCTTTACCAGGTCATCTGTCCACCTTATGGGACGTCCTATATGCTGCTCTTGCCGGTACGTGGCCTCCATTTTTTCTGCCCCATCGGCCGTCAGTTATACGCGTGATGTGCCCCGCCCACTGCCACTTCAGCTTGCGAATCTGTTTTAGTATGTCTATCTAAATGTGTAGGTACTAATTTTTAAAACACACAATACACGGATTGTTCCTCTTCATAATAGGCTTCTTTTGATGTGACTGACTGTGATGCATCTTAACACAAGGATGTTAATTTTTTATGTGAATGCCATGATAATTACATGCACCCGGAATTTTTCAGAACTCTATACAAATCGACTCCGGACAAGCCCGGATTCAATCCGTTTTTATGGGGTTCTGAAAAATTCCAGGTGCATGTAGTCCGAGCCTCAGTGTGTGCCCGGCACATAATTTCCAGCGATCGGAATAGGTAGATCGATTTGATGTAGTTTGGTAGTGCTAGCCTAATATGGATGTGGGATGTGTGTAATTGAACGTAAGTTGTGTGAAAGAGATTGAAGACGGAGTGAGCGATAAGAGAGACGAATGCGGATTTGAATGTGATGATGAACGTGTTTTATGAAGGCTGCGGAGAAAGTAAGAGATGTTCTTGGTTTGTGCTTCTGCAAAGCCTAAATAAACCAAGTATCGTTGAAAGCCAGCATTTCCTTTATCCCTACATGTATATGCCTTTTTTTTTCAAAAACTGATACTATGAAATTCCGAAATCCGAGAGGCATGTCCATATTAACATCAATGTTTGAGATCATTGACCCTAAATTAATCTACCTATTCCGATCACTGATAATTACTTATTTATTAAAGTCAACGATTCTTAATTTCGAAATTCGAAAGACCTATTTAAACTGCAGAACTTGTACAAGTTATTAATTCAGCTTTATTAAAAATTAATTCAATTCGTCACATTTATCTAAGATTAAAACCGTCGAAGCGATTGCGAAACCCTTTTCTTTGTTAAACTTTAAAATATTCAATTAAACGCCGTTGTCGGAATGAGTAAGTAAATGAGTCTGTCTTTAAAAATGCTTTTGTTAAAACTGCGTTAACTGAAGGTTTAGTCTACAGATAAACAGGGACAAAGAGGTTAAGGAAAAGTTTAAATTGCGTTAGTGAAGGTGCCTTGTTTTGATTGTTTGTGGACGTGAGTTCAGAAACTTTGTAAAGAAAGAACCCTAGTGAAACAGATGCATCTGTTATACGGCTTTGTGCTTGAGAAGTCTAAAAAGTATCATGGTTTTTAAAATCAAAACATATTTTTCCAAAGAACTCTGAGAATTTTGAATGTGATAATTATAAAAGAAGACAGTTGTGCTGGTCGCCAACAGTAGGGTTTGAAAAATAGATATTAAACAAAAAAATCGGCCAAGTGCGAGTCGGACTCGCGCACTAAGGGTTCCGTACAATCTTGAAGGTATGTAAATAGTCCGACTATAACGGGAACCGAGTCTCGAAGATTTTTACTAGATATTTACACTACATTGTGTTTTTAATCCGAAGTAAATCATAAAACAATAATTGTGGGTCGATATAATACCATTGCGCCATAAATAAAAGTTAAATCCCTTGAAATGGGTTTCCTAAAAAAAATCTAATTAGTCCGTCAGTTGAATTAACAGAAAATAATAGACACGTATTTTTTCTTTTCTAAATCAAAGAAAAAATGATGAAGATACAGCCCGTTAAAGTTCCGTGTAACACGCCTTGCGACACTTTTTAGCAAGGCGTGACGTCACATGCTAACTTCGATGCGCTTTATTCGTAATTTTTTGTTCGATTGACAAAAGACTAAATATGGGTCCAATATTTTTTGATAATCTAACTAACGGACTAAATAGAATAATCTCTTTTTGATTCAGGAAACTAGCCTGTTCTGTTTGACACTATTTTTGAACAGCCTGTGTAGTGACTGCATCGGGATTTTGTAGACAATGACGAATGCTCGTCTGCTGGCTTATCGCTCTTCTTTAATCTTGGTAGAAATTAGAGAAACGATCGTCTATTGTCTACGAAGATACTATGGGATGTGCACTTAAGAATCTTACGATACGACTAATTATTTGAACACAACGAAATAGTTCGGAATTGTGAACCCGATCGAAAACTTAACTTTTCTAAATTGGCTCGGCTCTGGGTGTACTGGGAGACACCATGGCTAAATCATTGTCCCTGTATGTTAAAGTTGGGGGGGGGGGTGGGGGGTGTTCAATCATACTATTGTTGGCACTACTCTCCTCAACACGTTAATATTTTAAAATTTTGTTTAATTTTGGATTGATGAATGATTTGGAAACAGGGCAGGCGAATGATGAATATCAGGCAAAACGTTAAAGAAGTTTTTTCTTTAAACGCGGGTAAATGGTTACACTGGGATGATTTTTCTTTAATAAGTCAAATAACGTTTTTTCGCGGTCCGTCTTTAAGTACTTAGTGAAAAAATATCGAGGGTTTACCTTGAATTCGATGTTGGTCCAATAGAAAACCCCCTTCTTGAAGAAAGTTAACTAATAAAGTAGGATTTTATTTTATTATATGAGTCAGGAGAATATATTATACTGTACCTAAAAGCAAAGAACTGAAATATATTCATCTTAACTTACTTTAAAATCGATTCTAAAGATTTTGCGTGGAAAACTTAGCTCGGACCACAAGTATAAATCACGAACCCACAGACAAGTTCTAGAGTTGATTCAACAATAGGTCGGGATTACGTATGCTGAGGTTGCACAAAACTTTCACAGTGCAGTGCCATTGATAGTGTAGACTTTGAAGACTATTGAATACGTCTGCGATGTTCGAAGTGGTTCGAACGGTACCAATATAGGTACATAAATGCTTTTTTTATTAACTGACTTCAAATAAGGAAGTTTTTCTGAATGTATGTTCAGCGATCATAGATTACCACGTTGACAGATTTTGATTAATATTTTTTGTTCGAATGGTATTATGAACTGTCCCTATACTAATTTGGTTAAGTTCTGATGATGGAATCTATGAGAACATCTTCAAACATTGCATGAACTCCATACCACGCCAAATTATTTTTGTATTTATGTTACGGAGTAACTTTGCCAAATGTAATCCATTTTTTAATAATTCGTATTTATTGAATAGCGTATACTTCAAAGAGGGTGGAAAAGAGGGAATGAAATCAGTGTTTAGGAGTTAACTGTTATTTGCGCTCTCATCGCATCATCATCATCATCTTATGGTTCGTCCTGATGACGATTTTTCACTACAAATAGATAAAATTATTTAAAAAAACTGACTTCAGAAATTATTAACCATAAACTAAAAACCTAAAATAATAATAACGCATACCTAATCAGTTATTCTTGTAGTCGGTGCAAACGAAAACATCCAAACTCTCATAGGCTGGCACCGACTCCAAAAATAACTACCTAATTAGTAATGTGTACTTTAGGTTTTTAGTTTTTTGAAGACGGTTTTAATATGTAGGTAGATAATTGGTGTGATTGTTGGAAGTTTTTTGCCTGTCCTGAGCTATGGTGCACAGACTTGGTCATTGACCGAAAGTCAGAGGTCCAGACTTGGGGTATTAGTGTTTTTTTTAATGAAAAAATCATTGAAGGTTTTATACTTCAAGTTTATGTAAAAGGCACGCTATGTAAACGATCTGACATAATAAAAAGATACCACGAATAATTCAGTAGCGTTTATGCAAAGTGCGTATGCTCGCGGCGTCACAGCGCGAACATCTTGAATCTCGTTCGCATCCAAATTGTTTTGTTTCTGGGCAAAGTTTTAATATTCAGATAAGTCAGGTAGGTACTACCGTTCCGCGATTAGATGTCATTGTTATGAATACTGAATTCGATGCGAAATTGTTTTGAATTATGAAGTTTGATAACTTATTTTGAAATAACATGATTTACCTAAGTAGTATCTCAGTAGTTAATTAGGATGTAATTTGTAAATTAGTTGATGAAGGGCTTAAAGCTTGTAAATGAGTTGGTGGAATGGGATAAGGGATCGTAGGAACAAAAGGCAAAACGTCTTACATTTAAGAACACCGTCAAATTCGTGCGCGATGCTAGAGATGTAAAATGACTGATTCCGACTAGTCACGATGCTTTAATACGATAGATGTACGATAGATGACCAGTCATTCACGGTCAAGTTCGGTAAATTTGACTGAAACATCCTCCTGTCCTGTCTAATAAAATATTATTTCTTAAGAGAAAATAATGAATGGATGATGATCTTTGTGCATTATAATAATAATAAAGATGTATTCATGATGAAATCCTAAAAATAGTTGTATATTTTAAAGCTTCATACAACAACCGCGCTGTGACCTGTAGGCACACATTAATAAATAATGTTATTTACATATTTATTTATATTTAATGAGACAGAAATGTTTGAGTTAATTTGACCGTATTTGACCGTAGATGAACGGTCAGATTCAGTCAATTAACATAAATATATATAAATAGATATATAAATATTGAACAACATCACATGCATTGCTCTGGTCATATGATAAGTGATACAGAAATCAGAAACAAAGACGAAGCCACAACACCCAGACCCGAGACAATACAGAAAAATTATTTTTCTACATTGACCGACCTGGAATCGAAAACGGGATCTCAGAGAAGCGACACCAAATCGCGTATGCTCGCTACTCGGCCACGGAGGTCGTCAAAATATCGTCGGTTTCATCTCTACGCGATACTCATGCGAGGCGACTTGCGTGGGCTGGGACGACATACGCTAGGTATTACTTACCTAGGTTTGAGTAAGTAGGAGCGTGATAAATTCCCCCCGCACCACCTGCCGATGAGTAGGTATCGCCCAGTTGACTCCAAATTATAAGTGAACTTAAAGAAAGAAAGTCTTATTTTAGCTCGAGTTCCGTTCTAGTTTTCCATTCGAGATCGAGTTCCATTGGTACTGCCTAGGGACTTGCGTGACTGTTTCGTTTCGGTGCCATGTTTTGAATGAAATTAATTGGTGTCTATATTTTACTCCCCAAGACGCTCTGAAATATTTATTATGTCGTATTGTACAAATTTGTAAGTTTACGAAATGTTGGTATTGTTTTATTGGCCCTGTTACGCCGTTGTGTTAATGTTGTCATAATTTTGGTGACCTGTTTAAGAAATGGTCGAGGGTTGTTCGTTTAAGAGTATTAAATTTTTTTTTAAATTTAATAACACGACCCGACTAGGTATTAAATTCAATGTAGAAAAGTCCCACGTCACGTGTGATATTTGTCTTCTGACCTCTGGCACAGAATACCTAATAGTACTACCGTACAGAAGATTCACTCCCTATCAAAAGTCAGGTTTAGGTATAAAAATATACCTAGACTCGCCAGAGCTACCCGCCTGCAAGCAAAATTGGAACTCATAACCGCGCGCATACAGTGAATTTTCTTTGCGCGCTCCAATTTTATGACCGAGCTGCGAACGTCGGCACGGGGTTGTCACTTGAGCAGTTTGTGTACCTCTAGTTGATTTAATATTTTAAGATAAATAGGTAGATTAAGCATTACAAACGATGATTCTGTAAACATAAAAATTCCATCTGAATGTCGTGTGTTAGATTCTCACAGGTGAAGGTGTAAACATTACCCTATCCTGTTCCTAACATTGTTTCTGGGCAACTAATTAAGGAATTTTATTTTAACTATTACTAATATATAC
This sequence comes from Anania hortulata, assembly GCA_963576865.1. Taxonomy (NCBI): domain Eukaryota; kingdom Metazoa; phylum Arthropoda; class Insecta; order Lepidoptera; family Crambidae; genus Anania; species Anania hortulata. Next base: position 6,037,010 of record OY756400.1, read on the forward strand.
TTAAGTAATAAGTACTTAAGGACTTATGAAATTAAAGAAGAACGACCGGCTGCCGCCGCGGCCTCTTTTGCACCTAGTGTGAGAGCTGCAGCTTAAGTTAAGTTAGTTTATTGCACGCACAGAATAAAATACAAATAAGTAAAGAAATAAAATGTGTTTATTACAAAATTATCTTACAATTGCTTTTTTTGTTATTGTTTGATTGTTTTTTTCTAGATTTAAAATTTCAATTCAGAGTCGCAAATATACGTAGTGTCACAAATAACCTTAACTTTTATACGGATTATATTGACGTTTAGGCTTAGAAGACATGGTGAGTGTCGAAAAGTTAAAAAATATATATTTTCAAGCGCGACGTTCACGTGACCGCGACTGCCGAGCGAGCCGATCGACAGCCCACTTCCATACGCCGCTTCGGGCGACGCGCTGGCCGAATATACCTAAACTACGGAGTGACACCCTGCTTCTGGGACGAAAAGACAGAGAGGCATGATGAGGCAACGTCGTCTGTTAATTTTAATGTTAGTGACTATTATTTTACGGCTTAGATGCTTGCATTCCTAGCAAGTGCGACTATCATGTATTTGTCTGTCAGGTGTTAAAAGTAAGTATGCCTATATAATACGTCCCACTGCAGTGCACAGGCCTCAGCTCAACTATAAGGTGGTTTGGGCCATACTCCACCACGGGGGCCCAGTGCGGGTTGGAAGAGGGGTGTTGTGAGGTCAGTGGCTCAACCTTACAGTCAGATGTAGATGTCGACTAGTATCAAGCGATATTAGCCGGGATCAACTTTTAATGTACCTTCCAAAGCACTGAGATGCTTGTGATGAATGTCACTAAAGATAGTTGGAATGGTCACCCATCCAGTCACAACCGCGTTAGGTGGCTTATCTTTGGTAATCACTACCAAACCGCTGCCGCCTCAGGTGTTATAATCAAATCAAATCGATAATTTGCTTTTCTTTTTGGTAGTACAAAGATCTTCCACATAAAAGGACATAAAAATCGAAAAGTATAAAAATTATACCTTCCTGTACTGCCTTCTCGGTGGACTGATGACTTAGTGAAGGTTGCAAGAAGCCGCTGGATGCAAACGGCCCAGAGCCCCTCGCTGTGCGTTCTATAGAAAGGGTTATGACCAGCTGTGGAAATCAAAAGGCAGATGACAAAAATTATGGTGCATTACAAATTACATTGTTTCCAGATTTCTCGACATATTCTAGATCGTTGCCTTGTTACCGTATCAAGAAAACTATCTAGAATTCTCGAGTATCATGTACTTAAAAATTTGCAATTTCACCAAGTGCAAAGTTAGGGTTGTATAGCGTAACTGTTGCTAACAGAGCTGTTAGCCTGGCTTCAATTTAGGCTAGACCACAGGATAGATAGATTGCGTTATGAAGTTTCGTCATAACCCGTTTAGGTTGGGTTGGGGTATATAAATACCTTTGAGGTAATTTTAGTGAATATGTTGTTTTTTTTCTAAACATTATTTGAAGAAAAATCACACAAAAAATACTGTAAGTAATGATAATATATAATATAAAAATGAATCGCTGAATGTGTTGCTTAGCGCAAATCTCGAGAGCAGCTGAACCGATTTCGCTAATTATTTTTTTGTTGTGGTTGGGCAAGTTAAGTGACCAATGTTAATATTTTTCTTTTCTTTTTCACCACCATCACCACTAACTTATGTTTGCTGGTTTATTCTATAATTATTAATCATTGAAAATTCCAAATGGTTTCAATAAGTTTTCATTTGAGGCTGTTTGGTTCTCGGGCCATTAGGATCGGCTCGTGGGATCCCTTGCGACGTCAGCGCCCTCTGTATGGACTGTCGCGCTTGCGTGACCGATGTCATTTTCTGACATAACCTTCTTATTCATTTTTTTGATTTGTGCTACATGAAAAAAGCTCCACACGTGTGGTTGAAGATTGATTTGACCGCGGCTGAGGACGTACCCGAGCTGATCTGAAGGTAAGTGGACCATCAGTTTTCGGTGTTAATGTTGAAGCCATTTGTTTAATCTATTAGGGTCGATTCCAATCGTCTTCATATTTTTTCTTGCGTAAGTAAGTTCCCGCATGTTGCCGGCTATTTACACGCCGCTTCACCATGTTGTGTTAATTATTATCAGAAGGTTCTTACAGAAAAAAAAGTCGCGCAAGAATAATCGGAATATCAGTTTGGGAACTACGATGCGACACAGACAGATAGAGACATCAGAATTTTTCCGTCCATTGCAGAACTTAGGTATAGGCCTTCTCCAACGCGCGCCATTTCTCTCGATCACTTGCTAGCCTTTACCAGGTCATGTGTCCAAAGAGCTTGGGTGTCACTCCCTACGGTACGTGGTCTCTACTCAAGAACGGCTCCATCGGTTCTGTGGCAGACATGGTTAGATCATTTCTACTTCAACGTGCTGATCTTAGTCGCTATATCGGTCACTTTCTTTCTCTAACGGATAAACTCTATCCTGGGGACGTTTTTTTAAGTATTCACATATGAAACGGCATGAACCGTATACGAATTCCTTGAAAATAGTAGGTACACGATTTTTGGGACTTCTTATGCGAATTCTTAAGCTTCAAAAATACATCTCCTGATCCTATGCTTCTAAATTACAGAGCATACGAGTAGCTCTATCCCTCGTTGATAAAATATATTTTTTATTTATTTTAGTAAATATTGTATAACTGAGTCCTCAATGTGTTGTTGTCACGGCTCGATAACTATCGGACTGTTATGACATCCAACTTTTACTTTAGCCAGCCCTTTCGTGCCGTGCCATAACGCCGTTAACACGAAAACAATTATAGTAATTTGTGGGCAATATCTAGATATGGACGCACGTTTATCGGTTATTTGTGTCCTGTGCGGGCGAATAATTAAATAATTTTTAGACGCTTGCGTGAACCTAATACGACCCAAATGGGGCACTCAATTTGATTGAATGCGGTGTTTTAGGGTTTGTTTTGTGCATAATTATTTTCTTAGTTGAAAGAGCGCACAGAACCAGTCGTTGCCATGATTTTTAGTTAGATGACATTCTTATTATTAGACATTCGTTTCTGTGAGTCAACCAGTAGTAGGGTAAAAAATGGAACGTGTAAAACTGCTTAATTCAGGCATTTTCGCAGAACAAAATTGGTTTTATTGATGTCATACAGTCATAGAACTAATTAATTATACATGGCGTAATGCATATTCCTTCGCAATTATCATATTATTTAGTCCAAAACCACCGCCCTATTTAAAAGAGCGCTTTCAATTTTTGCAGTCATCACAGGGTCATGAAATGCGGTCATCCAAAAAACTACATCTTCAATTTCCTCCCCATTCCACTAATTACTATACGCAGTCGTTTACTGTCCAGTCCATTCGCCTCTGGAATTCCTTACCATTAAAAAGCAGAAAATTCGAATCATTTTTAAAAATCGGCTTAAAGCACATATCATATATTCTTCTCGCATATATCAAGTAGTATTAAGTATGTTTAGTGTATGTATGTATATTATTGCTATGTACTTATTTTTTTTTATTTGTTTAATATTGTATGTATTTTTGTGTATACGTATATGTATTTTTGTAGCAGGTAAATTTAAGAATTTTAAGAACTTTGCACCACCTCCCCTTTCTCTAATGGTTGTACTCTAACTGAAGGTTGTCTAAGAGATTGCTATTAGCGATAAGACCGCCTAAATTGTACGTTTTTCTGTAAAAATCGTGTGTAATTTACTTGTATGGTGTGCAACAAAGAGTATCTATCTGTCTATCTATCTACAGAAAATGCTGATACATTACCGTAGCACCATCTAGTGCTACGGTAATGCATCAACATTTTCTGTGTACAGGCTGTAAAACTAATTCAGAATTTTAAAGGTGTTAATACCTATAAATATAAAGAACTTGATGTTATTAATTGATGAGTTTTTACGGCCATCATTAATCATAGTTGTAAGTAATGTCTTTATCCTCGAAAACGAGGGGGTGGTTGGATCAATTGAATAACGTGTTGTTTATAGCTTTAATACGACACTATTATCGTAATAATACCTTGTAGTGGACCCATTAATCATATGTTAACTGAAAATGCTTGTCAACATTTTGTATTGATGGAGTGTTAATTATTTCATAATAAATACCATGTGTAACAAAATGGATGTCAAAAAATTTTTTTTGGAATCAACGTTTTTTCTTATGCTATTATTACGTCAACTTGAGTTACGCCTAAATTATTCGCTTAACCCTTTCTCTGCCAAAACAATGATTTCAACAACAACAATCAAACAATTGAACCACGCTTCTCCGTTAATACATATTACATCAGCTGGGGGTAGGGCTGGGCTTACAGAAGTGAAATAATAGCTGTTTATACATTTATATTAATATGATCCGTTTTCTTGTTTTGGGATTTTTTTTCTTTAATTAGTAACCATTCTGTTACAGCTGAACATGTTTAAGCTTTCCAATTGAATCTCATGGTAAATTTGATACTGTCTGTCCTGTTGCATTCTTCTTCTTCCTCAGACGTTTTGCCTTGCCAAAGGCGTATCTTAAAACAGGGGAATAAAAGAAAAGCTGTTTTATCTTACGTTTTAGCTTGTCAGTTGGTTGATCTTTTTAAGACCTTGCACCAATGACAACTTTAGTCATTCTTAACCCTTTGAGTGGTCTGAAAATATTCGCCGCGGCGCAAATCTCAAAATCGCGGATTGTATTGTGCGCTGATATTTCAATTCGTTCGCGTCCCCCGGGCCCGCTTCAATGCTCCTTTTGTTTCTTATGCGAATAATAAAATCAAATGGATGTGGTGTGTGATAATGTCGCGTTGTATGGTTAGACAATCGTTTTTATGACCGCAAAAGTAATTTGACGAAGGTTTTTCAATGGTAAAGCAGTCAATATTGTAATATTTCTGATAGTAAAAACTTACAATGCTTAGGAGATTTTATTAGCACATTACATGAAAAAATCATGTTAAACCTCATGTGATATTTTATAAAACCTTATTGTTATGTAGTTGTCATATGTCATGCAAATACAAAGGTCATAATGCTTAAATATTCGTGTTCACCAAGTTTTTTTAAACCGCCTCAAACTTGAGGTGAGGACTGTGCCTTGTGCGGTGCAGTGCCAGTGGGTAGACGAAGACATTCAGGGTTGGGTCAAATTTGTACATTACCTGTAGTGTACATTACGTTTTTTCACTTTAAGATTTTAAAATTTGACCGAATTTTGAAGGATATAAATAGGATTATAGATTTGGAAAATGCCGCATCAACTTATTTTCATCGTCAATGAATGTTCATTCTATTGTCGAGCGCAACCTGCGCCTGACTGGTGATTAGATGAGCAGAATCGTAATGAATCACTGATGTTTTGTTGTTTAAAACACTCCTCTCATTCATCCCTTTATTCGGAAGCTTAAATCCAATATACAGATGCTCTTTACGGTTAGTGGAATGTTGCCACGAAATTAAGATAAAATTGTGTTGGGGACTGAAACTTTGTGAGAGATTGGACTATTTGTTTTGTGATAGGTTTGTTCAACAATTAAACGGATTTTAGAAAGAAGTTTGGCTTTGTACTTTTAGATCAACCTTTTTAAACACGAATGATTTAAAGCCTATACAGGATTGTAGGTACTCTGATAATTTGTTGGGGTTAAGTTTGACCAAAGCCAGTCTGCTTTTCTTCGGTTGCGGCCGCAACTTGTGTCATTGAAAATGAAAATGGTCAGGTGTGTATTAAGGACTTATTTCCTTTTAAATGACGTATTATCAGGAATGAAAAATTTTGCCCGCTTGATATAGTTTGATGCATTTGCGACGTCTACTTTAGTATAGGTCTGTGGTGTGGTATATTGCAGCTCAAAGAAGGCAGGTCCAATTTGTCTCGGGATTATGCTGTGCGCTTCTGAGGCTGCGGAAAATTGCATCACTGTCTAATAGTACAAAACGGTAAATATCTTGTTTGCTATAACTAAATTGTTTACTTTGCGTTTTTTTTAAGGGGTCTCTGTGTAACAATACTTACGGCTGAAACGTTTCTTGCCAAATGTATCCGACAATCCAAATTCTAATGAGCGAGGCACTTGTGACTTTCATATGCGTGCTAGATCTAAAACATTTTTATTTGGTTTTAAAATAAAACCTGTCTAATAGCTGTTACTATAAATCATCAACATTTACATTACAAAATATATAAACTGTAAAGATTTTTGGGTATGTAAAATTTTACGGTTTATAATAATATAAAAGGCTAATTGTCTACAAGAATTTTAAGACAATTTCTTCTATAATCCACGCACGTCTTACACAAACCGGGCTACGATGCTAGCGGAGTTCGAATCTCAGAAGAGGCAATTTGAAGTTTTAAAAAAAATACTTTGTTTAAAATGTTTCTAGGAAATTTAGTGGAATTTCTGTTTTGGACACTATTAGGAATTTGTGCCGTTTGGGGACGGCCGTAAAGAATACACTTCCTCACCGTCAACAGGAGGCGTGTTGTAAGAGGCGACTAATTCCTGTTGCACGAGATGGGCAGCAGCGTCTGCGTGCGCAATGTTATAAAAAACTGCGCTCGCCAAGCGTCGCGAGTGTTGCCAAACCCCCTCCGATGAATGTCATTGGGGGAGGCCTGTGTTCAGCAGTGGACTTCCATGGCTGAAATGATGATGATGATTAGGAATTTATCAGTTTCAGGAGAGAACAAAATTTTACCAAAAGAGGAAAATTTAACTAGGATTACTAGAACGACGTGGTGTATTGCCGCTCAAAGAAGGCAGCTGCAATTTGTCTAGGAGATTATGCCGTGCAAATTGCATAGCCTACGTCGCAGCTGCCGTGTGCTTGAGTTGAGATGCATGCCATATTCTTTATAATAATATTCGAAAATAAATACAAGCAAAAATGTTAGATAGAAATTTTATTTTGTAAAACAGACACACAAAAACAAGACAGAAAATAATAAACACGAAAAAATTATAGTTCTTTTTCATTTTAGGAGGTGTCTAAGAGCTGCATATTGTATTCAAGTTCAAGCCTAACATCATTTTTAAAACCATTCTATTTCCGCCGAATCCCGCACAACATGGCATTGATTTGTTTCTTACAAAAATTAAACATTAGAAAACAAAACATGAAACATATACAATACAAAAAGACCAATTACCAAGTAACCCTATATGGAGCAGAGCTTGTTTGTTACTATAGCGTCACACACACAGTGAAAAAGTATAAAATATCGTCACAGCAATGAATTTTCAGTATCACACAAAAAATAAATAACCAAAATTGAAAAAGTATTTTTTAAATTCCGTAAAATATGAAACGCCCGGGGCCGAAATGACCAATTTGACAGCGTCGATCGCGCGCGGTAATGTGGGTAATTCCGCGCGCGGCGAGGGGTTAACAAACGAGTGCCAAACAAATGTCATGCATTCGTCAGCGCGTTTATTTGCGCGGGTCTAGTCGACCGCGTTTATCATAGTGTTAAGGCACAGGGTAGTTTAGGGTTGACTTGATACCTATATTTTAAAAAAAGTTGCCCAATAACTTTTATATGTCCTTCTTCTTCTTCATCTATACAGAACTATACAGCTTTGGAGCCCAGGGTCCGCTAACAATAACTAAAAAAAACAAAAACTAAACCAATGACTTTTAAATGTATTATGATTTATTATGACCTAAAAAACCAATTTTAACCGACTTTAAAAAAAGAGGAGGTTCTCCTTTGTCGAAATCTTTTTTTTTGTTTGTTCACCGTTCAATCGTTACCAAGGTGACCGATTTGGATGTTTCTTTTTATGTTCGAAAGGGAATACTTTCGGAATATCAATTTAGTCAAGTTCTGATGATAGGATCTATCAGAATATCATTAAAAATTTTATGAACTCCATACAACGCCAACTGGTTTTTGTGTCTATGCTGCCAAATATCTTCGGCAATGTGAACCGATTTTGATGATCCTTTTCAACCGACTTCAAAAAAGGAGGAGGTTCTCAATTCGACTTTGTTTTTTTTTTTTTTTTTTAATGTTTGACGTGGTTACTCTGCCAATTATGAATCGATTTTAATGATTCTTTTTTTGTTTGGTAGATCATACTTCAGAGGTGGTCCCATATAAATTTTATCGAAAACGATTTAGAACTTTTTGAGAAAATCAACAAATATATACCCAGATAATATTTTGGTTGTGGTTCTTGTTACCTATCTTCGACAAATATGAGCCGATTTTGATGATTTTTGTTTTATTGAAACAAATGCAAACAAAAACATTGAATCTCTCATCGGCTGGCACCGACTCCAAAAGTAACTGATTAGGTACTTAAGTGTTAGGATTATTTTTAGCATTTCAGTGTTTTGAAGTCGGTTTTATTTTTTTTAATAAAATTTACTTATTATTAAAAATATTTATTCTAACATACAGGATGTTCTGTAATGAAGGTTGCGGAAAGCCGATGGATGTAAACTGCCCAGATCCATTTGTCCAACAGTATACATCCTAATGCTGAAGATGTTTTAAATCAGAGAGATACTTTGACAGTTGTAAACCGTCAAAAGATACAACTAATCCTACTAAAGTCCTAGTGATACTCTACCAAAACGTATATAATAGCCAATAGGAACAGCAGTTTTTTTTTTGTATTGGTCCGTTATTAGAAGTTGTTTATATCAACTTGTAAAATTATGTCTATCGTGTAACCTAACCATAGAGTACATACCCTATAGAGCAGCAACATAAACCATCTTTATCTGAAACTAGTAAGTGATTTTTCACTTACATTTAGTATGAAATGACAGCTCCTGTCAACGCTCGCCCATACAAAATCAGCACAGATAGATACAGATTAAAAAATGGCGAAAAATTTTGTCGAACAAATTATATGACATTTCTACTCTATAGGGTTGGCATGTGCTCCATGTATTGTATTTACAACAATAGTTTATCTTTATTAAATACTAATAATATTAAAAGTACCTACCTAAAATATTATATAAAATGTCATAACTTATTTATTAAGTTTATTATCAAACTTTATTAAGTTTTTGTTACCAAGTAGAATACAAAAACATTTTTTTACATACAATTCAGAGCTGAGAGCAATATAAAGCACCACTGTACAAAACTTTCCCGAAATGAAATTCCGTCTCAAGCAAGAAAACGCATGCAGCCAGAAAATCTCTTTTACAATACTTTAAAAACGGAAAGGAATTCCGAAAACATTTTTTAATTTAGACAACGGACGCGTAATGGAAATGTCGCTTTTAACTTATTTGTCGCTTCTGTATTTTCACTACTCTGTGCCGGTCATAATGGGGTCTCGTGTAGGGTTGCCAGTGTTGCCATATTCAGAATCTAATAAAAAGTATAGAAAAATTGCTTACATAGTTTTACTTGATCAGCGATAGCTTACTTATCTGGTGTTTGTGTAGTAAATAAACCCGGACATTATTTCGGAGAAACTAAGCATAAAAAACATAGCACGTAGAACTAACGGCCGATGCGGCAGAAAGGTACAAGAATGGAGGCTACGTACCGGCAAGTGCAGTGTAGAACGTCTACCTACAAGGTGGATAGACGACCTGGTAAAGCCGGATACCGCTGGTTGCGGGCCGCTGTCAACCGACCAATCTGGAAGTCACTGAGTGAGGCCAATGTTCAGCAGTGAACGTCCTATGGCTGGAATGATGATGATGAAATTTACAGAAAAGGACAATGATGTCGATGTATTATTTAAAAAAGTCTAAATGTGTCCATACATTTCAAATATTTCAGCAAATTGTCGTCCAATGTTAAACCAGGACATATTTATTTTTTTGTACAAAACATGTAGAAATTAATTGTTAGAACCAATAATAAATTAAAATATAGTAAACAAAAACGAATGAAAAAAAAAGAGACAAAACTACTTTTTATTTGGTCAGACAAAGAAAAACCGTTGGAATGAATCTTCTTACCTATCTGTACGTAGCAACCCTAGCTAGCAAAATATAGCATTATTATTTTTCATACCATACAAAGTGCTTCCTTCATAATTCACCGGTGATTTTTGAAATACGCTTGTATATTTTTTATTCGATATAAATTGTTGTGTAGTTGTAACAAGCACTTTTAGTCTACTTGTTCACGAGAAATCTATGGTAAGTTACGTATTGAAATGAAACACAATAGCATTTTTTTAAACATATTGCTTATATCTCATAGCAAGACTCCATGGGCCTAACTACAAAAAAGATAGACTAGGTTTAAACACTGCCTAAAGATTAGCCAACCAATTAAAAAGTATGGTAACATAACTGAGACAATATGTGTGATGTCAGATGTGTCAATATTCCAAATTGTATGGCTATTCTTTAGACATGGTTTTAACCTAGTCCAACTTTTTTGTAGTAAGGCCATTAATCTCTATATCTTCGAAACTTAAATTACATGTTTTTAATAATTTATTTTTCTAATGTACAAGTAGGTACAGACAACAGCACGTCAACCTACCTCAAAACGTCAAATTTTCTCTATTGATATTCATCTTGAACAGGCGGGAAGCAAGTGTGGCACCGCTCCCGGTGTCCAGAATATAAGGTCAGACAGGATACTAACTCCCTAGTGAGCGTAGAGTCCCTTTTACCCCAAGACACTAAGTCCCTAGAGCCCTAGCCCCACCTAACAATAGATACGTAAATATAATAAGGATGTAGAGAGGAAATGATAGAGCTGATCCCAGGTCGCCCAGGGTAGCAGCGTTAGGACGGTAGGCAGACTCACCAGACTGATCATAGTGACGGCTAAGGTAGTCTTGGCCGCAGCGGAGGGAAATGAGAACCAACACGGATGGTTGATATCTAATTTATTTACTATAATGTCATGTTTATATATAATAATTACAGAACGTTAACATGTATAGGTTGATCGTTGTGTGCCGTCGGTGTAGAGTGCCGACGGTGCATGTGCAGGGTCCATGGGTCATCCGCCGGTTTGTAGGTCGCTGACGGCGCAGCAGACAAATGTACGATCGTAGCTCGTACACATCTCTACTTGTTGGACTTAAAGTTCAAAATCGGTTGAATGGTCTTTTACTTTTTGCGTAGGTTGACCTGCCGTTGACTGTACATATATAATTTAACAGGAATTACAAAAAGAAATAGTCACCGTAGAGCACGTCCAAAAACGCTGGCGTAACGATTTGGAGAGCCACGCTAGGAATTAGCAGACTTCTCACAGAGAAAAATTTGTGACTTGGGAGAGACGTTTGCCCAGCTGTGGGACACCATAGGTTAAAAAAGGCACTTTTAAAACCACGCTAACGCCGCTGCTGATTAAATTTCACTATAGGGCCAACCTCTGAATCGTGAAAAATATTAAATACGCCTCATACAAACTTACGCTTATTTGATGATAATGTGTACGTACGTACGTATGGGGCACCGAATTCTTTCGATGGTGCTCCCATATTAGAAGTGGTTGTGTAGCAGCTGATTACGTGGTTATAAACCACTTCCGTACCCGAGAGGCCAGTACGCCGGAGTTGGCGTCGCCATCTCTGAGGTCTCGGCTTCGATTCTCGGTCGGGTCAATGTAAAAAACGAACTTTTCTATGATGTCTTAGGTCTGGGTGTTGTGGTACCGTCATTGTTTTTGTTTTTATAACACAAATGCTTTAGCTAATTACCTTTGGATCCGAGCAAACTGGGGTCAAGGTTTTCAGAAATTAAAGATGGATTGGGTGTGACACAAATTGTTTTATTCTAAAAGGAAAAAACTGAAATACTTCTCGCTTACACACCTTTCCGTCTTGCTTACTCATCGTCCAGAAACCATACCGTCAACGTTCACTCATTCATTCTGAAACCTATTCCACATTGTATGATATCTAATATTTTTTAAAGTGTCCTATCAGTTGGTACACCCTGTATGAGATAACTACATGCAATTAGACAGCCAGTCAGCTGTACACGTGCTTCTGTCTTACAAAAGCTGTAAAAGAGAGTAATAAAAATTGCATTCAAGTTAAATAGCGTGTTCTGCACTCCCGTACTGCCTTTGTTCTGTTCTCTACTTGTTGCGTTATTCAATCTTTCGCTTTGTTTTTACGAAAATTTGGTAAAAATGAGACATACATTCTTTTTCTGTTAATTTAGGGTTCCGTACCTATAATAAAAAAAACGGAACCCATATAGGATCACTTTGTTGTCCGTCCTCCCGTCTGTGATCTGTCTGTCTGTCAAGACCCTTTATCTTTAGTCACGAATATGTCATGTCTGTATTTAAAAAAAACAATAGTAGCTGGGTATGAGCAAGTGTTTTATTGGTAATCACAAATGACAAAAAAATCACTTGTACTTTTTGGTCTTTAGCTCAACAATTTTCCTAAAAAGGTAAATGTTAAGAACTCCAAAATTTTACTGTTATAATTATATATGTATACTTTTGGTGTACCTACGTTGTTAAATAAGTAAATGGTAGTTTTTTTTATAATTATGATATTTAAGCTGTATTGTTTTTTAAATAGATAAGTTGATATAGATGAAATAGCGTAAACAGTATAACAAACAATACAGACCAGTAGTACCAAAGTAATCGTCAAAGAAATAAGCTACTTTGCATTTAAAACGAAACTTCCATCGACTGAACCAAGTTAATGAAAATTTCCGTCTCTGTTTTAACTATAAATATTTTAAATTGCGGAACACTAAAACAATAACGCTTTCTTCACGGAAAGTCGGTCGTATGTTTTTTCAGCCCGTATAGACGGCAAACATAATTATAACCTTTACGGGACCTATTAGGGAGTTAGGGACTCTATTACCCTCCGCGTTTCCGATGGGTCATAAAACCGATGATTTTTCCGCAGATTATTTAGCGAATAGACGTCGCGTTATGCTAAAGTTAGACAGTTAAATTAAATTATAACACTCTTTTATAATTTATTTTTATCATCTCTGTAACAGTAGTCTATGTATTTTTAGTATTTTCTTTTAGTTTTTTTTTGTCGGATAGTCCGTGATCTCACATTTAGCAGGCCTACTGACGACTGGCATAGGGCGTTTTTCCACTAGACCAGTGTTTCAACCTGTGGTTCTCGAACCCTCAGAGGACTGCCGACCTATCTTGAAATAGTAGAAAACCTTAATTATGATTATAGATATTCGCGGATATTTTGAGAAAAAAGATTATTTAACCTTGAAAAAATTTAGAAACACTGGATTAGACGACATGTGTGTAAAAGCCGTGCCGCCTATCGCTGTGTACTTACGCCATCGGTAACCATTTGTTGTCCTACTAAGCGCTGTAGAGCAACACGACGTTAATAAATTGATATGCATCGTGAAATTGGTCCCACAAAACCCATCCTTGTCCCCTAGTTCGCAAGTATTTCCTCGCAACAAAAATTGCTTAAACCTGCACTGTCTAGAAGGCTAAGTAGTCTGTGATTGTTCCACAGCTGGGCCAGAGGGCTAATTAAAATTCCCTCAGTACTCGCAGGAGGGAAAAGGAAACTATTTTCAGGTCGCCGTCGTATTTTCACTCGATAACATCGCGACATGATTATTTATGCGGACATTAGGGGAACTAACCCCATCGATATGCCTCTTTATATGCGGTTTGAGGACAGTCGTGGACATAAGTGTTTATTTATATATATTTGATATTAGCACGTTATGAGAAGAGTGATGGATATGAGTATTGATGGGTGGAGAAGTAGAGGACGACCTAAAAAGAGATGGATGGATTGTGTGAGGAGAAATATGACTGAGAAGGGAGTGAATAATCAATGACGAGTGACCGGATTGCATGGAAGAGAAAGACATACTGCGCCGACCCCAGATGACCTGAGAACAGGGCCGGCAAATGATTGATGAGTGTTTTTAAACGATTTAAACTTTCATGGTCATAACAAACATTTGAAATAACTAAATTGGGATAGTTACCATGTGCCCTATGTATGAGTTTCTGATATTTTAGCAAGCAAGCGCCATTGATTACAGAAGAACTCATCTTGTTCATCCTGCTCTTGGCGAATATACCGATTTAGTTTTTTAAAGTGTTTTAATGTTTTGGTATTTTGTGGCTGCTCTTTATTATAGCATTATATAGACTAAGATTTTATTTAAAATGTCTTTACGCTTATAAACTAACGTATTTAAAAAACTATTTGTGGTAGATACTAATTTTTACTTTCTGCTAAAGCAACATTGTTTTTGTGGGCCAACATCTGGTATTGTGTCTGGGGCTCTGGGCTGTGGGTTGGCTATAGACCAAAAATCGAGCATAATAACCTAATTTTACTGATTGGTTTCTAGACGAATTAAGTACATTATTAAAGTTTAAGTCAGTAAAATACACTCTAAAACCTTTCTAAATAATTAACCTATCTCAGCAAGTAATAAAATACATGCCCCACAAAGAAATCTCCAATATTGTTACAATAAATCAAAATCACATTTTCAAGAGTCGATAAATATCGTAGACACGGGCGTTGTGGCGGCACTTAGGACTGAATTCTGAATCATAATAGAGCTAGATATCGTAGGAACTCCCCTTTTAATAATAGTAATATGTTTCTTAGCATTAAAAAATGTTGTAGTCACTAACACTAGTTTTAGGGTAAATTGTTACTAAAACCATGGGTCTTGCCTAAATTAAAAAATATTTTAAATTTGATTTTTTTACTGCCAAGGAATGCTCAACCAAGCCTTGCTATGCTATTCTTATAACTGACTGTCATGAATTTAACGCGGTTTGGTGGAAATAGCACACGTGACAAAAACGGAAGTGAATCGGAACTAAACACTAATGAAATGATGTTTTTCTTTGTATTTGATAATGAGCATCAACGACAAGCTAGATGTTGGCGTCAAATTCGAGCAGGGGCGTGCATTGGTTTCAGATGGGGGTAGGCTGTGAGTGAAAATTGAGTAAGTTTGCGTGAAACAGTAGGCGATCTCGCGCAGCCTAACATTGGTTAAATTGCACAGAAACGATCTTAGTTGCGCGCTTTAGTAAGGAATAAGTACAGGTAGACGACAAAATGGTTACAGAATATTTATTGTTTATTGTTGAATACGTAATTAATAATTATGGTTAGCTGTCGGTTTTTTATGAAGGTAGGCTCTGCATAATAGCCTATATGGAATGCACGCCCCTGAATTCGAGGGCATGATAAAGGTTCCCTAACCAATGTAAATAGGCTGCTATGGATGCATGGTTCTCTATGTTTCAAAGTAAAAAGCCTTTTTTATATGGGAATCGAATCCAAGAACTTTCGATATCCGGCGAAAGGTTTTCCAATTGCTTAGTTGACATTCGTTTCGTCATCAAGTTCTTTGAGAGCTTTGCTGTCAGTAAAAAAAAAAGTAAAACATTCTCCGGGAAGATTATGGTAAGTAGTGGTAGATATCTACAGATTGACTTCGAATTCAAATTCAAATCTTTATTTGCTTACTAAGTCATAAAATAATTGAAATGTTGATGATGGTTGTGGCGTACCTACCTGATTGTATGCTTTAGTAGGTAGATTGAGCAACCTGGATCAAAAGAAATCCACACACCTTGTTTCTTCCTTGTTACATTTCATTTATTCATTCAACTATTTAATTTTTTTACCTATTTGCTTTATGTGCGTAGTGAGGCTTCTGTATCTGCATATTTCTATTACGCCTGAACCCAGACTAGAAATACGCCTCTCCAACATATTCCCTAAGAGCCATTTGACCTTTCACATTGCTTTACCGTACTTGTGTAAGTCCCTTTATACATAAAATAAAATTATGGTAGGTACATTTTAAAATAATGAATGTAATTTTATTATTTGTTAAAACCTTTATTTTCTTAATTCCTAAAGCCGCATGTCCAAAAGCATAGAACCTTTATAATTTTGTAGGATCATTTTGTTGTTTGTTAGTCAAGATTACACACAGATTTCTTATCTCAGAAAGACGTAATGGTTCCAAATCACTCATCTAAATTTGATAAGCACTAAAAAGACAAAACCCAGAAATCGTTAATTTGTATTATGTACCACATGCGTAACATGAAAGGACAGCTGCTGCACACGCAAATACCTGTTACGCGCCTGTTAATAGTAGAATACTGGTCATAATAAAATATACAGAATAGCCATCGATACGAATAGAAAAATAAGTACTAATACCACATGAACATATGTTTTGGTTAAAGCATGAAAATACACTCAAAACGTACTCCTACGTTCTACAACATGTACGTTTGTACACACTTGTCCAGTTTTTTAGTTGCTTACAGAACACGCAGACACAATGACAACAGTAGTCTTGTTTAGTTTGTCACATCCGCTCTTTGTTTTTAAACAAAGTTTTGTTTACTGTGAGAACTGCATCCAAAAGACATGTTTTTTGTGAGATACCTACCTACGTTAGTTACACTATACATCACTACATTTATAGCAGGCCGAAAGCATTAGCAAAGTCTTTCTTTTCTTTTAAATTAAATCGGGATAGTTACTATGTCCTTTTGCAAGAATTTTCGATATTTCGGCACTGTTGCAACCGCCATGACCACAGAAAAAAAATCTTCCTTGATCATGGCGTTTGATATAATTATTTTCAGTGTATTACTCTTTTGAAACTCTTGGCTAAACCGATCGTGCGCGACTGTACATAGGCCTAAGATAAGTTTTTCAGTTCATTCGTTAAGTGGCCGTAAAAAGGCGATTTATGGGACTTTAACTGCTTGGCTGATAGTGGTTGCTCGAACCGAAACACCCCAACAGTGTCGCAAATCAACAATCCACAAGAATGTTTTGTTTGTTTACTACTGAAGGATAGTGTGTGCCCGCGAGTTTTGCTGCGCATAATTATTGTGATAATGTTTAACCCTTTTTTATTACCTCCACTTGTTAACATGTATTCAAATCTTGGAAGTCGAGTTTGACTTCGTGTACCTAGATAATCACAGTCTGATATAATGCCTCCTCTTACTCTCACAATTCAGTCCATGCATCCACAACATTCCGGGTTAATTAAGTATATAAAAGTAAGCAAAGCTTGTACTATGGCGACTAGATAACAGATAAACAATACTTTTATAAACATCCATGACTTAGGTACAAATGCTCGTGCTCATCACACAAACATTTGCCCCTTGCGGGATTCGAACCCGCAACCGCTGGCTTTGTAGTCCGGAGCGCGAACCACTACACCAGACGATCGTCAATTAAAATTGTTTTTGAAATGTTGTGGATGGATTAAAATCTAAATTAGTATGTTTGGGTCAATATTTTTCTTTTTAAACGCCAGACAACACACACATTGTCATGGTCCTTTGAATTAACATCCTTGGGTTACGCAATACCAGATAATCATTTATGCCAGAGACTACCCAGAATGAGCAATAATTAGTTTTCTGAGTTGACTTGAAACAAGGACCCTTTGCGTCTAAGTCGAATCACCGCGTCGGTACGACAATTGGATCGTCAAATGTTGGTCCCAGGAGTGGTGAAAACTTCGACAAAGTATGTAAGATCTAGACAGACAGTCGAGGCAGCGAACGCTGCAACAAAAAATGTTTCAGACCCTGGTCGTTAAATCTCTTCCCAGCATGTGTTCTATCACTGCATTACATGCCGCTAGGCAAAATTGAGGTGTCGAAAATGGCGATTTGTCCTAATAAAGTGTGAAGAAACTATAAAGGAAGACAAGACAAATAAAAAGTAAAATACCATCGCTGAGCACTTATTCTTGACCAATGTTGGCCTTTTTTTTAATGCACGATTCATAAAGTATGCTCAATCTAGACAATAAATACTTAAATAAATAAATATGGGACAACATCACATAATTTGCTCTGATCCTATGATAAGTAGCTGAAGCACTTGTGTTACAGAAATCAGAAACAACGATAGTACCACAACACCCAGACCCGAGACAATATCATCATCATTTCAGCCATAGGACGTCCACTGCTGAACATAGGCCTCCCCCAGTGACTTCCAGATTGGACGGTTGAAAGCGGCTCGCATCCAGCGGCTTCCTGCAACCTTTACAAGTTCGTCTGTCCACCTTGTAGGTGGACGTCCTACGCTGCGCTTGCCGGTACGTGGCCTCCATTCCAGAACCATTCTGCCCCATCGGCTGTCAGTTCTACGTGCTATGTGCCCCGCCCACTGCCACTTCAGCTTGCTTATCCGAGACAATATAGAAAAGTTATTTTTCTTACATTGACCGACCGGGAGTCAAACCCGGGAACTCAGAGATAGCAACACCAAGTCTGGTATGCTCGCCTCTCGGGGAACAATACAATTATATAATATCATTGAGTGAAAACTATTTAATTTGATCAGCAGAATTAACCCCAACATTTTTACACGAAAAAAAATCACCCGTTATACTTAACTGTTGTTTATTCCATGCGATCGAATTGAAGAATGTCACAAATCAACTACCCACAAGAATGTTTTGTTAGTTTCAAACTCGAGCTAAGTTTAGTGAAATGCATGTGATTGTGTTTGTAAATAGTTTTGTAAAATATAACTAACAACTGAGTCGAGACACGCAACGTATTGAACAAATCTAAAACATTCTATAATAATACAGGGTAATTTTCATTTAGATACATTTCTTAATTAAGAAACTCCTAAAAACAAATCACTGCCACAAACTAACGACCCAGGGCCACTGCTGGATTTCCAAAGGCTGATGATGATGATGATCATCATATCAACCATAGGAAATCCACTACTGAACATAGGCCTTCCCCAATGACTTTCATTGGGGGGGATTGCCAATACTCGCCACGCTTGGCAGACGGGTTGGCGAGCGCAGTTTTTTTATAAGATTTCGCATGCAGACGCTGCTGCCCGTCTCGTGCTACAGGAATTAGTCGCCTCTTACGACACGCCTCCTGTTGGCGGTGAGAAAGTGTATTCTTTACGGCCGTCCCCACACGCCACGATGATGATGATGATACTAATTAAACGATCAGCTGTTACGATTTGTATTGTATTTACATTTTGATGATATATTATTACGAATTGTTGTATTTTTGCTCTTCTATCACTTCAAAATAGTTAAATTACAAGTTAGTAAGTAATTAATTGTTTTCTTTTCATTTGAAACATATTAACTTTCTGGTCCGCTTAAGTTGGGACTGATTTAAGATAACGATTCTGATTAACTACTTCATGCTGGAAAGTATGTAATTGCTCCTATTTTTGATTGTTGAACCAAAGGGTAACTAGTTAATTAACAACCTAGCTAGAGTTAGCGATAAGACAGCCTAATGAGCATCTTTCTGATAGCATCAATTGTATTTTTTTGTATGGTGTGCAAATTGTGCAATAAATAGAATCACCTATATGTATAGTCTTAATCCCAAACTACCTACAGGGTCACATTGCAAAGGGATGCCAATTTAAAAAAATAAGATTTAGGGAACAATATGAAGAAGCGTCTTAATCGTTATTATTTTTAAAAGTCATATTTTTTTTTTAATTATCCGAAAATAAAGTCAATAGAGAGACTACGAAAGCCTAAAGGTCATTCATCAGAGGCGTAAGTACGGCGAGCCCACAAGGACCTTACGCAGTGCACATACGGTGCATTTTTTTCATGAATCAGTTAAATTATCCACGATTACGATTTTTAACAGCGGATAGGAATAATTAAATGTGAAAAAAAAAAGTTTTGGTCTTTGCATAGTTCGATTGAGTTACTGATTCTGAGCTACTCCTAAAGATTTGGCACCCCTTTACAATATAACCTTGTATAAACTCTTTGTTCAACAACAAAAAAAAACTTTGCTACAAACATAATTCTATCCCGGATTTACCGATACAATTACAAGTAATAAAATAAAGCTAATAATCGTTTTCACATAATGTAAAATATTTTTTACAATATTATTGTAATCCCAGAAAAAGCTTTTCACTCGCCTCGACAAAAGAAAATGTAATTAATTGCTTCATAATTAATTGTTCTGTCAGAAACATTTCGTGGTGCGCCTGTATTATTACTCGGAATCAAAACACGAATGTTGGTTTTAATTTCATATCGAACTGAGTTTCTAGTCCTCACGTAATTTAAGCAAAACATTTGAGTGCAAATGTACTGAGATAATAATGAATTGTGTACACAATTTTGTGAAAATCTCAACTTAGAAACGTCAAAATGGTCTTTAGTAAGAGATCACTAGTTATTAACTATAATTGTTTTGTTTGTTTGTACTAGCAGGGGGGTTTCACTCCGCAGTTTAGGTATATTCGGCTAGCGCGCCGCCCGAAGCGGCGCATGGCAGTGGGCTGTCGCTCGGCTCGTGTGCGCATACTAGAAAATATTTTTTTTTGCTTTTCTTGTCGAAAAGTGCCGCGCCGCAGTGTGTTTTCAAGCCTAAACGTCGTTTATAATCCGTATAAATGTTTTATAAATGAGTTTATTACAAAATTGTAAGATAATTTTGTAATAAACAAATTTCTTTTCTTTACTTATTTATATTTTATTTTGCTATTTGCTTGCAGGCGGGTAGCTCTGGCGAGTCTAGGTATATTTTTATACCTAAACCTGACTTTTGTTAGGGAGTGAATCTTCTGTACGGTAGTACTATTTAGTATTCTGTGGTACTAGTAGTTATTATGGCCTCTAGTTCGTCGTCTAAGTCTAAGTCGTCTGGCTGTTCTAAGTCACAGCCATTTTAAATACTGTCTATCAGTTATAGAAAAATAAAATTCGGCATTATTATAGATTTTATCGTCGCCATCATAGTCGTTTACGATAAAGAACGGTTCGCGTTTATATTTAGGTCCCATTACTGTATTTTGTCTTGTACTGTATTGGCAGTGGACTAGGCACATACACGTAGAATTGCCGGCCGATGGGGCAGAAAGGTTCTAGAATGAAGGACACGTACCGGCAAACGCTGTGTAGGACGCCCATTCATAAGCTGGACAGGCTACTTGGTAAAGTCAGCAGGAAAACGCTGGACGCAAGCCGCTCCCAACCGGTAAATCTGAAAGCCAGCCATTGGGGAGGCCTTAGACGTTTAGGAGCCAGTAGACGTTCTATAGCTAAAATGATGATAATGATGTTGCACTTATCAGAATCATCATTTTAGCCATACGACGTCATCAAAGAAATCATGTGTAACATACTTATATGGTGTGCAATAAAGGGATTTATCTATATATCTACAATATAGTTATTGTTCTTGGTCTAACAGATACGAGTACTTGGTCACTTTTTTACCATTTTATCGTAGCTACAACAGAAGTCTCACACACAAATTTTTCATTACCATAAACAGAGACGTAGAAAAAGTTGAGTTTAGAATAAATTGCTCAATCCACGAGAACAATGGCGCCCTGAAAAAAACTAATCTTCGTAATGAACGCTTGTTCATGTTGTTTTTTGCAGAAAATAGGGAATAGATGGGACTCGACAATTGTCTTCGGGATAATGAGGGGAATCATCACGCAGGGTTCCCGTAGACTGTTAAGGCGCAGCCGTTGCTTGTATTAGCTGACATTTTGTTTTTTAGTAAATAGGTCTTATGTATGCTTTTACAAGACCGTCTAAATTGTGAAGTTTTAAATGTTTTTTCCCCTTGTTTCCTTAGTTTGTTTTGTGTGGTCTGCACTATAGAGTTAAAAGAGTATTTGTCTGTCTATCTATGTACTGCAAATGCTAGTCACATGATCATCTCTTGAGATATGATAGAGGCGAGTCAATTTTATATTCGTCTTTATCCATCGCATGCTTTTCCATTCTAAGTGGACTAGCTATTCCGCGGAAACTATAAGTTGAGTTTCAAATCGATATGACAATAAAGTAGTAATATTTTTTATTTATTTATTTATTTAAACTTTATTGCACAAGTAAGTACATTTGGCGGACTTAGTGCTATACAACATTCTCTACCAGTCAACCTTGAGGTAATGCAGATAATGTAGTCAGTGGCGGTATATAGTATTTAGTCAAATCTTTGAAGCTAAATTCGCCATTCATTAGCTTACATAGTTTGTTGTGAAGTTAACAAAAGTGTGTTAAAAAGAAATAAAAATGGGCCCAGCTGTCAACATATCGTCGTAACTAGCAAGAAACTCAAAGTAAAATCAATTAGTCAAACTTACCTGTGAGATTCGCTAACTTGCCAGACGACGCTTAAGACGTGTAAGATACGTTCTGTTCGAGATACGACACTTTTACCTTGTTAGCTGGGATGACGCTAATTAATAGGAGGGTATTATGCGAGAGTGAGCAACGTTACCTATTTTAATACGCCGTGGAAATTAATGCATTTTTTTAACAGTGATTATTCTAATACTAGATTCGTTGGTGTTAGTGTTTAATGCTAAATTTTGAGACAGGTTTTCGACCGTCATGGTCTAGTGGGTCGCGCTTCTACAAAGGTACTGTCGCGGTTTTGAATCCCGCAAGGTGCAAGAGTTTATATGTGATAAGCCCGAGCTTTTAATTTGTGCCTGTTATATTATATATATTTAAGTATGTCTATCCATTGTCTAGTATAGTACAAGCTCTGCTCAGTTTGGGGCTAAATAATTGGTGTAGGTGATTAGGTGAATAAGTTGTTATATTACTATAAGAATGTAAAATAAGAGAGGGCGTTCCCTCAAGCCTGTGTACTTCAATCATTAACAGATTATAATTATCAACTTGTAAGTCCGACAAGTAGAGAATAATATCAATTGACAAAATTTTGCGTTTTGTGGTAAGGTGACAAGCTGTTGTCTGTACAAAAATGTGCTTAAAAAATTCAAAATCAAAAAAATATAATGTACTGCTTAAAACCAAAATCGTAACGAGTAATAGTAGTTACTGGCGTATTTGCGCTGCGCAAACTGGCAACGTCGCTACTCTATCTCGCTAGCTTGGTGAGAGGTGTCGGACGCTTATTATTTTTTATGGTATTTTAATATTATATTTTTTTTCTATGGATAAATTCGATAAATCGCTCTAACTTTGAAAGAATAACTACAATAGAATCTATTCATATTTTTGCAGACTTTTGTAGTAAACCTACGCAATTTTCTAGAGAAGTTTTTACGTAGATCTGTTTACAGAAAAAACCTTACTGGGCATCGTAAATCACTCTTGATGACATTTATAAAATATTAACCGAAGACGGTCAACCTTTTAACCTTTCTATCAAAGAGGCACAATACCATTGTCATTCGTCTAAAAATATCGGATCCCTCAATGAATAAACTGCTCGTAAATCATTTTTATGCGTAAGCTAGAGGACACCTGCGGGTTTACGCTTCCATTTTCTTTTTTGTCATTGTGTTATCTATTCTGCGTCTCATAAATACAAATGTGGCTAAAATATATGGTTCTTTTCAATACTTTACTTTTAAATTAATATATGTTCTTACATATGATTACAAATGGCTGAACTACACACCACACAAATGTCGTTGCTCACAAATTTTTGTGCTTAAATTACCTAATGATTAAAATTGTATTAATTTTTTCTTCATAATCACCCCACGTGTCATAATCAGTCCACTGCTAGAGATAGATCCCAACCATAGCATACTATTGAGCCCGGTCCTCGGCTTTTTATTTATATCCGCTGCCAGCATCATTGAATATATTATCATCGCTCATGGCGGCGTCTACTCCATCGGTTTTTGGTTCCACCCCAAATTAAATCAAATCATGTACATATAATTATATAATTAACTACATTATCACATAATATATCACTCACGCATTCAGTCTAGAAATTCTAAGAAACATTGTTTTTACAACTTAATAGAAACTCTCGGGTTGTTCGGAAAATAGCAAAGCAAGCAAATGGCTCATTGTTGCACAATACGATTCCCGAATCTCTATAGTCTAAGAGCCCATTTGCGATCCTCCCCCTGATAAATTAAAGGCACTGTCTTAAATAGGGATGCTAATTTCCGCTCTACATTACGCCTGCTTGCTCTTTTGTCTTGCTTCATGATTTGTGGAATTGGTTGGGAATAAAAGTCCGCGTTTTGGAACTTCTTAGAATATTTCTTAATGGAAAAGCAGTAGCATGGATTCCTTTTGTTACTGATTTTTTCTTTAAATGGCGTGTCGCGTTAATAGAGCACAGATTTTTACGTAAAAAGTGAATAAATGAATTATGAATTATTAATAAACGTTTATTTGTTTATTTTAGGTTTTGGAGAATGCGGCTTTTTGTTTTTTAGTCTACATCAAAGGAATTACCTCTTTAAAATTATTATGTTAGTGAGATATGTACAAACGACGCATCCTCCTCCATACTTGGCCTCTCAGCTGTTGAGGATTCTGACCCCGTCTATTAGGTTGCCTCGATGATTGCTCGTCTCCAGTCATCTTGATCCTACGTCCGTCTAAATACCTTGTAGAACGGCATGTACAAGGCAACTATCGTACCAGTAGGTCAACACATGCTGGTTTCCGGCCGCATCATTATCATCATTTAACTTATATAGGCAAAATAGTCTATAGTGTTACTAGTGATATAAACTTATCGTTATTTTTAACGATAATCTGTTTCTGAATGAAACATGGGAAGTTCGTGTGAGTAATTACCTGCGCTCGGTAAGCTGCACTCAGACGGGATTAGTATTGCTACAGCACAGCCTAAAAAATACAGCCAGTTCACTGGAAAAATAGGAGCAACAGATAAAAAAATGCTCTAAGGTCTTATCAACAGACACGTTACCCAAAATTTAATTGTCTATAAAGACAATGCTCGCTTTGTTAGACGCTCAATGTTTTTTTTTTATTGACTTAGTAAAAAGTACAAATGACGGACAAAACATTTTGTAACATTATACTTTAGGGCCGGATTTAGGTTATTACAAAAGTTTTACCTGGTTAGTTATTTCGTCTCTCCATCAAACAAATCAACAGTTGAAATACTATTTAGTAGGATGAAATAAAAATATTACAAAAATTACATTATATGACGTCTATCCATCATAAAACTTAGGATAGTCTACTGTAGAAGCTTATAGAAAATTACAGTTATTACAATTGACCGATAATTTGACTTTATAAATTAATATTAAATGAATGAATTTCATAATTTGCAGATTTACCATTAAAACAGTAAACAATTGTGTAGGTTTATAAATCTTAAAAAGTGAGGTACTTTGTACTGGTGTACATTTATAAGGCTTATTGAAACACCATAAAAACAATAAACAGTGATAGCAGGCAGTGCAAAATTAATTCCTAAACTGGGTAATACTGAGAATAGTTCTTCCTTCGTAAAAAAGCATGTACCAATACAGTTCGACGCAATCACAACTATACGGGACATTAACAGATTATACCTTATGTTGAAAAAAATAACTTACTGCTTAAATATAAAATCTTTTACATCAAAGTCAAAGTCAAAAATCATTTATTCAGTTTAGGGCAGAAAACTGCCACTTATGAACGTCAATAATAACATTATTGGCCCATATGGGGCAGAACATGTCTCCTTATTTTTGGGGCCCTACTAGCGCTTCGAGACAAGACACAGACAATCTGGCAAGTGCTGAGAAGAAACGCCGGAACAAACTCAGTCACCACTAGCTGCCACAAAAAAAGGAAAAGAAAAGAATGTATACCTGTGCGAGCAGGGCAGTATTTAATTCCAGACATTTTTGTCATTTAAATAGTCATTAACAGTATAATAACCCTTTTTATCACATAATATTAGACAAAATTTAATTTAAATTCATAACTTTAGGACAATGTGTAGTACAAGAAACATAATTTTGAAATGTGCTGGCTGGATGCTTGCATGGTATTTGGTCCCTGGGATGGCCCGATAGATTCGAGATTAAATTGATAAAATAAATAATTTGTCAATCGTATAGTGAAATGTTGTTTTCTTACTGCGACTTAATTTATTGATTAAACATTATCCAAAAATAAATGCTCGTCTCCCAGCACATTCAGACTCGAGCAAATTGATAAAAGATTTAAGTCTTTACTAAATATTTCGATTTAATTAACGAACTAGTTCACTAATTCTCAATTTTCTCTTAAAGTTTTCTAGCTAATGCACAGCATAATACTCCAGCATTCCTGCAATAAGGTTCTTCAGTATTTATATATTTTCGTCCTGAAGCCAGACATTTCTTTCAGTGGCAATCAACAGAAGTTTCCATTGGAGTTACATTTCGTTTCGCTTTCAATTTATTAGAAAGCATTGAAATATTTATTTTATTTGTAAATACAAATACAAATTTTGTTGGTGCCTGTCTTATTTATATCTATCTATATATATAAAACAAAGTCGGGTTAGTTGCACCATTTATAAGTCGAGAACGGCTGGACCGATTTCTATGATTTTTGGTTTGTTGGATTTGTATTATATAGCCCCGAATAGCAGAATAACTATTAAAACATCGGAAAATTCACAAAAATAATGTATATAAAAGGCGCAGGCGGTACGAAGTTCGCCGGGACAGCTACAGGCCGTATACACCTACAGGGTATGGCGTCACATAGTCCGCACTGGTCTGGAAAATTACGAAGAAAAGCGCCTTGAGGACCTAGATGCGAGACGCCAAGTACGGAAGATTCGACCCAAGCTCTCTTACAGGTACACTTACAACTTATCTGGCCAGCTATATTGTACGCCTTGCGATCGTGTCTTCAGGTCGAAGTTCGGCTTTGCAAGTCATATCAGGGCCTATCATATTGACCAGCTGAACATATAGGAGTCGCCGTCACCGAAAACGGTGTGGAGGACATGACCTACAGGGTTATTTGTGGTTAGGTTCTGGTGCTCAAATACAACAACTTTTTCTATGGGGCCAACAAAGAAATCTAAAAAAAAATTTCACTTCTCCGTACAAACTGATGTCAGCTGGTGGCGGCTTAGTTTGGGAAAGTAAATTTTTTTTTGCAATTTTCATGTTGGTCCCATAGAAAAAGTTGTTGTATTTGAGCACCAGAATCAGCCCCTAGAAGGTTGTTGATGTTTAACAAATAACTCTGTATATATAGACAAAGTCGGGTTAGTTACACCATTTAAAAGTCGAGAACGGCTGGACTGATTTTCATGATGTTTGTTTTCGGGGCGAAGACAAATTAAACAAAATTATTTTTAGTTAAATTATTATCGCACGAGAGGAGGAAGCAGGGGCGTGCGGTGCATGTAGGCAATAAGGCAGTGCCTACTTGGTAAATAAAATAAGATAGGCAGTAGGTACTTATAAATGTGTGTCATTGATGAAAACACTTAGGTAAGTATCTACTGCCTACCTTGAAATGAAACCAATGCCCGCCACTGGGAGGAAGTAAGAGAAGACTATGTGAAGTCTTACTTAAGTGTAACTCATTGTACTTAACAGCTAATCTTTTGTTAGTCTCGCCATAATTAATATAGAATCAGCAAGCCAAAAATATATTTCCGCCGCAAATTGGAACAGATGGCAGACGTTACCAAAGCTCTGCTGCGTAACCCCCCTTCTGCTGCAGTGGGCCAAATAGGCGGATTCAATTAAAGTGGCGAAATTCGTTAATGTATCGGCCAGCATTATCTGCCAGTCGCCTGTCAAACACTGGTGCCCGTAAACTTTAACGCTTCGTGGTGGGGCCATTAAAACAGCTAGTCTTACCTCTTTCTTATTGTTCACCAACCAAAATATACTTATCAGCGCACACCCAGGCGTGACTGCGGGAGTTGCTCAGAGAGCGACACAAGATAGATAAGGTGTTTACAGTTATACTGACAGAATTATCTTTTGTACACTTGCGGGTAATACTCTCTGTTAGTAATAACTTTCTACAGAGTTCCAACCTTCGGTTTTCATCCCAACCGTTGAAGTCAAGTGCAGGTATAGATGACGACAGCACATTCTTCTCTTCTAGATTTTAATTGTACGAACAATTATTAATTAACTCGTCTCATCTATTACGGACAGCTATCTTATGAATGCTCAAAGCGCATTGTCAACCTAGTTTGAAGGATGTCCACAACATGTTGGTAGGATATACTTACAAAAGTAGGTAATAAGTTCTTATTTCCTCTCTTGACCATCTTTAGAGTTATTAGGCCTATAATTGATAGTAAACTACCCGTGCGCACAAGTAAACAAAGTTCAGTTAAGGCAGCCTCGCTTTTTTACTCTTACAGACAGATACAGACGTCACATACACTTGGCATAAACGTGTCGTCTGTTTCGTAGCCCAACATTAACGGGCACCCTCATCAATCAAGGCGTCTCGCGGACAGTGTAAACGCCGCTTAATTTTAGCCGTCGCCCAAATTAACTTTTACTCCGAACAGAAACGTTATTGGCTTTATCATTTTGCGTTTAATGGAACTGTATGGCTTGTTATGAGTTGCAAATGTTGGTCAAAAAATAGTTTTTTTTTTAATACTTCTTTACTTTCACTAAAATTCTTCCTACTTACATCTGTGGAATAGGCTAGTTACCTGGGTCAAAAAAAGATTATTCAATTTAGTCCGTCAGTTAGATTATCAAAAAATATTGGACCCATATTTTGTCTTTTGTCAATCAAACAAAAAATTACGAAGATAAAGCGCATCAAAGTTTAGGAATGGGAGCACGTGACGTCACGCCGTGCTAAAAAGTGTCGCAAGGCGTGAGTTTACGCGAAACTATAACGGGCTATATCTTAATCAGTTTTTCGTTAATTGAGAATAAAAGAGAAGAGATTAAAAGACATAATATGTGTCCAATATTTTCTGTTAATCCAACTGACGGACTAATTTGATTTTTTTAGGAAACTAACCCTTTCTTTACCCTTACCCGTTAGACAGTCTGATTCTCCCATTTTAAAGGTTAATAGGGTCAAAGCATTTTTGCTGTCTACATGTTCTGGTTCGTGTAGATAATTATATTTTATGAATGTATATGTACGTATATTATATATTGCTATTTGTATGTATTACATGTATTTCTTTATCTCTATTTATTTCTTTCACGCAATCTTTTAATCTCGCACTACGTTACGCCAGTCCACTATAACTTAATCACCTTTACCCAAAGATTGTTTTAAAGAGACTGTTTTGGCGGTACGGTTTCCCAATTGTACATAGTTGTGTCTTGTTTGGAATGACCTTTAATGTTCTTTGTATAATACAGTGTCGTTTATCTACTTTTATTTAAACTGCCAAAGAGACATTGATATTATGACGACCTCCGTAGCCGACAGGCGAGCATACCAGACTTGGTGTCGCTCGCTATCTCTGAGGTGAATATAAAAAATAAAATTTCTATTTTGTCTCGGGTCTAGGTATTGTGGTACCACTGGTCGTTGTTTTTTTATTTCTGTAACACAAGTGCTTAAGCTACTTATAATAGGATTGTGTGTGATATTGTCCAATATTTAATTATTTATTATGTTTATTTATGTCTGGTGACAAAGGTTCCTATCCACTGTCTACTCAGACACAGAACAGGGAATATGTTGGTCATTAAGAACGTAAATAATTCTTTATTATTGTTTTTACCTAAAAATTTTAATGGGGATTAATTTTATTTGAAAAATCTACAGGTAGGTACTTACTATGATATCCGAACCTACTGATATGGGTTGAGATGAGACTCCGACCACTAAGTAGTTAGGTTAGTGTTTTGATATCATTAAAGGCAGTCAGTTAATTCATAATTGCATCAACTTATTTCTAAGTTGTCCCGGGCAGTCGCTAGGGCAACTTTCCGCCATCTCTCATTTCAGGTTCAAATGTTCAGCAAATGTTTGCGGTCCAAACTTTGCTTTGACTGCTTTCATTGTTAAGTTGAACGGTAGAATAGTTGATGGGTATTGCTTTGATCTTTTGGACTGGTGTTTAGTCAGGAAATTCATAATAAGAATCCTTAATTATGCTCAAATTTATACATAACTTGGCAGGTAAAGTAAATTTAACCTATGCCCATTCTAAAACAGCTATTATATGTATGTGTATCAAAATATATAATAAGACCCCAGAATATAAAAGATATAACTTTAAGGCCCGATTTTTCAATCGCCAGATAACTTTTATCTGACGAATAAAAGTGACGCTTTGACATATTTTCTATACAAACCTGTCAATATGTCAAACTTATTCTTCAAATAAAAGTTATCTGGTTGTTGAAAAATTGACGCTTATTGGTATTTCTTAGTCGAGTTCTTACATTATTAGCACTAGTTTGTTTGTTTCTGCACTTACACGTCTAGTCTGAGTGCAAAA
The DNA here is from genome assembly GCA_963576865.1 of Anania hortulata. NCBI lineage: Eukaryota > Metazoa > Arthropoda > Insecta > Lepidoptera > Crambidae > Anania > Anania hortulata. The sequence continues at coordinate 6,067,176 of OY756400.1, forward strand.
ACGACGAGTTTTTTTGTCTACATCGTGCATAAATGCACAGTTCATAGAGATTTAGCTGCAAGAAAAAAAAAATTGAAGAAACCTTCTACTTTTTTTTTGAAATTTTTCAAACTGATCCGATTGCAAAAATTCACAAAAAAAAAATCGCAACTCGAAAACTACGAAAAATCGTAGAACATACATCAGGGTGATTCAGATACATCTCAACACGAGGCACCTAAAAAATTTTTTGGACGACACTTTTCTGGCCAGCCTGTATATTTTAATTAGTTATTGTATATTTATGTATATTTTAATTATAATACTTTCAGAAAAAAAAACCATACCGAATTCATCATCATCATCATAATCCACCGCTGGACATAGCCTCCTCTATAGAACGTTCGCGGTTCTGGGCCGTCTGCATCCAGCGGTTTTCCGCAACCTTGATTAGTTCGTCAGTCCACCGGGTAGCAGGACTAACCATACGCGTCTTCCATTTCGTGGTCGCCACTGAAGAACCTTTCTTCCACAACAGTTGTGAGCTCTGAGAGCGATGTAGCCAGCACGTTGCCACTTAAGCTTTAAAATTCGAAGAGTTGTTCAACGTTTATAAAGCAATATTTATCGATAAAATCTCTCCACTCTAGCTCGTGTCGCTAGCACCACCTAGCGGTGCGCCGTCACGTTTTAATTACCGCGATGTTTGAGTTTCATTTGCGCGTAGCGGACGAAGCACCGAACTATTAGTTAGGGCTGCCAATATTGGAGTAAGGAGACAAACGTTAATTGTTTTCGATGTCTTCATTGTGAGACACACAATGTAGAAGTTATTTTGTAAAATAATATTCTAACATTTAATAAATATTGTTTTTTTTTTGTATAAACTAAAAAATATACAAACATCTTCTCTATTGGTATGTATTTTCTTTTGTGTCAAACAAACAAATTCTATTCTATTCTGTTTTATTCTATCTTTTACAAAAGATCATCTCACATATCATAATTATCAGCCTTTGGAAGTTGCTTAGCCTCCTCAATAGAACGCCACAGCAAGTAGCTTTGAGCCGTTTGCATCCAGCGTCTTCCCGCAGCCTTGACTAGGACGTCTGTCAACTGGGTGGGAGGCCTGCCTAACACTAATAATTTACTAAAGCTGAAAAAGAGAAAATATTTGCTGTTCCATACTAAAGTCCTAGTACAACTCGATCAAAATGTATACTGAATTGTTATTTCATTGCATCTTTCGTGTGAGAAAAACAACTTGTAGAAGTATGTCCTACGTTCAGCCTAACACCCTGTATACTTAACAGACTAGTGTCAGCCCTGGGCCGTACGTAGGCAAACGCCGAACACGTGCTAATTGTTGTCATTATTTGCTTTGCTCTACACTATGTCATCAGTATCGTCTGTGTGGGCCGCATTCAGACAGAATCAATTTAATCAAATACATTTTTTACAATGTAAATAAATATGTCGTGTCATTTTTATTATATTAGTTGCTCCCTGCGACTTCTTACGCCCGTATGCAAAACAACTCACCAAAGTTTTATATTAATCGGATGAATAGTTTACGAATGCATAGAGGAGAAACAATGGTTTTGATTTCTAATAACTAAATTAAATTTTAAAAAAACCCCGACACAAATGTGCAGCATCAGCTCAAGGCCTCGATCGTCATTTATTTAACACCTACTCATTAAGACTATTCTCAAGAGCTCTAGCAAGCTATATTGTCTGTGAGTTGCCGAGGAGTTGAGAAACCAGCAGTCTGCTTGATGTGCAGCATCAGCTCAAGGCCTCGATCATTATTTATCTAACACCTGCTCATTGACACCATTATTATGAGCCCAATACAGCTGTATCTGCTGTAATTTGCTGAACTTATTATTATTGATGCTGCAGCATCAGTTCAAGGTTGTCAAGTCTTGGGAATACTACTAAGGTAACAGTGCATCAAATTTCAAACCAACTGGACCTGTGAAAGTTTGAAATAAGCTAAAAATCCTTTTGTCCAGTAGGTAATGAGCTAATAACCTTCAAACGGCTGAAAAGATCTTTATAAAACACTTATAGCTAAGATTCATCTCTGTAATATCAGCTTTAAAACAAAAAAAAAAACATTAAAATCCGTCCATTCGTTTGGGAGCTACGATGCCACAGACAGATACACAGATACACACGTTAAACTTTTAACACCCTCTTTTTCGTCGGGGGTTAAAAATATACAAACAAATACTAATAGGCTTTCACTTTACTAAGTATAATTAATTATAAAGACTTGACAAACTTCACATTTTACTCTATTTTGTTTTCAATTTTCAAAGTTTTGTGTCATTTAATGTCGACAAAGATATTGGGCGTAATTCAGGATTTCACGAACTTTCAGATCCAAAATATGCTAAAGACTTGTAAATAGCGGTTGCGGGTCGAACCGGGTCGAATCCCGCAAGGGGCAAATGCTTGTGTAATAAGCACGAGCATTTGTACCTAAGTCATGGATGTTTATAAATATTATATCATGATGTTTATCTGAGGCCCAATTCTCGTAATTTGACAATAGTCGCAATCCGGTGTCGATTCGCTCCCAGTAACATTACGATCACAAATGGTATTCTCGTAAACTTTTAATTTGATGTAAAATTATCAAAACTATCCCAATGCTACTGAAAATAGAGCATCTGTTATCTACTCTCTGTAGTACAAGCTTTGCTTATTTTGGGGCTAGTAAATTAGTGTGATTGTGATAACAATTTACTTATCTATTTATATTATTTTATTTATACATAAAGTTATAATTCACCTATTTTGGATATTAGGATTGGTGATATTTGTTTGTGACAACCCTAGGCTTCTATTTTTCTTTCTCAAAATTTACATTTGCAAAGTGTCTAAATTAAACATGGCTGCATTAGAAAATTTTACCCCCGCCGTCCGTACATAAATGTTCAACACGGTTCCAACATTAAGTCAATGTTACCAAAACTGGATTGATACACAGTTAAACCCCTTGACGCAAACGAAACTCGGTAATAGAGTTAACTATAGTTAACTAAGCAACAATAAACTAGTTCGCAAACACTCAAACAATACGCGGATCTTTACTGAACACACTGACTCGAAATGTGCATAACTCGCTGGGATTACCCCTACTAACAAAATCAAAAAGTCGATCGAATTAGATTTTCTTTTTTTGGGCCTTATTCCTTTAGATTAGATTCTCCTTTTTTAAGATGTCGGTTTGTCTGTCCGTCTACCTGTTCCTGTTTTATGTCTTTGCCTCTCTGGTAATGGCATCACGCAGCCTTTATCGTTCTCTTAATCATTGTCATAATCAGCCTACCTCAGTCTACTGTTGGGCAAAGGTCTTTAACTATAAACGCCACTGAGCCTGATACTAAGCAACTCTTTTCCACCCACTGACATCAGCCACCTACCAGTCTCGACCTACCAAATGCCTGGTAGTCTAGTCCGTGGTTCGCGCTTTGGCCATCTTCTTGTCTACACTGGAGGCAATTTAAAAATAATATCTGAAGTTCTAATTTCGTACTCCATCAAGCCTTTCAACCTGCCCCATTTTTCGGAACCAGGACTACTTGGAATTGAGCTAAATTCGTTGGTTTGTTATGCAGGTTAAATCATATAATTTTTGGGAACGTTATGCTCGTTTCATAAAATACTTTTTGACAAAAGATAGTAGGTACGAGTAGTAGGTAGTTTCTGTCCACAAATACACCAATAATCTAGCCCCAAACTAAGCAAAGCTAGTTCACTATACCGACTAGATAACGGATAAACCTATTTAAATACTTTTATAAACATCCATGACTTAGGTGCAAATGCTCGTAATTATTCATACAAACATTTGCCCCTTGCGGGATTCGAACCCGCAACCGCTCAGAATTAATGAGAGTCAGTGGTAGGTCCTCTTAAAACTAGCTGGTACGGGCACAAATAGAGAACTACAATGGCAGACTGAGACTCACAACGCCGGGGGCAGTTTTCGTAATTAAAATCTGCCTTTTGGGCTCGGGTTACCCCCCGTCTGCTCCTGTTTGAGATACGGTGATAAGTGATGAGACATGACCATATCGATGATTTTACACTATGGAAATTCTGTAATATTAAAGTAATACTACAATAAGAGTGTTTTCATAAATATATTTGTCAGTTGTATACTACACTTATTAACTACACATTTACACTTGAAAGTGATATCATCATTTCAGCCATAGGAACTGCTGAACATAGGCCTCCCCCACAAATTTCCAGATTGGCCGGTTGGAAGCGGCATCTAGCGGCTTACTGCAACTTTTACCAAGTCGTCTATCCACCTTGTGGGTGGACGTCCTATGCTGCGCTTGCTTTCAACCCCATCGGCCATCAGTACTACTACGTACTATGTACCCCGCCCACTGCCACTTCAGCTTGCTAATCCTTTATAAAGTGATATAATAATATTAAAATATTTTATTCAAAAATATCATTTTCCACCTTAGCATAACATGCAAAATTTTGAATACATAATTGATTAATTATTTATTCAAAATGTCGAATAAATCAATTTAAAACAGTGACAATGTGAACTATGTGGGTATACAAGGTAGGCTTTATGCACTATCTATCAGTGTATTTGAATTTTATTTATATTTTAATTAAAAAACCTTTGACGACCTTCGAGGTAACTAATCCAGTAACAAGGTAACGATGACACAAACTACAGTTACGTACTCGTGTGTCTCAAACTTTAATATTCATTTGCGTCAAAGTTCCCTTAGGTCAGATAAGATTACAGCAGAAGTAGGTCGCAGGCTCGCAGCAGACTCCAGGACATCGGGCGCTGTGCCAAATCGATTGCTTATGGCGTCCTGTCGTGCCGTGCCTAACTTGCGGCTTGATTAAATTGTAAATTAACCTCTTTTTGCGATCGTACGAACGCTGTTTTAGTTTGCCGAAACCATTTGTTGTAATGAATCGGGCTTGAGAAATTGTCGGAGTTTTGGTGTTGAAACTTAACACTTTTTAGGCTATATTTTGTTGGGTATTGCTTGGTGTGTTGTTCCATTCGGGATAAATGTGCGGGTCTTTGAACTTTGAATGAAATATAGATTTCGTCACCCGCATCATCATTATTTCAGTCATACGACTGTACCTATGCCTTCACATCACTAGGATTTTCAGATTGGCCGGTTGAAAGCGGCGTGCATGCAGCGGCTTTTTGCAGCCTTTACCAGGCCGTCTGTCCACCTTGTCGGTGGACGTCCTACACTGCGCTTGCCGGTATGGCCTCCATTCCAAAACCTTTCTGCCCCATCGGCCGTCAGTTCTGCGTACTGCCCCGCCCACCTATATTATATAGATTTATTAATTATAATTCCTAAAATTTTTTGTTTGTGGAATTATATTTTCATGAATTATTGTCAAAGTTTTCAATAATCAATATTGTTTTTTTTTTACAACATTTTTTCATTATAATATAATAATAATAATCGATGTAGAGCAGCATCAAAGAACAAAATTTGACCATAAATGAAACTATCGATATCTTGTAGTGTCGATAATCCCCATCACCAAAAATCAGAAACATGTAAGCGAAGATTCGATGGAAACACGCCTGTCCTGCGGTAGCCCTTAACCTTTACCTATGTTTAATTCATCCGACATTCTGACCCTTTGAAATATTTAATTAAGGCTTGTCCCCGCAAGAAAGATTCCTGTGACCGTTGTTTACCTGCTGGGGTCACTTTTAATTTGCTTATAAGGGTTAAATCTGATTGACCGAATCTTTGAGCTCTGTTGAAACGACTCGGCGACAATTTTATTATCTGAATTACTTTTAGAATGTAAATCTTAGCATTACAATAGTAGAGAAGATAAGTAAATGAAATTATTTAATTGTGCTTTTTGTGACCTAATGCGGTTTTTTTGCCTTGCGTCATATACGACACTGTCGTTATTATGAACATAAGAGCCTATAGAGTGTTCAAATAACCAATGAGCCAGTACAGCCATGAGAAAGGCCCTCAGCCTAAATCGATCGAAAAATAAACTTAAATTTGTGTTACGTTTCGATCAAATTATGCGAAGCGATTATAAAACACACGAGGCTTTCTGTTTCTAAAAGTCGGTGGTTTAAACACGTTTTATTGTGAGAAACCGAATATAGGCCACATCCCAATGTTGGATGGAACATAAATAGAATAAAACAACGGAGTGTTTTTTCATTATTTTCCCGTAGGTCGGGCCGAGTGATTTCGCCGACGTCAGCGGCAGGCGTCGTCAATCTCCCAGACAGTTTGTAATCACCCCGCGCGACCCCCGTTGATTATCTGCCGATTTTGTCAAATCGAATCTAAGAACGTAAACTTAGGCAAGAATTTGATATCCTAAAATCTTAGGTTAGTGGTTATACAATCATTAAACAGTATCTACCTAAGTATAATAAGCAGTGTTACGCCAAACTTTATACAGATGAAAACCGGCCAAGTGTTGTATTAATAAATAGCTAGTAGTATTTAATATTATTCAGATATTCAGTATAATAATTTCATAATACACGAATGCGACATTGCCAGTAGGTACCTAGAAATAAAATTATTCGATAATTTAAATCTAAAAAATTACTGCCTGAGTTGGGAATAGCACCCACATCTTTGCTATTCAAGCAATTGTTTTTTTAACCAACCTAACGTCGGCCAACCAATCGGCCTAGATAGGTACACTACATAAATACTTACGGAAAACTTAATTCCAAAAATTAATATCACGAATATATAAATAGGATAGAATAGAATGAAATACTGAAAATGTTAATTTATTCCTATTTATTTTAATTCATATTTATTAAAAATCTAAATCATAATACTTTTAATGGCAAGTTTTATAGACGAACTGCTTAAAATTCCGACATTTTCCGACGTCGTCGGTTGTAAAAATTACGAATTTTAGGGTTAAAGACACTGTTTGTTTTTCGTTCCTGTAATGATCAGAAAAATAAGATTTCGTTTTATTAGCATTAAAATAATATGTGTATCGTAATACAAATACAAGACTAAATCGGTGCGATCTCAGATCACCTATAACAACAATGGAAACAGGTGTGCAATCTGGTGCAGAACGCGAAGCCATTAAAGTTGTACCTGGGGATTACTGCGACCAGCTGATCATTCCACATGTGAATCGGTCCAGTCATGTGGCAAATGAGATTAGGTGAACTGACCAATTGAGCGGGAGGACAAAACAACTGTCATACAGCATTAAACCCTCGGCCTAGAGGCCTAGAGGTTTCTCTAGACGTGACTCAATAAAAAAAAAATGTTACGTGGTTTCATGCGACCGCGATAAGTTAACTGGTTAAGTGCGCATCGGACTCGCTCCGCACATAATCCGTTCCTAACGGGATTTTTACTGATTTTTCAAAGTTTATTTGTTGTTTTTTTGTGATGTATCTACAATTTTACATTTTGCAGACTTTTTCTTTAGTTGTGCTCTAAGCAGTGATCGGAGTAAGTAGATCGATTTGGAGTCAATGATTGAGATCATTGATGTAATTATGGACATGCCTCCGGGATTCCGGAATTTCTTTGTATCAGTTTTTGAAAAAAAAAGGCATATCCATATTATGCTAGCACTACCAAAGTACATCAAATCAATCTACCTATTCCAATCACTGGCTATAAGGCATTACTTCTTGCCAAATTTCATGGTACTTTATCAACAGAAAGTACCATACAGGTTTTTATTTCGTAAAGACACGACTGTATCTTTTGATTGCGTCGACATAGAAGTTTGATTGTTTCACAGTTTCAAGGAATTGCAGCCTTGAGTATTTGATATTAATTTCAACTTGTTACCTTCATCCGTTTCTCTATTGACAGACCATAGACCACCACACAGATAGTCGTTCTGGCATTTAGAAAAGGCGTCAGCTGCTCTGTTCAAAATGCGGTTTTCTAGATTTTTAGTTCAGAGAAGCAAGAAATGTGACAGAAGAACAAGGAACGGAGTTGATGTTTGTAATTTTTGACTGAAATAAAGAATACGCTACGCTAAATCTATGTGACAGACGGACGGACAACGAAGTGATCCTACTCTGTAGGAAGGAACCCTAGTTTCTTTATCTTTTTATGTACGGAACCCCAAAAAGAATGGAAACACTTGTAAAACGTAATTTGCTGTTCGTATACAATAGCTCCTATTTGGGAGCAGCATCATATTTTTGAAAAAATATTTCTATTCTATACCAATGGGGAAGCACAGGCGAAGCAATTTTTTTTTAATGAACTCAATCCTGCTTTACGAGTAAATATAGAGCAGTGATTCTGAAAATGTCGAGTGTTTTTTTGATAAATAGTGTTCACAATAAATAACGGGTGTTTAGTTTTTATTGCTTTTCTTGGATTCAGTAGAGGCTACTCTTCCCGTAGAAGCAGGTTTCAGGACGCTATCGAGTCTAAAGCGAGTTGTCTCGAGACAAGTCACTTGACACTCGATGCGGCGTTAAATACAATGATATTTCAATAGTTTCAGATCTTGATCACTTCACAAAACATTAGAACGCAAAAGCTTATCTCAGATGGCGCCAGGGTGTTTGGTCTATTCAACCAATGTATACGTAAATGCTGATGTCAGTTTTTTTGTGCTTGTTAAATAAACACAAAATTAACTTGCTATGTTTAATATCCCAAATACTGCAAATAATCAGTCAGTCAAATCAGTGATCAAATAATCACTACGGGCAAGACCAAACACAGTTCGACACCTATCGGGATAAATATGCAGTGTTACCCCATTACGCTACCTCGACTATAGTGTATCTCTTTGTTTTACGACTTCGATGTTGTTCATGTAGTAAAAAAATTTGTATATTAGGATCTTATAAAGTGGCTTTAAAGAGTCTCCTATTATTCAGTATAGTCTATATTAGTACCTACTCTAAAACACCTACACACTAAAACAGGAATTAATGCGATCAGCAATAGGTACATATTTTACCTTCTATTTGCCTGACGTTTCGACCGAGTTACACCGACATGACAGTGCCAGTGCAGTTTAAAAGCCCTGTTTTCTTTGCACTATTTTCAGGCGTCAGAAATGCTTCCATTTTTTATGCGTTTACCGGTTAAACGGATTTATGGTTAAGTCATCGTACGATCTTGTCATATGACTTTCTTAGTATAATTAAAGACTTATTTTAACATTAAACCTGCGTATTTATTGTATATTCTGGAGAAAGATAACGATTATACTAGTATATTAACGATTATATTATTTGGGTTAATGTTAGGCTTTTGTAAAAAAAAAAAAACCGATCGTGTTTAAGAAATAAAGGGCTTTTTACTGTTTTTTTGCTTCAACTGTGCTGCGTAACACATAATAAAAAAAGATATTTAAAGTTAGACAAAATTATTAGTCCTTTTACCTTTTTAATTTATTACCTTTTTATTTTGTTAAAAATTAACCCCTTGTCAGTCTATGTCCATTAGATTAAGTCAATAGCGTTTGACGCTCGGCTGCCCAATTTCAAAACCTAGTAAGTGTGTTTGACACAACTTTACAGGAGAGCGCAAAACGTGTTTCAAGCTAGCCTTCCAAAAGTATAAAGAATTTAATAACATGTTTGTATTTAAAAAATAGAGAAAAAAATTAGCTTTTTTTTGAAGTGTATATTACATTTTTACTTTGAATAGTACAAGTTTTATAAGACTTATTGACTTTGAAATTGACTAACTTAAAAAAAGAGGAGCCAAAATACCATTTCAAAACCTAGTAACTCTGCTAGAAAGGACTTACTGGGTTTTGATATGGTTATATTGATCATTTAGGTACTCATTTATCCAGACCAAAACCTAGTAAGAGCTCTAGAGATGAGAAAATATTTATGAAATATACCCGCAGGCATGTGGGTAATAGAAAAATAAGTAAAGTTGGAATTAGAAAAATTAAGTTTAATTAAAGTTGTAAACAATAACAATATTTTTTTCCACTTTTTTCAATTGTTTTTTTTCCGTAACCTTTTTTTTTAACGAATATGCACGTTCTTATTTATAATTTCTAGTAACACACATACAATAATCTAAAATAATTTGAAAAAATAATACCACAACAGGTAAATAATAATTAATAATCGGTCTAAAAGTTATAAATCTTAAAGTGGTTAGTTAGACAGAAATGTCTGATATAGACTTGACATTATTATGTATTTTGTTTACGACTTTCATAGAGACAATCAGAGATTACTTTTTAAACGGTGTGTATCTCAGCAAATATTTGGGCAATTTTAATTTGTTTTCACTATTGTCTTCTTTTTAATACAAGTACCTTACGATCAAATACGGTGATCGATATTTATCTTATGCGTATTCCCTATTGTATTGAATTGATGAGGGAAGCGGATGCACTTCAACTTTAAAATACATTATAATAATAATACAATAAAATTTTACTATAGAAAAACATACAATTCTTTGGAAAAACGTGTCCGGGTTTGTGGTTTACAATTGACCGGACGCTACTATTTTATTACTTACTACTACTACTACTACTCATTGATTTCAGAACAAAATATAATAATCGTGTATTCGTCAAAAAGTATTCAGTAGTTTGTTTGCTTCGGTTTGACAATTAATAGACAAACACGTTCACAATAAAATAATTATTAATTACAAAAAAAAAATAGATTTAGGTAGATATTTCTCGCTTTTAATGCGAGCAATATTTCAATGAAATAAAAGAAGTATTACTATGCAGCTATACATGCCATCACTAGTAGGTTTAAGGTAGAAATAATAAAAAAACAGCATAAAAATAGCGACATCGTATAAGCACAAGTTAGATAAGCAATAAAATCTGTCAATTTCATACCTCGATTAATTAATTTCTAGTAGATTCAAAATAGAAATCTCTCCCTTAAAGTCGGTAAGTTCTAGTTATATGTTTGCAACAAATCTTTTGCACATATACGCAAACAAAAAGTTTTTATGAAATAAACAATAAAAACAAGGTATTATTTTTTAACTATTCAGAACATCACTAGTATTAGGTAAAAGGAAAAAAAACCCTAAATCATTAAAAACTAAATAAGTACGTATTTTACTTTACAAAAGATAAATCTGTTCCTAAAGTAAGTTTAGGGCATTTATTAGGCAAATATTTAACACTTACAAGAACACAAAAAGTTTTCAGATTCGCGCGCTTTAAACTTTTAAACTACGAAATACTCATATAAAAAACCAAGTAACTAGCATTATATTTCCAGTTACTAGACTTAAAAATCATTAAAAACCTGTAGTAACTACTCCAAAACCTAGTATGTCAAATGACCATTTCAAAATATAGCAAGTGAACTGCACTTGCTAGGCTTTTGAAATGGTTTTGTGACTTGCTATGTTTTGAAATGGTCAAGTCGGCTCAATTCGAAAAGGTACATCCACTTACTAGACCGTAACTTTTTATCTATTTGAGCTATCGATGTGGGTGTTTTTGCATAAATTAGAGGCTTACTAGAAAATGGTATTTAGCCAAAAATATCAAAATCGCATTCTGGAGACTTACTAGGTTTTGAAATGGGGCAGCCGCGCTGATGAGATGATTACGTGAGACATGTCCTAAAAGGCCTATACTAGACTGTGGCCTATTTTTGTGATACGCGCAACCATATTGTTTGTCCATTGTTCACAGAACTGTGTTTTCCCCCCACCTTTACCCCTTCACAATCACTTGATCAGTTCACTCACGTTATCGTCAAAGGTAAATGGGGGCCCAAGATACGAGAATAAATAGACTTGGCGTATCGCGAGATATTTAGTCAGCTCTAAAATTAGGGCAATCGATCCTTCTGCTTGGGGTAACCCGGCGTAATGTGGGTGATTTGGAGGGATCCATGACGGCTTTATCGGGCCCCTTTTAAGCTATACAAAATGACGTTTTGATGACGTTATACCTTTGCATAATTATGCCATCAGGTTTTTCAACGTTAGGATTATGGATAATAAGATACGCAAGATTTGTTATTGACATTGTTATGTCGGGATTAACAAGAAAAGAATAGACAGTGTAATTATTTTTGTGGCTTAATGACGCTTCACTGGTTAGGGGATTTAGGGTACTTCTTATCCCGGATTGAATACGCGATAGCGTTTTTCTGGGACAAAATCAAATTCCACGGAAAAGCTAGTCTAGTAATATTTTTTTAATTAAAAATATTACTAGACTTAAATTTAATTGATTAGATATATTTCTTGATTATCACCACTGTGATGTTAAATAAGCAATAACAGGTGGCCGAAAGTGGGAACCTACTACCCTTTTTTATTATTTGTCATCTCAGTATCGTTTGAAGCTATTTTGTAATGCATTTCCTTAAAATAACAACTTTTACTTGTACTTCATTACAGACACTAAATGTCAATTCATCATCATCATCATTTCAGCCATAGAACGTCCACTGCTGAACATGGCCTATGTTCCCCTCGTGACTTCCAGATTGGCCGGTTGGAAGCTGCCCGCATCTAGCAGCTTCCTGCAACCTTTACCAGGTCGTCTGTCCACCTTGTGGCCTCCATTCTAGAACCTTTCTGCCCCATCAGCCGTCACGTCATCTACGTGCTATGTGCTATTAGGCAAAGTATAGATGAGTAAAAAAACCGGCCGATTAAGAATCGCATTCGCGCAGCGAGGGTTCCGTACAAACTTGTAGGTATGTAAATAGTTCGTCAATAACAGTTATATATATTATAATATTTATATTGACAGTACTTTTAACGCATTTATTACGAGAACACACGAAACAACTGTTATAAGTAACGACTCGTGCAATACGTCAGCCATTTTGGCGTAAAAACAGCTCGCCAGCCATTACAAAGACGTAACGAGGTACATCTCGCTAGGGTTGCTAACGAGTGAGTTTGATCACAGAATAATAAAGACAGAAGTTTAGCTTCACACAACACGCGCTCCAGCACGCACCATAATAACCATAAAAAGCGTGTCCAAAATCTATAGATGAAAGCAAGAGGACAAACTTCCACGAGATGTTATTACCATGTATTTTTTTATGTCTCTGATATTTCAGCACTGTGCTGAGTGCCAATTCACTAAGGAACCATGGTCTCCGCGGGTGAATATTAAGGGCAGACATAGTAATAATCTTGAATCAATCAATTCTTATAAAAATGTAATGTAGAAAAATAACTTTTCTGTATTGTCTTGGTGGGGTCTGTGTGTTGTGGTTCCTTCGTTGTTTCTGATTTTTGTAACACAAGTGCTTTGGCTACTTACCGTAGGATCTTGAGCAATGTATGTGATGTTGTCCAATAGATATATTTATAATAGACATACATACGTCATGCATGTTTAATTACCAAACTTCACCATTGCAAGAGAAGAAAATAATCTGAAAGGATGTATCAGAAATGCAGCCGCAGCAGAGTACGTGAAACGTCATGTGCGTGCTAGAGTATGTAATAAGCCTTAAAATGAAAACATTGCCCGATGATAAATTTAGTTCCAAATTCGTTGTGCTGCACGCGATTACAGCGCTATTTACGGCAGCGACATGCACCATTGAATAGCTTCTATCCTCTTACTAAATAATGATAATAAAATAATAGCTGTAGGTCGTAAGTGCTATACTTCATAACATATTTAATTGCATATTAGTTTTGGATGTGACTGACCGAAATGTTTCACGTCAAAATAAAACTACTAAATATGATTCCCTGTTGTGCCAACCCTAATCCAGACAGACGTTAATGAGCTGTTAGCGGTACAAAAACGCCCGTCACAATGCGAGTGATGATGCCGACAATTAGGTATAAAATAGTGATATATGAGGAAAAGACTAACTAAAGAAAACATACCCATTTTTGTTCTTTGAGAAGGTTAACATGTGGTTCGTGTAATGATGAAGTAAACAACAGAAGCCTATTCACCCTTATTATTAAGAGTCAGGGGGGTTATTATATTTGTGTTACCCACTATAGTTATAAATATAATATTGATAATAATTTGCCTTAAACACAAAAGGTTTCAGTTCTAAAAAAACTTTTTTGTATGGCTTGGGGTCAGCCAGCACGAACACCAAAACACGATATGCTATGATATAGCGATTTATCGACACCAGTGGTCATTTTTTTAAATATAATAGATTTAGACGCTATGTTGAGTTTTTATCGAAACAGTGATCATAAATTGTGACATCGCCGCCACGGCGATTCAACATGGCGGCTATATCTATCATATCTTTGCAGTTGGCATCGATAAATCGCTATATCATATTTTTTAGTTTTGGTGGTCATGGTCATGGCTGGTGGTGGTCGGGGACGTAAGAATGATGATTCATTACTTCGAGACCACAATCATTAATGTGTTGATTTGCGCATTTCTATTTATTTATATATAATTAGGCTTTAGCAAAAATTGCTAATAAAAAGCTTTAGTAACACACACATACACATACACATACGAGCATACTTCTACCACGCCACTTGAGTTGCAAATGACGTGTTTGTTTTAACTTAAACATAACATAGTTTACCTATAGTCTTAGCCACAGATCAGAGATGACACGCTACGCTTCGCTACGCGGTCTTAGCTATCCGTAAGGGAAGTAGCGAGTTATTTCCATCACAAGTTTCTATGACAACTTAAAGGGAAAACTCGACAAAACAATTAAAACACAGACAATTTAAATAAATGTCTTTTTTTAGTAACTTATTTACAAATATCTACAGGAAAAATCACAACAAGGCAAGGAAAAATACAGACTAATAGATTGACATCCATGATGAAGCATACTTTATATTTTCTCATTTACCGAAAAAGCTTTGTCGATACGTTCGTCATTATTGGACGGGACCTCCGGCTGATTTTAATGAAAATGTCAGAAAAGTAATGAGAGGAGTTGCAAAAACACGAAAATAAACAATAACATTGTTCGTGTTCCTTTTAAGCTTTCTTATAGGTATACAAAATCAGTTGTGTACCTATGAAAATGTTTATAAATAAGGTTTGAATACAGGGTGTCCCAAAAATATTTTCAAGCAACATCCTTGTGTTACGAGGTACCCAACAATGAATTCACACGATTGTTTTTGTGACTGTAGGGCAAAATATTTACCGACATACTAATTTCGTAGAAAAATGAAGCCTGTATCTCAATAATGTCTCTAAAGTCAGTTTGAAATATATGTACCTAATATATTATATATATACATCTACTTAAAAACAACGAAAACTTACGAAATAAACATGAGGTTTGGGGGTGACTTGTATATTCTTAGTGCTTTGTCTCTTTCTTTAACACATTTTGACTTGACTGACATCAAGACTTTCGTTTAACACATTGGAGATACCCTGCCTTAAATTATACGATTCGATAAGGCAAGTTTATTACCTATTCACTCATTTCCATTTTAACGACATTCTATGCGATATAGCCTATAAATAAATGCTTTCAAAAATGCATCGCTAAACCCAGACATACCTATTTCTTACGCTGCAGTCTTGAGACCACTCAACACTTAAAAGTTTTAACTACAGAAACTTCAGGATAGATAGTTCCTACCAGTTTCTTCAGAATGTAAAGTATTTCCTACTCATTTCAAGCGACAGTTTGCAATTTTCTCCCTCGAAATAAAGTATAAGTACGTTAATAACGTACTAGCGAACGATTTCATCGTTTTGAGCAAGTTTGATAAAATTCAGCCACAAGGTCGAAGACCTGGTAAAGGTTGCAGGAAGCCGCTGGGTGCAATTCGCTTTCAACCGGCATATATAAGAAAGTAATTGGGCCAGGCCTATGTTCAGCAGTGGACGTCCAGTGGCTGAAATGATGATGATGATAAAATCTTAGAACCTAGCTGGTCATCATTTAAAGTACGTAAAATAGCCGCTCTTAACAAATCTAGACTGTGCCATAAAAGACATCAAAAATTTTTGTTTTATAGGGCATATTTTAGAGACGTATGGTCCAATCCACCTCATAGTTGAGGTGAGACCAGTGCCCTTCAATGGGACCAATATAGGTATACATACTTTACTATGACTTAGTTACAAATTACCGTGCTTATCACACAAACATTTGCTATTTTCGACAATCCGCAACCACCTAAATTAGTGATTCGAAACGTGAATCACTACACCAAGGCGGTCGTCAAATAAAATTATATGAAGAAACTATTTTTACTTATGAGATTTTGGAAATGAATATTATTGTTTTGTACTGTAAACTCAACAGTTTGAAGTTCTAATCTTTCCATTCTTAAATAGGTCCAGTATCAGGTATAATCTCTTCCAATTGGAATTGGTCTTGTACAGACAAGACTGACGTTTCGGTCTGGATAGTCGGCTTACCGCAAGGCACCGGCTTAGGTCCGCACCGATGGGAACTTATGGCCCAGCGAGATTATTGGGCTTCGTTCTGCCTAGTACGCGTAACCGCAGTTGCCAGTATGCAAATTAAATATAAACATAAATATGCGCCAGACAAGTGTCTGGCGCACTGAGTGGAGACTGCAACTCGGCAGTGTAGGGGCCCTTCGTCAAGGTGGAGAAATACGCGAAGCTGTTGACAGCAGATGGTAAAAAATTACCGCGATTCGAGCTCTCCCAAAGCACGCCCCTACTTTGGAATTGGGAGAGGCCTATTTCTAGCAGTGTCCGTCCGTGTACCTCACTCGGCGGGGCCTACTGAAAACCAGCGTCACGGCCTACTCAGGCCGTGGCTCAAGCTGAGTGAGGTCCCATTATTCCGGACATCACAGGCACATAGTGGCACCGCTTGGATTACTCGTTTTTCTATTTTTTTTTAAATTACTTTTGTTTCTGTTTCTTGTTTTAATTTAAATATTGTTTTTGTGTCATTGTACTATTTGTGTGTGATGTCCAATGTATAATAAATGTCTTTTCTTTCTTTCTTTCTTTCTTTCTTTCTAATGATGTTAATGACAACACACTGATCGTCATGGTATCGAAGTAAGGAATCATAAATCTTAGTGGTCATGTCTCAGCTGTAACAAGGACGAGAGACGGATTGATGTTACGAAGTACCTACTAAGTATCCAACAGTGAATTTAGCCGAGGCCTCTCCTAGCACACTCAGAGCCGAACCAAATTGGAGAAGTCACTCTCGGCGCCGAACGGGACTGTTCGAGACGAGTTTTTAGTTCTAAAAAGTCTTAAAATAGGTGTCAAATACACTCGGAAAACATAATTATTCCTTCAGCAGTCGAGCAAATAAAATTTTTCATTACGTTCGTGTTTTTAATAAAGTTTACGCAGACGTCTGAGTCTAGTTAGTGTGTATTAGTCGTCTAGTGCTTATGATACGTGCCAAGTAGTGGGAATCAGCTCGTTGCGCTGCTAATAAACTAATATTACAGTCTTAGACCAGGGACGGACCTGGGCCGGCAAAAAGTAATGGAATATTGGGTAATATTTCATAATCATAAATGACTCCAAAATTTTCTATAGGTACTAGAAAATTCGTAATATAAATAAAATATTTTAGATCTTATTTTATGACAACTGTTTATTCTTAAAATAACTTAGTATCCTGTCTTGCTAATTTTTATCCGCAAAAGACATAGGACCAAAACAGCGTGCAGCGGTTGTTTTGATTTCGTTCCAAATATAAACAAAATAAAAGTATTGTGATGAATACTTCGATTGCTTTTCTTCTATTTTTTCTACTATTCTAATTCGATTCTTTATCGAAAACATTTCCGACACAATATATGGATAGGGTTGACCTTAGGGCACTTAAAGGGTTTTAAAGTTTAAATATGGCTACCGCCAGGACACAGTTCGCCCTTGACGCTTTGTATTATCTTTCAATATTATTCTGTCATTAACGTGTCGTTATAATACCGTCAGACATAATAACAGATCCTTTACTTCAATCGTATCAGTACTTTAACATTGCTTGATTATGGTACAGATCTAAATTCGGCCCTGTCTTCTAAGATACAAACAGGAATGTAATAAGCCCTAGTACACACCGCTGCATGTAACATCTCATAGATTGTTGAACTTCGCTACGATGAACTTTGAATGTGCACTGGGATTACGGTGTTTTGTGTCCTTCAAACAATTAGGAACGTAATCGAAGCCCTGTTTATTAAATATGAGTTGAATAAGTTTTTCAACGTGTAACGGTAGTAGAACTAAATGGAATTAAGGCTGTTTAAGGTTGTATGCCATGCGTGGGCTGTTATAATTTAGAACATTTATACCAGTCGATATAATGGTTGTATCGCCTTACATCAGTCGATTGTGAGTAAAGTGAGGAACACCTTTCAAGATGTCTATTAAAGCAACCTATATTTTTTTAAGATCTGTATTTATGATAATGCATATTAAGCTAATGACGAATCATTGGGGGAGGCCTATGTTCAACAGTAGACGTATTATGAATGAATTGATGACGATGATGATTTGATACCCTGGGCTGGATACAATGAGGGACGCAAATAAAAATATCAGTCACTTTACATGAAAGAAAAGGTAGCCCTGAAATTAATGTTTATAAGAAAATTTATTTTATAACAACGTTTGCATTATTATTATCTATAACCATGAAAAAACTTCCTAGTATTGATATGCTATCACCAAAATGTCTGTGACGTTCGGACAGACAGGTGGTCTCTACAGATCGGCAGGTCTACTACGAAAAACGATATCCGTCAATACGATAATCGTTTCTCGGTTCGGATTGCTTACTACAAAACGCATCGGATTTTTTGAAATAATACGATAAATAACATTTGATTCATTTTTTTTTTTTTTATTTATACTTTATTGCACATTTAAAATAATTGTACAAATGGCGGACTTAATGCCAAGAAGCATTCTCTACCAGTCAACCAGTGATCAAACAGAGAAATACAGGCGGTGCAGCAAGAAAAAAAAAACATATTTATATATATATACACACCAACATTACATACTTAATAAATAGGTATAAATATATATGATTATCAATTATATACATATACATACACATACATAATATAGTACACAGAGCAAATGAAAGATAAATTATTAGATCAGCGATTTTTGATGTAAATGCGTAGAGCTTTCTTAAAAGTAAATTTGGACTTGGATTTCCTAATGTTGGTGGGAAGTCGATTCCAGAGTCGTATAGCTGTGAGGGTGAAAGAGTTGGACATAAAGCCAGAAGTGTGAAGTGGGGTAAGTAGTTGGAGGGTATTACCAGTACGAAGATTTCTGTCGTGACAGTTGTGAAGGAACCTAAACTTTTATTTTAGGTAAGAAGGAGCGTTGAGATCAAAAAGAATAGAAAAGAGAACGCAAAGTGCCCGAACCTCTCTGCGCTGTCTGATGGGAAGCCAGCCTAGCTGAGTGCGAAATTGAGAGACGTGGTCATATTTACGCAGACCGAAGACGAAACGTATGCAGTTGTTAAGCAGACGATCCAGTTTGTTAAGAAGGTCTTGGGAGATATTAGTACAGCACACATCACCATAGTCAATGATGGGCAGAACCAGAGACTGCACAAGCAGCAATTTCGTACTCGATGGCAGAAAATGTTTGAGACGATAAAGAGCACGCAAACTGCCCGTAACTTTTTTGCAAATTTCTTTGACATGCTGGGACCAGCACAAGGTGTTGTCAATATAGAGACCCAAGTTTTTAACAAACGGAGAATACTTTACGATGATTCCATCGAATGCGATCGTCGGAACAGCATTCATGTCCAACTTAGACAGTTGTCTGGAGCTGCCGATTATCACGGCCTGACACTTGCTGGGATTGACATTTACGCCAAATTTGTTAGACCAGTCACTAATACTGCCCAGGTCATCGTTTAACCGGCGAACAGCACTGTCAATCTCGGAAGGACTCGTCTGAACGTAAAGTTGGAGATCATCAGCGTAAAGATGAAAGGAAGAGGAAAGATGAGAAGTGAGGATGTTAATGAACACAGAAAATAAAATAGGAGAGAGTATACCGCCTTGCGGTACTCCAGTGGCCAGGTTGGCCCACTTGGAGTACGTTTGGCCGGAACGAACAGCTTGCTGACGGCCACTGAGATAAGAAGTGAACCAATCCAAAGCAGATGATGAGACCCGCAGATGAGAGAGGATGGCTAAGAGGATATCATGGTCAACCGTGTTAAAAGCGTTGGAAAAATCAATGAGTACTAGTACGGTTAAACGCGACTCCTCCATACCAGCCCTGATATCATCAACAATATTAAGGAGTGCAGTAGTTGTGCTGTGTCCAGGGCGAAATCCAGATTGGAAGGGGCTTAACATTTTATTGTCGAAGATAAATTTTGAGAACTGCTTATGAGCCGCAGCTTCCAGAATTTTTGAAAGGAATGGTAAAATAGAGATTGGACGAAATTGATTTAGAGATGTGGGGTGTGAGACCTTAGGTAACGGGATGACATGCGCTCGACGCCAGATAGAAGGGAAGGACCCGCTCTCAAGGGAGAAGTTTATTATGTGTGTGATTAATGGATTCATTCATTCACACGACTTCGTCGTTCCGAAAATATGTCGCATTCGATTAAAACATCTACATCCAAAAGTGTCGTAGTTAGTAAGCCTATCGTTTGTCTTTCGTTTCGTCCGAAACATCGTATTTCGTTTTTCGTAGTAGGCTTCCTGTTACGTACTGCCTATGGGTATGTAACAATGTTTAACACTGACTTTGCTTCTTTTATTTTAATAACGTAGAAGAACACTGATTCCTACTTTTGAACTGCACTTTTAAGATACGCTAAACAGTTTTGGTTTTATGTCTTTATTTATAAATAATTCATATCATAGTTTAAAAGCTATAAAACACACTTTTATATACACTCGACAAGACAAGTCAAATAAGCCCAAACACGAGTTTTTTACTAGTAGCCATTAAAGAATTTCACCATCCACCTTCTAGCTCTACCATCAGATCATGATGGTGTCAAATTATTGTAATTATGTCAGATCCTTACAATGTCAAACTGATACGTCAGTTAGAAGTAGGTTAAAACTACTTTCAAGATTTAATTAGGAGATTCGGTGGGGGGTAGTCAAACGAAAAGCATGGTCGATCTATTTTAATGGTTCTTATTTATCATTGAAAGAGCGCAAGCTTGTTGTAGTTTGTGTTGTCATGTTTGGTAAAGTGATAAAGACCTGAAACTGTTGGAATATCATTGTATTCAACGCCGCATCGAGTGTCAAGTGACTTGTTTCAAGACAACTTGCTTTAGACCCGATAGCGTCTTGAAACCCTGCTTCTACGGGAAGAGTAGCCTTCACTGAATCTAAGAAAAGCAATAAAAACTAAACACCCGCTATTTATTGTGAACACTATATCAGGAATCACTCGACATTGGCAGTCGCCGCTCTGCGTATGGAGCGGGATTCAATCCATATTATCATTTCAGCCATAGGAGGTCCACTGCTTAACAAAGGCCTCCCCCAATGACTGATCATCGGAGGGGATTGCCAATACTCGCCACGCTTGGCAGGCGGGTTGGCGAGCGCAGTTTTTTTATAAGATTTCGCACGAAGACGCTGCTGCCCGTCTCGTGCTACAGGAATTAGTCGACTCTTACGACACGCCTCCTGTTGGCGGTGGGGAAGTGTATTCTTTACGGCCGTCTCCACACGGCACATCCATATATTAAAATATGTAAAACTAACTATACTAATTAACGATTTACTTAATTACAAATCAAGCTGACAATAGTGTGTTAAAAAAAAGGCTTAATGAATATTTACTAGCTCTAGGATATCACGATAAGCCTTCAGGATTAAATAACTGGGGTTATCAGTTGCATCAAATATTTTTAGAAAGTGAAACAAAACGCAAATTATTATAAATCACAATTTGGGAAAGTAATTAGAACGAAACGTGCCCGAATAAGCTTAAAGCATTTTTATCTCAACATCGGAAAATTTACGGAAATATTTTTAAAGTACAGTCATGTAAAATAAAATTGCTTAAATACAAAGATGCCAAAAATTAAAGACCGCGCAGTTGTTTTTATTGTATGTAGATATAATGAACTATATTATAATAAAATGCTAAAAATAATAGAATCAGGCGTTACTTTGCGGATAACTAAATAATTATGAAATTGTAATTACGTTGCTTACAATTTACGTATGCTGGCGTAACTGAGCGGAAATTGTAAGCAAAATAATTACATTTTCATAATTATTTAAAATAAACTGCAACCGTAGGGATTTATATTTAGCGGATTTTGAGACTGTACAGTACATTGCAGAGTACAGTACAGAGACATTCTAACTTTAGTACATTTTGACATGCATTTACTGATTTCGGAAAAAAACAATTACCAAATGCAATAAGCAACACAAACTTTATTTCTGTAATTTGCTCATAAAGAAATATGAAAGTCTGATAGGCATGACATTATTTATCACGTTTTGTACAATATATCATAGCTTACATGCCATTACCTGAGTCGGCTTTCACTAAACCACTTTTCCTATCGACTGTACAAAACAAACCTCACAGATAATAATCCGATAGATAAAAATGTCTGCGTAGAAAAAGGGTATGACCCCAATTCGGGGTCTCCCCAGATAGCTGGCTGATAACATTAATCAAAGCATATAACTCCTGGGCACGGGTCTGTCGCCAATTTTCTGGTGAACGACCTTTTAATTTCCTTACGTTGAACGGGTTTTGGTTGAACCACAGATTAAAGTACCTACATGATTGAACTAACTGGGTATCGAAGATATCGGTCGGGCGATGGCTTTGACCTAATTAGCTGGATCTTGCTCGAAAATTACGATTGGCTGTCGTTGTAAAACCTCGTAAAAAAACCTCGCAGAGCTTCAGGTCCACTTGTTAACCTGATTTAAATGGATTTAGACTGAACTAAACAAAGTAACAGTTTTTTAACCTATGTTGTTTTACTGCTGGACAGGTCTCTCCCAAATCCTCAATGCTTGTCTGTTGAAGGCCTAAGTCGGCCAATCGTTGCCAAGGCCACGCCAAAGATTGTTAATAATATATTGTAATTCAGTATTATTCCAGATTTAGATTATAGGTATCTCAATTTAAGAAACTTCTGCAGCAGGTATTTCGATATTACTAACACAGTAACACTAATGATGAGTTCATACTCTATAATAACACTTCAATCTTATCAATTATTTGTAAATAAATATTGCTTTGAATTTAATGAATAAGTACATCGTCATTTGACATCGTTAGGTTAGGCTACTTAGAAGTGACGGTTTCACATACATAATCTATAGAAAAAACGCGTTTTGACAGCTTATTGAAACTAAGTCAATTGAGAGGTATCATCGCATCATCCCTATTTAAAGCATTTTTAATTTAACCATCTTCTAAACAAATTCCCGTCTTTTTAGTTTCCATGTTATAAAAATTATATCTCGGATAGTTTTTGCCATATATCATATTCCTTTCATTCGCTATCTGACCCCAACCAAGGCAATAACGGATGCAATTTATTCTGCTTTTACAGTTTCAACTGCATTTTATTTTGTTCCTTTAGTAGCACATAAAGCACGGATAAAGCATTTTTTATCTGTTATATTGGTTATTTGAAAATGCATTTTTATTCAATACTGGACACCAAAAGAAATAAAAGCCGCTTTGAAATATGCGACGCCAGTGTACGTGAAAAACATAGATGCAACTAACGTGATAACAACAATACGTGCTAACGTATTGTCACGTATTGTTTTTGAAACATCCTTCCCCTTTATATGTTAGTTGCAAAATACGGCCACTGGTCTCCCCATTTATATCCAACGGAAAAGATATAGAAGCCTGCAACTAAGGAATACAACTTATTAGGACGACAATCCGTCATTCTGTAGTGACAGTCCTCTCACCGTCGCCGCTAATAGCGGCATGGAAACACCCGGAGTTTTTTTTTTTTACAAAATCCACAGCTCTTAAGTACAGAATACATTTTCTTGGTGACAAAGCAGACAGCCAGTATTGGATTTACATTTTGTTACATATATACTTAGCGCTTATTGTTTATAGATATAATTAGCGCGCGTAGTGGTAAGAAACGCCGCCGCTAGTCAAAAAGTCCCACATAACCTGTCGTCATCCTAACGTAGATATGCGTCAGGCACTTTCTCCGCGAAAAAATTGACAAAATTTATAGGTTCCGACAGCTATCTTGTTTTTTTGCATGCCATGCACTTTGACACTATTCAGTGAAATAATGTACTGGGCTATGTCGACGATCTAGATACACCTGACATCGTAACTTCCAGGACCAACTAATTTCAGTGTTTTTTTTTTAAATTCGAAAGCTAAAATAAAATAACTAAAATATTCACTTGTTAACAGCTAAAAAATTATGTGTAGTGTAATTTAAGGACTGTAGTCGCTCCACCAGCGGTAGCATCTACATCCAGTTTATCACAAGCTTGATGGACAACCGGATCCTATACGATTTCAATATCTATGCTTTTCCGTTAACCAGACCACGTACGTTTCAGTCAGTACTATTGTTGTTGTGCGTATAGAAATGAAAAAAATAAAATTGATAGTCAAATTCCGGGAACCAATTTTAGCGATGAAAAATTTTGTGTCCATAGGTAGATAGATATAATTCAATAAGAATCAGTGTTCGTATCAGTGTTAGTTAATAGTGAGTAATTTGGTTACAGGTTCTATTAATAACCACGCTATGAAGTGTACACTAGTTATGGACGCCGTGCCGTCTAATATAAAAACATTACGTATATGTCGGCCTCAATTACGAGTATTGTTACAGAGTATTGGTCGAAAATTGATGATGATAAATAGGAAATGTAAATAAACGTGTTATGAACAAAAAGTATTATAGTGACTAGTCATCTGTTAGACAAACATAAGTACTTAAATAGATTTAGAAACGTCCATGACTAAGGTACAAATGCTTGTGCTCATTACCAAACATTTGCCCCTTATGGGATTCGAATCCGAACTCGTATGGCTTTGCAGTCCGGAGCGCGAAGCACTAGATCAAACGGTTGTCATCATGTCTATTTTTTTTTCGAAGTTGGATAGTATGCTTACTAGTCACAAAAACAATTGTGTAACAATCTGATACCATTGCGTTACACAGGTGTCCCGATAATTAAGGACAACCTAGTAACCACATATTCTGTACATCATGGTGAACAACTTTTGTTTTATGACTTTTAAAAATATGTTTTTTTTTTGTCTTTACAAATTCAATCGGCTTTTGGGTAATTTTGTATGAGAAATCGATTTTACATGCAAATTTTCAAAAGTTATAGAACAAAAGTTGTTCACCATAGTATATAAAATATGCGGTTATAAGGTTATTATTGAGTTACGGGACACCCTGTATATGGTAATGTATTTACATACTTTGCA
The DNA here is from genome assembly GCA_963576865.1 of Anania hortulata. NCBI lineage: Eukaryota > Metazoa > Arthropoda > Insecta > Lepidoptera > Crambidae > Anania > Anania hortulata. The sequence goes on from OY756400.1 coordinate 6,092,526, forward strand.
AATATGTCAACCTTACTTTCAGCTTCAGTGGCTTACCGTACAATTCATCCTATATGTTGCCAGTTAGTCAAAATCGTTTATTACGTTCTAATGATTAAAAAACAATAAATACAATTTAAACCATTATTAACGGTTGTGTAACCCTTTTAGTCCAAACTAAAGCTATTTGAGAAGCGAATTTCACGAGTGATCCCATTTGAAATATCAAAGAACTGTATGCTCCGCCTGTATTTTTATTTATCGGCGGTGACTTTCATTTACGCCATTTCCTGTCACAGTTTGGTATTCCTGTCCTTTGAAACGTAATGATTTAGATGCTTATTAACATAATGATGCGGCAAAGTTTCGTGTTTTGATGTAAATTAGTGCTGCGAAAATATTTGTCGCCTATCGTTATTTTACTAAAATAGGTTTCTCTTACATTTTTTTTACAACTGATTGCTAACTCAAACTATAACGAAGAGCCATGACGACCTAAGTAGCTGAGAGATGATCACGCCGCACTGGCGTCGCCTTTTCTGACAGATTCGATTCACGGTAGGCTCAATGAAGAAAACGAACTTTTTTAGATTGCCTCAAGTCTGGGTGTTGTGGTACCGTCGTTGTTTCTGATTTCTGTAACACAAGAGCTCTAGCTCCTTACTTATGTGATGTTTTTCAAAATTTATTTATTTAAATGGACGATGTAACTATGAATGCTGAATACCTAGTTTCAAGGCATAACATGACTTTATATCTACTCTTTAAATAAGTCAAGATGATGTTATCGTTATTTAGTGAAAGTGTGTGTTAGATGAACGTTCTGGGGTCTATAAACCTTAAGCAGTACCTTAGAAAGTGTGTGGTATGTTCTGGGATCTAACCATAAACCCTAAGTTTATATGTCAAGCTCAATATAAAAAAACCGGCCAAGTGCGAGTCGGACTCGCGCACCGAGGGTTCCGTACAAACCGGTAGGTACCGTTATGAGTAAAAGTTCACCCATCACGACAATCGAGTCATAGTTATGGTATTTTTATTGCAAAATGAAATCCATAACATTACGAAAGTTAAATTGCGGTTTACGATTTATGACGTATTAAAAACAAACTAATTACTTGATCTCGTTCAAACCAATTTTCGCTGGTAGTTTTTATGGTAATGTACATTATATATTTTTTTTAGACTTATCATTCTCTTATTTTAGAAGTTACAGGGGTGGGGGGGACACATTTTACCACTTTGGAAGCGTCTCACACGCAAACTATTCAGTTTAGAAAAAAATGATATTAGAAACTTCAATATCATTTTTAAAGTCCTATCCATTGATACCCCACACGTATGGGTTTGACAAAAAAAAAAATTCGAGTTTTAGTTCTAAGTATGGGGAGCCCCCAAAATTTATTATTATTATTCTATTTTTTTGTGAAAATCTTAATGCAGTTTACAGAATGCATCTACTTACCAAGTTTCAACAGTATAGTTCTTATAGTTTCGGACAAAAGTGGCTGTGACATACGGACGGACGGACAGACGGACAGACAGACAGACAGACATGACGAATCTATAAGGGTTCCGTTTTTTGCCATTTGGCTACGGAACCCTAACAAGATTAAAGTAATATATTTATTGCTAGGACCCAGGGTCTTTATCGGTCGAGTCAATAGCAATTAAGACAGACTCCGATTTAAACTTGGAAACATCTACGCCAATCTGTCGCTCTGTTTGGTTTCTGGTAGAAATAGTGACACAATTTCATAGGTAGCTGTTACTCGATGCTGATTTGATGATAATGACTATTAATTATCATCAAATCAGCATATTGCAGTCCACTGCTGGACGTAAGCCTCCCTTTTTTTTATCTATCCACTGCCAGCCATCTTCCTAAGGTCGTCGGTCTATCGAGCTGTCGATGTGTAGTCCATCCTACACTACGTTTACCAAGACGTGGTCTCCACTCGAGAACCCGTTTACTCAATCTTTCATCGGTTCTGCGACAGATGTGGCCGGCCCACTGCCAATTTGCTTTAGGGTGTCAATTACTTTGGTCTGCTGCCGGATAACGTCATTTCGGATTTTATCTCTTAACGAAATCCTCAGTACTCGAACTACTCGATATAGTATCGCTTTCAAATCAAAAGTATGTTTCGATATTCCGTGCCTAACACACCTATAAATAATATTATCGATGTTATATATCGGTTTTAAAGACAACACTAACCTAAATTGAGGAAGAAGGCCGTCTGTAGTTATCATTAGTGTCGGTTTTATGTATGTATGAATACTGCGAAGATTTGTAAAGATGTGCCTTTTGATGGATAGCACTGTGTGGTGTATGTAGGGTTTCCTAGTGTCGTTAGACTAAATCTATATTTTGACAATAATTTCGAAACTGACTGTACATTTATTAGTACCAGAGAATATACAGTACTGGCAAATTTTCAGAATCAGTAACTTAAACGACCAACATAAAAAAAATTTTTTTTTTGCGTTTTTTATTATTTCTGTCTGCTGTTAAAGATGAAACTTGTGGATAATTTACGATTGGTTCATTTAATTGCACTGTATGTCCACATAAGGTTCTTATCGCATCGGCGCCGGCGTACCTACGCCTGTAATCTAATAAATGACCGCACCTCGTTTTTTTTGTTGGAAATATTTTTATTTTCTAAGTACAAAAGTTAAAATTATTACAATAAAGGCTTACAAATTGTTTTGTAGACCTTATTTTTAAAATTTGGCACTACTTTTCATTATATATTCAGACTATATTTATCTCTTTTAGGGTTAGCGTTTAAGTTATTTTCGTTTTGAGTTTGTAAATATTGTTTGTGATTTAATTTTAATTTAAGATACTCTTTATTAAGGTATGTTTATATATATTCAGACTTTAGATACAATAAGGTATGTGCTTAGGTTAAGAGGCTGTAATGCAAATTCTTAAAGTACCAACTTTTGGTTTAAACACAAGTCACAAAATTGAATCTTAAAAAACTATATTTTAATACTAACTTTTGTTTTAGTTGCAGAAACAAGCTATAAATGGGAATCATAGATTAAATTTTAATTGCCATAGACAATAAAACTTGATTTCGGTTAACGATCATCTGTGTAGAACATCCGGTAATACGACATTCAGAACAGTTTGTGATTTACCCACCAATTTGGTGATATGTAGGGCTGTCAGTTTTATACCAAGACTTACCAGTTATGTGATGTTTTAAATAAATAATCATTATATATAAAATATATATAATCTCGCAGTTATTTCTGAGCTTTTCCCGAAACTTTAAATAAAGAATACAATTTTTTATATGATTTATTTACAAATATATATATTTTTATATATATATTAATATTTTTATAACTTTGAAATTTGATTTTTGACAGCTTCAAGAGACTGTAGATCTGTAATATGGTTTTAACTTCAACTTAATACTTCCACGCGTTCCCGAGATAAAAGGTCTCGTCAGACAGACGAACAGTAATGTCAATAAAATTCTATAAAAGTTCCGTTTTGCTAAAGATACTAGACTAGACTAGATATAGACTAAAGATAATGATTGTTTTCAGGAACCCTAAAAACAATCATTATCTTTAGTAAAATTAATTTACGAGGTACTGCTTTTTAAGAGTAGTTGCTATTTCATTTAATTAATTTTAATAAATAACAGGCGTAGCTAATGCTATGATATCACAGATCTCTGTTCGTTTTTATCTTTGAAAAATAGTGAATTATTATCAAAGGTATACCCTTTGCTCAAAACAAAAATTTCATGTTTATAATTATTTTTAAAAAATGCTAACGTAGACTAACTCGCCAAGTCTTGCAGACTGAAGCAGCCTTTGGTAGTTCGTAGCTCAGATTTGTAATTTGACAGCCCTATTGCCCGCCAAAAGTCGTTAATGCACTCCAAAATAGTTTTACGGCTGAGTAGGAGTTATTAAAACTTTGTGACGGTGACTGTAAACTGTTTTATTGTTAATTATATTGTCACTTTGTTGCTAAATAAACGACATACAGCTTTACTTGTTTTGATACCGAAATTCAGTTGTTTTCATTAACTCATTTTCTGTCCACACATAATGTTATTACAGGTTTCAAAATTTTCTTTTTAGGTTGGCTCTCTAGACTCCAAAACCAAGTTAGCGCGGGTTCGAATCTCGCTAAGGGTAGGTATTTGTGTGATAGGCACGGCACGAATATTTGTACCTGAGGCATGGATTTTATGTACTGCTCTGCTGTGTTTATTTACGGGCTAGATAATTAGTGTTGTTGTTGCATGCATTGATGTAATAAATTTAAATGGTGAATATAAAATCATGTATTCATTGAAAGTTCGTAACTATTTGCATCCATTTAGTAGATAGATAGAAATACAATTTATTGCACAAATAACATTAAAGGTTATGTACAATCAAGCCGGATCTGTTTCAACAATATGTATAATATATACAAGTATACTATTCGATTACAAAACTACATCGCGACGAACAAAAACGTAAGCTTTATCATAAGTAATTATCAAGATGAATAATTTTGAAGCAATTTTAAAAACATTAGTTTTCTTGTGATAGATGTTGTTCGCATAGGAATCTCTAAGTTCTTATTAATTTGGATTATACAAAATTAAAATGCGATTTCATAGTTTCGCGAATGAACACAATTTAACGACGAGCAAGTCAATAATTATGTACTAAATCTTTTTATAACACAATCATGCTATCGACATGCATACATGTCAAAATTATTGTAACAAAAATGATTCTTTAGTAACAAAATAACGAGGTGCTTCTGAAAACAATTTATTTTCATTCTTGTTATTCATACAAATCCACACTCCATTTATTGTAACTTCTTTCTTTCAGAGCTGTCAACACTACTCAAATAGACTTCCGTTTGGGTACGCCTTTGTGTTGACATTTAGTTTTGAAACCAGTCCAAAGCAATTCCGTCCTCTATTGGTGGCTAATTGCCTCACCTTGCCTAATCTCCCACCTACCGTCTACTAATCTTTGTTTTTTTCTTTTTCAGCGTTCTAAAAACGGAGCGCGCAAAGCTGTGAAAATTACAATATGGCGGCCGTGTCGTTAGCGCGCCAAACGAAACGTCAGTGCGCGCGACATCTACCGGGCGTAGGCGCGGAGTGCGTTCCAAAATCGAAATAGTTCAGTTGTGATTTAACTGTGACACTGTTGTGTCGTGATGTGATATATTTGTTAGTGTTGTGTAGTGTTAAGTGTTAAATATGTCTGAGGAGCGGTCGAGACGGTTGTCGCAGATATTCGACCCCCTCGCGCGGTTTACGGACCACAGCGGGGCGGGCCACTCGGCTAGTACGCCGAACAGCCCCCGGTTGTTGCCGAGGCGGTCCAGAGATCCGCCGCCACCGCCACCTAGGTAAGACATTACAAACTATTGATCTGATTGCTGATCGATTTCAGGAAAACTAGGTATTTTTCTCAGTTTTCTTCGTAACAGGAAATCTGGATGTTGTTGATGATAGACATTTAATGTTATAAAAATAGGTACCAAAATAGGTAGCGTTTTGTGATTTGACTTATTTGTAGTTGACGCGTAGACATAGAGAAAATATATATAGAATATAGAAATATTTATTGGCATAAAATATTTTACAAATATTCTCTTAGCTTGTATGATAGTTCCTTCGAGTGCCCATATCTCACCGTGGACCCGATTTCTTATCCATGATTTTAGCCGGCACGTAACGAGATATTACTAGTAAATAAAATACTTATAAGGTTAACGTTGACAGCTGTACTAGTATAAACTGTGACACAGCTGTCAGCATCTCGTCTTCAATCGTCGATACGAATCACATATTTCTGTTGAGATGTGACCCATGGGACACGGTAACCTATAAGACACTATGTTATGCTGTATCACACTTCAATCAGATAACAGCTTAACTGTCCTATCCCGTGAGTCTTATATGACTCATACTAATAGTTTTTCCTGATGCGTATACTTATGGAGAGGGAAGTGGTTAGGTGTAATGAGTATAATCGCTGTCTCAAAAATGACTAAGGATAAATATCCTTAAGTTTTTTTTATGTCTTCTATCTTTTAAAAAAAGTAACTTACGGATAAATAAGGGTCACAGGTAAAAACATAAAATCGTTCTATTTTACGATTGCACGAGGTTTGGAGGTCTTATCGCTAAAAGCAAGCAGACAATCCACGACAAGTATGAACGAATAGAAGGATAATGGATTCTTACTAAAACTTATCCATTTGTTTTGTCAAACTCTTTTGTCGATAATAGCTTTCAAAACCATGATAAGTGTTGATAATTAGCATAGCTCAAAATAGAAAAAACTCTTTGTCTGCGTGTTACTAGCTAGTCTCAAAATTAGTTACATGATGTCAAAAGAATGTCAACGTGAACTATTATTTTGTAGAAATGTGTGTTTAGTTGTTGACCTTGACTTGATGATAATTCGAACGCTAGTAAGCTGTCTTATATTATTATAACTAAAAGGATAGGATATCGAATGGACAATTGTTAAATCATCATCATCATCATCATTTCAGCCAGCAGGACGTCCACCGCTGAACATAGGTCTCCCCCAGAGTGGGGGATTGCAAATACTCTTGGCAGGCGAGTTGGCAAGGGCAGTTTTTTATAAGATTTTGCACGCAGACGCTGCTGCCTGTCTAGTGCTACAAGAGTTAGTCGCCTCTTACGACACCCTTTCTGTTGGCGGTGGGGAAGTGTATTCCTTACCGCCGTCCCCACAGCACATCGGTAAACCATGTGATGTGCTAACTTATATAGTGTCACGTGGTTTTCCGATCGGCAATGTGTTATCGAACGGTTTTGAATCTGATTTGCCTTAAACGCAAAGGGTTCAGGGTTTGATTCCCGGTTTTCGTCAACAAAGAAATCTATTCTTCTAATTTGACTCAGATCTGGGTGTTAAGAGATGCCCCTGGCAAAATTCATTGTCTAGTATCTCGTAATAAAAGGATGTTAATTCCTTACTTCTAGACAATGCCAAATGGCATTTTGTTTGGCGCATATAAATAATAGACCACTGTTTGACATGACAAATGTACAATATGACATGGCTATAGTTCACACGTACCTAGGCCACCTACTGGCAAGCGCAGCGTAGGACGTCCACCCACAAGGTGGACAGACGACCTGGTAAAGGTTGCAGGAAGCCGCTGGATGCAGGCCGCTTTCAATGACCAATCTGGAAGTCACTGGGAGAGGCCTATGTTCATTTGTGGATGTCCAATGGCAGAAATGATGATGATGACGGCGTTCTCAAGGTGTTATAGAGACTGTATTGGACACTTTAATACAAACGGAACTTACAAGAACAACGGTACTACGCAGTTTTCTTAGCTTCTAGATCGAATATTTAATGTACTCGTAAACATAACAAATTTTATGTTAAAGGTACATATTTTCAATTTAAATTCATTGTTCTCTTATTGCTAGAATACTTTTATTTGCATGGAATTTTACAGTACAGAACTTAAAAACTATTATTAGTCCAAGTATTCAGCTTGCAAGCAGGCTTTTAAATATTAATGATTAAATACGAAATGTCACATTATTTAAATTGAAGATGTCATAATAATACAAATATTTATTGCGCTTAAAACATTTAGCTAAATTCTGCTTCTAAAAACAGTTATGATTAACTATAAACTTTGTTGCCCTGTGTGGACGGCCATAAAGAATACACCTCCCCACCGCCAACAGGAGGCGTGTCGTAAGAGGCGACTAATTCCTGTAGCACGAGACGAGCAGCAGCGTCTGCATGCGAAATTTTGTAAAAAACTGCGCTCGCCAACTCCTGCCAAGCGAGTAAAGTATTGGCAATCCCCCCGATGAAAGTTATTGGGTGAGGCCTGTGTTCAGCAGTGGAAGTCCATTGCTGAAATGATGATAAACTTTGTTAATCTAATCTTACTAATAATTATTATAAATGCGAAAGTTTGGATGATGTATTACCAACGAACACATAGCCTATAGAGCAGCAATACGAACCATCTGTCTCCGAAACTAGTTAGAGATTTTTCACTCACATTTAGAAATGACAACTTCTGTCAACGCTCGCCCATACAAAAACAGTACAGATACAAATTTTGTCGAACAAATCATATGACATTTCTACTCTACAAACTAACTAATTCCAGAAAATGTACGGACCTTGTGGGATAGTTCTGTTTTTATTTTTCATAAAGCAAGGAATCTTACATGACTTTTACATAGTGGTAGTTTAAGTCTACAACCAGTGTGTGTTACCAGTGATGACATATGGAACTGAAACGTGACCTCTCACTATGGGCCTCATAAGAAAGCTCAAGGTTGCACAGCGTGCTATGGAAAGGGCTATGCTCGGCGTTTCTTTGCGGTATCGAATCAGGAATGAGGAGATTCGTAAACGAACAAAAGTTGCTGACATAGCCCAACGGATAAGCAAGCTGAAGTGGCAGTGGGCGGGGCACATAGCACGTAGAACTGACGGCCGATGGGACAGAAAGGTTCTGGAATGGAGGCCACGTACCGGCAAGCGCAGCGTAGGACGTCCACCTACAAGGTGGACAGACGACCTGGTAAAGGTTGCAGGAAGCCGCTGGATGCGAGCCGCTGGATGCGAGCCGCTTTCAACCGGCCAATCTGGCGGTCACTGGGGGAGGCCTATGTTCAGCAGTGGACGTCCTATGGCTGAAATGATGATGATGAGTTTAAGTCAGAGAATGACATAGGCAAATTTTTATCACCGAAAAATGCACGGTTCCTATGGGATAGCATAGCAACTACACAGTTGAAAAAAAAGCCTAGCCTTTCCTTGGGTTTTTTTTTTAAATTAACCTAATGTAAAATAGAAGGTGAAAAGCTGTAGTTTACGCGGGCGAAGTCACGGGCACAGCTAGCATGCTAATAAACGTTTAACTGGTGTAGTTGCAGGATCTAATTAATAGAACTTATTGCTTACGTACTGATATTAATGATTTAGTGTTCAAACCGATCACTGCATTATCATAATAAATTAGTTACTGCATTATCATAATAATAGGATAAGCGTTATACTAATCAGTACATGATAAGTAATGGGTATCAGTCTGTTATGAGACAGTTATGACAAAAACCTGTCCCAGCGCGTGTTGAGCGACGCGGAATGTAGGGTTCCATGGTACCCGGCACAATATGTGAAATTTTCTACGGTTTCAACCTGTTTTACATAATCAAGACTAACAAAAAATAGCACTTTAAAACTTAATATTACGCAAACAGATCCCTGAATCAAAAATGGTGTATATGTCGTGGCCAGATCGTAAAATTGATCATTTCATGATGTGACCGATCATTTCATAAAATTGTGGTATTTCATGATATGGCCAACTACATATACACACTAGTATATTTTTAAACGACCGATCTAACAATACCCCAGACTATGGGATAGACGAACAAAAAACATCCCCACTGCACGTGTGGGGGATGTAACCTAAAAAAACTGTTTTTTTAGATTTTATTCTACTTCTTTATCGACAACGACTTTAACCATGTGAAATTACGACTTTCTAATACTAAAAGTCTCTGAACTAAGCCGTGTACAGACAAAAGACAGATGGACGGACATGACGAAATTATAAGGGTTCCGTAAGGGTTTACTGAAAACTGAAACCCAAGTCCTAATGACTGCAACACAAATGCCACAACTATTAATTGAAAATATATATATATTAGGTTAACCCTTGCTTGCTATTCCCTTATCAAGAACATATCGATTCTCATGGACAGGAAGGTACCCGTGTCAGCTATATTTTTCGACATGAGCAAAGCGTTTGACTTTGTCAATCACAAAACCCTTCTTGCAAAGCTCGAATTGTATGGAATGCGGGGACTGGCATATGATTGGTTTAAAAGTTATCTTAGTGAAAGGACTCGATTTGTGGAAATTCCTATATTGAATGATGAACTTAAAAGTGTAAAGTGCAGATCAAATAATAGAATAAATGGGTCAGGTGTTCCCCAGGGAAGCATATTAGGACCATTGCTCTTTGTTCTATACATAAATGATCTTCCTAAATGTACTCAATACCCAGTCACACTCTTTGCAGATGATATATCTGTGACGATTGATAAAAAAGCTGATAAAAATTATAACAACGAAATGAATAATGAGATAAATAATATAGTTAATTGGCTGGCACAAAATAGTTTAATAATAAATACGACTAAAACTAAATATATTCAATTCTTCAACAAAAATGCTAGACCACAACATTTGTCAATACACCATCGGACCGATGCCATAGCGGAATCTACTACTGCGACTTTTCTTGGTATAGTTATAGATTCGAGACTGACTTGGCATGACCATATTGACATGGTATGCAAAAAACTAAACAGATTTGTGTACGCTCTGTATCGTCTGTCGCAATTGGCGAATCAAAACACAGCGCTGATGGCATATCATGGATATGTGGGTTCTCTGCTGAGGTATGGGCTGATTGTGTGGGGAAACTCAACAACTATCAATCAGGCCTTTATTTTACAGAAAAAATGTATAAGGTCCATTTGCGGTGTCGGACAGTTGGAATCATGCAGACCTCTCTTTAAGCAGTTGAATATACTTGCGTTACCATCTCTATATATATTCGAAATCTTATTGTTTACCAGAAAAAACACAAATTATTTTACAAAAAAGCAAGAGGTCTGCAATTCTCACACGAGGTACCCATGCAGATTGGCAATCCCATCAGCAACTACAACCTGTTTTAATAAAAATTGTTTCAGCATGTGTGTCAGATTATTCAACTTGCTTCCGAATTGTATCCAAACTCTTTCGTTTGTTACTTTTAAGAGAATCACATTTAAAATTTTAGTCGAAAACTGTTTCTATAGCGTCAATGAATTTATTCAATTCTGTCGTAATGGTCGCCTCAAAAGGTACCTATCTGATAAATTAATTACAAATGTTTAAATGTTTTTTTTATTTTTTTTTAAACTACTTTTACTTACTTTAACTGACAAATAGAACTGTTCTGTTCCGTAACTATACTGACTTTATTACTTTGAAGTGTGACTGATAGCATTTGACTGTTAACTAGTGTTTGTGTTTTGTATTGACATTGAAATTAAATCAACAATTAATTACACTTTATTTCTATTTATGTTGCAATTAAATCTAATTATAGCTTACTGATATTCAATGGAATTTAATCGCAATCTAATTGTATTATATTGAATTAGTGTGTTGTTTTGATCATATTATTATATTTGAGTGAACTACACATGACAAAATCAAATCATTTGTATATCGATAGATCGATTAAACATGTATGCGCAATACTTTAAAATAAGAACCAAAAATGTACCGTGTTTATACAAATAAAGAGTTATCTTATCTATCTTATCTACATTTTGAGGACCATTACGGTTGGAGCTGTTAATAGTTCTCTGACCGGTTTAGATTTCTATCCCCAGATGCAATCTAGACATTTTAATAGTAATTTAAATACATAATATATGGTAATAAAAAGCATAAAAAGTGGGAACATATATAAAACACACCATGACGAGATTTTTCTCTGGCCAATATTTAACCATTCTCCCAAATCGTGAATGATTCTCACTGAATTACCAATAATTTTATATTAAAATCCAATCATATTGGTTTCATTATCTATCGCAAAACCTTAATGGTATATTCGACCCGTCCGAATTAATTATTGAAAATTAATAATCCCTTATTTGTGTACGGTTAATATCCAACATCGGGTCGGTCCAACAGTTCAAGCTTTGGGTGCGATGAATGGCTAAATTACCGGGTTTTGAATGGAAATGGAGTTTATTCAAAATGTTTTTTAAATACTTAATGTTGCTTTTGACCACAGTTTAGTTATATAGAGGTTCCGTACAAACTTGAAGGTGTAAATATTCTGGAATCGAGTCTTGAAGATTTTTACCGCATTTGTAGAGTTTGTACAAAAAAAGAGTTGTTAAGTTTACGATTGTTATGTTTACGATTTTCGGACTTTTTCCTTTACTTGTGGTATAAGACACTGCTTCTCGCCAATTTTCATGATTCTAGGTCAAAAAAGGTTTCTTTTTCCTTTTGAGGTACGAAACCCTAAAAATAAAATCGAGTTAGAAGTAATACTTTGTTTTTTATGTGTTGTGCATTAAAAAGTATGTTTCTATCCACTGTTTTAAGAAAGAAATAATCAATATTGCACAACATCACATAGATAGACATTGCTTTGATCCTAAGGTAAGTAGCCAAAGCACTTGTGTTACAGAAATCAGAAACAACGACGGTACCACAACACCCGGACCCGAGACAATATAGAAAAGAACATTTTCTACATTGAACGACCGGGAATCGAACCCGGAACCTCAGAGACAGAGTACGATATGATCGCCTCTCGGCTACGGAGGTCGTCTAATACATAAGTATTATTACACAAAAGAAACACAAAAAATAGGTTTAAAATTATAATACAATTTAGGCGGTCTTATCCCTAGAACCGATTTTTTCAGACAACTAGGATACTAGGTAGGTAACACTGAATTAAAATTGAGAGATCAGTATGGGTCCAGACGTATTTTTGAAGCATAAGAAATGAATATTAAAATCAAAAATTAAATTCTGGTATGAAATTAATTTTGATTGCTTACGATTTTATGCATTTTAAATAAGTTGCTATTAAATTAAAATCTTTTAACTATTTTCATCTCACTCAGAAAATAGTTCAGTTTATCTGGAACGATAGGTTATCTGGAACGTATCAGCAAGTGGTGGAAGAGGCCCTAACTCCTTCAAAACATAAGCTGAATATGATAACAATTTACTAAAACACTAAATCATAAGTAGGTACTTAACAGGTCAGTTAATAATGTGCCATTGTTTATATGTAATAGTATTTAGGAAATACACTGTTGCGGTTAAAATTACCATTGAAAATTAATTAATAAGCTGATCCCACCAAAACCGGAACGCGCCGGACTTTATAAGGCGCACTGTTGACGGCTAGACTTTTCCAAACCTAAATGAAAAGGCATTGGTGGGCAGTTAGATTCGCCACTTCTCTTATATAACCGCCAATTGCGTATGCATTAATTAATTTATACATTACTTTAGCTTTTTAATATTGTTATATTGAATGAAACAGAACAAAAGAACCATTAGTTATGTTATGTTGAAATAAATAAGTAGTTCTCACAATAAGACCAATTATCTAGCCCCAAACTAAGCTAAGTGGATAGTTTGTGAGAGGTCATAATGATGACTAAGAAGGGTGGATGACTCGATGACGAGTAACTGCGAATGATTACTTCCTATCAGATTAATGTCTTCACAAATCTAGCCCCTCATGGCAAGCTTTAAATGCATACCGTAGACGAAATATTGTGAATTTAAATTAATGAACTGTATAGAATATTTATGGTCCTAGTGCTACATTGCAACGCGGCGTCGATGCATTTTTGAAGCGAGCCCGTTCAGTATTTTACGATTTCGATTTATTATGTTGACAGTGTTGATGTGTCTACTTTGCTATAAATTCTCGATATTAAGGCTTTATGGCCATTGAATAGGTATCAGCTGATGTAGATTTATATTTATGGATTGATAATGGAAAGATGCGTAATAAAACTACGGTTTTTAAGGATGGCCTAAAGGTGCATTTAGACTAAACAAGCGAATGCTAATTCTCCTTACTAACTAATGCTAACTCTATCATAATAATATATTTTTTTTGTAAACAGAGACTGAGCATTCTTTTCTTCCTATTTGATGTTCAAGATAATCTGCAATATTTACTAGCAAAACCGCTGTTTGGGTTCTTTTGATTTGGTTTGTTAAAGTTGCATTATAAAAGCGTGTTTACATTATAGTTTTTAAAACATGATGTTATTTACATGTAATTTATAAAAAATATGACTTTTAAACTCTTAAGAGAACCAAGAAATGACTACCTACTTTATTTGATGCAGTAATACGCGGTATGCACTAAACACATGAACTGTATATTGCCCCAAGATTTCTATTAGACTCTTGTTTTATTCACACGAAGGTGAATAACCCTTTATTGTATGAAATAACGAAAGAACAGAGCTACAAGAGAACGCTACAATATTGACGTAGTTAATTGTGTTTTGGTTTCCCTTGGACGGAGGTTTATTGCACTCCGAGTCAATGGACGCTGCGGATTTTTAGACAAGTTGGACGACTTGTGTGGTATGTAAATTTACTATAGTATTTCTATTAATGGTTGATATGAAATATTTAACTTTTATAATTGTTTAAATATACATATATACCTACTCGTTCATTCGTGCTGTTACGAACTACAAGAGGTAGCTAGATGGGATAAGCCTCATCTCCCACTTTCATAAGAAAAATATTATTATGTCATTTATTTGAGAACATAACATAATTTTAAATAAATGTCTACAGTCAAATGTCTTTATCTTAAATAAGTATTAATGGATATTAACTCATCAAGCACACATGAACGAGACACAATAGAGATTCCATTGTTGTGCGGTCTCATGAGACCGCTTGAATGTTGACGAGAAAATTAGACGATTTTTGTAACAACATTTTATGAAATGCAATAAGACGGCTATATGAGTATAAACAAATTTATATCTCAACTACTTATATGTTATAACTATGTTAGTAAACAAAAACATCAATTATACTTTTTGCAGAACCTTCGATCTTTTACCTAAATCTGGTTTAAAATGATTTTTTTATTCGTCACTTTTTTACAATTAAAAGAGACTAAATAAAAGAGAAATCTAGATTTGAGGTGGTTAACCAAGTAAGTAGTTAAATAATAAATGTTAGTTGCGAGGGAAAAGCAAAATAATATTAAGATTCATGTTGGGTGAGTTCGGCCCCTGCGTGGTTCTTGTGCCTATATTTGAACCTAATCAAATCTAATCTCGAATATTTGTTGATCATCATAATCAGACCATATCAGTCCACTGTTGGACATAGGCATGTCCCAACGCAAGCCACTAAGCCAGATTTTTTTTCCATCTGATGCTTCACTTCCTAAAATAATATATAAATATACGCTAGACGACAGCACACTCGGACTTGAGCCGAAGAAAATATAGTTTTCTGAACTGACCTGAACTGGGAATCGATACCTTTTGCGTTCGAGGCTCACCACGCCACCAAACCAATCGAGTCGTCGTATAGTTTTTGAAACCTTACCCTTTATTCCAGGCCAATCGCCCACTCATCCCGGCTAGACCCGCTGGAGTATGAGCTGGTGGCGGCGGACATAGCGGCCGTGAACTGGCAGGAGCGCTGCCTGGAGCTGCAGCTAGAGCTTCACCGGAGCCGACACCAGGCCACGAGGGTGCG
The DNA here is from genome assembly GCA_963576865.1 of Anania hortulata. Classification (NCBI taxonomy): domain Eukaryota; kingdom Metazoa; phylum Arthropoda; class Insecta; order Lepidoptera; family Crambidae; genus Anania; species Anania hortulata. The sequence goes on from OY756400.1 coordinate 6,107,880, forward strand.
GGACATGCTGCGAGATAAGGTAGGCCTAGTCTAAAGAACCCATTTAGGCGGCAATGTAACTACGCATCATTATCCGTCCGTATCATTAACGCACGCTTTGCTGGTAGCTGCCTTCAGCTGCTATGCGTACGTAACTGATTACTGATTTTCAAATTCAACTATCAAGGGGTGAACTATCAATAGTTAACCTTGAAAATCAGTCTTATTGACAGGACAATTAATAGAAAAGTTCACGCGATAGAATCATTTATACAATAGGCAAAAAAGCAGTACTATGTATATTATCGATTAGCTTAAATAGGCTATTGACAGTCTGTTCTAAGGCGAAGCTGTGGAAAGACAACCTTTTCATAGCACTTAACTATGTTCTTGTTTAGTTTTGAATTGACATAAATGTTTTGCCAATGTAGTGTTTTCTTGATATAGTGCTCACAATAAATAAAGGGTGTTTAGTTTTGATTGCTTTTCTTGGATTCGGTGAAGGCTACTCTTCCCGTAGAAGTAGTTTTAAGACGCTGTCGGGTCTAAAGCAAGTTGTCTTGATAGAAGTCACTTGACACTCGATGTGGCGTTAAATACGATGATATTTCAATAGTTTCAGATCTTTCTCACTTCACCAAACATTACAACACAAACTACACCAAACTTGCACTCTAAAGCTCTTTAATTGATAAATAAAAACGAATAAAATAGATCGTTTGCTTGCTTGCCATGCTTTTCGTTCGACTAACCCCCACTGAAACTACCGACATAAATGTTATTAGCCAGAAATGTTCTGTTAACCTAATTCTTGTTAGTGTCACGATGCTGCATCTCATTTAACTCCGCCCTGTTTTAACATACTTTTAATAGCTTCACTTATAACCATAGACTTAGAATACGCTACGCTTATAACTAACCAGCAGCTAACTAACTATGCAATTATCAAATCTAGGAAGTCGTTTAGTTTCCTATGTTGTTATTTATTTGAAAACACCTCTTACTATTATGAGGTGCTTGTGGCTCTGTGGCGGCAGCTTTTTGGTAGTGATTACAAAAGTTAAGCCACCTACGCTGCAGATGTAAGTGGATGGGTGACCATTCCTAGCACAAAACAGGTATGACACGATACGCTGCTGATTCCAACCATATTTAGTGACATTTATCACAAGCATCTTCGTGCTTCGGAAGACACGTTAAAAGTTGGTCCCGCTTATATCGCTTCATACTAGTCGTGAAGTCTAGTCAGAGGGCTTAGGGGAGCACAATAACATCTAATACTATATGGTTAACATACTGGTCTTACAACACCGCTCCTCCAAACCGCACTGAGCTTGAGTGGTGGTGTATGGCCCAAACCACCTCATAATTTGCCCTGTGCCCTGCAGTGGGACGTATAGGCATGCTTTTTACTGTTATGTATTTTTAAAATAACATACCTAAATTTCTAATTTATTTGCTTATCTTAATTTATTCTATTTAGTTACAAATATTTCCTCACATTCACTAGGGAATCTCGTTAGTCGCTTTTAAACTAACGCCGAGAGAGACGTAGGGAATTTACGTATTCTGTTTAATTACCAGCAGCTGTCAACCAGCCTTTGAAACACTTGTTGTTTATCCACAAATACTTAGGGTACATGTAACCCAGGCAATTGCTATTTAGCCAAGCTCATACCAGTACTAGTGTTTCAGATATATACGATTTGATACAAATTTAGTGAACTTATTACGGATTCAGTCCTCAATTTTGTTGTTTAATTAGTTTTTGCGCTTTTTTATTATAACGTATAATCATCGCTCTGCTGGGCAAACCAATCAGTCCAGCTGGTGAGTGGCAGTGAACGGTGCTGGTCAAATCATCGCACCATTTTTCTGAGCAGTGACTATTTACCGGTAGGGATATGGGTACAATTTATTTCTGTATGACGGTATACTTTGATAATTAGGTAACAAAAATGTCAAGTACTTACCCGTATTTATCTATGTATGACGTAATACATTTATATTTTGGTAACGGGAATTTCAGTACAGATAATATTGATATCCTTATTTATAGAAATACTGATACGGAATTTGGCCTGTAATGGCTACATTTGCTCTCTGCCCTCCCGCACTACGTGCTTGCGCACTCTAGTTAAAATAATTTTAGTATAGAAATAAAATAAGGGTTAAACAACTGTAGAAAGGTATAATAACGGTACAAAAATTCGTCCGGTATAAAATTACAGTACCGATATTTTTACTGGTAATGTACAGATATTTTATACCGATATACATTCCCTGACCTATATCATCGCTCTGCTGGGCAATGGTTCCCCCAAAACCTTCCGCTTATCTCTGTCCAGCACCATAGCTTCGCAGTGCTGTTCAAGTCGTCTCACCACCTCACTAGGACACCTCTCCGGCGATAGCCGTCTTTATATACACATCGTGTAGGAATTTAAGTCCACTATCCAGGTGTGTTCATATTAATACTTAAAAAGGCGATAGTTTTGTCCAATGAGCAGGGCAACTTTTCACTGAAATAAAAAAAGCGCATTCGGTTTTTTTTTCAGTAAGTACAGTCAGTAGCTTATTAACCTACTACAAAACCTTAAACTTTCTCATTTGATTTTGGAAATCGGTTAAGACAATTTGACATTAGGTAGGTTGATCGGAACTTTACAAGACGAACTTAAACAGGTTACAATCATTTATATTAAGACTAATATTAAGACTCGTAGTCCTAGTTTGTATTACAACTAAATAAAACGATATCAATAAATATACACAATTAAAATCAACTTAAAAAATTAATTAAAACAAAAAAAAAGTATATAAATTGAATTGAAACAAAGTAAAAATAACCCTAGTTAAATAAAATAGGCCAACCCTGCTAGAAGTTTATGTTTCTAATGTCGATATGATAATTCAAGCCTCTGCCCAGATATCGTGGATTCGGCATTCTGCCGATTCCAGGCTCGAGATGGCTTTCGTCTCGAGTGCGAGAAACCAAAAGTTGTCGCGGAGTACGGCACGTCATCTGTTCTTTATAGCCCTTTAGTTTGGGGGATAGCGTGCGCGATCCTTTATAGAACCAAAGAAAGAAAAAAAAAAGGTTTTATTTGGTTCACATCATAAATAAATACTTACAATAAATTAATAACTGCAAAAAGACCTATCTTTCATATCTGCACTAATACTATCTTCTGCCCGCAGCGTCGGCTGCGTAGTCTTCAGAATAAGGCCTAAGAGAACGAATAACAAAAAACAGGATAAAAAAACTGTTGTGTTAACTTAGACCATTATCTGTATGTAAGTATGTTTATTTATTCGTTATCTAGTCGCCATAGTACAAGTTCAAATCAAGTACAAGTTCTTAGGAACTTCATTGACCAATAAAATATAATAAGACATCTGGATAGACATAGGTTTATTTATACTTATTCCGAAAAAATGCAAATATTTTTAATTTTAGCTTTTAAAAGCAACTTTGATAAATTCCTGTAATCTGATATTCCTGTTACCTTACTCACCAAGCTAAGTTGTCATGTAATGTAAGGGTGCAATTGTAATAAATACTCTTTCATATCCCTCGATCTCGATTTCATGATCCTCGATAATTAAACTAACTCAAGTTCATCACAAAATAAGGTGTTGATGGCGAGGTGTATTAGATAAATCTAATTGTGTCAAATCTTCTGATAGAAGATTATGAACAAACATGGAGTAGAGACGACCTCCGTAGCCGAGAGGCGAGCATACCGGATTTGGTGTCGCTATCATGAGGTCCCAGATTTGATTTCCGGTCGGTCAATGTAGTAAAATGACTATTATTGTTCTTTTGTTGTTTTTATTGGGTCTGAGTGTTGTAGTACCGTCGTTGTTTCTGAATTCTGTTACACATGTGCTTTGGCTATCGCATACAATGCTCTGATCATACGGTAAGTACCATATGATGAGCAATGTATGCGATGTTGTCCAATATTATGTCCAATATTTATTATTGTTTATTATTTTTAAGGAGTGGGTCAGTTAATATAGGTGTCTATCAGTTTGGTTCGATACCCAGTGCCCTAGCCTACGGGATTTAATTTCGCGTGACATTATTCACGTTGCCGGTAAGTTTTTGCGCTGGATCCGTCGAAAAGAGTTTATGATAGATTGCTGATTCATTTTTCATAGCGTTCGCATTGCCCTTATTGCGGCTGATGTAATAGTTGGCCAGGTTTGAGATAAAAGTGTTCTCTTTCTTATTTATGTCCTCGTAATTTTAATTTGTGTAGTATAAAATGGGCATGCACAGGCAAAGCTCATCTGAGATAGCGTCAGTGTGTTTGGTTTTGTCACCCGTTGTCAACTAATGCCCAAGCAAATGTCAAAGTGTGATTTCTTTTGTGCTCGCTAGTATGACGCAAGTTCGACAACTGTTTATAAACTTTATCGTAGTGATTATTTGATGAGTGGCAGCAGTGACGGAACCATTAATTAAATAATCACTACGAGAAAGACCAAACACAATGCGACACTTATCGGGAAAAATATGCTGTGTGGTTTTCCATTATACGTGACATGACACATGAATAGGTATGTCAATTACCCTAAAAATTGGTAATGTGTTAGTTATTTGTTGACATTAGAAACAAGAACCACCTTTCCTATCTCCTTTCTCATATTTTCAACCGACTTCAAAAAAGGAAGAGGTTCTCAATTCGACTGTATATTTTTTTATTACCACTGCTCTAAATGAGAATAACTACGAAACAAATGTGACCAGCATTAAGAATTTTAAAACTACCGGGTAATAGTTCCTGTACCGTCCTAGTATTTCTTGTTGTAAATTTTCTTCATACGCTTGCTCTCTTGAGCCAGATTTTAAGACTAGGTAATATATCAAAGAGTGGAATAACGGTGCACCTAAAATCTCCACGGCTGAAGTATGCACGCGCGATATATCGCCGTAGTTGCGCTTTATCGCGCGGTTGCGCCTTGCAGTGACTAACTGCTTTCAGCAGTACCGTAACTTAAGCTGACGTTTACGGTAGAGAGAAATGAGCCGCAGAATAAAGTGACGTACTCATTCTTAATTAAAAACGATTAATTTTGCATTCATAACATATCTTCTTTAAAATTGAAATAATGAGAAATACAGTGATAACATCAATCACATCAGTAGAAGTGAAGGTGGTTGAAAATCAGCACTGGCTAGGATCACGATTTCATATTACATTTCTCCTGGTACAGGTATCATTTGCCAAAAAAAGACTCTGGAAACTACCTATAAACATGAACGTCTTGTAACAGAGACCACGTCGAACGGAAAGATTCGTCAGTTGCATTCATAATGGTGCTCGCAATGGACGTGGAAGATTAAATAATTGTTACGCTAATTAACTACTTACTACAACATCGGAAGAACAAAGGATAGAATTAGTTGACCGCGCTTATTTATACATCTAACTAAGATATTGAAGCATCATCATCATCATCATCATTTCAGCCATAGAACGTCCACTGCTGAACATAGGCCTCCCCCATTGACTTCCAGATTGGCCGGTTGGAAGCGGCCTGCATCCAGCGTCTTCCTGCGACCCTTACCAGGTCGTCTGACCACCTTGAAGTATCACGATTTTAAATTATTAGTAAAAGTTGTTCTCATAATAAACACATTATCAGCCCACGTCAGTCCACTGCTAGAAACATATGCCTCTCCACGCCAATGCACGACACTAAGCCTGATCCTCAGCTATTACTTTCCATCCACTGTCCATGCGTATATAGTCGCTCCATCTTGTCGGAGAGCGCTACCGCAACTAATAAACACATGAACTTTCTTAAGGCCCGTGTAGTCGCCAAATGTAAACCAGCATGTGGTTTCTAAGGCTACTACTTAAGCTCAGTTTGCCAGTTTTTTTTTTTATATTTTAAGAATTGTCAAGACCTACAAAACATTCTGAACATAGCATTTGGTTCTAGTATTTATACTTCAGGAAAAAAAAAATGTAAATCATTGAAAATACAAGCAAAAAAGATGCTAATTCTCTTTCCTCTTTTAAACCGCTTAACCGATTTAATTCGTTTATACGTCGATTGGTAGACCAACATATTAGCTACAAACTGAGCATAGGATTTTTTATTTGAACAATGGCGTCCATGCGAAAAGTATTATTTTCCTCAATTTTTGCAACCTAAATACGCAGCGACTGTCGTAACAGCCACGTTTCATTGCGCGCTGTTATGAACCGTATTGTAATGAATTTTCGTGCTATAATCGTACTAACATTCGTCAAGTCGCTAATTTAGGGACACTACTCGCCTTAAATGTAGATTATGGATGCAATAAAGTAGAAAACTAACTACAACAACAACCTGTATACAGCACCCTAGTATCTAGTATAGAGTTGTAAATTGACGGTCATATGCTATAATGCATATGCGTCCGTCATTTATGATAAATGCTTGGTCACATTGGACATTTATTGTCACGATGGTCACATATTATTTGTTTAGTATAAATTAAAAAAAGAAGAATTTCACTAAAGTAAGCCTTAAATGTTAAGTATAATAGTTATGACAATAAAACATGTAATTGGATCTGGATCGAACAAAAAAAAAACTCGCGCGTAACGATACGACTCTTTTTAGCTTGTTCGTGCAGAAATATTTTAGAAATTTAATTTCTTTAAAGATCACCACTAATAAAGCCTGTCTCTCTTATATTAATGCACTTATTTGTGCCCAAATGATTTTTTTTTCATAGTTTGTCAATAGAATTGAATGTGACGTTACTGACAATAAATGTCCAAAATGTCCGGTCACATTGAGAAAATGTCTGTCTAATTGCTCGATCATATTGGTCAGACGTTTATAACGTGTCGGACACTTTACAACTCTAATCTACTATATATTATGTACTTATAAGGCAATTTTTCTTTTCTACAAACACTTGAACTAAAGTGAAGTATGTCGTCATCAAATTTCTAATACAATCAAGTCTAATAATAGATTCAGCACAAAAAGAGCCCAATCGAGAATCGATCAGAAGTCGCTAAGCAAATTGCCTCCTCTGTTGACTGTCGTTAAAACTTTACAACCGGCCCCGGACGACGTTTAGAGAAATTCCCTTCAGTTAATTAAAAGTTTCCACTCAATCTATAAGTTTACAACTTGTCACTAATTTCGAATGCTTAGTAATTTGTTTGGGGTTGAAGATGTAATCGTATGTAGCTGTCATCTTGAGATTTCAAAATAGATACATATATGTAATGAATACACTAGATTGCTCATAATAATACGTGTTAATTACGAATAAGACATACTATGTACAATGATTTTATCGTCAAAAGTTATCTTCATTTCAGTTAACACCTGTCGTGGTATCTTTATACAGGGTTATTTGTAAAACAACAATGACCTCCTAGGGGTTGATACAACAACTTTTTCTTTGGGACCATCATAGTAATCTAAAAAAAAATTCACTGCTTCATACAAACTGAAATCCGGGTCCGGGTCGGCGGCTTAGTATAGATAAGTTTTTTTTTGCGATTTCGATGTTGGTCCTATAGAAAAAGTTGTTGTATTTGAGCACCAGAATCAGCCCCTAGGGGGTTGTTGATATTTTTAAGATAACCCTGTATAATAAATAAATTTCTACATTGCGCATAATAATACATGTAAATTACGAACAAGACATAATATGTACAATCGCAAAAAGTTTCTTACTTTCAATATCATTATATTTTAACCGACTTTAAAAAGCAGAAAGTTAAAATTGGTCTGAATGTTTATTTTTGCATGTATCTTGACACTAACACTACACGATGATCTTCGCCAAATATAAACCGATGTCGATGATACTTTTTTATTGCAAAGACGGGTCAACCCATTTGGCAAAGATAAGGAATGAAATACGTGTAAAGTCTTTTGTTTGGATTCAAATGATTGGTCATGGATAATTGGCAATTGTTCTAATTAAAAGGTAGTCTTACTATACTAACTTATTGAGTGCCGCAATATTTTTTTCTTATGGATTTCCCGGTCTACAATGGGTAAGTGGCACGCGAAGGGCTAAGAACTCTACGCTACTATTTACTAAAGGTGAGTACCCACAGTCGTGCTGACAAACTTGTAAATACACCCTTGCTTATGCCTACATTTTAAACTATATATCTAAGTTAAATTCTTTACTATCAAGTAACTCTTTTTACTCCTCTACCAAAAAAAAAAACTAATATTTTCATCTCATAGCATCCAGTTTTTCTCATTTAATGCCCTTATCTCAAACTTCTAGACGAGTGGTTTTTATGTGACGTCACAGGCTTTAGAACTTATGGCGTCACGACTGAACGCGCCATTACCTCAGAAGAGTATTACAAAGTGCTTGTAACTGGTGTTGGAAAAATAAACAATTATTTATTTTGGAAAAATAAACAATTATTCAAGATTTTGTTTTACCACTCGCGTGTTTACCCATGCGAAATTACTGTTTTTTTAAATAATAAGAGTTTAAGCTATGCCGCGGACAGACAAACGGACATGGCAAAACTACAAACCCTAAAATGTGAAAGTTTGTCTTCTTCTTCATCTATACGGTCAATCCCGGTTGCGTCCAAAGCCATTGCTTTGGAGCCCAGGGTCCGCTTTCCTTGATTTATTCCTCCACTTCGCGCGGTCTTGAGCGAAAGCGAAAATGTGAAAGTTTGTATGTTAAGTTAATAGAAATTTAATGGCTGAATGGATTTAGCTAAAATTTGTCACACATACATACAATTGATCTCCTAAGTAAGCACTTAACACAGCATATTTTTTATCTCTTCTTTGTGGTCTCGTCGTATGATTATTTCATTCCTCCTCGGCTTAATAAGTCGTTGTCGCGGGCGCGCTAGTATTGTATATTCTCTGCCTATGATACGAGATTCTATTTATTTCATACATCACTAGTATAAAAAACAAATGCCGAACGCAACAAATGGAAAATTTTATGGAGATTATGTACCTATATCTATTCAAGGCAATATCTATACAGGCGGGGACAGTTCGGTGTGCGGTCATAACCGTTTCAAATCTCGCGTAAGAGGAGATACTGCAAATGGAATAGAGTTCACCGCTGCAGCGATGTCATAGAGGCGAGAAATATTGTAGAGCCGATTAGGTACTCGAACGTGGAGTGCAAATGTGGACTGTGCACTAAGTGGGTTCGGAAGAGGCTTATGATAACAAGTTCATTGAAACGTGTTTAACTGGCTACGCTCACTCGTAAAATCTCTGTCACTCAAAATTTGTGTAGTAGGTACAGTCAACGCCAAAAGTTTTCTAAAATAATCTCATTGCAAAACATAGTCTGACAAAATCACGCAAAAGCAAATAAAGAAGTCAGGTTAATGTGGCATTTAGAAGAGTCAGTAGTTTGGAAAATTCGTTTTTGATCTGCTTCTCTCGATGCTGACTTATTTAGATTAGATTAGAGAGAGATTAGAATTATTTTTAATTTACTGGAATCCTAGTCAACATCCAAGCGGTCTCAAAAGACCGCTGTTGGTGGTTATTAATTAAATTTCTCTTGTGTCCCGTTTATTAGATGTACGCTTGATGAGTTAATGGCTGATTCTTACTTTTAATGGACTTTTAACTTTTAATGGAACCGTGCACCGAAACCTCAGCTCGAACTATTACTTCGCCATATAACTGTTAACATAATTAATTAACGGTCATTAGGAGGTTTCTAGTGAATCTCCAGAAACTCCAGATCATTTACAAATAAACATACTTACAGACTTGAAAAACATTTCTCTTTAAAGTATTATAAAGTCCGTCATTTGTGCAAATAAAAATTTGCAAAGAATTCTAGATTAATTAGTTTACCGGTGTTAATGTAATCTATCATCATTACGTCAGCATATTGCAGTCGACTGCTGGACCTAAGCGCCAAAGAGCACGATCTCCCGCTCTTTTCATCCAGCCACTGCCAGCCATCTTCCTAAGGTCGTTGGTCCATCGAGCTGGGGGCGTCCTATACTACGTTTGTCAAGGCTCGGACTCCACTCGAAAACCCGTTTACTCCACCTTTCATCGGTTCTGCGACAGACTTGGCCAGCCCACTGCCACTGGTAGGTACATTTTTGGACTCCAGAGCCGAGAGGCGAGCATACCGGACTTGGTGTCGCTATCTCTGAGGTTCCGGGTTCGATTCCCGGTCGGTCAATGTAGAAAAATAACTTTTCTATATTGTCCCGGGTCTGGGTGTTGTGGTACCGTCGTTGTTCCTGATTTCGACAACACAAGTGCTTAAGCTACTTATCATAGGATCAGAGCAATGTATGTGATGTTGTCAAATATTTATTTATTTATTTACTTTGTCTATCGTCTAACATGTCTGTCTATATGCAAAACTTTAAAAATACTGTGGCGATTTTGATACGGTTTCTACTAATAGATTGACCTAGTCATAAACATTTTTTATGGGTGTACTGCTTAGGAAAATAATAATATTGCGAAATTATTCTTGGTGTAGGTACCTATTTGGTATGTAATAAATAAGCCTTATATTCCATCTAATGATACACATGTAACTGATAAATGTAAATTGTAGGTACAATTGCACATTAATATCGTCCTCACAATTGCAATAAATAAAATGAAATACGGTTAGGTCAGATGTAGGTGGAAATATATAGCCGTGACTTCAATTACGAACATAATTATTATAAGGCTTTGCTTGTGGCTGCGAAATGTATTGAAACTTTAATATCGACTTAATTAACATAAGCCCACGGGTTTTGCGATGTGAATTATGGTGTTCAATTTTAGATATTCTGTAGAAATGTGTTTTTAAAGTTAACTAATAAGTAACGCAAGCATAACTAATTATATTTATGTAAATAAATGTTTTTTGAAATAATATTTCGCACGCAGACGCTGCCCGTCCCGTGCTACAGGAATTAGTCACCTCTTACCACACGCCGCCTTTAAAAAAAAACTATGTATAAAAATGAATCTCTATTTCCATTGGTCATCACATCAGGCGTGAAAGGATGGAACAATTTCTCTAAATCTTTTTTTGTTGTGTTAATTATTGTCAGGAGGTTCTTATGAAAGAAAAAAATAACAAAGTTGTGCTCAAAAACCTTTCTGAATAAGCTAATGACCACGCAAACGTAGTCACGGGTAACAGCTAGTATGTTATAAAAAACTGCGCTCGTTAACCCGCCTGTCATTGGGGGAGGTCAATGTTCAGCAGTGGACGTCCTATGGCTGAAATGATGATGATGATGACACACAGACTAGAGCCAGTTTGAGAAAAAATCGTTTTATGAATTGACCCGAACAGGGAATCAAACCCTTTGCGTTTAAAGCCAACCGGGCCGGCCGGCCCCTAAGCCAAATTCATCGTCAAAGTACAAATATATTGCGCTATATGATCAATTAATTTATGCACATGTGGCACAAAATTTGCGTTTTTTTTTACCGAGGCTTAATCTGTTTCTTGCAGCAGATATGATGATTTAAAAAAACAAACTGGAAATTAGCAAACCATATCTTAAAAATCTGTCACAACTTATTTGCTTTCACGAAAACATATGTAACCTTATAAAATTGATCCTTGAATTTCGAAAATCCCTCTGGATACACGGTCGAGGATTTGCAGGTGCAGGCGCAATGTAGTGCACATAACCTTCGCTCGGGTCCATGTTGCAACCTTAACAAATCGTACCTACCTTTGTAAAGTTAAGCTGTGCACGTGTAACACAGAGCAGCTAGGAGTACAGTGATTTCTAAATTGTCGTGGGTTTCAAAAAGTAAAAAAAAATTAGTTTCTAGTAGTATTAAATTTCATCCTTGTCTTAAGACGACAACACCAAACTTTTTTGGTCTTTGCATGTACAATAATTGTAGTTTTTAAATCAAGGATAATTTTTCACTTGAAATAAATCTTCAACTGCTTCTGGTGGGATTCGTACCCACGACCTTTCGCTATCCCGGCAACTACTCTTATCAACTGTGCTACGGAGGACATAGTTACGTTATTAAGAGCAGTCGCTCGGATAGCGAAAGTTCGTGGGTTCGAATCCGACCGGAGGCAGTTGAATTTTGTTTTTCAAGTAAAAATAATAATTAATTTGCAGAATATTATTAATCATGCTTAAATTTAAACAGGTTTATTGGATGTTCGTTAAATCTTCAGAATATTTTACTCTCACCATTCCATTTTTGTGATATTGGTAAAAACTAGATGGTAAGCACAAGACATTCTCTTTATATGATTACTTTAGTGATGAACGCCTTGGTCTAGTAGTTAGTAGGGGTAATTTGCACTCAACACAAAGCCAGGCGGTTGCGGGTTCAAATCCTGCAACGGGCAAGTGTTTGTGTGATGAGCACGAGCTTTTGTACCGGATTCATGAAAGACAACTGTTGATGTTTGACCTATTGTTATTTTTATATAAGTTGTTTCAAGGCCATACTTAAAAAAGTAACTAACTACCATTTTAACTTGTGAAATCTATATCTATATATATAAAACAAAGTCGGGTTAGTTACACCATTTATAAGTCGAGCACGGCTGGACCGATTTTTATGATTTTTGGTTTGTTGGATTTGTATTCGCCCCGAATAACAAAATAACTACTAAAACATCGAAAAAAAAAAAACGTATAAAGAGGCGCGGGCGGTACGAAGTTCGCTGGGACAGCTAGTATAAAAATAAAATGTACCTATGTTATAAATTGTCTCGTTTTGTTCGATTGAGGGTTAACACCTTTTTTAAGTAGGTAAACCTGTTTAAACTAAATAAAATACTACTATAATGAAATCTACAAATCAGTAAAAAATAATACACTGACTGATTACTCTGCCTATTCCTAACAAAATAAAAATAATTATCTTCTTACTCTCTCTCTCTGGCGCTAGTTGCTCTGCCCAAATCTCGCTAGAGCCGTAGATCAGCGAGTACGCATACCCGCAGGTTCGGATAAATCAATCGAGCGTGTATGACCGTTGTATGACGATGACTTATGGGGTGGGGTGAATAAGAAACGTGGTTCAGTTCTTTGGGCAAGGGCCTTGTGTTTTTTGTAATGTCTTTCACGTATTTTTCTCATTTTTGTACGGCCAGTGGATTTATTGCGGTTCCTATTTAAATCGACCAAAAAAAGTAGAAGCTTCTCGGCTTGAATGTAAGTTTTTTGTGTGTATTCTACGTGATATCTTCACCCCTAAGAGTGAACAAAGAGGAGTCCACTTGGTGTACAGCAAATAACTTGTTTTTGAACTTACACTCATAATAAGATTTGTCATGAAAATAGAAAAATGTTTTCAACAAAAATTCATAATCGTAATTACATTAGAAAAAGAAAAAAGAACTACAAGAATAAAATAATTTATTATCCAGACTGTTGTCTGTTTTTAGAGTCTGTTCGAGCCAAAGACAGTTTCATTCGCGTATCCGGAAACTACAGAACCTTACATTACACGTGGCCCGACAAATACATGTAATAGCCGGTTTTACAATCTCCTCGCGTGCCACTCAAAATTTTCTCCATTGTTTTTCCGGTCTGCTACGGGTAAGCGGAACGCGAAGGGGTGTTTATTAAATATTTTGTCACTTGGACCACTCCATTCCAACCGACTGTGCTGACCGCAGAGTATGAAAATTTATACGTAGCTATTTACGTAACTCAATGCACATATTATTTTACGAGTTAATACGTAATAAGCTTATCTGTTATCGGTTTACTAAAACAATATAGGGTGATTTTTTAGGTTTGTAATGTACTCGTGATTACAAACAACTTTGCCCAAGACACTAGTTACTCCCGAGAGTATGGAAACCCTTACGTATTTAATTCATCATACAGGGTTACATTGCAAAGGGGTGCACAAATCTTTAGGAGTGGCTCAGAATCAGTAACTTAATCGAGCTAAGCAAAGAACAAAAACATTTTTTTTTCACATTTAATTATTCCTATCCGCTTGTGAAAATCGTACGCGTGGATAATTTAACTCATTCATGAATTAATTGCACCGTTTGTGCACTGCGTAAGGTCCTTTTAGGCTCGCCGTAGCTACGCCTCTGATGAATAACCGCGCGGCTTTCGTAATCTCTTTATTGACTTTGTTTTCGGATATTTTGAAATAAGTTTTTTTTGTAACACACGATTATTAAAAATAATAACGATTATGACGCTTCTTTATGTTGTTCCCTAGGCTTATTTTCTAAATTTGGCAGATCTTTGCATTGTAAACCTGTACCGTGTCTTCATCCTAGATTTGTCCCATATTCTTACGTATATTGTTTTTACTCTGTCAATGAATATCGAAATAATTGTTAATTTGTGTACTATTCTATTCATGCATCATTTATTTATTTATAATGAATTTAATAAACCATTTAAATGTTATGACATTTTGACCGTTTATACGTAGTTACTGCACTGCGTTAGCTTATCTAAATACTGTGAGGTTACTGTCTCTCGGGGAAAAGACATTTATCACGCGGAGGATAAACTCTTTAGATACCATATCTATAAGCGGCTACTACCTTCGCCGTTTCGAAATGTCCTCTAATGGGTAAGGACATGCAAAACTAATCACAGATGGCGCCAGCGTGTCTAATTTTGTAAACCATTGTCAACGCATTACCATCCAAAGTATTTTTATTAATGCTTGTTAAATAAAAACAAAATGTATTTGCTAATGACTACAGGGTTACATTGCAAAGGGGTGCCAAATCTTTACGAGTGGCTCAGAATCAGTAACTAAATCGAACTATGCAAAGAACAAATATTTTTTTCACATTTAATTATTTCAATCCGCTGTTAAAAATCGTACGTGTGGATAATTTAACTCATTCATGAAAAAATGCACCGTTTGTGCAATGCGGAAGGTCCTTGTTGGCTCGCCGTACCTCTACGCCTCTGATGAATGACCGTGCGGCTTTCGTAGTCTCTCTATTGACTTTATTTTCGGATATTTTAAAGTAATTTTTTTTCGTAACATGCAGTTATTAAAAAATAATAACGTATACGACGCTTCTTCATATTGTTCCCTACATCTATTTTTTGAAATTTGGCACCCCTTTGCAATGTAACCCTGTATAACTAGTAATTTGAAGCATCGTTTAGAGTAGAGAAACAATTATTGTGTTTCGTCGTCGTTTCATCCATAGGACGTCCACTGCTGAACAAAGGCCTCCTCTAATGACCTATCATCGGGGGGGATTGCCAATACTCGCCACGCTTGCCAGGCG
Organism: Anania hortulata; assembly: GCA_963576865.1. Taxonomy (NCBI): domain Eukaryota; kingdom Metazoa; phylum Arthropoda; class Insecta; order Lepidoptera; family Crambidae; genus Anania; species Anania hortulata. The sequence continues at coordinate 6,123,085 of OY756400.1, forward strand.
GGTTGGCGAGCGTAGTTTTTTTATAAGGTTTCGCACGAAGTCGCTGCTGCCTGTCTCGTGATACAGGAATTAGTCGGCTCTTACGACACGCCTCCTGTTGGCGGGTGGGGAAATATATTTTTTACGGCCGTTCTACACGGTGTGTTTAATAACATAATATTGGGATAGAGCGAAGTGGAGGAAAAAGTGCAGGCAAGCGGACCCTTTTAACAAGACGGGATTTCACGGGATATACGCTAGGATGAAGTTGTACTTAGTATTGTATGCGTTTGACGCAAGTTTGACACAGGCTTGGCAACTTAGCAAAATCTATAATGTAGTGATTTTTTATCAATGGCAGAACCACTAGCTGGGCTAGTTTCCTAAAAAAAAATCGAATTAATCCGTCAGTTGGAATAACAGAAAATATTGGACACGTAGTTTTTCTTTTCTAAATCAAACAAAAAATGTTGAAGATATAGCCCGTTAAAGTTCCGTGTAACGTCACACCTTGCGACACTTTCTAGCAAGACGTGACGTCACGTGCTCACTTTGATGCGCTTTATCTTCGTCATTTTTTGTTTGATTGACAAAAGACAAAATATGGGTCAAATATTTTTTGATAATCTAACTGACGGAATAAATAGAATAATTATTTTTTGACCTAGGAAACTAGCCCATCATCACGGGCAAGACCAAACACAACGACACCTATCGGGATAAATTTGCAGTGTGCTTCCTCATTCTAGTGAAGTCCTGACCGCAGGGCGCGTAACGTTACCAGTGTTTTATGTTTGGATTTTTTAACAGTAAAAGCTTGTGACTTGTACTATTCATATAGCCGGCGAGTGCGCCACTGACCGCAGGGCATGCAAATTTATACGTGGTGCGCATACCCTCTTAATTACAGGCGCTTAATGCTTTTTCGATGGCCGCGCGTCGGGCCTTCATTAGAGGGGATAGTTTATTGATTAAGATATTATGTTGTTTATTGTGTGGACGATATAGAATCTGTAAGATGAATAAAAAATGCATTTTTTCAAACGATAATCATGATATTTAAACTTTTTTGTTTTTTGCATTCACAATAATGGTAGTTTATTTTTTCAAGTAAAATTATTTTTATTGAGATAATCATGGTAATTTTGACTTACCTGTACAGTGTGTCTCTCGATAAAGTGTAACCCCAAAAGGGGGTGAAAGTACGCAAACTAAGCAAAGCTTGGGATATGGCGACTAGATAACGGATAAACATATTCATATTCATTCATTTAATCACTTCATAATGTACATTATAGATGGTCAATAGTAACATTACAACCTTCATAAGGCATTCGTGAATTAAAATTATTTAAACAATTTACATCTTAAAATTAAATGACTATTGTCTAAATAAAAATTCAAATTTATACATAGTTAGTTTATCATTATATTGTAGGGAAAAATAATATTAACAGTAAAATTATGTCGAAGATGTCAATAATCATGATATTAAAAATACATACTTAAATACTTTTATAAACATCCATGACTTAGGTACAAATGCTCGTGCTCATCACACGAACATTTACCCATGCGGGATTCGAACCCGCAACCGCTGGCTTTGTAGTCCGGAGCGCGAACCACTACACCAGACGATCGTCGAAGTTAAAAATAATAATTATGAGTTAAGTTTTTTATTTCTATTATAAGTTGTTAGCCTGCTTATTTTATTAATTGGAATGTAGCCTTCTTTGTCATTTAAAAGCTAATATGAATAAGAAATAACAAGTTACAAAATTTCCTAGTATTATTGCCATAATTTTGAGAAATTTAGAGATTATTAAAGTTCGATGTAATTATATTCCAAAAAATTAAGTATGGTAGCCACTTTTTTGTCATTTGTTACTTTATCCTTACTCCTATGTATTTGTCATATTGTTATTTTTTATTGCAACGAAATCAATTATATACAATTGATTTTTCTCATTTTCCAGTGACTTCCAGATTGGCCAGTTTTTAGGAACTAAAAATGTTAATTCATCAATAATTTTATTTTGGTCTAGTTTCAATCCCTTTCAGGATTGCACTTTATTTCAGGACACCCGTGTGTCCCGGAAAATAAAGTGCAATCCCGTGGTGTCCCAACAGAGACAGGCTGAATACAATGTCGAATCTGGTTTAAGTAATAGATTTTTAATACAATTTTTAAAACTAGAAACGTAATAATCAATTAATTTCAATATCAGTTGCAACTTTGGGATGACGAAGGGCGAAGGCACATTCTAACGTGAAGGTTTAAAATTAACCCGTAACTGCTAATCCCGTACCATGCATTTTATTGAGTAATTAAATTAAACCTGTACCTCTTATTACGTTGACAAATTCAGACTTCGTTGAAGGTATTACTAAGTCTTCAACTAATCTCGCAGTAGGTATAGCTAATGTTTAAGTTCAAGGCTATGAGCGGGTGGCAATTAACCGAGTTATTAATGGGAATCGTTAGCATAGGGTCACGTGAGCTGGTTAAGTAAAACGATTAACCCGCGGAAGAAACACTGGGGCTATACTGAAGCACTTAATTGGTAGGCTTGGATAGTGTTACGCCGTAAACCATGATACAGAAATAAAGATGAGTTAACTTGGGAATTTTAAAAATGTTGGGTCGCTCTTTGTGTTCAGGGCCAACGCCTCTGGCACTATGGTCTGGTACCCCATAACAATTCTTTATTTAGAGACCATGACAGTAGGGATGACGACAAACTGATTTGTCTCCGTCTACCAGGTAGATTATCAAAAAGTATTGGACACGTATTTCTTCTTTTTTCACACAATCAAAATATTACAGAGATATATTGATTTGAAATGTCGCATGACGTCAAGAGCCCCCACTCCCGAACTTTGACGCGCTTTATCTTTGCCACTTTTGGATAATTGACACAAGATAAAATAGGTGTCCATTATTTTTTGATCAGCTAACTAACTAAATAGAGTTTTATTTTCTTTACCCAGTCGTCATCCGTACGTCGTGTCGTATAGCGCATATGTATTTACTTATATTGCTAGTTTTCTTAACTAAGGGTCCAATAGACCTACTACGAAAATGTTTCATTCGTTCAGACGTGTCAAACTAGCCAGGTAAAAAGAACAACCATTTTCAATTTCTCATAAATTGCTTAAGGTAGCTAGAATTTTTAATTTGTTAGGTTTCATCATTATCATCATTTCAGCCCTAAGACGTCTACTGCTGAACATAGGCCTCCCCCAATGACTTTCATTGGGGGGGATTGCCGATGCTCGCCACGCTTGGCAGGCGGGTTGGCCAGCGCAGTTTTTTTATAAGATTTCGCAGGCAGAAGCAGCTGCCTGTCTCCTGTTGGCGGCGGGGAAGTGTATTCCTTACGGCCGTCCCCAAATCCCTACACAGCAAAAGGCTGTTAGGTTTACACGTATGAAACAATTTCGTAGTAGGCCTTCAGAATTCCGTGATTACCGCCGTCGAAGCCCTGACGCAGTGGCGCGGTGGTTCGGTTCTCGGTTGGGGTAATTCAGAAAACGATTCTTCCTTCATTCGCTCGCGTCTGGGTGTGCTGCGAGACGACTTTGGTAAAAAAAAAGTCTGGTACCTCGTCACACAAGGATGTTAATTCCTAACTTTGATTTCATGAAAGTCTACGAAGGACATTATGGACATTAAAACCAATTTTAACCGATCCTATTGTCACATTGATGTTATGTCATATTGACAAGCATAATAACAGCCTTAACTTAGGTTTTTGATTCGGTGGGGGTTGGTCAAGCGAAAAGCATGGTCGATCTATGTTAATGGTTTTTATTTATCATTTAAAGAGCTTTAGAGTGCAATTTTGGTGTAGTTTGTGTTCTAATGTTTGATGAAGTGATAAAGATCTGAAACTATTGAAATATCACTGTATTCAACGCCGCATCGAGTGTCAATTGACTTGTCTCTAATCATCTTGCTTTAAACCCGATAGCGTCTTGAAACCTGCTTCGACGGAAAGAGTAACCTTCACTGAATCCAAGAAAAGCAATAAAAACTAAACACCCGTTATTTATTACACTAGACTAAGAAAACAATCGACATTGGCAGAATCACTGCTTTGCTTAAAAAGCGGGATCAAGTCCATTTTTAAAAAAACCTGAGTTTTGTTACAGTGTTTGGGCGTGCGACTTACATTTTAATCTACACCATCGTTTCTAGGTGGACATAATAAATTGCCATTGTCAAACACCCGTAATCTAATCGGCGGTTTCATAAGTAACGGTTAGCGGTACATAAATTACAAAAATACCAGTCGCTGGTGAAATTAGCGTTATCGCTTACGAGTGACAGTTATTTATTATGCCTGACCCGGGCGGATTAAAAAACAAAGCCATTAGACCTATACGTATAAGGAGTAGGTTCACAGTTAAAAAATAAATCGGTAAAACAAGAGAAAATAGCTATAATCTTACTAATATACAGGGTTATTTTTAATACATCAACAATCCCCTAGGGACTTGTGGTGCTAAAAAAAAGTACTTTTTTTGTATGGAACCAACATCGAAATCGCAAAAAAACACAGTTTAATACAAACTGTTGTCAGCTGGTCGGCAGCTTTGAATGGGAAAATGTTTTTTTTGTGTTTGAGCACCAGAATCAGTCCCTAGGACCCCCTAGGGGCTACTCGTATATTACTCATTTAATAAATTCGAAAGTTTTAATAAAAAGTCGAAAATCGAAAGACCGAACGGAACTAGATGAAATATGGCACAGAAATAGATTATAGCTTGGAAAAACAGATAGGTTACATTTTATTGAAATAACAAATAGGATAGGTTACTTTTATTCGAGGGAAAATTTGCTGTTCCTCTGGATAGGGATGCATGATAACTGTCATAACAGATGGCGCTTCTTACCGTTAGATGTCGCTGTTCAGTCAGCAAAAAAATTTGAATGAAAAAAAAACACTATAGCTGTTGCTCGCGACTTCGTTCGCGTGTCTTTAGTTTAGACTAAGGTTTAGTCTAGACTACGCGAACGAAGTCGCGGGCAACAGCTTGTTTAAAATAAGAAACAGATCAAATGCAAATTGGGTTTCATTCTTTAGCTTTTAGCAGGATTTTTAGTGCGAGCCTGATTCATACTAGGCCGGTTTTAATATGGTTGTGTTTGCATTATATTCTCACTCCCCTTATTAATAAACATGTAATATAGTTAGGTTACATTAGAAAATAGTTTTCAAGAGCGACTTAGAATCAGTAACTTAATCGATCTACGTAAAGAATTTGAAAAATAGTAATTACTCTCTGCTGTTAAAAAATAATAGTAACGGAACCCGTGGTTAAATTACGATTGGTCGATTTAATTTCACCGTAAATGTGCATTGGTCTTTGTTGTCTTTTCATCGGCGTACCCCTCTGATGAATGACCACGCACTTTTCGTGATCTTTTGTTTTTGGGAACTTTTAGAATAGCTTATAATTTTAAAAATACAAATTAAAAAAAACCTGTTCCTACATTATTTAAAAACCTCTAAACATATTTTCCCCCAAAATGAAGCATTCGTTTTATTTTGTAAAGTTGGCCATGTCATGTCCCTGTCATGTCGCGATACTATGTGAAGATCACGCGCTTAACTGACTACACACAGACACAAAATCAACTCGCACATTTAATTAATTAGTTAACCTTTAAAGGCATAGCATGAAAAAAAATGTTGCCTGTGCTTCCCCATTGAGATAATTTTACTTTTCGCAATGGGTTAATGAGCGGCTGACTGTTCCATCGTGGCCGTGGCCCGTCTATCATCCACATCGTCATTTCAGCCATAGGCCGACCACTGCTGAACATAGGCCTCCCTAATGACTTCCAGATTGGCCGGTTTGCAGTGGCCTGCATCCAGCGACTTTCTGCAACCTTTACCAGGTCGTCTGTCCACCTTTTGGCTTGACGTCTTACGCTGCGTTTTCCGGTATGTGGCCTACATTCTAGAACCTTTGGCCGTCAGTTCTACGTGCTATATGCCCTGCCCACTGCCACTTTGCTTTTTGGGCGCTAATAATTTTAATTTTGTTAGCCAACCGCTCTACCCTTGTGTGTTCTATGTAGAAATTCCTACAAAGTATAGCATCATGCCTTTATATTCCGCTCGGCTTTTGAATACTAATTATTGTTAAACTAAGTTTTATTCTTCACAGGCCGGTAATAAATCAGCGATGACGTGCTCTGTGATGTCGCATGGAAATTATTAATGTTTACAGCTAAGTTTTTAAAAAACTTGTTTGGCTCATCATCATCGTCATCCTCATTTCATCCTCAGCCATAGGACTTCCACTGCTGAACATAAGCCTCCCCCAGTGATTTCCAGGTTGACCGTTTGGAAGCGACCTGCATCCAGCGGCTTCCTGCAACCCTTACCAGGTCGTCTGTTCACCTTGTGGGTCGAGGTCCTACGCTGCACTTGCCGGTACGTGGCTTCCATTCCAAAACCTTTCTGCCCCATCGGCCGTCAGTTCTGCTATGTTCCCTGCCCTACCACTTCAGTTTGATCTATAATGATGATCCTATGGCTGAAATTTGATGATGATGGTGATGATGAATCACAAATATTTATTCCTAATTCTATATTTAGCTATACAATGTCATTTTTGCTTACGCAGCGTGTTGTATAAGTCAGTAGCCTATTAAAGAAGGTGAATATGTTCATTAATATGAGTAACTTTTGCTATGGGGTCAACATCAGAGCTTTATTTTTGTCCATACAAGTTAACCCCTACCTTAAAATTGCATGGAGCATCAAAAATCTTTACGCCCAATACAATATTGCCCTGAAGCAAAGGTAAGGTGAAAAATAATTGTGAAGTGTAAAAGAGCTTAATTTAGGCCGCTTTGCCTAATAAGTTGGTTTTATTCTTAATGAAACAACATACTATTTTACAAAAACAGTTTTTTCTTTCTTTCCTTTGTCCATTTACTCCTGTCAAGTTACAACCGATGTTATAATTGTCCAATTAGTTCGTAATTAACTTCGCTCCTGACATTACCTATTTCAATTTTGTTTGTGTGCCCAAAGCTCTTTGGCACAAAAGAGACTAATTTAGCCCGAAACTCGCTTTGATCTGTTAATTAATGTGATTTCGGATCGTTTTATTATGTGAATGGAAAATTTTAAGCGAATTTAAATGTAATGGAATTAGGAAATTTGAAAATATTGTGCGTGACGTACGAGTAAGTATATTCGATTCGGAAAACCGTATAACATAGGCAAACACAAACTAATATAGTTTCATAGCTTTTAAACAGAATATTCAAATATGAGGCAGCGCTCATCGCACATGTTAATAGACCCTCCGTACTCCCGATCCGACCCGTCGACGTCCCGCTTACGCCTTCTGCGTGTGTTTACGTAATAGAAGTCACATTATTCGACGCTAATGTCATTTCTTCTCAAGGTCATTTGCCTTACCCGTCGCCTTAATTGACAATTTGTTCTCTGACGACGTGTTTGGGGTAGAGGCGTGGTATTAGCCTTGAGCGCAAGGGAGTTTGATTCCGGGTTGCATCAACTTACAATTCGAACTTTTCTGAATTTCCAGAGAAACACAAAAAACATTATAATCAGTTCACGTCAGTCCACTGCTAGCACTTAGCTCGCTCCTCGGCTATCCTTGTCCATCCGCTGCCAGCTGCTTGGCAAATGTCATCACCCTCTTGGCAGAGGGCGACCTACGCTGGGTGTGCCAAGTCGTAGTCTCATACAATCAAGAAAACTTTTGGGGTAGATGTTCAGTTTAGATCAATCGATTATTGCTTCTTTGGCAAATGTGACCAGCCCACTGCCACTTCAGCGTGCTTATCCTTTAACCTATTCCTATCGTTTACATACTTTATTTTCGTTTACATACTATCATTTAATTGTGCTCTCACCATGAGATGGCAATAATTAAAAACCTAACCATAACGTCCTTGACAACCAATTCATCGCAGCATCTTACCATCGTTTTTCCGACACCTGCAAAGCACCAAAGAAACCGCTCTGAAATTACTGATTTCAATCTAATCGCGCTCACACCGTGAGATGGGAGAAATGTAAAACGTTTTCCTGAGAAACACCAAAGTATCCACTCCTAAATTACCGATTTCCACCTGATCGCGCTCGCACCGTGAGATGGAAGAAATTAAAAACGACGCCAGAACTCAGAAGGTCCCTCATCAAACGTAAGCCAGCCGCGCTGATTGAATTAACAGAACTTTAAGGGCTGACAAATTTATCGCCATAGGATTTTTGCCTCGTAAAAACCAAGTTTAACTTTCGAATTACGTTTTTATTTTATTGGGATACCCGCTTTTTATGGTTTCAATTTGTATGATTCTGTACAGCTGTATTGGTCAATGTAAATATTGGATATTGGATTTTTTGGGTTGTACAATCGCTGACTTTAGTATCAGTATTCTGTATCTTGATGGGCGATTTGCAAGTTGGTTTGATATGGGTGGCCATAGAAGTAGACATCTTAGCCGACCGGTGTAGAGACGTTTGGACCGTGGGGACCGAACGCTAAATTACTTTTTGGCAAAATAGCACCAAAATTGATTTTTATTTCGGAAAATAAAAAAGCTGGTTCGTTCCTCGCACAAAGGCTTAGTTTAGCAATTCAGCGAGGAAACGCTGCCAGTATCCTCGCCTCTATGCCTCACGGACACGCCTTTATTTTTGAGTAGGTAGTTTATAGTTTAGGTTAAGTTAGTTTATTTAAAGTATTTATTTTATTAATTCTATCATTTAATATGTGTATTTTATATGAATGTATCAATAAAGATTATAGACCAATAACGCTAAAAAAAAAAAAAAAAAAACCTTAAGAAGTACATAATTAAAATTACAATATAAATCATTTATACTTACTTATTTTATGATTTAAAAATACGTCTGTGTAACAATAGAGCCAACATACCGGCAAGTGCAGCGGCGGACGTCCCACAAGGTAGACAACCAAGCTGGTAAAGGTTGCCGAAACCTATTACCGCAGGAATTTACTATTTATGATCTTCTTATAATATTTTTATAAACCTTCTATTGACTCAATATTTTTTTCTATGTACCTGGTCCTTGTCCTTTCATTCAGTTTAAAAGCAAATCAAACTTCAAGATACAAAGTGTCACAGTTTCTTTTTTGTGATTTTTTGACGCTAATTGTAGCCCATGTTAAATAGAATAAACAAGATATCCTGCCATTTCCAGCTTCTGTACAAACGAATTAAGCGATTAGAACCACAAACCGACCCCAGTTGTCAACCTAATTGTCGAAAATAATTACCAATCAAACCACCCTGTCTTCGTTTTGTAGCAACAGTTTAAATATATCAGCCGGGTCATTTCCCTGGCCATTGGTCTAGTTCCTTTGTCCAAGGTAACGGTGTCCTAATTCGACTAGTCTAGTGGTGATCAAGTCATTTAGCCTCCGTAGGCTAAATGACTCGATCACCACTAGACTAGTCGAATCTGGGAATATGGTCAAGTGTACCTCGACTTATAAGCTCGCCAAAACATTAATTTCGTTAAATAGACATTTCTTGGACCATGAGATACAAAACTGTATGAAATTCACTGATGTTAGTGGTATTGATAAATACATTAAAAGTAAATTGTTTTCACAATTACACCAATTAGCTAGCCCCAAACTAAGCAAAGCTTGTACTATGGCGATTAGATAACGGATAAACATACTTAAATACTTTTATAAACATCCATGACTTAATTACAAAATGCTCGTGCTCATCATACAAACATTTGACCCTTGCGGGATTCGAACGTGCAACCGCTGGCTTTGTTGTCCGGAGCGCGAACCACTACACCATTCGTCGATAGTAGGTACATTTTTAAAAACATCGGAATTAATGATTTGTGGAAACTAGAATAGGCTAGTTTCCTGGGTCAAAAAAAGATTATTCTATTTAGTCCGTCAGTTAGATTAACAAAAAATATTGGAACCATATTTTGTCTTTTGTCAATCAAACAAAAAATGACAAAGATAAAGCGCATCAAAGTGAGCACGTGACGTCACGCCTTGTTAAAAAGTGTCGCATGGCGTGACGTTACGCGGAACTTTAAAGGGCTATAACTTCATCATTTTTTGTTTGATTGAGAAAAGAAAAAATACGTGTCCAATATTTTCTGTTAATCCAACTGACGGACTAATTAGATTTTTTTAGGAAACTAGCCCATTACCTGTTGGATCATGGTTATAGTCTTCTTTTCTTTTCGAAAATAATTCATATTTAAAGACTGAAGTCTGACACAAAATTACTGTAACCTATTCACCTCAGAAGTAAACTTCACATTGCAAGGATATATTTTTCTGTCAGAGTAATTTGATGTTTGTTAGAACAAGACAAAATAAAACTCCTCGTTTGCATTCTGTAGCTTCCCGTAACCTTGACTAGTTTGTTAGTCCACCAGGAGTACCTGTTCAGCTAATGCCGACAGTATAAGATGACTGCTTTCGTTGAGCTGTCCCGTACAGGAGGGTGACTTTTAACTTCTTCGCGTACAACCAATTATGAAAATTTATCAATCTTTCCACGACATTTGAGTCGTTCAAATCGTGCCTTCGCTTTCTTTATTTTGGAAAGGAGAGATCCCCCTCTCAGGGAGGATATAAAAAAAACGTTCTCCGCTTTAAGAGGACGGTCATTAAACAAGATCGCTATCATAATTGAATTAAAAATTCCAACACGCTGCTCTTAAAAGGGGCCGTAGCAAGGCGATTGCAGTTTCTACTTGGCGGCCCCTGGATTCTTTAAGCATCAAAACGTGGTATTATTTTCATATCAGCGTCTAGGGAATTTAAGACGTCTTTAAATGTTTTGTATCTTCCCCTAATGTTATGGTCATAGCTAGCGTCATATCGCTATAGCTTATCGTTGAGAACTGTGAATAATAATAACTTCAGATTGGCTAGCAAAAGTTGCCAGTTTTCAATCAACACACTGAACTGCGGCCTACATTTATAAATTTAACACACATTTCATAGTGCAAATATTCGATATACATACCTTTTCTGCTAATTACATTTTATTACATTAAAAAAAAACCTTTTTATGTAATATAATTTATTTACCTAGCAGAAACGTAAATTATAGTTTTTTAGATTTTAGTAGATTTGGGTAGACACTGGACTTCCGCTTAATAATATTTCTCCGCTTGATAAGTTCAGAGATAGTTTCTGGATTTCCGCTTGATAATATTTTTGGAACAACCTGTATTTTTGATTATAGATAGATACCATAGTGCTATCCCTGCGAAGCCAGGGTAAATCGCATTTGCATACTAAACACATTATGTGCGTATTTACAAGTTCGATTCGCAGGCGAAGCGGAGGAGTAAAGGCTTACGTATAAAAACACGATAGGAAAATATTTTCGCAATATATGAAATGTTTACCAAAACCGTAATCATACCCTCACTTGTTTTGCCTAATAAATTAGGTTCAAAGATTGTCTCGCGAAGAACCTTGCCCAAGATATTTACATATTTCACCACACTATATGGGGGAAAATTTTGCTAACGCCTCAGCCAGGGTCGGGCGTGTTCTAAAGTTATGAAAATTAGATTGCTCTTGCCTTTTATGTGGCCTAACAGCCCTTTACAATACTGCTACAGTTTAAAGTTTCTTCTGAGTATAGCGTTAACTTCGTCGTGCTTCAGAATTTTAGTTTAATAGTTCGTCTTCTAGAGCTTGAAAATTTTAAAAATCGAAACTGCGCACTGAGCGTTGCATTTTCTTTTGTTTGTTTTGGAACCTCATCGGAAGCACAGCTTACGCTTGACCGTTTTAAAAAAATATGTATATTTAAGTTAACTAACAAAAGGCGTTCCCGTTAACCCAGTTAGTTTATGGACTTTAGCTGAAGGTAAAGCCCGCTGTTATTTTACATACTCTATAAATACAAGGTTTGCATTATAATCATACCAAGTTCGATGCTTGCATGTACATATTACTGTTTTACTGTTAGTTCCTCATAAAAATGCCAAAAATTTATAGTTATCGCAAAAAGTTTTTGATAATACGATTAAATAACTAAATAATTAATTATTGAATAAATAAATAAACATTACGGAGGTTTACCTTTCTTGTGGTATGTGACTTTGGTACTTTTTGGCGAAAAAATTTAGATAATTAATTATTTGTATTGAATTATAAAGGGCCTTTAGAGTAAAAATGACATGAAGCACATATGCTTCATGTCTGACTGGTACTATCAATTACCACGTCCTTTCAAGACTTACTTCGTGTGCTTAGCCCTAGAGTCCTTTTTCTGCTGGAGAACGCCCAGTGTTCGTTAAGCGAACCGAATATGCGCAATGGAATACACAAAATGTTTGTACGATAAATAAAAGTCATAAAAAAATATTTGCATTCCCTTAAGAAATTCACAATCGCCATTTTTAATAACCCAGTTTTAAAAAGTACACAATGTGAATCTCTGGAATTATTAAAGTACGGTTTTGTGTTACCCTCTCAGTTCGGTACCCATTTTGTGCTCAGTCATAAGCACTGACACATGTCATTCTATTTTGAACTCTACTACAATGATGTAAGGACCAAGTCTTGTTTTGGTTAACAAGTAACAATGGAGGACGTATTCATTGGAGTGTATGTTTCGACTAAATGATTTTTCTTTCGGTTGGGCCCCTGTTTTTTACTGAGTTTATCGAATAATGGAGCGAGGACGTTTTTTAGTTGCGAGTAATACTGGTACATTGTTTATTTAAAAAGGTTACATTTAACTATGTACAAACAAATCATAAATACAGGGTTACATTTCACGGTAGTGCTAATTTTTCAGGTACCACTCAATTTTTTTATGAATCAGTAACTAAATCGATCTACGTAAAAAACTATATATTTTTTTTCATTTTTCATTCTTCCCATCTACATTTGAACATAGAATGCGTAGAAAATTTATGATTACTCAATTAAATTGCACCGTATGTGCATTGCATGAGGTTCTTGTTGGAGCGGTGTCAGCGTACGCCTGTGAACTCTGATGAATGACGGCGCAACTCGCGTTTTCTTTTATTTTCGGAAAATTTTATGTGTATTTTACTCCAGAAATACGACGACTGGAATTAATTATGATAAATTAGTATTTTTATATTGTTCTATAGACCTTATTTTTTAAATTTGGCACTACTTTAAAATGTAACCCTGTATAGAATGTTGTACTAGCGTACTGTACTGTATGTATCCTCAGTATAGGCTTGGGACTACAAGATACAGGATAGGACTTAGGTACAAAATAATCCTGACACAGCGAAGGAATGTTGCGTTGCAAAGTTGCGTTAGTTGACATACGATGAAAACTAGCGTTACTTATTCACAAGCCTTTTTTATAGTTTTGCTGAACTTTAATACAAACTTAAATCGCTACTGTTAATGAATATTCAATCGATTAATATAATATGCGAAATTAAAAACTGCCAAGCTTGCACAGTAGATATTTTCTTGTCAACATACTTATTTGAAAAGAGGCTAACAATAAAATATATTTGCCACCTCAACCGTTTCTTTTAAGAAAAAGAGTTTTGACAGACCGACAAAAAGGTGATCTTATGAGACCGGATTCGACCAAGCTGGTGTAAGTTTTAACTTGAGAGTATCCCACTGCTTAATCTAGAGTAAGCTGAGTTTTCATTCTACCAACCACTAATCTATGAAAAATATTAAAATGGGCAATTTTGACAGTGTATAAATTAAACTGATAATCATTAAATGTCAAAGTTGTCACTTGTCAAATTCACTTTGTCACCTAGAAACTGTCAAGTTGTATAATCTACCATTGTCATTCTGTTATCCTACAAAATGTAATTGTTGTGGCAATTGATGACAACCTAGAAGAAATAGATTACATGAATTTTAGTAGGTTTATCCATTCGTTCATCATTCACAATAAAATAAAACTGAGTATAGTGTATTCCTTAAGTTGGAAAAACGCAAACGAAATTATCAAAAAGTAAATTCAAGAAGTAAAGCTATTCCTGTTAAAGTTAAACTGGTTTAATTTTGTGTTTGGTCGAATCGGGCCTTAGGGTTACGTTTTTCAAATTAAGGTTCTAACCTCTAAAAATGTAAGCAAGCTATTTTTTAAAAGAGACTGACGTTCCCTTCAAGTAATTAATAACTTTTAATGCCTCTCAACAGCTCTTACTAATAAAATTGTTTTCTCAGAGTTCAGAAGCTTGACCTCGTTTTTAGTTTGGGTAATTAATAAATCGTGTTTTGAGAGAATTAAATACAATATTCTACAAGAAGCACTTGTTATTGAGTATTGAAGTCAAACGATAACTTAGTCGTAAATTAAAATTAAAAACTTGCTTAAAATTTTGTTAACATAAATGTAGTCTGACAAGAATGATAAATAGGAAGAAATAAGTATTATATATCTAATGCAGATTTTATAAATTGTGTTTTGGAATTGACCTTTTAAATTTTAGAACAAAAGAGAGCTTCAATGGAATTTAAACTTTTGCTAAGGTAATATAGATGGCGTTTATGAACTTCATATTGCGAATGTATTTTGTTTTTGGGTTGTAGGTAAAGTTATACCCTAAGAGCGAAATTCAGTGTAAAGTTTATTTTAAAAATCCTAACAGGGATGTCAATGTCAGGAATTTTAGTATAATTTTTAAGGACTCGCATAAAATAAAAATTAAAAAGAGGTGAACCCATAAAGCTGAACAGAAATAAGAGACATTGACTTCAATTTCTGTATTTGGTTTAAAATATTACCATTCATAAAGCATCCTAATCAATTACGACGTTACTGACATCCTTCAGACGTTCCAATTACGTTGCCTGAGCTTTCCAACCTTTGAGGGCTTCTGAATACCTTCCGCGAAAATTCACTCCCAAGGATTTGTGACATTTGACGCGGCTAACAAATTCCAAATGGAATTCGCCAGTTTCAATTAGAAGGAATATTCTGGAATGCTGCTCCTTACGTTTGGCTTAACGTAATAACAATTTGACGTGACGACCTGGTGTGGTGCCACCCTTGCCTGCGAATTTCATCCGCCCTGCAGGCAGTGTGTAATCTTCTTAATGATGACATATTCGGGCGAAGAGTGAGCAATTTTTTATGCTTGAGTAATAATTTTGCCAGTGACAGATTTTTATTTCTAGATACTTTTTTTTCCTACCCTCAAAATCAAGTTTAACTCCTATATGTCTGTCTGTAGCCTCGAAGGACCGACTTCAGTGTTGTTTTATTTATTTAAAAACTGATTGTTTTTAGTTCTTATATTTGATAAACATCTGTCGAGGCTCACTCAACACTAATTTACTTAGTATAGGTAAGGCCCTCAATAAAGCCTTACAATCGGGTTTGGGTTGAATTAGATTAGTCTCGATAAGGACACAGCTTAGCAAATGGTGGTTTGATGATAGAATTACAAGGTGTTCAGCTAAGAAACCAGTAGAATTGTGACTAAACGTAGCCTTATGAACGACTAGCAGATATTGCCACATGATATTTAGCCCACCGTTTGAATGAATAAACAAGTCGTAAAATTATAAATCGGTAGCATGTATTTCTCAGTTTTTTCCTCACTGACTAAGAGTGCACCTTCATCAGTCGTAAGGAGTGTACCGTATAAGAGACCTCGCGTCACGTGTACGTGTTAATTTAGGGCTGAATCAAAGGGCTTAGCCGCGGCTTGGCTGAGTTCATTTGGGCTGCAATAACCAAACTTTTGTTGCTCGCTCGTTAATGTGACGTGTGTTTTGTATCGCAAACTTTTCTATTGCCTGCACTGGGAGAGGTGAACTCGATAATTAGATCCTGTGTCGTGAACCGCGTTGTTTTTTGTACACTGATACTATTCATTTGTTTATTATGAAACGACTTTAAAAAAGAAGAGCTCAGGTTACGCACGCTATTTCTTCGCTAAATGTGAATCGATTTACTTGACGACCCTCTTGACGTTGTGACGCGGTCCCGGGTTCGATTTCCGGCTCGGATCAGTTCAGAAAATACACATCCATCGCAATACATTGTTTGGTACACAAGGATGGAAGGATTAACTCCTAACGTCGAGATTAGGACGATTAGTTGTCTGGCGGATATTTCATCAACATCATCATCATCAGCCCTTGAAAGTCTACTGCTGGACAGGCCTCCCCTATAGAACGCCACAGCGAGCGGCCCGTTTGTTTGCACCCAACGGCTGCCCGCTAACTTGACTCGTCGTCAGTCCACCGGGTGAGGTCTGCCCACCGCATATTTATTTATACCGAAATGGACAAGTTAGTTTTTTAATTTCATATGTTTTCTTGTGTAACTGATGTCTGTTGTGTTTTCCAAAAAAATTTAAAACATCAATTACTAACGCAAAACGCAAGCTAATATTAATTATTTTAATTCATATGTCTAACAATAATTCTTTAATAAGTCAATGTTAAATGCCATAACTAAATTAATAAGTACTGCTTACTTTCTTTTATTTAACATTAAGTCAAAGCCATAAGCAAACATGGTTTTTAAGTCATCGTAAAAGTTGCAGTAATAAATTTTAATGAACGCATAGATTTTGATTTATTCAAACCACACAATTTGATTGAAGCGGTCGCCTTCATTACTATAATGAACTCATAAAGTAAGTTACATTCTGTTATATTTCAAAAACGTTACATTTAGTTCGCTTTGTTTCAAGCACAGACAACGGTAGGTCAACCTTCCCAAAAAGTTAAAGGTCATTGAACCAGTTCATCTTTAAGTCCGACACATAGAGGTCAATAGCAAATTAGTCAAATTTTCTTAGTTGCTATTGAGTAGGTTGATGAGCTGTTGTCTGTACCTACTTAGCTAGACTGAATCATATGTGGATTAGATATCAATTTTGGCTTATAATTAGCCTTAGTGAGAAAAAGAAATAAAAATGATTGTATCAATGTGATCAAAATAAAATCAGAATTGATATCTAGCTACAAAATTAAGGCCTGAAAGTTTAACAAACAAACAGACGAACAAACCTTTAAAAAATCAATAAGTTAGAAGCTATAAAACGTGATTTAAAAAAAATATTCTGCGTCAATCAAGTTTCACCAATATGCTCTTAATTGGTCAATGTCAATCTTCCTTACTTTCTACTAGTAGAAATCAAAAACAAGAGGGTGGTAGCCACTCGTAGCGGAATTCATTAAATGTTTTTTTTTAAATAGTGATCTTAGGCCTATTCGCATGCGAATCTTGCGATTTCGTATTCGAATTGGAATTCTTATGCTTCAAAAATAGGTCTTTTGGCGTTAAGCTTTTAAATTCATGTTAGTCTAAAACTTAAATGTCCAGGAGATACAGCTGTTTAATCATTAAACCCTTCAGACTAGCAAAACGGGACATACTTTTTCATTGTTTCGCGGTCTCATGGACCTCTCTCATGCGACCTCTCGGCATCCAAAAGGTTAATAACCTTATCTACTTGATTACTTATTAAAGTCTTAGGTAGGTCATAATTTAGTTGGTTAAAAAAAGTAAATACTATAAAATGAGTGTGAATTTAACATTAGCGATAACTCACTATAATATATGATAAGGCCGCCTGCCTGCCTAGCATGAGCACTAAAAATACGATATGATATAGCGAAATATCGAAACCAACTTTAAAAATATGATAGATTTAGCCGCTATTTTCAATTTATATCGAAACAGCGATCTTAATATGTGACGGCGATTCAACATGGCGGCTATATCGTGTTTTTAGTGCTCATGCTAGGCAGGATCGTTGTACATAACTTGTAATAACCTCAATTTTTTTTGTGCAATAAAATGTCTATCTAAACAATCTTTTTCGCTGTGAAACTGTTAAACACAAGCTACTAGACAACAATTAATAAAGAATTCTTTTAAAACTAAAACCATTAACTACTCCTCTTAAAGCCACTTAAAATCCATTGGACCTTCACTATAAATTACCACTTCAACAAGACCGTCTGACGGGTTAAATTCAAGAACCAGATTGAGAGTGTTCTTTCGCGGAGATTTTCTTTTTAACCCTTCTTAGTTCTTGCGGTGAGGTAAATAAGGGCCTGTTCACATTTTAATTTTATGTAGTAAGGAAGGACGCCCCTGGCAAAATACATTGTCTGGCACTCCGTCACACAAGGTTGTTAATTCCTTACTTCGAGAATATGACAATTGGACCAAAATCACATGTATTTTTGGTAAGTACCAAGTACCTAATCTTAAAAACTTTCGGAACATTATCTTTATATAGACCAATCTAATTTTGTTATTGAAAATTAATCACCGTTTAATAAAATTTTTTCGTGTCAGGTTTCTTGCCGTTGTGATATTTCGTGGTTTTTTCTGAACCCCTCCCCCTCCCTTTCGAGCCTCACGTGACTAATGGAGGAAAATCCACAATTTTTCCCAAGTAAAATAAATGTTTTCAATTTTAAATATCATAAAAAAATATTAACGCCCGTCTAGTAGGTACATCTCCAAAGGAATGAGACATGAAAGCGAAGTACGCAAATACGCTAGTTTATATTATACCGCATTACAATTTTGTTTTGATTTGTATGTAACTTTTTCTTATTTTGAATTTCATATGCTTAATTTTAATAGCGTCAGCTAGATGGGTGGACCAACTCAAGGAGGTGACTGGAGGCCAGATACGGGGAGCGGTACATATGGCGCAGAACCGGACCGAGTGGAGAAGATTGACATACAGTCACGATCCTCAGCATTGAGGGAACGACCAGAAAAAATATGCTTAATTTTATTGATTGTCATTTTTGCTTCAATCTTTTAGTGATGTAGATAAACGGACTTAATGTCACGCTTATGTCCCCGCTGCACGCTGCGGCTCAACTTACAAAACTGATACGTCGAGGCGACCGGTTTTCCTTTATATATAGTTTTCTCTTTCGTATTTACTCTCGAAAACTAAGGGTGGACGCATCCAACGCGATTATCCGTCAGTAGACACAACAATCTGAAGCTAGACTGTTTGGCAAAAACACACTGTGTGCAAAGGCGCTAAGGGCGGGCGTACACAACGCGATTATCCGTCGAACTTAGACACGTTCTCGCTCGAGGCGTTTGGCTTTCAAATTGAATTCCTCTGAGCGTACACAGCGTAAACTACACGCGAAGCGAGATTGGGTTATATGAGGTTTTAAACTTTTGCGTGGATTATCTTTTACTGCAAGGAGACCGGGATTCTTTGAGCGACATTTTGGGGTTGACAACGCGCGTGTACATGACTGTCACCCAAAGTAATTTTCGGAATACAACTTTGAATTTGATGCTCGGATTCGTAACCCGTCTCGTAAACGCTTCTCACGTTGGAAAGTGGTCTTAAATATTCACTGGGGTATTTTTTTAAAATATTGCTTGAGAGGCCTATTACAATTTTTTGATATTTATGCGGATATTTGGTGATTGCTAGACATTTGTTTGGAAGATGAATCGAAAATAGAGGACGCTATGTTCTTTAAAACTACAAGTATCGTAATAATAAATAAATAATAATAAATTGTTTCCACAATTACATTAATTATTTAGCTCCAAACTAAGCAGGTAACGACCTGGTAAGGGTCGCAGGAAGACGCTGGATGCAGGCCGCTTCCAACCGGCCAATCCGGAAGTCAATGGGGGAGGCCTATGTTCAGCAGTGGACGTCCTATGGCTGAAATGATGAAACTAAGCAAAGCTTGTACCATAGCGACTAGATAACGGATAAACATACTTAAATACTTTTTTTCAAAGATCCACGACTTAGGTACAAATGCTCGTGTTCATCACACAAACATTTCGCCCTTACGGGATTCGAACCCGCAACCGCAGGCTTTGTAGTCCGGAGCGCGAACCACTACACCAAACGGTCCTCAAAATCATAGTGGTAATTTCATTAAATCTTCATTACCTCTTAGTACTATCACTAAATAACCACATAACTGTCAAAATTTAGTTATAAGCCTCTTAACAATAAGTGCACTATCAGTGTTTTTTTTTAAATATTAAAGATTGTTGATTGATCGTTGTATTTAAACATGGTTTTAAGTACAGGAGACGTATTTAGTATATAAATTCCTACGAAATGTCATCCGATTTATGGGACTTTTATATATATGCAAATTTGATTTCTAATGCTTCAAATATCAGCCTACAGTACTCTAACTCTTCAGTATTTAAGAATATTAAACTTAACTCACATTTTGTTCATAAGACATGGGTCGTAGCTTAAACATTGTCAGATCAGATGCTAACCACAGTGTTTAACTTCCAAATTGAATTCTACTTGCAGCTCGTAAACTATACTCAGGGCGAGGTTATGCAAACGCTGTGAGAAAATCAACAAGTTCGTTAGATTAAACTAGATACATTTTTATCAATACGTTTGTGTTAATATTCAACTTCTAGTGGAAGAAAGAATTAGTATTTAAGAAAAGAATGAGTCTGTGTTTAATGCGACATACTCTCCCGCAGACTGCTATCATAGGCTGTGTGGGGAGGGCATAAATGTGCATGTTTTAGACAAAAAAAAACCAAAGTCATAGAACAACAATTTTCACCATGCCGTATAGAATTAATATGGTTACAAGGTAGCATATACTATTTACGGGACACTATTCAAGGTGTTATATATTTTTTTTGCAATTTTGATGTTAGTGCACCAGAATCATACTCTAGGAGGTTTTGCTCTACTTCAATTACACTTGGTAAAAATATTGTACAAATTAAGCCTAGAAGTTTCTACACAAGAAATTCATGCCCCTTTGCATCGGAAGATTCGGAAGATCAGATTGTTTAGCTCCCAAATTGAATCCCACGTACTCCCCCTAAACTATCCTAAGGACGAGGTTATGCAAACACGCGGCCTGTATTGGCGCGTAATGAGCTGCACGATTTGGAAACGAGCGAGCACCACCTGTTCCGGATAACTATGTAAAATGGTTTCGAAAAGCATGCGAGGTTGGAATCGGAATTGTATCGCTTAGACATAACGATGTTTTCATCGATATCTTGGTAAAGAGACAATCGGTAAACATTGGTGTTAGAAAAAAGTACCTGTTATTAATAATATAAATGCGAAAGTAACTCTGTCTGTCTGTTAACGTTTTCACGCCTGAGCCCCTAAACGAATTTTGATGATTTTTGGTAAAGATATAGATTGGATTTTGGAGAAAGATAAAGACTAGTTTTTGTCACGAAAACTTAACCATTTTTAATGAAATTTAGCACGAAAAAAAGTTGAAAGGAAAGGACATAGTAGGAGGCTACTATTTGACGTAGGCTTGCCGCTACCTTGACTAGGTCGGAATATTGCATTTGTTTGCCAAAGACATAAATGAAAAGTAGGTAATTTTGATTTTACCATACAAACTACCATAATATATAGTTTAGTCGATTTACTAAGAAAAGTCCAGAAGTATTTTTTGAAATTTTAGCCCATGTTTCTTTGGAAATACAGGATGTGGCTTTGAACAGTAGCCGAAGTTAAGGAGGTGAAGGTATTCATCAATACAAACAACTTTTATTATGTGGCCTACATTGATAATAACAACATTGAACATGAGCTTTACATATACCACGTAAAGAAAGTAAAAAATCATGCATTTTTTAAGTTCCAAAAAATAATACCTCAGTATCAATAACGGCATATGCCTGCATTTTATCACTTCAATCACTCACGCGCCATCAATCTCCCCTTCCGTCATTACAATTCGAATGTCTTATTTAAATGTCATTCGAACAATTTAGATTCCGTCACGTCAGTACCTAAAGCCGTTCGTTTTAATCGTACCTCGTGCCTGTGCATAATAAGAGGAACGCACGTGTGTGCGCGGCTTTATGTCCGAATCGTTCATTATGTCATCAATAGCCTCCGCTCACTCACGTCCGAAAGTCGATGATCGATTTTTTCGGCAAAAATTTAACATACAGATTGCAATATCAATTATCATCTCAACTATTGCAGTCTTTTGCTGGACCTATTAAGCGCCAAAGAGCATTGTTTCCCGTTTTTTTTCATACATCCACTGCCAGCCTACCACACCAAAGAAGAATGATATCCATCGGCAAAGCAGACATGTGCGTTAAGTCGGTCAATAAAATTAGCGGCCCTATTATCGAACCTATAAAAAGACTGACGTGTGAAGCTCTTCTATCTACAAGTATAAAACACAAATTGTTTTTACATACGTATACGTGTATGTTCGTTAAAAACTGAAATCGTGCAGTGCGTATAGAAACCAGTTGTTGTATGTTATACAAAAAAAAAAAAATTGTGGGTATAGGCGATAATGAGGTGCAGGATACAGGCAGTTCGAAGAACCCTGATGTGTGTACGTATACTAAATATAGTTATATAGAATCAATTCGTACATTTCATCACTCAGGCCGTGCCCGTTCGTTTATGTCTTGCGTGTGACCGTGCATAATGAAGGGACTCGTCGCTCGTGTGCGCCCTTTTATGCCCTATTTGACAATTGTTAATGCATACTATGATCCTTATTTATTAGTTAACTTTCTTCCAGGGAGTGATTCTACTGCTCACATATTTTAGCTTTCTCTAGGGAACCTACATCGATATCCAAACATACCAGCCTGCCTAGCATGAGCACCAAAACACGATATGGTATGATATGATATAGCGAAATATCGACACAAATTTTAAAAATATGATAGATATAGCCGAGAAATTTACTTATTTCTTCTATTTTATGTGATAAATCCTAATCAAAACAAATCATAAAACTGCTGAACACCGATTTCATCCCCTATTTTCTACCCTTAGGGGTGAATTTTTTTCCGCAAATTTTTATTAATGTTTTTGAAGCATACAATTTAAATAATTTTATTTAAAAAAAAACCGACTTCAAAAAACTAAAACGCTAAAAATAATCTTAACACTTAAGTACCTAATCAGTTACTTTTGGAGTCGGTGCAAACGAAAACATAGAATCGTCGAACGTAGAAGTCGGCGTATGCCTCTGATGAATGAAGACGCATCTCGCGTTTTCTTTTTTTTTGTAAATTTGTAAGTATATTTTACTCCAGAAATAAAAAAATAAAAAATTCTAGATAGCCTTAAAACAGTTTGATGCCAAAGTAACAAATATGTTTTAATAAAAGTCAGGACAATAAAAGTAATTCCACCCAAATTTCTTATCCCTATAAGCGACATATTCATTACACATGACCCTAATTTTGTTCACAAAATAAGGTTTAACATATTTTATGTTGGGTCATCCGATGATCCTTAGATAAGCGGTAAAAAAGTTCACCATATCATCAGTTTAACTTAAGTCTTACACACTTGAAATAAAGTTCAATTTTGTCTAACCAAAATAATACGAAACAATGACAAGACTGGAAAACCGCCGACCTCAAGAATTTGAACTTTTCGAACATTAATTAAATTAAAAAACGGTTTTCCTTAAGTGTTCATTGGCGATCTTCTTGATTGACCTGACAAAACAGATCGTTGGCAATGTAAAAAGCGGTAGGAAACTTTGTTTACAAAGAATTCTTTTTAGGTTTTATCAAGTCACTTTTGAAAAGGTTTTTGATTTCAGCCATTTTTGGTCCTACGAATTTAGCGACAAAAGATATCGCATAGCCACACACTACTGTCCGGGTTTATGGTACCGGTTCAGTAGTACTCGCAAACAATAAGGCTCGAATAATACCTCTTGCAGGGAGATTTAAACTGAATGCAGAAACGCATAATATAGTGAAATAACTTGCTCCGGAGAGAAAACGTGCATACCACGACACGTGGAATTCAATAAGGAAAGGATTATCTTCTTAATACTGCCACAGTAAAGAAATATACGGTAGCCTCACTTCCAAAAAGTAAGAGCGTGCGATGCCGGTGACGTATGTCACAGTCTACTGGTTGAAACAGCCAGCAATTATTATAAACTACCCCACAACACATAATACGCTAATTACCAAAAATGTGCACGAACTTGTTTAGCTGCTGACGTCATTATTTGTTTTATGGCACTTGTCCTGCGACGACGTGTGCTAGACAAGGCGATCCGACATGTACCGTAACGTCATAATACACGTCCGCCATATATTTTTCATGGTAAAAGTTGTTTTAGAAAGAGACAGACTTACCTTAATTTCTATTTAATGTGTTACGGTTATTTTTTACTTAAAAACAATTTTGTTTAGCACCGTTAGCACTATAATTTCACACAATTTCTTATAAATATAATAAAAACAATATATAATTTTCGTACATATTCTCTGTTATATTCCGAATGTGATGGAGTTATTTATCTGATGTTTAGGGACTCTTTCACCACTTGCTGATAAGTTCCAGATTACCTATCTGGCACTTTTTTGACAGCTAATTGTATGGGGTATCTGTCAAAACAAGTGCCAGATAGGCTATCCGGAACTTATCAGGAAATGGTGAAAGAGGCCCTTAATCTTTTACTTTTGAGCATGCTCTTGTCCAGACTGTTCGGCTTAATGCTTTTTTTGTGTCAACTATTTTCATGTGTAATATTCTTATTTTATGTTAGTTGCCAATGTGTTTTACAAATCTTTGAGATTGATTGAGACTGTTTATAGATAGTAAATATACTTTTAAAATTATTTGTGACTTTACTCTCACACCTTATGGTAAATGATAGATAATGAAGCCAAAGGTAAATCAAGCTTACCCAGTAATTAATCATCTTTTTCTTCTTTTTAATCGTCTATTGAAATTCACATATAAACAGTTAGTGGAGTGGGGAGAGAGTTTTCTGAGTCTTCTTATTTTATGATACTACGTACGTACACAATTATATATCTGCTATTGGAAAAACTCAGACAAATTGAGACCTTATATCGTGGGTAATAATAATGAAAATGCCATGATAGATGCTGATTGTTATTAAAATCAATATCCAGAGGAATTATGGCCCTGTATGCTCGTATTTAAAGTTGCGTCCTTGTTCGGAAGAATTAATTTTGAGTATATATCGGAGATTATGTTTTAATCAAGATTTAAAGCTTTACATTGTATAATCGGAAATAAGAAGCTTATATTAATACAAGTACCTACCTAATATCATGTCGAAAAATTTGTCAATTAGGTAAAAATTGCTTTTAATTGAAGACCTTGCGGCCGAAGAGCAATACGGTGATTGGTTTTACTAGCAAAGACCCTGGGCGCAGTAATTGAACTAAATTGCAGTATCGCAATGATTAGAGACGGCTTATCGTCGGCGCCACTACAAAGACGGAGTCACTATTCTCAATTGCAAAGAAACCATCAGTGGTAAGAAGAATATTGCTATCATCTAATGTGGTCTGTAATAGGCCCTATAATATTTTTGAAAATAATAGGGTACTGTGTGTTGAGTATGACGTTTTTATTTGTGCATTTTGGAGGTAGATACTTAAAACTACAAATATGATGTACAATCCTTTTTCTCCCGCCAGTCGGGCAATAAACCAAATATGTAATAGACGTGCGGTGTTTTATTTATCAGTGGCGAACGAGGACGGTTATAATTTTGATTTTAAGATGGCGGCGGCTAAATTCAGTGAGTTCGATGTTGTGAACGGGGACTTTATTTCGTATTGCGATCGGCTGGACATGTATTTTGTGGCAAATAACATAGCGGACGATAAAAAGTTACCGACATTAATTTCTATAATTGGTGAAGCGGGTTACGAATTAATGGTAAATTTGTGCAGCCCTGACAAACCCCATAAGAAAGAATACAATGAAGTCGTGAAGTTAATGTCCAATCATTTACAACCAAAATCCTCGATATTAGCTGCGCGATATCATTTTCGTCTACGTCGGCAACTATTAGAAGAAACTGTAACTCAGTATATGGGCGAGTTAAAGCGGTTGTCACGTGCATGTGAGTTTAAAACCAACCTCGAAGAAAATTTGCGAGATCAGTTCGTTTGTGGCCTCCGCAGCGACGTCATAAGGCAAAGACTGTTTTCGGAATCCGAATTGAGCTGGACCAATGCCGTTAAGCTAGCGGTCAACATCGAGTCGGCAGCAAGAGATGCAGCTACAGTGGAAAGATCGTCATTCGGTGAGGGGAGCGGAGGCGTCGGCCTGTCGCCCGGCTACAGAGGCACGCGAGCATCGGGAAGTTTCGTTTCGCGGAGACAAAGCGGCGCGGATGAACGCGCGGATGTGAACCGACTCGTGGGTAAAACGGAGTCAAGGAGCACGGGAAGCTGCACGGCGTGCGGCGAGAAAACCCACGTTTGGCGGGAGTGCCGATACAGAGCATTCGAGTGCAGTCGATGCAGGCGAGTGGGCCACTTGCGTCGTATGTGCCGGATGGGAGCAGGGGGTAATCTGGGCAACACGGGTTGGCAAAACCCGGGTGTAGTAATGGGTGTGACACCAGACATCCGTGTCAGCGGCGCGACTGGCGGTGGCGCGCGCGGCGCGACAGCACGTGGCGGCGCGGCACGTGGCGTGCGCGGCCGCGGCCGGGGCGCCGGCGCAGCGGGCCTGCGCACTCACTACGCGCAAGAAGAAATCCACACGGGTGAGGTAGAGGATGACCAGGATCCAGATGAGGAAGAAGAACCCATATACTTAATGTCTTTGGGAAATTATAAACCGGTGAGCATTCCGATCAAAGTACATGATAGGGTCATTAGAATGGAGATAGACACAGGGTCAGCATTGTCATGTATAAGTGAAAGTACATATTCAGAAATGTTTTCACAGTTCCCTTTGCAGACTTGCAATCTGTCTTTAAGATTTTATGATGGAAGCAGAATTAAACCTTTAGGAGTTTTAGAGGTGAAAGTACAATTCGGAACTATATGTAAAAAAATTGACTTATATGTGATCGAAAACGGCACTACGAACTTGTTAGGTAGGCAGTGGTTGACCGAATTGGAAATAGATATACCCAAATTTATCAGTAACTCGGCTCAAACATGTAACAAGATAGAATGTCATAAAGATAAATTAACACGAGACCTCTCTTCTAGATTTAAGGATGTGTTCGACAAGGGGCTGGGAAAGTTCAGCGGCGGTCGGGCTCGGCTCCGAGTGCGTCCCGACGCGACGCCGGTGTTCTGCCGCGCGCGCCCCCTGCCGTACGCGCTGCGCGAGCGCGTGGACGCCGAGCTCGACGCGATGCTGCGCGCCGGCATCGTCGAGCCGGTGGACCACTCCGACTGGGCTACGCCGCTGGTAATTGTACATAAACCTGATGCCTCTTTACGTCTGTGTGCAGATTACAAAGTTACCTTAAATCGTGCCTTACTCGTTGATAAATTTCCTGTACCGAAAATCGAAGATTTATTTTCTAAAATTAGTGGTAGTCGATATTTTACAAAATTGGACCTCTCCCAAGCTTATAACCAAATTTTATTAGATGACGCCTCCACAGCGTACACCGTCATAAATACTCACCGCGGATTATTTAAATACAAAAGATTAGTGTACGGACTCGCCTCTAGTCCTGGTATATTTCAAAGATTGATGAATGACATGTTGAAAAACATACCGAATGTGAGCTATTTTTTAGATGATATTTTGATCAGTACCACCACAATAGATGAAAATATTAAAACTTTAGAATTAGTACTTGAGACTTTAAATAAAAATGGATTAAAAATAAAAAAAGAAAAATGTAGTTTTCTTGCTGTGGAAGTTAAATATTTAGGTTTCATTATTGATGAAAGCGGGATACGTGCCGACCCGGATAAAGTAAAGCCCATACTTAATATGGTTCCTCCAAATAATGTTACTGAATTACGTTCATTTATTGGTATGGTGAATTTCTATGGTAAATTCATAAAAAATTTAAGCGAACATTTAGCTCCGTTGTACAAATTGTTAAAGAAAAATGTGCGTTACTTTTGGAGTTATCGACAAAATAATGCCTTTAATAAAATAAAAACGTTATTAAGAGGAACAGAAGTACTGGCTTACTATGATGTGAACAAGCCGGTGGTGCTGACGTGCGACGCGGGCCCGCGCGGCCTGGGCGCGGTGCTGGCGCAGCGCGACGCCGCGGGCCGCGAGCGCGTCATCGCGTACGCCTCGCGCGCGCTCACCAACCCGGAGTTAAACTATAGTCAAATTCATAAGGAAGCTTTGGCTATTATTTTTTCAGTAAAAAAATTCCATCAATACTTATATGGTCGTCATTTTACTCTAAGAACTGATCACAAACCACTAGTTAGCATCTTTGGACCTAATTTAGGCGTACCCACCATGACCGCTAACCGATTACAGAGGTGGGCGCTCATATTGTCTGCTTATGATTTCACTATTGAGTACATAAAATCAGATGATAACACGGCGGACGCCCTTTCGCGCTTGATTACCGCGCAAAAGGCAGTAGCAGGCAGGGAGGAGGAATGTCCGGAGCAAACATATTTACATTTCGCGTCTGAAGCGTTATTGCTTGATTACAATATCATTAGGAAAGAGACACGTAATGATACCATACTGAGCAGAGTATATAGTTACATTAGGGATGGATGGCCGATTGAAGTAGATATCCGCGAATTAAAACCATATTTTAATCGCAAAACTGAGCTGTATTGTGAACTGGGCTGTATCATGTGGGGTCATAGGGTAGTAATCCCGGAAAAGTGTCGCGATAAGGTGCTACGCGAGCTGCACGATTCTCACATGGGAGTGGTAAAAACCAAGGCATTGGCTCGCAGCTACGCGTGGTGGCCGGGCATCGACGAGGCGGTGGAGGCGCGCTGCCGCGCCTGCGAGGTGTGCGCGGCGCAGGCGCCGGCGCCGCCGCACCACCGGCCCTGCTCGTGGCCGTGGCCGAGCCGCCCGTGGTCAAGATTGCACCTCGACTTTTTAGGGCCAATAGCGGGTAATAAGTACTTCGTTATAGTGGATGCAAATTCAAAGTGGGTAGAAATCTTTAGAATGCCTAACACTACGGCGCAGATGGTTATTAATAAATTACGAGAAGTCTGCGCTCGTTTCGGTCTACCGAAACAAATTGTTTCGGACAACGGTCCTCCTTTTTCTAGCGAAGAAATGGGTACTTTTTGTCAAAATAATGGTATCGATCAGGTATTTACAGCTCCATATCATCCTTCGTCTAATGGAGCAGCAGAGAACGCAGTAAAATTATGCAAACGGGTAATCAAAAAGGCATTAGATCAAAAAGTAGACGTAGATTTGGCTTTAAACCGTTTTCTTTTAATTTACAGAAATACTGTTCACAATACAACCGGGGATAGCCCAGCTCAGTTGCTGTTAGGACGGGTAGTACGCACTAGACTCGATTGTTTAAAACCTGATCGTGAAAAAAGAATTACAAACTTACAACGCCAACAAGAAAATACAGCGGGAGGTAATGATCGTAACTTTACAAGTGGTGACAGTGTGTGGTATAGAATTTTTGGGGGAAAGAATAAATGGGAAAAAGGCTTAGTAACTGACAGGTTAGGAGACACAGATTATCAGGTAATAGGTATAGATGGACGGGACGTACACCGCCACGTAGATCAACTAAAAAGGCGCGAGATAAGGCAACCTATAGATATACAGGCACATGATTCGCACACAGATGGCATTTCATTATCAGCGGCGTTCGCAGCGGGGCGGGGGGCCGCAGGCGAGTCGACCGCCGGTCTGGACGCGAGCAATGCGACTCGCAGTAGGTGTGGTGAGTCACCTACGCGCGCGCTGGACCTGCGGCCGACGAGCAGCGCGAGCGCGCTGCCGGTAGTTAGGGACGGGGGTTCGGAGCCCGACCCGACCGTAACACGCAATCTAAATCGTGTGCGTAGGAAACCCAAAAGATATGGGTTTGAGGAAATAGATTAAGTATATAGTTTTGTATTGGTAAAATGTAGGAAGTAGGTAAAACAATTATATTTAAGTAAAAATGTAAATTGATGATTACCTATTTATTGTCTCACTTGTTTTGTAATCTTACTTTTATGCTAAAGGTTAAGTGAAGTTAAAATAAAGGTACATCCACTTATTATGTGTTAGGACACATTATTGTTTAATTTAATTTATTTAATAAGTCTTAATTAAATCATGGAGTTTAATAAGGGTGGAGGTGTTGAGTATGACGTTTTTATTTGTGCATTTTGGAGGTAGATACTTAAAACTACAAATATGATGTACAATCCTTTTTCTCCCGCCAGTCGGGCAATAAACCAAATATGTAATAGACGTGCGGTGTTTTATTTATCACTGGGGAAATTGACACTGCTACTATGTAGTTTAAAACTTTGTTTACGCGACTAAGTTAAAAGGGTTACCATTGATCAATTATATTTTTAAGTGTGCGCTCACTATTCCTAATCTTTATCTCTGTTTCTAAAGCAGTTTCTTACCGATGTGTCTGTTGATTCTTTACAATTATGTCACGTTTTTGCTCTGTCGTCAGATAAAGTCGTTTACTACAGACGCACGTGGCTTTATTCGCTCCCTACATCCCACTGGCACCAATCGAAAGTTCCAGACGATTTACACGCGGCAAGTGACAGATAGGTCCTATTACCGGCCCATCCCTGTCGCCTGAATTATTTATCGGCCTATGCGTTTCAGTGCAATGGGTGTACTGATGTGTGCCACATGTTGTTAGGCTGTGGTAGGGATCTACCATGATCATTTGTAGCAGAATTAATTTAACAAGGTTTTTTTAATGGCAACCAAACCTCTGCACGAAGCTTATTTCTGCCAATGTCGATTTAGTTTTTATTGTTTTACATGGATTCCGAGAAAGCAACTCTTCCGGTAGAAACAGGTTTCAAGACGCCATCGGGTCTAAAGCAAGTTGTCTACGAGACAAGTCATTTGACACTCGATGCGCGATGAATACAATGATATTGCAATAGTTCCAGATCTTTATCACTCACCAAACATTAGAACACAAACTACACCAAACTTTCACTCTAAAGCTCTTTAAATAAATAAAAACTATTAAAATAGATTGACCATACTTTTCGTTCGACTACCGGTACCCCCCACCGAATCAAACAAGGTTAAAGTTTTGTTGATTTTGTATAATGTGTGACGTAATAACAATGCTTACTTAACTTCTTTTAATTCCTTTATTTCATAGGAATTCGCTTACTATACGGCATCACAAATAATAAAATTCCCATATCAGCCAGAAACAAACAGAGCACATTTAAATATCAGCTATTTATCTTCTTTATTACAGTTCCTACTTTAACTATTAAACTATTCGCCCCCTCATTTCCACTTCCAATAAAAGCACCACTTTACATAAACACTTAAGTGCGTTCTCACCAAACACTTCAATCTGTATAAAGGTGCATCGGGCTATCAACAGTTTACCGTCTCGCGTAAATAAACTGAAGTGTGTAGCACTTGCGATAGTATTTACTGGAGTAGTAGATTAAAGGAGCATTTATAGAGAGCGAAGAGCCAACTGATTGCAGAACGAAAAGGTTAAGTCCACTAACATTAAATAGATTTAAATGGAGACAGCTGTTACTATTGTTAGTGCCTTTCTAGACGTGTTGTTATTATGAGACTTCGAGTCTTTAATTGTTAAGGAACTAGACACATTTGTTTGATAGCATTCCAACTGTTATGAAACTGTTGATTACAGAGGTGGCGGAGCACTTAAAGAGAGAAAAAAGAATGTGGAACGAAAATTATAATGTATACCATTTGACAGTTTGACTGTGGTTTTAAATTTTTAGCACATCAAACTTATGAAACCAAGTGATACATTCGCGAAACAAAACATAAAATCATTATAAATGTTACTATTATCTAACAAAACTTCGTCATTTACGTCAAGTGGTGCACTTTTTCTTTATGACATTGATTGATTTACTCTAAATACACCAAGAAGTTCCGAGGCATCTTAATTCAAATGTATCTACATATTACGTTTTGGTTTCTTGTTTGCAAAAGAAAAACAAATTTTCAAAAGTTGTTATTCCAAAAAATCTAATTTCAACCCTTTGTGGTTTATCTCAAATGCTTTTTGGAAACTCTCAAAATTAATAACCACCATTTATAACTTGATGCACCCCTCCTGTTTACATGGAGTGGAGTGCGCTCAATCCAAAAACAATATAGCTAAAGTATTCATGACAAATCGCGGTGTAACGAAGAGAAATAACCGCATAAACACCCAGTATCTTTAGCTTGGGGGATAGATGGTGTGGTCCCAGTGGCAGCGAGAGATACATTACTTACACTTTTGGCGTCAACTACTAGATCTGCTGTTACGATTTGTATAAAGGTGTATTGAGGAATATGAGGTAGATCAGGGGAAATAATTCGTGTAGTTTTAAAGATTGGTATTGTACCTTGACGTGTCCATGTGAAGATTCTAAAAGTCCTCAAGGAAGGCGGGTAGGCTAAGGTTCTAGCAGGGGGGAAGTTCTTTAAGTATTGGGAGATTAAGAAATCGGTGGGGCTTGGACTTGGTGTCGCTTTTCTATGTTGTCTCGGGTCTGGGTGTTGTAGTCGTTGTTTCTGATTTTTGTAACACATTTGCTTTAGCTACTTACCATAGGATCAGAGCAATGTATGTGGTGTTGTCCAATATTTATTTATTTGTTATTTATTTATTTACTTACTGTAACTGCTGCGCTCCTCTTGTCACAGTGCTTGCCAACTTTTATTGATAATTATAAAATATCAGGCGGTACTTTGTGAAATTTCATAATGAAATATTTGCTTAACCAGATATGTAATTCATTGTTCATTTAATAGATCTTAACCATTAGTTGTATCAAAATTATAATACTTGCGCCAAACCCCAAAATGGCGACCCCGAGTGGGGTGCGTAACTACATAACGCGTTTAGATTGATGGCTGATGCAATTTGCGACCGGCTTGGATTTATCGACGCTGATAAAGCTGTGGCGTGTTTTGATAATGCGCCGCCCGGTGGCCGTCGTTAGGTCGGCCGCAGGTGTGTTTTGTTTGTTATTGTTTTTGTTTGGAAAACAAATGAAACTTCATAAGAAACGAGATGAAGGATATCTCTTTCAGACATCCTAATGAAGACCAACTGTTATTTTCTTCTGGGAATGCTATAATCGTAGAAGTATATAGCTACGTCGTAGTATTTTTTATTCTTCTTCTCGTGTCGATGGCAATGCTCTTTAATTTTTGATGACCAGTATTCGGCCACACGAACCGCACTATCGGTGGCGCGTAACTAGAGTTGTAAAGTGTCCGTCACGTTATAAATGTCTGACCAATATGACCGAGCAAATTGGACATTTTCTCAATGTGACCGGACATTTTGGACATTTATTGTCACTAACGTCACATTCAATTCTATTGACAAACTATGAAAAAACAATTTGGTCACAAATAAGTGCATTATTTTTAGAAAGACAGGCTTTAGTAGTGATAATCTATAACGAAATGAAATTTCTAAAATTATTTTATCTTTCTGCACGAACAAGCTAAAAACGTTACGTTACGTTATCGTTACGCGCGATTTTTTTTTGAGTTCATTTCAGATCCAATGATATGTTTTATTGTATGTTTTTATTGTCAAATACTTAACATTTAAGACTTACTTTAGAGGAATTCTTCTTTTTTTTAATTTATCCTAAAAAAAATATGTGCCCATCGTGACAATAAATGTCCAATGTGACCGAGCATTTATCATAAATGACGGACGCTTATGGCATATGACCGTCAATTTACAACTCTACGCGTAACAGATCTTCGCATGTGCAGCTGTCTGAACACGCGGGACATGTTAGAAGGTGGCCCATGGTTTAGGGAGAAGCAACGCAGACACACTTGCTGTTGGTGCCGTCAATGTAGCCCCACTTTATTAGATTTTCCTTACAACGGCCGACCTGTGTTCGCAGCCTGTTTAAGGCTTTCCAGGTTGACCACGGAAGGTCTTTGTCTGGTGGGAGGCTCTCCGATGGTGAGGTGAGGTGAGTCTCTCGCAGCGGTGCGGGAAATCTATCCTTCCACCTTGTGATTCTGGATTGGGGATTCTCGGTGATGCAACAAGGCACTGTGGAGCACCGGAACATTGGGTAGCGGGAATCATCACAACATCAAAACAACGATTTATTCTGGTTTCAAACCTCATCAGAAGCCTTTAGGTGGCTTAATTAACACAGTACTTGATAATGACAGTAAAACCTTACAGTTAGTCACCTTACACAAGTCTGCACTGGGCCCAGTTGAGTTGAGACTTAAACCACCCCATAGTTGATATGATCCTCGGGCCCCACAGTGGGGCGTGTAGCTAGCTAGTGTAGCTAGTAGCTCACTTTACTATAGAAAATAAGATACGTCTCATAAAACAAAAAAAAAACTGCACTCTTCCAAGCAATAAAAAAGCAATCATATCAATTCGCCTGCATACACTTAATCGCCCCTTTCAATCCTCTAAGTAACGTAACGAGAAAACCCGTCACCCCATATTACCTGCGACCGCACGACTATTTCCTAATCGTTACTAAGGGAAAAGAGACAAATCACCAACGTACCGTGCAGTCGGAGTTCCTTAGGGATCGGAGGAGTGTCCCCTAGATAAAGATACAAGGTATAGGAGGGAGCGGGATGGTGTGATAAATAATCTTGTCTTGATGAGTTTTAGGTTAAGGTTTTGTGCTTCAAAATATTATTGATCCCTCATATTCTTAAAACTCTATTCTTATCTTAAAATAAATTAAAATATGAGAAAATGTATACGCAGTATTCAATGTTTGTTTAATTGAAGACCGACGTTTATCAATCGGTACCCGTAGATCAGCTACTAGACAATCGTTCGTGTAGTGGCATCCTTAAACCCTTCTGCAAAATAAATAAAATATCATAGCTCAATAGTGTATGATTTGGTAAATACTATCAATCTAATTGTCAACGTATCATCGGGCCCCAAAATAATTTTACTGTTTTTCTTTTTATGGAATCTCTTCTATCGTTGTATTAAATTGGGGGTGACTACTAATTATGACTTCACATAAAATAATATGTTGTAGAAACTAGTGATATGTAAAGTTTACGGATTATAAACCGAGTACAAAATATCTGACTGCCGTCTTAAAGAAAAAGGACGTATCTACAATTTTTTCGAATTATTATTTTTTGTTAATACCCACTAAAA
This sequence comes from Anania hortulata, assembly GCA_963576865.1. NCBI lineage: Eukaryota > Metazoa > Arthropoda > Insecta > Lepidoptera > Crambidae > Anania > Anania hortulata. The sequence continues at coordinate 6,158,128 of OY756400.1, forward strand.
CGGAAATTAACGCGATCATTAATAGGTACATTTCACCTTTCGTGTCTATGTCCTGTTACCATTTTAGTCTATTTTACTTTAAAAAGGTAATCTTTATCTGTGTTATTCAGAAAACAAATAAATTTAAAAAAAAAACAAATAAGAACCCGAGGCATAAGCCTGTGGTCTCTCAAGCTTCTTACAGCATTATGGCGACCTCCGAAAGGTTAGTGAGGTTTATTCTCGAACGATAAATTACAGCGAAGCCAAACAAAAGCTAGGTCATAGTTTTCAGGATCCACAATTCCCAGGACTTAATGATCGCGTTAATTCATGTTATAGTGTGTATTAGTAATGCAACGCGAATTTTGAAGACTTTTTAAAATATCGTCTGTTGTTTATGAATTGTACCATTCACCTCTGGGGCCGCTGCAAATTGCGGCAAAATGGCTCGGTACACCCCGCTGCAGACTTTGACGGATGCACCCATGCAACACCCCTGATGCACCGCCCTTATTGATGGCTACCAGATTTGGCAGTTAGTGCCCCATTACTGCAAGGAGATTAAAGGGGTTTGCTTGGTGTGTAAACATTAAGCGCTAACAACAACTGAAGCTTTTTAAGCAGGTCTTCTTTTTTGTGTACATGCTTGAGGGTCATTATGTAGAATAATAAATAAATAAATAAAATAAGTTTATTGATTCACTTCAATGTTAATCACAATTTTTTTTAAGTAGGTAGTTCTAAGGCAGTTAAAATATGAACTAATATGCAAGTATTACAAAGATACACAAGCACTTAATTAGCTTATACACTATCAATCTGCAATCCACCATCGAACTAGGAATTAACCTGTATCTCGAATAGATGGAAAACATCATGAGCATAACACATTTTAGTAGTGTTAACAATAAGAAGCGATATGTTAGGTTAGAATGAAACACTAAGGCTACTTGGGTGGTTATTACCTTCTCCATTTTATACACTAAACCGCCAACTAGTTGACATCAGTTATAGAGTGGTGTTTTTAATATAATTTAATGTTGGTACTATAGAAAATATAATATTTTATTTTAATATTGATACTATAAAAAAGCGGGAGATCGTGCTCTAGGCGCTCTTTAGAGGAGGCTACGTCCAGCAGTGCCATAAAAAAAAGCTGCTGTATTTAATGAGTAGCATTACCCCCTAAATGGAAGTTAAATAATAAATTAAATTCTTATTATTTTTGGCTCCTAAAATAAAGTTTACACTGGCTTAGGAGCCAGGGCCTCAATTAAATGCATCAATAAATATATTTCTATTTTATATATCTGGGCTCGGCTGGGCAGCGTTTGGAAAACAACACAACGTCTTCTCGTACTAAATACCTCAGTGCCTAAAGTCTTCAACCAGTGTGTGTTACCAGTGATGACATATGGAACTGAAACGTGGCCTCTCACTATGGGCCTCATAAGAAAGCTCAAGGTCGCACAGCGTCCTATGGAAAGGGCTTAAAAGCAAAAGTATAGGAAAAACTCTAAAAACTACATTACATAAATCAAAAAAGAGTCTTAACAATCTTTGATATTGATTAATTTTTTGGATACATACCTCCTACAAGACTACAAGTTTATACGGAACCCTGGGTGCGCTAGTCCGACTCGCACTTGTTCGGTTTTTAACTTTTGTAAACTTAAAGTATACTAGCTGTTGCCCATGACTTTGTTCTAGCTTAGAAAACAATATGGGTCCTTATCCATATTTTTTTCTAAGCTAGAACGAGAACTAATCACCTAGCGGTATGAAATATATTTCACGATCTATTCTCATACCTACCAAATATACATAAAAATCGGTCACAAACATCGTGACGCGAGATTTATATACATATTATGTTAGCTGTCCCGGCGAACTTCGTACCGTCCCTACATATTTTTTTTTGTGAATATTTCCGTGTTTTTTAAGTTATTCTGCTATTCGGGTCGGGGACAATTTCAACAAATCAAAGATCATAAAAATCGGTCCAGCCGTTCTCGACTTATAAATGGTGTAACTAACCCGACTTTCTTAAATATATGTAACTAGCTGTCCCGGCGAACTTCGTATCGCCCCCGCTTTTTTATTTGTGAGGTTTTTTTTGTAAATTTTCCGATATTTCAATAGTTATTCTGCTATTCGGGGCGAATACAAATCCAACAAACCAAAAATCATAAAAATCGGTCCAGTCGTTCTCGACTTATAAATGGTGTAACTAACCCGACTTTGTTTTATATATATAGATATGTAGGTAGGTAGGTAGGCAGTGTATCTATATAGAACATTCTATGGAAGCGCGTCCGATGTTCTATCAGTCACACTGTATATTCAAGACATTGATTGATGCACCTCGGTGCACCCCAATAAAGTAATGCACCGCCTGTATTGGTTCTAACAGATTTGCCATTCGGTACCCCACGGATATGTGCTTGGATTAGACGGAGAATTAGGACGTGTTTATTTAATGTGTATGGGGATTATATGGATTATTTAATCTTGTGGGGTGTAAAATTGGTTGTTTTATTTGTTTCGGTAATATGAATCAGTGTGATATGGTGTGAGTTTTACGACCAAATTTGCTAGGAGCTAGATAAACAGTGATCTTCGTTTATCAACGTCAAACTCTATAACAGAAAAACCTGAATTGGGTTTAAGTTATTTCTTGACGCACTCAGAAAGTGCACCTAAGGTCTACTTGCGCATTTCAGGATTAGCCAATCAAACCTGAACTATCTACTAACACGGTATTAAACATCATTCTATATCTGTCAGGTTGTATGGCGTTGACAGAGTCAGATAGACGTCTTATTTTATCCGACGAATAAAAGTGACGCTTTGACACATTTTCTATACAAAAACTGTCAACATGTCAAACTTAGTCTTCGAATAAAAGTTATCTGGCTGTTGAAAAATCGGCCCTTAATCCCGTACTAAACTAATTCGGTGGGGCGCAAGTGAACGTAAGTGAATCAATATAGTTTTCAAGAATGAGACACTGGCCAGTTATAAATTAGATTAAGAAAATAAATTCATTATTTTTCCAAATTCCAAAATTTAAATTTAACGTCGGGAACATTTTCGCGCGATATTATACGATTTCATCTGTCGTCTATAAACTGGTTTTGTCATGAGTTTTCTTAACAATGCTGCATACTAAGATACTGTTTAGCATCTAAAGTAAGGCCCTTGATACTTTAAACGCCACGAGACGGGAGAGTAGGTCACTTCTAACGTAAATGGCAGTTTTATTTGTATAATCATTCTCTACATGTGGTGCAACAAAAAGTGATCGATTACAAAAACCGTTGAAAATAAAAACAATTAACAATTATGTTAAAAGCAATACAATTAAAACGATAACCACTACCATATTTTAAAGACACAAAAACACATGCATCTGGATTCCCGGCCGAAACGTCGATAACCCGGATTTATGGCAGACAACAATTGAAAAATCATTTGGACTATCTCTCCTGACAAGTGCATCGCTGATGCATCGTTAGGGAGAGCAGGTGAAATACAGGGTGCGCCTTACCCTTATGTGGAGATGGGGCGGGGTGGGTACAATGAATATATATTTTTTGTATTCGAATACTGTTGTTTTAGTATGTATTCAGTTTTTTAGGATTGATTGTGTAGGTATGTAAAAATGTCAGGGGTTAGATAGTCATAAAAAAAATACATGTTTGTACAAATATTTATTTACTTTTTCTGTAATACTGGCTTCCAGCTCCTCACATTTACATTATTGACCCTAAGACTCTATTCGGTGCTATCTATATACATAAAACAAAGTCGGGATAGTTACACTATTTATAAGTCAAGAACGACTGGACTAATTTTTGTGATTTTTGATTTGTTGAAATTATCTCCGCCTCAAATAGCAGAACAACCATTAAAAATAGAGATAAAGAAAAATTCCCAAAAAATAATGAAGGCGTTACGAAGTGCGCGGGGACAGCTAGTATTGTTATAAATTCAATAAGTCTAAATACAAGTAAAGATAATGGGCTAGTTTCCTAAAAAAACTAATTGGTCCGTCAGTTGGATTAACAGAAAATAATGGACATGTATTTTTCCTTTTCTCAATCAAACAAAAAATGATGAAGATATAGCCCGTAAAAGTTCCGCGTAACGTCACGCCTTGCGACACTTTTAAGCAAGGCGTGACGTCACGTGCTCACTTTAATGCGCTTTATCTTCGTCATTTTTTGTTTGATTGACAAAAAACTATTAAGGGTCAAATATTTTTTGATAATCTAAGCGACGGACTAAATAGAATAATCTTTTTTGACCCAGGAAACTAGCCTATTATGTCTTTACTGTGACTGCGCTGTGAATTCCATTTTTTGTTCGATTAATTATCAGTTAGTTATATTAATTTGAATCAGTAATCTGACGTTCGAGCTGTCACTTTCAACAGTTCCTAAATGGCAATTTGAAGATTACTAAGCCGCATCGCGTGTTAAGTGACTAAGACAACTTGCTTAAGACCCAATAGCGTCTTGAAACCTGCTTCTTCGGGAAGAGTTGCGTTCACTGAATCCAAGAAGAGTAATAAAAACGAAATAACCGATATTTATTGTGAAAACTTTAACAAGAATTACATTGACCTTGGCAGAATAAATGCTCTGCATACATTTAATAAAAAAAGAAAAGACGACTACTAACTGCCGCACTCAGAGACGTCAATTAACAGTAAAATGTTGATTAACATTTATGTTCATTCAATAATTGTCTTTATTTGTATCGACTTTAGAATCACAGATTTTTTAAAGCAACAATTTAAGTTATGTGTGTAATGTGTTTCTAAGTGTGGCAGTAAGTGGCGGTTTGATATAACTAAAACACCAAATGAATGAGTCGAATTAAAAGTTGACTTATATTGTATGGATCCGTCCTGTTACCAAACAATCCAGTCCAAAACTCATCCAGTCGCACCCTTTTTAAACCATCTTGTTATTCATGCTTTTAAAAATACCTTTCATCCCTCACTGAACTCGCCGAACAATTTTCTCTACTCTTTTTCACCCTTTTACCCCAGCCGTTGAAAAATCATCCAAACAATCTCTACGGACAACGGACAAGTGCAATAGGCTCAGGTGCACTTCTAAATCAAGACTAGTCGTGTGACGTGGTTCTACGGCAAAAAGGTGGGTAGCTGGGTAGCGTTGGTTCAGCTCAGTGCTGCCAGATCGCAAACGAAATATTATCGCTAAATAAAATAAATAAATTGTAAATCACCATTTTACATGGTTGTTACATGGTTCCACGTGTTTGGTGTTGGTTAGGTTTAGCTTAGTGTTGCCAGAACGCGAAAGGAAAATTACGGCAAACTAATAAATTCTGTCTACTATAACACCAATTTTATCTACCCCTTACTAAGCATAGCTTTTACTATAAGACTAGATAACGAATAATTATACTTAAATATTACATTACAAAACATACATTTACAGACATACATTACTCCGGTGCAAATTCTCATGCTCATCACACAAATATTTTATTTTATATTAATTGTTGTTTTAGGTAACCGGGTTTTGATAGTTTTTCGTCGATTTTTTTCTTGTTTATCAGACGGGATCAAGACAGCAATTTGAATAAAGTAAAAAAATATGTATGAATCAGCTTGAACAGTGTAATGTTATTATTACATTTTATTAGTTGATTATAAAAAAATAAAAAGTATTTATTTCGGAAGATTACAGAGTGTTAGTAACAATTATCCTTAAAAATTATCTTTGTGCAAAAACGTATTTAATTTATTTTGCTTTCTTTAGCGATCTGGACGCGCGTTCAGTGCTGTAAAATGGCACTGTTCACGTCCAGTCTCACCGCGACCGTCTTCAGGTGGCTGTTGGTGCTGTCTCGCACCCGCTTCAACAGGGACGCAATGCGCTTTCTGATGATTTCTTATTATATCAAGGATAATATTTTTACATAAAAAATAATTTTAACTACCTGTAGTCCCTACTTCTATTATCACTAATGCGATTAAAGTTTCCTTACTTATTTTCTATAACCGATAATTGAGTTATTACAGGTCAGAAGTGTAGTGCAGGGGTTAAATCCAGCAACTCACCAATCCTACCTGCCCGCGTCCGTCTCCGCTCAAAACTAAGTCCGAGAACTATAACTTAAATAAATATACTAAATAATTAATAGATACATAATTTTATTAAACTGTTATGGAACAATGATCTACCGTAATTACAGTGCACCTGGCAACACTGATTCAGCTTGATGCATTGCTGCGGCAGAAAAAACGATCGCCGTGACTTGTAAGCGATGAGGGCGGGTGGAAGGGGTTTGAGGATTATTATTGAGTCATGGACTTAATTATTACTATACGTTATGCATTTTTCAGCTATTTTCATTATTTAAGTGCTCAAATACAAGTAGATACATCTCTACTAGAACTTTATATCCTCTACCCAAAGGTCGTCTGGAAGAGATCGCTTTTACTTTTCGCTAAGTTATTAATAACTGTCTTGTTTGTAATAAATGTTTTTGATGCAATGAAGTGCTTATAAATCTATCTACATCAATTTTTTCATGAGACGTAGAACGAAAGATACAGGGTGTATACGAAAATCAATGATATTTGATAATTTTGACATATAATTTATGAAATCTATATAATAAGAAGGTGGCTTTATTTGGATGGTAATAAATAAATTATGTATTATTTCAAAGTATTAACTATTAAGGTACTCCCGTAGTATATAAGAATAATACGATTGTGTATACCTGTTTATAAAAACACTAGCTTGTGCCCGCGGCTTCGCTCGCGTTAGATTTGATTTTAAGTGAAGTATGAATGTCAAACTCAGTAATTTAAAAAACTACAAAACTTCTAGACAATATTTTTAGCATGACTATCAAAACACGATATGATATGATATAATATAGCGATTTATCAATTTTAGGATAACGCGGGTATACATCAAATGCAAAAATAGAACCTTTGTGTTGGGATCACGTATGGCTGTCTGTCAGTCCGTCTGTTACAACCGATTAGCTCCGAAATTACTGGCCCAATTTGGCACAAATAATTTCAAGAATTTTCATGTTCACAATATTCATTTTAAAATCAAAGTTCCAAAAAACCATAAAATCTACACCCATATTGATAGACATTTCAACCCCATCGCATCCCAACAAGGGAGATGGAATTTCACGTCCGCAACGTTACATTTTAAAATCGTTGTTGTTTTCGTAATCAGTGACCCGATAAACCATAGAAACAATACCCATGTTGATTTTCAGACGTTGTCAGCCCCCTTTCCCTTTTTAGGAGTTGACTTTTCAAAAAATCTGAAACATGTTTACTCATTTATCGTAAGGAGAACTCACTCCTGTGAAGTTTTGAATAAAAGAGTCTGACTAATCTTGTTTCCCCATACAAACTTTGGGCCCCCATTTCACCCCTTTAGAGGGTGAATTTTGAAAAACCCTTTCTTAGTGCACCCCTAGACCTTATAAGAAACCTACATGCCAAATTTGGAATCTCTAGCACCAGCGGTTTGGGCTGTGCGTTGATATGTCAGTCAGTCAGTCAGTCAGTCAGTCAGTTTCTTCTTTTATATATATAGATTATAAAATCTTTCTTGAAAAATCTTCCAGACCTAGTTTTTTCAACCTAAACCCTACTAAACGTTCTATCCGAGTTATAGCTCTATAAAATTAAACAGCAATATTGTAAATTAACTTGCGCGCCTGGACTGTAACAAATGATTTTTCTGTCGCTTACGCCATATTGCCTTAGGGTGCGTTTTCACGAAAGCGGATATAGGAAGAGGAGAATTTCATACAGAGCGGAATGAACTGGATGACAGTTGTATAAAACACATCTCGCTCCACTTCGGTGGTAATGTACAGACAACAGCTCGTCAACCTATCACAAAACGCAAAATTTTCTCAAATATTTATCTCTACATGTCTGACTTAAAGTTGAAAATCGGTTCAATGACTTGTTAACTTTTTGGGTACGTTGACCTGCCGTTGACTGTACCTTAGGGTAAAACGCCACAGCTAGCTATAGTAAGCCTTCCTTCCTACTCTTCTTCTGTGTACGTGCATAATATCTCAAAGAATCTCAGATTTTGAGGTGTTCTTGCGGTTTTCACGAGCGTGCATTTCACACCGGCATACATTCGCATTCATAGTTTTCAAAGCTATTGAAAATTGTTATGACCCCGTTTATTCAGCCGTGTTCTCCGCTTCATTATACCGTATTAGTCTTATTATTATTTATTTACCAACATAAGTAACAGCGACTTAAATCTAAATATTTACATTAAGTGGCTTATAGCTAATTGCTTTTACAATAGGTAACCACAGCATGCATTTATTGTGTGTTTCAAATATTATCAAACAGTTACAATGTTTAATAATTAAATCATTTACGCTATGTATATTTTTTATGTAGGTACAATAAAATGGCGCAATAAACAAGGTACAATAAATATACTATTATAAATTAAAACATCAATTAAAAACGATTAAAAAAAATACAATTACATGCAGTCTAAGGTACTGAGATCATTTGAGAATTTTAAGGAATTTGGGGACGCTTTGAAAGTTTTTTTTTACATTAAACATTTCACAACATCACATACATTGCTCTGATCCTTTATGAACGACGGTACCACAACACCCAGACCCGAGACAATATAGAAAAGGTCTTTTTCTACATTGACCGTGACATTACAAAGTGAACATCGATCGGATCAAATCAGATTATTATACAGACGTGTCAAACGAACAACAGGTGAAGCGCGACCCATCCTTCTTTATCATAGCAGACCTAGTCTTTAGCAGTAGACCCGCAATTATGCTGATCTTCGGCCACGTGGTCTTCTTCTCTGTCTTTTGCCGATGAGCACAGTTTGCTCGAGGAGATCATCAGGTGATTCTTGAAATAAAAGAAACGCCAACTGATGAGGAAGGAGAAAATTAGTCAATACTCAATAATACTCATTTATTTTGTACATAGGCCCTCTTCCGGGCACTTATACACGTCCCAAAATATAGATTAGTCCTTGAGACAGTGATTTGGAAAACGTAAGACTGTATACGAGTCACAAAATGTATATATCAGACTGATGGTCCCAAGATCTAAATTTGGTGGATAAAGTAGACGAGACTGAGAGATCAGGAGCTTGAGAAAGGCAAATTAGGCTTTACGCTAGACGTAGCTCCAGGCTGATTACTGAAGGAAGAGCAGTGTAGCACTAGCTTTACCTCTTCCAGCGGCTGTATGTCCCGTCGCCATGATGTATAATGCTGGGCAGTTTGTTTTATCGTCCATTAGTTAACAGTGCTGCACGCCAGAGATATATTTGCGGATTTACTGTACACTACGTGTTTTAGTGATGTCTGGGCAGCTGGAGCTTGCGACAAGTGATACGAATTGTACCTTTTTTTACTCGACTGTCCAAACGATAAAGATGTACGTGTTTGTTTATATAATCCATCCTAAAGTATCGTCGAGAATCACAGATAAACTATGTTTTGGTAAATGAACGTAGTATTAATCTTTAAATTGCTAGAAGAAAGAAGAACAAATAAATAAGATTCACGATTCGATTGCTGTAGTGGCGCGGTAATTTGCCTGAAACGCAAATGTTCCGGATTCAATTCCCGGTTCTGAAAACGATCCTATCCATATCGGCTCGAGTCTGGGTGTGCTGGCAGACGCCCCTGGCAAAATACACTGTCTGGTTCCTCGTTATACAAGGATGATAATTCCTTACGACTACGACAGTTCGTGTGTTGCCCAGTGCATTTTTATTCATATGCCTATCCTTAAAACATATTATAGTGGGTTGTCTGATAATAAAGCATGTAAAATAGAGATAGTGAATAAACGGGGAAAGTTAAAGTCTTAGTCAAAGTTAAAAGTTTATTGAAACATTTTATTTTTAGCACAATACATTGAGACATTTTCTTGCCTCTAGAATATTATCAATTGCAAACTGCAGACGCTACAAGGATGTACCAGGGCTGCTGTTTTGATTTCCGTCGTTATATTTTCGCATTTAAACATTACCTGTAAACAGATTTTGTTCAGCTCGTCTGCAAAGGTAGCACAATCTTGATTATTTTTGCTGTCAAACTGCTTTGCTGTAAATTACTGAGCTTAATTTGCCTAAAAATTCAGTTACGCCGGCATAGGCACTCCAATCACACCACCGGCACCCACACTTCGTGGACAAGCAAAAGCAAATGCAAATAACACCGCTCCCACATTTCATGCGACACAGATGAATGCAAAATTAAGTGCCCAACACCGACATACGAAATACGACGCGTTTCGCCAGTTCACTTATCGTCAGGAGAGATGATGTCTTAGCTGCGCTCCGACGACTAACCTGTGAACGCTGGCGAAAGGTTTGCTATGCTTTGGATAGGGGTAAAATAAGCAGCATCTTAATTTTTAAGACAGTTTCGTTGTCTGCTTAATTTTGCGAATGCGCGAAAAAGTATCTTCTAATTTAGGGATAGTTATTTGGTGATAGTCGCAATCCGGTGTTGATCCGCTCCCAGTAAGTAACGTTATGATCACAAACGGTATTCTCGTAAACTTTAATTTGACGTAAAATTATCAAAACTATCCCTATACGACTGAAAATAGAGCAAAAAATCTAATTTTGGTTTCTTCCATTTTTAATCGCATTACGAACTATAATTGCATTTTTTGGGTTTACGAGGATACTGTTTGTGATCGTTATGTTACTGGGAGCGGATCGACACTGGATGGATTGCGACTATCGTCAAATTACGGAAATTGGGCCTCAGATGACTCTGCTAATATGAGTATGCAGACGTCATTTCTGAAATTTGCTTTAATTTTGAGAAAATATTTGATAGTCTATTTGCTAAAGCCCAGCTTGTTGATTGTTTTACTTTATAATGCACAAACTGGCAACCCTCAGTTAGGTAGCGTGTTTCCCATACAATCCCGCCAAATTGCATTTACGTCACATCCTATCTCACTGATTTCTCTGCGGGAACGCTATTAAGGGATCATACAAAATCAAAAGTTGCTTCTGTTATAAGAAAATTGACAGAATTATCGTTTTTATTTAGTGGTTTCACATGCAATTGTCGATTGACATTATAACTTTTGGAAAAGGCAACGTCTATCCGAATAGTAATTTCAACTTCCTATTTATTAAGTTATCTAATACAATTTTAACTACCTACTTATTCTACCCGCAGAACATCAATGTCAAAAATAAATAATTAATAACTTATACTTATTTATCAGTGTCGTAAGCTGTCTCGATTAATTAATTGAAACGGGTTTCTTTTTTGTCAGAAACTACCAAACCAAATAAAATATCTTATTCTGATAGTGAAATTATGTGTGAACCATGACTTAAATTGCATATTAACACTAAATTATATTCATTTTATTATTATTATGTGAAAGTAAACATTTACGGAGATAAAAAATCTAGAACACTTTGGGTATAAATAAACTGAAACTAACCAAGCGTACCTAATACTGATTCAATATTCGTCTCTATGCGTCCTGTTGAAAGTCTTTTGAAATTGCAATAAAGGTGCAATCACACGTCGTTCAAAGCATTCAAAGTGTTTTATAAAGCCGGCGATAGTGTAAAAGAGGTGATGTGGATGCAAAGAGTACGAAGATTCTTGGATAGGGCATGTGGAACGGTTTTTAATCTATGATGTCAAGGTCGCAATGCAAAGGTCGCTCCCAAGTCTCTTGCTTCTCTGTTGATTGCCAAGGTCTGCTAATATTTGGTGTGCTTGAAGATGGGTAAGTTCTACAGAGACGACGATGCCTGAAGATAGGTATCTCCTACAAACTAGGTCTATTCATATAAATGCTAAAGAGATACGCATCTTCAGGTATAATTCCTACAAAGTTACAGAGATCTTCAGGCATCCGTTGAGTGATGGTGTTGGTATATTTGTCTGGATGCATTGGGCAGACATGACCTGCTTACTCCTAGGTACTTTAGTTTTGATCACGGACGGTGATATACAAAAACGAAGCATATTCAGATGTTTAGCAACTAACTGGAGAGATAAACTAGGCTCAAAATTGGCACGGCAAACGTCGTAAAATCACACTGCTTAGGTACTTCTTTTCATGAATAAGGCCCTAAAGTTGCATAATTTTCTCTATTAAACGTAGTAGAGTTATGAGTTACTTGAAAAATATTTACAAAAGAATATACCACATCTAAAAAAGATATATCGACGTTTCCCTTACATCCGCCACCTTTGGCATGGTAATGCGAAGATGCACGAAAGGATTGCATACCAGATTGCATGTAAAATTTTGATCCGGCTTTGTCACTTCCGACTTTCCGACGCCTCCTGCTTTAATTGAAAGTTTTGGAAGGCTGAATTTGAGAATTGAGATATCACATCATAAAATTACTGACGTAATAAGTTTACTTGTAGTGTTTAATTAAAATAACGCAAAACCAACGTCGAAATTGCAAAAAAAAACTAAACTGATGACTAGTTGACTTCAATTTGTATGAAGAGTGAAAATTAAGACCAAAAACAGCTCCATAGAGATTTTTCGTTATTTCAATTACACCTTGTATAAGATATTAGAACTAATAACCATAACGTATAAAATCAATATTTTAAATAAAACAGCGTAACTCAAAACTATTTTGATACGTTCAATAATCTGGACCAACTGATCCAGATTTGTTTTACAACCTAACTTTATTAGTGCTTACTGGTTTTATTAAACAGATTACACAAAGAAAATATTCGCCATACATTCGGCAAATCCCTAATGACAATCAAATGCAGTCATTGTAAATTCGCTCTTATAGCTATACTAATAAAATGCAATTTAATTTAACGAGGACGTCTACGCTGAATGATTTCGTTAAACTTTGCAGTGAAACCACACTATGAGTCTACTATTCTGATTTGGATGAGTTTGTAACCTAACGTTTCAGAAATGTGAGGTTTATTTTGTGAGAAAATTTTCGTGGTCAGATTGAAACGCGTGTTTGTCTTACATGTGAATATTCAGCTGCATAATAATGAATTTTGTGCATGTAAATTGGTATCAAGTGGTGCATTTGCACATTTAAATACACAGGCACTTGAGTATAAGAATGCGGTAGATCCTTTTTAAAACCTATGAGTCAGCAAACACGTCAATGTCACATTTAATGCGGAGTTTATTGTGTTGTCTTTGGATGATGTTTATATGAAACTTAATATGTATAATAAACTTATTTATCTTACACTAGATTTTAGTGAAGAAATATACTCCACCGTCCAATCCACATCAAGTAGATGTCATCATTTCAGCCATAGGACGTCCACTGCTAAACATATTGGTGTGTTTTATAGGGCGAATTATTTTAACTAAACTATACACTTTTAAGTTTTTGCTTCTAAATTTCATCTAAACATAGATTTATTGACTTGAAATTGTTTAAATTTATTGCTTACGTCAAGGTTTAAATTTCTAAGTCCTCTGGGCCCTATAACAGCTATTCGGCAACTTGAATTAAACTTACACGAACTCCAGTAGCGCTAGTGTTACGTGTTATTCAAAATTAAGCAATATGTCTTTTCACTAAGGTCCATTAAATAGTTCTTGTAACATTCGTAGCTCTTGGAACGGGGTGTATAAGTCCATTACTCGAAAAGTTCGTAATACCATAATAAAAGCCAATGCAGTAAATTCATTTTATGAGTGGTGCTGTAAAGCGGGTCGCACACACACAAATGTCGTTTTCAAATAATCTCACAGATTTTTTAAGGATTGCTGTTGCAGTTTGTAAGTACTGCATTGGAACCGAGTTAAGAAAGTATTTTGGTTTGAGGTACGTGTTTGGTTTCGTCAAGCAACAGCCGAGTCTGTATTGAGAGTAAGCATACATAGTTACTAATGTTATGTTGTCAAAATCAAACACTACTTTGCGTTTCATTTACCATGGTCGCAGCATACTCTGTGCTATTCTTAAAACTGGGCAAAATCGTTCTCATTACCCTTTAACCGATATCTGTCCAATGTCAAAGTTTCCCAGTCCCCTGTGAAGTTGGTCCATTCGTCGCACAACTTTTTACGCCCATCTCTACGGCGATAGCAATGTTTGGTCATTGCATCATGAGATCCATACGCTGCAGTCCGTTGTGTGTGTTCAGTTTGGTTTTAGTTTTATAAGGTAGACTTGAGTCTAACTAATTAGGAACCGTCCGCGTTTGAGCGAGCGTACTGAGTCTTCGTTCACTATGTCAGCGCGTTGTTTCGCTTGACGAATCGCTTCGGAGGGTTAACTCAATTTACTGTTAAGATTTCGCGTAAGTGTGTATTACGAGTTGATCGCTCAATTCGCTCCCCATTCAGTTTAAAGTCGCTTAATTACCTACGCCTTCCCTTAGAAACGGTTCCATTTCTTTTCGAAAGATTTAAGGCTGTGAACCCTTTTATTGCCGTAAAGTAATTAAAATTGTTTATCGGTGCTTGGTACCAATTAATTATTTCCTAATCCTGACCTGAAATATAACTAGCTACTGGCCATTGCTTTGTAGTAATATTTAAATGGTAGTCGAAAAATAATCCACATTTATGTTGACTTTAGTCTGTTCTTAGAACAGAAAATTTTATTTAAATTATTTTATTTTAGTCGTCAATCGTAAACTCAGAGTCAGATAAACCTTTTTTATTAAGGGATCTTCTTAATCACCAAATAATAAACCGTCACTCAAAGTTGAGGGTCTGTTAATTTCTGTCATCACAATAAACGTCATTTCGATCGCAGTAGGAAATTTTGATTTTATAGACAGGGAGAAAAGTCACATATTCATTGATCCCTTAATTAACTTACAATTTTAAATACCGTAGATATGACTTAGTAAAGCGGAAATAAAATTGTTGATTATTCGTATTCATTTGTTTTTGAAAAATATCAATAAAAATAGCATAAAATATTATGCATACAGTTTCTCTAAAAACAAAGCACATTCAACATGGTTGCGAATTGTTATACCAAAACAAATATTAAATTATTGGAAAATATCAAAACGTGCAGATATTCCCATGGAGATTGGAGCCCCACAAACAGCGGGTTATTGAAAGCAAACACTATTAGACCAGCCTCTAGCGTTATTCTTTCGACCGCCATCTTTAGTAAGGGCCACGAAACTATCTTCTATACAAATAATTTAAATGGGTCTGTCTGTTATGTCACAATAACAGCTTTATACTAAACGAACACATAAAGTATCAATGCACTTACACAAAAAAAGAAAAAAATAAATTTTTATGCCTGTCTATCTGTTTTTGCGGCTTATCTCCAAAATGGCTGGACTGATTTTGACGGAATTTTCGCAGATAGCTGATGTTATAAGGAGTACCTAATTTAACTTATGTTATAATATATATTTTTTAATTACCAAATGAAAAGTCATATTTTATTTTCATTGGAATTATTACTTTTAATTATACACACACCTATTTTATGCGTAGTGGCGCTTTAGTGGATTATCGCTTGCAATAACACTTTTTTTTTTCTCTTTATTATCACATAAAAGATCTTACAAACATATAGTAGTTATTTAACTTAGCATAAAAAACCACTTAAGTTTGTAATTATACTAAGTACCTATTAAGTTTTACATCGATCAACATTTAAACAATTTAATAAATGAACGAAAAGTTATAATAGCTGTAGGTAGGTAGTATATAAATAGGAATGATAGGAACCTACAGATTTTGGCAGACATTTTTGCTTGCAAGAACAACAATAAGCGCTATCCTCTTGTAAGTATTGCACAATGAGTGAGCATTGAATCTTTTTTGTGAAATTACTCTGTAAAGAATTTCACGTCTACTTTTTATGCTGTTTGTGTCCTTAACAAAGAAAAAAAATAGGATTAGAATTTTTTTAAACTTACTAAGGGTAAGCCTTACAATCAATAAATCATTGTAAGTACCTGCATTAAAGACTATACATCGTTTATCTCAATTAGATTCCTAAAAACTTAATTCACACCAAAATCATTGTGTTCATTTTCTATTGTCTTTTTAACGTGACATGAAATATCTTTGTTTTGTATAACTGAAGTATTTGGATGGTCATCTCCAAATATACAGATTAGAATTAGACAAATACATACTTTTCGGTTATTAATTCACATTTTAATAATAAACATTTTGAAGGGAACTGAGGAAATGCAGTTTCAGTTTATATTTAATATTTTTTATTGTTAATTCATTACTGAATTAAAGTACCTACATTGCCCGATGCAAGCTAATTTGCTCCTTGTTACCGCACAGTGAAAGTAGCTATTTACTTTAGCAAATTTGTATGATTGACAATTCTGGATTTATCCTATTACATAATATTTTGTGGCATTGATCCCAATGATAATGCTCGTTTTCTGAACTGACCCGAACCGGGAATCGAATTCGGGGCCGTTTGCGTTCAAGGCGAATTACCGCTCCACTAAACCAATCGTGTTGTCTTTTTAGATGTTTTAGTCTTAGTTGAGTTGTCAAAATATATCTTAAAATACTAAAATGTGAGTATACCCATATAATTTCTCTAGTCGCGATCCCTTATTCTACTTTTCGTTTCCACATTAAAATAGTTCCAACGCCACGTGAATCTATGATGTCAACATTATGTAAATGAAGACGTAATTAATGTGCCTTCGGTGGGTAATTTGTAAGTGAGTGAGGGCGACTAAATTTAACTGATATTCGCGTTTTAGTAACGGCCGCCTCGGCCGCTAACAGCGTACGCTCACGACATGGTTAAATGAGTTGTTAGAAAAATGGTACTTAGCGCACAATACACTAAATGTAAATTTAAAGCCTCTCACAGACGTATAAGTTGAGTGAAAGGTTGTTTTTTAAATATTGGACAAGAGCAAAAACAAAAGTACCTGTACTTAATGAAAATGACATTACCAAAATCAAAAAATGTTTGCCTCTAAATATTATGGAACCAACATCGAAATCGCAAAAAAAAAAACACCTCCATACAAAGCCGCCGACTAGCTAGCATCAGTTTGTATGAAACAGTTTTTTTTTTGCGATTTCGATGTTAGTACCATACAAAAAGTTGTTGTATTTGAGCACCAGAATCAGGCCCTAGGGGGTTGTTGATGTTTTACAAATAACCCTGTTTAACGGACGGACGGACGGACAGAAAAACAAACAGACAGGACAAGCCTAGTAATAGTCTCATTGTTCCTTTGGGTACGGAAACCTAATAAAAATTAAAAATGCGACAGTAATGGCATTCGTGTCATATTCCGGGGCTAGGGGGAGTTGTAAGTAAATTGACAAAGCCCGAAGGAGTATTTGACATAACAAATAACATTTCAGTTGTTTGTTGACACGCTAGTAAAACAGCAAAAACGTGTAATGTAATGTCAGAAACGAATTGAATAAAGTACTACAGACTCTTGTTGAACCACCTGTTCATGAGTTCATAAATTCTCATTTTTAAAAATCCTTACGAAAAATATTTAATTATGAAGTAGACAATTATTTAAACCGGCCATTCTAGAAGTCAATGAAATGATGATGATGATGAATTATTTAAATGACAAGAATGCATGGACTTATGCCTCCTGGCTCGCGCTTACTACATGTCTTGCAACAGTACCTATTTCTTGTAATAAGGGCTGAAAGGTTACTGCGTTTGGGTTGAGCTTCTTCTAATCACAAGCCATAGGTATGTAGCCTCTGAAGTGATGGGAGGGAAAAGCTATATTTTGGGACATCACAACAATATATTATATTGGTATATTTTGGGACATGTATAAGTGCCTAGAAGTGCCGTGTGGGGACGACCGTATACACTTCCTCACCGCCAACAGGAGGCGTGTCGTAAAACGCTAATAATTCCGGGCAGCAGCGTCTGCGTGCGAAATGTTAAAAAAAACTGCGCTCGCCAACCCGCCTGCCAAGCGTGGCGAGTATTGGCAATCCACCCCGATGAAAGTCATTGAGAGAGGCCTGTGTTCCGCAGTGGACGTCCATGGCTGAAATGATGATGATGATAAGTGCCTGAAAGACGGTTTTTTTTAAATTTCTTAGCTCGTTACTTGTAAAGGCGTAAGTGGTTCAATAGTCACTTTTCTGTTACATAAATATCATTAATGTGTGAAATATCGTGAATGAGTGAACCCTTGCTTTTCCTTTTAAAATTAAATAAAAAAGATGACAAATAATATTATAAGTAATAATTAAAATAAAGAAAGTTTCAATACACGAATCTAGTGCTTACGTGAAAAAGCGAATTAAATTTAGACTTTTTTATATAAATACGCCGACATATTATAATTATTCTCTTTTTAGGTTTTATGTAGATACATACATATACATATACATCCGGTACATACATTTTTCTACTATGTATGTACCGGATATATGTATTTATATCGTATATATGTGTATACGGTACGTAACCATTCCTTCATTACATATTACAAATACAAAATGTTTGGCGTTCAACTGTCAAAGGAAGAAGGAAGGCCTTATACGTTTGGGAACTCCTCACCTGTCAAAATATTGGTTTGGGGCATAGACTGTGTTTCCATTATCTTTGGTTTTGGGTGAAATAAAGAACGCGGGCGCCCTGAAATTTGTGTTGGATTTTATTTTGCCAATTTGGATGCTTGTATTTCATTTGATATTATTACGGTATGATGCAACATGATTTGTTTTGATACTATTGATTTTTATAAAAACATAATGTTGTTCAATGTTGGACTTATAGTGGAAGTTGTTGTATCCGAGTCGAAGTATAATATCCCAGAAAATCTTCTAGCTAACCAACTACCTACCAAAATACCAACAAAAATTAATAGACTGAAAGAAGTTTAAAGATAATCTAAAGTTATTTAAATGCAAAAAAACTTGCAATATTTCTTATGAAAAATTCATTTACTGTTACATTTAATACTACTGATATTAATCAACATTTAGCTGTGCCAGAGGTTTATTGCGAACAGCATACAAAATTATGAGCCGAAACAATTTTCAGTTGAGCTATGCGTAGAATGCTGCGCACCCCGTTGCCTCGTAAAACCAAATTGTCAATTTAAATTTAATCTACTTTATGGGGCGAAGTGATGCCCTACATACACTATGAATACTTCTGTTACAGAGCACTTTTATTCGCACAGAATGTGTATTTGTCTTAAAAAAGGTAATTTTTATTTTGTAACTAGCTGTCCCGGCGGACTTCGTACCGCCTCTTTATAAAATTTTGTTTTCATGGATTTTTAGATATTTTAATAGTTATTCTGCTATGCGGTGCGAAGACAAATCTAACGAATCATAGATCATAAAAATCGGTCTAGCCGTTCTTGACTTATAAATGGTGTAACTACGACTTTCTTTTATATTTATATAGATGTAGAGCTTCCTTAAATTTTAATCTTCTTCGACTACCACTGAAATTGACAAACACAATAAGGCTATTCGATGCATTTTAATACTGGGCAAGTAGGTTTTTTTTCTGTTTTGTATTATTTTTTGTTTATTTTTATTACAGGTAAGCCAGCTTCTCTAAACCAGTCCTAATGAGTAAGTATCTAGCAAGTTAAAAAATACCAGTTAGGTCAAGAGAACATAACCTGTTGTCTAACTATGAACCCCAAGCTCTAAGGAAACAAAACAAGATTGAAGTAATATTGTTTTAAGAACTCATAATTAGGCCCCTGTTTAACTGTAACTATAAGATAAATGTACATACATAATATAAGTTGATTTACTTAATATGTATTATCATTGACACATCATAGAGTCATTTGTTTTCAGAAATAATGTATACAATATAATCTTTCTCATTACGTCATATTTACATACATTATACAAATCTTGTTATGGCAACAAAAAGAAAAAGTGTTTGTCGGTTTGTCGCGTTAAATATGACTGTTGGCTGAGATCTAACGCCTCAGTCTATCTTTGACAAATGTGGCGCCTGCCGTCTGAGTCACTTCGGTAAAAATGGCTTTCTTTGCTGTTAACATTCGTAAAATTGCATAGGATTTGACTGTTTGCGAGAAATATGGAAAATACAACTACTTGATTCAACTTTTAGTTTCAAGCGACGCCATATTTGTATACGAGGACACTATGTATCAAAATGTGTATCAGTGATGATTTTTTAAGAATTGGTCGTATTCCACAATCTTCTTTAATGAAAAAATAACATACTATTCTCTATTACATAATTAGTAAAAATTATGACAAGTGAATGTCGCAACCTGTGATGCCATCCTGATATTTTTTATTACAAAAAAGGTAGTCGCCCCTTAAAAATGCTATATCAAAACTTTTAACACCTCACAAAAACTAAAATAAGAATACTAGAGAGCCTAAAGATTAGTACGTCTATAATGGGCTAGTTTTCTAAAAAATTAATAAATCCGTCAGTTGGATTAACAGAAAATATTGGACACGACTTTTATCTTTTCTCAATTAAACAAAAAATTATGAAGATATAGCCCGTTAAAGTTCTGCGTAACGTCACGCCTTACGACCCTTTTTAGCAAGGCGTGACGTCACGTGCAAACTTTGATGCGTTTTATCTTTGTCATTTTTTGTTTGATTGACAAAAGACAAAATATGGGTACAATATTTTTTGATAATCTAACTGACGGACTGAATAGAATATTATTTTTTTGACCCAGGAAACTAGCCTATTCTATCTGCGGAGTAAAGTAAAGTACCTACTTTATCTGCACCTAACGACTTGCCTGCGTTTTACGATCCATATTTGAGAAGGCGCTGAAGCGAAAACATTAAGGGTATTCGTTGCAGAATTGTACTGGGTTTTTCTTTGATTTTAATATCACAAACCTAGGTCATTTTTATTTGATTTTATTTTTATTTATTTATTACATTACCTGATTAGTTTGTTCGAGTTTGTTCGGAACAATTTCGAAAACTATTCTAAATAGCTCAAGTGAGTGTACTTGGTGTATTCTATTAACAGTTTATAATATTACCACTTGTCACATTATTTACAGGACTTTAGTCATAAGTTATTAACTGTGATGAAGAGCGGTTCTTCCTACCATCACAGGTAATGTTTTTTTTAAATTTGCTATATGACTAAGATACTGAAATAAATGCTTGATTTGATTTGATTTGATTTGCTAGGAGACGCTCTCGACAAAATAAATGGTTCCTCGGTTACGGTTACACTGTTAATAGTATGTTAATTTCTACTTCGAGACCATGTCAAATTTTATGTTGTCTGGCACGCTCATTTATATTTTATTTATACTCAAAGCATAATAAAATTTTTACTCTTTTATATTGGTAGTTGATCAGAATTTAATTGCGTTCTTTTTGACTCGAATAAGTACTAAATCTTAACAAATAAACTAACCTTTAAACTGTCAAAAATAACGCTGACCTTCAAAAGTATCCCCCATAACCTATTTGATTTGATCCTCACATTCTGGGACAGTCAATGGCGTCTAATTTCTTAACAGTGACATTCGGCTTCTATCTCCCCAAAAGCAAACGATCGAGTTTTTACTGCGTCGGACCTTATTATGTTAATGAGTTTCAATTGCCCTCCCCCACGATTTCTGGGCCTCTTATTGAGTTACCTGGAAAATTGATACACCTGTCTTAATTAGATTCTGCTACATTTTAAGTTGGTTTTGAAAAAAACAGTATAAATTATGCTTAATTTAAAAAAGGCCAACTTGTTTTTTTTTCCAGCGCTTTTTTCAGTAGTAACATAGTAGCAGTATAGTCAGCATAGTTATAGCCGCAGCTGGCCCCATCCACTTCACGGGACTCAGCGAGCTATGGAAAGGTTGATCTTGTAAGGGATATTATTAAGGGATAAAATCCGAAACTAGGTCAACCGGCAGAAGACCAAAGTAATCCACATAGTCCAAAAATGTAGCAAGCTAAAGTGGCACTGGGCCGAGCACGTCTTTCGCAGAACAGAAAAATGTAGCAAGCTAAAGCGGCGGTGTGCCGGCCATGTCTTTCGCACAACCGAAAAATGTAGCAAGCTAATGTGGCAGAGAGAGAGCCACGTCTTTCGCAGAACCGAAAAATTTTGCTAGCTAAAGTGGCAGTTGACCGGCCACGTCTTTCGCAGAACCGAAAAATTTTGCAAGCTGAAGTGGCAGTGTGCCGGCCACGTCTTTCGCAGAACCGAAAAAGGTGGATGGATGAAAAAGAGAGAGAAAAGAGAGACATCGTGCTCTTTGGCGCTCTTTGGGGGAGGCTTACGACCAGCAGTGGACTCTGCAATAGGCTGACATAATACTAGGTCCAGCAAGTTATTAAATGGAAACTACTGCCATTTGTCCTGTGTAACTATATAAATAAATTTGCGCTAGACAATAAATTATGCCAAGGGCGTCTTCCAGCACACCCAGCCGAGCACATCGAGCCAATTTAGAAAAGATCGATATCCACATTGATCTGAACTGGGAATCGAACCCGAGACCCATTCAAGACGAATTACCGCGCCATTACACCAATCGAGTCGTCAACCAGGACAGGTATTAGATCATGACTATGCATCCAGTGTTCTGAATATGTAGGTTTTCTTAGGAGATCTTTACACCGACTTTCTGTGGTATTTGTTTTACCATAACTTTTCTACAAAGGCCTTTTTATTGTTTATAAAATAAAATACAGTGTATGAGTTGTTTAAAGTAAATTAAATAATAACCTTAAATTTCTTCAAGCATCTAACAGGGCCTAAAATCTCGCGTATATTGTCGTGTCTGTAGCTCATTATGAATGGTTTCAACTTCGAAGGTGCCAGAAAATTGAATTTCGAAATAACTTCTAACATATTGTATTTCGAGGTGGTCTAACTTCTATCTTAATTTAAAGGAAATCAAAAAGAACACGTATTGATGTTGAAAAGTATGAGTACTCTAACTAAGATATGAATTGAGGGTTCAAAGACGTGAGGCAGCAAAAGTTACTTGCTTGCTCAAAGTATAAGTTTCAGTTTACTATGGATACAAATATTGGAAAAGTCGTTTCTTAAGTTTTACGTGTGTGCTCAGTGGTTTAGTTACTGTTCAAACTTTGTTGAGCCATTTTGTGTACAGAGTAACTGTTTGGAGTTTGTTGTTTGAATGCATAAAAACAATCTTAAATTGATCCCGTTAAATGATTTAAAATTGACTATCAGTTTGGTAATAATAAAAATAAAATATTCAATAAAAAAATTAACTTGCCCACGTCGAGATGAACAAAGCTGATTTCTTATAAATTTATAAAAGTTATAAAAAAGATGATAATGATTTATAAACGTTTGTTAAATACGAAATAGTGCTATATTAGCAACTCTAAATTTTTCGTGTTCATTATTGAGATTCTTCCAAAAGGCGACAAAAAATCTAGAAGAGACCGAAACGTAAAAGCTAAGATTTTTAAAGATACTCATATTTCTACCACCTTTTATTTCATCACTCGAAGATCTCTCTGAAGCAGTGCCAACCCAACACAACCTAAAAGCTAAATTTTTATAATTGTAACGACATTAGCAGTTTTTTTGCTTATTTATCTGTCCCCATCAATTAAAAGTAGCAGTAGCTAGATTAACATTAAAATCAGTACAGCAACTAAGTGATCATGAGCTGTCCTAACTTTATCCTTGACATAGTTCAGAGAGCAATTGGCTCTGTACACTGACTCAATTTAATTTGCCAGTAATGAGAAAAACTTCGACGGCACGGTTGCAGACCAAATCGGGGGTTTCAGGGTTCTGTAGGAGAATATACATTTAATAATACTTAAATAAAATAAATATACTACTATGAAAACATAAGATATATTTTAAATGTTATTTTTGCAATTACATGCTAGTTATACCTTATAACTTAAATAGCTCAGTTAAAAGAGTTGCTCCAATAGCGAAGAGCTGTCGGTTTGATCAGGTGGTAAATGAGGCCGTCTTTTTTTAAAAGTGTTTTTATATTAGATACATTTTTACTAATAGACGTTGGTAATCCGCTTGCGTGCCGCATATATTTTTTCCTTACGGATTTTCCGGTCCGTCAATCGATACTGTTTTACTTTCACAGAATAGATAGGTAATTTATAATATTGAGACAAGAGAGCATGGTAACCCACATTCTATTCATTCTGGACAATTTGTGTTAAAAACCATCAAATAACTGAAACAGATTTTAAGTTTCGTGTTTGTTTTTGAATACGCCTCTGTATTATATTTACAAATACACAGACAAATAAATAATCTAATTAAAATTTTCTTTAGGAGGCCGTGGTGTAGGTAGGTATTTTTATTTTAAGGCAATACTAGCCGGAGCTTTTGAGCCTAGACTTCGCAAAGACATTGAATTGAAACATTGAAACAAAACAATTATTTTATAATCTTTTCCTAGTGTTTGTCTCGTTTTGATTTAAGGTTGACCTAAATCTATCTCTAGATCAACAAGTTTATGACATAGAAGCAATTACAGATTTTTTATAAATACGGAACCCTTTATCGAATTTGAACTAGCACTTAACCCAGTATTAGTTACGACATCGCCCGGGCCCCAGCCGGCCTACAGTTTTTCCACTGAATTTATAGAGAGCTCACACGCATGAGTGTGACTCGCACCGGTTTGTCATTTAACCGACTTGTCCAATTTGGACGGAACCCGCCAACTTTTACAATAATTAAACCGAGTTTTTGGGCCCAAATTTTTGTGTAATTGGTGTCTGTTTGCTATGGGGTTTGAACGAATATTGGACGGAAACATGCACGGAACGAAGTACAGTTTTACTGTTGTTGCTTGTTTGGTGGCGAAGAAAAAGGTTCATTTATTTCTGTCGTGTAAATCGGTATCCTGGATTAAACTCAAAACAAGGCTTTAAGCATCTACTTGTTTTTTTCTGCAATAACACGTATATATTAACAATATTATCTACAAACCATATGTAGTTTTTTAACATGTTAAGTTGTGGTTTTATTCTTATGCGTTTACCTGTTTATTGTATGTAGTTATATGAATGAGAAACGATTCCATGCAGCGTAGCTGAGAATGTTCGAATGTAAATACGAAGGAATAAGTATGGAAGTGTAACAGAAAATATGAAAGAAAATAAACGACTTCCTCAGTATGGAAATGTGATAAATACGGATGAAAAGCACGTAACGCGGAGAGCGATGGGTATGAGTGTAAATGGATGTAGGTAGAAGTACTTACAGGACGACCACAGAAGATATGGTTTTAATTGTGTAAGGGCTGATATGATATGTCCAAGATGCATCGAAAAAGAAAAAATCTGTGCCTAGAGAAAGAAGGTGCGCAGGCGAATGATGAGGGAAATTTGTTTATTGAATTTAGTCAAGATTTTAAAGACCTTCAACTGATTTACAGTAATCTATAAAAATAAGTATGCCTTTATACGTCCCATTGCAGGGCACAGGCTTCATCACAACTATGAGGTGGTTTGGGCCATACTTCACCACGCGTGTCTAGTGCGGATTGGTAGAGAGGTGTTGTAAGGCCAGTGACTAAACTTTACTGTCAGATGTAATCAAGCCGCCTTAAGGCCTCCGACTAGGCTTCACGACTAAGTGATATTAGCCAAGGGACCAACTTTTAACGTGGCTTCCACAGCACGGAGACGTTTCTGGTAAATGTCACTTAATATGGTTGGAATGGTCACCCATCTAATCCCAACCGCGGCGTAGGTGGTTCAATTTGGTAATTATTACCAAAGCTCTGCTGCAGCCACTGAGCTACAAGCAGGTCTTACGCTACAAGCATCTCAACAATCTATAAATAATTCAGTACATATTGTATGTACCATGTTAGGTTCAAGTCACATAAAAGTATAGTCAAGTCACACAATAGCTATAATCTACAATACCTATCCAAAAGGCACTGCAGTACTTGTACAACAGAAACCCACACATTGAAGTAAAACTCAAGGGTGTGAACAAAGACACACCCCAGTATAATTCCTTGCAATGACCGAGATATTTCTCTCACTATAACGAACTCACTCGTAGGTGGATCATGGATGGAATTTTTCACGACGTAATCCCTTGAAACTGGAGGATGGAGCCGCCATCTGCGTTCTGCCCTTAGTCTTGCGATAAGCTTCTGCAGTGGATTTGAGTGACCCATTACGGAACCTTACTTTTAGTTGGGAAACTTACGATTTGAAGTCTGACGCTATTGTTTTTGCTATTACATGATATTTACATGAAACCATAGTGCGAATGGGAACGGCAGTAAAGATACACTTCCCCACCGCCAACAGGAGGCGTGTCGTAAGAGGCGACTAAGCCCTGTAGTAAGAGACAGGCAGCAGCGTCTGCGTGCCAAATGTTATAAAAAAACTGCCTTCGCCAACCCGCTTGTCAAGCGTGGCGAGTATTGGCAATCCCCCCCGATGATAGGTCATTGGGGGAGGCCTGTTTTCAGCAGTGGACTTTTTATGGCTGAAATGATGATGATGACATATAAATAAGATAATATAATACTTGAATAAAAATCGACCGCCTAAGTTCGAAGCACAGTAAGACTAGGACGAGGGTGGGTTTGATTTCACCGGAGGTTGTCGATTGTGAACATTGTGTTTTTTTTTTGTAAAGATCATAATAAAGGTATCCATTTTATTTTGTTCAAGATGTAAGTTTATCTTCAAGTTTTGAATTCTTTATAGTCTTGATTATGATAAATATAATTATTATTTGGTCATTCTGTTATTACAAGTAGTGTACGTTTAACAGATAAGGTACGTTTCCTCGTTAGATTTCTGGTTCAGGACAATTTAAATATTGGACAACATCACATACATTACTGTGATCCTAAGATACTCGTGTACAATGACGGTAGCACAACACCTACCGATCCAACATAGAAAAGTTCCTTTTTTACACTGACCTGACCGAGAATCGAACCCGGGATCTCACAGATGGTGTGATAGTGGCCTGTGTATGCTTAGATGCCCTGACAAAATGAGGTAAACCTCATAACACAAGGATTCTAATTCCTTACCTCGTAACCATGACAGTTAGTGCCATTGCCAAGCGCATAAATATTTTTACAGAAAAAGTACAGGGTACTTAACCCTGCACAAAACTGATTTTTCCAGGGTTTTAATAAGTTCTATAGCGAATTTCGATTGTGATTTTTTGAAATAGCTGTTCTAGGAATTACTTACAACTAAAAAAACTGCTAAGTTCTTTAAATGCTGGAGACTTAGATATCAGATCTACGTAATTAAACATCTCTAGACTGGCTTCTTCAGAAGCGTTTGTAGGTTTGTTTGATCAAGTCCTCCTCTCTGCCATTCAATCTTCCGAAATCCTGCACTTGCGTCCTGTCGTCTACCTCTATTAATAAAGATTTTCTTACCAACGGTCCCCTAATGCCTTCCGGCTGGGGCTTTACTGAGAGCGATTGCTAAAGCAAACACAGTGACGTTAGTACTTGCAAAAAGTTTTTTTTTCTCTTTCTACTTATTCTTAGCAATGCACATTTATGTTAGGCATTGCTCTACGCATATTTTGTTACAGTTATCAAATACATCTTCACTTAGGTATGTTGCTTTTCTAACCATATTGCGAACTGGTTATTGCCTATGGTAACCATTATTAGCCACCGTGGGAATAAGCTAATAGTCCGTCAGTTGATTATCAAAAAAATTTTGAGCAAAGTGAGCACGTGACGTCACGTCTTGCTAAAAAGTGTCGCAAGGCATGACGTTACGCGGAACTTTAACGGGCTATATCTTCATCATTTTTTGTTTGATTGAGAAAAGAAAAAATACGAGTCCAATATTTTCTGTTAACCCAACTGACCGACTAATTAAATTTTTTTTAGGAAACTAGCCTATTGTTTCTTCACAAAAATTATTTTTTCAGAGATGTACAACTACTCGCTTACTTCTAATACAGATGTGATCAAATTTTATATAATTTACGAAGAAACAAACATACTTATTTTCACATAGTAGTAATCTTCCTACTAACGCTTTGTCCTGCTCTTTGTTAGGTCACGCTTGACCATGATATTAGATGAAGCAAGTCAGGTTACATTTGCAGCGATTGCCATTACATCCTTGGCTTTTAGCCAGTGCTATATTATAACCTTTAATTATGTTAAATAGAAATAGTTTGCTAAAAAGATTATAAATTGAAATAAAAAAATTCCACATTACCACGGAAAGCCTTCTGCGAAAGTGTCATCTACACATATAATTCCGTAAACTTGCGTGAATTCGTGAAAACCCAACGAATAAATTGAATTTACCATCTGTTAACCGTCATTACCACCTTTGAACTTCGAACAAAAGGCGTTACAAGAAAAGGGTCTAGAAATCCCGCAGACCGACCCGTAGTCTGTTAATCATCCGACTCTATTCATTTTATCCTCTTTTTCCCTTTTTAGCGATCGACGCGAAATTTCAAATTAAAAGTTCAATGGTGTCCGCATCTCAATTGGGAATCGAGGCGTATCGTTTTCTAGTATAACCTGGAACGCAAGGTTTTAGTACTTAGTACTTAATACTTATTTTTCTCGTTTTCAACCGACTTCAAAAGAAGTTTTTAATTGAACTGTATTTTTTGTGTAATTGTAACGCGATATCTTCGGCATGTAAACCAATCTCATTGGGTTTTTTCATTAAATACTTTAGAAGTGGTTCCATAAAGATTTAAAAAAAACATTTATGGGTGCAATCAGAGGCCCAATTCCCGTAATTTGACAATTATCGCAATCCGGTGTCGATCCGGTCCCAGTAACATTACTATCACAAATGGTATTCTCGTAAACTTTCAATTTGACGTAAAATTATTAAAACTATCCCAATAAGACTAAAAACAGAGCAAAAAAATATCTAATTTTGGTTTCTTCCATTTTCAGTCGCATCACGAACTATAATTGCATTTTTTGGGTTTACGAGAATACCGTTTGGGATCGTAATGTTACTGGGAGCGGATCGACACCGGATTGCGACTATTGTCAAATTACGGGAATTGACCCTCAGAGGTGTAGGTACAGAAAACACCTTTTCTTTGGCTTTAAATGTCAAAAAATGAGAATGTCAAAAAATAGACAAATACCAACTTTGAAACTAAGAGATTTTAGGGAATCGATGTACGAATTTAGCCCACTTTTTTGATGATGAGTGATAATTGTGAGAAAACCTACATGTTCCCATGTCTAAGGGTTACCAGACTTGCTGCATCTAGGATCATGGTCTGGTGTACCTTGACTAAAAACGGGAGACGGGACAAAGCACTAGGAAGAAGAGGAGAATGACTATAGGAAAAAATATATCTACACTAAACTTCGCTATAATCCAAACCACGGCCTTTATTTCTAAGCCAGTCCCCCACTTATCTGATTGTGCTAGTGTTGTTATGTTATTTACTTTATGGTTTTACCACAGTGGGGACCTGGACTTAAATACGGTCACCCAACAATCCTGGAGTGCAGTCTACAATAGTTCTTGCTGCTGCAATTTGAACTTTATTATAATCTTCATAAAGAGCATTGCGATTAGGTCGTTTGGGTAAATATTTGGTCTGCAGTTCAGAAGCTAACGTTCACAATTTATTTTCCATTTTATTGTTCTTGTTTCTGATATTATTTATGAACTGGAATGGAAATTATTGACTCAGTTTTTCGATTTCATATTTGATAAATAACTCGCAACTTTAACTCGTAACTGGTTACATAAATACGAGAATATCTTTCAATTTATGCTGTTATTCGGAACAAGAATTTATTTTAGAATCACTTTTCATTTTGTGGCATAAAATTTTACCTACAATAAACTCAAAATGTCCGACTGCGAACTCACCTCTTTCACTGATACATCTTCGTTTAATACTTATCCGACAGAGAGTTCGTCCTTAGTTCGAAGAATTCCAATATCCTATAGTTGAGCCTCCACTAATGGTTTCATTGAGCTAATCCAGAGTTGGTATATCGATTTCTGTTTTTCCCGCATGTATAAATTATTTATTTATTTATAAGATTTGCAACTTTTTCCCCAATTTCTTTTCCACATACGACGCATAAGTTAAGATTTGAAGGTATTATAACACACAGGTGGTCCAGGCCAGATGGATATAAAATTTTTTTTAGGCAGTCGGCTTAGGGACCTATTTGTACCCGCCAGGAAAAAAATCGCTTGTCAGCCGCTTACAAGATATGTTTTCTTTTTAATTTTTGAAATATCACCACTTTGAATTTTTTAATAATTTTTTATTTACTTTTAAAATGAAACATTATATATTTTTTTAATTTAAGGTGCTTACTTAGACATTGCACTCTCTCAGAAAAAAAATTCAGACTGATCTGCAAATTTAAAGTGCATTTAATTTTATATCATACATTATGGTGTATCGAACGAGTCTTTAGATTTAATAAACTCTTATCTCACAGGTAGAACGCAAAAAGTATGTATTAATGGAGCTAAGTTTTCAGGATCGCCTCTAATTATGGGTGTACCTCAGGGATCAATATTAGGACCGCTACTGTTTCTTATATATATAATATATAAAGACCTACGTGAGATGGTGTTATTTGCGGATGATACATCGTTAATTTTCAAAATTAAAAGGGGTCAAGAATCCTTTGACGATGTCAATAATGCCCTCTCGCTTGTGTTGCATTGGTTTAGTACTAACAATCTTTTGCTCAATGCAAACAAAACAAAATGCATAAAATTTACAATGCTTAATGTAAGGGAGGTCTCAACGCATATTATTGTAAAAGATGAACAACTAGATACGACAAATTCCACTACGTTTTTAGGAATAACTTTAGATTCCCGTTTGCAATGGGGTGCTCATATTGAGGCTTTGTCAGGGAGACTTAATTCAGCCGCTTATGCTGTGAGAAAGATAAGACAAATGACTGATGTTGAAACGGCAAGATTAGTGTATTTTAGCTATTTTCACAGTATAATGTCATATGGAATACTGTTATGGGGCTCAACTGCAGATATTGAAACCATCTTTATACTGCAAAAAAGAGCTGTTCGGGCTATTTATAACCTTAGACCACGAGACTCTCTAAGAGAACTATTTAAAGAAATTAACATACTTACAGTTGCTTCTCAATATATTTATGAAAATATTATGTATGTTCGCAAAAATGTACACTTATTTTCCAAGAAAAATTACATACATAAGTATAATACGCGGCATAAAGATAAACTTGTCGTTTCAAATTTCAGATTGCACAAGGTAGGAAGTTCATTCATGGGAAAATGTATTCGTATTTTTAATAAATTACCACAATCCCTTGCTGAACTGCCAGTATTTGAACTTAAATTACATGTTAAGATGATTTTAATGAAAAAGGGTAATTACACCGTTAGTGATTCTATAAATGGTAAAAATGTGTGGATTTATAACTGCTTAGCTCGCACCGAAACTTGTAAAAATATTAATTTTAAAAGAGGCTGACAACATTGACCGAGTTTCTTGCGCTGCTTCTTCTCGGCACTAGCCCACAAATTGTCCCGAAGCAGTGGTAGTCCAAAAAAAAAAATTGGGACGTGTAAAAGTGCTTTCAATGGCCTATTTGCAAAAATAAATGATTTTGATTTTGATATCAATGCAAGAATAATTACTTTCCTTGAAATCGATACATTTTTCGTAAAATCCAACTAAAAATTAAAAAAGCGGTTCAAAGCACTCATGATTTTTAAAACTGTAGCAACTTATGCTCTTTTAAATTGCCAAAAAAAAAAGTCTCATGTTAACGAACCAGAAAAAAAGTTACGATTTTTTCAAAAATCTAAAAATAAATAACATTAATTTCCAAAAAAAATATTTATTAATTCTTTCACCTAAAGGCAAATGTTCAAAATGCCCACCGTTGGCTTGAATACAAGCTGTCAAGCACAGACACATTACATTTTCTATACCGGGTATAGGAAATGTAATGTGTCTGTGTGCATTGTCAGTTCAAGCATGGCTCAATCGGCGTCAATTCATTTTATAAAGAGTCGTGTAAAAATTTTGACTGGCCGAGGAAAAGGAATTCCTCTAATTTTTTTCAAAAAAATATTTTCTTTATTAGTTTCGTGGAAAAAGTTTTTTCCCCCAGAAAAGGGAAAATACCCTAGTTTACCAACCGTAAGCTAGGCGTTATTAGCGACAAGTTATATTTGCACGCGTAGTTTCCCCAGTACCTCATTATAATAGTAGGAATTAGTCCTAACAATCATACTCACAATTATATTTTAGCTTCGTGATAATATTTTAGCGTCGTACTTATATTTTGGCGTATTATCACTTAAGAATTGTTTCCTTGATCACAAATAAATAAACTTTGTTTGTTTGTAAAAAATAGACAAACTTGCATGTTCGCGTAATAGTTTGTAAGTGATTATTATCGCTTTTAAATATGGTGCTAATTTATCACTTAACTTCCTTCAAGGGGGTAATTCTAATGCTCAAATGAGGCAACGTTTTTAAGGGACTAACATTAAAATCTAAAAACAAAACTCTTCCCCGTACTAAACTACCGATCAGCTGATATAGTCAAAGCTGATCGCCTATTTGTATCAAATTTTTCTTGCAAGGTTATTTTAAATCGGAAATGTTGACCTTAGACCACTTTTAAGAATCAGTATTTTAATTATACAATCAGGTATATACCTACATTTCTAGTGTCATCACTACATTTTAAATAAAATGTACATTTATCTAAGTAGTATCAGTTTATTTTCTTTTCCTCGTGTCAATGGCAATTCTCTTAAATTTTTGATGACTACTATTCCACCACACAAACCGCACTATCGGTGGTTCATAAAATTTCGTTTTATATAACTTTTGACTTATTTGTGTTTCTCAAACCATTCTTAATGTAACAAGTAGATCTAGGTACGTGTCAGGTCACCTTGCACCCTGTATATAAAAGCGAGCGCTAGGGTTGTGCGTAGATCCTTAATCCCGCGCTCCCTGGGGTCAGTTTACTGTTATGGCCGCTCAGCGATCGCTTATGAGCATTTCTACAGAACTCGCACGTTACGTGTTGGAGACAAAAGAGCAGGACCTTAGAGTTAAATGAATAGTGTGAGGGGTGATTTGACTGAGAAGGCAGTGACTAACTCTATGACGATTGACTGGATTGCATGGAAGAATATACTGCGCCGACCCCAGATGACCTAGGAACAGGTCAGGCGAATGATGATAGAAGAAGGAGCAAAAATGATCTGATCTTTAAGCTAGAAGTATGATAGTATAAAAGTTTCTGTGATTGTTTAAACTAGGATCACCAGACTGTCTGTCAATAATTGTCTTAAATCCCCAACCATTATACTGGCACAGGACAGACTATTGTGCGTAAAAAAAAGAACTAACAGGTAAATGTAGAAGTACAAAATCAGTAGATACTAGATATTATTTTGTACAAAACTCGTAAACCACTGAAAATTTTAATTCATAATTGGTTCAAGATCATACACACTAAAATAATATTTAACTGAATTTATTCAAAGTGGTTTAATATAATAATAATATAAATATTGTATTTTTTTACTATTATTTTCAACATACAAGTTCGCTGTATCTTTACTCTAAAAAAGTATAAGAAATCTACATAGTACGTTTACTTTTCTCACTTGTCTCACTTGTCTTTGTATCACGTAAAGTCAGAAACGTGTGAATTCTGTAGAATAGCTCGTAAGCGCTCGCTGAGCGGCCGTAACAGTAAACTGTCCTCGGGGAGCGCGGGATTTATCAGACAGGTACCTCCCTAGTGCTCGCTCACTTATTTATTATCAGGGCGCTATGGTGACCGACAAGTTTCTTCTTCGAATACAATTTTCTTGGCAATGAGTTTGACTATTTGTACTATTTCTAAATGCCACCTTGTCTTCCGTACCTACTTTGTTTCTTTTGTGTGGTGGGTGCAATAACGAGTATGCATACATCTAACACCGTAATCCTAGCCCAGAACACCTAGACAGGGAAACAAACCCGGGAACCCCTGCGCTTAGGGCGTAACGGCGCGCGCGACACTACGCCAATTGGGTCGTCAAATTAAAATAGCACGTTCCGTTTTTTTCCCTAAAAAATATTTAAATTTAAACTTAACTAACCTAATCCTGAAAAAAAAAGAAATTCAAATTCAAATTCAAATTTTTTATTAACCATTTCGTTACATTGCATAACATTGGTACGTCAAAATTTACAATTTCCATAATTACATTGTCAAATAATTTACGATCACTTAATTTATAACTGAAAAATAATTAAATATAAAAATAAAATAATTTAAACTTAAATAAATTAAATGTCAATAGAAATTAAATTTTGTGTGTAAGTCAGAAAATGAACATTTCATAAATTCGTTTACATCATAGAAAGCATGATTTAAGAAAAATACCTTAATCACTTGTTCGAACGCATTAAGAGGAAGTCTTGTAATTTCTGATGGTAATTTGTTAAACATATGAATTTTTAACGAAAGGCCTTGTTTATGGGCTTTAACCAGTCTAGTTTTTGGGATACACAACTTCTCCCTATTTCGCGTGTTATAATTATGTACGTCCATTTTCATTGGCAGCTCCTTCTTATGCTGGTGGACTTCTAAAAGCGACTTATAAATAAAAAGTGATACCACTGTCATTATCTTAGCCTTTTTAAAATAGGCTCTAGCTGACGTTAACCTTTCCAATCCATAAATAATCCTTAACGATCTTTTTTGACAAATCAATACTCGTTCTATTTGCGGAGCATTTCCCCAAACTGTTATCGCGTAACTAATAATTGAGTGACAGTAAGCAAAGTAGACCGATACTAGAGTTTTTCTGTCAACAATAGGCCTAAGTTTGAATAAGGCATAATTAGCGCTAGCTAGTTTTTTACAAACTTTATCTATATGACTTTCATACCTTAAATTAGAGTCAATTGTACAACCTAAAAATGTCACCTCGCTATTCATAATTTTATTTGTTCTTTTGCTTGCATAATTTAGTACGGTACTTTTGTCTTCATTTAATATTATCCCATTGGCTTCAAACCATTTTTTTAATTTTATTACAATTTCGTCAGTCTTTTCTGTTAAATTAGCTATATTATTATCTTTAACGCCTACTTGTGTATCGTCAGCAAATAGTGTAACCAACGCCCAGTCTGGTAAATTAATTGCAAGGTCATTCACATACACCAAAAACAACAACGGTCCCAAGATGGAGCCTTGCGGAACGCCAATATGACTGTGTAGTATGTCCGATTTAGTGTCATTTAATTTAACTATTTGTGTTCTATTACTAAGGTAAGACTGCATCATACTTAATTCTTTTCCTTCGAATCCGTAAAATTTTAGCTTATGTAACAAAATGTCATGTCGCAAACAATCAAAAGCCTTCGACAAATCGCAGAAAATACTAGAAACTT
This sequence comes from Anania hortulata, assembly GCA_963576865.1. Lineage (NCBI taxonomy): Eukaryota > Metazoa > Arthropoda > Insecta > Lepidoptera > Crambidae > Anania > Anania hortulata. The sequence continues at coordinate 6,193,503 of OY756400.1, forward strand.
TCTGCGATTTATCCAAAGCATCTAAGATAAAGTATACCGTTTTTCTAATGGCCATCTCGGTCGATCTATTTTTGCGAAAGCCGAATTGGCAATCCGTAAAAAGGTTTCTATTTTCAAAATGGTCTATAATTCTTGATTTCAAAGCAGTTTCTAAAATCTTAGATAGAACTGGTAATATACACACGGGTCTGTAATTGTCAATAGCGATAGCTTCTCCTTTTTTATACAATGGTACGATTTTTCCTATTTTTAAGTTATCTGGAAAAACACCCTCAGTAATAGCATTGTTTATAACGTCTAAAACTAAATCAAGCATGTTTTTGTTGCCCATAATAAGTTCTTTAATTGTCTTTGTATTCATGTCGTATATATCTTTCGACGTTTTACATTTTAGATTTCTAATTATATTCTTAAATTCGGTCTCATTCATTTTTGAAAAATAAATTCTTCCGTCTGTTGGATTTTTTAAATACCTGTCACAATTTTTGGTCTCAATCTCTAGATTTTTTGTGAGTTTGCTGGCTATATTACAAAAGAAATCATTGAAACTGTTTGCTATATTTTTACTACCCGTTACGATTTCTCCAAGTTGATTTTTGATTTCAATTATTTTATTGTTATTTAGTGATTTTCTTTGTTGTTTTTGTTCCTTAATAATGGTCCATGTTGTTTTTATTTTGTTTGATGATTTTTCAATTCTAATTGCGTTCCTAAGTTTTTTAGCTGCCTGCAATACCTTTCTAAATGTTCTTTTAATTTTTTTTATTTTGGTTTTTCTTTTAATGTCCGGATACAAGTTTTGTAATATTTCAAGTTTCTGAAGGTTATTTCTTGATACTAATATGCCTTTCGTTGTCAGATTCTTCTTTTCGTTCCTAGATTTAAATGATTTTAAAGGAAAAGCAGTGTTATAACAATATTTTATATGGTTCATCAGAATGTTCATTTTCTCATTTACGTCAGGTTTAGACTTTATATCGTTTCTTACACATTCGTAATCCTTACAAAACAAATAATGAAAATAGTTTTTATTGGCCTGCGACATTATTCGAGATGTAATAATATTCCCCTGTCCTAGTCTAGGTTTTTTACGATTTAATTTATATTTGATTTCAATAACATTATGATCTGACAACTTTGTACATAATACTTTTCCTATGTGATATCGAAAATTTTCATCATCATTTAAAATAAAATTATCAATACAAGAAACAGATTTACCTTTGGTACGAGTTGGATCTTTTATAACAAATTTACATTTAAATTCATCTAATAATTTTAAAAACTTACGCACTTTATTGTTTGGTTTTAGCAAATTTAAATTAAAGTCACCTGCAATTACGATTCTTTTGTCTTCCTTACAAATTTTTTCAAAAGCTTTAGTCATTACATTTTCAAATATTAAATAATCGTGGTCCGGATTATACACACAAATTATAACCAATTTATACAATTTTAATTCTATTGCTGCCAACTCACAATTCATCTCAAAACTTAACTTAACTATGTCGTGTCTTGTTTTATATTCAAGTGAGTCCTTAACAAAAATAGCGGTGCCTCCATGTCCAAATAAAGTCCTGTTATAATATGAAGCAAGTACAAAACCTTCAAGTGTCATTATATCCAGTTTTAATTCATTCGCCCATGTCTCTGATAGACAGAGCACGTCGCAAATTGTATTTTCCGTTAGTAATTCTAGTTCTAGATATTTATTATTAATACTTTGTATATTTGCATGCACAATCGTTAACCATTCACTGGGGTCTTGTGTGTTTCTAGAAAAAAATGGGTATGATCTGCGTTAGGGTTTATAAAGCGTAGGCAAGAAGAAGCATCAAAGTAACTATTTGTAATACTTCTTATTATTTCTTCTGTCACGATTTTTTTAACTTTTGTATATACTGTTCCATTTAGATCGAGATATTTAACATTCTCGGATACTGTTGCTAAGCGATGCAACTCTTTATTGATGCTGGTGATTTTATCATCATTTATGCTGTCATATAAAACACTCACTACCACAATGTTAAATTTTCTGTTCTCTGTACTTACTATTCTTCTTATTTCTTTTACATAAGATGTCTCCATTTTATTTTCGCTATAGTATCCTACCAGTATCACTGCTAGATCATTATGTGTTAGTTGTTTGGTATGTAGGTTAAAGTTTCTGAGAATATTTTCAATTTGGGCTCCTGGCTGACAGTGATTTATGATTTCTATGTCATCTAATTGTTTTATTATTCTGCTTGCTAGTCCACTTCCTATAATGTCCGAAAATATTTGTACTTTTTTAGTCCTTTTTCCATTTCCTTTTTTGTAAGTCCTCGATGCGTTATCATTTTCTAATGTTTTTATTTCGTTTTCTTTTTCTTGGAGTTTCGATAAGACCTTTTGTGATTTGTGTACTTTTTTATTGTCTTGTATATTTGGCGAACATATTTTTTTTACAGTGTTACGTGTTTCTAATTCCATTATTTTATGTTGTATTTTATTTCTCTCTATTTCAAAATTCTTCAATTTCTTCTGTAAATTTAATATATTTCTATTCTGTGTTTTAATTTTTTTTAAGAGACTTCTGGATGTATGTTGTGTTTTTGGTTTCAAAAACAGTTTAATTTTTCTATTTTTCTTTCTTTTACTAATTTTGTGGTTCAGATACATTTCAGTCTGAGTCGCTGCAACCTGTTTTTTAAGAAATAGTGATTTATTTATACAATTTACTGACCTAGGTGACAATATACCACGCATTTTTTCTGGCGCTGGAGTTTGTATGGTTCTCAGTGTTTTTATTAAAATATGACAATTTTCCAGTTCTTTTTGTAGATTACTGTTCTGCAATATCAGATTATCGACTTCTATGTTTGCAGCTTGAAGCGCTTGGTTCAGGTTTTCAATTTGCATTTCCAAATCAATAATACGTGAATTATTATATATTGAAACATCGGGTAGGCTTCTTATAGTTTCATCACATAGAATAACTGAATCATTGGCCATTGAATTTAAATAATCATGACGTGAAACATCATTTTCGGAATTAAAACGCCTAATGCGCCTAAATGTTATGTTGTTGTTACTTATATCCATCATTAAACTTTTCTTTGTGTATAAATATTCTTATTATTATTATTTTTTATAAAAGAAAAAAAAAAAATTTTTTTTTCTGATTCAAAATAAACTTTTATGATGTACAAAATATTTTTTTTTCATTATGCCGAGATAAGCTTGAGAGATTTGAACTCGCTTCCTCTTGCGTAGCACGTAGATTGAATCGGTTCTGTTACCACTACGCCAACAAGCACTTATGGAAAGTGGTGAATTTAAGTCTTATACTTTGAGGTAAACCGTTACGATATTTAGACTGTCGTTGCTCTTGTGTATATTACGAGACGAGATTTACATTTACCGTCACTTGCACAAAAAATAAGCCCACTTCGGTTCAGTTTTGGTCCTTATTTCTTACTAATAGATTGTTTTCAGCCACAGTCTTATCACTAAAGTATGCGTCCGTTACTTATGCGCGTTGTAGATAATATTTCGCACCAACTAATGCATGTTTAACCACTTTTCTAAATTTATTTTTGAAGAGCACAAATACAACACCCTCTCACTTAAACGACCCGCAAGTCAACTACTCTAGAAAACAAATTACAAATGAATTAAAATAAATACCTCTGCCGATATTTTATTTATATATTCCATTGAATATAGGTGATATTAATATTAAAAGAAGCCATCAAAATTTCTAGTAAAAACCTTTAAATCTGCTTATACTATATTTTCAGATTCAGTTGATTTATTAGTAATTTTTGCCACATTTATTATTTTGAGCTGTTTCATAATAATTATATTTCTTGGGAAATTGCTCTTAACAATTTCATTACTTTTGAGTAGGTAGGTACGCACTTCGTGACATCTTTGGATTTCTTACTTACCTACTTCCAAGAAAAAATCAAGAGCTCTTTGGCTTTGGAGGGGCAGGTGAGGGTAGATTATTGGTGGTCTTTAATAAAAATAACTATATTATATAGAGATAATGGTTATGAATGTAAGTTTATTTAAATAGATAGATGCTATTATGGTAGGCTAGGTATGGTAGGTAAATAGGCTTATTATGGTCTTGTCAGAGACAAGATGGAGATGGTATACTTAGGTCAAGCTGCCAGCAACGGGCGAAAAAGAAATGCCGTGGATCGGGCTCAGTGACGTGCAGTGGGAGAGGCCTATGTCAAGCAGTGCATTGTGGGTTGATAATAATGGTGACGAGGCTCATTATGTCGAAAAAATGCAGTTTCCAAAGGATGTAAAATGAGGTATTATTTAACTTCGAGATTCGAGTCAGCGATTTTAAAGCAAATTACACAGTCGGAGTCGCAGGCTATGTCTATGTTTTAAAAACCGATAAACAAAAGAAAAACACGAAAAATCATTCCATCTAATCCCCCGTCATCCCTGTAATCAACATTACATTTAACCTACAGAATTTCTAACCGGCAAATTCAATCAGGAGGACACTTGAATCAGTATTATCATCTCCAATCGAAGCAAAGACCGCCAAATATGGCGAATTCTCCCCTAGTCCCAAACGGAAATCTATATTAATAGTTGAATCGAAATCCTGTAACTAACTCGACCGGATTACTCGGACCTCTGATCACTTAACCGAGTTTGGATACTAACTCCAGTTTTGGAGGTTTGTACGGAGGTGCAGAGACCAGGTTGGAATGGTCGATGTCTTTATGCCTGACGATGCATTCGCCAGATTATTGTCCAGAATGAAATTTACCGGGAAAATCTCGGGCCATCGGCGGAGAGAAGTTAATTTAGGAATAATTGGTGCTTTGGTGGAACAGAATTATTGGTCGTAGTACCTTTGTGGAGGCTATCGCAAGATAGTTTAGTGGATGATTCGCCGGAATAGCAAGCGCAATACGGTCTTAGAAATTCAGTTGTGCCTTTTCTGGACCTACCTTGTTGTTCGACCAAAACATTTTCGAGCAATCAGGATTTTGTTCTTTGTTGTATGTGAACTGCAGTTAAATGTTAGAATGTTAGATCGGAATTTTTAACCGGAATATTTTTATTAAAGATTATAGAAACATGTTAAGGACTTATTCTGGTGCTCAAATAAAATGTTTTCTCTGAATTTGTTGACCAATCATTATGATGTCATTTAGGATATTTTTTTGCGATTTTTACCAGAAAATAACTTGAAGTAAATATTTAAGCGTTTAATGTATTGTATTTGCATCAAAAAGTTCTGATTCTGACTAAATACTGAAGACTTTATACATAGCTACGTGCACTGTACGTAGTAAGGCAAAACGTAATCTGTAAGAGACATTTTAAAAATGACAAGAAAATATACCATTTAGTATTCAAACAGAGTTTTTTTGATGTTTTAAAACAATAGGTAACTCCTTACCATTGCGGTTGGTTTTCTTTTGAAGTAGCTTAGAATCAAACTCTATTTCAATACCTTATTCCAAGAAAGTTTGCGGCAAGCTATTCTAAGCGGTCCAGCGACTCCCAAGTTGGCCAGTGGTCGTCTCGGATACTTTTTTTTCTTTCCAACCAGACTTGGAAACTCTTCAGACTGCATTGGCGTTTTGTTGTTCTTTTTTTTAGGGAATACTTTTCAAAATTTAAATAAATATTTCAATTCGTATTTGCTTGCAAGTTCGATTGATTGGAAAATGTGGCATACTTGTCAACTGTGCCATCGAAAATAAACCAGTAAAACCGTTAAACTTGTTTCAAATTAGTTCTTAGTCTGTAAGATTTTATATATTCGTTTGCACACTTGACTAACACCTTTTAGCTAGTACGTGAAGTGGGGTACATAAAAGTCTAGTTAATACTCGATAACTTTGTTTACACTCTTAGAATAGCAACGTCTAGCGCTCTTGTCGAAATTATGTTGATGTCGTAGCCAGATCGTAAAATTGATCAATTCATGATGTGACCGATCATTTCATAAAATGGTGGTATTTCATGATATGGCCAACTAAAACTGACCATATCGTTTAAACGTCAACATTCGATGAAATGTCAATCCACGTTTGGCGATATCATTAAAATAAAAATATGTTTACAAGTTACGTGAATTTGTTTAATAATTGTAATCTTGGTCGATAGATAAATTAAACATTTTAAAAAGTTATTATTTTTAAACATAACTAATAAATAAAAACACTTGAATAGCTAAATAACCTAACTAACCTCTCAAATTACGTTCCGATCTCCTCGATTTTTGACGTTGCGTTCGTTTTTTTGAGTGACTTCATAAAAATCGCCTAGCTTAGTGTATATTTCACTGCACTTTCACCTTCAATTTACACATTATTATTCACTTTTAGAATAAAATATTTGTCCGCCGCCATTACTCATCACAAAAACAAAGCAACATAAGCGCCTCTACCGGTGGGTAATGTATCGATTTTATGATATGATCACTAATGTTTGACCATTTCATGAAGTATTCGTGCGTTTAGCTGTTTATATCGTCAAACGCTGAGTATTCATTGATCTGGTCAGACCACATCATAATGTAGGCAGCGTGTTCTGTTCTATATCATGAAATACCACCATTTTATGAAATGATCGGTCACATCATGAAATGATCAATTTTACGATCTGACCACGACATTGACGGTATGACGATTGATATACATATATTTCATCATCATCATTTCAGTCGTCCGACGTCCACTGCTGTAAAAAGGCCTCCTCCAATGATTAATCATTGAGGGGATTGCCAATACTCGCCACGTTTAGCAGGCGGGTTCGCGAGCGCAGTTTTTTATAAGATTACGCACGCAGACGCTGCTGCCCGTCTCGTGCTACAGGAATTAGTTGCCTCTTACGACACGCCTCCTGTTAGCGGTGGGGAAGTGTATTCTTTACGGCTGTCCCCACACGGCACCACGGTTACATATATTTAGTGTAATCAATTAGGTATCCACTTGTTTAAAGCGTATAACCTGGCTGTCTGTTATATGACTACCATATACTAACGATAAACTCATCGTTTTTGCCTGTGTGGATGTTTAACCTACTTTAACAACGTAAACAAAGATGTTATTCTTGAAAAGTATTTAAATTATCGCATTAATTAATCAGCTCCGACAGCCACTTCTGAAATTGTTAGCAACTGTCATTTCAATAATACAAACAACTTAAGTCCTCCAACAAATGGAAATTCGACACAACTTTCAATTTGATTTACCCGTCGCAATTACCGCTCGTTCAACTTATTATCAACCTTGATACTTTGTAATAAGATTAGAACTGGAATGCGAGAACAATGCTCCCACTTCATCCTAATGTCCTGTAACATTATTTGTGTAAGACCTTAGTCTGTCCCATCCCAAGATTTTGTTACTAACCTCTATCCGTATAACCAGTATGTGCCGATCTCCCCTGCCGCCTGTAACGTATGGTTTTCAGGGGTTTTCGGGTGTGCGATGATAGTGTTAGAGGGGTCAAAGATAATGGGTGATAATGTAGTATCGTGTGTATCCCTTTGGGGCGTTTAACACGGAATTCGGGCCTTAACGTTGGCCCGAGTAATTACTAAGCATTGTTGGTACATAGTTAAGGGTATCACGTTGGTGAATAACTAAGTCCTGGGACGAATTGAGGATCCTGGACACTATGGCTTTGGTTTGGTTTCTCTGTAATTTATCGTTCGAGAATAAACCTCGCTAACCTTTCGGTGGTCACCTTAATGCTGTAAGAAGCTTAAGAGACCACAGGCTTATGACTTGGGTTTTTATTTGATTTATATTTATAAGTGTCTTTATTTTTACGAATAACACGGATAAAGATCACCTTTTAAGTAAAATAGACTAAAATGGTAGTAGGACACAGACACTATCAAAATAAATATACAATAAAAATACTTTTAAAAAGTTAGTCTGCCGCGATTAAACTTGGCGGTTGTATTTAAAAAGTAGGTCTGTCTAAATCAGATAAATTTTTGATTTTTTATTAACGTTTTAAGAGGCTATTATAAATTGGTTCAAGCATTTAAAAGTTAGTAAAAATAAATAAAAAACACACTGACATAAACCTTAAAAGCATAACACATACATTTTTCTAAAAAAGAAATAGCTTGCTTTATTAGATAATAGGTACATAATAGCCCAAAAAGTAAGATAATAAACAAACCCGCTTAAAGGAACTACTAACATTATCTTCAAAAGAGGATTTCACAAGAAAAACCAATTATTTCGAGACAATCAAGCGATAACAGCAAGCATTTTAGTTAATTCCGTGTAAGCGCATTTGCGGCTTTGTGAAACCTACCTACTGATATAACATTATTTATTGCTGAGTGATTCTTGGTTCCGTTTTTTTAGAACAAAGAAAAAGGTTGCTATGAAATGAGAGAAATAGATTATTCATTTTTATTCAATAAAGTTTTCTTTTATATGGAGTAGCGCGATTACCTAGTTTTTGTTAATTTTACTAAGAGGATTGTATCATTATAGGTATAAGTATTGTTTCCTATGGAATTCTTATGGAATTCCATTAGAATTCCGGGAAAACAATGGAAAACAAGCAGTTGTTATCTGACTAAATGTGTCTGGCTTGTGAGCAAACTTCATTGGTTTATGGCAGTGCATTCATGTAAAATGTGTATGTTGTTTTTGTAAAAAGATCATTCTTAATGAAAAAAAAGTTCCAAATTGGTCGAGATTCATGTTGTGGTAGGGATAAACTGTTGACGTTACATAACAGATAAGTATTTAAGATAAAAATAATTATTAAAGGCAATAATCATTGAGGTAAAGTGTAAGAAAAAAACTTAATTTGACTAAGAGTCTTAACTCATATGTCTATGCCGTGGCGTTCCATGGGGCTGGTCTATGTCTATCAGTGGACTTCAAAATACTGATAATAATGATGTCTATTATTAATATCAGATGATTTTGGCACCACGATCTTTGATTTTGGGTCCTCGAAAAACTTCTGCTTTTAACTTTTTTCCATCTACCACACGCTAAATCTAAACTGAATATGATCAAGCCACAGATATCTAAAGTGTCAAATAACAAATTACTTTGACAAAAGAACGCAAAGCCCTCAGGTTGGCAACATGACACCCCAAGCCTGCTCACGCTCAGCCGGGGATCCTAAAATCCTCAACACGTAGTTGAATTAAAATACCTCGTGACCCTTTTTCATTAATAAGAGATCTTCGCCCCACACTGAATATTTATGCTGACGTGGGTGGTGTAAGAGAGAAGCTTCAAAAGATCTTGGAGAAATTATGCGATGTCGACAAGTTGATTGGGAATCAATAGACTATAATTGACTATCATTGAATATTGCTGATAAAGTATGCACTTTTTTCATAATAGAAAAAGTAGGCGCTTAGAAATGTTTTAATGATGAAAATGATGAAGGATAGCATACAAGTCTTATTAATTTATATCATATAACGAGCGTTGATAGGAATTTGTGTTTAATTGTAAAATACAGTTTGCAGTAGTACCAAATGGTAGTATCTTCTAAATGCTGTTCCCGACCATCTCTGCATAGATTATTACAAGAATATAGATTTTTTAATATAACAAAAAAAGTATTGATCTTAAAAGTCTTTAATTTTTTTTATTTTTGCTAGAATCTATAATAATTTTTTGAGTTCAAAACACAAAGTCACAATGGATTATAGAGTGAAATTACACGACGAATGTGTAAGAATGTCAGAAAATTGGCCTAAAGTACAAAGAACAAAATAGATAAAAAAAGCGGCCAAGTGCGAGTCGGACTCGCCCATGAAGGGTTTCGTAGCAGCAAGTAACATAGTATAAAAGTTCTTGTAGTTCGTTGTACCTTTGATCGATGTTTTAATAGTGTAAATTGCGGTTTACGATTTATGACGTATTAAAAAAAACTACTTACTAGATCTCGTTCAAACCAATTTTCTGTGGAAGTTTGTATGGTAATGTACATCATATATATTTAAGTATTCTCTTATTTTAGAAGTTACAGGTGGGGGGGGGGGGGACACACATTTTACCACTTTGTAAGTGTCTCTCGCGCAAACTATTCAGTTTAGAAAAAAATGATATTAGAAACCTCAATATCATTTTTGGAGACCTATCCATAGATACACCACACATAAGCGTTTGATAGAAAAAAAATGTTTGAGTTTCAGTTCTAAGTATGGCGTAAAAATTTTAGTTTTTGTTTCTATTTTGTGTGAAAATCTTAATGCGGTTCACAGAATACATTTCTCGACCTCAGAAGCATAAGGTCTGATGTGTGCAAGGTTTTTAATCACACATCAGACCTTATGCTTCTGAGGTCAAGATTTACTTACCAAGTTTCAACAGTATAGTTCTAAAAAAGTGGCTGTGACATACGGACGGACAGACAGACAGACATACATGACGAATCTATAAAGGTTCCGTTTTTTGCCATTTGGCTACGGAACCCTAAAAATGAACCGTTTACTCATTTGCAATTCTTTATTCTGACGTAATGAAACGAACCGTTTTTGAAGAGATTGTTAACTGGTGATGAAAATCCATAGTAGTCCGTAGAAACTATATTATGTTTTTTAAATTATAACAGCCTTAGTACTCCTATAACTTGAACCACAGACCCAAATTGGAGACGTGGAAGCGGTTACTTGATTTTTCTGATACATTTTCATGAGGCTGGCTACATAGCCGTGTGTATGGCCCTTTTTGTTAAGATTGGGCCACTAAAAGTGTTAGATCAGAGCTCGCTAGTGGCTACATGGTGATAGTGGCTCATGTTTATTTAAAGGTTCAACAAGGTGTTTAGGGGGCGAGCGGAGGAGCTGCATAAAGATAGAAGTAAGAACATTGAGACTAGGCTTCGTTCCTTAATCCTTATGTACGACTAAGTTATTAAAGTTTTTTTTGTTCTTTGTCATCAATCTTTCTAATGCTTAATAATAGGGATGAATTATTTTTTCCGATATTATATTGTGATATAATAACTGTGACAAAAGTAGTTAAATAAAAACATAAATACTTCGTTTACCTCGTAGAGACAATTATATTATTTCGTGACCCCTGTTTATTACAATGTAAGTCATATCCACTAAGCCTACCGGATCAAAGATGACGTAGATGAATAGTATGGCAAGTAACACCTTCCCAAGTCAAACATAATCTGTACAAGTTTCTCTTTGCCATGTAAAGCCAATCTGAAAAGTCGATTCTTTTCCCCAAACACTTTTAGAAACAAATAAACAAGTGTAACGTTCCGTTCACAGGCTTGCACCTGCAAAGCTACTTAGTTCCGAAACTGTGCGAGTGGCGGCGCTCCGCTCGCTGGTAAACGAGTTAGCGTAGACAAGTTGCGAGTTTAAGGGCCAGTTTCACCACTTGTTCCAGATAACCTATCTGGCACTTTTTTGACAGCTAACTATATGGGTTATCTGTCAAAACAAGTGCCACATAGGTTATCCGGAACTCATCAGCAAGTAGTGAAACTGGTCCTAACATTTCTAGCTAACATTGAAGTAGTAATGATGCGTTATAATTCTTAACAAGAACGATTTGGTTACATAAGAACAAAGATTATGTCCTAATTCTCACGATGAGAGTGAATGAGTGTGAATGAGAGAGTGTGTTTGTCTGTTTATTCGTTGTTTTATACCCGGAATATACATGGTGACAGGCTTGATCGGAGGATTTATTTAATCCGGATGTCTTGCTCATTAAGTGAACGGATTTCACTATTAGGCCAACGTCGCAACACAAAAAAAAAGATTGTCGAGGTTAATGTCAATTTTGTATAGAAGGTTACTTTTTTCCGATTCCGATATTGGAACATCGTAAAGCGATTCCCGCGTCAAAGCAGTCACCCTGTCTGTATATTTAGTAAATGAGTATTCGCAGATAGAGTAGGGAGTAGTAGTCTCTGCAAAATGTCATACTACTACCATAAAACGCTAAAAATAATCTTAACACTTAAGTACCTAATCAGTTACTTTTGGAGTCGGTGCCAGTCAATGAGAGCAATGTTTTCGTTTGCACCGACTCCAAAAGTAACTGATTAGGTACTTAAGTGTTAAGATTATTTTTAGCGTTTTAGTTTTTTGAAGTCGGTTTTTATTTTTTTTATAAAATTAACTTATTTCATTCATTTTAGTGATAAATCCTAATCAAAACAAATCTTACGAGTGCAAACATAATTTAACTGCTGAATACCGATTTCATTTCCTATTTTTCCACCCTTAGGGGAGAAATTGTTCCAAAAATGTTTTATTATAGTATCTTTGAAGTATAAGCTATTCATTAAAAAAAGAATCATCAAAATCGGTCCACATTTGGCAGAGATATAGGTAAGATAGATACTAAAATCAGTTGGCGTGGTACGGAGTTTATGCAATGTTTGATGATTTTCTTATAGATCCCATTATCAGAATTTAACCAAATTTATATGGGACCATTCTGAAAGTATTACCTTTCAAACAAAAAAAAAATTATCGAAATCGGTCAACGCAGTAACGAATGATCGCTGAACATACATAAAAAAAAAAAAAAAAAGATACCGACGAATTGAGAACCTCCTCCCTTTTGAAGTCGGTTGAAAACAGTACCTCGCTAGCATTCTGAGACCGCAATTACGGTCCCCGGCAAGCTGTCTTAACCCTTTTGCAGCTAAAGGGATAAGTTTAACACGTTTCTGTTGTCACTACATAGTATAAAACAAAGTCGCTTCCCGCTGTCTGTTCCTATGTATGCATAGATCTTTAAAACTACGCAACGGATTTTGATGCAGTTTTTTTAAATAGATAGAGTAATTTAAAGGAAGGTTTATATGTATAATACATACATAATATAGTAGAGAAACACTGATCATTTTGCTATGGTATATGTCTATCTCTAAGGGATAACCCACAATAATATTTTTTTATCCTTTACTTTTTACAAGAAATAATGGCTTATTTACGAAGCAATTTTAAGTAATACAGCATTAATCATCATCCAATTAAGTATGTTAAATCCATTGTGCATTTAATATAGATCAATATGCCCTTTACAGCATGTAATTAAATAAATATTTTTGAAGATATTACAGATTTAAAGTGCAGGGACATAGCGGTTGCGGCGCGTGTATCTTTTTCAATGACCATTATTAAATCGCAGGGTGAAACTTTCAACGTTGCAGCGTTGCAGGCTTAGATTTGAACGTTGAGTGTTTTTCACATGGCCAATTATATGTCACTCTTTCAAAGTAACCTATAAAGAAAACATTTTAGTATTGTCTAATGACAAAAAACTGTGAATTGTATATACATTCTGTAGTATATTTAGTATCAGCATTACATCCGTGCGAATCTGGGGTGCTAGTAGTCCTGAAATAAAATCTAAACATCGTCAACAACATGTTAAAAGAACTGCCAGAGGTCCTCTCTTCTCTCCGAACTTCACCAAAATTAAAACACTGTCAATCCAGTTAAGAGTTGAAACAGTTTCGAACTCGTATTAAATTAGATTCGCGATAACAAACGCGACGAATAAGATTCCGTTGTGTTTTGTGGTAAGGGAAATTTGGCCAATCGTGTTCATTGATGAGTGAACCAGATAGCAACACAAATTTGCAAGTTAAGCTTAGTGGCAGCGTCACGGTTGGTAAGCTTTTGTTCAGTGTGCATGTACCGCATAATGTAACATGCATTATTTCTACAACGTTCGGGTTTGAAAGTCAATTACTTCCAAATTATGAGCCCCGATTTATAGATAGATACTCTTTATTAGACACCATACAAAGGAGTTACAATTGATGCTTATAGAGAGATACTGCTGATGGAAAGTGTCTGGGTCTTTAGTCGTTTTGCACCACGAGTTATTCGCCCCGCGGGGCGAATCGCCCAAGACCTTTTTTAAATGGGTCCTTTCGCACCACGGGGCGAATCGCCCAAGACTTTTTTTAAATGGGTCGATTCGGAACGCAGCGAGGAACAAAACAGTTCTGTACAAATAAATAATTGGAATCGTTAAGTTTTTGTTATGAGTCTAAAGCGGACTAGAAAATGAGCATTGGGTCGTTTCGTCCCGCGGTGCGAATCGCCCAAGAGCTCTTTTTAAATGGGGCCTTTCGCACCGCTGTAATTACTGCGGTGCGAAACGACCTATTTATAAAGAGCTCTTGGGCGATTCGCCTCGCGGGGCGAATAACTCGTGGTGCGAAACAACTAAAGACCTAAGTGTCTGATGGCAGAGTTAAATATGTATATATTTTTTTTACAATATTTTAAACAACATATATAAAAAGACATAGACTTAGGAGAAGTTGGTAATGTTTTTACCTAAAATTGTCGTGTCGTGTCTGCGGTCGGCATAAACTAACAGGTTTGCACACGTTCACGATACGTACTAACGATTAGTCACTAAGAAGACTTGGATACTTTTCATTTTTATGTTTAGTATCGAAACAGTCAATAGAAAACTAATTAAGTCATTTTAGTTATTTTGGAAATACTATGTCTTAGTATTATGGTATATAACTAACTCTACATGGTTAATTTTAGTCTATAAAATTCCAATACAATTGTAGAATTGTGGTATTTGAACTTTCTAAATAAAATAATAATACCTATTGACATTGCTGTAAGGCTTAAATCTGCAGAAAAAATACATGAATTAGATGACTTATCTTACTCAATTTTGGCTAAATAGCGACTTAATGACTTTTCGCTCTACAGCGACGATATCCACACGCTATGGCCTAATAACAGTCCTACCTTTTCAACCCTATACCTGTTCGAGGGATGTCTTAAACTATGGTCGATGAAGGGTTATGAGTCAAATCAAACGAGTTTTTTGAGATGAACACAGATTTGATTTAATACGTTTAATACAAGAGCAGCCTCAGTCGAGAGAGTGAGTGAGAGAGACAACAAATCTACGTCACAGTTTGACGTTAACACCGATTTTGAGTGACGTTTATAAATCTAAGTTGGTTGGTGTCTAACGTTAGTGTCGATTCGGTGGGGGGTAGTCGAACGAAAAGCATGGTCGATCTATT
Organism: Anania hortulata; assembly: GCA_963576865.1. Classification (NCBI taxonomy): domain Eukaryota; kingdom Metazoa; phylum Arthropoda; class Insecta; order Lepidoptera; family Crambidae; genus Anania; species Anania hortulata. The sequence continues at coordinate 6,208,524 of OY756400.1, forward strand.
TTAATGGTTTTTATTTATCATTTAAAGAGCTTTAGAGTGCAAGTTTATATTCTAGGTGTAGTTTGTGTTCTAATGTTTGGTGAAGTGATAAAGATCTGAAACTATTGAAATATCATTGTATTCAACGCCGCATCGAGCGTCAAGTGACTTGTCTCAAGACAACTTGCTTTAGACCCGATAGCGTCTTGAAACCTGCTTCTACGGGAAGAGTAGCCTTCACCGAATCCAAGAGAAGCAATAAAAACTAAACACCCGTTATTTATTGTGATCACTATACTGTACTGTACACTGTAATCACTCGACATTGGCAGAATCACCGCTCTGCATATAGAGCGGGATTGAGTCCATTTATATTTAAAAAAACAACGCCATTATATCCATAATGAATATTATTATTATTATTTGTAAAAAAACGGTTGAATAATAAAAATATTAGTCAACGCTAAAATATTTGATGCTATGAATCCAAAAAGCGTACGCAAGAAATATATCACCGGTAGTACAATCTCGGTTCGCTCCAAGTTTTCATATTACTGCCCCGAACAGTTCGGATGTAGCCTAGATAACAGCAGCCTTGTCTGGACCTAGATTTTGTGCCCAACCATTTGTAGATTACGAAAATAGATATTTTTTGCTGTCTATGTAGACATTCCTTATTATTCCTTGAGACTGACTCATGATTTAAATTGTTAAAGATTAATTACAATTTTAAGATATAAGTCAACGAGGCTACTGGAAAGGGGCAACGAGGCCTCTGGAGAGGAAATTGGAAATAATACTTTCAACCACGTAATTTAAGACATAGAAATATACTGGCACAGCCCTTTACTAAACTACATATTATGGTTAGCTCAGGAACTTACCATAATATGTCAATTAAAATATACAATAGAATACCTACTAATATATATATGATATTATAATAATCCAAAGTGTATTAAAAGAAAATTTGAGTTTAAGAGAAAATTAAGGGCTGCTTACTAGAAAAATGTTTCTACTTACTAAAATATATTTTTTGAATGTTAGTAACTCATAAAACCTATTATAAATAATGTTATATATTAAATATAATATAACTAGCTGTTCCCCGCGTCTTCGTTTTCGTGATCTGTAGTTTATTCTTAAAGGCTTTCTGCGCAACTTTCTTACATTTTTTCTGTAAAAACCTTCTATAGAGTATTGAAAATCCTTTAAAAAAGCATGAATGAAATCGGTAAAGTCGTAAGCAGGGATTCATTTTTATATTACATAAATTATTGTTAATACTCGTATGTACCTAAAACCTTACAATTAGAGTTGTAAATTGACGGTCATATGCTATAAGCGTCCGTCATTTATGATAAATGCTGGGTCACATTGGACATTTATTGTCACGATGGTCACATTTTTTTTTTTTTGATAAATTAAAAAAAAAAGAATTCCTCTAAAGTAAGTCTTATATGTTAAGTATTTGACAATAAAAACATACAAAAAAACATGTAATTGGATCTGGATTGAACAAAAAATAAAAACTCGCGCGTAACGATACGACGCTTTTTAGCTTGTTCGTGCAGAAAGATAAATTAATTTTAGAAATTTCATTTCGTTATAGATCATCACTACTAAAGCCTGTCTTTCTTATAATAATGCACTTATTTGTGACCAAACTTTTTTTGTCATAGTTTGTCAATAGAATTGATAATGACGTTAGTGACAATAAATGTCCAAAATGTCCGGTCACATTAAGAAAATGTCTAATTTGCTCGGTCATATGGGTCAGACATTTATAACGTGACGGACACTTTACAACTCTACTTACAATAGATAGTAACTATAGATACTATACTATTTATACCTACCTACATAATGTTACCGTGCCCCTACAGCACCATATTACAAGAGTACTTGTATTAATTGAAGATTTTTGTCGACTATGACTGATTATATCGGGATAGTTATCATGGCCGTTTTTATGAAATTCCTATATTTCCTTAACCTACTACGAGACCAATGCATATTGACATTGATAGAAAAAATATGTTTTTATACTAAAGCACTACTTAAGTTAATTATATTAATAACGTTTTTTTTAAATTCACTATGTATAGAAAAAAATGTCTCTCGTTTAACCTAACACCTGTATATGCAAATCCATAAGGTTTCGATAATGTGACACAAAATGACACCAGTCGACACCAAATATTATACAAATTTGCGTTTACTTTTCGGCCGTGTTACAGAAAAACCCATGTCCTGTGATCGTTTCAAACATTGCTCTAATTATTGTCAAGTAATATTACTCAATAAATACAGATTAGTTAGCAGTGGTTTTCATAAACGAGTACTTCCTATGTTCTACGCCATTTTGTAAAGGAAACAAAATAGAATTATCTTCGGTGGGAAACCACAAATACTCGTAGTTAATGTTGTTTGTATTGTACAAAACAAATAGTATCTTTAGAAGAAAACAAAGCAATCATAATATAAAAGACAGTATAACTATTACTGTCGATCTGTTGCAGTTATATTATAATATCAGACATTTTAGGTCTAGCTTCAAGGGTACTCATAGTATTTAAAATTTCTATTTATTTATTTATTTATTTCTGTATTTATCTAGTTCTTATGAATAGGTAACAAAAGTTTTATATTAATTATTACTGAAAAAAGTTAATCACGGGAAAGGACACAAGTCGTTCTAAGGACTGTTTGTTACATAAACAAACAGATATTTGGAACAAACAATAAAATATTAGGTACCTATATTATTTCTTAATTTTTTTAAAATATAATTTATAGTATAATATAATTGGTGTAATTGCGATTTTTTTGGTCTAATGTAAAAAAGGTAATAAATACATTTATATACATGCTTAGCGACTAAGTACACAGATAACTCCGAAGTAAAAAAATAATAATAATATAAACTTGTCAAGTATAGTCTCAGGCTTGCACTTAGTTTTCGGAATAATACCTTCATTTCGTTAGTCCAAATTCAAATGTTTTTTTTTTCTAGATAGGCGAATAACAAATTGACTTATTTTACATTCTGACTGCGACATTTAAATGACACGAAAGAAATAACCAACAACAATTGCTTACGCGCAATTTGGGCCCCTTCCGATTCCTTTGGTTTTACCAACTTTTGTTTTAACACAAGTTGCGATACTTACAGTTTATTCCTGAATCGACTATTTGAAGTTTGGGGTGCTTTTTAGGTCAAATTTACGGATCATAAAATGTTTGATCCCTTCGTCTTTTATATTTTGTGATGGTAAAGCTTTATAAAGATATATCGGTTATCTAAAGAACGTCGTCGTACCGTCAGTTAACCGAAAACTTTACACGGCAAAATCAGAATTTTCCAGTTTGTAAAAAATACCGGTTAGGTTCAGGCATACATATTTTTTTGTGTTTAAATTACTAGCATAATACTATTTAAAAGAAGGCGATCGTGAAAGGTATTCTCAAGGCAAAAAAGGCGTCATAAGAAAATCTGCGGACTGCTTAATTATTGATTGAAATAACTCAAACCAATCTTCTTTTACAAACTTTCAATAGAGTAGATTTGTATGTTTCTGTCATGAACACGAACGAACCTTCAGCATCAATAAACAACGGGACTACAGGGATATAGACAACTACAGAGAAGCATTTGAGTACAATATCACCTGATGGCCAAAACGTGTTATAGCACTTTAGAAAGTGCTTGCAGACTTGAGTTGTAGCGATCGGAGAAAATATCGGCAGGTACGAAAGGCTGTAGTGTCGCATTCACTACAACCTACTTTTGAGCTATTGACAAAGTAGGAAATTTCTACTCGAATCGGATCGAATTCAATGATCTGGATTCTTAAAATTAGTTGCAAATAAATGAAGAAATAAATCAGTAAATATGCACATATGAAGTGACTAATTCAAATACTTATGATGAGGTCGTATTAGCTTTGAAGCATAAAAAGCAGGATTTTTTTATAAAGATATCTAAATTTCCAGTCTATCTGATACACATACTGAAGCGTAATACCTTCTTAGACCCAGAATATCAATAGATTTCTAAGCAACAAGAAATTACTGGATTGCAAAATACTTGCATCTAATGGAGCATATTCAAAAATCAGCTGATTTACTCTATTGCTCGCAGTTTCCTTCTCATTATCACTAGTTTTAAAGCTCTTGTAACGATGCAGCAGTTTCATTTCCATTCCTCCATTTTATGCCATCTCCTTGGTTTTCTGATAAAAAAAACACTTCTACATTCCCCTCTATTATTAAGTTTATTATTATGTTCAGCAGTGGACGTCCTATGGCTGAAATGATGATGATGATGATGATTAAGTGCCCCAGATTCTTTCCTCTCCCCAAAACCTCCATAATCTTTCTTTCCGTCCAGTGAATAATTTTCATCCATGACCAACACCGTATTTCATTCTACTAATAGAACAAAACTCAATATGAACCCATGGTAAGGCCTCCCGTGCATTTCGGTCACATAGCTCGGCCCTTTTATTCCACGGCCGATGTTTTAAAACTTCTAACTGGAGTCGGAATATGGACTTCGAGTGTGTAAGTAGGCCAACTTTGAATAAGAGCCACTGGTATTGATACTCGTATCTTAAAGTGGAACGTCTGGTCTGCTGTTTCAATTTTAGGTGAACGGTTTATTGGCTGTGGTACAATATTTATTGTTTATTCCTGATGCTTTATTGTATTTGTTGAAATATATGAGGAGGGCATTATTGCTTGGATGTTGTATTGTCTTCGATATAAGTATCTTCGTAAAAATATGCAAAATGTGCGCACATGGAAGCTTTTGTGCAATTTGTATTTTTGATGGATGGAATAGGTAAGTTTGGTTTGACAGTTGTTTTATTTATAAAGTTTACCGAGTCGAATCTTCGGAATGTAAATCGTCTGGATTTTGAATACAGAGAATATTAGGCACATCTGTTTCATCGCTATATTACTTAGTTTAAATAAATTTAATGACAAGAAACCATGGCAGCTTACTTAAACCTTGTTTTTGCATAGAGTTCGACGTTAAAACAACACTGACTAAAGTTTATGTCTTATTACCCCGTTTTAGTTTTAATTTCATAACCATGATAATTTGTAATGAAATATTACTCAAAATGACGTAATCCAGATAACTGTTACCTTTGATAAGCATCATTCGCACAAAGAGCCTTCAATCAATCAGCACTCAATATTCGGCCAAATCACAGCCAATACCCACCTCAATCACGCAGAGGACACTACAAATAAACAGACAACAGACAGACAAACACACGTTGCACATGAACACAATAATTACCCGACCGATGTCCACATTTACATTTCAAATGCGAATGCCAATTTGAACTAGCGCACCTATTCATGTGTCAATAGCGTTTTATTTCCATTTAGAATATTATTTCTCAACTGAAACGATGTTTAAAAAATAAGAAAAAAAACATAGCTGATGCTACGGCTCAAAAAGACTTTACATAGGGAAATGATGATTAATCATTCAATCACACATTTGATGTATTTTTTAGTCGTTTGAAAACGTAAATTATTCAAGAAGACGAGTTCAGTAAAAAGTAAGCTAGCCTATTTCGGTGTCTAGTTTTTTTAAAAATAGTGACAAAGTATTATTTTATAAAAAAAACTAAAAGTCGACTTCAAAAAAATTTTTTTTTTTTTTTACTAAAACATACCTAATCAGTGATTTGTGGAGTCGGTGCGAATGAAAACATTTAATCTCTCCATGACTGGCACCGACTCTATAAGTAACTAATTAGGTATGTACTTCTGTGTAAATATTATTTTCAGTTTTTTAGTTTCTGAAGGTGGAGGTTTTTTTTATGAAATTTACATAATTCATTTATTTTGAGTGATAAATCGTAATCAAGACAAATCATAAGAGTGCAAACAAAAGCTAACTGCTGAACACCGACTCAAGTAATTAATTAGGTATTTATTTTTACATTTCCTGATTGCTTTTTATAATGCTCTGTATTTTCTAATAAAAAATACTAATAGAGAATGCCTTTAGGATAAGTATAGGCTAGTTTCCTGGGTCAAATAAAGATTATTATATTTAGTCCGTCAGTTAGATTATCAAAAAATGTTGGACCCATATTTTGTCTTTTATCAATCAGACAAAAAATGACGAAGATAAAGCGTATCAAAGTGAGCACGTGACGTCACGCCTTGCTAAAAAGTGTCGCAAGGCGTGACGTTACGCGGAACTTTAAGGGGCTATAATATCTTCATAATTTTTTATTTAATTGAGAAAAGAAAAAATACGTGTTCAATATTTTTTGTTATTTAACTGACGGACTAATTAGATTTTTTTAGGAAACCAACTCATAATATTAAGTTCTCCTATTGTGCATTGTTGTTGTGCAATGAAGTTTAAAATAAGTTTTATGACAGCCAGACATGAACCAATAAGTACCAAAAATTATCATGACCTCAAAGTAGGTAACTAAATTATTATGTTGTTTTTCCATCGAGCACCCCTAAGGGTCAGTTTACACCGAGAACACGTTCATTTCACATTTGGATTTTGTATGGAGTTCTTTCTATTCTTAAATTTAACTACTTTTCTTTTCTTAACGATATTGAAGTTAATTGTTGTTTTACCGACAAATAATTAAAGCACGTAGCACGAGACGGGTAGCAGCGTCTGCGTGCGAAATGTTATAAAAAACTACGCTCGCCAACCCGCCTGTCACGCGTGGCGAGTATTGGCAATCCCACCGATGAAAGTCATTGGGGTAGGGTTGTGTTCAGCAGTGGACGTCCTATGGCTGAAATGAAGATGATGATAAAATAAAAATAGTCTAAACATGCTACTCGTATTTCCCTTTATATCAGTAGGATGACTTATATTTTCTAGATTGGCGCTTTGCCTAGACTCCTAGACGATCTCAATCCTAGACTTGATAAATGTGTCTTTACTGTAATTTCGCTATTTATTATTCTAGTCTGGTCTTGTCGGATACAGCGCAAGAAAAATCGTTATCTTTTACGATACGGCTTGCGTTACAAGAGTGAACATGGCTAAGCAGTATCAATTATTTATGACCAAATTTATTCTGCTTGATGTTTCATATTTGGCCTAGTTACTTGCTTATCGGAAGCCTGATCCAGTGGTTAGTGTTTCTGACTACGGCACGGGCGGTCAAGAGTTCGAGTCCTACAAAATTTTACCTGTTCCTATTGTTGTAATCTTCCCTTCCCCTTTCCTTTCTCTCGGCGCTAGCCCACAATATTGTCCCGAAGCAGTGGTATGATAAAAAAATATAGTCCGATTATAAAAATAACATCAAGTCCTTTTTGCTTTAAAAGACCTAACTAGATAACATATAACATAATGATGATAACAGGCGAAGAGTAATGAGAACACCTATAAATATTCAGATACGTTTACTCTAAAGAAAAAGCCTGTTTAATTTAAATTCATGTGAGGGTGGCCTTAATGACATGGTCCTTTAATTCTTTGACGTGGGCGAGGCTCATCTAAAGGTGCCTTTTGCATTTTTGGGCCAAAATTTTTGTAAGGCGGCTTTATAATGTAAATCCTGGTAAATCTTTCCTTAAAAAATTATACAAGTAACACAGAAAGAGAAACTATAATTTGCTGATAAAATGCACTTGGAGTAGTTATTACGTAGATGTTTAATATTAATAATAACAATAATCCAAAATCTTTACTTTTTTTGCTATTAAACAAATTTTCAGAAATTATGTTGTCCTTCAACACAAAAGTACTTGTAATTAGAGTTGCCGCGGTTAGTCGCTATTGTTTGGTATTCGTCATTATCCGTCTTTTTGTATTATTCACCGAACAGTAAATAATAGTGCCTATTGTTCGACAGTGATTTTTTTACTTACAAAAAGGGCTGCCAGCAATAATTTGGCATTATAAAAATTTGGAATTGATATAAAAAATCTTATTCATTACATTGCTATCTTAAAATTTGCAGAAATATCGTTAATTTCCGTAGCAAAATAAATTGTAGAACAAATTTAATTCGATGTTCACTTTGATGTTGTTTAATACTAACTTGACTATCGCAATAAGGAATGGCGAGTAATCGCTAACCGATGTTTCGCATGACCACTATAATTTCAAACCTGAAAGGTATATTTTATGACTGTTTCTTGTTAGGCGAATAATGTCTGGGCGCTGAATAATGTCCTTTGACACTTTGATCTGGCGTTGCTGTTGTACAAGTAACACCTATCCACATTCTTTTATAATCTACATATTGGAACTTATACTTATTCGTTAGAAGAAAGTCTTATTCGCGCCAGGGACAATATGCAGTATGCACCACGTAATATGCTAGTTATGTATTACAATATTTTTCCTAAAATTAAACTAATAGCACGAGTTCTCTTATGGGTAACCAGCCCAAATAAGGAAAAATTCTCACTTTTCTTGCCTTATCCTTACCTAATCAGATCCTCTTTAAATTATAGATTAAAGCCCTCCGTAAGCGGATTACCCCAATTTCACTTAATCATCCCTCAGAATTACTGATGTGGCGGAAAAGCGTTTTCAAATGTACCTTAAGTAAGAAAATATGAGTAAAGTAATGTCATATTTTTTATATTTTAAAAGTGGTTTTGTTAGTTTTTTAAAACATAAACTTTGACATCGATATTCGTCTTATTTATTTGACTTGATTATTAAAAGAAAAAGTCTAATTTTATGTTAAAAAGAGTAATGTTGAAATATCATAAAGCAGTATATATAACGCCGTTGCCGAGATAGTGCGTCATTACAACAGCATTAGGGCCTTTAAAATGCCAGTAGGATGCCCCGATACAATGCCAACCATGCCAACGATCTATAACTCAACGCGCCCTAAACTAGATGGCGCTAGCGTCGTAAACAAGCAAAATGGCCGACAGTTTCCGGTGCACCGTTGGCGCCCGTCACTTCCGCTCCGCAGCCTTTCATAAAATAGATGCAGCATCTGAACGAGTTCTAGAATATGTTGTTAAGTAATTTTACTGTTATATCGGTTATCTGCAGATAAATTATCGTGGTTGCGATTAATATCACAACGATAGAAATTCAAATAAACCTAATATAGAACGTATAACTTTTAGAATGTACTAGCTGTTGCCCGCGACTTCGTCTGCGTGGTCCTTAGGGGTATGAAAAATAGATGTTGGCCGATTCTCAGACCTACTCAATATGCTCACAAAATTTCATGAGAATCGGTCAAGCCGTTTCGGAGGAGTACGGGAATGATTGACATGACATTGTGACACGAGAATTTTATATAAGATTTACATTAGAACAATAATCTATAGGAGATTACTCGTACATACATAAACTAGACAAGCCAAGATTTCATATTTTCATATTTATTTTAAGAGGCCGTCCTAGCAATCTTCTTATTTCTCTACATTTTGTTCTCTGATTGTAAAGACGTGAATGATAATTGAAACAAAGTAACACGTGATTTTAAAAGATTCGTTCTTATTCTTGCATGTGGCGCAAATGGATTTTTCATATTAATTCAAAAATAAAGGTAAAACGCCAATAGTTACTACCCTTATTTCAGAAAAATGACGTTTGATGTAAGTTTGAACATCGGTTTACAAGAGACTACAAGTTATCCAGACAATTCGATTGTAAGGCTCGGACTACATACAACCGGAATTTTTCAGAACTCCATACAAAACGGCTCCGGACAAACCCGGATTCAATCCGATTTCTTTGGGGTTCTGTAAAATTCCGGATGCTTGTAGTCTGAGCCTAACATTTAATTGAAGATATAGTCTGTTTGCACATATGGGTTGCATACCTTTTTTACTTTCTTACAAAATATAGCAGAAAAAAATGGTTAAATAACATACAATTTTAGAAATTTTCATTCAAATATCTTTTTTTTTTCTGTCGTTATGAACAACTATTATAAGATTTAAACACTACACAAAAATCTTCAGGTATACTTTTAAAATAATAAAATTGAAATTTTATGAAAAAAAAAGTTAAGTAGTAAATCTAAGTCAAAATTAACTATAAAATCAAGCGCGCAAAACCTATCGTTTTTCAAACCTAGGTAGGACGTCCACTACCTAAGAAATTATCAATATTATCTTGTAAAGGATCAACATTTTTGACGCTTTATCCCGCATCATAGACGCACACAAGCATATATATATATAATATTTCAATTTTCTACTGAAATTAGGTGCACGGCCTCTTATGTCACGTCCAGCCGGCTGTGTGACCAAAATTTAAGTAAGTATCATAAACGAAGTAAAAATTACTTATACAGTGTAACGAAAAGGTGAAATAAAACTTTAAGGGGTTATTCTACGGCTAAATTACATCAACTTTTTCTATGGGACAAACATCGAATTCGCAAAAAAAAAAACACTTTCCCATACTAAAACGCGACCAGCTGGCATCAGTTTGTATGGAAACGTCAATTTTTTTTTTGAGATTTCTATGTTGGTCCCATAGAAAAAGTTGATGTAATTTAGCCGTAGAATAACCCCTTAAAGTTTTATTTCACCTTTTCGTTACACTATGTATTCGCATGATTTTTTTTGATTTGTATATTCCCTGTTTAAGTAGAGAATGCCTCATGGCATTAAGTCCACCTTATGTATGATTTTTTAATCTGTGCAATAGAGTCTAAATAAATAAATAAAACCATATGTTCCATGGTATAACATGCTAAACCTACTTTTTGGAATACAAATTGTGTAGGTACTTATTATAAGATTAAACGAACTTACCTTAAGTGAAGTTCAATCTTAATTATACGCAGCTGATTGTTTGAGATATATTTACGAGTAGTACCGATGTTCTACAACAGCGTCGGGTCACAATGTTTTAAAGCTGGAAAAGAAAAAACATTTATCCCTGCAAATGGCAACATTTGTTGGTAATGTCATTACGTTTAAAGACAGCCTTATGAGCAACCCTGTAATATACTGGGATAATACAAAGTATTAGTGGGTGGGTTTTTGGGACTGTCATATCTCAAACAATCAGCTGCGTATAATTAAGATTGAACTTCACTTAAGGTAAGTTCGTTTAATCTTATAATTATACTTGCTGATTGTTTGAGATATATTTACGAGTAGATGTTTGAAGTTCGGTTGCGAATAAGTTGCTTATTAGTTTAGAAAATGCAAAAAACATTTTGAAAACTAAGTACAATCTGGAGACGTTTGATGGCAAATCAAAACAAAAAGGTACTTATATTTAATCATATCTTTTAAGTTTAGTGCTAAGGCTGAGTAACTAATGAATTCACGTAGAATGTCTGAAATTCTGAATGCGTCAAGAGTAAAATTACGTTCCATTTAGGTTTCACATAATATACTGCACAAGCCAGGCCACAAAATAATAACTAGTCTATTACAATAGTGTTACATCACACTTTGTTTTTTTTTTTTTTTTTGTAAATATATATATATATATATTTTTTTTTTTTTTTTTTTAATTATCTGATTATAACAACAATGTCCATTGTTAGCCAATTCCATAATTGAGTGATTAAACATCGACAACAATTGGTCCTGAAGACCGGTTGTAAGACAAATATGTTGTTATAAGTACTGTAAATACTTATTTCAATAAAGTGTTTTAACAAAAAAAACAAATAAAAAGATTAAAATGAATATAACGAAAGGAGAGAATCTTATTAAAAAAAAAAACATGCAGGTGCGCAATCATAATATCTTAGCGTATGATTACAATTAATATTTTTACTAAAGGTGGCAATAATGATTAAAAATATTTATACTTTAAATGATAAAAGTCTTTGACTGCCACAAACTAGACACAATAGAAAATCTATTGTTTGCGGCTCCGCGTAGCGCTCAACGTGTTAACAATTAATTAAATTATTATATTCTTTTATTTTTTATCTCAGCTAAGGCCGGTAATCTATAGAATCTGTACGGGAAATTCCAAGTAACTGACCTATGTAATTAGGTTGGCATATTTGTTATTGTTGAGGGTTCATCCTGTAAACAATTTTTTTTTTTTTTTTTTTATTGGTTAAAAACATCAATCGTTATGCATTATGCAACTTTTGATCTAGTCACTTAATGAATGGGTGACCGTGGTTAAACAACTTCAAGTTTAATCACTTTAGTCACTTATTGGATCAACCTCAGGTTTGGTCACTAAATGGATGGGTGACCGGGGTTCTAGAAACCTCAATTTTGGTCACAGATGTACGGATGACCATAGTTAAGATACATCCTTATTGCTACCGAATGTTAATATTATGGAAATAATATTGCATAATTTGGTTGAAAATATCGATTGAATTCAATACGGTAGCTTATGCTTTATATTTAGCAAGATAGAGCGTATAATCGGATCATAAAACCAAATATTTTATCAGTTGATAATATTGTAAACTAACAGAAAAAAAAAAAACGTTCTTTAACAGACTCAGTTATAGCTTTATTTGAATGCAGCAATGTAGGCATAATTTTAATTAATGTAACATTAAGTTATAATGTGAAAGAATGTGTTAATATTTATATATATATATATATATATATATTTTAAATTATTATTATTATTATTTTTTAATTTGCTATGGTAGAAAATATTATTGAATACGATAAATGTATTTATCAGTTCGACTTATCTGTTATAACTCTATATTGCCCATCTCTTATTTTTATTGACTGTTATTGGGCAGTCAACGGGTTAAGTGTTTACCAACAGGGAATGGTTCTATCTGAGACATGTTTCTACATGTACAGGTTAATTATGGTATCTACTAAAATGTCTGGTTACTAGGCTTTGTTTTTGGAATTTACTTCCATATTTTTTATTTATATATATAAATAAAATATTCTTATTGTATTGTACTTATTGTACCTAATTGATTTAAATTAAGTTTTCTACATGAATTAATTATTTGAAGTACAATTATTCTTAATGTATTATTTTCCATCACACATTATTGTCAAGATTGTCATCTTCTTTAGTAATTAGTAATTACAAGAATACTTTGTTCAGAAATTTAGTTACAATATGTCATATTTAAGGAAATTCAAGCCCTGGCATTATGTAATTTTTATCAGGACAACAGGTATTAGACTGTTCCTGTTTTAGTGACTTAAATGAAATAAAAGTAATCTCTAAGATTATATTTAAGGTGATATACCAATAATTACATATGTAGGGGTACCTACTATGTTCTTATTGTGAATTTATCTATTCTTAATTTTGAGAAATGTCTGTCTTAATGGTAATTTAAAAGGGATATTTCAATTTTAAGAAATTGAATAGGTATAATGATTTTGTTAGATTATGATCAGAACTTTTAAGTGATTAGAAGCAGTTCCTTAGCATGTGATAGGGGTCACAGCGTTATTTTATTTTATTATCATAAATATATAAAAAACAAAAGATCTATTGAAATTACTAAATTAGTATTAGGTAAATGATCATCACATAGCCTTTATGTTAATTCAGCGGTTACAGAAGTCTACCTTAATAAGGTTTTATTACATTAATTTTTTATAGTCCTCAATTTATCATAACAAGATATTCAGAAGAAGGTCAGCCAAAGAAAAGATGGTTCCACACATATAGCTTGGGCTCGACTGGAAAAAGACTCAGCACAAAAGGCTTAATAAATAATAAATAAATAGTTATATACATATTACTAATCTTACAGACTTTTGTCCATCTTATACTTATTTCATATCGTTATGATGGAGGACTGAACAAATCAAGCGTTCCCAATAGTTTTGAAATGTATCTTATTTTGAATAATGGTACTTATGTAAGTGCATATTTATAAATAGGTATTCTTAGTACATTACATTGTTTACCACAATGAAGTAAAGGAAAGGAATCTGGAATATCTAGGTTATTATTTAATTAAATAATGTAAGCCTAATATTTTAAGGGGTTTTATGGTACTTCCATAACACCTTTACTTTTCAATTTGTTTGTGGCATTAACTTTGGATTAGGGTTATTAAATTTTAACCTTAAGGATTTCTATGCAAAAATTCTTTGACATGAAGTATAAGCTGATAAGATGGCATCTGATTTGTCACAAGCTGGATTTTATAAACGTTGTCTTGTCAAAATCCTTGTTTCACTGCAATTTTGCAGGACTATTTATTTCTTCCAAGTATTGCATAAGTGCAGTAATACCTTTTAATACTAATTAATTAGTAAAAGATTGGGTTAGTTATATAATTTCTTGATAAATTATTCAGTAGTGCAACTTCATTATCTGACTATGGTAAAAACCAAGAAAGGGTTATTTTGGAGTTTTGAACCAAACAATGGATTCATTAGCGCAATGGCTAAGACTTTATAATAGAGATTTGTGATTAATAAGATGGCCAGTAAAGTAATCCATAGCTTTGATAAGTAAGTATCTGTATCTCTATTGTAACCTTCTTTCTTGAGGTAAAGGGCTTTTCACAATAATTCCGGTTTGAATTTTCTATCTCCATCCAATCCCTTAGGAACTAGTTAAAACCATCTTTAGTTTATTTGTAATAGTATTTATCAGATATTAGCACTATTATCTGACAATAATAATATTATAGTGTTGTGTTGATTTTGTACAATTGGTTTTACAATTTTATATAGTATTGTTTCATACTGTCATCACATCAGCTTACAGTGCAAGATTTCAAATAATTTGTTTGATTTTTCATTTGTTATTTATGTAATATAACACTAATTGCATAGCAATAGGTTAGTTAATATAACAAGTGAGCCTGCTTGTTTGTCCATAATTTCTTTTTATTCTCTTAGTATATTAGCGCTTGTTTAATAATGAGTGAGCCTGCCCATTTCAATATACTGTCTATTCGCTTAGTAACAGTAGGACTTGGTGTTTAAAAATGAGTGATCCTGCTCATTTGTCCATACTAATTGTTGTCTCATGATAGTAGCGCTAGTTGATTGAAATTGAGTGAGTATGCTTGTCTGTCCATACTATTCTATCCACTTGGTGGTAGCGTTAGACATCTAATATTTTTGTGTACTTGTTCAAATTTAATTTTCATGGTATTGCAACATATACTGTCATACTGTCTTCCCGCTTTGTGAAAGCGCTTAATGTCAGGTCATTAGTGCACCGGCTCAATTTTTAGTTTTCCTGGTATTGCAACATACTGTCTATCCGCACTGTGATAGCGCTAGATGGCAATTAATTGGTGCACTGGATCAAATTCCATTTTCATGGTATAGCAACATACTGTCTATCCGATAAGTGATAGAGCTAGATGTCAAATAATGGGGCATTGGCTCAATTTTCTTGGTATTGTCTATTGCCCATTATGTATATACTACCCAGGCGTTTGAAGTTTATTTCAGTAGGTAATTTGTAGTTTTCTCAACACCCAGCCATTGCGTTTCCACTTCAATTTCATTGATATAGACTGAAGCCTGAGGAGGCTGCTTTAATATTTTCTATGTGAGTCTCCATACTTGTGTCATGGTTTCTTCATCTTGCTGTTTTCTAAATTTCTTAAGTTTTCCTTATTTTCATAAATTGTATATTTACTAGGTATCTTCAGTTTTGGGGCGAACTGGAGCTTAAACTTGATAGCTCTGTATTTCATTCTCAACTTCTATTAAGTTTTTTAGAAGAAAAAGTAACAAGATTATAATTTAAAAATGACTTTTAGGTTAGATTCTATCAATCAATTATACGTTAGGTACCTAAGTAATTCCTTCATAGGAGAATATCTATAATTCACAAAAGGAAGTAAAGTATTTGATTGTACATACCTGTAACTGGAACTAATGAATATATAAGTTGATTCCATTAATATAGCGTTAAAAAACAAACCATAACCGCGCCTGATTATGGCGCTCATCCCTTGTTGATTTTTGGCTGAAATTCACTATAAACCTTATTGTAAACACAATCCACATAGAGAACTGTATAATAGCATTCTAAACACTAGCTTTTAAGCTACAAATAGAGTAAATAATAGTTATTTTACACATTTTATTGCAAGGACTACGTGCCCGCGCTGTCACAAACAATCGTAATGACATTACCAACAAATGTTGCCATTTGCAGGGATAAATGTTTTTTCTTTTCCAGCTTTAAAACATTGTGACCCGACGCTGTTGTAGAACATCGGTACTACTCGTAAATATATCTCAAACAATCAGCAAGTATAATTTATGATATAAGATAGGCCAGTCTTACAGTCCTTAACCAATTGTAAAGCTAAATAAAAATATTGTTTTTGTTTAATTATTATTTTCCTTACGTTTGTCACTTTCCTACACGATCTGATCCTTCCTAGCCAAATCTGGACGTTCCTAGAAAAATAATTGGGAACTTCGCGACCTTCAGGACTCGACCTCTTCCACAATTATATCTCCGGTATACGCACGATACGCCAAGTCATCGATCCAGAGACGATTATTGCAGTTTTCGACTACGGAAGAAGGACAAAACGGTACGGCCAGCCATCCACAATATCCGCAAAACCCTGGTTTTCACTTGTGTAAATACGTGTACTTTGCCAATTCCAGTGCTGACGCATCGAGTCATTTGTGTGAGTGATCATCAGCAGAGTTTCCTCGCCAATACCTGCTGCATTCGCGGATCACTGTAAAACTGTAAGTACTCCTGTTTTCCACTGGTTACCATGGCTAACGATAGTAAAGTTGGGACACGTTCAAAGTCCCCTTGCAAGTTAACGGTCGAATCTTTAAACTCTCCCTTAGATCAGTCCAATCTATTAAGTAATTTAATTAAAAAGCGAGGCATAGTAAAGGGTAGACTGACTAGGTTTGCTAATTACCTAGATGGTGTCAAATCTGATAGCAAGATGTTGTCTGAAGGGTTACGTGTCGATTTGAAACTTCGTATTATGGGCGTCACAAGTCTGTATGCTGAATTTAGCGATTTTCAAAATAAGATCGAAGAAATTGTGCCGGAAGGCGACTTAGAAAACCAAATGTCTCAGCGCGATTCATTTGAGGATTGCTATTACAGTGTATTGGCTCGGGCAGAGTGTATGCGAGATAGTGAACCGGTTGCTGGAAGTTCTAAGTGTGTGGATATACATAAATCTGTAAAATTACCTACCATTTCCATGCCTACCTTCGACGGTTCATACGAGCATTGGTTGGAGTTTAGGGACACATTCTTGTCATTAGTACATAAGTCTACTGAAATTAGTGCTATTCAGAAATTTCACTACCTAAAATCGTCACTAAAAGGCAGCGCAGAGCTAGTGATTGATTCATTAGAGTTTTCCGCCGTTAATTATTCCGTTGCATGGGAGTTACTGCTTAACCGTTACAATAATTTAAATTTGTTGGTACATAATCACGCAAGGGCATTATTTTCTATTCAAACAATCACCAAGGAGTCACCTGCATCAATTAGACGTCTTATAGACACAATATTAAAAAAATTACGCGCTTTAAAAATACTTGGTGAACCCACAGATTCATGGGACACTTTGATTATTTATATTGTAGTTTCTAAGTTGATCTAACCACAGAACGCGAGTGGGAACAGTATAAATATACCAGTTTAAATCAAAATTGCAGTGACACCAAGGTAACTGTGAAAATAGACGATTTACTTCAATTTCTAAAGCGCAGGGCGGACATGCTAGAAACATTGTTAGTTTCGCATCGTAAAGGCAATCACAACACGTCTAATAATAAAAAGCAAAACACTACACATGACAATTCAAAAGTGCACTGCAATGTTTCTAACAATAAGTCACAACATGAAAGCCAGTCCCGCGCTAAGATGTCTTGCGTGATGTGTAACGGTAAACATCCACTTTATTCATGCCAAAGGTTTTTAGATTTAAATATTAAAGATAAGCTTAAGTTAATTGATAAACACAAATTGTGTAAAAACTGTTTGCATACGGTCATACTGTAACTGATTGTAGGTTCGGGCCGTGTAGAAAATGCAATCAAAAACATAATTCGATCATACATAATGACGAATTAGGCGCGAGCCCCGGCGTGACGTTACTCTCAGCGAGTGCAATTGCAAATAACTCAAACGGACTGAGTGCATCGCTCAGCGCGCGGATATGCCTAAAGCCACCTCCCGCGACTGCTGCCGATAGCGTACCTACGCACAATAGAAATGAGTCTATTCAATTAAACAAGGTGCATACCGATACGCTTTACCCATGTGTGCAACCTGTTTTGTTGTCGACCGCGTTAGTCGAGATAGCTGATAAATATCGCAATTATCATATAGCACGCGCCCTTCTTGACAACGGGGGTCAACGATATTTTATTACAAAATCATTATGCGAATTATTAGAGATTCCAGTCATACAGTCCACTCACGAAATACGTGGAGTGGGTAATTCTGTGTCTCAATCAACACAAATATGTGACATAGATATTAAATCACGCGTTAATACCTATTCCATGCGCATGAAGTGTTTCGTTTTGCCGCAAATAACGTCAACATTGCCTGCCGTTAACGTACAAAGCGCGCAGTTTAGGATACCAGGCAATGTTCAACTCGCAAATCTACAGTTTTTAGAGTCTCAAGATATCGACATATTAATAGGCGCGGATAGATTCTGGGACTTAATTATCGAAGGAAATATGCGTTTACCACACGGCCCGTTCCTACAAAACACGCAGTTAGGTTGGATCATATCGGGACCGTTAAATATAAATACACTTAGCAATAAGTTTGTACACTGTAACTTAACACAGTCAATCGATACTCAGTCGATCGATACTCAATCTATCGATTCACAATTACGCAAGTTCTGGGAGCTTGAAGAACTACCCAAGGCTCAAAATACGCTTAGTGATAACGAGTTGGAATGCGAAGAATCTTTTGTAAACAATACTATACGCGATATTAACGGAAGATTTTGCGTTCTCATTCCACTTAAAGAATCAGCTGATTCCTTGGGTAAGACGTATTCTCAAGCTGAACGGCAATTTTTATCTTTAGAAAAAAGGCTAGATCGCGCACCTAACCTATTAAAAACATTCGTTCAAAACAGAACCACTGAAATTCACGAACTTACCAAGGAACTTCCATGGCGCCATGTTAGTGGAAAAGACAATCCTGCTGACCTCGTATCACGTGGTGTCAGTTTGACTGATCTTTGGAAGTCGTCATTATGGTGGGACGGGCCGTTGTTTCTCCGCGAACCCGAAATTAGGCCTAGCACAGCTTCGGAGTCAAGTCGGATTGACATTGACACAGAAAAATTTCCGGAAGTCCGAAGCCTAGTGCTGTACATTCCCTGGTGTCAGAACAACAGACTGGTATGTCATTATTTCCATTTCACAGGTTTTCTCAATTTAATCGTATGAGTCGCGCAGCTGCGTACGCACTACGTTTTATTCACAATTTATGACATAGAAGAACCGGCCCGCTCAGCGTAGATGAGTTGGGAGGATCTGTGAAAATGCTAGTCAGACTTTCACAATTAGAATCTTTCCCAGTAGAGTATCAGACATTGATTAAAACCGGACGTCTAAAGTCAAACCATAATATGTGTAAATTACATTTATTTATTTGTGATGACGGATTAATTCGAGTAGGTGGGCGCATCGAATATTCATCTAACTTCGATTATGATAAAAAACATCCCATGCTCATATCAAGTAAACATCACTTTTCAGTGCTTCTTTTCCGCTTCGAGCACGTGCAGCTACTGCATGCGGCTCCGCAGGCGCTGCTGTCCGCGCTGCGCGAGCGCTGGTGGCCGGTAAGAGGGCGTGATCTCGCAAAAAAGGTAATGCATCAATGTATTATGTGTACACGCTTAAGAGGTAAAGTTGTAAATCCTTTAATGGGTAATTTACTTATTGAGCGGATCACGCCAACTTATCCGTTTATGCGATGCGGAGTAGATTATGCGGGACCGGTGCTCGTATTGAATCGTAGAGGAAGAGGTGCAAAGACTGAAAAGTCGTATATTTGTTTATTTATTTGCTTTGTTACACGTGCCGTACACTTGGAACTTGTTAGCAATCTGTCATCTGATGCATATCATCTTGCGTTGAAACGTTTTATTTCACGAAGGGGCAAGCCGGAGGTAATATTTTCAGACAACGGCAGAAATTTTGTAGGTTTGATGAATGAGTTTAATTTTTTTTTAAATAACTGTTTGTCCGACATTGTTGAATATGCTAGTAGTCAACAAATTAAATTTAAGTTTATCCCTCCCTATTCAAGCCATTTTGGAGGCCTGTGGGAGGCAGGAGTTAAATCTTGCAAATATCATTTACTCCGTGTGTAAGGTAACTCGCATTTAACCTTTGAGGAGTTGACCACTCTATTGACACAAGTGGAAGCGGTGTTAAACTCCCGTCCATTGAGTCCTCTATCCTCTGATCCACACGACCTTCTTCCTCTCACTCCCGCTCACTTCCTGGTTGGCCGTCCACTCACGACACCTGCAAGTGCTGACCTACAAGATACCTCAGTTCGTCGACTTACCCGATATCAACGAGTTGAACAACTTCGTCAGCACTTCTGGTCGCGCTGGACCAAGGAATATATATCCGAGATGCAAACAAGGAACAAGTGGAAACAGAACACAGCTGACTTGCAGCCTGATACCCTTGTTGTCATCAAAGATGATAATTTGCCGCCACTAAAATGGCAAATGGGACGTGTTGAGAGAACAATACCCGGTAAAGATGGTATCGTGAGAGTAGCGGACATTCGTACAGTCTCCGGAGTCGTCAGGCGTGCTGTCACCAAGGTGTGTCCTCTGTTCTGGGACCAGCCAGTGGTGAATTCTGCATTGGTTTCGTAAGCTGATGCCTCCAAGGCCGGGGGCATGTTTGGGAACCCGTAGCGCCATCTGTGACGATCCTGCGGAAGCCAACAACAACCACCACCACCCTCATATTTATCACGCGATCACCGGCCAATCAGCGACGACCTTCATAACGCGATAAATATTGTACACCAATCCGCAAGTGCCAAATTGTACCGTATTTTTCATAACTCGACTCAAATTTCTATGTAAGACTTCTTACTACCTTTTCAAGTAAAGCAACATTGAAGACTAAACCAGCGTTTTTTAATTATACGATTTTCCTGCGCAAATCAAGTGCCAATCTGGCACATCTGGTAGTCCCTCGCAACAAATATAATTTAAAATAAAGCCGTTTGTTCGTAATTAAATAGTGATAGTGATAATAAATGAGTGATTCATATAAAATTACGATAACTTACATCCCACCAAGTCATACTAGCTTTACGACATTAAACAAATGACGCGTCAAAAGTAATTGTTTGTTGTGTATATTTCAAAATGTTTAATACTGTGGCTATATTGCTTTTACCAGGAACAGTAACTTGCTTTCTTAACTGGGGGTACACAGAAGAAGCGTATACTCTAGACGGCACTCCATGCATGACCGATTGTATCAAACGAAAATGCGTAATCAATTGGAAACAACACGAAGACAGTTGCATACCATCAGGAAAGCCTTCACCTATATATTTTACAAGTCAGAAGAAAGACAGGAATAACAATCGCTGCTTAAGTAATTGTGGATATTTTGGATATAATTACGAGTGGTGTATAACCACCCAGATGAACCACTGGGACTACTGCAGCTCAAACGTCAGAGGTGATATCTACACTTTAGGTGTGTACCCAAAAGCTAAGAGCATTCGTGGGGTTCTATGTACGACGGATTGGAGGCGGTACACGTATTGCTTAAAGAATCTTAACACTACTTACTATTGGTGCAACACGGACTACAAAGGACATTGGGATTACTGTGCGCCTGCTGGATCTACAAGAGTACCCATGCTGTCGACTGATTTTAGAATCGGACCTTATATTGCAAGAGATCACTGCACAATATCCAACCTAACGTCTAACGGCTTCGACCCGTACATCTCATTTGTGCCGGACGATTATTTGGAGAACACGGTTAAAGTATTACAGGAAGAATACACGACGTTAGTTAAAGTAATTAGTGATCCGAACAGTTTCTTGACTAAATACAAGTTGACAACTGTAGATACGCCTAAACGCTCGTCGGTGCCAGTGGCTATTCAATTCAAGATTGTAAAAAAAAACTTACCAGAAAAATTGGTATTCTTAAAAGATATAATATTAGAGCATTTGAAGGAAATGAGGGCGACAGAAAACAGTGAGATTGAATCAAA
The DNA here is from genome assembly GCA_963576865.1 of Anania hortulata. Classification (NCBI taxonomy): domain Eukaryota; kingdom Metazoa; phylum Arthropoda; class Insecta; order Lepidoptera; family Crambidae; genus Anania; species Anania hortulata. The sequence continues at coordinate 6,230,644 of OY756400.1, forward strand.
TAAGCTTGATGAAATAGATTTCGAGAAATCTTGTCTAGTATTTAAAAGATTAGTGTGGTTCGCAATAGAGTTTTATGTGTTTGGGAACGCGATGGAAACTGATGTTTTAGTTGTTATTTTCTACCAGAACTACGAGAATCCAGTTCCGCAAGCGATCGGTGTGTCAGTGATGAAAGAATATTACAATGGAGATAAAGAACATTGTTTTGGACAAGTGTTTTTCAACGGACCTGAATCGCGATATGTAGTTTAATTTTTATTCTTAATCATTTAAAAAAGTTACAAAATGTATACTTTCTAATGTATTGTCATATTATAACACTTTTTTGTTTTCTATGGTACGGTACTAATAATATGGTTCAAAGATTAATGTGTGTAAAAGGAATAAATTTATTTCATTAAATTTTTGCTGGTTTTTTAACATATTAAGTAGTTGTAGGTATTAAGTACTTTTTGTTTCGAGTAATTAAAAAATATATTGTTACAATTTTTCATAGGATTTTGTAATACGAGTAGTAGATGGTTTCTCTCACACTATTGTTATGACAAACAAACAAATACAAACAATTCTTTTGTGATCTCTAATTGATAGCATTGTATCTATTACCTATCTCACTACTAAGCTTTGTGCCATTGTAATACAGTTAATTTTACATTATCACGTCATCTTAGCAAAAGTAGGGAGAAGAAACCAATTATGGGGCTCGTCCCATTGAAGGTGGAGCTCTTTCTTCGAAAGTACTTCCATTTCTTGACTATGACATAATATAAACTAGGACAGTAAATCCGCTCCTATGTTGTAAGTAATTTAAAAACAGTTTATGCAAAAAACACAATTAAGAACCTTCGTTAAAATTAAGGGCGCTAGCAAACAAGCGACAAATTTCTGAGCGATTATTTTGTCGCAGAATATAAAACATTCAGAGTTCAATACTGAAACGGCACGTGCTACAGACAGACACTCGCAAATTATGATAAGCCCTTTTATGATACCTTTTATACGTTACATCACGTTACGCGGAAGAAGCGCAAACATTTTTCATAATGCACAGTTGTTTTTGTCAAACGGCTTCTTGTTTTAAGATTATTTTAAACTCGGTACAATTTGACAGAAGGCGTCTAGAGACGCTGTTAGCCATTTTGATTTTCTATAGGTATATTAAGCCTGAGGTTTACTTCCTTTCCATAGTATCTTTTCATACTTTTTAAATTGGAATTTCCCCGTAAAAAAGACCACCCAATGGTCCTTTTGAATATTTCTATCTTGTGTGTGTTTGTTAAGAAACGCGTGTAAGATGCAACAATAGGTTTAATTAATAATATTTATTAGGGAATGGTCCCCATTATTACATTGTTTATTGCTCTATAAATGCACTTTTAGGGGTCAAGTGCCCGTAAAAAAACCGAGTGCTGATAAACGCAATACAACCCTAGTTGTTTTTTTTTCAAATATGGCATAATATTGCATACAGATATTACAACCGAATAGAAGACATAGGTAATTAGTTATTTGTACTAAAATTAATGCTATTAAGAAAAATGATTTTCTTTTATTTAGTGCATCAGTGTATGGCATCGACTGTAAAGATATTATAAAATGTTTTAAGTTTGTAAATTTAAATTTAAATCTTGTTACAGGTAATTAACTTATTATTGGGTGCATTGTTTTTGTAAGTACCTACCTAATTTAATATTTTTCTAGACATATCAAATACTTTCAAACTTGCAAATACATATTATTTTGCTATAAAGAAACGTTACTTTTTAATAAACGACATGTAACTTAAGAGTAACAATGATTTATTAGTCACGATCACGATTTATAACCACATTATTAGATAATTATTTATCCATTAAAATTAAGTAAGTACCTTCTTTATTTCAAACAATGGTTGGTATTGTCTCTTAGGCTTAGTGTTCACTGCAATGATTCAGGGTTTGTTAAAAACTAGCTGATGAGTAATATTGAGCCCGCAACGTGATACGTCGCTCAAGCGTGAATCTGACCTTGGGACTAGATTTTACATTGACATTTTATGGCAATCTTTACTCAAATTCTTCTTAAGACTACGTTCACGCTTTAATGTCATTTTACAATATGGACCTAATGTAGCAAGTACATAGTTAGTTTATTGAACCTTGTATTAGGTATATATTCCAAAGTAATTATTCAATAAAGGTAGTCTATATCCATCTTCGAGACGTTTCATTTCGCTCGTCCTTACACTAACGTACTCTGAATTCACCTAATAATGAGACGTCATCTTTTTACTGAATTTACTTATCACTGATAGATAATACAGGCTGCAGCTGAGACATTAAACATTTTCAAAATGTCTAATAAAAATTAAAAAAAAACTGTGCTATCTGAAAATCTGAAATTTTCATTTCAGAATTTTCATTCACATCTGAAAATTTAAAATTGCACTAATGTAAAAATACTTTTTTCAAAATGAGAATCCCTACCGTCTCTTAAAGACCGTTACAAATAATAAAAACAAGGTAATATTTTCGTTATATTTTAAGATGCTTTGTTTCACAGTAGAATAGTTTGTCTGTAACATGCTGTCTCTTTTCGTTCACCATGAGAAAGAGAGAGATGTACTTACTTCTAAATAGAGATGGAGATAATCTTGGAATCGAACTAATAATCTTCGCGTATATCGTCGCTTTCTCTTGTAATTCCTACGCCACCGATCACCAAGTTTTAAAATTCGTGTGTCCTCACCCTAATATCGTCAATATGGCGTGTCGCATGCGACCATATATGAAAACCAACTGAAATACATTTCGTTGCAAAAATGGAAAATAACGATTTATTGGTATGTTTGCGAGAATTTATTGTTCTGACGCGATAATAATGAGCTCAACGTTGCTATTCTGTTTGTAATAAGGTCGTTATTGTTATGATTAATTATTCAATTAACACATCATGTGTGAGTAATTTGGTAATTGTCACAAATAAATTGCACTCCTTATTACGTCTTCTCATTTATCACATGAGTATACAGTTTTTTTTTTTTATTGACCATACCTTTAACTAAGGATACATCATAAAATAATGTGTAGCAAAAGAAAAATATACCTGACTCGTATATTGTAAGAGTTTATTTAAGGGTGAATTAAATCTTGAGATTTTTAGGTAGCATTACAGTTGCCCCTTTTCAACTTTTCGAGACACACCAATTACTTAGAAACAGCGTTATGATATTTAAAAAAAAGGTGTCAATATAAAAAAAAAATTGAAGTCGTTCCTTGATGCGCTCTAATTTATCCTTAATTTATGGGAAATTATAAAAACACGTATAATTAAATTAATTTCCTTTTAGGGGGCTGGTTCTATTGCTCACGTACCTAAACTTATACTATCTCAGGTGACGCAATTTGCATAACACTTTTTGAACTAGGAAATAGGGTACTTTTATCACTAGCTAGGTAATGCTTGTACAGTTTGCCAAGCTAAAGCTAAAGTGGCAGATGGCATTAAGGACCGATGGGTGTTGAAGTGTTCCATTCCTTGAGTAAAACAAACGTTACACGACAAACTAGTTATAACTAGATATTATCCAAACTAGTTTCATTGTCTTTCGTTACCCGCAGGCAAAATAATGTTGTCGTTCTGTCGATAGTGCCAATGTTCGTTTACGATTGTTACGAGTAGGTATACTGTTGCGTTTCTTGGCGTTATAATTTTTCTATAGGATATTATCACTGCTGGTGTTGTATTTCGTAATTAAAAGAATTCTAATTTTGACGAATATTATTCCAAAACATGCTGTTTATTAAATTGAAAGTTTACAATGAAAAATATTATATTACTGAAATAATAATAGATTCAATCGGGCACGGGCCACATGAATAGCTATATTATAGTAAATTTATAAGTAATCTATGCACATGAATGAATGCCAAAAAAACAAATGTCTCGCGCTCTGATCGAACGCACTTCTTTCTCCTTTATTAAACTAAAAACTGGCAAATGAGGTTGGATGTTTGTTCAAGAATATCAATAGGTACACCTAGTCTTTACTCATGCAAGAATAATAACAAACCCACTTTGATGCGGACGCGGTGTGGCGACGCGAACGAGTCGCGAACGCTCGGTCTGTTTACGGCGAACGTGTTATTGGCTCGAAGTGAATGCTCATACATTCCTAATAGCTTTTACGAGTGGAACGGGACATTTCTGTTATTATGTGTGAATCTGCACTTGGGAATTTGTTAGGTAAAACTCAATCTTAAAGGTAAAATGTAGCATTCCAACGTAAAGTTCCAGAGCTACTGATTGACTTGTAGAGAGACCTCAAACTATAATATCATAGAAGTCGATGATATTATTATATTGGAAGACATTATCAGGCGATTTATATACTAATATTTCGCGACGAGGCCCTATGTTCCCAGATATCTTGTCTCACAACCTTTTGGACGAAAAAGACGAAGTGGCAAGATGTTTTACATCATCTGGCAACATGGCACGTCATCTCCAGAGACACATATCTCAGGACACCTGTCCTGTCCTCCAAGTGAAAACTAGTCTTTATACACTCATCTTTTGAACGTTTTAGAATATGAGCACATCTTTCCACCTACGCTGCCTCAATTTACCCAGCCTCTCAGAGCCGCCTCGTGCCATTACACAAAGCGTCCCATAATTGACGTCACCTCAACCTGTCAAAGGGTAAGCGAATATCCTATTACATCAGGGAAGAAGCGTAAAGTGCCTCTTTGTGAACGTTTAAGTGATATTTCTTGACATTATTATGCATTAAAGGATTAAGTGACGGTTTTGAAGGTGAGACATCTTGAATGGACATCGTGTTTGGGGTAAATTTCTATAAAAATACTTAATGGAGTCGACTAGAGATTAGAACATCATTTTAAGCAATATTGTTTGTACTCAATGGGTTTGCTCTTGATTACGATCTTACCGAAGGGTGTCATCATCATCATAACAAGCCCACTTTAGTCCACTGCTGGATATAAGCTACTTCTAGTTTTAAATAGCATCGTTCCACCATGTCAGAGGGCACCCACGTTGCGTTTGCCAAGTCACAGTCTCTACTAAAGAACAAGTCTACCCTATCGGCATCTCCGCCAAATGTAACAGGCCCAGTGCCACTTCATCTTGTTTATTCTTTGCGCTTTACCTAACATCCTACAGAAAACTAAAGTACGATTAAGTAATCGCCTTCTATCATAGATCAGATCTACACCCCTCTGGTGATTGATCGGGATCAGGAGTTCTTTGAAGGATAAAATTTGTAAGTTTTCTGTCAAATGACCTCATTTTGGGAACCCAGGGGTGCATATGTGATCTATGATAGAAGGTACTTTGTTAAGCTTTTTGGTTGTGGGAATTCTGAAACAAAGACACAGGCAAAGAGTTTGCAATGCTCGACTGTGCGCAATACAACACACTTAAAATAAAAAGTGTAATTATTACTTACTTACATTAGTGATAATATTTATTGCTAAACTAGTTTACAGTACTGTTCATGTACAGTCCAGTCCATAAAGAGCATCATCTATTCGCCTAATCGAGGCCAGTAGATAAAAATGCCATTCCAGACCAGGCAAAGTGTTGGTCGATGCTAATAGATATACATTTAATATGGTACAGTTCGATTCAGGAATACGTACATATGATACAACTTATGAGTATCATATGATTCCCCACAAATCCTACATACCTTGATCCCAATTTTATGATTAAATTACCAAAACACTCTAAGCAAATATGAATTTATGTATGTACCTAAAACAAACCAACACATTTTAAGCCTAATTGATTACAAACATATATAAGGTGCTTCATAAATATCTGCAACGGCTGAAATGAGTAAAAATATTGCGTATATAGATTACGATAGTGAAGGAATTACGTGCCCCGGATCGGTGATTAATTACTTGCGAAAAGACAGTAAATAAATGGTTACTTGCTTCAATTTGCATAACACACTTCGTCATCAGCCCTTGACACTGCGCGGGAGTGGTATAATGTGAAACGTTAGCATTTTTGGACAGATGTGGACGGTTTGAGACAGAATAAAGCCTAATCTTTATTTAATATAATTTTTTTAATGAAAAAAATAATGATGTTCTGGACATAAAATTTCTTTACTATCGTAATCTATACAAAGCAATACTTTTACCCATTTCAACCGTTGCAGATATTTATAAAGCACCTTATATATTGGTAAATCTACTGCTTATACATATACAACAACTTTAAAAATAACACTTCATATACAACAACTGTTTATAAGTAATTTTTAAAATAAGGTTTTATGAGGCCATACACCTACCTACCTACAACAACTGATCGGCTATTTAGTTGAGTATGGGGAAACGATTTTTTTCTCTTTTAATCTGATATTGAAAATTGCTGAATTTGAGCAGTAAAATCACCCTTCAAAGGAGGTTAACGAATAAAATAAGATCTTAAATAGCTTCTCTTTATGCCACTTGTAACAACTTATTGTGCTTGTAATAACTTTTTTTTTTCAGTGTCAGTTGCAAATAATAATATCATTATGCATTTTTCTTAAACGCTTAGTTTTGAATAGGTGTTGATTGTTTTTAACTGTCACTGATCAGGCCCCATAATCAGAACACTTCGATAACGAGTTGGATTTCTGTAAATCACGTGACACTAATGTTAAATCAAAATATAGTGTCACTTGGTTTTTCGGTCGACAATTTGTTATCAAATGATCCTAAATCGGGGGCATGCTCGTGTAATCCAAAATGACCATGTATTTTCAGGGCTCGACTGTACTCCAACCATTATCGTTCGCGTCCATTTTTCCTCCACGCCATCACTCAGTCATCCAAACGCACCTAATTCCACACATCTACGTTACATCATCGCATGCGAGGGCCGATCTACACTGTCTGATAGTAGCCGCTGTCCTATTAACCAAATGCCACTAATGAAATCAAGATATTTTTTAGTACACAACAGGATGGCCAGAAAAGTAACGTCTATTTTTTTTAGGTGCCTTGTGTTGATAGGCATCTGAATCACCCTTATACTTATATGTTCTACGATTTTTCGTAGTTTTTGAGTTACATTTTTTAAAAATTGCCTATGAAGCCTATGAAGTACTACTTTTATATTATTATTATGAAAGCTTAGAGTCTAGCGCATTCTCTGAAGCTACTTAGAAACTAAGAAATTATCAGTTTAGATTTTTAATTTTAAGTTGAAAATTTAAATGATAACTCTTCTTCTTCTTCCTCCTTCACTGTTGAGGATCGCGACCACATACAATTTTCATCCACAGACCGCAATAATACGCTGTGTGGACCACACGATGCATATTTCCGCCCAATGTTTTGTTCACCGCGTCTGACCATCTCGTAGGTGTTCTACCCCGAGCACTTCTGCCTTCCATTTGGCCCAAGATAATTTGTCTCTACAGGCAATGCCTAGAAGATCGCATAACGTGCCCGAAAAAACTAAGTGTACGCCTTCTGCATATGGTGGAGAGCCGCGTGGTGATGTTGAGTTCTTTAAATGATATTGATAACTCACTTAACATAAATTTTCAACTTTAGATCAATTTTGTAGTAACTTCCAATTAAGTTATGAGGCTGTTTATTTTATGCATAAATGCACAATTCATAGAGATTTAGCTGCAAGAAAAAAAAAATCGAAGAAACCTTCTACTTTCTTTTAGATTTTTTTAAACTGATTCGGTTGCAAAATTAATACATATAAAAGATTTTTAAAATAATATATTGGCTTACGGGTAGCCAGTTTCCTTTTTTAAGTAATTTACATCTCTATTCGCACTTTCGTAGAAATATACAAAATTTTTGTAAATAAAATAAAAAATAGGAAGAAAATATAGCTTTTAAAAATATATTCAGTAGTATTGTCTTCGTTTAAGTGCTATGTTCCTTTTCTTGTTGGGGTTTGCTTGACTGTGATTCTTATTAACTGCATCATTTTAAGCGATTGTGATCAGACCGCATTTCTCATAAAAAGGGGCATCATACCATTTAAACCATGGCTACTCCGCTCTGTGTTATTGAGTGTGCAGGTTTCCTCACGATTTTGATCCTCACCACTGAACAAGTGATAGGGGAAAACGGGGATAGTTGACTATAGGTGTAGGTTGACTAACTGACAAAATAACAAAATTGACCTTTTCGAAAGTATTGCATTATTCAACTGGGTGCGAAAAGCTTTTCTCTAAACCCCGCTCAGTCGCCGGATTTGCGGCTTAGTTAAACGACGCAGCACTGTCAAATAAGTCTACTTTTTTACAGTTAGTCAACCTATCCCTATGGTCAACTATCCCCGGTCTCCCCTATTATAGGAATTTGATACAATCCGTACACTACAATCCACCAACTTTTTCCACACAATCTAACTCTTGTATGGAAAATTTAAGTATAACAGTCAAGCTGGTATACAACAAGCACGTGTCATGTAAGCTTGGCACCAAATCGCCACATGTAAACTCCGTTTCCGCGGATAACACCATTAGTTAATGTCGCCCTCGGCCCGCGACCAAGATATTGATATTTCGTGTCCCGTGATAAATGGCGTCGCGAACTGTACGAAATATCCGATATGACGGGGCCGGCCATATTTTCGAGATTTTCGCAAATCGCGACATTTATTTGTCACGACCTAGTTTTCGCCAAGTTTCTCGTTTTTGGATAAGTCGTTTCGATATTTATGGCGGTTGGAATGGATCCTGGAGTTCGACGGCTGATCGTTGTGTCAATTTTGACGATACTTTAGTTTCGAATATATCGATACTTGTTATAGGAAAAAATATACTATTTGTACAAACTTACTGCCTCTATGCCCTAGTTAGGCGATTAGTCTGTATAGGTCGTTTTACCTTTCTGTTGCCGAGACAAAGAAAAAGGATAATTTTGTAAATACGTTACGAACCGGTCTCTGGATCAGGAATATCTTACTAATATAATAAATATGTTTGAATGTTTTTTACTCAATGGAGCTCGTTGAAAGGCACACGGATATTGATTACTATGTCCAGCAGTAGGCTTCCATAATGATGATGATTATATATATTGATCTTCTTCGCTTACAATAATTTTATCCTATTTTTGTGTCACCATGATTATTCATTCCTCTTCGACTTAATTCTGGAGTGTTCACAAACGTAGTCGCGTGCAGAAGCTAGTTTGCAAATACTTTTAAGTTTGATATTCTTATTTCTCTATGGTTTAGTCTCTTTTTACTTAGTTATTTCTCTGTTACTATGATGAAGCATTTCTGTATGTTCCTTATTTTTTGTTTCCGATTTTTCTTTGCTTAGTATTTATTTCATTATATTTGTTATTCCTTTATTTGAGCTTACCTAACCCTAACTAGTATCGGCTTAGTATCGTTAAAGAATATTACGCCAAAAGCTCTATGTATTATTGATAAGAAATCTGAATCGGGATAGTTACCCCGTATACATGTACATTTTGATATAATCATCAGCATCAGGCATCATGTCAGCCTATTGCAGTCCACTGCTGGACGTAAACCTTCCCCAAAGAGTGCCAAGAAGCACGACGTCCCGCTTTTTTCATCCAGCCACAGCCAGCCATCTTCCTAAGTTCGTCAATCCATCAAGTCGTTCACTACGTTTGCAAGGCGCCGTCTCCACTTGAGAACCCTTGTACTCCAACTTTCATCGGTTCTGTTGTTCAGGCCGGCCCACTACCACTAGCTGGCTACATTTTAGAACTATGTCCATTACTTTAGTTTTCTGCCACATACCCTCCTCGTTTTGGATTTTATCCCTTAACTAAATCCAAGCTCGTTGAGTGACGTGTAATCGGTGGGCCAGCTTTATTGTCGTGTTCCACGTTTTGGCTACGGAGCCAGGTCTTCACTGGTAGGACGCACTGGTCGAATACCTCGCTCTTCAGGTATTTACTTATATATTATAGATTAATGTATTTTAGTTTCGTTTCATAAGAAGCAACACAAAACAAGTTATCTTAACAACCAATTCAAGATGTATATTACTTTACTATCTGATCCTGCTAAAACATTATGTTAGCGTATTGTTTTGACACTTCGGAGATTAAACTCAAGTGATTTATCGAATTGTTTGCTGCCGCTATAGCAAGTTCTGCTTCTTATAGCGAAACAAGAACTATCAGTTTGTGAAAGGAAATTCAAATGATGTACCTAGGCAATAAATTGATATAGCATTTTTTGGAATTCGTATTTAATTGTTGCTGATATAGATGCAAAAGTTTATTTTCTTCTCCTCAACGAGATTTAATATATTTTTTAAATATATACTTAATGTTATGGTTACACATCTCCACTTAAGTAACTTCTGAACATATTTTCCATAAGTAACATTTTTTGCAGTGCTTATCGAATACATGATTTTAATGATGACTTCACATTGACCAAGCGCACATTATTTTAAGATCGTCCTAAATGCGAGTATGTATAACGTAACAGATGTCTTTCGTCGATTCGTGACTAAATGAATGCCGGCTTTAGCTAACTAAGAGTCTAATCACTTATTTATCCCGGAAATCTTCGCTCCTAAGACTGATTTCAAGCAGTATTTTCCACTGCATGCACAATGCCACAGCTCCTAAAGAACAGCCATCTGTTTTAATTTAACCTCTTGAATCAAGCAGCATTCAAAGATCAACTTACAATACAATACAATAGAAACCGGTTTTTTTTTTACTTTATTGCAGAGACATTAAAAAAAGTTGTACAAATGGCGGACTTAATGCCAAAAGCATTCTCTACCAGTCAACCATGGGGCAGTATTTCGATTGACTTACCTTGTGAACATGGTAAACCGGCCATACGCAAGTTGGACCGCGCACTAAGGAGTATCCGTGGTGCGTGCGCCACCGTATTTTCGTTTAGCCCGTGCCAACTCACGCTGGTATGAATTTTTCGTTACTTATTGTACAGTTACTATAATCACGCCGTGTATGATGCACGTGTGTATTTCCGTTTCTGAGGTTCCATAGTTCACCAACACCCATTACAGTTTCGCGGTCTGTCAGTTTGTATGTTACGACTATTTTGCTCGCAACCTATCACTGCTAGACCTAACATAAAAGAGCTGAATTTTAGGTATGTAATTTATTTTAATAGGGTTGCCCTTTTATTTATTGGATATGACAAGTATAAGTGACTTTTACTTTTAATTCATCATCATCATCATCATTTCAGCCATAGAACGTCCACTGCTGAACATAGGCCTCCCTTAGTGACTTCCAGATTGGCCGGTTGGACTAATACTTATAATTAAACTATTAATAATGTTAGTCCTACCATAAATAAAAACTAAATAAATGTACATATTTTTTATGTGCTAACAATTATTAAGGTGAGTGGTTATATTGTAGTTGTGCTCTTAACAAGATGTCTGTTCATGTTGAGCTATAACATAGCTCAACTTCTTACTCTCCCCTCAAAGAAACCATCCGAGGTACTTAATCAACACAGAGATTTACCAGCAGGGGGTCGCTGATCTACAGGCTGTTTCAGCATATAACAGCTACGGAGCTTTCGGTAAGCGCTTCTTATGTGGCTGTTAGGAAATATGGAGAGACTTCTTGCCTACATCTTACGATGCCAAAACAAATAGAAAGTCAGTGCGCTTCTGTCAGTTACTTCTAGTTTAGAAAAGAAGGCCGTTTATAAAATGTTCCTATGTTTAAAGCTTAACTGCTAGTTTTATTATGACGGTCTACTGGTTCAGGAGGATTACAAAACCAAGCTATTGCTGGTTTGAATCCGGCATGGGGCAATTGTTTGAGATTAGCACGCGGATAAATAGCGATGGTTCTAACTGCAAGTGCTAAATTAAATGTGGATACATTTATAAAATGCATAAAAAATAACAAAACGGAAATATTTAAAATGTCCTTTTTGCACCGACTGAACTCCAAAAATAACTGATTAGATAAGACAAGTTATTTTTTAAAATAAAAAATACTTAATAATATATTTATTTTTCCATTTTTATTACTAACATTATTCGTAAAAATAGTTAAAATTTAGCGAAGAAAAAAAAACATGCTTCTTTTTCAAACTTTCTCCTTTTTGGCAATCTGTTAAAAGAATAGTAATACTTCTTACAACTAAACGTCCTTTATCAACCCCAAACTGGTATAAGTGTGTATTTCCAAACAGTAAATCCTGTGTCGGGATATCTCATTACCAACTTGTGTGGGGGTTAACTTCGCCTATTTATTTACTTATTGCTTAGTTACAAAAGCTACCTACAGCTTGTGCGTAGAAATGGAATGATTTTGGAAAAGTTACCTACAGCTTGTACGTAGAAATGGAATGATTTTGGTTACTTGTTTCATTAAAATCAGTGCTGGAAATTTTACACTTACCACATACACATAGAAATCAGTTTTTATTTAAAACGTTAAAAATTATGGCTTTACGATGTAGAAGTACTATACTGTACAATCAAACTGCTAAATATACAGGGTATTTCCGTTTCTGAGGTTCCGTAGTGAACCAACACCCATCAACGGGTAGGTATACTGAACCAATAATCACACGGAGGAGTTCTACTATTATAAAATAGAAAGAAACAGGAGGCCCGCTTGTATACGTAACTCTAATTAATGTCTTAATCGTTAGTATGAAGGTTTGTAGTTTTCTTTTGGGTTCCATACCTCAAAAGAAAATAACGGAGCTCTTATAGGATCACTTTGGTGCCTTGTTCGTCAGTCATAAAAAAATTTACAAGAACAGGTAAAGATATCACGTTTAGCGAATGAGCTTAGCCAGGTAGTGACAATATATGTAGGTGTAATTCCACTATAAACCTTATTCACTTGTCATTCGGTCGAAAGCCATTAAAAAATGACAATGGGCCAATCCCGTTTAGGGGTTAAAGTGAAAAAATACATGCAAAAATTTAACTCTGCGGTCCTTTGGTCATTTGGTGTACAAAATTCAATAAGTCAACGCGTTTTTAAAAAAAATCATTAAAATATTCGAGTGTGTGGCGTTTATTTTAAGCATATTGATATGCACCGCGTGAGTTGATTAGCACGTTTAAGTTCAGAGTGGGCATGCTGTTCTTGCTTTTATTGTGGTACTATTTTCATTAAATATTCCCCATTGAAACTGGACGCACACAGTTAACTACCTGAACGGGTATGTAAAAGGACTGAAACGCCTAGTGTGTCTAAAATGAGTCTTATGTCTTATAGAATAGGTTACATACCTATTTTTTGAGATATTTTTTTTGAAAAAAGAAAATCGCTCTGGCTGCATCTCGTCTCGAAACGTTTACGGCGCATTCTGCAGTTTGAAACTTTATTAATATGCTTTTGAAGCATTGTTTATACCAACCATATAAAGACCTATTTAATTAGTTGAAGTATGTTTTAGAGAGTGGTTCTAATGCTCACATGCAACAACATTAATTAAAAACATTAAACCGCAAAATAAAAGCCGAACAGAATTAGTAGAATTGAATGTAGGTAAAAGTTGTTTTATATGAACAATAGAATTAGGCTCTAAAAGAGTCAATTTATTAAATAGGACCTTATACAGCTATGCATATAAAAAACACATAACTTTTTTTGTTTTTATAAATCAGTATTTACAAACCTTAAAAAAGTGAATGACCTAAGGTCATACTATAAAGTAATCGGCAGGAATAATAGTCTAGGTAACTACGCGGTTGTAAAATGAGAGAGCGGCGAGAATTTTTGGATTTATGTAGAAACGGTTTCATAATTTTTTTCTTCACTGATTTGTTTTATTACTTAAACTGATTCATACCAACAAAAATAGCTAAGTATCTTTTATAACTCAGTATACCTCTAGTATTGACCTCAAACGAATTATTCTTCCAAATAATATTTCGTATTCCGGATGTTGGTCTGCTGTACTGGGTTTGTTACCAATAATGGGCGTATTTGAATAAACTATTCAATTCAATTCAATTCAATTCAATATATTTATTGCATTCTATAATGTTACACTAACTAAATGGCTGAATGGCGGGAAAATCCATTTGGCTTTAAATACTTAGGTCCATTTCAGACGGACTGTATTTGAACTGCCAGCTAACTCCAAAATTCCAGTTTGGATGCGGTTTCTATGCAGTTGGCATAAATGCATCGAAACTGAAAACCAACAGCGCAGTTCGCGTGCACTTGCAGCAGTCCTAACGACTGAAAGCTAGCCTGCCCGCCCAGCATGACCACCAAACCACGATATGATGTAGTGATTTATCGACACCAACGGTTTTTTTTAACATGATAAATATAGCCACCATTTTGATTATTTTGATAACATGTGAGGTCACCGGCACGGCGATTCAATATGGCGGCTATCATCATCATAGTCATTTCAGCCATAGGACGTCCACTACTGAACATAGGCCTCCCCCATTGACTTCGGCATTGGCGGCTATTTCCATCCTATTTTTACAGTTGGTGTCAATATATCATTATATCATATCGTGTTTGGTCTTCATGCTAGGGAGGCTGGCTAGCTGCACAGAATGGTTTTAGCAGCCCGAATTGCAAACTGCAATTTTGCAGTTAGCTAGTAATCCAAAATGCAGTCCTACTGAAAGGGCCCTTACTCGTTAGTCCTACACAAAACACTGTGACGTACTTACATCAATATTATCGGATTTCACTCAGGCAAATTGGGAACGAAGCGGAGAGTTATTCAAAGGATATTATTGCCGAAATTCGTCAGATGCTTTCGACGTGAATTCTTTCGATTTCCTTCAAGTTTTCTAATTTCGGGTAACGTTCAAAAGTCAGAAATTTCATTCAATGCCAGAAGAATGTGCCAGAAGTGCCAATTACAACGAATTGGGGAAAACGGGTTTAGTGGAAATGAATGGGAGAACATTTAACATTTTTGGAACGTTTATCAAGATTACAGTAGCCTTTTTACAATCCCATCCCTTTTGTTTGTATTTATTAATGTACTAATAATAATAAAACAAGTTATTTGTATTTTTCAAATTACCGAATCTACAAATAACTCTTACACTGTATGAGCTTCTAATTAATTCATCATCATCATTTCAGCCATAGGACGTCCACGGCTGAACAAAGGCCTCCCCTAATGACTTATCATCAGGGGGAATTGCCAATACTCGCCACGCTTGGCAGGCGGGTTGGCGAGCGCAGTTTGTTTATAAGATTTCGCACGAAGATGCTGCTGCCCGTCTCGTACTACAGGAATTAGTCGCCTCTTACGACACGCCTCCTGTTGGCGGTTGGTATTAATTAAGCCCACAAAAATAAATATTGGACAACATCACATACATTGCTCTGATCCTATGATAAGAAGCTTAATGAACTTGTGTTACAGAAAACAGAAACAACGACGGTACCACAACACCCAGACCCGAGACAGTATAGAAAAGTTATTTTTCTACATTGATCGACCGGGAATCGAACCCGGAACCTCAGAGATAGTGACACCAAGTCCGGTATGCTCGCCTCTCGGCTACGGAGGTCGTCAAATGACAAATATTTTATCAAAATCGGTTTATAATAAATTATACTTGACCTATAAGTACCTACTGACCTATAAGACTATTGATAATGGCCTAGTTTCCTAAAAACAAAATTAGTCCGTCAGTTCGATTAACAGAAAATATTGGACACGTATTTTTTCTTTTCACAATCATACAAAAAATGATGAAGATATAGCCCGTTAAAGTTCCGCGTAACGTCACGCCTTGCGACACTTTTTAGCAAGGTGTGACGTCACGTGCTCACTTTGATGCACTTTATCTTCGCCATGTTTTGTTTAATGGGGAAGCAAACTGTCAAATAGTTCATTGTAGAGGGCGCCAAATGTTTGTTACAGAGTAGCTGTCAATTTCCATACAAATTGTGCAAATTATTACGATTATTTAATTTTATTGTAAAATGGGTCGATGTGTGGCTTTTGGATGTGAAGAAGTAGGTTCACATAAATTTCCTCCTAATCCCAAGCTGAGAAAGAAATGGGAAAGAGCTTTGCGAAGAGTAAATTTTAAAACAGAACATTTTAAAGAAACTGATTTCGAAACTTTTTCTAAGGAAACAAGTACTTAAGTTTAATAATATATGTCGGAGAGGGGTTAGACATCAGAAGTAAACCACAGCCAGGATTCCAATTCTAGAGTTTTATTAATTAAATGACGTTACAATATTCATTATTAATTATTTGAATTATAATTATGCCGACAATCAAATAACCTATATAGCATAGGTATCTGGCAGAGTGGCAGAGAGGGGGCAGTGCTAGTTCACCGAGACAGTGATCCGTGCACCGAGACGCAACCGAAGTGAATGCGTGCCGAACTGAGGCGACAGTCGCTTATAAAGCCGCACGCCCGGCTTGGCTGCAGTGGTGGGAGTAGTGGGGCGATCCGATTACGTCCGGTGCACGTTTCACTAGCGCCATCTAGCGCCGTCTCTTTAAACCGCTTCCGTTTCCGTCACGGCCATTCTGACAATATGCCCGACCTCGGGCATTTATTCCCCAATGCCTGAGTAAGAAACGTTTTACACATTATTCAACAATCAAATGCTGGTCTAGGTCATTATCCACTGCGTAGACAAGACCCCTACAGCTATCTAACGTTGGCCTAGATCATCATCTATAAGCAGATGAGACCCCTTCAACTCTCAAATGCTGGTCTAGGTCATTATCCACTGCGTAGACAAGACCCCTACAGCTATCTAACGTTGGCCTAGATCATCATCTATAAGCAGATGAGACCCCTTCAACTCTCAAATACTGGTCTAGATCTTCATCCACTTGAGTAGATGAGACCCCTTCAGCAACAATAAGCGCCTAGATCATCATCTATGAGCAGATGAGACCCCTTCAACTCTCAAATACTGGTCTAGATCTTCATCCACTTGAGTAGATGAGACCCCTTCAGCAACAATAAGCTAACTCATAACATCACATAGATACAGCAGATAAAGTTTCTTCTGAATCGACCGTCAAAGTTTCAGAACCAGCGAATAAGGTATCTGAGTTGACTGAGAGAGTATCAGAAGCATTATTACACAAAATTTGAGACAAATCGTTACCATTATTATCAGACTGTACATTATTATCAACGTCCTCTATCTCAGACAAAACATCATCTATCGTTGCTTGCTCATTGTCATCGTCATTATCAGTGGTATTACTATAACTATCGACTATTTCAAGAAAACCTTTTTGACCTTCAGGTATTTTTCTTAAATTTTCGTGAGCAAATTTATAAGTTCTGTTTGACCCATTGATGTGTTTTAGCTCATAACGGTCATTATCTAAAACTTATTATTTTATAAGGTTCTTTTAACTTCTTGTCAAATTTACTTTAATGCCTCTCTTCACATTTGACAAAAGCAAAATCTCCTTCCAAGAAAGGTCTTATTACAGCTTTTCCTATATTAAGTCTACAGGTATCAGTTTGAGCAGATCTTTGTGATATTTTCTGATGCCAATGAACGAGCTTCCGAAAGGTTAATTCTATTTGGTTCAGATGAACTGGGAGACAATCTAGCTAAGTTTAATGAATTAGCTTGTACACCGAACATCTGCTCAAAAGTAAAGCCAGTAACTCTGGAGCGTGTACTATTGAGAGCAAGCTGAATATCTCCCAGTTGATCCTGCCATACATTATTGGAATGACATTCGATTACAATCAAAATGTTTTTTAAAGTTCGCATGACCCTTTCTACCTGAGCTCTACTGGAACCAGTGGCTATTAGATAAAGTTCTATGTTATTATCCTTATAAAAATCTTTGAAATCGTTACAATAGTAGCATCGACCGCGATCGGCGATAATACGTTTCGGGGCTCCAACTAGTTTAACTGCCTTTTTTATGGCTTTAATTGCGTGAGAAAAGCTTTGGTCTGGACTATATTCAAGAAGTACGTACTTAGTAAAAGCGTCTATTAATACTGAACAATATTCGTTTCGTTTGCGTTTGTCACACTTAATTTTCCTGCTAAGTTTAAATGTACCGTAAGCCAAGGTATTGGATCCTTTGGGATAGAATGCAGCTGCACTTGTTGTGCGCCAGCGGGGCCTTATAGGTTTTGCAATAGACACAGCAATCAATAAACTTTTTTACAAATTTAGCCATATTGGGGAACCAGTAAAATTTCGTATAGTTTATCCAAAGTTTTGTCAAAACCTAAATGCTTAATCTCATTATGGACATGGCTAATTAAGGACCATACGAGGGAACGAGGTATAATGGGCAACTAACTAGTAGTCCTATAGCGCTCAATTTTTCTATATAGTATTCCTTGTCTAACTTCATATGTACGGGCTATTTCATCCGGTAATTGATTATTGCGAATTTTAGAAATGCTATCTGAAAGTTCTGAATCTCGTTCTTGTTCAACAACCAACTAGCCTTTGTAGAGTTCAAGGAAATTTACACTGCGGGGCTTGTTACTGCAATTTTCGGACACATTACGGGATATAAAGTTTGCGTGGGCCATTTTACGGCCTTCTTTATACATGATTTCAAAATCGTAAGCTTGAAGTATAGCCCACCATCTATGTACTCGAGGGGTTAGATCACATTTTGAATAGGAAGCCTTAAGGGCATTATTGGTTGCTCTTTGAAATACCTGGAAGCATGAAAAGCATTGCGAGATATTCGTATTGACCTTTAGGGGTAACAAAGGCGGTCTATTCTACAGAGTCATTACAAGGGTAATTGATGAAACCGTGAGGCCATATCGATTGTACAAAAATAGTGTGCACCATGCAGTTTATCAATTTGATAGTTACTCAAAGGTAGTGGATAGTTGTCTGGTTTGGTGTTGCCAACTAACTCCCTATAATCTACAACCATTCGCTTACTACCATCTTTTTTTTTTGTACTAGCAATATGGGACTAGAAAATGGGGATGAACTCTCCTGGATAATTTTGGCTTTCATTAATTCGCCTACGATTTCGATACGATTTGCGATAATCTATAGGGTCGTCTATGTAGTCTTTTGTGGATCAATCAGATCAATTTTTATTTCACCTGTTTGGATTCGGGATGTAGGCAAGTCTTCGATAAAGTTGGCAGAATCTTTTTCTAATATGAGGAGTAATTTATCTTCATCTGAGCCGGTTAAATCTGTATCAACTAAATCAAATTTGAAAGGTTTTTCAGACTTTAAAAACATGCTAGCTTCCCTGTATTGTCTTACGGTGAAGCCGTCTTCGCCAATTTCAACAAGAATATTTTGGGTTAGGATATCTCGACCCAATAGAACATCGTCCCGAAGGTATTCATCAGCAAGAACATGAAAAACAATCTTAATTGGAATTTTTTGAACGATAATTTTGCAAGGAATCTGTTCAGTACTATCAACCCTACCATTGCCTATTTCTGTCAAGTGGACAATATCATACGATCTCTTTCCCTTGATTAATCGTAAAACACTCTTCTTAATTAGACTACATTCGGGACCAGAGTCAAATATAAGGGATAACTTAATACCATTGCACTCCAGGTTGTCGCACGCTGTTCTGGAGCAAACTTTGACTTCTTTACTGTTGGCAGCGGGTTGTTCTCTTCTTATGTTGTTAGCTCGCGTTAGGCAGCCGGGAACAACATGGCCCGGTTCGCCGCACTCGTAGCAGGTCACTTGAGGCTTCCGAGTTGATTGATGAGTGTCTGGAATGCTGACTCCGTGATGTGTTATAACGGACTTCTTTTTGTCACGACATTCGATAGCTCGATGTCCAATTCTGCCACAATTGTTGCAGTTCCCACGGAAATTAATTGAAAGTCGTGAGTTTAGGATCAGAATTATCTACTTCGGCATTCTCATTTTTACGTTTAAGAGAAATACCTCGCTAAGTTCGGAATAGCTGTGCTTTATTATTTATTACAGTGGAATTTAATTCTCGGCGTATCAGATTATCACACTGAGATAATATTGAGATAATGAAGCCTATGGTCACGTTCTCAGGCAGATTGGTATCGGGAATTCTTTCAATTAGTTGCCATAAAACCGCAAGCAGGCTTGAGCGGGTGATTCTGTTGGACTTATTTGAAATTTTAAGATTTGACCAAAATGATCTTGTATAAGTATAGGACCATTCAAACTGGTCTGGGTGTATTTTGGTTAGGTACGTGGCAGCACGTCCTTTTAGACAATGGGTTAAGGCTAAATCTATCATAAGGAATTTAGAATAAGGTCTATCCCTCTTAGATTTTTGCTCTTGATTATAGCCTCATGTTATTGGCACCACCCTTCTATTTCAGAGTTAGGGTCGTCAGACGCTGGAGCGCAGCTTGGAGAGCGCGCGGCGCGCGGCGGGCGTGCCGTCCTCCTCGTCGGAGGAGTGGTGCGGTGCTGTCGTGGTGGGGCGGGGGGCGGGGGGCGGGGGGCGGGGGGGGCGGGGGGGGCTCACCTAGTCGGAGTCGGAGTCGTTGACAAAGGGCACAAGGGCAGTAAATGACTGGGTGGAACTAGGTCGATGTGATAGGGCTTCAGTCATTTTGGAAAACATAGTTTCCATAAACAGGGTCATTTGGTCTTGCATCATGCTGCCAGCTAGATTTCTAGAAGTGGGCCGAACTTCGTATCCCACTTCTGATGTCGGAGAGGGGTTAGACATCAGAAGTAAACCACAGCCAGGATTCCAATTCTAGAGTTTTATTAATTAAATGACGTTACAATATTCATTATTAATTATTTGAATTATAATTATGCCGACAATCAAATAACCTATATAGCATAGGTATCTGGCAGAGTGGCAGAGAGGGGGCAGTGCTAGTTCACCGAGACAGTGATCCGTGCACCGAGACGCAACCGAAGTGAATGCGTGCCGAACTGAGGCGACAGTCGCTTATAAAGCCGCACGCCCGGCTTGGCTGCAGTGGTGGGAGTAGTGGGGCGATCCGATTACGTCCGGTGCACGTTTCACTAGCGCCATCTAGCGCCGTCTCTTTAAACCGCTTCCGTTTCCGTCATATACTTATGTGTTAAGAAGCATAATATCCAATACTTAATTGTAACATTGTTAAAGTTTTTAAGCACTTAACACATGTTATACTTATTCTTCCAGGTTTTCCACTTCAGCGTAAATCAGCGTAAAAATTGAAGTTTCTGTCATATGCCTCCAATCTAAAATAGAAATAAAACTTTAAAATCAAATTACTGTGAGGTTATGTTTGTTTTATGATAACTTGTTAGTTCGTCTCTATGGTCAAAAAACACTAAATATTACACTAGTTTTCAGTGCTAAAGTATTTTATTTACCACAATAATAACATTAAGTCCTTATGAATCGTTAAATGGCTTGCAAAATGAATAGCAAAACTTACCTTTCTACCAGCTCCGCTTTCTTTCCTTGACGAGAGGCACCCCTTTTTTTAAATTCTTCCTTTAGTTCTGCGATTCGCCAGGTAGAATACATGTTGTAAAACTTCGTTTGCACTATTTATAAGAAACAGGGCCAAAAAAACGCAAGAAAAACGAGAACGACTTACGTACGGAATTTTTGACATGTAACAAACACACAGCGCCCTCTGCGTAAAAGTTTTGAGTTTTCTTCCCCATTGACAAAAGACAAAATATGGGTCCAATATTTTTTGATAATCTATCTGACGGACTAAATAGAATAATCTTTTTTTGACCCAGGAAACTAGCTTATTCAATTATAAGAGTTAAAACACTTTTAAATGTATAGGCCACGTCAAAATAAATAACAAAAACCGATCAAAAAGGTGTTACTAGTTGCCATTGAAGAGTTTCACAGAATCCACCTCCTGGTTCCATTTATCAGATCAGTTTGATGGTGTCAATTATTGTACTGGCTAGATTTTAAATAGAATTTACTAAGTTGTAAATCGATACGACAAGATAGTTACAAGTGAAGCTAATATTAAAATAACAACATCGTTTTTTACTAGTTTCCCAAAGCACTTTACCCCCTCTACTAGGTCACTTTTTCTTTCTGCGTAGTAATGTGAAAAATATGTCGGTGGGTGTCTTTCATAAATCACTGCCTACACCGGACTGGGGCTGCTCTAAACCGGCCCAAGAGAGGGCCATTACTGAATCACTCGATATTTTGACATAAAAGTCGTTAGACACGAGACGATAGAACAACACACGGACGCCATTCAGCTGCGTATAAAATATATTTTTATGAAATTGCTAGCCTTGATAGTCAGTGACAGGGTGCAACAGCCGACTTCTAAGTTTTTAATGAGGAACAAACTGCTTATTTTTTGTTGTGTTAATTATTGTCAGAAGAAGGTTCTTATGTAAGAAAAAATTGAGAAAAACGAAAAAAAAAGCAGAAAATCCTAAACAAACTAAAGACCACGCAATCGAAGTCGTGGGTAACAGCTCGTACACAATATTGTTGATCTTAGTTTTAAACTATGCCTCTGTGTACTAGTTTAATTAGCAAATACATTTTGTGTTTATTTAACAAGCACAAAAAAACAGTCTAAGGTATTTACTTGGACATTGATGGCCAATGGACCTACAACTTCATGGACAATGGTTGACAAGATCAATACACACTGGTGCCGCCTGAGGTTAGCTTTTCATGTGCTTCCCCATTGCTTACGGGTGATAGCAAAATATACCCCACACACCTAAAATGAATTTCCAAATCGAAGCTACCGGCTCCCAAATATTCCCAGCCAAGTTCCGGTCAGCTAGGATTTTATCATCGGAAATGTGCAGATTTATTTTGTGAAAAACTTTGACATCGCAGAGTTCGCAAGCAGAGAGCATTTTTATGTGAAATATTTCCAATGTTTTACACTATCGAAGCTTTCTGAAATTTTCTAAAGGTTGTGAAACAATATCTTGCCAGGAATAAAAAAAAATAGCTTTATCATTCAAGTCATTAGTTTGTCATTTAAAGCATAAATAGAAACTGACAATCAAGATGTTAAACTAACCACCGACTTAATTATAAATACAGTTTAAATAAAATGAATCAGGTCCTTAAAAAATAGTTTCTATTTCAGTTACAGTCAGTCATAGTAAGTACCTCCTACTCAGTAATATTTTATCAAAATATTACGATGTTCAGCCCATAAATTACCCAAACTAAGTTTTCGTTTTGAAATTCTGTCATACAAAACATGTAAAGTTAAACTATTCCGCCATTTGCTGAAAAGAACCATATTTTGTTAACATTTTTATCGCGCGCTGCCACGAATAAATATCGTCGAAATTCCACCAACATTTCATGTTAACACCATAGTAAAATAAACTCTCGTTTGCAAAACAAAAACCTCACCCACTACACATTTCTTCTAAGCGTTTGTATAACACATTTTGCAAGGTATCTGACAATTTTGTCTTGATCTGTCCCACCTCTTTTGTTGTCTCTGAACATGAACTCTCAGGGGGAGTCTTCATGGATCTTTGATGGGTCAGGATAAAACGGCTTTGTTGGGGCAAACGTAGTACCATAACTAACCATCAAACGCCCTCTTGTACTTAGAATAAATTTTCAATACTCCTTGAGCACGGGTCGTTAGTTCCATTCTGTCCGTCGTCGCAAGTACTTACTGTGAGCGCATCTCTACGCGAGGGAAAATGATCCAGAGATACAGGTATTTTCTCTTAATGTCTTTTTAATACTTTATTTAAGAAGGAAAGTATGATTGATTTCGAAAGGGAAGTTTTGAAGAAGCTTATGATCGGTGCCAGATGGATATCTTTCATCTTATCAAAAGTATATTGTAAGGCTTTGAACTGAACTGTAAGGTTCATTGTAAAAAAATATTTAGATGCTCCATATAAACTTACGCGCTACCTCGAGATAATGTATGGACCATCAAATTTTATACAATGGATTTTTTAAATGTTTTAAAAATCCCTTGTAAAAGAATAAACACATATTGAGAGGTAGATAGTGAAACTCTTCAATTGCTATAAGTAAAACTTTCGTGTTTGGGTTCATTTGATTTTAAATTTATCGTTTTTTTTTATTAATTTTTTTTTTTTTTAATTTTAAATACACCGTGACTTTTTTTAATTACCCGAGAAAACTAAAATTTGCGTTTATAAAAATATGTATATCAGTAAGTAACACATAAATATTATAGCGTTCATACAAAAATATCGTTTTATAGGACTTCAAATAAATCCTGTTAATGCACCAAAAACATGTAAACCATCTTCGTAGTATTATAATTAGGTTAATGTTGGAATGATAATGATTACTATTTAAATTAGCAGGACTTTTATGGTGCATATTTTTTACGGAATGTTAGGGACCTTTTAAATAAATTTCTCATAAAAAAAATTTTTTTTATTTGCCAAATTCGATGTATATCGATATCTGAGTATGTTAGTTAATTTTCTGGGGTAATTAAAAATTCACGGTGTATAGGTAAAGCAATGGTTTATAAAATGATATATTATGCACTGTTATATGTTTTTCTTTTCTAACCTAACCTAAAACACGTGGTACGACTAGTCTCTCATGCGTCCCGTTTTCGTTACGGGCAACATAATATGGAAACTTCGTGGTATGCCCTTATTCCGCCTCATTGCCCTACTCGCTGCCGTGAACACAGTTTTCATGGCACGACATTGGTACCTACTTTGGTACTTTTTAAAATAAAAAATGACATCGTTAATTAAGTTTGTATGGAGCAAATAAATATTATTTTACGATTTCGATGTTGTTCCTATAGTAAAAATGAGCAACTGATCATGTGGTTTTAAGGCTTCACAACGTCTACATAGGCCGAAGTGCCAATATTTTTATTCACACTAGTTGTAGGCGTCAACTTTTGTCCGGTTTCTTATTTAAAATTCCACGGTGGTAGGTATTAAAACGGCTTTTGCCTGGTACTTATAAAACCAATGTATTTCTGTAAATAGGCCTAAATTGAGCTCTTTTACACGTCTGATATTTTTTAGCCTACCACTGCTTTGGGACAATATTGTGGGCTATAATGTAGATGCATTTGCATTTACATCCTACATGCAGCAACTCAGAAGCCCGATGCACAGATGTAAATCGGATTCCCGCAGGCTAATGATGCGACACAAATCGTTCTATGTAAATCCCACCAACGAGCTCAGAGCACCTGATGCAAAATATTGCTATGGGCTCGCGTCTTGACGCTTAGTATTAGTATACTTATGTATACGCTTATCACTGACAGTGCAAGGTGACTTGAGAAAGTTTAACGTCTTTGCTTAGTATATATTTACTAGCTTCTGACGGTGTCGCGTCGTTCACCTTTCAGAATTAAGGTTGAGAGGAATGAATAACTTTACCACGGGAATACAAAAACGAGATAAAAATCCATATTATATTAAATTTTTGAAAATAGCCACACATTTATTAGTAAAATACAGCAGCGGCACCGCTTAACCAAAATAACAAATTACCACAATTGAATCCGCGGTTGTGATAGGATGGGTGACCGTTTCAACCATATTTAGTGACATTTATCATAATGCACTTCTCTGTGCTTTGGAAGACACGTTTAATGTTGGTCCCGGCTGATATGGCTTGATACTAGACGTGAAGGCGGCTTAATAACATCTGATGGTAAGGTTTAGTCACTGGCCTTACAACACCCCACTACCAATCCGCACTGGGCCCGCGTGGTGGAGTATGATGCCCCAAACCACTTTATAGTTAAGGTGAGGACCCTTAAGTGGGACGTCCATCAAACTTTTTTTACTTTACAAAGGCGGGAAAAAATATATTTAAATAAGTAAATTTATTAAAAAAAAAAACACTTCAAAACACTAAAATGTTTTTATTTTTATTTATTTAATAGGTACACCAACAGCATACATATGCAACATAAACAAATGAAGGTGAAGTGTCTTGTTCTTATACATATGCCTATTATAGGTATACACAACACTGTCTTAGAAGAAGAATTTACACACAGATAAAAAAATAACATGTTTTTAAAATCTAACTAATGTTTAAATTAGTGTTTCGACAAATGCCTTCGGATCCTATCCTTAAACTTATAAAGTGGATTGAAAAACACGTCCAGATTTGGTACAGCCGCGTTAATGCTATTGTACTCCGCACACATCCTGGCAAACGGAGAATGTCTACCTAGATTAGTTCTGGAGACTGGTATCTGAAAAATTTTGCTTACAGGATGTTATATGGAACAGACAGAGAGACATCATTCACGACCCTCTCGCATCTTAAACACCCGTTGACAGTTCTGTGCAGAAAAGCCAAATCATGGAGCTTGCGTCGGTCGCGTAGGGATAACATTCCAAAAAAAGATGCGCGTTGCTCGTAAGCGCTTCTGTGAGAGACACCGTGTGAGACAAAAGCTAGTCGCCTAGTAAATTTTCTTTGGACATTCTCAAGACGCTGTGAGTGTACAATGTACAGGGGGTTCCACACGACGCTGCAATACTCCAAAAAAGACCGAACCAAAGCGTTGTAGGCAAGTATAATCGTGGAAGGAGAGAAGGGTTTTAGGTTTCTCATCACAAATCCAAGCATTTGAGAGGACTTTTTAACTATTTTGTTGATGTGAGATGTAAATTTTAATTTTGAGTCAATGATGACGCCTAGGTCCCGTATCTCGGTCACTTCTGCAATTCGACTCCGTCTATTTTATACGAGGATGGGAAAGGTCTTATTTTTTTGGTGTATCGAATAAAGGAGCATTTTTTTGCGTTTAGTACCATTAAGTTGGTGTCACACCAAAGTTTGATTTTATCGATATCAATTTGCATTAGCTTTACATCCTCATAACAATTAATTTTTTTATAAATCTTTAGATCATCCGCAAAAAATTCGAATTTAGAATTTTGAATGTGGGACGTTAAATCGTTAACATAGATAACAAAAAGTAATGGACCAAGATGAGATCCTTGCGGCACACCAGATTCCACATAAAACATGCGAGACTGGTAACCTTTGATAACCACTGACTGAGGTCTGCTGTGCAAGTAAGACTTAAACCATGATAAAAGTGATCCATTAATACCGAATGATTCCAGTTTCTTTAGTAACAAGACATGGTTAACTTTGTCGAATGCACTACTAAAGTCAGTATAGACAGCGTCGACTTGGTGGCCACCGTCGATATAGCGAGATAAATCTGATACGAAAGAAACAAGATTGGTCTGGACAGAGTATCCTTTGCGGAAGCCATGCTGATGTGGTGAAATGAGTTTGTCTACAAAGCGGTTAATTATCAGATACACTAAAGATTCGAACAGTTTAGAAAGGCAAGACAAAATGGCTATTGGCCTGTAGTTTTTAACGTCACCCTGATCCCCCTCTCTCCCTTCTCCCTCCTCTTCTCCCTCCTCTCCCTCCTCTTATAAACTGGAGTAATGTTCGTTTTTTTCCATTCGCTTGGGAAGGTACCGTTTTCAAGAGAGCGATTAAATATTACCGTGAGA
Source organism: Anania hortulata (assembly GCA_963576865.1). Lineage (NCBI taxonomy): Eukaryota > Metazoa > Arthropoda > Insecta > Lepidoptera > Crambidae > Anania > Anania hortulata. The sequence goes on from OY756400.1 coordinate 6,258,016, forward strand.
GGGAAAGCAAGAACGGATGCACTGCGTTTAAAGAAAATTGGAGGTATGCCATCAGGCCCAGCTTCCTTAGTAGTGTCGAGTTGCTCTAGTTTTCCCATGACATCTGCCTCGTCAAAACGTAGACGAGACAGACTATCTCCGCTCGAAGAATTGCAATTAGGAATGTGGGACATGTTAACAGAGTAAACAGAGGAAAATTGGGTTGCAAATAAATTTGCAATATCTGTGCCCTGATCAGCAGAAAGACTCCAGGTGCACAACAGCCGGTATATCGTTGTTGCAGTCACGTTTGTTATTAACAAATTGCCAGAATGCCTTGGAGTTTCGTGATATTGCATTTTCCATTTTACTAATATATTGTTTGTAACATTTTTCTAAGTATAACTTGCAGCGTTCACGTATAAGGTCAAATTCAATTTTGTCGCGAGGGTTTTCAAATTTACGATACCTGCTACGAATTTTGTTTTTTTTCAGCCAATAATTAATTAAGTGAGGGAGTAAACCAAACCGGGTGTGTCCTCCTTTTAGGCCTACATTTCGGAACGTGTTTATCGATTGTTGCTCTAATCACCAGATAAAAAGCGGAAACCATTTCATCTGAACCAGCACGATCAGCAAATTCACTCTGCCAGTCAATACCCTCCAAATCTTTCAAAATGGCCTCGTAATCAGCTTTGAAAAAATTGCATTTCAAGTAATCATTACAATTGAGCTTGGGCTGTGTGTAATCAGTAATACATAGCAAGATGCTAGGATGGTGCGGATCCAGACTACTCAGGCTAGCCAACGGCTGGATGACTCTATCCAACAGTACATTGGTTAGAACTAGGTCCAGTATTCTGTCGTTACAATTTTGGACGTGATTAAATTGGTACAGATTGTTTAAAGACATAAAATCAACGAGGGCACACTCTATTGTACTATTATAGTTACTAGGGGTCGTTTGTGAAGAATGATGATCCCGGAGCCAATGAATATGTGGGAGATTAAAATCACCCAGAATAATTACATCATCCATACATTCAAGAACATTAGTAGCACTATTGGCAAATATATTTTGAGTTTCCAATTTGGACGGGGAAGACAAAATAGACTGCACAGATAGCAATTTTTTTGTGAGAGTTGTTACGCTTGACATCTATAGTGATCCACAGATCTTCACACTGGCTTTGACACACGTGATGACTGAATATGTTTAGAAACAGCAATCAACACACCACTCCCGTCCAGTTTGGATCCGCAAAGAACAGAGCGATTTCTACGATAGACTGTATAACGAGAGTCTATAAACTCGTTATCAAAAATACTCGAATTGAGCCATGTTTCTGTCAGAACTATTACGTCGTATGTGCACAAGATAATATTTTGAAGTATCTCATTAGTTTTAGTTCTCAGACCGCGTATGTTCTGGTAATAAATATTTAGCTCGGCTAATCAGGAATGCCAAAAAATTTATAAGGATACATTAAACAGTTTATTTAATTAACTCAACGCCATCGGGGCACCGTATGAGGAGAGCCTGGCTAGTTTCATCTTTGCGCGCAAAAATTCGACCATTGCGGACCCACACAAATTTATAGTTCATTTCCTTGGCCCTTTTCCTTGCTGCAGCGTGGAGTGATTTATTAGTAGGGGACAAATGCTCTGCGACAAAGACCGGGTTGTTAGTGCCAGCTAAATCCAGATGGTGAGTGCCTAACTTGTTGTCTGGGTTTTTTTTGTTGAAGCTATAAACAGCTGCCAGCAGTGAATCACGCACGCGTGGGCTACGAAGTTTAGCAACTATGGTGCGTGGCCTTTGGCTATCCTTATCCAATTTAGCGACTCTGGTGATATATAGGACATCCGTGTCCGATATGGAAGCATTGACCACAGTAGCAAGCTGCACCAAGCAGTTAGACAATATTTCCGAACGGTGTTCTGGGATGCCATTAATTTCAACGTTACTTTCTCGAAGATATTGCTCAGTCAGATTTAATCGGACAGTCAAATCCTTGACCGTGGCGTCCATTCGCGCACTGTCGGTGGAAAGTTTTTCGGTTGCCGCAACATTGTTTTCAAGTCGTTTCCTCAACCTGCCCGTTCAGAAACGATAAAGAGTCTCCAAACTCCTGAATCTGCTGAGAAATCACCTTCATTTTTCTTTCGACTGCTCTTTCAACGGTCTTCTCTATAATTTCTGACATTTCAAGCTTAAAGTTCCGGAACATTTCAACCATCATTTCCTCTGTGATACATTTGCCTTTGGGTGTCTCACCCTGTTCGCTGGAGCTACTGGCTGAAGATTGATGTATGGGAGTGTTGGTGTTATTTCCTTTTGATAGTTTGTTACGACAGCCTTGGCATTTCCAACTACCCTTATTCTCCAGAGTCATCAAGTTAAATCGTCGCTCGTCAATTTTAGCATACAGGAGGTCAGAGGCAGAACTACACTGCACGCAACTTATGAACTGCCTATTCGGTATTTTGTTGTTATATCCAGAACAAATCGATGGCATTTTGAAAAAAAAAAAAAGAAAAACGAATGAAATGTTAATTAAAAAAATATAAAAATATTTTCTAGCATTGGTTGCTTAGTGAGATCCGAACTTAGATCACTTGGGTGAATTCCGTATTAAGGGTCGCTCCTTGAAACCGCTGGGCTGTCCGACCAGTTACGATTTCGACGAAAATACGACTTAGTTTCTGGCTTGGTATGTTTCAAATAACACACTAATGAGGTGCAAAGTCCAGTCCTTTGTTATGCAGCTTGCAAGTTGAATAAAAGTTTGTGACATACCCCGGTTATAAATACTTCGGACATAAATCAAGCAGTCCACTGAATAGTAATTTAAGCTGAATAGTAATAAAATGCTAAAAATAATCCTGAATCTCTCATCGGCTGGCACCGACTTCAAAAGTAACTGATTAGGTACTTAAGTGTTAGGATTATTTTTAGCATTTTAGTGTTTTGAAGTCGGTTTTTACTTATTTCATCAATTTTTAGTGATAAATCCTAATCTAACTGCTGAACATCGATTTCATCCCCTATTTTCCTACCCTTAGGGGTGATTTTTATTTTGCAAACTTTTATCATAGCATCCTTGAAGTATAAGCTATTCAATAAAATAAAAATCATCAAAATCGGCTCATATTTGTCGAAGATAGGTAACAAGAACCACAACCAAAATATTATCTGGGTATATATTTGTTGATTTTCTCAAAAAGTTCTGAATCAATTTCAATAAAATTTATATGGGACCACCTCTGAAGTATGATCTACCAAACAAAAAAAGAATCATTAAAATCGATTCATAATTGGCGGAGTAATCGCGTAACATACATACTAAAAAAAAACATACAGTCGAATTAAGAACCTCCTCCTTTTTTGAAGTCGGTTGAAAAGGCAGCAGGTATAGAGCAGCATACTATTACTGCCCCGCCAGTAAGTAGGTTTTGCAGCGCTGATTTCTTAGTGGTACTTAATTATAACGCGATTGTGTGTGTGTAGTTACAAAGATTAAGTAAAATACTTTTAGGAGTAGTTATCGATTGTCGTTTGTTATGTACTTATTACCTAAAAGTACAATGATTTGAGACCTATTGTGTACAGCCTGTAGGAATAACTATAACTATGTACTTAATTAAATAAATAAATATTGGACAACATCACATATACATTGCTCTGATCCTATGATAAATAGCTTAAGCACCTGTGTTACAGAAATCAGAAACAACGACGGTACCACAACAACTTATTGCTTTAGTTAACAAGTTTTACTTGCAATTTCCGCTCTACATGTTAATCAAAGTTTAACAAACTGTCAAGTGCTTGCAAGATAATTGCCGCTTACATTATAGTAAACTCTCATTTAACTGGAGTAGGTACTCGAAGTTGATGCATTTCTAACCGCAAACTATACTATCAATTGAAATCTGCCCAACCGTGAATCCTTCACACTACCGTTCACTCATATAAAGACCCTGATTTAGTCTGAAGAAAAAACGGCTTTATGTATATTGATTAAGAGTTGAAAATTGTGTGGTAAATTTTTGAGATATGACGTTTTTGAGGGGCAGGAGAGGAGAATTCCGACTTGCTTGCTACATTGTTTGCTTCGTTAGTGTTTTGTTTTGATATTAATTGTCCGTGATTCAGCGTTAGCTTTGTAGTGCTCGTTTTAAATCGACAAAATGGGTAAATGTAGATTTAATGGACTATAATAAAATATTAGAATTGTTGTTACAGTAACAGTTTAAAGATTATTTAAAGTTATCACTAAAACTTTGAGGGTACGACCAACATTTAAATCGTCAAAATACTTAATTTTAAATAGTCAATTAGCAGTTATAAGTTAAATGAAAAAAAATGAGTATTTTAGAGGTTTCAATGGTGGTTCCGTAGTAAATGTTGTTGTAGAATAACCCCCTAAAATAAAAAGAAACATCAACAGCTGTCAACATGGTTTTAAAAATGCCATGTTATATCCTCATTATATCCTGTATGCCTCACAATAAGAATGGAAAACTTATGTAACTAATTTTATTACCATATAAAACAGGATAATATGAAGTAGTCGATTATTCAAACAAGTGCATAGACATAACCTGCCTAGCTCGCACTTACTACATTTCTTGTAACTGTATTTCCTGTAAAATAGGCTGACACAAGTGACTGAGTTTGTTGCGCCGTTTCTTCTTATCACCAGCCGATATGCAATCCCGAAGTGGTAGTAGGGCAAAGCTATATTTGGGACGTTTATAAGTGCCCGGAAGAGGGCCTATAAACTGAATAAATGACTGGTACTGTTATAGCTTTACTAAGTTCACGTATTATGGTGTGTTCCTGCTATTTGCCCAAACGGTACCGAGTTCCGACTTCCCTAACGCAGTTGCTTGCATCTGCATGTTATGAATAAATTACACATTCATACTCAAAATTAATTAACTTAGTAATCTAGTATTCTACTTACTAAGCAAAGTTGTTTAATTATGTTACTATTAATAAAGGTAAAATGTTTGTTTGTATGTAAAAAACAGGCAATCGTTAAAACGATGAAAAGTGCTTAAAGTAAATAATAAGCAAATAAGCGCAGCGTAGGAACGTCCATCCACAAGGTGGACAGACGACCTGATAAAGGTTGCAGGAAGCCGCTATATGCAGGCCGCTTCCTACCGGTTGGCCGGTATAGGGAATTCATTGTGGGAAGCCTATAATGTTTAGCAGTGGACGCTGTTCAGAAAAGCTGTTACTTTGGCGACTAGATAACGAATGAATCTACAAACATTATAAATCCATGATTTATGCACTTATAAAAGTCGTTTCTGATTTCTACAACACAAGTGCCTAAGCTACTTACCATAGGATCAGAGCATGTATGTGATGTTGGCCTATATTTATACTTTTTGAAACATACTTTACGTATTTTATGCGCGGTCCTATGAGACCGTGTAACAATAAACATTCTTTTGTCTCTCGTTTTGCTAGGCTGAGGGGTTAAAAAACTTACAAGCTAAAAAACAAATAAGTGCTGCGGTGTGGTAACCTTTTTATCGTCTAGTCAACATTTTACGTACATAACATTATCCAAATGAAAGCAATAACTCCTGAACATTCCCCATACTGTCAAGCGAAGAAAATACGAGACAGCAAATATATCACACGACGAAAACGATTTGATTGTGGTAGCTGATAAAAATGCAATCGGAATGCATGGAGAATTGCATCGGGGGACGAAACGACTGAAAATGACCATATTTATTTCATTTGAGGTTTATTTTGTGCTCTTTATACATTTTATGGGTTATGTTATGATGCCTCACAAAATACAATGTAAATAATTATACAAGACTTCTACTACGACTATCATAAAATACTAAATCAACAATACAATAACAATAAAAATAACTAACTTAAAACTAAAATCTACTTAATCAAAAATAAAAGCGTGTCCAAGAGGCAAGGAGGCGAGAATGCTTGCAGCATTTCCTCGCTGAATGGCTATACTAAGCCTTTGAGCGAGGAAATAGCCAGCATTGTTATTTTCCCAAATTAAAATTGTAAGGGTGATCATTCAAGGCACCCCGCGAAATTTTAAATTTCTCAACAGATATTTTACTAATTAATAACCACTTCAACAATTCATTATAATCATCATTTCAGCCATAGGACGTCCACTGCAATTAAACAATTAAACTATTAATTACTACTAACAATTAATTAAACAATTAATGAGGAAAAAAACTGTAAACAAGGTAAACTTGAGAGCATTTGAATTTTTTTCTTGAACGATCGCCTTTAATTCGTAAAACAAATCACATGACTTCAAACTAAAAGGTGTAAAGTAGCCATTGAAGAAAGAAATCTACGATCACTATCCACATCATGGCACAGCTCGGATCATCTCGTTCATTATTACAAAGTTTCAAATCGACACGACTTTTATAAATAGTATACTATATAAGTTAGAGTTGTCTAATTAAGTGAAGCTAATGAAAGTATGTTAAATAAAAAAATAATCAAAATGAATTTTATTATAATGTTAATCTACATGTTTATCTTATCTTGTTACTCTGTAGGTCTTTAAATTCAAAGAAATACAGACAGTTTTTTTTTTGAGTGGGCTATTATTGTCATCTGAATGAATGAGATGTGTAAGAAGGTTTATTAACAGAGCTCGATCAAATTGAGTTACTAAAGTTAAGATTTTTATATTATATACGTACGTAGGATGCAATACAATTAAAAACTTCAAACTAATAGTAAGCGTTCGTGTTTTTTTGTTAAAAAAAGAAAAAAAAGAAAAAGCTAGGGCACGTCAGCCTTAGCTTTTTCTCATCTCATCGTCATCAATTCAGCCAAAGGACGTGCACTGCTGAACATAGGCCTCCTTCAGTGACTTCTAGATTGGCCGGTTGGAAGCGGTCTGTATCCAGCAGCTTCCTGCTACCTTTACCAGGTCGTCTGTCCTGTCCGTATTATCTTATCGTGAGTAAATAAGCATATTTAAAACTTCTTGTTTCCTATCAATTAATTCAATATTTTGGATGCACAAATGAAACGACCCGGTCAAATTAAGAAGAAGGAAGGAAGTATCACTTCAGTTTAAACTATTTTAAATTTATTTTTATTTTAAAGTCAGTACAAAGCAGCTGGCTTCGCTGTTTGCATTATGTACCTATTTCATCACAAGTTTTATTCCCTATTTGTCCAAGTAAACGCATTATTGCTTTCCTTTTCACACTAATAAATCTCGCCGCAGACCACTTTAATCAAACATTAAAGGCATGTCCAGGCATTGTCTGCTCCCCGCCATAATTCAGACTATGCAATTAGTGGGTTAGGTGATAACAGTATACTGGACATGATGGTGTTTCGTTTAAAATTAATTATGTACCTACTGAGTCTGGGGATGGAAGTTTGAACTTCGATTATGAGTCAATTTTGAGTTTTATAGTCTTTTAGTTAAGTGTTTTACTCTTACCATGAACACTTAACTTAAGCAGTATTGGTTATACTATACACCCTTTATAAAAAAAACAAAAGAAAGTTGAAGCAATACTGCATAACTGTGGTTTAACCTTTTTTTGTGTGCGTAGGCTTAGAGATTAAAACATTTTATACCTTGGTGTGCTCAATCTGTAAGAAAAAAAACACGATCAACGACAAAAGACAAAACAAGCTCTTCAATGTCAAGAGTTAGAACATTCGTATATAAAACATCGAAGTTTTCCTTCTAGACACGATAGTGATGTGAATTGCACCTTCGCGTGCCACAAAAAAATTTCCCTATTTTTTTCCAGTCTACTACGGGTAAGTGGAACGCGAAGGGATAGTGCTGATGACATTAGCTTTGTTTAAAAGTACCGGAAATAAATTTAATAATCCATTTAAATTAAATCTATATATATATAAAACAAAGTCGGGTTAGTTACACCATTTATAAGTCGAGAACGGATGAACCGATTTTTATGATCTTTGATTTGTTGAATTTGTCTTCTTTCCGAATAGCAGAATAACTATAAAAAAATTGAAAATTTAAAAAAATAATAATAATAACGAAGGGGCGGTACGAAGTTCGCCGGTACAGCTAGTAATAAATAAATTATTATTGGACATCACATCATCATCATTTCCTTCGTCGGACGTCCACTTCTGAACATAGGCCTCTCCTAAAAGGGGGGAGGGGGGATTGCCAATACTCAGACAACAATACCAACATCACATACATTGCTCTGATCCTATGGTAAGTAGCCAAAGCATTTGTGTTACAGAAATTAGAAACAACGGGTGTCGGGTTCTCAGGTCCCGAGACAATATAGAAAAGTTATTTTACTACATTGACCAACCGGGAATCGAAACCAGGGACCTCAAAGATAGCGACACCAAGTCCGTAATGCTCACCTTTCGGCTACGGAGGTCGTCAATTGAAACCACTGACATGTAATTGATTATTTATTATTATTTTCTCCTGTTACATGCCACTACCCGTAGAACTACTAATGAATGATTGTTATTCACCACAATAACTCAGCACAATGCAATTAGAGTTAGGTCATAGCGATAACAAAGCAATAATGTAAAATGCATTAATTAGTGATTTGTAGCGGGTTTTTCAATCCGTGATTTGTGTTGCCGATTGGATGTAGAAATTAGTGTTGGGACTTCGTTAATTATGTAAGAGTAAAATTGCGCAACGTTTTGGTATTTTCACCAAAAATATACGAAATACAAACCTGTCGAAAATATGAGTAGGTGCGAACCAAATGAATAGATACCGGTGCATGTTTATTATCTGGAAAATAATTAGTTTTATTTCTCAAGGAACAAGTTAGCCCAATAAAATACAAATATGGAACACAATTGATCGTGAGAAGGCTGAACCTTGAACCTTGCTCCAAAAGTAAGTGGCGCGACTGTTCGAGCGAGGAACATGACACCTCCATTAGTTGAGCAACTCCTTGAACGAGTATGGCACTAAGCGCCGAGGTAGCATTTCTAGTGTTTACAAGAAAATTCATAACTTATCTGTCTTATTAACGCACAACACTAATAAAAATCTGATCAAAATACCTACAATTGAACAGTGAAATAAGCCTATACTACAAATTAGCATGCTGCATCGTTCTACTGAGGCTTAATAGATACCCCTACTGCAGGGAACAGGCCTCACCTCAGCTATGACGTGGTTTAGGCCATAACAGTTACTGAACCTGCATGGAGTAATGTAGTTACTACATTACTCCATGCAGGTCCAGTGCGGATTGGTGTAGGGGTATTGGTAACGTCATGGACTTGGTGTCGCTATCTCTGAGGTCCCGGGTTCGATTCCCGGTCGGTCAATGTAGAAAAATAGCTTTTCTGTATTGTCTCGGGTCTGGGTGTTGTGGTACCGCATTACCGTACCTATTTCTGAAACACAAGTGCTTAGGCTACTCACCATAGGATCAGAGCAATGTATGTGATGTTATCCAATATTTATTTATTTTATTGTGTGCAGGACAGCCTAAGTGATTATAGAGACTTTAAATCGAAATTAATAAGTGAAATAGTGTTAGGACATAGTTTTAATTAGTTGTTAATAACACTGATTGTATTTAGACGTTAAGTTTCTAAATTGTGTAGAATCGATGTTTTGCAACTAAAAAGTACTAACCTCAGATAGTCACTAGTTGCGGGACGTCAAATCGTATATAAGTAAGTCGATTTTGTATGAGCATCCATTCGTGTTTCGTCCGCTGTACAGTTCAGACGTAATAATAAGAAGTACACCCAAATCGAAGAAATCTTTTATTTGCAAGCCTTCTCGGACTACTCCTGCGACAATCCCAGTAAATAGGTACCATCCGGTACATATGGTCCTTCGAGCCGGATACTCGTGGGGTAACTTCGTATCAACATTTGGAGGATTGCAACTTGTAATATGCCTATTACAAGATCGAAGAGCGGATTGGAGCCGTCGGTACAAGCGGCTTCAACCCAACAGCGCACCGCGTCAACACGAGGGACACCGACCGTAGAAGCAAGTTCGTCGGCAGTAACAGCCTCGTCAAGGACCGGGGCATCTGAAATACAACGCGCCGTTCACACAGAAGCCGTGTCAACGCGAGGGACTCCGACAAATGAAACTGGATCGTCGGCAGTAACAGCCTCAACGGGGACCGGGACATTACACAGCGACGGCGCGACGGGTGTATACACAGACATCACCGTACAGTCAAACGTAACTCAATCAGTTACGTCCGCGGCAGTGAAACAGAAGCCGTCACAAATAGAATCAACAGCAGGCGGAGCCCCGCCACGCGTTACTAGAATACAGCAAACTGACGCCAGGGCCCCTCCCTCTGTAGCCTCCGACGGTAACAAAACGCTGACTAAGAGTACGAAAAAATCACAACGAACATCACAACTCGCAAAAGCGAAGAGAGAGCTGCTACAACTACAAGTACAACTAGCCGCCGCACGTGTTGCTGAATTAGAAATGCAAGATGATGACGAGACAGACTCTGAAACAACTAATCCGGAGACAGAACGTCGAGTCAACGACTGGCTGGATGCAAGTGAATCACAATTGCTGGCTATCGCTAACCAGCCGCATAACAAGTTACCAGCAACACAGCAAGTTTATCCAGAGCAGCACAAAACAGACGACGTAACGGAAATACCACCAATCACGTCGACAGAACAACAAGCGACCTCGACAGCGGCAATACTCGTACCGCATACGACACAGAAAACCACTCCGCTACCGGCGGGAGTGGTACATAACTCAGTCGCAGTGCAACAGTCACCACAGATGATACCTCTAACCGAGCTTGCGTCTGCGATCGCCTTAGCAGCAAGATCTGGACAACAGTTAGCGCCCCGCCACTATACAGAACTACCAATCTACAACGGGTCGTACCAAGAATGGCTGTCCTTTAGAGCTGCCTACGCAGAATCATCGGGTTCTTACACAACTATAGAAAATACCGCACGCCTACGCCGAAGCCTGCGTGGAAGAGCAAAAGAAGTCGTCGAGAGATTACTTATGTTTAACCCGAAGCCCGAAGAAATATTAAAGACTTTAGAAACAAACTTCGGCCGCCCCGATACTATCGCCTTGGCCGAATTGGAGCGTCTACGGGCACTACAACGCCTCACTGATTCTCCTAAGGACTTGTGTATCTTTGCGACCAAAGTCAACAACATCGTGACAACACTTCGAGCCTTAAACAAGATTTACTACCTATACAATCCTGAAATAACGAAGACGACAATAGAGAAACTCACACCGGCATTGCGTTACCGCTGGTTCGACTTCGCGGCGGAAAACACACAAGAAGAGGCGGACTTATTGAAGCTCACGCGTTTCCTGCAAAGAGAATCCGACAGATGCAGTCCCTATGCACAACCTGAACAGATAACAGGAACAGGCGGCACACAGATACAACGCAGGGTAACGCAGAAAACCTACAATACAGAAGAAAATACAGAGCAACGAGAATGTCCAGTCTGCAAGAAACAAGGCCATACTACGACGACCTGCAAACAGTTTGAAGAGGCAGAAGTCAACACGAGATGGGATATCGCGAAAGCGAAGTATCTCTGCTTCAGATGCCTCAAATATAGAAACAAAAAACATAGTTGCAGAAGAAAGCCATGCACCACAAATAATTGCAACCGATTCCACCATACGATGCTACACTACGACAACGCCAACAAGGGTGTGGACACTGAAGAAAAAACTGAAGTCGTCTCTTCAACATGGACACCAACCAAGACGCAAGCGTACCTGAAAATAGTACCGATCTGCGTCTCTGGACCAAAGGGACGAGTCAACACCTACGCGTTACTCGACGACGGCTCAACGGTCACTCTGCTGGACGCCGACATAGCCAAACAGACCGGCGTCAAAGGACCGATCGATCCTTTAAATATCGAAGCTATCGCCAACACAGAAGTAGAAGCTAGCGCATCGAGACGAGTCACCCTCGTAGTATACGGGGCGACAGACAGTTATAAGATTCAAGCCAGAACCTTCAAGAATCTCCGACTATCCTCTCAGGCCATCACTGATCAAGACCTGGCTGGATGTGAACACCTTGTCGATATTACGGAGAACCTCAAGTACAAAAGAGCTATACCTAAACTACTGATTGGGCAAGATAACTGGCATCTACTAGTAGCTACTGAACTGAGAAAGGGCAAGAAACACCAACCTGTCGCCTCACTCACCGCTTTGGGTTGGGTATTGCATGGAACACACACACGGGCACTTGGACAACGTGTCAACTACATACATCACATAACCGAAGCCGACACGAACATGGACGATCAATTGAAACATCACTTCGCTTTGGAGTCACTCATGATAACACCAAAGCTACCAAAGACAGACCCTGAACAACGCGCCCTTGATATACTCGCACAGCACACAGTACAACAGGAAAATGGGCGTTATGAGACTGCCCTACTCTGGAAGAACGACAACATACAGATGCCCAATAACTACGAGAACGCGTACAAAAGACTGTTGAGCACAGAGAAGAAAATCGACAAGGACCTCCGACTCAAACAGAAATACACCGAACAGATGGACGCACTCATCAGCAAAGGATACGCAGAGCAAGCGCCAGCTACAGCCACGGAGAACAAGACGTGGTATCTGCCCCACTTTCCTGTTCTGAACCCTATGAAACCAGGCAAGGTGAGGGTTGTCCATGATGCCGCTGCTAAAACAAGAGGAGTATCACTCAATGATCAGCTTCTCACCGGTCCGGATCTATTGCAATCATTGCCTGGAGTACTTATGAGATTCCGTCAGTACCCGATTGCCGTGACCGCCGATATAGCGGAAATGTTTATGCAAGTGAAGATCCGAGACGAGGATCGAGACTCACAACGATACCTCTGGCGGGGAGAAGACAGACAGAAACAGCCACAAGAATTCCGAATGACTTCACTTATTTTCGGAGCAACATCCTCTCCAGCCACCGCTATATACGTGAAGAACATAAACGCCAAGAAACACATGAACACTCGACCGGCAGCGTACGAAGCGATAGTGAGGAACCATTACGTTGACGACTATCTTCAGAGCTTTAAGAATAAAGAAGAAGCTAAACGGATAGCACAAGACGTTCGAGACATACATCGAGAAGCTCACTATGAGCTCAAACAGTGGACTTCTAACTCTGAAGAGGTTCTCATGGCACTCGGCGTCGAGAGTAAAGAAACCCAGCCCCCCATAGACTTGAACGACGGGTCGAAAAGCGAAAGAGTACTCGGACTGATCTGGAAGCCGGGAACAGATGAAGTCGCTTTTAACTTGGACTTGGCGCGGTTACCACTCGATATGACTGACAATGATGAGCCGACCAAGCGAATAATACTGAAGATAATCATGTCACTCTTCGATCCTCTTGGCTTCGCATCGCCAGTGACAACGCGAGCCAAACAGATACTTCAAGAAATTTGGCGAAGAGGAACCGACTGGGACGAAGTGTTGGATGATGACTTGATCCAACAGTGGCGCGAATGGCTGGAACACCTAAAGACCCTAAAGAATATAACAATTCCGAGATGTCACTTGCAATATAGTGATGCCACCCGTCGAGAGTTGCACATATTCGTGGACGCAAGCGAGGTCGCCTACGCTGCCGTGCTGTATTGGAGACTGACAACGCCAGACAGCGAAGTCAAAGTTTCGCTAGTTCTGGCAAAAGCACGAGTAGCGCCTTTGAAGATAACATCCATCCCGAGATTAGAGCTCCAAGCTGCGGTAATGGGAAGCAGAATGGCCGCCGCAGTCGTCGAAGAACATGACCAGAAGCCAGACCAACAAACGTTCTGGACAGATAGCAGGACTGTTCTGACATGGATCAAAACAGGATCTAGAAGTTATCGACCATACGTTGCCCACAGAATAGCGGCCATAGAAGAAAATAGTAAGGTGACAGACTGGCGTTGGATACCAACGAAAATTAACGTTGCGGATGATGCTACACGGGATGTGCCGCGTCATTTTAGTATAAATCATCGGTGGTTCCAGGGACCAGACTTTCTAAAGGATGATCATTCAACCTGGCCTAATGATAGATTCGTAATCGACACGCAAACGGGTGAGGAGAAGACTCATAACATCTATCAAAAATCTGCAGTAACACTGAAAAACGGAACACCAGATGAGAAACGATTCTCGAAGTGGGAACGACTGTTGAGGTCCACAGCCAGAGTTCTGCAATTTATCAAATTATGCAGACACAGAAAGACATCAGTCAATTATAAAAGAACAATGAAGACCAAAGAAAAGGATCCCACTTGGAGGAAAACAAAGAAAATATCCGAACCAGTTAAAGCACAGCGAATCAAAACTGAAGAAAAGAACGAATTCCTACCCATAGAACCCGAGATTTTAAGGACAGCGGAGACTCTGCTTATCCGGAAAGTCCAGCAGGAATCCTTCGCTGATGAAGCAAGAAGCCTAAGCCAGGGAAAGACGATCCCGTCGAATAGCCGTCTCCACTCCTTGGCTGTAGAAAATATTAACGGAGTAATAACGCTAAAAACAAGAATTGGCGCAATAGAGAACGTGACGATCGACAGAAGACCACCGATCCTTGATGGAAATCATCGAATCACACAACTATACATTGACTTCGTGCACCGACAGCTGCATCACTCAGGCGTCGAAGCCACAATAAATGAATGTAGACAGAGGTACTGGATCCTGAGAATGCGGCCGAATACAAGAAATGTGATTAAGAATTGCCTACCATGTCGAATCAGACATAATACACCGTCGATACCCGCGACTGGAAATCATCCTCGGTGCAGACTAGCACACCACCACAGGCCTTTCACCTTTACCGGCGTAGATTACTTCGGCCCACTCAGCATCGCCGTCGGCCGTTCGAAGCAAAAGGTGTACGTGGCGCTGTTCACATGTTTGACTACGCGCGCCGTACATTTAGAACTGGCATCATCACTAACAACAGACTCAGCGGTGATGGCGTTCCGAAGGATGTCGGCGAGAAGAGGCTGTCCTACCGAAATGTGGTCCGATAATGGTACCAATCTCCAGGGAGCAGCGAAGGAGCTAAACCTTGCAACAGAAGACGAGGCGAGAAAAAGAGGAATAAACTGGAAGTTTATTCCTCCAGGAGCTCCATTCATGGGAGGAGCGTGGGAAAGACTAGTGCGAAGCGTGAAGGTGGCGCTAACCACCGTCCTTCACGAGCGAACCCCCTCTCAAGAAGTTCTCACCACGCTACTAGCGGAAGCAGAATACACAGTCAATAGTCGTCCACTTACACATGTATCCGTCGACCCGGAAGACCCTGAAGCGTTAACGCCGAACCATTTTTTACTTGGTGGTTCCGCCCGCACTCCCACACCTGGAACCTTTGAAGACTCAGATCTAATAGGAAGAACCCATTGGCGCGCCTCCCAGCGTCTGGCTGACCTATTTTGGAATAGATGGGTAAAAGAATACCTTCCAGACTTACAACATCGGCGGGAGCCCTATGGAAAAGGAACTAGTATCAAGATGGGCGATGTAGTACTCATAGCAGATGGAACCTTGCCAAGAAACGTGTGGCCACGGGGACTTGTCACTGCCGTGTTTCCTGGTCCTGATGGCGTGATCAGAGCTGTCGATGTACGCACTAAGGGCGGGACGCTGCGAAGACCTGCGAAAAAACTGGTGATCCTACCTACGGAGCCGGCAGACCTCCACTGTCAGAAATTGGATGCATCGTCATCGCCATAGTTGACGGTGCACGGCGGGAGTGATGTGCAGGACAGCCTAAGTGATTATAGAGACTTTAAATCGAAATTAATAAGTGAAATAGTGTTAGGACATAGTTTTAATTAGTTGTTAATAACACTGATTGTATTTAGACGTTAAGTTTCTAAATTGTGTAGAATCGATGTTTTGCAACTAAAAAGTACTAACCTCAGATAGTCACTAGTTGCGGGACGTCAAATCGTATATAAGTAAGTCGATTTTGTATGAGCATCCATTCGTGTTTCGTCCGCTGTACAGTTCAGACGTAATAATAAGAAGTACACCCAAATCGAAGAAATCTTTTATTTGCAAGCCTTCTCGGACTACTCCTGCGACAATCCCAGTAAATAGGTACCATCCGGTACATATTGACTAAAACATACTCTGACTAGGTGTCACTCACAGCTAGTTTAAAGAAAGAAGAAAGAAAATACTTATCAGTTTCAAGCGATATTATTCTCGGCAAAAGCACAAATACTTGCGATAAATGTCACTAAATACAGTCGGAATCAGCGTTTTCTAAGTCTATGGTCGGAATGGTATCCCATCCACTCATAACTGCGACATCGTTTGCTTAACTTTGGTAATCATTACCAAAACGTTACCGCCATATATACAATATTATTTAATTCGTGCATTCCTGTGTGGCTGGGAAAAACTCATTGACAGGACCGAAACAAGGAGTGCACTAAACATGTGAACTATACCGGGCAGTGGGTAAGTAAGCATGAGTCTATAAGATAGAAGCAAACACAATCTTTGCAAACATGTGTTCCAAGTTTTGAGTGTGTCATCCTCAGCCGGGCGCCCGTAAACAATCAATATGGTAATCTGATTAATGGCAGGTAAACATCGGTCGGGCGCCCCCTAATTTTCTGCAAACAAGACAACTATGATAGCATTTGCAAGAAAGTCGCCCAGTCTTTGGAAATTATAAAATTTCTTCCTCTCTCATTGCTTTGTTCCGATCCTAGTCTAGCCTAGGGCCTAGATGTGTCTTGTCTAGCCATACATTTGGAGTGACCTATGTAACCCGTAGACAAGAGGAGGAGGATTTAGTTGGATTAAAACATTGTATAAGCTCCTTTCTGAAGGCATTACTATGTCAGAGAAAGGGTTAAACACCAACATTAATTCTAAGTAACGTCTAAAGAATAAACCTACGACTTAGCAATCAAAAATTTATTAAAATGAGGTCTCGAAAAAATGTTTACCTAGTAACCAGTAAATAATTCTGGAAACTGTTAAATTAAATCCTTCCACATACTATTAAAATAAATTTATAAAGTATGCCAACATACCTGCGACAGGCCTCACCTCACCCTAGGAGGTGGTATGGGCCAAATACTTACCACGCGGGCCCGGTGCGGATTGGTGGAGTGGTGTTGTGAGAAGGCCAGTGATTAAACCTTACGCTCAGATCTTATTATGCCGCCTTAAGGCCTTAACTAAACTCACGATTAGTATCAAGCGAGATTTTTGTGATAAAATCACTTAATATGGTTAGAATGGTCGCCCGTATGGGTAGGTATCTTATACAATCACAACCACGGCGTAGGTTACTTAATTTTGGTAATCACTACCAAAGCGTTACCACAACTAAGATACAAGCACCTCCAACTTAATAAATTATTGTTACCTTTAAAAATAATTTTGAACACAAACACTATTAAATACCGCCCTTAAATCGCATTGGAATATATCACACGAGTTAAAAACGCGCGAAAATCATAAAACTTAATTTATTTCGGCGCCATATCGCACATATTGCGCTATATATTTTTTTCATTTCTATTGCTACAGTCGGTTTAAAGCCTCGCGTAATTGGGAGTTATGGAAATTCCGAATTTCGGACTCTTTTACGACTGCAGGGGTGCACAGTTAAAGGATTTCGTATATGCGTAACGAATATGAAATTAAACATTTCGGATTTTAAAACGGTGCCTATTTTACAATCGCAGGGGTGTGGGAAAGAGTGGTGAAACGTAATAAGTGTTTGGTACCGCTAGGTACGTACTCAACCTTTTTAATAATTCAAACAAGCAGGACAAACTCTCCATACCACGGAGAGAAAACTGTACAGAGTCAAAAGTGCACACAACAGGAATGACACGCTATGCTGACTCCAATTCAGTGGTTAAGTGTGTTAAGAAGATTATTTATATTTTTTTAAATACGATACAAAACTTTCAAGTTATTTAAAATCTGCATTGCTTAGTGCTTAAAATGATATCATCATCATAATTTCAGCCATATAACGTCCACTGCTAAACATAGGCCTCCCCAGTGACTAAAACTAAAAATTTTCCAGTATTTTTAAAATGATATAATAACATTCAACAATAAAAAATCGCAAGATTTTCAGAATTAGTACTTTTGCGGCTTCCGTACATTCACTTAACGAACTTTACCAGAATTGTAGATTTTTAAGGATACATTTAGGTAAATTATTATTTTTGTGTAAGTATTATGTATCGAAATTATCACTACCTAAGATTAAGTATTTTTCTTTATTTCTTGTCATATCTAATATCATATAACATGTATACTTAGGAGGATATTTGTAACACTATTTTATGCCATTAAACATTTCAGTTCATTTCATTTCATATTATGTTACCGGGTAGAATTTATTCTGTTTAAATTAAGAAAAAAATACGTTGTATTCAAAATATTATATAATGTATCTTTAACTATATTTTAAAAATATCTGACATTATCTAAATTAATAAATAGTAAATAAATATAGGTAATAGGCTTCACGACTTGTATCAAATGAAATTAGCCGGGGCAAACTTATACGTGCCTTCCGAAGCACGGAGATGCTTGTGATAAATATCACTAAATATGTTTGGAATGGTCATTGGTCACCCATTCAATCAAAAATTATTTATAATTAGTATTTCTTAGACACACAATAACTGATGCTTGAAAACTGGGCCCTACAGATTTCGAACTGTAAAACCACGTAGGTATGAGGCACACGTTACTAAATTATCTTTGCAATTCAACTACATTATCGCGAATTTCTGAATCACTGGTCACTAAACACCAACATCCGTAGACCCATTACGGTAAATACATTCTTCGTCCGTCGCTAAGTGGCGGGAGGTCAACATATTTTGGTCTATATTGGCCAGATTTATTAGAACCTTTTGAGGTTTGTGTATTGAATGGCACTTGAGTACCATTGGAGGTCAATTTAAATTGGTTGCGGATTTCAAACTGATGTCAAATCATAAAGTGTCATGCACGTGGTTTATCGTTCGACAATTTGCCATCGAACGGTTGTGAATCGGGGACAGATCACTCGTAGATAAATCTATCGTCAAGCTCGAGTTTCTAAAGACTCATAAATGCCAAGGTTTTCGACTTTTTCACGTAAACAAAGTAACAAAGTCAAAAAAGTACCACGGAGTTGTTTAAAGAGAAAATGGCAATATGGAACCAAACAGCTGAACATCAACTTACCTATTTTCATTTCGCGCGACACTCGCACATTAAAATTCCATGTAAAAGGAGATATATCTTCCCATTACCGGTCCGGGACAGGTGTTGTTATTTTTGCCCGGGAAATTGGACGGCCACTTTAATTTTGGATACATTACCTTGATACATGTGTCCTGCGGTGGGATGGCTGTATGCGAGAATAGCAATACCCGCTATCTAGCTTAGGGTTTCCAATCTGAGGTCCGCAAAATAAAAAAAAATGGACAAGAACATTGAATTTGGGGCAGCCGAGAATGGGCTAGTTTCCTGAGTCAAAAAAATATTATTCTATTTAATCCGTCAGTTAGATTATCAAATAATATTGGACCCATATTTTGTCTTTTGTCAATCAAACAAAAAATTACGAAGATAAAGGGCATCAAAGTCAGCACGTGACGTCACGCCTTGCTAAAAAGTGTCTCAAGGCGTGACGTTACGTGGAACTTTAACAGGCTATATCTTCATCATTTTTTGTTTGATTGAGAAAAGAAAAAATATGTGTCCAATATTTTCTGTTAATCCAACTGACGGAATAATTAGATTTTTTAGGAAACTAGACCATTACTAAGTGGTCCGCGGATTATGGTTTATGGGCAGTATTAGTCCGCCCTTATAATAATCGATACGTCTTTTCGTCATCAATTTACTTGAGAAAAATATTGGCGAAATCGAGCATGAGATTTAGAGGCCGTGCACCTAATTTCAGTGCAAAATTGAAATACAGTTCTATGCTTGTGTGCGTTTATGATGCGGGATAAGCGTGAACAATGTTGATCCTTTACAAGATAATATTGATAATTTATTAAGTAGCGAACGTCCAACCTATGTTTGAAAAACGATTGGTTTTGCGCGCTTGATTTTATAGTTAATTTTGACTTAGGATTACTATTTTATTTTTTATTTTTATTCACAAAAAATTATATTTTAAAGTCTACCTTCCTGAAGTCACATTATTAACCTAATCGTAGGTTTAACAGCTTTATGTTATTTTATTTATTTACGTAGGAGAAAAAGAGAATGTATTAGGTACAGTGAACAGCTCGTCAACCTACCACAAAACTTACTTAAAGACTTAAAGTATCAGACTTAAAGTTGAAAATTGGTTCAATGACCTGTAACTTTAAAGGTAGATTGACTTGCCGTTGACTGTACCCACTTTTTTTTGGTCATAGAAATATTTAACATTTTAGTATTAGTCCTTTCCTAATGTCAGACTTTTAAGTCTGTAGAATTCGGAACTAAAATAATGTAAACTTAGATCCATTTTTTTTACCTCTAGTCTAGAAAAAATTATCTATCTGTATGGGAAAGGTCACCCTTCGTATTATTTTGTATAAAAAAATTCAGTATCAAAACAAAAGTTACTGTTTATATCTAGGCAATAACGTACTTTGAAGATAAAAAATGTACCCTCTTTTTTATATAATCTTGTCCCAAAATGGTTTTTTTTTTTCGTCAATATTTTAAACCACGATATTTTTGTTATAGATATTTAGATAAGGCTATAACACAGTTTTTAAGACCACCGATTTCGAAAAAAAACATGTTTTTTTTAATTAATCTCTAAAACTTCAATGAAACGCAAATTACTTCAACGAAAACACAAATCCAACGTTAGTGTCTGTTGCACAATTGTAGTTTAAAATTAATATTTATGTAGTTTCATGTATTATATTTTTGTAAGCTACAACTTACAAAAATATAATAACACACAACTCTAACGTGTAAAATTTCATCCTGGTAAAAAAAATACTTGTAATAAAAAACCAACCTCCATTAACAAAACTAATAAGTCCTTTATGTTTGTTATTGAGAAGATACAATGGGGCTGGCATATCCATGTTGTTAAAAACCATCGTTAATACCCATAATAAAAGCGTGACTACTTACTGCATTAACCCTGAGCTGCCTAAAATCGTGTAAACGAAGTCCTGGCCAGCTAAAAAACAACACGTCATGTTCTCTATTTAACCCCCACATCCTCTGAACCGAAAATATCCCAACGCTTGTATTTATGTAGCATAGAGTTCAAAGTTTTTGTTGCTGTTTGACTAACAACCGAAAGGTATTCTATTAATACACTTATGACTTACGCAATAAGGCTTAAATTGTATAATGTCGATCAATTAACTGTAGAAATTAATGATTATGATGGGATATAATGATTGGTGTTTTTAGGGTTCCGTAGCCAAATGGCAAAAAACGGAACCCTTATAGATTCGTCATGTCTGTCTGTCTGTCTGTCCGTCTGTCCGTCCGTCCGTATGTCACAGCCACTTTTTTCCGAAACTATAAGAACTATACTGTTGAAACTTGGTAAGTAGATGCATTCTGTGAACCGCATTAAGATTTTCACAAAAAAAAAGAAAAATAATAGTAAATTTTGGGGGCTCCCCATATTAAGGTTAAGATATTAAGGTTTCTAATATCATTTTTTTCTGAACTGAATAGTTTGCGTGTGAGACGCTTCCAAAGTGGTAAAATGTGTGTCCCCCCCTGTAACTTCTAAAATAAGAGAATGATAAATCTAAAAAAAATATATAATGTACATTACCATAAAAACTACCAGCGAAAATTGGTTTGAACGAGATCAAGTAATTAGTATTTTTTTAATACGTCATAAATCGTAAACCGCAATTTAACTTTCGTAATGTTATGGATTTCATTTTGCAATAAAAATACCATAACTATGACTCGATTGTGGTGATGGGTGAACTTTTACTCATAACGGTACCTACAAGTTTGTACGGAACCCTCGGTTCGCGAGTCCGACTCGCACTTGGCCGGTTTTTTAAAAGTTTTAGTCTCAATTATTTTTAGGGTTCCGTACCTCGAAAGGATGAAAATGGAACCCTTATAGAATCACTTTGTTGTCCGTCCATCCGCCCGTCTGTCTGTCTGTCAAGACCCTTTTTCTATGGAACGCGTGGAGGTATCAAGCTGGAATTTATAATACTCAGGTCTACTGTCCCTTGGAACTGTGAAAAAAAAAATTCTAAGCCAACGCAATCAAAGCCGTAAAAATACAGCCGTTTATGCCGCAAATTTTCGACACTTGCAAGGGAATCAAAACCAACAGGGTATTTCCCGGGAACTCAGAATCTTGAAATTTGGTACGAAGCAACGTCTTATAGCCCTGATAAAGGAAAAATTGCGAAAACTGTAAATTTTTAGTTACATCATATAATAAAAATATTTTTAATAATTTTAAACTTACTACCCCTTTCCTCATGAACGAGTAGATATAATAAATTGAAAGTCATATCAAATACTCAGGTCTATTATTGTTCTGGTTTGTACGGAACCCTTGGTGCGCGAGTCCGACTCGCACTTTGCCGGTTTTTTTTAAATACTGCCTATCTATATTTTAAGGAAGATTCTGCGTCTCGAATTGAATCACTTTCTCGACAAAACCAACATTGAAATGTCACAATAAAAACAATTTGTTCTCAGTAGATACAAATCTTTCGGTCTGTTTTATAATTTTTTTTCTTTGGGATGTTAGTGCTTAAGTTTTATTGTAGAAAATTGTTATCATAGTAAAAAAAAATATTAGATTTTTACTAATTTATACTTTTTTTCTTTACAGGTACATTTTGAAATAGAATCGCGAACTTGATTGCAACATTATTATTTAAGGTAAACAAAACAAAAACCGTTTTAATAGGTTCTAAAATAAACAAGTTTTATTATCCTAAAGAACTTAAAATAACAAATAAAAAACTTTAATCATACTTTTTGCGACTGGATCGTTAAATATGGAAGTTTATACTCTTAAATCTAAGAAAATAGAAACGTAGTAATTTAATGACAGTAATTAGTAGCGCAGCATTACACGATTTGAATTGCACTGTAACTGGTAATTTATTATGTAAGTAATATTTTATTGAGCAAAAAAAACCTACTTGCTTACTGTGTGCTATGTAATCTCGGTCGTTGTGACGTCAGCGCTTTAGACGTAACGAATGAATGTTGATGTCTAACAATAGCCGGCGTTAAGTACGTAGTAATGCACAATTTCGCCTCGCCGTCTATCAGCAGAGTGGCGCAGTGGAAGCGTGCTGGGCCCATAACCCAGAGGTCCGTAGATCGAAACTACGCTCTGCTAAGTGTAGATTCTCTTTTTTATTTTATTTTTCTTATTTTTGTTTTGCTTTTATATATTTTTTGTTATTATGAGGTTGTATAATTTCATCACTTCTAAATAAACAACGAAACTAACAAATCTGTTTTTATCATTTTAATCTTATTTTTGTACTATTTGTTTTTGATTTTTTTATTATTTAAAATCTAAGTATTATTTTTAAGTTTTAATATTTTAGGGAAGTTAAAAAAATATACTTTTCTACTAAAATTTTTATTTAGTATTATTAGAGTTTTTTTTTAATGAGTTGATATCATTGCTCATCAATACTCATGATAAAATTGTGTGTAATAAATAAGCTACAACGAAATAATTTAAAGTAGGTAATCCTTCGAAATTTTTACAGATCGAGTGAGATAGACATTCGCAAAAGCGTGCCGTTGCCTAGCAACCGGTTTAGGCGCGCTAATAGCAACCTTCCTTTAGAACAGATTGATCGATGAATAAAAATATATTCTTCAAATATTTCTTTACAAAGAAATCTCAAATTGTTATTTATACCTTATTAAAACGACCAATTAAGTAATTTGTGTTTTTATTCTATAAATACCACGAAAATACTAAAACTTAACTTACCATTGCACAAACATTCTATTAAGGTTAGGTTAGGTCTATTAAGGTTACCAGGTAAGGTACCAGCCTCTTCATTTCTATTAAGGTTAGTATAGTCGTCAAATGTAAACTAACATGTGATTTCGAAGCCTACTAAAAATGTTCAAAATTATAATTTAAAATATGCTAAGAATTGTCCAACAAACCTATACAACATTTGTTTTTTATTTTTTACTTCAGGAGAAATAAAATACATTACAATTACGGAAACTTTACGCATATGTATATTTTAGTAGACAAAACACCTATCGCTTCGGGCACTGGGTTTTCGTAAACTGGACAAAAAAATACGAATAGAAAATCTATTGTAACATCTTTAACTGGATGGCGTTCAAAAGCTCTTCTGTTACTGTCCAGTACGAGGTTTCGAATACAGGAGTGACTTTCTCAAAATCTGAATGAAACAAACACTTGAAATCCATTTTGTTAGTGTTTTACAAAAAAAATCAACATTCAAAATTTTATTTATTGGTCACATGGGCACCAGAGTCAGCTCTTAAAAGGTTATGTGCATTAAAAATAAAACTGTATAATTTTATTATAATAGTAATTTGTTTCTAAAATGCGATTTAATATATCGGTTTTCGTCTTAGTGAACAGAATGCCGCGGCCAACTGCTAGTATAGCCATAATCACACACACGCGTGGTTGCTTATCTTATAAGATATGACAATAAATTATGAACTTAAAAACCTTTCCGAAAACGATGACATTTGCTTGAAGTGAGATTACCTACATATTTATCAAATTTTAAACTCGCTACAATTTAAAAAAAATAAAAACTACAACCACAGACTGTGTCTTGATAACGTATTGTCAACTTGATGATTTATTAAATATTGTTTTGTGAAACACTAACAAAATGGTTTTAAAATGTTCGTTCAATGCAAATATTTGCGTTACTATTAATATTCCTTACATCAAGTGTAGTGTTTTGTTTTTCCGAATGGGGCTACACAGAAGAGGTTTACACATTAGACCTAAATCCTTGCGTGACCAACTGCATCAGGCGATGATGCGTCGTCAATTGGAGCGAGGACCTGAAGATATGTAGACCGTCAGGCAAGCCTTCACCCATATATTTTACCAGTTAAAGAAAACAGAAAAACACTAGATACATAAGCAACTTTGGCACCTTTGGCTACAGCTATGAGTGGTGCAACCTCTCAACTGAAGCACTGAGATGACTGCAGCTCCAACCTCGTAAGACTACAGGCAAAAACCAATCACAAGGATTCGTGCACTGGATATAGAGATACCTGTCTCAAACACGACCAAACTTACTATTACTGGTGCTCCATTAACAGAAACCGTGATTGGGAATACTGCGCCCCTCCTGCTTCTAATCGTATTCCTATCTTAACCACAGAATTTAGAAGAGACACTCGTTATACACCATGTCATTCGGGAATAAATTTCAAGTCTAAGGACTTTGGGGCGAACATTACAGACACTTCTGCTTATTTCTTACAAAATACTGTGAACATTTTACAAGAAGATTACACTTCTCTGAGTAAAGTGGTGAATGATCCGTTAAGTTTTATGGTTAGTTACAAATTGACTGTGGTTGATATGCCTAAAAGACTAAACGTGCCGGTTGCAATAGAATTTGAGATTGGGTACATAAACGTTGTAGGACGAGTAAATTTAAAAGGATTGATAAGGAAGCATTTGAAAGAAATGGTGGCTCATGCTGACATCAAAAGTACCAAAGACTTAGATCAAATAGATTTTGAGAAAGTCACTCCTGTATTCGAGACTTATTACTGGACAGAAATAGAAGAGCTTTTAAATGCCATTCGGTTAAATAAAGATGTTACTATAGATATTCTATTGGTATTTTTTTTATCCAGATTACGAAAACCCTGTGCCTGAAGCTATTGGTGTTTTGCCTACTAAAGTATATGGATACGAGGTTGGTAATTGCAATGGTCAAATATTTTTTAAAGGAGCAAATAAACTATACATTTAAATAAAGGAATGGATGTAATTAAACCTTTTTGGCACATAGAGCATATAATTCAGTTTTAAAAAACATTAGCTGTCCCTGTAAAAAAAAATGTCTGCACCCCATGTGTCACTCAACTAACTCAGCTATGCTAAGCTTTGTTACTTTTTGTATAAAGCCAATAGGGACAAGTTTACCTGCGCAAAATTTATCAATGGCCCATAAATGGGAAAGTGGCTATTTTTTGTATGAATTTATATGGAAAAAAGTTAAATTAATTAAATTATGAATTTACATAGTAAAAGTCATGAGTAGAACACCATTTAAAATTTGTGTACACATTAGAAAGTCACCTGTATCTATATTAAATTTAAGTATATTTTAATTAATTCGTCATTCACTCTGCGTACTTTGTACGTGTAGTTACAAATAAAACGTAGCCCATCTATTGCTCAAATTAATCAAAATTAATTGAACCACTTATATCATTGAGTAATTAACATTATCATTATCATCATCATTTCAGCCATAGGACGTCCACTGCTGAACATAGGCCTCATAAACATTATTATAACATACTGGTTTTACTAATATGGTTTCCTCTTTTTTTCGTAATGATCGATAGTTACCCACTTTCTCCAGTCTTCGATTAATGTTGTTAGGCAAACATCAGTTAAGTTAGATATCAACAGACCACAAATTCTGGTTTAGATCTGGCGACAGATTGGTACTGCATTAACCATGAGCTAGTAATAAGGGCTCGACATAATTATATCTAACACGACACTACAGCTCCTTATGAGCAGCCAACTCATGCACGTGATAAGAGCAGGCAACTTAATCACGTGACACGTATTAAATTAAAACGTGTTACGTAAAATTCACTTACAGTATTTTTGTTCTCATTACTCTACATTACCGACACCAATAAAACCAATTTATTTCTTACTTTATTAAGTTTTTACACGTCTCAATTATTTTTTACGCTACCACTGCTTTGGGTCAATATTGTGGGCTAGCGCTGAGAAGAAGCAGCGCAAGAAACTCGTACACTGCTGTCTGTTTAAAATAGTGTACTTACATTACAAAATAAAATAATTATTTGTTGACATTTTTTATTTACTTGCGTCGACATTTCTGCAAAATTAAAAGGATATAATTAAAACATTTACTTTGTCAGCGTAGGCTGAGTTCACAAAAATAGACAATTTTATGTGTTACGTCATCATCATCATTATTTCAGCCATAGAACGTCCACTGCTGAACATAGGCCGCCCCCAATGACTTTCATTAGGAGGGATTGCCAATACTCGCCACGCTTGGCAGGCGGGTTGGCGACCGCATTTTTTAAAAAGATTTCGCACGCAGGTGCTGCTGCCAGTCTCGTGCTATAGGAATTAGTCGCCTCTTACGACACGCCTCCTGTTGACAGTGGGGAAGTGTATTCTTTACGGCCGTCCCCACACGGCACAAATAAATAAATATGTTACGTAAATGTGTTACGTAATTTATCAATTTTTTAGGTAAGAGTGATGAAGTTGATCTTCTTTAGCTATGGTCGAACTAAGCACTAACCAAACCCGCGTTAATGGGAATTGATTTCAAGTTGCAAATTCATTATTGATGACTAACCAGCAACGAACTTGTGATTGAACATCTAGTAAGCTACACGAGTTCCGCTGAATCGATTTAGATTCAACTTTCGGCTAGCACTTCAAGATAGGTATCTTAAAGTTTAAAAAAACTATAAATCGGTACCTTAACCTCGACGAAATTGTGTTTTTTATTAATGTTGCATTATCTTAATTACCTACCAGTATTTTTTTATTTAAATATTGGACAACATCACATACATTGTTCTGTTCTGATCCTATGGTAATAAGCCAAAGCATTTGTGTTACAGAAATCAGAAACTACCACGGTACTATGACACCCAGACCCAAGACAATATAGAAAAGTTATTTTTCTACATTGACCGATCGGGAATCGAACCCGGAACCTCAAAGATAGCGACACCAAACCTTGCATGCTCGCATCTCGGCTACGGAAGTCGTCAGTCTTTTGAACTGTGTATAAATTTAAATCGTATGTCAAAACAGATAGTTAAGTATTACTTTTAGCGACTACATAAATAATAAAAAATGTGGAATTTATTTATTTACTTATTATCTTCTTGTTAACATATTTATTACAAAAGGAGGCTGACAATAGTAGCCAAGATTTCTTACAATTTTGTCCCGGATTAATGATCTCAAAAAGCAAAAAACTAAAATGTTCAAAAAATTACTTATTTATTAGGTCTAGCCGATTTAAATTATTGCTTTTATCTACCACACATAATTTGCAATACAAATTACTAGTTTTATCTAAACTAAGCAAAACCTTTTACACTTTTTTTATGTTTTACATTCACAATAATGCTAGACTATTAAAGGGATCAAGGATAATATTTTTAACTTAAAAAAAAATTCAACTAGCTCTGGTAGGATTCGAACCCACGAACTTTCGCTATCCGGGCGACTGCCACCACAGGCAGTTGAAATTTGTTTCAAATGAAAATTATTATCCTTGTCTAACAAAAGTGCCTACTTCATTTTTGTCAGCAATCTCTCATTTACTCGTTTGCGTACATTTTTAATTCCTCAGTTATTTTAAGTCATAATTACATTAATTGAAAGTAGCTGTTTTGTTTTTTTTTAACAAATCGATGTTAATTTTTGATTAAATTCAGTGATTATCTTTAAATCCTACGGTTAATTGTGAACATTATATTCGAAGACGACCAACCTGCGTAGCCGGGGGCCTTGGTGTCCCGGGTTCGATTCCCGATCGGTTAATGTAGAAAAAAATGTATTCTGTGTTGTCTCGGGTCTGGGTGTTGTGGTACCGTCGTTGTTTCTGATTTCTGTAACACAAGTGCTTTGGCTACGTACTATACGATCATGTGATGTTGTCTAACATTTAATTTTTATTTTTATTATTTATACATTTAAAATAATAAAATAATAATTAAAATAGTAAATATTTTATACGTTTCAATTATGTATTTTTAGAATTGGTTAACATGTTAGTCTATAGTTGGGTCAAGATAGGAAAATAATGTATGTAAATGAAGTACAAGTAAGTGTAAATTTATACTTTACTAGCTGTTGCCCGCGACATCGTTCGCGTGGACTTTCATAAAAAAAAAACTGCGCTACTTTCTTAATTTTTTCTTTCATAAGAACCTTCTCGTAACAATAATTAACATAAAAAAAAAAGAATTAGCGAAATTGTTCCATCCGTTCACGCGTAATGCGATGACCAAGGGAAAAAGCGATTTATTTTTATATAGAAGATTTCACTATAGTTTATGAGAAGATAGTTTTGGTGTTAACACTACAAATTACAATATACATTGCAATTCGGGACGACGGGAGGCGAAATAAAAGATGTTATAGCGTCGAGATTTATAATTAATCATGAAACATTAACCTAAGCTTATATACCAACTTATGTACACTAAATACAGTGGGATACACACACTATTTGTACAAATTTTATTAAAAAAATAACAACGCATTTCTCTGTTATAAATGATTTTTTCTTTATTACAAACAACTACACAACGCCGTGCTTAAAACGTCATCGTCAATGTCAACGTCGCCGTGGTTGACGCAAGCTTAAAATGTATAAAAACTGATTCCTATAAAGTCAGATTTCTTTGCCTAGCGAATATTTCTAAATAATCTTGATATTTGTACAATTTTATTTTTGTTAACTTGTATCATCCCACTGCTGGGAAAAGGTCTTCCCAAAATACTCCACCGATCTCTATCCAGCGCTAAAGTGTCCCGATTGCCTGCAAGACTGGTCAAATCGTCGTACCGTCATTACCAAAATTATTCATTTAAAAATACGATAGACGCAAACCACCTTCTACACTTATTTATCTTGTAACACTAAACCTTTATATTTTAACAGGTTGTTATTATTGATATTTTAAAAAAATCAAGGGTTTCTTAACCGACTTCAAAAAAAGGAGGAGGTTCTCAATTCGGTTGTGTTTTTTTAAAATGTTTGTTACCTCAGAACTCCACCAACTTGAAAAAAAAATCTCAATTGAAAGGGTATAGCTACAGATTGGTCCCATTTTTTTCAAAACTCAATTCTAATGATTGGATCCATGAGGAATTTAGGGAACTACTAAAATATTATAGGTACACATACATATAGCGATTTTAGTATATTTAACAAAAAGTCAAGCATTTGCATTTTGAAAGTATCATTTGCTGAGGTGGAACTGATGAAGGAGACTATAGTTGGCCACAATAGTCTATTTTAACAACAATTGTTATTATTGATATTTAAAAAAAATACATAACAAGGGTTTTTAAAATATTCGCCAACCAAATATAACGGACTTTACGTACTGCGGTCTCGATGCGGCTGCCCGCATACATTCAATTATATTACGTCTGTAATACGTCGCGGAAAAATATGGTTGCTGGGATACGATGACGTAACATAAAGAGCACGCTTTTTTTTAAACCAAAAAAAAAACATTTAATGGTTTCTTATGCAATAGGAAAAAACGGAACCAAAACTCGATAAGATGAAGCGATTTATCAACACTAACGAACAATTTCTAAAAATATATTTTATTGATATTCCCGCCTTATTGAATTTTCATCGAACAGCGATCATAACATATGACGTCACCGGCACCGCGATTCAACATGGCGGCTATAATTATCTATCATATTTTTACAGTTGATGTCGATATATCGCTATATCATATCGTGTTTTAATAGTCAAGCTACCCCTAGCAGATTTTTTTTCTTATCTGGATATCAAAATAGTTGAGAACCACTGCGCTTAGAGTTAGTACAAGTTTCCGCGCCACCTAGCGGCAAATCACTCGGCCGGCTGCCCGCGCCCAGATGTTGACAGATTGACCCTGCATTCATCTGCCAGTACATAACTCGGAATAACTCAATACATTTACTACTTACTAACACACTACCTAGTTTTTTAGTTACCATTAGTTTGAAAAAATTACGGACTTTTATATTTTGGAACTCTTCACCGCCTCCCCCTCTGTATTCAGAAGCTTTACTTTAAGGCAGCTTGAGTATTAACTTCTGACAGAGACACACTTACAACACACTTGCCGGACAGATGTCCCTTCACATTGTTTTTTTTATTATTTTTGAAATACAAACAACGACCTCCTTAGCCAAGGTCCCGGGTTCCATCTTGGTTGGGTCAATGTATAAAATGATATTTTATCTTGGGTCTGGTTGTTGTGGTACCGTCATTGTTTCAGATTTCTATGACACAAGTGCTTCAGCTTACATTAGGATTAAAGCAATGTATGTAATGTTGTCCAATATTTATTTATTTACAAACAACGTGAATGTTCCATTTATGTCTAATTGTCTGTAATTATTACCAATATCATACCACTGATCAATGTTACTTCCTATACATGAATTCAAATTACGTGTCCAATATCTGAAGTTCAGAAAAAACACCACTCAAATTCGCCGTCGCAAAACCCACGCGAATCAGGAAGTTTGCTCAGCGACAGACTTTGTTTACGAATCAAACGAGATGCAAAGCTGATGAATGAAGGCTGCAGAAAACAGCCTTCGAGGAGTCTCATCAATTTTAACGTAACATCACGCGTTCGCAATACACAGAATACACCCCTGTGGCTACGAGCGTAGCGCATGGCTACGCCGTAGCCGTCGGCTGCTATAGTAACGGCAGTCTTCGCCGCGACACCGCTACGCGTAGACGCTCGCAGCGCTACGAAAATCCGCGCACTCCGCGGCTCAGTCCGCATTATCGCAAACGAAAATGCTTTATGAATCCGGATTTAATTAATGTGCCGTGTTTTTTGATCGCGTCGGCCTCGGTGTGTGAATTCGACTTTACAATTTCGGTGTTAATGTTTAACAGTTTTAATATGCACGACAAATTCGTACCGAAGTAGTGCTGTGTTGTGACGGTACGAAATTATTTCGCAAAACAAAATTACTATGCATTTGTAAGTGCAGATTTTTTCTTACTTTTTGAAAGGGTGCCTTCATTGTTTGTTTTTGTTTTATTGAGTTTTAAAATTGTTTTTGTTGAATTCAGTAGTGCTAAATAAATACACATCATGTCAACTACAAGTCAATAAATTGCTTTCACAATCACACCAATTATCTAGCCCCAAACAAGCAAAGCTTATAGTACAATAGCGAATAGATAGCGGTAAACATACTTAAAACCGCTTAAAAACATCCATGACTTGGATACAAATGCTTGTGCTCATCACACAAACATTTGCCCCTTACGGGATTCGACCCGCAACCGTTGACTTTGTAGTCCGTAATGCGAACCACTACACCAGAAGTCGTCAGAAGGGAAATTTTAATTAAATTCTGATTAAGTGCTTTATGAAAGATCATTAATAATTCTAGCTGCTCAGTGCGACATGTAATACATAATCCTTGGCCTCTATGTACCTAAGTGCATAACAATAGTACAATAAACACGAAGTACATGAACTACCTACATGCTTAGCTTAAGACGGTATTGTGAATAAACTTAGCGCGTTATACTGAAGGCTTTGACATGTCGCCTATTCTTGTGAGCTTACAAAAGAGGCTTTATCCGAATAGCATTCAGTTATATCACGTATGAACTTCAGATTACGTATTCGCGAGATGAACTGGCAAGAGGCAAATAGGTATTAAACATTTTCGCGAGGACTTGAAAGCGTTTACACCCCAGAGGCTTTCATACAAACTTTCAAATCCGTAATCTTCGAAATTCATGATATTTCATATAAACAGGATAGATAAGAATTAGGAGTTAGTGGAGAATAATTGGAACATGTTTAATTTAATAAAAGCTAATTGTTATTCTTTCTTTTTCATTTCTAAAAAAAATATCTAAGAAATAAAATTTTAAACTTGTTGCATTTTTTACTAACACTATTAAGTATGTATATGTACAAAACGAGTATTAATGAAACTCATACCTCTTTTTATGAATAAATTTTCCTGACGTTTCGGCCTAGTTGCTTAGGCCGTGGTCTCGGGATGAGGTATGTCATATGACACTGGTATTCTGTGGGGGCCTTAAACACTGCATCAAACATAAATTATAAACACATTACAACATTTAAGAAAATACAATAAAAATAAAAATAATATTTACATTAAAATCGATTTTCGATTACATTTTAAAGCGTGTTTGAGTAACGAACTTAGTAACTTTCACATTTTTAATATTCATAAGATAGTTACCTTGACATGTGTTTATAATAGTGACATACATTTAAGTAACATTATACGAGTAATAACAGACAACATACATTGCTCTTAAAATAGGGTACGTAGCCAAAGCTGTGTAATATTAATCAGAAACAACTAATTAATTTGAAATTAGTAGGCTGTTCTTTTAGTCATTGTTTAAACATAGTCTAGTTTCGGATTAAGAGAGATGTTTTACAATAGTAAAGTTACTAATGTAAGGAAATCTGTTATTGAAATATAAATAGACGATTTTGCGGTTTTGTCCAAGGAAAATAATAGAGCCGACATAATTCTACCGTCGTAACGCCAAATGGCAATTTTTTTAAAAATAATTTAAAAATAATTAAGCTTAAATGTATTTGCGTTTTTTCTGATCCTGAATATGTACAGTCAACAGCAGGTCAAGCTACCCAAAGAGTTAAAGGTCTTTGAACCTATTTTTAACATTAATTTGGATATGTAGAGATCAATATCAATTGCGAAAATTTTATGTTTTCTGGTAGGTTGACGAGCTGTTGTCTGTGCCTATAAATCTCGATTTCACAAAAAAATATAGTCGTGCCCCTTAAAGATACTCAATATTTATTTAAAAGTAATAATACAAAACTTCAAAAATGAAAGTGTAAGTGCAAATTTATAAATTTTTATAAATTTTCATTAACATTCGCAATTTAGACAATACATTCTAATTAAGATGCTTAAAAGTTGTGTTATTGTTTCCTGCACTGTTAATATGCTAGTTTCCTGGGTCAAAAAAAGATTATTCTATTTAGTCTGTCAGTTAGGTTATCAAAAAATATTGGACCCATATTTTGTCTTTTGGCAATCAAACAAAAAATGACGAAGATAAAGCGCATCAAAGTGAACACGTGACGTCACGCCTTGCTCAAAAGTGTCGCAAGGCGTGACGTTACGTGGGACTTTAACGGGCTATATCTTCATCATTTTTTATTTGATTAAGAAAATAAAATATACGGGTATATTTTCTGTTAATCCAACTGACGGATTAATTAGATTTTTTTAGGAAACTAGCCCGTTATGAAAACGTTTTCGTTATGATTTCAAATTACTGCAGGTCTACTACGAAACGAACTACGAAAAACGAAATCCGTCAATACGATAATCGTTTTTTGGATTGCTTACTGCGAAATGCTTTGGATTTTTTGAAATAATACGATAAATAATATTTTATTCATTTATTCACGAAGTCGATCCGAAAATATGTCGCATCCGAATAAAACATCGACATCCAAAAGTGTTACGTAGTTAGTAAGCCTATCGTTTGCGTATCGTTTGTCTTTCGTTTCGTCCGAAACATCGTATTTAGTTTTTCATAGTAGGCTTCCAGGCTGCATTTTAGAATATTTATATTTTAATTTTAAAATAAAAGAGCGTGCATAAGTCACATAACAACATCAGGCCCCCTATTTACATACAGTAATATTTTTACATATAACATATTTATATATATAATAACATATTTTTATTCATATTGTGAGAGGTCAATCAACTAGTGATCCTAACGATGTCAGGTCCTCTATACATTGGCTTAACCACGTCAGTGACTAGATTTAATTCTACCTAGACAACGAGTCGACGACTCATTATTTATATAAAGTAAAGTAGTTCTTAAAGCATTTTTAGGTATGTATTTTTAGTATCTACAATTTAGCTACTTAGAGGTGAAAACTGTAGGCGTATTAAAGTTGTAAAAGTTATCTTTTCCAAAAAAATTACATTTTTAACTTATTGGATGCCGAGCGGTCGTGTGAGACCACATACCAATAATTTTTCTATTACCTTTTTTTTCAATTCACCAATTATCTAGCCCTAAACGAATAAACATACTTAAATAAGTTTATAAACATCCATTACTTTTGCACAAATGCTCGTGCTCATCACACAACGATTTGGTCCTTGCGGGATTAGAACCCTGGCCTGGCTTTATAATCAGGAGCAGGAACCAGACAGTCGTCTCGTTTAGCTCGGCTGAGAAGTTATAACATCATTCTATCTATTCTGTTCCTCTTAATATCAAATTTAACAAACACATAATGATGTTTTAAGTGAGTTTAGCACTAATTGAACTGAACGAGTCGTTATGCGAGTGGACCATAATAGAACGAAGTTTGTAATTAACATTAGATATCACTTTATCAATAGCTTTGATCAATTCCATTTATTGTCATTCTACTCTACTCGGCCCAGTAATTGTTAGGCGACGCAAACGCCCCCGTCCGGCCTTCACAAATAAAATAAATAAAATATTTATTTATTTCTCACCACAAACAAGCAAGTTCTTAAAACTAAAGTAAACTACGTAGTCAATTACTTGTTTATGGAGACTGGTGATCTATGATGAGTAAAAATATACTTGAATTACATACCACCAGGTAAATAAAATAAACGTTTCGTAACATATTTTACACACCTACATTTTCTACGGTTTTGTTAAGAAGGTTAGTTCTATTCTAGGCAAGATAAATCTTCCGGACCATATGGGTCCACTTAGCTCAGTAGCCGTATTGGTCGGAATCTCTTATCCGTAAATCGTGTTTTTTCGAATTCAGTATTTTAGAACCTGTATAGGCACAGATTTATACCACGGGCTTGTCGGTGCGGGAAAACATCGTAAAGAAACTAGTACATTTAGAGAGAGAGAGAGAGCCATAGTTTAAAATAGTATGTCTAATTGTTTCTGAGGCTTGATGGGAAGCACCTAAGTATTACTAGACTCACAGCATCTATGGTCATAGTCAAGCGTAAACCGACTAAGAATGGGACGAAGCAGGTAGTTAGGTCAATACCAACATTTTATAAAATGATCGATCACATCATGAAGTGGTCAATATTTCGATCTGGTTATATGGGCATAGTTAATAATGCAAACATAACAATTAAAATTTGTGTATGTTCTCAAAACTGGTTTGGCGGTAAAATGTAGCTTTTGTAAACAGATGGATTACATAAATAATCACAAATAACACGATTAGCATTTGATATACACATTTCATATAAAAACGATTAATAATAAATTGCAAATAAAATGGTTAACCCTATTGTAATACAGGCAAAATGTTGAATGTGAAATATTCAGTACCTGTTTTTATTATGATAAAAAACAACTGAATAACAAGATTATAATCAATAATTCAAACAAAGAAAGAAAAGTACTATTGGCAGGCTTAATATCATAAGCTTTTTTAACAGTCAACCATAGAATCATACGGAGATGGTGATATTCACAACCATTCCATATATAGATAGACCAATTTCACTATACTTTCAAATTAAATAATTTTTTAGCCCAAAGAAGAAAAAAGGTCACATTTACCAAAGTAAAAGCAGTTTATAACAGCGCAGAAATTTCGATTTCATCAATTTAAGCCGCTTACTTGAGGATTCCTTCAATAAAACAAAGGGAGCCTTAACAATAGAATTCTCGCGGTTTTCAGCATAATGGCCGGTCAGATTCAATTCAAACAATCCTCGAATTCTTTTAGATATTTTTAATCGATTGTTTACGGACAAAAACAATGACAATGAGGAAATGAAAATTCTGCAAAACTTACCTTTGTTAAGTTTTTGTTGATTGTATTTTTTAAATTATTATAATATGATCTTACCAAGGAAAAATTCTCATTTAAGTCAGTATTGAAATTAAGAATACTTTCCATAAATAAATAAACCAATATAACTAAATTTATAGTTGTTATTTTTAATTATTTTATTAGGTAAGTACTTTTGTAGGAGTAAGACTCTTTCTGAACTAAAAGTTCGGATAAATAAAATACTGCGCTGCTCTTTATTGTTACTTTTTATTCCTAAAATAATGTTGTTTAAATTTCTGATAACACCCATTCTTAATTAATATTTAATAGGTTATATTGTAAGTCAGTAATCAGACATTTAAGTTGCCACGTTCGATTGGTCTAAATGGAAAATCGAGAATTCCTGTTAGCAATTAAATATAGTACAAATTAGAGACTAATTATTGGAATTAGAGATTGAAATATATGTGTATTATAGGTACTCGTGTGCAATAAGAAATGGCATTCTTGTAGCAAACCCGTAAAAGCCCATAACTGAACTTACCAAGTTATGCAAACACACGTAGTTAGACGGCGGAGTTAAAACTTTGCCCGTGGTTTTATCGGTCCCACACATGCATTTCCATTTGTTTTATATGTAATGGTCACATGTTAACAGGCCATATCCTTTGTGACTTCGAATAAAAGAAAACTATGAGCTGTGAAACAAAAGTAATAAAAATATAGCTTGATTTATGTTTAAAAACGAGTCAAATTATCAACAATTTATTGGCTGGATTTGATAGGTAAAAAAAGACAATAAATATATAATTTATATATAAAGACAATAAGTTTTTATGTTCTTGCTTAAGTGAATTTAAATACTAAATCCAAATATTTATTTTAATATATAATATAATATAATATATATAATAATATAATAATACGATTGTTGTTTAACAGTCAACTAACACAACATTTGGCTTAGAATCATAGAATTTACAACAAATTATATAATTTATTCAGTATACGTTCGTGGTGGTGAACTGTAAGCCTTACACTAAGAGATTCTATGATATTTATGAATGTGGTCTGAGGTGATATTTTATATTGTATTAAACCTATCAGCGGACTCTTCTTTTCCGCATGCATTACTAGCATAGTTATAATATTACTATGTTTAATTTATGTAATATTTATATATTACTTTTGTTACACCTTCCTGTTCGACCAAGTATAGAGGTAATGGTTTTATTATT
Source organism: Anania hortulata (assembly GCA_963576865.1). Classification (NCBI taxonomy): domain Eukaryota; kingdom Metazoa; phylum Arthropoda; class Insecta; order Lepidoptera; family Crambidae; genus Anania; species Anania hortulata. The sequence continues at coordinate 6,296,039 of OY756400.1, forward strand.
AGAGCTTGCAAAAAGTATAACAGTACGTATAATCACATCGACATATTCCATGAAAGAATGGCACACTTTCGATGCTTGTTAAAGAAGGCCGCCTGATTGGTTTTAGCTTAGCTTAGCTTAGCTAGTGAATAATACATCTATTTCTATCGAACTAATATTCTTGTATCCCTTTTTTTTGTTCCGCATTTTGTCTCTTCAACAATTACTTACCTAGCAGTGGAAACTTTAGTGCTTAAGTACTATCCATAATTTTTAAGCCAAATGTAATATTGATAGCTGTTTGTTTCCTTAATATATATATATTACCTACAAATAAACATGTCCCAAAAATATAGCTTTGCCCTACCATCGCTTCGAGACTACATGTCGGCTGGTAATGAGAAGAAACTCAGTTACCTTTGTCAGCCTATTTTACAGGAAATATAGTTACAAGACATCTAGTAAGTCCGAACTAAGAATGTTAAGTCCATGCACTATTGTTGTTTAAATATTTTCTTTATAATTTTGTCATGTCTGTCTATCCGTGGCTTAGCTCAGAGACTCCTATTACTACTACTTGCCAGCTAAATGGTTGTTTTAAGAAACTTGAAAAAGTTCACGACAGGTAGGTATGTACAACTAGGTAAGGAAAACTATCACAGCGAGGTAGGTTTTACAAGTTACCGAACTATCTTATAAAATGTACTTGGAAAAGAAAGTTTTGTCAGATGAAGTTGTTAATTATCTAAAACAGGTAAAAAAAGAAAATACCTTCTACCCTAGGAGGATAGGAGGTATTTTCTTATTTTATTATTTCTAATCCTAGTATATATATGACCATAAAAATATTAACGCTATAATATTGTTAATTTTACTAATTAAAATGATGCTGACTTGTATTGTTTTGATTAGTTCAATTTATTTATTTAGAAATAAACATTTGGATGTCTTAACCAGAAGAAACAAATTAAACTTCACCAACGTTATCTGTACCGTGTTTTAATGCAAATAAATTTTGCTCATTCTTACATTCAAGACAGCCTCACTTCAACTTCGAAGTATATATTCATACCTTTAACTAATTTCTTCCAAGTTAGGGACTTCTGAACTCATCATGAAGGTAGTAGTGGAAATAACGAACTTTAGTATAAGCCGGGTACCAGTGGCATGTATTATTTCGTCGCATAAGGTAGCAGGTAAGTCTAAGTGCTGTGACCAGTAATATCTTATTTCTTTTAAGTATTTTTGGGACTTTTTATGCCCCCCCCCCCTCTTAAATTTAGGTAAACTGTCCTCTACCTAAAGGTAAAGATTGGAAGGTGGAAGAGATTTTAGTGATAAGACCGTCTTAAGCCAAGCTTCATCAAAGTCTCTGGCAGAAGCTAATTTATTTAATAATTTCTTATTATAATCACACCAATTATCTAGCCCCAAAGAAAAGCCATAGCGTCTACATAATGGACAAACATAAATACACACAGATAAACAAACATAAAATCCACGACGTAAGGCTCATCACTGTTTTGTCCGTTGTGAGATTCGAACGCTCCCGCTGGTAAGATAGCGCAATGTTTTAGTAGGTGTCCTAATATTTTAAGTAGAAGCTGGTAGGTGTCCTATTATTTTCTGGAACCCTGGCCACCTCACTAGGAACCTACAAACTTCTGGCTACCAACATTAATTGCAGTGCGGAAAGTTCCACTGCACTTCACCAACTTCGTATTTATTGTGCCCTCCGCAAACGATTCTCTACTTGTTAATACTTATATTTTCAAATTGTATGAAAACTTCCGACTGAATTTCTTGGAAGTTTTTCGCAGTTGATAATGAAGTTACGGTCAGAGTTAAGTGTGTTTATGAAGATGAAAAACATTTATTTAGAATTAAACATCGCACACAAATACAATATTATAAAATTGACGACAGTTTGGTCTAGTGGGGTGCATTCTAGACTACAAAGCCAGACGGTTGTGGGTTCAAATCTCGCAATGGTCAAATGGTTATGTGATGAGCACAAGCAGAAGTAATATATTTATTTATTTGTTTAAAAATATATTTAAATATGTCTATATGTTATCTAGTTACCAAAGTACTTTCACAGTCACAAAAGCTTTCTTTATTTTGGGGTAAGTATGTAATTTTTGAAAAAAAAAAAAGAATAACACAGACGTCAGACAACATGGTTATAATTGGCTTGCAAGAAGAGTTTATATATATATATATATATATATATATGTATATATATATATATAAAATAAAAACCGACTTCAAAAAACTAAAACGCTAAAAATAATCTTAACACTTACGTACCTAATCAGTTACTTTTGGAGTCGGTGCAAACGAAAACATAGAATCTCTCATCGACTGGCACCGACTCCAAAAGTAACTGATTAGGTATGTAAGTGTTAAGATTATTTTTAGCGTTTTAGTTTTTTGAAGTCGGTTTTTATTTTTTTTATAAAATTAACTTATTTCATCTATTTTAGTGAAAAATCCTATTCAAAACAAATCTAACGAGTGCAAACATAATTGAACTGCTAAACACCGATTTCATTTCCTATTTTTCCACCCTTAGCAGTGATTTTATTTCCAAAAATGTTTGATTATAGTATCTTTGAAGTGTAAGCTATTCATTAAAAAAAGAATCATCAAAATCGGTTCACATTTGGCAAAGATATTAGAAGATAAATACTAAAATCAGTTGGCGTGGTACGGAGTTCATGCAATGTTGGATGATTTTCTTATAGATCCCATCATCAGAATTCAACCAAATTTATATGGGACCATTCTGAAAGTATTACCTTTCAAACAAAAAAATTATTATCGAAATCGGTCAACGCAGTAACGAATGATCGCTGAACATACAAAAAAAAAAAATTAAAAAAAAAGATACCGACGAATTGAGAACCTCCTCCTTTTTTGAAGTCGGTTGAAAATACGATCACCCTTTAAAGTTCCATTGCAACAGTCTGTCTGTTACACCCGGTATATAGAAATTTGATACGGTTCTCACATTCGGTTCTTACTCATAGACAGATCGTTTGCGAGGAAGGTTATGTACATAATTTGACCCGTACATATCGTGTGCTATGTATAGGTACGGTCAGCAACAAAACTAGCTTAACATACTAGCTATGTCAGAGCAACTGTTAGTCTGTTTCATCATCATCATCCTCCTATGGCTGAAATAGCCATAGGACATCCACTGCTAAACAAAGGCTTCCCCTAGTGATTTCCAGTTTGTTGTGTTTCTTCCGAGTCCAATATTTTTAAAATGGCCTAACCAATTTTATTAAAATTCATTACACTTTAGAGGATACTTAAGTATAAATATTTAGTAATAAACACTGTCGGAAATAAATGTAACAGGTTATTTAAAGCGATTTTAAGTTAAAGGGAATGACAGTTACCTTTTTTAAAATTTAGATATTAAAAAATGTTTAATAACTCTGCTAGACTTTAGCATCTTGCTGTTGTGTATTTCTTTCACTGAATTGTATTTCCTTTTTGATGATTTTGTACTTGTTTAATCAACAATGGCTTCGATGTGACCCTTAAGTGCATTGATTATGTTATGACATAGCTACTCAAGTGTCAAGCTACTTTCGTTGCTGACCGTATCTATCGGTGCCTATTGAGTTAGTAAAGCTGTAACCGAGCCAAATTCTACATCGGTCGGTTCATGGTCTACCAACATAATGACTGATTCTAAAATATTATTACAAAGTTAATACATGTATGTTGGATATTAACTATTAACTTTATTTCTAATCCGTCTTTAATGGTCCCTTGTGATCAACATTATCAGTTTTAAGAAGTCATCGCCGTTTGCGTCCAGCGGCGTTCCGCAGCCTCGACTAGATCGTCAGTCCACTGGGTTAAGACTGTCCACGCTGCGTCTTCCAATTCATGGTCGCCACTTGAGTAACTTTCTTCCCCAACGTTATTCAGATCTATGAGTGATGAGGGCACACGCTCAATAGTGCAACCCCATGTTAAATTTATTAATAAATTAGAAAGAAGATAAAAATGTTTTGTCGTGCACCGTGGAACAGTATTTTTGCATTTTATAACATATTTAGTGTTCATTATCTTCGCACATAGGATACAAAACGTATGTTATTGCAAATTGTCGCCTTTATCAAGATTCTGACTACAATACAAATATAATATAATTTATATGATCGGACTAACTTACCTAGTGACGTCCGATCCTCAATTATGTGAAGTAATCTCGTCCTCATTGTGTACAATGTAGTACGCACTTTTTGCTACTGCACTGATTACAATCTTCAAAGTTAGGCGCGTGCATGAACGCGTCAATAAACTAAAAAATAAATAACCGGAACGTGCCCGCACCGTCACCTATCAATGTCATCTGTCACCTGTCAATGTCATTATTTCAAAGGATAAAACTGGACACAACTTTCAAAAAGAAGGGAAACTAAGTAGTATGTAGGTATTTATAGCATATAATCTTTTTTGTACTTTAAGGATTGATAAATACATACTAACTGGGTCGGGCTGGGGATAGGATGAGGACGAGATTACTTCACATAATTGAGGATCGGACGTCACTAGGTAAGTTAGTCCGATCATATAAATTATGTTCCATAATCTCGTCCTCATTGTGTACAATGTAGATGTTCAAAGAGGAAAGTTGTGTCGACAAAACAATATAAACATTTATTATGGTCATTTATATGATTTGCTAAAGTCTTCGCACATGATAAAACTTTATTTTATTAACTATCTATTGGTAGATGCTTAATTCAAGTTTTATCTAACAAGGATATAGTTGTTTTTGGAATTAATCAACCAACCCTGTATATCGATACAATCCTGTATGATGATACACCTTGTGTGATGATACACCCTGTATGATGATACACCCTGTATGATAATACAACCCTGTATGATGATATAACCCCGTATGCTAATACAACCATGTATATTGATACAGTCCCATCCCATTTGATGACACAAACCTGTACCTATTTTATACCATACAGGTGGGCCAAAAAATGTGTAGGAATTCTATAAAATCGAAAATAGCAAATTTTACTTTAATTGCAATACTCTTTTATTTTTGTTAAAACTGTAAGTCTTTATGAATTTATAGATTTGTTGGGACTGAGACTGATAATCCACCTGTTGTACACTTTTAAGTTTGTGCAATAAAGTTTTAAATAAATACCCCGCGCTATTAAGTAGGTATATTCTTTACGAATAAACTAGAGATCACGCAAACGAAATCGCGGGGCAACAGCTAGTTTAATAAGTTGTCATGGAAATGGAGCCAATGGTTTGAACTATTAATATCCGTCTCATTTATCCAGTAGTATGTAGTACATACTTAGTATATGGTTACCTAACAAGGTAAATTTATCGATGTGCAAGTAGGTAGTTAAGCTGAAATTCTTCTGAAAAGACTTATTTTATTTTATATAATAAGAAAATCTAGTAACCTTTTAAGTTATCATTGTCTGTAATACAATTTTTTATGCAAATAAATTAGTCTTAGGTATTCTTAATAACTCCTGTTCAAGGTGTAGTCCCAAAGTAAAGGAAACTAAAAAAAATAATATGGATGTTTACTATCGCAAATTTTTCATTAATTATATGTTATAAATAAGGAAATTATATACAAATACTACTAGTATTGTTCCAGTAGGGATCCTATTTTGTTGACAATAGTTTCAACATTATTTTACTGAGAAAGATTGATTTTTACTCATCTTCTTAGAAAACCGTTATATGTGTTACACTTGTATGGCTGGAAATCAGTATAAGACTTCCTGCACTTTATGTGTGGATCCCTGGTAGGAGATATTAATAAGTTAATGAAACAGTCTGAATACTTATTTATAAAAAGATTCAATGACTGGTCAATTCTTGTAAGCTAATAAAAAATAATAATTAAATAAGTAATAATTTACCAATACATCACATCGGATAAGATAGAAAGTTTACTCCGGCTCAAAATACTTGTAGCAGCCTTACAGCCTTAGTCCAATAACAAGGTAAGGCAACATTTATTGCCTGCATTGCCTTAATTATTGCCACTGATCAATGCCTCTATCGTCTCATAAATTTTTTTTTTTTTTTTTTTTTTTTTTTTTTTTTTTCATTTAAGTTAAGTTAGAAATTTTCTGTCATTATTTATCATCTCCATTTTTGCTTTACATGGTAATTTAATATCTAATAAAATTATTTATACATAGACTTACATAGGTACTTGACCTTAATTGCCAATTTAAATAATAATTTTAAGTCAATAGTATATTTTTTATGAAGTTTATAGTTTCATGGATACAATTTTAATTTTTTTAATTATGTTTTAATAAATCATATTTTATTATAATCATCTATTTAAATATGAACCTTTGTTATCCACCTGGGATAATTCAGTTTATTTACTATCTTTAGTATCTTGATAATTTAATGATTGGATGATTATTTATCTTTGTCTTCAATTTTTGGTATCAAACATTTTCACAAATAATAAAATGTCTAGAAATATATGGTTTATAACAAAAATATATTAAAAATATATTTAGGTCAGATTTGAAAATTCAAGTTATCATTGGAACTTAGTGTCTAGTTTTGAATTTCTCTTACTTTTCCAAAGGTAGCAGGTACCTACTTAAAAATTAAAATAATTGGTTTTCGACCTTATAACAAGTACATAAGGATCAATTATGGTGCGACATTTTTGCCTGTAAATAAAGCTGCATAAATCTTTCCATGGGTTTTTACTGACTGAAAATATTGGAATATAACATACAGTTACAGTTAAAAAAGTTTTTAATTATGGTAATTTTTATCTTGTTGATAACAAGGAGAATTATTTTTCCATTTCTGTAACAGTGATCTTCACTCACATTATTTGTAAGTAACACTCATCTTGAGTGTGTCTTTATTTCACTTGATGAAGACTAGAAATAATCTAACTAGCCATGGCGATCAGCTAGAATAATAACCTTAAGTCAGTAACAGTGTTAAATTTTAATTGCTTTCATAGATTATTATAGAATCTTGAGAATTAAGCTTGATACTATGAGAATTTAAGGTTTACCCGGTTGTAACCAGATCTAATATTATAAGTTACACAAATGGGATACCATATCAGTTGTATAGGAACATACAAACATGCACCAGCCAGCATCAATTTGTCATGGTCTCCAAACAGGGAGTCAACTTCCCTGTATTATGAGGTACAAGACAATGTATCTCGCCAGGGTCATTCGACCAGAGTATCGAACCTGGGACCTTTTACGTTAAGGCACTTCACGAATCAAGTGGACTAATGATCTTTAAGTCACAGATATCAATTAGCAATGTCAAGTAATGTTTATTTATTTATTTAAGCTTTTTAGTAAAATATAAGAGAAAAAAAAAAAAACTTAATATGGTCATAACTACATGAACTATTGGAGTAAACAGGTTGTTTTCTATGGTATGCTTTATAAAGTCTTGCCCTCTTGGGCCAACATCAAGAAGTATCTCAATTACTTGTGGTAAAAAACTTGTGGAAATCCACACCGAGATAAACCATAATTTGTAAAAGCGCTATTTATCATTGACTTGTATGTATATAAATGGGGCAGAATAAGACAAGCAGATCTGAGACCAACAGATTGTCTTGGTACCATTAATGGTTGCCAAAGGCCCAATTTGATAGTAACAACTGATGAAATTATTAAAAACTTAAAATCTTTATAAAAAGACTGAAATTGTCTAGGTAAGTATATGACTTGTTTACACAAGACTCAGAATTCCTTAAGCCTTCAATATCAGCAGGCAAAGGAGCTTCTTTCATAGCCTCCTTAGAGTCAAAGTGTTAAGTTGAAAAAATTACTAAGACGGAGGGCATTACCTCATGGTCTCGGTACCCATATTCTCCCTCCTCTCTTTTTTTTCTTCAGTGGCATTCGAAGATATGTATCGTCTTGATACTTTTGTGTTCGACTATATTTTCAACTTCAATTAATGAAGTCGGTCTCTGGTCAACCTTATAAGATTTGCAGACCCGCAATATTATAACAAAAATTTTAAGCCACAGGCTAACCCCTCGTGAAAGCAAGTGGAAGTGTTATAATTCTGCTGCGAGACAGAAAAGAGGAATAATTGTTCTCTCGGTACATATGATGTGCTAGAAGAATTTTATAATATTAATAACTTACCTTATGCTATTACAGATCCTTTGTAGTATATTTCTGGTGCAACATTGTATCGGTCTCATGGTCAACTCTTCATGAAGACTAGAGCCATAATGTTACGTCTCAGGAGGAACCCCTCGAGGAGACGCTTCAGACTGAACAAAAACCCACTGGCCACTCCATCGTAAAGGCCAGTGCTTCTGTACAGAGCAGTTTCTGTGGAGTCATTCGGAGACATGACAGACAACTAGAATGAACATATTGATCACCAACGGCCAACCTCCCGTGAAGGCTCCGATGTCATTCATTCTGAGACATGAGAGACAACTAGAATGAACTTAATGATCACCACGGCCAACCTCCCGTGAAAGCTCCGATGTCATTCATTCTGTCTCGTTTGCGGGCTGAAGAATAACGCAACTCTGTCACACACACTCCTTGTTTTCATGATTAATTTCTGTCTGATTATGTTGTTGGAGTGGAGGCCACGTTTTGGCGAACGTAGTGTAGGACGCTTCTCAACTCGATGGGCCGACGAACTCGGGAATATGGCTAGATACATTTGTATCAAAGCAGGAGATCGTACTCCTTGGCGCTCTTTGCGTCCTTCCCGTACGTCCAGCGGTGGGCTGTAATAGGCTGAGATGATGGTGATGGTGATGATATTATAAATATAATAACACTAAAGTTAGTGTGCTGTGGTGGTGATAGAAATCGTAGTAATCGTAATAATTGAGCCGAGGTATCGGTCCAACAATTTCACAAATTCAACTGACAAGTTATGTTTTCCAGCCACCATACTTTTACACAAACATCACCGTATTTTCTTCTTGGTTTTTTGCATTTGTATGTAAGCTGTAAATCACTAATTAGTTTAAAAACTAATTTATTCTAAATATTTATGTCTTCAGTGCTGTGTACAAAAAAGTACAATGACATTGACAGGTGACAGATGACATTGATAGGTGACGGTGCGGGCACGTTCCGGTTATTTATTTTTTAGTTTATTGACGCGTTCATGCACGCGCCTAACTTTGAAGATTGTAATCAGTGCAGTAGCAAAAAGTGCGTACTACATTGTACACAATGAGGACGAGATTATGGAACATAATAAAGTGCAAACAGTTCTTACAACTATAATTATACAAATCTACACATTGCACTACATTACACGACTACGTTGTGTGCTAAATAAATTAATACCTAAAAAAATATTCCTATTCTTAATTGATCTTAATTAATATAAACAAAATGGCCGCGCAACTATCGCACGTGCGCTCTGTTGTAACGTTACAATTCACCCGTTACGCTATCCGTTTTATAGTCAAAAATAACCGACTGATTTTTCTGTCTAAATCTATTTACACCAGACAAAGCCAGCCGTTATGAATGGCAGTCAATTACAACGCAACTGTTTAGTAGTCGACCAGTGTGTGACGCATCCGCATGTGGACACCGTGACCACGAGTCGCATTTAGATGACATCGTGTTTGAGTTAGGCTTAATAGCATAATAAGCACGTGATATGAATAGAAAAACGATCTATTACTAATCGAATCGAACGAAGTCATAATACAAATAATTAATAAGCGTTTGCGGTCTGCGATTTCAAAATTACGACCTTTAGCCCTTTAGTTTGCAGACAAATAAAACTTGAATATATCTTGACACGCTTAAATTTACCTTAAATTGCGAAATACACAGGTATTTAAATAGAGATGCTATGCTGTGACTGCTGGGAGTATTCCGGGAGTTTTCCCGGAACGGTACATCTCTATATTTAAGTAAATCATATGTGTTGAATGCTACCAACACTACGACATAAGAGTTTATAAGCAAATAACAAAAAAGAAAGTAACTTGAAATCAAAATAAAAACATTAAATCAGTAACATAGTAGTTATTCTGATTACTTACATTAAACCCCAAATCACCTATTTTTTAGCTATTTATTGGTTTGGTTTTATTTAACAAAGGGGTTAAACCGTATGTAAATTTAACTTTTACAATAATGTCGAGTTGGTACTTTGCAACTTGTGATTTAGACTACATTTTTTCCGTAAATAACTACAGAGCGATGCGCGATATCGTCTTTTTGACAAACCGTATTCCATTCAGGAAAAACCATTAGTATTTTAATACGACTCTCCATTCATACTGTCTGCCCAGCTTAGGTACTTGCCAGAGTTAGCCTTGGTGTCTATTGAGTAAGACTGGTTATCGTGGGCGATCAACGAGCGAGCCAATGCCGTAACCGCCTGCAGACTGCGTGTGCGTGGACGGGGGCCAAATTGCGTTTGTATGTAAATAATAAACAGCAAATCGGCAACATATTGCCGACTAGCTGTTGCCGCGACTTCGTTCGCGTGGTCTATAAATGAATTCGAAAACTCCTATTTGAATCGACTTTTGTTTACAATATATAATTACAGCTTATAATTACAGCTATCTGCTAGTGAAAGTCTTGTCAAAACCGGTCCGGTTTTGGAGTTTAATCGGAACGAACAGACAATTTTTTTTTAAATTGAAAATTACCATGTAAAAATTGTGCGCGCATGCATTAAACACTGGTTTTGGGTGATGCGCTAGTGGTCCTAAGTAGATGATGATAATTATAATGGAATAAACATTCATCAAGCTGCTTAAGTTTATTGAGGTCTCACATTCATAAGCTCAACATATTCCCTAATACCTACAGGATAAATAAAATAGTAAAACTATGGTTTGAAGTTATGTACCGTCAACTTATAAAGAACGTGCGCAACATGTGGCCATCTTTAATGACAATACAAAGACATAAAAGTCCAACATTACAAGTAATTCAATCCACCCAGCGGTTTTTATTCAAAGTTCATTACCACTTGTGACACTGCGGCTGGCTGGCAAGGTTACATAACGATCCATTGTTGCGTACAATAGTGTCGGGTTTCCTTTTTAAGCTTGACATTAGGAATTAGGACTGTGGGTGTGCGCTTATTGAGAGAGCTGAGTGACGTGTCATCTACGAGTATACTTTTTCCTAGACTGCTACATAATGTAAACAAACATTACGGCGTTTAAGGTATTATCATCATTATACAAGGTTTACAAAAGAATAGGAGACTCCTTAAAACCACGTAATCAGCTGCTCATATGTATAAACTTTTTAGGGTTCCGTAGCAAAATGGCAAAAAACGGAACCCTTATGGATTCGTCATGTCTGTCTGTCTGTCTGTCTGTCCGTCAAACTAAAAAAAAAATATGATATATACCATGCAAACTTCCACCGAAAATTGGTTTGAACGAGATCTAGTAAGTAGTTTTTTTTAATACGTCATAAATCGTAAATCGCAATTTATCTTTCGTAATGTTAAGGATTTCATTTTGCAATAAAAATAACATAACTATAACTCGATTGTCTTGATAGGTGAACTTTTACTTCTATAGGTACCTACAGGCTTGTACGGAACCCTCGGTGCGCGAGTCCGACTCGCACTTAGCCGGTTTTTCTATGAGAGCAACATCAAAATCGTAAAAAAATGTTGATGCTCCACACAAACTAACGCGCTATCTCGATGATAATCTATGGAGCACCTAAAAAAAAACACGAGTTCGAGGTTTCTCCCATAGTAAAAGTTATTGCATATGAGCAGCTGATCACGTGGTTTTAAGGAGTGTCCTATTCTTTTGTACACCCTGTATGTCATTTAGCCTATTGCAGTCCACTGCTGAACGTAAGGCTCCCCCATAGAAGGCACTAAATGTTGCCCGCGAATTAATTCGCTTGGTATCTGAAAAACCTTAGTTAATCTAAACTAAGGACCACGCAACTAAAATCGCAGGCAACAGCTAGTTTTACATTCATAAATGGTGTAGCTTCTTCTTCTCCAAAGAGCATAGGCGCGACATCCATCCGAAAAAAAGTTGGGTACCAACCTCGTTCAACGGAAGGTAATGGAACCAATTTGATTAATATTGCATCTGCATTAAGAACTGCTAAAGTGTAAAAAAAGGCTTTCAAAATTTGTAAAGTATTTATGCAAAAGTTAAAATTGTTTCTTATAATATTTCCGTCGGTATATGATATTTTGTGATGATAAGTGAGTAAGGTTTGGTACGTGTGGTTTTAGCAATTATTATTTTTTAATTACCTAGATTTCCCTTCCCTTTTAATGTTTTCCAAATGATTAAAAAAAGTCATAAAAACTACTTGCGTCGTCAGATTGACGTCGTCAACATGAAAGCACCATAAAATCTTGTTTTACCTAAACGCATGCCATATCATAATTCATGCTATTTTTCCCTACAGTTGTGATACATATTACTTTGTTGCAAATATTTCATATTTAAATTAGATCTGCCTTGTAGTATGTATGAGTTGGCGAACCGCTATCATCTCTTCGTACAAGCCAATTCTGGAGCATTTCGCATGGGAAATTAAGGCTCATACCTCACATGAGGTTAATAACTATACAACTCGCTATAGATATGTCTACCCCGTTACCACACTGGTTCAAAAACTGCAAATAGATTATTCAAGGAAGCCCTTGCCGCTTTTTATGCCTGTGAGTCTCCTGTAGTGACTTGTGGTCTGTCCTGTGAGGAAATTATAATAACATGGTTTTAAATTACAAAAAAAATGCGATTGGTTTTGTTAATATTGTCATTATCTCGTTATCTTTAAGGTCCCGGGTTTGATTCTCGGTCGGTCAATGTAGAAAAATAACTTTTCCATATTGTCTCAGGTCTGGGTCATCAGAAAATTTACAAAAAAGAAAATGGTGGTACGAAGTTCGCCGGGACAGCTAGTTATTCATAAATAAAATTTAACACCGGTATATTTCAGTTGGACTATGGCCATAATATTATCTTTAATTACTTATACTATTCAATTATTTAATTACTCGTTTGATATTATAATCTGTTAAAGTTTGTAAATTGAGCTTAAAAATTGATTTTCTAGCTAGTCCTTCTGTGATTTAAATTAATCGTAAAATACCTATTTGCTCAACTAACCATTTGGAAAGACACTATTGTAACATCTGTCCATGTATTTATTAAATACCATATTCTTAAACAAATAAAGCATTACGATATCAACAGATGCCATAAAATCAATCCTTATCGGACAAACAGTATTTTCTATTAATGTAATGATAACAAAACATGTTAATTATCTTGGCAGTGGCTGTTAGCGCCTAATTAGACAGGTGTAGTGAAAATAGATGTTATTACTACTAATAGCATATACGAGTAGGTTTAGGCGTAAATTACCTATCAATGGGCTTGTTTCCTGGGTCAAAAAAAGGTTATTCTATTTAGTCCGTCAGTTAGATTATCAAAAAATATTGGACATGTATTTTGTCTTTTGTCAATCAAACAAAAAATTACGGAGATAAAGCGCGTCAAAGTGAGCACGTGACGTCACGACTTGCTAAAAAGTGTCGCAAGGCGTGACGTTACGCGGAACTTTAACGGGCTATATCTTCATCATTTTTTGTTTGATTGAGAAAAGAAAAAATACGTGTCCAATATTTTCTATTAAACTGACGGACTAATTAGATTTTTTTAGGAAACTAGCCCATTACCCATCGCGTATTATTTTCAAACGACGACTCAAAATGTTTAGTTACGCGATATCCAAAGATAAAGAAAGGTTCAAAAAGAGAGAATTAAAATTGGTGCACAGCTGATAACTAAATTTTTTTGGACTGAAGTCGGTTTTTATATTTTTATGAGAAGACAAATTGAACTGAATACTTGTATTTATTCCTCTAATTACAACTTTTAAAATTACAATCTTAATAAATTCTAAATGGAAAAAATTATTCATGTTTTATTTATAACACCTTGTATTTTTAGTTGTTTTTTAAAATTTCAATCCATCACATGTAGGTATTACAAGTATTATATGACTATTTTGTTAGAAGAGCAACAAGTAATTTTGGCTGAATTAAAAGTTTGTACCTAACCTAAACTACTATCAGTAATACCTTTCTTTTTTAAAGTCATATTAAACTCTAAATGTTAAAATCTAAATATAAATGTTAAATGTCTAAATGATTTAAGTTGAAAACCTGGGTAGGTTGATAAGTCGTCTTTAGATAAATAAATAATTTATTTGCCAGAATAGGTAGGTAAATAATAGTTATTATATTATCCAGCTTATTATATCACAAATTCGCAATGAGACCTGCAAATAATTATGTTAATATACAGTTTTTAAGAAAACATAAATAATCATACTTTTTCAACTGTTAAGCAAATGTTAACCAATACAACATTTTTACAGATTTTTCGAAGTCGGCTAAAAACAAATATTGGTACAAAACGAATGTTTATAAATATATTATTATTCTACGAACTAATAGATATGTACAAACTGTAATTCAATCTGTGTTTGACAAAATGCATATCCATATTACGTTGCGTGCGAGCCTTGGCGAACTGCAACGGGGTCGATGACCTTTGGCACGGCTGACGTTTCCCTGAGCCCCGTAAGGTGCATACAGACTAGTGTATACTTTTAGAAGGTGGTCTAACAATAATGTTTACGAATGAAGTTGACTAGAAACGAAATCTTCGTAACTGGCATTTGCAAAAATCCCACAGAAAAAGTACATTCAGTTTTTCCTGAATTTGAAAATTTTCCGGAAAAATTTTCCGGAAAAAATTTCCAGGGTTTATCTCCATATATTCCTTAGCCTGACAACCACAAACACAACATCCAATAGGACGTACACATATGAGTGATGTAGACAAGATGAATGATTTTGATTTAATAAATCAACCAGACTGTTATAGTTTGTTTTGTGCGATTATCAGGAGAATGCTCTAGTTAGAGTGCACCTTTATTATTTATTATACAGGGTGAAACTTTTAACAGGAATAGTTTTGGTGTCAGTTGCTTTGTAGCTATGATTATTTGTTTATAATTTCGTAGAAAAAGTTTTAAAGTGGTTTTAACTCAAAACACATCATTAAACATTTTGCTCGTCTGGGTAAAACTACCTCAGAAAGAACCAACCAAGAGCATGTTCTTGGTTACTGATTAGATAAAGGACAATAAAGATACACTGATTTGATGGTCATCATCATCATCACCAGCCTTTGGTCCATATAAGTCCACTGCCGGACATAGGCCTCCCCACGCCACTATAACATTTGATAACACATATTTTGATGGTTGATACTGAAAAATCCTTTCCAAATGTAAAATCAACACGATGTGTTGAAATCCTTTAAATTATTAATGCACACACAAACTGTAACACAAACAACACACATTATTATAGCTGTTGTTGATTTAAACCGTGATTAGTGAAACCATGAATCAATATGCAATTCCGATGAAATCGGGATAGAACGGTATTCCGTACTCCAAAGCCGGTGACCACGTTATTAAATTCCTATTTCGACCACAACTGGTGATCTCTAATTCATTTTACTATTACATCGGTTTGGGTTAGCTGTTTGATGTTGGACAAATTATGTTATTATGGTATCATCAACGTAGATTGTCTAAGAGCGTTTACTCCGCACGTCATTTGTTATAATTTTAATTCATAGTCTTATTATAATGAAACATACTACGCAATTGATCATAAACAAAATGTATTTAGGACCGATTTTTAATAGCCAGATAACTTTTATATGATGAATAAGTTTGACATGTTAACAGTTTTCGTATAGAAAATGTGTCAAAGCGTCACTTTTATTCGTTGAATGCAAGCTATCTGGCTTTTGAAAAGTCCCTGGTAAATAAATATTTGGGATCTTGCAAATTTGTTACTTACAATACCTTAAAGTATGTGGATTAGTTCAGTACTATATAAATGGGTGTTATTTAACGTGTTAGCATAGTATTCATGTTTTTTAAGGAATTAAGTATTCTGGCCGCAGAAATATATGATTGGTCAGCAGACCATGGCTAGCAAACAATATCAAATCAATCGCCAATTTTTTACATTCTGGACAACTGTATTTTTTTTTTTAACAGCATACGAGATATGAGCTGCAATGTGTAACTCATGTTTATTAAAATTTTGATAAGCACTCAGAGGGTAAGCAACTAATCTAATTTTGTGCACCATATAACAATACCAATAATGATATGCGCAAAATGAGCATTCCTTACAAAAAAAATTAATGGGTATTTATAGTAATGGGTTTGATTTCGGAGTGGTCTGTTTGGTAAAATGAAATAATAAAAATGTGATATAATTAAAACATTTTGTTTAATTTTGATGTTATAAATTAACAATTACAAATTAAGATAGATTTAAAACCTTATAATTAAAAAAAACATCACTAAAGTACTGCATTCCGCCTCCGATTCGTAGTCGGGAACTAGTTTGATTTCTTCGTTACTATTATCATCCATTTTAATCTCGCAAAATATCAAAAGTCACACTAATTACTATGGAACACTTTGTTTTCACTACAATTTGACAGCTACTAATCGTCGCATAAACACCGAATGACAATCCACGAACGCGATTGGCTACTCGTGTCATGCGCCTGCTCTTGCTGCGCCCAATTTTAACGTCCATTGCCGACTTTTCAGTAAAAATGCAATCCAATTAGTTACCCTGCTAACCATGCTTTAATATGCATACCGGTCAAATAAATTGCTAACCAGACATGTATTCTTTGCTGACCAATTTATATGATCGGACTAACTTACCTAGTGACGTCCGATCCTCAATTATGTGAAGTAATCTCGTCCTCATTGTGTACAATGTAGTACGCACTTTTTGCTACTGCACTGATTACAATCTTCAAAGTTAGGCGCGTGCATGAACGCGTCAATAAACTAAAAAATAGATAACCGGAACGTGCCCGCACCGTCACCTATCAATGTCATCTGTCACCTGTCAATGTCATTATTTCAAAGGATAAAACTGGACACAACTTTCAAAAAGAAGGGAGACTAAGTAGTATGTAGGTATTTATAGCATATAATCTTTTTTGTACTTTAAGGATTGATAAATACATACTGACTGGGTCGGGCTGGGGATAGGATGAGGACGAGATTACTTCACATAATTGAGGATCGGACGTCACTAGGTAAGTTAGTCCGATCATATAAATTATGTTCCATAATCTCGTCCTCATTGTGTACAATGTAGATGTTCAAAGAGGAAAGTTGTGTCGACAAAGCAATATAAACATTTATTATGATCATTTATATGATTTGCTAAAGTCTTCGCACATGATAAAACTTTATTTTATTAACTATCTATTGGTAGATGCTTAATTCAAGTTTTATCTAACAAGGATATAGTTGTTTGATTAACTCATTGGAATTAATCAACCAACCCTGTATATCGATACAACCCTGTATATCGATACAACCCTGTACATCGATACAACCCTGTATATCGATACAATCCTGTATGATGATACACCTTGTGTGATGATACACCCTGTATGATGATACACCCTGTATGATAATACAACCCTGTATGATGATATAACCCCGTATGCTAATACAACCATGTATATTGATACAGTCCCATCCCATTTGATGACACAAACCTGTACCTATTTTCTACCATACAGGTGGGCCAAAAAATGTGTAGGAATTCTATAAAATCGAAAATAGCAAATTTTACTTTAACTGCAATACTCTTTTATTTTTGTTAAAACTGTAAGTCTTTATGAATTTATAGATTTGCTGGGACTGAGACTGATAATCCACCTGTTGTACACTTTTAAGTTTGTGCAATAAAGTTTTAAATAAATACCCCGCGCTATTAAGTAGGTATATTCTTTACGAATAAACTAGAGATCACGCAAACGAAATCGCGGGGCAACAGCTAGTTTAATAAGTTGTCATGGAAATGGAGCCAATGCTTTGAACTATTAATATCCGTCTCATTTATCCAGTAGTATGTAGTACATACTTAGTATATGGTTACCTAACAAGGTAAATTTATCGATGTGCAAGTAGGTAGTTAAGCTAGTATTTCTTCTGAAAAGACTTATTTTATTTTATATAATAAGAAAATCTAGTAACCTTTTAAGTTATCATTGTCTGTAATACATTTTTTTATGCAAATAAATTAGTCTTAGGTATTCTTAATAACTCCTGTTCAAGGTGTAGTTCCAAAGTAAAGGAAACTAAAAAAAAAAAATATGGATGTTTACTATCGCAAATTTTTCATTAATTATATGTTATAAATAAGGAAATTATATACAAATACTACTAGTATTGTTCCAGTAGGGATCCTATTTTGTTGACAATAGTTTCAACATTATTTTACTGAGAAAGATTGATTTTTACTCATCTTCTTAGAAAACCGTTATATGTGTTACACTTGTATGGCTGGAAATCAGTATGAGACTTCCTGCACTTTATGTGTGGATCCCTGGTAGGGGATATTAATAAGTTAATGAAACAGTCTGAATACTTATTTACAAAAAGATTCAATGACTGGTCAATTCTTGTAAGCTAATAAAAAATAATAATTAAATAAGTAATAATTTACCAATACATCACATCGGATAAGATAGAAAGTTTACTCCGGCTCAAAATACTTGTAGCAGCCTTACAGCCTTAGTCCAATAACAAGGTAAGGCAACATGTATTGCTTGCATTGCCTTAATTATTGCCACTGATCAATGCCTCTATCGTCTCATCCATTTTTTTTTTTTTTTTTTTTTTCATTTAAGTTAAGTTAGAAATTTTCTGTCATTATTTATCATCTCCATTTTTGCTTTACATGGTAATTTAATATCTAATAAAATTATTTATACATAGACTTCATAGGTACTTGACAATCTTCAATTATAATTGTAAGATTCATGCCTTAATTTAAATAATAATTTTAAGTCAGTAGTATATTTTTTATGAAGTTTATAGTTTCATGGATACAATTTTAATTTTTTAATTATGTTTTAATAAATCATATTTTATTATAATCATCTATTTAAATATGAACCTTTGTTATCCACCTGGGATAATTCAGTTTATTTACTATCTTTAGTATCTTGATAATTTAATGATTGGATGATTATTTATCTTTGTCTTCAATTTTTGGTATCAAACATTTTCACAAATAATAAAATGTCTAGAAATATATGGTTTATAACAAAAATATATTAAAAATATATTTAGGTCAGATTTGAAAATTCAAGTTATCATTGGAACTTTGTGTCTAGTTTTGAATTTCTCTTACTTTTCCAAAGGTAGCAGGTACCTACTTAAAAATTAAAATAATTGGTTTTCGACCTTATGACAAGTACATAAGGATCAATTATGGTGCGACATTTTTGCCTGTAAATAAAGCTGCATAAATCTTTCCATGGGTTTTTACTGACTGAAAATATTGGAATATAACATACAGTTACAGTTAAAAAAGTTTTTAATTATGGTAATTTTTATCTTGTTGATAACAAGGAGAATTATTTTTCCATTTCTGTAACAGTGATCTTCACTCACATTATTTGTAAGTAACACTCATCTTGAGTGTGTCTTTATTTCACTTGATGAAGACTAGAAATAATCTAACTAGCCATGGCGATCAGCTAGAATAATAACCTTAAGTCAGTAACAGTGTTAAATTTTAATTGCTTTCATAGATTATTATAGAATCTTGAGAATTAAGCTTGATACTATGAGAATTTAAGGTTTACCCGGTTGTAACCAGATCTAATATTATAAGTTACACAAATGGGATACCATATCAGTTGTATAGGAACATACAAACATGCACCAGCCAACATCAATTTGTCATGGTCTCCAAACAGGGAGTCAACTTCCCTGTATTATGAGGTACAAGACAATGTATCTCGCCAGGGTCATTCGACCAGAGTATCGAACCTGGGACCTTTTACGTTAAGGCACTTCACGAATCAAGTGGACTAATGATCTTTAAGTCACAGATATCAATTAGCAATGTCAAGTAATGTTTATTTATTTATTTAAGCTTTTTAGTAAAATATAAGAGAAAAAAAAAAAACTTAATATGGTCATAACTACATGAACTATTGGAGTAAACAGGTTGTTTTCTATGGTATGCTTTATAAAGTCTTGCCCTCTTGGGCCAACATCAAGAAGTATCTCAATTACTTGTGGTAAAAAACTTGTGGAAATCCACACCGAGATAAACCATAATTTGTAAAAGCGCTATTTATCATTGACTTGTATGTATATAAATGGGGCAGAATAAGACAAGCAGATCTGAGACCAACAGATTGTCTTGGTACCATTAATGGTTGCCAAAGGCCCAATTTGATAGTAACAACTGATGAAATTATTAAAAACTTAAAATCTTTATAATCAGACTGAAATTGTCTAGGTAAGTATATGACTTGTTTACACAAGACTCAGAGTTCCTTAAGCCTTCAATATCAGCAGGCAAAGGAGCTTCTTTCATAGCCTCCTTAGAGTCAAAGTGTTAAGTTGAAAAAATTACTAAGACGGAGGGCATTACCTCATGGTCTCGGTACCCATATTCTCCCTCCTCTCTTTTTTTCTTCAGTGGCATTCGAAAATATGTATCGTCTTGATACTTTTGTGTTCGACTATATTTTCAACTTCAATTAATGAAGTCGGTCTCTGGTCAACCTTATAAGATTTGCAGACCCGCAATATTATAACAAAAATTTTAAGCCACAGGCTAACCCCTCGTGAAAGCAAGTGGAAGTGTTATAATTCTGCTGCGAGACAGAAAAGAGGAATAATTGTTCTCTCGGTACATATGATGCGCTAGAAGAATTTTATAATATTAATAACTTACCTTATGCTATTACAGATCCTTTGTAGTATATTTCTGGTGCAACATTGTATCGGTCTCATGGTCAACTCTTCATGAAGACTAGAGCCATAATGTTACGTCTCAGGAGGAATCCCTCGAGGAGACGCTTCAGACTGAACAAAAACCCACTGGCCACTCCATCGTAAAGGCCAGTGCTTCTGTACAGAGCAGTTTCTGTGGAGTCATTCGGAGACATGACAGACAACTAGAATGAACATATTGATCACCAACGGTCATTCATTCTGTCTCGTTTGTGGGCTGAAGAATAACGCAACTCTGTCACACACACTCCTTGTTTTCATGATTAATTTCTGGCTGATTATGTTGTTGGAGTGGAGGCCACGTCTCGGCGAACGTAGTGTAGGGCGCTTCTCAACTCGATGGGCCGACGAACTCGGGAATATGGCTAGATACATTTGTATCAAAGCAGGAGATCGTACTCCTTGGCTCTCTTTGCGTCCTTCCCGTACGTCCAGCAGTGGGCTGTAATAGGCTGAGATGATGGTGATGGTGATGATATTATAAATATAATAACACTAAAATTAATGTGCTGTGGTGGTGATAGAAATCGTAGTAATCGTAATAATTGAGCCGAGGTATCGGTCCAACAATTTCACAAATTCAACTGACAAGTTTTGTTTTCCAGCCAACATACTTTTACACAAACATCACCGTATTTTCTTCTTGGTTTTTTGCATTTGTATGTAAGCTATAAATCACTAATTAGTTTAAAAACTAATTTATTCTAAATATTTATGTCTTCAGTGCTGTGTACAAAAAAGTACAATGACATTGACAGGTGACAGATGACATTGATAGGTGACGGTGCGGGCACGTTCCGGTTATCAACTTTTTAGTTTATTGACGCGTTCATGCACGCGCCTAACTTTGAAGATTGTAATCAGTGCAGTAGCAAAAAGTGCGTACTACATTGTACACAATGAGGACGAGATTATGGAACATAATCGTAAATCTTGCTGATCAAGTAGTTATTTTGCGGAATGACTGTTTATTTGGCGAACACATATTATTTTAAGCTGACCATTTATGATTAAATTACTGATCATTATCAAGATTATTTGCGAAACAAGGATAGTCAATTGTTTATTTTCCTTGCATACAAAATTTTTGAATGCTGACCAAATAAATTGCTAACCAGACATGTATTCTTTGCTGACCAATCGTGAATCTTGCTGATCAAGTAGGTATGTTGCGGAATGACTGTTTATTTGGCGAACACATATTATTTTAAGCTGACCATTTATGATTAAATTACTGATAATTATCAAGATTATTTGCGAAACAAGGATTGTCAATTGTTTGTTTTCCTTGCATACAAAACCTTTGAACGCTGACCAAATGATTAAAATACAGATTTTGGTGGCTAACCAAATTTTATAACGGCTGACCATTTAATTACTTCTCTAAATAAATTAATGGATGAGTCCGTATAATATCAGTCATCTGCACCAATCCACTAAGGTGCAACAACTACTCATGTACGAGCAGTCTGGTCTGCTTGCGACCATGCCCTGGATGATAACGATGCCCCCCGCACCTCGCGCTCTAGTGATCTGACGCCTACTTGGGTTTAAAGATTTTTGACTAGAAAGTTAAACTTAAAGCTCTTGAGTAACATGATATTTCTTAGGGCCTCTTACCCCTGGATTTGTATCAGTAGACATTTGTTTATGAATCTGATAGAGAAGTACATTTGCCATTGTTACATGTCATTCAGTTTTGAGTCTCATACGCGACAAACAATATTATATACTTCTACTTCTCACTATACTTATAAGACCTTAATTAGCTATTACCTTAGACCTTAATTTGCCATGTTTTTTGACAATTAAAGATTCTTATTACTTATTTCTTATTACTAGTTCTTAAGAAGCAGATCTGTAAAGACAGATAGGTTCAAAATCTGACGAAATGGGCCGTTTACCTTGCTACAATTATTTCTCAAACCATCTTGGAATATCTCAGGTGGTCTCTGAATGTTTGTTTGTGCAAGCAACCCTTCAGTGTGCACAGTATAATTGTATTTGCACAGAACCGGCAAAGGGTTGTTTGTGGAGCCAAAATGGCCCGAGAAAAATGAACTTTTACAAGGTAACTTTTATCAGCTCGCGTATCGTTCAGCGCCCGCCGAGCGAAATAAAGGTAAACTTTTTTAACAAATAGCCTTTACATTGCCGCTTTTCTTGTAAGATTCCGACTGTAATTTTCGTCGCTACAGGACTATGTTTCATGAAATTTATTTATCTTTCGCAAAATGGAAAGGTTAAACCAATATTTGCTGGTGGAGGGTTAAATTAAGGTTCTTAGAAATGTTATCAGCTAAAATTCAATTAGTTTAGAAATGATAAATTAATATGCCTAAAACTTAAACCCTTGTTTCAGAAATATAATATAGACTGGTTTAACCAAAACTAAATCTTACCATTTTGTCTGTCACTATTATTGACACATTCATGTCTTTTTATGAGATCTTTTACTGTATTTTCAATGACTACCAATATTAGCGGAGTACCCTATTATTACACTGTGTGTCTGTCCGTCTTAGTATTAAGGGCTGATGCTTTAAAACTGTAATAGGTAGCCGGTTAAAATGTTCACAGAACATTTGTTAAGTATGTCGTATTAGTATAACATAATAAATGATAGGAACCGGTCAAGCGTGAGTCAAGCTCGCGGTACATATCCTAAAACTCACGAGTCCAGTCCAGTTCCCAGTTGACCGTTTGTTTTTATTGGTAAGGATTACAATCTCACCTAAAGCTCTACATACTTGCTCTTTCACTCTTGTCCATAAAAAGCCGTGATAGCTTTTATATGTAACACAAATTGTACTATATTTATAACTAAAACGGCACGTTTCCACGTATAAGTCTGTTCAGTATGTGCTGTGTGGGGCAAAGAGATACGGTCACGACGGTCCCCTGAGCAGAGCGTAATCTGCATCATAAACGGCAGTGGAGCACTCAGTATTAACATACTGTGCTCAAAGGAACTGGATGCCGTGGAACTAACGAAATAACGCGAATATGAAAGGCGTTCCATTATTGCGCTATTAAATAAGGTCAAGGTTTATGGCATCTAATAAGGGCCATCGAACGAGGTCATTTAGGTCACTTGCTAGATGCTGACAGACACAAAGCGCTGCTACCGATTTTTGAATTACAGTTTTCATACATTTTGCATGTACTAGCCGTACTACACGGTGTCGCCACAAAACATTTCTATTTAGCATACCTAATGATCGACTGGCAGAGAATACCATATGGCACTAAGTAGGTATTCTTAATTTTTTTTTTTGATGAATATTCATTTCCTGTCCATCCTGTTTTTTTTAAATCATTATCAGTCTACATCAGTCCACTGCTGGTATCTCAATGCACACCACTGAACTCAATCCATGGTTATTCTTTAACGTCTACTGAAGCAGCAGCAGCGTATGTCATCATCACTTTTTCGTGAGGCACTCTTCGCTGCCTTTGCCAAGTCGTGGTCTTCACTCAAAAACACGCCTATCCCACCGATTATCAGGTTCACAGTCATACGACAAATGTAACCCCTACTGCCCCTCCAGCTTGCTTACAAGGCCTTTGAGCTTTATCGATTGTTTACTAAACTAGCTGTTGCCCGCGACTTCGTCCGCGTGGTCTTTCCTTTAAAAAATCTGCAACTATATTATTTTTTTCTTTCATAAGAACCTTCTCCTGACACAACAAAAAAGAATTAGCGAAATTGTTCCATCCGTTCACGCGTGATGCGATGACCAAGGGAAACATAGATTCATTTTTATATAGATTAAGGATGTAGAAACCTTTCTCAGTAGAAATATCGTTTTATTTCTAACCCGTATTACAATTTTCAAATGCAATTTATTATTGCTGCAGGTATGATATTAAGAGCTTTAATATCGTGTGATACCATTCTGAGTTTTGCATTTAAGTTACAATATATCGTTTAGGTGTACCGGTAATTGTAATACCAGTTTTGCGTTCGCCTCATTTAGAATATTCTGAACAAACCCTTTCTAATACCTGGGAATTAGCCTGCCCAGTCTTGTTAGGTACTGAGCTTTGTACAATATTACCATGTTTACATTCACAATTAGGTGCAACGGTTTTATTTAGCTATACAGCTTCCATTACACAATGTGGGTTTGGTTTAAGATATTGTTAGTGTTTATTGCAACTAAGGAAAAACATTAGTAACTAATTTGGGACTATAACGGGTTACATGGCAAAGGGGTGCCTAATTAAAACAATAAGATCTAGGGAACAATCATCATCATCATTATCATTACAGCCATAGGACGTCCACTGCTGAACATAGGCCTTCCCCAGTGACTTCCAGATGGGCCAGTTGGAAGCGCCCCGCATTCAGCGGCTTCCTGCAACATTTACCAGGTCGTCTGTCCACCTTGTAGGTGGACGTCCTACGCTGCGCTTGCCGGTACGTGGCCTCCATTCCAGAACAGGGAACAATATAAAGAAGCATCTTAATCGTTATTATTTTTAATAATCGTATGTTACTAGAAAAAAATACTTTAAAATATCCGAAAATAAAGTCAATAGAGAGACTACGAAAGCCGCACGGTCATTCATCAGGGCGTAGGTACGGCGAGCCTAGTACCTTACGCAGTGCACATACGGTGCATTTTTTAAATTAATAAGTTAAATTATCCACGCTTACGATTTTTAACAGGGGATAAAAATAATTAAATGTGAAAAAAAATATTTCTTGTTCTTTGCATAGTTCGATTAAGTTACTGATTCTAAGCTATTCCTAAAGATTTGGTATCCCTTTGCAATTTAACCCTGTATAATTGGTTACTACCTCCCGTGCAAAGCTATGTTTTTGGGACGTGTATGTGCCATGAAGAGGGCCTAATAAATGAATATTTTACTTCGGTTAGTAAGGTTCATTTATCAGTAGGGTTCAAATATAGTTGTAGGAGTGTAATAAACGAAGAAATTTCTGTTCAGTTGTCAAAAAAATTTAAAAGTAAAAACAATTCTATTATTTCCTATCCGTATTCGACGCGAGGACGCTGGAAACACGGCTAGTGTCAGTATAAAAATTAAGTTAGCAAGTTATACAATACAAAGTATTATATCAATCTTTTTTATATATTGGACAACAGCACATACATTGTTCTGATCATGTGGTGAGTAGCCAAAGCACTTGTGTTACAGAAATCATAAACAACGACGGTACCACAACACCCAGACCCGAGACAATATAAATCAACAAGTAGAAAAATTTTCTATATTTTTCTACATTGGCCGACCGGGAATCGAACCCGGGACCTCAGAGATAGCGACACCAAGTCCGGTGTGCCCGCCTCTATGAAGGTCGTCTATTTAATTTACTTAGAGCCATGTAAATGTGATTTCATTCTATTACTCATCCATTTATTATTCTCCTTCAGGCTGTAAAAGCATAATAAATATTAATGATGTCTTTAATTTGTTTGTCAAATTATGTTTGAGAGGGAACGCAGTATGTATACTCAATAGAGGTATAGAGAGTAGTCTCACTAATAAACGTGAAACAAATCACCCAAACATGTTTTTAGTTACCTAGTTAGTTACGACCCGGTTGCCATAGTAGCGCGGTATTCGCCATAAATTCAAAGAGTCTTGGGTTCAACTTCCGGTTTAAGACAATTCATGAAATCTTCTTCTGTTCTTCTTCTTCAGCTTATAGGTCAACTGTTGGACATAATATGCCTCTTGAAGCTCTCTCCAGCTAGCTCTTGGTGTTGCGATTATTGTCTAGGTCGGTCCTGCCGCCTTTATAACATCATCTGACCATCTGGCTGGTGGTCTGCCCATACTTCGTCTTCGTGTGCTCGTCTCCAGAACCTTGTGGCTCCATCTCTTTCATAAAATGAACTAGCCAAACTGGCTCGGATTTAGGTGCGCTCGAAGACGCCTTGGCATTTTGTTTTCGTCTGGTATCTCGTGACAAAATGATGTAATTACCTTATTTAAAACCATGATAATTGTTTTAATAATAAATATTGGACAACAGGCCGAGAATGTCGGCTATTCTTTTCCATCTATAGCAAGCAGCCTCGCGTAAGTATACATCATCATCATGTTGCTTTCTCTCACTGCCGGGTAAGTTGTATAATTCGGCGACAGATATGAGACCATACACCAATCACTAAGCTACCACCGCTTGTATTGAATAAGACTACTGTTATCTATCTTTATTGTGGCGTACTCGTCCATCACATTTTCTCGACGAAACGTCGAAATTTCGACAAACACAATCAAGCAAGTGAGCAGAGCTAACAGAAATTTTAATTACACTTTAGAATTCGTTAACGAATGTGTGCGAAGACAGATAGTGATGGGTGGTGTATGTATTGGAAGCGGGTGATGGTGAAATGTCTACGTATAAAGTCATTTGTATCACGGCCTACGTTTATCATCGTGCGTACGGCAAGCGAGTGAAACTATCTTCGCGCGTGTTTCTAGAGCTAGGATCACCAGTTAGTTTATAAGTTATCTGTTTTTTTAAATGACTGTTGCTGTCCGTTAGGTACGATCACTATCAACCATGATTAAAAATATCAATTAACACATTGAGCGCCGTTTGAGATTCTACCAATTTTACAATTCTAATTTGAAGAAAAAGGGTTAACATATGAAATGACGTACAAAGTTACGGTAAGAGTTGTAAGCTTAGAATTGTCTCCCCTTCAGTGAAAAGGAAATAAACCTGCAACTGCTATTAAATAAAATAATAATACTAACCCGAACGCTCTTGAAAGTAGATTGTACTTTTATAACAATGTGTTTGTGACAATATGCCACTTCAACAAATACTAACTCGAACTTACCGATCCCAAAACGTTGGTAACTTTTTTAAGAATCGAAAAGCTCAAAACACGCCCCAATCTGAAATAATGCAGTGTCACTCGTCACAATTTAATACAAATCATCTATTTACGAAGAAAATGTATGCGCAGTCATGCCTTCCCTGACACGTAGCTCCCTGCTATCGCTGTTTGAACAGTTACCAACGTAGCTATTTGAATAGAGGGATTATTCATGTAATTGATACTATGGGGGCTGTAATGATTTGACGTCAACGATGGTGTTTTGTTTTAGGTATCATCATTGGGAAGGTTCCTTGTAGATATCGCTTTACATGTGTTACGTATTTTACGCAACGTCTAGGTGCGCTTCGGTAATGATTACCGAAGTTAAGCCACCTATTTCGCGGTTGTGATTGGATGGGTGACCATTCAAACCACATTTAGTGTTTTTTTTTTTAAGTATTGCTTCGGAAGGCACGTTAAGACGAGACGCTAGTCCCGACTAATATCGATTGAAAGGGGTTATACTAGTCGTGAAGCCTAGTCAGAGGCCGTAAGGCGGCTTAATAACATCTGACAGTAAGGTTAAGGCAATGGCCTTACAACACCCCTCCTGCCTTCTGTCAAATAAATAAAACACTAACGGTTCCCCGGGAATTCGTCTGCGTAAATTTCGAATTGTGTGTAAAATACGATTCCTTGTTCGCGCTCTTATATTTTCAATTTAATTCAATTACACTTACAATTCAATAAAACAAAAATACTCGTATTACATAATAAATCATCATTAATCTCAAATATTTTAAGCTTTTCTCATAAGTAAACTGAATTCGTAGTTTACTTTCATTTAGTCAAAACATCAAAGGGTTTTTATTCAAAAACTTTTGATTTAAAAATGTGATGCATTTCGTAGCTGCTTTAAATATTCTCTTTAATTGCGCAATTTTTTGTTTGTATATTTATGTTGACTGCTTTTATCTTTCGTAGTATTGTATAATTATAAATGTTGCACTTTTTAAAAAAAACACAGGTTACCTAATTGTCTTCCGAAGATATTCTAGTCAATATTAAGTCAATAATAATCTTGTCATCAAATACCAAACTATAATCAGTAGAAAGTGCGGTTCCAATACGACGAATGTGACTGTGACGTGCGTGCGATATTGTGTCAGTTAGTGGCGGTCTACATAAGTGGAATTCACATGTGTCCGTGTGGCGCAAGGTGGGGTGCGGCTCACCTATGACGAATAACAACAACGGTGTGAACGGCAGCGCGGGCGGGGAGCCCGCCTCCGCCGATATGGATTCCCTCGAAGAAATGCTTCGTAAGGTAAGGAATACTTGGCTGTTATTAAATGTAAAGGTTATCGTGAAAATGTAGTTACTCAAGGAAAAGCGATTTAGCACTTATTGAGTCTACGATATAACCATACCTGCGGAGATAAATTGTACAAACATCTAGGTACTGACTAATAATTCATAGTGATATTTGGCTTATAGTTTTCGGTAAAAGTGACTTCTAAAAGATCTAACGGAAAAAAAATTAAACCTACTTACATACCAAAAATTATCCCTTTTTGGAAAATCCTTTTTAATCCAACTGTCAAACCAATAATTTCTGTTCAAACATAAAAATTCAATGGTATTAGCTATGTATCGGTCTAAAAGTACCTAAGCTATTTAATCCAAAAAAAAATCAGAAGTACAGCTAAAAAATTGTCTTCTACTTTTTAGATAAGATTCTGTTCTTGCATAGAAAATATCTTCAAAGTAACTTCGCTTAAATTATTAAATCAGTTTAACATTTACGTAAATTAAAGTAAATTTAAAATTATTAATCAATTATAAGTCAATATATATATATATATATATATATATAATAATTATAAGTCAATTAAAAGATGACAAGAGTTTTCATAATAAGTAGCAAAAACAATACTTTATTTTGAGCATTCTAATTAAATCACTGAAGTAACATTTTCTCAATTTGTAGATTTGTATTATATTGAAAAAGTTCTTGGTATTAAAACTGAAATGCAGTTTTATTTATCTGACATTAATTTTAATTTGCCTTAACATTTTTGATCGTGATCCTTAAAGTCAACTGGTATGTTTTGCATGGTAAACCAGTTTTTGGTCTTTCTAGGGTTCACTTACAAACCCTTGGACATGCGAGACTCTGACCAATGAGATATCGTTCTTAAAAAAACATATTTAGCGTGAATAAAAACCCTAACGGTGTGTACGGCGGCGCTCGATATGGACTGCTTCAAAGAAGCGCTTCGTCAGGTAAGAAACAGAATTTGCTATGTTATTTAATATCGCGAGCGCGCTTAAGAATTTCTTCTTTATTTTTTACGTCGGCGACGAGGAAACTTCGTCTTCAAAAAGGTTTATTATACTGTAAAACGTCAATTTATGTTACTCTTTACTACCCAAAGTTTCGTGCAGCTAGAATATATTGCTAACAAAATGTCAAGGGAAATGAACTGCTAAAATGTCATGCTGATTGATTTACGTCTGTGATAAACTTGACAAATCATTACGCAAAAAAATTACGTGCTCTGAAATAGTTCCATTTGTATTATAGGGTGGCAATTCGTCCAATTCCAAGCAAATGATATTAAAAATTAAAATGCAACAGCTGTATAGTTTTTTTTTGTTGTATCTGTATATACTTGGGTAACCTTGTTCTGTATCAAAAGTATCGAAAATATATACCTAGTATTTCTTGTAGGTTCTTTAAGTAATTTATCACTTATGTAATTTGTACAGTTCTTAAGGTTTTGATCTTTTTTTTAAATAATACTTGTTAATATGTTCGAGGAAAATTTATATTTTATTTTCTACTTTTATATCTATTTTTCGTGTATACTAATAGGTTTGATAACTAAATGTTTTGGTAAATACAAAATAGCATTGAATTAAGTAACCGCGTTAAGTGACGGCTCACCAACGGCGAACCGAGACGAATTAATTAAAGGTGTGTTTGCCAAATTAATTACAAACGTGTTTGTCTAGGCCTCAGTAGAAACTAATATGTCGCTAACGCCTATTAGGAAATACTAGACAGTATGTTGCTTAAACTGGTAGTTTAATCAAGCTTTGGTTTATGGTATATTTATTAACTTCTAAAATAAAACATATATTAAGACTTCAGTTTGAGTCTTGGTCTTCATGATAATTGGGCCTGTGTATAAATGTACCTTTAATAAAATAACCTTTTAATACGCAGTTATGTTTTGTGAGAATGAGAAATCTGTGATAAAATTGACGTAGATTTGAGGTGATGAACTTTTACCGTAAGACTTGTTTAACCTATTTACCACTTACTCGCATGATAAAAGTAACCCTTAAATAAATAAATAAATATTAGACAACATCACATAAATTTCTCTGATTCTATAATACTCGTAAGTAGCTTAAGCACTTGTGTTACAGAAATCAGAAAAAACGACGGTACCACAACACCCATAGTTACACATAATATACACATGTCAGCTTTATCATGTTTTCTTTTGGTGTCTGCAGAACTCTAAATACCGCCAGCAAAAATACAATCCGCTGCACAGGCATAGCCCTGTATTCACTCGTTAAAATGAAATACGTCGCGTCGGATGGATGCAAAAAATATCGCAGTGACGAAATGCATTGCCCTCGTCGATATAGGGTCTGATGCACTCACCCTGTATTGGCGATGGCATTTTCTGTATCAGAACAGCGACATTTTGTATATTGAGTATAAAAGTAAGATCTTATTGAAATATCTTATTGAAAGCTCTTAAAGAAAGAGTTTGAAAGTGTAAATAATTGTAAAATGCACATCAATAAAAATCCTGAAAAAAAAGTTAATTTCGGTACAGATAACAGCTCGTCAACCTACCACAAAACGTCAAATTTTCTCAATTGATATTGACATCTACGCGTCGGTCGGACCTAAAGTAGAAAATCAGTTCAATGACCTTTAACTTTTTGGGTAGGTTGACCTACTGTTGTCTGTACATCGAGACTGAATGTTATTTTTACAATCGGTAAGCGATTATATGTACCAATAGATAATTTCATGCAAATTAATAATAATTTCATAAGGAACTAATAGTAGATAGTGTTGTAATAAGTAATATATTAACTTTTTTATACAACTTAGCATAATGTCACAATCATAATAGCGAATATACACGCTGTTAAAAAAGCACGAGCTAAATTTTAGGGATTAATTCAGAATCGAGACTAGTTTACAGTAAACATATTTAAAAAAACATTGTGAAAATATTTTTTGTTTTTTGTTTAATCAATCATTAAAATTAATTACAATTAATGTAATCCATCTACTGTTATTTCATTAATCACAATAAATGCGCAATTTGATTTTCTACTTTTCTGTATCTGTCTGTTTCTGCTATTTTATATACCAGTCTGTATATACATATAAAATACATCACCATATTAGTATCTGAGTGTGCCCAAGGTGGTTTTGCATAGTTTTAGGCACGGATAATAAGTTGTAACGCTTTCGCAACTTGTTTATGCCATAACATGTTTTTTTTTCATTGTGTAAACTAGTTCTTTTGTATGTTTTTCTATAACATCGACTGCTCCTTGCACAATACATACAATATTTTTATCTCAGTCATATTTGTAATGAGCGCCGATCTAATTAGTCCGTGAAACAGTCTGCCTTTTAGCTGATGAGCGTTGGATTTTTCTCTATTTTCTTTATTCTCGATGCGAGGAGATTGTTTAATAAGCTGAACGGCGAGTGAGTTGGGTAGTGACAGAGAAACAGCGGAAAGCGGTGCTGGTGGATTTGCGGTTATTTTGGTTTTATTATGACCTAGTTGCCGTTGTGTACGGTAGGTCTGTCGACGAATTATATCATCATCATCATTTCAGCCATAGGACGTCCACTGCTGAACACAGGCCTCCCCCAATATTTTTTTATTATTTGCCAATACTCGCCACGCTTGGCAGGCGGGTTGGCGAACGCAGTTTTTTATAACATTTCGCACGCTGTCACTGCTGCCCGTCTCGTGCTACAGGAGTAAGTCGCCTCTTACGACCCGCCTCCAGTTGGCGGTGGGAAAGTGTGTTCTTTACGGCCGTCCCCACACGGCACCGACACCGACGACGAATTATACCTGATCGCTAATTGCGCCTATGAATAAAAACAAACAATATACGTCGTTGCCAAATAGAATCTTACGCACTAAGATTAACACGTCTCGTCTCAGCCTCGAACTAGTCAATTCATAGTTCACACCCTTTTTTTTTCTTTCCATTTATAATACTATAAGACAAATTAGTTTTGACCTTCATCATCATCATTTCAGCCATAGGACGTCCACTGCTGAACTGTTTTAACCTTAAGTAGGCGTATTTTAAAAACCTACTATAGTTAGATGCTTTCATTAACTGTCACTTTGAACGCAAATGGTCCCGGGTTTTATTCTCGATTCGGGCCAGCTTGAAAACAAACTTTCCTTTAGTAGCCAAAAACACATCAGTTTTATCGCTTTGGCGGTCATTTTGGTCGTTTAACGTTTTTATCGTAGCTTTTGATAATGTTTGATGTAACATTATAAGGTAGGTTACAACATGATTGATGAAGATGGTTTACATGCTCTTTGTAGGATTTATCGTGCCTGCTTAGTTATTTCCACCCGCTTGTCGCTCCGCTTATGGACAGACGGCACACTTTTTTCTCTCTTTACTCTCAAGAGGAAAATAATGCCTGAATGTGAACATATTACGATAGTTAATGTTAAATATTACTGCGCTTGTGAAAATTAAGTTTTAATATCCTTGCGAAGAGAGAAAGAGTTATTTAGTGGTGTGAGAATAATAACTAAATGACATCTGAAACTTTAGTTGTATTTTAGGGACTGTATTTCTAATTAATGTTTGTATATTATATTGACTCAGTAGAGTTGTAAAGTGTCCGTCACGTTATAAATGTCTGACCAATATGACCGAGCAAATTGGACATTTTCTCAATGTGACCGGACATTTTGGACATTTATTGTCACTAACGTCACATTCAATTCTATTGACAAACTATGAAAAAAAAACATTTTGTCACAAATAAGTGCATTATTATAAGAGAGACAGGCTTTAGTAGTAATAATCTATAAAGAAATGACATTTCTAAAATCTTTCTGCACGAACAAGCTAAAAAGTGTCGTGTCGTTACGCGCGTTTTTTTTTTTTGTTAGATCCAGATCCAATTACATGTTTTATTGTATGTTTTTATTGTCAAATACATAACATTTAAGACATACTTTAGTGGAATTCTTCTTTTTTAAAATTTATACTTAAGAAAAATATATATCATAAATGACGGACGCTTATAGCATATGACCGTCAATTTACAACTCTATGACTCAGAGAACGAAAAATACTGACATTGCTCACTAGACCTACATAGGAAGACGCAGCGTGGGTAGTAGAGCCGCTTGATGTGGAGTTAATTCTATGGCCAGCTGTGGACTTCTAAAGGCTGATGAATGATGGTAGTTACAGTAGCCTTCATAAACTCGAGCCCATGATTTAAATAAAGGAGAAGTGACATTAATTATAATATTGATCTCGACGTTCAGGTGCGCTTGCACGGGCAATATAAATTGGACAATGCCAGTGTCTGGTGAAATGTGAGAAACCACCATTTATATTGTCATCGGTGTATGTACCACATTTAAAACTAAATAAAGATATTTCTATTTCTATTTACAATTTAGATCAATACTGGTCAACTGTTAATCATGATATCACGACTGCATCAGGCAATTTACGGCAATATTAACATGTACTTAGCCACCGCCACACCATACTACGGAATATAAAGCAACATGAAACCCGTAGGAACTTATCGAGCAATTAGTAGCAACATTGGGGAAGCAATTCTAAAAAAGTCGCTAGCGATTGCTCCATTAATTGCCCACCTTACTCAAATAACTATTGCCGGTCAATTATTGCTCGTGTAAGAGCACTCTTAAATACGTAGTCTTGTTATTATACGCAATTCTTTCTTAAAAAGGAATAAAAAATCGATGACCTAATTATTCTCACAGAGAACAATTGTGAGTTGACTCATGAACTAAAACTGGTAAAGCGTATTTACTTAAATTTCACTGTTAGAAACATAGGTGATTCGGAACAGAACGTAGAACAATAGGATTTGAAAAAACTCGATGCTGATTTCTTGTTTGAAACCGTACAAAGAACCATCTTTAATTCCTAATTGTTTTGAATTTATCTTCGTTTATGAAAATTTTAGGTCTGATTTTTATGTACTTATACATACATGTTTAAGTTAAATGTACAACTAGCTCTTGCTCTTAACGAAGTAGCGATCGTTCGCGTAGTCTATAATATGTTCGTAATATAATATTGTATTCTACATTTTAGAAGATCTAAGCGTACTGACGGAGGAAGCGATTTTGTTTCATAATAAATAAATAGCTTTTTACAATCACAACTATCAAGCCCCGAACTAAGCAAAGCTTGTACTATGGCGACTAGATAACGGAAAAATAACTTAGGTACAAATGCTCGTGCTCATCCCTCACAACCGCTTGGCTTTGTAAGTCGGAAGCGCGAACTACTGTACCAGACAATCGTGGTAGTGTCGTTGGGTTTCAGTATGAGTTAGGATTTTAGGCCACTTCATCCAAATATTTCTACAGTATGGACAACTTCCGTAGTCGAGAGGCAACCATACCGGACTTAGTATCGCTATCCCTGAGGTCCCCGGTTTGATTACCAGTCGGTCAATGTAGAAAATAACTATTCTATATTCTTTCGGGCTGTTGTTAATGTTTTAAAAATAACCCTGTTATGAGTACATTATTTGTTAATTGTATTTTTTTATCAATTCAACAGTTCTATATGTCATCACTGGTAACACACACTGGTTGTAGACTTTCGTCTTGAGGCACTGAGGTATTTTGGACGAGAAGACGTGGTGTAGTTTCCCGAACGCTGCCCAGCCGAGTTGGATTTGACGATTGACCTCCTTCTCAAAATTGGATTTACCCAACTGGTGCTAGAATGGAGGCCGCGTACCGGCAAGCGCAGCGTAGGACGTCCACTCACAAGGTGGTCAGACGACCTGGTAAAGGTCGCAGGAAGACGCTGGATGCAGGCCGCTTCCAACCGGCCAATCTGGAAGTCAATGGGGGAGGCCTATGTTCAGCAGTGGACGTCCTATGGCTGAAATGATGATGATGATGATGATGATCAATTCAACAAAGTTTGACAAAATATTTCGTTAAGTCGACTTACATTTATGCAAATAAAATATCCCGGTCATGTAGTTTTTTTTTTTTGTTCGCCTTTTAAATTTACTGTCAAATCTCCATATTTCTAACTTCTACTCTTAGAAAAATAACTAGGTATTTGAAAAGCCAGTGACATGCGAATTTTCGAAAATTACTTATTTATGATATATCGATTACTGAAATTGCATTCCCGGTCCACCTCTTAGGCAGCCAAAGGGATCCCCCTACGAAAAGTAAAAATTTCCATCTAAATAGTCGTACGGTTGAAATGTTGCAAATCACCGCACTGGCCACACAGGGGAGTGTATTCTGGAGTGAAAGGGTTTTGGGGCAAAATGTTAGTGTTGATGTGATTTTTGGGAAGTGAACTACTTTTGATTAATGATTCTATATTATGAAAACTCGGCCGTCAAACGAAGTTTAGACATACCGGATAATATTTATGCATTGTACTAAGTGGATATTACTCCAAATTCTGATAATCAAATTTAAGTATATTGTACTTAGAAATTACAATAAAAATGATGGTCAAATAGTAAATCTGTAAAAAAGTTAGTATTTAGAATAAGACCTTATTTAAATGATATTACAACCAAAACCAGAAGCCATTAATTTATTATATGTAAACGTCCGATCTGAATAAGATATTGAATTATAATTAAGCCCATTGAACCTTGGCAAAATATGTACATTTGCGAGCAGTGGGCAAATAGACTCGTTGAAATTAAATTAAAATTTAAAACAAAACGAAGCTTAATATAATTAGCGATTTTATTTCAGTAATACCAATAATAAATCTGGTTCATTGTTTCGGGTCCGAAACTTGATGTTTGTTCTTGAAATAATAATTTAAAAAAATATATATGGTAATTCTGTTAGAATAATAAAAATTAATTAACTACTTTCATTTACCTATAAAATTTTACCAAAATTCAGGAAAATTTTAGGCTTTTTTAATAAAATGCTGATATGCCAAACTTCTGTCAAACTAACCTAGTACTAGCTGGCATCAGTTTGTATGGAAACGTCAATTTTTTTTTTGAGATTTTGATGTTGGTCCCATAGAAAAAGTTAATGTAATTTAGCCGTAGAATAACCCATTAAAGCTTTATTTCACCTTTTCGTTACACCCTGTATATGATCGGATAAGAAAAGTACTTAGAAAAAGTCCGAAGTTTTTGAGTTTTTCTCGTGAAGTCAAATCTGAGTTTATAATAATTTAACAAATGTCTAATAAGTATATTTAATCGTCAGGTTTTTATATCTTTGAGATTCATTTGAAGTTTTAAACGAACGAAAAATAAATAATAGTACCCACAGAATAGGTACGCCGAACGGCGGCCATCGATTTTCAGCTTAAATGAACAATTCAGTACGCCGTTAAAATATTCAATTTATCCGGAAAACGCTTAATTTTTGCATGATTAAAATTTGCCTATAATTACATTATTAATTATAGCAAATAATTACATTGCTAGCTGAAACGATAATGCCTGATTTAAAATTACAATTTATTGAAATGTATTTTTTAAATTATGGCATAATAATGAACTAGTTAATAGAAAACTAGTGTAATTCAATTTTACATCATTGCCGATAAACACAGTTCGTTCAATATTTTTTTCCAGACAAGAGTTAGATATTATGTTGACAAATGGTACTTTCTAGTAGTAAGTAGCAGTTAGCAAACATTTAAATAGACTGTGTGACATTGTGTAAAGACTGACTGTGGTAGTTAAACTTAATAAAGCATGGTTTAATAGGGTAGTTGACACTACCAATCAATTGACATACTTTTTATGAGCTGTCAAAACGTACCTCTTCCTTAGAATTTGTACGGCAATATCGGACAGTGACGTCACTGTTTACCAAACTCAACTGACTATCTATTTACTAGTTTTAAAGCAATTAAAAATCTATTTCAAAAAACAATTAAAAATTATGACTGAACAAATTAATTAAATAAGGTGTTATTTATAAAAAGAAGTGTTTCGGAATTATTTATGAATGGTGTCAACATCCCAATTGCAACAGTGTTTTTGAGCGCTCATCCCCTTCCTAGTCGAAGCACACTTGACCAAGATCCTAGACGTGGCATGTCCAGGTATTATAACTGGAACGATCATCATCAGACCTACGAAACTCTTAGACAGGCCAGACCGTTTTAGGCAATAGCTAAATATAAAGTGTTATATAAATGTGTATAGGCTTCCTCGCGATGTTTTTCCTCGCCGCCGGGAAAGTGGTAAAAGGGCTCTATCTCACCGGGATCTATGGCGGCCTAGTCGCCGCCATCAAATAATGTACAAAAATTACCAAATTGGTTGCACTACTATGCAGATACCAGGTGGAATATTATTGGAGCTCAGAATAGTACATCGAAACACCTTTCTCCGATTCGGCGAAATGACTCTTAGTCGACAGTTGGTTTTACGAAAAAATCCTTGCCGATGGGCGTTACTCCGAAAAAACCAACGGTCGATAAAGAGTTCTTTCGGTGCAACGCCAATTGGCATAAGATTTTTTCGTAAAACCAACCGTTGAGTAACAGTGATTTCGTCGAATCGGTCTATTAGTGAAGGCTGTTTCGGTATACCATATTGTTGAGCTCGAGATATCTCCATAGATCTGTATACATTTTGTTGGTGGCGGCGACTGGTTGCACCATGGTGTATTTGTGAAATAGAGCCATTAATCCGTACATCGATTCCGAAAAATCTGGGCTAACGAATGTTATACGACACTGAGCTGTCGTAGTACAGTGCTTAACCATGTTAAAATTATTTCTACGGTTAAGTTTACAAATCGGGAAAACTTTACCACGGCCTGTTTACAACGTTAACGTCAAACTCGTTCCGGCCCCATAGGAGCCCGCTTTATTATTTATTACCCGCATAATAAGCTCTTTATTTGTTTTCTCAACTCGTTACAAAGATTCGGCCCAAATTCGAAAATGTCAATTGTTTATTCATTCAAAAACGTCAGTCGGCTCAGCGAGGTGTTTGATCGCCAGATTGAATTTTTAACTTTGGTTAGCGGTTTTTTGAAATTTCACTAGGTGAGATGGGAGCTAACTTTTTAATTATTCATCGGAGCATTGGAGTGGTATTGCGTTTCACAAAAAAAAGTTGCCTGTTATTTTATATATCTAAACATAAATATTTATACACATTCATGTACGCTCGCATTACCATTAGTATAGTAAAATAAAATGGATAATTAAATTTAAATAAAATTGCAGGCTTGTCTCAAGACAAATTAGGTAAAACAAATTTGAGGATTTTTTTTATACTGGCTCATTTAGTTATACCGTTAGCCGTTGGGCCAGATAACTTAGTGGTATTTTAACCTTTAGTCACTCATTCTGAGTGCCAAAACATTGTCATAAGTTTTTACGACAGCTCAGGTTAAAACCTTAGTTAGACCTGGCAACTTTGTGTTTTTACGCGCGCTACGAGCATTGCGGTAATTAAACCGTAAACTTAACCGTGGATAAAGGGGAATGGAATTCAGTAACCTTACAATGATTACTTAATTTATTAATTATTATTTTTAAATTCGAAAGTAGACATTTTTGAATAGGTATGGTCTTTTGGGAGGTATAACCAAAAGTTAATGTTTTTTTTTTGTTACAATCACACCAATTATCTAGCCCCAAACTAAGCAAAGCTTGTATTATGGCGACTAGATAACGGATAATCATACTTAAATGCTTTTATAAACATCCATGATATAAGTACAAATACTCGTGCTCATCACACAAACATTTGCCATTTGCGGGATTCGAATCCGCAACCGCTGGCTTTGTAGTCCGGAGCGCGAACACTACACCAGACGGTTTTTTAAGAAATTCACACGTTATCTTGTTTTCATCGAACTACTTTTATGCACTTGATCTATCCCGAAAAATGGCAACATCTAAGTATTTTTTTAATCATATTGACCGACGATTGATTAATTATTAGTTTCGTTAATTGTTATAATGTAATTTATATTAAAATTATATAAGATTTGTAATGCTCTTATAAATTTTGCCAAAACAAATGTTAATTTAAATAATTTGACATACAATCTATGGTATGTCAATGGTATGGTATGGTATGGTAATGGTAGAGAATGTTGTATAGCATTAAGTCCGCCAATTGTACTTACTTGAGCAATTAAGTTTAAATAAATAAATCTATAATACTGACATGAGATATTTTGTAATTTATTATTATTCTTGCTGATTATTGTATTGGAATTTCTAATTAAAGAAAAAAAAAATTGCATTATATAATAAGTCAAACATGAGGACATTCCTTAGCATGTTTACAGCAAATAAATATTTCTGATTTCTGGCGTGCAAGTGTGTGTGATTTAGGTCCTTTACTAGCCAGCCTTTATCATATGATAAAATTAAAAGTCACTTTTAAAAAAACTTGCATAAAAGTAATTTCACGATAAGTCAGTATTTTAATCTACCACAAACGTGGCTCGTCTTAGACACGATACAATTAGAAAAGATTATCGGATAATATACTAGCCTGCATTGCAGCTCAAAATGGTGGGAAGGGGGGAATAAATCGCAATCTGCGCACTTGGCGTAAAACCGATTAATGTTTTTAGTACACGCAACGGTGCAGTTAGGGAAAATAAAAACCGGGAAAGAGTGAGTATAGCGACTGAAATAGCGGTACCGTAAATTATTTTGAGACTTTAAGATATCACTTTTGAGTGTTTGTTACAACAAATATCTTATGTAATATCTTCAAATGCTCTAACTTATGGTGATACATCGCTAAACACTTTATACTAAATAAATAAAATACCATAAGATAATACAAGATAATTGTCATTAAAGATAGCGCTCCTTACCATTAGATGTCGCTGTTCAGTTATATATTTTTTTTAAAGTAACAAAACGATGAACTACTAGCATTTGCCGCTGATTTTTTTAGCGGGGTCTTAGTTTAGACTATTGTTTTGCTAAGACGGAGTCGCGTTTAACAGCTATATTTAAATATGTTTTGTTATTAATTCTCATAATCATAAATATATTTAAAGATTTTAAAAATAATATCTTATAATACATTATGGTTTTTGTTACATTAATTTAGGTAACCGATCCCTAAACGTACCTCCCCCAGCACAAGTTACGGTCATTTGGGTGTAACATTGTTATGTCTTGCCGAGTTTTTGCCCGGGGTTCAGGATGCTTGATGACCAGGTGTTGTGGCGTGGACGATTGCATCGCTGCTAACGATGTTATAATGTTAGCGACGATGTCAGTGTTGCGTAAAAAAGCCATACTTTGACGTAGTTTATTTTATTTATAGTAGAGAAACAAACAGTTTAAATGATCATAAACGTACCACTAAAACCAGTGAAGTCTCCACTAATAGAAATAACATAGAACTGAACAGCTTAACTAACAAACATTAGATAAATAAAAGTACAACAAACATACAAGATATAAGACGAAAATTCCACGATAAACAATTAAACCAAATTTAAGCCGCTAAGTTGAAGCACCTCTGGTATATTTTTTAAAAGAGATGAGTGGAGTGTTTTACTTTCACGCCTTTGTAACAGGCCCGATATTATAGGTAATAACGGTCTAAATAAATACGCGCCAGACAACACACTAGTTGTCGTAGTCTCGAAGTAAGGAATAGCATCCTTGTGTTACAATTAATTTTGCCAGGGCCGTCTCCAAGCACACCCAGACTCAAGATAATTCAGAAAAGATCATTTAATGAACCAACCCGAACTGTGAATCGAACTCGGGACCCTGTGTTCAATGCGAATTATCGAGCCTCTACACAAATCGGTGAATCGGGTCATCAAATCACATTGTTACACAATATTAATGTAGGCTTAAAAAACTAACTTTGTTGATGCCACACAACTCAACCAATCACAGCAGTTCTTATTTTAATTAATAATCAATATTTAATTATTTATTCTCAATGACTTTGTTCTGGCATATAAACTAATGTGCGTAGTGAGAACAAAGACTGGATGATTACCATTTTGAATAAATACAAACTGACATATAGTTCACATAAATGAATAAATATATACGTAGGTAATTCTAATTATACTTGCTGATTGTTTGAGATATATTTACGAGTAGTACCGATGTTCTACAACAGCGTCGGGTCACAATGTTTTAAAGCTGGAAAAGAAAAATCATTTATCCCTGCAAATGGCAACATTTGTTGGTAATGTCATTACGATTGTTTGTGACAGCGCGGGCACGTAGTCCTTGCAATAAAATGTGTAAAATAACTATTATTTACTCTATTTGTAGCTTAAAAGTTAGTGTTTAGAATGCTATTATACAGTTCTCTATGTGGATTGTGTTTACAATAAGGAAAATAAGGAAAACTTAAGAAATTTAGAAAACAGCAAGATGAAGAAACCATGACACAAGTATGGAGACTCACATAGAAAATATTAAAGCAGCCTCCTCAGGCTTCAGTCTATATCAATGAAATTGAAGTGGAAACGCAATGGCTGGGTGTTGAGAAAACTACAAATTACCTACTGAAATAAACTTCAAACGCCTGGGTAGTATATACATAATGGGCAATAGACAATACCAAGAAAATTGAGCCAATGCCCCATTATTTGACATCTAGCTCTATCACTTATCGGATAGACAGTATGTTGCTATACCATGAAAATGGAATTTGATCCAGTGCACCAATTAATTGCCATCTAGCGCTATCACAGTGCGGATAGACAGTATGTTGCAATACCAGGAAAACTAAAAATTGAGCCGGTGCACTAATGACCTGACATTAAGCGCTTTCACAAAGCGGGAAGACAGTATGACAGTATATGTTGCAATACCATGAAAATTAAATTTGAACAAGTACACAAAAATATTAGATGTCTAACGCTACCACCAAGTGGATAGAATAGTATGGACAGACAAGCATACTCACTCAATTTCAATCAACTAGCGCTACTATCATGAGACAACAATTAGTATGGACAAATGAGCAGGATCACTCATTTTTAAACACCAAGTCCTACTGTTACTAAGCGAATAGACAGTATATTGAAATGGGCAGGCTCACTCATTATTAAACAAGCGCTAATATACTAAGAGAATAAAAAGAAATTATGGACAAACAAGCAGGCTCACTTGTTATATTAACTAACCTATTGCTATGCAATTAGTGTTATATTACATAAATAACAAATGAAAAATCAAACAAATTATTTGAAATCTTGCACTGTAAGCTGATGTGATGACAGTATGAAACAATACTATATAAAATTGTAAAACCAATTGTACAAAATCAACACAACACTATAATATTATTATTGTCAGACAATAGTGCTAATATCTGATAAATACTATTACAAATAAACTAAAGATGGTTTTAACTAGTTCCTAAGGGATTGGATGGAGATAGAAAATTCA
This sequence comes from Anania hortulata, assembly GCA_963576865.1. Classification (NCBI taxonomy): domain Eukaryota; kingdom Metazoa; phylum Arthropoda; class Insecta; order Lepidoptera; family Crambidae; genus Anania; species Anania hortulata. The sequence continues at coordinate 6,339,462 of OY756400.1, forward strand.
AACCGGAATTATTGTGAAAAGCCCTTTACCTCAAGAAAGAAGGTTACAATAGAGATACAGATACTTACTTATCAAAGCTATGGATTACTTTACTGGCCATCTTATTAATCACAAATCTCTATTATAAAGTCTTAGCCATTGCGCTAATGAATCCATTGTTTGGTTCAAAACTCCAAAATAACCCTTTCTTGGTTTTTACCATAGTCAGATAATGAAGTTGCACTACTGAATAATTTATCAAGAAATTATATAACTAACCCAATCTTTTACTAATTAATTAGTATTAAAAGGTATTACTGCACTTATGCAATACTTGGAAGAAATAAATAGTCCTGCAAAATTGCAGTGAAACAAGGATTTTGACAAGACAACGTTTATAAAATCCAGCTTGTGACAAATCAGATGCCATCTTATCAGCTTATACTTCATGTCAAAGAATTTTTGCATAGAAATCCTTAAGGTTAAAATTTATTAACCCTCATCCAAAGTTAATGCCACAAACAAATTGAAAAGTAAAGGTGTTATGGAAGTACCATAAAACCCCTTAAAATATTAGGCTTACATTATTTAATTAAATAATAACCTAGATATTCCAGATTCCTTTCCTTTACTTCATTGTGGTAAACAATGTAATGTACTAAGAATACCTATTTATAAATATGTACTTACATAAGTACCATTATTCAAAATAAGATACATTTCAAAACTATTGGGAACGCTTGATTTGTTCAGTCCTCCATCATAACGATATGAAATAAGTATAAGATGGACAAAAGTCTGTAAGATTAGTAATATGTATATAACTATTTATTTATTATTTATTAAGCCTTTTGTGCTGAGTCTTTTTCCAGTCGAGCCCAAGTTATATGTGTGGAACCATCTTTTCTTTGGCTGACCTTCTTCTGAATATCTTGTTATGATAAATTGAGGACTATAAAAAATTAATGTAATAAAACCTTATTAAGGTAGACTTCTGTAACCGCTGAATTAACATAAAGGCTATGTGATGATCATTTACCTAATACTAATTTAGTAATTTCAATAGATCTTTTGTTTTTTATGTATTTATGATAATAAAATAAAATAACGCTGTGACCCCTATCACATGCTAAGGAACTGCTTCTAATCACAAAAGTTCTGATCATAATCTAACAAATATTACATTATACCTATTCAATTTCTTAAAATTGAAATATCCCTTTTAAATTACCATTAAGACAGACATTTCTCAAAATTAAGAATAGATAAATTCACAATAAGAACATAGTAGGTACCCCTACATATGTAATTATTGGTATATCACCTTAAATATAATCTTAGAGATTACTTTTATTTTATTTAAGTCACTAAAACAGGAACAGTCTAATACCTGTTGTCCTGATAAAAATTACATAATGCCAGGGCTTGAATTTCCTTAAATATGACATATTGAAACTAAAATTCTGAACAAAGTATTCTTGTAATTACTAATTACTAAAGAAGATGACAATCTTGACAATAATGTGTGATGGAAAATAATACATTAAGAATAATTGTACTTCAAATAATTAATTCATGTAGAAAACTTAATTTAAATCAATTAGGTACAATAAGTACAATACAATAAGAATATTTTATTTATATATATAAATAAAAAATATGGAAGTAAATTCCAAAAACAAAGCCTAGTAACCAGACATTTTAGTAGATACCATAATTAACCTGTACATGTAGAAACATGTCTCAGATAGAACCATTCCCTGTTGGTAAACACTTAACCCGTTGACTGCTTAATAACAGTCAATAAAAATAAGAGATGGGCAATATAGAGTTATAACAGATAAGTCGAACTGATAAATACATTTATCGTATTCAATAATATTTTCTACCATAGCAAATTAAAAAATAATAATAATAATAATTTAAATATATATATATATATATATATATATATATATATATATATATATATATAAATATTAACACATTCTTTCACATTATAACTTAATGTTACATTAATTAAAATTATGCCTACATTACTGCATTCAAATAAAGCTATAACTGAGTCTGTTAAAGAACGTTTTTTTTCTGTTAGTTTACAATATTATCAACTGATAAAATATTTGGTTTTATGATCCGATTATACGCTCTATCTTGCTAAATATAAAGCATAAGCTACCGTATTGAATTCAATCGATATTTTCAACCAAATTATGCAATATTATTTCCATAATATTAACATTCGGTAGCAATAAGGATGTATCTTAACTATGGTCATCCGTACATCTGTGACCAAAATTGAGGTTTCTAGAACCCCGGTCACCCATCCATTTAGTGACCAAACCTGAGGTTGATCCAATAAGTGACTAAAGTGATTAAACTTGAAGTTGTTTAACCACGGTCACCCATTCATTAAGTGACTAGATCAAAAGTTGCATAATGCATAACGATTGATGTTTTTAACCAATAAAAAAAAAAAAAAAAAAAAAAAAAATGTTTACAGGATGAACCCTCAACAATAACAAATATGCCAACCTAATTACATAGGTCAGTTACTTGGAATTTCCCGTACAGATTCTATAGATTACCGGCCTTAGCTGAGATAAAAAATAAAAGAATATAATAATTAATTGTTAACACGTTGAGCGCTACGCGGAGCCGCAAACAATAGATTTTCTATTGTGTCTAGTTTGTGGCAGTCAAAGACTTTTATCATTTAAAGTATAAATATTTTTAATCATTATTGCCACCTTTAGTAAAAATATTAATTGTAATCATACGCTAAGATATTATGATTGCGCACCTGCATGTTTTTTTTTTTTAATAAGATTCTCTCCTTTCGTTATATTCATTTTAATCTTTTTATTTGTTTTTTTTGTTAAAACACTTTATTGAAATAAGTATTTACAGTACTTATAACAACATATTTGTCTTACAACCGGTCTTCAGGACCAATTGTTTTCGATGTTTAATCACTCAATTATGGAATTGGCTAACAATGGACATTGTTGTTATAATCAGATAATTAAAAAAAAAAAAAAAAAAAAAAAATATATATATATATTTACAAAAAAAAAAAAAAAAACAAAGTGTGATGTAACACTATTGTAATAGACTAGTTATTATTTTGTGGCCTGGCTTGTGCAGTATATTATGTGAAACCTAAATGGAACGTAATTTTACTCTTGACGCATTCAGAATTTCAGACATTCTACGTGAATTCATTAGTTACTCAGCCTTAGCACTAAACTTAAAAGATATGATTAAATATAAGTACCTTTTTGTTTTGATTTGCCATCAAACGTCTCCGGATTGTACTTAGTTTTCAAAATGTTTTTTGCATTTTCTAAACTAATAAGCAACTTATTCGCAACCGAACTTCAAACATCTACTCGTAAATATATCTCAATCAATCAGCAAGTATAATTATAAGATTAAACGAACTTACCTTAAGTGAAGTTCAATCTTAATTATACGCAGCTGATTGTTTGAGATATGACAGTCCCAAAAACCCACCCACTAATACTTTGTATTATCCCAGTATATTACAGGGTTGCTCATAAGGCTGTCTTTAAACGTAATGACATTACCAACAAATGTTGCCATTTGCAGGGATAAATGTTTTTTCTTTTCCAGCTTTAAAACATTGTGACCCGACGCTGTTGTAGAACATCGGTACTACTCGTAAATATATCTCAAACAATCAGCTGCGTATAATTAAGATTGAACTTCACTTAAGGTAAGTTCGTTTAATCTTATAATAATAAGCTTATGTTTTAGAAATCAAACTTTAGCTGATTTTGATATTGGATAAAAAAACAAGTTACATGACATAATATCGCCGCGGGACTTGAAATATCTCGGATGCCGTTGAAAAATGTATGCAGTCATCTGCGCAGGAATATTTCATGTGCATAAGCGGACGCACAACCGCAGATGCCCTTCACTCGTCCTTATTCTCCATAACCTAATGGAACGGATATCCGCTACGACTGGAAGAGAGTTTGGGTGCAGTCTCTGGCCGATAGTTACTTTAGATCTCAACTGCCGCCCTTGGCCATCGACATTGCCTTGCTAACTCACCGGGTCCGCCAGTAACCGATGCTTATCAGTGTGGACTGCCTTCTCCGCCGAGCTAGACTTTTTACATGAAGCAGGAGGTAACCGCTTAAAGACTGTCTGCTTAAGCTTACATGCCAGAGGTGTCTACTGTGAGGTTTGCTACCCTAAGGGTCGGCTATCGAACAACGTAGACACCACGGAGTACTAGATAATGAGTACCCCTTTATAATTCCCTTAGTCGCCTTTTACGACACCCACGAGAAGGTATGGGGTGATGCTATTCTACTCTACCGGCATCACACGGCATATATGACATAATTTTATGCGCCAAAAGGCGTAGGTAAAGTATTCGTATACTCGTATTTATACGTATTTACTCGTATGTGCCGTGTGGGGACGGCCGTAAAGAATAAACTTCCCCACCGCCAACAGGAGGCGTGTCGTAAGAGGCGACTAATTCCTGTAGCACGGGTAGCAGCGTCTGCGTGCAAAATGTTATAAAAAACTGCGCTCGCCAACCTGCCGGCCAAGCGTGGCGAGTATTGGCAATCCCCCCCGATGAAAATCATTGGGGCAGGCCTGTGTTCAGCAGTGGACGTCCATGGCTGAAATGATGACTCGTATTTCATATTGAATATTAAAGTATCATACCTTATTTATTTTCATAAGCACGTTCGTTACTCTGAAAATTGTTTATCAAGCGTTTATCTGTCAAAATGGCTGACGTAGCACATCATCAAATTTTTTACGAAGTCGACATCGCCCAAATGACTCGCAGACATTTAGCAAAATTTACGACGTTCTAGAAATCGATGCTCAGTATCGATAAAGCATCGAATGGTGGCGATTCGATATCGCGGCGATCCCTCCAAAGATTGCCGCCGTAAAAAGTTAATAGGCGTTCCAATTTATGTCACTTTTATGTTCGGTACCGCGGAATGCAATTTTTAATTTTGCTGCGAAAAATTTCGGTTTATTACAAAAAGTCGCTCAATGTTTATTGTTTGACAACACTACAAATCTAAAAAAGCTGCATTGTTGCTTGGATTATTATTTATTATGTGATTGTAGTCTAATTAGGGGTGTTGTTTATGTATATTAAATCTCGATTTATCCTAAATCTGGTTTTTAACATCGTTCTGTCTCTATCAACTTCAATCAAACTGACATTTACGAGTAGCTTAGTTGATCAATTGTCTTCACGATTTGCAGGTCTTAGGTTCGAATGGGCAACGATTGGCGATTTGCACTTTGTCTTTGAAGCAACGATATTTTTAATTACCACACTTGAAAATATTGCTAGGTAATATTAAATTTGACAAGGTATATTTGCGTTGCGATTTTCCTTTTACATTTTTGTATTTGATAAAATTGAGAACCAATCCAAAGATTCCAAATTATTGCAAAAATCCTAAAAACACATCCCTAAAATATTCTTACTTTTCGCGCAATGCCGCAATTTCACACTACTCATATGTAAGTAGAGAAATGTTTTTACGACTCCCATTACCACTGTCCACTATCCCATGACGATTTCCGATATTTTTATCGGTGGGCCGCGTCATCGAATATCGATAATGTGGTGAAACCAATTACATTTTGGTTTATGTGGCACTTACAACAATTATTTACGACAATGTGGGACATTAGCTTAAATAAAATTGGACATAATATCAAGCACGAAGGAAGAAAGAAAGAGATACGACGTTGATCTTTCTTTGTGTTATTTTTGAATTGTTGCTGGCCAATCTTGAAGTCATCGGGGGAGGCCTATGTTCAGCAGTGGACGTCCTATGGCTAAAATAATAATGATGATGTATTAGGGTCTCCGCTGCGTAAAGCGGACGTCCACAGAAAGCTTTCATGGTCGTTTCATAGAACACCGCCACCTGGCGAGATGTTGCTGTCTTATACATCAGACAACCGCGACAGTCGTCTATCTTCACGCACCGGATGCCCTAAACCATTGCGGTTTGTCACAGACAGTGGAATGTAGACCACTAAGGTGAATGGACCATGGAAGACCTGCATCGTAACGAATAAACAGTTATTATTCGTTTGTACAGGGTTACTTTTCAAGGTAGTGCCAAATTTAAAAAATAAGGTCATGTGATTCAGATCCCTCTCAACACGTGGCACCTAAAAAAGTTTTTAGGACGTCACTTTTCTGGCCACCCTTTATTACTATATTAATCTTCTTCTTCTATATCTATACGGTCAATCCTGGTTATTATATTATAATAAACTATATTATATAACTATTCTATATTATTTTGTATTTTACTGTTAGTTAGTTACAAGTAAAGTGTTAAAATACTTTTTTAAATTGAAAATAATAATTTCTTCGTGACCGTAATGTAGGCTGGAAAAAACTGATTTTGCCATTAAGACGAGTTGTACACTTTTAAATTTTAACAATAAAGTTTTAAGTAAATAACGCTCTATTTTCAATTTGAACCCACAGGTTTTTCCACATATTTTTATGTGAAACGGGAACGACTGCGTACTATGGCTATCAAAGACTCAATATTGTGGCCCCGGGCCGATCCACACCGCCCGACTCTTTGCAGTGTAATAGCCCGCGGTAATAGCGATCCGGTGCATGGCCGATATTAAAACCGTACATTTTTAGGAATCGATATCGGATTCTTACGTACGGCTACTAACGTTAAGCTAAATCGATTGTAGCTGTACTTTGTATTTTAAAATCGGCATTTATTTCAGTTCTGCAAACGTAATGTAGGACACCCCCTGGCTCGATGGAACGACGACTTTAGGAAAATGGCTGACAGTGGCTGGATGAAAACAGCGAGATATTGTGCTCTTTCACGCTATTTGGGGGGGGGGGGGCGGCTTACGTCCAGCAGTGGACTGAAATAGGCCGAGATGATGATTTATTTTAGGGTATTATTTTATTAAATAACTTTTGCCCCTTGCGGGATTCGAACCCACAACCACCTAGCTTTGTAGTCTGTAGCACGAACTACTACACTAGATGGTCGTCAAAGTTAATAATAACATACTTATTGATTATTATTTTAAAAAATGTTAATAATTCGTCTGGAGCGCAAACTGGTCTAATGACTCGCGCTCCGGACCACAAACTAAACCAGGCTGTTGCGGGTTTGAATCCCGCAAGAAACTGTTTGTAAGATAAGTACGAGCATTTGAACTAAAGTCATGGATTTGTATGAATGTACTAACTGTCCTGATAGACTTTATCAGTTGTCAGAACATCAAAGTTTTTAGAACCCGATTGGAACGCCATCTACCGGGTTCAGTTGTGTTTTAAAACGATTCAAGTACCCTTGGAATATACATACAAATTTTAAAATTGTTCCAGCCATTTAGGAGGAGTTAGGTAACAAACACACGTACAGAAGATTTATGTATGTTTATCTGGTATCTAGTCGCATCGGCCATAGCACAAGCTTTGCTTAGTTTGGGACTAGAATATTAGTGAGATTGTTAAATAAACTTATTTATTCACCAGAAGAAATCGGTTTTCAAAACGAAAAAAATTCTTATTATCAATGTGATAAAACAAAATGTACCAATACCTGTCTTGGGATCGTGAAAATTTTACAGCTTATTTCCACTTAACCTCTCCATTCTCCAGCTAACTTCAATTGGCCAGTTTATCATGCCCAGCGGGCGAGTAAAAGGCGCTAAGGCAAGCTTACACTTGCCGCCACTAATAAATCGGCCAGTGTGAACGCCATTTCGAATGAGTGTTGAAAAGAAAGATTGGTTGTACTTGTGCATCCGTTTAGGAGAAAAGCGTTTTTGTGTATTTAATTACACTTAAGTATACAATTAAAAACCTACCTCATCATCTACATCAGACTTTGGAAGTCCACTGCTGGACAAAGGCCTACCGGAATGCATAGCGAACGGCTTTGGGCCGTTTGCATCCAGCGGTTGCCCACAACCTAGACTAGGTGGTCAGTCCACCGGGCGGGAGGCCTGCCCACGCTGCGTTTTTTTAGTTCGAGAAGTTAAAACTAAGTAAATAATTGAATTCTAAATCGTAACCTGAAATTTTGGGCCTTGTTCTCGTCTATCATGGTGACATAAATCTAATAAATAAAATAGTGGCAGTTTGTATTGACATTTACAAAATAGGAGCTTACTATGCTCTTTTAAAGTAGTATTACTTAGACTAGTTTTTTTCTGTATAGAGTTTGACGTAAAAACAATTCTGCAAGCAGAGTACAGCTTAGCGGTCATGGTAAGAGGTTTTCGTATTGATGTTTTATCACTATCTACTTCTAAAAGAAAAAGCCACTTACTACTATGATAGGAACTTACGGCCGAAAAGATGTTCCACTACGCTACTTCCTCTTATCGTTTTATGTCTCGTTTCTAGTCGGGACTCTTGACCTTAATTCTAATATTTGCAAGAATGGTTTGGCATTTGAAGCAATTACCATCTGAAGCTCTCAAACATGTAAACCAGGCTGTTTAGACCATAGATTCCTTAAATTTTAGTGTTACCTGTTGGGATTGGCAAAGATAGAAACGCAGAGAGGACGCTCTCTGGCTCCGACTAGATAGAGCGATATTAGCAAAGCTGTTATCAGCCGATGGAAAAGAAAGCCAAGATCGGGCTCAGTTTCGCGCATTAAAAGAGTCAAATATTCAACAGTGGATTTTGATGATGATGGTGTTGGAATATGGACTGACCAAGTCACTGATGTACTGCAATACTAGAAACCTATCATCGCTCCTCAACCAACCGACGTATTTGTAACATTTGCATTCGTAAAATGACATAAACTAGATTCGATTTCTTAGCGGAATTCACACTCAGCAAGTATGAGTTCCACAACAGATTTCTAATAAAAATTGGTCTTTACTACTTGAAATCTTTATTGAGACTGAAATTCCGGGTAATATTTCACTGAACCCGAGGCAGGTAGTGCTAGCGCCGGCATCGTGATTGCTAACTTTTAAGCTCTATAATTTAACTACCTAGAAAATAGTTTAGCTTGTTTCATATAATTTACGTTTATCCTCTTTTAGTTAAGTTAAATGTTTCTTCCATTATTTCAAGTTTATGGCTAGTTTATGCTTCACGAAAATAAATGTTTATTCCCGTATTATTGTATAAAATCTTGTCTTTTTTTTCAGTGGTAGTCAAATTTTATGAATGTATCATAAAATTTGACTACCACTGAAAAAAAAGACCTTAGCTTTCAAATTAAGGACATAATTTCCTCGTAACGTATTATTTTTAATCTAGTAATATTTTTTCAAAAGACAGGGGGATAAATAATAACTAAACGTAGGAGCTAAGAGTTAAGTAGGATATAATTGAATTTGAATTACAAACTCAACGAAGTGATATAACATAAAAAGACCACAAGATAAAGAAGAACCGCAACAAGCTTATTTTAAAATAAAACGCACGGAACATGATTATTAAATGACGAATCCGGCCATACATCGTCAATATGTAAAAGCGCCTTAACTGACGTTGTATTACTTTCATCTCTCAAATTAAATGCGTTATATTTAGAGTAAAAATTGTTGTAGACTAAACAATACTTTAAACTAACAGTCAAGAGTGATAACAAAGTTATTGCTAATCAATCCGAAGGCGAGCCTTAACTACATAAAAGGATTCACTTTGCCGATTGTGGTGCAGATTGGATCGACAGAGTAACTAAGCCTTCACCTTCAGTGCGGTAAGTTCAATTCGATTGTTAGGAATTGTGTTTACTGAAGAATTACTTCTTGATGCGAGAATACTGACTACTACTAGATAGAGTTAGATATTACCAACTAAGGTGGTAGTTATTTACTAAGCGTTAGATTAGAAGCATAAAAGCATCTTTAGAGTACATACCATCAATAAAATAACCAATACAAATGGTCATTACATAGCACTAACAACCAATAAAACCTATTAATTTCTGTAAATATACCTAAATTAAGCACTTTTACACGTCCCAATTTTTATCACCTTACCACTGGGACAATTTCACTGTTATAATTTAGTGTATTTATTATTAGCACTATGTATAGGTAACTGCGTTTTTTTAAATTATTATGGACCAATCCCGCTCTCTATGTAGAGCAGTAGGTAATTCTGCCAATATAAAGTATTTGTGGGAGACACGTACAAGAAGATTGGCATTTAACTGCGTGAAAATGCAGGGAACGGAAGGCGAAATATAGACAATGTTTGACAAATTCAAAAAATTTTAATGTTAGTGTTACCAACACCACCACTTCGCCTACTAAAAGCAATCATATTTTAATTTGCAAAGATTTCTTTACTGAACGGCAAGAGCACCTCCCAAGCCCCTCATCTTAAACTAAAGAAAATTTTGCCAAGAGTACCTCTTACTACGTGTCCTACCATATACTTAATTATTTTAAAAAATTAAAAACAATTTCCTATGCTGATTCTTAAGGAAGTCGTAACGTTTAACATGACGCACCGTTTTGGTCCTAAATAGTAAGTTATTCGATTTCTTCTTTCAATATGCTCTTTGCTAGTTTAAGTTTAACAATGATTCTAGATGAAACAAGTTTATTTATTACATTTGGAGCAATGAACTTCGAAACTTCGAAAATCTATACATAACATAGATTCCGATTTTCCGAATTATCAGCAGCTTAGCGTATAGGTAATACAAAAAACTATAAGAACGAAAGTAATTTTATTAAAATTGAATCAGCAATCAATTTCTACTATTTCTGTACGGAAAAAAGTTTTCCGAGCATCCCTTCGCGTGCCACTAAAAATTTTCTCTATTGTTTTCCATTGTTTTTCCGGTCTACTGTGGGTAGGTAGAACGCGAAGGCATAATTGTTTTTATCTCCTCTAAGATATAAGTTTCATACCTAATCGAAACCTCAATATGATAAATCTGTAAATCCCAGGTATGTATGTAGTTTGTCAGTTCCAAGATTGGGCCGCGAATAAATCTGAAGTTTTGATAGAAATCACTCGCTGACGGGTACTTCCATAAACGAAAATATTGCTAAACTTTTTGTGGAGTTTTTAGATCAGGCGATTTGTTTTTTATATGTTAACGTTGTTCGTAAATAAGTTATATTATTAAGTTAGTTACTTAGGCAAGTAAATATTTGGTGTTTTTCCAATTACTGCTATACATATACTATTGTTGTGTGGGGTAGTAACAAACAAATGGTATGACTTAGAAAATCATTAATATGCTGTACAGACAATAATATAAACATAAATTATTATAATTTTCTTAGATGCGAGTTACTTAAGTATGTTTTCTTTTTAAAATCATTTAACCCTTCATTGCCGTGCCGTGTGGGGACGGCCGTATAGAATACACTTCCCCACCGCTAACAGTAGGCGTGTCGTAAGAGGCGACTATTTCTTGTAGCACGAGACGGGCAGCAGCGTCTGCGTGCGAAATATTGTAAAAAAAACTGCGCTCACCAACCTAAGCCACGCCACCAAGCCAAGCGTGGTGAATATAACCCTTCTCGGAAATAATGAAAATTATGAACCGTTCATTACTGGAATGGCCTATAACCAAAAAAAGGAACACATTGATCCATGTCTGACCTAAATGAAATCTAATAGATCCTTGGGATTGTTGATTTAAACTGTAACGATCTGTAAAATACGCAATTAACGAAAGTATTTTGTCGGCTTTTATACGGTTGATTTTATCAAAGTTGAAACGGTTCGCGTTTCGTTAAACATTTTGCTCGTTATAACTCGGCTTAACGATTAATAAGTTTATTTTAATTGAGTTCTACATCAGAAAAATACTTAAATTCCGAAATAATTGTTTAAAATTTAAGTTATATTATATTCATCGTCTTCTATGTGAATGCTGGAAATTAAAACTGATTAACCGGATCTCCATCCAGAAGTTAATATTAAAACCATTGTTATGTTTCTATTAGGTGTGATACATACAAGGGACCTATTAATTATATTTTTAATTTATGAATTCTTTTAACTAGCATTTTAACTTACTTTACTTAACGGGCTTGTGAAAAATGTAGCTGACGACGCTTATAGTATTTACATTTGATTATACAAAATTAAATACAGAACACGACTAAAATTCGGAGCAACCAGAAAATGCGAATAATCATGTGCGCGGATACCGGATAAAACCGGTTTCCGGGCGGAAACATCAGTTAATGTATTCGCTTCACGTCGAACGACAGCCGGTTAAGGTGAAGATATGCCCCGGTTAATCTCGCCGCTCTTTGATTTATGAGTGTGACATTCTTTTGTTATGTAAGTGTTAATTTCGATATGACAGCGTAATTAATGTGGAACAATTTATCTTCTTTAACGGAAAATATTTGAGGACGTTGCCGTAGATGCGTAATCTCGGTCAGTGGGTCGCCGTTGAACTGTGAGAACAAATTGCGGGGAAAGAGGGAAAACAAAAAGTTTTAAAGGTTTTAGCGAAAGTCGAAAAAAATACCACACGATTCCGAGGGCAGTTTTTCAAGGTGTCAGGAATTTTGGCTTCTCCCTCGCTGTGTCGGGGTTTCTTTAGTCCTATCCAGCGTTTTATTTTTGTTTTCTCCCACTTCATTAGACAATACTGTTGTATGTAGTATATTGTATTCAAATACAATCGAGCTTCGTTCTGGGTAGCCCTTAGAACATATGTCCAGGCCAAAAAAATACCTACTTGGAGGGTCAGTTTATCTGTCAATTCATTGTATGTATCAAAATACTAAAAATCCTTTGTTTGGTAGCTCGTAACAGAAGAATACTAATTCCTCACACCTGCGACTATGACAATTAGTGTAATTGTCTGGAGTAAGTATATTCATTTTTATCAGTCTCTACAAAGGCTTTTATTATTAAAAGCTTCAATTGCCATGTACCATCTACTTTCTATTTTCTAAGCTTTTTCTATGCAAATTTTTTATCTGAAAACTTACCATCCGCACTGGGCCCTACTGGAGTATGGTCCAACCACCTCATAGTTGAGGTGAGGCCTGTGCTCTGCAGTGAGACGTAAATAGGCATACTTTACTTTTCATGGTTTCGGCTCATTTTACATTTATCTACAATTTCGAATCTTTATCCGTACCGTAGCGACAGGCGTGGTCTGGATCGCCTTCGATCCTAATGACTACGAGTATTGATTTATTGGCGTTTAGCGCGTATTAGCCGGCGGGGCACATTTGTCTTGCCAGTCCGCACTGGAGGGTTAATGCTAGCTTCTATTAGCTCCAGTGATTGCTGGTGGACGTGTTAATCGATTTTGGGAATATATTGAGCAGAAGATGTGTAATTTATTTCTAGGTTTAATTTACATCGTTTTGCAGATGATTTATAAATTAACTAATAGTTATAAGCAAACGTTTGTATTAGATGCTTAGAAAAATATATTTAGTTGGTTATCGACAGATTTTGGTCGCTTTCAATTTAGATGTTTTGAACCGGACTGCTAACGCAAATCAGTCGAATCGACAAAATAGATAATCATTCGGTTGAAAAAAAAAGTACTTAAACCGCCCGTGTAACGCGCGACTAAAATATCCAATTGGAAAATACCAGTTATGTAACTACATGATTTTTTCAATATATTTCACCTTTCCCATTTTTTTAAATATTTATTTAAACCTTATTGCACAAATTTTAATCGCACAAAGGTGGACTTAATGCCATATATCATTATCTACATATATTTGTGCTTGTTCCATAAATGATAGTACTAGCTCTAATCAATTAAGCAATCTTTGAAATTATGGAGGTTGTAAGTGAGGCTCTAGCTAGCATGATTAAGTTTACTTTTGCAATTCTTTATAAAGAGACCATGCTGCAACTTAGTCGATTATATTAACATATCCAACAAATATCAATAGCATTCACAATCTATTTACCATATTTGAACCAAAACAATTAATTTCGCTTGCATGATTTAAGCCCATGCTCACGGAAAATTGATCAGTGTTTTTGATCAAACCGGTTTTTTGTACGAACCAACGATAAATGCAGGGTTAACCTTTATAAACGGCTTTGAATATTCATGAGCGCAATAATGCGTTATGAACTGAAATGTACAGAGCGTTCGCGGGCTAATCTGGCCCCGGTTAATGTATGCGTAGCGCGGCATCGCGAGGGTTAAGGCGTACCGTTGGGTTATGCAATCTACCTTTGCTTTTGTGTGGGAAATTATATGTATTCTGGTGACAATACATTCTATACATTATTGTTTAGGCATTGTAGGTGGTAGTTATATGTTCAAGGTAGACTGATTAATAAAGTATTAGTAGGTGTAAGTTGATTAACGACCTTCTGTTCTAATGGTTAGGCTCGCTCCGAACCACAAAGCCAGGCGACTACGGAGGCGGCTACGGGTTCAGATTCCGTATAAGTAAGATAGAGATCGGTGTGATTGTTAAAAGAAATTATTTTATTATTAATTTAATGGGACCTATTACCACTTTTAAACCTCATTACCGGCAAGCTCAGTGTAGTAAGTTCACCCACAAGGTGGATAGACGACCTGGTAAAGGTTGCGAGATGCCGCTGTAAGTAGGCTGCTTTCAACCGGCCAATCTGGAAGTCATTGCGGGAGGCCTTTGTTCAGCAGTGGACCTTCTATGGCTAAAATGATGATGAACCTTAGTAATCAAACTCTATAACAAGTTTAAAAGAGAGAAAGTCCTGTTGATTAACGACCTTCTGATCGAATGGTTAGCGCTCCGAACCACAAAGCCAGGCGACTACGGAGGCGGCTACGGGTTCAGATTCCGTATGGGTAAGATAGAGATCGGTGTGATTGTTAAAAAAAATTATTTTATTATTAATTTAATGGGACCTATTACCACTTTTAAACCTCATTACCGGCAAGCTCAGTGTAGTAAGTTCACCCACAAGGTGGACAGACGACCTGGTAAAGGTTGCGAGATGCCGCTGTAAGTAGGCTGCTTCCAACCGGCCAATCTGGAAGTCATTGCGGGAGGCCTTTGTTCAGCAGTGGACGTTCTATGGCTGAAATGATGATGATGAACCTTAGTAATCAAACTCTATTACAAGTTTAAAAGAAAGAAAGTCCTTTTGTTTTCGTTACTATTATACATATTATACTATTAATCAGCTTATATCCGAAACTGCGTAGAATATTATGGTTTTTACTAATAAATTGAATGATTCAGGTAGCTTAGTACTACCCGTTCGCTGGTAATAATTAGACATCGGATTATATGCACTAACAAAATGCCAAAATATGCATGCAAATATGCAATAAAAAAGGCTGAAATATGCATTGAAAACGATTGATATGCCTAAAATATGCACAATACAGAATCAAAAAACCTTTATTATTTTTATATTTTAATCAAAGAGTGTACAAAATCAGCGAAATTCTCTTAAAATTAAGTATAGTTTTTGAGGCAATATACCTACAATTAACTATTTTTACAAATTTTCGAGCGCAAATTTGTGACGTTTGTCACCCAGTATCAATTTGTACGCCGTGAATGACCTCTCCACATCAACTGTCATCATTGGGCAATATTTAAAATTGGCGCTATTTCTGGAGATACCTGTTCAGGCAGGGTACGACCTGTGCCGTTGATGTAGCCATTAATGTTCTACTTAACGAAATATGCACGGTTTAAAAAAAAGGCTAAAATATGCACTAACGCCGTAATTAGGGAGTTTTATGCATTTGCATATGCAAACATGCAAATGCATCCGATGTCTAGTAATAATAAATAAATATTGGACAACACATACATTGCTCTGATCCTATAAGTAGCTTAAGCACTTGTGTTACAGAAATCAGAAACAACGACGGTACCATAACACCCAGACCCGAGACAATACCTAATTTCTACATTGACCGACAAGGAATCGAACCCGGGATTTCGAAGATAGCGACACCAAGTCCGGTATGCTCGCCTCCCGGCTACGGAGGTCGTCAATTTCGCTGGAAATAATGTTAAGGTTGTAGTAAAGTATGCTATTCGTATATGATATGAAATAGGCATTCATGAAGAACATACGTCCGCATAGTATTTTAAGCACGTGAAAAATTATGTGAAAATAAAATAAAACGGAACAAGGTAAGGAGGAAAATATCTTAAAAGTTCCCTCTGAGGAGCGTGGCTCAGTTTTCAACCCTCCGGCTGGTCTTTGATCAAAAGATTGATTCAATGTAAAATGCACGAGGTATTTTTCTTTGTTCGTATATTCGTAGAAATTCGCAAACATAGGGTTTGAGAGTGAGTTTGTTAATGTTACTAAGATTTTTAACTAAAAATGTAGGTATCAAAACTACGATCCAATTATTGAAATAATATTTTCTGTATCTCGTTACAAAATTAAAAAGAAATCAATATTTTATTCATCGATTAACATTAAATCATTCTCATGTTAAATAAACTGTTAAAATAACAGGTCTACTTGTCATTAACTAGTATAGATAGCCTAATCTGAAAATGAGGCAATAGGTTATGTCACTATGATGTACATATTTGTAATTATATCAATAAAACTAAAAACACTTGAGCTATAATACCAATAACTACCGAACAGCCTTATTTTCCTGACGTGACAGGAGGGCTACTATGAAAATGTATCGTTCGATGGAACGTGAAACCTAATCAATTTAAATTACGAAATCTTGAGTCAAACCTTTGAAAGTTGTTTCACATGAGAAACAGCCTGGTTTTTTATAGTGCTAATTTCAGATGTTCATATTTTGTCGAAGGTTTGACAAAAGTATATGTTTATTTCTATTTAGGTTTTTACGTTCAAATAATATTTTCGTATGAGGATTACAAACGCGGCAATCAACGTGTTATGTTGGTGACTTTCGGAAGTCGCCAAAACGCGAATCTTCGATACAGCGATCGAACGCAAAATCTCCAAAACGCGATTTAACATTAAAGTAGTAGCAAAAATCGCCAATCGCAAGTGCTAAGTAGCCAGTATAACTAGCTCTAAGTTGTAGAGCCCCGTATATTTTCCCGTCGCGCTAGTTTATTAGTACTTCAAAAGCCTATTGTGGCCATTGTTTCGTGCGCGCCTCTCCTAATTACGCCATCTTTCATAATAAACTACTCGAAATAATATAACTGCTTAAGATGGATGGCTTGTCAGACCGCAAAGGAAGGTGTCCTATACTAGTAGAGTAATACGTATTTCGAACGAAGGCTTGTTTTTGGCTTGAACGTATAAAGATGAGGACGCCATGTTGGTATGGCAAAGCTATATTTTGTAACTTGTATTAATTCCCTTAAAATGTTTCGAGAAATTTCACTTCCTTATACTAAACCAGCTGACATCAGTTTGTATGGCTTTTTGTTACCATTTAGATGTTGGTCTCACGAAAAAGTTTCTGTATTAACACAATACTTTCTCCCATTGCAGCCGTGACAGATATTCTACTTTAACAACACAATAAATAGGTACTCAATAAACAGTACCTATTATTAAGTGTCAAAGCACCAGGCAAGTGCTTTGACTATATATTATGTGCGTGCTGACATCTTGTATTTATCCTATCATGAAATGGCGACCAGTCAGCATAATATAAGTAAAATGTGCCCGTGTGTAAACGTGTATTATAAAACTTGTCAGCACGATAGGAGTGCCTGCTTATGTTTAGACTGGCGTAGAGTCCATCTTATTTTACAAGTCTGTGGTTTTCAGCTATAGACCAAATGGTGCCTGTACGATACGTGCAGAGTGGAAAAGTTTGGTTCATAATATCGCTAATCTGGTAACTCAATAATTGTTGTTGTTAAAGAAAATGTATAACAGTTGATTGATTGATTACACTTTAATCTTTACGCCGAGACAAGGAAAATAGACGTGTTGTCGTTTCTATGAGCCAGGTGGCATTTAGTGTTATTATATTATATATATTATTAATTTAGTGACATTTATTACAAACATCCCTGCTCTTTGGATGGCACGTTAAAAGTTAGTCCAGACTAGTATCACTTGATTATAGTCGTAAAAATATTTATTTATCGGACTTGATATGAATTGACTTCGTTGGCTCTGCGACCCGAAGTGACTTGGCTTTTGACATCGAAGCTTGCCACTTGTCCCTATCCCGTGCCAGTTCCGTCCAGTTAGGCACTCTCAGTTCTTTTAGGTCTTTAGTCACGAAAGACCTACAATGATGTATTTATGTCAGTAAATAACAAACTTATTAACTATGTTAGTACTTAATAAGTAAAGCCTTGTCCGATGCGTAAAGGCGGCTTGATTACATCTGATAGGAAGGCCGTAATTGTCACTGCCCTTACAACGCCCCTTATCAACCTGCACAAAGTTGATTTTGGCCATACTTTATCATATGAGGTCATCTGGTGAGTGCCCTGCAGTGGTCAGTTACTTTTCAGTTATGTATCAGTTACTTTTGGAGTCGGTGCCAGCCGATGAGAGATTCAATGTTTTTGTTTGCACCGACTCCAAAAGTAACTGATTAGGTACTTAAGTGTTAGGATTATTTTTAGCATTTTAGTGTTTTGAAGTCGATTTTATTTTTTTAAATAAAATTTACTTATTTGATAACACATTTTAGATCGATTATAGTGCAGATTCAAACTTAAAACCTTAAGAGTCAAATTAAGGATCCCAAAGGATACGACACGCACTTAGTTTGTTTTGTATACTGTCTTGGTTCATTTGTTATTCAATATTGTTCTCGATCTAAACTGAATCATTTTTCCTACATGTGAGCAGACTGCAACATTTATATAATTGACAATGTCCATAAGATACGAATTGTTCGATATTTGCTAAGGAATTTGTGTTATGAGAAGATACAAAAGAATCCAAATTGCTCTATCTATACACGGTACCAAGGTTAAATCTTCCCTCAGTAAATCGACAATAACGGTACAAATAGTAGCACTTAATTTTCTCTGCGGTGCCGGCAGTAGCAGTCGATTTCTTCGCCCGACGTAGGTACTATTTGTCTATTTATCCGGTCTAGCATAATACTGCGGTATTGCAGTAATATAAGGAATGGAACCCATAAAGGATTACTCTATTTTTCCGCCTAATAACCTTTTAAGCGCTTGGTTTGATATCAATTGCCATGCCCCTAGCGCCCGACTAGCAATCGGTAAAATAATACATAAAAAAGCAAGCTCATAGAACTACGAAAACCGTTAAATACGAATGCATGTTTTTGCCGGATAAATACGACACGGGAGTTACGGGTACGTAAATGTTTGTCGGATGAATCCGACAGAAGCGGTAATTGAGTTAAGAGCCTTTTTCTCAGGCACGAGCTAAAAAGTAAGTAAAGTACCTATGTATGTACCACTGCAGGGCACTCACCAGATGACCTCATATGATAAAGTATGGCCAAAATCAACTTTGTGCAGGTTGATAAGGGGCGTTGTAAGGGCAGTGACAATTACGGCCTTCCTATCAGATGTAATCAAGCCGCCTTTACGCATCGGACAAGGCTTTACTTATTAAGTACTAACATAGTTAATAAGTTTGTTATTTACTGACATAAATACATCATTGTAGGTCTTTCGTGACTAAAGACCTAAAAGAACTGAGAGTGCCTAACTGGACGGAACTGGCACGGGATAGGGACAAGTGGCAAGCTTCGATGTCAAAAGCCAAGTCACTTCGGGTCGCAGAGCCAACGAAGTCAATTCATATCAAGTCCGATAAATAAATATTTTTACAACTATAATCAAGTGATACTAGTCTGGACTAACTTTTAACGTGCCATCCAAAGAGCAGGGATGTTTGTAATAAATGTCACTAAATTAATAATATATATAATATAATAACACTAAATGCCACCTGGCTCATAGAAACGACAACACGTCTATTTTCCTTGTCTCGGCGTAAAGATTAAAGTGTAATCAATCAATCAACTGTTATACATTTTCTTTAACAACAACAATTATTGAGTTACCAGATTAGCGATATTATGAACCAAACTTTTCCACTCTGCACGTATCGTACAGGCACCATTTGGTCTATAGCTGAAAACCACAGACTTGTAAAATAAGATGGACTCTACGCCAGTCTAAACATAAGCAGGCACTCCTATCGTGCTGACAAGTTTTATAATACACGTTTACACACGGGCACATTTTACTTATATTATGCTGACTGGTCGCCATTTCATGATAGGATAAATACAAGATGTCAGCACGCACATAATATATAGTCAAAGCACTTGCCTGGTGCTTTGACACTTAATAATAGGTACTGTTTATTGAGTACCTATTTATTGTGTTGTTAAAGTAGAATATCTGTCACGGCTGCAATGGGAGAAAGTATTGTGTTAATACAGAAACTTTTTCGTGAGACCAACATCTAAATGGTAACAAAAAGCCATACAAACTGATGTCAGCTGGTTTAGTATAAGGAAGTGAAATTTCTCGAAACATTTTAAGGGAATTAATATAAGTAATAAGAGTCGGTGCCAGCCGATGAGAGATTCAATGTTTTTGTTTGCACCGACTCCAAAAGTAACTGATTAGGTACTTAAGTGTTAGGATTATTTTTAGCATTTTAGTGTTTTGAAGTCGGTTTTTTTTAAAAATAAAATTTACTTATTTCATAAATTTTTTGTGATAAATCCTAATCTAACTGCTGAACACCGATTTCATCCCCTATTTTCCTACCCTTAGGGGTGATTTTTATTTTGCAAACTTTTATCATAGCATCTTTGAAGTATAAGCTATTCAATAAAACAAAAATCATCAAAATCGGCTCATATTTGTCGAAGATAGGTAACAAGAACCACAATATATAATAAATACCACAATATATATATATTTGTTGATTTTCTCAAAAAGTTCTAAATCAATTTTGATAAAATTTATATGGGACCACCTCTGAAGTATGATCTACCAAAAAAAAAAAGAATCATTAAAAACGATTCATAATTGGCGGAGTAATCGCGTAACATACATCCAAAAAAAATAAAATAACATACAGTCGAATTGAGAACCTCCTCCTTTTTTGAAGTCGGTTGAAAAAGGTTTAAAAAAATGGTTTCTTATTATTATTAGTCGTAAAAATATCCGCCATACTAACACATCATCATCATCATCATTTCAGCCATGGACGTCCACTGCTAAACACAGGCCTTCCCTAATGACTTTCATCAGGGGGGATTGGCAATCCTCGCCACGCTTGGCAGACGGGTTGGCGAGCTTAGTTTTTTATAACATTTCGCACGCAGACGCTGCTGCCTGTCTCGTGCTTCAGGAATTAGTCGCCTCTTACGACACGCCTCCTGGTCGCGGTGGAGAAGAGTATTCTTTACGGCCGTCCCCACACGGCACTACTAACACATATTCTATAAATATATTTTAACCAGCTACCAAACACGGTTCCAATGCTTCAGACCTTTATATTTTTCTGACGACCTCCGTTGCCAAGAAGCCAGCATGCCGGACTTGGTGTCGCTATTTCTGAGGTCCCAGATTCGATTCCCGGTCGGGTCAATGTTGGAAAAAGAACAAGCTACTTACGATAGGATCAGGGCCATGTATGAGATATTTATTTATTTTTAGGTAATACGGACGGACAGGCAGACAGAAGCTTAAGCTTAGTAAATAGGCTCTCGTTGGTACCCTTTGGCCGGATTATTACTATTCTTTATAGAATTTGCTATGTACAGAAATAATTTCGTGCCAGGATTTCTAAGGAAACTTCGTAGAGGTAATGCAATATGTCTAAGGAAGTCTTCTATAAACTTTGACTCTAACAAACTTTGAGATTTCGCAAATACTGCGGTGAAATATGAAAACGGCTCAGTAAGATAGATTTAAGATATAAAATATCTGTTTGAATTTGTCAAATGTCTATAGAAAACAACTAATATAACAACAAAATGGTTTATAATGAGTGTTCTTTTATTGGGGCTAAAACTAAACATTAATTAACTTTAAATCTATGATTTAAATGGCTAATTCGGACCTACTACCAATTAACACATGAAATACCTAATTATTTTTGTTAAATACATGTACTTTGGTTTAGGAAATTCCCGCCAGTACAAATAGTAGCACTTCTGTAGAGACAAGTTTAGAATTATCAATACTAACAAACCCAATCGACAAAATCTTAGAATCATATTATTTTAATTATTTAATATATAGTACTTATATTCTGTCTACTAATTTGAATTTTCCACATTGTACAACCCACGTTTATTCACAACACTACACTATTTGTTTTTAATAATTTTCGTATTACTTATTCTATTTATAATAAAAATAAAATGTAATTTGGCTCAAAGTAGCTGGCTGGCGCCCCGCACACCTACTGCACTGTTTAAAAATCGCTGTTTCAAAGCGTCCAGGCGTCAGCCAGTGACACATGCTGAGTCGGGGACGTTTTTGCTGCTGGAACACTGCTCACGTCCTGTTGTAACATCGCAGATGCTAACCGGACACGGATGTTTCAACAAAAGGCTGAGCGACATGAAGCTGCGCGAGGAGAGTATGTGCGAGTGCGGACTGAGAGATGAGGACAGATACCACGTACTGTGATACTGTCCTCTGTATGAAGACCTTTGACGAAAGATGATGGATGAGATCACCACGGAGAATATCGGCCCGGTATAGTACCCCGATCTCGTCGCCTCGGAGGCGAACTTTAGACGGCTACAGGAGTTCACGCACGCGGTTGGCACAAGAGAAGAAATGGCTCGAGCTGCCCCGCACCGGACTGTGCCCCAGCCCCAGAAGGGGGAGAGTTGCATAGAAGGGACAAGGAACAGAGGATAAAATACTTGTAGAGAGTCAAGAATTGCACGCGGCTGAGTGCACACTGCCTGGCAGACGCAAAATCCGCGGGCATCTCTCGCGATTCGCCCAATATATCCGCGAGGTTGGTATGGCCATGGGTGGTTGGTGGGTTTGCTCGCGTCCTGTTATCAATGTTTTTGTACGATTACTCAACAAAATTTTGTCCATGTGTTTAACAATTCGATGTAGTTAGTGTTTGCAGAAAAATAAACTCTTACTTACATACAATCAAGAATTCAAGACTGCGCTGTTGCACACTGCAACATCAAAAGGCCGTTCCACACAAATGAACCTACTGAATTGTATAAATTAACAAAGTTAAAACAACTCAAACAGAGAACGAATTAAATTTGCAGCGAACTGCTAACTCTCGCCTTAACAAAACATTTTAAATTCATATTTTGAAATCGTAGTAAAACAAAACACGATCGATTACCAATTAATATTTCACAGAAACTTCGGCCTACAACTTCGGAGTTATGAAATTCACCCAAAATAATGAAACCACGCAAGTGAAATTCAATGAAATCGAACAATTGGGTGTTAACAAAGAAGTTTTAATGGCTCCCGTCATAAGAGTGAATTTCGGGCTTGGGAATTTTAGGGGAAACTAAGAAGTTTGCATATTTTGGTCCCCCAAGTTACATAGCTTGACTCGAACCAGCTGGTGCAAAGTTTTCTCCATGAAAATTAATCACCGCGATAATTCTTTAATATTGAATGCTTCTTACTTCCAAAAGGTACAAACTTACGTATTTGTTACGAAGTTTGTTGAAAATATTTGGTTACATTAATGTAAGCCATTACAAGATCTTGACGTAAACAAATTCAGTGTTTACCTACGATACCGATAGGAAATCAACAGGAAACAATATTCTAAAACGCAATATCTTAATATTGTCTCCACTGTCTATAAATCAATAACATCATAACTAACATCAAGACGTCCGTTCTACCTGTCCGTCACATCTTAAATGAAGCGTTGCATAGGAAATTGAACCGGAAATTGACCACGTGACGCGACCGGAGGTGACGTCATTGAGCGCGTAGTGAACTAGCCAATCAGAGCAATTCAATTACGTGGCTCGCGTTAATTCGATTTAATCGTTGACTAACACATGTAATTTTGTTTGCAGGTACGAACGATGGGTGTTTGGATTGTCACACAGTGGGTAAGAAGTAGCGATAGATTTTTGTCGTTATATTTAACGCTTTTTATGTCAAGTAATATTAGATTTAGGTTTTGGGGTTTCAGACTCAGTACTCTGTGTTTTAGATATATGAATATAAATAAAATATAAGTTTTTTTAAATATTGAAGTGATTTCTCATTAAACTTTGTTGAACACAATATTGCAAGCGCAGCGTAGGACATCCACCTACGGACCCTGTTGGAAGCTGCTAGATGCAGGCCGCTTCTAACCGGCCAATTTGGAAGTCAATAAGGGAGAACTATATTTAGCAGTGTATGTCTTATGGCTAAAATGATGATGATCATGAACAAAATATTCACAGAGTTAAAATATAAAAAATAGCGACGAATCCAAACATTTTACACCTAATCCGTTTGGAATCGCCATTAGTGCCGTCCCACTTATCTTATTAAGGGCCACTTCACACCGCACGTGCGTGCACTTTTAACAGGGATGGCAAAAAAAGTTTTTTAAATGATTTTAATCTATAAACATTTAACTAGGATTTACTTACATAACTTAAATTGACTAAAGATCTTAGTATCTCTGTCTTTAAGTACTGACTTAACTATTAGCTGACCATTCAAAATTCGATTTTCTATCCATAAAGATTTTATGGAATAAATTTATCAGATTAACTTTGATCAAATAAGTAGAATGCTAATAATTTATTGTAATCTTTCACTTTTGTTAAGAGAATAAATCACAAGAAGAATAATAATAACCGAAATATTTTTTAAATAATATGTAATATTTCTAGAGGTATATATTGTACGAGCAAGTAACGTGCATTTTAAGTAGGTAAATCATAATTTTAAACTTTGACTTCATTTACCAATTGTTAATATTTCACTCAAACAAATTATTAGTTTACATTAACACTCCACTCCATTCTTTTTAAGTTCAAATACAAGTACCTACATAGCTTAGCCAATTTTATCGTTTTTCAAATTTGTTTCGGCTTACCTCGAACATACAACAATAATAATATTATTATTATATATTATTATTTAAATAAGAAAATGTTTTTTTAAATACTTTGTTAAATCCATTTCAGTAGTTTTTTAATTATTTTTTTAAGAGTAAGGCAACCCTATCTCGAAACAGAAAGCCGCACTCAGGCTGTTATTAAATTTGCGCGAACGTATGTCGCTTTGGCCGCTTTTATGGTGGACTGTCTTCTATAGGTGTTATCAATAGACAAGCGAACGCCTGCGCATTCGTTCGCATGAAATAAAACGTTATAAAGACTTGGTCGAAATTTTTTAACTTTTTTTAAGGGCGATTTACAAAAACACTGGAAATATTTTTTTCGATTTCTAACTTTTGTAGTACTCCAACCTTAGTTGGTCCGATAAAGTCTTTATAGCCACTTGAGAAAAAGGATCGATAGCATCTATTTTTTTTTGTAAAATATCAATTTTCTACCCTTTAAAAATATTTTTTTACCCTTTGTAAACGATGTGTAATTTTATCATTCCTTGAATTTTTCATGTATAGTGTCAAAAAGATTTGCAAATACAAGATTTATTTATCTAATTTATTCTTTCTAGAATAATAAATATGACTCTTTTAGGTACTCCTTGTTTCATAACTTTCATAAATAAATTAAAAAACAAGTCCTTTCAAAAAAAAATCTTTTACCGTAAATGAGCAAAAATAAACCCATTTCCTCACAAAAGCGCCGTGAGTCCGAGAGAGCTGGATAGTGCCACCGTAATAAACACGGCATTGCGAATTCACAGCACACGGACGTGCTTGAAAATTTTCAGCCATTTCCAGAAAATAGATTTCCGTCTTCGGACCCTCGAAGACAAACAGGGGATTGTGCACCGATTTGATGGGATTCGCTTTATTGTACTCTATTCAAGGTGTACTGAGTTGATCATTTTATTGAAACTGAAGTAGTTTAGTCCATCGTCCGCTACTTATGTTCTGTTCAGTTATTTTAAGACTTATTATTTATTTAAAGAAAAAGTAGTTTCATTTTCTGTATTGTATTTTTACACAAATAAAATTTAAGTATACGAGAAGAAGCTAAATAAACGTGTTTTTTAGTATTGTATTTATTAAAAAAAACTCAGTCAATGTGGCCTATTAACGCCCGTCCAACGTTCGTTTGTTGTTGTAAAACTTCAATGAAATACGCCATACATGTGACTTTGTAGCTTGCAAAAGTTCTTTTTGAGTTCAAATTTTAAAAATTATTGTCATCAAACCCAAAGACGCGGATGCCGAGAACAATCACGGTTAAGTTACAGTGCTACGAAAATGTCGATAGCTATTTCCTAAACTTATTTTGATTTTAAAGAGTTTAAAAAATCTATTACAAGTGCAACTTTTTCTGGTTTTTTCCTTCATCAAATATTATTTTGAATCTTATGTAACATAGTAGAAAATATGCCCCATTACACAGTTCGATTTTTACGAGATTTTGAGTCGGTCAAACCGATGACATTCGCTGACATTCGGTATTCTGCCAGTTTATACCCTTGATAAATTCTCTTTGACACGCCAAGGAGAAAATTCGGGCGGCCTACATCGCACAAAGGAATAATGTAGCGGTGATCCGTGACTGGACTGGGGCTGAGGTGGTGTTTACACGAAACGATCATCTTAATCGAAAACCATTTTGAGATCTGATCACGCCAAAATTTGTGGCAATGATTTTAACCACCCCGGCTTTGCACAGCACTACGTAGATCAATCCACGGTCATAAATCCAATAATAGTTAAGTAGATTAGCCATACCGACAGAGAGAACGGTTTACAGATTACTACGTGAAACTTAAATTTATTATAAGTAGTGATTTGTAATACAATAGTAAATAACAATAGAGTTAAGCGACCAACTCAATATATAAAATGATACATGTGAATAATGATGCCGAATTTCACTAATCGCTATTATTAGAGATCGCTTATTGTGGCTATTAATTTTAAGGTGGTATTTACACGGAACGAGTTATAGTCGCATAATGCAAATGACACGATGATTTACTGACCTATCGCTTACTCGGCGCCACAAAATTTTTAAAAAGCATTTTCCAAGTGCTTATTGGGATAAATAGCTGACTAAGAGTCAATTTTTCAAACGCCATATAACTTTTATTCGAAGAACAAAATTGACGTTTTGACACATTTTCTATACGAAAACTGTCATCATGTCAAACTTATTGGTCTTAAAAAAGGTCATCTTAAAATTGGCCCTAAATAGAATGCACGCATTAATGACACTCATAACATATAAATGAGTTTCTAGTGTATATAAATGACGTATCTGTGGTATGTAATGACGTTGATATTGTTCTGTTTGCTAATGATACTACGTTGATTGTCAAAGATAAAAACTATGAAAAATTAGCTCAAAAAATTCAGAATAACGTATCAGCAATTATAGAATGGTTTTCAAAAAACAATTTATTAATGAATGTCGATAAAACACAATTAATTAATTTTAGACTAGGTAATACACTTACACCTCTATGTGTGCGTAACATTCTTGACGATCTTAATTTAAGTGAACAAAGTTGTGTAAAATTTCTTGGTATTAAATTAGACAATAAGCTAACTTGGGCAACACAAATAGAAGAACTTTCAAAAAAACTAGGATCAGCAACCTATGCCATAAGGAAAATAAAAGAATTGGGAGGTATCGCAGCAGCTAAAAATGTTTACTTTGCATATTTCCATTCCTTAATGTCATATGGAGTTTTGTTTTGGGGCACAGCAGCTAATGCAAACAAGATTTTCGTCTTGCAAAAAAGAGCAGTCCGATTTATTTTAGGCTTAAAATATAATGACTCTTGTAGAGATAAATTCAGGCAATTAGGAATTATGACAGTGACTGGGGAATTCATATACCAAAGCATCTTACACGTAAAAGATAACTTAAATACTATGACTAAAAAATGTGACATTCATACGTATTCAACGAGGAAAAAAGATGAAATAGCACTTCCAAATCGTCGATTAGTGAAATGTAGTAAAAGTTTTTTGTTTATGGGTGTCAAATTTTTCAATAAAATACCGTCAGAACTAAGAGATCTACAAAGAAATGAATTCTGCAGTCTTATTAAGAAGAGACTAATATTTAAAAGTTATTATCACATAAATGAGGCTTTATCCGATGGTGAAATATTTAATGTTTAAATTGTAACATCGAACGAAAGTAAAATTATTTTTATTATTAAGTACTTTTGACAATGCTCAAGGTTGCTGAAGAATTTTTTATTTTATTTTTTTATCTGACATTTACATTTTGACATTACTTTATTTAACATAATCTCCAATAACCGACATTAACATTTAATAAATTTATGTACAAATAATTAATAGTATTAATAATTTTGAGTTAACATAAAATTTATTTTAAAATTTATTTGTAAAATGACGTATCTAAGTGTACTGTATTACCTAAAGATGAAATAAATGAATATGAATATGAATATGAAAATGTGCCTGTATAGGATCAGGGCAATGTATGTTATGTTGTGTAATATTTATATCATAAATCCGTATCAAGATTACTCTAACGCGTGTCCCGAGAAAACGGGACAAAGCATCAGGAGAAAGAGAAAGACGGACCGATTTTGAAGAATCTCATAAACCCCTCAATCAAGGCGCTGAAGCCGGCATAATGCAATATCCATGCGAAACACTTCAGCAACGATGCCATCGCGCACCTAATAGGTGTTTTACAGCATCGAGCTATAAAAACGCGCCATTATTTCATGCTTTATACCCACGTAAAGTTTATAATAAACGACCGGCGGTAAAATGGTAGTAAACTCTTCATATTGCGTGCGAGTCGGACACTTATGATTTTGGATCGATATGCGACAAAATTATGTTTGTTTACATGAAGTAGATATAACGTTAAAATAATATTATGAATTAAATTCACCAAAATGTCAAATATAAATTAAATAGTTATTTTATTTCAATTTCACTTCTTTAACTTTTTTATTGTTATCGGATACTGAAATCTGTCTACGGCTATAAATTATATAAATTTATAAACCTGGATCAAGAATCATTCTATTATTAAAACATTATCAAAATTAAAAGATTCAAACAAGTCATTTTCTTTTTTTTTATGTTTTTTTTCTAATTTACCTTAAATTGGTTATAATAAAAGTGAAACCAATAAAACCAATATATTTCTCCAAATATGTATTAATTAAGCTCTTATTCACGTCCCATATTTTTTGTACCCTACCACAGATGTTGAGTTTGTTTAATTTTTGTAATTTCTATAAATTTTAAAATTAGGAAATAGTTGCTTTCTTATTTTTATGTTCTTGCAGGGCGTCACATGTATACTTTTATTTATCTCATCATCATTTCAGCCATAGAACGTCCACTGGTGAACATTGACCTCCTCCTGTAACTTCCAGATTGGCCGGTTGGAAGCGGCCTGCATCCAGCGGATTCCTGCAAACTTTACCAGGTCATCTGTCCACCTTGTAGATTTTTTAATTTATCTAACACTGCACAATTGTAATGTGATGTGACACGCAATAAACGTATAAATTTGAAAGAAATAACATTTTCAGGAAGTCCTATTTGGTAATATACGTTATGTCGTTACTACAATTCTTTTACTACTTTGAATATTGTAGAACATTCCACGACACAGGACGTATTAGAGAGCAGATTTATATTTGACACGCGCCGGCAGAGAGCGGGTTTGCATTTTAACACCCCATATTACACGAAGTATTAGGTAAGCCGCACACTGGCCGATTTTTCGATTGTCAGTGGTATAAAGAATAAGTAGTTTTAATCAGATTTTCAAGAAAACGGTCGGGCTTATGCTATATCCGATTTGGTGCTTGTTATGACTATTTGTATCATGTGGTTATAACTTGTGTTATGATTATTTATGTTGATAGCATTGTAGATTTTTATTCAATTGCACATACTTGATTTGTACTTTGGGGTTCAGTTTAAATAAAGTTTTTCACTGTAACACTTATTTTACTGTACTTTTTTGTGTTCATAAATTAAAAATATTTATATGCAAATATTTTTACAGAGTATCCTAGGCTATTAATAATAATTTTATATGCTAGTCTGGTTGTTACATTTAAAGCAAATGCTATCTGACTTTAGAACCCCTGAACAGAGGAATCAGTTTTTTTTAAATAGCTATACATACGGTTTTGCCTATGCAGGTTTTCCATGACGTTTTTCCTAACCACCAAAACAGTTATAAAAACCCTAGATAAAATTACAAGCAGAGATACATAGGTATGAAAGTTTAAATCAAACGCACGACTCACGAATGTTAGGTGAAACTGTGGCCAATAAGCTACCACCGCTTTTTAACATATTGTTAAATCATTTTATTTCTATTAAACAATATTATTAGTTATTTTAGGGCCGATTTTTTAATAACCAGGTTTTTATAACTTTTATATGAAGAATAACTTTGACTTGTTGACAGTTTTCGTATAGAAAATGTTTTAAAACGTCAACTTTATTCGTCGAATAAAATTTATCTAGCGTTGCCGTTATAAAAGTAGCCTTTATTTTTCAAAAGTGTGCGTTCTGACGTTCCTTTCATTCAGTTCGTGTGCGGCCGGCCGCAACAGCGCGTGATTATTTATTTAACACCCGCAATGCTGCTGCGCTGATGGATCGGGTGGGACCTCTTAATTGATATAATGAATTGAGAGCCTGTAATGAACATGGCTTTTAAAACATAGTTTCTAACAAGATCCAAGTATGTATAAGTCGTATCTAGATCTTGAGGATGTCTAAGCTTACGCGTGGCTTATACAGGTTGGTCCAAAAGGTGACATCCAAATTTTTTTTAGAATTTCTTAAATCCAGGGCTATCCAATTATATCCTTTTAAATTTACCCGATTTTTGTAGTTTCCGAGATTTATTTTTCTCAAATTTTGAGAATTTACGTTCTAATCAGCTTTAAAAAATTGTTTATCTACTTTTTATTATGATATGTCGGTTTTTTTGGAGTATGATCCTTATAAATTAAACTTACTTAGATAAAATTATCAGCTAGCTAAGAATCCAAAAAATTAAGTACCAGTTTTTTTGTTATTTTAAAAGCTAAGGCTTTCTGGAAGTTTTTAAAATGATCTAGGAAACTGGAGAAACACTTTTTTTTTTAATTCAAGCTCTGACTAGGTTGAACTTAAACTATTGACATTCGGTTTTTTTTTTTCAAAGTCAAAGTCAAAAAGTCAAAGTCAAAAATCATTTATTCAATTCAGGACAACATTGCCACTTATGAACGTCAATAACAACATTATAGGCCCCTAGGGGGCCAGAACATGTCTCCTTATTTTTTGGGCCCTACTAGCGCTTCGAGACAAGGCACAGACAATCTGGCAAGTGCTGAGAAGAAACGCCGGAACAAACTCAGTCACCACTAGCTGCCACACAAAAAATATAAATCAAAATAAACAGGTAGGTACATCAGTTTAGTGCAGGCTGGACTGACCATACATTCTTGTCATCAAGATAGTCTTGAATTTTATAATACCCCTTAGACATCAGTGTAGTTTTGACATGTGACTTAAATTTATTAATAGGAAGTTTGGTAACATTGTGAGGTATATTATTGAAAAATTTAATACAATTTCCCAAGAATGAATTACTTTTTTTGGCCAATCTAAAGTTTGGGACTACAAGTTTGTTTTTGTTTCTGGTGTTATATGAATGAATATCACTTTTCTTTATAAAAAGATCTAAATTTTTGCGTACGTACATGATATTATCAAATATGTATTGAGAGGCCACAGTGAGTATGTTAATTTCTTTAAAGAAATCTCTCAGGGATTCACGCAGACTAAGTTTGTATATGATCAAAGAATGAAAATGTATCAACTTCCCATACAAAATTACCAAACAGCCGATTGAAAAGTCATAAAAGTTGTTTACTATGGTGTATATAGAATATGTGGTTACAAGGTTATCCTTGAAATACGGAACACCCTGTATCCCTAAAGTGTGTCCTACTTTCTACAAGATAATTGGAAACCGCTAAGCAAACATCCAATATTTCGCTCCCATCGAAAACAGGATTAATCCAGCGACAAAACACTTTGAAAATATCCTGTCAAACCCTTGCGCGTTAGGCATATTTTATTATCATCTCTCAAAATGAACCCAATCATAAGATCAAAGGAGAGCTCGGGCGAGTCGATCCCTCTGTCTTCAAAATCAACCTTGTTAAAAATTTATCATCCCCAAATCGTAAATGGTTTTGAAGTCTTAATACCTCAATAATAGAGCTCAAAATTCATAAAGCAAAGATAAAGGTTTACGTTTTGCAAATTGATAGATCGAGTTCTAAAGATATTGCAAGTTTATTCGAATTTTACATGTTTAATAGCTACTGGAACTCGCAACGTACTCGTATTGAAATGGAAATAGATTTTATGGATTTATTTTTAGTACAAAATTAAATTTAATGTACTGTGTTCAGCAATTACGTTTTAATAAAGGTCTGCCTATTGTCAACTAACGTACATGTAGCCGTATCTAATAGACGATCAGGGTAATGTATTTCTATAATTTTAGATTTATGAACAAACATTTACCTAAACTATAGCTTGGTATACTAATGCAGCATTTTGTTAAAAAAAACTGTATTCTTTATTATAGTAATACTAGCTGTTGCCCGCGACTTCGTCTGCGTGGTCTTTAGGGGTATGAAAAATAGATGTTGGCCGATTCTCAGACCTACTCAATATGCTCACAAAATTTCATGAGAATCGGTCAAGCCGTTTCGGAGGAGTACGGGAACGAACATTGTGACATGAGAATTTTATATATAAGATGTGTATATATAGTTATAGTATATATATTATAGTATAGTATAGTATAGTAGTAGTAGTATTAAGTAGCATAAATATAGTTTTGAAGTAGTAGATTTCCGACACTTAAAAAAAAAATATTCTAGCAAATTATGTTGCTGGTGCTAGAAACTTGGTAATAAACATTATAACCTTGTAATCTAAACATGCGAAAATATAGTTGTTTAATAAATTTTATAAGTTCTTCCCTATTTCTAACCATAGTTACATATCCAAAATTAATAATTTAAATTTAATTGCCCTGCGAAATTACAAATGCGTCGTTAATAAATCATTAGGGTGTCTGTCCGTCATAACTACCCACATGTAGCACATTTGCTCTTGTAAATAGTACAACCAAATGTATTCCTTGTGGTAATAGAAATAGAGTCTTCTAAATGTAGGAAAATGGAATAAGTTCTGTGGTATACGGTACAGTAGCCTTGTGGGAATTACGCTTTCTATTTTGACTATTTCTGCGATAAGATATGGTTAAATATTTTGGGCGATGTATAATATTATGATTATGACTATGTTGTTAATGATGCATGCATTAATTTACTACTTACTATATTACTAGCTTTTGGTTTCTTATTAGTTTTAAAATAGACACAATGGAATGTTTCCAATTACATACTAAGAAAATCGAAATATCTTTTTATATTTTATTTTTAGCCTGGATTTCCCCACTGCATAGCAAAGGCCTTTCCAAAATCCCTCCAATCATTTCTTGTCTCAAATGTTTGTCAGGTTTCGGTTTAGGAAGATTTGCTGCCATGGAAATCAAGTTTATATAAGATGGAGAGAGAGAGTGAGTTCAGAACGCTTTGGTTTATGTATCAATTCTAGAAACAAGTAAGAATATAAATTACTAGCTTTAAATAGCGGAATAAACGGACTTTCTTATCTTGCAAAAAGTGTATTACAGAACTATTTACTACGGATAAGCTACGTCTTTCAGAACTACGAAGTTCGTAGTCCGTAGTCAATGTATCATCTACAGTTCGAACTACGGCGTAGCAGTTAATTTTGAGCTTGCCCTAAAACCATGTTCGACTCAACACTTCGACGAATCGGGGCCCATAACTCATTTCATGCCCTGACGAGTATTGGGACGAGAACCCGCCCTAATGGGCCGTGTGTTCAAAGACAAAAATAAACTGTACCCATTTACATCAGTGTTGTTAGCTCATGCACAGCGAAACGAGAACAGCTTGGTCAACTGAAGACAAATTATACAATGAATACTTTGCTTAGTACTTAAAAGCTTAATTAATTTTATTGTTGCAAAAAGTAGGTATAGTAGGAATGGAATATAAATGAGTGGTAATTAAAGTTTACGTTTTAGCTTTTTAGTTAATTCTGCACCAATAGTTATTTTTATAACACAATAAATCGGAGTCGGCATATTGTATGATGACAATTTGACATGGGTACCTATGTCATATCGACACAAACTTGGCACGCTGTTTGAGCCTGTCAATTGACATTGGGCTAACGCGTGGAAGAAATATATTATTAGATTTTAAAGGGTGACGTTACGATAATAAATGGATGTAATTTTCCGATGACAGTCGTTAAAAAGCAGTTATATCATGCGTCGTTTTAATAAAGCACGCAATAATAATATTTTTTTAATCGATTGTGATCGTAATCAAAAAAAAAATATTTATTACACAAGTAATTTTCTGCTATTTATTTATAGAGATACATTTATTGAATCTTGTTTTTTTTATCATTTTGAAGGAAGATGGTGATGGTGTAGATCTTGAAGGAATCAGAACATTTCAAACAAGCTGACTTATCTCTTCGAGCTGTGGCCAAGTCGTTTATTCAGCCTTTGAAGTCGATCAAAGTATCTCGTTTTGGCGACGTCAAATCCCCTGATGACTATGCTAATTTGCTATTGGCTGACGCTGCTCAGTGGCCTTGCTTCGTCGAGTTTCCTATTTCTTTTTTTCTTGGCTAAAATAAATACAAGTAATGTATAATGTGTATTAACATTTCTTTGTTTTCGGTCTGATTTCTTAAACTTAAACTTTGAATTTGCTTTGTTTTTTAAATTATATTTATGTGACCTACTGCTGGGCAAGGATCTATCTCTGGTTCCACTGAATGTGGCTAACAAAGGTCAAATTTTGGCTTTAACTCGTAGATTAATAATTGTGTATTTATGAAGTGTTGAATGGCTGCCTACACTCACGTCTACATTAGGGTGCCTTCAAATAAAGGTATTCAGCAGGCAAAAACAAGATTGTTTCTGCCAAATGAGTGGCCCTTCGCGTGCCACTAAAAATTTTCCTCATTGTTTTCCATTGTTTTTCCGGCCCACTACTACTAAATGTACCCTTTTTCAAAGGCAAATAAATATAAATTTAATTTCTAATTTGTTTATTGATTAAGAGCGAAATCCACTCTCATAAAAAACAGTATTATTTTCATTATGTTATTTTAGAAAACTTTGTATAAACCGTAACATCTCTTTTCTCATCTTAAGTTAAAAAGTCTTAACATATTTCTACCCGTGACTGTACAAGTACTACCAGGGGGTAAAGTGTTGAGATGAGATGTGAACTGAGCGCAGGTGCGCCGCTGAGTGGCCGTACTGATGGGCCAACTTTCAGATTTACGGGGCCACTACTCCGAGCACTAACTAGGAATTTGAACCTTATGACTCTAACTTTAAATGCGTTGAGATAATTTTGCTGCTGGCTTCAGTGCGTCAATCGTGATGCTTACTCACGATATCCGACGACTCATAAATTAAAAATGTTTAAAAAATATATATAAAATATAAAAATTTAAGTTAAGTCATACCTAGTTATTTTAAAATATTTATTGTTAAAATCATAAGATCTAGTAAAGTAAACTTTCTGTATTATTATTATCTCTTCAGAAATTTTAAAATCTGAATTGAGAATTCCTTGTTTTTGCTAAAACCAATACAGACGAACTCCTTAACCGAGAGGCGAGTACGCCGGACTTGGCGTCGATAACACTGACGGCCCAGGTTCGATTTTCGGTCGGGTCAATGTAGAAAACGAGTCTCGGGTCTTGGTGTTGTGGCACTGTTTGTTTCGGATTTTTATTGCATAAGTGCTGTAGCTACTTACATTGAGATCAGAGTAATGTATGTGATGTTCTAGTCCAATATGTCAATATACGTAAATACCCAAAACCAATCTGATATCTTTATTTTTGGTATAATTTGCAACCTTCAATTTCGCAAAATATCCAAAAACATCATTAGGACTCCAAATATTGTGATCCCTACACCGCTAGTTCCATAAAATCCGCGCAAATCCTCTCCAAACGGATTATTGTCCCATTCCATCTCCGTTATCGACAGGACCTCATATGTCCCAAACTCGCTGCCATCCGAATGTCCCATCGCGTCGTAAATGGGCGTGTATTTATTAGGGTCCCAGCCCCAGCGGTGGGGTTATACTGTTCAGACGATGACGTCATTCCCGACGGTCATTTGTCACGGACAATCGCGTCACGCCTCCGCCGCGTTCGCGGATTGAATCGGTTTAAACTGGTTCTATCCGGTTCTGGAAAAAGTTTACATAGTTTAGGTAAATTTATTTTTTAAATATTAGTAATATTATACATTATTAGCTCTTAATAATGGTATTATGATACTACAACTTACTGGTCTAGTGGCTCGCACTCTATATTAAAAGGCCAGGCAGTTGCGGATTCGAATCGCGTCATGAGCATATGTTTGTGTGATGAGCACAAAGCATTTGTACTTACCTAAGTAAGTCATGGATGTTTATAAATGTATTTTAGTTTGTTTATCCGTTAGTCGTCTTACTTTGGGGTTACATAGTTACAATAATTAATTAACAATGATACAAGAACAATGTTTGACAACTTTCAGACTTTCTTTTCACAAAAAGAAAAGTTGTCTAGTTAAGGATTTTCAGGGACAAAAAACGGCTCAAAATGCATCTAGTTGTTATAAAAATCAACTACCCAGTCCTTTTTTTATCAAATCAGTAGATTACAAGTCGAAAGAACCGAGTAAAAAGTAAAATCTACCTAAAATATGACAGCGTTTGAACATTTCTTTCAAAGAATGTTACTCCTGAAAAGATTGTAAACGTTTTCCTCCTCGCGATATAAATAATGACGTAACTGACAACCTTGTTTCGGGTGTTACTTTGTGTTATGGTAAAAGGTACAGTCATCAGGAATAACTCGTAAAGAAGCAATGTTATGCTGAGAGTGTGTTATATGTAATTTGAAGTGTACTTTTAAAATAACAGCAGCTTAAGTTACTTAATATTGTGTAACTTGACATTAATTTATTACTAGCAGAGACTCAGCAAGTCCTACTACGCTTAAAAATAGAATATGGAATGGTATGGAAGATTTTTTATAATAACGCAAAAGTAGAGATTCAACTTCATAAATGGGCCGAATATGCCTAACGCATTGTTTTACTGGTTTAATACCATCTTCGCTTTATTGCCTTTCTAATGAAACCGGTTTGGGGCACATCGCGCGGTTGAACGGACATATAAGGTAGAAACATTTTTGGTGTTTTATATGGTAGTTATTAGATTTTTCAACGAATTGACATGCACTAAATTAATAAAGATAATACTAATCAATTTCATGTTTTCATTCTTATTTAAGCATGTTAGTGTATAAAGTACCTACTGATTTTTATGCCTATATCAGACGGAACGTAGTGATACTATTACTAATTATTGTACTTGTGTATTATCTGTGCACAATATTTCTGATTTTAGAATTCGAATGATATCCAACATTATTATGTAGTGCTTATAATTTTATGTAAGTAGTTAAGTGTAAATTAAACTCGAACCTCGAAAAAAAACAAGGTCCAAATAAATAAATGTATGAGATGATGTTTTTTATGAGATGGTGGTAATATAGAAAATATTGTTAAATTCGGCTATCAGAATCGAGTCCTAAATAAGTGTAAACGTTTTTCAATAACCCTGCATATCTTATAGTACGATTGTAAAAAGGTAAAACTAGTAACTTACTTTTGCAACTGATTGTACGTTCTTACGCTTTTGATAATTTCAAATTGCGTCATCTTACCATCAAAAATGGAGCATATTTTAACACCTGACTATCCTACAACGCAAACGCGTCAGTTTGGCCTACTTTTTAACATAATTCATTTTACAAGGGGCTTGCTGCGAGAGCAACTTCCCGCATAAAACACTTCAGCTGTTACACATGTTTATTAGCCTGTACCTAAATGAGATATTTGTGTTAACATATCTAGATGAAGGCTGAAATGTTAGCTAGAGTTAAACTTTCTTTGAAGGGTTTAAATTTTACAATTTAGTCTAATAATAGTAAAATATATATTTATAATTGTAATAACTTCTTTTTTTGTGATCTCACCTTAAACTACTCAGGCCGTATTTATGGTTACTCGGGGTCTTGTTTTAATCGTTAAATATATTTATGTAAATACAAATACAAAAATTAAATAGTACTAACATCAAAATCTCTAAAATACGTTGTTATATTTAGTGTTGGGTAGTTTTTTTTTACTATTTTAATGTGAAAGTTATTTTAGGTTCGATAACCGAACAGAAATAATTCAGAAAATAAACTTTGCTGACCAGTTCCCACAATGCACCCGATTTGGCACGGATAGGTGAGCAAGGCCTTTGATTTTGTAAAAATAATTCGATAATTCCGCTTTCGAAGTAAAATAATTTAAACCTTATGATATATATTTTACCAGCTAATCATTGCTGTAAATGCAACTTTTTATGTTGTAATGCACCTTTTTAGTTTAATATTATAGATGTACTTTTATGGTCTTTTTTATTCGTATGACTCACGGATAGTTTTAATAGTTTTCTCTAAAAATTCACGTATAATTCATATTCAAATTGACAAAATGTGCTTCTAATTAACATGGGCAAGAAAAAACATGCCTGCAATGTTTTTGTGCCGCCAAAATGGCCGATGCGACTGACAAATGATGCCGGGAAACAAAGGATACCGGACAATTATTTAAACAGCTAGTGATGTGCCCGTTCCCATATTCTGTAGTAACACAAGTTAGACAATAGATTTCGATTCAATAAATCGAATTGACGAAAACAATAGACGGTTTGTGTCGAAATATGCGTTCAAAAGGTATTTCAATTTAAGTATAGAAACAAAGTTGCGTAGGATTAACTACTTCTTACACAATGTTTTTAGTTTCCTTTTTAGATAAGATAAGATAAGATAATCATTTATTTGCGTAAAATGTGGTACAAAAAATGTATTGGCAGATAACAGGTTGCGCCCTACCCAGTATCAGTTGGGAGCTCTACTCTCGAAATTGTTGACAAATATGTCTACCTAGGACAAGTTATCCAGTTGGGTAGGTCAAATTTTGAGAAGGAGGTCATTCGTCGAATCCAACTCGGCAGCGTTCTAAAGACGAAAGTCTACAACCAATGTGTGTTACCAGTGATGACATATGGAACTGAAACGTGGCCTCTTACTATGGGCTTCATAAGAAAGCTCAAGGTTGCACAGCGTGCTATGGAAAGGGCTATGCTTGGTGTTTCTTTGCGAGATCGAATCGAATGAGGAGATTTGTAAACGAACAAAAGTCGCTGACATAGCCCAACGGATAAACAACCTGAAATGGCATTGGGCGGGGCACATAGCACGTAGAACTGACGGCCGATGGGGCAGAAAGGTTCTGGAATGGAAGCCACGCAAGCGCAGCGTAGGACGTCCACCTACTAAGTGGACATACGACCTGGTAAAGATTGCAGGAAGCCGCTGGATGCGGGCCGCTTCCAACCGGCCAATCTGGAAGTCACTGGGGGGGGCCTATGTATAGCAATGGACGTCCTATGGCTGAAATGATGACGCTGCTACCAGCTGATATCTGGAAGCCTACTACGAAAAACGAAATACGATGTTTCGGACGAAACGAAAGACAAACGATACGCAAACGATAGGTCTACTAACTAAGTAACACTTTTGGATGTCGATGTTTTAATCGGATGCGATATATTTTCGGAATGACTTCGTGAATGAATGAATAAAATGTTATTTATCGTATAATTTCAAAAAATCCGAAGTGTTTCGTAGTAAGCAATCCGAACAACGATTATCGTATTGACGGATTTCGTTTTTCTTAGTAGACCTGCAGTAGTTTGTATGGAGCAGTGACTTTTTTTTTTAGATTTTAATGTATGTCCAATAGAAAAAGTTGTTGTATTTCAGCACCAGAATCAGCCCCTAGGAGGTTGATGATGTTTTACAAATAACCCTGTATAGTCAACAATTTAGAGACATTTAATAATTTCAAATCACGTCTAAATTAGCACACGCGAAATTATAGTACCTGTTATAGAAATAATACAAATAATTATTTAAAACAATTATTGTTGTTACACATTCACACATAATTTGACTGTCAATAATAAAAGATATACTTTATAGATTTTGTATGACCTTAATGAGTCGACTAATAAGCACGATTTTTTTCTGCTTTATTTATCCAAAAGTAACAACTTTTAACGTCCCTAAATACCGTCAGCAAAAAACGGAAGAACAACGAGATATGTCGCGCTGAATAAATCGTCGCGGCGACGCGACTGCTCAAAGACAACCCCTCTGCTGCATTAAACGGGCCTGGGCCTTAAAAAAACTTTAGACCTTCAGGATTCTAATAGATACCTACCCTTTTTAAAAATACAAACCCTTAAAAAATAAAGAATTGTCTACGATTAATTATATGTTTATTGCACTATCAAAACATAAACGGCGGACTTATTAGCGTCCTGTATCAGTCATCAAAAAAATTTAGAAAAATACATCTCTGATGATTTCAAACCCACCGGAGCAGTCCACGTCTTTTAGTCTGCTATTTGTATTTTTGTTAACCTTTGTAATATAACATTCTGAGTATCTTGCGCGCCGTTTATTTTCATCACCAGCTAATATAGTCCCTAAAGCGGGTATGTCAAAGCTATATTTTAGAGCGTGTATACGGGTACGCGTATACACGTCCTAAAACATAGCTTTGACGGGCTTTAAAGAGGGCATATTAATACGAGTATAGTTATTTATACTGAATAAATGAATCTCCGGATAAACCTTAGTAAAACCAAGGTTATGTATGTTTAATGAACATGTTACTCCGAGACTGATAGTTGTTAACAGGGCTTCTCTAGAGGTTTGCTTACCTCGGGGCATAGATCTATGCCTCAGGGGCAAACATTGCAGTTAGGTAAAAACAACTTTGAGACAGAAGCTCATAGGAGAATTCACATCTGGGCTGGGCAGCATTTGGGAAACTTCGTTGAGTCTTTTCATTGTCAATCCCTCAAAGTCGTCAACGAGTGCGTAGAGAGCCGAGACTTGGACACTTTAAAATTGCTCAGCGAGTTATGGAAAGAGAGGAAAGTTCTTTTGTCCATCCGTGGACTGACCTGAGCTAATTATGACGAAGATTACTAAATACTTAAGTATTATTTGTAACAAAAAATAAATTAATAAAATTAAAACTAACAAATCACAACTTTCGTGCACTACAAGGCCTTATCTTTTCAATTATCAATTCATTAGTTAATTGTCCATCCTCACATCACACTAAGTAAGTAACGAACCGACGAACAATACGCTCTAAGTACCCTATTGTCTATCCCGAAGAGGAAATAAGGCTAAGCAAGTGAAAATGTGAGGCTGGCGGCTCTTTATTAAGTCCTAATAGCGGCCACGGTGCTTTTAAATTTCCCATTAAAAGCTCTACAGTAGATAACGAGAAGCTTTCTATGTGAAGCGAACGCTTGACGTTATTGAATTCATTCATGGACACTCATTTAGTTTGCTTTTGTTTCGGTCGTTTTAGGTTAGGTTTTAGCTTTCTTCAATCTAGATTTGGCATAAAATGAAGTTTAAATATCTTACTTCTATCTGTGTCGAATAAGCTGACAATAATCCAACGTATAAAAAAAAAACGACTAACAACCAAAATAAGGACATGATTTTTTGTCATATCAATATAATTATTTCCGTAGTTGTTGTATAGCTTTGGGCATAGTCATACTATTTATTATTTTTCACACTTATACAATATGAATTCATATGATTCCTAATTAGCTGCTGCTATTCAAACTTTACTAAAAACTTATTGAAAACATTAAGCAAAACAACTATTACATCAGCGAGATATAATCTTTTAATAATATTGGTTTTGACGACATTAATGTATGAAACAAAATTGATTTTAGTTCAACAATCAATATAATAATAGAAGGTTTGGTAATACTACACTAATAGTTGATATTTGTCCTAAAAAGATGAATTCTTGTATGCTAGTGCTGTTTCTTGACCAGACTAACAATCATCTAGTCTGGTTAACTAGGAACGAAGTTTTTAAAAACGTGGTAAAAAATATATAAATAGTTACTTATTACCAGTGATCGGAGTAGGTAGATTGATTTGGGGTCAATGATCTCAAACATTTATGTTAATATGGACATGCCTCCGGGATTCCGGAATCATTTGGTATCAGTTTTTGGAAAAAGGCATATCCATATAATGCTAGCACTACTAAAGTTCATCAAATTAATCTACCTACTCCGATCACTACTTATTACAGATAAATTATTTAAATTAACACTGAATACAGAACAAAAAGAATCCCTCAAACTGTTTAAGGCTGACGTTTACATGATATTATACTTAGAAAGGTGCAGTCAACGGCAGGTCAACCTGCCCAAAATGGTGAAGGTCATTGAATCGATTTTCAACTATATGTCTATCATTTAGAGATCAATAGAGAAACTTTGACGTTATGTGACGACCTCCGTAGCCGAGAGGCGAGCATACCGGACTTGGTGTCGCTATCTCTGAGGTTCCGGGTTCGATTCCGGTCGGTCAATGTAGGAAAATAACTTTTCTATATTGTCTCGGGTCTGGGTGTTGTTGTACCGTCGTTGTTTCTGATTTCTGTACCACAAGTGCTTAAGCTACTTATTATAGGATCAGAGCAATGTATGTGATGTTGTCCAATATTTATTATTTATATTTATTATGTGCTACCACCGATGACGAGCTGTCGTACAAACGACAAACAATGTCTGTCAAACAATGTATAGACATTGTTTGGCTATTTTAGCAAAAAACTATGTGATTGTAGCACTAGCCGTTTAGTTGTTACGCTTGTTTTTTGCATTATTTCGCTATCAGGACAAAATCTATTCTTAAATGAGTATATCGAGAAATATTCAATTTCGCTGATTACATATGAAGGTCAAATAGATAGGTATAGAGCCTTTAACACGAGGTGCCCGGCACTTCTTGGGACACCTGTATAGTAGTAATATTCTTAAAAGTAAAAAATCCGAGTGAAAAATATAAAACTAACAAATTAAGTTCTATCGATCACAGATGACGGGTCTCTATGACAAATAACAGATACGCGAAGTTATTTTAATTGGCTTTGGCGAGGAGTTGGATACCAGCGACCTAGTTGATGGATTGCCCACTCCTGTGATTGGCGGTTGGATGTGGCTCTTTTCGTTTTAGGTGTTAGGGTTCGGTAGTGAAATCGAAAAACCTTATAGTGGGATCTACAAAACAAATAATAAGATAAAAAATAATATTTGTCTATGTATTAAAATTCTCACAACCATAGAACAAATGTGGGCCTTATTAGTTTGACTTGACGTATACCATGCTGCGTCAGCAATACACGTCTAGCGATAGACTGCATTGCCTTCAATGCAATACTTATATTATGTATGACTATTTTTTAATATAATATACATGGTGAATTTTTATTAGTGTAAAATACTTAAGGGTTTGTTTAAACTCATAATAACGAACAACTTTGCCCAAGAAACTAGTAACCTATCTCAACTTAATTTTGTTTACTTACGTTTGCCGCCCGCGTTCATTTAAGAATTAGTTTCCGTGCGCCAACGAAATTAGGTTGAGATAGGTAATTGGTTTCTTGGACAAAGTTATTTTTTATAATAAGTATAAAAAAAACCCTAAGTATTTTACATAAATAAAATTTCACCCCTCCTTGCACTTATACACGTCCCAGAATATAGCTTTGCCCTACCACTGTAGGGACTGCATTTGGTTGGTGATGAGATTTCATAGCCTTAGTTGTTGTCCCTCCTCCTTTTTTAAAGTCGGTTAATAAAATAAAAAATTCCACTATCACATCACACAAAATACATCTAGC
Source organism: Anania hortulata (assembly GCA_963576865.1). NCBI lineage: Eukaryota > Metazoa > Arthropoda > Insecta > Lepidoptera > Crambidae > Anania > Anania hortulata. Next base: position 6,383,477 of record OY756400.1, read on the forward strand.
CCCAAACTAAGCAAAGCCTGTATTATGGCCACTAGTACTACTAAACATACTTATACGTTTATAAGCATCCGACTTAAGTACAAATTAATGCTCGTGGTAATCACACAAACATTGGGCCTTGCCGGATTAGAACCCGCAACTTCCGACGGTGAAAACCATTAAAGGTAAAAAAAATATCGATTTTTTTAAAGTGTGTAAAGAACCCCACAAGTGTAGACAGAATTGCGCTTGAAGGCTTTCACATTATCTAGCTACGGATGTCTCACCGCAATGGATGAGGTCCTCTAAACCGCTTTGAAAGTTTCTCCGAGTGACGTACGTTAAAATGGGGAGGATTATTTTGCAGGATTGTATTGTACCTACCGATTTAGTTTTTGGGTATTATATGCATTCGTACTTGTAAAGTAAAAGGTTTTTTTTCCACAACGTAAATAAGTACACACACATTAAATATCACAAACAAGAAGTCACTCAATAGTTTTAAAAAATAGATCGCGGTGAAAGCGGTGCAATTGTATCATCGCATTAATACAATTTCAATGATTCCTCCAATAGGCCTGGCCCTTAGTTAATCATTTTGTTCTTGCCACATGTAACATAAAGGCCAATGTTCAGCAGTGGACGTCCTATGGCTGAATTGATGATGGTGATGGTGATATGTCATCATCATCATCATTTCAGCTATAGGACGTCCACTGCTGAACATAAGCCTCCCCCAATGATCTATTATCGGGGGGGATTGCCAATACTCGCCACGCTTGGCAGGTGGGTTTGCGTGCGCAGTTTTTTATAAGATTTCGCACGAAGATGCTGCTGCCCGTCTCGTGCTACAGGAATTAGTCGCCTCTCACGACACGCCGCCTGTTGGTGGTAGGGAAGTGTATTTTTTACGGCTGTCCCCACACGGCACATGGTAATATACGAATACACATGGTGATATATATTCGTATATTAAAATGCATGCACTGTTAAGGAATACTTAATGTGATTAATGATAGGAATCTGTTTAACTTAGTCTGTAAACAGTTTCTTTCTAGGTTTTAATTTGATTTATAAAAACATTAATTATGTAAATGTTAAAAAGCCGTCCTTGGCTGCTTATTAAATCGTCCCATAGGTGCTTATAATTTTAGAGTTAGTTTAAAATATAGCTGGTTATTTACGAACTAAGATAGAATTCTATGGTTGTACGATGTTATAATGAATATTGAAATCGCCTCAAAAAATTTGATTCACACCGGTCTAAAGTTATCGATTTGAATGGCATTAGCTGCGAAGTGCACTTCGTTTAAATTTGATTTTGACCATGAATGCCTAGTACAAACTAAAGTTGCATAGTAATTATTTTGCCTGTGTGTTTATGTTCCAAAAAAGGCCAAAGTATTTGATAGATTTTTTATTATCATTTAGATTGTTTTTCCTGAAAGCTTATAATTTAATACACATTCTTATTTATAATTTTAATATGTTATGTATTATGATTACTATTATTTATTTTTTATGCTGTGCTTAAATTAATGAACTTATAAGTATGTTAAATGGTATGGTAGAAATATAAAACAATTACTCATAAAATACTTGCACTTGGACTTAAAACACCCCAAATCGTAAGTGTTTTGGGGCTTAAAACTGAATTGCTTTTCCATTGTTTGTTTGTTAGTTTTATTTCATTCTAAATTTCTAAATTGATGTACATTTGCTAAATATTTTTTTCTTCCAACAACACTTTCTACTTTTAAGTAATTAGGGAAACCTGTTATTGGCCATACTATTAGTCTAATAATTATTATTTATAAAGTACTTATTGTATACGCTGTTGGTTTTCTAAATAAATAAAATAAAAATAAAATAGAAAGCAGAGAAAAGTCGATGTAATTATTATAACGAATGGTCATCATTGTAGAATAAATAAGTAACACGTACATGAGTACGATGTATGAACATCATGGCATTTTAGCATAATTTATACTTATTTGATTTAATTAAATTTTGTAAAAATACTTTTGGAATAAAGTAATATAAACTGAACTCTTGTATATTTAAACCTTTTATTACTAAACTCACTGCAATTTAAATGTTACTTTTAGTATCCAAAACATTCCATAAAACTAACATTAAAGTGTATAAACGTATCTTAGTACTAAAGGTTACGGTTTTATTCCCCGAAACTTTCTCTCTAAACATGTTTTACAACGCTACAGAACTACTCCAATAAACCAAAACTATTAAAACAAACTATTCGGTAACCTCACCTTTTCATTTACAACTTAGGAGCAGACACAAGGTCGTTAAATCTAACTTGACACAAACTAAGTGTAGGTAGTACCGCTCATTTTATCTAGAGTTGAATAATATGTGTACTCAATAGTCTTAACTAAATCGAGAACGGAATAAATAAACGGAATTTGAAAGCCTAAACAGAGTGTTTCCTGTAAGTTATCAAGCCAGTGTGTCGGGGGACTACTACGTTGATGTCTTAATTGTATGTACTGGGTTTCTATAGAAATTCATTAATTTAATATAAAAAATATTTTTTAAACAAGTACCAACCTTTTAAAAGGCTAAAATTATCAAAACTATTACAGTACGACTGAAAATAGAGCAAAAAAAATCTAATTTGGTTCCTTCCATTTTCAGTCTCAATACGAACTTTAATTGCATTTTTTTGGATATACGAGAATACCGTTTGTGATCGTAATGTTACTAGAAGCGCATCGACACCGGATTGCGACTATTGTCAAATTACGGGAATTGGGCCTCTGACCTAACACAGGTCAGGCCCGGCTTTTATTTTATTATTAAATCCGACCAAATCTGTCTCCTGATTGATTGCATTTAGTTACAAATAAACTAATTCTGATGGAAACTAAGTACATACAATTAAGTTAAGAGTTCAATTCAAATAATTCCTTGGCACCAGACAGAGATCCGATAAATCTAAGCCAACCGACTCTGTTATCTCGTAACGTTCACTATCGTGGATAGATGCTGAATAAATCATTAATCGAATTTGAATCGCAAATCGACGACGACAGAACGATTGGAGGCAGCCCTGCGGCTTTGATCAATCATTCAAAGATGGCGCTAGCGTTGGGTAGGTTAGAAGAGACAACAAAATTTCGGGATTTTTAACTTGAGCTTGAGTTTCCTACATACTATTAATAATCAATAATTTGCGAAAATTACTTAATACAAATATACAAAAAAGTATCGCTTTTTTATATCGTATGTCTCTATATAACATATAATTTACCTAATGTAGATTAATGCAGCTGGAGGCGTAATTCTGGAGGCTTGTAAAATTTTTTTCCTAATAAATTATCCTTACCAGAGTTTGATATAAATGGTGATTATAGGGATTCGGTTGCGAGTATTAGGACAATTACCACACATTCGCTCTGTAGAAATTACTTACTAAAACATAGCATAAAAGACGTCAGTGATATGAAAATTTCTCACAGGATATACCAACTAGTATTATACCTAGTTATGTAGATAGAAAACAAGGGCTTGGCGCGAAGTGGACAACACATGTGTCAGCGCCACACTGCTCGCCGCAAGCGCCACGCGCGCTCTGCATGATTGATGTTAGCCGAAACTGCACAGGGCTGCCACTCGCAAGTTATACTAATTACGTCTCACTTTGAGGGGCAGGGGGAATATAATTATTTATGTTATATTAATCTAATAAAATATCTAAGTAGTAAAACATGAAACTACTACTACTTCTATTTAAAAAAAAGACTGACAATAGTGACCGAGTTTCTTGCAATGCTTCTTCTCGGCGCTAGCCCACAATTGTCCCGAAGCAGTGGTAGGATAAAAAAAATGGGACGTGTAAAAGAGCTCAACTTAGGCCTATTTGCAGAAATAAATTGGTTTTATTAGTTTTAGTAAAATTTTCAAATTTCGATTTGATGTTGATTTTATTGAAAAACAATTTAAACGCAAATAAAACTAGTTCCAGAACTGCTGTTTTACGTTAATAATTTCTGCAAAATATGTGACGTCACACTTCTTACAAAATATGTGACCCAGCTGTGACAAGGACGGAGGAGGGGTCAAAAAATCATGAAATTCGTGGGACGTAATTTTTGGCGGGCCTAGTATAGCCTATGGATGGATAGTTGAAAGACCTTTCACGCGAATATCAAAAAGTCTTGGGTTCGATTTCCATCCGACGCACTCGATTCTTTTAAAGTCTTCTAAATCACCCTCAAATCTAAGTAGACAACACGTATGTCAGCGTTACACTGTTCGCCGCAAGTGCCAGGCGCGCTCGGCATGATTGATGTTAGCCGAAACTGCACAGGGCTGCCACTCGCGAGCTATACTGAGCATGAAGGTACCTACTAGGCAGACACACGGAGATACAGACACAAATTGCGTCACATTGACCGCTGCTAATGCTTTTTTAGCCTAAACAACATTAAATATAATCAAGCAAAATCTATACATTGCAGGGTCAATCAATAAATCATTTTCCCTTACTTTTTAACGACTGTCTTAGTCCAGCGATTTGTGTTCCGTACTACATAGTTAGGTAGTTGTGGATTCGAATCCCGCAAGGGGCAACTATTGTAAGTACGAGAATTTGTACTTGAGTCATGGACGGAATCGGGTCGTTAGATAAAGGCGGATAACGAAGGTTAGTGTTTGTCAGTCAGCTTAATATACATTTTCCGAGATAAATCCAAAATATGAAAGATGTTTCTCTGTTTCCATAGACAAACTCAATTCATTAGAAGGCTTAGCTTTTTTGTCGGGCGTAGAAAATAATATTTGTTAGCGTACAATCTACAAATACAGGATGATACAAATGAATGGTATTTTTTTCATATATTTTAAGTCATAATTGTATGAAAACACTGTAAATATTTTATGTGTTTATTGACATTAGGTTTTATAAACTAAATATTTTATTAAAAGAGTTACAGACCCCATCCTAGATTGATACACAATCCAGAAAGAATAAATGACAGACAAACAGAATGACTTTGTATTATCTATTGTTCATGTTGAACAATAATGTTTATTAAAGAGATTTGATTATATCATCCTCATCATCATTTTAGCCATAGGAGGTCCACTGCTGAACAAAGGCCTCCCCCAATAACTGATCATCGGGGGGGTATTGCCAATACTCGCCACGCTTGGCAAGCGGGTTGGCGAGCGCAGTTTTTTTATAAGATTTCGCACGAAGACGCTGCTGCCCGTTTCGTGCATTAGTCGTTTTTTTCACAGAATTAGTCGACTCTTACGACACGCCTCTTGTTGGCGGTGGGGAAGTGTATTCTTTACGGCTGTCCCCACCCGGCACTATATCAATCATTTATTTCTGCAAATAGAACCCCATTGATTTGTGACAAAATTGTGGTCTAGAGTCGAGATGAAGAAGCGCAAGAAAATTGGTTACCATTGTCGGCTTCTTTTTTACTTTAAAAAAATACTTTCAAACTGTATATAGATTTACAAGAAAATATGTACTGATCTATATCTATCTGAGCTGGAGAGTTTTAAATCATTTAATTATTCATTAACAGTATAATAAACCTTTTTCATCAAAACCAAGTTCATGTTATGTTTATGTAAAATGCATGTCATTTTAGAATAGGTACAAAGTTCAGCAATACACTATAGTAAATTGTTAAAAAAGCTAATACATTTACCCATAAACGAATTTTACTCACTAAGAGCAGCCTAAAGTAAAAAATACCAACCCACAGATTTATTACCAAAAATTCGTGACTTTTGACAAGAAATAGTCAGAACTACGATTTATTCAAAATTTTTGGCAAGCGCACATTTTTATAGTTATTTAACTAAATTAAAAAAAAGTTAACTAAATTTGGTTGTTTAAAGCTGTAACCCGACCGGTGCAACGCCAAGTAACTCAATAACGCTGCTAAGTAGCACCCGCTTCACCTGGGAAATGAGCCGCGGTCACATAGTAAAATTAGGTGAGACAAAGGCAAGCCGTTTCCAGACGCTTGGTGGCTTTACTGCTCAAAACCTCTGGCTCTCAAACTTTTTAAACCCCCCCCCCATAACTTTAAACGAGGCTTGCAACCTTTTACTACCTTTCGACACTAGTTTTATTAGCAACGATTTATGTATTTGTCAGACACATGCATTGTAAATTTTTTTGAGAAATAAATAATTTTAAACCTTCTACGTCATAAAACGGAGTGACGCTAAAGCAAAAACAAAAGTGATAATGGTCGTTTAGTAGTTCTGGCCTTTGATAGATCTATCTGTACCTGTAGGTATATCATCATTTCAGCCATAGGACGTCCACTGCTGCACATAAGCCTCCTCCAGTGACTTCCAGATTGGCCGGTCAGAAGCGGCCCGTATCCAGCGGCTTCCTGCAACCTTTACCAGGTCGTCTGTCCACCTTGTATGTGGACGTCTTACGCTGCGCTTGCCGGTACGTAGCCTCCATTGCAGTACCTTTCTGCCGCATCGGCCGTTAGTTCTACGTGCTATGTGCCCCGCCCACTGCCACTTCAGCTTGCTAATCGTTGTAGGTATATATATTATTATACATTTAGAAAAATGATCACTATGACTTTAAAGTGTACCATTTTTAAGACATTTAATTAGACAAAAACCTTTAATATTAAATGAATAGGCGAGATTGCGTTTAATCAAGACCTGTTACTATTACTACTAACTGTAAAACTATTTAGAAACTATCACATCCTGATTTATAATATCCCTATACCCTGTTTTAATCAAATAAATATATAAAACTTGCTGTTGCCCGCGACTTCGTTCGCGTGGTCTTTAGTTTATTAATAAAGGATTTTCTGAGCAGCTCTCTTTTTTTTCCATAAGAACCTTATAGGTACGAAGTATAAGAAAACTTTTTAAAAAAAGATGGATGAAGTCGATAAAGTCGTTTTTAAGTTATGGCGTGACCAAGGGAAATATGGATTCATTTTATATATATAGATTGAATTTAAATGTTATCGACACTTTTATATATTGCGTACAAAGTTTTTATTTAAAACCTCCCTGGTAATGGGGATTTAAAAGTCTAATACATCACTGTTGGGAACCTCTGCCTTGTATGGAATTCAGTTCGTGAACTGCGTTGCGACTGTCAACAATCCAGAGCCAACAGTGCGAACTAAGGTGGAATTCAGAGGTGCTGTGGCTATGGGTAGTATCTACTATTTTGTAGTAATTAGTTCTGTTACCGAGTCTGTATACATTTATAGTACTTACTCTGCGCGGATTCCACTGGCGAAGTGCTTTTGGAAAACTAAACAAGATAAAACCCGATTATAAGGCGCTTTGAAAATACACCCTGGTTATAATGTAATAATTTTATACAAATTTACTACAAGGATGTTAAATTATTTCTTAGGAACCGTGATAATCGGTGTGTTGACTGTGGCATATTTATTTGTACATCTTACACGCCGGGCCGCAATCGATAACTAATATAATAAAATTATTTCTGTTATCATTTTAAATAATATTCAAAATAAACACAAGCATTTAAAACCAAACCGGTCCACAAATATCGTTAAACAGAGACAACGCCCACAGATTGTACTAAAATCAAAGCGAGAGACATAAACCGAAAGTGTAGGGACCGTTGCGATGGCCGGCCACATTTAAATCGCCATAAAGGAAGGTAGTTTGTTAATATTTGAGCGCGCCAGTCGCGCAGCGCCTTTACAGTCATTCGTTGTCCGGCAGTCGAGGAAAGCGGACGTCTCGGTAATGTTATTGTTAAGGTTATTGCGGAGAAGTAAACGAGAGATAGAAGTTTAATATTGTTTGAGAGAACCTGTTCTGCTCATCTAAAATGTATTTGAGATATTGTTTAGAAGATACATGAAATTCTTTATTGGGAACAAGAATTTTGAAAGTAGATAAGGCGAGATTTAGACGAGCAATAAAACTGAAGAACTCAGCCTTAACCAGCAAAATGTAACGTGTTCACAAGCCTCTGCAATGCACGTTTTTCAACTTACAGCTGTCAGTACTCAGGTATTTAGCATTTCTGTAAATAGTTTTAATGGTTTGTGTCTTTACATATTTAACAACTATTTTTCAGTATCTACAAGTTTATTCTTTTTTTCCCTATAAATAAAATATTAGATAATGTGCAAATATCTTACGTTTTTCTTTTATTTACTTTGTATTGTGTTTATCTTTTATTTTGGTTATCTTATAAGTTAGATTTCATTTTGATTTTGTAAATATTTCATCATTATTTCAGCTATAGGACGTCCACTGCTGAACATAGGCCTCCCCCAATGGCTTTCATTGGGGGGAATTACCAATACTCGCCACGCTTGGCAGGCGGGTTGGCGAGCGCAGTTTTATTATAAGATTTAGCACGCAGACGCTGCTGGCCCTCTCGTGCTACAGGAATTAGTCGCCTCTTACGACACGCCTCCTGTGTGCGCCTTGGCGGTGGGGAAGTGTATTCTTTAAGGCCGTCCCCACACGGCTCGTAAATATTTGAATAAATCTATTACAGACATTTATCTAAAAAAAATACAAATAACTACATAAATAATATTGCTAAAAGTTATATCAAAATTACTTTCCTGGAAATAGATCTTAAGAACTAATCTCGGCAATGGAATCTAAATGTGAGGCAATGTAGTTAATAGCTTATTAAACCTGCCGTCCTATTAGGAAATTATTATTATAGCGTGTGACTTTAGGGTGCCCGGTCCAGGGCGGATTGAGCTAGATAGGCGGTTTCGTCTATCATAATGTGTCAGCCACGAGTTTTTTTTTCCGCGCGAAATTGCAACGTGTTAATTTATAACATCCAGATAGATAGATATTTTATTGCACGAAATAATAAAAGGTATTTACAAACAAGATACCGTTATAGTCAATCAGAAGATCTTATCGCCAAAAGAGATCTATTTGCGTTGAAGAAATTAAGTTGAAATATACACATACGTATTTCAGACACTATCTTTTGAAACACGAAGTAGTAAAAAAAATATAGAGGTATAATAATAATAAATTGTTTCCACAATCACGCCAATTATCTAGCTCCAAACTAAGCAAAGCTTGTACTATGGCGGCCAGATAACGGATAGACATATTTAAATACATTTATACCTTGCGGGATTCAAACCCGGTTGCGGCTTTGTAGTCCGGTGCGCGAACCACTACACTAATCTGTCGTCAAATTAATGTCGACGGTCATTGGTATGGAAGGTAGGTAGTAACATAATTATAATGTGCTGAATTGTATTCGGCTCAAAAGCAATGTTAGGATCAGTTATGGAAGCGAGACAAGTTGTGACTTGTGGTATAGGTAGTAAGGAATAAGTCTTTGTTTTAGTATAAGTTTGAATGTAAATTAGAGTTGTAAAGTGACCGTCACGTTATAAATGTCTGACCAATATGACCGAGCAAATTGGACATTTTCTCAATGTGACCGGACATTTTGGACATTTATTGTTACTAACGTCACAATCAATTCTATTGTCAAACTATGAAAAAAAAAAAATTGGTCACAAATAAGTGCAGTATTATAAGAAAGACAGGCTTTAGTAGTGATAATCTATAACGAAATGAAATTTCTAAAATTAATTTAATTTTCTGTACGAACAAGCTAAAAAGCGTCGTATCGTTACGCGCGAGATTTTTTTGAGTTTAATCCAGATCCAATTACATGTTTTATTGTATGTTTTTATTGTCAAATACTTAACATTTATGACTTACTTTAAAGGAAATCTTCTTTTTTTTAATTTAGCCTAAAAAAATATGTGACCATCGTGACAATAAATGTCCAATGTGACCGAGCATTTATCATAAATGACGGACGCTTATAGCATATGACCGTCAATTTACAACTCTAATGTAATTACAAAACGGGTTATAAATCTGGCAAGGACTATTTCTATGCCTTTTTACTCAGTGGCTTAAACAGTTTGACGATCATTAGATTCGTTCTAAACGTGAAAGTGACATAGATTTTAGTACTTATTCATACTTATGTATATATTTATTCTGAGATATAACTATGACATCTGCTAATTGTTTTTTATTATTACTTACAACAACATAGACATCAAATAAATTCTAATAATTAGCCAATTCAATTAAATTATAATGCTTTTATGCAACTATTTTGTCAGGAAACTTTCCTAAAACACATTCTTAAAAATTGACCAGTAATAAATACATTTAAATAATATAAAAACGGTCTGCCTAAAATTGTATGTATCTTCTAAAAAGATGGAAACAAGACGATTCCTATTTCAGGTATACTTCCTACTTTTTAAAATTATTTTTGTACTTGCTAAAATGCTCCAATTTATTTATAATATATACTTTGAACAGGAATGGTTAATCGGGATAGGCAGGGATGATTGACGCCCGCCTATGTAATGTAATTCGGATGTGATAATTACTTTATCGCTACCCTCCATTCCTGGTAGTGTAACATTATGGGATTGTTATGGAATTTGGCCAATTAGTAACACGGCTAAGACCGGATTCAACCAAGCTGGTGTAAATCGCGAAAAAAAAATGACTGTTTCTTACATTACAGTCGAGTTGTTATTGAACCACTAAAATTTCACGTTGTATATAGATAGATAGATACTCTTTATTGCACACCAAACGAAGTAGTTACAGTTGATGTGTACAGAAAGATGTACACTTTAGGCGGTCTTATCGCTAATAGCGATCTTTTCCAGGCAACCTTCAGGTACAGTACAACCAGGGGCGTGCATTGGTTTCAGATGGGGGTAGGCTGTGAGTGAAAATTGAGTAAGTTTGCGTGAAACAGTAGGCGATCTCGCGGCAGCCTAACATTGGTTAAATTGCACAGAAACGATCTAAGTTGCGCGCTTTAGTAAGGAATAAGTACAGGTAGACGACAAAATGGTTGAAGAATATATATTGTTTATTGTTGAATATGTAATTAATAATTATGGTTAGCTGTCGGTGTTTTATGAAGGTAGGCTCTGCATAATAGCCTATATGGAATGCACGCCCCTGAGTACAACTATCAAGAATGGAGAAAATGGTGCAGAGTAGGTACTTATTGCAAAATTTTACATACATGCAAATAATTTCAATTTTAATAAGTATTTATAAAGCTAAACACAACTTACATAAAAATAACTTTAAAATATATATACTCTTAAATTGACACATGCAAGGAAATAACGTGACCAGTAATATTCCAACAATTTAATTCCAACATTTCCAACAATATCAGAAACGGAACCCACTTGTTACTATCGTACTTTTAAAAGGACACCGCATAAATAAAATTATTATAAACAATGAGGGTACGTAGAAATAAAATGTATGTGTTCATTCGATACGTGTTGAGTGCACAAAGCGCACACTTAGTTCATTGTTCGTGTAATTCGTTCTGTAATATAATATTTTTTTATTGGAAAACAACTGTTTACTATGGAGAAATTCAGGTATGTTTATTTAATTATACAAGCATGCTTTATTCGTTTATTTCGTTTAAAACTAAGTAGAAAAACAATATTATTTTCAAATGAAATTATTATTTTACTTAAATTATTGTAAAATACTTGCGTTTTGTGCAGTTTTAATTGCCGTTCTTTTAAACGACCAATAGCAAATTGTACTACTATCGTACGTATTCTTTTTAGGTCGCGAGATAAGGCAAGAAATCAGCCTTTATCATTGAATGAAATAGTTTTAGAGCTGGAAGAGGACGACGAAGAGGAAGTGCCTGATTCTATCATTGTTTTGCCACCTGAAAATTGCAACGCTGATGTTACTGACGAGGATTCAGGTGATGAAAACCAAGTAACTTTGCACAATTTACCTGGATCGCAGCTGCGGGCACAGGCGGAAATCTGTTTTCATATAAAAGAGAGTAGTGAAGATGAAGATGATATGCCGCTCTCTTCGTTATCAAAACGCAGGCGTGTTTTATCAACAGAATCAGGACACAGTTCTGCCACAAGTTCATCGAATTTGACTTCAGAATCGGATGTAACTGTTTCAAAAAACAAACGATACAGTTGGCTGGCGCGAGATATAAATCCATCTTTCGAGCCATGGCTTGATAGCTTAAGTACGCGATTTTTTTAAGATGCTAATCAAGAGTTTTCTTGATAATGCACCATTTGAAGAGCATCACAGCATTGATGAGGCTATGGTCCCCTATTATGGAGGTCATCCTTGCAAACAGTTTATAAGAGGTAAGCCAATAAGATGGGGATATAAGTTTTGGGTCGGTGCAACACGCTTGGGCTACATAAATTGGTTTGATCCTTACCAAGGACAATCTTCAGTCACTTCAAACAAATACAAGTACTCATTAGGTTTGGGTGCCAGCATAGTCTTGCGATATGCAGATGTATTGCAACAAGTTGATAAGCGAGCTCCATTTCACTTATTTTTCGATAATTTTTTTACTAGTGTCCATCTTATCGATGAACTACGAGTAAGAGGAATCAAGGCCACAGGAACTATACGCGAAAATCGCGTTGCAAAATGTCCTTTGCCTACAAACAAAGATTTCAAGAAGACATCAAGAGGAACATTCAAGCATCAATCAACTCGGACAGAACAAATATTACTGTGTAAGTGGAACGATAACAGCGCTGTTACTGTTGCATCAAATGCAGTGACCTCAAATGCAGTGACCATCCAGCCTCTGACGAAAGTAAAAAGGTTTTCTCAGCAACAAAAAAAATATATATTTGTAGACCAACCATCTATCATAAAAAAATATAATGAGAATATGGGAGGTGTCGACAGATCCGATCAAAATATCGGACTATACAGAACATCGATAAGGGGGAAAAAATGGTACTTCTCATTGATTTGCCACGGATTAGACATGGCTTTACACAACTCTTGGCAGATTTATAAAAATAATAAAGGCACATATGATTTTCTTCAATTTCGCAGAAGTGTTGCAACATCTCTACTGGAAAGTTATAAAAAAAAAACTGACCGGAAAGCAACACGAGTATCTCAAAATTTCCGTGAAAATTCACGCTTTGACGGAAAGGACCATATAATAAGGTATAGAGATAATCAACTGCGCTGTTTTTTATGCCATAAAAAAGCTAACTTTTACTGTCCTAAATGTAATGTTACATTACATCCCAAATCTTGCTTTGAAAACTTCCATACTACTCAATAAATCTATGTTAAGCTGAAAGTATTGTTTAATTTTTCTAGTCATTGTAATAGCAGTACATTTTGCTAGCGTCCTTTTAAAAGAACGCCATTTTCCAAAATTTCCAAGCGATGGATTATTTTTTTTAAATTTTTTTCGTCCAAGTAGTCGTATTTTGAAAACAATATGTGAAATTTATTCAGATCTAAGGTAAAAAGATGTTTCAGGAACAACTGGGTGTATTAGCTCAAGAAAATGTAAAATCATTCACGTGATCATCACACAAACTTTGACCCTTAGAGGATTCGAACCCTCGACTGTCTGGTTCTGTAGTTCGGAGTTTAAAGCACGTGAATGAAAAAAATGAAAATGAAAATGAAAATGAAAATATTTATTCATTGTAAAATTGAAAAACATATCAATATAGAGGCAGAACCACTCCTTTTAAGCGTTGGAAACACTTGTGCCAGGAGAGGCCACTCTCCCTTAACATATTAGGGGTGATAACTTATACAATAAATAATGATAAAATAAAATACAACACATTTACAAAAGTCGTGTCTTTTTGTCTGGGTCGTGTGCGTGTGTGTGTGTGTGTGTGTGTGTGTGGGTGTGTGTGTGTGTGTGTGTGTGTGTGTGTGTGTGTGTGTGTGTGTGTGTGTGTGTGTGTGTGTGTGTGTGTGTGTGTGTGTGTGTGTGTATATGCGTGTGTGTGTGTGCGCGTGTGTGTGTTTATGCGTACGTGCGTTTGTGTGTGTGCACATGAATCTGGTCAGTTTTTTTTTTTTTTTTTTTCTCTCACAGAGCTCGTTTATTGTGTGTTATATATAGTTATGTGCTATCAGATCTTCTAGCTCTTCATAGGTTAAGGTTTTAATCCATTTAGTTACAAGGTTTTTAACTTCAAATTTTGTTTTAGTGTATATTTTAAGAATTTTGTTAATGTAATTGTATAAATGAGAAGATTTGTGTACATATTGGCGTCTAGCAAAACAAGTTTTACATTTTCCAGTTTTAACTACAATGTCTTTCCGTCTTCTTGCTAAAACTTCATCCTGGATTGGCAATGTTCGGTGCTTGATTAATACGGTGTTTAAAACGTATAATTGGCGAACAGTTAGTACATCAGCAAGGGAGTAAAGAGCGTGTGTAGAGAATCTAAGTTTTTTGAAGTACATAATTTTTAGAAATATTCTTTGGGCACGTTCTACCTCAAGAAATTTTGATTTAGAGGCACCACCCCAGACAGGAATACAATAAATCATAATTGACTGTGCCAAGGCAACATAGACTCTCTTGAGCAGTACCTCACTAGCAGAATACCTAAGATTTTTGAAAATCCAAATCAGTTTCCTGATTCGGCTATTAATTAGATTGATCTGACTGTGCCAAGAGAGTCGCTCATCAATCATGATTCCCAAGTACCGCGTGGCTTCTACCTTGTTTATATTAGGGCAATTACAGAACGTGTGGTTCGCGTTAAGACAGTTATGAATTTTTAATCCAAAATCAGGGCCTGGTTGAGTTCTTTTATTAATGGTAAAGCAAATGAAATTAGATTTAGTTGTATTCAACGTGAGCAAATTATGCCTTAGCCAAAGAGCAATAACAGCCAGCGCATCTTCCGCTTCCATTTTTATGGATTCCCAGGATTTTCCAGTAATGACCATAGCAGTGTCGTCCGCGTACGAGAAGAGCTTCACATTGTTAAACTTGATCTTAAGAAGGTCGTTTATGTAAATTAGAAAAAGAGTCGGCCCCAAAACAGAGCCCTGGGGCACACCAAAAGTCAGGTCAGCCTCCTCACTCACAGATCGACCTATTCGCACTCTCTGACTTCTTCCACGGAGGTAATCTCGGAGTAAATTTAATAAATATATATAATACACATTAAATACACAATACACATCAAAAGTTTAAAGGACATGTTTGTTTTGAGAAGAAATACCTATTTGTTTGTTGTTGTTTGTTTTTCTCTTATATATACATGATTTGGGCAGGTAATCGATGTACAGACAACAGCACGTCAATTGACCTTAAACTTTATACTTTATATGGATAGGTTGACCTGCCGTTGTTTGTACTATGTTCCAGCATGGTTCACAACTTACACTGCCTACGTAACTACAAAGCAATGCTCAATTCTGGTTCGCTGGAACCAGTCGGCCGATTCCGTGCTTGAGAACCACTTCAAAGGTTTGAATAGGTCTGTGGATGTGCTCTCATATTCGAATAGTTACCAAGGACCGGAACCGCTTACCAATAAAAGGGTTTTTAATTGGGTATTTCATAGACTTGTTTCTACAAACCCTATCAATTCGGTAAGCATATCATCGACTTACTCCAACGAAAGGCTAAGCAAATGAATACAGTTAATTTGGGTGAGCACTAACCGTATCCGAAAACCCTATCGAGGCTTACCCTATGAAAGGGTTTTGAAAGCGCTCAAGCAATTTAAATCTCTACGTGCACGCCATTCGACTCATTATTGCATTACCGTTTATTGTGTGTGGCTATCGCCACGGGCGAGCGCGCTGCACATTATCGCTACGTCAGTTAATAACAAATCATAAGTCATTTGCACTAAGATTCATTTTCGTGTGACGTGTCAGTCAGTTCCGACCCTTCGTTCGCACTTGCCGGCGCGTGCGACTGTGGAGAGTGTTTGTTTGTTTTTATTATTTCACTTGCAACTCTTGCAAGCCGTGAAGTGAAGTGCGTATAAAATCAAATGACATAATATGGCTCCAGCAATAAAGGACGCCATCCATCGGTACTTTAAATACGACAAAACGTCCAACACGAGCATATGTGAATTATGCAAGAATAAATTAAAGGTAAGTAAAAAGAAAATTTTTAAAATAGAGCTCCGAAAGTGCGTTTTTTACAACCCTAACACTGACATGCATGCCACTGACATGTCTCAAGATATAGGCCTAGTTTCTATACTGTATAGAATATATACATATATACTGTCTCTGTACTCTCCGATTAAATTGTCTCTAGGTAATTTTGGTCAAAAGCGTGATGTGTTGGTAAGAGGCTGAATGTAGCAAAATTATGCTAACAAAAGAAGGTTTTGTATAAAATCTATAGGTCATATCATTTTAAAAACACAAGGCAATTATAATTGATCGTATTTCTGACCTAATGCTCATTTCCAAAACATGATTCCACAAACTTCACTCGATGGAAAACAAAAAATAATTTGCCTCTGAAAATACCTATATTCCAATTTTTCTCACTTGTACTTATAGTAATGTTAATAATCTTAGGCAAAATATTACTTTTATATTACTAAAGCAATTGGCTGCTTTTGATTTTAAATAAAGTTTTTGTGGTTAGGCACATAAGCTCATTCCAAGTAGCACCTTCTCTGTCACTCCTACTGAGTTTGACATAATAGGTGGCTCTGCTGTAACGAACATTTAATGGGCATGTCTATTGCTTAAGGTCATTTGCTCTAGTCAGCGCCTTAATTGTTGTTCTTCCTCTGGGGCTGATTTTCTTAGCGCCGTATAAAAAAAACGAACTGAGAGCGTGTCAGGCCACGCACAATCTATGGTTCCGTAGTTTCCTGTCACAACCAATATTTGCTGTTTTACATAATTTATTACTTCTTAATTTGTACACCTACACTTGTGTGATAAATATGTAGTTACCAGCTTCTTTTATTTCAGGGGAAACATACAACGAATTTAAAAAGTCATCTAGCAACTAAACATAGTAATGAGTATCAAATCGTTAGTGATTTGAACAACAAAAGGGTCCACAAGTCGACTTCAAATGAAAGCAAAACAAATACTAAAATTGATAACTTAAAGAAACTTTGTGTTCGACTCGTTACTGTTCACGGAAGGCCTTTGTCTATGATGGGAGATGAGGCCTTTCAAGATATTATAAATATTGCTGCTGCCACTGATTCTGCGAGTAAAAATATAAATGTTAAGGCAATAAAAAATAAAATTTATGAAGAAGCTAATGAAATCCGAAAAAAAATTTCTTTTGAGGTAAAAAATCAAATGATTAGTCTAAAGTTGGATGCCGCAACATGTCTAGAACGCAAATTTATTGGAGTAAATATACAATATATATTAAATGCTAAAATTATTGTAAGAAATCTAGCCGTTCTAGAAGTGCACGACAGACAAACATCGTCTTTCTTGAAAGACACAATAGAACAGATTTTGACGGAATTTATGATTGATCCAGATCAAATATACTGTATTTGCACCGACAACGGTAGCAATATGATAAAGATGGTTAAATTGATGGGAGGATCTTATATTTCTGAAGGTTATTACAGCCTCAGTGAACAAGACGAAGAAGTCACGGACGAGAGTGACAGCGAAGAAGAAAACTATGAACAGGAACACGTTGATGACATTTTTAACTCTTATAACATAGACATTGAGAATTTTATCAATAATGATAGAACATTTAAAGTGCGAGGGATGTTGTGCGCGGCACATACCCTGCAATTAGCTGTCAAAAATGCGATTAACACGGATGTCGGAGTACAATCAACAATAGGGATGGCAAAACATATTGTTAATATCTTACGCAAGCCAAACAATGCGAACCGCTTAAGGCGCGCGAATTTAAGAAAACCCATCAAAGATTGTGCTACCAGGTGGACCTCAACATATAACATGTTGGTTCGTTTAATAGATCTTAAAAGTTTTTGTGTTGATTCACCTGAAATAAGTGATTTGGTATCGGATGAATTTTGGAATGAAGTGGAAGAATTATCAAAATGTTTACAGCCCGCAAATGAAGCCACATTAATTCTACAAAAAGAACAACTGACGATTGGTGATTTTTTATATCACGTGGCTAAACTGCAAAAATAATATCGCAGCTATCGATCACAGTTTTGCAGTTGCCCTGCGCAATGCCATGGCAGACCGTGAAGCAAAACTTATGCAAAATGATGTAGTTCTGGAGGCCGTGTATTTAGATAGTCGCCTTAATGTTCTTTTGTCGATAGAGCAGTGTCATAAGGCACGGAAACTTTTAAAGGAAGTATACCAACAAAGTAAAAACTTAAAAGAAAAGTACACAACACGGCAAGTTGACACTAATTCGAGTGAAACTAATAGTACTGAAGACGAGCCAATACCTAGTACCAGTACTGGCACGAATTTTTCTACGGTTGAGGCTATGCTACAAAATAGCGAAAGAGCGCGAGGAAATATCACGCAAACTACATCATTTGATATTTGTTTGCAAGAACTTAGCGTAGCCCCGCGAATTAATTTAAATGAAAATATTATTAACCATTGGCAAAACAAAGCCGTCGTTTTTTCGGAAATGGCTACCATAGCTAACATTGTACTAGGAGCACCAGCAACTCAAGTGTCAGTGGAGCGTCTGTTTTCCTCATTGAAATTCGTGCTACATCCTTTAAGAAGTAACATTAGTTCTATGTTTTTAAAAAATATAATGCTTGTTAGAGAAAACAAAGACCTATTGTAAATGTTTGTTTTCTGTTTACACTTAAGTACCTAGGTAAATTATTACTTACTTTTTGGATTGATTTGTGATCTAAATTGTTTCATGTTATTTTTTGACTTTTGTTATAATTATGTAAGATTATTATTTTACTGCCCTGCCAAAAACCAAAGTAAAAAGTATAGCAAGCTTGCAGACATTTTAGATTAAAAAGTGTTCCATAAAACTGTGATTATACAAAAAGCTAAATTATTTTAATAACAACATGAAACATATTTTTTATCATTTAGGTACGCCTTATTTTTAAGCACGTACGTACTAAATATATCGTTTTGGAATAAAGTAATCAAGGGAGTGATGATATCGAGTGCGAAATATTCTAAAAAAAATATTTAATATTATAACAAAAATACATAAACAAAGGACAATGCGCAATTTTTTAGTTTGATAACTCACATTAGTTTTATAGCCTTTAAAAGTTCGATGGGAGAGTCCATTTCTTGTTGTGATCATAATAATTAACTTAGTGTTAAAATTGTTACTCATAAATATAATAATGTAAGGTTAAATAATTTAATAAGACTGGTATTGTGATCCAAATAATTAACATTTATATATTAGTGTTAAAATGGGTAACCACCCATAATAACATAAGGTTAATTTTGTTATAATACTGCTGTTGTGATCAAAATAATGACAATATGTTTAAGTGTTTTTTAATTCTTACTCATTATTATGATAATTTGTGGTTAATTATTTAATGAGACTGATTTTGTGATCAAAATAATAAAAACATGTTTTAGTGTTTACATTTGTTACTTATTATCATAGTAACTTATGGTTAATTATTCAATGAGACTGATGTTGTGATCAAAATAATGAAAGTATGTTTTAGTGTTTACAATTGTTCCTCATTATTATAGTAATTATGGTTAAATATTTAATGAGACTGATGCAGATGTTGTCATCAAAATAATGAAAATATGTTTAATGTTTACAATTGTTACGCAATATCATAGTAATTTGTGGTATGGTATGGTTGACGGCCTCCGTAGCTAAGAGGCAAGCATATCGGACCTGGTGTATCTCTGAGGTCCCGGGTTCGATTCTCGGTCGGGTCATATAGGAAACCAACTTTTCTATGTTGTCTGGGTATGATTTCTACAAGGTTACATTGCAAAGGGGTGCCAAATTTTAAAAATAAGATCTAGGGAACAATATTATAAAGCGCCTTAATCGTTGTTATTTTAATAATGTATGTATGTATGTATGTTACAAAATAAAATAAAAAAACTTAAAACTCATTCATCAGAGGCGAAGGTACGGCGAGCCAACAAGGACCTGACGCAGTGCACATACGCTGCATTTTTTTCATAAATGAGTAAAATTATCCACAACATTTTTGATTTTTAACAGTTTTTTTTTGCATAGTACGATTAAGTTACTGATTCTGTGCCACTCCTAAAAAATTGGCACCCCTTTGCAATGTAACCCTGTATAACACAAGTGCTACTTTTCTTACTTATCTTACTTACTTTTAGCTATTTATCTTAGAATCACGGCAATTTATGTGATGTTGTCCGATATTTATAAATTATTTGTTTCTTCATCTAGATGAAGAAAATAAATAATTTATCAATCAATCCCGGTTGCGTCCAAAGTTATAAATTATTTATCTTATTCTTAATTATCTAATGAGACTGATTTTGTGTTCAAAATAATTTACAAAGATTATTGTGTTAGCAGTAACAGTTGCTACGATTTCAGGTTTATTATTAAACCACGTAGATTGTGTGTGGTGTAATTGTTACCAATTGTATTAATAGTGTAATGTGATTTATTGTATAAATAAAAATCATTGCAAATTTAAACAAAAACATTTATTTCGTTTTATTTGCTTATATTCATATTTCTTAATAAGGGCCTTAAGTTCATTAAAGCAGTTTTTAGGGTGCATATGCATGTTCCTCGTGAACATTCTGTTCCTGCTAGAAGTGAGGCATAAATATCGGATTAGGTATTTGGAATGGGTATTTACCGATACTAGTCCATACCTAATCCGAGACGTAATTTTTTTTTCAAGTATTAGGTATATCATAAAATATTTAAATGCAAAAAAGAAAACTTGCAACAAACGCTATCCAGTCTTGAAATCCTATTTCTCTTGTCCTGAAATACATAACAAATACTTTTCTACTTTTTAAAAGTGACACTGTTACAACTGTGTGCTAAATTTGATGTCATCTAAATCAGTTCAGCCTTTTTTGTTTGAAAGCGTAACATACTTTTATCCAGCCTCACAAATTTTCGTGCAACGCAACGTTTCACAAAGTTTCGTCAATAAATTGCAGTAAATAAATAGTACGAGGATCGCTAAGAACAACAATATAAAAATAATATATTTAATTTACGTAGTATAGAAAACAACAGAGAGTACATGTTATTTTGATAATAGATATTCAATCCAAATCCAATTCATACCTAATCTACATTGAATACACACAATATCGTATCGTCGTAAGTATTGGATCGGCGACACTGCATAAATATTCGGAACAGGTATTTGGATTAGGTATTTTCAAATATTAGGTATCGATTTTACCTAATCCGACCCATCTCTAGTTCCCGCAATCCGAACTTAATACACAGACAGGTTAAGACACATCACCAGAATGCGCGAAAAAGAGATAGACAATAGGGTAACCCTTTTAGTGGGTAAGTGCTTAAATATTGAAGTTACCAATACCCTATTTGATTCGGTAACCGCATTGAAAGCAGTTAACCTTATTCAAAAAGGTTTCCGTAACGAAAGGCTAACACTGGAGTAGCTTATCGATAGGGTAACCCTATCTTTGGGTAACCTTTTAATAGGGTTTCCCTAACAATCGGGTTAATCAAAAAAAGGGGTTTTCCGGTCCTTGCCTGAGAAGTGTTAAATATGTTATTCGTTTGATATTTATCTTTTAATTCCAACATATATATTTGTATGTTATATGAAGTTATTCACAAATAATATCAATACATAATTTATGTAGATGCAGTTAAAAATATATATATTTATTAGTAATTTATGTAATTTGGCTATGTTTGAAACTGCTTAGAAGTGACGTTATAACTATGTATTTACACACAAAAGACATTAAGATATTGCTTCTTGACAGCTCATAAAAAGTATGTCAATTCTTAATAGGTCATCATCCTTATTAAGGTTTAACTGTATATATAAATAACAGCGTGATAAAACTTTTCAAAAGATTTCGACCTTAAGACAAGGGATAAAAGTTCAATGTTTGGTTGCTACTTTATCATCACTGCTCTATTAAGGCGACGGGTAAGGCAAGTGACCTTTAGCATTTAGCGTCGACTTGCGCGACATCTATTACGTACCTAAGATAGTACAAATGCTTCTCGCAGACTAAACATCCATCATTTGCGCTCCTGTGCAAATAGATTATCATTGCGAGCATAATATCCACTCATGGAAAAGTAGGCGCTAACAGTAAAATCCATAAAAAATTCTTAATTTGTTGACTATTTGAAAAAAAAATCTTCAACCTAAAGGCTGTTATAAATAACTAAACCAACTTTCAAACTAAACAAAAACGTCTTTTTGAATATAAATGTATACAAGAACGCGGTATTCGCAGTAATTTAAAATATTTTTGGTGTTGATAAGAAATAATAACTAATATTTAGATAAGTACATCAGGAAAAACTTTAACATACAAGTTACATGATATATAATTTCCACATCCTATATCCAGTATTTTCGCCAGAAAACTTGTGCAAAAACACCTCTTAAACGTGTATTCTCCTTACCCTGCGTCTTAATGAGTTATCCAAAAAATTATGTTTCAAAGTGCAATACAACCTACAACAAAATACAAATTCGTCCTAGTTTTAGAGACAGAAGATTCCAAAACTTAGATAAATACTTTTGGATTAGTTGGAGGGATCATGTTCAATGTCCATTCATAAAAAATCTTTTTAAAACGCATTGTTTATATATTATATAGAAAATCACAATCGTATTGCTAGGTAGGTACCGACAAAAATCAGTTACCAACAATGTGTTTTAACGGACATCGTGCAGAAAATTGAAACGGTTAAAGTTCGCTCGGACGGTCCCGGAGACTGCGGTTTGGAAATTATAGTATAAGGCAGATGAATGGACAAGATGCATTTGCTCGTTTTTCCACGATAAACTAATGGCTAGTTTTGATACAAAATCAGCCATTCAACTGAGATGCATCTACTCGTATAGACGAAAATGTTAGGACCACACTTCTCTAGGCTTTAGGCTTTAGGCTTAGGCTTTCCTTGGCCTACCCCTTAACCTGATTTTGCTAGTAGGGTGCCATTTAGTGGCAATCCGAAATTATTAATAGTTAATTTATAAATGCGGTATTGGGACGGCCTTAAAGAATACATTTCCCCACCGCCAGCAGGAGGCATGCCGTAAGAGGCAACTAGATCCTGTAGCACAAGATGGGCAGCAGCATCTGCGTGCGAAATCTTACAAATACTGCGCTCGCTAACCCGCCTGCGTGGCGAGTATTGGGAATCCCCCCGTTGATAGGTATTTGGGGGGATTTTTCTCCTTGTGGGATTCGAACCCACAACTGCCTAGCTTTGAAGTCCGAAGCACTAGCCAAAGCAGCCATACTTGTCCCATGTATCACATGTGATACATATCAATGGTTTTGCCTATTGTGTCCGCTCAGTCGGGAACTTAATATCCACTGAGGAAGAAACGACATGGGCACATTACAGTTGCAACTGCCTCGAAAAATCCGCCCCATGAAGTCTTGAGCCACGGCCACCGTGCAGAAAATTGAAATGGATTGAGTCGCCCGCTACGAACTGTGTTTACAGGATTAGCGTATTGGAGACTCGACAGGTGAACGGGAAACTTGGGATGGTTTGTATTATTGGTTCTTTTTGATGATACTATCCGATGAATGTCGGAGCAGCATATTTGTTACAAATTGACTTGTTAACTGTAGGTATCTATGGAGCTTACAAATTCCGCCAAAACAAAATTCACAAACTAGTGAGCTGCAGAATGGATTTATAGGAAAGTAACACAAGAATTACCTAAAGCCCAAGATATTTCGCAAATGGCAATACCAGTTAAATAAACTGATGCATAATATCGGATCAATAAAACCATTAAAAATCATTAAACCAATTTCTGCAAATAAGCTCAAATTTCGCGTCTCAATTTTTTTTTAGCCTACCACTGCCTCGGAACAAATTGTGGGCTAGAAACGAGAAGAAAATAAAAACTAAAAAGAAACACGTAAATTTACATGATGTAAAAAAGTTTCATAGGTAATACAGGAGTTTTAAAAAAAGCACTATTGAATGAAATGTAAGCTCACCTCTTACAAAACTTACAGATTATTGAGCTCTGGTTCAGGTTTCAGCCGTATCAAGCATTAAAGTGATGTTTTTTTTTTTAAATTTGGCTACTATTTCTGACATCCTGTATTAAGTACGTAATATAAAAATCACAGCATGCAACGTGTACTAGCCAATGAATCATCTTATGCTAAAGTGAACCATCCTGTTTGGGGCCTTTCGAGATAAATCAAACGTCTTCTACGCTGCATTCGATTTCCAAATATTTGCTTTTGATACATTTTATATTATCGCAAGACATACAATCTACCTCCATTAGCTTCAATGTAGTCCTAAAGTGAAGGGAATAAGATTCAAAACCGACTTTATCTTAAGGTTGACTGTATGTATGATTTGATGCACCAGTGAGCAAAGATTTAAGCTGCCGACCGATGGAAGCTTCGCTCGAGCATAAGTTCGGTCAAAGGAAGTTAGAACCCTTAAAAGCTTTGAGCTTTGGTTCCAAGATTGCAGTAAGATTTCGCTTTATGACTTGCAAAATTTACTTTATGATTCCTTAAATCAAATGTAATACTTATACATAAATGGACAGGAATAGTCATTGAATTTTGTTCAATTACCAAATTTATTAAGAATTTAGAAAAAGTATTTAAATATGAGACGGGTAGCAGCGTCTTCGTGCGAAATCTTATAAAAAAATGCGCTCACCAACCCGCCTGCCAAGCGTGGTGAGTATTGGCAATCCCCCCCGATGATAAGTTCAGCAGTGGACGTCCAATGGCTGAAATGATGATGATTTAAATTTGAAGTTTATTAACACGACATTCAAAAATATACTGATGCAACCGAAAATGACAAACATTTTGTTGTTTTAAGTCTTATTTTGAGTAATAATCACCGCAAGATATCTATCACCGTTCCAAAATTCCGTCACACAATTTATAGTTAATTTAAATCGAAGTCAGTAATTTGACTTTTGACATATATTTAACTACAACTAGGAATCGGTGTGCTATTTCGAATAATATATAATTGTAAAATTACAGCTCAATTGCTGATTTACCGACTCAAATTAAAATTATATTTTTAATGGTACTTAATTTTCATAATTACGCACTCTATACGTATTATTTTGAATTATGGTTCTTATTTAATTTAATGATGGATAAATGATTTGCACACCGGCACAATTCCCGGTAGAATGTAAATGAAACTGACACCAATACTGAATACTTGTATTACTGTAACATTTGTCTGCAAATAAAATGATTTTATTTCGTACATAATTGCGATAATACGAGTAACTACGCTTGCGACGTCAAGTATCTGCGTATTTTCAGATGTATATAAGGTGCTTCATAAATATCTGCAACGGCTGAAATGGGTAAAAGTATTGCTTATATAGATTACGATAGTGAAGGAATTACGTGCCCCGGATCGGTAATTAATTATTTGCGAAAAGACAGTAAATAAATGGTTACTTGCTTCAATTTGCATAACACACTTCGTCAACCGCCCTTGACACTGCGCGGGAGCGGTATAATGTGAAACGTTAGCATTTTTGGACAGATGTGGACGGTTTGAGACAGAATAAAACCTAATCTTTTTTTTTTTTTTTTTTTAAATTAAAAAAATCATGATGTTCTGGACAAAATTTCTTTACTAACGTAATCTATATAAGCAATACTTTTACCCAGTTCAGCCGTTGCAGATATTTATGAAGCACCTTATATAGGAAATTTGGGTTCGTTTTCATCTTGTTTATGGAAGGATGAAATTCAGCAACAAACGCTCATTCTGTCCCAGTGACCTAATGACGGTATGACCCCGACATTACACTTTTCCTGATTTGTATAAAAGCAAATTCAAAATGTCTGCTAATATTAATATTCCAAAATATTTAGTGTTGTTACTTAATCTCACTAATTGATGGTTGACGAATTTGGATCCACAGACATAATAAGCAGTAACAAATAATTTGCAAGCCACCAGAGTTCATTATTATAATAAAGCAATAAACAGTGTAACACTCGTCAACTCACGAGAGATATCAATAAAATTGACATAACCCTCCAAGAATTGTCACTGACCCGAATGTTTCATGCGCTATAAATACGTAACGGCCAGTGTTACATGACCCTTGATGCTTTAGCGAAACTTATAGACTAGCAAATCTTTGGAAGGTCAGTTTGAGTGGTCTCGACTAAGCACGTGACCAATGTAACAAGACCTTTTACCTTGGAACAAAAAGGATAAAATAGTAAGGATTCTAAAGTTCAGGATGATTGGTTTTTCGTCTGCTGTGCTACTCTGACGATTGCGGTGATGTGTGACTCCGAGTGGAGTCACGTATAAGGCCTAGACTAGCAGCTCGTAAACGCTGTGTATGGATTTATAGACTCGTTTTGATATCCGAGTGGTTTAATCATTGCAAATAAAATAGTATGGCGTTTAATGTTTAACCGACCGAGGAAAAACTCGTTGAAATTTTGTGGAAGTGATTTCAACAGACCGCCCTCTAAAGGTGTGGTCAACTTTCTTTCACAGTGACGCGTGACGCTCCGATGTTTACTAGCGAAATTCTAGAGGTATAGTTACATTTCGTACCTAAAAAATGCTAGCGGGACCATTTTACTAAGCCTACGCTTTTACCCGTCCTGTTATTTAAGGTTCTATCAATTGATACTGTATTCACAAATAAAACACCAAATAGAACTTTACACTCTTGGATTATTGCATGGAAATCATTCTTTGCTCACTTGACCCTTTTTTCCACTTTCAGTTAAATGCTAGATGACACTGCCTTTTTTTGCCACCATGAACCAAGTGAAAAATCAAGAACAACTTATTAAAATCACAAATTACCTTCAGACAACTAAAATACAGTCAAATAAATCATTTCATAACACATAAACAAAAACAAAGTTTTAAAGTAATCATTTCTTATCAATTTTACAATTATTAATTTATTAATATTTAATTTTAATTAATTGTTAAAATGAATAATTTTACAAAGATAATACAAATCATTCAATTCATTAATTAATCTAGCACAATATAACCTTTATTGTTACAGAATGTAGTTACTAGGTATGGCGGATATACCAACAAATTGAAACAAAAGCAAACGAAGGGGAGTGTCTTCATATAAAAAACATGTTGTTTTTTGTTTGCTATACTTAACGTAAAAACGGTAACTACATCAAACACTTTATTATTTGTATAAAACAACTGACATATCTTATCACAATACCAATCCTTGTAAAGGAAATTTATTCGATAATTGTATCGATAAGTAGTTGTCTTACAGGTTACTCAATAGATACTCAATCATCATTATCATCATCATCATTACAGCGATAGGACGTCCACTGCTGAACATAGGCATCCCTCATTGACATCCAGATTGGCCGGTTGGAAGCGGCCTGCATTCTACATGATACTCAATAAATAAGTATTATTATTGAGTAAGCTGTTAGACAAGAATATATAACATTCGCTTGTAAACTATTTGCTATTCTTATATTTTTCTATCACAATGCATTCCAGTCATATTCAGAAGCCAAAGAGGTGCAAGGTTATTGAATTGTTTCCTGGCATGGCCGCCCTGAATTCGTTTTCTGTATAAAATACGCAAAGGAATAAAATTTGCAGCCCCGGTTAAAAGGTTGCATTTGATTTATTGCATTTTCATCGTTCTCCTTTGACATCTGAAGCTGCATTTCTATGCACGCGAATGTAAAATACACAAAGGCTTGTATTTACTTATTCGTTTTTGGAAAACTGACAATATGCAATTGAAGACTCGGGAAAGCTGATCAATTGGATTAAGTTAGCCAAATCGACAATAACAAATTTGTTTTTAAAACTAAATTTATTGCTAGAAAGTTGCCTTGAAAGATCAGCTATGTAGGTATGAGATTTGGTTCTTGTACAGACAACAGCTCGTTAACTTACCACAAAACGTAATTTTTTCTCAATTGATATTGATCTCTACTCCGACTTAAAGTACATTATAACTTCTTCTTAGGGTGTCGTCTTATATCCTGCTGCTATGAACCTGGTGCTAAGTTTAAACCATTTTGCCTGTAATTTTTTTGGTTTTATGTAATGTTGCTTATTATATGCCATAAAAAATAAATGACACAATATTTACACTAATAGTATATAACATTATTTTACTTACCCTATTTTTATATTTGAAAAAATATTTATTACTAACACAACATTATCTAGTGTTTTGGATAACGAGTCTCAGAGGTCGAAAATTCGTAACAACTGGAACGTTGAAAATCCAACAAAAAAGTAGATACCTTTTCAAACGAAAAAATGTGCTTGAGAACGTCGAGATTTTCATTTAACCCCTTCGACCGAATCGCAAAGAATCCCGTTCATCCCTGGACCGAGTATGCTATGATCCTGGATTCCCTGTGCCCGGTGAACGGGTATAAGCGTAGAAGGTTACATAGCGTCCGAACCAGTACCCTACACTAAATTATAATTATTTAGTGTACTGTTCCTTCTAGTGTTTGGTCCCGTTCTAAACCGTACGCTTGGCCATGTTTCTAGATGCAGCCTGTCTAGATAATACATTCGAAATTATTTTCTTCGGACCTCCATAGTCCTAAGACACGGTTTCAAAACCATTCAGTGAAAACACAGGTTGATCGAGTTACTAAACTAAGGTTCATAAACAAATGATACACTAAACAGAAGGAATGCACGAGCTAATGCTGTCATGTGCCTGTGATGTCAAAACTCAAAGGACCTCACTTAGCAGTGTGGTGGTTCCTGTAGACAATTTCCACAAACTTGGTAAACAAAATAATGGAATATTTTTATTTGACACTAAAAAAAAACTATAAAATAATCTAAGGTATTGTGTCATAAAGGTTCAATTTATCAACACATTAGTAATAGACTGTTAACGCTTATGACATAATGAAATACATAGTGTCGGAACCACTATTAATGTGTTAACTCGGCAACCTGTAAGTTAACTATAAGATCGTATGAGACCGCGGTATAATAAAATTTCTTTTGTGTCACGTTTTGCTTGACTGAGGGGTTAAATACAAAATATAGATGCCATTAAATTAAAGGAGAAAAATATAGATTCTAAGTGATATGGAGAGAGTTGTCGGTTTCATTAATCGGCAGACAGGGCGATTAGTCAGTGTATTGACCGCGATTGTATCTCGAGCAATCAATTAACGGGTTGATTAGAAGCGTGCTCCTCAAAGGGACGCTAACGTCAGTACAAGATACCTTCATGTAATAGACCCCCTGATGGATAAAGGTGGGATGGCACTGGTGAAGCTACTTCGTACAATCTCTTTATCCAAGACTGAATAGAATGTTTTCAACAATTGCCTCATGCTACTAGTTCAATATCTTTGTCCAACATTTGATGAGTACATCTAACTTCTTAAATCAAAGTCATATTGATGCATGTTTGACCAGTGGCATATTCCTCGAATCCACATTGGGAGCTTCGGAAATGTCGCTTTTTATTTTTTAGCTGTTTAATAAAGGCTGTAACTTAAAGATGTAACTAAATAATCATTTTTGAATATCGATTTATTGTGGTTTATAGTTACGGTTGGTTGATACATGGCATAATTTATTACATCAAAATGAGAATGTTGATTTAAATATTTTACGGGTGACAAATCTAACCATTTTTGTGTAACAGCATGTAGGTTGCCTAGACGCGTACGTGTACTTCTAAGGATATAATATAAAAAAAAAATTGTGACTGTTGTTATCAGCCTATTACGTGCTTATGTACATTTATGAAGACTCTTGAGTGTTGTACAGTAATAAGAACAGTTACGCCTAATTTTGTATTCGAATTATTACGTGTATGCGAAATTTAAAACTATTGAACTGTTAAAAGTTACTTGTTTATCAAGTTACGTTAATTTAAATACAGTGAAATACAAAAATTGCTTCATTTCAAAGCCAACAAATAAAAACCTCCCTAAAGTTACAACTCATTACGTCGACGAAAGACGAAAATAATCCCGGCGCCTCACAGAAATAAACCTTCAATACAATCTAAGGCCTGTTTTCACGCACATATATCACTGCTATAACATTTGCAAGTAGCATACACCCTTTCACGAACCGATTCGCCTCCCCGCGCCTCAGAAACCGCACGAATACTCTCTCTTACATAACAATAATACCTTTTCTACAGCTACAGCCTCTCTGATAAATAGCTTGATATACATAACAGTACCTATAGTTGGCTACCCCTGCAAAGTGTAACCACGTGGTTCAATAAAGTATGCGCGTCGTGACAACGCCATCTGTTGGGTGGTTGGTGAATTACGTACTAGAGCGAGCATGCTCGAAATGGTTCGTGTAGAGCTCTCTGGCGTTGCATCTTTTTAGACTATATACGGTATAGATGGCGCTGCTAGACCCGTTTTAAAACTTGTGTTTCTAAGTTTTATAAATGTGTTGTTTTTCTTTGTTTCAGCTCTCCGAGCTCGAGCAACGAGTTCTGGAAGCAGAAGGCAGAGCTGAAGAGGCGGAAGATAAGGTAATTATTATTGTTAATTTATAATTTAACAAAGTATTGTTCCCGAACTTTTAAATTCTACAAAAATAGTACTTACTTCGACCATTACATACTTAGTCGATCTACCAGTCAAGTTATGGTTATTAAATCACTAAACATTTTCCGTCCAGAAAACAAAACATATTTTTTTAAAAGATACCTTAAAATTTATCAAAAAACATCTTTGTAAATAACAGTGATTTTCACAAAATATGTTCTCCAATCACGCTCCCAAAGTAATCCCAAACTTGTTTTTCTCGAAAGCTGTTTTCCACAAAAAGCTTTCCCTCATACTGAATGGAACAGTCTTGCAATGTGCAAGTCAGGAGAGTCAGCAGATAACGAATCATTAATAAATCTGGTCGGAGATGTTAAAATGGACCGTCTTTCAGATTATTGCAAATAAATAACACAGTTAAATTCCTACATCCTCACATAATAATATAGTTCAGTCATAATTGTCAGACATAAAATTTTATTTTATTTTGGTTAAAAAACACTTAGGCTAAACAAAGTTATTTTAAAATAGTTTGTGTAATTAAACCACCAACATCATTATTCCCATGTTTTAAGAATACAGGGTTATTTGTAAAACATCAACAACTTCCAAGGGGTTGATTCTTCTGCTCAAATAGAACAGCTTTTTTTTAGATTCTATTGTTGGTCACATAGAAAAAGTTGTTGTATTTGAGCACCAGAATCAGCCTCTAGAAGGTTGTTGATGTTTTACAAATAACCCTGTATAATTTAATTTATAACGTGCGACTTTGCAGCACAACCGCGAAACCCGAATGCTCAGGAGTACATTTTATTTTATTTTATTTTTATTTATTAGGGATAACAACAGCTTACAGATTTCATTTTACATAAAATATTTTAACTCATAAATTATTATTCCTTTAGGGAGTAATGTAAGTACGTCATTTAGTGTTAACTATGTATTTATGTTTATAAATTCTTCTAACAAATCGCATAATTATTCAGCTTTAAACTTTAAACATAGAGATAGAGATTTCAGTACAATATGATGACATCCATTACTGAAAACTACTTAATAATACGAGTAAATAATTTTCGTACCTTTATGTACTGTTACGAGTATTAGTACAGGCATGCGGCGGAACACAGCTGATCTGATTTCTTTTTATTACCTTTATGTTACCATTTACCACCTATGAATAAATAGAGCACCTAACTCAGGTAGAATAAATGCCAGCGCTCAGCACATAGACACTTGCCCATGCGGGAATCGAACCCGCGACCGCTTTGTTTTTACTACGGCCTCCAGAGCGCCAATCACTAGACCAAAACGTTTGATAAAAACTTACTCTGAAGTTATTGCAACTTTGACTTTCGGGGTCTCAATGTTGTCTTCTCTTAAAAAGCATAAAGAATTTGAAAATTTGTTACCATGTTAAAGCGCTATAATTTTCAACCGACTTCAAAAAAGGAGGAGGTTCTCAATTCGACTGTATGTTTTTTTTTGTATGTATGTTACGCGATTACTCCGCCAATTATGAATCGATTTTAATTATTCTTTTTTTGTTTGGTAGATCATACTTCAGAGGTAGTCCCATATAAATTTTATCGAAATTGATTTAGAACTTTTTGAGAAAATCAACAAATATATACCCAGATAATATTTTGGTTGTGGTTCTTGTTACCTATCTTCGACAAATATGAGCCGAGTTTGACGATTTTTATTTTATTGAATAGCTTATACTTCAAAGATGCTATGATAAAAGTTTTCAAAATAAAAATCACCCCTAAGGGTAGGAAAATAGGGGATGAAATCGGTGTTCAGCAGCTATATTAGGATTTATCACTAAAAATAGATGAAATAAGTAAATTTTATTTAAAAAAATAAAACCGACTTCAAAACCCTAAAATGCTAAAAATAATCCTAACACTTAAGTACCTAATCAGTTACTTTTGGAGTTGGTGCCAGCCGATGAGAGATTCAATGTTTTTGTTTGCACCCGACTCCAAAATTAACTGATTAGGTACTAAAGTGTTAGGATTATTTTTAGTGTTTTGAAGTCGGTTTTATTTTTTTAAATAAAATTTACTTATATTTTACAACAACTAAGCGTTAAAGTGCAATGAATAAACATTTTTGATTTTGTTTTTTGACGCACAACTACAGTAGGATATTATTTTAATCTACTAATAAAACAAAATTCAGTAACGCATTAAAAGTTCAAAAGTCATACCATAAATTAATTAATAAGCGAGCTAATTAATAAAGTACAGTCGGCAGTGGAAGTGTCGGCAGTGGACTCTTTAATGCATTAAAACGAAGTTAATTACGTCGTTTGGGCATTTTAATTATCCCTTGCACTCTCCATGTGGGTAGCCGGACAAATACCTACTAACCCACAATAGCTATTTAAAATAAAAAGGTAAAATGTCAAAAATAATATGCTTGTTTTCTTTAAATACGAGAATGTCAATGCAGAAAAATTTTCGTACATATAATATGCAATGGGCTAGTTTCCTAAAAAAATCTAATTAGTCCGTCAGTTAGATTAACAGAAAATATTGGACACGTATTTTTTCTTTTCTCAATCAAACAAAAAATGATGAAGATATAGCCCGTTAAAGTTCCGCGTAACGTCACGCCTTGCAACACTTTTTAGCAAGTCGTGACGTCACGTGCTTACTTTGATGCGCTTTATCTCCGTCATTTTTTGTTTAATTGACAAAAAAACAAAATACGGGTCCAATATTTTTTGATAATCTAACTGACGGACAAAATAGAATAATCTTTTTTTGACCCAGGAAACAAGCCCATTGACGTTATTATAACTCATTTCAATTTTCAATTTGAAGAAAAAAGTTGCATCAGTCCCTTCACAGATGGCGGGGCTAGTTAAACCATAAACAATAGTAGGTACTTTTTATGGCTGCATTTTCATCAGAGCTGAGCGAGCAAAAGAGGAAATGTGTTTCATACTAATATCAGCCGCTTACTCGCTTGAGTTTTTTGTTTTTAACTAGCCTATCACTATTATGCCAATCAGAATCCGTGATTAGACAGAGCTATGCACTCGCTATTTACTTGCCGGGAGCATTCGATCCGAGAACAAGCGTTTGTTGCACAAGCGTATGCTCGCGTAGAGATATCTCGACCACACTTTTTCTCGTACCAAACAGTAGCCAAACTGTATAGATGTATACAGGGTGTGGCTTTGAACAATAGCCAAATTTAAGGAGGTTTACTTTGGAGTCAATATCAACATAGTAAAAAATAAATTTATAAAGAAAGAAAAACTTTTTAGTATTGATGAACAAATTCGCTTTCTTAAATTTGGCTACTGTTCAAAACCACACTCTGTATGTATGATAAAAAAAAAACGAGTTTGCCAAAAAAAACCTTAATTGTTTTTTATATATTACAATATTCACATGCTAATGATGATGATGTTGTATGGGAAGTATCTGCACATATGTACTTCACACTTCTGTTTCCTTTGTTGAGTATATTTTATTTAGTTACTAGCTTTCTCTTGTTTTATTTCAAGATTATTATTTTAATATTAATTTAACATAATTAAATGGTTAGACGTAAACAATCTAAAACTAAATCTAAATAAATCACATTTTGTCCAATTTAATCAATCAAAACATAAACAAACTAACTTTAAGCTTAATATTGATAAAATAAAGGAAATAACGTTTACCAAGTTTCTGGGAGTAGTCATAGACCAAGACTTAAACTGGAAATTACATATAGAGACTTTATGTAATCGTATTAATAGCTTTGTCTATGCCCTCAACAAAATGAGGAAGGTGACAAACCTACAAACGGCTCTTACTACATACATACCACGCGTATATAGCTTCTATTTTGCGCTATGGGCTAATAATGTGGGGAAATAGCACAAATAGAGAAAAGGCGTATAAAGCCCAAAAAAAGTGTATTCGAGCTATCTGTGGGATACCGCCAGGCATGTCCTGCAGAACAGCTTTTGCAAACTTAAACTTGCTCTCGCTGCCAGCACTGTATATTTTTGAAATAAGCTGTTTCGTGAAAAGTAATATTAAATTATTTATGAAAGCAAGCGATAGGAACACAAGACTGAAACGGGATCCAAATAGACTGGTGTTAGACATTATCCCAAGGTCAGTTAAAAACAACAAAAGCTGCCTAACAATGTGTCTAAAAATATACAATAAAATTCCAAATGACATAAAAAACTTAAATCTTAACCAATTTAAATCAAAATTACATAAGTGGCTTATTAACAAAAGAATATATAATAACATGAAATTTAATTCCTAATACAATTCATTATAATTGACATATATTAGTTATCTTCATTTTAATTTTATTTATAGTAATTAGATACAAATTTTGTTTAATATTGTTTATTGATAACACTTACTTTAAATAATATAATGTAAATTTTGCATGCTATTTGTAATAGCGAAACATGTGCACTATATTATGTTGTAACATCATCAAATACCATGTTTTACGCTAATAAAGATTCTGATTCTGATTTCGTCGAACCTCCCAAATTACCTTATTTACCATTTAAAGTCGGTCAAGTAACATTTTCGCGGCCCCGTCAACGGCGTCATAAAGCACCCTCATTTGGGGGCATTTGTTAGAATACACGCTGACAACTGAGAAATGGGGGATCGAGACGGAATTATGGGGTGGGTTGTGAAGCGATAGCAGAATAATCGTTGTATTGAAATATGGTTTAAATTTCTCATCAAATTTCGTAGTATATATACAAAGATATCACATTATGCCTCGCCACAACGGTCAAAACCTAACTTAAGAAGAAGGATTTTACCGGGCAGTGGAATCGAACAGCTGGAATGATAATGATGATAGATAATCAATCGAAGATCTCCGTACAGAATACAGGAAGGAGTTCCTGATGGAATATATAGTTATGAACTCTTTATTACGATGACAGATATTTCTTCTTTTTATCAAAATCACATTAGGCTTCCTTTTTTTTATTTACGCATTTGTGGTTATAAGTTTTCTGACAAGTGTAAACGCCGTCGTCGTCAGCTTGACGCTTTTTGTTGTTTTTAAATGCCAAAATAAAATCATCAATCTATTTTTGATTATGCTTTTGCCACACTGTAACATGCACGCGTGCTAATGACTATACAGGGCTATTTGTAAAACATCAACAACCTCCTAGGGGCTGAGTCTGGTGATCAAATATAACAACTTTTTTTATGGGACCAACATAGTAATAAAAAAAATCATTGCTTCATAAAAAAAATAAGTCCACTGGTCGGCGGCTTAGCATGGGGAAGTGATTTTTTTTTTTGCGATTTCGATGCTTTTCCCTTAGAATTTTTTTTTGTATTTGAGCACCAAAATCAGGCTCTAGGGGTTGTTGGTGTTTTTAAAATAACCCTGTATACTTACGATTGATAAAATTGAAATCAATCGCTAACTCCGTCAAAAATAACTAGCAATATAAATATACTTGGCTGTTCCCCAAGAAACAATCAGGCAAATACAGACAGAGCAGCAAACATTTGTGCAATCATCATTATTTTTTAAATTTTAATAAACGTTTATTTACTTTGTTTGCTATCGCTCCCCAATCTTATAAGAGCAGTGCACACAAGTGCACTGCTCGCTAGGATGCCTCTATTGATTTTCACAATTGCAGGATTATGACTCACTCGGACTTTTTGTTTGTTTTGAGAATACACTAAACTTGTACTGCGTTTGCTCCAGTACTTTAGATAAGTTTTATTACTGACTACGTGTGTTGAGTTTATTCTTGGAGAATCTGAATTTGAACTAAGACAGTTCTTACTTTCTTAGTAAATGTTTCTAAGTTTGGTTGGTTCCTAATTTTTAGTTTAGTTTTCATTGGAGGAAAGTTTATGTGATTGCTTTTAATGATTTATGAACCAAAGTGTTCATTGATCATTTTTAGAGCGCGCTTGCTTTTTTGTCTCAGATGTAGGTATTTAGTTTGAATGTCATTGGGATGTAAAATATACGTGGGAAGAGATTGACAAAGTGGGTTTAAACCTGTAGTACCTATCTACTGTCACTTAGTATAGTTTATTCATAGAGATACCAATTTTGTATTAGAAACGATTCTATTACGATTGTTGTAAAAGTGTTTTTGAGATTTAACAGCTTTAAATGGTAATGTACTACGAATCTTATCTATGTAACTAAAACATTAATAGGCTTCAAAATTCGATACATTTATTTAATGGTCTAATTAGGTAAGTTTTTGTTATAGTTACACTAATAGAAAATTTTCGCCTATAGCCTTTTATTATCTGCACTGGTTTATCTGAACTTTTGACTTTATCATAGATACCTAGACAACCGATAAACGTATAATAAAACATAGACGAATATAATAAGAACTATTTAGACTGTGACCCTCAGTCAGGTACAATAGTACAACGCGTCCTTGATTAAAAGGACTTCTTCACAAACGAACATCGACTCTACTACATCGAAATAAAAACGATGGACCTTTTTGTTAGTTTTATACGATTTTTTCCACCACATGTCTGGTCGGCGACAATAGGCAAGTCGCCCTACCGAATTCACCCTTCCGCGCATGCGTAGTACCAGAAACAACTTCACTACAGTACCCCACGCTATGCGTACCAACTTCAGCTCGTTACCTGTATATACATAACAATTTCTCCACGAATAAACTGTAAAATATAAAACAAGAAGTAACTAAAATCCGTCTGTAAACGTTAAAAGTAAAAGCCTAGTGTTTAATTGTTAGAATAACGCGTTCCTCTCACAATACAGAGCCCGGATTCCGCTCAGCACAAGTGATACTGTGATCAATAGCCACTATTTATTAATTTATTTGTGTTCTAGATAAGAAAGCATCGCTTTACACACATAGGGGACTTGTGATATATCCGCATTAGTGTGACAACGAATATTTTGTAAGCTTTACGTGTTTAAGCCATAGTGTTTATTTTCTTAAGTCAATTGGCATTTGCGTGATTTTGGGTTAGTGATAGTATTACTATGTCGAAACCTAATACGTTGAAGGCGCACAGATTGAGTGCTGAGTTCGCTGAGAAGCGAGGGCAGGCCCTCAAGAAGGCAGATCCGACGAACTCATAGCAACCACCCGTGAGTACCTTTTTCATTGACATTTTGAGGTTAATCGACTCCTTCCAGACGGGATCGAAATCTGAAGGAAGCGTTCCAAGCGTTCCCTTTTCGTTGGCACTTACCTACCTCATTGTTTTAATCTTATCTTGTTTATTATCTATGATAAGTAAAGTAAAAATGAAAATCTACTCTATGGTTAGAAATATTTAACCCTTCCATGAAACAGAAATAAATTTTAAAAAAACATGAATGATAAATCTTCTATATCTTAAAAACAATAAAAAAGAAAAATCAAAGGCTACCTTACAATTATTATTTAAAAAAATAACAAATTTTAGATAGTTTGTTTTATGTTCAGTTCAGTTCAGTTTCATTAGGTAAATGGTTATCTACTGCATATTATATTCTTTGGAAATAAATTAACAACTTATTTTATAGAAGGAAAACATCATAGGTTCTTATACATATAGATAGATACTCTTTATTGCACACCATACAAGTAAAAATTTGCGATTTTATGTTCTATGTAGTGTAGATAATATGTTATTATGTAATTAGAAAACAAAAAACAACTAAACCAGACCATAAATCGTGGCTGCAATGTTACGTTCGCACGCAATTATTCTTATAGCCTTATTTATTAACTTCTGTAACACGAGATCTGATTAAAATCGTATATTAATTAAGTTTAGCGACCTATAGTGTTTTGTTTTGATGATAAAATGTTAAATTATGAGACTTTTTTTTTCTCAAAACAACGATAATAAAGTTCGTAATTTATTAACCAAGCTTTAGTTTTTTAATTCTTTTGGGTATTATGTAACTTGATGTGTATCTTTTTTTATTCACTTACTAGCTGTTGCCCGCGACTTCGTTCGCGTGGTCTTTCATAAAAAAAAACGCAACTTTCTTAATTTTTTCTTTCAAAAGAAACTTTTCCCACAACAACACAACACAACAAAAAAAGAATTAGCGAAATTGTTCCATCCGTTCACGCGTGATGCGTTAACCAAGTTAAATAGGATTCATTTTTATATATATAAGATAAGAAAAGGGTTTCATTGTCAAAGCTCAAAATGTACACGTAGTTTCGTAGTAATTTTGACAGCTCTATGTAGAGACGCCAACTACGATTGTCTTTGACCTTGAAACGTTTTCTTGGGGAATAGTATTTGGACAAGCCCGTTGTGTCTTTTTTTAACAAATTGCATTAACAATAAATGAACATTGGCCAAATTAAACGAATCTGAAATTTAAAAATCGAATGACACAAAATACAAATTCCAACATGGCTCCAGCCAGCTGTTCCTCGTACGCATGCGCCATACGTTTCCCGCCATCTTTGGATTTCGTTCTTAGCGTGCCCTACAAAAAGAGGTCACGTGGCTGTGCTTAAATTTTTAATGAACGACGAAATTTTGGATCCCTTGATCCTAATAATATGCAATGATAGTGTAGACTCGATATGGGTCGATAGAAAAACTGCTGAATTAATTATGAAGCTAAAAATTCTGTCTGGTATCCTCGAATGCTAAAACTACGTATGGATTAATCATTTAGTAAAGCCAACGAATGGAAAACACGAATAAAACTCAGAAAATATTAATACCAATACAAATTGTAAGATCGACTGCTTGGATGCTGTCTTTAGGGTTCTGTACCACAAAAGAATAAAAAACGCAACCATTATCCCATAAGATCACTTTGTAGTTCGTCTGTATGTCTGTCTGTCCGACTGTCAAGACCCTTTATTTCGAGAACGCGTGGAGGTATCGAGATGAAATTAAAATCATATACTCAGCTCAGTCCCTGAAGCTGTGATAAAATACCGATACGACCGTTTATGCCGCAAAATACGTATATTTCGAAACACAGAAGGTAATCAAAATTTATAAAGTACTTTTTGTTGACCTAGATCTAAGAAAGGCAAGTAATAGTTATCGTCTTATACTCCAAGTACAGAGAAAAATCAGCTATACATTTGTGTTTAAATGTTGGAATTAATTTGTAATTAAACTGCGAGCCCGATTCCTGAACTATTTATGATATGTACCTACAAATTTGTAAGGAACCCTCGGTGGGCAGGTCCGAGTCCGACTTGCACTCGTCCGGTTTTTCTTTATATCTTTCCAGTTGCTTATTGAATACATATAGTTAGAAAAAATATATATTCTTATTATTATAGAGGATTCGATGAAATTTATCATATCTCATACTAATAAAGGCTTCGATAGGTACCGGTGATCGGACACATCTATCTATCTAACGTATAAATATAAATTGACGTTTGTTAGTCTCACAAAAACTCAAGAATGGCTGGACCGATTTAGCTAATTTTGGTTTTGAAATATTTGTCTAAGGAAGGTTTAAAAGGTGAGAAAATATAAAGAAAAACCGCTTTTATTGGCGGTACGAAATATGCCGGGTCAGCTAGTTGTATAAATAATAATCAATGTTTGTATGTCAGTCATCTGTGCATTCCTTAACCATTGGATTAGATCTTATGGTGATGAAACTTTGGTGAGTTGTTGTGCGCACGCCAGGGAAGGTTTCTGAATTGAATTGGAGACCACGCGAACGAAGTCGCAGGCAACAGCTAGTGTATGAATACATTCAATATTCATAATAGGAGCTTGACAATAGGTATTTAAAACAACGTTTTATTAACTAATCAGTTTAACTAGGCCCCTCGATCAATGAAAAGTGCTTTCGTTTCAGTGTTTACTTCTAATGGCGGTTTTTTCTTGCAAACTCTCCCAGTGTTATGAGCAATAGGCTATTTGACTATTTTCTGGGATAGAGTTATTATTGTTGGTAATATTTAAATAAAGCGTCAACAATTTTATTTTAATTTTTAAACCTTTGAAAATAATAAAAAATAGTATTTCATTCTTTAAGTTTTTAAAAGCCAGCAAAAACGCCGTCGGTCGTCGATGTACTTGTTCGTGACGTCACGAGCCTTTACATACCCATTGAGTTATAAAGTACTAGGACAGGCATGGTAAAAACCTTCGTCGACGGTCACACTACTCATGCAATGTGCGAGCGTAGCGCATAATCTAGCTTTGGGATGTCAGTTCTAGTACAAAGTTAGTCAATGGTGACGTGCCTGTCATTGTTGCTGGCGTTTTTGACAATGTAAAATACCGATAAAAATATGACATTCGAAAATGTATTTTTTACAGTAATCATGTATTATTTTTAATAACTATTAATATGTTTCGGTTCCATATGGTGCAATCTATTAAACTAAATAATTAGTTATGTAAATTTTGGTACAAGGCAAATAGCCTATTGTTTTCAGTAAAAGCTCTATCAATTTTTGTCGGTGTCCGTTACAGTCTAAGTTGCCAGCCACTCCTTTGTAAAGTTAATTAGGTATTTGTAAACATACTAAACACGAAACACGCGAGTCCTGTCGCACTAATTGCCATACATAAAATGCTAAGCTTATTAAAACTCTGAGCAGCATATAATTTAACATTCCTCGTTATATGTAAAACTGTTTTTATTGTTATGTAAAACTAGCCTGTTCGCGCGGCTTTGTCTACGCTTGACCAAATCTAGTAAGTAATTACCTACATTTGGAGTGGTTGATATCAGATCTCCATACACCTACAAGACTCAGTCCAAGCTAATCTAAACATGCCGGTTTCCTCAATATGTTTTCTCCATCGGGCGAGTAGTACAATATTCATAAAAAATGACACCATTTAGATGTCGGTTTAAGAGAGGTGTTTGGAAGTCCACTTCTGGGTAAAGGCCTCCGCCATACGCCACAGTGGGCGGCTCTTGGCAGTTTGCATCCAGCGGCTTGCCATGACAAGTGGGGGTAAAGAAAGTCAGGTGGAAGACCTGACCAATCTTCTTCTTCCAGTTTGTGGTTGCCACTTGAGAACCGTTCTTCGTTAACGGCTTCCCGCTACCTTGACCAGTTCGTCAGCCCTGTCTTCCAGTTCGTTTTGGAAACTCAAAGCTTTCTTCCCAAACGGTTGAGCGTGACATCTGCGACATTGGCAGACATATCGCTCACAGCTCTGTGAGCGATATATCTGCCAATGTCGGTGACTTTGGTTCTCTTACGGATATCCCGATTTCTATTATTATCTCACTAAGACGCCAAGCATAGT
This sequence comes from Anania hortulata, assembly GCA_963576865.1. Taxonomy (NCBI): domain Eukaryota; kingdom Metazoa; phylum Arthropoda; class Insecta; order Lepidoptera; family Crambidae; genus Anania; species Anania hortulata. Next base: position 6,425,209 of record OY756400.1, read on the forward strand.
TTTACCCGTTGCAGGCTAAGTGACTTTGAGCTTATTTCAGAGTCAAGTCCAGGACTAAGGCAGGGCCGAGGAAAGTATTTACTGACTGAGTTACGTGTATAAGGTGCCGAAAAGGAAATATATGCACAGGGATACCTATTATACAGGGATACGTTGCAAAAGGGAGCCAAATCTTGAGTGGCTCAGAATCAGTAACTTAATCGAACTATGCAAAGAACAAAAAAAAGTGGTCCTATCCGCTGTTAAAAATCGTACGCGTGGATAATTTAACTCATTCATGAAAATAATGCACAGTATGAGCACTGCGTAAGTTCCTTGTTGGCTCGCCGTACCTACGCCTTTAATGAATGACCGCGCGGCTTTCGAAATCTCTCAATTTACTTTATTTTCGGATACTTTAAAGTATTTTTTTCGAAACATACGATTATTAATAATAATAACGACTAAGACGCTTCTTTATATTGTTCCCTAGATCTTATGTTTTAAATTTGGCACCCCTTTGCAATGTAACCCTGTATATTCTGTGGCAGAGCCTTTTCACCCAGCATGGAAAAAATTACAAACACAACATTTTTAACAAGCAAAGATCTAAAAATAAATGTCATGAAAACAATAGAGACTATTTTAAAAACACTTCTCTCCTCAAAACGAATGTAAGGTCCGCGTTGTTTGGAGGAAAACTTTTTTAGACTTTTGTTTCAAGTGTTTTTTATTTAAAAGCCTAATTGTCAAAAGTTTTTTAAATTTATTTATGCAACTTGCGCTCCAACGTTTATTTAATAGTTCTACGAAATCTTTTTACTGACTTTTGACTAGCAAGTTATTTTTTTTAATTAAAATTGTGTAGGTAAAATTTTGTTTTGGTTCAATAAGGCTGTGGCTTCAGTTTACTTAGTCCCAACTCATTGTGAATTACAAATTACTTAATAATTAAGTCACATTACTTTTTGGTTTGATAAAAATTGTTTTGACCTTTCAGACTAGATTGATCGAATTTTGAGAAGTCCATAAAAGAAAAGCTAACGTAATAGAAATCAATAAATATTTCTATCATTTAGTACCTTATTTTACATTCTATGAACTTTTGAATTTCCCGTAAACAAGCTGAATAAACTCCGAGCTTGTCACATCTTCAACTAACTGTTGTAATTGATTGTTACCCTTAAGGGTAACAAACACAATGCCAATCAAATTAACTAATCGATGTCGAGATATACATGGTGATTGGTAAAACGATATTTCTTTCGGGAGGTAATAGAGGAGCAAAATTTTCCTTTTCTTAATAAACTAACGTCGAAATGTAAAGGAAAAAAACTCACCTTCCCATACAAATCTTAACAGTGATCTTGTAGTTAGTACGTAGAAGAATTTTTTTTTACGATTTTGCCGTGGGATTATTAACAAAATTTGTTGCAATTTTGGCTTCTCCTCACCTCCTGCGAGAAATGTATCGTTTTACCAATAACCCTGTTTACCGGTCACCGGTTGTCAATTTCATACAATGTAAACTAAAATAAACTTAAACATTCGAAAGTACCTAAAAATAATTTATTTAATTGCCACAAAAACTAGAAACACGCTTTTTGTGTTAAGTACAAAATGAATTATAACATTGTATTGTTCTGAACATTTATTATTATTTTTTAAATAAGTAGTAATAATTCAATGTCGTACTTAGTTCAAGTTCTAGAAATGTTTTAAGCCAAACACTGCAACTCTTTGATCTAAAGAGGTGAAATCCTACCTTTAGGTGCGATTTTAGGTGAATTCCTAGATAACAAGAATCGATGTGGCGGGTTGCGTAGTGAGTCACGGTGCAATAACCTCTCCAGACGAATGGCCGAGTAGTCGAGATCGGTGTGTGAACTGTCAGAATGTACGAAAAGACGTAAAATAGCAAAACTTACGAAATACTTAGCTCCTACTAATCTGTCATATCGTAGATTGAAGGAAATCTGAAACATAGGAGAACCGATTTCTAAAGTTTGGATAAAACCAAATTTATAAATTGTAAACATTACCTCAATTTTCATTATTATTTCTTAATATTGCCACGTGGAGGTGTAGAATGAAGTATTTTGATATTACTAGCGTCAGGACTAATTGTCCTGTTGATAATTACAAATCTCTTATCAAGAATGATCCTGGACTCATGCGTTTCTAAAGATAGTCTCTTAGAATGAACATTTATTTTACTAAAGAAGGTTTTACATTTGAGCGGGACGGCTCCCTTCAAACTAAAACTAACGATCAGAAATAAATATTTATTTTATCAGCACAAACATAAAAAACAGGCTAAAATGTCATCAGGCTTTCGCCACCTTAGATATCCTAAATTTAAAAAAAGGTGACAAGATCATAATATTTTTAAAAAGTATTCTCCTGATCTTATTGGTAAAGTTCAACCTCGGTTAGAATGAATTGAACCATGTAAAGCAATGACTAACGATTAGTAACTAAATCGCTTTATTACAATTCATTGAAATGCCCGACTCTAGTTTGGAAGTGAAGTGAGGTTACGTCCTCGGGCTAATACCAAACGTGGGAGCCAACTTCGACAGTTTGCGACTGTTCTCTAGCTAACATTAGTCTGTGCAAGTTTGGATATGCCTAAGGGTATTTATTCAGTCCTCTTTGGGATTTCATATCAAGCAAACATAAATGCGGCGGGTCCTGTTTTGTGTCTTCATAAGGCGTAGCTCAATCGTCGGAGTCTCGCCTGACATGTGTGGAGTTGTGACTTAGAATAGCACGTACCACCAATTTTTTTGGACTTTTTTGAGTACCATTAACCTAGTAATAAGGCACAATATACATATAACACTGGATAACCATGATCCAAAATGATCAGGTTCCAAATACAAGGGAGAATTTTAACACTTGAAGTTGGTCCTGTACTCCGCCAAAAACGAATGAAAGGGCATTCTGATTCTGATCTTGTCATCGCCTGTTGGATTCGATTTTTTGATCACATAACACTGATAATTCTCCTATACTAGTCTATATTTTATTTTATTTTATTTTCCTTATCAAACACTATAATCTCTAAACAAAATCCTCTTCATAGTTACTATCAATATTCCCCATAAACGTATCAAACCGTCGGTCCGCACAAAGCCGTTTGTAATGACGTCGTCTACATAGACTGCGCTTGTTTACACAGGGCTGTCTGCCTTTAACGAGAAATGTTACTACTTACTGAAATGACCTGAAAAGGTTGGCCAGCCACTGACAGCATAAAGCCTTGGTAGACTGTAGAAGCCTTTATATTTATGCCACAAAATCTGGTGAGAATTGTAAGACATAAAAATAGATGACGATTTTACTCTTTACATTCTTTACGATAAGACTGATTCTAATATGGCTAATAGCAACTATCAGGTAGAAATTTAGCTCAAATAAGTTCTTTTAATAAGCTAAGAAGATACCTTTAAACGCAATCATGCGAAACCAAAAAGCAATTAATGATAGAGGCTTGCAGGTTAACTAGATAAATAAACTATGTATGTAAGAGTACCTGAATTTCTATCAAAATGTTATTTAAGTTGATAATAGTGTTTCAAAAAAGCAAAAGTCAAAGAAGAGTAACGCAAAGAGTTTGAATGGAACCGGTAGCCCTGGATGTCTCCATAATTCATGAGTATACTGTGTAGTATGACGCATTGCGCATTTACATACATTTCCACACTTGCCCCGTCTCATTGGACGCATCTGTGGCACTAATACATTTTTTATTATATCTTCGTGAACTGAAAATAGATTTTTTTCTCTACTATCGGCAAAAAAGCTAAAAGAATAGTAAAAGACATTATGTGTGTAATGTACGAAGGGCTATCTTTCAAGCCATTTATTTCAGCCTAAATGGTTTGCTGTTAAATAAATACTTTACATTCCGTATAAAAACGAACATAAGAACTGCAATAAATTACGTGTAATGTCCTAAATAAGGTAATATATAAGAATTATATATCCAGAAGTGGAACAGCTGTTTTGGTATAAGAAATCCTCTCTGCTTGCCAATTATTATTTTTGTGTAAATTACAGCTTATATTATTTATGGACCACGACCAGAAGTTGATAGCATTCACCACTCTATTCAAATATTTCTTTGCGCAGTGTTAGGTCTTAAATAGGCTAGTTTCCTAAAAAAATCTAATTAGTCCGTCAGTTGGATTAACAGAAAATATTGGATACGTAATTATTATTTTTTCAATCAAACAGAAAATGATGAAGATATAGCCCGTTAAAGTTTCACGTAACGTCATGCCTTGCGACACTTTTAAGCAAGGCGTGACGTCACGTGATCACTTTGATGCGCTTTATCTTCGTGATTTTTTGTTTGATTGACAAGTGACAAAATATGGGTCCAATAATTTTGGTAAATCTATCAGACGGACTAAATAGAATAATCTTTTTTTAACCCAGGAAACTAACCTATTGCATTCAGCTATAAATGTCCATCATAATCCACAGCTGATCCATTGCTAGATATAAGCCTCCATCCATTTTAGTCACTCTTCTGTTTTGTGTTGTTGTATCATCATCATGGATGTTGTTGTTGTACTGTTGTATATATTAGTTTGTTTACTGTACTTGAATGTTGAGTAGGTAGAATAAAAATGCCTGAAGAAAATGAAGGAACGCAAAGTCTAGATTACTTCTACAAATTGTCGGAACAATTTTGCTTTTGTTGTTCGGCAAACGTGTATTGAGTCAGCATTGCTTAGCGTATTGAGTTTTCTTTGGAGTTTTTTCTGTTATATAACGTCTATCTGGCTGGAAGCCACTGATGTAAAATAATCAATTGGCTATTCGATTTGATTGATTTGTGATGGTTTTGAAAAATATATGACTCGGAAAAGATTTATGGAAACGAAATCCCAAGAATCCTATACAATTTCCTAGGAATTCGTGAACGATTTATGTGGTTTCGAAAGCAAATTGGAATTCTAATGCTTTCAAAATACGTCTCCATATTTTTTTATTAATTACGTCACTTCTTGCGCTCAGTCATTGTGACTTTGTGATACGACTACGAAGTATCAATTAACAGTTGTTTTAACAAAATGGTTTCAGATTACTTTTTAGTGATGTAAATACCTACATATACGGGGTTATTTTTAAAACAACCTCCTAGGCGCTGATCCTTTGAGCACCAGTCAAATACAACAACTTTTTCTATGGGACCAACATAGTAATCTAAAAATAGTTCACTGATGCTACTGCTTCAGTTGTATACTGATGTTCGCTGATCGGCGGCTTAGCATGGGGAAGTGACATTTTTTTCGCGATTTCGATGTTGGTCTTATAGAAAAAGTTGTTGTATTTGAGCACCAGAATCAGCCCCTAGGGGGTTGTTGTAAAATTTTTTAAATAACCCTGTTTATTAGAACTTCAATTTGGCTAGGGAACAGCTTGTCTTGAAATCCAACCCTTGGGTGGATTAGGTTTTTAAAGGTAGTTAATAGTTATTTTCTGAAGCGATTTAGTGTTAATACCATTCCCCCCTGATTTAATCTGATAACAATTTAAAAATAAGTTCTATTGAAAATCTTAAATTACGCAACGGCAAGCGTTTCTCACAGGAAATCACGTAGTAAAAAGTAGCAGGAAACTGTTCTCGCCGCTTCCTTTGTGTTCCTAATCTATATTCGGCGGCCGTCGGTCTGTCTGTCACGCGTAATGAGCTGTGTTATAAACTGTTTTAGGTATGACACTTTTGTTTAATTAGTTAAAGCACTGAGTCTAACATGTAAGCACAGTTTTTGCACTTCACTTTACCTTGTTGTTACCGTGAATGTCAACTACTAGCTGGTGAATGTCTTATATGTCGTATTCGTATTATAGTAATTTCGGTGTTTCACCGGGTAATGTTGTCAAACCCCTTTACTGCACATATTTAAACATGCATATTTTTTTGGATGTGACTGGTGTGAGCACCTATTTTGTGCACTTAAGACTGCACCCATTTGTTTTTATCGCTTAAAATTCGCACCGCATGTAGTTTCACTGCGACCATAATGGCAATAACTCTGGACAATAATACGGTTGCCGCATAAAGTCGGTTTTGGACATTTGCCAGACTCTGGCGCCTAGGTTTCGTTTTTTTGCCGCCAGGACAGGTAAGATAAGCGGTATTGCTTGATCAATTATTAGCGGTTGGAGACTTGCTGTCACTTCTGAAGGGATGTATTTTAGTCTGTGTCTTGGAGCTGGGAATGCATGTGACACGTGTTTGTAGATATCTCATTGCAATTTCTTAATATATTATGTCGTTTCGTTATTTATTCAATTATTATTAGTTCAATTGCTGTTAGATACATTCCCGAACAATTAAGTATGTTACTTAAAAAATAATCTTATATTAAAAAAGTAGGTAAGGGAGGCCGAATAAGTAGGTAGGTAAGGTCTGTAATTCTGGTGACTCTTTGTTCCGGCAGAGCCTTACAATCAGTTCAGGGTCGAAGAATTTGAACCATGAACCCAAATCTCGCTTTTATAAATAACCACAATACTATTAGAGTCAAAACAATTACTTATTAGTTACAATTAAACTATAAGACAAATTATCACCTAGAAATTATTACAATTATAACAAATATAAATTAATTAAACTAGATATACCTCTAATCTAATCTGAATAATAGACTAATTATATACGTTTTAAATGTAAATGGTAATTTTATATGTTGGCGCTAGTATTCGAAGTATTAGGTGGTGGTAGGTAGTGGTGCTTACCGGTTGTGACGAAGAAGGAAGGAAGATGATTTTAATGTTTGTTACTACATGGGGCACACTAAAAGTTTTGCACTTATCGGAACTATTTGAATTTAGAATGTTATATTTTTTTAAACGTTGCAACCTTCTTAGTAATAAAAAAAACAATTGGCGGGATATGATTAGTCAATTGTTTTTTATCACACATCAAATTTCTACGTACGCAACGAAAATGGAATTAAATCGAAAAGATTTTAGAGCAAGACTGTGCCGCTCGTCTTCAAAATGCTTTTGGGAGAGAAGCACCTTGTTTGAGCACCGTGAGGCGATGGTTTGCTGAATGCTGAATTTGCATTTTTACATGACGAATTTCGTGAAGGGCGGCCTTCAACTGCCGTCAACGAAAATAATGTGGCTACTGTTAAGCGGCTAATTGAAGAATACCCGCGGATTACCTATGAGACAATTCGAGGACTATTGGGGATTGGTATGAGCCAAATTCGGACGGATCGAAATCGGAACGGATGCCTGGAGATGGGTAGGTTAGATTAATAGATATCACCATAGATGACGTCTAAAGAATCTATTGCGATTGGACGATTGGAGACAGAGAAAGATGACAATTTTTAAGAAGAGAAGACTTTAACCCTCAACAGAGAGGCATAAAAGGTCACAAGAGAACCGTTTGTCCACCAGTTAAAAACCATCTCAAAAAAGTAACAAATAATATCCCAATTGATTTGATATCAACCTAATGAACTCGCAATATTGTATATCTTTTAAGACACGGTTATATGACGTAATAAAATTAACCATCTAAACAAATTAGCGGGACAACTTCACATACAAATCTAAAGCAACTTACCATACAAAACCTGTCACGTGCAGACGACAAAATAAAGCATAGAGCACACAAGCGGACGACTGAAACTATTTTCCTATCTGTACAGGTAACCGCAAGCCTGCATTGCACTAACTAGACGTACTAACTACCGCACAGTGGCATGTTAGTCGCTTAACCGAGCTGAGGCATGAGATTTGGAGGTAAACTAATAGCTAGCTATTTTCTGCACAGAGGAGAATAGTATTTTCGGGTGTATGTTTGTCTGTTTTCAATAGACTCTTTTTTTTGTAGATCTGTTGAGGTTATACATTTCATCCATATATCAAACAAAAAAATCATCAACAAAGGCATCCCCCATAGAACGCTTCAGCAAGCGGCTCAGGGCCTTTGGTATTTTGCGGCTTCTAGCAACCTTGACTGGGTCCCTTATCCCGTGTGGGATCTGGGATTGAATGAAGTAGATTCGAAGCACACAAGATCCTTCCTTTCCCTTGGACTGTTTGTCAGCTTAACGAGCGATGCTGCTTGCCCATTGCCACTTTAACTTATCAATACGAAGAGCTATGTCGGTGACTTTGGTTTCTTGACGAAAACTTAAGTATCATCAATAGCAAAAACAACTTATATACTAATACTATGACAGTTGTAAACTCTAAGGGCCTCTTACACCACTTGCTGATAAGTTCCAGATAACCTATCTGGCACTTTTTTGACAGCTAATTGTATGGGTTATCTGTTAAAACAAGTGCCAGATAGGTTATCTGGAACTTATCCGCAAGTGGTGTAAGAGGCCCTAAAGCTTCTAAGTTGGTACTATACGACATTTACACAGTTATGTCTCTAAATTTATCCCAGAGTGTACTCTGCTCCTCACATTTATTTGTAAACAGCGTTTTAGTGGCTGTTTTGTTGTCTTGTCGCTATACAATTTAATCTTAACAAGCCATTCTGCTTGACAGTATTATTTAGATCGTCTTAGACGCTAATGAGGTGTCTACCATTCGTACTATAATTACTTTAACTGTGATTGGGGTTATATCTGTATAACAGAATGATATCAATTTCGTTCGAGTCATTCAAGTTGATTTTATTTTATTTGTTAATTTAATAGAAACATAATGAAAACTGCATAATCCTGGGCGGCCTTTTGTCAAATAGAACTTTGCAAATTGTTTATAAAGCAGAAGTTATTTTTTAATGGATGTTTATCCACGATCAGCGTGACCATTAAAACACGATATGATGTAGCGATTTATCGATACCGTATTTTTTTAAATATGATAGATAGTCGCATGTTGATTTTTTATCGAAACAGCGATCATATCATGTGACGTCACCGGCACGGCGATTCAACATGGCAGCTATATCTATCATATTATTACAGTTGGTGTTGATATATCGGTACATCATATCGTGTTTTGGTGGTCATGCTAGGGGGGCAGGAAAGGTATAAATAAGTATGCCTGTAGGACAGATAGATAGATAGATAGATAGATACTCTTAATTGTACACCACACAAAAGAAACAAATCACAGAAAAATAAGTACATTATGAATAAGCACAATTTAGGCGGTCTTATAGCTGGAAGCGATCACTTCCAGACAACCTCCAGGTAGAGGAAAATTGAATTATAACTATAATAAAACGTATTAAAACGATTACTTACCTATGACTGTATTGAAGCACCCAAAGCTTACAAATTATACCTGTCTGACGTAACGTAATCTTTTAATTACGTAACTACGACTAAGTAGACTATAAAATTAAGACAGTGACATAAATAATCTTTCCACGAGAAATCACAAAAACTTTAATTTCTTTAGGGATAGGGTTAGACGCGCAGTCGAAGCGATATAGAACTATTCCATGTTCAGAACTTAAATCAAGATCTTTAATAAGTGATAAGGCGACAAATGAAGTTCGAAAACTTTAAGTTAGTGGAATGCTTATTCATGGAATAACTAAGTCAAAATTTTTGACTCAATAAACTCTTAATCAGATTCCTAAGGGCGGCTTAATAACATCTGACAGTAAGGTTAAGTCACTGACCTTACAACACCACCAATCCGCACTGGGCCCGTGTTGCGGAGTATGCCCTCAAAACACCATAAACTTCAGGTGAGGCCTGTGCCCTGCAGTGGGACGTATAAAGGCATACTTTACTTTCAAACATCTCTGTAAAAGTCTGTATATGTGTAAAAAAACTAATGGTTTTTATCTAGATAAAAGCGAAATGTAGTTTTAAGAATAATGTCCAGGTAACCAGGTTTCCAGGTGTCCAGGTTTTCTTAATTCAAAGTCCTAATGTTTTCTAAGCATGTCTAATAACTGTTTAATTATGACACACTTCATTAAAAAACATCATCTTTATTAGACGTGCTTCTTATTCTACTTATATTTTCAAATCATGTAGCCAAAATACTACACCCTCAAAATGATAATTGTCAACCAATTAAGTAACCGACAATTCAATTCAATTAAAAATTCAATTAAAGAAAAAATCGAACTATGGTTTGGATAGTTTTTTTTAAAGAACGTTATGGATTGTGTTCACAAAGATAGTCATAATAGAGTAAATGTGAGACAAGATTTAGGAGACTCTATACCTAACTTGCAGCTCTGGGAGCTGGGAACACTAGTAAAAACTACGAATGACTTTAAGTGAGTAGTTCGTAAAAGTGCTATTAAGAACTTGGTACAAGTTTGTCAGAGATTACTAGGATCTTCGTTGTGTTGTATGAGTTACATTAGAAGTTTACCGAGTAGTGGGGAAATGCAATGAAGTGTTACGTGTAAGTTCTGCTAGGAAGCTAGTATTTTTCATATGTAATGTCGGAGTTTTAGAACTTTTCCATATTTTTGTTCCTAAACGATTACTATATATTAGTACGTATATTGTATAAAACTACTGGTGTCTCTCATCGATCAGACCAATTATCGTGCTTGAAAATGAAAAAAGTAATAATGAAATATTTTAACATTATATCATTCATCATCATTTCAGCCATAGTAGTGGGTCGATGATTCTCTCTATCTCAATAGTTTCCACTGAAAACCGGCGTCATGGCAACCTTTGCCATGGCAAAATAGCTGAGTGGCAACCATTTTCATATCAGATCACAGTTTTTTTAAATTTAATTATTTATTTTAAGTAATTATTTGTGATATGAAACAAATTATTTCTTTTCTTTCTTCCTTTCTTTCCAACGTGCACTGCTGAACATAGGCCTCCCCCATTGACTTCCAGATGGCCGGGTGGGCAGCAGCCTGGATTTAGCAGCTTCCTTAACTTAATATACCTACATTAAATTTTTTTTTTTGTATTTTTTCATTTATACGGTTTTTTCATGCCTGCAATAAAGATTCATGCTCATTATTTGGCTTCGTACACTTTTGTTTCAGCTTCTTCAGCTTTCAGCCGGTACTTCAAAAAAACGGGCATTATTATTATATACTAGCTGTTGCCCGCGACTTTGTTCGCGTGGTCTTTAATTTATTCATTATGGATTTTCTGCGCAACTTTCTTAATTTTTATTTCAAAAGAACCTTCTCCTGACAATAATTAACACAACAAAAAAAGAATTTTCCATCCGTTCACGCGTGATGCGATGACCAAGGGAATTAATAGGGATTCATTTTTGTATAAATAGATTAATATTTGTGTTTAATTGCCTATAAAATAGAATACATACTCGTAGATGCGGCAAGTCTACTTACATTTGGATCGCTGTAACCTTAAACAGAGGAATCAGCTCATTTCGGACCATGGCTACACATGTTTATTTGCCTATTTACAGAATCGAGTCCGAACACAGCAACTTTTCGATATCAAAGCGGAACTAGAACATCTCTACTTGTCGTTTTTCACTCTAACACGTCTGCAGTTGGAGCAGGTCCAAACATGCCCCCTTTGTTTTCTGAGCTAATGTTTCAGCCCGTTCCAGCCTATCGGGACAAAACAAAACAATAAGAAAAATGGCGGTATCGTGCTCCGGTGCAATGCGGCTTTGGAAAGTGATCAAATTTTTATCAATGCATGTAAATAAAGTTTAAAAATGGTATCTTTTTGAACGAACCTCAATTCGACTTTTTTATTGAGTCGAACATATTTTTTATGTTTCTTTTTTGCATAATATTGAAGTTAATTCAAAGTTCAAATTTAATCTGGTTTAAACGCAGTTTAGTTTTGAGTCAATTTTAAAACTGTTGTTATATTTCATTTTCATTTACTTACTAGCATACAAGTATTTTATTTGATGAATAGGTACCTTATTAATAGTAAATACACAATAGAGTTTTTAACATCAATGACGTACTTTATGTAATTGTAAATGTAAATGTGTTCAATCAAAGGTGTGACTTATTTTAATAATGATATTGATTTAAGGACATAATTACTCTATTTATTCGATTAAGTTAAGTCGATTTAAGTTAGGTACCTTCTAGAGGAAAAAGTATGAAACATATTCACAGCCTTAAATACGTAGTAGGTTTTACTAAATGAAGATGTTAGAATTTTATGAGCTTGGTCTTTATTGAAAAAGAAGCTGGCACTCGTTGTACGACAGAAAACGAAATAAATATATATAACGAAAGATATATAGCTAAAAGAATAAGCAAACTGAGGTACAGTGAGCTGGTCACATTTACCATAGAACCGATAACCAATGGCCGATGGGCTAGACGTGTTCTTGAGTGGAGACCGCGACTAGGCAAGCGCAGAGTGGGGCCTCCTCCGACAAGGTGGAGCGACGATATACTTACGCAATGCTGCTGGCAGTGGATGGAAAATAATAGCCAAGGGTTTTTGCGCAGTGGCGTGCATTGGTAATTTGGGAGGGGACTATGTCCAGCAGTGAACTGACGTGGGCTATTTATGATGATTAAGATTCACAACGGGTCTTCTTTTTGCAAATGTCGGAAAGTAGGTACTTATGATTTAGCGACCTTTCCATAATGTAGTACAGAAAATGGAACTACATATAATAAAAAAAATATAAACATTGGCGTTCCATACTTTATGATTGTTAATTTGTTTATTTTCTGGTTAAATACGAAATATTAGTACTTAGACCACAGATTAGCCGGAGTATAACTTAGCTTAGACTATGGATCAGTCTGGATTACGAAATATCGACCAACACAATTTATAAGGTGCTTCATAAATATCTGCAACGGCTGAAGTGGGTAAAAGTATTGCCTGTATAGATTACGATAGTAAACAAAATTCGGATTTTTTTTACAATACTTACACTACTAAACTAGTAAAAATAATTGTAAACATTTTTAATTTAATTTCTATTGTAAGACTTTTTAATAGTACGTGAACTTGTTGTGGATCTTTAGTTTGTTCATGCAATTGATTTCCGAAACAAACGATTGCTGAATTTTCGTTTACACGCGTTTACACGCATCAAATGAGTCACCATTCGTTACCTGTCAATCTTAATTAACGCATCAATAGTCATGAACAAAACTGTTTTCTTTTAGTTATTGCAATAAGGTTGTATATGTGTCTAGCAACGGTGGAGGTTACAGTCGTCAACAGAATTGTTAATACAGTTTCCTTATCGGGGTTATCAATAGAGTTTGAAATTGTAGCAAAAGTCCTCAAATCGGTCACTGGCTTGCCGAAAGTTGTTTCGAATATCCTTAAGACCATTGAAATAAGGTCGGGTTTATTGTAGCAAAGAAGTGGTCATCCAGGTATTAGTCACGACTTCCCCTTTGGTTCCGCCCATTAGTGTGAAACACCGTTTAGGGGCGCCACAAAAACACCATTTTTCATCCGCTTTATTAAATATTTTGTTTTTCTTTTTAGTTGCAATTTTCCGCGGTCCACTTATGATTTATTGGGCATTTCCTTATTTATGTTCTTTGAGTGCAAGAGTTTAGTTGATTTTTTAGCAAACTTGAAAAAAAAGAAACTTCATTTATTTGGTATCAGTGTTGGGCATTAATCAATTAATTTATCAATTATCTCGTTAATTGACTAAAAAAGTAATTGCAATTAAATTAATTACATTTAAATTAATCGCAACTAAACTTTTAATTGCACCTTGCAATTAAATTAATTTGATTAACATATGTCAATTGTAACTCACAATTAAAATAATTGCAATTATATTTTTTAGTTGTTTTATGAAACAATTAAAACTAACAATTAACTTTAAGTATCAAAACGAAATTAGTAAAAGATTTTGGAAAATTAAACTGTAAGACTCGGATATTTCAATCTCAGATAAAAACGGATGCTCCTCCGATGCACCAATGACTAAAGCAGAACTTTTGATGCTGCATTATTTTGCCGAGGAAAGCCAAGATTTGCAACTCCCCATTAGATATCCTGAGATTAAAAGTGTTTGTATTAAATACAACACACCTTTACCATCGTCAGCTGCAGTTGAACGTCTTTTTTCTTTTGCGACAATGACAAATTTGCCAAAGAGTCACAAACTATGAGACAGCATGTTCGAGAAGAGAGTGGTACTAAAATGTAATTTAAATTATAATTAATTGTTAATTGTAGTAAATCACAACTAACAATTAATTAATTGTTAATTGTTACTACTACAGTTAACAATTAAATAATTGTTAATTGTATTTTTCCACAATTACAATTGATTAATTGTTAGTTGTTGTGGTTATATTTACCAATTAATCAATTGTTAATCTTTAATTGTTTTTGCAATTAAAATTTGCCCAACACTGTTTGGTATAAACACAGTTTCTAAGCATAGTCGATGTTGTATTTCATGTATCTTATTTACTTTGTGTGGTATGCAACATAGAGTATACAACGTGCTTTTTTTGATTAACTATAACATCAACCAACGATGCTTTAACGTAAAAGAAGTGTAAGTCAAAAGAATAAAATGTCTCAGTCGCACTGTGTTGGAGATACAAGTTATTGCAGTTGTATGGAGTTTTGCCAGATAGGGGCTTAAATGTTACGCACATAGTCGCCTTGGTCAATATGAGTGGTAAAAACATCAGAAGTTGCTACTTGTCATAAGACATCAAGTGCATATTTTTATGAAATCTAAAAAAAATGTGATTACTTCGAAAAAACGTTTCAACATGTCGTTCCTGGAGGAGGTCTTACTCTCCTCAATTTATGGGAAATCAAAAGGAACACGTTGTATATCTATCTGAAACTTATATATCATTTTCGTTAAGGATATATTCATGCACATTTGTACTTGGTTTGATTGTGAGTGTGCACAGTATCTCGATCTTTTAATAACGATATTTACAGCCCACATCGTGCAGCAATCAGAGCATGCAGACGCATCGATTGGAACAATACACAAGGGCCAATAAATCGATTGTTCTTTCCATCGATCGTACCTTTCATTATATTCCTTTATTGAAGGTACATACTAGATAGATAAATGTAGGTCACTTAAAACATCTACTACCTAGCTTTACAAGTCTTTAACTTCAATTTACGCTACAAGGCTATAAGATACTAGTAACTTCTTCTGGACAAGTTGGCTTCTGGAAAAATTGCTTTGTTGTCGAAGATTAAAACAAACATATTTTAAAATTACCAAAAGCTGCTGGTTCAATATCTTTGTCCGAGATGTATTAATGTATCCAATTTCTTTGATAGAAGTCACATTGGATGAAACATTTTTTTTAGTGGTCGACCACTTCTGATTCTAGTCTAATTCTCTTTGGGTAATATTGTGATGTCTTAATAATCCTATACAAAATAAAATTATTGATGACCCCTTAAATCAAAATACTCTAAGACGTAAACATAATGTATTTGATGACCTCCTAGCCGAGAGGCGAGCCGGACTTGGCAATCTCTGAGGTCCCGGGTTCGATTTCCGGTCGGTCAGTTTAGAAAAATAACTTTCCAATATAGTCTCGGGTCTGGGTGTTGTGGTACAGTCGTTGTTTCTGGTTTTTGTAACACAAGTGCTTTGGCTATTTACCATAGGATCAATAAAAAAAATACTAAAGAGTCAATACGTTAACAGAAATGTTACTGTAACGGTTAAAAATATGTCATAGATTTTATAACAGTTTTATCCATTGCTCCTTTATAATAAATGCAATCTGCCTTGGAGAAAAATTACATTATTATGCAGTTAGATAACAAATAGTAGTCGCCCTGCAAAGTGGTATAGCTTTAAAATTCATATTCAAAGAGGGTGCAGGTGTGTATAAATTTAAAATGTCCTAGGAGCTCTTCTTAGCTGTTAATGGCTTTATAGAATATTTAAAATTGGTAAAATTCTTAATAGATTGATCTTTTGATTTAATAATCTCATCCTAAGGTTATAAGGCTACTCCATTGAGTATCCTTATCTAAAGAAATTGTCATTTTTCTCTGTAGCCGGGCGAAGTTCACAGAAGTGTCAATAAGCTTTGTTGAAAAAATGTCCTAGTGTGTAAGTTTATTCAAAATGTTTAATTGTTTTCCTTTCAATGTTGTTTTGGAATTTACTGTCATGACGTAAGTTTTTTAATTAATAAATAATAAATAAAATAAAATCTTTTGTAGGCCTGTATGAACCCAAGGATCAAGATCTCTTTGAAACTTTCTGTGCCTTTTTATTAGAATTAAACTAGGTGACATTCTAACTTTCATCGACATTTGGCAGCTTTGGCTTTGATATAAAATTGAACAAGTACCTTAACATATCTCGGCTTTGCACCACAAGAGCTAAATAATTTAGTAAGAGATAGTGAAAACAAAAATATATTTCAGAGTAGACATCAAACAGATTTTCTGTTCTTTCTTATATGCAAAATACTATCAGAGACATTAAATACACTGGAATTATTTTCCAACCAGTAGGATAAAAGTGTCTAAATTGTATTTTATATTCCAGTATCTTTCTATTATTGCTGTTTAAAAGGCAAATGTCGCCATCTTTATAAAGTCTTGATATAAATATCATGCAGTTTCAAGTCTCAATACACGTCGTTTCTCGCCTAGCTGGCGCCGCGTAGGCGGACAGTGCGTGGGTTAAAGAACGCATTACTGTCTTCGCCTTAAGGGGGTTTACAGGGGACGATTTTTCTCACTGTTCACTCGCAGAACTGATAACTGTTGGGGAAGAAACGTTCTCGAGTAGCGGCCAAGAACTGAAAAATGCATCGTGGGCACCGGGTGGACTGACGACCTAGGCAAGACATAGGCAAGGTTGCACGAAGTCGCTAGATACAAAAGGCCCCGAGCCGCTCGCTGTGGCGTTTAGGCCAGCAGTGGACTTCCAAAGGCTTTTGATGATGATGATGATAATGTTTTTTCTAGAATAACTGACATAGGTAGTCTGGAGAATAAGCAAGCTGAAGTGGTAGGCCGTAGAAACAGGCTAGTTTTCTAGTGGAGTCCAGAAATAGGTCGATATCCCGCCCGGTAAAGTGACGCACTAATCACCTTGGCTCTGTTAGGATTCGGAAGACAGATAACGGAGCTGTAGCAAATGCCTATGTCTGTGTAAGTGCATCGTTCACACCACAGAACAGTAGAAATTGTTTATATTTTGTTACATAGTTAAGTAGTTGACCTGTGTAAATACCACTTTTACGTAGCCTAAGGTTCTTCCAAGACTAAGCGTGTATGGTATAGAGAAAATACGCATCCAAGGTTGTACACGAATGTACCTACTTACATGAATGGATAATATGCAACCATTCTATTCTCAGAATATAATAATTGAATTAAACATATTTTTGTCACTTATGCATACTTAGTAGTGAAAGGAATGGTTTAACCTAAATTTGCACAACAGCTTTTAATAGAGAACGATTTAAAAAATACTATGTATTATGAATTTTACAGCTATCTGGGGAGTAGCCGTACAGTTTCGAATATTGACACATCCCATAGGTCTCGGTTATGTTACCATACTTTTTAATTGGTTGGCTGATCTTTGGGCAGTGTTTGGGCCTGGTCTGTCTTTTTTGTAGTAAGGCCCTTATCATCTACTTAATAGGTATCACTAATGTAAATCGCTGATATGGAGAGGGGGGATTTCCTAACACAAGTATTTATTTACTTAAAAGGAAATCCTCAATCACTACAATAGATGTAAAAAATAAAATAAAAATTGGTACAGAATAAAAAAATTGAATTTGAATATGAAAGTCACTGGGGCAGGCCTATGTTCAGGTGAACGTCCTATGGCTGAAATAATAATGATGACGATTTTTTATGAATATTATGGTAGTTTCTTGAAAGCTTATTAAAATAAGTATAGTATAACTCAGCAAGCCCATGATTGAATATCACTGGGAAATTATCCCCACCTATCTTATCTAAGTACAGCCGGACAAAGTTTATCATTTTAAATTTAAACTAACAAGCTGTACAAAGGAGTTATGTGAACATCCCAGAAAAGCCACTTTAATTAAATATCTTCAGACCTGAGTTTGCGCAGGCTCCGACCAGGAATCCTGGGGTATTAAACCTTGCATAACTTGTCTACCTTAATATTTCCAAGGGAATTTCTCAGCTCATAAATTAAAAATGTTTGGTATTTTCTTGAATACGGATGTAGCTATTGCTAGTAACTTAGAGTCCCTTGGGAAAGATGCAAACGCTTCTTTCTTACTAGTATTCTCTCTTTCCAATCGTTTTCTATTTCTTCCTTTTTCCTTTATAGTCAGTGCAATGACCTTTGCCAAGTCGACTAGGAAGACATTTTAAAGTTATTTCTATTTATTTTAAGCTATCTACTTTTATGGAATACGTACGGTTCGTAAAATACACAGCAATAACTAAATTAACACAACAGTTACACACAAACGGAGACTTAGAACAAAAAAATATAAACAGAAGCATGGGCCTGAACATACACAATGGAAACCAAAAGACAGCTAAATCTAAACCCAAAAAACGAAGGTGTGACTTGACCAGACTTGATTGACCTTTGCCCATCGCTGGGACTGATAATATAATGTAAAAAAAAAAACAATTTCATACAAAAATATTAATAAACTTGTTTTAATAGCAAAAAGTACCTTGAAACATTTTAACACAACCGCAAACTTTATTAGCATTACATATGTTCAAATATTTAATCACCTTGCCAAAACTGCGAGTACAGTAAAAAACATCAAAACACCGCCTAATAGAGTTCAAATTATTTTAACACATTAGTTGCCCCTTCATGTGAGTCAGTGAGACATCAAAGCAGGGGTATTACACACCCTATATTTTAGGGGCTGTCTTTGATCGATAATTCTGCCCCGTATTCTAATACAAAATAAAAGTTATATGGGTCATATTAGATACTGTTAACTTTGAAATTGAGTACGTAATCTAGTTTGCGTCAACCCTGACCTTTATCAAAAATTTACCAACTTTCGCTAGAACCATCAGTTACAGATGTAAATAATGTCACAGAAAACAAAAGCGACACAAATTGCTTAGGATTTCTGATAAAGAAAGTTTCTGACATATTGAACTGTTGCCTACCGCTGGACTTGGAGCTCAAGGGGATAAAATTTACGCTCAATAATGTAATTTCCAATACTCGCGTTTCAATCGAGTATTAATTGAAAACAAAACTTTGTAGGAAGGGAGAAAAGGGAAAATCTTTTTTTTTTACTCGTTTAGCTTGTATTGTGACCAAACCTTGGATGTCAAACTACTTTGTAAGCATGTGTAATCTGGAAGACGATACAATAAATTGATTAAGTAGAGCTGATCTTGATGATAGCTATATATAACTTTTCAAGGCCTACTAGAAAAATGATCGAGTTCTTGATCGTTTAGACGAGGCATATTAATTAAATTGTAAAATTATTTATGTCATCATCAGGACGGCCACTGCTGAACACAGGCCTCCTCCAATGACTTTCAACGGGGGGATTGCCGATACTCGCCACGCTTCGCAGGCGGGTTGGCGAGCGCAGTTTTTTATAACATTTCGCACGCAGACACTGCTGCCCGTCTCGTGCTACAGGAATTAGTCGCCTATTACGACACGCCTCCTGTTGGCGGTGGGGAAGTGTATTATTTACGGCGGTCCCCACACGGCATCATATTGCAGTGATATTTACTGTAATATTACCATAATCAATAGTTTTAAAAAGCTTGAGCATACGGGCAAAAACTACGCAAGTATATTTAAGCTATGTACTCTTACAACCAACTTTTTGCAGTATTTATCAAGAAAAAAAGGAAAATCTTCATTCCTAGATTGCCCTTGTAAATCTTGGACTGGTTTATCTAAAAATATTAGTACCTATCTATTGTTTGGATACATTCCAACTCGTTAACTAAGTTTGACTACTTAAATAAAATCGGTATTGATTTTGCATTGTGATTATTTTACAAAATTTGTAGAAGTATTGTTTAGCTAGTTAACCCCTACTTTTATAACTAACTTTCTTAACCTATTGGATGCCAAGCGATCGTATGAGACCGAGTAATATTAAAATTTCTTCTCGCCTTGCTGAGCTGAAAGGTTAAAGAATAATGAAGAAGAGCATAAAATGATCAATGTAGAATAAAGACGAATTTCCATTTATCTACAACCACATTGTTCAGTCGAGGTCCATCAAAACAAATAACAATGCGGACTCTTGGCACGGATATCTCTCAATTTTTAAGATTGTTTTCAAGGCAAGAGTAGCCTTGGCACAGGCTGTCCTCGGTGTCTGGACAGCATCCAAGACGCGTCATAGCCTCGTGTACATCTACCCTATAATAAAAATTGCGGATAGTTTTCTATTGCGCTAGACGCAAGGCAATAAAGAGGATGTGACGCCATTTTAATGTCTACGTTTTTAATCTGTGGACTGCAATATTTTTGACTTGGACGTCTTTTTTTCTTTTGTTAACCTTAGAAGGCCTCGGATGGACGTCTCTCGTTTTTAGTAATGTGTTTGTTCCTATTTGAAACGGTAGATGAAAGTATCGACGTGTTAGTGTTGTTACCTTATGTTTTGTATAAGTAGGTACGAATATGCATACCTAATGTCTATTTAATTGGATGATGTGTCCGTTTATTTGTTTTTAATTTATTTTAAATTCCTTTTTGACAAAACAGTATCAACTGAATCGTCACGTAAAAATATTCAGGAAACATTGTAATTAAGCGTAAAATTTCCCTAAATCATGCATACAGTATTAACATAATTAGTTCATTAATATTTCAGGAATGTTGTTTACATATATTAACAGAAATTTACATGAACGTCGTCTGTTCTGTAACGTATGTAAACGCTCTTGTGAACAGCTTTTACTTAGATTATTTTAATATCGTCGTAATGCGACCATGTTTGTGTCAGCATGAAAAGCCGTAAAGATATCGCGAGAGAATATTTTAATAACTTGACTTCAAAAGTTAAGCGACGGAGTGTGTAATGTATTCCTCATAAAACTAAATATTAAAATAAATTCATCCAACAATTGCACCGATTATTTTGCCCCGAACTAAGGAGAGCTTGTATTATAGTGACTACATAATAGACACACACGACTCATCGCACAAACAGATGAAGCATTCGCCCTTTACGGGATTCGAATCCGCGACCGCCTGACTTTGTAGTCCGTAACGCGAACCACTAGACCTAGACGGTCGTCAAATAATGATGCTGATAAAATAAAGTAACTTTTGAGGTGAATAAACTGATTCATGTTTAATTACGAAAATAAAAAACGTTTCGTTACTAACGACATTGTTCTAGAGAAAAAAAAACCTTTTTTTTACTATCTCTTTAAAAGTGGTAAAGAAAACGAGAACCAACGGCTCAAAGTTCCCTTTGCGGTCCGACGTGGAGTAGCACCATTCCAACGAATTAGTTATTCACAAAGCGAGGATTACCGTTTCCATTCCACACGCATTATTGGTATGCAGCATTCAACGGGCCTTGGGAGTTCTTTGTTTAGTTGAAGAGCTATTAGGTAGCTTAATTTAGTCCCAGATATTTATACGATGGACCAAATTAGACGAAAGAATCCCAAGTGAAGAAAAAATCTAAGAATACTTGATTGAAGGCATATTGATTCTTTATTTTAGTCCTTAACCTAAAATATTTTTGGTTTTGAAGTTCGTTTCGAATATGCATAAGGTAGAGTAAATAAAAGTAAGTTTTTAAAAGATTACGATCGCCGTCAATCAATTAACTACTTAATCTGAATAAATCGACACGCTAAAGGAATGCAATGTGGCTAATAACATCAGTCTACAGCACACGTCTCGTATTAAAATAGTTTTTAACGACCAAACAGTTGCATATTAAAAGCACTATGTAAATATCGATCCTCATAAGCAAAAGCGGCACGTCCTGTAGGATATCCTCGGGGCGGTTAGTTCGTTTCCGCGCCGCGTAGAGCGCGCACGTCGCGTTTCGATTCCGGTTACCAAAATTAAACGGTACGGTCTAACAAATCGCGGAGTTCTAACTCTATTGTCAGTGTGAACTCGGCATTGGGATGCGTGTTTAAAAAAGGAAAAAAGTTTTCGCGCCTTTTATCTGCAGTTCCTTTTTTATGTGATCAGAAGAAAAGACTTTCAAAATGTATGTGGATGAAGTATAGTGTTTGCCTTCTTTCATTAGAATTTTTTATTTTTGTTTATATATAAATATATTTTTAGTAATCGTGGTAAATGGCAGTAATTCAAATATCACTAATAATGCAGACAATGCCTACGTATTTCTTATTCTTACAGATTGATTTCTAATAAACGTTTTGCTCTAAGATTTACTTAAATAATGATCTTAATTTGTTTATTCGTATTTGAGATCGCTCGATTAATCTCTCAGATACCTAAATTACTCATAGATCTTCCTAGATTGGTTTTCGTTATCCAAATAACGATAAGAAGACGTATCGCGTCAAGTTTCTTCTTCGGTATAAAATAGTGCAGGGTGTGAACAGTCTGACCTATGTATTTCTTACGTTGCTGGTAGACGAAAGATAGGTTGCAAAACCTTTTTCTAATCCAAAAAAATCTCCATTGCCTTATTTACCTACTAGATCAGCAGTTGGTCTAAGAAAAAGTTGAGATGGCATTTCTGCTTTTCTTTCACCTTCTACAAGCAAAACATTCAATTTTAAATCAACATTTAACAAACCCTAGCTTGCTAAAGTAAATAGATTTGAATGAGACCAAGAATATTTTTTTTCTAGAGAAAGTTTAGTGATAGAGTGCCTCTATATCTAAAGCACAATCAGTTTTTTTTTTGTAAATTCTAATGAATTTTGGAATGATACTTTTTTTTATGGTGCAATTGTATTTACACAATTACTTATTATTATACCTAGTTCAAACCCCAATCTAGAATCTAGTTCTAAAGAATGTATCTCAGTAATGTATTTTTCTATGAACAATGGTCTGAAAAACACTACAAAAAAACGCGAGACTCAAATGGTGGTGGTAATTCGAGTGTTCTGACTCTGTGCTTCCGTTTGACACAATTTTTGGGACAACCTGTATAAATATAATATGTAATGTACATGTAGTTATAGGTATACTGTAGCATACACCCCGACGCAAAACTTGCATAAATCTCCTTGTTTAGACCACATGTTCATACTCTTAGCGCGGAGGTAATATTAATTCCACCATATACGAGTACCCTTTTATCCGCAACTTCTTACATCTCAAGTTCTAATTAAGTTTAGCTAAGTAAACCGAGCTCCAACTCCCACAGATGATAAATTAGATGAGCGGCGCAACTTGCTTCCGTCTGCATTGTACTTTGTACTATTACTAGCGTAATGTAAAGAACTTTGCATTCGCAAGTCGTTAAAGTTTTCTAGTAAAAAGCACTGTTTTAAAACTGTTCGTTTTTATAACCTTGCGGTAGGTTAGCAGCCAAGTTGGTGGCTACGATTTTAACACATTCGGTTCGTTGCAATAAAACTTCTATGTTTAGCGTGTATTTACATGTTTAAGTGTTAGGTAAAGATTTTGATATTTTACGGTAAGGCATTTTGAATCACAAAACTATTATAGGCGACGCACTTGAATGCTGTATTTGCGATTGCATCCCAAAGATCAAAACATCCAATAAGTAAAGTATTTATATGTAGCTTGACTATAATCATCCATCAGACACACTGATCTAAACTTGACTGACTACCTTACTTATTTATTTATATTTATGATCGTTCCCGCTTCAGATCATATTGAGGTCTGGTGTTCAACAGTTGAGCTAGGCATTTATATAGACTGATGATGATAGGGATATTGGATATCACTATACCTTAACCGCAAAATAAATAATAGTACCTTAACCATCAATACATCATATAAATACCAAAATACCTACCTACTTTTCTGTATACGGGTTGTGAAGTTGCATTGCAGCCTTAGGGCTCTTTTAAGCAGGCAGGACATCAGTCTAACTCATACTCAAATCGTTTATACTGTTGGTAGTTCCCATATTTTTTTCCAACGCATCATCATCATCATCATTTCAGCCATAGGACGTCCACTTCTGAACATAGGCCTCCCCCAATGACTTCCAGATTGGCCGGTTGGAAGCGGCCTCCAGTCCAACACAGTTGTCATACAAAATAACGTACAATTTCTCGTGTGCCACCAATGTTTGCAGGACCAAACGCACGATTGACGTCCTGCTTGAAACGTCTTATTTGGAAGAGTCGTTACCTTCAATTGTTTGTTTGTCTGTCTTTAACAATCTCGAGTGTTCAACTCTTTACCGGTGTCGCACACGCCTCTCGAAATAGATCAAAGTCGTTGCGATCAGCATCGCGATTGGAAGTGACTCGGATGCGAGACATCCGGAGTTCCTTGTATTTGGGTCGTCAGGAGTTATTTGGAATTCGACGCGTGAGGGCGTGAGCACTTGATGTGATGAAATTACGACTTTCGAATGATAAAATTAGTAAAGCATTTGTAGGCTCCCGATGTCCATCAACAACTAAAACTATACTACACTGCATTTGCATCGTATACACTTAGGTGTAAGTAGCTAAAGCAATTGTGTTATCGAAATCGTAAACAACGAAAGTACCTACTACAACATGCAGACCCAACCCAACATAGAAAAGTTCGTTTTCTAGACCCGACCGAGAATCGAACCCCGGTCCTCAGAGATGGCGACGCCAAGTCGGCATCTCGGATATGAGTTCGTCTAGGTTATAGTTTAAATCTGGATTAAAAAATATCATCATCATCTTCAGCCTTTCTAAGTCATTGCTAGACATAGGCCTCTCCCATAGAACTACTCAGCGGTTCTGAGCCGATGCAGCCTCCGCGGTCGCCAACCTCGACTAGGTCGTCAGTTTACCGGGTGGAAGGCAAAAACTGTACCTTTTTTTAACAATTAGTGATAAGTATTGTGATTCAAGCAGTGGGGCAGCACAGGCATAGCTAATTTCAGATGGCGCTTGATTTTATTTAAAAAAAAATGTTTTTCTATGCTTGTTAATAAAAACACACACACGTTTTAAAACCATTAAGAATGTAGTATTACATCCTCATGTTTTCAACCTATGATAACCATGAAGATGTATACGTAGGTATCTTCATGTTTACAACCTATTATAAATAACCTTTATCGTAGCGGCCAGTGGCAGCGGTGATAATTTAGATTAGATCAGTACATACTCAGTAGCAGCAGAGACAGAACCATTGATCACATAACTTCAAGTAGGTAGTTATCCTATCAAATAAATATAATCACTACGGGCTGGACCAACTAGACCATAGACTTCGAATACGTTACGATAACTAGACCAAGCACAATGGGACACCTATCGGAAATTCGGAATAAATGTGCAGTGTGTTTTCCCATTGTCGTACAATTGGCATGCAATGTAGGAATCTAGGTAGGAATTTTCACATTTGACTGTATTAAAATGTTGTACCTGCATCCCGATTAGGCTAAATCTCGGTAGAAGAAGGTCGTACAAGTAAATTAAATATGTATTCTAATGAAATCCAATTTTGAAGCATGACACATTGAAAATTCAGAACCACAAAATAAAAACAAAAACAAAAGATGGCTGAACCGCCCCATCCGGTGGCGCTTACCGATGCGTTCAGTAGCGAGTTATTTTGAAAGCATTAAATCAGTGCGGCTCGCGCGGTGACTAATCATACCGCACTGATGATAACTTAATTGATATGTATTGCTAAGTTCAATAACTTGAACTGAGTTTTTATTTTACATTTAAATAAATACTTATCTTCAGCTGGCAAAACTAGTTTAACACACTTTTATTAAGTTTACTTGTAACTAACAAACAGCTTACTGTAAGCAAATCTTGAAAATCGTTTTTCCCACTTCTATTACTGTTAAATCGATTAAAAACTTTGTAAGTTTGTGTCAATCGGATGATACAATAATTTGACATCATCATGCTGATCTGATGATAGAGCCAGGAGATGGCTCTTTAGTGGCTTCGTGTTTGGGCTTATTTAATTCGTTTTGATGAGCCCAATACATATAAAAGTGTGTTTACTAATATTTAAAACTATCATATCCAAATAAAAAATATTAAAAAAAGTTTGCTTGCATTAAGCTGATAACAAAGCTGGGGTAAAAGATAGATTAAAACACTGTAATACGTAAACAAAAAGACATGATTTAAGGGTTATTAATGTTGCTCGTCATTCTACGCAATATTAAGCACTGTTAACTACTAGTGTTAATAAAACAAGGAAGTTGGCTAACAGTTTAATTAGACGGCACTCGGTAATGAACTGAGTCGCATGTTAACTCCTACGCGTTATTACACTTGACCGTAACATGCGCTAGTCATGGCCTGGGCGTTTTCAAGTCTGGTTTATAGTCACTATAGTTGCGCACTAATTTTATTATTATTGGACTAATTAAATAATTCTCCTTGCAGTTACTTCAATCACTTATAAAGGGTGAATTCATAAAACGATCTTTTCTAATTTAGATCGAGTCTGGGTGTGCTGGGAGACACTTTTGGCAGAATACTTTGCCTGGAAGCTCGTAACACAAGGACGTTAATTCCTTACTTCGAGACCATGATATTCGATCGACCATATTTATCTCTAAACTAGGAAAACTTACATGCCGACTACAACGGATAAACCTAATACTATTTACTTACCATGAAATCGCTAACTGCGTAGAATAGTCCCGCTATTTTCAACGAATAAATTCGTTTTTTTTAAAACTTTATTGCAAAAACTTAGAAGTGCACAAAAAGTCTACTTAATGCTAGAACTAATGTTTAAATTCATCCCTTTGCCATTGAATTACTGAGTATTCAGAATTTTTTGCATTTTGGTTTTGTGCTGTAATATCGCTCTCACCACACCCCGATAACGTCTGCAGGAACGAATAATTAAATAGGAAATGTCAATGTACCGTAACATGTTTCTTGTTTTTTAAGCTGCTCCCTCAGCAAGTGCTAACTATTGCTTATTTTTCCTCGCCCGTCTAAGTGTTGCCCGATTTAGAAGCGCCGCTCCCGTCCCCTCGTGTCGTGAGTCAAGCAAATTACGGCTTTTGTGATTAATGCGTGCTATTCCTGGATAGATCCTTCACCCATTGCTACACCTTCCTTTGTTCCCAAACGTTTATTATAACAGATATGGCATCGGTAGATACCGGACAGCCGCTTACGTTTCGTGTATGAATAGGGTTTAAAAACCTCAAGTAATGATGAATTATGTAATTTCTCAAAGCCGAAACCTTTTAACAGCTGCTTCATACGCAGGGTCCTAATTCTTTAATCTATTGTGTCAAGGGGTTCGTTTATTTTATATCATTAATTGCTTTTGTGTTGTCATTTTATTATGTACGAAAACCAGGTGGATTCTATTGTTGGGGTGGATGATTATAGTAACGTAGGAATAGGAAAATTCCTAGATAGATGTGCAATTTTCAAATAAGGTGAAATACTTAGTTCAGTAAACTATTGTACATTTATGGCCCCAGAAACCATGTCTGTGTATGATGAGGATTATGGCCTGTAAACTGAGCTAGTATCGATGATTCACCCTCCAAATACTGAGACGTGAAGCCATCGGAATGCTGCTTAATACTGCATATACGGACGAAAGTGAGTAGGAATTATAGGATCACCAAACCTGATTCCCTCTCAAAAAATTAAAATGATGTAACAGTAAAGTATTTCGTTGTTCGTTGTACTATAAAGGGAGAAATAACTGAAATAAAGACTTAGGCGGTCATTAGTTTAAAATAATGCCATTGAGTTTAATAAAAGCCATCCGTTCTATAAGTTGAAAAAATAAATTAATTAAACATTCATTGGCTAGCACTATACACTACAACAGGTATTAATGCAATACGTAGCTAAGTAGTGTACCTACGTATTTTGTGATTTGTTTTTTTATAAAAATGCAACAAGAATGTTTTAAATAATTTATTAGATACTTTCATATAATTTTTATATTTGTGTAAATCCCTTTTTTATGCGATCTACCTCGTCAACATTAAATATTATGAAATGTATTATTTATGTTGTATATATAAAAAAATATTGCTAATTTCAATAAAATGCAGAAGCAGAATTCTAAAACGCGACCTATGTATTGAAACCCTGAGGGCCATGCCACACTGGCGGATTACAAGCGTTTTCAAAGCGGAGCGGCCACGCAGCGAACACGCCGCGTGTGCGCGGCGAAAACGTCGCCGCTGCGCAGCGAATACGTTGCGGACGCGCAACAATTTCGCCGCGGAGAGAAGCGTGGCCGCCATTTTGTACACTCGCATACCAAAACCCCCGCTCCCGCGCTACTTTAGTTGTTACAAAGTGACTAATGTGAGTGGGTAACGTCATGGCTTTCTTGACAAATACAGACTTTGATACAGAGCTACTTATCAGTGAAATACAAAATCGTCCTGTTTTATAGGATCAAAATCAGAGAGACTACAAAAAACAAGCGTGGGAAGAAGTTTGTAATTTATTGATAAAAGACTTTGAGTCTAGTCGAGTAGAGTAGTAGTCGCTTTCATTCAGTCTTTGATTCAGATTGGTTGTTATTGGATCCTCCCAATATCTTCGAAGTATTGGTTGACGATTCTTGCGTCGTCGAAGTAACAAAGCTAACAGCAGTATTTCCTCGTCGGAATCCATTCTGTTACTGAGTGTATCGTTCGCCGCTCACTCAAGGCGGAAACGTTGCGAAACCGCGACGCGTACGCTCCGCGTCCGCAACGTTTTCGCTGCGTAGCCGCGACGTTTTCGCTGCGCACCCGCGGCGTGTTCGCTGCGTGGCAGCTCCGCTTTGAAAACGCTTGTAATCCGCCAGTGTGGCATGGCACTTAAACTAACAATGAGGTGTCCACATTAAATAAATATATATATGTATTTTCGAGCGATGCGTGTAGTACTAGGTACCAGTAATCCTATGAGTTTGAGTATTAATACTATTATATTGTACTAAACCTCGAAGAATCGAATCTATCATTGACTTTCTAAATCTTTTCTACCTAAAGACATAAAAATTCAGCTGCGGGTGGTATTTTTTTAGTTCTATATAATCTTGTACTTGTGTTATTCATCAATCATGATTTTTCACTGTCCTACTATCCACAAATTGTAATGTAAATTTATTGCGTTAAAGCTTCGTTTAATATTTTAAAAAGCGTATAATGTAAGTATCTACATAGCTGTATAAAAAAATGGCAAGCAATCTTTAATATTTAGTAAGGTCTCACACAGTGTAATTATAACAGCGTAATGTACACTTATGTTATGACGCAATAAATGAATATAAATTAAATATATATTATCAGTCTTACGTCTCTCTTGCAATCGCTCGCTTACGCTTCGATGTGGATTGGTCCACTTTAGGGTGGACATAATCCAAATCACGTTGAATCACCGCTTGTTTCAATTCCAAATATTGCTAGTTAATCCCCTCATGCGACGTGTCTGATTCCCTCAAGCCAATCCCTATCCCTCCGATCGGATTCGGAGCACGGTATTCCAAATAGGATTGGTAGCAATGCTGACATACTATTTTGGTTAATAACAATTAAGTATAGTTAGATCGTAAATAGAATATAGCATGTAATAATATTCTAGATGTCAATAGCAGGTTAACAACGTGAACTCCAAGTCATATCCATTGTTGTTTCTTTTTGTAGATAGGTCTTAATGAAAATAATTCAAATTCAAATGTTTATGGCACACATGTGGATAAAATGAAATAGATAAAATTTAAAATTAAGTCTCTATGCCGTTTTACTCAGTAAAAGTATAGCACTCACTTGGCAAGGTTTTACGGTAACAGAAATAGTAACTATTTCTTAAGCCCGACACCGAGTTATTGTTTTTGTGATTTGACTAAACTTATTAATTAGTTGGCTAAGAAATAACGTTGTCTGAAATGTTTATTTAACAAAAAATTCAGTAAAACCTATTTATTTCTGCAAATAGGCCGAAGCTGAACGCTGTACGAAAGCCGTAATTTTCTAAGGGTATCAATATTGAGCACGCGATTTTTTTTTTGTTACACGTACAGTTAGGGTGAATTAAATGTCCTTACTTAAGTAGTTAGAAATAGACTTCAGTAATTTGTTAAACCTATTTATTTCTGCAAATAGGCCGAAGCCGAACGCCGTACGAAAGCTGTAATTTTCCAAGGGTATAAATATTGAGCACGCGACTTTTTTTTGTTACACGTACGTACAGTCAGGGTGAATTAAATGTCTTTACTTAAGTAGTTAGAACTAAACTTCAGTAACTTGTTAAAAAAGCTAATACATTCTTACAACTTTTTACTCACTTTATGGATTCTGAAATTCGAAACGGTAAGTTTTCTTTCATCATCATCATCACTTCAGCCATAATCTGCTAAACTCAGGCCTCCTCCAATGACTTCCGTCTCGTGTTACAGGAATTAGTCGCCTCTTACGACAATCCGATTTGCAGTGTATTCTTTACGGCCGTTTTCTTTATTCCTTCTATTAAAATTAGACATTCACGTTTTTTTTTTCGATAGTGAAACTAAGAAATTTAATGAGTGATATGTCTAAGGCCACCAAGTATCTGACACTAACGTTTGACTAACAAAAATATTTTTTAATATTTTTTTAATTTATTATTGTCTCTTAAAATTTTATCAACAAAAACACTCATAGAAATCGAAGAAAACACCCACTACAACGCGTGTATCGTGTTATGCATAAATAAATAATTTTATAGCGTTTTCGTTCTAAGTCTCAAGGCTCGGATACATGCACCCGGAATTTTTCAGAACTCCATAGAAAACGGCTCCGGACAAGCCCGGATTAAATCCGTTTTGTATGGGGTTCTGAAAAATGAGTCCGAGCCTAATAATATTATTATATTGCTGCGTTTGACTAAGTAGGTGTGAGGCCTAATCTTGCTGCAATATGATAGGCGTAGCAACCTGTGGTTAGCCGAGCTTTGATACTTGTCACTTGGCTACTTGGACGGGAGTATTGCAACAGTATGTCGGTAAGCCTTGCGGTTAGTGTCTGCCTCCCTGTTGCATAACACTGCAGTTTCATTGTAACTTAAAGAACTTTAACGATATACCTTAAGATGATTTTTTACTGGTTAAATAAGTAGCTATTAAAATACAAGGCAATCATACAGTCTACAGATAAGAATGGGCTAGTTTCCTAAAAAAATCTAATTAGTCCGTCAGTTGGATTGACAGAAAATATTGGACACGTATTTTTTCTTTTCTGAATCAAATAAAAAATTATGAAGATATAGCCCGTTAAAGTTCCGCGTAACGTCACGCCTTACGACACTATTTAGCAAGACGTGACGTCACGTGCTCATCTTGATGCGCGTTATCTTCGTCATGTTTTGTTTGATTGACAAAAGACAAAATATGGGTCCAACATTTTTTGATAATCTAACTGACGGACTAAATAGAATAATCATTTTTTGACACAGGAAACTAGCCCTAACTGACAAAATTGTGCAGATCCATCAAACTTTGTGTAGCGTTGTATTTGTGTGCCAATAAAATTTACTTAACTTGGAAACAATTTATTATTATCACAGATACATCAAACTACTGCAGATAATAATGACATAAAAATAATAATTCTTGTTGTATTGTTCTAGGTCCGCGCCATGGAGCAACGGCTGTGCGAGTGGCCGGCGGGTGCTGATGGCGCGCCCAGAGCCATCTCGCGGCTAGAGGGCCAGATTGAAGAACAGGTTTGTAATAAGGTAGTCTTATCTTCATCAATGTAAACTTTACGCTTACTTTAAGCTTGGTTTTTGCCTTAATTTTTTATTATTTTATTCACAATATACTTAGTGATTTATTATGCTACTTAGAAAATACTAACTTCTTGCCTGTGGCGCGCACAAATAACGGACGTGAATTACTTTTTATTTATTTTTATTAATGAACGCATCTATTACAAATGGCGTCACTTCCTCCACTCGGTTTAAAAACTACTACGTCACTGTCAATCTGTCAACAAAACAAAGAAACGTCATGTGGGCTGTTTTGTTGTTGTGACGTATGCAATCGATGTTTTGAAAAATGTTTTCCTGGAAAATATTTCATTTTATGACTGGATACGACAAAACTGCTGATGTCTTTAACAAATATCGCAATTAACCTATCAAATGATGTGACAAGTTTGATTAATATTATACAAAATTGCTGAAAAAAATACTTAGAGAAGTGAACCCTGCCCGAAAACAGAATGAAGGTAGACAATTTTTAGTTATTTAGTTGTTTGTGTAGTTGTAGTACACAAATTACACTTAACTTGTGTTGGTAGTAAAATTTATGGGTTTTCTACTTAGTTCCATAATATTTTACTGTTAAAGTTAAATTGGTTATGAATTAGCTTTTCTATGAAATCTTACCCTATCATCCAGCATCTAAGGTGTTAGTGTGTAAATTTTATTTTCCTGATAGTTTACAATCTATGTTGTTACAGTGCTATTACAGTACAAGTTCTTGTTCAAGTTATAATAGGACATAGGTGAAGCAGTCTAAGAAAGCGGTTTTTAAATCCACATAGTAGTTTCAGAGATTATTCCAATACACAGATAGAATTAACAAAGATTGATTTTAGTATGGCATGACTTATAAAAAAATCAGCAGCCTAAAAAGAAACATGTTGATTTTTGAATGATTTAATGAGTCTATTAAATTATGTTTCCTGATATTGTTTCAGAAACAACTAAGACTCCAAGACGCGAAGCAAGTAGAAGCAAAGGCAGCCCGAATAAAAGAGTGGGTGACGAACAAACTTCGAGAGCTGGAGCAGCAAAATCAGCTGCTTCGGGAACAGAACGACCGCTGCAACCAACAGTTAGAGCTCTTGCGGAACCACATTGCAGCACAAGGAAGCAGGAATTGTGCTGTAAGTCTGAACTTTCTTTTTGTTCCTCTAACAGCTAAATGTTAAAACAACTCTTATTGTATCGGCTTGGTAATTTACTGTCATTATGACAAAATGACAAATGTGTCATTATTTTATGGTCAATTATCAACATCCATTATGCTCATGCAAGCCACATAAGAAAAAAAAAAAAAAAAAAAAAAACCCATTATATATTGTTCCATGTAAAATTCAAAAATAAATTTGAATTATTATTGTTTTTTAATTGCTTTGAAATCAATAAATAGATAAGTAATAATTTGGGTATGATACGGTGACATCATCGGTTGTTATTGCATTTTTCATTTTGACAGATCATTAAAAGTACCTACATATAAATGATTGGTGGTATCGGTGGTGTCAACTACCCTTTTTCTTGGTACAGTCACATTATGTCAGGATGATAAGTCATAATAGAGTCTTAAATGAGTATTGTGTAGTTGGGGTTAATCCCTTTAAATACCCAAGTAAAGAAATTTCATCCAATCCTAATACTAAATTATTTAGCTTGCATTCATCAATTGATCAATCTTCAAATTGTTAATAATTCATACCTTAACCTAATTTATAACCATAGTTATCATTGAAATAAATCATCATAAGCTATGCTTCGCAGTCCCTATAACTATAATTAACTCCCCAGTTTCTGCCCACTCGAGCGAGCCTCTCCCTCGAAGTGAGGACTGAGGAGGGCTCGCCCCGTTCCGCATCCAGCCTCTTGGCCTCAAATCGAAGGCGTTCAGAGAGCCTCGAAGGGCCCCAGGTAGCCTAGACATTTTTAGGGCTATAATTTTTTTGCTGACTCATTCTGTTGAGCTAAGAGCCAGTAGCAGTATAACTAACCAACAATTTATGTCTAGTTCAGTTTAATTCATTAAAGCTAAAATATCTAATTGTTTCTGTATCATTCTGCTGCCGGCTCAAATATGGATCCTGTTGTTAAATTCTATTCAGTTTATGTGATGAAATTTACATCAATGGCAAATGTAAATAATTCCATAATTAATCACCCTTTGCCCTTGTAGTGTTGCACTTCCTTGTTTAAGATTATTTCTATCCTTCTTTTTTTTCCTTTCTTGTGTTTGTCACAAAATAATTTTAATCTAGTTTTTTGTTTAAAAGTTCTTTAACAACATACATTAAATTCAGCTTCAGAAGTATCAGTGTCAGCCATTTAAAATTCTGTTTGCTGAAATTTTCCAGTTAAATAATTTGAATTTATTTTGTTTAAAATTTTTGTAACAATATTATGTTACTATATTTTTGTAATTACGTATTTAACTGCATGAAATAGAGGCAAGAAAACTTTTCTTTATTTGCAGCAAAGAGTACTGTTAGTTGACACATAATATAAGGTCTCATTCAATAAGTCGATTTATGAAATCATAAATCTCCTTAATTTTTTAATATGAATGTTTCGTGAAATAATAGTCCATAGCTTCATTGAATATCTAATAATCATGATAAGACGACAATACAATAACTACACCATTTATTATATTAAAATACCTACTTAAAACTTTGCAAAAAATATGTTCATTTTTTCATTTCAAATCGTCACCCGATGGGTACCTATAGACGGCGGTAGCCGAAGAGGTAGACCCAAAAAAAGATGGTGTGACGACTTGGTTAACTTAACGAGGGATTGGGAGTCATTGGCGATAGATAGAGATCGATGGAAGAGTCTGGGGGAGACCTTTGCCCAGCAGTGGGATTGAAAAGGTTGATAAAAAAAAAAAAAGTTCATTTGATCCAATACTAACCGAATAGACTAAACTATCACCTAACGTTCCTTCTCTTCGCCAGCTACCAATAAACTCATCAGAGCCCCACTACAGTACCCCAGTGAGGCACCGCCGGAACCTCTCCATCGGTACTACCAACCTTGCTAACAACGTCAGCACTGCCAACCAGACGGTGTTGAACACAATGAACCGAACGATGGATGAGAGGACCACCGCTAGTTTACTGGCCGATGACTTAGCGGTAAGATAATTTTGTTCTGAGGGTAGTGTAAAAATAATTCTATCGTTAGGTGTTCTCAGTATACAGCAATGGTAGCTCACACACCTGCCCATTTAGATAAAACTAGATGTGTAGCCATAGTCTGAAATGGTCTGGCTTCCCTACCTATCTAAGGGATACGAAGGTCTAATGGCAATCAGCTCCAATGTATTATAAAATCTTGACTGGCCGCATCATGCATCATAGCGTTGCAGGATACGCTAGGAACTAGACCACTAGGAGGAAGACATAAATAACTACCTTTATAATTCAACTTCGATCATAGGGTTCCATAAAATGTATATCAAGCAATATTTTGAATTTTCCGAACCCCTCGGCACGTCCACCGCAGGAATATTTCCATGTCTTCCTCCCCATTGTAATCGTGACGCAATTTTTGGATGACCCCTTTGCGTTTGAGTTTCGCTGACACGCACAACTTTTGGGACGTGAGCAAGTGCCCTATAAACATAAACATGGTAGATAGATGAGTTTATTAAGTAAACGCAATACTGCTTTAAATATGTATGGATCTATCGTGTTTCGTGTAGTGCTTCCGAGTATCGATAGTTTAGCTATTTTTGAGAGGAATATGGTAATGGGCTAGTTTCCAAAAAAAATCTAATTAGTCCGTCAGTTTAATTAACTGAAAATATTGGACACGTAATTTTTCTTTTCTCGCAAACAAAAAATTATCAAAATATAGCCCGTTAAAGTTCCGCGTAACGTCACGCCTTGCGACACTTTTTAGCAAGGCGTGAGGTCACTTGCTCACTTTGATACGCTTTATCTTCGTCATTTTTTGTTTGATTGACAAAAAACAAAATATAGGTCCAATATTTTTTGATAATCTAACTGACGGACTAAATAGAATAATCTTTTTTTTTGACCCAGGAAACTAGCCTATTATAATGGATAGTTTTGTAATTATATCGATAGTTTGACGGCTATTGGCAAACTAATTTATGATTTCTAAAATTAATATTGTAACATCGTCAATATACATCAGTAGTTTAGTGCCACTGCCCTCTAGTTGCACAGGTTTTTTTAAAAAAAATAAAATTAGGACGTATAAAAGAGCTTAATTTAGTTGGCCTTTGAAAAAAAAAGAAGCAGCTGTAACTTAGTAACCTTTTATTGTTTTCAGACGGCCGTAGAAAATTTAGTCGTGCTACCAACGACGCCGAACACGTCCACCGATGGCGACACTACCCACGACTACGCCGAAATATACACGCCTAGCAGAGGTTAGTGAAGAAATATACCTACAGGGTGTAAAAATTGTGCTATCTGAATCCAGAATCACCATCAGTTTTTTAATTTTAAATAAAATTGGGGCTCTTTTTTTGTGGTATCAGGTTGTCCAATTAGCACTGTAACCCTACAGTCCATTACATTCCATGTACTTATTTAAAAAATATATTAAAAAAACGACTAAAAAGCTGAAAACACTATTAACACAAGTATCTAATCAGTTACTTTTGGAGTCGTTGCAAACGAAAACCTGCAAGCTCTCATCCGCTGGCACCGACTCCAAAAGTAACCGATTAGGTACTTATGTGTTAATATTATTTTTAGATTTTTAAAGTTTTATAAAATTTCCTTTTTCATCTATCTATATTTAGTGATAAAGCCTAATCAAAACAAATAAAAAGACTGCAAACAAAAGTTAACTACTAAACACAGATTTCATCCCCTATTTTTCTACTTCTAGGGGTAAATTTTGTATCATGGTACCTTTAAAGTATAAGCTATTCAATAAACAATGATCAAAATCGACTCATAATTGGTGGAATAATCTCGTAACATTAAAAGCAGTTGAATTAAGAACCTCCTCGTTTTTTGAAGTCGTTTAAAAAGGCCTGCGTAAGCTAGGTCTATCAGTTTGTGGTCGTTTCTCAAGAACCTTTGTCCCCAACTAAATTATAACCTGATAGTTAATATTTATATCCATACTTCCTTGCTTGCTCGTCACGCTTAAACTGTTGAACATAGAATAGGTTATATCGAAAATAGGGATGATTTTAAGGGGGTAAATAGAGTGTGTGGAGCTCTTTAATATAAGTATTAATATAATGTTATAATAAAAAATATCTAAAAGTACAGTACAGATCTACTCGATTTATCGGTGAAATGTTACATTCGACAAAATAATTAGTCGTTAAGTATAGTGTAGTTATAATAAACATCGGTAAGTTGGTTTTCGGTGAATTGATACATCGGGGAATTAAAGCTCAGTACTAATAAGGCTGTTTCTTTGCGAGATTAAATCAGGTATGACTAGATTCGTAAACAAACAAAAGTCGCTGACATAGCCCAAATGATTAGCAAGCTGAAGTAGCAGTGGGCGGGGCACATAGCACGTAGAACTGACGGCTTTTATGGGGCAGAAAGGTTCTGGAATGGAGGCCACGTACCGGCAAGCGCAGCGTGGGATGTCCACCTACAAGGTGGACAGACGACCTGGTAAAGGTTGCAGGAAGCCGCCGGATGCGGGCCGCTTCCAACCGGCCAATCTGGAAGTCACTGGGGGAGGCCTATGTTCAGCAGTGGACGTCCTATGGCTGAAACGATGATGATGATTAATAAGGCATCGATCAATGGTTTTGCGTTGAAAAGAAAATCGATAATTTGAGTTTCGATTTAACGTAGGAAACCCAACCCCGACTAAGACCCTCTGTCGCCCACAGAGCGCACCCCCGCGTGGCAGGGCCCGGTGAACGTGGTGGTGCAGGGCGACAGCCGCGGCGGCTCGTCCACCGGCGACAGCTCCGCCTCCGAGCAGCCGCGCCCGCCCACGCCGCCGCTGCACAGGTTCCCGAGCTGGGAGGCCAAGATATACCAGGTACGGCCAACTTCGTGGTACAATAAACCCCGGCACGGATCTTGAGCGGTGGAGGAAAATGTCAACACCAATGTTATGAACCGCATAACTGTCAACATTTTGTAATAGGCCTCTTAAGTATCTGTAATATAATTAAGGGGCGGGCTTACATAAAATAAGCTTTTAGTAGACATTGGCCGCAAGATATCGAATGTAAATATCTCTACAACAGAAAAAAAATAACATAAGTGAATTAGTAATTAGTAGTACATCTACCTTTTTGCTGTACCCCAGGTAGCAGACGATGGCCTACAACAATCAGTGGAGGGGGAACTCAGCCCGCCCCCCTGCCCGCGACCTATGCACGAGTCCACCAGCTACCAGGACATATCCGTCCCCGTATACGCGACTGTCAAAGGGGTGAGTTGATTAACCGATTTTTATAGTCCTAATTTAAGCCATCGAAAACATTCTAAGAGTAGAAACGTCATTTATTTTGTTTGACAAAAACTCTGCCATTGTTTCATCATTGACGTACGACGACTTGTCAACTCTCGCTCATACTTGTTTTATTTGTTGACAAGACAACTCATAGTAAGTTTTTGCAAGTTGTGGAGGAAAATATATTGCTGCTTTTTAAAGATATACTCGATGTCCTAAGCCTACATTGTGTATGTTACGCAAACACCAGACAAAGCGCTTCGAATGCTCTCGCGAAGTATAATAGCTCAAAGTTCTGTTATTAAAACAACAAAGACAATAACAACAAACCAATAAAAGAGCCCTCATGGTGATATACAATTCAACGAGAATTTAACCATTTTTTTTTATTTCAGCGCGCTAGTCAGATAAGGTCAATGCCCTTCACCGGCGACTCGTCAGACGACTCTTCTGACGGCGAGGAGTCAATGGGCGTCACTGTACATAACACACCACACCATACGTTCGGTAAGTTGGTCATGACGTTTGTAACTTTGTAACACTCGTCAGATATTATCATTGCACGTCGAGCGAATGAGGTAACGAGTGCAAGAGATGTACAGATATTTTCAGATACAACATTTATGTTTATGTAATATTTATAAACACGTTTTAGTTATAATAGTCTCAATTTCAACTAATAATCTTAATGGATTAAAATCCGTTCAATCATCTAACTATTATGGTGAATCTATATTAAATGACTATTAGAAACGTCATCATCACCAAAAGCTTTTTCCATTGTTTTATATTCCATGTCAGCACTTTGACATCCTGATTTCTGGCCCAATTTTTCCTTCATTTGATTTATGTATGACCTTCTAGATCTTTCCACTACTTAGATTTCATACATATTTTAAAATCAACAAAGTTTGTATAATCTCATCTAATATACTCTCCGAATCAGTAACACGTATCTGTATTGTGACTGCATTATTAACTGTTACACTAACAACTAACATCAACTCCTAGGTGCGCAAACATCAAACCAGATCAACATGCCGATCAACAACGTCAATCTCACAAGCGTCCTGCCAGCTTCCATACAACAGACGTCTAACCACGCACTAGTGCTGACCAATAGTGCGAATGGACAGTGCAGTTCATCAGACACTAGTTTAAGTGCCAGCAGTCCGTCGAAAAGTGTCAAAACAAGCTCTAGTTTGAGTCCAGCGAAGAGATCTAGCAGTGGGTCGCCGAGTAAACAGAGTAAAACTAGAGGTAAGTGTGACTTCGTCTGCTGATCCTAATAGTTGTCAAGACATGCACTAGTGCTGACCAATAGTGCTAATGGTCAATGGTGTTTATCAGATAATAGGTAAACAGTCATCGAAAAGTATAAAAATAAACTCTAGTTTGAGTCCAGCGAAGAGATCTAGCAGTGGGTCGCCGAGTAAACAGAGTAAAACAAGAGGTAAGTGTGACTTTGTCTACTGATCCTATAGATGTCCAATCACACACTAGTTCTGACCAATAGTGCTAATGTGCTAATGGTTATTGCAGTGGTTGGTGGTGCAAACACCACTAGTTAAAGTGCCAGACACTAGTTAAAGTGCCAGCAGCCCATCGAACAGTATTAAGATAAGGTCTAGTGTAAGTCTAGCGAAGAGATCATTTAATAAAGCGCTGAGTAAACGAAATCGCTGTAATCGAATACGAATATCCTAAAATCGAAATTCATTCCGCGAATTCTGCTGCGACGGTCCTACCTACTCGTTTTACGATTTCTATCTACTAGTAGAAAGTACGAAAATATGACATCGACAAGTAAACATGGATGACAGAGATTTGACAGATTATGACATAATAACTTATTATTTACGTTCCGTTGTATGTAACCGATTCATCGATTTTAAAATCAATGAGTTTTTCATTTCGGTTTTTAATACTTATTTTCTGCGTGAAAGGCAAACTGACATATGATTACAATATAATAGCAACACTTGATTCAACTGATTAAAAAATTTGTAAAATCGTGAGCAATAGAAATTAATTTAATACACGAACTGTTTTCGTGTTCGAATTCAAGATTCATTTCTAATGTTTCTCCTGATGTTCTAAGTTCGTTTAATAATAAGTGAGGCTCATCATCCCTAACAGTGTGTCCGGCGCAATATATTTATCAGCGTATGTCACCTGCAGACACATCATTCGAGTCGGGCATGTCGGACGACTACGCCATCCCGCCCGACGCGGTGTCGTGCGACAGCATGGCGTCCCCGTCGCTCGCGTCGCTGTGCCGCGCCCCGCCCGCCGCGGACTCGCCGCGCCGCCACGACGCCCTCGAGAAGAGCGGCCACCTGGCCAAGTTGGGGGGGAAACTTAAGACTTGGAGGAAGAGGTGGTAAGTCACAATGCAATTCTTGATTGTGTACAGGCTTCGTCAAAATATGTATAGCCCTGTTGATGTTTAAACAAGGTAATAAATACACCTTGCCAAGTTGGGGGGGGGGAGGACTTATGACCTGGAGGAAGAGATTACCATCTCTTACTGATAACTTACCAGTTACAATTCAATTCTTGATTGCACACTAAGTGTAGTCTTCGTCAAAATATGTATAAACATTTGACAAACGTTGACA
The DNA here is from genome assembly GCA_963576865.1 of Anania hortulata. Taxonomy (NCBI): domain Eukaryota; kingdom Metazoa; phylum Arthropoda; class Insecta; order Lepidoptera; family Crambidae; genus Anania; species Anania hortulata. The sequence goes on from OY756400.1 coordinate 6,465,950, forward strand.
CTTAATAATAGGTTAAAAATAGGTTGCACCGTATGTGCACTGCATTAGGTACTTGTTAGCTCGGCGTCGGAGTATTATGATCACTAATGAATGACCGCGAACCTTGCGTTTCAAACTTTTTATATAATTTATTACAATAGAGGCGTTTTTTTTGCGTTGTTCTCTATTTTTAAAATTTGCCACTATACTCTGACGTTGAATGTGTATACATATTTTTAACGCTGACGTTACGTTGGTCAGGTAAGTAAGTGCAACGGGGCAAGTTAGAACTTAGTTACTTCTAAGAGTTAGGTATTTCCAATATTTTAAGCAGCATATTATGTTGCATGATATTTGAGTGAATACATGAGTAATGGAACACCCTGTATATTTTTAGTATATTATATATTTTTAAACTTAATCTGTAATAATATATTGTTACAGGTTTGTTCTCAAAAACGGCACTCTCTCGTACTGGAAATCCCAATCTGAAGTGAACAGGAAGCCCCAAGGTCAGATAGGTCTCGGCGAAGCGTGCAAGATCTCCAGGAACGAAGGGGCGGCGACCTTCGAGATCTTCACGGGGAGTCGAACCTATTACCTGACCGCAGATAGCATTGCCACAATGGAGGACTGGATTAGGGTGCTACAAGTAAGTCTTGCTTTGTATCACGTCATATTAAAAACTCTACGGGGAAAATAGTTTACGCACACTAGGAAGCTAGTTTATGTAGGACTCTCATTCATGCAAGCATAACAGCTGTCACACGGCAAGCATGCCCATTAACGGTTGTATACTACCACCGAGTTTGAACTCAATTTATATGGTAACAACATTTAAATTCCTTGCACTCGAATATTCACCACGACGCACCCTACGAAATTATTTGACCCTGAACATCGAAACATCGTAATCATTAAAAAAAAAACAACACTTTTCTGCGCCGACCAGCTGACATCAGTTTTTATAAAGATTTTTATAAATTTAGATGTTGATCCGATATAAAATGTTGTATTAGATTGAGCAGTAGAATCGATCACCGCTTAAAGTTCCACTGTACCCTTCTGTTACACCCTGTATAAATATTTGAAAAAAATTTTTTATAAATACAGAATAAAAAATTAAAAAAGTTTTCAGACATAAATACGGTCTACTCTTACAAATATTATGTTTTGAAATGATTAGTGAATGGTATGGACACCATTACAATTATTCAATCACTTGGCAATTTTTTTATTTTTACACTAATTACCACGGTATTTTACCATCTCTCCCCGGCAGAATGTTCAAAGGCGAAACGCGACTAAACTCCTCCTAAGCAAAGAAGACAACAAGCCAACCATCCAGGGCTGGCTGACGAAGGTTAAGAACGGACACGCGAAGAAAAGCTGGTGCGTGCTCATCGGGAAGATGTTCCTCTACTTCAAGTCGCCGGGAGATCAGGTAATACATACTTGTAATTTTTAAACGAAACCAAATACGAACGAAATCACATTAAAAAAATAACAATTTGTCCTCCAAAAAAAAGGTGGCAACCCTAATCTAGACCGAATAGGCCAGATAAAATATTTTTTTCAGACCAACAGACAGTATTACGACCTTTTTAGATTGTTGGTTGTGATTGATATTACGTCACACAATTATGGACACATTTTTTCTTTTCTTAATCACCATAAAAATGACGTGCTCGTGACGTCACTTCTAAGTAATAATTGTACCAAGACGTGACGTCATGCGACATTTTAAATCAATATGTCTATTATATAATTATATGAAAAAAAATACGTGTTCAATATTTTGTGATAATCTACATGAAAGACAAAGAAAAAAAAGTAAGTCGTCATCCCTATTTGGATACTCATTTAAATTTACCCTGTATCCTATCCTACTTAATATTATAAATGCGAAAATTTGTGAGTATGCGAATGGATTTTGATGATGAAATTAAGCATAATGATAGACCAAAGCCTGGATTAACATATAGGATACTTTTTATCCGGGTCAATGCAGACGAAGTCCCGGGAAAAAGATAGTAATCCATAATATTCCCCTCAGAACCCGACAGGCCAGATCAACATGCGCGACGCGCGAGTCGAAGACGTCGAACATGTGTCAGACTCAGACTCGGAAGAGAAGAACGACGACGCGCGCAACCACCTCACAGTCGCCATCTACCCGCAGCACCAGGTAACCGCGGTCAGTGACGTCACCATACCATTATATCTGTTAGCTGTGATCGTGAAACTAGTTTATTTACCGCGCCTTCAAATTGGTGACCTGAGGAAGCGCCACAGTGGCACGTTTGTAACGCTTCTCCACGTCACTAATAAGGCGCCTCTAGACACTTAGTTAATGAGTGCTCACAAGGTGAGTGTAGATGGAAAAGTGGATGGCAAAAAGTTCAACATTGGAACTTTGTTTGGACTAGTTAAGGGGGACTCCCAAAAATACCGAAATATTTAATTCCGAATTTGAGTATTCCGATTTTCTTAAATCCGAACTTCATAATTCCGAATAAATAAAAATCCATTGTTAAGAATCACGAATCTTATTGTACCGAATGTTAATAATACGAAGTCTTATTTTTCCGATTATCACAAATACGAAAAATTAAAACACCGAAGTGTCATTAGCCCGAAGACAGTATTCCGATTATCAATATTCCGAAAATGGAACGAATAATCAATTAAGTTGATTTATTTTACGGAGCGAATCCTAGGTTAGGTAAGGTGAGAACAGTGACCACATACAGCGCGAAGGCGAGCGAACGGAGCGAGCACAGCGATTGTAGTGAGCGTGCCGCCGCAGCGGCCGCCGGGCGCTCGACCTGCTGCCTGCTTAACCTTCCTGCATACCTGCCTGCCTACCTGCCTGCATACCTGCCTGCCTGCAGCATGCAGCAGCTACATTTAATAATATTTTATGTTGGCATTGTTTTTATTTTAAATGATAATATATACATTTTTGATATATCTGATAATTAATTAGTCGGAATTTTGAAATTAGGAATTATAAACGTTAGGAAAATTGAAATTTCGGAATCTTGAAAATCGGAATATTGATAAAAAGGAATTTTCATTTTCGGAATTTTAAACCGTTCGGAATTATGAGATTCGGTATTGTGAAATTCGTGATAGTAAAATTCTGAATAAAGTTTTTCGGATTTATGTAGTGTACGCCTGTAGAGGCCGACCTAGAAATCCTCGTATTTCCGTACATTTTGTTCTCTGATTGTGAAGACGTGAATGATAATTGAAACAAAATAACACGTGATTTTAAAAGATTAGTTCTTATTCTTGCATGTAGTGCGAATTGATTTACATATTATTTCAATAATAAAGGTAAATCACCAAAAGAACTACCCTTATTTCAGAAAAATGACGTTCGAGTTACGTTTGAACATCGGTTTACAAGAGACTACAAGTTATCCTGACAATTCGATTTTAACATTTAATTGAAAATATGGTCCATTTGCACATAGGTTGAATACTTATTTTACTTTCTTAAAAATATAGAAAAAAAAAATGCTGCAATAACATACAATTTTAGAAATTTTCATTTAAATATCTTTTTTTTCTATCTATGAACAACTATTGTAAGACTTAAACACTACACAATAATCTTCAGGTATACGTTTAAAATAATATAATTTTTATTTTATTTAAAAAACAAAAAAATTTGGAAGTAAACCTTAGTCAAAATTTACTATAAAATCAAGCGCGCAAAACCGATCGTTTTTCAAACCTAGCTAGGACGTCCACTACCTAATAAATTATCGATATTATCTTGTAAAGGATCAACATTGTTGACGCTTTATCCCGCATCATAGACGCACACAAGCATAGAACTGTATTTCAATTTTGCACTGAAAAAAGGTGTACAGCCTCTTTAAAGACAAACATATGAAAAAATCCCCACCCCTCGGAGGTAAGCCCTCGGTGGGGGGAGCACAAAACAAGTCCTTTTTTAAAAGCTTTTATTTAGTTTTACCTGTCCCGGTGTCTGTAATGAAATTTTGGAAGTAAAATTGTTGGTTTTTTTGGTTTACGTTCCGAAATTTGTTATACTGTGATAAAATTTTCTATAACTTTGATTCTATACACTTTTTACCTGGGGCGGACTTTAGTATATTTGTCTTCTAACTAGTCCAAACAAGGTTCCGAAGTCAAATTTTCTGCTTTCAACCTTTCCATCCACAATCATTTGTTGCCTAGAGCTTTAGCACAATGTAGTTCAATCAACTTTGTAACAAAACGGTCGTACCCACCTGTTACAATTTACTGTCTCTTGTCTTCCGACACTAACTGTTACTGCGAGCAGTAATGTTTTTAGACTATAATATACTTTTTAGCTGTGATCGTGAAAGTAGTGAACTAGACACTTTTTTACATTTTTAACATGGTGTAGTTCAATCAACTCGACTAAAATGATAGTACCTACCTGAATACCTATAGCTCTTTGAATTGCCTAACTAAAGTGGTAATGGGCCGGTAGCTCGCAGAACTGAAAACCGTTAGGGAAGAAAGGAACCAAGTAGCAACCATAAACTGGAAGATTGTTCGTTTCGAAGATTATGGATTTGAAAATGATGATTGTTAAAAGTGAAGTGACAAGATTGAATATGAAATGTGGTATTTTAACTCTCTCAACACATTAGCAGTTCACAAAGCAGACATAATAGACACATAAACACTTGAATTCTAAATTGTTAAGTTGTTTTTTAAACATAAGCCTTTGAACCTTTATCAGTGGTTAGGCTCATTCGTTGACCAAGATTCTGCCATTATAAGCCATCATTATCAGCTATTGGAAGCCCACCGACCAAAATAAAATACCACGGTCCCTTTAAATCTAATTTCTACAAAGAAGCATGTCCTACCTACGTCCGCACACAATCCCCCACCACTTTATAGTCTCATTCGCCTCCCCTCTTTGTTTCCAGGGCCCAACCTACCTCCTATTCGAAAGCAAGGCGGACAAGGATTCCTGGCTGTACCACTTGACTGTGGTGAGCGGTGGTGGACTGAGTCAGGGGACGCATTTTGAACAGCTGGTTCAGAAGCTGATGGAGACTGATGGTGATCCCAGTAAGTATATCTGTTTTTATTTAAAAAAGAAAATCGTGGCTGCGGAACATACGGGAATGGACCGGCATAACCTCCGTCGAACAATTGTTTCGGTTGGCTACTGATAAAGAGGAGTTCAAGAAGCTGACGGCCAACCTTCAGAATTGAAGAGGCACTCGAAGAAGAAGAATTTAAAAAAAATATCCTCCTTTGCCATATAACAGAAACAATTAATATAAACTATTTAGCGTTTTCCTTTACACTGTCAAAAATTATAAACAGCATGACTATTTTTTTTTCAGTTGTGAAGCATTTTATGAACTAACGTCAAATGTCATTTTCGGCGAAAGCTATTATAATGGCTGTCTCTATAAATAGATATGTATTTTAGTTCATAAAAGGCCCACTAGTCGGAGCACAGTATTTTAAATAAAATACTAAAAAACCTTTAATGATTTTCATTTACAAATGATAACCAGGAAATGTTATATTCCAGATTGTGTCTTATGGCGGCATCCTACCCTACTCTACTCCAAAGAAAACATCACATCCCCTCTAACATCTCTCAACTCTGAGGCGTTGCAAGCGGAAGCATTAAAATTATTTAAGGTTTGTTACCGCTTTTGACAGATAAATTATAATAATAATAATAAATATAAATAAATAAATAAATCGTTTATTAAAATACAAGAAAAGCAGATACATTCTTAACAGTACAACTTAAAACTATACAGTGCAAGGAGTTACCTTTGCCTGAACTAGGTAGAACCTGTGCTTCAGGCGAGAGTGAACTTAAATGAACTTCTAGGTGACATAAATTAACAGTAATTAATTATTAAAAATAGGGAAAATGTACAATTTAAAGTTTTCGATACTATCAATCTATTTTACTTACATATTAAAAGTAATTGTTCAGTTTTATCGTAGGGCAAAGATAGTAAATACTTAACTATTTCTAATTTACAGTTATAATAATTTAGTTCATAAAAATTAAGTATTTTATTTAGTCTATTGTACAGAAATGGTCCTAGAAATGTAAAAAACCTATTTGTAAAAGTGTGTTTTGAGGTTGATTGTGTGATGCAAACTATATCTCTACGTCATTTATTAGTAATGTCAATATATACTGAGGATACCACTTTCATCAATACATTCACTTCTTAAAAACTAACTATCTAAGATGGCGCACTAACCCAAAATGAGTTTTAGCCTTCGCCAATAATGATCTCCACTTCGCTCTGAACTGCGCCACCTCTCGCCAGTAGGAATGACGACTAACTTTTTTTCTTTGTCTATCAGGTAGATTATCAAAAAGTATTGGACACGTATTTTTTTTCACATAATCAAAATATGAAATGTCGCATGACGTCAAGTCTAGGTACAATTTTAGAAGTGACGTCACGAGCCCTCACTCCCGAACTTAAACTCACTTTATCTTTGTCATTCTTTGGTTGATCGATAAAAGAAAAAATAAGTGTCCATTATTTTTTGATAATCTAACTGCAGTCATCTTCCCTATTATCGACCTCTAGCTCACTCAGGTTCTTCGCAATCTAGTCTTTCCAGCGGTACTGCTCGGTTCATCCCGAGTACCCCCTAATTAGTTTTATTATACTTATTGAAAATAGGGTTGTACTACTATACAGGGCTGTTTTTAAAACATCAACAACCCCCTAGGGGCTGATTCTGGTGCTCAAATACAACAACTTTTTCTATGGGACCGATATTATAATAGAAACAAAAATTTCACCGCTTCATACAAACTGATGTCAGCTGGTCGGCGACTTAGTATAAAAAAGTGTTTTTTTTTGCGATTCCGATGTTCGTCCCATAGAAAAAGTAGTCGTATTAGAGCACCAGAATCAGCCCCTACAGGGTTGTCGATGTTTTAAAAATCACCCCGTGTAACAATTGTTCCAGTGCGTGCAGCTATTCATGTCGGTGGCCGTGGAGCACGCCGGCATCGACTACCACGTGGTGCTGGCGCAGAACGCGCTGCAGCAGTGCCTCGAGGTGACGGAGCTGCAGGACGAGCTGGCCTCGTGCCTCGCCAAGCAGACCACGCCGCACACGCACACCAAGCACGGCGTGCAGGTAACGCCCGCCACAACCAGACGTAACATAAACATTAAGGCCGCCAAGCTTAAGAATGTAAGTTGGGTTCACGTTTTTCTTTTGTTTTTTTTTTCGGAGGTGACGGTAGATGATTCGGTTTTTGAAATTTGAAACTGTCGTAGATAGAGATAGACGCTTTATTGCACAAAAAACATTTAAGGTTTATTACTTTTATTACATTACATTATATTATTGCATACGAGACACAGTTATGTACAATCAGGCGGCCTTATCGCCAAAAGCGATCTCTTCTGGACAATCTTTGGGCAGAAGAAATTAAGTTGTAATACAGTGGGGTAACGTAGTGCGAGAGCGAAAGAGTGCGTAAGGCAAAGAATCGGAAATACAAATTAATAAATACATAAAAAATAGCAAAACAATAATAATAGTAGATATTCGCACACACACTGTGCAATATTAACATTTTTTTTAATTGACTGTGTAGGATCTAAGACATTTCTTCTTATAAGAATTTAGATAAAATCATTTAAATGAGAAAAACATTAAAAGCAAATACACATTGATAGATAGTAGGTTCTGTGTGTATGGCTCAAGCACAAAGCGCGAGTCCGACTCGAACTTGGCCGGTTTTTATTATGTTTTACTTACGATTATGCATCATAGTTATACTAGTTCGACGTTTGTGTGTATTGCCATTATGCGATCGAACAAAACAACCGTAAAAAATTACGCTTTTTGTATGGGATTCCATTTAATTTAAAAAAATATATAATACGTTGATAGAGAGGTTACAGTAATACACATTCTGGTAAAACAAATGTCTTATTATTTTGGTTCAAAAGATACTTGTGATAGACAGACAGATGGACGGCCAGACAGACAGCGGAGCCTTAGTAATAGATAGATAGATAGATACTCTTTATTGTACACCGCACAAAACAAACAAATCACAGGAAAGTAAATACTTAGTGAATAGCACAATTTAGGCGGTGTATGGTCCTGTTCGCATTCTTTGGGTAAGAAACACTTGAAATTACGTTTGTTCTATGGATCAGCCACTCCCTGTAAATTGTTGACGTCTATGAGCGACAGGAGCCATTTATTTGGATCAATTGGATCAGTATTTATTTATGAAAATAATACCATTGTAGAATTTACAATCTAATTAAACGTTGAAACCTTTCATGAGATATAAAAAAAATAACTTAACCTAAACAAAAACAGTAATGAATACGATTTAAAGAAATGCATCAACCGTCACTTCCATTTATATAGCTGTTATTTGGATCTATCTTGGTTTTTGTATAAAAAAAAACTATTTAAAGATAATTCTGATGTATATTTATCAAAATTAGATCCTACCAAAACATAAACCAGGATTGAACCAAATATTTATGTTTTATTTGCTGTCCGTCCCACGAGTAGTTTCTATTGAATAGAAGTTATTCGTACTATGAAATAATATCTATAGCATGGCTTTTGGTGTTTCTTAAATCATTGCAGATAAACACCAACTAAAACTCATGGAAAGTAAGCCTTAGTGTTTTTGAAAGATTAAATATTTATCAATAAAACAAGTGAAAATTTATGTAACAAGCGTTAAATTACCCTCTTCCTAATATGAAAGAAAATCATCATTCTTATTTTTTTAAGAGTTACTTTTATTAATTACTTAAACTAACTCTGTGTAACGACGAAGAGTCCTAATTTTGGGGGACCAGTAATTGGAAAACAGTTATTATTATTATAAAAATCATTCATAATTATGGCCTTAATATTATTCCGTATCAAAGGCGATTTAATCCGAAAGACTTAAATCTTAATCATTCAGAACGAGATACATTTTGAAAAATATATCTTAAGGCAAAAAACAAATTTTAATATTTCGTGAAGTTTTTTTGTACTTCACTCTTAAACTATAAATAATTTTATACTTTAATAAATTTTGCACAATAATGTGCAGAAAGAAAAAAAAGTTTTTTGTTTTAAATAGTAATTTCTGTACATTTATGATCATGACTTAAAATTCCGTGTTTGGATTTAGTAATTATTCAGATTGACCTCCATTAACTAATAATTCAGGCCTCACGACGGTTTAGCGGGTATCTTCTTTATCTATGTTGGTGTATATAATATAACCAAACGCTTCATTTCGCAAGCTTTGGCTAAGCGATACGCTTTTACGCTTTTCTCATATGTCGGTATCATCTACCACACGATTTCTACTTTCCGCATAGCACTTGGAGTAGACTGGGCTATATTCAAAATTAGTATAAGCAGAATGGTGCTAGAAAAAATATTTAAAAGTAACTCATAGTAGTTGTTGTCTCATTTATATACATCAATTTATTAAGAAATATAACAACTATTATAAGTTACTATGTAAAGCCAAGCACACACAATACAATTAAATCGGAAATGGTTTGTATTACAAATACTTTATCGGAATAAAAGAAAAATAGTTTGCTTTAAAAAATGCAGAAATGGAACGCACAGGACCAATATCACCTGTCATTATGGCAGCGCAATCCATATACAGAGTTACCATAATTAAATTTAAGCCATAGACATTATTTTAAACATTGTCTATCAATTTGTGTGACCCTTTAAACGATCGGCGGGCTTTCATTACCGGGTTTTCTATTAATATGATTGTTACACGTATACAGGGTGTAACGAAAAGGTGAAATAAAACTTTAAGGGGTTATTCTACGGCTAAATTACATCAACTTTTTCTATGGGACCAACATCGAAATCGCAAAAAAAAAAAACACTTTCCCATACTAAAACGCGATCAGCTGGCATCAGTTTGTATGGAAACGTCAATTTTTTTTTTGAGATTTCGATGTTGGTCTTATAGAAAAAGTTGATGTAATTTAGCCGTAGAATAACCCCTTAAAGTTTTATTTCACCTTTTCGTTACACCCTGTATATTTTTGGTCCCATTCGTGCTAACTTTTTTTAACAAAGCTATACTTATACAGGGCGTCCCTTAAATCAAGAATAACCTTGTAACCACATAATTTATACATCATAGTGGACAAATTTGTTCTAACGCTTTTGCAATTTGCATCATCATTTTTCGACTTTCTATACAAAATTACCAAACAACGGACAGACAAAAAAAAACATTATTTTAAAAGTCATAGAACAAAAATTGTTTACTATAATGTATACAATAAGTGGGTACAATGTTATTCCTAATTTATTTTATTTTCCTATATAATAAAATCTTGATTTTTATTTGTACTAATGCAGACCATTTACGCTTATCGGTAATGTGCATTGGGTTTTAGTTTAGTTTAATTTATTATTAATAGCTTCCATATCTAATGATACTTTGCGATTACAAACTGTAAATATACACTAACAAACCATTACTTTTATTAGTGTTAGCTTTACGTGTGGCTAAAGTAAAGATAAATGCTTAGTGTTGATCAATTTGGAATTGTGTATGTTGAAATTGGCTTCATTGTAATGCAAAATTACAACTGTCTTGTGGTAAAAAATTATCAAACATGATTAGGCAAGAAAGAGTTGTATTCCAACTTGATCTCCGAGTTATGGCAACATAAAAGTATGTAAAGGTGTGGACAGAATCAAACACTTATTTTTGAGCACTGTATACTTATTTAGCACTTTTATTCAGTGGCATTACTTAGTGTTACTTCTGTACCTACCTTTATAAGTGAATACAATTACATTACAACTAGAATTTAATACAAAGTTGGTATTATTTAGTTGTAATCGTTCGTGTTGTCTAATCAAAAAAATATATTGTTGCCATAATGAAAAAAAAACAGTTTGCTTAGTTGCAATCTTTCAAATGGAATGTTGGTGTAAATTTTTCCCGAATTTTTAGTTTATTTCGAAGTTTTCTTCCAAGAATGTCTGACCCATGTCCCATAGATTTAGGGAATGAAATTTTTGTTGTTATATCATCCATACTCTATCATAGCTAGTGTTTCCTACGCACTGTTCAAACTCCTTTGTTATGAAAGGTTGATGTTGCAAGTTTTAGTCTGTTTACCCATATTTAATCAATACTTTTAAGAGGTTAAACGGTTTAAGGTGAGTATGTAGGTGTAAATAGGTTAAGTAGAGGTATAACTGCATAATAAAAAGTCGAATACATACTACAATTCATTTTGAAAAAATATCTTCAGTAACGTCCATAAAAAGTATACAAATATATTTCTCATCCACATTTCTTTGTGAGTCGGTGTGAATACTGTGTTAAAATTAGCTTATACGCCCGCTTTGCCATTTATACTTACTTTTTTTCTGGTGATTTTTCGAGTTTCCGACTATGGAAAAAGCTTTTTGGATTTTTTTCTATAAAAGAGTGTTTTTCTCTTCAAATATCTTAAATTTTTAATTCAGCTTCATTTTAACTCAGTAATTCAAAGAGTTATAATATCAATATCTTCATTATTTTTTGGGTATTACTGCAAGGACATAGAGTTCCTTTAAATTGATACAAGCAAGTGTTTTCCATTACATCTATCTATATTTAGATATCTAAGCTGTTTAACAATTAAAAATAACCTTTTTAATTATACTTTTATCAATTCATATAAAATATTTCACCATTTGAATGGTAAAAAGTAATAAATTATTATGCAGTTGTACTTGTAAATGTTAAGAATACCTATGACCTACACTGCACTATACATACACTGTTGTAAATACCTTCAAAAGGGAAGTTGCTCAGGGATCTTTCTTACACGGCTGGGAGATAAATTTCATACACATTTCTATCATCGCACATGCACTAACAAAATCTTAAAAAGAACAATACTGTGTATAATATCGAAACTTTGTTAACTATTCGTAAATACTAAAATAACTCCGACATCTCTATGGTGTGTATAAATGTACATGTACAAAATAGCTTCTGCCCCTTCGTCTGCATAGACCTCGACGACCCGATTAGCGTAGTGGTGTGGTGATTCGCCTTGGACGCAAATGGTCCTGGGTTCGATTCCCGGTTTGGGTCAATTTAGAAAATGAACTTTACTATATTGGCTCGGGTCTGGGAGTGCTAGGAGATGCCCTTTGGCAAAATTCATTGTCTGGTACCTTGTAATACAAGGATGCTGATTGCTTACTTCGAGACTAAGACAATGGGCTAGTTTCGTAAAAAAATCGAATTATTCTGTCAGTTGGATTAACAGAAAATATTGATCACTTATTTTTTCTTTCTTAATCAAACAAAAAATGATGAAGTTATAGCCCGTTAAAGTTCCGCGTAACGTCACGCCTCTCATCACTTTTTGGCAAGGCGTGACGTCACGTGCTTACTTTGATGAGCTTTATCTTCGTAATTTTTTGTTTGATTGACAAAAGACAAAATATGGGTCCAATATTTTTTGATAATCTAACTGACGGACTAAATAAAATAATTTTTTTTTGACCCAGGAAACTAGCCTATTGGTGTGTTGTCTGACGCTCATTTATAGACTTCAGAATTAACCCAAATAGGGATTCAAATTAATAGTATGGGTAGACGTAAGGAGTACTATCTCTTATGGGTGGAAAGTTAAAAAAGTGTCTAGCTCAGTATATTCCAGTATACAGTTCCAAAACCCTCAAAAATGGCGCAAGCGTAGGCAAAGGGTATGGTATGAATGTAGCAGTTGTTGACGGATTAAAGTAAGCCGAGTAATGCCAAGTTAGAACATTTTAGTAACTTTTATAAAAGTTTTTAAAACATTTCAATAATTCCCTTTTTCTCATTTTATTTATGTATTTGTTTTTTTATGATTAAAATTAATCAAGCGTTTAGAAATGATAAGCAATTGAATATGTTTTTTTGATTCTTGTTATGAAAAGCGCTCCATAACGGAGTGGAAGTTTATTTTTCTGTCTAATAACTATTAGCGCTTTCTTTAAAATGTGCCCTGTTGCTATTGTGGCTTCGACTAATTTAACGTAGTTTGACGGACACTTTTTCATTACGAAGATAGTACTCCTTACCTCCGTAATGAATAGTACACAACAAAACATAAAACCGGGATAAATATTATCCTATGTGTTAATCTAGATCAGTATATATTTATCTGTGCATTTCACCCAATTGACCACCGTCTGGTGTTGTAGTTCGTGCTCCGGATTTCAAAGCCAGCGGTTGCGGGTTCGGATCCCGCAAGGGGCAAGTGTTCGTGTGATGAGCTCGAACATTTGTACCTAAGTCATGGATGTCATATAATGTATTTATGTATGTTCTAGTCACAAGTTCAGTCGTAAAAGCGAAATAACAGACATCCGAACTTTTAGCATTTATAATAATTATTACGATAATTAACCATACTAGTATATTCCTTCGCGTGCCACTTAATTTACCCAATATAGACTGGAAAATCTCTAAGAAAAAAATGTACGCGGCATGTAACCGGCTGCAAGAACAAAACTTGTGCTTTTTTTTTGTTAATAAAAAGATAGATGTAGAAACATTTAATTTACAGTTGTTCGACAGATCTGTAATATGTATAATGTGCAATTTATGACTACAAGAAAATCATACAGATGATTTTCCAGCTGTTGGTATTTACTATTGACTGCATCTGCAGATCTTGAAAGTCTGTACCCTGGGCGCGATTGTAATCAAGATTAAGCCCATCCATTTTACAAGGCCTATAAAATAACATTTTAATGATTAAAATCATGTCCCGACAAGACGCTCTCTGTGTTTGTTTATTACTGAAGACTACTTTTATAAATTATTGAGTCTTTAACTGCCTAAAAATTAGACTAGATATAAAATCTGCTGTTTAAGAGTGACCCTTAAAGCATTCAAAGTGTTAATTTACACTTTGTCTGTGAAATACTCAACAATTTATATTGTTAAGTATTTCACTGGCGTTCAATTACAAAGAAAATAGAAACAAAATTACATACATTTTACTTTGAATCTACAAAAATGATATCTGATTAATAAAAAGTTTATCTACAGCATTCCGGAAAGTATCCCTGCAACTGACTATCATATATCTAATTAAATTCATTAGTTAAAATTGTACTTGTTAACTTGTAACTAAATAACATTAGCTTGAAGTAAACTAACTTCACACTTTTCCCTTATAAATTAGTTCAATGATTATTCCCATCCACGTAACTCGACAAACAAAAGAAGTCGACTCTAACACAGCTAAGTACCTCCTCCACGACTCGGACAAAGTCAACTCGATCCCCAGTAGAAATAAAGCCCTTCGCTTACGGTCCGACACCAACATTTCATTTGTCCAGCAACTGCTACTGTGCGCGACTCAGTCGCTGTTCACTTGCGACACTGGCGCCTCCTCCGTCGGCGGCGATAACAAGAGCGGCGATGTACAACCGAACGCTGCGGGCTCGCCTAGCTCGATACAGGTAAAGTCGCTGACCTATAATAACCACTGGACTAGCTCACTCATACAGATGACAACTCATTTTGTGTGCCCATTCGAAACACAACAAGCGAGATTACAGAGACCAAACTTTGACTTATACTGTTTGAAGCTGCCTATCTTGTAGCCATTACAAATTTCGTTTCACGGTACGCTCGCATCTGCCTATAGAGTGGCCTACAGCGCTAAAATGGCGATAATCAAATAGGCACGAATTTAATTTGACTGCAGCCTGTCCAGTTTATTCAGGTCAGTGAGTAAAGTTATTAGGCCCTGACGTAGACTTACAATCCGCAGTGATTTAAATTTAAGCCTTTATAGGGCAGTGGTAAAATACTATTTTATACAATCTTAAAAAAAAGAATGACCTAAAGTCATTTATATTAGTAACTAGCTGATCCAACTTCGTACCGCTAATAAAAGTTGTCTCTCTTTTTAAACCTTCCCTGATCTTCTACAAATGTTTCAAAACCAAAATTAGCCAAATCGGTCAAGCCGTTCTCGAGTTTTAGCGAGACAAACGAACAGCGATTCATTTTTATATATATAGATAGGTAAATATAATAAGCGGTTGTTGACCGGGGCCAGGTGGCGAGAATTATTGGATTTTTCAGGAAAAGTTTGAAACGTTTTAACTCATTATTTAAATAAAAATGTTTAATTTTTTTCTTTACGGATGTGTTCTATTACTAAAAGTCATAGCAACAAAAATATAAAAGTGTTTTTTTTATAACACGGTATACTAATAATATAAGAGATCGCTGCGGATTGTTTTGGTAAAAAGCATATCGTTTGCTTAGGCCCTAAGTGTACACATATTTTCAGTGGAATCAGGTTTTATTGTTACAAAATTAAGCACATAATACGGGGCTGTATGTAATTTTGCATTTATTTCTAAGATTTTCTATACAAAACTAAAATCGACTTATTCGTATGTTTAAAAAATATTAATATGCTGTGACGAGCAACAATCTGATTTCATTTGTTCCACTGTAAATGTTCCTTATTAGATTATCCTTCAAAATGCCTTTATAAAAAGATACCGACGAATTGAGAACCTCCTCCTTTTTTGAAGTCGGTTGAAAATGAAAAGAGATGTAAATTAGTAATTATTTTTTTACCTTAATAACTTTTTTAAGCACAAACATGTCCATGAACTAATGTATTTTGGTGCAACTATTTAGCAATGACAATAGTTTTTGCAAGAAGCTCGATAAAAGAATTCCATTGTCATACTTTATTTAGTTATCATTAATGCCGTCGATATAACTTTGAGTGAAACTCCTAAATAATAAAAGTAACAATTCAAAACTTTTCCAACTCTTCTTTAAAACATGCAATTATTAATGTAATAATTCATTTTTTTTCATTGTTAGTCGATCAAAATTATATCGATACAAATATGTCACGAAATAAATGTAATTCTAAAACATGTAATGCTAAATTTTTATGTAACAAATAACATATGAGAAATCTGTAAAAGTTAAGATGTCACAAAAATATTGTCAAGTAATTATTTTACTTTTGTAATACCGTTTATATTACCTTTCGCTATTCTGGTCATTGATTATATATAAGGTCATATTTAGTTTTGTTAACTTTATGTGACGAGGTGACTTTACAATTTAAATACCACAACTTTTACAATAAGACCAATAGAAAAATCAAATAAAACGGGTTAATTTGGGTCGGTAACAGCTAACTGGCTGTATAATATAAGAAAGTGGTTTTTTGCCATTTCAATATTGGCCCTATAGTAAAAGTTATTGTATCGGAGCAGTGGAGTCACTATTACATCTAAAAGAAAATATACATACATAAATATTACTGGACCAACATCCAAACTGATTGACTACTGTTATTGTAGTTCTATAATATTAAAATATTTCCCCATTATTACACAATATTGGACACTTCCAGGCGCCCCTGCTGTCTGTGGATTGCAAGAGTAACCCCCCCACATACAGCTTCGTCCAAGGCTGGCAACTCCTTGCGTTGGCTGTGAGCCTCTTCGTGCCCAGAAATAACAGGCTGCTTTGGTATTTGAAGCTACATCTGAGCAGACATTCTGATTCCAAGTGAGTACATTTTTGGTGTGTAGATTACTATTACCTGTTGCTTTATAATTTAATCGTGCTGAAAATATGTAAAGTGGGTGTGCAAATATAGAGAGCACCCCTAGGAGCACCTGAATCTTTCCCATGAATTTGACAAATAACATGACAAACAGTCACGAATTTATTTTGACAGCAGCCAGTCCAGCTTATCACAAGTCAGTGCTGGACATTAATCGCCACATTTGAAACCTTTTCCTTCAGGACTGAGTGTGGCAAATACGCGGCGTACTGCGCCCGCGCGCTCGAACGTACCATACGCAACGGAGGGCGGGAGGACAAGCCCTCGCGTATGGAGGTGCTGTCCATCTTGCTAAAGAACCCCTACCACCATTGCCTGCCGCACGCCATCCCAGTGCATATGCTCAATAACACTTACCAGGTATGTTGTGTGCTGGTGCCTAACATTAGTATCCTACCAACTTTATTAGTTATAGTTCCGATTTCAAAATATTCGTCTTATTAGAGCCTACAGATTAACCAAAAATGACAATAATAGTAAAAAAGGATTTGTCAGTTTTTATTGAAATCAGGTCTATTTTGAACTTAAAACTAAACATGTAGAGTTCAATATCATTTGATACATTTTAAGATTTTTAGTAGACTGATGAGCTGTTGGTCTTCTTTCTTAATGAAAATATATGTCGTAACATTTAAATCATAATTAAATAATAAATAAATAAACTGTTTTCACAATCACACCAATTATCTAGCCCCAAACTAAGCAAAGCTTGTATTATGGCGACTAGATAACGGACAAACATACTTAAATACTTTTATAAACATCCATAACTTAGTTACAAATGCTCGTGCTCATCACACAAACATTTGCAACCCGCAACCGCTGGCTTTGTAGTCCGGAGCGTGAACTACACCAGACGGTCATCTCCGGAGCGCGAAACACTACCACTACTACAATTTATAATATAAAAAAAAATATACAGACTGTCCCGTTACTCGAGAATAACCTTATAACCATATTATATTATACAAATTTTGTTCAAAGCTTTAAAAATTTTTTTTTTTTTTACTCAATTTCAATTGGCTTTTTATTCATTTTGTATGAGAAGTCGATACATTTCTATGCCAATTTTCAAAATCATAGAACTAAAGTTGTTTACCATGATGTATAGAATAAGTGGTTACAAGGTTATCCTTGAGTTACAGATGACCCTGCCTGTATAAAGTTAAGTAACACAGTTTCTTCCACAAAAACTAAAAATTCGCGCGTTTTTACAGATTTTATTCAAGTTATTTTGTAACAACGTAGGTAGTCATTATATTCTCAACTAATTTCTTAATTAACTAATTTTGTTTGTCAGGTCATAAGCTTCGACGGTTCGACGACTGTGGAAGAGTTCCTCTCGACCCTCAGTACTGAGCTGGGCTGCAGAGAGTCGGCTGTGTCAGGGTTCGCGTTGTTTAGCGACGACCCAATTGAGAAGGACTTGGAACATCACATCAAGCCGGATAAGAAAGTAAATAAATTACTTTTCTCCCTTTTAAGTCCTTAATTTCGTGGCTTAAGTTTATGTACATTATTTTGTTGTTGCTATTTACCTTTAAGCAAAGCGTTAGCTTGTGTTAGGAAGCACCGCTCTTGTGACAGAATTAATTAAAGACAAAAATATTAGTAGTTGCAGTTTTCACATTTTCATAGTTATAAATTTGGTGGTGACATGGAACACATACCTTATAGACTAGAAATGTCATTTACTTTGTCCGACAAAAATCCTGCTAATATTTATCTGTGACTGTACTGTTTTTGTATGGGTGAGGGTTGACAGGACTTGTCATTTCATACAAAATGTATGTGTAAAATCACTAAAGTGTTGGTCCGAATTTCTGCTCTATAGGTGGTGTACCATGTACTCGATAGGTGACAATAGCTAGTAGCCATGTGCTATTTTTTGTAAATGGCAATAATACTTAATGCCTTAACCAAAGCATATAATTTTGTGCAATATTTAGTTCTAAAATACCAAAAATACAGTTGGGCGATCGAATGAAGAAATTTTCTTTAACGGAACCTCATATTAGATACGAAATATTTGACGAGCTTAGTTTTCATACAGTACAACAAGTGACAATATACCAACATGGCCGTATTGTGTGCCCCTATCTAAATAAATAAAAAATACATTAATTCTAAGCTTTGGTTACCAACTTATCGTTTTTGTTCCAGCTATGTGACGTAATATCAAAATGGGAGACGGCACTCCGCGAAAAAGGGTCAGGAAAGTTCGAGAACTCCCGCGTGATCCGGCTCACGTATAGAAATAGGCTCTACTTCAAAAACTCCGTGCGGACGGAAACTGACAAGGAGCGGTTACTGCTCTGCTACCAAATCAACCAGCAAGGTAAATGTACAAATATTTATACCTATCATACAGGTTAATTTTGATTAGTCATCATTTTAGCCATAGGACGTCCACTGCTGAACATAGGCCTCCCCAAATGATTTCCAGATTGGCCAGTTGGAAGCGGCCTGCATTCAGCGGCTTCCTGCAACCTTTACCAGGTCGTCTATCCACCTTGTAGGTGGACGTCCTACACTGTGCTTGCCGGTACGCGGCCTCCTTTCCATAACCATTCTGCCCCATCGGCCGTCATTTCTGCGTGCTATGTGCCCGCCCACTGCCACTGTAGCTTGCTAATCCGTTGGGCTATGTCAGCAACTTTAGTTCGTTTACGGATCTCCTTTTTCGGACTAGATCATTTTTGATTAGTGTTAAATACTTAAATGGGTTTGTATAAAGGTACTCATGATAATAAACAACTTTGCCCAAGAAACTAATTGCCTACCCGAATAAATTTGTTTAGTGTACGTTTGCCGTCTGCGTTTTTGTTTCGTAATAAACATACATATCTATGCAGGGTTTACAAAGTAATACGACACACATTAAAACTACGTAATCAGCTAACACATCAACTTTTACTAAATGAAAAAACATTGAAATTGTAAAAAAATATTTTGATGCTCCGTACAAACTAACGCGCTACCTCGTATGACTTCGATGATAATGTTCTTTTGTACGGCCCGTGTATTACTTTCAGTAAACATGATTTGGTTTTAACGAATTACAAAACATCTGTAATAATAGTCATTTATGCAATATATAGACCCTCCTCCGGGTACAAGAGCTAGAATGATGTTGAAAGCGCGATTTATGCAAATCTACTTAGATTAAGATAGTTATTGAAAGAGGCATAAATGATGTTTAGGCTAACTATAAAGTTGAACAATGGACTGTAGCTATGCCTAGATATAAAAAAAATGTGCAAATCGATTAACAATCACAGCAATTTCATTTATGTAGCCTTAGCAAAAGCTTGTACTATGGTGACGAAATCACAGATAACCTATGACTAAGTACAAATGCGCGTGCTCATCACTCAAAAATAAGCCTCCCACGGGACTTAAACCCGCAACCGCCTGGTCGTCTATTAATATAATTAGTTATCTTTATTTTATCTATAAAACATAGATACACACAATTCTTAACATACATACTTATCTATAATCACTTACTATTGAACATAACCGTACCTACAGACCCTACAGTGACAAAGGTACAGAGAACGGCATAACCTACCCAAAAAGTTAAAGGTTTTGAATTGATTTTCAACTTTAAGTCCGACGCGTAGAGATCAATATCAATTGAGAAAATTTGACGTTTTGTGGTAGGCTGACGAGCTGTTGTCTGTACATCAATACAATAAAAATAATTATTATAAGATTATTTCATATTCATATTCATTTAATCACTTCATAATGTACATTATAGATGGTCAATTGTAACATTACAACCTTCATAAGGCATTCGTGAATTAAAATTATTTAAACAAATTAAATTTATAATTACATTTACATGTCATCATTATATTACATTCATACAATATTAGATTCATAAATTGGTCATTCATAAAAAAGTCAAAATTTACATTTTAAAATTAAATTACAGTTGTCAAAATAAAAATTCAAATTTATACATAGTCAGTTTATCATTATATTGTAGGGAAAAATAACATTAACAGTAAAATTATGTCAAAGATGTCAAGAAATTATGATATTTAAAATTTGTCCCTGAAATATTCATTCAAATCATAATATGCCTTGGCATATTTCGTTACAAACATCGATAATATTGCTATGAAGGAGCGGATCTACCGCCACAAGTGTTATTCTTAATACTTACTAGATAGTCTCAATCACAATAATTGTTTAGTATTATAATAAACGAAATAAAAATCTTTATCTTATCTTATCTCAGTTGTGGCCGGCCGGTTCCCAGTGACAAGAGAACTGGCAGCGGAACTGGGGGCTCTGATGGCGCAACTAGACATGGGCGACTACGCAGCCGCCAACACGCAACACAACCAGCCTCTGGCGCATAGGTTTTACCCGTACCGGTACCGAGCGGGCCTTAGCAACGATGAACTTAGGTAAGCGTTATACAGGGTAGCTCTTTGTAATAGGCTACGGAGGTATCAAAAGATGGTAAATGTTACTTTTATTTCTAAAATCAAGAGCAAAAATATGCAGGTTATATTCTTAGTATTTACACGTAAAAAAAATATTGCTTGTTTTATAGTGTCAGCTGACAGACTCAATAATGAATCGAATCTCTTCAAGAGACAAAGAATAAAATGACAAACGCCCCTTTTTGTGTCTTACGAGTCGGAACAATAAGGGACAAAAGTCTTCTTAAAATCTTTAAAAGTTTATGGCACAAGTTGATCAGTCTGATTAGGGAGCTGAAAGGTGATTACATGATTTAGAGAAGTATTTTGAAGCATTTAAATTCCAATTCGCAATACGATATTGAAAAAATCGTAAACGAATTCCTAATATCACTTTTGGATGTTGAATAAATGAATGATTGAATGAAATATTTATTTGCATTGTATTTATACAAAGATATTTACAGTGCAAACAATAGAGTTCAAGCGTGTTTTACCGATCTATCGGTGGGCAAAAATTTATAATTTAATCTTTGAAGGTTTGATGTCTTGAAATATTGTTATTGTTTTCTCTCCATTATTCTTGTTGTGAAGTAATGTTATGTCCTCCATTCACGGGGTGATACAAAAGCATTTTTGTACAATTTTATCAATTTAATTTAAAAAAAAAACAATATCGAGAATTAGTTTTGAAATATTATTATAAAAAAATGGTGCATTTTTTTCTTTTGTCTGACACACACATTCTGTGGAATCACAAATAACTCTGTATTTACTTATTAACTTCAACAGAGACGTAGAAGAGAAACTCCGGTCTAAATGGATAGCGCTGAAGGGGCGCAGTACGGCTGACTGCGTGCGGATATACCTCAACTGTACGAGAAAGTGGCCTTTCTTCGGTGCTACGCTGTTTCAAGCTAGAGTAAGCTTTATCATTTAATTTAATTTATCATTTCAGCCATAGGACGTCCACTACTGAACACAGGCCTCTCCCAGTGTCACCTAGATTGCCGGTTGGAAGCGGCATTCATAGACTTCCCGCAACCTTTACCAGGTCGTCTGTCCACCTTGCGGGTGGACGTCCTATACTGCGCTTGCCGGTACGTGGCCTTGGTTCCAGAACCATCCTGCTCCATCGGCCGTTAGTTCTACGTGCTATGTGCTCCGCTATTTAATTAAACTTATTAAAATTTTTACGACCTCCGTAGCCGAGAGGCGAGTATACATATATGACTTGGTGACGCTATCTCTGAGGTCCCGGGTTCGGTTTCCGGTCGGTCAATGTAGAAAAATAACGTTTATATATTGTCTCAGGCCTAGGTGTTGAGGTACAGTCGTTGTTTCTGATTTTTGTGACACAGGTGCTACTTATCATAGGATCAGAGCCATGTATGTGATGTTGTGCAATATTTAAATCAAAGATCGAAACCGGTTAATATTTATTTCAGAATGTATAAGACCCATTTCTAATATTTGGTAGTGGTTTTAAAGATTTGACCATAAAACTTAATTTGCCATAGTTTTTAAGTCGGCATTTGGAGTATATGATATTTAATTTAGCGAAAACCTTTATTATTCCGGTTAAGGTTCCATAGTAAATTAACCGGTTTCCGATCCCTGATTTAAATATGATCCCTTATACACTACAGA
Organism: Anania hortulata; assembly: GCA_963576865.1. NCBI lineage: Eukaryota > Metazoa > Arthropoda > Insecta > Lepidoptera > Crambidae > Anania > Anania hortulata. Next base: position 6,488,688 of record OY756400.1, read on the forward strand.
CTTACAATCGGCCGACAGTTTGTTCTGCCTTGTAATTACTAATTAATAAACATGTGAATTCGCTTACTGAATTTATAACCGTCGTTACTCACAGTAATTCAAAAAGCATTCCAGGTTCCAGCTGTGAGCCGATAAAAAGACGTATTTTTGAATCATGCGAATTCCAATCCGAATACAAAATCGCATGATTCGCATGCGAATACCTAAAATCACTATTTATGAAAATTGTACTACAAGTGGTCCTACTACCCACTCGTTTTTCGTTTTCTACTAGTAGAAAGTACGGAAGAATGACTCCCTTACCCTCGAACCCTCACCCTTTTGCTTTTTCCGGGTGACTGTCCCATCATAGTGTGTCCAACGCTAACTAACCTATTTGATTTGTCCATAGATAAAACAGCCTGACTTGTCTATGGTGTGGTTAGCGGTATCAGAGGAAGGAGTGACGGTGCTAGAGTTGGCGTCTATGGCTGTCATTGGCCGATACGCGCTCAACTCCATAGGTCTCTTCGGTGGTTTACAAGTAAGAACACTTTATCACTAATCTTTGGAATTTGGATGTCCACAGCTGGCCATAGGCATATAGAACGCAACAGCAATCGGATATGACCCGTTTGCATCCAACGGCTTTTACCAACCTCGAATAGGAAGAGAACTCTTCATCACTTGTCCATTTTCCACTTATAAAACCAAACTTATGTTGAACTAAATAATTTACGTACACGATTGATACACTGCTTAGTGTCTTGACTAGATTTATAATATAGGTGCTACTTTAAACTGTCTGTCTGTCTGTTACGATTTCACACATAAGCCGCTGAACTAATTTTGATGATTTTGGTAGAGATAAATTGGATTTTTAAGAAGGACATAGGCTATCTTTTGTCGTAAAAACTTAACCGATTTTGATGAAATTTATTGGGAAAAAAGCTTGAATCTTAGGAAAGGACATAGGCTACTATTTAGCAATCCACCTCCTAAGGGAGTCAGATAGGGGGTGACTTGCCGTATTCTACGCAGGCACAGATTTATATTTTGAATTGCTATTTCAAACCTGATCTATTTGTCATACGTTCAAAAACCAATGAAAAATAAGATTCAGCTTGTCTTGTTTAAGGGTTAAACTCTTATACTCAAGTTATATTTATGGCTATTGAAAAATTGGCTCTAAATACCTGTGAAACTAAGATGGAAATTTTAAAAACTTTCTCTCTTATACTAATTCCATATATAGACCAGCTCATACATTATAGGGACAATTCTGACGACTGTCTGGTGTAATGGTTCGCGCTCCGGACTACAAACCGAACAGTTTTGGGTTCCAATCCCGCAAGGGGCAAATGTTTGTGTGATGAGCACGAGCATGTGTACCTAAGTCATGGATGTTTATAAAAAAGTATGTGTATCCGTTATCTAGACGCCATAGTACAAGCTTTGGGGCTAGATAATTGGCGTGGTTGTGAAAACAATTTATTTATTTATTAATTTAATTTTGACTTTTCGATGTTGTTACTATAACACGTATTTGAGAACCAGAATAAGGTTTTAAGAGAGTTCTAGTAAATTCAAAATAACCCGGTATAACAAAGGTCAATGCTTTCTTGTTCCAACAGGACGACTTGATGATGCTAATAGACGCAGAAGATGCGGCGAGTCCGGTGCACAAGATGTTGATTAGTCTCAACAAGCCAAAAGTAAGTGTATTTTTCCGTAATAATTTTATAAAAAATCTTCATATAACTTATAAAATACATATAACGACGACGGCGACGGGTCGGGTCGGGAGTACTGCGGGTTTAATAGTTATGGGCGCCCACAGACAGCCTAGCCGGCGTGAGCGGCAAGCCGTCCCTCTCACGCCTTCTGTGTGTGTTACGCTTAACACAAGTGGTTTAGCTACTTACCTTAGGATCAGAGCCATTGTATGTGATGTTGTCCAATATTTATTTATTTATCCTAGATGGCGGAGCTAACGCACCTAATAGCGGACTACAAGAACGCGGCCCTCCGCGCGGCGCCCGGCACCCCTCAGATGAACTCCCTCACGCGGCACGGCTCGCACCGCTGCCTGCGCAAGCCCTCCCCCTCCACCCTGCCGCACTCCTCCCCCTCCACCCTCCCGCACCTCGCGCACGCGCACCCCCACCCCCACCCCCACCACACCACCGGACACAACACGCTCAACTCCCACGCGACAACTATGACGCTAGGCTCGGACCGCAACGCGACCCTCACGCTCAGCTCCCACACGTCCACTTTCAACGTCGAAGCCCGGGTCGTCTCTCATGGACAACCCGACATCCTAAAGTCTACCCCCGATCATCACAGATCCGACAAGAAACGGAGTCACACGCAGGACAGCGGCGTCGCGTGAGCGAAATTGAACTTTATTTGTAGGTGAGTAGAGACGATAGTCGAGTGTTCATACCTCATTTGTAGCGTCTGACGGTTCGGCCTCGGTTGGCTCCTTGGTTTTGTTAGTCGAGAGAAAAGAGACTCTATCGAACGTGATTTAGAGCCGTGTTTGCCTTAATAGTTTCTGATTTGTATATTCGTATGCCTGTTTTGCATAGTGTATATTTTTAAACTCTTAACAGGTGAATGCATTTTTTATTTGTACAGTTGATCGCGTCTTTTTTCTCTACGAATGTTTTGCTTGACTGTGACATGTACAGTCAACGCCACATCTTAATATATCCAGCATAAGCTAACCTCGCGTTATATAAACATTTGATAGAAATAAGAGATCAGTTTATACTGGACATTCAGCTTGATGTGTTGTTGAGGGTATAAATGTTGTAACGCCAATTTTATAGTAGCTACGTACGCATATGTGCAGGGTATGTTTAATGCTATGTAGGAAACGATTGTAGTTATAGTCCACACAACCAAATAATAGACGATTTTAAATTATAAACAATCCAAATACATAAAATTACAAAATAGTGTAAAATCGAATAGGTACACACGTTTTATAAACTAATTTATTAATAATGAGCTGTAATATAATCGATTTCTAGTGAGCGACATACAAAAACCAAATTCATTTAGATCAGATTGTATGAATCTCGTTTTGAATAAACTTTTTACACTTAAGTTTATTTATACATACATTTATTTATAATTTTAATCCATAAATACTCTTAAAATATACTCCCTCCATACCAACTAACATCACAAGTGACATCAACACGAAGTAACAATTTAGTTTGACTATTTCGAATGAACTGGAGTACCTTAGGAAAATATACATTAATGTAAGTATAGTTACATTGTTACGCTAGTGTGTACTGAGGCTCACGGGAGGATCTCGGACTGATATTCTAAATAAGTCCTCAACGAATATCTTTAGTCTATGGTGTCGATAAGGTTGCTATTACTCACACACGTCTTATCCACGGTAGTTGCATAGTACTAAACTGAATAAGAGTTAAAAATACTTTTAATAACTCTGTTAAGAAGCATACGATCTGTACATACAAGCAAAATGAATACTTTAATACTTGATGTCGCTTATCATAGAACAAACAAACACAACATTAATTATCTAGCTTCAAAACTATAATCTATGGTAAGCTTCAATACTTTATTCTATCAGACTCTATGACCCTAGTTACAGAATAAACTACCGTGGAGTGATGTTTATTTAATATACTCATTTTAAAAAGCTTTTATTGTCACATCACTCGTAATAAATAACAAATACATTGAACATTTTGTTAAGAAACTTGTATCTTAATTTTTGGGTTCCGTTGGCCGTCGGTTAGAATACACTCAAGTAGGATTTTAAATTTGTGTCAGTGAATTTGACAATTGAACCATAGACTATTAATAGGAATTATCAATTGGACATTTTGGCTGTTTGATCTATTTGAATGTGACAGGTCAAATGTGTAATTTCTGACACGAATAATATTCAACTTAAAATACAGCCCTGCTGCGGAATTAAACCAGCGGGCATTATTGGAACCAAGGAGCACATACCCATAGAGTAGAAATGCCATTTTTGTTGCGACAACAACTGAGAAGGACAGGCAAAGATAATCTCAGGGACACAACACCCATACAGTTGTGCGAGTGTAGCGCAAATTCTTGCCTATGCCAGTCAGATGTCCAGTAAAACTTAACTTATTTGTGACGTGCTGTCATGGCGGCTGGCGTTTTTGTTAGACAATATTTATCATTTGAGAATGAAATTTTTACTGTAATAATTTGTTATTTTTAAATAATGTATATTTCGGTTTTATAGGTTATAAACTACCTACATTAATTAATTATTGGTTTAGTAAACATTTCTACTAGTAAAATAACCTAAGGAGTGCTGACTTAGATTTTTTATGAATGGTGTCAACAATCCCAATTTAGCCAAATGTCAAAGATCTTAGTTCCAAAAACGCCCACTGGTTTAATAGCGTAACAGGACTGCATTTTAACATTTGTATTAGATAACGTCTGTTTATTGTTCTCTTGTCCACCGTGCGAAACCCAGGCCAAATTGGTGTATAATTTTATACTAGATTAGCTTTGATATAACTGTCAATTTTATACTACAAAGATGTTGTTACCAGCTTACTATAAATATTGTGATTCTTGAGAACTTCTTTATAGTAAAGAAGGCAGCTTGATATTCAAACTAGTAATTTGACATTCCAATGTATTGCAGTTAGTGTTATTTTCACATGATTGAGTTATATTTATTTTTAAATGATATGATAGTAATAAAAATAATAACCTTCTTTATTATGAAGGAGCTGCCAACAACAGGCTAATTGTAAAGAGCTACAAAGGAAACGGCAAGTGAAATAGAGGTAGAATATGTAACTCGTAGTTTTACATAGTCAATAGGAGCTAATCCTCCAGTCATAGGTATTGGTCGCAATTCTGTTGTATCTATCTCTAAACTAAACTAAAAGCCGTATAGCTCGTTTTGTCAATGTCGGTCGATTTGAAAAAACAGTTGACGTTCTATATCTGTCACTTTGACGTTGACAGAGCCAATGATGTAATATTCGCGCCTAGCTTTTCATTTGTAGAACTCTGTCTATTTTTTACTTACCGTCTAAATACTTATTCGTGACATGACACTGGCGAAATTGTGTACGACAAATTTCAAAATACATGTTTTCGCCATAATCATAAGAAGAAGAAGGTCAAGATTTTGTAAGTGAGCCAAGCTGTTTACATGTAAACAGTAATGTAAGTTAGTATGTAATGAATGTTGCCAGGAGTTCTAGGTGAATGAAAAAAAGAGACCACATACAGTTGTCAACTAAAATGACGTCAAACAGGCACTGACCTTAAAGGCACGTAAACCAGCTGGCATTTTAGAAAGTAACATCTATTGCCATTTAGCTTAGCTACATACAAATTGTACTATCGCCGAAAATGACATTTGTTATGTTACTTCCAAAAATGCCAAGAAAATATAAGGCAAACCACTTAGTTTGACAGTTATGTTGGCAAACCACTTAGTTTGACAGTTATATGTTTTATGATTTAAAAAAAAAAGTTTAGTTTAGAGAGTGGTACAACAGAATTGCTACCATTGTGTAATATTTTGACCAATTCGCTTCCATGGCCAATCTATCCGTGCAGGCTGTTTGTGACGCGCAATTATAGACTTTGAAACAGTCTGGCAAGGTTTAATATCCTTTAGTAGTTTTTGGGAACTTAGTTCTGTAACTTTATGTTTTATTTAACTTTAACAATAGCTCATCATAAAGATAAGTTGATTCATAATTAATTTATATTGAAAACACCAGACAGAATAGTAAAAGTATTCAGACTTAAAAGGGTAATTTAATTTGAATAAAGGAGTATGTTTATAATTGCAAGTGCAAACAGCGCACAGTCCGCTACTTAGGTATTAATATTGGATATAAGAATGACATTTGGATGGCACTTTTTGCATAAACACAACTGTTGATATAATTATGTATAGACTATTGTAATGTATATTTTACATTTAAATCGACGAATTTTCTTATTTTAACTTAAGTGAATTTACTTTGTATAGTGAATCGGTAATAATTTAATGAATAAGTATTTATTTGTAATAATAATTGTTTTTTGGATCGGTTGTCTGTGTATAAATTAATTTTAATCACTTGGTGTCGATTTTTCGGGATTCTTTTTAGTTTTGGATGATTCGGGCCTAACTCAAAACTAATTCGCGACCAGGCCTAATTATTTAACATTTCTGTATTTTGATGATTTACTAAATTATTTGTTTGACGATGCGAGAGTAAACATGTATTACTGAATCATGAGTGACGTTTTTTATTTTTAACAATTCTTACTTGTTGTTCGTCTTGTTCGTCCAGTATTCTTTACTAAACTCGTCCCGATTGCAGTAAACCTTTGGTGCGTCGTGCGCACAAGAGAGAGGAGAAGGTTTCTGAATTGAATAAAGTAAGATTCTCACTTACGGGCTCGCGTCGGAGCGGATTTTACAATTTCCTAAAGCCTTGGGCACACAGCCGACGGGGCGCGACGGCGACGGGACACTAGCGCGAAGCCAGTGTTTGTAATGTAATGTCTATAGAAGACGACACACAGCACCGTTGCGCTCGGCGTGACGGGACCCGTCGCCATCCCGCTGAGCGTGCCTACAAACGGGCAGACGCGACGCCCTGACGTCGGGCGTAAGCGGGACGGTTAGATGTTGTGATGCATGGTAAACGTACTTTTTAATCACGTTGCGTTCTGCATTTGTTTATTTTTAAAACTTTTTAGTGATTTATTAATGAATATCGAATATCTTATTCGGAACGTCAACGAAACCGTCACGCCCGCAGTGTGACGTGCAGGCCGCGCTGCTGCTCCGCCGCCTTCACACCCCGCCTGCTGTGTGTCCAAGGCTTAAAGAAAATAGGAACATCCATTGACTACTTAAGTTCCTTGTTTGATCGCTCAGTCTCCGCAACTCACTCGCGTACGCGGTCGGCTGCTTGCGGCTACTATTGGCTCGACGCGTCCTATCGGCTTCGATTTTCGTAGTAGGCTTCCTGGGATCTTGCTCTGTAGTACAACTAGCGGCACGGATCTTGAGCGCTGGGCGAAAGATGCGCAGAAGACCATTACGATTATGCGCCCGCACCGCCGGACGGGATTAGTTGTTTGCTCCGCGCACACGCGTCTCTGATACGATAATTATCTCGTAAGATGCGCAAAGCGATCTTCTTTCCTCCAGCGCTCAAGTTATGTGCCGGGGATTGTATAAGTACTTAGACCAGCTGTTGTCGATGATTTTTTTGGGAAAAATTCGTCTGCTTTTTTGTAAGGACCAACCGTGCTGTTTTATTATTCTAGTACAGTAATCCACCATCCATCCACCTGAGTCAAAACCTCAAATTTTCTCTATCAGAATGGAACTCTATGCGTTCAATCGGTCGAGAAAATTTTATATTTTGTAGTTAGTTTATTATTTATGCCTGTACTTATAAATCTAAAATCAGGAGTTTTTTAAAAGGTATTTATTTAAAAAACTAAAGATTACAAGTTTTTAAACTAAAAAATATTAGTAAATCGGCTATAGATCAATAGTACAGTATATCAACACAGCACAAAACATTCATTTTTCTAAAATAATATTGATTGTTGTTGGATTAAAGCTGAAAACATTTTAGGTTGGTTGACTTGCCGTTTAGTGTACTTCATTCAAAAACGCTTCGAGGCTAGACCGATCGTTCGGTAGGATCAAGATTTTGTCAATTAAATGACGATCCTTGACGAATTGTCAACAGACTAGTCTTATTAACTTGTTAAAATATAAATGATATAAAAATATATAGCCTCTCATACAACAAACTACAATAGGGATGACGACTGGGTAAAGTTAAAATAAGGCTTTTAACTAATGTCGAAACGACAAGACTAGTATACTTTAGTTATATTCATAGTTTGTTGTCGTATGGTTTACTGCTATGGGGCTCTGCTGCTGACATTGAATCAATCTTTGTTTTGCAGAAAAGAGCCGTACGTGCAATATACTGTCTTGGACCTTGTGACTCTCTGAGGGAGATTTTTAAAGATATTAATATATTAACAGTAGCCTCTCAATACATTTTTGAAAATATTATGTACGTTCGAAAAAATCTAAGTTTGTTTAGCTTAAAAAGTGATTTTCATCATTATAATACTCGTAATAAAAATAAACTTGCCGTTCCGAGCTTCAGACTACACAAAGTTGGTAATTCATTCTTGGGGAAATGTATTATTTTTTTTTAATAAAGTTCCACAGACTCTTGTTGAACTACCAGTACATGAGTTCAAGATTGACATTTAAAAAAAACCTTATGAAAAAAGGGTATTATAAGGTAGACGATTATTTGAACGACAAGAGTGCATGGACTTAACCTGCTTAGCTCGCACTTACTTCATGTCTTGTAACTGTATTTCCCGTAAAAAAGGCTGACAAAGGTGACTGAGTTTGTTGCGCCGTTTCTTCTCATCACCAGCCGATATGTAGTCCCGAAGCGGTGGTAGGGTAAAGCTATATTTTGGGACGTGTATAAGTGCCCGGAAGAGGGCCTATATACTAAATAAATGAGTATTAAAGAAAATGAAATTCTTATTTAGCCTCTCAGTTAGATTATCAAAAAATAATGGACTCTTTTTTTTCCCTTTATCAGTCAACCAAAATATGACTAAGATAAAGTTCAGCTCGTGACGTTACTTCTAAGTAAAACTTGTAACTAGGCGTGATGTCATGCGAAATTTCAAATCAATATAACTCTTTAATATTTTGATTAGGTATGTGAAAAAGAAAAAAAATGTGTCCAATACTTTTTGATAATCTACCTGATAGACGAAGAAAAAAAAGTTTTAAAATTGGAACTGCGACCAAAATTTTCGTAACAAAATTACATTTAAATCATTAACATACATTACAAATACAAAAATATTTATTACCAGTTTTTTTAATTTATTTAATGTCATGAATTTATATTGTGCGAGCTCGCGACTCGCGTACACGGTCTGAACTACTCATGCGTTTATTTGTCGATTTCAATCCAATTAGCATCGTCATTGTCGACAGAACCGCTCTTGTGCGAAGACGTCTGATAGGCGTTAGTAGACGGTCTCGGCCAAACGCTTGTGCTCAAATCCGTAGACTTCGCCTGAAGATATCTTGTGGCGCGTCAAGTTGACCATGTGCAGGATGAGCGAGTAAAAAACTGAAAAAGGATACAGATATTTTCAGATATTTTAATAGTGAAAAAGATAATTGTTTTTTTTTTATTAGTTCGTAAATACAAACATAATAATATTATTACAAATAAACTAAACTAAAGGAGCTAGCTAGGAACTATTTAGAAAGATAGCGTTACTGGCGACGAAAAATGAAAACTATAAAATAATCAAATGTAAATGTATCAAATGTGTGTCACTGTGTGTTCGTGTGGTGTATGTGTTAAGGAGTATTGATAAATTTTAGTACGGTAGTGATACGTTCGGTAAGTTCGACGACCCGGTTGGTGTAGTGGCAACGTAATTTCGCTTTGAACGGAAGAGTCCCGGTTTCGATTCCCGGTTTTTTTATATTTTCCAGTGGTGTGCTGAGAGACGCCCCTGATAAAAATACATTGTCCGGTACCTCATAATACTTCGAGACCATGACAATTGATGCGTTGTATGGGGCATATTTATAAAAAGTAATGTACTTATACCTTGCAGGGCACAGGCCTCACCTCAACTATGAGGTGGTTGGGACCTACTCGACCACGCGGGCCCAGTGCGGTGCGGTGGAGGGGTGTTGTAAGGCCAGTGACTAAACCATACTGTCAGATGTAAGGCCGCCACCTTATGACCTCTTACTAGGCTTCACGACTATTATTAAGCGAAATTAGCCGAGACCAACTTCTGTTACACGTATAGGTTTGATGAAAAAAAATTTTTGCTTACTTACTAAGTTTCGACAGTATAGTTTTTATAGTTTTGGAAAAAAGTGGCTGTGACATACGGACGGACAGACAGACAGACATGAAGAATTCATAAGGGTTCCGCTTTTTGCCATTTAGCTCCGGAACCCTAAAAAGTAATAGAAGAAGGGTTTAATAATACGGCCTTGCCCTTGAAAAAGTTGAATAAGGCCAGTTTAGAGTATCTTTGACAATAATAAGCACTTACTTAGTATAACAGTAAACACCAAAGCACCGATGAGGTTTCCCTGCACCACCACGATGCCCACCATCGCCAACGTACCCAGCACAGCCATCACTATGCCGTAGATGTAATACGCCTTGATGTAAGACGAGTTGCGCTGTAATAATGTTGACATAGATTAAAAAACTTTCTAACTTATAGAAAGTTATATTTATTAGTTTTTCCTTTTAAACCGTTAAGGGGTGATTCTACTGTTCACGTACATCAGCTTTTTGGGACCAACATAGAAACCCTTATAAAGGTAAAGTGGCAATGGACAGGCAACGCATATAGTTAGCCGAACTGACAACCATTGGGGGAAAAGGTGGCGACCACGAACCAGAGGCCCAATTCGAGTAATTTAACATTCGCAATCCAGTGTCGTTCCTGTCCCAGTAACATTATTATCTAAAACGGTATTCTCGCAAATCCAAATAATGCAATTATAGTTCGTAATGCCATTGAAAATAGAAGAAAACCAAATAAGATTTTTTTGTTCTATCAATTATCAGTCGTACTGGGATAGTTTTGATAAATTTTCAACAAATTAAAAGTTTACGTGAATATCGTTTTTAATAGTAGTGCTACTGGGACCGGTTCGGCACTGGATTGCGACTAATGTTTGATTACAGGAATTGGGCTTCTGTAGACGCAGCCTGGGCAGGCTTCCCCCAGGTAGATTGGCGACCTTCAAGGTTTCGGGCAGCCACTGGATGCAAAATCCAAAATCGCTCGCTATAGCGTTCTGTCATCACCGTCATCATTATTTCAGCCATAAGACGTCCACTGCTGAACATAGGCCTCCCCCAGACTTCCAGATTGGCTGGTCGGAAGCGGCCCGCATCCAGCGTCTTCCTGCGACGTTTACCAGGTCATCTATCCACCTTGTAGGTGGACGTCCTACGCTGCGCTTACCGATACGTAACCTCCATTCTACAATCTTTCTGCCTTATCGACCGTCAGTTCTACGTGCTATGCGCTACGCCCACTGCCACTTCAGCTTGCTAATCCGTTGGGCTATGTCAGCGATTTTTATTCGTTTACGGATCTCCTCATTTCTGATTCGATCTCGCAAGGAAACACCGAGCATAGCTCTTCTCATAGCATGCTGTGCGACCTTGAGCTTTCTTATGAGGTTCATCAGGTTCTTCAGGGTGAGACCACGTTTCAGTTCTATATGTCATCACTGGTAACATACACTGGTTGTAGACTTTCGTCTTTAGGCCCTGAGATATATTGTACGAGAAGACGTTGCGTAATTCTATAGTGCAGGCCCATTTCCAGTATAGTGGACTTCCATAATGAAGAAGTAAATTAAAAAAAGTAAAGTATGCCTATACGGTATACGGTCTACGTCTCACTGCAGGGCACAGGCCTCACCACAACTATGAGTTGGTTTGGGCTATATTCCACCCGGCGGGCTTAGTGCGGATTGGTGGAAGGATGTTGTAAGGCCAGTGTCTTAACCTTACTGTCGGATGTTAGGGAAGGCCTCTGACTCGGCTACATGACTAGTATCAAGCGATATAAGCCGGGACCAACTTTTAACGTGCTTTCCGAAGCACGGAGATGCTTGTGATGAACGTCACAAAATATGGTTGAAATGGTGACCCATCCACTTACAAACGCGCTGTGGTAATCACTACTAAACCGCTGCCGCCACTGAGCCACAAGCACCTGATAAAGAAAAAGTTATTCTACTTACCCTAGTAACGCCATTGCAGAGTAACACAGTAAACGTGAAGTCCATCACTGATTTGAGCAGTGACCCAATCAGTATCATGTTTATGAATATCATTGATCTGGGGTCAAAGCCGTAGTATACTACTGTGGATCCGTTGTCGGAGATGTCATAGCCATTCAGACGCATGTGCTGGACAGCGATGATGTTGAATGCTATTATCCCACCGATGATGGTAAGAATAAATAAACCGTTGAAAAACTGAAACAGAACATATATCATGAGGTATCGTAATGTTGAATGTATTGGCCTTGAGCGCTAGAGTCCTGGGATCGATTTCCGGTCGGGTCTATTTATAAATTAACTTGCGTCTGGGTGTGGTGGGAGACTCTTCTACAAAATCGTAACACAAAGTGACAAAGATAGATTTTAGAGATTAAGTTTTTTGATGAATAATTTTTGTTACTAATTCTGCAAAAACATGCTAAATGACTTGCAAACTTTGGACATTATTGCCTGCCCCGTAGAAGTTAGACAAGAAGAAGTTAAGACTTTAAAAATGCGAGATTCTGAACTTAACTTATTAAATTACATATTAGTTTTATTGTATTCATTTTTTGTTACACAGCATAAGTTGGTTCTTTTTCACGTAGTTTGGTTGGATCTAGTGCAGTTTCGTATAGATGTATTTTTCATGATGCCTTTTTGATCCTTTAATACGTAACCTTAGAAGATTTATAACCTTATATTATGTTTATAATGTTATTACTTAGGATAAACTGTGTTCATTTTGAAAACAAGAAACAGAAAATGACATTCCGATTTATTAATTAAGACAGGTATTTTATAATGTTTATTTATTAATACGTAAAATAGTTCTGAAATTGATCTGACATTTAATTTAATTCAATTCATTAATAACTATTATTGAATGCCCATGCGGCGGGGGACAGTTGTTCTAACCTTATTATTATATTGCCACCTCTCCGTACCTGTGATTCACAATAAATAAATTTGATTTGATTGAGTAATTAGTACTTACAGAAGCTAAGATCCCAAAGATCAAAGTCCCTGTCTCCAGACTCAAGCAGCAGCATTTCGATTCGGTACACATCTTTAATCTGAAAAATTCGTAAATAAATCGTAAATCTTAGTGTCAAAGGCATTTGGCCTGCAGCGTTGTAGATGACATTTTTGATTTCCTCGAAGTATTTCCCTAGGACAGACAATCTTAGGTAGGTCTAACTTCGACAAAAATATAAAAAAAACTTGAGTTTTCTTGCTAAACTAAAGATAGTCTTTGAACAGTGCGTTTTGCCAGTAATGACTTAGGTACGGCTCTGAGACGTGGTCCTTGAATGTTGGCTTCTTAAACAAGCTCGAAGTTATCCGTTTTATAAAGAGAGCGTTTCTTTGGGACGATTCGAGGAGATCCGTTAAAGAACCCTAACAGGGTCCGGGTCATGAATGTGTAAACACTATACTGTACACCTATGTTATGATGACTCAATAAATGAATATGAATGAAAATGAACCAAAGTGACCGACATTAAAAACCAAAGTCCCTATTAGGGATGAGGACTGGGTAAAGAAAATGCATAGTCCGTCAGTTAGATTACGAGTATCAAAAAATAATGGACAGTAATTTTTCTTTTGTCAATCAACCAAAAAATTACAAAGGTAAAGCTCGTCAAAGCTCGAGAGTGGGGGCTAGTAACGACACTTCTAAGTAAAAATAATTGTAGCAAGACTTGACGTCATGCGACATTTTAAATCAATGTTATCTCGGTAACATTTTGATTATGTCAAAAAATTAAGATGATGAAGAAAGGTTCTCCAGTGGCGACGAATAACCTGAAGACGCAGCGCGTGGGCAAGCCTTCCACTCGGTGTACAACGTACCTACCTACTCAAGGTTGCGGGAAGCCGTTGGATGCAAATGGCCCAGAGCCAGCTGCAGCTGCCAGCTGCATAGAAAGCCACAGCGAGCGTGCCGTGACGTTCTATCGGGGAGGTGTATGTGGACCTCCAAAGGCTGATGATGATTATGATGCCGCGACCAAAACAATTAAGCGCATCTGTCATGCGCCAGACAATACAACAAGGAAAAACCAATTATTGAAATTGCTAAGGAAGCGCTTAAGACGTAAAGTCACTGCTGAGAGCAAGTAAGCTAGAGTTGGTAAGCAAGCTTATATTATAGGCGAGGTGAGGGCACTGAATCGTCAATGATCTGTGCCTGATTGTTGTAGCTGAGTAGTTTTAAGGTTTTCATTAACCCTTTGAAGTAAGGAAGTGTGTCGTTTATCGAAATATGAAACGCCAAACCAAAAATAATGTTGGCAACAAAAGTAAACAGGTTGCAGCGAGTATAATGAATATATAGCCAACGAATAACGGAACAGATATTATTACAATAAAAAACATTACTACAGAACGTGATACAAATATAAACAAATAAATGTAAGTAAAACTAGGTGCAAAGTGCTATGTTTAGTCTGATGAGCGAATCAGATGAAGGCACACATTCAGACGGCCTAGTAAAAATCCCCGGCACGGATCTTGAGCGCTGGAAAAAAAGTGGGGATCGCTTTGCGCATCTTACGAGACGAGCATCGTATACTAGTGTGCGCGGAGCAAGCAACCAATCCCAGCGGGCGGTGTAGGCGCGGCGCCTAACTAGCCAATCACGTATTCGTAATGGTCTTTTGCGCATCTTTTGCCCAGCGCTCAAGATCCGTGCCGCTAGTTTGTATGACTAGTGATGCAACAAAAGGTAGGGAAGTAGGGACACCTAGTAGGCAATTTAAATGATCAACACCAATTTAAAAAAAATACTGATTAGGTATGTATATTCTTTAAAAAAAAAACCTATTAAAAGTTTTTTTTTGTGATAAGACCTCATTAAGACGAATCTCAAACTTATTAAATCTGCAGTAAACCGATTTTATTCTCTACTTCTTTCGGACGAAACATTTTCATCAAAAAACCTGAGTTTTTTTTAAAATGTATTTAGGACAAAACACAGTCTTTCAATTCTTAGTACAAAATATGTTTACACAATATCAGTTATTGTACGACCAACAACTTACAATATTAAGCTTAAAACTAAAATTTTAAACAAATTAAAATTTAAACAAGATGCTACCGAAGTCACCAGCATCATGGAGCCATGCTCACCTCACACAATATCCTGTGCAAAATCCAAAAGGCCTCTGATGACTTCGATATCACCCCATATGAATTATGTTTACGTTAATTCACTTTTACACACACAATTACGTTATATATTATTCAATTATAATTTATGAATAATCAAAAGCGGTGACCATTTGGTGACACGTAACATACCTACCTACAAAAATCAACTAGCGTGATAAGTACTTATGAAGTTGATGTACCTACTTAATGTTTTATGATATTCTTATGGATCCCATCATCAGAACTTGACCAAATTTATAGGGAGCGCTCCTCCGGAACCTCCTTTCGAACAAAAAAGAGTAATCGGAATCGATCAACGTGGTAATTCTTTACCTCGAATGATTGTCTAGAAAAAGAATGACGGTTTTCCTCTTTTTTAGAGTCGGTTAAAAAATGTGTAAAAACACACCATGATAAATATATCATTTTACAGGTGTGGTTATGATATTTCAAAAAACAAAAATGTAGGGTATTGTTACACGATTGTCCCCAGCTATTTCGTCCTCGTGAGATGCAGTACGCTATAGATTGTTCTCACCAAAAGATATCTTTATATTTTTTCTTTGTTCTCACTAAAGAACAACATTTTTGTAGCGGTAGACGTTAGACTAAAATGATAACAAAGATGACGAAAACAAGATGTAAATTCGAAAAATAAGATAAAACAAAATATTTTGTGTATGATTATTAACATTGTGAATATTCTAGGAAACAAGAGATCAATCGCATTTATAGTGTAAACACAAAGAAATCGGGGTCATTATCTAACAGCTTATTCTTACTATTAATCTACCACTCAGCCAATCTACCGCAAAATTGTGCACGGACTATTTTTTTTTTGCATTAGGAAGAACGGTTTTATAAAATCATCAACACAGTTTAAAATACAATGTTCCTAATTTATAGCAGTGCAGCCATAGAACACATACCAATAAACTAATATACAGTAAAAATGATTTGTTCGACAAAATTTTCCGCCATTTTTTATTTGTATCTGTGCTGTTTTCAACCGACTTCAAAAAAGGAGGAGGTTCTCAATTCGACTGTTTTTTTTTTTTTTTTGTATATTTGTTACGCGATTATTCCGCCAATTATGAATCGATTTTAATGATTCTTTTTTTGTTTGGTAGATCATACTTCAGAGGTGGTCCCATATAAATTTTATCGAAATTGATTTAGAACTTTTTGAGAAAATCAACAAATATATACCCAGATATTTGGTTGTGGTTCTTGTTACCTATCTTCGACAAATATGAGCCGATTTTATGATTTTCGTTTTAATGAATAGCTTATACTTCAAAGATGCTATGATAAAAGTTTGAAAAATAAAAATTACCCCTAAGGGTAGGAAAATAGGGGATGAAATCGGTGTTCAGCAGTTAGATTAGGATTTATCACTAAAAATAGATGAAATAAGTAAATTTTATTAAAAAAAATAAAACCGACTTCAAAACACTGAAATGCTAAAAATAATCCTAACACTTAAGTACCTAATCAGTTACTTTTGGAGTCGGTGCAAACAAAAACATTGAATCTCTCATCGGCTGGCACCGACTCCAAAAGTATCTGATTAGGTACTTAAGTGTTAGGATTATTTTTAGCATTTCAGTGTTTTGAAGACGGTTTTATTCTTTTTAATAAAATTTACTTATTAATATATGGGCAAGCGTTGACAGGAGTTGTCATTTCATACTAAGTGTAAGTGAAAAATTAATTACTAGATTCGGAGAAACATGGTTTGTATTGCTGCTCTCTAAGGTAGGTATACTAGATGAGTGCAGCTCATGGACTTTGACCTGTTCTGTGTAGATAAAAATTAATAGACCGACATATAACGCTCGTTGTTTGTCGACAACATCAATTCATTTGAAGATAATAATTCTCAGAATTCAAACAACAATCTTTGTTGCTTGTAAATAGCCACAATTTTATGTGCCACTTTTCAACCTACCACAAGTAAGTTAATGGTAATATATTAATGTGTGTACTTAATTACTTTTTTTATTTTTTATGGACTTATCCCGCTCTTTAAGCAGAGCAGTGGTTCTGCCAATGTCAAGTGTATACTTGAAATAGTTTAAAATAAATAACGGGTGTTTAGTTTATAATTTTCTTGGATTCAGTGGAGGCTACTCTACCCGTAGAAGCTGGTTTCATGACGCTATCACGCTATAGAGCAGGATGGACTCCATAAAATATAAACCGTTCAACAAAATCTGCTGAACTAATACTTAAATCGCTTAATGAATAACCGAACCATGCGAAAGACGTCACGGGGTATCCATTTCTTGGATACCAAAAACCTTATCCAGAATGTGACAAATACTTTTCTGTAATCCGCATCAAAATCGGTTAAGCCAAACGCGTCATAATTATGGACAAACATACTTACAAACATACACAGGTCAGACTAAGAAACTCCTTTTTTTGAAGTCGGATAAAAATGGTCAGATTCTTCTGTCAAAGAATGACAGACATGTCTGATGGCAAAGGCAAAAAAAAAAAACGAGACAAAACACTGTGATGAAGAAGAATCATGGCATGTCATTCTAACGCCATACCTACCTAACATTCGGGAAAAAACCATTCTTCGTGTTACTCAAGATGAAACCAGCAGATTTTCATTTCAGCTTAGACTTGGATTTGAGAAAATGAAACCCACTTTTAATAGACATCGAGTCGAACTAAGGTATTTACGAAGATTTCAAGAGAAGAATAATCTCTAAAATTTTAAAATACGAACGATTGATTACAAAATGTATAACAAAGACAGAGACATTGTCTATTACAGATAAACAGAATTTATAGTTTATTTATTTATTATTGATACACTGATGTAACATCACATTACATACATCGTCTGTTTAATATCTCTATAGGACTTTCTTTACTATAGCTATAGTGTAAATCAATATAGAGGTATTTTGTTTGTTTGTAAGTTCGTTCATCTTCCATGCGTTCCTCTAAGTACTATTTATCCGACTGCAATGTAACTCTAGAGTTCTTTGAGCGAGTTGTTATGCTCACAGTGTGTCTGCGCCGGGAAAGTTTGCCAAATTGAATTATCGAAGACTACGCAAATGAAGTCGTTAGGAGACGACCAGTATTGTTATTATTAAAAAGAAACATTTGATTAACCAATTAGTCAAGCTATGTAGGTAGTAGTTTTTTAACCAATAGCACCTACCTGGTGAAGGCGCATGTTATACTGTATAACATGCGCCTTCACCAGGTATAACTTATACAGGATAACTTATTTGTATAATACGATAAATTCCTCTTAGAAAGTAATAAAGGAGCAAAAACGCAATAACATAATTATATACTTATTATTCTAGTAGCTTTGAAATCCTGAAAAAAAAACTGCTACAAAATAACTACAAAATCATCTGTTACAATTTGTATGGAATAAGTAAATTTTATTAAAAAAAATAAAACCGACTTCAAAACACTAAAATGCTAAAAATAATCCTAACACTTAAGTACTTAATCAGTTACTTTTGGAGTCGGTGCCAGCCGATGAGAGATTCAATGTTTTTGTTTGCACCGACTCCAAAAGTAACTGATTAAGTACTTAAGTGTTAGGATTATTTTTAGCATTTTAGTGTTTTGAAGTCGGTTTTATTTTTTTTAATAAAATTTACTTATTTCATCAATTTTTAGTGATAAATCCTAATCTAACTGCTGAACACCGATTTCATCCCCTATTTTCCTACCCTTAGGGGTGATTTTTATTTTGTAAACTTTTAGCATATTATCTTTGAAGTATAAGCTATTCAATAAAACAAAAATCATCAAAATCGGCTCATATTTGACGAAGATAGGTAACAAGAACCACAACCAAAATACTATCTGGGTATATATTTGTTGATTTTCTCAAAAAGTTCTAAATCAATTTCGATAAAATTTATATGGGACCACCTCTGAAGTATGATCTACCAAACAAAAAAAGAATCATTAAAATCGATTCATAATTGGCGGAGTAATCGCGTAACAAATATACAAAAAAAAAAAAAAAAAACATACAGTCGAATTGAGAACCTCCTCGTTTTTTGAAGTCGGTTGAAAATGTAGTTAGCTATTTACATTGCGATAATGTTTTGATGTTTTGTGGTAGTTAGATAGGGTATTGACTGTAACCTAATACCTTAAGGAAAAGCCTACCACACGCAATGACAAACATGCATACCCGATAGTTAATTTACATTGCGAATTTGATCCAAGTAGGTATTAGTTACTCGTCTGTAAATTGCTATGTATAATAACAACCATAATATACGTGTTATTATTTAGCCTGTTACCTATATGAATAACAACTGTGTCATATAGCTTGGTACAGCTTATGAATGCTAATTGATTTTATAAAAATAAAAAAACCGACTTCAAAAAACTAAAACGCTAAAAATAATCTTAACACTTAAGTACCTAATCAGTTACTTTTGGAGTCTGTGCAAACGAAAACATAGAATCTCTCATCGACTGGCGCCGACTGCAAAAGTAACTGTTTTTTTTAAAGTAAAATTAACGTATTTCATCTATTTTAGTAATAAATCCTAATCAAAACAAATCTTACGAGTGCAAACATAATTTAACTGCTGAACACCGATTTAATTTCCCATTTTTCTTAGAAGTCCCATCTTTTTTTTTTTGGACGGACCTATCGCTGAGTGCCTTTGAGGAAGGCCTACTTCAGCTTAACCCGAACTTCATCAGAATTTAACCAAATTTATAAGGGACCATTCTGAAAGGGAACGAAGGGACCTTTCCAACAAAAAAAGAATTATCGAAATCGGTCAACGTAGTAACGAATGATCGCTGAACATACATACAAAATTTTAAAAAAAGGTTCCGACAATTTGAGAACCTCCTCCTTTTTTGAAGTCGGTTAAAAATTGCAAATTAGAGGCGCTTGAATTTTTTCAATTAATGTAGTATGGTACATGGGGCACACTAAAAGTTTTGCACTTCTAGCTCGATTAGCTAAATTAAAAACTAATTAAAAAATATTATATTTTTTAAACGTTGCAACCTGTTTAGTAATAAAAAAAAAAAATTGGCGGGAAATGATTTGTCAATTGTTTTTTATCACACATCAAAGTTTTACGTACGCAACGAAAATGGAATTAATTCGAAAAGATTTTAGAGCGATGATTTTTTATGATTTTAAAAGTTCTCTCTCTCCGCAAGACTGTGCCGCTCGTCTTCAAAATGCTTTTGGGAGAGAAGCACCTTGTTTGAGCACCGTGAGGCGATGGTTTGCTGAATTTGAGAGAGGTCGAGTTTCTTCACATGACGAATTTCGTGAAGGGCGGCCTTCAACTGCCGTCAACGAAAATAATGTGGCTACTGTTAATCGGCTAATTGAAAAAAACCCGCGGATTACCTATGAGACAATTCGAGGACTATTGGGAATTGGTATGAGCCAAATTCAGAAAATTTTACACAAAAAATTGAAAGTTCGGAAACTTTGCTGTCGTTGGATCCCTCATGAACTGACAGCAGAAGCGGGCTCGCGTGGAATGGTGCTCACAGATGCTACTAAAATACGACTACGGACATTCTAATGCTGTTTATGACCATTGTCACAGGAGACGAAACGTGGATTATTTGTTTTTAACCCGAAAAAAAAAACAGCAATCTCGTGAATGGGTGTTTGAAAATGAGAACAGGCCAACAAAAGTGAGGCAGGCGTGAAACGTTTTTTTCTCAGCTACGGGTCCCATCTGTACAATTCCACTTGACGATCAAAAGAGTGTTAATGCCGAGTGGTATTCTACCATTTGTTTACCCAGGGTGTTAGAAAAAGTTCGCGAAAGACGACCCATAAGCCGCGTTCTCCTACATCATGACAACGCTTCTACACACACAGCCGACAAAACAAAGTCATTTTTAGCTTCCGAAAAAGTACAACTCGTCACCCATTCTGCGTATAGCCCCGACCTAGCACCCTGTGATTTCTGTATTTTTTCCAAAATCAAAGTTTTGATGAGAGGTTTTACTTTTACCAACTCCGAAGAGGCAGTGATAGCGTTCAATCAGCACGTAGAAAACATGCTTTCAGATCTGTGGTCCTCCTGTTTTAAAAAATGGTTCGATCGCATGAAAAAATGTTTAAAATGTAAGGAGAGTATTTTGAAAAGCAATAAATAATATTTTGGTTATAACATGTTGTTTTTTTAAGTTACGCAACACTTAAAGTGTGACCTACGTATGCCCTATACTCGTATGCCATAAACAAGTAGGAAGGTACATAATGTACTCATACCCTGTAAATATTTTTGTTTCCATTTAGGTAAATAATTTTTTGTCAGTCAGTGACTACAGATTTCGTTCAATTTTATATGTTGAAATTAAAAATACCATTCCAACTACCACCAAATAGGCGTCAGGTAGTACCGAGTAGCACCTAGGGGAAAAGGCAAGCTCGGCGTTAAATCGCAAAAAAGTACCGATAAGTGGCCAGGTAGTTTAGTCCCATGTGGCCCGCATGTCTCACACAAATAGCAACTGTATAATATTATGTAATATATTCTTACCTACTTCAAGTTTCGACTACATAACTCCGCTATAAAAAACGTGGTAATTTTGGCCACTTTACTCACCATCAATAGAGAAACGTGTTAGGTACAGACAACATCACGTCAACCTACTACACAACGTCAAATTTATCAATTGTTATTGATCTCTACGGGTCTGACTTAAGGTTGAAAATCGGTTCAGTGACCTTTAACTTTTTGGGTAGGTTGACCTGCCGTTGACTGTACCTATTTTTGTCCGGTAATATTGACAACTGTTGACTACTTCATGATTTTAAACCCCAAGTTACTATGTATGACAGAACATCTTCAGTTGGTTAAAGAAAGGGTAACGTAAATTTATTGAGTGTAGGTACCTACTCAATTGTAGAACCATTATATGCCATTCAAAGCACACAGTCGAATAAACTGTGATTGTAAAGTGTAATCCAATACTAACCCAGAGCAGCTATCCTTCTTTGTTACATCGTTCTGAGTTCAAAAGTGTTTAAATTAAGAACATTGAATTATTGACCTATTTAGACTTGAAATCCTAAATAAATAAATCGATTGTATGACGATTTGCTAAGAACAACTATATTCAGCTTAAATGCGTCTAGTCGTTGTTAACAAATCGTTAACAACACAGTTGCATGCTGTGTACACAGTATATATTAGTCATACGAGTTGACCAAAATAAAATTACTTAGTTTTCAACTCCGACGCAGCCGATCGCGATAGAAGTTAAACGCATGGTACATTTCTGGTTTTAACCAGGATTGTGTTAACTTTGCTTTGGAATTCCGAATTTACTAAAACTTCAATAAAGGACTACGGCTTTTGCTATGCAAGATTATTCGCTACAAAATTTATTTGGGTCGAAATTGCACAAAAAATAACACGTGGTCTAATATAAAGCTTGAATATGGCTTACATAAGCCAGGCTAGGCTTTGTGCATAATTATTGTTACAGTTCTCTTATACAGCTTTTTGATTATTTAAGTTAGTTAAGTTTATTTATTTTATAATAATTGTATGGTATTTAATGATAAGCTAACAAACATTGTAGGTTCTTACCTAGTAGATACCTATTAAAAAAAATTTAGGTACTGTTTACAAGTTATCAATGTGGTATAGTCATCCTACATATTTAAATGTAAATAAAATAAAATAGGTAAACAATGCAACCAAAAAATTATGGCGTCAATAAAGAAATAAATCCCTACAAGCCCACAACGTTCAAAAATCTAAATGCATCCCACCCCAGATGCAATGTGTTTAAATAAGATGGCATCGATAAAGTCAGGAACAAATAAAGTGATTTACGAAAATAAAAATCAATAAGAAAAACCTAGTATCTAGTTAAATATTACAAGTTATTAACATAAACTTACCAAAATTCAAATTCACAAAGCACTGCGATAAAATACACGGAGCTACTATACCAATGCAAATGCACAACTGACCAAAGTCAAAAACACACAACCAACCAACATACAAGAAACTCCTGACGACGGATGCTTTGAGTAACTAAACGCAAATAAAATTTTAAACGATTCCTATTGGCGGAATGGAACGTCGACTGTTTCCATTGGTCAATAGATGATAGTCCTAAAACGTATGTCGGAGTATTATTCACAATTGCTGCATTGTCGGGATGTACAGCCGCCTCCAAAGATGTGGATATAAATTTTACAATGTCCACTCTTATTACAAGGAAGTAAGGTTGATTGATGTAACCGTCATATATATAAGACTCATAAGTGAACTCGTATTTTTAGATTCGACTGTACTGTCCGGGTTGTTTTGTATGTAAACTTTAATGGTTAAATTGATCAAAATTAAATTATAGCAAAGAACCCTATAAGGATAAATATCCCAAACGCATTTTTTGACTGTCCGGGGTGAGAATCGCTATGTAATATTCATATTTTCTTACGATTTTTCTTCCCAGTATTCTACAACTACCAAATCATTTTGCGCAATGTTTATAATACGCTCAATATTATTCTCGTATAATTAAATAAAAATAAAAATAGGACCGTTTTAAGTATCTGGTGGCGTGTCCTCAATCTGTTTTTTGACGAAAAAACTTTTGCATTTACTCTGTTCTTAGAATATCCAACAAAAAAGTATCATCGTAAATTAATTAAACACTTAACGGCTTTGGTGAAGCGGCGTGTAAATAGCCGACAACATGCGGGAGCTTAATTACGCAAGAAAAAATATGAAGACGATTGGAATCGACCCTAATAGATTAAACAAATGGCTTCAACATTAACACCGAAAACTGATGGTCCACTTACCTTCAGATCAGCTCGGGTACGTCCTCAGCCACGGTCAATCCAATCTTCAACCACACGTGTGGAGCCTTTTTCATGTAGCACAAATCAAGAGGAATGAAGGTTATGTCAGAAAATGACATCGGTGACGCAAGCGCGACAGTCCATACAGAGGGCGCTGACGTCGCTAGGGATCCCACGAGCCGATCCTAGTGGCCCGAGAACCAAACAGCCTCAAATGAAAACTTATTGAAACCATTTGGAATTTTCAATTATTAATAATTATAGAATAAACCAGCAAACATAAGTTAGTGGTGATGGTAGTGAAAAAGAAAAGAAAAATATTAACATTGGTCACTTAACGTGCCCAACCATGCTGCCCGCCTTGGAAGTTCGCTGAACTTTCAAAAGAAAGTGAATAAAATCTGACCAGTCAACATCGTTTACATGAAGTTACATTAATTAATAAACTAAATAAATGTAATTACGACTTTTTATTAGATGAATTAAATGTTAATAAGTTATTGTGTTGGAATCGGATACAACTTTACAACTGGACGCTTGAAAAATCCACATTTTGTTTTCACCGTCACGACACGAACGATTTTGTCAGAACCCGGATGAATTTCCGTAATTACACCTAATGGCCAATGCAACGGAGGGCAATTATCCTGTTGTTGTTCCGATCTCAACTAAACGATCAGGAGTGGTCCACTTTTGCCTGACTTGCAGCGTATGCAGATACTCAAGGATCCCACGAGCCGATCCTAATGGCCCGAGAACCAAACAGCCTCAAATGAAAACTTATTGAAACCATTTGGAATTTTCAATTATTAATAATTATAGAATAAACCAGCAAACATAAGTTAGTGGTGATGGTGGTGAAAAAGAAAAGAAAAATATTAACATTGGTCACTTAACGTGCCCAACCAGGCTTCTTTATATAAGTGTTACTTGTCATTTTAGCTCCTAGGATTCACGTGACCCTAGATCAAAGTTTGTCCACACACGGTCATAAGATTAGGTGGCGAAAATTCAACTTGCCGTAAATCCTTTTTGAGTCTCACGAGATGCATTGCCTTGCTATACCCCGTACCCCTCAGTGACACGATAGCGATTGCAAGCAACAGGGGTGTGTCAGTGATCTTCGTTATCCCGCCAAAACAAAAGTAAACTGCCTGGTGGCGTTTTGTTCAACAGTTTTTGAGATGCGGTGCCTCGATTTCTGACTTTGTTATACAATTTGTGTACTATAACTATTTATTGATGAAAGTGCTTTGGTTTGTACTTTACAATGTCTTTGCATTGCAACAATATACAAGCTAATGTAATTTTGATAATTTAATAAAATGATTTTTAAGATTTGGTGGTTCAATTTTGGTGGCTTAGATGGCAAAAAATGCACCACTAAATCTTAAAAATTACCACCAAATCCTAATTTGGTCTTTTTGTGCTCGTCGTAGGTATTATTCTATGAGCCAAATGCTACAAAAGTATCTGCTAAGGCTGAAAAAGATCAAAATATGTTTGCATTTTAAACAAAATACAAGGATAATTATTTGGTTTCCAGGTATTTGGGTAAAAATAAACTACATAATTAATTGATCATGTTTTCTATAAATCTATCTCTTGCATCCTGACTGACACTATAACTACAATCTTTTCATTGACTTGCCATTCTAACCGTAACTTTTTAACTTATTATCATTCATCATTTCTGCCATAGGACGTCCACTGTTGAACATAGGCCTCCCCTATTGACTTCCAGATTGAGCGGTTGGAAGTGGCCTGCATCCAGCGTCTTCCTGCTACCTTTACTAGGTTGTGACCACTTTGTAGGTGGACGTCTTACGCTGCGCTTACTGGTACGTGGCCTCTGTTCTAGAACCTTTCTGCCCCATCGGCCGTCAGTTGTACGTGCTATGTGCCCCGCCCTCTGCCACTTTAGTTTGCTAATCCGTTGGGCTATGTCAGCGACTTTTGTTCCTTTTATGGAACTCCTCATTTCTGATTGGATCTCGCAAGGAAACACCAAGTATAACCCTTTCCATAGCACGCTGTGTGAGAGGCAACGTTTCAGTTCCATTATGTCGTCACTGGTAACACATACTGGTTGTAGACTTTCGTCTTAAGGCACTGAGGTATATTGGACGAGAAGACGTGTAGTTTCCCGAACGCTGCCCAGCCAAGTTGGATTCGATGATTGACCTCATTCTCAAAATTGGATTTACTTATCTGGATAACTTGTCCCAGGTGTTTTACTACAATTTTCAGAGTAGAGTACCTAACGGTTATGTATAGGGCGCATAGGCATTTTGGGTTTTGTCCATGTTTATCAGATCAACAAGTATGTTGCTGGGAAACTCGACTAAGGCCATCAAGCGTTGTGCTGAGGTCTTCAAACGATTCTGCCATGACCACAATATCGTCGGCAAACCGAAGGTGAGTGATGTACTTGTCGTTGATGTTGATGCCAAGTCTTTTCCATTCCAGGAGCTTGAAAGCGTGTTCCAATGCAGCGGTGAACAGTTTTAAAGATGTAACATCACCCTGCCTTACGCCTCGTTGCAGAGGAATCGCCTTCATGCTCTGCTCCTGTACTGGGACCGACATGGTGACGTTTTTGTATAAACACTTCAACACTTTGACGTCCTGATAGTTAATATGGTACCACTGAAGAGACTGTAGTACTGCCTAGGTCTCGATTGAATCAAAAGCTTTCTCATAGTCCACGAATGCCAAGCATAGTGTTATACTCCTCGGTTTCTGTATAACTAGCCGCAGCGTATGGATGTTGTCTATTGTACTAAAAACTTTTCGGAAACCTACTTGTTCGGGAGGTTTTAAGTTTTCAAACCTACACGCGAGCCTATTCGTGATGACTCTCGAAAACAGCTTGAAGACATGGCTCAGAAGCAAGATGGGTCTGTAATTCTTCAATAAGGTGTTATTTCCTTTCTTGAAGAAGAGCACCACTACACTTCTGTTCCATGCCTCCGGCTTTATTCTCTCGAGCAAGACGGATTTAAAGAGTCTCTGAAGAACTTTCGGTATCGGTGTTCTACTCGCATTTAGAAGCTCTGATGTGATTCCGCCGTCACCCGGCGCCTTTTTGTTCCTAAGCTGTTTGTGGGCCATCCATTTTTTTTTGGATTTGTTATACCCAGGACTATCCAAATATACCCTACTATATGCTACTTGAGTTTTCTGAGTTTTTGAGATATTCATTTTTTTCACAAATTTTGAGTTTTTTTGTTCTAATCAGCTTCAAAAAATAGTTAGTCCACTTTTCATTATGTTACGTCGTATTTTCTTTTGGAGTATGATCCCTATAAATTAAACTTACTTAGATACAATTATCAGCTAAGACTAACAAAAGACGAACAAAATTTTATTAAAAAAAATAAAACCGACTTCAAAACACTAAAATGCTAAAAAGAATCCTAACACTTAAGTACCTAATCAGTTACTTTTGGAGTCAGTGCCAGCCGATGAGAGATTCAATGTTTTTGTTTGCACCGACTCCAAAAGTAACTGATTAGGTACTTAAGTGTTAGGATTCTTTTTAGCATTTTAGTGTTTTGAAGTCGGTTTTTTTTTTTTTAATAAAATTTACTTATTTCATCTATTTTTAGTGATAACTCCTAATCTAACTGCTGAA
The DNA here is from genome assembly GCA_963576865.1 of Anania hortulata. NCBI lineage: Eukaryota > Metazoa > Arthropoda > Insecta > Lepidoptera > Crambidae > Anania > Anania hortulata. The sequence continues at coordinate 6,516,174 of OY756400.1, forward strand.
CACCGATTTCATCTTCTATTTTTCTACCCTTAGGGGTGATTTTTATTTTGTAAACTTTTAGCATATTATCTTTGAAGTATAAGCTATTCAATAAAACAAAAATCATCAAAATCGGCTCATATTTGTCGAAGATAGGTAACAAGAACCACAACCAAAATACTATCTGGGTATATATTTGTTGATTTTCTCAAAAAGTTCTAGATCAATTTCGATAAAATTTATATGGGACCACCTCTGAAATATGATCTACCAAACAAAAAAAGAATCATTAAAATCGATTCATAATTGGCGGAGTAATCGCGTAACAAACATACAAAAAAAAAAAACATACAGTCGAATTGAGAACCTCCTCCTTTTTTGAAGTCGGTTGAAAACATATTGAGATAAAGTTGCTAGTGTAATCAACCCTATCTCAATATGTTTTTGGCAAATGTTAAACCGATGGTTCCTAGTGTTAATTTATGTCTGGAATAAATATTTTTCGAAATCCATTTGTTTTAATGTATCAATAGTTAGATGCATTCAGTTTTGGTGGGCAAGATTAGGTATTGGTGGCGTGATTTTTGAAATTTTAAGATTTGGTGACTTATTTTCAGTTTTGGTGGGAATTCAAAACTTTGAGGATCAATATTTCAGAAACTATACATGTGATTCTAGCCTCAAAATTTCATATTTAGAAGAAAAAACTATGAAAAAGTTTAAAAAAAAATGCGCCACCAAATCTTACAAAAAATGGCTTATGTTGATATTCACCCATAAATTAATTACTTATTATAGCACAAGAAACTGTCTAATATGCTATGTGAAGAAAGTACGAATAGATAACATTGTCCTTAAAGCTTTGTGTGGTTTTCATGGTAAACTTTCAAAAACTTAACGTGAAAAATTTAATTCAAAAATATTTTAAAGTATTGTCTTTATAATATATTTTGAACTATAGCGGATACCAATACTAAAAATATACAGGGTTATTTAAAAAAAAACCCTAGGGGTTGATTCTATAAAATAAAATAAAACTATAAATACAACAACTTTTTCTATGGGACCATCATCGTAATCTAAAAAAAAACAATGATTCATACAAACTGATGTCAGCTAGTCGGCGGCTTAGTACGGGGAAGTGTTTTTTTTTTTTACATAGAAAAAGTGAGTACCCGAATCAGCTTCTAGGGGGTTGTTGAGGTTTAAAAAATAACCCTGTTTAAACACCCAGGCATTGCCTTAAAATCACAGAAATGTAAAACTTTCCGTCTCGGTCTGCAGCACTATTCTTAGTATGTATTGATGAAGTACATTGGTAGTAAGAAATACTCTGTTTAAGAAACACAAGACTTACGAGGTTTAAATATGGCCCAAAGACATCGAGGTGCTGTAGGCCAACACCTCGATGTGTGTGGGCTTTATTTCTACAAATCCTTTCTGCCTATGAGTGATGGGTATTGTTAGTATTGATAGGTGGAGAGGTAGAGAACGACCCAAGAAGAGATGGATGGATTACAGTAAGGATTGAATGACTAAAAAGAGAGTGAATGACTCGATGACGAGTGACCGGATCGCATGGAAGAGAAAAACATGCTGCGCCGACCCCAGATGACCTGGGAACAGGGCAGGCAAATGATGATGATCATGATTCAAGCAATTGTCTGTGTTTCAAACTGTCTGTTGCGTTAATTTGTTTTAATGTCTTTTGCGCAAATGTTTTAGTGTGTTTCGCGCAAATATCCTTTATGTTGAGTAATAGTCCAATCACAAGACTAAGTGTGTTCGCGCAAATACCTTTCACGCAAGTATTTTTTGTGCAATTGTGTTATCCTTACCTTAATAAGATGTAATACGCCAAAATCGAGAACTTCTGTGGTTGCTTACTTTGGTGCTTATATGCTTCACACGCCCCGAAATCTCCACCTGACGCTAATTACCCCAGCCTGCCTAGCATGAGCATTAAAACACGATATGATATGATATGATATAGCGATATATCAACACCAACTGTAAAAATATGATAGATATAGCCGCCATGTTGAATCGCCGTGCCGGTGACGTTACATATTATTATGATCGCTGTTTCGATAAAAAATCAAAATGGCTGCTATATCTATCATATTTTTACAGTTGGCGTCGATATATCGCTATATCGTATCATATCATATCGTGTTTTTAGTTGTCATGCTAGAGGGGCAGAACCACGCTTACATACAACCATTACACCGCCGATCTCCCAAAATTGGACCTCTCAAACAACTTGTAATGGGAAGGTACCCGGTTAAGATAGAGTAACATCAGCTCGATGGATCGACGACCTTAGGAAGATGGCTGGCCGTGGCTGATGAAAAAAGCGGGAGATCGTTCTCTTTGGCGCTCTTTTGGGAAGGCTTATGTACGTCTACCAGTGGAATATATATTAAGTAATACCTACATCCATTCCTGCTGAACATACTTACTTATGCTTGATCCTGATATTTTATGTCCATCGATAACATCTGCCCCTCATGACCTCCAAAACACCTCAAAACACTATCGACACCAACGTTTTTTTTTTATTATTATGATAGTTATAGACGCCATGTTGAATTTTTATCGAAACAGCAATCATAATTTGTGACGTCACCGGCACGGCGATTCAACATGGCGGCTATATCTATCATATTTTTGCAGTTGGTGTCGTTAAATCGCTATAATATCATATCGTGTTTTGGTGGTCATGCTAGGGGGTAGGATAGCTCCAGCGATAAAAGAGTATTTAAATGTTTTTTAACAAATTAAAACACAAAAAGTGAGATACTTACAAAGTTGTAAAATGTTAATAAGATAACCAAAACGTTTGAAATAAATTTTAAATGCAGTAGGAAATTGTTACCAGTCAGGAGGACCTTTGGTATATATTTAGAAGGTGTAATAGAATTAAAATAAAGGTCGATAAGTTTGGAACATTTTTTTCTTCAGGTCGCACATAATTGCTTATAATTCGCCATATTGTTTTTATTATGACATCACATCAGTACCTATGTCACCCGCGAGACCGTAAGAATTCTAACGATACCACAACAAAATTAGTTTAGGCGTTTAGTCGTTATGGTGGATTAAAGACACACACCTATACATACATACATGAACCCTAAAAACATTACATTATTTTTTGGGCAGTCCTGTAATAATAGGATTGATCTGCTTGGAACAAATGAAACAGGCTATCCCAAAAAAGGCACGCGAGACTGACACAAGAGATAGCTGAGCTACCTTCAGATAAAAATGAATGCTTCTATAGTTCTTTCAAGATAAGAAGGGATTAGTGACACTTCATTGTTGACACATATAGTGTTGTACCCAAATCCAATCCAAATGAAAATTGAGTAAGTTTATAAAGGAATTTTTGAGTCGATTTTTATTTAAATACTTAACCTTTTTTTAAATAAGGGGAATACTACAATGGGTTACCGCCAGAGTGCCATAAATGCAGTTTTTTGACAAGCTTTTTTTCTTTGTTTGGCATTTTACTAAATAATAAAACCTAAACTTTACTAAATAAAAAAACTCAACAAAAACCCTTCTTATTTTGAAAGGAATATATAAAACCCTTCTTTTTATAGTAAAAGTCATATAGTTTAGGAGATAATCTCCTAGTGAAAATAAAATTACATATCTGGTAAAAGTCGCATAGTCGTCTCCTGAAATCGAAATGTCAAAAGAAACACGTCCCTCTGAACTTTAAAGAATTCGACGACGTAATTAATGTCTTCAATAGCGGCTTTGGTTTACACTATGTATTTAGAAGTGGAACATCTAACTGCAATAGGCTTCTTACCGAAATCAATTTACAATTATTTATGGAGTGACCGTTCCAGGCACTGCCTGTTATTAAAAGAAAAAGATGAAAATTACTGAAGTTAATTAGCGGTACTTATAGTATTAATTTGGTAACGTTACCATTTACCGGTAAAATTATCAATAACGTTAAGTCAGTTTACCGTCAGGCCAAGTATCGTTACCAAGCATAACGCTACCTTTGCTATTAACGTTATCTTGGTATGATGAGGGTAACGATACCTGATTTTTAACGGTATTCAAAGCCCTGCCAGGCAGCTCGCAAAATTTAAAATTTCTTACGTTTTTGACAAATTTTACTTTTGTATACAGTTATTATACATACTTAACTATTTCATCAATTCGATTCTATAAAATCCGGCATATAGTCGATAATAATAATTACATTTTAATTTCTTATTTAATAAGGGTAGTAACCAACTCTTAGGAGTAATGTCTGAGAAGACAACAAGATATTACAAACCTTTTAGTCTATTTTCACATTTCACCGGGCTGTTTACATTAAAATTTAATACTGATAAAACAACTCCGGCGACAAAATAGTATAATGTTGTTTTGACATATTAAAACACAAAAATTAAGATAAGATACTTATGTTTATTAAATGCAAAAATACAACAAATAGTTAATTCGTCTTTGTTATAAGTTTTTCTAAGGAACTACATAAATCGTATTTCGATGGCAAGTAATAGAGAGATTTTTCTCTTATGATTTGCCACATAATTTGCTTAAAATAAAATATAAGTAAGTATATAATTAAAATTAAATTTAAATGTAAGATCAGATTAGGTAAGATGAACTAAGTTTACCTCCTGGTTTTCTTACATTATAAGCTCCAGCCAGTAAATGCATAATTTTAATAACAGTGGCAACAAATCTGGGAGTACTTACCCTTGAGAAATCGATTCTTTTAGTATTTATGAAAATGTTTTACTTGTGTAACTAATTTATGTAAGTATACATCTTTACGAAATACAAATTTTGGGATTAGCTTTCCCTCAGAATCAGTCGCCATTGTTATTATCTTCAGCTTTCAAAGGGGAAGTATTGGCTTTGGCAGTAGTCTTAGGGTCCGCTTACAGTAGCACGGTTTTACATATATATACATATATGTCGTGGCCAGATCATATAATTGATCATTTCATGATTTGACCGATCATTTCATAAAATGGTGTTATTTCATTATATAAAATAGAACACGCTGCCTACATCATGATGTGGTCTGACCAGATCATGAATACTCTGCGTTTGTCGATATAAACAGCTAAATGCACGAATACTTCATGAAATGGTCAAACATTAGTAATCATATCGTAAAATCGTTACATTACCCACCAGTAGAGGCGCTAATGCTGGTTTGTTTTTGTGATGAGTAATGGCGGCGTAAAAATATTTTATTCTAAAAGTGAATAATGATGTGTAAATTGAAGGTGAAAGTGCAGTGAAATATCGTTACGACACCAAGCTAGGCGACTTTTATGAAAGTCACTCAAAAAACGAGCGCAACGTTAAAAAAATCAAGTAGTTCGGAACCTAATTTGAGAGGTTAGTTAGGTTATTTAGCTATTCAAGTGTTCTATTTAGTAGTGTAGTTTAGAAATAATAACCATTTAAAATGTTCAATTTATTTATCGACCAAGATTACAAATATTAAACAAATTCACGTAACTTGTAACCATATTTTTATTTAAATGATATGGCCAAACGTGGATTGACATTTTATTGAATGTTGACGTTTGAAAGATATGGTCAGTTTTAGTTGACCATATCATGAAATACTACCATTTTATAAAATGATCGGTCACATCATGAATTGGTCAATTTTACGATCTGGCTACGACATATACATGTCGGCCGCAGAATATACAACATGTGCACTCAATTATTTAGTTTATATAAGTATTAGACATTTACCAGCAGTGTCCGTATTATTATTACATACTAACAAAAACAAATACACTCAAAAAGTACTGATTCAATACAGGTACATATTATTATAGGTATTTGTAAGAATCGGTTGACAAAGAATATATGTAGATGTTTCTGTTATACAGAGTGTTGTTTACCTGTACTCGTATGTATGTTACTGATTTTACTATCTTTAAGAAACATATTTACTCAAATTTTAATTTAGTAATTAACATAAATAGAACTATTGGTTATACTGGAATCAGACGTAAAGTCCGTTCATCTTTGGTTGGTGAATATTTTAAACAATCTTAGTCTTTTTTTTTATTTAAAAAGAATAACGTCTTTATCAAGAAATGTCAAGATTGTTTAAACAATTTGCCAAGTAAATAAAAACGGAAATTATATGCAAGTACCCAATCGTTTTGGTACGAACGACTATCAAACCAACTATCCATTTATGTTATCAGTACTAACTTTTTACAAATGGCTAATTCGAATAGACATTTTCGCATCCATAAACCTTACCAGAGGACAACTTTTCGTGCGTCAATTTGACCATGTGCAGGATGAGCACATAAAAAACTGAAATAGAAATATTATGTATTTATAAATAGGTAGGTATGTTTTGTTACAATTTGTTTTTTAGTGTAAGTTCTTGGAACGCTGTTAACATGGAGACGGGTGCTGCTAGTGTAACGACACAGCTGTTAATGTAGTTACCTACTAACGTTCAAATACTAAATGTACCGTTGTATGTACACTGTTCCAAATACATTATCTTATCTTATAATGTTCTTTATGATAAAAATAATAACTACTATTACTAAAATTGCAGCTTATCGTTAAATTACAAATAGTACTTATAATTGGAGTTCAGAGTGTCAATTCTGTACAAATCAGGGCAAATTGATGTTTGATTGCCAGAATGGTATACCTAGAAATCATGACTGTTATTTTCCACTGACAAAAAAACACAACAGTTTAACTTACCCAGGACACAATTATGTTGTATAAATCATGTGGGCAGTTCATACATATAATAGAGCACTAAATATAATAATTCAGGAATGTCATACTCACTCAGTACGAAAATTCCAAACACAAGGACCCAAATAACCCGTGACACCAATGTCGCCATCACCACTATGATAGAGTACAGCACGGCTATCACTATACCGTAGATGAAATACGCCTTGATGTAAGACGGCCTTCTCTGTAATCAAACATACGTATATAATATAACATAGAAACATAAAAACTTCAACCGGGAAGATGGATTCAAGCTATCAGCTTCGTGGAACCCAGTGATTGACAAGTGTAAGCCTCGCGATCTGTCCTCAGACTCATCCGCGGATACAGTGTGTTGTGTGCCGGAAAAATCTTATAAGTAATGTGCGGGTATGAAATCTACCCTCGCAAGAATAATTGACTGACATATCGCCGCGCCTGTCTACCCGTGACCTCGGACGCTGCAACGCGTTCGAAACATCGGGCTGAATTTGAAGGTAAACCCTGAAAAAAAATTAACTGTCGTGATAAGACCTATGTATAATATGTGTAATGTGTGAAAATTGCGAATCTTTAAAATTATTGATATACCTACCGATAATCTGATAATCAAAACAACTTTGAAACATATTTTTTATGAAAGTTTATTCGATGTTACGAAACGAAGATGATTAGCTATTTGATGAATCAAGAAAAATAGGCATTAAAAATCATGGAATAGTTTTATGTGAAATGAAATTCGATATCAAAAAAATCTTTATTTTGATAGGGACCCCACGATATGATATAGCGATATATCGTCACCAAAACTGTAAAAATATGATAGATATAGCTGTCATGTTAAATTTTTATCGAAACAGCGCGCATTAAACGGCGATTCAACGTGACGGATTTAGCATCATATTTTTACAATTGGTTTCAATATATCGCTATATCATATCGTGTTTTGGTCCCTTGTAAATTATTACAGCGACCCACCAAACTTGCATGCACATTGTTAAGGTGTATAGTAAAGTCTCTTGTAGCTTGAACAATTGACTACCAACGCCCATTTCTAAATAGTCCCCATAGCGAGAAAGACAACACATGTTTAGCATAATTCCGCTCCTAAAATAAAGGACACATTTTCAGTAACACAACACCCTAATACACTTGCTGCGAAGCATCGCTACAATCATCCAAACACTTAAATTCACATGAAACACAGCAAAAAGAGGAGCCCAAAAACACTTTTGTGTCTTCAGTAATACAAAAAAGCCAAATTCCAATACCCGGGCATAGGCCACATCTGGTCACTATTGAATACATTTTATAAGTTTTACAAGTATAGTGAGACATAAAAAGGTATCTCCAGCCATTATACTACTAACGCAACAAGCATTACCAACACTAACAAAAAACACTAATAAATAACATTTCCGCAACCTTTACACCCTAGTCATAAGTTACTAATAATCTAGATATAAGCTTTCCCCTACAGATAACATCATAACTAAATAATGACAAAGTCAAATATTAAAATACCGGGAAATGGAAGTTATCTGTTTAGAGCAATAGCCCATCAGATCAATGATCATGGGGCAGTCAGGCGACGATTGAATGAAAACTGCAATTCTCAGCAACTAAGAAAACACAGACAGCAACCAAATACAATACCATAATTACATAGCAAAGCAATACAATGATGGAGAATGGAGTGGTACGGACATTCTTATTGCAGCGCCTAATAACTTCTAACTTGTCAATATCTCATAATATATATCAGAAAGAAAATAGATCAACCATAGTTTTTAAGCCCAAAAACCCAAACGATTCTGTCGGTGACATAAACCTCATCTACGACGGCAGCCACTGTGATAGCCTTATATACGTAAATTATAGAAACGAACACACTATGCAAGTGGACAAGGCACTCCATAGCGAAAATAACCAACATAAAAACACATGGAAGTGCACAAATGACTCGATTAACTCCCGATTAATGAGTAGAGAGGATTATGCAGACGCAACCTGATATCGACTTGTCAGTACATCTACTCACCCTATACAGGAAACCGAACCAAATAACATAAAAATTGGCACATGACACAAGACGCCATGGATTACCTCTTAAGCAAAAAACATCGCTTGCTTACAGGAAACCCACATGCTCACTGGAACATACAACTCTAAAAACTATTAATGGTTACTTTCAGGATCAATTAAAAACCATTGCCTAGCTATAGCCGTCAGGAAAAATACCATACTGCAAGCTAATTAAGCTAATGTAATTCGCTTTCCAGATATCATGGCTGCAACCTTAGTAATAAATAATTTTACTAGTAAACTATTCATAATCAAAGCCCACATACCTAACAAAACACCGGCGGCCTCCAAAGCAGTTTCCAGGTTACTGCAAACCATAAAACAAAAACCAAAAGACGCTACGCTAATGATCCTAGGTGACTTCAATGTCCAGATAGGAGTAGATGTAAACGACCTCCAAAGATCCGGCCAAATTGGGAACAACATGTTACACAAAGACTCCAACGATATCGGTAGTATCATCATCGACATTATAAGAAGAGAAAAATTATGCCTCCATACCTCTTTTGGCAGACGAAGTTGTAAAAAGACAAAAAAATCGGGCAAAAGAGTATCACAAATCGACCACATACTTACAAAACCACAATACAACCTTATTTAAATTCATAGAAGGAGAAGCTAATAAGAAAACTTCTGACCACAAACTATTTATAGGCGAGCTAACTTATTCAAAACCCAACTCTCAAGATAGACACGTTTCAATAACAAGAAAACAATCCAATAAGATTTTAGTAAACCAAAACTTTAAGTATAAGCACCTAAACTATGAACTACTACAACATGAAGTCACTCGCAAAAAACTACGCCTTTTGGCAGATCAAGTAGTAAAAAACATAGTAATCGGGCAAAAGAGTATCACAAATCGACCACATACTTACAAAAGCACACAATACACACTTATTAAACTTCATAAAAGGAGAACCTAATAAGAAAACTTCTGAACACAAACTAATTGTAGGCGAGCCTACTCATTCAAAACCTAACTCTCAAGAAAGACACGTCGTAATAACATGAAGACAAGATCTAATAAGATTCCAGAAACCAAAACTATAGGCACCTAAACTATGAGCTACACAATATGATGTCACCCGCAAAAAATCCAGAATGAAATCAGAAAGACAGTCGAAGCCTGGACCAATCCCAATCAACATCAAGACTATTGCCTTGAAATATCATCATGGAAATTATGAAAATATGTGCAAATAAGCTTTGCTTGCTTGCTTTGAGCAACAGAAAGCTAAATTTTGCAACCGACACTCGCGTAATCAAACATCCCGGCTACATTTAAAACAATGTCGCACCACGTTGCAAAACATAGTGCAAAAAATTAAGATCAATTTCGAAGCCTTTTTCAATCTTTCAATGACATGCACAACAGTGTATGAAAACTACCTACGACTTTCACCGAAGATTTAAAACATCCGAAAAATACAGAAACAGAACTACACACATACCAATAACCGATTGGAAAAATGAGCTAACAAAATCAGAAAGTCCAGCAATCACACAATGTGACAACGAGAATATAAACGAGCTTTGCGAAGTGGGCTTTGTAAAGTGCTAGTGCAATGATAAAATTGCTAAAATAATTAATAGGAAATGATCAAGTAATGACGGAACTGTTTAAAGCACTACCCGATGAGATGTTTACAGATTTGATGGAGCACTTTAGAAATACATGGAAAACAACACAATACCCCCAGCCTGGACTAGAACAGTTCAAGTCCCAATTACAAAAAAAAACTAACCCGAAAACAGTTAACGAATACAGGCGCATTTCCATATGCTGTACTGAAATATAGACCAATTAACTAGAGTATAATTAGACCAAATAACCAAAAGTCTTAGTAACTACCAAGCAGCCTTTCTGGATAATAAATCAACCGATGATCATATTTTCACTCTTCGTAAAGTCTTCGATGAGAAATAGCGGCAAAGCACAAAAACATACTACATGGCCATCGATATGGAAAAACCTTTGACACCGAGAACTTAAATGTAATTAAAGACATCCTCGTGTCCAGGACCAATAAGACATTTACCAACAGGATTCTAAAAGCACGCATGAATGAATCAACAAGCATATATGTGGTTTGCAAAGGAGTTAAACAAGGTTGCCTGCTGTCGCCTCGGCTCTTCACGATTCTCATTGACGACGTTTTAAAAACTCTGGAAGAAGAAGTACCATTCCTTCACCTCAATCAAGACTCAAAAATAACTTTACCTGTATGCCTCTCGTTTGCCGACGATTTAATTATATTATAGGACCACACTTCAGACAGCAACAAATAATTTTTATTTGACTCAAGAAACTTCTTCTAACATTTAGGCAAAAAAAAATGAAAAAGTAGAAACAACTAGCCTTAGACAAAAAGAAGCTGAGAAAAGCAGCTTCAAAATATTTGACTTAGAAGAAACTGATACTAAATCAGACGCCAGCAACTCAACCGAAACAACAACATCCGTGGAACAATGAGGCAGAATTCTACAATCAACTAGCAAGAAAACAGAAGAACTAGAAGAATAACCACAACACCTAAGGCCAGATTGCTCACCTCATCAGCACCAACGCTCAGTCCTAACAACGATAAACCCGTCTTTACCCATTTTCCTATACCAGGCTCAGGATGCATATCTACTTGGTTGTGGTCGACTGGTTTCAGCCGACCCACGTGGTCGCGTTGGCTGGTCGGCCGTCCTTTCCCATCCCAGAGCGTGTCTCTCCTTATAAAATGTGCTACCTGGTATGCCGGTTTGACCGGAACAGGCTTTGATCCTGGCTGGGCAAGCACCTCGTATCGTATCGTATCGTATATCATATCGTGTTTTGGTGCTCATGCTAGGGTAGGGATGGTTCAAATTATTTTTCGTAGAATTATTACAAAATTGAAAAAACATGAAAAATTACTCGACTGCCAAAAAAGGAGAGTAATGTTTTATGTGAGTTTCTTTATTTCTTTTTTAATGTAATTTCTACTATTCCGTGACCATAACGATTAGAATTTTTACCTTCTCCCGGGTGACATAGCCCATGTGATATAAAAAAAACCGGACAAGTGCGAGTCGGACTCGCCCACCGACGGTACCGATACCTACCACAAAACGTCTATTAATCTCTACATGTCAGCCTTAAATTTAAAAATCGGTTCAATGACCTTTATTTTTTTGGGTACGTTGACCTGCCGTTGACTATTATAATAAATACAATATTATAAATAGTTCAGGATTCGAGTCTCGCAGATTAATTAAAAATTAAATTTAAAATTTAATTACAAAGGTATATAAAAGTATATAGTCTTTCTAATCTTACTAATACTTTTGGAGTTTCTGCAAACGTAAACATAAAATCTCTCATCGGCTGGCACTGACTCCAAAAGTAACTGATTGGGTACTTAAGTGTTAAGATTATTGTTAGTGTTTTAGTTTGTTGAAGTCGGTTTTATTTTTTTTAATAAAATTAACTTATTTCATCTATTTCAGTGATAAATCCTAAACAGAACAAATCTTACAAGTGCAAACATAATTTAACTGCTGAACACCGATTTCATTTCCTATTTTTCTACCCTTAGGGGTGAAATTTTTTCCGCAATTTTTTATTATAGTATCTTTAAAGTAAGTATGAGCTATTCATTAAAAAAAAGAATCATCAAAATCGGTTCACATTTGGCAAAGATATTAGTTAAGATAAATACTAAAATCAGTTGGCGTGGTTCGGAGTTCATGCAATGTTTGGTGATTTTCTTATGGATCCCATCATCAGAATGAAAAAGAGAGGTATAGGAAGAGATATAGGAAACACTTGAATCCTCTTGACCAAATTTCATATCGGTTGATGTCCGAGCGGTGCGGTATACTTGCCAGGGCCTGCTACAAAACTTATTTGGGTGATTTTCCCAGCACCAAATCGTAAACGGCATGGCTGAAACTGCTAGTGCAGGATGGCACTTTTAACTTGTAATATTTTTTTTTAGATAAAAAAGGTTGTCTCCTACAGCAGCCTACAAATAAACTGCTACTGGTGTTCCCACCAAAAACGTAAGTAGTGGGTTCCGGTGACTTGGGACCGCTTTTTTTTTCATTCACGTGAGTGGATAAAAGTTGTGACCCAATGATCCGATATGTTTATTAAATATATGTACTTTTACTTAATGTCGCCCGATCAAGTAGGTAGTATCAATTTATTTCTATCATAAATACTGTGCTTGTAGTGTTAACTTCTATTGGCTGTTTTTCATGACGGTGATATCATTCCGGTGAATTCGGTACCTAAATTGACACCGAAATGAGAAAAAATATCATTTCGGTGATTTTTTTTCATTTCGGTGAGAAGTTGTTCATTTCGATGATTTTTATCTTCATCTCGGTGTTTTTTTTTTCATTCCGGTGACAAATTATTTCACTTCGGTGAAAAACAGACCATAATTTCTTTTGTTACATTTTAGTTGCACAAGGAATATATTTGTTTTGGGGACTAAAATGTAGCTACTAGTTAAAAGAATAATCTCAGTTGTTGCTCGCGTGGGCAATAGGCTATTTGACTAAATTGACTTTTTTAGGTTCCGTACCAAAATGGTACAAAAGGAACCCTTATACTTTCGCCATGTCCGTCTGTCAGTCCACGGCCTAGCACAGATACTGTTTGTACTAGGAAGCTGTAATTTTGCACGAGTATAAACATTAAACACGCCGACAGAATGGTACAATAATATCTTGAAAACAAAAATTCTAGGGTATCTCCCCTACACGTAAAGAAGGGATGAATTATTTATTTTTAGTCTACCCCATCGTTTGGGGTATCGTTGGATGGGTCTTTCAAATATATATTGCGAGGTTGTGAAGACCATTTTTCGATTCAGTGATCGGTTTCCGAAATATTAGCCTTTGTTGTTTAAATTCCGAAATATTTTTGCTAGAGTCGTGTCCCCATCCAAAAGATAGATTTTTGTGCTACCTGATTTATTAATGACTAATACACAATAAGATTTTGTGAAGACAAATAACAAGAGATTACGTTTGTTTTATTTTACATTATACAGTGTGTAACGAAAAGGTGAAAAAAAACTTTAAGGGGTTATTCTACGGCTGAATTACATCAACTTTTTCTATGGGACCAACATCAAAATCTCAAAAAAAAAAATAGACGTTTTCATACAAACTGATGCCAGCTGGTCGCGTTTTAGTATGGGAAAGTGTTTTTTTTTTTGCGATTTCGATGTTGGTCCCATAGAAAAAGTTGATGTAATTTAGCCGTAGAATAACCCCTTAGAGTTTTATTTCACCTTTTCGTTACACCCGTATATTACAGTATCTTTGTGTTATCAAAACTAATAATTAAAATCTTTTAAAATAAGAATCTGAAAAAGTTGTAAAGATATACAGGGTGTCCCAGAAACAATGGATAAACCTTTAACTGTCGATAGGTTTCGTCAAGACCTCTCTAATCTCAAATTTTGACTTTAGTAAAAATATCTCGGTTTTCAAGATAATTGAGTTAGTTTTTTTTTTAAATGCCACTTTCGGTTAGTTTTTAATGTGCCATTTTTACAAATACGGACTTTTTCTAATTCAGTTTTTTTTTTATTTCTAAAAGAATAGTTTAGCTATCAATAACAATGGTTAAAATTGAGCTAGCTAATCACGAAGTGCTTCAAAAAAACAATGTTCCAAAAAAAAAACATAAAATTATTTTTCCTCATGTTTGGTCAACTACCATGTTAAAAAAATGTATGGCGCTCATCGTGCCCATTAACTTAAAAAAATTCTTAGTTGTTATATTTTCCGAAAAGGTATAATAAGCTTATGTTTTCTGTATCTCTTAAACTTCATGTCTGGTTTTTATTAATTTTTTATTAAAATTACAATAAATGTTCGAATTGGCGTCCTTGCGCTCTGATACACGCCCGGCATCTTTTTATAAAAGAACTAGCTTTTGCCCGCGGCTTCGCTCGCGTTAGATTTGATTTTAAGTGAAGTATGAATGTCAAACTCAGTAATTTAAAAAACTACAAAACTTCTAGACAATATTTTTAGCATGACTATCAAAACACGATATGATATGATATAATATAGCGATTTATCAATTTTAGGATAACGCGGGTATACATCAAATGCAAAAATAGAACCTTTGTGTTGGGATCACGTATGGCTGTCTGTCAGTCCGTCTGTTACAACCGATTAGCTCCGAAATTACTGGCCCAATTGGATTGCAATTTGGCACAAATAATTTCAAGAATTTTCATGTTCACAATATTCATTTTAAAATCAAAGTTCCAAAAAACCATAAAATCTACACCCATATTGATAGACATTTCAACCCCATCGCATCGTTGTTGTTTTCGTAATCAGCGACCCGATAAACCATAGAAACAATACCCATGTTGATTTTCAGACTTTGTCAGCCCTCTTCCCCTTTTTAGGAGTTGACTTTTCAAAAAGTCTGCAACATGTTTACTCATTTATCGTAAGGAGAACTCACTCCTGTGAAGTTTTGAATAAAAGAGTCTGACTAATCTTGTTTCCCCATACAAACTTTGGGCCCCCATTTCACCCCTTTAGAGGGTGAATTTTGAAAAACCCTTTCTTAGTGCACCTCTAGAACTATAAGAAACCTACATGCCAAATTTGGAATCTCTAGCACCAGCGGTTTGGGCTGTGCGTTGATATGTCAGTCAGTCAGTCAGTCAGTCAGTCAGTTTCTTCTTTTGTATATATAGAAGTTTGATGCGGCTCGCGTAACCAGACGTTTTTATGTATGCAGCTGCATTTTGTATGCGAGTCCGCAACTCTGTTATTGAGGATACTGGTCTCGCGTAGACAAGGTCTTTCAGACATCCGCAATAAAAAAAAATCAAGGGATTTAGATTCGGCGATCTGGGTGGCCATAAAATAGGGCCGAGCCGGCCTATCCACCTCTGTGGGTAGTGTTGATTCAAATAATTTCTTACTACTATTGCGTAGTGAGCTGGGCACCCATCATTTTTAAGCCACATTCTCCGCCTCACTTCTAAACTGATAACTCCTAGCATGCCGGGTAAATCATTTTGTAAAAAATTAAGGTAAATTTCACTATTCAGTGTAGCTGGATGTTTATATAGCCCGATCACCTGTCCGCCAATAATCCCAGTCCACAAGTTAACTTTAAATTGAACTTGGGACCGATCTTCCCTCATCAAATGTGGGTTTTCTACTTGCTAGCTATGTAGATTGTGGATGTTGAGATATCCATCTTTCCGGCATGAGGAATCATCCGTTCACAACATTTTATTGAAAAATTGCAGGTCCTCCCTTATTTTATTTAACATGATTCTGCAGAATGCAATCCTGCGCGGATAGTCAGCAGGCTGTAGAGTTTGGACCCTTTGAACATGGAAAGGGTGCAACCTGTATATTTTTAACCGACTTCAAAAAAGGAGGAGGTTCTCAATTCGTCAGTATCTTTGTTTTTTTTATTTATTTTTTTATGTATGTTCAGCGATCATTCGTTACCAGGTTAACCGATTTCGATACTTCTTTTTTTGTTCGAAAGGGAATACTTTCGGAACGGTCCCATATAAATTTGATCAAGTTCTGATGATGGGATCTATAAGAAAATCATCAAACTTTGCATGAACTCCATCCGTGCCAACTGATTATTGTACCTATGTTGCCCAATATCTTCGGCATTTGTGAACCGATTTTGATGATTATTTCTTTATCAAATAGCTTATACTTTAAAAATGGTATATTCAAAATTTTTTGGAAATTTTTCACGTCTAAGGTGGGTAAATAAAGGATGAAATCGGTGTTCAGCTGTTAACTTATGTTTGCGCTGAAAAGATTCGTATTGTTGAGGATTATCACTGTATGTATCACTAAAAATAGATGAAATAAGTAAATTTTATAAAAAAAAGTAAACCGACTTCAAAAAACTGAAAAGATAAAAATAATATCAACACATAAGTACCTAATCAGTTACTTTTGGAGTCGGTGCAAACGAAAACATTCAAACTCTCATCGGATAGCACGTATATGAACTTAATTTGATGTCGAGTAAAGATTAATCATAACAATATCATAAATAACAATACTACATGGTTTTATTTCAAAAAAAGTTATAAATAAAAAAGTTCACCGTAATGACAAAAAAAATGGACTTGTTGAAATTGACCCATTTAAGCAATGTAGAGCACAGTATCAAAGCCAACCCCAATTTTTTTTGGAGCTTTGTAAAAAGTAAACGGGGTGGTGTTAACAATTATCCTGCTTCATTGTCAAATGGCATCATTTCTACCTCTGACGGCTTCGAAGTTTGTGATCTTTTTGCCAATCACTTCGCGTCGCTTTACGAGAGCTCTCTAACCACAAGCACTAACAGCAATATGTCCTCACCTAGATCTAGTACCGATTGTTTTGCGCCGTTAAAGCTGAACTACGACTCAATAAAGGAAAAACTTCAATGTCTAGACATCATCATCAAGGGAGCATCAGCAAGGGAGCAGGCGCCGACGGTTTACCGCCAGTCTTCATAAGAAATTGTGCGTCTAGCTGGGTTTTGCCACTATGTATGATTTTTAACACTTCTCTGGAGACAGGAATCTTTCCCAAAATCTGGAAGCTGGCTAAAGTCGTTCCTGTTTATAAATCTAATGACAATAATCTAGTGCAAAACTACTGGCCGATATCCGTCCTTCCGAACTTGGCTAAGACCTTCGAAAGTTTGGTGTGTCCATACATTCAACAGTACTTTGTGGGTATCGTGTTTGATAGTCAGCATGGTTTTCTAAAGGGAAGATCGACCTGTACAAACTTGGTAACTTTTGCTGAAGACCTGGCCGAGTCTATGGATGCAAACAAACAAATTGATGTGGTGTATACAGACTTTAGCAAGGCCTTCGATCGAGTGCCACACAATTAACTGGTTGCGAAGTTGTCTGAATATGGTTTTTTCGAATCCATGTTGGGCTGGTTGCATTCATATCTGGAGGAGCGGAAATTTTACGTAGTTGTAAATGGCTTTTCATCTAGCACTCACATTATTGCAACAGGTGTTCCACAAGGGTCTCACTTAGGTCCTGTTTTGTTTAACATGTTTGTGAACGATTTACCATCCCGCTTTCGGTACTCTGACCCATATTTGTTTGCTGACGATCTAAAGTTGTCAAAAACCGTTGAATCCATGGATGATGCTGCATTACTGCAAAGGGACATCGACACGCTTCAGGAGTGGTGTGTTATTAATGGAATGGAACTTAATGTTGGGAAATGTTCGTTTATTAAATTCACAAGGAAGATTAATATCCTTCCATCAAAATATTCCATCAATGGGATCGACTTGGCGGAGGTTCATGTGATTAGGGATTTGGGAGTCCTAATGGACAGTAAACTGACTTTCATTCCTCATATTGATCATATCATAAAAAGGCATCTAGAGCAATGGGATTCTTAATACGGAATGCAAAGGAATTTAAACATATTTCAACAAAAAACCTTCTGTATAATTCCCTTGTCCGATCCACTTTGGAATACGCTAGTACTGTCTGGAGACCACACTACACCCAGGGGCGTGCATCCCATATAGGCTATTATGCAGAGCCTACCTTCATAAAAAGCCTACAGAACAGCTAACCATAATTGGACCTAGTTCTGCAGAAAGCAGCCAAGTGGCACTTTTTCGAAGATCGAGTTATTAACACAGGCATACTAAATTTAACATGCCGGATTTTTTGCAAAGACAGCCATGTCGATATCTCTTCTTGCGGCGGAGATATGAGCCGTCAAATGCAGCCATTCAACAAAAAATATTTTGTAAAAAACAGTCATCATGGTGTAAAATGCACCCAATTTTGACACAAACTGCCTAACCGATACTGCATAAGTCAGTCTATTTGGCTGTTTCGTACAAATTTCAAAATGCTAGAAGGTATCTGGGATCGAGTTTTGTAAAAAACAGCCAGTGAACGTTGGCTGTTTTCTGTAAATTGTATATTTGTTACGAGTCCATACTTGGCTTTTTCCAACGTCAGCTAGGCTGTTTTTTTTAAATTTTAATGTTAAGAAATATACTATTTTATACGTTGTGCCGTAACCGCCGTACTCAGAAACAATACCTAATGAAACTTAACGTTTACATAAGAAAATTTTAATGACACTTACGCTTATACGAATGAGGTCGATTTTCAAACATGTTAATTAATATTAGCGCGAGGTCCAACAAATAGTCTTTGGCTAGTTTTTCCTAGTTGGTCCTAGTTTATAATTATTTTGTTTAATAACTTTTTATATTTTTTGCATTCACAATAATGCTAGTCTATTATATTAAGTTAAAAAGATTTTTCAAGTAGTTTTTTTTTTGATAGAGTAACTTACTTTTATTTAAAAATGTAACTAAACTTAAATGCATGTTGTTTACCTTAAAAAGTTGTACACTTAGATGTCTAATTTTGATATTGTGTTATGATATTCATAGTGTATCAATTACTGGTAAACCAAATAAATAAAATAAAAAATAAAAATAAAAATATTAGCTTCAGACGTCTCTGAGCGTGGCCGTATAACTTTTACTTATTTAATCTACTTCTACTTGTTTACTTACGTCTTTAGATTCCTGTGATTTTCGCGACTACATTACTGTAAAATTATTGTTACTATTATACAATACTACAACAAAGCGCAGACGTCGAATGTCTTACGTTTGATATGCAAAAGACACTGCCATTACCCCGAATTCAGACAAATTTTTTTTTTTACAAAAGACAGATCTGGCTCTATAACTTGGGTGTCTACAGTGCTAAAAACAACCAAATGGATCGAGGGTCAGGCTGGACGTGGCGCACAGGAAGTAGGATCATCTCTTCTGAAACACATAGATAAAAATGTCTCTGACACTGTAAAACATTTGATTCTTTGGTCAGATTCCTGCGGCGGTCAAAACAGGAATATCAAAATTACTCTCATGATGAAAGTAGTGCTTGAGATGAAACCCAACCTTCAATCTATTACTTTTAAGTATTTGATGCCAGGCCACAGTTACTTACCCAATGATAAGGACTTCGGTGACATTGAGAGAGCCTTAAAGTACAATCAAAGGATTTATACGCCTGACGACTATAATCAAATTATGGCTGTATGCAAAAAGAAAAACTCTTTTATAACTTGCCAAATGCAAAGTGTCGATTTTTACTCCGTTGACACTCTCGAAAAGTTAATAATAAATCGGAAGAAAACTACAAGTAATAACAAAATTAATTGGCTGAAAACAAGAGAATTAAAAGTAACAAAGACAGACCAATATCATATTTATAATCTTTGATCAAGCAGATTGTTACTGTTTGGATATTACGCGCAAAACATCTAAAAGACGTCAAGCCTGTACGAGTAATAATCCAGAAGAAGGTGTTTTTAAGAGTAAGCTATCTAAATTATGGCCCAGTGGAAAGCCAATCGCGGAGCCCAAATTACGTGATATAATATCTATATAAAACACTTGATTCCGGAGGATGCTAGACACTTCTATGATAATTTGACGAGTAGTAGTTCTGAAAATACAATAATTGATGATGACATTGACGCGCTTAACACTGACGGATTTTAATTTGGAAGAGAAACAGTGAGTGCCGAAAAAAATTTACTGTATTGATTGGATTTTGTTTAATTTGTTAATTAATGTAGGAAGACAATAAACATTTTGTAATTTTTTTTAAATAAAGACTTAAAATAGGATTTTTTCGTTTTCTTACAAATCACAATTATTATTTTACATGAAATTATAAAGGTATGTAATTACTATTATGGTGTAAAACAGTAATACAACGTTTCTTTTAATTTTGTTGTCTGTCTTTTATATACTGTTATTCCATTTTTAATTAATGCAGAACACAGCCAACTCATGTGGCTGGTTTATTCTTTAATGTAATTTCGATGAAATAAGCTATTTTGCATAAAACAGCCACGTCAAAAACGCTATTATTGGTATTATGCCAAACGATACAAAATACTGGATAGGATATAAAAAACTGCTACACTTTTCCTAATAATTCTCAAATATAAAATAAACAGAAAAGTAATAAATAACAGAAGGGCAACATTTAACAGAAAAACGCTCATAACTCCGTTCGTACTTTTCCTCATATGGCTGCTTTCTGCAGAACTAGGTCCAATTATTAATTACGTATTCAACAATAAACAATAAATATTCTGTCTACCTGTACTTATTCCTTACCAAAGCGCGCAACTTAGATCGTTACTGTGCAATTTAACCAATGTTAGGCTGCCGCGAGATCGCCTACTGTTTCACGCAAACTTACTCAATTTTCACTCACAGCCTACCCCCATCTGAAACCAATGCACGCCCCTGACTACACCAATCATTCACTTCGGATAGAAAGAGTCCAAAAAAAGTTTACTAGATATCTAGCATTACACCATGGGTAGAGCCGAGAGATCCCTCGGTTATGAGGAGAGACTGGTTCTTTTTAACATAGTCAAACTTGAAAAGCGCAGGGACCTTTTGGATCTTATGTTCTTGTACAAAATTATTAACAATTATCTACTCTGTCCAAAATTTTTAGAAAGAATATCGTTTCGAGTTCCCTTCCGCTTGCCCCGTCATCCCATAGAAACATTCAAGGTCCCGTTCCGAAGAACTGTACTGGGTGCAAACTCTCCTATCTCAAGAGTAATTAAGCTCTATAACAAATATAGTCGCTCTACAGACATTGACGTCTGCTCCATGTCATTGGGTAAATTTAGAAGGTCAATAATAAATAAAAAGAGTAATTCTGTTGTAGTGTTGTCCCTTTTATAAATTGTTTGTTGTCTTGTGTATAATCTCGATTGAATGTAAACAATGCATGCTGTGTTCACCTGAGACTTTACATTTAGCATAGCAAATAGATTTAAGTTTATTGTACCTTTTTTGATGTAAAAGTTGTTGGTGAACCTTATTAATAAAAAAAAAAAAAAATAATCAAATTTATATGGGACCATTCTGAAAGTATTACCTTTCAAACAAAAAAATAAATATTGAAATCGGTCAACGTAGTAACGAATGATCGCTGAACATACATAAAAAAAGGGTCCGACGAATAGAGAACCTCCTCCTTTTTTGAAGTCGGTTAAAAAACAAATTTGGCTCTATCTACGTTAGCACAAAAATCACGTCGCGGCATATTAAGAAATTATGTTAAGGTATCTTAACAAGCCCATGGACTTCTTAAAGGTTTTCCTGTAATCTATAGGTAAGGATCTATGTCCTGTATTTTTTCCAAATATTAGGCTCAGTAACTTCGGAGATTTTATGAAATAACTTGTACAACTATATTTATAATAATAAAATATACTTGAGATCTTAACAAGAAGCCCTTTCATTTAATATGCAACACGGTACAGTTTTCAAAACTTTATTTTTTATCTACTAATTTGCCCCCCAAAGTTGACCCTTATATTAATAATTTGTTTGTTTTCGTTACACGTGCATGTTTGGGGTCACAGATCAAAATTTTAACTGAATTGGACCAGTAGATTCGTAACAAATTGGCTGTGACAGACGGACAGACAGACACACGAATGAATAAGGGTTTCGTTTTGTCATTTGGACTTACGGAACCCTAAAATAAACATTACTTATGGCGAATTATATTTAACTAGCTACCGCCCCGCGGCTACGCCCGCGCACGATTTTTACAACCCAGCTTAAAATAATCAAATAATACAATAAAACACATCAATGCCTCGCTCTAAAATTAAAATAAAAAGCGATATCGGACTCTTTAGGCTAGGACCTCGGCTTGGGCCGTCGTCCATAGGGTGGACAGGGGAAAAACGGCCAGGCACGTGTTTGTGTCGGCCGAAATGAAAGGCGGGACCTTGCACCCGTCGGCGAATGCGGTGATGCATACTGCCTACTATGTTGTTTAGTATTTGAAGTACTTAAGGGGGTGTTGGCTGTTGATCTGTAAGCGGTGTAGCAATCATCCGGGTCTTTCATAACGTGCCGGGGCCTACGGAATCGGTCAGTGACATCCTTCTGGGACGTGTAAATATAATTATATACATATTTTTTCGATTCGACTCAATAGTTCCTGAGATTAGCGCGTTCAACCAAACAAATAAACAAACTCTTCAGCTTTATAATAGGTACGTAGGTCACACTAGTTTATGTTTTGCGTAACTTAAAAAAACAACATGTTATAAACAAAATATTATGTTTATTGCTTTTCAAAATACTCTCCTTCACATTTTAAACATATTTTCATGCGATCGAACCATTTTTTAAAAAAGGAGACTGCCTCTTCGGAGTCGGTAAAAGTAAAACCTCTTATCAAATATTTATTTTGGTAAAAATACAGAAATCACAGGGTGCTAGGTCGGGGCTATGCGCAGGATGGGTGACCAGTTGTACTTTTTCGGAAGCTTAAAATGACTTTGTTTTGTTGGCCGTGTGTGAAGAAGCGTTGTCATGATGTAGGAGAACGCGACTTTTGGGTCGTCTTTTGCGAACTTTTTCTAACACCCTGGGTAAACAAATGGTAGAATACACTCGGCATTAACACTCTTTTGATCTTCAAGTGGAATTGTACAGATGGGACCCGTAGCTGAGAAAAAAAACGCGATAATTTTTTTACCAACGTTTCTCGCCTGCCTCACTTTTGTTGGCCTGTTCTCATTTTCAAACACCCATTTACAAGATTGCTGTTTTTTTTCGGGTTCAAAACAATAAATCCACGTTTCGTCTCCTGTGACAATGTCATAAACAGCATTAGAATGTCCGTGGTCGTACTTCAGTAGCATCTGTGAGCACCATTCCACGCGAGCCCGCTTCTGCTCCGCTGTCAGTTCATGAGGGATCCAACGGCAGCAAAGTTTCCGAACTTTCAATTCTTCGTGTAAAATTTTCTGGATTTGGCTCATAATCCGCGGGTTTTCTTCAATTAGGCGCTTAACAGTAGCCACATTATTGTCGTTGACGGCAGTTGAAGGCCACCCTTCACGAAATTCGTCATGTAATGAAACTCGACCTCTCTCAAATTCAGCAAACCATCGCCTCACGGTGCTCAAACAAGGTGCTTCTCTCCCAAAAGCATTTTGAAGACGAGGGGCACAGTCTTGCGGAGAGAGAAAACTTTTAAAATCATAAAAAATCATCGCTCTAAAATCTTTTCGACTTAATTCCATTTTTGTTGCGTACGTAGAACTTTCATGTGTGATAAAAAATAATTGACAAATCATTTTCCGCCAATTGTTTTTTTTATTACAAGAAAGGTTGCAACGTTTAAAAAAATATAACATTCGAAATTCAAATAGTTCCGATTAGCTAGAAGTGCAAAACTTTTAGTGTGCCCCATGTATTAGTATAGAAAATGTCTGCTCGAAAAAAAATAATTAAATGCATGTTGGATATCAGAATAAAGGGTTTGGAAAGGTGATAACAAAAATATATGCATCTTTTAAGCTTAAATAGACTTCAGCCAGCACGTCAACCTACCATAAACGTCAAATTTTCTCAATTAATTCAATTTTTGTTGATCATTTTTATTAATTGACATGTCTTCTAACTGAAAACATAAAAAAACCGGGCCCTAGTAGCTCCAATCGCAAAAAAATCGATAGATAAGCCAAAAGAAAAAAGATTATAAAAAATATCTTTAAAATTCAATATTTCCATAACGGTTAGGTTTCGGATACCATATTACCTATAGGATCAATTCGATCAGTAATGATAAAATAATAACGTCCTACAATATTCTGTACGACTTTCCCTGTAACCCTGTATACAATTCTAGCAAAGATACGAGGCGTAACGTAAAAAAATAATAATAGGCCTCTTAAGTTTACTGACTGACTGACTTCCTAGTATTTATGAATTCTAGGGGTCCGTCAGTAAACTTTGTGCTGTGATTGCTTAGTCCATCACTAACAATGCAATTCATAAAAGCATATTAATACTAAAAGTATAAAAACTATAGTTAACTTGCCTTAGTTACGCCGGTACAGAGCAACACACTAAATGTCAAGTCCATCCCTGATTTGAATAGTGACAAAATAATTCTCACGTTCCCTCCGACGAGGCCGTCAGAACTGCGGGAACCCTCAGAGTATCCCATAACGGACCTGTTCTTCCCAGTGTCGTGGTTGAATCTTGCTTGAGCTATTAGCCCAACGATCAAGACAAGAATCAATAAAGCATTGAAAACCTAAAACAAAGACAGATAGTATATTTACCACTAGCATATATGATAACACTGCTCTAGCTCCTGCCTGCGACATAATGTTGATATTAGAGTTAAGCTAAATATTGAGAAATGAACAATCATTACACGGGAATACAAAAACGGGATCAAAATAATATGTTCCTGAATATTAAGCAACTTTTAATTTTCTAAATTTTGGTAATCATTTAACAACTCGCAACTAGCCATTTCTATATAAGGTCACATTTTAGTACCTAAATGCAAATATTTTAACAGAGCATCTAATTATATTAAACAAATATGGCCCTAGCATTTATTTTAAAATATTCAGGCTAGTTTTTTTTTAAACTTTTCCTAACAAAATAATTATAATATTTTGAAGAGCACCCTAAGTACGAGAATAACCGGTCATGACCTTACTTTTCGGCTTCCACTCTCATCACCTCTCTTTTTCATTTCACTCTATCCACACTCTTCCTCATTCATATGTTGTGTCTTCATTCATTTAAAAGTTGTGTCAAATGTGGCGGCCGCGCATCGCGCACATCAGTGGCTCAGCGCTACACTCAAGGATAGACTCCACACCACAAGCTACGTTACCTTACCCAAAGCTATCACACCACACAAGAAGTGACACTGAGCTACATAATATTATTACTCCACCTGTGTAAAACAAAATCTACATAATGCGCTAATTTTGCGTATTTTAAAATCATAAATAATGATTGAGAGAGAAATTTCCAACGAATCGGAGCGAATCTATTAAAAGCTTGAAATTTACAATTAAAATTAAATTACAATGTTTCTACTGACCAAAGGAATCAGACAGACATGTATGTAATGTAGTAAGCAAAACAAAAATATCTGACACGGGTAAGGTAATAAATACTGCTTTGCTTCGTTTCAGTGAAAATGCACCCTAATATTGGATGTGAGTGATTAGTAGGTTATTGTGAATAAGTAAAACTCTCTAGTGAGGGCATCCCACTGTAGTAATAGGTACCAAACGATATTATCATCCACATAATATAAGTACAAAGGTACTTACAGATACAATGACCCCATAGATCAGAGTTCCCGTTTCCAGCTTCAGGCAACAGCATTTTCCTTCGGTGCACATCTTCAACCTATTTAAATAGATAGTAAATTATAATGTTAGTCTTGAAAGCATATTTATGACGAAACAGGGAAGACGACTGGGTAAAAAACACTATTTTGTCCGTCTTCAGTTAGATTATCAAAAAATAATGGACACTATTTTTTTCCTTTGTCAATCAATAAAAAAATGACAAAAATAAAACGCGTCAAGTTCGTGTTGGGGCTTGTGACGTCACTTCTAAGTAAAAATTGTACCAAGACATGACGTTATGTGACATTTCAAATCAATATATCTCTGTAATATTTTTATTATGTGAAAAAATAATAAATACGTGCCTAATACTTTTTAATAAACTACCTGATGGACAAAAATGGCCTAATAGGCCCAAAACGACTTTTACAATTCTTATCAAAATATTCATGGTCATGGTCATGGTCAAAGTAATCACACAATACCTGACATATTATGCTACAGAAACCTTCGTTAGAGGCGCGGATGTTAAAAACATAAATATTATCAATTATTCTAGACACGACAAAAGAGGAGGGACATGTATTATGATTTAAAAAGGTATCGAGCATAAAAGGACAACCTGTTTCGATGATGTGCATCTGGATTGAGTGATCTTTTTTTTTCTTGAAAAAACCCACACGTAAATTTTGGCAAAAATTGTCAAAACTTATAGCAATAATCAAAAAATTTGACAAACATCATATATCCAAGTTATTGAACGATTTGTGGATCACTCAATCCAGACATCTGGCTTAGCGTCAACTAACTTAATTACAGCAAAATACTTATTATATCGACGGAATTATTACACTAATAATTTGTAAACAATTACTCACAGACCTCACAGTATTTTAAAACAAATTAAGGTACTAAAAGCTAAGTCCAGTCACTTATTTTATTATGATAGTTTCATTAGATCACTCAGTCCTGACACATTTGGATTGAGTGATCCT
Source organism: Anania hortulata (assembly GCA_963576865.1). Taxonomy (NCBI): domain Eukaryota; kingdom Metazoa; phylum Arthropoda; class Insecta; order Lepidoptera; family Crambidae; genus Anania; species Anania hortulata. Next base: position 6,543,230 of record OY756400.1, read on the forward strand.
AGAAATTTGGCTTTTGGAGGTTAAAATTGATATTATTTTTATTTTAAACATAAATTTAGGTTAGGATATCCTTGTAAAATTAAAATCACGGCATAAAACAGTAATGGTACAAAAATGCCAAACAACTTTTTGAACTTACTGATCTGAGTGATCCTTCAAAATGCATGTAATTAGCCATCCCTTTCCTTTACTTTAATACAAACTATGTACATTTTTTGTACTACTTTGTGACTAAAATTTGACACTTAATTTATTAAATTCATGAGAAATTCGTATCCGATTATTACTATAAGGGAAATGATATTAGGGTGGGTGACCATGTATCGAGAGATTATTAAAAATAAAAGTATATAAGGTCACATTTTAGTAAGTGCAAATATTTTAACAGAGTATTTCATTTTATTAATACGCGCGCCCATTCATTTTATTAATAAATGGCGCGGCCGCCATATTTGACACAATTTATGAATGAATTGAAGGAATAGTGTAGATAGAGTGAAATGAAAGAGAAAGGCGATGAGTGGAAGCCGTGTTAAGAACAATTTTTGAATGAAAAGTAAGGTCATGCCAGGTTATTCTCGTACTCAGGGTGCTCTTCAAAATATTATAATTATTTTGTTAGAAATTGTTTAAAAAAAACTAGCCTGAATATTTTAAAAAAATGCTAGGTCCATATTTCTTTAATTTATTAATAAAATGAGATACTCTGTTAAAATATTTGCACTTACTAAAATGTGACCTTATATACATTCATTTTTAATAATCTCTCAATACATGGTCACCCTAATATCATTTCCCTTAGAGTAATAATCGGATACGAATTTCTCATAAATTTAATAAACTAAGTGTCAAATTTTAGTCACAAAAAGTAGTACAAAAAATTTACATAGTTTGTATTAAAGTAAAAAATGAAATGAAACAAAAATCATTTCGTCACAAATAAGTGCATTAGTAGTAGATATTAGTTGTATTGGTAGTAGTAAAAAGAGAGACAGGCTTTAGTAGATGATCTATAATCTATAAATTTCTAAAATCTGCAAAAAAAATTATTTAAGTAAGTATTTAAGTTTAACCACTTAATTAAATTTATTCATATTTCATTAGCTAAATTGCACCATACGTACAGACAACAGCTCGTCAACCAACTATAAGACGTCAAATTTTCTCAATTGATATTGATCTCTACGTGTCAGACTTAAAGTTGAAAATCGGTTCAATGACCTTTAACTTTTTGGGTATGTTGACCTGCCGTTGACTGTACATTAAGCTTGTTCGTTTATTATTTTATCTTTCTGCACGAGCAAGCTAAAACGTGTCGTCTCGTTAGTTTCGTTCCGCGCGAGTTTTTTTTTTGAGTTCGATCCAATTCAATTACATGTTTTATTGTATGTTTTTAATGTCAAATACTTAACATTTAATACTTTAGCGGAATTATTCTTTTTTTATATTTATACAAAAAAATATATATGTGACCATCGTGACAATAAATTTCCAATGTAACCAAGCAATACTTACTTCGTTTATTTTTAATATTAACTTTTATTTTTATGTTAAATGTATTTTACTTATTTTGTGTGTTTTGAAGTATGTATTTATTTCTACCTTTATTGTATTTGTCATTCATCATCATCATCATTTCAGCCATAGGAAGTCCACTGCTCACAGGCTTCCCCCAATGACCTATCATCGGGGGTGAATAACAATAAAAGACTCGCCACGCTTGGCAAGCGGGTTGGCGAGCAATCCAATTTTTTTTATAAGATTTCGCACGCAGACTCTGCTGCCCGTCTTGCGCTACAGGAATTAGTCGCCTCTTAAGACACCATCCTGTTGGCGGTGGGAAAGTGTATTCTTTGCGGCCGTCCCCACACGGCACGGCATTATTTGACATTAGTTAATTATTATTATCCCCGATATCCGACATCAATATTTAATGACATACAATAGAAATACAAAATACCTAGGTGCTAATGTAGGTAAGTACTATGTTAATGCACTGATAATTAAGAGTTAACCTATATACAGGGTGTAACGAAAATGTGAAATAAAACTTTAAGGGGTTATTCTACGGCTAAATTACATCAACTTTTTCTATGGGACCAAAAAAAAACACTTTCCCATACTAAAACGCGACCAACTGGCATCAGTTTGTATGGAAACGTCAATTTTTTTTTTTAGATTTTGATGTTGGTCCCGTAGAAAAAGTTGATGTAATTTAGCCGTAGAATAACCCCTTAAAGTTTTATTTCACCTTTTCGTTACACCCTGTATACATATATTATTTAAAATAATATTATGTTATATGGCGTATCCAAGTATACTGTATTACCTATAGATAAAATAAATGAGTATGAACATGAATAGCTACATAAGTAGGTTAAGGAAAAACAGCATTTGCATCATGTTTTAAGTTTTAATTAATATTACAATAGATTATAAACTATAAATAAAACAAACAGCTGGCTGAAAGCTGTCATTAGATCACATTTAGATTTTGCGTCACAAGACTAGTGCGGCTAGTAACAAATTGCTTAATCGAGTGTCGATTATGCACAAATCACAGATATTACTAAAAAATACTAGGTGTGCCGTCCCTACAGAAACAAAGTTCTATCGAAAGGTAACGATTCAATTATGGTTGAACATGACATTTAGCGCAATACGGATTTTGCTTCCAGCTGCGTTGTTAATGAATCGTAGCCATGTTCGAATTGTATACGTTTCACGTTCGAACCGTTTCCGCAAAAATGCTGGGGCTTGTCACGTAGCCTCCATTCGAAAACCTTTCTGCCCCATCAGCCGTCCGTTTAAGTGCTTGTACCCCGCCCACTGCTACTTGAGCTTGCTAATCCGTTGGGCTAAGGCTCCGGCAAGCGAAGCGTAGGACGTCCTGGGTGGAGGTGGGTGGACAGATGACCTGATAAAGGTTGGAAGCCTCTGGATGCAGGCCGCTTTCAACCGGCCAAGTTGGAAGTCATTGTATGATGATGATGATAATGTTCAGCAATAGACTTCCTATGGCTGAAACAATGATGATGAAACATCAAGAAATTGTCTTTTGAGTGATTTCCACGAATGAAATTGTCTTGGGCAATCACGCATAATTCCCCAGAAATAATCAGCCATCATACCAAGCGAGCTATGGAAAGGTCTATGTTTGGGATTTCGTTCAAAGATAAAATCCGAAACGATGATATCCGGCAGTAGACCAAAGTAATGGACATAGTCCAAAAATGTAGCAAACTAAAGTGGCAGTGGGCCACGTCTGTCGTAGCTATCCGATGAAAGAGTTCTCGAGTGGAGAACACGTCTTGGCAAACGTAGTGTAGGACGCCCCTCAGCTCGATGGACCGACGACCTTAGAAAGATGGCTGGCAGTGCATGGATAAAAATACAGGAGATCGTGCTCTTTGGCGTTCTTTAGGGGAGGCTTACGTCCAGCAGTGGACTGCAATAGGCTAACATGAGATGATATGACTGTCTATCTTCCTTGATTGACTATGGAGGTAGTGTACATTTATACTCATTTTACAACCTAAACTGTTAAAGCTAAGCAGCATTTCCTTAGCTAATTCTATTTAATTAGTTTAGTCTTGTAATTTAAAGGTATTTCTATGCAAACGCTACAAAAGATTTTCACGCAAGTTTTTCTACATCAGTCATAAGTCTCAAAATTGGTGGTGTCTTTAAATAATTGATGTATTTGAGGTTCATCAAAATTGCCTGCTTTTAATTTCTCATTACTTAAGCTAGGAATTTTCCGAAAAAACAAAGAAAACAGTGAGCATTTTTGTCTAGAGAAATAATGAGTTGCTTCATTAGCTCTAACTTTATGTGCAATGGGAGTAGAATGATTTTTTCTAGGGAAACTAAGGGCTTATTTATAACATTTCTTTCACAAACAACAAGAACATCTCATTTTTTTTTGTATTTAATGACTTGACTTAGCTTGACTGTCCAGAGACAAAGGATAGTGGGCAAAATACACCAAGCTCCGCCAGTCATGTGATATGTGTGAATCAAAAGTCGTACCTAAAACGAGCATTTTTTACTATGACACCAAAAAAAAAGATAATAGCTAGAGAACCCTGGGATAGAATTTGATCCGCATTGGCACAGATGAACATGGATGTGATATCATTAAAATAAAAGTAATGCCCTCTATGCCGGTTCTGGTATTGCCCACTATCATTTATGACTAGTTTCGGGGAATGATAAATGATGAAATTAATTCTGGTGATTCAAATACCTCAAAATCTAAATGCATCCTATTATAAATGTAATACTGATCAAATTAATTAATAATTATAATAGTTTTTACCATGGATTAATCCGCTAGTAAGATAAATGGCTCTCAAAATGTTTTAAAATATAAGTAACTTACCAAAAATGACTTTCCTGTAGGAAAACACTACGTTTACAATGAATTTACAGAAGCGTGTGATGTGATTGGCATTACCGTACTGAATGTGGTAAGAACGAAACATACTAAGTAATGAATGTACTGAATTGAAGATTGAACCGATTATACTATTTTTACTCATGCGTTGCCCGAAGTGTTGCCTTTCCATGCCAGGCGCAGTCCACAGGGGAGTGTTACAGGGGACATGACCCTCCCCCAAGGGCGTACCCAGGGGCAGGGAAGGGCGTATGCTTTACAAATTTATTATGCGTAGACTACATTTTTTTTAGTTATTACTTAGGCGTCACTTCTCTCCCATCAAATTATGATTAGTTTAACTGGACGGCAGTTTAAGGACAGATAATGTAGCATTTACAAATTTTTCGCGCTCGCTTTGCTCGCGGATAATTTTTTATTACATACGATTTAGTTCGCCTTTAACAGAGAGTTGCTATAAAACTATTGTGGTCGTAATCGTTCCGTACGCAATATCTTGTTTACCCTTATGGTAAGAGCCATTTAACATTTTCAGCGCAAAATCTAATATTTCGAGCGCCTAAATTGCAACCTTACAAAAAAATTTCAGAATGTCTAATACATGCACAAGCAAGCCCAATCTTTTGTTTAGACGATTAATGTAGCACATTTGCAAATAAAACCCTTTTTCCTTTAATAAAGTTATCAATCCCGCCACCTCGATTCACGAAAAGTGTTTACCTTGTCAACTTCAAGCAACTAAATTATTCATTTAAATTTATCATAACTGCTAAAAAAAGATACCAAAATATAAAACATACAATTTTATCGACGTTTAATGTACAAGAATATGTATTTTTATCACAATAACTAAAAAAAGAAATAACTTTTTGTGTATTTTTCCAAAAAAATGGTGCTAGCTCAGAACGGATTTTTGTTAAAAATTAAGCATATTTACAATTAAAAGTTAGTGTCGCAATATTAAATATATAATACCTTACCGCAATAATACCTTTGATCTTTATTTATTCGAAATATGCAATTTTATTAACAATCCAATCAGGTAATTAGACCCAAAAACGTTTTAACAACTCCCCTAATCCTACATTTTTGAGGCACAAGCGCGCGCTCTATAGTAACAGTGCGATTTTGTAAAATGGCAGTTAAAATGAATTCATCTTTTTATAAAAACTTCGAAAATTTATATAAATGACGCGTGATCCCTGTCAGTTTCTTTTTATTTAATTCAAATGGCAAAAGTGGAGTAGAGGCACAAATGTATGAAAATAAAATTGTGTTGCATAGCTTTTATACGCCCTTGCCCTCCCCCCCTAAAATCGTTCATGTCAAATTAAAAATCTTTGAAAAATTTACAAAATTAAAAAAATCCTGTCTGCCGCTAGCCGCGATGCATTTTTAACCGACTTCAAAAAAGGAGGAGCTTCTCAATTCGTCGGTATCTTTTTTTTTAATGTATGTTCAGCGATCATTCGTTACCAGGTTAAACGATTTCGATAGTTCTTTTTTTGTTCGAAAGGGAATACTTTCGGAATGGTCACATATAAATTTGATCAAGTTCTGATGATGGGATCAATAAGAAAATCATCAAACATTGCATGAACTCCATACCGCGCCAACTGATTTTTGTACATATGTTGCCCAATACCTTCGTTTATGACAGGTCATCGAGCGCACAATAAATTGGTGTTTGTTTTTGTCGAACTCGCAAAATGTATTACTCAGTAGGAGATCCAAAGAGTGGTTCAAATGCATCTAGCTTCAACCCTGACAAATCGAATATTTAATCTTTCTACTAATATGCTATAAGTTTTGCGTAACTTAAACAAACAACATGTTATAACCAAAATATTATGTTTATTGCTTTTTAAAATAATCTCCGTTACATTTTAAACATATTTTCATGTGATCAAACCATTTTTTAAAACAGGAGGACCACAGATCTGAAGGCATGTTTTCTACGTGCTGATTGAACGCTATCACTGCCTCTTCGGAGTTGGTAAAAGTAAAACCTCTCATCAAATCTTTATTTTGGGAAAAATACAGAAATCACAGGGTGCTACGTCGGGGCTATGCGCAGGATGGGTGACGAGTTGTACTTTTTCGGAAGCTTAAAATGACTTTGTTTTGTTGGCCGTGTGTGAAGAAGCGTTGTCATGATGTAGGAGAACGCGGCTTTTGGGTCGTCTTTCGCGAACTTTTTCTAACACCCTGGGTAAACAAATGGTAGAATACCACTCGGCATTAACACTCTTTTGATCTTCAAGTGGAATTGTACAGATGAGACCTGTAGCTGAGAAAAAAACGTGATAATTTTTTAAAAAACGTTTCTCGCCTGCCTCACTTTTGTTGGCCTGTTCTCATTTTCACCCATCACCCTCACCCATTCACAAGATCGCTGTTTTTTTTTTCGGGTTCAAAACAATAAATCCACGTTTCGTCTCCTGTGACAATGTCATAAACAGCATTAGAATGTCCGTGGTCGTACTTCAGTAGCATCTGTGAGCACCATTCCACGCGAGCCCGCTTCTGCTCCGCTGTCAGTTTCCGAACTTAGATCGGTGCAAACGAAAACATTGGTCTCTCATTGACTGGCACCGACTCCAAAAATAACTGATTAGGTACTTAAGTGTTAAGATTATTTTTAGCGTTTTAGTTTTTTGAAGTCGGTTTTTATTTTTTTTATAAAATTAACTTATTTCATCCATTTTAGTGATAAATCCTAATCAAAACAAATCTTACGAGTGCAAACATAATTTAGCTGCTGAACATCGATTTCATTTCCTATTTTTCCACCCTTAGGGGTGAAATTTTTTCCAAAAATTTTTATTATAGTATCTTTGAAGTATAAGCTATTCATTAAAAAAAGAATCATCAAAATCGGTCTACATTTGGCAGAGATATAGGTAAGATAGATACTAAAATCAGTTGGCGTGGTACGGAGTTTATGCAATGTTTGATGATTTTCTTATAGATCCCATCATCAGAATTTAACCAAATTTATATGGGACCATTCTGAAAGTATTACCTTTCAAACAAAAAAAAATTATCGAAATCGGTCAACGCAGTAACAAATGATCGCTGAACATACATTAAAAAAAAAAAAAAAAAAAAAAGATACCGACGAATTGAGAACCTCCTCCTTTTTTGAAGTCGGTTGAAAATGGCGAAAAATTTTGTCGAACAAATCATATGACATTTCTAGCTCTACGACTATACCTTAGTAGGTACTTTCCATGATCTTAGGTACATGTACATATACATGTACTTTAGCTTTAAGACTAATAAGCAATGAAGAATCGCGTTCAAGTAGACATCTTATCATAGAATTAACAATTAAGTATAGGTAGTATTTTATCTGTGTTGGAATTGATTTGAAATATTGTATACAATAGAACAAACGCCTTATAATTTATAAAACAAAATTTTGATTGTTATTAATTTAGAATCAGTCTAAAAATCACAGATTAATATCAAAATAAACTTAATATAACTAGATTACATCTTGCCTCTACTTTGCTTTTAAATACTAGAAATCACCAAGTTTGTGAAATTAAACCAACATTACTTCAAAAGTTCCAAATACATACTCGTATTTCCTAAAAAGAGGGACTGTAACAATTTGGTAATTAATACAATTCTAAAAATTCTAAAACAAACAATTCTAAAAAAAATTTAATTGATTCGCACAATATTCTATCACTAATAGCTACTTAAAACATACAGGGTTACATTGCAAAGGTTTGCCAAATCTTTAGGAGTGGCTCAGAATCAGTAACTTAATCGAATGCAAAGAACAAAAAAAATGTTTTTCACATTTAAGTAATTATTCCTATCCGCTATTAAAAATCATACGCGTGGATAATTTAACATTTATGAAAAATTGGACCGTATTGCACTGGGTCCTTCTTGGCTCGCCGTACCTACGCCTCTGATGAATGACCGCGCGGCTTTCATAGTCTCTCTATTGACTTTATTTTCGGATAGGTACTTTAATGTTTTTTTTTATTAAAAATAATAACGATTCGCTTCTTTACATTGTTACCAAGATCTTATTTTTAAAATTTGGCACCCCTTTGCAATGTAACCCTGTATTTACGTCCTATTGTCCTATAGATGGATAAGTGAAAGCGTGGATTCAATAGGAATATTCTCGGGTATTTTACCACTGAGTAATTTTCCGCATAGAATCCCATATATGTAAATAACTAACGACCAACACAATAGCCGAACAATAGTCGATAGTGACTGTGACGCCCCTTGTCATCGTATATTTTTGTACAGGATATTTTGTTTTCATGTAAATCAACTCAATAATTAGTTTTGTAAGTTTAATTTATAGTTAAAACATCATTATACATGTAAATTTCCTCTTCTGCTGACTCACAGATATGTTGGCAGCGCTATTATAATTATTTTATCATCTTTATGAACTTTATTTATATAATTCAATTGTTTAGATTAATAAGTGCCGATTTTTTAAACATTTCCTATACAAAAACTGTCAAAATGTCAAACTTATTTGTCGTATAAAAGTTATCTGGCTATTGCAAAATCAGCCTCTAGAACTTAAGGTTCTAAATAATGTGTCTATACTCAGCGTTTGACCATGTCCTGTGATAACGAATGCCCTAGATAATTAGAGCTAGATTGGTTCTATCGAAATAAAAGTGTTAGGTAATTCGTTCTGCACTTGTTTTCTTAAAAAATCGCATTAACTGAAGCCGGTAGTCAGCGATGTACTTAGGTACTTGTATTGCGTGCTATAGAAATACAAAATTAATCTCGCCGATTAGTTCTATGTCAGATTTAAATTCACTATGTTTATGATATGTTTACTGTTATATTAGAAAATACAGGTAGGTATAGTCAGTCAGCGACGTATTTCTAAACTATGTAACTAATATAAAATGATCAAAACATCATTAATGTTTAATTCTAAACATTTCTGGAACCTCACCACACAACGGGCCACAACTGCTGGAATTTTCACCATTCCCAGCGATCATATATAAATAGGAAAACAGGTTTGCACCTATAGCATCTCAGTCCTCCTACGGGTATAAATGCTGATTTATATTTATTGTTGCTTAGCTTTGTTCATTACTTACTAAAATTAATAGTTACCAGATCTTAGCTAGGTCAGGCACTTACCGAGATCGGCGTGGCCTAGCTTGAAACAGCTGACTGAAACTTACCCTTTAATTCCTTCGCCATCTTAAGCCCACACACGCTGATTTTTTATAACAAATTCCAACGTGAATTTGTGATGCTGACACAGTAATCAGATCGGCGCTATCTATGTAGAATACCTCCAGAGATCGGAGTGGCCTAAACAAAAACAGCTGGTTTCGGCTAGGCTACAGATATTATTTAATAAATCCTAAGCCGCTGGATGCAAGCCGCTTTCAACCGGCCAATCTGGAAGTCACTGGGGGAGGCCTATGTTCAGCAGTGGACGTCCTATGGCTGAAATGATGATGATGATGATGATGAAATCCTCAACGCATGTCCCACAAATTCTGAATTTCTACCACAAATTATATTTCATTGTAAATCCAAAGTAAATCCATAAAGGCAAAATCGGTTTTTTTTTTCCATTACGCCATATCTCACAGAATTTGAATCCTTATTTTCGGTCTAGATTTTCGAGTTACTGGTCTGGTCATAATATCTACGTCGAATGTGGTTTTCAGGGCAGCAAATCGTGATCGTCAAGATGGCTGGACCAAACGAGATATGGACATGCGACCATGTGCACTCTTTATTACCTATTTGCTACTATTTATTACCTTAAGTGAAATATTTACTACATTTGGGGTAATAAATATAAAAAAAATTAAGTGGTCAGCGTGGTTTGTATAAACTACGTTGTTAATGTTAATAATTATTAACATAAAATAAATACATTTATTACCTATTTTCTATCTTTACATGTATTTTTTACATAATTTTAAGAAGCTTCATTAATAAGCTATGAATTAAATAAATAAAACGCTTAAATTATTTATTTTACGATTTACCATCTCAGGATAATCCAAATCCAATCCAAATAATGTTTTGGTACGCGCTTAGTGATATAAATTTATGAACTACTCGTTTCGAGACTTTCTTGATGAGTTATACCTGTTAATTAAATAATTAGATGTAAAATTTAATAAACACCTAACTTAATCATGAATCACAACAAATCGGTTCTTCAGTTTTAGTTGGAACTTTTCAGACCCAACTAATCTATAAATGAGCATAATGATTAGATCGTGGATTTTATCAAACGAGTGCGTTCAAGTTTGTACAGACAACAGCACGTCAACCTACCGCAAAATGACAAAAGTGATATTGATCTCTAAGTGTTGGACATAAAGTTGAAAATTAATTCAATGACCTTTAACTTTTTGGGTAGGTTAACCTGCCGTTGTCTATAACTAATATTTAGGGTGCCTCGGACAAGTCTGTCATGATCTTTCTTCAATAGACTTAAAAAATGGAGGAGGTTCACAATTCGACTGTATGCTTTTATTTTGTATGTATGTTACGCGATTACTCGATTATGATGATTCTTTCTTTTTTTTTTGATAGATCATACTTCAGAGGTGGTCCCATATAAATTTTATCGAAATTGATAAAGCAGTTTTTGAGAAAATAACAAAATATACCCAGGTGATGTTTTGGTTCGTGATTCTTGCCCAATATCTTCGACAAATGTAAACCGATTTTGATGATTCTTTTTTTATTGAATAGTAAATAACTTCAAAGATACTAAAGTATTTTTTTTTAGTAAAATTGTACCCCTAAGGGTAGAAAAAAGATTTATCACTAAAAATCGATGAAATAAATCAATTTTATTTTTAAAAAACCGACTTCTAAGCTGATCAGAGTTTGAATGTTTTCGTTGCACCGACTCCAAAAGTAACTGATTAGGTACTTGTACTTGTACATGTTAAAATTATTTTTAGCTTTTTAGTAATTTGAAGACGGATTAATTTTTTTAATAACATTTATCTATTATTTTTATTTTATTGAAATTTTATATTACGGTTACATTAAGTATTAGACATCTATTTAACGTACTCGTAATTTTTTGCAAGTCTCAATAACTCGAAAACCGCTTTAAATATTTTAATGCCATTTTAATTGTTAAAAGGCATCGAACCTGATTGGCATATCTGAAGTTGAAAGTACCTAAAATTACGTTATTTTGTTATATGCCAATGAAACATACGCATATATACATATAAAAAAATATAATAAACAATAAATACTCTTTGACAAAATGTCTAAATAATAAATTTTTACAAATTTGTCTTAAACAAAAGACTTCGAACTTTTTTGTAAGGAGTCTGGCATACCTCAAGTTTCAAGTAACCTTAATTAACGTTATTTTGGTGTACACCTATAAAACATAAGTTAATCAAAAGAGATAATAAATATAAAACAACAGATACTCATTGACGAAATGTCGTAAATTATATGCTTTGTTCAGAATTTCAATTTGATTATGTAAATAAAAATAAATATTACATGTTCACCCTAAAATTCTGAACAAAGTATATAATGATTTAACAAATAAATTAATAGGATTTCCTTCAAAACGTTTACTTATAGGGATTGACAATATTTATTCGGAACTAAATCGATGAATCGGTTCGGTCGTCTTGTGAAAACCTTTGCGTTGACGTCAGTAGTACGAGAGCGTCTGCCTTGTTTGCGATTTATGCTATGGTTATTTTTAGCATAGTTTCTATTTTGATTTTTGTTACTGTTTTTGTAAAGTTTTTGTTATTTTTTTGCTTTTATTTGGTAAAATGACAAAAAAAAGGAAAAAAAACTTGTCGAAAAGCTGTAAACTCGGGCAATAGAACATTGCAGTATATCTCTTATTTTAAATAAGTTCATTTGAATAAAAATCGATTAAACTTTCTTTATAAACTTACTCGATTTTCAAAAAGAATCGGTTGGATTTTGTTAGGGCACATCACTATTTGTGTCAACAGGGACGTCACGTGATGTGTCATGAGTTTCTTCTTATCTTGAAAAGGGTTACAGAGAGCGAAACTCGGTCGTAATAATAGCAAAATCGTAATTATCACCCAATTGCCTATTCACGAAAATGTCTCACGTCACGTGTCTTTCGCTCAACGTCAGTCAGGACCTTTCGCGAATGTCGCTTTGACTTGAATGTCTTTTGCGCAAACGTGTTTTGAGCGCAAATATTTTACCGCGTTTGAGTGTCATAGTTTCCATTGCGAAGTTTTTGGTGTCGTTTGCGCAAATATGTTAGTAAGTTACAGCTTCTAAAGAATAATTGCCTCGTAAATGTCGTTACGTCCATTTCTGCTGAACATACTACGCTGAAATCTTTTTATACAGATAATATCAGGATACTGATATCCATCGATAAAATAGTAAACCGAGTGATGTTTTGACAAATTAAAAACACAGAAAGTAATACAAAATTAGAAAATGTTTAATTAATTCTAAACTACATTATAGTTGCTCTAACTTATGTGCTTAAATAAAATCGTATTTTAATGATACTGAAAGATTATCCTCCTATTCTTTGCTTGAAATAAAAAAAAACTTAGTAACCTACTTGAAATTTTAATGTAAGGTCAGATGGGGAAAGAGGAACATAGTTTACTGGTTTTCTTATGTTATGCTACAGCCAGTAAGTGCATAGGTTTATTTTAATCAGGAGAAACAAATCCTCCCCTCTTGAGTAAGCTTACGATTATACACAAATCAATTCCTTTAGTATTTATGAAAATATAAGTAGTTTTACTTAAGTAACTAATTTAGGTTTATTAATTAGGTATGCTATAATACATCCCTACGAAATAAAGAGTATTGGTTGGCTTTGGTTCCTTGAATACAATAAATGCAGTTTCACTCCTTTCATTATTTTTAGTTTGTAACATCCTGCCCCGAGTACTACATACTTTCCATTTGGTGGTGCTCTTAGACCCCGTTTACACTAGCATGTTTTTGCATGTAATCGTAGCTGAATACGACGGAAGTCGGATGTTGGCGCTAGTTCCACTGTAACGCGGCTCCGTATCATTTTAATTACAAGATTTAGATAGAAGAACATTTGAATGTTGCTTATAGCACAATAGTAAAATGCTAAATGTGATTAGCCTGATGGCTGATCACGTGGTTTTAAGCATTGCCCTATTCATCTGTAAATCGAGGGTTCACTGGCATTTAATTATTTTTTTCAAGAAAAAAAAACAAACTAAAAAACTTAAAAATTTCCTGAAGGAAAACTAAATCATTTGACTAAACACAATTTATGGCTGATTTTTCAATCGCCAGATAACTTTTATCCGACGAATAAATGTAATGCTTTGATACATTTTCTATACGAAAACTGTCAACATGTCAAACTTATTCTTCGAATAAAAGTTAACTGGCTGTTGAAAAATCGGCCCTTAGTCTAGTTTTCATTTTTTAAATTATTATATTATATATTTACCAGAAATAAATGTCGCGTGACACAAAATAACTGCGAATCACTTTAATTCAGCAGGCTAAATGATTTAAGCGCCACAAACTAAGAATTATAGGTTTAGAAAAAATAAAATCACAAAATATTATGTCTGTATGAAGTCCATCTTTTCTAAAATTGTATAAAATGTGTATCGCATCGATTAAATCAAATTCAAACTAGACCAAAATTTTGAAATGTTTCAAGCAACAAAAAATGCTCATTTAACCACGAAACCATTTTTAAACGAAGCAATAAAAAATGGCGATTCCGAATATGTACTTATATGTATAAGTATAACTCAATATCGGCCGGAATGTCGCTTAATACAAATAGCCAGTGAACCTTCGATATCATAATGATTTTTCTATAATACTAACTTACTTTAATACTTTTTTACTAACTAATTATAAACGTAAAACTATTGGTTATATTTGAAATCAGAGGTAAAATCCGTTCATATTGGCAAATATTGTAAACAATCTTGGCATGTCATTTTACAAAAATATCAGTATCAAATTAACAAACTGAATGAATTTTTTTTTGTGTTAAAATGATTAACTACTATAGTAGGTTATTATTTTTGTATTCGTCATATTTTTAAATGAATAATTTCGATAAAAAAGAAATGTCCAGACTGTTTACAATATTACAAAAGGGTATTAATGTCGCAACCGACTGGTTAAAATAGCCGTTTAATTGCACGGCTAGCCAATTCATTGAACAAACAATTTGAACAAACCACACGCCTAATTTTACAGTTGAATCATTAAGACATTTAAAACATTCAACATCACGGCTGGCTAAAAGCCGCCTTAACATTAGTTTATTTCTCCGCCACCGCGGCGCTGTTTCGTTTTGTTTTTTACAAGATGGTGGCAACAGCAGGTATATTTTTTATCGTTGTGGGATGTTTTGTAGTGAAAAAAATATTTTAAAAAAGTTTCCAACATTGTTTAGAAGTTCAAATAATGGAATTACCTACCAGTGTTGCAGAATTATAATTTACTGTCATTTAACCAGCTAGCTGAGTGTCGTCTAGATGTACTGTTGCACGTTGTGTTCAGCTATTCGGCTATTTGACATCTAGGAGTATGGTTGAATGACGTTGTTCAATGAAAGGGCTAGCCATGCAATGCAACGGCTATTTTAACCAGTTGGCTGCGATATTAACATAACTATCTATTCTAAGTGATCAACTTAGCCTACTAATATTTCCTCTCAGTTGATAACAAGACAAATTCGTTCTTGTGCAACAACCTTTAGCTTTTGCAACCAACTGGTTGTAAGTATCAGCTATTCCATTGAAATGAAGACTGTTCATTGACTGCCATTAATGATGGATTGATGGTTTTCATTCAAATTTTGGTGTTTATTTCCTTGCTCTCAAGTGATGCCATATTACAGTAAACGACTTAACTGGAAGGCCTTAAGGGATTTCATTGTAAAGTCATTTGATTGAATGTCGGCAGTCAATGAAAAAGCTAGCCGTTCAATTGTATGGCTAATTCAGAGTCGGTTGCGTGCGAAGATGTAGCTAAGGTTTAGTAGACAGTTTCTTGCAAAGGCTTGTGTTCGAATCCGTAAACCTCGCCAACGGACAACTTTACATGCGTCAACTTGATCATGTGCAGGATGAGCCCGTAAAGAACTGAAATATAACAATTATAATATTTTTATCAATTCAATATATTTATTGCATTCTATAATGTTACACAGGTGTTATATATAGATACATAAAACAGATCATTAAAGACCCTGTTGGGCACAACAATAAGATAGGTATTGTGGGCAGAGAGGATGACGCCATGCATAATTAGATCAATTTGTTTATTTTAAGAAGTTGTAAAGAATTAAAATACATTAAGAAATCATATGATAGTTATTGAATAATATATTGAATAACATAATCAAATAAATAGTATTTTTAGGCATTTAAATATTTATTTATCTTTGGATTTCATTTATTGTTTTAGATTATTGTCATTTAAGTATTCGTTTATTGTGTAATAATATTTTTTTATTAACATTAATTTTAATTGTTTTATAAATTTTAAATCATTTACTTAATTTTTCATAAACTCCGGCAATCTGTTATAAATTCGTATGGACATAATATTTATAATAATGGTCTGATGACTTAAATAACTACTACTACCAAGATTGCGGTTTGACGTTCAATTGCAAGTATGTTTGGAGTAAATAATGTAAATTCTGGACAAATTAGGGAAAATTGATGTGTGATGCCATATAGATAGTGTACAAATACCCATAATTCTATTATTTTCTACTGGAAAAAATATATGTATTTATTTCAGAACACACTTAATCCTGATTTATACTCAACTTTTCTTAATAAACGATGTACGAAACATAGTAGGAAGTTTCTGGAAACGATGGCAGTTACTAGTTTTGGTAGGCATTCATTGATCGAAACTAATAGGTATGCTATACGCTTGAATGAATATAAAAATCGTTCTGAACTCGGACTTAAAACGGTATTCTCGTGAACTATAAATTTGACGTATAATTATCAAAACGTTTATAATGTAACTGAAAATGAAACAAACAAAATCTCATTGTCATCATCATCATTTCACTGCTGAACATTTCCCCCATTGACTTCCAAATTGACCGGTCGGAAGCGGCCAGCATCCAGCGTCTTCCTGCGACCTTTACCAGGTTGTCTGTCCACCTTGTGGGTGGACGTCCTACGCTGCGCTTGCCGGTACGCAGCCTCCATTCTAGAACCTTTCTGCCCCATCAGCCGTCAGTTCACGTGCTATGCTTGCATATTTTTTCGCAATTATTTAACATATAATTCAGTCCAAAATCACCGCCCTATTTAAAAAAGCGCTTTCAATTTTAGCAGTCATCACAGGGTCATGACATGCGGTCATCCAAAAAACTACATCTTCAATTTCCTCCATATTCCACTAATTAGGTACTATACGCAGTCGTTTACTATCCAGTCCACTCGCCTCTGGAATTCCTTACCATTAACAATCAGACAATCCGAACCAATTGCTATTTTTAAAAATCGGCATAAAGCACACTTTCTTTCTTCTTGACACAAACTGCCTTTATATCTTAGAATATTACTGGTCACTGTTGGTCAAGTAGTATTAAGTATGTTTAGTGTATGTATGTATAATTATTGTTATGTATTAATTTTATTTTATTTTTATTTATTTATTACTGTATGTATACGTCTATGCCATACATTTTTGCAATCCTATTTTTATCAGGTAAGAATTTTAAGAACTCTGCAACACCTTCCCTTTCTCTAATGGTTGTCCTCTACCTGAAGGTTGTCTGGAAGAGATTGCTATCAGCGATAAAACCGCCTAAATTGTACATCTTTCTGTAAAAATCATGTGTAATTTACTTGTATGGTGTGCAATAAAGATTTATCTATCTATCTATATAGCTATGTGCCCAGTCCACTGCCACTTCAGCTTGCTAATCCGTTGGGCGATGTCAGCGACTTTTGTTCGTTTAAGGATCTCCTCAATTATGATTCGATCTCGCAAGGAAACACCGAGCATAGCCCTTTCCATCTCATTGTGGTTTCTTCTGTTTCAGTCGCATTACGAACTAAAACTGTTTTTTTTTGTTTACGAGAATACCTTTTTAGATAGCCATGGCTGAAACGATGATGATAATGAATGTCGTACGCACCCAGTCCGACGGTTCCAATAGCAAGGAGCATAAAAACCTCTGCTACAAAGCTCAGGATCACTACTGCTATAGAGTACAGCACGGCCATCACTATACCGTAGATGAAATACGCCTTGATGTGAGACGGCCTTCTCTATAATCAAACATTTGAGACAATAACACTAACAGCATGTCAAAAAATAATTGATCTGTTTAAAACAAATATGTAAATAAATTCTTGGACTTCAGGATGGGAAGTCAGTTAAACCAATGAATGTATAAGAACTATACGTAGTACTTATAAATTCCTTGGATAAAACAGTTGCTGAATTGGAGCGTCAGAACCAGCTAAGGGTTGAAAATAACGTCACTTTCTATAAGGCAGACGTCCAATAAAAAAAAAACCTTAAAGTGACCAGTCATTGTTGAGAGCCATTAAATAATACATTAGAATGAAACAATGCTGGCTTACAGTGAAGTACTTTAAACTTTTAAAAAATCGATGACAACGTAATTATTAAGTACTGTCCTCGATATGGGGGTTTTATACTAAGAATTTGAGTTAGAGGCGGAGGTACTTAACATGTTTTGCTGATTCAATACATCTTACTGCAAATGGCTTTCTAACCGACATGATTTACAAAAGACTTCGAACTTTTTTGTATGGACCCTGGCATACCTCGAGTTGCTAGTAACCTTAAATAACGTTATTTTGGTGTACACCTACGAAACATACGTTAATTGAAAGGGAAAATAATTAAAAACAACAAATACTCTTTGACAAAATGTCGTAAATTACATACTTTGTTCATAATTTCAATTTGATTATGTAAATAAAAATAAATATTACATGTTCACTGAAATTCTGAACAAAGTAAGTTTAATATAATTTACGACATTTCATCAACGAGCATTTGTTGTTTGTAATTAGTTTCTGTATCGATTACTTACAACTTGAGGTATGCCAATTAGGTTCGATGTGTTTTAAGGGGCCATGGTTCAAGGCAGTCTGGGAAATTCCATTTTTCTTACAAAGTTTTTTACAAATTGTTTCTCTGGTTTACATTGTAATACTTTTCATAATATAATTCGCGGCTTAATAATCAATTTACCTCACGTCATATTTGGTCGAAAATATAATGAAGGGTTGGCCTGGATAATTATCGTGATAATTATCTTGATAATTATCGTTGATAATTATCATGATAATTACGTGTTGATAACTATCGTTGATAATAACGAGTAACTGTTATTGTACAAAACAAAACGAAATAATATATATGTGTATCCAAACGCATGTTTTTTCGTCACAATATCAAGCGTGTATCCAAACGAACGCCAAATGTCATTCATTTACAGGGGAATTCCCCTCACTGTCACTGTTATTTGTTTTCCTTTTCGTGAACTGTAGTTTGTGCGCTGCGAAATTAAATAAAGAAAAACATTATGCCTAGAAAACTTAATCCAATACGGTCAAAGTTTGACTGCATTAAAATTAAAAATAGTGGTTTATGGGCTAGATGCAAGAAATGTAAAAAAGAAATGCAGGGAATCTTGCCTAGAATGGAAAAAAATATATATTAATAAATTTAAAATTGCATTATATTTAATTAAAATATTAGTAAATAGCACTCAAAAATAAAAAATTACAATAATTTAGTCGTACACATTCACATATCAAAATTAATAGTTTTTTTTTTAACAAAAGTAGTCAATAGTCAGGTAAAACTAAAAGTAATATCTAAATATAGAAAAATATTTCGTATATATAAATGAAAGTTTTTTCATTTATATATACGTTATTTGATTTGATCGTTGGATAATTATCAGATAATTACCAGATAATCATCGGATAATTATCGGATAGTTATCAGAGAAAATAATTATCTTAATCATAGCCAACCCTGTTTTCAATAAATGTAATCAATCGGTCATATTTATAACCAATTGATGTTGTAAATTGTTAATTGATGAGGTAAATTAATTATTACAATGATTGTTTTTTCGTAAAACTAACATTACTGCAGCAGCGGAAAACATTTTGAAAAGGTACTTAAACACAGCAAACATTCACAATTTTGACGACCGTCTGCAGGTCTAGTGGTTCGTGCTTCCGACTACAAAGCCTGGCAGTTGCGGGTTCAAATCCCGCAAGGGGCGAATATTTGTGTAATGAGCACAAGCATTTGTACCTAACTCATGAATGTTTATAAATGTATGTAAGTCTGTAAGTATGTCTATCCGTTATTTAGTCGCCATAGTACAAGCTTTGCTTATTTTGGGGCTATTGTTGTGGTTGTTAGAACAATTCAAAATTGTTGTCTAAACTAAAGACCACGCGAACGAGGTCGCGGGCAACAGCTAGTGCTACTTAATATTTTTCACATTAAAAAATGAATGCCAACTGAACAGCGGCATCAATAAATACAGTTATCTTGCATCCCTCGGTACCGTACATTTTACAGGGATAAAAAGTAACCTATGTATTATAATTTGCTATTCCAGGCTATACTTACTCTCTTTTTTTGCCAAATTTCATATAGATCGGTTCAGCCGTTTTGGTGTGATTTAGTAACAAACACCAACCTTCGCATTTATAATATTAGTAAGAAAAGATTAGTAATCTATTTTCGTAAAATTATCACATCTACCTTGTAAACTTGTAATCCCAAATTTAACTGCTTTATTAAAATTTTAATTGATATTATTTAATTCAAATGAGTACGCGTCAGACAACCACCGTCATGGTCTTAAAATAAGGAATTAATATCCTGTGTTACAAGGTACCAGATAATGTATTTTCCCAAGAGAACCAGAAACAAGCCCATTAAAAAAAATCACCAGTCTTGCACTGGGAATCGAACTCGGTACCCTTTAAGTTTAAGTCGAATCAGTGTCGATTACAAATTTTAATTCAAATTTATTTATTTGCAGTAAATAGGGTAGGTAATAAAGATGGTACAGGAGAAAAAAATAATATTCGAAGACCTATTTAGCCATAATATATATATATATATATATATATACATTCAATCCAGTTAAGTTAATGATCCCTGGAATTCAGCAAATTACTTATTACCTTTGTAAGTTATAAAAACAATAGTTAACTTGCCTTAGTCACGCCGTTACAGAGCAACACAGTAAATGTGAAGTCCATAACTGATTTTAATAGTGCGAAAACCATTCCGACGTTTGCTGCTATGATGCTTCCTTTAGGAACGCGGGACCGTCCAGAGTATCCCACACTAAACCTGTTCCCCCCAACGTCGTAGTTGTAACTTTCTTGAGGCGCGCTAGTGTACACGTTAAACCCTATTAACCCACCGATCACGGCAAGAATCGATAAAGCATTGAGTACCTAAAAGAAAAAGAAAATATTAGTATAATCGATAGTATAAAACCGAATAGAATATTCCTGTAAAGCAAGCTAGATCAATGTAAGGCAAATTTTTGCGAATTGCGATCAGCCGTTACAGCTTGATTGGAGAACTCGCGACGATATCTCGATTCACGCACGTCAATTCGACATGTTTCGACTCTAGTCGAAACCAGAGGGCCTTGTGTGAGTGAGTGCCGCAAAACAAATAGTCAAATAGTAATTAAGAAAGAAAGAAAAAAAGAATTTAAAAAAAAACTAAGAATTGTCTAAGCCTACACAACATTTTAAGCGCATAGGATTTGTTTCTAGAACGAGTATTAATACTTCAGAGAAAAAAAAAATTACATCATTGAAAAAACTAAAAAAAGATGCTTCTCTTTCCTCTCCGATATAAGTAAATTAATTCATATACGTATTGATAGGCCAACTTGATAGCTATAAACTGTGCATAGGATTATCGAAAAGTATTAATTTTTCTCAATACTCGCTCGCTACCTAAGACGCAGATTGTCGTAACATACGCCATACGTTTCATTGCGCGCTACTAAGATTAGAATAAAAATGAATTTTAGTGCGCTATTCCTACTAACACGCGTCGAGTCGCTAATTTAAAGATAGATCGAAAAGTAATACAAATTATTGTTTATACTATTCGATAGATGTATGCGATAGTGTTGCCGCTCGATAGGTCAATATCGATTCTATCGATAGTATCGATATCTCTTTTACTGCAATACTATCGGTAGTTCATTGGTTGGCAGCGATCGAAACTATCGATAGTATTGCTGTAAAAGAGATATCGATACTATCGATTGTCCTATCAATTGTATCGATGAATTTAGCGTTTAACTATCGATTGCAAAACTATCGATTTTTCGGCAACACTAGTATGCGAAGAAAGATGCGAAGCGAATACTTTACAAAAATCACACTAGGCCTTCAGTACCTACTAAGTCATCATCATCATTTCAGCCATACGACGTCCACCACTGAATATAGACCTCGCATCATCCCTCAGTAAGTATTTATCACTAATCAAGTAAAACACTACGTTTTATTATTTACTGTTGTTGACAGAATGTGATAGTTATAGGTACTTTTTAAATGTGTGTGTGGCTGTGTGGGGGCATCTCTTCGTGGTGCTGTGCTATAAATATCAATCGATTTAAGCACGTAATAATAGTAATAAATAGTAAGCTACATAGGTAGCTCTATGTACTTACAGAGGCAATGACCCCAAAGATCAGAGTTCCCGTTTCCAGCTTCAGGCAACAGCATTTTCCTTCGGTGCACATCTTCAACCTATTAAAATAGAAAATAAATTATAATATTAGTTTCGAAGGCATAAAATATGTCGAATTTTATGTTTTAGCGTTGCGAAACTCGAAAAGCAAAAAAGGTAATTACAGTACAGGATCACATCGTTTTGTCACAGCATTTTTCAAACGCCAGATGTGGGTTCAGGCCATAACAAACAACACCATAATTTATCTGTGACCGTGGTTAAGCTGACGTAAGTACTTATAAGAGGAAACCACTTATCAGTCCCCTATTCCCAGTTCTAAAGTGGCTTTTATTTTAATAGTGGTAAGGTTTGAATTGATGGCTTGTGGGTGAGCTTTAAGCTTCGACCTTGTTGATAATTCTTAGAATTCAAACAACGCTCAGTAATAATATCCATTTTAAAAATGTAAGGCCGACGGCCAAAGAGCAAACAAAAATACGATTGCATTCGATTTTACATGAGTGTTTTAATGTAACTTTTAGCATATTTTAAGAGAAGAAAATGAACTTTCTATGTTGGCTCGGATCTGGGTGTGCTGAGAGACGCCACTTGCAAAATTAATTGTCTAGTATAATAAAGTAGTCCAAATAAGAGGTCTATCACCCTAAGGTTGAATGAGGTTGATTTTTCCATGCAAAATTATTCTGACAGCTAAGCTGCAGTAACTATGAGCATCAGATAGACGTTTTCTGACGTCAAAAACAAGTGAATAATATGTCAAAATTGTGCATCTCTTCCATTGTTAAAAAGGTTAAGTCCATGAGTTCAACCTTATCGCTATTTTACTTACACATAAAATTTTGCCTAAACCTTTACCTAGCAACACAGCAAAGTTTTTGATAATAATAAATATAAAACATGTATTTCAAGAATCATGTGTGGCTTATAGCCACGATCCTAGGCAAAAGACTAGTAAAGGATTAAGGAACTATGGATTTGTCTATGCTCCTGACACAAGTCAACTGTCTGTCTTTCTTTCTATGAAAACAAGATTTTTTATTTTTGGAATTTTTAACATAATTATTATTAGGTATGTGATAATGTGACTCGTGATGGATTTTTTTTTCTCCTAGCGCAACACCATAGTTTATTAATCCGTTTAGTTATGTTGTACGTACGTGTGCTTGTAATAAACTGATACTAAACCCGTGTTGAATAAAGACCTTGTTTTCTTGAAGTTCACACCTGCACTATTTGACAATCCCTTTACATGTGTGTGAATTGTTGTATTACATTACATGTGCAGAAATATATCCTTGATGTTAGTGTAAATTAGTATCATGCATCAAGTCATCAAGTATCAACATGTTTTACAGGTATTCAGCGTATTATTTATTTTATTGAAATAGGTAGGTAGTTAGAATTAAAAGTATAATGACGTCAATAAGCACATACAGATTTGGGGAAATAACGATAATACGATATTAATAACATGTGTTTTTGATTTAATAAGTACTTAATGTCAATCTCAGCAACCTAAATGACAAATTACAACCCATTTTCATCGTAAATTCGTAGAAATAGAGTTCAATATGAATTGAGAAAAATTTAAGTTTTGTGTTAGGATGAGTATGAGCCGTTGATATATTCAACGTTATTTATTATTATGGCGATTCGTCAGAATCATTATAACTACGAGTATTATATGTATATAGGGCGACCGAATAATACTATCAGCTACCTACTTCCTGTGGTTAGCATACATTGTGATGAATAATATTTAATTTTAACCATGTTATTTTTTGTATTTGTTAAGCTGATACCTATTAACATTGTCTTAATAGTAACTAATGTTATATAATTTATATTATTATCCGAATATGTTTTGCAGTTTTTAGATCTATCTATTCACACAGTAGCCTACGACATTCCTTCGGTCCAGATAAATACCTAAGCGTCGCGTCTCTTGGGGGCATAGAGAAAATTTTACCTTTGTCTATGCTAAATAAGACTAAACCAGTCTGTCAGGTGTCGTTTCTGGACATGTCCTATATTAATTCTGTGGTTTAAATTAAAATAAACAACATTCTAAACCAACAATGACGACCTCCGTAGCCGAGAGGCGCGCACGCCGGTCTTGGCGTTGCCATGTCCATAGTCCCGGGTTCGATTCCCGGTCGGGTCGATGTAGAAAACGCACTTTTCAAATTTTTTTGGGTCTGGGTGTAATTTATTTATTTAGACTTTATTGCACAGATTAAAAAATCATACAAAAGGTGGACTTAATGCCATGAGGCATTCTCTACCATGTAATGGAAGTCGGTTTTTATTTTTTTATAAAATTTATTAATTAATAATTTGTAACAAATTCTTAGAAATCCTATGCGACCAGAGTCGGCCATCAAAGACACAAAGGGCTTTCTTATCTTTTGTTATTTGTTGACATCCACACAGATGGTCAACAACTGTGGTGACCTGTACTTTTTGTTTATAGATATTACCTAGGTAGGTAGGTAAGCGTGTACCTAGTATGACTTCTAGACGCACATTTATATGTAAAGATATAAATGTGCGTCTAGAAGTCATTTGCCTGTAACCACTAACGACTTCCGGATATAACGGCAAAATTAGAATGGTCCCTTCATCGTCGTTTTACCCGAAATCCACGGTATATTAAATCATACACTATGATCATTTACCAACAACGATATGTTTTTATCGCTGTTTTTACCAATAAAAATCTTGAAAACGTTTCTCATGAATAAAATGAATGAAAACATGAATCCAATTTCCAAATTATAATAAGAAAGTTGATTTGATAATTCAATAATTAGATCCGCAAAGAGCTGCTATAGTTAAACACCATTCGTTTACAAGGTTTTTTTAAATATCCCATATATCTACAGGATGTCCTTTAAGGATAACCTCATATTCTGTAACCTCACATAGTAAACTAAGTACTTTTGTTTTGATCGCGGTACAAGAACGGAACGCGGTCTTCTGACTGAACGAATATAGGTATCAATCAATCATCAAGGTATGTATGACTGCATAGCCAATGGTCATAGCATTAAATATTTGATTGAAAGCTAAATATATAAGGATGTAACTCATCATCATCATTTCAGCCATAGGACGTCCACTGCTGAACATAGGCCTCCCCCAGTGACTTCCAAATTGGCCAGTTGGAAGCGGCCTGCATCCAGCGTCTTCCTGCGACCCTTACCAGGTCGTCTGACCTCCTTGTGAGTGGACGTTCTACGCTGCGCTTGCCGGTACGCGGCCTCCATTCTAGAACCTTTTTGCCCCATCGGCCGTCAGTTCTACGTGCTATGTGCCCCGCCCACTGCCACTTGCCTGACAAATATATCTAGCGGCTTCCTGCGATCTTTACCAGGATGTAACTACTCACCTACTATACGGTATTATACACCACTAATCAATTGATATACTTTTAAAAAAACTGTCTTAATGCTACTCTTCCATATAATTTGTATGGCGATAGCAAACTATGACGTCGCTGTTTACCTAACTCAACTGACTAACTTTTGATTTTAAAACAATTAAAAATCAATTTTTTTAAATCAATTTATAATGTGCCAGGTTATTAGGCCTAAAATAAGGTGACAGTTTTAATAAATGCTGTCTTAGTTAGAATTACCTATTTTAGAATGGTGTGTAAACAACCCTATTACAAAAACTTTGTAACCAATATCAATAAAACGTATAAAAAAATACAACTTACACGTATTCTAAGTTATCAATTTACATATTTTTAGTCAACCAACCCCGTCAAATGTTATACACCTCCAATATGTGCTTGTTTTAGACTCAAACATGCACTAATTAGAATGAAACTTTCAGTACCTAGGTATATATGTAATACTTGTGTTTTGAGTACTTATTTACTTTTGTTAGTTAAATGAAATGATGTCATGGCTATTAAAAACTAATAAAAAGTCATAACTTAAGTATAGTATAGGTTTCACCTACACAACTTTGCACGTATACACAAATCCAGGTGTCATATTTCGAATACGTAGACATTCCTAATCAAAGTGAACCTGAGCAGGGTAGGTACTTACTACTGATGTAATGAATGTTCGATTCCTCACGCGAATGCAAATGTGGCGTTAAAGTAGCAATGCGGAATATGTCTTTATGTCTCTATGAATTTATTTGGTCTTAAAATAAATAGTACTTAATTATAATTAATGAAACTTTAAGAATTTTCGAAAAATATTGATAATTATACCTGACTTACAGCCCATTAAAGTCCCGTGTTAGACAAGGAAATCCGATATGTACCGTGACGTCACAAAATACGTCCGCCATACATTTTTCATATTAAAAGTTGTTTTAGAAAGAGATAGGTATACAATTACTGTATTACGGTTATTTTTTACCTAAAATCAATTTTGTTTTCATTATCAGCGCTATAATTTCATTTATTTTTTATAAATATAGTAACGTGATCGTGCGTTTTTAAATGTTTGATATTAAAACCGAAAATAGGTAAGTAGTAGTCGTAAAGTCTTGATTTGATTAATTGAGAGGCCCTAAAAGGCGGCTTGCTTACATCTGATAGTCACTGGCCAGAGTCACTGGCCTAAACTGGCCATACAAACATTCAAACTACCAAGTAGTTGAGGTAAGGCCTGTGACCTGCAGTGAGAATACTTTACTTTTTTACTAAAAACACAAAGCCGTCCATAAAACCTAGCTTCAGTGGTTGTGAGTTTGTAGCAAGTAAAAAATTAATTTAAAAAACAAATCATTACAGTCAGGTTAACTTTTATTTTATTTTTTCTTTATAAATAAGGTCAGTAGTCACGTCAGTAGGAAACAAAAAAAAATTTTACCATACCTACTCACTTTTAAAATTCAGACTACAAATTAGTTTATTATACAGAAATTAATACCTGTGATTGATTAATAAATAATTATATAACAAAATCCAAATACGTCCTATTCTAATAAAATGTAGTACCTACTAATCAAAATTAATTTATCATAGAATAGTTTTTACACTTGAATCAATCCGCTATTATGACAATAGCTACTTAAAATAACTCACCACCAATGATTTTCCTTCAGCAAAACACAAAAAAACACTGCGTTTACAAAATAATTTACAGAAATGTGCGTGCGATGTGCAATCGAGAATGTTTGGTGGCTGGCTGGAACTGAAAGTTGAATGGATTGGACGGAACGAATCAAAATTGACGAATGAATGATGAACTGAATTGATGAATGAGTAAGCTCATGCGATCAGTGCTGCCATTGCCTGGCTTCTTTATTAGGCATATTAATTTTAAAACGTATTCAAAAAATTACGAGCCTAAATTTATGCGATGCTTTATTGTCATGTGTAGAATACAGAATAAATATTTAAAAAATACATTGTGAAAAAAAAAATATTTTTGTTAATCCGGATCGCTGTAACAACTTTGGAATAATAATTTAGAAGGTTTTTTTTTTAAATCTTTAAATAATTAAAATGGATAGACCCATGGCCGGATCTACCTATGGGCTGATTGGGCTGCAGCCCAGGGCCCCGGGGTTACAAGGGGCCCCCAGATCCCGCTAAAAAGTAGGCCATAATTTGAAAAAAAAAATAGTTGTCTGTAAAGTCGGTTTACGGAGGATATTTTTACGTGACAACGTCATAAGAAAATATTGATTAAAAATTGCATACTTTTATGAATGTAGTTGAGGGGGGAAATACGTGTAAAAGGTTGTTTTCATGCTGTTTTTCATTAATTTTTTAAAGTTAATAATGGCAACCCTGAGATCAATGAACCAATGTATGTGCGCGTCTATGGAACGGAACGGGGATTTCCCTGTATTTTTATCTACTCTTACGCGGGACTTTCCCGCCGCGCTGGTTGACGTAACGTCTGATGCGATTTTGTTTTTTTTCTGCACTTCTCTTCTCGTCTTCAAAAAGGACAAACTGACTGCGTTAATTGTTTGAACTGTGTTTAATGAGTGTATGCTAATAAGTGACAACTTAAAAGTTACCTATATCTAAATAAGTAAAATTTGTTTATGTCAGTGATTTCCTGCTTTTATTTGGTAATGGTAAGTAAAAATAATTAATAATATTAAATCATGTCTTTCTTTTTTAGGGTTCCGTTCCTCAAAAGGAAAAAAGGAACCCTTATAGGATCACTTTGTTGTCCGTCTGTCTGTCTGTCTGTCTGTCTGTCTGTCTGTCTGTCTGTCTGTCTGTCTGTCAAGACCCTTTTTCTCAGGAACGGGTGGACTTATCAAGTTGAAATTAATATGAAGTACGCAGGTCTGTGGTCCTGTACAGTAGCAAAAAAATGAAACTTCTAAGTCAACGCAATCAAAAGATATGGCCATTTATGCTCCGTTTTTAGCGCTTTTTAGGGCGCTAGGAAATCAAAACCTATAGGGTACTCCCGGTTGACCTAGAATTATGAAATTTGGCATGTGGCAAGATTATATAGCACACGTAATAGAAAAAATCCCAAAACCATAAAAATGTAGTTGCTTCACAAAAATTAAAAAAATACGATTATGAACCTACTCCTAAGGGAATCAAAACCTATAGGGTACTTCCCGTTGACCTAGAATCATGAAATTTGGAATGTGGCAAGATTATATAACACAGAAATATAACACAAAACAGTAAAAACGTAATTGCATCACAAATAAAAAAAATTAAAAAAAGTATTCGAGACTTGATACCCGCGATGAACGAATTATTTGCTTAACTAAAGTTTGTACGGAACCCTCGGTGCGCGAGTACGACTCGCACTTGGCCGGTTTTTATGGTATTTTTAGGGTTCTGTACAAAATAAAATAAAAAACTAGGTATGTACTGGACCAAATTAGGTGAAATTTGGTAGGATGGTTTAATCCTATGACGTGTAATTTTGGTACTTGCAATTTATGCATTTATTTATTTATTCCTATTATTGGTTCCTATTATTCGTTGGCAAAATATATATTGATTTTGATAGCTTAACCAAAACGTCAAGTTAGGTACGTTAGTTGATTTTGTTTTTTTTACGCTGACTGAACAAAAATGTACCTATGTATTTTTGTTAATTTTCTGAAGTGACATTGCATCCTAATGTATAAAACATGAAAGACTTCCCTCTTTCTTTTCGTTCTCTCATCCTTCCGAATACGTGAATACTTTGTAATGAGCAGAGGTCGGAAGTTCCGACCTCTGCTCATTACAAAGTATTCACGTATTCAAATGATGTGATCGTTACATGTTTATTTATCAGAAAAGTATCAAGTTCGTTCATTGTTTATTTTCAGTAAAAAACCAAAGGTCTTAATTTACAATAATGTCTGGTCGAAAGTATAAAAGTGGAGCTGAGAAACGCAAATTGCAGCTAGATCGTGAAAAGGAAAAAAATAAATGTGCAAAAATTGGGACGTTTTTTCAAATCAAAACATAAAAACGAGGATGAAATCGCTGAAAATTCGTCAACAAGCGACAAGAGAGGGATCGAATTTGAAGAGAATCTATTTGAAGGGAGTAGCAAATCGCAATACCATGAAACAAAGACAAATGATGAAAATCTGCAAAGTATTGACTATCAGCAAGTCCAGCAATCCTCTGATCAAACGGAAAACGATATTGGTGTTCCGCGACAGAGTGGTAACACCGAGACGGAAAGAAATTTACAGAATATTAATTTTGAATTTGAGAAATATGTTGACGTGGCCTTGTGGCCAGAATTGCTAAGTAATGATTTTATTAATGACATCCTCTTGCATGAAATGACTGACTTTCAAAATAAAGACCCGAAAAATATATATTCAGCTTCTATAAAGAAGTACAAGGAACAAAACAGAGCATTTTCAAATAGCCATTTCACAAAAAAAATGAAAAATGGTCAATCACTGGAAAGATCTTGGCTAACATATTCAACTAGTGTTGGTGCTGTTTTTTGTTTGCCTTGCAAACTTTTTTCTAAAACCTTTTCTCAATACACGACCGGATTTTCTGATTGGAAACACATAGGAACTTGTTTAGAAACTCACGAAAATTCTGATGAACATAAGAAATCAATGTTAGTGTGGTTAACATGTAAAGAAAATAAGTCTGTTTTAGACAAGCAGCTTCAGGAGCAATTAAGAAAAGAAAAAGAATATTATCACAATGTTCTAAAACGGGTAATTGCAGTGGTAAAATTTTTTGAGATTATGGGCCAACAGCTACTTAAACAAATTATAACTCAAATAAAAAACGACGACACAAAGTATTATTCAACTGTGATGGATTCTACACCAGATCTGTCTCACAATGATACACGTGCTATTGTATTACGATACTGTTTTCGGGGGAAAGTATATGAAAGATGTGTAGCCTTCATTAAAATTAGTAGTCATACTGCTTTACATTTATTTAATATCTTACAAGACTTTATAGAAACAAATGGATTACTACTGAGTAATTGTAGAGGGCAATCTTATGACAACGCTGCCAATATGGCGGGTCACTACAATGGTGTACAAGCACTACTAAAACAAAAAAATAACACCGCGGATTACGTGCCATGTGCTGCGCATTCCCTCAACCTAGTTGGCGTAGAATCTGTTAAGGTTGCAACCGAAATTGTAAACTTTTTTGGAGTAGTGCAACAAATATACGTTTTCTTTTCTGCTTCGACCCATAGGTGGGAACTGTTGGATCGTGAAATAAAATTAAAATTCACGTTAAAAAGTTTAAGCCAGACCAGATGGTCTTGCCACTATGATGCTGTCAAAGCGTTAAAAAATAGTTATGATAACATCATGAAAATTTTAAAAAGTTTCAGCGAAAGTGAGGTGGAGAAAGTTGATTTCCGGAAAGAAGCACGAAATTTATACATGAAAATGGCGAAACTCGAGACTGCAATTTTGATTATCTTTTGGGAAGAAGTTTTGGAGAGATTGAATTTAGTCAATAAAAAAATACAGAGCCCCGGTTTAGACATTTGTGAAGGCAACAAGTTAATTATGTCATTAAAAGACTTTGTGAACAACTTACGACACCAATCAGATCAGAAGCTAAAGGAATACGAAGAGAAAGCTAAAACATTAAGTGCTAGTGTGGGAATAGACTACAATGACATAAACAAGAGGCGCATTACTCCAAAATTTTCAGATAGGTCTACAGGTGAATTCTTAGTAAACGGCGCAGAAAGATTTAAAAGGGACACGTTAAATGTTGCGTTGGATAAGCTAATTATGGACTTAAATAAAAGGAGCCAAGTCTATGAGACATGTAGCAAAAAATTAAAATTTTTAATGGATTTGCAAGACAAAAATATCAAAAACATAGATTTGGAAAGTGCACGTCATATTATTGATTACTATCCAGATGACGTAGACGAGCATTTAGTGAATGAGTGCATTCAATTAAAATCATACTTACTCCAATCTAAGCCAGAGTCTTACAACTCTTGCAGTGACATTTTTAAGATCATGTATGAAAATAAACTAATTGACGTGTTCCCTAATTGCTATACCATTTAAAAAAAAAAATAACTTTACCAGTAGCTAGCTGTGAAGCAGAACGCTCCTTCTCAAAGATGTCCTATATAGAAAATAAATATAGGACAACAATGGCGAACTCTCGACTAAACAATTTATCACTTCTGTCTATAAATTGTGATTTAACAAAAGACTTGCAATGTGATGACCAAATAAAAGAATTTGCAGCACAAAAATGTAGAAAGGTTAATTTATAAATTATTATTTCTTTTAAGAATAAATAAATAAAATTATTTTGTTGTTTTTTATTTTCTTTTATACAATGTACATCTCTATTTCGGTTTCTCTCTCACCCAAAGGTTACCTGGAAGAGATGGCTACACAGCAATAAGGTCGCCTTTTGTACAACGAATACTTGCGTAGATTTAAGTAATATTTATGTTTTTTGTGCAATAAAAAATATATGTATAAGAATAATATGTCATTATAGAAACAGTTTTTTGGCATGGCTATTAGTTGAGTACTAAGATAGGCCCCCAAGTAGTTTCAGCCCAGGGCCCCACAAATTCACGATCCGGCCATGGATAGACAATGGTTTTTTTCTGTACACAAGACACCAAAGGATATTTTATAAATGTAGCTACTTAACATTTTTTTATTTTGCTGAATTCTAGACTTCATTCTAAAGCTCCTTTTAAAGGGCTTGGACTTTGGATCCGGAAAGTTGCCGATGAATTGGTATAGTAAAGTTACTTATGTATACAATTATAAATAATATTGTAAAAGTCACTATCATCGGAAAATGTTCTTGTACCTTATTTTTAATAACTGCCTTCTGCATAGCTATCTAGAAGCGTATATCCAGAAGTTGATGGTTGAGGTTCAGATAAGTTAATGTTACTGGGCTTGCCTCAGGAGGACTAAACATTCTTGTTTTTCTACCTCTTCGTCTTTTTTTTGTACAGTAAGTTCCACCTATATGATATAAATGCCAGTTTTTGAACTCTTTTTTTAATAAGCTTTTTACGTTTTGTGCTGTGGATATTTCCATGGACTCTGAAGTTGCGTTCTATTCTGTTGCAGCTGAGGTGCAGGAAGCAGTTAAAAGGCAAGATGCAGCTTTTCTGAGAGGTTTCCTTTACAATTTCTTTTCCACCAAGTTTATGGATTCATAGCTCCAAACTACGAAATAAAAATTGTTTCTAAAAACCTTTTCTGACTGTGTAATTGTGCCGTGTGGGTACGGCCGTAAAGAATAAACTTTCCTACCGCCAACAGGAGGCGTGTCGTAAGAGGCGACTAATTCCTGCAGCACAAGACGGACAGCAGCGTCTGCATGCGAAATCTTATAAAACACTGCGCTCGCCAACCCGCCTGCCAAGCGTGGCGAGTATTGGCAATCCCCCCCGATGATAGGTCATTGGGGGAGGCCTATGTTCAGCAGTGGACTACATATGGCTGAAATAGTAGACTGTGTAATTCACTAAGTCAGTCATACATAACATCAAAGCTTCTTTTTTCAGTGGCAGTAATTCCTTGTCTTCACCTAATTCTAGAAACTGACACGGTCCGATCGCGCCCGCTATATAGCTAAAGCAGTAAATAACAGTTCTAAAACCCTCCAAAATGGCACAAGCAAAGGGTATAGTACTTAAACTGCACAACCGGTATGATAGTATGATAAACCGGTTTTTCTTGTCATAAGTGACACCAAACTGACAGTGACAAATTTTCCCCCTTTTCAAAACTGACAAATACTCTTTCTCGTAGATCTAAGAAATTTAATTCACTATCCTGCTGTTAGAGTCAGAGTAGTCGAAATAAACGTAAAATGTGTTCTTCAAATACACAGAATAAATTATTTTCTAAGAATATCATCTAACTGAGCAAAATGTGGATTATCGTAGATTGGACGTGATTTATTAAAAATGATCCAAACCACAACGAGGTCGAATTTGAGTTAACTATGCCAAAGTGATCATGAGATAGTTAATTTATAGGTGGCCAAAGATCGTCCAGCTAATGTCATTATGAGTGACATTTTAAAACACTCATGTCCAACCCACATCTATGAAGCGCAAAAATAAATTATTACCAAAAACGATCCAGCCCCTGTGGACCATTTTTAATATTTTATCTTTCAAAGATTAAAGTTTCTACTTGTTTCATAAACGTGATCCAGGCCTTCTGGATCATTTTTGATATATTTAGCTTACACAAACTTAGTTCAATATCATTTTCATTATATCGAAAACGATCCAAACTGTATAGATCACTTTGTATATTTAGCAATATAAGGAATAGTCCTTTGACTAATTTCATGAAAGTGATCCACAACACCTAGATAATTTTTCGTGTATCGTACGTTGGACTAAATGGTTATTATATAGAAGCAAAAACCATAGGGGGCAAATGCTGGTCAACTTTCTCAACATGCAGGGGCTTTTTTGCATGAACACATTCTACCAAAAAGGCCCCATAGAAAGTGGAGCTGGCAGAGTCCTAATGGTATGAATGACATAGACTTCATCATAACGGATAAGCGGCACATATTTAGAAATATCTCTAAGATCAACAGGTTTAACACCGGCGCAGTGTTCACTGCCTAGTAAGAAGCACTTTAAATATCAACCTGAAGCTGAAAAGAAGCCGCATGTTAGGGTCTATTTTACGTCAGACACTGCTTCGGGCTCAGCATGGTTCCGAAGCGTTCCAACTGCATAATCGATTCGAACCGTAGCGTGGTAGGAATTTTACGCGAGGTAGGAGCGAGGTATCTCATAAAGTAAGCGACCAAACAAAGTCTTAACTTTCGCGCGAGACTCTAGAATTGATGTGACTCCGACGGGAAGCGCCAGAGGGAGCTCAGTCAGATACCATTCCCAACAAGATCCGGAGGCTGGTGAGACGCGATCAACAAAGCTCGAATACCCGCCTCATAAAGGAGGCAATTGAGCAAAACTGAGGTCGAAAGTCTTTGCTTAAAAGAGGAAGATCGCATCTGATAAAGCTTAAAACCTCGGACTGCAGAACGGTCACATCAGTTCCAGAAATTCTTGCCAAAATCGAGGACTTCTATGGCCGCTTATATGCTTCGCATGCCCCGAAACCCCCACCTGAAGCTAATGACCGCAGAACCACGCTAACACGATTTCCCAGAACTGGATATAGAAATTAAAACGGCTCTCAAACAGCTTAGTAGTAGGAAGGCGCCTGGCGAAGATGGAGTCACTTCAGAACTTCTCAAGGTAGGGGGGCTACCCGTTTTTGTGAAACTGGACTAACCCAAAGGCTTGAAGGGACGGCGTTGTAGCTCTGTTTTTTAAAAAAGATGAAACTCTTCTGTAGAACAACAGACAGATCTCCCTCCTGAGCCACGTCTATAAACTGTTTTCGAGAGTTGTCACAAATCGTCTTGCCGTAAGATTTGACACCTTTCAGCCACCAGAGCAGGCTGGTTTTCGTAGAGGCTATGGTACCATAGACCGTAAAGTTACATGGCTTGAAACAAAACATTTAAAAAAAGAACATGTTCATTCTATAAACATGCAGTGTTTTGAAGAAGCTCCTGAACAAGCTTGATGTAGATAAAAAAATAAGAGGAAAATTGCTACATTTAAATGAAGAGCTCCACTATGGCTTGATGGGAAGCCTATTCAACAAGCCAAATTCAATGACTTCCAGTCTATGCGTTATTTGATACTGCAGGATTGTTGTCAAAATTATGAAGGTCTCATCTCAAAGGCATCAGAGACTTGAGTGATTAAGATGTAGATGGGTTCGCATGGCCCGAACTAAATTTGATATAATATAAGTTTCTTTTACTTTAATAAAAAAAACTCCCTTTTTCCTCAATTAATTTACGTGGTTCAGCGTTTGAATCGTTTTTGATAATTTAACTCTTCGACCACTACTTACAAATTCCAATAAATCAAAAACGATCCACAGCTACTTTTAATTAATAGTAAAAAAACTACACCATAAAAATACATCAGGTTGAAGTAAAATACTATTGAATGTCTTTGGCTTTAAGAAAAAAAACATTTGAATAAACTTAAGTATTAATATGCAAAATACAGCCTTTAACTTCAAATTGCTTTTTCTCAAAACTGTGCGTGTGCGTTGGATCATTTTTAATAAATCACGTCCGATTTGTCGTGCGATAGTTTTTTTACATTTTATTGCAATAAACTCAAAAATATCGTGGATTTAGGATAATTATCGCACATCTGGCAACACCGGAGTGGACAATCCATGGTGGGTCCCACTCGTGTACCTTTACCTTCCATAGACAGAATCTACAATAATTTAGTCTATGGACGGGATCTATCTTTATAGTCCACGCCACTCTATTGCAGCTAAGCAATTATATCGCTCTGCGTCAATGCCTAGTCCTTTAGACACAGCGCTGAATCCGCTTGTTATATTAAATAACGCGCTTAGTAATAGTAAGTAAGGTACGCATCAGTTTTTTTTTCGTCGCAGAACTTCCTTCAGTGGCAGCGCATATGGCACGGCACGGACTTTGATTAAGAATGCCGGCGACATATTAAAGTAACGATATTACGATAATTATAGCCATTTATTTTTACATATTATGCGTATCTACTCTACATAATAAATCTAAGTAAGATAAGCAGGTGGTATGCATGCATTTTATGTTTGATATAGTATATCGCAAAGCTTTGAGCTATGAATAATAAATACTACTTAATAGGTATTTGTCGGCAAATCTCATGTAATAAACTCCGAGCAACTAGAAATAGAAAAATTGTTTATTGCATAATAATAAATAGGT
Source organism: Anania hortulata (assembly GCA_963576865.1). Lineage (NCBI taxonomy): Eukaryota > Metazoa > Arthropoda > Insecta > Lepidoptera > Crambidae > Anania > Anania hortulata. Next base: position 6,579,640 of record OY756400.1, read on the forward strand.
TGTTACAGTTACAATACCTTAGTCTTTGTTCTAAAATAAATAATATTGAATATTATTTTACAATGTCTGCCTAATTGACCGCAATTCAGTATGGAAAATTTTAGCAAATTATAATGTCGCAATGTTAAGTATGTACTTACAAGTACAGATACGGCTGACAGAACAATTCACATTGCACTTTCGCCATACATGATACACTAACGCCATCTATTAGACTATAATGTCAACTGTTAAATCGCGTCACAGATGTAACCTTGTCAGAGCGGCTTATAATTAAAGAGAGACTCGGTAAAAAAGCTTTTCTTATTTTATATATTATAATATTTAAAGAGTTATCAAGTTATCATAGTAAATATGAACTTTTTGCTTGCTCAAATAAAAATACGACACCATGTTTCATTTCGCCAAGGATCAGTAGAAAATCTACAGTTAAAAACGAAGTTATTTCTTTGTATTTTACACTCAATACGTTAAAACGCACGTTAGTTTGATTTCCTTAAATATTAGATACCTAAATCGAATTATCAGATATTTTATCATCGCCTTTAACCATGATAGTGCTTACAGTGTAGAACTAAATGCACGCCGCTACAAAGTTATATCGGACATTCGTACGGTAAATATGGCGTCGCTTCGTATAATTGACAAGGACGATAAAAAATTATTAAAGTAATGTAAAAAATTATCAAATTTACGATTTACTGGTGAAATGTAACATTAGAATTATTTTTGGTGAACTTTCTGTCGTAATTGCCACAATTCTTAAAAGAATATCCTAGCATATTATTTTTTCTTAGGACACCGGCTGCCGATGACAGCCGACCACTGACTACGTCACTTCGGCCCTAGGTAGGGTCAAAGTAGGGCCCGGTTATAGGCAACAGCCTGACGTGCGGTCCGCCCTGTCATTACGAAGTAATATACAGGGTGGCCCGAAAGGTGACACTAAAAATTTTTTTTTGGATTCCTGACGTCTAGGTGTACCCGAAAATACCCCATGTATGTTCCGCGATTTTTTGTAGTTTTCGAGCTATGATTTTTTAAAATTAAATTTGGGAATTTTTGACTGGACCCACATAATTGTTTTTTTTTTCGGAAAGTATGCACCTTTTTTAATATTTTTTTTTTGTAGCGTAGACCTCATGACTTGTACTTTCACCCATGAAATACCCAGCTTCCTGCCATTAATGTAAAGTACAAAAATATTGACCGAAAGTAAAAAAAATGGTGAAAGCAAGTCACAGCTACATTTTCAACTTTGAATTAAAAATTAAAAAAATAGTTCCATGACTTTTAGGTAATTTTAAAAACTGCTCAAGACCAATTATAATCCAAAAAACGTGGTGCTCAATAGGCCTTTTTTAGCCGAAACTTGCCTTCAAATGTACAAAGGTGAATTTTCTTAGCTTTTTTATTAGCTATCTTATCGTTCATAAGATTATTTTTATCAAAATTAACATTACAATGATACCGTTTATTGAATAAAGAATTAAAAATAACTTTTACAAGCATGTTATTACAGAGTGGTAACATCGATTTTTTTGTTATTTTATGTTTTTCAAGGATCATTATTTATAATAAATAAAACAATAACTACAAATTTAACAAAGTTTATTTTATAATAAGTTTTCAAAATGTCTCCCTCCCGCTTCAATGCATAAATGGCAACGCCTTAAAAAGTTTTGTTTCAAATTTCGGAAAGCATCAGAATTTTCTTTGATTTTTATTTCTGCTTGCCTTAGTTTTTCACGCAGCTCTGCTTCGGTGTTTGATTCTTTTGCATAAACCATCTCTTTGTAATAACCCCAGAGAAAAAAATCAATGGGGTTTAAGTCCGGTGAACGCGCAGGCCAAGAAATAGGGCCGAAATTTTCATGGTACTTGTGCTGATGAAATGACACCGGACTGAAACTACATATTTTAAAATTCTAAATTTATTAACTTTACTGAATGACAATTATGTTATGTCAAACCTAAATAACCCTGGAAATGAATAGTAAGTGTTTTAAAATAAATTATTAATTTAGAACATTCCACCTTTGAACATTTGAAGGCAGGTTTCGGCTAAAAAAGGCCTATTAAGCATCACGTTTTTTTTATTATAATTAAAGCTTAGGGTCTTGAGCAGTTTTTAAAATTACCTATTAGTCATGGAACTATTTTTTTTATTTTTAATTCAAAGTTAAAAATTTAACTGTTACTCGCTTTCACCATTTTTTTTTACTTTCGGTCAATATTTTTGTACCTTACATTAATGGCAGGAAGCTGGGTATTTTATGGGTGAAAGAACAAGTCATGAGGTCTATGCTACAAAAAAAAAAAATTAAAAAAAGGTGCATACTTTCCGAAAAAAAAACAGTTATGTGGGTCCAGTCAAAAATTCCCAAATTTAATTTTAAAAAATCATAGCTCGAAAACTACAAAAAATCGCGGAACATACATGGGGTATTTTCGGGTACACCTAGATGTCAGGAATCCAAAAAAAAATTTTTAGTGTCACCTTTCGGGCCACCCTGTATAAGTCAATGGTACTTACTTCCTAATCCAATTAGATAAATAGGTTTGCGACAAATAACTTAAGTACTATTCATCGAGCACATACCCTATAGAGCAGCAATATTTTTACCATGTATTTCAATTAGGTACCTACATTTAGTATGAACTGACAATTCCTGTCAACTCAACAGTACAACCATGAATTTAGTACCTACTACAGAGAATACTAAATCCATGAGTACAACACACTATACGTAGAACAAAATACACATGAACACATGTGAACCAATTTTTCTTTAAATCAATAAAAGTACTAATAGGTTATTCTATCTACCTAATTTTAAAATAAAAATTCAGAAAGTTGGAATCAGAATCAGAATCTTTATTTGCGTAAAACATGGTATTTGATGATGTTACAACATAATATAGTGCACATGTTTCGCTATTACAAATAGCATGCAAAATTTACATTATATGCCATTGGAATAATGCCATTTCAGCACGATTCTGAAGCCCAATTCCCGTAATTTAACAGTAATTGTATTCCAGTGTCGATCCGGTCCCGTAACATTAGTTACTCTCTAAAACGGCATTCTCGTAAAGGGGGCGTTAAAGTATTACGTAGGTAACGCAATTTGGGGGGGGGTCCTGTCAAAACAACCTGTTCAAACAACACGTTACGTAACTCGTGTTTTTTTATTTAAATAAAAATCTAGGGAATTAAAATTCTCAAGTTGGCAACCCTTTTCGTTTATGTTTTACGGGGAATCCCTGGATTGTATTGTACTTACGTCATTTTGTGGGAGTGGGAGTGGGAGTTATTATTTGACGTAAAATTATCAAAACTATCCCAATACGACTGAAAATAGACCATAAAAGTCTCATTTTGGTTTTTTCCATTTTCAGTAGCATTACAAACTATAATTGCATTTTATGGGTAAAATTACGAGAATACCTACCGTGTTAGAATAATGTTGTAGTAATTAGTAATGTTACTGGGAGCGGATCGACACTACATTGCGACTAAGTACTGTTTATTCAAGTACAATAAAATAAAATATTATTTACAGTTTAAAATATTTATTCATTGGACTATAGCAAAAACATAACTTGAGCCGTACAAAAAAGTGATATACGACTCTGGACCGGCGCGCATGGTAACGTTATCGTGGGCGACAAGTGGTTTTTTGCTGTTTTGCGATCCCGCCTGGAATCTGAAGATAGTTCCTTAGAAAAAATCTCAAAAAAGATAAATTATAGTTCAGGTCAATTACTGAAACGAACTTTTTTCTAAGTTGGCTTGAGTCTGGGTACTATGATGCGATGTTTAAAACTATTTTTGAATGAACATTTTCAATTGAATGAAAGTTTGATCGCATACTTGTGCATTGTGTTCCTTTTTTTGTTAGGCAAACTAAAAAAAAACTACAATAAATATTATTAAACAATCCTATGGCCATATTCCTCTAATAAAATTAGATGCTATGTTTAAATATTTGCACGGAGATTAGTTGTAAAGTGTCCGTCACGTTATAAATGTCTGACCAATATGACCGAGCAAATTGGACATTTTCTCAATGTGACCGGACATTTAGTACATTTATTGTCACTAACGTCACAATCAATTCTATTGACAAACTATAAAAAAAAATTGGTCACAAATAAGTGAATTATTATAAAAAAGACAGGCTTTAGTAGTGATGATTGTTCGCGCACCATCGGCTGTGCTCGGCCGGGGCTCGCGCGCGCGCGGCCCGCCGCCGCAACTTCAGATCACACCACCGACGACACCGCGCGCGCTCTCAATTTATTTGTCCCTCCACTTACCATTGTATCATCTCGGAGATTCACAAGTAAACTTTAATTTATACAGTCCCCTGCTTTTATTTCGATCCCTGAGCTAGGACCCTAACATTTTGGTCCTTACCGCGCCGTGTTTAGTAAAACCAGTTCGCACCGTGAATCTGCGGGTCGATCGTTCGTGGACTTTGGACCCCTTCGCCTACGAGAACGCCGTGTCATCGCCTTACGGAGATTGAAGTCGCTGTTTGAGGTCTTCGTGTTGTTTAGAAGAAGAGGAAAAACACTGATTGCACACATCGTGACTCTTCGAGGTTCCAGAAATCTAGATTCGACCGTGAAATTTCAACTTCAAAGTTGAAAATCTGCAAGTCATCCTTCATCGTGGGAATCAGGTCACCTTGTGAATAAGGATAAGGATATTTGTGAGTTCGTTCCAATTATTCCTTCAATATCCCCTTTAAATATTTTCTTAGTTAGTTAAATTTAAAATATAACGGCTTTTTCATCAGCTTTCCTTTTGTCTTTCTTTATTGCCTCTAAATAACTAAGCATAATCAATTTCATATTTTATTTCTGCACGCTTCAAATTGCATACCTACAGCTCACGCGCAACCGCCTATCGATTTTTCTGCACCTTACGTAGGTATAACGGTCGCATCAGCTGTGCGCTTAGGCCACCTGTTTCGCATTGCATTCAAGGTCACGCGCCTATTCATTATTCGAATCCTATCTTTTTATTTCGTGCAGATTTTATTTTGCTTACAATTAAGTATCGTTTCCTTCAGTTTTGTTCGTAGATATTTTATTCATAATGGCCACTGATAACAACCGTTTTGATTAAAAAACGAAGCGCTATGAAAGCGAAGCTTACACATTTTTGCAATTATTTAAATATTTTGACCAGCAATAAAACGATGTCCGATTTGCAGCGCATTGATTTGGAGGGTCGATTTAGTAAATTCGATGCCTTATACGTGGAATTTGACCATTTACAGTTGGAAATTGAGGTGCAATCGGATACTCCGGATGCCGAGTACGCGGAACGCGCCCAGTTCGAGGAGCGGTACCACGCGCTGGCTGCGCAGGCGCGCAGCTTGCTGCCCAGCGCTGGCACCGGCGACGGCGAGTCCGTGGCGAGCTCGGCGGGCAAACAAACAGGTGCATCGGTACACAATAATTTTATTCGCTTACCTAAAATTGATTTGCCTAATTTTGATGGTAGTTATCAGTGCTGGCTTGAGTATAGAGATACATTTTTGTCACTAATCCATAGCAGTAGCGCTGTTGACAATATAAGTAAATTCCACTACCTGCGTGCGTCTCTAAGGGGAAACGCACTTGAAATAATAAAAAATATAGATTTTAATGGAGAGAATTACGAAATGGCGTGGAATTTACTGTGTGAAAGATACAACGACAGTAGGCTTTTAGTAAATAATCACGTGCAGGCATTGTTCAATGTTGAACACGTCTCGAAAGAGTCGAGTTTGTCTTTGCGTCATCTCATTGATACAATTAATAAAAACATCAGAGCGCTGAAAACATTGAACGAACCCACGGATTATTGGGACACGCTTGTAGTTTACATGATGTCGAGTAAATTAGATGCTGTTACTAGTAGAAATTGGGAGGAATATCGCAGTACTTTATCTAAATCACCGTCATTGTCTCAGTTTTGTAAATTTATTAGTGATAAGGCTGATTTATTAGAAACAATAGAAGAAAAATTAAATAAAGTAGAAACTAAACCTAGAAGCTTTATAGTTGCAACTAATAATCAAAGCAAAAATCTAAATCAAAACAAACAAAATAATAAAAATCAAAACTTAAATGAAAAAATTAAATGTCCCTTATGTGCTAATAATCATCTTTTGTATACTTGTGAAACTTTTCGAAACTTGCCTGTTGAAACTCGAATTTCTAAAGTAAAAGAATTTAAACTTTGTTTCAATTGTTTACGTTCAGGACATTTAACAAACCGATGTAGATTGTCGCGTTGCAAATACTGTAAAGGTAAATATAATACGCTTTTGCATGTCGACCAATCTAAACCTACTTCCTTCCAAGATCCTATGCCTAGTTGTTCTAGTGTTGCCTTACCAACTAACATATCTGGAGGTGCCTCTTTTGTACCTACTTGCACGCCAGATAATGTCGTCTTATCAAGTGACACTTCTATACATCATGCTACTTCTTCGCATATTTTTCTTTCCGCAGCGTTGGTGAAAGTGGTCAGCGGCGGCAAGAAGTTCAGCGCAAGGATACTGCTGGATAACGGTAGCACAGCCAACTTTATTACAAGTTCATTTTGCGACAAACTGCGATTGCCTAGACGTTACGCGAGCTCCACGGTAACAGGTATAAATAATCAGAGTTCCACTAGTACACAGTCTTGTGATTTACTTATTGAATCCTATAACGGTAATTATAAGGCACATATTAGCTGTTTCATATTGCCTGAGGTAACAAAAATACTGCCATCAACATTGATTGATTTGAGTAACATTCCCATACCTTCAGACCTACATCTAGCTGACCCTTCCTTTTATGTTCCGTCAGCAATTGACATGCTGGTCGGTGCAGAGGTATTTTGGAGCGTTCTGGGTAACGCGTCTATTAATTTAGGTAAAAACCAGCCAAAGTTGTGCGACACCAAGCTAGGGTGGATAGTGTCAGGCCCCGTGGCTCTTCAATCACATCCATCGTCCTCGAAGCAGTCGCACTATTGTAATTTTTCTTCTAGCGAACTGAATACTAATTTATGCAAGTTCTGGGAGCTCGATTCAGTTGCGCCCAAGCATTTTTTATCCCAGGAAGAACGAGCTTGTGAAGAAAATTTTCACAAAACTACTACTAGGGACGAAAATAGACAGTTCGTGGTCCCCTTGCCTCTGAAGGACAATCCAAATGTCCTTGGCGACTCATATGGAATGGCCAAGCGTCGTTTTTTGTCATTAGAGCGCCGTTTTGACCGTGACCCCGTATTTAAAGATAGGTACGTTGGTTTCATGCAGGAATACGAGCGTTTGGGTCACATAACTGAGAACTCGTCGTCGTCAGGTGAATGGCGTTCAGATGGCAATGTGGACTACTACCTGCCTCATCATGGAGTCATCAGGGAGTCGAGTACAACCACCAAGCTCCGGGCAGTCTTCGATGCTTCTGCAGCAACTACATCAGGACTATCGTTGAACGACATCCTAATGGTAGGTCCCACTGTCCAGGATGATCTTCTGTCCATTCTTCTCCGTTTTCGTCAGCACAAATATGTCATCTCTGGAGACATCGAGAAGATGTACAGAGCTATTGACGTCATAGTTTCGCAGCGCTCGCTACAAAAAATAATCTTTCGTACTGACCCTAATTTGCCTTTGAAAACGTACAGTCTCAATACTGTTACGTATGGCACAGCATCCGCACCCTACTTAGCTACGAAGTGCTTAGTAAGTTAAGCAGCCACAACCACTAACAAGACTGTCAAAAAATCTATTGAACGCGACTTTTACGTCGACGATTATCTGAGTGGTGACAGCTCAGTTTCAGGTGTAGTGGAACTAGGTAGGGAAGTCATGTCTATTTTAGCTTCAGCCAATTTTCATTTAAGGAAATGGCAATCAAACAGCCCCCAAGTCTTAGCTCAAATTAAAGGGACCTCAGAGGGTTCTAATAGCCTCAATATATCCGACAACAAAAATGTTGCTTCAAAAACTTTAGGTCTACACTGGCTTTGTAATTCAGATTCCTTGTCATTTTCAATAGATATCGAAACCAACAAAAACGTGACTAAACGCAACATTTTATCGGTTACTAGTCAGATTTTTGACCCTCTGGGCCTAGTAGGTCCATGTGTTGTAGAGGCTAAAATCCTTATGCAAAAATTATGGATTGCAAAGTGCGACTGGGACGATCATGTGTCCCAGGAAAGACAAGATTTGTGGCTATCCTTTGTTGACACTCTCCCGTGTTTAAACACATTAAGGATTCCACGGTGGGTATTGTGTGATGAATCAATAACGCACGAAATTCACGTTTTTACAGATGCGTCAGAGAAGGCCTACGATGCGTGTGTATACGTCCGGTCTGTGAATGGTCAAGGGTCAGCTAGAGTTCAACTCTTAGTCTCTAAAAATCGTGTGGCTCCTATCAAGCCCACGACCATTCCACGCCTGGAGTTGTGTGGAGCATTGTTAGGTACTAGACTGTGTACTAAGGTTCTGAGCTCTCTTACTTTGCTAATACACAAATGTCATTTTTGGTGTGACTCTACGATTGTGCTATGTTGGATAGCTATGTCACCCAATATGTTAAAACCTTTTGTACGTCATCGTGTTGATGAAATACAAGAGAGTACAGCAGGACATACGTGGAGCTACGTGCGTCTAGGGACAATCCGGCAGATCTTGTTTCTCGCGGGCTGAAGGCTGACCTTATCAGCGAGTGTTCTTTGTGGTGGTCAGGGCCCCCATTTTTACATAAGTGTCAATTACATTGGCCAAAAATGCCTAATGAGAACGTGAAACAGGATCTACCCGAAATCATGTCACATCATCTCATCAATAACCAATCAAATTCTAACAATCAATCAATTTTATTGCATCAATCACATAATAATTCATTTATCTCATCATTAATTCATAAATTATCAAAGTTAAATAAACTACAAAGAATTATGGCCTATGTACAAAGATTTATTTACAATTTAAAAAATAAACAAGATAAAAAAGTTAATACTATTTCTAATCAAGAGCATAATAGTTCATTTAAGGTTTAAATATGTCATGCTCAAATGGAAATGTTTCCTCTAGAATATCCTATCCTTAAATCAGGGAAATCACTACCTAGAAAAAACAGACTTGTTTCTCTAAGCCCATTCTTAGACGATGATGACGTCATTCGTGTAGGCGGGAGACTTGATAATTCCCCCTATGATTACAATATCAAGCATCCGATATTAGTATGTAGTAAACATCATTTTACTAAACTTATTTTTAATAAATTTCATTTAGATTTGTTACATGCTGGCCCACAATTATTGCTAGCAAATATACGGCAATCTTATTGGCCTTTAGGTGGAAGAAACCTTTCTAAAACCACAGTTCGTCATTGCATTAAATGTTTTAGGTACAAATGTTCGAACATACAACCCATTATGGGCCAATTGCCTACTTCTAGAACTCAATTAGAATTCCCTTTTTTAAATTGCAGTGTCGACTATGCTGGGCCAGTATTTATAGCTGATCGAAAGGGGCGAGGGTGTAAGCTTATAAAGTCTTATCTGTGTATCTTTGTTTGCCTTGCAGTTAAAGCCGTACACATCGAGCTCGTTACAGACCTGACCAAAGAGGCGTACATTGCTGCTTTAAACCGTTTCGTGGCCCGTCGAGGCAAGCCCCAGAGTATCTTGTCGGATAACGGCACTAATTTTGTCGGTGCAAGTAATGAGTTGCAAAATTTTCTATTAAAATCAGATATTGCTTACGAGGTTGCTCAAGAAGGCATCGAATTTACCTTCTCTCCTCCATATTCGCCTCATTTCAACGGCATTGCAGAATCAGCTGTTCGTTCAACAAAACAACATCTAAAACGGCTGCTAGAACTCACCCATTTTACTTACGAGGAGATGGCCACTTGCTTAGTGCAAATAGAGGCAGTATTAAATTCTCGTCCTCTCACCCCACTATCCTCTGATCCACTAGATTTTTCGGTCCCCACGCCTTCACATTTTTTAATTCAATTCAATTCAATTTCAAGATGTCTTTATTTCATTATAATAAGTATACAGTTAAACAGTTCCAGTGTACATTTTTCCTCCTAGAATGTTATAAAAAATAACTTTAAATTCGTTTATTAAGCTGTTGCGCTTGTTAAAACTTTTGAAAAATATACATTGACACTTATCTACGAATCGTAATCTACGTCTATATAAATCTGTATGAAGCAGTTGACTATGCAAGCTTTAGTTTAGCATTACATTTGTTACCATAATAATCTGATTTTATAAGCAAAATGGAAAAAAGAATCCAGCAGATAGGATTATTGTGAAGGTAAAAGCATAAAGCAACCAATTAGTGGATACAAAATAGCAAACGAAACGGCAACAAAAGACCGGTCGTAGGCAAGTAAGCTCGTCAGAAAGAACAGTGGCCCGCACTCACGCGCACGCACAGCGCACGGGGTCATTCGATCTATAGCAATGAGAATAAGATCGAGAAAAGCGCGCACGGCACCCGCACGACTAGCCGATACCTCCGCCGGCCACAGTAGCTTAGCTATACATCATCGCACTCGAGAAACAAGTGATGGGGTAATTTATATCGATTGTATTTATCGATAAATAATAAGTTTTTCTTTCGTGTTTTGCCGATGTTATTAATATATTTGTTTTTACTATGTTGATTTGTGTGTAGATAAAATTTCTTTGATAATTTATAAATGAATTCATAGAGGGTAGGAAATTTAATTTTAATGTGTAATTTATGTAGGTTTGTTCGAAAACGAGTATTAACATTTTTTAATTGGACGACCGCTTATGTCTGTTCCGCATCCACAGGTGACTGGCATCAACGTGACTCGACTGGAGCGCTATCAGCGGATGGAACACATCAAACAGCACTTCTGGAACCGCTTTCATTTAGAATATATTTCTCTGCTACAGTAAAAGACTAAGTGGGCGACTTCAACAGGGCAGCAACTGTCTGTGGGGACACTGGTTCTCGTCAAGGAGAGGGGACAGCCGCCACTACTGTGGCCACTCGGGCGCATCACGCAAGTCTTCCCGGGCAGCGACGGCGCTACTCGAGTAGCGGAACTGAAGACCAGGAAGGGGACCATACTGCGGGCCTTCAATAATATTTGCCCACTTCCTCTTGCATGAAGAGGTCAACCCGGGGAGGATGTTCGCGCACCATCGGCTGTGCTCGGCCGGTGCTCGCGCGCGCGCGGCCCGCGGCCGCCACTTCAGATCACACCACCGACGACACCGCGCGCGCTCTCAATTTATTTGTCTATCCACTTACCATTGTATCATCTCGTAGATTCACAAGTAAACTTTAATTTATACAGTCCCCTGCCTTTATTTCGATCCCTGAGCTAGGACCCTAACAATGATCTATAACGAAATGAAATTTCTAAAATTAATTTATCTTTCTGCACGAACAAGCTAAAAAGCGTCGTATCGTTATGCACGAGGTTTTTTTTTGGAGTTCAATCCAGATCCAATTACATGATTTATTGTATGTTTTTATTGTCAAATACTTAACATTTGAGACTTATACTATAGAGTATTTCTTCTTTTTTTTTATTTTAAATTGACGGTCATATGCTATAAGCGTCCGTCATTTATGATAAATGCTTGGTCACAATGGACATTAAAATTTATTGTCACGATGGTCACATATTTATTTTAGTATAAATTTAAAAAAAGAAGAATTACTCTAAAGTAAGTCTCAAATGTTAAGTATTTGACAATAAAAACATACAATAATAACTGAGATTAATATGTAACGTGCTCAAATATTTGATTGCAGAAAAGACCGTCTAGCCTTAATGCGTATTTTTATTATTTTTTATTATTGGTAGTCTCGCCGGTGTGACAGCGCATCATATCGGTCCTTCTTTCGGGAACTATCGGACTGAGTGAGTATACCATTCTTCAATATTTAAACATAATGAATATCCATTGGTTTTGAAGCCGAAAAAGGTTTTCACCCTCAAAGTCAAATGCAACAACTTTTTGTAACCAAAAGATAATCTCAAAAAACCTTCATTATTCTTAATAGCTGATGGGTTATTTGATCAAGTGAAGCTCATTTCATTTTTGAGATTTATACAGGGTGTCCCGTAACTCAAGGATAACCTCATATTGCATAAATCATAGACAACTTTTGTTCTACGACTTTTGTAAATTTGTTCAACAATTTACATACAAAATTACCAAACAGCCGATTAAATTTGTAGATAGTAGGACAAAAAAAGGTTAAGGGTCACTTTCACCACTTGCTATAAGTTCCGGATAACCTATTTAGCACTTGTTTTGACAGATAACGCATACAATTAGCTTTCAAAAAAGTGCCAGATAGGTTATCTACTTAGAACTTAATAGCAAGTGGTGAAAGAGGCCTTAAAAGTCATAGAACAAAGTTGTTTACCATGTTGCACGTGCTATGACGATAGAATATTAGTAACAAGGTTATCCTTGATTTATGGGACAGCCTGTATGTTTCGATATGAGCAGAAGATTGTGACTTTTTTGCCACATGAGATTTTGACTTCAACCTCCCCTGGCGGTCAGATTAAGATTCGAAGTTCCGAACAATAAACACACCACTGCCTACCACAACGTCCACAACCAATACCTAACCGCCGTTTCTAGTAACTGTGTTAAAAGTGCTTACAATATTTCCTACAACATAATTTGAAAAAAATTGAGTAAACGTAAATAAAAAGTCTATTATGGAATAAATTAATTTACTCATTCTTTTTGTCAGGAGAAATTAAGTAACAAAATCATGAATATATTAACACTATGGTTTATTTACTATGGCAATTATCTACACATCAGTTTGCAGTAAGTAAGTAATAAGTTTATGTTGACACTCTATGACACAAATAAACCTAGGTATTTGCGATCGAAATTCAAGCCGAAATCTTGTTATAGCCTTAGATTAAATCAAAAAGAGGAACATACGGTACGTTCTTACAATCGTCAAATAAAATATGGGCTTGCGCCTTGCACCCACAACTACTTACCTACATACGAACTCGCACAAAGCATAAATTATGAATGAAACAATATGCCACCAGACGACAAAGATAGACAAAGAGATTTTTGATTTAATCTAAGTTAATAGCAGTTATTTCTATCATAAATAATATTATTTTATATAAGTACAGTGGATTTCGAGTATAACGACGATGAAGGAACCACTGTAATTACGTCGTTACATATACCCGGAAACCATTACAGGCAAAGGAAAAGAGATATATGTACGTCTAGAAGCCATACTTATTCAAAAGTTTACTAAATATAATTAGTTGCTGCTCAGAATATCAATTTGTTACTTTAAACTACAATTCTACATAGCAAATTTTTATTAAACAAAAAGTAAAGGTCACAACAGTTGTTGACTATCTGTGTGGATGTAAACAAAAGGTAAGAATGTTTTTTGTGTCTTCGGCGGCCGATTTCGGTCGCAATATCTGCTTGGGATTTTTAAGAATTTGTTACAAATTATTTATAAAAACAGTCGCTACCACCGAACCCGATACATCCAAAGTCGCTATATGAGATATATTTGTACTAAATTATGATTTAATTCAAGGGACTTAGATTTAACGTCGATATAGCTATAGACAAATGGTCGCTACAACTAAGGTTGTAATAAATAAAATCCACTATTTAAGTCCTCTACGCACTGACATAAATCAATGCCTCTACGGGCTCATGCATCCTTCACATGGTCATGTGACGCACCAAAAGTTGTCTACTGGCGAGGTTTATGGAATCGAACACCCGCCTTTGAAAGAAACTGTCTAAGGCTCGGATTAAGTCAAGACTCCGGAACTTTTCAGAACTCCATACAAAACGGCTCCGGACAAGCCCGGATTCAATCCGTTTTGTATGGGGTTCTGAAAAATTTCGGATGCATGTAGTTCGAGCCTAAAAGCCTTACGTCGCAACCGGCTGCTTGAATTTACCATTCAAATGTTTCACTGATAGCTAATGAAATAAATGGCAAAGGACCAATCAAATCTCAAATCTAGTAATGAAACTGGGTGCTCGGATATCGTTCGCGTGGTTTATAAGAAAAAAATCTGGATAGGGACACCCTAATCCACACTTCCACACACATACACCTAGCTGTGGGATGTGAAGATACTTTACCTAGAGCCTACAGCAATGAGATTATGTCACTACCTACAAGATGGCAAAAACTCATCGAACAAAACGATTCAAATATAAGTCAGGTAATTAATTGAATGTACTCAATACACTTTTAAAACAAACGTCTTAAGTTTTCTTAAAAAATGCCTAAAGCTTTTTCCCCAACATAATATGTATAAAAATCAGCACTTACAGGCGCACTTAGAGACGCCAATATTGCCGTTTGCGCAGGCTTTTGCAAATTCGTTTCGCAAAATGTTAGGACCAGCAATTGTGCAGTTCTCGTCTTCACATTTTGCAAAATTAATGTGTATCTTAAGGAACAAAATCTTTGATATTGATATTTATTGATTTGCGAATGTTTTACGAAAATACAACGTGAAATTTTAGTGGTTGTTTTCCCGCGGGTAGGTGATTCCACTCATATAAACAAACAACTTTTATTATGGAACCAACTCTGAAATCGCGAAAAAAATAATACTTTTTCTTATAAATGTTCAATAATTATTCGACACACTAGTACATACTCAAACTGACATTCCAAAGCAAGATTTTGCGTACACAATGAAAAGTGTGACGGTCGGTAGATGAACTTGACATTGACATGTCTCTTCTATTATCCACTTAATTTTATAACTCGAGTATAATGCCGTTTGCACGGACTTTTGAAAACGTAAAGATTAATCATTTTTATATATTTTAAACAGGTTTAGAAAAAAAATAGGGGCTCATTAGGGCATCACCAATTTGAAGCCAATATACTTTAAGTCAGTAAAATAGCTTAATTGACTTTGAGCACTCCAGCTGAGCCGACGAAAAATACCCATATTTTTTTCTTCAATAATCATCTGGGCTCATTTGGTTGTAGGTCCGCTTAATAAGGTAGACTGCAATGAGGACAACGATAACTGAAACAAGATTTTATCATTGTAAATATGTGTTATAAGTTCTTCGGTCTAGAAGACAAACGTGCATTAGCACCCTCCTTAAGCGTAACACACACAGAGAGCGTGCGCGGGACGGCGACGGGTCACGACGGCAGTACGGCGGGTCTATTAACATAGGTTTAAATGGGCGCCCACAGACAGCGAGCGTGCGCGGAACGGCAGCGGGTCGTGCGCGGAAAGGGGTGCCGCCGTTCGCCGTCCGTTTCGCCGTCACAGATAGGCGGCGGGCGGACGGGTGGTACGCGGGTGTGGCGTTCGTTACATTCGTCGTGATACACGCATTCAGACCAAAGCGCTCACACAGAGAGCATGCGCGGAACGGGTGCCGCGCGTATACTACGACTGTTGTGGTTTTTTACAAAACCTTATAAGTAATTTCGCTGTGGATTTGAATGGAAAAAGTACTAATTAAGTGAGGAAATAAAATGTTTGTACGAACTAGGTAATAATCTACTAAACTCAAGGTTGCTTAACTACGGTCACCCATCCATTTAGTGTCCAAACTTGAGGTTAATTAACCACGGTCACCCATCCATTTATTGACCAAACTTGAGGTTGCTTATCCACGGTCACCCATCCAGTTAGTGTTCAAACATTAAGGTTACGTAACCCTCGGTCACCTATCCATTTTGGGACCAAACTTAAGGTTGCTTAATCACGGTCACCCATCCATTTTGGGACCAAACTTGAGGTTGCTTAACCACGGTCACCCATCAATTTTGTGTCCAAACTTATGGTTGCTTAACTACGGTCACCCATCCATTTTGGGACCAAACTTGAGGTTGCTTATCCACGGTCACCCATCCATTTAGTGGCCATACTTGAGGTTGCTTAACCACGGTCACCCATCCATTTATTGACCAAACATGAGGTTGCTTATCCACGGTCACCCATCCATTTAGTGTCTAAATTTGAGGTCGCTTAACCCTCGGTCACCCATCCAGTTATTAACCAAACTTGAGGTTACTTAACCACGGTCACCCATCCATTTTGTGTCTAAACTTATGGTTGCTAACTACGGTCACCCATCCATTTTAAGACTATACCTGAGCCTGCTTAGCCACGGTCACCCATCCATTTAGTGGCCAAACTTGAGGTTACTTATTCACGGTCACCCATCCATTTAGTGTCCAAATTGGAGGTTGCTTAACCCTCGGTCATACATCCATTTAGTGGCCAAACTTGAGGTTGCTTAACCACGGTCACCCATCCATTTATTAACCAAACTTGAGGTTGCTTATTCACGGTCACCCATCCATTTTGTGTCCAAACTTATGGTTGCTTAACTACGGTCACCCATCCATTTTGGGGCTATATCTGAGGCTGCTTAGCCACGGTCACCCATCCATTTAGTCCAAGGTTGAGGTTGCTTAACCACGGTCACCTATCCATTTATTGACCAAACTTGAGGTTGCTTATTCACGGTCACCCATCCGTTTAGTGTCTAAATTTGAGGTTTCTTAACAATCGTCACCCAAAATATCAATGTCATAAAAGTGGACCGTGGTTAAAGAACCTTAAGTATGAATACTAAATGGATGGGAGTGATGGGACCGTGGTTAAGCAACTTGAAGTTTGATTGCTAATTGAATGGGTGACCGTGGCAAATCAACATTTAGTGACTAAGTGGAAAAGTGATCGTGGTCAAGAAGCTTCATATTTTATATGCGTTATTGACCATAGCACAAACCCGAGCCGCGCCTTCAAATCGCTCCCAAACCGCCGCCGAGCCGCTCCGCGCACAACCCGTTCTATGTGTGAAGACGACAAGCCGCGCAACTCACGTCCGAGAAACGACCCGTTCCGCTCACGCCTTCTGTGTGTGTTACGCTTAAAGGTAAGAAATAAGTACTATCTTCGTCGTGAAAATGTGTCCGTCAAACTGCGTTATATTAGGTGGCGCCACAGCTGCACAGTAGCAACAGGGTAAATTTCAAAGAAAGTGTATTATAAAAGTTACTAGACAGAAAAACTTCCGCTTCGATATAAAGCTCTTTTCATAATAAGAATCAAATAAATATAATCAATTGCTTAACGATTTTGATATTTAAAAATAAATACATAAATAAAATAAGGGAATTGTTAAAATGTTTTTAAAAGTTTTATAAAACTCACTAAGATCTTCTAACTCGACATTACTCGGCTTACATAATCAATCCGTCAATAACTGCGACATTCATACCATACCATAGACTTAGAATACGCCATACCAAATCAGTGGCCATACCTACCCTTTGCCTACGCTAGCGCCATTTTGGAGGGTTAAGGAACTGTTATTTAACTTTCCGCTTTAAGGAAGGTAGAGGTAAGAAGACTATCTCTTAGATCTGTAGCAGTTGTTGACGGATTGAAGTATGCTGAGTATGGAGTGCCGAGTTAGAGATCATTTTTAAATATTTTAGTGACTTTTAAATATGAAGGATAAAACCATCCTTTAAAAAATCATTTAAACGATTTACCCTGTTGTTACTGTGGCGCCACCTAATTTAACGCACTTTGACGGAACCTTTTTAAAACGAAGATAGTACTCCTTACCTCTACCCTCCATACTTTCGGCTATGGAGGGAAGGAGTACCTATCTCTTATGGGCCCTTTTTTAAACTAATTTGTCTTAAGCACATTAAAATACGAAATACATCAAAGATACGAATTTAACAATTAAAATGGCATTTGACTAATTAATGCAGATTTCAATTTAATGAGACTTAAAAATATATGAGTAAGTTTGGTAAATAAGTCTATTTTATTTTATTTTATTTTATTACAAGATTCACGGCTCTAATTACAATTTAGATGAACTTATGAACTAAACTTACAGCCAATAACGGATCTACTTTTTAAATTTTGAAACTTGTATAATTGTCCAATTAATAAGTCTAATTAATAAGATAAGAGCAATAGGTCTATATAAAGGTCTTTATAGAAAAAAAGAGAAAAATACGAATCAATCGCTCCAAGTTAACCTCACCTGCCCGTGTTGTGTTGTCTAACAAACGAGGCTCTGACGACCGACAAATGGCAGTATTTCCATTATTTTTACCGGCAGCAGCGTCACTGGTGCTAGAAAGTTATGCACTGCGATCGCACTGGGCTTTGGCCAAGCGTGGTGGTTATGGAAATTTTCCCCCATGGCAAGCAATCACAAAAAACAGCACCTATAATATTGCAAGCAGCGATTGACTATCGCTAGCCATTTGTTCCTTCGCTATTCTCGGCACTTGGTGTATCTTTATTATTTCTGTCATCATTTTATACTACGTTTTCACAATCCTTTGGTTAGGTGGTCCCAAAGGATGCCAGTACATTTATTCTTTCTTTTGGTGGGAATTTTGTCCAAAAAGAAAAGTGTTTCAAGCCAAGGCCATTTTGATTTGCAGGCTCTATTGATCCGGTAGGTAATTTATTATTGCGCTTGATTCTGCTATAAAAACCTCGGATGCATTTCCATCGTTTTTTGCAATCATCACCTAGAACAAAACAACATTTTCATATTTATGGCAACTGTAGAAACATACATCATAATCAGCTCATGTCAGTCCACTACTGGACATAGGCATCTCCCAAGGCACGCAGCTGACCCAGATCCTCAGCTATTCTTTTCCATCCGCTGTCAGTAGCTCTGCGTATATCTTTGCTTATGTTTGTCAAATGGCATCCTACGCTGCATTTGTCAAGTCGCTGTCTCCACTCAAGAACACGTATACCCCATCGGTTATCGGTTCTACGGTAAATGTGACCAGACCGCTTCAGCCTGCTTATTCTAAAATATATAGAATCGATCGCCGATATAGAATCTATATCTATATTGATTACTTTAGGCTAGTTTCACAGTTACGCCGATGGACGCGCCGTTGTACAGCGCGCATTTAAACGGCGCAAGCTTCGACTGCCACTGTCATCAATTAACATGAGTGATAATGTGAAAGTATGATTCACTCTTTATTTTTGTGTGTTTTTCGAAAACAAAATTTCCTATGACGCATTTTTTTCAAGATGTAAACAAGACCTTCTTTGTGCCCCCTAGCCAATTGCTTACCTCCGAAAGGTATGTTTGTCTCCTATCTAGTCCAAACAAAGTTCCAAAGTTAAACTTTCTGGTTCGAACTTTCCATCCAATTTCACAACCCCATTATGAGAACTCATTTACCAAGCTATTGTGGACTGTAACTCGTCCAAATGGCAAGATTTTGAAACGCTAACTTGCATTACAAGCGCTCGGATACCGCGGGCTTGGGCAGCGCTGCCCGGCAACATGCGTTTTTCTAGCGGCGCTCTGAGCATGCGAAGATGGTCAATTTTTATATTTTTTTAAACTGATAAAAACTGACTGACAGCTCTGTGAGAAAGTGTGCCACTCTAAAGACTGCACAACCTGTGATTTCAGCTGTTCGTGAAATGCCACTGTCAAATGCAAATGGCATAAATCAGAACTACCAGAGGCGTCTTTACCTATGGTGCAGGGTGTGCGTTGCACACAGGCGCAGCAGTCCTAGGCGGCGCCGAGCGCCGCTCGCTCTTAGTACCCATTCCATTTTGACCACGCGCTTACTGGGGGGCGCGATGTTTGCACACGGGCGCTACATGGGCTAGAGACGCCTCTGAGAACTACATTATACTTTGCGTAACTGCGATTTAAGCCCTTTCATTGTCGATTTCTACTGGGTTAGAAGTAAAGAGGGATCAGTGCAGTGCAGTATAGTACGGATAACGTCTGTGAAGTAGACCGTACCGTGTCTGTCAAGAGGACTTACGTTGAGGCTACGTCCGACAAGATGACCACTTCGGTGCCGTCTGTCAAGAGGAACCGTGTCAGACAAGAGGACTACGTCAGTGCTACGTCGGCACTCTGCCACTCACTCACTCTGCGACCTTTGTGGCTTGTAGCAAGTGGGAATAGAACGTCATTTTGGAAGAACTATCGTTTCCTCTCAATCCCGTCCGTACCCACTTTCGGAACAATACATAACCTGGACCTTAAGTCCTCAACCGACCGAAAACACCTGTATCTCAGCCCCAGGACCCAGCGCCTCATTCGTATTTCGGCAGAATGACCGTGTGCAGATGGCTAGGTGGGGTTGGTTTGGAGTGATTAATGGTTTTAATTTTTTTACATCCCCTTTTAAGACTGTTATTATTAAAATCAGTAAGAATTTCGTAAGATAACAAGACCTATAAAAATATTTTTTAAATAATTTTCTAATCTCAGCACAATATTTTTATTTTATGCAGTAAATATTGAAACCATAGAATTTTATTTGTGTTATAATCTAATATCAGCGCTTTGGTAGTGATAACCAAAGTTAAGCCACCTAAGCCGCAGTTTTTATTGGATGGGTGACTATTCCAACCCTTATTTAGTCAAATTTATTACAAGCATCTCCGTGCTTCGGAAGCCACGTTAAAAGTTGGTCCCGGCTAATATCGCTTGATACTAGACGTGAAGTTTAGTTATAGGCCTTAGGGCGGCTTAATAACATCTGACAGTAAAGCTGGTGACAAA
The DNA here is from genome assembly GCA_963576865.1 of Anania hortulata. Classification (NCBI taxonomy): domain Eukaryota; kingdom Metazoa; phylum Arthropoda; class Insecta; order Lepidoptera; family Crambidae; genus Anania; species Anania hortulata. Next base: position 6,600,269 of record OY756400.1, read on the forward strand.
CTGCAACGGACGCGGCTCCGGACTCGTCTTGACATTGTGAGGTCAAGTGCTGCCATTGGTCTATCCTTCAGACAACTTCCGCCAGCCCAAGGACCCGCGTCCGCCGCCATCTGTCACCGGTAAGGTTTAGTGACTGTCCTTCCAAAGATAAATAATATTTATTGCTAAGGGACATCACAACTAAACATAACAGAACACACAAACAATAATTACTTTTTAACATTGTTTAATCATAAATATAAACAAAGAAAGTTTTTTTAATACAGAACAACAATACTTTAAAAAAACAAAATTACCTAACAGTGATGCGCGTCGCGAACGAAGCCTTTTTGCAATAGGCTATTTGCCTTGTACCAAAATTGACTTATCTAATAATTTAGTTTATAATTTGCACCATATGGAACCGAAACATATCAATAGTTATTAAATATAATAAATGATTACTGTAAAAAATTCATTTTAAAATGTTATATTGTTGTTAGTATTTACAATGACAGGCACGTCACCATTGAGTAACTTTGTACTAGAACTGACATCCCAAAGCGAGATTTTGCGTTACCCTCGCACAAAGTATGAGCAGTGTGACCGTCAACAAAGATTTTTAATAAGCCTGTTCTAGTAATTTATAACTCAATGGATATTTAAAGGTTCGTGACGTCACAAACAAGTACATCATGGCCGTCGGCGTTTTCGCAGGCTTTTAAGAACGTACAGAATAAAATGCTAATTTTTATTATTCTTAAAGGTTTAAAAAATAAAATAAAATGTTGACGCTTTATTTGAATATTACTAACAATAACAACTCTATTTCAGAAAACAGTCATAGCCTATTGCATAAGAGAGGATATCTTGCGTTAAGTACTATTACTATTTTATGTAACGTTACTTTTTGTTACGAAAATCCTCTTAGGGGCTGATTCTGGTGCTCAAACAAAACAAATTTTACTAAAGTAGGTACAAACACAACATAGACTAGTATACCGGAAGAAAATTTTTGTTCAAAGTAAACATTTGTTTCATTTAATTTTAACTTCGCCGGGTCAGCTAGTTTATTATAAAAGCTTTTAAAAAAGACAATGTTTTCTAAACTATTTTGTAATAATACGCTTTTTTCTGTGTGTAGGCTAATAAATTAGAGACAAATGAATGAAATGACAATTAACTGCTTTGTTTACTTAAATTCTTCTTCCATCTTGACCTAACAATTATTCTTCATAGGCGAAAACGATAAACAAAGTTGGCATAAAAACCAATAACAACATTTAATAGTGCTGCCAAAAATTTTAGAATTAAGTAGTCAATATTCCGAATCAATTGATTACAAATTGCTTGTTTAAAAACAAATCGCTACTAAACAAGTTTTTTCGCAACATGACATGTTAATAATACAACCTATGTCAACATTGTCTTTTTAATTCCACATTTTAGGGTTCCGTACCTAAGAAGAAAAAAAACGGAACCCTTATAGGATCACTTTGTTGTCCGTTTGTGTGTCAAGCAGGGGCGTAGCTACCGCCGTATCAATGATACGGGCCCCCCGGGCTACAGAGGCCCCTAACGGGTGTAAGCAAAAAATAGTAAAATGTTATCCACAAAACTGATAAAAATGATGGGGCAGGAACGGCTATAAGACTTGGCACTATTGTCGATACTTTTATAAAATATTTATTTTAATTGAATGCAAGCATTTTTGTATCTTTTGTAAGAAAATTTTACCCTTATTTGGGCCTCCCAACAAAAGACTTCGAACTTTTAGTATGGAGCCTGGAATACAAAGTTGCAAGTAACCTAAATTAACGTTATTTTGGTGTACACCTATGTAACATACGTTAATCTAAGGAAAAAAAATATTACAACCAAATACTCTTTGACAAAATGTCGTAAATGATATACTTTGTTCAGAATTTCAATTAAAATATGTAAATAACAATAAATGTTATATGTTCAAACTAAAATTCTAAACAAAGTATATCGTTTACGACATTTTCAACCGACTTCAAAAAAGGAGGAGGTTCTTAATTCGACTGTATATTATTATTTTTTTTTTTTTTTTGTATATTTGTTACGCGATTACTCCGCCAATTATGAATCGATTTTAATGATTCTTTTTTTGTTTGGTAGATCATACTTCAGAGGTGGTCCCATATAAATTTTATCGAAATTGATTTAGAACTTTTTGAGAAAATCAACAAATATATACCCAGATAATATTTTGGTTGTGGTTCTTGTGACCTATCTTCGACAAATATGAGCCGATTTTGATGATTTTTGTTTTATTGAATAGCTTATACTTCAAAGATAATATGATAAAAGTTTGCAAAATAAAAATCACCCCTAAGGGTAGGAAAATAGGGGATGAAATCGGTGTTTAGCAGTTAGATAAGGATTTATCACTAAAAATAGATTAAATAAGTAAATTTTATTAAAAAAAATAAAACCGACTTCAAAACACTGAAATGCTAAAAATAATCCTAACACTTAAGTACCTAATCAGTTACTTTTGGAGTCGGTGCAAACAAAAACATTGAACCTCTCATCGGCTGGCACCGACTCCAAAAGTAACTGATTAGGTACTTAAGTGTTAGGATTATTTTTAGCATTTCAGTGTTTTGAAGTCGGTTTTATTTTTTTTAATAAAATTTACTTATGTCAAAGAGTATTTATTGTTTGTAATTATTTTCTCTATAGATTGGCGTATGTTTCATAGGTGTACACCAAAGTAACATAATTTTAGGTACTTGCAACTTATTAGGCTCGATGACTTGTTGATACAGGGCCACTCCAAGGCACACTACGCCACTGCTGTCAAGATCCTTTATCTCGGGAATGTGTGGAGGTATCGAGTTGAAATTAAAACCAATAATTCAGGTCTACTGTTTCAGCAGTAATAAAATCAAACTTAAGTTAGCGCAATAAAAATACACAGCGGCCATTTATGCCGCAAAAAAGTTAAATCTGGTCACAGTTTGAGGTGGCGAAGCGCCTTTTACATTATAGAACGGAACAATTTACCTTATTTGTAGGAGTACAATCAACAATTTACCTTATTTGTAGGAGTACAATCAAGTGACAGATGGCGATACAAAATAGTGACATTTGAGCATCAACTGGTTTTGACTGAGGTCATGTATTTTGTAACAGAGGTCAGCCCGTCAATGGCATGTCCTGTCACCTGTGGATAAAATATGGTCTAAGCTTTTCAGTAGTGATCGAGTATTTTATCTTTTTTAAGATTCATGAGTGTTTTCATTTTAGTATGTTGCGAAGTTCAGTCGTTTGTTTACCGTTTTTCGCCTATAAAGACACATCAAACCTATGGCAGCATAAGTGTTTTGTTCGCAACATGACATAGAAAGAACCCAAAAAAATTAACAAAAAATCTTTAAAAACAAATTATGCCTTAACGATTTTTTACAAATAATTTTCTTTCAGCATTTTCTCTGTTCTACAGTACCTAGAGATTTTTAAAAGAAACTCACACTGGAAACTATTATGAAGCAGAAAAAAAGAAAATAATACTCACGTGCAACGGTAAAAAAGTATACACCAGTTACGACCTTACTCAATGCACAAAAAAGTATGCCAGCTACAACAGCAAACCCACACTTAAAGTAGCAGTAATTCAAGTAAAATTTCACCCATGGTGAATGTACCTGTAATCAAGCATTTTGAATAAAACAATCCGAAGAAGAAGTAAATAAACTACACTAAACACAATAAAAAATACTCGTAGTGACTAATTACGAAAAAAAAGTAAACGTTAACATCGAAAAAAAAGTAAACGTTAACATCGAAAAAAACAAGTGAATGACGAAAAACAACGTCGATCACATCTCGATTTTGTATTTGAACCATCGTATATTGTTAGCCCTGAAGTTACCACCCAATGTGCATTATTTTCTTGAAACTACATAAAAATTATCGAAAAAATGGAAATAAAATACTTAAGTTTAATCTTTTTTATTCTCAATAATATATTGCTAGTCTATTATATCAAGGAAAATATTTTTACTAGAAAAACTTTTTAACTGCCTCTGGCGGGATTCGAACCTACGACCTTTCGCTATTGGCGATTGCTCTTCCAACTGAGCTACGGAGAACATAATAAACATAATAATGGTGGAAAATGTCTTCAAATATTTATAGCTGTTAGTAAGCCAGCATTGTTTCATCAATGTCTTGGATTTTATACCTACAAACATCCAAAAGAAATATATCTATATATACATATTATAATAAAAGTCAATTCCTATACATTCGACCGTCTGGTGTAGTGGTTCGCGATCCGGACTACAAAGTTAGCAGTTGCGGGTTCGAATCCCGCAAGGGGCAAATGTTTGTGTGATGAGCACGAGCATTTGTACCTAAGTCATGGATGTTTATAAATCTATTTAAGTATGTTTATCCGTTATCTAGTCGCCATAGTACAGGCTTTGCTTAGTTTGGGGCTAGATAATTGGTGTGATTGTGGAAGCAATTTATTTTATTTATTTATTTATTGACAATAAAAAATAAAAATCAGTCCCCAGGTTTTCTGTATGATCAGCTACTTTATATTCTGGTCTGGGCCTGCTGCCGTATCCGGATCACCTCGTTTCGGATTTTATCTCTTAACGAAATCCCAGGCATCGATCTATCCATAGCTCGCTGAGTGATGTCAAGTCGGTCGGCCAGCTTTTTCTGTACGTTCCACGTTTCAGCTCCGTAGGTCATCACTAGTAGGGCGCACTCGTCGAATACCTTTCTCTTCAGACATTGTGACAGTGGCGACTAGAAGATTTGACGCAGCTTCCCAAAAGCTGCCCAGCTCTCACTCTCCTAGCGATTTCCCGCTCAAAGCCTGCAGCACTTGTCCAAGGTAGACATACTCCTTAACAACTTCGAGCGCCACGCTTTCGATGGAAACCGGTCCATGTTCGAATGATTTAGTTCCAAGTTCAAGTCGCGAGGCAGCGTTGACACTATGCAGAATTTTTTGCAAATCCTCTATTGATACCGCCATGATGACTATGTCATCGCCAAAGCGGAGGTCATCGATATACGCTTGATGGCGCGGGCGCATGAGGTGTTCTCCGTTGACATTGATGCCTATACTTACCTACATTATAAAAGCAAAAGTGTGTTTGTTTGTTAATTAAGTCTTGTTCCTCCACACAGTAACTGAGTAACAGAAGGACGTATTTTTTGCATATCTACACTAATTTTATAAAGCCGAAGAGTTTGTTTGTTTGGTTCAACGCGCTCATATCAGGAACTACTGCTTCGAATTGAATAATTATTTTTGTGTTACTCCATTTATCGAGAAAGGTTTTAGGTTATATTACATCACGCTATGAGAGGAGTATCAATGAAATTGCAGACACACGAAAAAATATTCCTTTTGAGAGGTTTAAGCTTCCGTTGCGTGCGCTGCGTAAACGGTTAAAATTACGCAAAAAAACATAGGTAGATATGACGGAATTGTTCCCCTTTAAAAGTTCTAAAAAAATCTGTGATTCACTATAACATTTTATAGTGAATCACAGACTTGGCGCTACCGTTGTTTTTTCTTTTACTGTTAGAACGAAGCTTAACTATGTGGTTTATTGTATTATTTGATTATTCTGAGCTGGTTAATAAATACTTTAGGTGACAGATCAAACACCACGCGGGCGCAGCCGCGGGCGTAAGCTAGTAAACTATAAGTGTTGTGCTATGGGTTTCAATATAAGTCCTAAGTTACAATGTCAATGAAAGATTGTTATAACAATATAATTGTTACAATTAATTTATTTATAAAAAAATATGTTGATAACCCTAAAAAATAAATCAAATCAAAAAGACAAAATAGTACCTACATTGTTTTTTACTTACCATCCTGACGCCCATGTAGAGAAATATTGCTAATGCTAAGTCAATTATGGTAACTATGAGATCTAAATAGGCTTGATGAACCCAAATATATCGCGTAGATTGTTCATTAAAAAACCTTGATACCATTTTGTTATCCGGAAATATTATTTCAGTGAGAAATGTAAAGATACTAATAGAATCCAGTATCTGCAACAAGATTAAACAATTTAAAAGCTACAGTGATACCATCTGGTTCTGACTATGGAATATACGAATAATATGTACAGGTGTTGTTTTGAATCATGAGTACAAACTACTTTTTATACGAGGCCAACATTAAAATCGCGTTTTTTTTCTCTCCATACTAACTAACGCTCTACCTCGATGATATTGTATGAAGCAGCGTTTTTTTTATGATTTCGATGTTGACCCCAAAGTAAAAGCTGTTTGTATTGATGAACATGATTGTTCAAAACAATATCCTGTATTTTATATTTCGAAAGGTTTCTGATGTTATAATAGGTAATTTATATTATATCTCCGGAAAAAAGAAACAAATATGTTTCTATTGCAATTAACATTTATTACTTTTACAGTGTGTTAGTTTAATACATAAATATAAAACAATTTAAAACATAAAAAAGCTTAATCAAAGTGGTCTCCATTGGCTGCAATACAGTCCTTTAAACGTTGAGGCCAGTTATCAATCTAATATCAATAATTTTCCTATGGAAAGAGTGCGTGCTTCTATAAGCACGCACTCAATTGATGATCAGATGGGAAAATTCTTCACTGCCAATCGTACGGATTGTTTTAGGGACTCCAAATTATAATGGCGTTTAGAGCAAGCCGTACTCGCTAAAACTGAGCATAAATCATAATCCAGCGGATTAAGATCGGGACAAGACGACGGCCAGTCTTCAGTTCTGAATCTGATGAAGTCCGAAACGTTCGTTTCCAACCAAGACTGCGTAGACCGCTTTATGACCTGGCGCCGAAACTTTCTGGAAGGACCATTCTTGGTTATTGAGCAGGGCTTTGATAAGGGGCTTCACTACCTTCTCAAGAATGGTATCTTGATACACTTGTGCCGATGTTTTGATACTGTTTTCACAAAAGTATGGCTCAGTCACTCCTTCATAGCTAATACCCTACCAAACCATCACTGAAGTCGGATAGTGCCCACGTTGCACTCTGTCGACAAATTGGGAAGCTTCCTTAGAGCTTTGAGCATAAATACGGTCATTTTAAAAATATAAAGATGATAAGTTGATGAGTCAAATATAAGGTGACTAGTATGTGAAAACTAGTCAAGTCAAATGTTGAAGTTCAATAAATCATAAGGTTAATGACTGACTTAAAAAAAAAACCTCCTCTGGCTTTATGTTCGTCTTTATGTTTTTTTAAATTATTATTCGAATTAAGTCAGAACCTGTTTATGTAAGTAATACTAATGAAAAAAAGCTCAAGATCGGTGCCGCAAGTTGGTATTTATCCGCTGGGCCGAAATGCGGAGTGTGCATCTTTCTGTAAAAATCATGTGTATTTTACATGTATGGTGTGCAATAAAGAGTATCTATCTATCTATCTATCTATCTAAAATTACCTTTTACTTACTGCCACTCACTAAATCGCTAGTTAAACTATCACAAGCGGGACGACCCAGGATCTTCGTTTATTCGTCCCAGAGGGGCCGCATAGTCCTAATGTAAAGCATTGATTCCGCTAATGGACTTACTTTTGCATTTAGTTTACATACATTTCTCAATTCTAAGTAAGGTAAGTAATGTAAGAAATACAAGTTGGAACTTACCATTACTATGATACTGTAAACCTGGGTTGCTAGCCACAGATCCATCCAACAACATGTATCATCTGAACACATTTTGCTGTAATTAGGAAAGAAGATTATGTATTGGTTGGTATTTAACACAAGTAAAGTTATTATTAAAGTAAAAGTAATTACGCAACTTTAGCGAAGGTGCTTATGGAAATTGATATATGTAAGAAATTAGTATAAATAAATTGTTTTTGGCTGAGAAAATCATGCAGATTAAGATTCTGTATGTTATTTGTGTGCCAATTTGAAGCTACAAGTGAGAGTATCGAGAGCAAATTTTGACTTAGGTACTGCATATGACTGCCTGCCTTGCGGCTATTACTAATTTAGTTCCCTGTAATAATAAATTCATTGGCGCCCACAACGCCAAAATGGCGATAATCAAATAGGCACGAATTAAATTTCAGAGCAGCCAATTTATTTATTTCAATTTCAGTGGCTACAGATGTAAACAAAAACTGCAGTCTAACTTTAGGTTCACACGGGAGGACGATGACGACGACGACAGTGAGCCTGCTCACAGTCGGCGGCTGACAACCGACATTCGGTGAAAACGCTGCCTAATAGTAGGCTATTGTAGGTTGTAGGCAACCAGTGAGGACATAATATGAAACTGAAAAATGGCCTCCCACTATGTACCTCATAAGAAAGCTCAGGGTCGCACAGCGTGCTACAGAAAGAAAGGTCTATGCTCGGTGTTGCTTGCGAGATCGAATCAGAAATGAGATCCGTGAATGAACAAAAGACGCCGACATAGCCCAACGGATTAACAAGCAATGCAGGAGGCCGCTGGATGCAGGCTGCTTCCAACTGACCAATCTGGAAATTACTAGGGGAGGCCTATGTTCAGCAGTAGACGAAGTGAAAATGAAACGAAAGTGAAAGACCTAAATAAGCACGAGCCTTTGCGGTATAAAGGTCATGTCCCACACCATGAAGCTCCTTGAGCGGATTGCGGTCTGTGGTTCGGACCGCTGTTGGCGACACCAAACCGTTCCCCATCACCGTCGGAGTACTCCAGGGCTCCGTCCTCAGCCCGTTTCTGTTCAGTGTGATATTAGACGTTGTGTCAGACAGCATCAGAGACTCACATGAGCAGCCACCATGGCTGCTGATGTATGCTGACGATATCGCACAGGTGGACGTGGACAGGGGCAGGCTGGTGAGACGGGTGAACGAGTGGAAGCAGTCGCTTGAGAGCGTTGGTCTGAAACTCAATGTGGCGAAGACCGAGTACCTGGCCTGTAACTCTACAGATCCAACGCCCGTTCGCATAGGCGGAGACAAGGTCGAGCGCAAGGACCAGTTCAAATACCTTGGATCTGTACTTCACGCGTCGGGAGACATCGATGGCGACGTCAAAGCACGCATTGCTGCGGCGTGGGCCAAATGGCGAGAGGTGACTGGTGTCATTTGTGACCCCAGAATGCCGGTTAAGCTTATAGGACAGATCTATAAGTCCATCATTAGGCCTGTCCTTTTATATGGCAGCGAAGCATGGCCGCTACTTGAGCGACACAAGCAGGAGCTGCGTGTCACGGAGATGAATATGCTGCGCTGGATGTGCGGAGTCACGCGAAAGGACCGCGTGAGGAACTCGCGCATCCGCGGTAGCCTTCGTGTCCGTGATATTGCAGACAAACTGCAGGAGAGTCGCCTACGCTGGTAAGGCCATGTTTTGCGGAAACCGGCAAGTTACGTAGGAAACAAATGTCTGGCCATGCCGCCACCGCCAGGTCCTGGCAAAAGGGGTAGACCCAAGAAATGCTGGCTTGACGTTGTGAGGGCTGACATGCGTGACAATGATCTCACAATTAGAGACGCTCAAGACCGTGCGAAGTGGAGGAGTTAATCAAGGAAAGCGGACCCTGAGCTCCAAAGCAATAGCTTTGCAACGCAACGCAACCGGGATTGACCGTATAGATGATGAAGAAGAAGCACGAGCCTTTGTACTTTTGTATATTTATAAATGTATTAGGTATATTTATCCGATATATAGCTAGTCTGCATAGTACAAAGTTTGCTTAATTTGGAGCTAGGTAAATGGTGTGATTTCTAAATAAATTTTATTTCTCATTGCATTTGTTATAAATTGTAACAACATATCTCGACCTCTGTAACTTCTCTTGGTATGAGAGCAGAGGCCTAATTCCCGTATTTTAATATAAGTCGCAATCCAGTGTCTATCCGCTCCCAGTAACATGACTATCTAAAACGGTATTCTCGTAAACCTTAAAAATGCAATTATAGTTCGTAATACGACTGAAATAATTAGTTTTTATTTTTGTTCTATTTTCAGTCTTATCGGGATAGTCTGACAAGAGTTACCGTTTTTGATAGTAATATTACTGTGACCGGATTAACACTAGATTGTGACTACTGTTAAATTACGAGAAATTGGGTTTCAGTTAATACACAGCGAGTGTTAGTTTTTGTCGATTTTCTAACAGATTACAGTTATAATATAAGGTTTCATTTACGTAGTGTATAGAAATAACGATGTTGAATTACAAAGCAAATTAAAGTAGGTAATAATATTCAAGGGCAAATTGTAGCAGCTAGCTTAAGACATGAATGTTCTTACTTAAACAGCTAAATTAATTTAGATATATTTGTCAGGCATAAGATCTAATCAGTCGCTGACATAGCCCAACGGATTAGCAAGCTGAAGTGGCAGTGGGCGGGGCACATAGCACGTAGAACTGACGGCCGATGGGGCAAAAAGGTTCTAGAATGGAGGCCGCGTACCGGCAAGCACAGCGTAGAACGTCCACTCACAAGGAGATCAGACGACCTGGTAAGGGTCGCAGGAAGACGCTGGATGCAGGCCGCTTCCAACCGGCCAATCTGGAAGTCAATGGGGGAGGCCTATGTTCAGCAGTGGACGTCCTATGGCTGAAATGATGATGATGACGATGATAACATCTAAGAAGGTAAGATTTGAAAGTTGGAGTAGACGGGTTCTCGAGGGGAGACCATTTCTTGATAAACGTAATGTCGGACGCCCCCCAGCTCGATGAACCGACGACATTAGGATGATGACTGGCAGTGGATGGATGAAAAAGGCAGGAGATGGTGTTCTTTGTCGCTCTTTGGAGGGGAGGCGTCCAGCAGTGGACTGCAATAGGCTGTCATGATGATAAACATCTAAAATTAATAAAACAAAGCCTACCCAAGGAATACAACAGCGGCAGCGTACAAATCTTTCTTTCACAAATCGAATACCATGTAGATGAACTTGGAGCGGCTACTGCAGGAAATCACTAAACTAGCGCAAAACAGAAGACTTACCGAATTTGTCTATAATATATGGCCCACCAATAAATATTTCGTATATCGTAATAGAACATTAAATTATTATTTCTATGGTAATTGGTTTTTTTTACAGACAATGTGTCACATTACATAGAAATCTATGATTAAAGGCACAGAACAGGAATGACACACTACAATTGTAATTAAAGTACTCTGTTTCTGTGTCTATGATAGACAAGGAATATTTAATTCTTCCAATAAACAGTTTATGTACTCTGTGTTTATAATTACTACGCAGTACTATAAATTCCTTATTGATGATAGATTCTCTAGAAGTATGTACTTACATAATTGTCATACTTCATGCTTCTAATAGATACTTTTTCTTCTTCTTTTTTATGGCGGTGAAGGCATGATCAAGCATGCTTTGAGTATTTATCCTATAGATAGATCCTATACGTAGTACCTACTTATAAATTCAGTTTCAGACCGTTAATTTTATTCGTTGAATACAAGTTATCTAGCGATTGAGAAATCGAACCTAAGGAGATTTTACATTAGCTGAATAACTTTTATTTTAAGAATAAGTTTGACATTTAAAAGTTTTCGTATAGAAAATGTGTCAAGCGTCAATTTTAATTGTCAGATAAAAGATATCTGGGATTTGACTAAACGAACTCTTCGAACTCGGTCCTAAATCAATTGTTATTTTTAATTTACTAAGGGCTGATTTTTCAATAGCCAGATAACTTTTATCAGAGGAATGAAATTGACATTTTGACACATTTTCAATACGAAAACTGTCAACACGCCAAACTTATTCGTCAAATAAAAATTATCTGGCTGTTGAAAAACCGACCCTTAATGAATTTAATTTACTTATTGAATATTTCTACGCCTACAAACTACGGCAGAATATGTTGAACTTGTACCTAAGTACCTAAATAAATTTAAGATCATTTTATTCTTGGAAATAAATGTTATCTTAACTTAAAAAAGGAAGGGCCATATTTTTCTAATATAATTAGATGCTGCACTTACTAAAATGTGACCTTATATAATATATGTATATGATATAGTGTACCTATATCATATATATTATATAAGGTCACATAGACAAAATAAATACAAAGAATACACAGATAAAATAAATAACTAACCCAAACGTAACGACTATTAGCGTAATAAGTCGCTAATTTAGGGGCACTACTCACCGCCCGTCTATCTTCTTCTTAGAGTATCTTCCCCTGCCGGAGGTTGGCGATCATCTTGGCAATTTTCACTTTATCATTGCTGCCCTAAACCTGGTGTTAAGTCCGAACCACTGTCTAAGATTCTTGAGCCAAGAGGTTTTACGTTTACCTGGTTTTCGGCGTTCTTGAATTTTCCCCTGGATGATCAGTTGGAGAAATTCATACTTGTTGTTGCGTATTATGTGGCCAAGATATTCAAGTTTACGCTGTTTTATAGTGCGCAGAACTTCTACCCCGTTGTTCAATCTCAGTAAAACCGTCAAATTTTTCACCCTGTCAGTACATGAAATCTTCAACATTCTTTTGTATACCTATATCTCAAATTAAGGCCATCCTAAACCTACCTGCAACTTCATGGCGGTCAGCGTCTTATACCATATTTTATCCAATAGACATGCAATAGACGAGCTTACCCTTCAAACCACTAATGTTTTTGTTTGAGCTATCGAAATTTTACAATTAAATATAAATTAAATAAAAATAAACTAAATGTAAAAAACATAGGTATCTTTACCTAAGTAAAGATACGCAATACGAGTAAATAGGTACATAACAGGCTTATACATGGGGCACACTAAAAGTTTTGCACTTCTAGCTAATCGGAACTATTTGAATTTCGAATGTTATATTTTTTCAAACGTTGCAACCTTCTTAGTAATAAAAAAAAAACAATTGGCGGGAAATGATTTGTCAATTGTTTTTTATCGCCTACGTACGCAACGAAAATGGAATTAAGTTGAAAAGATTTCAAAGCGATGATTTTTTATGATTTTAAAAGTTCTCTCTCTCTCCGCAAGACTGTGCCGCTCGTCTTCAAAATGCTTTTGGGAGAGAAGCACCTTGTTTGAGCACCGTGAGGCGATGGATTGCTGAATTTGAGAGAGGTCGAGTTTCTTTACATGACGAATTTCGTGAAGGGCGGCCTTCAACTGCTGTCAACGAAAATAATGTGGCTACTGTTAAGCGGCTAATTGAAGAAAACCCGCGGACTACCTGTGAGACAATTCGAGGATTATTGGGGATTGGTATGAGCCAAATTCAGAAAATTTTACACGAAGAATTGAAAGTTCGGAATCATTGCTGTCGTTGGATCCCTCATGAACTGACAGCGGAGCAGAAGCGGGCTCGCGTGGAATGGTGCTCACAGATGCTACTGAAGTACGACCACGGACATTCTAATGCTGTTTATAAATGACATTGTCACAGGAGACAAAACGTGGATTTATTGTTTTGAACCCGAAAAAAAACAGCAATCTTGTGAATGGGTGTTTGAAAATGAGAACAGGGATTTTGATAAGCACTTAGAGGGTAAGCAACTAATCTAATTTTTGTGCAGCTTATAAAAATAGCAATAATAACTTGCGCAAAATGGGCGCATACCTTACGAAAATAATCAATTGGTTAATTTCTGAGTGGATGTGTTTGGTAAAATGAAATAATAAAAATGTGATACAATTAAAATATTTTGTCGAATTTTGATGTTATAAATTAACGATTACACATGGTTATTTTTAAAATCAAATTAATTGATTTAAAATGCAAGCCCATTAGTTATTCTGCTAACCATGCTTTAAATATGCATACCGATCAAATAAATTGCTAACCTGACATGGTATTCTTTGCTGACCAATCCTGAATCTTGCTGATCTATACTATTTATTTGGCGAACACAATTATTTTAAGCTGATTATTTATGATTAAATTACTGATCATTATAAAGATTATTTGCGAAACAAGGATTGCCAATTGCATTTATTTATCTTGCATACAAAATCTTTTAATACTGACCAAATTATTAAATACAGATTTTTGTGGCTAATAAAGTTTGATTACGGTTGACCATTTAATTACTTCTCTAAACAAGGTGAAATTTTAGTGATTTTTTTGCCATTTCAGAGTTGGTTCCTTAATAAAGTTGTTTGGTTCTTATGAGTGAAATCACCTCCCCGTGGGAACACAACCACTAAAATTTCACCCGAATTCTTATCCACCAGTTCATTTGGCAAGCTACCGAGGCATTGAATGAATGAATGAGTTGAATCGGCAATGAATGTCGACCAATTAGTAACACCTAGTTACCTAAATCGTTTCAGAGTGAGCAATCATAATATGTGTATCATATGTAGGTATTCTTAGTAATCAAAAGAACGATTAAACTATTGGCCGATTTAAAGTCTGTACGAGGGCTCTTAACCATTCCATGGCTATGCAGAGACTCCGAAAATAACATATTAGGTACCTATGTGGTAGTAGGAATTATTTTTAGGTAGTTTTTTTTACTTTTTATTTTTTTAGTAAAAATCCTATCCCCAGTTTAGCCTGACGTCTTTTTTGACTGATAGTTTTCATTAATTACTTCATAATAGTTGCTTATTATAACCGTAAATTGTTAGTCCTACAAAGCCGGGAAGTGTCACTCGTTAATAATAAATCATTACTTAAAATCTAAATAAACTTACAGGTTTTCATAATTACCTAATTAATATATAATGTTCTTAGAAAATGATACACAGCGAAAATATATCTTAATACCTAAATAACTCATTAATTAATGACGTAAACATAACCTAGACATAGTCAAATGATAATTAAAGATCCTTTCTACAAATGAATTAATTATTGTAGGTAGGTATAGTATAGTCGGTTAAAAGCAATTAGTCATTCATTAGAGATCCTTTGTAAAATGTGTCATTTATGACAAACATTGCCAGCTTTAAGCAATTTTCAAAATTTGACATTACGCTTGCCACTACGACTTTTACCATCAGCGGTCAGTAATTTTATGACTTTTTTGCAATATTTTTGGACGCCATTCGCGGATACTAGCGATCACTGACACTAGCATTAGCAATATGCGTTTTGCGACTTAGATGCCGAATCGTAGCCACGTGTTACCGGCACGAGATCGGGGCGTAGGCTAGACCTAGTTTTTTTGTGTCTTTTCCAGAGTCGCTAAGTCGCTGATGGCGGATGCAGAGTCGCCTAAACGCGATTTAGCAGCATCGATGCGGTTGCCGATCGCGGATGACAAAGTGGCAATGGGAATGTGCATTTATTATTCTACATAATAAAAAAGTAGGCTATTAAAATGTTATCATTGCATCTTTACTGAAAAGTAATAAACAAAGTTTAGTTTTTACGTATTAAAAAGAATTCACACCAATTTACAACTAAAATTAAAGAACTAAATAATATTTAAAAAATGTACACAAAAATATATAAAAAAAGGTAAATATAAAATAAATTTTATAAAATCTAAACGGGTGATGTTTAGCCATTATTAAATTAAATTAAAACCCACAGGATGGTTAAAGTTGCCCAGAAGTCTGGCAGCATTACCTCGCTAAACAGCTAAGCTCATCCGTTGGCCAAGGTAGCCCGCCCTCAGGTCACCAGAAACATTGACTACGCGCGTGGATAGTTCGGTAAATAGTTTTTTAGCCTCTGGGCCCAGGGTCCCAGCGTCTCCACTCCAAAAGGCGCAAAACAGCAGCAGAAAACAATGACTTATACTACAGGAGCTATCTTATCGCAAAACTTTATGCGATAAGTGATAAACTGGCAACCTTTTCCTGGGTTTTTAAGCCGTCCATTCTTTTCAGGTAACCACCACCTAAATAACATAATGTGCCGTGTGGGGACGGCCGTAAAGAATACACTTCCCACCGCCAACAGGAAGCGTGTCGTAAGAGTCGACTAATTCCTGTAGCACGAGATGGGCAGCAGCGTCCTCGTGCGAAATCTTATAAAAAAACCCGCCTGCCAAGCGTGGCGAGTATCGGCAATCCCCTCCGATGATCAGTCATTGGGGGAGGCCTTTGTTCAGCAGTGGACCACCTATGGCTGAAATGATGA
This sequence comes from Anania hortulata, assembly GCA_963576865.1. Classification (NCBI taxonomy): domain Eukaryota; kingdom Metazoa; phylum Arthropoda; class Insecta; order Lepidoptera; family Crambidae; genus Anania; species Anania hortulata. The sequence goes on from OY756400.1 coordinate 6,616,304, forward strand.
TGATGATGAAATAACATAATTCAATACTCAGAAGTAATATTCACTCGGAAAAAGGCCTTTTATTTTCATTGTCAACAAACAACGTCTTTTCTACAAATTTAGTTTTGGTCTTTTGCTAATTAACGTGATTGTTTATAATATCATCACTTACTAATAAACTTCGAAAGAGATAATTTTACCAATGTGACGCAACTGTACCAAAATCTTAGCCTTAACCTGCCAAAGTAGGTTGGTAGTTGGTAGGTAGTTCCAAAGCATCAAACCAAGCGTGAATATAAATAAAATGTAGACAATACAATGACAACACTGAAATGGATATGAACAACATTACATTACCGGCCAAATAATAAGATAAAAATCTAATTGACGCTGCTCTACTACAAGTCTACAAGATTTACAAGAACACACAAGATTTACAAGGTTAAACTTTAATAATACATAAAATAACATTGCACTAATTTATAATACAATATACCTAGGTATACTACACAATCGTAGCACGCTCGTAGCGCGGAGGCAGACTACGCGCCGTAGCAGCCGTAGCGCGCCCTCGGCAAAAACTTAAGTGATGTTGTCCGATATTATTAAAAATTAATATTATTAATCTTTAATTATAAAAGAAATCGGGTTAGTTACACCATTTATAAGTCAAGAACGGATAGGCCGATTTTTATGATTTATCATTTTTTGGATTTGGCTTCGTCCCGAATAGCAGAATAAAGTTATTAAAACATCGAAAAATTCACGAAAAAAAAACGAGGCGGTACGAAGTTTGCCGACGACTAGTTACAAATGAAACGTTTTTTCGCCTCACTGTACAAATCTGAGGTGCGGAGAGGTGCTTGTAGCTCAGTAGCGGCAGCGATTTAGTTGTTTCTATGGTAGTTTGTGTAGTGGTTACCAAAGTAAAGCAACTCACGTTGCGGTTATGAGTGGATGGGTGACCATCCCGACCATATTTAGTGACATTTATCACAAGCATCTCCGTGCTTTGGAAGGCGCGTTAAATGTTGGTCCCGGCTAATAAGTATCGCTTGATTGTAGTCTTGATGCCTAGTCGGAGGCCTCATTACCTACACCTGACAGTGAGATTTAGACACTGGCCTTACAACACCCCACAATCAATCCGCATGGTTGAGGTAATGCTTGTGCCCTGCAGTGGGACGTAATATATATATAGGCATACTTTACTTTACATAATTATTATTTCATAACCAAGTGTTATGCATTGCGCGGCCTGCGCGCGCGCCGCTGCCGACCGGTTTTATTTACTCGATACCTGCGTCTGTCCTCCGCGCGGGATCCATTCAGTCCGCTACATTCTATCACCTACACCGCTGCTATTATCATTTCTCACAGTATAAATTATAGTTACGTTCTTTTTGTTTATGTTTTTTATGATCGGAACTTCTTGTGCTGTCCCTTCTCGCTATAACTACGCCTTCTTATAGTGGTGTTATTGACTGTGACTTTGTGAATAAACTGTTTGTGTTACTAGAGATAGATTTCGATAGCTTTGGACACATCTCCCGCACACCTGCACACACCTACAACCACTCCTATTACTACTACCTATTTATAGATCTCTCAATCCGCGCAAACATTGCAGAATAATGAGTCAAACAATACTGAAAATAAAAAACATTTTGAGATTGCATTTTCAAATTTATTACAGCTGTTAATAAGTGTAATTGTTACAATAGTTGGAATTTTATTATCTTGGATTTATATAGCGAGAAATTAAAAAAACAACGTTTAAATATTTACAACAATATTTTTGTCATTATCGACGATACTTTTAAAAAACTGAAATTGGCTTTAACAGCGAGAAACACTCTGAAAAATTGACCCGTAACTAATATTTTGTATAGCTTAGTTGGAAAGCAATCGCCCGGATAGCGAAGAGATGTTTTTCCATCTAAAGCATAAAACTTAAGCTAGAAATATCGGTTTAGTACCTAAACTAAGCTAAACTGTTTGCTTGTAACTTAGATATTTAAATCAAAAAAATAGCCAAACAAGTTGTTCGTCTGTCAAGGCATATTTTTTCATCAAACGGGTAGAAGAAATATTATTAAAAACGTTCCTTGAAGGTTATTCAAGACCAAGCCTCGAAGTCCAAGCTAACAAGAGATACAATTACTATGTCACATATTTTGATACCTATTTGCAAGCATTTTGCAAATTTAAAAATTAAGTGGAATCCTTTCACAGTAGTTCAGTAGTCAGTTTTAAACTTATTTTATTCTAAATACGAGTACGTACGAATTTTTTTTTTTAAAGTAACAATACGTATATGTAGCCTTATGATTAGCAAAAATCGAAACCAAACAATTGACACATTTAAAAAAAATTACCAACCAGTTATTAGTACATCCATAACTACACATTAACACAGGGAATAAAGTACAATAGTCCTATTTCTATAGATTTTGACTGTCATTCCAGGTAGCAGGTGTCTCACTCCTGCCTATGAAAGGCTGTACCACTCTGCCATCAGTTACTGAGTAACACTTGTCACAAACAGTTTGTCAAAATGGTTTTGCATTGCACGAACAAATTCCATTCGGTTTAAATTATTATTTTCACTCAGAGAGTGATGTCGACGGTAAATATATTTTAGGCTGTATATAATTTCTGTGAAAAATATTACGGATCACGGTGGAAATTACCGGTATTAGTTTACTAAAATTACTTATGAGTATTTTTTTACATTTCAGAAATGCAAACGCCATATACGAGTCCCACTTCACTTCGCCTCATGAGGTATCCTCGAAAAGTTAAATGTCTCAAAGAAGAGAAATGCAATAAAGGTAATATCTAATAAAATGTTGAATATATGATTTCTCTGAAGTCAACTTGAAATGTTAATATGCAATTTTGGTTTCAGATTATCTCTATGCAGAAAATTTGACGAAGGGGCATTTTTAAACGACCCGTCCGCAACACCATTTTTAAAACCAAAAACGACCTGGATCAAAAAATATGAAGGTAAGAAAGAAAGAAGAAAATTATTTATTTGAATAATACATGGTAAATGTAAAATGACAGATGTAATGAATGTAAATAATAAAAATACTACATAAAAATATAGCATATTATCACAACGTATGGTAAAACGATACGATATCCGAACAAAAGACGAAGAAGGTCTTCGTGTAACGATTTATCCTATTATATATTCTGTGGTGTAACTAATGTTTTTTATTAATTGTATATTTTGGAAAATCTAGATGTCATCGCAGATGAACACGTTGCCGAAACCAACGAATGCAATGGAGCCGCATTTATTCCGGTTGTCTCTGCGTCCACAGGTATTATTTTTTAGTTCTGCTTAAGTCTTCTCAAATAATTCAAAATCTTATTTTGTGTATTCATCGTTATGAATGTTTTATAACCAATTCGAGTAAAATAATATTTAAATTTTCTTTTCAGACATGCCTAAAAAGCGGAAAGCTGCCACCACCGCCTAGTCCGCCCAGTCGTGCGGTGCGCCGCGCAGGCGGCGGAGATGGACCAAGTGGTGACTCGACGTCTGATGTGTTGACGTCTGATGTTGCATAAATGGTGCAGCAAGTTAAGCGCAGGAGTAGTATTTAAGTCAACTGTTGTATAGTCATGTTTGTAGTTCTAACTAGATGTAAGGTAAAGTGTAAAGTAATAGTAAGATAGCATTTAAGTTTTATGTTATAGATATCATAGTTTAATTTTTTTAAATATGAGTTAATTTGCCAAATAATTGAAAAAATAAATTATTCTGTTGAACACTACCCATTTGTTGTTATTTCTCAATCATAAATAAAACCGGCCAAGTGCGAGTCGGACTCGCGCACCGAGGGTTTCGAACAAACATGTATGCATTTTCATGTACTTTGAGTGAATTCATAAAGGCAGCCTTATTTATTATTTGCTACAGAAGTGTTTGTCTGGATTTGTTATTATTTTGTATTAAGTTTGTAACTACTTTTACTTCACGGTCGCATTAGGACTTACCTGTAATGACAGTGAATTGTTGATGATAATAAATAATAATAATATTAAAGATAAGTAGTCAACACCAAAAACTACAGAAAGTACATCATAAAAGATTCAACTGCTTTAGATGATAGATGTAGAAAATGTCATAAAAACCCGGAAACAATCCAACATATAATCAACGCCTGTCCCGTATTAACTCAAAACGACTATACGCACCGCCACAACCAGATTGCACATTACGTCCATCAAAAACTTGCAATTAAACACAAATTATTACCACCAAAAGTAGAACCATATTACCAATACACACCCAAAGCCGTACTAGAGAGCCCCAGGCACAGATTGTACTTCGACAGAGCCATTCTAACCGACAAAACAATTCACTGCAATAGACCAGACATAACGCTAGTTGATAAATCTCTCAAAATTGCATACTTAGTAGATGTAGCCGTACCCAATACCCATAATATAAAGAAAACCATATCCGATAAAATACATAAATATTCAGAGTTGAAGGAAGAGATAATTAGGATTTGGAATTTAGACAAAGTGTACATTGTGCCCCTGGTGCTCTCTAGCACTGGAGTGATACCCAAACACTTACACCATAGTATCAAACTGCTGGAACTGCCGCAGCACACTTATATCACCATGCAAAAGGCGGCAATTTTAAACACCTGCCGCATAGTACGTCGATTTCTCCAGGATGAACCTGCCATTTCTTCAGATCAATTACAATCTAATTGAGACCATATACTTGGCAATGCCCGTAAATGTTTTTTTTTATACCAGCCTTTAAGCTGAGAAGAACAAAAGGAATAACAAAAATAATAATAATAATGTAGGTACCTATATAAGTGAAAGTTCACCCATCACGACACGATTGTCGTAAGTAAGTCATAGTTATGGTATTTTTCTTGCAAAATGAAATCCATAACATTACGAAAGGTAAATTGCGGTTTACGATTTATGACGTATTTAAAAAAAACTACTTACTAGATCTCGTTCAAACCAATTTTCGGTGGAAGTTTGCATGGTAATGTACATCATATTTTTTTTTTAGTTTTACCACTTTGTCCCTCGCGCAAACTATTCAGTTTAGAAAAAAAATATACTGAAAACCTCAATATAATTTTTGAAGACCAATCATAAATACCGTATGGGTTTAATGAAAAAAAAATGAGTTTCAGTTCAAAATTATTATTTTTTAAATTTTTGTGTGAAAATCTTAATGCGGTTCACAGAATACATGATCTACTTACCAAATTTCAACAGTATAGTTCTTATAGTTTCGGAAAAAAGTGGCTGTGACATACGGACAGACAGACAGACAGACATGACGAATCCATAAGGGTTCCGTTTTTTGCCATTTGGCTACAGAACCCTAAAAATGGTCTCTATACACCACCTTTATTATAATAATAACTACTTGATAAACGAAATATATCGCATAGAAAATGTATTTTGAATTAAAATTCAGTCATTTCTAAGATGTTAGGACATCCATCAACATCAGGGTGGACAAACTATAATTTACTCAATGCAAAAATATTGCAAGGGTTTTAATATAGGTACAAATTCAACGCAACAAAGTCAAATAACAAAAACTAGTTACTCGCTTCGCATACTAATGAGATTCCCGTTCGGGGTCTTTAGAGCAAGCAACCTAAAGCTTAGCATCGATATCTGTGTAATATCTAATATATATTTAAACAAAAATTAATTTATATTTCCTTTAGTGTGCCTTGGTCATCGCATCACGCGTGAACGGATGGAACAATTTTGCTATTTCTTTTTTTGGGGATATTATATATATTAATAGATTGCTTGTTAATCTTTATAATTAACTGTTTATATACATAGGTACTTTAGGTACTTCTACATCTCTTTAACTGTTTAACTGTCTCTTCTTACCTGTCAACGTGCTAACGCTTCGATCTCAAGCCATTGATGTAAAGCTCGCTCTTATGAGCTACGATGTAGTGTAATTTAATGTGGCGTGCCTGAACCATAAAGGAAATGGCTTGTTAGATCAATATTTAATCAAATAAAGTCTAAAATGATAATTAAAATATTAACGACATATACAACTTTTACTGGGTGTTATGAATTTTCATTCGTTTTAGGGGTTCCGAAAGTTCGACTGAGAAGACGGAACCCTAATAAGATCACTCATGAGTCTGTCTGTCACAGCCACTTTTCTCCGAATCTACTGGATCGATAAAGTTAAAATTTTGTACACAGCGTATGAACTTCTGTGACGGGTGAAGTTAAAAAATTCATTTTGAATATAGACTAGTTTTGTGGAGCAGTTAAAAAACCTAAGAAAAAGTTATACAAACAGTATAAATTTACATATCGTCTTGTCTCAAATAATGAATTACCGATCCGAAGCGCGAAATTCCTTCACTATCGTAATCTTTACAAGTAATACTTTCACCCATTGCAGTTGCGGCAGATATTTTAAAAGCACCATAATATTATTCCGTGCATAGCGTGATTAAATTTAACTAACATACGAAAATAACATTTCACATGTATGATATTAGTAAGATCACTAATATTGTAATAGTAATATATACTAATGATTTATAATTATATTGCTAATTATTTTTTAGTAATCCTCAATTATCTGCTGGCTAATTGTTTTGTTTGTAAACTGAAAGACGATGACGTCACTGTCGATTAAGTAGGTAGACCGGAGTGTTATAAAACCTAAGGAATAGCAAGTATGTAGGTAGTCACCGTGGTCACTTCCGAGTGTAAAGACATCCAGAATAATTCCCAACCACTCCACTACTACCAATTTTCATAACAACATGCCTCTTTATTTTTACACGCAGTTTTTTCAACCGCATATTCTAGCGGTGCCTATGGCTGTTCAAGGTAGTTAATTTATTTTTTAAATATTTATTCAAACTTTAGTGCACAAATAAAAATCGTACAAAAGGTGGACTTTTGACAGTAGACCATTTGGCTAAACAGAGATGTTTTGTGAGCGGTGCGACATAACGTTTCTTAACGTTTTGTGTTAACATCGGTTTACGAGTTCGAGCGTAACTAAAAGTATTTTAATTTTACAGATTGCCAAGTGCTGACGACTGCTTTATTTCAACGATCTGGTAATGGAAATAGGGGCAGTCGCAAACCAGTTCAATCCAGTCATCTCATTCCTGCAAGTTCATCTTATATACAAGGTAATTTTAAAAAAAAACCTATACTAACACTACACTTTATGAATTGTTTTTTGGATGTTATTACTTATTTATTGTTATTTTCAGATCATCAGCAGCAAGAGACGTGTGCACCAAATCAAATAACGCAAGCCGAGAGAACGATCTTAGAGCCTATCACAGCTGACTACAAGTTTTCATTCATTAAAAAAATTGGTAAGAAACTTTATTTACTTATAACTTCTCTTGTTGTTGTTAGTAGATATTGATTTCTAAAGGTTTTGATTTTAATGTTTTCTTTCTGTTTTGTTTCAGATGAAGCCAGCAGGCCTCGTTGCAGCCGAAGCTCACCGAAGCCGGTAGTAGGTCAGCCCAAACGCGCCCCGCCCGCGCCTCTGGGGACAACACCGAGGAGGCAAAACCGAAGACGAATAATGTTAATTACAAAAACAAGAAAAATTAACTTTGATTTGCCGGAGGACTTCGATTAATTAAAAAAAAAATCGTAATTTTAAGCCTTAGTGTAAGTTTTTGATGTTCCTCAACGCTCTTTAGTATTTTAATTAAAGTAGCTCAATCAGTATTTTATATTGAAACACTGGCCCTAGCCCGACTGTGATTTTAAGTTTACCCTAGATTTAATGTTTATCATAGAAATACCGTGTAAATATAAAGAAACTTGATTGTAAGTTGTAAGTTTTTAATTAATGATGTGTCTTAGAATTAAATAAAAACTTATTTAAATCATATTAATCAACCTGTTTCAATAATTTTCTTTTTAATTAAATCAGTGATTATTTTACCTCTTATCGGTAACTGCTAAATTACACACAACTTTTTATAGGGGACCTAAATTAAAATTGCAAAAAATTATTAATTCACTTTCTCCTAGTAAACTTATTTTAGAGATTTCTATGTTATTATGAAAGTAAAAATTATTCCCCAAAAAACTGAAAAAATAGGACCTTTTTTGTTAGAAGACTTTAAGGTTGTACTTGTAAGATTTTGGTTGCGCCGTTTTTTCTCAGGTAGGGCAAAGCTATATTTTTGGGACGTGTATTATTTTGAGCCCTGAATGATTTACAGAATTACCCTTGAACGATATAATTGTACATAGAAATCACTGTTCATCGTTCATCGATACAAATATTTTTTTTACCGATAGCTCGGTTCGCCGAAAGAATGATAAATATTTCTTTCGGCGAACCGAGTTGTCGGTAAAAAAAATATATTTGTATCGATGAACGATGAACAGTGATTTCTACGTACATTTATATTGTTCAAGGGTAATTCTGTAAATCATTCGGAGCCCGTATTATTTATTCTATTTTTACCACAACTTCGTCGCATCCCATTTTCACAGTCAGAGTTCGCTATACCTTGATCCTAAAAGCGGCTTGAAGCCTAGTTATTACAATAGGAGCGAATGCTCTCAGAAGTCCGTAATTTCTTTTACCAATACTTGCTAGTGATTGCAAATTATAACTAAAGGAGTCATCGGCCTGCGATTGTGGAGCCACAAACAAACATCATCAATGATTGCAAGCTTTACTGTTTTCCTGGTGGTCTGTGGAGACCTAATCTTTTCACCCCAGCCGCTGAGGACTGGTTACGCCAACTAACTTAACATTTTAATTAGGATCGGATCCAGACAGCTACAAGGCATACGATATGATGATCTGTTTGTTCCGGCTAACGTCCGAGATGGCTGATCCGATTCTACCGGGACTTTTACTGGCAGATAGCTGAAGTTGTATGGTGTAATTTAAGCTATTTTAATTTTAGAGAAAGCGTGACGCGTAAAAAAAAACTAAAACCTATTCAAATAGGGAAGCTTTTGAATTAATTAAATGACCACACAAACAACGTCGCAGACTTCAGCTAGTTTTTAACAAAATGTGTTCAAACTACTTTTCCTATTACATGAAATATTATTCCCTTTGTATAATTTTTAGGTATTCTGTCATGAGAAAAAGATATGAAGAAAAAGTACAACAATTAGGCGGTATCTTTAAAAGTTGAATCTCAAAAATTCTACTTACAAAGACTTGCAATAGCCTGTGGAATTGTATATTTAACAGATAACCGGAGTATAGTATTGTGAATGAGATCCAGAATTTGTAAACACGTTTTTTTTTACTATAGAAAAAAGTCTTGAGACCCAGGAGCAAAATACTTAACACTGTTTGTAATATTATATTTTACGATAAGGATTCACACTTCTGAGTATTCAATTACGTATATTAGGTAGCTGATTTGTAAAATTTTTGCTAGAAAACAATGGAAGGCTTAAAAAGGTCCAGGAAAACATCGCCACATTGTCACTAACCCCACAAAGCTAGAGCGATAAGAAAGCTTCTGTGATCTGTGTCATTGTTTATTTTGCTAAGATTAAAGCAGTTGTCCGGCTTTTATCTTGACCTGAACCTAAAGTCAAGCTATGAATTTGGTGTAAACAGAATATCATCAAGTTCAGATGATTTTTAAGTCCATTTTCATTGTTGTTCTAGTTAATCCCTTCGCTTGCCACTAAAAAATGTTCCTATTGTTTTCCATTTGTTTGCCGGTCTATTATGGGTAAGTGGAACGCGAAAGCATAAATCCGAGTAACATAACCTTTCTTAAATTTTGTTTTGTGTGCCTGGTACGTTTTTATTAATAAACTATGCTCAAACAAACAGGCCAGCTGCCCACGCAAAAAGAAAAGCCTGAAACTGTTTTCTCTCTAAACTAGCTGCGCCCGCGACTTTACCCGCATGCAATTAGCTTTTTATATGATAAATTAAGATGCCTTTCCCGATTTTAGCTTGATCAGATGCACAGTTCTGGAGGTTACCTCCTACATTTATTTAATCATATAAATGTTTAAGGCATGTTTTATGAAGTAAAATAATGTATAATCATAGTTAAGCGGTGGTAGATGATAATCTATACATTTATATAAAACAAAGTCGGTTTAGTTACACCATTTATAAGTCGAGACGGCTAGACCCATTTTTATAATATTTGATTTGTTGAATTTGTTTCCGCCTCAAATAGCAGAAAAACTATTAAAATATCACAAAACTTTGAAAAAAATTAACTGATATTTATTGCATGGAGTTTTTATTATTAATTCTGAGATACGAAGTTCGCCGAGACAGCTAGTTAATAAATAAATAATCGTGAAGCGCACAAAATCAGCCTACTCCCACACTACTACATAACGACCACGACCGCTCTGTCAAGAGCGAATCGACTAAGAAGAAGAAATAAATAATAATTGTTTGTTTCACATATTAAAACCGTAGATACTTAGTCCCACCCGTGCAAACCCGGAAAGTGTTAGTATTTACTTATTATTTAAAATCTAAATAAACTTACAGGTACCGATATAATATATTCTAGGAAAATGATACAAAACGAAAATATAGGTATCTGATTACCTGAATAACTCATTAAATAATGACATAAACATAACGCCAAATACGAAAAAGACTTTTAACTATGTTTTAATACCTATCTATGATATTAAAACAGTTACAGATTTTTTCCACAGATGAATTAATTATGTTATTTATAGTAGTTAAAAGCAATTAGTCACTAGAGATCCTTAATAAAATGCGTCATTTGTGGCAAACATTACCAGCATTTGTAGGTAATACAGGTGATTTACAAAATTTGGCATACCTACCTGCCACTACGACTTTTACCATCAGCGGTCAGCAATTTTCGCGTTCGCAGCGGCGACGCGATCTCTGACACACACTATCATTGGCAATATTAGTTTTTGCGACACGGATGCTGATCAGAGCTACGTCTTACCGGCATTAGCAATTATGGCGTAGACAAGATCTAGTTTTTTGTTTCTTTTCTAGTATATTAAAATTTAAACGCGATGTAGTCTCTAAGTCTTTGATCTCAAATGCTAAATTGGCAATGTTTGCAGGACAATAAAAAAGGTTATTTTATCATTGCATTAATATTTCAGAGTAATAAACAGTGACATAAACTACAGTAGCTTTCTTATCGCGAAACTTTATGAGGTAAGTTTAAACCTGGGTTCCTGGGTTTTTAAACTTCCATTGTTTTCAGGTAACATTATTTTTACAAACCACCTAAATAACGTAATTAAATACTCAGAAGTAATATCAACCCGAAATAAGGCCTTTTGTCTTCTATTGTCAACAAACATCGTGTTTACAAATTATGCATCCCTTTTAATTTGGTTATCGCTATTCGTAGAATCAACAATCGGAGTGAGGTCAAACAAAACTTTGTAAGTTATGGGTTGTGAAATAAACCTTTAATATAAATTGACGACCTTTTTTGCGCCTAAACCAAACCGGACATAATTAAGGAACCAAATGCAGTGGAAATAGCACGACGACACAAGACACGCGACCCCAACTCACCAAATTACGCTCGTATGGCCACAGCCTTGTTACACTGAAACTTCGTTGCAAAAAGGCATCGAACCTAATTGGCATACCTCAAGTTGCAAGTTGCGACATTTTGTCAAAGATTGTTTGTTATTTGTAATTATTTTCTATTTCAATTAATGTATGTTTTATAGGTGTACACCAAACTAAGGTTATTTAAGGTTTCTTGCAACTTGAGGTATGCCAGGCTCCATACAAAAAAGTTCGAAGTCTTATTGGCGTATTTTACTAATCAATTTTATGAGACTAACTTAATTTAACTAGTTTTAAAAATAATATAATTATATGACGCTTTCATATGTATAGGACTGGTCAAAAAGAATCACATGAATCGAAACTTGGAGATTTTACTATTAGCCGTTACAGAGTTCCACTACCTCCTTTCTTCACCACCAGGTGATTGTCACGCCAGAGATTTTACAGTTTCCTGAATCAGACCTACAGTCTCCAATCGATACAACGATAAGAAGTAGGTTAAAATAGACTTCTAAGATTAGATTACATAGTTAATTACAATACAAGCCTGTAAATTAACTTAAATTAAACTTGTAAAAATATTTATTCTAAAAGAGGCTGAAAACAGTGTCCGAGTTTCTTGCGCTGCGTCCTAATGGCACTAGCCACTAGGGTAAAAAATAATATAAGTAATTGTAAAAGTGCCATTAATATGCCTATTTGTAAAAATAATGTTTTTCTTAGGTAGATTGAAGTGAAGCTAATCAAAATATTTTAAATAAACTTAAAAGACGCAGCCATGCATTTGGTAATTCATCTCATCTTATTCTCGTTATTTTTAAAAGACAGACATAAATATAAGCGATACTATTATAAGTAGGTTAAGTACTATAATCACATTTGAATTTAGTATCTACGCTAAATCAACTCATTAGACTTTGGGTTTTAAGTAGGTATATTTAATAATAGTTTTTATAAATTAGACAACATAATCCCATATATTGGTTGGTATTTAGCTGCATAGGTAACTAAAGCACTTAATTAAGAAATCAGAAACAACGATGGTTCCACAAAACCCAAACCCGGGACAATTATAGAAAAAAACATTTTCTACATTACCTTGACCCGTAATATAACATAACCAGGTAGACTACACAATCGTAGCACGCTCGTAGCGCGGAGGCAGGCTAACGAACTCAGTTGGAAAGTATTCGCGCGTAAAGCTTAAGCAGTCGATTTTTTCGGAAGTGTAATATTATCTAATACCATCGTTACTAAGTCATCCCTAAAGATAAGATAAACTTCATTTCTGGATAAAAACTTAGCCTAGATACATAAAACTTAAGCTAAAAATATCAGTTTAGTACACAAATACTTATTATAATGTTTGTACCTAAACTAACTTGTTTGCTTGTATCTTAGCAAAAGAATAGCCAAACAAGTTGTTAGTCTGTCAAGGCTTATTTTCTCTTAAAACGGGTAAAAGAAATAATATCAAAAACTAAATTCCCTTGAAGGTTATACAAGATCAAGCTTCCAAGTCCAAGCTAACAAGAATTATAACTACCATGTCACTTACTTTGATACCTACTCGCAATCATTTAACAAATTTGAAAATTAAGTGGAATAATTTTACAAAAGTCAGTTCTAAACTTATTTAATTTAGGGTCAATAAACTTAATTATATCCTAAATACGTACGAATATTTAACTACTTTTTTGATTTATCAAGATTATGTAGCCTATGATTCGCAAAAAAAGATACAACAAAAGAAAAAAATGCAATATTAAAAAAAATATATATAAAAAATTACCAACCAGTTATTAGTATATAGTAGTTGTGGATTACCTACAAGGTATAAAGTACAATAGTTCTATTTCAGATTTTAATTGTCACTCCAGGTAGCAGGTGTTTCACTCCTGCCTATAAAAGGCTGTAGCTGACCACTCTGCCATCAGTTACTGAGTAACACTTGTCACATACAGTTGTCAAAATGGTTTTGCATTGCACGAACAAATTCCATTCGGTTTATTATTTTAACTCGGAGAGTAATGGCGACGGTAAATATATTTTAGGCTGTATATGATTTCTGTGGAAAATATTACAGATCACAGTGGAAAATATCGGTATTAGTTTACTGAAAACCAGTTAAATATTTTTTTACATTTCAGAGATGTATACGAGTTCGACTTTACTTCGCCTCATGAGGTATCCTCGAAAAGTTGGATGTCTCGAAGCAGCGAAATGCAATAAAGGTAATAACTAGTAAAATAGTTAAATACTTACTAATGTGATATCTAGTTAACTCGAAATGTTTACATGCAGTTTTGTTTACAGATTGTCTCGATTTTTCGAACGACCCTTCGACCAGACCGTTTTTAAAACCAAAAAGGAACTGGATCAAAAAATATGAAGGTAAATATTTACTTTCATCGATTTACCTTTTGTATCACTACGTATGGTAAAACGATACGATATTCGAACGAACGACGACGATGTTCGTTTAAAGAATGTTTTTATTAATTTGTATAACTATTTTTTAAATTCCAGATGTCATCGCAGATGAACACGTTGCCGAAACCAACGAATGCAATGCAGCCGCTTTTGTTTCAGTTGTCTCTGCATCCACAGGTATTGTTTTTTAGTTCTGCTTAAGCCTTCTCAAATAATTCAAAATCTTATTTTGTGTATTCATCGTTATAATTGTTTTAACTTCGAGTACAATAATATTTACATTTTCTTTTCAGACATGCCTAAAAAGCGGAAAGCTGCCACCACCGCCCAGTCCACCCAGTCGTGCGGCGCGCCGCCCAGGAAGCGCAGGCGGCGGAGATGGGCCAAATGGTGACTCGACACCCATGCTGCCTAAAAGCAGCAAGTTGAGCGCAGGAGTAGTATCTAAGTCAACTGTTGTATAGTTATATTTGTAGTTCTAACTAGATGTAAGGCAAAAAGTAAAGTAATAGTAAGATAGCATTTAAGTTTTATTTTATAGATATCATAGTTTTATTTTTTTAAATATTGTGTAAACTTTCCAAATAATTGAAATCAATAAATTATTCTGTTTAACACTTCCCATTTGTTGTTATTTCTACCAAGCACCAAATTTATTATAACTATTTATTAAACAAAAAACATCGCATAGAAAAGTTATTTTAAATTGAAATTCAGTTATTTCATAAGATGTCAGGACATCCATCCGACATCAGGATGTACAAACTATAATTTACTCAATGCAAAAATATTAAATAACGCAACAAAGTCAAATAACAAAAACTGGTTACTCGCTTCGCATACTGATGGGATTCCCGTTCGGGATCTTTAGAGCAAGCAACCTAAAGCTTGGCATCGATATCTGTGTTATATCTAATATATGTATTATATATAAATCTATATTTCCTTTAGTGTGCCTTGGTTATCGCATCACGCGTAAACGGATGGAACAATTTTGCTTAGGTATTTCTTTTTTTTGTGTTAATTATTATCAGAAGAAGGTTCTTAAGGAAAAAGCCCACGCGAACGAAGTCGAGGGCAACAGCCAGTAGATAGCTAGATAGAAATGGAAATAAAAAATAAACTGGGTACTTTGTGTACATGGGTACTTTAGGTACTTCTACATCTTTTAGGGATTCCGGTTTAACTTTCTCCTTACCTATCGACGAGCCAACGTTTCGATCACACGATCATTCTATTTATTAAATATAAATCTCGTAAACTTTCGATGTGATAATAGATCTATTTATCATGCCATCTATGTCGCTTTTATGAGCTTCGATGTATCGTAACTCAATGTGACGTGCTTGAATGTGACGTGCCTGAATGTGACGTGCCTAAAAGGAATGGCTTGTTTAGATCATTATTTAATGAGATAAAGTCTAAATGATGATGAAAATTTCATTTATTTTAGGGGTTCCGAAGGTTCGTCTGAAAAGACGGAACCTTATTAAGATCACTCGTAGGTCTGTCTGACACAGCTACTTTTCGCCGAATCTATTGCATCGATAAAGTTAAAATTTAGTACACAGCGTATGAACTTCTGTGACCCCAAACACGGACGTGTGATGTTAATAAAATCATTTTGAATAAAGAGGCAACTTTTAAGGGGCAGTTAAAAAAACTAAGAAAAAGTTGTACAAAATGTATGAATTTATTTACTGTCTTCTCTTAAATAATTAATTACCGATCCGAAGAGCGAAATTCCTTCACTATCGTTATCTATACAAGTAATACCTACTTTCATCCATTGCAGTCGCGTGATTAAAAACTAACAGTCGAATATAAATTTCACAAATATGATATTAGTAATGTTATATATATATTACTAATGTTTAGTAAGATCACTAAACATTAGTAATATATATATGTTAATGATTTATAATTATATTGCTATTTTTTTTTGTAATCCTTAATTATCTGCTGGCTAATTGTTTTTTTTGTAAACTGAAAGACTATGACGTCACTGTCGATTAAATTCGATTTGCCGGAGGACTCCGAATAATTTAAAAAAAACGTATTTTTAAGTATTTAAGTAAGTTTTTGTTGTTCGTCAAGGCTCTGTAGTATTTTAATTTACCGTAATTTAAATTCTACCTAGAATAAAGTTTGTCATAGAAAATACAGTGTAGGTAAATATAAATCAGATGTACTCTATTGTAAGTTCTTATTTATTATTTAAATTTTAGAATTAAATAAAAACTAATTTAAATTGCATAAATCAATCTCTTCAATTTTATTTATTTTGATCAACCCATAGATTATGATACCTCTTAGGTAACTGCTAAATTACACAACACTAAATACATGCTAAATAACACATAACGGTTTACATTTGTCGAAGATATTGGGTAACATAGATAAAAGAATCACGAACCAAAACATTATCTGGGTATATGTTCTCAAAAACTGCTTCACCAATTTTGATAAAATTATATGGGACTACCTCTGAAGTATGATCTACCAAACAAAAAAAGAATCATCAAAATCGATTCATAATTGGCGGAGTAATCGCATAACATACATACAAAAAAAATACTGTCAAATTGAGAACCTCCTCCTTTTTTGAAGTCAGTTTTCAAATAGAGTAACTTAAGCTACTCTAATTTTAGAGAAAGAATAAGCGTGACGCTTAAAAAAAACTAAAACCTATAAAGAAGTCTTTAATTGAATTAATTATATCTTGACCACACAAACGATGTCACCGGCAACAGCTAGTTTGGAATAAAATGTGTTCAAACTATTTTATCGATTACATGAAAATATTCCCATTAAATAATTTTCAAGCAGGTATTGCCATGAGAAAAAGATAAAAGTAGAAGTACAAGGATCAAGCGAATCCTTAAAAGTTCAATCCCTTACTCGTTAAATCTACTTACAAAGATTTGCAACAGTCTCTGTGTCATTGTTTATAATTTTAACAGATAAATAACGATAACCGGATTATATTGTAAATGAGAACCAAAATTTGTAAACAGTTTTTTTGGCCTAAGGAAAAAGTCTTGAGACCCGGGAGCAAAATACTTAAAACTGTTTGTAACATTATATTTTACACAGAAGTATCCTTATCGTAAAATAAAATATGATTTGTAAAAATTTTGCTTGATAACAATGGAAGGCTTAAAAAGATCCATCGCCACATTGTCACTAACCCTACAAAGCTTTGCGATAAGAAACGTTTGTGATGTGATTTGTGTCATTGTTTATTTTGCTAAGATTAAAGCAGTTGTCCGGTTTTTAAATACTTGACATGAACCTAAAATCAAACTTGTATCCGTCCGGCATTACAAAATACGCATTTGGTGTGAACATAATATTATTTAGTTCAGATGGTTTACGAGTCGATTTTCATTGTTGTTCTGGATAATATGTACGAGTAACATTTATGCTTAACATTACTTAACTTTTGTTTTGTGTGTCTGGTACGTTTTAATAATAGGTAAACTATGCTAAAACGAACAGGCCACCCACACAATAAGAACAACCATTACTGCCTGAAACTGTTTTGTCTCTTAACTAGCTGCGCCCGCGACTTCACCTGCGTGCTATTTGCTTTTTATATGATAATAAAACAATATGCAAGTCCCGATATTAGCTTGATCAGATGCACAGTTCTGGAGGTTTCCACCTATATTTAATCATATATTATAAATGTTTAGGGAAGGAGGCGTGTTTTGTGAAGTAAAATAATTTTCACACCACCTGCTCGACAATGGCTAATTATATATCATGCAAACCTTACTCAAAGTAAATCATTATATCCCTTGGCTTTTGCCGGGTTATAATGATGTACTGAATTTCATTACAACCCGCTGGGTAATAACGATATTTTCAGTTCTTAATATTATGAGCTTAAAGTCTAATCTCGTTAAAATTGTCGAGGCAGCCCCGCGGCAGCCCCGAGCCAACCCCGCCCCCTAACTTCTATTAAAATTAGTACTACTACTTAAATAATGCTGTTTTACTAAACCTTGCTTTTTATTGTCTCGCAAAAGGTGAGAAAAGTAGAGTATACTCTTCGGGGACAAAGCTGTTTTATCTTAGCCCATGACATATCATAGTGCTATAAGCCCTTGGTGTACAATCTACTATTATAACCATAGTTAAGCCTAAGCATACCATGATAATCTATATCTATATATATAAAAGAAAGTCGGGTTAGTTACACCATTTATAAGTGAACGACTGTACCGATTTTTATCTTTGATTTGTTGGATTTGTCTCCGCCCTAAATAGCAAAATAACTATAAAAATATTACAAAATTTTAAAAAAACATACATATTGCATGGAACAGTTTTTTTAACGAATTCTGAGGCAGTACGAAGTTTTTCGAGACAGCTAATTAATTAATAAACAATAATTGTTTGTTACACATACGTAGTTATTAAGTCCTACCTGTACAAAGCCGGGAAGTGTCACTAGTTAGTAATTACTCATTAGTATAAATCAAAATAAACTTACTTATTATGTTCTTAGTAAATGCTAAAAAACTAATATATGTATATCTGATTACCTGAATAACTCATTAAATAATGGCGTAAACATAACCTATATAGGTATTAAAACATAATTAAAGCTATTTTTCACAAATGAATAAATTATGTTATTTACATTTGGTTAAAATCAATTAGTCACTAGAGATCCTTTAGAAAATATGTCATTATGGCATTTGTAGGTAATATAGGTACAAAATTTGGGATTACGACTGCCACGACGACTTTACCATTAGTAATTTTGCGTCCATATTGCGATTTTTTTAGACGCGGCGACTAACGATAACTTACACTATCATTGGCAATATGCGTTTTTGCGTTTCGGATGCCGATCGTAGCCACGTCTTACCGGCATCAGTCTTTGAACCAGAATATAAGATTTATCCGGACGCAGTCGCAAAGTCGCTGATCAAACGCAGAGAGTCCCCAAAACAAGATTTAGCAGCATCGATGCGGTCACCGATGAAGATGATGTCCCTACATTGACATAAACCACAGTAGCGTTCTTATCGCGAAACTTTATGAGATAAGTGATAAACTGGCCACCTTCAGGTAGCAATATTTTTACAAACCATCTATTTAACGTAATTCAATACTCAGAAGTAGGATTCACTCAAAATAAGAACTTTTGTTTATCTATTGTCAACAAACAACGTGTTTACAAATTATGCATCCCTCTTAATCTGGTTATCGGTAATCGTAGAATCAACAATGGAGTGAAATTGAAACGAACGAAATTTTGTGAGTTGTGGATTGTGAAATATTTAAAACCTTCAATGTGATTTTTGATGACCCATTTTGCGTTGTATGGCCTAAACCAAACCGCACATAATTATGGAACCAAATGCAGCAGAAATAACACGATTACACAAGACACGCGACTCCAACTTACTAAATTACGCTCGTATGGCCACAACCTTAATACACTGAAGCTTCGTTGCAAAACTTTAAAAGGAGTTTTTACTAATCAAGTCTATGAGACTTTACCTCAATGGATAATATAACATGTTTTCAAATCAAGTTTAAGTATTAGAATTAGGTAAAAGTAAATAAGAATACCGAAACTAAGAAACTTATTGAGATTGCAGTTTCAAATTTATTACAGCTGTTAATAAGTGTAATTGTTATATGTATTTTGAATAATATCGAATTTTTTCATGTACATTATAATCCTAGATTTAACTAGCGAGCAATTACAAAAACAACGTTTAAATATTTACAACAATTTATTTGTTATTATATAATATACGAGTATATATATATTTTTAAGGTTTTTAGTTTTAGGTTCATTGTTTTTGTACTAATTAGGTAGATTAATATTTTTAGTGCATGTTCTCATGTTTAACAATATTTAATATTTACGTAATAAACACCCGTTATTTACAACAATCATTTGTCAAGGTCGACGATATACCTACTAACCGAAATATTGATGAAACGAATTTGGCCTTAACAGCGAGAAACACAACTTAAAATTGTCAGTTTTACTAATACTTTTTATCAGTTGGAAAGCAGACGCCCGGATAGCGAAGAGAGGTTTTTCCACGTACTAAGGCAGTCGATTTTTTCGGAAGTGTAAGTTATCTAATATCCTCGTTACTAAGTGGCACCTAAAGATAATGTAAGATACAATTTATTTTTGGATAAAAACTTGGTCCAGATAAATAAAACTTAGGTTAGAAATATCGGTTTAGTTTATGATCTTGGTACCTAAACTAAGCAAAATTGTTTGCGTGTATCTTAGATATTTGTATCTACGTTAGTCTGTCAAGATTTATTTTCTCATGTGTAACGGTTCGTTACACTCTTCACAAAGGAAAATAAATAAATTGAATCTTATTATAACTAAATTTATTACTGAATAAAAACTAAGTTAAAATATATACAACTTGAATCTAATCTTTAAAAAAGTATAAATAATAACAACTACTAAAAATTAACACGTAAAACCGGGCTCAACTGTTAGTTTCGAAAATCTGCGAGAGCGAAAGTTGAGTGAACAATGTAGAAACAGGTTCGACCGAACGAGCGAGTTCGCCGATCGAATATCGCTTCAGCAGTCCAAGCAATACTATCTAAACGCGAGGATGTATTTCCCTTATTTAAATAATAACTAGATAATCTAAGAGGCTGTGGTTACCTAGTAGCTACATAATTACCTGAAAACTTCAAATCAGTGACTGTTACCCCGATATAGGGTGAGTGTTGCAAACTAATTTTAATACCTAGTTTTAGAACCTAGTTATTCGCGTAGTAAAAGTGTAGTAATGCATGCATGGTAGTGCCTTAACATAGTTCTTTAGTTAGTCAAGTCGAATTGTTTTGAGATCTAGATTAGTAGATTCAAAGTTGTAAATCTCCTTCTACCCTTCAAAATTGTATACGTACACGACCTTGCATGACCTTCGAGGGTCATATTTTTTTACATATTAAATATTTATGGGTTAATTTGACTACTTGTTGTAGTCTCTTATGTTTAATGTAAATAATCATATTCGTAAAAACTAAATTAAAAGTAACTCAAATTTTATACTTAAAATTGTTGATAAGTACACACGCTTTTTAATTCAATTGTTTTAGTCTTTACTTTAGTCTAAGGCTGATTCTGTGTGACTGCCACATCATTTATTACTATTTCTTGCCTAAATCATTCCATCTGCTTCGCTTGAAATTTGATGTCGCAGTCAGACTACAAAATTTGTCATTTGTTAAAATGTCTAAATTTCCAATTTCCGGTTCCGGTCAAATAGACGAAACTTCCTGTTGGCCCCTACATCTGCCCAACCAACTAGGACGACTACTCCGCCAGCTGGACTACATCTTCTACTGCTACAAGGACAGTGTGGTTTGATTTTTAGCCGCTGGTAGTGCGTCGGTTGCAATAGTAGGATTCCCACTTCCCTGAGGTTACCTTTTTATAATATAATTGTGTTCGTAACTTGTTAATTTAATTATCCACCCTAGAATCTTTTTATGTTACCGCACCTATCTAAACGGTACGGTACAAAAACGGGTAGAAGAAATATCAAAAACTAAAGATCAACTACATAATATTTAACTATTTTGTTGACGTAACAGTGCAAGTATGTAGTCTATAATTCGCAAAAAACGACAAGAAAAAATGCAATATTAAAAAAAACCTTTAAAAAATTTACATTTCAGAATTCTGAATTCTGAATTTTCACATTTCAGAAATGCAGGCTGCGTATACGAGTTCTACTTCACTTAGCCTCATGAGGTATCCTCGAATAGTGGAAGCAGCGAAATGCAATAAAGGTAATAACTAGTAAAATAGTTGAATATGTTATTCCTAGTCAATTCGAAATATTAATATGCAATTTTGTTTTCAGATTATCTCTCTGCAGAAAAGATGACTAACAGGGCTTTTTCAAACGACCCTTCCGCAACACCGCACCGTTTTTAGTACCAAAAACGAACTGGATCAAAAAATATGAAGGTGAAGATTTACTTTCATCGTTCTACCATTAGTATCACCACGTATGGTAAAACAATACGATATCCGAACGAAAGACGAGAAAGCTCTTCGTTTATGTAATGTTTTTTATTAAAACGTATATTTTAAAAATTCCAGAGGTCATCGCAGATGAACCAGTTTCAACCAGAACGCTGAAAGCAACGAATGCAATGCAAATGTAGCCGCATTTATTTCGGTTGTCTCGTCATCCACATGTAGATATTATTTCTTAGTTCTGCTTAAGTCTTTTTAAATAATTCAAAATCTTATTTTGTGTATTCATCGTTATATATGTTATAATATAACCTCTTCGAGAAAAATAATATTTCAATTTTCTTTTCAGACATGCTTACAAAGCGGAAAGCTGCCACCGCCACCGCTAGTCCGACCAGCCGCGCGGCGCCAACCAGGCGGCGGAGATGGGCCAAATGGTGGCGCAGTATTTAAGTCAACTGTTGTATAGTCATATTTGCAGTTCTAACTAGATGTAAGATAAAATGTAAAGTAATAGTAAGATAGTATTTAAGTTTTGTGTTATAGATATCATAGTTTTATTATTTTAAACATTGTGTAAATTTGGCAAATAATTGAAAAAATAATTATTCTGTTTAACACTACCCATTTGTTGTTATTTCTAAATCGTAAAAAACGGTTTTATCCACGAACCATACTTGATAAATGAAAAAAAATGCATGAGAGCTATATGTGGAATCCCGCCCGGCGAATCTTGTAAACCACTATTTGTTGGCCTTGGCTTACTACCACTACCATCATTATATATTCTCGAAACATGTATTTTTGTGAAGAAAAATATTGATTTATTTAAGAAGGCGGGCGATGTCAACTCCAGAATTAAAAGGAATCCTGATAGACTAGTACTAAGCACTATACCAAGATCACAGAAGTACAGCAAAAATTGTCCCGCTATGTGTGTAAAAATGTATAATAAGGTTCCCAAGGAAATAAGAGAACTAAACTTCAACTTGTTTAAAAATAAACTTTACAAATGGCTGCTAAAAAACTATTTTTATGATGTAAGACAACTTCTAGAAAATAATAGACTTTGAACTTGCATTTATCATTAGCAAATCATAAGGACTTTTTGTTTGAACTATTTATTAAATCTGTATTATTAATTAAATTGGACATCATTGTTTTTTTTTTAACATTTATTCATTTTATTCTGGACGTGACATTTGATTTAATTTTTCATTTTTATATGAGTAGGCTCTTGACATTTCAATAATGTTTTTTTTTCATCGACATTTGCATGCTCCTTTATGTAGCCTAAATAGACTTTATGCAAGTTTGTTATGTTAATGTTGCATAAACTTCACAAAAACAAACATCAGGCAAGCTTGTCGCTTGTAAACTAGAAAGTTTGATTCAAACTTGCCTCAAGTGTATACACTTGCCATGGCAAGTTATTCACAAACTTTCAATTTTGACACGTCAAACTTGCTTCAAGTCAGATTCAAGTTTAAAATGCTATCTGGGCAGTAACTTTAGCGCAAAGCAAGCAACCTTTCGCTTGGTGTTGATTGCGTTATTATCAATAGAAATATAAAATAAACGCTTTTTTTTAAACTTTTTTCTTCTACATCTTTCAGCTTCTTATCTTGTCAGTTATTTAGGCCTACCATCATTGCTAACGCTTCGATCTCACGACCGTGATTTACTAAACTTAAATCTTATAAACCTTAAAAGTGATAATAGATCGATTTATCAAGACATCGATGTAATTAGTTCTTCGAAATTCGATGTAGCGTAATTCAATGTGGCTTACCTGAACCATAAAGAGAATAGTATGTTCAGATCATTATTTAATGAGATAGTCTAAAACGATTAGGAAAATTTGACGACTAACTTTTACTTTGTGTTACGGGGTTTCATTAATTATAGGGTTCCGAAAGTCTGACTGAGAAAACGGAACCTGGGATGGCCGAGTCACAAACTGCAGTCGGCAGATAGCTCATTTGCCGACTATTTATATACTTATATATAGTACCTACTATCGACTTGACTATCCATATCTACTAAAAGCAGTTTAGCTGAGCACACTTTGATACATGTTAATGTCTTTGTCTGTATATAATGGGGTTGCAATGTATTCTTTTTTGAATAAAGAAATTAAGTTTTGTAATGATATAAAGTAGTGTATTGAAAAATTTATCTGAATTCGGATTCGGATTTTCATTATATTGTATGAATTACAGTAAATAATATTAATAAGAATAAGAAGTGCTTTATTTGGCACAAACAAATAGAAAACAAAATAAACATGAAAAAATATTACAAATAAATATTTGTAAATTGTTTTTACTATCACACCAATTATCTAGCCCCAAACTAAGCAAAGCTTGTGTTGTTGTTGTGTTTAGCAGTGGAAATGATCATTTTTAACTATTATTTTTTTTAAATTAAATTAAATTTATTTTATGTATGTTCAGCGAGCATTCGTTACTGCGTTGACCGATTGCGATAAATATTTTTTTGTTTGAAAGGTAATACTTTCAGAATGGTCCCATATAAATTTTGTTAAATTCTGATGATGGGATCTATAAGAAAATCATCAAACATTGCATAAACTCCGTACCACGCCAACTGATTTTAGTATCTATCTTACCTATATCTCTGCCAAATGTGGATCGATTTTGATAATTCTTTTTTTAATGAATAGCTTATACTTCAAAGATACTATAATAAAACATTTTTGAAAAAAATGACACCCCTAAGGGTGGAAAAATAGGAAATGAAATCGGTGTTCAGCAGTTAAATTATGTTGGCACTCGTAAGATTTGTTTTGATTAGGATTTTTCACTAAAATAGATTAAATAAGTTAATTTTATTAAAAAAATAAAAACCGACTTCAAAAAACTAAAACGCTAAAAATAATCTTAACACTTACTTACCTAATCAGTTACTTTTGGAGTCGGTGCAAACGAAAACTTAGAATCTCTCATCGACTGGCACCGACTCCAAAAGTAACTGATTAGGTAAGTAAGTGTTAAGATTATTTTTAGCGTTTTAGTTTTTTTTTACCTTTACCATTATAGTACCTACTAAAACCCAGTCTGAGAATCTGAGAATCGGTACTGTGTACTGAATGACTAGTATAGTGAATAAACTACTTTACTTAAATCATATCAATCATTGTAATCTCCTTTGTTTAACCTTAAGGTGTTCTGGCTTAAGAAAAAGGTAAAATCTCGTTTCATTGTTTATTGGATAACAATAACAAGTACCTAATAACCGGGGTACAATGAAAGAGAGACAAAAACTTGTCGTTAGATATCGAAAACAAAAGAACGCCTATAATATATTTTGCGATAAGGATTCCTAGGTACTTGACGTTAGTACTTAGAAATATGCATTCAGGTAGCTGAATTGTAAAAGCTTGTTATTTGAATACAGTGCAAAAACATTGCTACTTTGCGCCTAATTACTAAAGCATTTTCATGAGAAAAGTTTTGTGATCTTTCCTAAGTTTAACAACTTTACTCTCAATAAAAAAAGCGTAATAATAATACATTACCTATCTGCCTTGCATAAATGCAAATGCATTTTTGTTTGCTTATCTCGTATTACATACACCTGAACTTAAACCATTATTTTAAAAGTTCAATTATGTAACGTCTTACTTTATTAAAGACAGTTAAAAAATCCACAAAATATGAATGTACCAGCTAATCGTTTTGACTACACAATCGTAGCATACTCGTAGCGAGACGACTACGCGGTAGCAGCCGTAGCATTTTAGCTAACAAGAAATCTAGAAACGTGTTGGGGACATTTTAAATTAGAAGCATTACGCTCTGCAGCTTTTTCAATAAAGTACCACGTACTCTTGTTGAATTACCTGTACATGAATTCAAAATTCACATTAAAAAAATCCTTATGAAAAAAGGATATTATAATATATATAGAGTGCATGGACTTAACCTGCTTGGCTCACACTTACTACATGTCTTGTAAACTGTATTTCATGTAAAATAAGGCTGACAAAGGTGACTGAGTTTGTTGCGCCGTTTCTTCTCATCACCAGCCAATATGTAGTCCCGAAGCGGTGGTAGGACTAAGCTATACTTTTGGGACGTGTATAAGTGCCCGGAAGAGGGCCTATGTACAAAATAAATGAGTATTATTGAGTATTATTGAGCCGAATCTGGGAAATTTCTGTATAAAGTAGCAGTAATAGCAGCAGCTCCGGATCTAGGGGGGCAGGGGGTGCACCAATCGATCTAACTATAAAATCTGTAAAAAACTCGAGTTGAAAACTATTTCAAAAAGCAATTTTCTGACAAATAAAAAATTTTTGTATGTTTATGGTGTTACCATTTACCAACGGCGCTACTACGTCACAACCTAGGAGTACCACCTACTACGGAGAATATGACAACCGTACATCAAATACTAGCGCCATCATATTAGATTACCATTTATATACAACAATTGTTTTGAATAAATATTTGATTTGTATTGTATTTGTGTATTTAGTATATAACCCTCTATTGGGCACGCAAGTTCAAAATGTGGTGTCTAATATATGAACATAGCCCTATGAAGGGCCCTATAATATATATATAATATATTTAAAATCATTTTACAAAACTAGTCAATGGTCAACATAATTTGTTTTAAATTGTATTCTTTGTATAAAAGCTAGATGTGGTTTCATTCTATTAGATTCTTCCCCTGAACTGATTGTAAGGCGAAGCTTTTCCGGAATAAAGAGCCACCAGAACTTCAGACTACTCATTGGCCTTCCAAACTTACTTTCTGTAACAGGAACTTATACAATATATAAGATACTATTAAAAACACTTTATCAGATGCTTACTTAAGACAATTAATTTATGATAGCGCGATAGTTTGTATGGAGCCTCTAAATATTTATTTTGTTATTATAATTTATGTCTGGGACTGCGCTCACTATCAGGATGGCACAGGGATTTTAAAGTGAAGAATAGGAATATACCATTTTATATCACTAAGGTTCATATTAATAATTCGGTATTCCTAAGCACACCGCGGCATTCTTAGGCTAGGCTATACAAGACAACTGCGGACGAATGCCCAGGGTTTACCTGGTCTGGTTTTTAGTGGGTATGCGGCTCTTACTCTGAGTCCCACATAACCCCTGGCCGCCCTCGCGATCGACTGGTATGCGGAACAGCATTTTCCAGACGTAAAAAAGGTATACAAAAAAAAAGACGAATAGCGAATGGATCTAAAATTTTGTAGTATTCTACTAAATGAACAGAAATTGCCTAAAAGGAAGTTAACTAATAAATTATATACATGTACATTTATACACTTATGTCTACGAGCTGATTTAAAGGTAAATGAATGAAAGAGATTGATTTATGTGATTTACAAGTTTTTATTAATTTCTAATACATCATTAATATAATTACTTACAGTACTTTATTATAGTCATTCTAATTTATATTTACATTAAATTGTCTATAATAAACTTAAGATCTAAGATAAAATTAAAATTACACTGAGGTTTATCATTAAAAATACCTACTATTAACAAGGAACAACAAACACCAATTAACAATTATTCCTCCGGCAAATCGAAATTAATTTTCCTAGTTTTTGTAATAATTAGCATTCGTCTTCTTTTTTGTCTCCTTGGTGTTGACCCCAAGGGCGCAGGCGGGGCGCGTTTGGGCGGAGCTACCGGCTTAGGGGAGCTTCGACTGCAACGAGGCCCGACTTCATCTAAAACAAGACAAATAAATCATTAAAATCATTATCACAACTTCTAGTTACCTGTGGAAATCAATATCTATTTAAACAAGAGGAGTAATGAAGAATTACGTTTCTTACCAATTTTTTTTATAAAAGAAAACTTGTAGTCGTCTGGGATAGGCACGAGCATTGCCCTCACGGCTGGTGTTAGCCCATTTGATCTAAAAGTCTCTTGCTGTTGATGATCTGTAAATAAAAACAAATAAGTCAATAACATCCAAAACATTTCACATGTTGTATTATGTGTAGTAGATTGTTAATTTTAAATTACCATGAATATAATATGAAGAATTTGCAGGAATGAGTTGACTGGAAACTGCTTCACAACTGCTCCTGATTACATCCCCAGGCTGTTGTAATACAGCAGTCGTTAGCACTTGGCAACCTGAAATAAAATTGAAATACTTTTAGTTACGCTCAAAAACTTATTTTAACACAACAACGATATCAATAATTTAAAAAAATATATTTACCTTGAACTGCAACGGGCACCGCTAGAATATGCGGTTGAAAAAACTGCGTATAGAAATAAAGAGGCATGCCCCTGTTTTTGTCACAAAGATAGTAGTGGTTGGGAAACATTCTGGATGTCCTTACACTCTGAAGTGACCACGGCTACTAACTACATACCTGCCATCCTCAAGGTTATATAACACTCCCGAGCGGCCTACCTGTCCTAGTGGCACTAGCGTTAATCGACCGTGACGTCATCGGCTTTCAGTTTACAAACAAAACAATTAGCCAGCAGATAATATAGTATTTCTTTTTCTAACAAAATAATTAGCAGTATTCGTAGTGTAATGATCTATTTTTAAGCGGCCCGTATTTACTAATGTTTTGTGAAGTTACTAATATTATACATATGAGTGTGCGTTTGGATGTTTGTTACTTAATCAATCACGCTATAAATGCTAAACAGAATTAGCTTATATTTAAACCAAATAAAGATATGAATCTAGCTTAATATACAGGGTTACATTGCAAAGGGGTGCCAAATTTTAATAAAATAGATCTAAGAAACAATATAAAGTGCATTTTTTTATGAATGAGCTAAATTATGCACGCGTACGATTCTAGCAGCAGATAGGAATAATTAAATGTAAAAAAAAATTTCTTTGCATAGTTTGATTAAGTTACTGAGTCTGAGCTACTCCTAAAGTTTTGGCACCCCTTTGCAATGTAAACCTGTATAGGGTTTTTATCACGATTTTTGTCCCCCTTTTATTTTTCTGTTATCTTAATCCTGAAGTCTACGTCAACGAAGTCGCAGACAGAAGCTAATTAGCATTTTAAGTATAAAGCCTGTAAAGTGACGTCTAAAATAATAAATTAAATGTCGAAATAGGGTTATCTAAATGTACAATGTGCTACAAATTTGGGTATTTATGGTATTAAACTAGATAAAGAACTTTTTTGTGCCAAATTACAGCTATTTCCTGTATCCTTTAAAACGTATTCATATTTATATTATATTAATTTATTAACGATCAATTTGTAATACACAGTACAAGTCAGTAGGTAAGAAACATCTTAAAATAATATACAGGGTTATTTGTAAAACATCAACAGCCTCCTAGGGGCTGATTCTGGTGTTCAAATACAACAACTTTTACTATGGGACCAACATTCAAATCTAAAAAAACAGTTTTACTGCTCCATGCAAACTGATGTCAGCTGGTGGCGGTTTAGTATGGGAAAGTGTTTTTGTTGCGAGCCATGGCTATCTTTTCGATAGTCTAGTTTTTTACATTATTTTAAGTAAATATTATTATTATTAGTAACATAACAGAATTCATTGATACGCGTGCTGGTAAATATGATCAAAATGTTATGCATAAGGTGCCATTTGGCTCGGCATTGTATCTCTATTCTATTTCTCATGATAAATACCTAAAATAAATAAAAATACTTATTATTCGATTTGGTCAAAAGGTATTTTATTTTGAAAAAGTATTTTGAAAATACCTATTTTGCATTTAGCATTTGAAATACAAAACGCAAAACTATTTTGTATTTTGCATTTGAAATAGTAAATCTAAAAAGTATTTTGCATTTTGTATTTAAATGATTTTTTAAAACGATTTTGAACATCTCTGACTATATGAACTATAAAACAGGAAAGAATCAATTACCTACTTTTAAAAAATCAAAACTTTGTTAATAAACAACTATTTTAATAATCTTTATGTTATTTTGTTTATGTTGTTTTTTTACTAACAAACATCCAAATCTACAATGACACGTTTATAATATTAATGAGTTTAGAAAACATTAGTCAATAAAGGCCAATTATATTGCTAATTATTGTTTAGTAATATAGTAACTTAATAACCTGCTGGTTCATTGTTTTGTTTGTAAACCGAAAGCATGTACTAAAATATTTTAGGAAAAGATGTATAACTTATTACATTCTATTTTTCAGTCTTTAGCAGCAAGAGACGTTTGCACCAGATCAATTTACCAAGTCGAGAGGACAATCCTCGAGCCTATCTTAGCTGATTACAAGTTTTCTTTCATAAAAAAAATTGGTAACTAAGAATCTTTATTTTTCATTACTTCTCTTGGTTTAGTATGTTTGGAAGTTGATTTCTATTATTCGAAGTTTGCAATGGTTAAAGATGTCTTGTTTCAGATGAAGCTAGGCCTCGTTGCAGTCAAAGCCCCCCATGCCCCACCCGCGCCCTTGGGGTCAATACCAAGGAGGCATAACCGAAAACGAATGCGGATAATTAAAAAGAAACAAGAAAAAATAACTTACATGTGCCAGAGAACTCCGATTAACTTATAAACATATCGTAAATGTAAATATTTGTGTAATTTTTTGTTGTTCCTTGATGCTCTTAATCACCAATCCGTTTTATATTATAACGCCTACACCAGACTGTTATTTTAATTTGACTTTAAACATAAATTTTATCATAGGAAAACAATGTTACTCGTATTACTATAAATTAAAAATACTCTATAGTAGACTGTAAATTCTTAATTAATGGTGTGTTCGCTTTTATTAACGATTTTTGATTATAATTTTTATTAAATACTTTTTTATTAATTTGTCATCGAAAAGTAAGTACGTATAAGCATATAAGTTGTATATTTTTGGGATTACCTTTCAAAACTCTTTCTGTTAATTTTGTCATATTTTTTACGAATACGTTATTTAGCCTATGGCACCCAGGATATCGTTAGGATTCTAACGATACCTTATACTGTGCTCATACATCAAAATCCGTAAAGACGTTTAGAATTTGTGGTGGAATAAAGAAACACATACATACATGAACCCTAAAATCATTACACACATTTTAAGAAAGTCGTGTAAATCACACAAAACAATTTCTTTCACTCATATACCTTTAAATCAGCTTGTAGACAAATATACCTATTTTATTTTAGTTATATTGGTTATAAGGTGGTTATAAAGTTTTCTTTTTTTTGCACTTTTGTGCACAAACAAAAAAAGTGATCTACATTTTTATTTTACTCGAGTTTTGTACAGCTTTTACAGTTAGACGGATCAATCGGGCCCTGGTTTGCCCCCTAGATCCGGAGCTGCTAATACTAAATACGGCTACTTAAAAAAAATGACCCCCAGGGCCCCAACACGTTGGCAATAGTTTTCCTATTTCCAGACGGGCTACGGCTACTACGGCGTAGTCGTCTCGCTACGAGAATGCTACATTTGTGTACTCAAAACGATTGGCTAGTACATTTGTATATTTTCTAATCGCTTAAAAAAGATAGAGGTACATAAATTAAACTTATTTCAAAATATAAACATGCATGATAAACAACCAAAAATGCATCTACAATCATAAATACAATCTATACACAGTGTTTCATTTATATTTGTGACACTGAGGCAGATAGCTAATATTTTATCGTGCATTCCATTTTCACTATTTAAGAGTAAGAATTCCAGTTAAATAAACAATGAGGCACATCACAGAACCTTTCTCTTTGCAAAGCTGTATGTAATTAGAATAGCGGCAATGTTTTTCCATTTTAGGTATTGTAATTAACCACCTTTTAAAAATCAGCTACCTACATTCTTATCGTAATTAATACTCAGAAGTACCTACCCTATCGCAAAATTTATTATTAAGTAGACGTTCTTTTGTTTTCTATAGTTTACAACATGTTTTGTATTCCTCTAACAGCGTACTCCAGTTATTATTATTGTTATCAAATAAACAATGAAACGAAGTTTTACCACTTACCTGAGTACTTGTTACCTTTATTGTATGACAGAATACCGCAAGATAAGATTAAGCAAAGGGCGGCTGTTATGTGTAAGGTATATTAGTTTATCAAAATTTTACAACAGCACCGATTCTCAACTTCTGGTTGTTACTTAAATGGTTCAGGTAAATAGTAAGGACATAGTTTACGTGATTTCTTAAAGATTTTCAGTAAAACTGTCTAATTAGGTACATAATACGCCTATACCTAGGTAATATGGAAATCCGAACCCGAGTTTTCAGATTAATGTTAATAGACCATTTTATACATTTTCTAGACAATTCAGGTATTGTATAAAATGACTACGTATTATTAGTTCGCAAGTACCAAACAAAGTATGTGCCGTAAATTGATTGCTTTGAATTAGACGCTTGAACTTTTTACACTTCCAAGGGACCGTATACTTAATACTGAAAAGTGTCCGTGAAAAGGATTCTCGACAGACGAACACCGAAGTAATCCTAAAATAATTTATTCTCTTCTATTTGCCCTACTAAAAATTAAGACCCTATTTTGAGCTAATCAATGAAAAAAATTTACATGCACAGAAATTCATACATTTAAACACTTCATTGGTCATAACTAATGGGTAAGGACGGTCATACGCCAGTAAATGAAATGTTTTCATTCATATAAAGAGTGTCCCGTGACTCAAAGATAACCTTGTAAGGATAACATAATTATTTTCTATTACATCGTAGTGAAATCTTTTGAGTCTACACACTGTGGTTGTAAAACTGATCAAGCATACGTGAAGGAGACAAAATAGAAATTATATTGTTAAGCGGTCTCACGAGACAGCTTGGATGTTAACGGGTTAATGAGTTTATGTAGGTAAAGTAGCTAGTAGTAGTTAGCAGGGGAATTTTGCTGCCACTTAGACTCTCCCTGACAAAATACATTTCATTAAACTGTGTTATCTGTTATAACTTTATAAGAAGACAAAAATAGTTTTATAAATAACAAGAAAGGTTAGGAAATATTTTTCGACGGTAGGTACGATACCCGTGATTCTTCTTAGGTACTTGTCAAAAAAATAGGGGGGTTTGAACCCCCAAAAGTGCCTGCGGCCTTGATTTCACCGGTGTGCAGCATCTTGTCCAGCTCGGCGACACAGCGGCAAGCGCGCGCGCAGGTCGTACGGCTCTGGCCGCGCCCGGCAGAACAGCGTTGCGCGTGGGGCATGTGACCCACCGGTGAATGGTCCTAGGCCTCCGTCGAATAACTCTTCAACTGGAATATTTTTTGTTGAATCCATTAACACTGTTTTTAGTGTCTATTTTATTTGGGGTGAATTTTGGCATCTATTTAGCAATCTATTTTTCCCTACCTAAAACATTTTAAATCTGATCTGACGACCTCTGTACACGACTTGGCGTCGCCATCTCTGAGATCCCGGGTTCGAAGCCCGGTTGGGTCGATGTAGATAACAAAATTTTCTATATTATCTTAGGACTGGATGTTGTGGTACTGTCGTTGTATGCTGTCCAATATTTATTTATCTGTTAACATTGTTATACCTAACATTGACTTCAAAATATGCTATTGATTTTATTTTACTACCATTATTATAAGATAAAATTAAAAGGCTAAAGGCATCTTCATACATTTTACGACTTACACAAAATATTACGGTTATAGGTACATGAAATATAGCCGAACCCGTATATAAGTAGGTATTTCTATGACTAATGGTCTATTTTCAACCAGTAACAAAATGACATTCTTACCGGCGTGTATTCTTTTATGGGCATTTACATCATCTCAACTTCCTCTTCTCCACTTGATTTGAAAATCCTCATGTTGATTTCGCACGCTCTGACGTAGGTAATGCAATCGCGCTGGCTGGCACGTCATAGGATGATGAGACATCTCGGGCACCACCGCCAGACGTCGTCCGCTGCGAGACACAGCTCCTGTACACTCTCCTACTTGTTAGGTGCTTCCTTATTCCGATCTTCTTTACGACTTACACACTTTAAATAGTCACCCATCCAGCATCGGTCACATAAGTATGTTGTTGTAAAATCGGCATTTGCTGTTCCGGTGGCGGTTGCCACCACATGCTCCCAGTAAGCAGTTGATGTATCCTTGAGTGGCCCTCGCGTCAACACGCTTCCACACTCTGATCAGCTCGTTCCGCTCTTGATGTCAGTGGCCGTTGATGGCATTTGTAAATTAGATTGTGCCTTACTTTTTCGTGCCATCCTCTGAAAACGGCAACCGCATTGCATCTTAAAGTAATCTACACACGAACTGATCACGCTCGTTTTCGTTTCAATTTGCACCGAATCACAAAATCGAAACCATATTATAAATTCCGTTTTAAAACACCGTTTGGCGACACTAATGAAAAATTTGAACGGTCAGACAAAATGGATGCTGGCAAACAACGCCGCATCATTCCACTAGGCTACTACTGATATTAAAGTTTAAGGAGGCACTTTACCGGTCACACTCGCAAAACAAGGTCCAATAATTGATAATGTCGAATTATACATCGTGAAATAATTTTTCGTAACTCGCGTTTGAACTATAAACCAAACAAAAACATCTCCGTTGTTATTTTGTTCTGTTTGAAATGAAACAACACACGGGTTCACGTTAATGTAGCAACTAGATTTAGGCATACCCACATATTATTTAATTTAACTAAGTAACCTACTTAACAGGAAATCACTTTATATTGGTTTCTCGAGATAAGCATCAGGTGACTAATCATTTTCAGTTATGCAATCCCTTTCTCTTACCTCACATTAACTATATTTTTTTACTCTCATTATAATTTGGTTTAAAAACTTCCTTCGAGCTTCTACAATTTACTAACTTGAAAAAAAAAACATAATAATCAAAAATACAATTTATTAAGCGTACAATATGCTTAAACACTACACAAACATACTGGAACATACAATATCGAATGATATTAAGTCACTTTGAATTTCTAAAGGCAACATATTTCGTTAATTATGTAAGGCACATTTAAATACATTAAGCATAAACCAATGTATCTATTGAAACGTTCACAAAATATCTTATAAACTAATTACATATAAAACAAAAAAAATATTGACAATGATTAATTGTGAAAATAACATCCCTTTTTAGGGTTTCGTAGACAAAGGGTACCAAGAGCACTGGGAGCCTATTATTAAGCTTATTATGTCTATCGATTCCTACTAAAATAAGTAGACGGTTGAAATGTTCAAAGAATTTGTGGTACATAATACCGGATACAAAAGGTCGATGCTTGGGATCTCGTTAAGTAATAAAATCCAAAACGAGGTCGTCTGGTACAAGACCAAAGTAATGGACATAGTCCAAAATGTAGCAAGCTAAAGTGGCAGTGGGCCGGCCACATCTGTCTCAGGACCGATGAAAGGTGGAGGAAACGGGTTTTCGAGTAGAAACCGCGGATCGACAGACGTAGTGTAGGACGCACCCCAGTTCGATGGGCCGATGACCTTAGGAAGATGGCAGGCAGCTGGCTGGATGAAAGAAGCAGATCATGCTCTGGGCTTACGTCCAGCAGTGGACTGCAATAAGCTGACAGCTAATGAAGACCTAAAGGTTGTCTGGAAGAGATCGCTATTAGCGATAAGACCGCCTAAATTGTTCATCTTTCTGTAAAAATCATGTGTATTTTACTTGTATGGTGTGCAATAAAGAGTATCTATCTATCTATCTATACCGGCATGTCTAAGTATACAACGTGTAACTCCAAACACGCAAAACCGTTTAAGAGATGAAGAAGCTGCCCAAATACAACCACTTTCTATATGGGTTCAACTTCCAAAAATATGATTTCCCATACAAATGATTTATGTGACCAAGTTAGGGACAGATTTTTATTTTCATTGTTGAAAAAGTCCCTTACAAAGTTGTTGTATGTGGGCACCAGAATCAGCCCCTAAGAATTGCATATTCGGAGTTACACATTTTAAACTCATTATTATAGCGGTTAATAAAGACAGAAACAAGTCATAAATTAAGGAGGACACACATCCATATACAAAAAACATAGTTTATTCAATGGTTTGTTTTTCCTCTATTTTAAAAACGGTACCTACATATAAGCGTCGAATTTGGCGTGATCATAGTGAAGACTTAGTGAAACAAAAAAAACCTCTTTCTCTCTGTCTCTCGCTAAGAATCTTGAACTTGGTGCGCGAATTTGACTCAAACGTGAACTAGGCTGTTTTCTGCTATTGGTCTCAGTATTACTAAAGAATTATCTGTCATTGTTTTCCAATTTCAAATGTATTACAAGTTACAACTAAATTGACAAACAACATGAATAAATTCTTAGAAGTAAAAAGTTACAAAATAATTACTACTTAATTATACAAGTGTTTTGGTTTACTCACAGCATTGAAAAGAATCAAATAATTTAATGTTTTAAGTTTTTTTTACAAAGCTAAAGATAAAACAAACTTAATATTTAATTATAAAACTTTATATTTGGGTTACGTAATGATTTGATTCTTTTCAAGATTAGTCTAAAATAATTATTGTCCTAATTTAATGATCAATTATCACTAAAATGGCGGTCTTAGGAAAATACTCCTTAAGTTTTAAAAAATAATATAGAAAAAGAAAACCGACTAAACAATTAATATTAAGTAAATACATTGATTTGATTCGCTTAGTAATTATTGCCTTGTATTTTTATATATTTGAAAGATGATTTTGTTTTTTCGAATCCATTTACTTTTATCTATTTCCCTTAACAAATTTAAAAAAAAACACCTATTCTAATAGATAAGAGATATCTATCATGATAAGTACACAATTTACCTACACAAATCCTAGCAGTTGTCCTTGAATGAATTTTAAACAAGACTGAATTTCCTCACTGTCCGCTACCATACCATGCAATTTGTCTTGAACGTCGATTAAAACGTCTTGACTAAGCCCACCTTTCTTCAGAGCCGTCATGCAATAATTTGTCAGCGCCCTGAAGCACTGTTTCCGCTGAGCGTTGTGCGGCTGATTTTCCCACACCGGTGTAGCCCTCACGTAACTCCACGCTATAACAACATACTCTATTACCGATTCCCAATGTTGGGATTCCACTAAAACCTTTCCTTGATCGACAACGCACTTTTTGAAAGCAACTAAGTGAGTCGCCACGCGGGAGTACGCAGGGGAATCCGTTTTAGAAGTAAGACGGGAGGTTGGAAGACTTTTGAAGATGTTTGACTTCAAGTAGTTTAGTCTTTCTTCCATAGGCGACAAGTCGGGTACGGGCATGTCCTTACGAATCTCGTCTTCCACTTCAGGATGTTTGTATGTTATGGTTTTGATCATGTTGATAAGTTGAGTGGGACTTAATCCTTTTAGGGCGACATCTATAGACCCTTTGAATTCTGATAGCTTCTCGACCCTCGATCGTTTTGATGGTGGCGTCCCTTTGATGGGGCTTGTTATTTTAAACTTTTGCGGCGTGCTGATGTCTGAAAAGTCTATCTTCTCTGGTGTTAACGGAATCCTTTCTACGTCACCCAACAGTAGACGTTTCCGCGGGGTAGAGCGCAAAGTAACCCCTAACTTTGGGGGAGAGAACCGACCGGAGTTTTTAGGAGGGGTTCGTATTACTGAATGAAACGAGGAGTTGCGTTTCAAGTCGATGTCGGGTGACCATGTAGTTGGCAAACGTTTGCGCCCTGTAAAAAAAAAACAAGTTGCAACAAAACTGACAAAAGCAACACTTTAAATCAGAAGATCACATATTTTCACTTATGTAGAGCTTAGATCAAGTCTATGTAATGACGGCGACCGTCTTGTCAAGTGGTTCGCGCTCCGGAATACAAAGACAGCGGTCGCGGGTTCGAATCCAGCAATTGTGATAAGCATAGCAGATATAAATATTTGTACCTAAGGCATGAATGTTTATAAATGTATTAACTATGTTTATCCAATATAGTACAAGCTTTACAGTTTGCTTAGTTTGGGACTAGATTATTGGTGTGATTGTGAAAATAATTATTTATAACTGTTGCCCGCGATTTCGTTCGCATGGTCTTTAGTTTACAAAAAAAAAATGATCCTACCCACCCTAATCACCTAGCGGTATGAAATATTATTTACGACCTATTTTCAGGGGCTGCAGCGGCGTGACGCGCAGGGAGCTTGGATCTAAGTCTATGTAGATATTGTTACCTCGCTGCTGTATCAGTAGCTCGTCAGGCGAGGGGGCGGGGCTGAGGTAGCCCGCGGGCAGGGCGGGCGAGCGCTCGCGCGTGTTGGTGAGCGGCTGCAGCGGCGTGACGCGCAGGGAGCTTGGATCTAAGTCTATGTAGATATTGTTACCTCGCTGCTGTATCAGTAGCTCGTCAGGCGAGGGGGCGGGGCTGAGGTAGCCCGCGGGCAGGGCGGGCGAGCGCTCGCGCGTGTTGGTGAGCGGCTGCAGCGGCGTGACGCGCAGGGAGCTTGGATCTAAGTCTATGTAGATATTGTTACCTCGCTGCTGTATCAGTAGCTCGTCAGGCGAGGGGGCGGGGCTGAGGTAGCCCGCGGGCAGGGCGGGCGACCGCTCGCGCGTGTTGGTGAGCGGCTGCAGCGGCGTGACGCGCAGGCGGTCGAGCCGCGCGGGGATCTCGGCGAGAGCGGCGCGAGTACGGCGCCCGCCTTCGGGGGTCACCGCGCCCTCCATATTTTGGGTCTGGGCAGAATCATCCGATCTCGTTAGTGATCTTTTTAGATACAGTTTGTGCAAGAATAAGCAATATTTCTTCATTTGATATGAGTCATGTTAAGTCAACCTTATAAGTTGCTTCAGAAAACATATTAGACTGCTTTTCTTTGAGAGAAAAAATATTTCTTAGCAATGTGTGCTCTATTGGCTGTTATGGTATCCTGGAAATCTTATTTCGTAACATCAGGTTGTACATTAAGGCTTTGTAATAAATTATTGAGAATTCAAAACCAATATTTAGATAAGACAAAGAAATTACTCAATTATCATTTTATAATTTTATAAAACATGTGACATTTGTAACTTTTTAAATTTTTGATACCTATAGTAAAAATAAATTTAGGTTTTAAATGACAAAACATAACATATATACTAGTTCCTAAAATTAATTTATAATTTTGATGATAGTTATTTGGTATAACCCTATGTGTAGACTGCTAAAGTTTTTTTTTTCTTCTAAAGATTATAATTGTTTTGTTTTTTCCCTAACAGTTAATATAAATTAATAATAACAGATTGGTCATGGAGTTACAAAAAACATACATCAACAATTATAATTCATAATATGTGACAGAAAGCTTTTTATTTAAACTCATTAAGCATCTGTAATCGTGACACAATAGAAATGACATTATTATAAGGTCTCATAAGGCTTCGGTGTTAACAAGTTATAATGGTGAAATGACCTATTAAAAATAATTAAGACCAGTTCTTTATAAAATAGATACAATGATGTAAATTAGGAGATTGTTTACCTGATTACCAGATCTACATATTGTTGTTATTACCGCATAGTGTGATACATATTTTAAGTCTTCAGCCCAGCAAAACGTAAAGCAATAGAAATTTTATATGCAGTTTCATGCGACCTCTTAGCATCCATTAGGTTAGGAACGATGATAAAATCTTTACTTAAGAACAGAATACTGCAATGCATCAACATGCTAAATACTGCAATGCATAACATGTCAAACTGCATGATGCTCAGTTCGGTTTCCGGTCTGGGCTGTCCACTGAAGCGGCCATATTGGGGTTAAAGCACGCTGTCAAGTATTACACTGATAGGCACACACCTATCTATGCTTGTTTTTTGGACTTGTCCAGGGCCTTTGACCTTGTGTCTTACGACATACTTTGGAAAAAGTTGAAGGAGACTACGGTGCCGCCAGAGCTCGCATTCATCATTAGATACTGGTACTTGAATCAGGAGAGCAGGGTGCGCTGGGCGGGGAAGCTTTCGGATCCGTGCAGGCCGGAGTGCGGGGTGAGGCAGGGGGGCCTGACCTCGCCCATACTCTTAAGCCTGTATGTGAACGCATTGATCGAGGGACTCAGTGGTACGCGTGCAGGGTGCTTCGTTGACGGTGTATGTTTTAACAACATAAGTTACGCGGACGACTTAGTGCTGCTGGCCCCTTGTGCACTCCGTAGGTTGCTTGGGGTGTGTGAGTTGTATGCTGCGTCAAACGGCCTTGTATACAATGTGAAAAAGACGGAGTACATTGTCTTCAGGGCGGGTACCAAGTGCCCTTATAGTATACCACCATTTTTACTTAATAATAAGCCGATAAACAGGGTACACACTTTCAAATATCTTGGACACTTGGTAACAGACGATCTGAAAGATGATGTAGACATGGAGAGGGAACGCAGAGCTTTGTCAGTCCGGGCAAACATGCTGATCCACAGGTTCTCACGATGCACGGCAGCAGTCAAGATAACGCTGTTCAAAGCGTATTGTACGTCACTGTATTCTGGGTCTCTGTGGTTCAAATATACCCAAAGGGCTTACAATGCTCTGCGGGTCCAATATAACAACGCATTCAGGGCGTTGTTGCGGCTGCCGCGCTTTTGTAGCGCGTCATCAATGTTCGCCGAGGCCCGGACAGATGGTTTTGACGCCACTTGGCGAAAAAAATCTGGCTCACTCTTGCGCAGGTTGCGCGGCAGCCCCAACATCATTCTGCGTGCGATAGCCGATCGGCTAGACAGCCCACTTGTCTGGGCTCAAGCCAAACGTACCAAATCGTTGTTAGAAATTAAGTACTAACATAGGTTAAGTTATTGTTACTAACAAATTGGGCCTTGTTGTCACTAATAAAGATTTGAATTTGAAATTTGAATTTAATAAATTCAAAGATAGGTAGTTGATGGCAAGAAACATGGTAGTGTTGTAATAAACCGCGAAGTGGTATATTGATTGATTCCATTGAAGTTGAAATCCATATAATGATTTTGATGAAATTACGACTATAGAAACTAAGCCAAACCAAATTATATGAAGTTACTATCCAGTCACCACAACACAACCCTAAACACGAACTTCCTGCTGCAAAATAAGTTATAGTTAAAGAAATACAAGAAATTATAGGTATACACAGAAACAATTTGAACATTTTACCTATTTGTTACTTTAACACGCACTCCTCGGCGATTAAAATCCAAAAATTTACCCTGAAACTGTTTTATTTACCAAAACATAAAAATTGGCGGAAAAACTGACAGATGCACGCACAACGGTGTCAACGGTCGCCGTTTTTTTTTTGTTTGATTGAAGTCACTGGCATAAAAAATAATATAAACTGGCTATATTGTGTGGCTAGTAATCTAGTATGCCCATTTGAAGCGCCAGTAGTATCTGAACCTAGAACTAATTTTGTCGTATATAGCGTAGTAATATCGGTTTAACTATTTATAGATATATATCAGATTATGAGACTAAAAAGATCGAAAAATGTTACGAATATCGACTGGGGGACATTACTAATTTAGTTTCAAGTTCCGATACTATGCTAAAATACAGCTACAGCGCCAAAATGGCGAAAATAGGCATGATTTCATTGATAGCAGCTAGTA
Source organism: Anania hortulata (assembly GCA_963576865.1). NCBI lineage: Eukaryota > Metazoa > Arthropoda > Insecta > Lepidoptera > Crambidae > Anania > Anania hortulata. Next base: position 6,657,848 of record OY756400.1, read on the forward strand.
GATATGGAAATAACATTATTTTACATTAAATTATTATAGTTACAGTGTGACTGTGAAGTATGTGGGTGGTTGCCTAGAATAGAACAACCAAAATATAACTGTTTTGCATTACAACAAAACAATGTGTCGGATAAAACACAGTGTTGGGTGAAGAAGCAGTTGTTGATCTTTGCCTATTCTTGTCTATGGAATCAAAAACTTACCCCTATTGTCCTTGATTAGGTTACCTTACTTGACACCAGGTGGCGCCACTTTGTATGCAGTCTGGCGATTTGAAACCTGTCAAAACTCAATAGTCTTTCACCAGCAAGGCCTTGCTGCAACACTGTGTTTTATCCGACACATAATAATTGTTTTGTTGTAATGCAAAACAGTTATATTATGTGCCTTTCTAAAACACAGTGTTGGGTGAAGACCTGTTTGTTATCTGCTGGTGTCAAGCACAACGCTATTGATGAGATAAAAAACAAAAATAAATAATCATAATATTATATTGTCATAAAAACAAATTAAGTTACATTAATAGAAACTATTTCTTTCTCATTGTTTATCACAATACTAAATTAAAAATCACAGCTTTCAACGAGATCAATTGAAATAATAGTAAAAACAAAAGAATTAACTTCAAAACTAAATCAACAATAAGTTAGAGAAACTTATGCAACTTAATAGAATAAACTTCTCTTAATCAGGATTAATAAAGAAACATAGGTATTTAGTCTTTAATCTAAACACTTTTAAAATTATTATGTAATAAATCAGCACTAGAATTATTAATGTATGAAGTATCTTGAACTTCACGACAATAATGGTTTTTAAAAGTTTGAGCACTTCTCCAATTTGCTCTTTCTAAGATCTCTTCCACAGGTCTATTCTCTAACCAACCTCGAGATGAAACCGCAGATCGGATACTTCCTGGAGAGGCATCAATTCCAACTTCTTTGAAAATAGTCTTGATCCAATTCGCTATATTTGTCCTAGAAGCTGGTTTAACTATACCAGTTACAGATATGAACAGACTTTTGATTTCTGTCTGAGATCGTCTAACCATGGAGACCTGAATCAGTTCCTGAATATGGCTTACAGGGCATATAAGATCATCCGGATGCTTGATCAACAGCCAACCTGATTGCCTGTGAGTGGAAGAGTCTGTTTTGGATCCAAATCTTGGCCATAATGTCATCCTATCAGACTGTTCTACTAAGCTGCCTTCAGATATATCCAACAGAGTAAGGTCGTGAATTCGACGACCAGAAGCAAGAAGAAGAATCAGAGCAGTTCTTCGTGATAAGTCAAATAATGTACCTGTGGATGGGCTGCTTTGCAGCCAGTCAAATAAAATCTTTATATCAAAAACAGGAGGTCTTTGCACATCTGACTGCGCAAGAGAAATGGCCTTTAGAATTTGGTGAACAAAAAAGTTCTTTGAAAAGTTTTCATTTGAAGTAGCACAGAAGGTAGAAACTGCTGACTTATGTAAAAGTATAGTCTTATAAGCAAGCTTATCTTCTAGGAATAGTTTTGCCAAGAACCTAGCAACCTCGTTACCTGAAGGAGTGCTAGGATTTATATTATGAGAGTTGCACCAAGAAATCCATCTTTTAATAGGGCCTTTATATGTGGACAAGGTGGACTCACGCCAACTACGTTTCAATAACCCTTTCTCCTCAGAAGCCCAGTGGTTTATTTGCTCTCCCCACCCCCAATTTTCCATGCTAGGAGAAAAAGCCTGTCTACTTGTGGAGGGGTCCGACCCGTTGACTGATCTACCAAGGTCTTCCGCAGATCCTCTATCGGCAGTGGGTCCTCCAGAGCTCTGCTCCGGAGATCTGGGAGCCAAAAGCATTGTGGCCATTGGGGAGCTACTAGGATAAATGTTCCCTTGGATACATTCAGGTGTGCTAGAACCTGCGGGATCAGGTTGGGGGGTGGGAACACCCATCCTAACTGACAGTCCCAGGGACGACTGAAGGCGTCCCAAAAAATTGCGGACCCATCTGTCGAGTCCAAAGTGACGTACCTTGGAACGACCGCTGTGGCCTTTGAAGCAAACAAGTCTATGTCTGGAACGCCCCATACTCTGAATATGGCCTCCGTGGCCTGGGGCAACAGATGCCACTCGGGAACTGCTCGACCTCTGGAAAGGCGGTCTGCTATCCCGTTTAGTGTTCCAGGTAGATATCTCGCCGAAAGCATTATTTCGAGCTGGTCTGTCAACTGTAGAAGTTTGGTGGTCAGATTTAGAAGAGCCAAAGAACGAGTACCTCCCTCGTTCCTGATGTACGCTACTAGCGTCTTGTTGTCTGACTGAATCAGTATGTGGGCTCCTCTCAGTACATCTTTCTGGTCTAAGACTGTACCGTACACTGCATACATCTCCTTGAGGTTGGAGTGCCATTTGCTTTGTTTGGGCGTCCATTTTCCTGATAGGTACAACCCGTTTAGTTGAGCGCCCCACCCTGCATCCGCTGCGTCGGTGGACAGGAAGTGTGTGACTTCCTTTTGGCGTAAAGGTCTGGCAGCGCAGTCTACTGCTCTGCACCACCATTTTAGGTCCTGGTGAACTGTTGGAGGCAGAACTCTTCTGTCTCCCCAATGGCCCCTATGGAATTGTCTCAGAAACAATTGCATCCTGCGACAGTGAAGCCGTCCTCTGCGAACGGTCATTGTTGCAAAATTTAGATGGCCTAAAAGACTTTGGGCCTCCCTTAATGTACATGTTAAATTTGCTGTCTCTATTTTTGCTAGTAATTGTTTTATATTTTGAACTTTTTTCTGTGGTAATGTCATTGTGTTTCTGAGAGTGTTCCACATTATGCCTAAATATTCCAGTTCCTGTGTAGGTTCTACAATACACTTTGGGTAGTTTACATGCCATCCCAATGTCTCTAGCAATCTCAGTGTCTCCGCAACCTGAGAAACTAGGATTGACCGTACTTGATGTGCCAGTAAGTAGTCGTCCAAATAAACGAGCATTCGAATACCCTTGGCACGTAGGGTTTCCGCAACCCAATTTGACACTGCTGAGAAAATTTGTGGTGCCGAAGAGAGGCCGAATGGTAGGGCCGTTAGTTGTAATATCTCTTGGTCGTATATGACTCTGAGGAACCGTCTGTGAGCCTCTGCTATGGGCAGGTGAAAATAGGCATTCTGAAGGTCGATTTTCACTAACCAGTCCTGGTCCTGCAAAAAGTCCACAACATCTGTTTGGGAGACCAGATGAAAGTGTTTTGTAGCTACATGTGTATTGAGACTGCGAAGGTCGAAGAATATTGGTCTCATTCCACCGTCTGATTTTTGCACTAAAAACATCTTGGAATGGAAACCTGGATTCAGAGATGGTGGTCGTTCTAGAATATTTTTGTCCTTGAGATCTTTGATCATTTTTGTCATTTTGGGTGAAACTTTGGTTGAAAATTTTCTTTGAATGCTTTGGTAAGGAAACTGCAATGGAGGTTTTATTTTGAAAGGAATTTTGCAATTCGAAATTATTTTTAGTATGAATTGGTTCGCTCCCAACGATTGCCAAACGTCTACATGGTTTCTCAGGCATCCTCCATTGAAGCTTCTTCTCTGACTGTCAATTTTGTTTAGAATTGTTATTGGATTGTTCTGGGTTATGGTTTCTACGAAAGGGCTTTTTAGGAACAAACTTAGATTTTTTGTCCTGAACTTTGAAATTAGAGCTTTTGGTGTGAGGTGGTCTATTGTGTCTTTTAAAAGAATTAGGTTCATTGGCCTGTTGAGATTTTCTTTTTAGGTAATTTGGGGTATCTAACCAGGTCTGCGACCCACCTAAAGATTGAATAATTGGCTGGAGAGCTTCTCGGCTAAACAAATATTCTGAGCTCGGAGGAACATTCTGCAAGGTTGCTCTGAGATTAGTGTTTCCTATCTCTTTTAATATGCGATCACGTCTGAACTCAATGCACTCTGCACGCTTACCGCATATCATTTGCAGAGTTACTTCTATATTTTTAGAAGTAGGAGAATCAGGGCCAAATGTAGTAGAAAATTTCTCAAACAAATTATTTACATTTAACTTAGTAGGGTCTTGTGCGGCCCAATCTAAAATTTCTTGCAAGGATTTTTGAATAAGATGCTTCTGCTCTAAAACGCTATTAGACAGACCGGCCATAAGGGTCTCTGTGGAAGCTAAATAGTCTTTGGTTTTATTAAAATGGCATAACTCATCATTTAACTTTAAGCCTGTAAACCCAGGCGAAGCCAACTGTGCTTGCATAGCTTTCTTATAGCGAATGCCCTTCCAGGCCTGCGAATCGAATTGTTGCAGCTTCATAAGTTCTCTGAGGCGCTCTGGGTTTGCAGGAGGTACAATTTTCCTATCGTCATGATCAATTTTAACATCACCTAGTGATAAATTCGATACGGTTGAGGTAGGTAAAGTCAAAAAGGTTTGCGGTTCGACATCACATTGCACATTATTTAAAGAAAGTAATTGTTGCTGAGATGTAGAAGGCAGATTGTGTGCAATATAATTTGAAATACATTCCATCTGAGTCATCAAGGTATCGACTCGTGGGTCGTAGTAGTTCCGAGATTGTGTAGATGATCTCGATTTAGTGTACTTACGTCTTTTGTTAGGAGGTGGCGACGCAAATCTTTCATCCTCCGAGGATGAAGATGAGGATTCCGAATCCAACTGAGCCGAAGCCCGTCCTCCATCCGGGGCGACAGCCTCCGACCTCTCACTGTCACCAACCTTCTCCATTGCACTCAGAATTGTTAAAAATAACTGTGTTTTATAACTATATTCACCGTTTTAACACTTTGAGAAAAATTTTTGCTGTTTACGCGGCAAAAATCACAACGCTATTGAGTTTTGACAGGTTTCAAATCGCCAGACTGCATACAAAGTGGCGCCACCTGGTGTCAAGTAAGGTAACCTAATCAAGGACAATAGGGGTAAGTTTTTGATTCCATAGACAAGAATAGGCAAAGATCAACAACTGCTTCTTCACCCAACACTGTGTTTTATTAATCATTTCAGCCATAGGAAGTCCACTGCTGAACATAGGCAATGATGGGGAACCATTGACTTTCAGATTGATAGGTTGGAAAAGAAAAGAAAATCTTTAAAATCATATGCAATGAATTATATCAATTTATATTTAATGTTGTATCGAAACGTCAAAGTATCACAGCATTGTGTAGTTCGTAGTTGTAAATTACCGGTCATATGCCATTTAAATATATTTATTGTCACGATGGTCACATTTTTTTTAGTATAAATTTAAAAAAGAAGAATTCCACTAAAGTAAGTTTTAAATGTTAAGTATTTGACAATAAAAACATACAATAAAACATGTAATTGGATCTGGATCTGGATTAAAAAAAACACTCGCGCGTGTGACACTCTTTAGCTTGTTCGTGCAGAAAGATAAATTAATAAACGAACAAGCTCAATGTACAGTCAACCGCAGGTCAACATACCCAAAAAGTTGAAAGTCATTGAACCGATTTTCAACTTTAAGTCCGACACGTAGAGATCAATATCAATTGAGAAAATTTGTCGTCTTATAGTAGGTTGACAAGCTGTTGTCTGTACGGAAGGTAATAAATTTAATTAAGTGGTTAACCTATAAATAACAGTTTTTGCAGATTTTAGAAATTTCATTTGGTTATAGATCATTACTACTAAAGTCTGTCTCTCTTATAATAATGCACTTATTTGTGACCAAATATATTTTTTCATAGTTTGTCAATAGAATTTAATGTGACGTTAATGACAATAAATGTCCAAAATGTCCGGTCACATTGAGAAAATGACAAATTTGTTTTGTCATATTGGTCAGACATTTATAACGTGACGGACACTACAACTCTACAAAAATTTTCATTTTTAGAAAATATATAGTATCAAAATCAAATATTAAATATCGTTAATAGTTTACCGATTTCACCCACCGCTATGTGTCAAAATTAGTTCCGAGATCAAAATACTAGTGTAGTGGCGCTTCAAATGAGCCTATTATAAAACTTTAGCTGTCAATTGTCATTTGTACGGGATAGCCAGTCTATGTTTATTTCTAATTTAATGCTCTCATTCATTATTTCACCCTGGTTTGTTCACCTACACTCACTCACTGACATCTGGTTAGTTGAATGGTTGGTTGCACAGATTACTAAGTTGGTTGTCTTGTCACTCGCTTTGCGTTGCCCTTTCTTTCGTGGTTTTTAATTTGTCAAAATTTAAAGAATGGAAAGAAAAGTATTTCTGAAAGTGAATTGGTGGACCTCGTTTGTCTGTGTAGAACTGTTTTAATTAAGTTAATCGGACTAGCCTTTTACTTTCTAATCGTTTTATTCCCTAAGTTGCAATTGTTGCAAATCAACGAAGATTACACGTTCATTATATCTTTTGTTTGTGTTAGCGACTGAATGTTTTATAATCAATTCTAAGCAGTTCAAAAGTACTTTTTATATGTGGATGCTGTTTTTAAACATTTTAAGTGCTTGAAGGAGCCCATAACCTGTCAAAAGTAGTTTAATTTCAAGAAAAAGTGGTGTGTGTAAAACTTAGTTTCGATGTTCTAGACGGTTCTTGTGACAATGGGTGCAGTAGTTCACGGTGTTTAAGAGGATGGAAAGGTTGTCGCATGACTTAAACCTGGCTCTAGAGGAGAGTAACTGCGGCCGGCAAGAGCGGCGGAAGCTAGGGCTCCGACGACGCACTAGGTCCGCCGGAAATTTGCGTGAGTTACTAAAAATACTTATTTTAATAATTAAAATAACATGTTAAAACTTGTTATCGTAAAAGATTTATACAAGTTTAGTTAAAAAGAAGCATAAGCATTTTTTTACCTTATCTAATTCTCCGCAGTCGAAATCAATAACCTGTAGTCTTACTTACATTTAAATGTTAAAAGTGCTTTAACCCGTTAACATCCAAGCGGTCTCATGAGACCTAGAGACCTATGCTTGATCAGTTAACTCCTACACAAACTTAATCGAGACACAATAGAAATTACATTGTTATGCGGTCTCATGAGAATGTTTGGATGTTGACAAGTCAAGACAGTTTATACAGACAGAGACTTACTGCATCAAATTAAATTACAATCTTATTGCAGCGGCCGCTGTAGCAGTGAGTCTGGTGGAAGATGGCAGTTCGAGCAGCCCCCCTCAAGCTCCACTTATCACTCAACCCCTATCAGACTCTGACGACCCCCATCTCAACTTGCACAAATCAAGTAGTCTCAAGTCTAGACAATACTGTCAAATAGGAAACTTCGAGTCTGACTCATTTAATGAAAACTTCTCACCGACGAGGCCCGCTAATGCAAGGAGGAAACGGAAGTATAAAAAGATGCCTGTTGAGTACCCAGATGGAAAACGATCTCCTCCAGTTGAGATACTAAGTATTACTACAGAGGTAAAGCTCCAGACAAACCGATGTGGTCAACCTGTATTTAATAAATATTTTTTTTGTGTGTCCCATAAAAACTAGTTAGATGATTGATTTAGTATGAAGTTTAAAAAAAAAAACTAGTTGGGTCTGTTTCTTTGGCAATTTAGTTTTATAAGCACTAAAATCATAATGTAAAAACCAGCGAAGAGCATTTGCTACCTGTTATCCATTATTAACATAGTACATATAACATAGTACCATCGTGTATTATAACAAAAACTATAAAAATTTAAAATAATTTAAGTACCTAAAATGATTAGGGCAACACTTCATAATGTACAGATTCATAAGTTTAATTTTGTTTGTTCAGAGGAGAACTATGCCCTGCATAAGATAAAATAAACTTCTTAGCTGCTCCCGTGGATTCACTCGCATGGATTAAGGCTTGGCTCACTCTATTTTACTCCCATATGGATTTAAAAAAAATGATGCCAATCTACCTTAGGGCATAAGCAAATGCCAAGCAACCAGTATAGTATAGATAGATAGTATAGATGCTACGCCAGAATAACTGTTACAGATAACTGTTTGTATGCTGGAATCTGGTTCTATGCAAATAAAAAACATCAGACATGGTGAGGAAGGCTATTTTTAAGAATAGTGTCAGTTTTTTGTAATCTTAAGTAAGTATAGAAGTACATCTTTGCATTTTTGGATAATGATTGAGATTGTTTTTTTTTTCAGCCAAATTCATTGCCAGCAACAATCATAATGCAGACTCAGGGGTTGACATCAATTCCTCATATTACCAAACAAAAAGAAAGGTACTTGTAATTGTGTAAGTAAACTGTAAGTTAGGATGTAAAGTTTTTTAATAGCTAAAATGTGTCTTTAAATGTTTCAGAAATGCCTTTTGCGGCAAAAGAAAATGGTCCCATAGAGATAAAGGCGATGTATGCGAGATGAGAGAGAGGTCATTCAGTGGTGGCTGTTCATCTAAGTCAACATTCTTCTCTAAAAATGATTTTAAATGCAAAAAATACGACAATGACAAAAAACGCAAGGAATCTGTGTTACAGCCAGGGAAAATAGTCCTAAAGTCTCAGAATGTTGAAGGTATGAAGTCATCAGCATTTACTAACACGCTATCTCTGCCTGGTAGCTCAAGCTTTAACTTCGTTTATAAGAATACTGGCAAGAACGGAACACCTTTCCTTTCAAAAATAACTGGATACAAAATAACCACAGATTTACCACCTGTCTTTAATCCGACCACGAGCACTGGAAAATATCATTCTCGAAAGTTCAAACTCATGAACAAATCTCACCCATCGCAGTCATTACGGAATCCCCTACAGTTTGAAGATTCGAATAGCGGTATGGACTGCGCTGGAAACGAGTCCAGTTCGCTCAGTAGTAGCGATTCTGATGGCGTTGTGACAAATGACAGTGATAGGGAAGGCGACGACGAACTGACCGACTGGCCTGGCATCGAAGAACTAAAAGTTTTCAATAAAAGCCTCACTTTTAAGTCTTCCAAATCCGTCAATAATAACAACAACAACTCGCCGAACTCCGTGAACATGCCTCCACCTAAACGGTTGAAAAAAGAAAAACATTTGGTCAAAGGTGGCTGGGCCAGTTGTAAGAATAGATTTAAAAAAAAGAGGCCGAAAGTTGATTCGGGAAACGACGATGACGCTATGATGTCCGATTCGAAAACAGTCGTCGACGTAGAAGACGATTTGGTTTGCAAAGAAAATAGGGACATTTTGCAGCCTCACTCGTCGTTTTCAAGTTTTAGCGATATAAAGAACGCTGGCGTGTCGGGTCAAAATGCGAACGAGTCGTTTTTTCAGTCCTTTCAGGCATTTCAGGAGAAATCGGTTCAGCAGGAAGCGTTTAGTCAAACGCCGCGATCAAATTTCTCATTGCAGAAAACGTCGTCTAGCGATTTAAATGTTAGCGAGAAGTCGCCGCAGAGCGATCATTACTATAGCGAGCATTCCATGGGCAATGCGGTGACTGAAGTGAGGGAGATAAGGGCTGGCTGTCGACGCATACGCGAAGAGAGGCCTGGGTTCCTTATCCTGAGTGCTGCTAATGAACAGCTCTCCAAATTCTTGCAAGATTCGTGCCAATCGGAGCTGAAGCTTCCAAGTTTCAATGACCCGGGTGAAAAGGAGAAACTAGAATCGCTCGCCAAGCTGTATTCGTTAAAATTACAAGTCGAAATGGGGCGGCCGATTCTGAGGAAGACGAGGTATGTAAAATACTGCCTATTTACTTATAATTGTAGATTTCGACCTTGTATCCATTACAATGATGTTAAAACACTCGCATTTACAAATTAAGTGATATTTGTAATTGATAAATTAATCAACGCCCATATAGTAGAGCACATTTTTGTAGGGTTTTACACAGTTAATCGGTAAAGTAGTAACACCTGACACAAATTTACTGGAGTTATGCGGAGTACCAAGAATTTATTTTAGTTAACTGTGAAAGTCGCTCAGGTTTACATTGGGTCCACACGAAAGCCCCGTGACCAGACAATAACAAAAACTAATGACAAAAATATAGTTACGCGCTTGCCAGATGGATGGGGCCATCCTCTTGACATTATTCGACGTTGCGCCCCCGACCCACCATGCTTTTCTTGAAGTCAAACGCACGCAGCCAAACGGAAGATCCATGCTACAGTCCGCTAGCCAAGCCACACCCACAAACACGAACCAAAAAATTTGTACCAGTAGTTATATTTAAATATCCATATCCCGCTGGACATAGATGTCCATTCAGTACAGTTTCAGACTCAAGGTCTAGTAATGTGAATAGGAGGCTGACATCCGTCAGGCATACCCATTAAGTTACCTTTAATGATGAAATATTGATCATGTAACTTGCCTCTTACAGTATAATGTATTTCCAGCAACACGATGCAAGCGGTGCGCGTTGAGCATTCCTACCACAACTTCCCGACTGACCACAAACGTCGTTGCTACGGCGATGACCCCGACTCTAGCCTTAGTCTGAGCGAGAATTCGGTCAACTCCATCAATGATTTAGATGAACAAGACCACAACGACCACAAGGCTGGTCCAAACGATATAACACAGCAGGATCTGGTAGATACGTTTTCGCATACGCACGTCGACAAGTCTCTATTGGATCCAGGTGATGTAGATTAAGAAAACTTAATTGGTGCATTGAGTTACTGTTTGCGTGCATGTGCTATTCACTTAAGGATAGGGGGAAAGGTGCGAATGAAAAGGCGCACATTGACGGCAGAAAGACGTTTGACTCGAGAGGTGGGACCTCTTTTAAACTTCAGGTGACTAACACTTACGCGCAAATAACGGAAGGCATGTTTAGTTCAGGGGCGCCCTGCCCTCGTGTAGCGCACATAGGCGCTAAATACTCGCCGAGGTGTGCCTAAGTAAGCGTACGTGAAATCTACATTTTATATCAAACCATTTTTTATTTCTAAACATCATTAACTACTAAAATAGGCGATATCGGTCAAAGATTATACCTTGCTTCTATATAATAATAAAAAAATGCTTTAAAGACAAAAATTATAACTCAAAGCAATATTTCTCAATATTTTCGACAAGACAAATAGCTAAACATACAATTAATGTAATTCTTGGTTAAATATTTGCGTATTTTCTTATTATTTTCCAACAGTTTAATTATTTAAATACTGGAATGGCTTTTAAAACACCAAATAGTAATAGGTAACGCTTTACAAATGGTCTCATGATTCGCAGATTTACAAAATCTAAGGGGCGCTTCTTTGGTTTCGCACTCAGGCGCGGGCCGTGGTCGGGGCGCCCCTGAATTGGTTTAGTGAAGCGTCATATTTTTGAATCAGTCCCGATACTTTATAATAAGAAAGGACTTTACTAAATCAAATAAGGCCTGTCCTAATCGGGGTGTACTCCGCAAAATACAAAGTGTAACCAAAATAACACACATTTTAGTGGCTGGTTCTGCTGCTTAAATACAACAACTTTTTATATCGGGCCAACATCGAAATCTTAGAAAATACCTTCCTTACCCATAATTTTTTGGCGACACGCAGGGGAATATACATTACATATGTCGTGGCCAGATTGTAAAATTGATCATTTCATGATGTGACCGATCATTTCATAAAATGGTTGTATTTCATGATATAGAACAGAACACGCTGACTACATCATGATATTGTGGTCTGTCCAGATCAATGAATACTCAGCGTTTGACGATATAAACAGCTAAACGCACGAATACTTCATGAAATGGTCAAACATTAGTAAACATATCGTAAAATCGTTACATTACCCACCGGTAGAGGCGCTAATGTTGCTTTGTTTTTGTGATGAGTAATGGCGGCGGACAAATATTTTGATCTAAAAGTGAATAATAATGTGTAAATTAAAGGTGAAAGTGCAGGGAAATATCGTTACGACACGAAGCTAAGCGATTTTTGTGAAAGACACTCAAAAAACGAGCGCAACGTCAAAAAATTAAGGAGATCGGAACGTAATTTGAGAGGTTATTTAGCTATTCAAGTGTTTTTATCTATTAGTTTTGTTTAAAAATAATTACTATTGAAAATGTTTAATTTATCTATCGACCAAGATTACAAATATTAAACAAATTCACGTAACTTGTAAACATATTTTTATTTTAATGATATGGCCAAACGTGGATTGACATTTCATCGAATGTTGACGTTTAAATGATATGGTCAGTTTGAGTTGGTCAAATCATGAAATACCACCATTTTATGAAATGATCGGTCACATCATGAATTGGTCAATTTTACGATCTGTCTACGACACATACATTGCTAGATAGTGCCGAATTTTTAAGAGCAATAAGTATCAAAGAGAAGTAAAGAACAATTTATTTTATTTTATTTTTTATTATCTATCTCTGTTAAAAAATGGAACTCGTAGATAATTTAAGATTGTTCCATTAAATTGCAGCGTATGTGGACTGCATAAGGTTCTTGTTGGCGCAGCGTCGGCGTACGCCTGTGATTTATGAATGAGGGCTCACCTGAGCGATTTTTTTCAGAGATTTTAAAGTAAATTTTATTAAAAAAAAATACTAAGATTAAAATTAATTACCTACAATAAAGTTTTTTTTTTAATTCATATTTTTTTCAATTTGGCTCTTCCTTGCAATGGGCTACATATCTTATATCTTAACAGTTGATAGGACGTTTTGGTTTGGAGAATAATATTTTTTATTGAAATTATGATGTTTGTTTGATCCAGTACAAAAAGTTGTTGTATCAGCCCTTATAAAGATGTGTGTTATTTACGTTACACTTGGCATAAATCGCTTTATCCCTCTCTTTCGGATAGCCATATATTTAGTAGTGAGTGAGAGAGACGAATAAAGCCGCGATTGTGGCGGGTCCCTAAGATGTCTGTCTGTATCAGGCCGATGTGCCATAATCATGTAACTGATCGCAAATTATATTTTATTAATTGTTTCATTTCTATTTAAGCTATTTAGTCATGGTTTTGATAGATATTGTTTGAAATAGCTGTCGTGAATTAGATAAATGCGAAGAAAGAAAAGAAAAGAAGAAATGCGAGATGCGCCGAATATGTCTCGATTTTTCCGAATTGTGGAGATACAGAATATACTGTACACTGTTTTCCTAGACTGGCTAATATTGTTAACAATCATGGCGTCTTTTATTATTTTTGCCGAATACTAGACGAGTTACACACTAACGTTATACACCAATTAATCAATATTTACTTATAATGAGCAATATTTCATGACAGGGCGTCGTATTAAAAAAAAATTCGCGTCTCAAATTTTTGCTTTTTTCATGTATGTTAATTATGTTAATAAGTTACAAATTTTTATGCGTTTGGATACCTAGGATTTGGATATTGCGGGAACATATCCTTTTATTAACATTTTCTTAGAAAATCTATTTTTTGAAACTTAATTGATTTTTTTGAGGTAGCCGGTCGCAAAAGGTCAAAAGAACTACCTTAAACAGAGGCTACGGGGCCCACAAGTTCAAAAACACAACACAACTTATCAATCTGATTTAAGTAATTCTTTGAACAATAAAACCTTTCGGAAAAACACAGGGAATTGACTTGAGTTAGTACTTTCTGTTACGAAAAATAAACAATATCCTAAACTTTTATGTTGTGTTCGGGGCATCCCTAAAGTTAATAATATTTCGTATGTTCGTTCATGACAGCTGTTTTAAAACTGAAGTATCACGATTTTCAGGAATGTGTTTATAACACGGACCTAGATCTCTATATCTTTCTTTAATGGATCTCTTTGAATAGGGTGAGTGTTATTTTATTTGTTAAGCTAGTCTTATAGTTTGAAATAATATTCTAAAGTAAATTTTAGTTAGATTTTCGGACAGGTACTAAAACAATGACTATTTTAACACAATAACAGCAAGAACTTTATACAAAAGTGTATGCCTTTATTCATAAAAACAAAAACAGTCGTTATAACCTAGGTGGCTACCATAAACGCACATAAAAAACAAAATAAGGTTAAAGTAATAATGGAAATCGTGGTAAGCCGCTGTGTAAGTTTAAGAACTGACCTGTTAATTTCAGACGAATGGGCTGGTTTCCTGGGTCAAAAAACGATTATTCTATTTAGTCCGTCAGTTAGATTATTAAAAAATATTGGACCCACACTGGGAGCGAAGCGAACCGAAGCTAAGATCGTTTCGCCTCGCTCGTTTCGTTATCGCATCTTTTATGATTCGAATGTTACTGACCATTTTTGGTTATTATAATGCCTGTTAATATTGTAACTTTATGCAAATAACAAAGAAATGTACTCTATCCACTAACAAATTAATTACGCACCGATTTGGTACAATTGTTGTTAATGTTATTAATCCTTACAATACTTGTTTTTTAAATAACAATTTATTACTCATTCCTTTTCATTTTTAGTAGTAACTGTTAAGTATCATTATAATATGTATACAATTTTGAGCGGTAGTCAAAAATCTGTATAAAGAAATTAACTCCACGAATTGCACTTAGAAATGGAAAGCTGTCAAAAATGAATTTATTAAGTACCTACATACGTAGGTAATATGAAACAAAGAAGTACTGCTAGTAAATGCTAGTATTAGCATTTCAACTCAAGTTTTAAAATTGTTCCAAAATGATGTTGGCAGGGTTTATTGAAAAATAGGTGACAGATGTTTAAAGAAATCATAAGAGAGAAATTGTGTAATTTCATTTTCAAGTTCCATATACCAAATGGGTCTGACCCTTAAAAACCAAACAAATGAGAGCTACACAAATCACACATTTGAAAGATGATTGATTACATTAGTTATTTTAAGTAGATTTAGGGACCAATGCCCATTTTAATTGCTAGAAAAACCAGGTCGCTGGTCAGGGGAAGTCGTTACACTTTATGTACTTCACTAGATTATTTTTACGTAATTACTATTTTTCGATGCAGTTTCAAACCAATACAGTAATGGCATACCAATACAGTAAAAAGGCAGAATATAGTAAAGAAAAGACGTCAAACTAAAAGTCTGGCATCGATAGACAATTTTAGAAATTACCTACATACATAGGTTTAAAAGTAATTTTTGTTCAACTCATCAAGCCTGCGTAATCGAGATACTATAGAAATTCCATTGTTATGCGGTCTTATGAGACTGCCGGATGTTGACAGTATTCATCTGCGGTCTGATATGTTTTAGTATGCACAAAACTATAAAAAAACACATTTGACATCCATCTGTCAAAAGTTTTAATCAACTCGTAAATAAATGCGCCGCTTCCCTCTAATGACAGCATTTCCCCATTCCCAATTACAGGGCAGAGTTTAAATTGAGCTACATTATTTTGAACCTTATTCACTTGTCATACGGGCGAAAACCAATGAAATTTTCTACATGCTGGGCCTTGTTAAGGGTTAAAAAGTGCGTTGTTCTTTTTAAAAATGTCATTAAAGGGTTCCCAAATTTTAAAGATGTAATTTAAAAAAAATATTAATAAAAATGACCACAGGTCACCAAATTAAAGTAAATCACATGTGATCGTACCATAGGTATAGGCGTAAACACTACTTAAAGTAGGATTCCAGCTTTCATTTGGCCTTTTATAGCTTAAATATTTGAGCGTGGAAGTTACCGGAAAACTTGTACATATTCGTTCTTCAATGCCATATTGTGCATAAGGATAACGCAGTCAACCTGGGCTGATTCTGGGATGCCAGTATCTTAATTTAGATTCTGAGGCCTTCGCTAGAATATTCGGATATCTTTCTCCAAGTGAGACGAAATGTAAAATTATGGGTGTACAAAATAGTAGGACAAAATAATAGTACATAATTGGCTGCTGATATTATAACTTTTATATCACGAAAGTTACATCATCACTAACGCGCTACCTCGATAAAAATGTATGGAGCATTTTTTTTCACGATTTCGAGTTTGCTCCTACTGTAAAAGTTGTTGTATAACATATGATTATGTCAAGTCGTTATCAGAAGTGCCATCATGTTTTGTACACCTGCTTTTGTATTACTGCGAAACTAAATTTTGTTAACTGACATTTTGTCATTTTTTATCGATGTATTTGATCGTAAATGCCGTCTAAAATGGTCTATTATTCTATGTGGTTTTTTTTCATTCACAAAAGGCAGAATGAGAGCGATGTACTTTCTGTTTTAGAAATGTGTCTATCTCGGAATTAGTCCCACTATTTCGGACACTCATTTGTTGATGTCCCGAAAAATAATCGAAAATTAAAGACTACCTATTTGTAATATAAGTGTTTAATATTGTCTTATTTTAGGGTCTACATTTCAATGGTTAAATGATTCTTTTAATTACTGACTTTTGTGTTGTGAATGTTGTGATAGATGTAAGTAAGTGTTGCATCAAAGACAAACATTATATTTCGCATTTTACGATTGAAAAGTAGACTCCTAAGGCTAACATTCTATATTGTGTTTATTTATAGATAATGTTTAAGAATCATGTTACGATTGGAATAAATATTGTATTAATAATAATTATAAACAAATATACTTTTGAAAATTAAATATCTTATTTCATTTTAAAACGAAAATCAAAACAACGTAGTTATTATCGTAAATATTCGTTTTATTAAATAAAAAATACAAACATAGTGAAAAATAACAATAAAATAATAACAAATGAGCACCAACATACACGAAATTGATATGAAAAATATTAACAAACATAATAAATTCATTTTATTTTAATCTAAATCTAAAACAAGAATCGTTTACCAAGATTAAACACTTGATTATATCAATAAATTCATTTGCGGATGGAATGACTAACTACACTTAAGTGTCAGGTTTCCTAAAAATATATCTTTGTACTGTGATGTATTTTTATGCTTTTCTAGTTATAATTGACACTATATTTTCGTGACATTATCACAGTTATTTTCGTATTGTAAAAATAAATAAGCGACAGAACATAGCATACACCACATGCATTTATAAGTACGCAAAAATTTAACATGTCTTTTTGTGACGAATATTTTAGTAAAAACAGCCTTATCAAGAATCTAATGACTTCAGACTCAAATTTTGCGGTTCTATTCTAGCCAATTGAAATATCTAAGACACATAGTTTAAATACTAACTATACTATGTTTAAGATTTGTGCCGAAACTTTTATTTTATTCGATCACAATTACTTCTAAGGGTAAAACCTACAACCCATGACGCGATTGTATGCACCAAGTTGTTAAATACCAAGTTTTACGGATATATTTTTTTCTAATCCAGTAGAAAATCATTCGTGAAATATTGTGTCAAGAAAAGACACGAGGGTATCACCTACATAGTAGGTGAATATAATACCTACTTATTCAAATCAAGTTAGTAGATGTCACCTATCTATATAAACTCGGGCCAATACCGTAATAGATTTTTTGTAAACAAAACGGTTCGAACTTTAATACCATATTATGATTATGGTAGATGTTATACTTTAAAAAGGTATATAAACATTAACGTATTTAAACATAATTTTGTAAATTACGTAAAAACTTATTTTTATATTAATAATAAGCCCGTAAACCTTGACTTGGACAAGAAAATCGAAACTCTATGCCGATCTTGGCACAAGTATACAAAAATCTAGAAATCGATTCGAGGTATTTCAAATAATAATTTTAATTCTGTTACTTAAAAACACCTTTCGAGACAGTTGATCGACACAACATTCGAATGATTTATACTTCATTTTTTGTTTTTTACTCGTGTACAAAAATCGCGTCACGCATTAGTTTAATTAAAACCTTAGGCCCAAAACAGACGGCGCAACCAAACTCATTTGGCAAAAGCGTGTCGAATTCGATGAAACGGTTTCAATGCACCTAATCAGTGATGCGTTTCAAACTAGTGCGGTCCGAATGCCAGGATACTGAGCATAAACAAATTGACAGAATTGCCATCGACACGAAAGTAATACGAAGTTAGTCGTGATAAGTCCCTGGATATCACGACAATTGCTGCGATAGGTAGATATAATTTTTTATTTTGCAACACAGACACATACACACATAAACAACCTGAGCAAGCAAATGAGCTGAAATAGGAACCTTTTTGACACATTTTTAAAGATGTATTTTTGTTAATTTGTGTCCAATAAATATATATATACATATATTCGTCACCAAAGAGTTGCGCCTTCTGTTTCGGGGTTATGGAGGGTAGAGGTAATGAGTACTATCTCATGGGCGGAAAATTCAAAAAATTTTCAAGCTAAAGCAATAAATAACAGTTCCAAAACCCTCCAAAATGGCGCTAGCGTAGGCAAAGAGTATGGTATGAATGTAGCAGTTGTTGACGGAAAAGTTTGCAGAGTTAGAACATTTTAGTGACTTTTATTAAAACGTTTCAACGATTCCCTCATTATGTTTATGAATTTATTTTTTAAATATAAATATAAATTTTTATATATAAATCAGGTGTTAAGAAATGATAAGCAATTGATTGTTCCTTTGTTTCTTATTTTGAAAAGTGCGCCATAACGGAGCAGAAGTTTTTCTATCTTTGTTTATTTATATCTAATAACTTTTGGAGCTTTCTTTGAAATTTACCCTGTTGTTACTGTGGCGCTACCCTAATTTAATTCAGTTTGACGGATACTTTTTCACAACGAAGATAATACTCCTTACATCTACTCTCCATAGTCTAAACTATAGATCGGGCTTGATGTTGCACGTATTTAACATTTTTAAAATCTTTCCTTAGGTCGCAAATTAGGCGCTGGAAATGTGAACTGGGTCCTAAGTCACTAATGAGTTGCGTCGTCAGTTTCGGTGTTTAATCTACGATAGTGCAGATCAGGTCGTCTCCCTCCAGCTTCTGCCCGTTGGTGATGGAGACCACCGAGACAGTTCCCGCGCGGGGCGCCTGCACGATCATCTCCATCTTCATGGCGGACAGGACGGCGATCGGTTGCCCCTTTTCCACGTGGTCACCCTCTTTCACCTTGATGGCTGGAGAAATAAGTTGTTTTTATCAGAGCAGCAGTTGTTGTTATGTCTTTAACATAAAGGCCTGCTAGCATGACCACCAAAACACGATATATATATATACATATATATATATATATATATATATATATATATATATATATATATAGCGATTTATCGACACCAACTGTATTTTTTTATTAAAATATGATAGATATCAATAATTATGATAAACTCCAATAGTAATATAATACAATGTTAATGCATGTAATGTTATAGGAATAATAATGCCCTCATCTGTTATGTTGCTGTGCAGTATTATTAAGACCATTATGTACATTTTGAGAAAGCAATAAAGAATATTGAATTGATATAACCGCCATATTGAATTTTTATTGAAACGATCATAACATGTGACGTCATCGCCACGGCGATTCAACATGGCGGCTATATTCTATTATATTTTTACAGTTGGTGTCGATATATCGCTATATCATATCGTGTTTTGGTAGTCATGCTAGGGGGACTGGGCATATTAGGATAATGGGGCCCTTATCTATGACTTTGTCAGAGGACTATTTTGTTAATGGGAAAGGCTATAATTGTTCAAGGCAACCCGCGAAATATCCTAGGTTTATTCAAATAGCGACTCTGGTCTTATGTGCATACTTGCGTCGTTTAAACCCTTAATATATTTTATTGTTATTGAATATCGGTTAGTGTTCTTGCAGGAACCTGGGCACTTGCCCAGTGTCCAGTGGGAAAGAGGGGCCTGGTATTTATAATTTAGAAAACTGAGGATCCTTGAGGAAGAAAGGTTCTCTAGACCTTCTGACGACCTAGTCAAGGTTCGGAAAGCCGCTGACAAAGAGCCCAGAGTCGCTTGCTGTTGCGTTCTATAAAAGAGCATGTTCAGCAGTAGACTTTCAAAGGTTGCTGATGATGATAAATCTTATCGGAGTCTAGTATTATTGTTTGTTAATGCAAAACCTCTTACTATGCGACAAACATAAAAATCTCATAAAAATAGTTACATCTTTACCATACAAACCATAACTAATCAGTTATTTAGTGTAGAAGTTTCTTTTTTGAGATATCAATATTCGTCCTAAATGTTAAATGCAACAGTATCAGAGATTTTGCATAAACAAAAAATAATCTTGTACTGTTTGACCACAAGCGACGTCCCGCTCCTAGGTAGTTGCGCGGCGAGGCGCGGGGCAGTACAGCCACTTGGGGTGATACTATAAGAACTAAGCAAAGCCTGAACGATAGCGACTAGATAACGGATTAACATGCCTAAATTCGTTATATTAACATCCATGACTTAGGTGGACAGACGACCTGATAAAGGTCGCAGGAAGACGCTGGACGCAGGCCGCTTTCAACCTTCTAAGAAGTCAATGGGGGAGGTCTATGTTCAGCAGTGGACATCCATCCATATGGCTGAAATGATGATGACTTAATAGGTGCAAATGCTCCGGTTCATCACACAAACTTCCTGGTAGTAGTCGCTTTGTAGTCCGAAGCGCAAACCGCTACATCAGACGGTCGTCAGTTTATGTAATAATACTTACTCAATACGGTTCCAGGCATGGGCGCACCAACTTGATTCTTGTCACCCTTCACTGCTTTAGGATGAATCTTCATCTCCTGAAAGATTATATCACATTGTAAAAAAAAAAAACATTTGCTAAACACGCGTGTTGCGCAGCCCTCAGCTTGTGCACTGGCCGAGCCGGCGTAAACCGGTAACTGTAAGCATTGTTTCTTTGTTGAATTACAATTCAGAATAAGTTGCACCACGCAGCATGAAATGAAATGTGTATCTTTTCGTGTAGTAAATAAAGTATTTTTGAGTCGCTCTATTTCTAATGAGCGCGCATCGTCGCGTCACGTCGCGTGTCGGTGCGAACTGACCCTAAGATTGATGTTGCACTGTGAGTCCGGAACGATTCTGATAGAAGTTATCGCCGTGAGCGCTGAAAGGGTATCTCGGACTAAAGTCATGAGTGAACCGACGTATTTGTAAAATTCTAATATATTTATTTCTCTGTAATTTACTTTTGTTTAGTGCCAAATAATTTAAAAAAAAACTTATTCTTACCTTGCTAGCATTCTCGTCCCTGATGAATACGGACCGCAGTTGTCCGTTGAGCTCGAAGAACACCTCTCGCTCGCCCGCAGCCGTCATCTCGTCGGATATCGCCAACGTCTTTATGTCTAGCGTCTTTCCGCGCTCGATCTTCACTTCTATCGTTTCGCCCACCTTGAGATTAATAAATAATTAGTAATGATGGAGCACAGGCAACAACCACTGTGTGTTACCAAATACCAGTGATGACATATGGAACTGAAACGTGGCCTCTCACTATCTATACACTTAAGCTCAAGGTTGCACAGCGTGCTGTGTGAAACGGCTATGCCGGTGTTTCTTTGCGAGATTGAATCAGAAATGAGGAGATCCGTAGACGAACAAAATTCGCTGACATAGCCTAACGGATTAACAAGCTGAAGTGGCAGTTGGCACATAGCACGTAGAACTGACGGCCGATGGGGCATAAAGGTTCTGGAATGGAGGCCACGTACCGGCAAACGCACCGTAGGACGCCCACAAGGTGGACAGACGACCTAGTAAAGGTTGCAGGAAGCCGCTGGATACAGGCCGCTTTCAACCGGCCAATCTGAAAGTCATTGAGGGAGGCCTATGATCAGCAATGGACGTCTTATGGCTAAAATGGTAATGATGGTGATGATGCACAGGAATTTTTTTATGCTCTTGCCAGTATGATGCAAATTTGACACACGCTTGACAACTTAACATAACCTTTATCGTAGTGATTATTCGATCAGTGGCAACAGTGACAGAACCATTGATTAAATAATCACCGAGGCAAGACCAAACAAGCGACACCGTTAGGGAAAAAGGTGCAGTATGGTTCCCTATTAAACGAACTTACTTACTTACTTAACTCTTATCTGTAAGTGAAGTGCAATCACAATGTTTCGTCAGAGATGCTTATAAGCTTATAAGATTGAGAGTTTGGTCTTTGTATAGTAGCTGACCCGACAGCATCACGTATAAATTTAAAAATTATCTGTTAACCAACATTTGCACCCATAGTAGCAAGAATCCCTCTGATAAAGGCCGTAAGATCCCGTAAAGAGCCCAAATTTATTTCCATAAACGTAATATAAAGTAAAGCTTAATAAAGTAACCCTATTTTTTGTGGTCTGTCTGTGTGTAGAAGTTTGCACACAAATTGTTTTGTTGCATCAATTTTGTAATCGCCGTAGTTACCGAACTATCATTCTATGTGTCATTATTATTCAAACCATTTCATTTTTATTTATAGAGTATAGTTCCTATGGTACGTCCGTTCCGGTCCTAGAAGCAACTAGCAAAGCGCTAGAAGAAAAAGTGTGTATGCGAGTGGAGGGGCAAAACTTTCCGCTCCTAAACGCCAAGAATATAAAGACTGGGTAGCAGTTATTAAAATAAACGAAATAAGAATCTTCCTTTTAAGACAATCATTCAGGCTATCTTACAAAGGTGGCCTATCTTTTGTATCATTCCAATAGCTCTACTTACAGTGGGTCCGACCAAGAACGTCTTGGTGTCCAAGTGCTTCACTGGGCCGTACTTGTCGCGAATGCGGAAGAAGTCGTTCGCCACTTGTGGGTACATCGCAGCCGACATCACGTCCTCGTCCGTTACCTTCAAATTAAAACAAATATTATTACTCGTTACAAAAGTTTTCAGACGGAAAACGACAACACTCAGGGGAAAAATCTTCCAAAACGACAAAATAACATCAGTAAAACAACATCAGGGATAACAAAAGAACATCCGGAAAAACAAAAGAACATCTGGCAAAAGAAAATACACCGGGGAAAATTAAAAAACACCGGGTAAAAATAAAAACACTAGGTTTCCCTAGAAACATAAACATAGAAAATGCGGGAAAACGAAAGAACATCAAGGAAAACCAAACATTGTGTTGTTCGACTGCGACTGATGGCCATGTATAGGCATTCGGTCTTACCACTTGTTTAGAATAGTATTTACAAACTAAGGTACATCAAGTTAGTCCAGTGAAATTGCTTAGTCATGAGCACTCGCACTTAGCTATTAAGAAACTGTTTGTCGGAGAGTGGCACCTTATATAATTTCTGCAAATTTAGAAACAATCTTAGTTGAGCGATGAGAAGTACAAGATCACGACAAAACAGATAACGGTACGTGACCCTCCGGAATAAGAAAACATCGATTTTAATCAAGTTTAAAATTTACAAGTACTCAAGAACTACTGTCATAAGTCTACTGTTTGTGTGACAAGTCTTCAGGGTTTTTATGTGGCATTTTTAAGAACTCACGCTATTTTGAGGAATCGTCATTATAAGACTTATATCCAATAAGAACGGTCAATAATATCGGACATCAAGATTTGTTAAGCCATATCAAACAGGTAATTTTTTACCGTAGGCGATATCGCAACGGTTCCGCCGCGACCGTTGACTGAGCGTCACCGCGTTATCGTCGCAACGTATTCTTTTACTCATTAAGGGTTCCGTGCCTCAATAGGAAATAGGGTATCGTCCTTATAAAGGATCATCTCGTTGTCCGTCGTCGGTCTGTCAACCAAGACTCTTTCTTTATCAGCAACGCGTGAATGTAACAAGTTGAAATTAATATAAAAAACCTAGGTTTTTAATCCCTTGGATCTGTGAAAAATGCAAACTTCTAACGGCGTTAACGCTTTGTCAACGATGGTTGCAGCAGTTGCGATATCGCGACGGTGCAGTGACGAGTAAATACGAAGGCAAATATGTCTTAGAACTGCACAGAATTACTAAACCATTCTATGGTAGTCTGCTAAGCTCAAATAACCCACATGTGGCGGCGTAATAATAAAGTTACAACAATGTCTCGTGTCCTGACGTTGTAATCTAAAATTGCTTATTGTTTTTTTAGCAAAAATAAAAATAAACATGAAACTTACGTCCGGGTAAGTTTCTTTGAGGTCTTTCTTCAGTTTGTCGAAGTCCAAAGGCGGGAGTTCCGCGCCGGGCCGGCCTTCTATCCTTGGCATGTCCTTGAGAACCTTAGACCTGTTAAATTTGGAGTCTGTAATATCAATTCTAGATAAGGTGAGCTAACACCAGCTGAGTGAACTGTCTCGCTTCACATCGGTGGGTCAAAGTTCTCATCTAAGCCTACCCTTTAGCCAGAGCTGCAGAGATACCTTGCGCGGCGGTGAGGGAAAAAATCGTGACAAAACCCTCACAATAGGGTTGACGATTAAGTATTAAAAAAAATGAAATTCTATTCAGTTCGTCAGTTAGATTATCAAAAAATAATGGATACTTATTTTTTATTATGTCAATCCACCAAAAAATGACAAAGATAAAGCGCGTCAAAGTTCGTGACGTCACTTCTAAGTAAAATTTGTACCAAAGCGTGACGTCTTGCGACATTTCAAATCAATATATCTATATATACTATTTAATAATCTACCTGATAGACGAAGACCGAAGATTCACAATGGTTTAAAATGGTCTGGTTTCCATGTATAAGGGTTACGGAGGTCTGTTGGCAATCGCTCTCAATGTAATAACAAGACATGCATGAGGCATGAATGAACGAATCAAAGCGCTAGGAAAAGAGTAAAAATTCAAAATAATAAATCCAAGGCTTTCTACAATCTCAATCACTCGTAAAGGTGTCTTATAAAGGGTTACATTGCAAGGGGGTGCCAAATTTAATAAAATAAGATCAAGGGAACAATGTAAAAAATCGTCTTAATCGTTATTATTTTGAATAATCGTATGTTATCCGAAAATGAAGTCAATAGAGAGACTACGAAAGCCGCGTGGTCATTCATAAGAGGCGTAGGTACGGCGAGCCAACAAGGACCTTACGCAGTGCACAATAGGGGTTTTTTTTATGAATGAGTTAAATTATCCACGCTTACGATTATTAACAGCGGATAGTAAAAATCAAATGTGAAAAAAAAAAAATTCTTTGCATAGTTCGATTAAGTATCTGATTCTGAAGCACTCCTAAAAATTTGGCACCCCTTTGCAATGTAACCCTGTATACACCTTCTTCATCATAATCCAAATAGTTTAGCGATATCACATGAACACAAAATACGACTTTATTACAAAAAATCTAAAAATTATCATCATACCTAAGTGGCTCAGGGAATCCACCATGAGGAATACCAATAGCTCCTTGAAGGTATTCTACCACTGACTTGGGGAAGGACAGTTCCTCTGCCCGTTCCTCGATCTCCTTGGCAGTCAGCTTGTTCTGGACCATGAACTGGGCGAAGTCTCCGACCACCTTGGATGAAGGGGTCACCTTGATTATATCGCCAAGGAGGAGATTGGCTTCTCTGTGGAACAGATAAGATTCAGAATAAGGAAAAACCAAAAATGTGCTTGTAGCTCAGCTGCTCAGTGGTGATAAATAACCAAAGTTAAGTAACCCACGCCGCGGTCGCGAGTGCATGGGTGACCATTCCGACCATAATTGAGATAGGCCTGTGCCGTGCAGTTGGAGGTTTATAGGCTTACTTTATTATTTTTTATAAAATGTGTATAAGTAACAATAACATGTAGTAGCGACAGCGAGAGGCATTTTTGAAGATGCGTGAATTGTAGTAGTGTAAAAAATATTTTATTTCCTTATCATTTAAATAACAAGTATGATTATAACATGCAATTTAAAACATACACGAATAGCTCAGCCTTAGACTAATAAACTGCTAAAACAGCATAAACTAATTCTCTCACTTTATGCAGTCTAAAATTTGGAAAGGCATGTTTACCTAGCCTTTCTTTGGGATTATTATTTATAGGGGAGTATTAAAATTATGTATGTCACGTTTCATTGGACATGTGATTGAATTATACCTGTAAGCCTTCTTGACTTCCTCAAACTGGCTGCCCAATCCGAGTGAGAAGGCCTGGAACTGCAGGTTGGTGTACTGGCCACCAGGAATCTCGTTGAGGTATACGTCAGCGTTGCCCGACTTCATGGTAGCCGTGCATTCGAAGGGCCCGTAAAGCGTTCGCGCCTGTTCCCAGTACGCGGAGTATTCTGATACTTTTTGTAGGGGGATCTCTGAGAAAGAATAACAGAGTTTTGATATTAATGGTGCGATTGCGGAGATTTTCCGTTAGCCGTGGGCCATCTCCTTTATGTCCCAAGGAAAAGGACAGCTGCATAAGCGAAGATTGGTGTAAGAATTTATTTAGGAGCTAGTTTCCTAGTTAGTAAAATTTAATATAGTTTTACAATAGAACAACCAAAGGCTAGCCGCACTTTAGACGCGTATTCGTACGAATTTGATTCGTGTGCCAAGCTGGGCTGGCTGGTGAGGCCGGACAGGTGCTAGTAGCTAGAGGGCATACATGTAACTAACTTGTATCCAACTCCGTGGCGTGCAGCGAGGCGACCACGGCGCCCAAGCTGGGCTGGCTGGTGAGGCCGGACAGGTGCTAGTAGCTAGAGGGCATACATGTAACTAACTTGTATCCATCTCCGTGGCGTGCAGCGAGGCGACCACGGCGCCCAAGCTGGGCTGGCTGGTGAGGCCGGACAGGTGCTAGTAGCTAGAGGGCATACATGTAACTAACTTGTATCCATCTCCGTGGCGTGCAGCGAGGCGACCACGGCGCCCAAGCTGGGCTGGCTGGTGAGGCCGGACAGGTGCTAGTAGCTAGAGGGCATACATGTAACTAACTTGTATCCATCTCCGTGGCGTGCAGCGAGGCGACCACGGCGCCCAAGCTGGGCTGGCTGGTGAGGCCGGACAGGTGCTAGTAGCTAGAGGGCATACATGTAACTAACTTGTATCCATCTCCGTGGCGTGCAGCGAGGCGACCACGGCGCCCAAGCTGGGCTGGCTGGTGAGGCCGGACAGGTGCTAGTAGCTAGAGGGCATACATGTAACTAACTTGTATCCATCTCCGTGGCGTGCAGCGAGGCGACCACGGCGCCCAAGCTGGGCTGGCTGGTGAGGCCGGACAGGTGCTAGTAGCTAGAGGGCATACATGTAACTAACTTGTATCCATCTCCGTGGCGTGCAGCGAGGCGACCACGGCGCCCAAGCTGGGCTGGCTGGTGAGGCCGGACAGGTGCTAGTAGCTAGAGGGCATACATGTAACTAACTTGTATCCATCTCCGTGGCGTGCAGCGAGGCGACCACGGCGCCCAAGCTGGGCTGGCTGGTGAGGCCGGACAGGTGCTAGTAGCTAGAGGGCATACATGTAAATAACTTGTATCCATCTCCGTGGCGTGCAGCGAGGCGACCACGGCGCCCAAGCTGGGCTGGCTGGTGAGGCCGGACAGGTGCTAGTAGCTAGAGGGCATACATGTAACTAACTTGTATCCATCTCCGTGGCGTGCAGCGAGGCGACCACGGCGCCCAAGCTGGGCTGGCTGGTGAGGCCGGACAGGTGCTAGTAGCTAGAGGGCATACATGTAACTAACTTGTATCCAACTCCGTGGCGTGCAGCGAGGCGACCACGGCGCCCAAGCTGGGCTGGCTGGTGAGGCCGGACAGGTGCTAGTAGCTAGAGGGCATACATGTAACTAACTTGTATCCAACTCCGTGGCGTGCAGCGAGGCGACCACGGCGCCCAAGCTGGGCTGGCTGGTGAGGCCGGACAGGTGCTAGTAGCTAGAGGGCATACATGTAACTAACTTGTATCCATCTCCGTGGCGTGCAGCGAGGCGACCACGGCGCCCAAGCTGGGCTGGCTAGTGAGGCCGGACAGGTGCTAGTAGCTAGAGGGCATACATGTAACTAACTTGTATCCAACTCCGTGGCGTGCAGCGAGGCGACCACGGCGCCCATGCTGGGCTGGCTGGTGAGGCCGGACATGGAGTCCACGGCCACGTCGACCACGTCTGCGCCGGCGGCGGCGCAGGCCAGCATGGAGGCCACGCCGGCGCCCGACGTGTCGTGCGTGTGCACGTGGATGGGCACGTCGGGGTGCTTGTCGCGGATTGCCTTGATGAGGAGTCTGGGGGAGGATATGGTAGAAGTAGTCTTCCAGCTTATTTATGTTCGAAAGAGTTAAAGAACATTCAAAACAAAGATTTCAAAACATAGGCAGGTGACACATTAGCTGTGCGTGGGAAGTAAATAATGACAGTGTTTTATGACAACTGATCAGTAACATCTTATCTATATTGACATCTGTCATCCCTCGGGAAATGT
Source organism: Anania hortulata (assembly GCA_963576865.1). Lineage (NCBI taxonomy): Eukaryota > Metazoa > Arthropoda > Insecta > Lepidoptera > Crambidae > Anania > Anania hortulata. Next base: position 6,685,951 of record OY756400.1, read on the forward strand.
GCATTAAATTTATACGGGATAGACAGTACAGTAATAACGCTGTAAGTAGGTAGGTATAGATTAAACATGTGTCAATAATGGTACATTCTCGTATATTTCAAATTGGTTGGCTGAGTCATGGTTTAATTCTTTCTTCTCTGAATAAGAAGGATAGACTTTAACAACTTAAAAAAAAACAAATTTGTTTTTTCAAACTTACGTAGCAGCCCGCGGTTTGAGTAGCCCAGCCATGTCCTTGATAGCCAACACGTGGGTCCCACCCTTGACCAGCTCATCGGCCAGGTTCAGGTAATACTTCAGGTCGTATTTAGTCTTGCTGGGGTCCGACACGTCGCCGGTGTAAGAGATGGCGGCCTCGACTACGCCGCCCGCTTTACCCGCTGCGTCCATACCGAGGATCAAGTTGGGCAGGTAGTTGAGCGAGTCGAAGACACGAAAGATGTCCATGCCGCATTGGACCTAGGATTTTTTTATTTTATTTTACCGCGTTCTAATGATATGTACCTATTTAAAATTATGTCAAGTTGCAAATAGATTTTGGTGCAAATGGAAACATTTCTTGTTTACATCACATTACATAAGTATACTACGCCGAAGCAGCATCTTCAACCAGTAGTAGCAAAATAGTTGACACAATAATTTGAACTTTGGCTCCTAAAGTTCTAAAGTATACCTATATACGTCCCACTGCAGGGCACAGGCCACACCTCAACTATGAGGTGGTTTGGGCAATGGCAATACCTTACTATGCGGGCTCAGTGCGGATTAGTGGAGGGGTGTTGTAAGGCCAGTCACTAAACGTTACTTTTCGATGTAATTAAGCCGCCTTAAATCCTCTTACCAGGCTTTACGACTAGTATCTTATATAAGATATAATACTATGGGTTTATAAATATGATTAAATATTTTCATTGATTAAAAATAATTATTAATGTACCCGTTAAAAAGTTATGCCGTAGTTTAGCTACTTAGCTAGCCTTACCTATTTTTTTCATTTGAAGTCTATACCAGTGTTGATCTCAGAAAATTTTAATCAGAGAAGGTTGTAAAAATACTAACGCCACAAACACTACGGCAAAACTATTTTATTGACTGCATTGACTTGCGGTACGTAAGCTAGTCTGTACTCCATGTTCCCCTTCATTGTAAACAATATTGATAGACTGGGATTTTATAAGGTAAGGTTTACTTACGGCCATATCACAGAACTTGTAGACCGCGTTGTCGGGGTAGTTGGTGTACCCGACGGCGTTGGCGCCCCGCAGCAACATCTGGAAGGGGATGTTAGGGATCAGCTGGCGCATGTCTCGTAGCCGCTCCCACGGGCATTCGTGGAGGAACCTGGGGACGATAAACACAAATATGATGTGGGAAATAACTAAGTCGGGGTCGGGATTCCGTGTACCTTACTTCGATATTTCGGCACTGTTGCAAGCGCAATGATCATAAACATGATCACGGATGAACCGATGTCTATAAGTGTAAATGTTATTGGCAGACAAATTTATCTACTCTCTGTTGTAGTCTATTACATGGGGTACACTAAAAGTTTTGCACTTCTAGCTAATCGGAACTATTTGAATTTCGAATGTTATATTTTTTTAAATGTTGGAACCGTCTTAGTAATAAAAAAAAAACAATTGGCGGGAAATGATTTGTCAATTGTTTTTTATCACACATCAAAGTTCTTCGTACGCAACGAAAATGGAATTAAGTCGAAAAGATTTTAGAGCGATGATTTTTTATGATTTTAAAAGTTCTCTCTCTCTCCGCAAGACTGTGCCGCTCGTCTTCTTTTGCTTTTGGGAGAGAAGCACCTTGTTTGAGCACCGTGAGGCGATGGTTTGCTGAATTTGAGAGAGGTCGAGTTTCTTTACATGACGTATTTCGTGAAGGGCGGCCTTCAACTGCCGTCAACGAAAATAATGTGACTACTGTTAAGCGGCTAATTGAAGAAAACCCGCGGATTACCTATGAGACAATTCGAGGACTATTGGGGATTGGTATGAGCCAAATTCAGAAAATTTTACACGAAGAATTGAAAGTTCGGAAACATTGATGTTGTTGTATCCCTCATGAACTGACAGCGGAGCAGAAGCGGGCTCGCGTGGAATGGTGAAGTACGACCACGGACATTCTAATGCTGTTTATGACATTCTCACACGTTTTGAACCCAAAAAAAAAACAGCAATCTTGTGAATGGGTGTTTGAAAATGAGAACAGGCCAACAAAAGTGAGGCAGGCGAGAAACGTTAGTAAAAAAATGATCGCGTTTTTTTTCTCAGCTACGGGTCCCATCTGTACAATTCCACTTGAAGATCAAAAGAGTGTTAATGCCGAGTGGTATTCTACCATTTGTTTACCCAGGGTGTTAGAAAAAGTTCGCGAAAGACGACCCAAAAGCCGCGTTCTCCTACATCATGACAACGCTTCTTCACACACGGCCAACAAAACAAAGTCATTTTTAGCTTCCGAAAAAGTACAACTCGTCACCCATCCTGTGCATAGCCCCGACCTAGCACCCTGTGATTTCTGTATTTTCCCCAAAATCAAAGATTTGATGAGAGGTTTTACTTTTACCAACTCCGAAGAGGCAGTGATAGCGTTCAATCAGCACGTAGAAAACATGCCTTCAGATCTGTGGTCCTCCTGTTTTAAAAAATGGTTCAATCGCATGAAAAAATTTTTAAAATGTGAAGGAGAGTATTTTGAAAAGTAATAAACATAATATTTTGGTTATAACATGTTGTTTTTTTAAGTTACGCAAAACTTATAGTGTGACCTACGTATTACGTTAGACACCACTACCACCGTCCGCAAACTCACTACTTACTCGCACCTGTGTTCTACACGCTACACTAACATTAGCAGATCGCGAAACGGCGTGTTTTTGATACTCATAAAAAGGTACATAGCAATTATCTGGACTTAGTTATTTCCAATGTTTATGACCATTATAGTTTAAAAATATATTGTTTCCTAAAATATTAAGAGTGATTGCATGATAGCGCTTATGACGGCTACTGCTAGCTGTTGGTATTTTACAGTAATCATATATCACTGACGTCCGCGTCAGTGTGACGCGGGTGCAACACAGGTGCGACGCCGCTCCTTTTGTATTTCATACAAAACGTTTAAAAAGAGCTGAGACGTGGTCATTCGCCTCTTAAACAAGCTCAAAGTTACTAAACGTGCTATGGCTCTCCATAGCACTGTGGGTGACGTTGACCTGTTAGTTCGATATGGTCTTATCTCGCAAAGAAACGCTAAGTAGAGCTAGAGCTAGAGCTATGCTACAACCAAAACGAGGATATCAGTAGAAGAACCATAGTCACCGTCATAGCTCTTTGAATTGCAAAGCTAGAGTGAAAAGTAGCCCCCTAAAATAAATAAATAAAGAGCTAGACAACACACTAATCGTGATAGTCTCGAAGTAAAAAAACACCCTTGAGTTAAGAGGTACCAGACTATAAAATTTTGCCAGGGGCATCACCCAGCATATCCAGGCCCAAGCCAATTTAAAACCGTTCACCATACCACAACCACAGAATACCTAATAGTACTACCGTACAGAAGACTCACTTCCTAACAAAAGTCAGGTTTAGGTATAAAAATATACCTAGACTCGCCAGAGCTACCCGCCTGCAAGCAAAATTGAAACTCATAACCGCGCGCGAACCACGAATTTTCTTTGCGCGACGCGAGTTTTATGACCGAGCTGCGAACGACGGCACGGGGTTGTCACTTGAGAAGTTTTTGTACCTAATTGATTTATTAGTTTTACAATTAAAATAAGTAGATTAAGCATTACAAACGTTGATTCTATAAACATATAAATTCTATCTGAATGTCGTGTGTTCGATTCCTACGGGTGTAGGTATTCCTTTGTAAACATTATCCTATCCTATTCTTAATATTGTTTCTGGGCTAATATAACTAATTAAGGATTTTTATTTTAACTATTACTACTTATTATGGACATGGAATTAAAGAAGAATAAATATTTCAATATGGTGTGAAATTTAACAAAATGTTAGCTCTGATTCACTATTCGTTTTATTCAGACAACCGGTAAACCACAACATCTTTTATACGCATTGACGTTTAGGCTAAGTAGAAGACATTGCGGGACAATTTGCAAAAGCAAAAAAAATATTATCAAGTATGCGCTCGCGCGACGTGACCGCGACTGTCCGAGCCGAGCGACAGCCCACTGGCATACGCCGCTTCGGGCGGCACGCTGGCCGAATATACCTAAACTGCGGAGTGACACCCCCCTGCCACAACGCCAATCAAGTCATCAAATTCCTATGGACTCACCTAAGAGCGACGTCGAATGTGGCTCCACCCCAGTTCTCGAGCGAGTACAGATTGCTGAAGTTCTGCGCGACGTACGGCGACACGGCGAGCAAGTCGTGCGTGCGGATGCGCGTGGCTAGCAGCGACTGGTGCGCGTCTCTGTACGTCGTGTCCATTAGTAGGAGACCCTTGTGCTGTCTCACGGCCTTTGCGAAGGCCTCAGGCCCTCCTTCTTTGAGTATCTGCTTGTAACCTCTAGGTGGCTGGACGGCTATGGAGTTTAATGGTATAAATTAGTTTTTTAATAAACTTGATGTGTAACTAACTAACAGCTAATTATGTAGTCAAATGGAAGTCGTTTTTAACCTACATCTAACTGTCAACACAATAATTTGTAATACTATTGTGATAATCTGATGATGAAGTTAGAAAGTGGAGAGGGAATTCTTCAGTGACTACTAATAAAACCATTGTGTAAAAAAAACTTAGTGCTTTACTATGATTTACTCTTAGAAATAAGGCCTTAGATACATTAGTGTTACCCCTTGCTAAACAATATCACAAATGTTGATATAAACAGGACAACACAAGTACGTATTAGTCCAATATGTGCTACAAATGCCAGGAAATGGACAAGTGGTAGTTAACTTTAATGCCTCGTATTCACTAGTGCACAAATATCTCGCAACACGTGACACTAAATATGTCGTGCCCGTCCACAGACATCTTGTCTTACTATCGAGACGAAAAAAACTTCCGAGATAATCTTATTTCTCGATGTCGCACGACATCTCTAGCGACACTTTTTGCAAGACATTTGTCCCCCAGTGAATACGAAGCTTGATGAATATACTAGAGCAGTCGATTCAGTGCTGCAATGAATACATTAAATCTTTGAGCTTGTACTTAACGTTGTATTATTTATTTTCTCAAACGGCTGAATCCATTGCTAAAGAACGAAGAAGTCGTTACAAAGATGGGCATTTTAAACAACAAGAAAATATGCTTTTTAATGACGTGTAACAGTGGCCTTATAAATAACAGAATGAAGTTCGATTATTGACACAACACACAAAATTAAGGTTCTGTTATTTCGCCTGTTATTTTGACATAACCATTATGTGACCGTAGAATATAACGACTCGTGTTCATACAGTGGTGCTATGATATTTGTACCAACGGGCAACTTAGGAACATATCTACTGACCAATCAAAACTGTTCAAGCCCGACTCAAATTCAAAAACAATACGGGTACGATGCCGACGTAGATCACAACGAATCGGGCTGTAGACAAAAACTGCATTGCTCACGCAAAAGGTATGTGACAACCAAAGTGACAATTGGTTAACAATCCCCGATTGATTTTAAGTAAGTTCTCAAATTACAATTAATTAAAATGCCGTTGTAGAACGTTAGTTCTAGTGTTAGTGTAAGTTATTACACAATTTAAATTGACGTAATAAAACAATGACGGACAACAACAGAACCTTAACATTTGAGAATTGTCTCCACATTCGTGACAAGTAAATAAAGTATTACACATAATATGAATGCTTGCTTTACCTGTGTTCTCGCCCGTTAGTTCCTGCCTTTTAATAGCCTCGGGAGAAAGGTCTGAAAAACATGTTTAGTAAAATAATGGCACAGTGCATCAATGCCCATGGAGTGCACGTTGCAATGGCGGATGATAACCCCTGGACACAAAACCAATGTGTAGTAGCACTACAAACATGTCTAGTGATTCCCGCCTTTACAATTAGTTTGAACGCCAGCGCTATATAAACCTGACCGGCTATAAATTAAACTGTTTTGTACCACTATAAAACTAACTACCTAACGTTAAAGTTAATTTTGACGTTATGAATAGCGCGTTTTGTGGTCTACAGTCAAATTCTCGTCAATTTCGGAAGCGATAATCATGCGAAGCGATAGGCGTTGGCGGGGATGACATACGCTAGGTATTATCAAGGTATATTATCAAGGTATTAGGGCGTGCCTAAAGCCCTCGATAGATGGAAGCTGCCGTTCATTTTATCTTATTTTCTTGCATTAAAATTGATATTCGTTACATTTAATTCATTACAGTAAGCCGCGGTGGCCGGACGCATTAATCTTATGAGTGAAAGCTTAATCTTATTGCAAAGGATTAAGGTTTAAAATCATTTGCCCAATCATCCTGCTGCACAGTGATCGTTACTCGGGCGACTTACTTCCCCACTGCACTTGCCGCTCCTGAGATACCTGTCTGTCTGTACCGCGTCTGTCGCCCTACGTGAGTATCGCGTACTTGACGGACTATAAGCCACAGAAAAAGAGAACTTGGTACTGTTCCGATGTGTTATTCCAACTTTTATAATAATCGCGCAATTACTGCTTATTTATACTATCTTTAGGTTTAGGAAACATAAAAGTTCGCTTACTAAGATAACATTATTAACATATTTATGATCACGTTTAAGAAACGTTGGAAATAAAACCGGTCACAGCGTCGAGCTTACATGTCACGGTAATCAAATTTCGATCACAGATATAGATCAAAACTACGCTCAACGTCTTATATAATATATAAAAATAATATATATATAATCTAATATAAAGACCCAGATATAATTGGTTTGGTGTCACTTAGTTGGTGGAACTAAATGTCTATAGCACTGTTAGACTTACATAGATTTAGGGCCTCTTACACCACTTGCTGATAAGTTCCAGATAACCTATCTGGCACTTGTTGTGACAGATAACCCATATAATTACCTGTCAAAAAAGTGCTTTATCAGCCAGTGGTGTAAGAGGTTCTTAGGCGCTTAGTTAAACTATACCATCGGAATTAACTTTTTATCACTTCAGACAAGTTTGTTGTACTGTGTAGTTAAACTATTCATTTATCTCGTCCGTACGTGAGCACATATTAGTGACATTTTAAAAGGAATAAAATCAGTGGTAAGTATTTATTAATTTCATAGCATAAAACCAAACAGAGTTAGTAGACTATTTCTTACCACACAATTTTATTTGTAAATATTCGTTATGAAGTATGAAATTTTAGTAGCGCGTAGCGTAAAGTATAATAATAAATGTTATAATATAAAATATATAGTGCTCCAAGGTGTACGTGGTAAGCTCCATCAAGTAAGTGTTAGGCAATATCATAAATAAATATTGCAAAATAAAACAGCACACGTTAAAATAAATTTGAAGTTTTGAACCTACCATGCCCAGAGCGGACTGTAAAAGAATTTCAACAAATTTTAGAATAAAAGGAAAAATTTCATCCTCCATTTCATGTCTCCATAAACATTTCTTCCATTTTAATTTACTACTTAATTAAATGTAATTAATACATTTTTATTTCTTTAATATTTAAACATTAAAGAAATAATAATTAAAAATTAATATTAAAGAAATAATAATTAAACATTAATATTTCTTTTTTAAGTAAATGGTATTATTAAACAATATTATTTTAAAATCAGTTAGATAAACATTTTATGAAATGGTTTCTGTAATGTTACGGAAAACGTGAATGAGTAAGTATAGTCGAATTCAATTGTTTTAAATCATGCCTATTATTGATGGCAATGCTTCTATGATGTTCATGTATATTACATGAAGTTTAATTCATTCATATTAGTGCTCAAATTAATAAGGTACCTATGTACAGACAACAGCAGGTCAACCTACCCAAAAAGTTAGCCATTGAATCGATTTTATTATATTAATTGATCAATCGATAGATCAATATTAATTGAGATTATTTTACATTTTGTAGTAGGTTGACGAGTTGTTGTCTGTACAGTCCACCAACAGCTCAAAAACCTAATAAGAAACCTCAATTTTTGTTAATGGATATTGAACTCTGCAAGAACTTTAAGTTCTAAATCGTTTAAACATATTTGAAAGGTTAAACAGCTGTTGACTGTACTCTATAGTAGTGACGGTATTATTGTATTTTGATTTAACTTTGTGTCATTTAGCCCTACAAGAAACATGTGACCTTTGGCCATTATGCACCCTTCAGTAAACTTTACCTTTAAACACATCATCCTATAATGTTATTTCTATGATAACCATGGTTTTTTCGCTTTGTAGATGTAGCGATCGCTGGCAGTTTTGAAATAAGTATACAGAGTGTAACGAAAAGGTGAAATAAAACTTTAAGAGGTTATTCTACGGCTAAATTACATCAACTTTTTTTATGGGACCAACATCGAATTCGCAAAAAAAAAAACACTTTCCCATACTAAAACGCGACCAGCTGGCATCAGTTTGTATGGAAACGTCAATTTTTTTTCGAGATTTCGATGTTGGTCCCATAGAAAAAGTTGATGTAATTTAGCCGTAGAATAACCCCTTAAAGTTTTATTTCACCTTTTCGTTACACTCTGTATATATTTGATAACAGAACTTTGGAGATACCAAAGTCGAAGTTTAGTTTTTGCTATTGCCTTAAAAAGGGTTTACTGTTACACTCAGCGTAATGCCAAATACGCCAAACCTCCAGGGGGCCGATTCTGGTGCTCACAGCAACTTTTCTATGGGACAAATATATAAAAAAATGGTGTCACATACACTCTTCACGTGATAACATTTGTATGGGGAATAAATTTTTTTCGATGTTGGCTGGTCCCATAAATATTTTTTTTGTATTTGAACACCAGAATAAACCCGTATGGTCCATATAGGATTAGCGAATTTAATGCCGAACTATCCACTAACAACGGTATCAAAAACCTTTCTATACCTGTCAGGTTGAACCATAAAGTTATTATACTTAGCGCTAGCGGAATAGAGCAACAAAGGGCTGAGCGAGCGAGATGACACTAGCAGCAACACTGTGTGATAAAAAGAGATGCGTGATGCGACAACAGAACTGTTTTTGGAAACTGTTTGACAGTTCGTCTGCACTTATCGGCACGCTGAAAATTTGAGCACGGTGTATTTTTCAAAATTTAAGTGAAATCGTGAATATTTTGAGAAATAGTGCTTCAGAAACATGGTGACTTGTTCAGTGATTGATTGTTGTACAACACAGCGAAATAATCCCGAAAAATGTTCATTTCACAGGTAAATTATTATAAATCGACACCTCCTAATCTAGGATTTATTTTTGCCAATGCGTTTCGAATTTTAAAAACTAAGTGCGATAATTCTCTTCTATAATCATTTATTTATGTAAGAAGCAAAGATTGAATACACGTAATGCAGAATTTACGAAGTTTTTATGTAAAGAAATAATTTTAGTTTTACACTAGGGCTGAAACAAGTTATCGATATTTCGTGTCAACTGTCTTTCACGCGGTAAACGAAAATGTATTACTGTTGTTAAGGTACCTATATGACTTAGATATGAATCACCTGGAAATGTAATTCTATTAGAGATACTTAGGAGGTGCATAAGTATCAGTCTATCTTTCAGATTTCCTACTAACTTGGATACCAGAAATGCATGGCTTAGATTAATTGATCGTCCAAACTGGATTCCCAAGAAAAAATCATGTATATGCAGTAAGCATTTTGAAGAAAAATATTTCCAGATGCAAGGAGCAAAAGGAATTTTGATAAAATCTGCAATTCCAACTTTAAATAAAATAATACTATTCTTCTGCTGATGTTTTATTAGATAGTAATGTCAACTTAGCATCATGTACCTACATTAAGTAGGTATGTTTATAAGTTATTTGCTAATTACCCTACCCATATTACACGGTTTGCTTAGTTTGAGACAAGATCATACTGTCATAATACTATGATTTTAATAGACACTCATTTCTTTCTTTTTTACAGATCAAGATAAAGCCTAGACGCACAGTATCGTCCTACGTTTACAGAGATATTGTACCAGAGGTATCCACATGTGTACCATCGTCATCACATTCTAGAATTACACCGCTGCTATTGCAACAGTCCACACCATCGACATCTTCCCAACTAGAATTGAAGCCAAGGAAGAAGAAGCTTATGTCTAAATGCACTAAGTTGCAAGAAAAAATTAAAATTAAACAGAACTTATTCGAAATACTAAAAATAAAGTACTAACCTAAGCATCTTTGCTTGACGAAATTCAAAAACGTCCTGGCCTAAAAAATTATTTAAATGATATTGCCGCAACATGTTGTAACAAAACCATTCAGGCCTTAAACGACCGAGCAAATGCTGTAATTCGTGGTGATATATCTCAATCAGCTACTTACTGTGACGAATTGAAAACATTTGCATTGACGGTCCATTTATATAGCCCGAGATCATACAGTTACATTCGCGAAAATTTTTCTTTTTGTTTGCCACATTTATCAGAATATAAAACATCTTAAAAATAAAATAATATCTTTAAAATATCCTCTGTTTTTCTTCAATATTCTTACTTCCCTCCAGAATAGTAGTTTCAGCCATGCAAAATCCCATTACATCCTGTTTTAGTTCTATTTATTATATTACTAATTATTATTATCGATATCGATATTATTGTGAAAAGCCACAAAACATACATCACTGACACACATTCATACACAATTTTACACACACAAATGTCATTCGATTTCGGTTTCGTTTGACAGCTCGTGTTTGTTGCTCTATTCCGCTAGGTATAATAACTTTATGGGTTGAACAGAGCGTTGACAGAGACAGATAGATGTCTTAGGGCCTCTTACACCACTTGCTGATAAGTTCCAGATAACCTATCTGGCACTTGTTTTAACAAATAACCCATACAATTAGCTGTCAAAAAAGTGCCAGATAGATAGGTTATCTGGAACTTATCAGCAAGTGGTGTAAGAGACCCTCTGTCCCGTACTAAACTAATTCGGTGTTGCGCAAGTGGATCTAAGAGGTTTTGTGTATTTGGCGTTACGATATTTTCTGTCGTGCTATAAATGTTCTGTGTTGAACATAATAGACACACCACAAATCAGTTGACCTACTTTTTAAGAGCTGTCATAACGCGATATCCCCATAGATTTTGTTTGGGAATACAAGTTGTGACGTCACTTCTGTCGGCTTCTATGTAGCCGAAATCGAAGTCTACTATATATTTATTGAAGTTAAAGCGATTAAATATCGATCTTTGCAAATACTTGAGAACAAGAAATTATGTCTTAAATAAGGTGTTATTTTAAAGACATGGTTTCTAGAATTCTTTGTGAAGGGTGTCAACATCCCAACTACTAATTATACTTCAAGCCAAGGGAAACAAAAAGTATTCTACAAAAACCAAGGCATTGATTGTCTATGAATCTACGTTAATACTTTTCGGTAAATAAAACCTCTACTTGTTTTTATTTTTAACTTACCCAGCGGTACCGGCGGTATATACGGTGTGACGTCTGACGGGGGGATGTTTGTGGCTAAGGGGTTAGCCGGGCCGTTGACGAGGACTTGGCCGAGGTAGTTGAGTATCTTCTGTGCTCTGTTCTGTGACGCCTTGAACATGAACAGTTGCGGGTGTTCGTCAATGAAGTACGTGTCGACGGCGCCTGGTGTGACAAGGGTGCATTATTGTTAAAATATAATATATACTATACTCATTTCAAGATATGAAGGGACTTATGACACATCACGTGACTTCACTGTTGCTACTTAAAGTGATGGGCCCCAACGATATCTAATTATTTTTGAAAATCGAGAAAGTTTAATCGATTTGTATTTAAGTAACCTGTTTTAAATAAGAAGTATACTGCGATTTTCTACCGCCAGAGTTCCGTATTCAGTTCTTTGACAAGCCTTTTTTGCTTTTTTGGCATTTTTCCAAATAATAACAAAAACTTTACGAAAAACTCAACAAAAACAGTAACATTAGCCAAAACAGGAACTCTCTAAACCACTCCACCAGACGGTCGTCAAATGACTAAATATTCGACATAGAATTTTGAGTCTTTTAGATTGTGACTCACCGTTCAAGAACTTCTGGTTTTCCAGCACGTTGAGCAGGAAGGGGATGTTGGTCTTGACGCCCCGGATCCGGAACTCGCGGAGCGCTCGGTTCATCTTGGCGGCCGACGCGGGTAAGTCTTGGGCGTGAGAGATTACCTACGAAATAATTATATCTTGACGAACCAAATACAAGTAGAGATCATCGATATGTCTAGTAATATCTACTACTATAACACACAACTAACCCCTACTAATGATATAAATGCGAAAGTAACTCTGTCTGTCTTCCTGTTACGCTTTTCATCATCATCATCATTTCAGCCATGGACGTCCACTTCGGAACACGGGCCTCCCCCAATGACTTTCATCGGGGGGATTGCCAATACTCGCCACGCTTGGCGGGCGTGTTGGCGAGCGCAGTTTTTTATAAAATTTCGCACGCAGACGCTGCTGCCTGTCTCGTGCTACAGGAACTAGTCGCCTCTTACGACACGCCTCCTGTTGGCGGTGGAGAAGTGTATTCTTTACGGCCGTCCCCACACGGCACACTTTTACGCTGTTACTGCTGCTGCTTTAACGCTTAATCTACTAAACCGATTGTCATGAAAATTGGTATAGAGATAGACGGGACCTCGGAAAAGGACATAGGCTACTTTCTTGTCATGAAAGCTGAACCGATTTTGATGAAATTTTGTACAGAAATAGCTTGAACCCTAATAGGGAAAGGCATATGCTACGATTTTTATTCCACCTTCTAAGCGAGTAAAATAGGGTGTGACAAACCGTATTCCACGCGAGCGAAGCCACAGGCACAGTTAGTTTTGAAATAAGATAGACAAAAATCCTTCTTTTTATTTAAATCTAAATATTTTATGCCTTATGTCAATAATGTCAGTGCCATAAAAAAAAACAAATAGGTTTATTAATGGCGGAGTTTTGAGGTAACAAACATTTTAAAAAAAACAACCGAATTGAGATTCTCCTCCTTTTTTTGAAGTCGGTTAAAAATAAACAGGTTTAGTAATACGGCAACAACATTTTTGTTATGCACTTACTTTAACAAGTAGAGAGTCGTAGTACGGTGAGATGACGGCTCCAGCATACGTCGACGCGGAGTCCAGACGGATGCCCATACCTTCGCCAGATCTAAAACGAATCAAGAACTAAGGCTTAACTAAGGCTTAGTCATGCCCCCCCCCCCCCCCCCTCTATAGTACTCCAAACTTAATCATTGATTGTTTTACGATTAAGTAGTTAGGTGTTAAAATGTATTAAATATTAGCAAAGGAATTTCGAACAATTACAAGTCAGTCTGTATAATCAAAACAGGTTTTAGTTAAGCCTCGATTTAAATGCGAAGAGCATCAAAATCGTGCAATTCAACCTGTACTTCAAGGCTAATTAAGGAACGCAAATGTTTTTAAAGTGCAGAATTTAAAAGTGTTGATTACACTTTGGTTTTCTTATAATGGTTTACATTTCATTATCATCATCATCAACGTTTCACCAACTCTGGACCCACTGAAAGGTAAAGGCCTCCTCCTTAGAGCGCCTCGCCTAAACTCTTCAAGTTTGTTTGTTTGATTGAACGCGGTAATCTCAAGAACTAGTGATTCGAATTGTAAAAAAAAATATTTGTGTTGGATAGTCCATTTAACGAGGAAGGTTATAGGCTATAAAAAACATCACGCTACGATCAATAGGAGCGGAGCAACAATGAAAAATGTTGCAAAAACAGGAAAAAATATTTGTTTTCAGAACTTCTGTTGTGCGCGTTAACGGTAACGGTTAAAGTTACGCAAAAATCATGAATGACGAAATTGTTCCCGTCTAAAATCCGTGACAGCATAATATGTCTGTCTTTTAAGGTTGACACACTAACCATTTTTATGATAATTAAATTTGTATTAGGGCCGATTTTTCAATAGCCAGATAACTTTTAAATGAAGAATAAGTTTGACATATTGACAGTTTTCGTATAGAAAATGTGTTAAAATTTAATTTTTTTGGCGTTATTTGGCGCTAAAAAAATCGGACCTTAAAATAACGCATTATTTTGTCATTGATGAAGACTTCCAAGTGACAGAACCAACTTCACGCGGGCGAAACCGCGGGCGTAAGCTAGTCTAGAATAAAACAAAACTAAGTTTAAAAGTGTTTCTTACCTAAACACTTCAATCCTTCCCGTACTCGGCTGGAAGTTGTTCGCGGGGTCCTCAGTAGTCACTCGGCACTGGATGGCGTACCCTTGACACTTGATCTTGTCTTGAGTGAGGCCCATCTCTGGTAGCGTCATACCTTCGGCTACCCGGATTTGAGATTGTACCAAATCTATGCCAGTCACCTCTTCTGTTATTGTGTGTTCTACTTGCAATCTGGAAAAGTACAGATTATTCGATCAACAGTCTATTGCAAAATAGTAATTATGTCAAGGTTGTTGATTTGGGGCTTGTTCCATACATCATCATCATATCATCATTTCAGCCATAGGACGTCCACTGCTAAACATAGGCCTCCCCCATTGACTTCCAGATTGGCCGGTTGGAAGCGGCCTGCATCTAACGTCTTTCAGCGACCCTTACCAGGTCGTCTGACCACCTTGTTCAATACGGTCAATAAAAATGTTACTAGACATATTACATGTAATTGGGGTGTTGACTGAGACCATTCACAAATCATTCTAAGGAATCATATCTTTAAAATAACACTTTACCTAGTTATTAAAATTAAAATCGTACAAATGTTGGACATGACATTATTTCATGATTATTACTTCTTGCAAGTAATAAACTTGCAAAAAATGAATTTCAATCGCAATGAAATCAATAAATATTTTGTCAATTGTCATTCTTTTCGCTATACAGGAAGACTTTTTTTTACCATCCAAATTTAAAATAAGAATCTATGAGGAAAAAAACAATACACGTGTTTTTTCTTTTGGTATCGCCCAGTACAAAAATGTTGAGATAAAGCACCTGGAAATTGTCTAAACAAATACTAAGAGTATGGACACGGCACGCTAACTACTCAACGCGCTAGCGTCGATGCCTCTCCTCGCCCTCGCTTTTCATTGATGTTTTTACGATCCTTAAGTTGTTAATTCCCTGGCTGGCTGGTAATTTAAATGCAGCCTGTCTGTAATGTAGTGTGGATACTTAAGATTTTGCAATACCAACCTTGCGTTAACCTCAATGAAGTAGAAGTTCCCTTTGTCGTCAAGCAGAAACTCGACAGTACCCGCATTTTCGTAGCCTACATGTCTTGCAAGATGTGTCGCACAGTCCACCATCTTTTGACGCGTCTGAAATAGATAAAATTTATTAAACTCTTTTTCGACACGTTAGTTATACAGGCTGTTTCGTAACTCGAGGATAACTTTGTGACCACATATTATGGTGAACAACTTTTGTTCTGTTTGCAAATTGGCATGAAAATTTATCAATTTCCCATAAAAAAATACCAAACAGCCGATTGTAATTGAATAGAATAACAAAACAAATGCATATATTTAAAAGTCATAAAACATAAGTTGTTTTATTAGACCCCTGAAGGATCACCATACTTAGAACAAATGACAATAAATTTTGTGTCACTATCTCCCGGTCTAAATAGCATAACCTTCAACGTATTATTTGATCAGTGGCAGCAGTGGTAGAACCACTGATGACCACTGAATCAGTGGTAAAATAATCACTACTGGCAAGACCAAACACAATGCGTCACCTATCGGGCTTAATGTGCAGTGTGGTTCCTATTGTTGTGGACGAGTATAAGTACTTACTTCAGGGTCTAGGTGTGGTGCCGGCGCGATCTCGACGACCTTCTGGTGCCGCCTCTGTACCGAGCAGTCTCGCTCGTACAAGTGGACCACGTTGCCAGCCTTGTCGCCTGATTAATTACGGAACTAAATTAAAATCAGGAGGAAATCGCTGCAATAAAGGTCGCGCAGACTGGCTACTGAACGCGGCGAATTGCGGACTATAGAGGTGATAATAATGATAAACAAATCAATTCATCTAATTATCACAATAATTATCTAGGCCCCGGGTTCGATTCCCAATATAGAATAATAACTTTTCTATATTGTCTCGGGTCTGGGTGTTGTGGTACCGTCGTTGTTTCTGAGTAACACAAGTGTTTTAGCTACTTACCATAGGATCAGAGAAATCTGTGTGATATTGTCCAAAATGTATTAATTATTATTATTATAGAACTACTATACTATGGCGAATAAATAACGGAAAGACAAAGACTGAAATACATTATAAAACATCCATGTGTTAAGTATACTTATACATACATACATGTACTAATGCTCGTTTGTTGCGTCGCGTGATTCCCCTTGAAGGAATTAAAACCCGCGACTGCTTAGTTTTGAAATAAAACGATGCGCCAATCACTAGACTAAGTTATTATGGTAAAGATATAGAAATCAAACTATGGAGTAGTTTCTGTATTTAATTTTCGTGTTTTTTTTTAGGTAAAACAACAGACAAACGCGTCAATAGACGTCTATTACAATAAAAAAAAAATTCAACAATCACACCAATTATCTAGCCCCAATCTAAGCTGCTGTGCCGGGTGGGGACGGCCGTAAAGAATACTTCTTCCCACCAACAGGAGGCGTGTCGTAAGAGGCGACTAATTCCTGTAGCACGAGATGGGCAGCAGCGTCTGCGTGTGAAATGTTATAAAAAACTGCGCTCGCCAACCCGCCTGCCAAGCGTGGCGAGTATTGGCAATCCCCCCTGATGATAAGTCATTGGGGGAGGCCTTTGTTCAGCCGTGAATGTCCTATGGTAAACATATTTATTACTTATAAACATGACTTAGGTACAAATGGTACTACTAGGTAGTACTTAGGCCAATGCTCATTACACACACATTTGCCCCTTGAGTGATTCGACCGCAACTGCTTAGCTTTGAAGTCCGAAGCGCGAACCACTAAACCAGACGGTCATGAATAAGTAGTGATTACACTTACCCAATAATTGCACTTCAATATGCCTGGGTCGTTCGATAAACCTCTCAATAAACATGGACCCGTTGCCGAATGCGCCTAACGCCTCAGAGGAGGCTCGTTCGAAAGCCGAGCCCACTTCACTCATTTCTTTGACTACACGCATGCCGCGGCCTCCACCGCCGTAGGCAGCCTAGAATCAAAATAACTCGAGATATAGACCTAGTGAAGTAAATTTTGTTAAGTAAGTATCACGCATATGATACTATACGTGCAATGCACATAAATAATATTACGTAAAACCGTTTACAGTTAAAAATTATGTATTGAAAACACTACAAATCTAGTCCATCGTCGAAAAGGCGGCATCAGCGGGGCGGCCCCGCGACCGGAAGAGAGAACACTTCATCGAGCAGTTTTGGCGGCCAGTCTATGGCACCCGCGCACAAATTATTTCTATACTTTGGTATTTGAGTATAACAAACATTATTTTATTACAATTGTGTTAACAAGCTGCCAGCTCTTGGGTCAGTTATCAACAAATTTTTACGCAATCTCCTTATATAAATAGAGTGCGATAGGATCCTAAATAAACCTATGGACGGTCGGTTACGAACGCCAAAAGGTAGAAAAAAGTAGTTGGCACCGATTTGCCTATATACTTTTTTATTATGTTCAGCGTTTGCCGCAGCCGCACCTGCACCTCTGCTCGTCCCGGAAAAATGGAAGGCGACTATAATGTTGACACAGGTAGCATCCCAACCTAGGGCTCGACAAATCCGCCAGGGAACAAGCGATATTCTTACAACCCATTAAAGTTGCGTGCTAGACAATGAGATACGACATGGACCGTGACGTCACAGTACACGTCCGCCATACGTTTTTACCGATTCAAACAATTTATTCAGTTTTACGCAAACAACAAAACAATAACAATATGTCATGTATTTATTTGCTTAACATTTTATCTTAAGTTAAACATATCTTAATTTATTTATTTACTAGCTGACCCGGCGAACTTAGTACCGCCAATAAAGGTTGTTGCAATAAGTCGCAAAATTAATTTCTGAACGCATCCTGTTTGACGGGTACAAACAGTTTGTATTGGAAAATTAAATTGTTGTTTTTAGTATTTTCCTTTACTTATTATTTAGAATAGAATAGAATAGAATATAAATTTTTTATTGGTCCATAAACACATACATAATAATTTTATTACAAATAAACTAAACTAAAGGAGACAAAAAGGAAAAGAGAATACATGACTTATTATAAATTTTGGAATTAGTTAATTTATTTATGTTTCTTACCGTTTAAACCTTCTCTGAACTTCCACAAATATTTCAAGATCAAAACTAGAAAAATCGGTCCAGCCATTCTCGAGATTTAGAAAGACAAACGAACAGCAATTCATTTATGTATATATGTATAGATAGATAGATTCTAAATATACTTACAACTAATTACTATTTAAAAAAAAAAAAATTTTTATTTTTAATAATGTTTTTTCAATTAAGTAACTCTGGTTTTTATTTGTTAAATTTGTTGTTGTGTTACATTTGTTTCGTGTATAAGTACCTATGTTTGTTAGTGTATTAAGCTAAAGAACACCGGGCGGCCGCGCCCTCACCTCAGCTGGCATTAACAGAATACCAGTGGTCACGACGTGCTCACTGCCGTCACGATATATACTAAGCGGATACCATTTCGGTATCTAACTGTATTAATGTTTATTATTTGTAAGACTCATTGTATGGCTGTCTTGTACCAAATAAATTATTTTCTTTTTCTATTTTAAATAGTATGAAAAGACCAGTCGTCACATGTCATTTTGACTGAGCCATTTCTGGCAACAAGTTGGTCTACGTTACAATTTGTTTAGATCACTGACGAAAAGCATAAATAGCACTAGTTGTATAATATACACAAAAACGGTCGTCTCTGTCTGTATAATATGTCTGTATGTTGCCTACATATATTATACAGACAGAGACGACCTCCGTAACCGAGAGGCGACCATACCGGATTTAGTGTCGCTATCTCTGAGGTTCCGGGTTCGATTCCCGGTCGGTCAATGTAGAAAAATAACTTTTCTATATTGTCTCGGATCTGGGTAAAAAAAACAATTAAACCAAATTATTGGTTTCTGCAAATAGGCCTAAATTAAGCACTTTTACACGTCCTAATATATTTTTTTATCCTTCCACTGCTTCGGGTCAATATTGTTGTGGTACCATCGTTGTTTCTGATTTCTGTAACACATGTGCTTAAACTACTTATCATAGGATCAGAGCAATGTATGTGATGTTGTCTAATAGTAATTTATTTATTATAATTATATTGGGCTAAGAAAATTGCAGACTCCTAGGGAGAAATTAAAAATATATTTATTTTGAAAATATACTTATTAAACAAAAAAAAACAACTAAAATAATTATGAATAATTAATTACCTAATTCACTTCCCGCATTTTGGTTCTGCCCGAAATTGTTACTAAGCTATCGTCGTCGACTCTGAGGGTCGTCTTTGGCATAGAATTAGATTATTCGGATCTGGGGCCTAGTGTGTTTTGCAAAGTAGTCGCTTCGCATAAATCAATGGTAAACGTTATTTTGTATTACTTTTCGATTGATTTATGTGAAACTCTTGTTTCCTAACAATAACTTTTCGTTTTTAAATGATTTGCAAAGTACTATTTGACAGAAGGAGCCCAAGGGTAGCGTCTTAAAAGTAACTGGTGTTTTTACATTATCAAGTTATTAGCGCCAGTTTGTTTAATGAAAGCCATCCTTACCTTAAATATGACAGGAAGACCATGTTGTTTGCAAAATTCGAGAGCCTCTTCTTTTGTTGTGACGGGACCGTCCGTGCCAGGGACAATAGGGACCTCTGTAGATAAATATTGTCTTATTAATATCTTTGCACATACTTTAATTTGATTTATACATCCTAACAATAGGGTTGTTAGCACCACCAATAAATGACGTACTTTTTATAAGCTGTCAAAACGCGATATCCGCGATATAGCATTTGTATGGGAATACTAAATTCTTTCTTCACTTTTATGTTAAATAAAACGAAGTCAATTGACTAAATATTTATTGATTTAAAAGCGATTAAAAATCGACCTTCGCTAATAATTAGGAACTGTGAAATAAATGAAATAATGTCTTAAATAAGGTGTTATTTTAAAGACAGATTTTTGTCATCATTTTTAGCCACGGGACATCCACTGACATAGGCCTTCCCTTAGTGATTTAGCCACAGGAGGCCTATTCCCTCTTCATCCACTCCTAGCGATCTTGTGCCAGACTCATTCTGTCTGTCTTGGAAATTGTGTAGTAGTAATAAAAACAGTCATATTTGCCTCAAGTCAAAGTACACGGCATATAAAGCCTTAGCCTACATAGCCATGTAGCACAGAATATCGAGTGTAAGACAAAATCGACGTACTGGCTTCAATGGCGGCCCTTCTAGCGGCGACCTTGTCCCCCATCTGCTGCACCACGGCAGGGGACGGCCCGATAAACCGGAGCCCTGAGTTGATGATAGCCTGTGCGAAGTCTGACCTAGGAAATAGGTATAAATATAAATTTGCGTCATTTTACACGCTAGAGATGTGACATTCTACAGAAAAGACTACTAGACTAGACTATTATTTTGGTAAGTGAAATCGATTAAAAAATAATAAGTTTTTTACCATCGATTTTATCAATTAAAAAATGGACTATTTTCGTAATAAAAAATATTGTTTTTTTTTAAATTATGTATATAAATAATCGATTTTTCTCACATCTCTACTACACACAAATATGCAATAGGATGGTTGACAGAACCAATCAATTAACGTACTTTTTATGGGCTATTAAAACGCAATACTTTTATAATTTAGAATAAAATAGCGAACTGTGACGTCATTATTTGCCAAACCCAACGTTCAATTTATTGAGTTAGGTAGGTAAAGCAAATAAAATCTAATTTCTAAATTAAACTAATATCGGGTTTTCAAGCCTCAATTAAGATGTTTCATTAAAGGAATATTGTCTTGGAATTATTTGTAAATTATGGTGTCATTATCCTGATTGTTATGGTCTCAAAGTCAAAACATCTTAGTGAGTATGAGTTTCCGCACTTAGACTCAAATTAGGTACTTTGTGCGTGGGGGATATGATGGTTACTGATGTAACCAGCCTAGCTCTGACCAGAAGCGCAGAAGTTACCTGAGTTTTTCACAGGCTTCGCTGAGCGACCTTGGGTTGTCAAGGATTTCATTGCGTTGTGATGCAACCGCCTCGCATTTCAGGACTACGTGACTGGTAGTTTCATCTGTAGTAAGACATGCCCTGCAGAGAGGGTTGTCTGTGTTGCCTATGGCGTAAAGGTGTTTGTTTTAAGAGACAGTGACCGGTCACTATCTTCACGATTATGTGCAGGTCTCGTCTTTGGGAGTATGGCATAGGCAGGATCGGGAGTGCCCCTCGTGACCATGTCCGAACCTCTTCTCGCCAATTCATCTGCGGCGTCGTTGCTTAAGGATTCACTGTGCCCTTTTATTCACTGCAGTGTTACCTTGTTGACTGTGGCAATCTTTTGCAGGGATACGTAGCATTCGTATACGAGTTTTGAGTTGCTGGTGTAGCTGTTAAGGGCTTTTAGCACTGCCATGCTGTCAGAGAGTATTCGAATGTTAAGGTCGGTAATTTCTCGACTGGTTACGGCATTGGCAGCTTCGTTGACATCCTAGTGTTACAAGATACTAGAGTATGCATTTGCTTTTAATTTCCCAGCACATACATCCCAATACACCCAATACATAGCCATATGAACAATTTTCACTATATTAAAATAGGGAGAAAATAGGCATGTATCTCGACAATAATGTAAATGGAGGATCAGTATTTTTTTTGTGTTGCATCTTGGGCCCTATTGTAAAAGCAGAAGCAAAACATTCTGTTAATGTGATTCTCTCGTTTAATACGTCACTCTGTTTTTCTTGTCGGGCTATTAAATCATGTAGGTACAACAAAAAGCTTATATTTAAAATAATATCACTATTTTGTTTGTAATAAAACCTATTTTTACAAGTCTTATCTTATTTATTAGTAAGTAACCCACAAACAACAGACGCTTGTCCGCAATTTGTCCTATCACTGGTAGTGGGACCGAAATAGTTTATTTAAAGTACCCTGTTAATAATAGATGTACCATCTAGATTGAAACAATTGATTCTGCACTTACTAGACACATTGTCTGCAATGTGACACATTAATATTGTTGAGAGTTCAATGTCTATTGAGTCAACTTGTCTGTTATGGCTTTACAATAATTTATTATTTTTATACAATAGTTAAAGCATTAAGATTTGGTCTGCTGCCTAAGACTATCTCAATATAACAATCTAAAAAACCGTAAGGGTTTTCGTAGACTTTAGTTAACAGTGCAAAAAGGTAAGGCTTTCTAAATGTATGTTCAAGTAACAAACTAATACTTGAGTGACTTTGTAAATCTTGTTTACCTAATTCAGGTATAGTACAGTAAATTAATCGCTTCGTCGGTACTGTTAAGAAAAGAAAGGCATTTAGTCGTATCAGAAAACCACGCTCTATTCCGTACCGTACGGAGATTCTTAGAGTGAACTTGTCTCACACTTAGCTGGATTACATTAATTTATTTTAGAGCTTGAACTATAATAACATTCAGTTTGATGCGTGTGTATTATCATTGCTACTGATTGTTGAGCGAAACAAAACACCCTTCTTGTCCTTGTTTGTATTTGTTAGGATGTCCGCCATAGTACGTAACGAAAACTTATTTCGTGTTTTAACCGGCTATCTATCACGGTTCAAAAACGTACAGCCCTTTAGGCAGTACCGCCAGTTCTGCAAGTTCTGTCTTTGCTGATAAGCAAAACCAAAACTCAGGGTGTGACGGTCTGACCAGCCGTTTAAAACCTTTATATTTCTTTATGATTTTGTCCATCTCATAGTTGAGGTTAGACATGTGAACAGTGAGACGTATATAGGCTTACTTGAATTACTTGTCTATTATTTTGTAAAAATTTTAATGTATAATAGTTGAGGCCTTTATGAGTGCCCAGTTTTAAGTAGTATATGTGGGATATAGAGTGTTTACTTACAAGTGTGTTAGCTAGTAATGAAGATCAGAATGTGTGATGTATAAAAAAGAAAACAGATATAGGTATTTTTTAAATGATAAAATATTCAAATCAATAACAACAATTTATTTCTACAAATAAGCCTAAATTAAGCACTTTAATTAGGGCTTTTTGATGGATGAAAAAATAAACGAATAATTAGTTACTGAAAGTCGTGATTTTTATCTAATCCCACATCTGTAGTCCGAATTTCATATTGCGTTAATAAAGACGTTGCTTAACTCTAAGTCTGTATACAGTCTACTTTGTACCTTGCTAGTATTTATGTTTGTCTTATTGGTTGTAATAATAAGTAAAAAAAAAAACGAACGGCGTAGGCTTAAAAATAGCATTTATGGGTTCCGCACATAAAAACCCAGAAAATACATAGTACCAACCTCTCAGATAACAGTCCATAACCAGGGTGGATGGCATCCACGTCATTTTCCTTCGCGACCCTGATGATCTCCGGTATGCTAAGGTACGCTTCCACTGGTGATAGACCCTTGCCAACTAAGTATGACTCGTCGGCTTTTTGTCTGTGAAAAAAAAAGGAAAAATATCTCAATTTAAATTTAAATAAAAATGATGTTTGAGAATAGATAAATTTATCTTCGTACATAAGTAAGCTTCGGAAACACCAACGCTGTCAAATTGCGGGCACATTTGGGGTTGCGGTCACCTGTATTTTGTTTTATAGCAATGTGTTCATGCGATCGATCTGTGATCAGAAGGCCTAGTGTGAAATTACTTCAATGGAAAAGTAAAAGTAATTTTGTATTAACTACTTTTCGATCGATTTATACGAGGCGGTTGTTTTGTGGCACTTACATTGGGAACTCAGAGAGCATAGTGTCCGGTTCTTATTTTCAAATCGATCGAAAAGTAAACGCGAGTTTATGGCATTTGCCGCATTGTGGCACATTATATAGATGTTCTATGCAAATCGGAGTTTACGTTTCGATAGCGTAAAAGTAAAAAAAAAGTCTATGCAGCGATCAGACAGACATTATTTTGTGCCATGCAAGCACTAAGCTAATGAGAGAATGGTTATTAAATAAGGCCGCTGCAGATTAGATAGAAACAAACAATATTAAAAACTTAAAACAGTATTAACAGGTGTTAGGCAGTAATTCATTATTATCTCTAGATAAATAAGTTTTTTGTAAACAAGACTTAATAATTACTAAGTTTTTAGTCATGTTACAATAAGTGACATTTTGGAATAATCATCAAAAGATCATGAACCAAGTCGCGAATTTTTGGCCAAAATAAGCAAACAACAAAATCTGCGAGCGTGTGTCATAATAAACATCTATACATGATACTTATATTCTTTTCTGACAGCACAACATATCGGTAAATTATGTGACACTAATGTTAAATCATAGTGTGGTTTTCTGGTCTACAATTTGTTATCAATCGGTTCTAACTCGTGGGCCAGATGAGAATTCGTCGTGGATTCGCAATGGAATTTGGATGAAATAAGTCAGCCCAACGGATTTGATAAAGTGGCTGTGGGCGGGGCACATAGCCCGTAGAACTGACGGCCGATGGAGCAGAAAGGTTCTTGAATGGAGCTCACGTACAAGCCGGTTGCCGGTGCAAGCGCAGCGTAAGACGCTCACCAACAAGGTGGACAGACAAACTGGTAAAGGTTACAGGAAGCCGTTGGATGCACGCCGCTTCCAACCAACCAATCTGAAAGTCACTGGGGAAGGCCTATATTCAGGAGTGGACGTCCTATGACTGAAATGATGATGATGATGACTATACCTACACATATGTGTTGTCATCACACTAAAGATCAAAATGACGGTCCCACCTGTGCATCTGCAGTTTGTCTTGCTCGCTGTAGATGGCCACAGACCGGATCCCGAGTTCCGTACATGCTCTGAACACTCTGATGGCGATCTCGCCTCTGTTAGCCACTAATACGCTTCTAATTGGTTTGTACTCCACTGATTTTGAATCCTGCAATAATAATAAATTTGTACATTTGTAAAACATTTGTACACCGCTTCGGTACGGCATTATTTTATTTTTTAATTACTTTAAACGAGCCAATCTTATTATATGTATGTATACTAGTTGCCCAAGACTTCGTTCAACTATAGTTGGTCAAAACTAAAGACTACGCGAACGAAGTCGCAGGCAATAGCTGGTATTAAGTTTTTTTTTTCAAATTTAATTTTTTTTTCCAACCGAACAGCGATATCTAACGGTATTCGGTAACAGTGTCATTATAGATGGCGCTTAAATTCAAATAAATTCTAAGCGCCATCTATAATGAATGACAGTTATCTTGCATCTCTCGGGTACCCCCGGGACTTTGAGATATATAGTGGTGTACAAAAGAATAGGACAAAACCACGTAATCAGCTGCTTATATGCATCGTTGCATCTATGGAAGCAACATCAAAATCGTTAAAAAAAATTGGATGCACCATACAAACTAACGCACTATCTCCATCATATTGACCCCATGCACCTGAAAAAAAAAAACACGATTTCGAGGTTGCCCCCATAGTAAAGGTTGTTGTATTTGAGCAGCTGATGATGTGGTTTCAAGGAGTGTCCTATTCTTTTGTACACCCTGCATTTCCGGGATAAGTGTTATCCTATCTTTTATTTCAAAATAATATCTATTTTTGTGCCCTAACATCCATCCATCCAAACTTTCGCATTTTTAATATTAGTAAAAAGTAAGATATTTCGCGTATTCGGAAACGCCTCTAAAGATTTGGATGAAATTTTGTTATTGGAAAAAGTTTTGCTTTTTAAGTTTACCTACTTACATAGTTGTATTTCTTCTAAAAGCACGATTTAAAAAAAATAGATACATTTTTAGAGCCTTGTATATCCGTTCTCATTTTGTCAATTTCACATAGCGCTATGTTTTGTGAAACTTGTATTGTTGCCGAAGGATAATAAATAATCAACTGTAACCTCAAGACTTGTGACAAGTGATACCGAGCGATCTCGGTCGCCCAGGTACTTTTTTTTAAACAGTGATCATAGGATCACTGATAAACCGTGCCCCTAATGTAAACGGGCAGTACGAGGGCAGAGGGGGTCACGTACTCACGTCACAGTCCTCCTGCATAGCGCTTCTACAGTTCTACCTCAGAAATCAACTGTGTTACATAAAGTATCTAATCATACTGTTTCGATTTAGAACAGTGTAAAAAAAACCTTGGCATACTGATGAATACCTACACTATTTCATTCATTCTCTAGCTAGGTAATTCATTCATTTATGGAAATTAATAAATGTACACATTATTTTGCACGTGAATACAATAAACAACATGAAACTTTGTACAACTTATCGTGGTTTTGACTGAACTTAACAGACTTTAGCCAGTTTGATTTAAATAAAGTAAACAAACAACTCTATAAACATAACAAAATGAAAAAAATAAAAAGAAGCTTGCCTATTTAAAGCATAGTTTTTCTCGATTCATATATTTTTTAGCTTACTAATATATTTCGGAAGGAGAAACAAGTGCCGATGGTCGTAATTCGTATCGATATTGATAAACGTTTTATTTATTTGTATAGGTAAATAAGCCTTACATAATTACAAAGCACTGAACATAAAACCAATTTGTAATGGTAATAAATACAACATAAATTACGTGTGAATAAATTGTCACTTAAAAACGTCATGCATTTATTGCGTGAATATAAGACTGTATCAATTTCTAGTTTTATTGCTATTTGTTCTGTACAACTAGCAAGCGTGCGGGTCTTATCTTGTGTGTGTATTTTACGATTTGGCAATGTGCACTGCCTTAGTAATATTGTTTTGGGTAGATAGTTTAGGTAATTTAAAAAAAAGTCTAAAGATGACTATCAAAACACAAATCACTTAAATAGTAAAACAACAAGACAGTCGTTCACTGTTATTTTTTAAAATGTGTGAACTATCTCTTCCGTGCACCACCAAGAGATGGTGCTGCCTATACATGAGATCGCATTGCCGCGTTGGCGATTTGTATCTTTAAAATATAGACTCTCACGTTCGTGTCCTACCTACCTTATAAATATTCTCATTAAATTTTTTATTGTTATTTAAGAATACCTAATAATGTTTAAAATTGTGTAGGAAAGCAGTAAAGGTGTCGTATAAATCGGTCATTAACCTACTCGTCAGTGTTATGCCAGATATGTCCTGATATTTAGATGTCTGTTTTGTTTTAAGCCCCTGTCCTTATCGTTATGCCGCAGTTTTGAACAGTAAGACAGAGAACAAAGCCAGTTTAATCTAGTATGAAATAGAATTACGGGCATTGACTTTAAATTACAAATGATAAAATCTACAAAGGCACTCGTATAACTTACGAGGTTCAATGCGGAGCAAACAATATTTGCATAATTAAAGGGACATTTAAGTTGTAGAAAGTGATTTTTGGATATTCCTATAGAAAAAGCATATACATATTTATTTTGTGGAAATTGTTTTAAGATTTGTGTTGTAGGTACGATTTATTTTTTCAGAAAGGTAATTTTAAACTCAAATTCAAATAAGTGCGGATGAACAACCTTGGACATTAATTACGTGACTGACTCTACACGAAAATTACTGTGAAATGAGTTAATTTATTGTTTTATAAATTCGGTTAAAGTTTTTAAAATAGGTATGTATTTGGGCAATGAAATTAAGATAGCTAAGGTACGTGTAAAAAAGGTATAATGTAGTTGAGATACTAATTAAATGTTAATTTTATGTCAATAGGCTGAGTAGATATTATTTTATTCGCAAAGTGACAGAAAGTATGCAATGAAACATTTTTCGTTCGTTTGGTTGTACCATCGAGTACATACCCTATAAAGCAGCAATACAAACCATCTTTATCCGAAACTAGTAAGTGATTTTTCACTTACATTTAGTTTGAAATGACAACTCCTGTCAACGCTCGCCTATACAAAAACAGCACAGATACAGATTAAAAAATGGCGGAAAATTTTGTCGAACAATGACATTTCTACTCTATAGGGTATGTGCTCCATGGGTTGTACGAACCGTCATTCACATTGGACAAACCCAAAAATCCATAGACTTGGAATACGCTACGAAAAATCCTAAAAGTATTATTTGTGTATTATTTATTATTTTCCACTAGACTTTATTAGACCTTTTTGCCAAGTTTTGTGATTTTGTAAACAAGTAGGTTTTACTCGTATTGAGTGATTTGAGTATTACTATATCTTTTAATTGCGTTTAATCGTTATTTTTTCACATCTAAAGGACTGACTGCAGACTACTATGGGCATCATTTGATATTAATAAAACGTGTGTGTGTAGACAACAGTGATCTTATTAGTTCGGTTTACAAGGTTCCTAATGAAAATATGTAAAAAAAAAATTGAGGCTCCCTACCCAACCTTTAATAGTGATAACAGTAATCATGTCTATCCATATCCGTTGCGTCACAATAAATGCATTAATATTTGTCTTCATGATTCTAATCTATACATAATATAGAATAGGTATGTAGTATGAATTATTATGCGATAATTTAATGGCACTCTAAAACATAATCCTTTGATTGATGTAGCTGGTGATAAAGCGATAATAGTAGACCACAGTTGTTGGATATACCAGATCATACTAAATTCACTATCATAATAAATTCTTATCTGTGAAGATGAGAATGCATATTTCAAAGGTTACTGTTAAATTTCATTACTTTCATTATACTGTAAAACTCAAGGGTTTGTATTATGCACTCATGATGACAAACAACTTTGCCCAAGAAACAAATTACATTCATGATCTCAATTTAATTTTATTAGTGTACACCGTGTAACGCTAAATCTCTTAGGGGCTGATTCAGGTGCCCAAATACAACAACTTTTTGTATGGGACCAACAGTAAAATCTTTAAAAAAACTTAATCTTTATAGTAATGTCCAATCAGCTTGTACGTGTGTAATGTGTTACGCTTTGTATGGGGAAACGAAATTCTTTTGCGATTTCGATGTTGCTGATGTCCCATACAAAAAGTTGTTGTATTTGAGCAACAGAATCAGCCACATGGTCTATACAGGTTGCCCCATAAAGAGCGTGCCAAACGAAAACTCTAAATAGAGCATAAAAAGCTCTATATAACCATTTTTAAAAAAACAGTTTTTTATGAATAAATATATTTACATTTCATTTTTACCGCACCCAGGGACGTCAATTAAGAATAAAGTGTTGATTAACATTTTTGTTCAACAATTATTGATAATTGTCTCTATTCGTATTGACTTTAGTATCACAGGTTTTTCTTAAGTAACCATTAAAGTTAAGTGACGTCTCTGAGTGCGGCATTAAGTATGTTTTGTTTCATCATGTCAACTACCTACTTAAAATGTCTTTGTATTACTTACAGTGGCTGCCGTACGATGCTTGGCCGTGCTCCAGGCTTGAAATTGCGATGCGGACGCCCTTAAGGCGAAGCGTGCTTTAAGTATCTGCATTTTATCACACTTTTACAACCTACACACTATATAAGTACGATTAAATAATCTATTAAAACTTAAAAATATTAACTATCCCTAATTATTTCATTTTTATGAAATTATAAAAAAATATCAAACGGATTGACTAGAATTCTTATTTTCGTTTCGAGTAGTGCTTTCGGCTCGGTCGGGTTATCTGAAACAAAAGAAAATAAAACAAGATTATGATTCATACTTCAAAGAAGGTACATGTATTAATAACAGGTAATCCCCTAGTATGGTACCTTAACGTAGGGTTATCGCTTTTACACAATAAATAAATAAATATTGGAAAACATCACATACATTGCTCTGATCCTATAAGTTGCTTAAGCACTTGTGTTACAGAAATCAGAAACAACGACGGTACCACAACACCCAGACCCGAAACAATATAGAAAACTTATTTTTCTACATTGACCGACCGGGAATCGAACCCGGAACCTCAGAGAGCGATACCAAGTCCGGTGTGCTCGCCTCTCGGCTACGGAGATCGTCAAACACAATAACATCATTATACAGCATTCTACAAGCGATGCAACTGAAATCAGTTAAGTAGATTTCGCGCCAAACTTCTAGTTTACCCTGAAATTGTTTTATGCAGGTTTAGATCGAGAACATAAAACTGTGTCTGTCATTTAAAATTAAGAAAGAAATACTTTCGGCCTTACTACAAAAGAGGTTTAAACCATGTCTAAAGAAAGCCATACAATTTGGAATATTGACACATCACACCTGTCTCGGTTATGTTACCATGCTTTTTAATTGGTTGGCTAATCTTTAGGCAGTGTTTTAACCTACTCTATCTTCTTTGTAGTAAGGCCCTATGTTTATGCTGAATTAAAATATTCTAACAATAACATAATAATATAAAAAATATGACTTGATTATTTTATTCCCGACTGTTTGATTTTGGGGTTGATGCTACTGGGATTCTTAGTGAAACGCTGGCAAGTAATTGAACCACATTATAACACTTTTAAAGTCAATGAAAGGTATAGAGCATAAAAAAGTGGTTTTTTTTTACTAAACACCGACTAAAAACCTTGCGTGAAACAACTTTAGAGCAAACTTGAAGTCTATCGGGACTTTTTACTTCATTACTTATTCATTAAAATCTATCACGTAAGCAACACTGAATTGTAAACAATCGCTTAGAATACAAGGAAAAATGTTGGATCAAAATAGGAACAATTTTAATTTATAGATGACAATCTTAACTCAAATACTGTCGTTTAACATTGTTCAATTGTTTTCAACTGAATAAGTTGTACCATTGCATAATTTTACATACCAATGAGAAGTTTTTTAGTTTAAGAGAATGAATCATTTTTAAGAATATATAATGTACACTTATTTAATAGGTCGGGGAAAAAGTCTTTTCGCATAGTATATATACTTGTAATAAAATCTCTTTGGCTATACTATTTGTATCTGGCTGGTTTTGATGACATTAAAAATTTTACATTAAAAAAAGTAAAATATTGTTACTAGCTATTTTTCATTTGTTTTCTTTCTGTCAAAATAAGTAAATCTGATGAAGTAATTAACGATGACTAACTAACGATACATTTTAATTACAAAAAAGGAATAAACGCAACGCAAGCTGCGAAAAAAAAGTGACGTTTGTGGACCTAAATTTTGATGTCACAGATGCACCTTGCTCTGGTCGCCATGTTACGGATATATACACCATTTTTTAAAAGATGAAGCTATATCGGCATTTCAGTAGTTACGACAAAGCTGAAGAACTGGGAATTGGCCACAAAACAGTTTTGACCAATTTGAAAAAAGTGGGTCCACAAAAAAGCTTGATATTTGGGTGCTACACAAGCTCACTGAAAGAACCTAATGATCCGAGTCCTCACTTGCGATTGTTTATTGAGACGTAATGAAACTGAACCGTTTTTTAAAACGATAGTTAGCTGGTGATGAAAAGAAGATCACAGACGCCAAGAACGTCCGAAAAAGGTCGTGGTCAAAGGTTCACAGAATTTAGCAAAGCCCGGGTTAACTCGCAATAAGTTGATGCTGTATGTGTGGTGAGATTGGAAGTGCGTTGTTCATTATGAGCTTTTACGCCGAGCAGATCCATCGGTTCGGACCTTTACTGCCAACAACTGATGAGATTAAAGCAAGAAGTTGAGAGAAAGCGGCGGGAATTGACTAATTAAATAAGAACCCTTTCTATCAGACAATTCTATTGGTCATTCATCACGATAACGCTAGACCACACACATCTTTAGCTCTAAGCAAACGTTAAGAGTTTGGCAGGGAGGTGCATGCATCCGTATATAGCCCTGGCATTGCACCTTCAGATTTCCACCTGTTTACTTCGTAGGTCTCTTCAGAATTCTTTAGACAGTGTCAGGTTAACATCAGGAGAGAACTGACAAAACTGCTTGTCGGGTTTTTGTTTTTATCAGAAGTACCAAAATTTCTACAGCAACGGGATCATATTATTAGGTACCTACAAGATAGCAAAAAGTCACCGAACAAAATGGCGCATATGTATGTGTGAATTTTTTTAAAATCAGTTTTATATAAAATGCGAAGAAACTTTTCCCCAACCTAATTTATAAAATAAATCTAAATATCGACTTACGGTCTACATAACAAGTACTAAATATTCATCATTAGTTTTATTAATGATAATTTTTTCAAGTAACTCTGTATCGATATAAGTGAAATGTAAACAATAAAGTTTTTTAAACCTAAACTTTGATCGAACAATTTCTCAGAGACTATGTTATGTAGCGTGTGTCTGGCTCATATTAATATATTAAAAAATATAACAAGCAAACGGGTTGGTTTAATAAAAAAAAGAAAATCGTCGAAGAAACCAACAACACTTTAACGATTGTATATATATGCTAACATCGAGTTTGGCTCTACAAACCTATTCTTTACACTTAACCAGTTTCTCAGATGATTACTTATGCACATAAAAGAACTATTTATGTTTCAATTCTACGCTTTACATTTCAACTAACAATGCAATTTGTGTTCTGGATTTGTAGATCTTAGTACAAATAGCCGAAGTGACCGGAATGACATTGGAATGAGTCTCATCACCTTTAGTTGCCATTAGTCGGACATTAAATAACTCCATGAACAACTGTCATAGAATTTATAGTGGTTAGACAGCTCAGACGGATTTGTTTCGTCGACAAAGGACTTCATTTAATCGGATTGAGTATTAATAAGTACATTTATTTTGGGTAATATGTGATAAACGAGTAGCATAAAGAAGTTTTGGTTACAGAAACACATAATATTTAAGCGATACAAGACATGCTAAGTATACCAAATGTCTCTAGACGCGAGGTCGTATTATGCTGGATACTCGTATACGTTTAACTTTACGTCACTTAGGGCTGATTTTTCAATAGCCAAATAAGTTTTATACGACGAATAAGTTTGACATGTTGAGAGTTTTCGTATAGAAAATGTGTCAAAATGACAATTTTATCCGTCGGCAATTGAAAAATCAGCCCTAAATAAATTAAATAAATAGTTTCTCACAATCACACCAATTATTAGGTATCTAGCCTCAAACTAAGCAAAACTTGTACTATAGCGACTAGATAACGGATAAACATACTTAAATACTTTTATAAACTAATCCATGACTAAGGGACAGACGCTCGTGTTCATCACACAAACATTTTCCCCTTGTGGGATCTGAACCCGCAACCGCTGGCTTTATAGTTTAGAGCGAGAACCACTACACCAGACGATCGTCTTATTGTACCATTAAAATAAAAAAAGAAATTCAAAGGCCCCTAACGTTTAGTATCAGATCGCTACATTATCGCCACAATATATCAAACTTCCAAAAATAAACAATGTCACGAGTTGAATATAAAATTAGTAAACGCTTGGCACTGGTAGATTACTATTAATGTAAGAAGTCAGTCAGGCTGGAGCTCCCGTTATGAATCCCGGCGAATTTCGTACCGCCCCTCTTTTTTGTGAATTTTCATATTTATGATTAGTTATTCTGCTATTCGGGGCTGAGACAAATTCAACAAAGCAAAGATAATAAAAATCGGTCCAGCCGTGCTCGTTTTTTAATTAAATGTCGTAGGTAACTAACCAGACTTTTTTTAATATATATAGATATATGTACATAGTAAAGGTTGCGAGAAGGAGCTGGATGAAAACAGCCGAAAGCCGCTTGCTCATAATAGTGATAATGATTTATTGCACATAAAATGTATTTATGTATATTTTACTGCACCAATAAAGATCGTACAAAAGGTGGACTTAACGCCATGTGGTATTCTCTGCCAGTCGACCATTTGGCTAAACAGAGATGTTTTGTGGGCGAAAATAATAGTAGGCGGACTTATTTATTTATACTTTATTGCACAAATAAAGATGATACAAAAGGTGGACTTAATGCCATGTGGCATTCTCTGCCAGTCGACCATTTGGCTAAACAGAGAGGTTTTGTTGGCGAAAATAACAGTAGGCGGATCTAATGCCTATGGACGGTTTGAAGATGTTTTTAACGCGTTGACACGCTTGCGAGCATGTGGTTGTTAGTTGTCATGAAATTTTTAAAGTTTCAAACATATAACTAGTGCTTAGCCTGAGCAAATCGGTTTAAAACGTCTAAAATGAAGGAGCCCTAAAAGCAATCTCTTCCAGTTAATTTATTTTATGCCGTTTCGCGTTACAAAGATAAAATTCAAGCACAAGCCTTTAGTACTAATAAAACAAAGTCCGGCTGGACCAATTTTTATAATATTTGATTTGTTTCCGCCTCAAATAGTAAAATAACTAATAAAACATCGTAGGATTAACAAAAAGTATACATTTTGGTAATATTGGAATTGATTTGTAGACCACGCGAACCAAGTCGTAGGCAAGATCGAGAACAGCAGAATAAAAGTTCAAACAATTCTTTTCTCGTTTATTGTATTAAATAAACTTCTTCAACCAATATAGCAAACAGTTTATTTAAGTAATAAATTCTAGCACGTTTTATGATTGCATGTCAACTGCAGTCACTTCTGCAGCAAAGTACAAGCGTCACGAGAAGTCTATTAGCAAGGCATACCTACTTATTTATTGTCATCATCTGACGTAAGTACATTGTCTTACAAATTATTAAAACAATAATGAATATTTTTGATAACGAGTATCAGTGGGTGTGACTGCGAGGTAGTTATCATCATGATTATAAAATCCGGACAAGTGAGAGACGGACTTGCGCACCGAGGATTGTTTTACCAGTTTACCACCGTTTTTTCTTTCATTTTGTTCAGGATTTATAGCGCGAGCCGACTCACACTTGACCACCCAATTCTCCCACCCGATTACGTATCAGTTATTTCGTATCATGTTAACGCGTAGGTATTATTATTATTGAATTGTTGACATTGTCGACCTACTGTTCAGAGGAGGAAAAACAATTTACTGAAACTAGAGTAGGAATAAATGATATGATGATGACTAACTACTGTTAACTAAACTCATCGAGCACATACCCTATAGAGCAGCAATACGAACCATCTTTCTCCGAAACTAGTAAGTGATTTTTCACTGACATTTAGTATGTAATGACAACTCCTGTCAACTCTCGCCCAGATTATTACAGATACAGATTAAAAAATGGCGGAAAATTTTGTCGAACAAATCATATGACATTTCTACTCTATTGGGTATGTGCTCGATGACTAAACTAAACAGTATTGAATAACTAGGCAAAATATATGAGCTAGTACCTAATTTAATCTAAAACAGTGGAAGTAACCGAACCTTTGTTGATAATCGGTTCGAATGAATGTACGATAACGAATGCTAAACGGTATCTACATAAGTACAGTTCGTTGCATAAAATTACTCACCTTTTAATTATTACCTATAGGTACTACAGTATAGGTAAGTACAAAGGCTTGATCTGAATGATTATAATCGATCGATGTGATTAAACACTTTCTTCAAAGAAACTATGGTATAATCTAAATGACAATTAATCAAAAATATTCAACCAATCTAATTCCAATATTCCTTAAAGAATTTTTTCAAGTCGTTTACAATTTTACACGTAGGTACTTAGGTATCAACAGTATAAAAACCACGTTATGAAACGGCCGGGCCGGCAAAACACGTCTTATTTCAAAATAAAGTTTAACCTTGGATTTGGTCATTCACTTTTTCTTGTTTTGTGATTTTCGAGACGCAGTCGCCGCGAAACATGATGAGAAGTAAATTGTACAATGATAACTTAAAACAACAAGAAAACACACCTATTTGCAAAGTGTGGGTGATTTTTATACAACAATTTAATTTATAATATCAGCTATTGTTAAGTCTTACTAATATGTAGGTATTATAAACTAGCTGTCCCGGCGAACTTCGTACCGCCTCTTTATAATTTTTTTGGGATTTTTTTTCATTTTAAATGGTTATTTTGCTATTTAGGGCGGAGACCATTTCAACAAATCAAAGATCACAAAAATCAGTCCAGCCGTTCTTGACGTGTACCTAACCCGACTTTGTTTTATAATAATATGTATAATATATAGATGTGACAGTTTGTATATTACTTGATCACGCTTTCTAAATGTAATTAGCTAAAACTTATCTCACATAAGATATTAATCTAGTTTATCCCGTTTTTGTTTTCCTGTGAGATGATTATTATTCTTCTTCAGCGCTTAATTCTGAAGTGAACGCAGACGATGTCGCGAGCGGAAGCTATAGTTATCATCACTTATCCATCACTCGTGATCAAGTCACTGCTGCTACGAACCGACAGTCTAAAGTTTTTTTAGACTCTAAACGATTCGTTTGATCATGTATTAACAACAAATGTTTGTTATTTTTAGACATACCAACATTTTATTACACACTGTCGACTGTTTGTTATCAAAATATTAGGCCCAACCAACTATTTAATGGCATATCAATCTGACTGATAGTAGCCTTACCATGTGGATTAATGATAAGTCTACGCATGGCGTGGCCGCAGAATTAATAATGGTACCCGAGGCACATTGTTATGAACTCAATATAGAAATATTGACATAAAAATAGTTTCTGTGAATAAGAAATTTACTTGCCGACAGCAAGTAAGTACTTAGGTAGTACTACGTTACGACGTAAATAGAAAGTAAAGGTATCTTTTAATAGGCACATTCTATTATCACTGAAAGTAATTTAGTTTTTGGATATCATCACATAAATAAAAATAACATGCAATGCTTAAATTTAATAAGCCAGCTCAGTAACTTAGGGAACACCATTTATAGCACAGTTAATGTCACCATAGCCGAAATCGGCCAAGAGATTATAATTATCACTCACAGGTTAATAAAAAAAATGTTTCAGATTTTATTACCGCACATTCATAGTAACGTACCTACTCCAAAACCATTAAAAATACAGAAAAACACAAAAAAAATATACTAAGTACCATTTGCAATCACTAACAGTGTTGTATTAACCTATTTTCTCTGAAGGCAACCAACTGTATTGCGATTTGATTGGAAATGTATGATCGTAAAAGCATTGTTTGTAACTGGCTTCCTTTAATTGTCTACGCTGAAACCGCTGAAGTGTTGACATAATCAGAATCAGCATAGTATGCATTGTATTTCCCTAACAAATGCGTACCTACCTACTTGTAAGATAGTGTAGAAGGCAAGGCATATGCAAAGTTCAGTTCATTTATTACTGGACATATATCTATGGGTATTGCATACTCCTAACTTGTCCATAGAACTTTTATCCGCACGTAACACTTATAATAATAAACGTAAGCAAATAAGAAACACACTTGCTGAATTTAAGCTACATATTCAGGAAAGTCGACAAGAAATCATTGTGTGCCTTTTTGGTAAAAAAAAACAGTTTGATTTCGGATCAAGTATACTATAGAGGTACTGAATGCCAATTGCCAAATCACACGATCACGAATTGAGGCCCTCCAATGCAACTTGTGATGATGACGTTGTACAGTTAGCAGATAAACAAATGAGTTCACTTCATTCGTTTTTTTTCTATCATGCCAACTAAGATCATGTTTTTGCGACAGAAAATATAATCAGTAAGATATTTTTGCGATAGTAAAGTAACTAATAGAGCTTAAGGATAACCTTGACTTTTTAAAGTGGAATATGATCTAAAAGTTTTAACCATGTACCTACTAAAATTGACTAAAATCATCATCTCACTAATGCTACTTTGATGAAATATTGATTATGAGAAAAATATTTTTGGTTTTCAGATAAGCCATTCCAGATTACCATAGGTAAAAAGATAGAAGATTCATAATCGTCAACTGCATTAACGTAACGACATCGTAACGATCATTTTAACAGTTTTTTTTACAGATGGTTTAGCTTGCATTATGGATATTATTTAGTTTGTTTACTTTTTTACGATCTTTAAGCCGCGTATAAAGGAGTTTTTTTTTTCGATTTTGAAGTTGGTACCATCTTAACGTTTCTAGAATATCCATAATGCAAAACCAAGCAACGAATGTTTTTTTGTATTTTTTAAGATACTTATGTTTCGTTTTTTAAAACCTTAAGGAGCAAAAACACTCGTTTAGTGGTACCCATAATCCTACCTTTTTAGATAATTAATAGAAATAGCCTCACGCATTGAATGTGTTTATCATACTGAGTTACAAGTAAAATAAAGTGTAAATGTGTAATCTACAGAAAGATATAGTTTATAATCCAAATAAGTCCAAAGGTTTGAATGATTAGTTCAAGTCGGCGGCCATGGGCTGGCTTGCCGCTTTAGCAACGCCGAATGAGTGCCAATGCCGGGCATTGAACCTGTTACCTGTTTGTTGACATGCGCTTGTTAATAAACAGACTGTCGAATAATCAACGCCAAGTGAAGAACCGGCGGTTGTAACATAGAAATTATGTTTGTTCAATTTATATGAATACATGTATTTAAGAATAAATACTTGCGTTACTGTTAGGTTTGTATATTATATCACAACATATACTAAATTCATTTAATAAATATTTAATTAGATCATAACATAACTATTTTTCCTCTTTGAAATAAAAAATTAATTAACAATCTACTTTTGCTGTTAACTGTACCTACGTCTATTTATATTGTTATTAGATTTTTAAAAAAATCTGCAATACACAACTAATAACAAGTGACCACCAAGCAATTAAGAGCCAAGACATGTGTTTACAGTTAATATTTGAAGATGGTGTCAAAGTACAACAATGTTGTGCCACTTCAAAAGTCCATTCTTTACAGATAAGCAAATAGCACATATAGGAACACAATGCATAATGCCGTAATTATTGTAAAATAAGACATGAATTAGAAATAGATATCAACAAGATATATAAAAATCTCGTGTCACGTTGTTTGTGGTCGCACTCTACTAAAAGATCTGGACCGATTTTTATGATTTTTTTTAAAGGTATATTTGGTAGATACAAGACTAGGTTTTAAAGTATATTTCATACCACTAGGTGATTATATAGAGTGAATTTTTTTTCTAAACTAAAGGCCACGCGAGTTGAGTCGCGATGCGAGTTACAGCTACTACTTATTATCATAGATTAGGTATGGCAAAAAAAAGATTACAGTAATGATTTTTAGATATTTGTTTTACATTAAAATAAAGACAAAAGTACAGATATTGATGTGGTTAGAATAAAATAAAAGATAAATCTGTAAGTATCTGTGCATAATTGTACCTAATGTAAAATAGGCAGCTTAATGTCATCTAAGTAGAACACTTATCTTAAAAGAGAGATGTTAATGATTGAAGGTCAAAACAATACCATCAGATAAATAATGTATCATCTGTATTAGGGTCCATTTTGAACACACCTTCAATTGACACATAATATGGCTATCTATAATCAAATAACGAAAGAATGTTTTTTTACCAGTGATGGTGATAAATTCGGCGAACCAAAACAGGCAATACTTCAAACGCACGTGCGCTCACCGCGGCAGCCGGCACGATACTGAATGTTTGCTCACAAAACAGGTCACAGCGACCTCTAATAGGCCTTATCAGAGGTTCAATGGCAAGTCGCTGCTAGCCCTATCTCTTGCGTAATTGGGGTCGGAATCTCGACGTGGTGGTACAAGCATCACTACATCCAAAGATTGGTAAATAAATTAAGCAATAAGTATTTCAGTCAAAGGCTGTAAGTTTATTTATACCTTTAAATTAGAACTGAGATTTGAGAAAGATTATACCCAGTGATGGATTAAGACTACTTGTTGCCCTAAGCAATCCACGTCTGTGGATAAGTATGCCCCCCTATGCATAAGTAAATTTATCATTAAGTAAGTTTTTGGAGGCTGGCGCAAAAGTTATACTATTCTGTCTACTTAACAGGTTTTTTTTTATATTCAGTAGTTACAGGTGCATAGTTATGTGCATAAACATAAATACCTAAACTCCAAGTTTAAAAAAAAACCATACTAATTTATAAAATAAAATACAATTTTCAGCCAGAAAATATTCCAAATTTTAACCTTCAAAGTCTTTACCTTTATGTCCAAACAGTGACCATGATGTCTTGGGTACCCAACTCAACTCAACACTAAGTATATGTTGCATATAATAAAATAATGTCATTTTAAGAATAGGATGTAAATATTAACATAAATATTTAAAATTAGTTTATCATAGAAAACTTAATAATGGTGAGATATTGATTGCAAGATGTAGGTATTTCTACTTGGAACAGAAATTTTAATATGTCTTTAACATAATTTATTATCAAATTATGTTTGTATAAATAAAGAATTTACATTATAGCAAGAATTTTGTTTAGTCATGAAACAATAAAAATATGAGCTAAGTACATAGTTTTTTGACTGTAATTTATACATAATTTATTATTAATAAAAATAAAGAGAATTTATGAATTCATTCGGCACATTTAGGCCAAACTTCTGGGAAAATTAAAAATGTGGTATTACTTTTTCAATGTTATAAAATACTTGGCCAATGGAGCTTTAATTAAATAATTTAGATTATAAGAGATTTAATATAACTTTCACATAAATGATGTACCCCGAATCATTGCTATTTGCAAATACATTTTTTTTTTAAATATTGGACAATGTTGATATTGTTAAATTATTAATTTATAAAACTGATAGAATATATCATACCCAAACCTATCGTACTTAGAGCAGCAGAATTAAGTAGGTAGGTATTTTACTTACATATCTAGTTACTATAATTATTTTATAACAAGGTAGATATTCAAACAAAGCACAATGCGTAATTAAAGATTTTTATATACTACAATAAATATAAATACTTGCAAAATAGTTTTTCTTTAGAATTAGGGTACTTGATCTAATTCTACTTTAGATGGCTATAAGTTAGTAAATATTTTATAATTTTGCTTACCACAGGCAGGTTGTGTATATTCAAGCACTAATCGCAGTAGTAGCTACTTACAGTATTTTTAATAAAAGCTTAAAATAATTTGCTACACTACGATTACACAAGTTGAACTTTTTTTGAAGTTGAAAGAAATTATTTGACAGGACAGGGATCGAGTTGGTTCATCATAAACTAAGGATGTACGATCCGATTATACAATTAAGTATCGATTAGATTAACATGTATTCAATAACAGCAAAACGAGTAATGATTTGAATACTATAATAGCTTACTGGATCTACTTAAAGAAACCGGGCATAGAAATAAGTGTATCGTGTTTATTTTCTACCACTAGCCTAAAAGTAGTGGCACAAAACAAGAGAAGATTTTTAACATTCTTCTTTAATTTATTTTATAAATGATAAAAGTCTCTAGCCGTACTTGTCTAGACTGGTGACGACTGACGATGGGTGTAATGGTGGCACTTCACATGGCGGTAGGAACGCAAGTGTCATGATCATCCATGTCCATGTGTAGACAGACACCATCGAGTATATACCTAGAGCAGCAATACAAACCATCTTTTTTATAAACTAGTATGTGATTTTTCACCGACATTTAGTATGAAATGACAGCTCTTCTCAACGCTCGCCCATATAAAAACAGCACAGATACAGATTAAAAAATGGCGGAAAATTTTGTCAAACAAATCTTTACTCTATAGGGTATGCGCTTCATGGTAGACACACACACATTTGCCAATTTGGCATAATTTGGCAAACTTGATAAATGCCAAATGTTGTTACCAAGGCGAGTTAGTTTTTCGTTGCACATCGAAGGCGGCAAAATAGCCAAATGTTTGTGTCGTTTGTCGACACTTGGTCATTGCAGCGGTAGTGTACGCTATGGGCCGTTTTCATCTAGCGGCTGCTCGCAGCGGCCGCAGCCCTGACTAGGTTGTCACTTTGTCAGTCCGCCAGGTGTGAGGCATGAGGCCTGCACACGTTGCGTTCAATGTAGCAAGCTAGCCAGTAGACCAATAATACTTACAGTCCGTTTTTCTTGCTTATCCAATATTGTAAACAATTTTGGCATTCCTCTTTAACGAAATTATTCATTTAAAAATAACATAAGACACAGAAATAATAGCTTAAGTACTATTGTAATTAATCGTTTAACACCTTTTTATTTATTCTAACAGTTTGTTAATTTCATACACTGATAACCTGTACTGATTATTTACAATATTAGAAAACTAAAGACAACTTGACTTAGCGACTCCAAGTACCTACGTCCGCCTTTATCCACAATAACTCATCTAAGAGTAAGCCAACATAACAAACATTTGACATTTGATTCGTCTAATTAGGTATTGGTTACTACGTGTAGACGTGCAGTTGGTGATATTTGCCTGTGTGTCAAAGCTATGTCAAACTAGCTAAATAATACGCCAATGCATATGCCTACCGCCATGTATAGTGCCACTATAAACTTACATCAACATTGTATCCTATTTCAAAATCTGAAAAGTTCTGACAAGAAATTGGATTTCAACATTTTATTTTCAAAACGCAATGTAGCAATAAGAATTGATATATTTTTATTTTTTTAACAATTCAAAATCTAATAACACAAAAAAATAAACTAACCTAAAACTAAAAGCGAATTAATTGACGTAGATAAAACTATATTTTAATCCGGGCCTAACTAAGCGAAAAAATAATTATTACAAGTTCGGGTCATCGGGTGTGAATG
The DNA here is from genome assembly GCA_963576865.1 of Anania hortulata. NCBI lineage: Eukaryota > Metazoa > Arthropoda > Insecta > Lepidoptera > Crambidae > Anania > Anania hortulata. The sequence continues at coordinate 6,728,836 of OY756400.1, forward strand.
TAATTGAATAAAAAATATCAAACGCCTTCAATGTCACTGTCACTAGGTACAGTAACTATTTTGTCAGTGACAGTTCAATGACATTTCAGGTAGGGTAGATATAGGTAAGGGTGTAATCTTCGGTAATCTTCGTAGTGAAAAAGTCTTCGCCAAACTGCATTAAATTTAGGTGGCGCCACTGTAGCGCAAAAAATAAATAAGGACAGCAGAACTCCCGTTCCGTTACCGAGCACTTTTCAAAACAAGAAACAAAGAAACATAATCAATTGCTTATTATTTCTTAGCGCCTGATATTTTTTTATTATAAAAAAAATAAATACATTAACAAAATGAGGGAATTGTTGAAATGTTTTAAAAAGTTTTATAAAAGTCACTGAAATGTTCTAACTCGGTAGTATCAAGTATGTTTATTTGGCTTAAAGCGCTATTTTGGAGGGTTAGAAAACTGTTGATATTCAATGCTATAACTGGAATGGATACTGTGTCAACTTTCCGCCTATAAGAGATAGTACTCCTTTCCTCTACCCTCCATACTATTTCTGTGGGTGTATTCCGAATTTAGCTAAAATCTATTTAACTCTATATCTCTATCTATTATAAATATAAATCTATATAAACTCGTTCTGGGTGCCTAGCTGTTTGTGTTTCAAAAAACAATCGCTTGTCATAAGCTGTTTACAATTCGATCCATGTTGCAAACTCATTCTGTCTGTTTTGTGGCCCTCAGATTTGCTGAGTTTATACACGCTAAAATCGATTTTAGCTTATTTTGGCCGAATTATAGTGGGTCACTAACCTGTCAGTTATAGTCAAATGTCAAATTGTCAGTGTTCTGTCGCATCAAAAATTAAAAACAGCTGTTTGTCAGTGAGTAGGGTGTCAGATGTCAACAGTAGCCGCCACTGATCAAGAAAAACTGCGTGCAGTAGCACTTAGCAGTCAGCCAGTCACTGCACTGCAGTCAGTAGGATTCTCTGATTGGTCTGATTCAAAGAGGATTTAAATACTACGTTTGTCTGATTCACACACAGATTAGACAGAGTACGTCTAAAGATTCTGAAGTATTACTTGTTCAGTGGATTCTGATTCTGATTTTTTGCTTGTTGTTGTGTGGCTCGTTTTGTTTTGGGAATTTATTTCAGGTTAATAACAACAACTGTGCGTGCTTAAAGTGCATAATTTGCTGAATATGAACAGCAAATTATTTCCCTTTCCACATTCAAAGAATATAGACGACTGCTGTCGTACTTGCCTAAATTCTACAGTAAACATGTACGACATTTTTTCATACCGAATAGACTCGTATGTGTTTGAAATTTTGTCTTTTTGTACTAATATCAAGGTAAATAAGTCTTATTTGTATGTAGTTAAGGTTTTTATTTGAATAATATTAACTTTTACAACAAGATGTAAGTTCTAAAACTTATGCCAGGTGTTTTGAAACTTTTAGCACTCGTCCTAAAATAAAATAGAATTTTTTTTTTAGTAATATTTAATATCATCGCACATTTGTAGACATTTGTATGAGATCATTAGCCAATATGTTGAATTATGGAGACTAAGAAGTAGATTACCTACCTAGTTTTATTAGTACTGTGTACGTTAGTATTTATCTACTCTGAGGTACAGTGACATTTTTTTTGCAATTACAGGTGGAACATCATGATATTTTACCTAAAAAGCTATGTAGCAGCTGTTATAACTGTTTGGTCAGTTTTTATGATTTCCGTAGACAAGCAGAGAGAATAGATTTAACCCTTAAAAATCATATCCAGGATACCACCGCTTCAGAAAAAGATATATCATATTCAATCGAAATCAAGCCTGAAAATGTTGATGATTGCAGAAATGACTATGATGATGACTTTAATGAATTAGAAGACCTCAAAAAAGAACCAGATCTCTGCGGGTCTGAGGCAAACGACTGTCCTAAATTTGCTTACAGCATTAGTGATAAACAGATTTACACACAGTCTGAACATAACAACCACTCTGAAAAACGAAAAGATACCAAATACTATTGTCATGTTTGTAAGAAAACATTTAGAAAATTTGATAAATTCTGTACACATCTGACTAAACACAAAAAGAAAACATATCATTGTGATTATTGCTCGAAGTCTTTTTCACTAAAGCAGAAGTTTATCAAACATTTGAATGAACATGGTTCAAAAGAAACAAAAGCATGCTTAGAAATAAACCAAAATGATAAAAGCCAAATATTAAAATTAGATAACAGTTCAGAAAATTTAAAGAAATGTTCAGAACTAGACAAAGTTTTGTCATCTTCACAATGTGGAAAAGTTTTTAATAGGGTAAGCGACCTGTTACAACATGAGTCAATGCAACATTTAAACCAAAATGGGATAAAAGTTCCTGAAATATATTTAGAATTAGACTGTAACGACAAAAGTCTAAATGTTGAATGTGAGATTTGTTCTGCAAAATTTAAATCTATCAACTCACTGTCTGCTCACAAGCGGGTGCATATAGAAAAAGGAAGGGTCTTATCCTGTTCATCATGTGGAAAAGTTTTTAAGAAAATGAATCACTTGAAGCGCCATGAGTTGACCCACGAAGTGAATCGTCCGTACAAATGCAATGTGTGTCCGAAGTCATTCTTAACTGATGGGATGTTAAAAGATCATCTTAATGTACACTGTGGTGTGAAACTGCACTGTTGCATGTTGTGCTCGAAGTCATTTGCTTCTTTGTCAACTCTGAAACTGCACTCGAAGACTCATACGAGGGAAAGAGTGTACATGTGCTCAATTTGTGGAAAAACATTTGACTGCAGCTCAAACTTGAATCAGCATACAAAAAGGCACATTGGTCTAAAAACATTTTCATGCACTTTATGTCCACAGTCTTTTGTTAGCAAAGGTAACTAAAAAATTTAATTTTGATTTTTGATTTTTTGGATTTAATTTAGCCTATTGATTTCTTTGTTTGTTTGCAATAAAACTAAATCTTTTGTTTTTTTTAAAATAACAATGAACTTATTATTTCTTTGTGTCTCAGTACTCAGTGTATTTTTTTTTTGAGTTGTATTCATTGTTATTGTTAAAAGTATAATTCTGATGGATAATGACCTTGATTTTACTGCTTTCCAAAATTTTTAGAAGGCAATAATAACTTTCAGGTGAATTAAAATCCCACAACATAACGCATACCGGCGAGCGCGCGTATTCCTGCGATCAGTGTGGAGCCACCTTTACCAAGCGCAACTCGCTCAGCAAGCACACGTTCGTGCACCTAGGCATCCGCCCGCATCAATGTAAAACTTGCTCTATGAGGTATACAACTGGACTGCCATAATTATGACATGTTAGTTTATATAAGATTCAAATCTAGATACATTTTAAATGTTAGTAGTTGGTTAGTAAGTTGCTTTAAACTAGGAGTTTTAGTATAGTTAATTTAGTCTGTTTCTAAGATTTGAACCCTTTGGGTAAAGGCCTCCTCCAGCTCCATCCATGCCGCTCTAGCTTTGTCCAGAGTCATCCACTTTGTTCGGGCTACTTGAGTCAGGTCATCGGCCCATCGTCTTTTTGGTCGGCCAACACTCCTTTTTCCTGATGGACCCTTCCATTTTGTAGTTTCTTTGGTCCACCTTTTGTCAGTGTAGCGTGATATGTGGCCAGCCCATCGCCACTTCAATGATAGAGCCTGTGTAAGAGCATCTGTAATTTTTGTCTTCTGCCTGATTTTTTCGCTTGTTTTGTGGATTTTCTTTATTTGTAAAATACTTCTCTCCATTGCTCTCTGGGTTCTTTGTATTTAAGATTTCACTTTTTTTGTGTATAATTATGACATGTAGTTACCCCAAAAGAAAATATAAAGCATACCGGTGAGCGCGCGTGCTCCTGCGACTACTGTAGAACGACCTTTACCGAGCGCAATCTGCTCTACAAGCACACGTTCGCCGTTCCCAAGGCCTACTTAGTTTCAGTTGACGCAACTGTCAACTTTCTTAAGCAGTTTTTGTGGCGGTGACTAAAACCAGTAATCAAAGCCTAATTTAACGGTTGCTGCAGTTTTAAAGCGTCACTCGGAAGGCATGAGCGGCACGGCGAACCGTCCCGCTCTCGCCGGCTGTCAGGGCGCCCATTTAAACGTATGTTATTTGATCCACCGTTATCCCGACCCGACCCGTTGCCGTCCCGCTCACGCCTTCTGTGTGTGTTACGCTTAAATCAACTTTCAAAATCTGTGAGTTGATGAAAGGAAGTGGGTTGCCTGCAATACACAACATTGCCGCGGTTGCGGAAACCAGAAACACGTCATAGCTGGTACAAAGTCAGCCACTGTAATTGCATCGACACTGTTAACCCACTGCGCAGTCCAAATGCAGCCTGTTTATTTAGTCCTAAGAACTTACAAGTACAGTCGGCAGCAGGACAAGTAGAGATCAATATCAATTAAGTAAAATTTGACGATTTGTGGTAGGTTGACAAGCTTTTGTCTGTACTTGCATGAAAAAAATCTGTTGGATAGCGTTTAGTCGCCATGTGTAGCGACCCTAAAAATAAATGCCTGGTATAACAGTGTTGGAATGTGGAGTCTATAAAGGCTTTATATTTTCCAGGTTCGCAAACAAAGACCACTTGAAGCGTCATATCCGCATCCACACGGGCGAGAAACCATACCGCTGTGACATGTGCGACCGCGCCTTTACACAAAGCAACGACCTGGTAAAACATCGCCGGGCACATTTGGGTGATAAGTTGTATAGGTAAGGGAACATTTACGGGAAAAACGCAGCAGCGTTTTGCGGTCTATTCAAACATAGGATTAAATGAGAGCGTTTGCGTAACATAACCGTAGCGTTCCGTTGGCGTCGCTGGCGGTAGTCCCTTTCTTTTCCTAACATTGTTTGTCCGAAAATCATTATCCATAACACGTTTGCTATAAAATTCAGTAACCATAATGTTCAAAAATTCGAAATTTTGTGTTATATAAGGTCATATTTTAGTAAGTGCAAATATTTACAGGATAAGTTCAATAAATTTAATAAATGATTTCTATGCAAAAATTATAATTTTTATTCGCTAGTTTTCAAGGAAAACACCAAACTAGATTCTGTCAAAAAAGTAAAATACAACACCAAAGTATGGTAAAGAATTCTCGCTTGCGAACTGCTTCCTTTCTGCAACTAAAATGTGACCTTTATAATTATCTTTAGTCCTAAAACTATTCTGTCATAATTTCGATTACTATAATAGGTGAATCTAATTTTACGTGAAATAAAGTCACATGTCCTAAGTATTGTGTTATATACTGTGTATTATTCCGAATGTTTATTTACAGTATTATTGTTAGTCCTAAAACAATAGCTAAAAATTAAGTTTTTAGTGACAGAAACGAATGCGCATGCATGGTGCTTGCCTGCATGCATGGTGCATGCTGCTTGCTTGCATGCTTGCTTACATGCATGGTGCATGCTGCTTGCCTGCATGCATGGTGCATGCTGCTTGCTTGCATGAGTGGTGCATGCTGCTTGCTTGCATGAATGGTGCATGCTGTTTGCTTGCATGCATGGTGCATGCTGCTTGCCTGCATGCATGGTGCATGCTGCTTGCTTGCATGCTTGCTTACATGCATGGTGCATGCTGCTTGCATGGGTGCATGCTGATTGCTTGCATGTATGATGTTCGCATGCAAGCATACTGATTGCTTGCCTGCATACACCTGCATGCATGGTACATGCTGCTTGCGTGCATGCATGGTGCATGCTGATTACTTGCGCGCATGATGTTTGCATACATGATGTTTGCATACATGATGTTTGCATGATGTTTGTATGATGTTTGCATGCATGCATGGTGCATGCTGATTGCCTTCATGCATAATGCTTGCTGCTAGCTTGCACTACGCATTTATTATTATTAGGATAAATAAACATTATATAATTTGAATGTAGGACTTACCTTACATCTTTTATAGAAAACGGTTTTAAGTCGTATATTATTGATTGTAATATTTATGACAAATAAATTTAGGGCATATTATATTTAGGGCTTTCAATTTTATTGCATGTAATATTATGTGACATTAAGTTTGGGCAAGTTATCATTCAGACAAATGATGATTACTTAGGAAAAAAAAAATTGCTCTTTAGATTATGGATAAAAAAGTTAGGGAGTAAACATTAGTCATTATTTCAGTCATAGGACGTCCACTGATGAACACATGCCTCCACTATCATTTATATCACGTATTATTACCAATACTCGCCACGCTTGGCAGGCAGGTTGGCGAGGGCAGTTTTTTCAAATATTTCGCACGCAGACTGCTGCCCGTCTCGTGCTACAGGAATTAGTCGCCTCTTACGTCACGCCGCTCGTTACCGGTGAGGAAGGTTATTCTTTACGGCCGTCCTCACACACCACAAATATTAGTACTAGGATACAAATGAAGACCGTTGTATTTTTTTTCGAGCGCCTATGAAGTTACACCTCCGTTGATAGTTACGCTTAAAAATATCATTATAATTTTGCAGATGCGGCGAATGCTCTGAAGCTTTCCGCTTGAAGACCGAACTCCGTCAGCATATATCTGAGCATTTCATCTCGTCTCGTCTGCAAACTTTAAATGTAAACAAAATAGTGACAAACTCGACTAACCTCGCAAACGACGATCAAATCAATAGTAATGCCCAAACGGAAGAAAAGGATCTGGGTATTGAAATTGACATAACGGAGAATCTAAATACAGTGGAGAATACGAACAACACAATGGAGAATTCGAACAATGTTGTGGAGAATATTACAGATAATGCAATACAGGATCCGACAATTACCAAGAACGGAATTCTGACAGTGAAACAGACATGATTTTGTTTTTTTTATCATCATCTCAGCATTCAGCATTCCTCTGCCGGAAGCGCCAAAAAATATCTAAAACGATTTGCCCCTTTTTTCTCATCCAGAAGGCTGGATTCTACGGTTCGATGGTCCATCAAGGGAGTATCCTACGAGACATGGTCTTCACTCTTCTCGAGTAGAGACCACGTCCCGCGCGACGCCCTGATCGAATACCTTGCTCTTTAGGCGTTGTGGCAGTGGCTACGAAAAGGTATGACGCATTGATTAAAAAATAAACTTTTTAAGAGTTGTTTTTTAATGTAAGGTGGTAAACAAAGAATTCTACAACATTTACTATTTATTTCATCCAAATATGTTTGTTATAAAGGATTAATTTTGGTTATTTTTATTATTTATTCATATTATAATATATTAAGACGTGAAGAATCTTGTAACTGTTGAATCTTGTTTTTTGTTATCAGATAATTTTAACCGCTTGCATGCAACCCCTCAGCCCAGGGGCGTGCATTGGTTTCAGATGGGGGTAGCCTGTGAGTGAAAATTGAGTAAGTTTGCGTGAAACAGTAGGCGATCTCGCGGCAGCCTAACATTGGTTAAATTGCACAGTAACGATCTAAGTTGCGCGCTTTAGTAAGGAATAAGTACAGGTAGACGACAAAATGGTTACAGAATATTTATTGTTTATTGTTGAATACGTAATTAATAATTATGGTCAGCTGATTTGTCGGATTTTTATGAAGGTAGGCTCTGCGTCTTCTCGTCCAAAATACCTCAGTGCCTAAAGACGAAAGTCTACAACCAGTGTGTGTTACCAGTGATGACATATGGAACTGAAACGTGGCCTCTCACTATGGGCCTCATAAGAAAGCTCAAGGTTGCACAGCGTGCTATGGAAAGAGCTATGCTCGGCGTTTCTTTGCGAGATCGAATCAGGAATGAGGAGATTCGTAAACGAACAAAAGTTGCTGACATAGCCCAACGGATAAGCAAGCTGAAGTGGCAGTGGGCGGGGCACATAGCACGTAGAACTGACGGCCGATGGGGCAGAAAGGTTCTGGAATGGAGGCCACGTACCGGCAAACGCAGCGTAGGACGTCCACCTACAAGGTGGACAGACGACCTGGTAAAGGTTGCAGGAAGCCGCTGGATGCGAGCCGCTTTCAACCGGCCAATCTGGAAGTCACTGGGGGAGGCCTATGTTCAGCAGTGGACGTCCTATGGCTGAAATGATGATGATGATGAGGCTCTGCATTATAGCCTATATGGGATGCAATCCCCTGCCTCAGCCCATATTATGATTTAAGTTTGTCGTTTGTTATTTGTTAAAAGTGTCTTATTTCTTATCTCCTGGCAGCGACTACAGTTGTTATTATTTACTAAGAATAAGAAAAGAGGTTGACCTCTATCGGCCTACGGCCTATAACTTTGTTAGCAACTGGTTTATCTTTTAATGATAGAGTTGATAATGTTAACTTGTCATTAGACATTGAATGTCATTATACATCATTATTATAAAGATATAAAAAATAAAATTTATTTTTGTCCATGTCTTCCCAAATAAACAGAAAAAATTAAAAATGTGATGTCATGTGATTAATCTAGTAGTACATAACGTTATGTATGTTTAAAATTTAGTAATAATAAGGTTATTATTACAGAGCCAAATTATTATTTCTTAATTTATCATATTGTTTTAATTAATCAATACTTAATTATAATCTAATATAAAATAAAATTTGTTGCTGACTTACTACATCTTGTATGTATTCTGATTGTTATAATTTTCCTCTAACCATGCAAGGCTTTTCTTTACTGCTGTCGCTACTAAGTTGGTTAGATATAAAATTCGAAAAAATATTTATCAACCGACTTCAAAAAGGAGGAGGTTCTCAATTCTTCGGTATCAGCGATCATTCGTTACTGCGTTGACCGATTTCGATAATTATTTTTTTGTTTGAAAGGTAATACTTTCAGAATGGTCCCATATAAATTTGGTTAAATTCTGATGATGGGATCTATAAGAAAATCATCAAACATTGCATAAACTCCGTATCACGCCAACTGATTTTAGTATCTATCTTACCTATATCTCTGCCAAATGTGGACCGATTTTGATGATTCTTTTTTTAATGAATAGCTTATACTTCAAAGATACTATAATAAAACATTTTTGGATAAAATTTCACCCCTAAGGGTGGAAAAATAGGAAATGAAATCGGTATTCAGCAGTTAAATTATGTTTGCACTCGTAAGATTTGTTTTGATTAGGATTTATCACTAAAATGGATGAAATAAGTTAATTTTATAAAAAAAATAAAAGCCGACTTCAAAAAACTAAAACGCTAAAAATAATCTTAACACTTAAGTACCTAATCAGTTACTTTTGGAGTCGGTGCCAGTCAATGAGAGACCAATGTTTTCGTTTGCACCGACTCCAAAAGTAACTGATTAGGTACTTAAGTGTTAAGATTATTTTTAGCGTTTTAGTTTTTTGAAGTCGGTTTTTATTTTTTTTATAATTTCCATCGAGTATAGTCAGCAGCATTCCAACCTACTACAGAATATCAGATACTTTCCTTGACCGGTTTTGAATTTAAGTTCGGTAGAATTGTGTAATTTGTGTAACAGATGGCATAGTGTAAGTTTGACTCTGTTTTACTCTGTAGGAACTACTCTACAGTAGTTACAGTAGTAGTAGTAGTAGGAACGTAAACGCAATGTATGCGAACGGGTTATAGGTTTCGTTGATGTGCCACCAGACGGCGCCACGCGTCACCCCGCGATCCATACAAATTCACGTTTACTAGATACTGTTTTAGAGATACTAATGTTACTGGGAGCGGATCAACACTGGATTGCGAACATTGTTAAATTACGGGAATTGTGCCCCTGATCGCATACATTGGCAACTATGTAGGCGGGCCTACATGACTTTTTTTGATATCCTATGTTCAAAAAGCAAAAGTGATCCGCCCCCATATGTATGCTGCGATTTTTTTTAATATATATTTTTTTAATGTGACACGAAATTGAGATACCTAAATAATAATATTACTTGAATACGACGACGTCCGTAGCTGAGAGGCGAGCACAACAGACTTGGTATCGCTATCTCTGAGGTTTCGGGTTTGATTCCCGGTCGGTCAATGTAGAAAAATAACTTTTCTATATTGTCTCGGGTCTGGGTGTTGTGGTATTGTCGTTGTTTCTGATTTTTGTAACACAAGTGCTTAGGCTACTTATCGGGATCAGAGCAATGTATGTGATGTCCAATATTTATATTTATTTATTTGTAAACAAATTTTGGACATCACATACATTGCTCCGATTCTAGGTAAGTAACTAAAGCAATTGTATTATAGAAATCAGAAATAACGAACGAACATCGACAGTACCACAATGTCCAGACCCGAGATAATATAGAAAATAAATAAATTAATTCTGATACCATTAAAATAAGTAAGTTAAATACCTAAGTTAGTTAAAATGGAAAAAAACCTTATTGATTTGATTCAGATACCCCTAGGAGTAACGTGCTCTACGTATCTCTGCACTTTGCAATCTTTCACTACCTGGCTACTTGTAATTTCTAGTGTTAGAAAAGCCTCTAGTACGAGTAGGTACAATCAAGATCGCAGCCTCAAACACTAAATACTCGTAAATCGTACTCGTGAGCGTTGCACATCGTTAACGTGTCTCCACACGTAGGTATCTGACGACAGGTTTATAGTATGGTCCTTGGAGGATCGAGGTCTACATTGTATTGTGCGAAATGGATTACCTATTTACTCATACGCAAGGTTGAAACTGGGCGTCAGTTAAGTATAGGTATAGACATTGGCATGTGCCTGCGACTTCGTCTGTGTACATTGCAGAATTAAATCTAAGAGAGGACTAAGAATGAAGAATGCTCATGGCATTATGTCCACCTGTTGTGCACTTTTAAGTTTGCGCAATAAAGTTTTAAATAAATAAAATAAGAGGAGAGGAGGAGCTCTGAATAAATAATCATCCCACGGGAACAGAAAAACGGAATAGAAAAATAAATTATTCTATATTTGAGTAAAACTTTTTCATACAATTTGATGAGATTGATCGAAGTCACCATTTAAGCAAAAAACTGTTTGTGCTAGGTGACAGCACTCTTCTATAGCTATTGTAACAGTTAAAAGATGTTGATGGGATACTTAATGAGTTTTGCTAGATCAATATCCATATGTGTACTTCTTCTTCTTCTTCGGGTGCCTCTTCAATTCTAAAGGTTGGCCGTCAGCTTCTTGAACTCCTCTTTATCAGTAGCCAACCGAAACAGTTGTTCGACGGAGGTTATGCCGGTCCATTCCCGTATGTTATGTGTACTTACCACATTTAAACTAAGTAGGTAATTCCGTTTAGCCGTTAATGAGTAACAAACATTGAAACATACAAACTTTCCCATTTAAGTACATATTATTATATTCTTTCTTAGCAAGAGTTAATAATACTCAGGACTAGTTAATTTTGTAATAGATGTGTAACGATTTAAAAAATAGAATGATCGTAAGAATCTTAATATCGCTAATAGCCTAACGGCAAAATTTAATAACTTCTTGACCCATACACGTTGCCTTTCTTTTTTTTCTAGGCGCCCGCTACTTCCCCAGTTCGCCCTGTCTACAAAATAAGTAGGTAATGCTATGGTGTTAGTAAAACAGCAAGATAAATAAATAAATATGCACCAGACAACATATGGGGAATACATAATATGCTTGTGTAATTTTTTTTCTTTTTTTTTTTTTTTTTTATGGACGGACCTATCGCTGAGTGCCTTTGAGGAAGACATTCGTCAGCTTAACCCGGGCAGTTGTGGCGTGCGCTGAAGGCGCACAGCCTAGGTCCGCCCCGCTAGCGGTCGCCGCGACCCGGCCGAGCGAAGCCTCAGACTCGTACGTGTCGAGCCCCATACTAGCAGGCGTGATCGGGCCAATGTGGAGTGCAAAAGGCACCCTACCAAGCGGCGAACCCGCTAGTGGTGGCGCCGACGGGACCGGAACTGCCGAAACAGGCCGGACCGCTGCCGGGCTCCTTTCTAGCGGGCCCGATCTGGGGGTGAGTCGGACTCTGGCCTCAAGGGCGCCTCTATAGGCTCGGACCTCGGCTTGGGCCGTCGTCCGTAGGGTGGGCAGGGGAATGCTTGTGTTATGAAATACCAGACCACTAAATTAGAAACAAAATCTTCCAACAGGCGTCCCAGCCCGCACACCCAGCCAACTTAGAATTTCTAAGTAATTTAGGAATTCGTTTTCTGATACTCGACTAGAAGAAGAGGAAACATAGCGCAAATCATTATAAGAGGAAGATAATAATGAACAACAATGAAAACAGAAGATAAAAACAATAATTAAAATAAAGACAAAGCGAGCTAGCGCAAGTAATGGGGATCTCTAACTTGTGGATGAAGCACGGCTATCATGCCTCATGTGTGATGCTGCGCCTAATTAATTGTTATTGCGCTTACTGAATTCAGTACAGGCTCAAGTCTAAAAACACAGTTTCGGGATATCGTGGTATATAGTGATCTATCATTGTGGGGGATTGCCAATACTCGCCACCCTTGGCAGGCGGGTTGGGGAGCGCAGTTTATAAGATATCGCACGTTGACGCTGCTGCCCATCTCGTGCTACAGGAATCAGTCGCCTCTTACGACAAACGCCAACAGAGGCGGTAGGAAAGTGTATTCTTTACGGCCGTCTCTACACGGCACAAAATTATTTATTGACTTGTAATTCAAATATCAAAGAACTAGGTAAGTACCTACTTACATAAATAGGTCACGTAACTTTTTGACAAAACGGCAAACAGTCCGGTCAAGAAAGGTCCACTTATTGAGCCAAGAAACCCGGAAACGTACAATGTCGGCGTCATTCCCTTTTTATTTACGAATAATTACATCTTAAGGAAATAATTTTCGGTTATGGAATTAATTAATCGCTGTTTTTAACCGACTTTGTTGGACCCCGAACTAATTAAAGTTTCGAGATCCTTCAAAGCGTTTTAATTTTGGAAGACATTAAATGGTTGGTTGGTTAAGTCAAAAAGTGCTTTTATTTTATTTTTAGGTATTCTTGAAAAGAAACAAGGCGGCGCGCCGTCTGTTCACGGCCGCGGCGGCAGATTATGCAAATATGAAAGTACGAGTACCTGATAGCAATAATTATAAAAAATAATAATACAGCTAATAACTCCTAAGGAAATCAGTAAATATGGTAAAAGTCAGGAAGCTATTAGGAAGAATTAATTGGTAAAAATGCTGGATGTCGTACCTACCTACTTTTAAATCTGATTGTCGAGTATGAATTGCTCAAATATTACATTGCGACTTGTTGAGAAAAAGACGAGAACATTCCACAGACACAGACAATATTTTCACAAACCACAACACAAAACTATCCACTAGCATTAAAATCAACTAAACAGCTGAAATGATTTAAAATTAAGTACACATAAATTACCCCAACATCGAAATTAAAAAAATAATTCATTGTCCTTTTACAACGCATGACAACTTTTAGTAGGTAGGTTACGGGTACATTATGGGAAAGTGATTGCGATATTGATCTCTTTTAAGTAGGTAAAGTGGTTGTATTTGAGCGTAGGATTATCTCCAAAAAGTAAAATAACTAATAAATTTGGATAAAAACATGTATAACTACACCTCAGAATTAGTTTTTGGCGATCGGGATTCGTAAAAAGTTATAGCTAATTTAGGATCCCTTACATGAAAAGGGCAAAACCTAGAGTTCCACTCCACCACAATGGAAAGTGTTCTACTTAGTGTTCAGCACTTCCAACCTAAGCACTTACTTTTTATGATCCTGGGCGATTCGAGTTGCAATCAATACTATTGGAGCAGTAAAACCAGAGGCGTAGAGACGCCAAAGACACCAGAGACGCTAAAGAGCCCATATAGCGCCCGTGTGCAAACATCGCGCCCCCTAGTAAGCACGTGGTCTAAATGAAATGGGTACTAAGTAGCGAGCGGCGCTCGGCGCCCCCTAGGACCGCTGCGCCCGTGTGCAACGCACACCCTGCACCATAGGTAAAGACTCCTCTGAGTAAAACCACATAGTTTCGCCAGATTTGTGACTTTGAAAAGTTAACCGTAATTAACTTACATATTTATAGCTACTTTGGAGGTACGGCACCTATCCACAAATAACCGTTGATAGCTCAAAATCAGCAAGCATGTTTTTCAGGAATAGGTACGAGTATGACTTCACCAGCAATTCAGAAAATAAAAGTTATCACCACTTTTAGTCGGGTTTAATTAAGTAGATAGATAGCGACTTATTTTAAACCGTAATTAGATTATATTGAAGTAAACTTATGAGTAAGTACCAACTTTAGTATATTATTTCATTTACGCGTTTTTAAATATGAAATACATATTCATTTATACACTATACAGGGTTACAGCCAAATTCAAGGACGCACATATATTCATTAATACAAAAAATTATATATCTATAGGGTCCACATGATGTTTTTTTTTGCTTGTAGGTACTTAAGGTGAAACTTTTTTTTTTAAATCGCCATTTCGATGTTGGCCCCATAGAAAAAGTTGTTTGTGTTGATTTCCGTTAACACATTCGGCTTTTGTTTTAAAAGTTACCTTGCAGCAGTCAAATTAATATAGGTAAGTAAAGGCATAAAAAGACGGTTACATTTTAACCACCATGACGTAAGTAATTGTGAACTTTAACATTTAATAAATTAAAGTTATATATATAATATAATATTAAATCATCTGTCATCCTTTGCTTTATTGATTGCAATAATTTATAAAATTGTAAACATATTGTTATTAATTCCAACAATTATTTTTATATGAGGTAAAAGATACCTAACTGAGTACCTACATAATTATGGTTTTCCCGTTCAATCAGACAGTACCTTTTCGATTTTTTTTACCTTTACAAATCAGTGCCTTATCCATCATTCCCGTTTATGTTACAGAATAGACGTCCACTTAACATAAATACCACATTAATAAGTATTTAAGTAGTTATACCTAGCCTCCCATTGATTCTCAGCGAAATCAATATCATACGATGTTTCTAATTATTTTCCATAATCATCCTTTAGTCGTGGCTCCGAAATATACGGGAATGGACTGGAATAACGAGTCCAGTCCAGTTATTCCACATCGCTAAAGACAAAGACAAGTTCCTCCTCCAAAGCCAACCTTCAGTAATTGGAGAGGCACTATAAGAAGAAGAAGATCATCCTTTATAATTCCGCTTCCTTATGCTGCAAATATGAGTCACCAAACATAAATAGGTACTTAAGCAACGGATAAGGCATCAATTGTCATAATAAATATAAATAAAATAAATATTGGTTAGCGTCACATACCTACATTTCGACGACCTCCGTTGACGAGAGGCGAGCATACCGGACTTGGTGTTGCTATCTCTGAGGTTCCGGGTTCGATTCCTTGTCGGTCAATGTAGGAAAATAACGTATCTATATTGTCTCGGGTCTGAGTGTTGTAGTACCGTCGTTGTTTCTGATTTCTGTAACACAAGTGCTTAAGCCACTTACCCTATGATCAGAGCAATGTATGTGATGTTGTCCAATATTTTTTATTATTTATTGGTCTGATTCTAAGGTAAGTAGCTAAATCACTTGTCATGGTCTCGAAGTAAGGATTAACATCCATAAAGATAGATATATAGATAGATGAACAAACAGTACGGAGGAAAAAAAACATTTAGAATAGTACAATTTAGGCGGTCTTATCGCTAGAAGCGAATGTTACGACGTAGCAGAAAAATGTTTTTTGCTAGCGCCCAGCACAGTCACCTTTATTCTCACTAGTTCGATTCATCAGTTCGATCGTCGAACTAGTGAGATTTTTTTTCTCATTTGTTCGACTGTCGAACTAGTGAGAATATTGAAATGAGAATCTTCCCCTTTATTCTCACTAGTTCGATTTCTTAGTAAAAAATTAAAAACGCTTATATATGTATGATAAATGATTTATTGGTCAAAGACCTAATTAAAAATGTCAAAATTACAATCATACATTATTTGTACACTATTTGTAAACATAATATCTTTGAACAACTATATGTTTTATATCTTTGATCAAAAACGTACTCGTAGGTTAGGTAGTAGAAAAAATATTTTTCTGTCTCGCATATTTCAATAAGCTTAACCAGAAACATAAATAAAATGTATATAATAAATGATTGTTAGTCACAAATTGGGAATTTCAAAATTACACAGTCAGACCCAAGGCAATTCAAAATAAAATCGTTTTTTTGATTTGTCAGGTCATTCACTGGCGAACTGCTGAAAAACCTTATTTAAGGTATACCTTTGGTTTTCTTGCTTTCTAATAACATTCCAATCAACGCTTACGCAACGCTAACGCCAAATCCAGCGTAGTGTAAATCTGAACGTAGTTCTGGCTGTCTGCTGAACCACGCTGTCCTACAGAGATCTCGCATATCTAGGTGGATAACAAAGCGTATAATGTATGTATTGTGTAAATTTGATATCATCACGCAATAAAAAAATTAATACCTCAAGGGAGATAGAGCAGCCTAGGGGTATTGTTAGGCGTTTGTTTTTTGGACTCTAACTTGACCACCTTTATTAGAAAGTAAACTTTATGAAATAATTTCAACAATCACACCAATTATCTAGCCCCAAACTAAGCAAAACTTGTGATGGCAACTTTTAAACATCCATGACTTAAGTACAAAACTTCTTCTTGGCGCTAGCCCACAATTGTCCCGAAGCAGTGGAAGGGTAAAAAAAAATTAGGACGTGTAAAAGAGCTTAATTTAGGCCTGTTTGCGGAAATAAATGGGTTTTATTGGTTTGTTGGTTTTTTGTAATGCTCGTGCTTATCACACAAACATTTGCGCCATGCGGGATTCGAACCCGGAACCGCTAGGCTTTGTAGTCCGGAGCGCGAACCACAAAACCGGGCGTTCGTCAAATTGGGACACCTTGTAGTTTTATGGTTTAATTTAACCACTCGACCAGACGGTCGTCAAATTGGGACGCCCTGTAGTAACTAGCCCTTATATCGAATTTATATATAGTTAGTGGCCATAGGAAAAATTGTAGTAGTAAGTATTTGAGCAGCAGGCTTATGTCGACTTGATGTCACAGATAATACTGAAATTCCAGTTTCCAGAGATACCTTACTTGACCCCGGAACTGCAACGAGGATCGCTTACGAAACAGTTTGCAGACATCTTACCCATTGGCTTTCAATTTCGATTTGCCCGGTAGAAGGGTTATGAGTCCCGTATAACAGGACTATTGTCCCATAATATATTATCCACCTCTTTAGTAATACGTAGTACGTAGAATTTTGTAGTACGAATCAATTTAGATTTTTTTAAAATTAATTTTATATTTCACTAGCTATCCCGGCGAACTTTGTACCGCCTTCATATATATCTAGGATAACTTAAATTAGAAGTAGGTTATTCTAACTAACTAAATATTACTCTACTCTACTTGAAGGGATAATTTTATGATATCAAGCATGCATGGATAGTTAATTGTCAAATAAAATAGGTAATAACTTATTTATGTTGAATAAATAATAACTTATTTGTGTTGTAAGTAAATATCCTTCACTTTAGCGAAACAATACAATATATTTTTTTCCGCTACAGTCACAATCGACTGTTACCTCACCAGCCAGTATGGACCCAGGTGGTAAAGGAAGAGTGGTAGGGCGGTTAGTCGCAGCAACGCGAACGGCGCACACGCACGCCCGAATCGAATTTCGAACGCTTTTGAATGGATTTCGCGCAGTGTTAATTGTGAGTTCTTTTTTCAAACGAAGTTTTAGATTTTTAAATAGGACTTTTGATTGCCAGTATTTTTTTATAGGTTAAATTTTAAAATTTCCTACATTCTATACAAATAAATAAAATTGAAGTGTCTGTTGGTTAATTCAAAATTAATAGCAGATTTTTACTAAATAATGCAAATGTATTTACGATACCTATACCAAAAAAAGCAATTTTTCATTTTTTTGTCTTTTATCTATTTGTTACGGCTAAACACTATAACGGTTAAACTGATTTTGATGGGACTTTCACGGGCAGATATCTAAAGTTTTAAGGAGTAATTCAGGCTACTTTTAGAATCCTTAAAAAAATTAAACCTATGAAATAGTCAACAAAATCCGATTTATATAAGCAAGTTTTGAAATTTATTTCAAAACCACGAACGAAGTCGCGGGCAACAAACAGTGAATTTTTAATGAATGTAAGGAGTATAAAATACCGTCTAGTCTGGAACTTAAAATAATTTTCTTGTAAGAAAACGGCTAAACTACAAAATATTTGTATGCTTAAAAATAATTTGCAAATGTTTCTCAAGAACTTATGTAAAAACTAGAAACTTTCGTTGCCTAACAGAGTTTCTAGAATTCGAAAAGGCAAGAACCTAAGCTAGTCGTCGTTTATCTAAATCTAAGACATAGTTTTTTGCTTGTAAGCCAATTAGACATGATAAATGATTAATTCAACGTGTAATTAAATACCAATAATTAGCTAGCTTTTTAATATCACAGATATAAAATATTGAATAATCAGGTCTCTAGCTCATTTAAATTAAAAATTAACTTATTGAAATTCTAAATTAAATGAGTACTGGCTCTTTTAATTATTACGTAATTAAGTATTGATTTCATTTCAAATTAAATTAAATCTTTAAAAAAATCTGTGGTATTCAGATATTTTTGACGCACTTTAAGTCTAACTGTATATTCAGTAGGTACTTATTATGTATTACCAGACAGTATCCTGAAGTTAATTAATTCAGAAAAGACTTCATTTTCTGTCTACGTTTCAACTGCATTTTTTAAAATTCGTTGTGAAGAAAAGGTGATATTAAAATACAAGTCCAAGTATTTCCGTAACGTAAAAGGACCAACGTTGGTAAGTAGACAAGAATTTAACATACATACGATACGATACGAGGTGCTTGCCCAGCCAGGATCAAAGCCTGCTCCGGTCAAACCGGCATACCAGGTAGCACATTTTATAAAGAGGGACACGCTCTGGGATGGGAAAGGACTGCCGACCAGCCAACGCGACCACGTGGGTCGACTGAAACCAGTCGACCACAACCAAGTAGATATGCATCCTGAGCCTGGTATAGGAAAATGGGTAAAGACGGGTTTATCGTTGTTAGGACTAAGCGTTAGTGCTGATGAGGTGGGCAATCTGGCCTTAGAATATTTAAAAAAAAAAACTTATTACTAACCACTATTATAATTGCGCCACTAATAATAGGTATGAGCATTCTTTTCAACACCAAAATATGGCGCATATTAGTCTGGGCATTTAGTTTTACTATTGTGCCATCGTCTAGTAGTAACGGTCCTCATCTTTTTTGATCTTGGATCAACATCAGCAGTTCACGAAATTATTTTATAATTTTTTACCCCGCAAAATTTCACCGAAAACATTGAAAAATAGAAAACAACACCTAGGTACTTACACTTGCCATGAGGTTGAAACATTTGAACGAGTACAATAATGGTACTTTCTTATCTTTTCCAAACATTTTGATCGAGTCTAAAGCAACCCTTGTGTGGAAGAGATTGATGTATTTTTCTTGATTTTCCTATTTGCCGCTTAGTAAAATACAGTAAGTACTGTTTCACTAAGAATTTCGAATAATACTGGTTTCTAATCTACATTGCAGTATTTACGAGTATCTTGATACGAATATTCGATATATCCTATTTGATATACAAATATATATTTGGAATTTAGACTCTCTTTTATTGCCCACCACATAAAATAAATAAAGTACATTTATTAGCGCTGCACCATTTAGGCAGTCTTATAAGTGAATATTTTTGTCCTTATTTTTTTTTTTCATTGGGTCACACATTAATTTTTTAAACTGTCAAAATTCAAAACAAAGAACTTATTGCTAACATGGTAAAGCAATAAATGATTAAGTATTGAGTATTGGAGCTCTTACGTTAGACCTATTTCGCGATATTGAATCTTACAATAAAGGAACGATTTGTATCAGCATTTTCGCAAAAACTTCTTTTCACTTAAAACTTCGCCCATTGTGAGAGCAGCAGTCGAAACCAGTTATTATGTTCAGTATTAGATGCCGAAAGTACTTAGTTTTTCTTTCAACGAGCCACTTTACTTTTGATGTTTTGTTCTCAAAATAATTAAAATGATTTTACAATTGAATTAAGAAAACTTTTAACTTAGGTACTTATGAAACTATTAGTGTAGGTACTTAGTTACAATTAAACATTCAATTCGCATCGTTTTAACTTTAAAACATCTTTAAAAGTATTAAACTTTAGAAGTTAACCTGCGAACCCTGCGAACTTCATACCGCTAACAGAAGTTATCTCAATAATTTATCTATGTATAAATAAAATAAAGTCGGATTAGTTGCACGACAACCTATTTAGTTATTGTTTTTACTATTTTCCTTGCAATTAGTCCTGTTTGATAACAGCTTGTACCTATGCGAAAATAAAATAGTTATTTTTACTTACTACTTTCCTTGCAATTTCTTTATTTTCTCACCACCACCAAAGGTTTTCTTGGACTTCTAAAAATACTTATTTCAAAACCAAAATTAGCCAATTCGGTAGAGCCGTTCTTGTGTTTTTGTGAGACTAACAAACATCAATTCATTTTTAGGGTTCCGTAGCCAAATGGCAAAAAACGGAACCCTTATTTGACTTTCGATTCGTCATGTCTGTTTGTCTGTCCGTCCATATGTCACAGCCACTTTTTTTCGAAACTAAAAGAACTATACTGTTGAAACTTGGTAAGTAGATGTATGTATGATGTAAATTTTGGGGGTCCTCATACTTAGAACTGAAACACAAAAAAATTTTTTCTTCAAAAATGATATTGAGGTTTTTAAGATAATTTTTTTCTAAACTGAATAGCTTGCGCGAAAGACACCTCCAAAGTGGTAAAATGTGTGTAACTGAAGTTACAAGGGGGATGTAACTTCTAAAATAAAGAGAGAGAAAAAAGAGAATGATAAAACTAAAAAAATATATATGATGTACACTACCATGCAAACTTCCACCGAAAATTGGTTTGAACGAGATCTAGTAAGTAGTTTTTTTTAATACGTCATAAATCGTAAACCGCAATTAACACTATTAACAGCGATCAAAGTTACAACGAACTACAAGAACTTTTATATTATGTTACTTGCTGCTACGGAACCCTTCATGGGCGAGTCCGACTCGCACTTGGCCGCTTTTTTATATACATATATAGATTTTGAAGTAAATAAATTAGCGCCAGACAACACAACGATTGTCTTGGTCTCGAAGCCCACATTCTTGTGTTACGAGTTACTAAACAATGTATTTTGCTAGGGCTGTCTTCTGACTCGAGCCAATTTTTCTAAATTGACCCGAAACAGGAATCGAACCCCTTGTATTCAAGGCGAATTGCTGCGCCACCTTATCGGGTCGTCAGAAAATAAGGCTTCGGTTAGATCTTTTTTTTAAATAAGGCCTAATCAAGTATTTAATAATAAAATCTGTAATGCTTTTCCAAAAAACACAGCTCAACTGATTGTTTCGGTTAAACAAAGGTGAGTCAAATTACGTATCCTTTCTTGGATCCATTTTAAGTAGAAAAATATTTGCTGAAACAAGGAAATATCTTGAGAAATCCCAGGAGTCATGTAGTGAAGTCAACTCTACACCTACTAACTATAAAATAGAATGGAAAAAGGTATTGTTTGACTAAGGTTTTATTTGATTTGCGATGTTTTAATTAACGGTGAAAAGAGCTTTTATAGTTACATTTTAAATAATAGGATGGATGAAGAAAATGAAAATGAGTTTGTTGCTTTCCAAGAATATATCGGAAGCTTTTTTGTTTTGCATATTCTCCCGAAAGGGGCTTACCTTTGTAAAGCTCCTTCGTGTAAAGGGCTATTTTAAAATACCGTACCACATAGAAACTCACACACACCTGCACAGAATAATACTTAACATTTTAAAGCCTAACTCGGATTATATTGTGTACTGCCTGTTGAGTTTATGTGATGTTGGCTGGGATGGTATACGTTAAGTTTTATTCGACTATCGTCCGGTCTAATGGTTCGCACTCCTAGAAAGCCTGGCGTTTGTGGGTTCGAATTGATGTCATGAGCCCGAGCATTTGTACCTAAGTCATCATCATCATTTCAGCCTATCTCAGCCCACTGCTGGAATTAGGTAAGCTGTCCCCATAGCGCTAAAGAGCACGACGATCTCCCGCTTTTCATCCAGCAACTGCCTGTCATCTTCCTAAGGTCATCGACCCATCGTCCTACACTAAGTTTGCCGAGACCTGGTCTCCACTCGACAACCCGCTTACTCCACCTTTCATCGGTTCTGCGAAAGATGTCAGACATAAGTTGAGATGTTTATGAAAAAGATGTCTATCCGTTATCTATACGCCATAGTACAAGCTTTGCTTTATAATACCAATTCAGTGGTTTGAGGCTTCATTGGGGTTTAGTTGTTGGAAGATTGTTTCATAAATTTTTTTTTAGAATTTACCGATGTTTTAGTAGTTATTCTTGATTTATTAAATAGTGTAACTAACACGACTTTGTTTTATATAAAGATATATACAGGGAGTCCCGTAACTCAAGGATAACCTTGTAACCCCATATTCTATAGGTACAACATAATGACAACTTTTGTTTTATGACTGAGAAATATCCATTTATTTGTCTTTCTATACAAATTCAATCAAAGTCATAGTCAAGTGGTTCACCATGATGTAAAGAGTATAAGGTTACGGAACACCCTGTATAGATTATTATCAGGTACTGAAAATAGGAAATCCCACTGCACCACTTGCCGCTGGCCCGCTGTTGATACCTAGTGCCTGTCGCCCCCCACATGGGTATCGCCTACAACTTTAAGGGCTATATTTATATGTAAACTAGTACGTTGTTGTAAAAGCCTATACTACTTAAGCCCAAACGGTCAGAAAAATATTAAAAAATGTGATAAGAATTGTCAAAATTTATACATAGCATTTGTTCCTAGTACTACTTAATACATCAGAAGAAAAATAATATTGAAATCATTGAAAAATAAAACAAAATACAGGGTTACATTGCAAAGGGGTGCCATATTTTTAAATTTGGAAGAAAAAGAAAGAAAAAATTAGATATAGGGAACAATATACAGAAGCGTCTAATCGTTATTATTTTAATAATCGTATATTACGAAATTACTTTAAAATATCCGAAAATAAAGTCAATAGAAACGAAAGCCGTGCGGGGTCATTTATCAGAGGCGTAGGTACAGTGAGCCAATTAGGACCTTACACCGTGATTATACGGTGTATTTTTTATCATCATCATCATCATCATTTCAGCCATAGGACGTCCACTGCTGAACATAGGCCTCCCCCATTGACTTCCAGATTGGCCGGTTGGAAGCATTTTTTTATGAATGAGTTAAATTATCCACGCGTACGATTTTAACCAGCGGATAGGAATAAATAAATTTGAATATAATATGCATGTTTTTTTTATTTGGTCCTAAAATAAATAGTACTTAATTATAATTAATAAACCTTTAAGAATTTTCGAACAATATTGATAAATACCTGACTTAAAGCCCATTAAAGTCGCGTGTTAGACAAGGAGGTCCGATATGTACCGTGACGTCACATTACACGTCCGCCATACATTTTTCATAGTTAAAGTTGTTTTAGAAGGAGATAGGTACCTATACCTTAATTTCTAATTACTATATTACGGTTATTTTTTACCTAAAATCAATTTTGTTTTTACTATTAGCAAATAATTTTAAATAACAAATAATTTCAATTTCATATAATATTTTCTCATAAATATAGAAAAAACAGTATATATTTTTATGCATATTCCCTGGTATATTGTTGTGTGAAGTCGATTATAACCAGCCGTGATAAGGCATAAACAACAAAGTATTGCATCCATCTATTAAATGTTGAGATGTGCCTATAAATATGCAACAAATTTAGAACAATTGATTAAAGTATTTATAAATCAATCAACTTCTTCGTGTAGGGTACTAATATTAGTTTTCGTCCGTTTAGTAAAAGATTACTAACACTACATGCGACCAAGACTAAAATATATCAATTACGAAACAGAAGTTATAATTTTATTGTATAACTTAGTGTTCGCACAAAATAGGTCGACAGTCCGGATTCGGACCGCGGTCCGCAATTTGGTGACTCCTACACTCTTTAAACGTTTGATTAATAAACAAATAATTTCTTTTCACAATCACAGTAATCATAGCCCTAAGCTATGCAAAACTTATTCTATGGCGACTTGATAGCGGATAAACATACCTTATTCGATTTATAAACATCAATGACTTAGGTACAAATGCTCGTGCTCATCACACAAACATTGGCCCCATTCGGGATTCGAACCCGCAACCGCCTAGATTTGTAGTCCGGAGCGCGAACCACTACACCAGCCGGTTTCTTTATTATGCGACAACAAACCAAATGTCATGGTCTCGAAGTAAGGAATTAATCCTGGTGTTACGAGGTACCAGACAGTACATTTTGCTAGGGGCGTCTCCTAATACACCCAGACCCAAACTAATCTAGAAAAGATCCTTTTCTAAAATTATTTAAACTAGGAATCGAACCCGCGACTTTTTACGTTCAGGGCAAACAACTGCTTTACTACGCCAATTGGGTTATCAGATAATAAACCCATAAAAATAATTTACAAATTTTGAAAATAACAATAACAATCAAATTGTTAGGTAATGTTGTTTCCGCGATTAAACACACATCGCATTGTTAAACATAACAGGTACACATACTAAGGCAATGTTTTCCCATAATGTTTACCCTCGACGTAGAACTTCGGGACCTGTTCCATTATGTATAAGAGCTGGAATGTTGCATATCTTTATTATTCACCATAACTTTCCTTTCGCAAACAAACATATCAGTTACGTATCGGAATCTAAACCAGGTTGAGATCGATAAATATATTTTTTAGGCTAATACATTGAGAATTAATCATACAAATTATATTTATACATATTAAAGAGTATCAAAATCTAGTCTAACCTACTCACACAAAGATTTATTTTATTAAAACTTACATCAAAATACGTTCAGCAACAGTTTACAGGTTTATTAATTAATAAGTTTTCAATTTAATTGATAAAGTTCCAAAATCTAATAGTAGTGAGTTTTGAAGTACTTCTACATAAAGTCTCCGTTTTAAGCGCTAAAGGTCAGGACATAGTGTTTAACCGAAAACAGGCTGTTTGTTGATAACTATACAGGGAGTTAAAAATTAAACGGGCATTAAAAAAAGGTTTTTAATTACAAAATTTCACTATAAGGCAAACATTGTAAAATTGTTACTAGTATTTGTACGCCGTGGGATCCTAACCTAGGAGCTCAGTGTATTGAGCTGACATTTTGAGCATTGCACGACAGAGATCGACAAAAAATCCAAGTGATTTCGAAATATTTTTTCTTGTATTATACTCGATACAGAATTCCCCTTTAAAAGACTGGACTTTTATTTACCACCCTGTAGGTATAGACCGTTGTTTGTTTGTAACGAGAGATGCAAATGTCAAATAAACTTCAACATCGGAATATCCGTGGTTATTGCCCAAGTCTATTACCATGAATGATATGAATCTTTAGGGTCACCAGTCAACAGTCAACAGTAAACAGACGATTTACATAACTTTCCATTCTAACACATTCATAACACAGTACGGCATGTTGTACAATTTTGACAGCTCGTCATCGCATCGCATCACTTCGCCATTAAAACGACGATGTCATTGCGCTCAAAGGTACATACAGTAGATTTTTTTAGTAGATTCAGTCAGCGAGTAGATTTAGAAAAAATACTTTTGATGCTTCATAGTTGAGGTGAGGCTTGTTGTGCCTTGCAGTGTCTATAGGCACCATTTTTTTAACAGAGATCACCAATTATTTACTTTTTTTTAAATAATATGACTATCGCTGGGAAAATACTGAAAAACAAATTTTGTATCATCAGAAAATAAATGTATAAGTCAAAATGAATGAATTTAAATAAATTGTATGTACCTAATATATCCTACAACTCGTTTTCTACTGACTTCAAAACCCAAACGAAGAATGAGGTTCGCCATTCGCAATGACCACGATAAATGCGCTTTTTATTGGGATGAATTGTTTTTCTTTTTTATTTTACCACCAAAATGGTAAAATATATTCCTTTCATAGTTTGGCGTCTGGAGCTAACTAACGGTCACAAACACTCACCTTACCCTCTGAAGGACTGGCCATAATTATGTCTGCCTCTGATAAAACTTATTTCACATGGATAAAGCCGCGGGCTAACACCAGTAGCCTAAAAATTTTCCGCTCTTACAGTTGCCAAGTAATAAATAAACCTACAACAGTAGACCCGGAAAAAAGGAAACTCCCAACACTTTACCGAGCCGGGAATCGCACTCAGTAATTCAATGGTCAACATAACCAATATGGGTACATACTAGAAGGGTAGAAGAAATATTTATAACATTCAGCCAAGGTTACGAAGGAAGCTTTCTATGTTTCTCTGGTTTATAAACCTAAACGTGTCGCTTTAACAAATAAATAATGAAATCCTATTATTTTTTTACTTTTTATGAAACACACGCTTTGTAAAATTTTAAATTAAATATGTTTAGGTTCTACTAAAAGCTATTCAAGAGCTACAGAACAGGAATGACACGCTACGCTCTTATTCTGTAAACGTGTCTATCATTAATATCAAATTATTGTACCTATTGTCATCCAATTGTCACATACTTTACAACATTTTAAATCGTTAAGACTTAGAAGTAGGTTTAAAACTTAGGTAGGGTTAATTTGATTTCTAATATTTAGCGTGTTCAATTACTATAAAAATAAAATACAATAAAAAGTAGAGGTGAGGTTCAACACAAGAACACACAAAATTTAACCCCAGTAAATACAGTATCCACGTAAAAGCAGATGATTTTACAAATCTGACCAGACTTTACACGGTATTATCTAATATTATTATGTCGTAGCCAGATCGTAATATTGACCACTTCATAATGTGACCGATCATTTTATGAAATGGTGGCATTTCATGATATGGCCAACTAAAACTGACTACATCGTTTAAACGTCAACATTCGATAAAATGTCAACCCACGTTTGGCCATATCATTAAAATAAAAATACGCTTACAAGTTACATGAATTTGTTTAATAGGTTAATTGAACATTTTAAATAGTTATTATTTTAAAACAAAACTAATAAATAAAAAGACTTGAATAGCTAAATAACCTAACTAACCTCTTAAATGAAGTTCCGAACTCCTTGATTTTTTGACGTTGCGCTGGTTTTTTGAGTGACTTTCATAAAAATCGCCTAGCTTGGTGTCGTAACGATATTTCACTGCACATACACCTTTAATTTTCACATTATTATTAACTTTTAGAATAAAATATTTGTCCGCCGCCATTATTCATCACAAAAACAAAGCGACATTAGCGCCTCTACCGGTGGGTAATGTAACGATTTTACGATATGATTACTAATGTTACCGTTTTATGAAGTAGTCGTGCGTTTAGCTGTTTAAATCGTCAAACGCTGAGTATTCATTGATTGGTCAGACCACATCATGATGTAGGCAGCGGGTTCTGTTCTATATCATGAAATACCACCATTATGAAATAATCGGCCACATCATGAAATGATCAATTTTACGATCTGGCCACGATATATACACATACCTATAGCAGAAGCATAATAATAATTATGATATACAACATTCAAATCATTGGGTAATATTCGTAAAAGGTACCTCAATAACACACTGGTTTATATACATATCGGTATAATTTTACACTTTTGAAAATAAATTATTGATGCAATAAGTCTGAAATTGGAAATAGGTGTTCGTCACTACCAGGAAAATAACAGTGTAATTTTAAAAAATATAATAACTTTCCTTTTATAAACAACGTTTTATTATATGTAATATTAGGTACGAGTATTATTAATAAATAAGCTGAAAAATATTTAAATATAATAACGGGTTCTGTCAGACTACTTGTTAAATAGACCGTTAATATTTTAATTCAGACATTTTTGTTTGTTCATTACTTATTCCTTGTAACGCCAGTTAAAATTTTAACAAGTCTCTGTTAATTATTATCTGGATTTTAACACTACGGATTTTAATCCATAAATTCGTTGGACCAATTCAGATTTTTGTGCGTTAGAATTACTTAAAAATACTTTATCTCCTAGTTAGAAAACTGATATTTTAATCTAATTTTAAACAATAAATAAGAAAGGTCGAATAGACGTTTTGTTAAATAACATGGCAGTGCGAAAGTCTAGATTCTGACTGCTATTAAACATCATGAAGGCAAAAAAATCTGTTTTTATGTAACTTAATCATTAGTCGAAAGACAAATAGAAGTTTAAAAACTCGTGGAAATGAATCAAACGGGCCCAAACTTACCCGTTGTAGAGTTTAACTATCCCCTTCCTGGCTGATTCTGAAGAATTAGACCAGATCGATAGTATTAAACTATTATTGTCATCTAGATTACGCTTCATCATCATCATCATCATCATATTAGCCATAGGACGTCCACTGCTGAATATAGTCCTCCTCCATTGACTTCCAGATTGGCCGGTTGGATTGATTACACTTCCAAAAAAAGAAATCATTACGTTTAGATGTAGGTTAAAATTGACATTCAAGATTTGACATAGTTACAAGTAATACAGGGTGTCCCGTAACTCGATGATAACCTTGTAACTACATATTCTACACAACATAGTTACCAACTTTTGTTTTAAGACTTTTAAAAATATGCATATAACTTTTCAGTTTTTCTATACAAATTAAATCGGATGTTAGGTGATTTCATATGGGAAGTCGAGCAAATAACATGCAAACTTGAAAAAGTCATAGAACAAAAGTTGTTCATTATGATGTGTAGAATATGTGGTTACAAGGCTATTCTTGAGTTATACAACAACCTGTATAAAGCAGAGTATTTTTAGGTCACTTTTGTGGAACAATTCAAAACTATTTGATATTTCGACGACCTCCGTAGCCGAGAGGCGAGTATACCGGACTTGGTGTCGCTATCTCTGAGGTCCCGGGTTCGATTCCCGGTCGGTCAATGTAGAAAAATAACTTTTCTATATTGTCTCAGGTCTGGGTGTTGTGGTACCGTCGTTGTTTCTGATTTCTGTATCACAAGTGCTTAAGCTACTTATCACAGTATCAGAGCAATGTATGTGATGTTGTCCATATTTATTTATTTATTATTTATTTTTATTTATGTAAGCCAACATCAAGCCTGAATTCTTAGATTATTGCGATTAAACCAATAAAATCTAATTTCATTCACCTACAGTCGAATCCGACCCGACCAGTTTAGATTTGGTCACATCGCTAATTCCGCCCAAGATACTGATTATGAGATGTACCATTGAACGGGTTATTGCCCACTCTACTACCCTAGAAACGCAGGAAGCGAACAGGTTTAGTAGGAACGGTAAAGTTAGTCGTTTAGAAGTTATGCAACCTTATGGATTGAATCCAGTCTGCTGGATGTTACGAGACATGCGACATTATTAGCAATGGCTCGGAGATATACGCGACTACACGCTAGGCAAAGAAAAGGGTATTTATAGGTAAGAGACAGATGTACTTCCTTGTATATTAAAGGCCTCTTAAAAAAGTCGGTTTTTCTTTTAGCATGTGTATTTTATTAAAAAATATCAGTGCATAAAATCAACAGACTTTCAATGGACTTTCAACTATTCTTTTTTGCCGACCTCCGTAGCCGAGAGGCGAACATACTGGACTTGGTGTCGCTATCTCTGAGGTTCCGGGTTCGATTCCCGGTCGGTCAATGTAGAAAAATAACTTTTCTATAGGATTCACTTGGGTCTGGGTGTTGTAGTGCCGTCGTTGTTTCTGATTTCTGTAACACAAGTGCTTAAGCTACTTATCATAGGATCAGAGCAATGTATGTGATATCCAATATTTATTTATTAAAAAAAAAACTTAAACTAAATTGGTTTTTGTGTTAAATGATTAACTACATAATATTATAGTAGGTTATTTTTTTTAATCTATTTTATTTTTATATAAATAATTTAGCGACCTCTGTAGTGGAGAGGCAAGCATGCCGGATTTGGCATCGCGATCTCTGAGGACCCGGGTTGGGTTCCGGTCGGGTCTAAGTAAAAAACAACCTTTTAAATATTGTCTCGGTTCTAGGTGATGTGATTCTGTCGTTGTTTCTGATTTCTTTAATACAAGTGCTTTAGCTTCTTTAGGATTACAGCAAAATACTTAACAATTAGATATTAATTAGAAATTAAATGAACTTAAACCTAAGCATCAAAAACAGAACAAGTAATAACTTTAAAATTGTATCCTTCAAATCACAGTCCAAAGACCGAAGTAAAATCCTGGCCGCGCTGAAAAGCCACAATGAACTATTTTGACTTTTAACACTCCCAGTGTTGGGAAAAATGCGTGTCGCTTCGCCTACTGTCGAGAAACAATCTTAATGTTATTACAGTAAAATTATAAACAAGCTTCCCGAACACTCGGGTCGAATAGTGCTAACTTCTCGAAAGCTTGTACCGTAAATCATATTTATCTGTGTCATAGATGTCCTGCGTCTAATAAATCCTATGCGTGTGTTTTATTGCCATAGCAAAGACCTTGGGACTCTCGGTTAAATTACATAAACTATGTAATGCAAAGTAAAGTATGCCTAAAGTAAAGTAAGTTTATACGTCCCACTGCAGGGCACAGGCCTCACCACAACTATGAGGTGGTTTGGGCCATACTCCACCGCGTGGGTCCAGAGCGGATTGGTGGCGAGGTGTTGTAAGGCCAGTGACTTAATCTTACTGTCAGATGTTATTAAGCCGCTCTAAGGCCTCTGACTAGGCTTCACGACTAGTATCGAGCGATATTAGCCGGGACCAACTTTTGATGTGCCTTCCGAAGCACGGAGATGCTTGTGATAAATTTCACTAAATACGGTTGGAATGGTAATCTAATCACAACAGCGGCATAGGTGGCTTATCTTTGATATTAAAAAAGCGCTGCCGCCACTGAGTTACAAGCACCTCATAAACTATGATTGCCAATCTATTAACTTAACACTTACTTAGGTATTTATATCATAATCGTCTACTTATCATCATTATCAATATCATCTAAACGGTCAATCCCGGTTGCGTCCAAAGCCTTCGCTTTAGAGCCCGGGGTCCGCTTTCCTTGCTGATGAGGAGTAACCTCCACTTCGCACGGTCTTGAACGTCTCTAGTTGTGAGATCATCTACTTATGTAGCAAACATATGACTTGCATTAAGTCCAACAATTTTACGCCTCAACAGCTTCGTGGTTTTAGGGAGGACTACAAAAGAATTCATGAATTTTGAAGGAGTGATCAGTTTTTCCATCCTTACGCATACTGTTGTTTAACAACGTCGCGACAATTTTATCTAGATAACTTGGTTATGCATTTATATAATGACTCTTATCTACACAGCTAGGCTTTAAACAGAAGTAGATCTTAGAAGGAATTTTCGTAAAGTATCCTACTAGTTTTTCTACTATACTATTCTTTTATCGTAATACATTAAGTTTCAGTAATAAAAGTAATAGTTTACTTAATATATCACTTTCCTACAAGTTACGTGGGTCTTAGTTCGGTGGGTGATATCATTTACTTATTTTTACTTCATCTATACACATTTCTTCCCTAACAAAAACAATTCTAGTTAGAACTAGTGTTACAGAGCTGTCGATAATTTTGAAACCATCTATCGATAGAACATTACAGTATTTACTATAGATTACCTAATAGTCATCATCATCATCATAATTTCAGCCATAGTAAGGCCACTGCTGAACACAGGCCTCCCCCAATGACCCAACATCGCGGGGGGGGGGGGGGGACTGCCAATGCTCGCCATGCTTGGCAGGTGGGTTGGCGAGCGCAGTTTTTTTTATAAGATTTTACACGCAGACGCTGCTGCCCGTCTCGTGCTAAAGTAATTTGTCTCCTCTTGCGACACACCTCCTGTTGGCGGTGGCGAAGTGTATTTGTCACTACACTATGTTGTCCTCTACTTGTATGTTTATACAAGGTCAAATTTTTATTTAACTAGCTTTTCTTACTATCACGAAAAAATTTCATAATTTCAAGAATTTCACAAATAAAATGTTATATATATATATGTAATAAAATGTACTATTATTTCTCTCAGACAATCGATAGTTCGCTATCGTTTGACATCACTAGTTAGAACTTGTTACGAGTGTAAGCCTTTTCAG
Source organism: Anania hortulata (assembly GCA_963576865.1). Lineage (NCBI taxonomy): Eukaryota > Metazoa > Arthropoda > Insecta > Lepidoptera > Crambidae > Anania > Anania hortulata. The sequence goes on from OY756400.1 coordinate 6,761,079, forward strand.
AGAAAATAGTCTTAACAATGAAACCCGCATCAAAGTCCTCGGGTACACAGGCAAAAGTACTTTTATGTATTTTTCCTATAACTAATAGCACATAATTGATGATTTATTATTGTTACAATCTATGTAGGCAAAGATTCATACTATACTTTCGCGGCGGTGCGTGGGGTAGTTTCATCAATTCCCGCACCACAAAAGGGTTTTTGGCAATTAGACCTTTATGAGGTTGAATTAAAGCGTGTAAGTTTGTAAGGAGAAGTCGACGTACCCGCGGACCAAGTCGCGGGAAACTGCTAGTGAGGCAACAAAAACGAAAAATGTTATGCTTCAATTGCGACCGGTAAAACTTAAATTTTAATGTTTACCTTTCAAATATTAACAGAGAATTAATGTAGATATTATATAAAATGAATCTTTAATTCCCTTTGTCATCGCATCACGCGTAAACGGATGGAACAATTTCGTCAGTTCTTTTTTTGTTGTGTTAATTATTGCCAGAAGATTATTATTAAATAGAAGTAGAAATTGTATTTATTGCATAAAATATGGTAATACAGGTGGTCATAATAACAATAACCGCATATTTTACCGCGATTCGGCATGCAAAATTTTAACACATTTTAACTTTAATAAAAATGACAACAATATCAATAGCAAAAACATTAAAAAGTCAATAAATTAATAAATAACAAAATACTACACAACAACAATTAAGTTACAATTCAGTTTTAATATCAAAATACTCCTTCAGACTAGATCTGAATAAAGAAAAAATTAAGAAATTTGCGCAGAAAATTCTTTATGAATAACCTAAAGACCACGCGAACGAAGTCGCGGGCAACACCTAGTACTCAATAATAATATTACATTTTGAAAGAACATATTCGCCGCAGATTTAATATTCCTGCTACATCATAAATCATAATCGGTTAAATACTCGCATAACAGCCATAGATCACAGAATACACGGTTCATGCATAAGTAAATCATACCATAATACTCAATGGTACTCTCAATGATACTCATTTATTCAGTACATAGGGTACCCTGTACCCTCTTCTGGGCACTTATACACGTCCCAAAATATACCATAGTTCGTATGTAGATTCTCGTACTCTCCGATCTGATTTATTACTTGTATGTTGATTTAAAGTTTCAATATTTCCCAAATATTCATACCTGTTTGTTTGCTAGTATCAATAGGCCGGATTTAAAAGTTGATTCATTCATATCCTCCAGTTCTAAGAAGAAGAAATCTACAATTATGTAATACGCCAAGGCTGAGTATTGTTGATCACGCGAGATTTTGCCGACTTTCGGTTGAAGTTTAAGTAAGTACTATAAAATCCCTTGACATTATACACGTAATTTATACCCGTGCCTGCAATAATTGGGATCTTGAAATCACTTATTTCCGTGAAATAAAACAGTTATTTCTAGTTACGACACTGTATAATTTATTAGTTTTCAATAATTAGTAAAAACTGATTTTTAATTGCTTCGAAACCAATAAATATTTAGTAATTGACTTTGTTTTAAGCTACCTACTTAAAAGTGACGTCATAATTACTCGTATGTATTCTAATGTCTTCCCTTAAAAAATCTATGGAGATGTCAAGTTTTTCGACAGCTCATAAAATAACGTCAATTGATTGGTGGTGTGTGGTGTGTACCACATATACACACCCATACCGGGTGTGTATCATCATCTTAAATAAATAAAATGAAAAATAAAATAAAATATTTTATTTGTTTGTAACAGACGTTTCTTAAAACTAGTGGTCGGAAGAGTTATCATCAGAATCATCTTTATACGAGAATTTTTTATGTTTTTGTCATAATAGTTGAAGAATTTATTTAGTTTAACTAAGATGAACAAAAAACCCATTGCGAATCACTAGCACTGAAAATTCCGTAACATCGTCATTTCAGTCAGTTCAATCGGGATTCTTTGCGCAAGCCCGAATCACACGTGACAGCATAAACTGACAACTGTAAAAAAAACGAGTACCTACTACTAAAAAAATACGATTTTCAGAATCTTTCCTTTCCTACGAAATTTTAATGTTTACCTTTCAAATATTAACAGAGAATTAATGTAGATATTATATAAAATGAATCTTTAATTCCCTTTGTCATCGCATCACGCGTAAACGGATGGAACAATTTCGTCAGTTCTTTTTTTGTTGTGTTAATTATTGCCAGAAGATTATTATTAAATAGAAGTAGAAATTGTATTTATTGCATAAAATATGGTAATACAGGTGGTCATAATAACAATAACCGCATATTTTACCGCGATTCGGCATGCAAAATTTTAACACATTTTAACTTTAATAAAAATGACAACAATATCAATAGCAAAAACATTAAAAAGTCAATAAATTAATAAATAACAAAATACTACACAACAACAATTAAGTTACAATTCAGTTTTAATATCAAAATACTCCTTCAGACTAGATCTGAATAAAGAAAAAATTAAGAAATTTGCGCAGAAAATTCTTTATGAATAACCTAAAGACCACGCGAACGAAGTCGCGGGCAACACCTAGTACTCAATAATAATATTACATTTTGAAAGAACATATTCGCCGCAGATTTAATATTCCTGCTACATCATAAATCATAATCGGTTAAATACTCGCATAACAGCCATAGATCACAGAATACACGGTTCATGCATAAGTAAATCATACCATAATACTCAATGGTACTCTCAATGATACTCATTTATTCAGTACATAGGGTACCCTGTACCCTCTTCTGGGCACTTATACACGTCCCAAAATATACCATAGTTCGTATGTAGATTCTCGTACTCTCCGATCTGATTTATTACTTGTATGTTGATTTAAAGTTTCAATATTTCCCAAATATTCATACCTGTTTGTTTGCTAGTATCAATAGGCCGGATTTAAAAGTTGATTCATTCATATCCTCCAGTTCTAAGAAGAAGAAATCTACAATTATGTAATACGCCAAGGCTGAGTATTGTTGATCACGCGAGATTTTGCCGACTTTCGGTTGAAGTTTAAGTAAGTACTATAAAATCCCTTGACATTATACACGTAATTTATACCCGTGCCTGCAATAATTGGGATCTTGAAATCACTTATTTCCGTGAAATAAAACAGTTATTTCTAGTTACGACACTGTATAATTTATTAGTTTTCAATAATTAGTAAAAACTGATTTTTAATTGCTTCGAAACCAATAAATATTTAGTAATTGACTTTGTTTTAAGCTACCTACTTAAAAGTGACGTCATAATTACTCGTATGTATTCTAATGTCTTCCCTTAAAAAATCTATGGAGATGTCAAGTTTTTCGACAGCTCATAAAATAACGTCAATTGATTGGTGGTGTGTGGTGTGTACCACATATACACACCCATACCGGGTGTGTATCATCATCTTAAATAAATAAAATGAAAAATAAAATAAAATATTTTATTTGTTTGTAACAGACGTTTCTTAAAACTAGTGGTCGGAAGAGTTATCATCAGAATCATCTTTATACGAGAATTTTTTATGTTTTTGTCATAATAGTTGAAGAATTTATTTAGTTTAACTAAGATGAACAAAAAACCCATTGCGAATCACTAGCACTGAAAATTCCGTAACATCGTCATTTCAGTCAGTTCAATCGGGATTCTTTGCGCAAGCCCGAATCACACGTGACAGCATAAACTGACAACTGTAAAAAAAACGAGTACCTACTACTAAAAAAATACGATTTTCAGAATCTTTCCTTTCCTACGAAATTTTGTGATTCGAGTAGTTTGCGTGTATCATAATTTTTGAATACATAAACGGCATTTTTTTGCCGAGAGACTGTCTACATTATTTGATATTACTTTCAACTTGATAGCTCACCCCTGCGATAATGGATCTTGACAGACAGATGGGCGGAGAAGGATAAAAACCACAATAGGTTCAGTTTTTCCTTTTTGACGTAAGGAACCCTAAATAGAAATAGGGACAATAGAATTCTAAATAGAGAATAAGCAGCATTAGGCAAGATTTAACTCTCTCTCTTTGATTCAATTTTTTTTCATTGCTTACCTATTGTGTTCGGTCAATGACTTCTGGTTGCATCACTTCTCAGACTTTACTACATAACATTACGTATTCAATGCGTAACATCCCTAAAAACTGTTACAGTGGGAAGCAGGGGTTACATTATAACTTATTTTTGTATAAGGGCCTGTGTGAAGTTACGACCTACCCCAAAGTCCTCTAAAATAATAAAGCCTTGGCCACACAGCCGGCGGGGCGTGACGGCGACGGGACGCGTGACGGAGCAGCAGCGCACGGCGTTCACGTCACACTGCGGGCGTGACGGTTTTTTTGACGTTCCTAATAAGACGTTCGATTTTTTTACTATCCATTATTAAATCACTAAAAAGTTGTTAAAATAAACAAATACAGAACGCTACGTGACTACTAAGTACGGCTGGCATGCAACACAACATCTAACTGTCCCGCTTACGCCCGACGACAGCGCGTTGCGTCGCGCCCGTTTGTAGGCACGTCCGGCGGGACGGCGACGGGTTGTGCTTTGTGTTGTTTTCTATAGAAACACTGGCGTCGCGCTACCGTCCCGTCGGCTGTGTGCCCAAGGCTTTACCTGGCGAACTACCTAAGCATTGACTTATATATTACAAGATTACTGAAATACAAGATTTGCATTATTTATTTTTGGTTAACAAAAAATTTAAATAAAAAGCAGTTATATCTCGGTGGTCGAAGAAGAATCAGAGTCTCGCCTATGTTCAGCACTTGGACGTCCTGTAACTGTGTTTCTTGTAAAAACGGCTGACAAAGTCGACAGAGTTGGTTGCGCCGTTTCTTCTAGCTGATATGTAGCCCTGAAGCGGTGGTAGGGCAAAGCTATATTTTGGGACGTGTATAAGAGGTCCCGGAAGAGGGCCTATATTAGACATATAGTTACGTCATAACGTCAAACAAACGTCATCTTTTTTTCATGAAAACGTTTCGTGGAACCTAATTTAATGTTATAAGCCAAAATATTATTTGTTTTTAATTAATGAATAAAAAACTAAGGTATTAAATCAACAAATCGGTCATCAATGGATTCATCTATTCTTTCAACTTCAATATTTAGTGTCAAGTTCAAAAAGTTTCGATTTTAGTACCTAACTCCATATGTAATAAAAATATAATGGCTTTTCAATCACAGTGGCAAAGCAATGGCTAAAAATTCTGGTCACATTTTGTTGATCTGACCCTACTCAGCACTTTTCTGTGCATACGAAATAACAAAAAAGCTTTAAACAATAATCAGAATTACTTGTTCTCATTATCAATATCAACCAGTCTGATTTCACGGATAAAATATGATATGACGAATGATAATGACGCAATAATGATGCTGAAATGCAAGTCTCGAGGAAAGTGGATCTTGAGGCCATCTCGATAATCCTGCGCAAGATCCTTGACCGTTTTAAGTTGTTATTGTCTACGTAAAATTATATTATGTACTTATACAACGTAATTGCCGAGTCGCAGCTATTATAGTGTTTTTACATTTACGGATATTTAATACTAAATAGACTAAACTTAATGTAAATTATATTTTTTTTAAATAAAGTCTGATGTAAATAATTTTATTTCATTTTGTATTGAATAACAGAAAAAATCTCTTATTTTTTTAAAATTACACAGGATAATAGGTATGTAAGTACGATATAAATTGTTTAAAGCAAATGTTTATTATTTTTCATGACGTTTGATATTGAATAACAAATAAAACAAAAGCTGTTTTATTTGTTAGTCATTATCAAACATCTAAACAATTTACAGGTTTTATTAAAAAACCTTAATTTTCGTTAATGCTAAACCAGTTACTAATTATATTATTTCCATTAGCTCGTGATAAATCCGCATAGCGACATTTTTAACTATAAAAGTTTCCTTGACATTTAGGAATAAAACGAAAAAAACTTCGGTTTTCAATAAATAACGCAGTTGATGTAAAAACAAAAGAAATAAACATCAGATCTTAGTAATAGATAAAACTTGTGGACTTGTATTTGACCTAAGAAATGACTAAATCAGAAACATAAAAAAGTGGAAGCAACATTCTATAAAATGGCAAATAGAAGTTTGAATAAAACATTTCATAAACCTGTTTTTTGTATAGTGTTGTTGCTGTAAATAAGTATGTCGAGATTATAATTGCTGTACTGTACTCGTCGTTTCTTAAAATATTCAGCCAGACAGAAAAGAGGATAGCAATCCCAACGATAAACAGGGTGTCCCATAAAGAGCGTGCCAAGCGAAAACAAAAAAGGCTCGATCTATCCGAAATTAGACTTCAAAAACGTCGAACCATTTTTGCACAAATGCGATTTCGAGTTGTTTTCTTTAGCAATTATTTTCAGAATTTGCTCAAAAACGGATCGACTTTTACTAGAAATTTTACTATTTTTGGCAGGAGATACAGCTTTTTATGCTCTATCTACAGTTTTCGTTTGGCACACTCTTTATAGGTCATCCTAATATCGTTGAGCAATCCCTTTAAACTATTAGTAGCTAGGTGCAATGTAGGTCCAGGTCCAGTCCTAGGTAACTACTTCAGGACTATGGGTAAAGACGCGCGTTATCCATACTAATATTATAAATGCGAAAGTAAATCTGTCTGTCCGTGATGTTTTCACGCCTAAGCCGCTTAACCAATCTCGATGATTTTTGGTAAAGAGATTGATTGGACCTTACAGAAGGACTTTTTGTCGCAAAACTGAACTGATTTTGATAAAATTCATCGAATTGCACTGAAAAAACATGAATTCTAGGGAAATACATAGGCTACTATTTTTCAATCCACCTAAGAGAGTAAAGTGGGTGACATGCCTTATTCTACGCGGACAAAGCCGTGGGCACAGCTAGTATATTTTAGATTTAAAAACTAAAATTTATTTACAATGTTGTACCTAATAGTGTGGATATACAGAGTTACATTGCAAAGGAATGCCAAATTAAAAAAAAGGATCTAGAGAACAATATAAAGAAGCGTCCTAATCGTTATTATTTTTAATAATCGTATGTTACAAAAAAAAAAAAAATTAAAATATCCGAAAATTAAGTCAATAGAGACACTACGAAAGCCGCGCGGTCAATCACGCAGTGCACATACGTTGCAATTTTTTCAAGAGCGAGTTTAATGAGTTAAATTATCCACGCGTACGATTTTTACGGATAGAAATAAATAAATGTGAAAACAAATTTTTTTGGTCCTTTGCATAGTTCGATTAAGTTACTGATTCTGAGCCACTCCTAAAGATTTGGCACCCCTTTGCAATGTAACCCTGTATTTAGGTTCCCAGTCTCACTTGAACTGACTTTGTCGAACTAACTAGTAATGTTTTATTTTTAGTCAGCACAGTTTTAGTTTTTTGAGAGAATCTAATAAAAACTTCTAGGATTGCTGTCCTGTTAGCCACCCGACTTAGTTTGCCAAAGTTAGTTTTTGCTACAGAAAAACAGAAAACTCGAAAGCAATCAAAACTTTGAAGTCTAGGTTAAGTCAAACATATTGTATCTTTTAGATTGTATCAATATTGAGACACAAAGAATGAAATTGGTTGTTATAAGTTTGACAGCACTGTTTAACTATTTTGATAATAAGTATACAGGGTTATTTGCAAAACATCAACAACCTCATAAGGGCTGATTCTGGTGGTCAAATACATTATTTTTTTTCTATGGGACCAACATTGAAACCGCAATAAAAATATTCACTTCCCCATACTAAGCCGCCATTAGCTAACATTAATTTGTAAGGAGAAGTGAAAACATTTTTTTTTATTTTAATGTTGGTCCCATACAAAAAGCTGTTGTATTTGAGAACCAAAATCAGCGCCTAGGAGGTTGTTGATGTTTGACAAATAACCCTGTATATTATAAATGAAATTGCCGCGCGTTTTTTCTGGTCCCGCCCTGTTGGTCGTGTACACGTAGATCGAGAATATAGGCTAATTAAATAAAGGGGAAATAAGGAACGAGGAAGGTTTGTGTATCATCTTTAGCCTCTGGACTCTCTGGACATAGGCCTTCTTAAAGCCACAGCGAACGGCTTTCGTTCGCTGGTTCATTCGTATACACATTTATATGATTTACAAAATATTTCGTGCTAATTGGCTGAATAATGATTTGGTCTGTCAATTAACTAAATGAATATACATGCTATTGTTTTCTTGCGCTTGCATAGGACGACCCACAAGGTGGACAGAGGACCTGGTAAAGGGTGCAGGGAGCCGCTTGATACAGGCCGTTTTTAGCCGGCATATCTGGAAATCACTGAGGGAGGCCTATGATCGGCAGTGGACGTCCTATGGCTGAAATGATGATAATGATGATGATAATTCTTTACTTGAGTTGCACGTGCTGCTTATTGATGTCAAATCGTCCGGCCATAAACACATAAATCCTCGACCAAAAATGAAATATTGTGAAGTATACAATTTTTATGGTTCTTTTCCTTACACCGTTTAGCAGTTTAATCTCCTCCATTTTACTCGAGGTTATTTAATCTAAAAGTATATTATTTTGATGAACAAATTTAGAGCATAAAATTTCTGAACTCTGACCTCCGTTCTGTAAGCTCTGTGGTGAAGACTAAGAATATATGCAAAGCCGGAGCGGGTAGTAGGTTACTTCTATGCGCAGGAAAATGCCCGGGGAAGGTTGTAGGTTATGTAGGACTCAGTATTCTGAAAACAGCATCTTTCCTAGTTGTTTGTTAAGTACCTTGAAACGTATATCCACGATACATGGTATAGACCACTTCCATGCATCTGCCACGTTCTGCTTATGAGGTAGTGGGTACTTGCTTAACTATAATGGGTTACCTATTGTGTCCGTTAGCCTAACGTTTAATAAATAATTCCCCTTCGCGTTCCACTTACCCGTGGTAGACCAGAAAAACAATGAAAAACAATAGGTAAAATTTTTAGTGGCACGCGAATGTAAATTATTTCAACAATCACACTAAATAACTTGCACTAAACTAAGCAAAGTTTGTTTAACTAGATATCGGTTAAAATACTTCAATATGTTCTAAATGAACATCAAAATATGACCTGTAAAAATGCTCGTGCTTATCACACAAACATTTGCCCTTTGCGGGATCTAGCTCGCAACCGCGTGTCTATATGTAGTCTAGAGCGCAATCCACAAAACCAGAAGATGGTCAGTTAAAGACCAATCGATCAACCGCTTTAGCAATAGCTATTGGGGCATAACATCAATTATTTTGGCAGTATTGTATAATGTTGCCGAAATCATCTCGGCGAGGTGGCTCGCGATACAATTCACTTTCACTAAGATGTTTTTTTCTTTGCAGTGACCGTTGGTGCATTCTACAAGAAGCAGTTTAGTGGTTTGACTCATAGTGGTGTGAGGTGCAAAGTGAAGTGCTGTGTCGAACTAGTTGTGTCAAAGTTTTGGATCAGCAGCAAAAATGGTAAGTTTTTTTTCCAAACCTCCAAGCATGCAATTAGTGATTTTATTATTATTTGTTAGGTGTTAGGTGCGTTAATCTATGTTACTTGTGTTACAAAAAATTGTCTAGGGTGGATATTTCTAAGGAATGAATTAGAGATCAATAACAGTGAGTGCAGACGATGACAAGTAAACAAACTGGCCAAGTGCATGTTAGGAAACACGCAATGTAGGGTTCCATAGTCATAATATGCGGTGTTTGCTACCTATTTTAAAAACAACTTCATCTAGGTATTTCTCAAAGTTAGCTGTGATCGATTATATTTTAACTTCGATAAACTTGTATGATATTGTTCTGGTTTTTTCTCATTTTTTTAAGCAATCATTTAGCTGGCAGTGGGGGGCAGTGACATTCGACTCTTGAAAAATGCACTTTAGAGCATAATATTACGCAAATGAATCCTTGAAACGAAAAATTGTGTTTGCACACCTACCATATTCTTAAACAAACTGTCCACACCATGGGATAACAAGAAAATAAAAGCATTCAACTTTACCAATAGGTAGGGAGTAGAGACCCTAAAAATTTTTTTTACAGATTTTATTCTACTATTGTCAGAGTGAAAAAATATGTAATGTACGCGCCAAATATCAGCTTACTAGTACAAATAGGTAGTCTCTGAGCTAAGCGGACAGATAGACGGACGGACATGGCAAAACTATAAAGGGATTACCTACTTATATTCGATCTTATTTATAAGTACTTCGAATCACGTAAACGTGTCTATGAAGGTGTTTATTTACTGTTTACCTAATCTGTTTATTTTCTGTCCGAAGTTAGTCTAAGAACGTCTAACTTTGATGAATTATGCTAATACGACGTAACGTTGTAAGTAATTAAAAAACTGAGTCAACCAAAAGTGTGTAAATTTGCAGGATCCGAATATTCAAATGAACCCTGATTAGAGGTACGAGGTAGTAAATGAACTGAATTCAGAAGAGGAGGTATAGGCTCGGAGATGTACGAAATATACAGTGTGTGGCCTAGAACCGGGGATAATATTAAAAACCGAGACTCTCTAGAGTATAAGTATTTTTCTGAAAAGATTCCTGTCAACCAAAACCCATTCATTACACGCAATAAGAATTAACAGTTACGATTCATAATCAACGTATTATTGCAAAACGATATTATCGCTAACGTTGTCAATGTTGTGTCAAAAAGACGTTCCAAATAAGTACGATGCATATGAACTCAATAGATCAACTTGAGCGGAACTATTGCATTAATTGCATAACATTGAATTTTCGATTGTTTGTTAGAAAAAATCAAAAAGTAAAGTTTTAATTTTAATTAGTTGGGACCATAATGATTCAATTACTAATGACCTATAGATCCACTGTTTTCAATATTATCCCCGGTTCCAGGCCACACTGTATATTGACAGTGACAAGTATGTAAGTGACTCTCATTTCTCATTATAGCAATAAAATGGAATGAATACTATATAATACGTTTTTAGAATTAGAACAGTCAAAACAAATCTAATGAGCTTAAACTTCTAGTTTAGGTTTTAGATTCAGTGTGGGGTAGTCATACGAAAAGCATGGTCGATCTATTTTAATGGTTTTCAACCGACTTCAAAAAGGAGGAGGTTTTCAATTCGACTGTATGTTTTTTTTTTTTTTTTTTGTATGTTTGTTACGCGATTACTCCGCCAATTATCAATCGATTTTAATGATTCTTTTTTTGTTTGGTAGATCATACTTCAGAGGTGGTCCCATATAAATTTTATCGAAATTGATTTAGAACTTTTTGAGAAAATCAACAAATATATACCCAGATAATATTTTGGTTGTGGTTCTTGTTACCTATCTTCGACAAATATGAGCCGATTTTGATGATTTTTGTTTTATTGAATAGCTTATACTTCAAAGATAATATGATACAAGTTTGCAAAATAAAAATCACCCCTAAGGGTATGAAAATAGGGGATGAAATCGGTGTTCAGCAGTTAGATTAGGATTTATCACTAAAAATTGATGAAATAAGTAAATTTTATTAAAAAAAATAAAACCGACTTCAAAACACTGAAATGCTAGCTTAGCATTTCAGTGTTTTGAAGTCGGTTTTATTTTTTTAAATTATTTATCATTTATAGAGCTTAGAGTGCAAGTTTGGTGTAGTTTGTGTTCTTATATTTGGTGAGGTGATAAAGATCTGAAACTATTGAAATATCATTGTATTCAACGCCGCGTCGAGTGTCAAGTGACTTTTCTCGAGACAACTTGCTTTAGACCCGATATCGTCTTGAAACCTGCTTCTACGGGAAGAGTAGCCCTCACTAAATCCAAGAAAAACAATAAAAACTAAAACCCCTTTATTTATTGTGAACACTATATCAAGAAAACACTCGACATTGGCAGAATCACTGCTCTGCAATAGAGCGGGATTGAGTCCATAAAAAAATAAAAAAATATTTAAATAGAAGGTTTTTACAGTAGCTATTAATGCATGCAAGCATCAAATTGTTGTAGACAAAGAAATTATACATACAGAGTTTAATGTATGTAATTGTCGATACGACATTAGGCAGGTTGAATTGACTTCTCGGATTTGATTATATTGTAAGTTAGTTATAAGTGAGGCTAATAGAAGCGTGTTAAAACCCTACATGCTTGACACAATAGAAGTTTTATAATGACGTTGGCAGACGTGTTGTTTCAAAAATTAGGCGATCCAAAATTAAAGGAACAATCCATAGTATTAGGCTTATTCTGTCTTGGTTAGTAGCTACGTTCAAACAATGTGACAATTAGCTATGCGGCGTGCCACTAGGCGTCTGCGTGGCCTTTGTAATACTAAACTACATATTATTGTCGACCGTCTGGTGTAGTGGTTCGTGGTCCGGACTGCAAAGCCAAGCGGTTGCAGGTTCGAATCCCGTATAGGGCAAATGTTTGTGATGAGCACGAGCATTTGTACCTAAGTTACGGATGTTTATAAATGTATTTAAGTATGTTTATCCGTTACCCAATCGCTATAGTACAAGCTTTGTTTAGTTTAGGGCTAGATAGTGTGTGAAAACAATTTATTATCAAAATTATAGTAATTCCCCGTAGAACATTTTAATTGAGATAGTCAGTTTGACTTTATACTACCCATCTTAAAGAACCTGACCGTACCAATAAAAAAAAAAAAGTCAAATATAACATATTTAATTATTTATTTATAAGCTAAAAGATGTTATCTTGTGTTACTTAAAGTTATAAGTACCGCTTCAAAATACACCTGTTAATAAACTTTCTGTACTAACAATATAGATGAAAGTAGCCGGTTTAAATTAGGACTGACGAAGTTTAGCCATTTTTAGAAGCTAGAAAATCTGAATTTACCTCGGGATTGAATGGACTATAATTATTCTAAGAATACCTCCAATCATTGAGCCACTTTAATTTTTGTTAGGGGTTCCTAAGGTATCTAGTATGTTCTACCTATGTTCAAGGTCTAAACGATCAAGACGTTCTAGGCTTAGGCCCCATACTATGAGCTCTTAAAGCAGGCCGGGCCTGCTTTTTCGAACTATTTTATGAAACTATACGTTTTGTTAAGCAGTTGTTAAACTGGAATGTATTTTGACTTTCTATAAGGCTTTTAGTAGCTTTCTTTTTCCTATATTTTTCTGTTATATTTAATACTTTATGTTCGTTAGTAAGTAGTATTAACAAGTTGTATATGTATGCCTATTATTTTCACGATCAGAGCCAATCTGCTGTAAACGTTTATTGTATTTTTTAATGTCGGTATGTGCTGTTAGTGTGTTCCTTAATAATAAATCAAAATAATAAAAATTTACGAACTCCCAACAAAAAAATAAGTTTGAGGGGGTGTTTAAGAGCTTTTAAGAGTTTGGGGTAATACCCGAGAGTTGCACAGTTGCAGAGTCGGTGTCAACACATCAGGAACTTATCTTATAAATGCTTTAATTTATCACCTTCAATTGATTACAGTTATTAACAAGTTTTTGCAGAGAACGTATGACATTGGTGACCTGTTGTCCTTTTACTTATGTTTGGCTATATTTACATGCAATGCGACTAAACACGTTTTGTTAATAAAGTTAATAAAGGTTTATTATCAATTTGCATGACAACTAAGAATAAACTAATTTAAATGTTTTGTGTTGTAAAATTTTATGCAGGAAAGTCCCTCTATTGAAAGTGTTGTAAGTTGGTATCACTATTAAAAAAAGATATTTTTTTTGCCAAAACGCGAAAAAATATTCCTTTTGAGAGCTTCCCTTGTGTGCGGTGCACACTGCGTGCTGTGCTGCGTAAACGTTTGAAGTTATCCAAAAATCAAGAGTGACAGAATTGTTCCCCTTTAAAAGTTCAAAAAAAGTCTGGCTCAATGTATTCTATCTTTTAAGGTCGACTCACTATATAACCTTTTTTTATGGTTTTTTTTTTCTCTAAAATTATGCCTAATTTGGTCGTTAATAAAGTCTTGAGGTGACAGACCGAACTACACGCAGGCAAAGCCACGGGCGGAAGCTAGTATTTAATATTTAAAGTCCTTTGCCGTGTTTGTTACTCATCCATCCCATCCCATCCCATCTGTGTGTGAAGTCTAATCTTCAAAACTAGTTACTGTAGGAATTTTATAACGGTTTAACTAATAGATAGACTGATTCACGAGGTTTGTGTTTATAATTAATAGGCATTAATAGTTAGTTACCCATGCAAAGCCGAGGCGTGTAACTAGTTAAATATAAATTCAACTTAATTCAAATAATGTCAATTGCAAATTCTCAAGTCCTTGAGTGGAGTGAGCCCTTACGAATGTCGAGTCGATTACATAATTGGCCTATTCTTCTGTTTAATTTCACCGTCTCCTACCTAGAGGGTATTTAAACATTACGCAACTCGAAAGTATCTCGTTAGTAGTTAGCGTTAGATTAGCGGCGCTTTGAGCAGCTGAATTGCTAATTTCGTCCAAAAATGGCGGTACGGATTAGATGAGCATTTTACTGATTACAAAAACGCCATAATCGCTTAAAAATAAACAATTGCATAGCAAGGAAATAGGAACCACAACATTCATGACAATCTAACCTAACGAGGCAGTGTAGTGGCGCAAAGATACGCCTTAAATGAAAAGGGTTCGATATCCGGTTCGGGTCAAAAGATTTTTTTTACATTGACTCTGTTTGGTCTCTGATTCTGATTGTTCTGGGGAGACGACGCTTCTGAAAAAAATCATTGGTAGCTCGTAACACAAGGCTGTTCATTTCTTATTTAAAGACCAATTGGTGTGTTGTCTCATCAATTCAGCTTATTGCAGTCCACTGTTGGACGTCTCCAAAGAGCGCCACACAGCGTGACACAGCACTATCTCCCGCTTTGTTCATCCAGTCACTGCCAGCCATCTTCTGAAGGTCATCGGTCCATCGAGCCGGGGGCCGTCCTACACTACGTTATGAAGTAAAGAATATGTGGTTACAAGGTTATCCTTGAGTTACGGAACAACCTGTATATGATTTTTTATTAGTGTAAAATACTCAAGGGTTTGTTTATACTCATGATAACAAACCACTTTGCTAAAAAACTACTTACCAATCTCGACTTAATTTTGTTAGTGTACTAAACTTTTTCTTAACATATATACGGACGGAAAACATACACAAAAAAAAAAGTTGAGATAGGTAAGTAGTTTCTTAGAGTACAGTACAGTAGTAGTATTAAAAACAAACCTTTAAGTATTTTACACTAATAAAAATCATCTTACATATCATATATTATGGTAGAACCATTAGTACCATTATGACAACGATTAACTTATTTAACCGGTAAATAGCAATATTATGCATTTTGCGTTTCTTAAACGCTAAATAATGAGAATTAAGAGGGTCAAATTAGTATAAAGTTGAGAGTCATAATATGTAGTGCTGTACGAAGTGCAAACACAAATGAGATCTTAATTTATTTTATTTCTGCTGGGCAACATTTTTTGACAATATGCGACAATTTACCCTCACGCATTCAGCCTACCTCAGCTACTTATCCAAATTCAAGGTCTAGACAAAAGCTTCTAGACTAAAGAGCTCTTATACTTGCCCAAAATCTAAATTCAAGGCCACAGCTAGTAAAGGCTATAAAGTTTTGATATTTATTAATAGCTACGTGTGTTTTGGATTGTCGGGTAGATTGGCATTGGCTACCGTTACATTTTTTATTTCTTGCTCATAAGCGCAACTCATTGTACATTTTAAATTAATTATATTATGTCATGCATATGTTACTAAAATCCGTATCGGGCCAATGTCGTGACAAGAATGAAGTAAGGTGCTATGCACACAAAGCCACTTTAGTTGTCAACTTTTGTAAGCAGTTGCCGGTTGCGGTGGCTTAAACAAGCAATAAGGGCTAGTTTACGGTCCTGCAATTTTAAATTAACTTTCGAAATCTGTGAGTTGATGAGAGGGATGCCGACGGTATACGTTGGTGGTTGCGAAACTCAGCAACTTGTCATAACTAGTACAAATTATCAGTTGTTAATTTGGGCAATTTAAATAACCTTGCAGCAACCGGAAACAGTTGCGATTATTGAAACCCGTGATAAGGCTGGCTTGCTACGTCTGCCCAATTGCTTAAAATTATATGAAAATTTGCCATGTGGGGACGACCGTAAAGAATACACTTCCCCACTGCCAACAGAAGACGTGTCGTAAAAGGTGACTAATTCTTGTAGTACGTGTGGGCAGCAGTGTCTGCGTGCGAAATATTATAAAAACTGCGCTCGCTAACCCGCCTGCCAAGCGTGGCGAGTATTGGCAATCTTCACCGATGATAAGTCTTTAGGGGAGGCATTTGTTCAGCAGTGGACGCGTCGTATGGCTGAAATGATGAATGATGATGATGACATAAAAATTTAAAATATTGCCAGTTGCGGGTTGCCTATTGCCGCAACAGAAAACTAACAGTTTCCCCCTGTGCATGGCGCCTTAAAAGCAATTTAAATAAAATGTAGTACGCGGGTTAAAATCGCATATCCATAATTATTAATTAAACTTTTGAAAGTATTGTTATTAAAAAGTATAATTGTGGTGGTTATTTTTTATGCATGCCCTTGCATTCCCATATCTGAGTAATGAGAAAATATTAGACACGTATTTTTTCTAAAAAGTGACGTCATCCCCAAACTGATGCACTTTATATTCGTCATTTTTTGTTTGATTGACAATAGACAAAATATGGCCCCCATTTTTAAAAAATCTAACTGACGGACTAATTAGAGTTATCTTTTTTTGACTCAGGAAACTAGCCTATGAATGTAAGTGTAATACTATAGCTGTGTATGTTCACAATGTATACAGAGTGTTGTTTTGAACACTCGCCAAATTAAATGGCGAATGAATATAGTTCAGAAATACAAACAACTTTCACTATGGGATCAACATCGTAATCGTAAAAAAAATTTTTGCTGCTCCATATATTACCTATATTATCGAGGTAGAGTATTAGTTTGTATTCAGAAATGATTTTAAAACATGCGATTTTGATGTTGACCCCTTAGAAGAAGTTGTTAGTATTGATAAATACATTCGCCTACTAGCATTTTGCGAGTGTTCAAAACTACACATAAATATGAATGTTTAAATGTTTGTCCTTTATGTTTTCTTAAACCATTCATCAGAATGTGATGTAACTTTAGTAGGGTCTTCTGAGAACGCCTGAAAGGGTTTCTCTATTATATTGAAGATTACGCGAACGAAGTCGCAGGCAACAGGTATATTAAATAAACATACAAATACATAAGCTAGAAACTACTTAAATATAAAGCATTGAATAGATATTTTTGAAGAACTCCGTAGCCGAGAGGCGAGCATACCGGACTTGGTGTCGCTATCTCTGAGGTTCCGGGTTCGATTCCCGGTCGGTCAATGTAGAAAAATAACTTTTGTATATTGTCTCGGGTCTGGGTTTTGTGCTACCGTCGTTGTTTCTGATTTCTGTAACACAAGTGCTTTGGCTACTTACCACAGGATCAGAGCAATGTATGTGATGTTGTCCAATATTTATTATTTATAATTATTTATATACAGATACTCTTTATTGCACACCACACAAAACAAACGGTACAGAAAAACAATAAATTACATAATAAACAATAAGTTATACTACCGTCGTTATATTAGACGACCGTCTGGTGTAGTGGTTCGCGCTCCGGACTACAAAGCCAGCGGTTGTGGGTTCGAATCCCGCAAGGGGCAAATATTTGTGTGATGAGCACGAGCATTTGTACCTAAGTCATGGATGTTTATAAAAGTATTTAAGTATGTTTATCCGTTATCTAGTCGCCATAGTACAAGCTTTGCTTAGTTTGGGGCTAGATAATTGGTGTGATTGTGAAAAACAATTTATTTATTAATTTATTATTTATTTATTTATTATATACATAGTATAAAAAGCTAAAAAAACATATTCAGAATATTCACACAAAAAAAAACCTAAACAACTACACAAAAAAGCTAAAATTAAATAAAGCTGTGGTTTCATTAAATAGTGTAACAAGTTGTTAAGTCGCAAACAGTAACAATAGCCTCCAATTTAATTGAAAAGTGTAAAAACAGGCCAAGTGTGAGTCGACTCGCGCGCCGACGGTTCCGTACCATTTGAGAACCTTATCACGAGTCTGATTCACATTTGACCGGTTGTTATTATTTGTTGTCAGTAAGAGTATATGTACGAATATGATCACAAAAAGTTTGACCTACCTGGGACAAGTGATCCAGTTGGGTAGGTCAAATTTTGAGAAGGAGGTCAATCGTCGAATCCAACTCGGCTGGGCAGCGTTCGGAAAACTACGTAACGTCTTCTCGTCCATTATACCTCAGTGCCTAAAGACGAAAGTCTACAACCAGTGTGTGTTACCAGTGATGACATATGGAACTGAAACGTGGCCTCTCGCTATGGGCCTCATAAGAAAGCTCAAGGTTGCACAACGTGCTATAGAAAAGGCTATGCTCGGTGTTTCTTTGCGAGATCGAAACAGGAATGAGGAGATTCGTAAACGAACAAAAGTTGCTGACATAGCACACTGACGGCCGATGGGCAGAAAGGTTCTGGAATGGAGGCCACGTACCGGCAAGCGCAGCGTAGGACGTTCACCTACTAGGTGGACAGACGACCTGGTAAAGGTTGCAGGAAGCCGCTGGATGCGGGCCGCTTCCAACCGGCCAATCTGGAAGTCACTGGTGGAGTGGACGTCCTATGGCTGAAATGATGATGATGATGAGTTATTATGATTTTTTTTATTTAGTTTGTTCTTGTAGCCTCTGCAATGACAAAAATTTCAACAGGCGACATAATACGTTAGTAAAGTTAAAGACCTTTAAAGGAAAAACGAACTAAAGGAAAGACAGACAGCTTAATGCTTTTATCGGACAGTGTAAGTATGGCTATAGCCGTGATAATAATAATAAAACATATATTTATTCTCTCATAAAATTCTTATAGTTTTATAATATTCAACTATAATTCTATACTACTATTATGTATAATTATATAAAAAACCGTTCAACATCCTAATTCCTGCCTGTTTACCCATTATCCCTTTAACAAAAACTTAAAACTTGGTCAAACATATAGACAAATTGGCATGGTCTCGAAGTAAGAAACTATCATCCTTGATCCTTGTGTTACGAGGAACCAGATAATGAATTTTGCCAGGGGCGTCGCCCAGCACACCCAGACCCGAGTCAATTTACAAAAGTTTATTTTCTAAATTGACCCAAACCGGGAATCGAACCTGGAATCCTTTGTGTTTGAGGCGAATCACCTTCTAACTACGCCAACCGGGTTATCTAAATACAATAAAAAATCTATAATTGGTACGAAACCCTAAAATGCTCTAACCTCAACACGAACATTCAAATTGCGAATACTAGTAGTCCCTAGAATAATTACATAAACAACCGTTACCAGCGGTCTATGGAATTTCGACAATAGCAAAACAAATTATAGTAAATGTCTCGAAAGCCAGCGTTTTGAAATATCCAATCAACGTTGCGTATGCGTTATAATAGAGTCTATATGTTCCCGCTTTGTACCTTTGACATTTATGAAATCCAAGTGTTTAGACTTAGAGCTAAATATGATCAAATAACATTCCGAGGTGATAATACGACAAACGGGTTTTCATGGAGCCAGATCAGTGAATAATCAAGTAACCTGCGGTATTAACACTAGATTTGGCGCCATGTTACTAAATAATGGTCTGTTTTTTCCAAGGAAATAAGGTTAGATCTAGGATTAAAGTCAAATGTAAATACTAGGACGAAAACTCCTACTTAAAAAATTGTACATTCAATGATGATAAGGGTTCATAGTTCGAAGAAATGCTTACTTAAATACATTTTTCCCGGAAAAAAAGTTCTAGTCACTCAGGTGAAATGACAGACATAAATTTGATTAGATTTCTAAATAAAAAGAAGGCAGGAGGAATTCGTGGAAGATTGATCTAGCTCTATATCATTTCCATATTATTACGGTACGGAAAATCTTGTGATTCAGGAGTGTTTCACTGTGTATGATAATATAGACTGCCTACATTTGGTTCAGACTGAGCTAAGAGTATTGTTATTGTTTTATTACGCTTGCTACAATTTAACAATTAAGAAGATTAAGTAATAAGACCCCATTAAGGGAAGTCTGCGTTAATAATTTTAATACCACCTTCTGCTTAAAAGATTACTGTAATGTTTTATTGCCTAAGGATTTATAAATGCAATCTTAACGCGTTCTACTCTGTTTAGCGAAATGTGTTTAAAATGTTTAAAACATTCTAAACGGTAGTTGTGAAAGATGCATTGTAATTGCCATTTAGCAAGAGAACATGTCATTTGGAGTTTGTGTAGTCGAAACTATCATTCTGTGGTAGGTAATGTTACAAGAACAAATGATAAAAAACATCTACATGATTATAATTAATACATACATAAGCCATACTTACACTAAAGCCTTGGATTTCCTAATCAATTTGCTCGTGAAGATTAGGAAAGGTAATCGTAGATAGGTAGAGTCACAAAATATTACCTTACAGACGTAATTGATATTATCAGAAAAATATTAATTGATGATTAAGTGACATTCATATTTCCTAGCTTAATTTCCGATCTTGTTACAATAGTATTAAGCATTTGTTTTTCAGAGTGACTGTCAAAATACTCTATACCGAATAACGCAAATACAAGAGACAGAGTTTAATAATTAGAAGTTACTTAGGTAAGATGGTTTACGTTAATATGTCATCGACTCGCAGACCTGGAACCTTACATTAAGGCTTGACCAGTGTAAAATACCGCGACATTGAGCAACTTTGTAAGCATTTTGTACGTTATATATTGAGTTTTATCAGGGTTACCTGATTCGTTTACGCACATAATGTAGCGCAACAGCAGTTAACACTCTAATCTTCAAGTTTTATAAGTGTGCACGTCCGTTAATAAGGCCTTTAATGCTCTTTCATGATTGTTCCCTAATTATTTATTACATTTAATCTTTTTTGGACCGATGCAGCACGAATGGCAAATAATATTTAGTCTAGATAAATAATAACTGGAAATATCTGGATTTAAGCATCGGATTCAGACCATCATTACAATAGTTATTTGTAAATTATATCCTAATAGTTAAATGATTTAACTGTGTTACATGTCATCATTACATTGCTTTTATGACGACCTCCGTAGCCGAGAGGCGAGTATACCGGACTTGGTGTCGCTATCTCTGAGGTCCCGGGTTCGATTCCCGGTCGGTCAATGTAGAAAAATAACTTTTCTATATTGTTACGGGTCTGGGTGTTGTGTTACCGTCGTTGTTTCTGATTTCTGTAACACAAGTGCTTAAGCTACTTACCACAGGTTCAGAGCAATGTATGTGATGTTGTCCAATATTTATTTATTTATTTATTTATATTTATATTTATGACACTAAAGAGTTTATAAGGTTTTGCCGAGACGGACATTTTAAGATAATAGCAAATGATTTAAATATTACTTGACCTGGTTCTATCGCCTGACATTGTATTGTATTATTGCACAATTGACATTGACGACTAAGTATAATTTTTAATTGTCATTTTTTTTTTACAATATTCTGACTTTTTTTAGAAATGTAAAATATCTTTTGACATATTAACTAATATTCTTGAAATCAATGTAATTATAATTTAATTGCTTATTATATAATTTTTGTCTGTATATTAATGTTAAATGCACGACGATAGCGAACATTTGCTTATCGATAGATCGATAAAACATGTATGTGCCATGCCTAAAGATAAAAACTAAATGTACCGTGTTTTATGCAAATAAATAATTACTTACTTACTTACTTACTTACAGGTATGTCTTGATAGCAGCTCGTCTTTACATAATTAATTAATAATTAGTCAAAGCGACTTGATTCGTTGAAAATAAATATTTCATGCAATTTCATTATATTTTGTTTTAATCATAGTGTTTAATGGAATTTACTATAGTCTTGATATTTTCATGCTTAATTGAATCGCAAATTCAGTGCAGTTCTAATTATTTTTTTCTGTACTTAGTTTTGTTAGGTGTGCAATAAAGATCATCTGTATCTTAACTTGTTTAGATCCATTAAAAGCTTGCGAAAACGTGATTCTCTCCATTATCTTATCAGAATATACGGCATTCCGTCCTTGAATATGTATTTAAAACAAGGGTCTCATTATTGTGTCTTCCTCGAAGCTAAATCTCATAATTATTGCCTCCTGTTCGTTATTGTGTGCGACAATAGGTACTTAACACTTCTTATAGAAGGAATGTCAGTTTTCGTTCCTTTTACGGAGTTTCCTAATGGCTGACTATGAGGAAGAGAATATCAGTGTTTTTGACTGTTGTTCATTAAATTAAGCGTCAGGTGTTTAATCAGAATGTTTATGCAGAAGCCTAACAATCTCTAAACAGTACATAGGCAATGTTGTTTTGACGTCAAACTCTAGAGAAATCATAGAACAAGGTTAAAATAATATTGCTTTAGTGGCTTATATACTGCGCCAAATATATTTATTGATTGGTTAGTTAATTTCTTACCTTCTTTTTCTCTAAATTATATAAGGACTTAAAGATAATGTAAGCTTTCTTTTGTCTGTGGTAGAGTGCAACAAAGAGTATCTATTTCTTTTTATCTATGATTTGCGTTTGTTTTTTTTTTAATTTCCGTTTTTTTAATAGGTATTTAGTTTTATGTTGTTGCAAACTACTGAATACTAATAATGTAAATGATATTACAAAGTATTCACACATTGGCCAAGGTTATTGCCGCACCTAATGTAATACATCTTTTATTACTTCTATAAACCAGTTATAAATTTGGTACAAAAAGTATATTGTTAAATGGCCTTTCCAAAAACTTAGGCATGAATTGTTTTTCTTAAAAACCTTACAGGTAAACTAACATTGACATTGGTACATTTTTAAAGGAAGTGCTAATCCTTTGCCAAGGTTAATTCTATTTTGCGTAACTGTCAAAAACCGGTTTCTGCCGGTCGGCCTATCGGCTAAATTAATTTAAAACGATACTTCACATTTCTAGTTAATCTAAATAACAAAATTAACCAACTTTTATTCTTTGATTGAAATGTTTTGTTCAGACATTGCTTTTAAAACGTTCATGTGTATGTCACTTCCAAATTGAATTAGACATATTTCTCTAAATAGATTCAAGCGGATATACAATGCACATGTAAACTGTAGAGTACCAGTAGTCGTAGAACAAATAATATTGAAATAATTAATAAAATGTACAAAATAATATAAATTATCTAAAAGTACAAATAATAAGGAAAAGTGTTTTCAAAAGTTCCTACAAGTCTCTTAATTTAAATTTCGTTATCAACAGCAATGCAAAGTTTAATGACCTACTTATTTTTATTTTAACTTTGTTTGATTTTCATTCATAAAATGATTCTTGTTAAAAACAAACTTTTATCAAACCACCAACTCCTACAGAGTTAAAAATTGTGTACGAAACTCTAATGACCTGTGGCTATTAAATTCATCTGCTTTCGAAAGAACCTTTAAAGTTAATTAAGCCTTCGGCATCGATGATATAACTTTAGTCATAACATAATTTTAATATAAGATCGACAGACAACTGGATCGGTTACACAATGCGTTTTCTTGTCACGCAAAATCGAAACTTACCACTATGGGATTAGGTTCAAACTTGTATGTGGGTTAGAAGATGTTAGTCCGGAATAGGGCAAACGATTTTAATATCTAAGTTTGTGATGTTAAAGTAGTGATTAGGTTGTCGTTTCTGTTCGGAAGTTAAGCAATTGGCGAAAGTGCTTGCGCGCGCGCCAATGCGATAGCGCATTTTTTACTCTCACTGCTTCGGTCACGGTCGCCGGTGCGTGCGCACCCACAATGGCATGGGTCGTTTGTGAGGTTCTCACGTTAACTGTGCGATTAAAGACATAGAAACGCCGTGAAAATCACTAATGACTGTGCGCATCATTATTGTTTTGGCTACTGCTAAAGATAAACACTTTGGGGCATATGCTGAGATAGTAAACGATTTCAACAAGATTGTAACGTTTACTATTTATTCATAACACCTTTTAAAAGATATAAGAGAAAAAAACATTATTTTGAAGATTTGAAAAATCGGACCCAGTAATGTACCTTTGGGCAGTCCCAATATAATAAATAAGCACCAATACAAATGAGTAACGGCGTCTGTCGTAGGTATATAGTAGTATGCTCATCTATAAAGTATTGTTAGTGTGTCTTATCTTTTGTAAAATTTATTTTTCTCGATGTTAGAATTTTACAAAAATATACAGTTTTCATAATTTATAAAAGTAGCCAAAGGTTTGTTAATGTCTATTGTAATTTTTCTGTCGAAACTTTAGAAATATGATATTGTAAATAATGTAGTCTTCGAATAAGACAGACGCCTGCGAAAATAGTCTTATCTGTATGTTTAGGATTTATGATTTGACTTGTTGTGTGGTTTGGTTGACTTCGAGAATTTAAATAGGACTGCGTGGTGTACACGTAAGTATTGATAGATAGAACATCTATAAATATAGTATAGTCACTTACTGGTATTATGAAACTAAGTTAAATTTATAAATGAAATTGGTAGCGTATATTTACTTACCAAGTTAAATATAGCAATAACTTAATCACTAACATTACAAAGTGATTAGGTTATTAATTGACTGATTTTATTCAGGACACTAATCCCAATAATTTTGATAAAACATTTATAGTTAATTTCTATTCAATAAATTGTAATTAGAATGTTTTAGACTGGCGTCACGGTTATAGATTTTTACCGGACTTTAGAAAAAAGTAATGTTTTCCAAGTTATGAAAAAGAATAGGCTGAATAGGTAAAATCGCAAAATAAAGAGAGAAAAAATCTTTTTAAAAAGTTGGTCAAAAATCAGTCATTAGCAATCACTAACGAACACGCCTCACAAAGTGTGTAAATAATTTCAAATGTATGCAAATGAAGTTACGTCCTGATTATGTGCACGAAGCGGGTCACGTGTTCGCGTGAGATGTTTGGGCTAGCTGGTGGTCATTCACCACCGGTGATGTCAAGGCCATCAGCGATTTGGTGACCCTAAAATTATATAACTTATTCTTTTAGAAACGAAGAGGCCTTTAGAATGCGGTGCGCGCCTCTGGTGAACAGGGTGTGAGCCAGCGCTAGCCGTCTTAACTGAGCAAGTTTTCAGCAAGGCTTATTCGTTCGTTTATAGTTTTAGAATTAAAACATAATACTGGCAGCTTACAAACTTCAAATCTTGGAACACTGTCAATCAATATGGGACCTTACGAAATAAAATTTTAATCGCTTTGCTCAACACCACATGCAATCTTTTTCTAATACAAACAATGATTTTTGTTGACCACTATAAAGATTAATTTAATTTAGTGCCCAAAGAGTAGAATAGTCGTCAGGAGCGCAGATGGTTTAAGGACATGAGAGATTGGACCAGGGTCCTATAATTTCTGATACTATCTTCCGAACTTTGATAGATAATAACTCCTTATTGATGTTTCTATCAATGAGAACTCGGAGTTAATTCAATATTGGATGTTTTTTGTCCAACCAGCTAATACTTTATTGAGTTCGGGTTGGGCATACTATAACTGATATTCGGAATCAGCGTGTAGCTAAGAAAATTTCATTGATTATCTAAATATAGTGCCAGTCGTTTGTATTACGCAAACAGAAATCGTCTGCTCTTCACACAATTCGTTAAAAACGTTGATTTTCTGTCACTCCTTTTGCGGCATTCGTTCCAAACAGCTTTATTTTACTGCTTACATTGAATTACAAGGAACTGTATAATTTGTGGCTTAACAATCATTATGTTCCTAGAAACTGTTAAAAATGAATTTGAATGAACGTCCTCTTACACGTGTATTTAAGCAATTTATCGAAAAAATTAAAAGGATAACTCAAAATGACTGACGATAAAACATATATACCCAAATGTGTGGTTTTATTGCTATTCTAAAGTTTACATTAATATAAATACATAGTATTATGCTAATTGGAGTATAAATGAACTGGCTATACTAGACAGCCGATAAAACAGGTGTTCACCTAAAATTGAAGGGATAATAAAATTTAGACACAATGTTTAACATATTTAAGTACGACCTGTTCCTCGCGATTTCGTCCGCTCAGATAATGAATTTCGTCCTTCTCCCCGTAGTGATTGTTGTTCACAGTGGGATCTCGGTGCTTAGGAAGGGTATTCATCAGAACAATGTCCGTAGTTAGTAACAATTGTGTCTATTGAATAAACGATATGCTTTACAGGTCGGTTGTAGGTAATTTAGTGCTTTCACCACGCATAATCGGATGGCTGGGACATAATTAGCATAATGCTACGTCAAGTTCCTTGGTCCGAATACAGCTTTCTCTTGATTTTTAAACATAGATAAATCTCCTTTTTGATCTCATTTATAAAAAAATAGTTTAGATAGAGTTCGAATACGAGATCGTGTATTCCCTGAAAGGTAATCAGCTGTTGATGGGCTAACATCAAAATAGAAAAAAACGATGCTTTCAACATAATATTAGGTATATGATACGTAAAAAAAACGACTTCTGTTAAAAAAACAAAACTAAAAAGTTATAAATTAGTTGTGAATACAGTAGAAAATGGTTTGTGAGAGGAAGAGACTTTTTTATAGGTATACTTTGTATACAGATATCCATAATTGGTTACCACTATTGAGGGTAACATAAAATGTGCTACCGCAATAGCTACTGGAATAAGATTTTTATTTTTCACCCGTTTTAGGGGTCCGACATTTATCCCCAATTACCACTTGTTTTATTCCACCTCAAAGGGCGGCAATTTATGTTTATCTTCAGCATTAACATAAATATTGGTGTTAAATATTCAAGCAATGGGGGCAGTGGCTATCAAAAGGTTTTCGGGGGAAGCAGTTGATATGGATTTGGGAATTGGCCAAAGTTTTTATATAAATAATAAATGTAGGTAGAAGCCATCGAAATATTGAGTGTAGGATAACTGAATAAGTACTTTCGTAATCGGCTTTAGATACTTAATGGAAATCTACAGGCAAATATATAATATTAATATGCACAAGACAACACACATTTTCGTCGTCTCGAGGGTAAGAAATTTAAATCCTTGCGTTACCAGGCACCAGACAATGAGCGGCAATTTGTGAGAAGCGTCGCCCAATATACCCAGACAAGCCAATTTATAAAAGTTAGCTTGCTTGCTGAATTGAAATCTGCCTTTGCGCTCAAGGTGAACCATCGCACTACAACGCCAATAGGAAAAATGAATTATATTTTTATTTTTCCTTTAAATAAATAATACTTAATTAAAATTAACAAAACTTAAATAATTTTCGAAAAATATTGATAAATACCTGACTTACAATTCATTAAAGTTGCGCGCTAGACAAGGAGATCCGACATGTACTGTGGCGTCACAGTACACATTCGCCATACATTTTTCATTGTAAAAGTTCATTTTAGAAAGAGACAGGTCAGATCCAATAATCAAATCAAATATCTTTATTGTTAACTACAGGTATATCTTAATTTCTACTGTCATTGAAATCGCAAAAAAAACATCACTCACCCATACTAAGACGCCACCAGCTGACATCAGTTTGTATGGAGCAGTGAATTTTTTTTTAGATTTTAATGTTGGTCCCATAGAAAAAGTTGTTGTATTTCAGCACCAGAATCAGCCCCTAGGAGGTTGTTGATGTTTTACAAATAACCGTGTATATACAAATTTCTTGTAAATATTACATATACTACTATTACAATAGTAAAAACAATTTATTTTGTTCGTGCATATTTGTTGGATCGTCTCTGACAGGAATATTCTATAAAAGTAACTTTTTGTACATTTAAAACTTGTATGTCATCTTGTGCAATGAAAGACGTAAAAATAAATATATAAATGTGTGTCAAAGCGGCTGTTACGTGAGGCGGACATGCGGTTAGTATATTAGCGGGTATGTAGGTAGATTTTATCGGCCTATCGTGGTTTGGCTCAAGTTAAAAGATGTAGAGTTTCTTCTTTTCTAAGTTCTGTTATTTATCACATAATTTATAAATGTTTTTTATGATTTTTGCATGACAATATAGTTAAAAATGAGGACTACATACTAACATCTTAGTATCACTATGCGAGCAACCATACATTTTTTATAGTACCTAGGTATTTTTTTTTTGTTTGAGAAAAATACTGAAAAGAAATTATAATTGGTAATATCTGCGGAGGATATAGTGTTTCCGTAATGAGGTATGTTGTAAGAATGTTTTTTTTATGGTTTAAATGAGTATCCAGTACGGGTACACTTTTGTAACTTGTAACTATTTATTCTTTTATTGTTACTGGTACATTGGACAGGCAATAAATAAACTCTAATTCTAATTCAAGCACAACTGATAAGCTTGCTGGAATGCACCTTTTTTTCACATCACACAAATTACCTAGCCCCAAACTAAGCAAAGCTTGTACTATGGCGACTAGAAAACGGATAAACATACTTAAATACTTTTACAAACAACCATGACTTAAGTACAAATACTCGTGCTCATCAAACAAATATTTGCCCCTTTGCGGGACTCGAACCCGCGACCGCTGGCTTTGTAGTACTAAGTGCAACTAAACACTACACCGTCGTTAAATGTTTTATTTGGTTAATTGATGATTTGGTGATATTTGCATACAAAGTTAGAGCTTAATATCTTGGGGCTTATGTCATTTTGAACTCAATTTCAGTGGTTTAGGTCCATGAATATCTCTAAATCAGATTTAACCTTAATCAATCTATATCTGTCAGTTTGAAGTTAATAGACAAAAGTATGTTTTAATCTAGATAAAGGTAAAATAAATAAACCTAAATTTATAAAAGACACGTGGCCCTATTACGTTATTATATATTTATTTATTTAAACTTTATTGCACAAATAAAAATCGTACTAAAGGTGGACTTAATACCATGGGGTATATTCTCTGCTATGACAGTTTAAAAATAACTATTTCTAAAAGTGTCTAACTTGCGCTGCCCTGGGACAAAAGAAAGGCAAATAATGCGCACACGCATCGCGTAAGATTGCTTTTCCTATAACAACAGCGGTTTATGCAAGTATGGCGTAAGTGCCCAATCGAGACGGACGTGTACCTGCTGTTATATTGAAAGAGGAAATAATAATAAAACTGGGCAACTTTGATGGGGAAATAACATAATTAAAGTAACTTTCTTTAGTTTTTAGGGTAGACTCGAAAAAAAAAAAAACGAACCCTTTTTGGTTAAACGAAAACTTTGATGTTTATTTGTCAAGACCTTTTTTTTCTGAAATACGGGTAGAGGTGGTATCATATTTTATGAAGTCAAGTTGTAATTCACCGAAAATTTTCAGCGCCGGGCGTTTATGTAAGACCCCAAGATAATAGAAACGTCGAACAGATAAGATGACCTTATATTAGTGTGGATTTTAAAAAAGATAAAATATTTTGCGGTATATTTAGAATTTAAGAAGGCACTAAACTTAAGATAAATGTTAAAATAAGTCTGGTCTATAAATCTACCTCGAATTATTATTAGCTTATTTTGAAATTTTGACTCTCTTGAAACGACAAATTTTAACTTTGGACTATAATTTATCGTACTTGTGTCAAAGTCAGGATAACATTTTTTGTGCAAGAAAGAATACTTCATACCAATCAAAATAATAAACAAAAAAAATGAAGAGGAAGATTTATCAATTATGTTGAAAACTACGACAAGTCCCAAAAATAGGAAATATAATCATAGGTTGAAAACTACAAAATATCGCCCAAAAATCTTATTTTACATCAACTTGATTTTGTTAGTGATAGATTGCCGTCCGCGTTTTTCAAACAAAATGAAAAATAAGCTGAGATAGGTTACTACTTCATGAGTATATAACAAACCCTGAGCATGGTCGCACTCCATATATATACAGCGAGACATCCAACAGTGTGGCCGAGGCATAACATTTACTACTGTCACAAACAAAGATACTAATAGAACTATCTACTGTTTACTTCCTTTATCTTTTATCCTTTCTATATCACATTCAATTTAGTTTGTTGCCATAAAAATAGTAATGTGTCCCCTCTGAACGATTATTCCGATCTATACATTTGGGTAAATTGAAAACCACTTGAAGAACAGTCAACCACGAATGTGTTGTTTATTACAAGCTATTGACTTGCAATGTTCGTATGTAAGTTGTATGATTCAAAATATGCAAGTTAAAATTATTCTTAACACATTTTTAATAACTTCAGTTGTAACTTAGTGTGTAGTCAGATCTTGGAAGTCGAGATTGACTTACTTCTAATAATTGTCATATTGATTTGAAACTTTGTTAGTATGAATAATCCGGATGACTATACAATTATTTGATACCATTGAGCTGATCTAATGATACAGCCTGGGAAGGATAGTATAACTCTTCAATCAAAATCATCATCTCAAGCACTGCAGAACATAAGCCTCTTCCAATAATTCGACTTCCTGATTGGCAGGTTGGAAGCGGCTTCCTGCAACCTTTACCAGGTCTTCTGTTCACCTGTAGGTGGACGTCCTACGCTGCGCTTGCCGGTACGGGACCACCATTCTAGATCCTTTTTGCCCCATCGGCTGTCAAATCTACGTGCTATTAATTGTTCAATGCAAAACCTTCGGGGGACTAATTTGATTCGTTTTGGCGAGTTTTGTTTAACTGTAATATTTTAATTATTTGTATTATCAGGTTGCAGTTACGCTGTTGAGAACTACAGGGTTACATTGCAAAGGGGTGCTAAATCTCTAAGAGTGGCTCAGAATCAGTAACATAATCGAGCAATTCAAAGAACAACAAAAAAAAACACATTTACTTATTCCTATCTGCTGTTAAAAATCATACGCGTGGATAATTTAACTCATTCATGAAAAAATTGCACCTTAAGTGTACTGCGTAAGGTCTTTGTTGACTCGCCATACCTATGCCTCTGATGAATGACCGAAGAAGCTTTCGTAGTCTCTCTATTGACTTTTTTTACGTTTCTTTATAATCTTCCCTGGATCTTATTTTTTAATTTTGGCACCCCTTTGCAATGTAACCCTGTATAAAACCACATATTTTTTAAAACTTATAAGTGTAACTTGTCCGAAGAATTTTTATTCCATCGTACCCCAAGGAGAGTTGGCCATTATCTTGATGAAAAGTTGGAAGTGTGGACCAGATGTTTGCAAGTATCGTCGTTCGAGGTCAAAATTGATTTATTTTCGTTTGGTCGTTCAGTGCTAGATCCTTGCCGCAAACCAAAGTCACGCTTGACGGTTTTGATTTATTTTTTCAATAATATAATTTGCAGGTTTCAAACTTCAAATTCCCCCTCAATAATAGAAATATAGACTAGATTTAAACAACTAACTGGAGGTTCGCCAACCGATTTATAATGCTTAACACCATTATCATTGAGGTTTGTCTGATTTGTCAACATTTGAAATTATTAATCCAAAAAAACTGAAAAGCTAAAAATAATATCAACACATAAGTACCTAATCAGTTACTTTTGGAGTCGGTGCAATCCGATGAGTTTGAATGTTTTCGTTTGCACCGACTCCAAAAGTAACTGATTAGGTACTTATGTGTTGATATTATTTTTAGCTTTTCAGTTTTTTGAAGTCGGTTTACTTTTTTTATAAAATTTACTTATTTCATCTATTTTTAGTGATACATACAGTGATAATCTTTAACAAAACGAATCATTTGAGTGCAAACATAAGTTAACGGCTGAACACCCATTTCATCCCTTATTTTTCCCACCTTAGAGGTAAAATTTTTCAGTTTTGAGTATAAGCTATTCGATACTTTGAAGTATAAGCTATTCGATAAAGAAAGAATCATCAAAATCGGTTCACAAATGCCGAAGATATTGGGCAACATAGATACAAAATCAGTCGGCCCGGTATGGAGTTCATGCAATGTTTGATGATTTTCTAATAGATCCCATCATCAGAACTTGATCAAATTTATATGGGACCAATCCGAAAGTATTTCCTTTCGAACAAAAAAAGAAGTATCGAAATCGGTTAACCTGGTAACAAATGATTGCTGAACATACATAAAAAAAAAAACAAGATACTGACGAATTGAGAACCTCCTCCTTTTTTGAAGTCGGTTAATAAATTAACCTTGGTTTAACATTATTCTGGCATTAAAACAAGTTCATTATCAAGACGGACTAAGTTTAACGTATGTTAAATTACGTTTTTCGGTGGACTCCGTAACAAAAATGACCTACGGTAATAAAATTTTTCAAAGGAGAAAAAAAGTGTATTGTATTCTCCGTTTTTGTGTGTGAGTATTTGTAAGAATTTTCAATTTGCTACAATGTTTTATTAAAAAAGGGGTTTTTGATACACTGATAGATAGACTGCAAATAAATTTACTTTTTCGGTTCGGAACTCTAAAAATGACCATGCCATGACACATGTGAGCCTGCACATGCATTTCTGGAATATATTTGTTAATATCTCTGCTTAGCCTAGCTAATTTGACAATACATAATGTTGTTGAGTGGAAACCGCAACCTGTCAATCGTAGCGTACAGAGCCCTTCATCACGGTGGAGGGATACAGAGTTGCTGGCAGTGGATGAAAAAGAACAGCCCAGGATCTGGGTAAGTGCCGTACATTGGGAGAAGCCTATGTCTAGCAGTTGACTGACGTGAGCTGATTATGAAGATGATGTGTGTTCATGTGTTCCAGAAACGCAATATTTTTGTCAATGTTTAGCCTAGCTTTGTCTAAATAATATGACATTAATATCGGCTTCTCGTCTACTTCTACTAGGTGAAGTACTAGCACCCAGAAAAATGTTAAATAATATTTGTCCATGTTAGGTAAAGTTTCACGCAAGCATTTAACATCAAGAAGGGCAAACAAGTTGATTTTGACATATTCGGGTAGGTATTAGATGTTATTCAACACCAAGTTTCTGGGACGACAACACACAAAAATACTTACTTTTATTAAATAGACTTGCTTAGCCCACTACTTTGCCGCGTCGAATAAGGGTCATATAATATTATGTTTTCATATTCAACATTTTTGACAACAGAACCGACAGACACATTAATTAGCACTAATTAATGCCATTTATCTCAAATCCCTCGGGAAATGTTAATTTTGGCGAGGTCTCGTGATTGGTAAAGGTCTCGGTTCGAGGGACCTAAAAAAATTCTAACGTCACTCTTTGGGCCACACTGTATACTCACCTATTAGCGGATGTTGCCAAGTAAACGACGATTAAAAAATCTATGCGAAGCTATATTATTAAATTCTACGTAGGATAAATAAATAGCCTAAAATATGAAGAGATTGTACTTTACGTTGAAACTTGGTAAAAAATATCTAGCCTAGTTTTTAAACGAAGATTAAAGATTATCTAACCAATTTATTAAGTATATAAACTTTATCGTGGCATGCCTTATTTGTCAACATTTTAAATTGTTTTGCTATTCTTCCTAAGTCATGGTATAAATATGTCCAAATTTTAATTAATAACGGCAATATAGGAGTAGTTTAGTAGCACAGAACCTTTCCCATTGACAATATTATTTAGCCGTGTTAGTAACATTACACAAACTTTATATTTGGGAACAAGTCAATGACTTAACTATGTTTAATGTAACAATTTCTAAGGTATTTAGCACCTAGTAGTGTAAAGCGTAAGAATTATTTAGCGAAATTCAAGGCCACATGCTTATTTTTTGGCAACAAGTTTTAACAGTCAATAGAAAATCTAAATAAGCCTAGTTTATGGTGATCTCTTAATAATTTGTATCAAAGGTTTAAAAAAGTGATGTCAGTTTAAGCTAGAAGTTTAAATATCATGTGCTTTTTTTCGTTTTTTTTAATGCCAATTAACCTAAATTTTAATGTCCATTTAGCACGTAACATCTGCTTTTAAGTGCCATTTTACGACAGACGGTATTAATTTTTGCAGTTAAACGATAACCATCTTCACAAGATTTTAGCTATTTTTTATTTTACGTAACCATGTCTGTAGGAACCGTGTGAGGTTTACATAATCAAAATGCTAATACGGAAGAGGGTTAGTCCCTTTTTTGGGTAGGTTCTCGTTACATTCTTGTAAATCATATTTTTTATGTAAGTACATGGAATAAGACGGTGTATTTCATCAAAATAATTAAACTTTGTAAACTGAATGATTACACTCACAGGTATTTTATTGATTATATTGTAATAATCGTTTTGTGTTTATTTCATGGAATACTATCATTTTGTTTTACTACAAACAAACGAATACGTGATGCATGAATAGTAATTCATAAATTTCATTACTTGTTACCTAATTGATCAAACCTTCACATTTTTAATACACTAACCCAAACTAAATTACAAGAATCACTGACAGACCGCCAAATGAATTAATCTTCTGTCTGTGACTAAGGCCCGATTCGACCAAACACAAAGTTAAACCAGTTAAAATAAAACGGGAATAACTTTATACTCCTTGAATTTACTCTTGTTAACTTTACTTCGTTAACTTCGTTTACGTTTTTCCAACTTACTTGAGGAATACACCACATTCGGTGATGATATTCTGTGGTTTAAGTGTGAATGATGAACGAATGGATAAACCCCCTAAAATATATGTACCTAATCTATTTCTTCTAGGTTGAATTTACATGCTACATCAATTTAATGTTGTAGGATAATAGAGTCAATGCTACATATTGACATCTTCTCAGCTTCTAGGCGACATGTGTGGTTTTGACAAGTGACAACTTTGACATTAATTTATTCTAAGTTTAAAATTTTACTCGGACAAAATCATCCGTTTAAATATTTAGTCGTGCTTACTATTAGATGGGCAGCAGCGACTGCGTGCGAAATCTTAAAAAAGTATGGGCAATCCCCCCTCAATGAAAATCATTGGAGGAGGTCAGTGTTCAGCAGTAGACGTTCTATGGCTGAAACGATGATTATTAGATTAATGGTTGATAAAATTGAAAAATTTGCTTACTCTATTAAGCAGTAGTTTTTTATTAAATATTATTTCTAGGTACCTGCTATAATTATGAGAGTACTTAAGTTGCTATTTTCGGAAAGACACCTACTTCCTTGCAATTCTAGTTGGCCTTTGCCAGATAGAATGCATTACCAATGCTACACAAGAATTTTTAATTTACGTTACTTAATTTCGAGGCCATGTCTGCATGCTGGTATGCCCTGTCATCCTTGACCTATTTCACACCAGTAAATCTTTTCCTGTTTATTAATTTATACGTAATTTTACCAACTCTAATAACATTCATTTTTTAATGTATTAAAACAAGCGAGTGAGAAGTACGAAATTTTTGGAAGTTTACAAGACAGAAAAACCCCTGTTCAGATTTTAAACCTTTTAACACTTTGTTTAAGAGGCCTACCTAGAAATCGTCTGATTTTCGTACATTTTGTTCTCTGATTGTAAAGACGTGAATGATAATTGAAACAAAATAACACGTGATTTTAAAAGATGAGTTTTTATTTTTGCATATCGTGCTATTTCATATCATTTCTACCTACCCTTATTTCAGAAAATACGTTCGAGTTACGTTTGAACATCGGTTTACAAGAGACTACAAGTTATTCTGACAATTCGAGTTTAATATTTAATTGAAGATGTGGTCTCTTTGTACATAGATTGAATACTTTTTTTACTTTCTTATAAAATATAGCAGAAAAAAAATACTGTAATAATATAAAATTTAAAAAAAATCCATTTAAATATTTTTTTTTTCTGTCGTTATGAACAAATATTATAAGATTTAAACATTACACAATAATCTTCAGGTATACTTTTAAAATAATATAATTTTTATTTTATGAAAAAACAACAAAACTAAAGTCTACAAAAAACTAAGCAAACCTAAGTCAAAATTAACTATAAAATCAAGCGCGCAAAACCGATCGTTTTTCAAACTTAGGTAAGACGTCCACCTAATAAATTACCAATATTATCTTGTAAAGGATCAACATTGTTGACGCTCTATCCTGCATCATAGACGCAAACAAGCATAGAACTGTATTTTGCACTGGAATTAGGTGCACGGCCTCTTAATGTTAAAAGTTTTATAAAATCACAAAATTGATCGAAATCGAGTTCCCAAATCGCTGTAGGATATCGCAGACACGTTTCCATTACGACCATTTATTATTTCTACAACCGAATGTATTTCTTAGGAAAACCTTCACTTCTGGCATGTGCTTTTACTTGAGTGACATTATTAGAGGGTGTGCAGCGCGAGTGTGAGTGACGGCCTTCGTCTGTCTCTAGAGGGCCTGATGCTCTGAGCCATGTATTATTCTTAGTTTGTCAATCATGGTGGCTTACTATCAAGAAAAACCGGTCAAGTATGAAACGGGTCTAAGCACCGAGGGTTCTATACAAAATTTTAGGTATGTTAATAGCCGTCCATAGAAATCGAGTCTCGAAGATTCGTACCGCTTTTACAGTTTCTTAAAAAAACGTTTACCTATTTAAAAAATACCTATATGCTTAAGAAGAGGATACCTATTTAAAATTTGCCTATCTTTGATTCAACGTAAAGTATATATATTCATAAAGTAAAGTAAAAAAGTAATATTGCTTGCACGCCAATGACTAAACCTACTGTCATATCTCAACCAAACTTTTTATGAGCATAAACAGTTTAAAACTCACTCAAAATGATGTTAGAAAAAAAAACCACTTAAGTTACTCCTCAATGAGAAAAAAGAGGGAAAGCTATTCTCAGATGGCGCTAGCGTGTTTGGTCTTGTCAACCGTTGTCAAATGTCAAAGTTAGATTTTTTTTCTGAGCTCGCTAGTATGTAGCAAGTTTGACACTCGTTTGACAATTTATAGTGGTGATTATTTGATCAGTGACAGAACCATTGATCAGATAATCAATACGGGCAAGACCAAACATAATGTATGTATATCGGGGTAAACGTGCAGTGTGCTTCCCCATTGAAAAGATTGTTCACATCCACATGCATTACTGATTGACAAGCGTATTATTAAGTAATTAGGATAACATTAATTAATTTAAGAATTTTAAGAACTCTGCACCACCTTCCTTTCTCTTATGGTTGTCCTCTATCTAAAGGTTGTCTGGAAGAGATCGCTATTAGCGATAAGACCGCCTAAATTGTAAGTCTTTCTGTAAAAATCATGTGCAATTTACTTGTATGGTGTGCAATAAAGAGTATCTATCTTTCTATTAAATAAAAATATTTTCCGTTTTTATTTTATCGAAAAAGTAGTGGAACGCTAAAATGACTACGCAGGGTACTGACAAAAACTAAAATTACTTTACCCATGATACCACGATTTCTCCGAATTCATTCTCTTCTCGTGTGTTGTTTGCTAGTAAAGTTTGACTTTTACATGTTTTCTATTCATGCTTATAGAGATATAGGTAGTAAATGTATTTTTTTTCTGTACTGTTTGTTTTGTATGAAGTGCAATACAGAGTATCTATCTACTTATCATTGCAAAAAATAATAAAGTTTGCGAACTTAAAACTTTCCGTACCATCATTCCGTTTTTAACCGACTTGAAACAGGAAAAAGGTTTTCAAACCGATAATTTTCTTAATTGGATATTGATGTTGTTCTCATTTTAATTTAATTCACCGTGAACTTGCAGTTTCGTTAACTTTGATTTCTCCGGATACTTATACGACATCATTCAAACTAAAAACTTTGAAAAAAACCGCCCCGTTTGTCTTTATAATAATTGTTTAGGTAGATACGTTCCTCTTTTTTGCAGGTCAATTTATTATTAATGTGAAAATATTTTGTAGAATAGTAGTAAATCTACAGTTTTGTACAGTAGTAGTAAATCCATTTCTTTAGTTTGAATGATCCATTGGTTGCAGACACATGCCTTTACTTGAGGGTCACGAAATAGCTTGACAGTTCAATGCTCTGTTACATAATATGCCAAGGTACGACAATGCCATGCCATCTATCTATCATACGAGTTAAGTCAAGGTTTATCAATTAGCCACCCATTCCGCAATTAATTGAATCTAATTCTGAGCCATACGCCTAGCAAATATATGGATTTGGAACTTCGGAAGTAATTTACTACTGAAAGGACTAGGAGAAGCTATACCTATAGTTTGAGCAATAGGTAATCGATATATATTTCAATTCAATTCAATTTAATATTAAATACATACATTTATTGCGTTGTATAATGTTACATGGGTGTTAAAAATAGGTACATTAAACAGATCATTATAGACTCTGTTGGGACTCTATTTAAAAAACACTAGACATTTAGATTGTTTGAAAGAAAAAATAATTGAAAATCCCCCAAACACCTGCCCCTTGCGGGATCAAACCCGCGACAGCTGCCTTTGTTGTCCAGAGCACGAACCGGTAGACCAGACGGTCGTCAATGTCAACTAGTGCGACTAGATTACGGATAAACATAAAAACATCAATTACCTACCAGTTTCATCTAATTGATAATAATTCTAGTTAATAGGGTATTTATTTATTTACATGTATTTATTTTAAGTATGTATTCATATTATGTCTGTATTATATAAGTATTTTACTATGTACATGTACTAGGTAGTATGTATTTTATTTTATTTGTTCTTATTTTATTTTATTTGTTTGTTTAATTAGTTTGTTAAATTTTTTGGACTTTTATGTTTTGGAACTCTTTACCGCCTCCCTTCTCTCAATATTAATTCAACTTTCCTCTACCTGAAGGTTGTCTGGAAGAGATCGCTTCCAGCGATAAGACCGCCTAAATTGTGCTATTCACTAACTACTTTCCTGTGATTTGTTTGTTTTGTGTGGTGTACAATAAAGAGTATCTATCTATCTTTGAGCGAACCACCACCCAAGTTTTGTAGTACAGGGCGTGCCACAAAATCAGTGTTCAAGTTGCATTCATACATTATAAACGTATAAAATAATGTTTAAATATTATAATTAGTACAAGACAGTACTAGCTTATAGCTGGCATAGACATTATGGAAAGGGCTATGCTTGGTGTTTCTTTGCGAGATCGAAACGAGATCTGTAAAACGAACAAAAGTCGCTGACATAGCCTAGCCCGGGCGGGGCGGGGCAAAGAGGTTCTAGAATGGAGGCCACGTACTGGAAAGCGCAGCGTAGGACGTCCACCCATACGGTGGGCAGAAGACCTGGTAAAGGTTGCAGGCTGGATGCAGGCCGCTTCCCACCGGCCAATCTGGAAGTCATTGGGTGAGGCCTATATTCAGCAGTGGACGTCCTATGGCTGAAATGATGATGATAATGATTACCAACTCGAGATTGTAACCGTCAAGTATGTGGTATGGATTTCAAAATCTTATTAATTAATTAATTTATACCAAAACGAGTTTGGAATTATTCTAAAATCGCACGTTTGCTTAAAATCTTTGTTTGGCGTGTTTCGCAAATTACATAATACTTAAGCCTGTTTTAAAGTAAACGTCTTAGGACGCGTTGCTAGGGTCTCTTAAATTAATTAGTTTGTTTTCATACTAGTATGTAATTATGTAAGCTGATTCTTTGAATGGAGACCGCCACAGAGTAAACAATAAATACTAGAGGCAGGCAGTAATTGTTCTTTTTGTTAGGCCTTGTGATAACTCACATACATACACGTATCGAAAATGCGCATCAGGCGGAAAAATACAATATATTTTTTTAAATGTAATATGCATTAGCGACCGTCCCTCCCCCGTTACGCACGGGTAATTAATGAGTCAGGTTGCTAGAATCCTACAAATACCTTACTTAACATTACCTAGATTGAAGCCATACTAAAAGCTACGTATCGTATAGATATCGTTAACAGGCGATACTATTTCCAAAGTTCGGTCGCTAGTGGTTAAAGTTCTTAGATATCTATCCTTTACCTGTCGATGAGTAAGAAACAATAGGAAAAGAAATAAACACATTAAACATAATTAACTGCTGATTTAAAATAAAAGGTCTATGGCAGAAGCTGATGGCGTGTTTTTATTTGTTTGTCTACCTTTAAGGCTTCTAAAACCATTCCAAAATCTTAATCATTTAATTTTTCAAATAGGCATCGGCCTATATCATAATGGCTATAATAATTATTTGGCACTTTTATACATCTCAATTATTTTTACCCAACCACTGCTTCAGGACAATTTGTGGGCTAGTGCCGGGAAGAAGCAGCACTAGAAATTGACGACCTCTGTAGCCGAGAGGCGAGCACATGCGAGCTTGCCGGACTTGGTGTCGCTATCTCTGAGGACCTGGATTTGGTTCCCGATTGGTCAATGTAGAAAAATAACTTTTTTGTATTGTCTCGGGTCTGAGTGCTGTGATACCGTCGTTGTTTCTGTAACAGAAGTGCTTTGGCTACTTACTATAAGATCAGAGCAATGTATGTGATGTTGTCTTATAAAGAAAGAAAAAACTCGGTAGCAACTGTTTCCCTTGAATTGGGTGTGGCCCATGTCACGCTGTGGACTGACGTGGGTTGATTATAATGAAATAATATAAAATACGTGACTTCATTATCACTTTATTGTTTGGCAGTACACTAAAGTTATGTAAACTACATAGGTAATAAGAGGGCAAGTGATTGATCGCGTCCTGGGAACCTGGAGTACCGGGAGGGAGTGGACGATTTTTCAAAGTCTAAAGGCCGTCCTATCTAAACGTACCATCGAACCCGTTTTGTAAAGATAGTAGAGCCCTAAACCTATCAAATAGATCAAGTAACTATCCTTTATTATCGGATATTCCTTTGACTATCAGGCCACCATACTACACGTTTTCTATTTTGTGTCTATTTGAATAATAATTACTTAGGAAACGAGAATAGTTACAAGATAGCAACACTTAATTCGAGTGATCCAAAAATGCGTTAAATTATGAGCGATAGAAATTAATTTCATACACGATTTATTTTCGTGTTTGAATTCAAGATTAATTTCTAATGCTTCATAAATTTGTCGCCTGGGCCTAGTGATGAGAAGAAGCTGTGCACAAAACTTAGTCGCCTTTTTTGGGGTTTTAACGGAACGCACTCATATGTAGTAAGAATTATGTGTAGAGGTAGGTAGAGGTAGCGGAAGCATGTAGTTCCTCACCTATAAAAACAACTTGTTCAAATGAGTGAGGCCCACTTTTTGCGCGAATTAAGAATACATCCATCAAAGTAAACAAGCACAGCTTGTTGCAACTTATCCCAGTTATTGAAAGTGACTTCACTTTCGCGTCCGTAATCTGAACAAGTATATCTCGGCTGCGACCTCGAGTAAATTAAATTAAGCAACATGTTTTTTATGCGCAACGATCGCATTTCGGAGTTGAAGTTCAGGTTTACCAGTGAATTCAATCAATCGGAACGGACAAGACTAGTTTGTTCAGACTTTTTTTAGTTAAAAAGATATATGGGAAAAATAACGTGTTTTACACACTTTTACTGAGTACACTTTGTAACTATTTAAATAAATCTTGGAAGTCAAGTTTGATCAACTTAAATAATTTTTTTTTTCAAATTACATTAGCAAATTTAATGGTGATGATCAATGTAACAATTAAAATTCTAATAACACAAAAATAAACTAACCTAAAACTAAAAACTACCTACTCGAAAATAAAAGCGTGTCCATGAGGCAAAAAGGCGAGAATGCCTAGCAGCGTTTCCACGCTGAATGGCTAAACTAAGCCTTTGAGCAAAGAACGAGCCCGCATTTTTATTTTCTGAGATCAAAATTAATTTAATTGTCGTATTTAAAATAGCTTGAAGTTTTGTAAGTACTTATAGTGTAATTCGGAAATAGAAATAGTATTTATTGCATAAAATATGGTAGTACAGGTGGTCACAATAATAACGGATGACAGTATATTAATTTAATACCATCATTGATTGGTGGAAGGCAAAACTATTTAAGGGCTAGGTACTAGTCAAACCTTTGTGTTTGGGATCATTTAATATGAATACGAGACGGTAAAAGGAGTGTTTTATAGTTGACGACCTCCGTAGCCAAGAGGCGAGACTTAGCGTCTCCATATCTGTGGTCCCGGGATGGATTCGCAGTCGGGTCAATGTGAAAAACGAACTTTTCTATGATGGGTCGGGATTGGGTCCAATATTTATTTATTAATAGTTTTTTTTGTTGTTTTTATTTCCAAGGTCGATTTTAACGGTTTAGCGCAATGATTTCAATAACTAAACATGTGTCACGAATCTGTAAAATAACACACAAAATCATTTTTCACTTTTACATACAAAAGTACCAAACGAATTAAATAAAGCCACCATAGTAAGTATTGTTAAAAAT
This sequence comes from Anania hortulata, assembly GCA_963576865.1. NCBI lineage: Eukaryota > Metazoa > Arthropoda > Insecta > Lepidoptera > Crambidae > Anania > Anania hortulata. The sequence goes on from OY756400.1 coordinate 6,803,480, forward strand.
ACATATCCGATGATGTTTTAGTTATTGTTATTACAATAATATTGGTTGTACCAATCTACGCATTGTCTTAAGAATTTGAATTAATTTATGTTAAAAATAATGATCATTTTTACTGTAAAAAACTTCAATGTTAAAATCTTGTACGACATTAATGAATGTCACATACATAAACAATGTGTCCATGTCGACTTAAACCTTTAAGTCGCGAAAACCGTAAGTTATACTTTTCGTAACTCTTGTCACTTATTTATATTTAAATTGTAAGCTGGTGTACACATTGGCATTTTTGCTTATAAAAAACGTTTGTTTGTATGTAGTATGTATCACGACCATTATTAAATTCTCATCAATTGGTTAATTAATGGTTTACCTACAGTATAAATTTACTACTTGACGAGGTTGACTTGACGGTTTTGAATCCCGTAGGAGGCACGTTTTTGTGTGATGAGTAAGAGCATTTTGTATCTAATAAGTCATAGATGTTTAATAATGTATTTATGTATGTTTTTCCGTCATCTAGTCGTCAAAGCACAAGCTTTGCTTAACTTGAGGCTAGATGATTGGTGTGCTTGTTGGAAGAATTTATTTATTACTAGCTGTTGCCCGCGACTTCGTTCGCGTGGTCTTTCCAAAATAAACTGCAACTTTCTTAATTTTTTTCTTTCAAAAGAACCTTCTCCTGGCAACAGGTAACACAACAAAAAAAGAATTACCAAAATTGTTCCATCCGTTCATGCGTGATGCGATGACCAAGGGAAATAGGGATTCATTTTTTACTATAGAAGATTACTCTTAGACAGGGAATAGGTTCTTAAAACCGCCTCAAACTCTGCTTAGAAACGGCAACTCACAAACTATTATACCTATAAACAGAGTTCTTAAGGGTGACGTTATAATTGTCGACAAGTTGCTGGCGTGGTAAACAAAGTTCGCCGTTCTACCTTCTGTCATCATAATCTTTACGGTCAATCCCGGTTGCGTCCGAAGCCGTCGTTTCGGTGGTCGTTCCATGGTCCGCTTTTCTTGATTTACTCCTCCACTTCGCACAGTCTTGGGCGTCCTTGGTTGTGAGATCAGTGGCATGCATGTCACGAGGGCTCACGACGTTAAGCCAGCATTTCTTGGGTCACCCCTTTTGCGAGGACCCGGCGGTGGCGGCATGGCCAGTCATTCTACCAATCTGTATTTGCCTTTATATTTTCGCAACTCTTTTTACACTTCGACCTTTTATAGTTTACGGAACTGAGGTCAGCCTCGTATTATCGACCCTGATGACTCGTTAATGTTAATTTTTAATATCACTTACCATTCCCACATAATCATTTCGCTAAATAAGGTGATGTATGACTTCGAGGCGATGTTTTTTCTACATAATATATGAATTATGCTTTCGTCTTACGCATTCGGGCTATTTTTAGTCTGTGATAATGATGTATATTGTAGAAAACAATGAGGGTAACTATTAACTACCTACGTTTACGGCTGTAGTAATGATATTTTTATTGAATAAAAAATAAAATACTAAATCACCAAATTATTTAACTAATTGAGACGGATTTAGTTGAAAATATCATGTTTTAAACAATCAGTCTTATTTACGATCCAGTATAAGTCAGTGTGCTAAATTGATTATTAAAGTGATAATTGTTTCGTAAAACTATTATTTTTAATCCGCAAATCATATTCTGATACCCAGTAAACCAGAGTCGCTATTTGAAGAAAACTTTAGATTTTTTTAAAATTGGTATGAACCTTGAACCTTAAAGTGGACGTTGATCTGATATATTTAAAACGAATCACAATGAAGTAATGTATTGCTATTCGGTATGAAATAAATCGATTGTCGACTTGTTTGCACGTAAATCGATCGAGGGTTACTTTTGGATGAACGGCAATCCGTTGTTTTTCAAAAGTAATGTACTTAACTGCAAATCTCAGTTCGTTTTAACGCTAATGTCAGAGTTGATCCGTTTGTCTCGGGCCCGTCAGGGAGGGAATCTTTTAAAATCTTCATCGGAACCAGATTTTCCTTTCAGCGTAATAAAGGAAAATCCGTTAGGATCCGCGCCAATAGTTTTGTGGAATGGGATGAAAGAATGCGGCAATATCGTGTAATTTGGATTCGTTAAGTCACAATTGGGAGTTCGCGCGGGATTAGAAATAAGTAGTTATAAAATAACAAGACTAAAGACACAACAATAATTATAAAGTGTTGTTTTAATTAAAAGAAACGGAGAATTAATATGCACTGTGTATCTGACGGCCGATCTGGCAGAAAGGTTCTAGAATGGAGGCCACTTACCGGTAAGCGCAGTGTAGGACGTCCACCCACAAGGTGGACAGACGACCTGGTAAGGCCGCAGGAAGACGCTGGATGCAGGCCGCTTCCAACCGACCAATCAGGAAGTCAAGGAGGAGGAGGTGAAATGTTGTTGTTGTTGATAAAAAATCGAATTTAGACACATTAGTTTTGTGTTGAACGTTTGACAAATTATAAACGTTGGCTTCTTGGTATGCTACGCCCTATTTTACTCTAATAGTAGTAGGAAGTATTTAAAAATAGAAGCGTCTTCCTAGAATTCAAACTTCTCAATCTCATAAGTTAGTGGTTTTGCCGTGAAAGCGTAACAGACAGATTGTCAAACATAGTGTTTTTACACTGAAACTATCCATTTCAGATGTTTGCCAAGGACAGGTGACCAAATAATTGGTGTAATTAATTTTTGTAAGTTTTTTGTTACTTCTTTTGCAACCACTTTAAACTGAATCCGATACAGCTTTTAGTATAAGATGAAGAAATGAGGCTATAATTAAAGTTGTGTGATGGATATTAGTTTATTTTACAAGTTTAACATTAAATTTCATGTTTTAGAGACTTCGTAATTATATTGCAGTAATCTTATCTGTTTTGTTTTGCAACTTGTAACTTCGTGATGGGTATAAAGTTATTGGCTACTGTTGTTTACCAAACCAAGGCATTTTCTAAAGTTAGCCCTTCTGGCTTACACTTTACGAGTCCGTAAACTCATTTGAAATATTTTATCAATATTTATCTCCATTGTGCTTTTCGGTGTTTAATATTTAAATGGTATTGAGTAGAACGTAGAGAAGTAAACACAATAGCAAAACCATTGTCTGCCTGGAAGCCGCGTTCTTGAAGGAAGAAAAAAAAACACCCATATATACATACATACATACACATAAAAACTTATTAAAATATATAATATAATAAAAAATATCGTTTACATTGTAATAGGCGATAGGCCCTCTTGGGGTGGACATCTTAACCTACAATACAATACAATACTCTTAAGCGGGCTAATCCTGAGCCAATAAAGAATGAGTATTATTACTCCGGTCTTCAAAGGCAAGGGATCGGTGCAAGAGTGTGGCAACTACCACGGTATAAAGGTCATGTCCCACACTCCAAAACAAAACTCCTTGAGCGGATTGTGGACTCCCGGATCCGACAGGAGTGTGATGTCTTAGAGTGTCAATATGGGTTTCGTCCTGGCAACGGTACTATGGACCCTGTTTTCGCCCTAAGGACCGACATGGAGAGATACAGTACGAAGAACACGCCTCAGCACTTGCTCCTTCTTGATCTGCAGAAGGCCTTCGACTGTGTCCCTCGAGTGCCGAGACCCCAGAATGCCGGTTAAGCTAAAAGGACAGATCTATAAGTCCATCATTAGGCCTGTCCTTTTATAAGGCAGCGAAGCGTGGCCGCTACTTGAGCGACACAAGCAGAAGCTGCGTGTCACGGAGATGAATATGCTGTGGTGGATGTGCGGAGTCACGCGGAAGGACCCCGTGAGAAACTCGCGCATCCGCGGTAGCCTTCGTGTCCGTGATATTGCAGACAAACAGCAGGAGAGTCGCTTACGCTGGTACGGCCATGTTTTGCGGAAACCGGCAAGCTACGTAGGAAACAAATGTCTGGCCATGCCGCCACCGCCAGATCCTGGCAAAAGGGGTAGACCCAAGAAATGCTGGCTTGACGTCGTGAGGGCTGACATGCGTGCCAATGATCTCACAACTAGAGACGCTCAAGACCGCGCGAAGTGGAGGACTAAATCAAGGAAAGCGGACCCTGGGCTCCAAAGCAATGGCTTTAGACGCAACCGGGATTGACCGTATAGATAGATGAAGAAGAAGATCGTTTACATTGTAATACTTATTAGTTGTAAAAATTTGATTGAATTATGTAGGTCAAAATTTCACATACAAAAAGATCTACAAAATCATTTTTTCAATTTTGAACACAATTTACAAAATTTAATGTCATACAAGTAATTAGAAAAATGCAAAATTAAAATAAATTAACTTAAAAGTTAAATATAGTCGTAAGTGTAAACGAAGTCCAATCAAAACCTACGGACAATTAAATCCTTTATGTTATAATTTTTTAGTAAATTTTTCATTTCTAAAGATTTGTTTTAAATACATTCATTTTGAGATTTCTTATATCAGTAGGAAAGTAGTATTTATTCGTATTAAACTTGGAAAGATACTGTATAATACCTAATTTGTATATTTATTCAATTAGTAATTAGTTACAATACTAAAAAATAAGTCGAAGTAGTACAATTCGCCTGCTATTACTTAGGTACAGTATAATCCCGAGCTTGCTAAATATTGTCTTAATTTAGTAATCATTTGACAAATAGGTGCCTAATTACACACTTCTGGAAGACCGTTTGAAAATCATACGTTGTAGCTAACTTTGCCTTATGCCATAGCAATAAAGGTGAAATTAGAAGATATGGCGAAGAATAATAATATTGGGAGGTGTTGTAGACAGACGATCAAGATTGATGTCGAAGACATTAATATGGAAGTCAATTAACTTTGATTACTGCTGCATGAAGCTTAGAAGTTTTTTCTGAGGAAATATGTACTAAAACATGTACTTATATATGTATGTACAGTATGAAAATGTTATTAATATATGAGACCATAAAAACGATTTTATTAGTTAACTTTTTTAGCTTACAAAATTTAGTGTAAATGTTTATTTTACAAAATTTCATATTCACTGTTAATGCATTCATTGCATTTTTGCTTCGATACGACTGTACTGTTTCTCGATTCTCAGAGTTCAGTATATGATAATTAAGTATTGATCTTTTAAAAATCACAACAAAAGGCATCGAACCTTACCTTAACCTGAATCTTTTGACGATGTAAATAATGCACTCTCGCGGGGTCTGCATTGGTTTAGTACCAACAATCTTTTGCTCAATGCAAGCAAAAAGAAATGCATAAAATTTACAATGCCAAATGTAAGGCAGGTCTCAACACATATCATTGTAAAAGATGAACGACTGGATACTAGTAATTCCACTACCTTTTTGGGAATAACTTTAGATTCCCGTCTGCAATGGGGTGCTCATATTGAGACTCTGTCAGGAAGACTTAGTTCAGCTGCTTATGTTGTGGGAAAGATAAGACAATTGACTGATGTTGGAACGGCAAGATTAGTGTATTTTAGCTACTTTCATAGTATAATGTCATACGGAATATTGTTATGGGGCTCAGCAACCGATATTGAATCTATCTTTGTACTACAAAAGAGAGCTGTACGGGCAATTTACAACCTTCGACCACGAGACTCATTAAAAGAACTGTTTAAGGAAATTAATATACTTACAGTGGCCTCTCAATTCATTTATGAAAATATTATGTACATTCGCAAAAACCTGCATCTTTTCCCTAAGAAAAGTGACAAACATAATTTTAATACCCGGAATAAAGATAAACTTGCTGTTTAAAATTTCAGACTGCATAAAGTGAGTAATTCGTTCATGGGGAAATGTATTAGCTTTTTTAACAAATTACCACAGTCTATTGTTGAACTACCCATGTTTGAGTTTAAATCGCATGTTAAGATTATTTTGATGAAAAATGGTTATTATACTGTTAATGACTATTTAAATGACAAAAATGTCTGGAATTAAATACTGCCGTGCTCGCACAGGTATACATTATTTTCTTTTCCTTTTTTTTTGTGGCAGCTAGTGGTGACTGAGTTTGTTCCGGCGTTTCTTCTCAGCACTTGCCAGATTGTCTGTGTCTTGTCTCGAAGCGCTAGTAGGGCCCAAAAAATAAGGAGACATGTTCTGCCCCATATGGGCCAATAATGTTATTATTGATGTTCATAAGTGGCAGTTTTCTGCCCTAAACTAAATAAATGATTTTTGACTTTGACTTTGACATTGGCATACCTAAAGTTGCAAGTACCAAATTACGTTGTTTTGGTGTACACCTATGAAACATATGCCAATCGATAGAGAAAATAATTACAAACAACAAATACTCTTTGACATAATGTCGTAAATTATATACTTTGTTCAGAATTTCAGTTTGAACATGTAATTTTAATTATTTTTTACATATTGAAATTGAAATTCTGAACAAAGTATATCATTTACGACATTTTGTCAAAGAGTATTTGTAGTTTGTGATTATTTTCTCTGGCAATTGGTGTATGTTTCATAGGTGTACATCAAAGTAACGTAATTTTAGGTACTTACAACTTTAGGTATGCCAGGCTCCATACAAAAAAGTTCGAAGTCTTTTAGATTTTTGGTAAAAAATTGCATTGTATTATTGTTTTCACATCCCTATTACTCGTAGAGCTGAATTCAAGCCTAAATGTAATATAGCGCTTCAACTAATACAATTTAAAGAATTATTAATTGCTGATTATAATATTTACTGCGTCTGTATCGTGCGCAATGCACGTGACTTAAAACAAACAGATCATAAATTTAGGTCACAAGTTCTCAATATAACCTAGCTAGAAAAATAATAATACTATTTTTTAGAAAATTCTGTACAATTTCTGGACTTATTGTTATATACATTTGGTTTGGTGCAAAGCCAATTTGTTTTATTTTATTTATTGAATAAGACACATCTGTGACATATAGGTATTGTTACGTACATTGCAATTAAATGTGTGAATAAGAAAATATAAAACAAAATATGTCTTTCGTTAAGTAAACTTCATTATTCTCTTTATTTTTTACAAGCACAGAACTATAATCCTATTTTTCTAGAATTACTAGCTCTGACATGGTAAAATTAAATAAACTTAGCTCAGATAAATAAATTAAACTAAGAAAATATCTTACTTAAAACATTTTCTGTAGGGTACATTATTTATTATTCTTGTCTCTTGTTGCCGCCCTGGAAAAGTCTTTTAAAGTAATTTAACATACTCATTACTTACTATAAATGTTGTTTACTCTTATTATGTTCTCAGTAATTGGTTGAAAAACATTATGAAACATAACAATTACTGTAATGTGATTTGTTTTGCCTGCTCATGTCAGCAGAAATTGCTTAAATAAGCACAAGTAATTAATTCACGAATATCAAAAGGATGTCTTCACGCGTGACATAAGGTATTATCAATCGTATTTATTTATTTCAAAAATACGTAAGTGGTGGACTTAACTTCCTGAGGCGTTATGTCCCCGAGAATGCTTAAGTGTCTTTGAGGTGAAGATAATGTTCGATATCTGTACTGAAGTGAGTGTAGGTAACCAAATATTTAAATTTAAAACAAATCTGAATTTTAGATCTTTAATGTTTTTGATAATTTAGGTTTGTTTTGCAAATGTGTAAAATGGTTCTGAAGCATTTACAATACGACAAATTACGACAATTAAATTAGCTTTAGTATTTTTTTTGTATATAATAGAAAACAATTTTTTCCAGTACACTTTAACAACCACTGGCCTTAGTAGTTTAAGCATTGACATGACCGTTCTCTGCAGGTAAACAATTTTGATTACCATCCAAATGACTTTCCTAGTTCGAATGACAGACGGACATAAAATCGTGCCTTGTTTGGGCAGACCACCATCTAGCACGTGTGTTCATTGTTAGAGAATTTATATTCCTGACAGGATATTATGGATTTGTTTATCAACTTTTTCGAGTAACACTGGATGTGTATCCATGGTCCAAAATCGGTATCTGCAGCATACACCAGTTTCAGAAAACATCGTTAATTAGACGGGAGTCGGTATAAAAACGATATGTTGTATACCAAAAGAATACAAAATGATCAGTGATTGTATAAATAAAGACGAATGGGTATTTATTTTTGTGATTACTCGTAGTCGTGTCAATAATATTATGTTTGATAATCCTACAGTTTATTGTATGGCAGCCTAGTGGATTAACTATTCGACGGGCGTCTGCTTTCCTAAGCTTAATTAGGTAGGTACTTTTTGCTTTTTCACTCACTTTTCAAGCACCAGACAACATTTTTGTTGCTATTTATACGTCTTTAAAATTTAAGAATAGAACTGTCTACTGGTTTCATGAAGGTCTGACAGCAATTGCTCCAAATGTAAAAATCAGACTTGCCGACTGGGAATAAGACAAGAAGACGCCAGGGAGAAAGGCGCTGCACAAACGTAGACACTTTTTATTGCCGACACGGCACACCATTATTGGGAAGCGTAGTTGCTGTGTCCTGTAGCGGTAATCGGACACAGTCACCGGTCGCTACTTCTGGCCACAATTCGTTGCTTGTTTTCCGTAAGTGACCCGCCCGTGACCCTGCGTCACCAGCGCTCGTGCGCCACCCGTTCAGTGTGAGTGGCTTGTGTCGCACTCAGGAGACGGCACAAAACAAGCAGCTCAGTACAAGGAAAGGAAATTTGTTAATGTTGCTTGTGTCTTTAACTGACGACTTTTAGTTTACAGTTACCGACACTAAATACTTTTTGATTGTCATGAGTATGTATTAAGTGGACACAAAAAATGTTTACGTATGTGCAGGGAGTTCTATAGAAATCAAATATTAATCGGTAGCTTGTATCTGACACAAGACACAAAAGTGTGCACGTTTGCGCTCTGCCGGATTAACTGTGGCGTGCGCAACTGGACCAAGTTAATGTTCAAATATTATTTTAGAAATCTAACGAGTATTTTAATAAATAACAATACCTACAACTTCTATTGGATCTAGATTAAACGTCCAAGTATTTGTTAAGACAGCCTTTTCCAACCATTTTAACGGAGGAATCCTTACGCTAAAAAACTGTAATCTGCCTCATCAAACAATTGGCCATTTGAATACTCTTTTCTAATTTTACTTTTTTTCTGTTTGAGATAGTTTGGCGAATCCCTTTAGGTCCACGGACCTCTGTTGGGAAACTCTGTGTTAAGGAGATAAATACTAATATTACAGTGACCCAAGGAGCTTGCTGTGGCGTATATGGGAGCCTTATGTTCAGCAGCGGACTTCCAAAGGCTGATCACAATGATGATTACTGTGTCTTCGTTCAAACGTTACACGAACCACCTATGTCACTTTATAATCGAATTAACAATTATGTCGCACGACACGCAAGACAACAATCGTTTCAGTTTTTGAGATAATATCTGAGTACCTAGATTAATGCCTGTTATAGTTTCCTGGATCACCATTGAAAAAAGAGTTTATGTAAATACTACAAACTCCTTTGATACACGCAAAGTGGCGTCTAGAAAGGTCAGATTATTGTGATATGTTTTGAAATGAGAAACTTTTGGAAAATTCAAATACATGGGGCACACTAAAAGTTTTGCACTTCTAGCTAATCGGAACTATTCGAATTTCGAATGTTATATTTTTTTAAACGTTGCAACCTTCTTAGTAATAAAAAAAAAACAATTGGCGGGAAATGATTTGTCAATTGTTTTTATCACACATCAAAGTTTCGTTTTCGAAAATGGAATTAAGTCGAAAAGATTTTAGAGCGATGATTTTTTATGATTTTAAAAGTTCTCTCTCTCCGCAAGACTGTGCCGCTCGTCTTCAAAATGCTTTTGAGAGAGAAGCACCTTGTTTGAGCACCGTGAGGCGATGGTTTGCTGAATTTGAGAGAGGTCGAGTTATGACATTGTCATAGGAGACGAAACGTGGATTTATTGTTTTGAACCCGAAAAAAAACAGAAATCTTGTGAATGGGTGCTTGAAAATGAGAACAGGCCAACAAAAGTGAGGCAGGCGAGAAACGTTGGTATAAAAATGATCGCGTTTTTTTCTCAGCTACGGGTCCCATCTGTACAATTCCACTTGAAGATCAAAATAGTGTTAATGCCGAGTGGTATTCTACCATTTGTTTACCCAGGGTGTTAGAAAAAGTTCGCGAAAGACGACCCAAAAGCCGCGTTCTCCTACATCATGACAACGCTTCATCACACACGGCTAACAAAACAAAGTCATTTTTAGCTTCCGAAAAAGTACAACTCGTCACCCATTCTGCGTATAGCCCCGACCTAGCACCCTGTGATTTCTGTATTTTCCCCAAAATCAAAGATTTGATGAGAGGTTTTACTTTTACCAACTCCGAAGAGGCAGTGATAGATTCAGATCTGTGGTCCTCCTGTTTTAAAAAATGGTTTGATCGCATGAAAAAATGTTTAAAATGTAAAGGAGAGTATTTTGAAAAGCAATAAACATAATATTTTGGTTATAACATGTGGTTTTTTTAAGTTACGCAAATTTTATAGTGTGACCTACGTACTAGGCTACTTTTGATCTTGTTTGTACGTAAATTGTAAGAAACAGTTCCGTATTTTTGGCCGGGACTTCGGATACTGCGACAAAGTTGATCCTTTCATTAATATTTACTGGCTATTAGATGAGAATGTTTTTTCCTCATCTGTTAGTGACGTGCAGATCGCACGCCAGACGCTGTCGCAATGGCTGATCGTACCGCAATTTCACTGGTTTTCTTACGAAATCATTGCGATAATCTGGTTCTTATCCAACGAGACCAAACTATGCAACCCTGTAGAAATTCGCATTATTATATTACTAGCTGTGCCCGTGGTTCTGTTCGCTTAGCATACGGATGATAGGGTTTACCATGGCCATGGGTTTACCATACCAATATACTTATATACCACTTCTTATATTCAAAGGGCGAACGGTTTTACCGGTTTTTTTGTCCAAGCTGTAAAGCATAACAGACAGAGTTACTTTCTCATTTAATAATATCAGTAGGATTATGAACTACCACTATCATGTGGCAAAACTGATTTATGTTTTACCTTATGCTTTTGCATTAATAAAATTAAAAAGCTGTAATTATTATTGTCAAAAAATATTTACCAAGGATTCGACGACCTTTGTAGCCGAGACATGTAGCTATCTCTGTGGTCCCGTCCCCGTTTTATTGCCGTTCGGTCAATGTAGAAAAACTACTTTTCTATATTGTCTCGGGTCTGGGAGTTGTTGTACCGTCGTTGTTTCTGTTGTTGTTTACTGTAATACAAGTGCTTAAGCTACTTATCATAGGATCAGAACAAATGTATGTGATGTTGTCCAATATTTATTTTTAAAAAGCATTACTTTTAGATTTGTCGTGCTACTGTTACATACAAAACTGAATGTTTGCTTGCTTGTCTCATACGCGTTTTTAAACTGTCATCCGATTGCGATGAATCTTTGGTGAGTTGTGTGCACGCCGGGTAAGGTTTTCGAATTAAATCGAACTACGCGAACGAATTCGCTGGTAACACGTTAATTAGTAACTTCTATTTGTTTAGTTTGGTAATGGTTTATTCACAATCCAATCTCATTAAACACATAAAACCATTACCCTCATGCACAATGCACGCCACGACAAGTCAGGAGATTAACTAATCCTTAGGAAGCTTGTACATTATTTAGTATGGTGTTGCTTGAAGCTTTTGGAGGATTGCCATGTATGTAGGTACAAATAAAGACGTTAATGAGTCGGATGTTTACTAAATGTGACTAGCTAGCCTTTTATCAAGCCAATGAAAGCAACTGGCTATTATTTATCTGCCGGCTTAAGAAAAAAATACATATCTGTCACTTTTTAAGAATTGAGTTCATATTCGGAATCAGTGAAAAAAGACGCATCTCAATCAATATTTTTCTAATTTAATTTTTGTATGTTAGATACGTCTTTTCTCCTTATTAAGGTAGTTCGGAATGGCTTTTATTGTTATGTCTAAATATCTCTTACTGTATAATTTACTAATTCTTGGTTTATCAGTAAGATTAATTTGTAAATAGACATTGCTTTGCTCGAAGTCCAGTTTATCTCTGGTCATAACTACTGGATGCTTGTCAGTTTCAGTTTAGATATCCTAGCTGTCGGTTTGTGTAAGCCTCGCTGGCAAATACAAAGACGAGTAGTGCTTAGGTTAAGAGAGATAGCGCCTGTCCTTTGCGCTGAACAAAACACTGATTCACTGTGGAAGTTGAAGCGCTTTACTAGTTTAGTTAATTTAAGATAGTTTATACTGTCGTAGTGTCTCATTTTAAATAGGATCCTATTTGTTTATCGTAGAACAGTTTTCTACAACATCGCACACCTAGATACAGAGTAGCACAACTTGAAATTATTTAAAATCGAGTTCTTGCGATTATCGGAATCTGCCTCGAATCTACAATAACTCCAAAGGAGACCTCCTTGGAGTTAATGTAGATTCGAGGCAGATTCCGATGTGTACCTACTTGGGTTGTGCTACTCTGTAATATGATTTCATACTATATTAATTTTAAAGACACACATCTATTTTGAGTAGTGTCATAGTGTATTTTGAGTTGCGCTACTCTTTATATAGCTGGGTGTGCGATATTTTCTTAACAATAATATTATATCAACTAATACGCATACAAAGTTTAGCCTACTAAATACATATTTTGGAAAGTATGTAATTGCACAGATAAAAAAACCGGTTAAGTGCCGGAATACACACAGTATAAACAAGGTTGTTGTAAGACTACCGTCCGATCTTTCAAGTGTCCAATTTGGTCGAGTATTAATACAACCAAACCAAAAACCCTACTTCTCCGTTATAAATTTTGTAAAATATCTTAGACTAGCGATCCCGACGAACACCGCTTTCATTTATTTTTTTGTAAATCTTTCCGATATTTTTATCGTTAATCATTATTCGGGGCGGAGACAAATCTAACTAATCAAATACCATAAAAATTGGTCCTGCCGTTCTTAACTTATAAATGGTGTAACTGACCCGACTTTGTTTTATAAAAATATATACCAGCTGTCCCGGCAAACTTCGAATCACCTCTTTTTTTGTGAATTTTTCCTATGATTTAATAGTTATTCTGCTATTCGGAGCGAAGACAAATCCAACAAAACAAAAATCATAAAAATCTGTCCACCCGTTCTTCGACTTATAAATGGTGTAACTAACCCGACTTTGTTTAATGTATATAGATAAATATATATTTTAGATGTATGTAAGTAAATTTTTATGATTTTGCGTGACGTGCGTGAATGTGGTTCTAATAGCCCTTTCCTTCTTTTCAGACGGGGTCCCGGTGGCCCTACCTCTGCCTGCCGATCCTGCTGGCCGCGTCAGCCTGCGGCAGTGACATCCTGATGATCACACTGGGCGGCACCAAGTCACATAAGATGCCGTTTTGGGAACTGGCCAGAGGAATGATTAGGAGGTAAGCAAAATCATAAGACTCAATTCAATAATTATTTATTGCAACTATATGTTTAGTTACAGTAGATCTTATTTGTTAGGTACAGGTACTCACTTGGTGTCTGTATATTTTGTAATTAGCGTTAGCGTTTATACGGGCAGCTCATTGTATTTAGTCCAACTTTTTTTAGGCAAAGGTCGCGGTTGTGATTCCTTTGAAATAAGAGTTAGAGGTTATGTTTCTTTTTTATTTGTATGAGATTTCTTATATGGAAGTAAGAATGCCAATCGGTATACTTCTGTTGTTTTTACCAGGGTTCTATTCAGAGCTGAACGTAGAAAGCCAAATTATACTTAACTTTTTATATTCCAATAATTAATGTACGTACAATAGGCTAGTTTCCTGGGTCAAAAAAGTATTATTCTATTTAGTCCGTCAGTTAGATAATTAAAAATATTTTGTCTTTTGTCAATCAAACAAAAAATGACGAAGATAAAGCGGATCAAAGTTTGCACGTGACGTCGCGCTTTGCTACAAAGTGTCGCAAGGCGTGACGTTACGCGGAACTGTAACGGGCTTTATCTTTTCGGGCTTCGGGCTTTTTTAGGAAACTAGCCCATTGATTTTTTCTAAAACCCCAAGACCAAATAAATAACATTTAAATTTATATTAACTACGATTTATACTACCATAATCAGCCCGCCATAGTTTACTGATGGACATAGGCTACAAATTCATGCCATTGAGCCCAATCCTCGGATATTTTTTTCCACCGATGCTAGCAGATGTATAAGCATTTATTTAGCTTGCAATGTGTGTATGTAACTATGTTTGTTCGAGTGGAATCCTGCAACTCAATTTTGAAGTAAATATCTTAAACCGATTGATCAGAAATTTTGTATATACACGTTTAGTTTGGATGACAATGCATGGTTAGCTGTGTGACGTCATTCTAAATCAAACATGGCGGAACACCCAACATGGCGGACTATATAGTTATTTTTAATGCACTCCTACAATATGGGTATCAAATGAAAGGACTTGCTGAGAATAACTCGAAAAATAAAGTGACGTCACCCTAAATCCAATATGGCGGACTTCTGAAGACGGCTAACTAAGTTTTCTATGCTTTCCTTTAATATGGATATTAAATGAAAGGACTTGCTGAGAATACGAATGCGAGTTAAACTATCTTATTCTTTTCAGCGTGTTGAAATAAAATCTTTTTTACTAATAACATATCGCTCGTATCGCCACTTAGTCGTAGGGCGCTGCGCTTGCTAGGTTATGGTCTCCACTCAAGAACACTCTACCCTATCGGTTATCGGTTGTCGGTCGGTAATGTGACTTTACTTAACTATGCTACTCAATTAAAATCATATTTTAAGTAATAAAGTTCAACGAACTGTCTTTTGATAAAGAAAATGTGTGGTGCCTTCCAAGCTGCGGATTTTAAAATTTGACAAAGAACAGAGGTGTTATGCTCATGGGAAACTTAAGTAATTGTCCAAAACAATAGATTATAGGATTTTTTAAAATATTCTTTCAACAAAATTTTTCAATCGTTGTTGCGAACCGGTCATTAGATCGGACCTTTTCTTTAACATAGACACTTTTTAGGTTTTTATAAATGCTTTGTATAGTCTTTTTTAGTGGTCTTTGGTTTGTTTTCTATGGTGGTTGTGTGTGTCTTTTATGTTATGTGAATACTATATTACAATTTAATTATTATCACCCTTTATCTGAGCTCTCCTTTTCTTTCCCTATCTACAGTCCTCTTCCTTACCAGTTTGTTAAATTTGGTCCATTCACCGGTAAAAATATCATCGCGATCGTCTTTTTTCATTTCCAAAATTTTCCTTCAAGAAAATAATAATTAACTAATATGATTACTAGAGCTCAGACTAAGGCATTAGGATCGAGTAAAGCCGAGGCCCCGCCGCCGAACTCCGGCATGCCTCACGTTGCTGCGCTTGAACCCGCCGCCGTAGAAAATTTACTCTCAACAAGCACCGGCACGTCTCATGTCGCTGCGCCTGCCACCGTGTATCCCGCCCTCGCAGCAGATTGTGATTCCGAGGCAGGATCGAGGAGCTCGTCTTCTGCTACAATACGGGCGCGTATTCTCAGCAAAAAGGCGGATTATGATCGGAAAATCGCCGAGAGCCAACGTGCAGCCGCAACAGCTGAAGCCAAAGCGCTTGAATCGGAGTTACAAGCAGAAATAGCTTTAATTGAAGCTGAAGCTAGTCACCATGGCAGCTCCCGTGCAAGTCGTCGCAGCATCAATACATGGATTGATGGAATACAAGCACCGGATCATCACACTACCGAGACAGGCGTACCAATCTCTGTGCGGCCTGGGAGACCCACAAGTGCCCCTTTACATACGTTTTGTCCACAGCAACCAGTTAGCTTTGTCACAGCAGATGCCACTCAATTTGTGCGTCCCGACAAGCCCAGACCTGCGGTTGCAGCGCTTCACCGCCGAGTGTCATCGCCCTCCGGCCCTCGCGTCCCTTTAGACCGTGTCGTATTGCCTACAGAGGTAATACCCGGTCCGACGCCATTTAGGCCTTGTATCGGTGCACAGGACCCGGCTATTGGTAACACATCAGATTTCACTATTTTAGCGCAAGCAATTCAAAATTTATGTAAAGATAAGTCAGAAAGTCGACTTCCTAATTTTGATGGTCAACCGCAAGATTGGCTATCTTTTAAAAATGCATACGACTTTACATACAAGTCGTACTCTCCACTTTGTAACCTATCCAGAATAAATGCAGCGTTGTTCGGGTTGGCTCGCGAGGCGGTGGGTGCCTTGCTGGTAACGGCAAGCGACCCCAGCGACGTGATCGCCTTTCTTGAGCTGCAATTCGGTCGCCCGGAGCTCATCGTGCTGCAGGAGGTTGCAATAGTGCGAGCACTACCTAAAGTACAGAGTGAAGGCAAGGATTTGCATATTTTTGCCAGCCGTGTGCGCCGTTGTGTTTCTGTTATGAAATTTTTAAATAACAAGGCTTATTTAGAGTCACCAGAGCTTTATAACTCTTTATTGCTCAAGTTGTCTCCAGCTATGCGCACTCGCTGGAAAGACTTTGCAAAATCTCGCTTCACTCCTGGTTCACTAACTAAACTGGAACTGTTATCAGATTTTTTAACTGACGAAGTAGTCACTGAATTTCAGTTTGGCGTGTTGACTGAGGCAAGTTTTCATTCAGTTCAGCCTCAAACTAAAAAGTTTGATAGGGTTCAGGTATTAAATTCTGAAAAAACTGCTGAAAAACATGTAAAATTAAATTTAGATTCAAACAATTATTTACAATCATGTTCATACTGTCAACAAAGTCACTCTATTGACAGTTGTGACAGTTTTATTTCTTTGGACTTTATGGCTAGGCTAAAATGGGCTCGCGACCAAAAAGTTTGTAACAGATGCTTGAAAAAAGGTTCTCATCGTTACAGATCATGTAATCCAAAAACCTTGTGTCAAGTTGTAGGTTGCAAATACAGACATCATAAATTGTTACATAATTTTAATGTTACAAATACACACACTACGGTTGAAGTAACGTCTACAGACACAAAACCCGAGCCATCTTGTTCGACCACTGAGACTGTCACTGCAACCGTGGCTCATGCTACCTCCGATGGTCCTCTAAAAGCATTACTTAAAGTCATCGCAGTCACAGTAAGTGGTCCTAAGGGATCTATCGACACCTACGCCCTTCTCGATGACGGTTCGTCAAGCACTTTTATCGATAGCGAAATATCTGATCGGATCGGCGTAGAGGGTCCTAAATCTCAAATAAGGGTAGATAGTATGGGTGGAATGTCCAAATTGACCGATGTGGAGTATGTTGATTTCTTTATTAAAGGCCGGTATGCCTCTGAGTCCCAATTTCATAAAATTTCTGGTGCACGGTCGGTTGCGACTTTGGGTATTGCACCCCAGTCAGTCAGCCTTAATGACATTAGGCATTTATCACTTCCTGTTGTCCCGTACCAGAACGCTGAGCCGAAATTATTAATTGGGATTGACAATTGGCATTTGCTCACTCCAAGAGAGGTCCGCCAAGGTACCAAATCTCAACCTGCCGCATGTCTTACTACTCTAGGATGGGTTGTATTTGGATTTACTTCAAGTAGGACTCAACCAGTGGTATTTGTTAACCATAGTGTGGCACAGGATGCCTTTGCTGAAGCTGAAACTTTAATTCAGGATTATTATAAGTTGGATAGTATTGGGATTGTCAAACGTCAAGTGTGTTCTGCGGCGGATAAGCGGGCTACAAAGATTCTCGAAGACACTGCTCGTCGTTTACCTAACGGACAATTCGAGGTCGGTTTGTTGTGGCAGTCCAATGACTTTGATATCCCAAATAGTTACCCGTTAGCACTGTCACGATTTAATAGTCTTGAAAAAGGATTCAGTCAGGATAAAGCATACGCCGATAAATACAAACAAAACATCCACGCTATGTTTGATAAAGGCTACGCTGAAGTTTGTAACCTGCCTTCAAATTCACCAGTTGTGTGGTATTTACCTCATTTTGGGGTTGTTAATCCTAACAAGCCGGGGAAGTTGCGTGTAGTACATGACGCTGCCGCCCGCAGCCAACAAGTTAGCTTGAATTCTCTCTTGTTGACAGGCCCTGACTTACTTTCGTCGCTGCTAGAAATAATTTTACGTTTTCGTGAAGGTAGGATAGGTATGACCGCTGATATTCGCGAGATGTTTCCTCAAATAAAGATAAGGCCAGAAGACAGAGATGCGCAGCGATTTCTATGGCGTGACTCCCCCGACTTGCCTCTTTCAATTTGTAGGATGTCATCTATGATATTTGGCGCGGCTTCTAGTCCCTTCACTGCTCTTTATATAAAAAATAAAAATGCTGAAGAGCATCAGAACTCTTTTCCTGAGGCCGCCCACGCAATAGTCAATGACACCTATATAGATGATTTTATTGGTAGCCTTAACAACACCAATGATGCTGCCCGTCTCGCTAGAGACATTATCGAGGTCCAAAAGCGAGCGCATTTTGAAGTGCGAGGCTGGGTTTCTAACGAATCTGCCGCACTAGCCTTTGTACCTCCTGAGCTAAGGCTTAATAGTATTGACAATCATGTAGATTTAGGTCACTTTCCGCAAAGTGTGCGAGCGTTAGGACTTATCTGGCATCCTTCTACTGATGAAATAGGTTTTAATGTGGACGCTTTAAACACCTCGCCCGCTTTGCCTGACAAAATCACGAAACGTCATGCGCTTTCTAGTTTAATGCGTGTTTTTGACCCGCTTGGAATTCTCGCACCCATTACTATTAGAGGTCGCATCATATTTCAAGTATTGTGGCGTAGAAAGGTTGAGTGGGATGATGCTCTTCCCCAAGATTTGCTTTCTCAGTGGAGGGCTTGGCTGTCTTCGATGTCATCGGCTGTCAAACTGCGCGTTCCGCGTTGGCACTCGAAGGAAGCTGAGTTACTAGAGCGAGAGTTGCACGTGTTCTGTGACGCCAGCGAGCATGCGTACGTGGCAGTAGCGTACTGGCGTCTAGTATTTGTTGATGGTCATGTGCATCTTTCACTCATTTGTAGCAAGTCAAGAGTAACGCCCTTAACCCCTACTACCATTTCACGCTTAGAACTCCAGGCCGCTACGATCGGAGCTCGGTTGGCCTCCTCGATCTGCAAAGCCCACAAGTATAAGCCAGTGCGTCGTTATTTTTGGACCGATTCAAAAAATGTGCTTAGTTGGCTGCGCAGTGATGCGCGATCTTATCTTCCTTTTGTCGCGCACCGCCTGGCAGATATCTTGGAGCTTTCCACTCTCAGTGAGTGGCGCTGGATCCCTACAGTATTGAATGTGGCTGACGATGCCACCCGTGCCGACCCAAGTGCCACTCTTTGCGATAGTCGTTGGATTGACGGTCCTGAATTTTTGAAATCGCCTCCTAGTGACTGGCCTATAGAAATTACCAATTCCGGGGCCCTCATTACCAACGAGCTTAAACCTAGTGCCAGAATCAATCTCATTGTAGATAACCTCACCCCGCATACCCACACCAAAACACCTTTCATACCAATGACTGCTGATGCATCCCGCATCAGCAAATGGCTGATCCTAATTCGATCGACCGCGCGTGCGCACCAATGCGCGCAAGTTTTCAGGCGTTTGAGAAGTAGAGCAAATATTGTAGACTCAACCTCGCACACTCCTGCTTCTAGGCCTAGAATTAGTGTTGCCCAACTTGCTCAGCTTCTTTCACCTCTCTCTGCTGAAAATTTACGCATTGCCCAAACCCATGTCCTGCTTAAATCGCAGGAAGAGTCTTTTAGAGAGGAGATAACCGCACTACGTTTGGAAGAACCAATACCACGATATAGCAAGCTCGCCAAACTTCATCTAATTCTTACTTGTGACGGACTGATGGCGCTGTCAGGTCGCATCGGAGCAGTCGCTGACCTCACGGGAGTGACCAACTTCCCGGTAATTCTAGAGGCGGGGCATCGAGCTACAACACTTCTTATTCAGCATTATCATCGTCGCTTACTCCATGCAAATAATGAGACTGTTGTGAATGAGTTACGCCAACAATTCTGGATTGTGAACTTAAGAAGCGCGGTCAGATCCGTGGCGCATGCTTGCAACTTTTGTAAGATTAAGCGAGCCCGTTCCCTAAATCCTCCTATTGGAAATCTCCCACATGCCCGTTTGGCCCATCATCGCCGTCCATTTTCATTTATCGGCCTCGACTATTTCGGGCCCGTCCAAGTTACTATTGGAAGAAGGCATGAAAAGAGATATGTGGCGCTATACACTTGTCTTACCACCCGCGCAATTCATTTAGAAGTCGTCCAAGACCTCTCTACTGATGCTGCTCTGATGGCATTACGCAGATTTACGGCGCGTCGTGGGTGTCCATCTCAAATCTGGTCTGATAACGGGACAGCTTTTGTCGGTGCCGCCAAGTTCCTATGACAGCTTTATGGCCCAGAGGTGCAAGATTTCGCAGCAAACTGGAATGTCGAATGGAGATTCATCCCGCCAGCAGCGCCTTCGATGGGTGGAGCGTGGGAGCGACTGGTGCGCTCAGTCAAATCTGCGCTTAAATTTACATTAACGGAGCGAGCCCCTAAAGAGCACACGTTAATGACTCTGCTGGCAGAGGCAGAAGCCGTGGTGAACTCAAGGCCTTTAACGCACGTTTCCACCGAGTCAGAAGAAGAGGATGCACTAACACCATTTCATTTTTTAATTGGTTCCTCCTCTACTGCCAACAATTTTGCCGGAGGGGAACCTCAAGACGAATTTGGCCGTTCTTCATGGCGAAAGGCGATTCGTTTAGCAGACATTTTTTGGCAACGGTGGATAAAAGCATACCTTCCGACACTCGTTCCACGGCGCAGGTCCGGCGAAGCAGCCCCCGCACTGGCTGTCGGTGACCTTGTTCTCATTGTCGATGCTAATCTGCCGCGTGGGACGTGGCCACGTGGACGCGTTACCCGACTTTTCCCGGGTACTGACAACATAGTGCGCGTTGCTGAGGTCACCACAGCAGCAGGGCTCCTACGCAGACCCTGCAAGAAGCTGGTGCAACTGCCGATCTAATGGCCTAGCGTAGCTTCTCCCGCCTCTTTTATCTCTGTTGAAAGAGAGGGACAGATGTTGCGAACCGGTCATTAGATCGGACCTTTTCTTTAACATAGACACTTTTTAGGTTTTTATAAATGCTTTGTATAGTCTTTTTTAGTGGTCTTTGGTTTGTTTTCTATGGTGGTTGTGTGTGTCTTTTATGTTATGTGAATACTATATTACAATTTAATTATTATCACCCTTTATCTGAGCTCTCCTTTTCTTTCCCTATCTACAGTCCTCTTCCTTACCAGTTTGTTAAAATCGTTTTAATTCGAATTCTCCAACATGTTTAGGGTTCAGTAGAGCACAAGAAAAAAAAGGCTTTAATGGTCAACTTAAAAAGTACCTAAATCATATTTAATTAACAAACTATTTATAAGAATCGTTGGCAAGCACCCATAAGTATTATTTTACTCTACTGTATGATAAAATTTATTAAACTTCGAGACAATGTCATTTTGTGTGTTTTCTGGCACATATTTATACTAATTATATAAATATAACACCAATGCTAATTGACACACAAACTGTCAGCCTAATTTTTTTTCGCACAATTTCACTTTTCCTAATTGCATTTAGTCTATTTTCACTTAGCCTAACTTTTTATCGCCATATTGTAACTTGCCGAATGCGACATTAGACATTAGGAATTAGTAGTGTCTACTATTTACAGTTACTAAATAGTAATTTGCATTAAATTAAAACGCACAAAAGTATAAAACGCCTTTTCTCATTAACCATTCTTATAAGCCATAAGCATAAAATTAATGTAAATTATTTATTACATATTTGTTGATTTATAGTATGTGCATGTTTCAGTTTTATTTTTACAATAAAAATAAATAACTTGATACATGTTATTGTGTTTGTAAAATCATGCAAACTTGCAAGCAATGCATGCATGCAAACAAGCATGCAAGCAAGCAATGCATGCATGCATGCATGCAAACGAGCAAACAAACAAGTAACATACATGCATTGGACTTCCGTGACGGTTTCGGCACTGCGGGGTTCCGACGGTCCCACGCGAGCTTATCGTCGCAGATGGCTTTCGCCCACTGCCGCGGCCGGCAAGCAAGCTGAAGGTTAGAGCCCCCTGCTCCTCAGCCCGCGGGCTGCCTCACCCCTTCGTACCTACGCGCTTCTAAATTACACTCTAGTCTAGGGATAGGGCAGTCAAAACCTGCGTGGAGTCGGTTTTAAAATTAAAAATTAGATGCACTAAAATTAAGGCTTTCAATTCTTAGCAAAACAACTGTTAGGCTAAACATTAATTTACGTTATAAGGCCAATACAGTTCGGACATGTTAAATTAGAACTAAAAAATTTTGGCTTGTCGAAAGGCACTTACCAATGCATATTGGTAAGAATGGCTAACGCATTTTTCTCATGAATTTTATGATACACAGTCACATGAGTTATGCTAGCAAAATTCCCAGTACTGTACTTACTCGTATAATTATAGTAGTTGTTAGGTAGTTTGTTACCTGCCATATGTACATGAAAAACTAACCTAAATTATTTTTATTTACAGTCTTAACTAAAACATGTAAGGTTTCCCCAAATTGTTATCAAAACAGATAAGATTATCCATAAACACCGAGAAGTAGCCATTAACCTCCGGCAAATACCTCCTAAATGACTACCCTGGGAATATTCTCTGACTCGGCTTAACGACCGGGTGTCTGCTGCGAGTTTGCGTAATCTTAGTGGTCGCTAGGGTGCAAAGGAGACATAAACGTTCGTTTGACACATCCAGGGAGTAGCCATCCGGTTTCCTTAATGTAATACATTGATTGTCCATAAAGCAGACAATAGAGGAAAGTCACCAAATATGGAATAGTGTCTATAATATGGAATACCTCAATATCTCGTGAACTGATAGTTCTGGATGCTATAAACAGTTTTCTCATATTATAATAGGTTTAAGGACAGTAAAATTAATATGCTGGAGATTGGTACAGGTATTTTCTCAGAGGTTGGACTGGTTTGTTGTCGATAATAGAAAATTTGTTCAACGAAAGTAAAAGTTAACTGTTGTTTGGTATTAAATTGAAATAATATTGTGGTTATTATTTTTAGTATTACATTTTATGTTTGTGTTAATGTTCTTACTGCTTTTATTTAATTAAGATTTCATTGTGTTTATAAAATACAACTACTAGCTGGTTTAAATATTGTTATTGTTGGACGTAGGCCTCCCCAAAAAACGCCAAGGAGCATGATCTCCCGCTTTTTACGTTTCGTTTTTTATTTTTTCGTATATCCTACAGTGGACTGCAATAGGTTGACATGATGATTGTTATTGTTAAATATTAGTTTTCATTTTTTTCACGTGGTAGATAGAAATTTAAATTTGAAAAACATCTTACCAGATGAGACCTCGTAGCGTTTTTCCACATTCCTAGTCATAAAAATAGTGACAACTAAGTCAAGTTAATCTAAGTTTCGGAGGTCAGATACCTCCGAAACTTAGACTAACTTAGATAGGGAATCAACACAATTTAGGACTAGGTATGGCTATGCATGCAGTGTTTTGTTTCTTCTCACCACAAAAATATCACAATATTTTTAGGTTAATCACGAAAAACTACATTCGAAAGCGAGTCAATGGGAATGTTATTAGTGCGAAAATTTGTTACCCGACCTTTCAGCGAGCCAGAACGTGTCCGTAATACAAAACCAATTATTGAACCTTTAGATAGGAATGAGAATTCAGATGATCCGAGTTTCCGGTCACGGTAGGTACTCACGGTAACAGGAAGTTGATCGAATAAAAATGTATTCAGCCTTTTAAGTCGGGAAGAGTGAGCTTCCTCTTTAATCTCGTTCATCCCTGCAATAGGCAGCGGTATTGTATGGTGTCAATGTATTGAATGTTAGAAGCAGTGATCGGAATAGGTAAATTGATTTGACGTACTTTGGTAGTGCTAGTATAATATGGATATGTCTCTTTTTTTTAAAATGATACAAAGAAATTCCGAAATCCGGGAGGCATGTCCATATTAACATCAATGTTTGAGATCATTAACCCCAAATCAATCTACCTATTCCGATCACTGGTTATAAGCCATATCTCTAGTATTATAAAGCTGAAGAGTTTGATTGTTTTAATAAATGCGCTTATCTCAGGAACTACCGATTCAAATAGAAAAATCATTTTTGTGTTGGATAGCCCATGTAACGAGGAAGGTTACAGGGTATATGCATGACATCACGCTACGAACAATACGAAAAACGGGAACGCTTCCTTTTCAGAGCTTCCGTTGCGTGCTCTGCGTAAACGGTTAAAGTTACGCCAAAACTTTGAGTAATATAGCGCACCCTTAATAATGTATGGGCACATTTAAAAAAATTAGGTAGTGATAGAAAGGCTCATTATTGTCAGTTCTACAAGATGGCTATCATAAAAAGAGAAAACAAACATCGAACAAGGGAGTTCTGCATTTTGTATCCTTTCACATTTTCTTCTCGCCCTCGACTCTTAGCGCTAGACCCGCTTTTCTCAACAATCTGTTTTTAGTTATGCCCTTACATTATTAAGGGTGCGATAGGTATATGGTCTAAGAGCCAAAATCAAGTATGACATAATTGTTTTCATAAAAAAGTCTGTGACAGCATAATATGTCTATCTTTTAGGATTGACTCACTATAACCTTTTTACTGGTAATTGCACATTTGTTCTAAAAATTTTGTCGTTGATAAACACTGTGAGTGACAGACCGAACTCCACGCAGGCGAAGCTGCAGGCGGAAGCTTTAATAATAAATTATTTAAAAATCACACCAATTATTTAGCCCTAAACTAAACAAAGCCTGTACTTTGGCGACTAGAAAACAAAAAACTTACATACATATTTAGGTAAAAATAAATAATAGCCTAAAATGTAGGTACCTATCCATACTTTTGACGCTGACTCTACTTACTGCCCTAAGTCTTATTATAATAATTTTCTATTTCAGAGGTCATAACATCACATTCTTCAGCGCTTTCCCTCCCGATTTCCACATCGAAGGCCTGGAGGAGATCACACCCGAAGGCCTGGTGTCCTACGTCCGAGAGTACATGTCCTGGGACCTGGTAGGAGCCAGGATGCGGGGGGAGGAGCCGCTACCCATCAAGGACATGCTCAGATACGGATACGAGGTATAAAAGGTTGTGGACAGAGAAGAAAAGCTTTTGCTTGTTATCTAAATAATCCTTCATTTCCTTCTAATGCTAAAAAAAATTCCTTAGTCAGTTGGCAGTTTGTACTACATAATTTAAATAATTAGCAATGAATAGATCATTTTTGATCTAGTAGCAAAGACTTTATACAACGAGTAACTTCAAATATTATTATTAAATCAGTTTTTCCAACATCCAAAGAAAATAGGCAAAATTGCTTTAATTTGATACATCAATATTATACAGACCTTTTTTATCACCATCCAAATTTAAATATAATAATCTATGAGGATAAAAACAATACACGTGTTTTATCTTTTGGTATCGCCCAGTACAAAAATGTTGAAATAAAGCACCTGGAAATTGTCTAAACAAATACTAAGAGTATGGTGGACACGGCACGCAAACTACTCTACGCGCTAGCGTCGACGCCTCTCCTCGCCCCCGGTTTTCATTTATGTTTTTACGATCCTTAAGTTGTTGACTTTCCCTTCATATTTTCGCAATAGTACGCAGCGCGCGAGACGGCGGAAACGCGGTAGTAAAGCACGCATACGTCACGGGGTTGCGCGGGCGACTGATTTGAGTGTTTGTTGACACCGGCCGGCGCGCCACCGATGCTGACACAAGGCCGTCGTCATAGCAACCCTGCTGACCCGCGCCGCCCTCTCATTCATGTATCTAGCGTAATGTTTACGTTAAGCAGTAACCACATAAAATTGAAAATTATATTGGGAAAAATATTTTATGGTGAAAACTTGACATACCTATTTTATTATATAAACGGGTGGAATCTATGAAGGATACCTATTGCCTAAAAAAAATTTGGCTGGTAAAAAAGTATTCCTGTGTAGACCAAATTAAAGCTGATTTTGGAAGATTTAACATTCTGGACTAGGTAAACCAAAGAACAGGAATGACACGCTACGCTCCGCTACATTCAGTGAGTTATACAGACATAATACATGTGTAGAGTGAAAAGAGGTAAAATCGGGTTTTTCACTGTCTATAGATAAGACCGTAATATCGTCACATTTGCCTATACCACCTTAAAATAGAACAAAAGTATTTTATACATTTAGTCACTAAGTTCAAAATACAGTAATTTGAAAAATACAGGATGAATTGTATCAGGCACAATTTTTTTTTTTTATAAATGTCACATTTGCGGCATTACATGCCGAACGATGAAATACTTTGTATTTGAGAATCCTAAGAGGCTTTGCGTATTCGGAGTTACTCGTGTATAGCTACAAAATGAAATGGATTTTTGTCTCGATTTCCATAGTAGGGGAGAGCGGGGTTGAAAGTGCCGATTTTGAGAAATCCCTAGATAAATCGGGTAAGACGAATACTAAAGTAAATAGTTTCAGTCTATCTTATGTAAAATTTAATGTAGATTTTGAATTTATAATCAGTTTTTGTGCTTTTTGAATGGTTTTTTATATAGAGTTATATTTTTATACAGCGGCCGTAAGGCACAACTGACCCCTCTCTGGGGCGAGTTGTGCCGCAGCTGAGGTCGGTTGTGCCGTTCATAATGTTTGGTCTTTTAAACGAAATAAATGGATTTTGGAATGAAAACTATTTGATAGTTTATATTTCATCGAAATTAAAATTAAATCAACACTTTATATACTTTAGTAGTTTTTATACTAAACATTAGTGAAAAAAATTACAACCAGTTACTCTTCTAACTATCTGATACTGAGAGCACCTTCTAACTTCATAATTTTTACTTAATTTTAATCTAAATGAGTTCGATTAGATAGAGTTATTTAAACTTTGCCCCTTACAGACTATAACACTAGGATTAGTCCAAATTTCTCCCAATAGCCAAGGTTACAGAGTTCAGCTAGATTAAAAATTTCTTATTAATCAGTTTCTTAAATGAGTCTTCACATTGAACTTACATTAAAAACATCAAAAAGTTAATTTTTTCTTTAGATTACTGATCTGAAAAGTAATTAAGACACACAAATGGTCAATTTTCTTCATCATCCACACATTACATGCCGCATTAAGTCTCTAACTCAAGTGCAACAGTTTTTTATTTGCGCAATTCCTTAATAACCGCAACAGCAGCCCTTTGTAGAAGATCCTTGGTTCCTTTTAGTGTTTTTCTCTTGTAACATATTAAACAAAAACGATATATATGATTTAAGATTTGTTGAGGGTTGGTTGTGCCCGGCACAATTAGCCCCGATTAAAGGGCACTTTTTACCCCGTTTCTAAGACATTAATTTTTATCATTTTCTAAAAAATAATTCTGTACAAAGAGTTAAAATTGCATAGATTATTATATCTGGATAAATTACTAACATATTAGTAAAACTCTCATATCCGTAACACCAAAAATGTTTACATCAGACCAAAAAGTATTAATGAAAAAATATTTACTAACGTGATGCTAGAGGATCATTATATTACTGCCGTTTGGTCTGAATCTCGGGCGCAACTAAAATGGCCGCCGCGCATGCGTTAGATGGTCAGAGCAACGGAAATAATACGAACATATAGCTATATCTTTCTGGAAGGTAGATATTTGCATCGGAACAACTTAACCCCGGCACTTTCAGCCCCGCTCTCCCCTACTCGTAAGAGTTGTTCATAATCATGACAAAAATATCCTACAAAGTATGTCTCTCGTCTAACGTGATATAATGTAAGGTATCTAGTTGAGTTGCCTCGGTTCGAAGCAGCCGCTCGACCCGAAGCTGTATCGAGTGAATACGCAGCTCAAGAGTTAAGTGCCGTACCTAGCTTTTGCGAATAGCACTATTCTTCTTCTTCTATAACTGCGCCGTCCATGCATAACCCAAAACATGGTCTGGGCACCGCTGGCACAGACCTAGTTACTACGTATTGAAAGTTTTATTCAGATATTTTGTGACTGCATCAATCTGCCAATGCGTTTTGGGACTTTTGCAATCGATCACTAGTATCGATCTAGTAGACTACGATCGGCGACTTGGCGACTGCATCGCACTTTTGCGACTTTTCGATTGAGTTCCAGTCATCATCATCATCATCATTTTAGCCATAGGACGTCCACTGCTGTACATAGCCCCCCCCCCTCCAATTAACGGATCTTCTCGTTTCTGATTCTATCCCGCAAAGACACACCAAGCTGCGCAACCTTGATAGCTGATGCAAAAAGTCGTAGTGTGCGTAAGCTCCTAATGAATACATTAATTAGTCTTTTGCTAATGGGTTACCTGGTTGAAAAACAGCTAGATTAAATTACGAAAGTTTAACTAAAAGGTGCTACGACTCCTAACTTTACTGGACGAAACTAATTATGCTATTGTTTAATTTTTATTCGCTAGGTAAAGTTGAGTACTGTTTGTGTATTTGTATTTACGTAGGAATAGCAACTAGGTGTGATGTTATTATAACTTGTTAATTTACGTCTCTACAACAAACATTAATTAGTATTTCGGTAACAAAGAAATACTTTTTTATATCCAATAAAAGTTATCGATTATGTAATAAAATTTCCAATTAGCACCTAATCGAAACACACTTCAAATAAATGAATCACAATAACCAATCACCATTTTGGTGTTTAGGGTTCCGTACCTTAAAAGTAAAAAAAACTAATCCCTTATGGGATCTCTTCACGTCTTAAGACTACCAACCTTTACCCGTGCCGTGTTGAATTAAATATCAAATACAGGTGCGTGCATTCTTAGAGGTGGAATAAAATAATGCTCATTCAAAGCGGCACACGTGAACCCGGGTACCGAAAACTAATTTTGACGTACTCGTATACTGTATAAATATGACTGCCTATTTTGCGGCCATTACTAAGTTAGTTCCCTGTATTCCTGAATCTGGCTCTAAAGTGGCCTACAGCGTCAAAACGGCCATAATCAAATATACATAAATTTAATTTAACAGCAGTCAGACCATATTTATTTCAGGTCAGTACAGTCAACGTATTTTAAAAATACGGCCCATTTACCCGTATGTCAAATTTTGATACCCGAAAACTCATTCATCTTAACTTATAGGGTACTTTCCGTTGATCTAGAATCATGTAATATGGCAAGAAGCGGGGGCTTGCAGCACAAGTAATGGTGAAAATAATTGTTGATGTGTATGTAGTTCTATCACTAAAACATATTTTAGCGATTACATAGTCAGTTTTAACTTTTCATTTCCAAATAAAAAATACGGTGGTACGGAACGAATGGTGCGGGAGCCCTACTCGCACTTAGGCAGTTTTTATTATGAATGACGCAACAGTTCTTAGGGTTTAATTCTGCTGTTCAATTACTTTTTCTATGAGATGTACTTGGGGTACATCGAAATCGTGAAAATAACAATTTAGAACTTGGGCCATGCCCGTTTTCAGAATGATTGTAATAACTTTTTTTAGTTCGTCTGTATATTTTTTTGTAAGGGTATTAAAAGTAGATCTGCTTATATTTGCAGGTTTGCGACGCGTTCTACAGCGATTTCGAGACAAGATCCTTCCTCAGATCAGGAAGGAGTTACGATCTCATCGTTCTAGATGGCGCCTACCCAGAATGCGCCATGGGCGTCGTCCACCGTCTCAAGCTACCTTTCATCTTCATCAACACAGTTGGATTCTACACGAGTGCCTTCAGCAACTCCGGCAGTCCCACCCCCTTCTCTGTCACCCCTTTCTTCAGCAAAGGATTCACGGACAATATGAGTTTCTATGATAGAACTGTCAACGCCGCCTGGCATACTGCGGCGAACATAGCCCACGGATTCACTATGATGGTTCTCCAAGGGGTGTTAAGGAGACATTTTGGGCCGCAGATTCCGCACGTCTATGACATGACGAAGAACGTCAGCTTCATCCTTCAGAACGGACATTATACTGTGTCGTACCCAAGGCCATACTTACCCAATGTGGCTGAAGTTGCCTGCATACATTGTAAAGAAGCGAAGCGGTTGAGTCCAGTAAGTAGAGATAATTTTTTATATTTAAACACAAAAAATATTTTTATTTTAGCAAAACACGACACATCTTTTATTTTTATTTCAAGAGTGTGTCATAATAGAAATCATGCCAGTAAAAATAATGAATTGAGAAACAAAATCAGAATATATATAATAATATTATATTCATATATGAAATATAGCTGTGAAGCACAATTTGGTAGCAAATGTAGCATTATCGACGGAGTGAATAATACATTTACCAAATACTTAAGGAGATTTCATACTTTAAGCAACTTCGTTACTTGAGAAAGTACTTACTTTCTTACTTCGTTACTTGTAAATACTCAATGTTATAATCTTGTTTCATTCACCGCAAACGGTATCGCCAGTGGTCGCCATACGACAGAATTTGTATTCTGTTTCAAAAATGTATAGCAAAATATTTGTTCTGCCCATAGTAGTTCATAGGAAAGTATAAGGACAGCAGTTTTATTCGTGTCTAAGGACAAAAAGAGTGAGCTTAGTTGCACTTTGCACCGCGCTAAAATCGCTCATGTGTAAGGGCTCCAAGGAGTAAGGATATTAAAGTTGTATAGTATTTCAAAGAGCATTTGCGAGGCGATGCATCGGAAATGCCTTTAGCATGCAAATACGCGAAATATTGGTATTTGCATATGTGAGATACTTTTCAAGTAAAATAACGTTATTGCTTCTTGGTGCATTGAACAAGCGCTTCAATTGATTTATAGTAGTGTGTTATATATACAATTTAATCATTTTTAACCGACTACAAAAAAGGAGGAGGTTCTCAATTCGTCGTTATCTTTTTTTTTTAAAATTTTTATGTATGTTCAGCGATCATTAGGTTAACCGATTTCGATAGTTCTTTTTTTGTTCGAAAGAGAATACTTTTCGGAATGGTCCCATATAAATTTGATCAAGTTCTGATGATGGGAGCTATAAGAAAATCATCAAACATTGCATGAACTCCATACCGTGCCAACTGATTTTTGTACCGATGTTGCCCAATATCTTCGGCATTTGTGAACCGATTTTAATGATTCTTTCTCTATCGAATAGCTTATACTTTAAAAATGGTATTTTGAAAAAAAATTGGAAAAATTTCACCTCTAAGGTGGGAAAAATAAGGAATTAAATCGGTGTTCAGCCGATGACTTATGTTTGTACTCAAATGATTCGTTTTGTTGAGGATGTATTACTAAAAATAGATAAAATAAGTAAATTTTATTAAAAAAAGTAAACCGACTTCAAAAAACTGAAAAGCTAAAAAAAATATCAACACATAAGTACCTAATCAGTAATTTTTGGAGTCGGTGCAAACGAAAATATTCAAACTCTCATCGGATGGCACCGACTCCTTAGCTTTTCAGTTTTTTGAAGTCGGTTTACTTTTTTAAAAATAAAATATAACAGTGTTATGTCTGGTGTTCTATTTGTGGATAACACCTTTTAATGTGGGCCCAATTCATTAAATAGTTGTAAAGTCTGCTACTCAGACATACGCCTACCTAAGTCTATTGATAAAATGAAATTCGTGTAATCTCTCTTTCTGCAGACATTTTTTCACATGGCTAGGCTATTTTGCACCCTTTAAAGTTAGGCGTTAAAGTTAGTTTTTGTGAGATTTACATTGCACCGTACGATGATTTCTATCAAGGGTTTTAAGGATGCATTATGGAATTCTGACAAACCACATCTATAAATCCAGCAGTTCCTAAACTGTTTAGGTCCCGAAAGGATCCCGTTTGAAATACTAAATATTTTATGGAGCCCTAAATTCGTAGAATAAGCTAATTCTAGTTTTGTGTTTTACTACAATAAAAATAAAAGATAAACGAAAACCAGTAGTAGGTATTTTGCATAGCGCTGTATTGATTCCACTCTTATTAAGTCGTTAACATTTGATCGGATGAAAAAATGTTTTTTGTACACCAGGATTAAACCAGGCCTCAGTTACAGACGTAAATTAGGTTCAGACTCACCTCATCATCATCATCATCATCATTGCAGCCAATGGGGCCTTTGTTCAGCAGTGGACGTCCGTCCAAAGAACAAAGGCCCCATTGACTTCCAGATTGGCTGGTTGGAAGCGGCCTGCATCCAGCGTCTTCCTGCGACCCTTACCAGGTCGTCTGACCACCTTATGAGTGGACGTCCTACGCTGCGCTTGCCGGTACGCGGGCTCCATTCTAGAACCTTTCTGCCCCATCGGCCGTCCGTTCTACGTGCTATGTGCCCCGCCCACTGCCACTTCAGCTTGCTAATCCGATGGGCTATGTCAGCGACTTTTGTTCGTTTACGAATCTCCTCATTTCTGATTCGCTGTTGCAAGGAAACACCAAGCATAGCCCTTTCCATAGCACGCTGTGCGACCTTGAGCTTTCTTATGAGGCCCATAGTGAGAGGCCACGTTTCAGTTCCATATGTCATCACTGGTAACACACACTGGTTGTAGGCTTTCGTCATGAGGCACTGGGGTATTTTGGACGAGAAGACGTGGTGTAGTTTCCCGAACGCTGCCCAGCCGAGTTGGATTCGACGATTGACCTCCTTCTCAAAATTGGATCTACCCAACTGGATAACTTGTACTAAGTAGACATATTTGTCAACAATTTCGAGACAAGAGCTCCCAACGGATACTGGGTAGGGCGCAACATGGGCATTCGACATGTGCTTGGTTTTGTCTATGTTCATCCGCAGGCTTACTTGTTGGGAGACTTGAGTAAGGTCATCGAGCATTGTGCTGAGGTCTTCAAGCGATTCTGCCATGACCACAATATCGTCGGCAAACCGAAGGTGAGTGATGTACTCGCCGTTGATGTTGATGCTAAATCCTTTCCATTCCAGGAGCTTGAAAGCGTCTTCCAATGCAGCGGTGAACAGTTTCGGAGATATAACATCTCCCTGTCTTAAGCCTCGCTGCAGAGGCTGAGACTGCCTTTGTGCTCTGCTCCTGTACTCGGACCGACATGGTGGCGTTTTTGTATAAACACTACAACACCTCGATGTACCGATAGTCAATATGGCACCGCTGGAGAGACTGTAGCACTGCCTAGGTCTCGATCGAATCAAAGGCCTTCTCATAGTCCACGAATGCCAAGCATAGTGGCAAGTTATACTCCTCGGTCTTCTGTATAATTTGCCGCAGCGTATGGATGTGGTTTATGGTACTAAAGCCTTTTCGGAAACCGCGGCTTGTTCGGAAGGTTGTTTTCCCGAACAGATTCACCTTATTTGCCCCTATTGGGACAGGAGTTATGTGTTTCGATCTTAGACGGGTATTTATACAGGATGTAGCAGATAGGTGAAGTGAAACTTTAAGAATGATTTTACTGCTCAAGTACTTTTTCTGTTGCACCAACATCGAAATCGCAAAAAAATATGTTTATTATGGAGAAGTGTTTTTTTAAGGTTGTTGAGGTTGTCGATGTTAGTCCGGTAGAAAAAGTAGTTGTCTTTGAACAGTAAAACCACCCTTAAAGTTCCACACCTTTCTGTTGCATCCGCTATAATTGGTGGAGCCCTGGAACACACTTTGAGTATCGCCGCATTGGACGTGAATCTATCAAACGAGCCGGTTTCATTTATGGGTTTAACATTCTTTTCACCTGGGCATTGATAAAAAGACGTGATACCAGGAAAGTAATCTTGTGTCCCATGTACACGAGTGTTATTATCAAGAGAATAGCAAGGACTGTAATGATATGCGCGGCGTATAGTGAGCGTGTCGCAGCTGGGTTGTAAAGTCAGGTATTTTATGAACCAACTGGGATTGTATCGAAATTTGGAATAAAAAACACGCGCAGTGAAAAAAAGAAACCATTGTAAAGGAAAATGTATATGTTACGAGATTTTAAAACGCGGTTATTAACATTCTAATAACGACGACCGTCTAGTGTCACGCTCTGGAATACAAATAAAGATAGGCAGTTGCGGGTTTGTATCCCGCAAGGGGTAAGGGGTATTTGTGACATGATTACAAGCAAATACAAACATTAACAATATCACAAAACTCTAAGACAAGGATGTTAACTTCTTACTTCGAGACATACCAAGATGCATTTTCTGTCGTACATATTTATTTATATCATGTGTTCATCATCATCATCATTTCAGTCACAGGACGTCCACTGCTAAACAAAAGCCTCCTCCAGTGATTTTCAGATTGGCTGGTATATTAATAAAATATAAAAGACCTGTCCTTTTCAATCAATTTAAGAAGACATTGCACGAGTGGCTTGTCGCGCGTACTTTTTCTTCTCTTAAATAATTCTTTAATAATAAGGAGAATCATCAATCATAAGTTTATTCATGTAAATCGCTAGTTTATCATAATAAATTGTCAAAAATACAAGGCAAATATGATAAGTATAAGTAATATTTCCTCATTATGTATGTGTAATATTTGTATATTTGCATGCTTTTGTTGATGACTGGATAGGTGATCATAGTTATCATGGTCATCTTCTGTATACTCTGATCAAAGACAAATAAACATTCTATTCTATTCTAGATCATAATGTCGAGTTGCGTTTTAATATTTGAGCGCTATAGTCACTTTCTGGATATCCTTTTTTTACAAACTAACAGTGACAGACATACACAAAGCGCTTTCTCTCAGTGTCGCCCGTGTTTTGAATTTACCAGAGTCATTAAGCTGGTTGTAAGTACTGAGTTTAATTAGCAGTGCCCTTTTGGTTCAAATCACGTCTTAGCAATAGAAAGCATTTAGCTATTCTAATATTGCTATATTATAATTTAGGTATTCCTTAATACCTAAAATCTAGTCTGTGTCAAGGTTTTAGTTAAATTCTGAAGAAAATCGAATTTGATTATATAATGTATTCATAGAAAATTCAACTGTGTAGTAATCACAAATCTAAAATAATTGTAATATTTTTGATCAGGTTGA
Organism: Anania hortulata; assembly: GCA_963576865.1. NCBI lineage: Eukaryota > Metazoa > Arthropoda > Insecta > Lepidoptera > Crambidae > Anania > Anania hortulata. Next base: position 6,838,583 of record OY756400.1, read on the forward strand.
CATCATCACCGGATAAGCCCATTTTGAATTGATTTGATTGATTGACACAAAAACAATGACACACAATTTATGTGTTTTCATCTCTCACCCTGCGTAGCGACTTCTCTTACAATGTAGGATCTTAGATTTTGACGAGTTCTTGACTTTTTATTACATAAAGGCGCGTTTAGATTAGGTCGTTGGCTGTTGGCTTAACCGAATTCGTTAGCCGAAACTTGACCTGTATATTATGTAGTATTTGACCAAAAACGGGCAAGTCAAATACGGCCAAACCGATTAACAGTTTGTCGGTTAATACCGGTTGCAACCAAATATGTCCTTACCGAATAATGTAAAATATCCGATTATCTATTGACCTATTATTTGCTTCTAATATTATTATTATTAATCTATTTCATACGTTTTTTTTGTTGAATATCTTGTAAACGAGCATGCTGGCGTTTTGGGCAAACTGTAAATCAGCATGTAAAGTCCCTGGACGAGGCTGGTGCCCATACAACTACTTACACTAAATCCCTATGTAGTAGGCACTATCTTCCGGTAGTACGGAATTGAACTAAAGATACATAAAAAATAAATTGGTTTCCTCCCACTGAAGCAACGCGCCTTACGGTGTATATCACAATATTCATAGATTATACCGAATCGTCATCGAATGTCACAACAACTCAGAATATAGAGCAGGAATTCCTGGAAGCATTAATAGGACGGCAATGAATAATATTACCCAGAAAAAAAACGACATAGAGTAAATCTATTTGTAGTAGAAGAACCGTGTATTCGTAGATATTTGTGATCATTTGTCATTATGCGAAATGAACTTGACATGTCATTAATCTATATACTTAGCCTGGCCTTAAATACTGTTACAATTAAAAATAAACAAAATATTACATTTGAATTTGGAATCTGTAATTTTTATATGATTGTTCATTGAGTTTTCTCTTTTTGGCACCAATACTTTGTACAATATTTTGTGATATTACAATGGATTGGGGTGATAAAGAGAACCGAATCGCTGTGATTGCATTACACAAAGTAGGTATGGAGCCAAATGCAATTTTTAAAACTCTCCATACGCTTGGTATTAGTAAAATGTTTGTGTACCGGGTTATTAATAGCTACAATGAGACCTCCTCTGTTTGGGACAGAAAAAGATCTGGCCGTCCACGTAGTGTTCGTACGAAAAAGGTGGTCAAAGCAGTAAGGGAAAGAATTCGAAGAAATCCTGTCCGAAAGCAAAAGATTTTATCTCGGGAGATGAACATAGCACCTAGAACCATGTCGCATATTTTAAAAGATGTCTTAGAACTTGCAGCCTCTAAGAGACGTATTGGTAATTTCTTAACTGATAATTTAAAAAATAATAGGGTGGAAAAATCGAAACAACTACTGAAGCGAGGTCACTGAAAAATGTTGTTTATGGATGAGTTTTTTTTACAATTGAGCAACATTTTAACAAACAAAATGACCGTATTTATGCTCAAAGCTCTAAGGAAGCTTCCCAATTAGTAGACAGAGTGCAACGTGGGCACTATCCGACTTCAGCGATGGTTTGGTGGGGTATTAGCTATGAAGGAGTGTCTGAGCCATACTTTTGTGAAAAAGGTATCAAAACATCGGCACAAGTGTATCAAGATACCATTCTCGAGAAGGTAGTGAAGCTCCTTAACAACACCATGTTCAATAACTAAGAATGGTCCTTCCAGCAAGACTCGGCGCCGGGTCATAAAGCTCGGTCTACGCAGTCTTGGTTGGAAACGAACGTTTCGGACTTCATCAGAGCTGAAGACTGGCCGTCGTCTAGTCCCGATCTTAATCCGCTGGATTATGATTTATGGTCAATTTTAGAGAGTACGACTTGCTCTAAATGCCATGCTAATTTGGAGTCCCTAAAATAATCCGAACGATTGGCAGTGAAGAATTTTCTCATGGAAAGAGTGCGTGCTTCTATTGATGTAACTGGCCTCAACGTTTAAAGGACTGCAGCCAATGGAGACCACTTCGAATAAACTTTTTATATTTTTTTCATATTTTTTTTATATATTTATGTATAAAACTAACACACTGTAAAAGTAATAAATGTTATTTGCAATTTTTTTTTTCTTTGTTTCAGTATTTATGGTAAGACTAGGTATATAAAACAAAGTCGGGTTAGTTACACCATTTATAAATCAAGACCGGCTAGACCGATTTTAATGATCTATGATTTCTTTGATTCGTATGAGTCCCAAATAGCAGAATAACTATAAAAACATGAGAAACAATAAAATGAAAAGGCGGTACGAAGTCTGCCGGGACAGCTAGTTATTATTAAAACAGACATAAGATAAACAATACAACACATATTTTTGATAGTTATAATATATAACACATTTTATTACATGGTGACCAAATGATATCGTGTGCTTCTTTAAAATTGCATAAAAACAGGCAACATTATAGGCATAGAAAATAAAACACCTTTTTGTATAAATGTTTTCTACTTACCTCAACGATAATGTTTGAAGCATCTGTTTTTTATTCGCGAAAGATCTTGGTTTCATTAAAAAAATATATAATATAGAAAGTAGTTTCTTTGCGCAGATTTTTGTAAGAAGCTAACTATTCAAAAGAAACCCAACTTTTAAAAAAAGTCATTATAAAACAAAATTACCTAAATATAAGTAAAATAGAAGGATTTTACTTTGTCTTTACTTCCAGAACAAGTTATAAAAGCTAAAGATTTTTTGCAACAAAAAAACAAACAAAAACAACTTTCGTTCTTACTTAAATATTACGTTACGTCGTACAGTCATCTTCAAAAGTAGCTGATCAAAACCTAACTTCCAAAAGTCGTCATCATCATTTCAGCCATTGGACGTCCACTGCTGAACATAGGCCTCCCCCAGTGACTTCCAGATTGGCCGGTCGGAAGCGGCCCGCATTCAGCGGCTTCCTGCCACCTTTACCAAGTCGTCTGTCCACCTTGTAGGTGGACGTCCTACGCTGCGCTTGCCGGTACGTCGCCTTCATTCCAGAACCTTTCTAGAAAAGTATTGAAGTCCTTTTCACAATAAACGCACTTCCTTATTAAACTTTTGCAAAGTGATTTTGTCAGACTATTATGTCAAGTTTTGCAATGCGATTCATTTAGAAAATTCAATACTCAATCACTTATTGCTTTACTATATAATATATTTAGGTACTATTGACATACCTACTATTTACCATCATCATCATATTAGTCATAGGACGTCCTTTGCTGAACAAAGGCCTCTCCCATTGACATCCAGATTGGCCGGTTGGAATTTACCATTATCACTTATTTTTTTCAGGACATCGAAGAATGGATCTTTGGGGCAGGTGACGCTGGTTTCGTCTACGTGTCCATGGGTTCTTCGGTGCGGACATCAAGCATGCCTCTTTCGGCGCACAGGCTGTTCGTCGAAGCCCTAGGCAGGTTGCCACACAGGGTGCTATGGAAACAAGATGCCGTGGAGAACATGACCGATGTACCTTCGAATGTTAGGCTATATAAGTGGCTGCCGCAGCAGGATCTGCTAGGTAATTAAATTATTATTACTTACTTATATTTCACCCGACCCAATTGGTGTAGTGGCAAAAGGTCCCGAGTTCGATTTCCGGTTCTGGTCAATGAAAAACGATTTTTTCTGAATTGGCTAGGGTCTGGGTGCGCTGGGAGACGCTTTTGGCAAAAGTTATTTGTCTTGTACTTTGTTATAAATGGATGTTAATTACTTACTTTAAGACCTTGAGAGTGTTGGGAGTTAATGTTTTTTAGCACACATTTATTAATTAGACCTTCGTAGCCGAGAAGACTTGGTGTCGCCAACTCTGAGGTCCTGGGTTTAATTCCCGTTCGATCCTGGGTCGATGTTAAAAAGTAACTTTTTTATATTATCTCGGGTCTGGGTGTTGTGGTACCGTCGTTGTTTCTGCGAAGCTTTAGCCTACCTACCTACTTACCTTAGGATCAGAGCAATAAATGTGATGTTGTACAATATTTAAAAAAAATTCAATAGGTACTAATATTTAATTCAATAATATTTAATTTTCAATACGGTATTTATGATTATGATATTAAATATTTCCAATAAACCTGATTTAATATATACATCAAAAGTACATAATTAGTTGCTAAATTACAACAATTTTTGTTAAGTATGATGTAGGTACATGGAGTAAAAGTATCGAAAATGCGAAATTATTCTTAGATCCTCAAAAAAAATGGAGACCGAAACAAACTTTTTTTGGGTTCTGATATTGTATCATAAAATAATTTACTTCGGTACTAGTAAATGCACAGTTTTACATTAACTTTTATTAATATTAAAAATACATCCTTCGCGGAAAGTTTCTTTTTGTGTCAAGAATCATCCAACAAGAGCTCATTTCATTTCGAAAATGGTTGGAACCGTTAATTTGTAGCTGAACATTTAATAACCAATTTAAGCACCAACCAAATTAAAGCTTCGTGAAGTTGATCCTAACTGTCAAAGTTGTTGGGTAAAGTTCCTTTCCAAGCCTGATTACATACTTTGATGTATTGTAATCCGAATAAAATTAACAGTTCGTTAAATAAAATATCAAACAGCTTTTCTACCCATTAAATCTACCTCCCATCTGGGTCAAAGTCAATATTTTATAAAGGAACATCACCCATATTATTAGAAGAATGTTGAATATTGTTATAAGATCGTTCCAATTCCGTAATCTTTTTGTCATAATACTCAAAAGAAATTAAATTCTCGTAAGATAGATTTTCTTACATAGAATCTATTTTAGTATCCTTCTCATTTCGGCGTGCTCGAGGTCATTGATACAGATAAAGCTATTATTTTGATATCTGATACGGTTCTGTAGAAAAAATATTGTATTTGGGATTTAAAAACATTCTTCAAATCACACACGAGCTACCTAGAATAACAGAATGACATTATACTTCAACTCTTACTAACATAGGGGAAATGTCGCAAACGCAAGATATAATTTTTCCATTTTGAACAAAATTATTATCTACATCAACTATAATGTACGAGATGTCGATGTTGTTGTGATGATGTTGAGCATTGAATTGTTATTTAAATATTTATTGGGTATTTTGCTATTGTCAACTAGTATAGTATAATTTAGCGGTGGGTAATATCGGTTTTGTAGGATATCAAATCGAAACTATATATCGATATTCAATATCGGATATTGAAGCTATAAATTTTCTGTAACTGTATTTTTTCGGAAACTATATATTTTCTGAAAATATATATTTTCGGAAACTATATATTTTTTCGTATCAATGCACTGTTGTGATATTTGACGATTCGATACGACATTCGATATAATAATGATATGATTTATTGTATTTATAAGATTTCTTAACAGTTTAAGAATTCTTATATTTTTTCTAGTAACTATCTAATCTAGGTACTTACAATTAAAGTTTTACCAATTATTTTCAAATAAACTTCCGTTTACATGAACCTGGTTTAGCACTGGTTACATTGATTAACTTACTTGTTTTAATAGAATAATTATTATTGCTAAATTCATAGGTATAAGAAGTTAGAAGGAGATGAAACATATGCAAATATACTTATAACTCAAGTCACTTAGATCTGTAAATGTGAGATGTTAAGGTTGAAATCGGTACGAAGTCTATACGATACTCGGCGCTACGCGATTCACTCACACGATATCGGATTTCGGATACGATATCCCGAAGCACCGCATACAGCAAAGTATCGTGTTTTGGAAATATATAGTTTCGATTTGGACGAATATCCGATTCACGATATTGCTACGATATATAGTTTAAAAAATCCGATACGATTCATATCGTCCGCTCCTAGTATAATAGTAGCAGCTGATACAGTTTTTTTATTTTTATTATTTCTATGAGGTAGGACTATGTCCATTAGATTTGATGATGATTGTCAATAACATATCTTTTTAATAATCACCTCCATTTACTTTTTTATTATTATTTGTGCAGGGCGATTAAAGACGTTGCTCGTTAGGATTTATAAAGAAATAATTGTTTTTTTTATTTACCCTTGGATAAATTAATACGTATAAATAAATACACAAATAACTTAAAATTTGATTTCTTTTCAGGACACCCTAAAATCAAAGCGTTTATCACCCATGGTGGTCTTCTCAGCATGTTCGAGACCGTCTACCATGGCGTGCCCATAGTCACCATACCGGTCTTCTGTGACCACGATGCCAACGCTGCCAAGGCACAAGTAGACGGCTACGCTAAGAAACTAGAACTTCAGCACCTCACCTCCGACAAACTCTACAGAGCCATCACAGAAGTCATAAACGAACCACGATACAAGATAGAAGTCAAAAAGCGACAAATACTACTCAGGGATCAAAAAGAAACGCCGCTAGAAAGAGCCATCTATTGGACAGAATACGTCATCAGACACAAAGGCGCTTACCATTTGCAATCGCCCGCTAAAGATTTTAATTTCTTCCAATACTATATGATTGATGTTGCCTTGTTTTTAACTTTGGCGCTCTTTACAATTTTCGCGATATCCTCTTACATACTCAGATTAATATTTACAAAGTTAGCGAGTTACGTTCAGAACAGGGAAGTGTTGTTATACAAATCGAACGTTTTGTTGAATGGCTCCAAGATTTTAATGGACCAAACGACGATATCTAAGAAAAAGCTGTAAAGTTACCAAAACTATTTAACGTAAGTTACCATTTGAGTTACCACGAGAGATTGAACAAATTACAAATAAATTGTGAGAAAAGTGATTTTGACTGTAAATATTTAGACTTTAATTTATAGAGTATAGTGATATTGTAAGCATTCAATTATAAGTATGACAAACATACTATTTTGCTCATAATAGATCTGTAGTATTTAATGTATGTGGTGATATTATATTAAGAAAGTTGAAATAAATATTTTTATTTTACAAGTGTTACATAGTTTCATTTATGTTTACTTTTTAAATCAAAAGAACTAAGAAATATTTTTCATAACTACTAATGTCAGTTGCTAGGATACTTTATCAACGTCAATTAGGAAGATTAAGAATTACTTGTCAAATTACTTAATACGACCGATTATTAAATGCCACTAACATACCTAAACAAGGTACCAGACATATTATATTTAATCGTCGAGAAATTACTTTTAATAATTTGGTAAAGTTACCCTTACTGCAATTTTATTTAATTTCTTTGGGACTAGCATGCTTAACGTACTTATAGTTTTGTCGTAAAAAATAAGTAGGTGTAATACCTACTACTTGTTTTTTCTGAATAAAGGTTATACATGTGAGAGTCGAACCAACTCATATAATATTCCGTCAAGTACATTAATACAAGAGAGGTTTTAGAATCCATCTTTATCATAATCATCATTTCAGCCATAGGACGTCCACTGCTGAACATAGGCTTCCCCGAAAAGGGGGCATTGCCAATATACTTGCCACGCTTGGCAGGCGGGTTGGCGAGCGCAGTTTTTTATAATATTGTGCACGCAGACGCTGCTGCCCGTCTCGTACTACAGGAATTAGTCGCCACTTACGACACGCCTCCTGTTGGCGGTGTGAAATGTGTTCGCTACAATAAAATTTTATCAAAATTTACGGTTCTAATAAACAGTTATAAATAAGATGAGTACGTGAGGTACACTACTAGTTGGATAATTCCAACCCTTAATGTCCTCATCTCTTCAAAGCTGATACGCTGGTTTTCTTCAATAAATTTTCAGTGTACCCTTCATATTTATTTGTAGATGTGAATCAAGAGATTTTACATCGTTTTTAACTATGTCTTGAAAATTGGTAAAATAGTACCTAATTAGTACATGATTTTTAGTATTAGCATTTATAGCTCACCAAATTAAAAAGTCATATAATTATAGGTATAGGTAAAAGTTTGTGTTGTTGAATAAAAATCGACTAATATTTCTAAAATAGAGCTACTTTAATGGACAGAGCTAAATAAAAGCCAACAAGAATTATAATACTTTTATATCCTACCTAATAAATACTAAGAAAATACCTACACATAATTTGTGTCATTGAAATTATTTATTAACAATTTAACAGAGTGCAAATAAAGATAATTTATATGATATGTATATTTTCAAAATTTATATACAGTGTGCTTTTTTAATCTGTAGCCATATTAACGGAGGCAAATGTGTTCATCAGTACAAGTAACTTTTACTATGGGTTCAATATCGAAATCGTGAAAAAACATTTTGATTCTCCATATAAACTAACCCTTGTATTTACACTTACATCATAATATGTATATGATGATACACAGATGATGTAAATCCACACTAGCATAAACTCTTTATCTTTCGCCTTTGCCTCTTTTTATATGTATTGTTACATACTAAAACCACATTCTGTACAACTAGCGGTACGGATCTTGAGCGCTGGGCAAAAGATGCGCAGAAGACCATTACGATTACGTGATTGGACAGTCGCGTGGAGCGCCCGTACCGTAAGCCTGGATTGGTTGTTTGCTCCACGCACATGTATATGATGATCGTTTCGTTAGATACGCATAGCGATCTCCACTCTTTCATCCAGCGCTCAAGATCCCTGCCGGGGATTATATGTCCTAAAAACTAAATAGTCTTTGGTATGCCTAGGAGTTTAGAGTGCACGTCTATTCCTAATGTGTGATACAGCAAACCTAAAAGTCTGGGTCCAAAATATTGGAGAAAAACTATTGATGCCGTATCGGCGGCTCCATCGGATGTAGAAAGTTAGGAGTCGCCTGACCGAGGATTACATATCCACTTTAGGAGGGTTCTGATGCTCCCCTATAATACTAATGTCTTTTGGCTGGTTCTGTTGGTTAATCTCCGGATTGACCTTCGTCACGGTAGCAGATCCCGGCGAAAGTGCAAACTTGATCATTTTCCCTGAAAAAAGAACATAGTTTTCTTTTACTGAGTATAATGAGGCAATTACTATTTATTAGATTCTATTTGTTTCGTTCAGCTTGCTAATCCGTTGGGCTATGTCAGCGACTTTTGTTCGTTTACGGATCTCTTCATTTCTGATTCGATCTCGCAAGGAAACACCAAGCATAGCCCTTTCCATAGCACGCTGTGCGACCTTGAGCTTTCTTATGAGGCCCATAGTGAGAGGCCACGTTTCAGTTCCATATGTCATCACTGGTAACACACACTGGTTGTAGACTTTCGTCTTGAGGCACTGAGGTATTTTGGACGAGAAGACGTGGTGTAGTTTCCCGAACGCTGCCCAGCCGAGTTGGATTCGACGATTGACCTCCTTCTCAAAATTGGATTTACCCAACTGGATAACTTGTCCTAAGTAGACATATTTGTCAACAATTTCGAGAGTAGAGCTCCCAACGGATACTGGGTAGGGCGCAACACGGGCATTCGACATGAGCTTGGTTTTGTCCATGTTCATTCGCAGGCCTACTTGTTGGGAGACTCGAGTAAGGTCATCGAGCATTGTGCTGAGGTCTTCAAGCGATTCTGCCATGACCACAATATCGTCGGCAAACCGAAGGTGAGTGATGTACTCGCCGTTGATGTTGATGCCAAATCCTTTCCATTCCAGGAGCTTGAAAGCGTCTTCCAATGCAGCGGTGAACAGTTTCGGAGATATAACATCTCCCTGTCTTACGCCTCGCTGCAGAGGAATCGCCTTCGTGCTCTGCTCCTGTACTCGGACCGACATGGTGGCGTTTCTGTATAAACACTTCAACACCTCGATGTACCGATAGTCAATATGGCACCGCTGGAGAGACTGTAGCACTGCCCAGGTCTCGATCGAATCAAAGGCCTTCTCATAGTCCACGAACGCTAAGCATAGTGGCAAGTTATACTCCTCGGTCTTCTGTATAATTTGCCGCAGCGTATGGATGTGGTCTATGGTACTAAAGCCTTTTCGGAAACCGGCTTGTTCGGGAGGCTGGAAGTCATCGAACCTACGCGCGAGACGATTCGTGATGACTCTCGAAAACAGCTTGTAGACATGACTTAGAAGTGAGATGGGTCTGTAATTCTTCAATAAGGTTTTATCTCCTTTCTTGAAGAAGAGCACCACCACACCCCTGTTCCACGCCTCCGGCGTTATTCCCTCGAGCAAGACGGAGTTGAAGAGTCTCTGAAGGACTTTCAGTATCGGTGTTCCACCCGCATTCAGAAGCTCTGATGTGATTCCGTCATCACCCGGCGCCTTGTTGTTCCTAAGCTGTTTGAGGGCCATCCTAATCTCGTATAGGCTGATGTCCGGGATATCTTCGGTATAGTGTCGGGTCAGCTTAGCTCTTGGATGAAGATCAAAGATCAGCCGAAGGGCTGAGCTACTTACAGGTTTAGTGACCGATGTATATAACTGCCCATAAAACTTCTCGATCTCCCCTAAAACTTCGGCTTTTGTCGACGTTATACTGCCATCCTCCGTCTTCAGCTTCGTCAGCTGGCTTTGCCCAATAGACATGTCTCTTGCGAAAACTTTGGAGCCTTGGTTCCGCTCTATCGCCTCTTTAATACTGTTGGTATTAAAGTTGCGGATATCATGTCGCAAGGACTTCCATATCCGTCTATTGAGCTGCCGATATGCCTTAGCGTCGACGGAGGTCTGCAGTGCCATTGAACGTCGTTCTGCCATGAGGTTGAGGGTAGGGTCGGTAAGCTTTTGCGGCTTGTCTTTACGATGGGGTCTCAAAAATTTTGACCCGACCGCTTGGACAGTTTCTACGAACCTGTTGTTAATCTCGTCCACTGACTCGCAGTTCTCCAGGCATTCAAAGCGGTTAGACAACTCGAGCTGAAAGCTCTCGGGGCTGTAAATATGGGCATTGCAGGGTCGGAGCGTAGACTTTATCAAACGAGACCTTTCTAGCTTGACGTTGATATTCAATGTGCCTTTGACCATTCGGTGATCACTGCCGGTTTTCACCCTGTTGATCACGGAGACATCATTGAATATTCGTCGCTTTGTGGTCATGATGAAGTCAATCTCATTTTTCGTGGAACCGCTGGGACTCATCCAGGTCCACTTCCTCTGAGGCGGCTTCTGAAAGAAGGAATTCATCGCAAAGAGGTCCTCCTTCTCTAGAAATTCGGCCAGCCTCTGTCCCCTGGGGTTCCGTTGCCCATACCCAAATTGCCCCACTCTCAGCTCATTATTGCCTCGAATACCCAGTTTCGCGTTAAAGTCCCCCATAACAACATTAAAGTAGGTCTTATTAGCATGTATGGCTCTACTGATGTCCTCATACATAGCCTCTACTTCCTCATCTGGGTGTGTAGAGGTCGGTGCATATACCTGTACCTGTACTGCAAGAATTAGTCGCCTTTTACGACACGCCTCCTGTTGGCGGTGAGGAAATGTATTCTTTACGGCCGTCCCCACACGACACACATAGCATAGGGCGGGGCACATAGCACGTAGAACTGATGGCCGATGGGGCAGAAAGGTTCTAGAATGGAGGCCGCGTACCGGCAAGCGCAGCGTAGGACGTCCACTCACAAGGTGGTCAGACGACCTGGTAAAGGTCGCAGGAAGACGCTGGATGCAGGCCGCTTCCAACCGGCCAATCTGGAAGTCAATGGGGGAGGCCTATGTTCAGCAGTGGACGTCCTATGGCTGAAATGATGATGATGATGATGATGATTTGTTTCGTTTCCTCAGGGCTGGAATATTAGGTGAAAATTATTTCAAATAGATTTTCTATTACATTATCTACAGGAATGTACAATTGTCTTGATTTAAACAAGATCCTTGTTTGTCTTGGATTGTTTTAAGGTTACTCGTTTGTTTAGTAAGTTTCAGATAGATTTTCAAAATTATACAATCACGAGTAATACCAGTACTAACTCCGAGAGGTCAAGTAAGGTTGGCCCGAGGGATTCCTTGAACTCGTGTCAGAGAATATAAAGTCCATGGCTTTTTAACCTACTGCAAAATGTCAAAAAATACCGACCAATTTTCAACTTAAAGTCCAACGAATAGAATTCAACATCATTTGAGTTTTTCGTTTTGCAGTAGTTTTTTTCAACCATACGATCGTGCACGCTTCGTAACGAGCATTGCAATGTTGGTTTCGAAGCTATTCTTTTTTAAGTTTGATTTTCTATTATTACTCAAATAATGACAATAGACGGAAACAGTTTTTTCGGTTTAAAAGACATGTTTCTAATTGAAAAAATAAATAAAAATAGTTCAAAAATGGTCTAGTTTCTCTGTTCGTTATGGAGGTCTGATAGTTATCACTATGAATATGAGAAAATTGGAGATTCATTTGTTGCTTCTAGGATCATAGTCTAAGCGTATCTTGACTAGGAACGAGACAAAGCCATATAAAACAAAAAAAAAAATATATGAATTCCAGTTTAAATAAGGCTTGAAGCCACATTAAATCAGGAGGAAAAATTGTGTAGTTTAGAAAATCGGGAGGATACCTTGAGGTCTCTAGATGAACGTACTAAAAGTCCTTAAGGGTGGGGACTATTCTGAGAGTATTCGCTATGTGCAAAGTGGGTGGTGGGGGGCGTCAAATCGATCGCAGCACGCTATTTGACAGAAATGTGAAATAACTCTGGACTGTCAAGTGTCAAATTGCTATATTTCCATAGAAATCGATACTAACGTTATTTAGTATTTTTAAGTAAAAACGTAAAAATTCGCGATGTGGGTCACAGTATCTGTTGTGTTATACGAGTAAAGTGTAGAAACAATGGGAAAAACAGTTCGTGCATGTTTTATTCATTCCCAATATCAAGATGGAAATTGGAGCATAGAAATAAATGGATAGCTGCTGTGAAAAGAAAAAAAATATTGTGGACTTAATTTAATCTTTCAAATTATGGCAACTGGATGGTTTGAGAATGATTTTCGGATTGTTTTTCTTCGAAATTAGATGAAAATATCTTAAAAATTTGTGCATATTATGATAAGTGATTTTCTTACTTGAACTAAATATGAATGTTGTAATACGTAAGGGATTTGGAGCAATACAATATGATATAACTTTCCAACCTCAAACTGTGCCAAAAGGAAAAAAAATGTATTAGCACAGCATGTGAGAGACGTTGAAGAGCTTAGAACCAACGGACAAAGCTACTTAATAAGAGCTGTGATCATAAGACAAACGTCTGTGACAAAAACTCCCTACAAACTTTTTTCTTTTCACAACAGCTATGCATTTATGTCTTTGCTCCAATTTCCATCTTCATATTTGAAACGAATAAAACATGCACGAACTGTTTTTCCCATTGTTTCTACACTTTATAACACAACACGTACTGTGTGTGACCCATGTCGCGAATTTTAACGTTTTTACTTAAAAATACTTATTAATGTTAGGATAGAATTCTATGAAAATATAGCAATTTGACACTGACAGTCCAGAGTTTTTTCACATTACTGCCACATTGCGTGCTGCAATCGATTTGACGGCCCCCACCACCTACTTTGCACACAGCGAATAAGTTTTGCGTAACTTAATAAAACAACATGTTATAACCAAAATATTATGTTTATTGCGTTTCAAAATACTCTCCTTTACATTTTAAACATTTGCAATCGAACCATTTTTTAAAACAGGAGGACCACAGATCTGAAGGCATGTTTTCTACGTGCTGATTGAACGCTATCACTGCCTCCTCGGAGTTGGTAAAAGTAAAACCTCTCATCAAATCTTTGATTTTGGGGAAAATACAGAAATCACAGGGTGCTAGGTCGGGGCTATGCGCAGGATGGGTGACGAGTTGTACTTTTTAGGAAGCTAAAAATGACTTTGTTTTGTTGGCCGTGTGTATCGGCATTGACACTCTTTTGATCTTCAAGTGGAATTGTACAGATGGGACCCGTAGCTAAGAAAAAAAACGCGATAATTTTTTTACCAACGTTTCTCGCCTGCCTCACTTTTGTTGGCCTGTTCTTATCAGCCATTCACAAGATTGCTGTTTTTTTTCGGGTTTAAAACAATAAATTCACGTTTCATCTCCTGTGACAATGTCATAAACAGCATTAGAATGTCCGTGGTCGTAATTTAGTAGCATCTGTGAGCACCAGTCCACGCGAGCCCGCTTCTGCTCCGCTGTCAGTTCATGAGGGATCCAACGACAGCAAAGTTTCCGAAATTTTCTGAATTTGGCTCATACCAATCCCCAATAGTCCTCAAATTGTCCCATAGGTAATCCGCGGGTTTTCTTCAATTAGCCGCTTAACAGTTGCCAAATTATTTTCGTTAACGGCAGTTGAAGGCCGCCCTTCACGAAATTCGTCATTGAAAGAAACTCGACCTCTCTCAAATTCAGCAAACCATCGCCTCACGGTGCTCAAACAAGGTGCTTCTCTCCCAAAAGCATTTTGAAGACGAGCGGCACAGTCTTGCGGAGAGAGAGAACTTTTAAAATCATAAAAAATCATCGCTCTAAAAATATCTTTTCGACTTAATTCCATTTTTGTTGCGTACGTAGAACTTTGATGTGTGATAAAAAATAATTGACAAATCATTTCCCGTCAATTGTTTTTTTTTATTACTAAGAAGGTTGCAACGTTTGAAAAAATATAACATTCGAAATTCAAATAGTTCCGTTTAGCTAGAAGTGCAAAACTTTTAGTGTGCCTCATGTAAGATCGACCGACTGAATTATTTTAACCGCAGCAGCTTAGTTCTATTTGTACCGAGTAATTTATTCTTTACTGCATCAGTCTGATTTGTCCCCACTGCGTCGCTTTCATCTCAATCACAGCAAACATTAATGGATAGATAAAACGAATGGAGATAGAAATAAGTTGATAGTCAGCGGAAAGTATGCAAATGTGATTCAATGGTTTCAATCCAATATTCTAACTATAGATGAAGATAGTGAAAACTTGTCACAACAAAGTAGATAGTTTGTTTCTTCTTTAGTACTTATCCCTTCGTATCCTTATAAGTTTATAACTTTTTCAATAGTTGTTGATGTTGAATTCATAAGGTTTTTATGATTTTGATTTTATGAATGTATAATGTTACTGGACCATAATTATGAACATTGAACTTGACAAACCCGTTTGGTTACTTAAACACCATTAGATGGTGTTTGTGATGGTGTTTTGAGCGGACGTATGTCGTGCGTTTGCACACGTAACACATGCGTTGGAACACGGAAATTTTTTATGACATCTGCGATGGAAAAAAATATGTCTTTTACAGTCGTACCGACTGAAGTTCTGCTCAAGATGTCTTATTTATAAATCCCACTTGAAGCTGTAAGCCCACTTCTCCCCACTAGCCATATCACCTGATATATGGAGATGGTTAGTCGACGAACAGAATTCTTTCTAATTTCTTGCCTGAATTTTTGACTATGTTGTATGTATGTTTGTAAATCAAATAGGTATTCAATAACAATAGTTGGATAACTGCACGCGGTGCGCCAGGCGGTCTCTTATAGTCTGTAGTGTTGTCTTAAAACTAATACAAGGCTACAAATCAAGTTATTCATTTCCATTGTAAGTTAAAATTTCATTGTACAGGCGATCTCTTTAGTGTACTTATGTAGTTTACTGTAGTTTTTATTCTTTAAGAGATGAACAATAACATTGCTTAGGATTTTCTGCACAGATTTCTTAAGAAGGAAAAGATTGCTTACCCTTGAACTGGAAGACCAGACTGCCCAAAAGACCCACTATGCCAACAGCAACGAGTAACCATCGCACTACGCCCACAACCCTCTTCGGGATGAACAGCTGATTCTTCAGCATTTTCACGAAGGTCTTGTTAAGGGAAAGACCCTAAAAAGAAGGAAACGCTTATTAACAGAAAGATAGTGTTATCAAATTAATATAGTGCTGGAGATCATGCTTCTTTTAGATGTTGTCGCTCCATATCCACACTAGATCAGATTATGATTGAGAAAGCAATACTTGGCTCTTTATACAATGACAAATGTATATAATATATGACAATACACATAAAGAAAATATTATTTGTTACTTTTTAGTTAAAGTCAGTTTTGTTTTTTAGTGAAATATATTTTTATTTAAGGGTTTTTTAATATCTGACAGGTTCCCATTTAAATAAGTTGCTATTATTAGCAAAACTGAACGTAAATTCAAAATAGCTAGTAAGTAGACAAATAAAAATAAATAAGCTAAAGTGTAAATTTAATGACTGGGCAACACCTGGTATTTACAAAAGTCAAAATACATTATATGAGTTATATGTATAGTTTAAAAGCAAACTCTCAGAACCCACAGATCATAGAATATGTTAAAAAATACTCTAAAATATCTAAGATTGTATGTGCCAAAGCCAAGTCAAACCATCTCCGCGTTTGATTTCGGGTTCTACAAATAAAGTAAAAACCACGTGGAATATAATAAATAAAGAAACATGTAAACAAAAATCAAGGGATCACACTTACTCTCTCAAAATTAGAGATAAGCAAATTAACTCAAACACAGAAGTCGCAAATACTTTGAGAAATTCGTCTCAAATATAGATACTTCTACAACTAAAGAACTTGCTTCTTCTGCTGAACTAGCTGAATCTTTTCTAAAGTCAAGTGTGGATGTGTGTAAATCTCCATTAAATTTTAGATGTATAAATCCCGATGTAATAATAAAAACTTTTAGAGAATTAAAACTAAAAAAAACTGAAGACCTATGGGGAATCTGTGTCAATATCATTAATACAATTATAAATATATAGTATTTATAATTGCCCCATACCTTACAATTATTTTCAACAAATGTATTGATTATAGAGAATTCCCAACTTCAATGAAATTTAGTAAAATCATTCCTCTTTTTAAATCAGGTGAGAAAAGTGACCCCTCCAATTTTCGACCAATATCTGTTTTACCGGTTCTTAGTAAAATATTTGAAAAAAATATGTTTAATCAACTTCTATCCCATTTTGTTCTGAATAAATTACTACACAATAAACAATATGGTTTCACGAAAGGTAGAAGTACTAGTTACTGATGCTGAAGTTGCACTCTTAAAACACGTGTTTGATGCTTGGGAAAGTAAGCAAGATACTTTAGGTGTCTTTAGTGATCTCTCTAAAGCTTTCGATTGTGTAGATCATCAAATTTTACTAAAAAAAATGAGACATTATGGTGTATCGAACGAGTCTTTAGATTTAATAAACTCTTATCTCAAAGGAAGAACGCAAAAAGTATGTATTAATGGAGCTACGTCTTCAGGATCGCCTCTAACTATGGGTGTACCTCAGGGATCAATATTAGGACCGCTACTGTTTCTTATATGTATAAATGACCTTCCTTACTTTACAAAAGACCTATGTGAGATGGTGTTATTTGCGGATGATACATCGTTAACTTTCAAAATTAAAAGGGGTCAAGAATCCTTTGACCATGTCAATAATGCCCTCTCGCTTGTATTGCATTGGTTTAGTACTAACAATCTCAATGTTAACAATTTTGCTCAATGCAAACAAAACAAAATGCATAAAATTTACAATGCCTAATGTATCTCTCAACGCATATTATTGTAAAAGATGAACAACTAGATCCGACAAATTCCACTACGTTCTTAGGAATAACTTTAGATTCCCGTTTGCAATAGGGTGCTCATTGAGGCTTTGTCAGGGAGACTTAGTTTAGCCGCTTATGCTGTGAGAAAGATAAGACAATTGACTGATGTTGAAACGGCAAGATTAGTGTATTTTAGCTATTTTCACAGTATAATGTCATATGGAATACTGTTATGGGGCTCAGCTGTAGATATTGAAACCATCTTTGTACTGCAAAAGAGAGCTGTTCGGGCTATTTATAACCTTAGACCACGAGACTCTCTAAGAGAACTATTTAAAGAAATTAACATACTTACAGTTGCTTCTCAATATATTTATGAAAATATTATGTATGTTCGCAAAAATCTGCACTTATTTTCCAAGAAAAATGACATACATAAGTATAATACGTGGCATAAGGATAAACTTGTCGTTCCAAATTTCAAATTGCAGAAGGTAGGAAGTTCATTCATAGGAAAATGTATTCGTATTTTTAATAAATTACCACAATCCCTTGCTGAACTTAAATTACATGTTAAGATGATTTTAATGAAAAAGGGTTATTACACCGTTAGTGATTATTTAAATGATAAAAATGTGTGGATTTAAAACTGCTTAGCTCGCACCAAAACTTGTAAAAATATTAATTTAAAAAGAGGCTGACAACAGTGACCGAGTTTCTTGCGCTGCTTCTTCTCGGCACTAGCCCACAAATTGTCCCGAAGCAGTGGTAGGGAAAAAAAAAATATTGGGACGTGTAAAAGTGCCTTTAATGGCCTATTTGCAAAAACAAATGATTTTGATTTTTTTTATTTTAATTTTGATTTTGAGTGTCAATAAGCGTAAAGGAGTTCCTTCCATGTTACCAGGTCATCATCAGCACAATCATGTATTGTCATCACATTTTTAGGTGTACCAAATTTTAGCTTGATTGAATTCATAAATTAGCCCAAACATGGAAATTAATAAACTAAGCAAGCTTGTGTAAAAACTACCTGATTAAACACAATTAAATTATTAAGGGTAATTTCGCAATTATTATAAAAAGAAATCAGTAAAACACATATTATGGATAAATAGGTAAAATAAATGTAATATTAAACGCGCAGCAATGAGTCAGGTCTCAGCTCATTATAGTTCAATGTTAAGTGGAAGCCGCCTGCCGTGATTCCCACACCCTTGCATGCATTTCTTTATAATAAATTCTGCGAAGGTTCTAAAAATAGGTCAAGTATTGAAGTTAAGACTATTAGCAATAACTTTCAGAAAAATCTAGACAAATGCATAACCCATTTACTCATTCGGGTTCAACAATTAAGTATTACTTAATACTTCATCATACATTTTTATTGAAAGACTTTGCTCCCCTACTGCCAAAACACAAGTATTTTATTTAATGATAGAAATCGAATGATTTTTTGCTGAGTAGGGGGAGGCCGGAAATAGTTAGTTAATGAGGGGTTGGTTGCCTGCTGCCAACAACTTGACCTATCTATTAGTGTTGCATTATTCATCTGGACGCGAAAAGCAGTTTCCTCTTTACACGTTGACCGGACACGCGGCATTGCATTTCTCGCGCTTAGTTGAATGACGCAACACTTTAGTTAGTCAACCTTTACCTATAGACAACTATCCCCGGTCTTCACTACGGATAGCTTTTTAAAACTCAGGTACATTGTAGTGTCGGTGAATAGAAATTATCTAAAACTTTACGATGTAATTGTACACCATGTATCAGACAGATACGCAAACTTACCTCTTCTATCCAAAAAAGCGGTGCCATAGTCCCAGGGAGATCTTTAAGAAGATCCATTTTTTCTGCTTTTAAAAGTATCATGTTGAACTGTAATCTCTGCATGGCTACCATTGGGGTTCCAGAGATCTGAAATATGTAAAGAATGATAAATGATTTTACATATTGTCATTTCTCAGGTGATTCCGAAATGTCGCTTCTAGGGGAAGGTCTATTGAAAGCATGTACCAATAGACTATGCTATCCTAAGACGGCATGCGGGAAATTATTTCCATTAGCGAGTTTAAATCGGCCCCGAGCCTAAAACAGCTACCCAGTTTTCTTGTATGGCATGAGGAGTCATTTCCCTCCATCAAGAGAAGAAGTTCGTTCCTAAATATGCAATTAAAGCCGCAGTGGTACTTACCGGTTCAAAATCAATTGCGATCCCATGTTCATTGACATCAGGATTGAGTCCTTTTACGTTCTTCAGGAGCTGTGGGTCACAATCTAAATAGTGCGGTAGAGTTGCGTACATGGGTGCCTTCATACACTTCATCAGGTCCATGACACCTTTAGGAGGACATTTGTCAGGGCTGTCACAATAGCACTGAAGTTCAGGGTCGTTGGCAAAGTCACCAATGTTGGCGATGTACCGGTTTGTTTTGATTCCTTTGTAAGAGGTCTTCTTTTGGTACCAGGGCTTAAAGGACCTGATGTGGAGAATACATAAAAAAAAACGATAACAGCTTTTAATTTAGATGCTACGCTATACGCGAACTATACGAACTATAAGCTTTAATATCGTTCTTTTTTTTTTTTTTTAAATATAATTCATGTATTGAAACAGAGCAAATTATCCTTGCTATTTTAAAATGCTAGCAAATAGATATGCCATCAGGAGACTTGTATGACAGTTGTCTACTTTATTCACATTATAAGAGTAAATAAATGATGACTTAAGACAAATTTATGTATGTTTCAAATCTATGCCAGTTAGATCTAAATCAATAGCACTAAATTTTATGCGGAAATGCAAATTCACATTCAAGAGTTTGTCTGCATCGACCGAGAAATAATTGGAATTCTGTTCCGAGCATTTAATTTGGTTAACAATAAGTTTTGGATACCTAGGATTTATAAGAATACCTTATAGTGGCTCAAAAATTATGACCAGAGATAAAGTACACATTGGTTAACTAAATTAAAGAATACGAAAAAAAATTATAACTCGAATACTACCAAATACATGGCGCGATTTGCCAGCTGTATTAGCTGTATTGTGTCGTGGTTTTTTAATTTTGATGAAATTGAATTTATTTATTCCCAAAAACATATTTGATGGAAAAGTTTTGATCATATTTATAGCAATTTCGTATTAGTCTCATTTTTTTAAAATATCCAATAGTTTTGCTGTAATTCGGATAACAAGCCAAAGAAGTCAGACGAAGTCCACTCAAATCCACTCCGGTTGTCACCCTTAAGCTTTTTAATGGGCAACGATGAACATGTCCTATCAAGTGACTTACTGCGTCTGCATTTTGCGTTACTTTATATAATATATAATCTTGTATATATACATTTATTTAACGTATCTCGGATGGGGCTCTATAAACGATTTTAATGACATTTGCATTTAGATATCGTTTTGCTATTTAGGTTTACCAATATAGTTTAAAAATCCTTTTTTAATAATAAGCCTTTTGTTTGGTCTTAAGCTAGCAATTTCATATAGTTTTTGTCGTACTTGTATTGTTTCCGGCGGATGATAGTATGATTTTTAAATATTTTTTGTTACAGTAGTACTTACATAGTATACAGTCTTAAAAAGTATAGCTAACCAAATGCACAATGATGCACGATTTCAGATAAACGGCATGCAAAATGTAGGTTTTATAACAAATAACACCAATATTATAAAATAACGAATTAATTAGTAACCGAAACAGAAATATATAATTACAAAGCAAACAAACAAACGCCAATCTATTCACTGACCTTCATCTGTTACCTCAAAATTTTGTGAAGTGGCGCTGTATGATACCGAGCACAGAAAATGACACGCTACACATACCGAGCTACGCTCGTCGGTACGCTTAGATATTTGGTAATATAGAAAATACAATTACAATTACAAACCAACCTGCACAGATCACCAGAAAAAGACTCAAGGTTGTCCTTTTCAGTAAGAAACGGTGGGAAAACTGTCCCGTCCGTTCCCTGATACTCATTGCATTTGTCTCTCCAGATTTCTTGCTCTGACTTCCCATCTATGGCGATCACTTTACCTACGTCCATCACATTCTTTATGCCTCTGCGAACTGTGACCACGTGAGGGTCAATTGTGCCGTTGCGCTGTAAGTATTAATTTAGTATACATTTTTGATTCAACGGCTTTCTACTTATTTTAGTTAATTATAATAATTTTAGTTAGTATTTTTTATCTTTCTATTACAAATTAAATCAGCTGTTTAATAGTTTTGTATGGGAAGTCTAAAAATTTCATGCAAATTTGCAAAAGTCATACAACAAAAGTTATTCACCATGATGCATAGAATATGTAGTTACAAGGTTATCCTTGAGTTACGAGAAAGTTGCAAAATTATCAATCATTGTATTGCTTTCTGGAAAAATATAGGTAAACAATGTCCAAAAGCTATTACTTTATTAACTTCAACAAACTAACTGACTACAGAATGACATTTAAAACCGCTATATAAAGAAGGTTGTAGGGCCGTTAACTTACACCAGTAAAAACACAAACCATTCCAAATATTGAGAATCTGTACTGATTGTTGGGTTCAAACGTCATCCCACTGGCAGCTTCCTTTTTCAACGCAGTACAAACTGCTTTTGGTGCAAACTCCGTTCTGGCGCAGTTGATGATAAACCCGTGGAACAGAAGATCTAGGACTTTAACCCTCAAGAAGATGTCCTTCGGCTCGTCGAATATCCCGTTAAATGCTTTGCCCAGCATGCTCAGCATTGCTGGTTTGTCGTTATAGACGAAGGTCGCCACGGCCTTTAAGATGAGAAATTTGAGCAGTATTTAATTGTTTTGAAGTGCCCACTTGCAGACAATGTTGCAGTTTAAATGAGGAAGAAACTTTTACTATCAGAATTAGTGCCAAAAACAGTGCGGATCATATGATTTGTTTCCTCAATTTCAACAAAGACCCTAACGATCTTTTTGAAAAAATAAACAACCCTGTATTTGTCTTAGTTGCCAAAAAACTAACTAAACTAAAGGAACTAACATGGCCCAACTTATTATCAGACTTATAAAATCTGGAAATTAAACTCAAATCTTTGCTAATCCGGACGACTGCTAAAACTGAAATATTGATGGGACAAAGCTGTCTTCTACAGCAAAACACTTAAAAAGATTAGACGGGTTGACCACCGTCATCGGTAGCTCAGTTGGTACAGCAGTCACCTAGATAGCGATAGGACGTGGGTTCGATTGTTACCTAAGGCAGTCGAACTTTTTCAAAGGGATTAAGTTGTCTGGCGCATATTTATTTATATTTATGTCCAGCTTCGCTCTTGGATCTTCGGCTAAGCTACTAAATGGTTTAGTGACCTTGCAGGGTCTTGGGTCTTGAAAACTGAATTTACGTTGTAATGAGCTTTGAGGCATTATTTAGCAACACCACTGGTTCTAAATTTAGAAAAATCAATTGTGCAGTCTTGGTGTTGATTGCAGGGTAATGTTATCGCAACACCCACATAATACCGCTCGGCTTTTTGATTTTGAGATCAAGTTTGTTAGTTACCCATTGCTCTAAACACATTAAGACGGAGCCCTGACAGCCAGTGAAAGCCCGGAATTGGTTAATGTAGCTTCAGTTTCTAGCTAGAGAAAGTACCAACTTTTTTCTGTGCCGTTGGCAAAACTTAACTTCAAAAAACTTTATTTTTTGGGTTCTCTACCTAACGGGTTTCAACCCTACCCATTATCAAGCTGTCAGATTAAAGGCAAATCTATTATATATGGTCCATATTCTAATCTCCGCTTGCTAATCGTACGTGATCGAATTACCTGGTGTAACCTAATTGACCTGTCTCGCAGTTGGAGTATTAAAGCAGTCACTATAGGTATGATACAAATCTTGACCTACCTTAATAAGGAGGAGTGATTAAAGTAAACAGATTGTTCCTGGAAGTTTTCATGGGGAATGGCAATTCCCAAATCATTAACCCCTTTTTATCTCATAAAAAAAATATCGTTATTTGTGAGACGCCAAAAACATACCTTTTTTCTTATTTAAGTTAGTAGGTAATTGGTCTCTGTCACGCATCTGTATTAAACTAAGAGTACGCCGTCTATACAACAGATGGCGAAGACGAGCTGCGTCATCGTAATATGAATTATGTGTTTAAATAACATATATAATCAGATTTATTTATAGATTAATATAAAATATAATTAACGTATAGTTCCAGGAGTGGAGTTTGCTTTCTTTTGGTTTGTGACAAGATATCTGGTATAGTTGTTAGATGAATTTATTTGTAACTACGACGTAACATTATGTTTAAGAGGTTTTAGCAAATTGAATTTTAATGATGCTTCATGTAAATAAAGTTTTTATCGACTGTAAAATAGTGGCAATACCACTATTTTACAATATTTAGTAGCGGGGAGTATGTAAAAGTAACCTATGCAAATGGCTTAACACCGTATAAAATGCCGCGCTATGGAGGAAACCTAGTTACACTACATTAGAGACTGTTTGAAGAAGAATACGTACCATCATTAGAACATGGGGTATAACAATAGTCTCTTCTCCTGTTAGTCCCGGGCCAGACAAGTCTGGTCTAAAGTAGAAGTAGTCCCTTTTCTTGTAGGTGATCGTGTCGTCTTCCTCGTGGTCTTCGATTTCCACTTTCTCTTTCCATTCACTTAAAAAAAAAGAGATACAAAATCAAGGCATTTTATAAGGAAAAGAGACTGCAATAAATTAAAATTACCTTCGTCTATTTATCTCTTTAACTTAATATAGGGTTTTTTCATAGGGGTTTTTATGGGATTTTACTTTTCAGGTTTATTTTTATTGATATTATTGGTGGCAGAAGATATTTTTTTTTCAAATAAGCAGAGGGTTATCTCTTTACTTGAAAAGCTTCAGTTTTTCAGCTAGTTTAAGTAAAGCAATAAAAAGTTATTTAAAAAGTTTAAATGTTAAATATTGCCTGCATTTTCTATCTAATAACCGTAGTTTAAGTTTTTTAGTTAATCGGATTTCAGTATCAGTATCGTAAATCTATGAATAGAGCTTTCACATCAACAACATGCTGTCTCAGTTTGCACTTTCCAGCTAACCTTTAAGTCAATTATTTATTACCCTACAATCATGAACGAATAATAACCCATTCGGTATCGATTTAATAAAGAGTTTAGTGCTCTGCCATGTAATATTATCCACTGTCGACTGTCTATGCCCGCTCTGCTAACTATACAGGGTGTAACGAAAAGGTGAAATAAAACTTTAAGGGGTTATTCTACGGCTAAATTACATCAACTTTTTCTATGGGACCAACATCGAAATCGCAAAAAAAAAAAACACTTTCCCATACTAAAACGCGACCAGCTGGCATCAGTTTGTATGGAAACGTCAATTTTTTTTTGAGATTTCGATGTTGGTCCCACAAAAAAGTTGACGTAATTTAGCCGTAGAATAACCCCTTAAAGTTTTATTTCACCTTTTCGTTACACACTGTATACATGATACCGAGTAGGTATTTTAGCCAGTAATACCAAATAAGCTTGGGAAAAAAAGTTTATTAGTTTAAAAAAAAAAAAAAAAGTTTATTTACATTTAATAACAGTATTATCCTTAGGTACTACAATATTATAAATGCGAAAGTTTGTGAGGATGTATGAATCATTGTTACTCTTTCACGCTAAAACTACTGAATGAATTTTGATGAAATTTGGCATACTGATAGACCATGACATGGATTAACACATATAATACTTTTTTTTATCCGGGTAAGGTCGATGAAGACGAAGTCGCGGGCAAAAGCTAGTAATATATATCGTAGTTCTAAAAACGTTAAGTTCTCATGCTGTACTGATAAGTTCAAAAGACTATTTATATTCGATCTCAATAAAGTATCAAAAACAATCCACGCTAAATATTGCTCTAACATATTATTATATTGGGTTATCGCTCTAATAGGAGGTATTATTTTAAGAAAGCTAACAAATCAAAAAGTTCGTAAAAACTGTGAAACCTACGCATTTATTTCTAGTCAATTTATTAGTTTGCTAGACTTTCCCGAAGAAAAAATACCTATGAACTTTTCGGACTAACAGCAGGAATGAAAAGTTAATAAATGGTTTGGTACTTATGCGGTAGAAGTAAATACAGCTTTATGTATAAGTACATTTCCAATATAAACGAACCTTTGATTATACAAGGTTACATTGCAAAGGGGTGCCAAATTTAAAAAATAAGATCTAGGGAACAATATAAAGAAGCGTCTGAATCGTTATTATTTTAAATAATCGTATGTAACGAAAATTTAATTCTTTAAAATATCCGAAAGTAAAGTCAACAGAGAGACTACGAAAGCCGCGAGGTCATTCATCAGAGGCGTAGGTACGGCGAGCTAACAAGGACCTTACGCAGTGCACATATGGTGCAATTTTTTCATGAATGAGTTGAATTATCTACGCCTAGGATTTTACACAGCGGATAGGAATTATTATAAGTGCCTGATGATAAGTCATTAGCGGAGGCCTTTATTCAGCAGTGGACGTCTTATGGCTGAAATAATGATGATGATGACGCGGAATAATTAAATTAAAAAAAAAACTTGTTCTTTGCATAGTTCGATTAAGTTACTGATTCTGAGCCACTCTTAAAGATTTGGCACCCCTTTGCAATGTAACCCTGTACGGACGCTCTCTTGAAGTGTGAGCATTAAAACTTAATAAATATGAGTTGGTTGATAAAACTTTATTTAAAAAAAAAAACGAATTCAAAACACTAAAATGCTAAAAATCTCATCGGCTGGCACCGACTCCAAAAGTAACTGATTAGGTACTTAAGTGTTAGGATTATTTTTAGCATTTTAGTGTTTTGAAGTCGGTTTTATTTTTTTAAATAGAATTTACTTATTTCATCTATTTTTTGTGATAAATCCTAATCTAACTGCTGAACACCGATTTCATCCCCTATTTTCCTACCTTTAGGGGTGATTTTTATTTTGCAAACTTTTATCATAGCATTTTTGAAGTATAAGCTATTCAATAAAACATAAATCATCAAAATCGGCTCATATTTGTCGAAGATAGGTAACAAGAACCACAACCAAAATATTATCTGGGTATATATTTGTTGATTTTCTCAGAAAGTTCTTAATCAATTTCGATAAAATTTATATGGGACCACCTCTGAAGTATGATCTACCAAACAAAAAAAGAATCATCAAAATCGATTCATAATTGGCGTAACATACATACAAAAAAAAACATACAGTCGAATCGAGAACCTCCTCCTTTTTTGAAGTCGGTTGAAAAGAAGAAGTTAAATAAAGATGATTTATTAAGAATCAAGAATGTGGAATCAATTTCTGTTTACATAACAATGGATTGGAGATCGACATCACATACATTGCTCTGATCCTATGGTAGGTAGCCAAAGCATTCGTGTTACAGAAATCAGTAACAACGAGGGTACCAAAACACCCAGACCCGAGACAATATAATATAAAAGTATTTCTTCTACATTGACTGGCCTGGAATCGAACCCGGGATCTCAGAGATAGCGACACCAAGTCCTTAAGGATTAAACTAAAAAAGAGGATTTATGTATGGTACCAATGACAATACATCAAATAAACTATAGTGCTTTCGAATTGAAAACAAAATGATTCACTGTTGACATATCTGATGTGCCCTTACGCAATAAAATCCATTTTCTTGGGTGTCGAGAAAGTAAAAAAAAACAGTTTCTGTTTCGATTTTTATCATTAATCTTTTTTTATACAAATTTTTGTTTTATATTGTAAATCTATATTTTTTATATTAAATTAGTTACTTTTAAGTAGCTTGTATAGGTTAACTGGAAAATGCGAACTGTCACAATAAAAATACATTCAAAATAGTATAATCAACTGTACAGCCTAGATCGGACTACCTAGACGTGTATTTTAGTCAATAGGCTAGTTTCCTGGGTCAAAAACATCATCATTTCAGCCTTAGGACGTCCACTGCTGAACATAGGCCTCCCCCAGTGACTTCCAGATTAGCCGGTTGAAAGCGGCCCGCATCCAGCGGCTTCCTGCAAACTTTACCAGGTCGTCTGTCCACCTTGTAGGTGGACGTCCTACGCTGCGCTTGCCGGTACGTGGCCTCCATTCCAGAACCTTTCTGCCCCATCGGCCGTCAGTTCTACGTGCTATGTGCCCCGCCCACTGCCACTTCAGCTTGCTTATTTATTTTTTATTTATTTAGACTTTATTGCACAGATTAAAAATCATACAAAAGGTGGACTTAATGCCATGAGGCATTCTCTACCAGTCGACCATTAGGCTAAACAGAGATGTTTTGTGCGTTTATCCGTTGGGCTATCCCTCTCCCTTTCCATAGCACGCTGTGCAACCTTGAGCTTTCTTATGAGACCCATAGTGAGAGGCCACGTTTCAGTTCAGTTCATATGTAACACACACTGGTTGTAGACTTTCGTCTTTAGGCACTGAGGTATTTTGGACGAGAAGACGTTACGTAGTTTTCCGAACGCTGCCCAGCCGAGTTGGATTCAACGATTGACCTCCTTCTCAAAATTTGACCTACCCAACTGGATAACTTGTCCCAGGTAGACATATTTGTTAACAATTTTGAGAGTAGAGCTCCCAACTGATACTGGGTAGGGCGCAACATGGGCATTGGACATGATCTTTGTTTTGTCCATGTTCATCTGAAGGCCTACTTGTTAGGCAACTCGACTAAGGCCATCGAGCATTGTGCCGAGGTCTTCTAGCGATTCTGCCATGACCACGATATCGTCGGCAAACCGAAGGTGAGTGAGTGAAGTGAAAAAAAATACGAAGATAAAGCGCATCAAAGTTTGGGAATGGGAGCACATGACGTCACGCCTTGCTATAAAGTGTCGCAACGCGTGACGTTACGCGGAACTTTAACGGGCTATATTTTCATAATTTTTTGGCTGATCGAGAAGAGAAAAAATACGTGTAGAATATTTTCTGTTAATCCAACTGACGGTCTTATTAGTTTTTTTTAGGAAACTAGCCTGACAACAA
Source organism: Anania hortulata (assembly GCA_963576865.1). Lineage (NCBI taxonomy): Eukaryota > Metazoa > Arthropoda > Insecta > Lepidoptera > Crambidae > Anania > Anania hortulata. The sequence continues at coordinate 6,867,093 of OY756400.1, forward strand.
CCTGATAGTCGTAGTGGCATGGTGATTCCCTTTGGACACATAGGGTCCCACGTTTGATACCCGATTCTGGTCAATTTTGAATATGAACTTTTGTAAATTCACTCGAGTCGAAGCGTCTCACCCCCCTGGCAGTTAAAACATTGTCTGGTACCTCGTCGTAACTCAAGGATGTTAGTTCCTTGAGACCATGAACATTGGCGTGTTGTCTGGTGGATATTTTTTAAAATCCAAGAAATCCCAACGCTGGGCAAAGGTGTCTTCCAGGACCCAGACTCTTTCATCGATCTCTATCCATCGCCAATAACTCCCAATCCCTGTCAGGTTAAACAAATCGTCGCACCATCTTTCTTGGCTCTACATTTTTGGCGATAGCTGTCTGTAGGTCCCCTGCGCGTGACAATTTTTTTAACTACAAAAAAATAATCGAGTATGCAAGCTACTTTTGTAACTAAGTACCTCGTCACTCGACTAAATTACTTATGCAGTCCGAACTAGGGTTAAGTGACTAGAGCTTATTTAAATTAGGTCTAAATCCCTTTTTAAACAATACCAACCTACATTTATTATTTTTTAATAAAACAAAACATCTATTGTTAACACGAGAATCACAAAGCATCTGTGTTTTCACAACATTTGATCGAATATTTTAGTGCATATTAAATTTTGTAAGTAGGTAGTAACGTAAGTAAATTACAAGTCTGGTATCAAAATAGGCTGGGAAAATATGAAAAGTTTAGCAAAACATTGACAGTCGTACTAACCTTGGATATAGAAAATTACAGACCTATTTGATGACTTATCAAGAATACAAAATATGAAAATAAGCAGTGGTTTGTTTTGTATTTCAAAGAAAAAATATTAACTAGCTGTGCCAGCCTTCGTTTGCTTGGTCTTAAGTTTATTCATAATATAATATGCATGTATTATACATATAGACTTCTTCTTGAATAATTCTGCCTATTATTGATAACCGCATCAAAATTCATTGCGTAGTTTAGAAGAACTAAGCGTACAGACGAAGAAAGCTACTTTGTTTAAAACTATGTATAAATACAGAAGCTCTCTAACTTGAGTTGGCTAATATGGCTAAATCAATTGCCTTAGCTATTTAGAGAGTTAATGTGGTCGGCCAGTCTTTTTGTCCTAAACACCACATTTCTACTACAACCTAACTTTGGCTCTGGTTAAATATGTCTCTCAGACTGTAACTCACATTAACGATGACATAGTATTATTATAAGCTTAAGACCAAGAGGTAGTTTTGGGTCATAACCATTATGCTAGTTATCAATCCATAGCCCATAATATTGTCTCGAAGCAGAGGTAGGGTAAAAAAAGAATTGTGACGTGTTCAAGTGCTTAATTTAGGCCTTTTTACAGAAATAAATTGGTATTACTGATTTCATTTATTTAAAACTGTATGCACTTTTTTAGATTTAGTTTTATGAAAGTAAATGTAATAAGGTAATTTCTTTTTGCTTAGACAAAATAAATCCTCCGCAATATAAACATCAAATCCTACAGGATTGGGTACACCCAATAACAATATATTTTATGGCTAAACAATAACTGGATTGTTAAGAATGCCTACATAAAGGTTTTGTAACAAATATTTTCCCAGTCATTGAATACAAAAATAGCGCAATATGAAACTGAAAGCGGTTTGTATATGTCGGTTTCAATCAATGATGCCTTTGATATGGGATACAATTTTCCTCAAATGTGGTAGGCACTTAAATAAAATAAGAATTATTTTCAACGTGACTACACATAGGTAACGAAAACTCACATTACATACTCATTCACATAATTTTATGTAATATAAAAAGCATACATTGACATTATGGCAAGAAAAGATGGTGCGAAAATTCGTGGCGATATTATAAAGATCGATAGAAGGGGCTGGGGGACACTTGCATGAACATTGAACATATTTAGGTTCTTACTTTTATTTGATAATTAAGCTGCTACGTCGTTACGTATCTACATTGACTTTTATATTTTTAGGAAATCTCACAGCTGCCTACCTATCATGGCCACCAAAACACGATATGATATGATATGATATAGCGATATATCGACACCAACTATAAAAATATGACAGATATAGACGCCATTTTAATTTTTTATCGAAACAACGGTCATAATATGTGACGTCACCGGCATGGCGATTCAACATGGCGGCTACATTTATCATATTTGTACATTTGGTGTCGATATATCGCTATATCATATCATATCATATCGTGTTTTAGTGCTCATGCTAGGGAGGCTGGTTTCAGTCTAAAAGGCTGCTGTTAGATGTGACTGTTTGATGTTTCAAGCCGCAATAAAGGCCTATAAATAGGTATCGACTAATGGCAAGCGTTATTAACCAGCACCAATTTATAACGTTCCATCCAAAGGACGGATAAGCTAGTAGTAAATATGGCAGGAAAGGTAACACTTCCATTTACAACAGCGGCATTGGTTGCCTAACTTTGATAATCACTATACCCAAGTGTCAGGCTTTACTAAACTAAAAGCATTTGACGTCTATCCAAAAGTAAGACCCACTTGTACGTGATTTACTAATACTAATTTACCATGTTACTTACTCAAAGTGGTAAGGACCAATCTCTTTGACGATAGGAATCGCACCCTTCTGGACCTCCTCAGGGTTGGTGTAGTTAAACATGTACACCTTGAAGTCCAGGGCGAAGGGAATCTTCTCCCACATTGCACGCACGTCAGTTTTCTTGGACAATGCCATTTCCTACAGATAAAAAAAAATTGAAATTAAAATACTTATTTTAACAAAATTACACTCCACCGCTTATCAATTCTAAATGAAAATTACGTGTAGGTAATTGTAAAGACGTTTTAATGTTGGTATGCCTGTTAACTTAGTAATGTCTCCATAAACTCGTCAATAACCCAGCAGTCTCATGAGACCGCATATCAATAGAACTTCTATTGTGTCTCGATTACGTTCAACAAGAGCCTCTGGTACTTTATTGAAAAATTTTATACATTTCCCCAAGAGTGAATTACCAACTTTGCGCAGTATTAAGCTCGGTACGGCAATCTCGGTAAAATAATATTTTGTTTAAAATCTTTTGTTAAAGTAAAGTACCTTTTAGGGATTAAACTTCAAAAGGTAAAACGGTACTCATTATTCGAATCCCCTTATAAGTATAGGATTAGGATAATCATACAGGAATACATTATTGTCTGTCCTACAGCTCTCTACCAGAAAACACCGAGTAACAGAAGTTAAACTTCATACAATGCGCGCTAGAGCAACGCACACATAGACATCGGTCACAGATACGAAATCTCAGACCGCGGCCTGAGCTGTTCCAGCTTGTTCAGAAAATTCGTGTCCGTGACCGACGTCTAAGTGTGCGTTGCTCGAGCGCGCAATATATGAAGCTTATTTCTGTATACCTATAACTTTTATTTATTATGAGTCTGTACGTTATGTAATCGCTTAGGTATTCTTAGTCAATTTATAAAGGTTTCAGACGGTGCCATCACTTTCCTGAAAATTCAAAATGGCGGCCGGACTATTGGCCACATTTGTGGTTGGAAATTAGTTCAAACCTATTTCCATTGGTGGTCGTTCTGAGGCAAACAATGTAGTTATGGGCGTAGAATAATGTCCTTTGACTCACCTACTTCTGTGACAAACGGAATTTGTGGGTAAAGCCCCATTATTGACTAGTAGGTATGACTAGGTAATTATTATATCTATTTACCTATATATGTAAAACTAATTCGGGTTAGTTGCCCCATTTATAAGTCAAGAACGGCTGGACCGATTTTTGTGATCTTTGATTTGTTGAATTTCTCTTCGCTCCAAATAGCAGAATAATTAATGACACATCGGAAAAATTCCCAAAAAAAATTTTTAAAGGTGTTTTAATTAACTTCGTAAAGTTCGCCGCGACAGCTATATAAATTTTAAAAAAATCAATCAATTGAGTTCAAAGGTAAAAAAAATGGGTCTTTTAGTGTGTGTAGATTTGAAATTTGTGTGATGAACAAGCGTTTGTACCTAAATCATCGATGTTTGTATGTTTATTAGTTTCTATCTATTCTCCCTCTCTCTATGTGTGTCTAGTAATTGGTATTATTGTTGGAAGAGTTGCAAAAGTATTATTTTTATCCTTTTAAGAAAGAAGAACTTATTATTTCTAGCATTAAAATGCTCTGCAACATAACAGTGCCTTTGAAATATCACAATGTTTTGTTATGGACGCACTTCAAAGATTATTAATTCATATTAAAATATTTTACTAAACATTTCCAGCACAATGGTTATTATCCGATGACGACCTACATAGCCGAGATGCGAGCATACCGGACTTGGTGTCGCTGTCTCTGAGGTCTCAGGTTCGATTCCCGGTCGGTCAATATAGAAAAAATACCTTTCTATATTGTCTTCGGTCTGGGTGTTGTGGTACCGTCGTTGTTTCTGATTTCTGTAACACGAGTGCTTTGGCTACTTACCATAGGATCAGAGCAATGTATGTAATGTTGTCCAATATTATTTATTATTTATTCAACTATGCAACTCGGTGCTAATTAATTAAAATTGTCAGAATTATGACTACCATACTCAAAATAGAATTAAGAAAGCTTCTCACATAATTATTGCGCAAACAGCAAACCAAAGCTTCGCGATTTCAGGGAATATGGACAACAACATTGGACACCATCACATACATTGCTCTGATCCTATGATAAGTAGCTAAAGCACTTGTGTTGTTGAATTTCAGACTTCAGAGTTTTTTTATGGACCTAGATGCTGTTGCCTAAATGTCTTTACTGCGTTACCGGACATAATGGCGATCTTTGCTCTTCCTCTGCTATATACTCCTTTATTGGTTTATTTTATCTACCACCCCAGGTTGTCTTTTTGTACATACTATGTCTTGTATGTAAGATCTTTTATGTTTTTGTGCAATAAGGAGTGGAACATGACGGTAAAGCTGGCCCGCCGACTTCACGTCACTCAGCGAGCTATGGAAAGGTCAATGCTTAGAATTTCATTAAGAGATAAAATCCAAAACTAAATAAATAAATATCACAAGAAAAAAATAACACTTAAGAAGTTAACCTTGACAGCTGGACTAGTATGAACTGTGACACAGCTGTCAGCGTCTCCGACCCGCCGTACAACAAATATGCTGTTGTGTGTGTGTGTGTGTGTTTCTGTTGTTTGTGTTTATTTAGATAAGAGTCCTTCTGCTTCCTATATCAAGTAGTATATATGTTTATTGTATGTATGTATAATTATTGTTATGTATTTATTTTATTTTATTTTTATTTATTTATTACTGTATGTATACGTTTATGCCATAAATTTATGCAATCCTATTTGTATCAGGTAAGAATTTTAGGAACTCTGCAACACCTTCCCCTTTCTTTAATGGTTGTCCTCTACCTAAAGGTTGTCTGGAAGAGATCGCTATTAGCGATAAGACCGCCTAAATTGTACATCTTTCTGTAAAAATCATGTGTATTTTACTTGTATGGTGTGCAATAAAGAGTATCTATCTATCTATCTTCCTTGTAGTTTAAATGTAATAGCCATTGGTGTATTATTTGCTTACATTGGTATAGCGACAATGACACAACGTCATTGGCACTATTAGCTAAATTGTATAAATGAGAGCTACAAACATAGAATTGTCGTTTAGCAATGGTTGTTTTGTGTGATGGTACAGGACAGATCCTCTTATTCTTGCGCTTTGGTATACTGTCTATGTCTATATGTATATATGGTATGCGTCTATAGTTTTGTGTTTTCTTAAAACTACGTTCATAACGAAAAGTTTCTTTACTGATAGGACTGGACATTCAGTATACATATATAGTAGGTTTGTGCTGTATCTCTTCGGTTTTCCAAGCATTACTTTAAGAATGGCCCTTTGTGCGCGTTCTAAGGGAAGTAACGTCGTAACACCAACACCGCCCCATGCAGTAATACAATACTGGATTAGACTTTGAGCCAGAGCAAAGTAGACGCATAACAGTGTTTTTTGGTCAGCTGAGTTTCTTAATTTTCGGAAAATTGGTATTAATTTTCTTATACGCTTTGTCAAAAACTGGGTTATCCGGTAGAAGACCAAAGTAATAGAATAAAACATAGTTCTAAAATGTAGCAAGCTAAAGTGACAGTGGGCCGGCCACATCTGTCGCAGAATCGATGAAAGGTGAAGTAAGCGGGAGATCGTGCTCTTTGTCGCTCTTTGGAGGCTTATGTCCAGGAGTAGACTGCACTAGGCTGTCACGATGAAAGAATATAATATCTATTCATCTATAGACGATTGGAAGACACTGCTTAAAGCATCTACATCCGGGCCCCGTACAAGCGGGCGAGATCGCACTATGCCAATTGCTAAAGGCACCGATAAGTTAATCCGACCAGTATTAGCACCATCATTATTCAGACTTTTCTGTAATGCAGAGAAGTCTGTGAATACAGATAAGATCACGCAAGTTCTAATTATAGTGTGTTTAATTCAAGGAGGCGCCAGGCTTGTGCAGTGTATTTCGGATAAGGAGCTAACAATATTTATTGATTTATGGAAAACAAACAGCATTTGTATTAGGTTGGGGTAAAAGTTCCTTCGTTTTTTTAACGGCTCTGGGCCGTTTGCAGCGTCTTTCCACAACCATGATTATGTCATCAGTTCACCGGGTCCTACCCGGTCTGCCTACGCTGCGTCTTCGTAATGTTTTATTTATTTGCAGTATACGACGTATGCTTTATGCTATTAGTAGGGAATGCTGCTACACGCATACTATACTGAATTGTGTTATTATAATTCAGCTACACCTGATTTCGTTTTAATTATTCATGTTGTTTTTATGTGGAATTTCGCGTTGATTGTGCTCTGGGACATGCAGTATGCGAGAACTTCGTTAATTTCATGAATTTTTAAAAACCGACCCCAACGTTAAAGCATAACTTTACCTTTTGATTGCTGGTTTGGGTAAAATTAAAACATTTTAACAATGGACTTTCATTATATGAATAGAGTAATACTGCCTCATTTTAGTTTTATCACTTCTGTCACCATCATCATCATCATTTCAGCCATAGGACGTCCACTGCTGAACATAGGCCTCCCCCATTGACTTCCAGATTGGCCGGCTGGAATCAGCCTGCAGCGGCTTCCTGCAAAGTTTTCCAGGTCTTGTGTCCACCTTCTGGGTGGCCGTCCTACGCTGCGCTTGCCGGTACGTCACTTCCTTATTTTAATCATTTTTTTAAGATTAGTGCAATTTTAAAAACGTGACTTAGTTTTAGATTTATTATGTAACTTATAAACCTTAAAAAACCGCACAGAAAACCTAGAATAAAAAGTTTAAAATTACACGGATCAAACATATGAAATATATTTCCAAAATTATTAGTTAACTTTAGAGGAGTGATTCTAATGCTCGAATAAAGCATCTCTTTTAATTACACGAACACAAAATGGCAAGAAATATTTCACATCCCATACTAAATATTACTAAGTTAGAGACGCTATGACCAACCAATCTACAGATGATCTTTAGCTCAAAACACCCCTCTCTTCCGATTTCATATCGCTTCCCGAATACTACTTACCTACCTGGCTACTACTTACCTGGCACGAACAACCTAGATGGTTCTAACCGGTCGGTACAGACTATATTTAATAAAATGCGGATAAAGAACAGAGCAGCAGGGTAAATGTTCCTGTGATGTAGAAATAAAAGCTATGAACCTTTTACTGTACATTTTGTGTCCCTACATCGTACGAGGGATGACTTAGACTATCGTTATTGATGTAGCTTACGTCAATATCATCGACACTCATCATCATCATTTCAGCCATAGGACATCCACTGCTGAACATAGGCCTCCCCTAGATGCCAGGTTGGTCGGTATATGCGGCCTGCATCTAGCGGCTTTTTGCAACCTTTACCAGGTTGTCTGTCCACCTTATGGGTGGACGTCCTACGCTGCGCTTGCCAGTACGTAGCCTCCATTCCGAAACCTTTCTGCCCTGTCGGCTGTCAGTTCTGCGTATTATGAGCTGGGGCACACTGTGGGCGGGCCCACTGCCACTTCAGCTTGCTAATCGACTCTATCTGATCATTAATATTTATTTATTTACAACATAATATATAAATAGATTAAAAACCATGCTAATGAAGTCACAGGCAACACCTATTACTAAAATAACTAAACCGTCAATTGCATGGAGAATAATAAAATTGTTTTATTTTAGATTTCAATGTTTTTCCTTTAGAAAGAGTTTCTGTATTTAAGCCCTTTGTAGACTAGAAAGAACTTAACTAATTAATTAGGACAATAGACAAAAAGTTATGTTTTATACTAGGCTGATATAATATATCGTAGGTATCGTGGACCGCTAGAGAAACATACGTAAAATGTGAAGACTTGTCTGATTTAAGAGACTTATTACCTATGCGATAAGATTGTGATACTCACATGTAATAAAGTACAGGGCGGTCATCTTAACATTAAATACAGACTACGAAGGATGTTGGTTTTATTCCATGGGTAATGTTACTGGCTTTCTTTGTACACTCGTAAGTTAGTCGTATTTGAGTTAATTACGGCCAAGTTATTCGGCTACTATTTTCTCTGTCCAACTAATGGTCAAACCGTGCATGTAAGAACTAAGACCAGTGCAGCGTCTTGTAACTTCCCATACGAAAACTTAAACATTTTTGGTGTTTCGGAGATATATATTTTTTACAGACGGTGTCTCTAATATTTACATTTACTATTATTTTGCTATATTTTTGATTATCCAGAACGTAAAAGCTTAAATAAAACGACAATTATTTTGAAGTTAGACTAATCTTTGTGATGGATTCTCTGGAGTAAAAAAAGCAATCATGTTTTGCAAAGCCGACAAGTATTATGAAGGAAAAAATAAATATTAATGTTTATTCAGAATTCAAATACCTTTTGTTTTAAAAATAGAACGCGTCTACCCGTATTTTAGGGAACGCCCTCCATAATTTGAATTTTCAACTCCTTTAATATGATAATTTATTTATTTGCTTGTCCTTGTTAAAACTCATTTTTAAGTTGATAAACAAAATAAACTTTACCTTTCATTAATTATAAAATTGAATCCTGAATAAATTGTTTACATAATTAATGAGAGACATTTTAAACAGACTTCTTAAAAGCTTAAGACAATCTACTTTTCTGGAAAAAAATATTGTTTGACGTTTTTTTGTGCTATGTTTTTTTATTGTTGACAAGGGAAAATGTATTACGAGTAATTAATGGACATTAAACAAATCCGTGGTTTAACGCGTGACGTACCTACCAACAAAAAGTTAAATAAAAATGATGAAACCAACTTAAATTAAAAACTGTACGTTTTGCGAAGCATATTGTCAATTTATAAAAAAAAATATCAAAAAATAAATTGTGTTAATCTTTAACATTCCTACTAATTACACCTTAATATTTATTAATCAAGAACTTGATTATTCAGTTAAATTACTTCATCGTTTCAATTGTATTTTCTACTTTAATAAATGGGTGTCAATATCAATTTATAAGGAAAATAACTGGCCTACGTCTAATAGGCGGGGTATTTAAGAATATATTATTAGACGTAAAAATGGAATAAAAAATACGGCACTTTACTTGTCCATCACACATGGACCGTCTCACGGTAATTGACTTTACAATTGGCACTAATGATACGTTCTTAAATACCCAGTACATACTTATAAAGTCACAGAGACAAACAAACAATAATTAATAAGTGGACCGCCTATCTGATAAATGGGTGGAACAGGGCATTAAAGACGGACTGGAAAATACTAGTTACCAGTTATAAAATTATAAAAAAGCAGGACGCTATGTTATCTAACAATCAAGCAAAAAGCATGGCTCCCTTCTATTTATTTAATGAAAAAGTCGTGTTTAATTTGAGTGTCTCAAAGTGACTTTCGAAAGACTAGGTAGGATAGAATGGGTACGGTTGTAATATTTTCTACTAAATTGTATATCACACTTTGACTTCAGCTATTATCCATGAGTAAGGTATATAAAATAAAAAGGTGGTTCTTTGGATAGCCAATTTGGATGGTGGTTCTTTGATTTTGATGCTAATCTATAGAGATTAGCATCAAAATCAAGCATCTAATTACAACAGTTTAGAAAATATTACATGATTTCTCAAGTGTGTAATTGTCGCACAAGACTAAGAATCGTGTCGGGACTTGTCATCCATGCGTTTTTTCTCTTGTATCCATCACTGTGCGGCTTATAGTTTTTGAAATATTCAAGTTGTTACAACTGCACCCTGTTACAACCGTACCCAGTTTACCCTACATTATTTTCAAAATGCCTAGAAAAATTTTGTTTTTGGTATCTAATAATATGCGCTTATCGCTTCATCTTGAAATCTAGCGATTTGCTTTTACTACCTTTAACGGAAACAACATTGTGCTATCTTAAGACGTGGGTAGTAAGTTCAATTATTCGCATGACTTGCTTTCTACAAATACCTGTACATCCGTCTCATATTCATGAATTTGTATGTTATGTCACTTAATATAAAATGCCTGCCGCGCTAAAGAATACTCGTACATGACGCCAGATGAAACATGTTGGGCAATAAAAATATTTGAGTCACCTCATCTGTATCATGTTTCTAAGCAAATAAATTTATTATATTTCATTTCACAGCAAATTTTTGGTTGACAGAATGGGATATACATATTTTCTTTCATGTTACGTTATATTAGGTATGATTATTTGACACGATAGTCCATATGTTTTAATACGGTAGGAAGTAGTTGCCTTGTATTTTTTGGTATAAAATCTGGGGCGTAGTAGACATAATAAAACACTGGAATGAAAATGACAGACATTTTCACCATGTCTTCATGTCTAGTGCTAGATGTTTTATTTGAATAAAGCACGCATGTAGCAACGCCATCTACATTCTCTTTTATAGTTTACTTGGGAAAGGAACGGCAGAAAATGGCTCTATAGCGGTGGTTTCTACTTCTGACGGGCAGTATATAATATGAGTACATTTACCTTCTTCAGCTGACTCTTGAGGATGACAGGGAACAGCACCCATCCGAACATGATGCCGAAGAGGCCCGCGCCCATCATCCCTAGACCGATCTTTAGCGGCTTTTGAAGCAGCATTTTTAGGAACTTTCACCATACACGTTTAAGCTGAAATAATTTTGATTAATAATATTTGTTGCATTCGTTGCTTTTAATGTGCGTAAAAGGGTTTTTAATTTGGGTTTAACTTAAGAGCCATTTCACAAAATCGCGCCGTTTGTATGGAGCGCGCGCTTGTGCATTGAAAATTTTGGATTTAGGGTAAGTTGGAAGTGGAAGCGTTTTTGATCCTAATTACCTGAGAGGATTTAAAAAAAAAACATATTTCAAATAAATAAAGATCAAAGGTATTGTGACACAAACTTTTAATTGTAAATATGCCTTATTTAAAACAAAAATCCTGAGTAAACTAGCCCAATTTTTCTAAATAATTCACAAATTGTTTCATTTTATTTCGCCTTATTGTGATAATAAATCTATATTGTCGTACATTAAACGTCAACAAAATTATATGTCTGATTTTTTGATGTATTTATTCAGCAATAATAATGAACGTAAATGAAAGATTTAGTTGCTTGAAATTGACATGGCAAACACTTTTCGTCAATCGAGGTGGCGGGTTTGATAATTTTATAAATAAAAAATTGTGTTATTTGCACATGTGCTACATTAAACGTCTAAACCAAAGATTAGGCTTGCTTTTGCATGTATTTAACATTCTTAAAATCTTTCCTAAGGTCGCAAATTAGGCGCTGGAAATATTCGATTTTGCGCTAAAAATGTGAAATGGCTCTTAATTCATAAAAAATAATATGGGTATCAAAGGTTTCTATGAAACACATTTACAAAATAAAAACTTGTAGCTCTAGAATCTAACCAACCAGGTTCTCCAAATAAAAAAAAACATTAATGTTCAAACTCTTTAGTTGCTGTGTTTTAATTTAAAATTTAAGAAATATGTAAGTAATTTTTAATAATTGTTTTCATTGGTACCTACTTTATTACATAAGATTGGATACGTAAGATATTAAACGTAGTTTTTAAAACGAATGCTTTTAGACTGACACCTATATTTGAATACCATTTTTTATTCTAACATATTATTATAATGAAATGGGACTTAATTTTAAAAATTCTAAAGAGAACTCTTTTTCTATACATGATAATAAAATACTGACTTCCATTAAGCAATGCATAAAGATCGTTTGTCATTCCCTAGTGAAAATTACATTTCATTTCATTTCCATAGTAAAATGCGGTAATTGCTAATTGTATTAAGGTCAAAGAGTGCTCATTGATTAGTTCAATCGATAGAAATTGCACAGGTGGGCACAGAAAAGAGTTCACACGACTTGACTTTCATGGTCATAGGTCATGACTAAGGCTGTCCCATTGATTACGTTAGAGCATATGGTGTATAAAAGCATTTAAAACAATTTTGTGCAACGACCGCTTTTTCCAAGTTTTCCCCTATAATAAAAAAAAGGGATTTAAAACAAGAGTATAATCTTAAATTAAGTAAACTAACGTCATCTGCAGAAAATAAAGTATCTAGAACTATTTAATTTAAAAAGTCTGTCGGATGTGCACTTATAAATTGTAAAATATGTAAAATAATTAATTTATCTCAGGTTTTTGTTGTTTTCAGAGTAGGTAATTGTAATGTCTAATTAGTGCAAATTAATAATTTTAAACAAGCATTTTGACTATTAAATATAAAAGTAAGTTAGTTTTAGTAAATTGTAATTCATACTGTATTGTTTTTTAAATATAATTTTTATAAATTAACCCGCTATCCCATAAAAAAAATATTAAGATGATTCTTGTTTCTTTATTTATCAAGCACAGCTAAAATATGCAGCTCTGGGCCTAACAATCAGCTCTCATATTATTTCACCTTTATATGTTTTTTATGTAATAGAGTTAAATGTTAAGATAACACTGATTAGGTGCATAAAAAAAATCGGCTCATTTCATCTCTTTTACTCACTCTGAGATAAGTAGAAGAGGCGGTTAGTGCCTGAGAAGGATGTATAGCTATTGGATTAAAACTGCTAATAGATCTCAATATCTCACTATCTATAGGCCTATAATAAATTTCAAGGCAAACCATCGATAGTTCGGCAACACTAGTAACACATAATTTTTTTTATTTTAGAACTGCCCCTAATGTTGTTTTATTCTTTTACTTATAAATAAGACATGTAACAACCATAATATTTTTTTCCATTTTTGTAGTTTTTATATTTAGTAAAAATCGTTTTCGATGCCAATCTTCGAATTATTGAATACATTATGTCAATAGACGACAACTGCAGAAGGCAAATGCATGGCACGTACACAAATACATTTGGTTTCGCATTATAAATTATTTTGCAAGCAAGCCAAAGTATATAAGTTTCGCGTAGTCTAATTTTTCAAAACATCTGCAGAGGACACCAGAGAAATAACTTTTAGCTTTCGAGATGAAATAAAGCTTGCAAAATTATGTCGGGACTTCAACAAGTTATTAAAAACACATCTGTCTTTTTAGTTTCTATTAGAATTATATGTAGTTATAAAAGTTTGTAAATGTTTTTTAAAGCACATCTATTTTTAAATTGTTGCAATTTCTAGACGCACTAGGACAAAGTTCGCTCGTCGACAGTTTTTGTCGCAATCTGCTTATATTTATAATACAATACATAAAAAACTTGACATATACAATTTGAAAACTCGTGAATGCAAAATTAAAATAGAAAAATGGTTAATTGGTCTTAGCTACGATAAAACAGAAAAAAATATTCAACACACACACTAAGGGACACCTGTACTCCTTAAGTATAAAAAAGGCAGTTATTAAACACTAAAATTATTTTAAAATATAACACTCAACTAAATACATACAATGTAAACACTAAAAGTAACAAATTAAAACATTGCATAACCATGTTAAAAATTAAAATAGATAAGTATAAAAAGAAATTACAAACATTAAATTAAAGTAAAATAAAAAAAATATGCAAAATAAGTAAAAATAAATAAACATCATAATAATAGTAATAAATAAATAACTTAAAACATACTCAATAGAAATAAAACAGTTATAAAGGGGACATGTAATACAATATGCTAATTAAGTAAAAAAGGAATAAATAAATAAATTAAAACATACACATAATAGAAACAAAAATTTAGTTAAATCACGTCCTCTCTCCTCGTTATCCAAAAATAAATAAATTAAGGAATGTTATTAGTCTTACTTTTGGTTTTGTAGTAGATAAGTTTTATAACTCTGTTAAAAGTGTAATAAATTATGGTTATTTACATGTAGCATTGTATAAGATAACATCATGTAGCATTATATTAGATATGTAAGAGCGGGGCCTCCTGACACAAGCATCAGTTGCCTAAAAGGATGGTCCCAACCACAGATTATTGTCAGACGCTACATGAAAAGAAATAAATATTTTTCATTATCTTTTTTTTTTTCATTACTAAAATAAATGTTGTCATATTTATGGGACCTAAAAAAGCTAAGTAGATCTTGTTTCAAATTTAACTGTGTTTTATGTTAATCTTTTTTAGTTCTGAATAGAGTAAAACGTAAATTAACATTAGGTGCTATTTATAGTTTTTTTAGTTAGGATCCTGTAGTCATTCAAACATCATAATAATCAATTAATCTACGAGTAAGCGTTGTAACAGATTTCGCAATTCTTATTTCGAGATTATTTTATGTTTTAATTTTAAAACTGCCAGTGACATCAAAGATTCTGCATCACTGAACAACCAATTACGTTACATTTCTGTTTAATATTGTGACAAAGATTTTCTTACGCTACGCATCGCTATCATCCCCTTTGAAGTTCGCTTATGTATTATGTATTTATTTAACTTTGCAAAACTTTCACAAAAATACGATTTGTGGAAGTGACAAATATGATTGGACAGTAATTTATAAAACGGTTACAAGAGTGACTATAATAACAAGTTAAAAATATTTGATACTAAGTTATTAAGTATCTGTTTTATTAATAATGCTACTATGAGATATGTTGGCAGTTAATACTAACTTTTAAAAGATTTTCTTAAGGCAAAAAGGAAGCCAAGTGAACCGCATTTAGCGTCAACTCGTGCGAAATCTATTCCGTGCTATGCTTCTCGCAGACTAAACATCCAGCGACGGGCAAGTGGGCATGAAACGTCGCCTTTTCGTGGCGCACAAAAACACCTGATTATCAAAGTATCCGCTCATAGAAAAATAGGCGCAAAAAGTGAAATCTAGTATAGATTCTTAGTTTGTTAATTAATTTTAAAAAAATCACAAACAAAATGCACAAATGCTATAAATGATTATGCGAAGTTTGAAATCTCGTTTAAAATTATATAAGATCGCATTATTCGGGGTTCTTTGAAATATTTATTAGTGTTTATACGAACTGTTAAATAGTATTTAGATACTACGAGCAAAATTTCAACATATAAGTTACAGGATATATTAATTTTCACATTTCTTATCCAGTATTTACGCCAGAAAATTTTTGCAAAAACACCTCTTCTACGTGTATTTTCCTTAACCGTCGCCTTAAATTAATTACTTACATTATTATTAAAAAGAAGTATATAAAGAGAATTGTTAAATAAAATCGACAAAGTAAGAATTAGATACATACATGAGCGCAGCAGTGCCGCCAACAAGACAGTCCCTCGAAGTGTAGCCGTCGATGCATTGCCTCAATCGAGGGGCGGGCCGCAGTACACCGGCAGACAGCAGTTACGCGACCCGCAGTATAGAGTATTCATTCTAATAACTAGCTGTCCTGGCGAACTTGATACCGCCTTATTTATTTTTTTCGTGATTTTTTAAATGTTTTATTAGTTATTCTGCTATTCGGGACGGAGACAAATCCAAAAAATCATAAATCATAAAAATCGGCGGTGTAACTAACCCGACTTTGTTTTATAGATTTACGGTTATAAAGCATTAGTTTAGTTAGATAACATAGTTGTTATAACGTTTAATGTTATGGAAAAGGCTTGTTCGAGACTGTATAATTTAATCCCTAGATATTACCGGTAGATTACCTTTGTGTGTAAATAGACATAACAGACAATAGATAGTCTTCAACCACCCGTGACTCTTAAACTTAAATAATGAGATCTCTACAGAATTTAAAGTGGAGTGGTTTAAAGTTACATTAATGCAGAGGCACTATTGCTATTTCAGGGCTTACACTTAGCCTGAGCACTCAACTACATTAAGAGACAAAGCCACTGCATAACTAATCGTAAAAAGTGATCAATTTAATTTAAAGCAAATGATGACATTACACTTTTATTTTATTTCAATTATAGTACTCCTAGCTCATGGTTGACACATTAACTTTGTATAAGTCATAAGATTTTAATTTAAGAAAGTTTATTTTTACTATTATAGCTAAAACCGTTAAGTAAGTTCTAGTAAAAACATATCCACAAGCGCTTGCGAGTGTACAAGGCCCGCCTCTTTGACAATAGGTACACTAGCCCCTCGTACGTCACTGATCGAAACACCATGAAATTACCCCGGCATAGATTATAATTTGTAAGGTTTTCAGTAGGGACGTTCAATTGAATACGGTTTAAATATACAGGGTGGCCAGAAAAGTGAAAAATGTTTTTTGTTGTCTCGTGTAAAATACATAGGATACCTCATACCATTCAGATACCTCTCGTATCTGAATCACCCCTATGTATTTTCTATGATTTTTCGTAGTTTCAGTAGAAGAAAAATTTCTAAAAAAAAAGTGGAAGGTTTCTTATTTTTTTTTTTCATGCAGCTAAATCTCTATGAACTGTGCATTTATGTATAAAATAAACATTAATAATAAATGAGTAGTACTTCTTCTTCTTCAGGTATTTCGATTATCCAGCGTTTCGGAAATAATGTTTCTTTCTTGTGTCCAGCATCAAAATCTTTAAAAAAATATATATCATCTGACCTATATAAATGACCATTGATGTCGGTCCGAGTACAGGAGCAGAGCACGAAGGCGATTCCTCTGCAGCGCGGCGTAAGGCAGGGAGATGTTATATCTCCGAAACTGTTCACCGCTGCATTGGAAGACGCTTTCAAGCTCCTGGAATGGAAAAGATATGGCATCAACATCAACGGTGAGTACCTAAATCACTCACCTTTGGTTTGCCGACAATATTGTGGTCATGGCAGAATGGGCTAGTTTCCTAAAAAAATCTAATTAGTCTGTCAGTTGGATCAACAGAAATTATTGGACACGTATTTTTTATTTTCTAAATCAAACAAAAAAATATGAAGATATAGCCCGTTAAAGTTCCGCGTAACGTCACGCCTTACGGCACTTTTTAGCAAGACGTGACGTCACTCCTAAACTTTGATGGGCTTTATCTTCGTCATTTTTTGTTTGATTGACAAAAGACAAAATATGGGTCCAATATTTTTTGATAATCTAACTGACGGACTAAATAGAATAATCATTTGTTGACCCAGGAAACTAGTCTATTGCTTAAAGATCTCAGCACAATGCTCAATGGCCTTAGTCGAGTTTCCTAATAACGTAGGCCTGCGGCTGCACATTGACGAAACCCGATGTTGTGCCCTACCCAGTATCCGTTGGGAGCTCTACTTTTGAAATTTTTTGACAAACATGTCTTCTGTTCATCATGACAAGTGATCTAGTTGGGTAGATCCAATTTTGAGAAGGAGATCAATCGTCCAATCCAACTCGGCTGGGCAGCGTTCCGGAAATTACACAACGTCTTCTCGTCCAATATACCTCAGTGTCTAAAGACGAAAGTCTACAATCAGTGTATGTTACCAATGATGACTTATGGAACTAAAACGTGGCGTCTCACTATGGGCCTCATAAGAAAGCTCAAGGTCGCACAGCGTGCTATGGAAAGGGCTATGCTCGGTGTTTCCTTGCAAGATTGATTCAGAAATGAGGAGATCCGTAAAAGAACAAAAGTCCTTGACTTAGCCCAACGGGTTAGTAAGCTGAAGTGGCATTGGGCGTGGCACATAGCACGTAGAACTGGCGGCCGATGAGGCAGAAAGGTTCTAGAATGAACCGACAAGCGCAGCGTAGGACGTCCATTCACAAGGTTGACAGACGACCTGGTATAGGTCGCAGGAAGACGCTGTATGCAGGCCGCTTCCAACCGGCCAATCTGGAAGTCAATGGAGGCCTATGTTCAGCAGTGAACGTCCTATGGCTGAAAAGATGATGATGAAGATGTCAAATGACACGCTGTTACGATTTACAATAGAATGGAATAGAAAATCATTTATAGAACATTGAATTTTAGATTGAATGTCTACAAATCAAATACATTTAATTATCACCAATTACTCGTAGCTATTACGACTATATAACGAATAAACCTACTTAGACGTTTACAAACTTTTATAACTTAGGTACTAATGCTCGTGCTCATCATAGAAACATTTGCCCCTTTCGGGATTCGAACCCGCAACCGCTCGGCTTTGTAGTCCGGAGCGAAAATCACTGCACCACTGTCGTCCTTACTAACCTTAGAAGGTTACAATGCGTTATCTTTGTGAACTTTTAATGGGATGGGACCGTAATAGGTAAGCAGCCAATTGGAAACCACAGGCAAAACTTATCTTAGATGCCAGCGCGTTGTTTTTTAAACGATTTTTTTGCTCTAACTTTAAAAGGGTAATATTTAAAACGTTAACTCACTGTTTGCAAACTGTGAATCGGGCCCGTGTTAAAATCCCAAATAGAGGGAAAAAGGTTTATAGAAAAAGAAAACAAATTGTAAGTATAATAGGTATTATGTGTGTATATTATATATTTATCAACTATTATTGTTTTGCTATTTTTGTGTATTATATGTAAGTATTTTTTTTATTTTTGATTATTTGACTTACGCACTCTTTTGCTCTCGCACTACGTTACCCCACTGTATTAAAACTTAATTTCCTCTGCCCTAAGGTTGTCTGGAAGAGATCGCTTTTGACGATAAGGCCGCCTGATTGTACATAACTGTGTCTTGTATGTAATAACCTTAATGTTTTTGTGCAATAAAGTGTCTATCTATCTATCTATCTATGTGGTGGCATGAAATTCCCCTCGGAGCCTGAGTCCAACTAAAACCTAGAGGTTTGATGCCATCGGTTAATCGGGAAGAATTGTATGCTACTAGCAGGCAGATATTAAAAGCCTTAATTTCACTTAAAATTTACAATTATTTCCAATTTAAATTTACGATACAATAAAACATTTAAAATGATAATATTAACCAATACCAGCCGACATTAAACGCGGATTACCGCCTGCTCCCCGCGATAAGCCGGAATAATGTCCACTTGCTTGAATTATTCGCCACATCTTGACAAATTGCTTCGTAAAGCTTTAAAATCTGGGAGCGGATTTTGAGATAATAAATCAAGTTAAACTTAAGCGGTGGTAGCTTAGTGGTCAAGAAATCGGGGTCTCACTTAGGATCCTTGGATCGTGAGTTGGCATCCCTCCTATCTCTGGGTTTTTGGGAATCTATGTACGGATTTATATCACTTTTTTGACGAAAAGTGTAATGTTGAGCTAATTACGAAGCGACAGCCGGAGGACCGAAAAAAAAAAGAAATTACTCAATATCTAATTAAATTAAAAAAAAATACAATAAAACTAGTTCCTATAACTAATTGACTCGATGTTAGATACGAAGTAGTAGTACGAAGAAGATGGCACTGGCCTGATGTCCGGCGGCTTGCTCACGTTAGCGGCGCACAAGCGCTGTGTCAGCGTTTCCGTGATCTTGCAATATCTGGTGTGCTCTTGTTGTTAGGCGCCCGGTGTCAGCAGTATTCGTAATGGTATAGTCAGTAATTCCTACACCCTCAGATCAGCAACTATTTGAAAACGTTCAGCGAAAGTTGGTTGGTTTGTGTCTACAGGGTTTCCTTGCTTTTTCATTTCAGGTTTACTTGAGTTCCCGTATTCGTGAGTTTCAGGCTTCGTGGGATTAGCGTCACGGGTACGATTGCAGGTGAGTATCCGACGTAACATGACTACGAGGTACTGAGTATAGTTACATTTATTACTTCGCCGTAAAAAGATATAGTCGCATGATATAACGTCTCAGTTGAAGGTTCCCAGATTTGCACTGGCATCTGTAGCGCTATTTTGTCTTGGATGCTGAGAAAACTGTAGGTCGATAGAGTGTAAATTGATGTGAGATGCATCTTTAGCTTGCATTTCAATATTCGGAATCGTCCTTTTATCTCGTCGTTATTATTGATTGTAGTAAATTCGGGTATAGATAGATAGCAGTTAATCGGGATAGTGACGAAGTAACTTCTTTGTAGCTGAATGTAGTCTTTTCGGCCGGTGAGGTGTATCTTCTTTAGATGTGGTAGCGTCTCCCTCATCTAGCTTTTCCATTGCTTCTTTGTCCATTGTTATATTGCCTAATTTACAGGTTATCTTGAGTGATTGTCGCGAGATGAGTGCTGAATACAGTAAGGTACAGTGCGTATTTGATGATTGGCGTCTTCTTCACAGAGATAGCCGGAAGGTAACTCGGGCATTCTGCCTCTATATGTACACGAACGCATTCTCGTTGGTAGGTGTAGTAGGCCCTAGCCTTACCCCGACCGTACAAAAATGTTATAATCCAAGCAAACCTAATCCGCTGTCTAATCTGTGCTTCCTGCTGAACAACGAACGAGGCTCTGATGTACCAGTGGTAGAAGTTTTCTTGAGCTCGCCTGCTTAAGTAATTAATTGGGTGCCATCATTCTGCCAACCACCACCATCAAACATTTTTGCTATGTCCCGGATAGACTGCATATTTATCTTACCTTTTGGTATATGTTAGTAGTATACCTAATCAGTTACTTTTGGAGTCAGTGCAAGCTGATCAGAGTTTGAATGTTTTCGTTGTACCGACTCCAAAAGTAACTTAGGTGTTAATATTATTTTTAGTTTTTTATGTTTTGAAGTCGGTTTTTTTTAAATAAAATTTATTTATTTTATCTATTTTTAGTGATAAATTAGGATTTATTATATTATTTAGGTTAGGACCTAACTGCTAAAAACCGATTTCATCCTCTTTTTAACCGACTTCAAAAAAAGAGGAGGTTCTCAATTCGTCGGAATCTTTTATTTTTATTTTTTATATATGTTCAGCGATCATTCTTTACTACGTTGACCGATTTCGATAATTATTTTTTTGTTTGAAAGGTAATATTTTCAAAATAGTTCCATATAAATTTGGTTAAATTCTGATGATGGAATCTATAAGAA
The DNA here is from genome assembly GCA_963576865.1 of Anania hortulata. Classification (NCBI taxonomy): domain Eukaryota; kingdom Metazoa; phylum Arthropoda; class Insecta; order Lepidoptera; family Crambidae; genus Anania; species Anania hortulata. Next base: position 6,888,468 of record OY756400.1, read on the forward strand.
AATCATCAAACATTGCATGAACTTCGTACCACGCCAACTGATTTTAGTATCTATCTTACCTAATATCTTTGCCAAATGTGGACCGATTTTGATGATTCTTTTAATGAATAGCTTATACTTCAAAGATATTATAATAAAACATTTTAGGAAAAAAATTCACCCCTAAGAGTGGAAAAATAGGAAATGAAATCGGTGTTAAGCAGTTAAATTATGTTTGCACTCGTAAGATTTGTTTTGATTAGGATTTATCACTAAAATAGATGTAATAAGTAATAAAACCGACTTCAAAAAACGAATACGCTAAAAATAATCTTAACACTTAAGAACCTAATCAGTTACTTTGGAGTCTGTGCCAGTCGATGAGAGATTCTATGTTTTCGTTTGTACCGACTCCAAAAGTAACTGATTAGGTACTTAAGTGTTAAGATTATTTTTAGCGTTGTAGTTTTTTGAAGCCGGTTTTTTTTTTATATAAAATTACTTTCCACCCTTAGGAGTAAATTTTGTTCAATTTTTTTACCATATCATATCTTTGAAGTATTAGCTATTCAATAAAAAAAAAACATCAAAATCTGTTTACATTTGTTAAATTTTTTTTGAAGTCGGTTAAAATGGTCTATCACAGAGTTACAAAGGTCTGATGGATGGCAACCGCTCCGAATTATTTCGAGAACACAGCAATTAATACATTTTCAAGTGCGATAACCATCTTAGCCTATTACAGTCCATAGCTGGACGTAAGCCTTTCCCAAAGTGGGCCAAAGAGTACGATCTACTGCTTTTTTCATCCAGCTATCCTGCCAGACATCTCCCTAAGGTCTGGCGCACATTTGTTTTTTTTTATTTTCATGGCTGCGATAGATTTTTTTTAGGTTAAGCTTAGGAGTGGCTTAGGTATTAATTATCAATCATCATTATTAAAATTTTCAACATTACAAAAAAGGTAACTGTGGTTGTACTTTTTCAAAACATGAAACACAACAATGGGAAACCCGTCATTACTTTATTATATTTTTCAAGAACACTCTAACCACTTTGCATTTTATATTGGACTTTTACAGTAGATTCTCCACTTGACGGACATCAAAGGGGTTGAGTGTTAATATTTAACTAGGAAAGTTTTTATGGGTCATTCTGTACTCTGCGTTACTAAACGACGCGACACAATGAAATGCAATACAATAATAGTAGACAAGAACACATGTCAATAATCAACGTAAGATAATTTCTACAGTAATTTTTTCAACTATCGATAATTTTGTATCGATAGTTGACCTTGAAAACTAGTAACAATATCGATAGTGCTTCGATAGTATCGATACTGTCGATGTATCGATAATCTCGATAATATCAATATCAAAAGTTAACTAATTCTGTTGATTGGAAGCAATAATATATGACTTTTGATAGAATATCGATAGGCAAATTTAATTTACAGCATCTATGTACTTAGTATGGCCATAAATACTGTTACAATTAAAAATAAACAAAATATTGCATTTGAATTTGGAATCTGTCATTTTTGTATGATTGTTTATTGAGTTTTCTCATTTTGGCGCCAATACATTGTACAATATTTTGCGAAATTAAAATGGAGTGGGGTGATAAAGAGAACCGAATCGCTGTGATTGCATTACACAAAGTAGGTATGGAGCCAAATGCAATTTGTATACGCTTGGTATTAGTAAAATGTCTGTGTTCTGGGCTATTAATAGGTACAATGAAACCTCCTCTGTTTGTGACAGAAAAAGATTTGGCCGTCCACGTAGTGTTCGTACAAAAAAGGTGGTCAAAGCATTAAGGAAAAGAATTCGAAGAAATCCTGTCCGAAAGCAAAAGATTTTATGTCGGGAGATGAAGATATCACCTAAAACCATGTCGCGTATTTTAAAAGATGACTCTTATAGGCTGCAAGTCCTAAACTTGCAGCCTATAAGAAACGTACTGGTCATTTCTTAACTGATAATTTAAAAAAGAGTAGGGTGGTAAAATCGAAACAACTACTGATGCGGTAAACGCAAAGGGAGATCACAGAAAAAAATTGTTTACGGATGAGTTTTTTTTTACAATTGAGCAACATTTTAACAAACAAAATGACCGTATTTATGCTCAAAGCTCTAAGGAAGCCTCTCAATTAGTCGACAGAGTGCAACGTGGGTAATATCCGACTTCAGTGATGGTTTGGTAGGGTATTAGCTATGTAGGAGTGACTCAGTCATCCTTTTGTGAAAAAGGTATCAAAACATCGGCACAAGTGTATCACGATACCATTCTTGAGAAAGTAGTGAAGCCCCTTAACAACACTTTGTTCAATAACCAAGAATGGTCCTTCCAGCAAGACTCGGCGCCGGGTCATAAAGCTCGGTCTACGCAGTCTTGGTTGGAAACGAATGTTTCGGACTTCATCAGAGCTGAAGATTAGCCGTCGTCTAGTCCCGATCTTAATCCGCTGGATTATGATTTATGGTCAGTTTTAGAGAGTACGGCTTGGTCTAAATGCCATAATAATTTGGAGTCCCTAAAACAATCCGTACGATTGGCAGTGAAGAATTTTCCCATGGAAAGAGTGCGTGCTTCTATTGATAACTGGCCTCAACGTTTAAAGGACTGCAGCCAATGGAGACCACTTCGAATAAGCTTTTTATATTTTTTTATATATATTTTTTATATTTATGTATAAAACTAACACACTGTAAAAGTAATAAATGTTATTTGCAATAGATTTTTTTTTCTTTGTTTCAGTATTTATGGTAAGACTAGGTATATAAAACAAAGTCGGGTTAGTTACACCATTTATAAATCAAGAACGGCTAGACCGATTTTGATGATCTATGATTTCTTGGATTCGTCTGAGTCCCAAATAGCAGAATAACTATTAAAACAACGGAAAAATTTACGGAAAAAAAGGGACGAAGAGGCGGTACGAAGTTACTACTACAGCTAGTTATTCATAAAAAGTTGCTAACCAACATATAAAGCATTATTTAGCTAATTGACAACTTCAGCCAGAAGTAGGTAATGATTAAAAAAGACTGTACTTTTTGCATGGAGCCTGGCATACCTAAAATTGCAAGTACTTTGGTGAACACAGATGAAACGTACGTCATTGAAAAAGAAAATAATTACAAACAACAAATAATCTTTGTCAAAATGTCGTAAATGATAACTTGGTTTAGAATTTCAGTTTGCATCGTTTCAAAATAACGTAATTTTAGGTACTTGCATGTTGAATGCGGGCCGCTTCGAACCGGCCAATCTGGAGATCACTGGGGGAGGCCTATGTTCAGCAGTGGACGTCCTGTAGCTGAAATGTCACTTTGATGTGTTTTTGTGCCAAATAAAATTTATTCTCATTCTTATTCTTATTATTAAATGATGACGATGATGAGATACTTGCAACTGTAGGTATGCCAATGAGGTTCGACTTCGAGGCCTTTTGTATTCATAAACGTTGCTTAGCTGAGCTCTTCTTTTTCGTAGGAATGGTTGGCTGTCTGTGTTTGTTATTCTTGACAAATATCAAAATAAAAATATTTGAGGGTAGCGTTTTCTAAGTTTATGCTTACGACACACATTAGAAACTTTTGACTAATTGAAACTAAGAATCAAAGTAAACTGTTGGATGGACGCCATTTTGATGATTAACTTTTAGGACAGGTGCAGCGGTTGTTTAATTAAGTCAAGCTCCAAAGCAAAGGCTTTGGACGCAACCGGGATCGACCGTATAGATAAAGAGGAGGAGCAGCGGTGGTTCATTTGCTTGCTACTTCAACTTGCTAATCCGTACCTGACATAGTTTTACGTGGTCAGTGCCCCATGCCGGCAAGCGCAGCGTAGGACGTTCACCCACAAGGTAGACAGACTACCTGGTGAATATTGTAAGAAGTCGCTGAATGCAAACCGCTTCCAACCGGCCAATCTGGAAGTCACTGGGGGAGGCCTATGTTCAGCAGTGGACGTCCTATCGATGAAATGATGATGATGAGCCGCAGAGATGAACCATGAGCCATCGCTGAACCCTAAATAGTGCCTAAGCAGTGTCGTTTTTAAGTTGAACTCTATACAGTAGAAACAAAAAAAGGTTGAAGTAATATTATTTTAAAAGCTTATGGTCGACTAAAAGAGCTGTTTTCTAAAGCTGAGAAATTGGGTTTTGCTCGAGTTTATTTAATTCAAATCGTTGTATTCTGAAGTTTAAAAATAATATTGAAATAGGATACCTGAGCGTATGGGTAATGTATTTATTCTGTATTCAGTAATGTACTGTTGATTTTAATCCGTTCTTCATTTTCGAATTCGGCCGAGGGATTATTTATTTAATTACCGATTAAAATGCTCTTTTCATTTTACTTGATGTCCGAATATAAGTAGTTTGAAATGTTTTTATAGAATATTTTGTGGGAACCTTTTTGAATAAGTATTTATGTTACGCTCAAAGATCGAAAATGCTCACAACGTGGTCACAATAAAACCTCCACATGGCGAAATTCGTGTTATGGCGCTGACGACGCGTTGTGGTAATCACAGAAGACCATATAGCGAAATTCATGTCGTGGCTGACATGCTATTCGACCTCAACGCGTTGTGGCAATGAAAAATAAACATGAGTCGTTTGATAATATGCACTTTGGTTATTGATGACTTAAATTAATTACTTCCATTAGAAATTACTATAATTGTTAAAATTAGTATTTTATTTATTTATTTATTTAGACTTTATTGCACAGATTAAAAAAATCATACAAAAGGTGGACTTAATAGTATTTTGATGTATTTATTTTTACAGGAACGATTACTGTGGCATTTTGAGTTAGATTTTATATTGTTTAAGCGACACATGCACTTTTGATCAATACAGTATCTTTTGTGTATACAGTATCATTACAAAAAGCACATTATAAACCCTTGCTTACTTCCAGAAGACAGGTCGTGATATGGTTAGACCAATTAATCTCAGAACGCGTCATGGCTTTTCTTCATTGCCGCAATTCGTTGAGGTCGAATAGCATGTCAGTCACAACACAACACGAATTTAGCTATGTGGTATTTCTGTGATTGCCACAACGCATCGTGAGCGTTACCGGTCTATAAGCTTAATATTTACACAATGTTATTATTTCAAACCTCGTAAGTGTATGGTGTGAGCCGTACACCTGAAGATTTGCTAAATGAAATACTGGAGACTGATTTGAGTTAACGTAGAGTTTATTGTGATCGGTATGAATGCGATGTGTGTACTGACTTTATTGAGTAGAAAAATGGATTGTACAAAATGCTAAATTGGTGATGGAGTTATTTAGGCGTAATTTAATATGAACACCTTCCGGTAAGTATTGGAACAATTTACTCATCATCATCATTTCAGCCATAGGACGTTTAATGCTGAACATAGTCCTCCAGATTGACCGGTTGGAAGCGGCTGCAGCCAACGTCTTCCTGCCACCTTTACCAGGTCACCTGTCCACCTTGTGGGTGGACGCCCTACGCTAATTTACTCGTCTGGAGTAAAAGACAGACGTATTTATCTGGACGTACCTTCTCGTAGCATTAGATAATGTAACTTTGTTTATTACATTTGATCCAAAGAAAAAAGAGATTAAAGAAAACACAGAATTTATTTTTCTCTTATCTCATCTCTTTAAATATGATTCTATTTAATCTTAATCTGGATATTCTACGGCTTTCTGCGTCTAATATCCAACTAATACAATATCTGGCTACCTTGCTGTTTTATTTTGAATTCCAATCTAAGTTTAACTAGTTTCTGCCCGCTACGTCTGCATCGACTTTAGAATTAAGCCGGAAGAGGAATAAATGAATAACAATGAAATGAATTATCTCATGGGATCACAAAAATAGAATAAAATTATATTGTTAACCTAGATCAACATCTATTTGGTGCTAATTTAGATAATTTCGTTCAGCTGTTAAAACGTGATTGAATAACAAACATGTAAGTAAACATACAAACTTTCATATTTACTTAATTTATTAAGGGCCAATTTTCAATAGAATAACTATTACTATAAGAAGAATAAGTTTGACATGTAAGTTTTCATATAGAAAAAGTGTCAAAACAAGTACGTACTGTCGGGCTACTATACTATATAACTATTAAATAGCTGATGATCTTCAAACGGCTGAGCAGATTTTCATGAAACATGGCTAAGAACACTCGGGATAAAATTATCTATGCCACAAAAAAACTAAACGAAAAACGGTTCATCCGTTTGGGAGCTACGATACCACAGACAGATATACAGACAGACACGTTAAACTTATAACACGCCTCTCTTTTTGCGTCAGGGCTTAAAAACAATGTTCTTCAATTCTAAATGCTACCTAATCTCCTAATAAAATGTTTCTGGCTGAAACGGTTGTCATCCAAAAATGGTCTTATAGTTGAAATGATGATGATGATGTTTTGCATGAAACTATTTATGAATCAGACTCACTCACTCACCATCAGGGATTAATAACCCAGACTCGGACATATGGAAGATAGTCAGATCTCCTCATCAACTATTAAATAGCTGATGATCTTCAAACGGCTGAGCAGATTTTCATGAAACATGGCTAAGAACACTCGGGATAAAATTATCTATGCCACAAAAAAACAAAACGAAAATCGGTTCATCCGTTTGGGAGCTACGATACCACAGACAGATATACAGACAGACACGTTAAACTTATAACACGCCTCTCTTTTTGCGTCAGGGCTTAAAAACAATGTTCTTCAATTCTAAATGCTACTTAATCTCCTAATAAAATGTTTCTGGCTGACACGGTTATCATCCTTAAATGGTCATATAGTTGAAATGATGATGATGATGTTTTGCATGAAACTATTTATGAATCAGATTCACTCATTCACCATCAGGGATTAATAACCCAGACTCGGAAGGCCTGAAATCTAAAAGACTTGATACGGATATAGGCGTATAGCATTTTAAACAGCTGCTATGTGTGATCATAAGACCTTGTTTTTATTAGACCATTGTACCATTTATTGTAAAAAAACCTAGACTTGAGAGACTAGATGTTAACAAAGTTACTTCGTAAAAGAATTGAGCCAGTGGTACAAATTAACCATCAAATTGTGCCACCGACTGTACACTTCTAAATTTGATTTCGCCGCATCACATTATGCTGGACGTGTCGTACTTTACCGATATTGGATGATTACGACGAGACGTTAAGTTCTGAATACTCAATTATACGAAAAAGCTACAGAATTTTTAACGCAGCGCAGTAACTTATTAACAGTTGCTTATCATCTGAAAGTTCTAAATGGTTAAAGTTTTAAATTCTGCATAACTATAAATAAGTATAAATATAGAACAACATCACATACAATGCTCTAATCCTAACGTAAGTAGCTAAAGCACTTGTGTTACAGAAATCAGAAACGACGACAGTAACACAACACCCAGACCCGACCCAACCTATAAAAATGTAGTTGAATAGTAGTTTTCTTCTATATCGACCCGGCCGAGAATCGAATCCGGGACCTCAAAGATGGCGACGCCAAGTCCAACACACTCGCTTCTCGGCTAAGGAAGTCTACAAATAAATAAAACACATTTCTATTAGACGTTATCCGATTAGTTTCAAATGGTTTATAAAACGAATTAAGCAGAAACCTCAGGTAGAGACAATACAGACTGATGTCAATTGTTTGTCTATTTTGTGTCATGTTACACAAAAATATTTGCATGGGTGAAACTAACGGCAGTGAAAGGTTACTTGGTAATTTTTAAAAGGATAACAGAAAATCAGGCACATCTAAAGTGGAAATGGACAGGCCTCATCACTCACAGAACTGTCAACCGTAGGGGAAGAATGGTTCTCGAGTGGCGACCACAAACTGGAAGACGCAGCTAGGCCAGGCCTGCTAATCTGTGGATGTATGACTAAGTCAAGGTTGCAGGAAATCTAGATACAAATGGCCTAGAGACACTCGCTGTGGCGTTGTCATGCCTATATGGACTTTTACTGGACTATATGGATGTCACTGGACTTCCGTAGGCAGTGATGGGTGAAATTAATATCAGTGAGAGTTTATTTGGTAAAATTTTAGTGGTTAACAGAAAATGAAAGAACAGAAGGTATTTTTTTTTAAATGCGACAGTTTTAACTTTTTATCTCTTTGCAACGCTTTAAAACTGTCTAGGAAAATCTTGCTACATATGCGAAACCGCCACGTCTATTGGCGTTTATATCTCCGAAATTCCGAGATTCAAACCGAGAGAACCGTTCGGGTGTGGAATCGTACATTTGACCGGATGGGGCACCGACAGCATTTTGGCTGTGATCCAATAACTTTCCTCAGCTAACTTATACTTATGTAATCTTCCAATGGTTATAGCAGAAATTACTATTTTACTTTTCGAGTACTTTTTGTTACACTGCTAAGACGGAGCAAGTACAGTTGCAAAAGAACCAACTGTCTGAAAAAAAATATTTTTTCACACATTAAGTTTGTGATAGTTTTTATTTTCTATTTCGATGTTGATTCTATAACAAATGCTGTTGTATTTGAACAACAGAATCACCTTTTAAATAAAAAGTGTTTATTTCAAATAACAATTACAGTTCATATTAGGTGGGGACTATTACAAATGAAACTGCCTTAACTAATGTTCGTGAGATGAGGTACGATGACGTACTTAAAGTAAAGAGTGCCACCGGGATGATTCTTAAGAGGAAGTTAATCAATAAAAGAGGATCTTAGAGAACAGAATGCTAAAAGCATTCTTAATTACTCCATACACAAGAGCAAATGTTTGCGTCGTAACGTCACGCGAAATCCAATACATCTGTTAAGTGTAGTAGTTCACGCTTCGGACTCCGGACTCGATTTCACCGCGACACCGTGGCGGCGCCACCAATTAAATGTATACAGCTTTATATAGAGTAGAGAGAACTCACTTGGTTTCTGTTAAGTTGCACAACCAAATTAGCAATTAGGTATTATACATTTTGGTGTCGGTGCGCCAAAGCCAAGCGGTTACCGGTGCAAACAGATTGGTTCCCTGGACTAACTGACTAAGACTGTTTGTGTTTTTCCACATTCTTAGTGCTACGGCTACCCGTGTGCAGCTGGGACAAGTCGCTAGTTTTCATTGTTTGATTAAGCGGAAATTTAAAAAATCACCAATAAATTAATCGAATAGAACTCTTTACACTGCGCTGGCTCTTTACGCTTTTCCAACTTGTCCATCAATTCTTGCTAGTTCTTATTCTGGTCAGTCTAACTTAAACTAACTTAAAGTGGGGCTTAATTAATTGACTTATTTCTTGCAGAAAATAGTATTCTTTTCTTTAATATGTTAAAATTTAAACAATAAACTTGATGTACATGTTAAACATACACACAGAAAAAAGTTAAGGTAAAAATTATTATCCATTTTAAGCGTGACTTCACTGCAGCTTAAAATGTTCTAACTTATGTTCAACTGCCATAAATATGTTTTCCACCGTGCAAGGATTACCTGCAATGAAAAAAAAAATTTTTTTTAAAAAGGTGTAAAAATTGATCGTAGCTCGTATATGGACGAGTAAGTCATTTTAAAGTATAAGATCTAAAATACGATAAACTTTTATTTATTTGTTATTTATTTTTCATTCAAAAATAATTGTACAAATAGCTGACTTAAAGCCTCCAGAAGTCCTTTCTACCACTGGCCAAACAGAGCCAAAGAAGTACAGGCGGTGCAGTAATAAAAAAAATACAATTTATTGTTTGCAGTCACTGCATACTTTTCGCGGCTTTTAATGTGTCTTAGTCATTGTAAACTTTAGATTAAAATACTCTTGATTAAATGACTAAAGAGACAGAGACTAGTCACTCTATAAACCTTTTTATAAACTGACTCAATCGGAAACGGAATTTTTTGGTCAATTGACGACTCAATTGACCAAAAAATTTATGAACAAGTAATACATAATATTGGTTGAGAAAAGACACATTTTTAGCCCTTTGTATCATTTTACTTTCTACAGCATAAATTCCGACGCTAGAAATTTTTCTTGGGAAATAGATTATTGCATTCATAGGCGCCGCGCATGAATGAAAGGCAGATTTGAGTTTCTTTGAAATACTTAACTCTTTATCTATAACTAACGGTATTCTGCGACTTCGTCCGTACAAATGTCGAAATCTCCATACAACTTTCAACCCTAATGGGCTAGTTTCCTAAAAAAATCTAATTAGTCCGTCAGTTGGATTAACAGAAAATATTGGACACGTATTTTTTCTTTTCTCAATCAAACAAAAAATTATGAAGATAAAATAGCCCGTTAAAGTTCCGCGTAACGTCACGCCTTGCGACACTTTTTAGCAAGGCGTGAAGTCACATGCTGACTTTGATGAGCTTTATCTTCGTCATTTTTTGTTCGATTGACAAAAGACAAAATATGGATACAATATTTATTGATAATCTAACTGACGGAATAAATAGAATAATCATTTTTTGACCCAGGAAACTAGCCCATTTCCAATAAAGGTTTAACTTCCCAAAATGGAACGCTCGATTACGGTACCTATTCAAAGAAACTCTCTGGCTTCTGTGTATGCTTCTACGTTAGGTAATAGTTATTTTAAAAAGCACGTCAATATCTGTTTCCAATTAACAGTTAGTAAGTATTACTTGTCAAACACAATGTAACTTACATAAAATAATAAGTACTACGAAATATAATCTAATAGTTTCCTAGTATTTTTTTTACAATCCTTTCTTAGGTACATATGGGTAATTGCCTGTTTACTGATTTATTTTAGGTACGATAGTTTAGTTTTAAAATCGTACTAGTTAGTTATTGTAGTAGGTAGTTTGATAGTCTCCTACTTATCTTGATGTAAATGATAAACATCTATTTAACTCTTGACAAAGGTATGAACTTTGACAGATTTCATCAAGTCAAGTTCGATATAATCAAGAAAACGTAAAGTTATGTGATAGATTTTTTAACTGTTGACTATGCCAATAAAACAGCCAAAACCGACAACCAAAACAAAAATAAAACAATAATTAAGTTTGTATTAAGTGTATCCGGCCAATATGGAAGTCACTGGGGGATGCCTATGTTCAGCAGTGGACGTCCTATGGCTGAAATGATGATTGATGATGAAGTGTATACGTACTTATATCCACCCACTGGTCTTGATAACCAGCATCCAACCGTGCCGACCTTACAGCTTCCCGCAGAGCGTGTGATATTACCACAGCCAAACAAAACGCTGGTTCACCAGTTGCTGAAAAAATCGTTTTCTAGGTTTAACAGAGTCAGAGAGCCTAATTTTAAAACGCAAATGCGCCATTTTATTACAATTTTTGTAAGGACGAAATGTTTTTCTTGCGGTTTTGAATTTATTTACTTTTAGGAAATATCACGATTTCTTATTCACCTCAATAAGTTTTAATGATTTATTAACAATTAATTTTGCATCAACATCATCAATTTTTGTGCTAAAGAACTGGATTTAAAATTTACAAATTTTTGCTACTAACTTTTAACATTTACAAATTTTTACTTGGACACCCACCTTTAGATTGTAATACCCCAAAAGGGTTACTAGCATTTCTTCTAAAGTAAACTCTAAAGTCAGCAGGAATATCTTTTATTCCTGGTGGTTTATAAGTCCATGTACGGTCAGTAAGTATCCTCCCAGTATCAGGGTCCATAATGTTATTTTCAGAGGTCCAGTAACCAAGGCCCATTACGAACGCACCTTCAATCTAGAAAATCATAAAAATATTAATTGCTTAATTTAGTAAGTTTTATACTTTTTGTAGAACTGTCTGACTCCTACTTCATACCTGCGCCACATCAATTTGAGGGCTTAAACTCCTCCCAGTATCTTCAAGTAGATCTACTCTTCTTATATCATGGTTTCCAGACAAAATATCTAATTCTAGCTCCATAACAACCACTCCATAAATGTCATATGGTTTTACGTCGTCTTTTGAGGAATACGCATAAGTTGCTTGAAGATCCACACCAGCAATGTATGCTTCCTTAACTAAAAGTTCCCAAGAAGGCTTATCTAGTTTCTCTCTAATAGGTTTTAATCTTTCTAAAATGATTTCACATGCTTTCATTGTGGCAAAACAAACACATTCACTACCAATACTAGCACCTGTAGCCATTGAGTTTGGAGAAGTAAAGCTAGAGCTCGGTTTCACACTCACTTTTTCTAAACCTATACCAAACATATAGGCGCATACTTGAGCTGCTTTTGTGTTGATTCCTTGTCCCATTTCTGCTGCGCCATGAGTTAAAGAAATAGTTCCGTCTGCGTGGTAAATTGATATAATTGAATTGAATGGCCCGATGTAAAATATGTCATAGGTCATCGGTATTAACTTGATTGCTCTTTTCCTCCATCTATTTTCGCTGTTAAATTTGTTAACCTCGTTTAGTCGTTCGTCGTAGTTAGAATCCTTTTTTATTTGGTTAATTAACTCGGGAACGGGATTGTCTTCTTTGGCCATATTTTTAGCCCTAATTTCAAGAGGATCTTTGCCCAAATTAAATGCGATTCTTTCCATGACATATTCTGTCATTGCTATACCTTCTGTTGAAGCTATAAAAAAAAAGTTTTTTACTACCTACTCAATTTTTTCATATAATCATCAGATTACTTTCTACACTTACATGGAGCTCTACACCAAGTATTGGAAGGTGTGTCAGTGAAAACACCATTTGCTTCTATATACCAACGTCGAGAGTCGTAGCAATTTTTGACATGATTTACTGTTAATGGACTTATATTTTCGTTGGATGACCAGCCATTATCTTGATAAAATTTATTCTTCAAATACTGAATCTCCCCTTCTTTATTCACACCAACCTAAAGTTTAGTATATCATTTTTATGAATAAAAAATATACCATTCAAGTGGTTTAAATTAAAAATAACGAAAAAGGAAAGTTAAAATTGTTAGTAACTAGAGCAAGTATAGTTTATTACCTCTAAATTACAATTTGTAGATAGCCTTTTGCCTATTATTTTCATAGCCGTTTGTATAGGCAAAACAAATCTACAAGTTTTGCCTTGTAAATGGGTCACCAAAGCCGCAGCACACGCTACTTGGCAAGAACGTGTGATTTTACCTCCATAACTTCCTCCTACTCGTCGTATGATAACATTTATTCTATAAATAATTAAAATACACTTTGTCAAACTAAAATGAACATATTGAGCAGATTTTGTAACAGAAAATAAACATACTTATTTACAGGAATTTTCAGACTTTGCGCTATAGCAACATTTGGCAAATCAAGCCATTGACAAGCAGTGTATACTTCCATTCCATCTTCAGTGGGCTTAGTTACAGTCGTCTGAGGTTCTATGTAAAAGTGATGCTGTGTCCCTAAATTAAACTCTCCATAAATGACACATTTAACATCGTTACCAATCTCAGTGGGTTCAACTGTTCTGGTATTAGCAATCCTTTGATCCTTGTCTGAAGAATTCATTACATCTGCTATAGTTAGTAGCGGTTTATCTTTATTTATAGACAAATATTGTATTTTAACTAGTTTAGCTGCTTTATTTGCAGTTTTCTCTGTATTAGCAACTATTATTCCAGCTGGTTCGCCGTAATATTTGACTTTGGCAGAACATAAAAATTCTTCTGTCTCTTGTATCAGTGGAACGTTTAGTGGAGTAAACGAATTATCTCCAGGTATATCCTTCGCAGTGTAAAATGCGGTAACTCCAGGTACTTGCTAAAATATCAATGCTTAGTTATATTAAGTCGCTTATTGTTTAAAAATGATGCAGATAAAAAATATACTTACTAAAGCTTCTTTGGCATTAAAACCACTAATGACACTACCAGCTCTTACGTCTGCAGTTACAAAAGCACCATAGACTTCTCCAGTTTGTGTAGGTAGATCATTGGCAAATGTAGCTTCACCCGCACATTGCACTAAAGCTTCTAACTTAGGCACAGGTTGATTAAGAGGCCAAACACTTTTGTCAGTGTCAAAAGCCTGCATTCCTTGGGATGTGTGCCTCTTTATAGCTTCACCACCAGAGCGAAATTTTTTGTCAAGTTTGTCTTCGGGACATAGAAACAAAACTGCCTACGATTTACAAATGATCTTATTATTTGAAATAAAAATATATATTTTTAATCTACATTTTACCTCTACATACCTTGTAAAATAAAGTAATAGCTAACATTTTTCTATAAGCTGCAGAAGGTTCTGGTGGCATATTTTCTGGTAATATCTCATCAAATAAAGATTTTAAAGCAATTTGAAGTGTGTCATTATTAAATAGATCTTTGCCAATTAAAATAGCTTCTGTTTTTGAGGCATGAATGAATTTTGGTGTTATGCTACCGAAAACTAGAGATGCCTTTTCTAACGTATTTGAATTTTGTTTCAATTTAAATAAGAAACCAGCATTAACGACTGCATGCGCATTCTGAGAACGAGGCATTATCTGCAATATAAAAAAGAAACATATTTTCACATTTTACATAGAAAATGAGTAAAGCAATTTTTAAATAGAAACTAGTACATAGAAAATACGTGTCAAAAATGTGTTTTTATTTTTGAGTAATACAATTTTAGTTTTAGGTTAGTTAATTTTTTAGAGTTGATTCTTTATTTCTAATAAAAATAACTATTTACCTTGTATGATTTAAAAAGGCAGCACTGGGAGAGTGGAGGTAGTAAAATGTTCATTATTATTTTTCCCTTCATATCAGTTTTAAGAAATTCGATAAGAGAAATGGATTTTGTTTTCTGTAAATCTTCAGCTAGAAAATAATAAAATGATAAAATCACGGCTGCATTACATACGCGTCAAAGTGTCTAAAGCATTATGGAAGTTTTTTTTAACTATTAAACATTCATACCAATAGTAACCATAGCTCCTACTGCTTCAAAAAGTATGAAAATATCTGACTGAAAATCATTGTTCGTGTATTTCAAAAATAAATTCCCTCCTATTGTACCTATCTGAAACATAAAGGTATGAATAAAGTATGA
Organism: Anania hortulata; assembly: GCA_963576865.1. Lineage (NCBI taxonomy): Eukaryota > Metazoa > Arthropoda > Insecta > Lepidoptera > Crambidae > Anania > Anania hortulata. Next base: position 6,903,479 of record OY756400.1, read on the forward strand.
TCAATACTTAAATGATGAAGTGTGAATTTCATTTAAGTTTAATGCTTACATTTCTAACAGGAATGTGAGCGACCAGATCCATGTGTTCATAAAATTGCTTTAAATATGAAAAATCTTTATTGGAATGCGATAATTCTAAAAACAGATCCATCATGTCCGTCAAAGGCATTCCAGCGCCGAGTATCAAATTAACGTCAATTGTATAGCCTTTTAATTCCGGAACATTGAAAATATCTATCACTGTGAGAGGGTAGCCAGTGACATGATAAACACCTTTGAAAATAAAAATAAAACAAACTTTTTAATTTAACACCGCCAACACGATGTTGTTAAACTAAACAGCTGCTTAGTATCTATGATTCCGGGTTCGATTCTTGGAAATACCATCGTTGTTTCTAATTTCTATAACTCAAGTCTTTAGCTACTTACTAAGGTAGTAAATCAGAAACAACGACAGTACTACCGTAAGTAAGTAAGTAGCTATTAGATCGGAACAATGTATGTGACGTTGTCCAATATTTATTTATTTATATTCTATAGCCAATTTACGACAGCTTTTTTTATGTAAAAAAAAAGAAAACTGTAAGTGAATTGATTTCCGAATTTTGCTATCTGCTTCTTTTTGTAGTCCAGAAAGAAAGAGGTAGGTATGTTAACTTTAATTAAATTTAAAAGGTGACTTCCTGGATTTTCTCTTGTTTATTTACTTAAATAAAAGTAACAAATAATCAGAATAAAAGGAGCGACCTTATTTGTAATGTAATTTACCTTGACCGGTGTTTCCAGCTATTAATTTATAGTCATCCTTGGCTTTGCTCATTACTTCAAAAACGTCATTCAAACAAAAAGCTTTGTACCACTTATGAGAACCGCAATCAATCACAATCATTTTACAATCATCTTTTGCTAAAACGCACCAGTCGCTATCATTTATCTCTGAGTTCGGGCACTTATTTTTATGTGAACATTTATGTGTACAGGTAACTCCACAAGGCTTGAAAAATGACAGATCCTCTATGTCTTCCAATTTGTTTTTAAGATCATCACTAATATCATCGGCGAAGGTTTTAAAGGCATCTACAATAGCTCTGTATCCTGTACATCTACAAATGTTACTTGCAAATGAATTTTCTATCTCTCTCATTGTTAGCTTTTTGTTTTTTGATTCATAAAGACTGTAAAAAATGTATGTAATGTTCATGAACTATTTAGCATAAGCTACAAGTCTATTTTATCTAAAGTAAATAAGCCATTAATCTTGGAATAAATTTCACGTTAAAGATAAATAAAAATTTTCAACATCTAAATACCTAAGAGATATCCATAGACACAAATTAAAATTTACATTTCCCCCGACATCAAAATAGATAAGGTTATTTTTTTTTATTAATGGCTTTTTCGTTCAGTTTTTATCAATACTAACAATTTAATTATTGAAAGACGAAGTTTTAGAAGTCTACTCTTCGACAGAGCTTTGACCCTGAACAGCTCTCTGTGGCGTTCTACGTCTACATATTACCAAGATGTTTTCCTAAATCATTAATTTTCTCTACTTCTACAGGGATAAATGAAATCCAGCATACCTATACATGTTCATAATCCATCCCGGCGTGCAGTATCCACATTGAGTGCCGTTGAACTTGGCAAGCCGTGTCTGTATGTCGTGGTATCCAATGGTTCGGTTGCCAATGCCTTCAACAGTCAAAATCTCCCACCCGTGACACGATAGCACTGATACTAGACACTGCAAAAAAAAATATAGATTATAAATGTGTTTTTGCAATATCACGCTAGGACATATTCGTATCTCAATAATTTAAACGAAATTTTAATTATCATTTTTAATGATAGTTCATATTCCATGAATTCCTGAATCCTGATGTCATGATAATTTATTTATTTGTAACATTACTTAAACAAGTAAGGTTGTTTAGGAAAATATCATATTAAACGTCATTTTCGTTATTGTTTTAGCCTATATAAGATATAATTATAGACATTCTAATTAATACTTATTAAAGGGCACTACTTGTAACTAAATAGGTTTTAAAATATGAAGAAAGAAATTAATTAAACGCACCGAATTTACAGAGAAAGTCTTCATCTCGTTTGAAGGAGGAAGCGAAGCTTTTACAGAAACGATACAAGCACCACACCCTCCTTCATGGCACATGACTTTAGTGCCACGCAAATCTGCCACTGTACGGATAAAATCGTTCAGGGACACTTCTGGGCCATATTGGCCATCCGCTGAAAAAGATTTTTAGCCCCTGTCAGTCTCCTTCTTGCCTTTCTTTCTCCTTTTTCAATTTGTATAAAGATACCTAATATCAATATTGAACCTAATTATACTTGAATCGTTTAGCTTCTGCTGACCCGGGATTCAAAACGTGTAACTATGTAAAACGTGTAAGTCAAATGGAATTTTAACTAAATAATTTTTCATGAAGTCAATGGAATATCTTCCATAATAAATCAAATCTTTGAGGAGTGAAATTACTCATTTGGTCTTTGCAGCAGCTGTTATTAAATTAAAAGACAATATTGGACAGCTGTCTTGCGTAATAAATTTTGAATTCCTCAAAAGGTTTTTAATTGAATATTAAGTTGAATAATGCATGCATTACCTTTGTATTCCTTTCCATTAATTTTAAAGTTTATTTTTGACATGATACTCGTGCAGACCAAAATTAAAGTAATTCTGAAACAAAATAATTAAGAAAAAAACACAAAATAAAAATACCATATTTTTAACCTCATTTTATTTGACAATCAGAGGCCCAATTCCTGTAATTTGACAATAGTTGCAATACGGTGTCGATCCGCTCCCAGTAACATTACGTTCTGGGAGCGGATCAACACCGGATTGCGACTAATGCCAAATTACGGGAATTGGGCCTCTAATTGGTGTAGAGGCGCGCTGATTCGTCTTAAATGAATAGAGTCCTAGGTCGGTGGTTCGAATCAATTAGGAAAACAAACATTTTTAAATTGATTCAAGTCTGGGTGTACTAGGAGACGCCCATGTCTAAATTCACTGTCGAGACTATGACTATGGTCGTGTTGCCTAGAGCATGTTTAAATATATTTACATTGTACTTAAAATGGGTCATAAAATAATACACTTAATTACCATAATCTTAAACAATGTTGTTTTTACGTCAAACTCTGAAGAAAAACGAATCAAGGGTGAATTAATACTGTTATATGAGCTATTGGTTAGGCCCAACAAACAAACAAAACAAACCTAGGTAAAACAAACTTAGTAATTCAATAAGTACCTGTATGAATGTATGTGGTAAATATTTGTTGTGTTAAATAATGTTTTCAATTTTTCTGTTATAACCAACACAGCCTCTTTTAGTTAAAAAAGACCCAACTACAAAAGCAGTCTCCGGCCACACAGTCGCAACTCAAATGTGTTTGCACCTCTCATTTTCGCAATTTTTCATAGTCAGGATTTGTCAATTTGTCGACTTGTTATTACACATAATGACTTAGCGCAAATAATGGTAGCTTCCGTCTAATAAATAGTTTGCCTAAGTACCCGGATATTCAATTAAATTAAAATTTTTGGCAAGCGAATTAATGCGCAGGTATTTTACATGAGGTATTGAAAGTTTTGCGTAACTCATTAATAAATCTATTTTTATGTAAAGAAATATAATATGGTTATTATTATACTACTATTACTGTTAGCAGTGGAGGTCCAATGGCTAAAAGGATGATGATGATTTGGTATTAGTTTTTTAAGAGTGTAACTATTTAAAACTGTACCACTCAGCATTAACCGTCTTTGTTTTTCAATCCAGCGGCAACAAGTTTTGCGAGTTTTAAATGATGCTGTCTTTTTTTTAAATTTGGCATATACCAATCTCTGAATTTCCTCGAATCTCTTCATAATAGTAGGTGATACGGCGGCTTTCTTCAATTAGTCACTTGAATGTAACAACATTTTGCTCGGTGATAGCAGTTGAAGGCCATCTTTCTCGAATTTTATCATAGAGAGAACCACGGCCACGATTAAATTTCGCGTGCCACGCACGATTAAATAACGCCTTAAATGAGGTGCTTCCCAAAAGCATTTGAGGACGAGCAGTGTCGTCTTGCGAAGATAGTAAATTTTTAAAATCAGAAAAAATCATCGCCCATAAATCTATTTGCATTATTTCATTTTTTCTACGGACAAAAAAAATTTACTTATTAATATATATATAAAAACAATTAAACGCGACTTCCCACCATAAAAAAAAAATTTAATGATAATATTATTTTTAGCTTTTTAGGTCGTTTTTTTATTACTTTGAAAAGACGCAGCTTTCAATGAATTCGATACGTTTATTAAAAAAGACAAATAGCTTGTGATTGGACAGTGAACGTGTTATTAAGGGCTATATTTCAATCAAGAACTGTTTTTTGTAACATTTTTAAAATATCACTTTATCGTATGACCAATAACAAGATCGTAATAAAAAAACTGATAAAAATTTATTAATATAAATGTGACGCCTACTACCTACGACCCCAAGTTAAACTTATCAATAAAATTACAAATGGTGTAACCAAAAATGGTAGACATTTTCAAATATGTATTGTTTACTGGTTGTAGATTTCTACGCAATCAACGCAATGGATTTGTATCATAGAATATTACTATCAATGTAAAAATATTTTGCTAGGTTCCAACATTAAGCAAGTAATAAAATAGTGTTAGAGACGGTACATTTCAGAAAACCCTCTTTCTTCTTCCGCTCCTATAAATCTTTGTGTTTGACATAATAATGCTAATTTAGGACGTCCGGTTTTTCGTTGGCTTAAGAGGATAGATCTTTAACAGTCGCATAGGTATAAGATGGAATTTGTAAGTCGATTATACTGCTCTTATGTAACTAGTTTTTACCAAACTTTTGGTTCTTAAGAATAAATGTAATTTATTTATTTAGATTCACCAGCTTTGTAGGTAAAAGTAGGTATCTACAATTGCAATAAATATTAAGTTTTTTTTTTCTAAAAGCAAAACGAAAACCTTACTACTTGACCCCTAAAGAGACACACTGAGTAACCCATAACCCATAAGTAGCACCCCTGTTACTATTTTTAAGTAACTATTTTGCGTTTATTACTATTAAAGTGTTCGAAAAATAAATTTAAAAAAATAGTATTTCGAGTGGCGCAGGCGCTGCCTGGTACCAGATTATCGAAACCTTATTTTTTAATGAAAATTTGTATTTATTTTACGATCTAAAAGTAAAATAATTTGGAATAGGCAGGTAAGATTGTAACCGAACGCAGTCGCAAAACGGACATCAATTAAATATTTTTTTTATACTTACTAGTTGTTTTTTTCATTCTAGTTGTATTTGATCAGCTGTTGTTATTTATGGTTCAGGGTCCTATTTAAGTTATCAATTTATTAAAATAAAAAATAGTTATGTATTTATTTACCCGATATAATTATTATCTGACTTATTTTTTTTTAGTACAATATAGCTTTTTAAGCACTATGGAACTAAGTTATAATGATACGTGAATTTAGTTTGTTCAATACTGTCATCTCCAAACTTAAACTATATTTAGCCATTGAAATCTCCGTAACTTCAAGCGCAAAAGTTATTTTTTCTTTCTTTGGCCTTCACAAAGTTATTTTAATTAAGATTGATGAGTATTTCTCGTAAAAGTTACTTGTACGAACCAGCAACTTTATTATGAGTAGCACAGTCCAAATGTTTTCGAGTCTTATCGAGAAAGCTTTGTCAGTGTGATGAACGAAGTAAGGATTAAATTTCAACTTACTTTTCGAACTTTGATTTGTTTTGATCAAAATTTACAAGATTGATAAGTTTTAATTAGGTATCAGCTATAAAGGTATTGCACTTTTTATCCATTAGGTTGTTTCTTGTGATAATCAATTTATTGTAATAAAATAAATAATTTAAAAAAACAAAAACTTGACTGCAAACAAGTCAATTTAAAAGTAATGCACTAAAAAGACTGTAACCGGATTGGGAATGGAAAACAAAATTAAAATAAACTACAAATAAAGTAAAGTCTACTTCGGTTTAACATTCTTATAAGCTGAAAGCCTAAATATGTACTGACAGACATGCTCATATCATTATAAGCACAAAAGCATGTCAATGAGCAATTGCTACTTAGTGCTATGTGTAAACAAGCATTGCCAGTATAGGCATGCTTAATTTGAGCATGCTCATAAATTAACCGTCGTTTGATTTTTTGGTTAGGTGCAATAACTCAAAAATAATTTCCAGTTTCTCGTATGCCTAACACGTTAAGTATTTAATTAGTTTTTTAGATAATTAAAAAAAAAACTACTTTAATGACCACCTAACACCAGCAAATAAATTACCAACCCCCTCTTAAATCGAGTCCTAACTTATGTTACAATTTTTATAAGGCTGATTACGACAAAATTAATATGGAATTAATTAAAGTAGATTGGAATGCCTTCTTTCTAAATTTAAATATCCAAATTGAAGACAGTACAAGTAAATTTTATATTTTTTAAAGGAACTAATAGATTTAAACGTGTCACGTCGTAAGTTGCGCTCTTCTTGAAAAGTACCGGCCTGGTATAGTAAACCGTCAAAAAAGGTTTTAGCTGAAATACGCAAATATCATTCATTATGGAAACGATATAAGAATCCTCTTGACTACGAAAGCTTTAAGATATTGCGCAAAAGGTCCAAAAAAATTGAGTTAGAATGTTATAGTAAATTTATATCTTTTTCAGAGGAAAAAATTAAAAGTAATCCTAATTATTTCTGGTCCTACATTAAATCATTATTTAAAAACAACAGTATACCAGAGTTAATGCATTACAAAGGTCAAAAATCAACTGATGGAGAAAAAATTTGTAATCTCTTTAACACACATTTTCACTCCGTTTTCGAGAAATCAAATCCTAATTCATTTACAACTGAAAATCTGGCCCATCCTTCAGATGCGGTAATTAATATTATAAACTCCATTGAATTTAATGAAAATACAGTTTTAAGACATTTAAAATTAATAAATACTCGTGTGTATACAAGTGTGCTGGACCAGACGGAGTGCATCCACTATTCATTCAGAAATGCGCCGTTTAACTGGCCACTCCAATAACCACACTCTTCATTAAATCTATTAAGGAGAGTTGTTTTCGGAAATTTGGAAATCGGCTTGGATCACTCCCATACCTAAAGGTCGAATAAGCAATGATATTGAAAAGTATCGGCCGATATCCAAATTGTGTCAATTTACATGTGCACTATATTATGTTGTAACATCATCAAATACCATGTTTTACGCAAATAAAGATTCTGATTCTGATTCTAAGTAAAATATGTGAAAAAATTATCACTGATCAGCTTTTTGGTGTAGTTCATTAACAAATTACACAAAACCCACATGGTTTTTTCAAAGGTCGTTCGGTAGATAGTAATCTCAACTGATGTTCTTAGTGCTATGGATGATGGGTTCAGCGTGGATGCTGTGTATGCGGATTTTGCCAAAGCGTTTGATAAAATATGTCACAAAAGCTTACTAGTCAAGCTTTGGCATCTCGGTATACATGGCGATCTTTTTCGTTGGATCAAGTCGTACGTCGAGAATAGAAATCAATGTGTGGTACTTTCTGGTTATATGTCACAACCAAAAAATGACAGTTCTGGTCACCCGCAATTGGGTCCCTTGTTGTTTCCGTTGTTTATAAACGATATTGATAAATATATTACTTATTCTAATATTTTGTTGTACGCAGATGACACTAAAATATATAGGGTTATCCGTGAAAATAGAGATAGTGAGCTGCTGCAGCAAGATTTAGATAATTTTGAAAAATTCTGCAATGAGACTAATCTATTTTTTTTAATCTTGATAAATGCTATACAATAACCTTTTCTAGAAAACGTAACGTCTTAAATTACGATTACCAGCTAAGTGGTAAGTGTCTAAATAGAGTAACTCAAATCCGTGATCTCGGCGTAATCATGCACTCACAACTGACTTTCAATCCTCACATTGTCACTATGTTAGAAAAAGCATACACGCAATTAGACTTGATATTGGGTGTTGGAAAACCTTTTAAGAACTACAAACGTACAAGCTACTTTGTTCTCAGTCGATAACAACAGTACAACAGTTTTGTTCTCAGTCGACTTGAATTCGCGTGCGCTCTCTGGAAACCTTACTACAAAGTACATATTGCTAGAATTGAAAAAAATCCAAAAAAAAATTATAAAGGCGCTTGATTATAGAATAGGGAATGCTTACTCCAATTATGAAGACTCGCTAAAATCTCATAAGATCAAGTCTCTGGAAATGCGCCGCGTACTCGCCGCCGGAACTGCGTAGACTCCGTTTTACTTTACAAAGTCATTCACAACCTCTTATATGCCCCCTCACTTCTGCATAAATTATCACTCAGAGTGCCCCGTGGACAGGAGCGTCGATGTCGTAAGAAAGATTTGTTTTGTATCCCCAAATTTAAAACATTATACTGTAAGAACATGTTCATAAGGCGTGCCTGTCAACTTTACAACAATGTCCAACATTGATATATTCTGCTGCAAATAAGTTCGATTAAGAAAGCCTTTGATACCTAACCGTCTCATTGTTAAACTCGTTTTATCCTCGGAATAACTTTACCTCAAGATTATTTTACCGATAATAGATTTGTGATGTTATAAAAATTTCAATATGTTTTGCTATGTTTTCCTGTCTTTTTGTACTCAATAATATTATAACTTCATAAAGTGTATCATAAAATCAAAACAAGGCTCTTGATTTAGGTATACAATGTACATAATTGTATAAATAAAGAACTCTATAGGTTTGTTTTTTAAACAATGTTAGATATAAATACTGAAATAAATATGTATGACCGTTTGTTTTTCTTTTCCAATAAATATAGCTGTGGATATCTTCGTCTCGAATCTCCAGCAATCGAAAACTCGCTTTAAGGGTTACTCTTCTATTAACCAGCTACGAAATCAAATATTATTTTTTCTCGTCAATTTTTTTTGCAAGCAATAACACTGTTTATTTAGTTCTGTACAGATAGAACTGATACTATTGCATTTTGTAAATAGAGGAGAACACTGTTTTGATTAGTATTTTATAGCAAAGTTTCCATTTTGTCCGCGATAGCTTACGATTAAATGGCTCATTTGAACAGTTGATTGCTTTGAGCATGCTTATTTATGAGCATGCTCTCGGATTGTTTATTTTTTTCTTGAAAGAACAACACCTAATTTTGCCCCAAAATAACCACAGCTTATACTACAAGCTGACAGCTAGATTACGAACACACTTTTTACTAGACATGACTAGACTAAGGCAAAAAAGATTGTGCTAATCATACAATAATTGTCCCTTGCGGGATTTGAACCCCAAACTTTGCCTTTGCAGTCCGGAGCATAAACCACTACACCAGACGGTCGTCAAATATTATAGTGTACACATATTTTTATTACTTACTCTACCGTTCCCTACCTTTATTAGGTAGTTACTTGAACTTGTATGAATTACCGTAGCCGAGAAGCCAGAACGCCAGACTTGGCATCACCATCTCTGAAGTCCCATGTTCGATTCTCGGTCGGGTCAATGTAGAAAATGAACTTTTCTATGTTGTCTCGGGTCTGGGCGTTGTGATACCGTCGTTTCTAATTTCTATAACAGAAGTGATTTAGCTACTTACCTTAGGATTAGAGCAATGTATATGATGTTGTCCTATATTTATCTGTCTATTTACCCATGTAAAATCACTGTTTTCCTGTCCCTAGAAAGAAACCAACTCACACTAACACGAAATAATAGTGACTCGATTTTATATGTATCTGATAAACTAATTTAATTTGTGATTATAGGTTTTATCTCGCAAGGGTACCTAATACCTTACTTACATAAGTGATACTTTAACATTGCTATTTATTTTTCTAACGACAGAAAATAATAGGCAAGAATCACACGAACGCGTAATGTTTGTCGTGATGTTTGTTTAAATATTTAGTTAATACAAATCGCGGAGTTTGTTAAATCAGGATAGTTGACACTTTATGAATTAAGTTAAAATGAATTAATCTTTGCACAGAATTGTTAGTATTTTTTTTTACAAATAAGATTAATTGAAGTATACAGAAAAAGGTGCTTATGGCTCAGTTGTGACAGCGCTTTGGCAGTAATGGTACTGACTCACATGCTCATTACTGGCAAGAAAGCATGCCACTAATGAGCAATTGTTACTTAGTGGCATGTGTGAATAAGCATTGCCAGTAATAAGCATGCTTAGTTTGAGCATGCTCATAAATCAACCGCTATTTGATTTTTGAGCATGTATTTCATGGTGCCTAACACGTTAGGTATTTTATTAGTTTTTTTGGCGTAAATTTAAAGATAATTCCAAAAAACAGATAAATACTACTTTAATGATTTTTATAGCTGTTGAAATCTTTGTCTCGCATCTCTGTAAGCGAAGAATTTCTCGCTTCAAGGGTTTCACTGGTATTTATCTAGCCAAACGTTTTTTATTTCGACAAAATGTTCTTTATCATTGCGTTGCAAGCAAAAACACTGTTTTATTTAGTTCTGTACTGATATAACTGATACTATTATATCTTTGTAACTATAGAGAACCATTATTTCTTTTAATATTTTCATGCAAAGCTTCAATTTTGTCCGATAGCTTGCGATTAAATGGCACAAGTAAACACTTTTTTGCTTTGAGCATGCTTATTTATGATGAGCATGCTCAAAACTAAGCATGCTTACTAGCAAATGCAAACATTGGCACGAGTATGCCAGTAATAAGCATGCTTTTAAGCATGCTCTTTTATGAGCATGTCTGTCAGTACCTTAAATTACCAACCACGCCGAGGCTGTAAGTGGATGGGTGACCATTTCGACGATATTTAAATTATAGTGACATTTATCACATGTATCTTCGTGCGTCCACACGGTGGAGTATGGCTCAAACCGCCTCATGTTTAAGGTGAGGTGTGCCTTGCAGTGGGACATATATATATGCATTCTTTCATACAGAAAAAACAAAACAAGGTCACACAAGATGACCGTCTGGTGTTGCGGTTCGCGATCCGGATTACAAAGCCAGCGATTGCGGGTTTGAATCCCGCAAGGGCAAATGTTTGTATGATGAGCACGAGCATTTGTACCTAAGCGATGGATGTTTATAACAGTATTTAAGTTTGATTATCTGTTACCTAGTCGCCATAGTACAAGCAACAGAAAAGGAATCAAAGCGTAACGTGTCATTCCTGTTCTGTGGTACAAGCTTTGCTTAGTTTGGGGCTAGATAATTGGTGTGATTGTGAAAACGATTTATTTCTTATTATTTATTAAGGTTTAAGTAATACTGTGTTAGACCTATGTTTAGCAGAGGTGCTGATTTTATATTTTGCTAAAAGAAATCAATTTTGGTGTAAGATATCATTGCATTACATTACGTTTACGTTTCACTGTGTACACCACGTCAATATGTGATAATATGTTATGATGAGCTGTTTTCACAGTCGGTCGAGTCTCCAAAGTGCCTAGTTGGTTTGATTACGCCCGTTTGCAGTGCTTCTGTAATTACGGAGAGCATGCAAGGTTTTTGTCATGGTGATAATTGTATGGATTTTGTCGCAGATCGTAAATATGGTATTGTGCGGAATATACTTCCTTTATAGAAGCACAAACTTTGCACTCATAGAAGATGCTATAGTAATAATAATGTAAATCAAATGTTACAAAATACTTGTACATACACAGAAAAATATATTTTAATATCGGCAATTACTTTTAAATCTAAGCGATTAACATTTTTTTACTTTTTGCGACCAACTTTTTCGTTGTTGCCTTGTTATCTCAATTTATTGCAATTATAATTCTATTTACTTTATCAACCATTACTGTAATTATCATTAGGCTAATCTGTAAGACTAGCAATGTCATGACCTCAAATTCAGAGGACAAAGGTAGATTTTTGTCATCATATCAGAAAAATATAACTATTAATATTTGCTTTTGCGCAGGAATCACGATTATTAAATTCTTATTAGTTTTACCATTATGTTGTTTATAATCATCATCATCATCATTTCAACACAATCACTGCTGAACATAGGCCCTTCCCAATGACTTTCAGATTTTCCGGTTGGAAGCAACCTTATTTATAATATACATTGTTGTTTTTAATAAACATTGGAAATAAATACATATTTCTGAGCAATACAAGGAGTGCTGATTGCTGATGCCAGCCTTCGGACGCAGAGTTGCTAAAATGCGATGCAGCAACGATGTAGGTAGTCTCAAAATCTTCGATCGCAGATGTTAGCGATGAAACACAAAACTATCAAAATGTGATGATGATGATTTAGTCGCGCAATAGGGATGACGACTAGGTAAAAAAAAAGAAATTATATTGAGTTCGTCAGTTAGATTATCAAAAATAATGGACACTTATTTTTTCGTTTGTCAATCAACCAAACAATTACAAAGATAAAGCGCGTCAAAATTCGGGATTCGGGATTCGGCTCCTGACGTCAGTTCTAAGTAAAAATTTTACCAAGACGTGAAGTCATGCGACATTTCAAATCAATATCCCTGTAATATTTAGTTTAAGTAAAAAAAATAAAAATACGTGTCCAATACTTTTTGACAATTTACCTAGACGAAGAATAAAAAGTCGTCTTTCCTATTGATTTAACAATTTAAATGCGATGCAGCAACGCAGTAGTCGCAATATCGCCAATCGCGGATGATACTCGTAGTAATTAAACGCAGGAGCTAGCTTAAACGTTTTTTCGGCATCGATGCAGTAAACACATCGCGGAGCATATAAAGGACATAGTAAGTGGCTATGCTTTAATGGAAACTCTTTTAATATTTAAAACACACATGTTACTCTGAATTCAAGCTCTTAATAAGATTGAAGTAGTAACCGCGATAGCCCCGCTAATAATAGTTCGCTAAATGATATTTATAAGCAGATTACCCCGGCGTATACGTTGAAATGGTTAAATTTTACGGCACAATGCTTGCACAGTATAGACGGGAATCAGCAAACTCGTTCATTAATAATCACAAAAATAGGTAAATACGATACCTAAATCGAACTCTGTTCCTTTTTTGTGTATATCAAGCTACATATGAGCTGTCCTTCTTCATCTTATGCAACTCAAACAGGTTGTCTAACTTGCAGGTCTTAGAACCCATCCTAGTTTTTGCGAGATTAAATACTTGGGCTGCACCCGCTATTCCTGTCTATTCTCAGATGTTGCAAAGCCATGACTTCTTTCGACGACCAACATATGCATATTCCTAGCGATCTTGCTCAACATAATCAAACAAAGCCAGCGGTTGCGGGTTCGAATCCCGTAAGGGACAAATGTTTGTGTGATGAGCACCAGCATTTGTACCTAAGTCATGGATGTTTATAAAAGTATTTAAGTATGGATATCCGTTATCTAGTTACCAAAGTACAAGCTTTGCTTAGTTTGGATAATTGGTGTGATTGTGAAAACTATTTATTTATTATTTATAATCACTAGCTAAAGGTGGATTATAATATGCTGGCTGTTTAAAAAAAAAGAACAGCTTATATATCATGCAAAACCTGATGTTTTGTTGACTGTTTAAATTTCAGAATTTTATGATACTTACTTTATGACGTTATTTGAATCCTGGTAGTACAGACAATACAACGTCAACCTACCACAAAACGTCAAATTTTCTCAATTGATATTGATCTCTACACCTTGGACTTAAAGTTGAAAATCAGTTCAATGACCTTTAACTTTTTTGGTAGGTTGACCTGCATGTACCTGTACCAGGAATATGATAGTTAACTCAAACCTTCTCAAGACTCAATAGGGTGAGAGAAGAACTAGTGGCTGAGTTATTTTGGAATTGTTGATGTGCTTTATCGTTCAGACTAATCCTGTTGACTGACTGATTGTGGGATCTGAATAGATCGATCGAGTCAAAAGTCAAAGCTGTTCTATTTTAAGACATGGTTCATGTATCTTCAGAAATCTTATGTGATAAGATAAGTGACTACTAGAATCGACCGTCTAAATCAGCATTGAAAAATTGAATTGAAGCTTGAATTTGCTACTAAAATCTCTAAAAAGTCTCTACATGGATCACATACTCTACAGTGTTATTTTAAAACATCAATAACCTCCTAGAGACTTTCTGGTGCTCAAATAAAAAAAAATATATTTTATTTAATAGTATTTCTAAAAAAAGTAAATAATAGTTATTCTGCTATTCGGGGCGGCGACAAATTCAACAAATCAAAGATCATGAAAATCGGTCCAGCCGTTCTTGACTTTAAATGGTGTAACTAACTCGACTTTGTTTTACATATATAAATAGATATTTTGTAGGGAGCACGCTACTGTATCAGTCTTTATTGTCCTTAGTATCTCATGACTATGTATTCGACACAGCTGTTTATGACCCGTTAAACTGCACTGTGATATTCCAACTTGTAAAATTTTAATATGCAATGTGATTTTGTAGTGTCTGTTTTCATAATAAATGCTTATAGTGTAAGCACTTAGGAAAAAGTAACAAACAAAAGGAAAAAGGAACCATTAAATGGTCACTCCGTTATCTGTTTATCTTACCTACTACAACCTATCTGCCTGTCTGTTTGTCTGTCTGTCTATCTGCCTGACTGTCCATCATCACTTGTCTCGTCTGGCGAGACTCTTTACATTAGAAATGCATAGAAGTATCAAGTTTAAATTTATATCATATATTCAAGTCTACAATTTCTTGAATCTGTAAAAAAAACTAGCTTTTAAGTCAACGCAATCAAACGATACGGCTGGCTATGCAGCTTATTCTAACATCTGCCCCCCTAGCATGACCACCAAAACACGATATGATATGATATGATATACCGATATATCAACACCAACTATAAAAATATTACTGACATAGCCGCCATTTTAATTTTTTATCGAAACAGCGATCATAATATGTGCGTTACCGGCACAGCGATTTAACATGGCGGCTATATCTATCATAATTTTACAGTTGGTGTTGATATATCGGTATAT
Source organism: Anania hortulata (assembly GCA_963576865.1). Lineage (NCBI taxonomy): Eukaryota > Metazoa > Arthropoda > Insecta > Lepidoptera > Crambidae > Anania > Anania hortulata. The sequence continues at coordinate 6,918,547 of OY756400.1, forward strand.
CATATCATATCATATCGTGTTTTGGTGGTCATGCCAGAGAGGCTGGTAAAGGTTGCAGGAAGCCGCTGGATGCAGGCCGCTTCCAACCGGTCAACCTTGAAGTCACTGGTGGAGGCTTTTGTTCAGCAGTGGACGTTCTATGGCTAAAATGATGATGATGATAAAGGGAACCTTTAGGGCACTTCCCATTGATCTAGAATCACGAAAGGAAAGAACCCTTGTATACAAGTAGAAAAGGAAAAAGTCCAAAAAAGGAAATTTGTAATTAAATACTACAATTATTTACGTATCTAACGTAATTTCAATTAGTCAGCGCATGGCATGTGACGGATTCTTTTTGGTCATTTTTGTTCTATTAGCCTGGGGGTTAAAGGAATTTATTTAATCCTTTTTCTATTACAATTATTACATTCGGCGTGAGTTTAAAATAAAACATTTGTAGAGATTTTATACAAAATATTTTTATTATTTTTATTATGGCACCTGGATTCGTGCGGCTTTGTTTCTTTAAGCAACACATCAAACTCTACTATGGAGCAAAAAATACAAAAAAATATTTACTGCAGCGCCCCCTGGCGAGATAATACCATAACGCCTATTTAGGAATCATTGCTGATGACTCGCTTACCTTTTACTGGTTATCAGCCAACATCGAGCGCACACAAAAACGAACAACCTCTCACCCAAAACGCAACTTTTTCGTTCCATCGTGGGTTTTGTTCTATGACGTTTGCAAATTAGCATGAAAATTTATCGACTTCCCATACTTTACCAAACAGCCGATTTACTTTGTATAGAAAAAAAAATGATGAATAGAATATGGTTACAAGGTGATCAGGTTTTTATGGGAAACCCTGTATATTTGTACCCTAAAAATATGTCCAAGTTCCAGCCTTCCAAACTAAGGCTATGTTCAGATGACCACGCGGCAGTGTTACCGGCGCGGTACAAGAACGCACTAAACAGTGTTTTGTACCATTTCCATTACCGCGCGGTGTCATGATCATCTGAACTAAACCTAAACATAGCCTGCCTAAATTCTACAGCAAAAAGGCTGTTCCGATATATCTAACCGTAACAACTTGACTTGCCGAATCTCAGATCTTAGTCAAATACACTGACTACGAAACCGGATTAAGGGCTAAGGAAGGAGGAAGATACATAACTTTATCGTCTCGTAACTTTTCCTAGAACTTGTAAATTAAAAAATATCCGCTACTTTAATTAATTTCCAAGTTTGAGCATACTTCAAGATTTATTACTTTGTAAGTTTTTCTTTTTTAACTAAAACCTAAAACAAGTTGAAATTAATAAGGTTACATGTTATCCATGTTAAGTGAAAATCCACCCAATCGTAGACTATAAGCAACGGATATACTTAATAATACGCCGACAGAGGTAAAATAAAATCTTTAAAAAAATGTTTAGCGTCCTTTATCTACACGTACAGTAGGGATGTTTTTTTTCTCGTCTAACGCAAGGTGTGTCGTTGGATAGGTCGTTTAAAAATATTTTTCGATAAATATATACGAATTAAAAAATATAGAAATATTATTTTCCAAAAAATTTTTTCAGGCTAGGCCTGCCTGTCTCGTGAGTATCATGTTGAATTTGGGTGGGTGTGTATATTAAGCTTCGAAGTGGATTTTTTGTTACACAGTTAAGTGCCAACATCCCCCCCCCCCCTTTGCCAGCGAAAAAATGATTACTTTAAGAAATGTAGAAAAATTAACGAAAGTACTATATACTACGATAACGATAACGCAGTTAAAAGAAAACCCCTTATTGCACGTCGCCCGCCAAGAGTGTGTTTTTATACCGGATTTTTTAGTGTTACCTATTCCACCCGTAACAGACTTTTAATAATGTATGTCCCTAAAACTTCCTTTTTCTACACGACTCCGTGATTCCGCTATCAGAATGTCCTTAAAGTACCTTTTTTCTACTGAAAGCTAAATCTTTGTAATGTTACGACTGAATAAATTTGGCTTTTAGTGCCATTATTAAGATCTGAATCGCAAGTCTCCCAGAGGTACCTACCTAACGTACACGAATTGAGGTTTCCGTAATGCTGTCCATAAGTTTGGAAACTCGATTATGCTTACCTATACAGTGTGTTTGGTTAAAATTTCAAGAGTTTTCAAGAGCAAAAACACTTAAAGTGGTACAATAGAATTAAAAAAAAAAAGCTTAGCTGAAATATTATTTATTTATTTTTACAAAACAAAACAGGCGAGATCGTCAACAAGTTTGTTTACCTTCAATTACTACAGCTGAAGCGTTATTTCTATTCTTTTTAATCAAAAAGCAATTAAACAAAAATCGGACAAGTACGTGTCGGAATGGACAGTAGAGTTTCGCAGTCTGTCTTTAGTTCACTGAACTGAAAAATTTGGATACGAAAGTAAAGAAAGTACATAATCTATTTAAAAGTTGGTCTATTTTGTTCCCTAACTTTTGATGCATAATCCAAATCCAGTGCATTTTTTTTTTGTCCTAATCATCATTATTTTGTAACTTAATGTCACATAATATTACATGCAATAAAATAGAAATCCCTCAATACAATATGCTCTAATTTTTTTTGTCATAAATATTACAATTAATAATACACGAAAGACTTAAAACCGTTTTCAATAAAAATTGTGAGTCCTACATACAAATTATATTAATGCTTATTTATCCTTATAAATTAATATTAACATTAATAATAAATGCATAGTGCAAGCTAGCAGCAAGCAAGCAGCATGCACCATGCATGCAGGCAAGCAATCAGCATGCAAGGCTTCTGTCACGGCTCCAGCGCGCTGCGGGTCTCCGGCAGTCCCACGCGTGCTTATCGTATTCGCTCACCATCGCAGCATCGGCTTGGTGACCGGCCAGCCTCAGCCGCAGCGGCTCGCTACCAGCGTCCTGCTCCTCAGCCCGCGGGCTGCCTCGCCCCTCTGCGCCTACGCGATTTTGAATTACACTCTAGGGTAGGGCAGACAAAACTGAGTGGAGTCGGATTTACGGCGATTCGTTTCTGTCACTAAAAACCTAATTTTTTGGTATTCTTTCAGGACTAACAATAATATTATAAATGATCATTCGTAATAATACACAGCATAAAATACAATACTTAGAATATGTGACTTTATTTCATGTAAAATTAATAAATAAAAAAATATAAAAAATACGTTTATTAAACAGATCACATTAGCCAAAATACAAACATTCTATGACTCCCACACTAGGCTAGGCCTGTTTCGTGGGGGTCAAGCCGAATAGATTGCCAGAACAAACATAGTGGCCATTCGCCATGGTTACATAAAATTTAAAAAATATATTATGTATAATATTTTGAAGCTAAACAGGATCAAGTTTTTAATCTAGTTTATAGTGTCTAATTTTATTTTAACTTAAAGTGCGCCTCTAAGTGTGAATGTGTGAATGTGTAAGTGTAAGTATGTGCGAGTGTGTGTTCAAGAATTTACATTGGTAATTAAGTATAGGTTAAGGCAGCCCTGCGATTAATATCTTGGGATCGACTGACAGGGCCAGACGCCACTGCCATTCACTACCTGTTGAAGACCTATATAGCATCCCTTAGCAGTTCTTCCGATTTTTTGTAGTCCCAAGTCAAAAATTCGTTAATTATTATGGGTTTGGCCTCGTGAAGTTGAAGACTTCTTAAACCACATAAGTTGACTAATTTGTTGTAAATACGCGGAAAAAGAAACACTTTGAAGCGATGGGCAAAGGCTGTTCTAACCATGTTAGTGGGAACCCTAAAAATTCTTCTGGTGACGAGACTACTGTATGTCGGCAACTTCAAGGCAAGGCATCGGGAAATGCATAAACATAAAAGCTCTCAGTATGAACAGTCTACGGACACTCAACACTTCAGCCTCTCTATAGACATCTGACGTGGGGTAACGCCTTGGCTTTCCCATGGCCACCTTCAAAACCACTCTTTGCGCCCTTTCGAGCACTATCATTGTGGTAGGGGCAATGCCACCCCACGCCAGGATGCAATAGTTAAGTATGGACTGACACAGTGCAAGGTAGACCGATTTTAAGATGCTGCCGTCTGTACATTCCCTTAATAATCTCATTGTATGTATCAGTTTTCGGACCCTGGTCGATGTCGCTGATATATGTTTTTTGAAGTTGAGGTTCTCATCAATTATAATGCCCAAATATTTCAGGGAACCGATCCTATGTATCAAGCCACAATTACAATTTGGGTTGTCCGTTTGGTTGAGATTGCAGTAGTGGTTGTGCACTTTAAGGCTCTGGAAAAGAGATGACGAAGGTCCGGATGCTGCGGTTTTATGAAAACACATATATTGTGTTTTGGAAGTGTTGTGTTAAAATGTTATTATTTAATCATGTTTGTAATTTTTGCAGTCCAGACCAATGGAAAATAGCAGCTGTTACTCCTGTCCATAAAAATGGAGCCAAGGACGATCCATGCAAGTATTAGTAGATTCAACTATTATAGTGATCGATATTATGATAGAATAGTTTTAAAACTAAGGATAATTGTATAACACAAAATTTTCGAATTTTTGAACATTATGGTACTGAAGTTTATAGCAAACGTGTTATGGATGATGATTTTCGGACAAACAATGTTAGGAGTAGAAAGGGAGTACCCTCTACTCTCTGTTACCACAATAGTAAAAAGAGATATTTAATCAAAAATTAACATTAAAACTTTCTCGTCAAAAATGCTATGTGTCTGGTAAACCATGACAATAATGATATTCAAAAGATTTTTCATGACTAAGGGCCAGTTTCACCACTTGCTGATAAGTTCTGGATAACCTATCTGGTACTTGTTTTGACAGATAACCCATATAATTAGCAGTCAAAAAAGTCCAAGATAGGTTATCTAGAACTTATCAGCAAGTGGTGAAAGCCCTTAGTCAAGTCGAATTTCAGATTTAAAGCACCGATAGACAGCCATTATAATGGATCCGTGTCAGACTGTTTGACTCCGAGCCCCTAATAAACGGGCCACCTACTTACCCTAACGAATTCTTTACATTATAGTAGTTTTACTTTTAGTTTATTAAATTAATTCACGTAGTCAATGTCGCTTTTATTTTTGTTAAAAAGACGGCTTCTTTTCAAAATCAGTGGCTAGAACAAACATGCTGTATGTTAGATTCCTTTCTTTTCAAGTCACATTCGTTGAAGGGCTTAAAATAAAAAAGATCGGACATAACTTTTTGTAAGGTTTGCGAAAGCTGAGCTAAGGCTGACCCAATAGTTTGATTCAATTTGGGCCGAATGTGATCCCGAAATGGTGTAAGTAGACCAATCCTATTGCGTTAGCTTCCGAACAGTTTGTTAAACTTACCAAATACGATAAGGACTCGTCACTGTAGATTTATTTTCCTATTCTGAACGTTGGGTATTGTAGCCTAGAAGGAGTATGTGCGAGGCTTGCGTTGTAAAGGTTCATTTGAAACGTGTAAACCCTTATTTATTAAATTCGGCATACTTACCGTTTATGGCACGTATGTTAAAGAAAATATTTAGGTTTGTGAAACAACACGCAGAATTATTTAAGACTGCTTTCCAGTTGTATCCAAGGAACAAAAGGTCATCTGATAGACTCGTATTAGACTTTTGCCTAAAATTATCACTTTGTCAAAGGAGCTGTTAGTGGTGTTACTGCATGTGCGTAAAGGTGTATAACAAAATTCCCCAAAGATTTAAAATTAGTCCTGCAAAATGGATGATCCATAAATTAAGGGGAGGAATGACAACTTCCTGCTTCTACAGTGTCCAAGAGTTTCTTAGCATACATTTTGCATGTTAATGAATGTTAGCAGGGTAGAGAACTGACATTTCAGTATATTATCATTACTCGTACAACACATATTTGTAAACCTATTCTATGCAAATAAATACTTTGAGCTTTGAACTTTAGTAAGCAACGTACATTTTAGTAGTCACTATTTTACACTTCGAGTTTATTGACAAATAAATTAATGTTTAACTAAAACAAATCAATTCGCATTTAGCAATGTAGCGCGTCACGCGAACTTACTAATTTTAACTAAAGTTTATTTTTACCATGGTTTTAGTCTCTGAATATCATACTTTGAAGTTTAACTTTGATTATTAATTTTTATTTCTGCGTACCAGCAGTTATTGTTAGTTTATGTACATTACTAAAATGTTAGTTAAAATCTATAAACAGCACAGATAACTTACTAGCGTATTTTTACAATTCCATTAAAGTTAAGTTAATTTAGTCATATATTCATTTCAGACATTATTAATTAAATTCAAATGACATTGGTGATTGGAAATTAATTTCATGCTTACACAACTTTGCTTGCTAAGCTCTAGATACATATTGACTGGAAAAAGTGTTTTTCGTTTATTTTCATTCCTATGAAGGACATATTTTGTGGCTCTACTTCTTTTCAAGGAGTGATTCAACAGTTTATAAAACCGGCTAAGTGCGAGGTGGACTCGCATACAAAGGATTTAGTACCATCGTACAATGTTTACCACTACATATTTAAAAATATGCTGGTTATACTAATAAGACGTTTGTGAATATAATTTTTTAAATCGAGCAAAACCAAAAAAAAACGTTTCTTGTATCTAAATCCAAATGAATTTTAAATCAAAATAGTAGACACAGAAAAAAAAATTTGAACCCAATACTTATTTATTAGAATCAAATTCATTTATTTCTTTACGTGTAGTTTTACAAAAATAAAGCTTTCTTTTAATATGTAGATATAACTTTAAGATCAAAACCATCATGGCCATAACGGAATAATTTTGAGGATTGTGGTCTAACTACGTTTATTTTAACTAAAGTTTATTTTAATCTGAAATGATCTATTTTGTGACCAACAGCTTGAAAGATGTTTTCCACGGAGCAGGGGTTTTCTGGAAATAGTTGAAAATATTGGAATTATTATCTATATAAATAATAGTGCGTTTCTTGGAGGGCCATGTGTTAGATGGGTCGATGAGATAACGGCGTTAGCGGGTCGAGGTTGGTTGGCCACAGCTAAAAATAGAGAAAAGTACCTTGGAGGAGGCTTTTACCCGAAGGGGGTCCATACTGAATATCTAATAATTATAACAAATTATATATTATCATGCATGTACTGCAATTAAATGAAGCTTTATTATATTATATATATAACTAAATAACCGTATCGATCCATGTGTGCTTTTTTATATTAAAAAAGAGACGACCTCCGTAGCCAAGAGGTGAGCATACCGGACTTTGTGTCGCTATCTCTGAGGTCCCGAATTCGATTGCCGGTCGGTCCATTTATAAATATTAATAACAAATAAATATAGGTACCTAATATAAATAAATGATTTTTTTATTTGATGCCAGGCGATATGTAAACTAAGAAACCTATTATTATCAAAAAATTAATGCCTTATTTTAGAGCAAATTTTTAAATTGCTTGAACCTTATTACACTATCTAGTTTTTTAAGTTGTTAGAAACCCCTATTCAAGGCTTGACCATACGAAGCGTTTTTTTTTTCGTTGGTTATATAAATATTGACACAATACACTAATACCAGGCTACAACGCATCGCGAGGCGGTGCTCTAAGTAATATTATTAGTAATCTTTATTTGTCAAATTACACATATTACATGATACAAATGTTAAATTAACCCCTCGGTGGGCGAGAATGACAGCTAAAATCTGTGTTGCGGCAGAGTAGTAATCGCGTCGTACACTAATGACCACACAGTACAAGCAGAATAGACAGTAAATAAATAATATAGAATATAATAAGGTATAAGTAGTATAGAACTTAAAATATTTGCAAAACAAAATCAATATATTATATTTAATAGTTTATGATAGAATACTGTTTTACTCCAGAATATATTATAATAATTCATAAAAGAACTGATTCTATAAATTACCAACCTTAGTTATGATAAAAAATTAAAGAATATATTATTAATATAATAATATTATTCACTATGCCTTCCATATCATTTTTATTACAGCACCGTTATAAATAATGTATAACTATTTTTTAATTAATGCCTCTGTAGCTTCGGATACAAATGTTAAGAGCAAGGCTTTTATTATTTTTTACGAAGTATGATTTATCTTGTTGTATAGTCAAGGACTTAAAAAAGAGAAAAAACGGCGCAAAATAAGTATCTAAACATTACGCAGAACATTGCTTACCAATGTCAAACCATTCGTCTTTATAACCTGAATCAAGCCTCGCAGACCTGACGGCTTCTCTTATTGCGTGTATTATTACAGTTGCTAGACAAAACGCCGGTTCACCAGTGGCTAAAAGTTTCAAAAATAAAAAATATATACATTTAATCAAATTCATCATCATCATCATCATCATCATTTCAGCCATAGGACGTCTACTGCTGAACATAGGCCTCCCCCAATGACTTTCATTGGGAGGGATTGCCAATACTCGCCACGCTTGGCAGGCGGGTTGGAGAGCGCAGTTTTTTATAAGATTTCGCACGCAGAAATTCTCTTCTACGTCTACGTCTCTTGCTACAGGAATTAGTCGCCTCTTACAACATGCCTCCAGTTGTAATTAAATTATAACTTCTTAATTAAGAGCGCCGTCCTTACGTGGAAAAAAAAAACAGATTAAATAGAAGACATCCAAAGACGACGCTCCTAACTAAATTAATCAAAGTTCAAACTACGTTCAAAGGGACCTTTTAAATTAAGCTGTTAATTAGTCGGTCCCATTAGAGAACAATGGAGTGACCTATGTTCAGACAGGCTGGGCTTGTTGGGCGAGGAAAACGCGTGAATTTACCGACTACCTAGTCTGCAAATTGCATTACCTAGGTACAGTCTCCCGTGCGAATAAACTTAAGTTACGTAAAAGAATGATAGGCTTAGTTTTATTGTATTGTTCCTTTATTGTTAGGTATTTTGTGCAGCCTGCCTGGCAGTGAGCGTCTATTGGTTAAAATAATGATAATAATAACTTACTACATATTTCGTTTTCAAATGTATTTAACGTAATATTTTTGTAAACTAGTATGCTATTAAAACTAAATATGTTTTTTGTAACAATTCGACTGCCTCATATAGGACTCGAACCCACATCCTTTCGCTATCCGGGCATTCGCCCGCCTCTTCCAACAGAGCTACAGATTTTTTTTTAAATTATCTTCTTTTAGAAGTATTCCTAATGAATAACATATTAAAGTAATTAACATCCTATCATAATGTGAAATGTTAGTAAAAATATACGACATCGAGCAAAATTTCTCGCAAGTATTTTATGAGAGGATGGCTCTATTGAATAATAACTGCAGTAAAATATTGATATTCTTCAAAACAATACCAACCTAATGTTCTAGGAATATTTAAGCATAAGATTTGCTTATGGTTGCGGCTGCTTTATTATTCACAGCAATTATTGTGATACTCACCTTTGGATTGAAGTACCCCAAACTCATTGTTGCTATTCTTTTGAAAATAGATTCTCATATCCGCTGGTATATCTTTGATCCCAGGAGGCTTATATGTCCAGGTTCGATCAGTAAGCAGTTCCCCAGTAGAAACTTCGTAAATAATCTTTTCTGAAGTCCAGTAACCCAAACCCATGACTATAGAACCTTCTATCTACATCATAAGAAAAATTAAATATATCAGTGGGCTGTGATTTACGTGAATATATTTATAACAATATTTAATAATACTAACTTGACCAACATCTATTTCGGGATTTAAACTCCTTCCAGTATCTTGTAGCAAATCTACTCGCCTGATATCATGGTTGCCAGTCAATATATCAATCTCTACTTCCAAAGCACAGACTGCGAAAATATCGTATCCCTTCAACTGTCCATTATTAGTAAAACAATAAGATGCTTGTAAATTAACACCTGATGCATATGCTTTTTCAATAACCTCTTCCCATGAAGCGTTAATCATCTTTTTTTTTATAGGTTCCAGTGATTTTAAAAGTATTTCACAAGCTTTTATTGTCGCCAATGCCACGCATTCACTTCCAATACTCCCACCAGTTACAATAGCGTTTGGTGACGTAATGCTTGAACTCGGTTTGACGCTGACTTTTTCAAGAGGTACTCCCAAAACATAAGCACAAACCTGAGCAACTTTGGTGTTAAGACCTTGACCCATTTCTATACCACCATGTGTTATAGAAATAGTACCGTCGGCGTGAAATATAGATACAATAGAGTTGTAATATCCAAAATAATATAAGGGGTAAGTTAGTGGGACCAACTTTAAGCCTCTTTTTCTCCACCTATTTTGATCGTTAAAAGTTTTAACCTCAGTTGTTCTTTTGTCGAAATTAGAGTACTCTTTTAATTGATTTATCATGCCAGGAATGACTTTATTTTTTGGATCTATGTTCAACAATCTGACGTCTACAGGGTCTTTATTAACACAGAAAGCAATTCTTTCCATTATGTTTTCTATCATTGCTACTCCTTCAGTTGAACCTGTAATAAGTTACCATTATCAAATAGTCCAAATATTAAAAGAGAAAAAAAAACTAGCCAAAAGATACATACATGGTGCTCTACAATAGGTATTAGATGGAGTATCAGTCATAACACTATTTCCTTCTATGTACCATCTTTTAAAATCATAACCATTTTTAAAGAAACCAGTTATGTGGTGCGTCATGTTTTCATTAAATGAAATACCACTGTCAGAATATAATACATTCTTCAAATATTGGATATTTCCTTCGTTGTTGACACCTATCTGAAAAAATAACAATTTAAATCCAAAACTGAATAATTGAATATTAGAAAAATAAATGTACTTTTTTTTTTTGGATAATATTAATTTAGATACCTCATATTTACTTAATAAAGGAGCACGTTTTCCTACAACTTTCATATTCGTTTGAATAGGTAAAATAAATCTGCAGGATCTTCCTTGCAGATGACAAACTATTGCTGCTGCGCAGGCTATCTGCGCAGCCCGGGTGATTTTGGCACCGTACGCACCGCCTATTCGACGAACAATGACATTTACTCTGAAATAATGAATTAGATTCCATGCAAATTTTGTAACATTAATTAATTTAAAAAAGTTAGTACATAAACTATATATTTAGTAATTCATAAACTTATTAACTTACTTATTAACCGAAACATTTAAACAACTCGCAATCGCAACGTTTGTCAAATCTAGCCATTGCGTAGCAGCATACACGTCCATCCCATCTTCACTAGGAATAGCTACACAAGTTTGCGTTTCCATTTGATAGTGATACTGACCACCGATCAAAAAATCCCCATTTATTACTTGTTCTACATGTTTGCCGCTATCAACAGGTTCAATGACTACATCTCTGTTTATTCTTGCCTTTGATTCTGAAGATTCTAACACATCTCTAATAGATAATAGAGGTTTACTATTGCTCGTAGATTTTAATTGTATTTTAACTAGTTTTGCAGCTTTGACTGCGGTTTTTTCTCTGTCTGCAACAATAATAGCTGCAGGTTGACCAAAATATTTAACTTTGTTAGTGCATAAAATTTCTTCTTCTTCTGATATTAAAGGAAGGTCTGTAGGCGTGAAACAGTTTTTTCCTGGTATATCTTCAGCAGAATATAGTTTTATGACTCCTGGTAGTTTCTGTAATCAAATAGTGAATAGTAAAAATATTTTTACCTGCAACGTAATTTGCGTTTCATGTATTTGACTGTTACTTACTAATGCATCTGATATATCAAAACCTTCAATAACACTTCCTGGGGGAACATCGGCTCTCACGAACGCACCAAATACTTCATTATTTTGTCTAGGAAGATCATTAGCAAATGTCGCCTCTCCACTGCACTGGACTAAGCTCTCTAGTTTTGGTACTGGTTGATTTACAGGCCAAACGCCTTTATCTGTGTCGAATACCTGCGTGCCTTTAGACGTTGAACGTTTTATTGTTTCACCACCTGTAGTATTTTTAGGATTTTTCTTATCTGTTGGACATAGGGATAGTATTGCCTGAAAAATAAGTTAATCGATTTCCATGTTTGATTACATACACTAATGCAGTGTAGAGATGATCATACAGCAATAATTGAAAACTCATTCTGTACTAATCTATGCAACCAACTTTTAATATGGGGAGCAACATTCAAATACTGAAAAAAAAAACTTGTTTTTTTTACGTATTTGATGTTGCTTCTGTAATAGAAACTTTTATTTCTTGATTAAGTAAAAACTGTGTTTTCATTTACTATCGAATGATCGTCTCCACGTGTATAACTTTGTTTTTCCTAAACTTTATAAAATGAGGATAGACTTTAGGTTAAGTTAGTTTTTTAAATATTTACTTATTTAATAGTCCTATTTTTATTTGTATTGAATAAAATGTAATTACTTGGACAAAAAAAAATAGATTTAACGACTTGCCCTGATAAAATTAATATGATAGCAAATATTGATTTGCATGAACTCACTTTGTAATAAAGAGTTACTGCTAGCATTCTTCTATAATTGGCAGAAGGCTCCGGAGGTATTTCTTCAGGAACAACTTCATCGTATATCGTTTTTAATGCCTCTTGTAACGTTTCTTCACTATAAAGGTCTTTTCCAGCTAATATCGCCTCAGTTTTGGCTGCATGTATGAAACTTTTGGAAACATTACCGTATACTATTCGTGCTCGTGTAACTATATTTGAGTTTGAATCCATATGAAAGAAGAAACCAGCGTTAACAACTGCATGTGCATTTTGAGATCTTGGCATTATCTGAAAATGTAAATTTTGCTAAATATTTATGAAAATTTTGCTTAATATACATATTTTAAAAACTTGCTTCTTGGTAAAAGAAAATTACAGGGTATTTATGTTAGGGTATTGAGGATTACCCCACCATATTTACACAGTTGTTTAACTACTATACTAATCACGAATCGGTAAAAAAAACTAGGTTTTTTCGACCATTCGATAAGCAACGTACTAAATAGCCCATCATTGCAAGCTTCGAACGAGCTGACGCCCGTTATAGGACCCTGATCCTTTGTCGCCGGGCGCAACCAAAATGTATTCCAGTATTGTGAGCCACAGAACAGTAAAAGTACAGAAAATATTCGCTAAAAATTCCATTATTTTTAAATTGTTTTTTTTTTCAAAAAATCGTTTTTGTAAGTTATAAATAATATTTGTTATAGATCACCCTAATAAATATGGCAAAGAATGAAACCAACACCTTGTATAGTGGTTATGATATTTTGTTTAGCTTAGGTTAATTATTGTACTCGTATATTGTTTTTAAAAATATCAACGCTATTTATGGCTAGAATTTATAAGTCAACAGCTGGACCGATTATTATGATATTTGATTTGTTGAATTTGTCTCTGCCCCGAATAGCAGAATAACTATTAAAACATGGGTAAAATTTTAAAAAAAGTGAAGAGGCGGTACGAAGTACGCCGAGACAGCTAGTTATAAATAAATAATATAACATGATGCAGCTCCATGGAGCACATTCCCTATAGAGTAGAAATGTCATTAATTTGTTTCCACAACAATTCTGCTATTATTTTATCTGACTGTACTGTTTTAGTATGGGCAAAAGTTGACAGGACTTGTCAGTTCATACTAAAGATAAGTGAAAAATCACTAACTAGTTTCGGAGAAAGATGGTCCGTCAGTATAGCAATACGAATCATCTTTCTCCCGTGCTCGATGTGCAGCACACGATTTAAAACAAGTTATATTAAGATTACCTTAAAAGTTTTTACAGAACAACACCGAGATAGCGGAGGGAGAATAACGTTTAGTATTAACTTCCCTTTCATGTCACTTGACAAAAACTCGGGCAAAGTTAGCGTTGTTTGTTTCTCATCACCTTGAGCTGGAAAAAAAGCCATATGCAGTTGACGGAAGGTACAGACGATTGCTCAAGACCGTGCGAAGTGGAGGAGTAAATCAAGGAAAGCGGACCCTGGGCTCTAAAGCGATGGCTTTGGACGCAACCGGGATTGACCGTAGAGATGATGATGATGCAGTTGAAGAAAGGTAGTGTTAGGTGAAAAAGTTCAACAAGGTACAAGAAAAACTAACATATTTTACTTGGTTTTCTGAGCTTGGGCCTTGCAAAACTGTGGGTTTTCTTACCCAAGAGTACCTTATTATTAATTTGTGAGTTATATAATATTTTCTTTATGTAGCATTTTTTATATGTACCAGATTGGAAAACTGTTTATATTTTAATGTAACATGTTATATGTAATTTGAAAAAAGAAAATAAAAATTCATAAATGTTGAAAACTACAAAGCGCCATAAGAACTCTTTGTATTCAATAAATAATTAAAAATTAAAGTTAAGCATACCAATAGTAATCATAGCTCCAACAGTTTCAAATAACAAAAATAAGTCGGATGGAAATTCGTTATTTTGATACTTCAAATATAAATTTCCACCAATAGTCCCAATCTGCGAAGCAAGAACAATGCCTTTGTTACTATTGTTTTATATTTGACTGAACTGGCTAATTAAATACGTGCAGAAAGCTAACTTATTAAAAGGGCAAATTAAAAGGTACACAATTTGAATTCGTAATGACAGTGCTAAAAAACACGACCGCGCTTGCGTATATTTAGTTACTAGCTACGAGAAATAACATAAGAATTCTCATATCAAGAATATCACACATTTCCAAATCATTGTCTTTACAATTAAGGCAAAAAAGCTAAAGTGTAAGTCTGACTCCCCACCGAGGGTTCCGTACAAAGTAGGTACATATTATAAATAGTTCAGGAATCGCGTCTTGCAGTTTAAAGTGCACCAATTCATTACAAAATTTAATTACAAATGTATAATTTTCAGATTTTTTCCTGTACTTATAGTATAAGATGATATTACTTATCAAATTTTCATAGTTCTAGGTCAACGGAAAGTACACTTTTTTATTTTGATTCCCTTGATAGTATCGTAATGTATGGTTTTTGCCGGCAGTTTGATTTTGCACAGTTTTAAAGGACTGTAAACCTGAGTATATAATTTTAATTTGATTTTTTCACGGTTCCTAAGATATAAGGTCTTGACAGACATACAGACAGACAGACGGACAACGGAGTAAAGGGTTCCGTTTTTTCCGTTGAGGTACGAAACCCTTAAAACGAGTGTTATGTATTCATTCGTAAGACACGTTTTTAAATATTGTTTTATCAGTCATGTAATAAAAATATAAGAAAATAGCTTTACACACTTTGGTGCCCAACTTGTTGGTTTATTCCTTGTAGTAATCTAATTATAGAAGAATTCTCTAATTCTAATTTTAATTCTTACTATTGAGCAACTTTACTAAGACTATATCTTCAAAGACAACACAATCATGTAACAAATAAATAAACTTACATTTCGTACAGGTATATGTGCAACTAAATCCATGTGATCGTACAATTGTTTCAAGTAAAAGAAATCTTCTCTTTCAACGGAAAACTTCAAAAACAGACCCATCATGTCGGTTAGTGTAATTCCAGCACCCATTATGAGATTGACGTCGACGATATAATCTTTAAGCTCTTTTACATTGAATATGTCTATGATATGTTTTGGGTAGTCAGAAACGTGATATACTCCTAAAATAAAGATTATTTTAAACATAATTGTTTATCAAACATCTTCTAAATAACTACACAATAGGCTATTTGCCTTGTACCAAAATTGACTTATCTAATAATTTAGTTTAATAGTGTGCACCATATGGAACCGCAGCATATCAATAGTTATTAAAAATAATAAATGATTACTGTAAAAAAATCATTTTCAAATGTTATATTTTTTGTCGGTATTTTACATTGTCAAAAACGCCGGTAACAATGACTGGCACTTCACCATTAAGTAACTTCGTACTAGAACTGACATCCCAAAGCAAGATTTTGGGCTACGCTTGCACAAAGTATGAGTAGTGTGACCGTCGACAAAGGTTTTTAACATGCCTGTTCTAGTATTTTATAACTCAATGGATATTTAATGGGTTGTGACGTCACGAACAAGTTTTTACTATTCTCAAAGGTTTAAAAAATTAAATAAAATTGATGACGCTTTATTTAAATATTACCAACAATAATAACTCTATTTCAGAAAACAGTCAAATAGCCTATTGCCTCGACTCCCAACATAGAGACATTGTTGTTGAGGGCCAGTTAAAAAAAGTATTGCTCCTAAATCAAAAAGTACATTATTTTAGTTTGCCTAGATAAAATGAATATATTTTCAGTTTAATTGTACATATTACTTCCTTACCTTGTCCAGTGTTTCCAGCAACAAGTTTATAATCACCATTTTCTACAATTTTGAACACCTCTTCCAGTTTATAAACTTTATACCATATATGAGTTCCACAATCAATTACTATAGTTTTATCATCATCGCCTTTAGTCAAAAAACACCAGTTTTCTTTGTTTGTATCGTAGTTGATTGGTTTATTCTTATGCTTACAAACATCTTTGCATGTAACACCACAAGGTTTTAAAATTGCTAAATCTTCTAAATCTACAACTTTGTCAAGAAGTTTTTTTTCAGCGTCTATGGCTAATGATTTAAAGGCATCAGCAATAGGCCTATAACCTGTGCATCTGCAGATGTTGCCAGCAAAAGAATTTTCTACTTCTTCCATTGTTATTTTTTTGTTTTTTGATTCATAGAGGCTGAAAATAATTTTTTTTACATCTTAGAATAAAGTTTCTTTTATTGCTTCTAAGGTCAGTCTTTAATAACAGTCAATCTTATATTGTTGTCATAATAATTTTGCTACTAACGACTTAATAATGTTTTTGTCATTAAAAATATTTGTGTTATGGTAGGTCAACAACAGTCATCAGACCAATTTAATTCGTATATGCAACTGAAATAACATATAATTAAATTTATGATTATAGTTTATAAGAGTTATGAAAAAACTGGAAATGATTTGGCTGGCATTAAACATGTGATTAAAGTTAAAGTGGGTAGATACACACAGACACGTTTAGGGTTATCTATCCTTGATATCGATTATAGGTTTCTTTTACAGACAAAAGCTTGTCAACTCACCACAAAACGTAAAATTTTCTCAATTGATAATGATAATTAACGTGTCGTGTCCGACTTAAAGATGAAAATCGGTTCATTGACCTTTAACTTTTTAGAGTAGGTTTTTATGGTAGGTTGACCTGCCGTTGACTGTACAATCAATTGTAACATTTCAACGGAATTAAAGTCGTTACCTTCATACATTATTTTACAATATTCTTAGTTAAGCGTGATCAATATAACAACTTCAGCCCGATACTGGGAGGCAGGATGTAACATAGGGTATCGTAGTTTCAGGTTCCAATCTCTCACTCTGGCTACGTGCATACCTTTATGATTTTATCTAGTGTAATGTATGCTTAAAATTAAGTGTGCCACTGTGATCGAAAAATATATGAATTCACTTGTTTTCTGCGTGATCGTAAGTGCACACTTTTATAAGATTTGATCAATGAAGTTTTAAATAAAATAAATGATTGTTTGCTTGTTAACAAAAACAAAAGTTATGGTAATAAATACGTAATGTTAACTGTTGTAATCATGTCACCTGTACATATTCATAATCCACCCAGGCGTACAGAATCCACACTGTGTGCCACCGAACTTAGCTAAGCGGGTTTGGATTTCGTGGTAACTGATTGTCTTGTTCCCCACTCCTTCTGCCGTTGTGACTTCCCATCCGTGACACGACAATACAGAAACTAGGCACTGAAATAAATAAATAAATTGTTTGCACATTCACACTTATCTAACCCAAAACTAAGCAAAGCTTGTGCTATGGCGACTACATAACGGATAAATATACTTAAATACTTTTCTATACATCCATGACTTAGGTACAAACGCTCGTGCTCATCACACAAACATTTGCCCCTTGCGAGATTCGAACCCGCAACCGCTGACTTTGTAGTCCGGAGTGCGAACCACTACACCAGACGGTCGCCAAATAATCGGAACGTTTTTGTCATAAATCGAAGTATTTTTAATAGTATTAGACGCTATTTAGCACGCGACATAACCAATCATATCAAAAGGTAGGAAACCGTCACTATCGCAATTGAAATCATTGATTTTCATTTCCCTTAACACAATTTGCAGACCTTTTTAATAAGTAACAATCTATAATGTTTTGTTACATCGCATTTATATTTTAAAAAATAATATTTATCACAAAACTTATTTCATCGAATTTTAATTTCATATTTGTTTGCATGTTTGCTTTTGTGCATGCTAGAGGTTAGCATGAAGCATGCGTGCTGCTTATAAGATGCATGCATGCTGCTTGCATGCTTGCTTGTTTGCATGATTAAATAAATAAGGAAATAATCAGGAATGAAATTAAGACTATTACGATTCTATAAGCGCTTCATTGATAAAATGTCAGTATAAAATTTAATTAGTAACAATAGCTAATTTTAAAGTTATTCGATGGTATGCAACATATATTGATTAGTAAATTTTTATTTTATTTTTGTAATCTTCGCGGAATCGTATTCTGTGAATGATTTTCGATGTTTAAAAATTATTTGTATTATTAGACACCCGAAAAGCTACCATTTATCTGCCAATTAAATTCTAAATAATATATAAATGTCTCATAAAAGCACTTCAGCAGTGACTATGTAATACTTATAGCTTACAAAACTTACGAAACAGTAATCAAACAAAATATTTCGAAATCAGAAAATCGCTCTTAGCGATAAGACCGCCTAAATTGTACCATTCTAAATTTATTGTTTCTCTGTACTGTTTTTTTTGTGTGGTGTGCAATAAAGAGTATCTATCTATCTATCTATCTATATTTGGGTTAAACACAGACATTACTATCTTTGTTGTAAAAATGTTGAACAAAAACAAGTTACATATTTTTTAAGCCTAATGTTTTCAAATTAAACAAATTTTAAAAGCCAAAAACACTATTACCCTATATGTGACAAAAGTTACCTATAGACGCATAAAATAGTTTATTAATATCAGTAGCATGCTATTCAACAACACCCACGTCCCACAGCCTGATATAAACTCTATATGAACTTCAACTTAAAAGCGAAAATTCTGTTTCTACTGTAAGGAGTACAGTTGCGAGACAGCACTTGCTTTAGTGCCCTAACGTTTATAGTATTAAGGAATTCACTCGCACATTGCGAAAGTTTCTAGAGAGTTCAGCGAACATAACGTGAGGGGACCAATTTTGGTGAAAGGACGCATTTTGTTAACAAAGTAAATTAAAGTACAAACGGCAGACTCTGTTAAATTTAAGGTGGTTAGTTTAAAACGCACACGCCTAACGGTGTCTTAATATTGCGAGCGTATATAGCCAAACTTTCGGCGCCATACTTTTAGCAGATGTGTTGTTACACTTAGGCATATTTAAATTCATAAGAGTTAAGCGCAACACACACAAAAGGCATTAACCGGACGGCGACGGGTAGGGTCGGGAGTACGGTGTGTCTATTATCATACGTTGAAACGGGTGCCCACAGACAGCTGGCGTGGGCGCCACCGACCCGCTCACGTCTTCTGTGTGTGTTACGCTTTAGTGGCGAATTTATTTCAATTTTCCCAACATTGGTGCTGCTGTCACACTCCACGTTTCAACTTACAGAGTTAACAGCAAAAATCCTCATTTCGTTGGTAGGTGGCAGTGCCGCCCTGACGGCAACGATGCAAGCGCCGCACCCTCCCTCGTGGCACATCGCTTTGGTGCCTCGCAGCTCGGCCACATTTCGAATAAACTCGTTAAGGGACACATCGGGACCATACTTTCCTGTAACTGTTATTAAAACAATTTTAATTTTATTAAGAGAACTATAAAACTATTTATTTTTTATATGGACTCAATCACACTCTTTAAGCAGAGCAGTGATTCTGCCAATGTCGAGTGTATTCTTGATATAGTTCAAAATAAATAAAGGGTATTTAGTTTTTATTGCTTTTCTAGGATTTAGTGGAGGCTACTCAATTTCCAGCGGCTGATTTCTCTAAGGTGTGGCCACGGCTTAATTTTTTAATTTTTTATGGACCCAATCCCTCTCTCTAAGAAGAGCAGTGATTCTGTCAATGTCGAGTATTTTCTAGACTTAAATAGTGTTTACAATAAATAACGGGTGTTATTGCTTTTCATGGATTCGGTGAAGGCCACTCTTCCCGTAGAAGCTGGTTTCAAGAGGCTATCGGGTCTCAAGCAAGTTGTCTTAGACAAATCACTTGACACTCGATGCGGCGTTGAATACAATGATATTTCATTCACCAAACATTAGAACACAAACTACACCAAACTTGCACTCTACAGCTCTCTAAATGATAAATAAAACCATTCAAATAGATCGAGAATGCTTTTCGTTAGACTACCCCCTACCGAATCCTTCCATAAAACTATAAAGTAGAGGACATATATCAACTGAATCAAAGCATGTAGGTTTTACTACTAGCCATTGAAGTTTTACTATCCACGTTAAGGCTATATCATTAGATCTAAATGGTGTCAAATAATTGTCCGAATATTATCATCCAGATACAAATTTAAAGTAGGTCAAACTCTACATCCATTATTTGATTGACAAGTGAAGCATATAAAAATGTGTTAAGAAATAAAGCATACATTTCTTAACTACTGAAAAAGGTCAGCGGCAGTTTGTCCGTACATTCGATGGCATGTCTAATGTGTTAAAACCATAAGGTGCAAATTAATTCTAATTTATGCATTTAAAGTAAGTAAAGCTATTAAGTCAATAAAATAAGAATAAAAAATCTATTAACCCTGGGCAATATCAGTCTAAAACTCCTAAACTAACTCTCTAACACTTATGATGGGTGAGCATTGAAATAAACAGACGAACAAATGAAACATAAACGTGTTACCCAATAATTCTTCGACAGTATCCTAATAAATTCAATTCCATTGAATGTCTGAATATTTAATATGTACCTATTATAATATGAAATTTTACTTCTTAGTCTTACTTAATATTATCGACTAAAATATATATCTACATCATTTCTGCTTTTATTTTAATTTCCGTCACCTATTATTGTGAGTTTGTTCCTGAAACTTCATAAATGAGTAACCTAACTGTCCTACCAAGTTGCTGTTCTTGATCTAATTCCGTAACTTCGAAACTACGCCTTACACCCTGATATGAACCGCGGAATTGCATCATAATCGATCGCGTGAACATATAAAGTTCGCGAACCGTGATATGAACGTGTGCCTTGCTGCAAGTAATTACTTTGCTTTTAGGTGCATGCTAAATACGTTCCTCTAAATTTAAATTAATGCTAAGTTTAGTAAATATTTTCAAAATTGTTTTATCAAAAAAATAACTTCTATCCTCGACTTCGGCTGCGTAGATTTCAGAATTAAGCTACATATTAAAGAATAATCATCTATCGGGAATGCGAGAATAGGATTAAAATATCATATATTATATATATTCTTTAGGTAGATCAATACCTACACTGTAAATATTAGTTGGCTTTGGAGCTAAAAAAGAGCTTACAGCTACTTTAATGAAATTGATTATAAACCCTTATGGTCCATATTCATGTATCATCTACTGCTGAACATAGGCCTCCCCCAGTAACTTCTAGATTGGCCATTTGGAAGCGGCCTGCAGCCACCGGCTTCCGGCAAACTTTACAAGGTCGTCTGTCCATCTTGTGAACGGACGTCCTACGCTGCGCTTGCGCTTTACGTTAGTAACAAATTTTCACCTAGACTATGTTATTAAAGCCGCTGGATCCAGGCAGCTTCCAACCGGCTAATCTAAAAGTCACTGGGGGAGGCCAATGTTCAGCAGTGGACGTCCTATGGCTGTAATAGTGATGATGATGATGATATGTTAATAGAATACAAGGTACAGAACAATAATAATAAGCGAGAGAGGACATAGCCTAGCAAGACTGGAGCCGCTTACACAGCTCTGTTAGCGTACAAACTAATCCAGCGCTCCAGTATTGGCGAGTCCTACCTGTCAGCCAATGTAGCCAGGATACCATTTGTGCTGATGTGGTAGCTGTCTACAAGTGAGGCACACCGTTTTTGAATCGGCTTGTAAAAGCCGGCGAACAACCAATAAAAATACCTACTTGATGTACTAATGTTTATGTGTGCAAATTTCATTACTTAGTGTAGTATAGGACGCCCCCCAGATCGATGGACCGACAACCTTAGGAAGATGGCTTTTTGGCGCTCTTTGGCCTACTTCCAACAGTTGACTGCAATAGGCTGACATTAATGAATAAATTAATGACTTCCATATAGCCGTTAAAGCCTGACTGAGTAACAAACATACAAACTTTACTAAGTACGTTAATAGTAAAACACCGAAAGTGATTCCTTTAGCAGCTCTTAACAGTAAACTTTACCGAAATGTTAATATTAACTCCATAATAAGCTCATTTTTGATTAGCACTAGATATTTCTCTATTAGTGTCTCTTCTAAAAATGGGAAGGCTTGATCCTTATTATAATTTAATAATTTTGTCTTTCTTTGTTTCTCAGAGCGTCTTGTTCCTAACAGGTGGATTCCATCTTTATGTGTAATTTCTTAGAAATCTTAAAATTATTATCTAGACGTATTCGCTAGTACTATCGTATAATTACTCTGTTTATAACAGTTCCGACAAAAGTTAATATATTAGCATCAAAGTGATAATTTAAGTTTTTTATTAGCTAGTCAAAAAGGTATACGCGTTAAAGGTATAGGTAAGTTACGCCTACTATTTAAAATTACTTGGAAAGCCATTAAAAAAATACTGTGAAAGTTGGTAACATCAAGAATTGGTAGTATAATATGGTGCTATAGGTCCTAGAGTCCTAGTCGGATATTAATTTACTTATTTCATCAATTTTTAGTGATAAATCCTAATCTAACTGCTGAACACCGATTTCATCCCCTATTTTCCTACCCTTAGGGGTGATTTTTATTTTGCAAACTTTTAGCATATTATCTTTGAAGTATAAGCTATTCAATAAAACAAAAATCATCAAAATCGGCTCATATTTGACGAAGATAGGTAACAAGAACCACAACCAAAATACTATCTGGGTATATATTTGTTGATTTTCTCAAAAAGTTCTAAATCAATTTCGATAAAATTTATATGGGACCACCTCTGAAGTATGATCGACCAAACAAAAAAAGAATCATTAAAATCGATTCATAATTGGCGGAGTAATCGCGTAACAAATATACAAAAAAAAAAAAAAAAAAACAGTCGAATTGAGAACCTCCTCGTTTTTTGAAGTCGGTTGAAAAATTAATTATGTTTTGTATTTTTGACACAGTCTCTGTTTACCTAGGAATTTATGTGTTTTTTATTTTGTCACATTTTGCTTATTTTAATACTACTTATTACGTTATTAATTGTTATTATGTAATTACCTACATAAATTACAAAATTTTATGTATCAATTTTTATGCTTCTTCTTGGCACTAGTTCACAATTATTGTCCCGAAGCAGTAGAGAAAAAATGGGACGTGTAAAAGAGCTTAATTAAGCCTATTTACAGAAATAAGTGGGTTTTATTGGTTTATTTAGGTACGCTAAGATACGCTAAGGTATACTGACATTAATTAGGTCATACTAAAAGTTTCTAGATTCTGATAAATACGCCCAGATATTAGCCGACACATAGATACATTTATGCTTTTTCAAAGTAATATGCCTTACAATGTATTTTTTGCATTCGCTGGCACCATTGTAAAAAGCATTTAGTCTTTCTTAGGCACCTCTTCAATGGCTTCATGGAACGCATTCATCTACGATTCGAAACAAAGTGAAGGAGCAGAGAGCAAGGTTTGGGTTGTCTTCAGTTCAAATTTACGCATGTACCTTTTGCATTTAGTTCATTGCAATGCCTTATACGTACGAATTTGCTGACAAGTAATTATTTTGTCAGTTTGGATTTTGTAACCGCAATCGCCAGCCGACTTCTACGTAGATACTCGTCATGGAGATGATACGTCCATATCTAAATTATCTCCGAACAATGAATACACTGATCTGCGACATGGGGCTTTATCACCAAATGCCAATTGAGTCTCTGGCAACTTTCTTGTTGACTTGAGTCACAGCGGAAATCAAAAAATATCATTGATCGAAAACTTTTTATTTTCATAGAGACGTACTCTGTCTAATCTGTGAAAGCGCCACTGCGCCACACAATTTTCTAAAGAACTCCATAATGAAAAATAAATTATAGTCTTGCAAATCAAAAAGTAAAATGTTTCCAGAGAGTTCCATTTTCGAATCGTAATTGCTTTTTTTGCCGTGTGGGGACGGCCGTAAAGAATACACTTCCCCCTCGCCAACAGGAGGTGTGTCGTAAGAGGCGAGTAATTCCTGTAACACGAGACGGGCAGCAGTATCTGCATGCAAAATGTTATAAAAAACTGCGCTCGCCAACCCGCCTGCCAAGCGTGGCAAGTATTGGCAATCCCCCCCCAATGAAAGTCATTGGGGGAGGCCTATGTTCAGCAGTGGACGTCCTACGGTTGAAATGATGATGATGATGATGAATTGTTTTTTTTTAATTTTTATTGTAAGTGGTCAGTTCTTTTAATTTCAGTATGCCCCACGTATCAGTAAAAAGTTTTTTTTTTTTCAGTATGACATATTATGTGATGAACATGTAGTGTAATAATAGTAATTATTAGTGTTGGTGCTATACACTTTAATAATAACTATTACTATTGACATTGAACTATTGAGTATATTCTGTGCCCTGTGTCCGTAGGTATTCACGGATTTAAAAATTCTAAGGCCTTCAAGGTGTCAACGGACTCGTTAATGCGACGCGGGTAAGGTATTCGATTCCTTAGCTGTGTAACTTAGAGTGCATACCTATTATGCATACCTCTTATCTGAATGACTTCTCTGGTACCTTACTATGACCACTATACAATGCCTTATCATGAGTTCTTTAAACAGTATTGTTTCATGAACCCTATTTACCACCAATGAAATATTTTGAAGAATAGATAGAACCTTACAATATAAAAACAATAACTTGCGTAAAACATAAAGATAATAAGTAGATTAGACAAATATAAGATGACTAGTATGTGAAAAATAGCCAAGTCAAATGTTGAAGTTTAATGAATAATAAGTTATTTGCTTTATGTAAATAATTTGACAATTCATATAACTATAAGGTCATAAAAAAATTTAGGATTATCTACAGAACTTGGCACCCTTTTAGATCTCAATACTTTTGTCGGTGAAGTCGAAAACCATGCACTATCATATTTATGAACTTGGCTTCCATTTCCACATTGATGTTTTTGTTGGGATCTATTAATCTGTACCTAAATGTGACGACGGCTACGCCCACCACCTTTTTAACCAACTTCAAAAAAGGGTGAGGTTCCCAATTTATTGGATTTTTATAAAATATATGTTCAGCAATCATTCGTTACGACGTTGATCGTCGCAAATACTTAAATTGTTAAACGCCAATCATGTTTTTTTTTCCCAAAAACCTTATGTTGTGCGAGTATAAACTTGCAAGGACTAGCATTTTAAATAAATACCTATTGTACTGAGATACCACCCGACGATAAAGACCTACCAACGTGAACGAGACGAAGACGACCTCCGTAGCCGAGAGACGAGCATACCGGACTTGGTGTCGCTATCTCTGAGGTTCCGGGTTCGATTCCCGGTCGGGTC
This sequence comes from Anania hortulata, assembly GCA_963576865.1. Classification (NCBI taxonomy): domain Eukaryota; kingdom Metazoa; phylum Arthropoda; class Insecta; order Lepidoptera; family Crambidae; genus Anania; species Anania hortulata. The sequence goes on from OY756400.1 coordinate 6,944,229, forward strand.
AATGTAGAAAAATAACTTTTCTATATGGGTCTGGGTGTTGTGGTACCCGTCGTTGTTTCTGATTTCTGTAACACAAGTGCTTAAGCTACTTATCACAGAATCAGAGCAATGTATGTGATGTTGTCCAATATTTATTTATTTATTTATCTGAGCCATCAAACTGACGTCATCTAGTTCGACATAGTAACCATCCCCGTCGACCGTTCGAGAAAGTTCCTTTGCGTTGTGTGCGTAAGAAAATATGGGAGCAACTCAATTTTGGCATGGTAAAAAAGACCTAAGTAATGAAAATAGAAAAAATATATAAAATTCTAAGTTAATAGTTTTTTTAATAAAGGTTTTATAGGTTTTTTTAAATAAAGCATTTCTTATAGGGAAATCTTCTAGTTTACTATTACGGTATACTATTATCAAGCGACATGCCTGGAATAGTCTTCACAAGCTAATTTAAGAGAGTCGCAAGTGTTGCTAAATATGGTTACTCGGATTTCCCCAATTGCCATAAATTGGGTTTTGAATGGCGCTTTAGCGACACGTTGTGGCGAAAATTACACTGTCTTCGATTTCATAATATATCAATTTATTTTAACTCACAAGTATGAAATGGGCTTGAAATAAACCACTTGCCTAAATGATTTATGTATTTCCATTTAAAAGACAAGATCATAGTAAGGGCCGTTTTTCCCACGCAGGTAAAACTGTAGACAATGACTAGGTAAACCCATGAGTAGATACAGATTTTAAGTCTACTCTGCATAAAATAATGGCTGATGAGTTTAACTACACATTATACGATAATGAAGCACTTGGAACTAACCTTCGTACTGATGACCATTTATCTTGAAGACCACGCTCATTGTAGATCTGTCACGAGCTGTGTCTGAAATTATGCAGGATTGATTAGACAGTTTGATTAAGGTGTACCGTACCACCCGTACGTGATGTAGGTATTAAATTAAAATGTGTCTTTAATAATGAATGAACAAATCACAATCTAAATCCTCAGAGGAGGTGGTTTTACAATGCTAATAGTAGTAGTTACTTAAACAAGGTGTAATTGAAAAAACGCTAAACTTCTTAGGGGCTGATATTGACGCTCAAATACAATAAAATTTTCTACGGGATAAACATCGAAATCTCAACAAAAAAAAAACAGCTGGTCAGCTGGTCGGCGGTTTAGTATGGGCACTGATTTGTTATGGGGAAGATTTTTTTTTTGCTTTTGCAATAGCAACCTACATTTTGAATTTTGAATGCAGACAGCCGCCAAAATGCACAATGCAGCATGAAAACGATAAACTCACAAATTGCAGATCTGTGCAGAGAATCTATGACGCTGAGTAGCGAGTTACGGCTGGATAGGTTTACTTTTCCTTCCGCGCGTATACGTAAACTCGAGAGAATTAGTGGAATAATATTACGGCGAACGCGCAATATGTGTGTGCACCTTCATTGCGTACTTGATGGTAAGTGAGCACGGTGTGCTCTGGTTGGTCGGAATAATTATATTTTAGAATACACAGAATTTGAGAACCGGATTTTCACATTTGTAGACTTATGTCATGGTCATGCATGATCTGTTTCCATTGTATGTTGAGTAGTAAACCCAATCCAAAATGAAAAACAGTTTTGTTTTATTAACTAGAAGTGTTACAAAATAAGTTCCTGAACTCTTTCTAGATTATGTGTAAAATTGCTAAGATTTTTTTTAGCTCCAAAGCCCTTTAAAGAAAAAAAAAAACACTTCTTTTAAAATTAAACTATATATTAAAGTTACGACTTCGTTTTCGTCTACCATGTTAACAAAGTTACTCGTACGTAGGTCACACTAAAAGTTTTGCGTAACTTAAAAAAACAATATGTTATGACCAAAATATTATGTTTATTGCTTTTCAAAATACTCTCCTTTACATTTTAATTCTACGTGCTGATTGCACTGATATCGCTATCCAGTGATAGACCAACTACGAAGAGGCAGTCCTCTTCGTCTCATCAAATCTTTGATTTTGGGGAAAATACAGAAATCACAGGGTGCTAAGTCGGGGCTATGCGCAGGATCACCCATCCTGTTGTACTTTTTCGGAAGCTAAAAAAGACTGTTTTATTGGCCGTGTGTGAAGAAGCGTTGTCATGATGTAGGAGAACGCGGCTTTTGGGTCGTCTTTTGCGAACTTTTTCTAACACCCTGGGTAAACAAATGGTAGAATACGGCTCGGCATTAACACTCTTTTGATCTTCAAGTGGAATTGTACAGATGGGACCCGTAGCTGAGAAAAAAAACGCGATCATTTTTTTACCAACGTTACTCGCCTGCCTCACTTTTGTTGGCCTGTTCTCATTTTCAAACACCCATTCACAAGATTGCTGTTTTTTTTCGGGTTCAAAACAATAAATCCACGTTTCGTCTCCTATGACAATGTCATCAACAGCATTAGAATGTCCGTGGTCGTACTTCAGTAGCATCTGTGAGCACCATTCCACGCGAGCCCGCTTCTGCTCCGCTGTCAGTTCATGAGGGATCCAACGACAGCAAAGTTTCCGAACTTTCAATTCTTCGTGTAAAATTTTCTGAATTTGGCTCATACCAATTCCCAATAGTCCTCGAATTGTCTCATAGGTAATCCGCGGGTTTTCTTCAATTAGCCGCTTAACAATAGCCACATTAATTTCGTTGACAGCAGTTGAAGGCCGCCCTTCACGAAATTCGTCATGTAAAGAAACTCGACCTCTCTCAAATTCAGCAAACCATCGCCTCACGGTGCTCAAACAAGGTGCTTCTCTCCCAAAACCATTTTGAAGACGAGAGGCACAGTAAAATTAAAATCATAAAAAATCATCGCTCTTAAATCTTTTCGACTTAATTCCAGTTTCGTTTTTTTTTTTTACTAAGAAGGTTGCAACGTTTAAAAAAAATATAACATTCGAAATTCAAATAGTTCCGATTAGCTAGAAGTGCAAAACTTTTAGTGTGCCCTATATAACTTAAGCGTCGAACGAGCGAACTTCGGTTACATTTAAGGTGTATCGCAATGACAGTGAAATAATGGAGCCTCAACTTTAAGTGGTCGTTTAGCTTAATACTCAAAATTGAGTACCCGTTATTTCTGTAATGCATTTAATAAATATATGTCAGATAACACACCAATTCTCATGATCTCGAAGTAAGTTTGCCAGGGGCGTCTCCCAGCACACGCAGACCCTGACCAATACATATAAATATTTTTTTAACACAAATACACTAATTATCAAGTACACAAACCCCAAACTAAGCAACGCTTGTATAAAGACGACTAAATAAAGGATAACATATTATTTAAATACATTATAAACAACCTTGACTTATGTACAAATTCTCGACTAGTGCTCATCACATCACACAAACATTTGCACATTGCCAGATTCGAACCAACCGTCTAGCTAGCTCTTTAGTCCAGACAGATATATAAATTACATAATATAATTAATTAAGAAAAGTTTGTTTTCAGAATTTTACCGAACCGGTCGACAATAAATCGCCTAGACGATATACGTAATGGTAACAGTCTCATGTCTGCAATTTTTTTACGGTCAAGTTGACAACGTAATAGCATACAAAAACACAATTCTATTTTAATGATTATGGTTATTATTTTCGAGGTCGACATATTTTTAAATAAGCACACTTGAATAGTGTACCACACACATTACAGTACAGGCATTACCTCAGTTAAAACCAATTTATTTCTGTAAATATCCCAGAATTGAGCACTTTTACAACACATCCCAATATTTTTTTTATTACCACTGCTTCGGGACATTATTGCTTATTCTGATGTTATCCCCTTGCCTTTTACTTTTACAATAGTATGCCAGAATAAATGTGCACATTTAGAGAAGAAATGTTGCAAAGAAAATTTTGTTTTACCCATCATCCGTCTGTTTGAGTTATTTATGAAAACTAGCAGTACCTGCGACTTTGTGGATGAGACATTTATTTATTTATTTAAACTTTATTGCACAGACATTTTAAAAAAGAAGTTGTACAAATGTCGGACTTAATGCCAAAAGCATTCTCTACCAGTCAACCATGGGGCCATACAGAGATAGTATAGGCGGTGCAACAAAAAAACAAATTGTGTTAAATTAAACCATACAAAACTAAAACAAACTAGATGAATATATACAGTTGTACATACTAGATACATACATAGATAGCTATATACGGTATATACATACATAAAATATATACATACATACTTATACATAATATAATTATACACAGATCTCATGCCAGCGAGAATCATGGAAAAGAGAAAAGAGTTAATCCAAAAAATGCTTGCGCAGAGCCTTCTTAAAGGAGAATTTTGACGTGGATTTTTTGATTTTTAAGGGAAGTCCGTTCCAGAGTCGAACAGCCGTCAGGGTGAATGAGCTAGTCATAAAACCGGAAGTGTGACGTGGTGTATACAATTGAAGAGTATCACTTGAACGGAGATTTCTATCGTGAGAAGTACTAAGGAATGAAAATTTATCTTTGAGATAAGATGGAGATTTGGGTTCGAAGAGTATAGAGTAAAGGACGCAGAGTGTCCGTACATTCCTACGATGCCTTATAGGAATCATATTAAGCAACACTGTGGCCTGCGGTGAAGCACTCTTATCAAGAAAGGAGCTTTTTACTTTGGATTTGAAACTTCTAAGTTGTATTTATCATAAGACAGTAACTCAGGCAGAAAGTTCTTTTGTGGTTCGCTTAATAACTTTCAATGTTAAAGCAAAGTACTTTTGAATTTCGACAGTAAAGCAGTCTTTTCTCCGAGGCTCTCCTTGTTTGGTGGTGGAACAAAGACCTATTAGATTGTGCAGTTCCATTGCACAGTGTCCGAAAGTTATCCGGTAAAAAAAGTACCTGTGTATTTTAGAAAGTAAAAACTAATAGTAGTAGTTCAGAGCTGACATTTTAACTATATTTAAAAAAATGCTGCCTAATGTGCTGTGTAAAGTAAGAATAGATAACCTTGTACTTAGAGATTTTTGTGGTTTTATGGTAAAATTAAAAAAACCCTTTGTATTAAATTTATTACAAAAATATTTAAGAGTATTTTGTTTTTCATATATTTTAACCATAACAAATTTATTCTTATAAGTGGTGTACCACTACACTAAGACGGTCGGCTATCTTAACACATACCTACAGCTATAGTTTTCCTTTTAATTGACAATTTAACTTACCAATAGATACAAAATATCACTTGCTAGCCCCAAGCAGAAACATGAATGAGATAAAGTATTTCTACGTCGCCTTTATAAGCCACAATAATTACCTATGGTTAGACTCATAAAGCAATCTGCGCCTTTAAACAATGCGAAGATCATTATGACCCGCAATGATATATCAGTCTCACAATACAGTCAAGCTTGTACACAGGACGTCTAAAAGTACGAGCCTTGAAGACTTTAGTGTAGTCTAGAATACTTGTAAAAAAACATTGTATTTTTTTTTGTTTTTGTTTTGACAACAGGGGGGTAACCATAAACTCTTAAAACAATCTCAAATTACGCCCATCCGTCAATTTGGTACCATGAGGTCGTAAAAACAATCTTGTTTCATCGATTTTGACAACATACAATTTTGTTTATCATTCACTCAATTCAATACAAATGACGTTTATTTTGACACTAATGACAGTTACAAATTGATTTCTTATGTCAAAATTATTGGTATGGAAAATGGTCATAGCAGACATTTCATTGATTTCTTAATTTCTGAATGAATACTGTAAAAACAGTAACATAATCTAAGAAATAAATGAATTATATGTATAGATCTCTAATTTTAATAATGATACTTTGCTTGGCTGCTACAAAATTGTAAAAGCAATTATGCTGCTTCGAGATTTTGATTTGAGCTTGTTTTGAATTTGTACCATGAACTACATAATTAGGTTTTGTTTAGGGATGTCAAAGAACGAATGTTTTGGATGTTTTGTCTATTAATTGCTTTGAGAAGAAAAGAGACGCAATATTTAAAACCACTGACAACAGATAACTTCGTCTCTTTCAATTTTTTATCTCCGAAGTCTATGGCCTAATGTCATTGCCATCCAGGGAATGTATAAGTACTACGAACACCTACTTATAAATTCTTTGTTGCTATTAAAAGCATGAGACAGTTGTCCGAAACATGAAATTGTGGAAAAGAGAACGGAATAATCTACTCTTTTATAAAAAAAATAAAGGCGAGAGGTAATGCAATTAAGCGGTGGCTATACGGCTTTTTAAAATTGAGATTGTTTGTCAATTGCTAGACATTTTTACATGGCTCAAAACTGTTTCCAAAGAATGAGCTATTTGAGCTATAAATTTTGACTAATGTTGAGACTCAGTTTCGGAACCGATTGATAGGTTTGACTTAGGTCAGCTTCTAATAGTTTACTTGATCAATGCTAATAGTATGACAGTTGTCAAAGGAGTGACACGCGGAAATTTTAAAATCAAAAACTGATAAAAACCATAAAAATATTTATTCGTTTTTATGAAATCCGTCAGCGCACCAAAGTTACCGACGTGGCAAAAAGGTGACACGACTGAAAGGGCAATGGGCAGGCCACGTATGCCGTAGAGACGACGAAAAATGGAACCACAAGGTCTTGCTCTGGAGACCCCGCAGAAGAAAATAAAGTGTGGGCAGACCACCAGCAAGATGGTCGGACGATATTGCAAAGACGGCAGGACCGGCCTGGACAAGAATCACCGCACTAAGAGCTAGCTGGAGAGAGCTTCAGGAGGCATATGTCCAACAGTGGACAAAACATATGCTGAAGAGGAAGAAGAAAAAGATGATGAAATTACGTTGTCTAAATCATAGTAATTGCACCTTGGAGCAAATGTCTTGACATTAAAATTGTATTCTGCAAAATCAGGCACGCATTTCACGACTTTTGCGAGTGGTATCGTAGTGTTTATCGTAGTGTATCCAGAGAAAGTGATTATTATTTTATTATAATGAGATCCTAGACGCTCGTTTTTGCTCCTGCTGTTCTTATCCAGGGATAAGAACAGCAGGAGCAAAAACGAGCTTTTTGTCTTAAAACTGATCTACATTCAATTTGGAGCATAAAATACATCACGACCTAGTATACGACTTTTATTTTGAGAATATACAATAAGGTTCCCAAGGAAGAAGCTATCATGCCAACCTACTTCTTTTTTGTTTCAAACCAATGAATACGGATTAACATTTACACATTACATTTTACATTTTTACATTTTACAAATAAACATTTTATTTTTACAGGTATTGATACATTTTAATTACGTAATGAAGTGGCGCTTAATCCAAAACTGCTCAATTAGGGGCCTGCTGCAGAGCAAACTTACAAGTACGAAAGTGCGCCTGAAGTGCTCATCAAATCTTAAACCATAGATACGTGACCCCAGGTTGTTCTTACTGTTACATTTAGTTGTAGAGTCTTTACTTATGTTATTTAAAGCCTTGCTGTTAGGGGATATTTTAATTTCTTTCCTGTTATTTTGAAACACACAAGTTTACTTACTATCATAATAAAAAGAAATGAAAATGATAAACGTATCAAACGCCACTAAGTACTTTAAAAGTCAAGCAAGTAATTAGAGGGACATAGGTAAACAAATATGTTTATGTTCTCAATATTCCATCAGATTCTATTGTAGGCACTGAGTATAGGTCTTTTGTAAACTACATTTTCTAAGCTCAAACCACCTACATGTGACCAACAATAAAATTTCCATTGTCTGGTTTCTGTGACCCCCCGATACAGAACCCTTTGAGAGTTAATTGTCAACCGATAAACCACGTGAAACTAATGTTAAATCCTGTTGAATCATAAGTGTCACGTGATCGTCTGGTGGACAATTAGTTACCGAACGGTTCTGAATCAAGGACGGGTTAACTAAACGTAAACGTAAAAAGTTTTATGTAAACCTAAAACATTAAACCCTGTTTGTGCATTGAATAAATGACAAAGAAAACATTATTTAGATTTGCGTTTAATTTGTTGTCAATTGTTGGATTTCTTGTGCGGCAGGCGAGAAGACCACGCTCCCCGCCAGCGCGACACAGCCGCCGGTATCAGACACAGAGCGGTGCATTCGCAATGATGGGCAGCCACTGCCAAGATCCAAATCATACCTTTACTAATTATTATTATAAATATAACAGTTAATACTTTAGTTTCTCAATCACGCTTTAACGGCTAAACTTAATTAGCTGAAAGGCACACATGCATGGGTATTGATCTAGCCCAACACAAGGTTTTTTGTGTTACCGTGAGACGATTATTCTACTAATATAAGTCTACGTAGACAAAGTTGCAGGCAGTAGCAAATATAATATTTTAAAAATAGGTAAGCTATTGACCTAAAAAGTCACCATCATCACCACCGTTTTAGCCTATTGCAGTCTACAGCTAGACGTAAGCCTCTCCCAGAGAGCACGATCTCCAGCCACTTCCAGCCATCTTCCTAACCTAAGCTCATCGTTCCATCGAGCTGGGGAACGTCCAACACTACGTTTACCGTGACGTGGTCTCCACTCAATTTAGTCCACCTTTCATCGGTTCTGCGATAGATATGGCTGGCCCACTGCCACTTTATCTTACTGCATTTTACTTTACTTACTTGTACCTATAAAGTAAGCTCTTTACATATTTTCTTAAAAAATTTAGTAATTATATTTACTAAGTATTACTCTTAGTAATGGCAATAGTATGTATTGCCATTATTAAGATCAAATTCAAATTCAAACGTTCATTTGCCAAAACGCAGTTAAAAAAGGTAATATAAAAATCAATTAAATAAAAAAAGAAAAGATCAAGTAAAAGTAAGCCGAGATGGCAGTAAAGAACACACAAACAGAAGGCGTATCGTAAAAGGCGACTAATTCCTGTAGCACGAGACGGGCAGCAGCGTCTGCGTGTGAACTATTATAAAAAACTGCGTTCGCCAACCCGCCTCCAAGCGTGGTTGTGGAGATGGTGGTGGGTACGGGCTATTGTGAGCACGATCGACGCGCCTAACTTGTTAAAAAACCCACACATGTCCAGGGCAATAACATCTTTCCGGACGTATTGTCATGCTGGTGGACCACGTGTGCAGCGTGTTAGCTTGGTGGACTAGCCACTGCGGAAACTAAATTGTTTGTCATCTAGTGAAATTAACTAGCATATTCAAAGAAGCAAACGCTCGAACAGCTTTGCTACGTGTTAAATAATGTGATGGGTCGATAGCTATAAGGAAAACGTCCCTTGGTCTTTTCCTGGTTCAGAGAGGACTATGTCGCACCCCGCTTACTATACCTTTGGAAACTGACTGGAGCGGAGAATGTATTTAAGAGCATAGTTAGACAGACCCCTTTTGAGTCGCAAATAAGTGAGTATCGCAAGACGATTTGAGTTCTATACGATGAATTTAACTACTCATTTGAGTAGCTATCAATCGGGATTTTTTTACAACCTATTTAACTACCGGGTTCTTATTAAAACTAGATAGTACTAAAATAAAGCGTACATATTTATTTCACTATTTATTTGTGTCAATTGGCGTTTTGCAATGATTTTATGAAACTACTATTAGTATAGGTACACTTGTATGCTCTGTGCATCGAATTTTAATTTACACAGCTTACAGTTTCCTGCGTTCCTAATCATTGCCCAGCATAAGCTTTCTTCTCCTTTAGTACCAGGGGTTACTTAAAACTTGAATGCTTTGATTGTATTTTTCTTGAAAATAATCTGCAATAAAACTATTACTATAAAAAATATTCTGAATCGACGTTGTTCGACGTACTCGTACATAAAACAATTTGAATGATTGTTATGATGTTACATTAAACCATTTTCTAATCTCATTTCTTACTAACTGAAGATATTATTTTGTATTTCTGTAATTCATATTTCTGAAGTAAAATAAATTATTTATGAATGTTGACAACAAATAATGACTTTTACTTTTTTCTAATAAGTACTGTCAAGACACCATAGCACTAAGTAGGTTGGTATCGGACAATGCATTGTTCCGAAACATTTATGAAAAACTCAGAGCTCAGTCGTAGCTCATTTAGTAAAGGTGATATCTAAGATAGAATAATTTTCAGCGCTGCTGACATGCCTCCTAGTAGAAGCAAAATACATTTTCTTTAATATTTTGGCAAATTTAGTACGCAAGAATAGGTATTTATTGATTTCACTGACATTTTGTTAATTTAATTATGACGATTCGGACCACTTGCAACGCATAGACTATTTTTACATACCATTCGGTCTTTCCCAGCCTTATACAAGATTGTTTTACGTAGATCATGGTACCAAATCACGTGACCTAACATATAATCTCATATCAAAGTGCAACCAAACAAAGTTGGTTTTGTAAGAGTTCATGGTTACCCCCCAGATGTGGCATCTACCGTGACTTCTGTCGCAGAACCGATGAAAGGTAGAGTCGCTGATTTGGTATTATAGAGTAAGTCCAACTGTGACAACTGTGCGATCGTGTACGCGCCGTTATGAGCGTTCCATTGATGATTTTGATGTGATTCCTATTAATATTTTTCTCTAATTATTTCCATATTATTAAAAGTGGATTTTAGAGTATTTTATAATAATTGCTGATTAAAAAAAAAATATTTTAGACTCAATTTTGAAAAACTCCCTAATATTTGTATAAATGAAGTCATCAAAACTTTATTTAATAATGTACTTAAGAATTGAAAATTTAAGAGAAAAAATAAATACGGCATATTTTATTACTACAATCTGGTGAAAAACTGAATAGATTACTGATAATGCTAGGTGTTTTTTTTGGTGGTACTATATATGAAGGTGAAAAAGTTTATTCTTTGTTTTGTAAACGTTATGACTATGTGACGCACGATAACCATCATGGTCTAGAAGTAATAAATTGTAATCCCTGTGTTACGAGGTACTAAACAGTGAATCATGCCAGGAGCGTTTCTCAGCACCCCCACCCTACATATATTCTAACTTCTCTTTTCAGAGGGGCGAATTATTTTATCTTTCTGGGTTTTTGGTCAAGCAAATATAAGAGTTGAGGTAGTAGGTACTATTATTATGTATTTGATGGACTGATAAAATTGAGTTTAACAACTTAAGGTTCCGATTATAAATATGAATGTATTTTCTGACTTGTATGGAATTTAGCTAAGTAGTCTGAAATAATCTGATGAAACAGTAAAGATACTGTTTAGAGAAAGATCTCAGCTTAAAACACCTACGCAAATTTCATTATGGTTCCACTATAACATATTACCTTAATTTTTTATCTCTAAAACTTCAAATCAATAAGTCTATCTCAACTAAAAAGATTGTAATGCCATCATCTGAGAGGATTTCTGAAATTTCAAGTTTCAATCGGAATAAACCGAGCAGTTTACCGATGAGTCATTTCATCGAAAAGCCATTTGACGGAAAATTTTAATATCGCCAACAGTACATTTCTTCGACCGCCGGTCCCGGGTTCGATTTGGGTCAATTCTCATCACCAGCCAATATGTAGTCCCGAAGCGATGGTAAGGCTCAGCTATTTTTTGGACGTGTAAAAGTACCCGGAAGAGGGCCTTTATACTGAATAAATAACTATTATCGAGTTTTATTGAGGTCAATTCAGAAGACGAACTTTTATTAATTGGATCGAGACTCGGTGTGCTTACGGATGCCTAAAATCAAAAAACCAATCAAACGTCTTGAACATTTAGATGGGTATTCCCAATTCCTAGTAAACTAACAAACTTATTGCAGAAAGCTGTAATCTTAATACCTTTCGCATCACTCAAAAAATTTTATCCTCAGAAATCTCAGCATTTAACGCAGTTACCTATGATAGGTTGAGTGAGGCCCGCTTAACAGAATGATGTATTCACCTACTTAAACAGGTAGAGAATAAATTATAAACGTCATAATAATAACAAAAATAAAACTATTTTTGTTTGTATGTTGCACCGTTACTTTTTGAAATTGAACCTATTTAACTGAACTGTGTGTGCAGTTAATAATTAAATAATTATGTCATCCTGAATAAACCGATTCATTCATTATGTGTCATACCTAGTGTGGCAACTTCCACTTTTTGATCATAATAATACGGATCATTTACCCCGGGGTCGTTGTGTGATGATGATGATGATGATTGTCTATCAATTTGACGATTGATTAACAAATTTTTCTACGTAAATCCTAAAACATTTTGGAATTTGTCGTTAGCGAATTCGTTATTAGAATAAAAATTTGAATGTTACTTGAATTAGATTCAAAATCGAATGTTACTTTGTCAGGCTTAGAGCCTTACCATTACGTCTAGAGCTATAGTGTTTGACGTAAAAACAAAACTTCGGTGCTTCGGTATTTTTTGGGTTCATTGCTAGGCTCTTGGACGATTGAGTGGCAGTCGACAATAATAGCAGCCACTAGCTCACTTAATGTAAATTTAATAAAGTCATTGTACATCTTAAATAGCGTTAACTTGCATTTTTAATGTCGTTATTATTGTCGTTACTATCTCATTATTGTCGTCGAGTGACAAACAAGGTGTTATCGCAGTTGAACATAGTTTATCCAAATAACCACCTGCCAATATGACTATAACATAAGGCGGAAGGTCATATGTACTTATGAAGAACTATCTTCCGCCCGCGGCTGCACTTATGTGGAGTTTGCTCTGTCACTTAAAGTCTTTGTCAAAGACCCATTGTCACTTTCCAGCTCAAAATTTCGATTATTCGATTCGGTTCATTTCGATTATTCGATTCGGTTCATTTCGATTATAGAGTCGACAGTTCGATTATAGAGTGCCCTCCAAAATCAATTTTTAAAATATCTTCAATGTAACCTGTTATAAAAAGTATAAATTCGCAATATTAATGTAAAACTACTAAATTGACCTTGTCATTTAGGAGTTAAGTAAAAAATAATACGCATACATTTTATTATTATCTATTGTTTAGAATTAGAAATCAGATGTTATTAATGACGCAATAAATTGTACGATGGTATCTATTGCAACACAACGATGGCAAGTCTGGCGGAAATAAATATGGTTTTCCATATAATATTTTCGAAGATAACAATCAAAACAGGCTCGTTAAGTCGGATGCGACCACAGAAACTAAAAATCGAACCTTTTTTTAACGGTTGCTCTAGACCACGACAAAAAAGGCATATATCCTTCTGCCTAACTAATTTTGTACTTCACACAGTAAGCTTATATATAATCTAACTTTTTTTTTACTGCTAGATCCAAAATATTTTCACTGACGGCAACTTTTTTTTATTTAATGAAAAGGATGTAAAGTCAATTAATCTGGATAATCTAACATTTTTATAAAAATGGCGCCGACAGAGGCACACGCAGCTCGATAAACGCACGTGAGTAAATTGATCAATATTTTTTTTATTTGACTAACATAAAATCAGTTTTTTACCCAGTGGTTATGGCTTAAGTTGTTTAATAGCTAAATAATGCTTTACAAGGTGGTTAGCAGCTTTTGATGAATAACGCTGGTAATGATTACCTCTTTTTATTTGGTCGGATTTATTTCTTTGTAAAAAGATTTTTAATAAGTATTCACGAAGACAACAGATTAAAGTATTTCCAAAGTTCTTAAACCGCTGTTAACTTAAGATATTCAAATCTACAGCAGCAAAATAATTTAAAGTTCACAACACCTTATCTCTGAAGCAATCACAAACTGCGCTTCTTGCAATTTATTCTCACAGTTTAAATTGAAACTTCAATTTTCAAAATCTGAAAAAATTAGATTTTGGTTCTGAATTGCAAAAAACAGTTGTTCTCAAAGTAAGGGTTCAACATCTTTGTGTTACATACCAGACATATACACACATAGTAACCAAGCATATTTAGAAAAAAAACGTTTTCTAAATTAGCGCAATCAGGAATCGAAGCCAGGACTGCGCTTAAATCTACATTTGAGAAAATGCGATTATAAACCTAAATGCATGATTTTTGTTGTTGTTTGTTAAAAAACCAAGGTTTTATTGTAAATGCTTTTTTATCCAAGTTCGTGATTGCGGAGTGGTACTATACTAATTAGATGGACCTTTACGCTGTGTCCTTTCCAGCAACACTGCCCGATGTGGAGAAAAATGAGCGGGTGTAAGTTGCTTTATTTTGTAGTGAATATCGTCAATTTTATAGTCTTTTCTTTTTTCTTGCAAAGTGTACTTTAACGTTGATAATTTCGGAAGGCGGAACGAGTCGTGTCGTGAATATTAAAGCGCGGAGAAGATGAAAAAGAAAGAATTATGATCATGTCAGTCAAGTAGAGTAATGACGATTGTAGTGTGAAGACACGTTAAAGCGAAAGCTGAAAGTAAATTTTTAGGAAAAAAAAGTGTTTTTGTTCAGTACAGTTCATGGAGTAACGTGAAGCACGAACGCGTTAAGCGTCTTGTGTTAGTGAGGTAGTTTGACGATACTTGACGAGGATAAGGCTCGATAGCGTGCCTTTGGAGAGGCCTTTGTTCCAGATACATTTGCAAAAAAAATTTTTTCATTTCAAAGACTATTTCAAAATAACGACACGGAAACATTTGTGTATACAAAACCATTGAAACTGTCTACGTAACTGTATTTTTCTTTAAAGAACTTGATAAAATTCAAGTCTAGTCCTCTGAAGACTGATGAGTACCATTTTCCAGCTTATTATGTACATTATACATTCACACGTCGATGAATAGACACAATAGCAAAACAGTCTGGTTGGCAGCCGTTCGCAACCAAGAAAAAGTGGTCACCCCCTTTCTTTCCCCTCTTTCCCCTCTTTCAAATATATACGATACACTTTTGTTATAGGGCAAAAACGACGTCAAGTGATCCTGTGTTTATATCGACTCTTACTGTTGGCTGGAGTGTATGCTCCCAGTGTTCCCCATAAAGACAGTTCGAAGTTCAGTCTGGGTTCTATAATAGAGGCTGCGCTGCCAGCAATACATCCATTGGTAGCTGCAGGGTCTAACAGATGTAAGTATACAACGTTATTTTTACAAGTATTTATTAATTTTACGAACACCTCGCGGCTACACCTTTGAACCCTTTGAAACAAAATATAATAGA
The DNA here is from genome assembly GCA_963576865.1 of Anania hortulata. Lineage (NCBI taxonomy): Eukaryota > Metazoa > Arthropoda > Insecta > Lepidoptera > Crambidae > Anania > Anania hortulata. Next base: position 6,959,331 of record OY756400.1, read on the forward strand.
AACCCCTTTTCTATTGTGTTTTATTTTTTGGCAGTAAGAGACTAAACATCAATCAGATCATAGAAAGAAATTTATTTGTAAACCGGAATAAACCTACTTTAACTGTGTGATATCGAATTAAAATTTTGTAAGTATGCGACATTTGGATGATACATATATATATCTGATTATATCTGATATATATCTGATAAGGTAGCCAGTTTGTAGTTGATGGAATTTTTCATTGGCTACTATTTAGTATAACTCTTAGGTTTGGCCTCATTTGATGTGTTAAATTGAATTCAATTCTATATATTAATGCGTTCTATAATGTTAGATAAGTGTCCTTTACATTTTAAACAATAATGTTAAAATTGTTTACTATCGCAATACCTTCTTATACTTAGCTGATTTTGATTGTAAAATACAAAGACTTTAACAGCAGGTCAAACATTAAAAACCCAAAAAAAAAACTCGACACTAAATAGTCGTTCAGCTGTTCCTATGTATAAGGCAGAAAATTTCGAAGTTTCCCATATTATTGAAAAAGGTTGTTGTAGAATTTGAAAAGCAGAATAGATATAGTTTAAAACTGATATCATGACAAGATATTATTACTTGACACAAAATTTAGTTTAAAATAATACTTTACAAGATAAACCAATTTTTTTGAGATTATCAAATTTGAATAATCCACATCACAAGTGCTTGATGTCTTAAAATGATCGTTTAATTATTTGCTATCGCTAATCTAAGGTGCTGAGCTTTTAACTCATCAAGCACGTCCCAGGAAAGTTTGTTTTTTTAAACCGATAGACGATAGATAATAAATTTAAGATAATACGATCGAATCAGTCTCTTTAGATCAAGATAAATGTTTTGATGAACGTAAAAGTCTTTTTTTCTATTTTCAACCGATTTAAAAAAAAGATTGAGGTTCTAATTCGATGCGTTATCTTTTCTAATGTATCATGTTTTGAAAGATTTGATGTATATAATTGACTTTATCGATTGTCGCTATTAAATACATGACGTTGATTTTCACGTTCGTTTCATTCGATTCCTGACTGTTCACCGTTTAAAATTTTAATTATTCAGATGGACAAAGTCTTCCATGCAGTAAAAACGGGATACACTGTGTTACAAATTATTGGATAAATGCAAACGGCCCAGCCCCCCCTAGCATGACAACCAAAATACGATATGATATAGCGATTTATCGAAACCAACTGTAAAAATATGATAGATATAGCCGCCATGTTGAATTGCCGTGCCGGTGACGTCACATGTTGTGATCGCTGTTTCGATAAAAAATCAAAATGGCGGCTATATCTATCATATTTTTACAGTTGCAGTAGCAGTAAAAAAATACAGTTGGTGTGATTTATCGACACCATAAATAGCTTTATCATTTTTGGTGGTCATCCTAGGGGGACTGAGCCGCTCGGTGTGGCATTCTATGGGGGAAGCAAATATTCAGCAGGTGACTTCCAAATGCTAAAGATTTATTTATTTATTTAAGGACAACCAACAAAGCATACACCATACATTGATACTTATACAGCTTAAAAATAAATTACAAGGTGTTGCCTTAATTAAAGGCTGCCACGACATGCACAAAACTATTGTTGTTGGAAAATAATTTAAATTATTAAAAACTCATTTTATACCATGCTTACAACGTAAGCACTTGATAAAGTACCCACGCTGAAAACACAGATAAATAGTACAATGTTGCCTAAATAAAAATTTTACTGTCAGAAATAAAAAAAATCGGATAGGATTAATTTAAATTTACGTAGTGAATAAGACATATCAATATAAGATGATGTCAACATTCACTTTAAAGAAGAAATAATATCGTAATTTAAAAAAATAATGGGAAATTGAATGGCGTCTATCTAACAGCTGACATTTAATTCTGAGTTATATTCTGATAAAAGTGTAAAAAAAAAGCGCAAGGCAAGTAAAACGCGCAAACAGTCAGATTAGTCAGACTGCCATTCTACTTACCTTTGCAACATGTAAGTGGCCTATATGAATACAACTTTTTTAATTACTGCAAGCATAAGTTGTTACTTATCTAAGTTATTTCTCTATCAAGTTTATTAGCAGCTTTTAATAAATAACCCAGTAAAATTTTACATTATGAGTTGTAGCGAACTAGATTGAAAGATGTGGCTGATAATAATCAGCTAATTTAAAACCACTGACGGTTCTCGTCAACATTTCCTCGCAAGTGTCTATAGTCAAAAGCAAACTAGATAATATTATTAGAGACCTCCTAGTTTCTAACAAATACTTACTACTTTCAGTTAATTTTCATTTATTTTTAACTAAATAGAATTTAATATCTAATAACAGCGGACTGACTCTCAGTCTCATCGCAAATTTATAATTACAGAAAATCTCACATAAATAAATAAAGAATGAAATAACTTTAATTGTGTTTTAGCGGTGTCTCTGGATCATTAAAATTTGATAGTCTGCAAACTGAGCGCCGCGCCCTTTGTTCATGAGAAGAAGGGGTATAACTAATAGAAATTAAACTCGGTTAACTAAAGTATTCGGGAATTAGTTAAAGATACAGACAAAGTGAAATAAAGTGACAGATAAATTTATAAAAAATCATTTGCATTTGTCGGTCAATATCAAGCTGTGATTTAAAAAATATCAGCTTGTATTTTTGCGCCAATCGGTAGGATTGTTGATTCAACAATGGTTTAAGTACGAGTAAACCCTTTGGAATCATCATCAAAACCTATTCCTCGAAAATATAACGTCCCAATACTCGTCGGTCAAAAAATGCTATTTATTTTTTCCTAGTAACATCTCACTTAACGTTTTTGTAGCAATATATTAATAGTCTTATTTTACAAAATTAAAAAGAGTCCAAGAAAAAAAAAATTGCATTTCTAAATTTTAGATTTTTAATGATTTTATCTACTGAAAATAGTAACTGTTTGAAAAATGCTAGTGTTAAAATAGTAATCTGACAAGTAATGGGAAATTTACCTTAATAAAACTCAGTTCTCGGTTTTGAATTTCTTTGATAAATCATTTCTTTTTGAGGAAGTCACAAATAGTTAACCTATGGCACATTGTGGATCTAGGGCTGGTTTGTCAAAGCAATCTTCGAAGTGCAGGTTCTGGGTAACAGTATGCGGACCATATCAACCAATGGAAACGGTTTCCTGCATGCGGGCCATTACCCGCACCCCGCATATTGACGCTAACTTAAAATGAACCTTTTCTAATTTTACATTTTAAAAATCATAGAGTTAAAGGATAAAAATGTCATGTCGAATTTTCATTACATTTTAACCCCCTCATAAACACAATTCTCAGATTCCAGACCATGACAGCCATAGTCGGAAGCCACGCCGAACACACTTATGTAATTTCATTATATTTTTACTATCGCTGCTGCTTATAATAAATGTATGGTACATATTTATAATCATAAACAGCTAAAACTTTGATACCTACATAAAAAGTGTTTATGGGTAAAATAATTCCACACACAGTAAAAGCGTCTGAAATAGATTTTCACATTTAGGTGTAAAATATTCTGCTAGGTTTCAGACATCCTTGGAATTCAGGACTACAGCTTATTTTTTGGACCGATTTTTCTTTATTTCTTTACATATTTCTTTACGTCACCGCAAGCGTCAAGCCATTAAGAATTTCGTCGGCGTCTGTCAAGTACCGTTAATGACCAACTATGTTCCTTGGGCCGCGTGTTCAAACCCAGCCGACGAAAAGAATAAAAAAATGTGTTGTTAGCGTTTTAGGAATCTTCTAGAAAATTGAACTTATATTTAAATATTTCGATGAGAATTGGGAATATTCTAGTAAATACAGAAACAGACTAAAAAGAAGACAAACGAAATTACTGTCGAAATTTTAAGGTCTAGAAGGTTCAATTAAGTGGTATATAAGGATAAGGGAGTAAGGGGGATATAAGGGGCTACGAGCCGCACTACGGGCAGTTTGGAAAAGTCTAGTAAAGAGCCAAAACAAGAGGAAAAGAAGGAAGGAAAAGGATGAAAGTGAAAGTAGTTTGAAGTGCAATAGTAAGTGCCTAAGTAGTATAGTGAACCGTAAGTACAGTGTAAAAGAGTATAGTGCGGTTTACGTCCGTGAAGAGGACCGTGTCAGTGTGTGTCAAGAGGAAGAAAACCACGTCGGGGCTACGTCAGCCAAGAGGACCACGTCGGTGCTGTGTCCTCAGTTAGGACTGTGACAAACAAGGAACGTCGCAACTCTATTACTTATCGGGGCTGCGTCTGTGTGGCTTTGTTTAAAGAGGAGCGTCTTTCTTGAAGATTTGTCGTTTCCTCCCAACCCCGTACCCACTTCCGTAACAATAAATTAGGTAGGTAGGTAATGTATTTAGGAGAATATTAGTTGGAGTCAACTTTTTAATAAAACAAAGCTTTAAAGTATTCATTTTTAATTTTATTTCTTTTCATTTAATAACAAACTCGGAATGTTGATTATGATTAAAAGGTACATTTATGTAAGAAAAAGTGTTGGTCTTGATACTAATACCGAACGAAACGATATTGAAATAAAGTTCAAAGCAGCGCACTCTGCAATATGCCTATAACGACAATCGCTCCAGATATCACAAAATAAAACAAAGTTGGATTAGTTACACTATTTTTAAGTAAAGAACGACTGGACTATCGATCTTTGGTTTGTTGAATTTGTCTCCGCCCCGAATAGCATCGAAAATATTCACAAAAAATAAAATATGACGGCGTAGGACGTCTATCCACCTTGTGGTACAGGTTGCAGGAAGCCGCTTTATGCAGACCGCTTGCAACCGGCTAATCTGAAAGCCATTGGGGGAGGCTTATGTTCAACAAATGATGATGGTGGTTATGACGATGACTTTTAAATACATATTTTTCTTTTGTTTTTAGCAATGTTCAATTTATTTCTGTTCATTATTATTTTTCATCATTTTCTATTTGTTTTTGTGTATGTACGTTTACAAAATAGAGTTTTCATCCATCTATCTTTTTTATATTACAGGTGAAGCGTTTAAAAGCTTTTTTGGACTAACTTACGAGCAAATGCAAGAGAAGAATGTCACATCTTTCCATGACTCTCTAAACATAGACCACATTACCAAAAATGGTAACATTAAATACAATATAACAGCACACAAGCAACTGGGAAGGTTCTTGGGTACTTCCAGAGAAATAGTTGTACTAATTCATGGGTTTCTGGAGAGTTCAGATGGAGTAATGGTCCAAGGGCTAGTGCCTGCACTATTGAAGCAACCAGGATTGATAGTTTTGGCGTTGGATGGGAGGAAGCTCATCAACTTGGAGTATTTTAGATCATCAACATATGCAAGGTTCATGGGAGAGAATCTTGGGGCGTTTTTGAGTGAAATTATAAGAGGTAAGGATTAAATTAAGATATGCATTAATTTATTATCCAACAGCTACGAAACCTACGTTAATTAGTTTGACAACCCAGTTTAAAACAGTGTTGAATAAAGCGGTCAAACAAGAACACTAATGCATTTCAATTGAGATAGTTTCTATTTATAACAGCCGAGGGAGTGGCTTTTATAATTTTTCCAAAACGAGCATAAAAATTGATAGCAAATTGAAAATGTAATAAACACTGCAGTATTTAATACTCAAGTTTTAAATTTCAGGAAAGCTTCTTAGGTAAAATTACCAAATGACTGGTCGAGAAATCAATTTGCATTTACCAGAATTACGAGTAGTAAACTTTCACGTCTTATTCCTAACTGCTGTAGTTAAGATAGCTTCTGGAACTCCTCAAAATGCACGATTATTGCGGAAAGTTGTTTTAATGCTCAACGTGCAATTTCCAAGCTAAATCATTAATTGGAAACTCCAGGGATAATAAGATAATTAATCCTAAATCATTAATTCTCTTATGAGAAACTAGCGTCTATTCATAAAATAAAACTCGGTCAGTGGGAATTCGCAAACACAATAGAATGTCAATAGCTGAGTCAGATAAGGATTAAAACGGGTATGTAGTAAAAAAGGAAACCAGTTAACTGCATAATTTAGCCGCTTAAATAAAATATGTTTTTTTAAAGGAAAAAATATCCGCTTCTAAATTATAAACTCCACATTCGCGGCGCGTTCGTCAGTCGTTGATCGACAGGAAAACCCCCTAGTTTCCTCATCAAAGAAAAACATCTAGTATCGTTTTGCCATGTCCGGCTGTCTGACTATCGCTTATTTCTATATCTATCTATAAGTCAAGGCCATTTTATTCGGATATTTAGGTTAATTAATGATCAGGCCGATATAACGAAATTAATGATATTAATTCAAGTTACTCATTACCCCAGGCATTTAGTTAATAGTTTCTAGAACAAAGCAGTCTTTAGGGTTTTTGTCAATTTCACGAAGGAAATTATATTTTACTTTTAAAATTAAAAGGTAATTTAATTCTAAAAAAAAGTTTTAATAATGCCTTAATTTTAAATGCCTTTTGAACGTCTTAACAACATTTCTTTAACATTTCTTTTAGCGATAAGACCGCCTAATATTTCTGTTAATATCAATTGTAACTCCTTTGTATGGGTACAATAAAGATACTAGCTGTGCCCGTAACTTTGCCTGTGTGGAATACGGCATGTCGCCCCCTATGTTACTCCCTTGGTAGGTGGATTGAAAAATAGTAGACTATGTCCTTTTCTGTGGTTCCAGCTTTTTTCGTACCAAATTTCATCAAAATCGGTTTAGTAGTATAGGCGTGAAAGCGTAACAAACAGACAGAGTTACTTTCGAATTCATAATATAGTCTAAAATATAAATGCGAAAAGTATGGAGAGTATTTGACCAGCAAAATCACCATAAGAGGTTTTGCGTATTTGGAGTCACATGTTGTGTATGACTAATTTCAGTCATTAAACCTTGATTTTTAAGACCCTTCCCTCATTCTCAGAAAAACCAAGAACTTTCGCTAGTCTGCAAGATGATGTAATACTCGTCTCGCGTGTACGATTTGAGAGACAGAAATAGATGCCTCCGACCAAATACCCTGACCTTAAATTAAGAAATCAATTGTAAATTTATTTTATACCTAAAAGACACAATTTTAAGCTAAGTCCTAATTTTATAAAGTAAAATGTTTATTAAATTCAAAGAAAAATACATTAATTTCAGACGGACAAGATCCATCTAAAATAACCCTCATTGGCCACAGTCTTGGGTCCCATATAGCTGGCATCGCTGGCAAGAGAGTCAATCAGCTCACTGGCAGATTGCTCAGCAGAATCGCTGCGTTGGACCCAGCGGGGCCATGTTTCAGCAACATCGGCCTTGCTGGTCGACTAGATAAAGGCGACGCGGAGTACGTTGATGTCATTCACACAAGTGGCGGGTTGCTGGGACTACTTGAGCCTGTAGGTAAACGATACACTAAATTACTTTTTCAAATTCATTTTTAGGATTCCGTACCTCAATAGGAAAAACTGGAACTTTTATAGGGTCACTTTGTGGTCCGTCTGTCTGTTCGAATATCTGTCAAGACCTTTAATTTAGGAAATGCGTGGAGATTTCGAGTTGAAATTAAAACCATTCTCATTTAAAAAATGAAAAATGAAAAAATGAAACTTCAATTTAACATAAAAAAAGATACGGCTATTTATGCCGCAAAAAACAGTGTTAACAGTTTGACACTCTCAAGAAAATCGAAATTTATAGGGTACTATCCGCTGCCCTAAAACTATGAAATTTTCAAAAATTATTGTTTTATACTACAAGCACAGGGAAAAATCTGAAACTATACATTTGTAGTTTAATTTTTAATTAAACTATGAGACTCGATTCCCGAACTATAATATTTATTATACTTCATGCTTCGTTCTCGAGATTAGCAATAATAAACACTTGTAGTAACGCGTAGTCCTCGCCATTCCATACACTATTTGAGAAACTCTTTTTTTTTTTTTTTTTTTTTCGGGTATTTTTATATTTTCCTTTCCCCATCGTTCAATACGCCATCTTTGTCATTCGTGTGTTAGTGCTCCGCCGTTCCACACTTTGTTCGCGATTAAATTAAAATAAAGTGAAAGTGATACCAAATATGCCTAAACGTAAGAAGAATAATGACGATTGTGATCGCATACAACGAAAAATAAGGAAGTTGGAAAAGAAATTGGCGCGCAAACGGAGACGCCGGCGCCATAGCGGCTCCGATATGGATTCGTCATCGTTCCGATCATCCCAAACATCGTTGAACAAACAAGGTATTTATGAAATTGTTTCACTAAATTATTTAGGAAGTGTAATCTGCTTAAGTAGGTAAATCCTTTAAACAAGTAAGTTAAATACTTTCCTTGAAAAGTTAAATACGGCGGGTAGTCCAGTTGGGACTACCCCTTTTCAGCAACAGGGTACGATGTCTTTCTATTTTTAATTCTAAATAAAAACAGTTTGCCGACAGTACTTGCTAGACATTGGGACTGTCGCTTACTGGTAATTAGCCAACATCGTTTCATAACTTACGAAATAAATAGGAGGTTTGCGGGCAGTACGTGTTATTATAACTAGGGACTGCCCTCTACCATCAATCCTAATAAGTTGAACCCTCGAGTTACTTTGCGGACAGTACGTGTTATTATAACTGGGGACTGTCTCTTAGTACTTTACTTAGAAGTTGTATGTCTTTTCAGACTACGACTATACGAGGTTGACCGATGATGAAGATGCTATTTTAGACCCACCTCCCGCATTGCTCGAAGTAGACACGGAGTTATTAGAACCAACTCCTACTTGCTCTGAGTTCCAGGCTGAAAAAACTGTATCCATCCCATCAGTGGTGACAATCCCGTTGAATAATGCCGTTCCTTCTACCTCGACATCTGCGGACCGTACCACAGTACCAGTTGCAGAAGAAGAGATATCTTATTTAGATAGCGAATTATTGGACATACTAGGTACCGATCCAACCACTGATAAAAAATATGGCAAAGACTTACAAAAAGATCTATCAGTAAGATTACAACATTGGACCACGTTTGGTCTGGACAAGGATTTAAGAAAGGAGTTAAAAGAAAGATATTTAACTCCAGGCAATTGCAAATTGATTTATCCACCCATATTAAACGCAGAAATGAAAGCTGCGATTTCGGACATCAACATTAAGCGTGACAAAGCTATAGAAGGTAAGCAAAAAACACTTACTTCGGCCATTACCTGTCTAGGAGAAGCTGTTACACTCCTTTTGCCATCAAAGGACAAGGACACTACCTTACTTAAGTTATTGATGGACTCAATCCGGATCATTTGTGATTGCCAACATGCCGACTCTGTGACTCGAAGAAATTTCGTTATGGGCGGACTCAAGAAGGAAATAAGAGAGCAGCTGCAAAATACCAATATAGATAAGTATCTGTTTGGCGGAAACTTAGCAGAGACTTTGAAATCAGCTAAAGCAATTTCCAAAACTAGTACGGATTTAAAACCACCTGCACCTAAAATTCCAGTTAAGAAGAAAGTAGCTTCTACTTCTAATTCTACAAGGAATTTAAACTGGCAGCATCCGGGTCCGAGCCGCAGGCCGACAGGCCCACCGAGGATGAGGCAGCCTGCAGCGACCTCGACGAACAGTCGGCCCAACAACTCCTCGAAGCAGTTGCAACATCATCAGCAGCGGCCGAGCTACACTCGCCGCTAAACTCGGTAAAGCCAGCAGGTAGACTTAGTGCATTTTACGAGCAATGGCTGATGATTTCAAAAGACCCAGCTATCTTATCGTATATTGAAGGTTATAAAATTCCTTTCTCTAGGCCTCCTGTTCAAACAACGAAACATATCAATACAAAATTATCTGAGTCCGAAAGAATTCATTACACCGATGCCATAAATATACTATTATCAATGGGGGCAATATCAAAGTGTTCTGCTCGTGAGGATCAATATTTATCAAACATTTTTTTGATACCTAAGCCAGACGGCACGATGCGGTTCATTTTGAATTTAAAATCCTTAAACAAATTTATTGATACCAAACATTTCAAACTTGAAGACCTAAGGACTGTTCTCAAACTTGTTTCAAAAGATTGTTACTTAGCTAACGTTGATTTAAAAGACGCATATTTTTTAATCAATATACATGAAGATTATCGCAAGTACCTTAGATTCAAATTTGATGATTCTATATTTGAATTTAATGTCCTTCCGTTTGGCTTAAACACGGCCCCATACGTTTTTACAAAAATTATGAAGCCGGTTGTAAAATTATTGAGAATCGCTGGCTATATGTCAACCATATACTTAGATGATTTATGCCTAATCGGTCATGACTATAAGACATGCCTTGAAAATTTGCAACAAACTAAAAAACTGCTTATTTCGTTAGGGTTCATCATCAATGATAAAAAGAGTAGCCAAAAACCGTCTCAAACTTGCAAATTTTTGGGATATGTTTTAGATACAAAAAAATTCCAAGTCACCTTACCAATAGAAAAAGTTTCAAAAATTGAAACGGAGTTAACGAAATTTTCAAAGATTAGATGCTGTAAAATCAGGAGTTTCGCTAGTTTTGTTGGCTTATTGGTGTCTGCCTGTCCGGCAGTCGAATACGGGTGGCTATACACAAAGGTTTTTGAGCGATGTAAATACCTGAATTTAAAACATTCAAATGATTATGACAAAATCATGTCATTACCTAACTCACTTAATTCTGACCTTGACTGGTGGAAGCGTACGATCCACAGTGCAAGTTGTAAAATCAAAGATGACAAATATGACCTAGAAATATTTACAGATGCCTCAACAACGGGGTGGGGTATAGCATGTGGCAATCAAAGAGCAAGTGGCCCCTGGAGTATAGACGAACGCGGGCAACATATAAATTTTTTAGAAATTATGGCTGCGTTTATTGGCCTAAAGATATTTACCAAACATCTCTCGAACTGTCAGGTTCTACTCCGTATTGACAATACCACTGCTATTTCCTACATTAACCGTATGGGAGGTATCCAGTTTCCACATCTAACAGATATTACAAAACATCTCTGGCAATGGTGTGAACACAAAAAAATATTTGTATTTGCATCTTATATTAGATCATCTGACAATGTAATAGCTGATTTAGAGTCAAGACGGACACATCCTGACATTGAATGGCAGCTTGCAGATCACGCATACAATGCAATAACTGTCAAGTTAGGCTTCCCAAATATAGATTTATTTGCAAGCCGGATAAACAACAAGTGCCCTATCTATGTATCCTGGCATAGGGACCCGGATGCGTTCGCCATAAATGCGTTCACGATTCCATGGACAAGTTTATATTTTTATGCGTTTCCTCCCTTTACAATGATTTTAAAATCTTTGAGAAAGATAATTTCTGATGAGGCCGAGGGCATAATGGTTGTACCGCATTGGCCAACACAACCGTGGTACCCACTTTTTAAAAAACTTTTAGTGTCCGAACTTTTAGTATTTAAAGCCGCAGAGAATTTAATTATGTCAACTGATTGCAGTCGCCGCCCCATGCACACAACAATTACCCTGGTGGCAGGAGTATTGTCCGGGAAGCGATGATAAGAAGAGGAATCCCGCTTGCATCGATGGAGATAATATTAAATTCTCTGTCAGATAACTCGTATAAACAGTACGAAGGGTGCTATAAAAAGTGGTTCGCTTATTGTAATGAAAATAAGTTGAACATTTATGAAGTATCAATTCCAGAAATAATACATTTTTTCACTGTTTTTTATAACGATGGCGCTCAGTATGGCACACTGAATTCTTATAGATCGGCCATGGCATTAATTTTAAAAGATAGCATATCCGACAACGAATGTATACGGAGATTCTTCAAAGGGGTGTTTCGCTCCAGACCCCCAAAACCTAAGTATAACGAGACTTGGGACACGTCACTGGTATTAAATTATCTTGGAAAATGGTACCCAAATGAAGAACTAAATAAATCTCAAATTTCTAAAAAACTTATAACCCTTTTAGCTCTTGCCACCGCACATAGAGTGCAAACATTTTCAAAAATAAAAATTAGTAACATAGAGGTGAACCAAATTGAAATTAAAATTAAAATCCCAGATTTAATAAAGACATCCAAACCTGGATCTGCCCAACCATTATTGATCCTACCTTTTTATGATAGACCAGAGATTTGTCCCGCAAAAGCTTTGCTTACTTACATTGAAATAACTAACAGCTACAGAGAAAATAATGACTATCTTTTCCTTAGTCTTAACAGACCATACAAGGCAGTTAGTACACAAACATTATCGAGATGGATTAAAGACGCCCTAGGCTTAAGCGGAATTGATACTTCTACGTTCACTGCGCATAGCACCTGGCACGCAGTGACATCGGCTGCACATAGGCTTGGCGTTAATATTGATTAAATAAGAAAAACAGCAGGTTGGAGCCCTAGCTCACAAACCTTTGCAAGATTTTATAATAGACCCATTGTTAATAAATCGGATGATTGTATCGCAAGAACTATTTTAAATGATTCCTTAGATAAGTAATTTGATTGGTTTTTTGTCTTATAATCAGTACACTAATAAAAAATATAAGAAGTTTGCTAATCTTTTTAATTGACATATTTTACGACTAAGTATAATCTCTAAATATCTACAAGTGTTTATTATTGCTAATCTCGAGAACGAAGCATGAAGTATAATTAGAGATTAAACGAACTTACCTGAAGTGAAGTTCTATCCTAATTATACGAAGGCTTCGTTCGAAGAGATTAGCAACCCTCCCACCCATTCGTTTACTCTCTACCCGTAATAGTCGCAAAATATGAACCACATAACTCTAAACTAAATGACAAAGATGGCGTATTGAACGATGGGGAAAGGAAAATATAAAAATACCCGAAAAAAAAAAAAAAAAGAGTTTCTCAAATAGTGTATGGAATGGCGAGGACTACGCGTTACTACAAGTGTTTATTATTGCTAATCTCTTCGAACGAAGCCTTCGTATAATTAGGATAGAACTTCACTTCAGGTAAGTTCGTTTAATCTCTAATAATACGTACCTACTGTACAAAAGCCTTAGTGGGCGAGTCCGACTCGCACTTGTCCGTTTTTTAATTCCTAAAAGTCTTGATCAGTATGTGAAAAGAAGCATGCACAAATGCACATGACGATGTCTCATGACAGTTTTAATGGAGTTTGCCTTTGCTGTTTTAATTTCACACACTTGTCAATAACCAACCCGTGTGAAGATTTTCCCTCGATGTTTCCCTTCACCGCTATGCTGCAATATGTGTAAAAATACGTTTTGTAAAAACTTATACAAACACAGAAAAGTTTTCCTTCTAAGCTATCGCACATCCGTCATCCACATTTAGCCATTTTAAAACCACTAAAGCAACCTTCTTTCTTTCTTGCGGAGTTTGCTGGGTCTTACTGGTCGCTTAGACCCAGGAAATGTAAAGTACATTATTGATTTTAGTGTTTCTATTACCATGATTCATGCGATAAAATAAAAGCAGGGATTGAAACTGAGCGTCGACTGACTGAAATTTTGTACTGTTGGAGTCGACAACGGGCATTATAAGCAAAAGTCACATGATTTTTTATGTCAATAAAGGACGATAGGCAAAATGGGCCCACCTCTGATAAGAATGACGTGTATATTAAATTAAAGGCCTGTAAATCCTTTCCTAGTGGATGCCTACACTGTATAAGGTACTTCTGTGCAAAATTCCAAGTCTCTAGGTCCAGTGATTTGAGCTGTGCGTTGACATATTATCACCCAATCATTTTATATACTAAGTATCTGAGCAGCTGTTAAACGTTGTATGGGAAGGTGAATTTTTATTTAATTTCTCGACCTATGTTTCCTTACAAAAGTTGGGCATTGACTTCATCATCATCATCATCATTTCAGCCATAGGACGTCCACTGCTGAACATAGGCCTCCCTCATTCACTTCCAGATTGGCCGGTTGGAAGCGGCCTGCATCCAGCGTCTTCCTGCGACCCTTACCAGGTCGTCTGACCACCTTGTGAGTGGACGTCCTACGCTGCGCTTGCCGGTACGCGGCCTCCATTCTAGAAACTTTCTGCACATCGGCCGTTACTTCTACGTGCTATGTGCCCCGCCCACTGCCACTTCAGCTTGCTAATCCGTTGTGCTATGTCAGCGACTTTTGTTCGTTTACGGATCTCCTCATTTCTGATTCGATCTCGCAAAGAAACACCGAGCATAGCCCTTTCCATAGCACGCTGTGCGACCTTGAGCTTTCTTATGAGGCCCATAGTGAGAGGCCACGTTTCAGTTCCATGTGTCATCACTATTGTTAATATTGTTGTCCAGAATCAGCCCCTAAGGGGTTGTTGATGTTTTTAAATAACCCTGTATTAAGAAGATTAATTTAAAAAACTGGTTTTAATTGGTATGTCCGTCTGTCTGTCTATTTACGGCTTAGCTCAGAGACTCTTAGTATAATTTATTATTAATTATTTTTTTATTTTTTTATTGGCGGTGGTCCACGATGGATGGCTGACTCGTTTATCACCATTACTCCTACCTGCCTACGTCAGTTCACTGCTGGACACAAAACTCCCAATGCACGCCACTGAGATCGATCTTTATCTATTCTTGTCCATCCCATGCCAGCTGTTTTGCTAATGTTTTCGTCCCGCCATGTCAGAGGGCGTCCTCCACTATTATCAGTTATTAATTCTACAACAATTAACCGATGGTCGTCTGGTTAGTTGATTTCAATTACATAGATATTTCGACTTGGTTTCTGTCGTCGCAACAATGTCGTAGGACTGATTCGTATGAATCGCCACTATTCGAACGTATCGCCACTAGTCACCAGCATGCAACGTGTGCATATAGTATAGTGCACGTAGGCTTCCGACCAATCCGATGGGCGTTGTATACGTGTGTGTGGCGGCAGGCGCGGAAAAATGGACAAGCAGCTTAAGATCTCAAAACTGGCACAAACCTAATTAGACTTAGTAGACAGAATTGTCTACGCAGTCTACGTCATTAGTTTTCCTAAGTGAACCTAAGCAAGCTTAGCAAGAGCCTTCAGACTTGATAAACAAGATTGCTACAATAATATTGTCCTGTGGAGTTGCAGAGAATCTAGAAAGATTATGATTTGCCTAATCCAACGTAATCGTATGCCTAAATTTCCTGATTCGTGTTAAAGCGGACTGATAATAATTAAAATTAATTAATCATGGTCTTAGGGAAGATTTATTCCAGTGAATTATGTAAGATTATTCTAGGAACCTAGGTTTAAGCAAACAAAAAGGGTATTATAATTTGAATAAGCAGTCTCCCTAAGATCTTGTAACTTTGCCAGACACAAAGGCTTTCGGAATCGCCTTCAGTAAACATTGGGGTCATTTCGATGAACTGCTCTCCCACGCTTCGTTAGTATAAAATGTAGCCCTTAAAGACGGTAATACCACATGTAATACCACACCCACCCTATTACGTAGAACTTAGGACAACAGTGTCATTCTATTTCGAAATATCTTAAATGTGCGTCTATTTAAACCCTTAAACCAGTCTGTGTAATTTTTCATTGGTTTTCGACCTTATCAAAAGTGAATAACGTTCTAAACGTGGTAGCATTATTGCCACTGTCTGGCTAATAAGGGTGAAAACGACTGTCTTGGTATAGTGGTTTGCGCTTAGGACTACAAATTCGGATTCGAATACCGCAAGTGTTTGTAGAGCAAGAGAATTAGTGCTGAGTCATGGATGTTATAAGTGTTTAATTACGTAAATATCGACATAGTTCACGATCTGCTTACAGCTAGATAATTGGTGTTAAGCGACACACATCCGCAAATTAAATAGATTTTGGAATCTATAGCTCTGGAGAGTATAGTGTTTCAGGGATAGCCAATCAGAGGAATAAGAGCGCTTTCATTTCAGACGTTTCTTTAGGGACATATTGATTGTATTGAGTTGATTTTGATTTTTTCGAGGTTTATAGACAACTAGCTTTTGCCCGCGGCTTCGCTCGCGTTAGATTTGATTTTGAGTGATGTATGAATGTCAAACTTAGTAACTAAAAAAAAACTCTACAAAACATCTTTATAGACAATATTTTTTACTAATACAGCACCATCAAAACACGATATGATGTGATATAATATAGCGATTTATCAATTTTACGATAATGCGGGTCTCGTTCTATACATCAAATGCAAAAATAGAACCTTTGTGTTGGGATCACGTATGGCTGTCTGTTAGTCCGACTGTTGCAACCGATTAGCTGAAATTACTGGACCGATTGAATTGCAATTTGGCACAAATAATTTCAAGAATTATTATGTTCACAATATTCCATTTTTAAATCGAAAGTTCCAAAAAACCATAAAATCTACACCCATGTTGATAGACATTTCAACCCCATCGCATCCAAATATATGTATATAGATGAATTAATATAGAATGGAGTAAGGTATTGCGCATACATCGCAGTGGTGCGGTCTTTTTGACCGTGAAGCAATAAAGACCGCGTCTGCGGCTGCCCGCGCCGCGTACTCAACGTACATGACGGTCAGTTCAGGACAATCATTCTAGTAGACGGCGCAGACTAAGCTAGCCCCCGCGCCGCCGTCTGCGTTAGTGTATACAAACTGGTTTGTGAGATCCACGGCGGGCAGCCACGGACATGCCGCGGTGCGGGGCGGTCTTATTGACCGCCGTGTGCGTTGCGGTATACGATTTTCTTTGGTCTATTGTGCGCGGTGAAATTTTTCGGCCCGCCCTGCTACTTCGTGTACGCAGCGCCTTGATATCTCGAAAACGGTGCGTCCTAGCTCAATATAAACAAAATTTTCACCCCCGTAGCCCCCAGGCGACGTCTCTGGAACACTTTAACAGCATTTAAACTAATCTAAAGCAGACCTTCATCGAGGGTTGAAATCAGGTAAGTAGCATTAGAGATCAGAGCTCCCCGCGTAATTCCTATGTCCCATGCGAATTCGGGAAAACGATATACTTACTTTATGTCACTTCCACAACTGAGAAGAAGCTCATATGATGAAATACATCTCTAACGTATTAGGCTGTAGAGCGTGCCAAAAAATTATCAACACACATACATACGCTCGAAAAACATAACCCTCCTACGGCAGTCGAGTGATAATAACAATGTATGTTGGGTTAGTTTGCAACCATAAGCCGAGAGATATTTGGTGATTATTAATTCGACAATAACAGAATTTTTATTACTTTTGAAATTCTAACACCACCAATTTAAGTTGAGTAAGTTTACTATAAACATAAGTTTAGTGATTATAACTTTAAAAATGAAGGACTTTCAAGACACAACTTAATCTCCTTTTTCACTCCTTCGGGGGTTGAATAATCAAGAACGCTGTAATACATAAATTTGTTTTCAATTGTCACTATAAATACAAAATTTGAAGATTATTATTTGAAACTGATATGCTTTCATTCAAATTTTCATTTCCTATTTTACCCCCATAGGGCTATAATTTCCAAAAAACCCTTCCTTAATAGATGTCTAAGTATAAGGTAAGGCTGTGCATTGATATATCAACAATTAGTCAGTTTACCATTTTATATAAATAGATAACTGAAATACAAAGTTTCTTCTCCCTTTTCACCTACTTAAGGGTTGAGTTCAAGATTTTTATGTCCACGATTATTAAATTTCCAAATCGATGTCACTTTCGTAATTAACATCCCAAAAACCATAAAAACGACACCCATATTGATATTTAGACATTTCAACCCTATCGCACCCACCAGGGGGATGATATTTCACGTCCGCAACGTTGTATTTTAAAATCGTTGTTGTTTTCGTAATCAGCGACCAGAAAAACCATAGAAACCATCATGGGTATGGTTTCTATGATTTAACTTTCAGACTTTGTCACCCCTTTTACCTCCTTAAGGGTTGGATTTCGCATAAAACCTGAAACACGTATTTAATCATTTATTGTTAGGAATACTCCTGTGAAGTTTCGAATAAAATAGTCTAACTAATCTTGTTTTCCCATACAAACTTTGGGCCCCCATTTCACCCCTTTAGGTGCATTTTGAAAAACCCTTTTTTAGTGCACCCTTAGACCTTATAAGGAACTTACGTGCCAAATTTAGAATCTCTAGCACCAGCGGTTTGGGCTGTGCGTTGATATGTCAGTCAGTCAGTCAGTCAGTCAGTTTCTTCTTTTATATATATATAGACAGAATATTATTTTAGGAGATTTTAAGACCCGACAAAAAATGGCCTTAGACGTTACCTAGACCGCTTACTATTTTGAATTAAAACGCCTTTCAATTTGAAATTTCATATTTTTTTTATGATGAACAGGCCAAAAGGACTTTTACCCAGCTGGAGGCATGACGCAGCCAGGATGCTTCTTATCGACGTGTGATCATAGCAGGGCTTGGCAACTGTTTGCTGAGTCGATAACGGCACCTAAACATTTTCCAGGTCTGTTTCACTCTTCATTTTGATTTTAATGTCATATTTTTTAATTAATTAACCTAATACGTCTCACTATGCATCACGCAAAGTGTGAAATTCCACCAATAAGAACAGGAGAGGAGCTGCGTTCATAAAAACGACAACCAAAGCGTAAACGTATGCTGTAATCTCTTTGTATGGTACTTTGCCTTTATCGAGCTGCCGTGCTATGCGTGCGTCTCAACCGAGAATGTGTGTGAATGTGCGAGAATGGCACATAGCTTTAGTGCTCTTTTTCTGTGATGTGGATTTCAGCCTACGTGCGGATCTGGTCCGCATGCGTGTAAAATCACACTGCGGCCCGCAGGATAAAGAGTAGAAGAACGCCACCACGCACGCAGATGCCACGCTTGCAGGATTGTGCGTCCGCAGCCAATCTGCGTTTTGCGTGCGTGTAGCCCGCGTGATAGGAAAAACTTGTATAAATAATAAAATGCGGACAGCCCGCATGCAGGTCAAATCCGCATACGGCTGGAAATCCGCATGATAAGAAAACGGCACATAAGGGAAATTTTATAGTAGACTAGCTGACCCAGCGATCTTCGTTCCGCCAATTCGCTTATATGGGAAAATAAAATAGTTGTTTTACTACTTTCCCTGCCTTTTTAAAATATTTTCTCACCTTTTAAACCTTCGCTGAACTTCCACAAATATTTCAAGATCAAAAATAGCTAAATCGGTCCAGCCATTCTCGAGTTTTAGCGAGACAAACGAACAGCATTTCATTTTTATATATATAGATTTAACACAAGCAAAGCAAATTTAACACTAATCCAGTTTATTGAAAAACTATGATTTCTTCCGCGTGTAGAAGTTGTAAAGTAAATTAGGTACCTTTAACTTAAATTGCCTACAATTTTTCAAGATTGTAAGTTAAATTATACAGCGCTCCCGCAGGAAATTTAACTTTTCGCCGATGTCACTGACTTTCGTGTTTAGCCTGTTATTGTGTTATTTAGGGATGATAGGGATGATTGTACTTAAATATTTGTCCGTTTGGAATATTAATTCAATAATTAGTATAATAATATAAAAAATAAACTATATTCATCTCGTGAAAGAACTTTTCTTAATCTAACTTAAGACTTTGAAATGATCTTGCATAGTGATTACTGACGTGAATGATGTCAAAACAGCTGTTAGAGAATTTCTTGTAATTATTCTTGGCAGGCCAGAATACTGGTTTCATAAAATAATAAAATATTTTTTTTAGCACGCAAATGTGGAAACTGGACGATGTTCAAGACCGGACTCTGTTCTAAAAACGAAGTGGCATTCATGGGAATTGGCTCCAAAGAGGGTTCCCCTGGGTCGTACTACTTAAACACCGGCTCTTCCTTGCCCTTTGGTCTCGGCCCGGCTGGCAGTGGATGATGGCTAATAAAATGTCTAAACAATCATTTGTAAAAAATATTATTTATTACCCTATCAAGGCATATCAGGCAAGTGAAAAAGTTGGTCCCGGCTAATATCGCTCGATACTAGTCGTGATGCCAAATCAGAGGCCTTCAGGCGACTCGATTACATCCGACAGTTAAAGACGTATCTAAAACTTTTTTTACGAATTGAGCTACATTTATATTCGGAATCAGTGAAAAAGACGCATCACAATCAGTATTTTCAACCGACTTCTAAAAAGGAGGAGGTTCTCAATTCGACTGTATGTTTTTTTTTGTATTTATGTTACGCGATTACTCCGCCAATTATGAATCGATTTTAATGATTCTTTTTTGTTTGGTAGATCATACTTCAGAGGTGGTCCCATATAAATTTTATCGAAATTGATTTAGAACTTTTTGAGAAAATCAACAAATAAATACCAAGATAATATTTTGGTTGTGGTTCTTGTTACCTATCTTCGACAAATATGAGCCGATTTTGATGATTTTTGTTTTATTGAATAGTTTATACTTCAAAGATGCTATGATAAAAGTTTACAAAATAAAAATCACCCCTAAGGGTAGGAAAGAGGGGATGAAATCGGTGTTCAGCAGTTAGATTAGGATTTATCACTAAAAATAGATGAAATAAGTAAATTTTATTTAAAAAATAAAACCGATTTCAAAACATTAAAATGCTAAAAATAATCCTAACACTTAAGTACCTAATCAGTTACTTTTGGAGTCGGTGCCAGCCGATGAGAGATTCAATGTTTTTGTTTGCACCGACTCCAAAAGTAACTGATTAGGTACTTAAGTGTTAGGATTTTTTTTAGCATTTTAGTGTTTTGAAGTGTTTTTTTTAAATAAAATTTACTTATTCTAATTAGATTTTTGTAATGTCAGATTTGTGACAGATACGTCTTTTCTCACTGACCTTATAAACCACCTTAACAAATCCTCACTGGGCCCGCTTGGTGGAGTATGGCCCAAACCACCTCATAGTTGAGGTGAGGCCTGTGCCCTGCAGTGGGACGTAGGTATACTTTACTCTATCATGAAGAAAGCATGTCTTCAAAAACGCCATCATTAGGTACTCGTATCAAACTTTTATCTATTCTCATTAGCTATTACGAGGTTTCAAAAACTACGACTTAGGGCCGATTACACCAAACACAAAGTGTAACGTTGCACGTACATTTTCACATAATTTTTACTATTACACACATTGCTTAACTTAAAAAAGAACATAATAAACCATTTTAAGTAATAAATAAAACTAAACCTATTTGAAAACTAATTTACAATTAAAACTGAACATAACATCATCCTAAATTTAAAGTATTACAATTAAAAATTAACTAAAACATATTACAGTAAACGATCAACCGTTTTACTATTTCACGAGTTACAGCGCGGGACCCTAAGACACGCACGTAATGATCTATTGTTCTCTCGAATCTTCGAGACGGTCAGCGGTGGCTGGATGTACCTACCGAGCCTGTCGCTCCTTCACGTAGGGACATTCACTTTTGAGCTCGCCTTCTGTGTGCATGTTCACATGAATTGAATTTGTTAGCGGACGTTATCCATAAGGAAAATTATAACGGTCACCTAATGACATAGTATCTTTTTCTCCGAAATTTATTATAAGATTAAACGAACTTACCTTAAGTGAAGTTCAATCTTAATTATACGCAGCTGATTGTTTGAGATATATTTACGAGTAGTACCGATGTTCTACAACAGCGTCGGGTCACAATGTTTTAAAGCTGGAAAAGAAAAAACATTTATCCCTGCAAATGGCAACATTTGTTGGTAATGTCATTACGTTTAAAGACAGCCTTATGAGCAACCCTGTAATATACTGGGATAATACAAAGTATTAGTGGGTGGGTTTTTGGGACTGTCATATCTCAAACAATCAGCTGCGTATAATTAAGATTGAACTTCACTTAAGGTAAGTTCGTTTAATCTTATAATTATACTTGCTGATTGTTTGAGATATATTTACGAGTAGATGTTTGAAGTTCGGTTGCGAATAAGTTGCTTATTAGTTTAGAAAATGCAAAAAACATTTTGAAAACTAAGTACAATCCGGAGACGTTTGATGGCAAATCAAAACAAAAAAGGTACTTATATTTAATCATATCTTTTAAGTTTAGTGCTAAGGCTGAGTAACTAATGAATTCACGTAGAATGTCTGAAGTTCTGAATGCGTCAAGAGTAAAATTACGTTCCATTTAGGTCTCACATAATATACTGCACAAGCCAGGCCACAAAATAATAACTAGTCTATTACGATAGTGTTACATCACACTTTTTTTTTTTTTTTTTTTTTTTGTAAATATATTTTTATTTTATTATCTGATTATAACAACAATGTCCATTGTTAGCAAATTCCATAATTGAGGGATTAAACATCGAAAACAATTGTTCCTGAAGACCGGTTGTAAGACAAATATGTTGTTATAAGTACTGTAAATACTTATTTCAATAAAGTGTTCTAACAAAAAAAAAAAACAAATAAAAAGATTAAAATGAATATAACGAAAGGAGTATCTTATAAAAAAAATAAAAATGCAGGTGCGCAATCATAATATCTTAGCGTATGATTACAATTAATATTTTTACTAAAGGTGGCAATAATGATTAAAAATATTTATACTTTAAATGATAAAAGTCTGACTGCCACAAACTAGACACAATAGAAAATCTATTGTTTGCGGCTGCGCGTAGCGCTCAACGTGTTAACAATCAATTATTATATTCTTTTATTTTTTATCTCTGCTAAGGCCGGTAATCTATAGAATCAGTACGGGAAATTCCAAGTAACTGACCTATGTAATTAAGTTGGCATATTTGTTATTGTTGAGGGTTCACAGTTTTTTTTTTTTTTTTTTTTTTTAATTGGTTAAAAACATCAATCGTTATGCATTATGCAACTTTTAATCTAGTCACTTAATGAATGGGTGACCGTGGTCAAACAACTTCAAGTTTAATCACTTTAGTCACTTATTGGATCAACCTCAGGTTTGGTCACTAAATGGATGGGTGACCGGGGTTCTAGAAACCTCAATTTTGGTCACAAATGTACGGATGACCATAGTTAAGATATATCCTTATTGCTACCGAATGTTAATATTGTGGAAATAATATTGCATAATTTGGTTGAAAATATCGATTGAATTCAATACGGTAGCTTATGCTTTATATTTAGCAAGATAGAGCGTATAATCGGATCATAAAACCAAATATTTTATCAGTTGATAATATTGTAAACTAACAGAAAAAAATGTTCTTTAACAGACTCAGTTATAGCTTTATTTGAATGCAGCAATGTAGGCATAATTTTAATAAATGTAACATTAAGTTATAATGTGAAAGAATGTTAATTTTTTTTTTTTTTTTTTGCTATGGTAGAAAATATTATTGAATACGATAAATGTATTTATCAGTTCGACTTATCTGTTTTAGCTCTCTATTGCCCATCTCTTATTTTTATTGACTGTTATTGGACAGTCAACGGGTTAAGTGTTTACCAACAGGGAATGGTTCTATCTGAGACATGTTTCTACATGTACAGGTTTATTATGGTATCTACTAAAATGTCTGGTTACTAGGCATTGTTTTTGGAATTTACTTCCATATTTTTTATTTATACCTAATTGATTTAAATTAAGTTTTCTACATGAATTAATTAATTGAAGTACAATTATTCTTAATGTATTATTTTCCATCACACATTATTGTCAAGATTGTCATCTTCTTTAGTAATTAGTAATTACAAGAATACTTTGTTCAGAAATTTAGTTTCAATATGTCATATTTAAGGAAATTCAAGCCCTGACATTATGTAATTTTTATCAGGACAACAGGTATTAGACTGTTCCTGTTTTAGTGACTTAAATGAAATAAAAGTAATCTCTAAGATTATATTTAAGGTGATATACCAATAAGTACATATGTAGAGGTACCTACTATGTTCTTATTGTGAATTTATCTATTCTTAATTTTGAGAAATGTCTGTCTTATTAGTAATTTAAAAGGGATATTTCAATTTTAAGAAATTGAATAGGTATAATGATTTTGTTAGATTATGATCAGAACTTTTAAGTGATTAGAGCAGTTCCTTAGCATGTGATAGGGGTCACAGCGTTATTTTATTTTATTATCATAATTATATAAAAAACAAAAGATTATTGAAATTACTAAATTAGTATTAGGTAAATGATCATCACATAGCCTTTATGTTAATTCAGCGGTTACAGAAGTCTACCTTAATAAGGTTTTATTACATTAATTTTTTTTTTAGTCCACAATTAATCATAACAAGATATTCAGAAGAAGGTCAGCCAAAGAAAAGATGGTTCCACACATATAGCTTGGGCTTGACTGGAAAAAGACTCAGCACAAAAGGCTTAATAAATAATAAATAAATAGTTATATACATATTACTAATCTTACGGACTTTTGTCCATCTTATACTTATTTCATATCGTTATGATGGAGGACTGAACAAATCAAGCGTTCCCAATAGTTTTAAAATGTATCTTATTTTGAATAATGGTACTTATGTAAGTACATATTTATAAATAGGTATTCTTAGTACATTACATCGTTTACCACAATGAAGTACAGGAAAGGAATCTGGAATATCTAGGTTATTATTTAATTAAATAATGTAAGCCTAATATTTTAAGGGTTTTTATGGTACTTCCATAACACCTTTACTTTTCAATTTGTTTGTGGCATTAACTTTGGATTAGGGTTAATAAATTTTAACCTTAAGGATTTCTATGCAAAAATTCTTTGACATGAAGTATAATCCGATAAGATGGCATCTGATTTGTCACAAGCTGGATTTTATAAATGTTGTCTTGTCAAAATCCTTGTTTCACTGCAATTTTGCAGGACTATTTATTTCTTCCAAGAATTGCATAAGTGCAATAATACCTTTAAATACTATTTAATTAGTAAAAGATTGGGTTAGTTATATAATTTCTTGATAAATTATTCAGTAGTGCAACTTCATTATCTGACTATGGTAAAAACCAAGAAAGGGTTATTTTGGAGTTTTGAACCAAACAATGGATTCATTAGCGCAATGGCTAAGACTTTATAATAGAGATTTGTGATTAATAAGATGGCCAGTAAAGTAATCCATAGCTTTGATAAGTAAGTATCTGTATCTCTATTGTAACCTTCTTTCTTGAGGTAAAGGGCTTTTCACAATATTTCCAGTTTGAATTTTCTATCTCCATCCAATCCCTTAGGAACTAGTTAAAACCATCTTTGTTTATTTGTAATAGTATTTATCAGATATTAGCACTATTGTCTGATAACAGTAATATTATAGTGTTGTGTTGATTTTGTACAATTGGTTTTACAATTTTATATAGTATTGTTTCATACTGTCATCATTTGTTTGATTTTTCATTTGTTATGTATGTAATATAACACTAATTGCATAGCAATAGGTTAGTTAATATAACAAGTGAGCCTGCTTGTTTGTCCATAATTTCTTTTTATTCTCTTAGTATATTAGCGCTTGTTTAATAATAAGTGAGCCTGCCCATTTCTATATACTGTCTATTTGCTTAGTAACAGTAGGACTTGGTGTTTAAAAATGAGTGATCCTGCTCATTTGTCCATACTATTTGTTGTCTCATGATAGTAGCGCTAGTTGATTGAAATTGAGTGAGTATGCTTGTCTGTCCATACTATTCTATCCACTTGGTGGTAGCGTTAGACATCTAATATTTTTGTGTACTTGTTCAAATTTAATTTTCATGGTATTGCAACATATACTGTCATACTGTCTTCCCGCTTTGTGAAAGCGCTTAATGTCAGGTCATTAGTGCACCGGCTCAATTTTTAGTTTTCCTGGTATTGCAACATACTGTCTATCCGCACTGTGATAGCGCTAGATGGCAATTAATTGGTGCACTGATTCAATTTCCATTTTCATGGTATAGCAACATACTGTCTATCCGATAAGTGATAGAGCTAGATGTCAAATAATGGGTGCATTGGCTCAATTTTCATGGTATTGTCTATTGCCCATTATGTATATACTACCCAGGCGTTTGAAGTTTATTTCAGTAGGTAATTTGTAAAGTTTTCTCAACACCCAGCCATTGCGTTTCCACTTCAATTTCATTGATATAGACTGAAGCCTGAGGAGGCTGCTTCAATATTTTCTATGTGAGTCTCCATACTTGTGTCATGGTTTCTTCATCTTGCTGTTTTCTAAATTTCTTAAGTTTTCCTTATTTTCATAAATTGTATATTTACTAGGTATCTTCAGTTTTGGGGCGAACTGGAGCTTAAACTTGATAGCTCTGTATTTCATTCTCAACTTCTATTAAGTTTTTTAGAAGAAAAAGTAACAAGATTATAATTTAAAAATGACTTTTAGGTTAGATTCTATCAATCAATTATACGTTAGGTACCTAAGTAATTCCTTCATAGGAGAATATCTATAATTCACAAAAGGAAGTAAAGTATTTGATTGTACATACCTGTAACTGGAACTAATGAATATATAAGTTGATTCCATTAGAGCGTTAAAAAACAAACCACAATCGCGCCTGATTATGGCGCTCATCCCTTCTTGATTTTTGGCTGAAATTCACTATAAACCTTATTGTAAACACAATCCACATAGAGAACTGTATAATAGCATTCTAAACACTAACTTTTAAGCTACAAATAGAGTAAATAATAGTTATTTTACACATTTTATTGCAAGGACTACGTGCCCGCGCTGTCACAAACAATCGTAATGACATTACCAACAAATGTTGCCATTTGCAGGGATAAATGTTTTTTCTTTTCCAGCTTTAAAACATTGTGACCCGACGCTGTTGTAGAACATCGGTACTACTCGTAAATATATCTCAAACAATCAGCAAGTATAATTTAAATAAGTGCGTGTTGTGCTATTCCCCGATAGGGTAAGTGATGAACAGTGTTATTTTGCTTGTTTTTGTAGGTAATTGCGTAGTAACTTTGTGTACGAACAATATAACGGTTTTCTCTTTGAACACTTAGTGTTAATGTTTCTCTTTCGCACTTTGGCGTAATTACATAATAATTAGTCATCTTGTATTTGCAATTGGCGTAAAAAGTATTCGTAAATATTACCCGTAAGCTTATTTTTATTTGTAAACTCCGCACTGATTGATTGCGATCACAGCCACTTCACCTTCTACTTATTAGGACATTCTTCCTGAGTGGCTTGGCTTGGCTTGGCTTTGCTATGCTGGTGTGATCGTAGTCGTCAGGCATCGTCAACTGCCTGGCTTAAGCTGGATCCTCGCATCTTCCAGGGAACAATATTGGGAGTTGGCGACACGGAGTCGGGACTTCGGACACGGAGGATTGCACCGGCACAGTCTACGGCCAGCCATCTGCCATCTACGGTTTTCACCACATCAGGGAAGTCCAGACCTGCGGAAGTAGCTATCAGTCGGGCCCTTGTCACCCTAGTACCCAAATAAATTATTGTGTTTATGTTGTGGGTTTCTTTTCACACCTTCATTAGGTAGGTACCCACACCTAAAACGTAACAAAAGGTATACCAGAATAACTATTATGGGTATAATTTTACTCCTTAAATTTACCCTTAGATAACTTCGATTATGTTTTTCGAGCAATACAGTTTACTCGGTATTGTTATTCTATAGTTCAAGAGTGAATGATCAACGAATTGATAAACCTACTAAAATCCATGTAATCCATTTCTTTTAGGTTGACTTGAAATGCTACAACATTTCAATTTTGTAGGATAATAGAGTGACAATGCTAAATGTTGACCACTTGTCAGCTTCGAGGTGACAAGAGTGGATTTGACAAGTGACAACTTTGACATTTACAATAAGTAAATATAATCAGTATAATTTATACACTATCAAAATCGCCCGTTTGAATATTTTTCATAGATTAGTGGTTAGTAGAATGAAAAATCAGCTTACTCTAGATTAAGCAATGCTTTACTCTCAAGTTAAAACTTACACCAGCTTGGTCGATTCCGGTCTTAGGAACATTTTTTATTTATTCAATCGTAAATAAACAGTTTTTTTATGGCGCCGAAGAAAGGAGTTCTAAAGCAAAGTGGAGGGCACGATTATGTTTATTTCCAAAAACTTGCGCGAGTGGACTTTACTTGTGGTTGGGTGTAATTTGCACTTTGTGATAGTATGTGTTTTGGAGTAGACATACAGCACACCAATGCAACGTGTAATATCGTTCTATCCACACTGCATGCGTGCTCGTAAGTACATCATATCAAGAGCACAGGCCTGTAAACGTCTTCATTATTTAAGCAATGTTGCTTTTGCGTCAAGCGCTATACAGACACAACAACACAAGACTGAAATAATACTGTTAGAAAAACTCATAGTTGGCGTATGATTATAAAAAACCCAACTGATCTTTACTTAATTTGTAAATTATTTATTGTTATTATAAAACATTTATAAATTTAACCCCTCAACTCACAACAACGACGAGACACATTTTTTTTTATTGATTTGCGGTCTCCTGCGATTATGTATGCGACCACTCGGCATCCAATATGTCAAAAAATGACAAAAACAGTTTATAAGTTACAAACGATTAGGTACCTTACCTACTAAGCAAAGATTTACTTAGTTTCTCTGTATAAACTCATACTGACAACCCTGATTATACTTACTTCTTTTGTATTGACCTAATTTTTTTTCCTATTTTCCGACAACATAGATTAAATTATCAAAGAAAACTTGCCAATGCGACGAGATGAAAGATAATAAGTGATGCCCGCAAACAGTTTATATTGACTTTACCCACAAAACGATCGTGTTTTGAAGCTATAAAATATGCTGGGCTACTTACGCAACCCAGGGGATCTATTTTGTCGGATAATGTATTGCTTAAGTTTTAAACCGTTTGAAATGTTCCAGCGAAAGTTGCTTTTAGTGAGCATTTTGTTTTGAATACCCTATTTTTTGTAAGAAAAATAACTGACGGGGAAAATAAATGTCTGAAAATAAATTACAAAACAAGTAAGTAGCGTGATTCTATGATAATTTATTAGCTGTTACGTTTGAATGATTTAAAAAAAAATGATACAAAATAAGTCTTGATTATATTGTTTCTGAACAGCTTTTACTACCAGTCGAAATGTGA
Organism: Anania hortulata; assembly: GCA_963576865.1. Taxonomy (NCBI): domain Eukaryota; kingdom Metazoa; phylum Arthropoda; class Insecta; order Lepidoptera; family Crambidae; genus Anania; species Anania hortulata. The sequence goes on from OY756400.1 coordinate 6,988,339, forward strand.
GTAAGGGTTGTGCTAATTACAAACTGAATAAAAAAATGGTGGTACGGAGCTGTCGGTTTGTGTCCAGTTACCAGTATGCCAGTTAGATTGTTGTCCTTTTGCAAAAACGACAGCAATCAATTCATTTAGATTATTATATCGGTGAATCCAGAGACACGCAGAAACAAACAAAAATAGAATCCTTTACCTTGACATCAAAAATGTTGTCATCTTGGCCGTTTTAATTTTAAAGACAACTTTTTAACTGACCGTAAATTTTTTACTTTGACTGAACCTCAATACTTATGTATTGAACTACCTAAGTCACCTGAGTCCTAAGTCACTTTGTTCTCTACATTGTATAAATTTTGCCCGATTGTATTTTGTCAAACACTATGAAATTTGTTTATGACACGTTTCATTTAGGAACCATGCCAAAGTTACCCGACCCCGTGACATTTATATAATATTTTTTCTAATATTTGATTGATATTAGACCTGATACTCAAGTGAATAACGAAGAACTCAAGGCGATAGTGGAAGCGGATCCATTTCAAACCACTTCTGAATTAGCAGCAGTCTTCGGCGTAAGTGACAAAACGATACTTATCCATTTGCGCCAAATCGGAAAAGTAAAAAAAACTCGAAAAGTGTACCGCACGAATTACTGAAGCAAACAACAAACACGCGTCGCTTGCTGCGTTTCTTTGTTCAATCGTCACAATAATGAGGGGATTTTGAACTGTATCGTGACTTGTGATGAGAAATGGATCATGTACGACAATCGGAAGCGATCATCACAATGGCTTAACCTTGGAGAACCGGCAAAACCTTGCCCTAAGCGAAAACTGACCAAAAAGAAGATTCTGGTTAGTGTTTAGTGGACCAGTAATTGTGTTATCCACTACAGCTTCTTGCGATCAGGCCAGACGATTACCGCAGACTTGTATTGCACAATCGTATTGCCAACAATTGCAAACAATGATGGAAAAGCTCGCCATTACACAACCGAGACTGATGAATTGCTCTAGCCTACTGCTCCTTCAGGATAACGCTAGACCACATACTGCACATCAAACGGTCGCCAAGTTAGAGGAGCTGCGACTTGGAACCTTTGCGTCACTCACCATGCTCTCCAGATCTTGCCCTAACCGATTACCACTTTTTTCAAAATTTAGATAACTTTTTACAAGGAATAAAATTCTAATCTGATGAAGCAGTCAAAACCGCCTTCAAACAGTTCATAGACTCTCGCTCTCAGGTTTTTTTTCCAAAGGGATCAATGATCTGCCTATAAAATGGCGTAAGTGTATCGATAACAACGGCGCATATTTCGATTGATTAAATAATAATTTCATTTAAAAAATTTGATTCGCGCTTCTTTGATACTGAACGGCAATTTCATATGTGAGGTAAGGGCCTAATATATACCTAGGGGCCTACAATGATTACGTAGACCGATGACAACATTATTCGGGGGCATTAAATTGTGTGCTTTTGCAATTTAATAATATGCTTCTACTTTCCAATCGAGTACTGCTGAATATTTAGAAACTTGACGTATAGAAGGTAAAACCGTAATTGTATACGTAGGTGGTGGTAGACGCCTAGTCAATTTTGACAGCAAATTGCCACGATATTCAGTAGTGAACGCATGTTGTCTTTTAATTTAAAGGTCGGTAGGTCATAGTCTCTTGATAGGGACTTTAATATGATACATGTAGAGAAATCAGGTTATGCAGGGTTAAATTTTGGTGCCTCGTGTTGAAAGGTATCTGAAATCTGAATCACCCCTATGGTTTTACGATTTTTCGTAGTTTTCGAATTACGTTTTTTTTATAATGAATTTTTGCAACCTGTTTCGAAGCTTTTTCGAACCAAGATTTTCGGATCAGTTGAAAAATTTCAAAAAAAAAAGTAAGAAGGTTTCTTCGATTTTTTTTCTTGCAGATAAATCTCTATGAACTGTGCATTTATGCATAAAATAAACAACCTCATAACTTTAATGGAAGTTACTACAAAATTGACCTAAAGTTGAGAATTTATGTTAAATAAGTTATCATTTTAAATTTTCAACATAAAATTGAAAATCTAAACTGATAATTTCTTAGTTTCTAATTAGCTTCAGAGAATGCGCTAGACTAAGCTTTCATAATAATAATAAAAAAGTGGTACTTCATAGGCTTCATAGACTATTTAAAAAAAATCGTAGAACATAAATAGGGGTAGGGTTGGGGTGATTCAGATTTTAAAAAAAAATTGGGCTTCTTTCTATATAGAAAGCAGATTATACAGACAACTAAGAAAGGTTTAAAAACTGAAGCAACTTATTTATTCAAATCAATCCTGTACATTTTAACTTTAGTTTATTGATCAATAGACTAGTGAACAAACGGCAGTCATTTAAAATTTATTGTTAACCAAGTTAGTGTTATGTAAACTTTAGAAAACCATAGCAGACAATTTGTAACTGTCGCGATCTTCTTGCAGCCAAATGCCATTTTTAACTAAAACTATACGATCTATGTAATCAGGGACCAAACCGTACCTAAACGCCAAACACGTTTTGTATAAAGATTGGCGACAAAACAAGTATTGATTTGTCGCCAATCTTTATACAAAAAAAGCAAATCAAAGTTCAAATTATATTGCAAAAAAAACATTGCGTAGTTTCTCGAACGCTGCCCAGCCGAGTTAGATTCGACGATGGACATCCGCCTCAAAATTGGACCTTACCCAACTGGATCACTTGTCCCAGGTAGACATATTTGCCAACAATTTTATGAGTAGAGCTCCTAACTAACACTGGGTAGGGAGCAAAATGGGCATTCGACATGACGTCCTATGGCTAAAATGAATATGATGATCAGTTAGCGAAATACCTTTGGATTTGTACTATTTCAATTCTACATAATTTTTCGTTTGTTTCCAATAAGTACAAATAGGTATTCGCTGTTGCCTATAGGAAAATGTTTTTTTTTCAGGACACTGTCAGTCATGGCTAAGCCGTCACACGTACCGAAATACAGAAAAAAGAGCACTTAAAAACATCTAAGATTCAGAATAATTTATTTTTAAACCTGTACTAATTCAGCTCTCTTTGGAAACAGGTACAAAGTCAAAAAGATACAGCCATCTTTTTTAGAAGTATTATAAAAAATGTTCGCCAAGTTTTAGCATTTGCCACTTTTTACGCATTTTTTTAGATAAAGGTAAGGATCAAGCGAATTACATACTACATGGGGCACACAAAAAGTTTTGCACTTCTAGCTAATCGGAACTATTTGAATTTCGAATGTTATATTTTTTTAAACGTTGCAACCTTCTTAGTAATAAAACAATTGACGGGAACTGATTTGTCAATTGTTTTTTATCACTCATCAAAGTTTTATGTACGCAACGAAAATGGAATTAAGTCGAAAATATTTTAGAGCGATGATTTTTTATGATTTTAAAAGTTTTCTCTCTCCGCAAGACTGTGCCGCTCGTCTTTAAAAATACTTTTGAGAGAGAAGCACCTTGTTTGAGCACCGTGAGGCGATGGTTTGCTGAATTTGAGAGAGGTCGAGTTTCTTTACATGACGAATTTCGTGAAGGGCGGCCTTCAACTGCCGTCAACGAAAATAATGTGGCTACTGTTAAGCGGCTAATTAAAGAAAACCCGCGGATTACCTATGAGACAATTCGAGGACTATTGGGGATTGGTATGAGCCAAATTCAGGAAATTTTACACGAAGAATTAAAAGTTTGGAAACTTTGCTGTCGTTGGATCCCTCATGAACTGACAGCGGAGCAGAAGCGGGCTCGCGTGGAATGGTGCTCACAGATGCTACTGAAGTACGACCACGGACATTCTAATGCTGTTTATGACATTGTCACAGGAGACGAAACGTGGGTTTATTGTCTTGAACCCGAAAAAAACAGCAATCTTGTGAATGGGTGTTTGAAAATGAGAACAGGCCAACAAAAGTGAGGCAGGCGAGAAACGTTGGTAAAAAAATGATCGCGTTTTTTTTCTCAGCTACCGGTCCCATCTGTATAATTCCACTTGAAGATCAAAAGAGTGTTAATGCCGAGTGGTATTCTACCATTTGTTTACTCAGGGTGTTAGAAAAAGTTCGCGAAAGACGACCTAAAAGCCGCGTTCTCCTACATCATGACAACGCTTCTTCACACACGGCCAACAAAACAAAGTTATTTTTAGCTTCCGAAAAAGTACAACAGGATGGGTGATCCTGCGCATAGCCCCGACTTAGCACCCTGTGATTTCTGTATTTTCCCCAAAATCAAAGATTTGATGAGAGGTTTTACTTTTACCAACTCCGAAGAGGCAGTGATAGCGTTTAATCAGCACTTAGAAAACATGCCTTCAGATCTGTGGTCCTCCTGTTTTAAAAAATGGTTCGATCGCATGAAAAAATGTTTAAAATGTTAAGGAGAGTATTTTGAAAAGCAATAAACATAATATTTTGGTTATAACATGTTATTTTTTATGTTACGCAAAACTTATAGTGTGACCTACTTATAAAGTAGACCTACACATGAGAAAGTCTCCGTCAAATATTTTTGTTTTGACGAATAGCCCAGACAAAAAATAATAAAAAACATGGGCGTATTTAATTATTAACATTCTTAAGTAAATTTAAAACACAATGTATGTATTAGTTACTTTATGGACAGATTTAGAAGAGCTTTTAAAGTAAGCACAACGCATAACCTATAAACAGTTTGGATCGAGTAAAGCGATAATTACACTGAATACTAAAACGTACTACATGTAGTTAGTACTACACCATTTTGCTGGCAGAGGGGGAGGGGGCACTTAATAATTGGGGAACAAGTTTATCTTAGAAGTCTCAATATAACCAACTTTAGTGTGTTTATATGTTAAATTGATTTTGATTTATGAAGGGGTCAAAAATGACTCCAAATGGTCCGTGCAATATTACACACGGGTGCTGCTCGCCGGTTCTCTAATCTTGACTTGAAATTGGCTTAACACGCTCCCGCGTGTCTAGATACTTACTGCTTAGGTACTTACTTTTTAGCATTTGATCTAAGACCCCAGCCTCCCTAGCATGAGCACTAAAGCACGAGATGATATGATATGATATGATATAGCGATATATCGACACCAACTGTAAAAATATGATAGATATAGCGGCCATTTTGAATCGCCGTGCCGGTGACGTCACATATTAAGATCGCGGTTTCGATAAAAATTCAAAATGGCAGCTATATCTATCATATTTTTACAGTTGGTGTCGCTATATCGCTATATCATATCATATCATATCGGGTTTTGGTGGTCATGCTAGGCGGGCAGGTTGTCATTTATATAAAAATACAGAATCAGAATCATTTATATGCCATTAAACAAGGTACATAAGAAGATCACAACTTTAAAATATTTTTACATATCCAGCTATAGACAATAGTTTGCAAACATGATAAAGGTTATAGGTAGGTATTAGACATATAATATTCTGTACAATTATACTCAAAACTCGTCTCGATTTAAACGCAGTTTTAAACGATATAATATTTATTTAAACTTTATTAAACTTGAAGTAATGCATTTAATGTAGTCGGTGGCCGAGTATCTTTCCATTACAAAAATAATATCCTGAAAAATTAGTTCACATAGGGCCACACCTTTGTTTCCCGATAATGCAGCCTCTCTAGGAGCATAATAACAATAGAAATACCAAAGGTAGTGATTAATATCATCAGAGGTATGAAGATGTGTTGGATTTTCACTTCTTGGTGCAGCACAGTCTCGCACTTCAAGGGTCGATATTGGTCGTAGAAGGTCAATCTTTGCAGTATTCCTGCTTCTTTCGCCTTGAGGGTACTGAAAAATACGAAACTCTTCATGTAACACAAAAAGATCTGGCTATGAGAATTAATTTCTGAATGACATTACCTAATGCTGATGTGCTGCTATGCTAGTGACTCTTAACTTTTTTTTTTTTCTTCAAATGTATTTAATTAATTTTATTTGTAATGCTTTAATGACATCGTTGCCCATTGTAATTTAAAATCTCTTTTTTAATTGACTATTCTGGAACTGACATTGTAATGTATAAATCTAAACCAATTTGAAATTGTATATCGTTATAATATGTTAATACGAGTATAAGTTTGCATGCTGTATTTTATGGCTGAATAGGTTATAAGTAACTATTTCACTGTATACCAACTTGTGATCAATTGTCACCAAACCCTATTTATGGCAAATAAATGAATTATGAATACAAATAATACTAATAACACTTTGGCGCTTGTGTAAGAATCTTGTAAGTAGCAGTGAAAGGTAGCATAACTAAACGATTGTTTGCTACGAAGTCCGTAACTTCGTAGACACGTCATCAATATATTGTGTCAAGAGTATTTGCAAACAACCAACACCATTTGAGCCAAATCTAGTCCGGAGACAGATTGAAAAATACAATTCCTTGTTACTGCAAATTTGCAACGTTAATACATTAGTGGATATTTTTCAAATATTTGTATTTCATAAATCCTTATGAGTTCAAGTTCCAGCACATGCCTTTGAATTTTTCAGGATCTACATCAGGAATCGGAAACCGTTTTTTTTTATTATGAAACCGGATTATTAAAGGTTTTCGCTAAATTAGTTATCACATACTTCAACTACCCACTTAAAAGCTATAGCAAATATAGTTTTATGGTCAAATCTTTACAACTACTATCAAATATTAGAAATAGGTCTTAAACATTCTGAAATAAATATTAACCGGTTTCGATCCCTGATCTACATAATAATATGATAATGTAAGTACATGATCATCATTATCATTTTAGCTGTAGGATTTTTACTGCTGTACATAGGCCTCCCATAATGATTCCCAGATTAGCCGGTTGGAAGCGGCCTACATCAAGCGGCTTCCTGCAACCTTTACCAGGTCGTCTGTCCTACGTCTGTTTGAACGAATTTATTTATTTCTTGACAAAACCGTAGAGAGCAAACCTGCACATTCTGGATGTGTAATCATGATCTACGGGTATATCTTGACTTTGATTCAGAATCCTTTTGTAATTAATAAAAAAAAAAAGAAATCGACCGATATCTTACCGAACCGGTTGATATCCGAGTTATCGTAAGTTCTAAATCGAGATAGGTACTATTTCCCTTGTCCAAAGTTTTCAGAGGTCAATGACAATCGCTCTGAAATTTAATTACCAGACTTACCAAATATAGGATCAGGGCCAAGACCAATATTCGAAGTATTCTACTGTCGGGAATTTGTTGTTTTTATTTATCTTAGACGTAAAAGCGCTAAAAATTTCTTATCTAAAAATAATGGCTGTGAGACGGACGATAGGTCTGAATAACCTCGAGCCTCGGATCATAAATAAAAAATAAGTGAAAGAAACTTTTCAACTGACTAGATTGGATATTTTGTCCTGTCATACTATTTAGTAAAGCTTTACTATCGAAAGTAAATACACACACCGGCACATTTAGAAGAAAGCAAAAAAAGGTAAAAAAATATACTTCCAAGATTTCATTACAGACACCGGGACAGGTGAAACTAAATAAAAGCTTTTAAAAAATAAAATTGGCGGGTATTTTGACAAGTGGTTTTTGTTCAAGTGTTTATACCTTAATAACAGATTGTTTTAAATACACCCTAAGTATTTTAAAGTGTTTTGGTAAGATTTAAGAATAATGGCTGTTTAAAATTTGCTGATTCTTAACGTTTTTTGCATAAACTGATAAGAATTTTAGTGGATGCTGTGTAAGGGAACTATAGATTATTTTACTGTTTACACTTAAATAGTACATATGTTCTGATACAGAACGAGTGATTCACCAGCAACTTCTGTAGCTAGGGCTGTAACAATGATCGAGGAAGGGCACACTTAGTCGCGCATTGGGTGTATCGACATTGGTGATTCATCGCACCGCGCGGCGTTACAGAGAGAGTAGATCGTACGTGCGGAGATGAGGACAGGGCAGAAATCGGGCAACCAGCGCCTTAGATGACCGTTTTATGGTCATGCAGACTACGAAATCGTCGTCAAACTCTGTTCAGACCCAAAATCGTTTAGAAGAAGTCCTTAACGTCACGTGTTTACCGAATATTCCTATAAATATAGTATTTTCATTTCATGAATTAGTTAAGTGACTCGGAATGGACAAGTCATATTTTCCCTGCGGTGACCGGGGATTCCTCATGTCGTACATTCCCCATGTTGGTAATTATTAGTATAGCCCTAATGGTCTAATTATGTACTAAGGTTACAAAAACATACACACCCAATCTTCAGTTTTTCTCTGTGCATAAATCGTGAAGACGCAAATAAATATTTTCTCACGTCAGAGTTAAGATCAACCTCAACCAGTTCACATATTTCAGTGTCGCTAAATTCTGAAACAAAATGAGTGCATTTTATAATTAGGTCAACTTTAAAAGTCAAGTAAGATTTAACTGCCAATAGTTAAATAAAACTGTCTGTAAATCTAACGTAAACAATTTAATTTAAAAAAAAATCACCTTAGTTCTCTATAAATAATGGTGGATTTATATAGAGAAATGTGTCAATTAAAATACATTCCACATTACTTCATGCGTGAGAAAATGCCTTCTGGAGCCTAACTAAGTACCTATTACTTCAGCCCTTTTTTGATTGTTCTGTAACTATAGTAAAAACAACACCACTTAGATACTATTTAAAGGTGAATCGACACAGCAATTTTTCTATCTTTAGAACGTATTTTTCTTATTAGGAACTTATTTGCACGCAGCTTGGTTAAAACTAAAAATAAAATCATTTATTTGCCAGAATATGGTTACACAGTGTTCTTAAAATAATATTTACCAACATATTCTATCGCCAGTGACGTGCAAATTTTGATAAGGAGATCTCTACATCATTTTTAATAACCATTAATTTACTTTAATTTTAAAGAAGAAATTTATTTAATATTTTTTAATCGTAAACATGACGAGTCTGAATCGGTCTGAATAGAGATCGCTGGAAGCTCAGACAGGAATAAAAGCAGTGGGCGAAAAATTCTCAATGGAACTCAATATCACCTCGTTCACAATAAATCCCGACTTCTACTGGAAAACTTAATTGGAACAAAACAAATCGGAGAAGTATTTATAGAACTAATAAGCTTGTGTCGAAATGTAGGTAGGTATTTAGGGTCTTAGTAACTTGATTAATTAATTTTGTTTATGTTTTGTATGTATGTAGGTTTCGAGATAAGTTGGACAATTCTAAATTAGTTTTGGGTCGAAAAGTAGGTTTCATTTATAAGATGTTGTAAGGTTCACCATTCGGAGGTATCGAGAGTTATAAGACGTTCTGTCCGTGGGACAGGGATACCTACGCATGTACAATGTTTACTTTCGTTAAAACATACTTATTTAAAAAACTTTTGCTTTCGCATGACGATATTACTTAAACGTTTGGAGTTATAAGGTACAGTCAACGACAGGTCAACCTACCCAAAAAGTTAAATGTCATTTAACCGATTTTCAAATTAAAGTCCGACAGACAGAGAACAATATTTATTGAGAAAATTTTACGTTTTGTGGTAAGTTGACAAGCTGATGTCTGAACATAGTTCATTGAAATATATAAATATACAGCAGACAATACCTACACTAATTGACATGGTTGGACGTTAGGAATTAAGATCCGTTAAGAGGTACCAGACATAAACAATGGCATACTATAACCAAATGGGTATCAAAGCAGTGTAGTTTTTACGATATACTTGGTATAGTTATTTAATTACTATTTATTGTATCTGTATCTACATTGTTTCAAACAGAAAAAAAATATGGTTCTTACTTTTTTTTTGCTTCTACAGTTTGTGGCCTACAACCGGGGATAATATTGAAAACCAAGACTTTCTGGAGTATTAGTATCTTTCCTGTAAAGATCCCAGTTAACCAAAACCCATACATTAGACACAATAATAATTTAAAGTTACGATTCATAATCAGTGTATAATTGCGAAACAATATTATGGCTATAACGTTGTAAATGTCGTGTCAAAGAGACGTTCCGAGTAGGTCTGAGTACGATGCAGATGAACTCGATCGATCAAGTTGAGCGGAACTATTGCATTGTTTGCATTACATTGAATTTACGATTAAGTTTGTTAGAAAAAATTAAAAAGTAAAGTTTTGATTTTAATTAATTGGGACTATAATGGTTCAACTACTAGTGACCTATAGAGTCTCTGTTTTCAATATTATCCCCGGTTGTAGGCCACACACTGTATAAGGCACAACATGTTAGACATTTTCATTAGTTTTCTACCTAATATTGTAAACTAAGTTCAACATTGGTGTCCAATATATGGACAGATCCCTAACACCCCGAACAGTTTTACAGGTACAGTTTAACATTCATGGTTAAGCAACAGATGTGCGATTACAATACTGGAGATTGCTGCCTTTATTTTAACTGTCAACTAACCTGCCCGGACCAGAGGATAAATCGTCTTATAATCTGATAGCAGTGCGGTTCTGTTCCACCTGACCGCGTTCAGCGCTGGCATGATTTGCAGAGTTTCCGAGCGAGAGAGTCTGTTGTAGATGTCGCTGTCCCTGTTTATGTACTGTAATATACATACAGGGTGTTAAAAAACAAGTCAAATTTTAGGGGATGGTTCAGAATCTAGTTTAAGGTACAGGAAAAATATATATAAAAATGGTTGAATGACGTTGTTCAATGAAAGGGCTAGCTGTGCAATTAAACGTTCAGGTTCCGTCTCATTTCCTCAGCCACATACATAATTTTTTGTTTTAAAACATTGACATTTGCGATCGGCGTCATTTGATCATAAACAAGACTCTTCATATGACCCCACACATAAAAATCCATCGGAGTTAAATCGGGGCTCCTCGCCGGCCATGAGACGGAACCTGCGAACTTCTGTTGTAAAAAGTAATTTAAGAAAAAGAATGAGAATGTGTGTAAGAAATAATGGCGGACATGTGGAACACGAATAATAAAATTATTACTGTATTTTTTTTGTTTTATTTACCATTTTAGCTATTTTTACCTCAAACTAAAAATGTACCCTCTGCTACCTTAACTGTTATTTTGTCAATGTTTGGCCTATTTAATAGCAAGTGTTATACCTTTTTGAATAGCTAAAAAAACGTAGAAGTTTTTAAAATTACTTGCAGGAGTACCATATTTTTTTTTTAAAAAAAAGGTCTTCAAATTTAAAAACAATTAGTGAAAATTCTTTAATTTCAACCGTTGTCGAGCAGTTTTATGAAGCTGTTAGTAATAGGTTCAGTTTTTTTTTATCATTTTTATTAATGGACATTTCTTCTAACTGGAAACATAAAAAAACCGGGCTCCAAGCTCCAATCGCAAAAAAGTCGATAGAAAAGCCAAAAGAAAAAAGATTATAAAAAATATCTTTAAAATTCAATATCTCCATAACGGTTAGGTTTCGGATACCATATTGTAGGATCAATTCGATCAGAAATGACCTGAATAATAACGTCCTTCAATATTCTGTACGACTTTCCCTATAACCCTGTATAGGGTTATTAGGAAAATGAATTCAACTACAACTTTTACCATGAGGCCAACCATAAACTATCGTGCAAAAATCAGCTAATCCACACTAAGAGGCGAGTACGGAACAATTTTTATTCGTTAACCGCCTTTCGGTTTTGCATAACTTTTATAATAAAAAGACTCTTTATTGCCATATTGTTGTAATATTACTCATTATTATTTGTGGTTTTTATTCATACATCAACGAAAAAACATTAAACTTAAAACTTAAAGCATATTAGGATTTATCCGCTACAAACCAGCTTGAGACTATTCGCTGTGTGCGCGAAGACAGCGCCCCTAGTGACCACAATTATTGTGGACTAAGATCTCTCAAGTTAGTGGATGGTTTGAGAATGATTTTCGAATTGTTTTTCTTCGAAATTAGATGAAAACATCTAAAAAGTTTGTGCATATTATGTGATTTTCTTACTTGAACTAAAATATAAATGTTATAATACGTATGGGATTTTAATCGATACAACATGATGTAACTTTCTAACTGGTGCAAAAAGTGAAAGAATTAGTATTTATTTGCACAGCATGTGAGAGACGTTAAAGAGCTTAGAACCAGCGGACAAGCTACTTAATAAGAGCTGTGATCAATAGATAAAAGTCTGTGACACAAACCTCCTACAAACTTTTTTCTTTTCTCAGCAGCTATCCATTTATTTCTATGCTCCAATTTCCATTTTGATGTTGGAAACGAATAAAACATGCACAAACTGTTCTTCCCATTGTTTTTACACATTATAACACAACGCGTACAGTGACCCATATCGCGAATTTTAACGTTTTTACTTAAAAATACTTAATTTCGTTAGTATGGAATTCTATGGAAATATAGCAATTTGACACATGACAGTCCAGAGTTATTTCATCATATTTCTGCCAAATAGCGTGCTGCGATCGATTTGACGTCCCCCACCACCCACTTTGCACATAGCGAATAGACTCAAGAGGGGAAAGCTTGCCTTGCTAAGATAAATATTTAAATCTAAAACCCAAAACATCGCCGCAATAACAATAATGCATGAAAAAACTATATTGTTTTTTCTATATTTATAGGAAAATATGTGAAATTATAGTGCTAATAGTGAAAACAAAATTGATTTTAGGTAAAAAATAGCCGTAATACAGTAATAATAATATAAATATAATATATAATATAATATAATATATAAATTAAGGTATACCTATCTCTTTCTAAAACAACTTTTACTATTAAAAATGTATGGCGGACGTGTAATGTGACGTCACGGTACATATCGGATCTCCTTCTCTAACACGCGACTTTAATGGGCTGTAAGTCAGGTATTTATCAATATTTTTCGAAAATTCTTAAAGTTTTATTAATTATAATTAAGTACTATTTATTTTAAGACCAAATAAAAAAACATGCATATTTCCCATTAGTCTATCTTTGCCTAAACAATCCTCTAGTCCACGCGAACGAAGTAGGTTACAAATATGCTGTAAACAAATGCAACAAAGTTTAAATGAATAGTTTTTTTTTGTTTTTGTTATGCTGCGCAACGCAGTGCATGCAAATTCGTTATCTAGGTCGGTTGCACAATTTGAAGTTAAAAATTTATTTTGTTCTGCATAAAATATTCATATCAAAAATATTAGAATTTTGTGTAGAATGAAATACAATTTTACTTCAAATCGTTCAACAGTAGGTCTGTTGAACGATTTGAAGTATAATTTTATTTAAGCTAACGAACTTATTCGTTAAAAACAGCATGCATTTTTCAGCGTCTCTGTTCAAACGAAATGGCATGCCGTTTTTACGCAAACGCTAAAATATTGTTTCAAATGTCTTTTAAAATTATTGCGGTTCACTTTCAACACTTTAACTATAAAATACAATTTAAAGTTAAAGCTTTACTAGAAATTATGATTTGATGAATTACTTTTTGCCTTCCATGGATATAACCAGTAGGTACCGCCAACTTGGTTAATTTAGTGCACAAAAGTAATTTTGATTAAAAAGAAGGGATCTTACCCGGCGAATTACGTGCCGCCCTTTTATTTTTTGTTTTTATTTAATTTCCGATATTTATTATTAATTCTGCTATTTGAAATAACAACAAAATCTAACAAATGAAAGACCATAAAATCTACTACATACTCGTAACATAGAATCCTACACTTACCTCGTTTGCCAAAATGTGTTTCATGTTTTCCAAAACGGCGAATTCAAAACATGTTGATTCTAAAAAGTCGAGTCCAATATCGTTCTCCTTGTCACTCACCAAATGAGAGAGCAGGTTGGATGTATAAACAGTGTAGACGATGTAGGAGTAGAGGAAAAATGTTAAATATGCTAAACGTCTCGAACAGAAAATTGCTTCCACAGGAGGAACTGAAATAAGACTATGATGTTTTACAAATTCGTAACAGTATGTAGTTTCCTTCATCTCGTTCTAAAGCCATTCCTGCAAATCAATCAGTCATAATAAATGTACGGGATTCATCTATCTATCTATAACTGCGAGAGACAATGCACAGTGTAAACTGTGATTTGAGATTTGGAGGAAATTTCCTTGAATATTTGAAAATCCATGCCTAAGGGGCTAGGGGATGTAAAGGGGAATTAAAGTTTTTATCGGCAATTCTATTTTTTGTAAATAAAGATAAACTGATATTTCTGACTTAAAACATATTAATGGAATCAAAAGCTACTAATGCAGCCTATACTAGTTATAACTAGGTTTATTTATTTGTACATTCTGTACTAAATTACATCTACTCACTATGTTGACAGTAACCTCCAATAATAAGTAGCAACTCGAGTCCAAAGTTGCAATCTACTCGCCCTCCTAGCAGTCGTTTCTCCCACCAGGCTGTCAAGAAAAACAGGCAGCATACCACCACAGCAACCACGAGGAGAAACTCCCATAGAGGCACAGTGAACGGCCTCGTATAGTAATGATTCCATAGCCTAATGTCATGGGGACGGCGAACGAGGAAGCCATATCTGGCAAGAGAAGTATAGATTATTACTATCCTAACTTTAAATGCTAAACAGTACAAACAGTGTAGCTTCGTGTCAAACTCTACGAGTGTACAGAAAAAAAGAACAAGGTTCAAGCCTTTACTTGGACTTGTTTTGTTTGAAGCCTTTTCTCGCATTAGGAAAAGAGAGGGCGTTTTTTAGAACGAAAGATATGTAATGAGATGTAAGAGGATTTTTGCAGTAATACGATCAGAGGGTCAATTCCCGTAATTTGACAATAGTCGCAATCCGGTGTCGATCCGCTCCTAGTAACCTTACGATCCCAAACGGTATTCTCGTAAACCCAAAAAATGCAATTATTGTTCGTAATGCGACTGAAAATGGAAAAAACCAAAATAAAATATTTTTTTGCTCTGTTTTTAGTCTTATTGGGATAGTTTTAATAATTTTACTTCAAATTGAAAGTTTACGAGAATACCGTTTGTGATAGTAATGTTACTGGGACCGGATCGACACCGGATTGCGACAATTGTCAAATTACGGGAATTGGGCCTCTAATATGCGCCGGCCTAAATACTGCCTTAAGAATTGAATTTTCATTAGTGTAAAGAGGTAGTTTATACTCATGATAATCAACAGCTTTTCCTAAGAAACTAGTTACCTATCCAAACTTAATTTTGTTAGTGTACTTTTGCCGACCGCATTGAAGTAAATAATAGTTTTTGCACACTAACAAGGGAAGTTGAGAATTGAGATAAGTAACTAGTTTCTTGGGTAAAGTTGTTTGTAATTTACTTAATTTAACTATGCCCGGTGTTTCCTTGCGAGATCGAATCAAGAATGAGGAGATTCGTAAGCAAACTAAAACCGCTGACATAGCCCAATGGATTAGCAAGCTGGAGTAACAGTGGGCAGGGCACATAACACGTAGAACTGACAGCCGATGGGATAGAAGGGTTCTAGAATGGAGGCCACGTAACGGCAAGCGCAGCGTATATAGGACGCTCACCCAACAAGGTGGATAGACCTGGTAAAGGTCTCAGGAAGCCGCTGAATGCAGGTCGCTTTCGACCGACCACTCTGGAAGTCAATAGGGGAGCCCTATGTTCAGCAGTGGACGTCCTATGGCTGAAATAATGATGATGATGCTAAATAATTAATTTTTACGTAATTTATCGGTTGAAAATTTGTTATTGAGCGTTTCTAAATCGGGGGGCTGGAGAGATTTGTGAGCGTACCTAACAATAAAGTAGTAAGTAGTAGTAAACGAGGTAAAAGGGTATGTTTTTACTTTGCATTTCTGGATGCAATACCTCCGCGACGACCTCTGTAGCCGAGAGGCGAGCATATCGGACTTGGTGTCGCAATCTCGAAGGTTCCGGGTTCGATTCCCGGTCGGGTCAATGTAGAAAAATAACTTTTCTATAATGTCTCGGGTCTGGGTGCTGTGGTATCGTCGTTTTTATTTATTTCTGTAACACAAGTGCTTTGGCTACTTACCATAGGATCAGAGCAATGTATGTGATGTTGCCCAATATTTATTTATTTATTTATACCACATGGAATAAGCCGTGGGCAAAAGTTAGCTGCTAATAAATACCAAAATATGTACCTGGCATTAATAACGGCTTGTATTGGATGGCCGATTGTCAAAACCTTAGGCGAAATGGCAAATGGTAATGCGTATAGGTCCACCTCTACATTGGTGTAGAACTCATGCGGTTTCTCGATTATGTATGTGATGCTAAAATAAATGTTTTAGTTTTTTATTAATACAGGCAGTACGATATTGTTGTCTATATAGAGCAGGGTTACTCAATCTTATGGCCCCACGTTGCTCTGTTGAAGTTCCCATACAACAACGAACTCCTAACCCCAAAAGAAAAAATCTAGCTAAAGAAGAAAATACCTTTTTTTTTTTAAGTAAGAAATATAAATATTAATGTGATGGTGGGCTTGTTTCTTGTCCAAAATTGAGTCGATTTTAGGAGTTACTTTAGACGATTTTAAACTTAATTCTGACTCAGCATTACGTCGGTTTCTGTATTTGGTTTTCATCATAACCATGTGCTGGTGTGTAGTCCAGTCGTCATTACGTAAATTTTATCGCAAACCGTCAAATGGCGAACCCCTAGGGGTTCGCGTACCTCATTTTGCGTAACCCTGATAAAGAGCATTACTCCACAAATAAAAAACAAACAAAACGAATACCTACTATGAAATACTCGCAAATACAAATACCCATGATTCGTTTTAAATAAACAAAGAGATGGCCGTCATTGACAATAAAAATGTGTTGCCACTGAGTAATCAAAAATAATGACCTGCCGAATTAGTTCGTCAATGTCCTGGGGGCAAGATAATTGATGGGATTGTTAGAAGAATAAACTTATTTGGATTATATTTTATTTTACTACTGCGCAAATTATTTATAAATCATTACAGTTACATAAGGTGCTTTTAAAATATCTGCCATGGCTGCAATAGGTAGGTGTAGATCACCATAGTGAATACATTTTGTGCCCCGGATCGATAATTAATTATTTGAGAAAAGTAAATAAATGTTCTTTAAATAATATTTTTTTTTTTTATAAAATTTGTATACTACCGTAATCTACATTTACATATACGCAATACTTTAATGCATTGCAGCCGAGGCAGATATTTTAAGGAACCTTATATAGGTTTAAACCAAATCTCCATAGTTTGGTATTTTCTAAATAACGAAAGATATATGAGAAGAGGGTAGGGCAAAGGATTCACCTCATATTGTATACTTACTTCAAGTTATACATATTCATAAGAATATCTATCAGGACGCATCCAATCATGTTGTGACGCCATGATGGGTTGTATATCATGACATCAAAGTGGTTTCTTTGTTTACAATCGTACAAGGTGCCTACGATCAAGGATTTGTTTATATTTGACATTTTATTTTTTCTGTAAAAGGTTTAGATCAAATTTAAAACTAAAAAGAGGAGAAACTACAAGAAACTAAAAAAAAGGACAATTAAATGACACATTAAATGATGTCGATAAATTTAAAAAAAAAAGTAGTAGCCAACGTTCTATTACAAAAGTCAATATTAGGAATTTAATATTAGAAACTGCTGAAATATGTGTTGAAGGAACTAAAATGAATAAGCCGTTGTCTTAAGATATCTGAAAAAGAATAAATAACTTCGATTGGCATTGAAAGGTAATTCATGTTACAAACTTTTGACTGACTTATAAAAATACTTTAAATAATCACAAACTTCTGCAACGCGAACTCTAAAGCTGCAGCCAATAGTCTCTCTCATCTTTTCACAGACGAAGTATCATTAACATATGACTTAACAAATAAAATACGTTCAATGGAAACAAAAGTAACGTTTGAGATATTCTGAAGCGAACCCAAAACTTTCAGGGGCTTCCGAAGCTCGAAATAGCTGATTCAAGTTTTTTGACTGTTATGTACTTTCATGTCTTGTTACGAGAAAACAATACAACCAGGAAGTTGAAGCAACCCTTTTACAAATTGAATTGTTTATAAAGAAGTTTTGTTTAAGTAAGAAAAACACTTTCTTGGTAGAAATATTTCAATATACAGGATGTAAAAAAAACGAAACAATCTTTATTGGGGATGGTTTAAAATCGAGTCTAACAATGCCATAAAATAATTTAATACAAAAAAAAACCTTGTACAAATATTTTTTTGTTTTTAAATAGCAACGAATAGGTGTAGATTTTTTTTTAAACTATTGTAATTCATTACATTAGGTTATTTTTTGGTTAATGAATGGATTGTGATTAATATACTACATTAGTTTAAGATTATTATTATTTAACTATTTAAATATTATCAAAAATAACTGAAACACGCTCATACTTAAATATAATTTCAATTTAAATGTATAAGTAGTTAGTGTTTTCGATAGCTTGAAGCAGCGAAACAACCAAATCGTTGACAGGGAAGGTTTGTCAATGTTTGTTGAGATGTAGTCGTTTTTAGAATCTGATAATATGAATTAAAAATTATATTAAGCACTAAATACAAAGGTATTCCTTTTAAAAGGTAAGCAACGGTTACAACAAAATCTACAAAACTGAATTTATCAGAGTTCCCAAACGTACAATAACTTCTCAACCTCTCAAACGTAACTCTAAAAATAACTCACGTGTACCAAATTTCAAAACCAATTGTAAGTACAACTTTGGAACACACAAAAATGCCTCGATTTTCCTTAAAACTGTGGAGTAAGTATCGCAACCTCCGCTAAGCTACCACAGAAATAATCCAAGATTCCGAGTACACCATAAACTTGTGTTTATGGGAAGCCAACGTGACCGAATAAAGCCCAAAGGCCGAAATTAATGAGCAACAGAATTTTGAAACCCTCTTTGTTGTTGAATCTTTCGTTGTTTTTACTCAATCCATAGAATTAATTGATAGGTATAAAGCGTTTTTAGGCCACATCATGTTATTTGTTAACAAATTATCCAGTTACGTGCTTGCAGCCCTTTCCGATAATTTTAATTAAACATTTATGATGTTAGTCACGTACTCGTTGAATATTTATTTGTTCATTAAAATATTTGATATTAAAGTGGATTTAATTAAATACATTGTATTTATTGCATTACAAATTATTAAGGTAAAATAATTTTCGGAACAATATAAATATACTAAAGTTTTATCGAATCAAAATAGTGTATGACAATTTTACTTACATACAAATGTTGCTACAGTTTTAAACTGGTTTTTCCATTGTTTCTACATTTTATAACACAACACGTACTGTGACCCATATCGCGAATTTCAACGTTTTTACTTTAAAATACTTAATTTCGTTAGTATGGAATTTTATGGAAATACAGCAGTTTGACACATGACAGTCCAGAGTTATTTATCATTTCTGCCAAATAGCGTGCTGCGATCGATTTGTAGTCCACCCACTTTGCACATAGCGAATAGTTGTCAAATGTAAACTGGTATGTGATTTCAAAAGCCTACTACTTAAGCCCAGTTTGTGAGAAACTATTAAAAAAATATCCAAAAATATTGATAAATACCTGAATGGGCTGTACCCATTAAAGTCGCGTGTTAGACAAGGAGATCCAATATGTACCGTGACGTCACATTACACGGCCGCCATACATTATTTTTTACCTAAACTCAATTTTGTTTTCACTATTAGTACTATAATTTCCTATATTTTCTTATAAATATAGTAAAAACAATATATTTTTTTCATCCATATTCTCTATAATTTAGGGGCACTACTCGCCTTAATGTATTAGTCGTATCATCAATTAAATGGATTTGTGGACTTGGAATGAAAATAATGTTTTTTTTATTTTACTAGCTTGTATTTATTTTTGATTTTGCACAGAAAACTGAAACTTGATTAGAAATGATATTTTTAGAGGTCCGTGGTAAACCCTTCTAATATAATTTCATCCGTCCGTCTTTCCGTCTGTTGGTTTGTTATAACCATTTTGGTAGTACCTAATTTTAAAATAAAATAAAAATAATTGTGATTGTGAAATTTACCTAAATTAGGCTTATTTTCATAGATATCGTAAGGCGAGCACTTCACCTCCACTTAGGGGCTCCAACTTTTCGGTCCCATTATTTAAAAGTATTGACCAAGTGTTCCAATACAACCGGAAACACGCGTAATAAAAGGTTTCATGCAAGCTTTTCTTATAAATAAAAAAAAACATTTCATGCAGGCCTTTTTTATTAAAAAAAAAACAAAAGCGAAACAACACTGTATTAGTTATTTTCCCACTGATTTTCCCAGTAAGAAATTTAAAGGAAAATTACTCCGAACGCTGTCAGAAAATTCGTGAATTATAAATTATCACATTTTCGGCGTGTTTAACAAGCGTAACGATAATAATAGAGTACGAACGAGTTGACAAGGTCATAATTACAGAAGGCTCAATATTTTGCCCCATAAATCCCGTTAAATTTAGTTGTTTTCCTGTTAAATATCCACAAAAGGAGATTTAGGCACAAATTATCAAGATAAATTACAAGACTGCCCAAAAAGAGTGTAATGTTTTAAAGGTTAATGTGTATAATTGCATACATACGTGTATGTTTGCAAGTGACTTTCTTTGATTTTGAGGTATGAGGAATTGTTTTTTTTATAAAATGTACATAGGTACATTTTATAAAAAAAAACAATTAATCCCATTAATCTTCTTTCATTAATACTCCTTTAGGTATTGCTTGACAATCAAGTTACTCAACTATTCACAACACGAGCAGAGATTCGCTCAACACTCTCCGCGTAGAGCAATAAAAGCAACGTGGCATTTTTAGATTGAAAATGGAGTCTAAAATTGTTCCGCTATTTCGGAGCCTGAGTCGTAGATTATCCGTGGAAATGCAATTTTTCCAGCAATAATAATTGGGTGGATAAAACGCTTGTCAGACCTGAGTTATGTTGCAGCGCGCCCGTCTTAGGTTACCGTTTAACGAGTCTTCAAGTGAAATTAGAAAGTCTTGACGAAATGACTAATTAATGGATTTTTCGCGAAAATTGTTCTTTTTTTTTAACAAGCCGGAACGAAGAAAGACACCGCTCTATAAATAGGCATCCAAAATAAATAGAAACTAGGCGGTAAACTATCTTTCTTGTAAGCGTAGGTCCTAACACTAGTCCCATCTAACAGTAAATGCGTACCTGAATATAATCAGAATGTAGACAAAAGCAATATTTTCCAGACAAACTTTCATATTATCATATATTATATTTCACATTGTACTCGACTCTGACTGAAATGAGTTCAGTTCCAGTTTTATGACCGAGCTGCGAACGTCGGCACGGGGTTGTCACTTGATATTTTTTTTGTACCTCTAGTTGATTTAATAGTTATAAGATAAATAAGTAGATTAAGGGCCACTTTCACCACTTGCTGATAAGTTCCGGATAACCTTTCTGGCACTTGTTTTGACAGATAACCCATACAATTAGCTGAAAAAAAGGGCCAGATAGGTTATCTGGAACTTATCAGCAAGTGGTGAAAGAGGCCCTAAGCATTACAAACGATGATTCTGTAAACATAAAAATTCCATCTGAATGTCGTGTGTTCTTTTTTTATATGGCTATAGGTAATGCTTGCAGCATTTTTTAAAGGTAATAGTGAATCAATTCAGAAAATCAACTTCAAAACTAAGCTAAATTGGTAAACTGTCTACGCGCTTATCAGTATTCTGGGTTAACTCCCGTCTTCGGTGAGTCGTTTTTTATTTTAACTTATGTGTGTTTCATTTTAGTAACGAAAGACGGCCGAATATTCAAATTACAAATTATGGGTGTCCAATAAGTATCTGTATATAAGCCTGTCATAAAATCACGACTAATTCGTAACATAATACCGGAGACTGACTGCGGTAATCGCCTCCCCCATAATTAATAAAACGGTTTAAAGCTTTTAAGATTCGTTTAAAAATTAAACGGGATGAGCAACTGTTCTGTAGTTCCTCTGGGAATAAGAAACCATAAACGCTCTATTAATGTTCTTAAGGCTCATAGTTGCAATTTAAATGGCATAGCCTAACAAGGAACATATAAAAAAAACTCTGCCGACGCTAATGTCAGCTGCTAGAGAAAGAGAACGAGAGTTTTATTTTAGTGTATTTTTTTATTTACAAAATCCACAGCTCACAAACAGAATTAATACAGACACTTAAAACTAAACATAGAGCCTAAAGGATTTACATTGTTTAAACTAGCTCAAATAAAAGTGACTTCTCAAGACCGGTTGTCAAGCACCCCCAAACAATTTTAATTACTATGATCAAAATTAAATTCAATCGTCGTTTTCAGACTTTTTCCTAACACTTGTGGTACATTGCATCTTGTCTTTGATGGTTCTAGGTCAACGGAGAGTGCCCTATAGGTTTTAATTCCCTTGCGGGTGACAAAATATGCAGAGCAACCGGCGGTGTCTTTTAATTGCGTTGACTGTTAATTTTTTTGCAATTTCAAGTAAATGTAAGCCTAATTATGTAGGTAGGTATCCGATAATCATTTCAACTTGATAACTTCACGCGTTCTTATAGAAAATGGTATTGACAGACAGACAGACGGACAACAAAATGATCCTATAAGAATTCTTTTTTTCCTTTTAAGGTACGGAACCCTAAAAATCAGCCTACAAAATTTCTTTTACTTTTTCTAGACTAAAGGTAGAGTGACGTCTAAATAGCGTTAGCAATGTGCTGCCGAACAGTACTGATAATTAAGTAAGAGCCCCAAGAAGTTGTTACGGTTGCTGCTGATATTTTTAAACACACATACCGGTTTTTTTAAGTATTTTAAGTGTGTAAAAAAGCTCACACTAGTAAGAATGAACTAGTAAAAAAATCGATGCGACAAAAGTGTTAATAAAGTTTCCGCTAAATTGTTTTCTCATATTTCGGCTGTATTGCGGCTTCACTTCTGATTCGTCAACCAATCAAAGCAGTATTCGATTCGGCAGTTCCATTAGTTTGGCGTTCCAGGAATCGGGCTAACTTACTTGACATCTCGAGTGGGATCCTGTGAGGAAAGCTTCGGTTGAATTTCCAAGTCCCCTAAAGTGTGTAAGCTGAATGTTCCCTTAGAAAAACACTGCGACATTGCGACTTGATACAATGGTGTCTGTGATGGAGTGCTGCATTATGTAAAGACACATAGGTACACGCACACAGCCTTTGAAGCGAGTTTGTAAACCATTTTTTCATGTTAATTAAAAGGCTTCTTTTTAGCTAACATGTCGTACTACACATGTCTGTAAGAATTTTGTTAGGACGTGTGATGTTGTTTTTTCATCTTATAAACTTTTTAATGACTATGATACCAAACGTCTAGCTAAGTCGGGGTCATTTTTCGGAATGAAAAACGGCGGTAGCGCAAACCATAATGAGGTAACCCGCACTGTCAGATTCACTAAGTGTGTAGCCATGTTTCGAAAATCGTCTTTTACTGTCTAAGAGATTCGTATTCCCTTTCTACTCCTAACATTGTTTGTCTGAAAATCATTATCCATAACACGTTTGCTATAAACTTCAGTAACCATAATGTTCAAAAATTCGAAATTTTGTGTTATATAATTATCTTTTGTTCTAAAGAGTGATTCTTCAGAAAGCATTCTCCGCGTCACTTTCCTGATCAAATTTAATTTAGCGGTTTTACGCAAGAAAAAAAATAGAACAATAAAAAAGGCGTAAAAGTAAGGTAAATTCTGTTTGAAATATAAAAAACGGTACTTAATCTAATTCGATATTAAATTATGAAATTTCGGTGTCCACGAAAGTTATTTATGACTCCACGAATGTTACGAAACGTATTTTTACTAGCGAATATGCTAAGTTTAACTGTTATTTTCATAGAAAATAAAAAGGAGAACCATCACAAGCCAAACGGAAAGTCGGTATGTAATTGTTATTAATCTTAGTATATTTTTTTTGGAATTAAAATTAATACAGATTAATGAAATACAAATTATTGCGTACACTCTATTTGATGTCAATTTTATTGAAACATTTGTAAGAATAAAACGCATATTTGTAGGCATAACAGCACTTTTTTCAAGTAACGTATAATTAATGGAATTATTTATTTCGTGTTGACGTTCGTTTTCACTTAGAATTAAAATATTTTTTCTCTCTGCTTTTCTTTTAAATGCAACACTGTATTGTTTTTATTCTATAACTCCTTCTTTTTTCTTCTAATCGCTTTTACTCCAATCGCCGTGCCGGCTTGTACTTTGTGGTGTGACGAAACGAGGTTTCCACTCGAGAACCCGTTTGCTCCACTTTAATATCGGTTCTGTGAAAGATGTGGCTATATATTAGTAGATATATATATTAGTTAAATTAGTTTGCTATATTTTGGACTATGTCCATTACTTTGTTCTTCTCCCGGATGAATTAAATACTGCCCTGCTCACACAGGTACATTTTATCTTGTAATGTAAACATACTATTTAAAAAGAGGCTGACAGTAGTGACCGAATTTCTTGCGCTGCTTCTTCTCGGCGCTAGAACACAATCATCCCGAAGCATAATTTTGACCTATTTGCTTATATTAAATGAATTGGTTTTAAGGTTTATGACCTAGTTCCGGATTTTATTCTTCAGCGAAATCCCCAGCATCGACCTATCCATAGCTCGCTGAGTTAACTGTCATGTTACACGTTTTGGCTACCTAGGTCATCACTTGTAAGACGCACAGATTGAATACTTTTGATTTTCAGGTATTGTGGCAGTAGCGACTTGAAGTTATGACCCAACTTTTCAAATGCTGACCAGGCAAGCTGCACTAAGTGCAGCGCACTCCCTAGCGATCTCCCGCCCAATATTCCTTATTATCTTATTTCTAAACGTTTTTCTGTACGATTGACCACATACCTTAGCTACAAAACGTTGTAATATTGGTATTATCAGGGAAGTTCAATCAAAATATAAAAATGCGTATATCCGGGCTCGTTTCGTTTCGAATATTATAACCTTCAGTAGCAAATTAGGCCTTTGTATGCGCGATTCTCATATTTCATGATATCGGAATTGCTTTGGACACGTGTAAAATTGAATAGATTGCGTTCCATATAGATGTCAATGAGCTCTTTGCCAAACGAGAGTGAAATAAAGTTAACAAACGTCAATAGACTAAGGCGCATTTTCTTTAATCGTTTAGCACCTGTATGCAGGGTACGGGAGATATCTGTACCGCATTTTTTTTCTTTACGAATAACTTTGGTATGGCGCTACCTTGCCTTATGTAACCCTGTATAAATAATGATTTAATACCAATCCATAGTTTTTGCTAACACTCACAAAAAACAAAAATCCAATCCAATACAAAATATTTACACAGTTGATAACGTTCTGCTTACACGTCAGAGTGATGTTAGGGATCTCGGAGTGGTGCTGGATAGCAAATTGTCTTTTACGAAGCATTACGACTATATTGTTTCCAAAGCTAATAAAACCATGGGATTCATATTTCGTACAATAAGACCTTTTCGCAAGCCTTCAAGCATTCTGACACTCTTTTTCGCTTTAGTTAGAAGTATACTGGAGTATTGTTCGGTTATATGGTCACCATTTTACAGTATCCACATTGACAGAATAGAAGCAATCCAAAGGCGCTGTCTCCGTTACTTAAGCGCAAAATTTGGACTAAGGCGTAAATTAGGGACATATGAGGCTAGACTCGAATATTTTACTGTGAGCACCCTTCAGTCGAGGCGAGAAGTAGCTTATTTGTCGACCCTTTACAAAATAGTTAATTCTATGTGGGACTTCGAGGAACTATTAAGCCGTTTTTCATTTAAAGCGGGTAGTAGCACAAGGGCTCAGAAGCTTTTCTCTTTATCACCTTGTAATAATAAAGTTACACACAACGACCCTGTCCTTCGTATGTGCAGAGCCTACAACAATGTCAGTAAGGAATTAGACATATTTTCACTTTCGCATTTATCTTTCATAAAGACTTTCAAATCTCTACGAGAGATGAAAGCGAAACATTACCATTAAGTTATTGTATGTTTTTTGTTTTATTTTATTTTTTTAATGATTTATTGTTTTTAGCCGTCTCTTTCTCATTGTAACTGTCACTTCTAGCGATTAGATAATTAAAGCATTTATCTACCCTATTTAAATGTCGTGTGCAACTTTAATCGGAATGTAAATTGTTCAAATTGTGTAGTTTTTAAGATTCCTATATATATGTTGTGATTTATGTTCTGTTGCTTTACCTATAAATAAAAATAAAAAAATTAAAAAAAATAGTATATCTTACAATGTAACTAATCATTAACACCGTAATCTGTCAGGCCATGGCAACGAGACACAAAGGACATTTTATTGATACTCGGCTCAGTCATGTGGGTTGTTTGAGCTTGACAGATTACTGCGAAGCAAAGAAGAATATTGCTTATGTAGGTACTAACTGTTGCCCGCGACTTCGTTCGCGTTGTCTTTTATTTAAAAAAAAAACTGCTTAGGGACACTAATCAGCGGTATGAAATATACCTATTTTACGATCTATTCTTATACCTACTACCTATACATAAAAAAACACAAAATTCGGTCGAACTGTTTAGAGGAGAGCGAACCTAAAAACACCGTGACACACACAAACACTTATTACAATGGGTTACAACTCTTAATTTTAAGTAGATGCTGAACGCATGAAGTGGTATTTAACCCCCGAACCTCTCCAATCTGCTGCCACAACAATTGAGTGTATTGGCAGCGAATCTCCCCTAAGCTAGTTAATCGTTATTCTTAGCGAAGGAAGCGTCTATAATAAATTTTATAAAAGCTTAAGCGATATCGTTTTATCATTAGAAGACCATTTTGCTTAATTTATTTTTATTTTCGTCTTTTTTTTTTGTCTATATACTCGTAACTAGGTAGGTATTCCTACTTTTAAGGTTATTATCAAAGGTTAACATATTTTTATTTAAATTTTGATTTCTTAGATTACTTTAACAAATTCAATTTAGGCACTGACAGTTTTATTTAAACAATAAAATCGACTAGAGAAGAGATGTTATAATTATTTGAATTAGAGAATAAAATACTTACACCAGTAAATAATAACCCATGGTTTATTACTTACAGAGAACCGGGGTAAATTTTTTTCGAAAAAAAAGGCCTTATTTAGGGCTATTTTTATAACATTAATGACCTTCTAGGGGCTTATTCTGGTTAAAAAATGCAATAATTTTTTCTACGGAACCAACTTTGAAACCTCAAAAAAAATTTAGCCCATAGAAAATCGTAAAGGCTAACCGATCGTACAGTAAAGAAAACTGTTATAATGTTTTAATAAATAATAATAAGTGCCGTGTGGGGACGGCCGGAAAGAATACACTTCCCCACCGCCAACAGGAGGCGTGTCGTAAGAGGCGACTAATTCCTGTAGCACGAGACGGGCAGCAGTGTCTGCGTGCGAAATCTTATAAAAAACTGCGCTCGCCAACCCGCCTGCCAAGCGTGGCGAGTATTGGCAATCCCCCCCGATGAAAATCATTGGGGGAGGCCTGTGTTCAGCAGTGGACGTCCAATGGCTGAGATGATGATGATGATGATGAAATAATAATAAACTGTTTCCACAATCGCACCAATTAACTAGCCCCAAACTAAGCAAAGCATGTACTATGGCGACTAGATAACGGATAAACATACTTAAATACATTTATAAACGTCCATGACTTAGGTACAAATGCTCGTGCTCATCACACAAACATTTGCCCCTTGCGGGATTCGAACCCACAACCGCTGGCTGTAGCCCGGAGCGCGAACCACTACACCAGACGGTCGTTTAGTTTTCGAAGTTGGTCCCTTTAAAAAAATGGTAAAATAGAGAGTTTTTTAAAAATAACCTTGTATAGAGGAATAATCAGAATTACAGACTAAGCAGCCACAATTTATATAAAATCAAATAAACACAAAACCGCGGTATTCTCTAGTTTCTTTCTATCCGGTATACTTAATTTCAAGTGTTTCGAACACGGGCTGGGCCATTAAGTCGGAAGAAGATAATCTATCGAGGACCACTTACTGTTATCCTCTGCAGATCAACAGAGTGGCAAGATTTACTTATTTTTGGGGCCCATTACTTTATTAAAGCGTTGAAAAAAAAAAACCTTTTTACAAGGTTTTTTGACTTGGTACTACGAAATTCGCGACCAATATTGAAATGGGTTTTTTTAAGGTATAACATTATCATTTCACGGAATGTTTTTTTTTTTATTCAAATGCATGGGGGATAAATGTTATGTGCTTCAACGCAAAACGTATAATTTTCCTAATTATTGATTTTCCATCATTATTACTTACTTATACGTTCTCTGCTGCTCGTAAGGCGCAATCCACATTACAATACAGAGTTTAGAGACCCTCTCTTTCATACTATAAGCCAAAAACCGGTTTCAATATGCGCTGGTTCGCCACCGTCGAGCATTCGGAAACGCTTGCCCGCGCCCGCGCTTGGAATGACGCTAGAAAAATTGCCGGGAACAAGATAAAAAAGCTCCTAAACATTTGTGTACCTTTTTAGGAAGAGATTGTGCTATTTTGTTTTTTCGTTTTTTAAATATTAATTCTTGTTTTGTTAATAAAAAATCCAACTTCAAAAAACTAAAAATAAGATTAACACATACGTACCTAACCAGTTACTTTTGAAGTCGGTGCCAGCCGATGAGAGTTTGAATGTTTTCGTTTGCACCGACTCCAAAAGTAACTGGTTAGGTACTTATGTGTTAATCTTATTTCTAGCTTTTTAGTTACTTAAAGTCGTTTTTTTTTAAATAAAATTTACTTATTTTACCTTTTTTTAGTGATACATCCTCAATGAAACGAATTATAAGAGTGCAAAGAAAAGTTAACTGCTGAACACCGATTTCAACCCTTTTTTTTCGATCTTAGAGGTGTTTTTAAAAAAAATTAAATATACTATCTGTAAAGTATAAGCTATTCAATAAAGAAAGAATCATTAAAATCGGTTCTCATCTGCCTAAGATATTGGGTAACATAGATACAAAATCAGTCGGCGCGGTATGGAGTTCATGCAATGTTTGATGATTTTCTTATAGATCTTTCTTTCTTATAGATCAGAATTTGACCAAAATATGGAACCATTCCTAAAGTATTCACTTTCGAACAAAAAAAAATATCGAAATCGGTTCACGTGGTAACGAATGAATAAGAGTCGACTTACAATTGGTTTATTTATATATCTACATTTTATTTTTAATACCCAAAAATATTTGGGGCCCAAACCGTATTGTGGCGATTCGTCCCTGTCTATTTTTATTGTGCCTACGTTTCTTTGTCCCAAACTTGAGTGTATGAAGCACACTCGCAGGAAATAAAGACAGAAGGAGCCATTCAACGTAAGATTCAGGAATTCCGGGACTTCGTTCGCTATTATCCTCTTTTTAGTCGACTTCAAACATGTTGGATGGTCATTTTGGGTTGATATTACACATCTACTTGTTTTTGGCAAACTTCAAAAAGTAGAGGCTTACAATTTGAATTTCAGTTTTTGTGGAGGATTTGTACTCCGTCAAATTTTACAAATGGTCTGTAATTGACCTTAAAATGTTTACTCTGATCCGCTTTTACGGTCTGGCTGAGAATCACCCACGCTAGCATCAGACCGTAACAACGAAACGATAAAAACGGTTCTGTACAGTCAACTCATAAACAAACCACAAAACCACAAATTTGCTCAATTAATATTAAACTTTACAAATAAAGCTTTAGGTTAAAAATAGGTCTAGGTGGTAGATAGTAAGGCTGCTGACTGTACATACCTCCTGACTGCACAGATTAGTACTTTTCTAAGTAACTTTAGCTTGGGTAGGGATTACCAAAATTAAACATCCCACGCCGCGGTTGTGTGTGGATAGGTAAGCATTTCCACCATATTTAGTGACATTTATCACAAGTATCTCCGTGCTCCGAAAGACATGTTAAAAGTCGTTTGCCGCTAATATCGCTTGATAATAGTTGTGAAGCCTAGTCAAAGATCTTAAAAGCGGCTTCAATACGTTTGACAATACGCTTAAGTCACTGGCCTTAAAACACCCCTACACCAATCCGGATTGGGCCCGCGTGGTGGAATATGAGTACTTCATAGTTGAGGCCTGTTCCCTGCCTTTAAACGTCCCAATACGTTTAAAGGCTAAGTTTACTTTAATAAGTAACTTTGATATGAGTATTAATAGAACGAATCCAAAGTTGTGTTTAGTGCCATAGGTAGTACCGTCACAGTTTATACAGGGTTACAGGGAAAGTCGTACAGAATATTGAAGGACGTTTTAATTCAGGTCATTTCTGATCGAATTGATCCTATAAATGGTATCCGAAACCTAACCGTTATGGAGATATTGAATTTTAAAGATATTTTTCGAAGTTCGCAGGTTCCGTCTCATTTCCTCAGTCATTTTAAAATTACTTGCAGGATAAGTGCCATACATTTTTTTAAAAAAAAAGGTCTTCAAAGTTAAAAACAATTAGTGAAAATTCTTTAATTTCAACCGTTGTCGAGCAGTTTTATGAAGCTTTTAGTAATAGGTTCAGTTTTTGTTGATCATTTTTATTAATTGACATGTCTTCTAACTGGAAACATAAAAAAAACCGGGCCCTAGTAGCTCCAATCGCAAAAAAATCGATAGAAAAGCCAAAAGAAAAAAGATTATAAAAAATATCTTTAAAATTCAATATCTCCATAACGGTTAGGTTTCGGATACCATATTATAGGATCAATTCGATCAGAAATGACCTGAATAATAACGTTCTTCAATATTCTGTACGACTTTCCCTGTAACCCTGTATATATACTAACTGTTGCCCGCGACTTCGTTCGCGTGGTCTTTAGTTTATTCATAAAGGATTTTATGCGCAACTTTCTCAATTTTTACTTTTAAAAGAACCTTCTTCTGACAATAATTAACACAACAAAAAAAGAATAAGCGAAATTGTTCCATCTGTTCACGCGTGATGCGATGACCAAGGGAAATAAGGATTTATTTTTATATATATAGATTTACAGTACCGTATAGGCCTAAGGGTGATAACGTATATAAAAAAACATTTAAAAAAATATTCTAACAATCCCGTTACACATGCTGTATTCACTGTCCGAAATCGCGCTAACCAATGCACACTGGGACCCTGTTCATAGAAGGTAATGCTCGAAACACAATTTTTGAAATAAGGGTATTTAAAAAAATATGTAAAAAATAAAACCGAACTCAAACCACTATATTAACACATAAGTACCTAATCAGTTACTTTTTGAGTCGGTGCAACGAAAACATTCAAAC
Source organism: Anania hortulata (assembly GCA_963576865.1). Lineage (NCBI taxonomy): Eukaryota > Metazoa > Arthropoda > Insecta > Lepidoptera > Crambidae > Anania > Anania hortulata. Next base: position 7,019,678 of record OY756400.1, read on the forward strand.
TCTGATCAGCTTGCACCGACTCCAAAAATAACTGATTAGGTACTTGTGTTATTATTATTTTTAGCTTTCAGTGTTTTGATATCAGTTTTTTTTAAATATAATTTACTTATTTCATCTATTTTAAGAGATAAATCCTAATCAAAACAAATCATAAGAGAGCAAATAAATGTTAACTGCTGTACATCAATTTCATCCTCTATTTTTGCACCCTTAGAAGTGTCATTGCAATTTTTTTTAAAGTATCTTTGAAGTAGTTATTAGTTATTTATTAAAAAAAAAAAATCGGTTCACATTTTTCGAAGATATTGGGTAACTTATATACAAGAACCACGAACCAAAAATTTATCTGGGTGTATATTTTGTTATTTTCTCAAAAACTGCTAAATCAATTTCTATAAAATTTATATTTTATAGAAAAAATTATACCTCTAAAGTATGATCTACCAAACAAAAAAGGATCATTAAAATCGATTCATAATTGGAATACGGAATAACCGCGAAACATACAAAATATATATAAGTCGGTTAAAAATGTATATATGCCGTGACAGGTGTGGCAGACACCTGTCACGGCATATTAAGGAGCATAATAAGGTATCTTGAATTAAGAGTTGCTCCTTTGGAGCCGAGACACAACGCGAGTTTTAAAGCATTCTTTGTGTTAGTACCGACATACAAGCTAGACATCTGCCTGAAGGAAGAATTCTGGCCAAAGGGTGTGGTTTATCGTCGCTTCCGAGGAAGATTGCCGGCTGAGGCTGACACCACCAGAACGAGTATGAAGCCATAACAACAAATAAATTAAACTTAACTTATATTATTGTATGTATGTATGTAGCCTGTAAGGTATTTAATATACATGTATGGGCCTATTATTTTAATGTCATCTGTAATAATTAAGATGCCTGAAATAAACGTTATTATTATTTATTTAGCGACGCAATGCTTAAACACGGGATGTGATACTGTATTATGACTACCCTCATAGTCATATATAAATTATTTTGAAATCCCTTTATATCAAAAATTGGTTTTGAGCTCTACCTTCTATGGACCGGTCCCAGTGCGCGACTTCCGTAGTGAAGTTGCGTGCTCCATAGAAAAAGCCAAGGCTGCAATGACAATGATTCCCGACACCCAATGTTCAGATGTTATACCGTACCTAGACGACTCAAAAGGAGAAGATTTTTTGCCGAAACCCGCGTGTTATTGTTGTCTGTGGATCAATCTCAGTCAAGGGTCTTACAATGGAAGGGGAAGGATCCCGCCTCGTTATTCATGCCATCAGAAAGTCTCCCAGGGCAGGCAAGGATTTGCCGTGGCCACTGATTTGGCCAACATGGAAAACTCTTTACAGGCTGCGGACTCAAGTCAGTCGATGCAATGACAACTTGTCTACGTAGGGTTACACTGACAATCTCAACAACAAATATATTTATAAATATAAATATTAGACAACATCACATACATCGCTCTGATCCAAAGTAGCCAAAGCACTTGTGTCACAGAAGTCAGAAACAACGACGGTACGCCAACACCCAGACTCGAGACAATATAGAAAAGTTATTTTTTTAACATTGACCGACCGGGAATCAAACCTGGAACCTCAGCGATAGCGACACTAAGTCCGGTATACTCGCCTCTCGGCTGCGGAGGTCGTCAAATGTGAGTGCGGAGCTTCCCCTCAAACAATGGCCTATCTTCTGTCTTGTCCCTTGGGACACGCACGCCTCCTCACGCAAAGAACTTCATGCCTCTGAAAACGCTGTCCGCGTGGCGGAGAATTGGTCACATAAAAATATTTTTCATTACTCATACTCGGAAAATAGTTCTAAAGTTGCCTGAGGAGCGGGTTGAAGGTAATACTTTTCAGCTCTAGGGAGAATCGTTTTTAACTGACAGATGTGAAATTACTTTAAAAAAACTAAGTTCTTTTTTGACATTTTTGTTGAACCATGTCAATAAAAGCGCGATGTATAATTGAATTAACATTATGTTAGGTATTACAGAATATATTTTTTAAATGAAATATATTATTAGTAGTCAGAAACTCAATGTGGCGAAGACCGAGTACCTGCAGGCTTACTCTTGAATGCAATGTCAATCTCAATTTAATTCTAATGCAATTCCGATCGTGCGACAATTTGGTACTCTTGAAGTCAATGTCGGCAGGATTGTATTGCCCTTGTACATTGCGGCGGGATTGTAAGTTCAGCATGAAGTTAGTTACATCTACCACTATTAAACAACGAATGAGTTCATTTCCTATTCTATTTTTATAAAGAAAAACTGTATAAATCCTATGTTTTGTCCAAAATTATTAATATTTGATATTAACTAACATAATACATAATTATTTTTGATATAAAACTCAATAAATTAATATATTTTAGACAGGAATGGCAGTGTATGGATTAATTCTATTGCCTAATGTGTCTTTAGAAAAAAATGCCAGTTTTATTTAAGTGATGTTTGTAAATGTTTTTTACTAAAGTACATAGGTATTTTAAGTGATTTTTAAGTGCAAATAAGTTTGAAATGTGAGATAAATCGGTTCCAAGACTAAAATTTTGGGTCACAACCCGTGATGACCCTCTAGCCCTTGCCTGTATTTTTATACTTACAATTCATAATCAAGGTAAATCTATTTGTTTATTCAGTACAATAGTGCATGTTTTTTTGATTGATTAAAACATTTCGCGGTAAAAATTACAGATTCTAAGAAACCTATTCATTCGCACCTATTGCAATGCGTACAAGAAAGCCTAGGCTAGCAAGTAAGCCGTTCTATGAAACAAAGACCTATTGAATATTTGTGAACATTCGCCGTTTCAAGTTACCTAGCAGGGCTTTGACCTTGACCTGTATCACTAAGTGGTACACACACAAAAACATTTGAGGTAACGAAATAAATTACCTTGTATTTTGTACTAATATTACTTAGGTATTTATTATCTAATTTTGGTTTTATTATTTTTGGTATTGGCATCAAAGGTTCTAGTTTTTGGTACAATTCTAGAAGAAGAGCATTAGTAAATCTATAGTTTGCCATAAACTCATTATCGCTCATAGCTAGAGCTTTATCGGCGTACCTGATAATTCACCGTAAATTACGCCTTTATTGTAAAAACTAAGCAAGACATTATAAGCACCTTATCACTTAATTTTATTAAACGCAATTTCAAAAAAGTTACACTTTGGTTATTGAGTCAATTGACAATAACAACACAATTCCAATGCAATAAGCAGCTGTCAAACCAGCGTCAAGAGTACCATTTCGCAATCCCGAGACGCGATCTCAATGTCCTTTAGTTCACTCAATTTCCGCGCGATTCTATTCCAACGTGGCGCTAGTTTCGGTTTCAAGAGTGCCGTTTGACGTTTTTTCGATTGAAATTGAAATCGGACATTGGAATTGTGAGTCAAGAGTAAGCCTGCTGGCCTGTAACTCTACAGATCCAACGCCCGTCCGCATAGGCGGGTCAAGGTCGAACGCACGGACCAGTTGAAATACCTTAGATCTGTTCTTAACGCGTCGGGAGACATCGATTGCGACGTCAAAGTACGCATTGCTGCTGCGTGAGCCAAATGGCGAGAGGCGACTGGTTTCATTTGTGACCCCAGAATGCCGGTTAAGCTTAAAGGATAGATCTATAAGTCCATCATTAGGCCTGTCCTTTTATATGGCAGCAAAGCGTTGCCGCTACTTGAGCGACACAAGCAGCAGCTGCGTGTCACGGAGATGAATATGCTGCGGTGGATGTGCGGAGACACGCGAAAGGACCGCGTGAGGAACTAGCGCATCCGCGGTAGCCTTCGTGCCCGTGATATTGCAGACAAACTGCAGGAGAGTCGCCTACGCTGGTACTGCCATGTTTTACGGAAACCGGCAAGCTACGTAGGAAACAAATATATGGCTATGCCGCCACCGCCAGGTCCTGGCAAAAGGGGTAGACCCAAGATATGCTGCCTTGACGTCGTGAGGGCATGCGTGCCAATGATCTCACAATTAGAGACGCTCAAGACCGGGCGAATTGGAGGAGTAAATCAAGGAAAGCGGACCCTGGGCTCCAAAGCAATGGCTTTGGACGCAACCGGGATTGACCGTATAGATGAAGAAGAAGAAGAAGAAGATTTACATGTTAGACATAAAGTTAAAAATTGTTTTAATGACCTTAAACTTTTTAGGTAGGGTAGCATCTGCTGTTGACTGTTCTATGGCAACTAGATAAGAATAAACATAGTTAAATACATTTATACACATTAATGACTTAGGTACAAATGCTCTCGTCACACAAACATTTGCCCCTTGCGGGATTTGAACCCGCAACCGGATGGCTTTGTAGTCCGGGGTGCGGACTACTAGAACAGATGGTCATCGACATCTAATTTTCTTTCCCTTAAAGTGCTATATGGTACACTGGCCTTACAACACTCCTGCACCAATCCGCGTGGTAGAGTATGGCCCATACCACCTCATAGTTGAGGTGAGACATGTGCCGTGCAGTGAGACGTATATAAGGTCTAACCGAAATAGTGCTTAAAGAGTACATGATAAGGATCTTCGTTATGAAAAAAAAAACTTTAAAAAGTAACGTTAACGTAACGATAACGTTAGAGTAATTAATACATATTTATTATTGTAATGGTTTTTTACGTATAACATATTTGCACACCGTACGTACGACGCGTAGTAAAATCAGTAACAGAACGGGGTGAATGGTTATCTTGTAACCAACAGAATTTAGGGTTGGCGGTATGCGTAAAATACCAATTACAATAATACATAAGTAATGTAATGAAGAAAAAAAGCGTTGTTAGGTTTTTAAAATAAATAAATGTTTTTATTTTCACCAACATCTACCTTATCGTATAGTAGTTGACCTCTAGAAATATTGAGCACTATTTCGGTTAGACCTTATACAGGCATTATTTTAAAGAAATTACATAATATCTGTCCTAAATAAGCATTACTTGCGGCTTTGTTTTTACATTGTGAAGAACGAAGAAGAAAAAACATGGTGACATGTTCTTCAATTTCCTTGCACCATGAGGTAGGTTGCTTAATCTTAACATGAGTATTTGCGTACCGTGATAATGTGCAAATACCAACGATGGTAATAAAATGCATGCACTTACCAGTTATTTTATAAAAAATAAGTGTTTTGTATCAGACGTAGCAGAGGTGACTTTCATTAAATAAATGAAACAAGTACATAAATAAGAAACGTTTAATAAATAGTAAAACACTCAATTTATTAATAGACTAATGTAAGTATGTATACCTAAAACATTCAGATACATTTAAATGTACAAATATGATCACTTCAATTTCATGCTAACGGTAATAATAAACTGAGTTATGTTCGACAGTACTCGTAAGACTAAGATAAGCTAAATTAAGTATTAAGCCTTCGCATTATACTTACGTACGATAGACCGGAAAAACAATGGAACACAATAGATTTTTTTTTTGTGGCACGCAAAGCGTTAATAATTAATAATAAGTTCTTACAAGAGGACCATCACTTGGTTAACAGCCCGTGAGGTCATCTTAAAATACCGGAATGAAGAATTCTGAGAATTCCAAAGGTGATAAACAATATAATAATAATAAGTTATTCTGGTCCGATCCCCTAAATCCGATACCCTAGGGGATCGGTTTTATTTTATAATATTTTCTATCCCGGTCTGATCCATAGTGCAGGGGACAAATTTATTTATTTTTTTATTCCGGTCCGATACTTTATAGATATCTAACAGATTATTAGGACAGTCATCAACAAAATATACGTACAGCGTTTATTGAAATACAGAATTATGTTCATAACGTAATGAAGACATGTACATAATATGTTAGTAATATGGAACAACGACTCCAGATTTTCGTCTCGGCCACGATTTTGCACCCGATTTGAACGCTGTTTACTTGACCCGACACCACTGAACAATAATATGTGAATATTGTACTTGTACGAATAAAAACACTAAATGTGATGATTTTATATAGTAATTTTAAGCTCTATTTTTGTTATTTAATTACGATTATTATTTCTTATTCGGTATTTTTTTATTATTATTCGGGTTTGTCCAAGTAAAGATACCAAATGTGCTTGTTATGATTTTAAGGACTTGAATAGAATAAGGACTTTAAATAAAACCAATATTTTTTAAATATACAACTGTTGTACTTTCTTGTCAACAGTAAGGGGATCAGACTGGAATGCCAAAGTTTATAGTGGATGGGATCGAAATTTAAAATAAAAAAAATCAGCAGGGGATCGGATCAAGGGATCAGACCGGAATAAAATAGTTAATTTAAGTTCCCAGGTCTAAGACTAACAAATATGAGTTACGATCACATTCAAATAATTATTTTTATAGATAAGTAGATAGATAGTGTTTGTGTGTGTGCATGTGTGTGGCGTGCGAAAGATCCATTTTCTGGTTAGTTTATTCATTTTTCCGAGGTCATGCCAACTAGAGTGTCACCGACGCATATATCATTTCTTTCTTTTTTAATTTCATAATTATTTTTAAAAAAACAACTGACAAGATGTGGGTTGAGTGTTTTAAAATGTCACTTATAATCTATGGCCACCTATAAATTAAGTATCTCATGACCACTTTGGCATAGTTAACTCAAATTCGACCTCGTTGTGGTTTGGATCATTTTTAATAAATCACGTCCAAGTGCGAATCGGACTCGCCCACCGAGCGTTCCGTACAAATTTGTAAGTACATATTATAAATAGTTCAGGAATCAACTCGCAGTTTAATTACAAAATTTAAATTCAAATGTAAAGTTTTTAGATTTTTTCCTGTACTTGTAGTTTCAAAAGATATGATTTGCCAAATTTCATAGTTCTAGGTCAACAGAAAATACCCTATACATTTTGATTCCCTTGAGTGTCGAAATTCACTCTTTTGCGGCATAAACAGTCGTATCTTTTTTTTTACGTTAACTTAAAATTATTTTTTCACAGGTTTAAGGGACTGCAGACTTGAAGTATATGGTTTTAATTTTGACTTGATACCTCTACGCGTTCCCGAAATAAAGGGTCTTGACAGACATACGGACAGAGACAGACGGACAACAAAGTGATCTTATAAAGGTTCCTTTTTTATTATTTTGAGGTACGGAAACCCAAAAAATATTAATCCAACAAAGAAAATATGGAGACATTTTAAAAAAAACTTATTTTAGCATAAAGGTAATCTATTTATCTTGTAGTTACACAATACCCTAGTAGTAATGATTAGTATTGGTTAACGAAGAAAACATAGTGGGAGTTCAGTATTTCTACCCAAAGAAACTAACCTTTCAAATTGCGAGAAATCAAAGGAATCAGTCACACGGTTTCTCATTTGCTTTTCAGTTCAATTCAGAATACTGTAAAGCGAATACGATTTAAAAACCTGTAATAATCTCTCTATGAAGCATATTACTATTTTTAGAAAGTAGCAACTGGAGGTCGCCAAAGTTTCTTCCTCCAAAATAAATTAATAAATAAGTAGTAGTTATTTTAGAGAAACACGTAATCCGTTTTACTAATGGCCGTATACTTAATTGTATTAAAACTTGCATAGTATTTCACCAAACGTGAGAAAGAGATAAAGTCAGTTATGAGCAAACACGAGCAGTCGCATCCACAACATTTTGGTGAGATGCATGCAAATAATATTCTTATAGCGGTTAACATCAAAATAATGAAGTTGTCACTTTTCGACGTTTCTTTAACAAGACAGAGTGCAAGTGTAAGTGCAGTGCAAAAGTGTGTAAGTGCAAAAGTCACTCAGCCAGAAAATTCCCTGATAACTATCAAGTATAAGTTGCCTCAAGTACCTACGATAGCGTCGGGTCACGCATTTCTGGCTTGACAGGGTTAGTGACGACAGCTGAAGGCACATAGCATAGGGCTTCAGACAAAGCATAGACTAGTAAATTTACAGGCTCGTCCAAAACGTCATTAATTCCCCTGAGTGTTTTATCGAGGGCAACGCTATTTCAAAAATTACCAAAATGGTTGCCTTCAAAGCAAAATGGCCAGATTTCTTTGATTTTATACTGTCAAGTTTTTTCGATTCACTATCTCTGCATTATCAAAGTGAACTCAGTTTATTATATACCGCGTATTGTCTAATTTAACAAGATGAATTGACACCGCACCATAAGTACCTATTAATCGAAATGAGAATGCATTAACACACGGTTAATTTCAGTTGGTTTTGTAGCTGCTGAAATCACATTCTCAAAACCTTTTCTATGAAACCCACATCGACAACTCAACAAAGAACTTAAAACTTTAAACTCATAACGTAACTTTTTTAAACCTTGTCACGTTTTTATTGTTGGTCTTATAGATAGTTTTTTAGCAGAAGAATATGACTTTTATGGTTAGTCCATTGTACAGACAAATGGACAATCAATAATTTTAAGTACTTGAGAGGTAGCTTATTAAAGACATTGTAAATATTTTCTTATTGATAAAATGACAATGTTTAGCAGATAATTAAATTGTAAGTAACAATACGATATAACGATACTCATCTATTTCTCTTAAAACAATTTATTAACACAACAATGTTTATGATCCAAGGTCAAGAATAAATAGGTATTCAATCGTTCCCTAACCATGATAGATATTTTAAACATCAATTAATCTAAAAACCTCATAAAACGTGAAACAATAGGGAATATGCATGAAAAAAAAAGTTTTAACTATATTTATGAGAAAATATAATATAATAATAGTGAAAACAGAATTGATTTTAGGTTAAAAATAACCGTAAATAGTAATTAGAAATTAAGATATACCTATCTCTTTCTAAAACCAGTTTTACTATGAAAAATGTATGGCGGACGTGTAATGTGACGTCAACTTGTCTAACACGCGCCTTTAATGGGCTGTAAGTCAGGTATCTATCAATATTATTCAAAAATTCTTAATGTTTTATTAATTATAATTAAGTACTAATTATGTTAGGATCAAATAAAAAAACATGCATATTCCCCATTAGCAATTTAAACTTACAAAATTTAGAAAAGAACTTAAAAATATTATTTTTACAAATATTAAACAACTAGTTTTATTTGTAATAATTGACAATAAATTATTTTTTCAATCATTCAGCTTCAAATCTACAATTTTGATTCGAGAGGACCCATTTAACAGATGAACGTGAATGTATTTATTTCTCTGAATTTTACAGTGCATATTTTAATGGTGGGGTTATCTTGGGGTTATTTTTACTTTTAGCTTATGTGATAAAACCGCAAAAAATATATATATGTCTATTTCAGTGATAAATTCTCATCAAGACAAATGATAAGAGTGCAAACGTTATATCCGCTGTACACCGATTTCATTATCAATTATTCCACTTTAGGTAAATGGCGATTTTTTTGTTACTATCTTTGTTATAAACTTTTTCGATCCCATAAAGCCAGATCAGTTCGATGGTATTTTAGTGAGAATCATTCATTATTCCCGGAGGCCATCTCTAGTCTTCTTTATCAGTTCCACCTCACCTAATGATACTTTCTGAAAGCAAATGCTTGATTTTTTGCTGAATATACTAAAATCACTATTTGTATGCCTATAATATTTGAAGAGTTCCCTCAATTCCTAATGAATCCCATTTATCAGAATTGGGTTTTGGAAAAATGCGACCAATCTAGAAGTAAACCTTTTTTTTTTAATTGGTTCATAAATGGCGCAGTTCTGAGGTAACAAACATAAAAGAAAACATACAACAGAATTGAGCACCTCCTCTTTTCTTGAAGTCGGTTAAAGTGTTTATCCACATAGTAGACACGATAGGTATTAAAACCGTACTGTGAACTAAATATAGTGCACTGAACTGTTAAAATTTTAAATAGGAACAATTTTTTACAAAATATTATTTGTTATTTCCATTGTTACCTATACTCGTAATAAAACTAATGCATACATTCGCAAAACCTGGTTGAACTTCCGATGACATAAAATTATATAAAACTTATTAAAATGTTTACCTTAAAAACGGTGCGGAATAGTCCTAATGAAAACATTGAATATAATATAATTATGAGAGAGAGAGAGAGAATGACTTTTTTTTCCTTGATTCGCAGTCATCTGAAGAATTTTTTCTGACATATTATTCTGATCTCTCGTGCAATCTATACCACTGATCAAGTAAAACACTTATAATAGGGATGACGTTTAACTTTTTTTTTCGTCTATCAGGTAAATTATCAAAAAGTATTGGGTGTCTTTCTTTTTTTACATAATCAAAATATTACCATAAAGTTATTATACCTAGCGGAACTTTATGAATATTACAGAGCTATATTTAATTAGAATGACGCATGTCGTCACGCCTACGTACCATTTTCCAAAAGAAGAAGAATAAGTACTTAGAAGTGACGTCCCGAAATTTGACACATTTTATCTTTGTAATTTTTTGGTTGATAGACAAAAGAAAAAAAAAAATTAATAAAAAATAATGGTTTTTGATAATCTAACTGACGGACTAAATGTATGTAATTTCGTTTTCCTTACCCTGTCGTCATTCCTATTGTTACATGCAACGTCGTTCACTTTCAAATAGTTTACGAATATTCATTAATTATAATCAATTTTATAAACTTTAGTTTTTCTTATTATGAATTTAATTATTAATTTAAAATTAGTGTTCTTATCTCATAAAACAATACCATTAGACCGGTTAAGCCGTTGTATTTAAGGAATTAGCGTTGTAAGTACATAACTTACATAATGATTTATAAAATTATTAACCTTTATTATTCCCAAAAATATTTATATATATTTTACCTTGGCACTCGTATTTATATCACAGATCCATAACTATAGCTTTCATCCCTAAACTCTTTTCTACATAATCAGCACCTTTTTTAGACTGGCTTACGAAATTTCCCGTTATGCGTAATTCGAACTCTAATTTGATATTTCCCGAAGCGTGTGAAAAAATCGCATCTTCGAGTCTAAATCATAAATGATAATTAGATTGTTCCCTTAGTAGTTGGACTCCAGTCTAAAGTTACAAGTTATTTTCACTGCTGTTGGTTTTATCAACTGTACACAAGTAACTCTTGATGCCATCTTGCTTGGACTCCGGCTCGAAAAGTTTACTTATAATGGTGTCTTTGAAAAATCCTTTTGGCTGAATCAATGTCTCAAATTTCGTTTCTATTGAGAGTTTCCTGCTTTTATTTTCATTACTTACGACGCTGAGATCTAACGAGTAGCTTTGTTTTATCGTTTTGTGTCCTTTAATTTTTTTCTCTGTTTTGAAGACATTGTTCGTGTTATCAGTGGAGTGTTCTTCGTAAGCCGCATTTCCATAAGAATTATTAATGCCATCATTATCACCATCTCTGTGTCTCCCAGGTTTACTAAATATTAAATGTTCAGTGTCTATTATTGTAACTACCGGCGATCGTTTGTTAAAAAAATTACAGGATTCGCCAAATAGTTCTAATTTCTTTTGGCTGTTACCGCTGTCTTCGTTGCAAGTGGTTTCCCCTGACCGCTCATCATCGGACACTATTCTATTCTCGTTGATAGTGCACAATTCTAGGTCCCTATTTGAAGGACGGTTATTTTCGTTGTTGACAACTTCACTGATGCTATCGCTAAAAATGATCCTTTTGGTATCTTTTACTTTTTTAGGAATGGTTGAAATAGTGCTTTCTGATGAGATATAGCGTGTTGTGTCGTTATTGACGGACAACTTGTGCGCTGGGGATAACACGGTGTTGTTAAAACCCTTCTCAGTTTGCGACTTATTTCCTTTACTGTGCATCCCAAATATCCGTTTGATTGACTGGCGGAACTGTGAACAAAATATAACACTTTAGCACTTAAATAATGTCCAGATTCTGCTTTGTAGTACCTAATATTATTAATACGCATGATTAAGAATCCTAAATAAACTTATCTAGTATAAACCATGCCTGTCACAGCATATTACCGACCCTTTTTCCTCACTCAAGATTAATCTTTCAGGTTTGGGACGAATTATTGATGATGCGGAAATATTTTTTACTCTGATTTAAGGTAAAATAATATTTGACAGAATGATTTCTATATTATACAGAGTAAATAGATATGAATTTGTGACAAACCCGCAGGATATGTTACCACATATTGGTACCACATTTAAATTTAAAATATTGGTTATTTTAGGGAACTTATTTGTATGTATTATTTACTGTGTAACTCTCTGGCCAAAAAACCTGTTGTGTGGTATTTCAAGGATGCTAGGTACTTCAAGCCCATGACAATAGCAGTGTATTACTTATTATTGAATTATCATATTGCATACTTATTATTATTAAGTTATCGTTTTAGGCTATCCTCATGAGGAAAAGACAGGACAGGGATAATAATGACCTTGGAAATCTCGTTCCACTGAGGGAGAGACTGTTTTCGCTGAAGGACCGATGGAGGAGGATATAATCGTCAGTGACGGTAGTGTATGTAAAGGAGCCCTGAGACTACCTACTGCGGAAGACTGTCAACTGTACGTATCTCGTAAGTGGAAATGGAATTGAATGAAATATTTTACGATCTAATAATATTTACTATCCAAACAGGTTAAACTATAAATGGAACGATGTATAATTATTTGTAAAACCTTTTTTAACGTATTACTCTAAGACTTTAAAGTACTTCTTTAAAAGTAATTATGTTCCATAATCTCGTCCTCATTGTGTACAATGTAGTACGCACTTTTTGCTACTGCACTGATTACAATCTTCAAAGTTAGGCGCGTGCATGAACGCGTCAATAAACTAAAAAATAAATAACCGGAACGTGCCCGCACCGTCACCTATCAATGTCATCTGTCACCTGTCAATGTCATTGTACTTTTTTGTACACAGCACTGAAGACATAAATATTTAGAATAAATTAGTTTTTAAACTAATTAGTGATTTACAGCTTACATACAAATGCAAAAAACCAAGGAGAAAATACGGTGATGTTTGTGTAAAAGTATGGTGGCTGGAAAACAAAACTTGTCAGTTGAATTTGTGAAATTGTTGGACCGATACCTCGGCTCAATTATTACGATTACTACGATTTCTATCACCACCACAGCACACTAATTTTAGTTATTATATTTATAATATCATCACCATCACCATCATCTCAGCCTATTACAGCCCACTGCTGGACGTACGGGAAGGACGCAAAGAGCGCCAAGGAGTACGATCTCCTGCTTTGATACAAATGTATCTAGCCATATTCCCGAGTTCGTCGGCCCATCGAGTTGAGAAGCGTTCTACACTACGTTCGCCGAGACGTGGCCTCCACTCCAACAACATAATCAGCAAGAAATTAATCATGAAAACAAGGAGTGTGTGTGACAGAGTTGCGTTATGCTTCAGCCCGCAAACGAGACAGAATGAATGACATCGGAGCTTTCACGGGAGGTTGGCCGTGGTGATCATTAAGTTCATTCTAGTTGTCTCTCATGTCTCAGAATGAATGACATCGGAGCCTTCACGGGAGGTTGGCCGTTGGTGATCAATATGTTCATTCTAGTTGTCTGTCATGTCTCCGAATGACTCCACAGAAACTGCTCTGTACAGAAGCACTGGCCTTTACGATGGAGTAGCCAGTGGGTTTTTGTTCAGTCTGAAGCGTCTCCTCGAGGGATTCCTCCTGAGACGTAACATTATGGCTCTAGTCTTCATGAAGAGTTGACCATGAGACCGATACAATGTTGCACCAGAAATATACTACAAAGGATCTGTAATAGCATAAGGTAAGTTATTAATATTATAAAATTCTTCTAGCGCATCATATGTACCGAGAGAACAATTATTCCTCTTTTCTGTCTCGCAGCAGAATTATAACACTTCCACTTGCTTTCACGAGGGGTTAGCCTGTGGCTTAAAATTTTTGTTATAATATTGCGGGTCTGCAAATCTTATAAGGTTGACCAGAGACCGACTTCAATAATTGAAGTTGAAAATATAGTCGAACACAAAAGTATCAAGACGATACACATCTTCGAATGCCACTGAAGAAAAAAAGAGAGGAGGGAGAATATGGGTACCGAGACCATGAGGTAATGCCCTCCGTCTTAGTAATTTTTTCAACTTAACACTTTGACTTTAAGGAGGCTATGAAAGAAGCTCCTTTGCCTGCTGATATTGAAGACTTAAGGAATTCTGAGTCTTGTGTAAACAAGTCATATACTTACCTAGACAATTTCAGTCTGTTTATAAAGATTTTAAGTTTTTAATAATTTCATCAGTTGTTACTATCAAATTGGGCCTTTGGCAACCATTAATGGTACCAAGACAATCTGTTGGTCTCAGATCTGCTTGTCTTATTCTGCCCCATTTATATACATACAAGTCAATGATAAATAGCGCTTTTACAAATTATGGTTTATCTCGGTGTGGATTTCCACAAGTTTTTTACCACAAGTAATTGAGATACTTCTTGATGTTGGCCCAAGAGGGCAAGACTTTATAAAGCATACCATAGAAAACAACCTGTTTACTCCAATAGTTCATGTAGTTATGACCATATTAAGTTTTTTTTTTTTTTTCTCTTATATTTTACTAAAAAGCTTAAATAAATAAATAAACATTACTTGACATTGCTAATTGATATCTGTGACTTAAAGATCATTAGTCCACTTGATTCGTGAAGTGCCTTAACGTAAAAGGTCCCAGGTTCGATACTCTGGTCGAATGACCCTGGCGAGATACATTGTCTTGTACCTCATAATACAGGAAGGTTGACTTCCTGTTTGGAGACCATGACAAATTGATGTTGGCTGGTGCATGTTTGTATGTTCCTATACAACTGATATGGTATCCCATTTGTGTAACTTATAATATTAGATCTGGTTACAACCGGGTAAACCTTAAATTCTCATAGTATCAAGCTTAATTCTCAAGATTCTATAATAATCTATGAAAGCAATTAAAATTTAACACTGTTACTGACTTAAGGTTATTATTCTAGCTGATCGCCATGGCTAGTTAGATTATTTCTAGTCTTCATCAAGTGAAATAAAGACACACTCAAGATGAGTGTTACTTACAAATAATGTGAGTGAAGATCACTGTTACAGAAATGGAAAAATAATTCTCCTTGTTATTAACAAGATAAAAATTACCATAATTAAAAACTTTTTTAACTGTAACTGTATGTTATATTCCAATATTTTCAGTCAGTAAAAACCCATGGAAAGATTTATGCAGCTTTATTTACAGGCAAAAATGTCGCACCATAATTGATCCTTATGTACTTGTCATAAGGTCGAAAACCAATTATTTTAATTTTTAAGTAGGTACCTGCTACCTTTGGAAAAGTAAGAGAAATTCAAAACTAGACACAAAGTTCCAATGATAACTTAAATTTTCAAATCTGACCTAAATATATTTTTAATATATTTTTGTTATAAACCATATATGTTTGATACCAAAAATTGAAGACAAAGATAAATAATCATCCAATCATTAAATTATCAAGATACTAAAGATAGTAAATAAACTGAATTATCCCAGGTGGATAACAAAGGTTCATATTTAAATAGATGATTATAATAAAATATGATTTATTAAAACATAATTAAAAAATTTAAAATTGTATCCATGAAACTATAAACTTCATAAAAAATATACTACTGACTTAAAATCATTATTTAAATTAAGGCATGAATCTTACAATTATAATTGAAGATTGTCAAGTACCTATGTAAGTCTATGTATAAATAATTTTATTAGATATTAAATTACCATGTAAAGCAAAAATGGAGATGATAAATAATGACAGAAAATTTCTAACTTAATTAAAAAAAAAAAAAAAAAAAAAATGGATGAGACGATAGAGGCATTGATCAGTGGCAATAATTAAGGCAATGCAGGCAATAAATGTCGCCTTACCTCGTTATTGGACTAAGGCTGTAAGGCTGCTACAAGTATTTTGAGCCGGAGTAAACTTTCTATCTTATCCGATGTGATGTATTGGTAAATTATTACTTATATAATTATTATTTTTTATTAGCTTACAAGAATTGACCAGTCATTGAATCTTTTTATAAATAAATATTCAGACTGTTTCATTAACTTATTAATATCCCCTACCAGGGATCCACACATAAAGTGCAGGAAGTCTCATACTGATTTCCAGCCATACAAGTGTAACACATATAACGGTTTTCTAAGAAGATGAGTAAAAATCAATCTTTCTCAGTAAAATAATGTTGAATCTATTGTCAACAAAATAGGATCCCTACTGGAACAATACTAGTAGTATTTGTATATAATTTCCTTATTTATAACATATAATTAATGAAAAATTTGCGATAGTAAACATCCATATTATTTATTTTAGTTTCCTTTACTTTGGAACTACACCTTGAACAGGAGTTATTAAGAATACCTAAGACTAATTTATTTGCATAAAATATTGTATTACAGACAATGATAACTTAAAAGGTTACTAGATTTTCTTATTATATAAAATAAAATTAGTCTTTTCAGAAGAAATACTAGCTTAACTACCTACTTGCACATCGATAAATTTACCTTGTTAGGTAACCATATACTAAGTATGTACTACATACTACTGGATAAATGAGACGGATATGATTTGATAATAGTTCAAAGCATTGGCTCCATTTCCATGACAACTTATTAAACTAGCTGTTGCCCCGCGATTTCGTTTGCGTGATCTCTAGTTTATTCGTAAAGAATATACCTACTTAATAGCGCGGGGTATTTATTTAAAACTTTATTGCACAAACTTAAAAGTGTACAACAGGTGGATTATCAGTCTCAGTCCCAGCAAATCTATAAATTCATAAAGACTTACAGTTTTAACAAAAATAAAAGAGTATTGCAATTAAAGTAAAATTTGCTATTTTCGATTTTATAGAATTCCTACACATTTTTTGGCCCACCTGTATGGTATAAAATAGGTACAGGTTTGTGTCATCAAATGGGATGGGACTGTATCAATATACATGGTTGTATTAGCATACGGGGTTATATCATCATACAGGGTTGTATTATCATACAGGGTGTATCATCATACAGGGTGTATCATCACACAAGGTGTATCATCATACAGGATTGTATCGATATACAGGGTTGTATCGATATACAGGGTTGTATCGATATACAGGGTTGTATCGATATACAGGGTTGTATCGATATACAGGGTTGGTTGATTAATTCCAATGAATTAATCAAACAACTATATCCATGTTAGATAAAACTTGAATTAAGCATCTACCAATAGATAGTTAATAAAATAAAGTTTTATCATGTGCGAAGACTTTAGCAAATCATATAAATGATCATAATAAATGTTTATATTGCTTTGTCGACACAACTTTCCTCTTTGAACATCTACATTGTACACAATGAGGACGAGATTATGGAACATAATTTATATGATCGGACTAACTTACCTAGTGACGTCCGATCCTCAATTATGTGAAGTAATCTCGTCCTCATTCTATCCCCAGCCCGACCCAGTTAGTATGTATTTATCAATCCTTAAAGTACAAAAAAGATTATATGCTATAAATACCTACATACTACTTAGTTTCCCTTCTTTTTGAAAGTTGTGTCCAGTTTTATCCTTTGAAATAATGACATTGACAGGTGACAGATGACATTGATAGGTGACGGTGCGGGCACGTTCCGGTTATTTATTTTTTAGTTTATTGACGCGTTCATGCACGCGCCTAACTTTGAAGATTGTAATCAGTGCAGTAGCAAAAAGTGCGTACTACATTGTACACAATGAGGACGAGATTACTTCACATAATTGAGGATCGGACGTCACTAGGTAAGTTAGTCCGATCATATAAATTATTAGTACAAAGCAATTTTTTTGTACAAAGAGTCATCATCAAAATCATCAAAAAAACAGCTCCTAAACAAAACAATCCCAATTTCGTTGTTGACATAGAAAAAGATGTCTGTATTTACAAAACAAATTCGCCTCCTTTAATTTGCCAACTGTTTTGAAGGTAGCCCTGTATATGGGTGGCAAACAGTCATGTCACCCGAAAACTATTTGCCTAATGGTGCCACAGCCTTACAGTTCGCTCTCACTAGGCCATCAGTTTGTGGCTTTGTAATACCCATAATTTATTCTGAACAGTATATTTCACGTTTTAAAGTTACGGACGCTTAATCTGTAAGTACATTATCTAGGTACTGATTATAGATAGAGAATAACTTTCTTGAGACCAACACCGAAATTGTAATCAATAATTCAGATGCTTTTCAATTCTTTCTACAAGTTTTTTAAGCGCGTCGAGAGAAATACTACCATTTTATGAAGTTAGCATTTAAATAATACTATTTTAGAGAGCCTATAAAACCACAAAAAAGTTATGTAGGTTTTAAACAAGCCAACCGTGACAGGGACTCTTTTATTTCACATAAAAGCCACAGCCACTTAAATAACCTGTTTTAGTTTGAAAATGAATGTAATACTTTTTCGGCACGTGAAAAAACTAAATGGCTGGCTAAATAATTAAGTCATTTTGTAAAAAGTAAAGTAAAGTATGCCAATATACGTCCCACTGTAGGGCACAGGCCAGGTGGAGGGGTGTTGAAGGCCAGTGACTAAACCTTACTGTCAGATGTTATTAAGCCGCTCTACGGCCTCTGACTAGGCTTCACGACTAGTATCAAGCGATATTAGCCGGGACCAACTTGTAAGGTGCATTCCGAAGCACGGAAATTATTGTGATAAATGTCACTAAATGGTTAGAATGGTCACCCATCCAATCAGAACCGCGGCATAGGTGGCTTAAATTTGGTAATCACTACCAAAGCGCTATCTGTCGCCACTGAGCTACAAGCACCTTTATGTAACAAAAGGAAACTAATTTCTGCTTCGAGACGATGACAAGAGCTGTAATTTCAGAAGCATATATAAGTATCTTATTATAAATTATAATTATAAATAAGTTACTTAATAAACTTTTTCGTTGATGACGATGAGTTACTTGCATCTGTGGTCGACGATTTAGTATTGGCAACTTACCCCATATTAAAATTAAGTTATGCTTACTTGTGTATTCATGCCGACATATATTAGAGGGTCGTAGCAGATAGAGCTCTTGGCAACTAAAGCGGGTATCACGCCCACACCAGGCGAGATCTGCAATAAAATTGAAATATAAACGGTCATGCTTTAGAGCTACGACTTAAATGATAAAGCTAACAAAATATGCTCGTTTAGTGAGCATAAAAATAGTTGTGTTAAGTTTAAGATGGAAGAAAAATGTATGTGAACAAAGTGCTGTCATTAAACTTTACTTATATACAATACTTTTGTTGCTATACAAGGTGTTAACCGAACGTATTGTGTGTATAGGTAGAGCTATTTTAAGATACAAATTCAGCCATTTGACTCTAGGGTCACCTAGGTGATCAACTTTTTTTTATCCCGACGACTTGCCAATTGATGAAGACCAACCCACCCAAAGTCACGGCGACAAGTCACCCGTGCGCGCACACTCTAACGTCTATCAACATTTTCTGTTTGTGATGTACAGACAGCAGCACGTCAACCTACCACAAAATGACAAATTTTGACAATTGATATTGATCTCTACATCTCGGACTTAAAGTTTAAAATCAGTTCAATGACCTTTAAATTTTTGGGTAGGTTGCCTGCCGTTGTCTACCAAAAAACTATCCGATTTAAGTATCTTTTATTTATTTTGTAAAGCTATACTAAAAAGCCTCGACATAAATTGTAATTTACATTAAATGAATGAATTAGATAACTTTAAACAAAATTGTAATGACCAGTAATGACAGTAAAAAGCTCAAGTCAATAAATAAAATAATAAATAAATAATAATAAATAAATTGTTTCTACAATCACACCAATTAGCTAGCCCCAAACTAAGCAAAGCTTGTACTATGGCGACTAGATAACGGATAAACATACATAAATACTTTTATAAACATCCATGACTTAGGTACAAATGCTCGTGCTCATCACACAAACATTTGCCCCTTGCGGGATTCGAACCCGCAAACGCTGGCTTTGTAGTCCGGAGCTCGAACCACTACACCAGACAGTCGTCTAAATATACCTAAATAAATTGAAGGACATATTACTATTCAAATTTATTTTTACGATACTTAATGTCTTTGAATCAGTTTTATTGTAGTAGGTATATTTACATAATAAGAGTATTATATTTATGCAGCTGAGGCGAATATTTCGAAGTTATAGCTCAATAAAACGTTAATGTCTGAACTATTGCTCGCCCCGTCAGCCCAGCGACTGGAGCGACACAAAATGTATTTGTTTGTAATAGAATTATAATGATTAGGGTAAAAGGGTCTAATACCCAACTTAAGTAGTCTGTGCTAATAGAATTAGCATATCATTAATTAACATTTTATTATGTTCTTGTAAAAGCGAAATTCTCGAAACGAATTTTCTACATTAAAGCAGATTCTTAGTGTTTCACAAAGGTATAAAATGACGATATTAAACGCATTACCCTCCTTTGAGCCGCGCTGTCGGGTAAAAATATTTTTATCTAACTAACTAAAACATTCGTACTTCTTTTCCTAGCTGAGAATTACATTTCCCTTCTTTATCAGGCCATAATCGGAGCCACAAACGCCACCAGTGGTTGAAGTCTGAACTGCACACACATTTATTGTAACATTTAGGTTGGGCACTGGCCCTATTATACAGTATTTACACTTCTTCATCAGTATATTTTTTTACACTAATTCCACATTAATTTTACTTACTATGCCTTCCGAAGCAAACTGCTCTATAAGAGCAAACAAGGAGTAAGGAGTCCAGGCCACAGTGAAGGCGATGATCATGATGAACACCATTGCCGTCGCTTTGGTCTCCGCCCGACTGACCCGTCCAAGCCGCTGAGAGTTCTACGATAAAAAAAATTGTATTAATACAAACTTATAAAAATCCTTTAAGTACTAAATACCAATTATCTATATGTCGTGGCCAGATCGTAAAATTTATCATTTCATGATGTGACCGATCATTTCATAAAATGGTAGTATTTCATGATATAGAAACGAAACCGCTGTCTATATCATCATGTGGACTGGCCAGATCAATGAATACTCAGCGTTTGACGATATAAACAGCTAAACGCACGACTACTTCATGATATTTTATGTTCAACATAAGTGATCATATCGTAAAGTCGTTACATTACCCACCGGTAGAGACGCTAATTTGTTGCTTTGTATTTGTGATGAATGGTAGCGGACAAATATTTTATTCTAAAAGTGAATTATCATTTGTCAATTGAAGGTAAAATAATGTCGTTACGACACTAAGGTAGGCGATTTTGATGAAAGTCACTCAAAAACGAGCGCAACGTCAAAAAATCAAGGAATTCGAAACGTAATAAAGAGGTTAGTTAGGTTATTTAGCTCTTTAAGTCTTTTTATTTATTAGTTTTGTTTTAAAATAATAACTATTCAAAATGTTGAATTTATGCATGGACCAAGATAACAAATATTAAACAAATTCACGAAATTGTAAACGTATTTTTATTTTAATGATATGGCCAAACGTGGATTGACATTTCATCGAATGTTGACGTTTAAACAATATGGTCAGTTTTAGTTTGCTATATCATGAAATACCACCATTTTATGAAATGATCGGTCACATCATGAAGTGGTCAATTTACTGATCTGGCTACGGCATATATTTGCCCATGCTAAGCAAAGCTTGGACTATGGCGACTAGATAACGGATAAAATATATAACAACTTAAGTACCACGACCTCCGTAGCCGAGAGGCAGTACGACGGACTTGGCGTCGCCATCTCTGAGGTCCTGGGTTTGATTCTCGATCGGGTCAATGTAAAAACCGAACTTTTCTTTGTTATCTCGGATCTAGGTGTTGTGGTACCCTCGTTATTTCTATAACACAAGTGCTTTAGCTACTTACCTTAAGGTAAGAGCAATGTATGTAATGTTGTACAATATAAAAAATATGTATATTTATAAAATCATAAAAATCGGGTACAAATCATTACACAACCAATTTTACCTTGAGAAATTTTAACCCGAACTTTAAAACCATGCATTAGCGCATGGTTTTAAAGTTCGGGGTGTAAACAAAAACAGTGTCAAATATAGTTAAAGTTTGCGTCATATCAAATAAAATGTGAGTTTTTTTAAGTAGCAGATAATTGGAATCTTGTTCGACTACCCCCCACCGAATTTTAATGTTCATGGTAAGACGGGGAGTAATTGGTTGACACCATCAATCTTTGACATACTCATAACGAAATTTTGTATGGAAATAGTGAAATTTTGACGTCATTCATTATTATTAAATCTACGAGGTTTAACTTTGGAGTTAAATATGTTCAACTTGTGTACCTAACAGCTAGATACTGTTCACGCGGCACTCATGGTTAAAGTTTTTGTTATTGGGTAGTTGGTAATATATGTTATTACTAGATATTTTTAAAGAAACGGATTTTCAAAACACCAATCATACTTCGTGATTTTCCAAGAAAATTGAACTTTGTCTACAAATATCAAAGCAAAATTATTAGAAACTAAGACTGTACTTGAATGTACTTGTGACTTTACCGTCTAGACTTTAGTAAATAGGTAAGTTATGTTCTGAGTAGTTTATAATGGCAGGAAAGCCCTTCTCAGTTTGACATTTTTTTGACTTATATTTTTGAATCATTCGCAATTATGTGTTGCTATTGAGTTGAAATTTTTTAACTATTGTCGTTTCACGCAGACAATATTAAAAAACTGGAATGCAAAAAGTTATTGATTTTAAAAACCGGTAAATTATCGTTGAAAATAAGAAGAACTAGAGTATTGTAACTACAGTTGACCTAATAAATAAATAAATAATAAAAAACAGAACGTAAATAAAATGTAAGAATTTATCAAATCTGTCAACCAAGTGTTAACTTATGTCTACATGTCAACGTCAATCTCCCATACTTTCCTCTAGTAAAAATTAAAATAGTTTATTAGTAAAGAAACGTTTCTTTTAACCAAGCTTTTATTTAAATGCGTTAAAAAGAATAAAACTAGTTTAACTTGCATTCGTATTCTCAACAAGTCCTTTCATTTAATACCCATATTGTAGGGTAACTAGTCCACCATGTTGGGTGTTCCGCCATGTTGGATTAAAAATGACGTACAAATTTTGTATACACGTTGTACTAAACTTGTATACAAAATTTAAGCTCAATCGGTTTAATAATCTATCTACCGAACAAACATAGTTACATATATACATCATCATCTGTACGGTCGATCCCGGTTGCATCCAAGCCCATCGCTTTGGAGCCCAGGGTCCGCTTTCCTTGATTTACTCCTCCACTTCGCACGGTCTTGAGCGTCTCTAGTTGTGAAATCATTGGCACGCATGTCAGCCTCACGAAGTCAAGCCAGCATTACTTGGGTCTACCCCTTTTGCCAGGACCCGGCGGTGGCGGCGTGGCCAGACATTTATTTCCTACGTAGCTTGCCGGTTTCCGCAAAACATGGCCGTACCGGCGTAGGCGACTTTCCTGCAGTTTGTCTGCAATATCACGGACACGACACAAAGGCTACCGCGGATGCGCGAGTTCGACTCCGCACATTCACCGCAGCGTAATCTTCTCCGTGACACGCATCTCCTGCTTGTGTCGCTCAAGTAGCGACCACGCTTCGCTGCCATATAAAAGGACATGCCTAATGGTGGACTTATAGATCTGTCCTTTTAGCTTAACCGGCATTCTGGGGTCACATGACACCAGTCACCTCTCGCCATTTAGCCCACGCAGCAGCAATGCGTGTCTTGACGTCGCAATCGATATCTCCCGACACAGAACATACATACATTGCAAGCTAAATAAAAGCTTTAAATAAAACCACAAAAATGGGCAGGTCCAGTCGTAGCAGAATTCACGGAATACTTACTATTACTATATATTTTCAAAAATAGTGATTTAGCTATTCGCAAGCGCCAATCTTGCGATTTCTTGAGATAAAAATACACAAATGATACTTTTATATTCAAAATGTCTATAAGATAAACCTTTTGTAAAAAAACTGTTTGTCAAATATGATTTTTTATAAAACAATACATTTGAAAAAAAAGATGTTTAAATAAAATAGACGTTGATGATCGTTGTTTGTAAAGTGAACATTTTCCAAAAGTGTTTAGATAAACATTATAGAATCCGATTATGGACGTTATGTTCAGCAGTTGACGTCCTTGGCTGAAATGATGATGATGAGTTAAGACTTAAGAATTAGGGTTTATTATAATCTCAAACACTATCTGTATATTGTCAAACATAGCTACTCATAAACACTGTTGTATGAAAACATAAACTAGATTTAATGAATTGTGGTCAGTCTCCAAAATTTATGACGTTCTACGTAAGATTTCAATTTAGATATGAGAAGCGTAAATTTCGGTGGGAAAAGCTAGTTGTACAATCTCCCACATATCTGTTCATTGAAGTATGGCTGTAATAGTTTCATACATTTGCGGCTCGCGAAATCGTTTAGCACAATAATGTTGAAATTATACAAAAACTTTGATGACTGTATTGACGAATTCTTTTAAGTCTTTCAAAACAAAACTTTTATAGTTAAGATGCTGACTAGAACCAATGCCCTTGAGCAGTTGACACAGGCCCGTCAAGCAGCACGCCGCGGCGCGCCTCAGCGATCACTGTCGAATGCAGTAACAGTGACAAAAAAGATGCTGCTTGGAATAAAAGGGCCTAAGTGCCAAACCACAAAATTCACGATTTTAATGAAAATAATCACTTTATTGGAAATCAAGTGGCCAATTCCTTTAGTCATAATTTGCCTAAGATCATCAACATTATTATAAGTACAAGTGAGAAAAATTAAAATGTAGGTATTATCAGAGGCAAATTCATTTAAGTTTTCCATCGAATGAATTTTGTGGAATCGTGTTTCGGAAATGAGCATTAGGTCAGACATACGATCAATTATAACTGCCTTGTCTTTTTAAAATAATATGAACTATATGTTTTACACAAAACTTCTTTTCAACCGACTTCATGAAAGGAGGAGGTTCTCAATTCGACTGTATGTTTTTTATATAAAATAATCCTAACACTTAAGTACCTAATCAGTTACTTTTGGAGTCGGTGCCAGCCGATGAGAGATTCAATGTTTTTGTTTGCACCGACTCCAAAAGTAACTGATTAGGTACTTAAGTGTTAGGATTATTTTTAGCATTTTAGTGTTTTGAAGTCGGTTTTATTTTTTTAAATAAAATTTACTTATTTCATCAATTTTTAGTGATAAATCCTAATCTAACTGCTAAACACCGATTTCATCCCCTATATTCCTACCCTTACGGGTGATTTTTATTTTGTAAACTTTTAGCATATTATCTTTGAAGTATAAGCTATTCAATAAAATAAAAATCCTCAAAATCGGCTCATATTTGTCGAAGATAGGTAACAAGAACCACAACCAAAATACTATCTGGGTATATATTTGTTGATTTTCTCAAAAAGTTCTAAATCAATTTCGATAAAATTTATATGGGACCACCTCTGAAGTATGATCTACCAAACAAAAAAAGAATCATTAAAATCGATTCATAATTGGCGGAGTAATCGCGTAACAAACATACAAAAAAAAACATACAGTCGAATTGAGAACCTCCTCCTTTTTCGAAGTCGGTTGAAAAGCGAAACATAAACTATGCATTAAGGTCGGGTAAGTTTTTCTCCCTAAAATTACATGACGCATATTCTCCTCTGTAAATATACCTTGCAAAATAATAGGCCTCCCGGGAAACCCCTAAAAAAATACTTTTGAAACTTTTCTGCTTCATAATTTTATGAATATTTACAATTTTAATTTGTTGAGAATTCTCTTTATGACGACTTTATCTTTAACAATAGTACATTTTATTGTTTACCTGTCTACGAGTATCAAATACATGAACGAGTGCGAATTGAATGAAATCCCTTGAGTCATCTCCAACTATTTCGCGTGCGAGACTTAAATCAAATGTTTAAAAACTAAATATAAAATATAAAAAAATAGTATACAGGGTGTTAGGTAAATGGTATATCAAGCCGAAACTTGCCTATGTTAACATATGCATATAAATGCTATGGTGTAGTCAGAAATTTGATATCAACATCTCTAAAAAATGTTTTTTCATTGGATTGTTTTGTATGAAAAAAAAAATTTTTTTTGACTTCACCATAGCATTTATATGCATATGTTAACATAGGCTAGTTTCGGCTTGATATACCATTTACCTAACACCCTGTATAACCCTTTCAATTTGAAGAGGCCCTTAAAGCTTAAATTCCTAAAAGTTTGTTAGTCCTAAAAGGATCACCTTCCTTACAATTATAATCTCGAAAATTACTCATGAATTTAATGTAATAGCGGTCTCCATGAAATGGATGCCTATTTGCCAACAAATATCTTTATCACACTTCTTAATTTACTTATTAGGATGACGTGTACGTGATACCCATCTCCATTATTAACTGTACTCGCAAGGCCCCTTTTAGAAATTGAGTTCAATTTATAAGTGTAATGACTGCCTAATGTAAAGACAATTTTATTACGAAACCGGTTGCATACATTCAAATAAGTAGCTCGAAAGAGTACGCGCTTCGGATTTATTAACGTATCTAACGTATGTTCACCCTTCTAGTTGCCATAGTACAAGCTTTGCTTAGTTTGGGGCTAACTAATTAGTGTGATTATGGAAATTAAAAAAAAAAGTATTATAATAGGTACATCAACAACACCCTAGGGGCTGATTTTGGTGCTTAAATATTACAACTTTTTCTATGTAATATTCATCGTAATCTAAAAAAACATTTTTATTGCTTCATACAAACTGATGTCAGCTGGTCGACGGCTTAGTAAAAGTTGTTGTATTTGAGCACCAGAATCAGCCCCTAGGGTGTTGTTGATGTATTAAAAATAACCCTGTATATTTATCACACATTGATATTGATCTAGCTTAACACATATGATATTTTTATCTCGTTTTTATGTTTTCCTGTGGGTTGATCATATCTTTTTTTCAATTCCGAATTCCAGGCGAAGTAGCTGTAAGAAGTTAGTATATACAAAAAAATTCAATTTCGCTGACATCATTTTCATATATTTGTAAGGGTGTTACAATACGCATACCAAATTTGCGTGATCATTTGCGGAGAACGGATGGCTGAACTTTAATCACTGGGCTACGTAAACTACAGCAGTTCGTTTCACGCAAGGCTGTGTTGAGTCGATTAGACAAGCAATTAGACTAAACGCGTTATGTCATCACGATAAAATGAGCTTATGACTATTTTAGAAAGAAGTTGATTTAAAAAAAATCTCTATCGTTTGCGTGATACGTTGCAATAAAGTGGTTCATAAAGTTCTTATGATAATATTATAATAAAACTAATTTATTTTTTTTACATTCCGTACTAAATTTTATCAAAAAAAACTTGAAATGATCTTCGCGATCCGATTTCTTGATTTTATTCTTACCTCCAGAGACTGGGTAAACTATGCCAAAACTTGATCTAAAGGCGCCTACTAAGTACCTACTTAAATATTGAACAATTGTTATCATAACGTCAATTTAAACATTTTTTAGGGACAAGGAGATAATATTTAGAGTCAGTAGCGAGACAGTAGAAACAACTATTCGGACATTTAGTAAGTAATTTTTATAATTTTGATGTTTGTTCCATTATTTTTAATTTTAATGTTAAATACCTTTGCCACTGTGCCACTTACCCGATGTAAACCGAAAAATTTCTAAAAAAATATATTATTATGCGGCACGCAAGCGGATTTGAGCTGGTGCTCAAATTTGATGAGCTGACTCTGGTAAGTCCGCCCATCAAAATGAGACACAATAAAAAAAAAACAGGGAGACACAGATTAATGTCCCTATATTTCCCTCACCAGTTAAAAGGATGTGCGCTAATAAAGTTACACCTAGTATATTTTGATGCAAAGATAGGAGCAGAGCCGTATCTAACAAAATCATTTCAAAACTCGGTCATTTGTCTTGAGATTTCAGATGGGAGTAGCGTCGTTTTTAGATTTTAGGCAGTGTATTTTATTTTCAACGATAATGTGTTTGTTCTGTCAACGAGAGTGGCATTCTCCCAGGGGTAATTTCGAACCTGTGACCCGTTTGCCACGCTTGGGTCTGTCGACTATTTCTCAAGATTGATAAATTGCTGTCCCAAAGGGGTACGTCAATTTTGGGATAGCGACTCCATATTCACCAAACGATGTTTTTTTAATATTGTTGGTATTCACCTAAAAACAAAAGCGAGTTACGTCAAAATTAATGTACCTAAGTATTTTATGAAAGCTTAATTTTTCTCTAGGAAAACAACAATATAATGTTATTAGAACCCTTAAGGGTCTTCCGCGATTTAACCTCCAAATTTGAAGGTCCGAAGAAAACCTTCTTTTATTCTTGAAAATTTAAATGATACAGGCATCAGAATCATGCATGCCTTACTTTCTGCGACTCCTGTTGTATGCAATTAGTAATATAGTTTTTTTACTTCGCTTTTCACGCAGTTGGAGACATTATCTTGATTGATCTTTTTAACGCTATTATACCACTTGATCGTAAAAAAAAATTATTATGTCTCCTCCGCCATTTTATGCGATCACTATTTTAGTTTGTAGACAAAACCTATAGCCATAGGACGATTAAGATAAATCGATAGCAACCAAACTGATAAAATCTATCCAGCCATTGGGATGCTACGAGGGTTTGAAGAATACATATAGACCCCTATAAACTTAACCCTTGCTGCTGCACAGGTGGGTAAAAATTTGGAAAGTTGTCTTACTAATAAAGATTAAAGATGTATTTCTCAAAAACAAATAAATTGTAAATTCTTTTGAGTAGGTAAATAAATATCCTAAAACGTAAATGAAATGAATTAAAAAACAATTAGTTAGAAAGTGGTAGCATGAGATCTTATGCCTATCTGATTGACCTGTTTAAGCAAGAGAATTAACCAGTATTTATTAAATAAAAATAGTCCAGTATTAGAAATTCACTATAACATAGTGTTCTAGATTAAATCTGCAATCAGTGGCGAGAACGATTAATGAATTTGTGGTAAAGAAGCGTGACATTGACGTCTGGAATATAAATTAAATCCCCAGAGGCTGAACACCATCAAAGCAACTATGAGAGATTAATTTGTATAAAGTTCAACCGCACAAACATGTAGCAATGAGATCTAGTTCTAATGAAATCTGCAATCTGCCAGTAAAGCCACATTACGAATGGCTTAGCTCTTAAGACAAGGGCGTAGAGTATATTAAATTGAATCTATAGGAAAACGCTCGCTCAATATAAGATAATTCTAGTTTAAATGATAAGCATAAAATTACTTTTCATTGCATTTTTAGAGGAGTTAAATAAATAAGTTATTAACACCTACCTTTACTCCCGTATAATACTATGACTCTCTAATGGTGGGCACTGATTGAGGTTACGGGGCATAATGTAGGTACTTAATATTCACAGCGAGCATGTTACGATACGCCCCGTGTGGTAAAATTAGTTGACAGGCGGCTCGTTGCTCGCTTATTTCCCCGTATTAACTGCATGAATACTCGGTTTGTAACAAATGCAACGCACAGCTATTTGGTGTTAAATTAAATAAAAAAACTAAGTATACACGAGTACTTGTATCTCGCGACATGTTTTTAAATATATATCAAACAAACTGTGTAATGACGTAAGTTGAGTAGTTTTAAAGAGAAAGTTTAATTTATTATTTTTTACGCATTTAAATAAATCTTGTTTTTTAAAAAAAAACCTTTTAATTTAACAGTTAGTCAATCTACCTCTTAGCGGTCACCGGTCACCCCTATTTTATTTATTATTTCTGAAGTTATTTCTTTTTCTTTTTTTTTTTAGTTTTTTTTACAGAAATTTATCCCCAAATTGAAATTGGTATTTTTGACCAACCTGTAGCCTGTAGACCAAGCATTACCTAACAAATATCAAAAATAAAGATAAGAACTACCTTAAACGCAAAGGGTCGATAATTCCTAGACTCGATTCACGGTCAATTCAAAATGTATTTTTTTTAAATTGGCTCGATTCTGGATGTGATGGAGACGTCTGGTACCTTACAATACAAGTATATCAAGTCCATTTATGTATATTATATTTTTTTATTTATGTGCGAAAATGTTTTGCAAATAAATTATGTATTTATCTATCTATCTAAGAACATGGAACTTAATCGGAAATGTATTTATAATTTAGTATAAAGGTATTTAAATGGGCCTTTTATTATAATGTATATGCACTGCAATAAATAAGATGCCTGAAATAATCGAAATGCTATTATTATTGCCAGTATGATCCGATCACTAGATCAGAGTACCTATATCAGACAGTCGGATTTAGGTAGAACAATTAATAAACTAAAAAAAAAAAAACTGGAAATAGTTCATAAGTGGCTGTAATTAACCCCCACGAAAAAGTGGGGTGTTATAAGTTTAACGTGTGTATCTGTCTGTGGCATCGTAGGTCCTAAACGAATGTACCGATTTTAATGTAGTATTTTTTGTTTTAAAGCTGATAATACAGAGATGGATCTTAGCTATATTTTATGAAGATCTGTTCAGCCGTTTGAAGGCTATCAGCTCATTTTTTACTAGACAAAAGCTTATTGCAAACTTTTATAGGTCCGTTTGATTTGAAATGATGCACTGCTTACCTTAGTAGTATTCCCAGGATATGAACAACAATGACAATGAAACCTTGAACTGATGCTGCAGCATCAAGGACTCTGTGGGCGTGTGTGTTTGAGCTCATAATAATGGTCTCAATAAGCAAGTGTTAGATAAATATGATCGAGGCCTAGAGCTGATGCTGCACATCAAAAAGACTGCTGGATTCTAAACCCTTCGGCAACTCACAGACGATATACCATGTTAGAGCTCATAAGTATAGTCTCAATGAGTAGGTGTTAAATAGATGATGATTGAGACATTGAGCTGATGCTGCACATCAAGAAGTCTGCGGGATTCCCAATTACTCCGCAATTTACAGCCGATTTAGCGTGTTTGGGCTTACAAGCATGGTTTAAATGAGTAGGTGTTAAATAGATGATGATCGAGGCCTTGAATTGATGATGCACAACAAAGAAAGTGCTGGATTCCCGAGTCCTCGGTACCTCACAGCAGAAATATCGTGTTTGGACCCATAGAATTGGTTTCAATGAGTCAATTACAGGACAATTATACATTAGTTGCCTTGCCAAACTGATAGACATTACGAACATTTGATCAATACTAGCAGTTTTTCCTTATAAAGGCGAGTGTCAACTAAATACATAGAATTTTAACTTAAAATAATAAACTATTTTATTTTTTAAAGTTTAAAAAAAATACCTCACGTTATTTGTGTAGAAATATTGTCTAACCGACGGTCAACTTAAAAAAAAAAAATTAACAATTTTGTAGTCGAGCGGGGCCAGGTATTAAACATTGGTCACATTAATTTTAAGTTACTTGGCCTCGCTCGAGTGGAACCAAGATTGCGATCGACAAAAAATTTGCTTCCACTTTTAATTAATCCGGAAGCAATTTTAGCTGCTTCTTTTTAATTTTAGTGTTGTTTCTATAAAAATAAAAAAACTTCTGTTTGAACAGCACAATAAGCACTTAAATTTCGTTCCGAAATATTTTAACTCATTCAGTAAACATTAGACCTACTTTTTATCTGAGTTCTGCTGCAGGGTAGACCACTATTAACAAATGTTTTTGTATTCTATTTAACGCATCTCTGTGGCATCACCGTATGTCTGTGGCATCACTGACATCGTAGTTACAAATACCAATTTGAACGCGGTTTCAAAAAATTAAAAAGAGAAAGCTAGTTTCTCTGGAGTGTTTCTTGGATATTTGATCGAACTTATTAATCGAACCCTCTCAAAAACCTTTAACAATATATAAATATAAAAAACAACGAGATGATAAAAACCTCGTAAGACTCCTCCAACACGCGAAAGTTAGTGTTTACTTTACTTTTTATTATTCTATGGATTGTACTCTTTGAAGTTACTTGTAAATGTGAGAGGCCTATTATCTGCGGTATTAAATCATCTACGAAGCGTTCCCTTGCTGTGTGCCCGCAGTGCCATAAATAGAGAGAGATGGAGAAGTCTTGCAAAAATCGCAACCAACTTAACAGACGATCCATAACCACGACCACTCCGCCAGGAGTGTCGACTAAGAAGAAGAAGAATCAGCGGTGGAAGACAAAATAATATTAATTGAAAAATATTACCTTTTTGAGGGTCCTGATGATGTTTACGTAGCTGAATGTGATGACGGCGAGAGGGACGATCTGTCCCATCGCGAACAGGAACATGATGTACGTGAGGGTGTTCATCGACTGCTCGTGCCAGTTCACCGAACAGCTGGACAGACAAACGTGGAGCGAGTTATAATTACACTTTCCCATGCTAGTTGTAGTGGGGCACGTACACTGCTTCCAGGCCGTGCTGTGTCAGTGTAGCAACACATCGCGACGAACACGCTGCAAGTTCGGATTACATGCTCGCAGTATTTTTTAAGTAGGTACCTAACCTATGACACATCATTAGCCAAAATTTTGTTGCGTCCAGCGTTGTGGCGAACTTTAGCGATAGCGACTGATTCCGCTAGAGCCTAGAACGTATTTACGTATAATAGAGGTATGATTCGGATCTTGGTAGTCGCTGCCTAGAAATCGCAACTACTCAGCAACAACTACTATTTTTATTTATGTTTTGTAGGGATTTATATGCAGCGCTTTCCGATGTTGGTGGCTTAGTGAGAGCAGGAGTCGCGACTTCGCAGCTGCTGCCGGGTCGCGATTGCTGGGCAGTGCCTGCAAGATCCGAATCATACCTTATCGTGACCGAAAGCTCGATATTAGTGTCGCTAGACTATGAGGTGACTCTCTCTTAGAGCGAGTGCGATGCAGCACCAACACTCTTAAATAAAAGTGGTAGCACAAAAGATGGACGGTCTTTACTTATTTGATGTTATTGCATGTGAAATCTAATCAGCACTATAAATTGAACTAACATTCTATTAAAGTGTATTGTTAAACTAATAAAAATGTATGTTTGTCTTGATTTATATTTATATAAGACGCTCAAAACCGTGCATAGTGGAGGAGTAAATCAAGGAAAGTGGACCCTGGGCTGCAAAACAATAGCTTTGGACGCAACCGGGATTGACCATATAGATGAAGAAGAAGAAGAAGTTTCTCTTGATTTATTCCGAAATAATTAATTTCAATTCACTAATAGACCGATCAACCGTTACGATTGGTATGGGAAATTGGAATTGCGTTAAAATCATAAGAACCAATATGAATAATTGAGTTATCAAACTACGAGTATCTTAGATCAACTAACTCTTCAATATTTTAAGAAGTTCAGAAAATATTTTTATTTGATAGCTTACATCTGCGAGCAATTAAGACCAATATTTAAATAAGTAATTACTTTATAAATTTCAGGGGGCTAACCATGAGCTCTTTTAACAGTACTTACTGCAAACTTGTTTTGTTATTTCTGCACTGATTTTGACATTATAGGTAGGTACTGTATAGAGTTCATGGTTGGGTGTCAGGCCCAGGTCTAGCGTCTGGGAAGTCCAGTGAGGGGCAGTTCGGAACAGGACGAAAAGTAATTTTTTATTAATCGATTTATTTCGACATACCTGATGTTGGCAGCTTCGTTCACGTAATTTCCCCACCCCATTAGAGGTGGCGTGGTAAGCGCTAACGAGTACGCCCAGATGAAGACTATGGACAGAACCGCTCCTTTTGAGCTGAGATGGCGCGAGCTGAGCGGTCTCGTCACCATCAGGTATCGCTCGAACGATATTACAGTCAGCGTCGTAATGGAGGTTATACCTGAGGACAAATTACGTTAAGTTAGATTATACAATAAAGTTCAGGGATTTTGGCATAGAGATCTCGCTGCATTTTTATTTAATTCAGCGCAAAATTTATTGTGTCAAATAATTTGAGTTGGAACGATATTTAACTGTTTTTTTAATGTTAAAAGACGGAGGGGATTCAAATAAAGGTTTTGTTTGAAATATTTTTATCAACCCTACAGGCATTTGGGCTTCTGAGAGCAGGCCAATTCATGTAGGTTAAACGTGTCCTGAAACTTGATTAAAATATATTCCTTAAAATAAACCAAAGTTAGGGGTAGGGGGTGTGTAATAGTGTGTAATATAAAACATAGAAAACCAATTTAACCACTCTTAGAAACTCATAAAATGTCTCTTCTTTTAATTAATCTAAATAAAGTGAACTTCATTTAGGTTAATTAATTCCAGCTTCTAAAACGTACATGATTAAATGATTATTCACTTTCTTTACATTACCGTACTACCATTAGTAGTTAGTTAAAAGAAATGGTTTCTATAAACTGTATTAATATTATCTAAAAACACGACAGTATAGACCCCATAACCGGAAAAAAAACATAATAAGGTGAAGTACCTACGAGTAAGACAGTAATATCAATTTGCGAAATTGTTACGTCAAATAATAATATATTTTCCGTTTATCGCGTGTGACGATTATTCTTCTAGGAAAACATTCTTTTTAGGATAAGTGTTATTTAATCTATGTGACGTGATTGATTACAATGTTCTCATCTCAGATCTAATAATTCTGCAATATTTTTATGGTCGAAAATACAAATATTCGAAATATTTCGGCAAACACATTTTTAAAATTATGTTGGTCAATCAAATCAAAGAAACGAAACGAATACTATTACTACTTGTTTGTCCATTTCATTTAAAGTAGTACCAATTATAGTTACTCTTTTATTTTATTTGAATTAGTGAGTATATGCCCTGCTAATAATATTGTCATGACCCAATCATAATGCCCGCAGTATCCCATACCATAATGAAATTTCATAGAGGAAATTGATGTTAATTATTACTCGTGGATTATTTCAGACCCTTCACCTACGTATTCCCCTCACGAATAACATTTTGACGTCGGTAAAATTGTTATTTAATTAAACATCACCTTCTGAACGTTGCGTGAAAGGAAATAGTATGATGAAATCTTGGAAGTAACACGTTCATCATCATCATCATTTCAGCCATAAGAAGTCCACTGCTGAACACCCAATAACTTTCATCGGGGGGATTGCCAATACTCGCATCGCTTGGCAGCGGGTTGGCGAGCGCAGTTTTCTATAACATTTCACACGCAGACGCTGCTGCCCGTCTCTCGACTGTATCCCTCGAGTGGTGATCTGGTGGGCACTGAGATCCAAAGGGGTCCCCGAGGCATATATTGACATTATTCGGGACATGTACCGCAGCTCCGATCTATGGTTTGGACCGCTGTTGGCGACACCAAACCGTTCCCCATCACCGTCGGAGTACACCAGGGTTCCGTCCTCAGTCCGTTTCTGTTCAGTGTGATATTAGATGTTGTGTCAGACAGCATCAGAGACTCACATGAGCAGCCACCATGGCTGCTGATGTATGCTGACGATATCGCACTGGTGGACGCGGACAGGGGCAGGCTGGTGAGACGGGTGAACGAGTGGAAGCAGTCGCTTGAGAGCGGTGGTCTGAAACTCAATGTGGCGAAGACCGAGTACCTGGCCTGTAACTCTACAGATCCAACACCCGTTCGCATAGGCGGAGACAAGGTCGAGCGCAAGGACCAGTTCAAATACCTTGGATCTGTACTTCACGCGTCCGGAGACATCGATTGCGACGTCAAAGCACGCATTGCTGCTGCGTGGGCCAAATGGCGATAGGTGACTGGTGTCATTTGTGACCCCAGAATGCCGGTTAAGCTTAAAGGACAGATCTATAAGTCCATCATTAGGCCTGTTCTTTTATATGGCAGCGAAGCATTGCCGCTACTTGAGCGACACAAGCAGGAGCTGCGTGTCACGGAGATGAATATGCTGCGGTGGATGTGCGGAGTCACGCGTAAGGACCGCGTGAGGAACTCGCGCATCCGCGGTAGCCTTCGTGTCCGTGATATTGCAGACAAACTGCAGGAGAGTCGCCTACGCTGGTACGGCCATGTTTTGCGGAAACCGGCAAGCTACGTAGGAAACAAATGTCTGGCCATGCCGCCACCGCCAGGTCCTGGCAAAAGGGGTAGACCCAAGAAATGCTGGATTGACGTTGTGAGGGCTGACATGCGTGCCAATGATCTCACAACTAGAGACGCTCAAGACCGCGCGAAGTGGAGGAGCAAATCAAGGAAAGCGGACCCTGGGCTCCAAAGCAACGGCTTTGGACGCAACCGGGATTGACCGTATAGATGATGATGATGATGACGCTGCTGCCCGTCTCGTGCTACAGGATTTAGTCGCCTTTTATGACACGCCTCCTGTTGGCGGTGGGAAGTGTATTCTTTACGACTGTCCCCACACGGCACACGGTAACACGTTACTGAGCCACGTTACGTTATGACCACGAGTTACGTTATGATCTTTTTGCGTAGTCATCAATTTAAATTCCAATATTCCCCAAATTCAATTTAGAAACATTTCCCTGAATGCGCACAACAACCCTTAACTCACTTATATTAGTTCTCGCAATGGGTTAAATGGTTTAAGAACGTACTGCCAAACAAAATAAACATTAATTCGATAATGAGCGAACAGCCATGGATATCATTATCACAAGCCTCTAGATGTCCTTGCTGTATGGTGCCCCGTAAATCAAGATAACCTTGTAACCACATATTTTACACATCATAGTGAACAACTTTTGTTCTATGACTGTAAAAAATATGCATACATATTTTTTTGTCTTTATATATATTTTCAATCGGCGGTTTGGTAATTTTGTACGAGAGGTTAATAATTTTCTATGCAAATTTTAAAAAGTCATAAAACAAAACTTCAGCTCAGAAGCATTCTGGCGTATGTTGCATAATGACTGTATTGGCTAGGTGCGAAGTAGGAGGTGGGAGAACCACGAATCGATCACAGCGCGCACCGTGGCGAAAAAAGGTAATTGCGGCAGACCAGCTGTCACTTTATAGTAGCGAAATTTACGTATCCGTGCGTTTTATGTAAAAATAAATAAACATGCGTCACACGAAACCTGCTGCGTAGCTAAGTAAGAACAATGGCAAAAATCACAAATTCTAATTTCTAGGTCTATCCCATTGCTGCTCTTCGATGGTTTTCGAGAAGCTTTCTTCGTGGTTGATGTAGTATAACAGAGTCGCAATAATGATTACATCTGCCACTCTAATAGTACACACAGTCACATTTTCCACTCGTAACATTCAACAACTAGAATCAATCTGTAAAAAATAAATTATTTCTTTACTTTCTTTTACATTGACATGGATCATAGTACGTATTTAATTTACTAAGTCAAAGATTACAAAAACAGAAAAAAACAGCTTACATTCAAGGATGTTTTGTTTGGCGTTCACTAAAGTTTGACGAATTAACACGGCTTCAATGGTATGGCTCATTTATAATCTTCACATTTGATTTCTTTTACATTTTGCACATATTGAGCTAAGACCCAACCCAAACTTTTATTGTTGTTTATGGTTGGAAAGCGATATCGTCTGTGATTGCTCGGAATCCAGTTTTTATAATTAATTTGCCCATTTTTAATTGAAATTACATGTCAAGTCTGCATTATTAACGACACTACATTCATAAATGATTGTCTGCAACTGCAATAAAGATATATGAAATGCGTTATTCGATTAATTTTGTTTATTTCTTTACTTACTTCTCGTGAAGTTAGCCATGAGAAAGTATGGACTTTCTCTCTCATGGGAAAATACCTGAAAATTGACTGTGCCATTTTAGACAGGAAATAAAAAAGGTCAACGTTACTTTTGACACTATAAATTTACATGATTGAATCGAATGTATGTACATTATGATATTTCATTGAAATTATTTGTTTGTTTACTTACTCTTCCTAATATTAACAGCCAGCCATTTGACATTTCAAAGTCCGCCGTAATTGTAACCGCTAGGTGACGCTATCATCGCGCATCCAGCGAATACAACCTACGCCGGTATGCTTCTGAGGTGAAGAAATGAAGAAATCTTGTTTTCCAAGCAATGATGTAACCACTTAGAGAATATGTTGTTACAAGGTTATCCCTAAGTTACACGCCCTGTACAGGCCACCCCTTCAGAATTTAACAGCTTGCGGCTCTGGACTGTATCCAACGGCTTCTCACAAAAATAGCTATATTTTAAACGGCCTACCCACGCAGTATCTTCCATTTCATGGACCCACGCGGAAACCTATCTTTTCTAACGGGTTGTTGGTTCTGCAAGCGACAAAACGTCTCTTGCAGAAGTGACAACCATTTATAGTTTATTAAATACCTTCACTACGTTAGTTTTGTTTACGCATAATCTCCTTAGGCTCGAAACTATTTTAAATGTGGGACTAAAAACTATAAAACAACTAGCTGTTGCCCGCGACTTCGTTCACGTGGTCTTTAGTTTATTCATGAAGATATTTCTGGGCAATTTTCTTTCATAAAAACCTTCTCCTGACAATAATTAACACAACAAAAAAAGAATTAGTAAAATTGCTCCATACGTTCACGCGTGATGCGATGACCAAGGGCAATAGAGTTTCATTTTTATACAACGTGTTCTTTTTTATTTCCCATAACTTTAACCAACGATGCCAAAAAGTTAAAAAAAAGTGTTTGTCGAAAGAAAATAATGTCTCAGTCGCACTGTGTTAGAGTTATACAAGTTATACAATTCCATTGAGTTTTTGCTAGCATGACAGATTGCGCCTTAAATATTACGCAAATAGTCGCCTCGGTCAATATAAATGGTAAAAACCTTAGAAGTTGCCACTTGTCATAAGACATCAAGTGCATAGAATAAGTTTTAAGAAATCAATTAAAAAGAAAAAAAGTGATTATTTGGAAAAAATCTTTTAACATGTCGTTCCTTAACCTGTCAAGCATGTGTGAACGAGACACAATAGAAATTACATTGTTATGCGACCGCCGGCGTTCTTTTAATCCTCAACGGGTTAAGGCGGTCTAACCTTCATCCTTAATTTATGAGAAATCAAAAGGAACACGTTGTATATAACAAATTATGGATGACACGCACCGCAGTAAGTTTGTGTGATCGCATAAATCAGGGTAAGTTAAACGATCTTATTATATTTTCTTGTTCATTTACATAAATAAATCCATTTGTTCGCTTTATTAAAATTTTAAAGGCTATAAAATCTGGCAAGGCATATACCCTCCTCTATAAGACTTACTCTATTCCTCTCTCATAAAAACCCTCTTTGATGTGTGAGACAGACAAACACAAAAGTGGATTATATGTTTCTCAGATATATAAGTAACACTTGGAAAAAAGTGAGACCTGAAGTGGTCGATTTTTTTCGAACCTACGTGTCATCGCAAGCCGGGCGAGTGCTCTTCATATGTGTTTTGTTTTTATCTTATCCATAGCCTAATACTGATTTCCATGAAACTGTTTTTTTTTAAGTCCACACTAATTTTAATTATTGCTATTCTATGGATAACTACAATTATAACGAAGCTATCATCCGTCGAGGAAGTTTATATCTCAAAGTTTTTCTTTAAAAGTTGTAACGAAAGGTAATACTTTCAGAATGGTCCCATATAATTTTTTTTTAAACTCTGCATCATCAGAGTTCTATCAAATATTGCATGAACTCCGTACCACGTCAACAGATTTTAGTATCTATCTTACCTAATATCTTTCCCAAATGTAGACCGATTTTGATGATTCTTTTTTTAATGAATAGTTTATACTTCAGAGATACTATAATAAATTTTCGGAAAAAATTCCTCCCCCTAAGGGTGGAAAAATGGGAAATGAAATCGGTGTTCAGCAGTTAAATTATGTTTGCACTCGTAAGATTTGTTTTGATTAGGATTTATCACTAAAATTGTATATTAATTTAAGTTACTTTTGGAGTCGGTGCCAGTCGATGAGAAATTCTATGTTTTCGTTTGTACCGACTCCAAAAGTAACTGGTGTTAAGATTATTTTTAGCGTTGTAGTTTTTTGAAGTCGGTTTTTATATTTTTTCTTGTAAATCTTTAAGATGAAACATTACTTTAGCCCAGAACTGCGTGAAAAATCGATATCGAGAAAATTTACATTTTAAGACTGCATAATGCGACGCAAGGGCGCTTCTAATTTTCTAATCCATTGCGTGGCAGCAAAGCACTAGCGGTGTGTGGAGACTACGTGTAAATTTAATTAAAAGGACAAAATATAGAGTAAATAAATTATTGGTGTTTAAAAAGCCTTTCTTAAATTAAATAAATAAATATTTTTTGGGAAACATCATATACATTGCTCTGATCCTATAATAAGAAAGTCGCTTATGCACTTGTGTTACAGAAAACTCAGACCCGATACAATAAAGAAAAGTTATTTTTCTACATTGACCGACCGATGGAACCCGGGATCTCAGAGAAAGCGATATCAAGTCCGGTATACTCGCCTCTCGGCTACGCAGGAAATCGGTCGTCTTCGTATTTCTAAAATTAAAATTCTGTTGTCAGAATTCCAAATAAAAAAATACGAGTACTTAATTAAAATTTTCTTTTGTGAAAATAAATATGTGTGCCTTTTAGATACTTTAATGAGAGTTTGTGACAAATGATATTTTAATTTATTATTTTATAAAAACAAAAGCGACTCGGTTGAAAACAAATCGTCCAACAAAAAGGTTTAAGGCACGTATAGGTTTTTAAGGAGAATTATAAATGATCGTTAATGATAAGGTGGTTTCATTTCAAACTGCATGATGATCATGTCGATAGAGATCCTGACAATACGAAGCCAGTGGTTGCGGGTTTGAATCTCGTAAAGGGGCAAAGATTGTGTGATGAACACGAGGCATATAACTTTAGTATGTAATAATAATGTTTATCAGTTATATAATAGCCATGGTTTGGTTGTGGTAATAATCTAAATAAAAGAAAGCTTAATAAAGTAATAGATTATCTGTTCAAGTGTGCTCTTTATGGCAAAAAAAAGATCTTTTTAAGCGTTTTGAAGCAATTAGAACATTTTTATTGGGACTTTTACCACCGTCATTAGCGTTAATGTATCTAATATTTTGTCTTAGTATACATTCTTTTTGAATTTTGGACAGAACACTGTTACTGTTTTCCATGAAGCTACCGTGTTTGTTAAAATTTCATGCGTATCGGGAATTATTTCTCAAATCTGATGAATCAATACTTATATAACTTATATGGTTTATTGATGATTTTTAATGTTCAATTGTTGTGTACAACCAAACAACAAAAATAAATGTATGTGAAAAACAACTAGTGCATTTGGCTGGCTGCACAAAATCACCAATCAAGTTTATAGAGTAAGCTTGAGCCCTAGCCAAGAAGATAGGCTGCGTTTGTTGAATACACCAAGGAAGTAAAATAGTGACAGCCTTTATTCCATGCGGAAGAAGCCGCGGTTGTTTGGTTAATAGGAGAGACCGGGATTAGTTGAATAATAGGGATAGGTTGAATATTAACTGTCAAAAATTTGACTTATCTAAAAGTGTAATATAACGTCATTCACCTTAACACGAGAAATGCAATACCACGTGTCTGGTGTCTGAGTGGCAGCCAGTTGGATAATGCAACACTTTCAAATAGCTCATGTTTTTAACAGTTACGAAACCTGTCCCTATAGCCAACCATCCCCGGTCTCCTCTTATCAGATGAGTTAATAAACAGTTGGGGAATAATTATGGGATATATCCTTGCTAGCTCTCTGTCTGTCTACTTATCCAGCAGAATAAACACCAAAGCGAGTTAAATGAGACCGACACACGTTTAAGTTTAGAGTTCTCTCACAAACTCCTGGAAGTAATAAACTTCAAAATTATGAATGAACGCTCTAGGGAATCAAAATATTATTTCAGCAAGACTGGAAAGTTTGCGACAACATTCAACTAGGCGGAGGCGTAATTTATTGACGAGAACACGGATTTAATAAAATAAAAAGTTTATACAGGGTCGCTTATTGAACGACAAGTACTCTACGCATACATAACTTAAGATAAGATGATATAATTTATTGTGTATAAAAACTTAGCATTAGAAAGAAAGAAAGAAAGAAAAGACATTTATTATACATTGGACATCACACACAAATAGTACAAATGACACAAAAACATTATATAAATTAAAACGAGAAAAAGAAAAAATATATAGGAAAACGAGTAAACCAAGCGGTGCCACTATGTGCCTGTGATGTCCGGGATAATGGGACCTCACTCAGCTTGAGCCACGGCCTGAGTAGGCCGCGACGCTGGTTTTCAGTAGGCCCCGCCGAGTGAGGTACACGGACGGACAGCCGACCTACTAAACTTAAATAATATGCATATTAAATATAAAAAGAAATAAACTTGAAGACAATAAACAGTACGTAAACTAATGAATAGATAGCGTATTTACTAAACAAATAGGTACCTAACAGGTTATAAACTTAAATAAATATTGGGTTTCGCACGGAGAACAGAAGAACATAGTTGTGTGTTATATAGATATAATAGTTATGCATCAAGAAATCGTCACGGCCGCTAGTCACACTAGGCATTACCGATCATTCTGCCCGAACGCCATGAGCGGGACGGTAATGGGCAATCATTTTGAAAGTCCAGACACCATTTTTAACTGGTCCGTTGTAGGTGACCTAAATTGTGCCTAACATGTTATTGTCAGTGCGCTAGCGAATCGTTAGAATAT
Organism: Anania hortulata; assembly: GCA_963576865.1. Taxonomy (NCBI): domain Eukaryota; kingdom Metazoa; phylum Arthropoda; class Insecta; order Lepidoptera; family Crambidae; genus Anania; species Anania hortulata. The sequence continues at coordinate 7,062,509 of OY756400.1, forward strand.
TAAAAGTAAGTAATAATTAATCAAATAAAAATCAGTCAAGAAATATATCAAATAAATTAAATTGTCAAGGTGGTCGATTAAAATTATGAGTCGGTGGGTAAGTGATTGTATAATATCATTTGTACCTAACTTGTCAGTATTTAATTTATTTACTATCTAAAAGCCTTATTCCCACTTTTTCAGACTAAACTGCCGTCTACTTAAACTACCTAAAATTGAGGATGGGTCCGTCAAAACCCGCTCAATTCCCCGACCCAGTTTGCCGCGTTCCTACAAAACGTGTAATGGGATATATCTCGAAAGCCTGTTTGTCTAGACTCGAGAGGTATTGTGTTTATGATGTAACTTATCGTATCGACTTTTGAGCGTCAAGAATGTAATGCTTGTAGTGTTTTGTAAACGTTCCTACAGTTTTTTTTAGACAACATAGTGGAGGAGGGAGAGAATTCTAGCATTTGGACGCGGTAAACTTGAAGCATCCCCTGAATGCCACAGTGCGGTGAGGCGGGAGAACGAGGGAGTGACTGGAGCGACGAGCTCTGTGCGGCTGCACATCCCGCCACCAGATCAATCTTTCAGCCAGGGAGATGCATCCCATATAGGCTATTATGCAGAGCCTACCTTCATAAAAAACCGACAGAACAGCTGACCATAATTATTAATTACGTATTCAACAATAAATAATAAATATATTGTAACTAGTTTGTCGTCTACCTGTACTTATTCCTTACTAAAGCGCGCAACTTAGATCGTTACTGAGCAATTTAACCAATGTTAGGCTGCCGCGAGATCGCCTACATTACTGTTTCACGCAAACTTACTCAATTTTCACTCACAGCCTACCCCCATCTGAAACCAATGCACGCCCCTGCTTTCAGCCAAATATGCAGGCACATTGTTTTTTTCTATACCAATCAAAATAGTAGCAACATACAAATTTCTACGCGAGTTCATTTTCAATATATTTGCACTGTTTATGTAGTGAGTAACATGCGCTCGAGGCGGTATTAGAAAGCAATACCTAGCTGCCTACCGCAGGCATTCTGCACGCGTTGGATTGCCTTTTGGGTACGGGTACGGGCAAGCAACCGGGGCCCATAGACTACGTCCATATAATTAAATTTAGTACAAGCGAATCGCATAATTTGATACGAATTTAGTTTCTAAGTATTTTATTATTTGATAAAGCACCTTTAGCCTATTAAAACAGTTGCTTATGATGGTGTTTACGTGAGTTTCGAAACGTAATTCCCCATCCATGACCAGACCGAGATTTCTTGCCTCCGTCACCCGTTCTATTGTTTGAACTTCTATCACTCCATCCACACCCTTGTCAGATTATTAATACATGACAACTTAAGTAATTGAGTATAATAAAATAATTATAAAGTTGGTTCCTAAACTAACTTCCCTACAACTTATTAAGAGGGCAACTGAAAAAAAAACGCAAAATAATCTTGAAAACTCGGTCAAGTTGACGACTGTCTGGTGTAATGGTTCGCGCTCCGGACTACAAAGCCATAGGGTTGCGGGTTCAAATCCCGCAAGGGGCAAATGTTTGTGTGACGTACGAGCATTTGTACCTAAGTCATGGATGTTTATAAACGTGCTTAAGTATGATTATCCGCTATCTAGTCGCCATAGTACAAGCTTTGCTTAGTGAGGGGCTAGTTAATTAGTATATTTGTGACAATTTATTTGTTTAACTTTGTCAAGTGGTTCGCGGTACTAGTTATTCTGTTCCAGGGCTCTTGAGTGTGAGTATGAGAGTTCTTTACGTACTTAGATCAGAATTCAGTCCTTTGTGCGTGGGGGATGTCTTGGTTACGAGTGTAACCAGCCTAGCTCCGTCCAGAAACAGAAGTTTCCTGGGTCTTTCGTGGGGTTCACGGACAGACCTTGGGTCAAGCATTTCTTTGTGTTGTGGTGCCACCGCCTTCCAGGACTAAGTGGGCGACAGTTTCGTCTCTGGTGTGACATGTTTTTGATGAGTCAATATAGAAATATAGCTTTTCTATATTTCCTTGGGTCTGGGTATTGTTGTGGTACCGTCGTTTGTTCTGATTTCTGTAACGCAAGTGCTTAAGCAACTTATCATAGGATCAGAGCAATTTATATGTGATGTTGTCTAATATTTATTTATTTGTGATGTCTGACACAGCACAATGCAAAATGCTACCATGAAAGTTAAAGTTAGGAACAAAATTTCAAATTTAATAAACAAACGTATAATCAATGGTGGATGGCTAATTTATAATAATTTATTGTACAAAGTAGAGAAACTGCAAAATCTTGTAGAATAAATATAAATAAAATTACCACTGTTTACTGATCTAAATAAATTTCATAAAGAAGAAACAAGTAGTGTTATTAATTACAGAACATTTGGTAAATTACGGAAAAATTGGTTTATTAGATTAACTTTGTTTTTCATTTCTTTTTACTATTTTGTGTTTTAATCTTTTACTGTGCACCCGTCGCAGAATATCGTGCTCGTGTTATTCAAATGGAGCAAACTAACTGGCATAGGCTTATCGGAATTGACATATATATTACTTCTGTCTCTATGATTTATAGGCATTACTCGAGTGAACTGTGGTATATAGAGTCGCTTTGGATATCCTTTCCTTAGTATGATTTGCTACCTGGAAACTATCTGGTAAGATGAGAAAATCGCTTTATCAGAATATTCTGTCTGCTAAGGTAAACAGTTTTTAGTGTGAGGCCAAAGTCGAAACATAAAAAAAAACCTTTGCTCAGTTCATGACCGTCGAGGTAAATAACAATTTTGTATGGAAGAGTGAACGTTTTGCTACCGATTTTGATAATGGTGCCATCGTAGAAGTTGTTCATCTTAATGGACAGAATGCCTTGTTAAAGCGAATCCGTCGTCTTATCAGTCACCGTGACCTTAACTTAAGACTAAATCGACACTAATTTAAAGATAGGAATAACACTATTATTGACACTGTCTATGGCCACAGAATATATTATAGCTATGGCCGTGGCTATACTAAAGGGGGCCACGCTTAGTGCCTGGCGTCTGGGCGAGTCGCCAAAAGAAGATAAACCTATGAACATCAGGACCGGCCGCACGCGCGTTGAGTAGCATATTAAAGCGTAATACACACAGAAATGTTGCCCATGTTGCGCCCTACCCAGTATCCGTTGGGAGCTCTACTCTCGAAATTGTTGACAAATATGTCTACTTAGGACAAGTTATCCAGTTGGGTAGATCCAATTTTGAGAAGGAGGTCAATCGTCAAATCCAACTCGGCTGGGCAGCGTTCGGAAAACTACACCACGTCTTCTCGTCCAAAATACCTCAGTGCCTTAAGACGAAAGTCTACAACCAGTGTGTGTTACCAATGATGACATATGGAACTGAAACGTGGCCTCTCACTAAGGGCCTCATAAGAAAGCTCAAGGTCACACAGCGTGCTATGGAAAGGGCCATGCTTGGTGTTTCCTTGCGAGATCGAATCAGAAATGAGGAGATCCGTAAACGAACAAAAGACGCTGACATAGCCCAACGGATTAGCAAGCTGAAGTGGCAGTGGGCGGGGCACATAGCACGTAGAACTGACGGCCGATGGGGCAGAAAGGTTCTAGAATGGAGGCCGCGTACTGGCAAGCGCAGCGTAGGACGTCCACTCACAAGGTGGTCAGACGACCTGGTAAGGGTCGCAGGAAGACGCTGGATGCAGGCCGCTTCCAACCGGCCAATCTGGAAGTCAATGGGGGCGGCCTATGTTCAGCAGTGGACGTCCTATGGCTGAAATGATGAATGATGATGATGACACACAGAAAGCATGAGTGGTACGTTTTAGTTGCCTGGTGCCATCAGCGCCACGTAGATACTGTAACTAGCCATTTAGTGGAAGTGGCTAGACACTAAAGCGCTAAACTAGCTCGCAGTGCAATTGCGGCCTAATGTGTCATACAATTCAAGATTATTTTTTAAAGAAAATCTGGCACCTGCCGCTCTTTGAGAGATATACTAAGATTCTTCCCCCCGCTCTCCATATTTTGAGCTTACGTGGATAAAAAAACGCCATGGTTTACTGTCAAGATTTACTTTATTTTAAATGGCTATTCTGACTTTGTTGGCGTTATTAATGCAATAAAAATATTTGGAACAGTTTTGACCATATTAATGAGCAGCAATTTACACTGCGGCATTTTGCGAATAAAATATTCAAAAACTCTCTGCGACCGGAATTGCGGTAGCTCACACAATGAGAAATTAAATACTTAATTACTACATGATAACGGAAACCATGCTATTCAAATAAACATTCTAGGTACCTGTGGCAAACCAGACTCTTATTAACTATTTTTATATTTAAAATATTTGTCTTTTCCTTTTGTTTTACTTGTCCCACTCTTTGTCAAAAACGAATACAAAGTATCACGATTTTACTTAAATTTATCGCATTCAAATCGAGTCGCATACAGTACCTATTATTTATTTATTTTATTAAAGCTTACTAGATACATTCCGTGCAGTGAAAGGGACAATCTAAAGTCTTAATTTCCTTACTTGTACAAATGGACATTATCCTTTCTCATGCTTTTGTGAGGATTCCATAGCTACTTATACCTGAAAGGCTTTGGCCATAGACAGATGTCGGTCACATAGACGTGGGTGTAATGCGAACACAGGATTGTGCTTAAACTTCTTAAAATTCCAGATAACAAAGTTGTTGATGTAGGACGGTTGGGGTTGGCGGAGTAGGTTACATTCTTACGTAACCTCTAAGTGACCTTTTGTAAACACGTTAAATCAAGAAGTAAATCAATAAAGTAATTAAAGTTAGTTTTAATTTCCTTTTAAGATACTGTTGTTTTCAGCTGAACATAGGCCTCCCCCAGTGACTTCCAGTTTGGCTGGTTGGAAGAACTGACGGCCGATGGGGCAGCAAGGTTTTGGAATGGTGGCCACGTACCGGCAAGCTCAGCGTAGGACGTCCACCCACAAGGTGGACGACCTGGTAAAGGTTGCAGAAAGCCACTGGATACTGGCTGCTTCCAACCGGCCAAACAGGAAATCAATGGAGAAGGCTAGTGTTCGGCAGTAGACGTCCTATGGTTGTAATGATCAGATGATGAGATGTAAGTCCGATAGTAAAAGTAATTAAATGTATGCAGGAGATTGTGATCTTTGCCCAAAACCATCCCAAATTCACCTTTCTTGAATCACATGTCAAGATTTTATAGATGGGCTTTTTACACATGACACATATTGTTTTGATTCTAGGGTAAGTAGTTAAAGCACGTGTTATAGAAATCAAAAACAACGACCGTACTGTGCAATACCCAAACCCGAGACAACATAGAAATGTTCGTTTTCTACATTGACCCGACCGAGAATCAAACCCTAAACCTCAGAGATGCCGAATGTGTAGAATTAAAAAGGGTCTAGCTTACACCTACATTTATCTTGCAAGCATACTTTATTTATTATTTGAAAAGAACAAGGTTGCCAATTGTGACTGAGTTTCTTGCGCCATTTCTTCTCGGCACTAGCCCTCAATTGGCCGTAACAGTGGTAGGGTAAAAATGAAATGTGTGAAAGTGCCTCTAGCCCCCTAGGGCTTTTGCAGAAATAAATTTATTTTAGGGAATGTTTTCTATGCTTTTGCACTACCATGTTTTAGCTGTCCGGATTAAAGTGATAATTTTTAAACAGTTATTATTGTAAATGCCATCTTATAAAGTACTCAAAAGTCAAAAATCTTTTATTCAGTTTAGGACAGAAAACTGCCACTTATGAACGTCAATAATAACATTATTGGCCCATATGGGGCAGAACATGTCTCCTTATTTTTTGGGCCCTACTAGCGCTTCGAGACAAGACAATCTGGCAAGTGCTGAGAAGAAACGCCGGAACAAACTCAGTCACCACTAGCTGCCACAAAAAAAAAGGAAAATAAAATAATGTATACCTGTGCAAGCAGGGCAGTATTTAATTCCAGACATTTTTTTCATTTAAATAGTCATTAACAGTACAATAACCCTTTTTCATTAAAATAATCTTAACATGCGATTTAAACTCAAACATGGGTTCAAACACAGTCTAGTTCAACAATAGACTGTGGTAATTTTTAAAAAAAAGCGAATACATTTCGCCATGAACAAATTACTCACTTTATGCAGTCTGAAATTTGAAACAGCAAGTTCATCTTTATTGCGGGTATTAAAATTATATTTGTCACTTTTCTTAGGGTTGCTGCAGGTTTTTGCGAATGTACATAACATTTTCATAAATGAATTGAGAGGCCACTATAAGTATATTAATTTCCTTGAACAGTTCCTTTAACGAGTCTCGGGGTCGAAGGTTGTATATTGCCCGTACAGCTCTCTTTTGTAGTACAAAGATACTCGTAGATTCAATATCTGCTGCTGAGCCCCATAACAATATTCCGTATGACATTATACTATGAAATAAGCTAAAATACACTAATCTTGCCGTTCCAACATCAGTCAATTGTCTTATCTTTCTCACAGCATAAGCAGCTGAACTAAGTCTTCCTGACAGAGTCTCAATATGAGCACCCCATTGCAGACAGGAATCTAAAGTTATTCCCAAAAAAGTAGTGGAATTACTAGTATCAAGTCGTTCATCTTTTACAATGATATGTGTTGAGACCTGCCTCACATTTGGAATTGTAAATTTTATGCATTTCGTTTTGTTTGCATTGAGCAAAAGATTGTAGGTACTAAACCAATGCAGAACCCGAGAGAATGCATTATTTACGTCGTCAAAAGATTCTTGACCTCTTACTCTGTGGTACCATCACACAACCGTAAAGTCAAATCAGTTCACATTGAATTATTTAACACCCCGAAACAAACTCTTGCAAATGACAGCCTAAACCCGAGTTGACAGACAATACCTTTCAAGATTTTTACTAAATACGTAATGTCGATTTTGTGGATAAAAATGGTGTCAAGTGTAAGAGTTCGTTTATATTGGCGATCTATGCTACTTGTGATACTAATAAAATCGTTAATTTATACTGTTGACAACAGATCATAATATTATTTAAATTGACAAAAAAAAGTCTGACCTTTGACACATTATAATAAAACGAAGCTAATAAAACGTCAAAGTTCTATAGTCAGTAAGAACCGCTTAGTCACCGTTGACGCGCGATGCGATGCGATGTTGAATGACGCAATACTTTCAAATAGTCAAGGTTTTGACAGTTATTCAATCATCCCCAGTCTCCTCTTCATTAGAATGAATTTATATTTTTTTTATATATAGAACTAGAAGAAGAAGAGAAAATAACATAATGATTTATCTCGTAACTAAAAAAAAAACAATCACAGTTTGAAACACTACCGAACACACTTTAGTTTGTCTTAGGGAGTCGTCAAAAAAAATTAGATGAGCCTAATCACAGTCATGGTTTTACTGGCCAATAAAAAGTTTTCACCTCCTGACCCCATCTTCAGATCAACAGAAGAATATTGAATCATCAAATCAACACAAGAATATTGAATCATCTGTCTCAAAACAAGGAAATCAAAGTATTTTTAGTCATTTGAATATAACTTATAAAGTTTCAAATCTATCTAAGATTCGTTTTCTATTTATTTACTTGTTTGACATAAATGTAAAAACTTTTATAAATGGTGTTTAAAAATTAAAAAATGGAGTTGTAAATAATAAGAAATATTAGCATACCTACTAGCGATTTGGCAAGACATGTGCACAATACTATTTTACCATTTATTAGGTACCATTTTTTTATTTTTTTATGTACCATGTTTATAAACAAATGTTTGATTATAAGTTATTTTCAAGTGAAGCTAATAAAAGTCTGTTACGAGTAATAAATCATCATTCGTGAACGAACCCTAAGGCACTCACAATCACTAAAATGAGCGTATCCGCGCCACTGAACGCGCTAACTTTTCCGTATCAATGTTTGATACTTTCGATACAGGGAAGTTAGATATATCGCATTGTTAACGAGTACAACGCCTAATTTGGTACGAGTTCTGACTTAGTAAAAATACTTTTATTTTGCATCACGATAATAAGATTTTTTCTCACAATAATATATTAATCGTCCGGTCAATAGATGGACTCTTTATTGCACCCTACAATACAAACAAAGTAGAAAAAAAAGCGAACTGCACAATTTGAACAACCTTTTTTAAAATTAATTCATAAATTGTTAAAGGTTCCATACAAAGACAGTGAACTTAGGAATAATGTTTATACGTACGAACGACCGATAAATGTTTCGAAATTAGCCTAGCCGTTTCGAAAGTGTTGTTTAACTGGACGTCTGCCCCCCAATTTTTACAGTACCTACTTTAAAGTGAACGAATTTTAAAGGATCACATTTTTTTAAAGATTATTTACATATTTTTAAGATTTTATATCTAATCTAAGGACTTATCTTAAAAAATAGAGGGTTATAAGTAGAGTAAGACTGTAACATTTAACGTAAACCTAATTCTGGGTTTATTCACACACAAAAGCTCAGTAATTCCACTGATTGTTGTGATGTGGCGACGTGACTAGAAAAGTCGGATATATCACAGCCGTAAAAGTTTTGGCTTTGTGAACCAGTGCAGTTGGGACTATAGAAAAAATGTAGGAAAACTATTTAATCCTACGTTTCAAAGGCGCCTTTATGTCGGATTAAAAGTTTCTCGATTTCCAATGTAGGGAATTTTATAAAAAGTTCATTCGACATTCATGCATTGTGCAATGAATTTAGGGTCCTATTTTGTTTGATGACTTTCTTCAAGGAAATAATCATGATGAGTAGCAAGCCACATAAAAGAGGTTAACTAATAAAATAGAACTAAAAATAACAAAATTCAAACTAATCAATAAAAGTGGTTCCATGTGCATAGCGCCTTACATCAGAAACGGCTATAATATTTACTTAATCACTTGTTTTCTAAAAGAACCCTTTAGATTTATCCTATTATATATCCTGTGCCTTTAGTCCAAAATTTCAAGATCGTACCTTACCGGGAATAGATTTATGACGGAGTCTTTTGACGTATGGTATCGCCAATTACTTCTCCGCACTTAAGGCGACGGGTAAGACAAGTGACCTTGAGCATTTAGATCGACTCGCGCGATTCTATTACGTGCCTAAGATAATACAAATGATTCTAGCAGACTAAACATCCATCCGTTGTGCTCCTGTACAATTATCATTGCAAGCAAAATATCCGCTCATGGAGAAGTAGGCGCTAAGAGTGAAATCCATTAAAAATCCTTATAATTCTTAAATGTTTACTATTTGAAAAAAAAAGCTTCAACCTAAAGGCACGAATGTTATAAATAACTAAACCAACTTTGAAACTAAACAAAAACATCATTCAAAATATAAATATGTACAAGCTTGCGATATTCGCGGTACTTTGAAATATTTTTTAGTATTTACAATAAATAATAACAGTATTTAGATACAACAGAAAAGACTTTAACCTATACATTACATGATATATTAATTTCCACATCCTATATCCAGTATTTTCGGCAGAAAACTTGTCCATAAACACCTTTTTTACGTGTATTCTCCTTACCCTGCGCCTTAAGTGGTTTTAGTCGGTCGCAAAGAGTATTGATTACTATTTATTTTTCTCTTTCTTGTTTGTATTTTATTTTACATCATCGGACCTTGGTGTCAAAATATCACAATAGTATTGTTTAACTGATGTTTGGTAGGTGGTTTGCATCTTTCCAGCAGCGACCGCACCTATAAAAAATTTTTGAGCAATTTTCCGTGTGACTTGTTATTAATATTGTCTGCTGAGGCGCACATTTTTGTTTCGTAAAGGACCTTACAGGCGATATATGTATTATTTTCCCATCTTCTTTAGGTTTTTTCGTCAGTTTTTTTTTAAACGACCCAACGACCAACGACAATTTCGGACAAAATTAATTACTCAAAATAATGTTTAAAAGGATTCATACAACAAACGTGGTTTTCTAAGTTTTATCTCAACAGTAAATAAATGAAATGTAATAAACCGGTACAGTGATTCGTGTGCGCTGAAAACCAAGGTTATAAAATTATAATTTAAAACCTAGCCAGCATTTTTTAAAATATTTCAATATGTAAAAAAAAACTGAATCGCGTCCATGTATTAACTTTATAATATGTACAAAAATGAAATTTAATCTTGAATTAGAATCATTCTCTCTCGAATATTGTTTTTTAAAAAGATTTAATTTTGAGATTATGGCTTAAATTTCTATGGTTTTGCTTATTCAACGTATCGGTAAGTGTACACTTCGCAATCCCCAGTGGTGAACTATTGCTTTTCCATATCGATAATTTGACGTCGAAAATGAATGTAGGTGTGGATGGTACAAATTATTACAGATCTTTCTCTTATTGTTTTGTCCTGTCTTTAGTCAGGGTAGGCTTGTTCGCTATCAGGCCTCCATTAAAGTAACCCTTAAATGTATAGTAGAATCCCTTAGAAAGTAGAGCATTTTTGGGCCCGGTGTTATCTGAATATGCCGGTATTTTCACAATGTTTTCCCTTATCAGAACAAGTTGTATAAATCCGCACATAGATCCAAAACATGCAAAATTACTAGCTGGATCTAAACTTAGATGTAAGACTTACCTCGCTTTTACTCTTACCGCATTTTTACTGCAAATAGCGCAAAATTCATAGTCTATACTATGAATGCCTACTATGTGTAGGACAATGGCTGTCCCGGCTATCTTTTAGTAAAAATCAGTTATAATAATTATAATAAACTGTTTGTTAATAATAACTGTTTAAAATGAACCTTAACATTAAAATTATTATTGCACCGTGACACAATTTTGATGTATCACGTCAGTAAAGGTTTGGACAGTCAACAACTTATCAACCTACTTACCGAACAAATAGAGTTTAATTTCAATTGAAAAAAAATTTACGTTTTGCATAAAGCTAATGATAGATAAATAAATACCTACACTTACAATTAAAATTGATAACAAATGTTTTTAAGATATAGAATATCCAATTTATCAAACTGATCAAGGTAAAGGTAATCTATGATTTTAGTGCACTAACTTTTATTCTTTAGTCTTACTACTCGCTTTTATTCTAACGATTTATGATTATCGATAGTCCGCCAGGATTTCAAGTCGCATCACCACATTGAGGCTCCATATCACACCGATATTCCTAAGGCAAAACCCAAAATTGGATAGAACGTTAGCGAAAGTAATATTATTATAGCTAGCGATGTATTACAGTTTGTTTTTTTGAACTCAACACTAATGCAATTTACGTAATTGAAGCGAGAATAAAAAAACATTTTATTTCAATGCAGTTCAACTCCATTGACATAAAATGTTTTTTTCTTTGTAAATAAAATATATGAGAATATGAGAGAGATGAGTTTTCTCAGCGTGGAGTTGTCAGTTTTCCATTACGATTGGAAATGGAGCGATCTTATTCGAAATAAATGTGGTTTGAAATTTTATTGACTGTCAGTTAAACGTGCAGTGAATACAATAAACTTAATCCTATTACCTACAAATTGTAATAATATGGAACGCAATAATATGTTATTTTGAATTTCGGCTGTCGCAGTTAAGAGCTTTAAACAATCAAAGATGTGTGAACACAGCGCCATCCATTTTGGGATCCGTAAAAAAACAGGATACCTAAAGATCTATCTGGTTAAATGCCTCCTTTGGTGCCACTTCTCTTGGTCTAAAAACAAGTTATCGAAATAAGATGATCGATGTGTAGAAAAATCAAACAAAAAAGCCGTGTCGCAGAAATAAAAAAACGCATTATTGAGGCATCGATGTAAAATCGTGAAAGTAACAATTTTCGCTTATAAGTGTTTTAGATAATCTGTTTCGAGCGTGTAACTAATTCGACAGGTAAAGGTTTAAAGGTTACGTTATAGGTTACTAAACTAGACATTTAATTTAAATTTGGTGGTTTTCCGTTGTCAACGGCTACGGCATATTTATTTGTAAATTTTCTCGTTATCTTTCCTTTACTATTTATAGCTCGATTCGAGGTTTGATTTCGGTCAGGTTTTCGGAAAAATAATCCTTGTCTGGTAACTTGTAACACAAGGACGCTGACTCCATACTGTCTACGACAGCACCATCTAGTGCTTATGTATTAGATTATTGTAAGGAGTGACATCTCTTTGACAACAAGTTGGTGTGGCATCGAATGCAGAGATGTCGCCCGCATAAAATGACAGTAAAACAGAATGGCGTTCGTTGATGTTTTTATACGATTTGATTTTCTATTCATTCCAATTTTGACCGTTGTACCAATATATCCTTTTTATCAAATATTTACCCAATCTTTATTTTGTCTATCAATCCAACCAAATACTTTCCCTTTATAAAATCTGAAGCCTGAAGCAGTGCGTAACAAATACTTACCTTTATTCTTGCTTCAAGAGCTGTAGCCAGAGCCAGGCGAGACCACTTTCATACGCTCTATGACAAGTTGGAATCGTCTGAGGGGCAGAAGCTAATCTATAAGTTAGCGCGCTCCAGGGTCAAAGCGGCACAGGATATTTACCAATGTCGCTGTGTTAAAGACCCTGGAGGCAACCTGCTATGCGAGGACCTCGCGGTGAAGGAGAGATGGCGCTCTTATTTCCATGAGCTGCTGAATAAGCAGCACAAAGAGGTGCAGCCACCGGACCTCCCTCCGAATCAGGGACTAGTACCACCGGTAACGCCTGAAGAAGTCCAGTTCGCTCTTCTCCGCATGAAGCATCGTAAAGCTGTCGGAGCCGATGGAGTCCTACTCGAAGCCTGGAAGGCGATGGGCCATCTTGGTGTGGACATCCTAACCTACCTTTACAACCGCATACTCTTAAGCGGGCTGATGCCGAGCCAATGGAGAATGAGTATTATTACTCCGGTCTTCAAAGGCAAGGGATCAGTGCAAGAGTGCAGCAACTACCGCGGTATAAAGGTCATGTCCCACACCATGAAGCTCCTTGAGCGGATTGTGGACTCCCGGATCCGACAGGAGTGTGATGTCTCGGAGTGTCAATATGGGTTTCGTCCTGGCAACGGTACTATGGACCCTGTCTTCGCCCTAAGGACCGTCATGGAGAGATACAGGGCGAAGAACATGCCTCTGCACTTGCTCTTTCTTGATCTGCAGAAGGCCTTCGACTGTGTCCCTCGAGTGATCTGGTGGGCACTGAGATCCAAAGGGGTCCCCAAGGCATATATATTATTGACATTATTCGAGACATGTACCGCAGCTCCGATTCTATAGTTCGGACTGCTGTTGGCGACACCAAACCGTTCCCCATCACCGTCGGAGTACACCAGGGTTCCGTCCTCAGTCCGTTTCTGTTCAGTGTGATATTAGATGTTGTGTCAGACAGCATCAGAGACTCACATGAGCAGCCACCATGGCTGCTGATGTATGCTGACGATATCGCACTGGTGGACGCGGATAGGGGCAGGCTGGTGAGACGGGTGAACGAGTGGAAGCAGTCGCTTGAGAGCGGTGGTCTGAAACTCAATGTGGCAAAGACCGAGTACCTGGCCTGTAACTCTACAGATCCAAGACCCGTTCGCATAGGCGGAGACAAGGTCGAGCGCAAGGACCAGTTTAAATACCTTTGATCTGTACTTCACGCGTCCGGAGACATCGATTGCGACGTCAAAGCACGCATTGCTGCTGCGTGGGCCAAATGGCGAGAGGTGACTAGTGTCATTTGTGACCCCAGAATGCCGGTTAAGCTTAAAGCACAGATCTATAAGTCCATCATTAGGCCTGTTCTTTTATATGGCAGCGAAGCATGGCCGCTACTTGAGCGACACAAGCAGGAGCTGCGTGTCACGGCGATGAATATGCTGCGGTGGATGTGCGGAGTCACGCGTAAGGACCGCGTGAGGAACTCGCGCATCCGCGGTAGCCTTCGTGTCCGTGATATTGCAGACAAATTGCAGGAGAGTCGCCTACGCTGGTACGGCCATGTTTTGCGGAAACCGGCAAGCTACGTAGGAAACAAATGTCTGGCCATGCCGCCACCGCCAGGTCCTGGCAAAAGGAGTAGACCCAAGAAATGCTGGCTTGACGTTGTGAGGGCTGACATGCGTGCCAATGATCTCACAACTAGAGACGCTCAAGACCGCGCGAAGTGGAGGAGTAAATCAAGGAAAGCGGACCCTGGGCTCCAAAGCAATGGCTTTGGACACAACCGGGATTTACTGTATAGATGAAAAAGAAGAAGATTCTTGCTTCAAGATGGGTGATGTGTAAATCTTGTAATATATACATACGACTACCACTAGGTAAATAAGTACACAAATCAAGTTTTATTATTAAAATCAATCTCGCTAATGACTTTGACTATGACGACCATTAATTAATTACGTAAAACGTTTTGTCGGGACAAAGAAAACGTAATCAATTCAAACAATAAATGCTGTTCCGATGAATAAGTAGGTATAACTGGTTACTCAACGTTCCTTTGTCAACCTGTCGGACTCAGAACCAAGATTACTTATATAAATTAACGATGGTAACCATATAATTTCTACCCTACCTATTGATACCTAGGTTTAAAAAATTGTGTTTATAGACTATTACATAATACCTATTTTTACGTCTTACAAATATTATAATTTAAATACCGTCCAGTCTGCTTATTTGCCGGCCTGCCTGCCTGGCCTATGTTCAGTAGTGGACGTCCTATGGCTGAAATTATGATGATGATGATTGATGACACTTAGATGCCAATTGCTCGAAACTCTTTTCATCGAACTCACTTGATATCAAAATATAATTTATTAAATAGTAAGGATTTTTTAAAATTATTATTACTAAACAATATTTTTTACATATTTTTATATTTGTATAAGTCTAAGACATGTTTTAAAGCCGAAAAAGATATGTGCTAACATAGTGATAGTGGAGTCAGAAATTGAAAATATGATTTTTTAATTTATTTTTTACAAACGCAACTTTATTACTTAGGAACCATTTTGTATTAAAAATGTTTTATCAAAAATTAGAAAATGTATTTGCCAGAATACATACATGGTAAAGGTTTTAATGTGAAACTTAAAGTATATATATATGTAAATGTATTGAGCCTGCATGCAGACGTGCAAATTTTTAGAATAAAACAAATTTTAACAATCATATTCAAATTCCTTTACGCTAAAAAACAAAGCGAAAAGCCATTTTGTTAGCTTTCATTTAAACGCGAGGGTTATTCCCTGAATACCCCGATCTCCGAGGGCCCCGTCCCGGAGGAACCCGATTTATTTTTATTTTAATAGATTCGATCGATATTAAGTTTAGCTTAAAAGTACCGACAGGAGAAGATATGGTAAATCAAATGTCTGCTATAGCAATCACAGGTTGATTATTATCACTATTGATTTTTTTCGGGAACATAAATCTAATTACAAAAATACTGTTACCAGTCTCACTTTTAGCATTTTTGATAATGTAACATAATAAACAGTTAACTTCAACCTGAAAACACATAAACATGAAAATTATTTTCACTTTCATTATTTTTTTTATATTTAAAAAATACTTATATAAACTGTGGTAGTCAACATAAACATAACTCAATACAACACATAATGATAATGTCGATGGTCTAGAAGACAAATGTGCTAATTACAAAATTTTGATAATGTAACATTTTAGTTCCAAATGTATTAAATGAGCATGCACTACTGTTCGCACTTATCCAAATGCCATAATTCCGTTGCTTTCTGTACCTAACTAAATATAGGCATTTCTATGTACAGTTTTAAGTTATAGTATCTAGAAGTTTTGAATCAATAAGAACGGTCCTGAAAAATTGGTAGGTCTGTAATTAGCATGTTTGTCTTCTCCATCGATATATGAACATGTTTGTTGGGTAACCTATGACCTGTTTTGACTCAGAGTGGGACTTCATTAATTCAGTGAGTGCAGACGCAGAGCTTCCTGCGCTGGTTTTGCATCAAAGTGCTCCTGTGATTTAGTTACTAAAACACTAAGGAGCTCTATACAGCAAACACATTGCGATTAATCGAGTACCAGACAAGATAAGGCAATGTATGTCAGTCTCTAATAAGTTGACACACTTCTTAACCGACTATAAAAAAGGGGTCCTCAATTCGTTAAAACCATTTTTTAGTTTTTTCGTATATATTTAGCAATCTTTCTTTACAAAGCTGGCCGATTTCAATGACTTTTTTTGTTCAAAGACACTTCAGAAATGGTTTCATAAAAATCTGGTTAAATAAATAAAATGTTTATTAGCTGCAATATATTTCATAACTTAAACTAATAGTGCCTGTGCCCGTTAAAAGGTGGTAAGAAAAGGTAGGTTATATTATTATATTTATTGGTTTTTAACCGACTTGAAAAAATGAGGAGGTGGAGGAGGATTATTATTGAAAATATATTATTTCAGACTGCATAAAGTGAGTAATTCGTTCATGGGGAAATGTATTCGCTTTTTTAACAAATTACCACAGTCTATTGTTGAACTACCCATGTTCGAGTTTAAATCGCATGCAAGATTATTTTAATGAAAAAGGGTTATTATACTGTTAATGACTATTTAAATGACAAAAATGTTTGGAATTAAATCCATTATTTTCATTTTCTTTTTTTTGTGGCAGCTAATGGTGACTGAGTTTGTTCCGGCGTTTCTTCTCAGCACTTGCCAGATTGTCTGTGTTTTGTCTCGAAGCGCTAGTAGGGCCCAAAAAATAAGGAGACATGTTCTGCCCCATATGGGCCAATAATGTTATTATTGACGTTCATAAGTGGCAGTTTTCTGTCCTAAACTAAATAAATGATTTTTGACTTTTGACATTAAAGATAATCTATTAGAATACTTCAAATTTAAAAAGAAAACGCCGTTAAGAGTGGCAGATTACAGGGTGAAATTGGTTACCATGTAGATAATGTATTGTCACTTTTAACCAAAAATAAACAAATAAAGAATTTTTATTTAAAAAAAATATAAGGCAGTTTTTTTACAACATACATATAACGACACAACATACAAGACAACTAAAAAGATAATTGAAGTCGCGTTTTTATAATTAAACTGAATTTTGTTTCCAAATGAAACGCATTTATCCGTACCTGTATTTTGTTAACGAGACACTTAACGGGGTGAATACATTTTAAGAGAAGTTACAAAGTTTCTAATTGAACTGTAAACTTTAATGCTAAAACGCCTCTTAAACAGTTGAGAGTTGCCAACCAATTTGAGATGTTAAATCAGTTTGGTACACTACACTCATTTCCTCAAATACATGTTCATAAGCAAGCAACACCATTTACCATTCTATGGATCGTTCAAAACTTGGACGCCTAATGTTGACTCTTGGGACGGTTCTGACCTGCAATGGAGCCAGCTTCATTAATTCAAAGCAATGGCCATAGTACATGTTTGCATCTCGTTTGCTTACACCAAACATGTTTGGTTTGATACACAATCATACGAACTAACAGAGCTAACCCGCTTCAGGTATGAACTAACAGAGCTTAAATTCTTTTGAATGTGTTTGTTAACTCAGCGATAGGTATAAAGTTCATAATTCGAGAAGTTTGTCGGTTTAACTTGCAGAGCAGACATAGTATTTTACTAAGTAGCGTTCCAGAACCTTACACATTGGCAAAGTAAGTGTTAATCTAGAATGGGCTAGTTTCCTAAAAAAATCTAATTAGTCTGTCAGTTGGATTAACAGAACTTATTGGACACGTATTTTTTCTTTTCTCAATCAAACAAAAAATTATGGAGTTAAAGCCCGTTAAAGTTCCGCGTAACGTCACGCCTTGCGACATTTTTTAGCAAGGCGTGACGTCACATGCTCACTTTGATGCGCTTTATCTTCGTCATTTTTTGTTTGATTGACAAAAGACAAAATATAGGTCCAATATTTTTTGATAACTGACGGACTAAATAGAATAATCATTTTTTGACACAGGAAACTAGCCTATTTTGCTGAATTATTATCATTAAGTAATTCCTTTCTGTTGTGTAGGTAAATGAGGTGTGCGAGAACTGTATCAGGGAGCAGCAATCCTTTGTCGTCCCTCTTATCGTTACTGATGCAATGACCTTCTGAGTTTAAGTGGATAATAATTATGCTTCACCTATGGGTGCTCGTTACTGCCTCTTGTCTAAGTAAATCACATCCCTCATTACCTGAGATCGTACCTATGGCAATAGGTATGCGTAGGTAATGCATTTCTTCTACGGTGAAAAGAAGATAAAATAAACAGAATCTATCTTTATTATTAGAGATGCTTGTAGCTCAGTGGCGTTTTGGTAGTAATTACCAAAGTTAAGCAACACACGCCGCGGTTATGAGTGGATGGGTGGCTATTCCAACCATATTTAGTGACATTTATCACAAGCATCTTCGTGTATCAGAAGGCACGTTAAAATTGATCCCGGCTAATATCGCTTGAAACTAATCGTAAAGCCTAGTCACTTGATTGCATCTAGTAAGTGGCCTTAAAACATCTCCACCAATCCGCAATGGGCCCGCGTTTTGGAGTATGGCCCGAACTACCTCATAGTTGATGTGAGGCCTGTGCCTTGCAGTTGTACGTATAGTATACTTTACTTATCTATTTACGCGCATAAGTTTTCTTCAGCACACCCATCAAAAACTATCAAGTGGAACATGAAAAAAGCCCATTTAAAATCATGTCAAAAGTATGTATAAACAACATTGATATTATAATCATTAGAAATACAGAAAAAAAACATTTACTTACCTAATAAAGCCATGAAGAACCCGTAAAGAACACACATGGTGCGCCCAAATACCCAGCGGTGGAACAGACTAGAGATGAGCGTGAAAGGGTTGCCCAGTACCGACACTGAGAAGTCGGAGCATACCAGGTTGAAGAGGATTATGTTCAAAGGCGTCCATAGCTGCAACAAATAAACGTAACATTAACCCACGTTCGGTTAAGCTCACTAGCGTGGCTAAACGCACGAACGTCTATCTGCATACCTACTTGTACACACAAGTGGTTTATGGCTACACAGGGTTACATTTCACGGTAGTACCAATTTTTCAGGGACCACTCAGAATCAGTAACTAAATCGATGTACGTAAAAATCATCCTTGTTTTTTTTCATTTTAATTTTTCCATTCTGCATTTGAAAAATAGAATACTTAGAAAATTTACGATAACTCGATTAAATTGCACCGTATGTGCACTGCATGAGATTCTTGTTAGAGCGGCGTCGGGGTACGCCTGTGATCTCTGATGTATGACGGCGCATCTTGCGTTTTCTTTTTTTTCTCGGAAATTTTAAGTATATTTTAATCCAGAAAAACTTTAAATTAGAATAAATTATATTTTTATATGTTCTATAGAACCTATTTTTTTAATTTGGCTCTACCTTAAAATGTAACCCTGTATAGCCACGTTGTATCTTCAAGGTATAAATTAGCGAGATTGGAAAATGATACCTTTCCAGTAAATACAAGTTAAACGATGGAAGGACAGATAGTGATCATAAACGAATTACTAGGAAATTGTCTCCAGACCAAACTATTAGGTATAATGTACCCACGTCCTAACTGTTTACCAAAACAACCCAAGTCAATATGATTTAAGATTGTTGTTAAAGTAAATTGTTTGTTGTAATATTTCTGATACTCACTGTCTGTCACTGTCTAAGCATTTGGGTTAAATATTAGTTTATTTATATATTGGCTTCAAACGTTATGCAACCAATTTCAAATTAGAGAGTAAGTATAATGTTTCCGTTTGGTATCGTACTAATATTCTGCTGCTAAGGTTCCTGTTCCACAATGGACGCCAAAATATAGAAAAGAAAATAATTAGTTGGCAATCTTCATGTCTTTTTTAGTTTCTTGATCTGCATAAACTTAGTTTAAGTTTACAGCAGTCTAAAAGCAAGAACATAATTTTGAGGCTATTTATTTCCATCTATGATATATTATTATTTTCAAAATCAAATTCATTTATTCACAAGAAACTCAATGATGAAGATGGATTTTTAAAGAACTCCAGCACACTTTGCTGCAACGCTTACCTCATGAATACATTTGCACAAATTGTGTGAATAAAAAGCGTTTCCAAGAACTCATGTTTTCAAGTGCCGTGTTTTTGTGAAGCACCTGAGCTAAAAATATCTCGCGTCATGCAAAAATGACATTCGGAATAGACATTGTTGTGCTCCAGACATATTAGGTAACAGTCTGCAGCAGTGAACCTATTCTGAGACCAGCCTGTGCCATATTTAGGAGAAATCTCAGTGTTATACCAAATGGCATGGAAATAGACATGATTTAGTTCAGTCTCAGTCGATTTATAATGCTGAAAACAATCAGATTTATGTTAGCGTTTTTTATAAAACATACTTGGTTTTTAACC
Source organism: Anania hortulata (assembly GCA_963576865.1). NCBI lineage: Eukaryota > Metazoa > Arthropoda > Insecta > Lepidoptera > Crambidae > Anania > Anania hortulata. The sequence goes on from OY756400.1 coordinate 7,082,897, forward strand.
CGTTAACATCCAATAACAATAGAATTTCTATTGTGTCTCATTTACGTATGCTTGATCAGTTAAAGTAGGTTTATTTTATTTACAATATCTCATTCTAAGGGTTAGCTAGCTAGCGTAGTTATTTCACATTTGACTACTATTTGCACTATTATTCTCTGCCTGCGTTTATGTTCACGAATTCATACAACACAAAGGTTTTTAAAGCCGAAGGCTTCGTTAAAGCTTCTGGAGACGTTTGCTCCATTATTCATAACCAGTACACTTAGGTCATAAGTAGTAAAAAGTAATTAAAAAGGATACAGTTTAAAAGTCGTCCTACGTTTGTTACACAGGTAATCCCACCAGGCCAAGTTTTCTCCTAAGTATTTTCACGCTTTTCTGTTAAAGGCCAGAGTCTGTCTATATTTTGCCTCTTCAAATCGCCAAACCAATGCTTGAGGCAACAAATAATCGGATTTTTAGACGATTATGAATTACATCTATACACCGTTCCCTAACTCTCATTACAAGCATTGCATACACAGCAACGATGCAAATTTTCTAACTCAAACATGTGGGACCCATTTGAAGTATCTGTTTTAGTTTCTAACTTTAGTCAGCAGTTAGGTAAATACCGAAATAGTCGCTAAGTCTGTTTGTACATTCGAATTAGTAAATAAAAGCAAGACATAATATTTGTGTTTTGTTATTCCTATTTGTTTATAGAATCAACAAACAAGTCTACTGCACTTATGCTGGTGTGCCATATTCTGTTATATTATGAATGTACAAAGTAGAACGTACGCGCAATAAGTAAACCTACTTTATTTTCACTGAACACAAAATGTAAAAAACTGAAAAATACGTGTTCCTAGTGCTCGAGTCATAATATTATTATATAAATAATGTAAGTAAATATGTACGTGCCGTATAGGGACAGCCATAAAGAATACACTTTCCCACCCCCAACAGGAGCAGTGTAATAAGAGGCGACTAATTCCTGTAGCACGAGACGGGCAGCAGCGTCTGCGTGCGAAATATTAGGTCCTTACATATGAAATTGTCGATACTCAATACTGGCAACTTTAACATCAAATATCTTGCGTTTGATTAGGAATTCCAAATTAAAATTTATTTCGATATAAAGCCAGAAAAATATGGTTTATAATTCGTGTTTCATTTGTTTGAACTGCAACATTGCTATAACAACAACTATGGACAAATAGAAAATTCGCGGTATTTACGAATAAGAGTTCCACCGTGGCACCAGTACTGCAGAAACGACTCGAAGAATTAATGACGTGTGTGTGTGACCAGGCAACGCTAACAAACGAACAGTGCGTGTTTGGTTTCAACGTTTCCGTTCTGGAAATTTCGATTTACACAATGAGTCTCGTGGACAACTTGACACTCAAGTGAATAACGAAGAATTGAAAGCGATAGTGGAAGCGGATCCATCTCAAACCACTTCTGAATTAGCATCAGCCTTCAGCGTAAGTGACAAAACGCGTATCCATTTGCGCCTAATCGGAAAAGTTAAAAACTCGAAAAGTGTACCGCACGAATTGACTGAAGCAAACCAACAAACACGCGTCGCTTGCTGCGTTTCTTTGCTCAATTGTCACAATAATGAGGGGATTTTGGACCGTATCGTGACTTATGATGAGAAATGGATTCTGTACGACAATCGGAAGCTATCATCACAATGGCTTAACCTTGGAGAACCGGCAAAACCTTGCCCTAAGCGAAAACTGACCAAAAAGAAGATTCTGGTTGGTGTTTGGTGGACCAGTGCTGGTGTTATCCACTACAGCTTCATGAGATCAGGCCAGATGATTACAGCAGGCTTGTATTGCCAAAAATTGCAAACAATGATGGAAAATCTCGCCATTACAACCGAGACTGGTGACTTGCTCTAGCCCACTCCTCCTTCAGGATAACGCAAGACCACACACTGCATATCAAACGGTCGTCAAGTTAGAGGAGCTGCGACTAGAACCTTTGCGTCACCCATCATACTCTCCAGATCTTGCCCCAACTGATTCCCCATTTTTTTTAAAATTGAGATGTCTTTTTACAAAGAAAAAAATTCAAATCTGATGAGGCAGTCAAAACCGCCTTCAAACAGTTTTTGGTAGATGTTTGAGGTGATGTTGAATAATAACTCCGTTGACTGCTGTGTATGGAATGTTTGTTTACAGAAAGGTAAGCTATATTTATACAAAACTATTTTCAAATTCAAATTCAAATTCAAATCTTTAAAAAATACAAATAATAGCCAATAGCACGCAGTTATTGCTGTCTCTTTCCTCCACATCTCTCTTGTTTGTTGCGTCCCCCACCGCGCACAGGTGTCTGCGGGGGTCGAACGCGCGGGGAAGAGAGCGCTCACGCGCGCCGCGCAGTGTGGAGTGAGAGTCCGACTCACCCCCAGATAGAGTCCGACTCACCCCCAGATCGGGCCCGCTAGAAAGGAGCCCGGCAGCGGTCCGGCCTGTTTCGGGAGTTCCGGTCCCGTCGGCGCCACCACTAGCGGGTTCGCCGCTTGGTAGGGTGCCTTTTGCACTCCACATTGGCCCGATCACGCCTGCTAGTATGGGACTCGACACGTACGAGTCTGAGGCTTCGCTGCGCGAAGCCTCTCACTCGGCCGGGTCGGGCGACCGCTAGCGGGGCGGACCTAGGCCGTGCGCCTTCAGCGCACGCCACAACTGCCCGGGTTAAGCTGGCGAATGTCTTCCTCAAAGACACTCAGCGATAGGTCCGTCCATAAAAATAAAAAAAATAAAGTGTGGAGTGGAGATCGCCTCGGCCATTTCATCGGCGTCGACGGCGCAGCGTGTACGCGTACACCTGCCGCGACATAGGTGCCGCGTTCACACAAGACAGCTCTTCTCAGAGCTACCATCCTGTTTTGTGTTGACGTTGTTCTTTTCAGAACTGTTTGCTTCTGTGTTTCTATTGATACGACGGCACGTGCTCGGTGACTTGTTTGTTGTGCGAGTAGCTACAAGTTCATAGACTCTCGCTCCTAGGTTTTTTTTGCTGATCAATGATCTGCCTATAAAATGGCGGTAGTGTATTGATAACAACGGCGCATAGTACACTTGTACTCTAGTACATAGTGTCAAAATATACATTTTTTGCGGCTTAAACGGCCGTATCTTTTTTTTTACATTAACTTACAAGTTTGATTTTTCCACAATTTCAAGGACTGTAGACTTTAGTATATGAATTAATTTCAACTCGACACCTCCAGGCGTTACCGAGATAAATAGTATTGACAGACGGACAGACAGACAGACGGACAACAAAGTGATCCTATAAGTTTTTTCTTTTTAAGGTACGAAACCCTAAAAACAAAACAAGAGAACTAACCTGTCGGTCTTTGAACATGAGTAGTATAACGAGCAGGTTGAGGAAGAACCCGAAGAAGCCGATGAGGAAGAGCACAAAGGCGGAGACCACGTAGCCCCACTTGGGCATCAGGAGCGGGAAGCCCTCGTCGAACGCGCGCACCACCGTGTCGTTAAAGTTCTCCGGGTACGAAGTCATCGTCATTTCACTTCACTTCACTTCACATCACACTATGAAACTCCGAAATCACTTTTCAAATTGCACATTTCGAGAGTTCGAACGCCCATGTATTGCATCTGAAAAAGAGAAAAAAGCTTATTAAAAAACACTTTTATTTTACTTTTATTGGCTATACGTGTAATGGCGTATTGAATTACAGTTAACGGCCTATCCAAAAACTTAAAGGTCATTGAATCGATTTTTAACTTTATGTCCGACACGTAGAGACCAATGTCAATTAAGAAAATTTGACGTTTTGTAGAAGGTTGACAAGCTGTTGTTGTCTGTATATTATAAATTAGATAATCCATGCGATAAGAGAGTCCTCGGTTGGATGCTCAAAACCGTGATGGCGTGTTATTTAAAAAGAAAAAAAAAGTAATCCATGAATACGCAACATAATGGCAAAACACGAAGCCAGCGCTGCCAGCGTGGCATCGGTATAGAGCCAGTAACAGAGCGCTGGCGGATACGTTCACATGAACACAGGCAGGGCCACTGTTGTCATACTGTCATATACATATTGAGAAATAAGCGTTTAATGTAAATTTTCCATTAAGGGATCCTCCCTTCAATACATTGTCAACCCTTCGGAACGTTGAACACTCGACTTTGACACAACGCAGTAAGCAACACGTATCATGTACCTTCATCGGACAGGAGATCATTTCACAAGAGACCGCAATCCACTAACATAGAACGAATGATAACCCGTACTACCTACTTGAATGTATTATTTTAATAAAATAGACGTCATACCATAGGTCATACCACACCATACTCATACTTATGAAATGTACATGCAGTCAAAGGGTGCGTGTAGATCTGAACTATTCGCTTCATCTTTGTTTGTACATAAATCAAGATTTATCCAGACTTTCAACTTTGAACAGCCTTGCAAAAGTTACGCTAAAGAGACGCATTTGCCCTGTACACGCGCATACTTAATCGTAGATATCATTTATTCATCTTACTGACGACATTCTGTTATAAATGGATCCGCTCATTATTATGCTAATGAAATTGTCTTTTCATATCTTTTTCAGCTCGTATCAATGAATTTGAATTACTCGTATAATTTTAACAAAGGTAGCATGTTGTAAAAACCAGTCAAGGGCGAGTCGAAATCGCGCACTTAAGGTTTTGTATAACGTTTGGGTGCCTTAACGCGAGCCAAATTCATACATGACTGTTTTTTTTTTTTTTGAGTCTGCACTATTATTACACCAAGTTTGATGTTTGCGTCGGAACATTCAGTGCAAACACGACAACCTTGGAAGCATCTGAAATATGCGTACTGGTCGGTATGACACGGACACTAAAAATCTGGCTTATTAAATAAACAATTCTAACAATCTACAGCTATTTACGCCTCTCCACCACTCTGCTTTCGTCTCGAAATCGTTTACAATCAGGGCTACACGACTGTGGAACTTGCTTCCCCTTGATGTTAAGAAATCGGAATCAAAACTATCTTTTAAAAATAAACTCCATAAATATTTCAATACATAATTGCAATATTTATTTATTTATTTATAGTACGTACGTTTATTTAGTCATTATATAAGTAGTATATGTATATATATTATGCATTGATTTTATTTATATAGGTAATTATTTGTATCATATTAAGTTTACCACGTAATTTGTTAATGTAAGGTAATTCTTATATCGGACCTTTACCGCACCCATTACTTGTTTTTCTGCATGACCCTAAGGTTGGCTGGCAGAGAATGCTTTTAGCATTAAGTCCACCTATTGTACACTTATTAAAGTTTTGTGCAATAAAGTTTTTAAATAAATTAATTAATTAAAATAGAATACAGAACAGCGGTAAGGTTGAACGTTTATGGTATTATTAAATTTTTGTAATTTTTATTATTCGTTATGCCATTATATGACAAAAGTATACATATATTCTGTTCACAAATTTGAACGGGCTACTAATTACGGTTTAAAAGCTACGCCCTTCATGGTAGGACGGATAGATAAATAGCATGAGCTTTAGTAACAGGGCCATTGGGACCCTTGAGGTACGAAACCCTAAAAAGTAACGATGGAGTTTATCCTTACTTTTAATTTTTGCGATCCCGGCGCTTTCGTCGAATTTATGCAATATTTACGTGATGATAAAACTTCTGAGAGGTTTTTTAACAGTTGTGCCTTACCGTCTCTATTATTCGACAAAATCTGCCTCAACGATAAAGATCCACAGTAAACTTCTTTAGAACCCCATGGAGTTTTTGAAGACTTTCACGGTTGTTTAATGAGAGTTTAATACCCTTAAGAGGCCGTCCTAAAAATCGACGTATTTCCGTTCATTTTGTTCTCCGATTGCAAACACGTGAATATTAATTGAAACAAAATAACACGTGATTTTAAAAGATTAGTTTTTATTCTTGCATGTAGTGCGAATGGATTTTTCATATCATTTCAAAAATAAAGGTAAATCACCAAAAGAACTACCCTTATTTCAGAAAAATGACGTTCGAGTTACGTTTGAACATCGGTTTACAAGAGAATCCAAGTTATCCTGACAATTCGATTTTATCATTTAATTGAAGAAATGGTCTTCTTGCGCATAAGTTTAATACTTTTTTTTACTTTCTTACAAAATATAGCAGAAAGAAAATGCTGAAATAACATAAAATTTTAGAAATTACCATTTAAATATCATTTATTTTTCTATCTTTATGAACAATTATTATAAGGTTTAAACACTACACAATAATCTTCAGGTATACTTTTAAAATAATATAATCTTTATTTTATGTAAAAAACAAAAAATGTAGTCAAAATTAACTATAAAATCAAGCGCACACAACCGATCGTTTTTCAAACCTAGGTAGGACGTCCACTACCTAATAAATTATCAATATTATCTTGTTATGGATCAACAGTGACGCTTTATCCCGCATCATAGACGCACACAAGCATAAAACTGTATTTTAATTTTGCACTGAAAAAAGGTGCACGGCCTCTTAATATTTAGATTTTCCTTTAAAGTAGGTGGGTACTTGGACCATACTGAAAATTTCTAAAACTGGCCACTTACAATAAAAAAAACATAAATCGAAAATAACTCCCAGCGATCATGGTACTTTTTAATTTGCGAGACTGTCACTTGTTTTTTCATTATGGCGTTCATTCTAAGCCGTATCTAAAGAAAAATATAGTTTTTCCTTTTCAAGATATCTTGACAAAAGTTTAAAAAAGTCGAAGCATAGGTAAGTAAAGTGTTAATTAAACTATTTAAAAGTAAAACAATTAAAACCATTAAAAAGGGCGTATTAAAACGATGATAGTTATATCACAAATATTTGTAGCCCCGAAATAAACAAAAATATTTTTGGGGGAGAAATTACAAGTTTAGATAGTTTGTCCGTAGTTTATAAAATATTAAAGTTGACCTTTGGTATCAAGAGACACTTGATTTGGCGAGAATCAGACAGAAGCATGCCATCTTGTCCATTACTCATTCATAAAGCAATTTGGTACGAAATTGTATTCTTCATCATTCATCATCATTACAGTCACAGGACATCCACTGCTGAACAAAGCCCCCCCCCCCCCAATGACTTCTATCGTTGGGGATGGCCAATACTCGCCACGCTCTGCAGGCGGGTTGGCTAACGTAGTTTTGTACAGGATTTCACACGCAGACGCTGCTGCCCGTCTCGTGCTACAGGAATTAGCTTCGCTTTTTACGACACCCATCTTATTGGGGGAGTGTATTCTTTTCAGCCGTCCCCACGGCACAATTTTATTCTTTACTGAATCAGCCCATAAATGTGATGTGATCCACTTATTTCACTCATTCATAATAGTACAGCAATCAACAAAGTTGGAACTACATTTTGTTTTTATTTTTTTGCATTCAATGTCTCATAATATCAATATCTTTGGCCTCATAAAGTTTCAATTGTCAAAGAGTTCTACTCTTTCTCTGTTTTTGACCAGAGAAAAAGTTGGATGTTTTCATAGCCCTCGATTAACACTGTAGGTAGTTATGTTGAGACGAACTTACCGGGGCACGCGAGGGGGGCGGTCACTCGTGCGCCGCGAGGATCTGGCAGTTCCAATTTAGCTAGCAAGAAAAGCGCACGCGCGATTTACTATTTTTTAAATCAATCGTTAAATTACAATTAATACGATTTTACGTTTTACATTATTATGTCTCGAGCTAAAAAAATGCTAGACTTGGTACAGTCTTGTACTTGTCGTATGTCCCACTTATCACATAACTAAGAATAAAAACTCCGATAATTATTGTAGTATGTTCCACATCCGACAAAATTGAGAAATAAAACTCCGATTAATAATGTAGGATATCCCATTTCCGACATAGTGGCTTGGTCTTTTACGATTAATAACGTGACATATGCCCTTTTTTTCACATTTCCTATTTATAATTACACTTTTTTACCTTATCATCTTCTAGCTTACCTAAGGTTATTGTACCATACCAAATTTTGTTTTGATACGTAGACTTATGCCAATTTTATGCCTGTTTCAAAAGTAATTCGGCCGTATTGAAAACTATCGAATTTTCACATACGACCCTGTTAAATGCTGCAGTCGATATTCTCGATCTAATCTATTTAGCGATTTCTTAAAGGTAGACAAACAAATGAACGCCTGAGACTTCGTATTCAAATATGTAAAACATGTTCTTGACCCCAATCTTCCTCCGCGAATACACTGTCGCTCCTTAGGACAATACGAGTATATACTACTACTGTACTAGTTGTTTTATCGCACATTAATGAGTTCATCGGGTTTATCCTAAAAATACATACAATCAACCTTTGAATTATAACACGCATAATAATAACCGTCCTATACGCTACTAACTTAAATAAAACTTATACGGGATTAAAAATCTTATGAAAATTAATCTCTATCATTCCTTTTAAGAATTTTGTAGAAAATCAGGAGCTCTCAAAGTTTCGCTATGTTTGCGTCTTTACGTTTCTTTAACTCAACCATTTTTAAATACGGTTTAAATTGTTGATATTAAGTAATACAACGTGCATTATGTATATTTTGTAACATTTAACGGCAGGTCAACCTACTCAAAAAGTTAAACGTCATTAAACTGATTTTCGTATTTAAGTCTGATATGTAGAGATCAATATCAATAGAGAAAATATAGCATTTTGTGGTAGGTTTACGAGCCTTTGTCTGTACCTATCTCTAAACGCATCCGTGAAAAAAGTTAAAAAACATTTAATCTTAAACATCGGTTTTGTGTATCATAACAATAAATAGTTATTACTTAATGTTCACTTTTAACCAATCTTATCCTTATTATTAAATAAATGTATTTTTAACTGTCTTGTAATAATAATTGCAGATTTTTCTGTTTTGTTTACAGAATAAATAAAATAAAATAATCTTACAGCTTTTGTCAATGCCTAATAACTAACAAAGACATATCGATATAGCCTTAGAGGTATCGATATTTAAATACGGATTTAAATCAAGCAGCTAAATGTCATACGATATGATGAAGAACAAAGCTAAGGTAATAGCGCTAACTTAAAATGCAAGTGGGCCTTTTTAAGTTTACTAAACAAAACAATTTGCCCAACATCGCGTACGCTCATAAAACTGACAAATGCTACGCCAATTATCCACTTTCTACAAGCATTCATGAATTTTCTTTCGAATCTTTTCATCGTCAGTTCCTGAAGGTCTTCAAGGACATTGTGCCCTTACAGGGCTTAGACGTCGGCTGTCACATTACGACAGTTTAGCTTCGAGTTCGTGAGTTTTCGAAGAGTAATCAGACTGAGAGCTAATGTAATCGATATCTCTTAGCTCAAAGGTTAAGCAATCAGATTTGCCGTAGAACGTAGAGGTGAAATACAGCGTAACGAATAGGGTGGTAAAATCGAAACAACTACTGAAGCGGTACCTTCAGTAGTTGTTTCGATTTTACCACCCTATTCGTTTTTAAATTATCATTTAAGAAATGACCAGTACGTCTCTTATAGGCTGCAAGTCCTAAGTCATCTTTTAAAATACGCGACAATATGATTCTAGGTGCTATCTTCATCTTCCGAGATAAAATCTTTTACTTTTTTGGACAGGATTTCTTCGAATTCCCTTACTGCATTTCCGGCACCTTTTTCGTAAGAACAGAAGAAGAACACTACGTGGACGGCCAGATCTTTTTCTGTCACAAACGGAGGAGGTCTCATTGAACCTATTAATAGCCATCGAAATACAACGCCCAGAACAATAGTTTCCTACAAAGCGGACTGTCAAAAGTGAGGCAAGAATGACATCTTTGTATGCGTAAGTAAGTCGTGTTTACGCTCGACGAAACGCACACAAGTAAAAAATAATTTTGCCTTTAAAATAAATTTTACCCAAAAGTAGGGGGTTGAAACGGGGTGCTATGGGGCATGACATTTAAAAAAAAAACACTGATTTTAAATGGAACATTGACATAGCCGAATTTATGAAGTATATGTGTATGCAGCTGGGACTTGTAAAATAAACTAGTCAAAACTTGTCAAGGATCAGTTACCACATAAAGCGCGAATCCGAGCGAGCGGAGCAAGCGTGCCGGGGCAGCGGCCGGCGAGCGCTAGATTATAATTCTGGTTCTAAAATTTTAACAATATCCCCGTATAAAATCTGCAAATATCTCAGTAACGGTGCGTCGGATCCAAAAAATAATAATATTTTGACCTCTAAAAACGGCCAAGTGCGAGTTGGTAAAATTTTTCTCAGTAAAAGTAGAGAAAAATTACAAGTCCCAGCTCCATAAAAATAACGATCGAAAATTCGGCTGTCAATTATATTCCATATAAAATCTGTTAATTTTTGTTTAAGTGTCGCCATAGACCCCGTTACCTGTCCTCTAACCATCGAGTACATACCCTATAGAGCAGCAATACAAACCATCTTTCTCCGAAACTAGTAAGTGATTTTTCACTTACATTTTGTATGAAATGACAGCTCCTGTCAACGCTCGCCCATACAAAAACAGCACAGATACAGATTAAAAAATGGCAGAAAATTTTGTCGAACAAATCATATGACATTTCTACTCTATAGGGTATGTGCTCCATGACTCTGACCGATCGGACCGAGAATCGAACCCGGGACCTAAATAATTCAGTGGTCTCAATGATTTCGATTACTAAACAAAATATAAATTGAAACGTTTCTCTTTTAATAACAACAAAATGTGGGAGATATTTTTTCCCCATACAGGCAACATTTTCATAAAATGTCAAGACTAATTTATTGTGATTTATTTTTATTTTTGATTAATGTTTTACGTAAAAATATACGTTTTAACGCAATTCTTACACGTGAAATGTAATGTTACGATCTTTCTTGTGTTTTCCTGATGTACTGTGACATCCGTTCACTTTGCAAACCGTCATGTTTTTTTTAATATTTCGGGAGCTGTTTGTCACGCGACACGATCTTGAGCACTAACGGGCCGAGTAATAAACTAAGCCATTATGGCTTAGTTTGTATTGCCTCACTTTACGGACGCGGACTTGGCTTTTGGGCGTTCTATTTCGATATTAATAGCCCGGTACACAAACATTTTACTAATACAAAGCGTATGGCGAGTTTGAAAAATGGCATTTGGCTCCATACCTACTTTGTGTAATACAACCAAAGCATTTTGGTTCTCTATCACCCCCACTCCATATTATAAAAAACTAAGAAAACTCAATGAACAATCATATAAAAATGACAGATTCCAAATTCAAATGTAATTTTTGTTTATTTTTAATTGTGACAGTATTTATGGCCAGACTAAGTACTTACATCTGTTTTTTTGTACCTAATGAATAAAATTTTTAATTTTGCTTTTATATTTAGTTGATTACTTTTTTTTACTTTATTACTTTATTTTATAATAAAAATGCACCAGTTAATTTGTAATTATGCTTTTATGTTTAGTTGATTGAAACTTTAGTATTTTGTCATATCACTAGATAATTTTAGTAAAAAGACGTACCTAATAACAAAGAATATTCGACATATACCGGGATTTTGTGATATTCCTGGGGATTTCGTGAAATCCCTGATTTCCATATTTCTCTGCGACATATACAAGTATATCAAATTACGAGCCTATATTACGAATATTGTCAAGAGCACCATGTGCAGATATTTCTGGGGTAGGCAACGGATCTCTGATCTTTAATACAATCTAACAGCTTTTATATTTTGTCTACTTAGTTAAGTTCTGGTGTTACGAAAAACGTAACAGCTGACGAGCAGTGAACAGAACAGAACAAAAGAATGACAACGTAAAAAGAGTAAAAGATTTTTTGGAATGCAAATAAGGTTAAAACCTCCCAACGTTTCTCGCAACGCCAAATTTTCGGGCGCTATTGCAGGACTTGACAATGTAATTTGCCAACATTCATTAAAATCTTATAACGTGCCCGAAATCTGCGTTGTAAATTGTTAGCTTAAATATTATATCATTAGTACTGGCTTAGTAAGTACGAGTATGTATTTAGGATAAGATATTTTAATTTTATAATGGTCGGTGATCCCTGGAGGATTGATTTAAGTGATAAGCAGGGCGTATTTGCTGAGTTAATGTGTTAGTTAGTGTTAGTCTAATTAAGCCCACACTTGTTCGTAAATACTGTTGGCAAAATATCGGTAATTTTCATCTTAAACGGCCATGCTATCGATCAGAAAGTGGCAACACAATTGAATAAATGCTATGCTTTTATATTTAAATGATCGATAGTACCTATGGCTATAGGTTCATACGATTACTACCGTAAATTGCAAAAACTTTAATAAGAAACTGTTACATCTAGATAAAAGAAATATCCTTAAGTAGACACAATTTTAATTGGCTGACAAATAACGTCTTGGAAGATTTTCTGAATCTAAACAATCAAGATTTACGGACCGAAAACCAATTTAGTTAATGCACACGGAAAAAGCACTGCAGTGTAGGAACAAGAGAAAAAATCCGATTCCAATTATGTGGAGCATCGTTTTTAGTGAGCAATTCTTTTAAAAATAATAGGGCCACATCGATAATGCATATTCGTTGGATTGCTAACAACCAAATTTGATTTTAATTAGATTGGGACTAATATAATACTCGTAGTTGCCTGTTTAATCACGAAAAATATTGTTACTTAGGTAATTTGACATCCCAATTAGCGTAGTTGCGCCTAGAACGCAACTTCAATTTAGACAACGTTTTACTCAAAATTTTCTCAGCTTTGGGTGTGTTGGAAGACGCCACAAAAATGTCTATTCCTCACTTCGAGACCATAATGGTGTCTTGTTTGGTGTTGGACGGTGTATATGTACTTTATCGAAGCTGCAGCAGTTTTAATGAATTCTAAGTCTAAGCTAAGAAGAATTGTAGATTATAAGCATTTTAGTTATACTCACTTTAACCATGTCACTATCTTGTCACATGACTGTTTGTTGCCTTATATACATTTTAAAAAAAGAAGAAGCTGTATATTGTTGTTAATTTCATTTTATACTACCTAATCATAATCATATAGTGTTGTTTTATTTGTTTACATGGTCTTAAAAAAATAATTATCAATAATGTCCTCAAATACTTGATGCAATATCTGACCTCCCATTACTTTCTGACTTACTATACTAGCGGTTCGTTCTCGCAAATTGTCAAATACCGCATTCATTGACATCTCCCGTTGCACCTTTTTAAAACGTATCCCAGATATTAGTAAACAGTTTTATTTTTTGCATGTATCTTAAGGAGCCCAAGGAATTGTCATCATGTCAGCCTATTGCAGTCCACTGCTGGACGTAAGCCTCCCCCAAAGAGCGCCAAAGAGCACGATCTGCTGGCTTTTTCATACAGCCACTGCCAAACATCTTCCCAAGGAATACGCTGTTCAAATTTATTTTTCCTGTCTTTCACATTTTATGGTCCTGTGCTTTTTTTGTCAATCAATCTCTCAGTCAGTCTCACCGTATTTATATTTAACCCGACTAGACTACGGCAACGTCAAAAATAAGGGTTATGATTTTAACAATCTATTATGTTTGTTTTTATAGGTATCTATAGACAACGGGGGTTCTATTTATAGCGACTGTGCAATCATTGTATCAGTCGGACATGTCGACAGTAATTGGACAAGCGGACCAAGCTAGCGTTATTTTCAAACTATACTGGGTTACAGGTTCTCACGACTTCCTCCTTCGGGAAACCTCGAAAATGATATTCAGATAGTTTCACAGATTACATTTAAAACTCAAAAACTTATAAAGACCTTCCCTGTACAGAAACTATTGTAACTGGATGGCTGGCTTTTGCGATGCAAGCATACTGTGATACAAGGCTCCGAGTTTAGTGCAAGTAGAGAGTAAAGTTAGATTTACAAACTGTCTAAGTAAATTTTTTATGTAGAAAGTTAACAATACATCGTACTAATCGTACGTTTTAGTCTTTTTTTCGTACACAAAAGGTTTTTAAGTTCAAGCTATTACTATTAGTTTGTACTTAATAAAACTAAACTTTCTTTCTTAATAGATAATACTTGGCATCTGTAGAAATTCTGTTTCTTCTTAGTCGCACACACACACGTACGCACGCAACTACACACACACACGTACTCACGCACGCACAAGCACACACAAACTCAATTAGCAAATGTTTCTTATGCCTTACTAATACCACAGAATACCTAATAGTACTACTAATACCAAACAAAACACGTGTCGTAAATATATTGATGTAAATTGTATATTATTGTGCCGTGTGGGGGCCGTCCCCAGAATACACTTCCCCACCGCCAATAGGAGGCGTGTCGTAAGAGGTGACTAATTCCTGTAGCACGAGACGGGCAGCAGCGTCTTCGTGCGAAATCTTATAAAAAACTGCGCTCGCCAACCCGCCTGCCAAGCGTGGCGAGTATTGGCAATCCCCCCCCGATGATAAGTCATTGGGGGAGGCCTTTGTTCAGCAGTGAACGTCTTATGGCTAAAATGATGATGATGATGATGATGATGAAATTGTATAATGTTCCCCACAGGACAGACTTGAGCATAGTGTAGGAGACCTGCAAGAACTGTCACTGAAACTGTAAATTTGATGGACTTAAACTGATTCTTATTCTAAAAATAGATAATATGGACCTTATGATAGAATCGAACTATACGTGATAATGATCACGACATTAATGTAACCCTTAACATAGCATTACATAATTTAGTAACACGAGTAACCCATTCGCTTCGAGCTACCACTTACCTTAGTTAGCCTATACTAATAAATTTGGAACTTGTCCAAATATGTATGTATACCTTCCTTTATGTTCAACCTATTATTATAAACCCAAAATAGTTTGGAAGTTTAAACTGTCGTACTAGTTTCGTGGACTTGTTAACATATTTCGTGCCATGTAGAAATGGAAGGATATGAAGAGTTAAAGAGTAAGTATATGAACTTTTAATGGGTGGTATATTCGTGTAAAATGTTGTAGAAAGTTGGTATTAGTTTGCTGCAAATATTAGCTGACTATTTTCACTACGGTAAAATACGCCAAATTTTTGATATTTTTACGAAATTGACCCTTAATTAATTACTACTACTATTATGTCATTACTGAAGGTTCGCGTTTAGGTTCCGAAACTTTACATAAGCGAAAGCCGGCCTAAAGAGCAGTTCGAGACTTAATTCCTAGTCGCCAATACATACGTATTTAAAGTTTCATGCTCACTTTCAATACAATGGGCTAGTTTCCTGGGTCAAAAAATAATTATTCTATTTAGCCCGTCAGTTAGATTATCAAAAAATATTAGACCCATAGTTTGTCATTTGTCAATCAAACAAAAAATGACAAAGATAAAGCGCATCAAACTGAGCACGTGACGTCACGTCTAGCTAAAAAGTGTCGCCAGGCGTGACGTTACGCGGAACTTTAACGGGCTATATCTTCATCATGATTTGATTCAGAAAAGAAAAAATACGTGTCTAATATTTTCTGTTAATCCAACTGACGGACTAATTAGATTTTTTTAGGAAACTAGCCTATTGAATACTTTAAAAAGTAAATTATGCCTATGTTGTACGTCCATCTGCAGGGCATAGGCCTCACCTCAACTATGAGGTGGTTTAGTACTCCAGTTGGATTTGTGGAGGGGTGTTATAAAGCCAGTGACTTAAACCTTGTTACACGTTATGTAACATGTTATTTATTAAGCCGCCCTAAGGCCTCTGACTAGGCTTCACGATTAGTAGCAAGGGATATTAGCCGGGACCAACTTTTAACGTGCCTTCCGAAGCACGAAGATGCTTGTGATAAATGTCACTAATATTTTGTTGGAATGGTCACCTATCCAATAACAACCGCGGCGTAGGTGGCTTAACTTTGGTAATCACTATCAAAGCGCTGCCGCCACTGAGTCACAAGCACCTCCATACAATTGAATTAATTCGATTACCATGTAGTGATTTAGTCTATACTTCGGCACTTGCAAGCGCCATTATCAATAACGACATCACTCTTTATTGTTCCGGAGTTGTTTCGTATTTTTTCGCTTGTAGTTCGAAGTTTTTCTGAGAACATAGCTCTGTATTTTTTAAAATTGCGAGCACTACGAAGCATCCATGGTTCCGAACAAATTCAGCAAGGTTTTGAAACACGGAAAACTTTACAATAAAAACTAGTAATTTTTTAGCTAAAAACTAGTTATCGATTTTGATTAAATTCTGTATTTAACGATTACACGTTGTTTTACGTTTTATAGTAAATTAACAAAACGAAACGAAATAAACTTAAAAAAACATTTAATTTTACTTTATAATCCATCAACTAACTAAGTACTGATAGTCTTAGAAAACTGATACAATTCTTGCTAATAAGAAATGGGCAGTTGGTCATTATTCGTTTTAAGCTAGTCTGGGTCGGGTCTAGTTTGGGTCGTGGTTTGAGGAGTATCTTCCCTGAACAAAATATTTTAGACACTAGTTTTTTTCTTGCTAAAAACATCAGACAGTTTGTTGTATGGGGCGTCATTGTGGTAGTGAATAATTGTATCAATTTCAAAGTACACGCTGTGGTTGACATTGCGGTTGGTATAGATCACAGTAGTTGGAAATAAAATAATAAAAACCTTTTCACAGAATAAAATAAGGTCCTAATTTATTTGTTAATTGCAAAGTAGAATCACTATCTAGGTAACAGTGATTCTATTGCTTCAATACTACAACTATGAAATGATACGACCTCCGTAGCCGAGGGGCGAGCATACCAGACTTGGTGTCGCTATCACTGAGGTCCCGGGTTCGATCCCGGTCGGTCAATGTAGGAAAAATAACTTTTCTATATTGTCTCGGTTCTGGGTGTTGTGGTACCGTCGTTGTTTCTGATTTCTGTAACACAAGTGCTTTAGCTACTTACCATAGGATCAGAGCAATGTATGTGATATTGTCCAATATTTATTTATTTTATTCTAGCATTAATATTTTAAAATAACTTTTAATTTTTCCTGCCATACTAACTGAAACATAAGAAAATGTATACGAAAATGTATGTTCAGAATAATATTGACGAGAATAAATCATCTAATGGTCTTAAATTATTAACAATCAATTAGCAGAGCGTATTATGTTATTATTTACTTACGTTATACTCGTAAGCTTACTGCTCGTCAGGGAATTGGATATGAATTATTGGCCAATCAAGCTAAGAGGATAATGATATTATGATTAGCCAAACATCGGCCATAAACCTTCGAAGTGGCTTTCAAGTAAATAGGCTGAAGTGAAGCGTAAAGCAGCAGCGTAAAAATTAACTACTTTAGCAGTATTACTTTAACTGTATTTTGTTTTTTTTACGATTAGGACTAAATGAACAGAAATTTTAAAATATTCGTATAATTTTTTACTTTTTCTATACGAGTTCAATCGGCTGTTTGGTAATTTTGAATGAAAAGTCGAAACATTTTTATGCAAATTTTCAAAAATCATAAAACAAAAGTTATTGACCATGATGACATCATGGTATACATTGTATAGAAAATGTGGTTACAATGTTTTGTTGTATTGTGTTTTGTTGGAATTCATGTTACAATTATTTTGTTTTGTATCTTATCAGGCTCGATAATATTATAACAACAGTTTTCTTATCTAGATACGCGGAAGTGTGTCAAGCCAAGTTCGAGCCAAAAAAAGAGAACTGCGGTGCAGCACCTATTACTATGAATTACCCATGTAACACGAACCATTTGGAACCACTATAGGCTCCTTCATAAATCGAATCTATAAAACGTAAACACACTTAATTTGGTGGCATTTCTCATCAATTAATATAATACAGTCTATTTCATGAATTTTTGCGCTCGTCTCGGCTTGATATTGATATGTCTTATTCACAATGTAAATTCAAATATCAATTGCATGAACAAATATGTCATCATTAATCTAAAAAAAAAACCAAGGCTGGAATTGTCATTTTTCCGTTTACTGAAATTGTTAAGTGTATATTTCAGTTTCCACAGTTTAATTTTATGCATGCTGTGGTGGCATTTAATCAAGGCAACACTATAAACTGTGAAATTTATAAATTGTATTTTGTATTGTCTAGGTGTATGCTTTGTTGGCTGTCCTTAATTAAATTAATAAATAAAATAAATTTACAATTATTATTTTTATTACCGACTGACTGACATAATATAGATTAAAAACAAACTTCCAGGTGGCCGAAAAAAAAACAAATCCAGCTAGGTAATTATGTGAATATCTATGATTCATTTTTTTTCTATTCAATTGATTTTATTATAAAACACGTAACGCCTACGTAAATGTTACGTCTCTCAAAATTATAACAGCAAAATGTTCTACTTTCTTCTTCTTAAATATACTAGAATATGTTAACATCGGCCTCAGGATACTTGATAGAGTCATTTAGTACGTGTGTGTGTGTTAGTGTAAAAGTGAAATCATAAAAGTAATCGTATGTCTCCCCCATGGAACGCTAAAGCCGGCGGCTCTTGGCCGTTCGCATCCAGCGGCTTTCCGCATAGACTAAGTCATCAATCTACCGGGTGAAAGGCCTGCCCACGCTTCTTCTAGTCTTCATGTTCATGGTTACCACTTGAGAACCTTTCTACCCAACGATTTTCTCCGAGCGATGTGACCAGCCTATTGCAATTTTAGTATTGCGATTCGAAGAACTTCATTCGTTGCTGGTCATTACTAGGAAAGAGTTTTTAAGTTATGTTTATCATAAACTTAGTGCCTAAAGTTTAACAGAGTTTTTGGGTGATATTTTAGTATACAAATGTGTAAATATACAGTGCTTGTAACTAACAGAGAAACGGATTTTTCATTAAGACAGCTTGTCGATGGCAGTTTAGACAAAACACCAATGTTTACTTATTTGTATGAGAACTTTGTGCCCTAGGGCTAGATTGTTTGTATCAGACAATTAACATCGGAATGTTAATTAAACCAAGTGAAATTGCGTTAGAGTTGTTTGAGGCTTCTTCTATGTAATGTGTTTAAATTAGAACTGGAGCAGTCCTTTACAAAATATTACTCTAATTCGTTTTTCATTTATCTCCGTTGAAGGATGCTTAAGCTTGGCTTTTGGGCATTAATTAATTTCTGCAAATGTTTGCAGTCAACAAAATGATTAACCTTTGATTTCTATTTTAAGGTGTTTTTGAAGTTTATAAATATTAGACAGAAATTAAAGAAGAAACAAAATATTATTAATATGATTAGACATACATGCATAATTTCCAACAAAACTACGTAATCTACTGCTGATATACGACTAGTTAATCGTACTATGATCAATAATAAATATAAAGTTGTTTAAAAAAGTGCAACAAACAACATTTTTACATGTACTGAATTCTAAACTCGAAGGATTCACTATTAGCCATTCAAGAATTCCACTATTTACCTCCTGGCTCCAAAATGAAATCATCATCATCATCGTTTCAGCCCTAGGACGTCCACTGCTAAACATAGAGGCCTCTCCCAGTAACTTCCAGATTTGCCGGTTGCAGGCGGCCTGCAACCTTTGCCAGGTCGTCGGTCCACCTTATGGGTGGACGACGCTGCGCTTGCCGGCACGTGGCCTCCATTCCAGAACCTTTCTGCCTCATCAGCCGTAAGTAATTGTATGTGCCCCGCCCACTGCCACTTCAGCTTGCTAATCTGTTGCTATGGCTAAATCAGCGACGTTTGTTCGTCGATCTTCTCATTTCTGATTCGATCTCGCAAAGAAACACCGAGCATAGATAGCCCTTTCATAGCACGCTGTGCGACTTTGAGCTTTCTTATGAAGCCCATAGTGAGAGGCCACGTTTCAATTCCGTAGGTCATCACTGGCAACACAAACTGTGTAGACTTTCGTCTTTAGGCACTGAGGTATTTTAGACGAGAAGACGTTGTGTAAAGTAGTTTCCCGAACGCTGTCCAACCAAGTTGGATTAGGTCAATTGCTTTCTCAAAATTGGACTAAACCAACTGGATCACTTGTCTCAGGTAGACATATTTGTCAACAATTTCGAGAACAGAGCTCCCAAGATACTGGGTAGGACGCAACATGGGCATTCGACATGACCTTTGTTTTCGTTTCCGTGCAACATAAATGATGCTATATTTCAGGACTAGCTGTTACCCGCGACTTTAGCCGCGTGATCTATATACATTTGGTTCGGATTGTTTTCACGAACTCATAGATAGGTTTTCATTTTTTGCGCTGTACTCTTAATTCTTTTTTTAAAATAAAGGTAGCCTAAGTTAATGCTTATGACACCAGCAGCATCTGGCAGTGAAAGATCCATCAAAATCAGTTTCGGAGATCAGCTGGAACAAACTAAAAATTGTATATTATATATACCGTCTATACTTTCATAAGCATTTAGTAAAAAAAGAAGAATAGGCACTATAATTTTATTGTAAAATTGTATAGATGTGGTTGTGCTAATTTAATATCCTCTTTATCACCACAGTGCGCAATGTGCGCATCGACATTCAAGGATTCTTCGCACAAAAAATATTCTTGGTTCTTCAACTTAGTCGGAGCGTTGTCTATCAGCAGTCAGACAGTTAAGTGACAATACTCGTAGATAGATGTACATCTACTGAAGATATACGAGTATTCGTATATCTTCTATTTATTCTACACCATCCAAAGTAGTTACAGTTGATGTTTACGGAAAGATGTACAATTTAGGAGTCTTATAGTCAATAGTAACTTCTTTTAGACACTGTTGTGTAGGTAACAAATAATAACAACTTTAGCACTATGTTATACTGGTTTAGCCTTATATCTATAAATATAAAAATGAATCTATGTTTCCCTTGGTCATCGCATCACGCGTGAACTGATGGAACAATTACGCTAATTATTTTTTGTTGTGTTAATTATTGTCAGGAGAAGGTTCTTTTGCAAGAAAACAATTAAGAAATTGCGCAGAAAATTATTTATGAATAGAGTAAAGACCACGGGAATGAAGTCGCGGGCAACAGCTAGTTTTTAAATAAATTAGTAAGAAGACAACATAGTTTTTGTGTTTTTCTGTCTTAACCCGTTACTACGTATAAATACTTGTACTTATTTGTTTTGTGTTAGGTACGAGGATAGAACCATAAAGCAAAGAGACAAAATGGTAATTTCATACTTATAAAATCTAAAGCTTGTTTAAAATAAATACTTTTTCCCAAAGACAAACAAGCAGAGCAAAAGCGGGATGAGCAATAACAACACGGAAATGAACTTCTATTACGACCGGCGCCTGTCAGTGGTTCTGACGTTGAAAAAGGTTTTATAGAAAGAAGAAACGGCGTCACACGCGCAATACAGGGTTCCGTAACAAGACGTTAGGTTTAGCTTAAGACATCAGGACCCTAAAGTCAGCGGATTTCAGTTACAATCTTATATTTTAAGACGTTTACTACATTTCTATAAACAGCCACTTTACCGATTTTCAACTTAAAGTTGAAAACATAGTGTTTGATATCAATTGTGAAAATTTTAGGTTTGTGGTTGCCTGTAGTACCTACCTAGAAGATTGTACATTGATAATTTACCATACCTACTGAAATATTGTGCTAACATAATGTACCTAGTAAATGATGTCGATGTAGGTACGTAGTACATACGGACGTACGCAAATAAATTTGTACATTTGATATTGTTATTTATTTAGATACAAATTTATTTTAGTACTTTATTTTCATCGTCGAATCGTACTTATAGATATCTACACGGTGTAAAAAAAGTAGCCTGAAACCAGGATTCTTTACATTAAAGCAAGTTGAATAAAAAAAAAAAAAACTGGCAAATGAATTTTATTTTTTGGTATGATAAAAAATACCTAATTTCTAACACGCAATGTATAGCGCAGCAACAGACTGTGCCTCACGCACGTGTATGAGTGAGCGCAACACAGCAAGCTCGCTGTGCATGCACACTTAAAGGCCAGTGTGGGCAGTTGTGTGCGTGCGCGCGATTTATTGCAGGCATGCTCTAAGTATTTTTATGAAAGAGTTACTGAACATTTCAACTAAACAGAACTAATATTTATAAAAATCTTTAATAATATTAAAGTAACTTTGACCGTATAATTGTTATTTGAATATTTCGGTAACTAGTCATTATTCAGGAATGATGTAAAAGAAAAAAAAATGTAGTAATGGGTAGAATATGTGGTGTTCGGCTTCGTTAAGCTTTTTTTTACACCAGATATAATCATGCCGACTTCACTCTTTGGAATATTGAGAAGCTGCAAATGACACAGGGACGGACTGATTGAAAGGTTTTGTTTTTTCCAATAAAATCCAGAACCCAAAAAATAAACCCTTTCGGGAAAAAGGGGTTAAGAAACTGTTTACATAAATATCATGGCTACATTACAATATGTAAAGACGTAAAACAAATAAAAATAAATTTGCGTCGGATAACTCTACTACGAGTATTAGACTTTTTATATAAGGTGCTTCATAAATATCTGCAATGGCTGAAATAGGTAAAAGTATTGCTGATATAGATTACGATAGTGAAGAAATTTTATGTCCAGAACATCATTAATTTTTTCATTAAAAAAATTATATTAAATAAAGATTATGCTTTATTCTGTCTCAAACCGTCCACATCTGTCCAAAAATGCTAACGTTTCACATTATACCGCTCCCGCGCAGTGTCAAGGGCGGATGAAGAAGTGTGTTATGCAAATTGAAGCAAGTATCCATTTATTTACTGTCTTTTCGCAAATAATTAATTACCGATCCGGGGCACGTAATTCCTTCACTATCGTAATCTATATAGGCAATACTGTTACCCATTTCAGCCATTGCAGATATTTATGAAGCACCTTATATAAAGGCCTGTGTTTAGAATGAGAGTAGTTTTTCAATAATACTACTTGAATCAAGACGTAACAAATAGTTTTATGGTTTTTCAAAAGTAAGCAACTTATTTGATTTCGTACCCGGATAAATTGAATGTTATACGTCTGCGGAATCTACATTATAAGCTTCGAGTACACAGATCGTTACGCGTCTGGATTTTTGGAATTCTATACAGGGTGTTCAAAAACATATGTGCTTGCATATTAATGTAATGGTAAATCATTATTTTCATAAAAATATTAACATGCAAAATGGTTTTAAAAAAATAAAACCAAATTATTAATATCAAACTAACCGTTTCGTTACATAGTCGTTTCGTTAAAAATAAAATAAGTGTTTAGTTTTTCATTACAAAAAATATAGCATACTCCTAAATTATTGATTATCAACTTTTCTTTTTCAATTATCAGAATTCAAGTGGTTTCATTTTTCACTCAAGCAAGGTGTTTTTCAAGTACAGACGATAGCAGGTCAACCTACCGAAAAAGTTAAAGATCATATCGATGGTCTAGAAGACAAATGTGCTAATTACAAAATTTTGATAATGTAACACTATAATGTCAAATATATTAAATGAGCATGCAATACTGTTCGTACTTATCCAAATGCCATAATTCCGTTACTTTTTTTACCTAAATAAGTAACAGGCATTTCTATTTACAGTTTTATGTTATAGTATCTAGAAGTTTTGAATCATTAAACAGTCAGTCAAAAAATTGGTTGGTCTGTAATTAGCATATTTGTCTTCTAGGCCATCGATATAGCTGATTTTCAACTTTAAGTCCGACACGTAGAGATCAATATCAATTGAGAAAATTTGACTTTTTGTAGGTTGGCGTGCTGTTGTCTATACCATAATGTGATTACTGTGTTGACTTGTTCTGATACAACACTACATGCAAGGTCCAAACATTACCCATGTATTTAGTACTAAACACCATTTCTAGTTTGATAAATTAACTTTTTAGACCACAAAAGAAGTTTTATCATTCTTTATTTTATGTAAAAAAGGAAATAAGGAAGAAAGTATTTTGCGGAGTGCCGCTAGCGAGTGTTTGAGCAAACAATGTCTTCTTTTATAATTGTTTGGACTTAGTTATGTTTTTACAAAACACAAACAATTTGGTTAAATAATACTTGTTACAAGCAATCTTTACCCCTACTTATCTGACGAATTCCCGGAACGAAGCTGAAAGCGATTAGGCTTTTTGTGGACATACCTTAAAAACGTTTTTTTAGTCATTTACGAGATATAAGGCTGTTTATCCACAGCCGATAACAGTGTCGCGAAAATATCGGTGGACAAAAGGCCTTTTTCATAGAGTTGGGCTAACACAGATGCACTACATGATGCCGCATTTGACGACCGTCTGGTGTAGTGGTTCGCGCTCTGGGCTACAGCCAGCGGTTGCGGGTTCGAATCCTGCAAGGGGCAAATGTTTGCGTTATGAGCACGATCATTTGTACCTAAGTCATGGATATTTATAAATGTATTTAAGTATGTTTGTCCCTTATCTAGTCGCCATAGTAGTAGCTTTGCTTAGTTTGGGGCAAGCTAATTGGTGTGATTGTGGAAACAATATATTTATTTATTATTTATTGTCACGTTACAACATCGCCACTATCGGTAGTCGCGTCGTATAAAACTACATTCAACCTAAAGATTGACGACACAATATCATTGTAGTACGGTGACAATGCGTTCAATTAAAGTATAATTCCCATTGTAGATACGAAATGGAAAATAATGGATGAACCCTT
Source organism: Anania hortulata (assembly GCA_963576865.1). Taxonomy (NCBI): domain Eukaryota; kingdom Metazoa; phylum Arthropoda; class Insecta; order Lepidoptera; family Crambidae; genus Anania; species Anania hortulata. The sequence continues at coordinate 7,107,582 of OY756400.1, forward strand.
TTGTTATTGCTTTTCCGTCTCTTCTTCATGCATATTCTTGAAATACTATATTTGTACGAGTTACGATCGTACATTTTCCTGATTGCCCAGTTAGCGACGTAGATGATGCGAATTCTGGAGTGAGTGATCTTTTATTTTTTAACTAAATCAAAAATAAATTAAGTCAAAAATTATCAAAACTTATAGCTAAAATCCAAATATTTCAAACTTGATTTAGTACACGTGTACACCGTACAGGTACAATATTGTTTCGAATTGTGATATTAGTCTTTCTGTTATAGTCCAAAAAAACCTTAAACTTAAATTCTTTCATATAAAACTAAGTATTCATCTGGCTTTTACCGTTTATAAAATAAAATTACAAGAACGTGAAAGTACCTACTTATATGTAATAGCTTCCTTTCAAAGTCAGGCAAGAGATTCAGGAAACACAATAAAATCTTTAAATGGTATGAATTCCTGCATGTTTCGCGCGCGAGTGCCTTCTCAATGCAATATTTTATTATGTACAGTCAGAATCATAAGACAATAAATCAGCCTTTTTGATACATTGTTCTAAAAATTTACAAGCAAAACGTTCACTGGTTTTATTTTGTGTAAAGTAGGTAGGTTCTTAAAGTAGAATTGCTCAAAGTGCGTTAAAAAATAAATGAAATAATTTCACGGACTTCATATATTTTATAAGTATAATAAGCCCACATGAATCTGTTTATAGACCTCTTTACGCCTCTCCTGTTTTCCGCCGCCACACTCGATCCTGAACTACCTACTTAACCTTTTCCACAGTTGTTAACGACTTGAAGTTATAAGTGGCTCCATCTTTTATAATAGCATCTAAAACTTGGTTAATAATATGATAATGACATAGCGCATTTGCATAAGTAAGAAAAATTTGTAAATTATTTTTCTCTACTACTGAAGAGTTTTGATGCAAACATAAACAGATGAAAATGTTTACTTTGAAACTTTCGCGTTGCATGATTAATACACACTAAAACGGGAATCAACGCGATTACTATTTTGTACATATTTCGTGTTAATTCCCGTTTTAGTGTGTAGATAAAAATGTTTATTAGAAAGAAAAACACGTAATTATGGAAAGGAGGTTAACTATGAGTGTTTATATTAGTAATACTTCAACCATGTTTCGTTGTTTTTGTAAGAGTTGGACGTAGAACAAACTGTTTATAGTAAGACTCCCGAGAACTTACAATTATGTACTAATATGATCAAGTAGTCCACGTCAGTCCACTGCTGGACATAGGCCTCTCCCAATGCACGCCACTGCGCCCGATCCTCGGCTACTCTTTTCCATCCACTGGCAGCATTGTGTACGCGGTCTCCACTCAAGAACACGTCTACCCCATCAGTTTTCGATTCTACGGCAAATGCGACCAGCCCAATGCTACTTCGGTTTGCTTATTCTTTTGCTATAATTGTTTCAGTAAAACGGTTTAATCCGTCAGGAATTATTTAATTTAATAATTTAAGCATTTTTGGGGGTGACTATACATTTCCGGGCTTAAGAACAATATTCAGCAATAGAATGTATCAAATTTAACGGTAATGTCTAAAAAGGATTTTGTGATTTCATACGTGTCAGCCGGCAATGCGTTGTACAGGAAGTTAAAAGAATCTGCCTAGGTGTTATGGTTAAAATGCGGGCTCATTACTTAAAGGTCCTGGGTTTCAAACCCACGACTTCTGAGTAAAGAGCCCTTCTGAGAGAAGAGAAGGTTTAGTGTGAAAAAAAACTTCCAATTTTACAGTATATAATTACTGATTACAACATGTAAAATATAAGTTTTTATAGAAGTTTGTTAACGTTATTTGTCGTAATGAACGCGGAATTCATAATTTTGATTGGACACTTTTAATACTAAACTTAACTATTTTTTGTAATTTTTTTATAGCGTAAGTGTCATATTTTAAATCCTAGTTTAAGGTCAGTTCCGACGTATTTTAGACACTACTACCAACAAATACTAAAAAATACTAAAATAAAAAATATAAATTCTCAAAAGTTTAAAAATTGCCATGTCTCTCAAACTAGAAAACTTTAGCTATTGGAAAGTAAGGTCCAATAATTAGCAAATGACCTCCTCTATATGCGAATCAGCTATAGCCAGTTCAGTTCCAGTCACCCTGTATACAGGTTACAATAACTGCTGAAGTAATCTACCGTTTCAGGTGATTTTACGTGACTCACAGGCGGCACGTTCACGACGATAGTACTCGTATATTATCAGCGTTGTATATTATTGTAGTACGCTCTAAGCCATACTGATTATAGGACCTTGTCGCATTGAGGCATTGCGCAAACGTAGTCACTTTTTGTTGCCGTCACAGCACAGGATACCGTGAGTGCTATGTCCGGTGACGGTAACCGGACAAAGTCGCGTGTCTAGTTTTTACTACTGGAGCAGGCAGCCGTTCCGTGCTTGTTTTTCAGAGTGTCAAGACAGTCACGGGTCACGCACGATGGATAAAGGGAAATTTATGTTTTCTGTTAGTTGCATGCAGCTACTTTAATACTCGTAAGATTTGTATGTATATTACTAATAATAGTATTAATAATTTAAAAATGTTGCATGATGTTAACTAAAATTCGGCATACGTTTAGAAAATAACCGTTTATGTTTCCAAGAGATGATATGATTAATTCCTCATTAGTTTAAGTAGATGTAGACTAAGTCAAGGGCAAAAGCTAAATAGAATAAATAGTACTTACTTGAGTCTTTAACTAACCAATTTTAAGATTTATTCATTTTCTCACAAGCATACTCGTATTTTCAATGCCAAAATAATTCTCAAGTATTTTCTCTTACCTCTAAGACACAGATCAAAGTACTGTTTTATGATCTAAAAAAACAGCAAAAATGTTTCTTACTTTATTAGGGTGAGTAAATAACTAATGTACTAGAAAATAAGAGCCTAATATTAAAATTAAATCATACTTTATAGCCTACAGCTCGTGGGCTTCGATGTAAGTTAACGTGGCCAATTTAAATTTATAAAACCCGGCCAAGTACGTGTCAGGCTACGTGCAATGTGGTATTTTTGCTACCTGCTTTACTTATTAACAAAGTTTTATTTCAAATTAACTCGATAACGTGTAAAGTCTACACGTGATACTTTTTCTTTAAACTTCGGTAATTAAACTACAATACTCGTAACTTTTTTCACATTTTTTTTTACACAATTTTACAATATAATATGTATACCCTTACAAAATTACGGCTTTCTAGTACTAAGAGTATAAGTCCACCTGTCTGTCTGTCCGTCCGTCTGTCTGTCTGTTCGTCTGTCCATCTGTCCGTCTGTCCGTCTGTCCGTCTGTCCGTCTGTCCGTCTGTCCGTCTGACCATCTGTCCGTCTGTCCGTCTGTCCGTCTGTCCGTCTGTCCGTCTGTCCGTCTGTCCGTCTGTCCGTCTGTCCGTCTGTCCGTCTGTCCGTCTGTCCGTCTGTCCGTCTGTCCGTCTGTCCGTCTGTCCGTCTGTCCGTCTGTCCGTCTGTCCGTCTGTCCGTCTGTCCGTCTGTCCGTCTGTCCGTCTGTCCGTCTGTCCGTCTGTCCGTCTGTCCGTCTGTCCGTCTGTCCGTCTGTCCGTCTGTCCGTCTGTCCGTCTGTCCGTCTGTCCGTCTGTCCGTCTGTCCGTCTGTCCGTCTGTCCGTCTGTCCGTCTGTCCGTCTGTCCGTCTGTCCGTCTGTCCGTCTGTCCGTCTGTCCGTCTGTCCGTCTGTCCGTCTGTCCGTCTGTCCGTCTGTCCGTCTGTCCGTCTGTCCGTCTGTCCGTCTGTCCGTCTGTCCGTCTGTCCGTCTGTCCGTCTGTCCGTCTGTCCGTCTGTCCGTCTGTCCGTCTGTCCGTCTGTCCGTCTGTCCGTCTGTCCGTCTGTCCGTCTGTCCGTCTGTCCGTCTGTCCGTCTGTCCGTCTGTCCGTCTGTCCGTCTGTCCGTCTGTCCGTCTGTCCGTCTGTCCGTCTGTCCGTCTGTCCGTCTGTCCGTCTGTCCGTCTGTCCGTCTGTCCGTCTGTCCGTCTGTCCGTCTGTCCGTCTGTCCGTCTGTCCGTCTGTCCGTCTGTCCGTCTGTCCGTCTGTGCGTCTGTCCGTCTGTTCCGATTTGACTACGGAAGCCTAGCAACATTTTAAAAACTAGCATCTGCGTTGTGTTGCTGCAAAATCGATTTTCAATTAATCGATTGTCACCGACCCGAATATTTAAAAAATCGATGAGACCAATAGTATCGATAATACCGATCCAACTGATAATTTCGAGATTAGTTTATCGCCAATAGGTTATAATCGAGTAATCGATTTTAATTTTCTAGTACACAATACTATTGATTACATCTACTAATGCTATTAGCAAATACAAAAGTTTTTTCCTATGATGTATAGAATATGTGGTTACAAGGCTATCCTTGAATTACGGGACATACTGTATAAGTAACTATACAAATACTAATACATACCTCAATAAGGCAATCTTCTTTTTGCAAGAACAATTTTATTTCAAATTCAAATTCAAATTCAAATCTTTATTAGTGACAACAAGGCCCAATTTGTTAGTAACAATAACTTAACCTATGTTAGTACTTAATTTCTAACAACGATTTGGTACGTTTGGCTAGAGCCCAGACAAGTGGGCTGTCTAGCCGATCGGCTATCGCGCGCAGAATGATGTTGGGGCTGCCGCGCAACCTGCGCAAGAGTGAGCCAGATTTTTTTCGCCAAGTGGCGTCAAAACCATCTGTCCGGGCCTCGGCGAACATTGATGACGCGCTACAAAAGCGCGGCAGCCGCAACAACGCCCTGAATGCGTTGTTATATTGGACCCGCAGAGCATTGTAAGCCCTTTGGGTATATTTGAACCACAGAGACCCAGAATACAGTGACGTACAATACGCTTTGAACAGCGTTATCTTGACTGCTGCCGTGCATCGTGAGAACCTGTGGATCAGCATGTTCGCCCGGACTGACAAAGCTCTGCGTTCCCTCTCCATGTCTACATCATCCTTCAGATCGTCTGTTACCAAGTGTCCAAGATATTTGAAAGTGTGTACCCTGTTTATCGGCTTATTATTAAGTAAAAATGGTGGTATACTATAAGGGCACTTGGTACCCGCCCTGAAGACAATGTACTCCGTCTTTTTCACATTGTATACAAGGCCGTTTGACGCAGCATACAACTCGCACACCCCAAGCAACCTACGGAGTGCACAAACCGAAGGGGCCAGCAGCACTAAGTCGTCCGCGTAACTTATGTTGTTAAAACATACACCGTCAACGAAGCACCCTGCACGCGTACCACTGAGTCCCTCGATCAATGCGTTCACATACAGGCTGAAGAGTATGGGCGAGGTCAGGCCCCCCTGCCTCACCCCGCACTCCGGCCTGCACGGATCCGAAAGCTTCCCCGCCCAGCGCACCCTGCTCTCCTGATTCAAGTACCAGTATCTAATGATGAATGCGAGCTCTGGCGGCACCGTAGTCTCCTTCAACTTTTTCCAAAGTATGTCGTAAGACACAAGGTCAAAGGCCCTGGACAAGTCCAAAAAACAAGCATAGATAGGTGTGTGCCTATCAGTGTAATACTTGACAGCGTGCTTTAACCCCAATATGGCCGCTTCAGTGGACAGCCCAGACCGGAAACCGAACTGAGCATCATGCAGTTTGACATGCCTGTTTAAATATGAGTTGAGCACGCCATCAAGCACCTTTGCTATGATGGTAGCTAGCGAGATCGGCCTATAGTTTGAACTGTCCGACACATCTCCGGTTTTGCATTTCACTATCGGTACCACCAGGGTCCGCATCAGTTCCGGAGGCAAGTATGAATGGCCAATACACAAGTTAAACAGAAGAGCCAGTGCACGGGGCAAGTGGGCTCCAGCATACCTCAGATGCTCGACGCTGAGCTCATCGTGACCGGGCGACTTGCCTCTTGTCATCTTCCTTAAAATGAGCTGGATATCTTTCGCTAGGACAACGGTTGATACTTTGGAACCCTGAGGCCCAGCGCCGAACATCCGGCATGAAGGCCCTAATGGAGACTTGACAGCAAATTGCTCCCTAAAACTATCAGCTATATCCTTAGGATCGGATACTCCGTCGACACTCACGGGAATGCCAGCTCTAGAATTCAGCCGGTTTGTGCTTTTCCAAAAGCTTTTAAAATTAGAGTTGGAATGATGTTTGGCTAAGGTGTCCATAATTATTTGCTGCTGATTTTTTTGACACCATTTGAGTTTTCCTTTAAAGATCTTTCGCGCGTTCATCATTGCCTCAAATATGACACCGTTTTTTGGTTTATCATGCCATAACCAATTCTTAAATTCTAGTCTAGCACACTCGTGAGCTTCGCTAACATGCTTGTTCCAACCTGCCAAAGGTTTTTTTCCCTTTCCTGACCTATTTATAAAAGTACTAGACGCACTAGTGCATAGAATATTCACGATCTGGCCATACATGTCATTAATAAGCTTTTTATGATGCGGTTGATTACAATATTTGCCACAACAATTTTGCATTTGAATAGGTAAGTCGATTTGTTTTAGCTTGGAATGACATAATTTTTTATAATCAATACATTGTGTCTCATTTCTCTCTCCCCATCGTATTCTATTAAAATCGGGCTGTTCAATAGTTCTCTTCTGCCTAGTAATATCAAAATTACAAATAGTCACTAAAGGTACGTGGTCCGACCAGTAGACATCGTGCCTCACATACACGTCAACTACACAGTTCAAGGCAGCACTTGTCACAACGGTGTGGTCCAGCCAGCGCTTACACCCGTGAGCCTCACTAATAAAAGTAAACGTACCTGCTGGCAATTTTGCAGTGTCCACACAAGTCCAATTTTGTTCCACGGAAAAACTTACGAGCTGATGGTAAAAACGCTCACCAGGGTGAGCGTTAAAATCACCTAGTATCAACACGGATTCGATTCCGCTGTCTTCGATTATGGCACTGATGGAGCTAAAACAGTCCGTTAGCTCAGGTACGTTCTCTGTGCAGTCCGTGGGCATATACACACTAAACACTAGCACTGATCTACCACTCATTTTGATACGTATAGCCGCGATACGTGGGTTATCGCACCGCACCACCGAAACACATGGAAACACCTCCTTACGCCATAACAGCGCGACTCCACCAAAAGGACGACCCTTCAGAATACCCGCGGCTGCGTCCACGGCCGAGGTCCCCGTACTCCCGAAGTCCTCATGCACGCTTGCCAGAAAAGGAAGGTCGCCTTGCAGCAGCCACGTCTCTTGCAGCGCGATAATTTTATGTGTAGATATATTTTTTACTTAGAGCAAGTGATTTCTTATTCAGTCGAGCCAGAAAAATGGTGAAAATCACTTGATAGGGACAACCCGATTCCACTAAAGCGCTTTATATTCCACTACTTATCGGTTTATATATTTTACTTTCCCGCCAAGGGCTTGCAAAGTTATGATCGTAGAGAAAATTTGCAAATATAATTCAGCCCTGAATCTTTGTATACGTTTTTTCGAGACGTGGCAAAGGCTTTACCGAAAAGTTCCGTCATGTGAAAATTATTTGGCAAGATATCTTTATATTTTGTAATAAATATGAGGCTACGTTATATTATGAAAGTATTTTTTTTGTAGAGACAATATTTGGGATTGCTCTTTCTAACTATTTTGAATACAGAACAATTGACACGCTACGCTTCGCTACATTCAGTGATTTTGAAGACCTATACAGACAATTTGATGTCATCATTATCTTAAATATGTCAAAACTAGCTGTTGCCTGCAACTTTCGTTCGTTCACCATCTTTAAAGTATCCTGTATCCTTTAGGAACCGCATATTTTTCCGTGATAAAAATGATCCTACCTACTATTCTAGGATATACCTATTATTGTGCCTAATGTGATCTAGGTCCGTTCAGCCGTTCTGGCGTCATTGAGTAACAAACATCCATCCATCCAAACGTTCACATTTTTCAATATAAGGAAGATGGGTGTTTAATTAATGAAACAATCCGATTGGGCATAGAGCGTGCTTCCCTGTTCGGGTCAATTCAGATTTTTTTTCTAAAGTGACTTGGGTTTGGGTGTGCCTCCTAACACAACACACCTCGTAACACAAGGACGTTGATTCCTTACTTCGAGATCATGACAATAAAGAATATGCATGTAGAAATATATTGTTTTTACTTTACGTATAAGATATTATTAGTGCTAATAGTGAAAACAAAATAGATTTTAGGTAAACTTAATACAGTAATTAAAATCGAGGTATACCTGTCTCCTTCTAAAACAACTTTTACTATGAAAAATGTATGGCGGACGTGTACATATCGCATCTCCTTGTCTAGCACGCAACTTTATTAGGTAGTCAGGTATTAATCTTTATTTTTCTAAAATTCTTTAAGTTTTATTATTTATAATTAAGTTATATGTTAAGACCAAATAAAAATATATGCATATTACCTATTGGTTTGTTGTCTGGCGCATATTTGCTACTTTATTCTGAACAAACAACAGATGGTAAACCATCTTTTTCTTGAAGAAAGTAACTTAGGGTATTTGTAAACCCATTACACATCTTTGTAATGCTAAAGAAACATATAACATACCTACAATCTTCTAATAACGCTAGCAAACCTAAATAATCCCAAGCAGTCTAACAAAAGCTCCAAAGTTGTATAATATTTTAACAACGGTGTCAATATGGCTTGATTAGCTGAATATTAACTCTTAATCGAATGCGAGCTTAATGAGACTAAAATGATTGAGGTTTTATGTTATCGTACTTAATAAGATTTTTTGTTTACTACTTGTTGTTGATTGAACCAAAAAAATACAATAGATTTAACTGTTTTTTTTACTGTTTTGAAGACTTTAAAGGCTTTTCTTAACACCCTGTTTATTCTTTGCTCTCGGAGTTTAAAGTTATTTTTTAATATTTCAATTATATTTGGTAATGGTGACCTATCGCCTGACCATGTCCTACGGAAAAACGAACGCAATCGATACATAATTGACGTCCCTGAGGTAGCTGTGCGATTCGGGAGCGTTATAAATATAGGGCTGTAAGTATTTGGGCTACAAGAAATATGCATAATTTATCCTGTTTCTAAGGTATCTTCCAGCTGGTCTTCAGAAACTATGTCAATATTTTTATTGTGTTCAAGTAACAGTTAATACACACTAAAACGGGAATTAACGCGATCAGCAATAGGTACATGTTTTACCTTTTATTTGCCTGACGTTTCGACCGGGTTACACCGACCGTGGTCACAGGCTGACTGAGACCAAACACGGTGGCGCCATCTGTGATTAGCTTTGCCTGTGCTTCCCTATTGGTGTGTTTTCGGGCACATATATTTATTACTAGCTGCTGCCCATCGACTTCCTTCGCGTGGCCTTCAATTGATTTCAGGAACCTTCCCTGGCGTGCGCACAATAATGATCAGATTGATGAAACTTTGGTGAGTTGGTGAGTATGTGTTTGTTCTTTTTTTTATAATTTAGAGTATATTTTGATAAAATTACACCTGTAACATTATTTTATTAAGGGTAAACCGTCCTCCATCCCTGTTGAAGGTTTAATCACTTGAGGCACGATTCAATAATAACTCGTGTTAGTCATAAAATAGTCATTTATTCAGTTTAAGCACTCTACCGGGCACTTCTACTTATAGATCCAACAACATGTAATTACAAATTACATTAAAAGTTTAAGATGTACAGATAAAATACATCCTATATACTTTCTCACAGGGCCGTCAAATTAATGTGTTTTTTTTTTGTTATATTTTAGGTTTTGGAGCATATTTTGATGAAGTTTTCGACTGTGCGTCTTTTTGAAATGATATAATTTAGTTTATTACATATTACATTGACTTGTTTTGTAACTAGATTCGTATTAAGAGTTCATATACCTACTAAGGGTAGTCCAACACTAAATAAGAGAAATCCGTGACAAAAGTGTTTCAACGTTATCTCTACAATATCATCATCATCATCATCAGCCTCTAGAAGTTCACTGCTGGACATAGACCTCCCCTATAGAACGCCACAGCGAGCGGCTCTAGGCCGTTTGGATCCAGCAACATAAGTACCTACTTACACATTATTTTCTCAAAATATTATTCTTTGTACCCAAAAATAAAAATATACATTCGCAAAAAAAAACTGTAAAAATTTATTTAAGGTGCAAAAACCATCGTTGGGTGCAACGTAAATTTCACCAAAAAATAAATTCACTTGACGTGGGAGCTATCTTGTGATAGCCTTAAGTATTAGTACCTATATAAAATAATTTTATTGAAGAATCACACGAATTATTTACGTTTAAACTGAGCAGAGTGTGTACTATGGTGACAAGATAGAGGATATACACACTGAAATGTATGTAATAACGACCATGACTCAAGTTCAAATGATCAAGCTCATCACATAAACACTTGCCTATAGCAAATTCGAACCGTATCGCCTATAGCTTTGTAATCTAAAGCATAGGCCTTCTATGCCATAGACCACTAGATCGAGACCATCGTTAACAATGGTAAATTAATAATAATGTCAATTATAATTAAACTGCTAAATTTTTGAACCTACAGGGTTACATTGCAAAGGGGTGCCAAATTTAAAAAATAAGATCTGTGAAACAATAAAAATGAAGCGTCTTATTAATCGTTATTATTTTTAAATAAGATCTGTGAAACAATAAAAATGAAGCGTCTTATTAATCGTTATTATTTTTAATAATCGTGTTACGAAAAAAAATACTTTAAAATATCCGAAAATAAAGCCAAAAGAGAGATTACGAAAGCCGCGCGGTCATTTATCAGAGGCGTAGGTACGGCGAGCCTACAAGGACCTTACGCAGTGCACATACGGTGCAATTTTTTCATGAATGATTTAAATTGTCTACGCGTATGAATTTTAACAGCGGATAGGAATAATTAAATGTGAAAAATGTTTGTTCTTTGCATAGTTCGATTAAGCAACTGATTCTGAGTCACTCCTAAAAATTTTGGCACCCCGTTGCAATGTAATCCTGTATATTCCTTTGCCCAAACCAAGTGAATATTTTTGTCCTATAATTTATTGAATTTAATTTTAATAGAAAACCAACAAATTTATATTAAACAATGTAAAATGACATTTTTTTTCGGCAAACTTATAGTGTTCTCCTCTAAGTAAATACGTTTACAGATATCTATAAAATATAAAATTCAATAAAGCTATGTATTTACGAAGTAAACTTACCTACACGGCATTTCTCTATTACTAAGTCAATCCTTATTAAACAAGTCAAACTACACTTGGCTAACTTTTCAAAACTTCAGTAACAAACTTAATTCAAATCATTTTCATAGTTAAAATATTAATTTGCCTGAGACGTCTAAAGTCGACTTTGTAATGTAATGTGTAATAAACTTTCAACCTAAAACTAATCTCCCATAATCAAAAAATTGTATGGGTTACACTGTAATTTAAAAAATTATTGTGGTGAGAAAAAAATACATTATTTTATTATATTTAACTATCCTCCTATGATTACTCTATGATTAAATAAAACTAATCTCACCTATCAATAAATCCATTTAAGTTGAAAACAAACTGAACTACGAAACTGCACAAGGAAATTCGCGACAGCGATTCACTCTCGGCAAGGAGGGCTTGGCACGACCTCTCCGAGTCGCGACGGGATCACCACTGGGGTTCGGGATTCACGTCTGCTATATATAACAAGGGGATTATGCTGCAACCACCTGTTTGATCAGGGATTTTGATATACATAGCTATGTTTTACATACAACATGTCCTATTTCACTGCAGAGAAAGTTCTATAACGAACGAAGTTAGGAAAAACTGAAGGTTTTAGAAAACAAATTTATAAAAAAAACACCGTGTATTGTATGACGATAAATATCCAATTTTACGTTTAAAAGAATCTCAAATAAAAATAAGTCTGAAACCAAAAAAAATAATTTTTATTTAACAGACGTTTATATTGACTAATTTAAAACGAGGAGAAATTTGATTTACTTTTGATTTAAGACACTATCTAGATTTGAAAGATTTGATCTATCGTATGACACCTTTAAATACAGGATGTTAATTTTGCACGATTGTGATCCTGTGTGTATGTGTGAGTTCGATCCTCTAAATTTAAACAGTCACTTTTCCAAAATACTTTCACCATTACATCGATTTAAAATAGAATTAAGTCTTTCAATATTTTTACTCAAACGTCTTCTCGTAGGGTATTTTCCCTAAGTTTGAAGATAAGAACTTAACTTTCTTCAAACTTTAGAACAGGTAGGTACTTACTTTCCTTTCAGTACTAATTGAAATAGGACACCATGTACCATATTTGATATAGCCCTGGATGGGGTAACAGTATTTACCCCCTTTTCACGTGTTCACGGATCAGAACACGATTTTATGATTTCGAAACGCGAAAGTGTTTTGCATTTGATTGTAGTCTGTACTAAAATTTATAACTGGAGTTTGAATGAGTAAATGTATGTATTAAGAGTGTATAACATACTATATTATACCTACTACGTAAACGGTCACTGCTCGAAAAATTGCCAGGCCTACGAAGCACGATAATTACAGCAACCATCCATCTACAATTAACTAGTATTTCTTATTTAGATAGTATGGAACATCTATTAATATTAGTCAGTAGGAATCACCTAATTGACAATAACCCAACTAATTGACATGATTTTTTAAAAATCAACAAAACCAATTTATTCCTGCCAATAGGTTTAAATTACGCTCATTTACATAACCCGATTTTGTTTATTTTACCCTATCACTGCTTCGGAACAATTTTATGGGCTAGCGCCGTAAAGAAGCATCGCAAAAAACTCGGTCACTATATTCAGCATATCTTTTTCTGTAGTGATGATTGAATAAAATTTAATAATTACGACGTATGACAACGAATTCTTACTTGTGTTTTACAGAATATCCAGACCTTAGCGAAGTTTAAATATAAGGGTAGTGTTGTATTCTTTAGTAGAATAACAGAGTACATAAATAAGTAAAACTATGTATCAAAAATTGGTGGGTTTTTTATGGAGGTATTCACTGTGAGGATGCGGTCACGAATAAGCGAACCATCCATTATTTATCTGTCTATGATAAGGGTATAATGACAAGTTGTACCTTTTAATATTCACGAGAAATTTGCTTATTATTAACGACGGCAGGTAAAGTACACCGTAATTTAATTAGCGTACTGATGAGTTAAAAATACATATTAAAATCAGACAGGTTATTCTACCCAAATTAAAAAAACAGAATAAAAAGGTCTCAAGCCCTGACCACTGATAATTGGACATGCTTTGTAATTATATTTTTGTTAATGTATATTTATGGGCCTTTTATTAACTGACTTCCAATAAGTAGGTTCTCAATTCGTCGGAATATTTTTTTATATATTTTTAGCTTGTCAGTCTTCTTTGTATTTTCAGCCATCATTTGTTACCACGACCGATTTCCATGATTTTTTTTTTTTGTTTGATAGAGAACACTTTCGGAATGGTTCCATATAAATTTGGTCAAGATTGAATGATGAGATCTTTAAAAAAATCATCAACGATTGCATGAACTTCATACCACGCCGACTGATTTTAGTATCTATGTTCTCTTATCATCTTCGGCAAATGTCAACCGGTTTTGATGTTTTTTTTTTTATTAGCTGACACTTCGACGATAGTATATACAGGATGTCCCATAAAGAGCGTGCCAAACGAAAACTGTAGATAGAGCATAAAAAGCTCTATCTCTTGTTCAAAAATAGTCCTAATGAAAGTCGCACCGTTTTTAGACAAATAAAGATTTTCTAAAAAAAATTCTAAGTAAAACAACTCAATATCGCAATTTGTGCAAAAATGGTGCGACTTATACGAAGTCTAGTTTTGAACAGAAGATAGAGCCTTTTTTGTTCTATCTATGGTTTTCGTTTGGCACGCTCTTTACGAGACACCTTGTATATTTAAAATTTGTGGAATAAAAATCACCCCTAAGGGTCAAAACTAGTAGATATTTGCACTCATAAATGATTCGTTTCGATGAAGATTTATTACTAAAAATTTAATGTAAATTTCCAAAAAAAAAATGAAAAGCTAAAAATAATAATGCATATAGGTAGGTAGGTACCTAATCAGTTACTTTTGGGGCCGGTGCCAGCTGATGAGATTTTAAATGTTTTCGTTGGTACTTAAATTGTGTTATTTTTTTATGTGTAAACACCGTATTAATTATAATGATGCCTAAAATAAATGATGTAGGTAAATAAATAAAAACTATTACTAAACTTAATATTAAACCTTAAGAAGGTATTTACAAAATAAATGAAAATTTGCTGTGAAATTGTTAAAAACCCAATCATTATTCAAAGTTTCTACAAGTATATGAAAAGAAGTGAAAGGTTTAGTCGTCAAAATTAAGAGCTTTATTGTCTCACAACTTCTTCTTCACTTTCAATGTCAAAGTACTCAATGATGTCTAGAATAGAGAAGACGTCGTTTACTATGTACTTGTTAAATATCTAATTACTACGCCAAACTTGCTTCTAGGTACTTATTACGAAGCTTAACTACCCTCCACTAATCCCCTTCCTGTGACGTAATTTCTCCAAGAGAAGCATTCCAAAACGTAGATCTGTAAAGTACAGTCTGTTAAATTTTATTTAAACTTTTAAACCCAAAGAAGTATTGTGGTAACAGACCGGATTACTGATAAATGACGAATCGCAATGCACTATGCATTGCGATTTAATACGCAAATTCCTTAGGTCAAAAGTGCGCATTTGAGTTTGTACACGTTAAAACCCGAACTAGGAAAAGGGCAAAACGCTACTGTTAGTACGAAAATGGCTATAATAGTACAAATATACATAAAATAGTTGACACACTTGCTCCATCTCATCTTTCACGTACCTCGTCAGGGGCTGGCTTTGCTGCTGCATCAGCGGAGGACCTTAAGCGTCGCAAGTATGTAGGTCTCAGTAGTTCCTACATGTTTGAGCCGTTTGGGGTCGAGACGCTCGGGCCGTGGGGACCTAGCGCACATCGACTGTACAGTCAGTTAGCCAAGCGGCTGATTGACTGTACGGGCGACCGGAGGGCTGGCGCATTTCTTGGTCAACGTATCAGTTTGGCCATTCAGCGTGGAAATGAGGCCAGCCTTCTTGGCACCATGCCCCGATCATTGGACAGCGATTTGGGACACATTTTTTACTTGTAAATATTTTTGTACATATTTATATTTTTTTTAATTTTTAGGGTTAGTTTTTGTTATTCAATTTCATAAAATGTATCTTTCATTAATAAAATAGTCTGACTACTTAAATCTAACTAATTAAAAATTATTTCCAAATGTTATTATCAGTAAGTTCTTCCGTCTCATGCTAAGATAACAGTTATTTAAATCATTTTTACACTCATATTTAGTTTTGCGAAATATATTTATTAATGCATTACTTTTATTATACAATTTTGGGCCTAGAACACTAAAAAATTTCGTGCAAACGACGAATTCAATATTTCAAACATTTATATTTTGATGTCTACTAGTTTCTGTACTTTCTATGCCGTTTATATGCCGTCATTTTATGTTGTTTCGAGTATTGTATTTGAATATTGAGATGAAAAAGTATTGCCAAAGATAGAGCTCAGAGCCTTTCCCAAAGTCGTGATTTCTATTTAGTTAATGTTACCACTGGCTGTCATAGGACAAACTTCGTTTTTGTGATCAATTAATAAACATAATGTGTTTTTACGGCCGACTGTTCCTACTTATTTCATAATCTCTCCTAAATTCCCTCTTTATGCAGTAATGGGTCTTTGTAGTTATTTTTTCATAAAGCACTCTTAGGATTATTAAGTGGGGAATACAAAAGAAATAAGGTAAATATTTAATGCAATATTATGAGGGATTTGTCCAATATTAACTTTTGGCTGAGTCTTTTTCTGTATCGAAGATAATTAAATTCTCTTATACAAAAAATTATAACTAGTCTATTGGAAAAAAATCTTAATTTATTGACAATGTAGTCGGCGTCTGAAATAAAACTACTATAAACTGATAATAATTATAGAACACTGACTACGACATCTTCACGACAAGAGTGAATATGGCTCTCACCTCTTCCTAGGTACTAAATAAGCATTAACCAACCGGGCTAACATAGATACGTACTAACCAAAATGTACTATTGTAACTTGTATTATATTTATTTATTTAAATTTTATTGCACAACTTAAAATCTTACAAAAGGTGGACATAATTAATTATACATTGCTAACGTCCACGTATATGAACTTAGCTTAAAGACAAGTAAAAATTGGCTAAATATTTATAATCATCACCATCATGTCGACCTAATGCAATCCACTGCTGACTGTAAGAGCACTAAAGAACTCGATCTCCCGCTTTCTTGATCTAGCCACTGCCAACCATCTTCCTAAGGTCATCGGTTCAACGAGCTGGAGGGCGTCCTACACTACGTTTGATTAAGCGTCATCTCCACTCGAGAACCCGTTGATTTCACGCTTCTGTTCTGCGACAGATATGGCCGGCTCATTGCCATTTTAGAACTATACGTCCATTAACTTTGGTCTTCTGCCAGATTACCTCGTTTTGGATTTTACCCCTTAACGAAATTTTAAGCATCGTCCTTTCCGAGCTCGCTGTGTGACGCTGAGTCAATTCGGTGGACCAGCTTTACTATCATGTTTCACGTTTCGACTCCGTAGGTTCACTGGTATGACGCACTGTGCGAATACCTTGCTCTTCAGGCATTGTGGCAGTAGCGACGAAAATATATGATAAAGCTTCCCAAATGCTGCCCAGCCAAACAGTGACGATGATGATGAAGACAAACTAACAAAGCTTACATAGATCAAGAATTCTGGCGACCTCCGTAGCCAAAAGGCGTGCGTTCCGTACTTGGTGTCGCTATCTCTGAGGTTCCGGGTTCGATTCCCAGTCGGGTCAATGTAGAAAACGAACTTTTCTATATATCTCGGATCTGGGTGTTGTGGCACTGTTGTTGTTTATGATTTGTATAACACAAGTGCTTAAGCTACTTACTTACCTTAAGATCATAGCAATGTATGCGATGTTGACAAATATAAAAAAAAGGCTTTAAAAAGGTGTTATATTAAAGTTAATGGTATTCTGAAGTTATTTGCGAATGATGTCGTCATCGTAACATGTGTTGCCTAAATAATAATAAATAAGTATGCGTCAAACAACACACGAATTATCACGGTCTCGAGGTAAGGTACACCGTATTTATATTACGAAGTACTAAGCAATTAATTATGCCAGGCGCGTCTGCCAGCACACCCAGACCCGAACCAATTAAGAAAAGTTAGCTGAATTGACCCAAACCAGATAACAAATCCGATACCCTTTACTTCCAAGTTCATTGCACAGGCCACCACGCCAAACGGGTCCTTAAAATTCGAATATTAATTAAATTGATTTATTTCGTTTGTACTGAGTAATAATAAGTATTTGTTTTTCCGTGATCGTTTTCAATTAACTAGAAGTGTCCAGTGCAGATGGAGTTATTGTCTGCGATTAACAAAGGACAATAATCTATTTTCAATCCTTAGTCTTAATCAATTCCGGAGTTGGATGACTTAACTTAGACATTATGAGGAAGGGTCTTGGAGTTGTCAGAATAAGGTCACGGCATAGGTTTAAGAAAAAAGGTGAAACACGGAATAGGTTGAATGTATAAACAAAACAAAACGTTTACAGAAAGATGCACTATTATGGCGGTGTTATTGCTGAAAGCTATTTCTTCCAAACAATCTTTAGGTAGAGGAAATCATGGGGAAAGGGGAAAGTGAAATTAAATGAATAAATCGTTGGAACCATTTATAATAATTATATTGGGTTTAAAAAAAAAGATATGTGCGAGTCAAAATTGCGTGAAGAGGGTTCCGTACTATTTTTTAGGTTTCCCTGTGATCTATGGTAATGGGAACGAATTATTTTCTGTATTTTTTTCATAATGTAAGACTCAGTTTCGGAGACCAGGGGTCAAGGAATGGGGAGAATAGTCAATTTTCATCTATTTTCTTAAATAATTTTAAAATTATAATGGAAAATTATTTGATACAACAAGACATTTTATTTGATATATCACACGGAACAGTTTGCAAAAGTTTTATATTTTTTATTTTGCTCCTAAAAGTGACCCCAAAATTCAAAATTCATTTGTTTATTTTGCCCGTTTTTGTTTGAGTCATAAAAGTTTATATGTATACCCAACTTAGTTGGTCTAATAGATTCAAAACAAATTGGCTCTGACAGACGTACAGACAGACATTTTTGAATTTCTTATTTTTTTTTATTTTTGGCATTGCGCTTACTGCCAAAGCACAAGGAATGTCTGAAAGTACGTGGCACTAGTAAGTTACCAGTAGGAAGACAATAGTATACCTGCTTAAAAAAAAAGTTTTCCCTCTAAATACATGCAATACTGCCTAGCAAGTTAAGGAAACTACCTGGTTAAATATATCCTATATCTTCGAATAAAGCGACAAAATTTATTACACAAATACTTCTAAATATGAATTAAATTATTAAGTTTTCCAATCAAAGCTTGTTTTAAATTATTTATTACATACTACGCCTCTTTTCCTCTATTTAACCTTTATGCAAAGTGACTTTTAAATTCTCAATTGCTTGCCCAATAAACAAAAAACGTGGGTTCTTTTCAATGAAGAAATTCCTATTTTTGGCAACTAATGTCGTAAATTTTCAGCAAACTTCGATGCTAAGGATCACGTTTTTTACCGTCGTGGATTATGCTATTTCCTAATTCACGACCACAATGGGTAAAGTTGGCCTTAGACAGGCATACTTAGAAGGACCTTAGACCTTTGGCCTGTAGCTGTATAAGGTTAGGTAATAGGTTAATATAAACAGGTGATCTTCTACTTTTTTTTTACTATATGTTTTTGACATAGAGAAAGACACCACTGTTCAATCTTCACTAGAGGTATCTGTTATGCGGAGCGATGCTTCTTGAGCATATCAGACCGCCAGACCACACGTGCCTCTCAAGAATTCATTTTCCCATCCGTCGCGTCCACGGTCATTTAAAAATCGACCGAGATAAGTTATGAAAATCAAGCGACCCTATTGGTGGGTTTGAAAAACATCAACGTAAAACTAGGCTAAATCTCATTGTTATCATAATAAGCCCACGTCACTCTGCTACTGGACATAGTTCCGTCCTCAGGCGCCAAAGAGAAACTTGATCAGTCTAACGTGTCTAGATCAGCCTCGTGATCTTTTTGATTCGATGTTGCAGACAACAATAAGTTTATCTTTTTCTTTGTTATTAATTTTAGATTAACAAACAAGTGATTTTTGATTTTAAAAAATCCACGCCTACTGAGTATACCTTTTTTATGATTTAAACTTCTAAAGAAGGTAAAGAAATGGCAATAACGTTTTTATGGTTTGATCAAAACGTGTCTTAGAATGTTTTGTAAACATTCTGTGAAAGAGTTCTGCGTGAATTTCAATTGGAACAAAAATAGAAAAGTGTTTCGTATTATTTATAGAGAAATGAAAGATGTTTTGCACAAACATCATATCAAGTAATGTTATTTCAATAAATGATCAAAGTAAAAAAAATTACAAGCACTAAAGACGTCTATTTTGAAGCAAATCTTAGTTTCTTATAGTTTATTGCATTTCAACGAAGCTCTTTTCTATAACATTTTTATCTGTCCTTTCTTTTCAAGTTTTAAAATTAAAATAGTAACTTTATCGATAACTCCCATCATACTGATTTCAACGTTTGTATTACCGTTCTCGATGATAAAAAGTACCTCGTCTTTGACCGCTGGCGCATCTATTGAGTAAGTTCACGGGCCAGTGGCCAAAGATATGATTGCATTCTTTCTTTGCAGAAACGACTTTTGTGTTAAGCCATTCATAAGAAATTTCTCATTTCTCTACTGTTGCAAGTTTTCATCATTTGCTACAGAAGAGCTTTTGTAGAAACTAAGCATGCATCTATATTGACCCCTGCAGTCATCAATTGGTAACAAACATCTGTTCAAGTATGAGCAACTTATAGTTGTTTGCAAGCAATCGCGTTTTGCAAACTTGTTTGTAAAGATCTATTATTATTTCGTGAACTGAAGTGTCTTCTATCTATCTTTACATGTGTTACCTATCCATAGTTAGCAATTTTGTTGCTCAGCATGTAGCACTAAGTATCCACGACTTGGGTTTTGTAATACATACCCACCCTACATACATACATACTCACCCTAACAAAACGAGACAATAGAAATTCAATTAATAAGAATAGGAATAAATTTATTCAGACAAACTTACAGTTGTACACATACATTTCTTCATGAAGTAGGTAGTAGCACAAGTATTTCACAGATATTTCTAAAAAATCCTTAACATTGTGTAATATTTCCTTTATAGGTGTTACTTACATACTTAATAATGAAAGAGAATTTATCACTGCATACATCAGGGGGTAACCATAAACTCTTAAAACAATCTCAAATTACGCCCATCCGTCAATTTGGTACCATGAGGTCGTAAAAACAATCTTGTTTCATCGATTTTGACAACATACAATTTTGTTTATCATTCACTCAATTCGATACAAATGACGTTTATTTTGACACTAATGACAGTTACAAATTGATTTCTTATGTCAAAATTATTGGTATGGAAAATGGTCATAGCAGACATTTCATTGATTTCTTAATTTCTGAATGAATGCTGTAAAAACAGTAACAAAATCTAAAAAATAAATGAATTATATGTATAGATCTCTAATTTTAATAATGATACTTTGCTTGGCTGCTACAAAATTGTAAAAGCAATTATGCTGCTTCGAGATTTTGATTTGAGCTTGTTTTGAATTTGTACCATGAACTACATAATTAGGTTTTGTTTAGGGATGTAAAAGAACGAATGTTTTGGATGTTTTGTCTATTAATTGCTTTGAGAAGAAAAGAGACGCAATATTTAAAACCACTGACAACAGATAACTTCGTCTCTTTCAATTTTTTATCTCCGAAGTCTATGGCCTAATGTCATTGCCATCCAGGGAATGTATAAGTACTACGAACACCTACTTATAAATTCTTTGTTGCTATTAAAAGCATGAGACAGTTTTCCAAAACAAAAATTGTGGAAAAGAGAACGGAATAATCTACTCTTTTATAAAAATAATAAAGGCGAGAGGTAATGCAATTAAGCGGTGGCTATACGGCTTTTTAAAATTGAGATTGTTTGTCAATTGCTAGACATTTTTACATGGCTCAAAACTGTTTCCAAACAATGAGCTATTTGAGCTATAAATTTTGACTAATGTTGAGACTCAGTTTCGGAACCGATTGATAGGTTTGACTTAGGTCAGCTTCTAATAGTTTACTTGATCAATGCTAATAGTATGACAGTTGTCAAAGGAGTGACACGCGGAAATTTTAAAATCAAAAACTGATAAAAACCATAAAAATATTTATTCGTTTTTATGAAATCCGCCAGCGCACCAAAGTTACCGACGTGGCAAAAAGGTGGCACGACTGAAAGGGCAATGGGCAGGCCACGTATGCCGTAGAGACGACGAAAGATGGAACCACAAGGTCTTGCTCTGGGGACCCCGCACAAGAAAACGAAGTGAGGGCAGACCACTAGCAAGATGGTCGGACGATATTGCAAAGACGGCAGGACCGGCCTGGACAAGATTCGCCGCACTAAGAGCTAGCTGGAGAGAGCTTCAGGAGACATATGTCCAACAGTGGACAAAACATATGCTGAAGAGGAAGAAAAAAAAGATGATGAAATTACGTTGTCTAAATCATAGTAATTGCACCTTGGAGCAAATGTCTTGACATTAAAATTGTATTCTGCAAAATCAGGCACGCATTTCACGACTTTTGCGAGTGGTATCGTAGTGTTTAATTTCTCCAGAGAAAGTGATTATTATCTTATTATAATGAGATCCTCGACCCTGGATAAGAACAGCAGGAGCAAAAACGAGCTTTTTCTCTTAAAACTGATCTACATTCAATTTGGCGAATAAAATACATCACGACCTAATATACGACTTTTATTTTGAGAATATACAATAAGGTTCCCAAGGGAGAAGCTATCATGCCAACCTACTTCTTTTTTGTTTCAAACCAAAGAATATGGATCTGCGAGCATTAGCTAAACATTTTATTTTTACAGGTATTGATACATTTTAATTACGTAATGAAGTGGCGCTTAATCCAAAACTGCTCAATTAGGGGCCTGCTGCAGAGCAAACTTACAAGTACGAAAGTGCGCCTGAAGTGCTCATCAAATCTTAAACCATAGATACGTGACCCCGGGTTGTTCTTACTGTTACATTTAGTTGTAGAGTCTTTACTTAAGTTATTTAAAGCCTTGCTGTTATGGGATATTTTAATTTCTTTCCTGTTATTTTGAAACACACAAGTTTACTTACTATCATAATAAAAAGAAATGAAAATAATAAACGTATCAAACGCCACTAAGTACTTTAAAAGTCAAGCAAGTAATTAGAGGGACATAGGTAAACAAATATGTTTATGTTCTTAATATTCCATCAGATTCTATTGTAGGCACTGAGTATAGGTCTTTTGTAAACTACATTTTCTAAGCTCAAACCACCTACATGTGGCCAACAATAAAATTTCCATTGTCTGGTTTCTGTGACCCCCCGATACAGAACCCTTCGAGAGTTCATTGTCAACCGATAAACCACGAGACACTAATGTTAAATCCTGTTGAATCATACGTGTCACGTGATCGTCTGGTGGACAATTAGTTACCGAACGGTTCTGAATCGAGGACGGGTTAACTAAACGTAAACGTAAAAAGTTTTATGTAAACCTAAAACATTAAACCCCGTATGTGCATTGAATAAATGACAAAAAAAACATTATTTAGATTTGCGTTTAATTTGTTGTCAATTGTTGGATTTCTTGTGCGGCAGGCGAGAAGACCACGCTCCCCGCCAGCGCGACAGAGCCGCCGGTATCAGACACAGACCGGTGCATTCGCAATGATGGGCAGCGACTGCCAAGATCCAAATCATACCTTTACTAATTATTATTATAAATATAACAGTTAATACTTTAGTTTCTCAATCACGCTTTAACGGCTAAACTTAATTAGCTGAAAGGCACACATGCATGGGTATTGATCTAGCCCAACACATAAGGTTTTTTGTGTTACCGTGGGACGATTATTCTACTAATATAAGTCTACGTAGACAAAGTTGCAGGCAGTAGCAAATATAATATTTTAAAAATAGGTAAGCTATTGACCTAAAAATTCACCATCATCACCATCATGTTAGCCTATTGCAGTCCACAGCTAGACGTAAGCGTCCCCCAAAGAGCACGATCTCCAGCCACTTCAAGCCATCTTCCTAACCTAAGCTCATCGTTCCATCGTGCTGGGGGACGGCCAACACTACGTTTACCGTGGCGTGGTATCCACTCAATTTAGTCCACCTTTCATCGGTTCTGCGATAGATATGGCTGGCCCACTGCCACTTTATCTTACTGCATTTTACTTTACTTACTTGTACCTATAAAGTATGCTCTTTACATATTTGGTAAAATCTCAAGTTAATTAAGTACATTTAGACATAAGGTAGCAAGTTAGTAACGTTATAAAGCCGACCAAGTGCAAGTCGGACTTGCATCCTTCGTACTATCGTACTGTGGGGTTCGTGTACTATGGAATGTTTATCACTGTACTTCTAACTAACTAGGGCTTAGGGTGCAGCATTAAAATACGAAGTCAGAATTTAGAATTTATTATTTATGTGTCACAAATTAATCTCTCATAGTAGGTAGGAGGTTATGCGCTGCACCCTGTATGACGACCGAACCGAACGCGAGCCCGAAACGCGACTGACTCGTAAAGAGCAGTGTGCAATGCATAACCCCTACAGTATACCCCCTCTTTTTGAAAAAAAATACATGTTTATTAAACCCCCAATGAACAAAAATAGTAACCTAAATTAACATACATAGTTAGAATGAAACAAACACACCAATGAACAAAATGCCGATTTGAAAATTCATACATACATGTTTACAATTATTCACAAAAACACACTTGACAGTCGTCACTATGGCAGGATAACGTAACGCAGCATTTAAACATATCCCGCAGCCGGTGGCCCTGGCGCTGCAGAAACTTGATCCGCGCGGGGCCGGGGCGCACTGGCTGTTCTCATCTGCTTGGCGATCCAATTTCTTAGTCGCATATTGCATCGATATGCTAATATGTATACAAGTATGCAGATAATTAGGGCAGTGGCCAACATAATCCACATGCCGTAATGATTGATTTTCTCTTCCAATTTGTTGTGAGTTTGGGCCACAATAACTTGCTGTTCCTTAGCTTGGTAGTTACCCATATCGAGAAAAAAATAATACTTTGAATTTAATTGAATACAAATAAACTGTCTGTACCAGACGAAAGCAGATTGGAAATAAGACGTGAAGTGAATTAGTAACTAGTAATTTAGCTAAAAAAAATGTTTATGTTACGTTTTCATTCGATAAATTGCTGCGCAAATCGTGCTGGTGGTCTCGTTATTCTGCCATAGCGCGTTTTCGTAAGCCTAGGTACCGTACAAAGGTCATCTTTCGGTAGCGTGGTATCCGTAGGCAGGGTGACCTCGTTACGATTCTGATCGGAATTAGTTTCGCTTGTTGTTAATACGTATGCGGGCTTCAACCTGTCTAAGGATACTGTCGCTTTTCTTCCTGGCAATTGTACGACGTAAAACTTTGAACACCTTTTTAAAATACGGTATGGACCGTCATAGGGTATAGCTTCAAGGGTTTACGTACGGAATCGTCCCTAATAAAAACATAATCACAAGTTGGTAAGTCCTTATGAATAAAAAATGTTTTTGCATTGCTATGCGAGTGTGCGACAGGCCTACAGCTATTTATAGATTCGCGTATTTGTGTCACTATAGTACTAGGGTCTGAAGTTGTACTTACCTGTGTATTTTGAAAGAAATCTCCGGGCAAACGTAAGGCTCGCCCAAAGGTCATTTCAGCCGCACTCACTCCACTGTCAGTCCTGCTGGCCGCTCGAAGACCGTACAGAACTGTAGGGAGCTCGTCCACCCATGAGTTTCCGTCTAATCGCGCCATGAGCGCTGCTTTTAGTGAACGGTGCCAGCGTTCGACGGCACCGTTACTCTGAGGGTGGTAAGGGGTGGTGCGGATCCTATTTACGCCTAAATATTTTAAAAGGTGGTCAAATAGTGAGCTTTCAAATTGGCGACCTTGGTCGCTAGTCAGTTTCACTGGGCAGCCATAGCGAACAATCCAGCCTTCGTAGAGCGCTTTGGCGACAGTCTCGGCGCTTATGTCTTTGGTAGGGTAAGCTTCTGGCCACCGCGTACATCTATCAATGACCGTGACGCAATACCTAAAACCATCTGATGATGTCGGTAGTGGACCGATAATATCAATGTGAATATGTTCAAAACGATCAACGACTGGGAACTGTCCTATTTCGGTTATAGTATGCCGGTTAATTTTCGAACGTTGGCATTGTATGCAAGTTTTTGACCAATTACCTATGTCTTTATTCATGTTAGGCCAAAAATATTTCTGTGTTACTAATTTACGAGTTGTGTTTATTCCAGGATGACTTAAATTATGTATACTCTGAAAAGTCGTAAACCGAAATTCCTTTGGTAGGTAGGGTCGAACGTTATTGGTAGAGATTTCGCAATAGATGTTTTTATTACAAATAGGTATTGAATATTTTTTTAATTGCCAATTGTTATGCTCCGCGTGACTCGATTGCGATATTAACTCGTCGTTTTCCTGCGATTCAGCGATTCTATTGAAGTCGAGTGACGTGGGACAGTATACGGTTTCGATTTTCGAGAGAGCGTCAGCAATTATATTATCGGGTCCGCTAACATGACGTAAATCTGTTGTGAATTCACTAATAGTAATTAATTGTCTTGTTCGTCTCGGTAGTTCATTACATTCTTTACCTAACTTTTTGAATGCGTATGTCAACGGTTTATGATCGGTGTACACGGTGAGCTCGTGACCTTCAAATAATTTACGAAAGTGTTTTATTGCTAAATAAATAGCCAGTAATTCACGGTCGTATGTACTATACCTTTGCTGGGCTGCTGTCATCTTCCGAGAGAAATAACCAAGCGGCTTCCAAGTGTTGCCTTCAAGTTGCTGTAAGACGGCGCCTACACAGCTGTCTGAAGCATCTGTCATTAAACACAAAGTTGCGTCGTGCCTAGGATGAGACAATGTTGTGGCCTTTTGAAGACTTAACTTACATTGCTCGAAAGCTTGGGTTGCTTCCTCGGACCAATTGATGACCGTTTTATCCCGTTTTTTACTGTTAGCCAAGTACTTGTTTAAAACTGACTGTGCTGATGCGGCGTGCGGTAAATGAGGGCGATAAAAATTTATCATACCTATGAACCGTCGTAGTTCCTGCACCGTCGTCGGCTTTGGGTAGTTTAGGATAGCGTTGACCTTCTCCTCTACCGGACGTATACCTTCCTCAGTGACCTCGTGACCTAAAAACTCAAGCTTTGTCTGAGCAAAACAACATTTAGATAGGTTTATGGTGATGCCAAATTTGTCTAGACGTTCGAATACCTGTTGCAGGTACTCATTCAGAGACTCATTATCAGAGGCTATGATCGCATCGTCGAGATATTTATAAATAAAATCTAAGCCTTGAAATACGGAATCTATAAATCGCTGAAATGTCTGCGCGGCGTTACGCAAACCGAATGTCATCCTGGGAAATTCGAATAGACCAAAAGGTGTTATTATTGCAGTTTTTTCGATATCGTCCTCCGCGGTTTCGATACAATGATAAGCTCGATTAATATCAATTTTTGAAAATATTTTCTTACCGGCCAAGATGTAAGTAAAGTCATGCAAGCGAGAATTGGGTATCTGTCGGGCTTTGTAATAGCGTTAAGCCGTCTGTAATCACCGCATGGGCGGATTTCGCCGTTCTTTTTAGCGACTACATGAAGCGGACTCGCCCACGCGCTTTTCGAAGGACGACAGATTCCCATTTCCTGCATTCTTCTAAATTCTTCTTTTACCTGTTTGTACCTCGCAGGCGGTAGTGGCCTAGCGCGAGCGAAGACGGGTGGCCCAGTAGTTTCAATATGATGTGTAACAGAATGACGCGGAGTTTCCCGGAATGACACTGGTTTCGTAATCTCTGGATACTTAGAAAGCAAATCGTGGTATGGATGAGTACAATTTATACTTTTTACAGTAGGTTGAGTTACACTGATAATAGACGCGACAACATTAAGTTCGGTAATTTGGTCGATTAATTTACGTGCATTAATATCTACTAACAATTTATGGTGACTTAAGAAATCTGCGCCTAATATTGGTTGTTTTACGTCTGCGATAATAAATTCCCAACGGTAGGGTCTACGTAATTTAAAATTTAATACCAATGATTTAGTTCCGTATGTTTCACGTCGGGGTCACCACTGTGGGGTTCGTGTACTATGGAATGTTTATCACTGTACTTCTAACTAACTAGGGCTTAGGGTGCAGCATTAAAATACGAAGTCAGAATTTATTATTTATGTGTCACAAATTAATCTCTCATAGTAGGTAGGAGGTTATGCGCTGCACCCTGTATGACGACCGAACCGAACGCGAGCCCGAAACGCGACTGACTCGTAAAGAGCAGTGTGCAATGCATAACCCCTACAGTACTATATTAAACACGAGATACATCATTTCAGCCATGGACGTCCACTGCTGAACACAGGCCTCCCCAAATGGTTTTCATTGGGGGGATTGCCAATACTCGCCACGCTTGGCACGCGGGTTGGCGAGCGCAGTTTTTTATAACATTTCGCAGGCAGACGCTGCTGCCCGTCTCGTTCTACAGGAATTAGTCGTGTGAACTATTATAAAAAACTGCGTTCGCCATCCCGCCTCCAAGCGTGGTTGTGGCGATGGTGGTGGGTAGGGGCTATTATGAGCACGATCGAACGTGTGACGTGCCTAACTTGTTAAAAAACCCACACATGTCCAGGGCAATAACATCTTTCCGGACGTATTGTCCTGCTGATCGTTGAGCTGGTGGCCCACGTGTGCAGCGTGTTAGCTGGAGCTTGGTGGACACGCCACTGCGGAAACTAAATTGTTTGTCATCTAGTGAAATTAACTAGCATATTCAAAGAAGCAAACGCTCGAACAGCTTTGCTACGTGTTAAATAATGTGATGGATGCGATAGCTATAAGGAAAACGTCTCTTGGTCTTTTCCTGGTTCAGATAGGACTATGTCGCACCCCGCTTCCTATACCTTTGGAAACTGACTGGAGCGGATAATGTACTTAAGAGCATAGTGAGACAGACCCCTCTTGAGCCGCAAATAAGTGAGTATCGCAAGACGATTTAAGTTCTATACGATGAATTTAACTACTCATTTGAGTAGCTATCAATCGGGATTTTTTAACAACCTATTTATCTACCGGGTTCTTATTAAAACTAGATAGTACTAAAATAAAGCGTACATATTTATTTCACTATTTATTTGTGTCAATTGGCGTTTTGCAATGATTTTATGAAACTACTATTAGTATAGGTACACTTGTATGCTCTGTGCATCGAATTTTAATTTACACAGCTTACAGTTTCCTGCGTTTCTAATCATTGCCCAGCATAAGCTTTCTTCTCCTTCAGTACCAGGGGTTACTTAAAACTTGAATGCTTTGATTGTATTTTTCTTGAAACTGATCTGCAATAAAACTATTACTATAAAAAATATTGTGAATCGACGTTGTTCGACGTACTCGTACATAATACAATTTGAATGATTGTTATGATGTTTCATTAAACCATTTTCTAATCTCATTTCTTACTAACTGAAAATATTATTTTGTATTCCTGTAATTCATATTTCTAAAGTAAAATAAATTATTTATGAATGTTGACAACAAATAATGACTTTTACTTTTTTCTAATAAGTACTGTCAAGACACCATTGCACTACGTAGGTTGGTATCGGACAATGCATTGTTCCGAAACATTTATGAAAAACTCAGAGCTCAGTCGTAGCTCATTTAGTAAAGGTGATATCTACGATAGAATAATTTTCAGCGCTGCTGACATGACTCCTAGTAGAAGCAAAATAGATTTTCTTTAATATTTTGACAAATTTAGTACGCAAGAATAGGTATTTATTGATTTCACTGACATTTTTTGTTAATTTAATTATGACGATTCGGACCACTTGCAACGCATAGACTATTTTTACATACCATTCGGTCTTTCCCAGCCTTATACAAGATTGTTTTACGTAGATCATGGTACCAAATCACGTGACCTAACATATAATCTCATATCAAAGTGCAACCAAACAAAGTTGGTTTTGTAAGAGTTCATGGTTACCCCCCAAGGTATGCATAAAAGAACCAATTGTAGGTCTACAGTTCGGAAAAAAAATTTACCTCCCGTGTTAGTTAAAATAACTGAGTTACGGCAAGGTGACGAATCTCGTGCCATATAAATACAGGTCATTTTAGATCGACACCGGCTCCGTTTAACTAGACAATAGAACCGGTCGTTTCGTAGTAGTAGTAGTACAACTTTTGTAGTATACGCATGGAGGACAGATAAATAACTGTTTACATATTTTGTAACTTATGAATTGCACTTAATACTATTATAAAAAAGAAAAAGAAACAAAAAATTGATGTTTTATTTTTACTAGAAACTGAGCCTATGTTACAACATTTGGACATGATGTGTTGGGGGGTATTGATGTACGTAAGGCTTATATATTACTACGAATGCATTCATTGCAGTTAGCATACTTTGAGCATAATTTTAAACTTGTGTAGATATTTAAAATATATTATATAATATCCCATAAATAAAATAGTAAGTAAATTAAGTAGATACTATTATTTATATAAATATAGGAAAATTATGATTTATGTATATATTTATAAATAGATATATTATTTATACGTTTACTTAAATAACATAAGAATATTTTCAGTACCATTATAATCCAATTTTAGCAGAAACTCCTCCAGTGCCTTTCCACACAGGTATTTAGTTTTATTAATCAATGTAATCTCTTTATTTATCCGATTGTAAAGAAAAGGACCCAAGAAAAGCAGAAAGCTTCGAGAAAAGACTGTCCTATACGAAGGAACATTATACACCTTATATGATCTTCTTCCAGAAATATCATTCCGTGTCGGTTGAGAGTGTTGCCTTGTTACTATATATTTAATAAAAAGCTGCCGAACTGTAAGGACTGATAACTCGTGATAAAGACTTCTTGTCTATCTGAAAAGTTTGAAATTAAGTACTTTTAAAATACAGCGTTGAGCTCGCTCTAATTAAATTAGAATGGTCTTTCTTGCACCTCCCCAGGCATATATGCCATATGTAATCATTCAATTGATAATAGGGTCAAATGTCCCAATGTTTCCGTGGCGGTTTAGGTTAACCTTACTAATATTATACCTACAGAAAGTTTGTATGGTTGTTAATCATTCAATTGATAATAGGGTCAAATGTCCCAATGTTTCCGTGGCGGTTTAGGTTAACCTTACTAATATTATACCTACAGAAAGTTTGTATGGTTGTTAATCATTCAATTGATAATAGGGTCAAATGTCCCAATGTTTCCGTGGCGGTTTAGGTTAACCTTACTAATATTATACCTACAGAAAGTTTGTATGGTTGTTAATCATTCAATTGATAATAGGGTCAAATGTCCCAATGTTTCCGTGGCGGTTTAGGTTAACCTTACTAATATTATACCTACAGAAAGTTTGTATGGTTGTTAATCATTCAATTGATAATAGGGTCAAATGTCCCAATGTTTCCGTGGCGGTTTAGGTTAACCTTACTAATATTATACCCACAGAAAGTTTGTATGGTTGTTAATCATTCAATTGATAATAGGGTCAAATGTCCCAATGTTTCCGTGGCGGTTTAGGTTAACCTTACTAATATTATACCTACAGAAAGTTTGTATGGTTGTTACTCAATTAACAGCTCAACGGAATTAAAGCTAAAACACATATTAAGTTAGATCAATATGGATTAATCTAGCTTACCGTATAGGATACTTTTTAACCAATTTTTGTGTTCCTGTAGATTGATTTTGCTTTACGACTTCATTTTAAAGTTTACACAGACAAAGTCATGGGCAGAAACTAGTTTTACATAAAAACAATATGTATGATGGAGCCGGTTTACAACGTAACAAGCAATTAGAATTTAACAAAAAGTATGTCCACTGTAGCTCAGGTGAAATCGATTCTCCATAATATTTGAAATGTGAATTGAACTATTTATTTTTTTACGTAATTTTGTCATATCTAGTATGGAGGGGCATACCCAATAAAAAGGAACCATTTTTTTGTAATTTTCGTAATAAATGTAAAAGTTTATATTTTATGTATATGGTAAACAACTACTTTATATATCTAATATAAAGTAGTTGTTTGCACATAGGTATTGAACCACCTAAGCTTCCATGTCAGGGATAGAAACACACACGTACTTACAGGCGGACTGACAAAGGATTTTAACTTATAACAGCAATCTGTCTACCAGCCGGCTTTACGAGATTATTTAGGACTGAGTTCGGTACGTAGCATAATATTACTCTGGCTTTTAAAACTCCAATTTAGCTGAATATATATATAGTTTTATACTTTATTTTTAGTTTCCATATAGAGGATTCATCTCATCATAATTTCAGCAATAGAACGTCCACTGCTAAACATAGGCCTTCCCAATAACTTCCAAATTGACCGGTAGGAAGCGGCCTGCAACCAGCGGCTTCCTGCAACCTTTACCAGGTTGTCTGTCCACCTTGTGGGTGACCGGCTGTCGGTTATGCGTGCTATGTACCGTTTACGGATCTCCTCATTTCTGATTCGATCTCCTCTGGTAGAATTTACTGTTTGTAAAGAGGACTCTTAATACTTTTACCGATTTAATCCCCTACTTTTACCGTTTAGGCGTTTTTTTTTTTTTTCAAAATTAAATCAGACCACTTAAGGTTAATTCTATAATTAAAAAGAAAAATAATCATCAAAATCGGTTTGTAAAAAATACGTTATGCCCAAACTTAACCTATTATAAAAAATCTAATACAGACGATCTCAAAACCTCTACCTTTTTTACGATGCCCAAAAAAATAAGTTACTCTAGCTAAATCATAAAACTTTTCTAGAAGTATACCTATCGAAGTACCTATCGAAGTCTTTTTAATACAAAATTATCTAGAGCAAAAATAAATTAACTTTTCACGGACCACTTTAATAGAGCTCCAATTACACATGCCAATATAATTAAAGGGTCTAGCATTCCTATAAATAAAATATAAAATACAAGTTATCGTGCTATGAAATAAATTAACACAAAAAAATACTTACAACAAAACCATCGTCATGCTACATTTAAGCTCAGTCATAATATGTTATACAATATAATACCGAAAAATTGATATAGTGGGATAGATGCCCCGGTTTTGAATACACTATGTTAGAGATGTCTGTCTATACTGTTAGGGACATCTAACAAGACATTCTATCTAACATAACAAGACATTAATCAGAAACCCCCCGCTAGCCACAGTGTAAGGCTTTTACTCTATGTATATTTCACATGCGTTCACTGTCAATTTCACATAGGAATCACCTTAAACAGGATGTTTAACAGTGTTGTGATTTTATCACACTATACTGACAAAGACGTAAATGGTGTAGTATTTTTTTACACTTAAGTATTAACTGTTTTGTACTTTGTTTGTATCACGAAAGAGTTTTGTTATTTTGTGAACAACAGCCCAACAGGGCCCTAAAACCAAGCCTCGATTAAATCAACCAAGTAAGTAGACCTACTGTCTTTTATTCTTAAATCTTTAAGAAAAAAATTAATCCGGCTATTCAGATTTGTTTTCTCAAACGCTTATTGTTCTAAACCGAAGTTCAGACCCCAAAATGTAATTAATTAAAACGTCTTGTTATTAAAAATATTGTAAAAGAATCGTTCCGATTTTTTCTTTTTTAAATGCATAAATAATAAGAACGCCATCCTTAAAAAATAAAAAGCTTCTGACCGTACAGCCATAAATTTTTATTATTCAATTGTAAATAAACAGATATTTTAATAAAAAATATTATATCTTTATCAAGTTTTATTTTTATTGCCTCCACTTTTGTGGCACACCTATGAACGTAACTAATCAAATCTTGGAAATCTATTTTTCAAAAAGCCAAAAAGTATAGTATGCCTATATACGTCCCAATGCAGGGCACAGGCCTCACCTCGACTATGAGGTGGTTTACTATAGGTACTCCACCATCGAGCTGATCTAATGACGAGGAGGAGGAGATGGATAATAAAACTGTAATTTTAAATTGGTCTTTAATACACCTCTTAAATGGCTACTAGTTAAATATGTTAGTTCGAAAATCTCGATTTATAGTTTTTAAAGCATTATTTTAAAATATTTTTAATTAATATTCAAATAAATGTAACAGAGAGCGGTTAACGGCGTTTTAATATGTATTGTTTTAAATTATTAGAAAACGAGATAATTATGCTTGTTTAGTTAATTTGTATGTAATAATAACATTAAATTAAGAGTATGTTTAGTAAACAAAGATTGCCCAACGATTTTATAAGTAAGTTTTATAAGTAACGTAAGTATTCATCCTGTACAATAAATGTTATTATCATATGAATGTAAAACCAAACGAGGTTATTTTTTGTGTGTACATCCCCGTTTCTGAGGCAGATTTTTCTTTTTCTGAGGTTAACCATGCCTAATTTAGGAGACGAGAACAAAATCCATCCTTGTCATGTGTCAGACCGACATCAAAAGCTGCAGTGACTCTGCAAGCATGAGCCTTTGGATTCCTATTGTATCTCATTTTTACATGGGTAGCTACTTGTACGTGCTATTCGAGATAAAGCTTAAAACCAAAAGGCTTGTGTATTTTATCCATGTACTAGCTCTGCCTGCGACTTTGTTTCAGTTTCAGAATTAAACCAATTAGGAAGGAGGTTATCCTACATGTTAAGCGAGATCGGTCCAGTTTTAGTTAAATTCGTTCAGCCGTTAAAGCATCATCAACTAAAATAGGGACCTTAAACCCCCCTACACTCTTAGTACTGCCCCCACACTTAAGGACTTTTAGTATATTTATCTAGACACCTCAAGTTATATTTGCAAAACTACACGAATTTTTTTTTATGATTTTATAATTTTTCTCGAATTATCTTTTTAGGTCGGAGGTTTAAAACAATAAAACACACTTTTGTACAGTCAACGGCAGGTCAACCTACCCAAAAAGTTAAAGGTCATTGAACTGATTTTCAGCCTTAAAGTCTGACGCGTAGAGATCAATATCAATTGAGAAAAATTTGACGTTTTGTGGTAGGTTGACGAGCTGTTGTCTGTACAGTTTTGTACGTGTTAGACTCGTCAAAACGTCAAACTTGTTTTTTCAATTCAATTCAATATATTTATTGCATTCTATAATGTTACACAGGTGTTATAATTAGATACATAAAATAGATCATTATAGACCCTGTAGGGCACAACAATAAGATAGGTATTGTGGGCAGAGAGGATGACGCCATGCATAATTAGATCAATTTGTTTATTTTAAGAAGTTGTAAAGAATTAAAATAATTAAGAAATCATATGATAATTATTGAATAATTTATTGAATAACATAATCAAATAAATAGTATTTTTAGGCATTTAAATATTTATTTATCTTTGGATTTCATTTATTGTTTTAGATTGTTGTCATTTAAGTATTCGTTTATTGTGTAATAACATTTTTTTATTAACATTAATTTTAATTGTTTTATAAATTTTAAATCATTTACTTCATTTTTCATAGACTCCGTGTTGAAACTATCTGCCGTCTGGCTGCATATACAATAATATTATTGTCAATTTAAGATATTTCTTCCATAATCAAAAAACTATTTTCGTATAGAATTCGTACAAACTATTTTCCGTTATTAATGTAGCAAGCAATACCCTTTATTGAATATTTTTAGTCTAGAATTCGGACAGTCAATACAGAGCCAAGAAAGATAGGCACGAAAACTTTATGACACTGATAAGGAAGACAAATACGTGCTAGAGATTTTATCACGTGTGAAAACTACCAACCCTGTTATATTCACCAGTAAGTTTTTTTGATAAAACTATGTACTCAGGTTTTTCTTACATTTTGAATAAACAACAACTTTTTTGTTGAGGGTTAAAATGATTTTTTACCTTTAGCGTAGATTTTGATTTTTGGCTAGTTAGACACTTTATAGGCTAATATTATTGTTTTATATTTTTTTATTCAACTTTGGAGCGTTTGTTTCAGGTATGGGATTTCGCAGTCTGAATATTGGTACAGAAAAACCTAACTCATCAAACGTCCAGCGACCATTATTATTGACTAGCGGATAAGTACGCAAAAAAAAATTGATAATTTTTTTTTTTTATTTACTAACTTTTTTATCTTATACAACAACAATATTTTGTTTTTTATATATAGGTAGGTGTGTAAAAAATTTTTTTTTTCGGCGTTTCAACTCTGTAGCAAGCAACGTAATATAGTTTTGGCCGCATTTTTTGGTGTCATTTGAAAATTTTCATCATTATCATCATCATTTCAGCCATAGGACGTCCACTGCTGAACATAGGCCTTCCCCATTGATTCCCCTGCATCCAGCGTCTTCCTGCGACCTTTACCAAATTTATGTAAAAATTTAAATTGTCAAAAATCTTATCTACACGTCCAGCGAAAGGTAAATGTCATATTCGTCCTTGCATTGCTGTAGCCGTACCGTACGCTGGGTTGGCCAAGTGGAAAGATTATGAGAGCTTTACTAGAAAGTGTTAATGCATCCCCATTATACGACCGGCCGAGAGGCGAGTACGCCGGACTTAGCGTTGTCATCTCTGTAGTCCCGGGTTTAAATGCCGGACCCGTTCGGGTCATTGTATAAAACGAATTTTCTAAATTGCTACAGGTCTCGGTATGTGGTACCGTCGTTGTTTCTGATTTCTATAACACAAGTGCTTTGGCTATCTACCCTATGATCAGAGCAAGTATGAGATGTTGTCCAATATTTCTTGTATTTATTTATTTATGTATATGTGCGATCTTTGTCATTTGTACCATCTTAATATGTACCACTTTTCGAGCAAATAAATAAATTTGAATTTGAATTTATTTCACCTGTAGATTTCCACCTATTTCGGTCTCTTTAGAAGTCATTAAGTAGTGTTAAATTAAATCAAATAAATTGAAATAAATAAATTGT
Organism: Anania hortulata; assembly: GCA_963576865.1. Taxonomy (NCBI): domain Eukaryota; kingdom Metazoa; phylum Arthropoda; class Insecta; order Lepidoptera; family Crambidae; genus Anania; species Anania hortulata. The sequence continues at coordinate 7,143,990 of OY756400.1, forward strand.
TTTTACAATCACGCTACATATAAAGCCCAAAACTAAGCTTGTGACAAGGCGACAGATAACGGAAAAACAAACTGAAATACGTTTATAAACATTCATGACTTAGGTACAAACATACATACAAATGCTCGTGCTCATTTTCACAAACATTTGCCCCTTTCGGGATTCGAACTCGCAACCGTCTTACTATGTAGTCCGGAGCGCGAACGACTACACCAGACGATCGCCATTATGATACGTAGTAGTAGGTTAAAAACTACTTCCAAGATTTGATAATATTAGCTAGTTAGTTGCAAGTGAAGCTAATATAAGTAAGTGTGTTAACGAAGATCGTGGAAAAAGACAAAGATAGGGTAATAGAAAACCAATGGTGTTGTTTGGTAGCGAGCTTAACTATACAGGGTTACATTGCAAAGGGGTGCCAAATCTTAATGAGTGGCTCAGAATCAATAACTTAATCAAACTATGCTAAGAACAAAAAAAATATATTTTACACCTTTAATTATTCCAATCTGCTATTAAAAATCGTACGCGTGAATAAATTACCTTATTATTGATAAAAATGCACCGTATGTGCACTGCGTAAGTTCCTTGTTGGCTCGCCGTACCTACGCCTCTGATGAATGCCCGCGCGGCTTTTGTAGTCTCTTTATTGACTTTATTTTCGGATATTTAAAAGTATTTTTTTTTATAATATACAACTCTTAAAAATATTAACGATTAAGACGCTTCTTTACATTGCTCTCTAGATCTTCTTTTAAAAATTTGGCACCCTTTTGCAATGTAACCCTGTAGTGCACGTTTGATTCTGTTCCGCACTTTCAAATCAAACAATTATCTATCGGTCAAAAACACGTTTATCCTTTAGGTAATTATATATATATTTTACAAAATGCCACTGTTTTCTTAGTTTTATAACAGCATCAATGCTTCTGAAAATGTAGGTATTTAGATCACATAAAACTCTGTTCCACGTCATTATGTATGATCGCACTAAAATGGTTGACATATTGGACGTCAAATCACAGAATAGATAAAGTAAAACGGATAACATTGTGCAACTTCGAGGATATATCTAAACTTTGACACTTTCAAGTTGGATACGTGACAAACCGTCATATGTTCACGTCTTTAAACTTGAGACACTATAACTGAGGATATTATGTAGGTAGGTACCTACTAATAAGTGTATTTTTACACGGCTGCCCAAAAAGGAGTGTAATGTTTTAGGGTTCATGTATGTATGTAGATATGTGTGTAAGTTTCTTTCTGATGTATGAGATATCGTTAGAATCCTTACGATCCTTACTGATATAGGCTATGAGATGTCTTAATAAAAACAATATTATGGCGAATAATTTAAATAACTTTGCAATTGGGGTACCTTTGTTATAAGTATTAGCTGGTAACACCAATGTTTATAAAAGTTTGTTTATATTTTTTCAGTTCGCTTTTATTGAATGAATTTTTCAATTATCAACCACTATCTCAATAATAATAATATCTCTCATAGTTTGTTTGGATAATGTGTCGTATTTATAGGTCAAGACGCCGGCGCTGCCTTTGGATTGCGGTCACCACGTAAGCACTCTTCGAATAAATGAGATTTTGATAAAAGTTAACAAACTGGGTGACAGCCGTGAATAATTATGCTAGCATGACCAACACTGCATTCAAGCTACAAGAACCTTCTATTTAACTATTATCCGTGTTGAAATCTAAATTTTTATTAAAAATGACAAAGCACATCCAATTTACTGCACCGCAGTTTAAAAAATAATGGCCTTCGGCACCGCGTCCAAAAAAGCTTTTAAGCTTCTGAACTTTGAACTTGAATCGGCTTTATAGCTATCAGGGTTCCAATTAACCCTTATATTTGAGCGGATGGATTTAAAAGTGGACGATTTTTACACGTGTTTCATGGGAAGGGCAGTTACAACATAGATAGATGGGGGTTTTGTAACTTTGAAGCACTGCAAACAAGCTTGATCCTTTCCAGTCATTAGTACGACAAAAGCTTAAAAAACATTTTAAAACTGATGCTTACTAATGATAACTACCTTTTTTACGTACCGAACAAAGGCTTATCAGTTATGTCTAAAGCCCTATTCACACTACCGCTTGCTGCGCAGCCCGCATCCCTTGAACGTGTAATTTGCGCGTATACGCAACTCGAGCACTGCGTGTGCATCCCACGCATTCTGAAGAAAAAGCGCTCATGCCACGCAGTCACACTGTTTAAAACAAACAAAGATTTAGAAAGGTCAATCATGTCAAAAAACTACTTAATTTAACATACTTGTATGTCCTTACACAGTGCACATATTTGGATTGAATAATCTCCAAACATGTTTTAGAACTTGTGCACTAAAAAAATTTTCAGCTGAAACCTATACCTATCTTTTATGGTTAGCAAAAATAATAAAGTACACGAAACTATTCCCAACAGTTGTTTAAACTAACTGTTAAATAAACTTGTCGTCAATCTCCATTTCAAACTCTTAGTACTTAAAAGCAATTGAAATAAGTAACACCTTAAAGCAAAGACTTGAGTTAATCTAATCAAAATTAGTTTACATAACTTCTTCCCCGCAAAGTGAGTACCTACTATAAATAATTAAACAAAAGAGAAAACACTGCAAAGTCATCTTGAAATAGTGAAACTTTTACATTTCTCTCCCTTTTTCATATACAGCATACATAGCTACTGAGAAAGGGACGAAATATTTCGTAATATAAATTAAACCACAGCGGAGTTATTTTAAAGAAATGACTGAGGCCCATATTAATAACGCGATCTCAGCCCCCTACCATTGTGTTGTTGCGTGCAGCACAATTTTTGAGTTTTCTTTTATTTTTAATTCTGATAATAGTAATATAGAAGTCCAACACGATCGAAATTGACAACAGGTTAGGATTTTTGCGTTATCTGTCTTTGCTAACAATTATTTACGATTGAACAAGGTAGATGCGGCCACAATCGACGGCTACCTGGTTACATGCGTCTACTTTTTGTAGGTCGAAAAACCGGACTAACACTGGCGCCTGTATTAGGAAAGTATCTTGAGGCTCAGGCACGGCTAGGCACTCGAATATCTAATGTGCATACGGCACATAACCCATACATACTTAGATTTTGTAAAAACCCTACTAAATGTTTTGAAAACGTCTAGTCATTGGTAGCGTAATGTGCAGTGCTTACGACAAAACTAATTACCTACACAAACAATGAATACCGGTGAATAGGTTCTGCATAAATCTGCCGGTAATGCATAAATATGATCTTATGTACCACATTTTAGCTAATCAATTTAAAAAAATCTACTTTCTGTTTTATTTAAAATCAAGATCAGTTTCTCAATACGACCCAAATAGGAAAAGTGAGATTCAAGATAGTTTAAGCCCGAATTTCGTACAAACTTATAGAGTTGTTCGAAACAACGTGTTTTACTGTGTTACACACTAACCCTCTGTGTCATGTCTATTGTATGGATCGAAGTGCCAGTAGAATCTTTATAAAGGTACCTCCACATTGGTACACAAATGCGATGCATTAGTTTTAAATTTCGGAGGTAACTGTCTATACCTAAAGTATTTTGGTCACTATTACGCGCTGTAATTGTATGTTTTATTGTTGGATAATTAGGGCTAATAACCCATGCATGCAGCTTATAAAACACTTGTAAATGTACATAAGTTACTGTGCGAGGTTCATAATCATGTTGTTTTCTATTAAGTTTTCTTAGGTCTAATAAACAACAAATTATATAGGTATTGTTCCTATTGACAATATAATTTCTACTTTTGTCGTTTTGATAATATATGTTAAGAGGATACTCTACACTTGCTTAGGTCTATAAGAGGACCCTTAAGCTCTAAGTTTGATATTTTTAATTCATCATTGTCATTTCGGCCTTTATTTTTAATTCATGTTGTAACTTAATAGTGTTTGTCCTGTTTATAATCGATAGTCCTATTAAGGGCCGATTTTTCAATCGCCAGAAAACTTTTATCCAACCAATAAAATTAACGTTTTGACATAGTTTCTATACTATAACCGTCAATATCTCAAACTTATTTTACATAAAAGTTATGTGGCTATTAGAAAGGCGGCCCTAAAATAAATAAAACCAATTTATTACGCCAAATAACCTCACTAAAATAAAACTTTGCTGTGAACATTCGCCGTCGCCAGCAAATATAACCCTAAAAAAATAGCGTTGACGTTCAATCGACACTATCGATAGTGTCAATAGTATAAAAAATTGCCGAATTATCAATAGAGCTATCGGTAGAATCGATTGTTAATTTAAAGCAATAGCATTAATTAAACCCAATCTATAGCATCGATACTATTGATAGTTTTTGTGCTAAGCTTAACAATACTTACACGATAGTATTTTTCTACTAGTACTATCAATATAGTCTACTCTACTAGACTCTATTGACAATTTGATTCCTATTATGGTGCAATATTATCAATACTATGTTTATTATTGCCGCTTATTGGTATATTTAAGCATACAGTATTGATATATTTAAGCAATCGATACTATCGATAGAGTAACTGCATTTCAAAGTCAACTATCGATAGTCAAACTATCGATAGTTTGGCAACAATAAATACGGACTGGCTATCCCGTACAAATGACAGAAAATTTTTATGCCCATTTGAAGCGCCACTAGTATTTAAACCCAACTAACTAATTTTGACATATACTTACATATAGCGATTGGAAATATTGGTTTAACTATATCTTCATTTTAGCCATAGGACGTCCATTGCTGAACATGGGCCTCCCCCAGTGACCTATCATTGGGGGGATTGCCAATACTCACCACGCTTGGCAAGCTGGTTTGCAAGCGCATTATTTTTTAAAGTTTTCACAGTTTATCTTGTGCTAACAAACTATAAATAAATATCGATATTTAATATCAGATTTTGAAACCACGTATATTTTCTAAAACCATATATTTTTTGTAACTACACACTGCTGTGATACTTTGACGTTTCGACATGACATTGGATATAAATATGATATAATTCATTGTGTATAATTTGTATTAATAATAAACACACTGGAGACGTGAAATCTTATCTAGGTACAATTAAAGTTTTATCAATAACTTTTAAATAAACTTTCGTTCATACACCACTAGGCTTTCGACGGGCTGCATTTATTTACTGTATTGGTTGTGGTTTAGAATAAGTCCAGAATATTTAAAATTAATTAAAAAAAACAGTCCGAACCGAGTCCGCTAGGTAGACAAAAAAATCGATTGTCTATCTACCCACTGTAATTATTTTAGTATCAACATCTATCAAAGTCATAATTCTAACTTTCGTTATGGCGCGTGCACGATCGTATCATTTTTATTTAAAAATAATAAATTTTATTTACGGATTATTAAATGCGATTGCGACACTCCCTAAAACTTGGCTTATACTTTCTCTAGCACCCTGTATTTTTACCTTAAGTTTTACCGTAACAGGAAATTTCGCATATTCTATTCTAGGCAACCACCCACGTCGCACAGTAACTATAATAAATAATGAAGATCGAAAAACGTTATGAATATTGACTTGGGGACATCACTAATTTAGTTCCAAGTTCCGATGCTACGGCCCACAGCGCCACAGTGGTGCAAATCAAATAGACACGAATTTCATTTGATAGTAGCGAGTCTATATTAATTTTTATGTCTATGTGCGGAACTCACGGAACACACGGTCGGTGATCACGTGGTCAGCAGCTGTGTCCGTAGCTGTCTGCAGTTTGCTATCGACTTTGGCAAATACCTCTACGGCTGCAATATTCAGCGCGTTCAGTGTGCTTTGGCGGTGTCCGCCGATGTGGAAACGTCCTAAATATCTACCCGAGACGCGCTTGGATCGCATCGTTCCGCGTCAGTTTCAAAAGCTATGCGAGAGAAAATGTGACTTGACTAAACTGAAAGCGGCTCCGATTTTTTTTGTTAAAACTAAAGCCATTAAAGTAGTTTTTTTTTTAAGAAATCCCAAAAATAGTGAGAATTGTTACATCTAAAAAGTGGCAAGCGATCAAAGACTTGTTTTATTGCCCAAAAAATATGTTGTGGTTGTAAAATGTAGCTTAAAATAAAAGATAAGAACAAGAAATAGGTACATATTTCCGAGAGAAGGCTTATTTAATTTCTGTGATAAAATAATTTTCTCCTGATTAGCCACTGGAAAAACTCAACCTTTAACGGGGTGAATTCGACATTTTCTCAGAAGAAGTCGCGGGGACCTCTAGTATTGACATAACACTCCAATAAATACACCTACGGCAGCCATACTCTAAGTGTGTTCCGCGGAACCCTAGGGTTCCGCGATACCCCTGTCGGGGTTCCGCAAGAAGTTAGAAAAAAAAATCAAAACACCTCTCTCTGGTCGACCGTTCTGTCGCGGCGTATCACGATTCACGAACAATTTTACTATGCCGCCACCGCCGATACCTACTTGTGACCGCGCAATCCCTTTGATAAAAGCCGCCTTTGAAATTAGACGCTATAATTGTGAACAAGCGACTTTCGGCTCTAACTTCAAAACGTAAAGTCGAGATTGCTTACACCACATTTTTTGAATTTCTATTTTTATATCGGCTTTTTATTTATCAAAGACGCCGACTCGAGTATTTTTGAATGTTCGAGATTGAGGCTAGGACTATAAAAGCGATGATCAAGCCTTGACACTAGTCAGTCGACGATTAGCGTTCGGAGCGATAAGTACCTACCTGCTAGAAAAAAAATGTGTATTGTTCTACTGCTGTTTTCTGATTGTATCAGTTTTGTACATTTCTTCTTTGGACTAAAGTGCTAAACTCTTCTACGCAGTAACGACCGTGCATTATTTTAACCTCACCATCCTGAAAGAATGGAACGTTGGCTTAAAGGCGTTAAACGTGTCGCAACAACATCTTCCAACGAAGCCGAATGTTCAAAAGCAGTCCGCGTGGAGTATACAGCAATTACCGATCCAGACGATGATGCAACGACGTCAAGTTCCACGGTTTCAAAGGCGAAAAAAAGGAAGTATGATGAATCATATCAGTTTTGGATTTGTTGATTCCAACGGCTCACCTCTCTGCATGTTATGTAGTAAACTGCTTCCTAATAGTTCCATGGCACCTGCCAAGTTGCGCCGACATTTAGAAACTGTACACCCCGAGTCTAAAGACAAGAATAAAGAATTTTTTGTACGTAAAAAAGAACAGTTATTGGAAAGTCAAAAAACAATGATGCATGTAACCCAAACTATCAATGAAAAGGCCACGGAGGCATCATATTTAGTTAGCTATCGCATTGCACAAGCAGGAGAAGCGCACACTATCGCTGAGAATTTAATAAAACCATGTGTATTAGACATAACAAAATGCATGCTCGATGAAAAATCTGCAAAGCATCTTTCTACTGTGCCGCTATCTAACGATACTGTTTCACGGCGAATTCATGATCTAGCAAGCTACGTCAAACAAGAACTAGTTACACGTCTACAAAAAACACAATTCGTCTTGCAAATGGATGAGTCGACTGATGTCGCTGGTCTGGCTATCTTGCTGGTTATCGTGAGATATCCATGTGAAAGTTCTTTTGAAGAAGACATGCTTATGTGTTCACCTCTACCCACAAACACTACCGGAGAGGAAATTTTTAATAAAATAAATATATTTTTTGAGGAAAATAATCTCAGTTGGAACGATTGCATTGACATTTGTACAGATGGGGGTAAGGCGATGACGGGTAAAACAGCAGGAGTAGTGTCACGAATAAAAAATAAAGCGCCTAATTGTAGTTCCAGCCATTGTATCCTGCATAGACAAGCACTTGCGATGAAGCAAATGCCGTCCAATCTAAAATTAGTTATGGATGAAGCGGTAAAAATAATTAATTTTATCAAATCACGACCACTACAATCCCGATTGTTCTCATTATTGTGTGAAGATTATGGCAGCACACATAAAACACTGCTGCTCCATACAGAAGTGCGATGGCTGTCTCGGGGTAAAACTTTAACAAGGCTATTTGAACTTAGAGCCGAGTTACAAATGTTTCTTTCAGATACTTCTTTTAATTTGAAAGACCGTTTGTATGATAAAACTTGGTTGTTCCGACTGTCTTTTATGGCGGATATCTTTCAGAAACTGAACGAATTAAATTTATCATTGCAAGGTAAACAGACAACAGTGTTCCAGGCCTGTAACAAAATAACTGCCTTCAAAAGAAAATTAGATTTTTGGATTATTTGCGTTGGAAATAGAGAAATAGAAAGCTTTACGTCACTCAGTGAGTTTCTTGGCGATAACAACTCAGAAATATTTCAAGATGATGTATTTGAAGAATTGGTCCAATATCTCACTTCGATGCGCGCATCTTTTGAGCAGTATTTTCCTGAAGAACAGAATACAAAAATGAAACTGAATTCATGGATTCATAATCCTTTTTTACCCAACTTACAAAAGCCCGAAAGTATGTCAAACGAGATATATGAATCTCTTTTAGAAATGTCATCTGACACAAGTATGGAGTCACTGTTCAAAACGACGCCTCTCAACGATTTTTGGTGCAGAATCCGAAATGAATATCCAATGCTTGCCAAAATGGCTTTGAATATTCTTCTCCCGTTTCCAACAACATATTTGTGCGAAACAGGATTCTCAACCTATGCAGCCACGAAAACAAAATACCGCAATAGACTGGACGCCGAACCTGATATGAGACTTCAACTGTCCTCTATGAAACCTGATATCAACCAATTGATGAAAAATAAAAAACAGTTTCATACATCCCATTAGTTAGATTTTTTTTCTTTTTCAATGTTATATTTATTATTATACTTGTTATGTAAGTAAGTAATAAGTAACTGTTACATGGTACTCTAATTATGCTTATTAATAAAAAATACACTTAAAAACCATTGTTTTATTGTAGGGTTCCATCAAGTATTTTGCTATCCAAAAGGGTTCCGTCACCAAAAAAGATTGAGAACCGCTGACCTACGGTCTTATTAATATACCAAATTATAATGCAAGTCACCACTATCAAGACTATCAAACGATGTCAAAGACAACATTTCAAATTGTAAAAGACTTCCACCATTTTTTTTTATGGAGCCTGGCATACCTAAAGTAACTTAAAATAACATAATAACAAATGTTCTTTGACAAAATGTCGTCGTTGACGACAGTCTGCCTCCCTAGCATGAGCAGCAAAACACGATATGATATAGCGATATATCAACACCAACTATAAAAATATGATAGATATAGCCGCCATGTTGAATCTCCGTGCCGGTGACGCCACATATTATGATCGCTGTTTAGATAAAAAATCAAAATGGCGGCTATATCTATCATAATAGTATAGTTGGTGTCGATATATCGCTATATCATATCATATCATATCGTGTTTTGGTGGTCATGCTAGAGGGGCTGGTGTAGTGATTTGCGCTCCGGACTACAAAGCCAGCGGTTGCGGGTTCGAATCCCGCAAGGGGTAAATGTTTGTGTGATAATCACGAGCATTTGTACCTGTCATGGATGTTTATAAAAGTATTTAAGCCAATAAGCCAAGCTTAGATGGGGCTTTATATATGGCGTGATAGTAAAAACTATTTATTACAAGCTTTGCTTAGTTTGGGGCCAGCTAATTGGTTTGATTGTGGGAACAATTTATTTTATTTTTATATTTTATTAATTTGAGACAGATTAGACATATCTTGATTATGGTGACTTACAATATACTTGTTTGGCTAATCTTTATTCATGATGTTATATTAAAATGTAATAAGTTATTATACTGCCTTATATCCAGAAATCAGAAACAACAACGGTACAACGACACCCAGACCCGAGACAATATAGAAAAAATATTTTTCTACATTGAGCGACCGAGAATAGAACCAGGGACCTCAGAAATAAATAAATAAATATATGAATTTAAGTTGTCCGAAATAAACGATTTTATTATTTATTTATTTATTTATTTATACCTATTTTGTGGTACGTACGTACATTAATATAAATACTTAACTCACAAGTCAAGATAAGACAATTTTTACTCTTCTGGTTCAAACATCATTTTTATTCTACATCGTAGTTCGGAGCAAGCTTTTTAAAACTTTTTACAATTAAAGTTATTTCTTATAAAGCTTTAATTTTATTATATTAACCTCTTGACACGGGATGGTAAGTTATACGGCTGCGCTCTTTGTCGGAAAACTAATGCACTAAGGTAAATATTTATTCAAGTCGTGCTTAAAGTTTAAATAGCTTTTTCTTAGAAGAGCTCACTTCACAAATGTTTAAACAGATTCTATGTCAGCTTGCAAACGGACTCGTGTTTTTATACGAAGACGTAGGTATTGACTGAGAACTTTATTTTAAAATTTAATTCTTAGACTAAAACTACGCTAATTTATTAGCAGTGATCGGAATAGGGTAGATTGATTTGAGGTTAATGATCTTAAACATTGATATTAATATGGACATGCCTCCGGGATTCCGGAATTTCTTAGTATCAGTTTTTGAAAAGAAAAAAAAAAGGCATATCCATATTATGCTAGCACTACCAAAGTACATCAAATCAATCTACCTATTCCGATCATCGTTTATTAGGTAAGTAGTGTAGTTGCAAATTGACTTCCGTCTTGTAGAGTGGTTCGCGCTCCGGAATGCAATGCCAGGTGGTTGCTGGTACGGATCCCGCAAGGGGAAAATGGTTGTGGGACGAGCACGAGCATTTGCCTACGTCATCATCATCATGTCAGCCTATTGCAGTCCACTGTTGGACGTAAGCCAAAGAGTGCCTAAAGAGCACGATCTCCCGGTTTTTTATCCATCCACTGTCAACCATCTTCCTCTGGTCGTCGGTCCATCGAGCTGGGGGGCGTCCTATACTACGTTTGCCAAGACGTGGTCTCCACTCGAGAACCCGTTTACTCTACCTTTCATCGGTTCTGCGACATATGTGGCCGGCCCACTGCTACTTTAATTGCTACATTTTAGAACTGTGTCCATTACCTAGTTGGGTCTTTGGATTTGAGTACTCTATTCAAGAATTATAAAACAAATTACTCTAACAGAATTCGATGTAAGTACTCGGAATTCTCACAACCTAAAAAAAACTGGCCAAGTGCGAGTCGGAATCGCGCACCGAGGGTTCTGAACAAACCTGTTGGTATATAAGTAAAAGTTTTAATACCTCTACGCGTTCATGAGGAAAGGGTTAAAAATTATTTAAAAATTTACGATTTTTGCAATTTTCCCTTAATCTGTGCTATAAGACGTTGCTTCGTACCAAATTTCAAGATTCTGAGTTCACGGAAAGTATCCTGTAGGTTTTGATTTCCTTGCGGGTGTCGAAAATTTGCGGGAATTCGCAGCATAAACGGCTGTATCTTTTGATTGCGTTGGCTTAGAAGTTTGATCTTTTCACAGCTTCAAGAGACAGTAGACTTGTGTATTTGATATACATTTCAGCTTGATACCTCCACGCGTTCCTGAGAAAAAGGGTTTTGACAGACAGACAGACGGACGGGCCGTTCCGTTTTTTCTTTTAGAGGGACGGAACACTAAAAATGCCCATAAAGCATTTTTTATTTAACTAGCTCATTTTCCTCATGTAAGACTTTTTTATTTTCCTTAAAATATTGTTATCCATTGAACAATGGAGCATATTTCGAAAGATTTTAATTGAATCAGTACAAAAGAAGCTTAAAACAAAGCTCCATTGTGCGCCTACGTAGGTACATTTACTACAATCAGAACACAAAACTGTTCCTAACTTAAACTAAAATTCTATCAAAGTAAACTTTTACGAAATCAAATCAAATTAAATATTCCTTCAGTAACATAAAATACTTAGGTATTGCGTGCATGATTTAATGAGATTTTCATTTAATTCAATTTAAATTGTCTACATGTTTTCATTTAATCATACCAGTAGGTATGACGTGGAGTATTCCCTCTGAATGCTCACTGCTACTTTATTTTCTTGGTCTTAATAAATGTAAATGTACGAAGTTCAAATGAAAGATTCCGTTCTTTGTCTTGGTTATTTTATCTGTATTTTTATGTAAAAGGTAGTACTCTCATACTTATTACAACCGTTTAAATAGTCAGGGACAGGGACATAATAATATAAATAGGTACTGTCAGTTAGGATCATGGTTAGGTTATTAGATCATTACCCAAAGCCGTCAGTACGTACAGTTACTGTTAATGTAAAAGTTTGTCCCCGAGCGTTTAAATATCTACATATATATTCATTATGCATTCAGAGAATTTACAATACACAAAACATGATTCCACAAACTTCACTCGATGAAAAACATTACCTAATAAGTTCGCCTCTAAAAATACCTTAATTCAAAATTTTCTCACTTGTACTTATAGTAATGTCGATGATCATAGGCAAAATTATGGCTTTTATATTACTTAAGCAATTGGCTAACTTTTGATTTTCAATAAAGTGGTTATTTTCATTAAAATTGTGGATTTCTTGGTTTGGCACTTAGGCCCATTCATTCCAAGCAGGACCTTCTCTGTCACTCGAGTTTGACAAACGTGGCTCTGCTTTAACGAACATTAAATGGGTATGTCTATTGCTCTAGGTCATCTAACCAACTAACATTTAGGTGATAAGAATTAGTGTTACACGAGCTGATAAAAAAGATTTTTAGAAACCTAAGTTGCTACAAAGGTGCTAACAATAGGTGCTATAGCGTGCTATAACTCTTATATAATCCTAATTTGGGCCCACAATTTTAGAACTCAAAGTGTTATAAGAATTCAAAAGTAGATATTTGAGTGATAATACAGAGTAAAAACAGTGCTATTGCAACAGTTATTACCACTTTAAGTGTTTTGTGGGCTATTGACAGGTTACAACCGTAAGCTAAAGTAGTACATAAGTTGTAAAACTGCTCTAATGACTTTTTAGCAACAAATAAGTGCTTCCTAGATACATTATATATCTTAGGAATATATTTGTGATTTTAAGTAGCAGTGCATATTACCCAGAGAGCTAATTGTTTCATATATTCATAGTTTTTTTTTGTTTTTATTACCGCCAACAGCGTCAAAATATTGAACAATGACATATTGATGTTCAAGCAGTAACAGGAGTATTTGTAATAAAAGACAAATAAAATATGACAATGGTTTTTTGGATTACTGGTTTAATAATTATTAAATCTTATTGCGGAAGTTTTCGTTTCAAATTTAACACGCCTCTGGAATAAACTACTTTTGATGATATTCTGTAGAAAAATATTTTGTCTTTTTATATATTTTTATTTTTATTTTGGAAAACAATAGTTTCTGGCAGCGTCAATAGGTTTTAAAGAAAAAATTAAAATAATTGGATGTGATAAGTAAAGCAATAATTTTTAAAACAAGTTTTCTACTTGTAATTTTTTATAGGTATTTTTTTATTTTTAATGGCGTGAATTTGCAATCACATAAGGTTCCTGTTAATTCTGTTATTCCTGACAAGGTGCTTAAACAATAATAGCTAGCACTCCTTTGCTGCCTGTAGTTTTACAATATGGTTTTAAAAAAGAAAAAACAAAACGTTCATACCTTTATCTTGCATAAAGGGTCTTCAGAGACCCTGAATAAACACTCATTTTAAAAAAGTATGTCGCTGTCAATATTTATAAAATAGATAAAAGGATCAAAATGCAGCATCTAGGTCTAAGGAGTTTATAATTAGCACTAGTAATACACTAAGTGCATTCTCGTTACCTCCATAAAACTTGTTAGAAGGTACAAAATATTTAACTTACTCTGTTTTTGAACATAAAGGGTTAGTAAAAAGCTGACAAAAACTTTTGGGTGTTTAACTCTTCCTTGAGCTATAGTGTAACACTTAAGATGTTACAAGGCATTTATTTTAAATCTGTTTAAGAACATAAGGTGTTAGTAAATAACTGACAAAATATTTGGTGTTTTACTCGTCCTACAGGTATAAGAGTCACCCTTAAGGTATTACAAGATATTTAACTAGCTCTGTTTAATAACATCAAATGTTAGTACACACCTAACAAAACCTTTTGGTATTTTACTCTTTCTTAAGCCATAAAAGTAACCCTTAAAGTGTTACAGGGCATTTATCTAACTGTTCAATGACATCCGTCGTTAGTAAGTTTTATCAGACACCTTACAACTTCTTTTAGTGTTTTATAGTTCTTTAAGCTATAAGAGGTAGTTATATAAAGGTTTCAACTAACTCTATGCTATCGTTTTAAGTTGTAAAATTTTCTTTGTTACTGTTACTTCTCTTGAAGGTTTAATTATTTATCCTTAACACCACAGTAGAGTTGAATGCCACTATCGTAACTCTTACATACTATTTAAAAAACTATAATCGTTAAATAAGGTTGTCCTTAGCGCCAAAATGTCTGTTGGTCTCTAGTCAGCGTCTTAATAAATGTCATAAACGTCATAATAAATACACATGTGAATACGCACATTGAACCGATTTAGGCAAAACTAATCTCAGATAGCGAAAGTGTGTTGGGTCTTGTCAACACATTGTCAACTAATGTCCACGTAAATGTTGATGACTAAAAATGAATTGTGAGCTTTCAATAAAAACAAAATGTATGTACTTATGTTTATAACTAGTACACAGAGACATCGTTTTAAACGGAAATACAATTAATTAATCTACGGGCGAGACCAAACACAATGCCACATCTAGCGGGATAAATGTGCAGTTTGGTTCCCCATTGGTCATAGTAATTCAAAAACCGATCCAACTATCGGCCGATAGCCCAAAGTCTGTAGTGTGCGCAAGATTTTGCACGAGCTTAAGGTAGAGCGTGAAAAAAGTGCCATCGCCTAAACTTATCTTATTTTTAAGATTTAAAAAAACCTTAAATTCCACCTTTACCTTATCCTGTCCATTCTTCAGTATCACTGTTCGTTAATAATGAAAAACAAACCTAGTGACACAAACTGTTATTTTACAGCTGTACTTGACACTTTGACATATTGACAGGACTAAAAATATTGAACAAAATACGTACACATAATTTTATCGCTATGAATATAGTTTGTTTGAAGATACATAATATTTCCGAACCATGACGGCACTGGACGACTTACCTACTGTAGACTCGTTCTTCGGGATCGATCTAAAGACTGGCTCGCTGATTATAGCTGCTATTGGCGTGGTGAGCTAAACGTAATATTATCATATAGTATTACTTCTGCCTGCAACTTCGTCTCCGTAGACTTCAATACTAAGCCAGAGGATTAAATATTTTTTCCACAGGAATGCAAAAACTTTAGTAATAGTCGACGTTTGTACCTTCAGTAATATTCGACGTTTGTAAGATATACTGACACTGCACATGTCTTACCTTTAAGATATATAAGCATACCCTTACATAATATTATATCGTCACATTTCCTTCTACTGGAAACCGAACCCGCCGGGGCAGCGCCACACCTTTCTTTAATGATGATTACAATTAAGATAATTAACGAATATTATATTTTTATTTGTTCTATTCCTAAAATACAAACTTTTGGCACGCAACAAAGCCATTACTGGTAATGGCAATGAACAAAATTACTACGTTTTAAACCTGGGTTTAAAACGTGATAATTTTGTTACTAGTGCATTTATATATAGCTTTAAACCAAATCATATAGTGCTAATTCGCCTTCTTCATTGTTCATTGCATCGTACGTAATAAAAAGATAGAAGTCCATCAATGCAATTTGCATTTTACTAACATTCGATGCTATTGCTACATTCGATACAAAATGTTTTATGACGAACTCAACTCCGTTCAAAAATCGCAGTTGAAACACGCAAGGTAGGTCAACTTGTTAAATCTACTTTATTACGATTGTAATTGTGGTTTAGTCGGTTTTTTACATTTTTCACATTTTGTGTAATAATAATAAAGAAATTCAGTCCATTATTATAGATTTCTAATTTTAGGAATAAAGAAACAAGAATCCTTTAAAATACCTACTTGATGCGCTGGATGCAGGCCGCTTTGAACCGGCTAACAATCTGGAAGTCATTGGGAGGGAGGCCTATTACCAGTAATGGCAATGAACAAAATTACTACGTTTTAAACCTGGGTTTAAAACGTGATAATTTTGTTACTAGTGCATTTATATATAGCTTTAAACCAAATCATATAGTGCTAATTCGCCTTCTTCATTGTTCATTGCATCGTACGTAATAAAAAGATAGAAGTCCATCAATGCAATTTGCATTTTACTAACATTCGATGCTATTGCTACATTCGATACAAAATGTTTTATGACGAACTCAACTCCGTTCAAAAATCGCAGTTGAAACACGCAAGGTAGGTCAACTTGTTAAATCTACTTTATTACGATTGTAATTGTGGTTTAGTCGGTTTTTTACATTTTTCACATTTTGTGTAATAATAATAAAGAAATTCAGTCCATTATTATAGATTTCTAATTTTAGGAATAAAGAAACAAGAATCCTTTAAAATACCTACTTGATGCGCTGGATGCAGGCCGCTTTGAACCGGCTAACAATCTGGAAGTCATTGGGAGGGAGGCCTATGTTCAGTGGACTTCCTGTGGTCCAAATAATGATGATGACTTGATGCGTAAATAGAAACGTTTATTTATAGAGATTGACAATGCCTTGTTGACACTAAATTGGTGAATCGGTACGGTCATCGATTCATCCCTTTGAAAACCTAAAGCGTTGGCGTCAGTAAAAGTAAGTCTTTCTGGTATGCGGTTTGTCTTATAATGATTATAGTACCTTTATAATGCAAATACATTTACTTATGAACTTTTTTACTGTTTTAAATTAGTAGGTATTATTCTTCTCTTTTTGTGGAACTTACTATTTTCTTTACTCATTCTGTGTCCTTATACATATTTTTGAAACCTAGCCAGATATAAATGTTTTAGGCTAGCACTTAAGTTTTTATCTCATGTTTATCCTATTCGTGTTAACTAATAAAAAATACCTAAATATTGTAGGTACAACATCACATACATTACTCTGATCCTATGATAAGTAGCTTAAGCACTTGTGTTACATAAATCAGAAACAATGACGGCACCACAACACCCAGACCCGAGACAATATAGAAAATTTATTTTTCCACATTGACCGACCGGGAATAGAACTCGGGACCTGAGAGATAGCGACACCAAGACTTGTATCTCTCGCCTCTCAGCTACAGAGGTCGTTAACCGTTCAATTAAATTTTAACGTTGAATTAATTAAACTTTCCAGGCTACAGTAGCTGCATACTGCTTTGTCTCTTTTACTAATATATATATCTATATATATAAAAATGAATCTCTATTTCCCTTGGTCATCGCATCACGCGTGAACGGATGGAACCATTTCGCAATTTTTTTTTGTTGTGTTAGTTATTATCAGGAGAAGGTTCTTTTGAAAGAAAAAAATAAGAAAGTATAAACTAAAGACCACGCGAACGAAGTCGCGGGGAACAGCTAGTAAAATAAATAAATCAATAACATTTTCCATGTTACTTACAACCACTTATATAATTTTAATATATTAATAACTAGCTGTCCCGGCGAACTTCGTACCGCCCCTTCATACATTTTTTTTCGTGAATTTTTCCGTGTTTTTATTGTTATTCTGCTATTCGGGACGGAGACGAATTCAACAATGCAAAAATCATCAAAATCAGTCCAGCCGTTCTCGACTTATAAATGGTGTAACTAACCCGACTTTCTTTTATATATATATAATAAATAATAAATTGTTTCCACAATCACACCAATTGCCTAGCCCCAAACTAAGCAAAGCTTGTACTATGGCGACTAGATAACGGATAAACATACTTAAATACTTTTATAAACATCCATGACTAAGGTACAAATGCTCGTGCTCATCACACAAACATTTGCCTCTTGCGGGCTTCGAACCCGCAACCGCCGGCTTTGTAGTCCGGAGCGCGAACCACTACACCAGACGGTCAATATTATCACCACCATCATCATTATTTCAGCCATAGGACGTTCACTGCTGAACATTGGCCTCCCGCAATGACTTCCAGATTGGCCGTTTGAAAGCATTATTATAATATCTGTCTTAGCATTATTATTAATATAATACTATACATGATACATAACTAAATTAATTTTCTAGTAGTGATTAAAATTAATACATACATAAACATTAAAATTTGTACCATATATGTTTAGTTGTCCTAAAGTAAAGTGTCTTTTTAGGTTAAGTCTATTCTTCAATTAATTTAGAACTATGTAACAGAGAAAAAAATTTTTTTGCTTTTGTTGAATTCACGACTCTCCTTGTCTAGAACAATTTTATATTATAATATAATTTTAGCAGTCAGGATTATAATATATTTTTCGCGAAAAAGGACACTTAACTTTATTTTGTTGTTTGTTGGTTGCGATCAAATAATAACAAAAGAAAGAAAAATAATAAAAATTGACACAAAAACCTGCAACCTACGAAAACTTAAAAAGATAGAAACCATACACCATCCGAAGTAATTACGTGTACGTACCTACGTCAAATCGAGATTAAATTTTCTTTGCGTATTCTTTTAACAAATAAAAGTAACGTGGACAAGCGCGGAGCGACGCGACGATGCGTGCATTACGATGTAGATTCCCGCATTCGCTGTACTCGCTGTCTGTGATGTTTCACATTGTGCTATTCATGTTTTCGTTCAAAAAGTGTGAAATTTTACGTCGTTCTGCGCCTATGTAGAGCCGGTACTCAAAGCTTTTTAAAACGCGTTTGTTAGACGTCGTGTTTATTCTGATTTGATCGATCGATTCCTGGCGTCATAACGGATGTACGAGTACACATGGGGCTACAAGTTAAAACTATGACATTTTCATTGTACCTTGCACTTTTCATTGTATTGGCGGTCCGAGTCCGATCCTGTGAGAGTTCAGTTTTAACGGAAATGTCTAGCTTGATTTGATACACATTATTGCTATTATATTTTTACACCTATTTTATAAGTTAACTTCCTTTTATGTGATGATTATTTGGTCAAATACAATAACTGGAACACCATGGAACCAACATCGAAATCTTAATAAGGAAAATAAATTTTCTTAAACGAGTACCTAAAGAGAAGGCGGAATAGGACTGCATTTGGTTTTTAATAGGTTCTCGGCAGTAAACGCCTTTGATATTTTTATAAAAAATTGCTGATTTTGATATTGTTTAAGTTTAGTGTTAGAATTATTTTAATTCTGAAAGTCTACGAAATACTTCTGCAAACAGGCTTAAGCCGAGAAATGCATGTTTGGTCTCAACCACAACCTAACTTTTTCACCAATTCAGAACATTATCTAAAACCAACACGACGACTAAATTGTTGAATATAACGTGATGCAATTTTAATAAAGAATATATTTTAGAATGGTACAATTAAGGCGGTCTTATCGCTATATAATTATTAATATAATTTAATTTAAAAAATCAATCGGTATTGGTTTTCAGTGTTTGTGACTATGTGTAACACTTCGGTGACAGCGTCTCTTAGATCAAGACAAGATTAAGTCTACATAAAACGTAATAAAACATTGAAACTACAATTAAGCCCATTTTCACTTTTTCTTTTCATCTACTTTGATTAATTCGTGAATGTTGTGTATGTTCTGCTGTTGGTGTATAAAAAATAAAATACACATTATTGTACACTTATAACGTAATTAATATAAAATATTAATTTATATATGTGGCTCTTTACATAAATATGAACAGCTTTTTATTATATAGTACTGAAATCGTGGAACTTACCTGATTCATCAAAAAGTTACTATGGACTCTGTCAAAATGTCCCGTAGCAATGTAGGGTAATGACGTGGACATGTAAAAGCGGTTAATTCATTCCTTTTTGTAGAATAAGTTTTTCTTGTTTTTTTTATATTTGTGTAAAAAACTACCTGTAGAAGTTAGTACTCCGATGTATCAAACACCCTGTATAATCAAGTTACCCTCAGTCTGATCCCAGCCAGTGCTCAAAGCCGGCAAATCGGCAAATTTTGCTAACGAACGTACTCTGCCGGCTGCGATGGAAATAATCTCTATACGGAGCAATTACAGGCCACACTACGCACTAGCGCTCGTAATCCTGCCAACTGAATATGAATTTACAATCATTTTCAGTGAATTTGAGATTAGAATTCTCAAGAGATGTATTTTTGAATCATGCGAATTCCAATTCGAATACGAAATCGCAAGATTCGCATGCGAATTCCTAAAATCACTATTTTTAAATTCATTCCGTGAATTACTCAACGAGTGGTCCTACCCACTCGTTTTTCGTTTTGATGAATTTTATGCACGAATTGTTTTCGTGTTCGAATTTGAGATTCATTTCTAATGCTTTAAAAATACGTCTCTTGAATTTAATTTCTCAGGCAGCTTCTGTAAGCTGTTTAGCTCAACGCGTGTTATGCTGCACTACGATAGAGATAATAAATAATCTTTGAATGAATTTAAACGAGTATTGGTAAACAAAGCAAATGTGATGTCTCGGAGTGTCAATATGGGTTTGGTCCTGGCAACGGGACTATGGACCCTGTTTTCGCCCTAAGGATAGTCATGGAGAGATACAGGACGAAGAACACGCCTCTGCACTTGCTCTTTCTTGGTCTGCAGAAGGCCTTCGACTGTGTCCCTCGAGTAGTGATCTGGTGGGCACTAAGATCCAAAGGGCCCGAGGCATATATTGACATTATCCGAGACATGTACCGCAACTCCGAATCTATGGTTCGGACTGCTGTTGGCGACACCAAACCGTTCCCTATTGCCGTTGGAGTACACCAGGGTTCCGTCCTCAGTCCGTTTCTTTTAGTGTGATATTAGACGTTGTGTCACACAGCATCAGAGACTCACATGAGCACATGGCTGCTAATGTATGCTGACGATATCGCACTGGTAGACGCGGACATGGGCAGGCTGGTGAGACGGGTGAACGAGTGCAGAAAACAGTCGCTTAAAAGCCGTGGTCTGAAACTCAATGTGGCGAAGACCGAGTACCTGGCCTGTAACTCTACAGATCCAACGTCCGCCCGCATAGGCGGAGACAAGATCGAGCGCACGGACCAGTTTAAATACCTTGGATCTGTACTTCACGCGTCGGCAAACATCGATTGCGACGTCAGAGCACGCATTGCTGCTGCGTGGGCCAAAAGGCGAGAGGTGACTGGTGTCATTTGTGATCCCAAAATGCCGGTTAAACTGAAAGGACAGATCTATAAGTCCATCATTAGGCCTGTCCTTTATATGGCAGCGAAGCGTAGCCGCTACTTGAGCGACACGAGCAAGAGCTGCGTGTCTCGGAGATGAACATGCTCGAACTCGCGCATCTGCGGTAGCCTTCGTTTCCGAGATATTGCAGACAAACTGCAGGAGAGTCGCCTACGCTGGTACGGCCATGTTTTGCGGAAACCGACAAGCTACATAGGAAACAAATGTCTGGCCATGCCACCACCGCTAGGTCCTGGCAAAAGTGGCAGACCGAAGAAATGCTAGCCTGCCGTCGTGAGGGCTGACATGCATGCCAATGATCTCACAACTAGAAACGCTCAAGACCGTGCGAAGTGCAGGAGTAAATCAGGGAAAGCAGACCCTGAGCTCCAAAGCAATGGCTTTAGACGCAACCGGGATTGACCGTATAGATGAAAAAGAAAAGGTAAACAAAGCAATATTGGTAAACGATACAAAGCAATATCATAGGGTGAAATAATAATATAACTGAATAGAATTTTAATCAAAATTACGAAACTTGATTAATTGCACTACTTAGTAATCTGTTTAATTGTCATTCATCAGCCATAGGACGTCCACTGCTGAACATAGGCCTCCCCTAGTGATTTCCAGATTGGCCGGTTGGAAGCGGCCTGCATCCAGCGGCTTTCTGCAACCTCTAACAGGTCGTCTGTCCACCTTGCGGGTTATAAAAACAAAAATTGACGAAAAAAATGCGAACAGTAGGTATGTAAGTACAAACGGTATTCAACGACTTATATCCCGCTAGTATGGTTACGGATTATGTAGGTATTAGGTATATTAAAATTGATAAAGCGTACCTAACTAACAGAAAATATAGTTAGTAGTCATTAGTAATATATTGTTTTCAGAGTTTATTATTCCTAATAACCTTGCCTTCCTAATAAATGTTTGCGTCTTAGACAGCTTCACTCAATGACATAATAATTAGTCCTAACCAATTATTCACGTTACAAACTAACATGATTAGCGTTAATAGTATTGGAAATATATTAGCCTCACTGGCATTACACACATCGTATAATTAAGTATATCTCATTAATTGAATAACTAATCTATGTCTGTAATCTGTACCTAATCTTTATTAATTATAACGTTTACTTATAATCCCTGAATGGTCTTTATAAGTTCAGAAAAACAATGTACATGTGTTATTTGTGTATTAAATAAATTGGTTTTTCTTTAAGTAAAACTTGAGTAATAATAACAGGCAATAAATTCTTTTAAAATCACACTATTATCTAGCCCCAAACAAAGCAAGGGTTCTTCAAACAGACAACGGATAAACATTCTTAAATCCATTTTAAAAACATCCATGACTATGTACAGTCAAGTGTAGAAATCTGTATCTACTAAACCAATACAATTACATGTATGTACTAAAGGAATCATGGAATATTTAATAGTTTTCTATTCATTGATGTCTTCGCAAATGTTATATAGATTTTGTGAATTTTTTCCATTTTTTATTAGTTATTCTGCTATTCGGGACGAAGAAAAATTCAACAAATCAAAGATCATAAAAATCGGTCCAGCCGTTCTCGACTTATAAATGGTGTAACTAACCCGACTTTGTTTTATATATGTATGTAGACATTTGTAAAAAGGAGGTAATGCATGCTTATATCCATGCCACCACAGGTCTCTCTTCAACTATGAGGTGGTTTGGGTCAGACTCCACCACGCGAGCCCAGTAGTGCGGATTGGTGGAGGGGTGTTGTAAGGCTAGTGACTATAAACCTTACTGTCAGATGTAATCAAGCTACCTTAAGGCAGGCGTTTGTAATAAATGTTATTCAAAACATTGTAACATGTAAAACATATTATTAAATAACTTCTTTGTTCTAAAGTAAAAACGATTACATTGACAGTTTGATCTTAGTATCGTTTGATGCCAAATACAAAGATATTTTCGAAAAAGCAATGTCTTATCTTAAAACCATATATAATAGACTGATTCAAAAAGACTTTTGTTAACATTTTTGCTTTGCCGGATCGAAAGATTAGACTAGGTATCCTATACAGACGGACAGAACGACATAATACAGAGGTGGACTTAAATTATTGAATCTGGGGTAACTTCACTTCACTACATTCACAACATAGATCGTAACGTTGATCATTTTAAAGTATTCAAAAGTAATAAGTATTTGTAGCATTCTGAGTATTTTAAGAATCAAATTTTGAAAAATACTAATCATTTTCATACGAGTAAAAATATTCTAGAATGGCTTTAGATGGTTTATGAAAATACATTTATTCTAAAATAGTTTAGACCATTTCCAATATTCTGGAATATTTTAAAA
Source organism: Anania hortulata (assembly GCA_963576865.1). NCBI lineage: Eukaryota > Metazoa > Arthropoda > Insecta > Lepidoptera > Crambidae > Anania > Anania hortulata. Next base: position 7,167,590 of record OY756400.1, read on the forward strand.
CAATCCATAACAATCATTTTTCTTTAATTAATTCTTCTTCTGCTTCTTTAATTATTCTAAAATTAGTAGGAGCCTTCTAGAACAGTATTTAACTGTTAGGATCATCATTACTATTTTCTAACATTTGACGACATACTACTGAAATATCTTAGAACATTCTAAGTAGGAAATAACATTTTGGAATAACTACAATATTCCCCACCATGATCACATTGTGGAACTTCTAGAATATTCAAGAACATTGCGGTACTGAATTCCTAGCTTAGGTACCCTGTGGGTATGCCATAGGACGTCCACTGCTGAACATAGGCCTCCCCTAATGACTTTCATTGGGGGGGATTGCCAATACTCGCCACGCTTGGATCCAGAGGCGGCGATAGGCGTAGGTGACGTGGGCCACCGCCTACGGCCTAGCGGTCCGAGGGGCCTCGCGCCTCAAATACCCTACCACATAACCGGACGCAACGTAAAATAAATAGATAAATTCGTTATAAAACGATAATGAATATGTAGTATTAAATGAAATACCAGTTTTCTTTAGGCTAGCAAATTTTTTTGGCGCTGCGTTGTCATCGCGGAAAACGAACGGGGAAGCCCCCTCGCGTTTGTCTATGTAAGGTACTTTACAACTCCAGCCGCTCCTTACCTATGTGATATTCGTGTTTTTCTGTTAATAATTCATGTGAGAATAAGTGAATATTCTATCTTTCGGAAAATCTAAAAACCATCCCTCATTTTATGACCTTCAAGATCCCTCGGAAATATCTCACTCGATTTAAATAGGTTTGGAGATCTAAATCTCCGAATTCAACCTGCAGTCCATTGAAACCTTAGCTATTCGAAGGAAAGTCTACCATAACATAAATAAATCCATGAGGCTGCCCCCATGCCCGACTAGGTGGTTTGCGGAGTTATAGCGGATCGCACGGAAAACCACTTTGACTATATAAATACTAGTGCAACCCACGACTTCGTATGCCTACCTAGTCTTTAAATCAATCCAGTAACTTTCCTATTTGAAATATATTTTTAAGATGCTTAAGTTGCAGTTAATATGGTTGGAGTGGTCATCCATCCAATCACAAATGCGGCATAGGTAACTTAGGTCATCACTGCCAAAGCGCTGCGGCCACTGAGCTACAAGCACCAAGATAAGTATGTATGTTCATTGATTTCAGGTGCACCCTATGGCTTATGGCTGTTCCTTCTTCCTACCCGTGAGCTACCTCCTCGTCTCGATCTGGATTTTGGTGACTTTATACTTCATCTCTAGTATCGTGCTATTTATTGGTATAGTCCAGGTCAGTTTTCTCAAACAATAGAAATTAATTACTCGAAATCGTGATAATGGGCTAGTTTCCTAAAAAAATCTAATTAGTCCGTCAGTTAGATTAACAGAAAATTTTTGACACGTATTTTTTTTCTCAATCAAACAAAAAATGATGAAGATATAGCCCGGTAAAGTTCCGCGTAACGTTATGCCTTGCGACTCTTTTTAGCAAGGCGTGACGTCACGTGCTCACTTTGATGCACTTTATCTTCGTAATTTTTTGTTTGATTGACAAAAGACAAAATATGGGTTCAATATTTTTTGATAATCTAACTGACGGACTAAATAGAATAGTCTTTTTTTGACCCAGGAAACTAGCCCATTGATGACCTCCGTATCTGATAGGCGAACATGCTAAACTTGGCGTCGCCATCTTTGAGGTCCCGGGTTCGATTCTCGGTCGGGTCAGTGTAGAAAACGATTTTTTTTATTGGTCTTGGGTGTTGTGGTACCGTTGTTATTTCTGATATCTATAACACAAGAGCTTTGGCTTCTTACCTTAGGATCAGAGCAATGTATGTGATGTTGTTCAATATTTATTTATTTATTTAATTTGTGTGCTTTCTAGCGCATATTATATATATTTATTTTATTTTATTTATTAGGACAACCAACAAGACAAACACTAATACAAGTAAGATACATATTTTGAGTTATACTGACTTAGAGCTAAGCGTCGTCTTAGTTATAGGCTGCCACGGCATGCAATGTGGACTACAGGTTTATTACAAAAAGTTAAACATTGTAAGCTTAAATTGGTTTAAATTAGTCGAAGCTACCAACCTTAAAAGTATAATTTATTTTATTTTATTATATATTAGGATAGTAGGTTGTTAGTGCTAACGGGACCCCATTTTTTCCTTTGTTTACGCTGTCTGTTTGTCTGTCCTTCCTATAAAGAGCTAACAGGCTGTAGATGTACCTTTTAAATCGTATTAGATGCAGGTTAATAAAATAAATCTATACCAGCAACGTGTTTTCCAACTTTTTAAAGATTGCTACAATAAAAAGCCGGCTAAATGCGTGTGCCCGACACGCGCAATGTAGGGTAGTTATACCCGGCACAATATGCAGTATTTGCTACCTGTTTTACACAAATACCAACATGATTAAGTAATTTTAAATATACTCAATAATACTCATATACTCAGTACGTATACAGGGTTATTTGTAAAATATCAACAACCTCCTAGGGGCTGATTTTGGTGTTCAAACAAAACAACTTTAATTTCCTATGGGACCAACATCGAAATAGCAAAATAATATTTCACTTCCCCATAAGCCGCCGACCAGCGAACATCAGTTTGTATGAAGAAGTGATTTCTTTAGATAACGATGTCGCGGGCAACAGCTAGCTTACAATAAAAATCAATGAATAAATGAACATGGTTATAAGCCTACCACTTAACCACATCTCTTGTATTCGTATGAAACCACACAAAAAACCGAATTATTCCATACCCGTTTCTTTTTAGGATGATGTGCTTCTATGTTCGATATGGCTGTGGTACGGAGTGATCTTCGTTGTGGTGATGCTGATGATGATGATTCTCTTAGCTCTGGTCTTCACATCACGCAAACAAAAGAGCAGGGTGTTCGTGGTCATATTGGGAATGATATGGTACATATGTAAGTTTTTTATCTCTAAAAAGTACAAAACAAAGTCGCTACCCGCGTTTATTTTTACGTTTCTACGCTTACTTTTCTTAAACTACGCAACGGATTTAGTCATCATAAATCTCTAAGATTTGACTATCATTTAGAGTTTGTTTCGGTAGTTTTATGAAGGAATATCACTGAACTTACTCGGGGGGATTCCCTAGAGGGGTGCCTATTTCTCGCCCGCACAGTACAGTGCAGGCTGCCGCTGGGACGACGGAGTGCATGCAAACAACGATCCTTCGTCGTCCCGCTAATAGCGGCCTGACGGAACAAGCGGAGGTTTTAGTGGGTCTAAAGGCAAGTAGTGGTGAGTAACGCCGCCACTCGTTAAGAACTCCCACTTAACCTGCTGACAGCAGGTATGCATAAAGAAAAAAAAGCTTGACACTTTTGTTTGGGATAGCCTGTAGAATATACGTACATATAAATTATTTTCATTAACTGTGAAATTTCATAGGTTTTAGAGCTGAAAGATTTAAAAAAAAACATTTTTTTGATAAAATGCAACAACTATTGAACCAAAATCAAAATCTTTAAAAACAAAATCACTTTCTATACAAATTGTAACAGCGTATTACATAAGGTACATTTTTGGTGCCATTAAAAAATATTTTTTGTATTGTGACTTTGGCGGCTCCAATTTATTTTCGCAAAAAAACGAGTAATTTCGCAAAAACGGATTATAACGTCATGTTAGTCGCTGTATGTTTTACTGATTCTCACGCCACGAATCTTGTGTTTTTGCGAAAACGCAAATTCAATCTAGTCATTTCGTGATAGCACAAATTAAATTTCGCGTTTTATCGAAACAGTCTAGTTTAGTGGAATAGCATAGTTAGGCAAACTGGATAGTTATTTATAATTGAGGTGCGGTTTGATGTTAGTTAAATTAAAACTAATTTCGTGACTAGCATTTCTCTGCGGTTACACCAACCGGTACAGGCTAGAAGTTTTAAATTGCAAAATGGGACATGCATTTACGATTGAAAATTAATGCGCTAAAATATTCAAAGTTGTAAAACGTGCCGCCAAACATGCGATAACTTGTATTTCGCTTGTAATTTACAGTAATTAGTTCTCATTTATAAATATTCTAATTTCATACATGTTACGTGTTTTAATCTCAAACGAACAGGCGCAAAAAAATAAATAACGTGTCTACGGGTCTGAAAAAGTGTTTTGTCTACGAGACTACGAGTGCTATGACAACCTACTAAAGTGCTACGGCTACGTGACCCTTGTTAGTTCCGTAGTAAAGTTTTTGTAGCCCAGCAAAACAGTAAGGGTGAGACTTCATTGAGGCGGAGTTGAGCTGTGTGATAATCAACCAATAGGTTCCCTTTATTGTAGATCCAAGAAACCTACACACATTCATACATACAGCAACCCTAAAACATTACACTGCTTTTTAGGAAGTCGTGTAAATAGCTCTATTGGTTGATTTTGATCCACTCAGCACAGCTCAGATTTCGGAGAACCTACACGTCACATGGGATAAATAATGTATGGCGCCTCGGCGTACCGTTCGCTTCACGTTCGAATATAGTCCGAGAGCGCACCAGATTTGTGGTTTGGTCGCACCAAATCAGATCGTCTGTTACATACAGTATACAGTATGCTTTAAGGGCTTGGTCCGAGAGTGTACCGCGTTAGCTTAGCTCAATTTTTATAGGTTTTCAAATGACCACCTAAACACGATATGATACACCGATTTAACGACACACGGCCAGTGGCGTCTCTCAGATAACGAAGACTCGTAGTTTAAAAAGGATCTTTTTTTTAATTGACCCGAAACGTGAATCGCCTATTGGTCGTCAAAAGCCGCGACTTTACAGTGTGAGCCTCGCCTTAGCTACAATTCTGACCCTTGTCGTTGTTTTCAGTGACGGTGTACTTCATAATAGTTGTGAACAGCCATCGCAAGAAAATGGTAAACAACAACGCAGAGGTTGACACTTGATTTATACCATTATAATAAATGGTTAAACCACAATTTGACTATTTATTTTAGCAGTGTAACCCACATTGACAGTTAAATAAAATCCTAATAAGAAAACATGGAGTGCGTCAATAAGGTTTATCTATTTTATCTCTAATGGTTTCCACATAAAAATCGTGAAAAGGAGTGAAAAAATATTATAGACACGCACTTGAGAAATATAATACAAGGGTACAAAACCAGGTGCTCCATGACACCATTATACTTATACTATTATACTGTTTGTTTCAGGCTCGCCTATACATAAGTATTATTGAAATACGCAGCTTTATCAAGCCTACAATTGACTGGTTATTCAATCAACGTTTTCCAAGTGGCAATTTTCCATCGTCAATGGGTAGCGGTTCTGGCGACAGATTGGTGCAATGGTGTCATGGAGTACTTGGTTTTGTTCCCCTGTGTACCTTTCAACGGCCAAGTCACACAACATTAACTATAATAAATAAAGAAATCGCAGTAAGGAACCTTAGACTTGGCACGACTTGGTCTAGATTTCATTACTTTTTAGAGATAAACAAGCAGCTCCATCGAGACTTGGCTAGTTTTTTACAGAATGTTTTTGGTGGGATAAAGAATATTCCGCCTATTCAGCTATTATTAATAACATGCATATTTCATTATAAAATTGTGACGTCACATAGCCTATGACATCCTTATGTTCGTAAAGATTCTAACGAACCCTCAGACATCAAAATAAATTAGGGCTTTTAGTCGTTATGGTGGAATAAAGAAACTCACCCACATACATACATGAACCCTAAAACATTACACTCCTTTTGGGCAGTCGTGTAAAAAGGAACCCTTAAAGAATAACTTTATTATCCGTCCATCTGTCTGTCTGTTTTTCTGTCAGTCGAAACGTTTTTTACCAGGAACGCGTAGAGATATCAAATTGAAATTAATATCTTAAACTTAAGTCTTCAATCATTTAAAGCTGTGAAAACTTCTGAGTCAAAGCAATAAAAAAATACGACTGTTTATGTCACATTTTTATGCTCGTAAGGTAATCAAAACATACAGGGTATTTTTAGTTGACCTAAAATCATAAAATTTGGCAAGAGGCAATATTTAAGTTTGCGAGGCTCCATACAAAAAAGTTCGAAGTCTTTTTAAGGTTTATTGCATTTAATGTCAACATAAATTACAAGCTTAGCACTTGTAATTTATGTTGACAAAACATAAAAAACAAAACAAAGGCTATCGCATAAATCTACGCTTCAACCCATTTTACATTAGTTTTCTTTGCGGGTCGTGTCAATTTATCTTCGCTTTCCTAGGGGTTGACGAACAAAATTACATTTTTGAAATAGTCTCCTAGCTTGAAACGCTGGAATTTGGATAAAAGACCTACATTACAATGTCGCTCTTGCACCTTAATTTAAAAAAAAAACATATTTTATTGACGGCGATGATATTTTTACACGGTGCAATTGCCATTGTGATTGAGACTTGATTTAAAATTCGTTTGAACAAGCATCATTTTTCAAACAAGACTTTTTAGATTATAGAAAATTAAACTACTAAAACCTCCACATTAAACACACTAATGTCCGATTTTGTTAAAAGAATAGACAATATAGAACAGATAAAAAGTATATTTACTGATTAGTTACACGAACTTGTTCTTTTAACGTCTTTAACTCCAACCAATATGCATATACAACAAGCAATGTATATATTTCGAGACCTGTAAAGTAATAACAAAATTAAGAAACGAAAATTGGAACACAAAAAAACTGGAAAACAAAAGAACAAAAAGAAATACAATTCTGTCTTTTCAAGTGTAATATCATCTTTAAAATTGTATGATTGTTAAAACAACATTTTTAATGAATTTATTATTCATCTTACCGAAACCAATAAAACCAATGATGAGACAAACCAGCCAGGCTGCAGTGATAAATACGTAGCGGTGCATACAAAGCATAACAATCAGAACTGTGGTGGTTTCAATGTGCCAAACGATATTGATTACCACCCAGCTCAGCACTACTGATGGCTTCTCCTGCAATTTAACATCACACTTATCAGCTTATGATCGTCCACTGCAGGACATAATATTCGCCGCAATGGACTTCCAACAGAACTTAGCCACCTCTATTGTATAAATATCTTTTGTTGGAACTAGGGATTCAAAGCCCAAGTTCAAAGCCTTGCATGTTAATTTAAAGAACCCCGCCCCCCCAAATACTAAAATTTTTTGGTCAGCCAATAGGTTTTTTTTTATATTTATTTACTAGCTGTCCCGGCAAACTTCGTACCACCTCGTTTTTGTAGTGAATTTTTTGATGTTTAAATAGTAATTCTGCTATTCGGGATGGAAACAAATCCAAAAAATCATAAATCACAAAAATCGGTCTAGCCGTTCTTAACTTATAAATGGTGTATCTATAATATTATTAATTATTTTATAATGTTTGTTTTATTTATATAGATTAAACTTAAATGATATTTACAAACATAAAATTTTAAACAAATTAAATAACTGATTGTAATGTGATTGCGTACCTACTCTGAAATGATTCGTAATCGGCGGATAATCATAGTAAATTAAAGACCAATCTAACTTGTCTGTAATGTGCGCAGACTATTTGGGTAGATAGGACAAGCAAGCAGTTAAAACTGTGATTGACTGGACTTACCGCGCGTTATTTCTAGTGCCCATTTTAGCAACCAATTGCATTCCGTTATTAATTAAAGTAATAATTTTAAATAGTACATTGTCATCATCATTTTCATCAAGAATTTCAATTTTATAAGTTTCAGATACACTCTATTTATACTGGGTTAACCTTTATGTACATGTTAGAATACTTACTTTTTGAACTCCCCAAAGGAGCCACAGGTTGATTATAGCCATGATTAAGGCGTAAATGCAAGCCACCACATGTATGCTGTACGCTTGTCTGTACAGAAACTCGTCGCAGTCTTTGCAATATTTCACCATAAAAACTTGGACTGTCAAAACAAAGGTGACCAACATCATCACACACTGGAACAGAAAAACATAATCTACTATCCCCTCACCACATCTGTGAATACGGTTCTCATAATGGTGGTTCTCCTCAAGAACGTGGTAGGGGAACGATTCGACCAATAAGTCTGGTTAGGTCAATTTGGGTTTATCACTGCCAGTTCGGAGTCATTTTGTGACATACAGTGACGGCTGAGCCGTTTACGTAACTACAAGTAACATACCATTAGAAATTTAATTGCAAGCTGTCAAGCATCGATAGCTGAATGGCCGGCAAAAGACGTCAAGATGTCTGAAGAACGAATGTGATTAGTAAAAGAGAATAAATAACAAATATCCAGGTTGATTTTTTATTAGTGTAAAATACTTCAGGGTTGCTTGACACTCGTGATACGTTTAGTGTACGTTTGTCGTACGCATTTATGTTAAGTTCGTAAGTGTAAGTGTAACACTAGCAAAATTGAGGAGAGGTAATTAAAGGGAATTCTTTATTACAAGTTAAAGTTGTTTAATAAGTCCGCAATCTAGTCTAGTAGCTAAGCTTCTAAACTTTGCTTAGTTTGGGGCTAGCTAATTGGTGTAATTGTGGAAACAATTAATTAATTTATTATTATTAAGTACGTATTAAAAAAACAACAAGTATTTTTACTAATAGAAATATACACTATATTAGAACTGACTAAATATTTAACCATAAATTAATTAAATGACTGTTAATATTAAATGACTTTTCTTTACTGTAGGAACTGTATTACTTTTTGTTATTAATGGCTTCACTAAATTCAACAATTATGCTGTGTAAATAATATTAGTAAATGAAAAAATACAACTGCCTTAAAAGCTAACTTGAAAGTAAGAAATAAATTGTGAATACAGTTGAAAAATAACGGCAGTCGTTTTTTAAATGTTGTAATTATTATTGTTATTTCATATTTCTTCAACAATTTGTTAACAAAAAGTACATTAAAGCATACAGGGTTACATTGCAAAGGGGTGCAATGTAACCCTGTATACCCATAGGTACGAGAAAAAACTACTTTAAAATATCCGAAAAAAAGTCAATAGAGAGACTACGAAAGCCGCGCAGTAATTCATCAGAGGCATAGGTACGGTGAGCCAACAAGGACCTTCCGCAGTGCACATACGGCGCAATTTTTCATTAATAAGTTAAATTATCTACACACACGATTTTTAACAGCGGATAGGAATAATTAAATGAAAAATTTTTATTTTTATTTTTGCACAGTTCTATTAAATTACTGATTCCGAGCCACTTTTAAAGATTTGGCACCCCTTTGCAATGTAACCCTGTATAGCCTATGTCACCCAAGATTCTAACGATACCTCAAACATCAAAATCGATTAAGGCGTTTAGACATTAAGGTGGAATAAATAAACACACACGTAGACATACATGAGCCCTGAAATAATTACACCCTTTTTTGGGCAGTCGTGTAAAAAACAGGCGGCATGACGTCCGTACTCTGCCGTAGCAAGAAGCAATGGGCTAGTTTCCTAAAAAAATCTAATTAGTCCGTCAGTTTGATTAACAGAAAATGTAGGACACGTATTTTTTATTTTCTCAGTCAAACAAAAAATGATGAAGATATAGCCCGTTAAAGTTCCGCGTAACGTCACGCCTTGCGACGCTTTTTAGCAAGGAGTGACGTCACGTGCTCACTTTGATGCGCTTTATCTTCGAAATTTTTTGTTGACAAAAGACAAAATATGGGTCTCATATTTTTTGATAATCTAACTGACGGACTAAATAGAATAATCTTTTTTTGACCCAGGAAACTAGCCTATTAACGGTTGGATAGCCGACCGCCGGAATGTGTAGCAATGTTGGAATGGTTGGAAGGTCGGCCCCGAATTGGTTGGCTCCAACGAAATTGGAACGTCTGATAGGGGTTAAAAGATTAGTCATTGCATGAAAAAAAAATGTTGAACATTATAATGTTGATGGGCGTTTCCTGAGTGCGACAGTAAGGCTTAAATAAATTTCCCTGTAAATAGAAGAATATTCCTCGCTACAACCACAACCGTCCGTCAGTCGCGCATATTCTGTGGTCGCGCCATACGAAAAAGAGGTAGGTACGCGCCGCGCAACGCCCCGAAAGCTACGTACGATTTTACTTTTTAAAATCATTGAATATCGAGGCAAAATAAGCTATGAGATTCATAAATTACTTACAAATCCGACGATTCCTATAATTTGTGTCCCTATCTTGAGAGAGAAGTAGCAAAAAAATTTTTTAGGCACAAATATCGAACAATCACACCGTCCCATCGTATTTATTGTAATAAAACTCTCCTTGCAGGAAATTGTTTTTCTTCACCTCCTCCTAGAGCTGTCTCCAACTTACTTACGTAAATTATTGACGTTTGTAAGTTTGAAAATTTGGCCAACGTGATTTAAGGGTAATATATGTATTCTAAAACTATCCACAGACATAAAATTGACATACAAAGAGTTAATTTTATGCTTTGAATAAGTAGGAACCATAGGTATATTAAGAAAGTTTATTTACACTGTCGACCTTTACGCTCGCGTGTTCGCCACAGATTTTTGTTACAAAAACCATAAGCTTAATCGAGCAGGAGACGTATTTTTGAATCATGCGAATTCCAATCCGAATACGAAATCGCAAGATTCGCACACAAATTCCTTAAATTTGAAAATTCATTCCGTGAATTCTGCAACGAGTGGTCTAACCCACTCTTTTTTCGATTTCTACTAGTAGAAAGTACGGAAGAATGACATTGACAAGTAAACATATGTTTGATAGAAATTTGACATAATAACTTTTTATTTACTTTGATAATGAGTTTTATAGTATTTTTTGCGTGAAACAAAAATAGTTACAAGATTTCAATTTAATAGCAACACTTATTTCGAGTGATTCAAAAATGCGTAAAATCGGAAGCAATAGAAACCATTTTTATACACGAATTGTTTTCGTGTTCGAATTCAAGATTAATTTCTAATGCTTCAAAAATACGTCTCCTGGAGACGTATTTTTGAAAATTCATTCCGTCAATTCTGCAACGACCACTCGTTTTTGTTTTCTACTAGTAGAAAGTACAGAAGAATTACATTGACAAGTAAACGTATGTTTGACAGAAATTTGACATAATAACTTCTTATTTACGTTTGTTAATGAGCTTTTGCTTTATGGTTTATAATATTTTCTGCGTGAAACAAAAATAGTTACAAGATTTCAATTTAATAGTATCACCTATTTCGAGTGATTCAAAAATGCGTAAAATCATAAGCAATAAAAATGAATTTCATACACGAATTGTTTTTGTGTTCGAATTCGAAATTCATTTCTAATGCTTCAAAAATACGTCTCCAGCCCCCGACAACCTTAATATTTAAAAAAACTACGATATGAACAAGGTATCCACACCAACATTAGGTACCTATCAACAAATAAAATAAAAAACGAGTAGGTACTATTAACTTACCATAAATGCAATCCAAGACACATTATTATAAATGTAGTAAGTATCTACAAGAGAACTGGAGACGTATTTTTGAATCATGCGAATTCCAATCCGAATACGAAATCGCAAGATTCGAATGCGAATTCCTAAAATCACTATTTTTGAAAATTCATTCCGTGAATTCTGCAACGACCACTCGTTTTTGTTTTCTACTAGTAGAAAGTACGGAAGAATTACATTGACAAGTAAACGTATGTTTGACAGAAATTTGACATAATAACTTTTTATTTACGTTCGTTATTGAGTTTTTGCTTTATGGTTTATGATATTTTCTGCGTGAAACTAAAATAGTTACAAGATTTCAATCTAATAGCGACACCTATTTCAAGTGATTCAAAAATGTGTAAAATCGGAGGCAATAGAAACTATTTTCATACACGAATTTTTTTCGTGTTCGAATTCAAGATTCATTTCTAATGCTTCAAAAATACGTCTCCTGGTTGAATAGGGAAATCACTTGTACAATCAACGGCAGGTCAACCTACCCAAAAAGTTGAAGGTCATTGAACTGATTTTCAACTTTAAGTGACAAGTAGAGATCAATATCAATTGAGAAAATTTGACGTTTTGTGGTAGGTTGACGAGCTGTTGTCTGTACAGCCTACATCAAAAGTAGCTTAGTATTACAATTTTTGGAAAAAAACCCATTCCAATAAATAACAGTCTGACAAAATCAGTACTCCAAATCAAATAAAGAAGTCAGGTTATTGTGACATTTAAAAGAGTCAGTACTTTTAAAAATTTGTTTTTGTTCAGCTATACTTTTAATGTTGACTGTCTAATATGATGTTCTACTCGTGAATGTAATATTGCCAACTTCGAAATCTATATCGTAGGTAAAGACAGGTGAAGACTAGCAGTTACCTTTTGCAAGGAGCGAAACTCTTAACTGACGTGGAAACTCTAAATGTATACCGGTTTCAGAAATGGATTCCAATACAATGTAGCCAATGCTAAAGGATTTTACGTCAGTTTCAAATCCCCTGACAAAAGTATTTGGTTTTGGGGACAAGCCGAAAATAGGCCGGTTCATTATTTTGAACCTGCGAGAAACGAACGGCCCTTGAAACACAATGTTATGCAGAGTACGGGAAAGTACTCTTCAGCGTAATACGAGTATTGTACGAGTATGTGGTTATTGTTGTCGTTTTGTTTCATTGTCCCTCACATTGTCCCTTGTTACATACCTGGCTACAATGTGGAAATAATCTATGTATATAAATAAAAACCGGTCAAATGCGAGTCGAAACAGCCGTATCTTTTTTTACGTTAACTTTGATTTTTTTACAGCTTAAAGAGACTGTAGACCTGAGTATATAGTTTTAATTTCACTTTGATACCTACGCGTATCCCATATATAGGTACGCGTTCCCGAGATAAATAATATTGACAGACAGACAGACGCGAATCCGTTTTTTCCTTTTGAGGTACGGAACCCTAAAATCAATTGCTGAATGTATGTAAGCGCATCACTTCAGAGTTGCTGCACCTGTTTGGCTAATTCTTTTTTTTTTTGTTCAAATTGCCAGGAAAAGGTTTATTTATACCTATAAAGAAAATGGTCCTGGAATTTCTTCAAATCCATAAATTAAATTAATCCATAAACCGAACATCTTTTCTATAAGATTTTTCTACTACGGGTGCAAATATCGTTTTACATTGTCAAATTTGGTTAAGACAACGTCTGTTGGGGCAGCTAGTATTTTTAAAGTCGCGATACATAACATAATGCCACTGTGGTGAATTTCTAAACCATGAGGGCAGAGTTTAGTTTAGTTTTCTTCAGTTTTTTCCGTGGATGAAGTCACTAAAGCAAATTTTTTGTACCACATATGATCTTTATCTGCCCACACAATGACCCTATGTTTAGTTCTTTTTTTTTAACAAATTTAATATTGTAAGAACTAGAAATTTTCTAACTTTACTAAATACATCAAATTAATACTATACGTATACTTACTATAAGTATTCAGATCTCGTATAAAAATTTGACGAATCTATTATAAAAATGATTATCTGTTTTCCTTGGTTATCGCATTCAACGTCGCAGTCAACGAATAGAACTATTTCGCTAACGCGAACAAGTCGCGGGCAACAACTAGTATATAAATAAAAGAAAAACATACAGACATAACTAAAGCCTTTCTAAAAGCCTACTCGGTCTAGTTTTGATTAAGAAAACATTGGAGTCCAAAATTATGTTTTTGCTTATTTTATTTTATTTTATTTATTGAGAAACTCAACAGCTTTATTACAATGTATGTACATTGTAATAAAGCTGTTGAGTTTCTCAATAAATAAAATAGTCTAATACTAGTCTAATATGTATTAGACTAGTTTAACAAAAGTGATACTTAGCCAATAACAGAGTTTCATAACATGCTTAATTTGTATTCGTACAAAGTTTCTTATTATAAGTAACAACAAAGTTAAACATCATTCATCCAGATAGGATTGCATAGGATTGAGGATTATTTACTTATTTCAAGCTACAGTTATCTCTTTCGCGCTCAACAATTTCAGGAGGCGGGGGACAACGTTGTTTCGAAATAGGTATTTTCCACATTAAGGTTTGTAAAAACTATAAAACAAGCTTTTATACAGAATGTCCCGTAAATTAAGGAAAACCTTGTAACCACATATTTGTACCTACATCATAGTGAACAACTTTTGTTCTATGACTTTGTCTTTCAACGCAAATTCAATCGGCTGTTTGTTTTTTTTATTTTTATTTATTTTTACTTTATTGCCCATATAAAAATAGTTGTACAAATGGCGGACTTAATGCCAAGAATCATTCTCTACTAGTCAAATAAAGAAATACAGGCGGTGCAGCAAGAAAATATATATATTATTATATATACACGCTAACATTACATACTACTACTTAATAGATAGGTATGCTTTTAATATATGATTATAAATTATATACATAAACATACACATACATATTATAGTACACACCGCAAATGATAAATGAGCTGATAATGGTATGATAATTTTGTATAGGAAGTCGATCAATTTTCATGCAAATTTGCAAGTCACAGAATAAAAATTGTTCACCATGATATATACAATATTATGTGGTTACAAGGTTGTCTTTGATATAGAGGACATCCTCCTGTATGCCTCTACATAACAAATCTAATGAGCCCACATTAAAAACGACTAAAGATTTGATTATCTACTTAGTTATAGTTAGTTAGTATATACGAGTGCAACTAGTAGAAGAATGTTTAAAAGATTCTTGCTTGTTTTAAGAAAGTTTTGCAAAACATTTACTATTATTACTTATGATTACCTATAATTATTAATTTAAGTAGGTATGATTTAAAACACCACCAATACGGTCAGACGACAATCATTCGGAACATATAAAATATGTAAGGGATTCGCTCGGTATACCTAAGGTATTTTTCTAGCTCACAATTAAATTAGAGCTTTAAATTACGTTATCAATATTCCTCTAACAACATTATCTTGCCATTAAGGTAATTGTACTCGTCGCTACACTACAACACTGTATTTACTTTTAAAATTAATTGCACCTACACTAACTACAAATTTTAATAAACGAACTAAACTTAATTAAAAATAACGAAGGAACTTGCAACAAAATAACTATGCAAGCTCAAATGTTCAAAGAACAAAAGGCTGAAGACGAAATTGAAATTCCATTCGTAGAGTTGCGCTCCGCATACGCTTCGTTAGGTGTTCATTATTTTACACAAACCCGCCGGCGGCGTAATTAAGATTATAATGACCACAAACTAAATCCAACGGGTTTTGTGGCTTATATTACTGGCCCTTCTATCATTGTTCCACGAAATATTCCTTTATGTGGAACCTGTAGGTAGCACATATAAAAACATTGTAGCAATCATACCCAAATGTTTTCTTTTTACCTACATGATAAGTACCACGGTTTAACATTAAATTATAAATGTAGGTCAATCCAACCATCCCGAGACTTAAAACCGACAAAGTTAGTATTTGTTTACAAATAATAACCGCTTGTACTGTATAGAAGTGAGTTAAGTAAAAAAAAAAATATTTTTCAATATAGATTACCATTTTTCATATTTGGGGTGCCATTGTTTCATAGGGTACAAGTAGGTATCCATAGACTCCCGCTGATTCGATATGGGCTTGGCTAAGCTGGCTACAATAACATTTCACAAAGTTACTCCTTCTCTTCTCTTTTTGACGATTTTATGACGCGATTTTTTTTTAATTACGTATCAAAAACTTACCTACCTACGGGAAATTTTGAGTAGGTACATTCTGAAATTGTGATTTTCGGGTACGAATTACTCTGTAAATATTGCCTTTAGTTTGAGATTACGTAACAGGATTTAGGCACATAAATAAGAAGACCTATTTAATAAGTTCATTGTCCAATGAACAGTTCTTAATTTACTGTATAAAAAGTACTTTTATTGTTAAATGTTAATGTTTACCTATTTTTATCATCATCATCATCACTTCAGCCATAGGACGTTTGGAAGCGGACTGCATGCTTCCTGCAACCTTTACCAGGTCGTCGGTCCACTTTGTGGGTGGATGAGCTATTTTGAAACTGTCCATTACACAAATTATTTAAAATTTCATGAGAAAAACGATTTGTAGAAGTATGTCTTTCGATCAACCTAACACCCTGTATACTCAGATTGATTATTTTAAATTTTCCTTGCATTTTTTGAACTTTTTGATAATTTAAACTGAGGCCATAAATACTTAAACAAAGATGCAAATAACATTTTTTACTTTTACAGTGTGTTAGTTTAATACATAAAAATAAAACAATTGAAAATATAAAAAGCTTATTCGAAGTGGTCTCCATTGGCTGCAATACACTCCTTTAAACATTGAGGCCAGTTATCAATAGAAGCACGCACTCTTTCCATGGGAAAATTATTTACTGCCAATCGTACGGATTGTTTTAGAGACTCCAAATTATAATGGCGTTTAGAGCAAGCCGTACTCTCTAAAACTGACCAGAGACGGCCAGTCCAAAACGTTCGTGTCCAACCAAGACTGCGTAGACCGAGCTTTATGACCCGGCGCCGAGTCTTGCTGGAAAGACCATTCTTGGTTATTGAACATAGTGTTGTTAAGGGGCTTCACTACCTTCTCAAGAATGGTATCTTGATACACTTGTGCCGATGTTTTGATACCTTTTTCACAAAAGTATGGCTCAGTCACTCCTTCATAGCAATACCCCACCAAACCATCACTGAAGTCGGATAGTGCCCACGTTGCACTCTGTCGACTAATTGGGAAGCTTCCTTAGAGCTTTGAGCATAAATACGGTCATTTTGTTTGTTATAAATGTTATTATGTTGCTTAATTGTAAAAAAATCTCATCCGTAAACAAAAAAATTATGTGACCTCCCTTTGCGTACCGCTTCAGTAGTTGTTTCGATATTACCACCCTATTCTTTTTTAAATAAGTTAAGAAATGAACAGTATGTCTCTTATAGCCTGCAAGTCCTAAGTCATCTTTTAAAATACGCGACATAGTTCTAGATGCTATCTTCATCTTCCGAGATCATTATATAGGTCAATGCCCGAGATGAAATCTTTTGCTTTCGGACAGGATTTCTTCGAATTCTTTCCCTTGCTGCTTTGACCACCTTTTTCGTACGAATACTACATCTACGTGGACGGCCAGATCTTTTTCTGTCACAAACAGAGGAGGTCTCATTGTACCTATTAATAGCCCGGTACACAAACATTGTACTAATACCAAGCGTATGGAGAGTTAAAAATTGCACTTGGCTCCATACCTACTTTGTGCACCTAATGCAATCACAGCGATTCGGTTCTCTTTATCACCCCACTCCATTTTAATATCGCAAAATATTGTACATAAAAACTATGACTATGAACTATTCTAAAAGGATGTATAAAATAATAACAACTATTATTGTTTCAAGATTTTAATTTAAATAATGTCTATAGGTATAATAATTATATTAATATACTATTCACTTAAGCAATACTGAACAAAACAATAAAATTTACATATGACAAACTTTTAGCGGTGACCTTTCATTATCTTATAAAATTTCCCGCATTTCAACTCGTCAAGGTAACAAATTTTGGCAAATTAAAATTATATTTACATTCAACTAAAATAAATCATTAATCACAATATGGATAAAATAAAATAAATTAGTGACAGATTTTTTCATAAGATCTATTATATAAAATATAATTACAATGTAAATTTTTCAAAAACATCATCTACCACGCAGTAAATGTTATTGTAAAAATCCAAAATCAGTATGCTGGTACGTCTGTATCAATTCCTCCTACACGCTAGTATTTATTTGATACAATAATATAGGAATTTAAAGTCAATTCATTAATGTTTACACGATAATGATAGTAGGTATTAATTATTACAATCCAATAGGATTTTGTCCACTTCCATAGTGCTAGGAGATTTATCAGAACGTTAAAAACTAAAACTATTCAGCCGCTCTTTTACAAAACGGGCGGTTAGTTAGTTGGTCCTGACCAATATAAATTTATAGACTGATACTATTTGCCAATAGTAGAATAGTTTCTCAATAGTAAAAAATTTAACCATGCGGCTAAACAATCTGAAGCGGCGATGGCATCAGTACCATACAACCGGATTCGATATGCTAATCAGATGCCCTGCAATCGTTTACTAAAAAAAGAGGCCAACAGTTGAAACAATAGTATTATTAAAATTATAATTTACAAATTACATGTAAATATATCTTACGTTAAATAAAATTTAATAATACATTTTGTCAATCCCACAGAATAAAATTTGGCTATCGATATAGATCAATCGATCATGAGTAAATAATAAATAAATATGAACGCAAAAGTACAATTTTATTGACTAAGTTAAAAGGTATTATGGCGGGCTAGAAATGAAATCTATTGTAATAAAAAGAATCTATACGATCTACTCTATGGTTATTCAAATCACACATCGCTTATCAATAAAAAACCTTAAATTATTATGTCTATGGAATAACATGCACAGTCTTTGACTTGATCAGTCGATAGCCAGCAAAAAGCCAAATCGTAGAAAATCTTATTACGAAAGTAAAAAAGTTCAAAATTAGGCACCGAGTCTTTGTGATAAAGTTGACAGTATATCTGTTAGAAAACGTAATACAAAATGGCATCGGACACACCAGTATTCGTTGTTACTAAGTTTTATATTGATGACACTTAGTATTAGGAGAAACTAAAGCGATATTTAGTCCTAGGGGTACCATTTTATATAAATTGGACCAGCCAGCAGACAACTTCAGCGATGTCTGAAAGTCGACTAACACTCATAATCATAACAGTAATCCCTCTACTAAACATCACATTCCATTTAACACGTAGTATATTTCACTAGTCATTTAGATCCTTTTTTTCATAATCTCGCTCTTTGTGACCGGTTATAAGTTACAACCCTCAAATAATCCCTTATCTCGGACACTCGTCATAGACCCATTCGATCAATAGATATCGTCCCAAGGCAAAAAATTCGATTCTTTTCCAGAAGTAATTAAACCTAGCAAAACCTTTCAATTCTTCTGGCGTTCCCTGGAGTCTTCCCTGCAGATTCCTCTAGGCGGAGAGTCCCTACCTTTATGTGAAGCTTTGGACGCTTTTCTGGATCTCTTGAACTTGGCAACATCATCTCCGAAGACGTCGCCGGTGCGTAGAGCAGAGATGAGGTCATCGAACTCTCCCTTCTGTCCATTCGTGAGGGTGCCGTCCCGGGACGAGTCGCCGTTGGCGTGGCCGTTGCAGTCTACAGAATTGCTTTTTCCGAGCGATTTGCCGACGGAGCTGAGCAGGCTCGAGGCTTGCTTGCGCTCCATTGTTCGCTTTTTCAGCTGCGAAGGAAAATTTAAAGTCAAATTGATTGTGATTTGTAGGTTGTAGCTGGTATATGATGATTTAAGAAACGAACAATAAAAAAAACATGTCTGATAGTTAGGCAATCTGATAGAGCTTGCTAGGAGCCTTCGCCGTAGACTGTATTTCTTTCTTCCTAAAGCTCAATGTGTCGCAGTATACCTACATAAATATTGGACTGACAAAACACCAATTGTCATGATCTTGAAGTACCTACTAACATCCTTAAACCATTAAAATCCTTCTTGGATTCTGTTTATTAGTAAGATAAGATCCTATGTTTCTTTGTAAGATTCGATCCGATATAAGGATATTCGTAATATAATCAAAGTTGTCGACATATCTCTTCGAATTGCAAAATTAAAGTGGCAATGGGCAGGCCACATCGCTTGCAGAGCTGACAATCCTTGAGAAATGAAATACCACAAAGAACGCAGCGTGGGCAGGCCTCTAACCCGGTTGATTGACGACCTAGTCAAGTTTGCGCAAAACCGCTAGATGCAAACGGACCACAGCTGCTCGCTGTGGTGTTCAATGTGAAAGGCCAGCAGTAAAATTCTAGGGGCTGATGATAACCCGCCATCTGAATGAAAATATTAGGTCCTTACATATATAATTGCCGATACTGGCAACTTTAACATCAAATATCTTGCGTTTGATTAGGAATTCCCAATTCTAATTTATTTCGAAAAAAAGCCAGAAAAATTTTGTTTTAAAATTCGTATTTCATTTGTTTTCACATCATTTGTTTGAGCTTCAACATTGCTATAACAACAACTATAGACAAATTGAAAATTCGCGGTATTTACGTATATGAGTTCCACCGTAGCACCAGTGTTGCAGAAACGGCTCGAAGAATTAACGACTTGTATAGACCAGGCACCGCTAACGAACGAACCGGTGCGTTTTTGGTTTCAACGTTTCCGTTCTATAAATTTCGATTTACACAATGAGCCTCGTGGACGACCTGATACTCAAGTCAATAACGAAGCATTGAAGGCGATAGTGGAAGCGGATCCATCTCAAACCAGTTCTGAATTAGCAGCAGCCTTCGGCGTAAGTAACAAAACATTTGCGCCAAATCGGAAAAGTCAAAAAACTCGAAAAGTGGGTACCGCACGAATTGACTGAAGCAAACCAACAAACACGCGTCGCTTGCTGCGTTTCTTCGCTCAATCGTCACAATAATGAGGGGATTGGACAACCGGCAAAACCTTGCCATAAGCGAAAACTGACCAAAAAGAAGATTCTGGTTAGTGTTTCGTGGACCAGTGCTAGTGTTATACACTACAGCTTCTTGAGATAAGGCCAGACGATTACTGCAGACTTGTTTGCCATCAATTGCAAACAATGATGGAAAAGCTCGCCATTAACAACCGAGACTGGTGAATTGCTCTAGCCCACTGCTCCTTCAGGATAACGCTAGACCACACACTGCACATCAAACGGTCAAGTTAGAGGAGCTGCGACAGGAACCTTTGCGTCACCCACCATACTCTCCAGATCTTGCCCCAACCGGTTACCACTTTTATCAAAATTTTGATAACTTTTTACAAGGACAAAAAATCAAATCCGATGAATCTGATTCAAACAGTTCATAGACTCGCTCCACGGTTTTTTTTTCTAAACGGATCAATGATCTGCCTATAAAATGGCGGAAGTGTATCGAAAACAACGGCGCATACTTCGATTGATTAAATAATAATTTCATTAAAAAAAGTTGATTCAGTTTTTTGATACTGAACGGCAATTTCATATGTAAGGACCTAACAGACGTGTACTATGCGTAGTCACCTCTTGCTCGTGGCGCGTGCGGCGCTCCTCCTCGTCGCGGCGGCGGCGCGCGGCGTCGCACTCGTGGCGCGCGTCGGCCAGCTGCGCCAGGAACGCGTCCATGGCGCCGAACAGCTGCTCGGGCGACGCGCTCGCCTCCTCGCCGAATGCGTGTGCGCACGCCTCGAGTCGGCTCTTCATGTCCTGGTAAACACGATTGCGATGGCAACACGTAAGGTTGACGTAGCGATACCCGGCTTAAAGGGCTGGAACCCAGAGCCGGAAAACACTGTATTTAAAAAAAATGTAGCGGGACCAACCCTTGGTTGGCGAATATTATAAACAGTCATGATATAAATGTTTGGTGATATACAAAAATATACGAGCTTTCATAATATAAAAGTTTTTTTTATTAAATGAATTGAACACTGATAGTAGGTTTTTTTTGTCAATCTTAAATAAATAATTTTAAAAAAGAACAGTTAAAAAGAAAAGCGTGGCCGTTTTAAGTCAACAAAAAACTGTCATTAGGTTCGTCTCTTACAACCGAAACTTCTGGCGAGTGATGTTTATAATTAAGTGTAAGAGTTGAACCGTAAATGATTTGTTAGAATGTTATTTTTTTGTAATGAAACTGAGTTATAAATATGAGCTACACGAATATTATATGAAAGCCCATCTTTAAAAGTTTGGAGAAAAAAATCGAACGCTATATAACCTATCCATTTTATTATTTATATTATTGAAGAGATTTAATCTTCATACAAATTTAATATAAAAACCATACATTACCACAAGAAAATTATTTTATATCTAGGAATTCGTGATTTTAGGGAAAACATTTTTAGGGCTTATCTGAAAAAATCATAAAAATGTTACTCTTTTGAATAAACTAAAAATATTATTTGCTTGCATAAGATATGTTCATAATCTAGCCGTTTCGTTAAAATTATTCAAAAATATTGGATGATTGCAGCAAAATATGTAATTGTACTAAGGTATTATAATTTTCGAGAAAAACGCTGGGTCATAAATTTTTTAGGTCTTAGGTTAAAGGAGAATGCCAATGACCAGTACTCTTAGTAAAGTTTTGGTGTCAGAGTAATTTTCATAGCAAAAAAAAAATTAAATTATTTCACACCATTTCGGCATTTCTTGTTAAAATTCCTTTCGGGGTTATTTTTTCAATTTAAAAAGGAACTTTCTTATTATATAACATTTCCGCCATTTAGCTAGGGAAGTATATAATTGGGTATTGAGATATCCTATAATCCGATTATGATTTTAAAAAAATGCAAATGCAGTTGCCATAGATATTTCGCGATTATTACATTAACTATGAAAAAAAAATTTTTTTAATCGTTGAGGAAATATTATAGTGTATGATTTTCATTCTAACACATAAAATAAGAAAATAATGAATTGAACAATCATAATCACAAAATCGATTAACAGTTGGTTCATGTCACATCACTCGCATCTCTCAATTACATTGACATGACATCCGGTATTTATGATGTTTGTTTACTTGTATCTTTTTACGCGTCGAGTTGAGCATTAGTTCCTCCGTTAAAAACTACAATATCAGTGAATATTTTACAAGTCTTTACAAGTGCGCATATGCAGCGCGCTTAAGTTCATGTCGTGATCAGTTTGCGCGCGATTGCATTTGAGAAAATGCGGGTCTATCAACTCTCCCATAAAAAGTCAACCTTATGTAAGTTGGAATAGAGTTCATTTCCTATAACCTTTTATAACCTACAAACAATTCTTTTTTATTTAATTTCTCTGAACTCCGGAAACATAAATCGATATCACTTCGCAGGTGTGAAAAACATAAATTACTAAAGCATATAAAACCATTTTTATCATGACACAAAAATCTTTAGGTCAGTACATTCATCCAAACAATTTGGGCAATTTCCTTTATGTAGAATACAATTTTATATTTACTTTAACTGATAATGCACAAAGCACATACGCTATAGAGTAGAAATGTTATATGATTTGTTCGACAGGGTTTTCCGCCTTTTTTTTATTTGTATCTGTACTGTTTTTGTAAAAAATCACTAGCCTAGTTTCTGAGAAATACAGTTTGTACTGCTGCTCTATAGGGTATGTGCTCGATGGACGGCGCCCTCAGTGTTGTATGCATCTATCTCACCTGGAACAAGTCCTCCAGCTGCGTGAAGGTGCACACAGCGTGCGCGTGGAACTCCCTCATGACGGGCTGGAAGGCGTCGGCGGGGTCGGCGGGAGCGGGCAGCGCGGCGTGGTAGTCCAGCTCGCGCGCCACCTCGCGCAGCCCGGCGCGGAGGGCGCCCACGTCCTTCTCCAGCTGGTCCACGCACACCTTCGCGGCTGCCCGCACGTGCGGCAGGTCCTCCTCGAGTAGCAGGATGTCTTTGAACTGGGAATCATATCGAGATAGAATCATATCAAGATAGACTCTATAGTAAATATTATACGAAATAAACAAAATACAGGAAAGAAAAATTTTGAAAAGCACAATAGGGATGACGACTGGGCAAAGAAAATGTAATTCTATTAAGTCCGTTAGTTAGATTATCAAAAAATAATGGACACTTATTTTATCTTTTCTCAATCGACTAAAAAATTCAAAGATAAAGCGCGCCAAAGTTGTACGTAAAATTGTACGTAAAAAAATATAGAACTGTTTGATTAAAACCTATCTTTAGAGCTACTGTAGGTCTAGTACTGGATCCAATTCTAAAAAAATACATTTTACTGAAGCGACTAAATGACAAATACCCAATTCGCAAAATGTATGCAGGCGTGTCAAGGAGCAGAGTCTAGCTAGATGTCAATATTCGTTTATTTACCTGCGTCTCGAGCATTTCGACTAGATAATGCAGCAGCGTAGTGTTTCTGGTGACGCTTGACTTGGTGTCGGCGAGTTTGTTGAGCGACGACAAACGGAACCCAGAAGCATTGCCTCGTGCGCCCCTGATACATAAAACAACAAAATGTAATATTAAGGCTCATGGAAGGTTGTTTATTTTCTTAAATGTAAGTAAACAGCTGCTTATATTATTATGTTTAATGTGCTTATATGTGCTATATAAGCTATATAAGCTATGGCTTATATGTGTATAAAACTTTACTATGAGAATAACATCAAAATTGTAAAAAAAATCAGTTGCTTCATACATAGGTGTTGTTAATATCGTAGAGGTAAATGTTAATATTTTAAGAAAAGAGAAAAAACATGTTCTGAAAAATAAATAAAAAATGTAGTTTTTGAGCAAATCCATCCCAATATTTCAAATATCAGATACCTGTTGATAACAACTTTCCTTCTAAAATAAATAATTGCTTTACTACAAGAACGGCTTCTCTTTTCTTCAACTTTATCGCAGCGCGCACGCAAAGAAGTCTCTCAATTTTTTTTTATTTGTCCCGTGCTGCGCGCACCACTGATTGCGCACGCGCGCTCGCCTCCGCTGCCACGGCAGAGACCTTCTGCGAGTAGTACTGTACAAGCGGCGTACCTGTTCATGTAGTTCCCCAGCGCCAGCACGACCTCGAGCAGCGCGCGCAGGCGGCGCGAGCGCGTCATGTCGCGCGCGGCGCGCAGTACGGTATGCGCGCGCGCGCTCGCCTCCGCCGCCGCGGCGGTGAACTTCTTCTTGAACAGCAGCGTGCGCACGCGCTGCGAGTAGTGCGGGATTCTGCAAGTAATACTCTTACTATTAAGGCGACTATAGTCGTCCAATGTAAACTAGCATGTGGTTTCAAAAGCCGCTGACTAGAGTCAATGACCTCGAGCAATAGACACAGGTCCAACGAGCAGCGCGCGGCAGCACGCCTACGCGATCACTGTCGAATTCAGTAGGAGTGACAGAGAAGGTGCTGCTTGGAATGAAAGGGCCTAAGTGCCAAACCAGAAAATACATGATTTTAATGAGAATAACCACTTTATTAAAATGCTTTAGTAATATAAACAATACTATAAGTACCTACAAGTGAGAAAAATTTAAATATAGGTATTTTCAAAGGCAAATTTATTTATGTTTCCCATCGAGTGAAGTTTATGGAATCGTGTTTTGGAAATAAGCATTAGGTCAGAAACATGATCAATTTTATCTGCCTTGTCTTTTTAATATGATATGAGTATGACATAGATTTTACACAAAACTTTCTTTTGTTAGCACAATTTGGCTACATTCATCCACTTAAGCCCAGTTTGTCAGTAAAATATTTAAAAATTATGCTAACAATTGTCAAAAACTACACAACGTTCTGAGTATTATTTCCTCAATTTTCGCTAACTAAAAACGTAGCGATTGTCGTAAGCCACGTCTCATTGCGCGCTGTTATGAACCGTATTATAAAGAATTTACGATGGATAATCGTACTAACATTCGTCAAGTCACTAATTTAGGAGCACTACTCGCCTTAAACGGAATACGGATGACGACTGGGTTAATTAAATAAAATCATATTTAATCCGTCAGTTAGATTATCATAAAATCATCATCATCATTTCAGCCATAGGACACCCACTGCTGAACATAGGCCTTCCCAGTGACTTCCAGGTTAACCGGTTGGAAGCGGCCTGCATCCAGCGGCTTCCTGCAACCTTTACCAGGTCGT
The DNA here is from genome assembly GCA_963576865.1 of Anania hortulata. Classification (NCBI taxonomy): domain Eukaryota; kingdom Metazoa; phylum Arthropoda; class Insecta; order Lepidoptera; family Crambidae; genus Anania; species Anania hortulata. The sequence continues at coordinate 7,193,360 of OY756400.1, forward strand.
CTGTCTACCTTGTGGTGGCCTCAAAAATACCTCAGTACCTAAATACGAAAGTCTATAACCAGTGTGTGTTACCAGTGATGACAAATGCAACTGAAACGTGACTCTCACAATGGGCCTCATAAGAAAGCTCAAGGTTGCACAGCGTGATATGGAAATGGCTATGCACGGTGTTTTTTTGCGAGACCGAATCAGATATGAGGAGATTAATAAACGAACAAGTCGCTGACATATACAGGGTGTAACGAAAAGGTGAAATAAAACTTTAAGGCAAAAGGCTTTTTTTAAAGCAAATAAATACATTTCATTTCATTTCATTTAAGGGGTTATTCTACGGCTAAATTACATCAACTTTTTCTATGGGACCAACATCGAAATCGCAAAAAAAAAACACTTTCCCACACTAAAACGCGACCAGCTGGCATCAATTTGTATGGAAACGTCAATTTTTTTTTTTGAGATTTTGATGTTTGTCCCATATAAAAAGTTGATGTAATTTAGCCGTAGAATAACCCCTTAAAGTTTTATTTCACCTTTTCGTTACACCTTGTATATACCACAGATTAGCAAGCTGAAGTGGCAGTGGGCAGGGCACATTGAGTACGTAGAACTGACGGCAGAAAGGTTCTAGAATATCTAAAAGTAATGGACACATTTTTTCTTTTGTCAATCAACCAAAAAAATTACAGTTGTGTTAGTGGGTAATGACTAATACTCAACACCCAAGGGCTGGAATGAGACCGCGTGACGCGTGGCGTGTGTTTTATTTATTAGGATTGAATTTCGTTTTTTCTCAAAAACTTTTTTTGTTAGTGAATGCTACTAGCCTTGAGACAATCTATGAGAACAGAGTTAACATTTAAAATATCATATTTTAATCATATTCACCGAAATCCAATCTCAATCATTGTGTACGTATACGGTTATAGTTCATGTTATTGCTTCTCCCTCTGTTGCTTCTAATCACTTCTTCATATGAAGGAAAGAGATGAGGATTAAAAAAAACGTACTTCGAATGTGAATTTACATGGTAGAAGTAAGATTTTTAGCCATTTGAATAATGGCGTACAATGGCAACAGACTCAAATGTTATTAGAAAGCTTACTTGGATATCTCGTAGAGGAATCTGTCAGCCCTCGCCATGCTGTCGAGTTCGTCTTGGTGCTCTTCTAGAAGCGCCGCTTCTTCCGCACTGGGCGTGAACTTGAGAAGTTGTTCCACCATGTCAATGGGCAATTGCTCGCCGGTGTCCATGCGGAGAATCGCCCTGTGGGAAAAGTATTTAATGAATATGGAGACACATTCAAATATTTTACTTTACATTGTCTTTTAACCTACCTAATTGAAATAACAGAAAACACCATTAGGCCTATAATAAAACTCTCACTCCTGTGTCATACAATTTATTTAGAAGGATTGGGTAAGAGACACCATAAGCCTTGCTCACATATAACAGAAGCCCTACAGCATGATGCTTGTCATTTATAATTTTTAATGTTTCGTCGGCGTATTTGCAAACAGCGAGACGTATTTGCAATATGACAACTATCAACAATTAGTTTGTGGTGCTGTAATTGCAGGGCTAACGCCCGGCTCAAATCGTATTATTTGAAAGAGCCCTATACATCCGTAAAACACTCACCGGCAAATCTCTTCATCGCTCATCTTGAGCTTGGATAGTAAGATCGTGCAGTTCTGCGCGCGGCGTCCGTCTATCACCGACAGTATTTTCGTTCTTGGCTTGGCTCCTAGTTGTCTCAAGTCCTCCACGGAACCCTCATTCTGTTGAAAAAATGTTTTTTTATTATTACGAACCTATCTTAATAGATACTTATACATATAACACAGCCATTAAAAAAATTACGATTACCGCAATAACCCTTGCAGGCAGCCAACAACCTATTTTACCATTTGAATTTATCAGTGATAACACGTGTTAGTGCTAGTGACAAGTGCAAGCGACCAAGTGCTTAGACCGTCGGACACATGCAAAGTGACCAACTTAAACTAGTCTCTTGCACTGTCAGTGCTGAAGTATTATAATGGCCACAAATAGTGGCGATTTTATGGTAGTATGAAAAATATCATAGGAATTGATGTGGAAAGTAAAACGAAAACCAATAAACAATTCACATGTAAAAAAAAGTATGTTTGTGTAGATTTCAAAAACGTTAATACAGTATATTCCTGTCCTTATATTACCAGCCGCTCATCTAGCATGTTACATGACTGACATGATAGTTCTAAATATAGCAATCACCAACCTGCACTCCATTCTTCTGGTAAGCGCAGAACATCCTATCGATCGTGTGTAGATCCATCGCATTGTACAGCTTAGTGTCATCTAACTCCTGCCATATCGTTCCGTGCAGTTTCGCGTCGGGCAGTTTGCTCCAGTTGAAGCTCTTGAGGGGATTCCCGGGGGTCGGCACGTTCTTCTTAGGCTTGGGGGCCGCGGGGGCCGAGGGGGCGAGCGGGGCGGGTGGGGGCGCGGGCGCTCGAGGGGGCGCGGGCGCGGGGGGGCAGAAGGCGGGGGGCGGCGGTGGGGGCGGCGCGCTACATGTCTCGATCACGGCGCTCTTGAGATTGCTGACCTGCAATTTTTTGCAATAGTATAGGAGAGCCCTTTTCCAGAAGCCTAGTGGATTGGATCACTTATACATGGTGTGGTTTCGAACAGTAAACGTATTGACGGAGGTAAATGTGTTTATCAATGAAAACAACTTTTTTTTTAAATTTACTATGGGGTTTACGACGGTCAGTCAATTTGGCTACCACATAAACAACCCTGTATAAGTATAGAACGGTTGACTTGCGCACAACTAGCACAAAATACTGAGCAATAAAAGTTAAGCTTCATAAAATGCGCGCTCGAGCAACGCACACAAAGACATTGCTCTCGAACACAAAATCTCGGAACACGCTGTAGAGCCCAAACGTTCTCTGTTCTACCAGATTAGCTTAGTGTGGAACTTAATCATTTTGACTCTGTTAACGTCATACAAACTGGCAGGTATGGATTGATGTTTAATACCGTATTAGTAGATAGTTCGGGATTGAAAGTGGTAATTCGTTAGTAGAACCATATTAGGTATTCTGTGGTAGAACTAAACGAATTAGACTTTAGTCTTTCAGAACCACTAGCAAAACCTCAACCTCACGTTGTTTTGAAGTTGACAAAAACAGAATATTGTTTTGAACCAGGTTTAGGTTAAATCTATATTTATGAAGTTCTGCAAGTGGCGCTTATTACGAGATTAAAAATGTGAATGTCAAACTACCATTTCGTCTTAATGGATTTTGCCCCATCTCTACAAACACATTAAGCAAAGAGTAAATGAGGACTTCATAAGTAGTTTTAATAATATTTATGCAATTTTAGTGTAAGTTAGATGGATATTGTTTGAGTCAGCTCACCTTGGCGTCGTCAGGTATACTGCCTTCGCTGACTAGTTTCTCGAACCGGGCCCTTTCCGCTCGCTCTTGATTCAGCTGTAATAATAATAAAGAAATGAACATCATAATCGCAGAGAAGTTGTATTTACAAATAGGTTTTATTTCTTATGTATTTAATCCATTCCTTGTCCAAGAGAGACAATAGGAGTTTTATTAGGTGGCGGTTAATACCTTCATTAATAATGTTTGTGATGAAATTAAAACCATATATTACTTAAAGAATAAACAAACTTTTGTGATTTCATGAACTCATTAAATATCTAAAGAGACAATGAAAGGCTAAGGTTTTACTACACACTTCGACTGCAGTATAGTGCCATACAAAGCGGATTGTCTCGGCAAAAGCCATAATATTGCCATTGTGTTTTTTTTTATAAACAAAGGCAAAAACTGACATAAATTATTTTCTAGGCTCTTTTCGAAGTAAACTTTGTTAACACTTAGGCTCGGACCTTGATGGTGTCGTCGCTACTAACCAGAATTTTGTTGGGGGGGGGGGGGGCGCTCTGGCTCCTGGCTATAGTTTTTTTGAGGAGAGAGAGGTTTGTCTTCTGTCTAGTCTGGCTCTAGCTGCCTCTAGTTACCTGTTGCTCTACCTAGTTTTTATAGAAGGGTTCTTAGGCTCCTACTAACCTCCAACCTTGCAGCAGCAGCTCTAGTGTAATTCTAGCTGCCACCTTTATTTTTTGGGGGGAGAGAGGTTTTTTCTCCTGTCTAGTCTGGCTCTAGCTGTCTCTAGTTTGTTTCTTTCAGGGGGGGGGGGGGGGGGGAACTGTGGCTCCTGCCTCTAGTTACCTGTTGCTCTACCTACAACCCTACAGCAATAGCTTTAGCCTCACTCTAGCTGCCTCGTTTTTATAAGGAGGAGGGCCTTTAGCTCCTACCTGCCTACAACGCTCCAATTTAGGTCTAGCTGCCTCTAGCTTCTTTCAGGGGGAGGACGGACGACGTCCCTGGCTGCAGCCCCAGTTACCTGTTGCTCTAGCTGGTGCGCCCTGGTGGCGGCGGCCCTGGCCCGCTCCCCGCACTCCATGTGCTGCGCGGTCTCGCGCTCGAGCCGCTCCTTGAGGCGCGACACGACGCCCTCCAGCTCCTCGCGCTCCTGCGCCTGTTGGTCTACCTGCTTCTCCTGCCAGCCCGTTAGTTGGGTTAATACATGCGGATGGGGTTAGGGTTGCCATCTTTCACTTTATACTTGATGGAAACTTTTAGTTTGATATCTTTAGAGTTCAATTTACTCGCTTTTAATAGATAAGTTCAGTTTGCTATCATCAGATTTAAATTTACTTTACTTTTGTTCAGCAGTGGACGTCATGTGGCTGAAATGATGATGATGATGGTGATGAACTCTCAAATTTGCTAGCAATAACAATAAAAGGGCGTTGCTAGCTTTATCAAAAAATTAAGAAATAAAGTACGTCGCTATTTCGTACGGAACGAGAGACACCTACCTTCTTGATAGGTAATAATATTCACTCGCAGCCACAAGAGGCCCAAATGATAAAACATAACTCTTGACAGAAAAATTTGGAAGCTGTAGAGGTTAACAGATGGCAAACCAATGTATTATAGTAATTAATGGATTTATTATTTGACTGATGTTTTAATTATTCTTGTTCTGTTAAAAAATAAGCTTTATTTTAAAGTCTTAAAAATGTTTTTCGAATAGCGTTTGATTTAGTACGCCACCATAGATGAGGTTGCTAATGCCAAACCCATTTTTGGCCGTGTTTTTGATTATAATTAATATTATGAATGATCAAAACTTTTCGTGATGGTTGTAATTATGGCTATAAAAGCAATAAACTTTTATAAAAAATATTATCTTCGTAAAAAATGGGCTGTATAATCAAATGACGCTAAAATGGAGATATGTTGGCTTGTCAGTTTAAGTAAACATAGTTTTTCCCGGGTTTGTTTAATGTGACAATGTAATGTGTGTGTGTGTGTGTGTGTGTGTGTGTTATGACACATAAAATGCAACTTGACATACATTTATGAGTATTACAGTAAAAATATTTTTAAATTAGGAAAAAAATATGTATCATTTACCGTTAAGTTACATATTTTTTCCTATTTTGAAGTTGAGTACCATTTGACTTGCCAAACATTCTGACTAAATTCTAAGTCGACACATCTCCAAAATAGAATGTAACGACACCCGTGTCCGGTTATCATTATTCATCAACCGTTGTCCCAAAGCTATACAAACGTTAACCCACGAACCTTCTTTGCCAACTCCGTCGCTAAGTCCACATTCTCCCGCTCCAAGTTCTCTGCCTTCGTTCTTGCGGCCACCAACTCCTCCTCTTTCGCGAGGAGGTGGACTATCTCACCGACGTTGATTTCTAGAGGCGCCACATCTGGGTCGTAGATCTGGAAATACAGGACTATTGAGTATCGTGTATTTTTTTTAATTCAATTTTATTGCGTTCTTAAATGTTACTCAGGTGTTTGTAGATTTATATGACTTCCAATGGCGAAATTAGTTAAAATTTATTATATGAATTCAAAGATTACATAAGGTAGAGAAAAACATTTGAGGGCTCTGTGAATTTAAGTTAGTTTTCTTTCATTAAAAATAACTGCTACCAATCGGATATCATTAAATCAAAGAACTAAGTATATACCATAATTCGATACGAACAATCTCTATCTTCTGTTTTATGCTCCGATTTCTGAGATACCAAACTTTTCTTTTTTGACAATTCATATCATACGACTTTTTTTAATTGTATGAAAAATAAAAATAAAATTCATGAAAGATATGATGATGTCTGGAGCCGGTTAGTATCACATACTTCTCCTGCCAGCCCGTTAGTTGGGTTAATACATGCGGATGGGATTATGGTTGCCATCGTTTACTTTATACCTGCTGCTAACTTTTCAGTTTACTATCATTTATTTATTTTATTTATTTAAACTTTATTGCACAAGTAAGTACAATTGGCGGACTTAATGCTATACAACATTCTCTACCAGTCAACCTTGAGGTAATGCAGATAATGTATCATTATATGCTGGTTGGTATCACGTACCGCGTGCCGACGCTATACGATCCATGAGTGCCCGTCTAACGCGTCACGCAGCATCTTCTTAAACAAGACCTAGGATGATACCCTTAGTGATACCTTGGTCTGGTCGGTGTTGACGTCGCGCAGGCTGCCCTGCTCGCTGTTGGCGCGGCTGCCGGCGCTGGGCTGCTGCAGCACCACTTGCTGGACCACGCGGTCCAGGAGTAGAAAGTGTTGGGAGTACGGATTATATTCCACTGAGAAAAAATACATATTTGTTAATTACACGGCGAATAGGAATTTTGTTCGGAGAGCTACATTACTCGTAATACAAGCTGTAAAGATATTGAAAATTAAAATATTGTTCGGACGAAAACATGAATAAATCCAATAAAATTTTAAATTGTTGGAAACAAGATTGATAGTTCTTTGTAGAACTTTACGCCAAATCTGTGGAATACTTCTGCTACACAATTCTATCAAGTAATAGGTAACGGTACCTTTGATATCCGATGGGGTATAAATCTTCGATTAGATTTAATATAAATAAATAAATAAGAAATATTGGACACCATCACATACATAGCTCTAATCCTAAGTAGCAAACGACGGTACCACACAACCCAGACCAGAGAATATAGAAAAGTTCGTTTTCTAGCAATCTAGAAAACGAACTTTTCTATATTCTCTGGTCGGTTTGGTCGGGTCTGGTCGGGTCAATGACCCGACCCAGAATCGAATCCGGGACCTCAGAGATGGCGACGCCAAGTCTAGCGTAGTCGTCAATATAATATATTTATTGCCTTCTAAATGTTGTTACAAATAGGTACATTATCCAAATCAATAGACAGTGTTGATTTTGATATGATACTTAAAGGTATTAAAACTACTTTGAGTAGTCATTCGTCTCGGACTCACAGGGCAGCAGCAGCAGGTGCTGCAGGATGGACAGCAGGTGCGGGTAGGCGTGCGTGTGGCTCAGCTTCCTGCGCAGGAGTTCGAACATGGTGGCGGCGCTCTTCGTGTCCACGTGCTCCTTGTCGAAGCGCCGCGCCAGTTCCCGCTCGTCCTCGTTGCGGACCATGTCGAAGAACTCGATGTGACGGTCGAGAGTCTCGTTTTCGTATTTGCGGAGTTTTTCTATTACTGTAATGTAACACATAATTATTTTCTAGCGACTGGCTAGCAAGGGTACTTAATTCCAGTAAAAAATACGAAAAAACTTTCCTCGTGAATCAGTATATAAGTGAAATTATATCAAAATCCCTTAACAGGCTTAAAATTACAAAAAAACGGAGTAACTTCAGACAAAGGCAAAATACTGCGACTTACTAAAAAAATTTAACTAAAAAAAACATTTTAGAAAAAAATTGTAAGCCTGTCATATTTTAGATTTAAACAAAGAATTAAACTTGTACTCGTAATATTCTGTTATATGTTGTATCTATTTAGCTTGACACAAAACTCTGCAAGTTACTCATGATTTAAATCTTACAGCAACAATTTCTGTTTATCATGCTTCTAATATTTGTAATTACTAAAGAAGGTAATTGGAATAAATAAACGTATCCAGCGGGGACTTGCATATTTCGTAAAACTACTTGTTGCAAAAAGTACCTAACTCATACATGTAAACCTGACTCATTCATTACTAAATGTTGATTGAAGCTAATACACTACCTGGTTGTATTCCCAACATGAGAAGCTCATATCTCAGATGCAGTCTAAACTCAAGGCTTTCTTCTCCTGGGCCGTAGTTGAGTACGGCATTGACAAACGACATTATGGCGGTCTTAACACCCAAGTCATCGCGGTATGCACCCGTACTCCTGTCAAGTTCGTTGACTACGCTTTGGAAGCGAGCACGTTCGCCAGCGTACTTTTGGAAGTGCATCATTGCTTCTAGCACCTAAAATAAGGATAAAGCAATGTAAGTGTAATAAACTACTCTGTCAAGCGGCCTGCTATAAAAAATATACACACTGTTTACATCGGAGTGAATTTGCTAGTAATATTTTTTCAGGCGCTTACGTCTTGTTGTCTTATCACATGCAAAATACAGTCGCTAGGAATGTAAATGCTTCGCAAGCATTAGTATTTGTGGAATGTATTGATTATTTTCAATTTAATATCATACCTTTTTGTGACCCCCGGGTACCAAACACACAGCGCCGAGTATCTCGAGGGCGGCCACTTTGGTCTTGACATTCTCAGTGTCGAGCGATTGTGCGATTAAATCTATGCTCGTTGGGTGGGCTAGCACGTGCGCTCTTCCAGTCTAAAACAAAATAATTATCTCGTTTATATTGTACAGAGGTCAGGAGGACTCAGGATTGAATTTATTTTTTAGTAGGTAATCAAATATTTTTCATATCCAGATGTATTGTTAAGTTATTACCTATTGAGCATATAAATATTTTAGAGCATATATCACATCGCGTAAACATCGTTGTAAATTATACGCAACCAAATAAAATCCACGGCATGCGTTTAAAACGCTTAAAATGATTTTTGTGGGTTTTATTATTGTGGATATAAAATAACAAGAATCCATTTCAACGACAATCTTGGACTTTGACATAGAAATATAATTATTACAAAAACAGCGAAACAAGTCACGAGCTAGATTTTTTATGTGCATTTTACTAGTTTTTCCATCGCTATACTAGGTTGGTCACGACTAGACTGCCGCATTCCGGCTGACTCAGTACCTTTCCGTTTGTTCGCATCTTAACCCGACAGCCTTTTTACTGGAATATCGTGAGCGTGAATGACCTGATACACAGAGGAACATGTATTTTAAAAAAATCAACAATATCATTTTTAACCTCATATCAAACAAAATCCTACAGCAAAAAGATTAAGAATACAATAAAAAATCTGGTTCTTTAAAAAAAAACCCTTATTGTTGATTAGGTTAAATGTTTCCAAATCCAGCTAGTAAATATGTTCTCTTTTTTTAAAATCATTTACTTATGAATACTGACATGAATCCAATAAAAACCTTCTAAATAATAAATAATATTAATAGTAAATATTGGACAACATCACATACTTTGCTTTGATCCTATGGTAAGTAGCTAATGCACGTGTGTTACAGTCAGAAACAATGACGGTACCACAACACCCAGACCCGAGACAATATAGTTTTTTTTTCTGCATTGACCGACCGGGAATCGAACCCGGGGCCTCAGAGATGGCGACACCAAATCCAGTATGTTCGCCTCTCAGCTACGAAGGTCTTTAAATGGAAGCAGAGTCGTGATTTGATGATAAAGAACACCACCGGTGTTTCGAAACATTACAGAATTTTTGAATAATGTGATGGGAGCAATGAAGACGTGTCGGTAATCCTGTCGCTTCAAGTTCGCACTTTTTTTGGTATCTAGTACAGAGGTCAGAGCCCACGCCCCCTATTCAGAATCGTTCGATAGCAAATTCGACAACCGATACCTGAACCACGTGACACTAAATGATTTAGCATTAATTTTATCGCGTGATTTATCGGTTGTCAATTGGTTGTCGAAGAGTTTTGAATCGGTGGGCAGGCCTTGAATCAGAGTACAAAACTGTGACCCCGCGTCTGTAGCGAAATCTTCAAAAGTAACACTTACAGAGTTGTTCATGAGCGCTTTAATGGCGGCGATGAGGTTGTGCCTGGTGACCGCGTCGTCTCGAGGCGCCCTCTGCAGTGCATCCAGTATGGAGCCTAGGCCTCCTTGCTTGATGAATCGAAGTACAAAGCTGTGAGCTCGCGTCCGCAGCGCTGTCTTCAGGCCGTCTACGAGGGCGCATGCTTCAACTGGTGGAATTCCTTCTGATGATGCGAATGCCTGGACATAAACATACAGATATATAAGAATAAAATCACAAATATTTTTTTCAGGGCACTAAAAGACTTAATTGATTTGATTAAAGAGGGTTTAAGACGGTTTTTTTTTTAAATTTCTAATAACAATTGATCAAAATACAATAAGTAAACCTGTGTTTCGTAAAACTTCTAACATTTACTGTCATATTATAGTCGTTTTACCAATGATTTACTTGTGATAAACTCGAAAAACAGAATCTGTTATTTCCTAGAAATGTACTCTTTCTTTGAAGATTTGGTACAATATTAAATAAGATGCAGATAGCTGATCATGTCATACAGTCTGTTGCTAACTAACAAACTGACATCACAAAATTGCAAGTTCTCTACAAACCAGTTCCATTGTATTTAAATATTTATTATAATTCTATTCAGCTGTTTAGTGATTCCACATTTGTTTTTTAATACAATACAAGTAGGTAGTTATGTGGAATATGCTTATATGAACAAGCGAGGCCAGCGCGGGCGCAGACTCCGACAGATAGGGTTAACGCGTCACGTGGTCGACCAGGAAGCAAAAAGTATACCAGTCCATGACAGAATATTTACCTTATGACTTCGAGTTCATTTCTTTACCTACCACAAAACTGTGTTTTGGCATTGATATTAGACAAAATCAGTTTTCGCATTTCTGTGAGTTTTGCAAGAAACACATATAGTTCAACCACTGATTTGGTATTATACATTACTTATTTTGTCCCTAAAAAAATCTACAGGCAACGGCAGGTCAACCTACCCAAAAAGTTAAAGGTCATTGAACCGATATTCAACTTTAGGTCTGAGATCGGTAGGCGTAGAGATCGGTATCAATTAAGGAAATTTGAGGTTGACGAGCTGTTGTCTGTACATACTGTTGGGTCGATACTAAGTTATGTATGACATGTAAAAAATAATACCTTAATCATTCTGCTCAGAATCTAAAATTCTAAGCTTGAGCTTATAAATTGAACTTTAGAATCAGCCTCTTTAAAAATTTTTACGCTTTTGACGAGTGGCGCCAATCGAAAAGCATACTCACATAAACTCTAGCAACTCGCAATTACCAGCGGAAATTTCACTAAGCACTTACGTGCGTATGTGGAAAGAGGTATACATACTTAGCGTTTCTTTGCGATATAAGACCCAACATAGCTTTTCAAATTGCAACACTGAAGTGGCTATGGGCAGGCCACAACGCTCCCAGAGCTAAAAACCGTTGGGGAAACACACGACAACCTTTTCGAGTGGCGACCACAAACTGGAAGACGCAACGTGAGCAGACTACCCGGTGAACTGACGACCTAGTCAAGGTTGCGGGAAACCGCTGGATGCAGGCGACTTAAAGCCATTCTTATGTGCTGTAGAGTTCCAAGCGGGACGCTAATGTCCAGTGGACTTCTAACGGCTGATAATGTTGACTGTACGTGCATGGCATGAAAAGGTACAGTATAAACTATTCGTCAACTCACATCTGCAATCTCGTTGAGCGCTTTGATGTAGTCTTCGACTTGCGGAGCGGTAGCCAGAGGCGGCGCTTGACCTGGCGGCGGCCGCCTGCTGCAGTATATCTGCCACTTCTTCGCCGCTGGCAACTCCATCATGGCTGCTTTGTTTACAGCTGTCAAGTCCAATTCTTCCTGCAAACAAAACCAAGGTTAGAAAGATGTGCGATTTGCATCCGAATGAGAGAAAGGTGAAATTGGAAGTATGATCCCTGGACTACATCGTTGTTTTGTATGTTGTTGGCTTATTCAATTTTATACTATACAGCACAAACAGGAAACTACTAACTTAAAATAAAAAGCGTCTTCTGACAGTATTGTATTGATATTATTTTTTATAACTCTTACAATCCAGGAGTTCCGCCAAACAATGTACGGATGAAACATGCCATAAAATCGATCAATAATAAATTGATTTAAACTTAAATAATTGTCCTAACATCAGAAATAACTTACGCATAGATTTCAATTCATCCGTAGGTAATCATGGCGCTTGCGAAATATCAGAAACCCATTAAAAAAATACATGTAAATTATTCCCGAATTAATTATTTCGATTAAAAATGAGAGTAATGATGGTGTTATGTACACGTTTTATTTTTATTGGTGTTTGTAAACCATCTTTGTTATTCTTATCTTGTATCAAAATTTAAAGCACGATACCTTAAATTTTGACAAGTTGCAGCAATAGTAGTTAATAAATTACCTATTCAGTAGTAGTACCTTTAGACATCACCAAATCTCAAGGCGATTTTATGACCACTTAACGACTCATAAAGTTAAATTTTAGTCATTAAGTATTTATAATTAGAAGTAACTTCCATAATTAAGAAAATCCATGTTGTAATTTTAACACATATCGCATTAAACATCATTTAGTGATGGTTTATTTATCCTTGACCACATTCCTACTAGATCGAATCGGCATGCCTTCAAAAGTGTCCTGCGAAATATTTGGTTTAGATTTTGGGAAAGGTAAACAGCATATCTGAATAAGCACGTCAGTTAGCTGGCTCATGCCATTCTTTATAAGGTAAAACGGCACAAATTAATGAGTGTGTGAGGAATGACGAACTTTGTGACCGTATTCGTTGGATACGCGACATTTTGGTACACCTAATGAATGCGGTATGCGGTTGTCTCAAAGACGAGAACGAAAAAGGGACGCTGGGCAAAAACCATAAAGTATTTTCAGAACAGAATTATAAATGAGCGGGGGACACATTGCGAAAATGGACAAAAACGTTGGACAAGACGAGTCATTAAATTGAGACCCAGAGCGGCCTGAGCGGACCGCGAGGGTGCGACAGGCCGTCGTCGTCGCATCACTGGATAGATGTCTTCCGATGATACGCAGGTCGGAACTAGATGACAATAATTTTGGACACAAGATCGCCAGGAGTGGAAGAAGAATAGGGAAGGAAAAAAATTGGATCCACAAAAGACCACCATGATGATGACGAGTCGTTTCGATCTATAATGCCCTAAAATACAGAAGTAACCTCTTTTTATGATATATTACGCGTTATTGTGTCCGAAAGGACGACTGCATAAAAATGAATCCGCCATGTAAGTATTACTGCGCCCGATTTCGCCGCCGCCAGATGTAATCAAAGTCGCTCTTATAGTTGATGCTGATATCAGTCACATAATATTAACGTTGAGAACATTGATCATAACAACTACTACTAACTAACTACTTTGGCTATCAAAAACAACGCATGTGATCTTACAGACAGACTCACTTTCGCATTATTATTCTAGTGCGGAGAACCGGTATAAATTACACTAGGTGCAGTTTGTTTTGTGCATTAACGACGCGTGAGCACGCAATGAGTACGGTCATTACTAACGATGCGACCGTCAATGAAGTGTTACCGGACTTCCTGGCCCAAAGAAAGCCGGTAAACCAAACGAACCGTTTTATAGATACAGTTATTTATACCTAACTATCGCGTGGTTAATGAGAACGAGAATCTGATTCATTGATCTCGATCTTTAAAATATCGTGTTACTTACTTTAAAATTGTGTCAAAGATTATCTAATAAAAAGTATTTCGATGCTTGAGTGGTAGATATTAAAAGTCTGGTTTAGAGTATTACATATAAAAAGCCCTAGGCCATAATGACCTCGTTCGTAACCCTTCGGACAGGGCAATTTGGATTATGACTACCTGAATGTGTAAGCATACCTTAAGATATTTTAGATAGAGTAGATTAAGTAGGGTCACTAAGCATATGTTCCATAAAATTCGAAGATTCAGGTTAGTGTTCAGTATAGGTATTCGTATTTTAAGACAAAATTACGAGCACTGAGCTGCAATTAAAATAGTGACGCTATGTTTGTTGTTAGGTTTGTACAATAAAAAATACTATGACTATTTTAGTTTAATTATAACCTAAATATTTAGAATATAATAGAATAGAATAATTTATTTGCTATTATGTGGAACATAGAATCTTATAATAATATACATAAAAGGAACACGACACATTAACCAGTTTTCCACTGGCATGCAAATATAAATAGTGAAGCAACACAAATACAATTTAACTAGAAATGACTACATCCTATTTCTCCACCCAAAAAAAATCTTTTAGAGAGGAAAAGCAATGTGACTGCAGCCATTTAGCCAACCGTGGCTTGAATTCTTTGTCCTGAATAAGTTTAATGTCATCAGGGAGGTTATTAAATATTGTAATGCACATGTTAAAGGCATTCCTTTTATAGATATCAATACGGTATTTAGTAGGAAAAGCACAGCCTTTTGTTTTGATTAGGCTTTTAGGGGGAAGCCTGTGGTTCGAGGCATCCAAAAGCGTGTAGAATTTCTTAATATTTTAAAGTGGGTACTAGTAGTGTAAGTGGTTTAATAATTACCAAGTGCAGGTACTGCTGCGCAGAGCTGCATATGTGTGTGTCGATGAAAATCGATTAACATTTTTATTTTTTACTAGCGAGATGCTTTGGCGAGGGTTTGTAAATTTTTCGAAGATAAATTAAACATCTTCCTCGTGAATCACTCTATCAATTAGTAAAAACTATATTAGAAACCCTACCATAGTGTGGCGGATTTGCCTGTACGGTCAGATAAGACGGATAACAGACAAATGCAGTGAGTGAATTCATTTTATAAATGTAGTAATTCTACTTTGTGACTGACGTCTGCAATAAGGAGTGTAGGGACCGCTCAATTGAGAATTGTGAGAGTGGCTCACAGCTGATACCTTTGCATCTCATGATAAGTATCTACGGATTGATCGTCGTTATCATCTATGCAGCCTATAAGGGTCTACTTTTGAAAATTTGTCTACCAGTGAAAACGATTGTTGGAGGAATATATTTTTTGTTTTGACTATCGACAGTCGATGTATCCGTTCCACTAGTAAGCGCTGTCGTTACCACACGCCCATCATTGTCGCGCGGAAATGTTGTTACGTGCGCGGGCGCCAACAATACAATGCTTACATTTCTATTATGTTTGGGTTCCAATATTAAATGTCAGCTTTTGGGAAAATTCCATACAAATGAGATTTTAAATGTCATTGTAAATGTTTTAGTTTATTTCCTTATGTGTTACGTAACGTTTAGCTCGAAGTGTAAATTAAAATGAATGCGTGATACCTACAGTATTTTATTTATGTATTACTCTATTCGGTAAATGGAAAAATATATTTTTAACAGTATGATTAATTAAAAAGATCTAACTAAATATTATTTGAAAATATGCATCTTCAAATTTATTCTGCAATATTTTTTTAATAAATTCACATTAGTACAACTTTAGTTACAAAGGACAACTCATTTAATGTTCCCACAATGATTAATGCGATTGCTTATTATGAAATATGAGAAACAAGTAACTTTAATTGCTCTATAGAGAGATTTATAAACAGGCTACTTTAAGCTACGACGATTACTTGTGTTCGTCAACTCATACAATTTTAAAGGGGGACCGAATGCTTACTTTTCGGAAAATTAACACCAAAAATACCAAAATTTATTTTAATTTAGAAAATGCTGGCTCATTTCTAGATTAAAAAGCTTTGTACATACAATATAGCCATTCCTGCTAGCCTCCTTGCCTGCTTGCCTCACAGACACGTTTTTTAAGTACGAGATTCAGGTTAGTGTATTTATGCATCAGAACTGTTTTTTATAGTTAAATCGGCTATTTTTAACTCAAGTTGCAAGTTCCAAAAATGTATTAATCCAAAAAGGTTAATTAAATAACAGTTGTGTTAAAAATATTCACACATAAAATAATATTAAAAGTTAATACAAACCTTAATTAATTTCTGCGGAAGTAAACACCTACCTTCAGTTTATGAGAAGTCGATATGAGAGAAAGTGTTAACCGATTTCTAGTTCCGCATTAAACGGACAATGTACGTTCAAGATTAAAACTATTGTACTAAACCAACCAACCAACTATAGAAAAACAATTTGAATTAATAATAGCATTCGCAGAAAAGGCACTTTACATTTTCAAGAATACTTTGGAGCAATTAATGCGGTCGGTTTTATAGGTCTTCCAATTACGCGCTTACTAGAATACCATACTGTCTACTAGGCTGACCACCGTTGAAATGCGCGCAAATTTCTTCGAGTTTCTGGGAGTATCTATCATTGTAGTTCGTAGAGATTGTTGCCAATTCAAAAGTCCAGCGAATTCTTAAAAAAAAAAAAAAAATACCAGAGTTCCAAAGGCAAGGAAAGAGATTTATAGGTAAAATAATCTAGATTTGAAAATATGCAAATTCTATTTTTAAAAAGTTTTGAAATGACTATAATATTGGTATATTATAGTCATTTCAAAATGTATGCATGCATGGGTTGTGTGTTTTAATAGGCTTATGGTATTAAAACACACAAACCCATCAAAGGTCACGTTCACAATTTTACCTTAGAACAAAACAGTTACGACGTAGCATTTCACCTAAAGGAACAACTGACATCCGCGCTTTATCCTGCTCATTCAAAAACTATTCGGATGCAAAACTAGAAAATTCTACTCGATTAAAAATGTTACTTCTGGCTTGCAATTGCTGTAATTAGCGCCACTTTATTTTCTTCCCGGTCCGGCACCTCTGCACACGTGTCGTGAAGTGAATTATGAGGAAAGTCGTGTGAAACTAACATTACATACCCACGAATGTAGAGATCAAAGGTACCTAGTTCCGCTTCAGTTTTTTCTACGATGAATAAAGGTCTATTACCTCTTTGTTTAACTTTTAAAGTTAAAATTTGTAAATTATATTAAAATCGAGAAGGAGGTCAATTTTATTTTAAACATCTTTCAACAAATTAACAGAAAATAGTATGACCTTTACCTACCTTTTTATACAATCAACTCAAGTTTGATAGTAAAATACGGGTTTCTTACATCTAAAGACAGGACCATTAATCACGATGACCTACGGTTATTTTATTACGATAATAACCATCTAACGCAGTTTCAATTGACCCGTATAGTCAATCAATTCAATGTAAATTAAACACGCCACCAGCAAAACTGCGAAGTCGCAATAACTTTCTCCGAAATTACCGGTAATATTCATTTAACCTTGTGCCTGTCTTGAAGTTGGGACATCACGTCATCCAACTATGGTTGTCCTTGTCAGGTCTTAAGATCAGAAAACCGGATGCACCAGCCGGAATCGGCTTTCTTAGAAGAAACCTGCACCTGCACGGTACTATTAAAAATAAAATGCCGTAATTTGGCAAAGGAATCTTATCCACGGTTTCGGTTAGCAAATCTTTACTGACGTAATTCGAAAACAACTTACGCTGCAATGTCACAAAAACTTTCTCTGAAATCACCGGTAATGTTCATTTAACCTTGTACCTTGAAGTCAAGTCGCGATAGCCCGATAAGGCTGGGTTCAAGTAACTGTGCGCCGTGAGAGAGGCTTTTGTCTCGACTGACGCGGGCGCAGCGCACATGGTTGACATCATTAGCTTCAGAGTCAATGACGACTAATTAGTTCTTCCAATTGAATGTAGAATTGAAGACGATGTAGTGAATGAAAGAAATAAGAGCCGTCTGTTTGATATATACAATTTATTATACAAAGTAAATGTCAAATCGTGTCTTTCCGCAGTTCATGTGAGACGACGTAATTACAGCTTCTGATTTAAAATAACTTTTAACATTGAAAAAATAGAATTATCGCTTTACTTTGAACAAATATGACACGTGGGTCGTAGGCCTAGAGCACATACCCTATAGAGTAGAAATATCATTTATTTTGTTCTACAAAAATTCCGCCATTCTTTAATCTGTATAGAATAGAATATTACTTTATTGCTGTAAATTTGGTTGAGGATGCAGATAAACAGTATTTACTTTCACACAATGAGCCAAAGGATTGGCATGCAATAGTATTATATTATAGGTGAGCATGCGTATTAACTTATATTACCTAAAATTAAACTTAATGACCCAATCAATAACGTTATTCAATTCAACTCAATAAAATTAACTCACACATTGCAATAATAATTGTGTAGTGCATAATAGTGTAATAGTGCCTGTACTATTTTAGTTGGGCGAGAGTTGACAGGACTTTCATACTAATTGTATGTGAAAAATCACCAAATAGTTTCGGAGAAAGATGTTTTGTATTGCTGCTTTAAAGGGTATGTCCTCCACGATTGCAAGTAAGCTCGTGTCCTTGTGCCATCCGGGCTTCCGGTTGTCCGGATCCGATTATATTTGTCTATGGAAAAACATTACGGCGCATAAGGCTCAGGCATGGACTTGGATATAGGCGGAACACTGACGTATTTTGTAAATAGCGCTTTACCGGTATCTTATAGAGCACTTACAACGGTTTTTTTGCCTGTCTTTGCTCTGCCTCATAGTGCAAGTTACTGTATTCTGTTCAATATTTACCCTTATGACGGTTTGCGGATAACAGCCTATATTTTCACGGAATTGGCATTTATCATATTATAATCATAAAGATGTACGGTCACGGCACTTGTGACCTAGAAGTAACATAATTTTATGTAGCCAAGAAAAAAACTTTTTAGTTTTCTCTATATTTAATACAAAAAAACAGTTTTCCAGTACCTAATCCTGTCGAATATTGAAGATTATCTCTTTATCAAACAGATCATCTTTTCTCTGAACAATTTCGCTGTCTCAAGTTGCCTCGACAATTTTGCATACAAATTGAAACGAATGACGTGTCATCAAGGATCAATAAATAAAAAGCCAATTGGCAAGGGCATAAATAATTCGCTTTCTTAGCAAACATGTACCAAAGGGCGAGCTAGAAAGCTCCACAGGTGTCTGCAACTCACTAATGAAACTGTCAGCAGCCGCGACTGTGAATGGTATTAGCTTGACTTTAGCTTTCAAATGTAATGAGACCAGAGTACATCTGCAAGTACTTGCTAAATGGTTAGACATGCATAATAAGATTTCTACTTTCAAAGGTAGAGACTGAGTTTACTAACAGGAATCAGTTTTAAGACAATATCTATCAAATTTATAGATGTTTTTTTACTAAATGAACTATCACTTTGATATAAGCTACTCTAATTCAGTTTAAATGTGCAAAGTTTATAAATCGCTTAATTTTACATGCATCGAAGTGTTTTATTTAAATTACCTTCTACCTTTATCAAGCGCTGTGAGAACCAATCAGCGTGATGAGAATAAGATCGTGACTCTCCGAAGGATATCTACCGAATTAATTCAAGATATGCAGTCTAATGAAGTAGAAAACTATATCTTGCTATGTGACCAATGTTGAAAGTCGAATGTAAACAAGTGAGACTGAATGACCTTTGAGTTCTAAACATTCTAGCTCAAGATCTTGCTAAATTATAGTGCTATTATAACATCAACATTAGTAATAATATTTTTAAAGACAGAGTATCTAAAGGTGTGTAAAGAAAGAAGTTTCTTTTCAGTGTGCAATATTAGATTATCCATGCCAATTATAAACGGCTGAGGAGTACGTAATCGAACATAATGGCTAGATAGTTATGTCATTTAATTCGATTTTCAATCCAATTCCTTATTTGCAATAAAACTTGGTATTACAGGTGTTACACAAAATAAAGATCTATGACATATTTTGCCCAATATTATATAGTTCTCTTGCCACTCCTTAAAAAATATAACTAAGACTATAGGTATATCCTATTGCGGCATCAACAAAGAATTTGCGATAATCAATAAACAATACATCGATGGCCGTGGAAAATCTTATACAGACCTTCACAATGATTTATGGTGAAGAGAAAACACTAGTGAATAGACATAGAGAAATCATTAATAACTCAATACCTTTGTAATGCCCGTGCCAATCACACCCAGTATGGACGAGACTCGGGAGAAAGTGTTTACAATGGACATTTTTGTGTATCTTCATGTCATGAGGAGAAAAATGCCTGACTCAGCAGTAGCTACATTTGAAAGCCGTAATTATAACAAACATCTAAATCATCTTTACCAAACATAGATTGCCAATAAGCGCCGATCATTAATGCTAACAATGACTCGGGATGACTTCTGTATTTTTGACTTTCATCTTGTCTTTACTTAATAAATTGCTAAAAGATTCTTTGCCCCAAGTTTTTGTAATCTATTTTATGGTATTTTATAAATTTACCACGAATTCCATCGCATTCGCGCGAAACTCTTTTTGTGTTGAATTTATTTTGCGCAAAAAGAGGAGTCAACGCTCTCGGAAATCTGTTTGTCGTGCAATCTTATCTGTCGTCGATTGAGTCATTGAGGTAAATGTTTTGTAAAATTTGTATCCGCCCAATAGCAGAATATAAATATGATTAACGAAAAAAAGTGTGAAGGCGGTACGAATTTCGCCGGTCATCTGGTTTTTTACTCGTAATAATTTTAGAAGTAAGAAGGCAAGGATTTGAGTAGTTTATAGAAAAAGGTAAAGTTGTCTTGAACCCGCAACGAAATTAAGACGAGACATGCCGGTATCATGAACCACTAAACCGGTCAAGCACGTTTCTTTTCGGGCTCATCTGGCATCTCAGTGCAATCACAATGCATCGCATCGCTAGCTGCCAATCTGTTACAGGTTCTTTAATCTCAGCGAAAGTTGCGTTGCGTAAGATCAATAGGATTTAATTGTTTGGCCCATTCTATATAAGAATACATATCGTCCGCTAACTAAGTATTGCGTCAATTCTAATACTAGTTGTCAAGATATCGACTCACTTTCACCATTGTATGTAAGGTGCAATAGGCCTACAGTCATTTTATTAAGGGTTCCTAAGTATTTAATAATGCAATATTTTAAAGAGCTATCTCAAGAAATTGTTTTAGAGAAAATAAGACAATTAATCCCTTAAATAAAAAAATCGTTAAATTAGGTTTTATAGAAGTAGTTAGCAGTTACACAAACTAAAACACGAAAACGAATATATACATATATCGGTATATACCAAACAATAACGTCAGCCCATTGTATGTATTGTGACGAGGTGTAAAAAATTTCGCTGTGCATGACGCCCTCAGACGCTTGATTGAAGCTTAAATAGTAAGAGCAAGCCTGCAGCGCAAGCACTTGTAGTGTGTTTTAGCCTTATATTGTTGCTTCGGGCCGCGGCCTAGGTGTTAATGGCTGGGTGTGGGAAACTCCGCGCGCCTCAATCTGACCAGTTTCATGTAAGTGAAATTTTGTTTATCTCTGGCTTATTGCTGTTAGCCGATCGTGAAGCTAATTAAATATTTTGTTGGCCCATAATTTCCGCGGTTTACGGCCTGATAATATAATTTAATATCTCAATCGAGTCAAATGTATGCGCGGTGATTGCTACTTGCCGTCTTGTTAATGTTATCGCTTCAAATATTTGTAAACGAATGGGCGGACCGCAGCGTAGTTACTACATGATTTATATTTATCCTCGATACATTGATGGCTTTATTGAAGATCGATGCAGAATAAATAATACTTATTCATTGATCTGTCAATAGGCGACTTTTACTATGTAAATTAACTGTATCAATCTTCAGTGAAATGTTCAATTTCAGTTTTAATAACAGCTAGCTGTAGAACTCAAATACATAATTAGTATTCCTATGAATATATATTTTACTAGTAATACCTAGTTATAATTAGAAATTTAATCTGACTAAAGTCAGTAAACTTTCTTTACGATTTTTGCGTGATTTATGTCGTCCAAGTACCTATATACCCTGAGAAATCGATTTCTATTAAAACTGTTTATAATAAGTAAATTTTATTTAAAAAAATAAAACCGACTTAAAAACACTAAAATGCTAAAAATAATCCTAACACTTAAGTAAGTACCTAATCAGTTACTTTTGGAGTCGGTTCCAGCCGATGAGAGATTCAATGTTTTTGTTTGCACCGACTCCAAAAGTTACTGATTAGGTACTTAAGTGTTAGGATTATTTTTAGCATTTTAGTGTTTTGAAGTCGGTTTTATTTTTTTAAATAAAATTTACTTATTTCTTCTATTTATAGTGATAAATCCTAATCTAACTGCTGAACACCGATTTCATCCCCTATTTTCCTACCCTTAGGGGTGATTTTTATTTTGCAAACTTTTATCATATTATCTTTGAAGTATAAGCTATTCAATAAAACAAAAATCATCAAAATCGGCTCATATTTGTCGAAGATAGGTAACAAGAACCACAACCAAAATATTATCTGGGTATACAGAGTGTAACGAAAAGGTGAAATAAAACTGTAAGGGGTTATTCTACAGCTAAATTACATCAACTTTTTCTATGGGACCAACATCGAAATCGCAAAAAAAAAACACTTTCCCATACTAAAACGCGACCAGCTGGCATCAGTTTGTATGGAAACGTCAATTTTTTTTATGAGATTTTGATGTTGGTCCCGTAGAAAAAGTTGATGTAATTTAGCCGTAGAATAACCCCTTAAAGTTTTATTTCACCTTTTCGTTACACCTTGTATATTTGTTGATTTTCTCAAAAAGTTCTAAATCAATTTCGATAAAATTTATATGGGACCACCTCTGAAGTATGATCTACCAAACAAAAAAAGAATCATTAAAATCGATTCATAATTGGCGGAGTAATTGCGTAACATACATACAAAAAAAAAACATACAGTCGAATTGAGAACCTCCTCCTTTTTTGAAGTCGGTTGAACATTAAGCAAAAAGGAATAACAAGACGTCAAATGGGACATTACGATAAAAATTTACAACATAAAAAACAAAATACTTACTAATAAAATTCGAATCAGGAACCTCTTCTTTTTAAAGATGGATGAAAATAAGCAAATGGTTTGCAAAATTTTACTGTTACTCTCACATTAATCCTCTCTTACTGAATCTACGGAAACAGGACGTTCATTAAGCAGATCCCGTGGTCCGATACGGCACGGACGCGGCGCGTGCGGCAGCAACTACAACAACCCGGCAATTTGCACAGCGCGCTATAAATTTAATATGGGGACTATCATTAGATGATAAAAGGACCAGTTACAAGACGAAAGATAAAATCACAGGCAGAACTATTTTCGCTGTCGGAATTAATCATCTCATGCCAGGCGCGGATCCACCGTTATGGGCACGATAGGCATGCCCACAACCCTAATAGACATGTGACGTCACACTTTTACGGTCTTTTGAGATCTAGGGGTCTTAATAAGAATGACAAGTAGTAAAAATCGCTGATTATGTTGTTTAAAATGATGCTCGCGGAACATAAATCACCATTTTGAAGAAATGAGCGCAGAAAAATAATCTCACGCTGATATAAGCAAGCAATATTTTTAAGTCCTCTTTAACATCAATAGAGAATACGTTCTAAGGGAAACGCTAAATTGAAGGAATCCCATCCATTCCAAAGAATAAGCATAGGCGGTGTAAGAATCTCAAACTTAAGATACGACTACGACATCACCTTGCTAGCAGAAAACGCCATCGAAATGGAAGAACTGTTGGAACGGTTGAAAGGGCCAGCAATATTTTGGAGCTAACCTAGACCGAACTAAAACCATAGTCATGGTGGTGGAAAGATTCGGGAAGCTTCAGCAGACTGGCTCCTTGTCGCAGCTTAAACAAGTTTAGGAGTTTAACTTTCTTGGGTCGATGCTAACAGCAAACTCTGCGAGCCTGATCAGATAAAAAATAGCAATGTCGGAGAGTGCTATGACGCAGCTGAAAAATATCTCGAAGAATGGCAACATCAAACGCAAAACAAAAATGTCACTAGTGCGTATCTCCTTTATCTGCCTGTTCGGTAGAGACGTGGACCATTAATGCTGCGGACATGGACAGAACAAACACTTTCGAAATATGGTGCTATCCTCATATAACGCCTCACAACTATCGTTCTCAGGCGATATGGTTTATCCTATGATATATTTTGTGGCGATATCTACGATTCTTTAGGCACCTTGAGCGGAGACCACCTGATAACCTGGAGAAGGCTATTCTCATCGGGTAAAGACAAGGCAAAAGACTTGTAAAGACCCTAGAAGTGCCGTTCCACGACCACAAGGCATTTAGACGGGCATTCGTAATGACTGGAGACGACTAATTATCGAGGCGCCTGAGTAAGACGGTGTCACGCACGATCCTCAACCGCTGAGGATCCTCCTACATAGTCTGTACTATGTAGGATAATCCTTCTGGAGTTGTAAAAGAATCATCAAAATCGGTTTAGTAGTTCAGAATCTAAATATGACACTGTGATGTGTAAACAAATATTACACATTTACTATTGTAATTTTTGTGAGCGAACGTACCAACTATATTTTTTAGGTTTATTTTTGCCCCCTGGTTTTCCCTCCGGTTTGCCCACGTGGAACTATATTACAGTACAAAATCTTGATCAGGGCGTATATATTTAGTTAACATCTTCTTTGTAGGAATGTACTATATCGATCGAGTTCGTACTCTGACGCGCACTTGACCGTTTTTAAGGCTGTGACCACAACCTTTTTTGAGGGCTAGATCCGCGCCTGTCGCATGCAACAGAAATGTTATCAAAGTTAAATCGACATTGGGTTGTCAGTCATGAAAATGTTTAATTAAAAATGTTTAAGTTTACCTAAAATAATTACAAAAGTGATGTTTCATGATCTGCATTATCATCATTTTCATCATTCCCCCAATGACTTCCAGATTGGCCGGTTGAAGGCGGCCTACATCCAGCGGCTTCCTACAACGGCTGCAACCTTTACCAGGTCGTCTGTCCACCATGTAGGTGGACTTTCTACGCTGCGTCTACTGTTTTAGAACAGAGGTCTCAAGAGAGTTTAACCAAAAATAACTTGTTTAGTTTGCACTGGAATAGTCTTAAACATTGCTTAATGTATGTTGTTTACCTTTAGATAATAATATTTTCGGAAAAATCTACATAAAAAGCCCTGCCAAAGTGTCTGTCTATTCGAACACTACTCTTACATTCAAGTAATGCAGGTATCGATCGCTCGATAAGAAGCGAATGAGTCGCGAGCTCGTGCGGCCGAGATACATTGTGGCAATTAGCGCGACAGGCTCTAAATCAAATTAAACGCCACCTACAGTCGTATTCGATGCTTGTCATGTGATACAAGCTAAAAGAGGGCTAGTCACATCGAATATTTTAATTACTAAACTTTTAAGTAAGTATTTATTACGTTCCTGCTTTTATAGCCATACTATTTCTAGAAAATTTCAATCGAAGTTTAAGTATATTCTTAAAGAAGTCGTAGCTAATATTGCTCTTCTAGGGCAAAGAAACCTCAGTACGTTTCTTAGCTCTAAGAAGAGCCAGTACGCGTAACATAACGTATTAACATTATTGACTACCTTGCTTGTTAAATTTGAATAATAACTAGATTGATTACTATAGCAGCGCAAAACGCGTAAGAACAGCTTCAGAATTGTTCAACGTGTAGTTTGCTAACGTTTACAGTCCATTAACGTCGGATTAGCGCAAGAGTTACAGAGCATAGTGCAATGAGATTTACATTCTATTGTGTTATTAATGTTACTAACACTTTTGGTCTGTAGTCGTCATTTTAGTGCCTATATTGCAAATAATGGCTAAGATTATTCTCAAGTGATGAAAGTCAGATTGTTAGCCAAATTTTACGTTATGTTGAAAACTGACTTAAGGTAATACAGGCCTTTGTTAATGTAACAATAAATGCAGTAAATTAAATGTTTCTAACTTGTTGATTTTATTTACGTAGCATATATTGGTAAATTATACCATAATTATCATCATCATCATTTCAGCCACAGGACGTCTACTGCTGAACAAAGGCCTCCCCCAGTGACTTCCAGATTGGCCAGTCGGAAGCATAATAATAATTTCTAATTTAACGAACTTAAAAGCAAAAATGGAAACAACTTATTCGTGAGTGTAGTCTGTAGAAAGAAGAACTAAATATTATGTTCAACAAAGAAGAAATATAAAATTCATAACAAACCTAATTTTAGTTCGCTATTATACATACTATCACATCTATGACACAAAAAAAAATTTATTTACCTAATAAGCGGGTTCAGCCCAGTAACTGTCAGTGGTAGAATAATGTAAAAGTAAAAGGTTTTATAATCTATTGCGAAAATATAGCACCTTCAAGTTTACGCGTTAAAAAAACAAAATTATATTCGAGGTCACTTTTCCATACAATTTAGTTTTTTTTTTAAAACCGGATAAGTTCGAGTCGGACTCGCGCACAGAAGGAGGCTTCGGTGCGCGTACAAACTTGTAGGTATACAAATAGTTTCCATCACGGTTTTTTCCACCTTTTCTGCGAATAAGGTTATTAATCGCAAAAAAACGACTACTCTTTTCGAATTTTTTCCTTCACTCGTGCTATAAGAAATTGCTTTTTATCAGATTTCATGTTTCTGATCAAGGAGAAGTAGCCTTAAGGTTTTGATTTCCTTGCAAGTATCAAAATATGCAGCACAAGGGCTGATCATATGATTGCGTTGACTCAGAAGTTTGATTCTTTCACAGCTCCAAGGGATTACAAGGGGTGTGTAATGTTCCGTATAAATATTATTAATTTAACGCTGTTATAATATAGTTTCATTTAATATAATCTTTCTTCTTAAAACAACTCACTTCATAGAATTAACTTTTCATGTAATCTATAATTTTATAATTTCATTTAAAATAACAATCATTAGCTCTAACACTCATTTTAAATAACAATTAAGAGTTATAAAGTTTATTTAATATTATATTTTTCTAATTATCTTTTCACCCTTATTGTTGGTAAATAGCTAAAAAGTAAAACCGGTTACATATTTATGTTTTTGTCTTTTATTTCAATTTCCTAATAACACTACTGTAAGCATCAATGCAAGCATGCATTTAAGCAAGTATACAAGCATGCATGCATGCTTGCAAGCACGCAAGCTAGCAAGCATGGTGCAAGCATACATGCAATTGGATTTGCTCTTCTCCGGCGCTGAGGGAATTGCAGTCTCTTTGCCCTTGCGTACAAATCTCCACGCTCGCCTGCGCAGCTCTCCATCTACGCCTCCGGCTTTTAAATTACACTTTAGTGTATGGCAGAATAGTACCACGGCAAAAGACCACGGCGAGTCGGTTTTAATCTTAAATATTATAATAAATGATAATTATTCCTCGTCAAAATTACTACTAATATTTGAAATTATTGTTGTATCGTAAGAGCTTTATAGAAAATGTGATTATAAAATGTAAATGTTATAACGAATGAAAATAACATGAAGTGAAGTTATAGCAAGGGTATTTACTCTAAGTAAAAATTATATTAAACTAGCTGTTGTCCGCGACTTCGTTCGCGTGGTTTTCAGTTTATTCATAAATAATTTTCTGCGCAACTTCCTAATTTTTTCTTTCAAAAGAACCTTCTCCTGACAATAATTAACACAACAAAAAAAAAAATTTCGAAATTGCTCCATCCGTTCACGCGTGATGCGATGACCAAGGAAATGGAGATTCATTTTTATATTATAGATAATTCTTTTTTTTTTACAATTTTATAAGTAAAGATTATAAAATTATATTTCAATTTGCCTTAAGCATACCTAACTATATGTGTAGCTATATTATACTGTTATTTGAAAAGTTTTAATTATAATGAAATGAAATGTAACGAACGTTGGATAAATGACTTTGTTAGATGTTGTTACTTAAATAATTACAGTTTAATAGATAGACAATAGTCTTTTTTTGTCTACCTAGTGGATTCGGTTTGACAGTTTTTTTATATTTTAGACTCGATTCAGAACCACAGCCAAAAAATTTACAGCTAATTAATGCAGCCAGTCGTAAGCCTAGTTTAAATGTGTATGAACGAAAGTTTGTTTAATAATTATTGATAAAACTACTGCTCGTCTCATAATACAGGAATTATTCGCCTCCTACGACACGCCTCCTGTTGGCGATGGAGAAGGGTATTCATTACGGCCGTCCCCACACGGTATATTTAATATAAACCGATATTACCGACCGCTATATACGTCAAAATTAGTTCTGGGGTCAAACACTAGTTACTGGTTAGACCGTATTTATTACTTTAGCTAACTTTGACCCGCTATTATGAATAATATCCGGATAAAGTAATTAATTTATCACATTGTTTAGTCAATTTTGCTGTTATATATAATGACCAGTCATTATTTATAATAGCTATTTCATCACTATGACTGTAACATATATATAAGATGAGCGTTATAACTTTTAAAGTTAGTTTATTTGTTTTTAATTCAAATGAAGCGCACCCGGATTACAAGCCTGAGTATTTGCTATTTATTCTTACTTTGATCCCTCCAAGCGTTTCTATAAAACATGTTATGTGGGAAAAAGAGGGAATGGAGCGAGTGAGAAGTTGACACCGGGCAGAATCTTGTTTAACAGAGTCGAATTAGTCTATAAAAATTCAATGTCAAAAAGTTTCACTTAATGCCGTTAACTGTTGAAAGCACAAGCAATTCCGCTAGTCTACAACCACCACATATGCTTTTAAAGCAAACAAAAGCGAATATTGAATTTGAAAATGTCAAAGAAACTTTTACGTTATTAAGGATGTTTGTTTCAATTTCTCTTCTTAACTGACAGCCCTACTTCTAGGGTTTTAGAAAGTATAGAGCGAGCGGTGGGCGCGGCTGGATCTCATCTGTCAAAAGAACACCTTCAGTCCGTAACACGGGTTATCTATCTTGTGTGTTTATGCAAACACTTCGATACGCCTGACCAGGTGAGAGGCAGCTCTATCGAACGCCTGTTGACGTGCGAAGTGGCCGAACTATAAAATTGGATCCTAATTTTAAACAAAAAGATCGTTAGAATTTTGACTAAGATATTCGACACTTAAGTGATATTAAATAAATTTGTTAGGTACCTACTAATAGAACGATTAAAAAAAACTTTAAATCTCTTGAACGAAGGGACGATCATTATCTGTATGGATAAACAACCAGAAACATAAATTTCTCGTAAATAGGTTAACACATATTTTGAGGAAATTATTTGATGAATTCCTATTTTTAGGTTCGGTTAGATGACACTTGGTAAGCGCCAAGAGTTGGGGTCTCAATTTGTTAGCTCGTTCCATGTCTTGAAATGCGCAAAGTTTTGTCAGCAAAGCCAATTTTATTGTACTGATTGGAACTCAAGATAGAATTTAAGATAAATCAGAAAAAAAAAGGATTTGTGTGCGACCCTGAACATTGCTACATTTCTTCAACATTGCAAGAAAAGTGAAATCAGTAGCAACCACAACAGGTGGCCCCAATGGTTAACAGTGTAATATATTCGTGCGGTAATGATTTCAGTGCGTTTGTTCAAAACTTGATGCAACTTACGGAAAAGAAGATAGCCGTTAAAGCAGATTGAACTACTAAAAACATATTTGGTTAAGTTTTATTAATTTGGAGTTATTGACAGGAACATCATGTATTCGTGAAAAGTCTCTCAGTTGTTGATATTTAACTTAACTAATTAAATGAACCACGAAATACTGGATATTTCCTGACTGTATAGTCGTAAAAAGTGAAGATAAAATGTTAATCATTCAATGAAAACATACTAACTTCAGTTATTTTAATTAGATTTACCGACGATGAATCAATTGATGTAACTGACTGAACCAAAATAAGTCAATCATAATAGAGGTATTATATCAAAGAAGTAGATTACTATTACTTTCTATCTCTACGAATACTTGGTAATTGTCATTATTGACTGCCTAGGTAACCGATATTAAAAGTATCGTTACATAACCATTTCATTCACTAAATTGCTCTCCAAATAGAAACTCCTTTTCGTTTAATGCACTTCAGCTTAACAACTGCAGTCTAGATAGATCGCGTAATATAATAGCTCGGCTGAACAATGTTGAAATTAGGCACAGAATGATGGGAATCCAGCCGAGCTTCGCTTAGGGTTCATTTACAATGGAGTAACAGCAGTTGTGTAGGTAAATCCTCCTGATACAATTTATAAGATCGTCATTGTAAAAGAAAATACCTCATCTCAACTATGAGGTGGTTTGGGCCATACTAGCAGACCTAGTGCAGATTAGTGGAGGGGTATTAAAACTTTACTGTCAGGTGTCATCAAGCCGCCTTAGGGCCTCTGACTATGTTTCACGACTAGTATCAACCGATATCAGCCGGAACCAACTTTTAAGCCATCCGAAGCACCAATGCTGCTAAATGTCATACAATATAGTTAATCCAATCACAACCGCGGCGTATGTATATAGCTTAACTTTTCTTAACCATGAAGGAATCGTGTTTTTACTCTATGAAAAATGTCTAGCTTCCCATGGAAATCCACAAGGATGTTTACACCCATTATCATCATTACAGCCGTAGTTGCTTAACATAGGCCTTCCCCAATGACTTCCAGATTTGTAGGTAGGAAGAGGCCTGCATTCAGCGGCTTCATGCAACCTTTACCAGGTCATCTGTCCACCTTGTCAGTGAACATCCTACACTGCGCCTGCCGGTACGTTTATACTCTTAATTTTATTAAATATTACAAAGTTAAGGATTTTAAAAAAGCATGGCCGTTGGGAATCTTAAATAAGGTAGAACTGGCACTAGTAAAATAGGACTAAATGAGCATTGAGCATCATGAGGTATCCCCCAGTATGAATGCACTCTTACATTAGGTATCTGCCAAGGAGTTATTATGAAAACTCACAGTTTCATGTTTTGAGAAACGTTATTAACATTCTGATGAGGCAACTGTTTGTTAAATGAATGAGATCATTGTCTGAGCGTCTTTTCATGACAAATAATATTGATTATGGTGGAAAGAATAGTTCGCGACGTTGTTCTTGTCGTTTGAAGGAACATTCAGCTTGGTTTTTACCCTTGGAATTTTTATAAAAGTTGCAATTAAATAAAGTGAGTAGGCAGAAGTTAGTTATTATCAATGCTGAACCAACAATACTAATATTCAAGTAATTAATGTTGGTTCACTAGGCAGACTATATCCAGTCTGGCCTGACATATTATTATCTAGTCCGATATATTTTTTTATATATTATACATATTACATAAGCTTAATTACTCTTTTTGTACCAATAAATCACAATATTAATATGATAATTGTAAGAGACTGATTACTGAACATAACATAAAAAAGATTATTTAAATCAATCCTCCTAGACATGTCATACTATGTTGTTCAATTAATAAACAAGCTAACTTAATTAACGATGATAGCTGCTGAACAAACAAACATGATGAAATGTCTTAAACAGCGATAAATAAATATCAAAGCTAACGATGCGAGACAAATCTTTGAAAATTAAAACGATTACCAAGCTCATTGAGGCTGTAATCAAATTATAATTTACTCTCGCCAGATCTATAAACTATCGGGTAACAATTTGTCACGCGTTTATTAACATAAACAGGACCTTTAGAAGTCGATCGCAATTTTAATATAACTACTCGTAGTATTATTTCACAAATAAAAACACTTCTGCAATGTGCTTAAATCTAAAATTCATTCATCTTTTTAAAAGCCTAAAAAAAATACTACTGTCGTTTACAAAAGGGGACGCAAAAATGTAGTGCCTATTTATCCCCTCGCGAACGTAGGCAACTAATATGGGTGTTCTAATTCTTTTATAGCATTAACTAAGAATATATTGGACAACATCACATACATTGCTCTGATCCTATGATAAGTAGCTTAAGCACTTGTGTTACAGAATTCAGAAACAACGACGGTACCACAACACCCAGACCCGAGACAATATAGAAAGTTATTTTTCTACATTGACCGACCGGGAATCGAACCCGGAACCTCAGAGATAGCGACACCAAGTCCGGTATGCTCGCCTCTCGGCTACGGAGGTCGTCCAACGAAACAAACACGAAGTAAAAAGATAGAGGTTGAAATATGTAATGATAAAGGAACTTACCACCAGCTCCGCGAACTTGGCGTCCAGCTCATCCTGGGGCGGCATGGGATGCGTGGGAGTGACGGCCTGCAGCGCCAGCCCCCCCTCGCCCCCCACCACGCAGTATGTGATCTCAGGGGGCTCGTCATTCTGAAATAATGCAGCCAGATCAGTATTGTCAGTTTTCTCAAAAAAAGTCTATTAGCGAAGGCTGTTTTAAAAAAAATACCAAGTTTGAGCATGATAAAATTACCCATTACCCATCCATGACAAAACAAAGCAATTCTAATTTAATTAATGCTATAATGGGGATAACCATGAAATAGTGTGGATACTGTTATCTAATCATTAGCGTCTGCTGTACGTTACCACTTTAGGTAGGTAGGTAGACGTCAATTTCATATTATGTATCTTATCCACATGTAATATCTGGGTTCTTTATCTCACTCCTTATAATGACTGACTTTAGCTCACGCAAAAACAAATACATTGTGGGATTTTTGGTATTTGGGTTGTTAACAAAATCTGCAGATTTAGAAAATTTTGAGACATAAAATCACGGTAATTGTTAGTCTTGTCAGTTCGTTAGCTGGTAAAGTTATCATATTTATGTATTAATGTATTTTGTCTATGTAGTCTATGTATTATATTGATTAGTTTATTTTACATAATATATTGTCATTGATACTGTGTGTAGTTTGTGCTATGATTTTATATGTTCATTTATTTCAAAATAAATGTTATGTCACATCTCTGTTTAGCCTAATGGTCGACTGGCAGAAAATGTCACATGGCATTAAGTCCACCTATTGCACGATTTCAATTTGTGCTATAAAGTTTAAATATAAAAAAGGTTAGTATGTAAGTACTTAAATAGTAAAACTAGATAAAAAACTAAAATGTTGCTATGCAAGATAAGTAGAAATCGTGAGATCAGTAAGTACGTAGTACACCTACGTGATTAGAACGCCATTGGATTGGAACATTCTATTATTTCTAATAAGGATTTCATTAAGTAACTTCCATTAAAGATAATGATCACGATCGAGATGGAGAGTGTAATACACGCTTAAAACAGTTCATTAGAGTTACTGTCTGAATTTAATTTGTATGTATGGTGTCATCACGTCTTTGAATTTCGCTTAAACAATATTAAACAGCAATTATTTTTTTTGCATTTTTGTACAGTTTAAAGCAGAAAAATACAAAAATATTTATAATAACAAATTTATCAGGAAACGGTTCATACAGAATACAGATATCACTTCATTATATCACATCGCAAATGAAACGGGAACATAAATCAGCATACGAATTTAGTCATAATAAATAAAGCCGACATGACAGACGCAGTAAAAATTGCAATTTAAATCGCACAAATAACGACGTGGAAGACAACATCAAGTACTTTCCATAAAGAGTTGCGACAACGCAAATATCACAAATAAGGAAGCCGACAGTGGAAGCAAAAACTTTTATACAAGGCCTGCATTTACAATTATAATTCTCTATAACGCATAATACATAAACATTCGATTCAGATTACATGTGAGATAATCGCGATCATCATCGTTATTATAGGAAATCACAGTACATTACGCAACAGAACACAACTTAAAGTTTGTAAGACGAGCACAATATGCTTTGAAAAAGAATAAAAATAAAATATATCACATAAGTTACTTTTCTATATATAGGTACCATCCGGTGTCAATGTTAGAGTCATCATGGTCTCAATCAAAACGCCTTGCTGCAATGTGCATCTAATAAAGTACAAAAAAGGAACATCCCTGCCTGATGCATCAAGATCATTGTTATGAGTCACAATCCAGTTTCGGAGCATGGACTGCGCCCGCGTCTGTGTTCTTTTGAACTGTCATGAGCGTGGCTAACCTACTGAGATTGCAGGGTTGACGCAAATCATATAGACTGCTTTTCGAAGTAGTATAATGCACATTGGCTGATCAATACTTTCTTTAAAACATTACTGCAGTGCTGTCAATGTGGAGAGAGCCTGACAATAATGACTGAGTTTCTTGAGTAGATTTTTTAGCACACACTACAATAATCCCGAAGCGGTGGAAGAGCAGTAGGATAAATTCTGACGTGTTAAAGTGCCTCATACATTCATCATCATCATCATTTCAGCCATAGGACGTCCACTGCTGAACATAGGCCTCCCCCAGTGACTTCCAGATTGGCCGGTTGAAAGCGGCTCGCATCCATACATTTGCATAAATAAATTAGTGTCAATATTTTTCCGTACCTCAAAAGGTAAAAAGGAATCTCCTTAAAGGAGTACTTCCTTGTGCGTTGGAAGTATAAAGTTGAAATGTATATCAAATACTCAGGTAGAAATTAGATTTTTCACAGCTCCAAACGTTTAATCTTATTTTATGCCGCATTTTTGGTACTCGCTGAGGAATCAAAATCTAAAGGGTACTTCCCGTTGGCCTATGATCATAAAATTTGGCAAGATAATATGTCTTATAGTATAAACTGTATATGTCTTATAGTAAACCACAAGTATAAGAAAACGTCCGAAACACTTTTTTTTTAATAAACTCGTAAACAACTGTAAAAATTGTCGCGACTCAATTCGTGTTATGGACGAACTATTTACATGCCTACAAGTTTATACGTAACCCTCGGTGCGCGAATCCGACTCGCACTTGACTGTTTTTTTAATGAACCTCCTCCTGCAGCTTTAACAAATTATTGACAAATATACCAGTAATGAAACAATTTGGAAGATAATCTAATGAGCACGACCTATCAATTATAGTAGCAAACCAAGGCATACAAAGAATACAGGGGATTACAAAGAGGGTTCAAAGTGAGCTATATGAAATTTTGCTAATGGATTTGACGAAGATAATCTTTTTATTTTAGATAGAGATAGATCGTCTCAGTACCCATGGCACGTGTTAGATAATAATAACTAAGAAATAAGAGCGCAAAATTGATTCAAAGATATCTCTGGCAGGAACAAAGTATTAACATGCACCAACAACGCAACAAATGAGAGGACTGAGCCTTATCAAACAGTTCGTGCGAGTAAACATTTAATGACATACAGCTCGTAAAACGGTAACGATGTTTATGATGGATATACAATGGAATATTAATTTACAACCTGTTTATTAAGTCAAAAATGGCATAACCTAACCAACAATTGCTAAACTAACATTAACAACTGCTGGTATAACATGAAAGATAAAGTTGTATCTTTTGACCAAAACCAGTTATTCGGTAATTGCTTTTTAAACATGAAATTTGGTTTTTGTTTAATTAACAAATTAATAAATTTATCAATTTGCAATAGGTGGCAATTTTGTGGACGAAAGAAGATAGTAATGCATCATGCATGCGTCAATCAATAAGCATGTTGGCTAACTGGTACTACTAGCTATTAGGTTATTGCATGTGACTTGCAATATTCCAAAACCATAACGAAAAGTGTTAGCCCTGCCAGCTCTTAAAGGACATGCGCCAGTATTTTAGTCCATGACATCACCGTCTCAGACGAGCTAACAATTTCATTTACGACGCTAAGGGCGTTGTTATTACCAACATTAATATTTACAAATCTCACTGCAAACGAATGAGTAGTTAAGCACACAACGCGGTTGGTGTTCCTGGGAAAACGTGCGCTAGGGCAAATGATAAATAAAACATTCACTTCAAAAGATTTCTAATGCACAAGCTGATGTTTAAGGCGAAATATACCATGAATTGCTATAGTTTGATTGATTTAAATGTCATTGAAAACTTTTTTCCAGTAAATAAACAAATAAAATAGAGCTAATACGATAAAACAAGAAAATATACCTTATTTGAGAGCGGTTGAAGCATTCTAATGTTAAAGTGTAGTTACGAAACATACCTACTTTTAAATTTGAATAATAACAATAAGATTCAAAAAACTTGTCTACATGTCCTTGAACTAAAAAAATATTACAATTGAGATGAATAATACCGAAAGCGATCGGTATGACGACTGTCTACACGACGCATTCCAGAAAAAAGAGATAATATTACCGTATGCTTGGCTTGCCGCCGTCTCCTCAACGAAAAATAACTCTTATCCGTCCTCTTTGCACCCGAGCTCATGTTTCCTATCACGCACCGTGTGCACGCACCCGAACAAGCAATTTACTGGTCAATTTAATGGTCAAGAGTTAACCGAGTACGACCCCACATGACTATATGACACTCGGGCGCCGACAGTGTGTCCCAATCAGAGTGACTGCATCTCTCCGTCTGAACAGTAATTACTTCCGTCCTTTATCGAATCGTATTGTCTCGTTCTAATTCAATTAACAATACAACATTTATTTTAGCTTCATCGATGAGGAAACGGTCAATAAGAAACCATTAAACCGTTGGCTTAATGACCTCAAATGAAAGCTGATTGCTGCTACCTTTGAATTATATATAATATGTATTTTAGCTATTTATTTGACCTTAGTCATAATAACAACTCGATATAATATTTTTATGTGTTATTAGTATTCTTTTAACCTATACCATCCCACTGCTGGGCAAAGGGCTCCCCTAAAGTCTTCTACCAATTTCTGTCCAGCCAAAGTTTCTCAGTCCCCAGACTAGTCAAATCGTCACACATTTTTTTGGGTGTACCTCTTTGTATTGTATATGTATGAATAAGTATCTTCTGTGCAACAATACCTATTATCTATTTTGTAATCGATACAATATCGTCATTACCATTATCGGATCTGATGATTGACTTTTTGTAAACCTTTAGAAAAATTTTAAATTGCTCCTTAACCTTTACGAATAATAGTTGATCTGTTTTTAAATGAGCAAACAATTGGCTAAGCTATGTCGAAATACTATAACAAAGATCTTCTCAACTGGTTCAATTGTAAATTTGACTTGCAGATCCGATCACGCATCTTATTATTCAGTTATTGTTGACCCAACATTCACTCACGATGGCTGCACCAATGGAACCATTCAAAACGTCAGTCAGTGCGTTTATTTCTCCCAATTCTTATAAACAGCCTGCCAATCAAACTGTATCTTTTGAAATATCTATTAAGTTTGATAAGATCACAGTCGTGTTTTCCTCTACTTGGCATTGACCGTGACAATTTGTTAAAATCACACTGTTTCCTTAGGATACTAAAGTCACGACAGTAGCGTATCTCAATGAGATCAAGTACGATAAAAGGCAATAACTTGTTAAAAAGTGATTTAACAAAAAAGCAAGCAAAACTAGTTTTGAAATTGCTCCTCTCTTAAATTAAAGTGCAATTTGGTAAAAGTTACAAATATGGCATGATCGTTTTTAGTCAGAGCTTTTCGCGCAGGGCTCCCAATTTGTTGTTTTCTTATAAAACTCATTAGTACTGTTTTATTCAGTACATTTTGGGACATGTATAAGTGCCCGAAAGAGGGCCTCTTTCGGGCACTTATACATGTCCCAAAATATAGGTTAGTCCTACCACCGCTTCAGGACTACATATTGGCTGGAGACACTGGCTAAGAAGAAACGGCGCAGCAAACTCAGTCACCATCGTCAGCCTTTTTTAAAGACAAGACATGTAGTAAGTAATCTATCTATCTTATAATACACTTTTTTCATAACGATTTTTTAAATGTGAATTTTGAATTCATGTACAGGTAGTTCAACAAAAGTCTGTGGTACTTTATTGACAAATGTATTACATTTCCCCACGAATGAATTACCAACTTTATGTAGTCATAAAAGACAAAGAAATGGGAACTATTAAGGGCGCAATTTTATTTTTGGGCTAGTAATTGGGTTAATTTGGCATACATGAAAGTCAGAACACTCAGAACAGCAAACTCAAACTCGACACTCGACAGATAACGAGTAAAAAAATTCACTTTATGTGACACCCCTAAAGCCGTGAATTATTCGCCTCGATGCGCGGGCGCACGTGTCCCGAAAATCGCATCTCTCGCGGACGTCGTTGATAAATATTTATTGGCTGACCGACATCTCCGATGCTCGCCACTTTCCAAAGCGGACCGGTATTTGTTAGAATACCTGCAGGGCTGGCTCTGAAACCTATTGTATCTACGATAGCTATTTATGTCGGATAAATGCTTCAAATAATTATATAATCTACAGCTACTTACGCCTCTCCACCACTCTGCTTTCGTCTCGAAATCGTTTACAATCAGGGCTGCACGACTGTGGAACTTGCTTCCCCTTGATGTTAAGAAATCGGAATCAAAACTATCTTTTAAAAATAAACTCCATAAATATTTCAATACATAATTGCAATATTTATTTATTTATAGTACGTACGTTTATTTAGTCATCATATAAGTAGTATATGTATATATATTGGGCATTGATTTTATTTATCTAGGTAATTATTTGTATCATATTAAACTTACCACGTAATTTGTTAATGTAAGTTAATTCTTATATCGGACCTTTACCGCACCCATTACTTGTTTTTCTGCATGACCCTAAGGTTGGCTCGCAGAGAATGCTTTTAGCATTAAGTCCACCTATTGTACACTTTTAAAAGTTTTGTGCAATAAAGTTTTTATATAAATAAAATAAATATTACTCATCGCATTGGCACCAGGTCAGTGATTTCATAGTTTTCTTCCTAATAATAAGTTTGAGATACCAATCAGGTTGAGATACAAACCAGGGTGAGCTAAGTTGAGATCACCCGGAAATAATATACTTTCCGCATTTAGGCCAAAGTAAAACTTAGTTTAAAATACCCTAAACAGAGGACTAGATAAATTTTATGTAAACGATATGACAGACGCATTAATTTAGAGAAAAAAAATCTCAAAAGGTTGAACACGCAATAATCATCATCATCATCATTTCAGCCATAGGACGTCCACTGCTGAACATAGGTATCCCCCATTGACTTCCAGATTGACCGGTTGGAAGCGGCCTGCATCCAACTCCATTGTCTTATTTTATCTCAAAGATGTAATAGCACATAATAATTATTCGATATAAATGAGCAGCAAAGGTGTAAATTGCTACAAAAAAAAATGTTTGATCCGGGCTTGGAGTTAAATTACTAAGAAACTAAATTACCAGTTGCTTTACAAGTCGGTGACGTGAAAGGAATTGATAGCGAGGGATAATAAATTCGCCAAAGTCATGAATAGTCATCATGCTGATATAATTACAGATCGCCATAGTGGAGCATGCGGCACGTGAATATTCCGTTTGTTAAATTGTGACTGAGAACAGCTAGCACATTACATGCAAACGGTATTTAAGCTCGGTGAGCTCGTTATCTGTATTATGAGCACAACCCTTTGATTATCCAAAAAAATCGTTACCAATTTGCTAACATTAGAACTGAATTGAATTATTCATTAGAGTATTTTATGTATGTAAATGGCATAGTATCAATAAAATTAATTATCACCAAAAGAACCGGACCTACATCCTTCGCATTGGTCCCCCCAATCATAAATAAGATAGTCAAAAAAGAACAAATTTAAAAACTGCATCCCGCCAGTTATTATTTACTAACTAGCAATGGTTTATAAATTTCACATTTGTTTATAATTTTTATAATAATAAAGCTGTCTGTTTTTGTTATGCTGTACTTATTATATTGTAATGGTGGATCACGACGAGTAGGTCACTAATACGGAACTAATGGCAATTATATGGCCACTATGAATGCTAAGCATTTAACGCTAATCGTATACCACTTACATTTTTTAAGACGCGCTTTATTTTAGACTTGGAAATTGATCTCATAAATCCACTAACGACATGATTACCTTAAAATACACGGCACAGCGTATGCGTTTACACTGACGGGTAACTAAGTAATGTTGGATTGATATATTCAATGATAGATAAGCCCTCAGAAAATATTGACACCTTGTTAACTGCAGTAAATGCTGCCTGTTTTCCTACTATTACACAATTTGTCCACTAAGTTATGTTATAAAATAACTGTTAAACATTTTGCAATAATACCAATGTATTTAGTGAACCTAATTCATACTATAGAGGCCCCCATGCAGGCACTTACAAACGTTCCAAAAAATAGGTTCGCCCTTTAACACTGCCTCACAAACTACATATCGGCTAGTAATAAGAAGCAGCGCAAGAAACTTAATAATAACCTTTGTCATAAGAAAATATAGTTACAAGACATGTAGAAATAAGTACGAACTAGACAGGTCATAAAGTCTAGCCACTAAATAGTCATCTTCTAGTAAATAGTCTATTACTTAACACAAACATACACGTAAATGTACGATTGGATTGAAACCAAAATAAACCACAATTCTATAGATGAGTTGTATGTTGTTGACGAGTATGTAGTTATAGAAAACTCATAAACATACATCGAAGATAATATAAATAACGACGTTTCAAAGAGATGTACTATAATTACGGGGCGATCACAGCTCGCTGCAATCAAAACGCAATCATCAATCACCATTGACGTTTCCTAAAAGAAAGTACCAGCCAATAGAATAGGTGTAATCTCTCCGACCTCTGACCCCAACGATATTGATAATCCATAATAGTTAATTTAAATAAATCACATGTTTCTTTTAAAAAAGGTGAAGCCCATTGACACCTTGTAACCTTGTTCTCCGAGTTAGGCCCGATTCGACCAAACACAAAATTAAACCAGTTTAACTATAACAGGAATAACTTTACTTCTTGAATTTACTTTTTTAATAACTGCGTTTGCGTTTTTCCAACTTACTTCAGGAATACAATATACTCAGTTTTATTTTATCGTGAATGATGAACGAATGGATATACCTACTTATATTGATGTAATCTATTTCTTATAGGTTGTCGTCATCAGTTGCCACAACAACTAAATTTTCTAGGAAAACAAAATGCCAATGGTAGATTATACAACTTGACAGTTTCTAGGTGACAAGAGTGGTTTTGACAAGTGACAACTAATGACATTTACTTATTCTCAGTTTAATTTATACACTGTCAAAATCGCCCGTTTTAATATTTTTCATAGATTAGTGGTTGGTAGAATGAAAAATCTGCTTAATCTAGATTAAGCAGTGGTATACTCTCAAGTTAAAACTTACACCAGCTTGGTCGAATCCGGTCTTAGTCAGCTAAATTACAGCCGACTAGTTTG
The DNA here is from genome assembly GCA_963576865.1 of Anania hortulata. NCBI lineage: Eukaryota > Metazoa > Arthropoda > Insecta > Lepidoptera > Crambidae > Anania > Anania hortulata. The sequence goes on from OY756400.1 coordinate 7,234,659, forward strand.
GTGCAAAACCATAGAATCAAATTACTTTCCATTTCATCTACTAATAAACTGAACCGAACTTTGAGGATTCATTCTTAAATTATAACATATTAACAGAAACAAAACATTGTTTACTTAAATATTTACTGACTATGACTGTTATTTTAAAAACAACCTTTTCGTACTTTTCTTTCTTATAGGTACAGCTTTTGTGCTCTGCTTTATAGTATAAATGCAATTCTAAAAACTAACTCGTATCCCCGTTGTAAATTTTTGTCAATAAAATAAAAATCTGATATACACTATATCACTTTCACCATGACCACCACCAAGACACAAACTTGTTAATTGCTCTCGTATGCATTTGCTTAACAAAGTTAAGAGAGAAAATTACGCGTTATGTGAACGGTTTCTCTGGCATCCAAACTATAATTCTAGCTACAACTTTTTAAAGCTATTAAATTCTCTAAAGGGAAGAAATGCCAAATGAATTTATGTTCCGAATAGCTTTATTTATCAGCATATTGACCCTACATATTTAAATGATAGATAGGTGATATCAGTTGTTTAAATGATGAGCTATCACCGTGGGTGGTTTTAAATTGAGAAGTGAAAACATTTAGCGATATCCGAGTTGTGCAACATTAATTTTACTTATTAATTATAGTGTTAGGAAAACTCCCATGATTAATCAAAGCCCTTGGTCGCAGCCAGTGTAGCGGAGAAAGTAGCACGCGCTGATATCGTGTGATCCGCTGGTACACGATATTTGGTGTCACTTAACTCGATCGAATGCGATACGTCACGGAACGATTCACTGAGATAATCCTAACTATTTACATATTAGTCTATTCGCAAGGTCAAGGAAAGTCTTCATAAATAGGAAAACGTTTCGTTTAATTATATTTTATTAATTATACCTTTGTTTTTGCAACGGACCTACGATGATTATTATTATTATTACTTATTATTTATTCATTGAAAAAGATTACATTGATCCAGTTTGTTAGTAATTCTTAACAGCTATGTTAGTAAAAATATATTTAAACAAATTAGGAAGAGTAAACGTTTCGTTACAGTTGCTGACCAACGAAGGCTTTATTTCACCAGTTTGGTCAGCAACTGAACGAAATGCTTAATTATAGGAGAGTCATATCTCTCTGCAACGGTCTTCAAGATAATGTTTGAGCTCGCCCGTACTCTGTCTAGTAGCGAAGCAGTTTTCATGCGTAAGACTGCAAAAAAGCATTATGAATATTCATTAAATGTTTTAGTGACCGATGTGTACTCCAAACAGCTATAGTTGCTGTTTGATTTATTTTTCACTAATGACTCGCCCTGCCTTAGCACGAGTAGCACAACGTAGGTACATCCACATCGAGCAAAAAAAAACATAAAGATAAAACTTCGTCGTGAATCAGTACAACTATTAGAAAAAATCGTATTAAAATTTCTAGTAGTGTAGAGTTGGACATCACGACAGAAAAAAACGATGGGCTATAATTATTTACTTCATATCCCGGAATGAGTTTCGTCGCCGCACACGGGCCACACGCGACAGCCACATGACAGACGCCGCCACAAGCGGTAGCGACCACATCGGTGACAACCGTGTGCAGCGTTTGTGGCTGTGGCGTGTGCCTTTTGTGCGGCGAGGTTAAAGCCGGTGACAGATGGCGGCGGACGCGGCTGCGGACTCGTCTTGACATTGTAAGGTCAAACGCTGCCATTGGTCGATCCTTGGGCTGGCGGAAGTTGACTGAAGGATAGACCAATGGCAGCACTTGACCTCACAATGTCAGGACGAGTCCGGAGCCGCGTCCGTCGCAGTTTGGCACCAGTTTAGGTGCCCCTAAATTAGTGATTCGACGCGTGTAAGTACGAATATCGCACAAAAACTCATTAAAATACGAGTACGTCATAACAGCGCGCAAATGAAACGTGGCTGTTACAAACGACAATCGCTGTGACTTTAGACAGCGAAAATTGGGGAAAATAATAGTTTTCGCGCACGACGACGACGCAATTGTTTGATTAAAAAACCCAATGCTCAGTTTATAGCTCGGCCTATCGACGTTTAAACGAATTAAATTGGTTAGGCGGTTAAAAAGAAGATAGAGAATTAGCATCTTTTTTGCTTATTTTTACAATGATATTAATATTTATTTTCTCCCGAAGTATAAGTACTAGAAACAAATGCTATGCTCAAAATATTGTGTAGATTTTGAAAATGTATAGCATGTTTTTTAAATATTTTTCTGACAGTTTGGTTTTAAGTAGTACACTTTTGAAACCATACGCTAGGTTACATTTGGCGACGACACTCGCCTTAACTCTCGCTTCGCTCAGACAAAGGCAATTCTTAATTATTCTATATTTCTGAAAAAAATTAGAACATTCTAAGCTTCATATTAAGTTAGCAACATGCACGGAAAAATCACACTGACTTTAGTGTTTGTTTGTGTTTAGTAAGTGATAAAGTCAATAAAGACAAAAGATAAGATAACTTGACCGATAACGGTGGCAGACGAATGAGCCGGTGTCGCCGGTGCAACCAAAACAATAGCAGCATTTTATATTTTAGCATCAAAAGGCATTCGTAAACATAAAGTAGAGGTGCGTCGTCATTACTTATTTTTTGAAGGTCTAATTAATGAAAGACAGCAAATTAATAATAAATTCTGGAAATAGTAAAATGAAAATATTTACTAATAATCTATACTCCTCGGCACCATACAAATTACCACCAAAACTTAGTTCTTTAGCAAGTTGCTAGCACTTATTAATAAACAATTTTGACACATCGACCTGTTTGCTAAAACTAAGGTTATGTTTAAATAGTAATAGTAATTACTACTTGATCCTAGGCGTTTAAAGCTTAAATCACCTTGTCTATTTTATTATAAACTATGGCGAGGCGACTAGATAACTGATAAATTTATAAACATCCATGACTTAGGTACAAATGCTCGTGCTCATCACACAAACATTTGACCCTTGCGGGATTTGAACCCGCAACCGCTCGGCTTTGTAGTCCGGAACGAGGACCACTACACCAGACGGTCGACGTATGATTATTATTTTTTGTGTTGGGCATGTATATATAATGCACTTATAAATACATTTATGCAGTAGAAATATACATTTATTCATACCTTACTCAAAAACTTGTTGGGACTTGAAACTATGTCATTGGTATTACACATTGAATTGCTTGTTTCATTGTTTGTTTGTTAGCTTTATTTTATTCTAAATTTCTTTCAAGAACATAATTTTTAAGTTTTTTTTTGTACTTTTAGGAGCTCACTCGCTCGCTTATTTAAAAATTACTGTATAGGTAAGCTGCTGGTTTTCTAAATAAATAAAAAATAAAATATTTTAACAGGAAAAACCAGCCAATATAAGAATATAATACAGAAAGTGGGTATTTCTGACTAATATATATCATAAAATTTCGTGAATCCGTTACCTAAAATCTCCGTAACCCATGATTATTTTATTTTCTAGTCATAACAATTTATGAGGAGAGCCAATTCTAAGGAATAAAATGTTGGCTTTCTATTTTCACCGACCCATCGCAGAAATGATTAAACTTAAGTTTTCAGTTGAGGTCAAACATTTCACTTTTGAGTTTAGCTTAAAGGCCTTCGAGAACATTACAGATTATTTGCCGAGGGTAAGCGGTTTTATCGTCTAATGGCCGGTTTATCATCATTCAAACAATTTGTGTAAACAAATAAAAATAATAAAAGCACTATTAACTTAGTACTAGCATGCATGCTTTTCAGGGTTCCGTAGCCAAATGGCAAAAAACGGAACCCTTATGGATTCGTCATGTCTGTCTGTCTGTCCGTCCGTATGTCACAGCAACTTTTTTCTGAAACCATAAGAACTTTACTGGTTAAAACTTGGTAAATAGATGTATTGTGTAAACCGCATTAAGATTTTTACACAAAAAAAAACCAATAAATTTTGGGGGTTCCCCATACTTAGAACTGAAACTCAAAAATTTTTTTTTATCAAACCCACGTGTGGGGTATCTATGGATAGGTCTTCAAAAATGATATTAAGGTTTCTAACATCATTTATTTCTAAACTGAATATTTCGAGCGAGAGACACTTCCAAAGTGGTAAAATGTGTGTCCTCCTCCCCCTGTAACTTCTAAAAAAAGAGAATAATAAAACTAAAAAAATATGATATATATAAATAAATATGATGTACATTACCATGCAAACTTCCACCGAAAATTGGTTTGAACGAGACTTAGTAAGTAGTTTTTTAATACGTCATAAATCGTAAACCGCAATTTACCTTTCTTCAATCTACTCAAAAATTTACGTTTTGTGGTAGGCTGACGAGCTGTCGTCTGTACCTACAAATTTGTACGGAACCCTCGGTGGGCGAGTCCAACTCGCACTTGTCTGGTTTTTTTCACTGTGTGCGCGATGACGCCCCTAACTTAAAATCTCTCAAATTATGGCAACTGGATGGTTTGAGAATGATTTTCGGATTGTTTTTTTTTTTTCGAAATTAGATGTAAATATCTAAAAAAATTGTGCATGTTATAATAAGTGATTTTCTTACTTGAACTAAAATATGAATATTATAATACGCACGGGATTTGAATCGATACAACCTGATAAAACTTTCTTTGAACTTTGAACCAACGGCCTAAGTTACTTAATAAGAGCTGTGATAATAAGACAAACGTCTGTGACACAAACCGGGGGGTGAAACACAAACCCAACAAACTTTTTTCTTTTCACAGCAACTATCCATTTATATATTTGCTCTAATTTCCATCTTGATGTTGGAAACGAATAAAAAACATGCACGAACAGTTTTTCCCATTGTTTCTACACTTTATAACACAACATGTACTGTGACCCATATCGCGCAATTTTAACGTTTTTACTTAATAATACTTAATAACGTTAGTATGGAATTCTATGGAAATATAGCAATTTGACACATGACAGTCACATTTCACATTTCTGCCACATAGCGTTCTGCGATCGATTTGACGGCCTCTACCATCCACTTTGCACATAGCGAATAGTAGACAACATTTAGGAAGTTAAGACAGGGACTACGTAGTTCCATGAGTCAACATTATAAGATTAAGACATTAAAACCAAAAAGAGAAACAATTGGCTTTTTCATAAATCTGTTACAATCCCACCAAAAACATTTTCATGTAAAATGTTGCCAAGGCGAGACTAATATATGGCTCGGACTGTCAAAAGGTAATCAATTCTCATGTAGAGCCAAGCTTCTAATTCCACACGCAATAACTCCACAAACTCTTCACCTTAGTCAAAATATGTGGTTTGGCCGTTTCAGGAAGGATGACTTCAAAAAGTACCTTATAAATTTTGATGAGTCCGTGACGAAATCGTTTTTTTTTTAGATACCAATATAATCTAAAGCGTAAGAGCCATGCAATTGAAACTTTATATATGTAATAAATTCACTATAAATATTGTCATCATATCTCGAGAATTTTGTTTATCTTGTATAATCCAAACCCAAGTTATGAGGGTTAAAAAAACGACAAAGCGCTCTGAGAAAAAGTAGTTAAAGTTAGTGCCCTTGCGCTTCGCTACATTTTGTGTCAATTATGCTGCTTTCATAAGTCATAGAAGTAATAAGTAATATAAGTCTATTAGGTACTTAAATTTTGATTAGTTCCATATCGGGTCACAAATCTGCTCAGCTTTCCCAAGGGACTACCTAGCTTTCACTAGATGAGTTTTGTTGGATGTCGTACTGTAGATAAATAAATAAATTGTTTCCACAATCACACCAACTAGCTAGCCTCGAACTTATCATAGCTTGTACTATGGCGACTAGATAACAAATGCTGGCTACAAAGGCGTTGCAGCGATGAATTCTTAGTAAGCTGCTATGGACTGGTTCCCGGACCAATGGGTCGAGAAGAGGGCGGAAAAAAGGTATCTTCTCTGCACGTTAATGCTCCCTAAAGATTTGCGCCATTATTATCCTGTAGATACTAGTGACTGACCTGCAGGCAAGGGCAGAGCGGCCACCGGCGACGCAGCGCATGCGGCATTTTCTTGCGGGGCGGCTCGGGCTCCGCGGGGGGCTCGCCGCACGCCCAGCGCACGAGGCGCGCGCGCGCCGCCTCCGCCGCCTCCAGGCCGCGGGACCACGACGGGAGACCCTGTGGACAAGGAAACAACAAAAATAAGAAATGCTTTGAATAATGACACATAGAATGATAGAATATAGTACCTACGGCGATAGCAAAATTAAAACAACAAAACAGTTTTGTGTGCAAACGTTTACACACAAGCACAACTATAAAATAGGGTTTCTTTTAATAGTGTTTTTCCCAAAACCAAATAAAGCAAAGCCTACATTGTCATGTGTTCGGAGCGGATTGACATTAGACACTACGGAGCTGTCAGGCGTAGGGAGCCTTCTGTGCCTCCAATTTAGTTGCTTCAAATTTTGCGGGTGGATTACGTATTTATGTGTCATTAATCTAAGTAAAGGTGTTCGACGTCATCGATATTAAAAACAGCAATAAAACTACTTATTACAGTAAACGTATGGTACTTTACAGCAACCTCATCAATCGCCGGGATCGCTGTACTCACAAATGCAACCACGTGAACACAAGAACTCGAGTAACAAAGCAAGGTTACGGTTAACGACCCAAACCACAGATTGCTTACTGCCCCGAACTCTCGATAAAAGAAAACTAAATAATGGGTACTTATTAATTCTCTTACTATATATTGAATTATATATATATTGAATTATGAGTACCTATCTAGCCCTTTTTCAGGCACTTTTATACGTCCTAAAATATAGCTTTGTCCTAAGCACCGCTTCAGGAACTGTTTATTGGCTGGTTATGAGACGAAGCGGCGCAATAAATTCAGTCAATCTCAGAAGTGCACAAAATTATGTAGGTACGTAGTATGTAGAGCAGTGATTCTGAGCATAATAACATTTATTATTTCACTACAATATGTTTGTCTGTCTCAAACAAAAATAACTATAGGAATTTCAAATTCGAACTTATGGAAATCAGAATCACAATGACATGCTCTACTCTATTTTTGAATTTCTGAGTTTAAGTTCAAAATTTTTCCAGTAAGTGTTTTTCGGTGTGTATCTGTCAAAAAATTTAATCATGTTGTTAATTCACATGTTTAATTAAAACTGTGATTTTTCTAGTTAGAAAAAGTGACAATAATTGTGAAAGTTTAATTTAAATAAATAGACATGAATAATCAACTTATTCCAAAAAGTCTATATTCGTTGTGATGTAACTTTTCATGTATATTTTGCTCCTATAAATCAGCAAAGGAGGCTTAATCAGATCATTTAAATACAAACTCATTTTACGAGCAACATCACCAATAGACCATAATATGCAAATAAAATTATATAAGTCTACCGCTGTCGCTTACTCAAATGCCTTTATTTATATTGAATCTTCAGCACTTCCTAATGTCAACAGTGAACTTAAATAAATCATCTTTTCTGGAGAGTGGAGATACGGCTTCATGATGTAGGTAGGTACTTTCTCACCACTGTATTTGTTACATAATTCTACTCTAATCATTTATGCATTAAATGAACTTAGAACTTCGTTACATATTATGAACACTCACAAGTATTACACATACAAGTACAAGACAGCAGCAGAGAAAATGGTAAAACAATCGATTCAAAATATGAACTTTTCGGAAAAAGGGTTAGCGACTGAATCATCTAGCGCTAGCAAAACTGAACTTTAGCATCATTTACCATCTATAAAGTAGAGCAGTGCACATGCAACAAAAGCCGAAACAAACATTAAACATGCAACGCGCGGAGATGAAGATAATATCAGTCAAGGACACGCGTAACAACCGTAACATTGTAAACACGCGATTTAATAAACGATGACGCAACGTAACGGAACATCGTGACGCCTCTCTGCTAACGGCGATCTGACGGTAAGAGTTAACCCGTATTACAGAATGCCACTTAGTCTTGTCTTGTGTTCAGTATGAAGCTCGATTTGAAGACAAAGCGTTATGATCTAACACATCATTGACGTTGGTAAAAGGGGTTCGTTGAACACATGCTCCGCATAGATGGGAAACGAACGTACTGAATCTTTAGATCAGATAGTAACCAAAGTAATTCAATTTATTAAAATTGAATCATCAATAAGGTTTTGAAAAATAAACAATGCTTTGAAATTTACTGCTTAAGTCTTTACGTGATTAAAGTATGGCCGCATAAAATTTAACGGATTAAACTGAAACGATGGTGGAAAAGCGAAAACGTTTCGCGATAACTTTCTTGCAGCCGGAAATGATGCAACTGTTAAGGAAGTTCTCTAGTTACGTCGATTGGGATTTTTATGTAAAGCTTTAAGTATAGGGAACTGAAATTATTACAATACGTTTAAACAGCCATCAACACAAATACAGTTTTTGGTGTTGAATAATGTTATTAGATAAGATATAAATATTTTCAAATGTTACATCATGAATTTAAAGCTAACGATAGAAATCATTTGTGTCACATGTTTAAAAATCGTTAAGATTACATAAAATATTTAAATCCAGTTCACAAAATTGGCAACAGAATCAGTGTTAAATAGCAATTTAGCATTTATGACCTTAATTCTACTGAGTTTAATTTATGCACACCCGTGGAACGATGATTAGGCCTGATAGCTGACTCCATTTCAACACAAGGCATCAGCCCGCCACTATTGTTCACTTGAACTTTTGCTTCGACATTTACTGAACTGTTGCGACTCAGCAGATCCAAATGGATGATAAACGTCGAAATCTCAGATGTTTCCACTTATAACCACTTTTGTATTAACTTGCGCAGTTTTCGATCGGCCACACTTGGATCACGTACAATGTTTGTTGCAAAAACTGCTGTTGTCTTCCATCAAACTTACTTTATAAATCAAGTTTACTGACAAACAAAACGCATAGGCAAACAATACTTATTCAGAAAGCAAAACAAAAGTGTAACAAATCCAACAATGGCGATCTTCGTACGAGTACTTTCTTGCGTGCAGACGCAGGAGGCAGTGTGTCAGCAGGTCAGCATCAGCACGGGGCTCACGTAGACCGGTGGATGACGGGACGCGCACTAGGATGTGCGAGTGAAAGTGAACTCGAATGCACACGACGGCGGAATGCTCGAACAGGTGGCATTGATGTTCGGCCGAATATCGAAGCTTAAGAAGGCAGCCTTGATGGTAAAGTTGATAATGCTAGTGTGCTACGAATGTTATATTAAAAGAACATGAACGAGTAAATTCAAATGGTTACAGGGGCTATTGTTTGTATCCAAAATTTTACAATTTAATATTTGTGATAAAGACATTGATCTAGCTCTATCAGTTAGTTTTGAAAGTATCAATTACTTTTAGTAGAACATTTAGTATGTGCAACAACAAAATAGATAAGGTCACTATTTATATACAGGCTGGCCAGAAAAGTGACGCCCAAAATTTTTTTCAAATTGCCTCGTGTTGCGACGTATCTGAATCACCCCTATGTATGTTCTACGATTTTTCGTAGTTTTCGAGTTACGATTTTTTTAATGAATTTTGCAACCGAATAAGTTTGAACATTTAAAAAAAGGGAGGAGGTTTCTTCGATTTATTTTTTTCTTGCAGCTAAATCTCTATGAACTGTGCATTTATGTATAAAATAAAAAGCCTCATAACTTTAATGGATGTTACTACAAAATTTACCTAAAGTTGAGAATTTATGTTAAGTGAGTTATCATTTAAATTTTCAACTTAAAATTAAAAATCTAAACTGAAAATTTCTTAGTTTCTAAGTAGCTTCAGAGAATGCGCTAGAGTCTAAGCTTTCATAATAATAATAAAAAAGTAGTACTTCATAGGCTTCATAGGCTATTTAAAAAAAATCGTAACTCAAAAACTACATACAACTACATAGGGGTGATTCAGAAGCCTCTCAACACGAGGCACTTGAAAAAAATATTTGGACGTCACATTTCTGGCCACCCTGTTTGTTATACCTACATACATGACCGTTATTGACTGATTAAGCAAACTAGAACGTAATTAAGCTACCGAATATGATGATTAAGTCCTTGACTCCTCTTGTGTTAACATTCTGAAAGTGATTGCTCGCAAAAACACTTCGACGCAAAACATTGAACGCATCAATCATAACATGTCGGCTTTATCTTTACTTACCTATTCTTAAGAAAATTGGATTCTAATACGTAAACGATGTAATGATGAACGCATTTTGCCTACGTGTTGCTAGTTGAAGTTAGTAAATATTTACAAAAATACAAACAGTATGCGATATATTCTTTTATCTTTAAAAACCTACTTGAACTATGTAAGGCTATTAGACAATCGTTTAATACGTAAAGCTGTCAAGCAACATAAATGACTGGCATTACATTAATCTCCGAATTGGTGTACAAGACTCAGTTATGTCCGACACACGATTCACTTATTGATTTTACGTATTTCGTTACATAATATGATGTATGATTGGCAGTGATTTAAAGCCTCTTTAACTGGACGTTGCGTGCTAAGCGCTAATACGATTATGAGCGAAACATGATTTAATTGATAAAATAAATTTGACATTAGATTCAAATAAAGATTTTAATATCCGTGACCGAAGTAACATAGTTAGTATAATAAGTGAATAAACAAACAATAAATTGAGATGGGCACAATGAATTGATATCCCTATAGAAAGCAAACGAATGTACAGTACATACATCGATTTACATAGTAAAGATACGGCTTACAGAACAAATCACTCTACACGTTTACCATACATGACACACTAACGCCATCTATTTGAACTACCCTAAACTGTGTCGTAAACGATTAAATAGCAACACACCATGCGTTGCTTTCTATTATGCCAAACGTTGAGATTATGGAAACAAAATTTCTAAAACAATGTAAATATGTTTCTTATTTAACATATTTTCGACTTACCTGACATATTTAATATCGTACTTTTTATTAGTTGTGCTTTTGTCGTAGTGAACACGACAAATCTTATCATTTTCCTAATTTTAACGTACCTTCGCTCTCGACGACAGCCGACAGCCGACTACGTCACTTCGGTCTAAAGAGAATCACTTTAGGGCCACGTTAGTGGCAACAGTTTAACATGCGGTCCGCCTTGTCCTTACGAAGTAATATATGAATAAGTCAATGAGTATATATTATTCATATCACGACTCAATGACCAATATGAAGTATAATAATAATATGAAGCCAACAAATGCTTTAACTAAAAGAACTTCTGCACATATGAAATGAGAAAGTCCGAATTCTAAAAGGAGAAAAATAAAAATATGAATACGACCATTCATCGTAAAAGACAACAAAAATGAATAGAGTGTGAACATAACGAATATAATAAAACCTACAAGACCTTTATGATGTATTTACGTCATAATAAATAATTTATGGCCTTGGTTGTGATAGCGAATAAACAACTATCAATAGTTCTGTAACTTAAATTTTGAGTTTTAATCTATCCTAATTATTACTTCTAAGTATGTACTTATAATAGTTTAAGTGTGAAGTTTTTTGGCCCTGTGAGAATCTTATTATGACCCTTATACTCAATTATGTACCCTTATGTGTCGTTAGCTACACCGGGATTACTACCACTGACTTTAGTAAAAAATCGGGTGGCACAGGCATTTAAAATCGCTAAGAGAAAACTTTCATAATTACATTGTTTATCGAAAATAACTAAACGACATGCCACGTCGCGGTCATAAAAGAACAGATCCAGTTAATGAAAATGGTAGATCAGTAATTGAAAACAGTGTATTGTTTAATCAAGTAAGTGGCGAGAAAAAGACTTTAAAAACCAACCGTTGTGAGTCCAGTCCAGTCCAGCGACGAACGGCTGAATCCATAAATACATTAATGTTCGATCTACTTATATTTTTTTCTGAACACATTATTTTGCTAGGATTTAGAAGCAGAACAGAATTTATTTCAAAAACGAATTTAATCACATTTTAGTATTCTTTTTTTAGGCAACTTCCCTATTGTTTTAGAATCAGACAAGTTCATGGTCTTGCAACGGTTTATAATCAATACTGAATACGCCGCTAAGACTGTTCTGCCTGGATTTTGTTGTTTAATTTCACGTATAAAATGCACACCTAGCAAAACAATTAAGCAAAGTTCATCAAACAACGGCGGGTTACGTGTGTCGGAAACTGAAGCCGGATCTAGTGGCATATAACATAGTTACATCACTATCACTTGTGCCGACCTCCATCATTATGCAATTACTATAGCTCGAATGGGCTCGCGGTTTATGCATTTATGTTCTTCTCTAGGTTTCAGACAGAGACAACTTGATTGAACCTCATCGTTTTGCTTTTCTTGGGACCCGCTTCGATACACCTACTCAAATGATTTCTGGTCATCAAATTTCACAAAGGCTAATTCAGTTCTGTCAAATACAAAGTCACGTCCTTGAAAAATTTATTACAGTCAGGTTATATTTAAAACCCTTAATTACATGACTTGTAAGTTATGATTAGGTATATTAAGTATTCACAATAACTAATTGAGATTATCCTGGGATTACCTTAGTCTGTATAATTTTCGATCATAAGTCACGTATCATTGGTAAGCTATAAATTAATGTTAACATAATTTTATCAAGGATTTTTGAGATACTAAAAACAATATTTATTGTTATGTCTACGTCTCGACCATAAAAATAAACAAAAAACAAGAAAGATAAAAAATGGTCATATTTTAGTTTTAATCATGATTAATACCCTGATAAAATATAAAAATGTTTAAGTTAGTATAAATACTAATTAAAGTGCAATAATTTTTAGTAAAATTCTGGATCTGCCTTCGTAACCTCATACGTTAAGTAAGAATACAACAAAATGACCCTGTCGATATTTACAATTTCGATAGCTTTATTTATACCTCTAGTCATTGGTAAGTTTCAATCACAAAAAATATATAAATTATCATTTATAAATTGACTTAGTGATTTTAAATGTATGACTATGTTTCCTTAAAAATCTTTTTACTATAACAGGAGGCCCAATAGAATTTACCCAGGAAATCAGGCCGCATATAGTAGGAGGAGTTGATGCCCCCATAAACTATGCCCCGCACATGATGGCCTTGGTTTTCGGGGCCAACATCGTCAACTTTATGTGCGGAGCGTCCATCATCAGCGAATACCATGTTCTAACTGCCGCCCACTGCATTGATGCACTCATAGGAGATGTGAACACACTAATGCCGTATGTAAAAAAATAGATTTTTGTCTGATAAGATTTGCCGTATTTCTGTTTCATCGGGAATTACTTTTACATAATAAAATCCAAATTGATCCTTTTTTAAATAAAAAACATAATACTAAAAATAAAATTGATTCACATAGGTACTACTTAATTGTTGCACTTTAATAACTTATAGGTCAGTCCGGGGCATCTACGGTTCTAACGAATGGAGATCTACGGAGAAGAATGCAAAATTTAAAGGCTACATCAACCACAAAGGATGGAATATTCTTATCTTGAAAAATGACATTGGAGTATTATTACTGTCCGAAAAGCTGCAACCAAGTGACAAATGGGATTGTATCCCTTTGAACTACGATTGGGTTAATGCTGGTGAAAAGGGCTACGTAACGGGTTGGGGAGCTCTTTGGGTAGGCAAACTTTTTTACGATTTTATAATAATTATTTTTTTTAAACATTAAAACAAAATAAATACCTATAAAGAAAGTGATATTTTAAAATATCTTTAAACTCTATCTGCACATTTACTTATTTTGCTGACTTAAAGCATTTCTTATTGCGATTGCGACCAATTATTGCAGTTCGATCATATTTCAGGAATGGGGACCTCACCCTTTAAAACTGCAGCTCCTCTACGTTGAAACCATTGGAGAAAAAGAGTGTGCGCAAGGCGTGGCAAAGGCTTCTGCCGATGGCTTTGGAAAACCGTTCGTTGACCAGCGAGTTGAAATATGTACTATGCACGCGAAAGGAAACGGCTACGGAATGTGTTTCGTGAGTTCACATTACTTATAGCACGTTAAATCTCAGATACCTATTGCACCGTCCTATTTAATTATATACGACTGTCTTGAAACATTGTTAATTTTTTTCTCCAGGGTGATTCTGGCAGTGCCCTCGTATCGCTCTCGTCCGGAAGACAGATCGGGATCGTGTCGTGGGGTTTCCCCTGTGCCCTGGGGGCTCCAGACATGTTCGTGAGGGTTAGCGGCTTCAAGGAGTTCCTGCAAGACATCCTTAAAGATTACGATAAATGTGCAGTGAAGAATAACGTTCTTGTAAATGCAACCAGATAGTATAGGGATTTAATGAATGTTTTAAAACCTTGATCATCTTCGTGACGTAAAATATAATTTAAGTTTGTATAAATTTATAGATTTAAGTCATAAAGATACCTAAATTTAAAAAATGCCCTACTTTGATGGTATTTATTTAATTCTGCTGTATATTTTTACTGAAATTAACTTCGATCTTTATTCTAAGCTTACTGGTGGGAAAAGGAAATGTAAGCAATGGATTATTTAAAATAAACTGTTCTAAAATTGATAATGTATAACCACATTTCGACAATGACTTAAAAAATATTACCCTTGGCTCACAATTTTTGTTTCGATTTATCGAATTAAAAAGAGGACAAGTACTTTTAGGCCAGTAAAAGCTTGAAGTTTATTCCGATCAGTAACCTTTGTAAATGGATTCCAAAGACAATAAACATCATACATAAAAAGTTATGTTAAACTTAAACAAATGGTAGATGTCTAGAAAACAAACTGTGAATAAATAAAAGGGGTAATAAAATTTAAACACAAGATTTCCTTCGCACTAGGGTCAAATGATGCTTGACCTATTTGCCTACTTACCCCACTAGAAGCTTGGAGAGGCTTTTTGTTGGCCATTATTTACGATGTTACAGCAATGAAAGCCAAGAGGATTTGTAAATAAAGTATCCTTATACAAGTAATAATAAATGTTTAGAAATAAACGCATCTATCTATGAGACGACACTTAAGAATTGAAAATTTATTTTGTAACTTTGTGTATGTACTTTTTGTCAAGTTCGTTTTATACAGGTTTACATTGCAAAGGGGTGCCAAATTTAAAAAATATGATCTAGGGAACAATATAAAGAAGCGTCTAAATCATTATTATTTTTAATAATCGTATGTTACAAAAAAAAACTTACTTTTAAATATTCGAAAATAAAGTCAATATAGAGACTACGAAAGCCGCGCGGTCATTCATCAGAGGCGTAGGTACGGTGAGCCTGCAAGGTCCTTACGCAGTGCACATACGGTGCAATTTTTTCATGAATGAGTAAATTATCCACGCATATGGTTTTTTAACAGAGGATAGGAATAAATAAACGTTACAAAAACTGTTTGGTTCTTTGCATAGTTCGACTGAGTTACTGATTCTGAGCCATTTCTAAAGATTTGCACCCCTTTGCAAAGTAACCCTGTATATTTCAAATTTTTCGAGTAATCATTGTAGCGGTAATATTTAAAAACGGTTACTGTTTTATTCCATTCTTGCAAATATGCCGTTGATTAACTAGCACATTAATATGAAAAAGTATAAATAAGTCAAGTCCAATTACAATGATTAAATTACAATTATCAGTAAATAAATATTAAGTTATTTTTTGGCACAAATGTTCATTAGTGTGCACCCATTGAAGTGAGACCTTAAGAATACGCTACGTTGATTTGACAAATTGGTCTTTCGACCCCGTAATAACAGGCTTAGCAATGAAGGAGCCATTCAATGTAAATGTTTACAGATTGCGCAACAATCGCTAATTTGAAGCCAATCATAACATTTGTTTGGTAGTTTAGCCTATTGGCCGAGCCCGGACCAAAAGAGGCGAATGATTACTTCAAGTTCACCAGTCATTACAAATAAGCGCATGAAAAGGCCGCTGTCTCGACTGGTAAAGTGAATCAATACTGGTAAAGTAATACTTCGTGACGCTTTGTACTAATATTTTAAAAGTACCGATTGTTGAAGTGTCGATTGTTTAAAAAATAAATAAAAAGCAGCGTTATTAAAGAAACAGTTTGCTGCAGAAGATATTATTCGTTAATACACAAAGCAATTGCCCCGAAGGCGCTGCGCAAACGTGGACACTTTTAGTTTCCAGTTACCGACACCGAACACTTTTTGATTGTCATGAGTATGTGTTAAGTGGAGGCAACTGGACACAAGAAAATTTTATGTATGTGCAGAGAGTGGATGATTTCATACTGGTTCTATAGAAATGCTGTGCGTGTTAGTTCTTTATTTCTATGACCTGAGGTTGAGGCCGACATACAGTGAGCCTGCTCAAATCGACGGCTGCTAATAATATAATGTTTAGTTTGAACGCGGCCTAATTACCGAATTCAGTAGTAGTAAGAAAAAACCGTCCAAGTGAGAGTCAGAGTCACGCACCGAGGGTGACTCTGACTCTCACTTGTAGGTATATAAGTAAAAGTTAAAAAATTTGCAGTTTTCGCAATTTTTCCTTTATCTGTGCTATAAGACGTTGCTTCGTACCAAATTACAAGATACTGAGTTCACGGGAAGTATCCTGTAGGTTTTGATTCCCTTGCGAGTGTCAAAAATTTGCGGCATAAAAGGCTGTATGTTTTGATTGCGTTGGCTTAGAAGTTTAATTTTTACACAGCACCAAGAGACAGTAGACCTGAGTATTCGATATAAATTCCAGCTTGATACATATACGCGTTTCTGAGAAAAAGGGTCTTGACAGATAGACAGACGGACAGACGGAAGGACAACAAAGTGATCCTATAAGGGTTCCGTTTTTTCCTTTCGAGGTATACGGAACCCTAAAAAAACAAAAGCAATTTGTTTTTAATTAAACCGTAAATACGTAAAATATTAAAATACGTAATTCGGCCTGCCACACCTATGATATATATGATATTTTAATTGTCTAGTCTTTAGAACTAAAGATTATCATTGCATGCATATGTTACATGAAAATTTATAATAGTCATTTAACGATTTTTACGAACTCTTCTTTCATGTATTTTTTCAAATCGATTTTTTAATGCTGACACATACTCCCTGGCAATTCCATCATCTGTTTTGCGGTTTCTAAATAAGTAAAATGGCTGTTCACACTATGTACTCAATTTGTATATAATTAAAAAAAAGTACTCAAATACATTAACGGTACAACAAATGTGAACTTGGGGCCCGGGGAGTATCTCTTAAGCAAGCCCAAATGGAAATATAGGAAATATTGACATAAAAACTCATTATTATTGTAAAGACGTGAAAAAATGGAATGTCATATTTACGATTAAATGTGCCAGCTAGGTCTTGTTAAGACGCCAATAGGTTGGTTCTGACTAGAGTAGTAAGTTTATTTATACATACATCATTAATTTAAAAACAATAGGCTTTTTAAAAATATGAATAAGCTTACATAATATTAAATGAGCAATTGCAATAAATTATTGTTTTGTAAATCATACGCCTTGCAATATTTTGGGAAGAGTAACTTTTGCTAAATGAAACATTGCCAAACAATAATTTGTTAAACAAAAGTATGCCAAAAAAAAGATTTGCTAACTAAAAATTTGCAATACATTGTTTTGACAAACGTTTTTTTGCCAAATGAAAATTTGCGTAAAATAGTTTGCGATGTGATATTTTGGGAAACGTTTTTTGGCCAAACATTAGTAAACCACGGAACCCATATAAAAACGTATGCCTCATCCTCCTCATCAAAGACCCTTGATGAGAAGGACATAACAACATATAAATTAAGTGACCTATTTACTATTCGAAGTGATGATGTTTAATAGCAAAAAAAAATTTTTTTTATTACAGAACACTTCACGGAGTCTATGGATCTAACAAATGGGAGTCGACTGAAAATAGAGTTCAATTCTCTGGTTTTGTCAATCATGAAAAGTAGGATCGTTATCTCATCAAATATGACATCGGAGTACTATTTATTAATGGTGAACTGACTAAAAGTGACAAGTGGCAGATCATCCCCTTGAACTTCAACTGGACTAAAGCTGGTGATCAAAGTTATGTTACAGGATGGGGAAGACTTTGAGTATAGATAGATAGATACTCTTTATTGCACACCATACAAGTAAAATACACATGATTTTTACAGAAAGATGTACAATTTAGGCGGTCTTATCGCTAATAGCGATCTCTTCCAGACAACCTTTAGGTAGAGGACAACCATTAAAGAAAGAAAGTAAGTATGTAGTATTTTTAAAACTCATATATCGTGAATCACCAATTCGTAATGTAAAATATTATCTACTTATGAGGTTCCCTACGCTCTTACTTACGATACTGACTAATTTGTTTGGAAGTCCAGTGATGAAAAAACGACTACAAAAATACCCTAGAGGCTCTCCGGTTGTAGGAAGTCAAGGGTTTCCCTTATATTTTTTTCAGTCTGTCTGTCTATCCGTATGTCACTGCCACATTATTCGCTAGCAGTCTATGAATGTTAAGGCGAGTAGTGCCCTTAAATTAGCGACTTGACGAATGTTAGACGAATATAGCACGAAAGCTCATTAAAATACGGTTCATAACAGCGCGCAATGAAACGTGCCTGGTACGACAGCCGCTGCGTCTTTAGGTTGCAAAAATTGAGGAAAATAATACTTTTCGTCATTGTTCGAATAAAAAATTATATGCTCAGTTCGTAGCTATTATGTTGGTCTATCAATCGACGTATAAACGAATTAAATCGGTAAAGCGGTTTAAAAGAAGAAGGAGAATTAGCGTTTTTTTTGCTTGTTTTTTCAATGATTTCAATAGTTATTTTCTCCTGAAGTATAAGTACTACTAACAAATGCTATGCTTGAAATGTTGTGTAGGTTTTGACAATTGTTAGCAAGCAATTGGGCTTAAGTAGTAGGCTTTTGAAACCACATGCTAGTTACATTTGGCGACTACACGGGCCTTAATAGGCTGAAATTTGACATGGTTATAATTATATAATTTAGGGTACCTTTCCTATACATGTAAGGTTTAAAAATGTAACATTTAAAATATTTTGAAATTTGTCTTTTCAATATAAATCTATTCTTTCTTCTTCTATTCTTCTTCAGAATTGGGGTCCCATCCCAGCCAGACTACAGCTTATTTACGTTGTACCCATAAGCGAAAAGAGGTGTGGACAGAATGTGACTGGAGCTGTTCCACCGGGTTGGTGGACCCCTCCAGTGGACCAGAGGATAGAGATCTGCACCCTTCACCCGAAAGGCGAAGGATTTGGAGTTTGCGATGTAAGTACATAAAACAAACAAATAAAAACAAATGTTTAATAACATCTAGACCCAATTTCATTAGGCATTCCAGAGCTTTTTGTCGCTAATAGAGAATTAGTTTATTTAATTTTTTAACTACAGATTGTTAGTCAGTGGTACTCTGGTTGAAATCCTTTGATAAATAATTGAATTTTCTGTAACTGAGATTGGTAAAGATGATCCGCTTACCCTATGGTACTCGATGACAAAAAGTCTAAATAAACGTTTTTTTTTTTACATACAATGCTAGGTTAACTAATTTTACGAGCAATTAACGGCATAAGTTTTTTTAAACGTTAAATGTAGTTATAATATGCATAATGTCTAAATTACGACAATCTGGTCCAATGTTACGCGACCCGGACTACAAGAGCTTTATTATGATGATACATGTTTATTTCCTTCCAGGGAGATTCCGGCAGTGCTCTAGTATCGCTAAAGTCTAACACGCAAACCGAGATCGTGTCCTGGGGCTTCCCTTGCGCACGCGGCGCTCCCGACATATTTGTGCGCGTGAGTGCCTTCAAACACTTCCTGCTGAACATTTTGAAGACTTGTAACAAGTGCTGAACCCTTTTTATGTTGACTAGTGTTATTTAGGTTAAGAATCTGTTAAATATATTGTTTTTAAATAAAAATTGACTTCTCTTTCGAACAATCTAAACCGAGTTGTCATAGCCTAGCCATGACCTTACTTAAATGTTCTCCATCTAGTAAATTTTTGACACACTGCAATTCCAAGCTAATCGGTCCATAAATGCTTGATGGAAATGCTAAAATCCGTAATGTACTTTAATACTATTGCAATTTCAACTAATACGTTAATTATAAAATAAAGTTGCTAAGATGATGATGATTGACGACCTCCGTAGCCGAGAGGCGAGCATACCGGACTTGGTGTCGCTATCTCTAAGGTTCCGGGTTCGATTCCCGGTCGGTCAATGTAGAAAAATTACTTTTATATATTGTCTCGGGTCTGGGTGTTGTGGTACCGTCTTTGTTTCTGATTAAGCTACTTATCATAGGATCAGAGCAATGTATGTGATGTTCTATGTATCCTTTTTACAAACAAAAACATGATTTTGTATTCAACTTGCGTCAATCCGAAGAAGATAAAACCGTTTTGCAATGTTATCACGATCGGCAGGCAACGCTACCATTAAAAATGTATTTTACGATACATTCCCCGATATTTTCGACTGACTGTATTTGCGATTCTGAGCTCACATAAAAAGCAAGTTTTGATATGTGTTTAAGAAAACATTACGGATTTTTGCCGACAACAATGGCGCAGATGGCAAACCTTCGCACGGGTTTTACGTAAATCGAGAAACGTTTGTGTGAAAATGTTAACTTGGAATCAAATGGAACGTAAATAACCGAGCACTGTAGGTATCATTTATTAGTTTAATTGAATTAAAGACATCTTGTTCTTTACGAAGATTGTCGGATTGAAGGTCATGTTAACGAAATGTTTAACTTCTTCACAATTTAAAATTGCATGGTCTTTTAAAAAAAAATACTTTTGATAAATTTATGGCTTTGGGTTTTCTTTGTTTCTAAAAATTATCTTTGCAAAGGCGAGGATGATTGGACCTACGTAATATAATACGATACAAGCCATTTAGTTAATAAGACAACCCAAACGCAGAAAACATACGGATCAGACTATCCTACATTTCAACTACTACAATTATTTAAAAAGTAAGTACCAAAGAAAATTACGACTAATTTAACAGTTTATAAAACACGAGTAAACAAATTGTGTGCAAACTTCGTTTTATTTACCTTTCAGTTTGCCCCGGTTGCTCCCGGAGGGCAAAAGTTTATACGGGCAAAAAGCCTGTCAAGAACAAGACATCTACAAGTGCCAAGTTTTCCAAGAAACGAAAGATCAGTCGCTATGGAATTCGTCTGCATTGTTGTTTTGACTTGATATCATTATTCAGATTAGTGATGTACACAATCCAATGGCCAATGTCAATATTGGCCCATTTATGGTTTTATTTTATTACTTATTTCCTTTTAGAAGGTACGTTACTGCTCAAATACAACTTATATAGGACAAACATTATACTCGTAATCTCAAGAAACAATTATTTTCTCAAACACTGTAACAGCTGGTCGGCTATTTAACAAGGAAAAGTGAAAAAGATTTTTTAACTTAATTGGGAACCAATTAAATTGAAAAATCTTTACAAAAAGTTGTATTTGACCAATAAAAATTAAGGTAACTAAAACAATAGAAACTTATTTTGTATTTTACAAGGTTAGATACAATAGATACTGCACTATAAAATGTAAAATACGAATAAAATTCTATTACAAACAACCGAGTATAGATCAGATCTACTACAGCCAACAGGGTATAGATTCATCAGTTATCGTCGGGGTAGTGAGAAGATCGTTAAATGTTCAACACTAGTTCCGTCGACTGCACGTCTGTCAATGCGGATACATCACTAGCGGCGATACACAATGCGATACTGATAACATGCAGTAATGCTAAAACGTGCACTGAACGCTAATAAAACTAACGCGCAGTTGTCGTAGCAAATCATCGGATTCTGAGATAAAACTTTTTAGGAACTTTGGCAGATGTGCAATGTATGATGATTGAATGTTACTCATTATCTGAATCAATTATTACAATCGCTATGAATCTGTTTAGGGGCTCTGCTCTTGTCAGTTGGTTGGTGTACTTGGTATTGTATATGTCTATTTCTGTTATTCATAGATAGTTATATACTGATTATCACTATACAAAAGAGTCGTATACAGTACACAAACAATCGTATAGATGTAAGTACGATCTCCTTGAACTTCTGAATTCATACTGGCAAACTATGTTTTCAGTTGGTCCATGATATTATGATAATCTTCTACAACCGACGCGTACCTACTTTCGATACCTTGAAATAAGTATTCAATTTGCATACCTAACATATGCAGGTAGGTATTGAGGTGTAATATATACCGGTTTACAATTCCCGCAGAAAAACTTATTTATTCGTCTCCACTCACTCGACTGAACCATCAAACAATGTACAGTCAACTGATTATGAGCCTACCACAAAACGTAATTTAAGTTGGACTCAACGTTTAAATTAGTTTGAATAACCTCAAATGTTTTTAGGTCGGTGGATTTGCCATTGTGTGTTCAAAGAAACAAAATTGTTTACGCCATTATTACTTGTTACTTGTGGCAATGTTTTTTGGAATTTTTGTTCAAGAACGTCTCAAACACTAAGAAAAATATTATATTCTTGATGATTCTATAATTTTTAAACATTCTGTTTTTTTTTTTTGACAATTACACTATTTATCTAGCAACGAATGTTTTATTATTGTTAATATCTATTATTTATGTGTCCGTCCTTTTGTCCACTACGTGCTTGGGAGAGGCTGGTCAAGCCTACTGAAGTAACGTTCATTGTGTTTTATAATATTATGGAAGATTTGTTTGTGTATCCATGCCGCCGGTGGTAAAAAGCGCGGACAATCGCGATTGTACTCGTATGATGAGATGGATGTGAGCGATTTCTTTATACTGAATGATTTATTATTTTGAATACCGATGCTATTATACGGACTGTTGTTCGGACATGCAAAGGTACAAAGCTTTATGATGATACACCGATATTTACAATATGCGTATGTTTATCCTAAACCTGGTTTTAAATATCATTTTGTATCTGTCAGTTTCATTGAAGTTGAACAGGACAGAATTAATGATGTTAAAAATAAATAATCTAGACTTAATAACTTTGGTCATGATAAACAATAGATAGATATTTATAATAACTTGATAATTAGTATTATTCATAACAGAAAAGTTACCGTTTTAGCATAATAAAAAAATGTTTTAAAATAAAAAAAATAAGGTTTTAACATCAAAACTTCCATTGGGTTGGCAATAAATATTTTGCCTAAAAAAATTACTGAAAGCGGCAAAAAAACTATAATGTATATTCCGGAACTCAACAGGCTTTACATACTAAATATTCGAAGATCGTGAACCACAGATTGTCATAAAAATGTATTTAAATACCATATTATAATCAACTGACTGTTTTCGTAGGTATTATGTACAAAGTAGGTAATGTAATGTTTATTACAATTTTTTAACGTAATTAGACTATTTTGTGTAATTTTTAAATAGTGAGTCAAAAAGTCAAAAGTCAAAAATCATTTATTTAATTTAGGACAGAAAATTGCTACTTAAGAACGTCAATAATAACATTATTGGCCCATGGGGCAATGTCTCCTTATTTTTTGGGCCCTACTAGCGAAACGAGACACAGACAATCTGGCAAGTGCTGAGAAGAAACGCTGGAACAAACTAAACAGGTAGATACATCAGTTTAGTGCAGGCTGGACTGACCATACATTCTTGTCATCAAGATAGTCTTGAATTTTCTAATACCCTTTAGTTTAGACATTAGGGTAGTTTTGACATGTGACTTAAATTTAAGAAGAAACAGCGCAAGAAACTCGGTCAATGTTGTCAGCCTCTTATAAATAGTTTGTTTACAAGAAATTAATATGTACCTGTGCGAGCAGGGCAGTATCTAATTCCAGACATTTTTGTCATTTAAATAGCCATTAACATTATAATAACTCTTTTTCATTAAAATAATCTGCACATGCGATTAAACTTAAACATGGGTAGTACAACAATAGACTGTGGTAATTAATAAAAAAAGGAATACATTTCCCCATAAACGAATTACTCACTTTATGCAGTCTGAAATTTGAAACAGCAAGTTTATCTTTATTTATACCATTAAAATTATGTTTACCACTTTTCGTAGGGAATAAATGCAGGTTTTTGTGAATGTACATAATATTTTCATAAATGAATTGAGAGGCTACTGTAAGTATATTAATTTCCTTAAATAGTTCTCTTATCGAGTCTCGGGGTCTAAGGTTGTAAATTGCCTGTACAGCTCTCTTTTGTAGTACAAAGATAGATTCAATATCTGCTGCTGAGCCCCATAACAATATTCCGTATGACATTATACTATGAAAGAAGCTAAAATACACTAGTCTTGCCGTTCCAACATCAGTCAATTGTCTTATCTTTCTCACAGCACAAGCAGCTGAACTAAGTCTTCCTGACAGAGTCTCAATATGATCACCCTATTGCAGACGGGAATCCAAAGTTATTCCCAAAAAGGTAGTGGAATTACTAGTATCCAGTCGTTCATTTTTTACAATGACACATTTGGCATTGTGAATTTCATGCATTTCGTTTTGTTTGCATTGAGCAATAGATTGTTAGTTCTAAACCAATGCAGAACCTGCGAGAGGGCATTATTTACATGATCAAAAGATTCTTGACCTCTTTTAATTTTAAAGATCAGTGATGTATCATCTGCAAATAATACCACCTTACATAGGTCGTTTGTAAAGTAAGGAAGGTCATTGATATAAATAAGAAATATTTAGAAAGACTTAGAGCAGGGGTCCTAATATTGATCACTGCGGTACACCCATGGTAAGAGGCGACCCTTAAGATTCAGTTCCATTTAACATACTTTTTGAGTTCTGCCTGTGAGAAAGTGAAAGTGAAACACAAACCTACACGAAATTGCATTTTGTTTGTTAACCTAAATTAAACACCAAACTTTGCTCATGTTTAGTAAAACATTAATGATGCGTTTGACTACACGGATTTGCGTTCGGCGCATCAAAAAAATGTAACTGTCGAGTTTGATTTTCATTTTACTGAACAATCCAATTTTATTACAAACGAGCAATCAGTTCGTAAATTAATAGGCCGAGCTCGACCTCATCAGACGAAGCCTTACGCCTAATTAACACATTGACCGTAATGAGGCCGAGTAAAAGCGTCGACAATTCCAATGTCGGCAACACATGCACTTGCAATGTCTTCCGAGATTCCAAATAAGTGTTCAAGATGAAGGTTCGCTTGCTAAATATGGACTGTCTTTTGTCGGAAAATAAAACTGAGGTAATTGTGCGCGTGAGTCAGAGAGTTCAAGGAAATTTAATTTTTGGTCTTATGGACAAAACATTACTCATGGTTTATAGGCAACACGTCACGGCCAGTCAGGTAATAAGTATAAGGTTCTGGGGGTTGTCATCTAAATGATAGTCGATTAAGTTTCTTGCAGTTTATCAATTATAGTGCGAAGATTATTAATTGAAAGCTGGGTTAGTCAAATATGTATTATTTTGTAATGTGTGATATTCGTATGAGGTGCAAATAGGCGTGTTAATAAATGCAAGGGTTATAACATTTTTAGCATTAGAGGTCGGTATCTATACAGGGTGACATTGCAAAGGGGTGTCAAATTTAAAAAATTGGGAAAAATATAAAAAGGCATCTTAATCGTTATTTTTTTAAATAATCCTGTTACGAAAAAAAAATTACTTTAAAACATCCGATGATAAAGTCAATAGAGAGATTACGAAAGCCGCGCGGTCCTTTATCAGGGCCGTAGCGTACCGCGAGCCTACAAGGACCTTACGCAGTGCACATACGGTGCAATTTCATTCATGAATGAGTTAAATTATCCACGCGTACGATTTTTAACAGCGGATAGGAATAATTAAATGTGAAAAAAAAAGTTTTGTTCTTTGCATAGTCTGATTAAGTTACTGCTTCTGAGCCACTCCTAAAGATTTGGCACCCCTTTGCAATGTAACCCTGTAGATGAATTCGCAATGCGACAAACTTCTTCTTCTTCTTCTTCTTCTTCTTTGCTCCATCCCACTTTGGGTGGGGTCGGCGCTTCTAATTTTGAGGCGCCAAGATATTCTGTCTTGAGTTGTCGGTTCGGGTAAGTGTTTTCTAGTGCTGAGTTTTTTCATAATGGGCCACCAAATGCAATGCGACAATATGTACGCGTGCCATGAACGTGTTAAAATTTTGTTGTACTCAAATCAATAATATACGTTTATAACCATTTAATAACATATTTAACAAAATGAAGCAGACTATAATTTTTAGATTTTATCGACCCGAAAAATCTGATTAAGACATTACCGACGCCAACTGCATAACGCAATTAAATGCGTGAACAAAATTATACTTGCTGATTGTTTGAGATATATTTACGAGTAGTACCGATGTTCTACAACAGCGTCGGGTCACAATGTTTTAAAGCTGGAAAAGAAAAAACATTTATCCCTGCAAATGGCAACATTTGTTGGTAATGTCATTACGATTGTTTGTGACAGCGCGGGCACGTAGTCCTTGCAATAAAATGTGTAAAATAACTATTATTTACTCTATTTGTAGCTTAAAAGTTAGTGTTTAGTATGCTATTATACAGTTCTCTATGTGGATTGTGTTTACAATAAGGTTTATAGTGAATTTCAGCCAAAAATCAACAAGGGATGAGCGCCATAATCAGGCGCGGTTATGGTTTGTTTTTTAACGCTATATTAATGGAATCAACTTATATATTCATTAGTTCCAGTTACAGGTATGTACAATCAAATACTTTACTTCCTTTTGTGAATTATAGATATTCTCCTATGAAGGAATTACTTAGGTACCTAACGTATAATTGATTGATAGAATCTTACCTAAAAGTCATTTTTAAATTATAATCTTGTTACTTTTTCTTCTAAAAAACTTAATAGAAGTTGAGAATGAAATACAGAGCTATCAAGTTTTAGCTCCAGTTCGCCCCAAAACTGAAGATACCTAGTAAATATACAATTTATGAAAATAAGGATAACTTAAGAAATTTAGAAAACAGCAAGATGAAGAAACCATGACACAAGTATGAAGAAAATATTAAAGCAGCCTCCTCAGGCTTCAGTCTATATCAATGAAATTGAAGTGGAAACGCAATGGCTGGGTGTTGAGAAAACTACAAATTACCTACTGAAATAAACTTCAAACGACTGGGTAGTATATACATAATGGGCAATAGACAATACCATGAAAATTATGCCAATGCCCCATTATTTGACATCTAGCTCTATCACTTATCGGATAGACAGTATGTTGCTATACCATGAAAATGGAATTTAATCCAGTGCACCAATTAATTGCCATCTAGCGCTATCACAGTGCGGATAGACAGTATGTTGCAATACCAGGAAAACTAAAAACTGAGCCGGTGCACTAATAACCTGACATTAAGCGCTTTCACAAAGCGGGAAGACAGTATGACAGTATATGTTGCAATACCATGAAAATTAAATTTGAACAAGTACACAAAAATATTAGATGTCTAACGCTACCACCAAGTGGATAGAATAGTATGGACAGACAAGCATACTCACTCAATTTCAATCAACTAGCGCTACTATCATGAGACAACAATTAGTATGGACAAATGAGCAGGATCACTCATTTTTAAACACCAAGTCCTACTGTTACTAAGCGAATAGACAGTATATAGAAATGGGCAGGCTCACTCATTATTAAACAAGCGCTAATATACTAAGAGAATAAAAAGAAATTATGGACAAACAAGCAGGCTCACTTGTTATATTAACTAACCTATTGCTATGCAATTAGTGTTATATTACATAAATAACAAATGAAAAATCAAACAAATTATTTGAAATCTTGCACTGTAAGCTGATATGATGACAGTATGAAACAATACTATTTAAATAAATTGTAAAACCAATTGTACAAAATCAACACAACACTATAATATTATTATTGTCAGACAATAGTGCTAATATCTGATAAATACTATTACAAATAAACAAAGATGGTTTTAACTAGTTCCTAAGGGATTGGATGGAGATAGAAAATTCAAACCGGAATTATTGTGAAAAGCCCTTTACCTCAAGAAAGAAGGTTACAATAGAGATACAGATACTTACTTATCAAAGCTATGGATTACTTTACTGGCCATCTTATTAATCACAAATCTCTATTATAAAGTCTTAGCCATTGCGCTAATGAATCCATTGTTTGGTTCAAAACTCCAAAATAACCCTTTCTTGGTTTTTACCATAGTCAGATAATGAAGTTGCACTACTGAATAATTTATCAAGAAATTATATAACTAACCCAATCTTTTACTAATTAATTAGTATTTAAAGGTATTATTGCACTTATGCAATTCTTGGAAGAAATAAATAGTCCTGCAAAATTGCAGTGAAACAAGGATTTTGACAAGACAACGTTTATAAAATCCAGCTTGTGACAAATCAGATGCCATCTTATCAGCTTATACTTTATGTCAAAGAATTTTTGCATAGAAATCCTTAAGGTTACAATTTATTAACCCTAATCCAAAGTTAATGCCACAAACAAATTGAAAAGTAAAGGTGTTATGGAAGTACCATAAAAACCCTTAAAATATTAGGCTTACATTATTTAATTAAATAATAACCTAGATATTCCAGATTCCTTTCCTTTACTTCATTGTGGTAAACAATGTAATGTACTAAGAATGCCTATTTATAAATATGTACTTACATAAGTACCATTATTTAAAATAAGATACATTTCAAAACTATTGGGAACGCTTGATTTGTTTAGTCCTCCATCATAACGATATGAAAATATGAAATAAGTATAAGATGGACAAAAGTCTGTAAGATTAGTAATATGTATATAACTATTTATTTATTATTTAATAAGCCTTTTGTGCTGAGTCTTTTTCCAGTCGAGCCTAAGCTATATGTGTGGAACCATCTTTTCTTTGGATTGGATTGAGGACTATAAAAAATTTATGTAATAAAACCTTATTAAGGTAGACTTCTGTAACCGTTGAATTAACATAAAGGCTATGTGATGATCATTTACCTAATACTAATTTAGTAATTTCAATAGATCTTTTGTTTTTTATATATTTATGATAATAAAATAAAATAACGCTGTGACCCCTATCACATGCTAAGGAACTGCTTCTAATCACAAGTTCTGATCATAATCTAACAAAATCATTATACCTATTCAATTTCTTAAAATTGAAATATCCCTTTTAAATTACCATTAAGACAGACATTTCTCAAAATTAAGAATAGATAAATTCACAATAAGAACATAGTAGGTACCCCTACATATGTAATAATTGGTATATCACCTTAAATATAATCTTAGAGATTACTTTTATTTCATTTAAGTCACTAAAACAGGAACAGTCTAATACCTGTTGTCCTGATAAAAATTACATAATGCCAGGGCTTGAATTTCCTTAAATATGACATATTGAAACTAAATTTCTAAACAAAGTATTCTTGTAATTACTAATTACTAAAGAAGATGACAATCTTGACAATAATGCGTGATGGAAAATAATACATTAAGAATAATTGTACTTCAAATAATTAATTCATGTAGAAAACTTAATTTAAATCAATTAGGTATAAATAAAAAATATGGAAGTAAATTCCAAAAACAAAGCCTAGTAACCAGACATTTTAGTAGATACCATAATTAACCTGTACATGTAGAAACATGTCTCAGATAGAACCATTCCCTGTTGGTAAACACTTAACCCGTTGACTGCCCAATAACAGTCAATAAAAATAAGAGATGGGCAATATAGAGTTATAACAGATGTCGAACTGATAAATACATTTATCGTATTCAATAATATTTTCTACCATAGCAAATAAAAAAAAAAATAAAAAAATATATATATATATAAAAAATATAAAAAAAACTAACACATTCTTTCACATATAACTTAATGTTACATTCATTAAAATTATGCCTACATTGCTGCATTCAAATAAAGCTATAACTGTGTGTTAAAGAACTTTTTTTTTCTGTTAGTTTACAATATTATCAACTGATAAAATATTTGGTTTTATGATACGATTATACGCTCTATCTTGCTAAATATAAAGCATAAGCTACCGTATTGAATTCAATCGATATTTTCAACCAAATTATGCAATATTATTTCCATAATATTAACATTATAGCTATAAGGATGTATCTTAACTATGGTCATCCGTACATCTGTGACCAAAATTGAGGTTTCTAGAACCCCGGTCACCCATCCATTTAGTGACCAAACCTGAGGTTGATCCAATAAGTGACTAAAGTGATTAAACTTGAAGTTGTTTGACCACGGTCACCCATTCATTAAGTGACTAGATTAAAAGTTGCATAATGCATAACGATTGATGTTTTAACCAATAAAAAAAAAAAAAAAAAAAAAAAAAAAAAAACTTTTTACAGGATGAACCCTCAACAATAACAAATATGCCAACTTAATTACATAGGTCAGTTACTTGGAATTTCCCGTACTGATTCTATAGATTACCGGCCTTAGCTGAGATAAAAAATAAAAGAATATAATAATTGATTGTTAACACGTTGAGCGCTACGCGGAGCCGCAAACAATAGATTTTCTATTGTGTCTAGTTTGTGGCAGTCAAAGACTTTTATCATTTAAAGTATAAATATTTTTAATCATTATTGCCACCTTTAGTAAAAATATTAATTGTAATCATACGCTAAGATATTATGATTGCTCACCTGCATATTTTTTTTTAATAAGATTCTCTCCTTTCGTTATATTTATTTTAATCTTTTTATTTGTTTTTTTTGTTAGAACACTTTATTGAAATAAGTATTTATAGTACTTATAACAACATATTTGTCTTACAACCGGTCTTCAGGACCAATTGTTTTCGATGTTTAATCACTCAATTATGGAATTGGCTAACAATGGACATTGTTGTTATAATCAGATAATAAAAAAAAAAAAAAAAAAATATATTTACAAAAAAAAAACAAAAAAAAAAACAAGTGTGATGTAACACTATTGTAATAGACTAGTTATTATTTTGTGGCCTGGCTTGTGCAGTATATTATGTGAGACCTAAATGGAACGTAATTTTACTCTTGACGCATTCAGAATTCCAGACATTCTACGTGAATTCATTAGTTACTCAGCCTTAGCACTAAACTTAAAAGATATGATTAAATATAAGTACCTTTTCGTTTTGATTTGCCATCAAACGTCTTCGGATTGTACTTAGTTTTCAAAATGTTTTTTGCATTTTCTAAACTAATAAGCAACTTATTCGCAACCGAACTTCAAACATCTACTCGTAAATATATCTCAAACAATCAGCAAGTATAATTATAAGATTAAACGAACTTACCTTAAGTGAAGTTCAATCTTAATTATACGCAGCTGATTGTTTGAGATATGACAGTCCCAAAAACCCACCCACTAATACTTTGTCTTATCCCAGTATACTACAGGGTTGCTCATAAGGCTGTCTTTAAACGTAATGACATTACCAACAAATGTTGCCATTTGCAGGGATAAATGTTTTTTCTTTTCCAGCTTTAAAACATTGTGACCCGACGCTGTTGTAGAACATCGGTACTACTCGTAAATATATCTCAAACAATCAGCTGCGTATAATTAAGATTGAACTTCACTTAAGGTAAGTTCGTTTAATCTTATAATTATGATAGCCTTGTGTGTTGGTGTTTAAACCGGTAAATGCTGGTATTTTGTTAATCATTGGCATACATTTGACATAACGGGGCATACAAAAGTGCCCGCATCTGGCTTATCACACCCTACAAAATTATTAAAACAATAAAACAAAATAATTTATTTCACAAGTTATTTTCAAAATGAAAAATAAGTTTAATAAATTAAAATGCACTACAAAAAATGACTTCAAAAAATAATTATCAACAGCTAATCGCTAATGACAAAACATCTAACAGAAATCACATTAAAGCATTCCGATAAGATAATTGATACTGACTAATAACGGTCAGTGGACACCCGAAACCCGATACATAACTACAGTATCGATCGATGCCCGATAATGTTGGTTTTCGACACAACAATAGGTCCGGCGCTGAAGGACGAAGGCTTATCTTTTGTGTAAGTGTAAAACGTGATAGCTGTTACAAAGATTAAGGTTATAATAGTAATTGTGTAGAGAGGTGGGTGAGCTGCGGAGAGGTGTGCAGAAAAAAACATTTACAAGCACTTGACGAATCTCATGTTGACTACAGCAAATGCGCATCTATATTTCTTAAATTCTTTATTGCGAATTATTTATTTATTTAATGCGAATCTTTATGTTTAAATCTAAGGGCTTTTCGAAATGGATAAACCAATTTTATTTAATACTTACACAAAAGCTGCAATAAGTCAAAGAAGCCAGAAAAGATTTTTCTCCCTAGCGAATTTGTGCCCTTAAGATTTAGTTATGTTGTAATAGTGATTTAGTTTATTAAATGTACTGTGATTGTATAATGGGTTTTGTTTGTTGTAGGTGTACATTTTTAAAAATAAATAGCACTATATTTGTTTGTTTTTAGATAATGGTTTTATTATTACGTGGTCTCATCATCTCATGAAAGTTGCGACAGGGTTTTATGAGTAAAATACAGTATAGATAACACAAATTTATGTAAGACCAATATTTTAATTTGTGAGGCTGATATGGATTGCCCGTTTTATCAGAAATGAGCAAGCACAAGTATCGTTATATAACGATGCGCGAAGCAAAAACCCACCAATAGGATTACTTTAATTTCCTTGGCTTGGGTAATTTAGTAATCCTATTGGTGGATTATTCCCTTGCGCACCGCTTATCTTCCTCCTTCATCTGGTTAGTTACAGATTCTTCACATATAAATTCAAGTTTTTAAAAGTAAAATCATCAGACGGACATGGCGAAACTATAAGGGTTTTCCGTTTTTACTACGGAACCCTAAAAAATAAGTATCTCTTTTATCTTATACATTAAACGAAGCCACAATAGTTGCTTAGTTTCATTTGTTACCCAAACGACGAAATGGGAACTAATCGCTCATCTCTGGTTCCGAGCGCGATGGAACATACGCTTGCATGGTTATGCGATTTTGATTTTACTATAGAATAATTCTACATGAATCATTTCAGTAGTTAACTAATATTCCCGAGCTGTTTTGAGACTAACAAGCTGTCAAAAGCAAACCTACACAGTTACAAATTAGTCGTAACTGTTAGACAGAAACTATAGTAGTCTGCAATAAACAATATTGAGTTTGTCTGACAAGTAATGCCTTCCTTATTATTAAACATCCTTACGGCGACAAGAGCTACGTTTTATCGAGTAGTTGATCCTATAAAAATAGTTTCTCTTGATATTAAAATCGCCGGTTACGCACAAACAGGTTAAAAGTTGGAACAAACGAACCTTCACGAATTATTAGCTCAGCTAAGATAAGCTACTTCTTAAATTGTTTTTTTCTTTTAATTAAATAAAATTTCCTTGGAAAATCATTTGCTATTTTCAATATTTAGAAAACTAATTCCTTCCACGACTGTATAAAAAATACTTTTATATGACTTCTGCAGTCTTAATTTTGAAGCGTCAAAGTTTTAATTAACAGACGAAAACACAAGAATCGTGTACAAATTCATAGAAAATTTAATAAGATTCTTGCGTTTTTGAAGCGAATTAGAATTCTAATGCTTCTAAAATAAATACGTAGCAGTGGCCGAATGCTAGTTTTGCTATATTGTTCCGTTTTAAGACAATCTAGCCGCACAAATCATTGGTAACATTTTAGTTAGAAACAGCGACAGTCGTGTAATTTACGTTTGTGCAAGTGTACAGAGCAACAATAGCGGCCACCCGCGATACGGACTTTTGCGGGTCGTGCACGCACGCACGCAGTCATTCTGTCCTAGTTCAAGTTAGGATTACATATTAACGATCTAAATTTTGACACTTGCGATATATTAACTGAGACGAGAACAAATATTTGTTTTGTATGTTTGTGATAATAATATATCACTAATAGCCGTGGTTTTTAGAGTTAAAAGGTACCTTAAAAGGTAAAAAGGAATCCTTTAAAGGATCACTTTGTTGTCAGTCGGTCAAGACTCCTTTTCATAGGAACGCGTAGAGGTATTAAATTAAAATAAATACTTCCAAATACATTGCACCTGCAATCCCGCAACAAAAGACATATTTTATTATTATGCCCTTATGCCGTATACTTCAAATTATCAAATTGGTAATTGCTCTCTCATGCAATTAATATAAGTTTTATCGCCTCTGTAAAGATCTTTTTTATTTAACCAATTACAAGATATACTTAGGTGCTAATAAAGTAAATTATTTACAAACTTATTATCATAAAAATTGTAGGTGGGTTCTCTAAATAGATTGAGTTTATGGAGAGAAGGTTATAAGGTCATTCAATTGCACTTTGCATAATTAACTTAGCATATTACCTTCAAGATAATTTAGAGGCTATTTACCAAAAAAATACACGTATACAATGTTGCTTAATCCATCAACGTTCGATCATGGTACACCTGCATTCTTCGGATGACTGACAGGTGATAAAATGTACAAAACGCGAGCAGCGACCACGAAGGTCGATCGTACATGTATGGTAAGTAAATGGTAACTTGAGACAGGCATCGATCATCGGGCCGCGACAGGTAAGCCGCCTACGCATCAACACTAAGAGCACACTAATCATAGATAGATGTCACATATGCCCTAATTTACAATAGCTACTTACCATGTAACGGTCACAAAAACCATTAATGAAAATGATAAATCTTAGATTTATTCTATATACATCTAATATTTATCAATTTTATTAGTATAAAATACTTGGTTTGTTTATACTCATGATATTAAACAACTTTTCCCAAGAAACTACTCACATATCTCAACATAATTTTGTTAGTGTATGAAACTATTTGTTAACAACGCGTGCGGCAAGCGGCAAAACTAAGTTAAGCATAGTTTCTTAAACAAAGTTGTTTATTATCATGAATGTAAACAAACCTTAAGTATTTGACACTAAAAAAATGCATATGTATAAGAAGATGCGTAATCGCATGTGCGTTTTAGTGGGTAACACTTTCGCTGTCCGTGTTATACGAGTATTTAAGGAAACCAAATCGGTGGTTATGTAGTGCGTGTATCTTTACAGATATATGGATAACTTCATATACTCGCACAAGTCGCAAATAACTGCGACTTGACGAGATAGATTAAGTCGCCTGTAAAAGGAACAGCAAACGTATAAATGATAAATATTATAAATACACCATCAATCGTGTTGTATCATTTTTAAAAAATCTAAAGCATCGATCGGGCAGCCATAGGATATGCCTGCTTTTCAACCGACTTCAAAAAAGGAGGAGGTTCTCAATTCGTCAGTATCTTGTATGTTCAGCGATCATTCGTTACTGCGTTGATCGATTTCGATAATTATTTTTTTGTTTGAAAGGTAATACTTTCAGAATGGTCCCATATAAATTTGGCTAAATTCTGATGATGGAATCTATAAGAAAATCATCAAACATTGCATAAACTCCGTACCACGCCAACTGATTTTAGTATCTATCTTACCTATATCTCTGCCAAATGTAGACCGATTTTGATGATTCTTTTTTTAATGAATAGATTATACTTCAAAGATACTATAATAAAAATTTTTGGAAAATATTTCACCCCTAAGGGTGGAAAAACAGGAAATGAAATCGGTGTTCAGCAGTTAAATTATGTTTGCACTCGTAAGATTTGTTTTGATTAGGATTTATCACTAAAATGGATGAAATAAGTTAATTTTATAAAAAAAATAAAAACCGACTTCAAAAAACTAAAACGCTAAAAATAATCTTAACACTTAACGTACCTAATCAGTTACTTTTGGAGTCGGTGCCAGTCAATGAGAGACCAATGTTTTCGTTTGCACCGACTCCAAAAGTAACTGATTAGGTACTTAAGTGTTAAGATTATTTTTTTAATCCGACGATCGCCGAAGCTCGTGTTTATCATAGACATCACGAACCCCCATTTACGTTGTTCGGTTTTGCGTCGTAGTGAAATACAATAGCTCTTTTAGGAAATAATAAAATAAAATAAATAATCTTTAAGACATTTAAACATGGCTGTTTTTTGCTACACTAAAAGAACTTCTGTAAATTAATTAATATCTATTTAATTATAGAAAGGATCACTAACTAATGAAGAAAATCGAAGAAAAGAGATCAACGCGTTAGTGCATTTTCTTTTTTCTTTTTTATTTGGCACAAACACTAAACACATTTAAAATTATGACGACTAGTTAACCGTGTTTATTTATTATAATTACTTTAATCTTAATAATAATAATATGTAGTTTACTATTAAAGTCAAAAGTTTAATAGTAATAATAATAGCCCTTCGTTATAATTATATAATATTATTTATTATATTTTATATTATATTATAAAAATAAGAATAAATAGGACATCTTAATCTTAATATCATTATTTTCTGACAACAGCGCAATCTTACGACATCTCATTGCCATGTTGGATTTTATTTTTGCTGCATACTGAAAACATATTATCAAAGTAGTTTTAAATATTAATATTGAATAGTTATAAATCTTTTTTAGCCTGAGGTAATTCAATTTAAAACCACGCCTCTAAGTCATTCTAAATCAAGCTTGTGGGTGTATTTTTATAGTTCTAAAGTCTAATTGTAAAAATTTATCGTTGTAATTGGTGTCATTATTTTAATATCTAGAGTAAAATATAATTTATTCGGTAAAGGTTATCTGTATAAAATTTGAGGACGTGTTTTTTTTTCAAAAGTTTTTGTGTTATTTAAAATGTATGCTGAGCTGAATTTGAAGGCTTATTCGAAACAATTAAGTAGGTATATTTTTGTAACAAACATGGCATACTTAAATGTAATATTGAAATTACTTACCTGACTTGTTTAATTAATTCACTTTTTTTATTGATTGAATTAAGCAGTAATAATGTATTATTGCTATTATAATTACATTCATTTAATTTCAAGCCCATTTTGTCCTACTGCAGGGCAGATCTAGCCTACCTTTTCTGTGGCTTTCTTCAATGGCAATATGATCCTGAATTATGCTGAGGGTCTAGTTTGAGTGGTGGAGAAATTTTTGCTATTAGGTCCGCCATATGTATTACCATTTTTGTGTCGTTTAGGACAAAAATTAAGAAAAATAAACATACAGCCCTCTTATAAATCGAGCGAACACACAGGTTCACATATTCAATATTTTTATTTTAAAAAACATTTATTGCTCTATCTAGGATTTAAAAAATATTCTCTTTGCACACCTGTGAATATGTCGTAGGTAATCTTAAATAAATATGCGTCAAGACAACACACCAAATTGTCATGGTCATGATGGTCTCAACCAAAGTAAGGAATTAACGTCCTTGCGATCCGAGGTACCAAAGAAGACAGTATGTTTTGCCAGGGCCGTAACCCAGCATACCCAGACTCACGCCAATTTAATAAAGATCAATTCGGTTTGGTAATTTAGATAATTTTAACATAACTTACCACATTGATCTTCCCGAGGATGTGATTGATCTGATCCTTGCTGCACATGTTGACAGTTCGCTTCTTGGCCTATTTCATTCACATTGTACAACGAGTCACTCTATTTCATACTCGCATCTATGTAATAGAACACACAATGCTATTTCTCCTTGAGACCTATTTAGGATTTGCTAGTTATCAAGATACAGCTACGTGGAAATATGATAGTATTTTTTGCCTTTAGCTCTTAAATAATATGAATGCAATTTTTACACACACATATATTCAGTAATAAATTATTTTTTTCAACGGTTATCTAATATAACGATCATGAAGCTTTTGAATATTAAAATTCGAACTTAATTAATATGCCAGTCCCATAAGTGTTTCTCTGTGTATGTTTTCTAGAGATATGTCATTTAAGTTCCCTATCTACCTATATACCTCTAGTTATACGTAAAATGTTTGTAACTTTATTGTGCATCAACGACTAAACGTATTTAGAAGTAATTTAATACACATAACATGACCGAAATTGCCTACTTGTATCTAGGAATAACACACAGTTTCCGAGGGATGTGAGTTAACGTCTTTTTTTATGACAAAAAGTTTACGTGCGGGACCGCCAAAAATTAATAGTAATTCTGCTAAAATATATTAACTTGTACTTACATCCAAATTAATTAGAATGATATTTACAAGAACAACCCTACTAAACATACCTAGATCTTAATGGACACTTGATCTAACTTTGACACCCGATAGTCGAGGTGTCGAGTTCATATTTCTACGCCATAAGTATAATGGCGACGTACCGTAAGCCGACTAATCCGTATTCATTTTCACTAATTAGATATTCGATGAGTTTGTTAACCTGAACACTGGAAAATAGAGATATTAAAAAATCCATATAGAAGGAGGCTTATCTTTTAATCTCTAAAATAATCACATTAGGACTTGCTTAAAAAGGATTCTAATTTGTTTCTTTTTGTGTCGCTGTTCAGCTTGTATTAACATACAGTTAAATATTATGTAGAAAGGACTGAAAGAAACAAAGTCTAAATCATTGTTTTGTCTCTATTTAATAGCCTACAGTATTTTATTTAACCTATTATTTGTGTAATGTATTCTTAGTCAGATGTTTAGTATTAAAACAAAATTATCTTACGTTTCACCTTGAAAAAGAAACTAAAGCACTTGGGCTGTGCACGAGTGGAGTTGGCAAAAGATTTGGCAAAGTTATCCATAACTGAATAAATAATTAAGAAATCCTTTTGAAATCTTTGGACCTTTAATCGAACCAAGTAAAATTGTATCGGCTTGGCCAATAAGTGATAACAATCAACCGATACGGTATAATTAACGGCATAATGAACTTTGCGAAATGTTCTTACAAAAGAGTGCATTTATTGTTTGCATATCAATTTAATTACGAATAGATTATAACTTAATAAATGGTAGTTACGTCATTATAGACTTTACTACGTTGATTTAAGAAACAGAACTATGGGTATTTTGAGTCTATTTATACATTGAGACTTGATAACAAATGACGTGCTATGTAACGAAATATCGAATTAATTGGATGTCATAGTGCAGTCAAGACTGTGACCTTACGGTCATTTATAATTACATGTTTCTTAATCGCTTTGCAACAGCTACGTCAAATAAATTATAATTCCCTTGCGCATACTAAGCGATCGCTAGTCAATAATGATCATAATAGACATTTTAAGAAGTTTTTTTACCATTAAATCTCATTTCCTGTGCAAATCCATGGGTGAAATCGCCACATTTAATTGAATAATTTTCCCATTTAAATATTTTGCATAAAACTTTAGTAATCAAGTCAATTTTGGGCAGTACTTAGTTGCGTCACCTGTTGAATATTGATAGTTTTACCAAATGATTTGGTGAAAATGTTCGCTTTATAGGCTCAGGTTCTATTTAAGGCGATTGGATTCGATTGAATCCTTAAAAATAAAAAACGCAATACTTTCTATTTCAAAGACCGAATTGTTAAGTAATCGTATCTTTCTTATACCTCAATATACATATTTTTACAAATAAGGAATATTCAATTACGTAGTCTTATTAGCTACATCTTCGATTTTAAAATGTATTGATACGAAATATAACATATTAACATTATACCATATTTCTTCTATTTAAAACATCTGCTACATTATTGGTCAGAACAGCTGATTCATAAAATGCAGTGATCCAAAGGTCAAGGTTAAATGAAAGATATGGAGGACGTCAGCAGCCGTTCTGCCACAGAATATATAATAAGCTCAGTTCTGCCTACGTAATAGGTCTGTGACTGCCGAATAATTAGGAAGAAAAACAATAAATAAAAATATTACGTAGGTAAAACAATGGAATTATCTCAATGAATGTACAGTGGTCTAATAATCGCAATAATATAATTATATAATAAATCGATGATTTGTAATTAGATGTAAATGCTTTTAAGACTCTTATTGTTTATGATATAGAAACTGCGTGCAGGGATGCTGTTAAAGCTGTTAAAATAGATGTTCGAGTGTATCAAATCATGTAATGCTAGCGGAACCAAGTAAATAAAGGTGTATAGTAAACATTTCGTGCTAGTCATTAAATAATTCGTAACTGTCAAAAAAAAGTCGATATAATTATATTCAAAATTTCCATTTCATCAACTATTATGATGAACTCATGCGCAACTTAACTATGTCACATTTATCTAATCGATGACATTGACAATTGACAATATCTATCTAAACGGAGAAAACTGCAAAGATCTAACAAAACATTTATCGAAGCATTAAATTATAACACTACGACACAACAAAAAAAAGTTACTACAGTATCTTGGCACATACAAAATTATATTTTTAAGTAGATGGATGGAAAAATTATAATGCAACGTACGATTTATTAGTAATTATTTATATTTTTATAATTACTACAGTACAGTTATTTATTTAAAAGTGTGAACCTCTCATCGTGTGCACAGCGATTTCGGAAGTGGTCACTGAAAACCAGTATCGTATTGTGTTGCGTCCAATAAAAATGTATCCGTACAGACTTGAACTACTTACGCAGCTATGCTACTGTGCCTGTGACGATGCATCGCAAAATCAATCGGTTGTGATGTGAAGCAAGACACAAAACGACGTTTTTGTCGTGCGATTCATAGAAAACGAATAGGCTATCAGAGTGCTAAAATTATGTCAATTCAACTTCACTGGCCAATTTTATGCCTTTTTGGCGATTTGAATATAAGTTATATTATAATATTGAGAGATACGCTTTCTCTAAAGAACATACAATGAGAATTATTCCGGCACGTTGCGCAAGCATTTACGAATGTTTATCACCAGACCTTTTGGTTTTTTCGCATCTAGCGGAACACCTTTTGTGAGATAAACATTAGATATTCCAGACATGCGGTAGATCATTTTGTGATACCGAGAAGGCGTGCCATATATTCCGTAAGTGTAATCTGAGGACTTTATGTCAGCCATTTTAAATTTTCGATAAATGCCTTTTAATCACAACTGTAGTTTTATAAGTCTAAATTAACCAAAACCAATTGTGTATGTCCCTTCGAAATAAAAAAACTAGTAAAAAAGGAGTCTAGAGATTGCCGAGACAAAGAAATATTAAAAAGAGTAATGGGAAATAAATACCTTGACCTTAGGCATATTGATCTCCAGCCTATTAACACTTCGCATAGTCAATGGACGGCATCGAAACATGCGCATACGCGTGTTAGCTAACGTTTCCTCGCTCCGGTAATTAGCTGCGATCAACTCACTTTCACTCGCTTACTGTTTGCACCACAGAGGAAATGCTTACTTTTTTTAGTTTTGTCGTATTGTCTAGGGCTAATTAAAAAATGTTTGAGTACATCACCGACCAACTGAAAGGTCTTATACTCGATACGCAAACTTCGGATGTTTATGTTAGAAGTGCTGGATCTTTTAAATACAGTTAAATAGGTACCTAATTTTACGAAAAAAACCGTCTCAGTGTGATCTGAAGAACCACAGCTCAGAAAGACGGTTCAAATTAAAGAGTGATAAAGATATATATCTATCATTCACAATAGTAAACACGCACATTGCGACACAAAAGAGCGTTCCTACGTACCTATACCCCGTGTCCTAAACGGTATCTATCCGTAGATATACCCTGGTTGCAGTAAAGACATGCCCTAATTGAGATCGAGAACTTTGAGATTGAGATTTATCTTCTTTATATGAATGAAAATTCATGTGTCAAATTTAACTATGCTTTAGAAAAGCAACGGCATTAAAACATTCTTTAAAAATACTAGGTTTAATAAATCAACCAAGTTAACATAAAGCAAGATGAAGGACTTAACTGAACATTTCTCAATATCAAATCAAAATCTATAAAAATGTACTATAGGATTATCTAATACACAATATGTTCTTTCACCACCTGTACACAACATATTTACTTGCAGCCATATCAAGATAAGAATAGAT
This sequence comes from Anania hortulata, assembly GCA_963576865.1. Taxonomy (NCBI): domain Eukaryota; kingdom Metazoa; phylum Arthropoda; class Insecta; order Lepidoptera; family Crambidae; genus Anania; species Anania hortulata. The sequence continues at coordinate 7,276,766 of OY756400.1, forward strand.
CGATAAGACCAGTATCATAACTATGGTATTCCGGGAAAACAGTAGTTACATATTTCCAGGAAATTTAGGTCATGAATATACGTTAGTAACACGGCCAAAAATTTACAACTGGTATTGACATACATAGATAAAGCTATTTTGATATTAATGAGTGTGAAACATGTAAAATTTAAGTTCTACTATATCATTTTATAGTATCTCTATACTGATTTCTGATAACAGAAATAAATAAGACGATAAGATTGTAAAAACAAATAATAAAACTTGTGATTATTGAAATACAATGTTTGTTTTTATTTTTATGAACTAACTGGAAAAGGCAATGAATGTAGGTTTCAAGAAAGCATCAAATTAGAATTTTTAAAATACACTAGAAAAATTTGCAGTAGCCAGGAAAATTTAAAAATATAAATTATACGTTTGTATTTCTAAATTATAAGAGCCTATGAACAAACGCTACTTTAAATACAAGTGACGAAAACAAAACCGCAATACTTAGCAATCCGGTAAAGTGGAGTCGTGAAACAATTACACCATCCAACAAATATTAGCGCTTCAGCCAACTCGATATATTTTTTGTTTAAGGGAATTATATTCGGATAGTGGTAAAGTTATTAAATTCATAATTCAATTTAAACTCTACGAACATAGCGGTAACGTTTTGCTCCTAGGAATAGGGTAAAGCGCTTAATTGAGAAAATAATAGAAATAGAGATAGACTCAAACTAGGTATTATACTTCCAAATGACCTCCTTTGTAAATAGTCAAATTGATAGAGTATAAGATTGTTTACACCAGACAGACCCTGAATAGGATAATTGTCTACCAAAAGTACAAAGTTACATTATAGCCTACTTTATAGTTTTCTACACGAAAATCTAATTTGATAGTCACAAGATCTGCAGCTACGTGGCAATTTCTCTACGATATTATGTTCTAATGGAAAATTTTAATCGATTCTACGGTATTAACTTAACTTTGAAAACAATACAGTGCAAAAAGAAGAGTTCATAACAAACTATGTAAATATTTTTTTTGACGTACCATTAATAAACCAGTCCTTGAAAGCACGCACTTTTTGTACACACAAAAAATATATCATGCAAAATTCCGGTCAACAGTGTTATGCGCAACACAGACAGAGTAGAAAACAATTAAAACTAATTGATGCAGCACTTGAATTTAGCATATCATTTGAATAGTTCGAATTATCAACGGCTATTATGTAACTTATACCATTTAGACGGGGGTAGTAGCAGGGAAACTGTAAAACGCGTTCACCAATCATCACGATTCACAAACGACTACCTTGATAAATCGACGCGTGCATCAAATTTTTGACAAGTTTGCTAAAAAATGCACGATTTGGCATTTGATAAACCTGTTTCCCCAAATAAACATACATTAAAATTCACAAGTCTTTGAATCGTTTTTCATACCGCATAAAATGCATTCCTGAACGGAGGGGAGGTCTCAAGAAGAAATAAGAACACAGAAACACTGGCAACACAGTTCACTACAGTCAAAATGAAAAAAAATTCGCGGTTAATTTGTCAATCGAGGGATCGACCGGTGTGAGAGCACGTTTCGCGGCATCTCGCAGTAGTTCGCGCACGCGTGCTGCGTTCGAGATCGGCGGCAGGTGACTGCTCGCGCGCAGCGCCTGTGACTGTGCCCGTGGTAGAACCAGCACCGGTGCATTTCCGAACGACCGCTGAATCGAAGTAGGTAGCGATGTCACAGCGGCTCAGAGAAAATGGTCATAGAAAACAACTATCATTACTTACCGTGCCGTACTCGTCTTCGGTCATCTTTATTTTTATTTGCGGTCAGCGCTTGAATATAAATCATAGTTACGAACCTGTAACAAAAGAAAAAGTGGTTAGACATCAAAATAAATTGTTTGAATTCGTTAACTTTTGTCTGTGAGAAGGCAAGGTAATATTCAAGTAAACTAACTAAGAGTAATAAATATCCGTAAGCAATACCAAATTACCAATGCAAGAGAAGAAAAGTTACAGAACTATTAAAATACCACAAACAAGAGAACCTTCAAGTCACCTTAGTGATGAAAGTTCATCATCATCATCATTTCAGCCGCAGGACATCCACTGCTGAACATAGGCCACCCCGAAAAGTGGGGATTGCCAATACTCGCCACGCTTGGCAAGTGGGTTGGCGAGCGTAGTTTTTTATAATATTTCGCATGCAGACGCTGCTGCCCGTCTCGCGGTCTCGTGCAGTCGTGCTACAGAAATTAGTCGCCTCTTACGACGTACGTCTTACGGGTCCCCGGGTACACGGCACGACACGGTGGGAAAGTGTATTCTTTACGGGCTTTACGGGCTCTTACGGGTCCCCGGGTACACGGGTTGATTGCACTGGTATCTTATTAAAACCCAGATGATTTACCTGACACACCAGTCAGGTGATTTTTGTTCATTATGACATCAAATTCGTTTTCTCCAGACTCATTTTAGCATTTACGATAAGATTAAGTAAACTATCAATCAAGATTAAAACAAAGATGTGTCACTCAATTCCACTGATAACAAAGATAAAGGTCACCAAAGAAAGAATTCTTTCAAAAATTGTATAGTCCAGATTTTAAACATTTTATTTATGCTGTTAAATTAATTTTTAATTTAAATCTGCCAAGGGAATGTTCCTGGGTTTTTTACGAATTGTATACTTGGTTAAATAAAACCCAGTAGTAATAAAAAAATCTCACGTAATTAAAATAGCAAAGCAGAATGCGCTTTCATTTCCTGGCTGTGCCGTAAAATAGCGAGATTCTATCAAGTTGACAATTATTCAGCATTTAGCATAGCTCATAAACAATCATCATCCACTTTGTTTGCAATTTGTAGTTAACTGAATGGCGTTTCTATGACCTACTCATTCATAGAATAAGGCCAATAAACAGCAATAATCCTCGAAAAAACAGAAAATGAAGGCAAACCAATGGTTTGATCGTCGCTCAATCGCCGTCGTCATATATCTCTTGCATCTACCGTCAAATATTCTTCTGTGTTAACGAAGCTGTCACTATTTTTTAAGGCAAACTTTGGTCAAAATATTTAATCTAGTATACGAGTATATATATACATAAATGAATTGTCGTTTGTTAGTCTCACAAAAACTCAAGAATGGTATGACTAATTTGGCAAATTTTGGTTTGAAATATTTGTAAAAATCATAAAGAAAAACAACTTTTACTGGCGGTACGAAGTTCGCCTTGTCAGCGAGTTTTTTTTATAAAGTTTGACGTAAGCAACTTCCGCAAATTAATGAATTTTGATTGTTGTATTTATTAATTGCTCCATTAGTGATTGTTATTACCTTTGTAAATCTATTACACGCACACGCAAGTAGAAATTTTAACTTTCGTAATAATCGTTAGTTGTTAGCATAATATATTAATCATACACCTACTGATGTGGAATCCGTTTCTTCGCTCTGATCAAGCTGCCTAATTTAAATGGTATAAGAATCATAATCGCCCACTGTGACTGATAAACCGGAACTAGGAACGTAACTTATTAATAACATTAATCTTAATAAAATGCAGATGCGATGCATAAAAAGATAACAAAAATTGTTATATGTATTAAAATGTGTTTTAAATTTTGCACCCTACTATCACCTTCGCAACTTTCCTTCAACTCTCGCTGGCTTGATATTGAGCGGCCAAAACTATAGTATTAAACACACTTGTAAAAAAACATGGTAATTGCAAGACAAACGTCATGTACAAATTATAGTTTGAAATGATATTCAGGAAGCTCTTAACCCAATGGCAATGCTAAACTAATTAGTTGCTCGGTTACATTACCTACTACATTACATACTGTCGGATATGAGCCACTTCGGTTTGCTGATTGATTGTATTAGTACGTTTACGTTGCTTGAGTGACAGCCCACAGCTATTTTGTGTTCAATAGAATAGCCACTCGCTGGACTGAGATGAATCGCAGTTAAACCAAATTGGTACTAACTCTGCGACTTGAAAGGAATCCTTGCTTCAGATGGTTTGAACAGCTCACACTCTACCGAAGGATTGAAACTTTTAATGTACCTAGTATTAATAATGTTGATAGATGAGGAAATAAAAATGGTGGTCTAGAATTTAAATATATTTTAGAGAAACTGACTTATCTAAAATGAGGTATCAAAACAATAATTTTGAATTAAATAAAAAGGTATGAAACATAGGATTACATTTTAATTTTTAATCAGTTTACGTGTTTTCTATCGTGAGAGACAGAAAAGCTCTTACAGTTAGAACACTTTCGACCGAGTCGTAAATAAGGGTCATTAGCTTTATTAGATTATTAGAGATATTAGAAGATTTCAGTATTTTCAGCTTAAATTCTATTTACGTATCCAAGATTTCCATCGAATGACATAGCTAATAAAAATGTCAGGTATAATAAAATTTTGAAAAATGTTATTTTTGATTATATCTAGTAGTCAAAAAGTTATAAAAAATTTATGCATTAAATAAAATAATTGGCGCCAAAAATTAGGTGTGCTTATATGGTCAATTGATTCGAACAATAAATAAAGAAAATATAAATAATTTCCGAAGGTAAGAAATGTAAGCAAAATTCCCAATTTGTTTTCCAGCAGTTAGCCCATCTCTTGCCTCATGTTGTTCGTTATAAGTACTGCATTTGAAAATGTCAGTTATATGGCATCTTGTTATTAAGAACAGGTGAAACTTGTAATCAACGTCCGAACATTACCTGGCTTAAGGAATACGGAGACTGGATCAAATTCGCAAAGCGCTTTTTTGTGAAAACGGTGACATTATAACTGTAAACATTTGTTTATTTCTTCATAAATTATACCAAGCTTACAGATCCATATCATTGCCAGATTAACATTATTGTATGGATACAATAATAAACTAAACTGAACTAAGGCTTGATGTATTTGGGATTAGAAACCTAGGATTCTCATTAATCAAATTCATATATTAAGGGTTTTTTCTAGGATTTGTCATCGATTTAGTAGTAACGTATTTCTGGAGTTATTTCATTCTTTTGAACAGTACCACCTCGCAAACTTTTTGACTAGAAAATACTGAACCTAAGTGCAAGCTATTTCTTGACAAAAGAAAAAGGTATTTTCGAACTTGTAACTTAGACCAAGCCAAGCTGCAGGCCACGACTCGACCTTCAACTTAAATACAACAAAGATTGTATTTCTCACAAATCAATGAGCCGTAGCAGTTATTTATTTCCTTTTCCTTCGCCATAGACACTTGCATTAGACTAACATGAGTTACCCATTAGTTAACTGGTTATTTATTTCTATGCTTCTTAATGGAAGGCTTTTAAGTGACCTACTTAAAATGTGCCAACTGTTGCTCAACTAAGTAACGATTGTTATTTGCATAATCAGTTCAAAATCATTATTGGAAATGTAGTGACTACTGTTTAATTAAGAGTTGTACGAGTATAGACTGAAAGTTATTTCTTAAGGTATCTTTTAAGGAAAGTTAATTCTCAAAATAAATAACCCTTCCTATGTCCTACGTGGTACCTATTCTATAAATATGTTCTCAACTTTAAAAAAAAACATTGAAATAAGGTGCACTTAAGACACTTGATAGTGCCACTGTTTTGAATAAAAAAGCCAGTATCGATTCTGTTTTAAATATCATGTAACTAGACTGATACGAACATACATTTCAGTGAAACCTAAAAATTTATATATCTATATTTTGGTGTCAACGCACACGAGGACTTTTGCATCATACTAAACAAACGACAATATTAATGGTGCGATTTACCACTGGTCCCCCATAATTCCCATATTTAAGTGGTAGCTAATCGGCCGACTGCATCTTGCCACTTCGGTTGCTGCAAACAATGGGCATTGAACATCGTCTTATCATCGAGACTATTCGTATGTATTCGTCCGTCTTTTCATTCGTCTGAGCGAAAGGGAGATTGGAACTTCCTTCCAAAAAACTTCTGTTGCGTAACAATTTGTGATGCGCTGAATACTCAATACAAACCAGACTCTTGTCGTGCTACTCGATTGTTTAGGTGTACTCTATGGTTATTTTTATTGTATGGTGTCCAGCGAATAGTGTCTATTCAAATTAACTGCGTGTATAGTTCTAGAATCCACCTGTGTATGTGTGATTATATAGATTTTTTTTTTTTAAATTACACTTGCGTTTTATACCCATTACTTACGATTATTCGACGAAGCTAGGAAAAGTTGTTAATGTGTAAAACTATAAAAACGAAACCATATTCAGATCTCCCGACAAATAAACACTCGTTCAGAGCTGACTGATGAAACAAATTTGACGACTTTAATCATAATTATTTTTCTTAAACATAGTTTAGTACATCTCTATTCACAATAGCATGCGTACAACATCGATTAAATGTTTTTTTCATCAAATAAACTGGCGTTACTGTCGTTCTTCCTGTCTGCCTACAACAATGCGTGATAGCCATCATGCTTATGTACCTACTTTATGTCTGTAATTATGAGACAACGTGGTAATGGCAGTGTGTGGTAACACAATTAAGCTTAGTTAAGACATCAGTGTAACGTGTGATGAAATGCTTTTACCCACCACCACGTATCTCACGCGATGAAAACATAATTACGGACTAAATAAACGCAAGTAAATACTTGGCATGAGAAAAAAAAGGTGATAAGATACCTAATATTGGTAGATACTACGAGTTAGTAGGTAAAAAGGTAACTTCGACTTAGACCAATACCTGCAACATTAACTTTTAAGTATTTAAATAGACTTAGTTGTGTACTTAGTTTTAGTAGGTGACAGAAGATATTTTATCCAATTCCGATTCCTGATATTGTGTAATCTTAAACGAAAGTGTATTAGAAGTGAAATTTGTAAAAGGCATTCTTATCATCGTAATAAAATTCATATCATCAATTGAGATACAAAATCATCCGAAATTACTTATTGAGTAACTCCGACAGCGGAAGCACCGCATGCAATATATTTTTTCAATGATAAATCGATATGAGTTCAGTTATCGATTTACTTTCTCCCCAATCATTCAATCTATTGATACTATCATTTGATGGATATTCTTGAATCATCAAAATACCAAAATGTAAAACTATAAACACGTGCGTATTATTGAGTTCGTGACGAAACAATTTCTTTCATTATTTTAAATGTTCCTAAACCGTAATTTGACTAAATATCGATCGATACAATTTTCTTATCGACATCGCAACGCCAAACATAATCATTAAGCGACATTCAGAAAGTGACAATTATTTATATGCAGGTCTGCAGAGTAAATCTTCTTGTTCTTTTTCTCATATCACTAATTGAGTAAGCTATAGTCAGTTACCTGTTTAATTCTTTTTGGTCTTGGTTTCTTTAGATTTTTTAATGTATTTTAATATTTTATGTATTTAGTAATGTTGTAATATGCTATGTAGCACTCTAATGCTGAAGAAAAACATCCCCAATTCTTTAAACTCTGATTTGTTTCGTTCCAAAATCTATTCAACGTCTTCATCATCTTGGGAATTCTCCTCTTGCGACGAATTCTTTAACTTGTAAGATTTTTCCAAAAATGTAATTAACATCTGGGTCAGTCCCGGTGGTCTACCTTTAATTTAGTGAAGTTGTACCACGGACAAAAATAGTCAAGTGAAAATGTTTTAGTGGCTCACTCATTGCCATAGCCCCAAAAGGCGCAGCCGTAATTTCGACACGCGCGTCGTTATAATGATACTGATGATTTACGATGTCACTCGATGCTTTCTATATTGAACTTGTTGCAGAGGTTTATGGTGTATCATCTTTCATTTTATTATCTGTTGTACAAGTATGGACAGCAAAATTGGTTAGCATTCATCAGTTCTTTGATTGACAGCTGGTTTACTGTATTTGATAGCAATGGAGCAATGCTTAAGCTTAATTAGATACAATATTATTGATTTCAGACGTTTACCTTTTTTTACTTATTTGGAGTATATCATTATTTGGCTTCATCTTATTTCTTCTGGAATTGTCTAAGAGCCCTATTGTGTACATCTATTTAAATCAGTAAATGAATTGAAAACTCAACATTATTGTTTAAGTCGGCATAAATCTTTAAATACTAGTAATATAGAAATTGAGAAAAACTATAAACACAAACCATTTGTATGCACAAAAGGAATTGGTTCAATGCACGACTGCAGTATGGCGAAGCCCATGGGCTCCGTAACCCAGTTCACCCAGTACGGCGCACGCGCAGCTTTGATGACATTACCGATCATTTGTATGAGCCAAACGAGCCTCTAATAGAGGAAAGTGTGCCACAAAAGGAATCAAGGTTAGGGCCTCCAAAAGGGCAAGACGATTGAGCCTATTTTTATACGATTTAACAGCAACATTGTAATAACGTATTTGGTTGTAGTATATCCTTCGTTTCCGCTAAAAATAAAATACTATTAAAGGCCACTTTTTGAGGGAGATTGCATCTTAATAAACCTTAACAAGGCAAATCTTGTTGTTTGCAACAAATTGATTTTATTAATCTTAAAGTTTTTTTTTTGACTCCACTTTTTGCCATAAAACCATGAAGCAACCCATTTTTTCATCAGAATCTAGGCCTGGCCCCACATACCAGGTAAATCAGCATCATATGACATGTATGCAAATAATTACATTTCATAAAGAATGGAATTAATAAACGGCTATTGTTCTCATTTATCTCAAGTCAATAAAACGTGCACGCATAGACCACTATACGAACCACGAATGTACCTAAGCTAATAAAAACATGATAAACTCTTAGCAACTCTATCTCTTTGCATCTTCACAAAGGTAAGCACTATTATATGTATATTGAAATTAGGAAGAAGAATAATGTGGTTTGTTTAGTTAGTGGAGCTTTTCTAATCCCACACATAACTATGTCTTACTCCTCTTTTCAACCGACTTCAAAAAAGGAGGAGGTTCTCAATTCGACTGTATGTTTTTTTTGTTTTTTGTATGTTTGTTACGCGATTACTCCGCCAGTTATGAATCGATTTTAATGATTCTTTTTTTGTTTGGTAGATCATACTTCAGAGGTGGTCCCATATAAATTTTATCTAAATTGATTTAGCACTTTTTGAGAAAATCAACAAATATATACCCAGATAATATTTTGGTTGTGGTTCTTGTTACCTATCTTCGACAAATATGAGCCGATTTTGATGATTTTTGTTTTATTGAATAGCTTATACTTCAAAGATGCTATGATAAAAGTTTGAAAAATAAAAATCACCCCTAAGGGTAGGAAAATAGGGGATGAAATGGGTGTTCAGCAGTTAGATTAGGATTTATCACTAAAATAGATGAAATAAGTAAATTTTATAAAAAAAATTAAAACCGACTCCAAAAGTATCTGATTAGGTACTTAAGTGTTAGGATTATTTTTAGCATTTCAGTGTTTAGAAGTCGGTTTTAATTTTTTTTATAAAATTTATCTTTCACCAGGTCCTTAGCTTCTTGTACATTCTTCTAAGCTTCTGTCCTGTTAAACGCACCTATGATTGTTTTCTAACATTGTTATAATTACGCCTTAGCTTATCTTTCATTCAATTTCTTTGTTCTTCAAAAACTATTCTAATAGCCTTGGTGCCGGTTAAGTGCTATGATTCTCTTAAGAATTGGTAGCGGATTTCCCTTCACTGCATATTTATAAAACGAAAGGTTCTCAGACCACCCCAGTCGCTTATTTACGACTAGCACTAAGTTAGCTTGCCTAACTTTAGCATAGTTACATTGCTCAATTTATAAACGCTATTGTAATTAAATTAATGTTTTCCTCCGACATTCGAATTTCCTACTGGAAACCATGATGTGATGTAAGCTTCCTAAAATAAATAAGGATTTTACAATATCCTCTATCTGCTCGAATAAAAGTAACTTTCACAGGAGATGGGGAAACTAGACCGTTCGCAATAATCGGAGGAACAGTCTACTAACTAGTTTTTAAGTCGAGCAAGTGTTCTGTAACTGGCTGATATAATTGCAATAAGATTGGATATAAAATTAACTGGAAATGCATAGTGAATCATGAGAACCAGATAAACTAATTTCATAAAGTATTTTTGCCTTGACGAAGTTATAAGTTGCGCGCACGCATTTATATCGTATTGCCGCAGGGGCTCTCTTCCGCATCCTATTTTTAAGTCGTTAGATAAATAAAGAGTCGTGCTCCAGTATGGAGACAGCTGCGGACTTCTATTTGGAGGGGAATGAGACAAAACCATCTAGGAATGCTCTCTTTCGTAATTTAAGATGTTTATAAATAATCAATTTAAAAAAGGAATACATACATACATAACTTAATCAGCCATGTTGAGTTTGTAACAAAGTTTAGAATAGTGGAGGCTGATTTAGACACACCCGATCCTTATTTATGTAACTAAAGTCAGTATTTGCTGGTAACCTATTTCATTCGCAGACATAAAGTTGTACGTTTTAAATTTTCTGTTACAGTGCGTATGTAGCTGTTAAAGTAACTCCAAACCAATGTATTTAGAAACGAAAAGGCCAGCTTTTTAAAGATTGGCAACCAAACATGGCAATGATGAAGACGCCGCCGACCGTGAAATAAACACATTGACTTTGGAACTCAGACAAACGCATTAGTGTCATTGGTATATCTACTCATAAGCTGTGAATGCTGTGATTCGACGTCTTCTTTCAGTCGACTTGACAAACCATTTTATGACATGCGAAGACAGTAAATAAGAGTTGGGAGTTTGGGACTAATTGATGTTTTCCTCTTTTGTATGTTGTTGTATGTGAATGTTTGTTAGTATATTGAAATAACTTGTGCTTTTAAATTAACAAAATTATTAACTAAATATTTTCTTGTTTTTTTGTCGCTTCATAATCACACCTCTTAATAAATGGTTGTGCTCAATTACGACCAGTTGCTAAGAGTTTTGAAAAGTTCAACTGAATTTTTTGTGCATATTTAACAACAACATTTTGTTGTTAAATATGCCCGAAAATTTCAGTTAACTTGTGTTTTTGCACTTATACGAGTATTTATCGTTATGCAGCATTTTACTAGCCTTATTTGTATCATGCAATAATATTATATTGTCTAGATTGAGCATACTGCTTGAATCGTACTAAAAAAACGGGCCAACATTGATCGAAAATTAGGTACACAGCGATGGTATTTGACTTTTTTATTTGTCTTGTCTTCCTTTATAGTTTCTTTACACTTTATCAGGAAAAATCGCCAATTCTGACACCTCAATATTGCCCAGCAGCATGTACGGCAATTTTTGTTGCAGTGTTCGCTGCCTCGACTGTCAGTCTAAATATTAAATACTTGGTCGAAGGTATCATGTTATATATGACCTATGTTTTAAGTAGGAGATAATTTTTACTTTCACAATGTATCTGTTACTTACAATACATAAACAATTTGGTTTCGGTCACCACGTTTGCAAATATATTATTTTTGAAAATCGATTGATTTATACTAAAATCGAAAGTTGTATATATTTATATTTAGGTGACACCTATGTGATACAACATGTAACAATACTAATCTCGAGGACGAGGCGCGAAGTATAATTGCATACACCCTTCACACCCGTGACGGAACTGATTTAATAAACATAAAATACCTAGCCCAAAATAAAACTAGTTACGGGCGGCTCTAATCGATGTGGCCTGTACTAGGCGACCAGGTAATACATACAAACTAAACATACATAAATACATTTATAAGCATCCTTAACTTAGCTACAGACAACGGCAGGTCAACTAAAGTTAAAGGTCATTGAATTTTTTGTCAACTTTAAGTCCAACATGTAAAGATCAATATTTTAAATTTTCTCAATTGATATTGATCTCTATATAGGACTTAAAGTAAAAAATTGGTTCAATGACCTTTAACTTTTTGGGTAGGTCGACCTATCATCATGCTTATCTTATATACCGCTGCTTTGTAGTTTTTAGTCCATATCGTCAACCAATAGACCAGACGATCGTATAAAAGAAGGCTTAATACATTAAAGAATAAAATGACATTCACATAATATTATTAAATTACGTAAATTGCCAAAAACATCCTGAATTGAATATACGTGAGTCATCGGCAGCAGAATTCAAGAAAAAGAAGGATGTTTATTGCAAACAATAAAAAGGAAACTTGTGTTACGTGAACATCTGGTTCTGTGTTGTATAAATAAGGGCCCCGCCTTAACGCCATCTTCCTGATTGCGCAAAAGTAATAAACACGGGGAAATTAAAAACACTGTTTAACGACACATTAAATATTGTCGTATCGATGTCAACAATCGGTTATCTCATGTCCGAGATGAATTAATGAGTCAAATGAATAAAGATTTCTTGTCATGTAATCATGTTGCATACACGCGACATTCTTTATATTTTAAGCTTATGCAAATTTCTGGAGTAAAATATTTTTTAATACCTAACTACTAATTTTGATTTAATAACAAGTTGTCAAAGATAGTAAATAAAAATGTAACATTACCATTTTTGTACATTGAAGATATTAAATTATTATTTTTTCGAGGGTACTCGGCAATCGGTTCTAAAGACTGTAGTTTTTGTTATTTTTGTCTGTATGTCTGTATGTTGGCTGGGCATCACGCCGAAAGTGCCAATAATTTCAATTAAAACTTAGCACGATTTGAGTCCACACAACGAGGTGGGAAACTGGAAACTTACATCCCTAAATTCGGCACAGTTTCTTTTGGTGAGCCAATAAAAGTACAAAAGTGTAAGTGTAGTGTAGTGTCCGATTTCGTTCATTATTTTTTGTTAGAAAAAAGGTACTTTAAAGATTGACCATATTTCTAGGTCAACGGTTTTCTAATTTAGAAATTACAAATATCACAACTCCCTGGTATTAGGTCCAAATAACTTGAAACCCAAAATGTTCAGGAACCTTTGAACGTACCACTCAAACTACTTTAATGAAGTGAGATATTGCCATATCGACGATATTTTCGTTAATATGCAATGCTCTAATATGCAATGTAAGTTTCATCAACATCAACTTTCTGTAGTCTCTCAATTTCAACAGTCTATTCACGAGTCCTAAAAAAATAACTCAAAATTTACTCCTTCGAAAATTGCAGGGTGCATGTGATGTACTGTACAAATATTTACCAACTGTTAACCACGCATATAATGCAAGTAAATGATTTGATTTGATTATTCTTTTTATTCTAAACTTATTCGCCAGCGGGACAAGAGTACAGAAGTAGGGAGTAGAGGCAACAAGGCAAGAGGCTCAAGAGGGCAAAGCTTGCCTTGTTAGGATAAAACTCTAAATCTAAAACCATAAAATCGCCACAATCAGTCTGTCTTTGTCTAATCTAGCGGTTTTTTACCGGATACATTTTGAAAATTGTGCAATAGAAATATGGAATTGCAGAATCTAAAACCCCTATTTTCGTTCCACCACTAAACGAGAAGCCTCGGCAAAAAGACACTGTTTTACAGTCTAAATTCCAAAGACCAGCACAAAGCACTTTGATTCTTTTTTTTGTGCGAACCGCAAAAGAACTCTCTACCTGAGTACCTTGGGAGTTTTTAAATCCAAATTAAAAAGCTCCTGTCTTGATAACAGATCTTAACCACTGCGTTTCTTATGAGATATACCAAACTTCCTGTAGTCCACGCGAACAAAGTCGGGGGCACAGTTAGTTATAAATATATCATCATAACAATACAGATCGACTTTAAACACCTCAACTCCAGTAGTCCACAAAAATCGAAAAAAGTATCGAGGTCACCCAAGCGGTTAATAGCTAAGACTTGAATTGTTTTATGGCTATGGTCAAGTACCAGCGATCCTACAAGGTGAGCCTGAGGAATGCCGCGCGGCGAAAGTGGTACATGATATAGTAGCAACAACTTTATTATCGACTAATATAAGTAGTGACCGATCGACACTAGCTTACAAAGAAACCAAATTTGATTTTGGTTTCAGTGTTGCCCGATACCTTGTTTGTATGTAGGTCATAAATAATCTGTAACTTATTTAACTGATCATCAAACATACGTAAACAAGACACAATAGAAATTCTATTGTTATGCGGTCTCATGAGACCGCTTGGATGTTAACGGGTTAAAACTCAAGCGCTTTTATGTTTGTATTAGTATGAGGTTATTAATAATCTGGAGTTTATACCGATGACAATATTAATTAATAGCCAAAGGGAGAGAGGAACGTATTACGATGTCGTAATGCCCAGCAACGTAATAAGGCGAAAAGAAACTAACCATCACTTTATTCTAAAACTATTTAAAAAGCGTTTTTTATGTGCCTTATCGATTTTGTTATTGAAATGAGAAATGAGAAACAAGATTAAGTGATGTTTATGAATAACTAGCTGTCCCGGCGAACTTTGTACCGCCCCTACATACTTTTTTTTCGTTAATATTTCCGTGTTTTTTTATAGTTATTCTGCTATTCGGGGTAGAGACAAAATCAACAAATCAAAGATCATAAAAATCGGTCCAGTCGTTCTCGAGTTATAAATGGTGTACCTAACCCGACTTTATTTTATATACTTACATAGATTAATATTTACTAGTTATTACAATTATACGAAATAGATAAACAATAATTGCTTATTGTGAAATATAAAAAGGCAAATTTATAAAATAAATATAATAACAGTAACTTAGAGAAGGATATCTAAACCTGTCAATCTCATAAGAACACAAGTTTCTAGTTGTAAATGTAATTTTCCTTAAGAACCGCCATTCTACTCTCGTGAAATCAAGTCGAACAACTTAATCCAAGGGACGTACAGCAAATTATGACGGCCGTGTAGGTGCATGGTACAGGCAGTAGCAAAAGTAGTTAAGACTCTTGATTTTTCCTAAAAAAAAAATATGGACAAATCCTTAACCAGTCTTATCATTTGCCAAATAGTAGGTAAGCAATCACCGTAATATAACACCTGAATGCAATGGCGTTGACCATTGTGGAACTATAGGCATTGATAAAAACCTTGAAGTTGCTTCTAACTCTTGCTCTTTCCGTAGTCGTTAGTAGTAGTAGTAGTAGTAGTAGTTCCGTAGTCAACACGGACCTCTTAAAGTCGCTTAGCTCAGGTACTAGAAAGCCTTGGGTTGATCAGAGTCACCTCCACGTGCGGCGGGGTGTTACTAATTACACTCGGTTCCGATCGGGTGTAAGGAGTAGCATCCTGCCCTGGTTCATCCTGGGCAACGGGGGTTAGTAATTTCCTTCGGGGATTGCTAGCTCTCGGCTAAACTCTGCGGGGGGGGGATGTGCGAGGCGCTCCCGGCGGGCTAGGGCAGCCCGTTTGTGGATGCGTCTTCGCGAAGGCGGCACGTGTGGGGGGGTGAAGACTCCCTGCTCGTGCGGCCTAGACGGTGGCCGCGGGGTCCGGACCCTGCGGTTGGTGGTAGTCTCTCGCTTTCCAGCATGGTTCAAGCTATACAGGGCGGCGAGAGGGCGTGAGACGTAGGCGGCCTTTTGTGGCGGCACCGTTTCGTCGCAAAGGGTGGCCGCGGATCGGGCTACGAAGGATAACTCCTTGCTGATCCGATCCGAAGTCGAAAGAGGGGGGGAGAGGGGAGAGGCGTTTCGCCGAACTCAACTTCTACCCTCTAGTAGGCTAGTGAGCGTGGGGCGGGGGCC
Organism: Anania hortulata; assembly: GCA_963576865.1. Lineage (NCBI taxonomy): Eukaryota > Metazoa > Arthropoda > Insecta > Lepidoptera > Crambidae > Anania > Anania hortulata. Next base: position 7,292,443 of record OY756400.1, read on the forward strand.
CCCTGCTCACATTGCACAGCCTACGAGTGGGGGGTGATCCGTCGTTTACAGGATCACCCAAACCTTATACCTGAGGCACGGCAAGGTAGCCGTACGTAGGCGATGCATGGATAGCTTTCCAGAACACGGGTGCCCATGTATTGCCTGCATACGTTAGTGACAGTTGCGAAAGCCACTGTTCTCTGTCGAGGGAGTCCTACATAACCTATCGCTGCCCCCGCGGCGGTAGGTATGCGAAATGCATTTTTCCTGCGACAAAAAAAAAGGTAACTAGAAAGCCTTAATTTCGCGTCGGTACATAAAATTTATCAATCACGCCGGCAGTTGTTGAATAAAATCTTTAAAAAAAGAAAGTTTTTAATAGTAGTACCTTACGGTCGACTCTCCTACACGTAAAGTGCGGATGATTTTTTTTCTCGTCTATCCTATGGTGGAGGTATCGTTGGATAGGTCATTTGAAAATATTATTTTTCTATTTAGGGATCCATTTGCGTAATTTAAAGTGCATTTTTTGTTACAATCAAGTGTCCTCCCTGTCAGCTAAGTATCCATACCATATCCTAACGATTTTAAAAGGAAAATTATCACAGCTAGGTAGGCTTTAAAAGTTACCGAGTTAATTATAAACTGTACTTTGTGATAAAAATTACTTAGATGATGTTGTTAATTATGTAAAATAGGTAGAAAATACCGCATATCGTGATGGGCGACTACATGGCACGTGTCTGGTTTTTGATGCGGTTTTTAAAGAAGCATTAATTGTTTTCAGTGTCGGGTTTGTTTTAATATTTTTAAAGTAATAACAATACTTTTTAAGTAGGCATAACCACAGAAAACATATTAGGTGATAATTTGTCACAAATCGTAAATATTAACAACCTATCGAATCATGATCATTAATGGATGACACTATTGCGAATCTTAAACGTTCAAAAAGCGACGCCTGCGCGCATACCTAAAACTACGGATTTGAACTGTTTTGCTGCTAACCGTATTATAATCAGATGGAACACCCACGGCGGATCGCCTTTAATGGGTGATAGAAAATAGAAAGTGTGAAGATAGGATTACATAATTAGCCGATCACTTCGGGGATTATTTATGAGCTCGAAAGCTCCGAAAGATATACACTGTGATTAAGTTGTAAGGTCATGTCGAGAAAATGTATTTATTTACTTAGATACTTAAACATACCCGATCGGACTCACGCAATCACGTAGCACTAATTTAGGTATATACAATTATAAATTATATTCATAACAGTTTCAGAGATAAGTTTGTATAGACAGGACTTAAATGCAATTCGGAAACCTTTCATGCGAACAACCACTCACCAAAGTTTTATCGTAATCAGATAAACGGTTCGGGACAAATATTGACTTCGTAGATGACTGATTTGCGTCGATACCTATTACAAGATACAAAAAACGTATAATTAAAATACCTATAATACGATCAGACTAATAATTTAATTGGCTCCACTAATCCGTACCTATGACACCAAGGCCGCATCAACAAACCACCAGAGTTAATTAACGATACTAAATTAATAAGCTCCTGCTATTTTTAACATGCCATGCTATGACATTATGTAAACAGCATATGACCACGCGATCGTAGTCAATATTCAATATTTATTACACATAACGACATGTCAACTGAGCTAAAACAAATCGAATTGACGTTTAGCCTTTAATCTAAATAGTTATGTAGCATCGCAGCAAGTTATATAAATTATAGTGATTACTGGTCTATTAAATAAGGTTTGAGTTTTTTGTTATTTTTTTTATATAAAAGATAAATTTACAAAATGCTATCTCAAATAGGAAGAAACGTGCGATGTTATCATGATTTTACACTTCGTTCGACTCAATCAATGTCGTTAATAAATCATGCGCGTCAACTGCTCAATTAATAAACTGCGTATAATTAAATACTGCAGCAACGCTACAGGTTGAGAGGATCGGCTTGTAGACTAACATGTTGAAAATGTTTCATTTTGAACTTTGATAATTCTATAATCATTTGGTTATAGACACTAATGTACCGAGGTATATAAGTATATGTTTCATGACTTCTCATTAACAAATCAATCACAATAATTGTATGTTTGAAGTTGCATGCACGCAACCACCCGGAACATGCTTAAAATTTAAGTATTACACTAACACGTAACACGCAATCTTTCACAAATCACCCAAGTAATGATTCATATCAATCGAAATCGTTACAATATAATACTGTGTTAATACAATGGCCGTTATTATCATTCGTAACATGAAAACATTTCCCTGTACCATGAAGGCGAACTAACCCATAATGACGGCATCAGTGCGATGACAAAACGATTATGTGTCGACGATCAGTGCAAGTGACAAATACGGTTAGGTCAAAGATGAACAAACAGAGCGGTAGTACCTGTTTTTGTAATATTCATAATTCAAATCTAATCCTAAGTAATTGAATGTTAAGATGTGGTCTGTGATAGAAAAGATACACTTAGTAACATCAACGGATTTACCGATGTATTTATCAAAGTAACCTTGTAAGCGAAATACATTATATTACATACCTCCTAAGAGTTGTAATAAAAATTACCAAGTTAATTGGACAGAAACAATGGCCCGAAGTTAAAATAATGGATGGTTAATCAAGCAATAAATTAAATCGTATTCGAAATGGTTATTTTATTCAAATGCTTTAAGTGATGGGTGCTTAAGTTCTTATCCTCGGTGAAGCATGTAATTTGAAGTGCCTGCATTACAATTTGATGTCTTCAAATTAGTAGTGTCATAAACTTACACCTATTAAAGTTATCATACGTTCTGAAAGTATAAATAAAATGCCAGAAGTGCAATAATAATATTTTGATGATCGCAGGATTCACAATATTTTTAAGTGATTTAGGTAGAAAAAATAATTCATATGAGTTGACTTTCTGTCTACATTTTAGCATAAAATTACTACTCTATCTGCACATTACTTTGTGGCTTTAAGGAAATGTTCAAGCGTTAACAACATCATGAGGAACGGGCGTTCTAGACTAGGCACACGTTTTCCTTGTTAACTAGATCTAGGAAGAAATGAATTTACGTAAAGCGGTTACACGCCTCTATTAAACAATTTCACATGACATGCCGCAGCAAAGTTTCTACACACAAATACGTGCAACAATAAAAAAGTTCAGCAGCAACCAAGTGCGAATCGGACTTAAGCAGAGGGCTACGTACCACCGATCTTTAGTTTAATTCGGGAACCTTAGCGCTGGTTTTTAGTCATTGTAAAGAACATCATTTCAGCCATAGGACGTCCACTGCTGAACATAAGCCTATGTTCAGCATTGTAAAGAACAAAATTTATTAAATATTTATGTTTTTCTTATACTTTTTATAGAAGTTAACGCCCATTAAGAAAATATAAGAGGAAGACATAATACTAAGTAGCATTCAAAGAAACGCAGACTAGATTCTGTAAATGAACTACCAATTTACTAGTCTGAAAATCGCTACCAATTTCAGTTAGGGTGCATCCACAGTTCAACACCACGTTACCTTCTGTGCAGCAACTTCTGGGATGACTGTCTATTGTCTTTCTTTGTTTTAGATGTTGCCCAATACACGAGATACCATTGCTCCATAAAAAATAACGGTATGGATGTACCATTAGATAAAATAGATATCTATCTATCAAACATACACATAGATTCTACATACATTCTATAGAACACACAAAACAAAAAACAACATTTAGAATTGCTTAATCGGTCCAATCGCGAGAAGCTTATTTATAAAAGATGAATAATAATACTAGTCATAATAGTCGTTTATTCAGTAGGCCCTCTTCCGGGCACTTATACACGTCTCAAACTAAAGCTATAGAAGAAAGAACTATTTATGTCCTAATCTTTAATAAGTTCTAAATATTGTTATTATACTTCGTTATTATAAAAAACTAATTGTATTCTATCTTGTATTGTATGTTGGCGGGACATGCTGTTTCTTGTGTATCATAAATGATCTAAGCAACATTTAACACGACACCAGACCAGACACAGGTAATCATAACGTAACTCAGTAATAAATTAACAGTAGCCGGTGCATGTATTTTATAACATCCAACTTATTTACGTAAGTTAATAAAAAATCTATCAAGTATGAAAATGTAACCTGTTACTACGACTTTACACTCATAAATTAAGAAATCATTTAGCTTACAATTCTCAGTGGCTTTGCTTGGAACACTCGACTCATTATTTTATTACTTAACTACGTCTATACTCTTAAATTTCATTACGTTCCTCCTATGACATAAGATTTTATATCTCTATAATGTAAGAATTTTAAGAACTCTGCAACACCTTCCCCTTTCTTTAATGGTTGTCCTCTACCTAAAGGTTGTCTGGAAGAGATCGCTATTAGCGATAAGACCGCCTAAATTGTACATCTTTCTGTAAAAATCATGTGTATTTTACTTGTATGGTGTGCAATAAAGAGTATCTATCTATCTATCTAATGGTACGATAATTCGCAGCACATCTAACGTAATATAAATATGCACGTAATTAGAACTATACAATACAGTCTTGTCTAGCCTACAGGCACTACTCTTTAAGATAGAATTCATATCCTAGAGATATACTTAGTACCTGTACTTATATGTAATCTGATATAATCGTTGTTAAATGTAATCCAGAAATAAATAAACATTACTTAAAGTTATACACCCTTAATGACACACAGTGAAATATGTAGCGAATTACCGAACAAAAACAATTTGTTCCAATTAACCGCAAATAAATCGCGTTGGCAGGCGGCGCACACGCATCGGCATTCGGCACCCAGTCTTTCAGGCGAAACCAGTTTGAGAACAACATCTTATATCTTCCTATTTGAATTATAACTTGTGTATAATGGAGTAAGTGCTTCTACATACAACACTACCATATACAATTAGGAGAATGACAACGAAACGTTATTAGATCAAGGAAGAAATGTATTATCATCATAACGTAAATGCGTTTATTTTATTTTACTTTTTTGCTATTTATAAGCTGACTTTTGTAATTTGTTACTTCATTATGGACCACTGTGTCTGAAATAAACGCTTTGAATTGAATTGAATTGAAATATCATCATTTCAGCCATAGGACGTCCACTGCTGAACATAGACCCCCCAGGGACCCCCAAATTAGCCTGTTGCAAGCGGCCTGCATCCAGCGGCTTCCTGCGACCTTTACCAAGTTGTCTGTCCACCTTGTGGGTGGACGTCCTACGCTGCGCTTGCGAATCATAAAGTTTACATAAATATAAATATTGGATAACATCACTTATATTGCTAAAGCACTTATGTTATATAAGCACTTATGTTATATAAATCAGAAACAGCGACAGTATCACAATTCACAACACCAGACCCGAGACAACATAAAAAAGTTAATTTTCTACCAATGTAGGTAGAAAACGAACGGGTCAATCCTCGACCGAGAATCAAACCCGGGACCTCAGAGATGTGGCCGCAAAGTCCGATGTACTCGCCTCTCGGCTACAAAGGTCGTCATAAAGTAGCGCTAAAGATGTACTATAGTATAACTGCTTAGAGCAAGTAAGCGCAAGTTAGGGAAGCGGAGGTATGGTTCACAACTGACATGCGTCTAATTGTTGTGGTTAAGTAGTACCAACCAAATTATTATTTTAATATAATTTGGCACGGTGTTCGTCAGTAATCAAAATATTACTATTGAATAACAAGTGAAGTTAATTGACTCGGGTCTGGGTGTGCTGAGAGTCGCACCCGGCAAAATTAATTGTTTGCTACCTTGTATTTTTATATCATGATAAAGCTATATTATAAGCATATTTTTGCAAGCTAAGCTAAGCTAGATAAGCATATTTTTGCATCACGAGGATACTCGTATTTCAACACTTAGCACGGCTTTTGGGCAACGCAATAAATATTGTCAAATATAAAAAGTAAATATTAAGTAATTTAAGTGCCTTTAGTAAATATTAAGTTGTTAACATGATATTTATTGATTTAGCTATTGAGCCAACTGAATTCTAATACTTAGTTAATACAGGATAATGTATAAATACATGACTGTAGACACTATTCATAAATATAGGTATGTACTAGTAATCAGTATGTTTATTCTGAGTACATTACGTAAATTTATATTGAAATAAATACATACTTTGTCTGTTCATAAATACAGTTACAATTAAAAATAAACAAAATATTACATTTGAATTTGTAATCTGTCATTTTTATATGATTGTTCATTGATTTTCTCATTCTGGCGCCAATACATTGTACAATATTTTGAGATATTAAAATGGAGTGAGGTGATAAAGAGAACCGAATCGCTGTGATTGCATTACACCAAGTAGGTATGGAGCCAAATGCAATTTTGAAAACTCTCCATCCGCTTGGTATTAATAAAATGTTTGTGTACCGGGCTATTAATAGGTACAATGAGACCTCCTCTGTTTGTGACAGAAAAAGATCTGGGCATCCACGTAGTGTTCGTACGAAAAAGGTGGTCAAAGCAGTAAGGGAAAGAATTCGAAGAAATCCTGTCCGAAAGCAAAAGATTTTAACTCGGGAGATGAAGATAGCACCTAGAACCATGTCGCGTATTTTAAAAGATGACTTAGGACTTGCCGCCTATAAAAGACGTACTGGTTATTTCTTACCTGATAATTTAAAAAAGAATAGGGTGGTAAAATCGAAACAACTTCTGAAGCGGTACTACGCAAAGGGAGGTCACAGAAAAATTTTGTTTACGGATGAGATTTTTTTTACAATTGAGCAACATTTTAACAAACAAGATTTATGCTCAAAGCTCTAAGAAAGCTTCCCAATTAGTCGACAGAGTGCAACGTGGGCACTATCCGACTTCAGTGATGATTTGGTGGGGTATTAGCTATGAAGGAGTGACTGAGGCATACTTTTGTGAAAAAGGTGTCAAAACATCGGCACAAGTGTATCAAGATGTACTATTATTGAGAAGGTAGTGAAGCCCCTGAACAACACCATGTTCAATAACCAAGAATGGTCCTTCCAGCAAGACTCGGCGCCGGGTCATAAAGCTCGGTCTACGCAGTCTTGGTTGGAAACGAACGTTTCGGACTTTATCAGACAGAGCTGAAGAATGGCCGTCGTCTAGTCCCGATCTTAATCCGCTAGATTATGATTTATGGTCAGTTTTAGAGAATACGGCTGTCTCTAAACGCCATGATAATTTGGAGTCCCTAAAACTATCCTTACGATTCGAATAAGCTTATTATATTTTAAATTGTTTTATATTGATGTATATATTGATAGTTTTTTTTTTTGTTACAGTATTTATGGCAAGACTAGGTATAATGCGTATTTTACTAAATAAAGAAGATAATAAAGGAGGTAACTATGAACGAGGTTTTATTCAGATTTTAATGAATCTTCATGATTGGCATAGCATTCTGACTAAGTAATATTTAAATGTGAAGAAAACTACAAACAAATATAACTTTTCGTACAATCGAAATGAAAAAAGTTGTAACCCCAAATAAGAAAGTCGTGACATAGGTAAAGCAAACGTGATAGCGTAAGATTATTGTGCTTAAGTATATTATACGGTAATTTATTTTTTCTTTACAATAAATTCGTTTAAAAACAATTTTTTATAAAGCAGTCTAACTCCGCGAATCGAAATCAGCCTGCCTAGCATGAGCACTAAAAACACGATATGATATAATATGATATAGCGAAATATCGTCACCAACTTTAAAAATATGATCGATTTAGCCGCCATTTTAAATTTTTATCGAAACAGCGATCTTAATAAGTGACGGCGATTCAACACTGTTGACTCGTCGTGCCAGTGACGTCAGATATTATGATCGCTGTTTCGATAAAAATTCAACATTGCGGCTATATGTATCATATTATAAAAAATACAGTTAGTGTCGATAAATCGCTATATCATATCATATATATATATATCATAGGACATTTGCTAGGGGACCTGGTAGGGTTTCACATGACCGCGTTGTTAAATGTTTGTTTAAAAAACCCAATGTTACAGTTATATAGCTATTGTTAGCATAACGACGGACGCATATAAGCAAATTAAATCGGTCAAGCGCGGCTATACGAAGTACCTACTACAAATTAATGCTATGTTGCAAATGTTAGGCAAGATTTGCCGATTCTTAGCATAGGTATTTTCTGTCTTAATATTTTTAAAGCAGTTTATGATTTTTTTTTCTTTAACTAATTGGTTGGTCAAATAAATAACTGGATCTAAAAGAGTCAGACAATAAAAAGACGAGAACCAAAATCAGCTTAGCTTTTTGTTCTAAAGCATCGCATCTGGATCGAACACGCTATCATAATATTTATCTTTGCGGATCATTAAGCCCACCCTCAATCCTAACACATCTAGGTACACTAACAATCATATTATAGACTTATTATTGCCTTAAACGCTACTCGTATATAAAATTCTCGTTCTATTAAATGCAGACCCAAATTGTTCTTTTGGTAGTGAAGATACGATAGAATAATTTTAGGATCCTGTCGTGCCTAACTAGTTTTCATATTCAGTAAAAGAAAAGAGATAAAACATATGTATCAATCAATTTTTAACTGTAGTGGACGTAAAAGAAAGAGCCTGTATTTCCTTGTTTTGTTTTACTCCTTCTCGTCATAAAACATACGTCAAGAAACAAAAAACGTATCAAAAATAGACAAAAAAAAGTTTAAATAACATAGATGATATCAAAAGAGGCTGGACCAGCTATCGGTAATCAACACTAACTAATCAGAATGAAAAAGGAACGAATTTTTGATACAACTTCAGGCTGCTGTTACAAGTTATCTTTCAGTTTCACATCTTCTCTTCATCTATACGGTCCATCCCGTTTCCGTCCAAAGCCATTGCTTTGGAGCCCAGGGTCCGTTTTCCTTGATTTACTCCTCCACTTCGCACGGTCTTTAGCGTCTTTTGTAGTAAGATCATTGGCACGCATGTGAGCCCTCACGACGTCAAGCCAGCATTTCTTGGGTTTCTTGGGTCCCTTTTGCCAGGACCTGGCGGTGGCGGCATGGCCAGACATTTGTTTCCTACGTAGCTTGCTGGTTTCCGCAAAACATGGCCGTACTAGCTTAGGCGACACTCCTGCAGTTTGTCTGCAACATCACGGACACGAAGGCTACCGCGGATGCGCGAGTTCCACTCCGCACATCCACCACGCAGCTCCTGCTTGTGTCGCTCAAGTAGCGGCTACGCCTCGCTGCCATATATAAAAGGACAGGCCTAATGATGGACTCAGTTTCACCTCTTATCAAAAATAATTATTCGACTCATGAAAGTCAGACATTAAAATAAACAACACTAAAAACTACTTAAGTAATGATCAGAAACCATAACGGACACTTGTGTTGAAACTTGATGTCATGAAATTGAAATTTCCGATGCCCTACCATCTCGGCTAAGTGCGCTCTTGTGTTCGGAGGGCGAAAGTGTGGTCATGGCAAACTCTCTGTGCCCAAATACATATGGAAACTCAGGCGGTATTACTAAGAAGATAAAGGTCAGAATAGAACCTTGCCTTAAAGAACCGCATGGTAATGGGGTTGACCAAGCAGAACCACAGATATCTCAAACTTATCTTAAATTGCCATTATTGCTTTCTATGGTCTAAAAACCACCTGGAACTACTTACCAGCACAGGTGACCCTTTTTACACGAATAATTACTTTTCAAGTGCCCTGTTTACTAAGAAATGCAATTAACATGCAAATAGCAAATTTTATATTAGCTTTAATCCAATAAATAAAACTTAGGCAATTATTTGCTGGCATAATTTAGTTTGAATCAGAATTCTTAATATTATTAGGTGTAGCTAATGCTTTAACCGCTTGATTTTGTCTGTTATTTACGATGGACAGGTGAAACTTTTTGCTCAACTATTTTTTACCAATTAGCGTTAATATACAATAAACTAAATAAAGGTATCTGCCATTATGTCATTAAAGAGGATAAGATTTATTAGTTTTTGCTTTACACTATTTTATGCATACTATCACCTACGTAAATTTCTAAATGCATAATCAAAATAAATAAACAATTAAAGTACCATAAAACTTCACTTCTTCCTCTAACTATAACCCTACCTTTATAGTATCGACCAAAACTGGGCCATTCGGGTTTTCGATTATAACGTGCCAGACAATAATTAAAGAATTTTTTTTTTTTTTTCGCAAAGGGCAAATGTTTGAGTGATGAGCACGAGTAGCCGAGACATAGCTAATAAATGAATGTCTTTTCTTCTATTCAACCTACTACTTAAAGCAGTTAAATGTCCACATGGCCTTCTTTAATATGTACTTAATTCACGATATAAGTGTTTAGTGCTTTATAAATGGTCTACGCGATAGGAATTCGGAATGCCGGCACTTTGGCAGGCTTCGTCTGTGGGTGCGTATTGCAAAATTGTCTAGCTCAATGCATAATATGCCTAGAATTGACTAGATACGATAAAAGGATAATATTGGCTTGCGAACTTGTTGGTCATGCCTAATTTCTCAAATAAACGTTTTATTGGCCTTAATTGTCACCTGCAACCGAAAGAGCGGTGTTTTATAAGCCCTGTCAATAACTATGTACCAATTAAGTAAATAGGTACCTAATTATAGTAACAAAACTGACAAGCTATTTAAACACGTCCTTTAAAATTTTCCGGTATTTGCAACATACATAAACTTAAATATTTACAACTAATTTTAATTTTCAAACCTTCGTAAGTCTTGAAACTTAAAAAAAGATACATACAAGTCACTTCACGTGAAACACCCAAAGAACTCGGCAAAACTGCTACTGTCTTATAAGTAGTACTTTCTAAAACAATTATTAGAAATAGATTTGTTGTGGTTTACTGTATTACTAATAAACTTAGAATATTTTTTTTCTTGATCCACGACCGTCACGTTCCTACTTAATGAAAAAAATGATGCTATTTTATGATCATTAATTTTCTAATTATGGTAACGTAATGGACTTAACAGATATTTAATAAAGTTGGTCTGGTAAGAATTTCGTTATTACATTATTATTACGTCATATGGCTGAAATGATAATGATGATGATGTAATGAAATTTAATACCTAAATGTAAATTAATTTTTACCTTTTATTGTGCAAAATTGACACTTATGACGATTGGCTACTGTCCCAGTCCAACCAATAATTGTCAAATCGAGCTTGCGTAGACAGACACTGTATGCGGGAATAGTACAGCGTCTTGCAGACAATATCAGTTTTTTTTAAAGATTAATTTCAGGTTTTATCAAAAACCGCACTTGGACAGGTTGGATAGGTATATTTATAATTAAATTTATTTAGATAAAAATTTTATTGTACTAAACATAATATAACTCAAATAAAACGAGGATTAGTTTTAAGCTATACATGTCTTTGCGAAATCGTGATTTAAATTTCTGCAAAAAAGTTGAAGCTATTGTTAGTACCTAAATGTTCAACTTACATTTACAAAAAAAAATTATTTAATATGTGTATCACACTGTTCAACAACCTCCCGGATGACGTTAAAACTTTAGAAGGTAGGGAGTATAAAATTAAATTGACTACAGGGCTAATGGAATATAGTTTTTACAGCGTGACTGAATTTATGAATTATAAAAATATGACATGTAATAAATGAAATCTCTGACTTGTACTAATACTTGTACTAAAACTTAAAATTAATTTTATGAATATTGCTCACATACTTGACGAAATGAATATGCACACCTGCACGCAGGTCGAATACATGTACCTAAATAAGCTATTGTTAACACCTTTATATCTTGTGTTCTGGCAAATAAACGCATTTATTTATTTATTATTTATTTATTTACTTGGTATTTGAAATGGGGTAAGAGCATTGTAGTCTATTTACAAAATTTACAAAACCGTTATAAGACCTGCTCTACTACATGGCTCTGAATGCTGGGCGAGATGCTGCTGAAAATGAGAATGTTAAGGTGGATGTGGAAGAGACGAGAATGGACAAGATAAGGAATGAATATATTAGAGGAAGTATGAAAGTAGCACCTATAGCAGAAAAGATTAAAGAAACCGTTTGTCTTGGTATGGACATATATATGAAGGGAAGAGGAGCACGTAACGAGGAGAGTAATAGGTATGAATATTGATGGGTGAAGAAGTAGAGGACGACAACGAAGAGATGGGTGGATTTTGTAAGAAGCGAAATGACTGAGAAGGGAGTGAATGACTCAATGACCAGTGACCGTATTGCATGGAAGAGAAAGACATACTGCGCCGACCCTAGATGGGTCCGGCCGTTAGGGTCCCATTTCGGCACGCACCCACATCGAAAAAGTTGATATTCCGATACGCCCCCGGCCGGGACGCCCCCAAAGTTTCTTTTTTGCCATGATACCTAATTAAGTACAGCCGAGTACAAAAATAAAATGAAATTAGGACTACAATCATCAAAAATCTGGTATCCATCTAATATCATCAAAATAAACATATTTTGAAAGGATATAGGTACTCAATCTCAATCTGAGGGGGCTCAGATGACCTAGAAATAGGGCAGGCGAATGATGATGATGAAGAGCATTGATGTCAATAATAATCTGTCTTTTGAAGCATTCAATTATATTTTTTTAGAGATAAAACAAATTGAAAACTAAAATTCCTCGCAATTAAAACGCACTCCTCTTACTATGTTAACAATAGGGAATATGCATGAAAAAAAATATTGTTTTTACTATATTTATAAGAAAATAATATTTGAAATTATAGTGCTAATAGTGAAATCAAAATTGAGTTTAGGTAAAAAATAACCGTAATATATTAATTAGAAATTAAGATATATCTATCTCTTTCTAAAACAACTTTTACTATGAAAAATGTATGGCGGACGTGTAATGTGACGTCACGGTACATATCGGATCTCCGTGTCTAACACGCGACTTTAATGGGCTGTAAGTCAGGTATTTTTCAAAAATTCTTAAAGTTTTATTAATTATAATTAAGTACTATGTATTTATTTTAGGACCAAATAAAAAAACATGCATAATATTCCCCATTATGATTAATGCGTAAATACATGAGATTACCCAAAGCAATTTCTGGATACATTATGCATACAAGGCGAAGCAATGCGCTTGATTTTAATTGCATTAGATTAGGTTGCAAATTAGATGTGGAAATCTGGAATAATGAATCGACATTAAGTGACAACTCTTGATAGCCTACTTAAGTTGGCCTAACTAAATAGGCAATATGTCTTTATGACTGGCTGTAAAACATGTAACAAATACGTAGTGACAATAATTAGCAGGCATCTTCAATAATGTACCACCAAACGAAAAAATCATGACTGTTTCAAGCTGCACCAGAAATCTTATTTAATAATACCAGCTTTTTAGGGAGTGATTCAGAATCGTAAAATGTTTTTGAAAAATCCATTATACGCTAGATGCAGGCCGCATCCAACCGGCCAATCTGAAAGTCAATGGGGGAGGCCTATGTTTCAGCAGTAGACGTCCTATGGCTGAAATGACGATGATGATGAAATTTAAAAAAAAAAAATATGATAAGACTCACTGGGATTCGAACCCTAAATGATGATCAATTTAACAATTACACATCGCGGAGGTCAAAACTTGGTTTGTTTTTTTAAAATATTTTTCCTGCATATTATACCCTGCTGGACATAATATGGCCAGCAGTGGACTTCAAAGTCTGATGATGATATAATACTCTTTTCTTAAATATCCCCTAGATTTTGTCTGGATTTTTTTTAACACTTTGTATTCGATTCAGTCATCCCTGTGTTCAGTCACCTCAGTTCAGTCACCTCAGTTACATAAAGCATAATGGGTTTAATCGCCTTTTGCATAAGTAAGTAGGTAATGGGTAATTTTATGTTACGGATGTTAACCGCTAACCATCTTAAAAGCCAGATTGATATGTTGCCTTTAAGTGATTGATTTGTTTATTTTATGCATCTAGTGACATTAGGTCTACATTATTTAAAGAAATAAAATAAACGGATTTACAGGTTATTTTGGTATATTATCTTACCATCCACCAATGCTATATTATTGTTACGGAAGTGGGTACAAGGCATTGGTACAAGGTTTATTATTCTTTAAGTACTTATTAATCCATTTTATTCTGCTAAATCGTCTGTTGCTGTTTAAGCCATAGGCTGTCCAATTTATTACGATACTGTCTGCCAGTCAGTTTTAAATGAATAAGCTTATTAACTGGCATTGATACGGAATCAGAAGATTAGTTGTGAACATAAATAATACAATGTATGTGTAAAAATGGCATAAAAACACAATCTATAATAAAAATGAATCCATAGATAAGAACGACTTTACCGATTTCATTTCATTTTTTTTAAGTTTTCTAATACTTTGTAGAAGGGTCTTACGGAAAATATATTTGCTCAGAAAATCCTTTATGAATAAACTAAAGACCAAGCGAACTAAGTCGCAGGCAACAGCTAGTTATCAATATAATTTCGGTTTGTTTCGTTCACAAGATTTTTTAAATTACCGAACTATTGAGCCTCTCGGAAATATTGCGAAAAAGAATAATTACCTTTGTTACTAACTATACTGGCAGTAATACCAGTGGTGTAACACAAGCAACTAAGAATGTGCCCTTAGCCCTACTAGGATAATTAAATATTCGTCATTAGTCGTTTCGCGTATAAATGTCAATACCTATAGATTAGATTTAATATGCCTCAAAACGAATAGGAAAACCTAGTCCTTATTGCACGCCTCAAGGTAACAAAGTAAATAAAACACATTTTAGAATTGTCTAGGCAGAGCTTATAGACAATAATTATTTTACGTCAACAAAAGTCGATATCCTATGTTCTTAAATCGTAATAACAGATCTCGCGATAAGATTATGAGATAAAATTATCATGCGTTTCGTTTTTCACCGCGTCTTTTTGTACCGGCTCGCCTTGCGCCTCACCTCCGTGAAATGGAATCTAGCGCTCACGCAAGCACGCACCCACCCACCAACATTCATTCCGGACCAGTGTTTTTGTAAATACATATATGTATCCCTTTTTTTACCCTTCTACGTTTCGAGACAATTGTGGGCTTTACCCTACCACTACTTTGGGACAAGTGTGGGCTAGCGCCAAGAAGAATACTCTCCGTCGTCTATCACTAGCGGTGCGGTTATACAATTTTAAGCATGTGATGTTGATGCGAGCTATAAAAATGCATTTTAGCGCGGCAAGATTTAATAATTGGGTCTGTGTTTCGACGAGTGTCCTTCTGTTGTACTATATGCATTGTGGTTCTGTTTAATCCTTTCCGAGGTACGGAAATCTAATAATGCTAACATTTTAGTGAATTATAGTTTCAAACTGACGAATAATTATTAGCTCTATTATAGCTTTATAATGCGACATCGCATGTAATGAATTTTTCCTGAATAAAAAGTAAACCTACTGTATGAACATTAATAAATATCCAGATCATAGTCAAGTGCATAAAAAAACATTATTTTTTTCAATAGTATGATGACGTGTAATACCTAAAATGTATGACACATAAACATGGGTAATGTTAATCTACAACGTCGCTTACACAACAGGAAAGAGTATGATTAGCTTCTAAAATACCTAATAAATTTATTTTAATCGAGAGTTTTCGACCATCCTGTTGGCATGATAATACCAAATCAACGTCCTTCAAAACAGCGGTTCTAGATCTCTTGGCACCTTAACGACGGACAAGGGGCGGCTGTTGACAAGAAACAAGAAAAACTGACTTCGGCTAAAAAGAGATGAATAATTGTTTTGAGCTCGGTCAGGGCCAACCGATTTTATTATAATAAATAACCTAGCATGGATTAGGTACATTTTAATTTTTGATCGGTTTACGGTATCCATACTTCCCGACTTTAAAATGATTGTTCAGCACTTTTTAGTCAGTCATTTTATTTTGTGGTCAATCGCGACGTCATTTTCGGATTCGGAAAATCGATTCAAGACGAAACCCTGATTCATAGTTGCTAAAACGCATTGATGGAGCAGGGCTGTTTGTTTGGTCCAAGCACTTAGATAAAGGAAGAGATTGAGCACATAAAACCGTTAAACCAAGTATGGTTTACTGAATAAATCATTTTACAAAATCGTGCAAGTCATTTTTGCTGACAAGAAATCTAGCCGTCCAAAATTAGAGCGATAATTATTATTTATTTTATGTTATGTTAGATCATTAAACAATTAAGTAAATTGTATTTTATTTCAAATATTATTTCAGGTATTTACCAACACCAACTAGGTACTAAGATAACAAATATTGCAGAAGGTTAATTGCAACCAATTCGTCATACCAACCCCAAGAAAACCAGAATATGAGACGTAGGTGACGCAATGACCTTGAAACACGGATCAATGCCTGAACAATGCTCTCGATCGCCCATTGTTTTTGACCCAGGCCACTGGCTCCCAAATATTAAACGGCACATCAGATCCGTGCCTCGTAGAATTGAGACTGAGACAATTAAATATGAAACTGATAACATACATCATCGTACATACAATACAGTGGCGTATTTACCCACGCATCTTTAGCTAGCTAGCTAGCCATGGGGGGCGACATGCGACAAGAATAGCAAACTATATGGCAATCATAGAAGCAAGTAAGTTCAGATAAAATTGCGCTATTTCTACTTTTCACACTTGTCAAATTTTCTAGGCTTACAAGATAATACTTAAAACTAACTAGCCTCTTATAGGCTCTGTGATCGAATACTTATTTTAAAAAAAATAAACAAGTAACAAAAAAACTAGGCATAAGTAGTTATTAAAAGTGGGCTTGGAATTTTAAAAAATGGGAACCTTAGACCCAGACAAACTCACATAAACTCTTACAGAGGTGTTGTTTTACATTTTACATTGTCGCTTGGCGGGTGACGAAAGTTCTCAGGCGAAATTGTGAAAACTTGCAATTATTATTACAGATGTGCAAACTTTAATTTTTAGCTTATTTTCGCCATAAAACTACATCTTCTTTACAAATATGTATGTCACATTTGGTGTAGTGTTAAATAATCGTTTCTTTCTACATCAAAGTTAAACACCTAAACTCTCGATAGGATTTTTTTTTGCTTGAAGCGGATTGTAAGTATTTGGCTTCCTACTTAGTCTAGCAGTGCCTAGGGACGTGGTATCACTGCCTCCTACAGTAGATCGCGGTGGTAAGTTGCATCTTCGAAATATAGCCTTTTATATTAAAAATATGTACACTTTCGCCTGCATGCTTTTAATTTATTATTTTGTTACACCTAATTTTAGATGCTGTGAATGTATTTCTAATAGAGACTAGTAAGAGAAACAATGTGTGTGGTAAGAAATTAAAAAACAATGCATTAAATCAACGAAACATTATGTTATTGCTATTTTCCGAACTAAAAGGTCTATGTTCGCCTTCAACCGTACACAACAGTATATCCGTCTCTAATCTAATCGATCCAAACGAGTTGCAATAACAATACGATACGAGTACGATACAATCGATATGTACAATGCGAATAAACATCGTACCTACTCAAATTGAGGTCGGAGCTTTCTATTGTTTTCCCGGGTTCCTTGCCGGCGGCTATCACGTGAACGATAAATTTCACCGCGTATTGGCTCCGCGCGCAAATTATTTAACACCTCAAAATATTGCGTTAATTTTTACTTTATTGGGTACGTACGAGAGGTGCCAAAGCCCTGAATAATAATGTTCATTAACTTACTAATGCCGTACCGTACAAAAGGTTTAAACTCATAAAGGATCACTTTGTCTGTCTGTCTGTCTATTGTCAGGAATGCGTAATACTTGGATCTTGAAGCCGTAAAAAAAAAAACTAAAACAAACCAACTTATCAAAACCTATAAATTACCTATAAATTTCGGCAAAAATAAATATCATAAGACACAAATAAAGGAAGGAAATCCGGAAACCGTAATGGAACGGAATCTTTGGTGCGTGAGTCCGACTCGCACTTGGCCCGATTTTATAGTTTTCGCACCTTAAAGTGCTATAGTCAGTATAGTCACCCACCTCTCGAGGATTGGGCAGCAGGATGGGGATCAAGACGAACGTTAATGTTAAAGGAGATGGAAACGTTTCCATACAAATTTGGGGCCTGGATGTAATAAGATGAAAATGGTGTCAATTAATAGCTTGATACTTAGCAGACCTTTACTGAAAATTCTGCTGGTTTTGGCTACCAGAGAGCCGAGTAATTAAGCATTTATTTAAAGACATGCGCAAGTGTATGTAAGTAGGTATTAAAAATCGTTCGTTAACAATACAAGTCTCGATAGAGCACTCGTAAAAACTTTCATCAGACATAAGTTATTTCTGACTATAGATCTTTTCTTTGCAGGAAAAAAACAAATAAATGATCAATCTTTGGAGAAAGGCAAGCGTAGAGTATGTCGGTGGAATTACAATTTAATCGAAAAACATTTATCCTCGGCCATATATCAATAGTTAGGTAGTAGTGAGGTGAAAAAGTAAAATATCGATATCGTGAACATAAAAATTGTGTTATTTTTAGATTTTTCAAACATTGTAACAAGAAGTTATGTTATATGTATGTTAAAGATATCACCCTAATTTTTAAGAGAAACATAAAACCCTAATCTGGTCTAGTCCCTAGACTAGACACATCAAAATTTTTCTTTTTAAATTGCTAAGATTTTATCGTAATTGTAATTGCTTACCTAACATTTTTTTTTGTTAGAAATAGTGTTATATTCATTATCTAGTAACTTTAACAAATGATCGTGTCAACAAAGTGCATGATCTGTTACTATTTGAAATAAAAATAAGACATTAAAGCCAATTATTGTATCTATAGCAGACTGTCGAAATCGAAGATCTACCTGCGTAATGTGTAAGTATGGAAATCACTATGATCGACAAAGAGTCGCGCATCGAATGCAATACAAAGAAACCCGAAGGCCAGGCAGTACGTGACGCAGGCCGAATGAAGGTCGCACGCGTCCTACGCGGATTTGTCCAGGGACAGACAGTTTTTTTTTTAAAGAAGGTAGAAAAACTGGCACATCCTTCAAATGCACGCCTGATATTGACCATTGATCGTCTATTGTGAATTCAACAAATACCAAAGGTATTAATGACCAGAACCAATTCCCGAAATAAAAAATTTTTAGATGTAATTTGACACACACAAGCTACATCGACACCAACTTTGTTTGTAGGTTTAGAAAATAACTCTGATACTCTTTCTTTTAACCCTGATAATTCGTCTACTTATATCGCGATGATCCATCCCATGGTAAAGTTGCACAGAGTAATCGGTACTTACATGGCCAAAACAGGTAGTTTACATTGATTTCAGGCTATTTACTTTTCCAGATGTTTTCGCTTACATCTGATTCTGCGTTTATATCATTCAACTACATAATTTGACTTCCTACTAATAAGGTAAGTATTCTAATCATATCGATGATTACATACATTTTTTGTTGCTACTTGCTCATTCTACTTTCCATCGTCAAGCTGAATTGACTCTCTGCTGACTGGGTACTCTGTTTTTATAAATATCATCTAGCTGAAATATCTTTCGGCCATCTAGATGACCCTGCTTCCATGTCATCCAACTAACATTGTGTTTAAGCGAAAATAATACTCAATAACATTCATTTAATTAGTATATAGACCCTCTTCCGGGCATAAGATGTCCCAAACCTGTATAAGACGTCCCAAAAACATAGCTTTGCTCTACCCCCGCTTCGGGACTACATATCCGCTGGTAATGAGTTTTATGTATTTCTAAAAAGGTAATTCTGATAGAGACGGCAACTAAAATGCAAGCTTGAGTAGTGAACTCAATCTTGCAATTTACAAAATCCATACATAGTTTCCATTGTAAGCTGAACCACTATTAAATTAATCTATGGCTGAACTTACATTGTATAGGCGATACCTACCTTTAGTTAGTGATACTAGTACTGAATATAATGAAAACCTATAAATACTAAATAGGTACCTCCTACTTACAAGGTATTGTCTATAGTTTGACTCTACCTACACTCCCCTAAATTACTGTCTTTAGCGTGTCTGGGATTGTATAGGAATCTACTTTACTATAGGGCTGTTCTTTGTTCTTTAGCGTGTAAGCGCTCTGTCGGCTGAGGGAACCCCTTTTCTCCCTAACATCTTCACACTTAAAGTGCCTACCGCGCCGAGAGAAAGTCATACAAACTACGATAATATTTTATCAGAAATTCAAATAAAATATCAATTGGCATTCCTCAAGGTGTTTTTATTAAGAAAACTTTAAAGGATACAAATCCTAATTTAAAACTAATTCTAACTCAAATAGGAAAAGTGTCACATTAAAGAAAGTGTAAGTGTGCCTCTGTCCATATCCTGTTTGCTTATCCGTCACAAATTCAATTATTCCGATAGAAAATCTGTGCAAACCCAGCAGCCGTTACCATTGATGGATTTCATGTCTAACATAGAACGTCTGCGAGCCCTTAAATACCATTAAGTGCGGATATTGGCGCAAGTTTATTTATTCCAGTGAAACTCCATATTACAGCTACATAAGAGCGAGAATTGCGTGTCGAACGTCTGCCTTCGAGGAGCTGAGCGCGCGCAAACAAATGCACGCTTCCTGCCGCTACAAAAACAAGCGAACGACTGCAGAGTTCGGTTGATTTGGATACGTATTTTTGAAACACTAGAAGTTAATCTTGAATTCGCGTGCGAAAACTAATCGTGTGCGATATTCTTTTCTCAATTTTGCATAAATTTAATTAGTAGAAATCAGAGACGCCAATAAAATAATTAAATCTTCTTTCCATATAATGCAGAAAAGGTAAAAACCAGAAAACATTGATATAAAATATTGCGAAAAACAAAACGTAAATTAAGACGTTTTAAAATTTGTGACAATGTATACTTTATCAAATCTGTGTTAATAAATTTTCACCTAGCAATAGCTTTCTTTCGTTGCTTCTAAAAGTAGAAATCAAGGGTAGGATAGAAACAAGCATTGTAGATTTCACGGAAAAAAATATCAAAACTAGTAACTCATGTTACTAGTTACTACTTATAGGAATTTGTATAGGGGAGGCCCATGGCCAGCAGTGGACTTTCAAAGGCTGATAGATACTGATGTATACTCCCCTTGTTATTACGTATACGATTTTAAAAAACAAGAGAAAATACCTGTCTTGTAGAAGAATTTTTGTAGCGTTAGTTTAAAAAAATATACACCAAATCTCTAGTTCTAAACTATGCTGCATAGCTTGAGTTATAGTGACCAGATAATGGTAAGATATACTCTAATACATTATATGACATCCATGACACAGGTACAAATCATTGAGATCATCACACAAAAACTTGTCACTTGCGGGATTCGAACCCGCAATCGCTGGCTTTGTAGTCCGGTGCAAGAACCACTACACCAGAGTAGTCTAACTTGCAAACGAAAGCACTAACGAATCGTATAGGAATATCTAGTTAGGAAATTGTATACGATTTATTTATTTATTTAAGCTTGATTGCACAGGTAATTACAATTGGCGGACTTAATGCTATACAACATTCTCTACCAGTCAACCTTGAGGTAATGCAGATAATGTGGCAGAGCGTAAAGTATCCGACATATTTTATAAGACAAAAAAAAGACTACACATACATATACCAATTTAGACAATAACAAATACATACTATGATTATTGATCGAAGGTGTTAAAAGAAGAGAAATAAACATACAAAAAAAGGAGTTGAGTAATAGTAGAATGGTTAGTTCTGAGACGATTCCTAAGATTACTTCTAAGAAATATTTTAATTCGAATGTTTTAAAAATAGGACCCCTGTTCTGTTCTGGTGCATGAATCATGTGCACACGCGACCACAGCTTACACAAACCAACCAGTACCTAGGCTTGTGTAGAGTTAGACAAAGCAGCTCTATCACAGTTTAAAAACTGTGTTAGAACGACGTTGCCAATTTGCGAAGCGCAAAAACGCTAGTTACTATTCCATTATGATTTTGGTTCTAAAACATGGCGTTCAATTTTATGTAATTTTTATTTTGAATTTTTTATGCTTATTTTTGTTCGTTGATATTATAATTTTTACCTAAATATTAATGATATAGAGAAACGGGCTTAAGGAGGTGCCTGATATTTTACACACTGTATTTTGCGTAACTATGTTTTAAAAAGATGGAGCTTATAATATCTAAGACAAGATTTTTTGAGTAATTTAATTTATTATGCAAAACTTAAGATGCATGCAGTTCCGTCTTTACCATAAGGGCACACGGAGCCTGTGCCCAGCCTCACGGGGGCCCCAAAGCACTAAAACAGGTTTGTAAACTAAGAAACACTGTTAACTAAAAATAAGGGAAAGAGTTTTAAAGCCTAGAAAAAAGAAGGGAAAATTTAAAATTATACTTTGCTTTTGATGAAATTATTTTTTGGAAGTCATAAAGTCATACTAACAGTATTTTATTTTTACTTTGCAATAAGGCTTCCGTATTCTTGTGTGCCTAGGGCCCCGGGATATGTAAAGACGGCTCTGGATGCATGACTTTTAATCAGTGATTACTTGTCTCAATGTAAATAAATTATTCCAATCTATTTTTGCAAGACGTTACTGGATCTATATTGGCGTGAGCTGGCTGTTGTATACTTGGGTCGTGTTCTAGTATTTGCATCATTAAAGCATAGGTAATTATGGCCGAACTAGGTAGTTGAACATTATGGAAGGTGTTCGGCAGAGTAAATCTGGAAATATGATAGAATTAATGGACCACTTTCTTTTTCAAATGTAGAGAGATCATTCAAGCCTACTGATCATCACGCAAAAGTTACTACACCTAATCTACGATACGCCTAAAAAATTTGTCAGAAGACAACAAAATAACGACGATAAAATACGGACTTCTTGTACGGCCCGATCGGTGGCACAGCAGGCGGCAGCAGAAGTACAAATCACTATTCCCTGGAACATACCATCTTGAAGAGTCTAACTAAGGTTCAGTTTTGAATGCAGCAGTCGTAAGTTGACGAATAATACCTGAACGTTTATGATTATACAAACGATTGTAGGTATTGCCACATATGGATTAAGCATCAAATTTATTTGCAGTCACTCACGTGCCCTCCGATAGCTGTGCTTCCTGTAAGTTCCTTAGATATAGCACGTTCGTAACGTAATTAGTTCAAACTCACGTATTCTTAGAAGCGTTGACTAGATTTGTTGAATGTGTAAGTATATAAACACGCAAGGCGATGAGTCTGCTTCTAAATTAATCATCCTTTAGAACTCTAGGCGGATGGCGTCGTTCTGCCGCCGTTTACAGTCTTATAACGCAGGCGAAGTCTGGGCCTTATCATAAAACACCTTAGATTAGACGAACTAAATAAGACAAAAAACAAGTCTGCTTTATGCGTCAGAATCTAAATGATAGTTTTTCAATGCTTTAAGTAAAAATGATATACCTACTTTACATAAAAAGATGACCCATTAGACCCATATTAATAAGAACAAAATTTCAGTTTAAAAAATCAAGAGTCACATTAACCCTTAACATAATCAGAGATAACCTAGATATATCAATGCCGCCAGGATTACTAATTAGCACTGGCAGCTGCATAATCAAAAAGCAGACTGCGTCGGTATCGATTTTAGTAGGGCCAGTAGCCAGCCACCATCTGTCGCTGCCACCACGCGACACTGCGCGCTGGTATAAGTACAATGGGGCTAAACCTATTAAAGTTAGATGCCATTGGGATGTAGGTACCTACACACTCTTAACAATTACTTACGACAAATCGCACTCATAAATTGAAGTAAGAAACGCAATCTATGTTGGCGAATTCATATAGCTTAAGATAGATAGACATCAATTGATTTAGATTTTAAGGGCAAAATATAGAAAATCTTTCCAGTTAAAAATACCTACTATCATGGCAAGAATCTCAGGATTCATAGACGTCTATCTATAAATTGCGTCAAATCAACCTGAGTTTCCAGTTTTCACTATAAATTCTATTAGCCTGTCGCTTTAAGATAATTGGTAATGGCTGGTTTTCAGCTCAAGCCCAAGGGTGGCCTTCGTCTTATCTTGGTGGATGTGTTTGTATCAAGCTCAAGATTCAAGGGGCGGTTTCTGACCATCAAAACTACATCCAACCTAGAGAACATAAGGAATTGAACAATAAAGAATCACGTTTTACAAGAAAGTATTTTCTACCAGTAAATTTGTATTTAACATAACAAATGGAAATGTAAGCATGTCTACAACTGGCTAAAATAAAACCGTTTAAAAACACGCACGTATTAATTTCACGCATCAATCACGACACTTTAATAGAACAATTTTACAGACAGTATAAATTTATTTACAAGTATTTGCTCATTTAATATTATCGTGATGTAATCGTAACGGTGGAATTAATATATTTCGAGAATTGTGCAGTGAATGAACTGTGTCTCATCGTAGTCATCGTCTTACCAAAAATTAAGCTGCTTACAAAGGCGGCGGAAACGGATATTAAAAAAAAGACGTGAACAAACGAATATTAAAATCGGAAAACGTTACTTCCGATGCCAAAATTATTCTCGTATTAACACAATAATAAATACAATGTATGATTAGGATCATTTGATTTTCATGAAATGCAGATGATAATAATGAGTCGTAACGTGCGTGTGTTTGATTATTACTTAAGTTAGCGACTTAAGAGCAGTATCTAGTAAGTAAGTTGCAAAGTTTTTTTATAAGATATTTTAGTACTGAGAAACACCTTTCATAAATTCAGAAAACAGCCATTAAACCAACTATCGCCGTATCTCGTATTTTCATTTGTACAATTGTCTATACTACTACAACTAACCAGGAGGAAATAACAACCTTAGGCAGTAGTTGTAGAAACAAGATAATAGCACCCATATACATCAACAACGAGGGCAAATTGATCCGTCTGTCTGTGTGAAACGAGACACTGCATGTCTCGGGTGCTAGTACCTATCCAAAGTGTCCTATTACCCCTAGTTTTTGAGACAAGTCGCGTACCTATGTAAATTCTTAGGGTTTCTGGCTTGCACTGCGTGCGTGTGTGTGGCAAGTGAATTGTTAGTTATTTTACCAAATCATTTGATACAAAATACAAATTCCGTTTTGCTATTATATTATGTTTCTTCCACAATTTAAATTTCAAAGCTCGTTTAAACTTGAAGATCCATCCAACTCGAAAAAAAGCGAAACAAAATTCAATTATGATGCGTCGCGTTTTTAGTATTGTTCAAGAATATTATTCGAGTAAACACCCGCTCAAGAATCAAGCTTATCTAATTAATAGTCGATACGAAGGCTGAATGCACAATTGCCTAGTTGATGACACTCACAACAATGTATCCTTTGTATTAAGGCGTTTAATAGAAATAAATGTATTATCATTTCATAGCGCATTACTTACAAAAAAAAGTTAGGATAATATAAATCTTATAATGTAGTTAACCGATAAACAGTAACCAATCCAGTCATCATGTTGCTTTACTCCTTTTTAAATTACAGCCACAAAAAAATGGTCCCCATCCCATTTTTATGTTTGTGACTTGCAATGCACTAGTAAAGGAAGATGTTGGATGTTATTAATAAAAATTAAAAACAAACTTGTTTGATCAGTTTGGTTGAATAACCAAATTCCTAGATTTCGAACAAACACATCCCATTTCGACCAACCGTGCAGTTCTAAATATAGCCGGGCATTTTAACATCTGAGGGGAATTTGGAGGTTCAAAGACCTCGCGAACCGGCCTGTGCCGCGATAACGTATTCAATTTTTATGGGGAATCCGATTGACACGAGTCACGACTTCGCTGAAGTTCAGGGGCAGATAAGGCCAGGATTGTCAGATGCTATTAGGTTAATGTCATTCTATAATAACCAAGTTCAACCGAAGGGGTTTTGGCGTGGTATCTCCGTCTACTTTACATTCATCTCCTTCTGCAATTGTCTTAAATCACAGACACTTAAAATGTTTATTGCTGCAACTGCAAATTCTTATGTAAGGACTTCTGGTGCACGTTGGCATTCATCCAAACCTATAAATGTCCTAATGCAAAGAAAACCTTAGTTGTAACATCATTTAATAGCTAGGATGATCAAGTATTTAACCTAGGAATAAATTAGTGCCGCGATTCTAGAGGATTAAGCTAAGCACTTTAAATTGTAATGCAATATTATTTACTGTTTAGGCCAATTTTAAGCGTAATATACTCCAATCAGCTAACAAGCGTCCTCAATTTAGAAATTACTGCTAACGTGTTGGCGGTAACAACTGCAACATCAAAAATTAAATTTGTATACGTACAGTTTGCAGTTTAACAATGGGGTTTAAAATTTGTTAAGAGAAGTATTTATCTTACTGAGCTATTCTCAGTAAACTATACACGCCTATTTACGTTTTCACGCCTAAAAGGTCACTAATTAGACCAATGTAGTTCACTGTCAATTACAACCGCTTTAATTAAGTAGGACACATTTGCCATTAGAGCATTTAAGACGTAAATATATACAACAATAACTTCGCATTGTCGACGCATATTTAATTCTGTTACACCTACGATTACTACTTCCATTCAAAACATACGGTAATTCGGAGAATTAGTTGCTTCAAAGTAGAATGCCTGTAGGTGAGACGAACATTTGCATTTCTGGAACAAAAACTAGACTAATTTATCTATCTACATCTACTTGTCTGTGATTGTTCTCTTTCTATTATCATCTCCAAAAAAACATTTACAATTCGAAGAAGTAGAAGTTATACAGTGAAGTGACACATCGTAACTGTACAGCTGTTGGTACCTACTTATTCAAGATTACTTTTTTTGGGCCTAGTAGATGTGATTAGAAATACCTAGACAAATATTTGCACGATATGCATCGTTTACGTTTAACTATAGGAGAGGATTGCATTATTATGAGACCGGTGAAGTTAGTAACGTAGTTGTAGTACCTACAAAATTATTTTGGTGTTTATCGATAATGCTAATTTGCCGATCAAGCAAAATGATTTTGCATAGGTCTCTTGGACTAGTAGGTACCTATTAAGTATTGCATTTGGTTCACTAAAGCATGCATCGGCAGAACAAGTTTTTTTTCTTAAATTATTGACTGTTTACTACTACCTACTACGACTTGTGATAAGCCACAATAAACCGCAGCGCAAATGAAAGCGAGATGAAATGGGGAGACATCTACTGCTACTCTATTAGGTGGGACCTACGGAGATTTTAAATGGGGTAGGTCTACGAAGACCCTGCGCACATAACAGCGGGACACAGAATTTGTTTAATAAAATACTAGGAATTCAAAATGAATAGTCCATTATCCAAGATCTTAATCATACTCTTTATTATTGTTTTGTACATACCTTACGGAAACAATCGGATTGTACGGGCGCCGGTATTCCAATTGATAAACACACACAACGTTAGCACTGCACCTTTATTCACAATATTCACTTAATTACCAACGAAATTTAATTAACTATTTGAGAAAATATTGAATAACAGCTGGCGTTGGATTATTTTTTCCGCGGGGGCTGTCAAACGTGTCCTTGACGGATGCGATGCGCCATGTTGTTTTGAGGACGGGCGCGTGGCGACTGCGCGCAGCCGACCCTTGCGCATGCGTGCTGCGTCACCCCTGCCGTCCCGCCCGCGCTTCAAGCCAGCCTTCTTCCTTGTTCCCGGTGTATCCCGGTATCCTGCAAGCCCGCAATATTTCACAATTATTAATTTTCTGTGGATACGAGTTGAGATTTGTGAGTAGGCCCCTGTGCGGCATCGCGGCACTGCCCTGCCCTACGCTAGGGGCCCTTCTCGCTCAGTCTCGGTCTACTCAGCTTGATTATTAGTACGTAGCATAATGAAGAGCGCTAATCCATGTTATGGTGCTTATTGATAACGAAGGGATTATTTTTTATCAATTTTGTCTTACTTGTTGATTTTGGAGTTTCATAAGCAAGATGGGTTGGGGGGTTGTCTTACTTGTTGATTTCGGAGTTTCTTAAGCAAGATGGGCTAGGACTTCGTTGCGCAATAATAACTTCGGCAAAAGTAAACCGATTTTGATTTTTTTTTTTTTTTATTTAAAATTTTCGCAACAAAACAAGGGTGTAAAAATAGGAGATGAAATCGGTATTCATTCATCAGTTATCTTGTGTTTGCTCTCTTAAGATTCATTTTGTGGAGGATTTATCACTAAAAATTAATGAAATAATTAAATTTTATTTTTAAAAAAAACCGAGTAAAAATATGAGAAGTTAAAAAAATATATATTTATGTACTTAATCCGTTACTTTTGGAGTCGGTGGCAGCCGATGAGAGTTACAATTGTTTGTTTCAAAAGAAACTGATTAGCTTACATACTTATGTGATAATATTATTTTTAGCTTTTCAGTTTTATGAGTTCTGTTAATTTCTTTATGGCCACTATAGAATTTAAAAAGTCTTTTTTTTTTTCTATCAGTTTACTAAAATGAAAAAATCCTAAATAAAAACCACACGTTCTACTAGGCAATTATAATAATAACGAATGCATTGCAGTTTTTATTGTTAAGCGACGACCACAGGTATTTTTCTAAGAAACCTCAAAGAGTTAATCAGAAACAATCTGTTTAAGCTGTAATGTTTATTTAAAAGTTTATGTTTCAATTAATACACAACACAGAAATGCGACAAACTTAAGCTTCAATATTCTGTTTGAGTCAAATAAGTTCTTATTGATAATAAAAAACATATATACCTACCCGAATAAATTCCCAGGTATTTTCCCAATTTGGGAATATACCGGGGTAGAATCCCAACTCTAGTGGCGAGGCAATCCCCTCGATGATAAGTCATTGGAGGAGGCCTTTGTTCAGTGGATGTCCTATGGCTGAAATGATGATGATGAATGCTTACTGCTGTACTGCACAACTTCTCAATACACCCATTGTTTTCTCAGATTACTCAATGGGTGGCTGAAGGGACGCAGGCAGACGCAGGTGATTTGTATTATATTGTCTGGTAGGTGTGCTAGTATCGCCTACACCCGCCTACACAAAACAACCGTAAAGAAACAACCCTCGCCTTTTGACACCATAGATAGCAAAAGTAAACCTCATCACTCAGTTATAAGGTCGAACGGTGATGTGTAAGTAAAACGGTCCGATTATCGCCTTCACGTTTAGTGATTCTAATGCAGATGGGTTTCTTGTACCTACGCTTTCCTTCCTGGTCCTATTGGAAGATAATAGATAGGTAATAATTGATATGACATCAACATTTAGTAGGCTTGTTTTTAAAAGGGATAAAAGTAATTTAAGTAGGTATGTTGTAGTGCGACTCCGAGAGTATGTATTAGTGATGTAATATTAATACGCCGTGCTTTAACCGTCTTAAAGACGTTTACAGGATATTTCCCCTCTAAACATGATGGGACTTTTTCTATAGGACCAACTTCAAAACTCGTAGTAGAAGGAATACCTTCTTTTCTTCTTTCTTCTCGGGAACCGTACATTTTTCCAAAACAAAAATTGTCCTATCATTTATTCCAGACTAATATATATTACTGTGACAAATTTCATTTACTTATATCCGTTCAGCCATTCTGGCGTGATTGAGTAACGAACATCCATCCATCCAAACTTTCGCATTTATATTATTACCTAATACCTAAGAATTAGTGATTGATCTGGACCACTTGAACGTAAATGCCGCGGAACTGTCAACCCACAGAAACGTCCAGACGCCTAGTGTGCCTACTCGCGTGGAAATCGATCGGTAACTCCTCCGATAAAAACGTATGTCAAAAGAAAATTATACGAGCTAGGTCAATACAAATAAACACCGGCCAAGTGAGAGTCGGACTCGCGCACCGAGGGTTCCGTACAAATCTGTAGGTACCTATATAAGTAAAAGTTCAGCCATCACGACAATCGAGTCATAGTTATAGTATTTTTATTGCAAAATGAAATCCATAACATTACGAAAGGTAAATTGCGGTTTACGATTTATGGCGTATTAAAAAAAAACTACTTACTAGATCTCGTTCAAACCAATTTTCGGTGGAAGATTGCATGGTAATGTTCATCACATATTTTTTTAGTTTTAGCATTCTCTTATTTTAGAAGTTACAGGGGGGTAAACACATTTGACCACTTTGGAAGTGTTACTCGCGCAAACTATTCAATTTAGAAAAAATATATATTGGAAACCTCAATATCATTTTTGAAGACACACACGTATGGGTTTGATGAAAAAAAAAATTGAGTTTCAGTTCTGAGTATGGGGAGTTTAATGTTTTTTTTTCTATTTTTGTGTGAAAATCTTAATGCGGTTCACAGAATACATCTACTTACCAGGTTTCAACAGTATAGTTCTTATAGTTTCGGAAAAAAGTGGCTGTGACATATGGACGGACAGACAGACAGACAGACATGACGAATCCATAAGGGTTCCGTTTTTTGCCATTTGGCTACGGAACCCCAAAAATACCGTAGTGTAGGTAGCCTAATGTATACAATATATGATTAATTACAAGTTTATGCTTCAAACTTAGATCTAAATATTAAAAAAGAATAGAGAACTTAAGACAGATGACTTCTTTTTTTTTAAACCGATCATCTCCAGTCATCTCCAACGTCAGAGGATACTGAAGTGTCTCCTGACGTAAGGTTGTAAAAACTTGGGTAGACACTAAGTGTCTCCTGACGTCTGAGTGGCGCAGAACTAAGTTCGCCGGGTCAGCTAGTACTTAATAATACTTAAACTGTTAGTATTATTAAGGAAACCATCATTGACTATGGTGTTGAGTATTGTGAATTGGTATTCTAAAACTGGTGTTTCACTATAAATATTACCTACATTTTAGGATTTTAGTTTTTTTTCTTAGGATATAAATCGATATCGCTCACCGTAGAAATGAAAGCACTTTAAAAATTTTAACAACAAAAAAACTTCTTCGTAAATACAGGTAGTAGTTTACTTGATCAGTGGTATCTACGAGGACTGATGCCAGCTGGTCGGCGATTTAGTATGAGGAAGCTCAAAAAGCAAAAAAATTTTGGGGGCTTTGAAGTTGCTTTATTAAGCGTCTATAAAAAAGAACTGTCGTTTCACATATTACACTGGTCTTACACAGGGGCGTGCATTGGTTTCAGATGAGGGTAGGCTGTGTGAAAATTGAGTAAGTTTGCGTGAAACAGTAGGCGATCTCGCGGCAGCCTAACATTTTACATTTTAACAGTTAAATTGCACAGTAACGATCTAAGTTGCGCGCTTTATTAAGGAATAAGTATAGGTAGACGACAAAATGGTTACATAATATTTATTGTTTATTTGTTGAATACGTAATTAATAATTATGGTCAGCTGTTCTGTCGGTTTTTTATAAAGGTAGGCTCTGCATAATAGCCTATATGGGATGCACGCCCCTGGTCTTACACGATAGTTAAATTTTTTGAAGGTAAACGCGTTCGAAACTTCCGGCTGAATTTAAAGGTAAACACTTTTACCTTAAAAAAATTAACTAACCATAGTTAATATTTTTTAATATTATTACACAGGTCTTAACACCAGTTAAGACCTGTGTAATAATATGTGTAATGTGTGAATCGCGAATCTTTAAAAGTAATAACTGTCGTTTCCTTCCAATCTTATACACACTTCCGTAACAATATTATCGATACTTATAGTATACAGGGTTATTTGTAAAACCACCTAGGGCCTGATTCTGGTGCTCAAATACAACAACTTTTTCTATGGGACCAACATTTAAAAAGAAAAAGAAATATTAACTTCCCCATACCACAGAATACCTAATAGTACTACCCATACTAAGATCAGCTGACATCAGTTTGTATGGAACAGTGAAAATTTTTTTTTAGGTTTCATTGTTGGAAAAGTTAAAGCCTAGAGATAATTTGTCACGCTTGTAATTAGAAATCTATCATTTAAGCTTCCAAAACATTTGCTAGAACCAAGGGTTGCTTTAAGTAATGCCGTTTCGTTCACAACAGACGCCATTCCCATACCAGCCCAAATAGCAGGTGTTACAGCGGCCTAAAGCAAAATTAAAGCGCGTGTTTGGAACTCTCATGACACCAAACTCAAACTAAAATCCAATCGTCCTGCCTGCCACGGAGAGCTGAGGCCCAATTCCCGTAGGTAATATAACATTAGCCGCAATCCAGTGTCGTTCCGGCTTCCGCTCCCAGTAACATTACGATCAAAAACGGTATTATCGTACCTAAACCCAAAAAATACAAGTATTCTTCAACGATAGTTGGTAGGTATACTTAGTTCGTTAGGCGACTAAAAATTAAAGAAACCAAAATTGTCTAATGGGGAATATACATGTTTTTTATTTGGTACTATAAATAGTAACTAAGTTATTATAATAAATAAATCTTTAAGAATTTTCTACATACCTACCTACTAAATACCTGACTTACAGCCCATTAAAGTTGCGTATAGACAAGGAGATCCGATAATCGATATGTACCGTGACGGCACATTACAGGTTCGCCATACATTTTTCATAGTAAAAGTTGTTTTAGAAAGAGATAGGTATACCTTAATTTCTAATTACGATTATTTATTACCTAAAATCAATTTTGTTTTCACTATTGCACTATAATTTCATATATTTTCTTATAAATATAGTAAAAACAATTCTTTTTTTCATGCATATGGAACAAACAAAATCTTTAGTTAGTTCCATTTTCAGTCGTACTCGCATTAGTATGTTTTGATAATTATTTGTACGTCATATTGAAAGTTTAAGAGAATACCGTTTTTGATAGTAATGTAAGATGTTACTGGAATCGTATCGACACTGGATTGCGTCTATTGTTTAATTACGGGAATTGGGCTTCTGGTGATATGGTATGGTGCTACAACAAAGCAGACATCTTACTATGGGTGTGCCGCAAGGATCAATATTAGGACCCCTACTGTTTCTAATTTACATTAACGACCTTCCGTCTTTTACAAAGGACCTCTGCGAGACAGTGTTATTTGCGGATGATACATTTATTCATATATTAGATCATTGATTTTTAAAATCAAGAGAGGTAAAGATTTATTTGACGATGTAAATACTGCTCTCTCGCAAGTATTGCACTGGTTCACTACCAATAATCTTATGCTTAATACAAATAAAACAAAATGTATTAAATTCACAATGCCGAACGTAAAACTGGTCCCAACACATATAAATGTAAAAGATGAGCTGCTAGATACATCTAGTTCCACTACCTTTTTAGGAATCACTTTAGATTCCCGTTTGCAATGGGGTGCTCATATTGAGACTGTCGGGAAGACTTAGTTCAGCTGCTTATGCCGCGAGAAAGTTAAGACAATTGACTGATGTTGGAACGGCAAGATTGGTGTACTTTAGCTATTTTCACAGTATAATGTCATATGGAATATTATTATGGGGTTCAGCAGCAGATATTGAATCTATTTTTGTACTACAAAAGAGAGCTGTACGGGCAATTTACGACCTCAGACCCCGAGACTCGTTGAAGGAAAGGTTCAAGGAAATAAATATACTAACAGTGGCTTCTCAATTCATTTATGAAAATATCATGTATATTCGCAAAAACCTGCATCTATTTCCTAAAAAGAGTGACATGCATAATATTAATAACCGGAATAAACATAAACTTGCCGTTTCAAATTTCAGACTGCATAAAGTGGGTAATTCGTTTATGGGAAAATGTATTCGCTTTTTTAAAAAATTACCAAAGTCCATTGCTGAACTGCCTATGTATGAATTTAAATCGCATGTCAAGATGATTTTAATAAAAAAAGGGTATTACACTGTAAATGACTATTTAAATGATAAAAATGTATGGAATTAAATACTGCCGTGCTCGCACAGGTTCATTTTATCTTGTAATGTATATGTTACAGTTAAAACTAGTTAGTAGATAGAACGCGTTTTTCCTAGTTAGAACTAGTTTTTACTTAATGCCTTTGTTAATACTAGAGTTGACTAATGTCTGAATCGAATATCAGTTAAAACTAGTTTCTGCAAGACAAAACGCGTTTTTCCGAAGTAAGTCAGTAAAAACTGTTCCGACCGAGGTTAGAGTTCATCATACCTTATTCTGATTGGCTGCGAAGCATCACCTGATCATCGTCAATTTACCTTTGAGAACTGTTGCTAAGGAAGCAGCCATAGGAACGGGCCAAGGATTTATGCGCTGCGTATGCAAGAAAGGATGTATGTCAAAAAGTTGTCTTGGCAAGAAAAGTGGTTATCTTTGTAATTCTCAATGCCACGATAGTTTGTCTTGCAATAACAAGTAGATCCTCATCCTATTAAATTAAAGTTTGACTGATTAGATTTTATTGTGTGTTTATTAAAAATAATGTTCTTTAACAAAGTTTCTTTTTAAAATTTTATGGTTGTGTTCTGTTGATTTATTTGATTATTTTCTTTACCTACTTATAATTAATATAGTCATCTTGGCAACTAAATTTAAGTCAATGTTCTCTAAAATGTTCCTTTAGTCTTAGACTATTATTATTTGGTTCTCAGTATCTTAGATCTTTTCAATAAATAATTTTAAAACTTATATCTTGTTTTCAATCCCAAATCCGTTTTTCTAGCGCTAGTTTTAACTATAGCTCGATGTGACAACTAGTTTTATCTGAAAATCAAATATGTCAGTGGTAAATTCTAGTTTTAACTGATTATTTCTAGTATTAACAAAGGCATTAAGTAATAACTAATTTTAACTAGGGAAAACCAGTTCTAACGAAAAATTGGTTTTAACTGTAACATATACACACTATTTAAAAAGAGGCTGACAATATTAGTGACCGAGTTTCTTGCGCTGCTTCTTCTCGGCACTAGCCCACAATATTGTCCCGAAGCAGTGGTAGGGTAAAAAAATATATTGGGACGTGTAAAAGAGCTTAATTTAGGCCTATTTACAGAAATAAATTGGTGTTATTGGTTTTATTGGTTTATTAAGCAACTAGACACCTTACACCTAAAGTGTTAAGATCTAAGTGTGCGCACCTAGGTGGCAAGACGGTGGTTCAAATTGTGAAGTCATACTTTCGTCGAGCCGGGTTGCCCGGAGTCGAGGCACTCCCGTCGCCCAATGAAGAATCAACTAAGATGGAGTGGACACGTTAGGGATAATATGTACTGGGTTGCCTAGCAGTCTTTTAATCCTAACTTTCATTCGGATTTCATTCATTTCATTATTTTAGAGACCTCCGTAGCCGTATTCTATGTTGTCTCGTGTCTGGGTGTTGTGGTACCGTCGTTGTTTCTGATTTCTATAACACAGTGCTTTAGCTATTTACCGTAGGATCTAAGCAATGTGTATGATGTTGTCCTAGACATTTATTATTACTTATATCGTTATGATTTATGACATGCAAACAAATTAAATGCCCTAATTTTATTTGATACTAGCCGTTGCCCGCGAATTCGTTCGCGTGGTCTTAAGTTTACGGTCTTAGTATGTATAAAGGTTTTTTGCGAATCTTCTGACAATAATTACTTAACAGAACAAAAAAGAATGCATCCGTTTACGCGTGATGCATTGACCAAGGGAAATAGAGTTTCATTATTATATTTATAGATTACAATATTATTTTATAATATTTAACGTCTGATATAATTTCATAATAAGTAATTTAATTTCAAAACGTTTAACTACCGATTCCTATACATATTATTTACCTACTGTTCTGGTTATAACACCCATTTCATAAAAAACTATCTTGAATAATATTCAAAATATATAGGGTGACCCGTAATTCTATTACATCATGGTAAACAACTTTTGTTCTATGACTTTTGCCCATATAAATAACAAATTATATTCATATTTTTAAGTCATACAACAAAAGTTGTTCACCATAGTAGAATTTGACTGTTACAATTTTACTTGATCAGGGGTTACAAGGTCATCCTTCAGTTACGGGACATCCTTGAAATTACATTTTTTTAAAAAAAACGAGATAAGCATGGATATAACACGGTCTTAAATCCATGGAGATAAGTTACTATGCAAACGTAGGAATCTGTGTAAGTTTTAAAACTCCTTTCAATTAGCATCATTAAATCAAAAAGATCATGCATAAATAAACTTCACTGTTGACACAAATAGTGATGTGCCCTAACGAAATCCAACCGTTTTTTTTTGAAAATCGAGAATTTTTTTAAAGAAAGTTTATCGAATTTTATTCAAATGAACTTATATAAAATAAGAGATATACCTAGGTACTGCAATGTTCTACCGCCATAGTGCCGTATTTAGCTTCTTGACTAGTCTTTTTTTCTTTTTATGGCATTTTACCAATAAAAAGCAAAATAATAACGAAAACTTAACAAAAACAGTAAGTAATCGTTCCGTTTTACGCATCAAATATTTGAAGAAAATCCTATTAATTTATTTGTTAAATCATTAAGCTATGCATTTTGCTAAAATTTTTAGAGGCAATGATTATTGTGTTTTTGCAACGATATAAATTAAAAATATATTTAATAAAATATTGGGTAAAACGGAAAATGACAAGTGTCTTCTTCTTGAAAGGACTATAGTTGTGTGTTGTTGAAAATGTAACGTAACGTAAATTAATTTACCTTCTCGTGGTGACGCATCGAGCACAAACCCTCTAAAGCGAGCAGTAATATGAACCACCTTTCCCCAAAACAAAACAGTAAAGATACAGATTAAAAAATTGCCGAAAATTTTGTCAAACAAATGCTCCGTGTCGTGACGTGACAACATGTAAGTACCTACTCATTGAGTACATCCATCTTTCTCCGAAACTAGTAAGTGATTTTTAACTTACATTTAGTATGAAATGACAAGTCCTGTCAACCAATACGCGTCCATACAGAAAGTACAGATAGATAGATATACTTTATTTCAGTCTAGGCAGTTCAATTTGCACTTGTGAAAGTCAAACATAACATAATAAAGTAAAATCAATAAAAACAACAGCAAAACAAAACATTTTTAACTTTACATTGCAAATACAATAAAATAATGTAGTACAATTAATTGAAACGTCCTAGGTGGAGTCAGACAGTAAATATAATGTTTTTGTCATTTAGAAATTCGTTAATGGTATCATAATTATTTTTTAGAAGATTATATTTTACACAGTTCTTAAATTTAGAAAAAGATAGATCTAAAATGTCCTTGGGTATTTTATTATAAAAACGTATACATTGACTAATGAAAGAATAATTAAACCTTGTGTAACCGAAATTTAGGCATTGCCAGTCTATTTTTACGTCGTGTGTTTATTGAGTGAATGTCACCAACTTACGAGTCTAAATTTTTCCATACGTGTAAAATGCATTCATAATTATATTGCGCCGCCACTTCAAATTTTTTTTCAATTTATTTTGCCTTAAATGGGTCAATTTCAACAAGTCCATTTTTTTGTCATTACGGTGAACTTTTTTATTTATAACTTTTTTTGAAATAAAACCATGTAGTATTGTTATTTATGATATTGTTATGATTAATCTTTACTCGACATCAAATTGAGTTCATATACTTAGGAGATATAGTACTTTAAAATTTTGGTGTCACCGAAATTAAAGAATAGTTCACCGAAATGAAACTTCTCATCACCGACATGAAAAACGCGAGTCACCGCAATGAAATTACTTATGCAGTCACCGAAAAAAACCAAACTGTTACCACGCAACGCACCTAAAATGCTGCTATCCTAGTTCCATAATTACTTACCTACGTTTTGAAGAGTGCTATCACACAGTACAGGTTATCCTTTTCTGATTATACTATAATGGTATTGAAAGTATTAATTAAAATGTACCATACATGGATATTAACTTATTTAAACTTAAATTCATTTAGGAACGTGTGAGAATAAAACAACAAAAATAACAAATATATTGTAATAATCAACCATAAAAACTGAAAAGATAAAAATAATATCAACACATAAGTACCTAATCAGTTACTTTTGGAGTCGGTGCTATCCGATGAGAGTTTGAATGTTTTCGTTTGCACCGACTCCAAAAGTAACTGATTAGGTACTTATGTGTTGATATTATTTTTATCTTTTCAGTTTTTTGAAGTCGGTTTACTTTTTTTTATAAAATTTACTTATTTCATCTATTTTTAGTGATACATACAGTGATCCTTCAACCTGAATCCTCAACAATACGAATCTTTTCAGTGCAAACATAAGTTAACGGCTGAACACCGATTTCATCCCTTATTTACCCACCTTAGAGGTGAAATTTTTCCAAAAAATTTTCAATATACCATCTTTAAAGTATAAGCTATTCTATAAAGAAAGAATCATCACAATCGGTTCACAAATGCCGAAGATATTGGGCAACATAGGTACAAAAATCAGTTGGCACGGATGGAGTTCATGCAAAGTTTGATGATTTTCTTATAGATCACATCATCAGAACATGATCAAATTTATATGGGACCATTCCGAAAGTATTCCCTTTCGAACAAAAAAAGAAGTATTGAAATCGGTTAACCTGGTAACGAATGATCGCTGAACATACATAAAAAAAATATTTAAAAAAAAAACAAAGATACTGACGAATTGAGAACCTCCTCCGTTTTTGAAGTCGGTTAAAAATATACAGGTTGCACCCTTTCCATGTTCAAAGGGTCCAAACTCTACAGCCTGCTGACTATCCACGCAGGATTGCATTCTACAGAATCATGTTAAATAAAATAAGGGAGGACCTGCAATTTTTCAATAAAATGTTGTGAACGGATGAATCCTCATGCCGGAAAGATGGATATCTCAACATCCACAATCTACATAGCTAGCAAGTAGAAAACCCACATTTGATGAGGGAAGATCGGTCCCAAGTTCAATTTAAAGTTAACTTGTGGACTGGGATTATTGGCGGACAGGTGATCGGGCTATATGAACATCCAGCTACACTGAATAGTGAAATTTACCTAAATTTTTTACAAAATGATTTACCCGGCATGCTAGGAGATATCAGTTTAGAAGTGAGGCGGAGAATGTGGCTTAAAAATGATGGGTGCCCAGCTCACTACGCAATAGTAGTAAGAAATTATTTGAATCAACACTACCCACAGAGGTGGATAGGCCGGCTCGGCCCTATTTTATGGCCACCCAGATCGCCGGATCTTTTCCCTTCCCCCTTTTCCCGATCCGAATCCCTTGATTTTTTTTTTATTGCGGATGTCTGAAAGACCTTGACTACGCGAGACCAGTATCCTCAATAACAGAGTTGCGGACTCGCATACAAAATGCAGCTGCATACATAAAAACGTCTGGTTACGCGAGCCGCATCAAATATCTATATATGTATATAAAAGAAGAAACTGACTGACTGACTGACTGACTGACATATCAACGCACAGCCCAAACAGCTGGTGCTAGAGATTCCAAATTTGGCATGTAGGTTTCTTATAAGGTCTAGGGGTGCACTAAGAAAGGGTTTTTCAAAATTCACCCTCTAAAGGGGTGAAATGGGGGCCCAAAGTTTGTATGGGGAAACAAGATTAGTTAGACTATTTTATTCGAAACTTCACAGGAGTATTCCTAACAATAAATGATTAAACACGTGTTTCAGGTTTTTTGCGAAATCTACCCCTAAAGGGGGTAAAAGGGGTGACAAAATCTGAAAATCAACATGAGTATTGTTTCTATGGTTTATCGGGTCGCTGATTACGAAAACAACAACAATTTTAAAATAAAACTTTGCGGACCTAAAATATCATCCCCCTATTGGGGTGCGATGGGGTTGAAATGTCTAAATATCAATATGGGTGTCGATTTTATGGTTTTTTGGGATGTTAATTACGAAAATGACATCGATTTGGAAATTTAATATTGTGGACATAAAAAATTCTTGAATTCACACCTTAAGTAGGTGAAAAGGGGAAAGAAACTTTGTATTTCAGTTATCTATTTATATAAAATGGTAAACTGACTAATTGTTGATATATCAACGCACAGCCTTACCTTATACAGTGTAGACATCCATTAAGAAAGGTTTTTTTTGGAAATTATAGCCCTAAGGGGGTAAAATAGGGGATGAAAATTTAATGAAAGCATATCAGTTTCAAATAATAATTTTCAAATTTTGTATTATGGTGACGATTGAAAATAAATTTAAGTATTACAGCGTTCTTGATTATTCAACCCCTGAAGGGGTGAAAAAGGATATTAAGAATGTGTCTTGAAAGTCCTTCATTTTTAAAGTTATAATCACTAAACTTATGTTTATAGTAAACTTACTCAATACATTGTTATTTTCACTCGGCTGCCGTAGGAGGGTTATGTTTTTCGAGCGTATGTATGTGTGTTTATAAGTTTTTGGCACGCTCTACATCCTAAGCCGTTAGAGATGTATTTCATCATATGAGATTCTTCTCAGTTGTGGAAGTGACATAAAGCATATCGTTTTCCGGAATTCCCATGGGACATAGGAATTACGCGGGGAACTCTGATCTCTAATGCTACTTACGTGATTTCAACCCTTGATGAAGGTCTGCTTTTAGATTAGTTTAATTGCTGTTGAAGTGTTCCAGAGACGTCGCCTGGGGTCTACGGGGGCCAAAATTTTGTTTATTTCGAGCTAGGACGCACCGTTTTCGAGATATCAAGGCGCTGCGCGTACACGACGTAGCAGGGCGGGCCGGACAATTTTGCCGCGAACAATAGACGAAAGGGAATCGTATACTGCAACGCACACGGCGGTCAATAAGACTGCGCCGCTAGTGCCCGCCCCGCACCGCGGCTGCCCGCCGTGGATCGCACAAACCAGTTTGTATACACTAACGCAGACGGCGGAGCGGGCGACTAGCTTAGTCTGCGTCGCGCGCTCTACTAGAATGGTTGTCCTGAACTGACCGTCGTGCACGTTGAGTACAAGGCGCGGGCAGCCGCGGGCATCGATGAGCAGACGCGGTCTTTATTGCTTCACGGTCAAAAAGGCCGCACCACTGCGGTGTATGCGCAGCACCTTACTCCATTCTGTATTAATTAATCTATATACATATATAAAAGGCAAAAGTGATTAACTGATGTATCAACGCACAGCCTAAACCGCGGGTTCTAGAGATTCTAAATTTGACACGTAGGTTTCTTATAAAATCTGGTCACTAAGAAAGGATTTTTCAAAATTCATCCCCTAAAAGGGTGAAATGGGGATCCAAAGTTTGTATGGGTAAACAAGATTAGTCAGACTCTTTTGTTCAAA
This sequence comes from Anania hortulata, assembly GCA_963576865.1. Taxonomy (NCBI): domain Eukaryota; kingdom Metazoa; phylum Arthropoda; class Insecta; order Lepidoptera; family Crambidae; genus Anania; species Anania hortulata. Next base: position 7,333,766 of record OY756400.1, read on the forward strand.
ACTTCTCAGGAGTAAGTTCTCCTTACGATAAATGAGTAAACATGTGTTTCAGATTTTTTGAAAAGTCAACTCCTAAAAAGGGGAAGGGGGCTGACAAAGTCTGAAAATCAACATGGGTATTGTTTCTATGGTTGATCGGGTCGCTGATTACGAAAACAACAACGATTTCAAAATGTAACGTTGCGGACGTGAAATTCCATCTCCCTTATTGGGATGCGATGGGGTTGAAATGTCTATCAATATTGTTATTTTAATAAAAAAATAATAAAAACCAGACATAAAGTTTAAGAGATACAGAAAACATAAGCTTATTATACCTTTTCGGAAAATAGAACAACTAAGAATTTTTTTAAGTTAATGGGCACGATGAGCGCCATACATTTTTTTAACATGATAGTTGACCAAACATGAGGAAAAATAATTTTGTTTTTTTTTTGGAACATTGTTTTTTTGAAGCACTTCGTGATTAGCTAGCTCAATTTTAACCATTGTTATTGATAGCTTTTAGAAATAAAAAAAAACTGAATTAGAAAAAGTCCGTATTTGTAAAAATGGCACATTAAAAACTAACCGAAAGTGGCATTTTAAAAAAAAACTAACTCAATTATCTTGAAAACCGAGATATTTTTACTAAAGTCAAAATTTGAGATTAGAGGTCTTGACGAAACCTATCGACAGTTAAAGGTTTATCCATTGTTTCTGGGACACCCTGTATATCTTTACAACTTTTTCAGATTCTTATTTTAAAAGATTTTAATTATTAGTTTTGATAACACAAAGATACTGTAATCTACAGGGTGTAACGAAAAGGTGAAATAAAACTTTAAGGGGTTATTCTACGGCTAAATTACATCAACTTTTTCTATGGGACCAACATCGAAATCGCAAAAAAAACAACACTTTCCCATACTAAAACGCGACCAGCTGGCATCAGTTTGTATGAAAACGTCAATTTTTTTTTTTGAGATTTTGATGTTGGTCCCATAGAAAAAGTTGATGTAATTTAGCCGTAGAATAACCCCTTAAAGTTTTATTTCACCTTTTCGTTACACACTGTATAATGTAAAATAAAACAAACGTAATCTCTTGTTATTTGTCTTCACAAAATCTTATTATTACACTTAGTCATTAATAAATCAGGTAGCACAAAAATCTATCTTTTGGATGGGGACACGACTCTAGCAAAAATATTTCGGAATTTAAACAACAAAGGTTAATATTTCGGAAACCGATCACTGAATCGAAAAATGGTCTTCACAACCTCGCAATATATTTGAAAGACCCATCCAACGATACCCCAAACGATGGGGTAGACTAAAAATAAATAATTCATCCCTTCTTTACGAGTAGGGGAGATACCCTAGAATTTTTGTTTTCAAGATATTATTGTACCATTCTGTCGGCGTGTTTAATGTTTATACTCGTGCAAAATTACAGCTTCCTAGTACAAACAGTATCTGTGCTAGGCCGTGGACTGACAGACGGACATGGCGAAAGTATAAAGGAACCCCCTTTCGTACCATTTTGGTACGGAACCTAAAAAAGCACGTGTTCAATATTTTTGAATTACGTTTAAAGTGGACTAATTATCATAATTTAGTCAAATAGCCTATTGCCCACGCGAGCAACAACTGAGGTTATTCTTTTAACTAGTAGCTACATTTTAGTCCCCAAAACAAATATATTCCTTGTGCAACTAAAATGTAACAAAAGAAATTATGGTCTGTTTTTCACCGAAGTGAAATAATTTGTCACCGGAATGAAAAAAAAAAACACCGAGATGAAGATAAAAATCATCGAAATGAACAACTTCTCACCGAAATGAAAAAAAAACACCGAAATGATATTTTTTCTCATTTCGGTGTCAATTTAGGTCACCGAATTCACCGGAATGAGATCACCGTCATGAAAAACAGCCAATAGAAGTTAACACTACAAGCACAGTATTTATGATAGAAATAAATTGATACTACCTACTTGATCGGGCGACATTAAGTAAAAGTACATATATTTAATAAACATATCGGATCATTGGATCACAACTTTTATCCACTCACGTGAATGAAAAAAAAAGCGGTCCCAAGTCACCGGAACCCACTACTTACGTTTTTGGTGGGAACACCAGACAAGCAACACGCGTCCTCTCACATCAAGCGCTTAGGCGTCCCTGGTGCGCAAGTTTACTGCGCAGTAGCGAGAAGCTAGTGTTGTTGGATGCCTAGATATTTGCGTACAACGAAAATTCACCGCGGTGAAAAATCTAATTTGGACACGTGAATTTGTACTTACCATTCATTAAATACAACAGATTTTGTAATGAAGTTTCCGCAATAAAGTACTGCCACTATTTAGGATTTAAATAAAAAAAAGGAAATCCCTAAAAAATCAACTGTTTTTATTATAGGATTAAAAGTATACTGAAAAACAAATTGTGCCGCTTCACCGGTATGAAAAACTTAGGTGTTTATATATTTTTTTTCCTTATTAGCGACAATCATAATGGAAAAATATTTGTAGGCTGCTGTAGGAGACAACACTTTTCATCTAAAAAAAAATATTACAAGTTAAAAGTGCCATCCTGCACTAGCAGTTTCAGCCATGCCGTTTACGATTTGGTGCTGGGAAAATCACCCATATAGGGTATGTAAGTGTTGTTGTCATACAGTTAATGTAGCCTTATAGACCTATTTAGCCATATGAGATACAGCATGCAAATTTTTATCTTACACTAAGTTTGATAACAAATTACTACAGATCTTTAATGTACAACTCAATGTAAATTATATAATTCAATAAAATTCATTATCAAGGTCAGTAAATATTATGTTAGATTAAAACTCCAATAAATTCATGTCAATATATATATTTATTTTAATGATCTGTCTAAGGCCTAAGTACAATAAACCTTCAGAATATTACAATCTAGCCTAACTAGACTAATGGGTAATTTAATTTTGACCTAATCTAAATATAGTTGATAAGTTATAGTTAAGAACGTGTCCATTATTACTTTTCTTATTATCACTAATTATATTAAGGGGAAGACACATTGTTCACAAGTCTTTAAAAATAGCAGAGAGCTATACACACTATCACTGCAGTAACTCAAAAGGTTTTGTTCTTTTAAGTCTTTTCACTATGTCCGTGCTATCGAGGAGCTGGATTGCCTCGACATTCACATGGTGGTGAAGTCTCTTTTCGTGAGCTTCTGCATACTTTTTTATAACATTCTCTACAAACTCCATTTGAAGGTCCCGGTGGAGATTGTTATTTCTTATATACCAAGGTACCCTTACGATGTCCCTAAGTACTTTGTTCTGGAAGCGTTGTATGATTTGAGAGTTGCTTTGTTTGGTACAGCCCCACAGCTGTATACCATAGGTCCATACTGGCATAAGAACCTGTTTATACAAAGTAAGTTTATTTTGTATTGACAGGGAGGAGTGCCTCCCCAACAGCCAATAAAACTTTTTGTAGCGAATCTCTAGCTCGGCCCTTTTTTTCTTGACGTGAGCTTTCCAGCGAAGCTTTGTGTCGAAGGTTATGCCCAAATACTTTGCAGTATTTTCATGTGGTATTTTTTGGCCATTAACTAACACCGGGTGGTACTTTGGGGTTTTATTTGTAAAGTCAATATGAACTGACTTAGTCTCATTGAGCTTGATTCGCCATTGTTTTGTCCAATCATATACTCGGTTAATGACAGTTTGAGCATGCTCTGTTGCTGCTTTGTGACTCTCTCCTATGGTCATAATGGCAGTATCATCAGCAAACGTGGCAATTGTGCTGTTTTCTATTTCAGGAATATCACAGGTATAGAGAAGGTACAGGACCGGACCCAATACACTACCCTGTGGTACACCAGCATTTATTAGTTTTAGTTCAGAATAAGTATCTTCTTGTCTTATTCTAAACACCGGTTTGTTATATATGACTCTAGTATTGCTGTAAACTGCTTTGGTAGCATTTTGCTAAGTTTATATATTAGACCTTCATGCCACACTTTATCAAAAGCTTGTGCGACGCCTAGAAATATAGTGGTGCATACTTTTCTATCTTCCAAAGTTTTCTCGATAGTATTAACTATTCTATGGACTTGATCTATAGTGGAATGCTTTTCCCTAAATCTAAACTGATGATCGGGAATAAGTTTTTTTTCTGTATAATCAGTTTTAGTCTTTTGAGTAATAGTTTTTCAAAAAGTTTTGACATGTCAAATAAATCTAATAAATCAAATAAATAAATCACTGTAAGAATGTTAATTGTTTTAAATATTTCTCTTAATGAATCGCGACTCTTTAGTCAATATATAAATGTAATAGCTCTCTTCTGTAAGATAAATATCATCTATATATCAGCAGCCTGTCCCCATAGCAAAATCCCGTAGGTCATCACACTATGAAAATAAGCAAAATACACTTGCCTTGCTGTCTCGATATCGGTAAGCTGTCTAATCTTTTTTACCGCATAGGCCGCTGAACTTAGAGAGTGCGCGCACGGGAGACTTTTGTCGCTGGGACAAAAAAGTTTTTGTCTCTGTCGCGTCGCGTCTCCAAAGAGGGGTGCGCGCACGAAGGAGACAGAGACGAAACTTTTTTTTAAAATTCGAAGCGTCATTCGCTTGTAATGTAGAAATTTTTTTTTTTAATTTTATAATTGTGTTTTACGGCTCTGGGTTCCAGCCCTTTAAAGCCTGGAGCCTTTTAATACATGGAGAGCAGTGCTGCCAGACGTGGGATAAATAAGCTAGATTCACAATATTTTGGAATGTAATGCAATAGAAAAAATAATAATGTATCGCACGATAAATATACGAAAATCCGTGACATTTTGCTCAGTTAAGTAAAAGAAAATTTTATGAAATTTCAATCTGCGTATTTGAATACATTTTATCTTTATTTGGACAACTTTGACTCTGACAGCAGGATAGTAAATATAATTTCTTTGCACTACGAAAGAGATAGACTTTTAGCGTAAAAATATCTGCAATTTTTTAATCTGTATCTGTACTTTTTTATTTAAGCGATAGTTAATAGGAGTTGTCATTTCATACTAAATGTAAGTGAAAAATCACTTACTAGTTTCGGAGAAAGATGATTCGTATTTGCGGCTCTTTAGGGTATGTGCTCGATGCTTGTGCAGTAAGTACTGCAGTAATTTAGTTAACAAAAACTTGTAATTTTAAAAAGTAATCAAGTAACATGATTTAAACTTTTGAGCCGTATATTCTGTTCTTTTACTAGTAAAATCTAGATTCGGTATTTACAAATACAGTAATTTTGTTAACCGGGGACGCGATAACACGATAATTTTGCAGTAAAACTAGGATAATTCTTAACCTATGAATCTGGCAACACTGGCGGAGAGACACAATTTTGTCCAATGTTTTTCATTTAACTAAAAAACATTGGTTTTTATTTCGAAATTTATGGTCGATGGTCTTAGAAAAAGTTGTGTTTGAGCACCAAAACAAGACACTGAGTATTTGGATTTACATGTTGTTTAATTATTTTTATTTGTGAGGTCTAGAACCCAGAGCCGTAAAACCCAGTATTTAAAAAAAAACAAAGACACAATTTTGTCACCCGTGCTGGTCAGTGAACAAAAAAGTCTCCCAGTTGTCGCGTCGCAACGTGCGCGCACCTCCATACTTAACAGAGGACTTGATATGAGAGACAAAAACGTCGCAGCGACAAAAGTCTCCCGTGCGCGCACTCTCTTAGTTTAACTGATGAGTGTTTTATGTCAGCACTAGACTTGTAAATTGACGGTCATATGCTATAAGCGTCCTTCATTTATGATAAATGCTCGGTCACATTGGACATTTATTGTCACGATGGTCACATATATTTTTTAGTATAAACTAAAAAAAAGAAGAATTCCTTTAAAGTAAGTCTTAAATGTTATGTATTTGACAGTAAAAACATACAATAAAACATGTAATTTGATCTGGATTGAACAAAAACAAAAACTTACACGTGACGCTTTTTAGCTTGTTCGTGCAGAAAGATAAATTAATTTTAGAAATTTCATTTCGTTATAGATCATCCCTACTAAAGTCTGTCTTTCTTATAATAATTCACTTATATGTGATTTTTTTTTTTATAGTTTGTCAATAGAATTGATTGTGACGTTAGTGACAATAAATGTCCAAAATGTCCGGTCCCATGAGAAAATGTCCAATTTGCTCGGTCATATTGGTCAGACATTTATAACGTGACGGACACTACAACTCTAGTCAGCACCCCATTGGAGCTTAGTATCCAATGTAATACCTAAGAAGGTTGTTGTTTCCTGAGGGTTTAAAACTTCGTTATTTAATTTAACCATTACATTACTTTTGCGTACATTGGGTAAGGTAAATTTTAAACAATTAGTTTTTTTTGCATTCAATAGTAAATTGTTGGCTGTAAACTATTTCAGTAATAGTTCCAAAGTACTATTTACAACGTTATTATTTGGTTGTTTCCTATCAAATTTAAAAATCAGGGAAGTATCGTCAGCAAATAATACAATGTCAAATCTATTCTTGACTAGGCTTGACAAATCATCAATATAAACCGTAAACAGAAATAGCCATAGAATAGAACCTTGCGGTACGCCCATTGTAATTAAAGAGCCGTCAGACCTTTCTCCATTAATATATACTTGCTGTGTTCTTTCAGCAAGATATGACGATAACAGCCCTAAAGCCAAGTTGGCCACGCCATAATGTTGTAGGTAGCTTATAAAGCAGAGTTTTATCATCATCATCATCATCATCATTTCAGCCATAGGACGTCCACTGCTGAATTTTCAGATTGGCCGGTTGAAGCGGCCTGCATCCAGTGTCTTCCTGCGACCCTTACCAGGTTGTCTGACCACCTTGTGAGTGGACGTCCTACGTTGCGCTTGCCGGTACGCGGCCTCCATTCTAGAACCTTTCTGCCCCATCGGCCGTCAGTTCTACGTGCTATGTGCCCCGCCCACTGCCACTTCAGCTTGCTAATCCGTTGGGCTATGTCAGCGACATTTGTTCGTTTACGGATCTCCTCATTTCTGATTCGATCTCGCAAGGAAACACCAAGCATAGCCGTTTCCAAAACACGCTGTGCGACCTTGAGCTTTATTATGAGGCCCATAGTGAGAGGCCACGTTTCAGTTCCATATGTCATCACTGGTAACACACACTGGTTGTAGACTTTCGTCTTAAGGCACTAAGGTATTTTGGACGAGAAGACATGGTGTAGTTTCCCGAACACTGCCCAGCCGAATTGGATTCGACGATTGACCTTCTTCTCAAAATTGGATCTACCCAACTGGATAACTCGTCCTAAGTAGACATATTTGTCAACAATTTCGAGAGTAGAGCTCCCAACGGATACTGGGTAGGGCGCAACATGGGCATTCGACATGAGCTTGGTTTTGTCCATGTTCATTCGCAGGCCTACTTGTTGGGAGACTCGAGTAAGGTCATTGAGCATTGTGCTGTGGTCTTCAAGCGATTCTGCCATGACCACAATATCGTTGGCAAATCGAAGGTGAGTGATGTACTCGCCGGTGATGTTGGTGCCAAATCCTTTCCATTCCAGGAGCTTGAAAGCGTCTTCCAATGCAGCGGTGAACAGTTTCGGAGATATAACATCTCCCTGTCTTACGCCTCGCTGCAGAGGAATCGCCTTCGTGCTCTGCTCCTGTACACGGACCGACATGGTGGCGTTTTTGTATAAACACTTCAACACCTCGATGTACCGATAGTCAATATGGCACCGCTGGAGAGACTGTAGCACTGCCCAGGTCTCGATCGAATTGTTACCTCGATGTTGGAGTGGACTGTAGTTCTTAAGGTAGGTACGTGTTGACTGTTATATTATATTAAAGAAGACCGCTGAGTTAAATTCACATATTTATTTATCACCAACCACAATACAGAATACACTTTTATAACGAGACAGATCGAAGAGAACAAAAAAGAATCGAAAATAAATGTCATAGACAAAGTTTTTATGTTGAGTTTCCAACACGAATTAAAGGCCTTCTCATAGTCCACGAACGCTAAGCATAGTGGCAAGTTATACTCCTCGGTCTTCTGTATAATTAGAGTTTTATGATCCATGCCATTAAAGGCCTTTGATAAATCACAAAATATACCCAAAGCGTCTTTTGAATACTCCCAAGCATCCATTATAGACCTGATCAAAGCAATACCCGCATCAATTGTGGATCGGCCTTTAGTGAACCCAAATTGTTGTTTATGAGTAAGACCTTTTTGAATAAAATGACATTGCAATTGATGCAGTAGAAGTCTCTCAAATACCTTGCTTAAAGTGGGCAATATAGAAATTGGTCTATAATTAGTTGGATCTAGCCTACTCCCTGATTTAAACAGTGGGATGACCTTGCTTAACTTTATGATTTGGAAAAATGACTGCATCTACACAATTATTAAAAATGACCGATAGATAAGGAGATACTTATATACAGATAAAAAATTACGGAAACGTCGAACAAATCATATGACATTTCTACTTTATAGCGTATTTGCACTGATCAGGTAAAACTTCGTATGTGCTCCATGAACACATAGTTTTACCTGGATCAGTGCATGAACATATCTACCACTGATCAAGTAAGAGAGTGCGCGCACGGGTGACTTTTGTCGCTGCGACGTTTTTGTCACTCATATAGTATTACTTGTTCAGTGCTCATATCAAGTCCTCTGTTATTTATTTGCGACGCGACAACTGGACTGGAAGACATTTTTGTTCGCCGACCAGCACGGGTGACAAAATTGTCTTTGTTTTTTTTTAAATACCTACTGGGTTTTACGGCTCTGGTCTAGACCTCACAAATAAAAATAATTGAACAACATGTAAATCCATATACTCAGTGTCTTGTTTTGGTGCTCAAATACCACTTTTTTTAAGACCATTGAAATTTCAAAATAAAAACCAATGTTTTATATTTATATGAAAAACATCGGACAAAATTGTGTCTCTCCGCCAGTGCTGCCAGATTCATAGGTTAAGAATTATCCTAGTTTTACTACAAAATTATGGTGTGTTATCGCATCCCCAGTTAACAAAATTATTGTATTTGTAACTACCAAATCTAGTAAAAGAACAGAATATACGGCTAAATAGATTAAACCTTGTTACTTGTTTAATTTTTAAAATTACAAGTTTTTGTTAACTTAATTACTGCAGTACTTACTGCACAAGCATCGAGCCTAAACATACCCTAAAGAGCAGCAATACGAACCATCTTTCTCCGAAGCTAGTAAGTGATTTTTCACTTTCATTTAATATGAAATTACTACTCCTACTAACTATCGCCTGAACAAAAAAAGTACAGATGAAAAATGGCAGAATTTTTACGCTAAGAGTATCCCTGTCGTAATGCAAAGAAATTCTATTTACTTACTATCCTGCTGCCAGAGTCAGAGTTGTCCAAATAAAGGTAAAATGTATTCAAATACTACACAGATTATAATTATTTCATAAAATTTTCTTTTACTTAACTGAGCAAAATATCACGGACTATCGTAGATTTATCGTGCGATACGTTATTATTTTTTCTATTGCATTACACTCAAAAATATCGTTAATCAAGCTTATTTATCCCACGACTGATGACGACTGGCAGTACTGCTCTCCATATACTTCACATTCCTAAACGCGAATGACGCTTCGAATTTTAAAAAAAAATTGTCATAGTCTCTGTCTCCTTCGTGCGCGCACTTCTTTAGACATATATTAATCTGTGCGCGCACTCCTCTTTGGAGACGCGACGCGACAGAGACAAAAATTTTTTTGTCGCAGCGACAAGTCTCCCGTGCGCGCACTTTGTAAAACTACGTTAGAATACCTACTATACCCATGGCATTGTTGTACCGTAGTAAATCCATGAGTCTAGGTCGTACTCTAGAAGTATGTCTACATACTTCTAGGTCGTACTCATTGTCGTACTGTAAATACTTTACATAGTTCATGTTGTATGTACACTAACTTCACTAGGTTGTACCAGGGGGTGTCACTCCGCGTACATTTTGTAATAAAATCATTTAATTTCTTTACTTATTTGTGTTTTATTTTGTTAGAAATACCCAGTTAATCGCCCATTTGTGCATAATAAACTAAACTCAACATAAATAAGCTGCCAGCTCTCAGACTACGGTTATGGCGCGTCATCAAGGTACTATCGTTCTTCTTTAATTCCATTAGTCTTTAAGTACGTAATAAGTAATAATTAAAATAAAAATCCTTAATTAGTTTTCCAGAAACAATATTAGGAACAGGATAGGATAATGTTTACAAAGGAATACCTACACCCGTGGGAATCGAACACACGACATTCAGATGGAATTTGTATGTTTACAGAATCAAATTTTAAATCTACTTAATTATCTTAAAACTAATAAATCAACCTAAGTACAAAAACTTCTCAAATGACAACCCCGTGCCGCCGTTCGCAGCTCGGTCATAAAACTGGGGCGCGCAAAGAATATTCACGGTTCGCGCGCGGTTCTAAGTTTCAATTTTGCTTGCAGGCGGGTAGCTCTGGCGAGTCTAGGTATATTTTTATACCTAAACCTGACTTTTGGTAGGGAGTGTCTTCTGTACGGTAGTACTAAGTATTCTGTGGTTGTACTCAGAGTAAACTAAATATGTACTCGCATCCACAGATTAAAGAGAGTATGGCTCGACATCACTAGTTTAATTGACAGAGAGAAACTGACGCCAAAAGCCGTAAAACTAATAAAAAAAAGAATTGACATTGTCACAGACAAACAAAATCATAGATTTATGAACAAAATAACAGCTGTTCTATCAAAATTACAAAGCTTTAAAAATAAAATCTCAATTATATTAAACATAGCTAAGTATTTAAAAAACATGCCTGAAGAATCTAAGAAAACTCAGTAAGGAACAAATAACTTATCTATACCGTGCACTTGCTCAACACAACTAGGATCATACGTAAAATAACCTGTGCTAATAGCTGCATATAATTATTTGTTCAGGCATCAAAAAGGACGTAATGACGTTAAGGAACAGAGGAAACCGCGGCAGGCCCGACATCAAGAAGCATCTCATGACAAAAAACATGAAAAGAAGGCTGAAGAAACTAAAGGTAGGTACTTCTTTACTGGTGGTTGTGACGTTACAAGTGAATAACTTTTGATTACTAGGATTAAACACGTGCAAATGTGGATTGACCTGAATTTCAAAACTCCAAGCTATTATGCATGCCACATATTCTTTCTTACCCCAACCAGCCCTGATCAAGCCAGAAGGTTAGCAGCTTTTCCAGACTCCTGGAGGCTTCTGGCAGTGCATTGATGTGGTGTTTCTTCTGCCTCCACACATCCTCTGCATGTGGGGCTATCTGTCACACCTATGTTAGGTTGTGTTTCTTCAGTTCTTTTGTGCAACCATGTTTTTATTTGGGCCTAAGGTATGAGTAGTACTGGTTCCGGTCTGTTTACTAATGCCTATGACCCTCTTATGTCCAGTTCATCTGCTGAGTCATTACCCAGTAAGTTGCTCTGTCCTTTGATCCATTTCAGTTACTCTGTTCATCTTCGCAATGGATCTCTAACACCTACAGCCTTTTGTACTTAGGAGGAACGGACACAGACAGTTAGTAAAAGGATCCTGTTAGCAACCTTTGAGTACAGAACCCTAAAAATGACAATGCAAAAATATACTTTCTGATATGTGCACCCAATACTTACATGACAAACTAGCTACAGACCAGTTTTTACATTAACTTACTTACTAATGGCTATGAGCGTAGCCATGTCAACTTAAAATGGAGAGAAAGGAAGAATCATGGAACCTGACTTCTTGCCGAAATTGACCATGTGGTGCATAGGTACCTATCTAAAAGTGTATAAAAATGTGGGTTAATTCACTATTGTGCTGACACCTTTATTTTAATTCTGTGTTTATGCCAGCCATTGGCATGTTTCTCTCCTCAGAACTTCTAAATGCAGGTGGAGCTATTGTCTTACACTATACTTGCAAACTAATTAAAATGTCTAGTTCCAGTACCACAAAAGCCAGTGTATGACGATCCTGGTCCAGAATTCTACAAAAACCTGAAAAGGGAAACAGATGAAATCCTTAAGATAACGGAGGAAGCTAATTCAAAGTACAAGAAAAAAGAGATTCAGAGCAACTGGGCTAAGTATGAAATGCCCATTGAAAGTTACGATGAGTATGAGGAGCAAGAAAATATGGGAGCTGACTATGAAGTAAGCTTGCTAGTTGTAATACATGTCGTGCTTGAGAGATTTTACCTAATTTGGGTGTTGTGACTAGAGATGTACTGTTCCTGTGTACATTCTCCATCCTTAAATGGGGAATGCACATCTCTAGTTGTGACACACTGGAGCACAAAGTAATTACCTAATGACCATCATCATCATTATCATTTCAGCCATAGTACGTCCACTGCTGAACATAGGCCTCCCCCAATGACTATCATTGCCAATACTCGCCACGCTTGACGAGCCCAGTTTTTTATAAGATTTCGCACGCAGACGCTGCTGCCCGTCTCGTGCTACAGGAGTTAGTCGCCTCTTACGACACGCCTCCTGTTGCCGGTGGGGAAATGTATTCTTTAAGTCAACTATGGTCATATAGTTGACTAATAAATAATGCCATGGATAAGATCATCTCTTTATTAATCTAAAAAATTATAAATATAAAATGTAGGGAGTTTTTGTTTAACTGGCAGGTATGTCAGCAAAAAAATGGGCAAGACAATTAAAAAAATCTTCAGTTACAGTCATCCAGCATTCATGAACAACTCCAGTATATTATAAGTGGGTTATTTTTACTTTTCAGAAACTTATAGAAGCTCCTCTATCTGTAGGTGGGCATTTTCAATTTAAACATGAAAAATCTTGGGACGCTGACACTGGTCCTTCACCGTATGACAAATATTTTGAAATAAACATGGACAATTTATTTCTCAGTATATCGACAGTACCATTTCATGAACGCATCAACATAGATAAATCTATCTTTAGTGAGTCAGATATATTGAGTATGAATAACAGAGCGACAAGATATAAACAAAAATATTACAATGACAAAACATATACTACTCCAGAGTTAAAAGTTCAGGACTCAATTCTTAGTAGCCTAGCTGAAAATAATAACAAGATAGATTATAATGAAACAAAAGATGTGAAAGAGTTAGATGTTAAAGATAACATAGAAGTTTTAGAACAAACAAGCTCTAGCCAAGCCAGTACAAAACAAGATTTGGAAATTAATGAAACAAAAGTTACTGATGATAACACTAACATAGAGTTAGAATTTGAGACACTGAAAGTTACAATACCACAGTTGAAAGAACTATCAACTTGTAAAGAAGATGATTTAATTTCAGGAGATACAATTATGAAACCACAAGATTTAGTTATAGAGAACATTGAAATTCCTGACCTAAGAGAAGGTATGTTTATGCCTACATAATTTATATATTGTTGTAGTTAGAACTTCTAACAGCATTGTCATTATATTTTAGTCTCCATAGATATTATAACTGTGTAAATAAGACTCAATTGGAAAGACTATTTTACTAATCTTGATTTATTTCCAGCTACTACAGAAAAACAACCAAATCAAGATGTACAGAAAAATCCTATCATAGAATCTTCAGAGGACTTAGAAAAGTGGCTTGATGACTTTTTAGATGGTTAAGGAATAAAATTGATATATCAGTAGGTACTTACTGCAAACCTAAAACTGCTTAGGTACAAAAAATCTGTTACTTAATCTACTGTCATTACATTGAGTCATCTTTTGTTGCTTCGCTCTTTTTCTTCTATGCCCCTCGCTCTCTTGCCAATGCATCAGGGCCATCTTTAACCTTTTAGGTGCCCTGGGCATATAGAATAATGCTGTGCTTCGCGCACCTTCGGATTCTCAGATTTACAGGTTCATAATTCATGTAATGGATGTACGGGAGCGAAGTAGACTAGAGGGCCTAGTGTTATTTTACGTTGAAATCGTTTGAAAAGTAAACGTGAACTTCATGGCATTCAGCCCCCACCACTAAAACACGATATAATATAGCGATATATCGACACTAACTTTAAAAATATGATAGACATAGCCGCCATGTTAATTTTTTTATCAAAACAGCGCTCATAACATGTGACGTCGATTCAACATGGCGGCTTTATCTATCATATTTTACAGTCGGTGTCGTTATATCGCCATATCATCATATCGTGTTTTAGTGGTGGGGGCTGAATGCCATGAAGTTCACGTTTACTTTTCAAACGCTAGGGGGGGCTGGATTTCACATTGTGCGACACAAATCAGTGTTTACGTTAGTTAAATAAATAAAAAAAAGAGTAAAACTCGGAACCTTTCGATTTATACTAATTTTAAATCTTTATCGCGTGGCAATAATTACCAAACCGTTCTAATTCCGGGGCTAGATTCGATTTTCTCGGACAATTCTATGTAATGTAACGATTCTGCGAATGCTTGATTTTCATAGCAACTAATACGAATACAAGCAGTTAAAAGTATTAAATGGCATTAAGTCCACCTTTTGTACGAATTTATTTATGTGCAATAAAGTTTAAATAAAAAAAATATATATTTTAACTAAAAGTTGAACTATTTATTAAGTTTATCCATCGGTATGTTTTGTTTGTAATTCGAGTGATCTGTAATAAAAATAATTTATTAAAAATATGCGCTTTTTGTGACTAAGTAGTTGCTGAAAAAAAAAAGTTATACCAAGGCTATATGGGGAACAGTGACTTATATTAAAAATCAAAATCTTCCTTCATAGTCGGTCCGTGACTCCGTTTAAGTCTCCTGGATGATGAGCCCTCTTGTCATCACCGACCTGCATGCATTGTGGAATGGCACTATTAGCCTTTACTATATTAAGTCTGACCACCGAATTGATGTTCGGCGGCGTAGTTTTTTCCCGCTAAAATAGCATTTTCGAGGTAGTAATATAAATAGGTAGTCAGTTAAAATTTAAATACTGAGATAGGTGGTCTTTGTCGCCTCTTTCTCCGGTCAGGATATCCTTTTCGAGATAATTAAGCGGTTTTAAAATTGAAATACTTACTAGCGTGATTTTTAAAACTAGTAGTAGATTTTTTTTAACAATCACCAATTATCTAGCCCCATATGCAAAGCTTGTCTATAGCGACTAGTTACAAAAAAAACATACTTAAATATACCATTTATTTTATGAATTTATAAACATCCATGACTTGGATGGAACAAATGTTCGTACTCATTACAGAAAACATTAGCTCCTTGTAGGATTTGAACCCGCAACCGCCTGGCTTTTAGTCCAGACCGGACTAGAGACGGTCTTCGTTATTGTCTAATATGTAAACAAAAATTTTTTAATGAATCTGGCAGGTTATATGAAAACTCAGTGCTCAAATCTAGGTGGTGAACCTTTAAGCATATCTTTTTACAAATAGAGACTAATTTTACTATTGAATCACGAAATACTAATTTATTTATTATATACAGGATGTCCCGTACTCAAGGATAGCCTTGTAACCACACATTATATAAATCATAGCCAACTACTAGTTTTTAAAATAAGCATAATATGTATTTTTTTACTTTTTCTATACAAATTAAATCGGCTGTTTGTATTTTTTTATGAGAAGTGAATCTATTTTTTTCATGCAAATTTGCAAAAGTTGTTAAGCTTGATGTATAGAAATGTGGTTACACAGTTGACCTTGAGTTACGGGACGGTATATAAGTAAAATAATACTGGGTTTTATTTATTAAAATAATTCTGAATGGTCACTCAGTGCATAAATAATGATTAGCTTAAAGTTGACTGCAAGCAATTTGAACTTGTTTTGTTCGTTCGTTTGTGGTCGTTTTGTTTTTTAATTGGAATAAAACAAGTTTTGTAAGTATATAATACTAATTTATTTTATCGTCGTCAGTAGACACGATTTTGGAGTGGAGGGTCTAGTGTAGTAAAGTACCAACATCAAATCGAGTACTTACTAATTTATGTAATATCTTTTTCTCTATCTATTGAGTCTGTTGCAGTTTCTTGCTAAAATGGGTAAATGCTAGGTTATAAGCAGGCAAACACAAGTATTATCTGTTGTGCGTATACACATACATACATCAATGTCGGTTTATCAAAAAATGACTTTGCAACACAGTTAACATCACTAATTTTAATGTGTCGTAGGTACAAATAACCCTACCACTAGATTTATTAGTGGTTATCTAATTAACTTATCTTTAAGCTTTAAAACCATGCCTTATTTCAAGAGATATTTGTTTAATGTTTTAACCTAGATATACCTATATTTACTCGTAGATAAAGATTTGTCACAAAAAAAATATTTCATGTAGGTATTATACAAAAATAAACTTCATAGATATAATACATAACTAATCTCATAATAAGAAAACAGGAGAGAGGTGAGATCAGCTGGTGGACTTGGTGCTAGAATTAACAAAAACTTTGTTGCTTTATCTTTAATTTATCTCTTAAACCGCTTACAACACAATTGACACTGCCTATCGTATAAATTGTCGAGGTTGTGTCAGTCGTTAAAACTATGAAGGAAAATAATAGAGTAACAGAATAAGAGTTAACTTTAACCCCTGTAGGGCTACTAAAGTATTAACGGTAGAGTAAAAATGAATACATATTAGAGATAAGCAAAAACCTGTAAAAAAGGGACCTAGCCCTCCCGCTGCCCGCACCCCCTACATCCACGGCACACGTCTTGAGGTTTTTTTTTTATGTTTATGGACACCATAAGGTAGGTAATTGTTAACTTGTCCGACCGCGGACCTTAAGCTTAGGTAAATATAAAATCAGCCATGATAGTGGTAGGTAGAATTACTGCATTAACAAAATAACAAGAAACGTTTGTGACTAACATTGCCAATAATACCACGATATTACGAAGTCAGCGACTGCGTTTCTTCTTGGCCTTCGTGAAAAAATGCAAACGCTGTCGTAGTGTCGGTCATCCCGCTGTCTCCTAGGTGCCAAAGTTTTTGTGCTGCTCGTCTTCATGTTGTTGCCGAGATCCAAAGCCTTCGAATTACAACGCACGTACTACAAAGCAGGGTCTTCATCACGGCACAGCTACAAATTCAGGTTCCATTCTCACCAGGTAGATACTTCGTGTCGGCTAAAGACATATAGCAGCTTTTAGGTATTCACTATTGACAAAGTAGACAATATGCTTATTTAATAGTTATGAACTAAGAACGAATCTAAGAGCAGGTAAAAAAAATACCTTTTTACTAAAATGTTTTGATGTATGTACATAATAAATGCTCTATATGTATGCTGATACAATACGTCTTTGTAGTTATAAAATCTAACTAAATTGCCATTAAGTATATTTAAATCAAAATAAAACAAAACTTGACACGCAAGCCCTAACTTTATTCATGATTTTTGTGACAAGTTTAAAATTAACGTTATTAGGCGTAAGCGCGTGCCCGCAACTCTTTTACCTTTAATAACGGTAATTATAGTTATCGTAATTGTTGTGATATTGTCCCATATTGTCATACGATGGATTCCTCCTGCCGAATTGGTTGAGCGTTTGGGGAGGGTCCGGTGTTTGCTTCAACGTTTTTGCCCGGGCAGCCAGCTGGGATACTAGTTGAGCTGGTGTCATATGAGCTATCGAAATCGGTGCAGTATCTGCAGCACTCCCAGTTGGATTAAAGATGGACTTCGAACTGATCAGGTCCTGCTCTACAACTTGGGTGTGTATAGACGCAGAGAATTGTTCCGGATCAATCGATGTGCTGACTTCATGATGCTTCGTAGATTCCCGAATATCACAGACGTCACAATACGGCTTTGTTGTTTGTACAGCAGCATCCTTCATGTCCTTGGCCATTTTTTTCTTTGGTCTTGACACCACTTTTTCTAAACCAATCGTCGCAATGATGCTGTCCACTAATTGCTTGTTTTGCTGCATATTCTTCCCGTAGGTCTTCGTAAACTGGAACTCCACAGGTACTTGTCTCTTCAGCGGAGAACAATATTTTGGCGTTAAATACTTCGGCTCTGGACCAACGATGTTATGGTGCATCACCAAACGGTTTGGTAGAAGCAACTTCGACAATTTTGTTAAAGCCTGATTGCAGCGACCCAACACTGTAAAAAATTAATACAAGGATCTTAAAAACAAATGCAATTTTTTACAAAATGTCTTTCATAAACAGTAATATAACACTTTTGGTACTTTAATTAATTAAAATTATTTTATAAATTCGTCCAATGATAACACCAATTATCTAGCCCCAAACTAAGCAGAGTTTATGCAATGGCAGCTAGATAACGGATAGGTACATGTACTTGAATACATTACATTAAAGATATTCATAAATTATATGCTCATCACACAAATATTTTCCCTTTATTTGGATTTAACGAACAACACTTTCAACTATTAATTGAGGTCAGTTCGGTCGAGATCGCCAAAAACTTTCCAAAAAAATGTTATACAGGCTACAGCTAATTACGCTGTATTTGGTGTGGAGACCAGCTTAGCAGACAGGTTATCATCAGTTCATTCATATTTATTGAGAACTAACGATTATTTACCTGAACAGTAGTAAGACTCCACCGAAATCGTGTGCAGGGTGCAAAACATTTTTTGAACATTGTTTTTTTAATGTTAAATGCGCAATCGACCAATGTTCAGCAATGTTGCGCACACCGCGACACCACGTGAAGCTTTTTTTACCTTTAAGATTATGCAAATCAATTGCATCCATCTTTTTTACCAATTTGGCACAGTAAGAAAATTTGTAGTCGTAAAAAAAACTCAGTATTTGCTTGACCCTTTGAATTTGCTACTTAGCGTATTTCAAAAAGATCACTTATCCTTGGCCTTGGCAATTATTTATATGCGTTAATATGTGTCGTTTGTAGTAGATATCTATCAGACTTGAAGAATGCCGGTGTAACGAAAACACATAACATCTTAAAAACATACATGAATTTTTTACATAAGATACAACGAGAAAACCTCTTAAAACATTGACAAGGGCGCAATGCCTGTTACTATGGGGGGACAGGGACTTCCATCGTGACGCAGGGTTAGGGAAATTGCCTGGTGCCTTGCCTCAGGTGTTCAGTCATCCTCTGTGACTCTCGATGGATGTAGGTGAGTTTACTATGTAAAGTAAGAAGTACCATTAACTTGTAGGGACCACCCTGGAACGACAAATTAGGCGTCACGTGGTTCTTAGTGACAACAACACATCAATATGCGCCAGACATCACACCAATTGTCATAACCTAGATGTAAGGAATTATCATCATTGTGTTATGAGATAGTAGACAATGGATTTTCCTAGGGGCGTCTCCCAGCACAGCAAATGCCGGGCCAATCAAGAAAAGTTCGTTTTCTGAATTGATTGTACCGGGATTCGAACCCTTTGCGTTCCACCAAGGCGAACATGCCACTATGCCAATCGGATCGATTTGACACACTTATGCGAGCAGACAGTTCACCTGATAATGACGATATCGTCGTCAATGGACACTTGGCGTAAAAGCATAAAGCTGCCGACCTTTCAGACTAGCTCGGCCGACTCGTCTTTTTCCATAAGTCCGTCGATCATAATGCGAGGTGCGATGGTTGCCGCCAGAATCAAAACCCAAACAGAAAATATGAGTACCTACCTAAGTAATTTGACAACCTCATCATAACTACATCCAAAAATTAAATTTTAAGTCATCACATACATAAAACTACTAATCGTATTTACATACTTTTAAAGTATAATTAAAATAAAAGCACATTAATACTGATTTTGTTTGCCAACATTTAACATGTTCAGTGACAGGCAAAATCTTCACCGATGCGAGCGACATTTAGTACTCAACATGTTAAATTACAAAATTACATTTAAGAATAATAAGTAAATACCAACCCATAACCCTAGCCTTGGTATCCATTGAAGGGGTTGATGCACCTGTAATAATTAACATTAATGTAAACTTTATGGCAGGGATTAACAAAAAACATACAAAAGATGGAATTAATGCCATATGGCATTCTTTTCATTCTTAAAATTATTTTTACTCCCAAAAAAATTCGACAAGGAATGTACGAGTTTTACTCAACCTCTCTTATTTCTTTGATTTTAAAATAAGGATTAACTAAGTGTATTTACATGTAACTTAAAAACATATTCTCACCTTTCTTGATCGGAGCTAACTTCAAGTAATCTTCTTTAGAAAGCTTTCCATCTGCCACTAACTGAAAATCAATTTTATAAATTGACTAAGAATGTAATGTGAGTACCCTAATACAAATTAATAGGAATCATAGAAATGCATTATTACTTGTGCCAATGCATCAAATGGTGTTGGAGTATCACTTGATGAATAAGTTGCAGCTTTTGGTACAGGCGACGGCATCGGCGGCATCGAAGCAGGCGCGGGGACCATTGCCGGTGCTTGATTGACTACAACATCCATGAGGGGCGCCGGCGCAGGGACAGGCCCAGGGTTCATAAGTGGAGCTGGCACGGGCTGCGGTTGAGGCATCACCGGCATCTGTGGCTGGACTCCATAATCATAACCGAGAGCACCATATCCACCAGCGAATTGGGGGCCATGTGGATATGAGTAACTCGAACCACTATTAAGGTAATCATTGGGACCAAGGTAAGATGACCCAGGCCCATCAGGATAAGGCATACCTACAGGATAATGGGGATCTACATTAGGATACAAGAAGGTATCTCTCGACATAGGTGAGTCTGATCGTCTAGGGCTTCGCTCTCTTCTGTACTGCGGCGATCTTGATCTGGAACGCCGTATGCGACGTGGGCTGCGACGCGGGCTCCGACGCACTGGACTAAATCTTCGCGGACTTCGACGGGTTGCTGGACTGAATCTTCGGAACTTTCGCTGCGGGCTGAAATGACGAATATTACGGCGTGGGCTCCAACGTGCTGGTGGACTACGTCGTGGGCTTCGTCGCGGACTTCGGCGGCGTTTTGGAGATTCACGGTTTAGTGCTCGCTGCTCTCTTGATCTTGATCGGCGTTTTGGTGGCTGTTGCAGAGGGTCCTCCATAACTGGAGTCTTCATTTTTTCAGAACGCTTGTTTTCACTGTAGTAGTCGTCCAATTCGGTACCAGGGGGGCGCAGTTCATCATTTGAGGATTCCAGTTGCTTCGCTAACAGCTCCTTAACCTTGACTTCTTTATCCTTTTTTATGGCTTCATTTGTTTTACTAGGGTCGCGACGGCTTCCCGGCCTAATGAACTCGTCTAATTTATTTTCGTCCTCGGAGCGCCGATGTTTCTCAGAGGAGAGACCACGTCTTACCCACTTATACTTGTCAGTCCCCCTACGATTCCTATAATCATTCCCCTTGCGATACCTTTCCTCGTCCGTTTTTTTATACTTTTCGTCATCCTTACCTCCATCAATCAGCTCGCGGAGATCCTTAACTTTATCAATGGTTTCTGCATTAATTCTTCGTTTCGTGTTGTCATCGTCATCCCAACTGTCGATAACACTAAGACCTTCCATAAAATCTTCTCTGCCAAAATCATCAAAAAAATCACTAGGGATATCCTCGGGGTCACCCCCTTCGGAAACACGTTCTTTTTGAGATTCCATGCGGAAATTTTGCGGCAAATGCTTAGTACGTAACAAGAAAGGAAATAGCAAACAAAGGTGTTAACCTTAAATATATCTATTACGAGCTATTTTCACATCCAGGAATTATCGCTAGTATAAGTTAATTAATAAACAATCACAATACTGTGTTTGTAATTCCAAATTCCCAAATTCACTCCTGTTGCTAGCAGTGTTGCCAACTCCAGACCAGTCCAATTCGCCAGAAATTTGGCGCCAAGTAGCCTAAATTCGACGATTTCTACTAAAATGGCCTAATTTAAAGCCAAATAGCCTAAAATGCTACTTTTTTGTGTTTTTTTTTTGCAGTTTTTCTTTTGACAAATCAACTAACACAAAACGAACGAAATCAACTAAAGCATTTATATTTTTTTTATTAATAGTGCATCCACCTGTAGTTGTAGTGCGTACTAAATACTTTAAAAATCTTTGTTATTGGGTGCACATGGAAGCAGAGGTATAGCACGCAATTATTTGTCATAAAAACATACACTTTATCGAGTACCTACATACATTTTTATAACGGTTAAGACTCAGAGAAGAAATTATTACAGTTTATCTACTTGATGATTCGAAATAATGTCGCCCCTTTATTTTCTCAAAGTAGCCTAAACGGCGACTAGTCGCCAATCTCAATTTTTGGTCGCCCCGACACCCTTCGAGATAGCCTAAAAGGCGAAAATTCGCCTAAGTTGGCAGCACTGGTTGCCAGTTGCCACTCCTGGCAGCTGTAAAACGTAGAGATGTGTCAACTCGACTTATTCAAGACTCTCAAGAATTACTCGAGTTAACTCGAGTTGTGCTAAATTCGAGTTAACTCGAGATGAATCCTAACTCGAGTTTGGGCTGGCGCACTATGGGTGAAAAATCAAGCTTCATAGGATTATCGAAAAATAAAATGATATTTTTGTTAGTTTTAAGTTTACAGATGTGTTTATCAGATCAAAACATGTTATAATTTAGTAGTTTCAAGTTTTTTTGTTACTAAAATGCCTTAAACAGAGTAAAAATTTAAAATGTATAAAAACAGAATTTGTTTTCTTGCTAAGTCCTTTCGGTCTTGCTCGGTAAAGCTGAAACTTTCATGTATTGTAACCCGTACCGAGTCTGTAACAAACCCATATGCCTTTCACCTTGACCCCGAACGGTCCCGTTCAAATTATATGAATTTATTAAAAATTCTCAAGTTATTAAAGACCCGTTCATTTAAAAAACCCCACAAGCCCTTTTTTAATAACAGAGTGATCGAGGCATGGAACAAATTGCCACCAGAAGTGGTGTCAGCAAAAACTACTAACCAGTTTAAGAACAGATTAGATAAGTATCTGGAGGAAAAGATAACCTAAACTATGACAACGAGATGCAGGCTGTTATCAGTTGTTCCAACTGCTTGCCTGCCAATAATATAATAATAATAATAATTCGGCGTCGGGAAGTGACGATCCCATCGCCCACTGGTTGAGTAACTAAGTGACAGTTAGTTGCTCAACCAGCGCAGTCAGTCAGTACCAGCGACTGGTGCGAGAGCCGGCGCCAGTCGCGCTACCCAGGGAAATGGGTTCATAAAACGGCTACCTCGGGGGGAATGAGCAAGACCCCGATGGTATCTTGCTCACCAAAATGATGATGGAGCAGAGCAGAGAGCGCATAGGGCCGCTGCCTGGGGGTCATCGCCGGGGCGCGTCTGGAGCTGGCGCTGGACGTGGCAGCATGCAGGCCGCCAGCACTTCCCGACTGGGCCGACCACCAGCCCGGTCACCGCCGTCATCACCTTCAGTGCGCTTGGCACCAGCAGGGGCTTCCCAGCCCCAGCAATTGGTGCCCGCCACTGGAGGTACAAGGCGCATGAGGTGGAATCAAACTATGAATGCGAACCTGATGCGCGCTTACTACGGAGCGACAGAGGGAGAAACCAGTAGGACAGGCTATCGAGCACGGATGCATCGCGCATTTCTGCAGCTGGAGCCAACTTTGTCTGTCGCCGAACAAAACCTGTCGGATAGAGCTCGGTGGATATTGCGTTCTAATAACTTTAGAACCACTGAGCTCAAACAATTGCGAAGCGAGGCTGTTTTCTGCGAGTCACCCGCATCTACTGAGCAGACTGCCACTCCTGCGCCTTCTGGCGGCGAGAATGTGGTGGTCGATGACGAGCCAGTGGAGGCTGTTGGCGTGTTGGAAATAGTAGCCCAGGACTTAGAGCGAATGAGGGGGATTTTAGAGGAGACGATTCTGGAGTACAGTAATACTCCCCTGGAAGAGAGACCTAGGCTTCCGAGACTATCACTCAGCGTTCGGATCCGGGATGTCGTTGAGGCCGTAAACCAGATGCTGCCCAAGTATTTGGAGAGCAGCTCTGGCCTGGCTGATACCAGTACGATTCTCTTCAGTGCAGCAATGACGGTGTACCGTTTCACTGGCATCAGAGTTGCACCAAGTCCGAGTGCTGCACGTACTACTCGCAGGAGTAATACTGTGCCAGCCTGGAAGAAGAGAATCGAACAACGTATCGAGCAAGCCAGAGTCCTCATCGGCAAACTCACATGCTTCCGCTCGGGCAATACCAGGCCAAGGATTGTGCGCTTTGTCAGGAGGGAGTTTTCTGGGATGAACATTAATTTGGCTAACCCAGAGTTTACTCGGAAACTGACGGAGCGCATCGACGAGCTGAAGCAGAAGATCGTTGCGTGGGCGAAGCGTATCAGAAGGTACTCCGAAAGGGAGAAAGGGAGATCTCTCAAATACGAGCAGAATCGCCTCTTCGGGAGTGACCAGAGAAAGTTCTACAAACTTTTGGAGAGTTCTGAACCTCGCAACACCGGTGAAAGACCGAACAAGGCCGACGTCGTAGACTTCTGGCGTAGCCTATGGTCAACACCGATGGAGCACAGCGAAGGACCCTGGATTGGCGCGATAGAGGAGGCGTGTGCATCGGTACCCCCGATGAACCCTGTCTTCATCACCGATGAGGACGTAGCCACTGCAGTACGTAGAGCCCCGAACTGGAAAAGTCCGGGACTAGATGGCCTGCAGAGTTACTGGCTAAAAGGGTTCTTGGTATGCCACGCTACCTTGGCCCGCCAATTTCAGGAGGCGCTTGAGATCGGAGCTCTCCCGAACTTTCTCACTACTGGGGTCACTCACCTAGCTCCTAAAACACCAAATACCGCTGACCCAAGAAAATATCGCCCGATAACGTGTCTGCCTACCATCTCTAAGGCACTTACATCCATTCTGAGCGCCAAAATTCGTGGTCATATAGACGCAAATCGTCTAATGTCTGACGCTCAGAATGGATGTCGGGCAGGTAGTCGCGGTTCGAAGGAGCTCCTCCTCATAGATACTGTCGCTGGTCAACTGGTCAAACGCAATCGTCGGAACTTCTCTGCTGCCTGGATTGACTACAAAAAAGCATTTGACTCAGTCCCCCATACATGGCTGAAGAGGGTCCTCGAGCTGTATAAAATTGATTATACAGTTCGACACTTCCTCGGGCAATGTATGGAGCAATGGAGTACAATGCTAAGTCTCCAGGGCGAGAGAATGGCGGATGTGGAAGACCGAATAAGTATTAGGAGGGGTATATACCAGGGCGATTGTCTGAGTCCACTTTGGTTTTGCCTTGCCCTGAATCCTCTAAGCAGATTGCTGGAGAATTCAGGGACGGGATTTCAGTTTCGGAGAGGAAATGATCGGGTATCGCACCTTTTTTACATGGATGACCTTAAGCTGTTAGCCCCAACGGCTCCAAAGCTGAGGGAGTTACTAAACATCGTTGTTGATTTTAGTGGCTCCATCAGAATGGAGTTGGGGGTTGATAAGTGTGCGGTTATCCACGTGACGAGGGGGAAGATAACTCGGTCGCAGGAGGTTGACCTTGGTGTCGTCCAATTGCAAACATTTTCCGAAACTGATACATACCGGTATCTGGGTATGTCACAGAATATAGGTGTGAGAGAATCGGACATAAAACAGTCTGTTGGTGAAGCCTTCTTCGACCGCCTTACAAAGTTACTTAATAGTTCTTTGTCGGGGGTCAATAAGGTCAAAGCCTATAAGGATGGGTTATGCCTATTCTATTATACACCTTTGGCATACTCAGATGGACTCAGACCGAATTAAACGCTCTGGATCGGAAGGTCCGCACGACTATGACACTACATAAAATACATCACCCCAGGTCGTCGGTCATGAGGCTGTATATCCCGAGGAAGTGTGGTGGTCGAGGCCTCTTAAGTGCTAAAACCATGCACGACCGCGAGGTATCTAGCCTCAGAGCCTATTTTCTGGCAAAGACCGACACAACGATGCATTGTGATGTCATAGAATGTGATAAAGGACTCACCCCTCTTGATCTGGCCAACGAGTCATGGCAGTCGCCGGCGATACTAAGTGTCTCTGATCGCGAGACCGTATGGAAAGGGAAAGAGCTGCACGGGCGGTTTTTCAAAGCTCTACACGAGCCCCACGTGGACCGAAAAGCTTCCGTGCATTGGCTGCGCTTTGGAGACCTCTTTGGGGAAACCGAGGGATTTGCTTGTGCAATACAAGACCAGGTTATCAAGACGAACAACTACCGAAAATACATCATAAAGGATGGCACAGTGGACATTTGTCGGGCCTGTCGCCATCCTGGAGAATCCCTCCGTCATGTAGTTTCGGGTTGTTCGGCTCTTGCTAACACTGAGTATCTGCACAGGCATAATCAAGCAGCCAAAATTCTCCACCAAGAGCTCGCCCTGAAGTACGGTCTCGTGAGCCAGAGACTACCCTATTATAAGTACTCGCTGGAGCCAGTACTCGAAAGTGACAGTATTCGGCTCTACTGGGACCGGCCCGTCATCACTGACAGGACTATTCTTGCGAATAAGCCTGATATAGTGCTGATGGACCGGGCGCAATCGAAGGTGTTTTTGGTGGACGTCACTATCCCTCATGACGAGAACCTTGTGAAGGCCGAGACCGCAAAGCAACGCAAGTACTTGGACCTAGTACACGAGGTTACCGAAATGTGGGAAGTGGCGTCCACTGAGATCATACCAATTGTTATATCGGCAAACGGGATAATTCCAGTCACATTAGGTGTACACCTGAAAAGACTGGGATTTGTCGGCGGCGCGCTTCCAGCAAAGATGCAGAAGGCGGTGGTGCTTGATACTGCACGCATCGTTCGCCGATTTCTTTCTCTTTTGCCCTGATCCCGGCCAACTGTGCTATTGCCGGTCATTACCGCC
Organism: Anania hortulata; assembly: GCA_963576865.1. Classification (NCBI taxonomy): domain Eukaryota; kingdom Metazoa; phylum Arthropoda; class Insecta; order Lepidoptera; family Crambidae; genus Anania; species Anania hortulata. The sequence continues at coordinate 7,360,660 of OY756400.1, forward strand.
CAAGAGGCGAGAGGTTTTTGGCCTAAAAAAAAAAATAATAAAATGAATATTTATATATATTATACCTAAGATTACCCAGTTTGTTCTTGTTTTTGGTCAGCATTCTAATACATAACGGCCCCATATACGAAGAAATGTATATGAAAATTAACAGCAGAAGTTTAAAAAGGCGTCAGAAAGCGCTGCGCGTCGCTGTAAGCGCGTGTGCGTGGCAGCTCGAACAGCATCCTGAGCGCGCTGGCTGACCGATGGGACTCCCCACTGCGCTGGTGGCTACAGCTTCATGGCCCTGACACTCGCTATGAATACCCATAGCACAGGAGCCGCATCGGAAGCCATTTATTTATACATATTTATTTTTCTACAGATTTGTAATTACTAACACTAGAATAAGATTATCATGTTACTAACACCTCCATATGGATTTTTAAATTCTGCAATAAATTGATTGAATTGAATAAAAAAGTATAAAGTGTGAGGTCATTTTACCATCAATCAGTCAAACAAAAGTAGTTTATGTCTCTCATTTACGCCATTGACAATAGTTGGCTGCAGAGCAGTGATTTCTGCTCGATTCGTTAATCCTATGAAAGGGAAGCTTGATTTTTCACCCACCGTGTTGCGGTAAATGGACGAATCAAGCAAAAGAGCAAAAGCGCGAGTTGTTCGTTGGGTACTCCCGCCATTGCATCGCACGAATGACACCGAGGAAGGATCAAGGATGAACAAAGTTTTCCGATCATTTACATCTACACATCATTCACTATATTCACAGGTCACCACCACAACACAAATCTCACAATATTGCAGATTTGACGTTTGAGGTTATGTTATGTTATTACTAAATTAGCGGTTGTACTATATTTTTTATATTAATTATTTTAAATTTATATTAATAATTTAAATATGGGACTATGGGTACTTACTATAACTCAAATATAGTAATAATATTTGAAATTTGGTATTCGATTTTTTCTAATTCTAATGAGAAAGGTATAAATTATTTAAGTAAACTATAAAAACCTTTTTAAACCTACCTGCAAAGTTTAGCAATGACAATTGTCCTTAGCACAGAGTTTGATGAAAGAACAAATATGTAAAACTCGTATTCAATTCGAGATCTGAATTTTAACTCGAGGTTACTCGAGTCGTGTCGTGTTTCTTCAGAGTTTGCACAACTCTAGCACAAACTCTAGTAGAACAAACTTCATGATGTCTATTGGGACTAATCTTTAGACATAGAAATAAGTATAGACTGGCTGCTATCAAATGAAATTCGTGCCTATTTGATTTTTGCCATTTTGGCGCTGTAGGCCGTAGTATCGGAATTTGGAACTAAATTATTGATGCCCCAATTCGATATTCTTATTTCGTTATTATAACTTCATTATCTATTATACCGGTGACAGATGGCGGCGGACGCGGCTCCGGACTCGTCTTGACATTGTAAGGTCAAACGCTGCCATTGGTCTATCCTTGGGCTTCGGAAGCTGTCTGAAGGATAGACCAATGGCAGCGCTTGACCTCACAATGTCAAGACGAGTCCGGAGCTGCGTCCGCCGCAGTTTGTCACCAGCTTTAGATTACAGTGTGACTACAGATTGATGATGAATGTCTAGAATAGAATCCCTAAAATTTCCTGATAAGGTAAAACTTAAAATTAAATAAACAGGTTTCTAAAAAAAAGTATGAAACATGTTTTAGGGAGTGCTAAGAGTCGAGTCTACAGACAGACAGATGGCGTGACAGATGCGACGGACGCTGTTCCGGACTCTTCTTGACATTGTAAGGTCAAACGCTGCCATTGGTTGATCCTTGGGCTGGCGGAAGTTGACTGAAGGATAGATCAATGGCAGCACTTGACCTCTGTCACCGGTATTATTCTACAACGACAACAATCATCAATGAATTAAGTTTTACTGTAACTGACATCCCGAAGCAAGATCACAGATCACTACGTACGCACAACTGTATGTCGGTCGGTGGACTATTTTGACAACTATCTTCTTCTTCTAGTACTTTATAAACTCAACTAGCTTTTGCCCGCGGCTTCGTCACCCGTATAAAAAGTATCCTGTGTGTAAATCCAGACCATGGTCTGTGTGTGTGCCAAATTTCATCAAAATCTGTTATGTAGTTTTTGCTTAAAAGAGTAACAAATATCCATACATTCTCACAAACTTTCGCATTTATAAATTATAGTAGGAATAGTGGGATGTCGTATCGAAACGTCAAAGTATCACAGCAGTGTGTAGTTACGAAAAATATACTATATGTAGATATTAAATATACTTAAATTGATATACCTCAAAGTCTGTATACGTCAAAGTTCTGGGTAATCTGGGTTCAAATACTAGTCCCGCTTCAAATGGGCATAAGTACGGGATAGCCAGTCCATGTTTATTTTGACTGTTCACAGATTATTAAAATATTTTTAATATTTTAAATATCAGTGGCTGTTAATTAATCTGTGACTTGACTCTGTTTAATCTGTGTTGTTATTATTATATTGCATGGCCCGAAAAGTTGTTGTGGTTGTTATAAATGTGCATTATTTACAGTGAACCTGAACGTTATTGTTGGATAGTAAGCTACTATATATATATTAAGTTGTAACATTAAAGTATGGAGTGCACTCAACGCTTGGAATACACCCAGGAATTATACGAATCACGGTCTGAGCGAATATGCCCTGAACAGGTAAACAAACTATCGTTTGATATTATTATTTCAATTAAACATGAATTCATCTGTAAAATTGCTTAAATATAATAAACATAACTTTTACATCCTGGTATTTGTTTAAGATCGGATTCCTGGGAATATGTGGTGTGAAACATCCCGTTAAACGCGGGCCAAATAAAATTGGGAGGGATCCTCAGACATGCAGTATTGTGTTGAATTTAAACGTAAGTTAAATATATTGTAGAATAGCAGACAGGTTAAATTGAAGGAGATTGGTAGCTGTAATTACCACATAGTACCTTACACAAATACAAATTATTTTACTACTTTTTTCAAGTACCAACTCCATTTTATATATTTTTTGCTAATGTTATACTACAAAATTCTCTTGAATATTTATTTATTGCTTCTTGATTGCAGTCAATTTCCAGACAACATGCTGTAATCAATGTGCTAAACCAAACAGAGTATATGCTTATGGACTTGGATTCAGCTAACAAAACAAAATTAATGGATGTGAGTAATGTTGAAGCTACACTTTAAACTTTTTGGCATCTGTTGCTAGAATAAGCTTTAATCAAATTAATGATTAATTGTTATTCTCAGAAAACTTTACCACCCTACATACCCCATCCTCTTAAAAATGGAGATATGGTCCAATTTGGAGACATATTCGGGGTTTTCCGATTACTTGAAGAAGATACAGACTTACCCCTAACTCAAGCTATTGATATGCCTGAAACGCAAATTCCAGAAACACCGATTGCAAACCGTCACATGGCTAGGATGAATAAAATTCCAATCACAACAATTCCTGAATCTCCAGATGTTAGTGACAAGGTGAGTTATAATTATAACAGGCACATTTTATTAAGTTTAGGAAAAACCAACACAGTCAAAAGCCATTCAAGGTCTCGCATTAATGTGTATATATATTGTAACAGAGACATATTTTTGTTACTGAGTTTACTTGAACTGAAATAGATATTCTATTTTATACATTTTAAAATCAAATCAAATCATTTATTTGTCATTTATTTTAAATCAATGTTTATCTATAATGTTTACCGTACAGCTTATGTTTAGTAGTTAATTATTTAAGCAGCATTTAAATTGTCTTTATCAAATGACAGAGGATAACACAGGAGTCTGCTGCACAAATCGTAAATCTCCGCAATTGATCATGTAGATTTATGTAAAGCTTTATAAACTCTGTATATTTTTGTAATGTATTATGACTTATTTGTTGCAGGATGACTCATTTATTGTACCATCACAGCCAAAATGTTTTAGAAGTTCCAATAGTCACTTTGTAAAACCATCATCCAAATTAATATCTATACAGCCAGTGGGAACAAACAAAATTGACAACATTTACTGGAACTCTTCAAAAAAATCTGTTTCCCTAAGTTCACAGTTCAATGGTTCTGACAGCAATCTCAATGATTCCACACTGTCTGACAAAATTACTGCTAGGCTGAGCAATGATAAAAGTATTTACGAAATGGAAACACAAGCTCCAGCACCATGTGAAGCAGATGACAGTAAAGATTCTATTTACACTGCAAACACACAGGTCCCACTTGCTATACACACAGCTGATACACAAGTCCCACCAGCTATACACACTGCTATCACACAGGTCCCAACCTCCATTCATACTGCAAGCACACAAGATCTTAACTCTATTCACACTGCAAACACACAGGTTCCAGCCTCTATTCACAATTTAAGCACCCAAGAACTAGCTCCAATTCACACAGAAAATACACAGGTACCATGTGCATCACTATCTATTCATAGCATAAATACCCAATTGCCTTCATCAACAAACCTACCAGAAGTGTGCAAAATAGATAATCAACGAGAAATGCGATTTGATTTGTATACTTCTAGTAATAAACAAAATACTACTGACATATTTGATGCTGAAACTCAACTTTGTACTATTCAAGACAAACAAAATATAGAATTTAAAAAAATTCGTTGTATATCTGATGATTTGAAAGAAAAAACATTGAAAAAATTAAATGTGTCAGCTGAAGAAGTTCTATTCGAAGAACTGGATTGTCTCAATTTCGATAAAAATATTGAATCACAAGCATTATTATCTCCAAAGAACTTATTAGATAATAAAGAAGAAATAAGTTGGGAAAAACAGTCTAAAAATGTTACAAATAAGAAGTCCAACACAGAAAAAAGGAAGAATGAAGTTATAATTCACTCGGATAGCTCAACAGATTGTGAAGACGTTGATATGTTACCAGCACAAAAAATTACAGAACAGCAAGCAGATGATGAAGATGTCACGGATTGTGAGGATTTATTTGATGATGTTCCAATAAAGCCTATCGAAAATCTTAAAAAACCATCAATAAAATTAGAAAATGAAAACTTTGAGGACATGTTAACCCAAGTAATTGGTGACGGTACTATAAACAATGATGATTCCTCTGTCCATAAAAAGACACACGATGTTAATTTTGAGGATATGCTCACTCAAGTGATTGATCCAGATATTGACGACAAACCAACTACAAGTCGTATAAATCTTGAAGATATGCCAACTCAGATTATTGTTAATGACTCTGAAGGTGTGATTATTGCTGATATCGCGACAAAAAACTCTAATTTTGAAGATCAACAAACTCAAGTAATAGGTGACAAGCCTACCCAAACTAGCGTTTTTAAAGAATTTGTCAGTCCATTTAAAATCCCATTGTTGTCGCCCCTAAAAGCCAAAAGGAAAGATATTAAAATTATAACACCGAAAAGTAAACCCGGTCAAAATAAAGTGTCACCGATTGTTATACCTGATGACGATAATTATTATGCAGCTACTCAAGATATACTTGAAGATTTATGTACTCAACCTGAAATATTGCTTAATAATGTAACTAAGGAGAATGTAGGTCCGTTAAACAATTCTGATGATGACTTTCTCCCTAGCTCAGTTGAAGATTACAAAGTAGGTAATAAATTCCCGCATCTCGAAAGTAATTTGTCTCCGAGAAGAAAACTACTTAACAAATCTTTCGAAAGTAGTGACGGAGAAGAAAATGTAAACAATTTCGTTTCCAAACTGTCCAGTCAAGAGATACGAGATGTGATAGGAGTTGATCCGCAGGTGGATAAAGTAAAACGAGTGCCAAGTGATATTTCTGATATAGAACTAACACCAAAAAAAGTGCGCCCAATTAAATTTATGGACATAGATTTACCCAATAGTCAAGAAATTAAAACTAGTGTTTCAAGGTATGTCAAAACACCCGTAACAGAATCATCAAGCGAGTCTGAGGTAGAAAATGATTCACAGGAAGGCACACCTATTTTATTCCGCAAAAAGAAAAAGTCTAAAGTAGATGCGAAAATTGATCTAACGAAAGTGTTTGCAGCCGAAGCACTGCCAACTAGGGTGATAACACGCGTCCGCAAACCCACAAATAAATATCAAAATGAGGATACCAAGAATCTTGCCAGAAACATACTAAAACCTAAATTCTTGATAGAACAAGAAGGTGAAATTGATAAAGAAATAATAACCGAAAATATTTCTAGACTCAAAAGTAGGAGTGAAAAATCGAAAAACAAAGAAGCCAAAAAAGATACAGGGTTTGCAAAAAATAAGGCGAGTAAAGTAAAAGATGAAAGTAAACTTAAAGAAAAAGAAAATTCAAATAAATCAGAAAAAGTAGACATAGCCGAAAACTACAAGCAAGATATAAACTGTGTAAAAGCTGAAAAAGTAACTATGAAAGATGATAGTGACACAGTTAAAACTATCGCTGACATAGATAAACCAAAAGAAAAATCTAAAAGTACCATTAAAATTGAAAAAGTTCCAAAAAAGCAGTCGAATCGAAGCAGTAATAATGATAACGATCTTACGGCACATACAGATGTCCCTAAGCTGGATTCTCCCGACGTTGCGAAAGATGGCCAGCTTACGAATGTAACAATTGAAACCAGCAGTGCTTTAAAAAGTACGCGTAGTACGAGAAACAGACGAAAAGTAAATGAACGCAAAGAAAAACATTCCGTTTCTGTTGAAGAGGACAGTCAAAGTGAGAAAAAGGGTAAACCGAGTCGAAAGCAAAATGTAAACACTATTGAAATCGATTTGACCGACGAAGTGGTTGAAATTAGACGAAGCAGACGCCAACCAAAGCCAACATTCCAAAAAAAGGAAAGCAAGGAAAAAACGGTGAAACGTGAATCCAAATCATTGGAGAAAGTAGATAGTGATAAAACTGCCAAGTCTACAGCAAGAAGAGGTAGACCACCAAAACAAACACGAACTGCGAAAGCTGAACAGAGCACTGTTTTTAGTTTATCATCAGAGTCTGGTACGGACACGCCAAAAAGCATTTTAAAGCGCCCAGCCCCAGAAATCTTGGACCCGCCGAGTCCTAAGCGAACTAGATCGGCAGTCGATTCTGGCGTGTCTTTGAGAGCAACGCCGGCAAGGTTGAACAAGACGCATCATGTCTTGTTCACAGCGTTTCCATGTGAAGAAGTTAAGGCCAAGCTGGAGAAATTAGGTAAGTCTTAATTTGTACTGTTTGACAATTATTATTTTTTCAAATTCGAATAATTTGTTTGTGATCCATAGGTAGGTAATACAGAGTTTGTTGCATGGACGTATTAGGTCCTTACATATGAAATTGCCGAAACTCAGTACGTTAACATCAAATATCTTGCGTTTGATTAGGAATTCCAAATTCAAATTTATTTCGAAATAAAGCCAGAAAAATATTGTTTTAAAATTAGTATCTCATTTGTTTTCACATCATTTGTTTGAGCTTCAACATTGCTATAACAAAACTATGGACAAATTGAAAATTCGTGGTATTTACGAATACGAGTTCCACCGTGGCACCAGTGCTGCAGAAACGACACGAAGAATTAACGACGTGTACGGACCAGGCACCGTTAACGAACGAAAGCCGCGTTTAATGTTTCAACGTTTCCGTTCTGCTGGAAATTTCGATTTACACAATGAGCCTCATGGACGACCTGATACTCAAGTGAGCGAAGAGTTGTACTGAATCAGCAGCAGTCTTCGGCGTAAGTGGCAAAACGATACTTATATAATTAATTATACTTAAAAAAGTGGGTACCGCAAGAATTGACTGAAGCAAACCAACAAACACGCGTCCCTTGCTGCGTTTCTTTGCTCAATCGTCACAATAATAAGGGGAATTTGAACCGTATCGTGACTTGTGATGGGAAATGGATCCTATACGACAATCGGAAGCGATCATCACAATGGCTTAACCCTGGAGAACCGGCAAAACTTTGGCCTAAGCGAAAACTGACCAAAAAGAAGGTTCTGGTTAGTGTTTGGTAGACCAGTGCTGGTATTAACAAAAGCTTCTTGAGATCAGGCCAGACGATTACTGCAGACTTGTATTGCCTACAATTGCAAACAATGATGGAAAAGCTCGTCATTAAACAACCGAGACTGGTCAATTGCTCTAGCCCACTGCTCCTTCAGGATAACGCTAGACCACACACTGCACATCAAACGGTCGCCAAGTTAGAGGAGCTGCGACTGGAACATTTGCGTCACCCACCATACTGATCGTATAAATATACTAATAATCATACTGATCCTATAAAATGGCGGAAGTGTATCGATTACAACGGCGCATACTTCGATTGATTAAATAATAATTTGATTAAAAAACAGTTGATTCACGTATTTGATATTAAACGGCAATTTCATATGTAAGGACCTTATAATTATTATAGTAATTAACTTTACTAATTCGAAAGTTCGTTTTAATGTTTTTAAATCATGATGTCTTTTAAGTCGTTCGTCTCGCAGCGCTCGACAATACGTTTGTAATTTGTCTTGAAATTATGTTGTGTGTTGTTACAGACAAAGTATTTAATCTGGATACTAAACATTTTCTGTATTATCTACCTGATTTAGGCAAAGTTATTAATATTATTAATAATTAAGGCTATATTTAATCGTGGTAGGCAGCCTTTGCCCTTCACTCAGGACTGGAGTTGTATTTGTAGCCCTGATTCCCCAGGGGCAGTGGTAGTGTCGGACGTGAGCGCGTGTAGCGTGGTGCTGACGCTGGCGGTGAAGCGCACGTTCAAGCTGCTCTGCGCGGTGGGGCTCGGCCGACCCATCGTCGGGCCGGCCTGGGTGCAGGCCTGCGCGGACACTAACATGATTGTCGGTGAGTCAACTTACAAAAACATGACGCGTGAATCCATTTAGCGTTAAGGCCTTAGGATTGGTTAAATACCTAATTTTAACCAAATTTTCAGAATACCTGTTACTTGAATCAAAAAACTAAAAGTATTGTCTATGCTAGAAGAGGATTTGATAAACACTTTGACTTGGATGATTAATTTTTTTGATAACTCCCTTGTATTAAAACAATCTCAACAAGTGTGTATTTTATCATAAATTGCAAATTTTCTCTCAAATGGCACAAGCTCTTTCGTAACTGTTGTCACAAAAAACGGCTATGAAACTATAAATGTTTTGACGTGAGAGTTTTTTATTATTTCGCTTTAAGCTCAAAAATAAGTTTTTTCCGTATTGAGTTTATTCGCACTAGCGCGCTGGCTCCGTCGCCCTTTAATCCCTGTGTGTTGCATGAAAGTAGAGCCGCACTTGCGTACACTGCGCTCCACAGCAAGATATTCAAATGAGTTTATATGGAGCAAAACGCAAAAAACAAGGTGGACAGACGACCTGGTAAGCAGTTGCAAGAAGCCGCTGGATGCAGGTTGCTTCCGACCGGCCAGGCTTCAATCTGGAAGTCATTGGGGGAGGCCTATGTTCAGCAGTGGACGTCATATCGCTGAAACGATGCGGCAAGTAACTACGCATACAAAGATACTTGCAGCAAATGCGTTCGGACTTTTATAGGAATGTTGACAACATTTACAAAAAAAATAACTAAGAGACCATTTCTTTTAATTCACATTATTTAAGAATGTATCATGCTCAATGATGTGTGTAGTCTTTAAAATGTTTTGAAATCAACAACTACTTGATTGAGTATGCCATGCTTAAGATGCATGCATTGCCATGGAATATAAAATCAAAACCACAAATAAAATAAAAAATGTTTCGTTTTCAGATCCTTGGTTGTATATTTTGAAAGACGAGGTAGCAGAAAAACGGTTCCATTTTAGTTTAGAAAAAACATTATTAGGGAAACGTAATTTCCTAAACGGTTACCATGTGTCCTCGACGCCGCGTGTGCTGCCCAACACAGCTGAGATGAAATGCAAGTATAAAAGTTATTTATTCCTAAGTCGAATATAGCGAGTAGAACTGATGGCCGATGGGGCAGATTATAGAATGGATGGTGGACAGACAATCTGGTAAAGGTTGTAGAATGCCACTGGATGGCCTATGTTCAGCAGTGGATGCCCTATGGCTGAAAAGATGAAGTAGAAAATACTTTCAAAGGTCAACTAAGTGAAATAATTATAGATTAAGTCTTCTTATACCCAAACTAACAGTTGTCTAGATTTCTCAGACTCAGTAAAATAACAAATAATAAACCGATGACCATTGGCAACCGCACAGGGTCCCGGGTTCGATCCCCGGTTCGGTTCAATTCAGGAAATAACTCCCGAGAGGGGTTCTAAATGTGAAGACCACGCGAACGAAGTTGCGGAAACAGCTAGACAAACTATTTATAACGGGAATCCGGTCACGCAAGTTAAATAAATATCGGACAACATCACATGCATTGCTCTTATGCTATGGTAAGTAGCCAAAGCACTTGTGTCACCCGAAACAATATAGAAAAACTATTTTTCTACATTGGCCGACCGGAAATCAAACCCCGGACCTCAGAGATAACGACATCAAGTCGGGTAAGCTTGCCTTTCGGCTACAGAGGTTACCAAACTAAATAGTAAAACATCACTATCACGTTACTATCAGATTTTAAAATCATTATCATCATCATCATTAGCCTCTAGAAGTCCACTGCTGAACATAGCCCTCCCCTATAGAACGCCAGAGCGAGCGGCTCTGGGCCGTTTGCATCCAGCGGCTGCCCGGTTAGTCCACCGCGTGAGAGGCCTGCCCACGCTGCGTCTTCCAGTTCGTGGTCGCCACTCGAGAACCTTTCTTCCCCAACGATTGTCGGTTCTGCGGGCGATGTGGCCTGCCCACTGCCACTTTAGCTTTGCAGTTCTAAAATCTATGGTCGGTACGTTTTATTAATCTAAACTCTTATTCCCTTTCCTACAGTAATCGTAGAATGTTCTGGCGGGACCTGGAAAGATGAAGGCCCCCAGTGGATCTGCGTGTCTTGTTCCGCCGACAAGCAGCTGTGGCCCGCGCTCAAGAAGAGAGGCGCCGTTGTCGTCTCAACCGAATTCATCCTCGGAGGGGTACTGAGGCAGAGAGCAGACACCACAAACAATAAGCTGTAAGTTATAGGATTACCAGTACAAAAACCATACAGTAGCTCAGTCCAGCCCCCCTAGCATGAGCACCAAAATACGATATGACATAGCTATATATCAACACCAATTCTAAAAATATAATAGATATAGAGTTGAATCGTCGTGCCGGTGACGTCACATGTTATGATCGTTGTTTCGATATTAGAAATAGTAATAAAAAAGAGAATAGAGAATCTCTCTTTTTATTACTTACTCGCATTATTTTTCGCGTGGAGAGTGTAATAATAACTGGGCGGCGGCGACACTAAGTATATTCGCGTCTCAGCCCGCTCAGTAAGGCTAGCCTGCCGTAAGTAGGATCGTCCATTAGAGGCTTGATTAACACACTAGCTGTATGAGAGTGAGTTCAAAGCGAGGCGAGAAGCGTAGCGGGCCTTAACACGCTAGCTATATGAGAAAGAGTTTAAAGCGAGGAGAGAGCGTAGCGGGCCTTAACACACTAGCTATTAAGAGCAGGTTCAAAGTGAGGCGAGAGTGTAACGGGCCTTAACACACTAGCTATATAAGAGAGAGTTCAAAGCGGGGAGAGAGCGTAGCGAGCTTTAACGCACTAGCTATTTGAGAGCGAGTTCAAAGCGAGGCGTGAGCGTAGCGGGCCTTAACACACTAGCTAATTGAGAGATAGTTTAAAGCGAGGCAAGAGCGTAGTGGGTTCGTAGCGAACACGCAGCATATCCGCGTTTTGGACAATCAGTTTTAAAAGAGTCTACGGCGCTATATGGCCGTGTTTGCTGCGCGCTTGCTGCCACCATATTTTGAACTTATGGTATTGAGATAAGATTAAAAACCAATAAAAAAAATCTAAAGGAAACTTGGGTAATATTAATTTCTATAGGAAAGTATGCCGGTCTTACTTTATTAAATGTTACTTTTGAGTTGCCACAGTTTAAGTTTTAATTATCCTAGAAAGACTGTATTTACTTATATTTTAGCAAATATGCATGGTTTTATATTATCACATCATGCAGATGGACTTTCCCAGGTCTTTAGGCAATTTCGTCTAGTGGAAATATTTCACATTGTAGGTACACAAAACTGACTAAAACTATTGTGTAATATGCACACACATACGTAGTTATGAAAAAAAACTTTACAGCTATCTATTTAAGGTCTTGATTGGTTTTAAATCTTTAAAAATAGGAGAAGTCCGGCATATCACTGAGATCAGGTGTAGCAAACTGTAATAATTATGGATATTTTAAAATAATATTGAAAAAAAAATCATCAAAAAAGTCAAGAAAAAAAACTTGTTTATTCCTGCTTAAACTTAGCCATTGATACATTGTTAAACCTGAAAATGTTATTAACACCTGTCTTGAGGTAAGACCGGCATATGCCGGACTTGCCTCAGACGGTCTATACGGACTTCCCCACTATTAGTTTTTATAATTAGACAAAAGTACATTACATTAATTCAATAAGTAAAGTAGTTTTTGTGAAATCAATGAAATAAAATGCTGTGACAGACATTTTAAAAGGTACTTAACGTAATCTCCGTCAAAAACACTTATAAAATCACATCAAAATAAATATTTTTCCGAAGCACGTGTAGGTCATTGAGACTACAAAACTGTGCTAAATTTGAAAGTCTGTTTATTTGAAAATTACGTCTAGTAGCGCATCTATCTTATCGCAGTCGAATGAAAATCCGATGACTGTTTAACCGACTGAACAAGAACCGCGTAGAGTTGATACAGGCGTCAAAAAGTTGTGTGTTTGGACTTGCCTCCCAGACGGACTAACCCAAGTTGACCCTACCAGTTCAAAGGTTAACAAATAATCATAGAAAAGGAACGCGGGGCCGAGACGAAAACTTTATGTACACGAATCGTTGACATAAACTACTGTATGGTTTTTTAAGTTGTGGTAGTACTACATTCCAGTGTAGAGACTTGCCTTAAATAATGTACAAATTTAGAAACGCAATATTTCACTTAATGTTAAAAACATTGCAAATATTGCTGTACAAAACTACGAGTATGTATTACATTTTTATACTGTTCTTCCCCACAATGAACAATCACAATACTAGTCCTAACATTTATGTATGAAAAAAGAAATATCCACCTTAACCCGTTCATTGTAAATCAGTTATTTTTAACCTATTGTATAGTTTTATTTAGATAAGTTTTAGTTACGGTAGTTTTGTAGTTGTAAATTTTAAAAATAATAAGGCCATTACTCTGTTGAGCAACTATTTTGTTTTCTTTATCTTCTATTTGCAGTTGACCAACCTTAGAGTAGCTACTACCCAAGATTTGCTATATTGCAACTATGTAAATATGAACCTAACATTTTATAGTATGTTTAATAATGTTTATAATAATTTCTGAATAATTATTGATTTATTTTTCAAACATTCATTGATATTATTAGTTTAATTTTAATGTATTATAATGTGTAAACGAAAGTGATTTCAAAGTGATGTGTGTTGTAAATGTTGGGATTTATTTACAATTATTTTGCTTGTTCTGTACATCTCCCGAGTTTTATCGGACAAATTTTTATGTTATTTTATGTACGGCAGTTGAGTCTCAGCTAAAACTTTTACGATATCCTTCAAGCGAAGGAAATAAATGTATGAGATCATCTAACGTTTACACATTGTATCTTTGTTCTACTAAAAGATAGCGATCGAGTTATGTAATTTTTAATACATACGATTATTTGAATCTAATTGGTATTTTTAAACGTCTTGTGTCGATACTTGGAATTATAATAAGTATTCGTTACTTCAAAATCGTACCTAATATTGTTTTTTTGTTACAATATGCATTTAAATTATCAAATAAAAATATCCGGTGGATTTGCCAGATAGGTTTGTAGTAGGTACAACGGGAAAAAAAACGATAATGCTACCAGTAGTACCTTCCGAAGTACAGTCAACGGCAGGTCATCCTACCCGAAAAGTTAAAGGTCATTGAACCGATTTTCAACTTTATGTCCAACATGTAGAGATCAATATCAATTGAGAAAATTGACGTTTTGTGGTAGGTTGACGAGCTGTTGTCTGTACCACAAAATCATTAATCACAAAACAAATCTACTAAGTGATGCATTCCCTCAACTTTTAAATTATTATGGATGCAATGAAAATCTCACAAAAACTACTATGGACAGTGGTTTAGTTTATGATCTTGTCCATTAAAGGATTCTTTCAGTTACATTAATGAAAAAAGACCTTGATACCGTCTTTTTAAATCCATTTTCGAGAACTCACGTAATCGAGTTTTAGTATGTATGTATATGTTTTGTAATATTTCGACAATGTTGTATTAAAACTTAAACTACGCATTTGTAAGTTATCGTTCTGTGATCGATCGTTGATATTTGTACAATAAATGACTTGATTTTAATAATGAATTTTTATTAAAAAGCTTTCAAATAATCCGGTAGTGGCGCTCCAATGGCTACAGAAGAAATTAAGCTAAGTGTCAAAACATAGTGTTAGGTGTTAAACGCAATATTTTTTGTTTGCCGACACTGAGTTTTGGACCCATAAATAAATTATAAATAAATTGTTTACACAATCACACCAATTATCTAGCCCCAATCTAAGCAAAGCTTGTACTAAGGCAACTAGATAACGGATAAACATACTTAAATACTTTATAAACATCCATGACTTAGGTACAAATGCTCGTGCTCATCACACAAACATTTGTCCCTTGCGGGATTCGAACCCGCAAAGCTGGCTTTGTAGTCCGGAGCACGAACCACTACACCAGACGGTCGTCACCCATAAGAGTGGTAAGACTAGTAGACGAGTAGTGGACGGGATAGCGTAAATTGATGAGCGCATCTGATTTATTCAGCGCAATGGTAGCAAGTATGCAAGTCAAAATACATAGCAATCTGCATAATTCGCAAACAACGAGTAAAACTGCTTTATAAAGTTACTTTTTATTCTAACTTGTTGACTTCCTATCAGGGGCGTGCATCCCATATAGGCTGTTATGCAGAGCCTACCTTCATAAAAACCGACAGAACAGCTAAACATAATTATTATTTACGTATTCAACAATAAACAATAAATATTCTGTAACCATTTTGTCGTCTACTTATACGTATTCCTTACTAAAGCGCGCAACTTAGATCGTTCCTGTGCAATTTAACCAATGTAGGCTGCCGCGAGATCGCCTACTGTATCACGCAAACTTACTCAATTTTCACTCACACTTAGATACTCGCTGCTTATGTGTGAACAAACTGAATTTAAAAAAAAATGAAAGTCGCCTAAATTAAAGATTACACCCTTTTCATACATGACAATCG
Organism: Anania hortulata; assembly: GCA_963576865.1. Classification (NCBI taxonomy): domain Eukaryota; kingdom Metazoa; phylum Arthropoda; class Insecta; order Lepidoptera; family Crambidae; genus Anania; species Anania hortulata. Next base: position 7,376,080 of record OY756400.1, read on the forward strand.
GACGGAAGGAACATTCCTTATTAGCAGCATAAACCGGATATAGGCTCGCCTACTTCGATCATTTGCACTTTAATATGTCGTATTTTATTAAAACTTGACAGTGCAAGATATTGAAATGAATATTTAAAATGATAAAATCGTAATTATATTTATAGAAACGTTTGAAAATAATAAAAAAGGGTTACAGTTCCTTGAAAGGTAATGCAGGACATTGTTTTGATACAAAGTTTGCGTCAGCAATTTTTTCCATTAGTATCATAGTTTGCCGCCGGCGGCTGTCATCTCGCGAGTTTTGATAAATCAGATTATAGTATTACTGATCTTTACACCTTTTTTGAGTGCTATCTTTGTTTTCGGGGTTAAGTGTTGTGTGGTTGTGTGTTATTCAATGGAAAAACTGCAAAGTGAAGTATTAATGCGAATTCTAGGTTAAATAAATTACGCGCCAATCCGAAGACAATCAAATGTGGATTTGTGTTAGTTGCAAAAACAAGACATTATCAACAGATTTTTCGTACATAGCCATTACGGATATCAGATTAATGACTTGTTTTAATTCCATTCATTGTTTTGATATTTGTTGTGGTAAAATAAATCAACGACCCCATTCACCATTTTGCAAAAAGAAATCGACATCTGGGTAAGAAATTATCATTTATTAAACAATGCAATACCATGTGAATTTCGAAGTACCTCTTTATAATTTAGTTGAAATCCTAAAGGTAAAATTAAAGTTTTTATCATTTTATTTTTTAAAGCTCCATCTATTGAGTTTTTCACATAACTAATCATTACCCTGCTTTAGCAAAATCCACCAATTTATTAACTTATTCCAATCTAATTACCAAGATGGCGCTTGTTACGTGAACATGTCAATTTTATTGCGTTTTTTATTTAGTATTTACATTTCCTAAACCGCGAGATGTGGACGAGTACAATTTATATTTAAAAAGCATTAAGACGCGGTCCATACTGTGACGTAGATATAAGTGAACAAAATACAGGATTAAATTTAATTTCAGTGATACCAGAAATAAATGTATCTAGCATTTATTTAAACGCTCAATATGAATTACGGTTTAGGCTTTCGTTGTTCACTGGCTTGAAATGTGTATGTACCCAGCCTACCCCTATCTGAAACCAATGCACGCCCCTGCTTCCTATAGAATTGGCGATAACGACTTGTGTGTAGTAATAATTTTATAGTTCGAAAACTATAAAATATAAATTATAGGATTGACTTCTCAATAGGAATCAAATACTAAGGTTTTAGCGGAGCTGCGTGTCATTACTGTTCCGTGGTTATATTAGTAGATGTAATAACACCTTTAATGTACACTTATGACGCAATAAATGAATGAATATGAGTTCCACTATCCACCTCTTGGCTCAGTCATCTGATCAGCTATCATGTCAGCCTATTGCAGTCCACTGCTAGATGTAAACCTTCCCTAAAGAGCACGATCTCCCGCTTTTTTCATCATCCACTGCCAGTAATCTTCCTAAGGTCGTCGGTCCATTGAGCTAGGTAGCGACAAACAAACACTACGATCGCCGAGGCATGGTCTAGGTACACTCGAGAACCCGTTTACTCCTTTCATGGGTTGTTGCCACTTTAGCTTGCTAAATTTTTTAATTATATCTACTACTTTGCTCTTCTGCCGGATGACCTCGTTTCGGATTATCCCTTGGCGAGATCCTAAGGAAACCTTTCCATAGCTCGCTGAATGACGTATCAAATTATTGTATTCTCATCTAAATTACACATACTCGGAGGCGTCTTTGCCTATGGTGCAGGGGCCGCAGCGGGTCTAAGGGGCGCCGAGCGTCGCTCGCTACTTAGTGCCCAATCCATTTTGACCACACGCTTACAGGGGGCGCGATGTTTGCACACAGGCGCTACATGGGCTAGAGACGCCTCTGCACATACTTGTTTTAAATCGATACGACAATTAGAAGTTGGTAAAACTTGACTTTCAAGATTTGATTATTAGTTCTACAAGTGAAGAAAGTGGCGACCACGAATTGAAACAGAGAGGGCAGGCTTCTCACTCGGTGGCCTGACGACCTAGTCAAGGTTATGGAAAGCTGCTGGATGCAAGAGCTTTGCTGTGGCGTTCTTTCTATAGGCCTTTATCCAGCAGTGGACTTCTAAAAGCTGATGATGACGAGTGAAGCTACTACCAGATGATCATTACGCGAGCGGCAAGCAAAGGATAGTAACAATTAAAACACTTTTTTAACATATAAATTTATGTATTTACAAACCCACAACTTACTTCTATTAATTCACAGTAGTATGGAATGTTAGAAATCCCATAGAAGAGAAAATAGCAAAAAAGTGTTAATACAATTTTAGACAATGCTTTTCAAGTTTTATGATATTTTAATGTTACTATTTATGATTCTGTTCATAAGAAAAAAATACACATAACAAAGTCAGGGTTCCATGGATTAACAAAGCAATAAAAATATTGTCATAGAAAATCTATACATGACATACATAAACATAAACTCTGCTAATAACAGATAAATATGATAACAAAATTAAATATCAAAATTAGAAAAGATTACGATCATGTATGAATAAACTAAAAAATTTGTTAATAGTGAATACATTAACAAAAGTGTAATTAATGTAAAGCAGCATGGGATGCGATAAAAAACAACCCAAAACAATCTTCCTTAAGAACATATGGAGACGATAAATGCCAAGCCTTTAATGAATATTTTATAAAACCACCAAACAAGGAATAATAGCACAGTTATACTATCTACACAGTATTTACTTTAGACCCACCGAGTATGAAATACGCGATATTGCAACACAACAATGTTACGCGTAAGTACAGTCAGCAGATTAAGTAGTTACACATATTTTTCTGCACTTAGCCGCAGAAAATTATTATGCAAGCTACACGCGATTACCCCCATCCGCAATGCAACTATTATTGTGGTAGCTTACTAATCAAGAAACGTTATCTCTGATAACAGTTATTAAATGGCACCTAAATATCGTAAATATGCAATTGTGCGTAAAATTCATTTTCTCTCTTTGTAAATAGGACACCACAGATGTTTATAATTAAGAAAATGCAAATCCAAAATATACTACTATTGAGTCCTAATTGGGATGTAAGGAGCAAACATCATCTTCCATCCTAAACAAACCCAAACTGTACGCGGTGAGCGCTGGGACCGAAATGTGGCGGAATAAACACCAAGATTGGCGTAGGCAGTCAAGTTGGTTAGTTTAGCTGGGCCTTCTCCGCACTTAACCTCATGATTAGGCCGTTGTGCGTGCTACTTAATCATTCTTACTCCAACCATCCTAGGTCATCCCAGAAGGTTAGTAGCCTTTTCAGACTGCTGCAGGCTTCCGGGAGCGATCCTGGTGATTGGAGAATCCGTGGCCGTTGATCTGCCACGCTTCTGCATTCCAATAGCACGTGCTGTGGCGTTTCTTCAGTCAAGGCATAGGCAGTCAAGTGCTACAGACCGTTGACGGTCAGCAGCGTCAACGGTGCGAGAACTACGCTTTGCGATTCCTACTAAGACTGAGACGCCTGCCGATTGTGGGGATTATGGCATACACCCCTTATTATGACACAAGGAATACCACGGCCCCCAATCCCAGGCACTACCTACTTATTAGTAGTGGTAGTGGTAGTATACCAGGTAACGGTATAGCAGCTACCAAACCCCGACGACTGGAGCTGGCAACATTAACGCACTGTCACTCCAAACCGACGAGAAAATCATCGAGCTGGAAGAATAATTGAGCAAAATAAAGCGGGATATAGGTTATGCAAAGTCCAAAAATGACAGGACACGCTAATCTAAGGGAACTTGCTCTTCAACCGGAAGAGAGACTACTATCCTAAGGTGGTGACGGGTTTCTCGTCCGCAAGCCCATAGTTAGCAGTTCTACAAGACAAAGTGTGTCGAGCAGGGTGGCGTACCTTATACTCAGAATTACAAAAAAAAAGTATTCGCTGAAGGTCATACAGGTTTACGCGTCCTTCACACACACACAGACGAGGAGGACGAGAATGTATTAGTAATGTCAATGGCGAATACATCACTCATTTTCGTTTTACCGACGACATAGTGATACTGGCGGAGTTGCTCGTAGATCTGGGAACTATTTTTGCGACCTCTGTTGTTTTCCAACACGCGGGTTCTAAAATGAAGACGATGATCACGTCAAATGTCCATGTCGCACCGGTACTAGTAATTGTTGGGGAAACACTTTCGAAGTTGTCAAAAAATATATTTATCTATGACAGACTATACGTCTAGGTGGGTCGAACTTCGACAGTAGCATGACGAATCCACCTCAGTTGGGCAGCGTTCGAGAAACTATGTGATGTTTTCTCGTCCGATATCCCCCAGAGCCTAAATACCAGTCTTTGAACAGTGCGTGTTGCCAGTGATGACTTGCGGCACTGAGACATGGTCCTTGACTAGTGGCGTTAAACTCTGGCTCAGTCACTCAACGTGCTCTGGAAAGAGCCATGCTTGGCGTTTCTTAGAGAGATAAGAGCCAAAATGAGATCCGTAGAAGTGATTCTTTTAGAAGTCACCGACATAGCTTTTCGAATGGGAAAGCTAAAATGGCAATGGGCGGCCACATCGCTTGCAGTTGGGGAAGAAAGGTCCTCAAGTGGCGTCCACGATCTGGAACTACTGAAAGACGCAGCGTGGGCCTCTCAAAGGGTGGACTGCCGACCTCGTCAAGGTTGCAAGCAGCCACTGGATGTAAACGGCTCAGAGCGGCTCGCTGTGGCGTTTTATAGGGGAGACCTTAGTCTAGATGATTCATTTCAAGGGAACTTGAATGTTCTTCGTAAATGACAAATTATACAAATAAATAAGTTAATTATTAGAATAAACACATAATATACATTATATTTTATAAAAGCCATAATTAGTTACTTTAATATTCGATTCGGTTAAATATATTTTTCAGATCTTAATGCACCGATATTGCACAAACCTTCGCATTGTACATTTTAAAGATAAATGCATTCAAAATATAGTTTTTTCTGTTTTACAAAACTCCTCGTGCGCCGCACACCACTCCGTGCGCGACATGACACAGTCATCGACGTCCATTCTGTTTGAATCCGTGATTTTGTGCCTGAAACAAATGTTATTTATCTTTAAATTTTATAAATAGGATAAAAATATTATGCCTGGTTTGAATTCAAACCGTTTTGTAATACAATAGTTTGTTTAATATTTAAATATATCACAAAGATTTGAATCAAAGCGTTCCTAACTTTAGCATATCTACGCGTCACGTGACCTTTGGTTAAGCGAATTAATCTTTAGTAAAGCCTGTACAAAATGGCATCGATGACTGTTCAAGTCCAAAATCATAAGACAAAAGCTATCCAGCTGCTGAGAGGCGTGAGACAAGGAGATGTATCTCCGAAGTTGTTTACGAACGCACTGACGTCTTCAAGACTCTGGGTTGGAAAGGGACAGACATCAATGTTAACGGCGAACACCCCAGCAACTCCGCTTTTCTGATGACATATTCATCATGGCGGAATCGCTGCAAGATTTGCAGAAAATGCTGCATAGTCTTAACGCTGCCTCGCGACATGTGGGCCTAGGAATGAACTTGGACAAGACTAAAGTCAAATAATAAATAAATAAATAAGTAGCGACAACCGTGTGCGACGGCCATAAACGCCTCCACTAGTAGCGACAACCGTGTCCGCCAGTCACAAACGCTACCACAAGTAGCGACAACCATGTGCGGCGGCCACAAACGCCACCACAAGCAGCGACAACCGTGTCCGGCGGCCACAAACGCCACCACAAGTAGCGACACCATGTGCAGCGGCCACAAACGCCACCACAAGTAGCAACAACCATGTGCGGCGGCCACATACGCCACCACAAGCAGCGACAACCGTGTCCGGCGGCCACAAACGCCACCACAAGTAGCGACACCATGTGCGGCGGCCACAAACGCCACCACAAGTAGCAACAACCATGTGCGGCGGCCACATACGCCACCACAAGCAGCGACAACCGTGTCCGGCGGCCACAAACGCCACCACAAGTAGCAACAACCATGTGCGGTGGCCACATACGCCACTACAAGCAGCGACAACCGTGTCCGGCGGCCACAAACGCCACCACAAGTAGCGACACCATGTGCGGCGGCCACAAACGCCACCACAAGTAGCAACAACCATGTGCGGCGGCCACATACGCCACCACAAGCAGCGACAACCGTGTCCGGCGGCCACAAACGCCACCACAAGTAGCAACAACCATGTGCGGTGGCCACATACGCCACTACAAGCAGCGACAACCGTGTCCGGCGGCCACAAACGCCACCACAAGTAGCGACACCATGTGCGGCGGCCACAAACGCCACCACAAGTAGCAACAACCATGTGCGGCGGCCACATACGCCACCACAAGCAGCGACAACCGTGTCCGGCGGCCACAAACGCCACCACAAGTAGCGACAACAGTGTCCTGCCTCCCCTACCCCTGACCTGCGCACCTACGCCTCGGGGTTGTTCCGCATGAGCGCCAGGTCGGCCTGCACCATGTCCTTCACCAGCTGTTCGAAGGTCACGCGCGGCGCCCAGCCCAGCTTCTGCTTCGCTTTGCTGGGGTCGCCTAGGAGCAGGTCCTGAAACAATTATCCATACTATAGTCCTTTCAAGATAAGGGTTTTGTGACAGTTCACTGTAAACACGTATAGTGATGTGACCTAACGAAATCTAAACGATTCTTTTTGAAAATTGAGGAAGATTATTCGCTGTGTGCGCGATGACAGCGCCCCTAGTGACTACAATTATTGTGGACTAAGATCTTTCAAATTATGGCAACTGGATGGTTTGAGAATGATTATCGGATTGTTTTTCTTCGAAATTAGATGAAAATATCTAAAAAGTTTGTGCATATTATAATAAGTGATTTTCTTACTTTAACTAAAAATAAATGTTATAATACGTACGGGATTTGAATCGATACAACATGATAGGTATATATGGTATTATACTATGTGATATTCGTGTTTTTCTGTTAATATTTCATGTGAGACTAAGTGTAGCTTAGTTCTTTTTTTTAACCATTAATAAAAGAATTAAATACGTAGGTATAAAAAAGGAGTAAAAACTGTTTTTTAATTTATAACATTACTTCTTGCGCCAGCAGTGTGTGGCCTCGCTAAGTGTACCTTGCCTACATAAAATTTTAGTCTTGCCCCACTAAGGATGCAAGTACCTAAAATTGCGTTGTTTTGGTGTACACTATGAAACATACGTCAATCGACAGAGAAAAAAATTACAAACAACAAAATACTCTTCGACAAAATGTCGTAAATGATATACTTTGTTCAGAATTTCAGATGGAATTTGTAAATAAAAGTAAAAATTACATATTCAAACTGAAATTCTGAACAAAGTATATCATTTGCCACATTTTGTCAACGGGTATTCGTTGTTTTTAATTATTTGCTCTGTCGATTGCCATATGATTTACAGGTGTACATCGAAATACGTTATTTTAGGTACCAGAACTTTAAGTATGCCAGGGTCCATACAAAAAAAAATAAGTCTTTCGGACAAAACATCTGTCGGGGCAGCTAGTAGCCTAGTAGTAAACAGATAACGAACCACTTCAGTCGGCCTGAAGAACTTCGGGTTGACTCTGACCAGCAGCTGGTCCGTGACCGCGTCGTGTCCCGTCTCCGCCACGCCGGCGCCGCGCCACACGACGCGGCGCTCCACGCACGCGAACGCGAACTCTACGAACTCGCGCACACTTCGCGCCTCGCCCGTCGCCACTACGAAGTCTTCCGGCTCCTCCTGCTGCAGCATCAGCCACATGGCCTGGGCAAACGGCTGGTGTTATCTGAGGCGTCTCACCTATGGTGCAGGGTGAGCGTTGCACACGGGCGCAGCGGTCCTGGGGCCGCTCGCTACTTAGTACCCATTCCATTTTAACCACGCGCTTACTAGGGGGCACGATGCTCGCACACGGGCGCTACATGGGCTAGAGAGGCCTCTGGGTGTTATTGAATATCATCAAGCATGTGCTCGACACATATCCATGTGGAATGTGCTCGAATTTTCAAAGTAGGCGATGACGCCCCCTTGTGAGCGCTGAAGACCTAGAGGGCGGCGGCGGTAAGGGCCAAGAAAAAAATAGGGTTGTTGGTGTAGGAGGGCGATTTTTGAATTCATCTACTTAATATTTTAAAATTGACTGAAATTAAAACCAAACACATTGTTTATCTACTTGCGTGCCGCATATAACGGCTTATTTTTTTAAGGATTATCCGGTCTATATCGGGTGAATGGCACGCAAAGGATTAAATTCATCTGCCCTATTTGATTGTTTAGAAACTAAACATATTTTACTTAAGTTTCGTAGAATAGCTCAACACTTTAGTTACGTATTTACACTATTTATTACTTATTTACATATTTATATGTGAAAACAAAACCATGTCGGAAGCAAAATAGAAGAGACGGTAATACAATGCGAAATATATTCGTAGAGGAGTGAGAGGTATTTTTAATAATTCCCTTATTGGGAATCCAGTCTTATTGCGTGTCCAATTTAAAGCATAGAACATATACAAATAGCGTCGGCGTGGCACCGGTAGGGTGGGGGCGTCGCGTCCAGTACACCCAGACGCGAGTTATTTTAGAAAAGATCGATTTTTAAATTGACCCGAACCGGGAATCGAACCCGAGAAGCTTTGAGTTCAAGGCGAATGACTATGCCACAACGCCAATCGGGTCGCCGTGTTATTGACGAATAAACTTTTTAAATTACCTCTACATAATCTTTAGCATGACCCCAATCTCTTTTGCTGTCCAAATTTCCCAGCTCCAAGTACTGCATCAGACCCAGCGTGATCTTGGCGACTCCTCTCGTGATCTTCCTCGTGACGAAGTTCTCGCCCCGCCGCGGACTCTCGTGGTTGAAGAGGAGCCCGTTGCACGCGAACATGCCGTACGCCTCTCGATAGTTAACCACAATCCAGTAGCCATACAGTTTAGCACACGCTAAAAAAAAACAATTAACATTTTACCGGATACAGTTGTTATCTGTTTAGAATAGGCTATTTGACTGTTTTCTGAAATAGAGTTATTATTATTGGTAATATTCAAATAAAGCGTCAACATTTTTATTTCATTTCTTAAACCTTTGAGAATAATAAAAAATAGCATTTTATTCTTTACGTTTTTAAAAGCCTGCGAAAACGCCGTCGGCCATGATGTACTTGTTCGTGACGTCACGAACCTTTAATAGGGTCGAGGAGAGCCTCATCTTTAAAAATAGTAACTAAAAATGATTTCATCATTTTTTATTTATTTGTAAGTACTACAGATTAAAAAGCAAAATAGGACAATATCTGAATATTGTCGGCTTGAATGACGACCGGGCATCGAGCAAAATGTAATAAATCCTTATAGTAAGTGAATTAATCCTGAGTTGAAGACACTATGTGTCATTTAGCCATTTGACTGATAAGTTAATAAAATTCTTTGATCCATCTATGTGTGTATCCATAAACATTCTCTCAAACCTTATTGTCAACTACGTTACACAATGATAATACTACTATTATTAGAAGAAACTTCAATTGGATTCTCAAAACATCATTGTCAGTGTCTTGACTCTTGTTACAACATTCTTGAGTGGAAACCCAGATTGTAACCATAACATAATCTTGAGTGGCCTCATCAAGATTACAGGGTAATAATGTGTGAGTGTGATTCAGCAACTACAATGTGTCTTCAGATATAGGCTTAGTATACATAACCATTCTTAACATTTAAGTAATATTTGATATAGCTTTTAAATTGGTTTGAGTTCACTATACAAGTAACTATAAATTTTCTTGACATAAATGCAAGATGTTGAACTCTTAACTTAAATTGGGTTCTGATAACCTCAGCCCTCAGCATGACCACCAAAACACGATATGATATGGCCATTTATGGTTACCAATGTTTTTTTAAATATGATAGACGCCATTTTGAGTTTTTATCGAAACAGCGATCATAATACATAATATGTAAAGTCACCGTCACGGCGATTCAACATGGCGGCTATCTCCTTCTTCATCTACATATAGTCAATCCCGGTTGCGTCCAAAGCCATTGCTTTGGAGCCCAGGCTCCGCTTTCCTTGATTTACTCCTCCACTTCGCGCGGTCTTAAGCGTCATTCAACATGGCGGCTATATCTATCATATTTTTACAGTTGGGGTGTCGATAAATCGCTATATTATATCGTGTTTTGTTGGTTATGCTAGGGGGGCAGATGTCTCCCTATCTATTTCAAGTAAATAGAAAGAGACAGATGGTATCATTTAGAACTGTCAACTTAGAATCAGATGGTACAGTGTGTTCATTTAAACAAAAAACTTTCCTGAGTTGTTGATCATACCGTAAGGTGACCTTGGGTAAAATGGCGTCTTCTCGTTCTGTGGCACTTCCACAACTTTCCCATAGAGTTCTGAAGTGGAAGCCTGGTATATTCTGGTTTCCTTCTCTAGGCCCGCCGCCCTCACTGCCTCCAACAATCTCAAAGTGCCTAGGGCATCTACTTGTGCTGTGTATTCACTGAGTTCAAATGACACTTTTACGTGTGACTGGGCACCTAGGTTGTATATTTCCTTTGGTTTAGTCTAAAACAAATAAGACATTAAGTTTACTCGTGATGTAACGAACATCCGCATTTGCGTCTTTTTTTATATTCGCATTCGCAAAAGATTGCAAATGTATTTGACAATGAAAAGTTAACATTATAAATAAAGATGTAACTGATTTATTATATTTTTTTATTTTTTATTTTAGTTACCTACTTGAACTTGCAATGTAAAATAACAATTACCTATAAGACAGAAAATATAAGTTTTAACATTTTTAATTTTTGCATTTTACTTTTTAAAAAAAACATCTGACAGTATGTTCGTCTAATACAAGCAATTTATATTTGATTAAGTTGATAGGTACATATATTAATTTTTGTGTTTCTCCCTGGACATGTTACGTAACTAAATGAATTTTTAAATCAGAGTCGATTTATTTAGAAGTAAGTCAGAAAATTGAATTGTCACATAGTACCTACTAGTACTGCATAAATTTTATAAAAATTAATACAGGACACCTTCAAACTTGTGACAATTGCAAGTCTAAAAATCTAGGTACATAGATTTACTTGCAATTACTATGCAAGGATAGAAATGTAAAGGGCATTGACAATACAATATATAGCTTAAATTTTTAAACATTTACATATATGGTGTAGCATTGAGTTAACATAATCTACTTTTTTATGTATGCTTATCTACAAATTAATTAAACAAATTCAACTCCTGTAATTTATGCTCTGAATTTAATTGAGTAGTGTGCATAGACAAGTTTATTTAATTTAAATATAGCACCATCATTATCAGGTATACAAGAGCAGCCTATCCCAACCTTTTTTTCTAGGGTGATCCCATTACAACAGATATAATTATGTTCCACTGACTTCTTAAGCTGCTCAGCTGCCTTAATAAGCTCTTCTACCGATACTATTTTTCTGTTGGGTGTGTTGTTATTATAGTCTGCCATCATAACGCAAAAGAGCACATTTAACATTTTGTTAAACTTAAGAAAATTTCTTCATCTTCATCTTTTTCAGATTAATTAAATGCTAAACTAAGATCACAAATAACATAAAAATTACCAAAGTAGGTAATTTCATTGGAATTTAAACAGAACTAAGAACCAAGGACAATTATCAAATGTGCTACCATTGTTGTTTTTGATTTCTGTAACACGAAGTGCTTTGGCTACTTACCATAGGGTCAGAGCATTGTATGTGATGTAAAATATTTATATTTAATTACAAAAACAATTGTTACATAAAAAAAACTGAATTACACACCTTAGTAATAATACTTATAAGGCAAGTTGTGTCAGTCAAATCACCATAGTGGAGATGCATACGCCCTCCTGTGTGGAGAGCTGGTTGCCCATACAAATGCTGGATGCGGCCTGTGTTGAAGGAGGAGGAACGGCGGAGGATGCCATGTACTTCATAGCCTTTCTCAATAAGTAACTCGGCAAGGTACGAGCCATCCTGAAAAAAATATAAAGCAAGAAAAAATTAGAAAAATGCAAGAAAGAAAATAGTTTAATGAAGTGCAATACAATGTTTCAATGCTCAAGGGAGGTAATAGAACTTAAATATAGGTAAACAAAATTTAAATTTTTAGATTCTTGATGAAAGTAACAATAAATGGATTTAAGGACCAATTAGATTTCTTGAAATTAAATTAGTATTTTTTTAATTCACTATAAAATGGTCTAAAACCAAAATGTACTGGTTTACAAGAAATAATGAAAGGAAACAAGACAGGCCATCCAGAAGATTGATGAGAGAAAGATTATAGCAGGTAGCCTATGGACAAGAGTAGCTGGTGGTAGAGATATATAGTCAGTTGTAGAAGGCTTTTCTCAAAAGAAACACAGTTGTTGAAGCAAAACTAGTTTTAACTTGGTAACAAAATTTGCATGCAATTTATTATTATTATAATTCATATTTCTAGTTGACTTACTTGACCCGTGATGCCGGTTATCAACGCTATTTTCATGTTACCATTTGCGGTGGAGCCTTCGCCGGACATTTTACAAATGCTTTATTACTGTGCTGAAAATACTGCAGACGTCTACACTTCACGAGCCGGCAAACTACAGAACACAATTACTGTGGCTGGCGACTATAAACGTTTGGGTGGTGAATTGGTGATAAGCTTATCGCAAGTACACATTTTCAATTAGCGCAACAACGAGAAATAGCTATTCATATCGTCATAGAAAACAGGTAGGTAAGAGTTTAAGGACGCATTTAAATTTAATTAGCATTAGAATAGGTATTGTTAATTAATTAAAGTCCAGGAAAAAAAATGAATTTTTAAAACTGGTTGTTGAAGAAGTTGACAGTTAATTCATTGACAGTGTTGACAGTTCACAGTTTGACACTGTTGATTGACTGACAGTGACACACAGCCATTGAAATAAATTATTTCTACGCATGAATTGAATACTCTTTCTAATAGGATTGAGCAGTGTGCGAAAAAAACGTGCCGACAGAGACAACCAACTGGTGGATTTTGTCCCTTTCTAAATAGGGTAACCAAATTAAGTCTAGTCGGGATTGAAATACGTAATTTTAAAGATCGTTAACTGAAAGGGTCGCTTATAAGCATAGAACGGAGTAGGTAGATCTATTTTGTGTACTTACCATATGTTAGAATAATATGGATATTCCCCGAATCCCGGGATTTGCTTTTTCGGTAAAAAAATAATAAAAAACTATTCACGACTTAGGGAGTAATGAAAGAATACAATTCTTCTTCTTCTTCTGAAGTTGTACAAGAACATTACCATACAAATTATTTGTTTCTCGAAAAATCAAACTTTGATCAAACAGAACAAACTATTTGTATTTACAATAAAATATTAATTAAAATGATCAACACGCTTAAACAATAATTTACCTATTTAAACAAAAAATGTCATTGGTCTATTTCTTGGTCTGGTTCGTCTTCAGCTTCACAAGAAGACTGAGCATAACCTGAGTTAAAACAAATTACCATTACTTTTTCTAAATTTTCTAATTTTAGTCTATTTCTTTATACATCTGATACCTATTTATATGTAGAAAAAGAGCGTTCGACATATGTGGATGTTAGTGGAGCTAGTTTATATGAAAAAATTCGTCATTTACTTCATTTTTCAATAATTTTCCGTCATATTCTCTGAGGATATCAGTGGATAGGAATCCAAAAGTTTTTCAATTTTGAATTTTATTCTATCAGAATTACATTCATTTAAAGCAGCTCTGACGTGATCTAAGATACGCTAAAAATGAGTCGCTTTATGATAAATTTTGTTTCTGCAATTCATTTAATGAAAATAAAATAACCGTATAATAATTTTCTATATATATTATTTGATTCCGCAGATTTTCTTTTTCTAGAATATTTCGCATTTCGTATTGCCATTGATTCAGAGCTGTTTAATCGAGAAACAACATTTATTATTTCTTCATAATATTTTGCATAATACAATGCAGCTTTAAGCTAAGTGCCCCATCTAGTTATTAATGGTTGTGGTGTAACGTTGCACGTACATTTTCACATAATTTTACATAATTTTTACTATTACACACATTGCTTACACTTAAAAAAAGAACATAATAAACCATTTTAAGTAATAAATACAACTAAAACTATTTGAAAACTAATTTACAATTAAAACTAAACATAACGTCATCCTAAATTTAAAGTATTACAATTAAAAAATAACTAAAAACATATTACAGTAAACGATCAACCGTTTTACTATTTCACGAGTTACAGCGCGGGACCCTAAGACACGCACGTAATGATCTATTGTTCTCTTCGAGACGGTCAGCGGTGGCTGGTTGTACCTACCGAGCCTGTCGCTCCTTCACGTAGGGACATTCACTTTTGAGCTCGTCTTCTGTGTGCATGTTCACATGAATTCAATTTATTAGCGGACGTTATCCGTAAAGAAAATTGTAACGGTTACCTAATGACATTGTTTCCTTTTCTATGAAATTTATTTAAATAAGTGCGTGTTGTGCTATTCCCCGATAGGGGAACAAGATTGGAAGTTAGCGACTCGGAGTTGGGACTTCGGACACGGAGGATTGCACTAGCACAGTCTACGGCCAGCCATCTGCTATCTACGGTCTTCACCACAATAGGGAAGTCCAGACCTGCGGAAGTAGCTATCAGTCGGGCCCTTGTCAACCCTTGTACCCAAATAAATTATTGTGTTTACGTTGTGGGTTTCCTTTCACACCTTAATTAGGTAGGTACCCACACCTAAAACGTAACAGTGGAGGAAGAGGTAAGTTTGGATACATATCTTTCTATACTTGTATACTGCGGGGGCTTTTAGAAATATTTTTTTCACATTTGATATTAACATATCTACATCATCGTACTCTAACCGTATTTGTTCTGATACGCGATGAAGAGCATGTGCCAAACAGGTAACATGTATTAGTGGAGGTTTTTTTTTTTTCAAATTTCGCCCCGCAGACAACATGTATGTTACACTATCTGTACATAATACTAAAACATTATCAACTATTAATGTTGTCTTGCCAAATATTTTCCTAACATTCGATTACAAAATTTTAACTAAATGGTCAATGGCCAAACTATTTAAAATTTTCAGATCGACCAGAAAAGTTTTCATTTAATGGCTTTACCAAGAAATACACAATATAACGACCTAAAAAGTCAGTTGTCTCATCTAACGATATCCAAAGTTTCTCGTCTTTAACGTTTTCATAGATGGAGGCCATTTTATTTTTATAAGTTTGTCCAAATATTATTTTCGTAATTGTGACTCGTCAGGCACTTTTTTGCTATTGCAATTACAACAGCAAACACAATACATGTATTTTTGAAAAAAATCTTTCAAGGCGTTATTTTTCATTTGCGACCAGGGGATGTTACAAGGAATTAAAAACTTAATAAGGTCAAAATAAAATTCTGTTTGAGGCCGTTTGTATGTTCCTTGATGTTGGGCACCTTCAATATGTCGATTGACATTAGATTTTTTTACTAATAAATGGCTTTCACACTTGTTGCAGTAAATAATACAGCTAGCAGCGTCAAAAATCAGCTCAGGATAGTCACGTCTCCACTTTTCAACTGTTTCAGGCTTGACAGAACTTGACGCCATGTTGAAGTTCACTTCACCTGAATCAAAATGTCGTTAAATTATAAATGCTGAGTAGAGTCAGATCAACACTAAGTGATAAAAACATACTGATCTGTTCGAAAAACAATACCAGTAAAAATATGTATTCTTAGTGCAAGTTTGTAAATACAAAAGCAATTAAAAGTTTTTAATTTAAGCTAAGAGAGGCTACGGTTAATTGCACACAAGTAGTACACTCACTGCAGTTCGATAGTTCGTATATGCACGAACTGCAAATAAGTCAGTGTAGAATTCCGGCACTTTATCGTATAGCTAATTGATACATCCTATTAATAAGTTTTAAATTCAATATTAACACGTGCGTGTGACACACTTCAAAGTGAAGGAAATACTGGACTGTAATACATTAAAATTGAAAAAGTTTAACTAACAAGAAACGGCTTTGTATTTTGCACGAATAACACTGTACTTTAAATAACACTGTACTTTACTTTTTGTATTCAAAATGTTATTAGACGCGTTTTACCTGAAATAAAACGCATATTAAACTACTTACCTTATTAGAAGCTTATTATATAATGAGATAGGGATATCCGTTTTCCGTTGCATTTTGCGTCTTTTTCTACCCCATATTGCTATCCCTTTCGCACGGCCCTTCTTTTCACCGGACGAGGAGGGTTATAAGGTAAGTAGTTTCATATGCGTTTTATTTCAGGTAAAACGCGTTTATTAAACCACTTGACCGTTATTAGAAGCTTATTATCTAATGAGACCTGTTTGTTATCGCCTGGTAAAAATAACTGTACCAAATTATATTGGTAGGCAATGTGCGAAAAAATAATACTATTAATCAAAGTTTAATTAACTTTATATTTATTATAATTTACATTTAAAAATAATAAATCAAATCGTATAATTGTACGAAAGAGTATAAACTCTAGGATACCTTAGGAATAACAAAATATATTTTAAATCATTATTGCTGCCATTAATGAAAATGAATCATTCAGTTAATTAAGTCTACATTTACGACACAGATTTGGTGTCAATGGACAGGATTAAAAAGGTCAGTAACGGTAGGATAATCGGTTGCGGAAACCAACACTTCACGACGATAGTAGTTTTGGAACGTTTTAACAGATTTCCAATTTCCTCTTGCTAAAATATCGTCAAGGGGAAGGTTATTAATCCAATTACTTGAAGCTACGGCGGATGGCACACTTCCTGGGGTTGCAATAATGCCAGCTTGAGTCATGAGCGATTTAATCCACCCTGCTATGACTGTGCGAGATGCAGGCGATCGTGATCCACGCAATGTGACAAATAAATTAGATGAACCAGATTTACAACGTCTTTCATTTAAAACTTCTATTGTTTTTTGAATCCAGTACAAAGGGTTTAAATTCTGGCTCTGTGGGTTATGCATAAGCTTCCAACCCGATTGCCTATATTCACTACAGTCTGTTTTAAAGCCGAATTGGGGTCAAAAGATAACAAAATCGTCTTGTAAAATATAATGGTCTTTGTCTACACTCAAAAGAGTTAGATCGTGAATTCTGCGACCTGAGCTGCGGTGTGTCGAACAATTTGAAAAATACTTTTATCATTTACAAAGTAATCTCGCAGGTATGCTGTAAGAACGTTAATGTCCCAAATAGGTGGTTTGGAAGCTTTAGGCTTCTTCAAGGTTATATATTTTAGAACATGTTTGACTATTATATCTTCACTCAATTTATCTGACAACTCTGTATTACAGAGCGTGAAAACCACAGATTTATGAAGAAGAATCGTATTATATGATAGGTTATTTTTTAAAAACAAATCTGCTTAACTGTGTTAAGTCTGAACCTTCCGGCCTTATTGGATCTATCCTATACTGATTTGCCCACGCTATCCAGCGATTCCAGGCCACTTTATACGTCTTCCATGTAGAGGAACGCCAGGAAGTCTTGAGCCAGGATCTATTTGGCTTGAACTCCATCCCTTAATTTTTTTCTGTCCACCCCCACATTTCCAAATTTCTAGAGTTATGTCTTGAACTTGGGGAGGTAGTAGCCCCGCCGTTGTGTCGACCAGAAACCATCGCAGGTTCATCAGGGTGAGTGGAGCTGCAATGGCCCGAGACTTGAGATCTGCTCTCCAGAACGCCTTCTCCCAACGAGGTACCACAATCAGATACACTCCTGTGGCCTGATTGAGGTGCATCAGTATCTTGGGAATGAGAAAAGGTGGTAGGAATACCCATGCAAGTGGAAAATACAATACCACGCTGAATGCATCGTGAAGTATTGCCTCGTGGTCGTTGAGATCCAATGTTGCGTAGTTGGATACTACTCGGGCTGTTTTGGATGCAAACAGGTCGATCACCGGTATGCCCATCTTTGCGAACACCATCTCTGTGCAATTCGGAAGTAAATGCCATTCCGGCTGTCGACGGTGCCTGGAAAGGCAATCTGCCTGATTGTTGAAATTGCCGGGAATGTAATGTACTTTGAGATGAATCTGATGTTCGTTTAGAATCCGAAAATTTTCAGAAAAAAAATGCTGATTTTTTTCATTAAGACTATTAAGTGAAGAGTCTGAAGATTTAGACCAGGCTAATAAGTTACGACAACTTTGAAGGAAAACCTCTTTTTGCTTTAAAATACAAAACGTAATCGCGGCGTAGGATTTATCGGAGTATGCTAGGTGGCGTATTTTGTCATACGCCTTTACCTCCTCGTTTGTTTCAAGCTCTGTAAATCCGGGCGAGTGATTATATAATTTTTGAGTTTCGAAATAACGTACATCTGACCATGACTTGCTACCGAAACGTTGAACTTCATTTAACATTTTAATATATTCTTGTGGAGTTGAGGCTACCGCGGGATCTTCGTTTTTGTTTCAATATCAAATGTTAGTTGAGGTAAAGTATCAGGATTTAGGTTAGACGGGGTTGAAAATACCTGCGAGGCACAGTAATCGTTATAAAATTCGCGACTAGCGTCTGATATAAATGATTCATTGTCATTATCACGGCAACGATTCTCATTATTAACAATATTTTTCCGTAATTCACCCACTTCCTTTGTAATTTTTTCTAGAAGTCTACGTTCACGCTTATGTTTTTTGGAACGATGACGATACGATTTGGATTTCCTTTTCTTTTTTCTCGAATCTCGCGATGATTCGGATGAACTAGACGAAGAAGTCGAACTACTATCGCTGCTGCTACCTGTCGACATCGACTGTCGATCACATAAATCCGACTTCTTGCGTTTTGATTTCACACCGGAGGTACTCGTGGTGGGTTCAGTAGGAAAGCCGCTATCCTTATCCATTGTTAAAAGTAAGCGTTATGCTACTGTGACACAATTCACTTCACAATCCTAAAAGGAACGAACGAAAATTTATGTCTGCCTTCTTTTCGTAATAGGTCTAAAAATAGCCTATCTATGTGAAATAAATAATTATCAAATTACTGCGGGTAGAAAGACATGATTTTATAAAGCTGTTAATTTCAACGGATTCTACGAACGGTAACACCGTTTTATGGAAATTACAAAGACAAATAATATTTGTGCAACTTACGTGCGTTCAGAAAGCACTGATGTAGGTACCTAGGTAGGTACTGCCAAGTAAAAGTAATAGCACTTTTGGAGCACAAGTTAACTCAATGGAAAATTTCACGCCAATGATGAACAAGGGCGTGCTGTCTAACAGCTGCACTACCCCCTCCTCGTCTGGTGAAAAGAAGGGCCGTGCGAAAGGGATAGCAATATAGGGTAGAAAAAGACGCAAAATGCAACGGAAAACGAATATGCCTTTCTCATTATATAATAAGCTTCTAATAACGGTCAAGTGGTTTAATTATTGGTTTGACTTCAGGCAAGCTTTTCACTAAGCCCAAACATCTAACTTTTCTCTTATTACAAGGTAGAATAAGATTAATACATTAGTTTTAGTCAATAATTTACTTTTTACAAAAAAAACTTACCAAATTAGTATCCAATAAAATAACTTCAAACGTCCAATCCAATAAGGTCAAATCAGAGTCCGTAAATGCTGGCCAAAGTCGTAGTAGCAAGGAGGTTCTAGAATCCAGTAAACAAGCCAGGGTCAAAAGAAATTCACCACACACCAAAACACAACACGAAGCAAACAAGCGCATTCTAAGAATCGAAGTAATCGAGTGAGTCAACATTTTATAACAAGTGACAAAAAGTTTACAAAA
Organism: Anania hortulata; assembly: GCA_963576865.1. Lineage (NCBI taxonomy): Eukaryota > Metazoa > Arthropoda > Insecta > Lepidoptera > Crambidae > Anania > Anania hortulata. Next base: position 7,396,044 of record OY756400.1, read on the forward strand.
AAGTTTAGCAACGTGTTGCTAGTGTAAAATCTGCATGTCGCTCGTGCGCTTATTGGATTACATAAACCATTTTTTATTCATTAAAATCCGTATCAGTCGGAATCCTGTGGAATATCCATATTAACATCAATGTTTGCGGTCAATGAATCTAAATAGCTCTACCTACTCCGATCAGTGCTTATAAGTTACTACTATTCAAAATAGGGGATGTATGTAAAAATGATTTTTATAAAAGTAGGTGTCAAGGGCTCCATTTTACTGAATTTAAGTTATATACGTTGAATTTCTTAGAATGTGTAGGTTATCGAGCACATACCTTATAAAGCAGCTATATGAACCATCTTTTACCAAAACTGCATAATAAGTGATTATTCACTTACATTTAGTATTAAAATGACAAGTCTGTCAACTTTTACCCATACACAAAACAGTACAAATACAGATTACAAAACGGCGGAAAATTTCGTCGAACAAATTATATGACATTTCTACTCTATAGGGTATGTGCACCATGTATAGAATATTGACATAGCCGAATTTTCGATCGTTTTTTGTATGGAGCTGGGACTTTAATTTTATTGCAATTTTACTAAGACGAATTACCAACTCGCACTTGACCGTTTTAAAGGTCAAAATATTATGGGCCGGGTACCGTTTGGGGCTTTTAAGCGGGTCCAAGATTTCATTATTTTTTGGATCCGACGCACCGTCACTGAGATATTTGCAGAGGGAATATTTTCTAAATTTTAGAACCAGAATTAGATGATCCTTGACAAGTTTTAACTAGTCGCGCCGCTCGCGCCCCCTTTGCGACAAAAGGGTAAGGAAAAGTGAAAAAACTTACAAGTCCCAGCTTCATACTACTGTTCACATTAATAGACATATATTAATCTGTGCTAATAGACTTTAGAAATTCGACTGTCAATATTCCATATGAAATCAATGAATATTTTTCTTTATCGTGCCCCATAGCGCCCCATATCCTATACCTACTCCAACCACGTGATTTTTTTCCGTTAGTTTATTAAATAGTGTCTAATGTTGCATAGACAATGGGTACGGAAACCTTGGAGTGTGAGTCCGACTCACACTTGGCCGGTTTTTTATATCTTGGGTTTTTAAAGTTCGAAATTATGGTCACCTTACATCATGTGAAATATTCTATTTTAATATCTCATTTTTACCAGAATTAAATAGATTCAAAGACATACCTATGAAAGGATATTCCACAATTAGGATAACTTTCACTTTTGCAACCCTATACAACAAACTTGTACCATTTTGTAATTTAAAAAAAAAAATGAACCGACATCCATGACATGACACCATAATTGCTACTGTGTCAAGTTCAGGGATGACCGTAAGACATTCAAAATAATACTTAATAATTAATCATTTTGTATAAAAAAAGCAAAACGCATTAAAACTGTTAACTCCCTATCTAAATTTAATCAAGTCACGTTATTGTATTGATTCCAAGAGATCGATCAACAGATTGTATACTACCATTTAGTAATATTATTTCATAATGGCAACTGTGCAAGCGGGACACACTCCTCCCCTTTTCCATCTCATTCAACGCCGTCCCTCAATTTGGCTACATCAAAGAGAATTAAACTTTATTGCTGAGTACTAAAGTGTAAGTTCTTTTAACAACATTTTAGAAGTACTCTACCCTTTATATTAAATCCATGTTTCTACGTCAAATAATTAGTGATGTCCCCAAGTCGATCTTCATCATTTTTCGATCTTTTAATTTTATGTCACTGTTGCGTGGTAATTTAACATGAAAGTATTGATTATTGGCTTGTAAACAAAAACATAAAACAATAATATTTTTGAGCATGATCAATAGAATGCATATCTTTAGTTTTTTCTTCAATAGGCTAGTTACTGGGTCAAAAAGAGATTATTCTGTTTAGTCCGTCAGTTAGATTATCAAAAAATAATGGACCCATGTTTTGCCTTTTGTCAATCAAACAAAAAATGACGAAGATAAAAGCGCATCAAAGTTTTTGAATGGGAGCACGTGACGTCACGCCTTGCTAAAAAGTGTCGCCAGGCGTGACATTACGCGGAACTAAAACGGCTTAAATCTTCATCAGTTTTTGTTTAATTGAGAAAAGAAAAAATACGTGTCCAATATTTTCTGTTAATTCAACTGAAGGACTAATATTTTTTTCTTAGGAAACTAGTCCATTGTCGCGATCTACAAATTTTTATAGCAAAAAAATTGAATATCGGGTAAGTGCGCTATAGCTAAGCCATAGTTTGAAAATTTGGGTTTACAAACCTTTTTTCTAATCTGCCATTTGAACACTTCTGTGAAAAAAACTGATGTGTTTAAACATCAAATACCTTAAAAACACTCCCAATCTTTATGATTAATGCTGATTACTTTCAGACAGGGTTGCCAACCGTACGGTAATTACCGTATTCATACGGTAATTTTATGCTCCGTACGGTAGTAATTATAATGTGACAAATGTACGGTAATTTTAAGACTCTGAGCTAATAATCTACAAAAAGTACGGTAATAAGAAACAATTTTTCTTTTCTTTCCGTTCAATTCGACGCACATGATCACGGCAGGCAATTCTGCTTGTCACAACGGGTTGTCATTTTCATTTAACACCAAGATCTGTGCTATGACGTAACCTCACTTGTAACCATACTTACTTACGAACTATTCTTTGTTTTAGGTCTTGTAAGTATTACATTTTAATACTAATTGCACTGTGCTTACATAGAAGTTTTAACGTTCCCAAGTTCGGTAAAGCAAAAATCTGGGTCCAATGCACAGAATAGCAAACCAAAACAGAATAGTAGACATCTACTATCGCCAGGTTTACAAATCCGACGTCCATAATATTTAAACAATAAAACAAATAAATAACAACTTTTTAATTAGATTTTGGAAGATGATAGGTAGTTTATGAAAAAGACCGCGAGAAACATGCGAATGATATTTACTAGTATAAGTACTAATTGTCTAACGTCACTCGGTCGGGTCGAGATCATGGTGGATAGCGTTTTAGACCTTTCAAATTACATATTAAAAAATACATTTTTAAACTTTATTACAGCCTTGGACTTTTATGTATTGAAATCAATAAAATTAAGTTCTTATAGCCAAATACTAAATGAAATAATCATCTTTAAGTCTTATTTTAAACTGATATAATAAAAATATTTTTGAATAGTGGTTAAACAAATTGATGGTAAGCTCTAGGAATCACCCACAACATGTTTGCTTTTACATAAAAACTGTAAAGAAATATTCTTTTTTTTTTGTTTGCAAAATTAAACATAATGGAGTGTACGGTAATTATACGGTAATTTTAGGGTAAATTTGACGTAATATTGGCAACAAAGGTTGGCAACGCTGCTTTCAGACTTTAAATGTCAAAAAAATAAAAGGTCTCGTTCTTTGGTATACGTGATCAGAGCCATTTGTGATTAATACCTAAAACTATGTTTTAGTTTGTTGTATCGATATTAGATGCCGTTACCGTTATCAACAGTTTTTTATTCATTCAGGGTAGGCGCAATTCGCCCCCCTTACCTTGTTTTAGTAAGTACATAGTTTCAAAATAAAATATCGATAAATTAAACCCCTAATAGATTAGCCACTGGTACGTCAAAATTAGTTCTAGGTTCAAATACTAGTGGCGCTTTAAATGGGTATAAAAATTTTGCTGTCATTTGTACAGGATAGCCTGTCCATACTTATTTTTAAGCCGATGGTCGCGATAATTTGATAATCCGTCAAATCTGTGGGCGTAAAACGTGATTTTAGTTATAATTGATCAGTGGTCGTTAATCATCTGTCAAGTTACAGAACTTAACGAATTATGAACGTAGTTTTTTTGTGTTATTAAAATAATTCAATTTAATTGGTATTTCTGTACTTTTTCATTAGAAATTATTTTATTAGCAAGATACGAGGTAGAAACCTAAAACCGATAGTTACTCAAATCCTGTAAGAGTGAATCTGTGCATTATCAGTAAATGATAACAACATGCCTGAAATTAAAATTACTCCTCTGGGAGCTGGACAAGATGTGGGCCGAAGTTGCATATTGCTGTCAATGGGAGGTAAAAATATTATGTTAGATTGTGGGATGCACATGGGCTATAATGATGAAAGGCGATTTCCTGACTTTTCCTACATAGTTCCGGAGGGTCCCATAACCAGTCAAATCGACTGTGTAATTATTTCACATTTCCACCTAGATCATTGCGGGGCATTGCCCTACATGTCTGAAATGATTGGCTACACTGGCCCCATTTACATGACTCATCCCACTAAAGCTATCGCCCCCATACTTCTTGAGGACATGAGAAAAGTTGTAGTGGAAAGAAAAGGAGAGTCAAACTTCTTTACTTCTCAAATGATTAAAGATTGCATAAAGAAGGTGACTGCAGTCACGCTGCATCAATCGGTGATGGTGGATAATGAATTGGAAATTAAAGCATATTATGCTGGTCATGTTCTTGGAGCTGCTATGTTCTGGATTAAAGTGGGATCTCAGTCAGTAGTGTACACTGGAGACTACAACATGACTCCAGATAGACATCTAGGAGCAGCTTGGATAGACAAATGCCGTCCTGATTTATTGATTACTGAATCTACCTATGCCACTACAATTCGGGACTCAAAACGCTGCCGGGAAAGGGACTTTCTCAAAAAAGTGCATGAATGTGTAGAAAAGGGTGGAAAAGTTCTTATTCCTGTATTTGCATTGGGAAGAGCTCAGGAACTTTGCATTTTACTGGAAACCTATTGGGAGAGAATGAATTTAAAATATCCAGTTTATTTTGCCTTAGGTTTGACTGAAAAGGCCAATAATTATTATAAAATGTTCATTACTTGGACCAATCAGAAGATAAGAAAGACATTTGTACAGAGAAATATGTTTGATTTCAAGCATATCAAACCATTTGATAAGACTTACATTGATAACCCTGGTGCGATGGTGGTTTTTGCTACTCCAGGAATGTTGCATGCTGGACTGTCATTGAATATCTTCAAGAAATGGGCACCATATGAGCAAAACATGGTCATCATGCCAGGTTTTTGTGTCCAAGGAACTGTGGGTCACAAGATTCTAAACGGAGCCAAGAAAGTTGAATTTGAGAATCGCCAGGTTGTTGAAGTTAAAATGGCTGTAGAGTACATGTCATTCTCCGCTCATGCTGATGCCAAAGGCATAATGCAGTTGATACAGTATTGTGAGCCTAAAAATGTGTTATTGGTCCATGGTGAGGCACAAAAAATGGAATTTTTGAAAGACAAGATTGAAAAAGAATTTAAAATAAACTGCTACATGCCAGCAAATGGTGAGACATCCGTGATAAACACACCAACAAAACTCCCTGTTGATGTTTCATTGAGATTGCTTAAGGCTGAGGCCGTGAGGTACAATGCTTTGCCTCCTGACCCGAAAAGGCGACGTGTTGTGAATGGGATCCTTTGTGTGAAAGATAACAGACTTTCTTTACTTGATATTGATGAGGTGTGTGATGAAATTGGTATTAATCGACATGTCATTCGTTTCACTAGTACAGTCCGGTTTGATGACCCTGGGCCAGCAGTAAAGACTGCAGAGAAACTAAAGGCTTTGTTGTCTGAAAAGCTGGAAGGTTGGACAATAACAATATCTGATGGCAACATATCAGTTGAATCTGTGCTCATTAAAGTAGAAGGAGATGAGAATACGAAGAGTATTTATGTGTCTTGGACAAACCAAGATGAGGATTTAGGTAGTTATATTCTGGGCCTACTACAATCTATGGTCCAAAGTGCATAAGAAGATTTAAGATAAGAAAAACAGGTGTTGTAAATGGGGTATAATTATTTTATAATAAGATAAATATTTTGTTATTATAATGACTTGGGATCTGTTATTTATGCACACCATGATACATCCTCAATGCATTTTCCTTGGTACCACAGATGTTGAAGTTTATTCATTTCACTAAAATTTTGAACATCTTTTTCATGTATTGCATTTGGTATCTGTAAATAAAGAAATAACATTAGAAGGCGCACATATAACATATAATTTATATAACATGTGTACAGATAATAGAACTAATATTATCATTCACTTTTAAAAAAATACTAATTTGTTGTTAGTTATCTGAGACACAATTTGTATGTAGGTATAATTATCTATAAGTACCTACTTTAATAATATTAGTTGTTTGGATGTAGGAGGTACCTAATTAAACCAATTTTAGATTCTTTAGTTCGATTAAATAAAAAAATACCTGAAATCCCGACTGAAGAGAGCTTTTGAACATGCTCGTGTGAGAATCAGCGCCATGCCCACAAGGTCATCCATACATATTACGTCACGCAAAATATTGTCATTTTAGACCCTCCCCTCACGCTTTTTTCCTATCTCTAACTCGCACTCACGTTTGGCATGATTCCCCCTCCCTCCCTCACCGTAAATCATATGTGGACAACCCCTTAGCGCAGACTGGTGGTATGCATAGTGCCCCCCCCCCAGCATTACCACCAAAACACGATTTATCGACACCAACATTCAATATATGTTTATATATGAAGTTATAGCCGTTGTATAAATTTTTTATCGAAACGGCGATCATTACATGTGACGTCACCGGCACGGCGAATCAACATGGCGGCTATATACAGGTTGGCCAGAAAAGTGACGTCCAAAAATTTTTTTAGGTGCCTCGTGTTGAGAGATCTGAATCACCCCTGTGTTCTACGATTTTTCGTAGTTTTCGAGTTACAATTTTATTTAAACAGCCTATGAAACATATGAAGTACTACTTTTTTATTATTATTATGAAAGCTTAGAGTCTAGCGCATTCTCTGAAGCTACTTAGATACGATTTTTAATTTTAAGTTGAAAATTTAAATGATAACTCACTTCACATAAATTCTCAACTTTAGGTCAATTTTGTAATAACTTCCATTAAAGTTATAAGGCTGTTTATTTTATTCATAAATGCACTGTTCATAGAGATTTAGCTGCAAGAAAAAAAATCGAAGAAACCTACTTTAAAAAAAATTCAAACTGATCCGGTTATAAAAATTCACTAAAAAAATCGTAACTCAAAAACTACGAAAAATCGTAGAACATACATAGGGGTGATTCAGATACCTCTTAACACGAGGTACCTAAAAATATTTTAGGACGTCACTTTTCTGGCCAACCTGTAGGTATATATGTATATTGAAATAAAAATACAGTTGGTGTCGATATTTCGCTATATCTTGTTGTGTTTTGGTTGATTGGACCACCAAAACACGACTGACCCTAGCTACGACGACCTTGAATAATGGAGTTTGGGGACGACTCTGATGCTAACCATAGCTGGTGGGTGAAGTCTCCTGAAGTCTCCCTGATGTAGGTATTCTCTATGCGCCTTGAGTAAGCTGTTTCTCAGTTTCGCACTAATGCAGGGCTTGCACAAGGCACATATCGTGCGGGCCTCGCAGTTGTCTTTGCAGACGGTACTGCACTCCTCGCCATATACTGCAATGTTCTTCTGGGATGACACCATATTCATGGCTGCTTGATCACTGAAAATACAGTCAAAGTGAATTATATGTTGACGTACAGATTGACGTAGTGGCGCGGTGATACGCTACAAATGCAAAGGTTCGACTCCGGTTCGGGTCAATTCAGAAGTCGATTACGGAGACACAATGATGTTCAATTCTTTCTTCAAGTCCGTGATACTTAATGTATTGTCTTGGTCTGACGCTTATAAATTCAATTATTTATTTACTGATGTTATTAATTTAGACCAGCATAGTCGTCATCATGGTCCTGCATGAAAAAGTTATTGCTCTCAGAAATTATAAGGCAATCTTGATAGTTATCCAAATACATATTTGATTAATAATTAAGAATAAAGGCTGAAGTACCGGCTGTATACCATAACTTATAAATATAAATACCTACTAGGTACTCAACAACAACAACAACAACAATACTCAACAATTCGACACACTTTTTTTATTTTTGTCTGTCTGTATCTCAGCCGCGCCTCACTCCGAAACTACTGAATGGATTGAAATGAAAATTGTTATGATTTGAGTACTTTATAAGGTAAGTATTTTTTCTCACCACCATGCTCGACAATGCCTTATTATATATCATGCAAACCATACTCAGAGCAAATCATTATATCCCTTGGCTTTAGCCGGGTTATAATGTTGTACTGAATTTCATAACAACCTGCTGGGTAATAATGATATTTTCAGTTATGAGCTTTAAGCAGTGTATATACTCTTTGCCCTTACGTCAATAGATTAAAAACCACGCGCACAATGTCAATTATATTATACTATCGTTTTTAAGTACCTATGTCATCCGCGGCATCCTATCTGTGCTAAAATCGAATAAACTGATTTTGACGCAGTTATGCTATAGTTAAAGTGGCGCGCTTTTACAACGAGGACAAAACGGAACACAATAGGAAAGTTTGTGTTTTAATTTACCGAAGATGCATCGTGTTCGGTACTTTATAATTATGAACTACTTATGTAGGTACTTTTAAGTTAAATTATATCTAAAAGTAGTTCTGAACCAATTTAAGCTTTAAACCCACATGCTTTCGATTTCTGTAGGTTAGGTCTACTTAATAGTCCTCTTAATTTATATCATTTGTGAGTCAACTTGACTGAATATTTACCCGTCCCTTTTCTATTAGCCTTCAAGTGGATATTACTCTACATAAAGTACATACCCAATTACCTTTTTTACACAGTAATCCAGTATTCTAGCTAGTGTAATGCATGTTGTAGGTAATACCATCGTACTACAGTAAAATATCTTGCACAGATGTTATTTGGCGGTTGTGCTGATCTCGTGGGTCATAAAATTCATAAAACATGGAAGGCCGCGATACGTCGATACAGAAGGGCCAGGGTTATACGAATGCAAGCTGAATAAATTAAGACGGCTATTAAAATAAAAATAGTCTTTATTCACTGATTTTGTTTATACTCTACTTACTAACTAGCTGTATTACTAACTTCTTATTGCTAATATTTGATTTTATTTACATAGTTGGTACTAAAAAAAAATTGGTAACACCAGCACTAATTTAGATCAGGTTGTCCTCCTTGGACATAGGCCTCCTCTAAAGTTCGCCATTTTTGTCTGTCTATTGCAGATCTTCGCCATCCTTGTGGTAGGTCATCTTCCCATCTTTTTTGTGGCCGTCCTCTTGTTTTCTTCCCATCTCTGGGGTACCATAATATGCAGGATGTGACCTCTTTGGTCCATTTTTATTTGGGAGATCTAACCACATGACCAATCCAACGCCATTTAAGCGTCTTGATTTTCTTTGAGACATCTGTTACACCTGTGATCTTTCTGATTTTGGTCAATCTCCACTTGTCTTTTAGTTTGATGTGTAGCATGCTTCTCTCTATCCCCTGTTGGCATACCTTTAACTTTTGACTGTGAGCCTTTGTCAGGCCCCAGGTTTGGCAGCCGTATTAAGTAAGTATTGGTAGGATGCACATGTTGAAAACACGAGTAAATAACACCTGGGCTCGCTACTGGTCGCTGAAGTATTGAAGAACAAAAACACTCCAAGACGGCTATTATAGCATTATTAATATACAATTGCCATTTGCCTACGTGGATTTTATTTTGTCATTTAAGAAGAAATTATCACCAATCGTTTGGAAACTGATGTACATACAACTACCTACTTACATATGGTAGATTAGGTAAGTACCTAAGGTATCCTTCGTCTGAAACCAATATGAAATTTCTGATTCATTCTTTTTTTTGCTTTCTTTCACACATGAATTCAAGCACAGAACAGGAATGACACGCTACGCTCCGCTTCAATTCAGTGAATTCAAGCGTCATTGAAAGACAAAATCTTTAAGTTTTTATTATTAGGATAAAATATCAATCTACTAGATTATACGTTAAGGTACTGACCTGTGTTACAGTACCTACCTACGTAGGTACCTAATGTTAGGGTATATTCGTAGCAAACTTGTGACGTTACGTCGTGTACTCGTGTGGTAAAATCCGTTGACAAGCATTTTCTCGTACCTACATCTAAGTTACTTAAGCCTTGGCCACACTTTTTCGGTGTAAGGATCTCAGCTATAATTTTAATTAATTCATTTTCACGTACCTACATTCACTTGTGTGATCGATTTCAAATTAGGTTTTTTACAAGGTCAAATTATTTTTATTGGGTGGGAATTTTATAAATTACCTTACTACTATTATTATTACTTAACCTGATTTCTTTTAACACAATCGTAGTAGGTAATGTAACCTACAAGGTGTTAGGTAAATGGTATATCAAGCCGAAACTAGCCATGTTATCATAAAATAAATGCTATGATGAATTCAGAAATTTGATATCATCACTTAATTTTTATTTATTTTCATACAAAACTTATTTCTCAGAATACGATTTGTATAAAAATAATAATTTTTAAATGATGATATCAAATTTTTGACTTCACCATAGCATTTATATATGTTAACGTGGCTATGGCTAGTTTCGGATTGATATACCATTTACTTACCTAACAACCTGTACGTAAGTAATGGCGTACTTATAAAATAAAGACAAGAGAGATATTAAGTTAATTATGTCTATTCCCGTTATAACGTTATTACTTATCGCGAAAGATTCATTTAATAGAGTTTACTTTCGCCGACGTATTGAATAAACAATCGTTTTAAGTAAACTCAACTAATATTAAAATTAGAAAATGAGTTTATCTAAGTTATCGTTTTGTAAATATTAAGAAAAAGAAGACTTCAGAATATTGCCCGTAGAAATTAGGTAGGTAGGTAATACCTCTAGATAGGTAGGTACTTGAAGTCGTAAGTTTTCATAATAGCTTCTAAATAACTATCGTTGAATTTTATGCAGATTTCCTTTGTGAAGCGCTTACATAAGAGGAGCAGTTTTCTAATTACTAATTAGAAAGCTCCACTATAAATTATCTCTTACTAAAATAAGACACCTTAGTATAATTTAAATATTGCTAGGATGATTGGTGTGTTTCATTCTGTAGAACAGGGATCACCAATTAGTTTCATTGCGGGTCCGTTTATTACAAATATAAATCTTTCGCGGTCCGTTTTGGATGATAGCTGGCAACCAAGACTTCTAATATCAATGAATAAATATAACGACAAAGCGCGGGATAATAATAGTAGGAATAGGTACTGATATTCTCAGAATTTTCTGGCAAAAAAACACATTCACACGGCACAAAATACCGCCGCGGTCCGCCATTAGATGACTCTAAGAACAGCGTGATTTAGAACCTTGAAAAACGCATTACCTAACCTTTTTAATGCCTAACGCCAAATAATTATAATCCGTGGACCCCTAAAACGCTCAGCCGCATTAATGACATAATTTAAATAGAAACTTAGTAATTATTTAATTGACAAATTAAATTTTTACATAAGTAAATTTATGACGGATAAATTGCGGATAAAACTAAATTATACTATTAAAATAAATTCATTTTGAAAAGTTCGGTGTACTTTCCTCTCGGCTACGGAGGTCGTAAGGTATTAGCACGTACCTTATTTGGTCATAACCTAACACCCTGTACATTTAATGTTTAATGAATGTAATATCTGTAAATCCGACCATTTGTTTTTATTTATTTATTCGCGGACCGCCTAGGATAGGTCTGCAGATCACAGGTTGGGAACCACTGCTATCAATGTAGAAGATTCTGTGATAGAAGAACTAGCTTAGCGTAAATAAGTAAATTAGCAGTCCTACCTTTGGTTAGGATCTTTATGTCTGTCAGTAAGTGTCCCAACTCCCGTGATCGAGAATAAGTTGTATAGCACTTGCTCGTATAGCAGCTGGTTAGGCGGGTAGTGGGCCGAGCTCAGGTTCGGAGACATGTTCGCTTCCAAAAGATACACTTTCAGTTTCTCATCCACTACCAAATCTACGCGCATCATTTCAAAAAAGTTATCCGAAGATGGATAGTTTTGCAACTGAAACGTAAAATAATTGTGATGTAAGATAAGTTGCTCTTCGTGTATTGGTTTTCAAGCCATGATCTTTATAGTTCAAAATGCGTGGGTGTGAGACTGTTCGTTCAAATAATAGTTACCTACTTTACATCCTTAACTATTCATACTTTATGTAAGCCTCTGGACCTTTGTGTTATTATACGAGTATTTCAATTTTATTCTAGGAAAACACCTCACTTAATAGTCTCATCTATAATGAGAAAGTAATTACACATACAGCTTCAATAGTTAAGTTAGTTAGTTAAAAAATACATTAAACATACTTACAGCTTCAATTATGTGTTTCTCTTTCATAACAAACATTTCAGCGATCGCTTTTTTTACGTCTTCCCACATCTGCGATGGATTGTCACCCTGAAATTAAATAAATATGCGCCAGAGAATACATTAATTGAAGCATAGAAAACAATAAAATCAAAACCATTTTTTTTTTACAAATAGGCCTAAATTAAACTTAAACTCGGTTACTATGTCAGTCTCTTTTTAGTTATTATGTTTATTTATCAATAAAGATGTACCTGTGCGAGCATTGCGTAAAAGTGCTTATTTGCAGTAATAAAGTGTTCGTTATCTAGACGTCAATTGTCGCCAAAGTATTATTATTGGTTAGGATATGCTAAGTTTAGGGCTAGTTATTTTAAGTGATTTTTGGGAAGATTTTAAAATGAAAATAGATAAATATATAAGTAAATATTGGACAACATCACATACATTGCTCTGATGCACATTGCTCTGATCCTATGGTAAGTAGCTAAAGCACTTCTGTTACAGAAATTAGAAACAACGACGGTTCCACAACACCCAGACCTACCGGGAATCGAACTCGGGACCTGAGAGATAGCGACACTAAGTTCAGTGTTTTCGGCTCGCTACGGAGGTCGTCGTGGTCAATGCATACCTTAGAGCGAGCGTAAAGATCAAATGCGTTCTTCATGCTGAATCCTAGCGCCGTGTACGGCTGCGCCAGGGACGGCACCTCCCACGTGGGCAGGTAGTCATCACCCACCACATACTTGTCCAGGTTCTTCGGGTCAAAAGGGTAGTATTTCGCTGGACAGTATCTGAAAATTAGGTAAAGGTGAAATTTCAATTTTATGTTTTTTTATTGTCTACAACAATTTAATATTATTGAGCACTTATTAACACGTACTAACATTTTTAGAAATACGAAAGTATCGCGACTCCTGCTGGAAATGACTTTTCTACAAAAAAAGTAATGACTGTGTATCTACTATCTACACACCTACCTATATTTTCTAAAATATGATTGAAGATTGCATAGGTGGTTTGTAAATACACTTAACTTTAACTTCAGTTTTACATTTACGTATTTTGACATTTCCATAGAAGTTTTGTCGGTAAACTCCTTAAAACACATTCGGGGCCTGTATTCCAGATCAACGATAGATTATATATTTTTGTTTAATAATCAGAAATTAATCGCTAATACTGCCTATTTTCTATGTGTCATAGTTAAGTAAGGATAATATTAGTATTCCATGGTGAAAATTTTATCTTATCGAATGAATATTCAAGTAAGGTTTTTTAATGATGCGTTACTAACCTGAACAATACGTCCCCCTTGTACCAATAAACTCTTAGAGGGTTCACTGAAGTCAGCACCACATAGACACCGATGTCAAACTTGTGCCCGTCTACCAAGTAAGGCTTCTGCAGGTACTCTTGCACGAAGCTTTTCCCACTCGACAGGTCGATTTCACTCACATTTTTGATAAATATCCCTCTGTGTTGATTATGCTTCTCTACAAATAGCGCATTCTTGTTCTTCGACGCGTACTCCAAGAATTCTTTCTTATTTTTAGGCAATTTGAAAGCTTTAGGAATGTACTTTGACTCTGAAGTAGCTAAATCCACTTTATTTGTAATGAATCCACTTCCTGGAAAGTGGTTAACTTTTTGGTGTGGCTTCAATTTGTGGAGATTCGGATAAAGTACTCTGAAGGGGTAGTCGTGAGACCAAAGGAGATTCCATGTCGATATGTTGGTACCTTTTTCGTACCCATACCTATCTAATACTAGATGCACATGTTTCAGTATACCGTTCTTATTGTCAACGTCGCTGTACGCTGAATACACCCAATACTTCGGTCTCTGAACCCCTTTATGCCTATTCTGTACATTCAATATTTCTAATAATATACCTAAAGAAACGCCAACGATACAAACGATGAGGAATATGTTAATATTTGCGTCGTTCCTAATATTCTTTCTATTTACATTGTCAATTTCCTGTAGTGTATTCTTATCGGATGAGGTAAAATCGTTTTCTTTTGCTTGATCTGTGTCCTAAATCCAAAAATAGAATAAGTAAAACTTTAGTGAATAATAATCTACGTAAATAGGTTTCTGTTCAGGGAATCTAATTGGTCTGAATAAACAAAGCATCTCGAAGAAAAGATGTTATTTACAGATGTTACATGGTAGGTAGCTAAGTTTACTTTTCTTAGGTAGCTAAATTAAGCAAATACTTTATACTAATATTTGAGCGTGCAAATCATACCTACTATACAGAATGTCCAAAAAATGGTGTCAAGTGGAATCGAGAGTTAGAGCCTAAGGGTACTCTCTATTCGGGTATTCTAATCACCATTATTAGGGTTCCGTAACTCAAAAAGTAAAAAGGATCCATGTCCATCTGTCTTTCTGTCTGTATGTCTGTCAGGACCATTTCAACTAAGGACGGGTGAAGATAGGTATTAAGTTGAAGTTAATATTAAACATATACGTACCCCTTTATATCCCGTTAAAAGTTAACGCCAAAAACTATTTTTTTTTACTTGTTATCAATAATTAGGATATTTTAGTTTAGTTTGATGGGCTGTCATATCTAAATCCCATTAATTTGACTACCCCTACATATGTATGTAATATGTGCTCTTTGCGTACAAAGAAAGATACGTCAAATAACATACTGAACTCGATATCTGGTAATTTAAATCTGCGAGTAAGTTTTCTTAATAATAAAGTTAGATGATAACAGATTTATTTACAGTAACAACATTCTAAGTAACTTTATCATAGTAAACAAAATCACTTACTTACCCTTTCCCTTAGAACAATATTATTTACTTACCCTTTCATGATTATCCATATCTCAGAACACAAGTTCACTGTTATTCTCATCACTTTTTGGGGCAGTAAATATTTATTTTAACCGCTATAACTTTAATTCCCATACAAACGTGCGCACACGCACTGAGCTTCGTGCAAAGAGCGAATGAGTGCCACCGTGACGAAAAGAGATGTGTGATGGGAGGCTATAGTGTAAGAGGGACGGAGGATACTTTCTAAACGTAGTAATATCGGCTTTTAAGGTCACATCAGCTGGTTGGTACTACGCATGCCGTCTTTCGTTAAGTTGTGCAAGTAAAAGTGCACACATATTTGAATTGCAAATGGTCGAGTGCTAAATGTAGAGTCAAGTCATTAGAATCGCCCGTATCCTATATGTACCTAAACATAATGTAAGAAAGGTCAGCTCGATTAATAAATTGTAAAGTTCTGCATATTATCATCATTTATTTATTTATAAAAACTTTATAGCACAAATAAGAATCGTACAAAAGGTGGACTTAATGCCATGTGGCATTTACTGCCAGTCGACCATTAGGCTAAACAGACATGTTTTGTGAACGGTGTGACATAACGTTTTATAAACAAAATGAACATAAAATCATAGCTCTACATAAACTACACACAGTATTATACAGGGTTACATTGCAAAGGGGTGCCAAATCTTCAGAAGTGGCTCAGAATCAGTAACTTAATCGAATGCAAAGACCAAACCTTTTTTTTTCACATTTAATTATTCCTATCCGCTGTTAAAAATCATACACGTGGATAATTTAACTCATTCATGAAAAAATTGCACCTTGTGTGCACTGGGTAAGGTCCTTATTGTACGCCTCTGATAAATGGCCGCGCGGCTTTCGTACTCTCGTTATTGACTTTATTTTCGGATATTTTTTTCCGTAAAATACGATTATTAAAAATGATAACGATTAAGACGCTTCTTTATAATGTTCCCTATATCTCATTTTTTTAAATTTAACACTACCTTGCAATGTAGCCCCGTATAATATCATCATCATATTCAGCCCACGTCCGTCAGTCACGACATTGCAGGACATAGAATAGCCGAGGATCGGGCTCAGTGGCGTACATTGGGAGGGCCCAGTGTTGCCAACTTTATTTTTCAGAGGATCGTACCACAGACTAAAAAAGATAGTATTTTGCCATGAATTCAAGGAAATAATAGTATCTACGCAATGGAATTTTAATAAAACTACATAAATCAATTAAAAAACGGAATGTAATTATAATTTTGAATTAATATTTAGGTATCATCAATTGATATATAGCATTAGGAAATTATTAAATTATATTTTTCTAAATTAGATTTTTTTTTTTTATTATTATGAACCTTGATTAAAATCAACTTCAATATACTTTTTAAATTTACTCTCAAGAAAAAATATAATTGCCTTATTCATGATAGAATAGAAAATTCTTTATTGCACAGATATAACATTTACAGAAAATGGTAATAAACATAAAATTACAATACAGGCGGTCTAATCACTAGAATCGTCATATCTAGGAGCGATCTCGTCCAGCTAAAATAAGAATGAGTAAATTGATGTAAACTAAAACAACTTTATGAACAATAATTGAGAGTTGAGACAATAAAACTTACCGATGAAAGGTAATATCAGAGTTTTATGATGATATATGAAATTATGACACATAGGGGCACAAAATTTTATCTTAATCTATTACTATTAACACCACTTAAATTTCTAAAACTTAAAAACTTTAATTGCCTTAGTCACTATCTGAGTCATTAGGCACAGCAGCAGACGCGGGAGTCGAAGCATTAATTTTTTTATACATGTTTAAATTTAATTTTTTCAGCATATCGTCAGATACAAGATCCATTTTCTTTGTGTTGTGCAGCCAACAAATTTCTTATTCTTTCTTTTTTCTTATAATTTCTTTCTTTCTTTCGTTTTTTTTTTCATAAGATTTCATTGAAAAGGTCGTATATTTTGCGTACGATTTCGATTACGCAATCGTACATCGTACAAGAGCCAAGAAGGTCGTATAAATACGATTTAAATAGTATGGTTGGCAACATTGAGGGCCCAATGTACGCCACTGAGCCTGATCCTAGGCTATTCTTTTTCATCCACTGCAAGCAGCCTTGCGTATATCGTCGCTCCACCTTGCCGGAGGGCGGCCTACACTGCGTTTTGCTAATCGCGGTCTCCACTCAAGAGCACGTCTACTTCTGCAAATGACGACCGTCTGGTGTAGTAGTTCGCGCTCCAGACTACAAAGCCAGCGGTTGCGGGTTCGAATCCCGCAAGGGGCAAATGTTTGTGTGATGAGCACGAGCATGTACCTAAGTCATGGATGTTTATAAAAGTATTTATATATATTTATCTGTTATCTAGTCGCCATAGTACAAGCTTCGCTTAGTTTGGGGTTAGATAATTGGTGTGACTCTGAAAACAATTTATTATCATTATTTATTATTAATGTGAACATCCCACTGCCATGAAAAGAGCTATGCTCGGGATTTCTCAATAGGTTATATTCAGAAATGAGGTTCCCCAACAAAACTAAAGTAATCGACATAACTCAAAGAATAAGCAAACTGCTATAATACTTAAGTAATATTAATACATTCATACACCTACTCTGTCTTTACTTCAAGAAAGTATGTATATTATAAGTAGTTACATTCAATTTAAGTCGTTACATACACAAGTTGAAGGCAATGTGCGCTGGCTAAGTTTGCGACAATACGAGTACTTACGCCAAGAATTCTCCAGATCGATGGAGTCGCGTCTCATTCAATGGCGAAAGACAATAATAAAGGCAAATAGAAAGCTAGTTACGTGTGTGCGTGACTGCGTGGTGCACATTTCCCAATGTTGGAGACACAGGGCCACCTTGATCGGAACTGAAATATTTTTCTATAGAGATAGAGATTAATAGAAAAACGTAAACATGCCTACTGAATGATGTTGATATAATTATTTTACGAGATACTTACCAGACATTTTGCCATAGGCGTTATCTTTGCAGAACTATACTATTTTCTCGAACCAGAACCGATACATTAAACAGGTCGTACATCATGTATCATTTATAAGTAGAGTTACATTATTTATCTATTAGTTGAACTCTTTTTGAGACTTGTATACTACTAAGGACAAGATTGTAAGTAAGAAATACTTATCGGTTAACTGTCGAAGAGTAAGCAATAACAAAAGCAAATAGAAGTCGTTTAAGTGTGTGCGTTAATGCACTATCTCCGAATGTTTACCGCCGCAGACGGGCCGGCGGGCGCCCGCGGCGGGATGCGGAACACACATTGTAGGTAGCTGGCTCCAAATTTAAACTAAAACTATGATAGTATAAAAGAAACTATGATAGAATATAGGGTTCCGTACCTCTAAAGAAAAAAAGGAACTCTTATACTATCACTTTTTTGTCCTTCTGTCTGTCATGACCCTTTATCTCGGAAACGTGTGGAGGTATCAAGTTAAAATTAAAACCATATACTCAGGTCTTCAGTCCCTTGAAGCTGTGAAAAAATTTAACTTCTAAGTTCACTTAAAAAAAAAACAGATTTTACGTCATCGTTATAGATAGTAATGCTAATGGGACAGAACACTGGATTGCGACTACTGGTAAATTAGGGAAAATTTGTCCTTTGCGCTACGAAGTCTACGGCGTAGCCACCACGGATTACGCTGTGGCAGTTGTAGTATTCTTTGCCGGAAGTGCCGTAATTAAATGATTTTAATTAAATTTAAAAAGTCATGAATAAATTTAAAACTACAAGTTATTTTAGCTTGCTACGTCAGTGTTAGTGTACGCTTAGTAGAGCAGTGCGTGGCTTAGTTGATCTGCTATTCCTGCGTATTGTCATGTTAATAATAATCTCTCTCTAATAATAATAGTCTTTGAGTTAGGTATATCTTCCTTGTGTTACCTACGAGAAGGGCAACCAAACAATAATTTTTTCAAAAAGCGTCTCCCAGAATACCGAGACTTGAGGCTATTTAGATAAAAAAAATATTCTAAAATGAACTAACTAGGAACCCTTTACGTCTACTTTTGTGCACAAACTAGCATTATTGTGAATGCATAAAACAAAAAAGTCTAAGGGCCGAATTTTCAATCGCCAAATAACTTTATTCGACAAATAAAATTGACTTTTTGTCACAATTTCTATGCAAAAACTGTCAAATGTCAAACTAATTCTTCAAATAAAAGTTATCTGACTATTGAAAAATCGGCTCTAAATCGTTGAAGATGTCAGTCAATATTTTCTTCGTTAAAACTCCAAAAAGGTGTTCTGCTCCTAGGCTGCTACATACCACAACGAATTTCGACGGGAGCCAGAGACGGTCGGCGCCGCGACGTCTACGCCGGCCATCGATCGCACGCATCCGCCCTGACTCCGGCGACGCCGCGGCGCCGGGCTGTCCACAAACTCCCAGACCCCAGTGCAAGCCAGCCCATCCCACAGTCACAAACACAATACCAACTACGTCGAAGGGAAACTCTGTCAGTCGATTTTTGGCTTTGCGAACTGAATTTAGACCCGATGGAATACAGGATACAGGGTGATTGGTACGATACATTCCTTTTGGGAGATGATGAGGAGTAAAATTGCAACAACTGATCTAATAAAGAGATGTAAAAAAACCTCATCAAACAAATATAACAAAAATTTGTTGCATTAAGTAAACCAGTAAAAATTTATTCACCTACTTTTTTGTGGTCCTCTTTTTTCTTATCTTCGTTATGTTATGTTTTGTTTATCTTCGTTCGTTATTCCAATGTTGTATTGTTTTTTCGTTAATTTTTTTTTCGATTTTTTGTTTCCTTTTAATTCTTAAATATCGTTTACTTAATAATTATGTTTAACTATTCGAAGTTGAACACTTATTGCTATTCATTATTAGTTATTTTGGGATGTGCTTATTATAAGCTCTTTTAGCCGCACAAATTATTAATATTTGATGGATCTCCTTATTACCCCGTCTGTATGAGTTAGGCTTCAATTTGTTTTTATGAATTTAAGATACTTTTTACTATGCTGTACAATCTCGTAAATTCTTTCTAAGATTAGCCCCAGGTAGTCTACTGCTGAACATAGGCCTTCCCCCTATTGAACGCCAAAGAGAGGATCTCTGGGCCGTTTGCATCCAGCGGCTTCGCGCAACCCTGACCAGGTCGTCAGTCCACCAGATGGTGAGCTTGCCCTCGCTGCGTCTTCAAGTTACGTGGTCAGTCGTAGTCGTGGTCGTACTTTAGAGCCTATTTTTCCTATGGTTGGAAGTTCTGCGGGCAATGTGGCCTACCCATTTCCACTTCAATTTCACTACTAATAAAAATAAGATTTTTTAAAATCGTGTGCAAACTTTTAATTTATTCTGTTAGCGGTTTTATCAATCGAGGTCTTAAAAGCTTTTCAAAAGCGGAGCTTTCAATTGTATCAAACGATAGATGTAGTCTACTGCTATAGCTGTTGCCCGCGACTTTGTTCGTGTGGTCTTTGCAAAATTATAGTGTGTCAAAACTAACGACCACGCGAACAAAGTCGCGGGCAACAACTAGTGCCAATTTCTTTTTGTTACATTCAAAATTTGTTGCCAACTGAACAGAAATTATTTAACAGTAAAAGCGCCATCTATAATGACAGTTATCTTGTTGTATCCCTCGGGAACCGTACATTTTCCAGAATAAAAGGTATCCTATCTTCTATTCCAGACTATAATCTATTTCTGTGCCAAATTTCATTTTGACCCGTTCAGCCGTCTTGACGTGATTGAGAAACAAATATCCATTTATAATATTAGTAAGTTAGGATTAATAACCTATGTATAAGAACTTCTAAGCTCATTCATGTAGGATACATAAACCTGTTTGCTATCTAAAATAGGTAGGTACCGAAAATAACTCCAATGATATAAATTTTGTTCATTTACTTACCTATTTCTTTAAGTTTCAATCCAAGTATCTGTCGGACTTACAAAAGCAATAAAATAAAATGTCGTACGGTTATTTCTAAGTTATCTTAGCCTAAAACTTTTCTAGAATTTCTTTAGTAGACTTAAGTTTGATTTATTTAGTCATAGTCATTATTTTTTCAGTTGCTCATTACTAAACGGTCGGAGGCACGCAAACGTTTTGTAATACCTACAAGTTACAACCTTATTTTGAGTTATTTTCTTTTTTGCTTCGCACTAGTTGACATTGCGTGATGATATCATGACTGATTTAGTAAATGTTATTTTTGCTATTACATGCTAAGTAGTTATATCTAAGAAAAATTTACCGCCTCAGACGGGGATCGAATCCACGACTCTGTCGACTGCTCTCACAACTGAGGACATTAGTTAACATAAATAATTCTGCAGGTGTTTCTCTGATAAAGCTTGTGTCGGCTCAACTCAATTCAGAAATAGTATAATAGTTATTATGCTCTTAGGTATTTTTATTATACTTAATTCGATAGTCTACATAATATCAATATCCTCAGAAGTATTAACAAACACAACCAAGGAAAAGCTAAAAATAAATGTCTTTTATGTAAGTATATATTTTCTTAGGTGGTTTAATAATAATATGCGCCAGACAACATACCAACATAAGTATTGAAGAAAGAATTAACATACAATAAGTTACGAGGTACCAGACAATGAGTTTTGCCAGTGAGAGGCATCGCCCAGAACAGCTAGACAATATCGCCTGAATCATAAAAAAAAATAGTTTTCTTAATTGACCTGAACTAGAAATCGAATCCGGGACCCTATGCAGTATGCATTCAAGGCGAATTACCGCACTACTATGCCAGTCCGGTCACCAGGTCGGGTTTTCTTTCTGTGTTGCTAATAGAGCAGCAAGAGTCAGTGATTCTCAGACCTGTCTCATTTTATAGAAGCTAAAAAATATGTGTATGCAGGGGGAGTCCCTACAGAGGTAGGAACGATCGTCGAATATGAAGTTTGGATCATATCGTAGTTTTGGCAGGTACCATATAGTAAGTAGTATACTATAACGAAAGTTGAATTACATTTTATCAAAGTATAGATTTGTCTGGTGGGGTTTGCCACTTGTTTGGCAATTGACGTGCTTTCTTTTTCTAATGTTATCTCGATGAAAGTATTTCAGAAACTACTTTTTATATGTATATTGTATATATGTTGTCGATTTTTAGTAGCAATTTTATACACACTTCATTCATAGTCGGCAATTGTTCCTACCTCTGTTACAGGCAAGCACAGAAAAACTTGTAGCTCTCATAATATAAGCAAGGTCTTGCGATCACGGGCTCTGTGCCTAGGAGATCGAGAGTGAAACCGGTAAATTAAAGATGTCATAATAATTATGAAAAAGTTGATTTATTATTATTATAATTATAATAATTATTATAATACAGTTTACAATAATTACAAGCGATCACCAAACGGGGTGAAAGAAAACGGCGTATTAAATTATTTAGGCCATCTACACACGGAGGCGCGTGGCAGAGCGGCGCGCGGCGCGGCGCATGCCACGCCATCAACAACATATCTAGGTAACAGGTATAAACAAGGACGTATGCTGGGCTCGCCCGCGCCGCACGTGCCGCGCCAGCTGCCAGTGCCACGCACGCGCGGCGCGCCGTCCGGCCGCGCGGCCCTCCGGTGTAGACAGTTATTTATCGATTTAGGATATAGTCTTTCGAATGCGAGGAACGAAATATTACACAAGTCGAGAATATTATTTATAATCGATTCGGATTAAATCGGATTCGAGAGCGGCAGAAGCGTACCGCGGCGTGTGCGGCGTGAGAGCGGATCGACGCGGAGCGACGCGGGGCGGAGCGGCAGGCTATGTACAGGGGCGCCGCTACGGGCAGTCGCACTCCTCGACCACCATCTCGGGCAGGTCGCGTTTGATGATGTTCGAGTCGGCGCCGAAGTAGATGAGCGAGAGCGCGGAGAAGCGCACCGGCGCGCAGCACGCGGCCCGCTCCAGCCGCGCCGCCTCCACCACCTGCGAGTGGTAGTTGAGGAAGGGGCCGCACGCGCCGCGGCAGTAGTTCGCGTAGTAGCCCTCCGGCGCGACGATCCAGTCGTCCCAGCCGAGGTCGCGGAAGCTCACGTAGAATGTCTCGCGGCAGCAGCGGCCGCGGGTGGTGCCGTCGCAGTTGAGCGCGCGGCGGCGGCGCGCGGCGGGCGGCGCGAGGCGCAGGCGCAGCAGCGGGCGCGCCGCCGTGCCGCCGCCGAGGCGCAGGCGCACGCGGCCGCGGCAGCCGCTGCAGTCCAGCAGCAGGCGCAGCGGCCCGCGCGCGCCGCCGCCCGCCCAGCGCCGCGCCGCGCCCGTCACGTCCAGCCGCTGCCAGCCGCGCGCCGGGTCCCGCGCCGCCGTGCCCGCCAGCTCGCCCACCGTCGCGTTCCCGTCCACCGTGAACGCCCACAGCGTGTAGCGCAGGCGGCGCGCGTGCGGCGACGTCTCCGCGCGCACCATCAGCTCCGCCGACGCCACCGCCAGCCCCTCGCCCTGCTCCGACTCGCCCTCCTGCCCGAGTCGGAACTCGATCAGGCGTTGCCCGTTTAGGGTCTCACCTGCGGCAAAGGAGGATAACTTAGCCTCGATCGAACTTCACGTGGTCTCCTAGCGTCCCTGAGTTCCCTAGTGCAGCGAAATGACCCGTTATGGTTAAAGTGTAGCGGAAACGATAAGTTGTCGATCGTTTGTGAGGCAGAGTGCAGGCGGTGGGCGCCCATGGCTGCGGGCTGCGCGCGCGCGGTCCTCGCACACGCGTGCATGTGGGCTGGTCGCACGCTTGCGAGAGGAGTCACGTTTGCGGTTGCCGCGTGAACATCTGCATGTTTGCCTTTTGCCTACTTGCAATAAAAAAATAATTTACAGTACTACAGTACAGTAGTAACTTTCACTTGAAAAAGACTCATCGGAACCGCCAGCACTATCTAGCCTTCGATTGAAATAAAATAATTTTGTTGAACTTCGTCATATTCATCCATCGGCGATTTGGAGCTCCAGCCGCCTCGCGAAAACTGGTTCCCGTTTGAAGCATAATGCCTGTAGAAGAAAAATACTGCCATCAGTTAACTTGTTGTACTTAAGTAATAGTTAAATTTATAATTTTAAGTTGCGTACGTTAAAAATTCCTTAATAATACGTCATCGACTACTGATTCATAGCAACTTGTACTATGGGGCCAACATCAAAATCAATTTTTTTTGACATGTCTAACTGTAGAATCATTAGAAAAAAACCCTTTCACTGTCTTCTTTAAAAAAATAATTGTTTCGTAGAGTCCTGTTTTTGTTTTTTATTGAAATGGAACTATCAAAACGTCATGAATAAAAAAAAAATTCATTCCAGCTGTATAGTTATGTAACAAAATATGATGACAGGGATTGTAATTGAATACAAATATTATAAATACGAAAGTTTGATAGGATGTATGGATCTTTGTTACTCTTTCACGAAAAACTACTAAATCGATTTTGATTAAACTTAATATACTGATAGACCATGGCCTGAATTTAACACATAGGATACTTTTTATCCGGGTAAGGTCAACGCAGACGAAATCGCGGACAAAAGCTAGTTTAATATATTTCTTTTAGGAGGTTCCACCTCCATTTCACTGTCACATGTTACTGCAAGGTCAACTGTTACGATTAGTATGACAAGATGTATTTTTTAACATTTCAGCATTTCGAATCAATTATAGTTTTTAAAAAATATGCATTCTTGATTCTCTATCACTTCCTAAGAGGAATGTATCGTTACAAACCAGCCTCTATATTGCTAAAATTGGTGTTGAGTTCCGTTACGCCATGAGTGACAGTTTAAGTTACATAAACGCCATCATCGATGCACCTAAAGCACACACCAGAATCCGGTAGTGACTTGGTAGTACATTATCCACCGCATCCGCGTGGATGCGCATGATCAAAGACTGCCGTATGTAACCTGCGTGCGACGGTAGTGCCGACCCAATGCACTGATGATTCTCTCGACTCACTAGCTACGGAGAACTTATTAAAATGTCTTCCCATGTTTATTAGATTTCAATAGTATAGTTAGTTGTTAAGTTGACATAAGTTTTTACCAACCAAGTCCATATCTTACTAAGTATTGTTTCTGTTTGTCTATGTGTAAGATAGGAAAAAAATATTTAAAATTCTAGGATAATCGTAGCTACTAGTTTTATGACGGGAAACGTCTTTAAAAACTTACATTAATAACTACTCGTTAACTAAATGATTAATGATAAAATGATGGAAAAGAACCGTATGCTGTCAGAAAACTTAACAAATTGGTCTCTCATCTTGCTAAAATAACTTCGTACATTACCTAGTTTGGAGGATTAAATAGCTGTGTCATTAAAAGCTTTATTATCATAGTCAGCTCACCAGTACGACCTTGAGTTCACATCTCAAATTTTTTCAGCTAAAATGCATAATGTATTACCCACCACCACCACTAATATACATTTTAACAAATAATTTAATTGCTCGTAACTAAGCAGGTATTACTGAATAAAAGTTGTCAAAAATCTCCTTGTTTATGAAATAAGAAAATCAATAAAGATTTCGGAGTAGGTCGTTACGTTAGCGGTCACGGCGGAGTCGTCGCGACTCGCGAGGCCTACGTACCTACTACGTATGGTGGTATAGTGTAAAATTAGCCATGGCAGCTTGAATTATTGACTGCAGCGATCGCCGGCGTGTCGCGTATGCACCGAGTTATGCAACCTCCGCAAGACCTGCTATTGATTATATGGTCTTCTTATGTACATACAATATAAATTAGGCTTCACGCAAGAGAAAACCTACAAATCATGAATAACATTAACAAAATTCTTAGAATTTATACATTACAAACTGTAAGTTGAAGTGTTTGCGAGTTTTGTGACAACATTAATAGTTAGTTAGTTAGTTTAGCTGGGCTTTCTCCGCACTTAGCCTCATGATTGGGCCATTGTGCGTGTTGCTTAGTCTTTCTTACTCCAACCATCCTAGGTCATCCCAGAAGGTCAGCAGCCTTTTCAGATTGCTGCAGGCTTCCGGGAGCGATAATACTTTTTGCTAATGATGCTGGTTGGTTCACTATGGTTTTTGGCATATGTAAATTGTGACGTCTTTCCAGTGTTAGATTAGAATATACTAACTACATCGTCAATTTATGTCGCGGCTTCATGCTTTCTACCACCACCATAAAAGATACGAAATTACGGAAAAGAATTCCTAAACTAAGTTACCGAAACTTGAAGCCAATAAAATGGGACTCGCAAAAGTTTTAGGCACTAAAGACGACCTAATGGAACGCGATGTTTGACCTGACCTCGTTACACGTGTTTTTGCCTCGTGTATTCATATATTCCGTGGATCTAAATAGAGGAACAAACCATTTACTTTCGCGGACCTAGAACGCGACACACGATACGTATTTCGCTCCGAAACGCGACGTTTTAAATATGCTAAGCAAATTATTGTTAACTGTGATATATATTCGTAATTTCCTAATAAAACAAACTTAATAAGGTGGATATTTTTGAATTGCCGCGTGGCAACTTGAGAATAATTTGTTTAATACAATCTTTTTCATTTTAGATTAGCTGTTACCCGCGACTTCGTTTGCGGTGTCTTTAGGATTTTCTGTGCAAGTTTCTCAGTTTTTCTTTTAAAAGAACCTTCTCCGGACAATAATTAACACAACAAAAAAAATATTAGCGAAATCGTTCCATCCGTTCACGCGTGGTGCGATGACCAAGGGAAATAGAAATTCATTTTTATATATTTAGATTAGACTTTAAATAAAATCTTAAATTATTTGTTACGTTCGATATCGAGATTATTTCTTTACAATATTTTCAAATAAAATTCCCAAAGTTATTTTGCATGGAATAAAATCAATACTTAATTACGATAGCCAGACTTTTCAGACAGACATGTAAAGGTTGTAGACACCGAATATGAAACCTTTCATGAAGCTTCAATTGACTTTATTAAACGATCCTACCTTACACATGCCTGTATTTTATAATAAGCATAGACTTTTAAAACACACATAATTCGCTGTTGAAATTGCTGCGGTCACAGTTGCAAATTCTTTTATGTTTCGAAAACTATGTGACAATATGATGCAGGGACGAAATGTACGTAGGTATATGTTTGAGCTTGGATTGTTGTGTACTCATTTGAATTATTCGTCAACTTTAAGTAACAGAGTGTAAATAAATAACTGAAATTGTCTAAATAACTTAGAGGTAGATTCAACTCGTCTAGTTAAATAATTGTGTAGTAGGTAGGTACCTACTCATAGTTACGCTGAATATTTTATTGAAACCTTTAGCTACAACCTTCGCAAAGACAAAATGGTTAGGTAAAGTTTAGAAAAACAACTTTTAGTCTATAAAAGCATATGTAGGTTATTAATAAAATAAATGGACTTTTAAACGTCGTAAAGATGTATAAATCAAAAAGTTTTTAATAATACGCCAAAGTTGTTAAATATGTGTACTTGTATAGTACCTATAATATAATAATGTGTATTAAGCAAGATATCTCTTCGTACATTTTGGAAGTCGACAAATGGCACCAATTCTGATTAAGAAACTTTTTGATACAGTCTCAATTTTATAACTACTATTGTAACATCATTTTGATATTACGAGTTCAAACTGAAAAAACTTTACGAAGGGTTTATATATTTTTTATTATAATATATGTTTATCTTTTATTAACGTCATATCCAGACATATCTAATTACCTATTTTATCCGTCCTACAAGCGATGCACGGACTTTAAAATTACGCTAAATTAAAATTTATGTAATAGATCAGACAGCTAAATTCAACTATGCTAGGCTCTTGAATAGTTACCGACAATTTTTTTTGTATAATTAGAAATACTAGTAAAATGATGACTTTTGTTCCTTTGGTAGGACATTATTCTTATTATCCAAAACTTTTTTCAAATAAATGAATAGGTACTATAAAATCAGATTCCTGGTGATTATTAAAGCATCAATTAATATTCTAATCACAAAAATCTGTGACAGAAACTATATTAAATTATAACTATTTAAGATATTTAAAGGGGACAGTTGAATTTTATGAAGCGAAAAACTTTTTGAATAACCCGTACTCTAGGAAATTGATATTTTTTGGGTATGTGTTTTAATTTAACCGCACTGAATTTTCCAATAGAATGCAAATGTGATTCCACTTTCATTTCGATACGAGACAAACAAGATTTTAGTTTAGGTAGATATACCAATATACCAATACACAATGTCGAGGATTTTTCGTTTGAAATTCTATTGAAAAATATTACTTCGTTACGATTTTGTTTTTCTAAATTACCGAATCTTTAACTTACTGGATGCTAAGTGGTCGTATGAGACTTCGTAACAATGCCGTTTCTATTGTTTTTTGTTTTGTTGGACTAAGGGTTAAAAGAAGGACATTAAATTCAATTACTTTTTTTTAAATAATTAACTTTTTTTTTCTTTTTGATGAGGGGAAAGGAACACGAAGCAACTACTG
Organism: Anania hortulata; assembly: GCA_963576865.1. Lineage (NCBI taxonomy): Eukaryota > Metazoa > Arthropoda > Insecta > Lepidoptera > Crambidae > Anania > Anania hortulata. The sequence continues at coordinate 7,424,709 of OY756400.1, forward strand.
TCTGTTTAATGGTCAATATATTTTTATTAATTTTAAAATTTAAATGATTACATACAATTAAATATACAACTTGCAACTAATTATAAATAGTTTTGTGTTAAATGGATTACAATTTTGTCATTTTGTTGTTACGATAACAAAAGCAAAAATATTTAGGTGGAACATGTGAATACTAATAAGCATGTGGGTATAACGTTATTAGCGCTTATACTGCGAGTTTAGTCTGAAAAATTAATAAATGAGCGCGGGAAAACACAACCTGTCCCACTTACGTAGATATCGTTGAAGGAACCTAATTATTGCCGCAAGGAATACACTTACCTAATTACCTACTTTACTATTTAAACCACCAATCAAAGAAATAAAGATAGTTAATTTAATAACTAGTCATTAAATATAATATTCCTATTGGTATCATAACTGTTTTAAAAGTATGTCATATAGTTGATTTTTGTTTATTTTATTTTATTGTGGTTATTTTTTATTTTACATTGTCTGTGGTTTGACAGTTCTTATTTATAAAAATGGCCTACCATTTTTTTCTGTAGTCTTATAGTATGTGTTGTATTTTTTAGATTTACTTTTAGTAATAAATATTGGCAATTTTATCTCACATACTTCGGTAAACGTGCATTTTACAGGATAAAAAGCAACCTATGTCCAAACGGAAGATTTGTTATAAATATTGGATCTATATTTACGATAATAACTCTGCTAGGGAAACGCAGTACCACTCTGATCTAAACTAGAATAAATCTCTTTTGCTTCTTATTATTACTGAATTAAAAATAACAAACTAATTAAGGACTGTCAAACTAAACAAAGACGAAATTAGTCCTTTTCTCAATCTTTCGCGATATTTTAGTCGTGTTGGTTTAACTAACATGTCGTCTAATTCAGTCAGTCAGTCAGTTATGTAATAGGTTTTCGCTAATATTTAAATACATTTAAAATGTAGTTACTTTTTCAAATATAATTGTCACAGTAGTAAAAAGAAGTAAACCATGAAACGTCTTAAAACTCTCCTACATCAAAGACTACGACTTACCTCAGACAGGAAAGTTCCCGTTGCGCGATCTTCGTAAAAAGTTCGTCATGACATTCGACGTGCGCACCCCCACTGCCCAGCCACGACTGACGTGTCCTCGGGGAAGCCCTGCTTATATACCCAGAGGCAGTGCGGTGAATCACGTTCTATGGGGAATACACCTCTTTAGACAATAATACTTAGCTGTTGCCCGCGAAATCGTGCGCGTGATTTTTCAATCAATTAGAAAACCTTCCCCGGCGTGCGTATAATAAGTCACCAAAATCACGAAGATCTATTTTTCACTATTTCATAGTAACTGTCACTCCTAATTATGAGTAAAATGACCTTACTTTATAACAATTGTAACTTAGCTAAGTACAGTCAAAGGCAGGTCAACAGTTTAAGGCAATTGAACCGATTTTCAAAATTAAGTCCGACACCCAAAGATAAATATTCATTGAGAAAATTTGATGTTTATGGTAGGTTGACGAGCTGTTGTCTGTACTGTACTATCAACTACTACAATCACCTAACTTTTTTCTAAATACATTTAGGTGATTTTTACATCTAGCTAAGTCAAATTCAACTGAATTTTTTTTTTATTGAAACTATACCAGTCTATTTCGATACTAGTACCTACAACTTCTGCCGCAGTTATTAGGCTTATATTCAACTACTGCAAATATTACCGATATTACAAATAAACGTATCTATAATATTTTTTATTAGAAATTTTATTTACGTTTATAATTAACTTACTACATGACTTATTATTGAAAGGTTTTCGATTGGAGACCACGCCTTGGCAAACATAGGGCGACCCCAACTCGATGGACTGACGACTTTAGTAGTAGCAGGCAGTGGATGGATTCGTGTGATCATGTTCTTTGGCGCTCATTGGGGGTGACGTCCAACAGTGGGCTGCAATAGGCTGATATGATGATGATATAATTATACTTGCATTTTCGCGCCAAAGAAAGGGTACAAGTATAATCTGCAATTCCTAAAAAGGTTTTTATACATTAATAATCTACTAAAATGATCTCAAAAGAGCATACAATACTCATTTCTTGTTACCTCACTGTGTCTTATTATTATCATTTCTAATATGCAACTTACCAAACTCGTGTTCTATTCACCTCATTAACCCAAACGTGTTACCCAAAGTGATCTTATCCATTATTCTTTCTTGGATCTAAGTTTCCAAACCAATTTCGGGAGTCTCTCCCACGCCCGCATTTCTGGAAAGATCTAAATTGCATTAGGTACAGATTTCGATACCCACTGTACTTAAGCATTAGATATTCCCAAAATTAGTTCAAATCCGACATAGAAAAAATATAATAATTTCGTAGTCAAAGATCCGTAGCCGTGATCGTAGCAAGCGCGTAGCAATTCTGTAGTAAGCTTTTGGTGCGTCCGTAGCATTCTCGTAGCGCGTAGCGCAACAGGAATCGTTCGTAGCAAAGTTTTTACACACGTGTAAGTACAGTCACCGGCAGGTCAACCTACCCAATAAGTTAAAGGTCATTGAACCGGGCTCCGAATGATTTACATTACATATATTTATTTTTTACCTATAGCTCGGTTCGCCGAAAGAAATACTTAACATTCTTTCGGCGAACCGAGCTGTCGGTAAAAAAAATATATTTGTATCGATGAACGATGAACAGTGATTTCTATGTACAATTATATCGTTCAAGGGTAATTCTGTAAATCATTATGGGCTCCATTGAACCGATTATATCTATATCTAGATATTAGAGATCAATATCATTGAGAAAATTTGACGTTTTGTGGTAGGTTGACGATCTGTTGTCTGTACATAGTGTTAGCACGTTAGTGCTACCTACGTCAAAGAAAATTATATAAAGAAATCTTTGCCTACGTGTAGTTAGGTCTACCCCATACTAGCGCTTCCCAGTGTGCGTGGAACGTAGGTGGTCGTTTTTCTACGAGACGGTTCCTATTTGATCCGATATTTGCCGGACTGAAACACGGTACTTACCCGGTCTGACGTCCGACTTTATGAGATTTGGTAAGCATCTAACATATAAATAATCTTATTCAGCCAAATCAAAGCGTAGTACCGGTTAAAATTGCTAATGTGATAGAATCAAGTTAGACTTTCGAAAGTTTATTACACAGTTTCAGTAAATTATTTTGCTTCTGTTGTTTCTAGAATACTATGTTATTCGCACTTAGATAGTAGAACACTAGTTTTAAAATTAATTAGAAACAGATCAATCCTTTAATTGCCTTTGCCATTACTCAAAGTTGTTATTGTGTGGGGTATCGAACGTTCAGCAGTAGGTACGTCTAGTCCTTAGTATTCATTGTATATTATAATTATAGAATTAAATATATTATTATTATTATGTGTATCTCTCCTACGGGAAATCACGGCACGAAGGCCGGTCTTTAGAAGGCGTTCGTGGGGATACAGATCCAACACGAAGAGGCACCTTTGAGATACGATAATGAGTTGGGATATGTACACTTAGCGGATACTATCTCTGCCTGTACTATTGAGAAGATACAGCCAAAAACAGCACCCGCTAGGCGCAAGGACTATTGCAAATAAGATGGAAACTATACCAGGTCTATGGAAAGGAACTTGATGGACTGGTTGCCGGGATATTGATGAGACAACGGGAGGATTGATTAAATCAAAAACAATAAGGGGTTTTAACAAATTATGTAGACTTTTAAATAAAAATTATTAGATGTAACAAATATTAGAATGTAGGCTATGTAGGCTGTGACAGAAGTACACTATAATATTATTTGCCTTTTCTTCGATAAGATGTTTATTACCGAAAAGCTTTCATTTTTAATTAGATAGGTCAATAGATTTTTAGAAAGCATTTTGCACAAATGTCCAAAGCAAATCAAATCAAAAAAAATCAAATAAAATAAAAATAATATGCACTTAGATAATATGATATAATACAGTGTGTACTTGAATAAAGTGCAATTCCTAGAGGGGGTGTACTCGTTACTAGATGAAAAATTATCGACAAAAAAACTTAATTAATCAATAAAAACAAAACAAAAACTTTCGGTATTCCACTCAATCAACTGTATTTAAAAAATATAATTTGCTTTTTACTTTTATTATGGTACATTAGACATTGATATTAAGTAAAAGGCAGTTAACTAACTACTGGCTAGAATGCACCGAGACGGGATTATTTGTATTTGGGCAGTAATGCATCACGTTCTGAGTCGTGGAGGGGGAAGTGGTGGGGGTGACGGTGCGTTTCAATCAATTGTTGGCAGCGTCCCAGGCAAGACACTTATTTGTCCGGCCGGCCGGCGCCGCCTTTATTTCATTATTCCTTGCTTGCGTAGCGCTGCCAAATGTTTGTTTGTACGACAGTCGATGAAATATGCAGGTGGCCTGTAAATAGATTAAACAAACCAATGGGCTAGTTTCCTAAAAAAATCTAATAAGTGGATTAGCAGAAAATATTGGACACGTATTTTTTCTTTTCTCAATCAAACAAAAAATGAGGAAGATATAGCCCGTTAAAGTTCCGCGTAACGTCACGCCTTGCGACACTTTTTAGCAAGGCGTGACGTCACGTGCTCACTTGGATGCGCTTTGGAAACTATGACTCAGGAAACTAGCCTCTTTTCTTAGTCTGGCCATAAATATATATTACATTTGAATTTGGAATCCTGTCATTTATAAATGATTGTTCATTGAGCTTTCTCATTTTGGCGCCAATACATTGTAAAATATTTTGCGATATTAAAATGGAGTGGGGTGACAAAGAGAACCGAATCGCTGTGATTGAATTACACAAAGTAGGTATGGAACCAAATGTAATTTTTAAAACTCTCCATACGCTTGGTATTAGTAAAATGTTTGTGTACCGGGCAATTAATAGTTACAATGAGACCTTCTCTGTTTGTGACAGAAAAAGATCTGGCCGTCCACGTAGTTTTCGTACGAAAAAGGTGGTCAAAGCAGTAAGGGAGAGGATTCGAAGAAATCCTGTCCAAAAGCAAAAGATTTTATCTCGGGAGATGAAGATAGCACCTAGAACCATGTCGCGTATTTTAAAAGGTGACTTAGGACTTGCAGCCTATAAGAGTCTGGTCATTTCTTACATGATAATTTTAAAAAGAATAGGGTGATAAAATTGAAACAACTACTGAAGCGGTACGTACGCAAAGGGAAGTCACATAATTTTTTTGTGTACAAATGAGTTTTTTTTTACAATTGAGCAACATTTTAACAAACAAAATGACCGTATTTATGCTCAAAGCTCTAAGGAAGCTTCCCAATTAGTCGACAGAGCACAACGTAGGCACTATCCGACTTCAGTGATAGTTTGGTGGGGTATTAGCTATGAAAGAGTGACTGAGCCATACTTTTGTGAAAAAAGTATCAAAACATCGGCACAAGTGTTTCAAGATACCATTCTTAAGAAGGTAGTGAAGCCCCTTAACAACACCATGTTCAATAACCAAACATGGTCCTTCCAGCAAGACTCGGCGCCGGGTCATAAAGCTCGGTCTACGCAGTCTTGGTTGGAAACGAACGTTTCGGACTTCATCAGAGATGAAGACTGGCCGTCGTCTAGTCCCGATCTTAATCCGCTGGATTATGATTTATGGTTAGTTTTAGAGAGTACGGCTTGCTCTAAACGCCATGATAATTTGGAGTCCCTAAAACAATCCGTACTATGGCGTGCTTCTATTGATAACTCGCCTCAACGTTCAACGACGACTGTATTGCAGCCAATGGAGACTACTTTGAATAAGCTTTTTATATTTTTTTATTGTTTTATATTTATGTATTAAACTAACAGACTTTAAAAGTAATAAATGTTATTTGCAATAGAAAATATTTTTTTCTTTGTTTCAGTATTTATGGCAAGACTAGGTATTTCTGTGAATAAACTACATCGCAGTGCCAATATTTTTACATATAAACAACCGTGGTCTAGTGGCTAGTTAGTTCTGTTACGGGTTCGAATCCCGCAAAGAGCAAGTAGCAAACAAGGAGCAAGCATTTTACTCGAGTCATGAACTACTAGTTGTAAATGAAATAACGATAGTTACGTTAACAGTATCGTTAGCGTAATGGCCGTATCGTTTAAACTCTAGTACAAATGCTATTCAAAGGTCCACTGTAGAATATCAAGCAAAACGACAGCTCTAGAAATAACTTGCTCCGACGTCTCACATCCATCGCATGGGGAGCATCCCCGCACGTCCTACGTTCAACTGGACTAGCTTTATCCTTCTCGGCAGGCGAGTTTGCCTGCCCAGTATGGCACCGATCTGCCCACTCTAAAGAAGTCGATATTGCATTGAACGAGACGTGTCGTATTATTGCAGGTTGCCTTAAGCCCTTAAACAAACTCTACCCGCTTGCGGGTATAGCGTCACCTGACGTCCAAAGGGATGTTGAATGTGCCATAGGAAAGAAGAAGCCAGAGTCCGACTTTCGGCATCCGCTTCATGGCCACCAAGTATCATCATCATCATCATCATTTCAGCCATAGGACGTCCACTGCTGAACATAGGCCTCCCCCATTGCCGACGATATTGTGGTCATGGCAGAATCGCTTGAAGACCTCAGCACAATGCTTGATGACCTTACTTGAGCCCTCCAACAAGTAGGCCTGCGGATGAACATGGACAAAACCAAGCTCATGTCGAATGCCCATGTTGCGCCCTACCCAGTATCCGTTGGAAGCTCTTGTCTCGAAATTGTTGACAAATATGTCTACTTAGGACAAGTTATCCAGTTGGGTAGATCCAATTTTAAGAAGGAGGTCAATCGTCGAATCCAACTCGGCTGGGCAGCGTTCGGGAAATTACACAACGTCTTCTCGTCCAATATACCTCAGTGTCTAAAGACGAAAGTCTAGAACCAGTGTGTGTTTCCAGTGATGACATATGGAACTGAAACGTGGCCTCTCACTATGGGCCTCATAAGAAAGCTCAAAGTCGCACAGCGTGCTATGGAAAGGGCTATGCCCGGTGTTTCCTTGCAAGATCGAATCAGAAATGAGGAGATCCGTAAACGAACAAAAGTCGCTGATATAGCCCAACGGATTAGCAAGCTGAAGTGACAGTGGGCACATAGCACGTAGAAGTGTCGGCCGATGGGGCAGAAAGGTTCTAGAATGGAGGCCGCGTACCGGCAAGCGCAGCGTAGGACTTCCACTCACTCCAACGTGGATAGTTCGCTTAGCCAGACTTTTGCAGTGTGTCCACGGACTCAGCACTATTTGACAGCCCAAGGCAACCAAGGTCGGTTCTTAAATGTCAAGCTGTGTAATAATTACATAACGAATAGATTGAGAACTAAACTAATAGACTATTCTAGAAAAATATGTCTGTTCCTAAAGTAAACATTGTTACTATTCCTTTCAATATATTCGTTCATGAAATAAATAGAATTGCTGGATATAATATTACGAGTACTAATGAGTTGACTTTGCTACATATTATTATGTTTACCGTTCATTTGTTTTGGAAAGCGACCTTATACTTATTTCATTCGTGGTATTGTATTTTTATTATATATTGTTACCATGAAACATTTTTGGCACATTGGTGATTTAAACCGAATATATGAATATATATAAACAATAACACACCAATTATCATGGTTTAGTAGTAAAGAATAACATCCGTGTGTTACGACTCGATGTACTAGTCAATAATTGCCTTGTGCGTCGCTCAGCACACCCAAATCTTAATCAATTTTAAGAAAATCATTTTTCAGGATCCTAACCGAAAATCAAACTTAGGACCCGTTGCGTTTAAGGCTATTAAGGTCTAGTGACTATTTAACATCTCACCGACAGGTTGGTGGCCTGGCTGCTGGCTCCATCCAAGGTTGACAAACCGACACAGCTTTGGTACATCAGCCGTCTTATAACCCTCGACGGAACGGAAAATGGTGTTTTTGGTGTGCGCACTCAAATGTTGCCATTTATCTCCGAAACAGTTCGACCGGTTCAGATACGATTTTCTGTAAAGGGTTGGTTAGTCATCACCGATGGTTTATGCCTTTTAACTCGCCAGGGGGCGCTGTAGTAAGCGTTTTTCGTTTTTTTCTCGTAGTAGGGTTTGATATGTGCTTACAGAAGCAACCGCCGCACGATCCGCACGAATCCGTGTGCCAGAGTAAAAATAATATAAATATTTATACATTGACGACCTCAGTAGCCGTGAGGCGAGCATACCGGACTTGGTGTCGCTATCTCTGAGGTCCCGGGATCGATTCCCGGTCGGTCAATGTAGAAAAATAACTTTTCTATATTGTCTCGGGTTTAGATGTTGTAGTATCTTCTTTGTTTCTGCTTTCTGTAACACCAGTCCTAAAGCTACTATCATAGGATCAGAGCAATGTATGTGATGTTGTCCAATATTTATTATTATTTATTTTGTAAGATCTCTAAAAAGTTTAAAATAAAAGATCAAAATAAAAAATGTTGGGTTTTTAATAATTATATTTAACGCCAACCATAAGTATACATACAAGGCAGTTATAAAGCAATGATCGTAACGAGTCCATAATTCGACACTGAGTTTGTTACTGAGAAGCATTTACTTTGTAATTATTGATGTTCCTAGGGTTCCATACCTCAAATGGAAAAAACGGAACCCTTACCTATAGGATCACTTTGTTGTCCGTCTGTCTGTCAAGACCCTTTAACTCGGGAACGCGTGAAGGTATCGAGTTGAAATTACCAAAACTATATACAGGGTTACATTGCAAAGCGGTGCCTAATCTCTAGGAGGGGCTCAGAATCAGAAACCTAATAGAAATGTAAATGCGAAGAACAAAAAAAAATGATTTTACATTTAATTATTTCTACCCGCTATTAAAAATCGTACGCGTGGATAAATTAACTCATTCATGAAAAAATGGCATGCCGTGTGGGGACGGCCGTAAAGAATACACTTCTCCACCACCAACAGGAGGCGTTTTGTAAGAGGCGACTATTTCCTGTAGCACGATACGGGCAGCAGCGCTGCGTGCGAAATCTTATAAAAACTGCACTCGCCATCCCGCCTGCCAAGCGTGGCGAGTATTGGCAATCCCCCCCAATGAAAGTCATTGGGGGAGGCCTGTGTTCAGCAGTGGACGTCCTATGCTGGCTGAAATGATGATGATGATGATAAAAAAATTGCAACGTATGTGCACTGCAGTCCTTATAGGCTCACCCTACCTACGCCTTCGATGAATGACCGCGCGGCTTTCGTAATCTCTTTATTGACTTTATTTTCGGATATTTTATAGTTTTTTTTTTTTCGTAACATACGATTTTCAAAAGTAATAACGATTAAGACGTCTTCTATATATTTTTTAAATTTGGCACCCCTTTGCAATGTAACCCTGTATACATACTCAAGTCTACAGTCCCTTGAAGCTGTAAAAAAATCAAACGTCTAAGCAAACGTAAAAAAAAGATACGGCTGTTTATGCCGCCAAAAACGTATATTTTGAAGCTTTCAAGAGAATTGAAATATATACTTTCCGTTGACCTAGAACTATGAAATTTGGTAAGTAATATCGTATTTAATACAAGTACAGAGAAAAACCGCATACGGCAAGCGCAGCGTAGGACGTCTACTCACAATGTGGTCAGACGACCTGGTAAGGGTCGCAGGAAGACGCTGGATGCAGGCCGCTTCCAACCGGCCAATCTGGGGCCTATGTTCAGTAGTGGACGTCCTATAGCTGAATGATGATGATGATGATGACAGAGAAAAATCTGAAAACTATACATTTGTAATTAAACTGCGAGACTTAATTCCTAAACTATTTATAAATGTATGTACCTACAACTTTGTACTGAGGGGCCAATCGGACTCGCACTTGTCCGGTTTTTTTCTGTATTATGTTTACAATATCTCCGGTTATAAACAAGACAATCAGTCATTCCTACTCTTACAGGCTTTGTACAGTAAGATCCGACAACCCACGCGACAAAGATGCGTAGGTGGCTAAATCTAGGGTTGAAGACCCTGTGAAAGGGTTTACTTATTTGATAAACGGACAGATGACGAACGATTCAGATAAGCTGCGAGATCTGTCATTCCTAACCATCATGGGAACAAATTACTGTGCGATTTTGCTAAATGTCAAGTGCCATAAAAACAATGTCTTTATCAATTAAGATCGGTCATCTATAGCAGTAAAAATGAGAGTCATTTGTTATGATGATTATAAAAACCTCAAAAAAGTGTTTTGATGTTTATACTTGGCCTAAGCAAACTCCGTGCTCAAGGCGATTATGGATACTGGAATGGCCCAACTCGCAACGCTATACAACGCGGTATAGTTTTTTAATTTTTTCATAATAAATATTGGATAGCATCACATACATTGCTCTGATCCTATGGTCAGCAGCCAAAGCACTTTTGATACAGAAATCAGAAACAACGACGGTACCACAACACCCAGACCCAAGACAATATAGAAATAGTACGATGTTAACCTAGGGGTGAAAGTAACTTATCTAGTACCGAGACGGGGTTTTACGGGCCAATAGTTCGAGGGACTATATAAGTCTTTAATCCGTGGTAAACACTGTGCTTTTCATTACGAATATGTACAAGGAAAGTAAAAATAAAAACATGAATTAGCTAAAAAAAAAATTGTGAATTTTAACAAAACCGTACACCGTTCTACAACTCGAAAAATCAAATGAAGATCGGATTTCTGCTTTCCCGCCTATTTTTTTTCTGTGGCCGGCCAGCTATTCAGCCATTATTTTTTATTTTCGTCATTGAAAAAATGGTAACTATTCTGTCAAAATCTTTTAAAGAAATAGCTGTAAGCAAACTTATAATAAAGTCATTAAAAAACATCTTTAATTAATACATATCTTTATGTTACTTAATTCAATTTTACATCGCGCTGTTACTAAGTGGCTGTATAGAAAGATGCAACATGGTTCAATAGAAATGTAAAAAAAGCTAGAACTAGTTTTTTCTTTTTATAATTTGACAGCTGTCAGTTGAAAACGATTATCCCTAGGGCTGAAAAGTATTACTTTGAACCCGCTCCTCAGGCAACTTCAGACCTACTTTCCGAGTATGAGTAAAGAAAAGTTATTTTCCTACATTGACCGACCGGGAATTTAACTCGGGACCTCAATGTCGTTGAATGCCTAGCTAAATAGCTAGCATGGACAAGACAAATGTCTTGTCGCAATTCTGAAGTAAAATCATTGATTTAAGACGTAAGTAATATAAACACATGCAATTACACTAGAAACACCGGCCAAGTTCGTGTCGGGTCACGCGTATGTAGCGTTCGGTAATTGCCTGTCACAATTTGTCGTTTCTACTTCTCTACGTACATTTGTTAAGTAGATCGACGATTACTCGTGAATTTGTACTACCTGCCTAGCTGTTATATTTTTTTCTTTTAACATCAATATTTTCTAACGTATCCTATAGACAACACGCGTGTTTGAATCGTTAAATCGAATCAGACGTACTACAGAAAAAGTTTAGGGTATAGTGCGCAGTTTGGGTTATCAAATAAAAGTCATTTTAAATTAAATGTATATCTTTCCACTTTTAGCATACATACATCTTTTAACAAATTTAAATAAGTATATCTACTTCTTACTTGCTGGCATATAGATTGGTAAATGCAATCATTATACTTGTCATTTATTATATTCTATGACTTAAATACACACAGTTCAACTTTCTACGGATTATACCATGTAAAGATTCTACAAAACAACATTACCTATGCGTAGAAATGTACTAAGTAGGTAAATCTTATAATCATTGTAAATAGGTACTCGATTATAAGAGAGGTAAATAGTAATACTTATTATACTGTTACGATTTTCTTAAATTTATGAATAACAAAAAGCAATTGAAAAATACTTTGTAAGTTTAAGTAAACATTGTTTTATTGAGAAAAATAACATAGCTCACGTAACAATAATTATATCTTTTTTGGTCGTTTTATAAAGAAGCACAAATTAGTGCTAATAATATACTTGTGCGAACTAAGGTAGGTACTTAGCCTTATTGCCTAATATTTCTTTATTATTTCCAAAAATTGATACAACAATAAAATAAAAAAACTAATATTGAAATATTCAACAATGTTTTTTTTAATTTCTAACATCGATAACATAGGAAATGTATTTAGGAAATGTCAATACCTAAGTAAGTAAGTAAAATATCAAAATATTTGTGCCTTTAATTTTCATGTAAATATACATACATTAAAATAATCCATCTCATCTGATATATTCTTACTATTATTTTTATATATATAAACACTCTATATGTTGCTGAAATTGATTATACTAGTGGATTTAAGAGACACATCCACAGTTAACAAAATTATATGGTAACTCAAAATAGTTTTACTGGTAGTAATACGAGTACTGCCTACATACTTACGTTTAGATTCAACGTACATCATAACTGTCAGAAACCGATACAGAATAACAATTAAACTATGATTCAGATCTAGATTTAATCTTGATTCAAGTGGGCCTAAAATGCAAAAAAATACCTACCCGAGACGGTACGAACATCAAAAAATAATCTGCATAGTGCAGGACACTCGCACTAATGAAATCGTGACACTCTACTCTGGAATGAAAACAAACCTGTGGTTTTGTTAAGCGTAAAGTGCGTCACTCAGAAAAACTTCAAGTCAAGCATGCGGAACAACCGACATGCTGTCTCTACAACTTACAGGGCGATAAAATAAAAATATTGCTGTACGTTTTCCATTAACATTAAAAGGTCTTAACTCAAGTTGAAAACCATTTACGTAATAAAACACGCGTAGCTCGTAAACAACTATTGAGTTGACATACGCAGATCATCGTCTTCACAGGACAACTGGGTATAGCTCAAATACATTGACAGAGTCACCGTGAGCGAGACCGATTGTACGTAGGTACGTGCCACACTATTCCTTCGCGGAGTTAGTAGTGTCGCGGTTTTTAGATTCAGACGCCAGATCCATGCTATTCAGAGTCACATTTCTCAGGGTTAGGTTCTTCAGAGTTACGGATTGTAGAATTAGACTCGATACTCTCTCTATTCTTTTTTTGGCGTAGTTTTGGCGGCGCACTAGGAGGGAGTTCTCGAGCGCACGGCTCGAGCTCCAGCACCATGACGGTCAGCGCGTCGTGGGGTGGGGGCACGTTGAACACCTGCTCCCCGTTGCCGTCGAGGTAGTCGGCGTACGCCACTCTGCGCACCTCGCGCAGACCAAGGCTTGTGCAGATTCGCTGCGAGAATGCGCCAGTCGCATCTACTTTGAACAGCTGAAAATAATATTATAGTGTTTTAGTATGATGTATTGAGAAATCTACTTTCATTTTGCGTACAATTTCCACTCAGTTACGCCTATGCTTACTCCGGCAAATGCATCCTTAATCATAGAACCCGCTCCTAAACTCCGTGGACAAACACAAGTAAAAGTAAAGTGCACCGACCGCCCCCATAAAGCGTGATTCGTTACATTTTTCAGGAGATAATGCCGCCTCGGCTTCGCTCCAACGACTAACGTATTAACTAATTGGAAATATTAAGTGAATCAATTTGGTTTTCATAAATTCCGCAAAGTAGGTAACACCCGATACTGATAATTTCATTTATATAAATTAACCAGCTTACGAATGGAACATGCTTTAAGTGTCTCACTTAGTGATTTATTAGGTTTAGCTCTAATTGTAACATTAATATGATTAAAATGTCCAGGGTGAGACTGAGGTGAGGGTGAGCCTAGGGAGACATGTCTAAAGCCACATTATACATTTGCTATCGATTTTGGTAGGTACACGCAATTTGTCGTTCATTTTCTTTGGTAGGTACTCTTACCTTAAAAGAGTTTTTCCTTGCTATATCTATGCTTCTCTGCATCAACTCCTTAGCTAGTCCCCTGCCCCTGGCCTCTTCCGAGACAGAGATGATACGACATTCCAGGATGCGGTCCACGTCGAAGTTAGAAAATAATTTGAGGTCTTGGTTCACTGTGTACAGAATAGTGAAGATCTTGTTGAATTTCTCGTCTGAAGAATTCTTTATCTTTTCCAAGGACTCCTCGATGTCTCCGGGTCATAAGATGCCGTTGAGAGCCACGCCCATGACCTGGAACCACATTTGTATTATGACTTACATGACTATGACTAAAAAAATACTTTTTGGACAGTATAAAGTATGTATGTATTATTAGTAATAAAAGAGACCTCATCAATCTAGTTAAGTGGTCAGTGGCCGCTTTAAACCTGCAAGTAAAAATTCACGAAGACTTAAGAACTTTTAAACCATTTGATTTCAGCAAACAGATCTGGGGCTACGTGCTAATTCTTTATTACTGCTCGATGATACAATGTGCACAAAATGTGTGCAAAAAGAAGAAAAGAACCAACGCATGAAGCTCAGAACTAAAGAATAGGTAACTGAATCTGTAGGTTCTCCAGGTTTACTATGGCAGCTAGCCAGAACTAGTGTACATACTATTTTGTAGTGCCTAACATACACGTACGTTCCGTTTTTTTCGGATCTTGTTTAATCTGATTACTCTGAAAGATCGAGCATTCATGTACACACATTTACTACTTACTTTCTCACCATCCAGGGCACCCAAGGACAGCCCATCGGCTATAGTGCCGATGCAGAGCCCCTCTAAGGCTGCGTGAGGCTCCCCACGCTCACATAGGGACACGGCTTTGTTCAGAGGCTCATCAGCAAAGAAACTTTCTCGCAAATGCTGGAGAACTGCTTCGGTCACCTCGGCCGTTAAAAGCTCGTAACGCGTCATACTGGAATTGAAAAAAAAGTTGCCATTTAGCCAGACATTATCAAAAATAGTCCTCGCATGGTTTAGTAATGGTCCACATTATTAAACGACGCTATACATTTATATAATTTGAGTTAAAACTGCTGCGTTGATTCCTAGTTCGGGGCAATTCAGAAAATTATCTTTTTTAAATTGGCGTCATGTGGGTGTGCTAAGCAAAATACACTGTCCGGTATCACGGATCACAAGGATTTATTCCTTCCTTTGAGACCATTAATTAAAGTTTGTGTGACTGGTGCATATTTATTTGTTAATAGCGACACAATGAAATTCCATTGTTATGCGGTCTCATGAGACCGCTTGGATGTTGACGAGTAAGGACGTTAAACGTTTTTTTCCTACTTTTTATTTCGATCTTTTCTTAACAAATATAAGTTCCTCCAACAATTACACTAATTATCTAGCTCCAAACTAAGCAAAGCTTGTAGGTATAGCGACTACGTAACGGATTGATATACTTAAATACCTACATTTATAAACATCCAGGAATTAGTACAATGTTCGTGCTTATCACACAAACATTTGCCTGTTTCGGGTTTCGAAGCTGTGGCATTGTAGTCTGGAACGCGAACCACTAGACGGTCGTCATTCATGATCTCAATTTTTTTATAAGATCGTAAATAACACTTTAATTTTTGAACAAGACATCGAAACCAACAATAAACAAGTTCATTTAGTCACATATCACGGTCGTCTGGTGTCACCACCGGTCGCGAGTTTGAATCTCGGAACAGACATGAATGTTTATAAAAGTATTTAAATATGTATAACAATTATCTAGTCACCATAATACAAGCTTTGCTTAGTTGAGTACTAGATAATTGATGTGATTAAGAACAATTTATTTATGTATTAGATATTTATTAAACATCTTATACTCGTGATCGTGATCAGTAAAAATCAATTCCAGTAATAGTCTTGGCACCTCCCGATAAGTCATCGAAAAACGGGTCAAGGCTAAGCCGAGTCCCGGGACCCTTCGGGATATTAATTCAATCGACCGTGACCAGATTACCGAAATGCTTGGAGCAACACGAATCGAAGTGGCGAAGATGTACTATCAGTATAAAATAAATAAGAAATACTAACTCAGATTACTATAAGACTATTGTTGTTGCTAATAAACATGAAGGTACGTAATTATATTTGTTAATAACTGATCATTTCGAGAAACCTTTATAGTTAGTAGACATACAGGAATATAACACCTCCAATTTCTGCAAACATTTTGTAGTATATTGAAAATCTGTTGACTGTACACAAGTAGTGTAATTCCGGACTAAACTAGTCTAACGGACGGAGGTTGTAAAAACAAAATCATTTGGTCCGTGTGATCAATGACATCTCCTAATGATGTATATTGCCAAACGATATTTTTCGAACCGCGTCTCTGCCTGAGTTACCTACTGTCTTCTGAGCAATACAAAAAACTCCTTCCTTGATAAGAGTGAATTCGCGGGCACACCTAGCAGTAAATATTTTAGTAAAAGTAATGAAAAGAGGTGTATTTGATCTATCTCATCAGTCAAGGATTAGAAATTACTCTTTATATTCTTAGTAGGTATGTTAGCGGACTTAACTAACATAACGGAGCTTTTATGTAAGTAGGTCCCCACTTGGGTTACATATTGGTAACCTTAGTTACTACTACTAGCTATACATCGGTGCATATCGATTAAACAAAAAGGATTCAGATGATGTCAATAAATCAGGTCAACCTCAGGGGAAAAGTGGGCGGAATAGGTTAATAAAATGCGAGGCGAAGGTCATCCGATAGTGGTGAATTAGGGAATGAGCAAAATCTGAGTTCCGTCGTGTTAGAATTTTCCATAGAAGGACACCGAAGGCGGTTTTGTTAATGATTAATAAACTAGTTTTGATGCTAAAGTTATAATTAAAAAGTTGCTATCTAATCGACTAAAATAAACGGAACAGACGACGGGATTTCACGATTAGTTGCTCTCAGTAAACGTTCATAATCATAAGTATAAACACCCATAAAAAAAACATAAACCACAGAACATTGGAACAGAAGAAGGGCTTGCGAGAACACCTGACACCCTGCATTTTTATTACATTACGATAGTATTGGTAAAGCGCTTTTTAGGTAACATCTAATTCGGCTATTAGACAGAAGTACCTACCTAAGTAGACTTGGTAAAGTTTAGTCGTAAATTCACAGAATATTTAGAATCTGCGATATGTCCTACCTTGTACTTGACATAAACACACTTAGCACATTTTTTTATAATTTTAAAGTTAAAAGAATTTCAGGTACTCTTAAATGTCTATTTTTTGGGTTTCTTTGTGGATGAACGATCCATTAAATAAGTAAAGTGAACAATTGTAAGAATAATTGATTGAACTTTTGTGTGTTTAAAAAGTACTTGATACTTCTGTTAAGCTATCTTACAACAATTCTAAGGACTCTACTTCTATTGGTAGAATATAGTCGTTGTATGTACAAGTAGGACTGTAATGTAAGTCCTATTGAATAGTAGATAGAAGTAAATAGATAGTACTTACAGCAGAATATAATTGTTTCCAACACGGCTCGTTAGCTACAAGGATATCGCTCGGGACACGGGATAAGACCAAGGAAGCTTGGATGAGACAATTTATTGTGTTAAACCTGATGATCATGCATTTTTGCTTTATTGTTTGTAGACCCATCATTATGGAATGTATTTTAGGAACAAGTAAGTAATATAGAACTGATTTATTGGAAATGTGAGATAAGTGATAAAGGTGCCTACTGCCTACCAATTAGGTACCTGCTATTTATTACAACTAAACAAATTTACTTCACTTGTCTTAATCTCTCTTTTGAGTTTAAGTTAAAGACTTGAGTATTCACACACCTACTTAGAATTTTCATGTAGCTACTTATGGTATAATGTGTGATTATACATTTAAATGGCTGACATGACGATGATGTTGGTACATTTAAATGCAAAGCAAATAATGATTGCGTTTATAAATAAATTATCTATGCTGTCATACAATTGCAAGACCACGACAATACATTTTTTTTTCCTTTCGCTTACCAAAAACTTTATACTTAACGTTAGGAACTGATGTTATTAAGAAAAAGAGTTAAGAAAAAGGGCATAGAGTTTAAATGTACCTATTACCACAGAATACTAAAGATTAATACCGTCTCGCAAAAGCCTTCGTAGCGCTATGTGAGTTGGCTCGTTATTGAAGAGGCTTTGTCAAAGAGGAGAGGGCCGGGATTCCTCCCTAGGACCTGCCGCGGATATTGCGGGCCATTAGTGCAAGAATTTTCGCCTATACGTCAGGTTCGCAAAAGCCTTTTTTTAGAATTAGAATAAAGACAAATAATGGGCATTTTAGCAAGTAAAATATTTACGTAGGTACTTATGTAATGGTACTTACGGTACCAAAGTAATGAACTTTTCGAAACATCTGACTATTAATTTTATTGATTGCTATTTATTTAACACGTTACTTAGATTATCGTAGATAGATTTGATAGTTCTATTTTACTTGATCGCTTGTTCATTTTGTAATTGTATTTGTCCGCGTCTCCACTGGCGTGGAATTCAGTTATCAAAAAATTTACCTTTATTACCTATTAAATTATTAAGATTTATATTATTAGGTACGTGAAAGAAGTCGTGTTATCGCACATCTTTCAGGAACTCAATTTTCCTAGGAATTACGTGGATACCTACACAGCATCTCTCTGAAAAGGCGTTGCTTTCAGGAAAATATTTTTCAGTCCCTAAGTCTACAGAGATTACATCTCCAATATTTATTTATTTATCTTACAAACATTATAAAAAAATCTAACATATCAATACATTAGTGAAAGACTGACAGATAAAAACTAAATTTAAAATATTTTTATAAGTATTTTTGGTAAATTAACTACAATAATTAAACGATTTCATAATAATCCTGAAACTTTTGATGTTCTATTTATAAACTGTTTTTGTTTTAAAAACACTCACAGAAACCCGGCAAATTCAAAGCTCGATGTTAACATTTTTATGGAAGTAATATTGGCGGGTAAAACGACAGAATACCTAATAGTACATACATACACAGCAAGTGTTATTACTTACATTTTGTTGTAGTTTAAAAAGACCACCTTACTGCTAGCATTAACATCACCAACAAAACAAAACACACGCAGCATCTCATATTGCACGCAGACGCATAAAATAGGCAAAATACAATGAAATGATTATTAACTAATTTAAAAAATGATTAACATTGTTAAGTATCTACTATTACCCGTACCACAAACGCTGAACAATGCCCTAATTAAATTCTCATGCTCACAGATGAATAAGGGAGTACATAAATCATCAATTGAATTGAGCTTTCCTCGGACTAAAAAACAAAGAATAATTTCGTCCATTAAGAGTATATAATTTAATTTCGTCATAAAATCAGTGATGTCAGTGAGAGTTGGAAGTGAAAATAAGTAGTGATTAAGTTATTATTGTCTAAGTAGTATAAAGTGGTGCGACTCACCTTGTGCGCCGCCCCCGGCCGTTTTCTGCGCACTGATAACAGCTAGCGCCGGGCGCCGCCCGCCCTCGCCGCCGACAAAGAGTACCACGCGCAGACGCGACACGAACTACAAAGTATGTACCTACATTTGATTCTTAATTTTCTAAGGATCTGTAAGTATGGTAACTGTAATGGAAATTGAGTTTAAAATCAAGTTTGCTTGCCATTTTTGGCAACCTTCGTCTAATGGTTTGCGTTCTGGACTACAAAGCGGGTTCGAGTCCTGCAAGGGCCAAGTTTGTGTGATAAGCATGAGCAATTGTACGTAGTCATGGATGTTTATAAATGTATTAAAGTTTGTATATTCGTTATCTATTTGCCATAGTACAAGATTTTCTAAGATTTGGTCTGGAGTTTAGACATTCAAGTCAAAACTATACGATATCTAATAAACAATACGAGTATAATTACTTACTTAACTTAATAATAAGAAGAGTAGCTACCTATTTGTACGGACCTATGATACTTAATATTCGCATAAAATCAATAATATTGTTATTGGAAATGCATGAAATTTCATGTAGGCATACTGCTGGAGTACTTAATGTGAAATATGCTTTAGTAGAAGTTATTTAATTTCCGTTGTGTAGGTGCTCCATTAAGTCCATAATATTATTGAACGTCAAAGATTAACATATAGGCAGAAAGAACACTCTTCTTTATGAAATTTTGACGAACATCTGGGCTAGTAGTTCGTGGCCTGGACTACAAAGAAAGACTTGCGGGTTCGAATCCCGAAAGAGGTAAGCAAACGTTTGCCTGGAGAACACATATGTTATGTTATCAAATATGTCATAAAAAATTATACCTAATCGCTCAACATGACATCCGCCAAAATTGGCCTTCTATCTAAGATAATCATCAGATATAGTACTTAAGTGTATAGCGATTTTGAAAAATCTGAATGTGGTCATCGACTTTTAATGAACCATACAAGTTATACTGAGTTTTGGGCTAGCTAATAAGTAAGTAGTTGATGTAAGTAATTGTTATAATTCTTCCCACAATGAAAATATATTTCTACCTATTATTTTTCTTCTGTTCCTAGACCGATTACTGGGTAATTAACCTATACCTACCTGCCACGTGTGTCTGCAGTTTGGATCTCGTGACTTGATGAAGTTTATATCCTTTTGTTGTGGTAATCCAGTATTTCTTTATTATAATGCTATCCCGATAACATACCCAAAAATCGTGAATTGAAGCACCTAACTACAAAAGGTCGCCATACTTAGAAGCAGTCTCGCAAAAATGTGAGCCCTTTTTCTAGCCAGCGAGCCTATCATTCTCCCACCTGCCCTGCTCCCAGGACATCTGGGGTTGGCGCAGTAAGTATCTGTCTAGTCGTATTGCAAAAGGGTTACAGCTTTAGCTTTTACAGTTCTCCCAGACCAGCATAAAAATAATACTACACGTATTAGACTACATAGGAATAATAAATAATAATAATAAATATTGGACAATATTCCATACATTGCTCTGATCCTATAGTAAGTAGCCAAAGCACTTGTGTTATAGAAATCAGAAACAACAACGGTACCACAACACCCAGACCCGAGACAATATAGAAAAGTATTTTTTCTACATTGACCGACCGGGAATCGAACCCGGGACCTCAGAGATAGCGACACCAACAAGTCCGGTATGCTTGCCTCTCGGCTACGGAGGTCGTCAATACCTATAACCTATAATAACGTAAATTTACCATTAAAAGTAATCGTAAACGCAGCGTAGCGGGTGATACACGATGCAATGTAAAGACAAACGGGCTGACAAATAGGCCGTAACAAGGTTTAAATGTGGCGCCCCCAGTAATCCCGCTATCTTCTTAATAGGCACGTGCAATGAAAACTTGACAGTAGAGTATTATAGCTCTTATCACCGGGGAATAAAATTGAAACTTCGCTGTAGAGATGTTTCGTTTTATGTAAAAAACATTACGCCCTAGCTAGAGCCATAGAGGTACACTATAAGACGGACTAGCTCCGAGATTTTGAGCTTTCTTGCGTAGCCTTTAGTGTGGGGCAGCGGACTGTAGTTGTAGTAATGAAATGCCGGCAGTGTTAGGGCATAGTTAACTACTATTTTGTAATCTAACTTGTAATCTAACTACGATTAAAAGTAGTAAACTACAAGTAGTTATGATTACATGTAATCTAACTACAATAATCAAGTTACAAATAGTAGTCGTTAATCTGAATACTGTATTCGAGTTATAACACTGATTTCTTTCATTCTAAGAAAACCTTGATTCATAACTAAATATGTGAAACAACGTTAAAATTTAATAGGTTAATGGAAATAGCTAACAGAAAATATTTTATGTTTTACAAAATAACCTTAAATTTGTAAATAGATGCGTAAGTTCTTTTACAATGTGATAATGAAATAACGCAAAACCTTTCAGGGGGTCATTTAGGCCATGAAATTGAACAACTTTTGTTCTATAAACTTTCCCGATGTGCAAAAATTATTCAGATTATGATACAAACTAATCACCCGACTAACTAAATAGTATAAATTTTAGATTTTTATGGGATTTCGGAAAAGTTGTAGAGCAAAAGTTGTTCAGTTTCACGAGTTTAGTTAATACCTGAGATGTTTTGCGTCACACGTTTATTTATTTATTACTATGTAGATTAAAAGATAAAAACTAGATTTTCACAGCAAACATCTTGGAAAAAAAAATAATTATAGATTAAAATTAATAATTTGAATTAACTTTTAATACAACACGTTTTTGAACATTTCGTCTGATAGCTTGTGAGATTTATTTGTATCGCGAATAAATAAATAAATTTAGGGTGATTTATCATTTTGGCTTTTGAAAACAGTCTTTTCACTGGAGTCGAAGAAGGTAAATGGGTATTGTATTTCATGAATTAGTTACAAAAAGTAATCACGTAACCGTGATTGCAACTACAATTTGTAGTTAGTAATCAAAATGTTTAACTACTTTTTCGATTATTTCATGTAATCTAATATTATGATTACTAACTAGGTACAAATTGTAATCGTTGTTAGTAATCATTAGTTAGATTACATTTTGCCCCACACTGAACGCCGGTTACGTATATGCACGTGTATTGGTAGTTCTGCTTAGAGTAGGCACAGCATATGTAACTAGTGAAAAGTACGATAGTTGAGAGTACGACCCGTAAAAATGAAACTAGCATCTGTTCCGTCTTTACCATAAGGGCACAAGGGGCCCGTACCCAGGGATGCCGGCCTCACTAACACGAAAAAAAAAACCGTATTTGTTAACTAAGAACCACAGTTAATACAAACGAAAGAAAAGGCTAGAAAAACGAAGGGAAAAAATTTTGAACTATACTTTAAACAGAGATATGAAATGATTTTTTGGAAGTTATGAATTCATACCAAAAGTATTTTACTTTACTTTTTACTTTTTAATGTACTAGATGTGCCCGCGACTTCCTTCGCGTGGATTACAGGATGTTTGGTATGACTCATATTAAGCAACGGCATATATCAATCGATCGAAAAGTAAACGGGAATTTGGGTAGGGAGTTTCCTTTTCGATCGATTTTTTTCACACATATTTTTTTCAAATCTACCTTTGTTCTAATGTGCACGTTAATAGAAAGGCACATTTTAAAAAAAACCTACCCCCATAAGTGTGTAAATTTTAAATTAAATGAATTGTTATTTATTCCTTACCCTTTTGTCGTGCGCCAAGTAATAAAGTAATTCTGCACATAATCTTAGTTTAAAATAATGTCTTATATCCGGGCCCTCCACAATCACATCATCAAACACGTAGATTTAGCGGAACCCGTCATGGCCGCGGCCTCGATCAATGAACTTGTAAATGTGTACCACTGCGCCCGCTCTAGCTACCGCTAATGCTGCCGCCCCGCCGCACGCTGTAGTCGAGACCACGTAGTATTACTTGTTCAGTGATCGAGACCGCGGCCCAAACTCTTTGCTGCGATAAGCATGATTATTTTCTTGTTAATAAAACACAAATTTTGGGCTGAATTTTAATAACATTATGCACCAAATTAAAATAAATTGATTCTTAAAATATAAGAGATAACTGGATTCTTAACTACTTTAAATAGAAATAAATAATCTTTTGTACACAACTAAATGCAATCCTAAAAATAACTGTTATTAAAATAATAACATTTGTAATGTTCGTGTTAATTCTATTAGACATGTGATCGTTAATGGCAAAACACAAAACCAGCGCCTGGCATGCCAGTAACCCTGGCCAACTCACACAATTTTGTATGCGTTAGTCACTTATTGATTAAAGTTACTCTGGCTAGCGCTGGCTTTACCAGGTCTACGACACTCCGCGTTTCGGCCGAGATAAATACCTACGCGACGCGCACCTTCGAAGAGGCTAAAATCAGTCGAGTGTCACGCGCGCGCGCTGTTACACGTTCTTATTATTAAAATTAGTTTTTTGTACGCGTTACACTTCCGACTTTATTCAGAGTTTATTCACTGTGAATAAGAAAATTTAAAGAAATCGAAAATATTGCGCAGCATTTGGGTTATATATTTTGCCACCGGGTCGCTAGGTAGCATTAGTAGCAGCGACGCGACCGCTCCGTTGTGATTGAAAATACTAACGTCTCGATTTCCAGCAGACCTACCACAATATTATAATAAGTCCATAAACCACTTCTACTTATAATATTTTAAGTCCTCATTAGGTAGGTACTTACTACGTTACGACATTTTATACAGAGCTCTTTAACACTAATATTACGATCAGGGTGTTTTCATAAATTAATTGTATCGATATACCGTAATGGAAAGTAATATTTTCATTGAAATGATTACTAATTATCTACATGCTATTGTGATGCCTTACGAGAGAGCGGTAGCTGACAGGACAAAGTAAAAAGAGCTCTCACTTGTGGCGTTTTGGTGGATTATCGCTTGCAGTAACGCTTTGTAGGCTATTATAAAATGAGAGTACATTGCCCGGTGCAAGCTAATTTGCTCTTTGTTGACGCACATTGAGAGTAGATAATCGATTTTAACAAATTTCTTGTGTCGTTTCTGCCTATATTATTTATTCTGTGGCTATACATAATAGTAATATTTTATGGCTTCCTAGATTTGATAATAAGATAATAGATAGAATTAATAATAATTTAAGATTCGTAACTACGGTTTTATTACGGTTTATATTATATTAGGTAGTTAGTTTATGTACACAAATTAAGGCCGTTGCTCTAATAATGCGGCGCCACGCCACACTTTTATATGTTTACGTTCTCATCAAAGTTAAACTCGGAATAGGCCCACAGATAATCGAATTTTTAGTAAAGACCACATAGGCACTTTTTAGTAGAGGAAAGTAACCGAAACATAAACAATTCGGTCAGTTGCGTGTTCCATGTACTTACTAAAAGAACCATCGGGTCGCGTTACTTTTTACCATAGTGTCGATACCGGCGGACAAAACCTAAAATTGACTGAATTGATATCGGTCTTAAAGTGTTAGACTTTAAGTTGAAAATCGAAGAAATCATTTTGTGGTAGACTGTTAAGCTGCTGACTGCAAAAAAGAAAAATAATACTTTTTTTTGCCAGCGCGATTGCTATATTGGGAGCCCATAACTGCGAGCTAGTTTTGTCGCTCGCTCGTTAAGCGTTATGTAGCACAGGACGCGCTTTTTACTCTATACTCGTAACCAGAAACTTTGTCCACTACCGTCTTTCTAATTAGTTATGTGTACTAGGTTCAACGGCGGCAGCGGATGGGTTTATACTGATACTTAAAGAACACGCGGATGGCTATAGCAAGCGCCTCCGAAGCGTCACTATGAAATTAGCCTAACTGAAAGATAAATAAAGAGAGCTTCAAAATTAAATACGAACCCCGTATTTTGAAACGTTCCTGCGTAACTCTAGTTGATTAGAAACTGTCACACAAAGTCTACACTTGGATGTAATTTTATAAAATAGGCCTAAGTTACAAACGACACATTAGAAACCAAAATAACGAACCACAATATAACTAAGTCTTTATGTAAGAAACTAACTTTCTTAAATTATAGAATAGCTAACTTATAGTAGGTAGGTACAATGTGAATAAATTAAATAATAATATAGTGCAATTTCATGAGCAACAATTCATATGTGAGATTCTGATAATTCAGCAAAATACGTGTCAACATAGCCAATGGGGAAGCAAAGGTAATGCTATTCTCAGATGGCGCCAGCGTGTTTAGTCTTTTTTAAACAATGTCAACGAAAATGTCAAAGTTTCGCGCCTTATATCAAAAGACGAAGATTTATTGTGCAAACAATTCTGTGGATTAAAGCACACAAAAATGTTTACGGACTACACACAGCCTTAGTTTTGAATTTTTTGACGCAAGATTGACAACATTTTAACGTAGTGATTATGTAAGTGGACATAGGAGAACCAATGATCAAATAACCAGCTGACCAAACACAATCACAATCACAATGCGACACCTAAAATTGCAGTGTACTTTTCCATTATAATCTAAATTAAACTATAAATTACGCATTGCAAGTCTGTTTACAAAGGACAAACACAGAATAGTAAAACTACCTAAAATGTTAAACAAATTAACGACCCGATCAGCGTAGTGGCGCAGTTATTTACCTTGAAAACAAAAGTTCCCGGTTTAATTCTCAGGGATTGCATTTTTTTTACGAATTGGCTGTTTTGGGTGTGATGGGAGATTGCAAAATTGTATTGTTTGGATGAACAAGGATGTTAATAGTAATTCGGCATTAACACGACAATTAGAGTGTTGTCAAGCTCAGATTTATGTTAAATTAATATGACTAAAATCAGTGTTAAACTCAGAACGAATCAAAGATAAAAGACAGTTACACATTTTTGGTAAAATAATATTTCACTTGTACTAAATTAACATACTAGCATTTTGCTAAATCAAAATCACTAATAACCGAAATAGTGCTTAATATTTCTAGAGGTCAAAAAGTACATGGTAAGGATCTTAGATAAGAAAAAAAAAACCATAAATAAAATAATAAAAAAACTAAAAAATTCTGTTTATTAATTGGTACTTATTTATTGTTGTAATAATGTTTTTTTAAGTACAACGTATACGCACTCCGTACGACGCGTAGTAAAATCAGTGATAAATCGGGGTCATTAGTCATCTCGTAACTAACAGAATTTAGGCATGGCGTTATCGTTATGCGTAAAAAAATACAATAATACTTATGTATTGTGATTAATAAAGAATACGTTATTAGGTTTGTTTTCATTTTCATGAACATGAGGGACCATGTTTATGAAAATTAAAACATAAACCTAATTACGATAGGGATATCGTGTACTAGTTGACCTCTAGAAATATTAAGCACTATTTCGGTTAGATCTTATACGTTTAAGGTCCTAATTTATTAGTAGCTTCCTTATAGGGGGCGATTCTACTGCTCAAAAACTGCAACTTTTTTTATGGGACCAACATCGAAATCGCAAAAAAACTCTTTCCCTTACTAAGCTGCAGACCAGCTGACATCAGTTTGATGATCAATCATTTTGAGTTGTTGTTTTAGAACAGTAGAATCGCTAGGGGACCTTATATTTAAATACTAACTACTTCGTTAATTATGTAATTAAAACATTACAATGTTCGCTTGGCGCGATACGGTCGCGTCACGTTACTTTCGTTCGTTCCAATATATTAGTACCAGCTTCTTAGAAACAAGTAGTTCGTAAATTACCTACTTATTATTCTTAAAATTACAGTCTGTAAAATTGTATAACTAGCAAGAGAATAAGGCATCTTATACACTACCATTTGTTTAGTGAAATAGCAGTGCTTTCTAAAGCTTTAGTTTTATACAAAAACATACTTAATACAACATAAATTAATAATTTAGGGTACAGTTATACAATCAATAGGATTTGTATTGCACATGTTTTGATTTATCAAATAAATATCAACAAAATAGGACAGATTGCGAATAAAATATGCTTGCTCAGTGTGAAAAAGCCTAAAGCACTTAACGTTTGACGTGATCGATGCAATTTGAACTCGGTTCGATTAATTTCACTAGCACCTTAATTAACTATAGTTATTCTGGATTAATATTAATAGTGATGTCCCCAACGTGTCCATTTTTGTCATGTCCGTTTCTGCTGATCGTGATAGTGATAGATGGGTCTTCGTTATCTTTTGGAAACTCCTTTCCGTCAGTAGGCTCACCAGAGCTGTCTGTAGGCTTCAGCATTAGGACCGGGGCAAAGTTGTCTTTGCCTACGGGTAGAGTGGGTAGCTGATCGCCGTTCACGTAGTGGATTGGGTAATGCTGTTTTAGTTCACTCTTTAGTCTGAACCTCATACTACACACTGTGCATCTGTAAGGATAGTTAAAATTATGTAATTATTAGTCCTGGCACATGCTAGATCGTGCACTGTGGAAAATTAGGTTTTCCTAGATAGCGTTAAGAAAATAGCGAGCCAATTATCCGAATAACAGAAATTAAGCTTCATAAAATGCGCGCTATAGTAGCGCACACACGCTCGCTCACGAACACGTAATCTCGAAAGAAGCTGGAACAGTTCAAGCGCAAACTTAACTTCTATGGGTATACAGAACACTGACCTGTATAAACTACTGGACTGGCTGTCCTATACTAATGACAGAAAATTGTGTGCCCATTTAAAATGGTAGCGTAATAGCGACACTAAGTTCGGTATGCTCGCCTCCGTAGCCGATAGCCGAGCATACTGAACTTAGTGTCACTATCTCTAATGTTCCGGGTTAAATTTTTAGTCAGCTAATGTAAAGGAAAGTAGTAATGTAGTCTAAAGGAAAAATAACTTTTCTATATTGTCTCAGGTTTGGCTACTTACCATAGGATCAGCACAATGTGTGATGTAGTCCAAAATTTTGTATTATTATTATTTAAAACGCCACAAACTAATAAATAATAAACTAATTTAGACGTTAACTGCGCATGACAGCCGACAAGATGCAAGTGTGGTCACGTAAAGAGCAAGCCTTTTTAAATTTAATTAATTTATACGGAACGCTGACCTCACCACCATATGGGACATATAGCCAGGAAGAGATATTACATAATTGTTACTGCCTATTTTGCTGCCATTATTAATTAAGTTTCATGGTACGCTCACATTCGCCTATACAGTGCCAAAATGGCTTCATTCAAATAAGCATTGAATGAATGAATTTAATTTGACAGCAGCCTGTCCAGTCTATCACAGCTCAGTGACCCCTAACTATAATTTATTCCATGCTATTATAGTCCTTTCAAGATAAGAAGATACTTATGACACTTGGCATTTTCCGTTACACCCATACTATTTACGATGACATTTTATAAAATATATTTTTAAATATATTTTTTAATTTTTAACTTATATCATTGCAAAAACACAATAATCTTTGCCTCTAAAACTCTAAGCAAAAATTACAAACCAATAATTTATCTTGTTAAATCATACAAATAAATTAATAGGATTTCCTTCAAAACGGAACGTTTACTTATAAGGATTGACAACACATAATCGGAACTAAATCGATGAATCGGTTCGGTCGTCTTGTGGAAACCTATGCGTTGACGTCAGTAGTACGAGAGCGTCTGCCTTGTATGCGGTTTGTGTTATTGTTATTTTACGCATAGTTCCTATTTTGACTTTTGTTACGGTTTTTGTTAAGTTTTCGTTATTGTTTTGCTTTTATTTGGTATAATGCCAAAAAAAGGAAAAAATACTTGTCAAAAACCTGTATACGGCACTCTGGCACTAGAACATTGCAGTATATGTCTTATTTTAAGTAAGCTCATTTGAATAAAAATCGATTAAACTTTCTTTAAACTTTTTCAATTTAAAAAAAGAATCGGTTGGATTTCGTTAGGGTACATCACTACTTGTGTCAACAGGGAAGTCACGGGATGTAACACAAGTTTCTACTTATCTTGAAAGGGGTATAGAATGTAGTGTGTACTGACTGGTATATGTTCTGTCCGACGTGCTGGCGCGTGTGCTTGACGAGGTCGTTGCTCTGCGTGAAGGCGCGCTCGCAGTACGCGCACTTGTACGGCTTCTCCCCCGTGTGGATGCGCGCGTGCCGCTTCAGGTGGTCCTTGCACGTGAACCTGGACCGGTAGCGAGGGGTTTAGGGGTTAGGTTAAGCCCTTTCTAAACGGAGGACGGACTCCTCTTGACATTGTGGGGACAAACGGTGCCACTGACACGATCCTTCCTTCCTGTTCCGAAACTGGCCATAATCGATATTAGTGTTTTCAGACTTGGTTCGAGTTTATATTCGCCTATACCACTCGAGTTTCAGTAAGCTAAAATCGATGTATGCTCAATCCGGAACAAGAAGCGAAGAGTCGACGGTCAAAGCAATGTCAAGAGGAGGCCAGACTATATTTGTTAGACTCATTAGATTCTGGCAGGAAACAACACACTGACCTGTATTACACTGGACTGGCTGCTGTCAAATTAAATCCTTGTGTGAAAGAGCCTATTTGATTAACGCCATTTTAGCGCTGCAGGTGGTGTTGGGGCAAATGCAAGTGTCCATGGAACTAACGTTGTGATGTCCAGAAAACAGGCATCTATGCAGCCTTATAGAGTATACGTGAAAATTATTTCTCGGGACACATAAGTGGCATTTCAGATTTCATCAAAAATATGGGAAGCTAGTCCAATGCGTAATCATCATACAGGTCAGTGAAACAACAAAAATAAATTAATAAATGGCTATTCGAACTCGCAACCACCTGGCTTTGTAGTCCAGAGCGCAAACCACTAGACTAGACCGTCGTCAATAATGCTCAGCGGCTAGCGCGCATGAGAGCATGGTATTGTATCTTCACTCTCTGATGCTCGTATATCCCTGTCTCGCTCATATATCACATTAAACATCACGCGTCACAGTCATTTTACTATCTCAAAGTAATTTTTAAGCCTAGAGTCGTCATGCAGTGAGTTCAAGGGTGCCGAATTGAGATTCCATCGCGTGTGATTTGACTCGGCGCGCCGCGTCTTGTCAATACTCGAGGCTGAAGCTGGGCGTTAACTTGTTAACCCGTTAATTAACGAAGTTATCATTTCAAGTAATAGAACTATTATAAAATTGTTAACGGACTCATTAACTTCCGTTAACTTTCCATGTCCGTTTATCGTTAATTAAGTCCCTACTATTTGCTGAAAAGATTACGCGCGGACAGCGCCTCGCCGAAAAACAGGTTGTTTCTTCTGACAAGTACGTACGGGCCAGTCGGCGGACATTAAGGCAAGTGCGAGCTAGGCGCTAAGAAAACCTTATGTTATGTTTGATATGATTTCTGATTAATTATTTCTTACTGCCGGCGATGAAAGTGACGGGTGTTATTTTTATTGTAATTAATAAACTAAATTCTTTTTGGTTAAGATAAGTTAACGATTAATGTTAACTCCCATTAAATCCGAAATGTAACGCCTTAACGTTTAACGAAGTTAATTATTTGATTACGGTGCACAGCTATGCCTGTGTAATATATATTGCGATTCAATTAGACTAAGCGAGTCTAGTCGGCCCTTAGCATTAGAATAATACTAACCGCATGTTACAAGTTTCGCAACCAAATGGCCTTAATCCTAAGTGTATGAATTTGTGTTTCTTTAAAGACGTCGGCTTAGTGAAGGCTGCCCCGCATTCATCGCACTTGTAGGGATGGATGCCGGTGTGCGTCGTCATATGACATGTCATTTGACCTGAAATAACAACAAATGAGTTTTTAAATTAACATTAATCTTTAGAGAGTAAATGCTTTATCAATTAATCAGGATGGAAACATGCATTGGGAGCTTTAATCCAAAAGACGAATAAAAATTGGCCTTTAAGTTAAAGCTCTGCCCGCGGCTTTACCCGCGTCCAATACGGGTGGTAAATAATAGTTTTTAGGTTTAACATTCTAGACAGCAGCGTCATCTAGGTACGTTTAATTAGCGCCATGACTTTCTATACTGACATCTGTCTCTCATCCCGATAGAAATGTACATGTTTTAGGGTAGAAAGTAGCCTATGTCTATGCGAAAGGTTTAATATAAATATTGGTCAAAGAATTATTCAAGTCGAATGAGTAGTTCTCGAGATTACCTCATACCAAACAAACATTACATTGTTATAATAATACTAGCTACCCCAGCAAACTTCGTACCGCCTCAGAATTCATAAAAACGTGTTATTTAAAAAAAATATACATACATATATTTTTTTAATTTTGTAATATTAAGGGCCAGTTTCACCACTTGCTGATAAGTTCTAGATAACTTATCTAGCACTTTTTTGACAGCTAATTGTAAGGGTTATCTGTCAAAACAAGTGCCAGATAGGTTATCCGGAACTTATCAGCAAGTGGTAAAACTGGCCCTAATAGTTATTCTGTTATTCGGGGCGAAGACAAATCCAACAAATCAAATATCAAAAAATCTGTCTTGCCATTCTTGACTTATTTTAGATTAAAAATATTATAGTTTTTCTAAATAAGAAAGGAAATAACTTTGAATATTTGTATGTACTTAATCAATATTAACTAAATATTGATGTTATGATTAATTTAAGTAACCTTTTGTAGAGAAAGTTTTAGGGCACAGCTTGCAGGCAAACGGTTTGAGACCCGTGTGGCGCATCATATGCTGGCGCAGGTTGGAGCTGTTGTGGAAGCCTTTGCCACACTCTGAGCACAGGTATGGTGTTTCTCCAGTATGGATTCTCATGTGGTCTTTAAGGCTGCACAATTGATTAAAAGCTGGAAATAATGTGATTACAAACAGTAAGTATATGATACTGCTAAAAATCATAGAAAGTAAGAACTCAATAGTTTAAAAATATTTTTGTTGCATACCATACAAAGTAATAAAACTCAGAAATTAAAAAATTGCAATAATCTATTTGGCAGTCAAAGTCTTTATTTAGTTTACAAAAGCACTGTAATACAGATTAAAAGCACTGTAATCTGTATTTATTTATTTTAGTGAAAATAATAACTATAAAATTTTGTTCAAAAATCAACAGCTTACCTTTTCCACAGACTTTACAAATATATGGTTTAACAGAATCATGTGTCTTTAAGTGAGCTTGTAGTTGGTCTGCCCTTGAGTACATCTTTGCACACTTGGGGCAAGAATACCGTTTCACAGAGGCGTGCAAGTCTATGTGTCTTCTTAACAATGTTTTGGTCCCAAACTCCTTTTGACAAGTATCACACTTGTACACATCATGTATTTCTTTGTTCTTGTGTTTCTTTAAGTGCATCGCAAGAGACCTGCTCTTACTAAATATTCGGCCACATTCTAAGCATGAAAATGTTTCTTCATTCTCAACCTTAACTTTAACATCGGAGTGAATCTTCATATGTTCTATAAGGAGAGGTTCAGAATAAAATATTTCTTTACACATTTGACACTCATTGTAATTTTTACAACGCTTTACTCTGTGTTTATTTAATGAAGACAGGTTTTTAAACGTTTTTCCACAAAATCCACAGAGCACTGCAGGCTTTTTATGTGTTGAAAGATGTTTAATAAATTTCTTTTCTTTTTTAAACTCCTTGTGGCACACGTTACATTGATAGCTTGTTTCATTGCCCTCACATTTCTTTTCATCTGCCTCTTGTTTTGGAATTTCACAGTCAACATCTGGAATGTAATCACTATAGGTATCATAATAATCGTTTTCGTTTTTTAGTTCGAATTCATATTGCTCCTCTTTTACTTTAGCTTCAAGGCGGCTTTCCAGCAATTTTCTGTAATGTTTTTCAGTTTGGAATGCTTGTTTTCGAAAGTTGTACAACTGTTGAAGAAGCCTGGCGCAGTCTTGACAAAGGTGTTGCGGCAAACCATCTTCTTTTGATACCTATTGAACAGACGATTTTTATTGACTTAGGGAGCTTCCAGCTTATCAATGAGAAACTACATAATCTAAAATCTAATAAGAAAGCATATAATACTTTACCTGTATTGAAAAACACTCCGCTAAAGCATCAGCTAACGGTAGGCTGCACTCTTCTTCTATTTTGAAAGTTTCGTGCAAACTTACAAACGAGACATTACTTTTCATACAAGTACGGCAGGAAGTATTAAGCTCCATCACATAAAAATCTGATGAGTTTAAACCTTTTATTTCTTACAAATTAATTGTCTGTCATATTAAAAAATTTAATGATTATGTACGAAAAAAACCACAACAAACACTGACTCTGACACACACTGCGTGCATGACACTGACACTAGAGATGTTAAAAAATAATCGATTATGATCTTTTAAAATTAAAAATCGATTTTAATACTTCATTTCATTTTCATGAACAATCAGTTAATAATCGTTTTTTTTTATAATCATTCAATCAATTATTACAGATTTTTTATCTGCAACCCCCTGACATTAAGTTTGGTTTTTTGGGCGAACTGCCAATGAATACTATCTCCATAATATTACATTAACGCCATCTGTGCATCTATGATGGCATACCTTCTGTGCTTTTGAAACAGTTTAGTAGATTATTATCCAAACGCTTACCGAAGCTGTTATTACTGAACTCGTTGCCTACGGATTTCTAGTTATTGAATAATTTTATTTGTCTGTGAGTAAATAAATGATTTGATTTGATTTATTTTTTATTTATTTTAATATTTTATTTTGTTGATTTATTTAAAAAAAATATAATTTGAACCTTTTATAATTTGATTGTTCTAAAACTTTAATTTGTGTGGATTATACAGGTTGGTCAGAAAAGTGAAGTCCAAATATTTTATTTTAGGTGTCTCGTCATGAGAGATATCTGAATCACCCCTATGTATGTTTTATTACTTTCATAATAATAATAAAAAAGTAGTACTTCATAGGCTTCATGGGCTATTTAAAAAAAATCGTAACTCGAATACTACGAAAAATCATAGAACATAGAAGGGGTGATTCAGATACCTGTCAACACGAGGCTCCAAAAATCAAAACTTACTATTTCGGTTGTTTATTTTAAATTAATAAATCTATTGATGTAATATTTATGGCGTTTATTTTTAAATTAATTGACAAATTAGGAAAAAGCGATTATTTTCTTAAGAAATATCAATTAATTATAAATCGATTTTACATACCAAAAATACCCGAATAATTAAAAATCTATTTTTTTTATGTACATTGTCACATTCCTAATTGACACTGACACAAAATATTAGTAGATCAGATTTGATGTCCGAACTGAGCCAAAATCAACTATAACGAAGTAGGAATCTGGCCCCTTTACTATGAGCTACTAACGCAGGCAGGCTTTTAAATTGCTTATTTCATCTGCTTTTGCGTACCTCCCATGCTAGAAGTATGTATGTACATACTTCTAGCTTCTAGAAGTATGTATGTATAAACTTCTAGCTTCTAGAAGTATGTATGTACATACTTCTAGCTTCTATGGTATGTACCTCCTATAAACTTATAAGGTACCTTCTACTAGATTCTCTATTAGGCTCGGACTTCATGCATCCGGAATTTTACAGAAACCCATACAAAACGGATTGAATCCGGACTTTTCCGAAGTCGTTTTGTATGGTTCTTCGTATGGTATCTACTTCATATAAGTACTTCTAAATTCCTTTGGCTTCTACTAACTTCCTTTGCGCTAAAATCAATTTTAATTTTGGCGCCTTTGAATAAATACTCAAAGGTTGGCGCCCATATTGTACGTGTACACAAGATCTATAGCTATAGATAGCTATAGCTCACGATTGGCTCTCGACAGCTATGGATTGACATTTAAATCATATTTAGATAAAATAGAAGCATTACAAATTAGATTCCTAAAATTACTTGTTAACAATAAAACTAAAAATAGATGTAAAAATAACTACTACCATTTATTTAAAATCTGTGAAATATTACCAGCTGGCTTAAAACACAAATACTTTTATAGAATAACCATGAGCGTCTGGAGCGTTTGACACCGCTGCAGCACAGTCACCGCACTAGGGCTGCTTCGAGCGACAAGTACGTAGTACCCAGGGTTCAAAACTATTACGGAGACCGTACATTAGACAAACGTTTACCATATCAATGATCATCGCGCTGCCGCTCGAAATAGCAAAATTGACATTTAAAAAAGAATTTGGCATTAAACTTAAACGACACTTCTTAAATAAAATATAGTATGTTATAACTTTTAACAGTTTGTAAAGAATAAGCCAAGGTTCGCACTCGCAGTCAACCACGAAAGTGGTTTGCAAGGCTTAAATTTAAATGTATTTTTTTTAACAGTGCTGTAATTATAATAAATAAATAATAATAAATAATAAGATTTTTTTTTGGTGAACATAATGTAGGTAGGTAACTCGAAGACGTCTTTTCTTTTTGACAAGTTTGACACAACAAAACCAAACGTCATATTTGACGGTCCAGCCCAGCTGGCTGTTGAGCTGTGGTTCTATTTTGGTTCGTGATTATTTTTTGTGGTTTCCTTTCTTAACGTTACTGTATTAAGAAAATGGACAATTTAGTGTTTATTGGGGACTGGATTAAAGATAGAGTTTTGGGTTCAGGAAGCTTTGGTGTCGTTGTACTTTGGAAACATCAGAAAACTCAAGAACGACTCGCTATAAAAACGTGTAAATGGGGGGATGAACTCACTGAAAAACACAAAGAAAGATGGACCAAAGAGGTGGAAATGCTACAAAATTGCCAGAACCCTAATATCGTAGGAACAAAACCGCTGCCTCCCGAGTTTAAGGATGGGTTACAGTCTGTTAATCCATCTAAACTACCAATTTTGTGTATGGAGTATTGTGCTGGGGGTAATCTGAGACATTACCTAAATTTACCCGAGTCTTGTAATGGCTTGAGGGAAACACAAGTTCGACAAATACTCGGGGATATGCGAAATGCATTGCAGTTTCTACACCATAATAAAATTACACATAGGGATGTTAAACCTGAGAACATTGTCATCCATTTCTTAGATGGTGTACCAAATATTGACGGTGGATTACAAGGTAATAAGAAAGTTATTTACAAGCTTATTGATCTTGGTTATGCTAAAGAAATTGACTCTAACTCGGTTTGTGCTAGTTTTGTTGGAACACTGCAGTATTTAGCACCAGAAATTTTTTACAGTAAGACTTACAGCAATTCTGTGGATTTTTGGTCTTTTGGACTTCTTGCATTTGAAGTGATTTGTGGCACACGGCCATTTCTTCCTTTTATGGCTCCAGTGCAATGGATGCCCCATGTGAAAGCCAAAACTCATGACAATATTTGCATTTATGAAACTTTCCATGGTGATATTAAATATTCAAATGAAATATTCCCTGAAAATTATATATCTAAGCCGCTCAAGACATCACTTGAGCAATGGTTAAAAGTTGCCTTAGAGTGGGACCCAAAGTTGAGAGGTAGAGATGCTCCTTCAAAAGTTACATTTAATATACCATCTGAAGAAAAAGAAACATCTAGTAAAGTTGTTTTATTTAATCTTTTGGAAAATATTTTAATGAAAAAGGTTTTAAAGGTATTTTCAGTTGCAACAGTAACTCACTATGCTTATGAAATTGATAATACAACAACAGCTGTAATGTTAAAAGAGTGGTTACAAAATGATACACACATCCCTATTGAAGAGCAAATATTGATATCTCAGAGTTATATAATCATTGATGGTGATGATATTCTTTTAAAATATTGGGATAAAAATGTTATTTCTGTATATCTATACAATAAGATGTATTTAACTGAAGAGAAACCAGATATAACAGTACCAGAAATTGTTCAAAGATCTTTGAAATCTTCTTTACCAGTTGAACTTATACAAAACTTCAAAAATTGCCAAATACTGCATCGAAATGGCTTTTACTTTGTTATGTCCCAGATGGAATTGTATGATTCTCTAATCAAAGGCTTATTTGTTAGAGCTGAATCTTTAAAAAATGAAAGTAAAGAATTGGTTTTAAGACATAATTTTGTTGACAAAAATATTGGAAAACTTCTTGTCAAAGAAGAAACCATAAAAAAAATTAGCAACAAGGGAAAAGAGCATGTGCAAAATTTAAAAGAAAATGGAGTTGGAACAAATTTTTTAGGTGGCTTTGAAAAACTGTTTAAAAATGTAGAAGAACTTAGTGATGACATAAATAAACTACAAAATGCCTGGTCTCAACTGACTGTCAGACTGGAGTCAGCAGCTAGGCGTAGAATAGAAGGACTTTCTACAGATCTCAATACTTTTATTTCAAAATTCAACTATCAAGCACTTTTTACAAAAGCACAAACTGTTTATGTCTCATATAAGAAAATCGAAAACTACAATGACAGTAAAGGAAGAGACAAAATTGGTGATGTAATACAAGTTATTAAAGATTGCTTCAAACTAAGGAATAAAATCTTAATGGAAATGCGAAATCAACGATTTTACTGTAATATTAAGGATTTGAGTATAGAGTTATCTAAAATATCAGAAATTATTACAAATGCATCCAATTTTGCAGAAAAAATTAGTAGTAACTCAAATTCTGTCATTGATAAACTATCCAACTGTATGTGGTCAACCATAAGCGTTTTGAGCAGTGATGCCCACAACTTAGTTGATCTTCCCTACAGTGTGGTCTCCATTCAAAAAAGGAATTTTAAAGTAGGAGAGCCAGTATCTAAACGCTGCATGAAAATGGCTCAAAGCACAAATCGAGTTGAAGAAGATGAAAATCTTAAGTCCCTCATTGAAGAAAGTTTAAAATTAAGACAAAATCACATTCAGCTTACTGAAAAAATAAAGACATCCAAAAACTATGGACATGACAAAGCAAAATTAGACTTTAGTTTTTTGAGTGAAGAAGAATAAATAAACAATCGTTCTTGTGTCATTTTAAAATAAATAACTAACTAAAATCATGTTATTTTTCAGTATGTTAATAGATATTAAAGCTGTTATTGTATTTAAATACTATTACTTTGTGTGATGCAATAATTTTGTACCTTAACTGGTGGTTATTATTATTGTCTACTTTAAAAATTGGTGCTATAAAATAGAGTGCAATAAAAATATTGTAGTAAGTAAGTAATTAATTAATAGTTAGTAAGAACCAACATTTAAAAAAACATTCTAGTCTTTCTTGGAATAAAACTGGATTTTCTAAAACTACTAAGTGATTTATGTGCCAAGCTAGTGCCTAAAAATATATTGTATTATAAGAGTTCTTAAAAAGATATATACTTAGTTATTTTAAATTCTTTTACTTTGGTCTTTGTGTGTCACTATTTGTTTTTTTATTTTGAGTAAGAGAATGTATTTTAAAACTACTTTTGACAAGAGTTAAAATAAATTTTATTAAACAGTTCCACTTTGTTCTTATTACTTAAGTAACAATTTACAGAAGAGTCTTCATCATCAATATATTAAAATTAAATCTAATGAAACAAAGGCAAAGTTACAACTGTGTGTAACAGTCCCCGGTAAATTCTTCTAACCACGTTATGAACTGGTTAAATATTTTTTGTAATTTCTTTACATCAGCTGGTGTTTGAAGATATTCTTCCGGCGCGAACCTTGGCTCTGGGCTTCCACTAACATGCAACCAAATAGCAAATATTGCGTCATCTATAGTTGCAGCCATCCGACGACATAAGCGCGCAGATGTCAAGCACGTAGCTACCAATGACTCCATGCTACCAATCGACACCCCTCTAGATCTTTCCTTGCGAGCAGCTAGAAAATAATTTCTCAGCAAAGACTCTGCCGCACTTCCTAAGGAAACTTTTATCCCAGACACTATGTCTATATACAAAGCGAAGTCTCTTAGTGCCTGTACCTCTTCGCGAGTTACATCAGTTGGGTCTACTGCCCGTTGCAAGAGAAATTCTACAATTTCGTCCTGACATTCACAATAATCTCCGCGGCAGACTGTAGCGAATACACTAGCTACATTGTAAAGGTTCATTTTTTTAAAATCCATTCCTTGGGCCCATACTGCTGCTCGTAATTTAGCTCTACCGGACTCATGTAAGATTTCTCCACTTTCGACAGCAGATAATACCGCAGATGTTAACTTTTGGTTGTAGGTGTGAAGTGGTAAAGGCATGACACATACCCCGCCGGAACATCCGACAAGTGTAGTTGAAACAGCAGAATTAGACGTGCCCAACGTCAAGAAAATATCAGCAAGCTTAGCACCTTCCTCCATTAGCTTTCCTACGACGCTGGTATCTAGCCCTGCAGCCAATACGTGAATAATGCTTGAACCAGTTATTATATTAGCTTTAACACTCGTTAAACTTAGCAAGAGGTTTATTTTAAGATGCATAAAGCAGTTCAGTGGGCAAATATTCACACCAATCGTTGACGCTAGACAGTAAATAAACTTCCAAGGTAAGCCGTCGCAAACGTTGTATAATTCGCATATATCCGCCGAGACAGTTGTCGTCATAGGGGCCGGTATGGCAGCTACTTCTTCTAAGGACCATACCACTATAGTCTTTTTCAAGGCTGTGACGGTAATATTGAAAAGTGATCCAAGCTTTAGTTTAAAAATTAAATCGTCGACTATTTGAAATTTTCTTGATAATAGCTCGTGTTTAATTTTGAACGTACCGGTAACTTGCTCTTCGCATCTCCTGAGTCCACTGTTTTCGAATAGGACGCTTCTACACATGTAACATTTTGGTGGTATTTTTGGTATAAAAGGCAGGATAACTTCATTTCCATCACACTCCTCGGGGCAGGACCAAACAGTGTGGTAAACAAAGGGTGTAGGTTTTGAAACTTCTAAAAGCAATCCTTGGAAACCAACGAGTCCTGTGAATGACCGGGAATTAAATCCGTCTAATAAGCGTGGTGTTGCTTTTAATCTTATAGTTACAGCGATTTGCGATACATGGACCAATGCATGGA
Organism: Anania hortulata; assembly: GCA_963576865.1. Lineage (NCBI taxonomy): Eukaryota > Metazoa > Arthropoda > Insecta > Lepidoptera > Crambidae > Anania > Anania hortulata. The sequence goes on from OY756400.1 coordinate 7,464,999, forward strand.
CCTCGTTTACCAGTTCGTGTCCTACTGATTTTAAACACGCATAAAATATTTTATTACAAATACGTTGGAACTTTAAAGGTTCATTCAATAATAACCTTGCTACTTCTGGAGAATCGTTAAGTAAATCCATCACGTCTATTTCTAAAATATACCTCAATGGGGGATACTTTGTTAACATTTGTACAGGAAGCTGTTTTAAAAATTCTTCGCTGTGATCTCTCATGTGAAACAAAAAACGCCTATTATCCAGGTAGAGCAAAAGTTCGCTTTGTAATTCCATTGCGAAATTAAATATCAACAAATCGAGCACACTTATTTACACGTAACTTTTAGTTTGCTTAGCCTGTCCTACTTCAGTCAAACATCCTTGTAAACCGCGCCAAAGGTTTTTATTTTTTTTTATCTTCACACGATTGACGAAATGACGATACACTAGACATTCGCATGTGTTCAGCCTTCTTTTTTTACTTATAATAACGAGTTAGCATCCTAAAGCACTATAGGTATTCTGAACCTAGTAATTTAGTACGACTTTATTTTGAATTTAAGTAGTACTATTCACAAATAATAACAATATTGTGTGCGACATTATTAAGTAATTACGTGTAGGCAACACGTTAAACTTTTGCCCACGCGTTGCTCAAGCAAGGTCGGCAAACAATTATTAGCCATCAGCAATCTAGCTATGTCAACGGAAATGCCGAATAATTTAAGCAAATTGTATCAAGTATAACTTTAAAATAACCATACCATACTTGTTCGTGCACATTTAAAGGTTTATGAGTACTTATGACTCGCTTGTTCATTCATTGTGACGCCAAGTACGCTTAAACACAAAAGTGTTGCAGGGAATTTACCATACTTAATTAATAAAAGTAAAACAATAGAAAACCCTACTCTAGACACCGACTACCTGACGTACCATAGCCGTAACCACCCCACAGACATAGATATTGGCAATGCCAAAAGCACTTAATAATAAAGGTATAGTTTTATATATTATTATTATTATTTTGTCTCCCGGTGCACAAAATTATTCAAGTCATAGATTTGTCCCGGTCAGGCCCATAAAAAAGGAATAGGTACAGCACGGCAGCACAGTTAATGATAAAGCTTCAATCAATTTAAGTAATTACCCACTTTTAAGAGGAATAAGCATTTCGATATCAAATGTACATGAACGGAGCGGGGCAAGTGGGCGGAGTGAGCGTATTTTTCAAGCGGAATTCGGGCGCGGGCGGCATCATCGCGTGGGGCGGCCGCCGCGCTCGGCGCACTCCATGCCCGAGCACGACAAGTACCAGCTGCGTCCGCGGGCCGCGCGCGCCCGCGAGCCACGCGCGCGCCGCACGCCGCAGCCGCTCAGCAAGTACCGCAGGAAAACCGCCAACGCGCGCGAACGCAGCCGTATGCGCGAAATCAACCGCGCCTTCGAGGCTCTTCGGCGCGCCGTGCCCGCCGCCGCCATCACCGGCAACCCCGTCCCCTGCGAGAAACTCACCAAAATAACCACGCTCCGACTCGCCATGAGGTACATATCGGCCCTCTCGGCCGCCCTCAGGGACAACACGGAAACCGAATCGAGACCCGAGCGCTGGCCCTCGCCCTTCTGCTCGGACCTCTCCGAGTTCTCGACGGAATTAGAACACGAGACCACCTCGGAGTTCGCCGAGGACTCCCTGTCGCCCTTCGACTCGTTCTTCGCGGAGTTCGATTGCGAGTACATAGACAGAACATTTGCGTGAAAGTGAAGTGATGTGATGTTCAGCTCACGGGACTGATGTTTAATCAAATTAGGTATTTGTAATTCTCATCTGCCATAATATTATTACAAATATTAACTATTATTTTACTTTTATGAAAGATGTATTTTTGAGATTTATTTATTTTTTTAATAAAACTTGTTATTGTTATTTCCTGGCTTATAATTTAAAATTCTAAGCTTAGGTACTTGTATCATATAATTAAAATTAACTATCGACCTGCCGACGGCCGGCTTCGCACGGTTATAAAATTATACACAAACCATCCTCATGATTCTTTTATGTATTACATAATTAATAATTTTGAACGCCGTCTACAAAAAATACCACGTACACAGTTAAAAATCATTTCGGTTTTCTTAATTAGAGACGTCAAAAAAATATTTACTAACTTTTATTTCAATGTTTAGGATAGTAGGTTACCATTTGATTTAATATTCATTGAGACCATTCCGATGAGCCCAAACACCATACATCTGCTGTAACGTCTGCAGATTCTTACCAGGCGATGTTGCAGCATCAGCTTAAGGCTACCGTATTCTTGCAATATGATTTAAGGAACAGGAAACTTCGAATCCATTGGACCTTTAGATAGTTACCTACTCTTATCTCTTTATCCACTAGAAAAAAACTGATAATTTTCAAACGGTTGAACAGATTTTCTAGTCACGGTTCATACCTACAAAACATTTAAAAAATGGTTTATCTGTTTTGGAGCTACGATCCAAAGACAGATACTACTGCACACGTTCAACGTACAACACTTTTTTCGTCGGTCGTCAGAAACCGTACCAAAATCCCTACAGTAGGTACAACGTTTGGCAGATGTAAATGTAAACAAAATTACAGAAGATTAGGACGGACGACATACAAATACGGCGATGAGGGTCCTATATTATATTACACAACTTACTAAGTAATTATTATTTAACTAAATTTAATTGAAATTTAAGCACCTTCGTACAATCATTTAAGTAAGTATCTGATTAGGCAGTATTTAATCTATATCTTTAAATATAAAATAAAGTCGGGTTAGTTACATCATATAAAAGTCAAAAAAGGCTGGACCTCTGATCGATTATGATCTTTGATTTGTCTCCGCCCCGCATAGCAGAATAACAAAAAAAAACTAAAAAATTCACAAAAAAAATATGAAGGGGCGGTATGAAGTGTGTCGGGACAGCTAGTTATAAATAAAATAATAAATATTGGACAACATCACCACACAGTTATCTGATGTTATGGTAAGTAGCTTAAGCACTTCTTGTGTTACAGAAATCAGAAACAACGTCGGTACCACAGCACCTAGGACTGACCGGGAATCGAACCCGGGACCTTAGTGATAGCGACACCAAGTCCGGTATGCTCGCCTCTCGGCTACGGAGGTTGTCAAATAATTACTTACTTAGTGCGGCTACTAGCTATTCATTTGCGTACATACATACAAACACTTACCCAAGTTACCGTTGATTAAACACTTTTATTTTGGCGCCAACTAACGGAACTACATTAATGTAAGTAATTAATACAAAAACAGTGTCATTATGCAATTCCGTCCCTAGTCATAAACTACATTTTAGTATTATTTCTACTATTTCAATTAATTATAAAAAAAACAGCCTGGTTTACCATGTCAGCATATTTCTTGTCAAATCGTTGGTGCCCACCAGCTGTAGAGTAGACCTCACTCCTACGGGGGAGAGAAAGAAGACATTCTAAGAAAAACCACAAAAAATGGAAAAAAAAATTTGGTACGTTACCTAAATATTTTTTTAAATTCTTTGAATCTAGTTAAATTTCCAGCTCAAAGTCCTTCATCATAGGCAATAGTAGAACTAGAAATAACTTTATCTCCTCTGTCTTTAAATCTCTCTCTCTATACTGTCATTCTTAAATGTTTATTTTTAGAAATGACCTTGCTGCTAAAGTATGATTATTCTACTTGATAAAGACCTCTGACTTTCTTACCATCTGAATAGATGACCGGATAAGTACTACCTACACTCTCTACCCTTCTTCCTCTACATAATGTTAAAGTTATACAGGGTAGAACATACGATTAACGAACCAGTCAACTTTGAATAACTTGACTATATTTTAATGCGTAGGTACATACATATCAGTATGCATTAAGTAGGTACCTCCGTCAAGAGCAAGTACATACATTCGTTCCAAACAAACAAAGCACATAGAATGGAATAAAATTGTAAAGGAAATGACCAAAAGTCGTTACCCAAGACTACTCCCCGTATCCAAGTTGCCCAATGATGCGGAATGATCACACTGATTATGTAAATCATCGCCTCCGGAAGCGTGGGCCCATGTCTCAACAACAAAGTCCCATTTCGCGACGAACCCGAAGCAATACAGAACCTTGTGTCAAGAAACCAATGGCACCGCCTATGTTACCCACGCGAATCGATCTCTCTCATTGTTTTAAAGACAAGTTGATGTGAGGATAAATGTTTTAGGTTTTGTTGGCACTATTACATTTCTTTTCACTAGTGCTTGTAGTTAGATATTCATAGCAAAATTTATTAGACATCCTACCAGAAGGCCAATTCCTGTAATTTAACAGTAGTTGCAATCAAGTTTCGATCCGGTTCCATTAGCATTAAGATCACAACGGTATTCTCGTAAACTTAAAAAACGCAACAAAACAAACCAATTTTATTTAAAAAAAAATTTAACCTGATCAGCTTGCACCGACTCCAAAAGTAACTGATTATAGGTACTTCCGTGTTAATTTTATTTTTAGCTTTTTAGTGTTTTGAAGTTGGTTTTATTTTTTTAAATTAAATTTACTTATTTCATCTATTTTTAGTGATAAACCCTAATCTAACTGCTGAACACCGATTTCATCCTCTTTTTTTCCACCCTTAAGGATATATTTTTTTATTATACTATCTTTTTACTATACTATCTTTGAAGTATTAGCTATTCAATAAAAAAAGAATCATCAAAATCGGTTTAAATTTGTCGAAGAAATTGGGTAACATAGAATCATGAACTAAAACATTGCCTGGGTATATATTTTGTTATTTTCTCAAAAACTGCTGAATCAATTTCGATAAAATTTATATGGGACCACCTCTGTAGTATGATCTACCAAACAAAAATGGAATCATCAAATTAGATTCATAATTGGCGGAGTAATCGCGTAACATACATACAGTCGGATTGAGAACCTCCTTCTTTTTTTAAGTCGGTTCAAAGTTAGATTAGATTTTCTTTCTTGTCTTATGTTCAGTCATTACGAATATTTTGTAAATTTTACGTCATATTACTGTAATAAGTTTACGAGAATATCGTTTTCAAACTACTTCAAAAAAGGAGGAGGTTCTGAATTCTACTGTACGTTTTTTATATGTATTTTACGCGATTATTCCGCAAATAATGAATTGATTTTGATGATTCTTGTTTGTTTCGTAGACCATACTTCAGAGGTGGTCCCTTATAAATTTTATCAAAATTGATTTAGCGGTTTTTAAGAAAATCTACATTTGTTACTAATGTTGGGGATCCAGCTGATCAGAGTTTGAATCTTTTCGTTGCACACTTGCACCGACTCTAAAAGTAACACTTTGACTTAACAAAATAGTATACAAAATTGAAAAAAGTACTAAGTACGGTACAGTATGGTTTTTTCCCATCTTATGAAACGAAAAAACAATTTTATCTGTAACTTAAACAACTGGGTGCTGTTCCTATCGTTTATGTAGCAAGAAAGGTAGTAAGTTGCGTTAACCCAAACAATTTGTCATTCTTGTGTTGAGCGAAGCAACTCAGAAGGTGGTAATGTACTTATTGCCCTAATCAACCGAACATATCTTTTTACATCCCAAGAATGCCGTCCAGGATAATTTGTGAATCTTCAATAAGCCTTTGATTACGCCTATTACACAAACATATTAAGTCAACTTTCCTTTAAAGGCATACGCACATTCTCAATTTAGCAATGGGAATAGTTTAATCAATCTGCCATTTACTAACGCCTTGATGGACAGCATTATGCCTGACTGTCAACGCAACCGAAAATCAAAATGATATGTAGGTAAGTCAAAGTCGCATCTAGTACGTATGTCATGTCATTTAATAACATAACTCAGTAGACTGTCATTCGAACCGTATTTGGTGGGAAAGCAATCCGCTTAAGCCAAAACAGGCAAGAGTTGGGATACTACTATTTGGTTCTTTATAGCATTACACGTCCATTGCATAAGTTTGCATTTTTAGCCTAACATAGCCTGTAAGTAAGTAGATGCCAACGCAATACTTACGAGACCCAACTTTGTTAAGTTGCTTGATATGAGCACATACATACATAGCATAGGTATCACACAATCGTTTAAATTAAATAGGTACTTATAAGCATCGTATGGTTCCCATGCATGGACATGGTTATTTTAAATGTGAAGAATTGTAGCAGTGACTGATGTTTATTAGATTTTATTCTTAGTTTAAAAAATCTGTGACTTATTCCTCATGCATACACGTAGTGACGTATCTATTGGAACGCGAATCGGATTAACAGGAAAGCTATTTACGTCGGTCGAGTTCAATTTAATAAGAAACAATAAAACAAATTAATAATTTTAGAAAATAGGTCTGATTAAGGACACGTTCAGAACAATATTACGGGTTAGCGCAGAAAAAACTGCTCAAGAAACTTTGTTTACAATGTTTTAATTTGACAAAAAGGTATCCCGACGATTCCAACTCGGTTACGGCAGCGTTCGAGTAACTACGAATATTTTCTCATCCGATTTATCCCTAAAATCCTGAACACCAAAAGTATTAGAGTTGCGTGTTGTCAGTGAGACGTAGTCCTTGACGTCACCTAACGTGCTATGGAGAGTCAAGGGAGGAAATCCAAAACAAGAATATCTATTTGATAGAAGAACCAAAGTCATCGAAAGTACATATTTTTTTAATAGAGAGTATTGAACTTCGATTTGCAAAGCTGAAGGCAATGGGCAAGCCACATATCTCACAGAGCTGACATTCGTTAAGAAAGAAAAGTTCTTAAGACCACGAACTGAAGATGAAGCGTGGGAAAGTCTCACACCCGGTGAACTTACGACCTAATTAAGGTTGCGTGAAGCCGCTAGATGCAAACGGTCCAGAGCCTGTGGCGTTGTACGTAGGTCACATTATAAGTTTTGTAAGTAATCCGCGGGTTTTCTTCAATTAGCCGCTTAACAGTAGCCACATTATTTTCGTTGACAGCAGTTGAAGGCCGCCATTCACGAAATTCGTCATGTAAAGAAACTCGACCTCTCTCAAATTCAGGAAACCTCACGGTGCTCAAACAAGGTGCTTCTCTCCCAAAAGCATTTTGAAGACGAGCGGCACAGTCTTGCGGAGAGAGAGAACTTTTCAAATCTTAAAAATCATTGCTCTAAAATCTTTTCGACTTAGTAATTCCATTTTCGTTGCGTACGTAGAACTTTGATGTGTGATAAAAAACAATTGACAAATAATTTCCCGCCAATTGTTTTTTTTTTATTACTAAGAAGGTTGCGACGTTTAAAAAAATATAACATTCGAAATTCAAATAGTGCCGATTAGATAGAAGTACAAAACTTTTAGTGTGCCCCATTTATAGGGGAGGCCTATGTCCAGCTGTGGACTTCCAAAGGCTAATGACGATAAACGTTTAAATACTCGCTCACTCTTGCATTTCATGTTTTCAGCTACTTAAACTAAACTTTACATTTTTATTTTATTTTACTTTATTAGATGAACATAAACAGTAATGTACAAATTGATTTACAATAAGATCTAATAATTTTAGAATTTAGTACACACCAACGACATGTTCCACATATACATTACAAATAGGGCTACTGCTGTACATTTTGTACGACATCCATCTTTTGATCTAAATTAAAGAGCAAGACCTTTGTAACTTCTCTTTAACTGGGATAACCATTATTTACATTGATACAACTAAAATAAAATAATTGACCAACAAAGATTTTCAAATCTTAGTTAGAAAACTAGTTACGTTGAATTTTCAAAAACTCATTACGACCATTTTAAGGCTGTCCGCTACACGCTATTCTTTGGAACACTAAGTAGTTGTTATAATAATATATTTTCTTCTCTGCTGACTAGGATCCAAGGTACAATAATTTTCGAGGTCTGTTCTTGCGATTAGACCATTTCTGATCTCCTTTATTTATTCCCCCAGAAGAATGCTATTTACTGATTCGCCCAAGTAGATCAGATTATTTTCCTAAATAGTCTTTAAGACAGTTTACTTCTTCCATGAGTAATACCTACCCATAAAAAGCATCTACATAATTAACGCGAACGAGAAAATAAGTGAGACATCAAATGCGTAGGCGTCATTGAATGAATAATCTTCTCGTGCATTCAGATTTCTCGAAACAATATGTTTTTTCCTCAACTCTTATTATTTACCTACACCTTGACTAAAAAAATCGAAAATTGAGTGCAGAAAAGTCAAAAGAATTTATTTCTGAGTGATAGGTAAGTATTTTATTGATAATGTTACATAATGCTAATTATGGTTTGGCTATGTAAATGTATTATTAATAATTCTAAACTAGCTTTTGTCTGCGGCTTCACTCGCGTATGATTTGATTTGTCACACAAATTCTTTCCTGCTTTCGTCGGGAATGTGTTCCCTACCCTACCCAATAATAACAAGTATCTACTTTTATCCTGTTCTTATACAGGTTTGTTTTCAATGTGTACCAGATTGTCAACATCTTTAAATGATTGTGATTGAATTACAAACCAACACTCAACTTGTAACGGCTTACTACTTACTTACTTACTCAACGGCGAGTACATCACTCACCTTCAGTTTGCCAACGATATCGTGGTCATGGCAGAATCGCTTGAAGACCTCGGCACAATGCTCGATGGCCTTAGTCGAGTTGCCCAACAAGTAGGCCTTCGGATGAACATGGAATAAACAAAGATCATGTCGAATGCCCATGTTGCGCCCTACCCAGTATCATTTGGAAGCTCTACTCTCGAAATTGTTGACAAATATGTCTACCTCGGACAAGTGATCCAGTTGGGTAGGTCAAATTTTGAGAAGGAGGTCAATCGTCGAATCCAACTCAGCTGGGCAGCGTTCGGAAAACTACGCAACGTCTCCTCGTCCAAAATACCTCAGTGCCTAAAGACGAAAGTCTACAACCAGCGTGTGTTACCAGTGATGACATATGGAACTGAAACGTGGCCTCTCACTATGGGCCTCATAAGAAAGCTCAAGGTTGCACAGCGTGCTATGCAAAGGGCTATGCTTGGTGTTTCTTTGCGAAATCGAATCAGGAATGAGGAGATTCGTAAACGAACAAAAGTCGCGGACATAGCCAAACGGATAAGCAAGCTGAAGTGGCAGTGGGTGGGGCACATAGCACGTAGAACTGACGGCCGATGGGGTAGAAAGGTTCTGGAATGGAGGCCACTTACCGGCAAGCACAGCGCAGGACGTCTACCTACAAGGTGGACAGACGACCTGGTAAAGGTTGCAGGAAGCCGCTGGATGCGGGCTGCTTCCAACCGGCCAATCTGGAAGTCTCTGGGGGAGGCCTATGTTCAGCAGTGGACGTCCTATGGCTGAAATGATGACTCAACTTTTAACATACTATACTTTTTGTCTTACTTTTTTTATTTGCGACAAGTTTGCTTTTTACTTCAATCTCACGTAATAGTAAGTGGTGTTGAAGTCGAAGGTAAAGCACGCTTACTGAGTAGGTTAAATAATCCAATCTTGTCCCCAAATCTCGAACACAGAAAATTTGATTGACGGTAAAAATAAGCGTGAGAGCCCACAGCAGAATTCCAATCATCTGATACAATTATGAGACCCAATACTAAATTTTACAGTATTTTCGCGATTTCGTTGCTTGTGACATGGTAATAAATACTTATTATGTAGGTACCGTGATTTTAACAAATAATAATGAGGGATTACCAAGACTTTAGGAGTTGAGACTAAATATAATTAATATGTATAATATTTTTACCATTGATTATTTTAAAAGCCCAACGTTTGTTTCTTTTTTGACGGTAGATATCCATTTTACTATACTTAACTACTTATCAATTTTACCTAATTTCTACCTTTGAATATCTATAAAGCCAAATTGTATAATTTGTTAGGCATTCAAATAACAATAAAACGGCGACCTATGAGACTGATCTGCTTCTCCCGAAAATATATCACTTACCCAACTTTCCAGAAGTCGTGTCATGATGATGCTTTAAGTGTAGGATGGTTACCTGCTTTCAATCTTGGCTGCAAGGTCGCGTGACGTCACGTTACTCATGCAGGTCGACATTTTTGAAGATTGTGCAAAATGCGCGGGCGCTGTCGTGGGCCGAACTCGCTTTATGGCTAAGGAAAAAAAACGTAAACTTTATAATCTTATTCGGCACAATGGAGTTCGTTTTTGGCGATAAATTCGAAGCTTACGTCGGATAATGCGTGCAGTAACGTATAATGAAATGAATTCGTCTCGGGTGGTCAGATGATTGCATGAAATATTCATAACATTATCATCATACCTATTGTGGATGTGTATGTACAATTTTTTTACAGATATAAAGAAAATTTCGACCTGCATAAAGTAAAAACCTGCTACGGCATATCAAAATAAAATATCTTACGTATAAAATGCAACAGAGACATTTGCTCATTAAGTTTGTGCAATCTTATTTATTGCTGTCTCGCAAATAAAAATGGACATGAAAATTATCATGAAGGCATCACACCTACTTTGGGATATGTTAAAATATTTTGCCATAGTACAAATACATTTTTTCTCAAATATGGAGACTGCGAACGTAATTACAGATAATTAAAAGAACTTGGGCTGTATAATACGCCTTAAATGAGGCCTTTGGTGTTAAATGGGCATAGGAGTTATTTTTTTAATACTGATGTCATGTAATTAACTAAAAGTAGACATGTCAGTTTTATAATGCAACATAAATTAAACGATATTAAGTCGTTATGATTGCCACAGGTAAGATAATATTTGTAGCTATATTAGGACTTCGTTAGAATACATTACACTTGTATCACTATCACTTCTGTAATATATTATTAAAGTAAACTAATTACTTACTGGCTTATTGTTCGGAAAATTCCGAGCGCTGCTTATTTTAAAGTTAAGATAAGGAGAAGAAAAAAGAGACCAAACTTTTAAACTATTTTCTTCGCAAGGGTATAATACTTTTGAACCAACGATATTGAATAGGTCTTTTTAATATCGTTCGAATTCGAACTTTTTTTTTTTTTTTAATATCGGTCGAATTTAATATCGTTGTTTTGAACCCTGCTAATTTATTTTACACGCGTGAGAACATCCAGTTTTAATCTACCTAATACGAGCCATAAACGACTACCTACCTAAAATTATAAACAGACCATAAAACATAAAATGAACACGACGCTTTAAATCATTAGGTAGCAGATAAATCGCGAAAATCTGATATTTATTATTATTTATTCAGCAGACCCTCTTACTGTGAGTTTAAGGTTTTTCTCAGCGCAAATGGTAGGTAGAGCCATGTAATGCATGATCAATTAAAGATAAATGTTAGTTGGAAGGTTTAATATGTTACTGTTTGTTTTGTCCGATACTTAATAAGGTGTAGTGTACACTAGAACGTTAGAAACTAAAAAACTTCACATACATTTTTTTTATATTATCCGGATGTATTTCGAACACATCTCTGTAAGATATCCCTGTCGCGGTTGTACGTTTAGATATTATCTGAGGCCAAGGGGCTGCCAAGTTACGCTTGCACAGAGAGTACCGTGTCCCCACCCAAAAATATACACTTCCCCACCGCCAACAGGAGGCGTGTCGTAAGAGGCGACTAATTTCTGTAGCACAAGACGGGCATGGTCTGCGTGCGAAATCTTATAAAAAATACTACTCTCGCCAATCCACCTGCCAAGCTTATTGGCAATCCCCCCCAGTGGACTTCCTATGGCTGACATGATGATGATGATGATGACAGAGAGTTCCGACCACCGCGTATTTTTTTTATTTCTAGATTCTTCATAATATTCTTGTGCCGTCCCGTTTTTACTGTAGAAGTGTAGACTTTGTAACAAATATCGTATTTACTTGAAAATTATGTACGATCGTATTTTTTTCGCAAAAATCGAAAAACGTACCTATTCTTATTTGCCTTATTTTGCTGATTAGGTACTATAACTACCGATTATTTCAAAAAAGATTGCTTTGGAAAAATTACTTAGTTCTAATAGGCGTAATAGGTACTTTGCTTGTTGCAAAAAAGCTAACACTGTTTATGGGAGTTAAGGCTGTGAACGAAGCCTACGCAGCGGGAGGCGCGAAGCCGGGCGCCTGCGCCGACCGCGTTGCGTTGACATCTAGTGTGAGAAAAATATCCTAACCCTCACCTACATACTAGCTAGCACTGGCACATTCCTTAAACTCTACTCCCTTCCAATAAAGAACGATTTCAAACCTCACAATTCTGCAACAGATTTTCTGTCCACATCGTGATGCTAAGGATTTATGGACCTGTCTATAGCATGTTGCTAGATCATTCGTCTTATCTACTCATCGGCAACTTTTTACCTATTGTTTGATCACGCTTGATTCCGACATCAGTAGTAAATAAATATTCATGCTTAAACTTTATAAGTGGGTAGGTATGTAATTTGCGTTTGTAATTAACGCGTTTCGACGTTTACGAATAGATAATTGTATCGTAACTTGTGTTTAAAATACCTATTTAACCAAAAAGAGGAACACTAATCTCTGAAAGTCTGAGTTGCAGAATTTTGATTAGGATTTTTAGGATATCCATAAAACATAGGTATTTATTTTAAGAAGGAGTAGTTAGAGGAGTTGGTTATACCTACTTATAATTAACTTCGTCTTTTCGTGTCTCGTTTTACTAAATTGACGACTCACAAGCCCTAAGTAGTAGTTAAAAGTTTATTTAGTATTCTTTTAATAAACCACCAAATATCAACGTACGTATCTTACTGGACGTATCTTAGTTATCTTATACTGGACCGATTTTTACAGATAAATTACTTTGCGTATTTATTACAATTTACGACGCGTTTTTCCGCTTTTGCCATAATTTACGTACATCTTCAGATGCTGCAATGTTCGCTTGTTTACAGACTGTGGTCTATTTTGGCTATTAAGTAGCCAAACAGTTTCATTGTTAGTATTCTAATGTGTTTATTCGTTGTTTCAGATAAAAAAAAAACTCCTGGTAAAAAAAAACAACTGCTAATTACTTACACAGTCTACAAAGCATAGGGCGACCCGATTGATAAAGTGGCGCGATGATTCTTCCATTCCCGGTTCGGGTCAATCAAGAAAACGATCTTTTCTGGATTGGCGCGGTTCCTGGAATAAAACACCTTGGAACACAAAGATGTTAATTAATTACTTTGAGACCATGACAACTGCAATGTTGTGTTGTTTGGCGCTTATTTATTTATAAGAAACGATACGTCTGGACTTCTACAAGATACACTTTGACTTTGTTACTTAGTTTTAAAACTTAAATGTTAGCGAGGCTCTTAAAACTTAGCTCTCAAAGGTTAACTCAAATAGCTCTACTCCGCCTAGTCGTAGGGAGGTTCGCCTTTGAAAGCTCGTATTCCCACGCCTACAAAGCTCAAAACAGATTTATATTCCAGTAAACATTGCTACGTGCCGAGTTGCAAGCCATTATGCCTGGATATATGGTCATGCGCTCATTTTTGTGAGCGTTTATAAAGAAATACAATATGATCTATTGATCGTGAGCTTTTGCACACGTCGTGTCATGCTCTCAATAAAACTACTTTACGTTTGCATTCGACAGATACCTGGACACCCTCTAACTTGACGTGATAAGTTCTAAAATTGCTTGCGTGGTAAAATTTCAGTTGCGCTTTCTTTGTTGCCAAATTACAGGGTTTGTCCACCTGACATTGTCGTATTAGGAATGGTGAACGTGTGACCGATTGGGAAAGACGTTTAGGGCTGCCAATATTGCATATTTTCCTGATTACTAAATAATAACGACAGGGATTCAGCCCGAAAGGATAAATAAATGCTAGAGGTACATAATACTTCCTTTATTATGGTAATGTTTACTACTAAAGATATTACGAGAATACTTCGACCTAAAAATTACTCATAATCCATTAATAAGCATTACTTATTGTAGTTGTCAACAAATAAATAAATTTTAAGCTAAACGCTGTGTGTGAGTCAATCGTGCGATCACGAGCCGCGGTAGCACTACCTCGCCATACATGGCCTATGACCATAAAACTGCTCACTCGAAAATATATTATGACGCTTTTCTAAGATTACCTTTAAATGTTCTGATTGATAACTTTATGGCGAATTTGTACATTTATAGCAAAATTTAAAACGATAATCTTAAGTAAGTTAAAACTAGGCGATTTTTTATTTTGTTTTTTTTTTTTTTAGGAAATACTTAAGTCCTATTTGTTATGCAAGCTAGAGTAGCTGGTTTGGAAACTTTGATAACAGTTTAGAGAAGAATTATTCAGGATTACACAACAATAAAAAAAAGTTGGGAAAAGTAGAGATTTGTGGCAACAACAGTGAAAAGACTGTCAGAGGGTGTAATATTTTTCGATTTTCTTTTAATGCCTATAACTTTGAAAACATGCTTCAACTGAGATTTATTTCAATTTTTTGACAATCAGCATGACTTGCCTTTTCACCCGGTTTCGGGTTGACGTCGAGTTTTGGAACAACCTGTATATCTTATAATATCTTATTTAGTTTCTTAAGAGACGCAAAAAAAAATCCACTGCTAGATAGGCCTAGTCTCACAATGACTGAGCCTGATTCTCAATCCTCGTCTATTCTTTTCCATAGGCTGCCAGCAGCAGCCTTGCTATAGGTAACATCGCTTCACCTTACCGGAGGACGTCGTACACTGCGTTTCCTAAGTCGCGGTCTCATCTCAAGAACACGTCTATCTCATCAGATATCAGTTCGACGGCAAATGTGAGCAGCACGCTGCCACTTCAGCTAGCTTAACCCTTAAGCTATATCATAATATTAATCATAAATAAATAAATTGTTTCCACAATCACACCAATTAGCTAGCCCCAAACTAAGCAAAGCTTGTACTTTGGCGACTAGATAACGAATAAACATACTTAAATACATTTATAAACATCCATGACTTATAATAACTTATATCGTGCTCATCATACAAACATTTGCCCCTTGCGGGACTCGAACCCGCAATCGCTGGCTTAGTAGTCCAGAGCCACTACACCAAACGGTCGTCTATAATGGTCATTTATTTAGTATAGGTAGGTATATCCCTTTTCCGGGCACATAAACATGTCCCAAAAATAACATAGGTAGTGAATTTGCTTTTTTTTTTCATTTAGTAACAGGTATTCAGTAAATATTATTGATGAGTGCTATCGATTAAGTACCTACTTAAATTCTCTATCGGATGACCTTATTTCTAAATCCCAAATATAGCTCTCTCCATAACTCGCTGAGCAACAATAAATTGATGGAACTCATTCACTTATACATTACTTCAATGATCTAACTATTAGTACTAACGTGGCAGTGGACAATATGTCCACGTCTCATCTCTGCAAGTTTGACCCGATTACGAACCACAAATGTAAGTAATCAGGATAGTTATCTAAATAAAACTGGAATTATCACTTTTTCACTGAGTCACTAAGTAAGCTCACCTATTAATCCATCATTACTCACTCATGTGTGTACGTGAGTATTGAGTCCTAACTTTATCGCACTCCAATATTGCATGTGAATGATGCAGATTTCCCATATAAAGGATGGAACCAACCTGTAACCGACCAAACGACTATACAGCTGCCTTTATCAAACATTTAAAAGATTCTTGACATTATCTCTGAGCAACAAAGACTACGAATGTACTTTTGCAATGATAGCATAACTTTGTAAAGCCTCCTAGACCCTGTCTTAGGTAACAAGCTGCGTACATTAAAATTAACGATCGAAGTTAATGGTCTTTGTGATATTAACGTTCATTTATCTGTGAATAGAAGCTAAAATAAGTAGTTCACCCTCAAATAGGTATGGTTATCTAAAATGTTTAGAAGATATTACTTACTATAAGAATAGATCCAATTACCTACCTCCATAAGTTTGCGAAGGTGATGAATGATTTATGTAAGCCTGTTTAAAAGAATGCATGCAATTAATCGTGTGCCTATGCCACTAAGGGATAACATCTCTACAATAAATGTAAACATTAACCATGCTATAATTAATTGGTATTAATTAAAATAAAATTCCTCTATCCTTTTCGTTCTTTTTTGCATTATTTAATCTGAATGATATGACTGTAATTTAAATATTGGGAAAATATGGTAGCTTCACATATTTTTGGCTGCTGGGGCCTCCTCCTAATACAACAATTAAAGATAAGTTCTAAAATAATACGGCTTGTCATAAATCTGATGCAAAGAGAGGCATCCAAGCTGCAAGTTTGATGTACATACTTAATTTAATCTTCACGGGGCTAACTTCTCATGTTCCACGCGACTTCATTCATGAGTTCGTTCACTGAGCGACTCACTAACTGGCAGAGCTGCGCCAGCGCACGTATTCTTGACGCAAAAACATACATCCTTCAGAATTCTCTCTTCATTGAAGAAAACTCTATGTGTTTGCGCTAATTGGACATTAGTTCTGAAATGACCAACCTGAGTTGCAACCGATAGGAAACCACATCACCTCTAACCGTCAAGAAATACGACACAAAATACTGTTTTCTCACTTTTTAAGACTACGGACCAATTGATTGTCCACAATCTTTGTAATTCAAAAAATCCCAGCAAAAACTCGGCCAGTGATACTTAGAATGTACTCTATAGGTCATTTATCATATTTTCTCGAGTTTTAATGGCATTTGTAATGCAAGTGGTTTTTATTTTACATTCTTGTGTTCACGCTCAGTCTTTTAATTACATTTTCTTTGTTAATTGCGTTCGTGAAAGCTCTTTTTCAGTGTAGATAATATATCTATAATGTACCTACCTACCTACGGTAGGTGTATTTTCTGATGAAAAACGGAAAATGATCAATGTACACCAGTTACAAGAATTAAATCATAGACAGTAACAGTATGTTCAAGAAATTGTTTTAAGTGAGTAACATAAAGTAACTCTACATTGTACAATATTATGATAGAAACTCCTTTTATTTTTCTGGAAACAACATTGATACTTATATATAAAAAATGCTAACTAATGTTCGGTTATTTTTTTACAGCAAATTTAGTATGTTTTTTTAAAATAATTATTTGTTATTTTTTAGCATTTAATATGTTATCTAGTTATATCTTAATATGGTAGAAGATATTTCAATTGTAAAAAGCAAATGCCTCAGGTTTTTGGAATTGTTTTCTTTTCGATTTTGTTATTGATTCTATTCCTCTGACTGTACGTCAACGGCAGGTCAACCTACAGAAAAAGCTAAAGGTCATTGAATCGATTTTCCACTGTAAGTCCGAAACATAGAAATCAATATCAATTGAGAAAATTTTACTTTTTGTGGTAGGTTGACGTGCTGTTGTCTGTACATTCATGTTACTAACATTACCTGTACGTAGGTAGAGTATGTAAGACAGGCAACGCGTAGATAAACGAACTGTCATCAATAAAAAACACAATCATTTTGTACTCATTGGACGTAATTACAGTTTGTCCAATACTCCAATTCCCACGTAAGATATCTCCACTTCAATTAGTCGTAGTCTCGTAGTATTTCTCCTTCACAATTAAATGATTATGTGTTTGGCCCCAATTAAATAATTATATCGACGTTCGGTATCAATGAAAGTTGTTCATTGATGTTTTTACAATTAAACCAATCATTGTGATATGAATTAGTGTCGTTATAATAAAATCTATCAATTATTTTAAAGCTTACGATCTATTTAATTAATTTAACACCTAGAATGTATAAGTACCTATAAGTAGGTACGATTATTACCGGTAATTATGAACACTTGCAAAGATTTATTACTGTATTTTTAACTCAAAGTTAAAGGTAGGTACTATAGTAAGCATTAGGATAAGTTTTCGTAACTGTTACCTTTTAATTATAAAATATATATTTTTTGTTGGTAATATTTTTTACGCGTCTGCACGTCACGGGTTGTTAAACTTGAGGAACGAGTAGAGCAGCAAACTACTTAGAATTATAACCGACTACAATAAAGGAGGAGGTTCTCAATTTGTAGGAATCTTTTTTTAGTTTTTTTTATGCATGTTATGTTTTTCAGCGATGATTCTTTACCACCTGACTGATTTCGATGATTCTTTTTGTGTATATATTAAAATCAATACATTGCATGAACTCCACCATACCATACCAACAAATTTTTGTATCTATGTTACTCAATATCTTCAGCAAATACGAACCGATTTTTATTTTTATTAAATAGCACCTACTTCAAAGATAGTAGGTACCTATAATTAAAAATAGGGGATGAAACCGGTGTTTAGCAATTAATTTGTGTTTGCACTCTTTTGATTCGTTTTATTGAGTATTTATCACTAAAAAGAAATGAAATAATACTTTAACAATAATTTATTTAGTAGAAACAACTCTTTAGTCTTTATGTTTGGTTGCCAACTACTTACTACACAAAGGGGCAATAAAGAAGACCTAGATACTAATAGATATAGCCCAACTTTCTAAGTACTAATATTATGAATTCCAATGGTATACAATACAACCCCGTACGTGCCGGCTAAGCCACCATATGTTAGTTGGACCCAAAACGCGTCATAATCTGAGCTGCTGACCTCTGCCAAGGGATACTTTTAAGGGATGCATTTTCGCGCCAAAGAAAGGGTTATAAATGCGAAAGTTTGTGAGTATGGATGTAATGGATGTTTGTTTCTCTTTCACGAAAAACTACTAAATTGATTTTGATGAAACATACGGATAGACCATGGCCTGGATTAACTCAAAGGATACTTTTTATTCGGATAAGGACAATACAGATGAAGTCACAGGCAAAAGCTAGTATTAATATTTTTATCGGCGGTAGGTACATAAATAGTCTGTGGTATTTCTATTTCTCACATAGAGTCATGTAGTGGCGCCATCGCGTCATGTCTATGTCGTGGCATTCGCACTAGAACATGTTCTAAGCGAATCGTTAGCAACTTTAACAAGTACCTACTTAATATTTTTTTGTAGGCACTTCACAAGTTTCCTTCGACTTCATCTTTTATTTAATTGTGGAAGGTCTGTGAGCTGAACGCTACGTAATGTCTTCTCGTCCAAAATACCTCATTGCCTAAAGACGAAAGTCTACAACCAGTGTGTGTTGCCAGTGATGACATATGGAACTGAAACGTGGCCTCTCACTATGGGCCTCATAAGAAAGCTCAAGGTTGCACAGCGTGCTATGGAAAAGTCTATGCTCGGTGTTTCTTTGCGAGATCGAATCAGGAATGAGGAGATTCGTAAACGAACAAAAGTTGCTGCCATAGCCCAACGGATAAGCAAGCTGAAGTGGCAGTGGGCGGGGCACATAGCACGTAGAACTGACGATCGATGGGGCAGAAAGGTTCTGGAATGGAGGCCACGTACCGGCAAGCGCAGCGTAGGACGTCCACCTACAAGGTGGACAGACGACCTGGTAAAGGTTGCAGTGAAAAAAGAAAAACGCTTACGTAAAACACTTGCTCGAAAGACTCTTGCACTAAAAGACATTTGCACGAATGAACCGCTAAGATTAAGAGATAAACTAAATCAAAGTGATTGAACTTTGATGGTTACTTAGCAAAAAATAAGTGGAGGTACAGTAAGCAGAGCGTTTAACCTCCTACATAATAATAATAATAAATAAATAATATTTATTTCATAATAATGGGTACATTATATTATATTAGTGACCGTAGCCCCCTTTTAAGCTATTGAGCCTGTATCAGGGAGCAGCGCTCTTCCATTAATTTAGGTCGTTTTTAGAAGAATGTACAGTTTATTAGTTTAAAGTTAATTACATGATTTGAAAAGTTACATTTTTAGCGTGCATTTGTGTGCGTGCATGTGTGCGTGTGTGTGTGTGTGTGTGTGTGTGTGTGTGTGTGTGTGTGTGTGTGTGTGTGTGTGTGTGTGTGTGTGTATGTGTGTGTGTGTGTGTTTCCCGTTACTATTTAATTTATTTTAATGAGTAATGCCTCAAGATCATCATAAGTTTTATCTTCTAGACATATCTGTAAGCACTTCTTACAGTCGCGATATGTTTTAGTATATAAGTTTAGCTTTTTATTTATCATTTTGTAGAGGTAGGCCGAGCGAGCTTTGTATTGTCTAGAAGCAAAAACAGAATTACACTTGAGGGTTTCCAACTTATGCCTCCTGCATCCTCCTACTTGCAGCATTAGTGGCATCGAAATTCAGGGTTACGTTACATACCTACATAATTTACGTACTTCATTATTTTAATCAGGCCCTTCTGATTTTGAACTGCCTGAAAAAGACTGCCTTGTCTTAAGCTCATAATAAGGGCCCTGACTCAAATATGCGATTCAATAACATCATAACGTAACCTAGCTAATTACCGTGCTGGCGTTCAACCTTTGTCCAAAGGTCAGGTAGGTAGGCGGTCCCGTATATTTTGTGCGAAAATAATTGTTACGAATATAAACAGTGAAGTGGCAGGCTCGGCAACTACCCGAACTGGAAATCCTGACCTCAGCGGCATGAATCACGCGACCCCGCGCCCGCGCGCCTTGGACCCTCCGGCAACTGGGAAAACTTCGAACTTGCGTTTATGTTTCTAACGATGAGGCCATACAACTGGCCAGCTACTTTTATATCTAATAGAGTTAAATCAATTATATTCTATCTTATTAACGACTAGATTAACTTATTGAATTAACCTATTCAACTACGATTCTTTTTTCTTATAACTTCCTAAATTATCGTAGCATCTTTCGTTTCGGAGCTTCATACTTCTATTTAATTCTTATCTATCCTGTACTATGGCTGAATATAGGCGTTATCTAGTCGCCAATAGTAGAGGTTTGAATTAACGGTTTTCAAAGGCAATTTTAAACCTACCAGTTTGACCTATATTATGTAGGTAAGTACCTCTACTTACGCTCTGAATTTGTCTGTTTGTAACATTTGGATCGGTAATTAATATGTAAGAACCTAAGTATAGATGAGTACCAACAACGGATTGTAGTGTAGCTCCTGAGTCTACTCGTATAAAAGCTAGGATCTATAGCTTTTCTATGGTCCACAAATAAAATTTTATTAGGAAGTTGGGATAGTCCTAAGAACGGGGTCTAGTTATCTCATGGAGCTCTACCTAATGTGGTATGTTTAGATAGATAGATACTCTTTATTGCACACCATACAAGTAAATTACACATGATTTTTACAGAAAGACGTACAATTTAGGCTGTCTTATCGCTAATAGCAATCTCTTCCAGGCAACCTTCAGGTTGTGCATTATTTATTTATTTACCTACAATCAATCTATGCCTACAATATTCATTACACAGTTAGGTCGACGACGTCTGGACACGCTCTGGACTACAAAGCCAGACTGTTGCGGGTTTGAATCCCGCAAGAGGCTGTTTGTGAGATGAGCACGAGCATTTGTTGTAGTTCCTAAGGCAAGGATTTTTTTACACGTATTTAGGTATGTTTTTACGTTATCTAATCGCCATAGTTCAAGCTTTGCTTAGTTTGTGGACAGATAATTGCTGTGTTTGTGAAAACTATTTATTTAGGTAGGGACTGCACTTAAGAAGTGGCATATCTCGAGTTTAAGCAGCCAGCTTCGCCCATCCAGCGGACCGGCGCCAGACAGTTACAGCATACAGATTTCATCTGCGTTATTTTGGCGGCAACAATACGTGACTACCTTATTTGGATGCTCTTTACGCTTTTTACTCCGCTTTTTTGCCTAACATGTATTTAACGCCACGTATGGGAGACATTCATGTCGCTATTGTTTGTTTTTTTTATCCCTAATTAGGTTTAGTTTAACCCGTTAACATCCAAGCGGTCTCGAGACCGCCTAACAATAGAATTTCTATTGTGTCTCGTTAACGTATGCTTGATCAGTGCATAATCTCTGAATATCATTTTAACCTACGTACCTACAAAACATGTTACCTACTTTCGATTTTTAAAATAACTTATAGATGTGAAGTTGCAAATTAAGGTTTGGTCTAAGTCTTTCTAAAACAATAGATAATTATACAGTAGTGTACTGTGTAAAATAGTTTTACACAGCTAATATAGTATATTTCAGTCGAGTAGCAAGCGACTTTACTATGGAAGAGCTGATATTTATTTTTATGTTACTATTAGTTTCCTCGTAAAAGTTATTTGTATTTTAAAGTAGAACACTATTATTAAAATTTGTGTAGGCATAAAAGTCACGTGTATTAGAATCGACAAAAACACTAAACGATAAAAATATTAAAAGAGTTAGGAACTTAGTAGGAAGTAATGTTTGGATTAAAGTGTAAAATGTCTAGAATAGTAGGTACTAAGTATTATTTGCTGTACATGGTAGGTTTAAATTATATTACACAAGTCAAGATTCATATCAGGCAGTATTATAGAGTAGTCTTAAGTGAAGCTATTTTAAAAGGCAATGTGATGAAACAGATAAAAGAAATGCAAGTCTTGAACTCTGAAATTAATTGTACTTCTCCCTGACACGAGCAATTTACGCCTAAAGCTCTTAACATCTCATGTCTTCCCATTTTCGGACCATGACCGGTTGTTATTCCTTTTGGGGAAAGGTTTTTTGCTTTCGAAACTTATTGGAAAGTAATGAAGTACGTACTTATTTACATATAATCATGTATCACAATTTTTTAAGGATTACCTATAACAACTTATGGATGATCCTATCAAGTTTAATTTAATTTATTTTTATGAAAGTTAATGATGAACTGGTCTAGTGATTTGCGCTCCGGACTCCAAAGACAATTTGTTGCGGGTTCGAATTCCGCAAGTGACTAAATGTTTTAAGGTGTCTTCATGGAGCAGATACAGAGTAGTTATAGAGTAGAAAATTAAATGTCATTCATATGATTTGTTCGACGAAATGTTCCTCCGCCATTTTTAAATCTATATCTGTACATTTTTGTATGGGCGAGAGTTGACAGGACTTGACATTTCATACTAAATG
The DNA here is from genome assembly GCA_963576865.1 of Anania hortulata. Taxonomy (NCBI): domain Eukaryota; kingdom Metazoa; phylum Arthropoda; class Insecta; order Lepidoptera; family Crambidae; genus Anania; species Anania hortulata. The sequence goes on from OY756400.1 coordinate 7,487,981, forward strand.
TAAGTGAAAAATCACTTACCTACTAGTTTCGGAGAAGGTTGGTTCGTATTGCTGCTCTATAGGGTATGTACTCAATGACTTAAATATTACTTTTTAAATCATACATAATAATAATGAACTTAATTCTTCCAACAATCACACTAATTATTATCCATTTATTAACTAGGTAGCCCCAAACACTAAGCAGCAAAGCTATGCAATGTTTACAGTCATCAACATCAACCTACCCTAGTTATGTGCTAAAGCTAAAGTATGTGCTCCATGGCTCGATGTCTACCCTCCATAACGAAAAAGTTACGAAAAGTACTGAGTACTTTTTAAGTCAGTGCGTGCTGCGGCTGTCTCAGCTGTCTACACGCTGCTAGACACGCTGTCTATACTTCCTACTCTGTGGTCCATAGAGTACATTTGTATTTTGTATATCTGTGGCCCCTAAATGTGAAATAAATCGACCGACTGCGATGCGATGCTGATAATACGGGCAATAAAATAAATAGATATGATATGACGTGGATCTTAAATTCTCAACCTAACAAGATAAACTTTAAGCATTCCATGTTTCAATAATCTTCCTAAAAGTTTTGTGTCGCTCGAGACAATGGCCGGTGCTCCGGTGAAGTTCGGATCTGTTCTATCTATATGTGTCGTGTTGTATGCCGTATATTTCCGCAAAAGCGATGTCGGCGACATCAGGCTGTCGCCGGTAAAGAACCATCTGTTACATTTGGAGAGCGAGAACCAAGTAGCAGCGGGAATTCTGCAGCCAAGGGTAGCCCTAGGTTATGGTGCGTGTCATGACCTCTTTGTGAATGCTACATTACTGCTGGATTATAAACAACTAAAGGGAGCACCAGAACATTTTAATGAAATTTCTACTAATGAAGAATTCCACAAAAGTTTTGCTTATTTCTTCAAACATGGAGCAGCTGCTGAGTAAGTTTATTAAATGTTATTTAATAAATTAAGGTGACTTGCAATAATAGGGTTTTATACTCTCTTCATTCTATTGTATTGTAAGTCAATATTATTGCAATAAAACAATGTCTTAAAACTAATTTGATTGCAGGAGATTCATGTCAAATTCAAAGTTATATGATGACTTGATTGAAAAAGCTTTAAAGCTGCCAGGAACTAGATGGGCTATCGGAGGCAATGCTCCCCTCATGGCTAAAAGATTCCATATGGAAGGTTGGAAGGTACTGTTTGCTGGAAAAATGAGTGACAAGCTAAAAGCATACATTCCTGATGATATTCAAATAGTGGGTAATGCTAAAGATGAAGAAGTAAAAGATGATATTCATATGATATTAGAATACAAGGCAGATGAAAAGTTTGGCGCCTATACTGCGCCCAGGGCCAACAGATACATTATGCACAATGATGAAAATAATCCTTTGCTTAGTTCTTTAGAGAAGTTTGGTGAATACTTGCCAGAATTTAATCCTGATTTACTAGTCATTAGTGGATTACAAATGATGGACAACTATCCATTCAAGAAAGATGATACTAAAGGTATTAAGAAGTAATCCCATTATTGACATTGTAGGCTATATTACTATCTCATAAATAAAACTAAAATATATTTTTTACATTCCAGATTTGAGAGCTGAAAGACTAGATTTAGTAAAAGAACAAATTTTATCACAACCACTAACAACTTTGGCTCACTTTGAAATGGCTAGCTATGTAGATTTAGATCTAATGCTACATTTGACTTCAAAAGTTTTGCCATATGTGGACTCAGTTGGCATGAATGAACAAGAACTCACTAATTTATGCAGTGTGCTTGAATATGGAGAAGTAAGTGTAGTGGCAGACTCAAATCCAAGGGTAGCTACAGCCCTAGATCAAATGAGAAAAATATTTAAACTCATAAGGTTAAAGAACAAAAAACATGGAAGCAAAAGAAAATTAACACGCATACATGTGCACACTCTCGCTTATCAAGCCATTGTGACAGTCAAAAACTCCAACTGGAAGAGAACAGAAGCTGCAGCTGCAAAAGCTGCCTTGACTGCACACAGGTATGTGTGTAACAACCAGAACATTGCACTGGACAAGTGTAAGCTATTGCTTGACGATAGTTTCTCTACAACTACAGATAATGATAACAACAGTCGGGTGTTTTTTGAACCATCGAAGCCTGTATCCTGTTGGGAGGAAGTTGTGGAAGGAGAACATGTAGTAATTTGTGTTGCACCAGTTCTAATATGTACAGAGGCACAGCTCACAGCAGGAGCAGGGGACAACATTTCAGCTGCAGGACTCATATTACAGGTGGAGAAGTGAATCTATGTCATTTTTATTACTTAAAACAATATTTATTTACTTAATAATTTTATATGATGTTACTGTAATCATTCCATTTCAATGTCATTGTGATGTTATAGTTACTTTTAATGTTGTGCCATTTTATAATACCACACTTAGAACAATGTCATTATGAAGCAATTGACAAGACTTGCCTCTATTTACAAGTACAACATTTTGAAGTTTAATAATTTTAAGGCAAATTGAATTGACTGCTTGCTTTGTTAACAAAATTATGAATAAGTATTGAATTGTATGAATAGGAAATAATTTTATTATGAATTTGGTTAAGGTTTTTATTTTATTACAAGCTGTTTTACAAAATATTGTCTACATTCCTGAAAATATTGTAAAAGGTGAATCTATGAATTTATTATTGTTCAGATTAAAAGAAAATATGAAAGAAAAGCTATTTAATTATTATTACAACCTTATTATTATCATGATATAATAAATAGTTTATATTTACATTTCATATATGCATTGAAATATAAGGTGTAATTTTAATCATTTTCTACAAATTCAAATGATAGAGTCAAACTATGGCATAACTAGATTATTTATATCTACAATAATAGATATCTAGAAGTTCACTATCTTTTAAATTTAAGAGACATACCCCACAGGACATATATCACATAAAAATAATGGTACCTATGAAATAATAGTAATGACTATTCAATATGCACAATAGAATTTTCAGTAAGATTCAATTCCTATTTTAACATGCAATAATACATAACAGAAGTAAATAGATAATCATTGATTATCTGTTTAAAAATTACACTCAGTCTTAAAAAAGGGACGTCTTAAATTAACTTTAATCATCAAATTTAATCTTTTTGTTTAGCGGTTGGGCAGTTGCTTTGTAAGGGTCATAAAGACCGCTTCGCACAAATCTTTTAGCAGCTTCAATGTTTACAGTTGGCCTCTTTTCTTTATCTTTTACTTCTTGCCACTTGAGCATCACTGTCTTTATCCTTTGAAGTTCGTCCTTTATTGGATGCTTGGATGGATCTATACCTTGTATGCGCAAGTGTACCCAGTGTAAAGAATTTAGTGTAAACGCCAAGAATAGATCAAGTTCAATTTGTGCCGGAAGCGTTAGTTTATCGTAGTGTTCCTTCAGTGGTAACAATTGATCTAAGACTTTCTGTACCTCTTGCAAATTTTCTTTTAAATTTTCACAGTTATCTACGAAGTCCTTGTCTTTGGAAAGTTCACCATAGTTTAGATTCCATTCCATTGTTTGCAAATATAAAATTAAACAGATTTAAATTCCTAAATATGTAATATTTTAAATGAATTTATCCACCAGTCCACTTAACACGCTTCTGGAAAATAACCTAAACAATGAACCTAGGGATGCGAAAAAATAATCGATTATGGAAAAAATCAATTAAAAATCGATTTTTTAAACTTAAAAATCGATTTTAAGACGTGATTTTATTTTTATGAATAATAAAAAAAAAATATATTGATTAATAACCGTTTTTTTTTTAATAATCATTCAATCGATTATTACTTATTTTTCATCTGCCACCCCCGTCATTGTTTGGTTTTTTGAGCGAACTGCCAATGAATACTATCTCCATAATATTACATTAACGCCATCTGTGCATCTATGATGTTGTCTTGTCTTTTTGTTTAGTTATGCATTCCTTCTGTGCTTTTGAAACAGTTTAGAAGATTATTATCCAAACGCTTACCAAAGCTGTTATTTTTTAACTCGTTGCCTACAAATTTCTAGTTTTTTAATAATTTAATTTTTTATTTATATATTTGAATAATTTAATTTTGTTGATTTATTTTAAAAACATTTTAATTTGAACCTTTTATAGTTTGATTGTTCTAAAACTTTAATTTGTTTTGATTATACATATAAGAACTTACCATTTCTATTGTTTATTTTTGCTTAATAAATCTATTGATTTAATATTTATGGTATTTATTTTGAAATTAATTGGCAAATTGGAAAAAAAATCGATTAATATAACAAAATCAATTATTTATTAATCGATTTTTAAGGCTAAAAACAAATCGATCAATTAAAATCAATTTTTTATGTACAATGTCACATCCCTATTCAAATCTGTCAATGTCAAACATTTTTAATACAAGTTTTACCTCTTCGAACGTATCCATACAGCCAGCCAAACCTTTATTGGTCTTACCATCATTCCTAAACATCTTTGATTCAAGCAATCCACGTACGGCTTTGCAGTCGTTTGTAGGAGATTTTGATCAAGTTTCAAATATCTTCTAAGCATGTTCTCAATAAATGGTGGGTGACTATTATTGTATTATCACGTGCATAACTGCCGCACTCAGAGACGTCACTTAACTTTAGCTAATGGTGACTCAAGAAAAATCTGTGATTCTAAAGTCGATACAAATTATTAAATGAACAAAAATTAAAGACAATTATTAAATGAACAAAAATGTTAATCAATATTTCACGTCCTAGAAGTGGGGCAGTAAGAATTTTAAATTTTGACAGTTCCAACTTACACTAGACCAAAATCGTTGCTATAATTACTTTCACTCGTTTATAAACACGGGTGATAATAAGCTGTAAGGAGAATGGGCAAAAATATATGAAGCGCTAGTAGTGGTCATTTAAAAAAAAATGTAGTCTTTATTATCACTATCAGCTTAATCGAATGAGCGAAGAGTAATAAAGTTTTCAGGTAGAAACAAATGACTCACAAACATTGCTTGAAGAAAAATAAATTGTCGTCAAGAACAATAAGCAAAAGACCACGTGGGTGTGCAGGCCGGCATGTTTTATTTGTTAACAGCCAGTCAGTGCCCGCGGAACCCTCTCGTTAATCATTTCTCGTTACCAGCGCCGCGCTTGTCTTTTTGACGAATTTTTTACCGTTGCAGTTAGGTATTGCATATCCGAGCCATAATTGCAATCCGGATTTCGTAAACGGATTTCATGACAAATCCGGATTTTCTGAATTTTTTTTGAAAATCATTATGTAAGTACCTACCTGTTAATCAGTACTAATCAGTTTAAACAAAACAAATGTTTTGTAAAGTCAAGTTTTCGTTTTCGACGTATCCCCTGATTTTTTTAAGCAAGCTTTGAGTTGCATGGTGTTTCACGTAACGTTTGTGGATATATATCAATAATAAAACCAATAATAAAACCAATAAAACCAATTTATTTCTGTAAATAGGCCTAAATTAAGCTCTTTTACACGTCCCAATATATTTTTTTACCCTACCACTGCTTCGGGACAATATTGTGGGCTAGTGCCGAGAAGAAGCAGCGCAAGAAACTCGGTCACTATTGTCAGCCTCTTTTTAAATAGTGTGTTTACATTACAAGATAAAATGAACCTGTGCGAGCACGGCAGTATTTATTTCCATACATTTTTATCATTTAAATAGTCATTTACAGTGTAATAACCTTTTTTTATTAAAATCATCTTGACATGCGATTTAAATTCATACATAGGCAGTTCAGCAATGGACTGTGGTAATTTGTTAAAAAAGCGAATACATTTTCCCATAAACGAATTACCCACTTTATGCAGTCTGAAATTTGGAACGGCAAGTTTATCTTTATTCCGGGTATTAATATTATGCATGTCACTCTTTTTAGGAAATAGATGCAGGTTTTTGCGAATATACATGATATTTTCATAAATGAATTGAGAAGCCACTGTTAGTATATTAATTTCCTTGAACAGTTCCTTCAACGAGTCTCGGGGTCTGAGGTCGTAAATTGCCCGTACAGCTCTCTTTTGTAGCACAAAAATAGATTCAATATCTGCTGCTGAGCCCCATAATAATATTCCATATGACATTATACTGTGAAAATAGCTAAAGTACACCAATCTTGCCGTTCCAACATCAGTCAATTGTCTTATCTTTCTCACGGCATAAGCAGCTGAACTAAGTCTTCCTGATAGAGTCTCAATATGAGCACCCCATTGCAAACGGGAATCTAAAGTGATTCCTAAAAAGGTAGTGGAACTAGATGTATCTAGCAGTTCATCTTTTACAGTTATATGTGTTGGGACCAGTTTTACGTTCGGCATGGTGAATTTAATACATTTTGTTTTATTTGCATTAAGCATAAGATTATTGGTAGTGAACCAGTGCAATACTTGCGAGAGAGCAGTATTTACATCGTCAAATAAATCTTTACCTCTCTTGATTTTAAAAATCAATGAAGTATCATCCGCAAATAACACTGTCTCGCAGAGGTCCTTTGTAAAAGACGGAAGGTCGTTAATGTAAATTAGAAACAGTAGGGGTCCTAATATTGATCCCTGCGGCACACCCATAGTAAGAGGCGACCCAGAAGACTCGGTTCCATTTATACATACTTTTTGTGTTCTGCCTGTGAGATAAGAGTTTACTAAATCTAAGGCATCATTTGAAACACCATAGTGCCTAAGTTTTTTTAGTAAAGTTTGGTGGTCCACACAATCAAAAGCTTTAGAAAGATCACAAAAAACTCCCAAAGCATCCTGCCTACTCTCCCAAGCATCAAACACGTGTTTTAAGAGTGCAACTCCAGCATCAGTAGTATTTCTACCTTTCGTGAAGCCATATTGATTATCATGTAAAAGTTTATTCAGGGCAAAGTGAGATAACAGTTGACTAAAAATTACTTTTTCAAAGACTTTACTAAGTACTGGTAATATTGAAATTGGTCGAAAATTAGAGGGATTATTTTTCTCGCCTGACTTGAATAAAGGAAAAATTTTACAAAATTTCATCAAAGTGGGAAACTGTCTATCATCAATACATTTGTTAAAAATATTTGCAAGATAAGGGGCTATCGTATTTATAATTGTATTGATAAGTGTAGTCCTCAGTTTTTTTCATGTTTAATTCTTTAAATGTTTTTATTACTATATCAGGGTTTATATGTCTAAAATTAAATGAAGTTTTACATTCGTCAACACCCGACTTGAGTAGGGACTCGGCTAGTTCAGCAGAAGAAGCTAGTTCCTTAGTTGTAAAGGGAGCTATGTTTGAAAAGAATTCCTCAAAAGTATTTGCGACATCCGCACGGCTGCCCCATTTCAAAACCTAGTAAGTCTCCAGGATGCGATTTTGATATTTTTGGCTAAATACCATTTTCTAGTAAGCCTCTAACTTATGCAAAAACACCCACATCGATAGCTCAAATAGATAAAAAGTTACGGTCTAGTAAGTGGATGTACCTTATCGAATTGAGCCGACTTGACCATTTCAAAACATAGCAAGTCACAAAACCATTTCAAAAGCCTAGCAAGTGCAGTTCACTTGCTATATTTTGAAATGGTCATTTGACATACTAGGTTTTGGAGTAGTTACTACAGGTTTTTAATGATTTTTAAGTCTAGTAACTGGAAATATAATGCTAGTTACTTGGTTTTTTATATGAGTATTTCGTAGTTTAAAAGTTTAAAGCGCGCGAATCTGAAAACTTTTTGTGTTCTTGTAAGTGTTAAATATTTGCCTAATAAATGCCCTAAACTTACTTTAGGAACAGATTTATCTTTTGTAAAGTAAAATACGTACTTATTTAGTTTTTAATGATTTAGCGTTTTTTTTCCTTTTACCTAATACTAGTGATGTTCTGAATAGTTAAAAAATAATACCTTGTTTTTATTGTTTATTTCATAAAAACTTTTTGTTTGCGTATATGTGCAAAAGATTTGTTGCAAACATATACCTAGAACTTACCGACTTTAAGGGAGAGATTTCTATTTTGAATCTACAAGAAATTAATTAATCGAGGTATGAAATTGACAGATTTTATTGCTTATCTAACTTGTGCTTATACGATGTCGCTATTTTTGCTATTTTTATGCTGTTTTTTTATTATTTCTACCTTAAACCTACTAGTGATGGCATGTATAGCTGCATAGTAATACTTCTTTTATTTCATTGAAATATTGCTCGCATTAAAAGCGAGAAATATCTACCTAAATCTATTTTTTTTTTGTAATTAATAATTATTTTATTGTGAACGTGTTTGTCTATTAATTGTCAAACCGAAGCAAACAAACTACTGAATACTTTTTGACGAATACACGATTATTATATTTTGTTCTGAAATCAATTAGTAGTAGTAGTAGTAGTAAGTAATAAAATAGTAGCGTCCGGTCAATTGTAAACCACAAACCCGGACACGTTTTTCCAAAGAATTGTATGTTTTTCTATAGTAAAATTTTATTGTATTATTATTATAATGTATTTTAAAGTTGAAGTGCATCCGCTTCCCTTATCAATTCAATACAATAGGGAATATGCATAAGATAAATATCGATCACCGTATTTGATCGTAAGGTACTTGTATTAAAAAGAAGACAATAGTGAAAACAAATTAAAATTTCCCAAATATTTGCTGAGATACACACCGTTTAAAAAGTAATCTCTGATTGTCTCTATGAAAGTCGTAAACAAAATACATAATAATGTCAAGTCTATTTCAGACATTTCTGTCTAACTAACCACTTTAAGATTTATAACTTTTAGACCGATTATTAATTATTATTTACCTGTTGTGGTATTATTTTTTCAAATTATTTTATATTATTGTATGTGTGTTACTAGAAATTATAAATAAGAACGTGCATATTCGTTAAAAAAAAAGGTTACGGAAAAAAAACAATTGAAAAAAGTGGAAAAAAATATTGTTATTGTTTACAACTTTAATTAAACTTAATTTTTCTAATTCCAACTTTACTTATTTTTCTATTACCCACATGCCTGCGGGTATATTTCATAAATATTTTCTCATCTCTAGAGCTCTTACTAGGTTTTGGTCTGTATAAATGAGTACCTAAATGATCAATATAACCATATCAAAACCCAGTAAGTCCTTTCTAGCAGAGTTACTAGGTTTTGAAATGGTATTTTGGCTCTTCTTTTTTTAAGATAGTCAATTTCAAAGTCAATAAGTCTTATAAAACTTGTACTATTCAAAGTAAATATGTAATATACACTTCAAAAAAAAGCTAATTTTTTTTCTCTATTTTTTAAATACAAACATGTTATTAAATTCTTTATACGTTTGGAAGGCTAGCTTGAAACACGTTTTGCGCTCTCCTGTAATTTAAAAGGTTTTGAAATTGGGCAGCCGCGCATTTGAACTAACCAGTTTATCCCCAATTTTAAGAGAGTAAGCATTATCATTTGGTTTATGTCTACATGTTTCTTTATTTATGATTTTCCATGTGGCCCTTGCTTTATTATCAGAATTCAAAATAACATTACGAAGATGGTTTGATTTTGCAGTGGCACATACTTTTTTAAATATTTTAGAGTAATTCCTCACATGTTCTATGATCTGTGGGTTTTGAGAGTTTGCTTTTAGACTATACAAGTCATATAATGTCTTTCTACTTTTGTAAATTCCTGGTGTAGCCCATTCATTGAACTTACACTTAAGTCTATTTGCTTTTATCTTTTTTTGTGTAAAAATTTGATCAAATTCATTTTTGATTACGCCAAAAAGATCCTCATATAACAGATCGACGTTATGGTTATTGCTAGGTTTTAATGAGTCTATACCATCACAAATTTTCTCCTTAAATCGGTCTATTCTATTTACGGTTATTGGCCTGCATACAGCATCTACAATTTCTCGGGCATGATGGTGTTCAAAAGACGCCTTTTGTCCACTATGGTCAGATCTTAAATAATTTATAATTGATTTGTCTATGACTTCGCTATTGCAAAAAATATTATCCAAACAAGTAGCTGATGTGGGAGTCACTCTTGTAGGTTCACTAAACAGGTTAATTAAATTAAATGATTTAAAAAGATTCAGAAAACGAATTGAATTTTGTGAATATTCTAATATATCTATGTTAAAATCTCCACATACGACAATTTTCTTATTAGAATTGCATACTTTTTTTAAGGCCTCTTCCATAGTGGATTCAAAAAGCTGGAAATTTGCAGAGGGAGGGCTGTAAACGCTTATTATAATATACTGCTCTAGCTCAGCACACGCTAGTTCAATAGTTCGTTCAATCGAAAGTGACACAATATCTTTACGTTCTTTACATTTTAATTCACTATTTAATAGTATAAGTGACCCCCCCCTTATAGCAGACTTTCTTGTGAACGAACTACCGATTTTAAAATTTTCTATGTTTAACATTAATTCATATTGATTAATCCAATGCTCCGTTAAACATATAACATTTACACTTAAATCTTGTAAGAATAAGGCTAATTCTAACTCTTTGCCAGCCAAGCCTTGCATATTTTGATGAATAATATTAAAGGTAGACTTGGCTTTTGTCTTCTCTCTTAGTTTAAAATGTTAGAGGTTGTCAAGGGAACAATATTTAAGTTAGTACTAGTACTAACATGGTCACAGTTTGTCTTAGTTTCGATAAAACTATTGTTAATATTATGAGCTAACAAAGTAGCTATTTGTTTTTTTAATTTATATGGCAGGTGTAAAGAGCCGCCCGTTAATATAAATTTATTATTAGTAAATTTGTTTGTGTCAAAAAATCACTCGCGCCACCTAGAAAGTGCAAGGTTGCGCTGGCAACTGGCGCTGCAAGGCTGTGTTGTGTTTGCATCGTTCATCATCACTCTTTACCCCTCGCGCCCCACCCGCTCTATACCATACCTTATCATGCTGACAAGAAACGCGCGCGACGCAACTTCAAATCATTTTAGTCATGGACGTCTACTGCGAACATAACCGAGAGCCAGGAGGACCTTACATCCAGATTAGCAACTGCTTCCTGCAACCTTTATCAGTCCTACGCTGCGCTTGCCGGTACGAGGCTTCCACTCTAAAACCTTTCTGCCCCATCGGCCGTAACTCTACGAGCTATGTGCCCCGCCCTCTGCCACTTCAGCTAGCTAAACTGTCATAGCCCATGTCAGCGACTTTTGTTCGTTTATGGATCTCCTCATTTCTGATTCATCATTTCTGATTTTGCAAAGGAACACCGAGCGTGCTGAGAACAGCCCTTTCCATAGCACGCTGTGCCGCCTTGAACTTTAACAAACAAAGGTAATAAACGAATTCTGATTTAAGTACTATTATGTTTCATTTACTTTAGTCTAGGGTTTGGGTTAATAGTGGCCCCGGGACCTGATGGCATAATAAGAAAGTCCTAAGCATTGGTAGCGAATGCTCTAGGGGAACGGCTAAGGCGGCTTTATAGTGCCTGGCTTGACCAGGGCCGCTACCCAACAGCCTGGAAAAGGGGAAGGTTAGTGCTGCTGTAGAAAGATCGTTCTGTTGGACGAGGTTGGGAAGCTCTTTGAACTACGCTCACCAAGCACACGAAAAGGAAAAAGGGTTTGGGTTAATAACAGAGTAGGTAGTGTATAACATAGTAGTGGATGTACTATGCACATAGATGACATTTTCTTTAGACTTTAGAGTAAGTAATATACATAAAATACAAAATCGAATATCTCTTAAAATAAACGAGCTACGACATTAATTTGCTCCTCAATAACTAATTGATCGTCTTTTCATTGTACCATTTCACCTAATATATTTTGGCACATCACATAATCAAGCCGACAGTGGTAAAATAAAATCAGTTTTTTTTATAAGTAATAATTTTAGTGTGTGAAGAAAAACGTTATCGCACGTTACTTAAGTTACATACCAAATCAGTGCATAGGGGGAAGAGAGGGTCAAAAATCTTCAAAAATTGCGTTTTGTAATTCTTGAACGCCCCCTAAGGTACAAAATTTTTACTTAGTCATGGATATTTATACAAGTGTATTTATGCTCGTGCTCATCATACAAACATTTGCCCCTTGCAGGATTCGAACCCGCAACCGCTGGCTTTGTAGTCCCGGAGCGCGAACCATTACAGCAGACGGTCGTAAATACGGCTTTTGTTTAGTTATGTATTTTACGATATTTTCATAGTTTGTTGTAGTATGGTTTATTGCTATGGGACTCTGCTGCTGACATTGAATCTTTCTCTGTGTTGCAGAAAGAGCTGTACGTGCAATTCAATATACCTATTGTCTTGGACATCGTAACTCTCTGTAGGACATTTTTAAAGATATTAAATTAACAGTACCCTTACAATACATTTCTGATAATACTGCTAACAACCTGTTACTGAATGCAAAAAAAACTAAGTGCATTAAATCGGCTTATAGTTAGGTACCCAATTACGTTACTGACAGACATGCTCATAAAAGGCTTAGTTTACAACTGTTCACATGTGCCATTTAATCGCAAACTATTGGACAAAATGGAAGCTTTGCAAGATAATCGAAACCGTGGTTCTCTACAGTTACAAAGATTTATTAATATTAGTTCTATCCGTACAAAACTAAATAAAACAGTGTCATTGCTTACAACATTTTGACGAAAAAAAGGACTGTTTTGGGTTCTTAACTAGGTAATAGAATAGAAACCCTTGGACCGAGTATTCGATTGCTGGAGATGCGAGACCAAGATGTCAAAAGCTTTAAAAATCATTAACGTAACTTAGTGGTACTTAATTAAGGTTTTTAGAATCATCTCTAAATGTAGGACAAAAAAAAACAATAAAATACTCAACGTGTTAGGCATTCGAGAGATTCGAATGGTTTCAAATTTTTGCACCAAATCAAAATATGAAATGTTGCCATTTGGAATAAGCATGCTCCTAGGTAAACCTGTCGGACGTGCTTAAAGCCTCCCTCTTCACCCGCGCAACAGGTAGCATGCTCAAAATTCAACGACTGTCCACTTATGAGCATGCTCAATGTAAGTATGCCTATTACTGGTAATGCTTGTTCACACATGCCACTAAGTAGCAATTGCTCATTAGAGGCATGCTTTTGTGCCACCAATGAGCATGTCTGTCAGTAACAACATTAGCGAAATATATTTTACTGGGTTATGTCATTAAAAGCACTTCCTTTGTCGACTATACCTATTGTGACAGCCCTGAATGTTTTGTAGGTCTTTTGTCTAAAAATATACCTAATAAGCCTTTTAGGTTGTCAGGTCGGCGTATAAGTAGTTACCTTCCTTTGTAGTTAAATGCTCTTTGCTTAGAATAGGAAAAGGACAATTTAGGATTTAAAAAAAGGAACCAAGTAGCAATATTAATCAGAATTATTTATTTTACGAAGAAACACATTATTAAATTTTCAGTTAGCAGGAGGATGATCAGTGTACTTTAATATGTTTTACTCTAGTTACATTATCTTGTTCAATACATTTCACATTCATGTTATGGTCCTAATGATAGCTGATGAAATTTCTTAACTAAAGGGACTATATCAGTCATCTAAGTACTCAAAAGGTTCTGGGGGTTCAGGTTCTTTTTCTTCCTCGGTCTTAGGACCAAAAGCTGCTACAGGTTCCACAAGTACCTGCTCTTCATCTCCAGAGTGATTCAACATAACAATGCCTCCAATAGTGATATCTTTCAATGGCATGAAGCCAGAACCATCAACGATTGTCAAAGCTTTCAATTGCTGACGCATAACCCTAGCAGGGTTGTTGAGAATTTCAAATGTAGGTTCAGGTTCTTTCTTTTCTTTAGTCTCCTTTTCTTCTCCTTCTTTCTCTTCTTTCTTGGTATCCTTTGCTGTTCCGGTATCTTTGGATGTACCAGCATCCTTATCAGTTTTTCCATGAACAGTTATGTTAGGGTTAGGAGACTTGGATGGCTTCTTTTCCTCTTCATCCACTTCCATTTTCGAAGTTGTGGATGACGTCACACTGCTAGCAGAACCCTCAGAGCCATGCGCCCTCCTGCGAGCTCTAGCTGCAGCAATGCTCAAAACGGCAGTAGTTACTCTCTCTCTTTCTTCACGTTTCTTCTCTTCTAGAGGAGCAGGGTAGGCATACAAAGATGGTTTAGAGTTGGACTTGATATCCATTTGTGGCATCTTTAAATCAGAGTTGAGAGCAATTAAACATGTTGGTGTGAAAGCTAGTGACAAGCAGTGGGCAAGTGGAAACCAGTACCAATATTGAGTAAACACTAACATTCCCACAACAGCAAGCATGTTCATGTGGCCAGTTCTGTTCTGCAGAGAAACTGTAACATTACGGCCACCAGCGTCGATGATACCTTGGGCCATGATAGCACCAAACTTTGCCATAACATCTTCATGTTTGTTAGATATAACTTGGGAATACAGCTGACGGAAGTATGTTACTTTCGGGCAAAGGGTCTCAGTTTGTTGAATAAGTATCATAGCAGAGGCGATAAGTGCTCCTTGCCTTACAAAGTTTACAGGGTCAAATTTAACCATAGGCTCTAACAGTCCAATAGCTTCACGGTTTCCAGTACCTGCACAGGCTATACCCAAAGCCATAGCAGCACCATAACGGACATGCGGATTGTAAGATTCAGCTAATAGAGAAACCACTGATGGGCATTGCTCTGGTGTTCTAAACAATAAAAAGCCAAGAGCTGTAACAGCAGCTCGCCGCACATCGTCATTTACGTCAGATACAGCTACATGAAGCAATGTGCGAATGGAGTCATTGTTACCAGTGCCACAATATGCAGTAGCAATAGTGTAGCATCCAGCACGTCGCAACAATGGGTCCTTGTCTCTCAATAGTTGCTGAACGAGTGCATCAGCTTCTTCAAGTCGTCCATACATTGTAAAGGAAATACCAACAGCCAAACCGCGCAAAATTTTTTCGTGTTGAGTTTCCTGGGCGTAAGCAACCATGTCTTCAATGGCAGCAGCATGGCGTGATCCCAGCATGACCATACCCATGGCAATACCGGCTGCTTCCCCCGTGACGGCATCATCTTGGTAAAGGTTAAACTTGAGTTGTTCATATACATCTTGCCTATGAGTCCCCATAGCAGCCAAGCCAAGACCTAAGCAACCACCATGTCGTACCATTTCATTCTGAGCATCTTTTAATTGCGTTAAAAGATAATCAATGATATTAGCACCATGGTTAGCATGGATTAAGCCAAGAGCATAGAGACCACCACCCTCAGAATACCCTGAAGATGGTCCAGCCTCTTTAGGCAAGTAAGATTGCATGAGAGCTAAGGATTCATTTTCGTGACCTCTATGTATGACTCCCAGGGAAGCTGTTACAGTCAGTTTTGCCCAGTTTGTAGCTCTTGCTAGCCACTCAAGATTGTCTCTTAGGAACTGGTCACTAGTTGTGCCTGCATGCATAAATGCATTAGCAATAACAGTCGCTGTGTGGCATATAGACACCCGAATGGCATCTTTAGTGTTTTTCAGTATGAGCATGTCAGCGTGATTAGATCTAATTAAAAATTGTAATTGGAGACCAATCGAAACATCACCCCCCAAAATGGATATAAGTTTCTCTACTCTTTTTTGATGTTCTTTTTCTTCATCATTCAAACTTTCAATGTCTCTTTCAGGTTTTTTTGTTTCTTCAGTTGGTGCCTGGTCTACTTCCATTGAGGACTCAGGGAATGGTCCTCCTTGGGGTTGCGGTTTTCCACCGAGGGCACTAGGAATGGGAGCGGTGCTCCTTAGAGCTTGTAAAACTCTTCCTAAAAATTGTTGTGTAGCTGAGTCATATAAATCAAACCCTATTTGAAATGCCATCAAAACTGATTCTTGGGGCCCGTGTGTTAGTTTATCAAGAATTTCTGCTACTGAAAGTGGATCTTCTAAAAATATAAGGCATTGACACATATTTACATAGTCAGGGATATTAAGCCCTCTGTAAAGACCCACCAATGACCGAAGAACTGTGCTGCGGAAGCCCCTGTTCTGAAGAAGGCTCATCGCAACGGTAAACGCATACTGAAGCATTCCTGAAATGAAGAAAACCACATATTATACAAAATTATAATATCATTGTCAAAAAAATTTTTTTTTTTATGGACGCTTATCCCAGCAGTGAAACCGCAGTGATTCAACAATTATTATACCATTGACAAATTTTTTAATGTCAAAAACATTATATCGACAGTCTGACTCCACCTAGGACTCCTCAATTAATTGTTCTATTTTATTTTATTTTGTTTGCAATGAAATGTTGAAATTTGACTTTCACAAGTGCAAATTGAAATGCCCAGACTGAAATAAAAATATCTATGTATTATACAACTAATCCCTGTTTTGAGGTTAGTAGTGTAGATACATTTTCAAAAAAAACCAACAAGTAAAAACTATTATGGGATTGAAATTGAAATCTTTTGATGTTGCCTTAACACCCAATTTCTCAATAGACAATTATATTCGGCCTAACCGATAGTAAAGGAAATAGAATACATGTTTATTTTAAGTATCAGCTCAATGCACTATAATACTGGTTGGGTCATCATGAGCATAGAGGCGGGTGCCAAAAAATTAATGCTGTCTAACCTTCACACTTATATGACAGAAGCAGAGAAACAAAAGTGAGAGAGTCAGAGGGATAAATAACCATGAATTAGAAAATAGTTTGATAAATAGGACATGTTAAATACAATTACAAATAATCATGTTATTACTAGTAACTATTAAGGTATAAAACAATAAGTAAAAAGGTATTTTTATACCATGTTAATTGTTTGCAAACAAAGAAGTTGACACAAAACAAAGGGTTTTCTTACCTGCAATATCATCAGATTTCATAATGGATTCTTCGAAGATGTCCATGCGGCGGGTTTCAAGCGCCAGGCCCAGGGCTTGCCTGTACTGCCCATCATCCAGACAGCGCTGGAACATGCGGTTCACGATGGCTTCAAGTCGCGGGTCGATAGACTCCCCAGTGTTGTCCACAAACAGCACCTTCCTCTTCTGCGTGTAGAAGTCAATAGCCTTCGCAATTGTCGTGTCAACATACTCGTTACGAGCATTCACATCGAACAAATCACCAGCTCCTAACGCGTACGTCAGCGAATCCTCAAAAGCCCCCAAGTGGTAATACACCTTACTAGCCACCAGAGCGGCGAGCTGGTGCTGAGAAAATACCTTATCTTCATGTAAAATCTCGATTTTCTCGATAGACTCCGATATTTCAGGCCAAAACTCATCGACTATGTTGTCCAACCTCTTCAAGGCGAATTCTTTTACCTCCGACATGGGCTCGTCCAACAGGGATATAATCCCCGCGGCTGATGTGATGTTCATTTTGATTGTTTAACACTTATTACACCAAGTTTTAATTATTAAATTTATTGCTCAAAAGGAAATTTCATGAATCAAGCACAAAATAGAACGATGATTTGACAAATTTATCATAGACAAATCGCTCACTTTTTAATCGGGATTATCTGGGTGACCAGCTAACATTATTTCTCACTATAAACATCAAAAGTAGAAATTGAGAACCTTCAAAAATCATTTTACAAAATAATTGTTATGTTCAAAAAACTATAAGGCTCCGGAATTTTTGAGAACTCCATACAAAACGGCTCCGGACAAGCTTGGATTGAATCCGTTTTGTATGAAGTTCTGAAAAATTCCGGATGTTTCTAGTCCGAGCCTAAAACACATTTACATGTCGGAGATTATAAGCCACATTTAGGCTATACAGTCATTTATTTGGTCGGTCATACGGACGATCAGTCGTACAGTGGAAGCTGTCAACGTTACTTGTTGTCTGTGCTGTCAGTGTCAACGGTCAATGTCAGTTGTGAACGTCAATTTGGATCTGTCAGTAGTGTACTTCACTCACTTGCTATCGAAACAGCGCCTGCGCCGGACGTACGCACATAGAGATAGAAATTCAACATGGCGGACACAACCGACGAGCACGTGGATTCAAATCCGTTTGAAACCGCGACATATAAATACCTTGACTCTTCAAAAACGGATCGAATGAGTTCAAACATGAAGGTTTTACTAGTAGTCATTGAAGAGTTCTACTACTTACAAAAAAAATCAGACCTGTCACGATAGTGGTCACTGATCAAATAAAACTACGTGGTGTCAAATAATCAAATTATTGTTTTGTTTCCAAATGTCAGTCAAATACCATACCTACCAAAATTTAAAGTTGACGGATTTTGGACTTTTACCTTTATTTGTGCAAAAGACATTGTCTTGCCAAATTTCATGATTCTAGGTCAACGGGAAGTACCCTCTTAATTTTGATTCCCTTGAGAGTGTCGAAATATACGTTTTTTGCGACATAAATGATCGTATCTTTTTTTCTTACAAGTTAAATTTTTTCACATTATCATTTCATTTATTTATTAGACCTGAGTATATCGTTTTAATTTCAACTCGATATCCTATACTCTATGTCGATCGATACCTCGACGTGTTTCCGAGATAAAACGTAAAACGTTCTTGACAGACAGACGGATGGACAACAAAGTGATCTTATAAGGGTTCCGTTTTTTCCTTTTGAGGAGTGGAACCCTAAAGACAAATTGAAGTAGACTTACCTAGAATTAATTAAATTATATGATATTCAACCTTAAGACAAGGCAGTAAATGACAAGATTAACTAGACATCAAGATCAATGGGCTACCGACAAAGTAAAAAAGGGCAGTAAGATAAAAAAAAAGTTTTATAAAACACTAAAAACCGCCTTCAAAAATAAATAAACTGTTATTTTTGGAGTCAGTCAGTGCCAGCCATGGAGAGTAAAACTTTATATGTATTTTCAATCGCACTGAGTCCTTGATGGACTGATTAAGGTGTTTAAGTAAATATTAATTTTGGAGTCGGTTTTTAGTTTTTTATCAATTTTTATTTAGATTCACTATTTTTAGTAGTCTAACATAACAATACCTACATAATCATTTGAGTCCAACTGTGAAACTTTCTTTAAGAAGTCGTTTGAAAAAAATAATTTACCGGGTCCAGTTAAAAAAAACTTACTTTATTTTGGTGTCTAAGTATATTTCTAAAAGTTTACATGGTAATACTTGCCTTGCCATAGACAAGCGAATCATATGGCGAGTCCGTTCAAAAAGTTAATGTGAATTTAATAGGGATTATAAAAAACCCAATAAAACAACGTTTTAATTGTTTTATAAATTAGTATGTTTAAATAATACAAAGAAGAATGATCTTTTTTCTTTGTCTATAGAATAAACTAAAATAATTTAATTTTTTAAAGCCTCTAAAAAACTTAAAAAGAAGAAGAATTTGAACGACTGTTGTTGTGAGGTGTCAATTTTATGTCACTCAAATACACATTTCTATTTCTACGTAAATGAGTAGTTGTGAGAAGGTAATAGTCAGTAAAGGTGATTTTGCATAATTGGACAAAATGTTGGACTTATTCAGTATCTTCAGTAAAGGGGGTATAGTCCTATGGTGTTTCCAAAGTACAAGCGAAATTTTTTCGCCGTCAGTGAATGCACTAATTCGCAGCGTGATCTTACAAGTAAGTTTGCGAAGCCCTTTTGGCCTTGATTTAACGTGATTTGCCACCTGGGACTTGTGGTTTTTCTTGTTTTATATCATAAAGTATTTATAATAGCTTGGTGATAATTAAAATTTCTTTGTATTTTTCAGGAGCGCACTGGGAATAATACGTACAATCACAATGCCCTCACTCTGCAGTATAAGCTTGATAATGAGTTCGAGCTGGTGTTCGTGGTCGCATATCAGCGTATTCTCCAGTTATCCTATGTGGACAAGTTCCTGAACGATGTGCACCTGGAGTTTAGAGACAAATACAAAAATGATCTTCAAGGCTCCAGCAGTATTTTTATGGACTACGATTTTAAGTCTTCTTTTGACAGAATCTTGAAGGGTTGTGAAATATGGGGTATGTTACTTAATATCACATTTTAGTCAGATTAGAATAGAACTTAGTATGACTTAGTAATCTGGATAGTAAATAAGTTACAGTTAAGACAAGAAAATACATACTTGAAGTAAATAGTTTTCGTCAGCCTACCATAATTAAAATTTTATGGATAAAATAGTACGTTCATTTATGGTTTGCTGTGTTGGTGTATTATTATTCATGCAATAAAATGTTTTTTCAGCTAAATCACAAGCTAAGATTCCAAAACAAATGAGAACATTCGAAGATTCTCAAAAGTCCAAAAAGACAGTTGCTTCTATGATTGAACGCAAGGGTGATGAGAAGAGTAAGAAGTCAGGTAAATGACAACAAAATAATAAATAAGTAAATTTTTTATTTGCACAAAACATGGTATAAAATGGTAACATTAAACAATAAAAGGTGCTTATGTTTTCTAATAAAAATAAAAATTTTGTTTGCACAACCATGTTTTTTTAGTAAAGGGGGAATAATAATAATAACACAGTCATTTTATGTGGTCACTACTAAATACATATGTTTTATTGTAATTTCCTATCAATGACTACTATGCAAAATATACGAAGCTAGGAAAACTATCTTAATTTATTCTTAATATTTTTCTTTGATATATTCTTTTCTTAAAATCTTGTCTCTATTAGAATGTTTAAAGATTGTAAATAGACTAATTAAAACCAGTTCTAAAACTAGATCCTTAAATAACATGCTGTGTAGCCCAAGGCATAGGTAACAACCAATTTAAATCAAAAACTTGAGCAATTATTAACACAGTTTTCTTACCTGGGTACAATTTTAATAATGTATCCAATTATTTCAAATCTAGAAATGTTACATTTCAAATGTTGTTAGTAGTTGGTTAGTAAGTTACATTAAAACTAGGAGTTTTAGTATGTTTAGTTTAGTCTGCTTCTAAGATTTGAACCCTTTGGGTCAACGCCTCCTCCAGCTGCATGCATGATGCTCTGCCTTTGCCCAGAGTCATACTCTTATTCGACTACTTGGGTCAGGTCATCATCCCATTGTCTTTTTACATATAGACTACACATAGGTCAGCCAAACGATTTTATTGAGTTTATTTGCAATAAATTCATAATTCCTTTATTTATATTATATTAGGTTTACTGTTTATGTCATCATTAACTAGTAATTAGTTAATAGTACATGTACAATGTAGTGTTATTTGGTTTCAGTGAAAATAGTAGAAAATAAGAATATGACCAATGGAAAGGTGGAGGAGTCCCCAGAAATTGAAGATGATGTTATTGCTGCCAACAGGGCAAAACTAGCCCAGAAACTTGCCTCTAAAGGAAGCAAGAAAGAAGTCAAGTGAGTTTGTTTTAATCAATAGTACATTGTTACCCAAGGGGTGAATGTAACTTATTTAGTCCCGAGACGGGTTTGGCGCCCAAGCGCACGAGGGCGCCAATAGTTAGAAGGACTAAATTAGTCTTTGACCTGAGGTTAACACTGTGCTTTTCATTACGAATACAAGGAAAGTAAAAATTAAAACATGAATTAGCTAAAGAAAAAATGAGTAAATTTTAACAAAACTTTACCAAAGAGTATGTAATCACTACGTTCTACAACTCGAAAAAACAAATGATGATCAAATTGCCGCTTTCCCGCCTATTTTATTTTCTGTGGCCGGCCAACTATTCAGCTAATATTTTTCATTTACATCATTAAAAAATTTGGAAATATTTTCCCAATCTATGTAATTTTAAAGAAATCGTTGATAGTAAATTACTTATAATAAGGTAATTTAAAAATATTTTCTTTAATTAATACTTAACTTTAGGTTATTTCAATTTTAAATTGCCCTATTATTGAGTGGCTGTATAGAATGTTGGAAGAAGGTTAATTAAAAATGTAAAATTAGAACTAGTTTTTTTTAAATGGTTTAAAAAAAGGTATGTGCCTTTCTAGTTATTAAATATGTAGTATAATACTTTAGTTTTAGACACTGGCATCCAGGGTTTTTTCAGGGCATTTCCTAGTGGTCAGGGTGAGGAGTAGACAGTAGACACAACTTAATTTATCTTGGAAGGTTTAGATTTTTGACATACTGCCTACATTATTATTTATTACTATCAGGCAAATCAATTTGACCAGACTAGATATCACTATCTCAAAGGTCCCGGGTTCGATACTGGGTCGGTCAATTTAGTAAAATAACTGTTTTATAATGTTTTGGGCTTGGGTGTTGCGGTACCGTCGTTGTTTCTGATTTCTGTATCACAGTGTTTAGGCTACTTACCATATGATCAGAGCAATGTATTGAATGTTGTCCAATAATTATATAATTAAAACTATTAATAGATATTCGTAACGTTTTTTTAACACTTCATATCAATTATTGTATCATAGTAGTTAAAACATAAGTTGACATAAAAATCTATTTTTAGTTATTACATAATTAGTTCTAATACAGAAAGTGCTAGATCAAGATCTACTTAACAATATCATAGTTTGTAAATTATTTTGTGTAAATGTTTTACTATTGACTAAGGTCTAACCTACTTTATATGAATAGATACCTAAGATACAAGCAATTTTTTTGTTTAGTATAGGTACCAACTCTATCATTATAATATTAAACAGAATAACTTAAGTTCAGAAGTATACAACATGTCCAGGGATGTAGTAATAAAACTTTAAAAGCAGTATCTACATCTATATCTAATAGACCGAGACCATATATAGTACCAAATCAGTGACCGAGAGTAGTGATTGCTACATCAATTTGTTCAGTAACTCAAATACTATTAAGTAATTAGAAAAAAAAGTATGTCAATGGTCTCATTTTAGTGCTATTTTAGAATAAATTGCCCGAATGCGCAAAAAAAGAAAAAAAAAAACTTGATCCTTTCTTCAAATAAAAAAGGCGTCATTTGATAGCGTGTATTTACTTTATTAGTTACACGCCCCTATTACACGACGTGAAACGCAAACCGCTGTTAATTTTACGAGTTAGGTGATTTTTATCTTATTTACCCCTTCGCGTTCCACTTACCGAGGTAGACAGGAAAAACAATGAAATATAATAGGGAAATTTTTTAGTGGCACACGAAGGGATATTTTTTTTATAAAAAGACATCTTTACTTTTCGTGATCAGGAAATCCCCGAAAAGCCCTCGGAACGAGGAGCGCGTGAAGCAGCCGCGCGTGTGGGCGCTGGGCGGCGGCGCGCGGGACCTGCCCGCGCTCGACTTCGGCGGCGACCAGCCCGCCGACGCGCCCGCCGGCCTCGCCGCCGACACGGAGGTACTACATCTATATACTACTATTTATACACTGACTTATATATTACTTCGTAAGGACAGGGCGGACCGCACGTCAGGCTGTTGCCTATGACCTGGCCCTACTCGGACCCTACCCGGACCCTACCCGGACTACCTAAGGCCGAAGTGACGTAGTCAGTGGTCGACTGTCATCGGGAGCCGATGTCATAAGAAAAAATAAAAATGCCTGGATGTTCTTTTAAGAATTGTGTAAATTACGACAGAAAGTTCACCAAACAAAATTCTAATATTAAATTTCACCGGTAAGCCGTAAATTTGATAATTTTTCAACTTATTTACATTACTTTAATAATTTTGTATCGTTCTTGTCAATTATACGAAGAGACGCCATATTTACCGTGCGAATGTCCTTAATAACTTTGTAGCGGCGTGCATTAGTCGTACTGCACCGTGAATTCTATCATGGTTATACGCGATGTCATACAAATATTATTTTTTATGATATATCTGAATACTTAGTTTCGATTTGTGTATTTTAACGTCAACTTTTGAACTCTACTAATCCTAAAGAAAGCCTGGACACTGTTTTTTTTAAGTCAATGTACAGAAATGGGTTTTCTAGAGCTTTATTATGTGTATAGATAATAATAATAAATTGTTTTTACAATTACATTGATTATCTAGCCCCAAACTAAGCAAAGCTTGTACTATGGCGACAAGATAATGGATAAACATACTTAAATACTTTTATAAACATCCATGACTTACAAATGCTAGTGCTCATTACCAAAGCCACATAGATTAGTTGTAAAGTTATCACAACTTACAAGAAATGTTTTGTTTATTTTATTTTAAATAAATGTTAAAGTATTTATGTTAACGTATTTTTATTTAAGCAAGCAAAAAGTTATATTTACTATGATAACTCTTTAAATATAACATCTAGGAATTTTTTTTTCTTAGTTCCTCTTTAATTATAAGCTGCTCTGACAAGGTTACATCTATGATGTGGTTTAACAGTTGAAATTATAGTCTAATAGATGGCGTTAGTGTGTCATGTATGGCGAAAGTGCATGGTGAATTGTTCTGTTAGCCGTATCTTTACTTTTTAAATCAATGTATTTATATTTCTTTTTACGGCTCTGTGTTTTTGCCCTTTTGAGCCTATCGTAGGTTTGCAGGTACAACAACAGAACACAAGGTTGCCATTGCCAATTTTATGAGTTTTTCCTTAAAAACAGTTATATTTTTCAATTTTACTTTGTACCAATTACATTTCTCTTCTTTATTTTCGATCTAGGGAATAATGTGGTCAACTGGTTATCAACCTTCTATAAAATGTCAAATTTCCTCAACTAATTGTTTAACTTAAAAGTTAAAGGACTAGAATTCAACATTAATTAGGAAGATTTAAAGTTTTGTAGTAGATGAGAACCATTGATTGTACATATCATTTCAAATTATCATATCAAAAATGTTAAACCTAAATGAGTCATGTTGAAGTACCACTGATCTAAAACTTCTATGTCGTGCAAGTTTTGATGTGTCATCATCTCTGGAATATCACTTATTATATTTTTTTTTCAAAATGCGCGCCAAATAATTTATGAAATACACTTGTTACATAAGTTGGCAACCTTGATAAACAATCAACGAAGGAGTGTGGGTTCTTTTCACTCTTTTGTTTATAAAAATTTAAAGCCTGCTCTTTTTACGATTTCTTATGCAAAAGTATTTTACAGTTGATTGGGAAGATGACCGGTGCTATCCGTGACCTGGAAGTGGACTCCGACGAGAGTTCCAGCGACGAGGAGCAAGAAACCAACGATCTGCCGACCCCTAAGAAGTCTGGCGGAATGTTTAGTATATTCAAAGGTAAGTGACTGAATGTGGCGATCTATTAATTTTCTTATTATAGGAATGTTGACTAACTTTGTAATGTTATTAATACAGTTAATACAATTAATACAGATATAATCTGAAATTATTGTAGAAGGCCTATTTTCAGCAGTGGACATCCTAAGGCTGAATTGATGATGATGTT
This sequence comes from Anania hortulata, assembly GCA_963576865.1. Classification (NCBI taxonomy): domain Eukaryota; kingdom Metazoa; phylum Arthropoda; class Insecta; order Lepidoptera; family Crambidae; genus Anania; species Anania hortulata. The sequence goes on from OY756400.1 coordinate 7,513,234, forward strand.
GAAATATCGACAGTGGAATGTGTACTAGCTATGATTGTACATTTGTCTGCTGCGTCGTAAGCACTCTACAAAAATAAAGTTATATGGTGTTTTTATTACCCAATTCACATAATTTTTTTCGTTAAAAAACTTCTAAATTTATTTCTCACATTTAGCATTTTGGCGCATTCCAGCCTTATCTAACTTAGGAAGTATATTGACAGTGGAAAACTGTCAATATACTTCCTAAGTTAGATAAGAATAGCGGTTTTACTGCTTTTTTAACCTTCCACGTATCTCAAATGATCGACAACGATTCATGGAACAGTCATATATCGAACTGTTATTACATCAAACGTTCAAAACAACGAATTTACAAATGATCGACCGTTCATGAGATCGAATTTTTATTATATCGAAAACAACTCGATGTAGTGAGTTTAGAAACAATTCGGTCGATTTTCGATTGATTTATTGAAAAGCTACAATTACATTTTAAATGTAATTCGATTATACTTTGTAAACAATTAAACGTCCAAGAAAATTCCATCTAATGTGTATGTGTGTTCTGGGTAAAGGTCTAGTGGGCTCTAAAGCGCTGAGCGCGGAGTCGATGCAGCCCGTGCTGGACAAGATGCGCGACCACCTCGTCGGCAAGAACGTCGCCGCCGACATCGCCAACCGGCTCTGCGACTCCGTCGCCGCCAAGCTCGAGGGGAAGGTATGAAGCCACTCTTTTACACGTCCTATTTTTTTTTTACCACTCGACAACTTCTTAAGCGAAGTTGTCGAATACCTAAAAAATGCAATGAAAATAATAATTTCATCAATCACTAGCTTTTGCCAGCGGCTTCGCTCGCGTTAATGTGTAATAAAAAAAGCACAGTACTTTTCTGTACTCCTGACAACGTGTACAAAAATTTTTATGATAATCGATAGTCATGATTCGATGACGTGAAATCGAACCAAACAAACTTACTATCTCATTTGTAATAGTTAGGATAGTGATTATACTATTATTTACATATATTACATTTTTTAATACATACTACTATTTTTACTTCACCACCGCGTTTTTCTGCCGTTCAGTCTGTATAGTGCTCTAATCGACTAATATCCGAAACTACAGTAGAGATTTTAACACACTTTTCACAAATAAGTTCGAGTAACTATAAGATAAATGAAATAAGTGAATAGATAAACTAATTCACAAGAAATAGCCATAGCAGTGTTACCCGTGCGAAGCCGGGGCGGGTCCTAGTGAGTAATAAGTAAAGCCTATATTATACAACTCTGTATCTCCCATGTAAGTCTGCAAATGAAACGGGCTATCGTTTGTATTTTTTCTAGTTTTTACGGTCTTAAGTTATTTAGATTTAATAAAAAAAGGCTATTCAAAGGAAAGAGAAGCGACCGTGAGTCTGCAAAGTTGCTATTAATTTTAAAAAATATTGCATAAAGGTAAATAAATAATAACCTATCTACTATAATAATTACAATCTGTGTAAATAAAGGAGATAGTTACAAACAAGAACATCGAACATTCTATTTCATCTTTCACAATGCATCCATTAACTCTTGCAGAATTATTGGAAACTCAGAAATTTTAAATGTTACAATTTATGAACTTTAATATCTATTTTGGGTTATAAATTACGCTGTAAGTAAAAAAACTCAGCCACATTTTTCTACCAGTGTTTCGCCCTCGAATTCGATTCATTGGAAAATAAAAACGATGAGTAATTTGGTAGTTTCGACAATCATATTGTCCAATTTCCGTTTGTCAAACGTCACCTTATTCGATCCGGTCGCATCTACTCCCTGATTCAAAACTGTTCGATAAAAACATTTCGACCGGAAAAACACGTGACACTATAGGATTTAACATAAGTGCCACGTGATTTATCGGTTTTTAATGCATAATCAATGGGTTCTGAATCGGGGGCCTGGTTCAAGACAAAGTAGTCTGAAATTAGGAAACTTTAAGAGTGTGATGTGTGAATTTGATACAAGTTTTTGTACTGGAATGCCTTGACCTTACATTTTTGTAATAAATGAACTCTTACAGGTGTTAGGAACATTCGACAGCGTCGCTAAGACTGTAAAGGCGACCTTGACGGAGTCGCTGGTTCAGATCCTGTCGCCCAAGCGCCGCGTGGACATCCTTCGCGACTGCATCCACGCCAAGCAGCAGGGCCGCCCCTACGTCATGACCTTCTGTGGGGTGAGTCGATTATTTCGTCGACTCGATTGGCGTAGTGATTCAAGTTAAATTCCAAGGGTTTGATGAAAGAAAACGAACTTCTAAATTGTCTCGGGTCTAGCTGTGCTGGGAGACGTTCCTGGCAACTCATTGTCTGGCACCTCGTAACACAAATAAAAATAAATTAATTAAAATGTTTTCCTTTGCCTTTAAAGGCTCCTGCACACAGTGCCGCAAAAACATACACAAAAAAGCTGCCGACCATCATTTCAGTTGTAACTGTCGTGTAGAACGCTAGTGAGGAGCACACTTGTGATTGGTTATCGATTACGATGAACAACCAAATCGTCAACATTGCCATAGCAGCTATAGCATTTAAAGTCTAAAATTTTAAGTTGAAGAAGAAAATTTTAGGTGCGCCGAAGTGTACAATACAAAAACAAATGGCCAGTTCAAAATTCAGCGCGTCATTTATTTATCTTCTTTTAATCAAAATTCTGAGGGTTTCACAAAATTTTCACGAAATTGTTCAATGACAAGCAATACTTCATCATTATCCGTCTTAATCGATATTACAACCATACACAACACTATCTTGTGAATACCGGGAGCGAACTAACCCTGCAACCTGTGCGGCACACCGGCATACCAAGGCGGCAAAGCCGGCGGCTTTACAAGCTGCCGGGCGCACCGCGGCTTGCCCGGCGGCAAGGTATTGTACGTAGGAACCTTAACGACCGTGGTCTCTTCATTGTCGTTATAACCGAAAATGCACTGTATTTATTCCAATAGTACTAATTGTGATACACATGTAAAAAGGATTAATTTTTCTTAGAAAAAAAAACTATTCCCAAACTAAGACGCCGACCAGCTGACATTAGTTTGTATTAAACGGTGAATTATTTTTTTGCGATTTCGATGTTGGTCCTATACAAAAAGTTGTTGTATTTGAGTATCAGAATCAGCCCCTCGGGGGTTGTCGATGTTTTACAAATAACTGTATTTATCGCATTCCATAATCATACTAGCCGTCGCCCGCGACTGCGTTCGCGATGACCAAGGGAAATAGAGATTCATTTTTATTTATATAGATTAATTCTATACGAAGTTATTTGTCTTTTTCAATGAAAACTGTTCACCGTGCAGGTGAACGGCGTGGGCAAGTCGACGAACCTCGCCAAGATCTGCTTCTGGCTGATCGAGAACGACATGTCGGTGTTGATCGCGGCGTGCGACACGTTCCGCGCGGGCGCCGTGGAGCAGCTGCGCACGCACGCGCGCCGCCTCAACGCGCTGCACCCGCCCCACTGCCACGCCGGCCGGCACATGGTGCACCTCTACGAGAAGGGATACGGTGAGGCCACCTCCACGGCTACAGCAGGGGCGTGCATTGAATTTTGGGCTCGGTGGGCACTAGGCAGTAACATCATCACAAAAAATCTTGCTATCGAAATCAATTATTTGAAATAAGACTTACCAATTTTAGCGTTTCGAGGCGTTTCGAGAATATATAATTTAACGCAGTGAAGATTTGTATGGAGCACCACACACAAATATCACAAAGATGCATGAATTATCATAACATGTCATTTTATTGATATTCATAGTGCATAAAAATCATTCCCTAGTTATCACTTTTTCACGCACCTATAACCAGTCTGTAATCTTTCATCATGTTTGCACCGATAAGCTTATTGAACTGCACTTTATTTAAGAAACTTCATTGTTTGGTAACAAAAACATAACTTATCACGAGAGGTAAACAAACAACAAATTGGCGGCTTCGGCGTGTTTGTCGAGTTAACATAGTTATCTAGTTTTATGACTTTGTTATTTGTTCACCGCATTTTAATACGCTTCAACTATTACAACAACTAACTTTTAACCACTTAACACAAGTTTAATCAAGAATATTGTTAAAAATCTATATTGCTATACTTGAACATTTGAAATCGTAAATCACAGATCACTAAACTTGTTCCGAATTGAGCCAAAATAAACTTTGGCGTATCTAAACCCTGCTAAAATGTAATCCAGCACGCCAAGATCGATTTCGGCATAATTCGGAACTCAAATTACCCGGCCAATGGAAAAATGTACTATTGTTAATGTATTATTGTATACGCTCTCTGAGTCTTGCATTTAGACGGATTACAGTAGTCTTGCCTACTCGACCTTTGTCCCACCTTTGTCAAGCGGGTAAATTGCGAATGTCAATCAAACTGTCAAGTTTTATTCTATGAAACTAACGGACTTTTTTATTTTTCCGTATTACGGGCAGTATTTTGGCCGCTGTACGGAAGAGCGAAAATCGCGCTACGCATGTAGGCGGTCTCTGCAGAGCCTACTGGTTAATTCTATAGCGAGCGCATTTTTGAGTTTTAGTAGAAGTAGGTTTTTGCGAATATGATATTTTTATACGATTCTGTTTATTGGCATAATTGTTAATTATGTATGTTTCCATTTTTAAATTACCATTCTTTTTAACAGTACGATTAGTTTTATTTGAAGGGAGGTAGGCACAGCTTAATAACCTATATGCAATGCACGCCCCTGGGTCATGATGAAGTCAATCTCTATAGAGCTGCTGATAAACGGGGGCGGACGCGTCTTGACATTGTCAGATCGAACGTTGTCATCGGTCGATCCTTCCGTCAACTTCCGCCAGCCCGCCAGCGAGACTCCGCCCCTTTCTGTTCCGAAACTGATATAATTGATATTAGTGTTTTCAAACTTGGTCCGATTTTAATATTCACCTACACCACTTCTAATGAGAAACTAACTTATTTCTAATGAGAAAGGTTCAATCTCCCGACTGTGGAGAATGTGGTCACTTAGAGGATTCAGTACATATTATGATGGAATGTGTTCGGATCGAAGCCGAAAGAGCAAACTTACAATAAATATAGTATTAATATACTGGATATCAGATTTTGTAACAGTATTCTGGCTTTGCCATTGTCTGGGGAAGCCAGAATGCTTTACAAGATGATCCAAATAGGCTTAAGACGAAGATAAAAAAACATGTAATTACAATGAGGGTGGCATTATAAATCAATAAAGATTTGAAAAAAAACCTACCTACCTACTCGAGTTTCAGTGCTCAAAGCTAAAATCGTTGTATGCTCAATCCGGAACAAGAAGCGGAAGAGTCGACTGGAAAAGCAGTGTCAAGACGCGTCCGGCCCCCGTTTATCACCAGTTTAATGGGTCATGTTTGCGGCAAAGACGATAGACGTTAACAACGGAAGCCATGGCCACACAGTCACGCCTTCATGTCACACTTCGGGCGTGACGGTTTCGTTGACGTTCCTACGAGTAATAGGATGTTTGATTTTTCCAATATCCGCTAAAAGTACACAAATACAGAAAGCTACGTGACTACTAAGTATGATTACCATGCGACGCAACATTAACCGTCCCGCTTACACCCGATGTCAGAGCGTCGGCGAAGGATGCAGTCTCGCCGAACGCGACGGTGCCGTGTGTCGTCATCTATAGACTTCAGTATTTACCAAGACGTGTGTCGCACTAGCGTCCCGTCGCCGTCGTGTCCCGCTAGTTGTGTGACCAAGGCTTTAATACAGCGCTTCAATAAAATGCGTATGAATAGAGATGTGCCGACTATGATTTTCACGGTTTCGGGGGCATTTCGCACGCATATCGCAACCGTGCTTGCAAGCGTGTCGAAACATAATAAATAAATAAATATTGGACACCATCACATACATTGCTCTGAATCTATGGTAAGTAGCTATTTAAAGCACTTGTGTTACAGAAATCAGAAATTATGGTGGCCTCGCCATTTCTTAGGTCCCGGGTCTGATTCTCGGTCGGGTCAATATAGAAAACCAAGTTTTCTACGTCAGGTCGTGTCTGGGTGTTGAGATGCCGTCGTTGTTTCTGATTTCTATAACACAAGTGCTTTAGCTACTTACTTTAGGATCAGAGCTATGTAGGTGACGTTGTCCAATATTTATTCATTTTCGAAATTTATTCATTTTCGAAAAAGAGATTTTTAAGATTTTTTAAAATATTTAATATCTAAAGGACGCTTACGCGTGACCTAATGATACAGGATGACATATAGCATGTTTATACAAATTATCTGCTTATTCCTTTAATTTTAATGGTTGACCCCTTTTTTTAGCGTCTGCATTATCACCAAGGAAAATGTTTTTACAAATTAACTTTAAATTACTTTTAAAAATTAAAAAGCTTAGTTACGAAGGACATAGTAAAAGTAATTTAAAGAAAGTTTTACAAAAATCTTGCCCGTGGAGAGTCCGTCTGACGGGCGTGAATTTTTACAGCCCTATTTAAATGAAAAAAGCCTATGGGCTATACTGCCGTCATGAGGAGAAAAGACGTATCTGACATTACAAAAATCAATTTTCTCTGATTCCGAATATGATTGTAACTCAATTCGTAAAAAAAAGTGACAGATACGTCTTTTTAGGGTTCCATAGCCAAATGGCAAAAAACGGAACCCTTATGGATTCGTCATGTCTGTCTGTCTGTCTGTGTGTCCGTCCGTATGTCACAGACACTTTTTTCCGAAACTATAAAAACTATACTGTTGAAACTTGGTAAGTAGATGTATTCTGTGGTTCACAGAATACATCTACTTACCAAGTTTCAGTTAGTTACTTACCAAGTTACTTACCAGCATTAAGATTTTCACACAAAAATAGAAAAAAAAAACCAATAAATTTTGGGGGTTCTCCATACTTAAACTAAAACTCTACAATTTTTTTTTCATCGAAGCCATACGTGTGGGGTGGGGTATATAGGCCTTCAAAAATGATATTGAGGTTTCTAATTTTTTTTTCTAAACTGAATTTTCTAGTTCGCGCGAGAGACACTTCCAAAGTGGTAAAATGTGTGTGTCTCCCCCCCCCCCCCCCCCCGTAACTTCTAAAATAAGAGAATGATAAAACAAAAAAATATATGATGTACATTACTTTGCAAACTTCCACCGAAAATTGGTTTGAATGAGATCTAGTAAGTAGTTTTTTTTAATAAGTCATAAATTGTAAACCGCAATTTACTTTTCGTAATTTTATGGATTTCATTATGCAATAATAATACCATAACTATGACTCAATTGTCGTGATGGGTGAACTTTTACTTATATAGGTACCTACAGGTTTGTACGGAACCCTCGGTGCGCGAATCCGACTCGCTTTGGCCGGTTTTTTGTTTCCTTATGACGGCAGTATATTATCTATTTCGATGGGCTAGTTTCCTGGGTCAAAAAATGATTATTCTATTTGGTCCGTCAGTTAGATTATCAAAAAATATTGGACCCATGTTTTGTATTTCGTCAATCAAACAAAAAAATACGAAGATAAAGCGCATCGAAGTGAGCACGCGACGTCACGCCTCGCTGAAAAGTGTCGCAATGTTTGACGTTACGCGGAACTTTAACGGGCTATAACTTCATAATTTTTTGGTCGATCGAGAAAAGAAAAAATACGTGTCCAATATTTTCCGTTAATCCAACTGACGGACTACATAGATTTTTTTAAGAAACTAGCCCATCAGTCACGGGGTGTTTATCGCATGCGCCAGGCAAGGACGCGGCCGGCATCGCGATGGAGGCGATCCGGTTCGCGGCGGAGGCGCGCGTGGACGCGGTGCTGGTGGACACGGCGGGCCGCATGCAGGACAACGAGCCGCTCATGCGCGCGCTCGCCAAGCTCATCAAGGTACGCGCGCACGCGCACGCACACGCACACGCACACGCACGCACACGCACGCACACACACACACACGCACACACACACACACACACACACACACACACACACATACACACTAACACGAGACACTATTGATTTTTATGAGGACTCAATTCCGCTCTTTAAGCAAAATATCTAAAAGTTACAGGTTTACTCGATTTATCGATTTATGTTACATTCGACAAATAATTAGTTAAGTATAGTGTAGTTGAAATAAACATCGGTGAGTTGGTTTTCGATGGTTACATCTGGGAATTAAAGCTTGGTGCTAATGAGGCATCGATAGATGGTTTTCGTTGAAATGAAAATCGATAATTTGAGTTTCGATTTTACTTAGGACACCCATACATAACAATAGGGAATATGCGTATATTTTTATTTGATCTTAAAATAAATACAGTACTTAATTAAAAATTAACAACACTTAAAAAAAATTCAAAAAAATTTTGATAAATACCTGACTTTATTTATTTACACGACGACTTTTACGACTTACAGCCCATTAAAGTCTCGTGCCAGAGAAGGAGATCCGACATGTACCGTAACGTCACAGAACATGTCCGCTATACATTTTTCATTGGAAAAGTTGTTTTAGAAAGAGACAGGCAGGTATTCTCAATTTCTAACTGTATTACGGTTATTTTTAACCTAAAATCAATTTTGTTTTTACTATTAGCACTATAATTTCTTAAAATATATTAAAAACAATATATTATTTTCGTGCATATTCCCTATTGATATTATTTATCTTTGGGTTGCTACACCGGCATTGTCAGTTCAGTGAAGTGGCGGTGAGCGGGGCACATAGCACGTAGAACTGACGGCCGATAGGGTAGAGAAATTCTAGAATGGAGGCCACGTCCGACAAGCGCAGCGTAGGACGTTCATCCACAAGGTAGACAGACGACCTGGTTGCAGGGAGCCGCTGCATGCAGGCCGCTTCCAACCGGCCAATCTGGAAGTCACTGGGGGTTGCCTATGTTCAGCACTATACCTATGGCTGAAATGATGATTATTGTCGGTTCGCCAATATTTGTCGAACAACTAAGCCGACCCGAAGCAATTACTGCACTTGTTTGACACAAGCCGAGGGTAGGTCAAGGGTAGTTTATTCGGGTCGGCACATTATTCGATTCGGCAATATTTGTGGAACGAAGAAGCCGACCCGTAGCAACTACTACATTACGTTCGGCTTCATTCGGCTTGTGCCGATCGTGTAGTTATTATGATTAGATTATATTCGGCACCGAGTGGTTTGTGATTCCCGAACATTCTTCTACATAATATATTCGATTTTACCGCCCGGCATTTGTAGCCCATGTTTTTTAAATGGTTTTTAGGGTTCTTGTACCTCAAAAGAAAAAAACGGAACCCTTATAGGATCACTTTGTTGTCCGTAGGCCTTAAATAAATTGGTTTTACTGGTATTCATGGCAGGTGAACGAGCCGGACCTGGTTCTGTTCGTGGGCGAGGCGCTAGTGGGCAACGAGGCGGTGGACCAGTTAGTGAAGTTCAACCAGGCGCTGGCCGACCACAGCGCGGCGTCGCGGCCGCACGTCATCGACGGCATCGTGCTCACCAAGTTCGACACTATCGACGACAAGGTCGGTGCCGCCATCTCTATGACCTACATCACCGGACAGCCTATAGTCTTCGTGGGCACCGGACAGACGTATACGGACTTGAAAGCGCTTAACGCGAATGCGGTCGTTCACGCTCTTATGAAGTAGGATCACGTGGGAAGACAGATATGTGAGGCCCGTATTGATAAACCGAACCCAGGAAACACTAGCAATAGTTTGTCAAATTCGCACTCGATACTCGTGCCGCGATAACTAGAAACGAATAGGTCACCCGTGTAGAGGATTTAATCGGTTTAATTTTACTATTCAGCTGGAAACACAATGTTTACCCATAATCGGGGTCGGTATTGGGTTAGCCCAATCGTATAGGAACCGATTCCGGCCGATTTACTTTCGTTGAATTTTTTCAAACTTGCAAAATGTACTTCATTTTCTATCTTGTTCTTTCCGATTAATCAGAAATACTATACGGGTTAACTAAATGTATACGGAATAGCCTAAATTTGGCTTTAGCGAAACGTCGGATTAGTGGTATAAGTTAATCCTTAAACCCCGTTTTTCAGTTCTTGGGCGACACGCGTTTCCGTTGCGTACAAAATTTGATGGCTAAAGATATTGATTTTAGACAAAAATATATTTTTTAAATGACTTTAACCGCATTTAAAATTTATTTACTGTGCCTTTGTAACAGGAAAACCTTTCGTTAAAATTGTTTACTTTTAATATTGATATCGATTTATCAATACGGGCTTAACACAGCTAATATGGACACTGTATATCACTTAATAACCTTTAAACCTGTCTTCAGTAATGTCGCAAAAGAGTGTTATGTTGTTATAGACAGCAAATCAAACGATACCACCTTATTTATTATAGGTACCATATATAGCTAAATATATTTTCTCAGTAACTACATTTTATTCTGTCATGTATTTGTTTTTTATTTAGAAAACATTACTTTATTTCTAACAAACTGTCTATAACTACATTTAGACCTATGCTAAATATATTTTAAATAATGGAAGTACTTTGTTCGAAGTGATATATAAGTAAGAATATAGTTTTATGTATGTAAAATATTCATTGATTGATAGAAACAATTTATACAAACGAAACAGGAGTAATAGTTGTTATATTGCGCTCTATGCAGCGCAGCGGTATAGGGATATTTAATAGAGGTTTTATTATTACAGAAATTATGAATTGTTATTAATAAAAATAAAATGGTTTACTTTGATTTATAAAAAGCTAGCGAGGAAATTTGATTGTGACCAATATATTAATTCCATTTATAAGTAGAAACGTTCGTTTAAACAAATAAATGTATTGTTTATTTTTACTTTCAATAAAAGTTTATTTTAATATGATTTTGGTTTTATTCGGGTAAAATTACAGGGTTGTTTTTATGTAAATTTATATTTTTAGTTTAAATTTTTATATGCATTGTTATGTTAAATTTAGTTATGATAGATAAGTAATTTTATACAGTAAGCTCGATTTTGTTGCAGTCACAGAGTACAATTGGTTGCAGCTTCCATAACTTTTTATTAGTTCAGTATGTTTATCTATTTTCTTCCTTACTTTGGCTGCAGCCGCACTTCTTCTTCTCGTGTCGATGGCAATGCGCTCAACCTTTTGATGACCAGTATTCCGCCTCACATACCGCACTAACGGTGGCACTAAAGGGTGCAAAGCATAGCGCTTGGCGACTAAGTGAGAATTATACCAAGCGCGCAGTGCGGCCGGTCATAATTATGTGCGTACGTTTCTTTTCTCTTACGTTAAAAACAGTAAAAAAAAAAAAATTAAACCCAAGGTGAAAACATTTTTTTGGTCAATGAGGAACGAGACTATTAAACAGAAAAATCAATTGCAAATAAATTATTTTAGTTCATAATAATTAGAAAAAACAAATTTTAAAAAATCATAAAAATTATCCAACACTCGTACGGCGCGTGCACGATCACACGGTTGTCGTTTCTTATTGAACAAAAAAAAATACAATGGATTTTGAAAATATTTTGCCTGTATTTTAGACTAGACTCTGAACCACCCAATAAATTTTGGCTCGTACGACTGCCCTATTTTTTTTGTTTTTGAAACTTCCACAGAGTTTTTAACACCATGTATAAGTTAGTTGTGCTTTTCGTTCACAAAGAAGGAAAAGAAATACCGATATATAGTTTTAGACAATAATTTCAAGATCAATCCATTCCAATGTGTACCTACTCTGAAATATGGGTAAAAATAATAGTATACATTGTTCCGACATTACTACAATAGAGACGACTCGCCGCATTGTGGTCGTAGGTCACTGTAACGTGCCTTGTCTTGCTCGGCACTCGAGCATTATATGATAAGTTTTTTTTTTTAAATTAATTTGTTTTTCGTATAAAAGATGGATTGAGAAACACTGGGTATAAAAAATATCTGCAATACTAAAGTTTAAAGTTTTCCAAAAAACCTGTGATGATTTTAGCAAGTTTTGTACATTAATAATTTAATATCAGATATAACTATGAAAATACTTGTCTCTATAATCTATAATCGCTTTAAAAATGATTAGTTACCTAACTAATTTTATACCGAATTAAAAATATTTTACATCTTTCTCTAGCGATTGAAACTGGCTTTAAAAAAATGTTGCTCGCCCAGGAGCGACAAAATATAAATATATATTTATAAAACAAAAATATTTGCGACAAAATGATTGTTTAGCAATTTTTGCTCGTAGGCGTGCGCCCTTACTCTTTTCCAATCATACATTTAACACTTTCAAAGCATGTTATCACAAAAATCAAAATAAATTGCACTATTTCCCTACGAACTTAATTTGTGTGATATTTAAATATTATTATGTTGTTTACTATTTAAATATTCTATCCAGTGTTTAAACACATTTTTATTGTATGCTGTACAGAAAGTGATTCTTCAAATAAATAAAAAGTACCTAAAAATGTATTTTCTTTATATATGTGATTTGATGTAACTCTTCGCAATCATTCAATGGAGAAGCACAGGCAAAGCTAATCTTAGATGGCGCCAGTGTGTTTGGTCTTGTTAACCGTTGTCAACTAATGTCAACGTTAATACGTCAGGAAAAATGTGCAGTGTGGTTCCCCATTCATGCGTAATGGGCACACAGCACATTTATCCCGATAAGTGTCGCATTGTATTTGGTCTTGCGTGTAGTAATTATTTGATCATTGATTCTGTCACACTGATCGAATATTCACTATGCATAAGGTTATGATACGTTGTCAAGCGTCTGTCAAACTTGCGTCATACTAGCGCAGCGAGCACAGAAAGAATTGACGAACTTCGACATTAGAGTGAACATTAGTCGATAACGGCTAACAAGACCAAACATGCTGGCGCCATCTCGGATAAGTTTTACCATTGACAACCGATAAATTACGTGACACCAATGAATAAACTTAAATCCTATAGTGTCACGTGGTTTTCCGGGAAATAATTTGCTATCGAATCTGGGGCCAACAGGAATGCGGGACAAACAAACATTTCTTAAATAAATAAGGGGAATCGACGCTTTTACGACAGATAGACGTCAAATATAGGTACGTAAGTATCTGTTCAAATCAAAGCGCCACTACGCCAATCGGTTTTGCTAATATATTAAGTAATTACAACGAGGATTGTGTTACGAATGAATGTAATTTATAAGTCAATCTATCTATACAGATCTATATTTTTTTTAAAGTAACATAAGAAATAAATAAATATTGGACAACATCACATACATTGCTCTGATCCTAAGGGAAGCAGCTAAATCACTTGTATTATAGAAATCAGAAACAACGACGGTACCACAACACCCAACAAAAGTCCGTTTTATACATTGACCCGACCGAGAATCGAACCCGGCACCTCGGAGATGGTGACGCCAAGTCCGGCGCACTCGCCTCTCGGCTACGGAGGTCGTCGTAATAAAGTTATGAAGCTATTTCACATCGCATAATTGACGCAATAATTTCACGGCTAATATTTTTTATTGACTAATTAAGAGACATCCTGATTAAACAGCCGAATTACGGGGATATACTATTTTTGAAGCATTTTATGCGAATGGCCCCGTGAGTGTAGTTCTATTTGTGTGTGAAACAGAAATTTTAGAAAAATGGATAAAACGTATCATGCTATAAAAACGTCTTTAGCTACGTTTAAATTAGAATACTGTTGTTGGTTTGCGCCCTTGAGAGTGGGGATATTTATTATGTCTTATTTGAACATATTCATCTCGGTAAGTTTTTTTACCATTATCGAATATCTATTATATAAGATCGATCATGAACTTAGTGCTTCGAATACTTTATGAAGTTTCCAGTTTGATTCTGTGGTTGAGCACGGTTATCATCTGACTCAAACATGGTCATTTTTTAACTGAGTTATAATATATATACACCTAGTCTTATTTTTAAATTACATTAAGGACATTATGTATATTTATTTGGACTTAATGCCATGTGGCATTCTCTGCTAGTCGACCATTTGGCTAAACATCTATCTATCTGTGTGCTAAATCTATATATATAAAAGAAAGTCGGGTTAGTTACACCATTTATAAGTCAAGAACGGCTGAACCGATTTTTATGATCTTTGATTTGTTGAATTTGTCTCCGTTCCGAATAGCATAAAAATCTAAAAAGTAAAAAAGGAGGCGGTGCGAAGTTCGCCGGGACAGCTAATATTAAAAGACGTTAATACAAAAAAACTATAAATCTTTATATTTTCTCTCATCACAAACATGATGGTACAGAGATGATTAACATATTATGTAATCAGATACAATGCTTGTGTGAGACTGATGCCCGAGCCGAGCTAGGTAAATTAAAACTTGTGTTACAGGAACTGTTTTACTCTGAAGGGCAGCAGTGGTTTTTCTTTTTAAAATTAGATATAAGTTTTTATCATAATAATCGTGATACTTCTAATAAAATATCACAATTTATTATCAACGGATGCTACTCGTATTTTGAAGTTTCTTCAGTTGTCTTATTCCTTTCTCTATGAAGAAAATAGGCAATATTTAAGTAAGGTTAAAGTAAAAAAAAGCCCGATATAAGAAAATGATTTATCAAATCACATTTTCAGTTAGTGTCATTAGTGGGAACAGCAAACGGCAGTTACTCGCCGACTATATTGAAGATACAGGAGATTCTCATCGAGGACTTTGTGTCGAAGCCGATCCCGATATTAGCGTACGCCACCGAACTGAGCTTCAACGTGTTGCTACTGTGCGCTATGTACCGGGTAAGTTAGTAATAAAATAATAATGATATTTCCCGAGACTTCTTTTCGTGTCGACAACAGTTCTGTCAAACTTTAGATGACAGCCACACGAACCGCAGTATTGGTGGCGTATAATGGAGCCCTATTTCCCGTTATTTAAGCGTAGTTTAAATCCAGTTTCGATCCAGTTCCAGTAACATAACATCCTATTAAAAACGGTATTTTTGGAAACTTAGTTCACGTAAAATTGACAAAAAGACTGAAAATGAAATTTAAAAATAACATTTGAAGGAATATAATTTTACTTGAAAAAAAATTTCTTGTGGGATTCGAACTCGCAACCTTTTTCGCTATCCGGGCGACAGCTCTTCCAAGTAAGCTACGGAGGGCATAGTAATGTTGGCGATTTTAGCGAAAGGTCGTGGGTTCGAATCCCACCAGAGGCAAAAAGGAGAAGTTTACCTTTACCTTGAAATTATAAACTAGCATTATTGTAAATGCAAAAAACAAAAAAGTTATAACATTTGGCCCATTTCCAGTACCAGTTCCAGTATAAACTGCATTTTTTAAGTTTACGAGAATACAGTTTTTGGTTTCAATGTAACTGGGTCCAGATCGAATGCGAAACATGATTGTGACTACTTTTAAATACCGGTATTGGGCGTAGTACCGCAATAATTACCTATCAATATTACCGAAAGAAATATTAAATCAAATCAAATTTATTTATTGTGAATCATAGGTACAGAGATGTGGCAATATAATAATAAGGTTAGAACAACTGTGTCCCGCCGCATGGGCATACAGTAATAGGTATTAATGAATTGAATTAAATTAAATGTCAGATCAATTTCAGAATCATTTTACGTTATTATATTAATAAATAAACATTATAAAATACCTGTCTTAATTAATAAATCGGAATGTCATTTAAATAGTGCAATCTGTCATGAAATCGCTAATTGTATAGTAGCATTTCTCTATTAGAAAGTCGTAAAGTCGTAAAAACGTCGTTTAAAATATGTCAGGTCATCAGTGCTCCGAATGGATTCTGGAATTTTGTTAAAAATACGAGACGCGTTGCAGAAGATGCTTTGGTGAAATAAAGCTGTCCTACTGGCTATTGTACATAGTTTATGTTGATGCCGAGCCCGCGTTTTACATTCAAAAAAATCCAAGTTCGATTTAACAAAAATTGCAGTCTCGTAAATATACAAACATGGCATCGCTAAAATTTTTAGCTTTATAAAGAACGGTTACATGAGTCAGTTTGTTTTAAATTATACATTGCTCGTATGCATCGTTTTTCATTCATCTTTATCCGTTGAATTCCCCCAAAATATAATGCCGTATCTTAACGTCGATGCTACTACGTAGCCATGATAGGTTGTTAACAAAGCAGACTCGTTAGAAATTTTTCTTAAATTATATAGTGCTTATAAAACTGATTTAATTTTTTACAGACATGTTCAACATGTGTTTTCCATTTCAATGTATTGTCAATGTAAAGTCCTAAAAATTTTGTGCTTTGAGTTTCATTAATTGTTTTATCATGGTAATGAATGAACTCATTATTAAAGTTTTGTCAAGATTTACTTTTAGATTATTATTATTAAGCCATTGAATAACGGATATTAAAGAATTGTTTATGTCATTTTCTAATTGTTTTATGTTATCATTAGTAAATAAGAGAGTACTGTCATCTGCAAATAACGTCAAATTATGTAATTTTGTTGCTGCTGGCAAGTCATTAATATAAATTAAAAATAATAAAGGTCCCAGTACGCTACCCTGCGAGACACCATATTTAATTTCCCTAAACTCTGATTGATATATTGTTGATTATGTATTAAATGGAAACCAAATACTGCCCGCACACTGTATTTCTTACTATACGAGTATTAGAGCTTTGAAGGGACACTAGTGTAAACTAGGGTTTAATTTACTCTAATTTGTATGTTACACAATAGAAATTAAGTTCAAAACGTTTTTCTTCCGAAAATTCGCTTTGTTTCTATGCCTACCTACCACAGTAATGTGAATTTACCCTAGCTAGTTAAATTAATACTGGTGATTACAGAATTTCAAAGGTATTTTATGTGATGCGAACTATAATTTCCTAATTTACTCTATATTTTCTAAACAGAAAGACATCGTCCTACTTCGCGTGTTCATGAACTACAGCTTCGCCACGATAATATCATCGACTCTGGTGTACTCCATGGTCATAGCGGCCATAGATCTGCTCCTCGTCATCACTGTTATTACCAGTATCTGTAAGTACTCGTACGGAAACTTTATCTACACTTGTCAAGTAAAGAACTCTTCTGCCGCACTTAGAGACGTCAATTAACAGTAGTGTTGATTAACATTTTGTTCATTCAGTAATTGTCTTTATTCGTATCGACTGCAGTATCACAGATTTTCCTTAAGTAACCATTAAAGTTAAATGAAGTTTCTGAGTGCGGCAGTTATAGTTTTGCTAGTGAGATATTGCGTCTACTATGGAATGTGCATTGATTTTTATTTGGTCTTAGAATAACGAGTACTTATTTAAAATTAATAAAACGTAAATAATTTTTCGAAAAACATTGATAAATACTTACAACCAATTAAAGTCGCGTGTTAGACAAGGAGATCCGATTTGTGTCATGACGTTACAGTACACGACTGTCATAAATTTTTCGTAGTAAAAGTTGTTTTAGGAAGACAGTTTTTGTATTACAGTTATTTTTTACCTAAAATCAATTATCTATATTCAGAACGTATATTTATTGTCGGGCACTATAACTCATTCATTATCTGAATTTCAGTATTTCAAATCTACGGCCTAATATTGGTCAGGAGCGCCATAGTGGAATTTAAAGAAGAAATAGCGCCAAAGAATGGCAAAGTCTCCAAAGGGATAGTATTCAGTACATTGGCGACAGAGCACTCGGAGAAGGGTGAATCTGTAGAGGTGCCCACCGCAGTGGTCACTGAATCGGAGGTAGTTCCTCCCTCAGAAGAACCCAAGAATGAACGAGACACGAAATTGGAGACAGTGGACGAACATCCCAGTGAACTGACTGTTGAAGTTAAACCTTGAGAATCCTATTAACTGAGAAATGAATCTATTTATTATGTAAATACTACGAAAGATTGCGCTTTAAAAATATTAAATACCAAATAAATATTTAAAAAGGCTTTATAAATGAAACACTGCATACTCAAGTCATTTATGTAATCGTCAACATTACGAAACCATAAATTACGAACAAATACTTTAACTTATGAAACGCAGTTACACTTGTCGTAAAATACAATTCAATCACAATTTAAGATCAAGTTATCACATTGGTGATTAGATTAAAACTTATTCTATTTATCGTACTTGACCTAAGGATTTAAGCTATAATAAACGAAATCGAAAAATAGTTTATATTTTTCTTTTTTACCTAATGATAAACTAGAAGCGAAAATGGCACCTCAGTATAATGTTAAATTCAAATAGAAATCATTGACAAAAACATTTGATTTGGTGTTAACAAACCTTACTCTTATCACATCCACTGCTACATTACAGTCATCACTAGATAATTAGGTACGTTCAACTGTTATACTTATCAAAATACAGGTTGACATATTGAACGAGGCAATCGCTTTAATAAGATGTTCTGCACATTAAAGTGAATAGATTTCACACGTGACTAATGCAAAAACGCAACAATAAAAAAAATGCTCTATACAATATCGTCTAGGTAAATGACAACTTTGTATAGAAAGGTGAAATTTTTCTTCCAATTTCGATATTGGTAATTGATATTTGTAATATTGGTGAAGAATATTAAATTTCGTTAAAGCGATTTCCACGTTTTACAAATCTCCATGTATAGTATACCAAAGCTGAAATGAGCACAATGAGCTGTCAAAACGCATTCATCCATAGATGTTGTATGGCGATAGTTAAAAAAGGCGTGACGTCACCTCCTACCATAACTCAGTGACTATTATTTTATACAATTTAAAAAAGTAATTGACAATGATCACAGAACGAATATCGCAAATAATAAGGTGTTGTTTTCCTTTTTAATGTCTTGGAATTATTTGTGATTAAGAATGTATACAAATGTTAACCTGAAAAGCGACTATACCTTAGTTCGATAATACGTTTCTTTTTTAAAATGTACGCATTACACGATATTTGTGTAATACCAACAAAACAATAATTACTGTCATAAGTTCCGTCATGCATAGCTGCAATGCAAAAATGCAAATTGATGTAACTTATATTATTGAACACGCTTGACCCTGTAAGCCATTAATCTTGTTTAATTTTTGGATCAACCCGTAAAATAAAGAAAAATAATGTAAGTAAGTCTAAATATTTTGCACATTTAATAGAATAGAATAGTATTTAGTTCTAAGAAGGTAACATGAGATTAATGTGTATTTGATACACAAAATATGTAATCAATTGTATCTATATGTCATATAACACTCAAAGTCGTCTTAAAATTAAACTATAGTACAAGTCGATAGTAAGGACATCGTAAGTCAGATTGTACTTATTAAATATGACTTTATTTTGAGATGTTCATTTTGTTAAAGCTGCCTGCTAAGCCACGCCCTGGAATAAAAAAAAACAACATTTTGAAGATATGTATTTTGTTCCTTATATACCAGTGCTACAAGGGTATTTAAGAAATAAACACTAATGTCTTTTCCGAAGATTAATAACGGCGTTCGTTCTGATGTTAAAGCCCTTGTTAAACGGAGCATGGACTCCTCTTGACATTATAGGGACGAACGCAGCCATTGGACGACGATCTTTCCATCCACTTCCGTCAGCCCGCCAACCAGACACCCCGCGCCCCTTTTCTGTTCCGAAACAGGCCATAATCGATATAAGTGTTTTCAAACTTGGTCCGAGTTTATTTATATTCACCTATCAACTTTCATTAAGTTAAAATCGATGTATGCTCAATCCGGAACAAGAAGCGAAGAGTCGACGGTCAAAGCAATGTCAAGAGGAGGCCAGCCTCCATTTGTCAGACCCATAAGGGATAATCACCCCAGCTGTCAAAACGCGATATTGTATATGTCGTGGCCAGATCGTAAAGTTGATCATTTCACGATGTGACCGATCACTTCATAAAATGGTGGTATTTCATGATATAGAACAGAACCCGCTGCCTACATCATTAAGTGGTCTGGCCAGATCAATAAATACTTAGCGTTTGACGATATAAACAGCTAAACGCACGACTACTTCATGAAATAGTCAAACATTAGTGATCATATATCGTAAAAATCGTTACATTAACCACCAGTAGAGGCGCTAATGTTGCTTTGTTTTGGTGATGAATAATGGCGGCGGACAAATGTTTTATTCTAAAAGTGAAGTATAATGTGTAAATCGAAGGTGAAAAATAAAATTGTTATAAAAGTCACTCAAAAAATCAAGGAGTTCGGATCGTACTTTGAGAGGTTAGTTAAGTTATTTAGCTATTCAAGTGTTTTTATTTATTAGTTTTGTTTAAAAATAATAACTATTTAAAATGTTTAATTTATCTATCGACCAAGATTACAAATATTAAACAAATTCACGTAACTTGTTAACGTATTTTTATTTTAATGATATGGCCAAACGTGGATTGACATTTCATCGAATGTTGACGTTTAAACGATATGGTCAGTTTGAGTTGGCCATATCATGAAATACTACCATTTTATGAAATTAAATTAAATGAAATAACATTTATTTCAGGCAAATAACCCATATTAAAATAACATTACATTACATGACATAACTATCAATTTAAATTTAAATATTATTATTATTATCATGTCCTTAACGATACATCATGAATTGTTCAATTTCACGATCTGGCTACGACATATACATAGTTATTAGGTTACTTCTATATGGCCTAAAACGAAGCCTAATGTATAAATATTTAATAACATCAAAGCAAAGAAGCGATAAAAAATTATTTGTTACAAATAATACAAATTATGTAATAATGTTCATAACGAGATTCGTGAATGGTGTCAGTCAACATCACAATTCCTAAAATTCTCGCCGGTACGACGGATTACGTGCATATACGTGATTGAAAATGCGAGTAAATTCAAAACAGCAAAACGGAAGTGACGTCAAAGTCCACGCTAGGGCTGACATAAAGATGATACTCAAAACGGATGCTAGGTCTTGTATATGAGATATTCTGGGTCGCTAACGTTTCCATCTCTTTTTTTTCTTCTTCTCTTTATTTGGGTCTACAAACAGTTCAAATAATGGCTTAATCTCTAAATATACAACACATATTACTTGTAATGTAACTAGCACCATTGTCCACAGATAAGATTAATAAAATTAAACGGTGGAGCATCGCTTAATTAATTAGGTTTAAAGCATATTATACAAAACTATGCACACCCCAAGGCAGGAATAACACCACAAATATTTTTTCTTAAGGTATCAGGTAAGCTTGAGAGTTTGATGCCGCAGAAATGTTTGTTGTATAGGCTCATTAATCTATACAAAAGAGAACGCTCACCTGCGTGAGTTTTACAAGTTTTGGTAGAAAATAAAATTGGTTTGCGAGTTTGACGAACGGCGTAAGAGCGATATTATGGTACATACAGGTGTATTTGATTATTGAGTTCTTTACAGACAAAATCATTGTGTAAGATGTTGTACAGCAACATAAGCTCGAAGAGAATTCTTCTCATTTCAAGTTTAAGTAAAGAGTATTAATGCAGCAGAGCATCGCAGAAAGATTTTCGTTGAACCCTCTCAATTTGACTCTTATACTTAGCATAAAATAGGTTCCAAATAGAAGTCGCGTATTCTAATTGGGATCTAACCAGAGATTTGTATAAAAACAGATAGGAGGAGGGACACTTAAATGGTTTGTCAGACCGCATGACTAAACAATACAACTGGAAAGTTTTACTTGTTACGTGGTTGATATGAACATCAAAGTGAAGTTTTGTGTCCATGAAGATACTTAGATCTCTTATTAAGGTGACTTTTTCTAGTACAGTGTCACAAAGAGAGTACTGGAAACTAGTGATATTAATGATTTTTATAAATTTTATTAATTTACATTTTGGCAAACTGAGTTGCAGTTTATTTTCCTTACAATATGTTAAAACAATTAAGATCTGATTGTAATTTATAGCAGTCATCTAAAGTGGTGATTGTATGAAACATTTTTAGGTCTTTGGCGTATAATAAAAAATGAGAGGATGTAAAGCATTGATTAATATAATTTATTAATAAAACAAAGAGAAAAGGCCCTAAAATCGAACCTTGAGCTACCCCAGAGGTCACTTTTATAATATTTGATCTAAAACTATTTATAACTACTCTTTGAGTTCTATTTTTCACGTACGAGGAAAACCATCTCAGTAAGTTTCCACGAATGCCACTAAAAGCTAGCTTTCTCAAAAGCCCACCTTATCGATCGAAAGCCTTGCAAAAATCAAAAATCTCTTTCTAGATCTAAGTATCGTTCCAGAATATTAGATACAATCCTGAGGATCGAGCTAGTGTTAGATGTTACAAAACATGAACTGTTGGCGAAGGTCCTAAGCGACACACTATGGGGTATTTGGACAACATTTTATAAGTTATTCGTTAATTAAACTGAGTACCCTTTAAAAATATATTATTATGTCTCGAGGATAAGAAAAAAATACGATTGCTAAAGACCTTAAAGATTTTATTAAATATAAAATCAATACAGGGCCTCTTCGGTTTAATTGACGACCAAGTTTCGACCGGCTGTACGAACGCTAGGATTGTACAATGATATGCCATTTCTGGTCCATTGAACGTTCAAGTTCATTACAACTATTGTTTTTTCTGACCCTGTTAAAGTTGATAAAATTTGTTTTTGGTCGCCCAGATTATCCGATTACCCTATAGGGCGACAGCGTAGTCATTAAAGTAAAATTTGGATAAGAGTCCATAAAAAAATAATTATCGCAATCGTCTTACCTCGGCCAGCTGATAGCTTGGGGAAGTTAGCTTCAGTGAGCTCGGGCGCCGGACGGATGGCTTGCGAATCTGAAACAAGCGTGTTCGTATAAGTTATACAATATTTGAATCTTTTTTGTTGCATTTTTTAAACTTACACTTACACGCCCTTGGCAAAATACGTTATTAACACTTTCACTTTCATTTCGGCCTAGTCATCATGACTAGGACGAAACGTCTTCGAAAGGCCGAGGTCGCGAAATGACTGGAGATGTACGGACGTCGTCTGTCCGAGCGCAATGAAGAACGTCGGGAAAATCAATTCATAAATCATTATCAATTCAAAAGTATGTGTTGCATTAATACCCGTGTAGTGTATAGGGTTAATGTTCGTAAGTTGTTTAATAATCTGGTACTCACAATCTGTTTTTGGCATACGAAGCGGAGCATGTGTCCTCTTTTCTTTTTTAGAATCTGCAAACAAAAATATTATAATTATGCAATAACATCAACACTTATCAATACTGGTTAGGTTAGCAAATGGTGGATATGTTATCGGTCAAAACTACTTTTGACTGATGAAATCGGTAAGTAAAGTTTGGCTTCGGCGATTGTGTGGTCACTGTTTTAACAAAATCAATCTTGGAGGATACCAATCAAACCTACCGTGGTCTAATATAGTTTTAACTGGTTAAGAGTTGAGACAGCTACACTTCTTAGGATTTCTAATTATTATCAAAGTTTAGCTTTTATTCAGGGTAATCCATTTACTAATAAATCAATACATATATGTCGAAAGGTGGAAAAGCATCTTCCCAAAACAAGAAACTGAGATATTGAAAAGATCGCATTTTACTTTGCATGAAAGCGAAATAACGCAAACTATAGAAATATTCATTCGAACCGCAGCCGCGTTTGAAAATAATAACTACCGTTTCCTGGGGGAGGCCTATGTTCAGCAGTGGACGATGTAGGTCCTATGGCTGAAATGATGATCCACTTTTTATATAAAACTAGCTGACCCGGCGAACATCGTACCGCCTCAGTATTTTTAAAATTTTGTCATATTTTATTATTCATTCTGCTATTCGGGTCGGAGACGAATAGATAGATAGAAACTCTTTATTGCACACCACACTAATCAATCAGCACAGAGAAATAATAAATTTAGAATGGTACAACTTAGGCGGTCTTATCGCTAAGAGCAATCTCTTTCAGTCGACCTTTAGGTAGACAAACTAAAGATCATAAAAATCGGTCAAGCCGTTCTCGAGTTATAAATGGTGTAACTAACCCGACTTTGTTTTATATTATAGATATTATTTAAGTTTTTTTTAAATAAATCAATAAATACAAGTAAATCACTACCTGTAGACTCGTTGAATGATGATTGATTGATATCGCTTGCCGAGGTGTTGCTAGACGCCGCTCCTAGCTAATAAAAATAAACAAAATAAAAAGTTGTGTAAAGTCGAATCAAATGTAGGGATTCCATCCATTCTAAAGCGGAAAGGAGCTGTTTTCATAAATGACAAAATAAAGAGGAGTCCGCTCGAGTCCACTCTGGTGAAACAGCTATTACTATATTCGTAATACTATGGATATGGCTGCAATTTGTTTTCATGTAACAAAAATGACAATGGTCATGTCCATATAAATTCAATGATAGCTACTTCAAATCTGCTCCCAAGTTATTAGTTCATAGTTAGACAATTACCTGGCTAGCAACTGACGGCCCAGCTCTGACTTTCTTTTGTTCTTTGTACGTGAGAATACTCTGAAAAAATAAAAGCATTTTATTAAACAGCCAGCAGATGTATTACATCTATTCTAATATTTTAAACATTCTGTACGCAGCTCTGTAATACCCGCACAATGATTATTACAGAGCTGCGTACTGAGAATGCTTAAAATAGTTAGTGCACTTCTGGGGGACTTGTAATTAATCAGTTTTTTAGTTTATTTAAACTTTTTATGGCGCATTGGTGTATAAGATTAGGCACCTATTAAAAAAAATAAAGCATGCATCGCCACATTTAATGTTTCGTCTCTGTGACCAAAATGTGTCCTTTACAAGTCAAGTCACAGTTTAAAAAAAGAAATACGGAAAAAACCTCCGAAACCACAACCGGGCAGCAGCTGTCCAGCACGGTGAAGGCCCAGCGCTTGGTGCGGGACACCCTGTATAAGGGAGTCGGGATCCAGCCCAGTGCTCGTATACGCTCTACGTGTACTCACGTCCAGGTCGTAGTCGCCGGGCACGTGCGTGCCGGGCAGCATGTCCGCGCCCACGACCGGGCAGCAGCTGTCCAGCACGGTGAAGGCCCAGCGCTTGGTGCGGGAGGTCGTGCACTGCGTTGACTTGTCGTTAGCCTCGTGGTGCTGATAAAAAACATGCTTTTATAAATAATACATAAATACACTTTGGACAACATTACATACATTGCTCTGCTCCTAAGGTAATAGGCTAGTTTCCTGGGTCAAAAAAGGATTATTCTATTTAGTCCGTCATTTAGATTATCAGAAAATATTGGACACATATATTATCTTTTTTCAATAAAAAAAAAATTACGAATATAAAGCGCATCAAAGTGAGCACGTCACGCCTTGATAAAAAGTGTCGTAAGGCGTGACGTTACGCGGAATTTTACCGGGCTATATCTTCATCATTTTCTATTTGATTGAGAAAAGAAAAAATACGTGTCCAATATTTTCTGTTAATCCAACTACTAATTTGATTTTTTTAGGAAACTAGCACATTAAAGCAGTTGTGTTATAGAAATCAGAAACAACGACGGTACCACAACACCCAGACCCGAGACAACATACAAGTTCTTTTTCTACATTGACCACGGGAACGCCAAGTTCGGCATGTTTGCTTCTCGGCTACGGAGTTCATCTTTTAGGTAAGCTAGCTATAAATCTAAACAGGGTTACTTTATAAAACAGTTGCCAAAAAGAATGTGTTTACCAATAAAACAACTTTTTCTATGACGTGATATCATCACATCAAAATCGCGTCTTTTTTTGGTTCTTTACATAAAACAAACCTATGTATGGCAAATACTAACTAGCTTATATGTATGACAAAAGTTTTATTTCATTACATTGATGTTGAAAGTTACCCTAGTTGACGACGACATCAAAATAGGCGCGGACTCTGTGGTTGAATCATGGAGTACATAGGGTGTGTACTCGATGGGTCGAATCGACCGGTGCGCTCGCATTCTAACTTGACGTTCATAAGTTGCAATTTTCTGTCCTAAATTGAATAAATGTTTTTTTGACTTTTGACTAACAGTTGCGTGTAATATAGTAGGTAACGCATCATGTTATGCTACTGAGTACTACTACTACTTCTCTATATTTATTAATACAAAAACACGTCACGATCTATCCTAATTGTAATTATGAAAATGGTAACAATTCCCTCGGCGCGGACGATTCTTCTTTCGATCTGTGCGAGGCCTCGTTAACTTCGATTCGTTTGACGCGTTCGACCCGGATAACTTCCATTATCTCTTACTTCTTCCTAAATTGTGACCATTGTTTTTAGGATTTAGGACTTTAATGAGCTCAATATTATACGTTATATTTATCAGACTAACTAGTTGAATAAAACAGACGATCATTCTCTACCACAAGTTAAGGACCTATTTGTACCTATCTGATAACCTAGTTAATTATGACGCCGCCTCTTGCGCTATTCGGTTTGTTACAAAAATATTAATTCTGTATTGCAATAATTATTTATTTATTTGTAAGCCGTTCCTTTATTTGTATCAAATATTTCCTTATAGTCATGTTCAGCTTGATGTTCTGTACAATACAAATCATGACCTATCTCAATCTGTTTTGCTATTAAACAAAAAACTAAGCGTCTAATGTAAGTCGAATTGCAGGTAAAATTATAATATATTGAGAGCGGCCGTCCTTACGAACCTTTAGAACTTTAGGTACATATACATATTTATGAGCTTTTTGAAAAACCCCATCATGTGAGCATGGATTTTTTCTTATCTGATAGTTCATCATCATTTCAGCCACAGGACGTCTACTGCTGACCATAGGCCTCCCCTAGTGATTTTCAGATTGGCCGGTTAGAAGCGGCCTGCATCCAGCGGCTTCCTGCAACCTCTACCAGGTCGTCTATCCGCCTTGTGGGTGAACGTCCTACGTTGCGCCTGCCGGTATGTGGCCTCTATTCCAAAATCTTTCTGCCCCATCGGCCGTCAGTTCTGCGTACTATGTGCCCCGCCGTAGCTTGCTAATCCGTTGGGCTATATCAGCAACTGTTATTCGTTTACAGATCTCATTTCTGATTCGAGAACACCGAGCATAGCCCTTTCAATAGCACGGTCTGCGACCTTGAGCTTACTGATGACGCCCATAGTGAGAGGCCACGTTTCAGTCCCATATGTCATCCATCACACTGATAGTTATATATAATAAACATAAATAGCTTCTAATTTTTTAATAATTTGAGAAGTACGATTTGACAGAAGACATTAAGGACGGAGCTCTTAATACATTTTCCACATACCTCACAGCCTAACCCAGGAGTGTACTTGAAGGGGTCCTTTTTCAGCTGCGCGAGGGCCAGCGACTCACGAGGAAAGCCTTCGTCGTTACGCGTCTTGATCCCGTTGATCAGCGTGTAGAATAACGTGTCCAATTTGTAAATGCGGAAGATGCTGTCATCTTCACCTATATACAATGGCAAATAGCAAATGTAAAGTGTATGTATGTATTGTACATGTAAAGTTTCTCGATCATGAGAAAGACAAAATTGTTAAGTAAGATTTTTAACCTGTCAACATCCAAGCAGTCTCATGAGACCGCATAACAGTGGAATGTCTTTTGTCTCGTTTACTTGATGAATAATCTTACTAATATACATCACAAATGTAAGTGTTTGTTACTCTATCAGGACTGAACGGAATTCGCAAAAATTCAATTTTAAACTTCACATTTTGAAGAGCCCGCCCAAACGCAGTTTGCCGTGATGCACCGTTTAGTGACGTCACTATATTGCAAAATATCCATTGAGTTACGAACTACTAGAAGAGGCGTGTCAAAATACGTCCACCAACCGACCACTGCTCATATATTTGTGCGAGCATAAAACTTAACTCATTGATAACATACTGTCATTGCGGCTAGGCTAGCCATTGATTTGAGAATGAAACGTTTACAGTAATCATTGGTTGTTTTAAATAAATACCAGTTTGTTTCGGTTTCATATGCTACAAACTATATTTATTAATTCTAATTATAGTAAAATTTGCTACAAGAAAAATAGCCTATTCTAAAGTCTATGCAGACAGAGTCTATTTTTATTTAGTATGTTTATTATTGTGCAATTTTGTTGTGTTATGTTTCTCTATTCTCCTAGATACAACTTTGTGTTAAAAATGTTTTAATGTGTCTACCTGCTTTAGCACACATTTGCAAAATGAAATTCTGGACAGAAGCCACTTTGTCTGGCATGGTGTATAGGGGTGGCATTCTCTTAGCATTGGACTCATGCTGCTTCAAGTAGTCAACTATATTGGCCAATATTTGATAGTAGGTCTGTGCATTTTTGTTAACCTCATCAGGCATGTCCAGACCAATCTCTTGGCTTCCAAGTTTGACATCATAAGCATACCCAACTGGTATATGACCTAAAAAAAAGGAATATAAGTATTTTATTATACATTTGTTTATAAAGAAGGCAAGCGCTGCATAGGACGTCTACACACACGTGAGGTAGACAGACGACCTGGCAAAGGTTGCAGGAAGCCGCTGGAAACAAACCGCCTCCAACCGGCCAATCTGGAAGTCAATGGTGAAGGGCAATGTTCAGCAGTGGACGTTCCATGGTTGTTATGATAATGATGTTCATAAGATTTATTTTCTTCTCATGTCACAAAAAAATGACCCTATTGTTTTTCATTGTTTTTCCGGTCTACTGTGGGTAAGTGGAACACGAAGGGATAAATCCAATAACGTCTAATATGAAAAAAATTAGAAATCAACCTTACAGCAACCACTTTTAGGTTCTATATGCATTGTGTATTGGCACAGAATACCTTATGCGGAGTGACACCCCCCTGGTATTGGTAGTAGTGTAAGTGAATACATTTGATAATGACAGAAAAGATAACAATAAATTTTAATACGTACTGTATGAAATAAGAGAGGTTAAGCATACCATGATATCTTACCTGGGTTTATGATTTCATGGTAGTGATCTTTGATACCATTTTGAATATTAAAACGTAGGACAGTACTCTCTCCAACTAAGTAATCTGAACCTGTCTGGCAGTAGTAGTTGACATCCATTACATAAAAGTACTCTTGCATAATAGCTGCAACAATACCAACAGTTGCTTCTCAATATGTTTATACCATTAATATAAGTAGGAACTAATAGTTAGTTCTGAATACATTTATGTATACATATTTTGTTTGCCTGTTAAATCCTGCATTTATTTACCAAGAATAGTAACATAAAACTAAACTTTAATTAATCCATCTCCAACATTATTAGACAATAAAACTATGATATGATTTTTGTCAGGTCATTAAAAATCCCATCATCCCACAAATCAAGGATAACGATGTAACCACATTTTAACCACATAACAAAAAACAACTTTTGTTCTATGACTTGAAATATGAATTAAAATTTATCAATGTCTCAAACAAATACAATTTGTAAATAGAAAGAGAAAAATTATGCATATATTTAAATATACAGTAGAATCCGTTTATAATGACATCGAAGGGAATCGACAAACACGTCATAATAGCCGGACGTCATACAAAGCGGTTTGTGAAAAAAAACACATTTTTATTTATGTATTTAATTTAATAGAGAAACATAGTAACTAATGAAATCAAAATTGCACGTTTATTACGTACACATTATACACATACAAGTGAGTCAGTCAGTAAGCGTCCATTCTTCACTGAGATTCAAAACAAAAACGAGCCACGTGCCGAACTTCGTCGGGAATCAACGAACATTACCGAAGGTGTAAACATGATTCTTTGCACTGTCGGTCATTATAACCGGACATAATTTATTGAAAGTGGGTCATAATAAGCGAAGTCCGCTTATATATATCCGACTTTTTTATAAAAAAAAATATATGAAAACCAAACTTCGTAGTGTAATTACGTCATAATAGGCGGTTGGTCAATATAAGCGGCGTCATAATAAACGGGTTCTACTGTAGATCTATAGCATAAAACAAAAGTTGTTCATCATGATTTATGGAATATATGGTTACAAGGTTGTGTTTAATTTACGGGACACCCTGTATATGCATTGCAATTACAACCTACCTCCTTTTTTTTTGGTTGAAAAGTGGGTATAAACTTCTTCCTAAAAGATACACTCAAAGCAGTTTAATGCTGACTTTAACAGCAAAAAAGAAAATAATGCATGCCTACTGTGCAATAGCAAACAAGATTATAAAAAATTTGATAACATTTGATCGAAATCGAGACACAATAGTAATTATTAGACATCGGATTATATGCATTTGCATGTTTGCATATGCAAATGCATAAAACTCCCTAATTACGGCGTTAGTGCATATTTTAGCCTTTTTTCCCAATCGTGCATATTTCGTTAAATAGCAGGAGCGGGGAGGTATGTGTGACAATGACGTGTTGGTGCGAGCGCAGATTCAATATTGTCCAATGACGTCAGTTGATGAGGAGAGGTCATTCTCGGTGTACAAATAATTGATACTGGCGTGACTGACAAACATCACAAATTTGCGCTTGAAAATTTGTAAAAATACTTAATTATATATTGCCACAAAAACTACACTTAATTTTAAGAGAACTGTTTTTGTACACTTTGTTTAAAATATAAAAATAATAAAGGTTTTTTGATTTTGTATTGTGCATATTTTAGGCATATCAATCGTTTTTAGTGCATATTTCGGCCTTTTTTAGTGCATATTTGCATACATATTTTGGCATTTTGTTAGTGCATATAATCCGATGTCTAGTAATTATATTGTTGGATGTTTAACCCTGAATACTATGTAGTCTAAGATTTATTTCTTGCAAAAGAAAAAAAATAAACATGACATGGGTGCTTGTAATTGCAGGTTGCGTTTGGTTTTATGACAGCTATTAATATTTTTTGTTGCCTACCTCCATTGAAACATTTCAGTTTAACCATGTTTTTAATGTCCTGGCGCTCAGCATCTTCTGCATCACGCAGCTCTTTCTCCTGCCTTTCAATCTCAGAAAGTGGCACACCAGTTGAGGTAAACTTTTGCTCTGGAATATTCCTCTTTTGCTTTTCTCTCTTTGCTATTTCTTCAAATTTGGCCCTAATAGATGGCGGAGCATCCTAAAGGAATAGCTTTTCATATTTATAAACCATAACTAAACTGAATAATAGCGACAAAAGTTTTAAACATCGTTACCTTCCACAGAGGACCTGCAGCCTCAGCGACTTCTGCCATATTACTGTAATTAATTCCTTTCTTCTTTTGTTCTTCTCTAAAGTCCACCATGTAGAAGTAAAAGGCGTTTCTAGGCTGTTTCTTCGGCATATTATAATCGAGTCTTTGCTTTGTAAAATATTTTCCTTACGTATTGTAACTCAAATACCGGCACAGGTTCCCCCACAGATTAGACAGAGTATGTCCGGTTCCCCAAGTATTACTTGTTCAGTGCAAGTCACAGGTGCAAGTATTATTTAGGGGAAGCGCGGGAAACGTCGATCTTGAAGGACGTCATTTTTCTTGCTCTTTGCAAATTATTTTTGAAAAAGTATCAGATTGGTGGTGAAGTGCATAATAATCTTCTATTTTTATTCGTATGTAGTATATTTAATTGTGTGATATAGTTATTATCAGTTCTGGGTAAGTTTTAAACTTTTTTGCCGCCGACATGAACGAGCCAGAGGATCCTGGAGGGACGGCCCTCCAGGATTGGAACACAATACCCTCTCAAGATGTTAACTCGGTGCCCCAGGCGTCTCATTTTATTACAATTACACAAAGTCAGTCAGGTATGGATACTGAGGGTTCTTTGTTGGACACGGACGGTGAGAATGCGACTAGTCGCCCTAAGAGAAAAAGAACATCTGCGCGCAAAATATGCAAGCATTGTAATAAAAAGCGACGAAGTCGTCATGATAAGTCTTCTGTGATCGGTATTGTGAATGATTCTGATTGTCGTTGTGAAAATCCTATCTACATTGAACAAGCGAATATTGTTAAAAGTACTGAACAAGTATGTGATTCAAACTTTTCCACTCCGACTCCTGTTACTTCTCACACAGCATCAGATAAAAACCCTGTTCCGAACTCATTTAGCAGACATTTGTATCAGGCTACTGATGTTTCACCTTATGTAGTTCATATACAAAAAGAACAAACCACTCCCAATCAAAACTGTTCTTTGCATCCAGTTACAGTTGGTCACTTTTTGAAAAAAAAGTCTGTAAGAGGTATTGTAGATGGAAGTCTTAAAAAGATAGGTCGAAACCGAGTTTCAGTGTCTTTTTCTAGTTTTGAAGATGCCAATGCCTTTTTAAAAAATGAAATACTGAAGTTAAATAATTACAAGGCCTTCGTACCAATATTCAATGTTACCCGCATGGGAGTAATCAGAGGAGTTCCTATTGAATGGAATGATGAAGATATTTTAAATAATATATCTGTACCAGTAGGGTGTGGTAAAATTCTTAAAGTTAGACGCTTAAATAAAAAGAATATGATTAATGGAAAATCTGAATTCGTCCCCATTGAGACAGTTGTTGTTACATTTGATGGTCAGATACTACCAAAAAGAATCTTTCTATGCTATAATTCATTGCCAGTAGACCTTTACATTTATCCGACCATTCAATGTTTTCAATGCTGTCGCTATGGACATGTAAAAAGCCAGTGCAGGTCCCTTCCCCGATGTTATAAGTGTGGACTTGGTCACACAGGTGACACTTGTGATGTTGAGGAAGAGAATATTGTATGTTTTTTGTGTTCAGGTTCCCATCAAGCTACTAATAGGAAATGTCCTGAGTTCTCTCGACAAAAGAGTATAAAAGAGACTATGGCAAAAAGTTGTATTACTTATGCTGAAGCACTAAAGTTACACCCCCCTATCAGTAAGTCCTTTGCAGATGTTTTATTATCTGGAGGACCTCCACAACAACAGATTCCCACCCCTCATTCTTCAAGCTCTAAATTAAAATATGTCCACAATAATAATCCAGGTTGGAATTCCTACAGAAAAACTGTATTAATGAAACCTAGATCTCCATTCAAAGCAGGAAAAAGTTATGACCGTGACCAACATCAAGCTATGACTAATGAATATAATACTCCTTTTGCTCCAAGCAAAAGTATTTTGATTAATAGTGATACCACTAATACTTTGTCCAATATGTCTATTAAAGAACTAATTATCACATTAATTTCCTCATTGAATCAATCAAATTTAATATCACCGTCCAACGCTGCCTTAAAAAACAATGATCTCGTAGTTGACCTTAGTTCTGCTGTTAATGAAAAAGTTCTCTATAGCAGTTCAATGGAACTGTCAAAGCATTAATAATAAGAAAAGCGAGTTATTACATATTATTAATAAATTTGATCCATTTTTAATTGCCTTACAAGAAACCTGGCTTCGGCCAGATTCTATTTTTAAAATTTCTGGTTTCTCTTGTGCCAGAGAAGATAGAACTGATAGTTATGGTGGAGTTGCTTTGCTTATCCATCATTCTGTTCCATTTACTCATATTCCCCTTCCATCACATAGTAATACTTTCTCTATAATAGCTGCATCTCTACATAGTATCTCTTTTGTTTCTGTTTATATACCTCACCCATCAACAGCCATATATGATGAACTAGAACAAATTCTAAGTAATATTCCCAAACCTGTTATAGTTATGGGCGATTTTAACGCTCAACACCAATCGTGGGGTAGCGCCAGTTCCAATCACTATGGTAACAGAATTATAGACTTCTTAGACAATAATAACTTATGCCTTTTGAATACTGGAAGTCCTACCCGCCGCACAAAGCCCCACGAGGGACCTAGTGCTCCTGACTTAACTATCTGTACTCCAAATCTTGCTTCTTCTTTAACATGGTCAACTTTCCCTTCCACACACGGTAGTGACCATTTTCCAATTTCCATTTATTTTCCAACTATGGCTAAACCGAAATATAATCGCCCTCCCCGACTTAAATATAAAATTCAAAACGCTGACTGGAATTTATACAGACAAACAGTGGATCAAAAAATGACATTATTGCCTGATATCCAAAATAATAGTCTTTCAAACTGTGCTGAAGCTTTAGCGACTCTTTTGTTAGAAGCTGCAGATGAAGTATTTCCCGCCAAAAACATCAGGAGAAATAAGTTACCTCCCCCACCTTGGTGGGACACGGAATGCTCGCAAGCTGTAAAAAAAAGGAAAGAGGCTGAAAATCTTTATACTTCACATTCTACGACGGAAAACTTTGATAATCTCTCCAGTATTATAAACAGTACCAAGAAATTATTTAAACAAAAGAAATGGGAAGGTTGGAGAAAGTTCTGCCATTCTATTTCTCCTGAAACCTCACCATCAGCAGTTTGGGCTAATATAAGACGTTTTAGATCTGTTTTTAAAGACTCTGGTCCTAACTTTCTTTATGAGCCAATAGTAAATAAATTCTTAGATAAATTAGCTCCTTCTTCAGTCCCTCAAGAACTGAACATATATGATGAACAGCCTCATTCCTTAGATATGAATAACTCTGAATTAAGCTCTCCTTTCAATTTATCTGAGCTTAAAGGTATTCTGAGTTATGTAAAGGACTCTGCGCCTGGCAGTGATGGAATACCTTACTCTTTCTTAGTTCATCTGAATGATTCAACTCTGTCTTATTATCTATCTCTTATTAATTCCATCATGCATTCTGGATACCTCCCTCCATCATGGAAAGTACAGGAGGTGATTCCAATTTTAAAACCAAATAAAAATCCATCAAACCCTGAGTCATATCGCCCCATAGCTCTTTCCTCAGTTTTAATTAAAATTGCCGAACATCTCATTAAAAATAGGCTTGAGTGGTTTATAGAAAGCAGAGGATTGTTAAGCAACTACCAATTTGGCTTTAGAAAGGGTAGAAGCACCTCCGATAGCATTGCTATTTTTACCACTGATATTAGATTAGCTTTTTCTAGGAATCAGCACCTTTTAGCAGCTTTTTTAGATATTACGTCCGCATATGACAATGTGGTATTATCTATTCTTCGAGACAAGTTAATAAAGTTAAATGTACCCTTTTTATTGATCAATTTAATCTTAAATATTTTAGTAGAACGCAGTATTCATGTTGTATCCGAAAATTCTACAAACTCTAGACTTTTATTTAATGGGCTTCCACAGGGGTCAGTATTGAGTCCGCTACTGTTTAATATTTATTCTTATGATTTAGAATCTTCACTTACCAATAATGTTAGCATATTGCAATATGCAGATGATCTTCTTCTGTACTTTTCTGATAAAAGCGTTGCAACACTTTGCTCATCACTCACTTCTTCTCTTGAAATGCTTAAGTCCTGGCTAGATAAAAATGGATTATCACTCTCTGTTGCGAAAAGCTCAGTTGTTCTTTTTTCCAGAATGCGATGCCCTCCCCCTATATTAGTTCAATATGATAATTTAAATATTCCTGCGAACAATGAGGCCAAATTTCTGGGGGTCACCTTGGATTCGAAATTAACTGGATTCACACACTTTTATAATATCAGCGCTAAATGTGAACGTCTCCTCAACATACTAAGATGCTTGGCTGGAGTCTGGTGGGGGGCTCATCCTTTTAACTTAAAACTTATTTACAATGCCCTTATCAGAAGCTCTCTGGATTATGGCACCCAATTTTTAGAACCTTGTAGTGTTGTAGGTATTAGGAAACTTGATGTCATCCAGACTAAAGCCCTTCGAATAGTTGTAGGCGCAATGAAATCTAGCCCTAATAACGCACTTCAAATTGAATGTGTAGAACCGCCGTTAAAGCTTCGGCGTCAGTTCCTGTGCGACAAATTCTTATTTAGAGCTTTACAGTTATCAAATCATCCTCTTTTTCCAAAACTAAAATCTCTGTCTGAACTGATAGAAAATTCTGCTTATTGGTCACACAAATCACCACCATGTCTAATTGTTAGTTTTCGTAAAATACTCTCTTTACAAGCTCCTACACACAAATCTATGAACCTCCCTATATTCTGTTCCAGTTTTGATTCATTAATTATTTTCCCCAATATTATTTTTGATGTTGATATTTCCAAATCTGATATTCATGCTGGTATAAAGTTTAATTTAATTTTAGAAAATGATTGGTATGATTGGCATCATTTATACTGTGATGCCTCCAAACACTCAAGTGATGGTAATGTTGGTGTAGGTGTTTACCATTCCCAGTACAAAATAAGTCAAATGGTCAAACTGCCACCTGAATCGTCTGTATTCACTGGTGAATGCTTTGGCATTTTTAAATCATTAGAATACATTCTACTTATGAAATTGCATAAAGCTGTTATCTTTACTGACTCTAAAAGTGCCTTAGAATCCTTAGCAAAATTTCCATTCAAATCAAATATCTCTTTTCCGGTCATTATTCAGTGTAGAAAATTATTACACACTTGCTCACTAAAAGGCATTGCCGTAACTTTTGTATGGATTCCAGGTCATAGTAGTATTTCTGGGAATGAAAAAGCAGATTTGTTAGCCAATAATGCTATAAGCTCTGGTGATCTTTTCCCGTATAAGAACTATAGTCACGATTTGGTTGCTCTACCTAAAGTTAATTTGTTTAAAAAATGGGAGGAAGAATGGGACATCAGTAGTCAGACTAAAGGCAGATCCTATAAGCAAATTCAACCATATATTCCTATTAGGCCTTGGTTTTTTAGAACAAGTCTAGATAAATTTTCTGCTACAAGTATTATTCGTATGAGACTGGGGCATACTTGTACCCCAGTCCACCTAGCAAGGCTTAATATAATAGAAAGCAATCTATGCGAGTGCGGTGTCGAGGTGGGTGATTTAAATCACATATTTTTCACTTGCCAAAAACATAATCGTTCAGTTTTTATTTCATCACTGCTATCCCTCCGTGTCCCTTTTCCTACATCCATATCCTGTCTTCTATACTTATATGATTATGATATATATAAGTGTTTATCTAAGTATTTAATTTTAAATAATATAAAATTATAAATAACATAATATCCTAAATTATTATACTTACATATGTTAATACTTAAGAATTTATTTTCTAATTTCTTAAACCCTTTTATTCCTCATTCACCTACTACCCTGATCCTTTCTTCTAATTTCCCGGTAAATTTCTGATTCCAAACGTTTCCTTACCTTTTGTCCACATATCGTTATGGCTAAACGCAAGCCGCGCAAGCCAAAAACTTAACAAAAAAAAAAAGTATTATTTACAGATTAATATATGTCTAAAGACTCTTTGGGCATAAGCCAGAGACACAGAGCAATTATGGCCCACTGATCAAGCAAAACTAGAAAATAACGTTGATATAGACATAGAAATAACTATAGACGGGCTGCTATCAAATGCAATTCGTGCCTATTTGATTTTCGCCATTTTAACGCGTAGTATTGGAACTTGGAACTAAATTAGTGATGTTCCCCCCAAGTCGACATTCGTATGTTTTTCGATGTTCATTATTTATTATATGTAGTGTGACTGTAGGTGGTTGCTTATATAGAATATAATACCGGCCTGTTATAGTAAAACTTAAGATTAAATTTACAGGGTATTAAAGAAAGTATGAGCCAAGTTTTAAGGAGTGGTTCAGAGTAGAGTCTAGAATACAAGAAAATCTTATTTTCAAAAATCCATTGAATTATTATTTTTAATCTAAAACGATGCGATCGTATTCTCGTCTTAACGAACTTTGAATTAATGACTAATAGATGTTGTAAGTGTGACTAAAATAATTACAGTGGGTAGATAGACAATGTTTTTTTTACCTATTCTGAACCACAACCAAAAAATGTACAGTTCATTATTGCAGCCAGACGTAAGCCTAGTATAAGTGAGTACGAGCGAAAGTTTGTTTAAAAATTAGTGATAAAACTTTAATTATACCTAGATAAGATTTCACGTCCCTTATTATTAGTTTATTATTACTAGAAAAAAATATATTTAAACCGTTTTAAAATCATACACAATGAATAATATCATATTATTTATACCCAATTTCGTATTGAAACGTCAAAGTATAATAGTGCAGCAGTGTGTAATTACGAAAAATACTTAGTTTAAAAAAATAATAGTTTCAAAATCCGTTATTAAATATCGACAGATAGGCTCGGACTAATGCACCCGGAATTTTTCAGAACCCCATACAAATCGGATTGAATCCAGGCTAGTCCGGAGCCGTTTTGTATGGAGTTCTGAAAAATTCCGGATGCATGTAGTCCGAGCCTTAAACCGATATTATCCACCGCTACGTCAAAATTAGTTATGGGTTCAAATACTAGTGGCGCTTCAAATGGGCATAAAAGTTTAGCTGTCATTAGTACGGGATAGCCAATCTTTATTAGTTTCTAAATCAATGTAATAACCTAACCCTTGTTTACTGACATTTATTCTAAGTCAGTGCCCTTGTTTCAAATTTGTGACATTTATGTCTTTTTTTTTATGGATTCATCCCGCTTTATGCAGAGCAGTGATGCTGAAAATGTCGGGTGTATACTTAATATAGTTTAAAATAAATAACATGTTTAGTTTTTATTGCTTTTATTGGATTCAGTAGAGGCTACTCTTACCGTAAAAGCAGGTTTCATCAAGACGCTATCGGGTCTAAAGAAAGTTGTCTTAGGACAAGACACTTGACATTCGATGCGGCGTTGAATACAATGATATTTCAATAATTTCAGATCTTTATCATTTCACAAAACATTAGAACACAAACTAAATCAAACTTGCACTCTAAAGCTCTTTAAATGACAAATAAAAACCATAAAAATATATCGACCATGCTTTTCGTTCGACTACCCCTCACCGAATTATGTCAGGGTTGACGTGTTGACCGAAACCACTGATCAAAGTACACGTGAGTACACGTCATTGATCAAGTAAAACTGTACATTGATTGTAATTATTTTAAAACATCAACAACCTCTAAAAAAATTCGGCTTAGTAAGTTATCGCCCGTATGGTCAACAGCGCGTCAGAGTGACGTCACATGCCGATGACGCGCGTCCGACCTCCCCGCTGCGACGTGCCCCACCCAACGGTCTCCGTCGAAGCGGTGAAACGAGTGCTCGGCCTATTCTGCTTCTGACTTTCATCGCGTTCACTTGCATTTGTGAAATTGCTGCCAATTGTCTTGCTTAATTGCCAAATTAATAGCCCAGCTTTGATAATTCGTAAGCGTAAAGATTAATTACTTATTGTATTTAACAGTCTCTGAATTTTAATATTATAATAACAACTTGTAAGTATTAAAGAACTGATTTCTACAACTATTTTTACTTACCCTCCTATAAAGTAATACAAGGTATGTGCACTAAATTATAAATACTAATCGTGTCGCAATTTATTACACAAAAAAATTCTATTTTCCTAATTTCTAAAATAAAATCGCCTAATTTAAAGCCAAATAGCCTAAAATGCTACTTTTTTAAAGTGTTTTTTTTGCAGTTTTTCTTTTGACAACTCCAACTAACACAAAACGAACGAAATCAACTAAAGCATTTATATTTTTTTTATAAATGGTGCATCCACCTGTTGTAGTGCGTACTAAATACAATAAAAATCTTTGTTATTGTGTGCACATGGAAGCAGAGGTATAGACCAACGCAATTATTTTTCATAAAAACATACACTATCGAGTACCTACATACATTTTTAAAACATTTAAGACTCGGAGAAGAAATGATGACAGTTTATCTACTTCGAAATGATGTCGCCCCTTTATTTTCTCAAAGTAGCCTAAACTGCGACCAGTCGCCAATCTCAATTTTTTTGGTCGCCCCGACACCCTTCGAGATAGCCTAAAAGGCGAAAATTCGCCTAAGTTGGCAGCACTGGTTACGACATGTGCACGATTATGTTTTTGACATGGAGCACACTGACATGGAGTAGAAATGTCATATGATTTGTTCGACAAAAGATTCCGCCAATTTTTAATCTGTATTTACTGTTTCTAAAACTGGTGACACACTGCGGCGGACGCGGCTCCGGACTCGTCTTGACATTGTGAGGTCAAGCGCTGCCATTGGTCTATCCTTCAGTCAACTTCCGCCAGCCCAAAGATCGACCAATGGCAGCGTTTGACCTTACAATGTCAAGACGATACCGCAGCCGCGTCCGCCTCCATCTGTCACCGGCATAAATGGGCGAGCGTTAACAGGAGATGTCAAAAAGTGGTTCGTATTGCAGCTTGATGGTTTGTGATTAAAAATTAATAATACAATGGATTTAAAAAAAAAACATTTTCTTATATTCTAGACTTGACCATGAACCACTTCCTAAAACTGGGCTCAATCTTTCTTTAGCACTCTGTATAATTAAACTTAAGTTTCTCTATAACAGGAAATTTCGGGTATTCTAGTTTAGGCCGTTTGACCTTACAATGTCAAGACGAGTCCGGAACCGCGTCCGTCGCCGTTTATATGTGCTTTTACTGTCTACTAGTTTCGGAGAAAGATGGTTTGTTTTGCTGCTCTATAATATGTACTCGATGTTCCAACCTCCAGTTCCTTCTTTCCTTTCCTTCTTCATCTATAGTTAAATATTTATGTAACTATATTCCCACATATAATATTAAGTTATAATATGTAGTTTGTATGTTGTTATAAATTATATATTTGTGTTAAAACATCAAAATTGTAACGTTGAAATTATATTTATTGGTGCAGTTGCCAGTTTGGATGATAAGAAAAGGATATGTTTTTTCCATTTTTAAAAATAAATATTCATATTTATATCAATTCTGTTTTACTCTTTGAACCCGACATTGGCGAAGTTATTTAGCGGACCATTTTCGGACGGACACAATCATCGAGGGCCTAAAAAAAAAAAGAATTTCAAACCAAATCGGAGCGTCTGTTATCGAGTATTTACTTGATCATACTTGATCAATGGTGGCTGCTGTCAGCCGCTGTCAATCTGTATGTGTCATTCATTCATTACTTCGTTCACATTCGTTCTAAAATCGTACCTAATTTTCGCTTTTGCGCTTTCGTGTTTGTAGTGGTGTTTGTTGAATTAATGTGAATTGTACGGATTTTGATGATTAGTATTTCATGATCTACATTAAAATAGTTACTTGACTGTTCGTAAAAAAAAATAGATTCACATTAAAGTGCAAAGTAATTGTTTGTATCCAACAGTTTTATTTGAAGTGCTTTTTTGTGATTTAGGTAATTTTGTGTAGCAACTGGGGCCTGGTCTAAGTTTATTGGTACGTTTTAAGCTAATCTTACTTATTGCCTTCTTTTCGGCTAGTTCGAAATCGCTCGCAACAGTAAATGGTATAAAAATAGTGTTTTTTAAAGTAAGTGACGTGTAGTCGAATCCGGTCGTTCGTGCTGTATGTATCTGTTCTAAATTATCAATATCCGGCGAACTATTGAGCTAGCATCTCGTATAGGTGCACAACTAAATCACTGAACTCGTCTAGTGAACCCATTCGTTGTGGTCTCATAATAGAATCTTTCCAATGAGTACCTTTTAAAAGATAAATATTTACCTGTTTTTGGACAGGTGTTACTGTTTACAGTATTCATTTTATTTATTATAATTGCAATAACAAAGTCAGACAATATTTATTTTAATTAGAAGTACCTATTTTAATTCACGTGGAGGCCTATGTCGAAGGGTGAGCTATGAAAAGTACATGTTTTTTAAGTGTATACGTAACACTAGGTTTAGTAAAAATTGAAATAGCCATGAGAAAGTAGTAATTAAATCTAGTAATAAAGGCCTTGATTATTAAAGAGTGGGTATCTAGTAATTGTGTCCATATTTTATTTGTATTATTTTGTTTTTAAATGAAATCCACAGCCCATAAATATCTGAGATAAAAGATTTATATAGTAATACAGCCAACAATGTTATTTTACTATTTATTGGTAAAGAAACACAAAAAAGATAGTACATGCAACAATTATAGCAATATAAGTAAGTTATAAAGAAAGTCAAATTAAAAATATATTTAAACCTTCTCAAGTTAAATTACCATGACTAAATTATTGACTTATAATTTAAAGGTACAGTTTACATTCAATTTTAGTGGGTACATACCCACTACATATGTGTATTAAGTTTTAAATAATGAAGTATGTGTGTGAAGAAAAAGAGGTTATTATTATCTAGCCATAAATAAGATAACTCTGTAGTCCCTAGTTATTAAAGTGATTATAAAATACCTACAAGGACATAATATATTAAAATAATATTTTTCCCTTAATCGCTTATTAACCATTTTCCATATACATTAATTAAAATCAACTATTATTTTTTAATTAAAAACACATTTTCATGTCAAGTCAGGTGTACCATGTTGCTATATTGTACAGTATCCAAGCATTATTCTTTAATTTTTGCTCTATTTGTTTATTCAGTTACTTGTGTCCTTTTTTTGAGGAATGTTATCTATTTCAAATTACTTCCTATGATAAACCATCTACGATTTATTTTGTTGCTATTTTGTCGCTTAACACTAAAGGTATTATTATTGCAATTTACCACCATTATTCTCCCTAAATAACCATTTGTTCCTATTTCGTTTGTTGCAGGAAATAATTACCAATGCACTTGACATACTGTAGCGCGATGACTTCGCGACAATGACGAAACATTACTCCAATGGTCACATGACATTCAATGATTACTTTATGATGTATCTAGCACGATGGAAGCGAGCTGCGGTAGTACTGCTTTTCATCTGGATAGGTGTTACTTATTTAGTCATATCACCACTCAGGTAATTCTATCATTAAACTACTATTTGATATTATGCCGATTCATAAATGAATCACCTATTTAAATCCTTGACAACTCAAGGTTGTCGTCGGTCGATCCGCGAAGCCTGCCTGAAAAACCCAGGAAACTTCTGTGCTTCTAGGCTGAGCTAGGCTGGTTATATCCATAACCATCACACCCCTACGCACAAAGGACCAAATTCAAGTCTTAAGTGCGGAAAAGGGAGTCCAGTCTCATACTCATACTCCTATTTCTGTACCTTACCAATACCATTTTTATTTATTATGGTTACTGTTGCTATGCTTTAGCAATAGACTCCTCTGACTTATATTATGATTGGGGTTCATTGGTGGTGAAGCTGTTAATCCTGGTAACAAATGAGTTGTAGTGATGGAAATGGTAGCCAATATAGGTTGATCCATGTGGCATCAATGTGGCACTAAGTTGCGCATCTCATAAATGTATCAATTCCTTTAGGGTCCTATTTGTAGAAATGAATTTATTTTATTTATTAAAATTTTATTGTTTTATCATTGCATTTTTTATGGTGTTGTGATCTTTTGTGCTTTATGTATTTTGAAGACATATTTTGAAACATTAAAATTCCAACTCGCAAACGAAATAGCAAAATCTTAAAAGAAATATTTTTGAAAAATCATTTTGTTAATTCTGCAATGGAGTAGGCTTAGGGCTACGTATTCGTTTTTCGATTGCTACTAGTGAAAACAAAATTAAACATTGGTGGTTTAGTACATAGTCATATTACTCTTTAACTAAACTCCTTTAGGTTTTTCAATTAATGAAAAGGGAGTCTATTTTTTGTAAAACTACTTAAATAACTGGCAAAATTATTGTTTTTCCTTATCAATAGTAAAAGTTACAACGCGTACTGCTTAGTAGTGGTTATTGAAATTTTAATAATTAGATATTTTTCATTTAATGCTTTTGATTTAATTGACTATTATCAACTTGTAATTTTCTATGTTTTTGGCAAATAAACCTTTAAACTTGAACTTGAAC
The DNA here is from genome assembly GCA_963576865.1 of Anania hortulata. Classification (NCBI taxonomy): domain Eukaryota; kingdom Metazoa; phylum Arthropoda; class Insecta; order Lepidoptera; family Crambidae; genus Anania; species Anania hortulata. The sequence goes on from OY756400.1 coordinate 7,556,968, forward strand.
TATTGCGTAAAAATATGGTATTTTTTTTGACATACGTTGTAAGTGTTAGTCAAAAATAAATCGATGGAAATTAAGTAGTTAATTCTCCTTATTAATTTCATTGCGAAACCTACAATCGTTTCTTAACTCCGATAACAATTGTAATGCTTCAAGTTAATACTTCACGTTACCGCAGCCACAAATACTAGGCGGAGCATGAATTGATTACGGAGTTTCGATACAATTCGGCTGCTTAAATATTGATGGCTACGAGTCACGTGCCCGATTCCTATATTAGCCATTGATTAGAAATTCATTATTATGTATTTAGTTTGGTTTCCGGCCCAGGCAAGCGACTTTCCGAAATTATATATTAAAAAATAAAGTTCGCAAGTCTTTAATAAGATGTCATAAGTTATTATGTATTTCTATTCTCATTTTTCCCTTTAGCCGATTACTGTTCAAATGTTTTTATACGTATAAAGAAAACTGTGATAGAGAAAAAAGACAAAAGCTAAGAAAAATTGGTTTCGTTTATTAAACATATTGATTGGGTACTCTTTTAATTGGGGTGGTCATCAGTAGCTGTAGCTCTAAACCAAACGATCCATGGAGCGTGGAACGTGCCTCATCCGGGAGCGCGGTAGATCGTCCAGTGCGCAAACCCTTACCCTAGTTCTAGATAATACTCTTGTTTATATTGTGACGACGTATACAGGGTTACATTGCAAAGGTGTGCCAAATCTTTAGGAGTGGCTCAGAATCTGTAACTTATCGAACTACATTTTTTTCATATTTAATTTTACCTATCCACCTTTAAAAATCGTACCCGTGGATAATTTAACTCATTCATGAAAAAATTGCACCGTATGTGCACTGCGTAAGGCCCTTGTTGGCTCGCCGTACCTACGCCTCTGATTGACTTTATTTTCAGATATTTTAAAGTTTTTTTTTTCGTAACATACGATTATTAAAAATTACGCTACGCGTTTACGACGCTTCTTTATATTGTTCCCTAGATCTTATTTTTTAAATTTGGCACCCCTTTGCAAGCGATACGTCTTCAAAAAATCTAAATTGGTCCTTCGAGCCGGACTCCTTTGTAATGTAACCCTGTGTAAGATTTTTCTACTGCCCTGGTTTCCCAAGTGGCACACCAACAAACTTTCAAGAGACGAGAGATTTAAATATTTTAATCAACAAAAGAAACATGCGGCAAGTGATAGCAAATTGTATTTTTTTTTAGATGCAATGGGAATTCAGATGAAGTGTTAGAGTTCCAGGATAGACTGAGAAGAGTTTCATCTCAATTGGAAACACTCAGACAACAGCATAGTAACCTTATTGCGCAGATAAGGAAGAGTTCTGGGTGAGTTATTTTTCTTCGTCGTTTGTCCTTGACTCATCCATCAGCTGTTTCATTCTGTCAAGTCAATAAATAGCAGTGTATGACGAATCTGTTTAAGAAGAGATTATGTTTGTTTGTTTTGGAATTATTGACGTAAGAATGCCGGAATTCTGTTATCGTCAAACAAGAATTCGCTTATGATCACTTATTACATGTAGTGATCGAAACGGCTTGAGCCTTAAATTTAAAGCCTAAGTCTTTTTTAGAGGCGGACTCATAAAGTATGAGTACTAAAAGTTGCTTACTATAAAGGGGTTACGTATTTTTAGGCTTAGGTTTTTTAAAGTTCAAACCTTTTTTGAAGACGTAAGGTGTCGTAATCTAGTCTTGTGTTTAATTAAATAAAGCTTTATGTCACTTTTGAGGTTCAGGTAGAAACGAATTATTCATAAATTAAAGTTATATGTTATGTTATTTTCATTTCAAAATCAAATAAGTATAATTGAAAAAACTTGTAGAAATGTATTGTTGATACTAGCATTGAAGTTTTTTTTTTTTAGCTTCAAGCTGCGTGAGCCGAAAGCCATAATAAGAACTAGCTTCTAAGGCTATTTAGCCTTCTACCCATCTCAAAAAAGCGGCAAATTAAAAAAATGGACTCAATGTCTCGCCTTTAGTCTTTTCTATCACAACTTACCTTGTCCCCGTCCCAGAACCTTTAAATCATATAGTGTCACGTGGTTTTCCAGTCGGCAATTTGTTACTGAACGGTTCTGAATCGGGCTAGGTCTTACAGTCCTAAGATTGTGAAACTTCGTCAACCTTTTTGTTGTTTTTAGTTCAGTACGCCTCTTTCAGATTTCTTATTTTTGAGGCACATTTAAACTTTGTATGAATTAATTTGATCCAGAAACACTTGTTTCTAATATTTTTGTATTAAATTGGAACCGCGACCCTAATAAAATCGTTAAATAGTATACAGACGTAATTCAAGGGAACGCTTTTCAACCATTTCATATTCCGATTTTATTTTAAAAAAACAATGGATGGTAACTTTTCATATTTAGATGGTATGTTTTAATATAGTGCCATTATTATGACTTATAGAAGTTTTACAAAATTTTTCTAATAGGCGTTAATAGCATATATCACTATCAGGTTTATTGCCTACCAGTCCTCCTACCCTACCGACACAGCAGTCTCGGCTAAGAGTTTTTATTTAACAAGACGTGTCAGCTATGTTAGTATCGAAAAAGGTTTGGTAAAAAAAAGCTCAGTGACATAAAATAGTTAAATTAAAACTTAGGGTGAAGTATTATTTAATAAATCTCTAACATATTTTTATTCCAAATTGTAAATGGTTGAAAAACAACGTGACTTGAAGATGCTCAGCCTTGAATCATCGCTTAAGTGTGTGATAGCGACAGTCGTTCTGGCTGCCTCTTTTGCTGATAATTATTTAAATTTTGCTATATTTCACGAGATGAGCGATTGTTAAAAAAAACTTATATACCTAACGTTATTCTTTTAAGGAATAAAATCATTGCCTGTGAATGAAAAGAACAAATATTTAACAATATTTATACACTAGTCCGACTTTAAATTACATATTTTTGGGATGTAACAGTTTGTTAGTTGTTGTAAGAGGAAAATAAGCTTGCTACATATTTTCCTTATAAATACGACTAAAGTCGTGGAAATGGGTTAAATTAAAGGTCTAGTAGTTTAGTTATTTGGCTTTCTGTTTAAATCATAATTTAATATATTTTATAAAATCTTTAGTACAACATCGTCTCTCGGATCATAGATAGTGCTGAAATTAAATTTCAGCACGATCTATGATTTTATATTTTCTGTTAATCCAACTGACGGACTAATATTTTTTTTAGGAAACTAGCCCAATAGAGTAAACTATATAAACACCCGCATTTATAAAGAAGTAATTGCTTGTTGCTAAGTAACAACTTGGCGAAGTCATAACTTCAGTATAGAATTCTTATTTTAAATATTTGTTCTATAGTCAAGATAAGTACGTTAGTTAGTTAAGTAAATGCTAAAGTAACAGCCAGTGCTTGGTGGTTGTTTTCCTCTAGCAAGACTCGTTTGCTGTGTTATGTTGCATGAGAAAATATGCTGATGAAATTGATATTCCGTTTGAAATGATAATACAAAATTACATTTTATTCTTAGCATTTTGAAGGCAAAATAATGTGAGAAGCTCTTTCTGCGTGCAGATGTCAGGGCATTTCAAGGAAGATAGGAGGGGGTCATACTTTACAGTCTTTGCAATGCGAAAACAGTAAAACCTTGATTTTGCTTGCAATGGCCTACTTGGCTCTAGATTTAGGGACTCCCAAGTCAGCCATGGCAAATCTTGTCCAGGCGGGAGTTGCTCAAAGATCGACACAAACAAATAGAAAAGGATACTAATATTTTGAGTTATTTTAATTACACCTTATAGGATGAAGTTTGCTAGAATCTTGCTGACGACGCTTAGTGCCACTTGCCACTGTCTCGCATATTTGGTGGAGCGATGCCAGCTAGTGGATACATCATTTGAACTGTAGCCGATTTAAGACGCCTTACGACAGGTTTCGTTTATAAGACCGTATACCAGTACCTTACCAGACCCGCGTGTCGACGACGTAAGAGGTTGTTGTGGGCGTAATCTTTGCTTTTAGCTAATAAATAAAAATATATTATTAAAAAAAATATCGATGTCATCTATAATAAAAACAATCGCTTCGAAACATTCCATTTTGAAACAATTCTACAACAATACGTAGGTAAACTACCGCTCAAACCATAAAAAATCGTGTTCTAAGCATGTTCTTAATTCTTGAGTAAAGGAATTGGTGACTATTACTTGGCGAAGAATTGTAACTTTTGACAGTTCTAACATCACTCAATTACTTCACTAGAAAAACAAAATCTTTGCTTAGCAATTACTTTTACTCAAGTAATTTCTTAGAACTGTCTATAAATACGGGTGTAAGCCTTCTTTAAGAAAAATATTACGAACTACGAAACATTATTTATACTTATTTGATTTCAGTTTAAATGGTAACTTTAAGGACATTGACACAGGGGCCTTGTTCCTAGAGACGGGACAAGGGCCCACGGAAGACTATGAGAATCTCAGGAGGAGGGTATTCTCCAACACAAAAGAGCTGTGGTACTACATCAACCACGAGTTAAGCAAAGTATTGTACGACGACAACAAAGCGGAGAAGATAAAAGCAATATTGGACCAAGTAGCTGATAGGAAAAGGTTGGGATAATAGGCTGAAATTATTTACAAACTTTCAATCATATGATCACATTTAATTACAAAAAATAAGTTAAGGCAGGATTCAAGTTCAAACTTTGATAATTTCTCATAAAAATAATCTAGTATCTATAGTACCGTACGAAAGTTTAATGAAAAATAAACAGGAGTATTCCTGTAACTTTTGAGGTATTCATTTAACGTAAAAATGCCTTAAGGGGGTCAACGTCAAGCCAGCACTTCTTGGGTTCTACCGCTCAAATACAGCAACTTTTTCTATGTAGCCAACATAGAAATAATCGAAAAAACGACCGAATATTTGTTTTTGGGAATTCGATATTAGTCCCCTAGTAAAAGTTGTTGTATTTGAGCACCAGAATCAGCCCGTCGGAGGTTTTGCGTTTCAATGAAACCGTGTAGATATATTTTAAAATTACTTACAGAATCTTGAAATTGTTCATAATTAACAATTACACGCTGCAAAAGATAAGATCGTGTGCATGTCAAAATATACATATTTGCTTTTAAGTTTTGCAATAGATAGATAGATACTCTTTATTGTACACCACACAAAACAAACAAATCACAGGAAAGTAAATACTTAGTGAATAGCACAATTTAGGCGGTCTTATCGCTGGAAGCGATCTTTTCCAGACAACCTTCAGGTAGAGGAAAGTTTTAAGTTTTGCAATATAAAATCGAAAACGAATTGGCTTTGATTTATAACATTTAAGCATCATTTTACATACGTAGGTAATGCATGCTTGCGTAATTGATAGTAAACATATGAATTATGTTATGAATCCGTATGGGTCATGTTGGCGGAGTAAATTAAAAAGATTGGGCTTCCAAAATTCAAGAGACACTTGTGCACACTACTGTGATCGACCGAGGTCGATAGTTGGATCGGTTTTTAATTACTATGAGTACCAACATATGTTAATGCGCACACTGAGAAGATTTGTAATCAGGCGATATTCAAAGTAATTAGAGAAGTGCCGACTACGACTTTGGCCGACATGCCGATAATGGTTTCGGTGCTTTCGGCAATTTCCGGGATCCTTCGTTTACAGCTGATATCGCACCATCTGATATCGCACCAAAGTCGCAACCGCCGCTTGCGAGCGTATTGTTTGTTTTATTTACTTTTGCATTCTGTCTGGATTTTTGCTTGGGTCAGAGCGGTGTTTCAGTGTAAAAATAAAACAATACTGTGATAGTTCATTTAAATGAAATACTACAATAACAAAATAATCATGTCAAAAAGTAAGAAGCCGATAAGTCACCGACAGTCGGCTTTACCGACAAGTCGGAACATTTCTAATACTAATTTAATGATCGATCCAAAAAAAGTCTGTAGTCACCAGGCTCTTAATGCTAGAAACCTGTTTAAAATATAGTTTACCTTTGCAGATCTTTGTTATCCGACCAAGAAAAGCTTCCAGAACTGGACGGCTACCACGAATGGCGGCAGCTAGAGGCTGCCAACGTCTCCGATCTCGTGCAACGGAGACTACACCACCTGCAGAATCCGTCTGACTGCAGAGACGCGAGGAAACTTATCTGCAACTTGAACAAGGTAAATTTATACTACGCCTTTACTTATGTGTGTACATAGATCGTCTATCATCATTTAACAGTCTTCGACTTCTGAGAAGGCCTCTGCCATTGACCTTCAGCGTGAATGATCTACAGTCTACAGCAGCCAGCATATGTTGCATACTTCTTCTTCTTCATCTATACGGTCAATCCCGGTTGCGTCCAAAGCTATTGCTTTGGAGCCCAGGGTCCGCTTTCCTTGATTTACTCCTCCACTTCGCACGGTCTTGAGCGTCTCTAGTTGTGAGATCATTGGCACGCATGTCAGCCCTCACAACGTCAAGCCAGCATTTCTTGGGTCTACCCCTTTTGCCAGGACCTGGCGGTGGCGGCATGGCCAGACATTTGTTTCCTACGTAGCTTGCCGGTTTCCGCAAAACATGGCCGTACCAGCGTAGGCGACTCTCCTGCAGTTTGTCTGCAATATCACGGACACGAAGGCTACCGCGGATGCGCGAGTTCCTCACGCGGTCCTTTCGCGTGACTCCGCACATCCACCGCAGCATATTCATCTCCGTGACACGCAGCTCCTGCTTGTGTCGCTCAAGTAGCGGCCATGCTTCGCTGCCATATAAAAGGACAGGCCTAATGATGGACTTATAGATCTGTCCTTTAAGCTTAACCGGCATTCTGGGGTCACAAATGATACCAGTCACCTCTCGCCATTTGGCCCACGCAGCAGCAATGCATGCTTTGACGTCGCAATCGATGTCTCCCGACGCGTGAAGTACAGATCCAAGGGATTTGAACTGTTCTTGCGCTCGACCTTGTCTCCGCCTATGCGAACGGGCGTTGGATCTGTAGAGTTACAGGCCAGGTACTCGGTCTTCGCCACATTGAGTTTCAGACCACCGCTCTCAAGCGACTGCTTCCACTCGTTCACCCGTCTCACCAGCTTGCCCCTGTCTGCGTCCACCAGTGCGATATCGTCAGCATACATCAGCAGCCATGGTGGCTGCTCATGTGAGTCTCTGATGCTGTCTGACACAACGTCTAATATCACACTGAACAGAAACGGGCTGAGGACGGAGCCCTGGTGTACTCCGACGGTGATGGGGAACGGTTTGGTGTCGCCAACAGAGGTCCGAACCACAGAATCGGAGCTGCGGTACATGTCTCGAATAATGCCAATATCTGCCTCGGGGACCCCTTTGGATCTCAGTGCCCACCAGATCACCACTCGAGGGACACAGTCGAAGGCCTTCTGCAGATCAAGAAAGAGCAAGTGCAGAGGCGTGTTCTTCGTCCTGTATCTCTCCATGACGGTCCTTAGGGCGAAAACAGGGTCCATAGTACCGTTGCCAGGACGAAACCCATATTGACACTCCGAGACATCAGACTCCTGTCGGATCCGGGAGTCCACAATCCGCTCAAGGAGCTTCATGGTGTGGGACATGACCTTTATACCGCGGTAGTTGCCGCACTCTTGCACTGATCCCTTGCCTTTGAAGACCGGAGTAATAATACTCATTCTCCATTGGCTCGGAATATGTTGCATACTCTTTCTTTTAAACTTTCTTTTAAATTATTGATTATAATAAGTAATGATATCAGTGTCTTCTAATAACAGATGTCGCAGAGGTAAGTTATCTGCAGCTAAACTTATTATCGAACTAACTAATTTAGCATCGAACAAGTTCTAAGTTAGATCATTGGTGTGACAATCATATAATTTTACGCCTGTTAACCTGCCTAGAGGTCTCGTGATTCGAAGGTTGCAGGTCAGTTTTCGTTTTTAATTGTATGTCTGTTGTGATTTTAATTTCTATAATTGTCAGGGCCTAATCTCTGTCCGTGAATGAGATTTCAAGTGATCGTAATGCGATGCATGTAGGTAACGCGCGTTGCATGATGTTATCGTAACAGTTCACCGAATCGTTGTTTTATTACTACATAATTGTGTGTTCCGTCGTCACGCTCGTGCCCGTGGTCCATTACTCGTGTACCGCAGCATGTGTCTCTTAATTCGTTTATGATTGAACGAAATTATTTATATATCATCAAAAGCGGATTTAATGTTACATACGTTTTACAAATGAGCAATCAGCTTAAAACTTGTTCGTTACCAACTTTAGCTTTTCCTAGATGCCTGGCATGAGTTTTGCAAACAAGTACTTACTTACGTAATATAATTACGTAAGTATATGTTTATAATACAAACGTATTATAAACGTACGTATGTCCATATCGTATTTTGAGTAAATTTTAAATATCAATATTGCTTCTTTTTTGCTATATTTCAAAACCTGCAGTTGAAATGTTTTTGTTTAAACTCAACAAAGTTTCTTTCAAAGGCTATAAAAACAACTATAACAATTTATTATTCTATAATGTGGTCACTTAGGCATTACAAGTTTTACTTTTGCACCACTTAATTTATCCTAAGTAAAAATGTTTTGAGGTAAGGAACTGAAAAATCTTTAATTTAAAAAAAACTCGAAGCATTAACAAAATTAGTTACATATGATCAAATACTTCAAAATCAGACCTTCTAATTTAATTGACACTCAAGCATAGAGATTGCGCACACAGCAATACTGTAAGGTAAACCTCTCGCCCTAAATGATTCACTTTGGTTATAATTATCTCGGCAAACAAATGCACCCGCTACGCGTTTGTCACGCTACGCAAATATGTCGGTCATCGACTTGGTTTCGTAACGAAAACAACACAACAAAGGGGATTATAACGTAAAACGGTACCATAACATAAAACATCAAAGTTTTTAACGTTTGAGAAATAAATTTACCAAAGTTATATTGGAGCGAGAATATTTCTTCTGTTTTTGTTTGTAGTCTTTAATGTTATTTTTACAGCTTTCGTCAAAGCGACTCAATAACTATTAAAATAATCACTTTTTCTGTAATAATCTATATATATATACAATTTTTAAAAAAACAGCCCAGCTGTTCTTGACTTATAAATGGTGTAACTAGTTACTAGTTACACCATTTATAAGTCAAGAACAGCTGGGCTGATTTTTTATATTTATGTTTTTTTGGATTTGTCTCCGTCCCGAATAGCATAATAACTATTAAAACATCGGAAAAAATCACAAAAAAAGTATGAAGAGGCGGTACGAAGTTCGCCGGGAGAGCTAGTAATAAATAAAAAAAATCTTGTAGATTTTATAGCGTTCAAAAGTTTTGACATTACAACAGTATTATCTTGTTAGTATATCACATCTTTTATGTGACGTTAATTAGCTTTATTGGTTGTTTTTATTGAACCGTTTGTTATTCGCATTGGGTTATTCCGGCACAAAATTCCCACAATTGTAAAATTTTGCACCGTTAGAGGTTTCGTAACATGAGTCAGACAATATCGGATTTTGTGTGTTATCGAGTTTGTTGTATGAATTTGGAGCGAACTGTACTCGTGTTGTTTCAATTAGCAGAACAGACACTGTTATCTGTTTGTCAAGTCGGTGTACTACGACTACGAGACACCTGCAGAAGTGCACTGTGCAGACAGTATGCGGTTTGCTTAAGAGGCTTTTGTTCCTTATCAATCTTCTCATGTTGTTTATCGCTTGAAGCGTATCAATCTTTTGTTGTTTACACTAACGCTTACTATGATTAGGTAAAGTTTTCAAATATAGTATGAGTAATTGGGAAATGTAGAAAATGTAGCATGATTTTCAACCGACTTCGATAAATTCGCACAAAGAAATTTCTAAATGGCGTTTTTGTTATGTAAGACCAAGATATAACTTAATACGGGACCTTCAATTTTGAAAATTGAAAATTTTGAAAAAAAAAAGGGCATATATTGAAGTTCGCCTCATTTAAATTTTATCTATCATACCCTTATAACAGAAGAAGTACCTAGTTCCAAAGATTACCTACTATATGTATATGTCGTGGCCAGATCGTAAAATTGATCATTTCATGATGTCACCAATCTTTTTTTAAAATGGTGGTATTTCATGATATAGAACAGAACCCGCTGCTTACATCAGGAAGTGGTCTGGCCAGATCTATGAATACTTAGCGTTTGACGATATAAGCAGCTAAACTCACGACTACTTCATAAAATGGTCAAACATTAGTGATCATATCGTAAAATCGTTACATTAACCACCAGTAGAGGCGCTAATGTTGCTTTGTTTTTGTGATGAATAATAGCGGCGGACAAATACTTTATTCCGAAAGTGAATTATAATGTGTAAATCGAAGGTGAAAGTGCAGTGGAATATTGTTACAACCACAGGCTAGGCAGTTGTTATAAAAGTCACTCAAAAAACGAGTGCAACGTCAAAAAATCAAGGAGTCCGGATCGTACTTTGAGAGGTTAGTTAAGTTATTTAGCTATTCAAGTGTTTTTATTTATTAGTTTTGTTTAAAAATAATAACTATTTAAAATGTTTAATTTATCTATCGACCAAGATTACAAATATTAAACAAATTCACGTAACTTGTTAACGTATTTTTATTTTAATGATATGGCCAAACGTGGATTGACATTTCATCGAATGTTGACGTTTAAACGATATGGTCAGTTTGATTTGGCTATACCATGAAATACTACCATTTTATGAAATGATCGATTACATCATGAATTGGTCAATTTTACGATCTGGCTACGACATATACATTTAAACCTACATCAATAATGTAAGTTACTAACAAATAACTTTACCTTTTCATAATATTACTTAGTAGGTGTAGTATGTATATTTTATATTTCAAGGTAATCAGATAGACTAGAGCTCGAGTGCTCTTCATAGTCAATGTTTGTTCGGTATATAAACTAATGTTTGTCCACTTATCTATTTTGTGAACACTACGTCGGGAATAATAATACCGCGTAATACAGAATTTCTGTATTAGATCTCGTTTAAAAAAATACAATAGACAACTACATACAATTTTGCTTTTGTAAGTAAAACATAAAACTCTACTATCAAGCAAAAATACGTAAAAATGTTTACTGCAAATCCTTGCCTTAGCGAGTTAACACCATAACACCTATCTAAGAACTATAAATATAAATCACTAACCTGCAACTGCATTTGAATCGATCGAACCGTTTCGGAGGTAAATGGCAACATTCGAGTGCTGCTGTGTGTTTGTGTGCACAAACAGACAAACAATCAAACAACAAGCGCGTGTCGTAACCAGCACTGCCATCTATTGATGGCAAATCCGTAGCCGCATCATACTATTTCCATTGCATTATACTAAGTATTCTTACTATGATTAGAACTCGAAAAACATATTTTTTAGTTTGATCGAAGCGTGTATACTAACTAATATTGTGAATGCAACACCAACTCTGTCTTTCTGTCTGTAACGTTTTCACGCCTTAACCGCCTTACTAATTTTGGTGAATTTTAGTATAAAGATAGATAAGACTTTGGAAAAGAACATAGGCTACCTTTTGTCTTGAAAGCTGAACCGATTTTGATAAAATTTTGCACGGATAAATGTTTAAACCCTACTTAAGCTTAACCTCCTAAGCAAGTATAAAATAGGGTGTGACAAACCGTATTCCACTCAGGTGAGTTTGTCATATCTGCTACAATCTCAAAGAAGTTCTATTTCAACTTAACAATATAATATTTAATAACACGTTTTTTTTTTATAATCGCGATCCTTCTTTACTTAGAAAAAAAATGGGGGTTACCCCCAACCCCTCCCCCCTTCCTGCCTACAGCCTTGCTTGGTGAGGCTGGAAAATGTAAAGCGTAATGTTTGTTCCAGGGCTGCGGCTTCGGCTGCCAGCTGCACCACATAGTGTACTGCCTGATATTTGCGTACGCCACAGAGCGGACGCTAATCCTCAACTCCAAGGGCTGGCGGTATAACAACAAGGGCTGGGACTACGTGTTCCATCCTATATCGGAGAGCTGTACCACGGCGTATGACGATAAAGTCATGCAGTGGCCAGGCAAGTATAGCTCTTAATAACCATCCTTTCGAAGTCCACCACTGGACATAGGCCTCCCCTATTGAACGCAGCAGCGGTAGGCTCTTAGCCGTTTGCATCCAGGGATTTACCACAACCTTGACTAGATTGTCTGTCCACCGAGTATTAGCCACACTGCTTACAGCTCGATTTATTATGACAAATTTTTTAGACCTTTCTGTCCCACCACAAATGCCTCCCCAAACCTCATTTATGCCTTTCGGACTTTGACTTTTTGATTTTGACTATGATATATTTTTTTACATTGCATTTTTTTTTAAATGCAACGAAAGTACTTAATAAAGTGATAAAAGCACCAAACATAATATTATGCTGTGTAGAGATTACAAAGCACCGTTTACCAAAAAGTTGTATAGCAAGCAAGCTAATATAGATTATTTCAATCTATATCTATCCATGTCCTAGTTTTATTAATGAGTAATTTTCATTCAGCTGACTGTACTTTTTCTAAGAAATGTTAAGAAAATAGTATTCAATAACTGGCGTGTCAATATGTTTTTGTTTGATTTCAGTGTCCTACGATGCGAAGGTTGTGTCATTGCCATTCATAGATTCAATATCGCAGAAGCCCAAGTTCTTACCTCTAGCCATACCAAAAGATCTGGCACATAGGTAAGTACTATGATCATCAGTTAGCCTAACCACCAAAATAAGGATTATGTTTATTTAGTTAGTTCAATTTAAACAGTTTTCCTTCTTGCTCTCGACCTCGATTTATTGATTTATTAACAAACATTTACCTCGGTTTGTTTAATTGTGTAACACAAAGATAATGTTGGCTTTACTAGTCTTCAAAGTGCACAGTTAAATGTTAACAAAAAAGTACAATTGAGTATGAAAATAAACTTTGAAGGTAGATTGATTGAGTCGGGGCGCGTGAGTTGCCGACTTGTATCGTACTCAAGTAAAGGAAGAGAGAGTAGAGTAGAGAGTAAGGAGTATCTCATTTTTAGGCTAGTTTCACAGTAGCGTGTGGTCCTCCAAAGCGGACACGCGATAGATAATAATTTTACACATCATGTCTTCTGTCAGTTAAAGCCTAATGTTTAAATAGTAAATAAATACATCCAACAAGCAATCACACCAAAGCAAAGCTTGTTCGCGACTAGTAAACGTATAAACATGCTTACCTAAATACATCCATGATTTAAGTACAAATGTAATGATAGTGCTCATTACAAAAAAAATCCTTGCGACATTCGACCCCGCACCTAATTTTGTAGTCTAGATCAAGATCCACTAGAACAGTGCTTCTCAAACTTTTTCAGGGGCGGACCCCTTACGCCAAATATCTATAATCCGCGGACCCCTAAAGCACTATTACTTTTTTTGCCCTACTCTGTTATAGGTTGACTGACCCCTGGTGGTCTGGGGACCAGGGACTGTATATCGATATATATATGTATAGTACCAGTATAAATATAAAATTTATAAGTATCATAGGTATGTAATTTAGCACTAATATTTTTCTACTTAAAAGTGAAAGCTATAGGCTTATTGAATATCTGTTGTTGTAATTTTATATCTTGTAATTTATAAGCTAAATATAAAGGTAAAGGTAGACGTCATACAGAATTTTTTTCCCATATTTATATCGGTATACAGTTCCTGCTGGGGACCACAGTTTGAGAAACACTGCGCTAGACCACACGCGATGTTCAAGTGGTTAGTGGCCATGGTAATGTGTGTGGCGTGTCCAGGATAGTTCGTTTCAACGGGGACCCGGCGTCGTGGTGGATCGGGCAGATGCTCAAGTATATCCTGAAGCCGCGCGCCACGCTGCAGAAGGCCATAAACGAAACGGTTGCCAAGATGAACTTCAAGACTCCTATTGTGGGGTGAGTTTTTTCAAATCTTTATATACGTAGTCATTTATTGCGTCGTAAGCAGTGATCGGAATAGGGTGACTATTTACCTAAACTTTGTAATGCGACATAATATAGAGTTGTTAAAACCACCAAATTTCCTGGTTACCTGAAAAATACCAAAAATATAAATTTTTATTATTAACTTTCTAAACCTTAATCTAAACCCCTAAAGTATTTTTCACTAATATAAAATCTGTTAATACATTTGCATTGGATTTTAAACATTATTACAGCGGAATAATTTTTAATTGGTTGTCTTTTTTAGAACCCAATCTCTGCTTTTGCTCGTGTCTGTACAAATACATTTTCATGAGAACATCGAATCTAAAAATAAAAACTGTCGCTCACTAAACGACCAATCAGCTGTTACAATTTGTATTGTGTTTTTTTTTCTTGACATTTTGGTATTCCCATACGAAAAGTTGTATTTGTGTACCAGAATCACCGCCTAATCATAGGCATTGAGTTATTTTAAATACACCTTATTTGTATTCGCTATGTGCAAAGTGGGTAGTGGGGGCCGTCAAATCGATCGCAGCACACAATCTGGCAGAAATGTGAAATAACTCTGGACTGTTTATGTGTCAAATTGCTATATTTCCATAGAATTTCATACTTACGTTATTAGGTATTTTTAAGTAAACACGTTAAAATTCGCGATATGGGTCACAGTACGTGTTCTGTTTTAAGGTGTAGAAACAATGGGAAAAACAGTTCGTGCATGTTTTATTCGTTTCCAACATCAAGATGGAAATTGAAGCAAAGATTAAATGGATAGCTGCTGTGAAAAGAATAAAGTTTGTAGGAAGTTTGTGCCACAGACGTTTGTCTTAAGATCACAGCTCTTATTAAGTAGCTTTGTCTGTTGGTTCTAAGCTCTTCAAAGTCTCTCACATGCTGTACTTATACAATTTTTTTCCCTTTTTGCACAGTTTGAGGCTGGAAAGTTATATCATGTTGTATCGATTTAAATCCCGTTCGTATTATAACATTCATATTTTAGTTCGAGTAAGAAAATCACTTATTATAATATGCACAAACTTTTTAGATATTTACATCTAATTTCGAAGAACAACAATCCGAAAATCATTCTTAAACCATCCAGTTGCCATAATTTGAGAGATCTTAAGTCCACAATACTTGTGGTCACTAGGGGCGCTGTCATCGCGCACACAGCGAATACGTTATAGTAGTCGACTTAGTCATCATCATCATCATCATTTCAGCCATAGGAAGTCCACTGCTGAACATAGGCCTCCCCCAATAATCTATCATCGGGGGGGATTGCCAATACTCGCCACCCTTGGCAGGCGGGTTGGCGAGCGCAGTTTTTATAAGATTTCGCATGAAGACACCGCTGCCCGTCTCGTGCTTCAGGAAGTAGTCGCCTCTTAAGACACGCCTCCTGTTAGCGGTGTAAAAGTGTATTCTTTACGGCCGTCCCTACGCGGCACTTAGTCGACTTAGTGTATTAATCTAACTAATCTTATTTGTTTACTTACACTAATCAAAGTTTCTAAAAAACAAAATCTTACAACAAATAGGTCAATCCAAATATAAAATAACTGAATGTATTTTCGTATCAAGCAGTTTAATCCATTTAATGTTCAGCGTTAATTTCGTTTGTTTAATTTGCCCGGTCGCGCTCAATCAATGCAATAAACCGCGGCGTGTAGTTTATGGCGCGTTTGATTACGTTAGTCATACAATTTTATGCATGGCCGTGTGAATTTAAGACTATAATAAGCTGTAGGTCGCACGTTTATAATACTAGACCGTGAGTCAGACTAGTTTCAATGGGAAAATAGTTTTTAAACACCTGCAACAACAACACAACATCCTACCATCAATCTGCTTTTGGCTCGCGTCTTTTTGGCTATTTTTTTGGGTAGTAGAAGATATTTAAATAAAAAACGGACTGTATTATAGTATACGTAAAAGAGTATAATTAGAGATAAATTGTAGTAAAACACAGTGACCGCACACTTCGAAGGTAATGAAGGGAGAGAATGAATTGATATTCGCTTGCGAACCGAACGTTGCTCGCCGTCGGTTGCCCCCGTTCACCGATCCTCGTTCACCAGCCCTCGGTCTGTGGTACTATACCCATGCGTGGAAAATGGCCCAAAACATCTAATGGTTTCTAAGTACAGTCAACGGCTTATCAACTTGCTACGAAATGACAAATTACTTCAACAGATTTTTAAAATAAAGTCGAACTAATAGAGTTGTGTTAAGAAAATTGGATGTTTTGTTTGTATTATAATAATAAGTCTTTGGTTGTACATATAAAGAGACACCTAGTCGTAGCACTCACAGGCCCGCAGACCATTTTAGAATGCATGTAAAACCACCATGATTATTTAATGCAAAAAGGTCACGCAAGTCTTTAATTATTTTAATCTACGCTTTAACTTTGATAGTCTGTCTCTTTTCATACACTGAGGAGAAAAAGAGAGAACTTAGTTTGGTGTGGAACAACAGAATCTGTACTCTAATTGTGCGTTATATTAGGTTCCTGCTTTAGTTATATTGATAAACCATTGTCAAACACCTATTTCGCGACAGAGCGCTGGACTCATATTTAAACACTTTTTTTTAAAACAAAATGATGCTTATAAACTCTTTTCTGTCTTTAATTAAGCTTCCGTGTGTTGTCGTGAAACTTAGCCTTGAGAAATAAAAATATTGGACAACATCACATACATTATAACATTACTCTGTCATCATATCTCTCATAGATGATTACCATATGGTAAGTAGCCAAAGCACTTGTGTTATAGAAATGATACAACGACGGTAACACAACACCTAGAGAGACAGTATAAAAGTTATATTTCTACATTGACCTACCGGGCATCGACCCCGGACCTCAGAGATAGCGACACCAAGTCGGCTATGCTCTCCTCTCGGCTACGAAGATCGCCGAAGTGGAGTTGGCGTTCATCATCATTGGCGAATTAATGTTGATGATTTATAAATTTCGATTTCGGGGGGTTTTCTTTTAAATTCCATATGTAATTCCAGAGTACACATACGAAGGACAGATAAAGTGGGCACGGAAGCGGCGTTCCACCACATACACGAGTACATGACGCACGTCAAGGACTACTACGACCAGCTGGCGCTCACGCGCGCCGTCGACGTGCGGCGCGTCTACCTCGCCACGGACGACGCTAATGTAAGTGGAATTGGATAGAAAAATAATGAACACGTATTTTTTATTATATCAATGAAACAAAAAATGATAACCCGTTAATGTTCCGCATGACGTCACGCCGTGTGACACTTTTTAGCAAGGCATGACGTCACGTGCAACCATTTCTAAACTTTGACGCGCTTTAATTTCGTATTTTTTTGTTTGATTGACAAAACAAATTTTTTTTTAAATATTCTAACTGACGGACTAAATAGTACAAGTTTTTATACCCAGTAAACTACCCTATTGCATTTTCGAATGGAGAAACCTTTTCATTTTAACAGATACGAGACATATTCATGTGATTTTTCTGAAATGTTGAGTGCATTCAGTGGCGGATTTATACATTAGCCGCCAGTAGGTTATTAACATTTTTCCGCCCCTACTGACCTCTGCGTTACGTTACCCTAGTTCAAAATCACAAAAGTGTCAACTGACATCACTGGTTGATTGGTGCTTTGTAGCACGGTTGTTGAAAATTGGCCGGCCTTACCGATAAGATTGGCACGAGTGCCTCGCGCCGGTCTAGGCGGTTCATTTGTCGTGTCTGGGTTGTTTTCCGTGTCATTAAGTGTCCTTGAAGCTCGAGCTCGAAGGCTTTGTTGCGGTAATGGCACGTGCTCCAGTGTTTTGGTCTCGCAGTGGGGTTGGACAGTAGATCCGGCTGCATGGGCCGGCCATTACATGTAATGGGGCGATATTATTAAGATAGTTGTGATGCCGTTGTCAGCACGAGCGAATATGCGACGCGCTAAACTGGTAAGAAATTCTTCCACTGACATGTCCCGAGCAGTGACTTCGTTTCGGACGAATCGATTAAACTCGCTTTATTAACTTTTTCGTTACACAAAAAATCGATCGGATTTTATTAGGGCGCATCACTATAACTGTCAAAAGTGAACTGTCACAGAACTCCTTTAGTCTTGAAATTAGTAAAGTTACAAGTGAAACCAATAAAAACGTGTTAAAAATTAGATTCCGTTTCCAGCAGGTATTGTTGATGTGCCTCGTAAAATAATCCTAATCGGTAAAAGTCACTTGACAAACCCTTAGGTAAAAATTGCTTGTTAGACCATGAAGCAAAAAAACATTATCACACTGTACTAACTGTAACAAGCAATATGTCATTTTGAATAGAACTGCTAATAAAAGCATAGTGCTAATTGATTCTCATCAGTCTAACTACACAATGTAAGCCTCGGGCGTGTAACATTGACTTATATTGTTTCACATTGTAATTGATCACTCTATTGTATTTCGAAATTGGCAATAAAATTTCAATTGAAATTGTTATTTGATGTATAAATTTGCTACACCTTGTTGTGTTATTCTCTATTCAGGGTTATTTTTATTATGCACTTAAAACTTGATTCTGCGGTTAAAATACAACCTACTACTAGTAACTACTAAAAGGATAGAAGTTATAATTTCCTGTATAATTTCCAGGTGTTAGAAGACGCACGCAAGAAGTTCCCCGAGTACGAGTTCCTGGGCGACCCGTCAATCGCGAAGACGGCCGCCACGCACCGCCGCTACACGCCGCTGTCGCTCACGGGGCTGCTGGTGGACCTGCACATGCTGTCCATGTGCGATTATATCGTCTGCACTTTCAGTAGCCAGGTAATTTGGGTTATTGTAACAATAGTTGACGACCGTGGTTCGCGCCCCGGACTACAAAGCCAGCGGTTGCGGGTTCGGATCCCGCAAGGGGCAAATGTTTGTGTGACGAGCACGAGCATTTGTACCTAAGTCATGGATGTTTATAAATGTATTAAAGTATGTTTATTCGTTATCTAGTCGCCATAGTACGAGCTTTGCTTAGTTTGGGGTTAGATAATTGGTGTGATTGTGAAAACAATTTATTTATTCATCGTTTGGTTCCCAAATTCCCAAATTCATTAAATTGAGGTTCTTGACGACTTTTGTAGCCGAGAGGCGACCATACCTGGACTTGGTGTCGCTATCTTTGATAACTTTTCTATATTGCCTCGGGTCTGGGTGTTGTAGTACCGTCGTTGTTTCTGATTTCCGTAACACAAGTGGTTTGGCTACTTACTTACCATAAAAACAGAGCAATGTATGTTGTCCAATATTTATTAAATTTTCTATATCTGGCCAACGAAAACTAAAGTAGACCATAGACCTGGATTTAGGTGAATTCGTTTTATATATGGCCAATAAAAGCTAAAACAGACCAAAGATCTAGATTTTTGAGATAGTTGTAAATCTGTCCAATTAAAGGTAAAACTGACCATAGACCTGAATTTTTATAACTGAGTTGTATATCTGGCCAATGAAAGTTAAATCAGACAATCATCATCATCATCATTTTAGCCATGGACGTCCACTGCTGAACACAGGCTCCAATGACTTTCATCGGAAGGGATTGCCAATACTGGCCACGCTCGGCAGGCGGGTTGGCGAGCGCAGTTTTTTTATAACATTTCGCACGCAGATGCTGCTGCCCGTCTCGTGCTACAGGAATTAGTCGCCTCTTACGACACGCCTCCTGTTGGCGGTGAGGAAGCGTATTCTTTACGGCTGTCCCCGCACGGCAATCGGACAATAGTCCCGGATTTTGATGAATAAGTTGTAAATCTGTCCAACGAAAGTTTAAACAGACTATACCTGGATTTTGATAATTTATTCCTCTGCAACACCAGCGAAAAGAATTAAAAAAATATTCAGGAGCAATCACTCATTCGTTTGTCCAATAAAAATAGGGAATATCAGATCATTAGGCACGATCTTTTCGGTCTGCGTCCCCAGGTCGGGCGGGTGGCGTACGAGATGATGCAGACGAACCGCGTGGACGCGTCGAACGCGTTCTTCTCGCTCGACGACATCTACTACTTCGGGGGACAGAACGCGCACGACCGCGCCGCCGTGCTGCCGCACGCGCCCGCCGCGCGCCAGGACCTCGCCCTACAGGTACCCGCCGCCGCACACTGCGCCCCCTGCGCATACTGCGCCACATGCATCTAGTGTGCTCCCTGCGCCCCCTGCGCATACTGCGCCCCTGCATACCCCACCCACTGTGCATACTGCGCCCCCTGCGCATACTGCGCCCACTGTGCATACCCCAACCACTGTGCATACTGCGCCCCCTGCGCATACTGCGCTCACTGTACCTACTGCACCCTGTCAGCACCTACTGCACTCTCTATCTGCATCTACTGCACCCTCTGTCTGCATCTACTGCACCCTCTGACTGCACTCACTGCACCAGAGGGTGAGACCGGTCTGGACCTACTGCCCCCACTGCACCTACTGAACCCATTGCACTTACTTACACCTGTTGCACCCCCTGAAACCACTGCACCTAACTGCACGTATTACAGTCCCTGCACTTACTGCAATCCTTGCGCCTATTGCACCCACTACACTCCCTGCACCTACTGCAACTATTGCACCCACTGCATCTACTGCACTCACTGTACCCACTACACCTATAGCACTCATTGTACTCACTACACCTACGAGCTTACGAGCTGTTGTATGTACACCTGTAATATGCATGAGGTAGCAAAAAATATAGGGTGAATTTTTATTATTGTAAAATACTTAAGGGTTTGTATACACTCACGATTACAAACAATTTCACATAATAAACTGGTTGTCTTAATTTTGTTTGTGTGCGAAAAGTATTTCTTGACTTTCGTCAAATAGCAGTCGAAAAAGGTACACTAACAAAATCAAGTTAGATAAGTAGTAAGTTTCTTGGGCAAAGATGTTTGTTATCATGAGTATCCAAACCCTTCAGTATTTTACACTACTAAAATTTTACCTGATAACAACACGACTGAAAAATGATTACTTATTTTATTGTTTAAAAATATGAATGTTTGTTTGTTTAGGTTGGGGACCTGATCGGTATAGCGGGTAACCACTGGAACGGTTACGGTCGGGGCACGAATAAACGAACCAACGTGGTGAGTGAAAATACGCATGGAAAACTACGTTTATAAATAACTAGCTGTGTCCCAGCGAACTTCGTACCGCCTTCTCATTAATTTTTTTCATGAATTTTTCGGCGGATACAAATCTAACAAATCATCATATTTCAGCCATAGGACGTCCACTGCTGAATACAGGCCTCCCCCAACGATCTATCAGGAGAGCGGGGGGATTGCCTTTACTTGCCACGCTTGGCAGGCGGGTTGGCGAGCGCAGTTTTTATAATATTTCTAACGTAGACGCTGCTGCCCGTCTCGTGCTACATGACTTAGTAGCTTCTTAAGACACGCCACCTGTTGACGGTGGGGAAGTGTATTTTTTACGGCCGTTCCCACACGACACGCCGACACGGCAAGCCAACAAATCAGATCATACAAATCGGTCCAGCCAAGCCGATCTTGATTTATAAATGGTGTAACTAACCTAACTTTTTAAACTGGCAGCGCCCGTCGCCCGTAACCAGTAGATTATTCGGCCATGTTAAAATCTTATAAGAATGCATCGGCTTGCACGGCCAATAGTATACTACTAAGAGACTTATTGTGACACCGATCCAATTTATTGTTTTGTAAATCAAACATTTTTTTTTTCTAAAAATGTATTTCTATTTCAGAACGGCCTAGTTCCCTGGTATAAGACTGCGGACCACCTCGTGTTGTACCCCTTCCCTGAGTATAAGGAGGTGCCTTTGTACTCCGACACTCGGCAGAAAGAGTTATAGAAGTTAGCCATCTAGAGTGAACAATTGAGGTAGTACATTTAGTTTTTGCTCAAGACTTTAGGCGGAATGCGACGATCTTTTTGTGATACTATGTACAGTTCTTGCAATAAACGGACGTTATGACATAGAGGAAAAAAACAGACGTTACATATATTGCAATTTTACTTTTAAAAATAATAAAAATAAAACAGCTGTTAACAATTTTTTGCTATGAAAACGGGAAGGAAAAAGAGCGAACAGGTCATAAACAAACATATGCTAAAACACTTAAAGCGGAGTGGCTAAATAATTCCCTCTTTCCGTAATTTGTTTAACTCTTACGAAGCTTCTGTAAAGAGATCTTACATAATCGTTCGTTCCGTTCATTTACTTATTAAGTTTGCGACAGATTGAAGTCAACTATAATTTATTGGCGTCATTGATTGCAAGAACTATACATTTGTTTTAGCAGTTTAGTGTACAAATTGACACATATGAAATGAGTCTACAAAGAAACTCAAAACGCACAGTTGCATGAATAAAAAATTATGTTTTTAAGTTTATTGGCGTCAAAATACTTGTTATAAAAAGTGATCTGAATTTATTGAAAAGGCAATCTCATGATAATGAACTGCACTGTGTCGTATTCGAATCCTAATTTATAACATTTATTATCCAGTGCGGCCGAGCTTTCTCTGAAAGTGCTAGAGAGAACTGATTACAGCACCCTATAACTGTTAAATAACTTTATAGAAAGCTTGGCCGAACTGATTAAGTCAAGTTACCAGCGACGTCAAGAATTTCCTGGCATGGCAAAATTACTTGGCAATAAATACAAGATAGAATAATTTTAATACTTTTTTAAATGTGATAAATAATACGTTGATCACGATCACGAATATCGTAATCCAAAACCTTTGGAATTTGACTGAGTCAATGCATTGAGCGTACGCATATAGTTTGTGATCTTTGCCATTTAGGTTTATAAATATTCATATTCCTATCGTTTTGCATTTACTATATGGGTGCCATTCAAGTATTATGTAAGCAGTATTGCAATTACCCATCTGCTTTGTCAGCAAAAGTAAGAAAAGCTTAAGAGTTCAATTTTCCAGACAAAAGGGAGGGTTTTCTCGTGATGGGTGGTTTTTCTTAAGCCTCATTTTAAATGTTCCTAGCCATATATATTTTTATACATTCAGTTGAGGTTTTTTGTTTGTTTTGTATTTTGTCAGCGGAATATTTTTGGGTGTTTCTTTTTTATGCATTTAAAAAATATATACGGGACAGTAAAAAAGATAACTTAATTAACTTTACATAGTTAATAGACAACGAGTGCCGAATAACATATTTTAGGGTTAACTATTACTACAAGCAAGCCCGTTGAAAGGGTTACCTACAATTACAATTTACAATTGTCGATTCTTACAGATAAATGTGACATTCAATGGGTCACCAGCCCGCCGCAGAATTCTAAGCCTCCCCCAATCGATATTAAAGTCTATTTATTTGATTATTATCGAAACCTAAACCCAAAGGGTCCCCTTTGGGTGTAAGGCAATTTACCGCTCCACTCCACCATCGCGGTCGTTAAATGCTATGGTGTTGTAAGGTGTTCCGAAAGAAATTTCTCATAAATAGTAAGCAGTAGCATTTACTGTTAAAGAGGCCTATAGCTCTTCAACACTTGATAAAAAAACACAAAGGAAATACCCCCTAACTCTTTTACTTCACGTAATACTTGAACGGCCCCATCGCAGTAAAAATAATAAAATGGTTCATGGTGGTTATTGTTCAATCCGCACTCAATTGAACTAAGGTGACTGACATAAATCTTTAGAATCATCATGACAAATAAGAAAGCTGTTTAGTGAATAGTAAACTTGTCAAACCATGAGAAAATTTATACCAATGTATTTTTTGTTTAACCGTTTTTAAACGTTCTTGGTATTAATAACTTATTTTAACTTGTTTTTTCAACGTACGTAAAATTTAATCCTTCGTGTTATGCTCGTTGTTTTGTGTTTGTTGTATAATATTCGGTAGTATGTATATATTATTTCCATATCAACGTTCCATTCTATCTTTCCACCATTGATGACGACATTCCAATGGTTTCTGTCCAAGACCCTATTTTAGCGTAATTTTTCTTCTATTCTTATTGGGATCCTACGAATGATAAACGGCATTATTTGTCTTGTATACAGAGATACGATTTTTTCCGGGTTAAGGTTGGTCGCACTGCAACGCAACGCGCCGAGCCTAACATTGTATAATAATATGGCGTAATTTCGCCTTGCGTTGCGGTCCGAATGTTAGCGAACCAAATGCTTGTTATATTTATTATGTTTTGACTCGTGAAAACCATGTTGTCACCTAAATGTATCTTTTGTAATATAGTGATATTTATGCAATGAAAGGCTATAACGTTTGTGAAAGCTGCTCTCTTGTGTTGTCTAATATTTATGTTGTAAACATTTAACATTCCTAAGACGTGTAAACCGAAAAGTGTAATAACATTTTGAATTAATTCACTTGTGCAGTTGATGAAACGAGTCTTAGAATACTAGAAAATATAGCAAATAGATTTGAGGTCACCACACTACTTCCGTCTTATATCGAGAAATGTAAAGTATATTTTTGCATTTATATCATAAGCATACGAACGATAGAACGTAAACATATAACCTAGAACTGAATAGAATCTTTAAATTTAAAGAGCCGGCCTCATTAGATCTGACAGTTAACCATAATTTTTAAATCATTACTATTTTTACCAGTTGTTAGTCAAAAAATGTATTTTATAACATTCGATTTGTGATACATAACGTGTAAAATTTTAACAACTCTTAAATTTTTATATTGCTTGCGTGGATGGTGTGGTTTCGATATTTTTAGATCGATGTCATATAAGCGTACATAAAGGTACTGCAACAGTATAACAATTTTAAAACTTATATATAAAATGTAAAGCTTACTCATTTAAAAATACTATTTTAATCATCTTGTATGAATGTAATAAATAAGTCACATTATCCATCCAAGCTTTTATTAGTAAAGAACATTTTATTGTGATTCAGAATGGTGAATGTCTATTTTATAATAATAACATTTTAACACAACCGTATGCTTAATTTTAGAAGTCTACAGCGACGTATAAACCGTATAAACCGTTACGTATTTATCTCGACTCGCACCGTGGTTTAAAAAAAATTGTACCGCTTTCTAACTGTCAAAAAATACAGAATAAAAATACTTAGGCTGTGGTAATAAACATGATATTGCTGTGTCATATAAAATATTTAATCGTTATAAATAATAATATGTTGCGAAGTCCGAAGTGATACGTTGCCATGCCATGTGATCCGTAATTTTTTTGGCATTAAAATATCCTATGATAATTAAGACAAGTGTAATATTGATGTTGTGTAAAAACAGAACATTTTATTGATTATACTAAATGTACTTCGAATATCTGTAGGTACGGCTAGTTGACAAGAAATGACTACCTACCGCTTAGTTTTATCTGGTTTCAAAATATTTAGTATTTCTTATGGCAATGTAATCTGTAAACGTACAAAAATTGTAATCTCACATTGATGTTGTGTAAAAACAGAACATTTTATTGATTATACTAAATGTACTTCGAATATCTGTAGGTACGGCTAGTTGACAAGAAATGACTACCTACCGCTTAGTTTTATCTGGTTTCAAAATATTTAGTATTTCTTATGGCAATGTAATCTGTAAACGTACAAAAATTGTAATCTCACTGCTAGTTTGCCGGTTAGTTTTACACACTTTACAGTTGCAATTAACAGCTGTATCTATAATTCGCAAAAGACTTGATTTGTTGAGTCTAAAAGTAGTTAAAAAATTTATTTGCCACTTTATACGATCTGAATTTTGACGTAAGTAAAAGGATATGTCACAAATTATTTGAATAAATATTTATATTTACTTTTTAATTATTTAAATTTATATAGGAACTGTTTACTGAATTTATACGATCTTTGATAAAGGTTGTATCAATTCGGTGCCTATTTAGTTGCACGTTTGCTGTGAGTAGTCATCGATATCCGGTTGTAGTCATTATTGCAATGGTGTAAGGGTTATGTTTATTCGTTTCAATATTAGGAGGTGTGGAAAGGTGCGGTCGTACAAAATAAATTACTAATATATGTCGCTCGCATGGCATGTAGATCTACCTAAAGAAGGCGTGACACGGATTCGGGGAGTCGTTTAGGCATGCATGTTGATACCGCAATGTTCCCATGACATAGCTGCATGCCAATTTGAACTGAAATAGTAATACTTCGTAATTTGGCGAAAAATTGCCTCTACTAATGGCTACTGTCTCAACTTAATATTTATTAATTTCAATATTTATTTTAGTCTAACAGCGTAAATAAGGAACGTATGCCTATATACGCCACACTGCAGAGCACAGGCCTCACCTCATGAGGTGGTTTGGGCCATACTCCTAAAAGGGTGCAAAAGTTATTTGTACCCCTTTTAGGAGTATGTTTATAAAATATATTTATCATTTTAATTTTGGTGAGATTAAGTTGATAACTGGCGTGAAATAATAAGTGATATTCCAGATTATAGACTGTCGAGATTTTTATTTGTTACGTTTAATCGTGCTAAATTGGAGTTGTAGGTAATCTCAAGATATTTGAAAAAGGGCGCGAGTGAATATTGGAACTCCTTATTTGCGTATTTACGAAATATATTTTTCAAAAAATGCTACTGCAATGTCATTCTGTATTGATCGTTAGTCGACATTATCTAAGTTAAAAATGTATCATAAATGCCTTTGATATAAAATGTTTAAAATAAAACGCCTACGTTTGTAATGTATCTAATACATTGTTTAGCGTAAGTTACGGTTCATACGCTCTATTTAATGTGTAATTGTCACAAATTCGATTATTGTCCGAGTGGTGTAGATAATTGTATGTGTTATTTATTAATATTTGTGTAAATTAATTAGGAAAAGCAATTCATTCAAAGAGTTTGACCAATTTATAAAGTATCATTATTAGAATTTTTAATGTGGTCGTGTTCTTGTGATTTATATGGACAGTCACGATCGCTTGTATGTAACGTGAATGCATAAATAGTACGAAAAGCGAATGCGATTTAGCAATACATACGTACCTCATTCGCTTTTCATTTGGGATATTCAATAACATAATACTCATTAAATTAATTATTTGAGTTTTTAATAAAATCCTATTTAATAAGTTAACTTGCTTTTAGGGGTTCCAGTGTTGATTTTTAAATAACAACAACTTTTACTATAGGAACAAGTATTTTGCATATTGGTGCAATACAATTCTTATAAAGACCGCCCCCCCCCCCGACTGCAAACAACTTTTAACTGTATTCAGAATTTTTTATTTCAAACTTTTTAGATTGCCTTTATTTACGGCAGTCGTGTTTTTTTATTTTTTATTTTATACTTTTTTCACAATATGTAATTGGTTATCGAAGAGTACATTAAAGCATATAAGGTGCATATATATTTGTATTCACCTTTCAAAACCCTTGATTTTAACACCCGACTGGATAATTTTGGATTTGTTCCCCTCCTCTCCTCATGACCGTGACGTAATACGTGGTGGAATTTCTTAATTCCTCTCTCTCACTTACTCTAACTCTGTACTCTAAAAAATACCACTCCTGTTTGGAAAGTCGTGTAAAAAGGATACATTTCGCATACAACTTTTTAAATTTATAAAAAAAAAATTGCGATATCAAATGTCAATGTTGGATTTATAGAAAAAGTTTTTATATTTGAGCTGAAAAAACACCCCCTCAAAGGAATTTAACTGATGACATAGGACCTTTTACATAAATAACCATGGTAATTCGGTATGTAAAGTGTTTTTAAGGGCATTTTTAAATATTTTTTTCTGAAAGGATTACATAATTAAAGAAACTAATTTGAATATTTATTTTTAAAACAGTAGGTAATTTTTTATAATTTTTAGAAAATTTTGACATGATGACGCACTTTGTAAGGCTCGACGAGAATATGTATTTGACACATGCTGAAAAAAAAAACTAGAGGTTTCTACACCACTGACCTGTTATAAACTGGACAGGCTGCTGTCAAATAATTTTTGAGTCCTCGAACAAAAGTATTTACAATTAGGCTCGGACTACAAGCATCCGGAATTTTTTAGAACCCCATACAAATCGGATTGAATCCGGACTTGTCCGGAGCCGTTTTCTATGGAGTTCTAAAAAATTCCGGATGCTTGTAGTCCGAGCCTTAGAAATGTAATTTATCCACCTACCGCACAAATTATACACACGTGATTCTGGCGGAACAGTGTACCCGCGGTGGCAAAACACACGTTCATCGCCAAAAACAAAGAAGAATAAGAACAAAACGGACAGAACAATAACTTTTCCTATAATGGATTCGGCAGAATCAGATTCATTTGGAATACTTGGTACTTTAAACGGAAAAGAAGAATTAAAATGATTCGATCATGTAAATTTATATTTGAAATATCAATTTAGTACATAAAGTAATAAATGGCGATAATCAAATAGGCACGAATGTAATTATACGACAGCCTGTCCAGTTTACTACAGGTCAGTATGTGGACGGATGTGACGTAAGATGTAAGCTTGTGATGATGATGTGATGTAATGTAAGTAAGATAAATAACTATTTATAACATACACAAACAGAGATTCTCCGTGATTAGAGTTGTACAGTGTCCGTCACGTTATAAATGTCTGACCAATATGACCGAGCAAATTGGACATTTTCTTAATGTGACTAGACATTTTGGACATTTATTGTCACTAACGTCACAATCAATTCTATTGACAAACTATGAAAAAAAAAATGGTCAGAAATAAGTGCATTATTATAAGAAAGACAGGCTTTAGTAGTGATGATCTATAACGAAATGAAATTTCTAAAATTAATTTATCTTTCTGCATAAACAAGCTAAAAAGCGTCACGCGCAAGTTTTTGTTTTTGTTTGTTCCAGATCAAATTACATGTTTTATTCTATGTTTTTATTGTCAAATACATAACATTTAAGACTTACTTTAGAGGAATTCTTCTTTTTTTTTAAAGTTTATATTAAAAAAAATATGTGACCATCGTGACAATAAATGTCCAATGTGACCGAGCATTTATCATAAATGACGGACGCTTATAGCATATGACCGTCAATTTACAACTCTGACCGTGATAAGAGGTCGTATGAATGACAAATGCTTTTTTGTATTTTCGTTAAAATAAACCTTAACTTGTAATTCTAAGTGATTTAAATAGCAAAATACTGTTTAGAAGCTTAAAATCTCTAAATGGTTTGGAATTAGCATAGGTTATATTTTACTTTACATACCGAATTGTGACTGTAACTCAGAACTAAATCCATCTTTACCGTGAGAATACTTGTGCCAAATCTTTTAAAATAACATAAAATAAATAGAATGTGATAGATAATTTTATAAATTTTTGAAATAACGATTATATCTACTTTAGTAAAATCCAGTGGCGAATCTTTAGTTCTATTAAATGGCAGAATAATACACATAACGTTGATATAGATGAACAGCCAATTACAGCCTATTTACTTTGTTTGTGGATTTGGCGCAAGACATAATTTTTTTTTTAATTATTAGGAATGTCTATGTTATGGATCTCTTCGTCTAATTATTGCTTTTCCTATTATTCCCTCCCTGATGTATCGTCTAAGTGGTTGTTATCAATAATGCTCTTGTTGTAAAAGCAGTTTATAATACTATTATAATGTTCAGAGCTTCGATAATGTAAAATCATGTAACATGGACCTAAATTATGTGTATATAGCTTTATAAACTACATTAAAATGTATATAGAACACAAAAAATAATATAAACAAACAGTAAGTAATAAATACGTACGCGGTAATGAGGATTTTAATTTTTTTCATGCTTCCCACGTGTCATTTTGTTGTCACAGCTGACTTTTGTTGTAGTGACTGTTTTGTCACTCATATAAAGTCCTAGGAGATCACTCAATAGTCACGTCGTAACGTGCGCGCACCTCTGTACGTATCAGAGGACTTGATATAAGTAACAAAACGGTCACGGTGACGAAAGCACCCCACCCGTGCGCACAAGACGTTATAATCTAAGGGCTACCCACCCTTAGACCCTAGTATACAGGGTGCCCTGTAACTCAGGCAAATTGGAAAAGTCACAGAACAAAAGTTGTTTACCGTGATGTATAGAATAAGTGGTTACAAGGTTATGCTTGAGTTACGAATGCGTCTGATGCGTCTTCTGGGTCGTTTTACCTTAACCTTTATAAAGACACTGGGAAAACTAATGGTGGCGCTCAGCATTAACGCATTTGTTCTTCAACTGGGATCGTGCAGATGTGACCCATCTTGGAGAAAAGAACGCAAGCATTTTATAATTTGCCTTAGGCATTTAACAAAACAACAAGCGTTTGTAAATATACGACGTCGTTTGTATAGTGACAAGTCGTACAATATGCTGACGAAAAATACACAGCTCCACTCCTCTTCGCTACGGTAGAAACCCACCCTTGCCCTCTATTGATTGCGAGCGTAGACCGCATTTATTCAAGCACCTGATGCAAAATATTTGTGTTTTTTTGAGCACCTACGAATTCGTGTAATTTAATCGTGTGTCCTACGTACAGTTTTGGTAATTTCCCTCTGCATGAAGCATTTCCGTCTGTGACTAAATCAGAGGCTTACCTTGGAAGCTTCTAATTTAGTCAAAGATGGAATATGTTGTAGGTATAAACTTTTAATACCAATTAAAAGGCTTTGAACACATACTTTACATTTGAACCCTTCAGCAAAAAAAGAATGAATATGTTATTGTAACGTTGGCCTCATGCAACGTATGTTTCAGGACTTAAAACACTACATAAGTACAACACTATTATTATTGTATAAGTCAAAGCGATGTTGCAAGGACCTTAACCTATAAATAACTACTTATAACATACACAAACAGTGATAATAGTGTATACCTAAAGAATGCAATTTTTTTTGCAAGTACTGCGGAGTTCACTTGTAATATTTCTGTTCGGGTTCGATTATGAATTAAGCTGGACATAATAAGTGATATGAATACCTTAAGCAGGTATACGACCCTCTGTCACACTGCGGAACTCTAGCAAACTTTTGTTTAGTATTATAAAAAATCTTACTAATATTATAAATGCAAAAGTGTGGATAGAAGATGTTTGTTACTCAATCACGCCAGAACGGCTGAACGGATCTAAATTAAATTTGGCGCAGAAATATATATTCGCCTGGAATAAAAGATGGGAGGGATAATTTTTATCCCGGAAAGTTATTAAAAAATAATTTAACGGTTTCCGAAGGATGCAGATAACTGTCTCTATAGATATGGCGCTTCTAACTATTAAATGTCGCTATTCAGTTAACAAAAAATTTGAATATGCAAAAAAAATATAAAGTAAAACTACCTGTTGCCCGCGACTTCGTTCGTGTAGTCTTAAGTTTTGCATTACTATGGTTTTGCAAAGACACGCGAACGAATTCTCTGGCAACAGCTTGTACCTAAATAATAAAAACATTAGAATTCTTTAAGACTTATGTGTAAATGGCGACATAAATTAACATTAAAATTAAGTAAATGTAGCTAACATTACAACTAAAATTAATAAATAAATTTTTTGTATAGGTCTTACCTGCTAAGAGTATAATTCTCATTTATCCTCTTTATCGAGGTAAGTATTCCTGTTATAGCACCAGCCCGAATAGCACCTGCGGTATTCCGATTATCGCATCCAATATTTTTCCAATTTTTTTTAATTATTTTTATTTCTCGAACATATTGGTAGGTGCGATAATGTATTCGCTCAGGTGCTATTTGGGCCGGTGCTATAACAGGAGTAAGGTGAGGGGGGCGAAGTGCACCTAGCGGTAAAGTGCGCCTACCCTGAATATATCGAAATCCGTTGATAGGATACTAGTAACCATTTGACTAGGGTGTTGACGCACAGGTGCCCCTTAAATAATGGTTGTAACATATTCTATACATCATGGTAAAAAATTAAAATGAAATTCTACTGACTTATAGGTACTAACTACAACAAGCATGTCTGTCCAAAAATGTTGCTCGGAGAGTAGAAGAAGGGAAGCAAACATTATTTGATTACAAATATTTTTAAAGACGTCACAAACAATATAGGCTACTAAACCAGCGATTTTGCTACATTAACATAATTTCAAAGATTTGTATTACATTATTAATGATCGTTACTACCCTAAATTAATATTATGAGGAGGGATGTTAATAAAGTAAGTAAAAGTTCAACATGATGAGATGCATGCGCTAAGTCTCAAGTCCAAAACTTTGAAGGACTTAGTTAATTTTGGTCATGATCACTCTCTCACCTATCTCTTTGTGTTCGAGACTTGTATTTACTCGCGATTCGACAGATGATCCGCCTTTTTTGTGGCCTCGTAAAAAGCGACCGCGGCGAAAGTTGCCCCATCCGAGTCAAGTTCAATAACACGCATAACAGTACTCGGGGAGCGTGCGCGCGCGCTGCATTTGCGTCGATATTCCTATAAAAAATACACCGTTAAAAATACAGCTTGCATTGATTCGCGACACAAGTACCGTGCACCAGGAACAACGTCGATGGATTAGTGCTACAAAATGAGGAATTTAATAATTTTATTCGTAATATGTTGTGTGGCACCGGTTGTTTTGCCGGCTAAGTACATACCGAAGTGGAAGAAACAGGTAAGTCTTGCGTAACTCTGCTGAACCCTTTGCACTTGCTTTCGCTTATTTACATAGATACAAGTTACTTTTATTTTACTAAAGATAAATAATAAGTAACTATCTCTGTCATTATCCAGGAATAATATGTAGGTATACCAGCCCATATTATATGTCTATGAATATTTTAATAACTTTGTAATACGCAATATTTAATTAAAAGACAATTAAAACGTGTTTTTAAATCTAGACAAATATTTAAACAATAGGCTAAAAATAACAAATATTTATCAATACGTATTTACTTACATCTAATATACCTACTACTACTTATGGATCTCTATTTAAATTATGACGTTCTGAGACTGTGATGATGATACAAGTTTATATTTTAAAATGACAATACTATACTGTTAATTGCACCGATTTGCACCTAAAAATAATATAAGGCCACTCTTCAAACCAAAATAAATACTGGTATGTATAGGGTACCTATTAATCATAACAAAGAAAACTAATTCGTCATCCATGTTTGTAAAAAAGAATTGTGTGCTTAGCTTAGTAGAGTACTGTTTTACCTAGCTAGGTATTTATTGGGGTATTGGCTATTTACTTTGAAAAAAGGCGGCGCAACTTGATAATCTAACGAAGCAATGTACATGGATGAAATTCTTCGCAAATTTTAGGTGAAATTGCTCCTTGATTGGAAATACTTAGTGGAATTAATTCGCGATAAATCGACAGGTATCATTACTAAAAATTTTCCAGAAAATGTAATCGGCTATGATACTCTGTTCCGTACATAGCGGCCACATACTTATTGTGTCTACTTGGAATTACAAATAACATAGCTGATCTAAAATTGCAACTTGTAAGAATTTGCTTTTTATAATCATTTTTACACTATTTGCACTGAATGGGTTAAGAGCTTTAGTAAAATACAATAAGTATTATTTTTAATCGTAGATTTATAAATAGCAAAAATAAAAGTCTAAGTGTAAGTAATAGGAAGTGTCAAAAATATTTCTAATGATGACAGCAGGCATTGTTTTTTCTTTGGTTTATTATTATCGGCGTGTATATTTAATATTTTCTCCGGGTTTTCCTCGCGGCCGACTTTCGCGCGGCTTTCTCGTTATTAGAAAGTCTGCTGAGTCACGGAGATCGCTCGCGCACAAACCAGATCCTGCCGATAGGATTAAAGGAAAGTTTAAGTCATAAATGCATTTTTATTTTAGGCTACATTTAAATATCTAGGTCAAAATAGGTTTTAATGAATGGATCCAAATATTAACCACCTATAGTAAATTACTAGACTGTTACTGCCCAACCTTTGGGGGAGTATAGGTAAATAATAGTCTAGTCCTTTGATGACACTTTTTAATTGTTTTTGTAGAGGGCTTAAATTACCTTCCAAACTGTAAACTTTTTAGCAATTTTACTTTAGCAATATCAACTGTGAAAGAGTTGGTTGAGTACCTACTCAACCAACCTACCTAGGTACCTACCTAGGAATTTTCATTAATTATTACCTTCATCATAACATAAAGTCATAGTAAGTTGTAATTCGTATTAAAAAATTTAACCGAATCCTACTCTTAACGCACGCAATATAAAAATTACCATACTTAGATAAATATATGTCAAGACAGTAGTTTACGCCTGACACGTTGAAGTATGATTGTAAACTTTAATTCAACTGTCCTCTACCTGAAGTTTGTCTGGAAGAGATCGCTTCTAGCGATAAAATCGCCTAAATTGTGCTATTCTTAATGTATTTCTTTTCCTGAAATTTGTTTCTTTTGTGTTGTAAAATAAAGTGTATTTATCTATCTATCTAAGTATGTTTCTCTTTAGGCCAATTTCGAAAAACTTTCTAGCTTATATCTTCTTGCACCCATCTCACGCACTGTTATTTTATGCGCTTTGATAGCTTCACCTCTTTTTGCACCAACCTCACTCACGCACCTTCCGTGTTATACTCCAAAGAGTGCCCTGCAGGCGTGCGAGCTGCCGGCGGTGCAGAGCGAGCACAGCCACTACGTCTGCGACGAGAAGGGCGAGCCTAAGTGTCTGCCTGGCTGGCAGGGCGACCTGTGCGACGTTCCTATCTGTAAAAAGGGATGTGATCCACTACAGGGTATATATTTTTATTTTCTATCTTTGCTTTCAAAACACCACGTTGGGCACCATGTTAAGGATTTTCCTAAGGCCATGTCTGCCTCTTATAATAGTGATTTATACGGCATGCCTATGTAAGAATAGATGCATCTCTACAACGTAATTAGGGCTTACTCTACCTTTGTTACTCATATCATGCAACTTTGTCTGCCATTATATAACTTTGATAGAGAATGGTAAGGCAGGCTTAAATATATAGGAAAATAGAATAGGGAAAGGCGGGACTGGGAAAGTGATTTGTATGACGACATAGTTGTTTGTACGACGAAAGGATGCGATTATTTGCAAGGTAAACTTCTATGCTATTATTACCGTTACGTACGCCCCACGTTGGGCGCCAATATGCTACCGAAATTGTAGGACAATGGTGGCGATTCGGTTATAGGTACTACTCTAAACTGAACTAAAAGTCAGGATGGCTTTAAGTTTTCTCTTTTCCCTAAATTTAATGAAAAGACGTTTAATAAACGTGTGTCATACTAAAGACCTGTCAAAGATAGCATCCACATACATTGAAGCCCTTTTCTGATTTGTCGGCGCAGCAGCGGTGCGACACCAGCATGCTCGGTATACTCGGTCGGTACCGAAAACTTCTCAAGCCTCTATGTTTATTCAAGTGGATTACGTTACTGATTAGTTTGGGATGCGCAAGAAAGGCGCGGTACAGATTCGGCATACCGCGTCTCTACATGCACGTGCAGTTGTCGCTTTGCATTTTGCTAAGCCTTTGTAGGTACGTCTATATTAGGTATGTGCTTAATCCTTCAGATAGGGAGGAGTCGATGTAACCTCGATCTATCGAATATAAAAAAATATCGAAGAGTAACAAAAAAGTCAAACAATGTGACAAAAGGTTTATCGCGTGTAGGTTCCTCTCGATGTGAAAGTACAACAAGAAAGGCTATTGTATTGCAATGTCATGTTCAAACATTGACCTAGAAAGCAGACGCTTACAAGACAGTCAATTAGGTAGATATTAAGACAAGTGCCTTTCGGAATATGTTCCTATAAGTTCTAGATGAATGCAGCTTTTAGATTTACTATACTTATATTTGACCCCCTTTTGACTGGGTTTTTACTGTTTTTTAAGTTATGATGTACCTAAATCAGTCTTTTCAGTGTTTAAGTATGAAAAGTTAAGGTTATATTTAAGGCCATAAAAATATCACTAAAATAACTATCTACATGGAAGTTAATATATTTTAAGAGGACCTTTCTCTTAGGGCTTTGTACCGTTCTTAGTCGGTTTACGCTTGACATGTGAATAGGGCCTAGTAGGTTCCTATAACCAGACAATTAACGACCATGGCTTGTACGTAGTGTTATCCGAGTACTTACAGGTTTCCCTCACCGTCGTGTCGTATAAAACCGTACATCTTAGAATTTTTAGAACATTGTAAATTGCCCTATGACTTTTACTAAGAGTAATGTCGTCCGGCAGATAAGTTTAAGGTAGAATAAAAGCGAAATATATTGTTTTGTGCAAGGACAAAACTCTATTGAAATCTCAAAAAACTTCTTGATACAAACTGATGTCAGCTGGTCGGCGGTTTAGCATAAAGAATTTTTTTTTGGAGATTTCGAGTTGTTCCTCTAGATAAAGTTTTTCATGTTCATGGGAAGAATGTCCTGTAAACTGTCTTTATAAAAGTTACAAAAGCGTTGTGAGTATAATTTTAAAGTAAGTAGATAAATTTGCTTGCAACTTTACTGAATATTCTCATAGGTTACTGCAAGCGGCCAGGCGAGTGCCGCTGCAAGCTGGGCTTCTACGGCGAGAGGTGCAACAAATGCATCC
This sequence comes from Anania hortulata, assembly GCA_963576865.1. Lineage (NCBI taxonomy): Eukaryota > Metazoa > Arthropoda > Insecta > Lepidoptera > Crambidae > Anania > Anania hortulata. Next base: position 7,593,554 of record OY756400.1, read on the forward strand.
CCCTGCCCGGCTGCCAGCACGGCTCCTGCAACGTCTCCTTCGAGTGCATTTGCCGCGAGGGCTGGGACGGACTGTTCTGTTCTGAACGTGAGAAGCTTTATATTACCTACTGATGGTTGACGTTTTAGCCCATAAAGGCAGTTGACCTTCCGATCTCCGGTAGTATAGATCTTTAGCAGCCTTCATTTGATGGGTCCCTTAAACAGGTTATTCTTTTATCGGGTAGTAGACAGTCGTCTTTCGCTGCGGTGCTAGTGCACTCGAGTGAAATAACATCATCATCTCGACCGCAGCAAGAATTTATTTGTTACCAGATACATCGGTCATAATAAAAGACACGCTATTTTATGTACCTAACTATATCATACATAATAAATAAGTACGAGTATTTTGGATAAAAAAGTAATACATCATAAGTGGAGCTAAAGTGACTAGCTTTACTTATATTATTTATGAATGGAACTCTTTGGGTGCAGAATACAATTTGTTTCATGTAGCTGTCATTTGTTTATCCTTTGTGGCGTCACAATTTTGAAAATTGCGTGTCTTTATCATATCACCATGGATTTTACTCGTGAAAATTTTCGTACGATTTATTACGATTTTTGGCGAGGGCTAACTCAACAGAGCATCGATCAACTCACTTCGACTTTTGAGGACGAATCCGAATGAAAAAAGACCTACGAAAATTGGTTCCAACGCAAGCAAAAGAGCATTGATCATCATGGCGAACATTTTTAAAAGCAATAAAACTATAATAAATGCTATATGTTTGTTTCACTATGTTATTCCGGATACATAAACAGCAGCCCTAGTAATAAAACCTTCATTTTGGTTACACAGCAATCTGCCGTTCCGACTGTCACGCCACCCGTGGCTACTGTGAGACGCCCGGCGAATGCCGTTGCCGGCTAGGCTGGTCCGGGCCGACGTGCCGGGCGTGCCAGCCCCTGCCGGGCTGCCAGCACGGCTACTGCGACAAGCCACTGGAATGCAAGTGCTCGCCGGGTTACACCGGACTGCTGTGTCAAACACGTAAGTAGTAACGCACGTAGAAGTATGACAACCCTATTGGTCTAAAGGCGCGGTTAGTCGCCTTAAACGCTTCGAGGTTTGATTCCCGGTTCGGGTCAATTCATTAAACGATCTTTTCTAAATTGGCCTAAGCCTGGGTACATTACGTATATACATCTGGTACCTCGTAACACACACAGGATATTAATTCCTTACTAGTAGTCTGGCGCATATTTATATCAGTCTATCCTCACTACATTTGCAAATTTAACTCTCACCTCATGAGGCAATGTAAAAAGTTTAGTAACGTCTGTGGAGCTAATTTAACATTCACCTACATGCTGCGTGTACGTGAAAGTGTATAAAATATTTATGTTCTACGTCTCGTCTTTGAATTTGCAGAGGGAAGCTTTGCGTACTTTATGATAAAACATGCCGAGACCGAACTGAATGTGTACCTTTTATGGATAATTGCAATAATTTAGTGCTGTCAGAGTTGTAATTATTGTTGATTTAGATTCTCAATTAGTTACCCTAATAGACTTAATTACAAGATGCATTCTCTAAATTTAAGTTGATAAATAATTGGCATTCGTTTTAAGCGTACTAGACTAATTTGACGTTGCTTTTTTTAAATATCTGAAAAAAGTATTAATATTAAGTAATTGTAAAGATAGTAAGATTTATATGTAGTTATGCTATCTACAAATACGACTGAATCTTATCTACTAATCTAATGTCATCATTACAGTTTAGCCTCTTCTATTCCCGACGCACGCAACCGAGTCCGATCCTCGGCTATTACATTCTTATTTATCCGCTGCAATCAGCTTTGCGTAGTTCATCGTTCCAACTTAGAGAGAATCCCTCGAGGATTTGTTTAAGACCCTAAAGACTTAAGATTTACGGACGATCTTGTTATCATGGCTTTAACGGTACAAGAAATATAACAAATGCTGGACGGCTTTGCTGAATCTTCCCAACGCATCGGTGTCCGGACAGATCGTAGTAAAACCTACTTATGTGATTGGTTACCTAGAATTTTACTTAAGGCGATTACAGTCGCCAAATGTAAACTAGCTTGTGGTTTCAAAAGCCTACTACTAAAGCCCAAATTGTCAGAAAAATATTTTAAAAAATGCTAAGAATTGTCAAAACCTACGCAACATTTTAAGCTAGCATAGCATTTGTTTCTAGTTCTACATATACTACAGGAGAAAAAAAATCAAATCATTAAAAAAAGAAACAAAAAACAGATGCTAATTCTCCCTATTTTCTTTTTAACTGCTTGACCGATTTGATTCCTCTTTATGTCAATTGACATGCCAACTTGATAGCTACAAACTGAGCAAAGGGTTTTTTAATCAAACAATTGCGTCCATGCGAAAAGTATTATTTTTACGAATTATCGCTACCTAAAGACGCTGCGATTATCGTATCAGCCACGTTTCATTGCGCGCTGTTATAAACCGTATTTTAATGACTTTTACTGCGATATTCATCGAGTCGCTAATTTAGAGGCACTACTCGCCATAAACTACTTATTGTATGCATGTCGCTTGGTTCTCTCTGCAGCAATCTGCGCAGCTGGTTGTCACAACGAGCGTGGTTACTGCCGGCGCCCGGGCGAATGCCGCTGCAAGGTCGGCTGGACGGGGCCGTCCTGTGCGCAGTGCCACCCGTATCCTGGCTGCGTCCACGGAACTTGCCAGAGGCCTTGGGAGTGCACTTGCAAGCCAGGATGGGGCGGCATGCTGTGTGATGAAGGTCAGTATAAAATCAATTAGTTCTAATTTATCGTCCAAAGTGGTTAAATAAATGCAAAAATAACATTTGAAATTGGATATTTTTCTCCGAGCCGAAACGTGGAACATGACGACAGTAAAGCTGGCCGAACGACTTCACGTTACTCAGCGATGGAAAGGTTAAGGGACAAAATCCGAAACGAGTTTATCCGGTAGAAGACCAAAGTACCTAATGGACATACGAGTAGTTTTAAAACGTAGCAAGCTAAAGTGGCATTAGGCCGGCCACACCTGTCGCAGAACCGATGAAAGGTGGAGTAAACGGGTTCTCGAGTGGAGACAACGCCTTGGCAAACGTAGTGTAGGACGGGTTCCCCAGTTCGATGAACCAACGACCTTAGGAAGAAGGCTGGCAGTGGATGGATGTAAAACGAGGGAGATCGTGCTTTTTGGCGCTCTTGGAGGGGCTTACGTCCAGGAGTGGACTGCAATAGACTGACATGATGATGATGATTATTATTCTCTTAACGCGCCACACGGACTGGGCGTAGGGATGTCACACTGGATGTTGTAGAGGCACTTACTTACTTACCTAAAATCCCAGCTTGCTCTGAGTTACAAATTCCATTTTTTCCTAATTTGTGGTCTTTCAAATCTGACTGTCTGCAAAGCAACAGTAATAATGCAAGAGATAGACGCATAATGTTTAATAACGTAGAGAAAAGATTGACTTAGGGATCCTATATGTAAAGGTCTAAGTGTAGGATTATATTTCTTGTTCCTTTACTAATTAAAACATTCTTGTCCTAAGCGTTACGCTTGCAAATTTTAAATGATGACGAGTTGCGTCCTACCTACCCATAAAGTACTAATTGCCTGCGACTGTCAACGTGTCACTTACCACCTGGAGAGATGGTTTTTAATTATCAATTTAGAAATCCAGCAGTTACGTAAACTAGAACACATATTCCCTTAGCGGAGCGGGTAGGAATGCTCACGTAATTTTGTGGCATACGTTACATCGCACATCTGGTATGAGTTTCCGTTATAGATTATCTGCTTCTGATTAGCCTCTTACTTGTCCAAATATGACGGGGTACTTCTTGTTGTATAATCTTGTTAAGTTATTCACGATCTCATAAACTTAAGGTGCGACATGTCTGGTATCCATCTAAGTGATTGCATGGCAAAAAGTTTCCTTTCCAAACGTTATATGTAGGTACCTTCACATAGGCCAAGATCGTGATGCACATAAATCGCTGTCATTGAAGTTCGAAATACAATATTTTTAATATCATAAATTAGCTGTAAGGGAACATTATGGTGTATCATCAACATCATCATGTCAGTCTATTGCAGTCCACTGCTGGACGCCAGCCCCTAAAGAGCGCCAAAGTATAGTTTCGGATTCTATCCCCTTTCCATAGCTTGCTGAGTGAGCGGTGTAAATATAATATTAAAATGTTAAATTATAATAATTATAAACTTGTTTTGTACTCATATAAAAAGTATACAATTTTGTGTTAGTGATAAAACTGATAAATGAGTAAAACAGACAAAACTAAGGCGTAATTTCACAGTATAAAAATTGTGAAAAGTTTAAAATACTTACTTACATTTTCGGTCTGCTCTTCATAACAATTTTACGATGTGAAGAATCTGAGTGTATCTGTATATCTATGAGTATCTGAAATGAAGCGAGTTTGCCCAGAATAATCTATTTATTCCCATCTTAAAGGCTTTTAAGTTGTATAAATTAAAGTATTCCACATTCCTTGAACTCTTATCTCAACACTTTTGCCGGAATAAACTTGTGTGTAAACCTTTTTTTAAATTTTACTTCCTCCTCACTCCAGAGCTGAACTACTGCGAGAAGAATCCCGACACATGCAAGAATGGCGGCAAGTGTCAGTCACTGGAGGCCGGCGACGGGCACTACCGCTGCCAGTGCCCGGCGGGCGTCAGCGGCAGGAACTGCGAGAAAACTCCCGAAGGCATGACCACACCGGCTGCGGACAACGCTACGGACGGCACAGAGCTGATGACGGGGAACGTGGAGACGGGCTCCGCTGAGGTGGCGGCCACGACGACCGCACCTGACAATGTTGATAATGAAACTGAGTAACTTTGTTTTACCACAAAACGACTCTGTGTCTGTGGTACAGGGGTTAAATCATGAGCTCGTAAACAGTATTACTTCAACCTTGTTTTATTTTTCAGTTAGACGAAAAACAACAATGCTTAGTTACTGTTTAGACTTCATGGTTTGGCCCCAGTTCGTGTAATTCATCAACAACTTATTTTTCACGATTTGTTCTCACTAAATGACTGTTTTAATTTGTTCAGTAACTCAAAGAACAGATAAAACCCGTAAAAGACGTTCTAAAAGAATGACAATATTGCGTTTACTAAGTAGGTATTTACTAATATTAATCAGATATTCCACATAATTTGAGGAATTATTTTTAACTTATTTCAAAATAGGAGGAAGCCTTTTTTTTAAGTTCTGTATTGGTTTGTAAAATTTCATATTCATATTCATAATAAATGTAATTAGTGTAATTTTAGTGTTGGTACTTAATTATTATGTTCGCCTTTAGAAACGAAACTTGTACTTACAGAAAAAGAGTAAGTGCCATTTACCTTTGTTGATTAATGGAATCTCGAGTTTTAACATTGTGTTCCCATCTTGATTGCCTGTCGATTGAGTCTGTAGATTTAAAAAAATACTTAAAGTATAATTCATATTTCCAGGTTAAAATCGTGATATAATGTGAGTATGTGTTGAATGTAGAGCTCTACTTAATTCTGTATTTCTGGAATTTGGCACCGAATTTGTACGCTGAAATTTCTAAACGCGAACGTAGCTTGCAAAAGTAATAAATGTGTGATGAATTCTATTTATTTCGGACGCGTGAGAGTTTTATTTATTGAATGTTGAGTTGGTTAAATTTGTGTTGACATAATTTATTCATAGTTGTTTAATTTAGTTTAGAGTGCACTTTTACATTACAGAAAGACTTATTTATCGTTTTATTACTTTATTTTCAATAAAGTTAATACTTTTTACTGTAAACCTTTGATTTATTATTTTTTTATTTGACTAACTACCCGTTTTAACATATTTTTAATTATAACGTCATTAGTTAAAGAGCCGTGTTTGCTAGTCATGGACATAGGCATCTCCCAATAGTCCCAATGCCTGCCACTGAGTTCGATCCTTGGCTATGCTTTTCAAGCTGCTGCCAGCAGCTTTGCAAACATGACAGTCATTTATTTAGTATATGAGCCCTCTTAAAATTATAGCTTTGCCGTACCACCGCTTCGGGACTACATATCGGGTGGTGACGAAAAGATCTATCATCACCAACATCATCGCTTCACCATGTCGAAGGTCGCTCTATGCTGTAGCAGTTGATAAAGAAATGATTTTTACTCCTCTAAATAGGTCGGATAGGTAAAGTCGACAAAGAAATTTGTTCACCACCCTAAGGTTAAATATCATTGTAACCCACTAGTGGTAGAACACACGATCGTCGCCATCAAAAAGAAAAGAAGAAGAAGAATTAACTTCTTCAATTACGTCAGTAACAGTAGCACCTAGCCATAGTTTATACAGGGTTACATTGCAAAGGGGTGCCATATCTTTAGGAGTGGCTCAGAATCAGTACCTTAATCGAACTATGCAAAGATTTTTTTTTACATTTAATTATTTCTATCCGCTGTTAAAAATCGTACGCGTAGGTAATTTAACTCATTCTTGAAAAAAATGCACTGTGGACTGTGGACTGCGTAAGGTCCGTTGGCTCGCCGTACCTACGCCTCTAATGAATGGCTTTCGTAGTCTCTCGAAATTTATAAGTAATTAATTTCGTAACATACGATAATTAATAATAATAACGATTAAAACACTTCTTTATATTGTTCCCTAGATCTTTTTTTTTTAAATTTGGCACCCCTTTGCAATGTAACCCTGTATACTTAGCACTTCCATGTTCAAATAATTACAAATGTGTCATTTGTGTGCTAACTGAGCTTCTAAGTAAGTAATGTGGTTCTCTTAGTAAAGCACTTCCGGTCGACTATACATGTATCTAGGATACCTATTATTAAAAACTTACCTTTGTTTTAATCATTACTTCATTATCTTCTAGACTTTTAAAATTTAATTAGATCTTTTTCCGTTGACCTTTGCAAAAGCTATAATACTATATTGTTGAATAAATAGTTCTCATTTTCAGAAAAAGGGTCTTTGACATGGTCAACAACAAGTACATTCACTATTTAACATAAAGTACCACCCATTGGATTTACATTATCCGATTGATTATCTAATCGTTTAATTATACAAGAATGAGTAGCGAGGCTTCGATGTTTATTCATTGAGGTGATCTATATTTTAGGAAACTTGTCAACTTACTTGCATGGCAAATGATAGTACACTAGCGTATAAGGGTTTAAACCTAGTAATGAGTTCGTTCACTGTCACGCAATATCCCTTTGCCTATTGTGGGCAGCAGTTTACAGCCAGGGAAGAAACATCGCTGCAGTCAAATGGTTTAACGCATGAGTTCTTATTTTTATTGCCGTTCGATTTGGCTATAACTACAACTCTAATCAAATTGGCCATTGGGTTCTGAAATATTAACATCTCATAGGATGGAATTTTATTAGTGTAAAACAGCTTCGTTTATTTATACTCATGATAACAAACAACTTTGCCCAAGAAACCACTTACTTACCTATCTAAACTTAATTTTGTTAATGTATTAATTTTTTTTAATTTTTTTTTGAACCTATCTTCTAAAATCCAGAAGTATTTTACACTAAAAAAATTCACCGGATATGGACCGAACCCAGTGTTGTGAACATCTAGCAATTTTTTTTACAATCGAGCATTTTAGCATTTCATATTTAAAGTTCCATTAATCCCCCTTAGACTTTTGCCTAGTGATATAAATTTATTCCCGGTTTAAATGAATTAGTTAATAAGAATGTGAAGATTAATTTCGAAAAATGCTTTCATTCACAAATTACAGCTGTTTTAATAAAACCTACTTTAGGTTCCCTTTCAACTATTAAATACTTAGTAAAAAAGGTTATTGTAAAACATAAGTGGTAGAGTCGCAGTCCTTGTCCCAACATCTTTGTCGTAGTGCTTACGACACAGCAGACAGGCAATGACATAGGTAAGAAATATGGCTGTTACATCGGAATCCGATCGGTATTGATTAATTTGTCACTAAATATGCCGGGCAAAGTGTGTGACCACTGGAACGCTGAAGGTGCAGTGCCTGTGTCCATTGCATCGTCCTACGATTTTTAGAGTTTAGAGTGAATATTGTTACGAGTCTTTTTTAAAGCCTATCGTTGTATGTATATTAACGGCCCGACTGGTGTAGTGGTGCCTTGATCGCAAAGGGTCCCGGGTTCGATTCCCTTAAAGGTTGTAGGAAGCCGATAGATGCAGGCCGCTTCCAACCGGCTAATCTGGAAGTCACTGGGGGAGGCCTATGTTTAGCAGTGGACGTCTATATATCTAGATGTTTTTTTTTAAGTTTATTTATTTCAAAAGTTTAAATAATCACTTACACAGTATTTATCTGCCAAACTGCATAGAAGTTTGTCGGCAGTAGTTCTCGTCTATATTTTTTTTTTCAATTATCTTATGTTATGTTATGTGCGGTCAACGGCAAGTCAACCCAACCAAACCGTTATACAACTAAGTCCCTCACGCAGAGATCAATATCGATTAAGAACAATTGACGCCCGTTGGCCGGTCGACGTGCCGCCGTCCGCACCCACGACTACGGCACTAATAATAGGTACTTATACTTTACTTATTCTACTTTTTTGTTCAAAACTGCATCATTTTGATGCGGTTACATGGACATTATATGGGAACCATCTTTAGCTCAGTAGCATTCGGGCGCATGCTGCATAATGACTGTATACAACATACGCCGGTACGCCCCTGAGCATCACCGTGCATGATGATGCGACATTTCAACACTTATGGTCATGGTCTCGAAGTAAAGAATTAACACCCTTGTGTTACGAGGTACCTGACAATGTAATCTCCCAGTACAGACAGATTAGAGTCAATTTAAAAAAGATCGTTGTTTAAATTGACCCGAACCGGGAACCCGAGACCTGAGTTTAAAGCTAATTACCGCGCCGCTAACCATCGTTTAAACTTTAGATCAAGGAACACGACTTGAGACGATATAACTATTATGATACTACAACTTATTTGCTGAACAAATTTTAAGGTCCTATGTGATTCTTATACTGCTTACAACTTTTACTATTGCACCAACCATTTACTTTTTCACCTCACAACCTCGGAAAGATTCTGTTTGTCATTAGAAATCGAAGTGCAAAAGTGCATTTGTCCTATAGCGTGGAAAGAGTTTTTAAAATTCCAACCATTCTATTCCATACTTTTCAAGCAAGTCCATTGATAATGCATTAAATACTTTATTTCATGTCAATGCGCCAACCCCATTTCTTTGAATTATCGCACTGGCCAGCCACAGGTGGCAACAAGACTGAATGAAAAAATTCACCTTTCTTTGTTTTAAAAATCGTAATTTCATTAAATATGAGCAAGTCCAGCAGCGACGAATATATTAATTTAACACCTGCAGAAATAGTGCACGCAGTACATTTTCCCATACAACCCTAACAGCTGATTGGGAAATAAATGGAAAAGTGTTTTTTTGCGATTTTGATGTAAAAGTTTTGGTTTTGTTTTTTGCAGTAGTTTTCTTTAAGAAAGTTAATTAATACAATTGAATGTAATTCTTAACATTCGTCGTAGGATTCGTCGTACTCTCGTCTCGTCGTCGACGACGTCGTAGGACAATTAAGGATCTCGTAGCGTAGACAATTAATGCCAACTGACCTGGGGAGGCTTGTGATGATGAATGGTTTTAATAGTTTCTTTGAAAAACAAAATAGTTTTTCTTTTTTGTAAGTAATGTTATAACAATTTATGTTTGTTTAGGTTGTATTTTGCATTTACTTAATTGGTTAAATTTTGCATGCTATATTTGATAGCATCAGGTAAACCCTTAAAATTGTAACATCTTTTTAATACCATGTTTTATGCAAATTAAAAGTCTGATGCAAATAATGAATTCTGGTTCTGAATTAATATACTTAAATATATAGAACGATTTCTTGTTGATTTCCCATAACTTTAACCAACGATGCTATAACGTAAAATAATGTGTTTGTCGAAATAATAAAATGTCTCAGTCGCACTGTTTTGGCAATACAAATTATATTACAATTGTATGGAGTTTATGCTAGCATGACAGATAGCGCCTTAAATGTTACGCACATAGTCGCCTTGGTCAATATAAGTGGTAAAACATTAGAAGTGGCTACTTGTCATAAGACACCAAGTGCATTAAATAGTTTTATGAAATCCAAAAGTTATTATTTAGAAAAAATCTATCAACATGTCGTTCCTGGAGGAGGTCTAACTTGTCTCCTCAATTTATAGGAAATCAAAAGGAACAATAAATATTATTAATAATGCTTCTTGCCATATGTGTTTATTTAACTAGGTATATCTGAGTGTATTTCGTACTAATTGCCTAGTAACTTGTTAACAAATATATCTGACCAAATAATATATATCGTCGGCCCAGTATGGAGCAGCGAGCGTCTGTTACGATTTAGGTAGATGTATATAAGCGCGGGCCGGCCGGACCGGGTAACATACCCCCTCACATATTCCGTCCGATCGATTGTATCGATCGTTTATCGATTTGTAGAGTAATGTGATTTTGCTGTGATCTCGGCTTTAGGATTTTTAAAAATGGCTGCCATACAAATAATAACGGTAAGTTGTATCCTGATTATATACAATAGTGAGAAGCAAGAACTTTATGCAATATTGGGATTTTTTTAGAAGAAGCATAAAACTTGAAATTAAAATTCCATCAACTGACTCCTGAAACACACGTTTTTTATCTTGGGAAGCAGGGAATCAATCATTATCATCATTTCAGCCATAGGACGTCCACTGCTGAACATGGGCCTCTCTCATATAAGGAAATAGGGAATCAATGTCTTATGTAAAATAAATGTACCTAAAGATAAAAATTTAAATTAATGCATTCCAAAATTCTTTTTTTCTCTGATAATTCAGACCTTTACCTGAAAGTATGCAACTACATTTATCAGTGTTTTCCTTAACTGTAGTAACGCCAGAATAAAATTGTTTGTTAAATTATCTGATATGTGTAGTATGTCTTCATCGCTTACAAAGCATAACTACAGTCCAATCAGACTCATTCATTCTGAAACCTAATGTTTTGTTGATAATGAGCCGTAATTGTGTTTGCACTAAATTAATGGTTCTAAAGAAATCAACGTTACTTACGTGTTTCGGACTGATCGTTGTTTGAGTTTTAACTTCTGCATAAAATAATGTCTTAGTTGCCATACCACAACATTTTAAGTCGTAGATTATTTATTAGTTCTACATAGAGTAGTAGTAGCGTTTACCATAAAAGCCTTAAATCATTACTAGACTAGTTATCGGCAGCCTTGGGCCAAAAATACGTAGATTTAGGTTGTGCGCCTACTTTACATATTAACATACACGGAGCTTATAATATAGATTGTATCTACATATTTTACATGTTTCTACTTATAACTAATAATACATTTTAAATAATGCAGTTAATAAATAATAATAATAAGTCCGAGACATTTTATTGCAGTTTTTTTCTAAACTATTATCTTTAAATTATATATATACTTAATTAAATTATATATACTACAGTTTCCATTTAAACTTCTGGACCACAGATGGATTTATAGTAGTTATATTATGGCAAAGATCGCCATTGTGCTTTACTAGTACAAAAATATTATGATTTAGGAAGAAATATAGCTACAGTAAGGCATTTAACATTGCGATAACAAGGACTGTGTTTACTTAACATGACTTAAAATGTAACCTTCTTTATAACATACGGTTTTTCTCAAAATACGAGTACAGTTTCCACTGACAACCAGCGCAATGGCTAGGTCTTTTACTCACGCCATCGCAAATGCTGAGTGGAATTCCAAACTATATTATTCGTCAACTCTTTCTTTTGTCTTCTCTAGTTAAGCGTAATTTGTAATATAATTATTTATGTATGTGTTTATATGAACCAATACATATTTTTCAATTCTTCTATTATATTCAATAACTTTAGACTCACTAGCATTTCAGGAGGAACCCACGTGTGCCGACGTGTTTGGTTTACTAATTCAATCTTAGCGGTTAACCACATAATGTTACATGTTTGAATTATTGCTTCTTTAATAGATAACGCCGAACTGGCATGCCAGCAATTTTTTACGCTCTTTGTTACGTAGAAGTTACGCACTGGTAACTACATCTAGCCATTTAATTCATATAATCAATCGATCAACAAATGAATCGTAACAAAACAATTAATACACGTTACCGGAAGATTACTACGAAAACAAAGATTTTCTCAGCAGATAAACAGTTTATTTTTTTAAATAAAAATGTTCTAATTTGCTTGAATGTTGAATATTATTATGATGCAAAAGCATTATCACAACATTTTTCTTTCAAAATTGTTATCGTACTCCTTCGAGTGTGAATTTATTACATTTGGGGGAAAATATTTTTTTCCCTAAATGTAATAAAATCCTCAAAATGTAATAAAAGCCGCAGAAATTATGTACTTTCAAATAAGTAATAAAAGAAGCTAGTAATTCAGCATTATGTGAACTTGCCATCATTATTTAATTTTTGAAACGTAAACCTTCATGTTGTCATATGTCACATAAGTTTTTTTAAAACTAATTGTACCTAGTAAATATACCTACAGCAAAATTTAAATGTTGCTGGATTTTCAGTCATTCTGTAACTTAAGTAAATCTTATTTTTCAACAAATAACATAATCTTAATTTAGGTAGCGTAACATTTTAAGATAGATAAAACACCCAAAATGCAATAAAAGAAGAAAAATATCGTACTTAGAAAAAAAAAAAACCTAAATCCGATTTGCAACATGCGAATAAAACGTGCACATATTATACCTAAGCATGTAAATGACATGCGAATTGGGCCGGCCGTAGATTGTGTCGAGGATTAGCTAGACGTATGAGGAAACATTCGTTACTACGACAGGACGAATGACGGATAAATCTAGACCACTTAATAGACAGAAACCTTGTTGCGAAATTAGTTGAAACAGCTACGGTAGCCAGGTGCAGTCAGGTCAACGTAATAACGATAAAATTAATATCTAATTGCAGTTTATCTTTTATGCCAACTCAAATTAAATGTGTCTAAAGATTACTTTTGAATTTAATGTGATATTCGATTTAGCTAGATTAAAAAAACTTTAACTGTAAAGCTTAATAATATGTATTTTTAATTACTTAGAAAAAAAGACGTTCAGTTTTTCCCTAATTGTAAATTTTTTTTGGAATACTCATCAGATTTTTCTTTGTCCTTAGTCAAACCAGTCGAACCATTCTAAGGAGATTCTTTTATCCATGCGGTGATTGATTTTATGTTCGTGGTATTTTTTTAAAAGTTTTTATTTATAAAAGCTCATAACGCACCTACAATTCATAACATTTCAGGCGCGTTATGATCAATATCTGTTATGTGATTTAACCATTAGGTAGACAGATGCTGAGTCATGCCGCAACGGCCCAGCTGTATCAGGGCACCTTGGGTCAGCGTTGCTTGCACTTTACCTTGACCCTGCTTATGACATTGATATAGAGCGCCTGCATTACACACCTGGCTTTTGTTGTTAAGGCTCGAATTGATTATATTTTTATGGTGTTATGAGATAAGTATTTATTACAGTAGGTTTATGCTCAACTGCATTTAACATTATAATATGTACTCTAAATTTAATATTTGTATGCCGAAAAGCAAGTGGCTAGAACTTAAATACACGTCTTACAAATAAAAAAAATCTTAATCTGTAGGTATTTTATCCGCAAATGGCAACGGCGGTGGTTACATTGTAGAGCACAAGCTCTATCTAATTCAAAGTTGACTTATCTTTCAAGTTATCCATTGAAAGCTCGAAGGTCAAGGTAAATATTGGTGACTGGGGCCAGCTACTCTGTAAAAGTTTAAAAGATTTAAATCACAAATGTTCACAAACAGAGTTTAGTAGTTGAAGGTAACGTAATGTTATGTTGTAACCAAATAAACGCTAATATTCCACTTTCGGGTAATTTCTATAGTTTTCAATGATATCGGCTGCCATGAAATAAACTACTACCTACCCAACACCCAACACCTTTTGACCAGATGTTTAGTTTCAAATTTTCAATAGAAACATACATATTACGACCGTCTGCCTGGTGCTTTCTGTAATGTGTATGGGATGTTTATATTGTATAATAGTATGTTTATCCTTTATCTAGTCAACATAGTACATACAACGAGCTTTGATTAGTCTGAGGGGGCTAGATAATTGGTGTAATTGTTAGAAGTATTTTTTTATATTCAAAACTAGAACTGACTTTAAACTGTCGGTATTTTTGAATTAACAACAGTACGTTTACTTTTTTCAGGTATTGCTTATCATAAGCAGTCTTGCTACATCAAAGAAAGTTGAAACAGAAACTAAGCTGTCCGAACTTCTAGAAACCAATGGGATCAAGGACAAGGCTACACCAGAAAAGGGAGTAAAACGGGGGATATATGGAACTGGTGTTATTGGGCATTTCGGGTCTTCTTACGGAGGATCAGCATATGGAGGGATATCTGGCCCTGGAGTTGCTGTTGGACCCGGAGTTTCCTTTGGGTCTGGATTAGGAGGAGTGGCTGTAGGGTCATCCTTAGGATTTGGGCCTGGAGTTGGTATTGGTTCTGGATTGGGTATTGGTTCTGGATTGGGTATCGGGCCAGGAGTGGGTATCGGGCCTGGAATAGCAGTCGGGCCAGCAGTAGCTGCCGCTCCTGTAGCATCCGCCCCTGTGGCAGTAGCAGCACCAGCAGTACAAACATCAGTATCGGTAGAGCCGAACCCTGTGGTTCTCCGGCAAGAAGTGCCGCGGTACATCACGCGCACTATCACCAGAGATGTCCAAGTGCCTGTACAAGTACCGGTTCCCTACCCGGTAGATCGGCAAGTACCGGTCCCAGTGAGGGTAAACGTCCCAGTACCGGTCGACCGGCCGGTGCCGGTCATCCACAGGGTTCCGGTCGAGGTGACGAGGCAAGTTCCCGTGTATTACGAAAAGAAAGTGCCATATCCAGTAAAGGTTTCTGTGCCAGTGCCCTACCCTGTGACCGTCGAGAAGCACGTCCCAATCGATCGTCCAGTGTACGTGGATCGTCCTGTGCCTGTGCCACAGCCTGTGTACGTGGACCGTCCTGTGAACGTCCCTGTTCCTGTTCAAGTAGACAGGCCCGTACCGGTGCCACAGCCTGTGGTGGTGGACAGACCAGTGCCCGTCCCACAGCCCGTGGTGTATGAAAGGAGAGTACCAGTCCCTGTACAAACCGTTCCAGCGGTTTCTTCAGTCGCTGTACCAGTTTCCGGTGTAGCTAGCGGTTTTGGCAGCGGTATCGGTATATCTAGCGGTTTTGGCAGCGGTATCGGTGTATCTAGCGGTATTGGCCTATCTAGTGGTATCGGCAGCATCCCCTTAGGAGGCGTATCAAGCGGTATCTCACTGGGAGGCTTGTCAAGCGGATTCGGACTAGGCGGCGTTTCACACGGAATTTCCAATACAATTGTATCAAATTCGATCTCTGGGTATCCCCACAAACGTTAATGATTTATTTATATGTATTTTTTATTATTATTTATGTATTCTGTTATTTATGTTTCCGACACAAAAATTAAAACAAATAGTATATGTAAAACTTTATTTCAAATTGTTATTAACTAAGATACAACTCGTACCGTCATCACATTTTTACTATTTCTACTTTTTTTTATAATTTACATTAAAAATGTTTTCTGACATATATTTGTAATTATTTTAATGTTAAGTTCCCGACGAAACAGAATCTAAAAGTAAATGCAATTATAATCTAATCAATCACTATAGAATATAATAAAATCATGTATTACTCAAAAATGAGACAAAAATATTACATAATTAAAGATATTACTAGCAAACAACATTCTAATATGTTGAAATTAATTACTGAAATTGAGAATTGCGATGCATTTAATTTTAATTGCACTTATCAATGTTTTTTCCTGAGTATCACGGTTTTGTTAGTTTTCTATTAAATTAATATCAGAAAAACACATAATACTTGCATATCCATGCATCACCAGGATCAAGCACAAACAACACATTCAAATACGATCAGTAAAGTGTGTCTTGGAAATCTCGAAAAAAAATACCTTGAAAAAGTTAAGCAAGTTAGGATGATGATTTTTGAAAATACATGTTTATCTATTTTAAAACAACACTTACTGAAGCAGCTCCACACTGTCAAATAGAAATAAAATATCGAGTGAAATATGTATCGAAATCCGAAATCGTGAATCAGATACAAAATCGTTTATGTTATGTTGTAACCTTTGTATGAAAATAAGATAAATATGTATATATTATCTAATAAGAGAAATATGTTTTTTTTTGTAAAAAAGCAACTGATAACAGATACACAATATTTCTTTTTCCCTGTTAGTTATAGGAGGAGAACTGAATCTTACGCTTACCTCACGTTTCGAAGATATCCATACAAAGTTTGTATCTTTAATTGTAGAAGCAAATAAGAGGACGACAAAAAAATAATTAAAATATGATGCATCTAGTGCGAGGATTCATGGGCGAGCCAGGAGGGCAGCGGAAGGCGTGCGCAAACTCCTTGTTATTTTGTAAGGCACCTTTGGCTCGGAACTGTTGGGGCGAATGCTCGTCTTCCAAGTCTGCTTTGAGGGAATCCTTGGTTGAGATGCCGCACCAAAGCTGGAAGAGAGTCTTACATAACACGGCTATACTGAATTGTAGAGATTCAATATGATTGGTGGGCAGGGAACATATGAGTGTTTTAGCTGCATAAATAATATAAGAGGTGTTTCCTACAAATAATATGTTATAAATATAATTACCTCGCAGAGTAAAGCACTCTCAGCAAGAAATGGGATTTTTAGTTTTAACAACTCCCAGGTTGTTTCTGAATCTGAAGATAGTGAACTCAGTGATAAATGAATGAAATCGGACTCATTAATGATTTACAACTAAGTACAAATTTTGACTTTCATGCCTTCTCCCCAGAGAACCGTGCTGAATTTCAGGATAAAAATTATCCTATGTTCTCGTAGTATGAACTCAATATCATGCCAAGTTTCATTAAAATTCTTTAGTACTTTCGGTGTGATGGGCGGCCAAGATACAGACCGACATACAGACAAAAAAAACAGTTTTGGCTTCAGCATCGATGATAGATTGTCATCCAATATTTTTTTTTTAAATGTCTTCAAAGTTCAAAGTTTGACCTATTACAGTTTTATTATAAGTATAGATATAAACTTACGTTGCCATAGGATAGAAAGAAAAGTTGCTCAGAAGTCATATGCTCGAAGCCGGGTAGTTTAGCCTCCGGGCCGTGTTTGTGCAGGTGGTGTTTCAAGGCTGCGAGGGCTTCTCTCACGCCGCCATTGTCCGCTATGTTTTCGCCAAGGGTTTTCTTGCCGTCGACCTATAATGATATGATAATAAAAAAGATTCAAATTTAAATATTGGAAAACATCACGTACCTACCTGCATTGATAAGTAGTTTAAGCACTTGTGTTACAAAAATCAGAAACAACGACGGTACCATAACACCCAGACCCGAAACATTATAGATAAGTTATTCTTCTACATTGACCGACCCGGAATCGAACCTGGGATGTCAGAGATAGCGACACCAAGTCTGGTATACTTGCCTCACGGCTGCAGCGGTCGAAATAATAAACATGCTTTTTCTATCCGACCTCGAAATCCGAGATATTGAACTCGTTACCTTTACCAATCTTTGACTTGGTATCCATAACAATGAATCAACGCTCATAATCATCATTTACTCTAAAATTAAATACCTACATGAAATAATTTTATGATGCATGTGTATGTGTTTATATTTTGTTCGATTACCGATCCTTCGGTTAAAAGTAATCTTAAAGCTATGTTTTAAAAGATTTGGTTGACTATTATTTATCCGATGGTTTATTATTCCGCCAGTATATAAAGTTACAAGCACTGTTGTTGGTATGCCGTGTTGCTATGTTCTCTTCCTCAGACTTTACAAGAAGAAGCACTTGATATAGTATGTTTATTATAATTACTCCCACGAGTATCTACTCTTCAAACCAATTATTTGTTAACAACAGAGTAACACAGCAATGATATTAGGTATGTTTGATGATTTTTTTGTTAATTTATTAGGTACTATTTTAGGAAATTTAGGTACAGAGTATCGACTCCATGTCACGTGGAATAAAGTATGTGAGGAGCACATCGATCGTCCCACTTTTCCTCGTCTATCACCGATCAACTTTAACCTACCCATGTATCCATGCTATAAACGCTGAACAAACATTTCGTAGAATATGTTACACATAGGTAAAGCTTAGACACACAGAACATAAGTAAACATATATAAATTTAATGTTCTATAAACAGAATTTATTATGGAAAAAATAGTACGCAAAATGCTTATACAGTAGCCTACAAATACTTTACATCAAATTTAACATGACGTGTATTATAACATTTGAATACTTCCATTGTCCAATATCAGTATCTACTTCTACCATGAACACTGAACAATACATAAAGCAGGGTTGCTTTTAACGTCAAACCTATTACAGAAAAAATAGAAGGTTCAAGCTAATGTTTTTATGATCATACCTAGACGAGAGATTATACCTATATGAATGTTTGAGAAATGGGTAAATTTTTTTTAGTATTTAACTTAAAAAATGTCCTATGATAGGTCTATTGTAAAAAGCGTTCGTACTCGTATAATTGATTAATAGAAAAAAAAAACTGCCAAAAAAGCTTTGACCACTTGTGTAAAGATTACTTTAGCGGAATTTATCCAAGAGGCGGTTGTACGTATGACGACGTTGTACGTACGACGTATCGATTCCAAGGCTAGCACCAATTTACTACTAACTACCTATCTAAAATGTTCTGTTATCAACACGAAGAAGTTATCATCATCATCATCATGTCATCCTATTGCAGTCCACTGCTGGACGTAAGCCTCCCTCAAACAGCGTCAAAGAGCATAATCTTCCGCTTTTTCCATCCATCCACTGCCAGCCATCTTCCTAAGGTCGTCGATTCATCGAGCTGGAGGGCGTCCTACACTACGTTTGCCAAAGCGTGTTCTCCTCTCGAGGACCCGTTTACTCCACCTTTCTTCGATTCTGCTACAGATGTGGATGGTCTACTTCCAATTTAGCTTGCTACATTTTAGAACTATGTAACTAAGAAGTCTTTACTCACGTGTTCACCTAGCTCTGGGAGCTCGAAGGTTGAGTACTGGTCTACGAAGCACTGCGTCATATTTACAAACGACTCCACAGTCTCGTTTGACCACCACGGGAGGAAGTTGCCGTTTTTGTCAAACTTACGACCTGAGATAAAATAAATAATAATTTATCATAAATGAATGATATTTACAGAAACGTTACGCTGTTCTGTTTTACACACACACTTAAGTTAATTATTGTCAATGTAGGACATTTCTTTACTAATTGAGAAATGAATGGGTGAGTACCTTATATTGATGTTGGGGAGCTAAAATGTATACGAGAACCATGATGATAGTAAAAAGTTCAGTTAAGACTCGTTGTAAGTACCGCTTTTGATTTTATGTGTTAATACAAAGAAGCAAGAAGAGAACAGCTCCGCCTGCACAGCACAGGTACTCTTATCGTTCATCACTCAGTGCGTAAACTGTGTATATTTTTGGCATAGACAGTAGTACTTTAATAATTCAAACCCCGTATTACTAAGAAATTTCATGGTAAGCAGTTTCTAAATCCCACCCATACCCACCAAAATTATCGAATCCATGTGTTATTTCATGTCCGAGTACAGTCCCCAATGAGCCGTAGTTGAGGGAACTTGTAAGAAAAAAAGTTTATTTGTTAGAATAAATAAGCAGCGGCACCTAAGTCTCTAAGGATTGTTGTATAAGTACTTACTCTAGTCCCAAATCAAAAAAAGGATGTTGTAACATTACCATGGGTACGGCTGCGTCCAGCAAAAAAAAAACTTACGGTACTTAATTTTATTCAACACATTTGCATAATACGCCTCTAGCCTACAATTATTAAAAATTGAAGTAGTTAAATATTAAAAGAAATAATGCGTTATTAGAATAGTTGTTAGTTCTGAATAATAGATTTCATGACTTTACGTACGTACGGCGTGGGCGAACATAAAATAGTCCTTTGCCTTTTAAGTAGCAACTCTTATTAGTTATTATTAACAATATACCTACTTACTTATAGTATTTTCCTGAAACGTATGATATGCATTGACTTCGGTAGGATCCGTGGCCCAAGTAAAGTTGTTTCCTTCACGGAACTTATTCAATGCCTTCTTTATCTTCACCTGTATTATGATCACCATATTTTTCAAGTGTGCGTCGGTTTTTATATCTATTCCTGCATAGTATTCCTCTAACCGACCGTCTTCGAGAAACCAGTCAGGAAAACCTATGAGGGTTTTCATCTGAATAATCTTCTGGTAGGTTGCCAGCTTTGTGTTGTCGTCCATCCATTTTGCCTGGCCCACTAGGTGGGCTAGAGCATTTTTAATCTCGTGCAGCATTGTTTGGACCTATGAAAATGTTGGACTATCATCACAATATTGTTTTCAGATTTAACCAATTACTCTTTATTAGAAGGTTCTACAAACATAATGCTACTATTTAGAAGTTCTGAGATAGGTTCCAACGTTGATTACGAGAGCCTATGTGATGTTTAAGAATGGCACAAAGGGCTTAGAATGTATCGACCATATCCAGCACACTTTTTGTGATAATGTTATTCCTTAAATCAATCAACCAATCGATTAAACTTAAAAGGCTACATCCACTAAAGAGCCAATGGCATAAATGAAATGCTATTAGATAATAATATCATGTAGGAATCTCCTGACCTTTGGTTTAGTGACGTTGAAGAAGTGGGAGTCGGCTATTGCGTAAGATACAGCCATGCCCATGAGATCATTGACTGCGCTTGCACATTGCAAACTTCGTGGAATGGAATTTGACCGACCATGGGAGTGAATCTCCTCGTATGAGCGTTGGAATAGAAGACGGAGCTCGTTGGTTGTATGGGCTGCCATTACTTCCACCACCTGTAATTTATTTAAATGAGCAAAGCTCCAGTCTAGCACACCTAACTAGGGTAACCGATGGAATTTCTTCACTCTGTGGAATGACTAACTTAAAGGGTAGAAGGGTGTTATTGACTGTACTATTTTAAGTGTGTAGGCAGCCTAACATCTTGTTTTTTTTCAGATAAACCTGACTTAGAGATTAGATCTTAAATTGTTCCTAAAAGAAATCATTAAATTATTATCACCAAAATTTTGAATAACATGAGAACTGAGGTGATAAAATGTAAAACATAATTTAGCAATGAAAGGTAGTTTTAATACTTACTTGCACCCAAATGTATAGTTCTATTTTAGCTGGTGGCATATTGGACAATAGTGCTGCAAGTAAAGCCATGTATTTCAAATCAAGATCAGAAACCAAGATCTTATCTGTTCCATAATCTAGCGTCACATCGCTTATCTTGAAGACTCCTTCCAGATACCTCTTCCAAATTGGCACTGCAGTCCCATTATTGGTTTCGACAACCAAGTCAGTATGAGCTTGGATCTCGTCTACTGTGTATTCTGGTATGTTTAGATATGCACTCTCATCTGATTCAGTATCGTTATCAGATTCTAGCTGAAAATCATGTGTTTGTTCTAGACGTTACGCATTCATGACATTAGTTGTAGCTAGAAAATAATTACGACCACTTTTCTTTGACCTTAGTATTGATTCGTCATGAGTTACGTGAGAGTGTACACAACGACTGAGCCTGTACTTTAATAAATAATTTAACACAATGTGATCTGGGCCCCGATATTATTCGTAGAATAATTAATTTAACTATAATTTTTACAGTGACACTACAATTATTTCTTACAAATGAAGGTTTTGAACGACACCATATTATGATACAAATATAATATCAGCCTGCCTAGCATGAGCACCAAAACACGATATGATATGATATGAAACAGCGATATATCGACACCAACTGAAAAAATATGATAGATATAACCGTCATTTTGAATCGCCGTGCCGGTGATGTCACATATTATGATCGCTGTTTCGACAAAAATTCAAAACGGCGGCTATATCTATCATATTTTTACAGTTGGTGTCAATATATCTATATCATATCATATCATATCGTGTTTTGGTGGTCATGCTAGGGGGGCAGGAACATGTACTAACTACTTTACTAGTAACCTACATAGATATTGTGTATAAAAAAGACATAAAAAGTAGTGTTTTATAATACCTACATCTTCATAGTTTTATATTATGGAATAGGTAAGTACAAATTAATTAGAAGTCATAAACGTCACAGTAAACAATTGCATGACTTTAAAGTCCCTTTTAACTTCTATAATCAACGTAATGTTGATGGAAATCGCATTTCATTTAATAGAGTTAAAACATGAAACCCGTGCATTGAATACAATTATTATAAACTTTACAGACTGATAACCCATTGAGCATGACATATCTGATAAAATAACAATTTACCAGATTGTAGGGCAGGAGTATAATGCCTAGGCCGGTGGGTTTTACGTTCTTTTTACAAAAAAAAAAAACTGACAAAATAATGTTTTTGCTAATACGTGGAACAATCATTGCAACAAATAAATTTGCGTCAGAACACAAGCAAAGTCAGACAGAAATTTTTCTTTGTAGTATATGAGGTACCAGAAAAGCTTTTTTAGCCGGGAGCGTAAACAATAGAAAGAACATAATTTATAATTTACCTCATATAGATCGTTGTACATCGAGTAATATTCACTAGCAGCTGTCAAAAGTTTTTGATCTAGCTCTGGTTCATTCGCGTTAGCAGACTTAAGATTACCAGATTCAATGACGAACAGTTTCATAAGTTCAGCATAAAAAAGTTTGTATATCTGTGTAGTTTTTTCATCGTCATCATCATCTTTCTTGCCTTCTGAATACTTTTTGTTTGTAGCAAAAATTGTTTCCTCTATTTCTTTGGTAGAATATTTAAATGATTTTCTATTTTTATGGTTATTTCTTTTATTTTCGTTGTGCGTACTGAAAAGTGTGATTCATATGTTTAACAGAGTGCTCCAGAATTTTTATTTTTTTATTAGTCATCTAACAGTAAAAAACAACCTCCAACATATATTTAACTAAGCGCATAACTTTATAGGGGAACAGATCATACTTCTTATTTTAATGACTTATCTGCCAAAGAAAAGCCATAAGAAGAAACTTTTTTTGGTACAAATTATAGTAAAAACAAATGTTTTTGTGATAAAGTTCGTGATCTGCTATCAAAATTGTAATTGTATTAAAGAATTAGAATAAAGATCTACCGATATGCTGCATTCATTGTAAAGTCTCCTCAATCTGGGAAAAGAAGCAAATATTAATCTTTACCTTGGAAAAGGGTTAGTAGTTTCTGGAGATCCCATAACTAATCTATAAATTGATGAGTTTCTGGGGTCCGTAAATATATCGAAACCAATTAAAACATCCATTCCCAATTGAGTTTTAACTTTGATTACTGCTTCTATCCAATCAAAGTTGTACGTGTCATAGTCGAAATCATCTGTAGCATTCACGTAGGTTGGAACAGGCGGTAAGCTTAATGATTCTAGTATTTCTAGTACTGGCTTTAGTCCAAGTTTATCTAATGTTTCTGGAATCAAAACACAATTTCCCATATCTGTTCTGAAACTTAGCTAATTTGTATGTTCAATATTTTATTCTCCGATTATTGAATATAATCACTAGAAATTTAAAGGTTGGTGACCAAGATTACTCATATTACTCTGATTTTAATGAATTGATTTGATTTATTATTAAGATAAACGCTCCTATTACGACCTTTATCTTCGTGTTAAATTCTTGTTTGAGTCAATTTTGGTAAAAACTAAAAATGGAATTGACTTTTTCATAGACTTTTACTTCATCACATACCGGTCTTTTAGAAATTTAACACGGAGGCAAGTTACAATAAACAATAAATCAGTACCACGGCGGTGATGCGGCAGAGTGTCATATAAATGCAGAGTGACTTAGTTAAGTGCACTCACACATCATATCTATTATTTTTTATAATTACTTATGTCGTTTAAGTTTGTAAATATGTCATTTATATCTTTTGTCTAATCGTTATTCTTACTATATATTCAGG
Source organism: Anania hortulata (assembly GCA_963576865.1). NCBI lineage: Eukaryota > Metazoa > Arthropoda > Insecta > Lepidoptera > Crambidae > Anania > Anania hortulata. The sequence goes on from OY756400.1 coordinate 7,617,781, forward strand.
TTTTATCAGCCTAATGCAGTCTACTGATGGATGTAAGCCTCTCAAAGTGCGTCAAAGAGCACGATCTTCCACTTTTTTCATTTTTCATTGCTCCACTGCCAGCCATCTTTCTAAGATCGTCGGTTCATCAAGCTAGGGGGGCGACCTACACTACGTTTGCAAAGGCATGGTCTCCACTGAAGAACCAGCTTACTCCACCTTTCATTACAAGTAATCTATACTTGTAATGAAAGGTGGAGTAACTAATAATAATGTATACATTTTTAAACAGGTACAATTACCGGTAGAACGTAGTTGAAACTGTCTGTGACACTGTAACATTTGTTCTGTTAATATTTAAATTGATTTGGGGAAAGATATATAAATGAAAAGTGTGATCGTGGAATATTATATTGTCACTATTGCTGCAATTCTGCTTTGGTTTAGATTGTATTATTATATCTATACCTTTTAGTAACATTATAATGGCTTTGTCTCAGGGAATTAAATATATTTTACTTACCAGTGTCCATACAAGCCGCATACATATCCTTAGCCTGCTGCACAGGCCTTGGCAGACGAGTGATGTTCCTAGTAAGGAAGTCTCTAACTACTGTGTACACCTTGCTCTGCTTGTCTCTAAACCAATCGTACGATCTGTACGCGTCTGGTCGAGGATGGTCTTCAGCCCAGTTACCACACGCGTACTGAAAATAGGATAAATACATTTTAAAAGGTGAATTTAAGGGAGGATTTTAAGGATAAATGCATTAGCGATGCATATGAACTCGAAAAAAATAATATCTTTTTAATAAATAGTTTTAAAAAGGTTATTACTTGATAGAAATCGTGACAAGGGTCTGCAGTCTTGTCTATGGAGAGGGCGAGATTGGCAGCGGATCGCAAGCACTCTCTCGTCTCGCAAACCCGAGCTGGTTTGTGCCGCTTCTGTTTCACGTCTTGTTGAAAAAATTACAATGATTAGTGATACTAACTGTTCAGCAATATATATGATGGACCAAGTTATTAAATGGGCATAACATGCTCGGTTATGGCAGGCAGAGAGAGCAATATTGATGATATAATTAAATTGCTCAGGTTTTATCATTAGTGTCTATCACCTATTAGGCACCGAGGTGATTGCAGCTCAGTGGCGGCAGCGCTTTAGTAGTGAATACCAAAGTTAAGCTACATACACCGCGGTTGTGATTGGATGGGTGACCATTCCAACCATACATTTATCACAAACGTGCCCGTGCTTCGAAAGGCACGTTAAAAGTTGGTTCCGGCTAATATTGCTTGATACTAGTCATGAAGCCTAGTCAGAGGTTTTGGGCGGCTTAATAACATTTGGCAGAAAGGTTTAGTCACTGGCCTTAAATCCACCAATTCGCACTGGGCCTGCGTGGTGGAGTATGGATGGCCCAACCAAACCACCTCATAGTTGAGTTAAGTATATATTGTAATTGTAAGTGGAGATGAGGCCTGTGCCCTGCAGTGGGACGTATACAAGTAAAGTTACTTTACCTATTGGGAAGGATAATAAAATTACATGTTTTGTCACAATTATAAAATATAAAATCGAGCGAGTCTAGCGAGCGGAGCGAGCGGTTTCGCGGTAGCAGGCGGCAAAGCGACAACCAAACTTTTCATTTTATGCTGCGTGGGTGAATCAAATTGCCCAACTACCTCTAGAAATATTCATGATGATCAGACACTATAATTAAAATTGAAATTTTGGTAATAATTCATTACTTGACTCAATATGACTTGTCATCATTATCCATAACGACAGGGTATTATAGATAGTGCCAATATTAATCACTTGGTCCCTAACTTATAAACATGTTAACCACATTGATACCCCAGCGGGCAGTCAGTAGTGTTAGAACCCATAATCCACCTACCTCACCCACCCGGGTGTTGCGGCTAGCAAAAAGGTACGGTATTCTAATCGATAGATAAAGCTTGTTTGTGTCAATATAATTGAAAGCATATTAATGCTTTATCAAACGAATGGCTACTTACAATAGGTTCGTATTAAAAGCTAAACTACTTATCTCCTTATTGACTGACTGTTATAGCAAAGCAAAGGATGTAAACTGCTTATACCCTTATCGAATTATTTAAAAGATAAGAGAAAGTAAAAATAGACTTACATAAAACTGTCATAACTATCGCTAAACATAATAACAGTAGAAGTATAAATAGAAGTATAATTAGCAACATTTTGTCTTTATGTTTTCGTCGAAACCTGAAATTTAAACGTAAACATTAAATATTTAACTGTCAAACAAAAAGTGGGACATCAATTTAGTATCGCGTGTTTAAAATAAAGTTTGAGCATTAGTAAAAGGCTATTGACCAACAAAATAGCAAATAATGTGCTCTAAAAATAAACGGTCATTGTAGGACACCAAGTAAAAGCCTACAATTGTGACTTACGTTACTGTTTTTAGAAATAAAGAAACAATAAAATGAGTTTCGAATGCAGTAAGACAGTATTAGGAGACAGTGTTGAGGAACTGCACCAATATCATACAGGATATTAGATAGAACCACAGACGTAAATATTACTTCTGCAGCTTGTTCTTCTCATGATTAAAAACTACTTTTATCAATGGACCGCTAGTGAAAACGAGAAAATCTAATGATCACCATACACACACATACATTTTGGTCTTACCAATACATGAATTTTAGAATGAAACAGCTCATTTTTCCTTGATTTCATCATACTCGAATTATTTATTGCAAAACCATAATGTACATGTAGATGTTACAAAATAATGCGACTCTGTTGAGCACGCCACTTAGGGGGTAAAGTAAATGTCTCTCGTTCCACCTAACACCCTGTATGGTTTTTCCGTCTTCTTACCTGGCAGTTCTGGAGCCGACAGCTATCAAGTACCCCGATTCGCGTAAGTCACTGCCGTTCTTAAGTGGAGGAGTGTTGGGCTTTGTACTGCCCGTTCCTACGGCAATCGTTATCATAAAGTTAACAGCAGAATAAAAGAAATACTGCCTTGTATCAGTCTAATCTACTGTTTAGTCCTTTACGGGGATGATGTGACTTTTTTCAGGTAGATGGCCAATATGATACAACGTAACGAAACACTTGAAAGTATTTATTCGTCAGGTTTACTAAGGTTCTCGTAGCTCAGTTAGAAGAACAGTCGCCCGGGTGGAAAAGAGACGTTGGTTCAATTCCCACCTGAGGCGGTTGAGTTTTTTCGAGATCAATATTGATCAGGTTTCAGGAAGAAAAGTTGTGTAAAATACAAAGCTATATTCAATCGCGAAATTTATAAAAAAAATGCTGTTACAAACATTATCGTCGGGATGGTACACTTTACACATACACACGCCTTCTCTCACCTATGATTTATGTATATAGATATTATCTATTTTTGTCATTTGCACTGGGTTGTGGTAAGTGGATAAACGTGAGTAATTGCCTAGGTAGAGAAACCTAACACATAAAGTGATCGATCAATGAAACCTTATCTAGGCTTGCTAAATGTTTAAAAACCGGCCAAGTGCAAGTCAAACTTGCGCACCTTTCACTCACAGGGTTCCGTACCAACTTTTAGCTATGAAAATAATTCGTATATAACGGAAATCGAGTCTTTAAGATATTTCCCGATTTTCCAAGTTTGTTAAAAAAAAGTAACTACACGGTTTTTGGACTTTTGCCTTTACTTGTGCTATAAGGCATTGCTTCTTGCCTAATTTCGTGATCTTTGTCGACGGGAAGTACCCCATTAATTTTGATTCCCTTGTGAGTGTCGAAAAATACGTTTTATGCGTCATAAACGGCCGTATCTTTTTTTCACGTTAACTTAGAAGCTTGATTTTTTTACAGCTTCAAGAGACAAGAGACCTGAGTATATCGTTTTAATTTCAACTCGATACCTCCACGCGTTCCCGAGATAAAGGGTCTATGACAGACAGACAGATAGACAAACGGACGGACGAACAACAAAGTGATCCTATATGAGTTCCGTTTTTTCTTTTTGAGGTACGGAACCCTAAAATCAACGATTGTAATTCATACTATTGAATCTGTTATGACAATCAGCCGTGTGTATAGTATAATATTATTAACTAAACTGCGTCTTATTTACTTATCGTAGATGAAATACATTTTGTCGATAATTTTACAGTAAGTATGCTTTTGTTTTATTTATTATTAGATATATTTAACTATTAATTACTCATTAAATGTATACCTACGTAGGTGAAGAATTAGAGGTATAATTTGATCACTTGAAAAGGCCAGTCTTTATTAAAACATAATTGAAGTTCGCAGATTACCTAAATGGTAAGCAAAAGAATAACTAAAAATTTTGGCCTTAATTTACGGCGTCGTAAAGGCTAGCTTATCTGCCTGATTTAAAAGCACCTAACCCCAAGAGCCGGTCAAGGCTGGAAGCTAATTCGCAAATATTATAAATTCTACTTATTGTTCGTAGAATCTCTTTGTAAGTGCTTAGATAGTCGGTTATTCAGGTTATTTGATAAAATATACATCTTGTGGATGTCAGTTAGTAGAGGTACGAAACTAGTTCCTATACTCGTATATTGGTTGTCAATTAATATTTTTTTATGTTACATGTACTTATTTACTGTAACAGATGATCGTTTGGAGTATCGTGTCTAGTGATCAAAAGTAGTTGTTCAATTTAGTAAAGAAAAAAAACTAATATTATCTATGTCATTCTGAGAAAACACTGATGCCTGTGGTGTATTATTATATCCCTTAGTAAAACTAAACTAGATTTAAAAATAGGACGACAAAATAGCCAAACTACATACTTATTTTAAACGTGTAACTCATTGGACATGTGTCAATGACGGTGACATTTTTTAATACATTTAGGGCCGTTTTTCAATACGAGTACCCAGATAACTTTTATTTGAAGAATAAGTTTGACATGTTGCCGGTTTTTTTTATAGAAAATATGTCAAGCGTCAATTTTATTTGTAAGATAAGTTATCTGGCGTTTGAAAAATCGCCCCTTACTTACATGACAAATTAGTTGGCTAGTCGTACTCTATTTTTTTGGAATATAAGAGATAGTGGTTACTTTTGTTAAGTACGCTTTGAGATAGTATATTACTTACTTGTAACTGTTGGTCCCATGATATCTCCACCTCTTCCCGACCACGCGTGCATTTTTTCTTATGTAATTTACACCTTTTACTGAATTCAACCTAATTACCTCTATTCATGATAATACCCTAATTTGTAGCTAAAATCACAGTGTAAATAGACAAACTGTGATAAAACTTTTTAGTCTCATTCCGTTACGTTCCATTTTCAGCGCCAAAACTTTCATTGCACAGATAAAAAATGTTTTTAATTTAAAAAACCGAAGTATTTAACTTAGAATTTATGATGTTAACTCCGTTCGGTTCCATAGCATTAGACTCACTGAAAGCCTTCTGCGGCTTACTGAAACATGTCCATAATTCTGATAGGGTAACCAAATTATTAATATCAGAGAGGATTTAGATTCTATGTTAGCGCTCTACCATTAACATAGCTAGACCACGCAAACAAATAACACTTTTCAAGTACGGTCTTAGCATATGAAGAGTGGTGTTGTTATTCATCGTGTTATGGTGATAGTTAGTTTGGAGCATCTAAAGATTTCACGGTTTTGATGTTTCTTCTATTGTGAAAGTTGTTTTCAGCTGATTATCTGGTTTTCAGGAGTATCCTGTTCTTAGTACATCCCATATAGTGTCTGTAGACCATTTTGTAGACAATGAAAACCTGTACATGATTGCCGTATATCGGAATTTTTCGGAAAGTTACTTAATTAGAACAATTTCTTTGTGCTAATTGAAAGATTCATCCTCAATAAAGAAATATTCATATAATATTATTTATCCCTAAGAAAACTACAAATTACAACTGTGAAAATGCATGTAAAAAGGAACTAGAAAAATGTAAGAAAACTCCATCAGAAAAATTTAGCGGAAAGCACTAACCGATTGTGCGCGGTCCGGCTAACGTTCCGGATAGAATAAACATTTTAAATTTTGGTCACTCTACTGTAGAGTTGTTTCACAAGATAGTGGTCGTGCTGATGCTCCGTTTGTCACGCGACGGCTAGTGATGTGCCGCTGCGCTATCGATTCAACAGGAAAACCGCGTAACCTTTCCGATTTATTGCGTATTCTCATTCATAGCGTGACTTTTGTGCTCCCTACGCACGATTCTGTCCCACATTCGTATGGCTTATTTTTGTTTTTATACCGTAATCTCAAGGTCATCGCATAGCTAAACGATTTTCCACAGCAGTATAGTGGTTGTTGCTGTTAAGTTTTAATACTTTTATTCGATTGCTTGGTACATTTTTGTATTATGGCATTTTCAGTAATTAAATAAAATATTGTTACAGTTAGGAAAGGTAGTTAGAGATTACTCATATTATTTTTCGTTTTTGGCTTTCTTCAGTGTGATCTTCAAATTGTATAGGACCTACTACGGTATTTGTGCTTGTGTATTGACCATACAATTTTGTTTCATTTTCCAAGATGTAAATAAAAAATATGCACCAGATAGCACACCAATTAATGTCTCAATATGTCTAAAATTAAGAAATTAAAAGCTTTATTTTACAAAAAAAATGCTGGGAAACGCAATTTTTAAAATAATTTAGTTAATAAAATTGCGTTTCCCAGCTTACCCAGGAACGAGCCAAATTAAAGAAGTTTGTTTTCTGAATACTGGTCCGAGAAGTGTATTATTTTTTGCAATGATAATTTTATAGAAAATCATTAAATGCAGGGACTTTGATAGTTAGCTCTTAATAATTCTGTTGTAATGCCGTCTTTACCTAGGGTTTGTTACTAAATCGTCTGAGAGCTATCCTAATCTCGCCTTCGTCGGTATCGTGGGTGCAGCGGTGATTCGATGTGATTCAGTGGTCGTCCTGGTCTTGGAACATCAAGTTTGGTGCTTTCTGAGTATTAACATAATCAGCAGCCCACGTCAGTCAACTGCTGGACATAGGCCTATCTCAATGCACGCTACTGAGCCCGATTCTCGGCTCGCTCTACTGCTTCCACTGCCAGCAGCTTTGCATATATCATCACTCCATCTAGTCGAAGGGTGCCCGAGGGAGTCAGTGTATAATATTACTCGATTTCAGTAACAACCTCGTGCTTGGTTGGCAAGGCGCTGTTTTAGGTTCATCAGGTGGCTCCTGCAAAGATGCTTTGCGAAGACTTTCGATTCTTTGTCGGCCATCAAGGCGTCTTGATGATCCTATTGTTGGCCGATTATAACATTGGTCAACAAAATGTATAGGAAAATAAATACGAAATATTCAATACTGATAGTAATATTTTTTATTCGCACTACAACAACAGTACGGACATGATCTCAACGCTTAAATAAAAAAATGTGAACAAAACATAAAATATTTACAATCTCGTAATATTAGATCCATTTACCAGCCGTGTCCGTATGATTGGACGAGGGGTTGCGCGTAGGTTTGCACTACTGGCGCAGCGTGAACTTGTTGGTAGACGGGTTGGGCGACAGCTTGGACGATCGGCTGCGAGACGACTGGAGCTGAGTGGACTATCGGCTGCGAGTACACTGGGGCGGCGTGGACGACTTGTTGTGCGACTGGGTGGACGATCTGAAATACAAGATGAATAATTTGTATACGAGTCCTCAGTTTTTCTTTCAAATGATTTAATAATTGTTACAAAGTAGGAACAAGTTAAGACATTGTAAAGAAAGAAATCAAGGTCGGATGGTTCATCGATTCATGAATACCTAATAACCGAGACGAAGGCCATGCATTTTGCATACCCTGAGCTAAGGGAGAACCTGAAAACATATATAGTTGGTTTGTTAAGCTAGTTTTTATTGATAGGATAACTAATTTTATAGACTTACGAGTATAATGATGATATTTTATAATTATGTTTCTTGCCAGATTAAAGTAAATGACCTTGGAATGAGGCATAGCTGCTAGCAGAGGGTTCGGCTGTGGCCACGTGAACTAATACGGGTAAAGTAACCTTGTTTTTTGTTTGTAAGTCTAGTCAGTGTGGCCTAGAGTCTAAAATCATCTGTACCTGTTGAAATGAGGCTTAGGTGATCTTAGGAGGCCGACCTATTATTGAAAGAATTATAAGTCTTTAGCTCTAAAGATTATCTCCTACAAAAAACGCAGTTTACAAACATACATACTTTCATTACTAGATTACCATAATCTTGGAATGTTTTGTGCATTATATTTTGTGAATGAGCTGCTTGTAGCTCAGTGGCGGCAGCGCTTTGGCACTGCTTACCAAAGTTAAGCAACACTCTGCGGTTGTAAGTGGATGGGCGACCATTTCAACTATATTTTGTGATATTTATCATAAGCATCTCCGTGCCTAGTCCCAGTGCCCAGTGCCCAGTAGTAAAGCCTACTCTTGATTTTCGTTACGTGTTGGAATGAGGCATAGCTGGTAGCAGAGGGTTTGGCTGCGTGGGAACCACGGGTAAAATAACCTTGGTTTTTATTTGTAGGTAAGTGTAGTAAGTGTAGGCTAGAGTCTGAAATCGTCGGTACCTGTTGGAATGAGGCATAGCTGGTGGCAGCGGGCTTGGCTATGACGGCAGCAGGGGCTGCATGCACCACGGGTTGAGCGACCGCGACGGGCTGAGCGACTGCCACGGGCTGGTGCACATAGCTTAGGGATGAGACCTGGAATTGAATCATGCGTGAGTAGAGATTTGCCATTCCCGGCAACATTTCCCATGCGGGGAATATTCCCAAATATTTCCGTATAAGGAATATTCCTATAACTGCACATCTTTGCGATGCCGTATGCTGATGCTTGTGGTTTCTAGAGCCTGGCTTACTGTTAAGATTGTACTATGATAAAGATGTTGGGGAAACTAGGACTCCAATGTTCCATAAACACTTTAAAAATAGTATTAATAATTAATAAATAAATATGTACTTAATTTATCATAATATGGTAGCGGTTGATTTCAATAAATCAAAATTTAGGTATTTAAGAACTTCGGAGCGTAGGCAATTTTATTTTTTAATATAAACTCATTTTAAATTGGAAGTACTTATTGGATGCTAATATATATTTTTAGAAACCTTGTTAGTTTATCAAACTATGATAAGATAGGGTTAACTTTAAATTTAGTAAGTACTTACTGCTGGTGCCCCCCACAGGCCACCAGGTTTGGGCTTGGCTGTCGCCAATGAGAGAAGGGCAAAAAGTACCTGAAATCAACATGATCCTTATGTAAAGATAACTAGAAATAGAGACTTCAATGCATCTTATAATCAATGCACGAAGTAGAAGTATCGAATAAACAGTATAATTCCGAGTAATGCACCTATGGTATGTGAATTAGATACTTATTATTATTATTTATTTAGTTCTAAATAATAAATAGATCCACGAGTAGGTATTATTTATTGATATTTTATACATCGGGAAGTTAATAAAAAAAATATACAATTTAAAAATAAATTAAACAAAAGCTGTCCCGGCGAACTTCGTACCACCACTTAATTTTTTTTTGTGATTTTTGCCGATGTTTTTTTATAGTTATTCTGCTATTCGGGGTAGAGACAAATTCAATAATTCATAGATCATAAAAATAGTTGCAGCTGTTCTTGACTTATAAACGGTTTGAACTTTGTTTTATATATATATACTAGCTGTCCCGTCGAACCGCCGCTTCATACGTTTTTTTTTGTGATAATTTCCGAAGTTTTTATAGTTATTCCGCTATTCGGGGCGGAGACAAATCCGTTCTTGAGTTAAATGGTGTAACTAACCTGACTTTGTTTTATATACAGGGTGTAACGAAAAGGTGAAATAAAACTTTAAGGGGTTATTCTACGGCTAAATTACATCAACTTTTTCTTTGGGACCAACATCGAAATCTCAAAAAAAAAATTGACCATACAAACTGATGCCAGCTGGTCGCGTTTTAGTATGGGAAAGTGTTTTTTTTTGCGAATTCGATGTTGGTCCCATAGAAAAAGTTGATGTAATTTAGCCGTAGACTAACCCCTTAAAGTTTTATTTCACCTTTTCGTTACACTCTGTATAAGATCTAGACCAGGACCAACCCAGTAGTGGGGTGTCTGACTACGCGTCTAAAATACTTTCGTAGCAGCTACGATATTGCTAAATAATAAAATAATATTTATCTATGGATATTAGATAGACACTTTATTGCACAAAAACATTAAGGTTATTACACACAAGACACAGTTATGTACAATCAGGCGGCCTTATCGCTAAAAGCGATCTCTTCCAGACAACCTTAGGGCAGAGGAAATTTAGTTTTAATACAGTGGGGTAACGTAGTGCGAGAGCAAAAGAGTGCGTAAGTCAAATAATCAAAAATAAAAAAATACTTACATATAATACACAAAAATAGCAAAACAATAATAGTAGATAATTAGATAATATACGTACATAAACATACATAAATAAAATACAACTATCTACGCGAACCGGAACATGTATACAACATTAGCACGATAGGAAAAAAGCTTTGACCCTAGCCTTGAAAATGGGAAGGGACTCGGACTGCCTAACGGATAAAGGTAAAGAATTCCATAGGCGGACAGACTGAACAGTGAAGGATTGTGAATAGAACTGTGAAGAGTGGGAAGGGAAAGAGAGTTGGAGTTTTCGAGACGAGCGCATACTGTCCTGATCCTGACCTTTGGTGGACTGAAGAAATTGGAAACATTCCTTGAGGTAAAGTGGAGTTCGCGGGTTAAATAAATCCGAGTATAGTAAAGTAAGGATATGGAGGTTACGACGAAGTCGAATTGGAAGCCAGTTAAGCTGAGCGCGAAACTTCGAAACGTGGTCATACTTCCGAAGACCAAAAATGATGCGAATACAAAAATTTTGAAGGCGCTCAAGCTTATCAAGGAACTTTTTATTGAGGCCCAGATAGCAGCAATCGGCGTAATCTAGGATCGGAAAAAGTAAGGCCTGTACAAGAGCAATTTTGGTGGGTATCGGTAGAAAGTTACGTAGGCGATTGAGTGAGCTTGCAGACGCAAACATCAGATATTGTTGTTTTGTATTAATTATCAACGGTGTTCTGAATATTAAACAATTTTCAAAGGACTTGGGTGTGACTGGTAGAAAATTCACAAAATATTGTTAGGTAGGTACTTTTTAATGATTTTAATTTGTGTGTATAAAATAAATTATGCCATAAAACCCATGTTATTCTTTCATATTTGAGGGTATAAATTTTTATGAAATAGTTGTTAAGAAAGCATAAGTGACATAACCTTTAGAATATGCACTCAACTTTTAGAAATGAACTTGCAACAAAAGGTTCGTACAAGAATCAGTAGTCAGATTTATTATTTTATTACTTACTATATATTTTTGTATTCTCATAGAAATCATAATTAGTTTATAGGTACAATCATTTTATTCTTTTGTGTTCTTTTGTTCATGGAAAAGCAATAAAAGCTCTGACCTCATGGCTTTAATTACAGTGTAATTACATAGCCTGGATCGACTCACCACAAGTTTACTTTACAATAATTAGCTTGCAGTGGAAAAATATACCCTCTCTATATAATATATACTTATATTATATAAATATAATATATATAATATATAATATTCTCTGTTATTGGGCTTACTACATAGTACTACGTAACAGGGCTAGAATTGGATTTTAAGACCAGCGTGAATTTCTATAATAAATAAATAGGTACTATACAGGGTTTCATTGCAAAGGGCACCCCAAATTTAAAAAATAAGATCTAGGGAACAATGTTATTATAAACAAGCGACTTATTAGGTATTACGAAAAAAAATACTTTAAAATATCCGAAAGTAAAGTCAATAGAGATATTACGAAAGCCGCGCGGTCATTCATCAGAGCCGTAGGTATGGCGAGCCTACAAGGCCCTTACACAGTGCACATTTTTTTAATGAAAAAGTTAAATTATCTTCGCGTACGATTTTTAACAGCGGATAGGAATAATGAAATGTTTTTTTTTGTTCTTTGCAAAGTTCGATTAATTACTGATTCTGAGCCACTCCCAAAGATTTGGCAACCCTTTGCAATGTAACCCTTTATATTGGACAATATTACAAACATTGCTTTGATCCTAAGATAAGTAGCTAAATTACTTTACTACTATTGTTATAGAAATCAGAAAAAACGACGGTACTAAATCACTAAGACCTGAGACAATACATAAATGTTCCTTTTCTACATTGTCCCGACCGGGAATCGAACCCAGGACCTCAGTAATGGCGATGCCAAGGTCATTAGGATACTCAGGATAGATAATTCTTAGATCGTAAAAGATTTTATCAAATATCAAAGTTAGTCTTTATACTCGTACTTACTAGGGACCGCATGGCTTCGGAGACCGTTGCTTCTGAAGTAAGAATGTCGTCTGGGCAATTATCTGTGAGTGGGCACCTTATATACTAAGTAGGAATTTTAAATCGGCTGAGCTGGTCTGGGTGTAGGCATCCTGAGTTTAGGCCTGCGTGATATGTGTGCGCGGCTGCTAATTGTAATTATTTAAGTTCTTATTCTATTTTTACATGATTATGAAATGTAGTTATAAGTCGAAGAGTCACGTATATACATTTTGTACTAATATTAATATAATATACTGGCTCGAGCGCTTCATAATTAAGCCAAAGATTAAATAATCAATCACCGATTTTTACACGATTACGAAATGTAGTTAAGGTACTTAGTTAATACAAAGAGTTCACGATATTTGAATTATGATAGTTTTCTATATAAAACTATCTTTTACCAAAACTTTTTATTCGTAATGGCACAAGTAAAGAAACGGTTTAACGGATTATTAATTATCAGACGTTTGAAATAGCAAAAAATAAGTTATTAATTACATCATTCAAATAGGTAATATAAAATAGGCTTTGACCTTGTGGATTTGGTTTGACATAGAGAAACGTAATCGCGTAACCTAAGGAAACTAAACAATTATGATAAAAAGTAGGCTTTATCGCTACGGCACAAAGGATCTATCTTTTAATGGAAGAATTGTAAGAATCAGTTATTTACTTCTAAAGATTACAAGAATACATAGTTTACACACATACCTACTCATTCATTACTAGATCACCATCATCATGGAATGTCGGAGAGAAGAAGACTCTATTACTTTTCAGGTGGATACAGTATTTTTTTGGTTTTTGTGCATTATAGAGGTGGTCGTAGCTTAGTGGCGGCAGCGCTTTGGCTGATTATTAAACGTACACTGCGATTTCGAGTAAATCGGTGACCATTTCGACCACTTTAGTGGCATTCATCACAAGCATCTCCATGCTTCGGAAGGCACTTTAAAAGTTGGTCCCGGCTTATTAGCCGCTCGCTTCGCTTGATACTAGCCGTGAAGCTTATTCTGATGATCATCTGACAGTAAGGTTAAGTCACTGCCTTATAACACCCCTCCAGTAAACTGAGTCCGCGTTTTGGAGGCCAGGTGATGGCCCAAACCACTTCATAGTTGTGATGAGGCCTGTGGCTTGCAGACCGTACAGTCACTACAGCGACAATATAGGCATACTTTACCTTTTTGAGATTTTTTTTTTATCTACTTAATGCTACTCATTCAAGCTAATGGGTAAATGGAATAAGCTGAAATTTTGAACATAATCTAGATATTGATCTAGCTTAAAACATAGGCTTTATTTTTTATCTCGTTTCAGGTTTTCCCGTAGAATGATTATTAATTAATATTTGGCTTAAATCTGATGTCTTATCGCAGATGAAGATGTGGGCAGAAGCTAGAATAAATTTAATAACCTTACTCAAAAATAAGCTAAGCTTGTTTTTTAATGAGAGCAGCGTGTTATAGAGAGAGCTGTGCTTGGCGTTTCTTTACGAGATAAGGTCCAAAATGAGGATATTATTTATTGTTGAATAATTACATTTATTTAATTAGTTAGAATGAATGGCCCTATATTAAAGCTGCACTGAGTTCGCTGCACTAAAATGCTATAAAAATTGCAACTACATAAGAAATTGTATTTTATGAGGTTGTCGGCATATAAGGTAACGCACAGATGTTTACTCGTCGGCGCATTTTGATGGTACACTGCAAAAACCCAACCCATTAAATCATTCATGAACATTAATAAATTCTCAGCACTCATAAAACTTGATATTTACTTAATAAAGCGGTAATACAAAGTTAAATCTGTTCTGAACATAATTTAGAGCAGTCAATTTATTTGATTATATTTAACGATTGTAGAACTTGGCTTGTTGTATGAAGATTCTAAATATGATATTACTGACTTTTCCTTTAAACAAGGGTCATGAACTTTTTCATCGTTTTTGACAGAAAAAGATTATCTACACGGCAATTTTTTATTGGTTTTGGAGCTGCTAAATTCACACTTTCCTTCTCAAATTTTTTTTTTTCTAAGGACCAACATCGAAATCTCAAAAAAAATTACGGCCCTAAAATTCCAAGAGAAATAAAATAGGTAATTTTAAGTAAGTTTCATAATCTACTTACCAATCTGATGTCATTCCCCATAACATGCTTGATTTTCAAAATACATAAAAAAGCTCCAGCTTATATTGCATAGATTTTATATTAAAAAAGATTTTAAATGGATTTGGCAAAGATGGCGAGGAGCCAAAACCGGCGCGGAAGGTTAGCAAATTAATAACATTCTATGTCAGACCGTTAAAATTATCACAAAAATTCTTAGCACATTACTTGAAATCCTGGGATTCGTGTAATCAATTTCTGTAGAACAAGTCCACTTTTGGAGGCATGTATACAATTTGCTAGAAACATGAATTCCAGTAGACTTTTTGCTTTTATTTCATTTCTTGCTGGACTGACGTGTCTCATTAAATTATTAGTAATATCCGTAGACCGCTTGGAGACAAATAGGTAGTATGTTTTAGTTGACGAATTGTATGACCAGTTTTGGTAGGCGTCGTGTGTTCAACCTTAATCTTTTTATAATTACTGGCAGGCTATCAGAAACATGGTTATGGTGACTAGGTCACAGTATAGGCTGATTTGTAAACCTGTACCTAAGTATAACACGAATAAAACATAATACTCGTATACATATTGTTGATGTGTTGTGCATATATAAATAAAAATACAGAGTCAAATGCGTATACCTAAAAACTGCGAAAAAACAAGACTGCTGTTTTTATCAGTTGAATAATCTAAAAAGATCATTTAAATACAATCATAAATTGGTCAAACAATCACTAGGTACACGTTTAAAGTCTAATATAAGAATTATAGTTAAGATGTTACAACTTACAGCTGACATCGTCTCGACAGTTGACTAATTAGTTAAATTAGTAATGTGTGTAAAATATAATATGTCACCACATAAGCGCCGAGAGGCTGGTTTCCCCCGGATACCCAATCTGGGTTATAGTTTCTAAATATGCATTGAATGTCACACATTCAATTGAATTCAGTTAAGTAGAATATTTCTAAAACTTTTGAAAATACCTTTTGCTTGCACTTATTTCGTGTAGCAAATCTTCTTTTAACCTGGAATCTGAGGCCGATTGAAATTCGGAATCGTGAGTTTCGTCATGTACGACCATCCATCGTATGTCACAGGCATTTTGCTTGCAGATTATCAGTGCAAGAAAAGTTCTGCAGGGGATTGCTACGGAAATACCACTTCTTGAGGCGCCCACGGACAGAACACCGTGTCATCTTCGATCCTTCGATCAAAGATATAATACTCGTATCAGACTCACGGAAGAATCAAAAGATAGCTCTGGCATAAACGACGGTACTGGAGCCGGCGTCTTCTTGAATGACTTAAATATAAAAATATCAACTCCTGTTATGTACCTAAAGTTAGGAATAAGTTTTTGTATTTGCATACCCCATCGTTTATTGTATTTTAAACTTATTGTAGGCTGGCTTAAAAAATATATTACATTACACAAGGATGTTTTTAATACATAAAAAATAAATGAATATAAAGCGGTGTTATCTCAGATCCCAAGGAGTTGGTGTTCATTACAGTTTCATTTTCATATTATTTATTGTTACTTCATTTGGTTTACATGGTCTTAAAAATAATTATCTATAATGTCCTCTATCAAGTTTTCAGGGTGCACTGTGATCAGTAAAAGTAAATACCTATTAAAAAGTAAAGGTAAATATTTACTTTTACAGCAACAGCCGCTGCCCAAAAGCTGCACAATTAAAGTGGGTGCATAATGATGTCGCATGCTTGAAGACCTTTTGGTCAAAATATAGTAGTAACTCCAAACATGAAATGGCAACGTAGTAGAGCCAAATATTGATAGTTTGATTGAGCGAATCTCGTTTCAAAAAATAATTATAGCTTAAAACCAGGAAGAGCGGAGAAAGGGTTTAGGTGGGTAGTTTCCCACTTATACAATGTGTAACTAAACACCGCGATATACAGGTGAATTTTTATTAGAGTAAAATACTTCTGGGTTTGTTTATACTTATCTAACTAACAACTTTGCCCAAGAAACGTATTAGCTATCTCAAAATTATTTTGGTAGTGTACGTTTGCCTTCCACGTTTATTCAAAGAAATGGTTTCGTACACTAACAAAATTAAGTTGAGATAAGTAAATAGTTTCGGGCAATGTCGTTTGTTATCATGAACAACAAACCCTTATTAAGTATTTTACACTAATAATATTTCATCCTATACAGGGTTATTTGTAAAACATCAACAACCTCCTAGGGGCTGATTCTGGTGCTCTTATACAACAACTTTTTCTATGGGACTAAAATTAAAATCTAAAAATCAATTTTCACTGCTTCATACAAACTGACGTCAGCTGGTCGGTAGCTTAGTAATTATTTTTTGCGATTTCAATGTTGTCCCCATAGAAAAGTTGTTGTATTTGAGCACCAGAATCAGCCTCTAGGAGATTGTTGATGTTTTACAAATAACCCTGTATATTATAGAGATTTCCAGCAGCATACTATGGGCTCCAAATAAATTATCATCAAATGCTTGATGATATAGGTAATATCATCGGTGTAGATGTCTTTGCAAGCGATCGCTCGCCGTCAATCAACTGCGCAAGAGTGGCCGGCGCTGCCTGGCGCGGTGACATGTTTATGTTTGGAGCTCTAATTAATGGGTGTTTTGATTAGATTTAACTACTCGTTTGTATAATTAAGCAGGTAGATACACGTTAAATATTCTTATCTTCACTTCCAAGTATAATGTACGAGAAAATGTGTATCTGACTCGTTACTGGTAGTAAAAGTATTAAAACATGTTCATCTTTTGACTTGTCAAGAATTAATATTTTTAGTCTTTACCTATACATAAGAGGATATTATTCGCGCTCGGAAAGTAGGTCTGAAGTTGCCTGAGGAGCGGGTTGAAAGTAATACTTTTCAGCCCTAGGGAGAATCGTTTTCAACTGATAGCTGTCAAATTATACAAAGAAAAAACTAGTTCTATTTTACATTCTTAATGTACCATGTTGCAACTTTCTTTAGAGCAACAGCAACTCAATAACAGCGCAATGTAAAATTGAATTAAGTAATATAAAGTTAAGTATTAATTAAAGATTTTTTAAATGACGTTATTACCTATAAGTTTACTTTTAACTATTTCTTTAAAATTACAGATTTGGGCAAAATATTTACCATTTTTTAAATGATGAAAATGAAAAATAATGGCTGAATAGCTGGCCGGCCAAAGAAAAAAATAGGCGGGATAGCAGCAATCCGATCTTCGTTTGTTTTTTCAAGTTGTAGAACGTAGTGATTGCATACTCTTTGGTACGGTTTTGTTAAAATCCACAATTTTTTTCTTAAGCTAATTCATGTTTTTATTTTTACTTTCCTTGTATTCGTAATGAAAAGCACAGTGTTTATCTCGGGTTAAAGACTTATTTAGTCCCTCGAACTATTGGCTACGCTCGGGCGCCAAACCCCGTCTCGTGACTAATTAAGTTATTTTCACCCCTAGGTTAACAATGTAGTATTGTGATAAGAACGAGCGTTTGTACCTAAGTCAGGGATGTTTATAAAAGTATATAAGTATGTTTATCCGTTATCTAGTCGCCATTGTACAAGCTTTGTTTAGTTTGGGGGTAGATGATGGGTGTGATTGTGAATACAAATTATTGTATTCGTTTTGATAATCTTTAACCATAATCGTGCGATCATTAGCAACGCCTGCAATACGACTAATCCCGATTTTTTTAGCATCTCTTGTCGACAATTTCCGAATATGGAATTAAATCTCATAGATACAGAACTGGTGATGTTAATTAGATAAATATCTATGTCGATGATTTGAAATTCTAATAGTTTACTTTATAAAGTGTATCAGTCTAATTTTTTGCGCGACCCCGCCCATCCCGGTCGATAAAAGGCGAATCTAGTTAGCTGCGTGTGCGTCAGTATATGGTCGATTTAGTAAAAAATCTGCATTACTTCACGCTTGAACTATGTGTGAACATGAGACTGTTTTGAAACCGAAATAAAACCACACATAAAATGTCTCAGCATTAATTTAAGCGCAAGCTGTTGTTGCTACAAACACTACAGTGTCATCCATTTATTTAATAACTATTCCAAGTTATCAGTTTTATACTCCTGAGGCCCAATTCCAGTAATTTGATAATAGTCGCAATCCGGTGTCGATCCGATCCCAGTAACATTACGATCACAAACGGTATTAAATATACAATTTATGTGTGTCACTTAACATTATATTAGCTTTTAATTATGACACTAAACAACTCGATTTATTTTAATACCCCACATAAACACCAAACTTTCCAGGTGCTTATCAAACATCCAAATTAATTTCTGTAGTTCATGAAAGTGCTCAGAATTAATAATCGAAAGTATTTATATGGGTCACCATTGATCGATGGGCATTAATGATGCAGGGGCTATCGACTGGTCTGGGCGGATGATTGTACCGTGTCACGCCACCGCGTGTGCTCATGACACCTAGCCAGCCTGGGCAATTAGGTTTACCAGTTATCTAGGTTAAATTATGCTACTTTTTAAGTCGACATATTTATTAGCTTGATAAATACCTGTGATAAATTGTTAAATATACAGAATGTTTAGTTGCAAATACACAAGATACGGGGATACCGATACACACAACACGTTCGTGTCGCTTAGCTATCTATTGTGTATGTAGATACGTGTGCTTTGGTAGCGTTTGAAAAAATATTTTCATTTATAATGCTAGAAAAGTCTAATAAATCTAAAAGTTTGGTTCCGCCTCGCCATTAAAAAGCCACCTGCTAGCAAATCGGGCGGGAGAGTGAAGCAGAATTCTTTATAACGTATTCATCAAAATCATAGTCTATGGTATACGCATACATACATACATAGACAGACAACCTGGTAAAGGTTACTGGAAGCTGCTGGATGTAGGCAGCTTCCAACAGGCCAATCTGGAAGTCATTGGGAGGCCTTGGCATTGGACGTCCTTTGGCTGAAATCATAACGATGATAGTAGTATGGTTATTCTCGATTTTCGTTGATTAGAGTCTCAATAGCCCCTAGTCCTATCTCTCTCATTTAAGTGTTTAACATTTTTAAAAAGCAAAGATGTCACAATCTAATGCTAATTATAAAACCTAAGGAAGCATTAGGTTTTATAATTCTTGCTCCTCGTCAAAACGACTCAACTTTGATAGAATGTAAACATTTTTGGACAGCCAGACGGACGGTTGAATCGGGCGTGTAATGCGGCCCTTTCAGAGCTAAATTATTCACTGGGTGACCTAAAAGCTGCTTAAAAACCGGCATGTGCCTCGTTAGTGGCGTTCGGCTAGAACTTTAGGTATAGATCCACCTAAGTTTACCTAAAAAGGTGCTAATACTTATACTGAAAATTTTCTTTTGACATTATTTGGTTTTAAAAAAGAAAGCAATATCGTGGAAATAATATGTTTAATTTTAATCATTATCATTATTTCAGCTACTTAGATCCAACTGCGGGGTAGTGTTGCTTAGAAATTGTCTTGTTCTTGGTTTTAGTCTTGCATTTTCGCAAGACCAAAACCAAGACCAAGAACGCCCAGTTGTTGCAAGACCAAGACTAGACTCTGCAAGAAGAAGACTAATGCTGCGAGACTCTTGCGTCTCGCAACTAAGTCAAACTAAGACTTGGTCGTTATTGAGGACCTACTTGGTTTCAATATCGATATTAGTTAAATGGACGTGCTTTAGTATACAGGGTTATTTTTAGAACATCAACAACACCCTAGGGGCTGATTCTGGTGCTCAAATTCAATAACTTTTTCTATGTCATCTAGTTGAGAAAACATTTCTGAAAGTACTGTCCATGCATGCGGTTTTATAAGTTTGGCAATAAGTTGGTATTCTGTTTTTCACTTTTTTTACTGTGTCTCTGCAGCATCATTTTCAATGTTATTCAATCCCACGGAGTTGCTATTGGAGTTGTTGTTCAGTTTCCGAAGCCTCGCTTCCGACTAGCAGAGTCAAGTAGATCTGCACAACTGAAAGAACAAGTAACAAAATAATATTCACAACTCACCCCACCAGCTACGGGCCCATCAGCCTCTCAAATGATTATAGGCAAAAAGCCTTCTTCAAAGGCTTCATCACGCGATGCTATTTCTTACACGGTCAAACTATGCAACCTGACCTAACTAAGCGGTTGCAAAAAATATTTTATTCAAATTAAATTCTAAGATAAGAGGGAAAGAGAGCCCTAGGGTGGGACGAGGCAAGCTTCTATATGTAAATGATAATGTGTACTTACTAACTATCGGGACTGCTACGAATATCGTATCGTAGATCAACCATGATAACATAAAAGGTGTAGTGTAGTAGTATGACCCTGACCAAAGATATATTTATATTTTTTCTTTGCCCTGACACTACGACATAGCCAGTCACAAAAGTGGCTAGAAACACTAAGCTGTAGTAGTAGTAAACTTTGAACAGTTGTTGAAGTTTCTGAAAACAAAAATTGTAAAACAAGTCTCTTAATATTCAATGTTTGCCCAGCAATGAAAATTACCTTTATTGTACAAGTACTATCAAGGTTTTTTAACTAAAACTTAGCTAAACTTTGCTTATTAGTTTTTTCATTAATACTATTAACAATTTAAATTTATTTCTGTTGTTCTAAAAACGTTTTATTTTTCATTTATTAGGAAAGACAAGTAGTTTTAAAAAATGTGTTATGGTACTGACACACAGTATGATTTATGAGCATGCTCAAATTAAGCATGCTTATTAAATGTGAGCAGTGACATGAGCATACCAGTAATAAGTATGCTTTAAGCATACTCTTTTATGAGCATTACTGTCGGTACCTTTAGTTACAGATTTTTAGTACCTGGGTATTTATCTGACCTGTGTCAGTGACATAGCAGAAATTATTATCATATAATCACTATGAGCAGACCAATCACAATGCGACACCTATCGGGTTAAAAGTGCAGTGATCTCTTTAAGACGGGTTTAATGTTGGAGTAAAGTTGAAATCGTGTATGTCCTTAAAAATACGTAAATCAGCCGCTAATGTTACAGCAACAAAATTTTAACCGTGTGGTTAACTTTTAAATGACAACAAAAGTCGACCTTCCCTTACAAAATCAAATCTACATTGACATTATATGGCATAACTGTTTTTCTGGCAATTTCAATGATACTGCTCCTATATTAAAGTTATTTTTAACCGACTTCAAAAAAGGAGGAGGTTCTTAATTCGTCGGTATCTTTTTTTTTTTATGTATGCTTAGCGATCATTCGTTACTGCGTTGACCGATTTTGATATTTATTTTTTTGTTTGAAAGGTAATACTTTCAGAATGGTCCCATTTAAATTTGGCTGAAATCTGATGATGGGATCTATAAGAAAATTATCAAACATTGCATGAACTCCGAACAACGCCAACTGATTTTAGTATCTACGAGTATCTTACCTAATATCTTTGCCAAATGTGAACCGATTTTGATGATTCTTTTTTTAATGAATAGCTTACACTAATTCAAAGATACTATAATCAAACATTTTTGGAAAAAAATTCACCCCTAAGGGTGGAAAAGTTAAATTATGTTTGCACTCGTAAGATTTGTTTTGATTAGGATTTATCACTAAAATAGATGAAATAAGTTAATTTTATAAAAAAAATAAAAACCGACTTCAAAAAACTAAAAACGCTAAAAATAATCTTAACACTTACGTACCTAATCAGTTACTTTTGGAGTCGGTGCCAGTCGATGAGAGATTCTATGTTTGCGTTTGCACCGACTCCAAAAGTAACTGATTAGGTACGTAAGTGTTAAGATTATTTTTAGCATTTTAGTTTTTTTTTATCTGAATACATAGATACAGTCAATAGCACATCAAGCTAAATCTTTCCAGCGTAATTTGAACGTTAAAGAGACATTTGACACAGTAAAAGGTCACTTGAAACTGGGCAAGATAGCTTGACGTCTTTTTTAATGGTGGTTGAGTTATATTTCATCACCAGCCAATATGTAGACCCTAAAGCAGTGGTAGGGTAAGCAATATTTTGAGACTTGTATAATATGTGCTCAATAACCCCTTAACGTTCCACTTCATCTTTTTGTTAAACCAAGTATACTGAATTAATGAGTATTATTGGACATACGAATTCATATTTTCCCCGTACTTAACTTACCATATTTTATGTCCAGCCACTAGAAACATTATGTTAAATATTATGTCTATCACCATTAGGCGAAAAATATAATTCTGGGAACACTGTATTCTCCGTTACTTATAATTCGTATCGAATTCCCAACTAATATGTAGGCGAACATTAAGAGACCGGCATGAAACCAAATGCCTACTAATTATCTTATACCAAGGCGATCTGTGGCAATTATTGCAATGGGGCTGCATTGTAGTCCCCATATAGTTGCCATGTCAGGAAGGCTTAGTTCAGCGGCTTATGCTGTCAGGAAAATAAGGATTTTAACTGATGTCGAAACGGTATATTTCGACATCAGTTAATATTTTATTGTAATAAGAATAAACTTGCCGTTCCGAGCTTCAAACTAAACAAAGTTGATAATTCATTCTTGGAAAAATGTATTAAATTGTTCAATAAAGTACCACAGAATCTTGTTGAAATACCTGAGTTCAAAATCCACATTAAAATAATCTTTATGAAAATAGGATATTATAAAGTAGACGACTATTTAAACGACAAGAGTTCATGGACTTAACCTGCTTAACTCGCACTTACTGCATGTCTTGTAACTGTGTCTCCTATAAAAAAAGGCTGATAAAGGTGACTGAATTTATTGCACCGTTTCATCTCATCACCAGCCAATATGTAGTCCCGAAGCGGTGGTAGGGTAAAGTTATATTTTTGGACGTGTATAAGTACCCGAAAGAGCAGCATATAGGCCATATGCTGAATAAATGAGTATTATTGAGTATTTGGGTATAGACCATTACCATAGATCGCCTTTGATGAGGGTGTTATCACAAAACCATATTGTTGTGTCTATAATGGTCTGTTGAATGTACATATTTATAAAACCTGTGTATGATTAAACGCGATAAATATATTGAATTTAATTTTAATTTTTACTATAGCACCAATTACAGGGTTACATTGCAAAGGGTTGCCAAATTTTAAAAATAAGATATAGAGAACAATAAAAAGAAGCGTCTTAATCGTTATTATTTTTATTAATCCTATGTTACGAAAAAAAAATACTTTAAAATATCAGAAAATAAATTTAATACAGAGATTACGAAAGTCGCGCGGTCATTCATCAGAGGCGTACGTACGGCGCGCCTACAAGGACCTTACGCAGTGCACATACGGTGCAATTTTTTCATAAATGAGTTAAATTATCCATAATATGTACATGTAATGAAAATGATGATGATGATGATGATGAAAAGTTATCTGGCGTTTAAAAAATCTGTTTGTTACTTAAACGCGCTTTAATCTAATATATCTATCTATCTAATAATATGTATCTAAATTAATGACCTGGTTTAGTCTTTTCCCGATTTCTGATCCCGGGGGACGATTATTTAATCCGATTTGGCTTAATTCTGAAGTCTAAGCAGACGAAGTCGCGGGCAAAAGCTAGTTAATTATGCAAGGAGAATAAAATCCTGAACTTCTTGAAAGTAAGCATATTAGCCAGATGACACAGACTGAAAGCTGAACAAGCTGTTGGATCCCATACTCAATTTGGTTGTAGGTAATATGAATCAGCACATATTTAAGTAGGTATTTCAGATAAGTATTTTTAAAACTATAAACTCTCTAATTTCAATCTGTACAATTTTGTAATATTTTGTAGATAATAAAAACCTAAAGATAACACTTGTTATGGAACGTTATGTATGTAAAACTCTGACTTACCATCTTTAAATATCCCCAAACGAGTAAGCCATACCTCAGTGGTAGGCAGAAACAACATCTCGTGAATTCTGGAACTTCAATACGAGTTCTAAGTTGGGCAAATTTTATCATTATTTGAATAAATAAAATATATGACAATGACATTTAGAGACCAATGGTTGATTAATTAATAATGAAAGATATCGCAATTTTAAAAAATCCATGTGCATTGAGTATCTGCTTCCCGAGCAGATGGGAGGACATATTCATGACAAACATTGTATTAACCACAATACGAGTATAGCTAGTAAACTAAGTAGATTGGTACTGACTAAATATTGTTTTTATTGTGTCAAAATCATAGATGGCGTTTAAAAAGAACTAAATAAGACATAGTTATTGATAAATAAGTAACATACTACCACATCACGATCACTATCACTACATTGTATATCACTACATAGTATAAAACAAAGTCGCTTCCCGCTGTCTGTCCCTATGTATGCTTAGATCTTTAAAACTACATAACGGATTTTGATGCATTTTTAAAAAATAGATAGAGTTTTCAAGAGGAAGGTTCATATGTATAATGCATGCATAATACGAGTATAGTAGGGAAACACTGCAAATTTTAGACGTTTCTAACGTGATGTACATAAACACAGTTTTTTGCGCTTACATTGCAGACGTTGGCTGAACCCTGTGAGATAGATCAAAATAATGTACTAGAGTATTGTACACCTTAAAAAGGTCTAAAAAAAGTCCCTAATGATATATGTGTATCTCTTAGGGATAGCCCACAATAACCATTTTTATTCTTTACTTACTTTTTATGAGAAATAATGGCTTATTTACAAAGCGATTTTAAGCAATACGGTATTAATCCTTATCCAATTAAGTACCTTAAATACATTGTGCATTATGGCCATTTACAGCATGTTATTTAAATGATTTTTTTTAAAGATATTACAGATTTAAAATGCAGGAACATAGCGGTTGCGGCGGTACCGGCCGGGGGGCAGAAAACATGTTTGTATGATCTAATGACAAAAAAGCTGTGAACGTTGTACATAAAGACATTCTGTAGTATATTTAGTATCAGCATTGCACCCGTGGGAAGCTGGGGCGGATCGCTAGTCTATCATAAATCAAATCAATCATCGTAATGTTAGATATGTCTGAGGCCTATGGGCTTCCCCTAGTTACAATATTTGGGGATATATAATTAGTATTAAGAATATAATAGTTAAATAGTTTGGAAAGAAAGTTTGTGGCGACCTCGTAGTGGAAGACGCAGTGTGCCCACACTCCTTAGGCCTCCCACGGAGTGGCCAAGGTGGAGTGACGACCTAGTCAAGGTTGCAGGAACCGGCTGGATGCAAATGGCCCAGAGTAACTCATTGTGTCCTTCTATAGCTGTGAGGCTTATGTCCAGCAATGAATTTCCAAAAGCTGATGATGATGATGATGAATGTTAATTTAGCTAAGGTGCTCGATGATTAAAAAAATATATATTCAAAATTGCTTTATTGATTACTTATTAAAAATTACAGGGTTTGGGATTTTTGAAACAACCTTTTAAGGTTTAATTCGTTAATACAAACAAAGGAAAAGTAAAAATAACATAGTTTTCTTGTTTATTATCATGTCAGCCTATATGCCTTATTTTCTCAAAGAGCACGATCTTCCGCTTTTTTTATCAAGCAACTGCTAGCCACCTTCCTAAGGTCATCGGTCCATCGAGCTGGGGAGCGTCCTGCACAACGTTTGCCGAAGGGTTGTCTCCACTTAAAAACCAGTTTATTCCACCTTTCATCAGTTCTGCGTCAGATGTGGTCTGCCCAGCTTAGTACATTTTTGGACTTTGTCCTTCTGTGGGACCTCGTTTCAGATTTTATTTTATCAATAGAATAATAGAATAGAATAGAATAGAATAATAGAATAATCTTTATTTGCATAAAACATGGTTACAGATAAAGTTCTTACATTTATAAATGAGCATTCACGTTTAATCGATCTATAGATAAGCAAATATTTTGTCATCGTCGTGCAAACAAATTAAATAGTTAAAAATTAATGAAATAAATATAAATTACAGTCAAATCAGTACAACTAAGTCACATAATAAAGAATGTCAGCATTTGAAAATAAACAAAACAAAATGTCAAGAAACACCGATAAATTGTACACTGCTAGTCAATGTCTGTGCATACAATGCAGTGTCAAAGTTTACAACTATCCTCAAGCTCAAACACAGGAGTAACAACCAGGTAAGTACAACAATAAATTACATATTTAAAACCAAGTATAAATATTAACGATTATTCAGTCAAACCAATAGTCAATTTTTTAAGGTGTCCGTCACGGCAAAATTTAGTAAATTCATTAATGTCAAAAAACAGTTGTCAATAAGAATTTTAAAGATAATTTTCTTGAAAAGAGTGAAAGGAAGACATTGGATACAGTTTGGAAGTAAATTAAACAATTTAATGCACATGACATAGCTGTTCCTTCCAAAGCAGGCTGTAGCTGATGGTGGTATTTCTAACCTGTACGGATACCTCTGTTGGACATTGCTCATCGCGTGTTTTTTTGAAAAAATATTCATATTTCTCTTAACAAACATTAACATTTCAAAAATGTATAGGGATGGCAATGCGAGTATATTCAGTTGCTTAAAGAGAGGTCTACACGATTGCAACTGCCCAACCCCACATATAGATCTCACACATTTCTTTTGAAGAATGAAAGCACGATTTATGTCCGTTGAGTTCCCCCACATAATCAAGCCATACCTTAACACGGAGCTTACATACCCATGATATGCCATCAGTGCCGCTTCCGCGCTGGCCAACTGCGTAAGTCTATACAGAGCATAAACGAACCTGTTTATTTTCTGGCATACCATTTCGATGTGATGTTGCCAAGTCAACTTAGAATCTATCACTATGCCGAGGAAAGTTGCAGATGTAGCTTCTGAAATGGTTTTATCACGATGGTGCAAAGATAATTTTGGGGGTTTAGCATTCTTATCACTGAATTGAATGTACTTTGTTTTATTCGTATTCACTTTTAAATTATTACTTTCCATCCAGTTAGTTATTTTAGAGATTTCATTATTTATCTCGGTGTTGTAGTCAATGTTTGTTTTTTTAGGTATCGTAATAGATATGTCATCAGCAAAGAGAATTACCGGATATTTAGTACATTCAGGGAGATCATTTATATAAAGTACAAAGAGCAGTGGTCCCAATATACTACCTTGAGGAACACCTGAATTAGTTATTCTATTCTTTGATTTATATGATACACATTGAAGTCTCTTATTCAATCTTGGAATCTCCACGAATTGCGTTCTACCAATGAGATAACTTTGGATCCACTCATAAGCAGGTCCTCGCATTCCATACGATTCAAGTTTCGACAAGAGTGTTATATGATTGACGAAATCAAAGGCTTTAGACATATCAAACAAAATTGTAGTAACGGGAATTTTTCTGTCCTTGAGTATCGACACGTTTTTGATTAGGGAGTAACAGGCAAGCGCGGTTGATCTTCCCTTTCGAAATCCGTATTGTTCGTCCTTAATTATATTATTTTGCGTTAAAAATGAGGTCAGTCTCTCATGCATGACTCTTTCAAAAACCTTTGATAATACTGGAATTAGAGCAATTGGTCTATAATTATTTAATTCACACCTTTCTCCACGTTTAAATAACGGTTTGACAACTGAGACTTTAAGGCTGTGCGGGAACTTACCTTCAACAAAACATCTGTTTACAAAGTACGTCAACATTGGGGCCAATTCATTGGCACATACCTTAATCACCTTTGTGCAAATTGCATCATAGCCTGTAGAATTGGTCTTTTTTAATGTTTTAATTATTTGTGTTATTTCTTTTTCATTTGTAGGGCTCAAAAATATAGACGTAGGGATCCTTCTGGCTGGCCTGATTGGAATATTGTTTTGATTTTTAGGTGTATTTGTGGAATCTATAAAGTGATCATTAAATAGATTAGCTATTTGTATGGGATTTTGAATATTTTTATCTTTTACTTCTAAGTAATCAATAGAGTGTTTACTATGTTGGGAATGGTTCTTATTATTTATTACATTCCACGAGGCCATGCACTTGTTCTTAGCAGTGTTTATAAATTTTTCATGTTTCATTCTTTGGGACAAATGTATGCATGTTCTTAGGATTTTGGAGTAATTACGGTATCTAATTTTACTATTATTTGTTTTTTTTGTTTTTTTGTTTTTTTCAAGAGATCCCAATCGACCGACCTTTCCTCCCATAGCTCGCTAAGTAATGTGAAGTCGGTAGGCCAGCTTGTCATGTTTCACGTTTCGGTTCCGTAGTTTATCACTGGTAGGACGCACTGTTCGAATACTTTGCTCTTTAGACATTGTGGCAGTGGCGACAACGAGAAGATATGACGCAACTTCCCAAATTCTGCCCAGCCAAGCGATTTCCCGCTCAAAACTGTCTCTACCTAACTGCAGTACTTGTCCGAGGTAGTTGTACTCCTTGAAAACTTCGAGCGCTACGCTTTCGCACACAGAAGGTGTGAGCGGGATGCCGACGGGTCGGGTCGGGAGTACGGCGGGTCTATTGACATACGTTTAAATGGGCGCCCACAGACGTCGGCTTGAGCAAGAAATTATATTAAATTACGTACTAGAAATTGTTACTTAACATGTTAAAAAATTAAAGAAGTTTTATTGATTTTTAGAACCAATGAAAGGTGAAATTAACGGGTTCTCGAGTAGAAACATCACCTTATCAAACGTTGTGACGGATGCCCCCCAGCTCGATGGACCGATAGCCTTAGGAAGGTGGCTAATAGTGGCTGGATAAATAAAACGGGAGATCGTGCTCTTTTGCGCTCTTTAGCGTCCAGCAGTGGACTGCAAAAAGCTGACACAATGATGATGGTTGACTTGTAGCTGTACATACTTACGAGTAAATCACCCGTGAAAGCAATAAGTATTGCGACGCACCTATATTTATCATATATATCTCACAGGATTGTGTTCTACATAAACTGAACTGAAAGTAGGTGTTACAGTAAGCTAATAAGTAACTATAAAATATATTATTATATTATAAATATACTATTCTTAAGGTGTAGACGTGTTCTCCGAGGCTACAAAAACAGCGACATTGTTCACGGACTGAACGTCAGAGTTGCTCAGCTTCCGTAGCTCGCTTCGCACTAGAAGAGTCACGTATACCTGCACCACTGCAAAAGATATTTTTTGTGACCAGCTTGTTTAGGAGAAGGAGAAGAAAACAGAAATGTTTATTTATCCAGAAGTAGTCCTGCTGGTGTCAGAGAAAGTTATTTAGAACTATAAAAAATTACACTACGTGTGTGTGTGCGTGCGTGTACGCACGCACACACACACAAACACACATCAAAATCACACAATCCGCCTATATTATTTTCATCATCATCATCATCATTTCAGCGATAGTACGTCTACTGCTGAACATAGGCCTCCGCCAGTGACTTCCAGATTGGCCGGTTGGAAGCGGCCCGCATCCAGCGGCTTCCTGCAACCTTTACCAGGTTGTCTGTCCACCTTGTAGGTGGACGTCCTACGCTGCGCTTGCTGGTACGTGGCCTCCATTCCAGAACCTTTCTGCCCCATCGTTCGTCAGTTCTACGTGCTATGTGCCCCGCCCACTGCCACTTCAGCTTGCTTATCTATTGGGCTATGTCAGCGACTTTTGTTCGTTTACGAATCTCCTCATTCCTGAGTCGATCTCGCAAAGAAACACCGAGTCAGTTCGACATGTCATCACTGGTAACACACATTGGTTGTAGACTTTCGTCTTTAGGCATTCTTTTGTATTATTTTATACTTTAATAATTTTATACTAATCTTCACCTCAACTTAATGTAATATACCCATTGTTTGGAAGAGCAGTATTTTCCAGTAAAAGCAAATCCTTTGCTTAAAAGGAGGATCCAACCACAATTTGATGTAATAGATTAAGTTAAGGAATAAATACTGAGTTTGAGTTTTGTACTTAATACTCACCGACAATAGGAGCAGCCGAAAATATTTTGAAACCCAAATATATGATCAAAAAATCTAATGTGTCCCCAAATTCTATAAAATCAATAATTTCATCGATTACAAATGCAGCCCAGATGATTATAAAGGCAATTAGAAAAGTAATGCTGTAGTAGTATTATGATTTGTACAGTAGACGATGTTTCTGTAACAAATTGATAACAACTTAAACACGTTGGTGTGCGCCAGACGATTATTATCGTACCTACATGTTAATTCTGAATTCCCACACCAGAGTCAATTTAGAGCAAAAACTAAATTGTGAATCAAACCTGGCTACTCACCATATGTCCAGCCACTATGTATATCATGGTGCTAATCAGATCAACAATTATTATGGATATTAAAATTACCAACAACGGCGGAAGATCACTAGCGTAAGGTCTGTTAATCTTAAAATTTGATAATTCTCGAAAATACAAATATTCAGCAAACGATAGACAAATCTGAAACAAAATGGAGGTATTAACTGAACGACTATGTGTAAAGAATTTGGGTCTATAGTAGGTAATCGGCACTTAAAGGTAGGGCTTGTTAACGTTACCAAATTCACACTATAAGGTATCGATAAGTAACAAAATTTTCATAATGTTAAATTTTTTACGATAAGCAGGTAACGGTAGTTTAGTATCGATTCCAATGGAATATTTAACGTTATTTAATTATCGATTGTTTTTCCGTTACCTAATGCGTCTTTGCCAACCCATGCGGTTAGAGTTTTGCTTCTTTTGTTGTCTTAAATGATTACCTTGGATGTATTTTCTTTACCTAATGTATAAATATTTTTTAGCTCCTCGAAAAAAAAAAAGAAAACTAATGACGTTAATTAACGGTATTTATAGTATTCATTTGGTAACGTTATTATTTACCAATAAAATCATCAAAAACGTTAAGTCAGTTTATCAGTAAAAGGCCAGCCAAGTATCATTGCCAAGCATAACGTTACCTTTGCTATTAACGTTATCTTAGTATGATAAAGATAACGATACCTGATTTTTAATGTTATTCAAAGCCCTGTTTAAAGGGTTTTGTAAATTCATGTATAAAACTTCATACTTTTTTTATTTAGCAACGGGTCAAAGCGCTAGGAAGAAAATTGCACAAACAAAAAAAATAGTACAAATGGATTTCAAAACTTGTGAAGATTATCAAAATGAGAATGTCATGCCATGGAATATCTTAATGTATTTAAATCTTCTGTACGTGTGTTTGTCATCTAACTTCTCTTAAATGGCTGGACCGATTTTGATCAAATTTTGTGTGTATATTTCGATGGGTTCCTAGATGGTTTAAAAATACAACAACAAAAATACAAGACAACCTCTGTCGGGACAGCTAGTCAACGGTAAATTTTAAAACAGGGTATTTACAAAAGATTTTGTCAAGTTGAAGTTCAGATTATAGGTCATATCGCACACATCAACTCGGAAACGGATCGTCTGTCGTCCCCGTCTCCTCGTCTTTGCCTTGCCGACAACCAGACGTCAACTTTATGTCAGCACATAACCAAAGCAGATCAGCAGCTCCGGTACGTCGACTCGGCTACGGCTAGGCTATTCCGAAAAAAAGCATCAATAATTCATGTCATGGAGATGATTCGGGTATTCCTTGAATGCTCCATCTCTGGGCTTCCTCTTGACAACATTTTTTAGACACCCTGTCTGGGTGTCACCCATCTTTCTGGAAGAAATGTTAGTGAACACCCAACTAAATGCAGAGACAGCCACGGATGTAGCCCGGTGATATGCGAGGAGACGGCGTTGGCTGTGACGACATACGTTTGGTATAAGTACAGTAAACAGGGGCCTTAACTCCCCGCTGCATCACCTGCCACCACCTGCCAGTACCGGCACCAGCGCACCTCATCCCCGCCAGTATATGTCGCCCCCCACGAGTTCGCACACGAACTTGATTAGAGTTGTTAAAGTTCTTTAACTGCAACGCACTCCACTGCCAATTGCACTCGGCTGTCATGAAGTATAGGTAATTTGAATAATTAGAATAGGCGCACC
Source organism: Anania hortulata (assembly GCA_963576865.1). Lineage (NCBI taxonomy): Eukaryota > Metazoa > Arthropoda > Insecta > Lepidoptera > Crambidae > Anania > Anania hortulata. The sequence continues at coordinate 7,650,237 of OY756400.1, forward strand.
GATATTCCCAATGAGATCTACTGAAATCTAATGACACATTTAAATATTCTCTTACCAGTTTTAAGTATCCCCAACCAAGTAGCCCATACCTCAGCGGTAGGCAAAAACAACACTTCTTTAACTCCGGTACGTCCAAGCGAGGTCTCATTCTTGCAAACATAATTAAAAATTGGAAAAAAAGTGTTCAACCAACTCAGACAACTGCTGATAATTCAATAAACGATTTCGTGAAACGGTGTCTGTTTTCTAAACTGATAGCAAATACAATTTTAGCACACTTGTTTCGATATTATTGTGTCATAATATTATACATAGGTACAGTTTATTTATTTTAAACGATTAAGTAGGTATCTATTTGCGGAACTGAGATCTATCGATCGAAGCAAGTAAATAGACAAATATTTTCTAAATTGTGTCTGCAAAAAAACAAAAACAAAGATTGTTTAAAAAACCGAGCAAATATATTTCGGAACAAAGTAAGGTTCCGTAGTTATTAGTTAGTGGGGCCAAGGTGCACCCACACTCGGGTAAGTGTAAGAATTGTTTTAAAGATTTTAGAGATTTTGACGGTTAAGAACCGAGACCTCCTATTTTAAATTATTTTGTAGATAGAAAGTCCATTCTTAAGAACCAAGAAATTATATCTGCAAAACGTATAATAATATTATACATATGGTTTTGAGAAGCTACGCCTACGAAGTTCATTGCAACGATTACTTCACTTCAATCGTACTGATAATTCTGAGCCAAATTTTATATCCCAAATTCTTTAGGGAACAAACGAAACGACCGAGTGCTCTACGTAATATAAGTAAGTATTATTATCTGTACTCACTAAAGTATTAAAAAATCAGAAAAACTTTAATTGTATAGACTGCGCATAAGTGTAAGTCCCCTCTACTACGGTACCGGAGCGGCAGAAGAAACTCTTAACAAGTAGTAATTCATACTAAGGTTATTTTAAGGGTCCATAATACGGACGACCTCCGTAGTCAAAAAATAAGGAGACATGTTCTGCCCCATATGGGCCAATAATGTTATTATTGACGTTCATAAGTGGCAGTTTTCTGCCCTAAACTGAATAAATGATTTTTGACTTTGACTTTGAGTCGACCGAACTTGGTGTCGCTATCTTTGAGGTTCCGGGTTCGATTACCGGTCGGTCAATGTAGAAAAATAACTTTTCTATATTGTCTTGGGTCTGGGTGTTGTGGTACCGCCGTTGTTTCTGATTTCTGTAACAGAAGTGCTTAAGCTACTTATCATAGGATCAGAGCAATGTTTGTGATGTTGTCCAATATTTCTTATTATATTAAGGGGTTATTCGGGTTAGTCGTATAAAAAAAAAAATCTATTTTAGTGTAAGTGGTGTACTTACCTTACTAGTTATAGTTATTTACGTATTTAAATCCATAAGCTAGTTTCATCTGCAATATTTTTTGATATAACTAGCATACCTAATAAAATACGAGTAAGGAAGTCTTTGTTGTTTCTTAAGCACAGGAGAGATATCGAGGTGAAATTAATATGAAGAAATATAGTTGAACGTGTAAAGGTATAAAAAATCAAGCTGTGGTGATATGATTAGAAATTGTTACAGAATAACCTAGATCTCGCAGCGACATCTGTGATGTCTGTGAGATACCTTTTTGTACCTAGGCACTAAGGTTTGCTAGGTAAAAAGGGAAAGTTATTCAGTCTGAGGTCGGTAGAATTTAGTACCTATGGGAGGTTGCGTTACCTCAGTTTGCGTAGTAACTAAACATGACTAGATGGCGGGAAATCACTTAATAGGTTATTCTTCTCTCCTTATTTAGGAGGACCCGATTAGGAGGACCCAATTAGGAGGACCCCATTAGAGGTCCCAACTTTACCTACAACTGTTATTAAATTTATTATCGGATTCTTACAGTCAGACTTAGGAACTATTCCTCTGTATAGGTAATGTATCGCATTGAACAGACAGAACAGAGCTGGGTGAAATTGGGTTTATTGCTGTGGCAGACTTTATTCACTTAAACAATCCTTTTTTTGAGTATTATTAGTGTTTCATTCTACACAATACATCGATTCCATCCCCTATTTTTACAATCACTCTTGAGGTTAACTCTATTAAATTAAAAAAATATCACAAAATCGGTTTAAACATTGGCATTGGTATCGAATAATATACACAAAAAAAAACCTGAAATCGAATTAAGAACCTCCTCATTTTTAAAGTCCATCTCACTGCAGCCCCTTATTTTTCTGCCTTCGTCGTCTTGGTTCGAATGCCACATTTTGTTTATTTCCAACTTACAGGAAGCTGTCTACATATAGGCTAGAAATATGAAGTAGTGCATTGTGACGACAAGCGGAAAATTGTAGCCTATAGCCGACCGAAATACGTCAGTCTGTTGTACCGTTCCGCTAAATAAGGTTGTAGTGACACTAAATTCTACTGCAACTTTTCACCGTTATGTAATATGGTATAGCATGTAACTACGGTGACCAAAAGTTACCTATTAGCAAAGGACAATAACCAAACATTGAAGTTAGGTAAAAACAACTTCGAGAGACCACCCACGACTTTAATTCAAGCAGAGATTTGTACCATAAGTCCTTACAGCCTACGTGTACTGCCCATCGCCATTCTTTATCATGTTTTGCTAAAGGGTTTAGGAGTTTAGCTCATCCGTCTGCCCAGAGCGTCCTAATGAGTAAGAAGTAGATTCACTTTATAGCTTTCACCGCCACTGACAATTCCTCCTCCTCTTCAGACCACTAAGCCAACGGACTAAAGTATATGTCCTATTGCCCACCCCCTGTGCTCTCGTCCTTTTCTTAACATTAAATCCCTCTTGGATTTTCACCTAATCTTGCTCAAGGTTACTCAGCATAACACACCGCAAATGTTGGAGTATCCTGATAAATATGGATTATTAGTCACCCTATCTTTCGTAGTGTAACAAGGTTCCGCATGGATCACGGATCACGTAGCCATAGCTTTGTTGGGCAATCGTGTCCTTTGCTATGACACGCCTAACGTAATCCCAGTTGCCTGTGATCTAATCTATGGTAATGCCGACTAATGTTAGCATTTGTAGGTCGCAAAGTATCGATTTGCAAATTTAATTGACGTTAGTTAATTAATTAGATTTTAGCGTAGACGCATTTGTCTATACATTGTTTCCTGGAGTAATAATTAGCTTATTGTTGTTATTATTTATTACTTTTAAGAAAAGTCCACTCATTTTTGACGTTTATGTTGTTAGTGAATAGGTACTAAGTAGTTATAGATAGAGAATACTTATCTAATGTCTCTGTCTTGTAAAATCTAAATCACCACCTGGTAAAACATTAATGAAATCTTTGTTTTAGGTATATGGGTGCTGAACTTAGCAAGGTTCAATGTGCTTGGTCACGACTGAGAATGTCAACTTCGTGAAGTGATCAATTCTTATGTCATTCGCTTCCATTATTATTTCCAGTTTGTCTTTGCGTTCGAAAGTTTTAGGGATTTTAATTTAATAGCAAATTAATCTCTATTGTTAAAAGAAATTTTATGTTTTTGATTAAGTACCTAACTTCTTATGTAGATTACATAGAGTCTACGCTGCAATGCAGAAGATGGCAGCGTAGATTCTACGTAGTCAATTTTGTTTTTTCAAATAGGAAGCTTGTTAAGCCAAATGATGATACATTTCCGTAACAGATTTTCGACTTAAAGTTCAAAAGGTTGAGTTTCCTTATAAATTAAGAAAATTTGAGGTTTGGATTAGTGCAACACAACAAATACTTGTGTACAGAATATATATTAATTAGTGCAAAAAGGTATCTGATGGTCTGGTGAAGGATTAATTAATTTGACGATAATGAGGTGCCAGATGTTGATTTCATGGAAATATTCAGTTCTCGGGAGGGATGCGGAAGGCGGAACAGCGGGCAGTTACGAGTGCCTTACCGGTCTAGTCGACTGTGTTACAAATATTCATGTATTGTAGTAAAGCTAATAAGTAATTGATTATTGCATGTAATGAATAAACAGGATCGGGTTCTCATCTCGAAAAGTTATCTATATCTTTTCTAAGAATATTCAGTTTCGATTTTTATCCTAGTAAGTGATTATAGTACCTACCATATTATAATCGGTCAACCTAACACCTGATATAATAGCTGATCGGCTATTAAGAATAGGGAACTAAATCTTTTTTGTCAATTTTCGATGTTGAGCCCGCAGTAACAGCCTTTTTTTATTATTTATGCTAAAACAACATACTGTTTATAAATCCAAATAAGTTTTAAGGTATGGCATTGGTATATGGTAATTTTCATCGATGCTGCTGAATACTTTAACAACACACTTTTTATTATTAGCTTTTATTCAAATCTTGAAAGTAGTTTTTAATATACTTCTACTTCTACTTCTGTGCTGATCTTACGATGGAGCTAGGAAGTGGATAGTGGAACTCTACAATGCCTACTAGTAAAACCTTAGTATTTGGCCTCATTTGATTAGTTTTGACAAGTACAATACATTTAAGTTAAGTATTTGTTTAATTAAACTATGACTTTAATTATTGCATCTTTTGTTAATGTATGTACCAGTAACTAGTACCTAGCAGTATCTACTAGTTATTGGTTAGGAAGCCAGTGTTGCCAGTTCCGTGTTTCCGAATATCGGTAGTAATTGAGACTTTCAGGAAAAAAAGCGGGACTGGGACGAAAATATAATAATAAAACACACTTTCTCGCTCCAACCCGCGTTTCATTGACAGTAACTATCACCTACTTGTCATGCTGACTTTACCTAGGTATAGTCAGCATTCAGCATTCTTCGGCGCATTTCGAGTTAGGCGCACTTTGAGAGGGCTGAAGAATGGGACGTCACGGCAAAAGCGGGACATCCAGCAACACTACCCGTAGCTTCGTCATTTCACGCGGCGTCCTAATCAGGTAGTGTCGTCAAATGCAGGTGTTCCTGTCTAGAAAGCCACCGCGACTCCGGTAGTGGACAGGAATGCGTTATATAAGACCTAGGCTGGTTCTGATCGAAGGCAACTGATATGGTAGCCTTTTGATCTAGAATCTAGATGGATCATCTATAAGTAGAACAAGTCGTCTAACATAATTGTTGTTTAAATAAATAATATTAAAATAAAAATGATTATTTTCGGACAGCTAAAAGATCCATAACTTGTTAGTAAACTTATTGTAGTTGTGTTAGTACTTATATCCTACAAGTGATAGTGTTATCCTAATTAAATGGCCATCAAACGGACAGTCCCTGCTGTCGGCTATGGCCCTCAGAACAATGTTACTGCTAAGTATTCGGCTCAGTAGTGATGCCGCGTTTTAACATAGAATGGCACCAAAGCCATCCAACTCTGCGTTCTCTCTCAGAGAGAGGAGGAATACTTTGACTAAAATCTTAAAGTATAGGAATTGAACGATACGATACGATAAAAAAAACTTTATTTATGCAAAGGTATTTAAAAAAAACTACCAATTCAATTTCTTCAGCGACAAAAAATAAGTACCTATTGAGATGAATTTGAATTAGGTAAACGGTAAATCATGCTACGTTTTTTTTTATTTGCTAAGGATACTTTAATACAAATATAGGACAACGTCACATACATTGCTCTGATCCTAAGCTAAGTAGCTTAAGCACTTGTGTTTTAGAAATAAAAAAATAACGACGATACCATAATACCCATACCCGAGACAATATAGAAAAGTTCGTTTCCGACATTGACAAAACCGGGAATCGAACCCGGGACCTCAGACAAGTCTGGCATGCTCGCCTCTCGGATAGAGAGGTAAATTTCATGTTATAATTATATTAAATTGCATTTAATTGACATATTGCCTACAAAATTAAGTAGAGGCCCAAAACGGCAATGGCGTAATCCTGGGACTTGACAAAAGTCAATGACCGAATACAATGGACTATAGGATAGTAAGTAGGAAGAGAATAAAGACATGCAGAGCGCTATAAATAGGAAACTATTTGTAATATTATTTGAAAGGTAAATTGACGCTGAGATTACACATAATATAGCACAAAGTTTAATCATAAGATTAGGGAAAAAAAAATGAAAATACTTTAATGATGTCATATATTTTATTACAAAAGTCGTCGTTCGAGAAATAGTTTTTAGTCGACTGCGGTCGAAAAAACTATGATTCATTGAAAACTTACACTAAAAAATATAAAATATATGTACAAAAGTGCATAAAACCAGGTACAAACATCCATATTATCCCAACTTCGCTCCAAAATTAAACAATAGAGATCAAATGAAAACGCTTGAAACAATTGAAAAATACTGGCTACTTCAGAACATTCGAATAAAATAGAAATAAAATGGTAATCGAAATAAAATATAAATCAATGATAGGTACGGTACATACAAAAGTTAGCTACAATATCAGTCAAAATCATACATAGTTATTTTCGTCATTACTCTTTCATTCATGTTAAAGCTTATTATAATGATAACAACGCTGCAACGCCACTAAAATAATTGTTACCACATAAGTACATTTAAAATGAAAAACATTAAATTTTATTATACCCATCTACGTGTATTCTTATTTACCCAATTCCAAAAAGATTGGATATAACTTTTCATCATTGCACTCTACCCCAACTCTAAAACAGAAGAATATGTAAGGTTGCATCGTCGCCGAAACCACTTAAAACTAAACTAACCTACATCACATAATACAAATCATTTGACTGTTTAAGATTCCTTGGAGATGCCTGTATTTAACTTTCGATTCGTTCGTAGACACATGTTATTTTTTTAACTTCTGCAATATTACAAAATTACTTTATCTCCTACTGTTTTCGAGCTTTTAGCATTTTTCTCAAGTCATAAAATATAATGCAGGAGTAAGCCCAATTCATCCTGCACCAAAACTAACAAGTGGCCACAAGTAATGTTCTTTACCATGCTTTAGCATGGCTGGAGAATCCATGAGAAGAGAAGCCATGTGACAATCCGTGCGCGAAGCCATGGCCTAGGCCTAGGCCGTGGGCGTCGCCTAAGTACGGGCCGGCTATGTGCGCGTGCGCTGATACGGGCACGGCTACGGGCTGTGGGTAGGGCACGGCTACGGGCTTAGGCACGGCTACGGGATACGGCTGGGGTACTGGTACTCCGACCTGAAACGGGAAGTTTAAATTATTATTTTTTTGGTTTTTAGTTGTTATTGTTGCACATGCACACAAATACAACTTAGAAATCGACTTGTCATGGAGTATTGCTACGTAAAATTACTTATTGTTTCCTCTTAAAATCGTATTTTATAATTATATATACATATTTATAAATATATAAAGTGATCATTAATAATAAAATAGACCTACTACCGTTAAACTAAGTCGTTTTTTGTAGTATAGTTGAACAATGCAGGAGGTACATAGCGACCCATAGAATTTCCTTTTAGCACACTCAAACTTGAGTCAATTTAGGAAAGTAGGTCTTCTAAATAGACCCAACTGAGATTCAAACCCGGCACCTATGTGAAGAACGTGTTCTTCAAGTATGAAAATTTCGGATTCAAAATAATACCCACTTGTTTTATCACTGGAACAGGCACAGCATGCGGCACAGGGTAGGGTACAGGCCTGTCAACTGGGACTGCTACGGGCTTCTCAACGGCCACTGGGTAAGGCTTGGGGACGGGAACGGCGTAAGGCCTGTCCACAGGCACGGGGACTGCGACCTGTAATTAAAAACAGAATTTGTGTTAATTGCTTTTATAGTTACGTAATTTATATTGTGTAATTTGTGCGTGTGGCAGAGAAGCGTGCATGCAGGGTGAGTATGTTAATAATTGACTGCAGACTTACGTTTTGACTAGACTTCTGCCCTATCTCAGTAAGTGACGAGCAACTGTGTGCTGGCTAGAGCGATTTCAGTTTTTGAAAGCTATTTGGTAGCAAATACTGTAACGTGACATATTTTTTTTGGCAGTCTGTTATATAAACAACTTTTTTGAACTTAAAAACGTACCTACGTTTGAAGCGCAGGGCAAACTGGAAGTTAAACTAAGCAAAGATAAGTTCGTTTAGCTTAGCTCGTCGATCTAAAACAGTTCTGCAGTTAGCAGAGTGGCCCCAGGTATAAAAAGAAATGGTAGCGACATAAGGGGACCGAACGAACTTATCCTAGGGGCTCGTTTCGCTTCGTTGTATCGGGAAATGCGTAATTTTATGTAACAAAACGCACCTTGACGGGGTAAGGCACAGGCCTGTCAACAGCCACAGGATACGGCGCTGGCACTGGCACGCCAACATGTTTCGTAACAGTCGTGTGCACGTCAGCTCCGACGATTGTTCCTGAACTTAAGGCCAAGCCGGAGCCTAGACCGCCGAGTCCGTAGCCATAGCCAGACCCGTAGCCGGACCCGTAGCCGGACCCGTAGCCGGACCCGTAGCCGTGCCCGTAGCCGTGCCCATAGCCGTGGCCCAGCAGTGGGGCGGCGACTCCGTAGTGGCCGACCAGACCGCTTCGCTTCTGCACGACTTTGCTCGGTTCAGCTAAAACCGATGCTGTCAGAAAAAGTGCTGCCACCTGAAAAATACACAAACGGTCTTAGTGAAATTTATGTTACTAAACGATGAAAAATTGGTATTAAGTAAATTTAATGAATATTATATCTTGGTACAACATATTATTTTATTGAAAAAAAAAAACTTTTATACTTGTTGTATGGTGACTGGTAGTAAAAAAGTAGCCCAAATCATTCCCAGTCCAAAAAAAGCTATTATAAGCTGTCAATATTATTATCGAAGATAAAATTTCACATGACGGAAAATATATTTAAATATCTCGGGTGGGAATCAAATCCACGAAATGTTTCGCTATCCGGGCGACAGATCTTCTAATTGAACTTCAGAAGACATTAGTGAATGTAATCTAATTTTTAGGGTTCCGTACCACAAAAGGAAGAAACGGAACCCTTATAGGATCACTTTGGTGTCCCTCTGTCTGTGTGTCTGTCAAGACCTTTTATCTTTGACGGGAACCGTGGAGGTATCGAGTTGAAATCAAAACCATATATTCAAGTTATTCCTTGAAGCTGTGAAAAAATCAAACTTTTAAATACCTAAACGTAAAAAGGGTACTGCCGTATTATATTTCCACACTCTCAAGGAAATAAAAATTTATAGGGTACTTTCCGTTGACCTAGAACTATGAAATTTGGCAAGTAATATCGTCTTATACTAAGAATAGGTACAGGAAAAATTCTGAAAAATATACATATACATTTGTAATTAAATTTTGTAATAAATTTGTAATTAAGCTGCGAAGACAAGAATATCATTAAAACTGATTAAACTGACCAAAGAAAGCTGATTCATGTATTCCATTCAGAAATTCAGTTCTCCGTGGCCAAAACTGAAGGTGTTGCATCAATCATCGCATAATTACTAGCAGACAATGCACCGGGATCACTTTTACTCGTTACGTGGTGTGACTTCATCGCACCATTGACATTCCCATGGCAGAACGAAATCGAAATTTCGTGCGTGACGTGCGTTATAAAAAGGACAATTTTGGCATTTGTTTTGGCGATATTATGGAGATTATGTAATCGGTGTTATGGTGTCGTAGCCTATTATTACTGCCCATAGACTATTTTAGGCGAATATCGTTTACATCTGTATGCAGTAAGTTATTTCTTATAACATAACTAAGTGTATCGGATTCATAAAAGGTGTAATTGAAATAACGCAAACTACTTAGGGGCTGGTTCTGATCATCGAGTACATACCCCATAGAGCAGCAATACGAAACATCTTTCTCCGAAACTAGTAAGTGGTTTTTCACTTACATTTAGGTAGTATGAAATGACAAGTCCTGTCAACTCTCATCCACACAAAAAAGAGATACAGATAGAGATTAAAAAATGGCGGAATATTTCGTCGAACATATGACATTTTTACTCTATAGGCTATGTGCTCCATGGTTCTGATGCTCAAATACAACAACTATGTATCATCAGTTTTTAGTATGAGGAAGTGTTTCTCTGCGATTTTAATACTGAAAGAAAAAGATTTTGTATTTAAACAAAAAGTTTTTGTATTTGAGCAACAGAATCAGAACCTAGGAGGAGAAAACCTTCTAAGCTTTATGACTTTTAAGCACTGATGCTAGAAGAAATGGTAAAATATATTTTTACTACCCGAGCTGCGACAAACGAAAAACAACACTTCTATTTTTTATTAAGCCTTTGAGCTGAAATTTGAAAATACAGGCTGTTACAAAAATAGTCTCAAGCAGAAGAACACCCTAATGGTGCTCTATGTGAGGACTTCTGACATCACCCCCGATGTATGTATCTACGATTTTTTGTAATTTTTGAATTTTTTTTAACCTTGACTAAACTTAAAAGAAATTATTACTTAGACGAACAGTTTGCTTTACAGTCAAACACAAAAACAATGGTAGGTCGATTCGGTTTGCTTTGGTTCGGTCGGGTCATTATAGAAAACAAACTTTTCTATATTGTCTCAGGTCTGGGTGTTGTGGTACTGTCGTTGTTTCTGATTTCTATAATACAAGTGCTTTAGCTACTTAGGATCAGAGCAATGTATGTGATATTGTCCAAAATTTTCAAAATGTATTTAAATTTATTAATTTAAACTATTTAACTGCGCCATAAAAATGGGGTGCTATATGGACTTTTACCTACTTGAAACTATTTTGAGGGACACCCTGTATACCTAGGAAGTATACCTATATCCTATCAATGAAGATACTGATTTTAGATACTGATTTTCAATAAGTACCTACATACGAATTATTGTGGAACAGTTTAGTTTCATAGTTTAACTGTAGGTTTTATTTTCGCATTATTTTTTGTGTCAAATATAGTGTTTCTGATTCCATCAATTATTATAATAATTATTTAAAACAATAAAAGTGAGGATCCTTTAGGATTATAAAGTTTGCGTAAGTTATGTTAAGTACCCATTTCTTCCTGTTTCAGTCAATCTTTGGTAAACAAAATTTTAAAACTCTTAGACAAAAATGTCTCTTTCAAAACAAGGCCTTAACTATGAGCTCTTTAAACAGTTTTGATTCAACCTTGTTTTGATATTTCTAGAGTAATAACAACACTGCTAGTAACCACAAGGTACCCGCTGTTTATTTTTTATGGTTAGGCCTTGCGTTCATACTTTATATAGAGCTTAATAAAACATACCTACAGATTTCAGTTTTCTAAAATTTTCAATCTAAACAATCACCTTGACCTCCATAAATATTATTATTATTGATCTATCTTAAAATCACTAACCTAATTTAAGATAAATATCATAAACTCATTATCAACACTTACAAATGCCTTCATTTTCGTCTAAAACAATCGAATCACAAACACAACACTACAAAATATTACAAGTTATAATTATGTATTAATAAGATCACCGTCCACTGCAACGAGCACTGGTCATGTGTGACGCGGTAGGCTCCCCGGGACTTATATAAGGGACGCCGTACACGACCCCACTATTCCGATTTTAACTCCAAACGCAGGTATTTGCGACACTGCACTATAACATAGGAGTTACGGTTATTGGAGTAATTCGGGACTAGCATTAACTAAGCCAGATTTTAGTCAACGTAGGCCAAAAATTACTATTTGTTATATACAGTATTGAGACACTGCAGCAGCTTGAAAAGTGCTTACTGTGTGGATTTTATTATATTTTATTTAATAAATAATAACATATTTTTGTTTAAGACAATGGCGATTAAGAGAAGTATCGTGCTGAAAATACTACTACTCTTTGTAGCGTTACAATAATACAGGGTTACACCTCACGGTAGTGTCAATTTTTCAGGGACCACTCAGAATCAGTAACTAAATCGATCTACGTAAAAACAAACAATTTTTTTTTCAAGTTGAATTCTTCCATTTTGCATTTGAAAAATAGAATACGTAGAAAATTTACGAATACTCCATTAAATTGCACCGTATGTGCACTGCATGAGGTTTTTTTAGAGCGGCGTCGGCGAACGCCTGTGATATCTAATGAATGATGGCGCATCTGCGTTTTCTTTTGATTTTTGGAAATTTTTAAGAATGTTTTACTCCAGAAATACGACGACTGAAATTAATTACGATAAATTAGTATTTTTTATTGTTCTATAGACCTTATTTTTTAAATTTGGCACTACCTTAAAATGTATAACCCTGAATAGGTAATAGGTACGTAAATTACATCAAAATACAAATAAGAATAGACATATGTTTAAATCATGTCTCTTTTTTAAACTTGTAAGTATAGTTTGCAACCTTAATTTTGAACTAGTACCTAACAGTTTATAAAATAATTAGTTACAATAAAAATATTATTTTACCATATTTAGTTATTTCATGTAATGCCGGATAACGAGAGTCTAAAGTAACCTCATTTAAGCCGTTTCCCTGTCCATTGTAATGTGAACCGTATCAGTACGATCTTCTGATCGTTGTTAATGTATTTTCAACAATCACTCTCGAGAGACGGAGGTCTACGTAGATTGGACATGAAAATGATATACATTTTAATAGGGATCAGTGCAAAATCCTGGCCAGTCACAATTAAGTGGCAGAGCAACTAAGTGAAATGTCGCCAAAGCAATATTCATGTGGTCATTACTGATTACATTTTAAGATGTCCAACTAATAAAATCCATTTAAACCAAATTAATATTTAAATAATGGTTTATCTATGAAAGTTAATTCTGGTGTTATTTTAATAAATATTTTATTACCATAATTGATGATGTATTGATATGTCATAAAATTATTTATAAGTCTCCAAAGATTATAAATGTAAGTATTCTACTCCTAAGTACATACGATAAGCAGGTAGGCACGTTTAATAATTTTTATTGTCTATGCATAAGTTTATAGCATAGCTTAAATAAAGATGTAAATGAAAATTTTGTTTATAAAGTCGAATTCGTAATTTAAAAAAAAGTGACGCTGGGGATAAAAACGATTCAAACATAATCTCGCACTACAAAACTCATCATGCTAGCATATTTATAACAAGCTCCTGCAGAGCTTTTAATGTTATGAAAGAAAGAGACAAACTTCTAAATTATACTCGTAAAACGCAGTTAAATAAAATATTATTTTTGTTTCCAATTCCAATTAACTTTAAATTGCTGCTGCAAAAAAATATGTACCAAGTCTAAGTCTTCACCACGAGACTTTGCAAAACTAAAGCCATTTTGATAACAGGATAACATTTTTTAAACGTGAATTTTGAGTGGCAAACTTAAAATCAACGAGAACAACAAAAACTTTGACATTAGTACCTAAGAAAAAAATGTAAAAGGAATGTAGGGCCTCTGTTTAAGAAAATATTCATCATAACAAACTACGAAGAAATATGTATTTTAAAATTCTACATTGCAAAAGAACATTCTTCCTGTATTGCAAAAAGCACATAAATTATTGTTGCTCATTCATTAAAAATCTAAAGTACCTATACTTTACAACAAAATTAAAATGTTAATGCACCTATTCCGATTCTATACAGACTACACCTCGCCAACCTTCCACAAAACGTCAATTTTTCTCAATTGATATTGATCTCTACATGTCGGACTTAAAGTTGGAAATCGGTTTAATGACCTTTAACTTTTTGGGTAGGTGGACCTGCCGTTGACTGTTCATAAAGAAAAACGTATGCATAATTATTAATTTGTTCGTAATACATAATTAGACAACTCAGTAAAAACATAATTTTCTCTATGCTGAATGGACTGTCCAGACTGTACCCAAGTCTCTCTTCCCATGAGGTTTGTGGGCTTGGGTATTTGCAAAATTTCTAGTATTGCTCTTCCAGTTTTTTTGTCCTCTTCTCATAGCACTACTTAAAATGCTCAGCAAATCTTCCAGCGATAAGACCGCCTAAATTGTGCTATTCATTATGTATTTACTTTCCTGTGATTTGTTTGTTTTGTGTGGTGTACAATAAAGAGTATCTATCTATCTATCTATCTTCTGTAACTCAATAATTTTCCATCAACCCGAGGCTATTAACGCTTGGAGACAATTGTGCGCTGAAGATCTATTTGCCTTCAACGGTATTTTTACAATCGCAGTGGGACGAGTCGTTCTGCAGGCTAGTATGGAATAATTTATTGAACACGTTCACTAGTACTATAGACCGAGCTCGTCTTATTGCCGTGACTAAGACTTAATTAATTGGGACTTCAGCTCCACTCCCTCCCATCTTTGCATCTAGGTACACTTATAGATTACTCTACTTTCAACCTTACCATTTCTCTTCGTTCGGGAGCACCTTGCAATGTCCCACATCACTGTCCTTGTAGTGATAAGGTAGACTCGTTGGGTCATCACGGCCCTTGAAGAAGCGCTGGGATATTCTCCGAACATGCCCGCATTAACGACATCATCCGCAGAGCTCTTGCTACTGCTTCCGTACCGGGTATTCTTGAACCGAATGGCCTGGTGCTGAGTGACGGCAAGAGGCCTGATTGTATGACCTTCGTTACGTGGAATATGGATCAGATCCAGTGTGGGATGCAACCTGCGTTGACACACAGGCTCCATCTCATCAGAAACCTCGTCAATGGCTAGATTTGCTGCTGCATCAGCGGAGTCCCTCAAACATCGCACGCATATATCATCGCACGCGTCTCAGTAATACCTACTTGTTTGAGTCGTTGGGGTCGAGACGCTTGGGCCGAGGAGACATAGCGCACATCGACATCCACAGTTAGCCAAGCAGCTGATTGACTTTATGGGAGACCAGGGGGCTAACTCCTTTTTTTGACCAACGTATCAGTTTGCCCTTTTAGCGTGCAAATGCAGGCAGCCTTTAGGGCACCCTAACGCGATCTTTAGGCCGCCGCCTTTGGGACACATTTTAGGTTGTAAATAATTTTGTATATATTGTATCTCTTAACGGTTTTAATGATTGGTTTTAATAAAGATGATAATAATATTATCATCTTTATTAAACTTATGTTTAATTAAATTACATTATTATTAATGTAATTTATTCATATACGCTACTTATCGGTTTTAGTGATTGGTAGAAGTGGTATTTTTCTCGATAGCGGTGCATATTGGTTACATACTTTTTCAGCCTTTAGACTACTCTTTTGCTTCATAACCTAATAAAGGTAAGTAAACAGCACAGCAGTGCACAATTTTGTTTCGAGTGATAGCCTATCGCTCTTGAGCGCGTTCATAAACAAAGGTCCCATTAGGTCGTCGGTTCAAGGCTGCGGGTGAATGTTGTCACGAACTGAAAAGCTTTCAACGCGATTGTCTCAATAAGACATACTTGAACATGGTTCATGTACCAAACCAATATGGTAACATTTTTTATGCAAAACATGATAATTTATATCTTAATGCCTTATTCATTTTATACAACTAGGTTATTTAGGGAAAAAATCGATATAAAAATCGAGCTCTAATTAATTTAAGATTAGCGTGATTGATTGTTTCAAGAAATGCTGTAAAGAAGTCCGACGGCAACTAGAAGTGGAATAAATATTGCTTCTTTCACTTGGCTTTTAAGCCTATCTATAAATTATTTTAACATAATAACAATATTGGTTTGTTTTGGCTTTTGCGCTTTTCGCATACCTGCCACCCCGGGGGGGATAGCAGGTTATGTAGGACTCTCTTAGCGGGCGGCAGCGGTAGCGGCAGTCGTCCGCCAAACATACCCACTAAAACCCAGCTGTGTACCCTCTACGTTTTGGTAACGCGACATGGGCTCCTCTCTAGATTCAGAGGTAAGCCACCTACGCCGTCGTTCTATTTGGATGGATGACCATTCCAACCATGTGACATTTATCAAAAGCATATCCGTGCTTCGGAAGGCACGTTAAACGTTGGTACCGGCTTGATATGACTTGATACTAGTCATGAAGCCTAGTCAGAGGCCTTAGGACGGCTTAATAACACCTGACAGTAAGGGAAGCGGACCCTGGGCTCCAAAGCAATGACTTTGGATGCAACCGGGATTGACTGTATAGATGAAGAGTAAGGTTAAGGGCCTTACAACACCCCTCCACCAATCCGCAATGGTGGTGGTGCCGCCCGCGTGGTGGTGTATGGCCCAAACAGACTTATAGTTTAGGTGAGGCCTAAGCTGTGCCCTGCAGTGGGACGTTTAAAAAAAGGCATACTATACTTTTACTTTGACAGTTTATTGTAATAATAAAGCATGTTTTGTTACGAGTGATAGCCTATCGCTTGATTGCCAAAACTGATTCTAAGATCCTCTTCAATCCAAGAGACCAGGTACCGTGATCATTAAAAAAACTATTATAAATATAAGCATCGTATGTTTGTATTACTTATTTTACTTAGGTATTAAGTAGCTAGCTGTTAAAACTATAATCAAGCGGAATATTGAGTCACTGACGGATACCTGTTAAATATCTCGTAGCAAACGATTGCACGGACAGACAAATTGTCTTTATTATTATAGGCCTAGCTGTAGGGCTAATAGGATGTTTGTCGGGCAACAGTTAGTTGCATAATTTGGACATTAATCCTCGCCTGTTCTGGAATATAGGTCACAGTTGCGTATGCATCCGTTGATTTGAATATTTCTACAGTGTATAGTAAATACGATACAAAAAAACTACATGAAAGTTCAGGAGATTTTGTATTTTAATATTGTTAACTTGTAAGGTGATAATAAATTACCACTGTGGCAGGTGGTTGGGAGTCAATATGTCGCGTTAAAAAAATCATATGTCCATGGTTAAACGATTACATCCCTCGATCGATCTATACTAATATTATAAATGCGATAGTAAGTCGGTCTGTCTGTTAGGTTTTCACGCCCAAACCGCTAAACCGATTTTGATGAATTTTAGTATCAATAGAGATATATGGGACCTTGGAAAGGACATAGGCTACTTTGTGTTATTAAAGCTGAACTGATTTTCATAACATTTTGTACGGAAAAAGTTTGAACCCATAGCCTACTATTTTTATTCCATCTCCTAACTTATGGCTGCCAAGTGGTCACTTAAGACCGCGTTACAATTTTTCAATTGTGATTATGAAAATATGTCAATCTTCTTTCTACCAGTTTTCAGTAGAACAATAATCCTCTGGATATAATATAACTAACACAGCATCAACTGACATTTATTTCTCCCTACGTGATATAATTGCACCAGTAGAACAGTTTCACAATGCCTTTAGCGAAATGTAACAGATCCTTGGCGCAGTGTAGCAACACTGGTTAGGTAGCCCAGCGATCTCACTGCCCGATTTTATCTAATGTCTTTTGTGGATACTTTGAATAATGCCTCATAGAATGTGAGTTCGGTACCTACGGCGATTACAAAATTGAAGCAACAAAAATGTTTTGTGTGAAAACGTTTACACACAGACACTCACGCACACCACTATAAAATAGGGTTGCTCTTAATAGGTAGTAGTTTTCCCTAAAACCGGGGAAAATTCAAGAATGACAATGCCTACATCAAGAATGTCGTGCGGTCGGAGCGAATTGACATTAAACATTAGAAGCTGTCGAGCGTAGGGAGCCCTCTGGAGCTCCAACTTGGTTGCTTCAAATTTTGCGCGCGGATTATGTATCTACGTGTCATTAATCTAAGTGTAGACATAATTTTAATGGCGTTAGTAGGTGAAAGTAAAAAGTATAATAAGTTTGTGTTTTACAACTCTATTGAGTGACAAACTCATGGACCTTGGAGCTAGCAACGATTCACCCTGATGGAAGATGGATGGGAATGAGACTCAAGACGAGTTCAAAGAGTAAGTACTCGTATAAATATGATCAGACATATGTTTTGTTACGTTTTCGTATTCTCTTCTTCTTCTTCATCTATACGGTAATCCCGGTTGCGTCCAAAGCCATTGCCTTGGAGCCCAGGGTCCGGTTTCCTTAATTTACTCCTCCACTTCGCGCGGTCTTGAGCGTCTCTAGTTGTGAGATCATTGGCACGCATGTCAGCCCTCACGACGTCAAGCCAGCATTTCTTGGGTCTACCCCTTTTGCCAGGACCTGGCGGTGGCGGCATGGCCAGACATTTGTTTCCTACGTAGTTTACCGGTTTCTGCAAAACATGCCGTACCAGCGTAGGCGACTCTTCTGCAGTTTGTCTGCAATATCACGGACACGAAGGCTCGGATGCGCGAGTTGCTCACGCGGTCCTTCGTATTCTAGAGATACTAATCTAATTTTTTAGTTTAAATGCCTAAAAGGTGTTTTATTGTCATAATTACGCATAAGTACCTACTTATAAAGTTTTAAATACACACTATTAGAATTAGGTCCATCGCCTTCCAAGATTCTGTTTCTGTTTTGTTGAATCTACTTATTGTTTGTGTGTAGGCGAATTCCACGCAGGTTGACTTTAACATGCAACTGTGCTTGGTGGCAGCTAACGGCAATGGCTATCCGATCTCTTAGGGCCAGTTTCATCACTTGCTGTTAAAACAAGTAACAGGTAGGTTATCTGGAACTTGCATAGGTTAGCACATACATATTATCATGAAAAAAAATTACATATTCAAGTCAAACAGCTTTTTATCTAAGGGCCGTTTTAAATCTCGAGCACGCTGCTCTAGTTGCGTAAGCACTCACCGGCATTGTCTACAAGTTCACTTTAATCCTGAAATTGAGTAATAAGTGGTTACAATAGAAGCTTAAAGCTTTATGTTATGTAACGTTTGTTGGCTGCATAGCTGACGGCAACACTTTATCTAGGTAAGCCCTAGATAAGACTGTAAAATATATATTTTTGTAATTATGATTATTTTTAAACATTATACAGTTAAAATTGTTTCGCACTGCAGAGTATCCGCCCCCTCATTATAAATATGCGTCAGACAATTCATCAATTATTATGGTCTCTGAATAAAGCTGTGTTAGGAGGTACTAGGGAATAATTGTCAGAGGTGTCTCCTAGCACACCCACACCCTAGCCAATTAAGCAAATATCGTTTTCTGAATTGACCTTAACCGCGAATTGAACTCGGGACCCTACTGCAATCGGATTTATTTCTGGCACCATTTATTTGTCCTGGGTTGTTCGACCACATAGCAATAGATAAAATAATTTCATAAAAACAGAAATAGTCTAATACTACTAACTGGGCACTTTCGCGGGTTAGTACCTAGATGAAAAGTAATCTATGTCCAAATAGAACATGGTGTATTCGTGTATCTTTCATTCTAAAATCATATTATTTAAAGTAAAAAAATGTTTGTTTTTTGTTTTTGCTTTAACAGATTAACAGTTTTATCTTAATAAAATCATGAGTAACATGTCTACTCTATGTAAACAATAGTAAACGGTCCATTAATGCAAACGCGGCATGAAGTCCGCATATTTAATGACTAATCTTTATTGGATACACAAATAACACTATTTGAAAGGGACACCGTTCCCACAGTTCCTAGATCTAGATTAAATAATAAACTGTAGTCCAAAAGAGCTTATGTTCCGTTCGAATTTGAGTGGAAAAACCAATTTTAATTGGAGGTGATAAAGTAGATTTTAGGGTTTTACTAAAGCACCTATGGCAATAAGAAGAATGCTGTGACGCTTTACTTTCCACAGTTCATAGGCATTTAAGAGCCAAGGACTCTGTTTTAGGTATATCATAAGTAGTTATACAGTAGTGGCCGGACAGGTCTCTGCATGTAAATCAGGTTGGTAATAGTTGTGAAAGATCATTCGTATAAATGGATGCGGAATTAAATTTTGTGGTATTTGAAGCAAGGACCTCATTCTATTCAAGATAGTCACAAAATTTGAAGAGTACTATTTAAAATAATTGACCTCTAGGGTTAAATTTAACAAATACCTATTTTAAATTTACAGAAAAAACCAATCGTCCGGCAACCGTGTAGGTAGAGCGAAAACTGTAAAAATTAAAAATGCTGACAACATATTTTTCTGCCATAAGTAGTACGTATAAGTGTAGCTATCTATTGCTTTCACTAGGAATGAAATTCACACTATACAAAGTACATGTGGCATGAAACACACGATGACTTTAAATTAAATTATTACCGACGTCATTAAAAAAAGAAGAGTCGTTAGCATCTTTGAAATAAATTACAATTAAAAATTAAAGGAAAGTAAGAAAGATTTATTATAAATGAGATCACATACTTAAGGAACCAAATAAAAAAAACACTGACACCAAAGAAAATGTGTGGCATTGCTTAATTTTTATTGTTCAAAAGTTAATCATTAGTTTATTTTCTCTTAGTCGACATTAGTTATGTAAAAGTGTTGTATGCACCTGCAGAGGCATATCTTTCAAACTTGTTTTTTCTTCACAAATTGTTTATGTGCGTAAAATGATATGTTGATAGTGTATCTTATTTAATAAATAAATAATAAAATAAATAAATAAGAATAGAATTAAAAACAAAACAACAAAAACACATAACATTATGACTATTCAATGACCAATCAAACTTACAACTAGACAATTCACACTGTTGTAAGTGTAGTCAATGACACCAATATGCAGGAGTGATAAGACTGATAAGACAAAGTGACATCTAGCATCATAATAATCTTTAATAGGTACTTACAATATAAGTAACAATACTAAGAATGATGATGAATTTTGTCATGCGAAATAATTAAAATAAAAAATTTCGAATGCCATCAATCAAAGCGTCAGTTAGGTTGTCTTTATGGACAAGCAACGTGTCTACATTACATCAGCGTGACAAGTGGTCTACCAGACAACTATGCCGCTTGACGCACGATCCGACCTGTAGGCTACTAGATTAGGACTTTCCTAGAATGACCAGAAGTTTTCCTATTACACATAATAATGAGCTACTCCTCCACGATACTTTTGCGGTCGCATTTAGGAATGTAAGCCTTATAGATATTACTTTAGGATTGGCCGATGTTTGGTTCAGTTTGTCGAACTGCAGACGGTATGGGTGCGGCTCTTCATTTCGTTTTTATTACATTTTCACCGGCGAATGACATAATCAGCTCATACCAACAGGTCTCATACCTATTTGGTTTGGTGCAATAGGGATATTCTCATATTGCTTACATACAACGGAGTGCATTGTAAGGTGCAACTGGTGTAGGTTAGAAAACAGTAATGCAATTTGGACTCTCATATTGAGGATGAGGATGATGATTTTGTACACTGATCAAGTAAACCACCTGATTATGTGGATTTAGTTCAGGATTTTTAGCGAGAGCCTGACTCAATTGACTGGCTTTTACATTTGCTGTCAAACTTTGTGTGATTATAAAGCCAGCCCTCTTAATTGATACAGTGATACCCTCGTTACCTTTCCTTTTAAGAATTAGAACCAAAGCAACGCTCGCCATGTACTATTACGGTATCTATAAAACATCTAAAACGCGTTTTTCATGCTATAGCACTAGTAAAAACAGCCAAAACGAATTGTGACTAACTGAAAAAGACACGAATTTTGTGCCATAGATTTCGTGACTTTTGACTACAATGACAAAAATATACAGACAGTAGGTATAGAGGAAATATTGTTTCTGAATTCTGTGGTGGTAACAGAATAGCCCATGCTAGACGTGTGTGAGGCACGCGCGAGGATTAGCGGGGTAAGTGTCAACATTGCGCACTTGCGATGCCTGTACTTAGACTGGAAAAACATCGTTATTTATTTATTTATTTATATGTAATTAAGCTAGCTTTTTGGTTTATCTTTCATATTGTTTTTAATGTAAATAACAATAAACTTTATATATCATGGTTTGTATCAACAAATTGGTTTAGTTTTTTTATTACTAAATATTCAGACAATATCAAATGTGTCATTGTCACGTAGTATGGAATCAACATCATTGTGTTACGAAATACAAGACAACGAATTCTGCCAGAATAGGTGAATATTTGATTGCATGTTTGCTTGCGTGCTTGCTTGATGTTTGCTTGCATGCTTGCTGCATGATTGTTGTGCCTTCATTATTTCATTATGCATGCATGCTGTCTGCATGTTCCATGCACGTTGCATGAGCGATGCATGCTGCTTGCATGCAAGTTAAATAAAACACGAAATAATTAAGAATGAATTATATAAAAAATGGTTTGATGTAACTAACAATAGCAACGAAAAATTTTGATATGAAACGGTTTTGATTGGTAATTAATTGAATTCAAAAATATTTTTTGGGAAAATTTTGGAAAACTATTATGTGAAATAAAACTCTGATTAAAAATTGTGTATATTAATAGACACTCGTTTTACTAGTAGCAATATTCAGGCATTTATATAAATAATAATAACAGCATATAAAAATAACTCAAGATAGAAAGTAAAATTACTTGATCCTTACCTAATAATTATGAAGTATGGGAGCAGCTGCTAGGATAGACGAATGACGATATTACCGTGTCACAAGTGCACATAGCCGTGTAATTCTGTATTATTTCCAAACTAGTGGTCTGGGTCAATCGCAACATGGTTAGTATGCAAAGTCGCAGTACTTAGCGCGTTCTTTGCATACCTACTCTTATTGTACAGCACAGATTACCCATCACGTTTCTAGTCCATTGGCCTATGTATCATGTTACAGTTCTGCATTAGAATGAGTTACGTATTTGCTCAATGAGCGATCGCGAAAGATGATACCCAAACGTTTTTTTACCTGATTTATTTGACTTACTCGTTCTGGCCAGTGAATAAAAACAGATATTGAGTAGCATTTTTATTGATGGTTAGCGCCCGCA
Source organism: Anania hortulata (assembly GCA_963576865.1). Taxonomy (NCBI): domain Eukaryota; kingdom Metazoa; phylum Arthropoda; class Insecta; order Lepidoptera; family Crambidae; genus Anania; species Anania hortulata. The sequence goes on from OY756400.1 coordinate 7,672,968, forward strand.
TGCGGTATGCGGGAGATTGCTATAAGGCATGCCATAGGGTCCGCATGCGGGTAACTGTTTATATTTGCCGATACTTGATATATCGTGCGCATGCGATATGCCTAGTATCAATCGTCAAGTTAGCAAATGGGTTCTATATTACGCACAATATATCATGGATCGACAGTTACAGTTGTATGGAACAATCCTAATTGTGAGTGATATACTGAAGAAAAACATAGGTTATACCACATGCGGTATCTCCCCGCTTGCGGTATATTGACCGAGTTATCGACCAATGAAAATGCGCCTTTAAAGCTTTACAAAGATACCGCAAATCTGTTTACTTCTAACCAGATAACTTTAGACATAACATTTACTATGAAACCTGCATCGAAATCTTAAATACAAGTATTTTTTTTTTTAAATAACACCCACAAGTAAAGTCTACTATAGCTTAATAACCGGCTGTTTAGTAAACTTTGTTTGCGATTCATTGTTGGTCCCATAAAGAAAATTGTTGTACTAACGCTCTAAAAGAAAGTAATTAACAAATTGGGATTTTATATTAGTAGTATTTAAAAAAACCTATAGGAGTGTTAAAAGTTGCACTAGCTTCGAATAAATTGGGATTTTAGTAAATATTGGACATCTTTCTTCTTTAAAATTAAAGTAAATTAATGGTTATTTAAAATGATGTAGAGATCTCCTTATCAAAATTTGCACGTCGCTGGCGATAGAATATGTTGGTAAATATTATTTTAAGAACACTGTGTAATCATATTCTGGCAAATAAATGATTTTATTTATTTATTTATTTATTTGGAGTTCTCCTTTTGCTCAGGTTTTTTTTCTTTTGTAGGTAATTATCGGAGCAAAGGTAGGTTGGTAGGTAATATCGTGCCGTGTGGAGACGGCCGTAAAGAATACACTTCCCCACCGCCAACAGGAGGCGTGTCGTAAGAGGCGACTAATTCCTGTAGCACGAGACGGGCAGCAGCGTCTGCGTGCGAAATCTTATAAAAACTGCGCTCGCCAACCCGCCTGCCAAGCGTGGCGAGTATTGGCATTCCCCCCGATGTTGGGTCATTGGGCCTGTGAGGCCTGTGTTCAGCAGTGGACTTTTTATGGCTAAAATGATGATCGGAGCAAACCTTACCTATTTACCTTTTTCTCATAAAAAAAATAAAACGATGTTTGAAGTATTACTCGTAGGTCCAGTAAGGTAGGAACATTACAAAATTAGGCCCCTTTTTTGGATACATTTTTCATGCTTTTCTGACAGGATACTAAAACACTATTTATTTTGGACTACATTTTACGTAGTACTTCTATTTGTTCATGTAATTTTATTCTGTTAGGAGTTATTTTAATCAAAAAACAAAACATTGTGATTTACTCAACATTTCCCTAGTAAATTTCCATTTTATTCGATTCCTATTCTGAGAAACTATTATCTGTAATGGGATTTTAAAAAAAGATTAGTGAAGTATTTAATGGGCATACCAGATGGGTTACATAAACAGTGACCACGCATTGCGTCGCCGGACGGTACCAGGATAAAGGCGCGAGCGCTATGTCGAATCTACTTAGAGTGCACTTGCAAATCACTTCCTATAAAGATGCAGTGGATTATATTGATAAAGGAACAAAAAAAATCGCTTAGTACCATCTCGTAAGCATAATATCTTAACCGGTTTTCTGTCCAAGAGTAGACATAATAGGCAAACCTATTGTTTTGTATCATGTTTTTAATGTTTATTTTTAAATTTCCGTACCTCAAAGGGAAAAAACGGAACCCTCATAAAATCAGTTTGTTGTCCGACTGTCTGTCTGTCCGTATGTCTGTCACGACCCTTTATCTTGGGATCGAGTGGAGATATCGAGTTGAAATTAAAACCTTTAACTCAGGTCTACAGCCCCTTGAAGCTGTGAAAAAATCAAACTTCTAAGTTAACGTGAAAAAAAGATACACGGCCGTATATTTTTTCACAAACGGTAGTAAAAACGAAAACTTTAACTGCAGAACACTGATTTCATCCCCTATTTTTCCACTCTAAGAGATAATATTTTTTCGCAAATTTTACATATTAAAGCATAAGCTATTTAATAAAAAAATAAACATCAAAATTAGTTTACATTTGTCAAAGATATAATGTAACATACTCGTAGATACAAAAATCAGCTGTCGTGATATGGAGTTCATGCAATGCTTGATGATTTTCTTATAGACCCCATTATGAGAACTTGACAAAATTATGATATTTAAGACCATTCCGAAAGTATACAAAAATTCAAGTCAAACTTGTCAAAAACCTCTTCCGGCTAGATTAGGTAATAGGTAAGAACAGTGACTATACAAACATGTATTATAATTGCACTTAAAATTGTGTCTCTGTTAACTGTGATAGAAATAACTTTCGGTGAAGTTACACGTATACTTGCCTGTATGATAATAACAATAGATAAAATAAAAAATAACAGCATTTTTTTACAATTATTAGGACGGATAAAAACATGATAAAACCTATACTAAATCTACGAGTATGGGTAAGACAAAATGGAAAACCTAAACAAGTTTATAAAAATTGTGTTTATATGAAATAATAATTATATATGTGTTTATCGTGGGTTTGAATCCCACCAGAGGCAGTTAAAAAAAACTTTTCAAGTAAGAATATTTTCCTTGATATAGTAATTGTATGGTTTAAGTAGTAAGCAAAAAAAAATTTTTTTTCTTTGGTTGTTTTACTATATAGCAAAACATTATTATTTTATTATGTTTGAATACCAAAATTAACAAAAGAGAGTCCTAAATTGCTCCTAAAAGAGAGTTATAGAATTTAAATATACAAGATAAGTTACGAGTATACCTATATGAAATAATTGTTTTAGGAATACGTTTACGTACGTTTTAAAATGATATATTTCTAAATTATATTAGTCGTTTATTATTTAAAAAAAATTGCAATATCATGTGTAACACATGCTTTAGAATAATGCCTAGCTTGTAATTTTAACTTTTAGTTAGTTGTGTTTCTTTGATGTTATTCTGTTTGCGTTCCAAATAAATAAAATAAATAAATAAAATATGTTATTTGATTGTATGTGTTTTTATTAACGATACGATATTTTATTATAATATAAATAACACACACAATATTATTTTGTATTTAGAGACGTAATCTGCAGACGGTTTAATTACCTAGAATGATAATTAAGTTGAACACGCCCGTCCTATTTATAAATATGTTTGGTGATTTGGCGCTTCAACTGATAAAAATATTTATATTTTTTGTCTTCCACTCAAAATAAAATGTGTGTTGACGTACCAATCACGCGGTACACGACACTGCTGTGTATAATGTCCTGATTTGCTGAAAAAAGAAGCAAGTGCCATTTAATGTTTTCTGTTTAAGAATAACAGTAGAAGGTACATGGTACAGTTGCTATTATTTCAACTTTTTCTAATTATTGGACACCATATACGAGTAAATAACAAACCATAAAGATATACAAATAAATAAATATCGAACTACATCACATACATGGCTTGCTCTGATCCTAAGGCAAGTAGCTAAAACACTTGTGTTATAGATATCAGAAACAACCATGGTACCACAACACCCAGACCCGAGACAATATAGAATAGTTTGTTTTCTACATTGACCCAACTAAGAACTGGTACCATATACCAGTGATAACAAAACAGTGTTGAGTATTTAGTATTCTTGCTGGCATTTCGATGTTAATAGAGTAGATTGGTTTGTGACTGCCATGTCCATGTCAACAAGAGCAACCTACTGGTATCTCAAACTAATAATAAATTACTTTGATTACACACATTTAAGTTGACTATTAAGTCATAGATCTAATAATCTTTTATAACACGGTGTTACGAGGTGCCATTTTACCTTCGGGTCCATTCCATTCCATAGCGATTATGGATTACTGGTGTAATCAAGCATTTGCAAAATGGAATTCCAACAATTTGACTTTTAAATTAAATGATCCCGTTAATCCACAATTCTATCGTAACAGACCATCATACATACATTCAGAGGCTGCTCCTAGTAATCCAGCTATAAACCTTAACGACTCTATATGGCATTGCGTAACAGCGGTTTGTCGGAGGATTACGTCTAGGTCTAGTCCAGATCTAGTTCTATGCATTAGTACTAAGTGTACACACACCCTACTAGTTCATTCGATTGAGCGTTGGGTATCGAAGAAAGTAAATACTGAGAGTTGTTAACACGTTGCAGGAGAGTAAAAGTGTTTTTGTTTTGTTAAAACGATTTATTGAATAAATGGTACCATGGGCTCCCGTCTTCTTAAAAATTAGTGATGTCCTTAATGATGTTTTAAAACTGCAGCCACCTTACCAGATGAAATAAAGATAGTTCAAACCTTACCTTGATTTCAGCTTGTATTTTACCAAAACGATTACCTACGCACTCAGTAACAATATTATAAAGTAAAAAAGGGTCATAATTTATTAACAGTTCTTGTTGGCGACCTCTGTAGCCGAGAGGCGAGAACGCTGGACTTGGCGTTGCCATCTCTATGGTCCCGGGTTCGATTCCTGGTCGGGAAAATTTAGAAAAATAACTTTTCTACGGTGTCTCGGGTTTGGGTGTTGCGGTACCGCCGTTGTTTCTGATTTCTATAACACAAGTGCTTTAGCTACTTACCTTAGGATCAGATTAATGTATGAAATGTAAAATTTTTTTTTGTAAGTTATTGAATGATAAAAAATATTTAAGTTTTTATTTTCATCATTGAATGATAAAAAATATTTACGTTTTTATTCGAAAGATAAACTTTGAATACGTAACGTATGTGAGAGTTTTATCAACTCTGCACACATCAAAGCAGCTTTCTTCTGCTACAGGGTGTAAGCCGACCTGGGTTCCGCACATGGCTCCGCGAATGTGTAGCATGTGTGACGTTATAAATACATTTACTTTCCTCGCCTTGCCACTTTCCTTCCTCGCCTCCACTGGATAGGACAACTCGATTTTATCCGATAGGGAAAATGATCCGGCTGACTTATGTGAGTGTCAGCTGTTCAGAAGCCATTTGTCAAGTTGTATAATAGTTAATAATACCTATTTGTAACATTAGCTTATTTCTTTTGTATTAAAGAAACGCCGAAAAAAGCATAGTTACCTAAATAGTAACTCTTGTCATTCACGTTTGTAATGATGATTTTTAAAAACGAGAGCTTTCATCAGTCAGATAATATATCCGTGGCTGCGTGTCAAGTCATGTGTGTTTTGGAATAAAATACATTTCTTGATGGCAATTAAATTTCATAAAATGCTTTTTTTGTTGCAGATACTGCTTTTCCTCTGCTTTCATCATGTCCAAAGCGCATCACAAAACAAGCGGCACATAGCTGGAGCATTCGCCACCGGCTACCCAGTCCGGCACACGGTGTCCGAGCACCACACCAGAATCGCGATACCGGTCCCGCAGCCAATACCAATCAGTGTTCCGCGTCCGGTTCCCTACGCCGTGCACGTCGGCGTACCGGTCGACCAGCCCCGGCCTGTATTAGTACCGGTACCACACCCCGTGGCACATATCATCCATCGACCGATAGCGGTGCCGGTGGACCGACCGTTCCCATACCCGGTAGCTCATCCAGTACCAGTGACTATCACGCAAGGAGTCGGCATACCGGTTCCACAACCATATGCAGTTAGTTATCCTGCTCCGGTGCCAGTGGGGGTGCCACAGCCTGTTCCCGTGCCGGTCTCACCGGTGGATGTTGGTGGACCTGCTGTAGTTAGCGGTGGGGGTATAGTGGGAGGTCCAGCAGTGGTTGGGCCTTCAGCGGTGGTAGGTCCGGCAGCAGTAGTCGCGTCGCCAGGGGTGGTTGCGTCGGCTGGTGTGGTCGGCTCGTCTGCCGTGGTCCATGGCTCGTCGACTGCTAGTGGTTACGGGAATACAGTTGTAGCTTCACACGGACATGCTATTCAGCATCCTTATTGAGTAATTGAGGAATATATTTTTAATTTATTAGTTCACAAAGGCGTGGCGTGTTATGCAGTGGAAGTGAATTGCTCTTGCGAGCTCACTTTGTTTGTATTATTCAATCACATCTACGGTGCTATTGAATTGTAACCATTTTGAAGCAGGAATAAAATCTTTAAAAACTTAGATAGCTGTAATTTTTTACAGAGATTTTATTTAGTGTTCTAGAAATCGAGGGAAACTGTACTACGTATAAATTTAAATGTTTTAGTAAAATACCGATTTGGGATTTAGACGTGATATTTCATTCGAACGTCTAAATTATTTAATTGTAAATATTTTTCTTAAGAATTGTTTACTACTCGTACATGTGCCGTATGAAGAAATGAAGTGTAAATATTTTTATTTACTTAAACTGTTATACTCTAGAATTTAAATAATTGAGAGATATGTTGTATTGAAAAGTAGATATGTAAAATAATATTTATTAAAAAGTTATTTAAAAAATATTGTTTATTTATATCACCACATTGATAGGTACCCATCGAACTACATGATAGCAATTACAATAATAAGTTTGCATATATTAAAAGTTTAGACACCAACTACCGAAATTGGCAACAAACTAATCCATTATATTTAAATAAAATGTTATTGAAAACAAATCGGTCGAGGATAGTCGTGTTTACTTAATTATCAGTGCGACCATTTGTAATTTTTGATAGTGTTTTGATACGATTCAGTGTTATCAGAAACGTGATTAGCACCACTGATAAACAGTATCATTTCGTGCTAGACAAACGCCAGTTGTATCCTGAATAAAAAAGGTCACGGAGAAAGTTTTAAAATACGTTCAACTACTGACTTCAATAGGACCAATTATAGTTTTTTTTAAGTTATAAAGTGAGAATTATATACCTTTTAGTGGCAAGTGTGATCCTCCATCATGGATAAAGTAAACGAAAAAATGACGTCAAGTGAGTATAGTTTGGGTGATGATGACTATGCAAAGAAGTTAATCATTAGGTAAACATGCAAAATTGTAGTGCTTGTGTTAATTGTAACGCCTAGGTAGAGACTACGAGTCAATTCCTTATTGTATAAAACTACTATGAGTACCGTTTCAGGTAATAAATACAGCGGTCATCAGTGTCACCATTGTTGTACGTATTTCATAAAGTTATTAATGGAGACCAGACAGAAAAAGGGACTTAACAAACGCTTTTAGGATGATGCTTTGTTTCTTTAGTCTGAGTTTAATCAAAAACATTTATTTAGATCAGTAAACAAACAGACCTAAGATCAAATTGTACATCTTTCAAATCTACATGTATCCTGAAACATAATTTTATCATCATCGAAATTTTTTTGTAAACTTTGAAGAAACTGTCATAAAAGATTTTAAAAAAGCTGTATAAATTATTATGCAAGTGGATCAAACAAAACTATTACTACTGTTATTTGTTGCAAACATTATTAGAAACAAAAATTATTTTTTTTTAAATAAAGAATAAGTTTGCTTTTTATTAGGCATAATGTGTCATATTTCTCTACATTACTTTAACAAAATTTAAGTTGTTAACATGCAAGGCTTAATAAATATGCTGGAAGGCAACTATAAAAAAAAATACATCCACCATAAATACCTACATAAATATTATTATATACCTACGCAATTAAATTATTGACTTTAATTTATACCTTTTACTGTAGGCAGACAGACAAATTTCTCGTATGTTCAACTACAATATAATGTCTATGTAATACTTAAATGTATAAAAATCAATAAATTGCCGTGCGTTAGTCTCGAAAGAACCCAAAAATGGCTCCACCTATAATTATTTAACTGATTTCGTGGTGTTCGTATTTTGTAATAACCACATACATGGTGAGTATAAAAAGAAAAATTGGTGAAATTAACAAAAACTAAATATCCATTTTTCTAAAGGAAAACTCAAATATCATTTGCTGGTGGTGAATTTGGACAAGGCAATATCTGTGGGACAGCTATTAAGTTATGCATTTAAAAAGTCAGTGTACTCGTATGTCGATAACCCTTGACTCAACAGTATAAATCTGTCTGTACTCAAATTGTACTTAGTAGACTCTACAAATACTGTTACAGACAGTCGTATCGGAGTGATTTTATTGACTGGATTGATTCATTATTCGTAAGACATGATAAGTAGGTAAGATAACTTTGAAACTCTGTTAATTCAGATTACTTTGTTATTTAGTTTTATTATTTAGCCCCGTTTATTTATACAAAGGAAGACTGATGTCCTAACCGTATGAAGTCTTGCTAGTTTCATAGTAAATTGATCGATCGTTAAAGCGATTTAAGTTGTTTTATTTAAAACTTTTTAAACGCTGTGACCTAAAACGTTGATCCCTTTCGGACTTTGTCACCCAAAATTCAACAAATTTTCTGTGTTTTTTAAATAATGAATAGTTGTAAATATAATCAAGGTATTTCGGATATTTTCGCAATCTGTGTTGGCCGGTATCCGTTAATATTTTCTTGGATTCGGTGGAGGGTAGTCGAACGAAAAGCATGGCTAATTAAGTGGTTTTTATTTATCATTTAAAGAGCTTTAGAGTGTAAGTTTGGTATAGTTTGTGTTCTAATGTTTGTCGAAGTGATAAAGATCTGAAACTATTCTGAAACGCCGCACCGAGTGACAAGTGATTTGTCTTAAGACAACTTGCTTTAGACCCGATAGCGTCTTAAAACCTGCTTCTACGGGAAGAGTAGCCTTCACTGAATCCAAGAAAAGTAATAAAAACTGAACACCCTATATTTATTGTAAACACTATATCAAGAATACACTCGACAGTGGCAGAATCATTGCTTTGCTTAAAGAGCGGGATTGAGTTCACATATAAAAAAATAAAAAAAACTTAATTAAGCCTCTTATATCTTTTTTTAAGCTATGCGTAATTAATCGTCGAGTTTGTGTAATTGTAACGCGAGGATGGAGGGAAGACCCTCGGTATAATAATAAATATTATTGTGTTTATTCCAGAGTTCCCCTTTTCGATGGACAGTTTACCACGGCAGAAGAAGTTCGCCTGCCTTTCGCTCAGGTTCGGAAGCATTTTCGCAGCGTTAACACTGATAGTAAGTTATTATTTAACAAACCTATTATTCTTTTAGTTTAAATTTAATTCAAGATCATAAATGTAAACAAATATGTTATAGCTACAAATGGCAAAAATTTAAAATCTTAAAATTTTGTAGAGCATTAGATAAAATTGAGAAAATCAAAGCAAGAGCAGGTGACGTGGGATTTGAAAAACATGTAAATAAAGTTATCAATAATATTAACGTTTTACAAGTCACTGTTTAAAAAAAAATGCTGTTGCCCTGCGAACTGGAAGACTAGGCAGGCTTGCCCGGTGGACTGATAACCTTCAAGGTGGCGAAAAGCCGCTGGATGTAAACGGCCCAGAGTCACTCTGTGTTCTAGAGGGGAGGCCTATGTCCAGCAGTGGACTTCCAATTGGCTGATGATAATGATCGCTTTGCAAGACTCAGCTTCAGATGTAAAACAGTTTTTTTTTTCAGTTATATTCAGTGGTGGCTTTGGCGCAATGTGCTGCGGCCCTAGGGTTTCTGCCGAGCCAGCTGGCCACTGACGATGTGGCCGGAATGGCGATGTACGCTATGGTCATCGGCGTCACAATCACCCACGCTGTTACGCTCTTTCTTAGCGCTGTCATGCTAGTGGGCACTTTGTGCGTAAGTAAACAAAATCAGCTAAGAAACAAGTAGGCGCTAGGTTGAAAAAACTACTTTTTAAAACTTTTTTTCATAATCAACTTTTCAAATTTGATTATCAGCCAACACTATTCCAAAGAACACACCTTCATCGGAAAAAGTATTAAGATACTAGCTGCCCCGGTGAACTTCGTTCCACCTCTTCATAATATATATTTTTTTTCATATAATTTTTATAATAGTAGTAGTTATTAGTAATAATAATAGTTATTATGCTATTCGGGATGGATACGAATCCAACAAATCATGTCCAGCCGTTCTTGATTTATAAATGGTGTAGCTAACCCGAATTTGTTTTATCTAATAGAATTGTAATTTAACACACATACGAGTACCTTAATACCCTCGAAAAACCTCCTATAACTGGTTAACATAAAATATTATATACCAGACCTATACAGCAGAACTGTGACATGCTGACTTACCTACTGATTTTTAGGCAACGTACAGCCTAAACCAGTACATTCAGAGACCTTTGAGAGTTTTTTTGAGTAAATATGGGCGAACTAAGTATTCGAATGTCATCGTTTAGAGAATTAAGAGGAGTAAACACGCGGTGAACGATATATATTTAAAACAAGAAATATGAAATAAATTCCTTTGTTGGAAATATATGGCTTAATATACACAGGCGTAAAATCAAAATAAATGTGTTTGCAGGAAAGGGCGTACCTCATTAGACCGTGGGTGATTTGGTTGTCCGTCCAGGTTATGGTATCGCTACTCCTGTACGTCTTCTATAGCACCATGAACATGATCAACCACTTCCAGGACAACATCCTATTGATATACGTCATTGAATTTTTGATTCTGTGTAAGTATCTATTAGGGCCTATTATTACTAGTTTTATAAAAAAAACAAGCTAATTTATACTGTCTTTATTCTAGTGGTCCGAATCTACATGCTGGTGACTGTGGGTAACTACTACAGGCAGCTTGTGGAAGAAAAAGGCGAAACCGAACGATTGGTCAAGCTGATCAACAGTGAATCCTGGTACAATGCTTAACCGGCTTAGTTTTAAAAGTGTATTAGAAATCCTTTTTAATTCAAATGTAAATATTATCATTACGCAAATTTTCAAAAATTTATAAAAAAATAAAGTAATTACTAATTTGTAACTTTGCTTGCTTTACATGATAAAATATTTTATCATGTCTAATCAGTAATAGGCCTTAAGCCTCCAATAAATGTTATACATAAACAGCAGTCATTAAATTAAAGCGATATTTAATGTAAGTCGTATGAGTGAGAATACTAATTTTATTAAATTCACAATTGAATTTAAATCTAGTCCACTCGCAATAGGTTTTGTAAAATAAATGGGAATTGCCCTCAGAATATGCAGCGCATACTTTTTCTCCGGCCAAGCACAGACGCATCTCCTAAATACAAAAAAAAAATCTGTTACTGCATTACGGTTTTGCAGAAAACTTATGATTTTCTTAGGCCTTAAAAAGCCTTTGACCCTGTCTCTTATTGCCATTCTTGTACAGGGGCTCAAAGGACAATGTTTTAGAGATGCATTTAGCGTTAGGTACTGACCTGACTGACTGACTGCAAAATAGGTGACAACAGGTTAATTGGCTAACGTAACTAGAGAGTCAGAGCTGAAACAACATGGAGTACCCCAAGTAAGTGTGATCGGGCGAAAATGTTTTTTAGTTTACATTTTATGAGCCACATAAACATAAAACTTAAATGTAAAAAAATTACGGATTAAACAGTCATTGTGTTCTATAGATAAACAAAAGCTAACGTGCAAAAGATTGCTAAAGAGGAGTTAAAAAAAGCCCATTGGTAGTTTAAAAGTTTTCTCAATTATAACATACAATTAAGACAAACTTTTCTTTTAAACATTTTCCAGCATTAATTTTATAACACAATCTAGCATTAACTTTCGAATTCGAATACCTACTTAATTTCGGAAACTCCTAAAATACGCTATGTATTATTCATAGTGTATTTTAGGAGTTGATTATCTACCTACAAGATATTTGAGTTTGGTTGCTGATCAGCCTATCATGGCATCTCCATATTAAAAAGTAGAACTAGAAAATTAGTATGACTATTTAAAAAACCCAAGCATGTCATCGACATTTAAATTATTTAGTCAATAAAAATTCTATATTGCCGTAGTTCATTCCGTACTATCTTATTACCAGTAATATTTATAAGATAAAGCGAAGGAATAGAACTCGAAGATTAAAATAATGTTGACCTTCCGATTAAAACTTCACGGTTAACTGACCGTTTTAGTATGGAAAGCCAATAATTATTTTTCAAATGTTCAAATCTTGTTTTTGGCAAAGTTAATAGGATTTTCAAGCATGTTTACTTAGTATCATGAAAATGACTGTATTAATCTTTTATTTGCTTTGATGTTTGTTACTAATATTTACACAGATTTATATTAATTGAAGTATGGAAATAAATTATTTTTACAATATAAAATATATTTATTTGGCATAAAATTCGTAAAATATACATACGATTGGTACTTATCTAGGTACTACGCCTTATTTGATACCTGGTTGTTGAAAAAATACAAGTTATACCTATACATTTAATATGGACAATTTAATTATGCTATTACTACTTAAGCTACCTACAAATACGTTCCATGAATAAATTCTAGTAAAAGTGTTATCAAAACATACGGTAACTTTCACACAGTGTTTCTGTTTATAAAGGTTGGCATAGTGACTTTTAAAGATTATTTCTTAAAAATATCTCACTTGAATAAGGCACAAATTTAAACATGTGTAGTGTAATTAAGTAGTATTAAAAATTGCTACATTTAATCTGTTTAAATTACTGACATCGTAAATAAAAAAAAAACTACTTATAAGTATGTAAATTGTCACAAAATGAGCATTTTTAATGTATTTAAATTGAATAACTTTACAAAACAGAGGCACTTATCATCTCAGTCTACATGTTTAATAAAATACTAATCACACTTGACAAATAGGCACACATTAATAAACGCACTTCTTGTAAGGATTTAGTTAAAAGAATTAACATGATAAATGATGATAGATTCTAGTGCTTGCAAATAACAACTCACGAGACCATATCGAAATTTAAAAAAAGATAAATACCATACCCAGCCCCACTACACTACGTTGGGACGTATAAACGTAATAAATAAAAATTACCATGTATATACTTGTGTCAAACCTTAGACAAATTATTTTAAAAAAATACAAAAACGGTCGTGTTTTTTACATGGTTAATTTCAGTCGTTCATATTTGGTCAAAGAATTGACAAAAGTTAATGATATAATATTTTTTTAGGTTTATAATCCGAACGAATAAAACATTATCGTAGAAGGCCTACAGGACTTGGATTCAGAACCGAAAAACGAATTGACAACCGGTACGTCACGTGACACTTATGCTAAATCATATACTTACTGTCACGTGGTTTTCCGCTCGACAATTTTTTACCGAACGATTATCGAGTTTGGAAAGTGAATGTTGTTTTGTTTTCAATGTTGGACCCACATTAAGAGTTGTTAGTTTTAAGCAGTAGAATCATCTTTAAGAAGAAAATAACAAAAAAAACCTATTGTAGGTATACTAAATTATGTAGAAAATAAAGTTTGTAAAATTTCTACAAAGGAAATATTTGCAGGAATAGAAAATAATGAAATTTTAGCAAAGTGGTCGCCGAGTCGGATTGCATCGCTTCAGTTCCTTATAGAGTTGTAAATGGACGGTCATATGCTATAAGCGTCGGTCATTTATGATAAATGCTCGGTCACATTGGACATTTATTGTCACGATTGGTCACATACAAAAACTATTATAAATTAACAAAAATAAGATTTCTAATAAGGTGCGTTTCTTAAATGTGAAGAATTTGGCAATAATAATAATAATTATAAAACATGTAAGCGAATCTGGATCGAACTCACAGCAAAAAAAAACCCGTAACGTGAAGATAAATAAATAAACGAACTAATGTACGTAAGATGCAATTTTGCAAATATAATATGACTAAGCGCACTAATATGATTGAACTTTATTGTGTTATTTTATTTTAGCATAGTATGTCAATAGAATTGATTGTGACGTTAGTAACGATAAATGTCCGGTCACATTGAGAAAATGTCTAATTTGCTCGGTCATATTGGTCAGACGGACACTTTACATCTCTAGTTCCTTATAATTTGCTTTTTTAAGGCGCGTACACAATAGGTACATATAATAGGGAATGGAGCAAAGCAAATGTGGACATCTCTATGGAGAGGGAAGATTTCCAGACATCGGTAAATAATATTAGTATTTTTTTGTAGAGAAAGTAAGTTACAAATCTAAATAGTGCATGTCATTGGAAACATTGCAAAATCATACTCGATAAGTACCTAGTTACGGAGCAAAAATACGTTTCTTGGGCTCACCTTAACTTTACTTTTTGTTATTTTAAATTATTTGTTAAGTTATCCGCTATAATAATAAGTTTTTTGAAAATTTTACCTGAAAATCTATAAAGCCCTTAATGTAGATTTGATGGACATTAAAGCGGAAGGTACATAAGTTTTTTTGGTAACATACATTAATGATAAAATTGTATCTTCGCAGATATGTTCATGTGAATCGACTCGGCGACGTAGTCTGCACGAAGTTTTGGTCTTCCCATACCAAACCTTCATAGTCATAGAACTTACACCTGTAAGTTCACCTAGCTAGGGTTTTCCTCAGAATTTTGTAGCTAAATTTATTATTATCCAAGGCTATGTATGAATCCAGGGGTAATATGAAGAATAACCATTGCATTACGACATCATGTGAAAACACTAAAACTAAAAGTTCTCACTGGGTCTCGTGGCAATCGCAGTTCGAAACTCCTGCGCACGCAAACTTAGATCCTGGATGCTTTAAAAACTAATAGTTAATGCTCCTAAGGTTTTAAACAGGATCTCTTTCGCGCACGTACTTGACGGTATCGTCTCTCTCCATCTTTGTGATGGAACTCCAAATTAAGATCGCGATGTAAATTTGCAACACTGAAAAAAAGAACCACAGATTATGGAAATGAACACCTTAAGGATAAAGCATTTGATAGATATGAAATATTGAGACTATGTAGTGATCATATATTATCTAAATATGTTTTTGGTAGTTCGCTTCATATTTCCACTATACTCGTACTGTGCCGGAAAAAGTGTGTCTACATTATTGTATACAAGGACAACATTTCTACAAAACATTGACCGCAATAAGTATACTTTAAACTAAGTGATCTAATATAAAAAGTACCAAATGACCGGAACAGTAAGGGTCAATAGGTTTTACTTCAAACCGTACAAAAAAAACAAATCTATAAAGTTAAAGTAATACTGTTATAAGATTGGTTATCAGGCCTATTTTTTGTAGACATTTTATAGAAAACAAGTCCTATTAAATCATCAAATATGCACCTACGAGTAAATAAACAACAGTAACTTAAATAAAGAAGTCACTCGTATAGTTAAATAAGTATCGTCACTTAGGAATCCAAGGTACTTACTAAGTTGGAAGAGGATTAGGAACAGCTCGCTGGCAGTCTCCCTGGTGATAAAGGCGACGCCGTAGATGAACCCGATTATCGAGTACACGATCTCAAAGTACAGGTACACCTTCATAAGGAGCACATGTTTCTGGAATCGAAAAACGATAAATGTTATCATTAACACGTATGTTTAAAATTTCAATCCTATACATCAATATTTATTTATTTACGTACACAAATAGAATATATATAAATAAGACGCTGTTTGACGCTTGCTGACGACTGCTGATATTTTATGTTAAGATCTGCCTAAACTGTTAATAGTCATTCTTATAACAAACAAGCAAAATTCTCGAGGCAAGATGATTTTAAGGCATCCCAAATCTTATTTAATTTATAAAACATAAAATAATAATTAAAACACCTAATTTTATAACCTCAAAAAGTGAAAATCTACGAAGCAGTTGCTAGTTTGTTTTTGCGTACACAAACAAATCCTATTCTCAATTCTGTAGTGATTATTTCTAAATTTATAAAAGTAAAAAATTGAACTCAAAAGAATATCAAAACGCAAGGGTAGCGTTAAAGTAAAACCAAAAGAGAATGTGTCACCATGGCCCATCGGTCATCTGCCCTTGTCAAAAAGGTACATATCAGCAAAGAAGATCCGTTTATTATTTTTTGTTTGTAGTTCCTAATACGCTATACACAGTGTGTAACAAAAAGGTGAAGTAAAACTTTAAGGGGTTATATAGAATAACCCCTTAAAGTTTTATTTCACCTTTTTGTTACACACTGTATACAGTGACGATTAGAGGATATCGAGCATCAGCGCTACAGTATCCGATATCGTATACGAATCCAGCCTCCCTAGCATGACCACCAAAACACGATATAATATAGCGATTTATCGACACCAACTATATTTTTTTTTTCAAATATGATAGATATAGCCAATCTATCATATTTGAAAAAAAAAAGCAACAGCGTTCATAGCATGTGACGTTACAGTCACGTCACGGCGATTCAACATGGCATCAATATTTTTACAGTTGTTGTCGATAAATCGCTATATCATAATATCGTGTTTTGGTGGTTGAGTTCATTCTCGTGACAAGACGGATAGCTGGGTATATGCTTCCTAGTTACCCGTCTTGGAATTGGACTTGGTCCTTCCTTCCTTCTTTTCCTTCCTTTATCTTCATGGAGATGGTGGTAAAGCATATTAAGCTCCTGCGCTATACTCATGTATGGCGATAGACGCTGACGGAGTCGAGCTGCGCTAGGTATCAGCAGGCAGGTGGTGGTGGTGCAGGTGGTGCCGCAGTTAAGAAGCACATTTATACTTACTAACATTGAAAGTCAGTATGTTACCAGTAATGACATATGGAACTGAAAGGTGTCCACCTCATAAAAAAGCTCAAGGTTGCACAGCGTGCTATGGAAAGGGCTTTGCCCGGTGTTTCTTTGCCAGGTCGAATTAGAAATAAGGAGATCCGTGACCGAACAAAAGTCGCGGTCATAGCCCAACGGATTAGCAAGCTAAAGTGGCAGTGGGTGGGGCACATACGAGTAGCACGTAGAACTGATGGTCGATAGGGAAAAAAGAATTTAGAATGGAGGCTACGTACTGGCAAGTGCAGCGTAGGATTCCACCTACAAGGTGGGAAGACAACCTGGTAAAGGTTGCAGGAACCCGTTTTAAACCAGCTAATCTGGAAGTTAGTGAGGAGGCCTATGTTCAGCAGTGGATGTCATATTATGGCTGAAATGGAATAAGGATGATGAATATCTTGAAAATACATAACGCTGCATATATTTTTCACTAAGGGATTTTCCGGTCTATATCGGGTAAGTGGTACGTACGCAAAGGAATAAGTAATCCGCATGATCTTGACGGACTATAGACCGATAACTGAGAATGTGCTTGAAAATTCTCTTCGTGGAAATGCTAGTAGATACTGACCCTGTGTAGAGCGACGATAAAGGTGACCGTCATGGAGATCTCGAGCACCAGGGCGACGGTGTCCACGATGAGCCGCGGGTACTCCGCCGCCACCTCGGGCACATCGGACGTCCGCGCGAACGATATGTACAGGGACAGGAAACTGGCTACCGTTAGTGACAGCAACTGGAATTCAACAGTAATAAAAGGCGAGACATGAAAACCCTCACGAATGAACTAATACATACAGTGTGTCCAGGAAGTCATGAACCAGGTGGGGTACATCTTAGTCTACCAAATATCAAATCATTATCTCAGAAAGGTGTATAGATTTATAGTGCTCAAATTCATATATACGTATATAATATTGTATTCATGTCTACATAAATAATATTAGATATAACAACTTTACTAGTATAATGGCTATAACTACTTGAACTAGGAAGACATCTGTCACAGCTGCAGTATCAAATCCCAGATCATAGGTCAAAAGATAGGTACGGTTATAAGTAAGATAATGCTCAAAATAGATTACTAATCAGAATAAAGTCCTCAGTCCTTTTCAATCGACTTTTAACAAAAGAGGATGTTCACAATTTATGTGAATCCTTTTTGTTGCTACGTATTTATTTAGTTATTTGGTACATACCAAATTAATATATGCGAAGGAGATGAGACCTTTTCTAAGTGGAAAGCAGAAGCAACATCTTGTCAGGATCGGGATTTCTATCGAGTTGATTATTTTCTCCCTGTAAACAAAAGATTTGATGTTAGATTTATTCTTATGTTGACAATTACTTGTAAGGTGTATCTCTACAAGTTCTATTCTAAAAATGTTCTAAATTATACTCGTGTACCGACAATCCATTTTTAAAGCATTTGTGTTTTTTTAATTGTGTTTTATGTAATAAAAATGTTTTAGTCAGAGCATACTTAAATTACTTTGTGTTACCACCTCAGAGGTGCTGTGGTATTAGATAGTTTGATTTTAACTAGGTTTTATTATTGCCTACATTTAATTTAGTTACCCACTTTACCTTTACAAGATAAAAAGAAGGAAAAAATACAATTGTCATTGTAGATTCTAATTTACTTCTTAGTTGTCTTAAAGTATGTACATATACACTTAATTAATTTAATTGGTACTATGTGAGTAGATAATAAACATAAAACGCTTGTACGTAATAGAGTAACTACTCGTATAGTGCGACTCTGAGCTATGTTTATTGCTAATATAGTCAGTCAGTACTACAATATAGTCTGACTTCCTAATTTGATAGTTCTAAAAGAGTTTTACGTCAAGGTTCGAGTGAAATAATAAATTGATATCTACTTTCCCTGACCTCGCCCATAAATCTAATTATTTTATTGTCTTTAACAAGTTTTGCTATCTATTAAGTAATTTTTTCTAACCAATATATTTCCTAACTCAAACTTAAATTTTAACTTGAAATGACCGGTAAAGGAGGCAAACAATGTGAAAATGATTTTACCACACAAAAATATTTCTGATTTGTAGACAGAAAACGAAAAGGTAAATATATAGACACATGTCATACATGCATACATGTAGTTATGTTAGTTATGTGCAGCGTTCTAGGTAAACTATACAATGGCCATATTTATCAAGCGTTTCTCAGAATAGTGTTGTTCCTCTTATCACTTGTTCTATTCCTATTCTGGATACGTTAACCATCTTAATCTAAGTATATTGTCTTGGGTATGGGTGTTGTGTTAACGTCACTTCTATCACACAAGTGCTTTAGCTACTTGCCTTAGGATCAGAGCAAAATATGTGACGATGTCCAATATTTTAAAAAATATAACATTTGGAGTGAATGCTACAACACCACAACACCTCTGTTACATGGAACCAGACTATTTTAGACCAAGGCTTTACACCTAAAACTGTCTGAAATCTGAATAGTCTTACTAAATATTTGTGGCATTATATCGGTAACAAATATGCGGTCTTTCCGCGTGACTCCACGCGGAAGGACCGCGTGAGGAACTCGCGCATCCGCGGTAGCCTTCGTGTCCGTGATATTGCAGACAAACTGCAGGAGCGTCGCCTACCTTGGTACGGCCATGTTTTGCGGAAACCGGCAAGCTACGTAGGAAACAAATGTCTGGCCATGCCGCCACCGCAAGAGCCAAGACCGCCAAGACCTGGCTTGGCAAAAGGGGTAGACCCAAGAAATACTGGCTTGACGTCGTGAGCAATGACATGCGTGCCAATGATCTCACAACTAGAGACGCTCAAGACCGCGCGAGGTGGAGAAGTAAATCAAGGAAAGCGGACCCTGGGCTCCAAAGCAATAGCTTTGGACGCAACTGGGATTGACCGTATAGATGAAGAAGAAGAAGATCGGTAACAAATATATTATTATTATGAAAAGTCATAAGGCCTTGTCTAGTTAAACATTTGATAACATTGTTGACAACGCACAATAAAATAGAGGATGTATCTGGCGATAATGTCGTTGCATTATGACTGGCGTTTATCGTTGGTTCCGGTTCATTTGACTGCACCATATTATTGATTACAAGATCGTTAACCGGCCCAGTGTGTAGGGACTAAAAAACCCAAGGCTGTGATTTCCTTGTTTATTTATCCGCTTAAATGGATAGAGCGATATTGTATTGTATATATGTCGTTGGTTTTTGCAAGACAGAATTGTCGCAAACGTTGAAATTTCAGATCAATTTGTATCTCATACCTTATTATACTTAATTGTTATCCACAGAAATGCTATTTTACAGAAATTACCTAAGTGTACAAAAAGTTGTTCAAAACAATGTATTATTTATACAGGTCGTCCCATGTCTCAAGGATAACTTCATAAACACATTTATAATAATAGATACATCATGGTGATTTGGTAACTTTTGTTCTATGACTTTTGCAAATTTTCAAGAAACTTTATCGACTTCTCATACAAAATTACCAAATTGCCTAGATTAAATGTGAATACAGGGAAAAAATATGCATATTTTAAAGTTATTATCTAAATAATTCATAGAATATGTGGTTACAAGGTTATCCTCGAGTTACGAGATATCCTGTATAGATTTTGCCACTAAAAGGACATCTAATTTACTAAAGCATTTTTTTAAATAAAATGTTCAACCGTCCATAACACATTTTGACAATAATTTAGCAATTCTCGTCTACATAATTGAACGAAACAGTCATGCATGGTATACAATCGGTTTTTCTTTGTGCAAAGTTAGGTATCTTAGTTTTAATTATTAATTAGTCTGTCTTCCTTGTTCGGAGTGGCTCCGTCATTGAGTTTTGGATAATAAAAAATACAAATGTTTGCTCTTTTAATAAAAGGATTGTTTTTTTCAGTTGTCATTTAAAAACTGAAGGACGCAAGCTATACCTAGCAAAAATGGTCATAATAAGTTATGTAAACATAATAAAAAGTGGTGAAAAACACAATACTTTTAACGGGTTAACGGCCTAACGGGTTTAGGTAATTAATGTAATTTTTATTTAGGTATTTTCTGAAACAAAGGCTTCGTTATTATAACCTTTTATCTTAATTAGGGAAAATGTTAATGATTACGATCAAATTGTAACCAGAAATGATAATAAATAAAAATGCAACAGGCAAGATTACCTACGGGCTAAAATGACATATTGTGGTGATACTACTCGTATAGTTGTACTCTTTCTAATGTAGACGAATATTAGATGTATTTTTAGCTAAATGTAGTCAGACGCCTTAAACGGAAAATGGACACATGCGAGTGATAGAATTTTCAATTGTCTACCACTAGTAAAACTTTCGAGTTTGGGCTATTTTTAATGAATTTGATTAGTTTAGACGTGTCCCAAACATATACAATTATTTTTTAAATTACTATTATTAATAATAATTTAAAAAGCAATATATATGTTTAGGACGCACGCTTTCGTCCCCATAGTCTCGCTTGGTGCATTTTGATTGGTCGATGACCGGTCAATATACCGCATCCCGCATAAGAATCCCGCGAGAGTTACCGCATGCGATATAACGCATAATGAAAGAAAGTCAAAAACCAATAAAACCAATTTATTTCTGCAAATATTAACTTTAAATTAAGTTTTTTTACACGTCTACGTGTCTTACGTTACGTCTTACGTCTTACGTTTTAACCCTACCACTGCTTCGGGACAATATTGTGAGCTGGCATTCGGGAACTCCCCGCATGCGGTATTACCTACTACCAATGAATATTATCAGTAATCGATATAAAGCAAGAGAGTGTAAACTGTTTAAAATTTCGCATGCAGGCTCAATCGGCCAATGAAAACGATTCCTCTCATGCGGTTCCTACGATGATAGGTATACCTATGAATGCCTTGCAGAAATCTTCCGCACCTCGCATGCGGGGCTTACGAACAATGAAAATACGTCTTTATAAATAGTTAACAGTTTTAGTTTAGCCATTACAAGTATAAATAATAAGACGTTTGCGGTAGTCCATGTGATGCAGTTGCGCGTTATGTAACGCACCGCAGCGCAGCCACTAGGAAAGCAGGTTGTTCACGGTATCACCTGCGTGATAACCTCGAGCTGCAGCCCGGAGGGAAAGGCCAGCTCAGATTAATAATTATAAAAATACAATTGTTTTGCTACAATTTTTTACTAATTGCTAATATTACATGCCTATAACTGAGCGGAAATTTTAGCAAAATAAAATTTTTTTCGTAATTATTTAGATGGATTTCCGCAAAGTAACGCCTGATACTATTAATTTTATCAGTTCAGATATTTAGCTTTTTATCGAAAAGGCTTGCTATTTATCCAGAGTGTATAGTCTAGAGTGAATATAGATTGTCCAGAACATTTTATTAACCATAGGCTTTGCGCATGTGGTAATTTACATGGCGTGTCAAAAATACGTGTTTGTTTAGACACTTTGTGTGGAATAGACTGGTGTGGCGATCTAGTTTGAGCTGTGCTCATGAGAACCGTATTTAGGTTACGATGGATGATATAATAGTATCTGCGGTACATCATTATTAAGCTAAGTAAATTGAGTAAGTAAGAAAATGAGAGTAAAAGTTCATTTTTAAAACTTACAAACGTAACATTGTTATTTTTGTGTAACATTCATTCATCATCATTCAGATCTATCTTGATGGAAAATACCCATTTATAGTATTAAAGTCACGTCAAAGAAATCAGTGCATTAATACAATATTTTGACGTCTAGATTCAATTGTTGATTGCTTCTCACATAACAGGATGCATTGTAATCTCGCATTGTAATTGAATTAACAAATGAAACGACTTTATTTATCTTGTTGTAACCACAACAATAAAAACTCTTTTTATACCACAGTTATACTGAGTATTATTTATTTATTACATAATTATAGTCTAATCTCATCCTTGTCATATTGCACACTAGGTTAAGTATCTATGCCGGATTCGTAAGTTAAAAAATCATCAGTTGGTTAAACTACCTACCATGTTGGTAAAAAATCTTAGAGTCAATCATAAAGGTTAAATCTATTGTGCCTTTACACATAGGTAGGTACTGACTGATTAAACACGATATTTAAACAATTATAAGTTGCGTCAAAAATTGGGTGTATCTCCGATTTGGTACGCATTTTTTTATATACCTAACGAATACGAAATCAATGTACCTATATAATAATTGGCAATCATGAAACATAGAGATTGGACTCTAATTGAAAGTAGGTACCGATCATGATTACTTTTTATGTATCTTTAGTGCGATACTTTGAATAATAACACATAGAATAATATTTCGGTAACTAAGGCGATTACAAAATGAAACCAACAAAACCAGTTTTGTATGCAAACGTTTAGGCACGGAAACACTGTAATATAGGGTTGGTCTTAATAGTAGTTTTTCCCAAAACCGGAGAAAATTCGATCAAAGCAATGCCCACAGCTAGATTGTTATGCGTTCGTAGCGGATTGACATAAACACTACCGAGCTGTCAGGCGTAGGGAGCCTGTGGCTGTGGCTCCAATTTAGTTGCTTCTTGCGCGCGGATTACGTATCTATGTGTCATTAATCTAAGGCGCAATAATAAGTTTATTTACTGAATTACAACCACAAGAGGACCTGAGCCACCTTTATGTCACCATGAAAAGAGTTCAAACTTAAAAATACAAACTTCTAGTCCACGCAATCAATTACCAACTCTTTTCTATGATAATACTAAAATCTTAATTGATACCTTCATGCGGGAGTTAATATAGAGTTGACCTGGTTTTCATAATTTACTCTTAGAGATAATCTTACTTTAGGTATCATAATCTTTTTTTTTGTGGTATGAGATGGTAAAAAAATTACGAAATGTTAAGTTAGCGCTTCAGTCAAGCTTTAATTTTAAACTAAATCACTCGTCACGCGACTATATCACGAACTAGACCTGTTTAAAATACATTAAGCATAAGTTTAAATTAACAAGCTTAAGAAAATAGTTTTAAGCCCGCATCGAAAATTTTTATTGTATATTCTTGCAAAGTCGCATTTAGGTTGGGTAGGTACCTAATGGTAACCTAGCTTAGCCCCTCTACCATGACCATCAAAATACGATATGATGTAACGATTTATCGACATCAACTGTCATAAAAAAAAAATATGATAGATATAGCCGCTATTTTAAATCACCGTGCCGTCGACGTCACATGTTATGATCACTGTTTCGATAAAAATGTAACATTGCGGCTATAACTTCTTCTTCATCTATACGGTCAATCCCGGTTGCGTCCAAAGTCATTGCTTTGGAGCCCAGGGTCCGCTTTCCTTGATTTACGCCTCCACTTTGCGCGGTCTTGAGCGTCTCTAGTTGTGCGATCATTAGCACGCATGTCAGCCCTCACGACGTCCAGCCATCCATCCATTTTTTGGGTCTACCTCTTTTGCTGGGACCTGGCGGTGGCGGCATGGCCAGACATTTGTTTCCTACGTAGCTTGCCGGTTTCCGCAAAACATGGCCGTACCAGCGTAGGTGACTCTCCTGCAGTTTGTCTGCAATATCACGGACACGAAGGCTTCCGCGGATGCGCGAGTTCCTCACGCGGTCCTTCCGCGTGACTCCGCACATCCACCGCATCATATTCATCTCCGTGACACGCAGCTCCTGCTTGTGTCGCTCAAGTAGCGGCCACGCTTCGCTGCCATATAAAAGGACAGGCCTAATGATGGACTTATAGATCTGTCCTTTAAGCTTAACCGGCATTCTGGGGTCACAAATAACACCAGTCACCTTTCGCCATTTGGCCCACGCAGCAGCAATGCGTACTTTGACGTCGCAATCGATGTCTCCCGACGCGTGAAGTACAAATCCAATGTATTTAAACTGGTCCGTGCGCTCGACCTTGTCTCCGCCTATGCGGACGGGCGTTGGATCTGTAGAGTAACAGGCCAGGTACTCGGTCTTCGCCACATTAAGTTTCAGACCACCGCTCTCAAGCGACTGCTTCCACTCGTTCACCCGTTTCACCAGCCTGCCCCTGTCCGCGTCTACCAGTGCGATATCGTCAGCATACATCAGCAGCCATGGTGGCTGCTCATGTGAGTCTCTGATGCTGTCTGACACAACGTCTAATATCACACTGAACAGAAACGGACTGAGGACGGAACCCTGATGTACTCCGACGGTGATTGGGAACGGTTTGGTGTCGCCAACAGCGGTCCGAACCATAGAATCAGAGCTGCGGTACATGTCTCGAATAATGTCAATATATGCCTCGGGGACCCTTTTGGATCTCAGTGCCCACCAGATCACCACTCGAGGGACACAGTCGAAGGCCTTCTGCAGATCAAGAAAGAGCAAGTGCAGAGGCGTGTTCTTCGTCCTGTATCACTCCATAACGGTCCTTAGGGCGGTAGTTGCCGCACTCTTGCACCGATCCCTTGCCTTTGAAAACCGGAGTAATAATACTCATGCTCCATTGGTTCGGGATTAGCCCACTTAAGAGTATGCGGTTGTAAAGGTAGGTTAAGATGTCCACACCAAGAGGGCTCATCGCCTTCCAGGCTTCGATTGGGACTCCATCGGCTCCGACAGCTTTGCGGCTATAACTATCATATATAAAAAAGACAGTTGGTGTCGATAAATTGCTATATCGTATCGCTTTTTGGTGGTGTAGCTAAACTAGCACCCCCATAACATTATAGATATAAATGTATACATAAACTTAAGTTACTTTGCTGTCTATCTTTGTATACTTAGCTGTGGAAGTAGCAATCATAATCTCCGGCTATTATCTAATTGAGCATCGATCGGTCATCGCTCAGTCTTAGCTAATTGCTCATTACTTCGCTTACAATGTGCCATTGCGTGCTTAACCGTGATCTTCAATGTTTTTGACTTATAAATAAATTGTTCGCTGGACCCAACAAATGGATATTGCGCAAATACGTTTTTATTTTTAGCTCAAATAAAAAATAGTCTGTAATACTTTAAAATAAAACAAAATAAATAGGGAAGGGAAAATATAGAGGGTGTCCCATAAAGAGCGTGATAAACGAAAATTGTAGATATATTTAGGACTCTATTGCAAAACATCATTTTTTTTCTACTTTCTATAAATATGTATGTAATAAAATACAAACCTTCCGAAAGACGTCATTCTCTAACTAAATGATAGTAAATTTAATTAAAATTCGTTGAGTAAGTAGTCAAAAAGAAATGCGAATAGCGACTAGATTTTTGTTTTATACTATTTAGAAATTACAAATAAGAATTTAAGAATACGTTACATCATAAGGTCCATTGAGAACAACTAAATAATAACGTTTCCACGTAACTGTCATTTGTTTGCATCAGTTGGTTCACTATATTTCTAACTTCATTAAGGTCAATGACCAATTACGTTAATGATCTTGTTAGAAAGATAATAAGTACTTACAAACGAAACGCTCAAATGTAGTAAGCGTTTTTAGGATGCAACAATAGTGACTTAATAACAGAATAATGAAGTAAGTCCTAATAAGCTATGATGGAATTTAACATATTACCTATTGGCATTAGTAACAAGAATGCTTTGGAGGAATTTTTATGTGGCATTAGCCATAATATAAAAACAATATATTTTATAATGCAAATGGCCCAAAGCCGCTCACTGCAGTAGTGTCGTGAAGGCTTATGTCTAGCAATGGACTTTTAAAAGCTGATGATCGTGATGTTATTGATGTTTCCTATCCAAGCAATAAAGTCTCCAATGTAAGTTAACCTTACATTAAGGCTTAGGTTAGGACTTAGGTTAGGGTGAGTGAGTGGAGACTTCATTGCTTGGGTAGGAATTAACATTAACATCCAAGGAATAGAACGTGGAAAGGAAATTAACATCAATAATAATTATTTACACTTAATATAGGTAGGTAATTAAGTTTTATAAGAAATAAGGATGCAACTTGATTTACTACAATTGCAATTGAATGACGTAATGGATATGATGTGGTTTTTTTTGCTAGATTTGTGATCGTAATGGAAAAATGTCAGCAACAAAATAATACGTAGATAAAGTTCAAGGTTAAGGAATGAATGATTTTTGTTCATTAAGTATTCTGTAGACTGTGGTATAATGCACAAATTAATATTTGATTTATTTCATTAAGATTTTAATTTAAGGGTTACAAATACATTTCAAAATATCGTATTTTATCTACAACGCTAATTTAATAAGGATAGCTAGTTTTCATCATTGGGATGCTTATTAATTAAATTCAAAATATTTTTTTTATCGGCGAATACAACGGACCTGTTAGGTGTTCTACTGTCATACTAAAAAAAATTGGGCCTTTTGACACTATTGTGCTGATCTAATTATGTAGCCAGGAGGTGGATAGTGGTAAGTAGTACTCTTCAATAACTACTAGCAAATTTTCGAGTTTGATCTTAATTGATTTGTTTTAACGAGTCCCGCACATTCAAAAGCACATATAATATTTATTTTTACTATAATTTCGAATTTATTACGGTTTTTAACTACGTATTTAGGTAAAAACTAGTAATAAGCTCTTATTACGTTAAAAACGTAATATTTCTTGCATTATAAAGTCGTAAGTGCTCTAATAATGTGCAAAATTATCTGTGAAAACGTGCAAATACAAGTCACGTGTTGTTCATCATATGACAAGCTAACTAGTTAACTTATTATACGGTTACGTTGCAGAATCTATTGTGAGGTAAATATACCACATCAGTATAGCTGTTGCACAATGGTACGAGTACGACATGGGTTTGTCTGTTATTAGGCTCACAGTATACTCCGTCAACAAAGCACGGGCTGAATAGAACAGCCAAGTAAAAGTATACGACTAACTCTAATTAGGCGAAGGTATATTATTATTTAGCGATAATTTTTCAAATACTATGTTGTAAGAGGAAAATCTAAATCGTGGGTTCCACGGATGTTTTAGGAGTTAAAGGTTAAGGTTTGATAATGTGAAGAAAAATTACTTGTTTATAAGGTTTTTCTTGAGTTGCAGGACACTATATACCAACAAATATTTTTAAGCAATCAAGAGGCCTAAAAATATTTGTTGGAATATAGTGTCCTGCTGCAACTCAAGAATAACCTTTTAACCACATATTCTATACATATATCATGGTAAACAACATTAGTTCTATGACTATTGCAAATTTGCTTGAAAATTTATCGACTTCCCATACAGAATGACTAAACAGCCGATTGAATTTGTATAGAAATACTTACTAAGAAAAAATATGAATATTTTAAAAAGTAATAAAACAAAAGTATGGTGTATACTTTTGTTCTGATTCACTACGAAATAAAAAATACAATTAAAGATAACACATCTTTTGTTATTCAAGTAAATTCAATATCAAAACTAAAATTTCTGACCTGAAATATAACTGGAAATATAATATCCTATTTTTTATATAGTATCCCAGTATAGTCCTTTTAGGGGTAGATTCTACAGATCAAATACAACAACTTTTATTATATGACCAACATTAAAATCTCAATAAAGGTACATTTTATGTAACCCGCAACCGCTGAGAGGCCATTTAGTATGAGAGTGTTTTTATTTTTTATTTTGATGTTGTTTGGTCCCGTAGTAAAAGTTGTTATATTGAAATAGTAGAAGCTCTCTAAAAAAAAAGGTTTCCTATAAAATAGGAGCGTAAACAAATAAGTAGACATTTGCTGTTACAAGTAAAAGGTGACTAAAATAAATTTTGTATCTCTGAAATGGGCTGGCTGAGTGTTTTGGGCTGTGCTAAGCGCAAGTTACATTAGATTTAGATGATAATAGAGCTCACGGCGCAGACTGTGCCAATGTTTGTATGAGACGTTACACTATTGTTTTCTGTATCAGCTGATAACGAATTATAGTTGTTTACGCGGGGTGCCGTCATATTTTGCCCAATGTCAAAAAACAAACTTTCTATGCAGTCGTTTTGCCGTGAATTCGATATAAATATTAATGCGCTTTATTTAGGTATGATGACATCAATAAGTTATAAATAAACCAAATTAAAGTATCAATGATCAAGTGGGATCATAAATGCTTGTCTTAAATAATTGTCAAAACCTGTATCAGATAACGTCTCCATGGCTTTTTAGAACTAAGTTTACTGGAAAAGTATTTTTTTTATACTCGTGATATCGTGATATAACTAATAAATAATAACCGGTGAAGTGTGAGTCTGGTTATTCGTGTCGAAGGATCCCAAGCGCAAGAGCACCTTATACCTACTTAAGAGGTTTTTTAAAAAAATCTGCTGTAAATATATAACGACCACATTTCGACACAACCGATAACGTACCACATTTCCTACATTCAAGAAATTAAAAGACTTCTTAATTTTATCTCTTGTATGGTACATTTGTTTTAAGGGATTTTGTACGAAATACCAACGGGACTCGGGATTGCCTAGCTTAGGCCTTTGTTTTTCCATTTGTCTTTACTATAAAGGGATAAGTTTTAAACCGTTAATAAGTAGCTGATACGGGCCAGATACGGAGAGCGGTACATATGGCGCAGAACCGGACCGAGTGGAGAAGATTAACATACAGTCACGATCCTCAGCATTGAGGGAACGACCAGAAAGAAGAAGTAGCTGATATAATTTTTTCTCCAGCTAGCTATTAGTGCGGCGATTCTGGTCCAGGTCGGTCCTGCCGTCTTTGTATTATCATCCCACCATCTGGCTGGTGGTCTTCCCACACTTTGTCTTCCTGTGCGGGTTCTCCAGAACAAGACCTTGTGGCTGCATCTTTAACATGTTGTTAGTGACTAGTGACGTGAATAATACCTTGATCAAAGATCACAGACAGTGTTAATTTAATCGTACCAGTTGGACCAGTGCACAAAATGAGGGTCACGAGAAAGTGTCGCGTCGGGTCACAACGGCCGGCGATTCAGTAGAAAGCGATTGTTTATACCGAGGCCCGTGACGCATGGAAAACAAAAGCCGGATCAATTAGACATTTTTAGATTGGGTGAGGGAACGGTGAGAGCGTGGTGTAAGATGTAAGAGTCGGCGTTGAGAGATTGTCGGATTAAATACTAGTGTATATAAAAAAAATCTGCGTCGCCACTCAACGAATCACGTAAATGTAATGGTCTTCTGCGCATCCTTAACTCAGCGCTCAAGATCGGTATCGCTAGTTGTACCACCGTCAACTAATATTGAGAACAAACTAGCAAGTGCAAGTTTAGGGTACAAGGTTTAGATAGAGAATATATATTATTGGTATTAAAAGAAAGAAGAAAAAAACATTTATTATGCTTTGGAAATCACACAAAAATAGTACAAAAGACACATATTAGATATTGCGAGTATTAGATAAACATATTTTTAGTATAAGGTAATCCATCAACAAGTTAAAACAAATATGGATTGGTTTTACTGTGATACGTAGTCGCTATGAACTCTATGGTAATTCAGGACGTTAAACCTTCTTGGTAAAAGGTTACGTTTTGCAATAAACGGGCTTAGTTTCATAACGTCAGTCGCCCTAGCAGGAATTGGATGTATGCCACTTGGAAGACGGGTGGTTATTGCGTTTAAAAGTAATTTCTTTTTCTAACATACCGAGTTATTAATAGTTAGGAAAAAACTACTTGTGACAGCCGAGTTATTTCGAATTGCTAGAAAATTGTTAGGTTTTACATAAAAACCGGTAAAGTGCGAGATGGACTTGCGCACTGAGGGAAACTTCTTGACAGACTCGTATGGAGTCAACATGTAACAAAAGTCACAATCTTGTTAGGAACACCAATTTTTTTGAGTGTACGTAAAATATGTTTATTTTCCGTATAAGGCACTTAACATCCCAATATAATTGATGAAACTTAAAATTTACTTGACAAATGGTGTTTTATTGAGGAAAATTTATATTTTCTGACACTTTTATTTTTTACCTTTAAAATAAATGTTCAATCACATTGATTTGTTTATACCTACATTAGCAGTAAATTCCGACTACTTACACGTGGTTGCTACTAGGTAGGTAGTTTTAAATGATTACTTAGCAGTGAAAATAACATTTGAAGTCGAAACTTAATCTGGGTTAGGTTAGAACAGTGACATCAGGAAGCGCGAAGACGAGCGCTATGCTTATTTTAATTTTTGCTCAAAAATTAAATTTAATTAGTATCTATCTTAATTATGCAAAATGCACATTATATCTTGATTGACCTCCATACGACTGTACGAGTACTATTTAATGATAATATTTTTTATTTTTGTTTGAAAATCACCACCATTATGGAAAAGTAAGTCATCCACTTTCTTTTCCATAACAATGAGAAGGAAACCAAACATTCATTTGAGTAATGTTTTACTATGCAAAAAAGAAAACATTTCTATAATTACTTTTGTAATTAAACAGTTGGGGTTTCGACAATTAACAATTGAATTATTTGAACAATTGACCAGAGGCCCAATTCCCGTAATTTGACAATAGTCGCAATCCGGTGTCGATCCGCTCCCAGTAACATTACGATCCCAAACGGTATTCTCCTAAACCTAAAAAATTCAATTATAGTTCGTAATGCAACTGAAAATGGAAGAAACCAAAATTAGATTTTTTTTTGCTCTGTTTTTAGTAGTATTGGGATAGTTTTCATAATTTTACGTCAAATTGAAAGTTTACGAGAATACCGTTTGTGATAGTAATGTTACTGGGACCGGATCGACACCGGATTGCGACAATTGTCAAATTACGGGAATTGGGCCTCTGAAGCTCAATTCCAGTAATTTATCAACAGTCGCAATCTAGTGTCGATTAACTGTCAAAAACGGTATTCTCGTAAATTTTTAATTTGACGTAAATTATAAAAACGTTTTTAATACCCTGAAAAAAAAAAAACTCGCAGTTTCTTCCACTTTGTTCTTTTACGAACTAAATATAATTTGCATTTTTTGGGTTTACGAAAATGCTGTTTTTGATCGTAATGTTACTGAGAGCGGATGGACACAATATGGTTGCGACTTTTGTAAAATTACGGGAAATTAGGCCTCTGGTGTCCAACCATGAACTTTAAAAACAGTATCTAAGCAGTATTCTTTAAACGTCAGACTATACCTACAGCAAATTTAAGAAAGAGCTCGTGATTAGTTAATTCTTTTTTACACTTTGAGAAGTGTAATTCAAATACTGTTTTAAGAAAAAGC
Source organism: Anania hortulata (assembly GCA_963576865.1). Taxonomy (NCBI): domain Eukaryota; kingdom Metazoa; phylum Arthropoda; class Insecta; order Lepidoptera; family Crambidae; genus Anania; species Anania hortulata. The sequence continues at coordinate 7,704,794 of OY756400.1, forward strand.
TCATCATTACTTAAGTATCTGATGCGTTAATTACTTATAATTTATTTAAACACCGTTTTAACATAATTACGTGACTAGGTGTGTGATGTTTACTAATTAAATATTTTCATCCACATTTCGACTGAAGTATTTAAAATAAAACTAGTCACAAAGATGAGCAAAAAAAAACTATTTTATCGTTTTATTCTTTTCTCTTCGACTACTGACATTTTGTCTAACATTTAAGGGAAACTCGAAGATTTTGAGACTAAGACAAATGTAAACTTTACATTGACTATGCATTATGTTATTTTTCGATCGTATTATTAGGTTTAATATTAAACATAATATACGGGTGTCTAGGTTTCCGTACCCTCAAAGGAAAAAAGGAACCCTTATAGGATCACTTCGTTGTTCGTCTGTATGTCTGTCTGTCTGCCAAGACCGACTGCCTTTCCATCAGAAGCACGTAGAGGTACCAAGTTGAAATCAATATTAAATACTCGGGTCCGCAATTCCTTGAGGTTGTGCAAAAATGAAAGTAACAGAAAAAGTAGAAAAACCGTTTTGTGCACAAAAAAGCTCTACTAGAATTTACTGGTTTTAATTAGCTCTAGCATCGTGATTCTTAGCCACAACCATACCAGACGGTAGCCTAACAGGTATTCACATCACTTTTTTCTAATAAATTAAAAAAATGCTCTAATGATTTTCGAGACTCCATTCCATAGTTTGAACGGAAGCTTCGGTGCGTGAGTCCAACTCGCACTTGGCCAGTTTTTTAAAACCTTATCTTAAAATATTATTAGTTAAAACATAGACTCGAATTATTGAGAAGTGCTTGATTTTTTCACCAAATAGGTAATATAAGCTTGACAGTCACGAAAGGACTATGGGTAGATTTAAAAAAAGGTGATTCGGATACGGATATATCTTTGGACATCAAATTCTTGGGACATGCTGTATATGTATATTACATTAACATATTTTGATTTGTTATAGCTGAGTTGTCTGACATAACTTTGTAACTCGACTAAATATAGTAGAATGCAATACCTAAACATCTTACAAAACATAAATAATTTGCCGTCTTTGGTAAAGGGTGCGACATAGTCTCATGATAGTTTTAAAAATACAAGTTATTTCTTTGTTACAATGTATTTCTGTATAAGTCGTATTTTTTGTTATTATAACTATAATTACACTAATTAATTAGTTAGCAGGAATTTAAGTCTAACTTAGTTTTATTCTTGTAAAAAATAATTCACAGACATATAAAACTACTTTTGCATATCCTTTGTGATTAGTTTTATTGATAAGAGTTTAAATTTTAACCGGTAATAAATGTTCATTACAAGTATTGTGGTATCTTCCCGCGTTTTATAATTAAAAAGATATAATAATACTAAATGTTGGACAACATCACATACATTGCTCTGATCCTATGAAAAGTAGCATAAGCACTTGTGTTACAGAAATCAGAAACAACGACGGTACCACAACATCCAGACCCGAGACAACATAGAAAAGTAATTTTTCTACATTGACCGACCGAGAACCGAACCCGGGACCTCAGAGATAGCGACACCAAGTCCGGTATGCTCGCCTGTCGGCTATGGAGGTCGACTACTAAAGTAGGTACTAATATAAATATTGATAACATAAAATCTTTTCACACTCCTATTAGAGTTAAAACCAATCACATAAATAAATGTATACATTTCTTTTATAAATATATAGATATTAAAAAATATATACATTTCTATGATGTTGACGGTAGATAAAGTAATAGGTACTATTTATTAGATATAACCACAACATAGATTCTACAGCGAAAAACAGTTCAACTCAAAGATTTTCCCGGACTGCGAAGATACGTGGATTCGATTCCTACCTGAACCGGCAATTTTATTTTCTATGTTATGTTATCTTAGATTAACTTTTAACCGCATCTACGTTATAGTCTGATATAATATCTCAGTGTAAACACTTCCATTTTAAACTATTTTACGGTGAGCGATATAAATTTATATCTTGAGATGTAATATGTATTTTATAGTGAAAAACCCGTATTAATTTTGAAACGATTTAAAGTGTTAAAACTATTTACTATTATCTCGACTATCATGAGATTACTGCATTGCGCCAATTCAACGGTTTAAATTTATCGTTATTTTTTACGTAGGTTGCCAAAGCAATGTTAAATTGTTACGTAGAAATTATAAATCTAAATAAAAAAGTACTAATTTCCATTTTAAATATTGTAAAGGTATCATCTGCAATTTTTCTTCTTTGAGAATAATGCTAAATTACAGAGTAAGAAGATTATTATCTTCTCATCTGCCCTTATCGGTAAGAAAATATCTCAGTTGTGTACATGTTGTGTATGTAGGTTTAACCCAGAGATTCACGGCCTAAGAACTATTACATAATGTAGTGCCAGTAAGGAAGGTCACATAACTTTTTTGCTCACGGTTACAAATATGTTTTACTGTGAATACAACATTGTTTATCAGTCAAGCGTGTATGTAGGAGGATATTTTTGGAAACATTATCTTTCTCGGCCCCCGTTGCTATTAATGATGCTATAGATAACGACTCTTACAAGTTTGGTGCTGTTATGAGTGACGTTTTGCACAAACTTACATAGAAAAACATCATCTAAGTAAATATTTAAGAACTCCCTACTGTAAGCGGGGAAACGACTGCTGGTAACTAACATTCTTATGAGCGGTTCTCGGCACTAGATAGATAGATACTCTTTATTGTACACTATACAAAGTTAAATTGGTGTTTACAGAAAGATGGACGACGCCAAAAGCGATCTCTTCCAGTAAACTTGCCAGGTAGAGGACTAGCTGTCAGCTGTGATCGGAGTCGAGCGTGACCTCTTCATGCGCCGTACTTGTGCTTTCGCGCGTTTTCCGTATTAGGTAAGTAATATATTTTATTTAGATAATAAACTGTTTTATTTTTTGGTAGACAAGGCTTTTACTCAGTTGCTGATTTTTTCACAGAATTCTGGACGTGACTTCTGTTACTATTAAAATTTGTTGTATGTAGGTACTCACGTTAAATAAGTTTTTCGATTATCAAATAATAGATTCCTGCTGAGTGACATTTTTAAAGATTAAATACAATGTATCTGATATTATTAATTATTATTGTTGCCTAGTCTTTTATCCTTTTAATTTATCAAAATATTTGTATGCCTGAGGGTGGGACATAGTGGTAAGTAAGTACTATAATAATTATGTGCATGCAACCAATTCTGCAGTACCTACCTATGGACCACAAATTAATAATTTGAATTTAAATTTGGAAGATCTCTTTAATACGACATTAAACTAAAATTTGATTTTACTAAGTAACTAAAATTTATCCTACCTTAATTTTACGATAAGAATAAGGCAGTTTCTGTTACAGTATAGTCAGTTATAGCAGTAGTTAGTCATGTTTTGTTGACGTGAATAATTTATTAAAGAACTGGTGCATAACCACCGGAATCGATACACTCTATGTAAACTAATGTAAAGTCTTTGATCTACTTAAGTAATTAAACCGCAGTACTTAATAACAATACTTGCAATAACTTTAAGTAGGTATATAAGTTTATCCGTTATCTAGCTGCCATATTACAAGCTTTGCTTAGTCCGGGTTAGATAATTGGTGGGATTGTGGAAACAATTTATTTATTACTAGCTGTCCCGGCGAACTTTTGTGATATTTTATTATTTATCCTGCTATTCGGGACGGAGACGAATCCAACAAATCAAAGATCATAAAAATCGATCCAGCCGTTCTCGATTTATAGGTAAATGTTGTAACTAACTCGACTTATTATTTATTAATTTACTTCTACCCTGAAGAAAGTCACTTAAATATTCTATAATGGTCACTAACTACGTTTCTTTTTGATAGTGTGTATTGTGATAATATAAACTAAGATATTTCCTAGTTACAAAAGTTAGATAACTGTCAGTTTAATGAACCATTACGAGTCTGCGAGGTTCATAGCATTCGTTTACTATGACATTAAGTAGCGATAAACTAATCGCAGGAGTGATCACTGCTTAGCCTCATAAAACTGTGGTTTAGTGAATTATCTAAACGTTTCTTATGTATACAGGATGGTAAAAAAAGTACAAGCCATATTTTTGTTAGGGGTTTGTCAGAATCGAGTCTAGAGAATAGGTACAGTAAAAATATTTAAAAAATGTTTTTGTTTTTCGGAAAACACTAGTAGCAGTAGTACCTTACTATTGTCTATCCATTGTTATTTATATATTTTAGTAATATTTAGATTTTGAAAAATACCATCAAAACCATCAAATAAAAAGCTTGATATGACACAATCGCACAGTTGTCGTTTCTGATTGAACAATTTAAAAAAAAACGAAAATTACCGCTTCACCACTTTTGCCCGAATGATTACCTACCGAAAAATATAAGTATCATTTGTGTCTTGTTATTTTTTAAGTTTAGCGTCTTTTTAAGTTTTTAAAATATGGTATTTTTTAGGTTATTTTTTAATTACGACTCTTCTCGCCTGAAACGACAATTTTACATTTGGACTAAAATGTATTATACTTGTGTCTAAGTCAGGATAACAATATTTTTATGCAAGAAAGAATACTTCATAATAATCAAAATAAAAATCAATTATCTTAACCTGAAAACTACGACAAGTCCCAAGAATATGAAAGAAAAGAAAACGAAAACTACAAAATAATGCTAAACATACATGGTAGATTCGGATCAGTATAGGACTCGGTATGAGATCCGAGACCTGTATTTTGCCACCCTGTATTTTCTGTATTCTAGGCTTTATCAAGAACCAGCCTCTAAATTCCGGTTTGTACAATTTTTTAACACCCTAATATCCAATATATTATCTTAAGGGACGATTTTTCAATCGCCAGATAACTGTTATTCAACGAATAAAATTCACGGTTTGACACATTTTCTATACGAAAACTGTCAACTAAACTTATTCTTCACATCAAAGTTATCTGGCTATTGAAACATCGGCCCTAAAATTATTAAGATATGGTAATGCACTTAAGACATTATTCATGGCAGTAGAGGCCGACTACTCTTGTCAACCCAAAAACACATTTAGGTAATGGTGTGTGTGAAACGAAGAAGGCTTTAGTCTTAACAAACACCTAAAAAGATAACTGGTATTTCGTTGTGTTTTTCGATTTGTTGTTGTAACTCGTGTTTTGATTTAAAGAAGTACCTACCTCAGTCAGTGTCGAGGAAGTTTATTATTAGAGATAAGTGCAAATAACATCAGCTACTTTTCTTAACCATGATGTAAAGGAATAATTGTAGTTTAACAAAAATATCAATTTAAAAAAATAATGAAAAACTGTCACGCGTGCAATGTAGGTAGGTACCTATTAAATGTTGAACACCTGTATAACCATGTGAGAAGCAAATGAATTAATGAGAAATCGAATGTAAAAAGGGGTTCAAGATAACGTAGTAGGTATTCAGGCTGGTAAATTAGTTTTGCAAATCGATTTCGCAACGGTAATCAATCTAAACAGAACAGCAGAAAATCTTGATGTCGAAATGTTTACTATACCCGAGCAAGTGCGTACAAATTTATGCGTATCAACTATTTCCTAAGCATCCTCACTTTTAATTTAATAACACGCAATGACAACATTATAAAAAACGCAATCCACTCGTCGCATCAACATAAGCGACCATACAAATTCCGGGTTATTATGCGAAATTTGAACCGTGACCGTTCTAACTTGAATGAAAATTACAGCTAAGCAAACTTTTGCAAGTACTCAACTTCGAGTTAATATTTGTGACGCCAAAAAATGCATCTTACGGACATGTAGGCGTAACTTTTGCACAACGACCTACTAAAATGCATCTTGATGTAAACTCGGTCGTATTATGGAGGAAAAACTTTCGCTCACAACACTTACTTCAAACTCGTTTCGACTGAGGCGGACATGGTCGCGTACGCACTGCCGGCGCGGGTGGCGTCACGCGATACACTGGCTCTTGCCTCTTGGCAATACGGAATACTGTTGTCTTTCAGACGATATATATTATTAAGAGCTGATAATACTCGCTTGAAATAACTGCTGAACAAACAAAAGATTGACAATATGCGTTTTTAGTCTTTGACGCCTCGTTTGCGTAGTAGTAATTTAAAAAGATGATAATTATGACAAACTATATTGCCACACATTACTATAGCACGATTGCTATTCTTGTCAATTTTATTATTGTTATTTGCATACGATAATTTATGATGTGTCTTGCAATCCATAAGGACAGTTTAAATGCATTTACAGGATAAAGCAGTATTTGTTTAATTTTTAACTCGTGTAACCCCGAAATGATATCAATAATCATTTTATTGACTATTGTATCCTCGTATCGCAGGGCTGAAGGGGTAACTTGCCAAAATAAATTTATCACAAACTTCGATTTCATTGTACTCCCCGCCCAAATGCATCATCATTTTAGGCATAGAACGTCCACTGCTGACCAAAGGTCTCCCCAATGACTTCCAGATTTGCCGGTTGGAAGCGACCAGCATCCAGTGGCTTCCCGTAACTCCCAAATACATGTTTTAAACTAAAGATCATAATTATCTTGGAGTTTTTTTTAAGTGCCACCATTCTGCCATATACAGGGTGTCCTAAAAATAGTGTCAAGCGAAAGTTCACGGATATAGAGTTGGTTGATGAATCAACTTCATAAATATTCCGCTGACGTTTGGATTTTTTCGTTTTAAACCTTGACTTAACTTAAGGAACTTTATTGCTTATCAAGGAATATGCTTATTTTTTCTGCATAAATCGATCTGATACCATTGCTCCATAATAAAAGTTGAATTTCAGATATAAAAAAATATTGTTATGATCATCATCATCATTTCAGCCATCCCCCATTGACTTCCAGATTAGCCGGTTGGAAGCCTGCATCCAGCGTCCATGATATGATATAATTGAAAAAAGAGCAGCTCTCAATAGATATGACAACTTACAGGTAAACAGACATAAGAGTAACACCGTGGGAAGATTGCTGATCGCGTTTGTTTCCAGTTTCAGTACGGCTTATTTGAAAAATCGTTAGCACTGTGGTGTATTTATAAACGATCATCAGGATGGTTCATGTACTTATCAACATAATACGAGATTTATAAGCTTTGACCTTATTACAACAATCTATGTTATTAAATTATAGAGAAAGAAATTACTAACAAAGGATTTCAAATACAAGTACGTTAGTGACGTTTTACTTACTTACATTATGGACAAATCCTGTCAACTCTCGCCCATTGTGAAAGATTATAGTAAAAATTTGCATTAATTTTTGACAAACAAAATAAATGACATTTCTACTCTAAGTATAGATAGGGCATGTGCTTCATGCTAACAGAAGAGGTTGCTGACGTGATATCGGGAGTTAAGTCGGGATACTCGTAGTATAAAAGAAAAACTAGGTAATTTGGTCTGATTCTAAATCAGGAACCATTTGTTTCCCCTTGCGGCCAAGCTGGAAGTCATTGTTTATGTTAGGCAGTGGAAGTTCTATGCCTGAAGTAATGATGATAATGATGATCCTTTTATTTAATACTGATTACCTAAGGTACACTCAGATACACTAAAGTTCAATAAAAACCACGACTGCCGTTAATAAAAGCGAACGAAAACATTATAAATAAATTGTGAATACAGTAGAATTTTTTTAGATTATTATTTTTTATTTCATACGTTATTAAACAGTTCGTCATCGAAAATTACATTATAAGTACATCATAATATATATATATTTGTAATCACCATCAAACCCTTTATTTTAATACATACTACTCCACTCAATAAGTTTAGAAGATTTTTTTCTCTGTTGAGTATATAATTCGCCCTACAGTTTTTAATAAGATCACATCACATAGTCTATGTCACTGGGGAAAACTTAAAGTTCCTAATAATATCTCATACATCGAAATCGGTTAAGCCGTCTGGAATTAAGAAACTCACACACATGTACATACATGACCCCTAAAAACATACTCTTTTTAACACTCGGGCAGTGTAAAATTGTAATGAAACCAGATTATGAATATTGCAATGATTCAAACTCTACCACTGATTAAATTAAAGATTTCTGTTAGCGAAATGGCTGCAGTCTTGCAAGACTTACCTACTTATCCACAAGATAAAATTTATAGTTTTGGTCTTATGAACAAACGATTTCAATTTTATGATTATAGTAGAATAGTATGACTTCCAGTAGCTAATTTCTAACTTCATTATCGGTGTATAGTATAGTTTCGACATTTCAACAAACTTTAGGAATAAAAAAATATTATGAAATCATTTTTAAGTAGATTCCGAATAAATAGGTAGTAAATAAATAGATAGATAGATACTCTTTATTGTACACCACACAAATCAAACAAATCACAGGAAAGTAGTTAGTGAATAGCACAATTTAGGCGGTCTTATCGCTGGAAGCGATCTCTTCCAGACAACCTTCAGGTAGAGGAAAGTTGAATTAAATAGTTCGGCCTTAATGAAAATCGCGTACCTATCAAAGATTTTAATAGTTTTTTTCCGTGAAAATACGTTGTTAACTAACTTTTCCCTTTATTATTAATTGCTTCTTGCAAAATTTCATGATTCTTGTTCAAAGGGTTTTGATTCCCTTGCGAAATTAATTTCAATTTTATGCCTCCACGCTTTCTTGGTCAAAAGGGGCTTCATAGACAGAGAGACAGGCACACAAACAAAATAACAAATAGTTTAAATTGTCAGGGGCGTATTACGGAATAAAATACACTCTTTAAGTAGGTACCTTTATATTATATATATAACAATCACATCAGCTTATTATATAACTAAGGGCCGATTTTTCAATACCCAGATAACTTTTATTTGAAGGATAAGTTTAACATATTGACAGTTTTTTTATAGAAAATATAATCGGTCGGTAAATATAGTCGGATAAAAGTTATTTGGCGCTTGAAAAATCGGCCCTTAAACTAAAACTTCATTCTTGACATTTGTGAATTAGATGCAAATGCTCGTGCTTATCACACTTTCTCTTTTTTTTCTCTCTTTGGAGGATAAATATTCTTAATAGTCATTTCATTAATACATTTAATACAGGGTGTTGTTTCAAACAGTAGCCAAATTTAAGGAGGCGAATGTGTTCATCAACACAGACCACTTTTTTATGGGGTCAACATCGAAATAGGGATTTTTTTATTCCTCCATACAACTACTATCGCTCTACCTCGATGATAAATGTATGAAACAGGCATTTTTTATGATTTCGATGTTATTTATTTAAATTTTATTGCACAGAATAAAAAATATACACAAAAGGTGGACTTAATGCCACGAGACAGTCGACCATTAGGCTAAACAGAGATGTTTTGTGAGCGGTGCAATAAAAGTGATACAAATCTTTAAAAATTAAACGGTGTAACAAACTTAGTCACCTTTCTCAGCCTTTTAGGAAGTTACAAGACATGTACGTAGGTCACACTATAAGTTTTGCGTAACTTAAAAAACAACATGTTATAACCAAAATATTATGTTTATTGCTTTTCAAAATACTCTTTTATATTTTTAAATTTTTTTCGTGCGATAGAACCATTTTTTAAAACAGGAGGATCACAGATCTGAAGGCATGTTTTCTACGTGCTGATTAAACGCTATCACTGCCTCTTCGGAGTTGGTAAAAGTAAAACCTCTCATCAAATCTTTGATTTTGGGGAAAATACAGAAATCACAGGGTGCTAGGTTGGGGCTATGCGCAGGATGGGTGACGAGTTGTACTTTTTTGGAAGCTAAAAATTACTTTGTTTTGTTGGCCGTGTGTGAAGAAGCGTTGTCATGAAGTAGGAGAACGCGGCTTTTGGGTCGTCTTTCGCGAACTTTTTCTAACACCCTGGGTAAACAAATGGTAGAATACCACTCGGCATTAACACTCTTTTGATCTTCAAGTGGAATTGTACAGATGGGACCCGTAGCTGAGAAAAAAAACGCGATCATTTTTTTACCAACGTTTCTCGCCTGCCTCACTTTTGTTGGCCTGTTCTCAGTTTCAAACACACCCATTCACAAGATTGCTGTTTTTTTTCTGGTTCAAAACATTAAATCCACATTTCGTGTCCTGTGACAATGTTATAAACAGCATTAGAATGTCCGTGGTCGTACTTCAGTAGCATCTGTGAGCACCATTTCACGCGAGCCCGCTTCTGCTCCGCTGTCAGTTAATGAGGGATCTAACGACAGCAAAGTTTAAGAACTTTTAATTCTTCGTATAAAGTTTTCTGAATTTGGCTTATACCAATCCCCAATAGTCCTCGAATTGTCTCATAGGTAATCCGCGGGTTTTCTTCAATTAGCCGCTTAACAGTAGTGTGAGTCACAGCGGGTTTGGGTCCGCCGTGATACAATCTTGAGAGATCTTGCTCCTTCGTGTGGACTGTATAGTTGAAATGAAACACTTCTTTCTTCCTTTGTTCCTTTATTCCGAGTGATGATCTTGGCCGTGAGCGCAGTACAAATTTTGCGACCCACGGCCCCTATATTAATACAATCTTAGCCTATGTTTACTAGTGACTATCGCGGGTTAGTTCATAAGACAAGGACATACAAACTTCTGTCTCTGTCTACCAAATTCGTTAGTGTAACATTTATGTCCACCCTCCTAACATCGAGATACTGAGGGAGACGACCTATTGTTTATGTTCTATCTCTGTCTACACATTTCTAAACCTACCTACAGAAAATGTGATATTTCCCACTCACAACATTCTACCTCTATGGGTGTCCTACCTACCCTCCGAATGTGCGAGATGGGCGACAGAGATAGTCTGCGGGTTCTACCGGTCCCACCCTCCAGTTCTGTCGATTCCCTGGTAGGGTGAGACAACCTTACAGGGTCTCTTTCACACCCGTTTACCAAATACCATACAAACCTAATTACCTTTATTAGCCCTACCTGCCTACCTAGTTGCAAGTGGGATATATCTAAACAAACTTTATTAAAATAAAACAATCCCTGCGCTAATTACATATGCCTTATAGCTAGGCCCTAATAGAAAATTAAGCTTTATTTACAAAACATTAAACTTATAACTATTACATCAAAATAGATTAGTTTGTCCGTAACAAGTAGCCACATTATTTTCGTTGACGGCAGTTGAAGGCCGCCCTTCACGAAATTCGTCATGTAAAGAAACTAGACCTCTCTCAAATTCAGCAAACCATCGCCTCACGGTGCTCAAACAGGGTGCTTCTCTCCCAAAAGCATTTTGAAGACGAGCGGCACAGTCTTGCGGAGAGAGAGAACTTTTAAAATCATAAAAAATTATCGCTCTAAAATCTTTTCGACTTTATTCCACTTTCGTTGCGTATTAAATATTGACAAATCATTTCCCGCCAATTGTTTTTTTTATTAATATGAAGGTTGCAACGTTTCAAAAAATATAACATTCGAAATTCAAATAGTTCCGATTAGCTAGAAGTGCAAAACTTTTAGTGTGCCCCATGTAGTAGTGTTAGCTAGATAGGTTATAAGGTCCATGCACTTTTGTCGTTTAAACAATTGTCTACTTCATAATATCCTTTTTCACAAGGTTTTTTAAAATATGAATTTAGAACTGATCTACAGGTAGTTCAAAAAGAGTCTGTGGTACTTTATTGATAAAAAAATATATATTTTCCAAAAAATGAATCACTAACTTTGTGCAGTCTGAAGCTTGGAACGGCAAGTTTTATTTTATTTCGAGTATTATAATGACGAAAACCATATCTTAAGCTAAACGTACTTAGATATTTTCAAACGTACAGCAAGAAGTACAGACGTTGACGTTTTGCGGTAGGTTGACAGCTAGTCAAACGTAAAATTTTCTCAATTGCTATTGATCTCTACATGTCGGACATATGGTTGAAAATTGGTTCAATGGCCTTTAACTTTTTGGATAGGTCGTCTCTCTGAAGATGCCACGTGAAGTGGTGAAAACGGTCAAGGTTTATATGACGGTGTTGGGTACTAAACTAACTTTTGCATTCATCTGTGTTGTTTGCACGCGATTTGTAGGTGCAGTTTGCATTTGATTGTATTTTTTCACGGAGTGTAGTTACACCTACACCTATGTATAGGTGTAATTGATTAGGCACCCGCCAATGTGGCGTAACTGTAACTAATAGGAAATCGTAAGCAAAATTAATAACCACAATTATTTATACCGACGTGCCATGTGGGGACGGCCATAAACAATTCTGTTCCCCACACAACGAGAAAGCGTGTCGTAAGAGGTGACTAATTCCTGTAGTGCGAGATGGTCAGTATCGTCTGCGTGCGAAATATTATAAAAAACTGCGCTCGCCAACCCGTGTGCTAAGCGTGGCGGGTATTGGCAATCCCCCCCCTTTCGGGGAGGCCAATGTTCAGCAGTGGACGTCCTACGGCTGGAATGATGATGATGATGAATTATTTATACTGTAGGCTAATTCAATGTGACCTTAAGGTGTCGACTTACGGAGAGGGTCACAAGGCGAGCTGGTTACCCTGTTGGTACGCCACGTACTGGACTTCCAAGCTCTCCTCAACCACTCGTATGAGGTTGTATACTAGGAACATCAGGTACATGTCTAAACCTGGAATCATAAAAAATAATAAGTTAATCCAATATGTATACACCGTGGTAATGATTAGACATAAAATCTGAGGGGTTTTGTTTATTTTGCTGTTCAAATACAAAAACTTACTCCACGGGAACAACATCGATATCGTAAAAAAGTAATTTCTTTATACTGTTTGACTGATCAGTGTTTATGATGTGCATGGGGAAGTAAAATATTATAGATGTTTGTATTTTAACAATAAAAGGACAGTTTTTAATTTATTACGGTCAACAAAAATTACACCGGAAATTCCGCTTAGAGACCTAACCATGAACGTTAAAACAGATGTAGATCAGCAGTGTTGTTTTAATGTCAAGCTTGAAACAGTAAAAATAAAACAAGGTTGAAGTAATACTGCTATAAGAAGATCATGCTAGGTCTCTCTAATTTATTTGAGAAAGCTCAAGTACTATACATATTCACATTATTCATAGCCATACCAGCTCAACATTACGGTAAAGGTTCAGTAGTTAAGATAATATTTCAGTGAGACAAATACAATATCTCGCGCCAGTCGTTTTGATGTGGATGCTATAAGTGTTCAACAACTATTTGGTGCTGAATAAAATCCTGATGTCGGGGAAAAAATTAAAAGTAATAGCAGTTCTGATGTCCGGAAAGCCAGGAGACAACTCATAAGTTTCAACTAACCTTACTCCTTGTAATGTTGTGACTGATCTAAAAATACGAGAACGTTTTAATAGTTCTTATTAATTATCTTACAACGCCGTTTTCAGGTGCTTCTCTCAATGTAACCTTTAAAAAATGGCCTACACCAAAAGAACTTACAAGCTCTCCTCATCTTTAACAACAAAAGAAATTTTCTCTAGGCAGATGACTGTCCCATCTAGCTACACAACACAGCATAGATGAGAAGTACTTTTATCTATTTATACGCTAACGATTAAAGCCTTACAAGCTGTCTTCTTAAAACAGGTTGACGTAAGTCTGACAAAGGCACTGAGCACCACTACATGCAAAATGCACTTAAGCCGAACCCGTCTAAAACGCAAGCATGTGCAATCCACTCCCCATTCCAGTATTTCCAAGTGAAAAGAGTGATAACCCTCACCACTGTTCGCACCATCAGAAGCCTGTCGTAGTTTACCTCTTTCTTTTTCTATGGTCAGTCCCTTAACGACTGAGGATCATGTTATCCTGTATTTAATTGCATGATGATGAGCTGTCGTGACGTGACCTTCAGTGCCCGAACACGCATTCCCTACAGCAAGCTAAAGAGCAAGATCGGAGTCGTTCTGTTACACCATGTAGCTGTAGGCATAATTGCTGAACAGACATGTCTGGCGCTGCATCAGCATTTTTAGTCTGTTCTTACCACTCGCGCGTGACGGCTGCCATTCCTTAGTCAAAGTCAAAGTCAAAGTCAAAAATCATTTATTCAATTCAGGACAAAATTGCCACTTATGAACGTCAATAACAACATTATAGGCCCCTAGGGGGCCAGAACATGTCTCCTTATTTTTTGGGTCCTACTAGCGCTTCGAGACAAGACACAGACAATCTGGCAAGTGCTGAGAAGAAACGCCGGAACAAACTCAGTCACCACTAGCTGCCACACAAAAAATATAAATCAAAATAAACAGGTAGGTACATCAGTTTAGTGCAGGCTGGACTGACCATACATTCTTGTCATCAAGATAGTCTTGAATTTTATAATACCCCTTAGACATCAGTGTAGTTTTGACATGTGACTTAAATTTATTAATAGGAAGTTTGGTAACATTGTGAGGTATATTATTGAAAAATTTAATACAATTTCCCAAGAATGAATTACTTGTTTTGGCCAATCTAAAGTTGGGGACCACAAGTTTGTTTTTGTTTCTGGTGTTATATGAATGAATATCACTTTTCTTTATAAAAAGATCTAAATTTTTGCGTACGTACATGATATTATCAAATATGTATTGAGAGGCCACAGTGAGTATGTTAATTTCTTTAAAGAAATCTCTCAGGGATTCACGCGGACTAAGTTTGTATATAGCACGAATAGCTCTTTTCTGTAAAATATGGTATCGATGTCCGCAGCAGAACCCCACAAGAGAAGACCATAAGACATAATACTATGAAAGTAACTGAAATACACCAGCCTTGCCGTTACAACGTCAGTTAGATGTCTAATTTTTCTAACCGCAAAGGCAGCTGAAGCAAGTCTCCCAGCCAGAGTGTCAACATGTGGTCCCCATTGCAACTTCGAATCCAATGTAATGCCCAGAAAAACAGTGGAGTTTGATAGATCAAGTTTTTCACCATTTAGTAAAATTACTGTGTTAGCTTGTATCACGTTAGGCATAGTAAATAATAGTAAATTTAATACATTTGGTTTTTTTGTATTAAGAAGCAAGTTGTTACTTGTGAACCAATTTAATACCTTAGAGAGAGCTCCGCTTACATCGTCAAATACCTCTTCGCCTCTTTTTAATTTGAAGATTAAAGAAGTATCATCAGCAAACAGAACTATCTCACAGGAGTCTTTAGAATAGAACGGGAGATCGTTAATATAGATCAAAAATAGCAACGGTCCCAATATTGAGCCCTGGGGCACTCCCATTTGAAGCGGGGCGCCAGAAGAGTTAGTACCATTAACGTTTACTGTTTGTAATCTGCCTGAGAGGTAAGAATTTAACAATTTTGATGCGTTATTAGATACACCGTAATGTTTTAGCTTCATAATAAGTGTTTGGTGATCGACACAATCAAACGCCTTCGATAAATCACAGAACACACCTATCGCATCATGCTTATCTTCATACGCATCCAAAATGTGTTTGACAAGTGCCACCCCAGCATCTGTTGTATTTCTACCTTTAGAAAAACCAAACTGTTTCTCGTGCAGTAAATTGTTAAGTTTAAAATGGGAGAGTAATTGACTAAATATAACTTTTTCAAAAATTTTACTAAAAGCAGGTAGAATGGAAATTGGCCTGAAATTGCTTGGGTCACTTTTTTCTCCTGATTTGAACAAAGGTATAATCTTACTATATTTCATTAAAGTAGGGAATTGACCTTGATCAATACATTCATTGAATAAATGTGCTAAGTGAGATGCTACGAGAGGTATAATGGGTTTTATTGTGTCAGTTGATATGCCCCACATATCCTCAGTTTTTTTCTGTTTCAATTCCATAAAAGTTTTGACTACCATTACAGGATTAATATGAGTGAAATCAAATAAGGAGTTGCACCCGTCAACACTGGACACAAGCAGTGATTTTGCATGCAGAGCAGATGAATTAAGTTGTTTTGTGGTTTCGACAGGTATATTACAGAAGTAATTTTCGAAAGCGCCTGCTATCTCATCATCGGATTTAATTTGCTTATTATCAATTTTTAGTGTAAATGTGTGATCGCGATGTTGTGTTTTACAAGTTTCTTTGTTTATAATATTCCAAGTCTCTTTAATTTTATTACTCGATTTATTAATTTTTTCACGTATATAATTAGATTTAGCTACCATACAGACCTTTTTAAATAACTTTGAGTATTTTTTAACATATTCTACAAATATTAGGTCATTATTCCTATACACTTTTTGATTATATAGTTCAAACATTTTCCTCCTACTGATATATATACCAGCAGTAGCCCAGTCACTGAATTTCGGTTTGAAATTGTTTATGACTAATTTATTTTTAGGAAAGTTTTTGTCAAATTCGTTTTTGATTAGTTCAAACAATTCTTCATATAAGTTATTAACATTGTCATCAACAAAAGGTAATAGCGGTATTTTATCACTTAAGTTAGTTTTAAATTTTTCTTTGCGAGTATCAGTGACTGGTCTATATTGAATAACACTTTTAGACGGCACAAAACGGTGTACAAACGTGACTGACTGACCGCAGTGATCAGATTTTACAAAATTTACGATAGATTTTTTAATCACAACACAGTTACAGAAAACATTATCCAAGCAAGTAGCTGTTGTAGCAGTAATTCTAGTCGGTTCAGCAAATACAGGCTTTAAATTAAAAGATTTAAAAGATTTAAAAAGACTTAGAAACCTAACCCGATAGGTTTTTTCTTCATCTATGATATCGACATTGAAATCTCCACATACAACTACCTTCTTTTTATTCATAATTAATTATTTGCTTTATTCATTTTTCCAGTATAATTAAATTTCCTTTTTTAAAAACCTAGCAAAGGGGCCCGGTCTAACATTGGTGGCAGCTCAAGGGATTTAATTTCCGTAAATCCTTGGTAAACGTCTCCAACCCATAACCAAAGTGAAACTCATCCAAAAGTGACATAAAAAAAAAGTGAACTTAGTGAACTGTGTCCGCGCCCCGCTAAAATATCACTGTTTCTCTGTGTCACTGTGCCCGTAGACTGTCTAAATACCACTCTACATCGTCGTCACCGCTTCACTGTATCCTGATAGAAAGAAGACTCACCATCACCGCAACATCTTCATTACTATATCCACTGTATCCTGAAAAAGAGGAATCTTATAACTGTTTCCTGATTATCATCCCCTTTGCATCCTGGAAGAGAAGAAAACTCGCCGCTGTATCTCGTCCCGACTATCTCCACTGTATCCCGAAAATTAATCCAGTTCAACATCATCGAGCCGAACTTAATTCCAACATCGCTATCGCCGTGCACCGTGTATCGCCGAGTCCGAGACGCTCCTTATCGCTCCGGAATGCCATTGCCACTTCCCGTCGCCGCGCTCGCCGTCTACGCAACATTGTTACAGTGAGTCTGGTCTTTCGCTCTGTGTAAACAATTACTTACAAGAATCTAATTATTCATTTCCTGTTAAGCATAATACATAGAATTATTTTTGTGTAAGTTCTAAATTAATTAATCAAAATGTCAACGGACTCCAAGGTGCCCAAAGAATCTCTCACAATCCCCGCGGATCTTGATCTGCCAATATCGGAGGACGAAAGAGCCCCAAGCCCAGTCGTGGACGTGGAAAAGAAAAAAAAACAAAGAAACCTCAAACATGTTCAGCCTCTGCACTGAATCTAAATATACTGTTAAAATTCATCAAACCTTACGACGGAAGTAGGGAAACTCTGAATTCATTTCAATTAATTGCAATAATGCGTACAACCTGGCAACTGAAATTCAAAAACACGTAGTTTTTAAATACATACTATGTCAACTCCACGGAAAAGCGTAACTCACTAAAGACATAATTTTATAAATTTTATGTTCAGAAGTAAAAAGAGAAGGGAAACCAATATGGTTAAAAAATCAATTGCGTTAGCACTGACTCGCTGTGCGTGATTCTGCGCCGTGGTACTTGTCTGCCCAATACTAGAGTGTAATTTCAAAGCCGAAGGCTTAGAATAATTACACATATTCTAAGGCCGGAGGCCTTGTTACGCTAGGGCGGAGAGGCTGCACTTCCCGCAGCGCCGGAGAAGAGGAATCTCAGTTGCATGTTTGCATGTGGCATGCTTGCTTGCATGCTGCATGTTTGCTTGCATGCTGCTTCCTTGCATAAATGTTGTTTGCCTGCATGTATGCTGCTTGTCTGCGTGCATGCTGCTTGCTTGCTTGCATGAATGATACTTGCCTGCATGCATGCTTTCATGATTTATTTTTTTGATTGAAGTGACGATTATGGCCATTAACATTATGCATTTTCAGTTTATGACGAAAACGTTATGCGTTTCAATAGGTAACCGTGTTTAAAAGGGGGTGACTTGCCGTATTCTATGCGGGCGAAGTCGCATGCACAGCTAGTAGGCTTATAAAGGTCGGTACTGACTGGCGTTACGGGGCGTAATATAACATGTTACAAAGCGAGCATTCGTGCAGTCAGTACGAGAAACAAGCGAGTCGTGCTACATTAGGTACGCCTTTTAGCACAGTAAGTACTCACCCTAAGTTAATTAATTGTAATATATAATAATAATAATAAATAAATGATTTTAAAGCATTATCTAACATGATGGTTTTCGTATAATTAAATTACATCGTCGCAACATAAATAAACAATAATACGAGAATTAATTATGTGCATTTACGAAGTAACTACTATTTCTCGATAGCAGAAAGGAGGAAGATAGTGTTTTCGTGTGTAGTTGCTAATGCAATTATATTTGTTTTATTGTTTGCTATCTCTTGTTGCACCGGAAGTGATAAGTGTTTTCTGTACTGTATTTTTTTATTTAATTTTAGAAAGATAAGCGTCACATTTATCTCACAGTGTGCTATGGGGCTCATTTTTGTTTCACATAACATAGGCAGTTCTACCACCGCTGCTTATACAAAATTAGTGGTATAGTAATTCTATACCCTTATGTGTAGTTATAGTCACTCGCGGACGCACCGCACCGCATCGCAAAAGTCCTCTGAAATCTCATTCGCTCTTCTGTTAAACAAAAAAGACGTACGAAGTTTTTCGCGATTAGCCCTGATTAACTATACCGGGTTACATAGCAAGGTAGTGCTAAATTTTAAAAATAAAATCTAGAAAATAATATAGAAGTACGTCTTCGTTTTTTTAAACTATGCTATACTTTTATAACTAACTAGTTGTCCCGGTAAACTTCGTACCGCCTCATTTTTTTTCGTGAACTTTTCGGTGTTTTAATAGTTATTCTGATATTCAGGACGGAGACAAATCCAAAAAATCATAAAAATCGGCCCATCCGTTCTTGACTTATAAATGGTCTAACCCGACCATGTTTAATATATGTTGCATAGAAATGAAAAAAAAATTGTTAGTTTTTTACGTAGATCGATTTAGTTACTGATTCTGAGTGGTCCCTGAAAAAATGGCACTACATTGAAATGTAACCCTGTATTCTTATAACCTCATGATTTTGTTATAATAGCACAAAATATGGCGCGTAGGACAAGTAATAGGTGCGCACTTTTGCTAACTGTCGCACATTAGTTGCGCTAGCTGTTAGGGTTATTACGTTGCAGTTGCTAACCTACCTAATTAGGTAACTTTTTACAATGTTTTTTTTTGGAATGACAAAAATATTTCTAAAGTTATTTACTACATTACATACTTTTAGAAAAAAATATCTGTACAAAAACGAATACGTAGGTAGATATTTGACGACCGTCTGGTGTAGTGATTCGCGCTCCGGATTACAAAGCCAATGGTTGCGGGTTCGAAATTCGAATCCCGCAAGGGGCAAATGTTTGTGTGATGAACACGAGTATTTGTATTTAAGTCATGGATGTTTTTAAAAGTATTTAAGTTTGTTTATCCGTTAACTTTTGGGGCTAGATAATTGGTGTGATTGTAAAATTAACAATTTATTTATTAATTATACATATTAAATTATTCCTAAAATGGGTACAGTTAATTATGCTTGATTTAGAAATCGTTTGAATTTTAGAAAATGTGAACGAACATTGAAAATTTATTTATTGTATGATAATATAACACTTGAACAAAATCGACCACCTAAGGTGTTAATTAATCAGGGTGATATTTATTTTACTTAATTGAAAAATAAAGTTTTCAGATCAGTTTAACTTTATAACTAACATTCCAACAAAGTGCCCAGTTATCTTAAACAAAAGCTAAAATATCAACACTGCTGGCTGACCATCTGTGTTTATTTAACAAAAAAAAGAAAAAAAATATGGTTTTAATTACGAATAACTCATTTATATCGCCACTTTTCATTGACAAATAAATCATACCACGGAAACACAAAAACGGGATAACAATTCCTACGTGTACAGCTAGATCTTCATATGTATATTTAATTACTGCTAAATCAGTTCAGCCGTTACAGTGCAATTGAGTAACAAATATCTAAATGTAAATTACTCAAAAATGCTTTTATTATGATCATTATTTTGACAACCTTCTTGAGCAAAGTCGACTTCTCCGCGCTACTTAAAAAGGCGCAGGCAAAGTTGTATAGAAAATTAAAATTCATAACTTTTATTGCACACATGTGGTTAAAATTGAAATAAATATATTTTTTAAATTAAGTCCTCTAACATGTTACCCTGGCAAGGCATAGCAACACAATACTAATAAGCATTTTATAGGTAGTTCGAGTCGAGTATTACATACACAAAAAATCAACATAAAAATAAAATTATAATTTCATTGCTGGTGAGTTTTAGCCACCAGCAATTTCTTTTGAAAATCCATTAGTGTCGTGTTTTGTTTCAAAAATAGTCAGTAGCAAAAAACAATATTCAAAATTTGTCTGGTAGGTACAGGCAGTGTATTTATTAACATTACCTATTATTGAAAAAACGCGTGGAAGACAAACAAAAGTGCGGCGCGGTGAAAATTTTAGCAAGATCCTTATTGTATTCCATAAATTTTCTTGATAAAATATCAATTAAATTTGTAAAAAACAACAGGACATGCAAAATATAGACATAAAGCGAAATAAGTGATTAAAAAACACCGCACTGGGATTATCACAAACTGTAGGTAGATATATAACAAAAAAACAGTTTTTTTAGTAAATACTAAATACAATAGTTACTTTAAATTAGTAGGTGTTTACTTACCATATTAAGTAGGTTTCATTTAAATTTGTTTTGCATTGCAAACATAAACCTCGAGCTTAGCTTAGCAACGCTCTCGGCCTTCAAGCTCGGCCATCATTGCAGCTCTTGCTGTCCGCGCTATGTAAATTGCAGCCTGTCCATCAAAGGCTGCAATGCTGCAATGACCGCGCTGTGTTGGTCTGGAGCTGTGCTACGCTGCCAGCAACGCAGTTATTACCAACAAGGACCAAAAAGGTTACCCATAGAGAGGTTTTAATTCGTTTAATTTTAACGATTCGGCTGGAAACCCGACGTTTACGGTTAATCCTTAAGGCTTAAATACGGGTTAACCCAAGCGTGTAAAAACCGGTTTCGGCCTGAGGTTCACTTTCCTTTAATTTTTTCAAGCTTTCATAAAATCTATTACTATTTCAATCTCATTCTTTCCGATTAATCAGCGTCGTCTTAGCGGGTAACCTTTAAACCCGGTCTTTCGGTCATTGTTTACAAACTGCGGTAGTAATATACTAAAACTTTTACATTTATAATATAAGTATGATTCTAACTTACACAAAAGGAAGAAGTAAATAGTATTAGCGGCGTACTCTCTGTAGTCGAAGTATATGATGTCCGTGCCGATTGATACCGCTAGTATTGCAGAGCCGGCGTAAAAGAAAACTTTCAGGAGTGCTCGTTTTTTCTGTAATCGAAAATAAAATAACTTAAATTCAAATATATACAGGGTGGCCAGAAAAGTGACGTCCAAAAATTTTTTTTGGTGCGTGTTGAGAGGTATCTGAATCACCCCTATGTATGTTCTACGAGTTTTCGTAGTTTTCGAGTTACGATAAACATATATGTTTGGAAATGAAACAGTCTGGCACGTATTTATAAAATGTTAACGGCGTCACAGATTAGACAGACACATCCTGACACGAATTAATTTTGTAAAAAAAAATATTAACTGTCATGTCTTTCATCTATTTAACTAATTATCTCCCCCAACCATGAGCATTCCGTAAGCAGTGTTTTCTTACGTCTAACTATACAGATAAAATAAAACAAGGTTCAAGTAATATAAATAAGTAATACTGCTATTCAGCTTTTTCATCAAATGAGAAGACTATGGGTGAAATTGGTCCAAGAGCCGCCACGATTCAGACATGATAGAGAAGATAAAATTATTTATTTATTTCATAGAACATGGTAACTTAAGATCTTGGATAAGAGAAATAAGTTCGCCATATTCTGCCAATGTATGTTGGCGTAGAAATATAAGTACTATTACTACAGTTCGCATCAGACTTACAATAAAAATTCAATTTAAACTAGGAAGTACAAAAGTATTATAACGATAAATTATTACATTGAGATTGAAATCAAATTACATCACTGGAAAAATATTACATTAAATAATGATGACATTATGTTATCATGGGATATACGAGTACAACGTGTAACAGAATTAATGCACATCCTCTTATGGGCCAATTCTGTTGCTCGAATACAACAACTTTTTGTATGGGACCAACATTGAAATCTTTAAAAAAACTCTATATTTATACTAGTTACGATTTACGACGGGAACTATTTTTTTGCGATTTTGATATTGATCCCAAACAAAAAGTTGATGTAATCACTAACACACACATCACACTACAATCAGCTCTTAAGAAGATAGGCATTAATTCTGTTACACCTTGCATAATGAAGCGGCTCTTGGATCATCTCTCATACAAGTTTACCCATTGTCTTTTTCATAACTTACCTTATGAGCTCCAATAATCAAAAGACTCAGCATGACGACATCCACCATAAGGAAACCGACGGTGAGGGTTAGCTCGATCATGTATTGGTCAAGTACGGACTTCCCAGCGGTCACCTGCTCTACCAAATCGAATGTCATGCGCGGTAGAGACAACAGAGTTAGCACCTGGAAATTGACCAACCGAAAGGTTACTTTGATTGAATATAATTACAGAGTATAAGAACAAAGTATTTAATTTTCTCCAAACATAGTGATAGCCTATTCTTCACATTGTTAATAAGTATGTATTTAAATCTAATAAATTTTAAACAACTTTACTACTACTCTTTTAACAGTTCAGCACGTCGAAATTTTAAACCTAACTTTCGGTATATTTCGTAGCTCTTTTAGGACTTAAGTAATTTTTTCTTTATTTGTCGAATATTGTAAACAATCTTGGCATACCTTTTTACAAAAATAATGAAACATATCAGTGTTTAAAATCAACAATACATACATACATAGGTTAATATTTTTGTGTCTTTCTTATTTTAAAATAAATAGTTAATTAAGTTGAAGAGGAATGTCAAGATTGTTTACAACATTAGACAAGCTAAGAACAATGGAGTGTGGATGCACAATATCGATGCATAAAAAATATTGTAACCATAACTTTTAAACTTAGACGTATTTAAAATTAAGTAAAAAGTCTGCTTGTATTTCGAGTAGGAACCTTTATTCTTTGTTAATATTATCATCATCATTTCAGCCATAGGACGTCCACTGCTGAACCTAGGCCTCCCCCAGTGACTTCCAGATTGGCCGGTTGAAAGCAGCTCGCATCCAGCGGCTTCCTGCAACCTTTACCAGGTCGTCTGTCCACCTTGTAGGTGGACGTCCTACGCTGCGCTTGCCGGTACGTGGCCTCCATTCCAGAACCTTTCTGCCCCATCGGCCGTCAGTTCTACGTGCTATGTGCCCCGCCCACTGCCACTTCAGCTTGCTTATCCGTTGGGCTATGTCAGCAACTTTTGTTAATATAAATATACTTAATAAATTTTAGACATCACGTTGCTCTGATCCTAAGATAAGTAGCATTGTGCTATAGAAATCACAAACAACGGCGGTACTACAACACCCAGACCCAAGACAACATAGAAAAGTTCCTTTTCTACATTTACCTGACCGAGAATCGAATCTGACCTCAGAGATGGCGACGCCAAGTCTCGACGTACTCGCCTCTCGGTCGTCGAAAATATGTTTATATATTATATTCTACATAATAGTCGAGTAATTATTGAACTTTTGTATGAATTTGTTTTTTTTTTGCGATTTTGTTCCATAATAAAAGTTGTTAGTTTTTATGAGTGGAATCACATCCCCGCGGGAAAATACCACAAAAATTAACGTTGTTTAACATTAAAAAGTATTATACAAACGGCGCGGTCAGACGAGCAATTGCTGAGAGCGTCTGCAGCATTAGTACGGGATTTTGCAAACGACAACTAACAACAACCGTAAACTATTTCTTCAATGAATAATGTATTTTTTAACACGTGTATCATAGAATTACTGTTTCCATACAATCCAAACAATGTTATTGCATATCAAGACAACGCCACAGCATTACAACGCGCACATACGGCAACCTAGACAATTGCTAACAAGTTAAAAAAAGGGACCACCAAAAAAGTGGTACTTTTACAGTTACAGCTACATTTATTTAAAACAATATGTTGCACTTAAATGGTTATTACTATCTGTACTCATATTCGGTGAGTTCGTTCCCCAATGAATACCTACAATAAGCTAAAGAAAGCAGTTTCATAATAGGTTTACCTACTATCACTCTTATCAAAAGATTAAAGAAATAAGTTAGTATACTTTGATAGCAAGGTTTAGGGAAAATGTAATGGCCGAGAAATTTGAATCTTATTACCTGAATCATTACAGTATTGTACAACAGATCTGTTGAATGATTTTATGATAAGGATATATTTTTATTATGTTTTGTCTGTTTTAAAGAAAGAAATAAAGTTAATTGGTTTGATTTACATGTAGGTATCACAGTTCTTTACAAATAATTTAAAAATGTGTTAAAGAGACACATTTTTAAATAACAAATGACACTTCATCAAAATTAATGATTTTATTATTACTAGCGTAGCCCACCCTGGTATTGCAAGTAATTATCTACGGACGGTCAGAAATCCTATCAAAATCCCTATACCTTTAATTTCGAAGATAAGCTTAAACAGACACCAATTCTTATATATATTATAATGTATTAATCCATACCATGTTAATGTAGGCGAATATGATGACACCTTTCCTGATTGGCACACAAAAGCAGCACTTTCTTATTATCGGCACAGACGGACATTTCGCTTCGCACTTCATTTTTTGTATTTGATGCTGTTCAAACATGTATATTTTGCCTACTTTATCGGCACAAGACATAAAAATACTTTACTACTTCACGAAACACAGAATTTGTCGCGCCTAGAGAGAGACCAGCCAAGCAAACTTGGATACAACAATGATCCAGTTTTCGTGCTAATATAGCCTGTATGCTTTTAATGTTAGAGTCCTAGGGGCGGTAAAATTATCTACGGCAAAGAATGAACATCCTTTGGAGACACCTTTAAATAAGATATTTCCTGCTTGTTCTGTGAACTTGTAACGTTATATCTTGAGTTCCGTATCCATGGAGAAGAAACTGTTTAGGTGTCATGATTTTGAAGAGATCACAATATTTTGGCTATCCCCAATCTTTTATAATATTTAGAAGCCGTAGAACATGTAGGCCAACGGGAAATACCCTATGATATTGGTTTTGCAGGTATCAAACAAAACTCTTATATTAATTGATGATATGATTATGGCTGCATTTTGGTTTACAGCTTGATTTTTTATACCTGCAATCTTTATTATTTCGTAATAATTTCATCTCGACATCTCTCCTGAAAAACAACAATGACTTCTTGACACACCAAAGTTATCTATGTTTTATCTATTAGAGTTAAAATAACCTCATTGGGTATTAAGTATGTTAAGAATTTCTTCTGCTGCTCCCGTACCGCAGACTGTGACTAACACTTGTGAGCAGACTAGATATATATATATAGGTAATTATAGTTTTTTCTAATTTGTTCATACTTTATTACAAATTGAATCGACGCAATCATTAAACTACATGATCCTCAAATGAGGATGTGTATCATGTATTTAGGCCATCATATTTAATTTATCGCTTATAGTTGGCGAGTACTGATAATACTTACCTATAACACGTAGAGTTTCTGGCCGTGACCGTGGTGCGGTCGTTTTGTTCAAATTCGTTGTTACTCAAAAACGTAAGGCAATACGTTTTTAAGTAAGAAAAGAATTAGGGAAAGAAATATGGCTTAGAATTTTGAGTACGATTGTAGAACTAAGTGAAATAATGAACTGGGCGTAGCTTCTCAAAACCATATCTTATTTTCATAAAACTTGATCACGAACACAACTTCATGGCATAGAATTTTGAGTACGATTGTAGAACTAAGTGAAATAATAAACTGGGCGTAGCTTCTCAAAACCATATCTTATTTTCATAAAACTTGATCACGAACACAACTTCATAAACACTTTTAACCGACTTCAAAAGATTTATTTATTTTTTGTTTGAAAGCGTTTACTCTTAAGCCTAGGTGGTCCCATTTTCACCAAATTCAATCTCAGGGAAATCCAAGAAACCCTCAGAAAAAATAGGCACTTATTTAAGTGTAGGTATTTGTTAAGATATAATAACTTGTTCAGGTTTCTGCGTCTGGGTGAATGCCGACAGAACGTTTTTTTTAAACATTTTTTTCTGTAGACTTAATTTTTTGGTTCCTAAAAATAGAATTTTTTACTAAAATTATTTGCAGAAGGTTTCGGTTCTCAACCGTTAAAATCGCTGGAATATTTAAAGTATATCTTACTCTTACACGAATATGGGTCCACCTTTCAGCCCCATGCATTAAATAATAATAACGGAATCTCTATTCTTCGAGATGTACTCGGTAATTTTTTTGACACGGTTTTTGTAAACAATCTTTGGTTTTATTTTTTTGGTAACATAGATTAAACATGTTTGTCTATTATTCTTTGCTTCGATTGATAGATCTCCACGATAAGAGTTCCACCAATAAGTAAAAGGTTTAGGAAAGCCATGTAAAATAAATAGACAGGTCCTATGTACATATATTAGTTATGACACAATAATATCGCAACAAGTATGCTAAAATTGATGTTATGTATTTGCTATCAGTTCGGAAAACAGACACCGTTTCACGAAATCTGTTTATTGAATTATCAGCAGTTGACTGAGTTGGTTGAACACTTTTTTCAAATTTTAAATTATGTTTGGAGGAACATGGAGACCTCGCGTGGAAGTACCGGAGTTAACGAGGTGTTGTTTTTGCCTACCGCTGAGGTATGGGCTACTCGGTTGGGGATATTTAAAACTGGTAAGAGAATATTCATTTTTACTGTGTGTGTCGTTGGATTTCAGTAGATCCCATTGGAAATATCTGTGCGCCTATTTACCACTTGGGTGACTCTACGTGTTTTTTTTAACCTATATATCTATGGTGTCCTACTGCTAGGCAAAGATATCTCCCAAGTCTTTCCATGTCTGTCTTTTGAAGGCCAAAGTCTGCCAATCCCTAGCATGGCTTTCTAAGTCGTCACGCCATTCACGTCGGCGTTGTCAGTGTGAGTAGGAAGGTAGCGAAACTGAAGTGGGAGTTGGCGGGTCATACTTATCTGCCGGATGCATCCAGAGGCAAATGGACTCAGACAGATCGCAACTCAATGGATTCCTGAATCTTCGTCTGGGTACCCATCTGGGTATCGCTGTAGAGGACGTCCAAAGAAACGTGATTTTATAATTATTACAATTATTTACTTACTGGCAGTCGGGTGCATTTCGCAGGGGTGTGGGTTGAAGTCCATTAACAACTCTAGTCAAGTTCATCCGCGTGTGGGGGCGACAGATACTGGCGGGGACGAGTGCGCAGGTGTCGGCAAGGTAAAGGCGAGGAGTCGGTGACGACTGATGATCCGATTCCGAGTTGATGTATACGATACGACAGCTTACTGTATCATAGGTATAACCAAGCGTATGTCGTCCCAGCCAACGCCTGTCTCCTCGCATATCACCGGGCCACATCCGCGGCTGTCTGTGCACTTAGTGAAGTGATTTTGATAGAGTATTCGTTCACTAACATTTATTTAGGAAAAACTATACAGGCTGTCCCAAAAAAAATGTGTTAACAGGAAGTCCAGAAATGGAACACCCCTAGGAATACTCGAATCATCCCCATGACATGAGTTATTGAGATACATATGCTTGTTTTTTTTTTTCAAATACATAGATGTAAAGTAAGCCTTACAGACAAAAAAACAGGTAAATGTTGATCTACCACTGCGCCATAAAAAGTTAAATCCCAAAGTTTGGTAAAATTTGAAATATGATGACTATTGGGATACCCCAGGTGCTCTATAGGTCGCAGAGCACACGTAACAACTCAGAAACGAATTAACTCGAATTATTCAATATTCTTTCCCTACTATACTCGCAATATTCTTTCCCTACTATACTCGCAAAGCTTCTGCTCGCCAAGAGGAGTCGAAACTCCTACTGGCTTTGAAGGAACTGAAGCAATCCAAGGAGATGATTGAGCAATTATATAGTGAAAGAGAGGACAATGAAAGGGAATTAATGGAAGTATTGAACAAAAACACAAATTTAAAAAAACAGATGGCTGAGCTGCACTCCAACTATTTGTTAATTATTGACGAGCGGGATAAACTTCAATCCGTGATAGATAGGTTCGATCAGTGCAGAGAAGAATATGAGCTCAATTTAAAACGTATGTCTTCGCTTCATCAAGACCTCAATGATGCCCAGGACCATATCCTAAACCTGGAGACGCAGAAGCAAGAGTGTGTAGACTACCGAACTGATTGTTTATTTAACCAATTAGTTGGCAGTGCGCCCAGCCTCTGTCAAACTTCTTCTAGCAATGGACCAATTAAAACAATTGATTTAACCCGTGATGACACTTTAAAATCTCCTAACTTTGCCGGCCTTGCTAAATTTAGTAATAAAAAAATTAAAAAATATGTAAAAATTAGTAAGTTTATTAAAAAAACTCAAAAATTAATTAAACACCAAAAATGTATGCAATCTCACACTAGACAAATTAATGAAAGAAGAAAATTAGGTGACAAACTAGATATGTACTCATTATTATTAGAAAAAAGTGTAAGTGATTATGAGAAAAATGTTCAAAACTTAGAATTAGAATTATGTAAACTTAAGAAATCATTAGATGTAATGACTCAGCGATACATAAGCACAAAAAAGGAGTGTGGTGAACATATCTTGGCATTGACGAGTCTGGTCTCTTCGTGTAGTTGCAATAATATAACTATTAATGAAAGTTGCTCACTCGGCTCTCAGTTAGGATGTGAGTCACCAGTTACTCAAACATTAAAAAACAAAAAAAGTCACAACCTATGTAATGTCTCCGTTAATTCCCAAGCAAAGAATAATCATATAAATAGACCTGTAAAATCGAATATAGTTATGTTCAGCGATGAAGTAGGTAAAAACATGGGCCTATTATTGAACTCATATTTGGGACAAAGTGTTATTAACCACTGCATGCCAGGTTCTTCATATTATGAAATTGTAAATAGTATTATTAATTATAAATTCAATAAAAATACTACTTTAATAATTTTGATTGGTAATAGGGGCAATGTAAACAAAAATGAGTTAGTAAAATATTTAGACTCATTACAATTGTTAAACTTAAATAGAATTGTAATGTTTACATTACCTTACAGTGACGGCTTGCCACAGGAAGAAAATAATATTAGATATAAAATTAATTTGTGTTTAAATACTATGACATATAATTCAGAAAAATTTCATATTATTGACATTAATTATTATTTAAAATATAATTCAATTTATTTGACCCGAGATAAATATTATCTCAGCAGTAAAATTAAAAGACAGATAGCAATGTCGCTATCATATTTTATTAAGTGTTCAGCCAAGAACTTGGCTAAACAAACTGCTTTTATTGAGCAGAGCAATGACATAACAATTCACAAGTTGGAATCAGTTCCAACGAATAATTATATACATTTAAATTAAATATTAAGACAACAGAGGAAATCTCTTGCAACCTACCTATAGCGACAAAGGAAAAGTCTAACTGCCTTAATATTGTTCATCAAAATATACAAGGCTTTTCCGGCAAAGAACTGGAAATAACATTGTATTTGCAAGACATGGATATACATGTCCTCTGTCTAACTGAGCACTGGCTTAAGAAATGTGAAGTGCTCATAGGAATTGAAAATTGGGAAGTCATTAGCTTGTTAAGTAGAGAGTTAGCTATACGAGGGGGATCACTAATTCTAATTAAAAAGAATATTAAGTCCAAAGAACGCAAAGATATCGTGGCACTCTCTATAGAACAAACTATTGAACTAGCATGTGCTGAGCTGGAGCAATATATTATTATTAGTGTCTACAAACCCCCATCAGCAAATTACCATCTTTTTGAGTCCACTATGGAGGAGGTATTAAAAAAGGTATGTAAATCGAATAAGAAGATAGTTGTATGTGGAGATTTCAATATTGATTTATTAGTAGATACACAAAACTCTGCAAGGTTCCTAAATCTTTTTAAATCTTATAATTTATATAATCTATTTAATGAACCTACAAGAACCACTCCTACATCAGCTACTTGCTTAGATAATATTTTCTGTAATTGTAAAGTAATAAATAAATCGATTATAAATTGTCTCCAATCAGATCATAGTGGACTAATAGCCACATTTGAGCACCATCATGTCTCGCCTATGGTGGATATTGTTTGTAGGCCAGTCACTGCTAGCCAATTAGATAGATTTAAGAATAATATTGATTGTGGAATAAATCTATTACCAGCCAACAGTAACACTGTAGATGTATCATATGGAAATCTGTTTGGATTGGTCAAAGATGAATTTAATAATATATTTAAACAAAAACATGTTAAAATAAACACAAATAAATGTAAATTTAGTGACTGGGCCACGACTGGTATTCATAAAAGTAGGAAAAAATTATATGAATTATACGACCTAAAAGCGCACACTCAAGACCCTAATATTATTGAATATGTTAAAAAATTCTCAAAAATTTTCAAAAAGGTATGTGCACTGGCTAAAGCTAATTATATTCGGGATATTATTGTTAGCTCTAAAAATAAAATAAAAGCTACTTGGAGCATTATTAATAGAGAAACAAGCAGAAACAGACAATCGGATCGCACAATTAGCCTTAATATTAATAATAAAATTATTAAATCAGACAGTGAAGTAGCAAACGCGTTTAATGATTTCTTTTCGAATATACCAATTGCTACAACTAATAAATTAAACTCTACGCCAGATCTTGCGGAAACTTTTTTGAAATCAAATGTGGATGAATGCAATTCTTCCCTAAAGTTTAGACATGTTAATCCTGATGTTATTGTTAAAACATTTAGAGAGCTGAATATGAAAAAAACTGAAGATTTATGGGGCATTTCGACCAATATAATTAACCATATAATCGATAGTATAGCAACTCATCTTGCTTGTATATTTAACCAGTGTATTGATGAAGGCACGTTTCCTAATTTAATGAAATTTAGTAAAATTATACCATTATTTAAATCCGGTGATAAAAGTGATCCCTCCAACTTTAGACCTATATCAATACTACCAGCTCTTAGTAAAATATTTGAAAAGATAGTCTTCAATCAACTCTTATCACATTTTAGAACTAACAAACTGTTGCATGAGAAGCAGTTTGGTTTCACCAAAGGTAGAAACACAACTGATGCTGGAGTTGCACTCCTTAAGCATATCTTCGATGCTTTTGAAAGAAAACAAGATGCTTTAGGGGTTTTTTGTGATTTGTCTAAGGCTTTCGATTGTGTAGATCACAAGACTTTATTAATGAAATTACGGCATTATGGTGTCTCAAATGATTCAGGTAAATTGTTAGAGTCATACCTCAAAGATAGAATTCAAAAAGTTAATGTCAATGGAACTGACTCTTCTGGAGCTCCAATACGCATGGGTGTGCCCCAGGGCTCTATATTGGGACCTCTATTATTCCTAATCTATATAAATGACCTTCCTTACTTCACTAAAGATCTTTGTGAGATAGTATTGTTTGCAGATGATACATCATTGATTTTTAAAACTGACAGAGGTAAAGCTGCCTTTGACGATGTAAATAGTGCTCTCTCTCAAGTAGTACGCTGGTTTACAGCTAACAACCTGTTGCTAAATGCAAACAAAACTAAATGCATTAAATTCACTATGCCCAATGTGAGGCAGGTCAGTACGCATATTAATATGTCAGACGATCATATAGATGCAGTCGATTCCACAATTTTTTTGGGAATTACATTAGACTCCCGGCTCCAATGGGGTCCCCATATAGTTGCCCTGTCGGGAAGGCTCAGTTCAGCGGCTTATGCAGTGAGGAAAATAAGGCTTTTAACTGATGTCGAAACGGCAAGACTAGTATACTTTAGTTATTTTCATAGTTTGTTGTCGTATGGTTTACTGCTATGGGGCTCTGCTGCTGACATTGAATCAATCTTTGTGTTGCAGAAAAGAGCCGTACGTGCAATATACTGTCTTGGACCTCGTGACTCTCTGAGGGAGATTTTTAAAGATATTAATATATTAACAGTAGCCTCTCAATACATTTTTGAAAATATTATGTACGTTCGAAAAAATCTAAGTTTGTTTAGCTTAAAAAGTGATTTTCATCATTATAATACTCGTAATAAAAATAAACTTGCCGTTCCGAGCTTCAGACTTCACAAAGTTGGTAATTCATTCTTGGGGAAATGTATTAAATTTTTTAATAAAGTTCCACAGACTCTTGTTGAACTACCTGTACATGAGTTCAAAATTCACATTAAAAAAAACCTTATGAAAAAAGGGTATTATAAGGTAGACGATTTTTTGAACGACAAGAGTGCATGGACTTAACCTGCTTAGCTCGCACTTACTTCATGTCTTGTAATTGTATTTCCTGTAAAAAAGGCTGACAAAGGTGACTGAGTTTGTTGCGCCGTTTCTTCTCATCACCAGCCGATATGTAGTCCCGAAGCGGTGGTAGGGTAAAGCTATATTTTGGGACGTGTATAAGTGCCCGGAAGAGGGCCTATATACTGAATAAATGAGTATTAATGAGTATTAATGAGTACTGCAACGCACACTAATCAGCATCGTAACGATATCGCTTCGCGTCAGGACAAGCTTACAAACCTCAAGCGGTGCGTGAGCAAATCGCAGTCCCGCGCTCACGGCCTATGTTCATTGCTCTTACATCTCTTTCCGGCGCCCCGCTTACTCCTCCTACGGCCTACCTGTTCATGCATATGTATTGCGTTGCCTGCCATTACGGGTTGGAAACGTCATACGGTCTGCCGTAAGCGCGGCGTTGCCTAGCCGTAGCTGAGTCGATGTACCGGAGCTGCTGATCTGCTTTAGTTACGTGATAAGGTCTGGTTGTCGGTAAGGCAGAAGGCAAGAAGAAGGTGACGACTAACGATCCGTTTCCGATTTGATGTATGCGATACATTATTTACTCCGAACTACAACTTGACAGTGTCCAATGAATAACAATCTTTGGATTATGTACCCGTTTAAAGTGTTTGAAAATTTACCGTTGACATTTCATCATCATTTCAGCCATAGGACGTCTGCTGAACATAGGCCTCCCCCAGCGACTTCCAGATTGGCCGGTTGAAAGCGGCCCGCATCCAGCGGCTTCCTGCAACCTTTACCAGGTCGTCTGTCCACCTTGTAGGTGGACATTTCATAGATGTGGTCATTCTCATTTTCATAAACTACACAAGTTTTAAAATCCATTTTTACTAGTTTTATTAGTAAATAAAAGACTTCTTCTTAACGTTTAGACCAGTTCCTGAATAAATAAAAGTGGTAAAATTTTCATTCTGTTTCAGATTGGTCTAGTGTTTGCTGAAATCATTCTTTTTCAAGAACTATTTTATATCAGGAACAGACAATACGCTAGTAGTCTACCGCCGATGTTGGTTATTTTAATAACCGTAATGATTGTTGATATCATTAGCACCATAATATTCATAGTAGCCGGACATATGGTGAGTAGCCATGTTTGACTCCCAGTTCAGGTCAATTTAGTTTTTTGTCTAAATTGACTCAGATGTGGGAGTTAGGAATTAACATGTCCAACAATTGGTGTATCGTCTGGCACAAACTGAAGTATTTATATAGTTATCAATTTGTTACAGAAACATCGTCTACTGTACAAATTATACTACTACTACAGCGTAACTTTTCTAATTGGTTTTATAATCGTCTGGACTGCATTTGTAATCGATGAAATATTGGATCTTAAAAGATTTGGAATGGACCATTTTATATTCATGTATTTGGTTTTCAATTTGTTCGCGGCTGCTCCTATTGTTGGTAAGTAAAAAACTGCTTCCGGATATCTACACTATTTTCTGTTTCTCCTAAATTAGAAAATTATTATTTTTTGCAGTGGTGCAGATATACGTGACACTCCTAGTGCGGAGCGAGCTACGGAAGCTGAGCAACACTGACGTTCAGTTCGTGAACAATGTCGCCATGTTCGTAGGCTCGGAGAACGCGTCTATACCTTAAGAAATTTTAAGTTATATAATTCACCATACCAACTAATTTCAGTTCAGTTTTTGTTGAACACCATCACGAAAATAAAAAGTTCTATGAGATATAATTTTCATAAAAAGTTTAAAACACTCCAGAGTCTGTCACGCTTTCACGGGCGATTTAAGTACGGCCATAGTCGTCAGAACAGCTGTGATGTCTGAAATGCTATCCTTTAATGTGATAAGTAATAGTTCGTTTCATGACGTTTTATTTTGTTATTTGCAGTAAATTAAGATTCTGTAAATGCTACAGACTTTTTTCTTTAATTCTTACTTTTTACCTACTCGTTTACCCAGCTCCCTAACATCAATATTATTTTTTAAACGGACAGAAAACCTTTTTAATAATAATATTTTACAATAATTACTGTAATATTTATTTTCTTACACAAAAGCAGTAAATAATTTAACACATAATAAGCTAGTATGGTTGTTATGTATGACTGGTACCTACGAAACAGAAGTGAGCTTCACCTGGGTAAAGGCACATTGTGGAATCGAAGGCAATGAGGAGGCGGACATTGCTGCAAAGTCGGCGGCCACACAAAAGACAGCGACCATGATCAACGAATTCCCGATATCATTCGCGAAATACACGTTAAGGCAACGAATACTCGAAAAATGGCAAGCGGAATACGAATCAGAATCTGCCACATCTGAGATCGCTAAATGGTTTCACTCCATCAAGGATATTAGGGAATTCAGAAAACAGTGCAGCGCGACTTTCGAGAACACCCGAATTTTCACTGGACATGGATACAACAAACACTACCTTCATCGTTTTAAAATCGTAGATGACCCTTACTGTCCGTGTGACGGCTCGACTATCCAAGATACGACACACATAACCAGACATTGTCCCGTGTTCGCCAATCTCCGATTCGAACATGAAATGACCTGCAAAAACCTTAACTTAGACCCCTACAACCCCAATGAAATAACAACAAAAGAACAACCACTGACAACATTTAATAACTTAATCACTGATATTGTCCACCGGCTGAAAAGCTAAACAACACTTAAAAAACCTTATTTGCTTGTACCCTGTATCCTTTCGCAGGAAACAAGCAAATACCCATTTGAGACCAAACTTATAACCCAATGGATCCGAAAACCAACCAGCACACGTTCCCAAAACGGTCAATGAAAACGTCAAACACTAAAAAAAAAAAAAAATAGGTAGGTACCTACTATACCTATAGTACCTACCTACCCATTTTATTTTATGTTGGATTCACCAAACTAATGTATTGCTTACCTACCTAAATAACGTCAAACTGAGGCAAATAACGCCAAAAAAAAAACATTTTCCATTATGTATTACAAAGTAACTAAGAATGGTTGGTTTGTTAAAAATTTATAAAATCTTATTTTCGTTTTGTATGACTTGTAATTTACTCGTATGACACTATCTTTTGAACATTAATAATGCCTACAGTTTTTAATTAACATAAAGTTAAAATAAAATTTAGAAAATATAAATAGACTTCTTACGTCTAATGCAACCGTCACGACAAGACATCGTCGAGAAACGAGATTAATCCAACCGAAAGTGACGGCCATGTGACGGCGCTCATGTGTTCACTGCAACCAAACTCGGCAGTTTATTTTGCTCTTACTGTCGGTCGTGGGTAGTAGCCGCTTTTTTGTGGATATACAGTGTCTGGTCATGGACTAGCGATATTCTAAGGATTGTTAGAACAACTATTCTAATACACAAATATACTACATAGTTAAGTCCAATAGCAATTCAGCGAGGAAACGCTGCCAGTATCCTCGCCTCTATGCCTCACGGACACGCCTTTATTTTTGAGTAGGTAGTTTATAGTTTAGGTTAAGTTAGTTTATTTAAAGTATTTATTTTATTAATTCTATCATTTAATATGTGTATTTTATATGAATGTATCAATAAAGCTGTAACCTAATGACAAATATATAGTCCAAACTACTTATTAGCTATGTGGCAGCCATTTTTTTTTTTCTTGAAATATTCTCTACGTGGACAAAAAAATCATATCTCCCAAAGTGTAAGCGTTAATGGTATAAAAATCGGCTTATTCGAAGCGCAAAACTCTAGTCTATCGTATAAAATTTGAAACAGGGAGTTGTTACGTTCATAATTTTAAAAAAATATTAAATTTCATGTAAAATATTTAAAAAAATATGAAAATAAACTAATCATTGTAAATTACTGTAAAAGTAACCCCGATACCTCATTTAATTTTTCCACTAGATTGACAGGGTCTGACCTAAGCTACAATACAACATTTAATTTACAGCTGTATGTCTACTAGTTTAAGAGTTATTGTTGTTTGAACATAGCCTATGCGCAAGCACAAAAGGCGTTGGTCAGAACTTTGAACAATTATTGTGGGACTTTTATTGATTTTGATTAAACTGTTAGTGTAATGTAAAAGCATTGAATAAATAAAAGTTAGTAAGAATGTTGTGTTTTAATAATTTCCGGTTAGGGTTATTGGCCCATATGGGGCAGAACATGTCTCATCTCATAAACTGTATTCTGACGATATCGCACTGGTGGACGCGGACAGGGGCAGGCTGGTGAAACGGGTGAACGAGTGGAAGCAGTCGCTTGAGAGCGGTGGTCTGAAACTTAATGTGGCGAAGACCGAGTACCTGGCCTGTAACTATACAGATCCAACGCCCGTCCGCAAAGGCGGAGACAAGGTCGAGCGCACGGACCAGTTTAAATACCTTGGATCTGTACTTCACGCGTCGGGAGACATCGATTGCGACGTCAAAGCACGCATTGCTGCTGCGTGGGCCAAATGGCGAGAGGTGACTGGTGTCATTTGTGACACCAGAATGCCGGTTAAGCTGAAAGGACAGATCTATAAGTCCATCATTAGGTCGGTCCTTTCATATGGCAGCGAAGCGTGGCCGCTACTTGAGCGACACAAGCAGAAGCTGCGTGTCATGTAGATGAATATGCTGCGGTGGATGTGCGGAGTCACGCGGAAGGACCGCGTGAGGAACTCGCGCATCCGCGGTAGCCTTCGTGTCCGTTATATTGCAGACAAACTGCAGGAGAGTGGCCTACGCTGGTAAGGCCATGTTTTGCGGAAACCGGCAAGTTACGTAGGAAACAAATGTCTGGCCATGCCGCCACCGCCAGGTCCTGGCAAAAGGGGTAGACCCAAGAAATGCTGGCTTGATGTTGTGAGGGCTGATATGCGTGCCAATGATCTCACAACTAGAGACGCTCAAGACCGCGCGAAGTGGAGGAGTAAATCAAGGAAAGCGGACCCTGGGCTCCAAAGCAATAGCTTTGGACGCAACCGGGATTGAACGTATAGATGAAGAAGAAAAATACTAGTTATTGTTTTGCCTAAGTATTGATTTTTACAAAGTACTTACCTCCTTACCGAGCTTCTGAACACTATTATTTGCAAAACTTATCGTCATAGGCATGGCAAGCAAATAGGTAAAAGCATTTTCTAAATCATACCTATTATGAAAAATTTTACAAAGGTTGTTTATAAAAGCCTTGGTTAACCTTGTTCCGTAGTCTTAAGTTTATGGTGACGAAAGATTAAGATCCCTAATGGTAAAATTTAACGAAAAAAATTAAGATTTTAATGATTTTGACGGTTATAAACCAATACGCCTCCTATCATCGCTATCAACATTTTGTAGATGGAAATTCTATGTTCAAGAACTTGTGAAGATAAGAAATATTGGTGGTCTAGATCACTGCAACAAACAAATACCTACTTCATGTAATAAATGATCCTAATCTCAATTGCAAAACATTTACTCGAGCTTTGACACACAAACCGTTTTTGTAACCTTGTATAAATTGTTGGACTAGTATGGTCATTGATATTCACGATATTTCCTTGCACGTATAGGTATCAAGTATCATTTTATGTATATATGTTATATAATTATGTTTTTGTTATGTACGGGTATTTTTATGACACATAATCAATTAAAACCAGTGTGCCGAAATCGATGTCATGTATCTATTTGCTATCAGTTCGGAAAATAGACACTGTTTCCTGAAATCGGTTTATTAAATTAACTGCCGTTAACTGAGCTGGTCGGTTTTTTTATTATTTTAAATTATAATTGGAAAGATGTGGAGACCTCGCGTAGATGTGCCGGAATTAACGAGGTGTTGTTTTTGCCTACCATTACGGTATGGGCTGCTTGGTTGGGGATACATTAAAGTGGTAAGTGAATTGATTAAATATTTCCTTTTACTTGAAGATGACTCATTGGATTACAGTAGGACCCTTAACAGTGGAGATTGGGGTTATCAGTGATGAGCCAATTCTCCACTTGGGAGACTCTTAATTATAAATTGCAAGTACTTACTGGCAGCGGAGCAAATCGTGTAATCAAATCTTAGACGTAGTTCAAGCTAGTAAACACTGTAAATAGCATTAAGGCGAGTATTAATAGTCCTCAAATGTAAACTAGTATATTGTAGTTTAAAAAGCCTAGTACTTAGCCCCGTTTGTCAGAAAAATATGTTTAAAATTTTCAAAAGCTACATAACATTCTGAGCAAATTTTATCATTTGATTCTAATACTTATACTGCTGCAGAATAAAAAAAAGGAAATCATTGAAAAAAACAAAAAACGATGCTTTTTCTCTTTCTTCTTTTTAACGGCTTTGACCGATTTAATTCGTTTAAACTACAAACTGAGCATAGGATTTTTTATTCAAACAATGGGGAGCATGCATGTTTTTTTATTTGGTCCTAAAATAAATAGTACTTAATTATAATTAATAAAACTTTAAGAATTTTCGAAAAATATTGAAAAATACCTGACTTACAGCCCATCAAAGTCGTGTGTTAGACAAGGAGATCCGATATGTACCGTGACGTCATATTACACGTCCGCCATACATTTTTCATAGTAAAAGTGGTTTTAGAAAGAGATAGATATACCTTAATTTCTAATTACTATATTACGGTTAATTTTAGCCTAAACTCAATTTTTTTTCACTATTGGCACTAAAATTTTATATATTTTCTTAGAAATAAAATAAAAACAATTTTTTTTTCATGCATGTTCCCTATTGCGTCCATGCGAAAAGTATTATTTTCCTCAATTTTCGCTACGTAAAGACGCAGCGACCGTCGTAACAGCCACTTTTCATTGCGGGCTGTTATGAACATGAATTTTTAGGCGAATAATCGTACTAACATTCGTCGAGTCGCTAATTTAGGGGCACTACTCGCCTTAAACAAAGTCGATATCCCCGTCTGTCTGTTTGTGCGTTTTGGTCATTTACTATGTAAAGTGATGGGGGGTACATTATCATTTACATAATTCCTTTTAGATTGCTTGTATTAAAAGTATAATAATACATGAATACTTCTGATATTTATAAAAAGTAGCGAATACCTCGTAGTTTCCATTGTAAATGTAGGAGGAACACTTAAAGCAAGATAATAAACAGAAAGAGATTTATATTTTAGAAAAAAAAGGTGAGCCGAAACCCGAAATACCACATTTCGGTCGCGTTTTCTATTTTTAGTCGCAATAGGAACTACATACATACTTGCACTTGGGACAATGGGACCAGATAGAAACTGTATTTTGACTACTTTTTGATCTCAGGCCTCCACAGACACGCTTTATTTGTAAAAATTGATTCCTGCTAACAAAACTATCGATAGGTGAAATAACACAGTTGTATTTATCTTAACATGGAGCAAATACTGCACTGTTGATTTAAATAAAATTGTTTTTACAATCACACCAATTATCTAGACCCAAACTAAACAAAGCTTGTACTATGGCGACTAGATACTTTTATAAACATTCAAGACTTAGGTACAAATTGCTCGTGCTCATCACACATACATTTGCCCCTTGCGGGATTCGAACCAGTAACCCTGGCTTTGTAGTCCGAAACGCGAAACACTATACCAGACAGTCAAACACAAATTAAAAACCACTTCAAGACAATCAAGTGGAATTTTCTAGTTAGAATTTTCATTTTGAACCCCTCTTCTCCCATACCTACGGAATGATGCGACAAGAGTTTTACGTTTAATAAACAAAAAACATATAAAATACACTAATGTAATCAGTTTTATACACTGTAAGCTGAAAATTTTACATTAGTAGGATTTACCAAATAACAAGTTTTTTAAAAAGTTCAGTTAATACTTTCATTGCGTTTCAGATTGGCCTACTGGTTGCCGAATCTTTTCTTTGTCAAGAATTATCATTAAATATGAACGAACAAGACGAAGAGGTTCCGCTGTCGTTGGTTATTTTAATCTTGGTAATAACTGTTGATCTGTTTAGCACCACAATATTTATATTGGCCGGACATATGGTGAGTAAGCTCATTTAGATAGAACCTAGCGACTAGCGTTATCTTTTCGCGTACACGTAGTCGTAGCTGCTATCGCGTCGCGTACGCGTAAGTCTAAATATCAGTAAGTCATTCATGGTCTAAATATAAGCAAGTATTAAAATAATTGAAGAGAAGATTCAAAGTGATAACTGTAGCACTTCCAGTGGATTTGTTACCGCGCTGGGATTTACGATTGTGTTTCTCCCTAAATTTTGATTAATTAATAAAAAATAAAAACTGGCCAAGTGCGACTTGGACTTGCGCACGGAGAGTTCTGTACCATTATTATATAATGTTCTGTGAATATTTGACACGTCTACCGTTGTTGTTAGCCGTTAATAATATCAAGCAAAAAACGGAAAAAACATAACGTTCGTTGTATGGGAGCCCCACTTAAATATTAATTATTTTATTGTTTTTAGTATTTTTTGTTATAGCGGCAACAGAAATACATTATCTGTGAAATTTCAAATGTCTACCTATCACGGTGCATGAGATACAGCCTGGTGACAGACAGACAGACAGAAAGGACAGTGGAATCTTAGTAATAGGGTCCCGTTTTTACCCGTTGGGTACGGAACCCTAAACAAGAAAACGAATTATAACAATGTTTGTGTTATGATAATAATAAAATAAATCTTTTGCAAGTAATAACAAATTTATATTTTTTGTGTATTTATAATTTTAATCAATTTTTTTACAGAAACATTGTCTATTATACAAAGTGTACTACAACTACAGCGTTACCTTTCTAATTGCCTTTATACTTAATTGGGTTTCAATTGTAATCGATCAAATCAATGATCATAAAAAATTTGGGATGACTCACGGATATCATGTTGTAGCCATGTATATGACTTTCCATTTATTCGTGGCTGCTCCTATAGTTGGTAAGTACAGAACTACTTATGGATATTTCCTTTTTTTATTTGATTCTCCTTTTCTAAATAAGTTAGCGTGTGCTGAAGCATATTAACAAACGAGCTACCTTTTGCAGTGGTGCAGCTATACGTGACACTCCTAGTGCGGAGCGAGCTACGGAAGCTGAGCAATTCTGACGTTCAGTTCGTGAACAATGTCGCCATGTTCGTGAGCGCAGAGAACGAGGAAACCGCTTAAAAAGATTCGTGTTGATTTCAGTACCCTGTTTTGCATTCTGTTTACGTTCTGAACACAATCACCGAAATATTAAATCCTGTAACATAATAACTTTAATGAAAATTTTGTAGTAGGGAATAAGAAATAAGTACGCAGGAGATGGCTGCAGCCGTGAAAAGACATCATTTCAAATGTATTAAACTGGTCAATCTCTACGTGTCTTCTCTAAATAAGTACATGGCATTAGCACATCATTAGCAGAATCTCTGTTTAATGCGGAATTAATGTAGAGCGGGATTTGAGTCCATTAAAAAAATTATAATAGTTTTAAAAACTATAAAACAGACTTTTTTAATGAATTGAACTCTTCAAAACGAATCACATGGGCCCAAACGCGAAGGTTTTACTAGTACCAAGTTGTTGAAGAGTTCTACTATAAACCTCCTGACTCGTTCATCTGATTAGCACGATGGTGTCAAATTATTGTGTTGTCACCCTATTGTTAATAAATTATCTAACATAATTTTAAATCGGTATGTCAGTTAGAAGTAGGTTAAAAACTACGTCCAACAATTAATTACTACATAGTTAGTTAGTTATAAGTAAAGCTAGTACAAGTGTGTTAAAAAAATGCATTAAACTTTTAACTGATCAAGCATATGTAAATGAGACACTATATAAATTCTGTTCGGTTCGTTAACATGAGATTTTTTTTGGCAATTGAAAGAGCATAAATTGCTACAGTTTTTAAAAAATCATGAGTGCTTTGAACCGCTTTTTAATTTTTAATTGCAGTTTACGAAAAATCTGTCGATTTCAAGGAAAGTAATTATTCTTGCATTGATATGAAATTAAATGCACTTAAAATTTGCAGATCAGTCTGTTTTTTTTTTCTAAGAGAGTGCAATGTCTAAGTCAGCACTTAAAATAAAATAAATATATATTTTTTCATTTTAAAAGTAAATAAAAAAATATTAAAACATTAAAAGTGGTGATATTTCTAAAATAA
Organism: Anania hortulata; assembly: GCA_963576865.1. Lineage (NCBI taxonomy): Eukaryota > Metazoa > Arthropoda > Insecta > Lepidoptera > Crambidae > Anania > Anania hortulata. The sequence goes on from OY756400.1 coordinate 7,747,899, forward strand.
ATAAAAAAACATTTCTTGTAAGCGGCTGACAAGCGATTTTTTTCCTGGCGGGTACAAATAGGTCTCTAAGCCGACTACCTAAAATTTTTTTTATATATCCATTTGGCCTGGACCATCCTGTATAATAAGACCTTTTTTGTTCTTGCCATCAGACTTCACGTGAATTCTAATAAGTTTGTTTGAAATAATCATTAGTATGGACTTTTCTCTACTCACTCGGGTCCGACTAACATAAATTTTATTTAACACATGCTCTGAAAAGCCTATGTCTGTAAAAGAAGAAAACAATATTAATTTTACTAGTTTGTAATTAACAAATAAAAGAATCTACTTGATACTGTTTTTTTATCTTAAAAGGTTGTTTTCACAATGCCAGCCCCTGTAATTTTAAATTAAAAAATAATTTTTTTTATGTAATAAATTTCAGAAAATATTATTTTCTTAATATTACAACACCTTAACTTGAATATTCATCATCAACATCATCAGCGTACCATGGAACGCCACAAAAAACGACTCCGGTCTATTTGCATCCAACGGCTACCCGCGTTCTTGACTAGGTCGTCAGTCCACCGGGCAGGGAGGCTTACCCACGCTGCGTCGTCTAGTATTTGGTCGTCACTCAAGAAACTTTCTTCCTTAACAGTTGTCGGCTCAAACTAACATTGTGCATCAATATCTAACAGTGGACGATGAATATGATTGATTTGATTTATTTATAGATTTTGTAGGTACTTACTTAGTTCTTCCTAAACGCCCTGTACGATTTTTATACAAAAATTCAATGTTTAGTCAGTACTAATCTATTTATAATACCCGCTATAGTGTAGATATTACACTGTTTGTCATGAATATATCCTCCTATCTGCTCGGGAAGCAGATATTCAATGCACATGGATTTTTTAAAATTGCGATATCCTACATTATTATTTAATCAACCATTGGTCTCTACGGTCACTTTCAGATATTTTATTTATTCAAATAATGATTAGAGTTTCCCAACTTAGACTTCGTGTTGAAGTTCCAGAACTCACGAGATGTTGTTTCTGCCTACCACTGAGGTATGGTTTACTCGTTTGGGGATATTTAAAAATGGTAAGTCAAACTTTTACATGTCTATAACATTTCATAGGGTTGAACTGAGATTTTTAAAATATTATATGGTGATTACAATATTGCACAAATCTATTGAAGAGAGTTTTTAGTTTAAAAAAGTAATCAAATTAAAAAAGTACTTACCTGACCTACCAGTAGGTAGGTAGGTAGGTTGTAGATAATTATACTTTTAACAGTACAATAATGAGTATTATATTGTGCTGTTAAAAGTATTATAGTTAATATTAATATCCCAACACCATCAGCGGTGTTTTTTGCCTTTGCATTTTTACTGTTCAGCTTTCAGTCTCTGACATCTGACTGACATAACTGCTTACCTACTTTCAAGAAGTTAACTAGCTTCTGCCCGCGACTGCGTCTCTGTAGACTTCAAATCTAAGCCAAAAAAGAATAAATAATCCTCCAACGGGAGCACAAAAACTAAAAGTTGTAGTATGTGTTAAACTTGGTCATTAAAATAAATCACCATAATATCAGCCATAGGGCGTCCACTGCTGAACATAGGCCTTCTCCATTGAATTCCAGATTGACTGGTTGGAAGCGGCCTGCATCCAGCGTCTTGCTGCGACCTTTACCAGGTCGTCTGTCCGCCTGTTTTATTCCGTTTCCGTTCAGCCATTAAAAAGCGTGATTGGGTAACTAACATAAAAACTTTCAAATTCATACTATTAATACCTAACTAAGATAATATACGGTAACAATTGTATTGAAATCCGCCCATTTATATCCGTATATTGTGAAAAATTGAAACATTTAAGGATGCTGTTATTTACAAATTAACAACTTATTTTTAGACGTTTACCTACTTTTTAAACTTTTCAAGGGATTGATCTTCAGAGGTAACTCTGAAAGGCATGAAAAGAAAAAAGAACTTTTCTGTCATTTTGACCTCATAATTTATTTTATTCGTCAGTTGTACCTAAGTAGATACGATAAGTACCTCCTCTCAAAAAAAAAATCCCTTTAATTAAAACATGGTCTAAATACATTTTTAATCTCATGTTACAACGTAGTCGACCAAACGAGTTTATTATTAATACAGTGAAGTTATAAAATACTGGATGACACTAGGTACATTAGACGTTATTTATAGAGCCTTAAACAGCGGGTCAATCTATCCAAAAAGTTAAAGGTCATTGAACCGATGTTCAATTTCAAGTCCGACACCTATCAATATCAATTGAGAAAATTTGACGTTTTGTGGTTGACTAGCTGTTGTCTGTACATGCAGAGTTCAATACAAAAAGCAAAAAGAGCTATAATAACTAACTGCATTATGAGCTTTAGCTGTAGCAACGTAACACGTCTTTTTGCTCGGAGTGCATGAGTTTATATGGTGACATTCCCCAAGGCTTCTCACATAAACGAGAAAAGTGGCGAGCGCGCTCATGTGAGAGTGTACAGCAGACATAACAATGTACACTTTTGGCCTCTATCCTATTATCAGCTAAAATTCCCTATTATGTTCAAAAATATCTATTGAAAAGAGAAACAAACACTGTACTGTACACTGGACGCCTCACTCGACAGCTAGGTAGAACTATTTCTTGGTAGAACAGCTGTTGTTGGTACTCCATTTTGGTAATTAGGACTTTAGACAAGGGTACGACGCTGTTTAAGTTGACAGTTACTTAAGGAGTCATTATGATGTTGTTTAACTTTAATTAACGTTTATGAGTAAACATATTTTTTAATAGACTAACTAGAATAACTGTGGCTTAAATTTAATTAACGTTTATAAGTAAGGCCGAATTATTTCTAGCTTTTACTATTGGTGCCAAAGTTTAAGGTATAATACAATTTAATATAATATTGCTCCGATTATGTTACACATGTGTTTTAAATAGGTATACTAAACAGATAATCATCGACCCTGTTGGGCAGAATAATAAGGTATTTTGATAACACCTTCATCAGACATCACAGACGATTAATGGTAATGAATGGTCAAAAATTACCAATGATCGCCTTAAGGGCACCTTAAGATAATAAGTATTTGGTTTCAGACCGGTCTCTTCATGTTCGCCTACTTACTGGTTGAGGATTTAATACGAATTACAAGTAGAGAAGCTTACAGTGTTCCCGCAATAATGGTTCTCTTCTTATGCGTGGTGATAATAGACCTAATATTTAACATAATGTTTATTGTGGCTGGACATATGGTATGTGAATTGCATTTCTTGAATGTTTATCAACACTCTTTAATTAAGTATACCTTCCCGAGCCGACACCCGCTACGGGTATTTTTACAAACAGCGCCACGTACCCGCTACGGGCATGCACTTAAAATGCACTTTAGTCCTTTTTAAATGGGGTAGCACCAGCCGGTTTCTATACCTATCATTGTTTGCTGCGTTAAATTAGTTAGAAGGAAGATTGAAACAGACTTACCATACTAAAATTTGAACAAAGAACGCGTCAGGCATAAGGTTTCGAGCATTTGTAAACAAAGGCGCCGCGATGACTCATCAGTCGGCCGTCTTTGAGATCGTTGTGTTTGTGATATAAGTGGATGATTGTTTAGATTTTGCTATCGAACAATGGATATATTTGTACTAACTAAATTTATAAACATTATGAGGAGGTTTTGTTTGATACGTATACGAACTTATATAAAATTGTGATAATGTCGTCGATCCTGACTTTGCGTGTTCATAATTTTTCTGTATTTTTTAAATAAATAAATCCGTTTTTTTAAATATCATAAAATAGAAGAAATCTTGACGCATCTCAAAATATATGGTGTTATAAGTGCCACTATAGCAAATCTCCATAAATTTTAACTAGAAAAACCGGAGGTGTGCACTTCCGGTGTACGACAAATGCGGTGACACGGGTTTGGCTTAAGCAAGGGAGGGGGTGGCACGATGCGGCGCGGGAAGGGGTATATAAGGTCTTAATTTATAACTTAGTTTTTCATAATTTTATATGGGCTTGTTAACAATAAATGATCGGAATACAAAAATGAACTTATCTAAAACTAAAATATATTTACTCTAAAGCAGGGCTTTGAATACCGCAAAAAATCAGGTATCGTTACCCTCAGCTTACCAAGATAACGTTAATAGCCAAGGTAACGTTATGCTTGGTAACGATACTTGGCCGGCCTTTTACCGGTAAACTGACTTAACGTTATTGATAATTTTACCGGTAAATGGTACCGTTACCAAATTAATACTATTATTATTATTATTATTATTTATTCATTGAACAAGATTACATTGATCCAGTTTGTTAGTAATTCTTAACAGCTATGTTAGTAAAAATATATTTAAACGAATTAGGAAAAATAAACGTTTCGTTACAGTTGCTGACCAACGAAGGCTTTATTTCACCTGTTTGGTCAGCAACTGAACGAAATGCTTAATTATAGGAGAGTCACATCTCTCTGCAACGGTCTTCAAGATACTGTTTGAGCTTGCCCGTACTCTGTCTAGTAGCGAAGCAGTTTTCTTGCGTAAGACTGCAAAAAAGCCGTCGGTATGCGATTGAGCGAACATTATAAGATTAAACGAACTTACCTTAAGTGAAGTTCAATCTTAATTATACGCAGCTGATTGTTTGAGATATATTTACGAGTAGTACCGATGTTCTACAACAGCGTCGGGTCACAATGTTTTAAAGCTGGAAAAGAAAAAACATTTATCCCTGCAAATGGCAACATTTGTTGGTAATGTCATTACGTTTAAAGACAGCCTTATGAGCAACCCTGTAATATACTGGGATAATACAAAGTATTAGTGGGTGGGTTTTTGGGACTGTCATATCTCAAACAATCAGCTGCGTATAATTAAGATTGAACTTCACTTAAGGTAAGTTCGTTTAATCTTATAATTATACTTGCTGATTGTTTGAGATATATTTACGAGTAGATGTTTGAAGTTCGGTTGCGAATAAGTTGCTTATTAGTTTAGAAAATGCCAAAAAACATTTTGAAAACTAAGTACAATCCGGAGACGTTTGATGGCAAATCAAAACAAAAAAAGGTACTTTTATTTAATCATATCTTTTAAGTTTAGTGCTAAGGCTGAGTAACTAATGAATTCACGTAGAATGTCTGAAATTCTGAATGCGTCAAGAGTAAAATTACGTTCCATTTAGGTCTCACATAATATACTGCACAAGCCAGGCCACAAAATAATAACTAGTCTATTACGATAGTGTTACATCACACTTTTTTTTTTTTTTTTTTTGTAAATATATTTTTATTTTATTATCTGATTATAACAACAATGTCCATTGTTAGCAAATTCCATAATTGAGTGATTAAACATCGAAAACAATTGTTCCTGAAGACCGGTTGTAAGACAAATATGTTGTTATAAGTACTGTAAATACTTATTTCAATAGTGTTCTAACAAAAAAAAAACAAATAAAAAGATTAAAATGAATATAACGAAAGGAGTATATTATAAATAAAAAAAAAAGCAGGTGCGCAATCATAATATCTTAGCGTATGATTACAATTAATATTTTTACTAAAGGTGGCAATAATGATTAAAAATATTTATACTTTAAATGATAAAAGTCTTTGACTGCCACAAACTAGACACAATAGAAAATCTATTGTTTGCGGCTCCGCGTAGCGCTCAACGTGTTAACAATCAATTATTATATTCTTTTATTTTTTATCTCAGCTAAGGCCGGTAATCTATAGAATCAGTACGGGAAATTCCAAGTAACTGACCTATGTAATTAAGTTGGCATATTTGTTATTGTTGAGGGTTCATCCTGTAAAAAGTTTTTTTTTTTTTTTTTTTTTTTTTTAATTGGTTAAAAACATTAATCGTTATGCATTATGCAACTTTTAATCTAGTCACTTAATGAATGGGTGACCGTGGTCAAACAACTTCAAGTTTAATCACTTTAGTCACTTATTGGATCAACCTCAGGTTTGGTCACTAAATGGATGGGTGACCGGGGTTCTAGAAACCTCAATTTTGGTCACAGCTGTACGGATGACCATAGTTAAGATACATCCTTATTGCTACCGAATGTTAATATTATGGAAATAATATTGCATAATTTGGTTGAAAATATCGATTGAATTCAATACGGTAGCTTATGCTTTATATTTAGCAAGATAGAGCGTATAATCGGATCATAAAACCAAATATTTTATCAGTTGATAATATTGTAAACTAACAGAAAAAAATGTTCTTTAACAGACTCAGTTATAGCTTTATTTGAATGCAGCAATGTAGGCATAATTTTAATAAATGTAACATTAAGTTATAATGTGAAAGAATGTGTTAATTTTTTTAAATTTTTTTTTTTTTTTTTTAATTTTTTTTTTTTTTTTATTATTATTATTTTTTTTTTTTTTTTTATTTTTTTTTTTTTTTTTTTTTATTTGCTATGGTAGAAAATATTATTGAATACGTTAAATGTATTTATCAGTTCGACATCTGTTTTAGCTCTATATTGCCCATCTCTTATTTTTATTGACTGTTATTGGGCAGTCAACGGGTTAAGTGTTTACCAACAGGGAATGGTTCTATCTGAGACATGTTTCTACATGTACAGGTTAATTATGGTATCTACTAAAATGTCTGGTTACTAGGCTTTGTTTTTGGAATTTACTTCCATATTTTTTATTTATACCTAATTGATTTAAATTAAGTTTTCTACATGAATTAATTATTTGAAGTACAATTAATCTTAATGTATTATTTTCCATCACGCATTATTGTCAAGATTGTCATCTTCTTTAGTAATTAGTAATTACAAGAATACTTTGTTCAGAAATTTAGTTTCAATATGTCATATTTAAGGAAATTCAAGCCCTGACATTATGTAATTTTTATCAGGACAACAGGTATTAGACTGTTCCTGTTTTAGTGACTTAAATGAAATTATAAGATTAAACGAACTTACCTTAAGTGAAGTTCAATCTTAATTATACGCAGCTGATTGTTTGAGATATATTTACGAGTAGTACCGATGTTCTACAACAGCGTCGGGTCACAATGTTTTAAAGCTGGAAAAGAAAAAACATTTATCCCTGCAAATGGCAACATTTGTTGGTAATGTCATTACGTTTAAAGACAGCCTTATGAGCAACCCTGTAATATACTGGGATAATACAAAGTATTAGTGGGTGGGTTTTTGGGACTGTCATATCTCAAACAATCAGCTGCGTATAATTAAGATTGAACTTCACTTAAGGTAAGTTCGTTTAATCTTATAATTATACTTGCTGATTGTTTGAGATATATTTACGAGTAGATGTTTGAAGTTCGGTTGCGAATAAGTTGCTTATTAGTTTAGAAAATGCAAAAAACATTTTGAAAACTAAGTACATTCCGGAGACGATTGATGGCAAATCAAAACAAAAAGGTACATAATTTTAATCATATCTTTTAAGTTTAGTGCTAAGGCTGAGTAATTAATTAATTCACGTAGAATGTCTGAAATTCTGAATGCGTCAAGAGTAAAATTACGTTCCATTTAGGTCTCACATAATATACTGCACAAGCCAGGCCACAAAATAATTAGTCTATTACGATAGTGTTACATCACACTTTTTTTTTTTTTTTTTTTGTAAATATATTTTTATTTTATTTTTTATTTTATTATCCGATTATAACAACAATGTCCATTGTTAGCCAATTCCATAATCGAGTGATTAAACATCGAAAACAATTGTTCCTGAAGACCGGTTGTAAGACAAATATGTTGTTATAAGTAGGTACTGTAAATACTTATTTCAATAAAGTGTTCTAACAAAAAAAAAAAACAAATAAAAAGATTAAAATGAATATAACGAAAGGAGAGTATCTTATTAAAAAAAAAAAATGCAGATGCGCAATCATAATATCTTAGCGTATGATTACAATTTATATCTTTACTAAAGGTGGCAATAATGATTAAAAATATTTATACTTTAAATGATAAAAGTCTTTGACTGCCACAACTAGACACAATAGAAAATCTATTGTTTGCGGCTCCGCGTAGCGCTCAACGTGTTAACAATCAATTATTATATTCTTTTATTTTTTATCTCAGCTAAGGCCGGTAATCTATAGAATCAGTACGGGAAATTCCAAGTAACTGACCTATGTAATTAAGTTGGCATATTTGTTATTGTTGAGGGTTCATCCTTTAAAAGGGTTTTTTTTTTTTTTTTTTTTTTTTTAAATTGGTTCAAAACATCAATCGTTATGCATTATGCAACTTTTAATCTAGTCACTTAATGAATGGGTGACCGTGGTCAAACAACTTCAAGTTTAATCACTTTAGTCACTTATTGGATCAACCTCAGGTTTGGTCACTAAATGGATGGGTGACCGGGGTTCTAGAAACCTCAATTTTAGTCACAAATGTACGGATGACCATAGTTAAGATACATCCTTATTGCTACCGAATGTTAATATTATGGAAATAATATTGCATAATTTGGTTGAAAATATCGATTGAATTCAATACGGTAGCTTATGCTTTATATTTGTCAAGATAGAGCGTATAATCGGATCATAAACCCAAATATTTTATCAGTTGATAATATTGTAAACTAACAGAAAAATGTTCTTTAACAGACTCAGTTATAGCTTTATTTGAATGCAGCAATGTAGGCATAATTTTAATAAATGTAACATTAAGTTATAATGTGAAAGAATGTGTTAATATATATATATTTTTTTTAATTTTTTTTTTTTTTTTTTTTTTTTTTTTATTTGCTATGGTAGAAAATATTATTGAATACGGTAAATGTATTTATCAGTTCGACTTATCTGTTATAACTCTATATTGCCCATCTCTTTTATTTTTATTGACTGTTATTGGCAGTCAACGGGTTAAGTGTTTACCAACAGGGAATGGTTCTATCTGAGACATGTTTCTACATGTACAGGTTAATTATGGTATCTACTAAAATGTCTGGTTACTAGGCTTTGTTTTTGGAATTTACTTCCATATTTTTTATTTATACCTAATTGATTTAAATTAAGTTTTCTACATGAATTAATTATTTGAAGTACAATTATTCTTAATGTATTATTTTCCATCACACATTATTGTCAAGATTGTCATCTTCTTTAGTAATTAGTAATTACAAGAATACTTTGTTCAGAAATTTAGTTTCAATATGTCATATTTAAGGAAATTCAAGCCCTGGCATTATGTAATTTTTATCAGGACAACAGGTATTAGACTGTTCCTGTTTTAGTGACTTAAATGAAATAAAAGTAATCTCTAAGATTATATTTAAGGTGATATACCAATAATTACATATGTAGGGGTACCTACTATGTTCTTATTGTGAATTTATCTATTCTTAATTTTGAGAAATGTCTGTCTTAATGGTAATTTAAAAGGGATATTTCAATTTTAAGAAATTGAATAGGTATAATGATTTTGTTAGATTATGATCAGAACTTTTAAGTGATTAGAAGCAGTTCCATAGCATGTGATAGGGGTCACAGCGTTAATTTATTTTATTATCATAAATATATAAAAAACAAAAGATCTATTGAAATTACTAAATTAGTATTAGGTAAATGATCATCACATAGCCTTTATGTTAATTCAGCGGTTACAGAAGTCTACCTTAATAAGGTTTTATTACATTAATTTTTTATAGTCCTCAATTAATCATAACAAGATATTCAGAAGGTCAGCCAAAGAAAAGATGGTTCCACACATATAGCTTGGGCTCGACTGGAAAAAGACTCAGCACAAAAGGCTTAATAAATAATAAATAAATAGTTATATACATATTACTAATCTTACAGACTTTTGTCCATCTTATACTTATTTCATATCGTTATGATGGAGGACTGAACAAATCAAGCGTTCCCAATAGTTTTGAAATGTATCTTATTTTGAATAATGGTACTTATGTAAGTACATATTAATAAATAGGTATTCTTAGTACATTACATTGTTTACCACAATGAAGTAAAGGAAAGGAATTTGGAATATCTAGGTTATTATTTAATTAAATAATGTAAGCTTAATATTTTAAGGGTTTTTATGGTACTTCCATAACACCTTTACTTTTCAATTTGTTTGTGGCATTAACTTTGGATTAGGGTTAATAAATTTTAACCTTAAGGATTTCTATGCAAAAATTCTTTGACATGAAGTATAAGCTGATTAGATGGCATCTGATTTGTCACAAGCTGGATTTATAAACGTTGTCTTGTCAAAATCCTTGTTTCACTGCAATTTTGCAGGACTATTTATTTCTTCCAAGAATTGCATAAGTGCAATAATACCTTTAAATACTAATTAATTAGTAAAAGATTGGGTTAGTTATATAATTTCTTGATAAATTATTCAGTAGTGCAACTTCATTATCTGACTATGGTAAAAACCAAGAAAGGGTTATTTTGGAGTTTTGACCCAAACAATGGATTCATTAGCGCAATGGCTAAGACTTTATAATAGAGATTTGTGATTAATAAGATGGCCAGTGAAGTAATCCATAGCTTTGATAAGTAAGTATCTGTATCTCTATTGTAACCTTCTTTCTTGAGGTAAAGGGCTTTTCACAATAATTCCGGTTTGAATTTTCTATCTCCATCCAATCCCTTAGGAACTAGTTAAAACCATCTTTGTTTATTTGTAATAGTATTTATCAGATATTAGCACTATTGTCTGACAATAATAATATTATAGTGATGTGTTGATTTTGTACAATTGGTTTTACAATTTTATATAGTATTGTTTCATACTGTCATCACATCAGCTTACAGTGCAAGATTTCAAATAATTTGTATGATTTTTCATTTGTTATTTATGTAATATAACATTAATTGCATAGCAATAGGTTAGTTAATATAACAAGTGAGCCTGCTTGTTTGTCCATAATTTCGTTTTATTCTCTTAGTATATTAGCGCTTGTTTAATAATGAGTGAGCCTGCCCATTTCTATATACTGTCTATTTGCTTAGTAACAGTAGGACTTGGTGTTTCAAAATGAGTGATCCTGCTCATTTGTCCATACTATTTGTTGTCTCATGATAGTAGCGCTAGTTGATTGAATTTGAGTGAGTATGCTTGTCTGTCCATACTATTCTATCCACTTGGTGGTAGCGTTAGACATCTAATATTTTTGTGTACTTGTTCAAATTTAATTTTCATGGTATTGCAACATATACTGTCATACTGTCTTCCCGCTTTGTGAAAGCGCTTAATGTCAGGTCATTAGTGCACCGGCTCAATTTTTAGTTTTCCTGGTATTGCAACATACTGTCTATCCGCACTGTGATAGCGCTAGATGGCAATTAATTGGTGCACTGGATCAATTTCCATTTTCATGGTATAGCAACATACTGTCTATCCGATAAGTGATAGAGCTAGATGTCAAATAATGGGTGCATTGGCTCAATTTTCATGGTATTGTCTATTGCCCATTATGTCTACCCAGGCGTTTGAAGTTTATTTCAGTAGGTAATTTGTAAAGTTTTCTCAACACCCAGCCATTGCGTTTCCACTTCAATTTCATTGATATAGACTGAAGCCTGAGGAGGCTGCTTCAATATTTTCTACGTGAGTCTCCATACTTGTGTCATGGTTTATTCATCTTGCTGTTTTCTAAATTTCTTAAGTTTTCCTTATTTTCATAAATTGTATATTTACTAGGTATCTTCAGTTTTGGGGCGAACTGGAGCTTAAACTTGATAGCTCTGTATTTCATTCTCAACTTCTATTAAGTTTTTTAGAAGAAAAAGTAACAAGATTATAATTTAAAAATGACTTTTAGGTTAGATTCTATCAATCAATTATACGTTAGGTACCTAAGTAATTCCTTCATAGGAGAATACCTATAATTCACAAAAGGAAGTAAAGTATTTGATTGTACATACCTGTAACTGGAACTAATGAATATTTATGTTGATTCCATTAATATAGCGTTAAAAAACAAACCATTACCGCGCCTGATTATGGCGCTCATCCCTTGTTGATTTTTGGCTGAAATTCACTATAAACCTTATTGTAAACACAATCCACATAGAGAACTGTATAATAGCATTCTAAACACTAACTTTTAAGCTACAAATAGAGTAAATAATAGTTATTTTACACATTTTATTGCAAGGACTACGTGCCCGCGCTGTCACAAACAATCGTAATGACATTACCAACAAATGTTGCCATTTGCAGGGATAAATGTTTTTTCTTTTCCAGCTTTAAAACATTGTGACCCGACGCTGTTGTAGAACATCGGTACTACTCGTAAATATATCTCAAACAATCAGCAAGTATAATAAAAGTAATCTCTAAGATTATATTTAAGGTAAAGGATTATTGGTATATCACAATAAGTACATATGTAGGGGTACCTACTATGTTCTTATTGTGAATTTATCTATTCTTAATTTTGAGAAATGTCTGTCTTAATGGTAATTTAAAAGGGATATTTCAATTTTAAGAAATTGAATAGGTATAATGATTTTGTTAGTTTATGATCAGAACTTTTGTGATTAGAAGCAGTTCCTTAGCATGTGATAGGGGTCACAGCGTTATTTTATTTTATTATCATAAATATATAAAAAACAAAAGATCTATTGAAATTACTAAATTAGTATTAGGTAAATGATCATCACATAGCCTTTATGTTAATTCAGCGGTTACAGAAGTCTACCTTAATAAGGTTTTATTACATTAATTTTTTATAGTCCTCAATTAATCATAACAAGATATTCAGAAGAAGGTCAGCCAAAGAAAAGATGGTTCCACACATATAGCTTGGGCTTGACTGGAAAAAGACTCAGCACAAAAGGCTTAATAAACAATAAATAAATAGTTATATACATATTACTAATCTTACAGACTTTTGTCCATCTTATACTTATTTCATATCGTTATGATGGAGGACTGAACAAATCAAGCGTTCCCAATAGTTTTAAAATGTATCTTATTTTGAATAATGGTACTTATGTAAGTACATATTTATAAATAGGTATTCTTAGTACATTACATTGTTTACCACAATGAAGTAAAGGAAAGGAATCTGGAATATCTAGGTTATTATTTAATTAAATAATGTAAGCCTAATATTTTAAGGGTTTTTATGGTACTTCCATAACACCTTTACTTTTCAATTTGTTTGTGGCATTAACTTTGGATTAGGGTTAATAAATTGTAACCTTAAGGATTTCTATGCAAAAAATTTTAGACATGAAGTATAAGCAGATAAGATGGCATCTGATTTGTCACAAGCTGGATTTTATAAACGTTGTCTTGTCAAAATCCTTGTTTCACTGCAATTTTGCAGGACTATTTATTTCTTCCAAGAATTGCATAAGTGCAATAATACCTTTAAATACTAATTAATTAGTAAAAGATTGGGTTAGTTATATAATTTCTTGATAAATTATTCAGTAGTGCAACTTCATTATCTGACTATGGTAAAAACCAAGAAAGGGTTATTTTGGAGTTTTGAACCAAACAATGGATTCATTAGCGCAATGGCTAAGACTTTATAATAGAGATTTGTGATTTATAAGATGGCCAGTAAAGTAATCCATAGCTTTGATAAGTAAGTATCTGTATCTCTATTGTAACCTTCTTTCTTGAGGTAAAGGGCTTTTCACAATAATTCCGGTTTGAATTTTCTATCTCCATCCAATCCCTTAGGAACTAGTTAAAACCATCTATGTTTATTTGTAATAGTATTTATCAGATATTAGCACTATTGTCTGACAATAGTAATATTATAGTGTTGTGTTGATTTTGTACAATTGGTTTTTCAATTTTATATAGTATTGTTTCATACTATCATCACATCAGCTTACAGTGCAAGATTTCAAATAATTTGTTTGATTTTTCATTTGTTATGTATGTAATATAACACTAATTGCATAGCAATAGGTTAGTTAATATAACAAGTGAGCCTGCTTGTTTGTCCATAATTTGTTTTTATTCTCTTAGTATATTAGCGCTTGTTTAATAATGAGTGAGCCTGCCCATTTCTATATACTGTCTATTTGCTTAGTAACAGTAGGACTTGGTGTTTAAAAATGAGTGATCCTGCTCATTTGTCCATACTATTTGTTGTCTCATGATAGTAGCGCTAGTTGATTGAAATTGAGTGAGTATGCTTGTCTGTCCATACTATTCTATCCACTTGGTGGTAGCGTTAGACATCTAATATTTTTGTGTACTTGTTCAAATTTAATTTTCATGGTATTGCAACATATACTGTCATACTGTCTTCCCGCTTTGTGAAAGCGCTTAATGTCAGGTCATTAGTGCACCGGCTCAATTTTCAGTTTTCCTGATATTGCAACATACTGTCTATCCGCACTGTGATAGCGCTAGATGGCAATTAATTGGTGCACTGGATCAATTTCCATTTTCATGGTATAGCAACATACTGTCTATCCGATAAGTGATAGAGCTAGATGTCAAATAATGGGTGCATTGGCTCAATTTTCATGGTATTGTCTATTGCCCATTATGTATATACTACCCAGGCGTTTGAAGTTTATTTCAGTAGGTAATTTGTAAAGTTTTCTCAACACCCAGCCATTGCGTTTCCACTTCAATTTCATTGATATAGACTGAAGCCTGAGGAGGCTGCTTCAATATTTTCTATGTGAGTCTCCATACTTGTGTCATGGTTTCTTCATCTTGCTGTTTTCTAATTTTCTTAAGTTTTCCTTATTTTCATAAATTGTATATTTACTAGGTATCTTCAGTTTTGGGGCGAACTGGAGCTTAATCTTGATAGCTCTGTATTTCATTTTCAACTTCTATTAAGTTTTTTAGAAGAAAAAGTAACAAGATTATAATTTAAAAATGACTTTTAGGTTAGATTCTATCAATCAATTATACGTTAGGTACATAAGTAATTCCTTCATAGGAGAATATCTATAATTCACAAAAGGAAGTAAAGTATTTGATTGTACATACCTGTAACTGGAACTAATGAATACTTAAGTTGATTCCATTAATATAGCGTTAAAAAACAAACCATAACCGCGCCTGATTATGGCGCTCATCCCTTGTTGATTTTTGGCTGAAATTCACTATAAACCTTATTGTAAACACAATCCACATAGAGAACTGTATAATAGCATTCTAAACACTAACTTTTAAGCTACAAATAGAGTAAATAATAGTTATTTTACACATTTTATTGCAAGGACTACGTGCCCGCGCTGTCACAAACAATCGTAATGACATTACCAACAAATGTTGCCATTTGCAGGGATAAATGTTTTTTCTTTTCCAGCTTTAAAACATTGTGACCCGACGCTGTTGTAGAACATCGGTACTACTCGTAAATATATCTCAAACAATCAGCAAGTATAATTTCCGATGCACTGCAGAAGCGAGGCAAGCCCAACAGCGCCCTGAACCCGTTGTTATACTGAATACGCAGGACGTTCAGCGATTTCTGAGTGTAGGTGGTCCAAAGGCTACCCGTGTACAGGTTCTGACAATACGCTTTAAACAGCGTGACCTTTACTTGGTCAGTACAGCGAGCAAACCTGCGTGCCAACATATTGCACCTCACTGCTAACGCTCTACGTTCCCTCTCGATATCTACATGGTCTTTAAGCGTAACACACACAGAGAGCGTGCGCGGGACGGCGACGGGTCACGACGGCAGTACGGCGGGTCTATTAACATAGGTTTAAATGGGCGCCCACAGACAGCGAGCGTGCGCTGCCGTTCCAGCGGGTCGTGCGCGGAACGGGTCCCGCGCGGCCCTTCCGCCGTCACAGATAGGCGGCGGGCGGACGGGTGGTGCGCGGGTGCGGCGGTCGTTACATTTGTCGTGATACACGCATTCAGACCAAAGCGCTCACACAGAGAGCGTGCGCGGGTCGTGCGCGGAACGGGTGCCGCGCGTATACTACGACTGTTGTGTTATTTTACAAAAAAATATCATTTTTCGCTATGGATTTGAATGAAAAAAGTAATTAAATATGTGAAGAAATAAAATGTTTGTACGAACTAGGCTAAACTCAAGGTTGCTGTACTACGGTCACCCATCCATTTAGTGTCCACACTTGAGGTTGCTTAACCACGGTCACCCATCCATTTAATTTCAAAACTTGAGGTTGCTTAACCACGGTCACCCATCCATTTATTGACCAAACTTGACGTTGCTTATCCACGTCACCCATCCAGTTAGTGTTCAAATTTGAGGTTACGTAACCCTCGGTCACCCATCCATTTTGGGACCAAACTTGAGGATGCTTAACCACGGTCACCCATCCATTTTGGGACCAAACTTGAGGTTACTTAACCATGGTAACCCATCCATTTTGTGTCTAAACTTATGGTTGCTTAACTACGATCACCCATCCATTTAGTGTCCAAGCTTGAGGTTGCTTAACTACGGTCACCCATCCATTTTGGGGCTATACCTGAGGCTGCTTAGCCACGGTCACCCATCCATTTATTGACCAAACTTGACGTTGCTTATCCACGGTCGCCCATCCATTTAGTGTTCAAATTTGAGGTTACGTAACCCTCGGTCACCCATCCATTTTGGGACCAAACTTGAGGTTGCTTAACTACGGTCACCCATCCATTTAGTGTCCAAGCTTGAGGTTGCTTAACTACGGTCACCCATCCATTTAGTGTCCAAATTTGAGGTTGCTTAACAATCGTCACCCAAAATATCAATGTCATAAAAGTGGACCGTGGTTAAAGAACCTTAAGTATGGATACTAGGATGGGAGTGATGGGACCGTGGTTCTGACCTGACCATTGAATGGGTGACCGTGGCAAATCAACATTTAGTGACTAAATGTAAAAGTTATCGTGTTAAAGAAGCTTCATATTTTATATGCGTTATTGACCATAGCACAAACCCGAGCCGCGCCTTCGAATCGCTCCAAAACCGCCGCCGAACCGCTCCGCGCACGACCCGTTCTCTGTGTGAAGACGACGAACCGCGCAACTCACGTCGGAGAAACGACCCGTTCCGCTAACGCCTTCTGTGTGTGTTACGCTTTAAGGTCGTCCGTAATGTAATGTCCGAGATATTTAAATTGATAGACCCTGTTTAACTTTTCCCCATTCAACGAGAGTTCTGGTACTTCACTCGGACATTTACTGGCGGCCTTAAACACCATGTATTCGCTCTTTTTTACATTATAAACCAGTCCATGGTATTCAGCGTACGCTTCACAAACTCTTATCATTTTTCTGAGTGCACCCATCTATAAGTACCGTTAATTAGCTTTATTAACTTTGATCTTTTTCTTTTAATATTTATACATTATGTAAAGGAAACACAGCCACGGTAATCAAGAATACGAAAGAAGCCTACTATTCTAATTTGTTGTAAAACTAACCGCACGGGTTGGCAACGACGGTTTTAGGTAACGGAAAAAGTATCGATACTCAATTATAACGTTAATTTTTTACATTATCGTATTGGTATCGATACTAAACTACCGTTACCTGTATTATCGTTACAATTTTAACATTATGAAAATATTGTTACTTAGCGATACTTATAGTGTGAACAGGGGCGTGCATTGGTTTCAGATGGGGGTAGGCTGTAAGTGAAAATTGAGTAAGTTTGCGTGAAACAGTAGGCGATCTCGCGGCAGCCTAACATTGGTTAAATTGCACAGTAACGATTTAAGTTGCGCGCTTTAGTAAGGAATAAGTACAGGTAGATGACAAAATAGTTACAATACATTTATTGTTGAATACGTAATTAATAATTATGGTCAGCTGGTCTGTCAGTTTTTTATGAAGGTAGGCTCTGCATAATAGCCTTTATGGGATGCACGCCCCTGAGTGTGAATTTGGTAACGTTAACAAGCCCTGCTCTAAAGTTAAAATATTTATATAGGTAAGTATTTAATTATTATTTAGCACTTAGTTTTTTATTAATAAATTATTATACATAACTTGCTAGCCCTTGCAGGGCGCAGTGGTGTACAATTGTTTACCGTCTGCTAACCACACATGTAATGCAATAAATAAACAATTTCATTTGATTTGATTTTACAGCTACTTAAAACAGCTGATGACCAGCTGACATCGGTTTGTATTAAGAAGTGATTGTTTGAGATTTGATCTTGGTCACATAGTACCTAAATCTTGCTGTATTTGAGCAGTAGAATACCCCCTAGAAGGAAGTTAACTAATAAATGAGAACCATAAATCCCATCCTCCCCCTCTTACCTTAAGAATAGGTTTACATACTTATGTAACTCCCATGACCGTTCTCTCTTCTCCAGCTACTTACGCCTCTTCACCACTCTGCCCACTTCTCCAAATCGTTCACAGTGAGGGCCGCACGACTCTGGAACTCGCTTCCCTTAGATATTAAACATTCGAAATCAAAACTTTCTTTCAAAAATATTTCATTACATAGTTGCATATTTTATTTTATTTTATTAATAGTATGTATGTTTATTTACTTATTATTTATTTATTTTGTGTATTGTATTATATTTATCCAAATATATGTGTATTTTATTAAATTTAATTTGCAATATCATAGTTTGTTTTGAGATTTAGTACCAATTACAATTTATTTTGGACCTTTACCGCACCCATTACCTGCTTTCTGCATGACCCAAAGGTTGGCTGGTACAGAATGCCCTTGGCATTAAGTCCACCTGTTGTACATTTTTAAGTTTGTGCAATAATAAATAAATGTATAGGCGAAAGGGGTCGAGCACTTAGGTATAGGGGAACCTGTTGAACTTCGGCACTACTTATGTGTACCTAGGTCAATGGGGAAGCACAGGCAAAGCTAATCTCAGATCAGAACAGCGTGTTTAGTTTTTTTTTAATAGACTTAATCATTGGCAGAGCAGTGATTCTGCCCATGCCCAGTATTTTCTTGAATAGTGTTTACAATAAATAACGGGTGTTAAGTTTTTATTGCTTTTCATGGATTCGGTGAAGGCTACTCTTCCCGTAGAAGCAGGTTTCATTCAAGACGCTATCGGGTCAAAAGCAAGTTGTCTTACTGTTGAATACAATAAAATTTTAATAGTTTCAGATCTTTAACACTTCACCATACATTAGAACACAAATTACACCAAACTTGCACTGTAAAGCTCTTTAAATGAGAAATAAAAACCATTAAAATAGATCGACCATGTATTTCGTTCGACTACCCCTAGTGACTGATTAGGTTCTTACGTGTTAATATTATTTTTAGTTTTTTGAAGTCGGTTTATTGATATTTTTGTTTTCAGAAACACCAACAACTGTTCAAAATGTACTACTACTACAGCATAGTGTTTTTGGCCACTTTTGTGACTGGTTATGTCATAATGTTAGGGTTTTACTTCTACACTTATAGGAACTCTGCATCGTACATATTATTATGGTTGACAATCGATACGTTATACATAGCAGTCCCCATAGTTAGTAAGTACAAATTTTATTTTACATAAATTAGCTTGTCTCGTCCCACCCCTGGGCTCTCTTTCCTTCTTATCTTAGAGTTGAATTTTGATATTTTTTGCAACCGCTTGGTCACGTAAGGTTGCATAGTTTGACCATGCTTGCAAGATAAATAAATAAATAAATATGACAACATCACATAGATTGCTTTGATCCTGAGGAAGTAGCTAAAGCACTTGTGCTATATAAATACGACGGTACCGGTGACAGAAACAACGACGGTACCGCAACACGTAGACCCGAGACAACATAGAAAAGTTCATTTTCCACATTGACCAGACCGAGAATTGAACCCGGGACCTCCAACCTCTGCCTCTCGGCTGTGAAGGTCGTCAGCAGATGATGATGACTACTCGTACGTAGAAAACACACACGGAATTTCTCGTTTGCAAGAACTTTGGTACTAAACCGTTTAATTTCTTTTTAGTCTGTTGTCGCAGAATATAATTTATAATATTGGTTAAAATCCTAGTCACTGGTCAGTTCCATTTTTGGTCAAACACTTATCTTCAATCAAGCACTTGCCTTCATAAAGTAAACGTGTTCACAGAATTGGCGGGCTACCATTTTCTGTCTAAAAACACAACTTGATTTATTAATTGTTTACCATTTGCCAAAAGTCTAATAGAAATAAATGTAATATTCTATTGAATCTTTCATTTTACCCGCAATTAAATTGAGTGAAAGAAAAATGTTAGACTGTATGGACCCGACTGGCACTGGTACGAATGTGAAAATTAGCAGAGCTAATACTACCTACCCTCTGAGTTGTGAGTATTATTTTTTCACTTGTTCTTTCAGTAGTGCAGATCTACTTGACCCTGCTAGTCCGGAGCGAGGCTCGGAAACTGGACAATAACTCCAGTTTCCAGTTCGTGAACACCACTGCCGAGGCTAGCAACCTCGTGGGCTTGAATAACATTGAAGATGATGCTGCAGAGACACAATAAACAAGTGAAAAACAGAATACCAACCACATTATTGCCAAACTTATGAAACCGCATATACAGTACTTTCACTATTACTTTTTTTCTTACTACATCTACTATTTTTAACAACAGATAAAAAATAATCAAAAATCCTTTTTTTAGGTAGATTGATTAAATTACTTAATCTGAATCAATGACAACGCTGATTAAGTATATTTTTAGTTTATAAGAGACTGAGAGTGGTCGTAACCAATACTTATTTGCATAGATTGTAACAACTTGCCAAAAGTACAGTGAATGACACTCCAGCATTATTCCTGCCACCAGCCAGCAACCCCTCGAAAAATTAGATCTTTCGTAATAAGCCCACATTTTCGCGTGTCGGTAAATAGATCTGTCTTATACTTATACTAGTTATGAAAGAGTTATACAATAACGTAATTATTTATGTAATGTTAAACAAACTAGTGAATATGAAAGAAATGATCACTATACTATTTATTGTTGAGACTTAATTTAATCTTCCTTAAGGTCTTGCATGACCTATGACGCCAGGAGTGGCCCATTCAGTTGCCGGCAAGTCACCACCTGTTAATTTTTTCACTCTGAGACTATGAACCAGGCAGGTGACCGGTAGTCTTTATCAGTAGCCCAGAACCCAGTCCCTCCATCTTCCTTCAATAGACCTAATTAATTTGTCACTAGCTGCAATAGTTCCTGTACACGTGCTGGGTATAATCTCTGATGACATCCCATGATGTAGTTAGAGATTGGATCCAGCAGTTCACTTTCAGGTTTGATTTTTTGTGCTTAAATCGGCCTCTACGTGTTGGATCTGTATCCCCATGCAAGCCTTAAAGGACCGGGTCACTTTTGGCCCGTGAACTTCTAAAGAGCATACAAATAATAATAAAAACTTTATTTGTAATAAATGTGGTAGGTACATAACATAGGTGTTCAGGGTTAGTTTGATCATTGCACATTTAGCTAAATGTTAGCATACAAATCTTAAGCTAGGGTATTGTAATTTAATTATGTCACAAAATATTCAAAAATCACATTAAGTATATCTTACATCATTTATTTAAAAAACTCATTAATGGTGGTCAAATTAGCATTAACCATTTTCGAAGTACGGGAGCTCTTTTATGTTAGTCGGGATTTTACTTTACATTTTTATGCTAATTGCGTAACATGATAACACTATGTATTCACATTACGTATTCGTATACAACAATATGTATTCAGAATTACTGATTTCTGGAGAAGAGGTATTATTCTGTCGCTTGAGGACTTCAAGGCCTCTATTCAAACTTCTTGGTATACTCCTGTTGAGGAAATCACTATTGGTACTATTGTAACAATGATTGTAACTGTGTGTGCGTGTCGTTGTTTTTTTAATTCTATAGCAAGATCTTAATATTTCGAAAGGAGTTGTCCCAAAATGGTTTTATATTCGCCAATATTTTTAACCACGGTTCCCGGAACCACGGTTCACGGTTCATAGGTATTAAAATATTAGAAAATAAATAGAATAGGTAATTTCAAAATATATAATATGACATTGACAAGTATAATAATCTGTTCGTTATTTTGAAACCCGAAATCTCATTAATTTTGACTCTGTAAATAGTATACTAGTGAATTTGAATTAATTATATAATCGAATTCATTAAACAATTTAATGACCACTGACATATTAACAGAATTGACATTGTAATAATTATTATTTCTCATTCCTAAGGTTGTTATGTTTTTTTGCATGCCTACTACTAAAGGTATAATACTGTTGATACTATATTGTAAGGTCTTTATGACATACCAGCACCCGTACTGTACACAGTTTTAAGCAAATAAATGATTTCTATTTCTATTTCTATTTCACGATATGTTATACATATCTAGATAGAGCAACCAAAAGGTAGCATTTGTTACTAAATCAAACAATTTTAAAGACTTCCGATTTCGAGAAAAACAATATATATAATTAAACTTTTTTTTATCATTAAACATGCATAAAACAGCAACAGGTGTAGGTTGCCTGGTTACTATTTACTCAGTATAAAAAACAACCTCAATAGAAAAAGCGGACAAGTGATAGAATAAAGTTTGAATTACTTAATCTTAGCGTTTAAATTTGTTTTAAGTATATTTTCATCAACAAATAAATTCATATTTAAGATAATAGTATTACTTAAATATTTTATTGTGTACCTACCTAAGTAAACAAATAATTATGATAACTACAATAAATTGCATTTTTTATAAATAGATACTATTGCAAATGTCACCAAAATTAAAGCGAATAGATACAATAAACTTATATTAATTATTAGTTGTTTATTTAATAACTGTGATTAATAATCTATTACCTACAATATTCAGTACTGAAAACAAACATTATTGATGGCTGGCGCAAATGTATTTTCTTAATCCTTTATCCGATTTTTCAACAGCAGATAACATATTTAAAGAATAAGTTTGACTTATTGTCAGTTTTCCTATAGCAAATGTGTCAAAGCGTCAATTTTATTCGTCGGGTAAAAGTTATCTGGCGATTGAAAAATTTGCCCTAAAAAAACTTATAATCAGCTGTACAACTTTTTCCTATAGTATAGTAAATTAACTTTTAAATGTAAAAAAAGACTTAACTTAACTTAACCCGTGAACATCCAAGCGGTCTCATGAGACCGCATAACAATGGATTTTCTGTCGTGTCTCGTTTACGTATGCTTGATCAGAATAAACTCTTTAGCCTAGTATTAGCACGTATTTATATGTGCATGTGTTTATATGCTAAGTCAAAGCGTAAGTAGTTTGCTTTAGTAACCACTAATGCTCATAATAGATGCTAGTGCAAAAAGCCGCAATTTAGTTTTTTATTCAAAAGGAGATATGAAGTCAATATAGGTATACTAGATTTCATTGGTAAGGTTGATTTTTGACTGATAAGTTAAAATTTATTATCCAATTCAGGTAATTGTATTTGGTGCTTAGATTTTAAAAAATATGTTTTGCGCGTTTATCTCCGAACCACTATTTTGCAAGTGCTGCAAAGGCATTTAGCACTATTTTAACATTTCACGATACCACTTGACACGCAGTTGTTTCTGGTCTTCATGCAGTAGCCATCGAGTGTAAAGCTTTAGAACCTTAACAGATGCACATTTAAAATGTTTTGCACTTGGTTCATTGGTTCATTCCAATAATTTTAAGACAAAGACAAAGACAAAGAAAAAGACAGTCACGAAAATTTGTTTTCAATTCCATTTTTCGAATTCCATAATTCCTTTTTTTCTGTAAGTGGCTAGTACCATAAACTTTCTGTTACTTACTTTGAGATGTATCTAGTTACACTGGTCGGCGTTTCAGTTTGGGGAAGTGATATTTTTTTACGTTTTCGATACTGGTCCCTTTCAAAAAGTTGCTGTATTTGAGCAGCAGAATCACCCATTATACATAATTACAGCATAATTATTTTAAATAAAATATTAAGTAAAGGCAGACAATAGGCTAGTTTCCTGGGTCAAAAAAAGATTATTCCATTTAGTCTGTCAATTAGATTATCAAAAAATATTGGACTCATATTTTGTCTTTTGTCAATCAAACAAAAAATGACGAAGATAAAGCGCATCAAAGTGAGCACGTGACGTCACGCCTTGCTAAAAAGTGTCGCAAGGCGTGACGTTACGCGGAACTTTAACGGCCTATATCTTCATATTTTTTTGTTTGATTGAGTAAAGATAAAATACGTGTCCAATATTTTCTGTTAATCCAACTGACGGACTAATTAGATTTTTTAAGGAAACTAGCCCATTATTCCGATCTCTAAAATTAAATTGTATGACAACTAATTTATTTAGCGTTGACCTAAATATTGCTGGACTTAGTGACGATAGTATTTTGGAGGTGTATAGTGTTTTCGCCGGTTGCTATAAACACAAACGTACTACGACTGGCCTGTGCTACGGAGGAGCTGCTCCAGCATGACTTTAAGGAGAAGAGTTTTATTGTTTGCATATTTAAATCTTGTAAGTACCAGTTTAACCTACCTATTATTAATAAATCTACAATGTTTTCTTTGATATGCCTTTTAAGGGCTGAACTTTTATGGATTTTATTTTATTACAAATCCTAACAGCTAATTGGTAATTTAGAATTGGGGAAGAAATATTTTTTTTTAGTTTCCGATGTTCATCCTTCATTCAAATTTGTTGTATTTGAAAACCAGAATCAGCTCATAAGGGATTTTGTATAAACAATCTTGTATATATTATATTCCAGTTAAGGCAAATACCCTTCGCTAAATCTTACTAATATCGTAAATGCCAAAGTTTAGATGATTGTTACAGAACGGCTGAACGGATCTAGATAAAATTTGGCACAGAAATAGATTATAGCCTAGAATAGCAGATGGGCTTATTTTATCCCGGAAAAATGTATGGTTTCTCGAGAGGTTCAAAATAACTGTCATTATTATAGATGTCGCTTCAGTTCTCAAAAAAAAAATTAAAGTGAAAAAAATATGTTACTGTGTCTATTGCCTGCGACGTCCTTTTCGTATTATTGGCAAACCATAGAAGTCAAACTAAAGACCACGCGAACGAAAGCGCGGGCAACAGCTAGTGTCTCCCTATGTACATACTTACGAGTTTATACTCGTGACAGTAGGTCGTGGGTTCGAATCCCACCGGTGGCAGTTGAAAAATTGTATCAAGTGAAAATATTTTCCTTGATATTAATGTTACTAAATTATCGTGAATGCAAAAAATAATAAAAGGTTTAAATTGATTTATCTTATCTGATTGTTAAATAGTTAATATTATTTCTTACGGTTGCTTGTGGGTATAAAATCGAAATAATTGATAAAAAAACGCTGTCTTACTAACAGCTAAACACTTGAAGAAAATCACCAACATTAATATGTCCTCTGTAGCTCAGTTGGAAGAGTACTCGTCCGGATAGCAAAAGGTCGGTCTTATGCCCAACTCGGCACGTTCTCCACTCGACACGCAAGTTATGTTAAAGAACATCGTGTCGAGTTGGAAGTTTTTGTTAATATTGTTGTATTTTTCTTGCGTGTCGGTTGAGAACGTGTCTTGTTGGGCATAGGCCAATTCGTGGGTTCGAATCCCACCAGAGGCAGTTGAAAATGTTTTTTTGCTTGCCTGTTACTTGCATGCTTTCCTGTTACTCGTTTCAAACATCTTATTAATAAGAAGTCACATTATCAACAATTTACTACTATACGCTACTATAGAATAGAATACTATCTAGGGCATTCTACTGAAATCTACTCGGTTTAGCATATTTTTCTCAAATTTGCGTGTTGTTTTGCCAGGCATACTCCGGGTTAATGATCAGCCCGTACAGCTATGATGTGTACAAAAGCCTTAGGGCTGATTGGGTCAGGGACGCCACGTCAGTGGGCCAGGCCTCGGATGTGTGCAATATCACCATATACATCTTAGATATGAGCTTCAACGCGGGGCTTATATACGGTGTACATAAGGTTGGTCTTTACTTTATAGCCACCTTTTACAAGCAATACTAACTTCAGACTGTGAGAAATAAAAATACTGACTTTTTATTAAAAAGTATGGTCTGAAATTACTACGACCTTTGCAAATGAGATAAACTATCATAAACGGGAGTTTAATTGCGTCGAGTTCACAATATTTTTTTGTACAAAACGAGAAAATTAGGAGCATGACGTCAACTAATTCAGTTTTTGCGTTTTAATGCTTTAGGTACTTATGTTACTCTATTTGTTGACGACCGTTTGGTGTAGTGGTAATTTTATTTTAATGTATGTCGCATGAAAATCAAGGGTATTCTCGCGAAAACATACGTTTTGAGATACAGCATTCAAAATATTTTAAAAAATCGTTATGTACTCCTGATTCTTTGGTATTTATCTAGTCTCGAGTTTAAGACATACGCTGTAAAGCTATATTCTTCTTTTGTAAATGCACGTGCTGTAAATACAATGAGACTATCAAATAAACATCACTCTTTATACCAGACACAATTTAAATGTCGCTGTGAGTATAAAGCGAGCGTGATAATTGATGTACGTAATTGTTTTAGATTAACAGTATGAACCTTGGCAGCTTACAAACATTACTAAAATAGTTCCCTGAATACAATAAATAATAAATTCCCGGTCGGTCAATGTAGAAAAAATAACTTTTCTATATTGTATCGGGTCTGGGTGTTGTGATATGGTTACCATAGGATTAAAACAATGTATGTGATGTTGCAGGTACAATATTTATTTATTAATAAAAATCAAGACTCAGAACATGAGTCAGACCACGTTATTTTTTTTCGAGCTTTAAATCGTCTAGTGGAAATTGCTGCGGATGGAAAGAGTCTGTTAATTGTTATTTTTTAAAATGTTTTACTTTTCTCAATATTTTTCAAGAAAGTTTATTTTACGTCAAAATAACTATAATCTGTGCACCCATAGAACTATAATCCGCGTAACTACGCGCTAGGCCCACCGGGCTTCCAAGATTTATAGAAGTATCAAAGTCTTCTTTGCAGACAAAATACTTATTGCAATGATAAAAATGTATGGAATTAAATACGGCCTCGCATAGGTACATTTTATCTTGTAATGTAAACACACTAAGTATTTAAAAAGAGGCTGACCTGAATAGTGACCGAGTTTCTTGCGCTGCTTTTTCTCGGCGCTAGCTCACAATATTTTCCCGGAGGTAAAAAATAATTGGGACGTGTAACAGATCTCAATTTAGGCCTATTTACATAAATAAATTGGTTTTATTGGTTTCTTTATGAATATTTTTTTATGAATTTTAATTTTTTTAATGTTGGTGTTTTTTTATGAATATGTTTTTTTACAGAAAATAAATAAATATGTAAAATCATTCTATAATTACGCTGTCTCTACCACCCTGGCGATGGTGCTGGTGTTCGGTCTAGAGGCGGTAAACTTAGCCTACGCGAAGGACAACCTGGCCGTATTGCTCGTGTTCGGATTCGCAGGCCTTTGTAAGTGCACAATTTACTCCACATTAGACGCGGACCATACTCTGTGTAATCTAGACTGTGGTGCGGGTAGGAGGTTGTAAAGACAAAATGTATGGCGTGGTAAGTAACCATACAATGCCATACATTTTGTCACAGCGTCCAGTCCAGGGCGTTTTTTTATATTTTATATATATTATATATATTTTATAAATTTTATATTCAAATATCTCTAAAATTTACTTAACTATAAAATAATAATTTATATTACAACGGCTCATTGGGTAAAAGTTCCGGGTTTAATTCCCGGTAGGCAATTTATAAAACGTCTCGTGTCTAGGTATACTGAAAGATGGCTATGCATAGAATCTTTTTAGTGACTTTGTATAACACGGTTATTAAATGGAGAAGTGCATTAGTCTATTAAACTACAATTAGTATACAAATACTCGTATTAAAGAAATCGATTTCGAATAAATTACGCAATAGTATTTTAAATCTATATCATGCAGTGTAATTTATGTATTTATTAAAATTTTAATAAACATAATTATACTTTTTATTAAACCATGCATCGACCACATTTAAAAGGGGTCTGTTTTTTTAATAATTTCTTGTTGATTCGATGTTATAAAATTGTATTTCCCCTAATCGCTGTCCCCTAATAGGGGACCACGAATGTATACCTATAAAGTAGAACAAATTGTGGTCCACGAGTAGGTAATAGTAACGTACTAACAAAGTGTAGCATTACAAGTTGAAATGCTACATTTTGGAAGAGGTTAAAATTTTCAACTCTAACGATGATCATTTTTCAGTTATTCAGGTCTACCTACTGGTTCTCGTTTGGAACCTACTTAAGAAGCTCGAAGAAGACGGCCCTAACGCCTACGAGAACTATTAGCTGCATCAGATCACTAATGGACAGACCAACGGAGTCGTTTAGTGTAAATACTCCCGGTTAAAGAAAGATATTTAAATTCTTTAATCTAAGTCCAATATAATAATGCATTCAAGGTTCTGTTGGGGCTGCCCCGCTTCTGTAGCGCCTCAGGGATGTTCGCTGAAGGGCGCGTGGATTGTTTATAAACAACCATGCGCAAGCGCTGCAATGCAACTCCCTGGTGCGCAAGGTGCGGGCCAAACCGAACAGTATCCTGCGCGCTTTCGCCGAGCGTTTGACTACCAGTACCTACGTGTATCACTGTGACATGAATATGATACATGTACGGGCATGTACGGGCTAATGTTTAAATACTTTTTGAAATTTTTTACTGACTATTGCCTGCGACTATGTTCGCGTTGTCTTTAGTTTATTTATAAAGGATTTTCTGCGTAACTTCCTTAAGTATTATTTTTAATATGGACTCAATCCCGCTCTATATGCAGAACGGTGATCCGTGTAAAGTAGGTTATAGCCAAAACTGTTATTGTGATTAAGTGAATTGTATTTATAAATAAATACCCAAAAGTGTTTATCTTTTAACATCAACACAAAATAAATAATTTCTATTTTTACGATAATTGAAAAATTTGCTGGTAATGGTATTTGTGCATTTTTTGAATGTACAATAACACTCGCAATTAAGCATTTTGGGTCCTAATGTATTAGTTAACTTCATTCTAGAGGTGACGGTGGTGTATTGTATTTTGTCAATTTATCATCATTTCAGCCATAAGACGTCCACTGCTGAACATAGGCCTACCCCTATGACTTTCATTGGGGGATTGCCAATACTCGCCACTCTTGGCAGGCGGGTTGGCAAGCGAAGTTTTTTTATAAGATTTCGCACGCAGACGCTGCTGCCCGTCGCGCTAGAGGATTTATTTAAAGCGAGTAAAATAGAGTGTGACAAACAGTATTTCACGCGAGCGAAGCCGCGGTCACTGCTAGTCATTTTATAAAGTAACCTAGACAGATGCCATTGCATCATAGTTTTTAAAATAAAAGGAATCAAGATTTTTGAATTTTGGCTCCTTGCTTGCAAAATGTTGTTAATGTGCCTCTTCTGCTGTGCCCTGATGTTACATACGTGCCGAGGTATTTTATCTCTTCGACTGTTTGGATATTAATCCTATCTACTATCTTAAGTAGCTGGGGGGCATCTGGACGTATTTGCCAGTTCGCGGATCAGGATTTTCGGTTTTGTGTCATTGATTTTTAGTCTAACTATTAGAAGGAGTTCCTTGAGTCAAATAAAAATTACTTGTAGCTGCTTGAAGTGTATTTCTATAATCATTAAATCGTCGGCAAACGAAAGGCATCCATGTAGAAATATTTTTGATTGATTGAGGTGAAGGAATAGTTCCTTTTCTTCCAGAGTTTTTAGAACGTCGTCAATTAGAATCGTAAAAGCGAGGTGACAGATTGTCTATCTCCTTGTTTATCTCCTTTACCTTTGTCGATAAAGCGTGTTTGTTATCCAACAAACCACCTTATGCATGTTGATTCATTCATGCATGCTTTTATGATCCTGTTGGTAAAAGTCTTATAGGTCTTGGACACAAGGATGTCTTTAAATGCATTTAAGTTCACGGTCAAAGGCTTGTTCCATATCGATGTATGTTTTTGTGCCCTCCCGCCATTTCTCATCGATAACTCTATGAAGAGTGAAAATATGATCATCAGTGGATCCTATTTTCCATAGAGGCTACTTGGCAGTTTTTTGTTATTTGGTCTAAAAGAGACAAAAGAAAATTGGAGTATATTCTATAACCAGTACAGCATATAGAAATGCGCCTGTATTCGTTTATTGTTTTCGGGTTAGTCTTTTTTTGAATTGGGACTTGAACTGTTCTAGTCCAGGCTGAGGGGATTACATTGCTTTTCCATGTATTTCTAAAGTGCTTCATCAAATCTGTGAACATCTCATCGGGTAGTGCTTTGAACAGTTCCCTCACTACTTGGTCAATTCCTGGAGCTGTGCCATTTTGACAATTTCTTCGTTGTCACATAGTGTAGATGTAAATAAATAAATAAATAAGTGTGATTGTTGGAACTTTTGCTTTTGTTAGCTCATTTTCCTAGTTAAACATTGGTATTTATGTAGTCTTCTTTCTGTACTTTTCGGAAGTTTTAAATCTTCGGTAAAAGTTGTAAGTAGTTTTCATACACTGAGAGGGGTGGTATGTCATATAAGTCGTTGAAAAAAGCTTCAAATTAACGGTCTTTATTTTTTGCACTATGTTTTAAATGTAGTCGGGATGTTTGATCACGCGAATTCTGTTTTTTTTGCAGGGACTTTATGTTGTAATAAGCTCATAGTTTAGGTGCCTGCAGTTAAAGCTTTAGTTTACTGCAATCTTAAAATTGTCTTCTTGTTATTGGAACGTGCCTGTCTTGAGAGTTGGGATTTGAATGAGTCAGTTCGCCTATAATTTGTTTGTGGTCAGGGCTTGAAAACTATGGTCTATTTTCATTCTGATGTAAGTATGTTGATATTGACAAGATAAAATTTAGCAGCTGCAATAAGGATGGCCGCACCATACCATACCATTATAATTTTTTTACTTGTTGCGCTAGTAGTATAATGGCTGGATATGCTGCTTTTTGTTGGGTCACTATACTTTGAAAATGTATTCAATAGTGACCAGATATGACCTATGGAATTTAGCTTTTTGTATTACACAAGAAACAACAATGTTTTTGGGCTCCTCTTTTTGCTGTGCCTGTGTTGCATGTGAATTTAAGTGTTTGGTTGAATGTGGCGATGCTTCACAGCAAGCGTATTGTTGAAACATCGGCAACCATCATCAGCAGTTGTTTTTTTTCGGCTGGCAACAGTGTTGGTTTTCTGCGGAGCTCCTGAAACGGCGCAATTGAGAGACGTGAATCTCTTTTGTGAGACGTACATATTCAACCGTTTGGGGTCGAAACTTTAGGCCTATGGGGATCAAGTGCCCACAAACTCTATAGTGAGATATCTAAGCGATTAGCTGAGACATTCCATGAAACAAAGGCTGGCTAATACTTGTGTCAACGCATTAAGCTTAGCCATTCAGCTGTGCATCGTGGCTAGACTTTTGGGCACCTTTCTTCCAGACAGCGAGCTCAATCAGATACATATTAAATTATAGGTTTTTTTCAAATAAATAATAAAGTATCTTAATTTGTTAATTTTATATTTTGTATTTTCTTTATCTTTTTTAGGGTTAGCGTTGAGTTTGTAAATATTTAAGTACCAAATTGACGTGATGATAGAAAAACAATAAATAAATGCTCTCCCTTCTTACAACTAGGTACTTACAATTGTAATAATATCAAATATGATATTTCACCCGGCTAGCGAATGGACGATACTAATTGCATACCATAAAAAATTACATTACTCATTTTGATATTTTTGTTTTCAGAAACACCAACAACTGGTCAAAATGTACTACTACTACAGCTTAGTGTTTCTGGCCACTTTTGTGACTTGCTATGTCATAGTGTTAGGGTCTTACTTCTACGCTTATAGGAACTTTGGATCGTACACATTATTTAGGTTGACAATCGATACACAATAAACACGAAACAAGATTAGTTAGACTATTTAATTTAAAACTTTACAGAATTATTCCTAACGATAAATGAATAAACAAGCGTTTCAGGATTTTTGAGAAGTCAACCCCTAAATGGCGAAAAAAGGGTCAAAGTTTGAAAATTAACATGGGTATTGTTTCTATGGTTTATCGGGTCACTAATTACGAAAACAACAACGATTTAGAAATCCAACGTAGCGGACGTGACCAATACCATCTCTCCTGTTGGGGTGCCATTTTTGGGACGTTTATTATGTAAATGGCAGCAATTTTGAAATTGTCGACATAATAATTATTGCATCCAACCCTTAGGTAGGGGGATATATCTTTAGTAGGGGGGTGGCTGGTATCTTGACGTGTCATTGCACTCGTACATTCAGTGCAAAAATTGGGTATGGTAGCCACGTTGCACATCGCCTACGCCCATGAAATAAGCAAAGTTGTCATCGTAGCCGAAATCGGTTAAGGGAAATATATATAGGGGGATAAAATGTTGTATTTCAGTTATCTATTTAAAAAAAAATGAAAGACTGACTAATTGTTGATATAACAACGCACAACCTTATCTTTACAGTGTAGACATCCATTAAAGAAGGATTTTTGGAATTTCTAGCCCTAAGGGGGTAAAATAGGGGATGAAAGTTTTATGAAAGTACATCAGTTTCGAAATAACAATCTTAAAGTTTTGTATTT
This sequence comes from Anania hortulata, assembly GCA_963576865.1. Lineage (NCBI taxonomy): Eukaryota > Metazoa > Arthropoda > Insecta > Lepidoptera > Crambidae > Anania > Anania hortulata. The sequence continues at coordinate 7,780,502 of OY756400.1, forward strand.
ATGGTGACGATTGAAAATAAATTCATGTTTTACAGCGTTCTTGATTATTCCACCCCCAAAGGGGTGAAAAAGGAGATAAAGTTATGCCTTGAAAGTCCTTCATTTTCAAAGAAGAAATCACTAAACATATTATTTAAGTTTATGGTAAACTTACGCATCTTGAATTGAGAGATACAATGTTGTATTTGAAATTCGTTTTTCCACATTAATAATCACCAAATATACTTATCCCGGCTTATGTTTGCAAACTAACCCAACACACGTTATTTTCACTCGGCTGCCGAAGTAGGGTTATATTTCAAGCGTATGTAGGTATGTGTGTTTATAACTCTTTGGCACGCTCTACAGCCTAACCCGTTTGATGTATTCCGACGTATGAAATGTCATTAGATTAGTCTCAATTCAAAAAGTGACATGGTACTTATAACCTTTCTACTACTACTACTTATTGTTTTATAACTTTTTTTCAGCAAAGAAAAGTTAGGTACATATAAGTGCTAACAGTTTATTTTGCGAAATTCCAACGGAAACGGTGATACACTTATAAATGCGGTTCAGCCGCCATTAAATGGTCTTCTTCACGTCTGCAAGACTTGAATACTACAAATTAAAAGTCGCCAAAAATTAAATTAACCGATTAAGATCATTATGCAATAGATGTTGTCATGGGTTCAGAAAAAGACGTATCACCTTTCATTCAGAATAAAAGTACTGTACCCGCGGAACAAAAAAAAAAAAAAATTTTAGATGGTTGTCCGGAATAACAACTCAGCCGACTGACATGAATAAACTGTAACATGATGCCTAAAGTACATAGAAAAGAAAAAGGACCGAGGAAATGTAATATCCCAAAAAAAAACTGTTCCTGAGTTGTCTTAAGCACCTTTTAAGTAATTGTCGTAATATCTAACAAAAATAGCTTCTATGTTTAGTATTGTAACAACTCGATAGATGGCACTAAACACATTTTAAAACGCAGTATCATTTTTTATTATCAGACTAATAAGTGAAGTGCGTTGATGTGTCTGGCGCTTCAACCTATACAATACAGCATTGCGATCTATTAGCTTAGTGCCTACAAACATTGTTTTTTACCGCTTATTTGTCTGTGTTAAGTTCTATTTTAACATTGTAATTTGATATAATTTATATTGTTCCTTATTTTAATAATCTAGATAAGCGCGAGCGAAGATGCGGGAAAATGCTATTTTTAATATTGGTTAAAATCCTAATCACTGGTCATTAACATTTTTGGCCAAACTATTATCGAGCAAGCGCTCTTGCCTTCATAAAGTACCTAAACCTACCTATATATCTATTCACAGTATTGGCGGGCTACCATTATACATTTTCTTTCTAAAAAAACAACTTGTTTCGTTTATTGTTTACGTTTTGTTAAAAGTCTAATAGAAGTAAAAGTTAATATGCTATGGAATCTTCGGTTTATCCGCAATGGAATGAAGTCAGAGAAAAATCGTGGGTACTGAGACGAATATAAGAATTAATAGAGCTTATAGTACCTACCCTTACTGAGTTGTGAGTAACATTATTTTGTCACTTGTTCTTTCAGTGGTGTAGATCTACTTGACCCTTTTTGCATACATTTTACGATTGTAAGATTGTAAAATTAGAGACCAGAGGCTTAATACCCGTAATTTGACATTAGTCGCAATCCGGTGTCGATCTGCTCCCAGTAACAATACGATCAAAAACGGTATTCTCGTAAACTTTTGATTTGACGTAAAATTATCAGAACTAATACAATACCACTGAAAATAGAGCAAAAAAAAAACTAATTTTGATTTTTTCCTTTTTTAGTCGCATTACGAACTATAATTGCATTTTTTGGGTTTACGAGAATACTGTTTGTGATCGTAATGTTACTGGGAGCGGATCGACACCGGATTGCGACTATTGTCAAATTACGGGAATTGGGCCTCAGTTGGTTTGACATAAATACGGTACAATGACACTCAAGCATCATTGCCATAATCTGCCTGCAACCACTCGAAAAATAAGATTTGTCGTAATAACTTGCGTGTCGGTAAATAGATTTATTTATACATATACTAGTTATGAAAGAGTTATTAAAACAATAATGTAATTATTTATGTAATGTTAAACAAACTAAGTACCTATCACAAAAGCCGAACTTGACTTTTAAAACAAAATGAAATTAAATAAATGAAAACTCTACTATTTATTGTTGAGATTTAATTTAATATTATACTTACGTAATAAATTACAATTAAAACATAATTATTGACTTGTATGTTCTAATTAAAATATCACATGCAAAGAAATTATAACATATTTTTAAATAAAAAAGTGTTTAGGTACTTATTTACATTTATACATGGTGCGCTGTTGCAAACAGAAAATTTAAAATGATAGATTAGATGCACAATATTGGACATCATATACATTGCTCTGATCCTTTGTGTTACAGAAATCAGAAACAACGACGGTACCACAACACCCAGAGCCGAGAAAATAGAAAAGTTATTTTTCTACACTGACCGACCGGGAATCGAACCCGGAACCTCAGAGACAGCGTCACCAAGTCCGGTAAAGTCGCCTATCGTTTATGGAGATCGTCAATCACAATCACCATCGCAATGATGAAGGGATGCGTGTGAGAGTCCAGCCGAAACTGTTTAAACGCAGTAAATCAGCCAAGCGGTAGTATGAATTATGTACTATCGATAATTCTAACAATATCAGTATTCAGTAATCTGATATTTAATTTCGAGCCATATCTAAATAGCTTAAAAATGCATCAGACATCACACCAATTTGATATGGTCTCTCTTTTTTAAAAAATAATTAATGCATCCTTGTGTTACGAGGTACTAGACAATGATTTTTCGGGAGCGTCTCCAAGCACAGCTAGACCCAAGCCAATTTAGAAAAAGTTATCTCCTAAATTGACCCGAACCGGGTATCAAACCCAGGATTTGCGTTCAAAGCGAATAACCGCTGCGTAGTTCGGGTGGCCAAAGTTTTGTAAGAAATTGAAAAAAAATTCCAATAGGTATGACAGTTCAAAATTTTATATCAGATTACTTTGGCACTTACATAGTATAAATATTCTTAAACTGTGATTACTATAGGCGGAATTTTAGGTGATTATTACACATCACCGGATGCGCGGAAGCGTGAATTTTTCTTTATATGCTCCCGCGCATCGACGCATTGTCAGTGAGTTTTACTGTTTTTTCTGTGCAAAGCAAACAGAGATACAACTATTCTAATTATAATCTAAAGATAATTGCACCATTACTACCAGGGCCTTACCATTACAGTTAGCTCCTAAAACAGTATTACTTGACCATGTTTTTTTTTGTAAGTTTGACGTAAAAGCAACACTTTTCATGTACTGCTTTGAATTCATATTAGGCCCTGCCTGGCCTAAAGTGAGTATTTAATGCCCCAACTCACGGTCACATCGCGTACCTCGAAGATGGTACCTTACAAATGAGAGGGTACGGACGAACGGACGTATCCTGTTACACAATAACAACGTTGTTTGGTATCGTACTAGGGTTGTAGACTCCGTTGTTTTCGACTTTTGCTTGTCCGTTGATGATCTGATGCAGCTGGTTTTCATATACGTAAGGGCCGTCCTCTTCGAGCTTCCTGAGTAGACTCCAGACGAGAATCAGTAGGTATATTTCTATACCTGAAAACGTTAAAATGTTATGCTTTGATAAAGTTTTAATAACTAATGTAATAATAATACTAGCACAGTGATTTATTATAGCATTTGTAAAAGATACTGAATAAAACATTTTCTTTTTTTCATTTGTACAGCCCAAATGAGTAATTTCTTAAGAGTAACCCAAGCGAATACCTTAAACATACTTAAACACTTTTACAAAGACGCATTGAACCACACACCAATTGTCATGGGCTCTCAAAGCAAGGAACTGTATCCTTGTCAGTGGGTGTCAATTTTTATTCGTGGGCACCACTTCATCATCATCAACATCATTATTTCAGCCACAGGACGTCCACTGCTGAACATAGACCTACCTCAGTAATTTCCAGATTGGCCGGTTGGAAGCGACCAGCACCGCCCACTGCCATTTTAGCTTGCTAATCCGTCGGGCTATGTCAGAGACTTTTGTTCGTTTACAGATCTCATTTCCTTGTCTTATGTACCTGTTTCCTAAATTTTCGCAGCGGGAATTGGACTCGGGAATTCACCTTAAGTGTGCACGAATGCTTTTTGAGGCTTATTTAGTATCTGGTGCCAGTCTCACTGGCCAACAACACAATGTTCGCTCCGAGTAAAAATATCTACCAGCGCTAGACTGGCATTTACTTGAGGCCATCGCCACGCCATCCAGCTGCTGGCTTCGTATAAGATAACCTTCATGTTCCTCAATTTATCTGCGAGTACTAAATAGATCCGTAAGACTACATACTACTCTTACCTCTGTTAGATTATAAAAAAATATTGGACCCATATTTTGTCTTTTGTCAGTCGAACATAAAATGACGAAGATAAAGCGCATCAAAGTGAGCATGTGACGTCACGCCTTGCTAAAAAGTGTCGCAAGGTGTGACGTTACGCGGAACTTTAAGGGGCTATATCTTTATCATTTCTTCTTTTTTCAAAAGAAAAAATACGTGTCCAATATTTTCTGTTAATCCAACTGATGGACTAATTAGATTTTTTTAGGAAACTAGCCCAGTATGTACATTTTATGACACTTATGTCATATTATGTAGGATCTGTCTCCTAGAATACAAGATACCAAAACTAAGATACCTACAGAGTAAAATTGTTAGCATTAAGTGATGTAACAGTGAATAACATATTTGATGACCAAGAACTAGATCTGTTTGACTCTAAACCATTAAAGTTTAAACAAGCGTTGGCGAATCACACAATAACGGCGGCGCTCCCTGTCAAACCTGGTGGAACAATATGAAAAACCTCATAACTAAAAATAACTTACCTGACCCGACAACCCAAGAGAGAATGTCTTGGGGCGCCTCAAAATTAGGAGAGCCGACCCCACCTAAAGTGGGAAGGAGCGAAGAAGAAGAAGAATGGTGGTAAAATTTCGCACTTACACAAGCCAGTGAATCCAAACAAGAATATTTCAATCAATATGTACGTGTTCTGAATGGTTGCCAGCTCCAGGATAAACAGCAGAATAGACGTCACGTTGGTGGAGACCGCGAAGTAGTAGTATATTTTCACGTATTGTTTTATTCTCTGTAAAAAACAGAACATTATTCATTAAACGCCTTTTTAGTATTAGTTTAACTTTATTAGAGTACCTAGATAACCCTTTTCTCCACATAATTGATGCCCAGTTGGGCTTTTTCTGTCTGGCAAATGTTATTGTTTTGTTATGTATACTCACTCTTTATAGACTTGAGAGTCCGTAAGAGAAAGCCAAATCGTTAGTAAATAATCCACAAAGCAAGAACGTATCGTACTTAATGCGCGAAGTCAAGCAGACGACTAATGAAAAAAAAAGTAATTCACCCAATAACCGCATCATTATGTCCTTCTACGCCTTTTGTCTGTGTTTGACGGCAGGTAAAAAAAAACGAAATTTAAACTACAAAAAGGTTTTAAGGCATAATTTTATTACTTTCGCTACATGTGTAGTAATAGTTTTGTTTTTAATTGAAAATTTCTAAGAATTTACAAAAGCTGTGTTTTAAACATAGTTTACTTTAAACTCTAATTTAAGTATGATACCATCAAAGTAACTCAATGAAATTTTCATGATAAATACCTGATAGAATAGTTAAGTTTTAAAAAAAGGTTTGAATGAAAAAGTTTATTAAGTAAATTTTAGTTTTAAATGGGCTTCAAAGTTTAGAAAAAATACAGGATTGATGACTTTTTTAGTTTCATTAATTTATTTTAATGGGTTACATCAGTGTTTTGGATAGAAATACTTCTGAATCAGCTAGTCCTAGTATTCATCTAATAAAGAAAAAAAAATCAGGCATGTACCTTAACAATTCGCGCCACAGTGACCAAAAAAGTGCCTTAACACAAAATTTTAAAAAGAAATATTAAAAGAATCATATCTCGAAAACTATTAAAAATCGCGGAACATACATGGGGGTGATTCGGATAGCCCTAGTGATGCTCTACCTCTGGACTTCGGCTTGACACTATTTTTTGGGACACCCTGTATAAAGGCTACCAGACGACAGCCGGAGAATATAATTGCTCTTATGTGGCAATTTCAATAGGTTTAATTGAAAATAGGTGAGCTGATAAGTGTTCCTCTGACTTTGATTTTAAAAACAAAACAAACAGCAGTATTCCGTCCTTGAAATATTGATATTCTATGGTGAATTAGGGTGGGTAGTCCATGGTAAAATATGAATATGAGCGTAGTGACTCAGAAGGCTAACGATGACCGCTTATAGCAATAGGTAGGTTGTACCACTTTGACGTTGTTTTTTTTTCTGTATATAGTTCGTCTAATTAACACAACATGCTGCACTTTGTATTTATTTTAAGGCAAACTTTTATTTCTCTGGGCTCCTGTCAATCGCTAGGTTCGCTTGTATATAAAATAAAAGCAGACTTACCATGTGTGCGCCGTATATAAGTAGCGCGTTGAAGCCCAACTCTAAGATGTAGATGAAGATGCACAGCTCTGCCGGCAGCGTGATCGTCATGCCGTGGTACACCAGGTCGGCTCGGATGGTTATTTTTACGGCATAGCTATACACGCCGATCATAAACCCGCATAACAGCTGGCAAAAATTTACATGTATCAATAAAATGGTGGTTTTAGACTTGGTTTGACCTCCAGACCGACAGACAACAGGTTCAGAATTGTAAGCTGGCTTAGATCAACTATTACAACTGAGGTAAACGGAAAATACGTTAGGCCCAATTAGGTAGAACCTTTGCTTAGTCATTATCATCATCATCAGTCTTTGGAAGTCCACTGAATATATGCCTCCCCTATAAAACGCCACAGCGAGCGGCTCTGGTTCGTTTGCATCCAGCGGTTTCCCGCAACCTTGCCAAGGTCGTCAGTCCGTAGGTTGCTTGTTGCTGAGTGATAAATAGGGTGATGTGTAGATAATCTGACACATTCCTTATAGGAGGTAATAAATGAGTAAAAATGCAACAACTTACAAAACTAACTTTTAAGTCGCGAAAAAAACCACTGCCTTTAACATCAAAATCAGCTGTTACGATTTCAGGAAGGTGTATTTTGTGTGTCATTTTGATGATAGTTTTTATGAAAAGTTGTTACACCTTCGGTCCTCTATCAATTAATGTATCAAATTACAAATCATAAGCTCTATCAAAATCAACGAATAGTTTTACTATTGCAGTGGTCACTTACAGCGCGTAGGCCTACTCTTCAGTGAGCTACGCGCTACGAGCTATGAGCTACCCTAAATTGACTTAAGCTGATTATAAAGATTCTGAAATAGTAGTCTGTGTAAATAATAGAAAAGTAAATTAATGTTATAGACAAAACTTATGACTGGCCAAACTTACAGGACATATTGGCAGGATTTGACAAATTCAAATCGCATTATATGGGCTATTTTTGCACTAGGTACTTACTTAACTACTTAAGATAATGATTTGATGATGTAAATCGTGATTAGTCATACAGGATAGTTAGTCTGGATATAAACTGGGGATGATGACATCTAGGCATCTCCAGTCTGTTTACTCGCAGCATTGAATAATAGGTATGATTTGTTCTTTTTATTGCCTTGACTTTGTGTGGCTTCTACCTATCTTGAATTGTTACACATACAGTCCAGTGTTTGATAATAAGTTTAACTTTATACCCATGCCTGCGAAAACGCGGGGCTGCTTAAAAGAACAGATTCTTTAATTGTTGACTAAGTAATCTACTAATAATTTCAGTGTCAATTTAGGTATGTAACGTAGAAATCTGTGGAATGTAACCTTATTACTTTATTTATATCATACAATACCCTTCAATTAGTAAAAAAACTGTTCTGATCTAAATGATTGTTCGGTTATACGCATCATACCAAATAAAATAAAAATTACGTAACATCGTTTTCATTTTCAAAGTGTCCTACAAAACAAATGGAAGGTTTGACTTTACCAAAAGCGTTTAAAACAAACCGGGAAAGAGTTCATTGGTACTTACGACATTTAAATAGGCAATCACTAGAACTCCTCTTCTTAAAGGCATGCAGAAGCAGCACCTCCTTAGCACAGGCCAATCACAATACATGTTTGTGTTTACAGAAACTGTCGAAAACACAAATATACACCACCAAAATACGTTTGCCACTGAGTCCAGAAGTTACAATTTGTGCCTACGCTGAATCAACGTCACACCATTTATCTAATGGAGACCGGCATTGTCTGGCTCCACGTAATGTTCCTTTATGAATGCATACAAAAACTTTGTCCCCTTTTTATAGCGATAGACCTTAGCATCTTTAAGATATGACTATCAGAAATGTAAACTATTAAAACTACTTAACTAATAGAGCATTAATTAAAATGTTTACACCCATCGATAATAAAACGAGGAGCATCAAACTGCTCACTTACTTGAAATACCTACTACTCGTAGTAGCATTTTAAATAAACTTTGTTTGTTCGATAACAATAGGGGAGACCAGGGTTAAATTGACTATTGGGTTACGTTGACAAACTGTCAAAATCTGGGCTTATTTGACAGTGTTGCGTTATTCAAGCAAGCGCGAGAAATGCAATGGCGCGACTCCGCCGACAGAAGCGGGTAGAGGAAACCGCTTTTCGCACCCAGTTGAATGATCTAATACTTTCAAGAAGGATTTTTTCAAAGCTAGTCAACCTACCTCTATAGTCAATTATGCCCGGTCCCCCCTACTTATGTGGTCAACAACTCGGGCTCATAATTTCGGGGAATGGTACTAACATAGAAAAAGTTTTCGTTGCTCAGAAAAGATGTTTAGAGAAGACACTCTAAATGTGGCTTACCATCTGAAATATCGTGCTTACCCTATTTCAGAAGCCTAAATATACTACCATTAAGATGTCTGTATATACTCGAAATAGCAAAATTTGTTAAATAAAATAATCACCTATTCTTACAATAAAATAAAACCACGGATAGAAATCTTAGAAACCCTAACCGACTTATACTTGACACAGTGCCTAAAGGTTCTAGAATGGAGAAAGGTTCTAGAATGGAGGCCGCGTACCGGCAAGCGCAGCGTAGGACGTCCACTCACAACTGGTCAGACGACCTGGTAAAGGTCGCAGGAAGACGCTGGATGCAGGCCGCTTCCAACCGGCCAATCTGGAAGTCAATGGGGGAGGCCTATGTTCAGCAGTGGACGTCCTATGGCTGAAATGATGATGATGATGATGAGTGCCTAAAACGAAGCGCTTCTTGAAAAATTGTTCTGCTATGTGCACGGCTATTGTATATGGCTAAATAGGTGCACTATGATATTTAAATTTACCATCAACATTTATTTGTACCCACCCTATTTAATAGCAAATAACAATTTTGAATTTTAGGATAGGTATTTTATTACATTAAGTAATTTTTTTTAAAAATTTGTACTAGTTTTCGTAAAAAATCTTATATCTTATAAAATTAAGTGTTAAAAGGTTTTTTCTCTACAAATTGGAATAAACATTAAATTCACAATTTATGTCTGTTTGTTTGTCCAGTATGCGATTTAAACTATTAATTTGATTGCAATGATACTTTGGTGAGTTGTTGTGCACACCCAGGGAAGGTTTCTGAACTGAGACCACCATGTAATTTGTTTTATTTTATTTGAAATAATAATATCACACCTAATTAAAAAAATAAATAAAATGTCTACTAAAAGTGTTCAATAAAGCTACTTTTTTATTTACATTTTTACAGTAATCTACCACAACCATAATATTTTTGTAACACATCAATATTTTTTATTGACAAAAGTACTCTTAGTTTAACAGATAAGTACAGACAACGGCAGGTCAACTTACCCAAAAAGTTTAAGTTTATTGAATTGATTTTCAACTTAAATCTAACACTTAGAGGTCAATACCAATTACTGAGAAAATTTGACGTTTTGTGGTAGGTTGACGTGCATTTGTCTGTACATATTGTACCTACAATTTTTAAATATATAATTGCAATAAATTGACCGTGAATTGACTCAGGTAGAGTCAATTTACGGTCACGTAGGTACGTTACGTAGTTATTTGATTAAAGAATCTTTAAGTTCTCTTAAACTTTGTTCAAAGTCAAAGTCAAAAATCATTTATTCAATTCAGGACAAAATTGCCACTTATGAACGTCAATAATAACATTATAGGCCCTTAGGGGGGCAGAACATGTCTCCTTATTTTTTGGGCCCTACTAGCGCTTCGAGACAAGACACAGACAATCTGGCAAGTGCTGAGAAGAAACGCCGGAACAAACTCAGTCACCACTAGCTGCCACACAAAAAATATAAATCAAAATAAACAGGTAGGTACATCAGTTTAGTGCAGGCTGGACTGACCATACATTCTTGTCATCAAGATAGTCTTGAATTTTATAATACCCCTTAGACATCAGTGTAGCTTTGACATGTGACTTAAATTTATTAATAGGAAGTTTGGTAACATTGTGAGGTATATTATTGAAAAATTTAATACAATTTCCCAAGAACGAATTACTTGTTTTGGCCAATCTAAAGTTTGGGACCACAAGTTTGTTTTTGTTTCTGGTGTTATATGAATGAATATCACTTTTCTTTATAAAAAGATCTAAATTTTTGCGTACGTACATGATGTTGTCAAATATGTATTGAGAGGCCACAGTGAGTATGTTAATTTCTTTAAAGAAATCTCTCAGGGATTCGCGCGGACTAAGTTTGTATATAGCACGAATGGCTCTTTTCTGTAAAATAAAGATGGTATCGATGTCCGCAGCAGAACCCCACAAGAGAAGACCATAAGACATAATACTATGAAAGTAACTGAAATACACCAGCCTTGCCGTTACAACGTCAGTTAGATGTCTAATTTTTCTAACCGCAAAGGCAGCTGAAGCAAGTCTCCCAGCCAGAGTGTCAACATGTGGTCCCCATTGCAACTTCGAATCCAATGTAATGCCCAGAAAAACAGTGGAGTTTGATAGATGAAGTTTTTCACCATTTAGTAAAATTACTGTGTTAGCTTGTTTCACGTTAGGCATAGTAAATTTAATACATTTGGTTTTTTTTGTATTAAGAAGTAAGTTGTTACTTGTGAACCAATTTAATACCTTAGAGAGAGCTCTGCTTACATCGTCAAATACCTCTTCGCCTCTTTTTAATTTGAAGATTAAAGAAGTATCATCAGCAAACAGAACTATCTCACAGGAGTCTTTAGAATAGAAAGGGAGATCGTTAATATAGATCAAAAATAGCAACGGTCCCAATATTGAGCCCTGGGGCACTCCCATTTGAAGCGGGGCGCCAGAAGAGTTAGTACCATTAACGTTTACTGTTTGTAATCTGCCTGAGAGGTAAGAATTTAACAATTTTGATGCGTTATTAGATACACCGTAATGTTTTAGCTTCATTATAAGTGTTTGGTGATCGACACAATCAAACGCCTTCGATAAATCACAGAACACACCTATCGCATCATGTTTATCTTCATACGCATCCAAGATGTGTTTGACAAGTGCCACCCCAGCATCTGTTGTATTTCTACCTTTAGAAAAACCAAACTGTTTCTCGTGCAGTAAATTGTTAAGTTTAAAATGGGAGAGTAATTGACTAAATATAACTTTTTCAAAAATTTTACTAAAAGCAGGTAGAATGGAAATTGGCCTGTAATTGCTTGGGTCACTTTTTTCTCCTGATTTGAACAAAGGTATAATCTTACTATATTTCATTAAAGTAGGGAATTGACCTTGATCAATACATTCATTGAATAAATGCGCTAAGTGAGATGCTACGAGAGATATAATGGGTTTTATTGTGTCAGTTGATATGCCCCACATATCCTCAGTTTTTTTCTGTTTCAATTCCATAAAAGTTTTGACTACCATTACAGGATTAATATGAGTGAAATCAAATGAGGAGTTGCACCCGTCAACACTGGACACAAGCAGTGATTTTGCACGCAGAGCAGATGAATTAAGTTGTTTTGTGGTTTCGACAGGTATATTAGAGAAGTAATTTTCGAAAGCGCCTGCCACCTCATCATCGGATTTAATATGCTTATTATCAATTTTTAGTGTAAATGTGTGATCGCGATGTTGTGTTTTACAAGTTTCTTTGTTTATAATATTCCAAGTCTCTTTAATTTTATTACTCGATTTATTAATTTTTTCACGTATATAATTAGACTTAGCTACCATACAGACCTTCTTAAATAACTTTGAGTATTTTTTAACATACTCTACAAATATTAGGTCATTATTCCTATACACTTTTTGATTATATAGATCAAACATTTTCCTCCTACTGATATATATACCAGCAGTAGCCCAGTCACTGAATTTCGGTTTGAAATTGTTTATGACTAATTTCTTTTTAGGAAAGTTTTTGTCAAATTCGTTTTTGATTAGTTTAAACAATTCTTCATATAAGTTATTAACATTGTCATCATCAAAAGGTAATAGCGGTATTTTATCACTTAAGTTAGTTTTAAATTTTTCTTTGCGAGTATCAGTGACTGGTCTATATTGAATAACACTTTTAGACGAAACAAAACGGTGTTCAAACGTGACTGACTGACCGCAGTGATCAGATTTTACAAAATTTACGATAGATTTTTTAATCACAACACAGTTACAGAAAACATTATCCAAGCAAGTAGCTGTTGTAGCAGTAATTCTAGTCGGTTCAGCAAATACAGGCTTTAAATCAAAAGATTTAAAAAGACTTAGAAACCTAACCCGATAGGTTTTTTCTTCATCTATGATATCGACATTGAAATCTCCACATACAACTACCTTCTTTTTATTAGTAAATATTTTCCTGAGTAATTCTTCCATTATGGACTCAAACAATGTAAAATTACCACTTGGGGGTCTATAAACACAAACAATAATGTAATCGTCCAGCTCTGCACATGATATCTCAATAGTTCGCTCGACAGAGAGAGATACAATATCTTTTCGCTCTTTACATTTTAAGTTATTATTAATTAATATTAGTGACCCGCCACGGATGGCGTTCTCCCTTGAGAACGAACTAATAAGGCTACAATTATCTATGTTCAAAATAAGTTCATACTTTTTGAGCCAGTGCTCAGTTACACATAAAACCTGAATATTCATTTCTTGTACAAATAGTTCAATTTCTAAGTCTTTTCCAGATAAGCCTTCTATAGGCATAAATAGAGGCAAAGGGAATAGGCGTATCTTAAAGCGCGTATACATTAGGTCGGTGGCCGAATACGCCGACCGCACTAGTGGTTGACATCGAATTCTTTACAATAGTAATTGACAGAATGCGCCAACCGCTTAATATTAGTAGTTGGGCGAATGCTTCGAATGCTTTTCACTAATAGTTGACTGAATGCGCCATCCGCTTTATACTAGTGGTTAACCGAATTCGACGAATGCTTTAAACTAGTAGGTAACCGAATGTGTCGACTGCTTTATAGTTGACCGAATGCATCGACCTTTTTACAGTAGTAGTCGACCGAATACAGGCTGCAACCAAATATAGCCGAAAAATTTAAACGCGGTATTAGTTACACTATAACAACGTTGTGCGATATCGCACTAGGGCTGTAGACTTCGCTAGTATCAACTTTAGCTTGTCTGTCGATAACCTGGTGCAGCTGGTTCTCGTAGATGTTAGGGCCGTCTTTTTCGAGCTTCTTCAGTAGACTCCAGGCAAGAATCAGTAGGTACGCTTGAATAACTGAAAAAGATTAATCGTTAGAGTTGAAATGTACCGTTGTTATAATGTTATCTTGTATTATGCTCGAAAAAATCTGTTAACATATTTTCCTAAAACTAAGAATATACCTCCAACCAATAGAAAGTCACTTGAGGCACTTAAATTCTTAAGTCATAAATCTATAAAGACACTAAACAAAGTTTTCTTTTTGATTTTGGATATAAGTAAGTAAGATCGCCTCAGTGAACGGCATGATAAATGTTTTTTTTTTATTTGTCACTATTTTTATTTTTATTATAAAACTATTTTGATGTCTGCATTGCACTCGGTGTCTTATGACAAGTGGCGACTTCTAAGGTTTTTATGTTTTATTTTGACAGAGGCGATAATGTGCGTATCATTTAAGGCGCTATCTGTCATACTAACAAAATCTCCAAATTGTATAACTTCTATAACTCCAACACAGCAACTGAGACATTTTTGTTTTTTGATAAAATTCTTTTACGTTATAGCATTATGAGAAATAAAATAAAAACACCTTCTAGATAGACTTGCTTTACTTTTTTTACACGGAAATGTCGCATAAATAGGGATAACTACTTATCAACTTTTTTTTGTTCGTCTATCAGGTAGATCATCAAAAGGTATTAGACACGTATTTTTTATTTTTTATATTATTGTTGATTTTATTGATTTTATATCTTTATGTTACAAAGATATATTATATTGATTTGAAATAACGTCGCGCCTTAGTACAATTTTTACTTAGAAGTGACGTCACGAGCTTTGACGCGCTTTATCTTTGTCTTTGTGCCGTGTGGGGACGGCCGTAAAGAATACACTTCCCCACCGCTAACAGGAGGCGTGTCGTAAGAGTCGACTAATTCCTGTAGCACGAGACGGGCAGCAGCGTCTTCGTGCTAAATCTTATAAAAAAAACTGCGCTCGCCAACCCGCCTGCCAAGCATGGCAGTATTGGCAATTCCCCCCGATGATCTTTGGGGGAGGCCTTTGTTCAGCAGTGGACCTCCTATGACTGAAATGATGATGATCTTTGTAATTTTTTGGTTTAGTGACAAAAGAAAAAAGAAATATCCATTGTTTTTTGATAATCTAACTGACGGATTAACTTAAATAGAATTCCATTTTGTTTTTTTACCCAGTCACATCCCTATTGAGTACTTACGAAGGCCTGCGAATCCGAACGCGAATAGCTCGACAAGTATGTGGTACATGTAGCGTACGGTCGCCAGCTCCAGCACGAACAGCAGCACCGTCGTCAGGGTGGTAGACACGGAGAAATAATAGTAAATTTTGACGTATTTTTCAATTTTCTGTGAAAAAAAGAAAAATCTTTACAAAATCATAGTTAGTCAAAATTAAAAATCATGCAAACGAAGTTACAGGCAATAGCTTGAGCAACATTTTTGTTGATTAAAAAATGTTTGCCAACTGAACAGCGACATCTAATGGTAAGGATCGCCATCTATAATGGTGGTGTGGTTGAATGAGGTTGTATAATGAAACGGCTAGCCGTGCTATTAATGGCTGCGACCTTTAAGTGTTAGGATAGATAGTCAAAGGCTGCGACATGTTATATATACAAAAATATAACGCCGTCACTTTAGCCCGCGCGTAAATACGCCATTTGCTGAGGCATGAAAGCGGGAAGTCCCGTCATCAACTGCCATCAATTTCAAATATGCCTTTGTCATTCTAGTTAAATAGTACTTGCATATTATTTAGTTTTCTGTGCCTCAGGTGACTAGCTCTTGCGCGCAAACTGTAGTTGTACCTATGATCCCCGATTCAGCAATAAACAAAAGAAGAAAAAAATTATCAACTCTGTAACGAGAGTAAACTCAGGTTTTTGACAAAGGATGTCTGAGTTTCAGACGATGTTTTTTCTCAATTCTCTCAAAAGCGACAAAGTTACATTTTGTGATGTGATTAAGTGAGTATTATTCCCACAGAACATTCGCATAATTATTATTATAGCCGTATCGGACCGCGTCGACTACAAATAGCCCGTGACCCTAAATAACGGGAATGATAAACTTAGATAATGCACTATTGCTGTTCGAATGACATGTTTACTTGTCTATCAAGGTTATGCTATCACACATAATTCTTCTGTGACTGCACTAACCTATTGTAACAGACTGTTAGGCCCCAATGTAAATATGCAGTTTAGGAAACCTAATTTCATTGAGTAAAGTTTGAACCAAATCTATTACAAATCTTGGGAAAGCACTTTATAGCATAATTCATCTCTATCGACTCACTACACTAGGTATTGTAGGTAAATTGTATTTTTTCTAGTTTTGACACATCACATGCCATGAATTCAATGCAATTATTTCATGTCCGTTTATGATGGTTTATAAAATCTCAATTATTGCAACATCGCAAGGTCGTGTGAATTTATCAGATCAAACGTTTTAACCAATTTTAAAAATGTTAAGTTTAGTATCACATCAATTGCTACAATTCAATAGGGAATATGCATGAAAAAAATATATTGTTTTTGCTATATTTATGAGAAAATATATGAAATTATAGTGCTAATAGTGAAAACAAAATTGATTTTAGGTAAAAAATAACCGTAATATAGTAATTAGAAATTAAGGTATACCTACCTATCTGTTTCTAAGACAACTTTTACTATGAAAAATGTATGGCGGACGAGTAATGTGACACGCGACTTTAATGGGCTGTAAGTCTTAAAGTTTTATTCATTAAAATTAAGTACTATTTATTTTAGGACCGAATAAAAATACAATCATATTCCCCATTCAATTGAGGTTGAGAAAGGTTGAGGAGAGACTGTACTTGATTTCTTACTGTCTGAACTTAGTTTTGTAGACTCAGTGGATTGGTAGTCGTCATTTGCCGTAGAACTGATAGGGTATAATAGACGTGTTCTTTAGTGGAGACTGCGAGTAGATAACCGCAGCGTGAGGCCTATCGACAAGTTGGAGCGAAGACATACGCTGGGCTGCTGGCAGTGGATGGAAAAGAATAGCCGAGGATCGGGCGCAGTGATTGCAGGCTTATGTCCGGCAGTGGACTGACGTGGGCTGATTATGATGATGATGATGATTCTTGTAGAAGGTGACTCTAAGTATAGACCAACCTTATGTGCACCGTATATAAGCAACGCGTTGAAGCCCATCTCCAAGATGTATATAACGATGGACAGCTCAGTCGGCAAGCTTACTGCCATGGCGTGGTACACCAAGTCGACCTGGATGTTCGAGTTTACGGCATAGCTGTACACGCCGACCATAAACCCGCAGAACAGCTGGCAAAAATATACGCCAATTAAGAAATATACGCTGAATTGTCGAGATGATTTTAGCAAAATGCCCTATAGGAATAAATGAAGAAATAATTGAATTTTTGAATTTGGGTGACAGTAAGATGAGGTTATCGCTATAAACTCATTAAATGACCAACTTTTACTATGTCACTAATAATGAAATCGGTAAAAAAAATCGTTTTTATACGAAATACTTTTTTTGTGTTTGAACTTTGATCTCATAGTAAAAGCTGTTTAGCTTAATGGGCAGAATATCCTGTTAAATAGTTTTAATCCTGTATATTCAGTAAATTGACTTGATCTGATACTTTAATCCTAAGATTAAGTATCCTAAATATTAAGATTTTAAAAATAAGTAATAACAATGGACCTCCTAGATAAGAAGAATATAATATAGTCTTATCTAAGATATTAATTTACTAATTTAATAGTAGGTTTGGTAATTGGGTAGGCTAACTTAATGATATTTATGTCAATCTGAATGACGATTACGTTATTTGCTTCCATTAACTAAGTACCTGGGTAATCTTTCTTTTTGCAAGTATTATTCAACTTTCTTAGTGGCACTGAATTAGCCTTTAACTGAATGAAAAGTTTGTGATAAAGTGAATCAGGAATCAATCTATTCTTCTATGGTAAACTAAAGTTTAAGAGATTGAACGAAAAAAGACATAATATAAGGAAAGTTTTTTAAAATTAAAAATGTACTAAATAGAAATAAAGAAGAAGAAGAATAGTGAACTTTTTATCAAATCTTGAACAAAGTTATCAGTCAATTATTTTACCTAACAAAAAACTTTTCTCTAATCTTGTTATTCCACTTTTCGGCCCACGCTTAGGTATATTTATTGCAAATGATCTTTGTGTTAGTTAACGACGAATATCTAAAATGTAAGTATGGCACATCATAAGCCAAATTTCAACTAAATCTGATCCTAGCAAGTGGTTTAAAAATAGATTGCAATTATGAATGGAAAGACTTAAACCTCTATGCAAACATTTTAAATAAAAGCTTGTAAAAATAGAGAGTTTCTACTGGTACTTACGACATTTAAATACGCAATCACTAGAACTCCTCTTCTTAAAGGCATGCAGAAGCAGCACCTCCTTAGCACAGGCCAATCACAATACATGTTTGTGTTTACAGACACTGGCGAAAACACAAATGTACGCTACTAAAATACGAGATCGCCTCTGAGTCCAGCACAATATGTCTCTACATCGAAACAACTACTTATCTACTGGCCACCACACAATTTATCTAATGGAGACAGGCATTGTCTGGCTCCACGTAATGTTTCTTTTATAAATTCACACAAATACTGACTACTTTTATAGCGATAACCTTAGCATCTTTGAGATATAACTATCAGAAATGTAACAAGCATCCGTAAATGAGACACAATAGAAATTTCATTGTTATGCGGTCTCATGAGACCGCTTGGATGATGACGTCGAGTTAAAATGGTAACACCAGGCCAATGCATGCATGAAACTCCTTGCAAAAATTGCATCTCCGCATTCTCCGGCTCTTTTTAATTTTTAGAGTTCCGTATTCAACACGGATTCGTTATATTTCGCCAATTCCCCGTCTGTCTGTCCGCGGCATATCTCAGAGTCAGAAATTCTTGGTGAGTACTCAGTAGTAATTTAGCATGGGTATACATATTAATCACGCCTACAAAGAAATAAAAAAAAAATTTTAGGCCCTACGTGTATAAAGAGAAGCTACACTTGAGATCTTACATATTTTATTTTTTATTATTAATATTTATTATCTCTCAAGTTGCAAGCATGACAGTTACCCAATTCACTTACATAAAAATAAAAATAAAAAATACAAACAATATTATGTATAAGTAAAAAAACACGTAAGTAATACTTAATAATGTAGAACAGCAAATAATATTTTTACATCTAAAAATACCACTACCGCTCTGCGGAATTCAGATTCGGATGTAAAAAACACGTCCAGAGAACGGTCTCCTCGGCAGAGGTCGTATAGGAGGGTGAGTGCGCGAGCGAGCGTCGCATGGCGTCAGCGTGTTGCTGGGCGGCGCGGCGAACAGTAGCCTATATGGGACGAAGAAATTTACCACTTCAAGAATTGACGTATTTGGGTGATTTTCCCAGCACCAAATCGTAAACGGCATGGCTGAAACTGCTAGTGCAGGATGGCACTTTTAACTTGTAATATTTTTTTTAGATTAAAAATGTTGTCTCCTACAGCAGCCTACAAATATTTTTCCATTATGATTGTCGCTAATAAGGAAAAAAATAATATAAACACCTAAGTTTTTCATACCGGTGAAGCGGCACAATTTGTTTTTCAGTATACTTTTAATCATATAATAAAAACAGTTGATTTTTTAGGGATTTCCTTTTTTTTATTTAAATCCTAAATAGTGGCAGTACTTTATTGCGGAAACTTCATTACAAAATCTGTTGTATTTAATGAATGGTAAGTACAAATTCACGTGTCCAAATTAGATTTTTCACCGCGGTGAATTTTCGTTGTACGCGAATATCTAGGCATCCAACAACACTAGCTTCTCGCTACTGCGCAGTAAACTTGCGCACCAGGGACACCTAAGCGCTTGATGTGAGAGGACGCGTGTTGCTTGTCTTGTGTTCCCACCAAAAACGTAAGTAGTGGGTTCCGGTGACTTGGGACCGCTTTTTTTTTCATTCACGTGAGTGGATAAAAGTTGTGATCCAATGATCCGATATGTTTATTAAATATATGTACTTTTACTTAATGTCGCCCGATCAAGTAGGTAGTATCAATTTATTTCTATCATAAATACTATGCTTGTAGTGTTAACTTCTATTGGCTGTTTTTCATGACGGTGATCTCATTCCGGTGAATTCGGTGACCTAAATTGACAGAAGAGAAGTTGTTCATTTCGATGATTTTTATCTTCATCTCGGTGTTTTTTTTTTTCATTCCGGTGACAAATTATTTCACTTCGGTGAAAAACAGACCATAATTTATTTTGTTACATTTTAGTTGCACAAGGAATATATTTGTTTTGGGGACTAAAATGTAGCTACTAGTTAAAAGAATAATCTCAGTTGTTGCTCGCGTGGGATATAGGCTATTTGACTAAATTATGATAATTAGTCCACTTTAAACGTAATTCAAAAATATTGAACACGTGCTTTTTTAGGTTCCGTACCAAAATGGTACAAAAGGAACCCTTATACTTTCACCATGTCCGTCTGTCAGTCCACGGCCTAGCACAGATACTGTTTGTACTAGGAAGCTGTAATTTTGCACGAGTATAAACATTAAACACGCCGACAGAATGGTACAATAATATCTTGAAAACAAAAATTCTAGGGTATCTCCCCTACACGTAAAGAAGGGATGAATTATTTATTTTTAGTCTACCCCATCGTTTGGGGTATCGTTGGATGGGTCTTTCAAATATATTGTGAGGTTGTGAAGACCATTTTTCGATTCAGTGATCGGTTTCCGAAATATTAACCTTTGTTGTTTAAATTCCGAAATATTTTTGCTAAAGTCGTGTCCCCATCCAAAAGATAGATTTTTGTGCTACCTGATTTATTAATGACTAATACACAATAAGATTTTGTGAAGACAAATAACAAGAGATTACGTTTGTTTTATTTTACATTATACAGTGTGAAATATAACTTTAAGAGGTTATTCTACGGCTAAATTACATCAACTTTTTTTATGGGACCAACATCAAAATCTCAAAAAAAACAACGTTACATTTTAAAATTGTTGTTGTTTTCGTAATCAGCGACCCGATAAACCATAGAAACAATACCCATGTTGATTTTCAGACTTTGTCAGCCCCCTTCCCCTTTTTAGGAGTTGACTTTTCAAAAAATCTGAAACATGTTTACTTATTTATCGTAAGGAGAACTCACTCCTGTGAAGTTTTGAATAAAAGAGTCTGACTAATCTTGTTTCCTCATACAAACTTTGGGCCCCCATTTCACCCCTTTAGAGGGTGAATTTTGAAAAACCCTTTCTTAGTGCACCCCTAGACCTTATAAGAAACCTACATGCCAAATTTGGAATCTCTAGCACCAGCGGTTTGGGCTGTGCGTTGATATGTCAGTCAGTCAGTCAGTCAGTCAGTCAGTTTCTTCTTTTATATATATAGATGTTTGATGCGGCTCGCGTAACCAGACGTTTTTATGTATGCAGCTGCATTTTGTATGCGAGTCCGCAACTCTGTTATTGAGGATACTGGTCTCGCGTAGACAAGGTCTTTCAGACATCCGCAATAAAAAAAAATCAAGGGATTTAGATCTGGCGATCTGGGTGGCCATAAAATAGGGCCGAGCCGGCCTATCCACCTCTGTGGGTAGTGTTGATTCAAATAATTTCTTACTACTATTGCGTAGTGAGCTGGGCACCCATCATTTTTAAGCCACATTCTCCGCCTCACTTCTAAACTGATATCTCCTAGCATGCCGGGTAAATCATTTTGTAAAAATTAAGGTAAATTTCACTATTCAGTGTAGCTGGATGTTCATATAGCCCGATCACCTGTCCGCCAATAATCCCAGTCCACAGGTTAACTTTAAATTGAACTTGGGACCGGTCTTCCCTCATCAAATGTGGGTTTTCTACTTGCTAGCTATGTAGATTGTGGATGTTGAGATATCCATCTTTCCGGCATGAGGAATCATCCGTTCACAACATTTTATTGAAAAATTGCAGGTCCTCCCTTATTTTATTTAACATGATTCTGCAGAATGCAATCCTGCGCGGATAGTCAGCAGGCTGTAGAGTTTGGACCCTTTGAACATGGAAAGGGTGCAACCTGTATATTTTTAACCGACTTCAAAAAAGGAGGAGGTTCTCAATTCGTCAGTATCTTTGTTTTTTTTTATTTATTTTTTTATGTATGTTCAGCGATCATTCGTTACCAGGTTAACCGATTTCGATACTTCTTTTTTTGTTTGAAAGGGAATACTTTCGGAATGGTCCCATATAAATTTGATCAAGTTCTGATGATGGGATCTATAAGAAAATCATCAAACTTTGCATGAACTCCATCCGTGCCAGCTGATTTTTGTACCTATGTTGCCCAATATCTTCGGCATTTGTGAACCGATTTTGATGATTCTTTCTTTATCGAATAGCTTATACTTTAAAGATGGTATATTAAAAATTTTTTGGAAAATTTTCACCTCTAAGGTGGGTAAATAAGGGATGAAATCGGTGTTCTGCCGTTAACTTATGTTTGCACTGAAAAGATTCGTATTGTTGAGGATTATCACTGTATGTATCACTAAAAATAAATGAAATAAGTAAATTTTATAAAAAAAAGGAAACCGACTTCAAAAAACTGAAAAGATAAAAATAATATCAACACATAAGTACCTAATCAGTTACTTTTGGAGTCGGTGCAAACGAAAACATTCAAACTCTCATCGGATAGCACCGACTCCAAAAGTAACTGATTAGGTACTTATGTGTTGATATTATTTTTATCTTTTCAGTTTTTATGGTTGATTATTACAATATATTTGTTATTTTTGTTGTTTTATTCTCACACGTTCCTAAATGAATTTAAGTTTAAATAAATTAATATCCATGTATGATACATTTTAATTAATACTTTCAATACCATTATAGTATAGTCAGAAAAGGATAACCTGTACTGTGTGATAGCACTCTTCAAAACGTAGGTAAGTAATTATGGAACTAGGATAGCAGCATTTTAGGTACGTTGCGTGGTAACAGTTTAGTTTTTTTCGGTGACTGCATAAGTAATTTCATTGCGGTGACTCGCGTTTTTCAATTCGGTGATGAGAAGTTTCATTTCGGTGAACTATTCTTTAATCTCGGTGACACCAAAATTTTAAAGTACTATATCTCCTAAGTATATGAACTCAATTTGATGTCGAGTAAAGATTAATCATAACAATATCATAAATAACAATACTACATGGTTTTTATTCAAAAAAAGTTATAAATAAAAAAGTTCACCGTAATGACAAAAAAAATGGACTTGTTGAAATTGACCCATTTACCAATCGACCATTGACAATACGAAACACATACTTACATTATTAAAGTTACTTCGTCTCGCAATTTAAGTGTTTGGTATCCAGTCATTTCAAGTATCTACCTACAAACATGATTGGATAGATATGCCAACAAAATAACCAAACTGCTTGAAATACAGTCATCCCAAAAAAATACTAAAACTTACAATATTGACATGCCGTGCCCGTCACGTAGCACTCGAAGAGTGAATTACCTATTCCGTTGTGATTACTTGTCGTCATCACATATATTTAAACGACAAAGACGAGAAAAACAAAAAAATACACTCCGTATGATGACGCCAAGTAATCACAACGGAGTGTGGTTTCTTGTCTTTGTCGTTCAAAAATTTAAAAATAAATGTGTAAAAAATTTTTGTACAAATTGTATATTAGGCCACCAAGAAGCACTACACAGCGCGCGGCCCGACAGGCATTTGACTGGATTTTATTTATATTTATACGCTAATTGGCTAGTGCAGAATTGAACTCTTCCGTAGCCGAAAGGCAAGCATTTTTACCTGTTCATCCATACCGGTCGCTGGTGTAGCTTCTCTAAGGTTACGGGTTTGATTCGGGTTTGGGTGCTGTGGTACCTACCGTCGTTGTTTTTGATTTCTGTAACACAAGTGCTTAGGCTACTTACCTACCCATACGTCATCAGAACAATGTATGTGATGTTGTCAATTTTATTTTATTTATTATTATTATGTGTTACTAAACCACCAATTGCGATAAGGCTTGGCGAGTTGTTGTTTGGGATCACTTGAAACGAATATTAAACGAATATACATCAAAGGTGTAAAAGTATTAATGATATATTAATAAAGGCATTTTTTTTTTATTATTTTATGTTATCTAATTAAAATATCACACATAAATATTACACAATCTAATAATAAGTTTACCTAAAGTTAAGTACTTATATTTAACTCTGTTCATGCTGTTACAACCAGAAAACAAATAAAATTTATTAGATAATTGTTATTGACTAAAATACTTAACTTAGTTGTAAAGATTTACGCAAACTAAAGTTTAAAGAAATAATTGTAAAAAAGGAGCTGATCCAATTTTCGGGCGATGCGTGATGTAGAGTGTATTGAAGAAGTTAATTATCTTTTTTAAGCATTTGCGTTACCACTTACCTACGGTAAATCGGAAAAACAATGGAAATCAATAGGGATTTTTTTTTGTGTCACGCGAAGGGTGAGAGCTTATTATATCTATTTACATTAAACGACTCCGTTGGTCTGTCCATTAGTAACCTGGTGCAGCTGGTTCTCGTAGGCGTTGGGGCCGTCTTCTTCGAGCTTCTTCAGTAGGTTCCAAACGAGAATCAGTAGGTACACCTGAATAACTGAAAAAAAAAAAACATCTTTGAGTTGAAATGTTACGCTTTGGAAAGATTCAGTTGTAGTATTTAACCTACTCGTAGACCACAATTAACAAAATATTATAGAAGGAACAGAATATTCTCTTGAAGTATTATAAGTAGGTAGGTGTTATTACCTTTACCTATCCGTGCTTTACAGAACCATAATAAATGTGGTCGATATATAGTTTGAAAAATTATGATAATCACGTCATACATTTTGTCTTTACAAAACCCCTTGCCCACGCCACATATTACACCGAGTTACAGCGACTAAGGCCGGATTCGACCAAGCTGGTGTAAGTTTTAACTTAAGAGTATACCATTGCTTAATCTAGAGTAAGCTGATTTTTCATTCTACTAACCACTAATCTATGAAAAATATTAAAACGGGTGATTTTGACAGTGTTTAAATTAAACTGAGAATAAGTAAATGTCAAAGTTGTCACTTGTCAAATCTACTCCTGCTGTCACCTCGAAACTGACATGTTGTCAACATCTAGCATTGACAGTCTATTATCCTACAAAATTAAAATGTTGTGGCATTTCAAGTCAACCTAGAAGAAATGGATTACATGGATTTTGGTAGGTTTATCAATTCGTTGATCGTTCACTCTTGAACTACAAAATAACAATACCGAGTATACTGAATTGCTCGAAAAACGTAATCGAAGTTATTTAAGGGTAAATTTCAGGAGTAAAATTATACCCATAATAGTTATTCTGGTATACCTTTGTGTTTGGTCGAATCGGCCCTAAGGCGCTTTCTATAACTTCAAACCTAAACCTAGAGTAAATTGTGCACTCACAAAAGCCTGCGAATCCGAACACGAGTAGTTCGGCCAGGTTGTCGTTCGTGTAGGTTAAGGTCGCCACCTCTATACCGAATAGCAGCACCATCGCCAGGGTGGTAGAGACGGCGTAATAATAGAATGCCTTTACGTATTTATATATTTTCTGTAAAAAACACATGATAAAATTTTTCTATGTCACTTCATTCATAGAAAAAATCACAAGATACATTGAATTATGTATTTTGACTTTAATTCTTGGGAGCCCGGTGGGTGGAGTTTGGTCTATCAATTAAAGTCTTTATCAACGACCAAATATACATTCATCATTCATCATCATTTCAGCCATAAGACGTCCACTGCTGAACATTGGCCTCCCCCAGTAACTTAGAAATTGACCGGCAGAAAGGTTCTGGAATGCCGGCAAGCGCAGCGTAGGACGTCCATCCACAAAGTAGACAGACGACCTGGTAAAGATTGCAGGAAGCCGCTGGATGCAGTCCGCTTCAGTGGCCAATCTGGAAGTCATTGGGAAGGCCTATGTTCAGCAGTGGACGTCCTACGACTGAAATGATGATGATGATAATTTGGTAGCGTAGGCAGTTTTAGCTCTGACTCTAAATAATTTAGTGCTTATTTGATAGTCTCTGTATTTTCAGAATGTGTATTTACAAAAGAAGAATATAGCTTACAGTGTAGATAACCTAAACTCGAGACATAAATACCAAAGAGTCATAAGGACTTAACTGTATCTTAAAACGTCTGATGTTTTCGCGATAAACCCTTGATTTGCATAAGCGATATGTAAAGTTCAAAGCAAATTTATTTCACAACTTACTAAAGCAGTAAAACGCAAAAATTAAATAAGTTGATTCACTGAGTCACGTCACGCTTGTCGATTTTTACGTTTTTGAACATAAATTGTGAACTCGGCGCGATTAAACGCCCATTTATGATAGTTATCTCATTTGCAACTTCTCAAGGTCGTAGTAATTTATCAGGACACACTTTAAAAAAAAAAAGTGGGTATTTTTATTTTTAACAGACTGAAGTTAGTTTTGCTTGTAAAAGGTGACTTCAAAGTACAGTACTACAAAGCACTCTCCGTTTTACAGAATGGCTCAGAGCTACAATAGCATTCAAAACGTATTTGACATCTCTATTGGTTCTTGGGCCAGCCTCGGGCCGTTCAGAGTACCTGGATCTGTCATAAAATACGTTACTTAGTTTTTGTTTAATGTAATAAGTTCAGAAATTTGCTAGCTATCAAGATAATTTTATGCATTCTATGTTCACTAGTTAAGAATTTACACTATAACTGGTAGTCTTAGTTCTCCAACAATGTTACATTCGGTTTGTGAACCAAATGAAAGTATTTAATAAAATACATTAAAAAAGTCAGGTTAGTTACACCATTTATAAGTCGAGAACGGCTGGCCCGATTTTTATGATCTTTGCTTTGTTGGATTTGTCTCCGCCCCGAACAGCAGAATAACTATAAAAAACACGGAAAAAAAAATTATGAAGGGGCGGTACAAAGTTCGCCGGGATGGCTAGTTTAAAATAAAAACCAACCTTATGTGCACCGTATATAAGCACCGCGTTGAAGCTCATCTCTAAGATGTATATGATGATGCACAGCTCCGCCGGCAGGTTCACTGACATAGAGTGGTACACCAATTCGACCCCAAGGCTTTTGTGCACAGCATAGCTGTAAAGGCTGATCAGTAACCCGGAGTAAACCTGGCAAAATAC
This sequence comes from Anania hortulata, assembly GCA_963576865.1. NCBI lineage: Eukaryota > Metazoa > Arthropoda > Insecta > Lepidoptera > Crambidae > Anania > Anania hortulata. The sequence continues at coordinate 7,807,602 of OY756400.1, forward strand.
ACGCAAATTGAGAACAATATGCTAAACCGAGTAAATATCAGTAGAGTGCTCTAGATTATGAGTATTATGGTATATAGTACTTATAGTAGACTATAGTAGCGTATAGAAGTAAATTGTTGATAATGTGTCATCTCAATAATAAGATGTTCGAAACAAGTAAGAAAGCGTAAATACTCGTAAGTACATAGGGAGATATTTAGCAGAGGGTAATTGCCTTATCTGGAATATATAAGGTTGTTTATAGTTATACAAATCCCTTATGAGCTGATTCTGACAACTTTTAATATAGGAAGAACATCAGAAACTCAAAAAAAAAATACCTCACTAAATGAGTGATGATTTGTATTAAGACGTAAAAAAAAACAAATCAAATTTTCATACTAAAAGTAGGTATTTGAGCACCAGGACCAGCCCTTAAAAGGTTTCGTATAACCAAAAAAACCTTTTAAATTTACTAATAAATAATACGTAAAGATTCAACTGGTACTTACAAGATTTAAATACGCAAACACTAAAACTCCTCTCCTTAAAGGCATGCAGAAACAGCACCTTCGCAGCACAGGCCAGTCGCAGTACATGTTTGTGTTTACAGAAACTGGCAAAAACACAAATGTACACAACTAAAATACGATCGCCACTGAGTCCAGCACTATTTGGGTCTACGCTAAATAAACTACTTAATTGTCATACAATTTAAATAATAGGGACCGGAATTGTCTGGCTTTACATAATGTTCCACTTAAAATATAAGCTCTTCATTTATTAGGTAGTTATTTTCCATCTAGGGGTGATTCTAATGCTCAAAAATACAGCAACTTTTTGAAAGGGACATCATCATCAATCAAACCAACTTCGAAAGCGCAAAAAAAACACTTTTCATACTGAAACACTGACCAACGTCACTAGATACATATTCAAAGTAAGTAACAAAAAGTTTATAATACTGGCCACTTTCAAAAAAAAGGATGTGCGGAATTCGGAAAATTGAATTACAAAGTGTTCCCAAGAACACTTAGTAGTTTTCGAGACTGTCTTTTGTTTTCTAATTGTGGCGTTCTTTAGGAAATTATTGGAATGAGCCAAGTGCAAAACATTTTACATGTGCATCTGAAGGTTCGGAAGCTTTGCACTCGATGAACGACGACATGGTTTAACAGAAGAGCAACGACTGCGTGTCAGGTGGTGCAATGAAATGATAAAAAAGTTTGATATGATACAAAAGGACAGTCATAGCACAAGTTATAGGCTGTCTATAATATCGTGATAGGTGACGAAACCTGGTTGTACTGCTTTGAACCAGAAAGATAAAGCTAGTCGGAAGAATCGGTCTTTCTTTTTGAAGACTTGCCGACAAATAAATAAATTTTATAAAAATTAAAAAAACCGACATCAAAACACTAAAAAGCTAAAAATAATCCTAACACTTAAGTACCTAATCAGTTACTTTTGGAGTCGGTGCAAACAAAAACATTGAATCTCTCATCGGCTGGCATAGCTTAAGTGTTAGGATTATTTTTAGTGTTTTGATGTCGGTTTTTTTAATTTTTATAAAATTTACTTATTTCATCTATTTTTAGTGATAAATCCTAATCTAACTGCTGAACACCGATTTCATCCTCTTTTATTTCACCCTTAGGTACAATTTTTTCCGATTTTTTTACTATAGTATCTTTGAAGTATTAGCTATTTAATTAAAAAAAAACATCAAAATCGGTTTACATTTGTCGAAGATATTGGTTAACATAGATCCATGAATCACGAACCAAAACATTATCTGGGTATATATTTTGTTATTTTCTCAAAAACTGCTGAATCAATTACGATAAAATTTATATGAGACCACCTCTGAAGTATGATCTACCAAACAAAAAAAGAATCATCAAAATCAATTCATAATTAGCGGAGTAATCGCGTAACATACATACAAAAAAACAAACAGTCGAATTGAGAACCTCCTCCTTTTTTGAAGTCGGTTGAAAAATTAAGAAAAGTCGAAGCATTAGTAGGAAAGTAGTGGTACACCGCAGGTTTTTTAGTGCGTGATACCTCGTCGTAAAACAGTTGCGAAAGCCTCTGTTTTCTGACGAGGGCGTCCTACATAACCTATCGCTGCCCCCGCGGTGGTAGGTATGCGAAAAGAAGTTTTCCTGCAACAAATAAAAATTTTAAATAGTTGCCTTGCTTTCGCAAATCAGGGCATTACACACCTTTCCTAGGAAAGTTTTTTGAAGACTAAAGGACACTGATCGCAGACTGGTACGTCAACACGCCTTGCTTGCCCAGTCTTATAAAAAATCGCAAAAAGCTTCCTTGAAGCAAAGTTGTACTCATGCATTTTAATACTTAAAATACTTGGGTTCTAGTCGTGAGAAAACGCGTTACATGCAGCGTCCATATCGTTTTACACAGATTTCGGATAAGTTCAAAAGGTACGTAAATGGACTCAATTACACATTACACATAGGAGGCTAAATAGGTACGTTAAATGTGTAAAGTGTACGCTAAAGATAACGCTTTACGACTTGCTACTAGCTAGTGTTGATCCACCTTAAGGACGTTTCAATCAAGAAGTTCGCGAAACTACCTATTTACGTCGAATTACGTAGTTCCTGAGTTGACTAAATATGTCATTTAAGTAGCAATGAGCATGTCACATCACTTGTAGAGCTGACAATCTTGGAAAACAAAGATTCTAGAGTGGCGACATGAACTGGAAGACGCAGCTTGGACAGGCTTCTCAAGTTCCCACCCCGTCGACTGACGAGGACTTAGTCAACGTTACCGATGAAAATAAAAAATAAAAATTTTGCATCTACTATAGACAACCATTGTGATTAACCAAAAGTTCTCGTTAGTCGCCATAAACAGAGAAGAAGAAGAATATAAATACTCAAACAATTATGTAATAAATTGTTCCCACAATCGCACCAATTAGCTAGCCCCAAACTAAGCAATGCTTGTACTATGGCTACTAGATAACGGATAAACACTATAAATACTTTTATAGACATCCATGACTTAGGAACAAATGCTAGTGCTTATCACACAAAATTTGCCCTTGCGGGATTCGAACCCGCAACCGCTGGCTTTGTAGTCCGGAGCGCGAACCACTACACCAGACGTCGTAAGCAATGATCAAGTAAAACGTCGTTTAGTAATAAGTTGTAGGTACTAGTACTTATAAATTCCTTGCTTAGCTACCATTATTGACAGCAAATTATTGTCGTGCATAGACATAGACATGTCATGTCATGGATTACCAATTTACCAGTAATGCCAAAAAGTAAATATTTGACAATAGTCACTAAATTGAGAATAATAAATAATCTCCATTATTTATTTTCTGTTAAATGATAATGATGTTTGATTACCACTGAATGTGTTACAAAATTAAGTACAACTTTTGTTATTTATTTGGTCTCAGCACTTTACACTGAAACTTTAAAAGATAATCATATTTAATAGCGATCTCGACGATATGTAAAGTCGTTTTTGTGTTAGAATGTGCAATGTGAAGTTGGAAGTGTATCTACCTATTGTAAACTCATTCTTAGTATCGGCTGATTTACGGTGTGGATCTATTACGATCGTTATCTGGACAATAGTAAGTTATCCCAAGTTTTATGACAAGTATACTTAGCGTATGTAGTTAGGGTAATGCTGCTTTTAAACTTATTTTGGCTATGTTACTTACTTAGATCGTGGAATCTACGTGCCCGATACCTATGTAGACTCCACGATCTAAGTTTACGCGAAAAAAATTAAGCGAAAAAAATGTTCTTATTTAAAAAGATGCTAGCGCACAAAAGAAGGTGACCCAGGGTTAGTTGTGGGTAAGCACCGTAATTACACATGCCATCGGTTCTATCAGTGGTGTAGGGCACTTTTTACGTAATCATTAGGTACAGCAGCCGACCTTAATTCGCAGCCTGTTCAATGCTTACCACGACACTTACGGCAGATTTTTGCTTGGTAACGCAACAGATCTCAACATAAAGCTCCTTCGGCTCTTATTCGCAATACCTTGGAGCTATGGAATAAGTTGTGGTGAGGATCATACTCTGCCTTGCTTCTTTCCACGGATTCTATTTAGCAACTTTTCTGCGAACATCTAGTGGCTTAGTTCCAGACAGTGAATTTAACCTACTGTGTAATGTATTACCCCCTCTATTAATTACCTAATCGTTTTGAAAAAGTGAAACTGAAACGGACCAATAACCTTGTCATGAATTGTTTTTCAAAGTAAACAATACTAGGCAATACCTTAGTAGGTACATATATTTTCCTTAAACTTTAAACTAATTGATTTCTCTGAAGTGAGTGATACAGATTAAAATTTCTGGGAACGAAAGCTCTGATAAACACTGTATTGTGACAATGAGATCACAGCATGAAAATAACCACAGAACAGGAATGACATGCTACGCTCCGCTGTGAAAATAACAACAACAAAATAGGTACTGACGTTACACAGCGCATAAGATAAACACCACGTGATGTCGACCGTGGGCGTCAAGTAACTGAATGGAGGAATTTAAAAAGAATAACAAAGTTGTATCTACAACTTACTTTGAAAATTTAATGAAAACTTACAATGATTTAAGTGCATAAGTAACATCACCTTTATACAGTTTGGTAGAAATATAAAAAGGAATAAGAATGCATTTGAAATTGAACATACTTACGTGAGCCGATAATACATACCAAGCTCTACATTCCTTTAAATAGAATTTCTGCACCTTCCAATTTTATATCGCTGTCTAAACACCTCCTTTCTGGGCACGAAAAGCCTCGGCCAACCTGGATGGCGCTAAAACGTCTTCGTACAGAAGTTGGCCGCTGTAGAAGGAGTTGTTGCCAAGTTGACAAGTCTGGTCGAAGTCCGTCTAGAGTTGCCATTGACACGACAAAAGAAGAAGAATCCAAGCTTTAAATTATGTACTGCTGAGCAACGCATCAAACTAAGACATGTTACTTATAGTGTAATAACTACCCTCCGATATAGTTGGCCTTTCTGTATCTTTTCGTTGAGGGATCGTTCAAGGCAGTCTGCGAAATTCAATAACTTTTTTTTGTTACTTAATTAACTTTTGGTTTACTGTGTAGATGTCGTACCCAGATCGTAAAATTGACCAATTCATGATGTGACCGATCATTTCATAAAATAGTGTTATTTCTTGATATGGCCAACTAAAACTAACGATATATATCGTTTGTTGTCAAAAAAATGACAATCCACGTTTGGCCATATCATTAAAATAAAAATATGTTTACAAGTTACGTGAATTTGTTTAATATTTGTCATCTTGGTCGATAGATATCTTAAACATTTTAAATAGTTTTTATTTTTAAACAAAACTTATAAATAAAAACACTTGAATAGCTAAATAACCAAACTAACCTCTCAAATTACGTTCCGATCTCCTTGATTTTTTGACATCGCGCTCGTTTTTTGAGTGACATTCATAAAAATCGCCTCGCTTGGTGTTGTAACAATATTTTACTGCACTTTCACCTTCAATTTACACATTATTATTCACAATTAGAATAAAATATTTGTCCGCCGCCATTACTCAACACAAAAACAAAGCAACATTAGCGCCTCTACCGGTAGGTAATGTAACGATTTTACGATATGATCACCAATGTTTGACCATTTCATGAAGTATTCGTGCGTTTAGCTGTTTATATCTTCAAACGCTGAGTATTTATTGATCTGGTCAGACCACATCATGATGTAGGCAGCGTGTTCTGTTCTATATCATGAAATACCACGATTTTATGAAATGATCGGTCACATCATGAAATTATCAATTTTACGATCTGGCCACGACATAGACATACCAAAATGTGATTCGCGGCTGCAATAGTAATAGTTTGAATGAAAAACTTTAATAAATCAATTTACCTAATTTTCTTTTATTTGATTAAATTGGTTTTAAAAAACGCCCAAGTGTGAGTTGAACTCGCGCACTGGCGAGGGTCCTGTACAAAATATAGGCATGTAAACAGTTTTTCCATAGCGGGAATCAAGTCTCGAAGATTTTTGCTGCTTTTCCCGAGTTTGTTAAAAAATATTTTTTATGTAACTACATAAAACACTTTTGGTTATTTGACTTTTTCCTTTACTTCTTGCCTTTCATGATTCTGGGTCAACTAGAAGCACCTACCCTATAGGTTTTGATTCCCTTGTAAGTATCAAAAATGCGGCATAAACAGCCATATCTTTTGATTGCGATGGCTTAGAAGTTTGATTTTTTACAGCTCTATGGGATTGCAGACTTGAGTATTTGATATAAATTTTATCTTGATACCTCCACGCTTTCCTGGTAAAAAGGACAGACAGCGAACGAAGTACGAGTAATCTTATAAGGGTTCATTTTTTCCTCTTGATGTACGAAACCCTAAAAATTGCTTCATAAGGTAAATTGATTGTATTAAAATGGTTATTATTTAGGATAAATGGCATTACTACAGCCGCGAATTACATCTATATATATAAGGTGCTTCATAAATATCTGCAACGGCTGAAATGGGTAAAAGTTTTGCCTATATAGATTACGATAGTGAAGGAATTACGTGCCCCGGATCGGTAATTAATTATTTGCGAAAAGACAGTAAATAAATGGTTACTTGCTTCAATTTGCATAACACACTTCGTCATCCGCCCTTGACACTGCGCGGAAGCGGTATAATGTGAAACGTTAGCATTTTTGGACAGACGTGGACGGTTTGAGACAGAATAAAGCCTAATCTTTATTTTATATAATTTTTTTAATGAAAAAATGAATGATGTTCTGGACATAAAATTTCTTTACTATCGTAATCTACATAAGCAATACTTTTACCCATTTCAGCAGTAGCAGATGAAGCACCTTATATAAAACAATAACACACCATTTATCATAAGTTAAGAATGGCTGGACTGATTTTCATGATTTTTCATTTGTTTAATTTGTCTCCGCCCCGAATAGCACAATAAAAACAAGGGAAAATGCGAAAAATAAAAATATGAAGGGGCGATACGAAGTTCGCAGGGACAGCTAGTTTTACAATATAAACCAAAGTTGCTATTCGTATAAAACTTTTAAAACGTTCCCCCTTAATTTGAGAGAGAGTACCAAGAGCGCCAAAGAGCACGGTCTCCCACTTTATTCATCCATCCACTGCCAACCATCCTCCTATGGTCGTCAGTCCATCAGATTATTTAATTGAACCTAAATTAGTTTACGATGTGTGGCTGTGGGAAGTGGCTGATTTAACAAACCATGACAAATAATAACGTACCAACTTTTTTTCAGATTCGCTCACTGCTCTGCACTTTTTTCGCCATTGTGGCTATTTTGGAAGTTTACCTCAAGCGCAAGTTACCCTGCGGGGGTATACTAGTGACTAACATGAGACTTGTGAGCGTGCCTCTAAAATCAGTTATGGTTGTCTACTTTCTCTTAGTGGGACTGATGCTAACGGAGGCGTTTCTGTTTGTTTACTCTTGGTATCTTGCAAGAGGAATATATACGGTACTTAACTTTTACTTTCGTTTAACTTAATTACCTACTTACTGTCAGTAGGAGGTCCATTGACAGAGTTTTCTGTCTTCTTTAATTAAAGTAGGTCATTACCTTCATTTGTACAGCATTCTGAAAGCATGGATGCTTGCTTTTGCTACAGGCAGAACAGACTAGATAGATGGATAGATAGTTAGTTACTTTTTATTTCACGCTATACAAAGATACCTGTTAAATGCTAAGATTATAGTGACAGTTACGGATCGTCTAGGTACTAGATGTTAATAAACTCGCCTAAATATGATTCTTCAAACGTAGTTTAGCAATATTCTTATCATGTTATTTTGACAGCAGCTCTAAACACCGAACACTTGTAAGTTTTCATGAAAAACCTGTTTTCAACCAAGACATCCTCCCTGATACTTCTCATGTCCTTGATCTTTCTTTATTATTTTAAGCGGCAGTAATCATAATTGAAATTTTCATCGTTAAGTCCAACATGACAATGTAGAGATCAATATCAATTAAGAAAATTTTACGTTTTGTGGGAGGTTGACGAGCTGTTGTGTGTACTACTACTACATGGCTACTGAGCCACTATGGCAGTGGCGATGTGGTTAAATACAGCTACTTATTGACGAGGTTTGCTTGGCTTGCTTCAGATCGTCTCCTGCTTTCTTGTATTTAATCTTTCATATGGATATGGTTAGAAGCGGTCCGCATCCAGCGGCATTTCGCAACTTTACTGAGGTCGTCTGTCTACCTTGTTAGTGGACATTTACGCTGCGTTTGCCGGTACGTGGCCTCCATTCTAGAACCTTTCTGCCCCATCGGCCGTCCGTCAGTTAACGTGCTATGTACCCCGCCCACCTTCCACTTCCAACCGGCCAATCTGAAGTCACTGGAGGAGGCCTACTTCAGCAGTAAACGTCTTATGGCTGAAATTATGATGGATATGGTATGTAGCCGTAACCGTAACCGTGGTTAGTTAATGCACTAACCACGGTTCACTCAAAATTATTTTACTTCGGAAGATACTTGCTAACCGGAGTCAAACCTAATCTTATGTGCATTGATAATAAACTTAGCTGAGTGTGCCATTGGTTCTGCAGCAGTTATCTTTCGCTTATCGGTAACATTTTTATCATAACACTTTTTTTGGTACTAAAAAATGTGTATTACTAAAACTATGACCACAAACTCACTTATTTTATGTGTTTATTAAAGTACGTATTGTCGTAAAGGTCCTATACAATGTTGTCCGAGACCGAATAAGTACTTTTCTTTGAACGAGGCGTCGGTCAAGGTCTTGACTACCATATGCAGAAATCATAACATTCGGCCATTAAACTCCTTACCAAAATCAATTTCGTCACGACTTAAAAAATTGCTCTATTGAATGTTTAAATATCTCTTAAATCTTGACAAATCTTTATTACCTATAACATATTGTATACTTTATAGTAGTGTCTCTACCTGAATGTTATCTGGAAGATATCGCTCTTAGCGATAAGACCGCCTAAATTGTATATATTTCTGTAAATCTCAAATGTAACTTCTTCGTATAGTGTGCATTATAGAGTATCTATCTATCTATAAAATTACCACAAACAAAACAAAAACTACGCTAAAACCACTTATGAATATCACCTACTAGGCAATATCTTGTTAATTTACAAACCCACAATTGTCCCGAAGCAGTGGTAGGGTAAAAAAAATTGGGACGTGTAAAAGAGCTTAATTTAGGCCTATTTGCAGAAATAAATTGGTTTTATTGGTTTATTTATTGGTTTTAAACTAAAGACATTCAAATATAGAAATTGTGACTAATTTTCATAAAAAACCAAAAATGATTTGGTACACTACCACTATAATATACTTACTATATGTAAACTTATTACTATAATTACTATAAGTAAGTATAATATAGTGTATAGTGTACTAAATCATTTTTGGTAAGTATAGTGTAAGTATCAATAAGTATACTGTAAGTAATTGTGGACATAGGTACACGTACCTGAATTATGTTTAAAATGTAATATAAATAAATAAAGCAGTATCATCAGCATACGATACAACCTTGCCGGCTGCAAGTTTCAGTTCATTTTGATCGTCAAAATATACCAGGAACAGAGAAGGTCTAAGAACACTACCTTTTGGCACTTCATATTGATTCATCAGAGCTGAAAGTTGAGCTATCGAGTTTAACACTCTGAGTCCTGTCTGTAAAATTATCGGTAAGCAGTTCAAGAATAGGGCCTTATAATCCTTTTTTTCTATGTTTACTAATTTCATGTATGATGATTAGACGCCTCTTTACCAAAACGTAACATCTAAAATTTTAATATAAAATTGTGTGAAAAAGTTTAGAGGTCAGACACAGCTACCCTCTGTGCGATTAATTAACTACCAAGGTTTTTCATTTTATGCGATATTAGCATTAAAATGACAAAATTTTATGTAAAAAAGATATACTTACCTTTTATAATTATGGCCTAGCTATTACAACATTTTGACAATTGCCAATGGTATCACCAAATAAACCATTTGGTGATTAATGGTTATTAAAGACAAATCCAAAATCATCATCGATACAAAATAATAAAATCGAAACAAATTCATAGGTTATTTTTGCACAAGCGGTGCGAATGTGAAAGGTTAATGATGATTAAATGATACCAATTACATAATGATACTTGAATTTTTGTTAATTATATGAATATATAGGACATAGCCTCTAATTTTCGATATATCTTTTTATTTATTACCAAATAACCACTTAACTGTCAATTTTTTGTAATATATCTCATACTTATATGCTTTGTTGATATTTAGATTAGTATTTCTTTATTAATTCTAGTTCAAATCGAAGTACTTTGTCGATTATCTGGTATGTCGGCCGATCACTTGGGTGTTGGAAGTAATTTTATTGGTGTGTTTATGTGTCTACCACAAGTTTCTTATAGGATGGTACTTGGGAATCCTGTTCTTCGTCAGTAAGTTTTCATCTATTTGAAATAACATTCATAGGATAAGTAACGGCAGTCGACGATACGGACGTTCTGACGGACGGACAGTGTTCCAGATAGAATAGATTTTTTTTTTTGTTAAGACGTCTATACACCTAAGTATTACGAAATATTTAATTCCGAGTTTGGGTATACCATTTTTTTTAAATCAAAAATTTGATTGAAAATTTTGAAAATTGAAAATTTGATCATTAAAAATCACGAATTCTAATAATACGAAGTCTTATTTTTCCGATTCTTACAAGTGCAAAAATTAAAACCGTAGCGTCAATAACACGAAAACATTATTTCGATTAAAAATATTCTGAAAATGGGATAAAAAACCAAGTAGATAGTTTTGACTGCACAGGTTAGATAATACTAGTTTTGCCTAATAATCATTGGTATTGCTTTTGACTGTAAATTTGCGGTCAAAAGTAGTAACTAGGCAATAGTATTTTTGACTAATATTTCAAACTACTATTGACCAATCTGTGCAGTCAAAACTACTTTTGACTTATTTTGCCAGTTAAAAGTATTTTTGGCGGTAACCGATTACTTGTCCGTAATTTAATTGTCAGAATTTCAGTTGGCCGAAAACTATAGACCGACATTTCTTTTGCTATATGAATCATTTAACATATTTTTAGTCCATCGAAATGTCTCTTGACCTACGTATCATTTTATCGAACTACGTTTCATCGATTCTCAGAATAACTTTTTACTGTTGGCCGAAGTGTCCTTTGAACCTTTTTCATTTACCAGAATACTGCGTATAGAATAAGACTAAATTGGTTAGGTTAGGTCAGAACAGTGACCACACACGGGATAAATTAAAAACTAAGGATAAATTCTAAGGATGAGGATGAAGGATTGATTATTATAATATTGGAAGCATGTTTCTGGAAACTAAATCATCTAACATAAATAGCTTTGGCAAATGTTGTATGTAACATTATAAAATACTTAATACACATAATACTTCGAACAAATGTTATTTCGGCCAAGCCAAGTTCGGTAATAAGTTTTTCGAACAAATGAAACTTCGGGGTAACAATAAAAACGAATTGATAATAGGTCAACTGATACAGTGGCAAAGGTCATTTCGATAAAATGAAAAAAGGCGAAACGAAATTAGTCGAAAAGTTTTCGGTGAAATAAAATTCGGTAAACACCTTTTCGAACATAAGATAGGTAACCATTTTTGGCCTGTTAATAGTTTTGATTGTAGCTGTAGCTTATATTCTTGCTTATTTCTTTCTTACAGTTCTCGAGGTCTACTCATTCATCGTAGTGTACAGTTATTACTGCGAGCTGTGGGAATTAGAACACCCTTGCTGCAAAGTGGCACCCGAGACCGAAGAACCCGAATCGATAGAACTGTAATACACTAATGGACTTTTTTCAGGGTTCCGCACCCAAAGGGTAAAAACGGGACCCTATTACCTACTAAGACTTCACTGTCCGTCTGTCTGTCTGTCTGTCACCAGCCTGTATCTCATGAACCGTGATAGCTAATAGGCAGTTGAAATGTTTGTTGTTAAACAGATGATGTATTTTTGTTGCCTCTATAGAATAAATATTTTTATAATCTATAAAATAAATATTTAAGGCGGGCTCCCATACAACAAACGTGATTTTTTGCCGTTTTTATATAATATAATGTATTTCCGTTGCCTCCTCTATTATAATATAGTGTCTAAGGTTATATAGAAAATGGTACGGAACCCTTCGTGCGAGAGTCCGTCTTGCACTTGCCCGGTTTTGTTATATTAATTTCAGGATCTTCCGTTCATAACACTTATTATTTACCTACTTGTATATCGGGTGTAAAAAACAGATTAGCGAAGCCAAACACTATATATTCTACCTATTATTACGATTTTTTTTTCTTTTACACTATATTTGGGATACTGGTTACCGAAATATTGACGGTCAATTCTACAATTTTTAATAGTCAAAATTACAGTTTTTGTAACGTCAGTCTCTTTTCAACGGGTTACATTACCATCTTTATCACGCCACCTATTTATAGGATCCACTGGCTGTTTAATGTCATCAAGTTTTTCTTCTTTAATTCCTTCAATTTCATTTAAGTATGTATAGGTATTTCTGCAGTTACCATAGAATACAAGGTTTATAGGCTGGCAAATTCGTACCACTCCCATTGGTCTGTGGGCGAAGGAACGACAGGTGGCGGGGGCTCCGCACATTACAAAACGAAAATATAGATGCAATCAATTCATAGTTTTTTTGGAAATTACATTAGACTCCCGACTGCAATGAGGTCCCCATATAATTGCTCCTTGTCAGGAAGGCTCAGTTCAGCGGCTTATGCTGTGAGGAAAACAATGCTTATAACTGATGTCGAAACGGCAAGATTTGTATACTTTAGTTATTATTTTCATAGTTTGTTATCGTATGGTTTATTGCTATAGGGCTCTGCTGCTGACATTAAATCAATCTTTGTGTTGCAGAAAAGAACCGTGCGTGTAATATACTATCTTGGACCTCGTGACTCTCTGAGGGAGATTTTTCATTATATTAATATTTAACAGTAGCCTCACAATACATTTTTCAAAACATTATGTACTTACTTTGGAAAAAATCTAAGTTTGTTTAGCTTAAATGGTGATTTTCATCATTATAACACCCGAAATAAAAATGAACTTGCCGTTCCGAGCTTCAGACTACACAAAGTTGGTACATAATTCATTCTTGGGGAAATGTATTACATTTTTTAATAAGGTACCATAGGCTCTTGTTGAACTACTTGTTCATTCAAAATTCACATTTCAAAAAACCTTATAAAAAGGATATTATAAAGTAGACGATTATATAAATGACAAGAGTGCATGGACTTAACCTGTTAAGCTTGCACTTACTATATGACTTGTGACTGATTTCCTGTAACATAGGCTGACAAAGGTGTCTGAGTTTTTTTGCGCCGTTTCTTCTCATCACCAGCCGATATGTAGTCCCGAAGTGGTGGTAGGGCAAAGCTATATTTTCGGACGTGTTTATATGCCCGGAAGAGGGTCTATACATATACTAAATAAATGATTATTATGACTATTATTATGCACACGGTATTGAATTCAAAGATAAGTCGAATTGTTTAAAGTGTAGTTTAAGTAAGTATACCAATTGTTTATAGTAAAGACCCTTCGGTTTGATTAAACACCAAAATTTTGTTAAATTCAAATACTCAAAGAAAACAAAAAATGCAAAGCAGCGAATAGAAAGAAATCATTTTACGGAAGGTAAGGTACGGAAGGTCTAAAAATAGTCAGTGTCAAAACGCGGGACCAAGTTCGTAATAACAAATGTTTCCATCTAGATTAATTTATGTTCTAATCTAATCTATTTGTACAAGAAATGAATATTCAGGTTTTATGTGTAACTGAGCACTGGCTCAAAAAGTATGAACTTATTTTGCACATAGATAATTGTAGCCTTATTAGTTCGTTCTCAAGGGAGAACGCCATCCGTGGCGGGTCACTAATATTAATTAATAATAACTTAAAATGTAAAGAGCGAAAAGATATTGTATCTCTCTCTGTCGAGCGAACTATTGAGATATCATGTGCAGAGCTGGACGATTACATTATTGTTTGTGTTTATAGACCCCCAAGTGGTAATTTTACATTGTTTGAGTCCATAATGGAAGAATTACTCAGGAAAATATTTACTAATAAAAAGAAGGTAGTTGTATGTGGAGATTTCAATGTCGATATCATAGATGAAGAAAAAACCTATCGGGTTAGGTTTCTAAGTCTTTTTAAATCTTTTAATTTAAAGCCTGTATTTGCTGAACCGACTAGAATTACTGCTACAACAGCTACTTGCTTGGATAATGTTTTCTGTAACTGTGTTGTGATTAAAAAATCTATCGTAAATTTTGTAAAATCTGATCACTGCGGTCAGTCAGTCACGTTTGAACACCGTTTTGTGCCTTCTAAAAGTGTTATTCAATATAGACCAGTCACTGATACTCGCAAAGAAAAATTTAAAACTAACTTAAGTGATAAAATACCGCTATTACCTTTTGTTGATGACAATGTTAATAACTTATATGAAGAATTGTTTGAACTAATCAAAAACGAATTGGACAAAAACTTTCCTAAAAAGAAATTAGTCATAAACAATTTCAAACCGAAATTCAGTGACTGGGCTACTGCTGGTATATATATCAGTAGGAGGAAAATGTTTGAACTATATAATCAAAAAGTTTATAGGAATAATGACCTAATATTTGTAGAATATGTTAAAAAATACTCAAAGTTATTTAAAAAGGTCTGTATGGTAGCTAAATCTAATTATATACGTGAAAAAATTAATAAATCGAGTAATAAAATTAAAGAGACTTGGAATATTATAAACAAAGAAACTTGTAAAACACAACATCGCGATCACACATTTACACTAAAAATTGATAATAAGCAAATTAAATCCGATGATGAGGTAGCAGGCGCTTTCGAAAATTACTTCTGTAATATACCTGTCGAAACCACAAAACAACTTAATTCATCTGCTCTGCATGCAAAATCACTGCTTGTGTCCAGTGTTGACGGGTGCAACTCCTTATTTGATTTCACTCATATTAATCCTGTAATGGTAGTCAAAACTTTTATGGAATTGAAACAGAAAAAAACTGAGGATATGTGGGGCATATCAACTGACACAATAAAACCCATTATATCTCTCGTAGCATCTCACTTAGCGCATTTATTCAATGAATGTATTGATCAAGGTCAATTCCCTACTTTAATGAAATATAGTAAGATTATACCTTTGTTCAAATCAGGAGAAAAAAGTGACCCAAGCAATTACAGGCCAATTTCCATTCTACCTGCTTTTAGTAAAATTTTTGAAAAAGTTATATTTAGTCAATTACTCTCCCATTTTAAACTTAACAATTTACTGCACGAGAAACAGTTTGGTTTTTCTAAAGGTAGAAATACAACAGATGCTGGGGTGGCACTTGTCAAACACATTTTGGATGCGTATGAAGATAAGCATGATGCGATAGGTGTGTTCTGTGATTTATCGAAGGCGTTTGATTGTGTCGATCACCAAACACTTATTATGAAGCTAAAACATTACGGTGTATCTAATAACGCATCAAAATTGTTAAATTCTTACCTCTCAGGCAGATTACAAACAGTAAACGTTAATGGTACTAACTCTTCTGGCGCCCCGCTTCAAATGGGAGTGCCCCAGGGCTCAATATTGGGACCGTTGCTATTTTTGATCTATATTAACGATCTCCCTTTCTATTCTAAAGACTCCTGTGAGATAGTTCTGTTTGCTGATGATACTTCTTTAATCTTCAAATTAAAAAGAGGTGAAGAGGTATTTGACGATGTAAGCGGAGCTCTCTCTAAGGTATTAAATTGGTTCACAAGTAACAACTTACTTCTTAATACAAAAAAAACCAAATGTATTAAATTTACTATGCCTAACGTGAAACAAGCTAACGCAGTAATTTTACTAAATGGTGAAAAACTTGATCTATCAAATTCCACTGTTTTTCTGGGCATTACATTGGATTCGAAGTTGCAATGGGGACCACATGTTGACACTCTGGCTGGGAGACTTGCTTCAGCTGCCTTTGCGGTTAGAAAAATTAGACATCTAACTGACGTTGTAACGGCAAGGCTGGTGTATTTCAGTTACTTTCATAGTATTATGTCTTATGGTCTTCTCTTGTGGGGTTCTGCTGCGGACATCGATACCATCTTTATTTTACAGAAAAGAGCTATTCGTGCTATATACAAACTTAGTCCGCGTGAATCCCTGAGAGATTTCTTTAAAGAAATTAACATACTCACTGTGGCCTCTCAATACATATTTGATAATATCATGTACGTACGCAAAAATTTAGATCTTTTTATAAAGAAAAGTGATATTCATTCATATCATTTTCTTCATTCAGGTCCTGTTCTGACTGTCTGTACGAATTTGTCAGCCTGTAATAACGATTTGGTCTATGAAACAAAGTTGTATAATATATAAACTTTACACCTAATGTTTCCTACGTGCACTGCATGCATGCACTGCTGAATAGTGTATCAATTCATATCTACTGGCCGGTTGACATTCAACCTTTATCGCGTGTCGATGAGAATGAAACTACTCGTAAGAACGTTAGATTGGCACATCTACTACGAGTATCAGCTAATTCCAGTAAGAAAATCTATGTTTTCAGATCTCAAGAGCCTTTAATGTATAAGTAGAGCAATTCTTCGTTCTAATCTCACCTCTCATTCTGAACAAGCGGGAAGTATTTCAGCAGCAGCCAGTTTAGCAGTCCCACCTGAGTCAATAGTAACGGCTAAAGTAGTATTGGCCGGAGCGGGGGAAATGAGAAACGTCTGGTAAGTTTGGCAACAGCTCCACGTACATAACCTACACCTACCCTCCTAACGCTGTTACCCTGGGCCAGCCTGGATGCAGGTGCTACTCTCCTACTAACTATCTTTATCCTCTTTATATTTATGTTTTTTCATTGTTAGGTGGTTATAGGGCTGTAGGGACTTAGTGTCTTGGGGTAAAGGGACCTTACTCTTGCTGGGAGTTAATTTCGAAAACATTCAATCTCTGATCAGCTGGCACCGACTCCAAAAGTAACTGATTAAGTACTTACCTATGTGTTAATATTATTTTTAGCTTTTTATAAAATTTACTTATTTCATCTATTTTTAGTGATAAATCCTCATCAAAACAAATCTTAACAGTGCAAACAAAAGTTAGCTGCTAAACACCGATTTCATTCTCTTTTACTCTTAGGGGTAAAAAAAAATCCGCAAATTTTTATAACCACACAGCACGTAACGAGAAGAGTGATGGATATGAGTATTGATGGGTGGAGAAGTAGAGGACGACCTAAGAAGAGATGGATGGATTGTGTGAGGAGAGATATGACTGAGAAGGGAGTGAATGACTCAATGACGAGTGACCGGATTGCATGGAAGAGAAAGACATGCTGCGCCGACAACAGATTACCTGGGAACAGGGCAGGCATATGATGAATGATGAAATTTTTATAACCACGAACCAAAACATCATCTGGGTATATTTTTTGTTATTTTCTCAAAAACCGCTTAATCAATTTTGATTAAATTTATATGGGACCAACTCTGAAGTATGATCTACTAAAAAAAAATAAGAATCATCAAAATCGATTTATAATTGGCGGAGTAATCGCCATACATAGGTACAAAAAAAACATACAGTCGAATTAAGAACCTCCTCTTTTTTTGAAGTCGGTTAATAAGTCATAGACATTCTACTATAACGACATCTGAGTAGGATGGTACTATATTAATTCCTAAATTCTGTTAATGTTTAACAGTCAAACTAATATACCTGTTATAAGGCTGAAAGTTCATTGTAAATATTACCTATCTAAGTATGGCCTTTCGTATCCGATAAAATAGTACTAGATAGTGATAACGGTCCGGTGGAATCGACTGATAACAACGCATGAAGCCGCCAGTCGCCTAATGCTTGAGCCAAAACATTAACTTACTAAAGAACTTTTGACGTTATTATTGTTTTGATCATAAATTAACTAATTACTACTCGAATTTCGGTGTGAGTGAAGTTGCGGGCTTAAAATAAAAATGGCTATTAGTTTACCTAGGCTCACAAGATGTTGTTTTTGCTTCTCACTGAAAACTGGATCACTGATTATCGGTTATGTATCAATCGTGAGTAATCATTGGTTTTTGGAACTTTAATGACTATTTGTGACATCGTTAATTCCATTTACATTTAAAAAATATATTAATGATTAAGACTTACATTTATGTATGAGGACAAATATTCATTGTTAAGCTAATAGTTTCACCCTTTTCACTGAACTTAAGTATTAAGTCATTCCTCATGTCTATCACTTTGCTGCATCATGATGAAGCTTATAATTTTCCTGGAATATACATAGAATTATTATTCGGCAACTAAAATAAACTAATTCTAAGAGCATTAAGTATGTTCATAACCAACATTATTAAAACTTCGACAGTTACAAATCAGCATTACTATACGTTTTTGGTTTTAACTTATTACTTAGGTACCTACCTACTATTTTATAATACTTAGTACGATTTGACGGAAGGCAGCCGTCAGCCATACTCCAAGCTTAAGTAAACAGGATACGTATAGGATAGATTCTCTTTATTGAACACCATAAAGTACTTAAATAACACATGATTTTTATAGAAAGATATACAATTTAGGCGGTCTTATCGCTAATAGCGATCTCTTCCAGACAACCTTCAGGTAGGTATAGGGTAGACCTATAGCTAAATTCCAAAACGAAAGAGCTGAACTTAATATATGTACTAATTTCGGTAGATAGGTACCTTATTTTAGTCCTCAAGTAAATGTACCTAGTACTTAATCTAAATTGAGTTTTTGTAAATTTTCAGCTGATGTCTCTGTTGTTCATCAGTTCGATATCATATTTCCTGTATATGGTGGTGACATTTGTGGAGGCAAACAAAAACAAGCCAAACCCTGAGCATCCCCCGGAGGAGCTGGCCCAGGTTGCCCTGGGTCTGTACGTCTCCCAAGCGTACTACCTGCTTGTGTATCTGTACCTGATAGTCATTAGTGTTATGCTGGTCGTAGGAGTTCATACGGTAAGATTTTCGAACAGTTTTTCTACCTTCTTTACAGAAATACCAGCGCACCAGCGCTAGCCCCATTTCCGTCACGGGGCGTGTGTGATAGCTGACACACTAAGGTGACGCTTAAGTGCCTAGTATGTAGGTATTTAAGTTGCTTCGAACTGTTGACGTGAAGATCAACTAACACAGACATGCCACCATTGTGCCTCTGACGTGCGGTAGACACAAGACGCGCCACTATTAATTTTGATACAATACCTAGAATAGCGGAATTTTGGTGGAACAAAATAAATTATATTTCCGCTCTATAGTGTATATGCTCCATGTACTGTACTTTACACAAAAGGTATACAACAGGCAGTTAGTCACCGTTGCGTCACCCCTATGGCACAAAAAACACCTCTATTACATTATCAAAAGAGAAGAGTAGGAGCTCCTACTCTTCACTAAAATCCACTTCGATAACATAATTTTACTAATATTTTACTATTCCCCTAGCCAAAACCTCGAACTTTCTTTGGTAATTTAACAATTTTATTATTAAAAACCGTATGATAAATTAATTAAAGGAACATTTTTATTTATTTAATAAAAGTTTGTTGCACAAATGAAAATAAAGTAGGTAAAAAGGTGAATTTAATACAAATTTATTTTACAGAACAACCACCGCCTATTAAGGTATTATGTGTTCAGCGGGTTTTTCCTGTTCGGGATGGCGCTCGCCCTGGTCGTGGTGTCCTTTGTCTTCGTAGGCTTCTTGGGCACATTGCCTCTCCTAAAGTGGTGTAGTAAGTATTAATATTTTATCGAAAAATAGTAAAGAATGATATCCCTACGTATACGACAGACTCTTATTTGATTACATTATTAATGCTAAAATTTGAAAAAACCATTCCAAAAACCTTTATAGTAGAAAAAAGATTTAATAAAATTTTGAAACCCCCCGATAGATAGATAAATAATAATGCAGTCTAGGGTGGGCAAAGCGCCCATGACATGAACTAAATCTAATAGCTCAACTAACTATCTACCTTATTTGTTGCAGTGACTCATTTTATATGTCTCCTCGTCGTACGCAGCACATACCTTGAAATGGAAGAAGAAAACAGGCCGAAGTCATTCGAAATGCAACACCTGTACAGCCCACCAGCACCAATCAATATTTAATTTTTAAAATATAAACTTTAAGACTGAACTAATTTTGACTGTATTTTATTTTCATACTCCGTTTGCTCTTAATCTTAATTAAAGTGGCTCTCTGTGGTCCTCCTACATGACAAGATCTAAAAGTCTTAGGTTCAAGAGGAGTTCAGGCGCTTCTGATAGGGTGGTTCTATGCATCCAGAAGCTGCTACATACATTAAATAAGCGTTGAAGACTGGAGTTTTGCTTGCTTGCATGCTATGCACTTAGTACTTTTAAAATTAATCAATAGGGACAATAATGTAAAATAAAATGTGAAAATAATTTCCTAAACTAGCAACTTTAACAATTTACTAAATATATCTACTATAATAGCGATTCATTTTATTAGCTTTTATGGTTTAAATACTAAATAATATCTTAGCTTTTATGTCAAAAGTGAAGTTACCATACTTTTTATGGTTTATTCGATGGGTATTTAAAAAATAGAACATCTCGTCATTTTTTTTTCTAAGTAACGCGTTCTGAGAAGGCATTGTTAAACACTACGGACCTGTCAGGCATAGGGAGCCTGCTATGTTAATGTGTTAAAGAGCTTTAGAGTGCAAGTTTGATGTAGTTTGTGTTCTCATGTTTGGTAGGTAGTGTTATAGATCTGAAACTATTGAAATATCATTGTATTCAACACCGCATCGAGTGTCAAGTGACTTGTCTCAAGACAACTTGCGTTAGACCCGATAGCGTCTTGAAACGAAGGCCTACAAATATGTTTCGTTCGTTCGGACGTATAAACCTTATAAATTAGAATAACCAAACCATTCACCTGTGTCAATCCTTTGACAAAACATGAACATCTGAAATGGGTAAAAAACACGACCGTTTTAAATTGTTTAAAATTGCAAAAGGTTTCACACAAGTAGATGGTATTTTAATTTGTCAGGTTTATACGTCCGAACGAACAAAACATTTTAGTACTATGCTTCTTGCTTCTACGGGAAGAGCATAGAGTACTTTAAAATAGAGTAGCCTCCACTGAATCCAAGAAAAGTTCATCGCCTAGAGAGCGGGATTGAGTCCATATTTTTTAATTCTTCAGAACCCGTTAGAAAAGGCTCCGGACAAGCCCGGATTTAATCCGTCGCTCAAGCAAACATATGAAAATTTCGGTTTCTTACCGGATTTTGACAAATTCCGGATGAATGTAGTCAGACCGACCCATAAATTCCTTAGTGGGGACAAACGCTGCTATTGGACGATCCTTCCATCCACTTCCGGAACAAGAAGAGAAGAGTCGACGGTAGAGTTGCCTATCGATAGTCTATCGATAGTTGACGTCATATCAATTTTATCGATATCCATAGTGATGTAACAAGGTAATAGTTTACTTACTTAACGATAGTATTAGCTCCGATAGTATCGATACTATCAAACACCAGCATATGTTTAACAACAATAGTACCTATCGATAGTATCGATCGCTCACACTCACACTATCTATAGTTTTATAAACTGCTATATTATTGCCTTCCAATAATGAATTACGTAGCTAGTAGATAATTATCTCATAAAAACATTAATAAAAAACGTATTAAAACTAAAGGAGTATCCTTAAACAATCAAAAATTGACATATGGCAACACTTGTATTATGTGATGATAAAAAAAAATTGGTATAAACTTTTACTATCGTTGCAACCAATTCTGCTTGTGTTGCTAGTATACTATAATACGATTACGGTACAGTGTATCGTTAGATATAGTATCGTTTCCCTATTAAAGCTACTTAGGCTATAATAGGGAAACGATACTACCGCTGGTGATTACTGTCTGTCTGAACTGTCGATAGTGTAATACTATCACAACACAAACTATCGAAAGTATTGATAGTTTTTGTGATTTCATAATACGCAACTATTGATAGTAATAGTTAAATACTACCAATAGTATCAATATTATTTTGATGTAATAGTATTACTATCGATGTATACTATCGATATTATTGCTTCCAATCAATAGTATTAGTTAATTTGATTTAGATACTATCGATATTGTTACTAGTTGAGCAACTCTAGTCGACGGTCAAGCAATTTCTAGAGGCGTCCATTAGTAGTTTTACTTGATCAGTTGCGTCCATTTCCATTCCATGTCCATTTCTCAGACATTAATCCCAGGCATAAAATATTTATAGTTAGTGGATTTCAATCATAATATTGTTGGGCTAATATAGCTCAGTTTAAAATTATATCTATGAACGTCTTTGCCTAAACGCACCTTATACAATAAAAAAAGTTAGTCAATGCTGTCAAAGTGACGTACTACCCTATCAAATTCGAGAGACACAGTTCCTAACGTCACAAAAACGTATTTCTCTCTTGCTCTTATATGCTCAACTGGCTTTGTTAGTTCTTTTTTATGTACCATTGGAAACAACTTATTTTGATAGAGTATTTAATGAACTTGCACCTTGCAAAGCGCACGTATTTTGTTCAGAAAGAAAATATTAATTTTTATTAATAATCCCAACTGATATGAAATTAAACTAGTTGTTTTATTTTCGGGCTATACATTAGCCAAGATGTCGTCTAAATTTCATCAGGCCTCTAATGTTACTGCTCAGAATCAGGTTCGTTGATCGAGTAGCGCGGTAATGTGTTTTGAAGATATTAAGTTTATCAGTATTTGCGTGTAACTTTTTAGTATTAAATAATACATTTGTATCTGCAAAAACGTTTTTCATTTCCGGTTCCATTTTTAGCTAATACAATGGATAAACGAAGCCGGTATGAGCGAGGGCGGAAAAAAAGCTGGTCTGTTGAGGAAGATCATAGAATACCTGCTCCACTCAGCCTCTCAAATGATACCCGTCTACATGGAGAACATACTAAGTTTCGTAAACGATAAGAGCACCGATGTGAAGAAGCAAGTTATTACATTTGTTGAAGAAATGAGGTTAGCTTTCTTCATCACTATTAGTTAACCCCTGACTAGTATAAAATAATACTGATTGGTCTGTAATTACTCTTTTCGGGCAATTAATAATGTGCTGTGGGTTTTCTCAATAATAATATGCTTTGTAATCAGTATAAAGGCCTTCTTTTGGGCACTTAAAGGTCCTAAAATATATGTTAGCCCTACTGCTGCTTCAGGGACTACGTAATGGCTTTTGATGATAAAGAAACTGCGCAACAAATGCAAATACCTTTGTCGGCCTTTATTACAGGAAATACATATTTAAACAAGAACCTTGTAGTGTTGCCTTTATTTAGTTTAGTTTTAGTTAAGTTGCCTTTATTAGTTCTGTTTTAGATAGGACCATTGATTTTACTCTTTAAGCCTTCTGTTATCTTCCAAATTGTACTTAATTCCATAATTAATACATTTCAGCAAACTCCATGCTGAATATCTACCAAAAGTGATTGGACAGCTGCGACTCCTTGTTGCGGACACTGTGATCGCTGTGCAGAAAAGAGCCATACAGGCCGCTAGCATTGTTTACAGAAACACACTATTGTGGATCTGTAAAGGCAATGCTGAGTTATCAGAAATGCAGTATGTGTGGGAAAATCTTACTCAGATGAAGGTAATGGATCTGCTATATTTTAGTTGACCAGCAAAATGACATGTATCAATAAGATGCAAATACGTCAATCATTAAAACATTACTACATAGTTTATTAATTTCCTGTAAATCCTAGCACAGAGGCCGGTCTTTTTAAAAGGTGTTTGTTTATTATTATTGAAAGACTTTCCTAAGTACTGTCGATGCCTGATGAAATTACATCTACCATGAAGTACCACGGTTTGTCCCTAGACAAAAGCCTCCTCCAAGTGCTTCAACTCATTTCTGTGACTGCCCTGGTCTGGTCCAAAGCATTCCTGTTATTCTTATGTTGTTGTTGTCTTCCCATCTTTTTGCCTGCATTCCTCTGCTTCATTCTTCTTGTCTGTGGTACCACTCAGAAACAGCTCTTGTCCATTTTCTCTGCCTTCTCTAATCATATGGCCCTACGAAAGTCGTTTTAGGTTTTTATTCTTGAGTTTAACCCCTAAGACGCCTCTTCTTATGCATACATAGTATCTATAAACTAATGCCCACATGCATTTTCAATTATCATTTGTTCTATCCAGACATTCTAATCTCTTAAAATTTTATCTTTCACAGCTTATGGTTCTGAATATGATAGATAGTGACAATGAAGGCATCCGAACTCACTCTATTAAGTTCCTAGAGGAGGTGGTTCTGCTACAGAGCCCCGGCGAAGATACCGAGGATGACTTCAGTCTCGAAAACTTCCCATCCACTCTCCCTTTTATGAATAGAAGGGCTCTCGAAGAAGAATCAGAGTAAGTAGCAGAAATTTATTTCTTGAGTTGATGGTATGTTTCAAGTATTAAAAAATGTGTTACTTTTACTTCTAATCTATTTTAAATTAATTAATGGAAAAAGAGGGGAAAGCAAATTATCTGATATAGCTGTATAATTATATTATAAATAATTTTTGTTTTACAATATTTAAAAAATCTTTACTTAGCAACAGATTTATATTTTATCTATTTTATTTCATCTTTTTATTTTATCTACTTACATAAGCTGTAAATAAATCTCTGTTATGTGTGCACATTTCTTTTCAGACATATTTTTGACTTGTTAGTCAAGTTCCACAATTCACAACACATTTCTAGTGTTAATTTGATGGCTTGTATGACAACACTATGCCTACTAGCCAAATTCAGACCCAAGTATATGCCACGGGTTATACAAGCATTAGGGGATCTACACACCACCCTTCCTCCAACACTCTCACAGTCACAAGTAAACTCAGTCAGGAAACATCTAAAGATGTTACTTATAAACTTGATAAAGCACCCATCTTCGAACGAAATGATGCCACAACTTACTCAATTATTGATGGATATTGGCATGACGACTCAGGAAATAAATAAGGCGGTGCCTAAAGAACGCAGAAACAAGCGCGTGGGTGAGCTAAAATCCGGAGATACTCCATCCAAAAGGTTTAGAGTTGATTCTCCTCAAAGCAACAGTCAAGGTAGTGACAGTAACAGTCGTAGCGACTTTACCATGTTCGAAGATGACAACAGTCAAATTATCCAAAAACCGACAGTCACTGAAGACAGTATTTACGAGGGACTAAACAATGTTGAGAATGTTGTCAATCTTGTAAAAACCACATTAGTCAATCAACTACCAAATGAAATGCCTAGCAGTTTTGTAACCGCATACAAACCTATTCCGAATTCGGGAAGTAAAGCGCAAAAGAAGCATTTGGCCAAAATGATACTTTCACTAATCAAAGATGAGGCGATCATACCTGCGCCTCAGCCTCCGCAACCCACACTTTCCGATTTAGCTGCTAAAATTCCATTACTCAGGGATGATGACGAAAAGTTAACCCTCAAAAACGCAGTAGCTAAGTTACAAGAATCCACAAAAGCGGACAGACAAATGGAGAGTGCGGTGTCAAAACTCATGGAGGAAACAAGACAAGAACACCTAAAAGAAGAGGAGAGAAAGGCCAAAGAAAAGGAGAAACCTGTTCCTCCTCCGACACCGTCAGTTCCGAAACTGAAGCAGAAAGTGAAATTGCTAAAACTGCAGGAAATTACACGCCCGATACCCAAAGAAATAAAGGAAAGGTTGATGATACAAGCTGTGAATAGGATTTTGCACGCGGAAAAGGAGAGTGCAATAGGTGGTGCGGCCCAAATTCGAGCGAAATTCATAACGATCTTCGCATCAAGTTACACACCAGAAATAAGAGAATTGGTTCTGAACTACATTTTAGACGACCCGTCTAACAGGATAGAGTTAGCGATGTCCTGGTTGTATGAGGAGTATGCTTTTATGCAAGGTTTTAATCGTCATCCAGTAACGTTGCAACCTAAGGTTCATGAAAAGCATGATCAGAATTATAATCAGCTGCTCTGTGCGTTAATAACTCAGATATCTGAGAGAGGGGATCCTATTCTGGAAAATAGTAAAGACGTGTTACTGAGGAAGATATATTCTGAGGCTCCGGTGGTAACCGGAGAGGCTGTGGATTATCTCAAGCATTTAGTTAGTGAAGATAAGGTAGCGTTCCTAGCGCTGGAAATCTTGGAGGAACTGTGTATAATGAGGCCGCCACGCGCTCATAAGTACATGACATCGCTAGTTTGCCATGTTTGTAAGTATTTAATGTATGGTCTATGTAGTTTTGAAATCCATTTTCCACAAAGAGACAAAAATGTATACAAATCAAATAATACTGGCTTTAAGAATTACAAACAGTTGTGATGTCGAATATTAATGGGTTACAAATACTCGTATTCGCGAATTTCTGTTTCGCAAACTGAACCGTGTGACATATCAAATCATTTTGTAAGGGGCTTAAATGTATATTATTTAAATATTCTTAAAATAAAATAAACAGTTTTAATTTAAACTACTAAGCCTAAAAACTTGAAAAATTATGTTTGCCACCTTATTTAAAAAGCCGATATTCGCATTCGCGTTCGCGTATGTTGAAGTTGAATATTCGCCTTTACATTTGCATTAGCGAATGTGGGGAATCGAACATTAGTTATATCACTAATATACATTACCGGACGAAACTTTCGTTCTAATACAACCTACCACGAAACGTCTAATCAAAATCAAATCAAATCAAATGTTTACGACAAAAGAACGGCACATTACTTGGTTCCTCGGTTTATAAATGAACTACCCTCCATTTTAAAAGATGACTTGAACCCAAACAATATTAAACCAAAACTGAAGACTTACTTCCTATCATAATATTAATATTTGTGACTTTCTTAATATGAAACAATTAATAATAGTGAGCGCGATTACCTAGTTTCCGTTTAATCTAATTGGTACTAAAAATTATAGTAAACTTTTGTAAAGACAGTGATAATTGTTATACCTACGTTTTGCTTTCGTATTATAACATGACTGCTTGTTATCTGGCTGACTGGTCTGCATTGTAGACCAACCTCAGTGGTTTATGGCAATGCACTGTAATAAATATTTATGTAGTTTGTGTAAAATAATAATAAATTAAAAAAAAAAAAAAAAAATATCATTTATTTGCTCAAATGTTCGGACTTATAGTTTAAAATCGGTTTAATGCCCTTTAACTTTTTGGGTAGGTTGACCTGCCGTTGTCTGTATCCGATCCAATCCAATTGATAGCATTTCGGATGTTCTTCCTTGGAAATGTGTAATAGACCGAATTTTTTATTTTTTAAAAACAATCTTGCCATTTGGGACTAATAGAAAAATCGTTTTCAGTGAATGAGAATGAGGAAATCCGAGACACAACACTAAAGTCTGTTGCGAAGATCTACCAATGCGGCACGGATGCTGTGAAGAAGGTCATAGAGAAGCATGCTCTGCTGTATCTAGGGTTCATATCCCTGTCGAGCCCTCCGCCCGAGCTCATCAGTTCGCGGCACCACGGGCTGCGGATACCGTGGAACGATGAAATGTTTAGGATGTGCCTGAATTTGGTTATGACCTTGTTCACATATAATGAGGGTGAGTGAATTCTGTTTATTGGCTTTTTAACAAATACTCCAATAATGGTGACATTGGTGAACGATTAAAGCCAATGCCAAATGAAAGGGTGTAATGTAGTTTTCAAACGAATGATTTAACAAATAAAACAATAGGATTTCCTTCAAATACTTGATGCGTAAAACGGAACGTTTACTTATAGGGATTGACAATACATAATCGGAACTAAATCGATGAATCGGTTCGGTCGTCTTGTGAAAACCTATGCGTTGACGTCAGTAGTACAAGAGCGTCTGCCTTGTATGCGATTTGTGTTATAGTTATTTTTCGCATAGTTCCTATTTTGACTTTTGTTACTGTTTTTGTAAAGTTTGTCAAAAAGCTGTATACGGCACTCTGGCAGTAGAACATTGCAATATCTCGTATTTTTAATTGATTTGTTGTTAAGTTCATTTTAATAAAAATCGATTAACTTTCTCGATTTTCAAAAAGAATCGGCTGGATTTTGTTAAGGCACATCACTATTTGTGTCAACAGGAAAGTCAGGTGATGTGTCATAAGTTTCTTCTTATCTTGAATAGGGTATATTAAAAACCACTTTGTTCAGTTGACATCGTCATCATTAATCAATAGTTCTATTTTAAGCTAAGTCGGTTTAAAATATTTTTTAAATGTAAATAAGTACTTATTTACTTATGTTTAAAAAAGAAGTAAAATAAAACAAAAATTGGATTAAAACGTAAGTATATTGAAAATATGCCATCCTTTACTTATATAAAAGAAAGTTGGGTTTAGTTACACCATATATAAATTAAGAACGGCTGTACCGATTTATATATCTTCGACTTGTAGAATCTGTATCCACCCGAATAGATATAGCTATTACAACATAGAAAATTTCACGAAAAAAATTTATGAAGCAGTACGAATTTCGCCGGGACAGCTAGTAATGAATATATATCTTTCTTGTTTCGTGTTCTTATACAAATGGAAGGTATCGCGTTTTGACAGTCAATATTGATCAGTACTTCTAGTACGAAAAACTATCGACTTCGAATAGAGAACGTATTTTCTTACTATACGATTACGAATTCGAAACGATTGCGTTTGTATTTCGTAGCACGAAACGTTATCTATCGACTAACGTAACCTCGAGAGTCAATAACAATAAAGACCTTCTATCGTCTAACGATGCCCTCTACACACTGCGCAAAATTACCGGAATGGATGAATGGTGCGTTCCAAAATCGAATGTGTTAGTTAAACATAAATAAAAACTTGCCATAAAATTGTATCAAATTAAAATACCACGATAAAAATACTCCTAACGCCTCATTTATTTAAAAACTGATATTTTGTATTTGTTTTTAGCATTGTTTAACTAATACCAATCGACAATATTTTTTACGAAAACATTACGTTTTTAAAGAAATGAGCAATTTGAACGGTCTTCGTCTGACATTTAAAACTAATGACAACCTTTCCGTCATACTAATTTGATCATGGATGTAATACCCAAACAGGATTGAGTACCTAGTTATAAAATTTTAAATAGAATATTTCACATGATGTAAGGTGACCATAATTTCTAATATAAATAATTTTAAGAGACAAATGGTTGAACGTAATGAGCGGCGGTGATCGAATAACTTCGAAAAATCCGGTAGTGTGTGGCCGATATTTTAAGAGATTTGGGATGCAAATTAGGGTTGAGGCAAAAGTTACATAAAACTATATTGTTTAGTAACATCCCTTTCACCGTTAGTAGCCATAATATAGATGCCACCATATTATTACGGAAGTGGGTACGGGACTGGAAAGAAACGACGGTGCTTGAAAGACGGTTTATTTCTTCTTGCTACAAGCCACACAGACGCAGTCCTTTTAATAGACGGCACCGACGTAGTCCTCTTGACTGACGTAGCCCTGACGTGGACCTCTTGATACAAAAATAACACGGTCCTCTTGACGGACGTAAACCGCACTATACTGCACTGCACCTGGACTGCACACTGCACTGCACACTCTTCACTACGGACACGCTATTACACTTCCTACTTTCATTTTTTTTTTCCTTCTTACCTTTCCAATTTTGAATTGAAGGGTACTTTTTATCCCGCCTACACTTTCAAATTCGTCACCCTATTTTGAAAGAGACACAACCCTCTAGTTGCTTATCTCTGTCATTACGTTTTTTTCGCACACTGCTCAATCCAGGTTGGGTGTTATCCATGGTTTTGAACTTGCTAACTTTTATTTTGATATTATTATTAATTATTAATAAAAATACAATTTTAAGAAGCTAAGTAGGTACTTCTGTCTTTTTGACCCCGTTGATACAAGATGTCTGAGGAAATCTTATTAACCCATTGAGTATGTTGGGAGTGTTGAGAGCATTCGTTACTTCGTTTATATATTTGCTCAGTGTTGTTTGCCCCAAATGCTGTGCCTTGGTATGAACGGGACGCATAAAAATGTAGAGCACTTATTGTTATTGTAGACAACTTATATCATAAAATTGTTCAGGTTCTGTGATCAGAAGTCAACTTGATGTCGGTATTATTTTACTTGAGGCATAACGTAGAATGTATACTCGCTTTGTGTTTCAAGAATACTCTTTTTGTTCCCTTTAAACTTGTTCTTTTCCGCTATCAGTCACATAGTTAACTAAATGCAAGTATATTGAGGTGATATCGCTGCTGCAACAACTCTTCACTAAAGTAGCAAGATTTTGCATGTTTATCCCAGAGAGTTTATCCATATTATGTTCCTTAGACTTATTTCTTTATAAAAAACAAACTTTAATAAAGAAAAAGATATATTTATTTACAAT
The DNA here is from genome assembly GCA_963576865.1 of Anania hortulata. Lineage (NCBI taxonomy): Eukaryota > Metazoa > Arthropoda > Insecta > Lepidoptera > Crambidae > Anania > Anania hortulata. Next base: position 7,838,248 of record OY756400.1, read on the forward strand.
CTAGGTACCAAACAATTATTATTGAAAAACTTCAAATAAAGATAATTGCACTACTCACAGCTTCTAAATTTTGCTAAACAGGGAAATGATAATGCTAGCTACTTAGTCTCCGCATTATTGCTTTAAGAACACGTGTCACGTACAAACATTTTCAAAAAACATCTTCTCACTGCAAAATTTACAGTGACACAAAATTCGATAGCCAACCTTCGAATTCCACGTCAACGTGACGATCTCGATTGTCAAAACTAGTTTCGTGCTACCATTTTCATATCAAGTTTGATTTACGTTACGTTTACTATTCGATCTCTATACGAAAACAAACGTAACAAAGTTCGTACTATCGTTTTTTAGTTTTCGTTACGACCGTGGGGACGCTATTTAAGTTTTCATACAAAATAATTCGATGGCAATTCGAATACGCAAACGATTCGAAGTCGATAGTTTTTCATACTAGAGGTACTGTTTTTGGGTCGCAGATCTAATAGTGGAAGTGGCGCGAGTGTACGGCTGCGCCGGGTCGGAGGCCAAGCGGGTGGTGCTCCGCGCGGTGGAGGGCCCGGTGCGGGCCGCGCTCGCCGCGCCCATGCCGGGAGCGGGCGCGGGCGCGGGCGCGGGCGCGGGCGCGGGCGCGTGCGCGGGCGAGTCTGAGCTCAGGCCCGCATTCAGGGCGCTGCTGGACGAGTGCCCTCGAGGCGCCGAGACGCTGCTCACTAGGCTCGTGCATATATTCACCGAGAAATGTAAGTATAGAAGTCGGCGTCGCCATTTTAGGTTCAAAAATGTGTGTCATTTTCGCTAATATTATACTAAAAATATTTTATTTTTTATTACATATTTCTAGGAGCACCACTATCGTAATTAATTTTAATATCCGTATTTTTGGAATAAAATATATGTACTTGTAATTATCCGAAGAAAAAAAAACGCAACGTACCTACTCCTTCATCAAATATCACAAGCCTTCGCCGACACCGCTCCAGCAAGGACCTTATGCAGTCCACAAACGGTGCAATTTAATTGACTAATCGTAAATTATTGACGAGTTCCTTTTTTATTAGCAGATAGGAATAATCAAAATTGAAATTTTTTTTTACGTAGTTTAAGTTACTGATTCTGAGTCGCTCCTGAAAATTTGTCACTATTTTGCAATGTAACCCTGTATATTTATTTATTCACTGGTTTCTCCCCTGTTTGGCTGCAGCGGCGGTGTCCCGCGAGCTAGTGTCGCGCGTGCGCGAGCTGTACGCGACGCGCGTGTCGGACGTGCGCTTCCTCATACCTGTTCTCACCGGCCTCTCCAAGAAAGAGGTGAGATACACACACACACGCGCTTCTAGGCAGACTCGCTCTAACACACGGTAACACACCACATAGACACGTTTGGGCCGTTTAGGCGCGATTGGGCCAATTCGCGGTTGGTCTAATCGTGAAAAAATTACAAATTCGCGATTAGTCCAATTCGCGATTGGTCCAATTCGCTATTGGACCAATTCGCTATTGGTCCAATTCGTAATTGGTCCAAAATAAAAGGATATCCAAAATGAAACAAATGGGGTCATTTATTTGTATGGATTTTAATTATTATGCATTATTACAAGTATCTTGAAGCCATTAACAACTATGTAGTTTCATAATTTAACCAAAATACTAAAGTTATTGGTACAACAACAAAATCAACTATGTAACTAAATAGAAAATAATCAACAAACGAACTTTTACTACTACCATATGTAGAAAATAACAAAGTCTTTCAGTTTTACTTATTTCAATAATAATCACATTTGGAAATAGAGCAAGATATAAATATAAAAAAATACAAACATTTGTTCCACTAATTTTTAAATAACGATAATCGTCAGTATATAATTTATTTATTAATTAATTATTTACTAAGCTAGTTACGAATGTGCATTATGCAAGACCCACAGTATTACTTATTGACATTGCGGTTACAAAGACATATCTAATATTATCGTTATTTAAAAATTATAGAAACAAATGTTTGTATTTTTTTATATTTATATTTCGCTCTATTTCCAAAGGTGATTATTATTGAAATAAGTAAAACAGAACATTATGGCTTTGTTATTTTCTACATATAGTAGTAGTAAAAGTTGATTATTTACTATTTAGTTACATAGTTGATTTTGTTGTTGTACCAATAGTTTTTAGTTTTTTGGTTAAATATGAAATTAGTTGTTAAATGGCTTCAAGATACTTATAATAATGCATAATAATTAAAATCCATACTAATAAATGACCTCATTTGTGTCATTTTGGATATCCTTTTATTTTGGACCAATTACGAATTGGACCAATAGCGAATTGGTCCAATAGCGAATTGGCCCAATAGCGAATTGGACTAATAGCGAATTGGACCAATCGCAAATTGGTCCAATAGCGAATTGGACCAATCGCGAATTGGACTAATCGCGAATTTGTAATTTTTTCACGATTGGACCAATCGCGAATTGGCCCAATCGCGCCTAAACGATTATTCGTTTGATTTCGATAGTAAAAGTTGTTTGTATTAATAAACAGACAGACAACGGCAGGTCAACCTACCCAAAAAGTTAAAGGTCATTCAACTGATTTTCAACTTTAAGTCCGACACGTAGAGATCAATAGAACAAAATTGACGTTTTGTGGTAGGTTGACGTGTGTTGTCTGTACCTCTTTAAATTTGGCAAATGTTTTAAAAGCAACTCCCATTTTGAACTTGTCAAAATATATCAATTGAGCTCAAACACGAACGTTTGTGTTCCACTATCCACCTCCTGGCTCCATCATCAGATCAGCTCGATGGTCCAGATGACGTTGATTCCTAAAATGCCTGGTTGTTTTAGTGCTAGTCTTTTGAATGTTTTTTTTACTATTTCCAATTATATAGGCTGGTTTAATCAGAAATCAGAAATCAGAAATATTTATTTGCTTTTAACATATTGGGATATAAACATAGGTACTTCAGCTTAACAAAGTTTTTTTGGTAAAACATGTTTTTACATTAATATTTTTCGTTTCAGATATTAGCAGCTTTACCGAAACTTATAAAGTTAAACCCAGTAGTCGTGAAAGAAGTATTTAACAAGTTACTGGGCTTACAAAACCCTAACGAAGAATCACCCGGTAAAATTTTATTGATTAATAATTGCTACAATGTTTTGCCTCTTTTTACCTATTAACAAAATAAATAAATCAATTTCTACTTTACAGTCTATGAAATTTGTAAGTACTTACCTAAATGTTTGTCTTAGTTTTTCAAGTTTGGTTTTCGGCATTTCCGTTTCGTTCACATTTTTATTACACCTAAACACACTGGGTGCTTTTAAGACATAAAAACACTGGCACCTCAATAATTATTTATCACGTTTAATATCAAGAATTGCCTCAATTATTTTGTTTGAAATATGAAAATGCACGACATTTTCTTGTTAATAATATTTTTATGTATTTTAAATATATTGGTTATGGCAAGCCTATATATATAATTTTGTTTTAATGATTTATTTAAAAATATATTTTCAGAGTAGATTTTTTAATAGTAAAATGCCATAACTTTCTTGCAGTCAGTCCAGTGGAGTTGATGATAGCACTTCATCTTATCGACCCGAGCAAGGCCGACCTCAAATACATAATCAAAGCGACCGCGTTGTGTTTCGGTGAGAAACAGACTTACACCCAAGACGTGAGTATTTGTGTTTCTTTCTTTATCATCATCATTAGCTCATAGTCGCCCCCCGCCGCCCCATAGTCGAGATAAAATCCGAAATAACAAAAATAACCAAAGTTACCTATATAGTTCTTCGAATAACTGCAAAGCTTAAAGCGTTTTAGAGGACGGAGTCCTCTTGACATTGCTCGACTTTGCCCCTACTTCACTTTCCTTGACGTCAAACACCCGCTGCTATTGGAAGATTACCCGTCCACTTCCATCAGCTCGTCAGCCAGATCTCCCCGCCCACTTCTTGAATGGAAACATTCCGAAATTGACCATAATCGATATTAGTAATTCAAAATTGGTCCGAGTTTATATTCGCCTACACCACTCGAGTTTCAGTAAGCTAAAATCTAATCTAAAATGTATGCTCAATCCGCAACAAGAAGCGAAGAGACGACGAGACGAGAAGAGGAGGCTGGCTTACATGTCTCATACCCTTACGTGGCAATGGGCAGGCCATATCGCTCTCAGATCTGACAACCGTTGGTGTAGTAAGGTTCTCTCGTGGTGACTACGAACTGGAAGACGCAGCGTGGGCAAGCCTCCTGTGGTTGGTGTCTATGCCCCATCGAGCCTAAAAGCAGTAACGGACTATCTATCTCCAAAACTTGTTAGTGATTTTTTACTTAGACCTTAGAATAAAATGACAAGTCCAGTCAATTCACGCCCATACTAAAACATTACAGTCACAGATCAAAATGGCGGAATTTTTGGTGAACAAAATAAATGTAATTTCTACTCTATATAATAAATACAGTATATAAATCCAACTCTCCAACTTTTTCCAGGCTTCTGTATTATCTCTTCATCATTGTATTGTACCAGTAATAAAATTCATCATGTCATCTTGTCAGCCTATTGCAGTCAACTGCTGGACGCAAGCCGGGGCCAAAGAGCGTCAAAGAGCACGATCTCCCGCCTTTTTCATCCATCCACTGCCGGCCATCTTCCTAAGGTCGTCGGTCCATCAAGCACACTACATTTACATGTGAAATAAACTTACATGTATCTTAATTCGCAGGTACTATCAGCAGTACTGCAGCGGTTGGCAGAAGAAAACGAAATCCCCGTGTTGATGATGCGCACAGTCCTTCAGGCCCTCACACTGTACCCTGGGCTAGGGCCGCTAGTGCTCAACATACTTCAGCTACTTGTTGAGAAAGAGGTAAGTGATCTTATATTCGGCATTTGTAAGATTAGAGTCAAGGCTTGGGAGTCGGGATCTCCGACGCAAAAGATTACATTAGCACAGTCAACCTTTAGCCACCTGCTATTTTCAGTCCCCACCATAGGGAAGTGGGGGGGGGGGGGGGGAGGATCTACGGAAGTTACTACCAGTCGGGCCTTTGAGTACTTACCTGTACTATTTTTAATGTTTACATTGTGGGTAAACGTAGAAACGTAAAGATAATAAAACATGTTTTTGTATACTTAGTAAATTTTCGTTTGTTTCTAGCCGCAAGTCACATTCTTCTGCTAGAATACAACAACTTTTTTCTATGGGACCAACATCGAAATCGCAAAAGAATATTTGAGTTGCCATACTAAACCGCCAACCAGCTGCCATTAGTTTCTATGAAGAAGTGTTTTATTTTAATTTAATGTTGGTCCCATCATCATCATCATCATCATTTCAGCCGTAGGACATCCACTGCTGAACATATGCCCCCCCTAATGACTTCCAGAATGGCCGGTTAAAAGCGGCCTGCATCCATCGGCTTCCCGCAAACTTTAGGTCGTCTGTCCACCTTGCGAGTGGACATCCTATGCTGCACTTGCCGGTACGTGGCCTCCATTCCAGAACCTTTCTGCCCCATCGGCCGTCAGTTCTACATGCTATGTGCTCCGCCTACTGCCACTTCAGCTTGCAAATCCGTTGGGCTATGTCAGCGACTTTTGTTCATTTACGGATCTCCTCATTTCTGATTCGATCTCGCAAACACCGAGCATAACCCTTTCCATGTATAGTATAGTATAGTAAGAGGTCGATTCAGTTCCATATTTCATCACTGGTAACTCAATCAAATCAAAATTGAACCTATCCAACTAGACCGCTTGTCCCAGGTGGACATATTTATCAATAATTTCGAGAGTACAGCTCCCAACTGATACGATTTGTCCATGTTCATCCGTAGACCTACCTGTTGGGAAACACGACTAAGGTCATCGTGCAATGTGCCGAGCCCTTCAAGCGATTCTGCAATGACCACAATATCGTCGGCAAATCGAATGTGAGTGATGTACTCACCGCTGATGTTGAAACCGAATCCTTTGCATTCCAGAAGCTTGAAAGCGTCTTCCAATGCCACGGTGAACAGTTTCGGAGATATAACATCTCCCTGCCTTATGGCTCGCTACAGAGGAAACGCCTTTGTGATCTGCTTCTGTACTTTGCCCGACATAGTAGCTTTTTTGTATAAACACTTCAGCACCTCGATGTGCCGATAGTCAATATGGAACCGCTGGAGAGACTGTAGCACTGCAGCTCAGGTCGCCAAGTATAGTGGCAAGTTATACTCCTCGGTCTTCTGTATAATATGCCGCAGCGTATGGATGATGCCTGGTATTTAGTACCAGGCCTAGACCTTTTTGGAAACCGGCTTGTTCGGAAGGCTGGAAGTCATCGAACTTACGCGCGAGACGATTCATAATGACTCACGAAAACAGCTTGTAGACATGGCTCAAGCGAGATGGGTCTGTAATTCGTCAGTGAGGCCTTTCTTTCCCTTGAAGAAGAGCACCACCAAACTTCTGTTCCATGCCTCCGGCGTTATTCTCTCGACCAAGACGGAGTTGAAGAGACTCTGTAGGACTTTCAGTATCGGTGTTCCACCCGCATTCAGAAGCTCCGATGTGATTCCGTCATCACCGGTGTGTGTTGACGTTGGTTCCATAGTAAAAGTTATCATATTCGGAAAGGGAAGCAAAACCAACCGTGTATAAAACAATAAATCAATGAGAAATCACACTGCAGATTTATCCCGATAGGTGTCACAGTGTGTTCGGTCTCGCCGTAGTGATTATTCGATGGTTCCGTCCGCTGCCACTGATCAAATAAAGGTTCTGATAAGTTGTCGAGCGTGTGTCAAACTTGCGTCACACTAGCGAGCACTTAAAAAACGAACTTCGACATTGCATGGATATTCGTTGGCAACGGTTCATCATCATCATTTCAGCCATAGGACGTCTTTTGCTGAACATAGACCCTAGTAACTTCCAGATTGTCCATTCGGAAGCGACCTGCATCCAGCGTCTTCCAGCACAGGCTTCGACGTCCACCGTTCTAAACTTTTCTGCCCGATCGGCCGGCCGCGGCCGTTAGTACGACGTGGTCGATAGGACCGAACACGCTTGCGCCATCTCAGATCAGCTCTGCGTGTCTCGCGTCGGCAGGTGTGGCTGAACAAAGTGGCGTGGGAGGGGTGGGTGAAGTGCTGCGAGCGGCTGCTGCCGCAGTCGTGCTTCCTGCTGGTGTCGCTGCCGGCGCGCGCGCTGGCGGGCGGCGGGGGCGGCGGGGGCGGCGGGGGCGGCGGGGGCGGCGCGTGCGGCGCGACGCTGGCGGCCGCGCTGGCGGCACACGTGCAGGCGCTGAGCCCGCCCGAGCGCGCGCTACTGCCCCCGCACATCACGGCCCTGTGCCTCCAGGTAAAGCTACACGAGTAACTGTTGTGACTAGAGTTGTAAACTGACGGTCATATGCTATAAGCGTCCGTCATTTATGATAAATGCTCGGTCACATTGGACATTTATTGTCACGATGGTCACATATTTTTTTTAGGCTAAATTTAAAAAAAAGAAGATTTCCTTTAAAGTAAGACTTAAATGTTAAGTATTTGACAATAAAAACATACAATAAAACATGTAATTGAATCTGGATTGAACTCAAAAAAAAAACTCGCGCGTAACGATACAACGCTTTTTAGCTTGTTCGTGCAGAAAGATAAATTAATTTTAGAAATTTCATTTCGTTATAGATTATCACTACTAAAGCCTGTCTTTCTTATAATACTGCACTTATTTGTGACCAAATTATTTTTTTCATAGTTTGTCAATAGAATTTATTGTGACGTTAGTGACAATAAATGTCCAAAATGTCCGGTCACATTGAGAAAATGTCCAATTTGCTCGGTCATATTGGTCAGACATTTATAACGTGACGGACACTTTACAACTCTAGTTGTGACGTCGGTGCCGCTTACGTCACCGCTAGCTAGCTAGTATCGTTGGCCGAACGGTTCGAATAACGGACTATGTTCCTCGGGCCGAGAGTGCAAATCCAGCAGCCGATGAAGGAGTTTTGTTGGCGTTTTTGGACCATTATAAATTTCTATTTAAATATTTTCATTATAGTAGGGAACATTCTAGTGATAACAAAAAAAATTCACAAAATGACTATCCAAATTAGGGTCTTTACGGTTCCAATAGGAATACCTAGTCTTGTCATAAATACTGAAACAAAGAAAATGAAAATTTCTATTGCAAATATCATTTATTACTTTTACAGTTTTATTAAACAGCTTATTCGAAGTGGTCTCCATTGGTTGCAATACAGTTCTTTAAACGTTGAGGCCAGTTATCAATAGAAGCATGCACTCTTTTCATGGAAAAATTATTTACTGCCAATCGTACGAATTGTTTTAGGGACTCTAAACTATCATGGCGTTTAGAGCAAACCGTACTCTCTAAAACTGACCATAAATCATAATCCAGCGGATTAAGATCGGGACTAGACGACGGCCAGTCTTCAGCTCTGATGAAGTCCGAAACGTTCGTTTCCAACCAAGACTAGACCGAGCTTTATGACCCGGCGCCGAGTCTTTCTCGAAGGACCATTCTTGGTTATTGAACATGGTGTTGTTAAGGGGCTTCACTACCTTCTCAAGAATGGTATCTTGATACACTTGTGCCGATGTTTTGATACCTTTTTTACAAAGTATGCAGTCACTCCGTCATAGCTAATACCCCACCGAACCATCACTAAAGTCAGATAGTGCCTACGTTGCACTCTGTCGACTAATTGGGAAGGTTCCTTAGAGCTTTAAGCATAAATACGGTCATTTTGTTTGCTAAAATGTTGATCAATTTAAAAAAAAAACTCATCCATAAACAAAAAAATCTGCGACCTCCCTTTGCCGCTACCGCTTCTGTTTCGATTTTACCATCCTATTCTTTTTTAAATTATCAGTTAAGAAATGACCAGTACGTCTCTTATAGGCTGCAAGTCCTAAGTCATCTTTTAAAATACGCGACATGGCTCTAGGTGCTATCTTCATCTTCCGAGATAAAATCTTTTGCTTTCGGACAGGATTTCTTCGAATTCTTTCCCTTACTGCTTTGACCATTTTTTTCGTACAAACACTATGTGGACGGCCAGGAGACATATTTTTGAAGCATTAGAAATGAATCTCGAATTCGAACACGAAAACAATACCTGTGTGAAATTTATTTCTATTAGTCACGATTTTACGCATTTTTAAATCACTCGAAATAAGTGTTGCTATTCAATTGAAATCTTGTAACTATTTTTGTTTTACGCAGAAAATATTATGAAACGGAATGCAAAAACTCATTGATTGAGAAAATGGACGTGAGACGGGTTAAAAACCAGTAGTGAATCGCTTAAAATGGAACGTAAATAAAAAAGATAGTATGCCGAATTTCTGTCAAACATATGTTTACTTGTCAATGTCATTCTTATGTACTTTCTACTAGGAGAAAACGGAAAACGAAAATATGAAAATTTATTTATTTAAAATTTTGAAATTAAAACAGTTTTATTTTAAATGGAAGTATTTTCTTTGTATGTATGGACGCTAAAGTATTACAGGTTAACGGGAACGCCTTTCGTTAGTTAACATACTGTATATTCATATCAATTCGCATGCCACAACAATCGAATAGTGTAAATATGAAAAGTCAATAAAGAGTTGAATTATTTTTCCAGACACCAGAGCCGCAGTACACCCCGCCGCCGGGGCCCAACCCGCTCGAGCCACTGCCGCCCGGCATGGAGTGACGCATGTAGGCCGGTCTGCCGGGACCGAGCGATAAAGAATTGACTTCACAGTGAAATATAATGTATTGGATCTAATCTTATTTCTCTAAAATCTTATTAACCTCTTTCTGCACCAGTGGAAAGGCTAAAGCGCCAAAATGATGGGAAATGAATTTTAAAGTTTTTTATCGGAAAAAAATATCTCTTGTTTATGTAAAGCTATCAAAGTAATTGTGATTTTAATAATGTTGCAAAACTGAATTTTGCAAGAATAACGATATTTATTATCGATGAAAAAGAAGAACGTGCTTCATACGATATAAGTTTTATCTTAATTTACAATATGCGTAACCAGCTCTTCTAAGTTGCAAAAAAAGTGTCGCTTTAGCAATAGTCTTCTGATTAACATGAACATATTAGCCAGGAAAAAACTGCAAATCTACTCCAAATGTAGGAATTAAAATAATGAAAAATTGCTATTAAGGAATTGTAACCTCATATCAGTAAATGCTAAAGAACTGTAATTGTAAGTCTGAAAAGTAAAAAAGGTAACAAATGCTTATCATTGTAGTTTCCGTTAACAAGTTCACTGTCGTACAGACCAATTATAGGATCGAACAAAAAATTATTAACTAACATTTTTTTGGACACTAAAGGCCTCTTACATCACTTGCAAATAAGTTTCAGATAACCTATCTGGCACTTGTTTTGACAAATAACCCATACAATTAGCTTTCAGAAAATTGCCAGATAGGTTATCTGGAACTTATCAGCAAGTGGTCTAAGAGGCCCTTAATCTGCTAAGAAAAATGCTAAAGAAGCCTTACGGTCTATAAAATTAACTTGCAAACACATTTCCTTAAAGCAATGTTTGAAAAAGACACTAACGGCTTAATATCTACATTTAAAACTTGACTAAACGCAAAATAGTTCTACATGACAATAATGAAGTGCTAACGTAGATGTCATTTAAATCAACAAAAAGAAAAAAATATAAAATATAAAAATGACGGAAGTGAAAAGTGACTAAACCCTAAAACTTAAGCGACGTATTTGTCGAAAACAGCATAAAACTATCGTTTAAGTTTTAAATGGTCATATTCCCTAAATTTCCAACAAGCTAAAGTGTCAAAACAGTGCTCGTATTTACTCGAATTTATTTACCTACATAGATTGACGCAGAAAAAAATAACCAATCCCACAATGTATTTAACTCATTTTGGCCAATACTTTAGTATTATAAATGCCTTTCTACTGCCGAGATAAAAAGAAGGCCTACTACGAAAATGTCTTGTTCGTTAGGACATTAAACCTAAAAAATTAAAATTACCGTCTCCTTGATCAAACCTTTGATAATTTATGTACAATTAAAAAGAGCCGTATTTTTTAAAAATGTAGTAGGCCTACAGTAATCTAACGTTTTTTTTTAAATTTATAGAACTAATATATTTAAAAAGTTTCGCTGTTGTGTGACATGTCAATAAAGTTTCAAATCAATAAATGTTGAAACGGGTCTCTTAGGAGTCATTGACTTGACAATACAATAACGTTTCCTCATGAAGTCAATTTCTGTACTCTTTCTTTGCTACAATATGCTGGCATGTTAGATAGTTAAAAGACAAAAAAAAACCTACTTTCTGAATCCCTAAAAGTCTGAATATGAACATTGTGTGTAAAATATCTTTTAAGTATCAGATATTATTGCTTAAATGCTATTCGAGAGCTTTTTAATACATAATCAATTATTGTGCAAAGATCAGCAACATGTATATTGAAAATAAAATACAGTTATTTCGTATTTAAAGCTTAATAAAATTCCATAAAGTATTAAAATAAAATGTATTGTTGTCTATTACTCTAACATCGAATGTGTTATCATGCTACTTGCTATGAATGAAATTATAGAATTTTGCTAACAGTTAACTTTTCAATAATACAATACTTTCTATCTTCTTTTACTATAAGTCCTCTAATTTTGTATAGATGTGTCAAATCTAGCTGCTAGCTAACCTGGCGTTGGGTTTACTTGGAATCTTATTTATACAATTTATGCTAATATTAGGATTGTTGTGGTGCGAACAGACGTCTTGATGTTTTAACAAATATTTATGTTATTGGACCAACAAGAAATTAACTTAGCATAGTAAAATATATATTTTGTTTGGTGGACTAACGCGAATATTTGTCACAAACACCATTAGGTGTATGTAGCAGCACCATTAGGAGTAATAAATAAAAAAATATATTTTTAAACGTCGACAGCTCATGAGGTCCAGTATTAATTACCAGAAAGTGGTTAGTGCAACTAAATTGTCATGGTTTAAAGCTGATTTAACTGGTACTTCTGCAAGAAAACATTAAAATCCTAACATGTTTATAAGCCAATTGCAAACGGGCTAATCCCGCCTGTTGTTGCCATTAATGTGGCATTCAGTACGCAGCATCTTCGAGGCTTAAGCGCCCCTGCCCACCTAGCATGACCACTAAAACGCGATATGATATAGCGATTTATCGACACCTACTGTAATTTTTTTTATATGATAGATATAGCTGCCATGTTGATTTTTTTATCGAAACAGTGATCATAGCATGTGACGTCACCGGCAGCACGGCGATGAAACATGTCGGATATAGGTATCTATCACATTTTTACATTTGATTTCGATATATCGCTATATCATATCATGTTTTGGTGGTCATGCTAGGGGGCTGGCCAGATTTGAATTTTTCTGCATAGTGCCAAGTGGGCTGCGCCCCTGGCAGCCCTTAGCTACAACTCTTGTATCATGTGTATTAGAATAATTTACTTTTGTCTTTTCATCTAAGTTTAAAATAAATGCCAACATTATTTATACACATTATTTGAATCCAGTCCAATGCCAGAAACGCAGATAAAGAGTTAAGCGAGGTAACGTTTGTAAATAAGACACGGTTATTATTTTCATATTATGTTTGAAAAATAAATATTTTTAGTGATAAAACGCCTTTTCATTTTATATTTTCGGTCAAAATAAAACTGCATGATTTAGCTTAGTTGTATAATGTTAGTATAAATGTATAATTTTAGTTTTGAACTAATATAGTAAAATATCACAACTGTTTTCATTGAGTATATTTCACTTAAGCTTAAAACTGTCAATGTTCGGAGATATTGCTTTCAGTATGTTTTCAACACTATACGGTGCTTCTGCAACAAATAAAAACATTAAAAATAAATTTTCAGTTTTAGTAGGTACCTACGATACAACCGGACAACTAGGTTTTCATACCAACTAATATCTCTTAAATATAGATTTGGCCTTGAACTTAAACTGGATTTACAGTCAATTGGCCTTCAAGAGTCTGTCGAACCTCCCGCGCGGGCAGCAAGCAGTGAAAGGGCCTTGTGACCAAATACTTATTAGTTTGGTAACCACAGTATAAAACTTTACTCTCATTATCCTTTGTAGAACCACATTTACAGGCACAACGTGATAAAAATGACATAGGTTTTCGACCTTAAAACAAGGGATTAAAGTACAAAGTTTGTTGACTACCATATCAAAGGCCGAGTACAAATAAACGGGCGTAATAAAATTCTAAATAATTACTTACATAGGACCGTTTTAAACGCGTGTATTGCGTTGCTTGCATTGCATGCATTTAAGTATCGACCTGTTCTAAAAGTTCACATTTAAAAAATCTTTATGAAAATGGATATTATTATAAAGTAGACGATTATTTATCCTGTTTAGCTCGCACTTACTATGTCTTGTAACTAGTATTTCCTGTAAGTAGGAAAGGTGACTGAGTTTGATGCGCCGTTATTTCTTATCACCAGCCGATATGTAGTCCTGAAGCGGTGGTAGGGTAAAGCCATATTTTGAGACGTGTGGAAGTGGGCCTATATACTGAATAAATGACTATTATGACTATTATCATTATGCTGTGGCACTAACCAATGTCGAGCCAGTCTGTGTCAGGGAAGCCGAACTCTCGCCGCGCCTCGCGCGCCGCGTCGTGCAGCGCGTGCGCCGCGGTCACCGCTAGCGTTAGTGCTGGCTCACCAGTTGCTGAAAGTTTATCAACATCATCATCATCATCACCATAAGAGGTGCACTGTTGAACATAGGCCTTCCCCAAAGATGGTCGAAAAGCATGATCTCAAAGATTTTTAGGGTTACCTCAAAAAAAAAACTGAGCCCTTATAATGTCACTTTGTTGTCCGTCTGTCAAGACCCTTTATCTCGAAAACGCGTGAACGTATCGTGTTGAAATTAAAATCATATAATCAAGTCTACAGCCCCTTGAAACTTTTTAGTTAACGTTAAAAAAGATACGTTTATGCCGCAAAAAACGTAAGTTTCAACCATCGAGTACATATCCAATAGAGTAGTAATAACTGGCCATCTATCTCCGAAACTAATAAATGATTTTTCACTTACTCCCACCTTATCTATCGACCTTGCACGCACGAAAGCAGTAGGAGTGACAGTAGGTGACCAACAATAGACCTGTGTGTATGTCTCTTTTTATCCAAAAGAAATTCGATTATTATGGAAATACTTTCATTATAGCCAGCTTTTCTATTCTATGATGTGGAAAAAATAAACAACAAACAAATTATGAAATTTGGAGTAATATCGTCTTATACTACAAGTACAGGGAAATATATACATTTGTAATTAAATCATAATAAATAAATAGTCTTGTAACAAAACAAGCAGACGACAGACGCCGAAACCGTAAAATAACCGAAACTCATTATTTTATAGGAATCATGTTTTATGTCTTTCAAAAGAAGCTCAATCTATTTAGTCTCTTCATTTGGTTAGGAGCTACCTACAAGTTTGTACGGAACTCTCGGTGCGTGAGTCCGACTCGCACTTGGCCGGTTTTTGAACCAGACACTGCCAGCCATGTTCCTAAAGTAGTCGATCCATCGGACTAGAGGCGTCGTCGTCACTACGTTTGCCGAGGAGTGGTCTTCATTCAAGAACCCGTTTACTCCAACTCTCATGGGTTCTGCGACAGTTGTGGATGGCCCACTGCCACTAGCTTGCTACAATTTTAGACTATGTCTATGAAATTAGTCTTCTGCCAGATGGCTTTCGGATTTTATCATGTAACGAGATCCCAAGCATCGACCTTCCTATATATAGAGTAACAAATGTATCATCATCATTTCAGTCGTAAGACGTCCACTGCTGAACATAGGCCTTCCCGAAAAGGGGGGAATTGCCAATACTCGCCAAGCTTGGCAGGCGGGTTGGCAAGAGCAGGAAACGTATTTTTGAAGCATTAGATATGAATTTTGAATTCGAACACGAAAACAATTCGTGTATGAAAATAGTTTCTATTGCTTCCGATTTTACGCATTTTTGAATCACTCGAAATAGGTGTTGCTATTAAATTGAAATCTTGTAACTGTTTTTGTTTCACGCAGAAAATATTAAAACCATAAAGCAAAAACTCATTAACGAACGTAAATAAAAAGTTATTATGTCAAATCTCTGCCAACCATACGTTTACTTGTCAATGTCATTCTTCCGTACTTTCTACTAGTAGAAATCCACTCGTAGCCGAATTCACGGAATGAACTTTCAAAAATAGTTATTTTAGGTATTCCCATGCGAAACTTGCGATTTCGTATTCGGATTGGAATTCGCATGATTCAAAAATACGTCTCCAGTTTTTATAATATTTTGCACGCAGACGCTGCTGCCCGTCTTGTGCTAAAAATTTGTCGCCTCTTACGATACGCCTCCTGTTGGCGGTGGGAAAGTATATTCTTTACGGCCGTCCTCACACGGCACAAATGTATTTATCACATTATATTAAAACTACGTGAACAAACCTTTAGACCTCAACACCCCTCCCGTGTTAGTGGAGTTCTTCTTGAAGGCGACCCTGAAGTCAAGTGGTATGTCTCTCGCGCCGGGCGGGTGGTACGTCCAGGTGCGGTCGGTGAGCAGGCGGCCCGCCGGGTCGTAGCGCAGTTGCTCGCTAGTCCAGAGCCCTAGCCCCATTACGAACGCACCCTCGATCTGAGAACGATAGGGTGATTACGTCGACGACCGTCTGGTGTAGTGGTTTGCGCTTCGGATTACAAAGCCAGCGGTTGCGAGTTCGAATCCCGCAAGGGGCAAGTGTTTGTGTGATGAGCACGAGCGTTTGTACCTAAGTGATGGATGTTTATAAAAGTTTTTAAGTATGTTTATCCGTTATTTAGTCGCCATAGTACAAGCTTTGCTTAGTTTGGGGGCAGATAATTGGTGTGATTGTGAAAACAATTGATTATTTGTGGAAGTAGGTATTTTTTTATTTCAACAGAACGAAAATAAATGCAGTACTTAGAACCAAACACTTTGCACTTTGAAGACCCCTTAACTCTTGAGCAAACTAAAACTAAACTAAGGCTGCCAGTGGTTGTATTACCACACCAGTCGATCGATGTCAATCGATTGGTATGGCAGATTTGGCTGATCAGCGAAAACCAGTCGACAAAACGTTCAAACGTTCAAACGATCGATCGATCGATTCATCGACCATAGATCTAAAATGTGTTCAGCAGAGGATGATGTCGATCACTGGCGGGTTGACACCTTAAAACTCCGGAATATGCATTTGACGGAATAAGTAGCATGGCGGTTATAGGATTTGTTGTGTCCATCTTGTCGCTAAGTGCTGTCCTTGTTGTGTACGATGTAATATCAAGGAAAGCTGCAGCAACCCGCTGTCATGGTTACCCACTTGAAACATCTCTTCAAATATAAGCCATCTCTTCACGCATGTATAAGGCGTGTTGCCAAAGGACAACTCTTGCAACTTTAACGCCTCTGCCGTTTGGATGGATGGGGGTCCGCGACAGAAAAACCGTGAGTCACTTACTAGAAAAACAGAACACCGCTACGTCGCACGGTCCGCTTCGCTCGGCAGAATATGAAGACCTAGACGAATGACAGGTCATCTTCCCCGCCTGTCCCTCAACATTGGCCTACCTGCCCCACGTCGACGTCCGGGCTGATGCTGACGCCGACGTCTTCCAACAAGTCTACCCGCGCGAGCGCGCGCTGCCCGCTCAGCACGTCCAGCTCCACCTCGGCGGCGCACGCGCCCTGCACGCTGTACGCGGCCGGCGCGTCCAGCGGGGACGTCATGTACGACGCTTGGAGGTTTACGCCTACGTAATACAATGACAGAATGAAAAAAAACATTGTGCAAGAGGCTCTCGCCATAACTGACATGGCAGTCTCATCGAATCCGAATACCCTTTAGAGTAGAAATGTCTTATGATTTGTTCGACAAAAATTTCCTGCATTATTTAATCTGTATCTGTACTGTTTTTATATGGGCGAGAGTTGACAGGGCTGTTCATTTCATACAAAATAAATGTACTTGAGTAAAAAATCACTAACTAGTTTAGGAGAAAGATGGTTCGTATTGCTGTTCTATAGGGTATGTGCTCGATGCCTATACCTTAACGAACACTTAAATATTTATATCTTGTGAGGTAGCATCGGTTGCCTCCTCCCAACCTATCAAAAAAGTCGCCTATGGGCAAATGGCGACTCGCAACTGCCGCCACACGAACGCATAGACAAAATCATGGTACCGAGACAGACATGCTCACACCCAATTATCGCATACCAAAAATTAAAAAGCTAGTAAGAAAATCAATTGTTCAAAAGGATGGAGTTTGATTTCAGCCAAAAGTTTTGCTGCTTCACTTGTTGGTTCTTCCAAGATGCTCAGAATTAACCCTGTATTATAAATGTCTCTTTTCTTTTTAAATTACATTCTACGAGAATGTGATGAACTTTGTTACACAGATCGCACGGGGTAAAGAGAAGTAAGACCTTGTTCATCGTAAAAGCAAACCCTGCAGCAAAAACTGCAAGCAAACATTACTTGGGTTGTGCCCAGACCGCAATCTATCAAGAGCAACAATGTTATGTATATTTAATTTAAAATTATAAAACCATGGTATTCGAGGAGGTTGACATTACAGCTTTCTAGGCTATATACCTTTCTCTCCACTTCTTAAATCTAACTAGCCTGTCAGCCTTAAGGCCTCAAATCATAAGGCCCAAAAACCTAAAAATTTGGTTCGATAGTGATTCCTTTCCAGAAAGACCCACATTAGTTTGTTCTAAACAACTAGAAAGTTGTTTAGAACAAAAGTTTAGGTTTATTAAAAAAAAACTTATTAATCAATTTTGAACACTTTTTTACAACAGACAATTTAGACGGAGAGGCCATAAGATGAATCAATAAAAAAAACTGTTTCTTTATAATTTTCAACGCCATTTATGCTATTTTGTTGACATAATATGAAAAGCTTACCCTTTTCAAATGCCTTCTGAACGAGTTCCTCCCACGACGGATCATTCAGCTCTCCCTTCACCGCTTCCAGTCTCCCCAACAGTTCCGTACACGCTTTCACAGTTGCGTACGCAACGCAGTCGCTTGTTATGCTGCCGTTACTCGCCATCGCGTTTGGAGACGTCAAGCTGTTACTACCAAAAACTGACACTTTTTCCAACGGTACTTTCAGAGTGTACGCACACACTTGAGCCACTTTCGTATTGATCCCTTGGCCCATTTCAATCCCACCGTGAGAAATAGCTATCGTTCCGTCTCCGTGGTACACTGATATGGTGACCGGGAAGTTCCAGGAGTATTCTATTGGGAATGACATTATGGCCAATTTGAGGCTGCGTTTCTTCCAAGCGTTTTCGGAGTTGAACGTGGCGATTTGGGCCTTGCGCTCGGTGTAATTGGAGTCGTGTTTGAGTGTGTCTATCATGTCCTTAATAGAGATTTGGTCAGGATTGAGATTCTTGATGCGGACGTCTATCGGGTCCTTATTGGTGGCGTGCGCGATGCGCTCCATTAAGTGTTCGACGATAGCAGTCGCTTCGGTGGTCCCTGGAATACGAGAATAGTTACATTTTGAGAAAAAGGAACCCTTATAGGATCACTTCGTTGTCCGTATGTCTGTCTCTCAAGATCTTTTTTACGAAGAACCCGTAGAGGTATCGAGTTAAAATTAATATCTAATACTTAAGTCTGCAATCCCTTGAAACTGTGAAAAAATCTAACTTCTAAGTCAACGCAATCAAAAGATACACTGTTTACACAGCACTTTTTAACTCTTAATGGAAACAAAACCCTTAGGGTATTTTTGGTTGACCTGGAATCATGAAATTTAGCTAGAAGCAATGTCTTATAGCACAGGGAAGGCAAAAGCTCGAACACCAATTTGTATAATTTGTTTTTTTTTAACAAACGGGATAAGCCTTAAATACTTTCGAGACTAGATTCCCACTATGGACGAACTATTACCATAATATCAACAAGTTTAAACAGAACCCTCGGTGCGTGACTCCGACTTGCTCTTGTTCCAACTCACCGGGCGCCCTGCACCAAGTATTGCCGGCCGTGTCCGTGAGCACACTGTACCCCTTGACGGCCCACGTAGAGCTCGCGTATGTGCGCCCCATGACGTCGGCGATGATGCCGCCGGCCGTGTCGTTGAAGTTGTACCCGCACTCCATGTAGTACGTCAGCTTTAGGTACTGGATAAGGCCGTCATTGTCTACTCCTACCTAGTTTAAAAAAAAATAGTCTTAATGAATAAAGGAAAAGCTGGTTTTCAACCGTCACTTAGTTTATTCAGGTTTTCAGGAGCACGCACTAACACATCCGAATCCTACTCTTTAACCCCAATGCATCCAACCGGTCTCATGAGACCGGGCTGTCAAAAATCACGCCGTTCCGTCAAATGCCAAGCGGTCTCATGAGACCGCGCTTCGCCACGGGACTTTAAGTCTTATTTTCGATCACATGGAGACTACATTTTTATTGATGACTTTAGCAATGTATAAACTCGAATAAATTTCCTTCATCTTAAAACCGCAATATTATTTTATCTGTGTTTCGCGCGCATTTTGATTTGTTTTATAAAAGTGACATTTTTGACAGAAGCAATTTGTTAGTGCTTGTGAAAATAGTATTGCGATTCTAGTAAGGTAAGTGCAATTTATTATTGATGAACTTTTATAGAATGTGTTTTTGAGCGTAAATCATTTTAGATAATTAGTTGCAAGTAATATATCGTAGTTTTAGTAGTTTACAAGTTCGAAAGTGACTAACCTTATTTACACATTTTATGCTATTACCCAGTGATTTATATAAAAATATGCTATTGGCTATAATAAATAAGTCATAAGATCTGGTTTTCAATAATCAACTGAATAAGTTCATGCATAATTACACAAATATTTCTGTAGTAAACAATGAGATATTTGACGTACAGTCATCCAATATGGCGGTGTTGTCTTTCAATTGCTAGCACGCCATTTTGACCTTTATTTATATGAAGCTACGGCCATATGAGTGAGTGTTCAATGTGAAACTTTTTTCGTAGGTGTATTGATAAGAACGAAATGTAGTGTCCAACTGTCGATAGTTTGATCGATAAAATTTTGTTATTTTGTACTGCCTATTAGTTTCGATGGTGTTATTTAGTAATAATTTGATATTTAGGTACTTTTTTACTGTGAATAATATGCGTTGGTGTCAGAATATGTTAAATTGTAGAATAATAATAATCATTTAGTAAATGTTTTATACATGTCATTGTTTTATTTTTCAGAATGTCATTTTGGCGTGTTGACGTAGAGACCCCTGCAGACGTTGTTGCACAATTATATGCCTAGGATGAATATGACAAGCAAACTGGAACTGTTGAAGATGAATACAGTGACTGTGGTAATGACACCACAATAAGACCATATAAATCAAGAGTTCCGTCGCCCAGGTCCTATAAACACAAACCTTTAATTTGTAATGTAAATAAAACAAAATTGTAAATAAAATTATGTGTTTTTATTTATTTGTACTTACACTATACATAGTGAACAAATATCGATAGATCGATAAGACTACAAAAAGTAGAGCAACATCTCTGGCACTCAAGATGGCATTTTTTGCTTAGTCGTGTCGGATTTCAAGTGGTGTTTTATAAACATCACGGGGTCTTTGAATGGATTTGTTTATATAATGAGTTAGTTTAATGTTGTAATTAATCTTGATAAGCATTGTTTTATTACAATAGGCACTAATACGTCGCAAATATTACTTTGTAGACTTTGATCATGTAGAACAAATATACTTATTCAATAATCGCCTGCATTTTGATACGTAAAGATAGAAAACATATTAGTTAGAGTAAACTGTCGTTCACAGAATAACAAAATACGGTTTAACTGAGAAGTAGTTTAGTTTTTTATGAAAGGCAACACTTCGCAAAAAAATTTGACAGATCAGCTGATGACAAACTTTGACATTGACAATTTTCACTCCGAGTGCTGAGTAGTTAAAAAACAATTGAATAACGTCCGTCACCACATTCAACTCCGCACTTGTCTGTCCATCCGCTCACTCCGTCTTTTTTTTTTACACATCTTACGTTCCATTCCACATATCCCACATTGATATGGGCCAGGCAACACACTAACTGTCATGGTCTCGAAGTAAGGAATAAGCATCCCAGTATTACGAGGTATCAGATAAAAGGGCGACCTCAGAACACCCAGACACGAGATAATTTAGAAGATTTGTTTTTTAGATGGGCCGACCAGGAATATACCTATTACCCTTAGCGTTTTTTTATTTATTTAATAAAGTGGCCTTCTCATACCCTTAGGTCAAGGTCGCAAACGCGACTACTTCAGGACGTCTGCAGCCTTGCAGTACCAAGAACCGAATTTAAAAAAGGAACTTTTATAATATATATTTTCTTTACTTAGGGACCAGTGTCTGGTGCATATTTGTTTTATTGAAACACAAGCCTTTTTCAATGCACGCCACTGGGCCCGAGCCGCGGCTTTCGGTGTCTTTATTTCTTTCAAACCGCTTGCTAAATCGTAGTCTATTCATTAGTTCAACGGCAAATGTCAGCCAACTGCCACTTCAGCTTGGGAGAGGCCAGTAGACTGAGCAATTTGATGCTGATCTACTTACTTCATAATCAGCTTTACACCGTTGCCTCTTCCCAACAGCGTGCATGTTGTCCTGGAGCGGCATGACGAGCGTGGCAGTCCGGTTCAGGCTCCGCGCCGCCGCTGCGCACGCGCACGCCGCCAGCGCAGAGCGCGACGCCTTCCCGCCGTACGCGCCGCCCACGCGACTCACTGACACTTTCACCCTACAACAAATATTGGCAGGCGTTCTTCACTCGTAGATAGCTACGAGATAAGCGGCAACAGAGAATTCGAAGTTACAAACTGACCAACATTAAAATGAATAAGCCCAAACTCGATGATTTTACTGGTACCCATTGATTCCACTTCCACGCAGTAAAATAGTTTCCTCTTCTCACCTATTCTGATCAATGTCCAGCGAATTAGCAACGGCACTGAGTCCATCCACTGCGTAGCCGACCGCACGTGGACTCCCAGGTCGGTATTGGAGACGGAACAGTACTGGTGTCTCCGCAGTAAACTGCTTTACTCATGCTGCGATGGGTAAAACAGTTTCCTCTACTCACCTATTCTGATCGATGTCTAGCGTTTTCGCAACGGCCACATGCACCAAGTCCATCCACTGCGTAGCCGATCGCACATGGACACCCAGGTCGGTATTGGAGACAGAACAGCATTGGGTCTCCATAGTGAAGTGGTACTGTGATGGCACGACGTAGCTACCTTTGATTACATGGGTTGTGTTGTCGCCTGTGCCAGTGGGTGTCGTTGATACTTCTTCTCGTAGCTGGGGATTAGAAAATAGATTTGAAGATTGAGAAATAAAAGAGAGTGAGAGAGAGAGAAAGAGACAAAGCTAATTTTATTTTGTGTTTTTAAAGTCCCCTACTATCAGATGCCTACTATCAGACATGGATAGAGATTGAGTACTTTTATAAAATACGAGGAAATATTATTATTATTAAATTTCTTAAAAATTAAAAGGTCTGCTTAAATTATCAGGTTTTGTCTATCTATATATGATAGAACTTAAGAAGACCTTTACAGTAAAGTTTACGAATCTGGTTAGTATTTTAAATGACGAAAGAATAATTTGTATGAAATTCGGTGGAGCGCTATCTTGCGCTAAAATGTAACCCTTTTTATGCAAGTTCACGTTTACGTCATCAATATCCAGTAATATTAGAATATCTGCTATAGTCTATACCAGCCTTTCTTAACCAAGGGCGGATCTTTAACACCAAATAACTATAACCCTTACCCTTGCAAAAACTTACCCTTTTATCTTTATCCGGCGCCACCAACGCATCCTCAATACTCAGAACTGGTTTAGCATTACTCTTTTTATAGATCACTTTGACCAAATCGGCCGCCTTCAGCGCTAGAACACGGCTGACAGCGGCTACCAGGGCTATTGGCTGACCGTAGTATGACACGGTTTTACTCGCAAGGATCTCTTCCTCGAAGGATTCCCACGGGACGTTGGTGGGGACGAAAGTGTTCTTGCCTGGGATGTCTTTCGCCGTGAAAAAGGCGACTACTCCAGGGATTTTCTGGTATGTGTAAAGAAAGACGTGACACGTAAAGTAGGTGATAATTAAAGATAGATTTATATTTTTAAACATAGTTATAGTAAAGTAAAGTACTTATGCCTATATACATCCCACAGCAGGGCACAGGCCTTAGCTCAACTATGAGGTGGTTCAGGCCATACTACACCGCGCGGGTCCAGTGCGGATTGGTGGGGGGGTTTTGTAAGGCCAATGACTTAACCTTACTGTCAGATGTTATTAAGCCGCCATAAGACCACTGACTAGGCTTCACGATTAGTATAGAGCGATATTAGCCGGGACCAACTTTCAACGTGCCTTCCGAAGCACGAGATGCTTGTGATAAATGACACTAATTATAATTGGAATGGTCACCCAGCCAACCACAAGGTGGCATAACTTAATAATCACAAAGCGCTGTCGCCACTGAGTTACAGCACTTTAATTTGCTGGCATCCTAACTTATTTCCTCAATTTATCATCATCATCATCATCATTTTAGCCATAGGACGTCCCCCCAATGAAAGTCATTGGGAAGATTGCCAATACTCGCCACGCATGGCAGACGGGTTGGCGAGCGCAGTTTTTTATAAGATTTTGCACGCAGACGCTGCTGCCCGTCTCGTGCTACAGGAATTAGTCACCTCTTACAACACGCCTCCTGTTGGCGGTGGGGAAGTGTATTCTTTACCGCCGTCCCCACACGGCAATTATAGGATTTCAAAATATAAACTGTCAATGCGTTTTCTCTTCAAGAATCATTATTTTATACTCTTATCTATCAGTAATCTGACATGGTCTAGACGTTATAATTTACATATTATGTTTTCTTGATAACAAAAGTGTTAAATGTTTCTTACCAAAGCCTGACTGGCGTCGAAGCTCTCAATTTCTCCCAAACATATCTTGGACAGCACGAAGGCTACGTGGACATCTCTTGGCGCAGAGCTGACGTCACATGAGTACTTCGCTTCTCCAGAGCACTAGAATTAAATTGACTAGAGTTGAATGGGAAATATACAACCATGATTAAGGTATTGCCCATTAGTGAAATATATGTCACGTTTAGACGACCTCATAAGAGCAGTGGCGTGGTGATTCACCTTCAATCTAAAGGGTT
This sequence comes from Anania hortulata, assembly GCA_963576865.1. NCBI lineage: Eukaryota > Metazoa > Arthropoda > Insecta > Lepidoptera > Crambidae > Anania > Anania hortulata. The sequence goes on from OY756400.1 coordinate 7,862,603, forward strand.
CAATTCCTGGTTCGGGTCAATTACACTTTCTAAATTGGCTCGGGACTGGGTGTGCTCGGAGGCGCCCATAGCAAAAAAACACATTGTCTGGTACCCCGTGATACAAGGATGTTAAGTCCTTACTTTCAGTCCATAAAAAATGGTACGTCTTGCGAATATAATTATTATTGACCCATGTATAATGTGCCTTACTTTTTTATATTATTGGTTCCGTTTATTTTATTTTTTTAAATTGGGCTTTTTCCTTCTAAGTCTAAACGGTTTTCTGGGGTAAAGCCTGTGTAAGAGTAACGAAAAGCGGCAAAAGAGCGTGTTATATAACCAATCGATAGTCAACAAAATGAATCAAATACATATCGTGTCAAACCACCTGCGTGAGTGCTTCTAACTTGGGCACTGGTTTGTTGAGCGGCCATAGAGACTTGTCTGTGTCGAAGGTTTGCGTTCCCTTAGAGATGCCTCGCGTTAGCAGTGTTGCTCCGGACGCGTAGCGTGGGTTCAGTGACCCCACTGGACACAGAGATAGGACTGCCTGCCGAAGAAATGCAAAGCATAAACAAGATTTTCTACTGCAGCCGTCAATCGAGATCGAGGTCGGCGATATACATTACGGGTTAGATAACGGATGTGAGGTGGACATGCGGCTATATATAGCAATGTATGTCGCCGACGTCATCATGTTTTCGGTTGACGTCTGCAGTGGACAAGCGTCCTAAAGATACGTGCACACAATCAGTCACATCACCGTCAAGACTGATCAGACAAAAGTTATATGTAGAAGTAGTAGGACATCCTTAAGCATGGACACCATCACTTCCTCTATCTAAAAACCCTATCCGTATCACTATATCATTTTTCGTATCGTCAAGCTACGTATCAAGACGTGGAAGCCTTTTCTCCAAATCATATGTATCGTTATCAGTGTAGTGTCCGAATTCCGTCCCTTCTTTGATGATCAGATAAAAACTGGCTCCTGATGGAACAAGCCATGTTACGTATTGTATGTATCAGAGCAGCGGCATTATGCGATCATGATACGCGACGGCGATACGGATACGGTGATTAGATCGAGCAAATGATACAACCGTGGGCCTGGCTTTAGTCATGTCACGTTAAGTCTTTCGCCTTAAAGGTAAGGATCCTGGGTTCCAAGCAGGGTCTAATAAGAAATTGAACTTTTTTCTATTGGTTCGGTTCTGGGTGAGCTGGGAGACGGACCCAGCCTGCCTAACATGAGCATCAAAACACGATATAATATGATATGATATAGCGATATATCAACACCAACTGTAAAAATATGATAGATATAGCCGCCATGTTGAATCGCCGTTACATATTAAGATCGCTGTTTCGATAAAAAATTAAAATGACGATATTTCGCTGTATCATATCATATCATATCGTGTTTTTAGTGCTTATGCTAGGCAGGCAGGATTAAAATAACTGTCTGATAAAATAAATAAATGAATAAATAACGAATACGATCGAAGGAAAAATAAAGGGCAACAGAAAGAACGGTCGTTTTAGTCACGAATGAAGAAGCTTCATCAACGAGAGCAAAGCATACATTTTGATTTATTAAGACATACCTACCTTGTAAAACAAGCCCAAAGCAATAGTCTTCCTGCACAACGGAGACGGTACGGGCGGTTCGTCTTCAGGTCTAATTTCCTCCTTCAATTTCTTCAAAGCACTCTTCAAAACGTCCTCATTAAATATATCCTGGCCTTTCAAAAGGTTTTCTGTCTCTGTCGCATGTAAGAACGAAGGCGTGATTGGACAGAAAATGATTCTTGCTTCTTCTATCTTGTTGTTTGAATCCACTTTGAAAGAAAACCCTGCATTGATGATTGCAAGCGCATTTTGCGCTCTAGGCATTATCTGAAAGATTTTAACACTGTTTAATTTAACAACTTTATAATTATTAGATTAAACTAAATTACTTAAGTTTCATAGATAGATAGATAGATACTCTTTATTGCACACCATACAAGTAAAATACACATGATTTTTACAGAAAGATGTACAATTTAGGCGGTCTTATCGCTAATAGCGATGTATGTATTCATGTATTTATACTAAGTTTTTACAGAGAAATAAATTTATCTTATCTTATCTTATCTTACCTTAATTAAATGTGTACAAAAAAGACACACGCGCTGTAGTAGCAATTTTATGTGTATCAATTTACAAAGAAAACGTTCTACAGTGCACTATTTTTGTGTTGTAGTAGAGCAGTTTTTTTGCATTTTTAAGACATTTTTTGTATTCATTGTTCCTGTAGGATTCAAAATTTAATATATTGCTAACTGTGGAAGTGCCACAGTTTACGCATGGAGCACTTTACACAATTATTAAGATCTGACTACTTATACAAATACATACGGGTGTCCTGTAACTCAAGGATAGCCTTGAAACCATATATTACATAGTGAACAACTTTTGTTTCATGACTTTTAAAATTAAACATTTTTTGCCTTTCTATACAAATTCAATCGGCTGTATGTAATTTGTAATGTATGGGAAGTCGATAAAATTTTCATGCGAATTAGCAAATAGAACAGAAGAAATTTCTTGGAATTTCCCTATAATATTCTATATAAATTACAGGCTTAGCGGAGATATAAATATTGATAAGCCTAATATTTATCTCAAACACGCATTGTTAGATAAAAAATAGAGAGCAATAAGTGACCAAATCTATGACGATTACTTGAAGACGTTATCTGCAGGGTACATTCCAAAAGAGCCTAACTACATTGAGCTACTCGAACTTTACACACGGAACATACACAAGGGTCGCGGCGATGGCGTGGTTTGGGCGAGGTCGCTAAGCGCGATACAGTCGCAAAATCACCGATTGCTGATACTAGCGAACGCAGCTGCCAAAACACGATGCGGCTTTGATGCAGTCGCAAAAACGCCAATTATTGATACTAGACTAAGATAATAACGTTAGATCAGATAAACAAAATAAACCTAGTATGTTTATTTGTATGTCTGTTTGAAGCAGATTGTATGTATGTAGTATTATTAGAAGCAGATTGTATGTATGTAGTATTATTTTAAAGGTTGATAAATATTCTTTCAAAATAAAGGGCTCAATTCTTACCTTGTATGTACGAATTAGGTTTCGACGGGAGAGCGGCGGTAGTTTGACGTTGGTTATTACGTGGTTTTTAAGGACCGTTCCCAAAAATTCTTGCATGCTTAGGGTCTTTTCGGATAGAGTGTGGTTTACTAAAAACATAAATATTTAAATAGGACCACAATGGCGAAGCATATATTGTCGTCTTACTTACTCGTCAGTGTGTGAGCAAGATGTAAATACAAACTTCTTATCGCATGCGGTCTTCAATTTTAAAGAGTCTAGAGGTCAGCTTATTTCTAGAGAGTTTAGAATTTTAGTAAGAGGATGAATTTAGAGATCCTCGCGAACAAGAATATAATAAGGAAAGAATGCTCGGTCTCTGTTTACACTAATATGATGGAGTAGGGAAAAATTCGATCGTTGGGTCTAAATGCTCCTTAAGAAGAGGATAAGCTAAAACGTAATTTTAAAATGGCAGTAACACATACCCACTGTAACAGTAGACTTAACGGTTTCCAATAAAAGGAATATGTCAGAAGGAAAAGCGTGGTGCGCATGTTTCATAGCCAGATTACCGCCAATTGTTCCTATCTAGAAGCAACAATTGAACAATTATTATTTATAATAAATGGAACAGCCTGGTACACTAAAACTATTGTTTCATTACATTTATAATCGAATGGTGATATTATAACTTTTGGTAAAATTCGAAATATGTTTACTAATGCATTAATAACCCGATATTAGCGTTATCTACAACAGATACTTACAATATTTACATAACAAGAAAATTTACAATTATTTCATTTAAAATATTACAACGTAATTTTTTTTTGGCATTATTTCTACCATACACAGTCATGCCATCTATAGGTACACTATAGCATTTGGTAACCAAGAATGGTCCATTGTGATCTGCAAATTGAAATGCCCCAAGGGCCAAAGCCTAAGATAGTAACTAGGCACTTGGCCATTTACTTTTTATTATATTACCTATAACTATTCGATTTTTTACGTTGTTTTATAACTGAAGGAAATATAGCACGTAATAGCAATTCCTAAATTTTGGTTACAAAAAGTAAATGATTGATTTATAGACGACCTCCGTATCCGAGAGGTGTATACGGACTTGGCGTCGCCATCTCTGATGTTTCGGGTTCGATTCTAGGTCGGGTCAATGTAGAAAATGACTTTTTCTATGTTGTCTCAGGTCTAGGTGTTGTGGTACCGTCGTTGTTTTGTGATTTCTATAACACAAGTTACAAGTGCTTTGGCTTCTTAACTTAGAATCAGAGCAATGTTGATGATTGATGATGTCTAATATTTATTATTTATTTATTATTGGACCATGTAAACGACTTTTTAACGACCAGTCAAAATTCCGTATTATCATTTTTAAATAAAATTAATATATTTTACTTAAAAACTATTATTATAACATTGAAGAATTTCTATATGACAAAATCATTATAAAATGGACAGTCGGACTTCGGACCTTCGGACAGTCGGACCTTGAGGCTTCTCAAATACTTATAAAATTAAATAAATAAATAAAACTATTATAATATTACTGTGTATCAAGGGATCTTTTGTTTTTAACTATCTACTGTGTCACACAGGCTTAGCTTAAATAAATTCATTCGTTCATTTGATAGCTTGTGAAGTATATACTTTACTAGCATACAAGACACATAATGATGCAACAGGCTTTATCTATCAATCTTGTTGGTTAAATAAATTACTTGTTAATGCTTACATTTCTAACAGGCACATGGGCAACCAGGTCCAAATGTCCCACAAACTCCTTCATATAACTGAAATCGTCATCCCTACTCCGAGTACGGAATATTGCCATCAGTTCCGTGAGAGTGGTGCCTGCGCCGATCACCAGGTTGGCATCGATCAAGTTGTCTTTGAGAGCCTCTATCGAGGAGATATCGATGAAGACCCGCGGCTCAGTCGAATCTGAGAATACTCCTGGAAAAAATAACTTTATAAATAAGTTTCAGGGCTGAGGGCCTCTTCGAATTAGTAGAATAGAATAGTTTGTTTGCGTTTAAACAGAGTACACTCAAGGTCTTACAATTTGTTTAATGTTCGGCCCATTTAGAAGTAAACAATAGCATGCAAAGTACCGTGAAGGCACGCTATTTACGCATACCTGACGCGCCTCTACTTATTTTCACACAATATATAGAAGCGCTGCAGTAGCGCCACTGTAGCGTCTGTTGCGCTACAACCGCGCTTTTGTATGACAGATAGTAATGGCGTGCATGCCATAGTGTTGTAAAAGATTTGAGCTTTTCAGTATTTAGTTCGAGACTCGAATCATTTTGCATAACTCGAGACTATTAAGCGCTGCGCAAATGTGGACACTTTTAGTTTCCAATTGCCGACACCAAACATTTTTTGATTGTCATGAGTATGTGTTAAGTGGAAGCAACTCGACACAAGAAATGTTTACGTATGTGCAGAGAGTGGATGATTTCATACTGGTTCTATAGAAATCAAATATTTATCGGTAGCTTGTGTCTGACACAAGACACAAAAGTGTCCACGTTTGCGCCCTCGCTTATTACTACTTATAAGCCCCGTGAGCCATGAGTTCTTTGAGCCTTTTCAGTCCTTTTAAGTGTTTTCAAGTCCTTTGAGACTATTGCCATTTGACTTAGCTCAAGATTCAAGATTCAAAACGTTTATTAAAATAAAATAAACGTTTAATAAACGTCAATAAAAGGATAGAATGAATGAATAAAATGCGTTTAAATAAATCACTTCAAAATATGTTAATAATACACCGTTTTTTTCCTTCTTAAAAAAGTGACGCAATTAGTCTTAATTAAGTAAGTAGTGAAAGTCCGAATCCACAGCATTAACTTGTTTGACTTGATTTCAGCTAAGGACTCAAAAGACTCAGTCACGAGTTCTCGTAGTCATCTCGAGTCTTTAAAAGAACTGAGTCTTCTTAAAGAACTCCAGTCCCATTATTATAAGACTCCAGGACTTCAGTCTCTCACAACAATAGTCTGCTGCGCGTCTGTGGCACGAACGTGACACGTCTGTGGCGCTTCTTTACACCGCTAATTTAAAGGCGTTTTAAGGTACTTCTAATAGTATTTTACAGCATGATATTCGTTGATCGTGTTAGTAAATGAAATTTTATGAATTAATAGGAAAGCAGAAAAAATCACAGATAGACAGACAGACAGAAAAAAAAGGCAGACATATCTAAATAATTAGAAACCTGTATGTCTTTACTTTTTCTGCCATTTTATAGGCATAATTTAATTTAAAACAGTTAAGTGCCACCTTTTTCGTAGACTACTGTGATAGACGTTATAATAAAATTAATGACTGGACATTATGTTCAGACAAGGTAACAATCGAATTTTCTAAGAGATAAATGAAATATTGCGGTCCTGCAATTATCACCGTCAGAGAAAACAGAACATTGCTTAGTGAAAAAGTTAAATAAAGAAATTGAATTTAGATTATATCAAGCTTTACGCTACATATAGAAGAAAAAAGAAAAAAAAGAGGGGTCATTTATACAAATCGAGGAAGCACTGAGTTAAGGCACTTAGCACATAAGTAAGTGGTCATCCCATCATCATATAAGGTGATGAATAGTGAGTTAGATCGTATGAATTTAGTTAGTAAGCGTAATAAGAATAGCAGACAAATGTTTCTAAGCCACCGATGACTAGAATATGATGTTTATGGATTGATGCTTATTAAATTCTATAATAATAACCTTGGCCGGTATTTCCAGCTACCAATTTGTAACTATCCAACCCTTCTCTGGCTAGGATCTGAAATAAGTATTGAAGTTTAATGTACTTAAGGGAAAGCATTTTCTTCAGGATATTATTTTCGTAAGAAAATTTGCTATTTGTGTAGCAGCTAGCAGCATCCTACTAGGGCATCCTAGTGCCCACATATTGTCCTGAAGCAGTAAGTGGGTTAAAAAAAGTGTAAAAGTGTCATTACTGACGTATTTGAATTTTTTTTTGTTTAATGGTTTTTTTTTCTGATTATGACGAAGAGCAAGCCTATTCTAAATTATAAAACACTAACCTGAAACACGTCTGGAAGGGTAAAAGCTTTGTACCATCGGCTCGTGGCCCCACCCAGCTCTAACATGGCGTCTTGCTTGTTGTGTAGGACGCACCACTCGTCATCGAGAACACTGCATCGCCTCTCACACTTCTGCGCGCATTTCGCTTTATGCAACTCTTCCAAATCCTGTGATATCGATTTATTGTCAAGTATTCGGTTAGTCTAGGTTATTATACAGGGTGACATTGCAGACGGGTGCCAAATCTTCCAAAAAGGAGTGGTTCAGAATCAGTAACTTAAATGCAAAGAACTAAAAAAAAATGTCACATTTAATTATTCCTATCCGCTGTTAATAATCGTACGATAATTTAACTCATTCATGAAAAAATTGCAACGTATGTGCACTGCGTAAGGTCCTCGTCGGCTCGCCGTGCCTACGCCTCTGATGAATGACCGCGCGGCTTTCGTAGTCTCTCTATTGACTTTATTTATTTATCGACGACCGTCTGGTGTAGTGTTTGCGCTCCGGACTACAAAGCCAGCGGTTGCGGGTTCGAATCCCGCAAGGAGCAAATGTTCGTGTGATGAGCACGAGTAATTTTACCTAAGTCATGGATGTTTATAAAAGTATTTAAAAGTATGTTTATCCGTTATCTAGTCGCCATAATACAAGCTTTGCTTAATTTGGGGCTAGATGATTGGTGTGATTGTGAAAGCAATTCAATTAATTTAATTATTTTTGGATATTTTAAAGTTTTTTTTTCGTAACATACGATTATTATAAATAATAACGTTTAAGACGCTTTTTATATTGTTCCCTAGATCTTATTTTGTAAAATTTGGCACCCCTTTGCAATGTAACCCTGTATTAGTTCGGCAGAGATACTCAAATGGCACTATGGCATATGGCTATGATTATGATGAAAATAGATACGTACAAGTACTCGGTTCTGTAGTTCCGGCGAGGCGTCAGAAGCAAAGCTCTTGAATGCGTCAAGTATCGGCCTGTAGCCGGTACACCGACAAATGTTTCCTCCGAAAGAATTCTCCACGTCGCCTGTTGTTATATTCTTGTTTGAGCCCTCGTAGAGACTAAAACAAAGTTAGGACGAACGGTGTAAATGTTAAAACGCCAAAAGTTTATTACTTATTAGCTGGTAATAACTATTTCAAGACTTCAATTCAATTCAGAAATGGTTATGGTAATAGAAACGGTATTCTCGTAAACTTTTAACTTGATTTAAATTTATTAACGTTCGTTTAGAGACTGGTGATGGAACAAAAATAAAACTCATTGGTGTTTCTTCCATTTTCAGTCGCATTGCAATTGAATTTACGAGAATACCGTTTTCGATAGTAATGTTACTGCGAGCGGATCGGCACTGAATTGCGAACATTGTTCAATTACAGGAATGGGCTAGTTTCCTAAAAAAATCAAATTAGTCCGTCAGTTGGATTAACAGAAAATATTTTACACGTATTTTTTCTTTTCTCAATCAAACAAAAAATGATGAAGATATAGTCCGTTAAAGTTCCGCGTAACGTCACGCCTTGCGACACTTTTTAGCAGCAAGCCGTGACGTCACGTGCTCGCTTTTGATGCGCTTTATCTTCGTAATTTTTTGTTTGATTGACAAAAGACAAAATATAGGTCCAATATTTTTTGATAATCTAACTGATGGACTAAATAGAATAATCTTTTTTTGACCTAGGAAACTAGCACTACTAAGTGCAACACATAATTACAATATTAATGGGAACATATATTTTACTAATAATCTTTCTCGTACCTGTACATATTCATAACCCAGCCAGGCGTGCAGTACCCGCATTGGGTCCCGTTGAATGCAGCCAGGCGGCTCTGAATGGCGTGGTACCCGTCTTTGCGGTTGCCCACGCCTTCCACCGTGGTGATATCCCACTGGTGGCATGACAGCACGTGCACCAGACACTGAGATAAAAAGGTTTTAACCACGTTAGCCTTTGTGATACCTAAGGAGAAACGTGTGTCATAAAATATTTTAAGACTGACACTAAACACTATATGGTCTAAGCTTGGACCATGGTCACGCGATATAGTGTATAGTATTACAGACATCAGCCTAGCATGTCTACCAAAACACGATATGATATGATATGATACAGCAATATATATAGACACCAACTTTAAAAATATGATAGATTTAGCCAGCCAGTTTCAGGGCTATAGCCTTATAAGGGCCTCTTCGAATTAGTAGAATAGAATAGTTTGTTTGCGTTTAAACAGAGTACACTCAAGGTCTTACAATTTGTTTAATGTTCGGCCCATTTAGAAGTAAACAATAGCATGCAAAGTACCGTGAAGGCACGCTATTTTCGCATACCTGACGCGCCTCTACTTATTTTCATACAATATACAATATGTCCAGGGATGTAGTAATAAAACTTTAGGAGCAGTATCTACATAAAATTTCATCGACGAAAATACCCCATATGGGGGGTAAAACATGGTATTTGTGGATGAAATAATAAAATAAGTTCACATGTTTCGCTTAAAGTTAGCACGCAAATTTAAAGTTACATCAGAAATTACTAATTATCAATTATATACAATTAAGTTGTCAGATTTAAAAAAAAAAGTCAATAAATATCAGATTAATATCTCACGCCATACAGTAAGATTCAATTAATTATTAAAGTTTCAGTTCGTTTCAGTGTTTGTTTTATAGTTTCGTTTCAGTGTTTGTTTTATTGCTTCTTTTATAGTATTTTTGTATCGTTTATAAATCTGCGTTAGTTAAGTCCTTAGTGTTAAGTTATTGTAAATAAGATGCCCGAATGTATTAGGTTAAGTTTCCGTTAGCAGTATCTAGGGCCCGTTAGGGAGTAAATAGGGAATCCCAGGCAATACCTAAGTACATAAGCTCCGAATAGTAAGCCAAAAAAAGCGGCACTCTTTAAGGTATTGCCCGAGATCACATAGGATTCGGGCAGACTCTCTCGTACTACGGACGTCAACACTCAACGCATAGGTTTTCACAAGATGACCGAACCGATTCATCAATTTAGTTCTGACTATGTATTGTCAATCCTTATAAGTAAACGATCATTTTTACGCATCAAGTATTTGAAGGAAATCCTACTAATTTATTTGTTAAATCATTAAGATATATAATAATTGGTTTGCAATATTTGCTTAAATTTTTAGAGGCAAAGATTGTGTTTTTGCAATATAATAATAAAATATTATCGTAAATAGTATGGGTGAAACGGAAAATGACAAGTGTCTTAAGTATCTTCTTATCTTGAAAGGACTATAGTTGAGAATAATGCAGATAAAATAATATCGTTACGATTACCTACTTACCTACTCACTTGTATTTTATTACGAAGTGCAAGTCTTCAAAGTACACAATATTTGAAACCATTGTACCTACCTACAACCCTGATCTATAGATTATCTAACAGTACAGACGTAGCTACAAGATAACACTCAAACATAAATAGAATAATGATCCATTGAAGCAGACGTCCTTGAAGCTCACACAAATAGTACCTATCAAACAAACATAAACAATGTGATACAACACTCGAACACAATAGCTTCGCACTCTATTTTTTTGTATGAACGATACAGTCATAGGTTAAACGGATTAACTCAAAAGAGAATTCGGTTTGGCTAATTCAAATCTTGATTTATGACAAGGCCCAATTTGTTAGTAACAATAACTTAACCACTGTTAGTTACTAATTTCTAACAACGATTTGGTACGTTTAGCTGGAGCCCAAGACATGCGACTGTCTTGTCTATTATATGGTCGGCTATCGCCCGCAGTATGATGTTGGAGCTGTTGATATACTACAGATTATGTGTGTAGTAATTATACGACAAAATTGTAATAGGTACCTAACTACCTTACTTGTAAGTAAGCAAACATTAAGAAAAAAACCGGTGAAGTGCGATTCGGACAACGAGAGTTCTGTACTTACCACCTTATTTTGTTTCATTCAATTCGGGGTCATTAGCACGAGCCCGACTCACACTTGTTTTTAGTTAAAAAAAAACCTTCCGTCCTTCAATCCTGACGACCCGATTGGTGCAGTGGCGCGGTAATTTGCCTTGAATACAAAGGGTCTCGGGTTAAATTCCCGGTTCATTTCAGAAAACAAAGAATAGATAAGTAGATACTCTTTATTGCACACCACACAAAACAAACAGTACAGAGTGAGATCTTTACAAAATGGCTCGAGTCTGGGTGTGCTGGGAGACGCCCTGGAAAAATACATTGTCCGGTACCAGACAAAACACTCACCTCGTAACACAAGGATGTAATATTAATTCCTTATTTCGAGACCATGGCAATTGGTGTGTGTAGCACATTTATAAAAAAATATAGAAATCAATCATCAGCCTTTAGTAGTCCACTTCTGGGCACACATAGGCCTGTGGCTTAGGATACAAGTATTTAAAGTCAATCTACTAAAATTTGGGTTTCTATCTTACAAAGCAGCAAAACTGAAGTACAGTCAACGGCAGGTCAACCTACCCAATAAGTTAAAGGTCATTCAACCGATTTTAAACTTTAAGTCCGACATGTAGAGATCAATATTAATTGAGAAAATTTGACTGCCCCACTCCGCGCCTTGGCTAACAGCTGTAATGCTAGTGGAGTGTGAATTTTAATACAAATAAAATTAAATAAAGAATATAAATAAAATGTCGTTCCAACGATTAATGGGTTTTACAAATAATAATCGTATCGTACGAAACCAAAGGAACCGTTCGTGACATTTGGACAATAGATTGTGTGGAGAAAGGCCAGGGAAGTCCGAAAATCGTAATCGTAATACGAAAAAAAAAACGAAATCCGTAAATACGATAATCGTTTTTCGGATTTCTTACTACGAAACGCTTCGGATTTTTTGAAATAATACCATAAATAACATTTTCTTCATTCATTCACGAAGTCGTTCCGAAAATATGTCGCATCCGATTAAAACATCGACATCCAAAAGTGTTACGTAGTTAGTAAGCCTATCGTTCGCGTATCGTTTGTCTTTCGTTTCGTCCGAAACATCGTATTTCGTTTTTCGTAGTAGGCTTCCTGATGTATTTGGTATGTATCATTTGTTTATAGATTGCCAAGGCTACCGTTTCATCGAACTGAACTGAAACTGTTTACACTGGACATACTGATTTGATCAATCATCGCCTACCAAAGTAGCTTTTATGAGTAGCATGCATACTTCTTTACAGTAAAGTAAAGGCGTAAGGGTAGGTAAGTAGGACGCATTTGGTTGACCGCCCAGGGCGCCAAAAATAAAGCGTAACACACACAGAAGACGTGACCGGGACGCCAACAGGTCGGGTCGAAAGTAGGTACGCCGGTCCACATACAGGCGGCGTGCGTGTCCCGCTCACGCTGGCTGTCTGTGGGCGCCAACTTAAACGTATGTTAATAGACCCGCCGTACTGCCGTCCCGATCCGACCCGTCGCCGTCCCGCTTACGCCTTCTGCGTGTGTTATGCTTAGGCTCGGACTACAAGCATCCAGAATTTTACAGAACTCCAGTCTTTCTGCTTTCTGCTCAAAATGCATATTATGACTTTGTTGAATTCTTGGCAGCAGCAGCCAGTTCAAAATAATAGTCTCACATTCCCTAATCTAGTGACAAAATCGCTATGTGCCAATATACGTACTAAGTAGAACGTGTTAACTGCTACATTTTAGTCCCAGATTCGAATGGTTTTGGATAGCAGGTAGGGAAGGGGCACCATACCAATGCGCTGGTAGCACAAAAGCCGACTTGGAATCTTTAAACATAACAGATAACTACTAACTGACACAGTGATTGCGGTACTCAGGAACGATAAATGTATACTAAATTCCGGTATTTTATTAAACATAAACAGATAAAATAAGTTACTGCCTCAAATACCTACTCATAATAAAATGGTATGGCACAACCTAAAGATAGACACGATTTACAATGATGATTAGGGTAGGGTCAAGCCGTCAAGGTGAACGACCTAAGCCCAATTTCCGTAATTTAACAGTAGTCGCAAATTCGTAATTCAGTGTCGATCTGCTCCCAGTAAGATTCGAACTCGCCTACTGAGGGTTCCGTACAAATTTGTAGGTACATATTATAAATAGTTCAGGAATCGAATCTCGCAGTTATTTCCGAGCTTTTCCCGAAACTTTAAATAAATACTATATTTTTTATGATTTAATTACAAATGTATAGTCTTCAGATTTTTCCCTGTATTTGTTATTTAAGACCCAAGGAAAGTACCCTATAAATTTTGATTGACTTGAGAGGGTCGAAATATACGATTTTGCGGCATAAACGGCCGTATCTTTTTTCTTTTTTTACAGCTTCAAGGGCCTGTAGACCTAAGTCATCACTCATCACCCATTTTAGCCATAGGACGGCCTCCCCCAAAGACTTTCATTGGGGGGGATTGCCAATACTCGCCAAGCTCGGCAGGCGAGTTGGCGAGCGCAGTTTTTTATAAGATTTCGCACGCAGATGCCGCTGCCCGTCTCGGCGTGTTGTAAGAGGCGACTAATTCCTGTAGAATTAGTCACCTCTTACAACACGCCTGATTCCGTGGGGAAGTGTAGTTTTTACGGCCGTCTCCACACGGCACGGTAGACCTAAGTATATGGTTTAATTTCAACTCTATACCTTCACGCGTAAAAAGGTCACGTACGATAGACATATTACGTTGTTTGACATTTTTGTTTTGCTTTCTGAAATAACCCCAACCGAGAACCGAACCCAGGTATCCCTGCGTTAAAAAGGCAGATTATCGCGCGACTACACCAATCGGTTCTAGTCGCGAAGAAAGTATAATAGAATATTGAAGAAGTGTAGAACTTACAGAGTTGACGGCGAAGGTGTGTTTCTCCTTAGTGACGGGGTGCGGCTGGGACACACAGACGACGCAGGCGCCGCACCCTCCCTCATGGCACATCGCCTTCGTCCCATGGAGGTGTAGGTAATCGCGCAGGTACTCGTTCAGCGAGGTCGTTGGACTGACCTCGGACCCGGCTAAAATTAGAGAACAAATCAGAACCTGTCGCTGTGACGTTTGCGAGATGGTGGAGTGTCGGAACATGCGCGATAGAGGGTTCCGTAGTTAATGAGGCTGTAAAGTGATGATTAGGACTCATAATGTATGTTTAAATATAAAAAATACCCTATATTTTTATTACCTACCCATTTTGGCCGACTTTCGACTGTTATAAGTACCTAAACCGTTAAACCCTGTCTATACCGGGTTTAACGGTTTACATGAAAATAATTAAATTCTGTGCTTTTACTTACTATTTAGGTCCCAATACAAAACTGTTAAAATTTCAAATTCAATTGTTTAATATTCATCATCATCATCATTTCAGCCATAGGACGTCCACAGCTGAACATAGGCCTCCCCCAGTGACTTCCAGATTGGTCGGTTGAAAGCGGCCCGCATCCAGCGGCTTCCTGCAACCTTTACCAGGTCGTCTGTCCACCTTGTAGGTGGACGTCCTACGTTGCGCTTGCCGGTACGTGGCCTCCATTCCAGAACCTTTTTGCCCCATCGGCCGTCAGTTCTACGTGCTATGTGCCCCGCCCACTGCCACTTCAGCTTGCTTATCCGTTAAATATTAATTTTAGTCTCACCTAATAAAAAAAGTCAACATCAAAACTTTCTCCATTATATCAAAAGTGATAAGTACGACCCACAACTCTTCAAAGACCTACATAAGCAATAATGATACTTGAACTTCACATGTAGCAAGGTACTCTGTTTTAAGATCGCCGTTATTAATATTTTTTGAAATTCGGCATATTTATAATGCCGAATTTCAACTTTATTAGCTCTCATCAGCTGCAAGCAAAGTGACTATGACATACCAACGGACGGCCAAGCAGAAGGACAGGCTAACAAAAATTATAAGGGTTTCTGGTTTACCACTGAACCCTAACAACTTTAAAAATAACTCCAATGTACAAATAATATGTTAATATGATGCATACACACACACACACACACACACACACACCGCAGTAAAGCAATAGCAATGTTTCCAAGTGTTACCCCGCAATATTTAAAAAAAGTTCCAAAAAGTTCTTTAATGTTACAGGTAATATTAAAATATTATAATGTTAATTTACACAATTGAATTTAAAATTTCTTTTTCAAGATAAGTAGAATAGACAAACGCAAGTAAATTAATTATTATTTGCTTTTATGAAAACTAAAGATTATTCAAACTTATTATTATTTGTATATTATTTACTTACATAAAGTATAATGTTCTCCGTTTACTGTGAAGTAAACTTTATCCATCTTGTAACACTTGAAACAGCCAGAGTCAGAGCACTAAAAATAAAATTTTACAGTCAGTCTGTCCAAGTCCAAGACCAAGTCAATCCGTTACTATAACACTAATAGTACATCCTCAGTTACAAACTCACAAAATCAATTACCATTTTATTTATCTTTCTTCATAGATAAAGACTGTAAAAATTGTATGGATGTGTAGTTAATCTTGCACTTTACAGTCTACACTATAAGAATCAGTTTGCATTGCATAGTTTAAGATTTTTATGACTACGTGTGATATACTCATCTATGAATAATATGGAATACTAACAGCTAAATAAACTTTGAATAATGTTATGCTAATACAAACAGCAAGACTTATACAAAAGAGGCAGAAAAATAGAAGAATGAGTGCTCTGGAAAACCATTAAACCAATTTATTAATATGAATAGGCCCACATTTAACACATTTAGATACTTAACAAAAAAAATTTTCTCAACTTTATAATACTATTACAAGAAAATTATAGGGTAAGAAACGTGGGCTGGAAAGGGTAGCAAACATTTTCCTGATTGTCAAGGCAATCAACATTCAATAAACCTATTCTTGTCATGTATTTATTATGTATTTCTCAGTTACATTAAGTACATTACATTCGGCTCAGATTGTAATGAAGAGCAAGCATGCACATATATTTTTTTAAATCTGTCTACTACATTTTGACAAAATTTTAAGACCATGAAAATAATAACACTATAACTGATTATCATGGTTACCTGATTTATTTATTTAAAAAAGTGCATACCTACATTCCACTGGTCATCAATCAATGTTACAATAATTTGGGTTAAGCAGTTGGAAAGTTGCTTATAATTTACAGTTCAGAGAAAATATTCCTAAACAGCTATTCAGGATGTTGTCATAACATAAAAACACATACATTTTTGTTCCGTTCGTTCCGTTGTTCTCGTAAATTCATATTATTAACAAACTTTACATTTCCCTTTTCTTTTTTTTTAAGGTGTTCTGTCTCTGTGTTTTTTCCTCAAAGGTCGTTTTTAATAAGCTCATATCTCTTTCGCTTGCTAGGTTTCTCTTTTTCTTTGTAATGTCTCTTCCTTAGAGAGTTTTTTCCCATACTCTTACCAAAAACAACGACAAACATAGTATTAAAGACATTCCCCTGGAGGCGGAAACAGTTCCGTGTCCTGTTGGGGGGCGGGGGACTGTTGCTAGGGGGCTGTTTATTTCGATTTTATTGAAAGGTAGCACAAAATATAATTTAGTCATGTTATTTTGCTGTACACAGGGAATATCTATCTATTGTAACAATGTAAAGTTTTTAAGGTATCGACATAGTAGATAAAAGAAACAAAAATAAACCTTACCAGGGGACTGTCGGCTGTTGAGTTATAACGTGAGTTCTGAGGATGTATGGTCGTGCAGCACAATAATTTTAAAAAACTGGACTCTAATGGCGACAACCGTGCAAACTATAAATCATTTTCGTTTTGTTACAAGCACAATGCATTTTTTTTACTTATAAATTACGTGGTGTGTAGTTTTAAATATAGACAGGGAGACTGTTCACAAAATGCGGAGACAAACTTTAATTTACTTTTTTAGTACTGTTATAAAATAAATATTTATAAAAAAATAACAGGACTTATTAATACTCATTAATAATGATATAATAACGTTTGAGTAATCAAACAATTTGATTGATTCCTATGGTTATTGTTTTAATAAATTTAATCTGAAATGACTGACACTGGTTTAGTGACCGCCAGGGGACTGTTTTTGAGGACTTTGAAAACAATTATTATTTTTTATGGATATTGTACACTAAGCAGAGATAGATTAGGGTACTCTCTTTTATAGTTACTTAGGAAATTTAAAATAATCTATACATATTCATATAACATTGGTCTGAGACAATGAGTTGCCCAGTTTACAGAGAAACGCCCACTTACAAGAATATATTAAACATTTAATGTGTATGTGAGTAATGTTATCTTATCAGTAATGACCTGATTCACAATTTTTTGTAAGAAGTATTTAATTTGATTATCACCTAATCCACAAACAAGTCGCATTTTATTTTATTCATCTCGAAAACTACAGACAAATACTATATTTATTTATTTATTCTGTCACACAAATACAGAGAAACTTAATAACATTAAGCTAGCTAATACAAGAATCAACTTTACTTACCTACGTTTACGTGGAAAGTTTTATAGAATAAAAAAACCTTCACCTAAGGCGAAGTAAAAAGTAACCACGCAAGAGGCACAAACAAGCTTATGCTTCTTAAAAAGTTTAATGCAGTTAGCCTTCCTTTCGTTTTAAACGTTAAGTTAATACTTCGTAACAATTTAAATTACTAGATTCAATTCAAGTTTTTCAAGAATGTTAAACTTCAGTCAGTTCGCGCTGAAAAATGAAAACAACAAAAATGTTGACGTTTTTTGACAGTAGTAGTAATATTTATCCACAAAGGGAAAGGCAATGATACAGAACCATACAGCCAAATCTTAAGCAGTTTTTGACAATTATACTGCCTATATAAAAAAACTTAAAAGGTCTTAAGGGGGCAAATTCAGGTTATCTTTTTACATTATCGAAGAATGCGCCGTTGTTATTAATACACTTCCGCCATTTTATAGGCAGATCATTGTTCCCTTTAGAAAAAAAATCCTATGGGAGCGCGAATCTAGAACTGTTTGAAGGCGGTTTTGACTGTTTCATCAGATTTAATTTTTTTTCCTTGTAAAAAGTTATCTAAATTTTGAAAAAAGTGGTAATCGGTTGAGGCAAGATCTGGAGAATATGTTGGGAGACGCAAAGGTTCCAGTCGCAGCTCTTCTAACTTAGCGACCGTTTGATGAGCAGTGTATGGTCTAGCGTTATCCTGAAGGAGCAGTGGGCTAGAGCAATTCACCAGTCTCGGTTGTTTAATGGCGAGCTTTTCCATCATTGTTTGCAATACAAGTCTGCAGTAATCATATCGCTGCTTTGCACGAATAACCGCACAATACAAAAAACACACATTTTACAGGGTAGATATTTGAAAATTAAACAAAATATTTACTGTCATAACTTTTCATGTATTTGATCAATAGAAGAATAGAATGTATAAATCGAAAGAGCATTAATCAAGGTTTAATTAAAATCTAAATATTTAGGTTTCGAGCTGCAAATACCTTAATTAATAATTAAAAACTGTGCGTTGTTCGACTTGTTACAAAATGAGTTTTGGTATCTTATCATGAATAGAAACATAAATTAAAATAATATACTTGAGTAGTTCTCTATTTTAGTTTAAGAATGGTATAACTGGTAATATGATCTACAAGATATTTAAAAAAATCTGTAATAGTAACACAATTACGATTAAGATAATATTAATGAAAAGTATGTTCAAACCCAAATCAATTTATTAGTTTTATGTTGAAGCCATCGGAATGATTTTTTCTGTAGAATAAGACATTTTTGTTTATCATATTAGTGCATTATGCTAATTAACACGAAATTCAGAGATTAAACAAACCCGTGGACAAGTATTTTTAGAAGAAAATACTGTCATACTAATTATATTACATAAAATAATATGAACATCAAAATAGTCCACATTTTGTAACAATTTGCAGTATAACCATCACCCAGATACCTACCAGGGTAACCATGAACTCTTACAAAACCAACTTTGTTTGGTTGCACTTTGATATGAGATTATATGTTAGGTCACGTGATTTGGTACCATGATCTACGTAAAACAATCTTGTATAAGGCTGGGAAAGACCGAATGGTATGTAAAAATAGTCTATGCGTTGCAAGTGGTCCGAATCGTTATAATTAAATTAACAAAATGTCAGTGAAATCAATAAATACCTATTCTTGCGTACTAAATTTGCCAAAATATTAAAGAAAATCTATTTTGCTTCTACTAGGAGGCATGTCAGCAGCGCTGAAAATTATTCTATCGTAGATATCACCTTTACTAAATGAGCTACGACTGAGCTCTGAGTTTTTCATAAATGTTTCGGAACAATGCATTGTCCGATACCAACCTACTTAGTGCAATGGTGTCTTGACAGTACTTATCAGTGGTACTTATTAGAAAAAAGTAAAAGTCATTATTTGTTGTCAACATTTATAAATAATTTATTTTACTTTAGAAATATGAATTACAGAAACACAAAATATTTTTTTCAGTTAGTAAGAAATGAGATTAGAAAATGGTTTAATGAAACATCATAACAATCATTCAAATTGTATTATGTACGAGTACGTCGAACAACGTCGATTCAGAATATTTTTTATCGTAATAGTTTTATTGCAGATTATTTTCAAGAAAAATACAATCAAAGCATTCAAGTTTTAAGTAACCCCTGGTACTAAAGGAGAAGAAAGCTTATGCTGGGCAATGATTAGGAACGCAGGAAACTGTAAGCTGTGTAAATTAAAATTCGATGCACAGAGCATACAAGTGTACCTATACTAATAGTAGTTTCATAAAATCATTGCAAAACGCCAATTGACACAAATAAATAGTGAAATAAATATGTACGCTTTATTTTAGTACTATCTAGTTTTAATAAGAACCCGGTAGTTAAATAGGTTGTTAAAAAATCCCGATTGATAGCTCAAAAACTCAAATGAGTAGTTAAATTCATCGTATAGAACTCAAATCGTCTTGCGATACTCACTTTTTTGCGACTCAAGAGGGGTCTGTCTTACTATGCTCTTAAATACATTCTCCGCTCCAGTCAGTTTCCAAAGGTATAGTAAGCGGGGTGCACTGCGACATAGTCCTCTCTGAACCAGGAAAAGACCAAGTGACGTTTTCCTTATAGCTATCGACCCATCACATTATTTAACACGTAGCAAAGCTGTTCGAGCGTTTGCTGCTTTGAATATGCTAGTTAATTTCACTAGATGACAAACAATTTAGTTTCCGCAGTGGCGAGTCCACCAAGCTCCAGCTTACACGCTTGCACGCGTGGTCCACCAGCTCAACGATTAGCACGACAATACGTCCGGAAAGATGTTATTGCCCTGGACATGTGTGGGTTTTTTAACAAGTTAGGCGCGTCGCACGTTCGATCGTGCTCATAATATCCCGACCCACCACCATCTCCACAACCACGCTTGGAGGCGGGATGGCAAAACGCAGACTCTGCTGCCCGTCTCGACTCTCGACTCGACTCTGCTACAGGAATTAGTCGCCTCTTACGACGCGTCTTCTGTTGGTGTGTTCTTTACTGCCATCTCGGCTTACTTTTACTTGATCTTTTATTTTTTATAGATTTTTATATTACCTTTTTTAACTGCGTTTTGGCAAATGAACATTTGAATTTGAATTTGATCTTAATAATGGCAATACATACTATTGCCATTACTAAGAGTAATACTTAGTTAATATAATTACTATTTTTTTAAAGAAAATATATATCTCGTATGTATGCCGTGTGGGGACGGCCGTAAAGAATACTCTTCCCCACCGCCAACTGGAGGCGTGTCGTAAGAGGCGACTTATTCCTCTAGCACGAGACGGGCAGCGTCTGCCTGCAAAATGTTATAAAAAACTGCGCTCACCAACCCGCCTGCCAAGCGTGGCGAGTATTGGCAATCCCCCCCAATGAAACCCATTGGGGGACGCCTGTGTTCAGCAGTGGACGTCCATGGCTGAAATGATGTATCTCGTGTTTAATATAGTACGATAGTACGAAGGATGCGAGTCCGACTTGCACTTGGTCGGCTTTATAGCGTTACTAACTTACTACCTTATGTCTAAATATTATTGTATTATTTACTTTTCTTTCATGTTCACAACTATGTGTGGTTTCTGAATAAATTATTTTATTCTTATGCTTATTCTTATTCTTAAATGTACTTAATTAACTTGAGACTTTACCAAATATGTAAAGAGCGTACTTTATAGGTACAAGTAAGTAAAGTAAAATGCAGTAAGATAAAGTGGCAGTGGGCCAGCCATATCTGTCGCAGAACCGATGAAAGGTGGACTAAATTGAGTGGAGACCACGCCACGGTAAACGTAGTGTTGGACGTCCCCCAGCTCGATGGAACGATGAGCTTAGGTTAGGAAGATGGCTGGAAGTGGCTGGAGATCGTGCTCTTTGGGGGAGGCTTACGTCCAGCTGTGGACTGCAATAGGCTAACATGATGGTGATGATGGTGACTTTTTAGGTCAATAGCTTACCTATTTTTAAAATATTATATTAGCAACTGCCTGCAACTTTGTCTACGTAGACTTATATTAGTAGAATAATCGTCCCACGGTAACGGTAACACAAAAAACCTTATGTGTTGGGCTATATCAATACCCATGCATGTGTGCCTTTCAGCTAATTAAGTTTAGCCGTTAAAGCGTGATTGAGAAAGTAAAGTATTAACTGTTATATTTATAATAATAATTAGTAAAGGTATGATTTGGATCTTGGCAGTTGCTGCCCATCATCGCGAATGCACCGCTCTGTGTCTGATACCGGCGGCTGTCGCGCTGGCGGGGAGCGTGGTCTTCTCGCCTGCCGCACAAGAAATCCAACAATTGACAACAAATTAAACGCATAAATGATGTTTTTATTCAATGCACAAACAGGGTTTAATGTTTTAGGTTTACATAAAACTTTTTACGTTTACGTTTAGTTAACCCGTCCTCGATTCAGAACCGTTCGGTAACTAATTGTCGACCAGACGATCACGTGACACTTATGATTTAACAGGATTTAACATTAGTGTCACGTGGTTTATCGGTTGACAATTAACTCTCGAAGGGTTCTGTATCGGGGGGTCACAGTAACCAGACAATGGAAATTTTATTGTTGGCCACATGTAGGTGGTTTGAGCTTAGAAAATGTAGTTTACAAAAGACCTATACTCAGTGCCTACAATAGAATTTGATGAAATATTAAGAACATAAACATATTTGTTTACCTATGTCCCTCTAATTACTTGCTTGACTTTTAAAGTACTTAGTGGCGTTTGATACGTTTATTATTTTCATTTCTTTTTATTATGATAGTAAGTAAACTTGTGAGTTTCAAAATAACAGGAAAGAAATCAAAATATCTCCTAACAGCAAGGCTTTAAGTAACATAAGTAAAGACTACAACTAAATGTAGCAGTAAGAACAACCCAGGGTCACGTATCTATGGTTTAAGATTTGATGAGCACTTCAGGCGCACTTTCGTACTTGTAAGTTTGCTCTGCAGCAGCTGGCCCCTAATTGAGCAGTTTTGGATTAAGCGCTACTTCATTACGTATTTAAAATGTATCAATACATGTAAAAATAAAATGTTTAGCTATTGGCAATAGCTAAACATTTTATTTTTACATGTATGAATACGGATCTGCGAGCAATAGCCTATTGCTCGCAGATCCGTATTCATTGGTTTGAAACAAAAAAGAAGTAGGTTGGCATGATAGCTTCTCCCTTAGGAACCTTATTGTATATTCTGATAATAAAAAGTCGTATACTAGGTCGTGATGTATTTTATGCGCTAAATTGAATGTAGATCAGTTTTAAGACAAAAAGCTCGTTTTTGCTCCTGCTGTTCTTATCCAGGGTCTAGGATCTCATTATAATAAAATAATAATCACTTTCTCTGGAGAAATTAAACACTACGATACCACTCGCAAAAGTCGTGAAATGCGTGCCTGATTTTGCAGAATACAATTTTAATGTCAAGACATTTGCTCCAAGGTGCAATTACTACGATTTAAACAACGTAATTTCATTATCTTTTTCTTCTTCCTCTTCAGCATATGTTTTGTCCCCTGTTGGACATATGCCTCCTGAAGCTCTCTCCAGCTAGCTCTTAGTGCGGCGATTCTTGTCCAGGCCGGTCCTGCCGTCTTTGCAATATCGTCCGACCATCTTGCTGGTGGTCTGCCCACACTTCGTTTTCTTGTGCGGGGTCTCCAGAGCAAGACCTTGTGGTTCCATCTTTCGTCGTCTCTACGGCATACGTGGCCTGCCCATTGCCCTTTCAGTCGTGCCACCTTTTTGCCACGTCGGTAACTTTGGTGCGCTGGCGGATTTCATAAAAACGAATAAATATTTTTATGTTTTTTATCAGTTTTTGATTTTAAAATTTCCGCGTGTCACTCCTTTGACAACTGTCATACTATTAGCATTGATCAAGTAAACTATTAAGAAGTTGACGTTGTAAACCTAAGTCAAACCAATCAATCGGTTCCGAAACTGAGTCAACATTAGTCAAAATTTATAGCTCAAATAGCTCATTCTTTGGAAACAGTTTTGAGCCATGTAAATATGTCTAGCAATTGACAAACAATCTCAATTTTATAAAGCCGTATAGCCACCGCTTAATTGCATTACCTCTCGCCTTTATTTTTTTTATAAAAGAGTAGATTATTCCGTTCTCTTTTCCATAATTTCATGTTTCGGACAACTGTCCCATGCTTTTAATAGCAACAAAGAATTTATAAGTAGGTGTTCGTAGTACTTATATATTCCCTGGATGGCAATGACATTAGGCCATAGACTTCGGAGATAAAAAATTGAAAGAGACGAAGTTATCTGTTGTCAGTGGTTTTAAATGTTGCGTCTCTTTTCTTCTCAAAGCAATTAATAGACAAAATATCCAAAACATTCTTTCTTTTACATCCCTAAACAAAACCTAATTATGTAGTTCATGGTGCAAATTCAAAACAAGCTCAAATCAAAATCTCGAAGCAGCATAATTGCTTTTACAATTTTGTAGCAGCCAAGCAAAGTATCATTATTAAAATTAGAGATCTATACATATAATTCATTTATTTCTTAGATTTTGTTACTGTTTTTACAGTATTCATTCAGAAATTAAGAAATCAATGAAATGTCTGCTATGACCATTTTCCATACCAATAATTTTGACATAAGAAATCAATTTGTAACTGTCATTAGTGTCAAAATAAACGTCATTTGTATGGAATTGAGTGAATGATAAACAAAATTGTATGTTGTCAAAATCGATGAAACAAGATTGTTTTTACGACCTCATGGTACCAAATTGACGGATGGGCGTAATTTGAGATTGTTTTAAGAGTTTATGGTTACCCCCCTGTACGGACATCAAAATGACATTAATAATATTAGGAACTACAAACATAAAACAAATCTAACAAACAATATCTAATATGCTTCTTAAAAGTAATTAGGAAAAATTACATTATGAACCATAAACATAAAAAAAATCTAACAAAGTTTTGCTTTTAAAAATATTTAGGAACATTATGAACCATAAACATAAAAAAATATCAACAAACTAAAAATAATTAGGAACATTATGAACCATACTTAAACCTAAAAAAAACCTAAAATCTAGCAATCTTTTGCTTTTTAAAAATAATTAGGTTCATTAGAAACCATAAACATAAAAAAATCTAACAAACTTATCATCTATTATGCTTCTTCTTAAAACTATTTCGCAACTACCGCATAATCAGTCTTCTTCAGATACTAAAAATTAGAGATTCTCAAAAAACGGTTTGTAAAATGTTGGTACAATATTTTTTCTAATAAGGTCTAGCAAACCCTTCTTCTTCTTCTCACATATTGGAAATTTTTCTCTGTATGCCTTTTTAACAGTGATATAAGTGTTTCTTGTTTTACCAATTTTATCTATCATGACTGTTTTAAACTCTGTGTCCTCGTACGATGTTTTACAGGAAAAACAGTAATTAGAGTCATTGGATTCTACCTTTAAAATTTTGACGTCTCCTAGCTTTAACGTTCCTTTGTCCATATTCTTAGAAAAATTTTTGCCTATCGATGAAGCCAACGCTTTCATATCAAAAAAATCTTCGTGTACTAATTCATTTACTTGATATGCTTTACCAGATTTTTTAGCGTTTCTTATAATGTGCACATACTGGTCAGGTGTATATATGGGTCCAGACTTCAGAGCTTTACCTATTCCTCTTCCAATGAGGGAGTGGACACTATCACCCTCATTTTGAGTGTGCCCTTTTATTAGGTATTTGTGGGTTATTGAATTAATAAAATTGAGATGGTAAACTGCATATACTTATAGAGCTATTATGTACTGGTTCTTCTGCTGGCCGCAGCAATTGTCGGAATAAAAAATTATGTCTAATTTTGAATCTAGTTCTTCAGCTTTATGCTTTAAATTGTGTATGTATTTGAGCAAACAAGATCCTATTTCTATATTACCGCGTTTAGCTTCACCTTCATGCCAGACATAACATGCAGTGTCTTTAGATTTGATGTCGCATATTGTGAAATTATACGTATTTAATTTTGATACGTAATAAAAGTTTGATGCATCTCCTCTAGGACAAGGCATTGCAGCTGAAGATCATAAACCGCTACAATACAATTATCGGGAGTAAATTTTTTGTCATCTTCTTTATTTTGCCTTGACAAATCTTTCTCTTTTAAATGCCTATCAAACTTTTCTTTTACTTCTACCTTATCGTTTTCTGTGGCATTACTGTATGATGTACAATCCTCACACTGATCTTTTTTCGGTTGGAAAAAGGCAATATTGAATTCGTAGCTAAAGATCCTGTAATACATAAGGTAATTGGCGCTTGGTAGACTTTTTGACTGACAGTCGAGTTCGTAATCCCTATGTAAGTCTGCTACAGTTTTGCCACTATCAATATAAAGCCTTTTTGTGTCTGCACGACAGTAGTGACTTTCGATTTTTGGAATTGAGTTGATGTGTTGAATTATACCTTCTTTAATAGCCGGATCTAAATGAAAATGTTGGCTGTGTTTGCCACGATTATCCAAATCTAACAAGCCACATGAATTCTTCTTCTTTCGAAGAACAGTTTGGATTGAGGCATCACTTATATCTAGCGTAGCTTTAAAAAATACTTTACACACTCGAATTCTCTCATTATCAATGGTCAAATAAAAAGCATTGTTTTTCCCTCGGTTACTATTATGCATCTTGTATGAATATCGTGGTTCAATGACGGAAAGATGACGTAAAATAAACTCTCGTTGCCTTTGCAGATCTCCCATGCCCCAAAAGCATTCAAAAATTTCTTTGCGTTGTGATTCTGTAATCTTTTGCGTACACTTTTGTTTGCATTTATCAGTACACGGTGTTTTTAGAGACTTAGCAGGCACAACGGTTTTTCCTTTTTTAGAATTGGGTATATAGGACTTACCAGAGTTTCTTAGGATTTTTGCCTTGTTACGCAACCAGTTATTAGGTGTAGATTTTCGTTTTCGTCCTTTATTTGAGCTCATATTGTCTTCACAATCAAGTTGTACAGAATTGGTATTAGAAGTAAGTTCCAAAGAAGTTGGTGGTGTATTAGCTGTAGAACGTGAAGTTGAAGCTACTAGCTCAATCGAATCATAGTGAGAAGTATCATCTTCGATGCAGTTATCTGTTGTTGGAAATATGTTATTTTCTACCCTAGACTGAACCACTGCTGTTATACGTTCATTATTCAATTCATCGTCAGATGAGCTCTCGGAATCTGATGAACTAGATCCATCGCTTGAACTGGATGAACTAGATCCATCGCTTGAGCTGCTACTAGATTCTGTTTGCATGGGGGCTATCGGTATAGGTATTGGTGAACTTGTTTGTTTTATGGTGGAAACATAGTTACTGAAATTGTCATATTGTTTTTCATTGAAATCTATTCCACTCATTAAATTTTAAAAACTTCTCGGTGTTCATTTCTCAAAAGAGACCTCTTTGTAGAACAGGAAGTATCGATATCTACATAATCAGGATCCTTCACACTATCATCTGAGCAAAAGTCTTGACTAACATTAGATAAATCTTTATTTTCAATGTTATCTTTAGGTTTGGGAGATAAAATGAACTGTTCCTTTTCAGTGAATTGTATGAAAGTTGAAGTCGTAGGTAATTCGTTTTGTATAATATCTTCATTAACTTGCTTGAGGTTCCGGATTATTTGTAGGGTACGGGGATTCGGCACTGTAAATAATAAGAACGATTCATAAGATAACGAACCACACCATAATATGCCGTGCCATGTCATGCCACGCCCACACCACAATACAACACACCACACCACACCACACCACAACACACCATACCATACGATACCACACTACAACACACCACACCACTCCATACCAAACCATACCACACCATGCCACATCATGCCACACCGTAGCTACCATACTACACCAAAACACAAGACAACATAGCATCATGCCTGTAATAACCGAAGGTGTAGGCTGACGTGATAAATTCACCCGCGTTTCGCAGGATTCGAACCCGGGACATCGCGGTTAAATAAGGCCCAATGCAATGAACCACCAGGCAGCAAAAAAACGTCAAAACATAATGTTATAATTATATTATATCGTTAAAAGTAACTTATCTTGCTTTCGGTTCTAAATTATTGAGCTTTATTTCTAAGCAATAATAACCTATTTCGTAATTATATTAAAAGATTTTGTTATTTCTATCTTGAATAAACGAATAAAACATAATTAGTATTATTGTCTTACTTACTCTTTCGTGAAGAATGTTGTAGCACAAAATGCAGCACTTTTCAACAAAATAATAATCGAAAATTGATACAATTTTATCATGAATAATCAAACAACTCAAAATGAATCAATATTGCAGAAAATATTACTAGAATTTACACTTTAAACACACGATTATTTAGAAATGTGATATTATTCCCGAAAGTTTTGATGTGGTCACGCGAAAACAATAATAGCAACTGGCGATCCTCGACTGTTGCACAAAAATGGCGTGATAAATCAACTAATCACATAACTACATTTTTGCGCGCCACTACGCCGGTTTTGCCGTTATGAATGTGAGTCTTACTGACCATGAAATATGGACTATTTTGCATTTGGCTGTCTTATAAACCAGTATTTACAAAATTTTGGTTTATGCGGGTATTCATGTAAAGCAGCGATATGACCTGATCTCAAGAAGCGGTAGTGGATAACACCAGCACTGGTCCACCAAACACTAATTAGAATCATCTTTTTTGTGGTCAGTTTTCGCTTAGGGCAAGGTTTTGCCGGTTCTTCAGGGCTAAGCTACTGTGATGATCATCGCAAGTCGCGATACGGTTCTAAATTCCCTCATTATGTATTGTGACGATTGAGTAAAGAAACGCAGCAAGCGACGCGTGTTTGTTGGTTTGCTTTAATCAATTTGTGATTTGGCGCAAATATCGTTTCGCGCATGAGTATCGTTTTGTCACTTGCGCCGAAGGTTGCTGCTAATTCAAAAGTAGTTTGAGATAGATCCGGTTCCACTATCGCTTTCAATACTTCGTTATTCACTTGAGTAGTAGTAGTAGAGTAGGTCGTCCAACGAGGCTCATGTGTACGTAAATCGAAATTTCCAGAACGGAAACGTTGAAACCAAAAACGCACCGTTCGTTCGTTAGATCAGTACACGTCGTTTATTCTTCGAGTCGTTTCTGCAGCACTGGTGCCACGGTGGAACTCGTATTCGTAAATACCGCGAATTTTCAATTTGTCCATAATTGCTATTATAGCAATGTTGAAGCTCAAACAAATGATGTGAAAACAAATGAAATACGAATCTAAAAACAATATTTTTCTGGCTTTATTTCGAAATAAATTTGAATTTGGAATTCCTAATCAAACGCAAGATATTAAGTATCGGCAATTTCATATGTAAGGACCATAAACGAACTAACGAGGTACCAGTTAGGCCTACTACGAAAATGTTTCGTTCGTTCCCAGCTCACCCGGACCCCGAGCCAATTTATTAAAATCCTTTTCTGATTTGACCCGAATCGGAAATTAAACCCGAATCGGAATTCAAGCGAATTGCTGCGCCACCACGCCAATGATTTAAATATTTTAGAATTAACTTCCTTCTTGTAGTTGATGCTACTTACTGTTTAATATGGCAACTTTTACTACATTATAAGGGAACAACAAAAAAATAACACTTCCTCATACTAAACCTCCACCTCCTCTACCCTCAATAACCAGCCTGTACTAAGTAAGTACCTAAAAAGCGGTTTTTTTTAATTTCGATATTAGTCCCTTAGTTGATACATTTGAGAAATGTCGAGTGGGGACCCCCGTAATGCATGCACTTCCCCACCGCCAACAGGAGCCGTGTAGTAAAAGGGCGATTCATTCATTCTTAAGCTGTTAAGTTTATAAATAAGTTTATGTTTCATCAATACACATCAAAGAAATGCGAAAAACCTAAGCTTCAACATTCTTTGTGTCAAATAAGTTCATAGTATTGACAATTAAAACATATCTACCCATAGATTCAAAAAGTAAAGATACGGCTGACAGAACAATTCACATTTCACTTTCGCCATACATGATACACTAACGCCATCTATTAGACTCTAATGTCATCTGTTGAACCGCATCACAGATGTAGCCTGGTCAGAGCGGCTTAAAATTAAAGAGGAACTCAGTGAAAAAACTGTTCGTATTTTATTTAATATAATATTTAAAGAATTATCATAGTAAATATATATAACTTTTTCTTGATTAAATAAAAATACAACGCCATGTTTCATTTTGCCAAGGATCAGTAGAAAATCTACAGTTAAAAACGTAGTTATTTCTATATACTTTACACTTACTACGTTAAAACACTCGTTAGTTTGTTTTAAATAAATCGATACTTCAGATATTTTATCATCATAAAACATATACGATACGATACGATACGATACGATACGATACGATACGATACGAGGTGCTTGCCCAGCCAGGATCAAAGCCTGCTACGGTCAAACCGGCATACCAGGTAGCACACTTTATAAGGAGGGACACGCTCTGGGATGGGATAGGACGGCCGACTAGCCAACGCGGCCACGTGGGTCGGCTGAAACCAGTCGACCACAACCAAGTAGATATGCATCCTGAGCCTGGTATAGGAAAATGGGTAAAGACGGGTTTATCGTTGTTAGGACTGAGCGTTGGTGCTGATGAGGTGGGCAATCTGGCCTTAGGTGTTGTGGTTATTCTCCTAGTTCTTCTGTTTTCTTGCTAGTTGATTGTAGAATTCTGCCGCATTGTTTCATGGATGTTGTTGCTTCGGATGTGTTGCTGGCGTCTGATTCACTATCCGTTTCTTCTAAGTCAAATATTTTTGTGCTGCTTTTCTCAGCTCCTTTTTGTCTACGGATAGTTGTTTCCACTTTTTTCAATTTTTGCCTAACTGTTAGGAGTTCCTTGAATCGAATAAAACTTACTTGTAGCTGTCTGAAGTGTTTTCCTATAATATTTATATCGTTGGCAAACGAAAGCTATTTTTGAGTCTTGATTTTTTAGAACGTTGTCAATGAGAATCGTGAAGAGACGAGGCGACAGCGGGCAACCTTCTTTAACTCCTTTGCCTTTGTTAATAAAGCGTGTTTGATGTCCAAACCACATTATGAATGTTGATTCAGTCATATATGTTCTTATAATCCTGTTGGCAAAAGTCTTATTGGTCCTGGACACGAGGATGTCTTTCATTACACTTAAGTTCACGGTGTCAAAAGAATGTTCCATATCGATGGCCATGACGTATGTTTTTGTACCTTGCCGCTATTTCTCATCGAGAACTTTACGAAGAGTGAAAATATGTTCATCGGTATATTTATTTTCCAGAAAGGCTGCTTGGTACTTACTAAGGCTTTTGGTTATTTGGTCTAAATGGGACAAAAGAAAGTTGGCGTATATTTCAGTACAGCATATAGAAATGCGCCTGTACTCGTTTACTGTTTTCGTGTTCGTTTTTTTTTTTTAATTAGGACAACTGTCTCAGTCCAAGCTGAGGGTATTGTGTTGCTTTTTCTTGCATTTATAAAGTGCTCCGTCAAATCTGTGAACGTCTCATCGGGTAGTGCTTTAAACAGTTCCGTCACTACTTGATTATTTCTTGGAGCTGTGCCATTGCCCATAATATTAATAATTTTGGCAATTTCTTCATTGCTTGGGCCTTCGCAAAGCTCGTTTATATTCTCGTTGTCACATAGTGTGGCATTGGATTGCTGGACCTTCTGATTTTGTTAGCTCATTTTTCCAATTGGACATTGGTATGTATGTAGTCTTTTTTCGGTATTTTTCGGAAGTTTTAAATCTTCGGTAAAAGTTATACTTAAGTAGTTTTCATACGCTGAGATGGGTGCATGCCATTTCAGTCCTTGAAATAGGCTTCGAATTCACAATCTTCATTTTTTGCACTATGTACTGCAACGTGGTGCGACATTGTTTTAAATATAGACGGGATGTTTGATCACGCGAGTGTCGGTTGCGAAATTTAGCTTTCTGTAGCTCGGCTAGCGCAAGTCCATGTATCTTGGATATGTATACAACCTTTTTGAAGATGTTATTTGCACATATTTTCATAATTTCCATGATGATATCTCAAGGCAACGGTCGTTGGTGTTGATTGGAATTGGTCCAGGCTTCGATGGTCTTTCTGATTTCATTCTGGATTTTTTTGCGGGTGACTTCATGTTGTAGTAGCTCATAGTTTAGGTGATTATAGTTAAAGTTTTGGTTTTCTAAAATCTTATTGGATTGTCTTCTTGTTATTGGAACGTGTCTATCTTGAGAGTTGAGTTTTGAATGAGTTAGCTCGCCTATAAGTTTGTGGTCATAAGTTTTCTTATTAGCTTCTTCTATGAAGTATTGTGTGCTTTTGTAAGTATGTGGTCGATTTGTGATACTCTTTTGCCTTATTTCCATTTTTTTTACAACTTAGTCTTCCAAAAGAGGTATGGAGGCGTAATTTTTCTCTTCTTATAATGTCGATGATGATACTACTGGTATCGTTGGAGTCTTTGTATAACAGCTTGTTCCCAATTTGGCCGGCTCTTAGGAAGTCGTTTTATCCTATGTGGGCATTGAAGTCACTTAGGATCATTAGCGTAGCGTCTTTTGGTTTTTGCTTTATGGTTTGCAGTAACATGGAAACTGCTTTGGAGGCCGCCGGTGTTTTGTTAGGTATGTGGGCTGCGATTATGAATATTTTTCTGTTAAAATTATTTATTACTAAGGTTGCAGCCATGATATCTAGAAAGCTAATTACGTTATTAACTTGCAGTATGGTATTTTTCCTGACCGCGATAGCTAGGCAATGGTTTTAGTTTGATCCTGAGAGTAACCATTTATAGTTTTTGGACTTGTATGTTCCAGTGAGCATATGTGGGTTTCATGTAAGCAAGCGATGTCTCTGTGTTTTTAGTTTAAGAAGTAATCAATGGCGTCTTGTGTCATGATGTGCCAATTTTTATGTTATTTGGTTCGATTATCCGGTTTCGTCTGCATAACCTTCTCTACTCATTAATCGGGAGTTAATAGAGTAATTTGTGCACTTCCATGTGTTTTGATGTTGGTTATTTTCGCTATAGAGTACCTTGTCCACTTGCGTAGTGTGTTGGTTTCCATAATTCACGTATATGAGGCTATCATAGTGGCTGCCGTCGTAGAAGAGGTTTATGTCTCCGAAAGTATCGTTTAGGTTTGGTATGGACAACCACTCCATTCTCCATCATTGTATTGCTTTGCTATGTAATTATGGTATTGTATTTGGTTGCCGTCTGTGTTTTCTAAGTTGCTTAGAGTTGCTGTTTTCATAATATCGTCGTTGACTGACTGCACCACGATCTAGTGTAAGGTAGATAGGTCGTTGATCTGATGGGCTGCTCTAAACAGACAACTTCCATCTCCCGGTATTTTGAGATTTGACTCTGTCATTATTAGTTATGATGTTAGCTGCAAGGGAAAGCTTATATCTAGATTATTAGTAACTTATGACTAGGGTGTAAAGATTGTGGAGGTTGCGGAAGTGTTATTTATTAGTGTTTTTTGTAGTGTTGGTAATGCTTGTTGCGTTAGTAGTATAATGGCTGGAGATGCCATTTTTTGTTGGGTCACTATACTTGTAAAATGTATTCAATAGTTACCAGATGTGGCCTATGCCCGGGTATTGGAATTTAGCTTTTTTATATTACTCATGAGACAAAAGTGTTTTTGGGCTCCTCCTTTTGCTGTGTTTCATGTGAATTTAAGTGTCGGTTGAGTGTAGCGATGCTTCGCAGTAAGCGTATTGAGGTTTTGTGTTACCGAAAATATGTCCTTTGTTTTGAAGGCGGAATAATGCTGAACGTGTGTTGTCTTTCTCGGTATGGGGACTTATTTAGAAATGGGCGTTGGTAGTCAGTTATTCAAGCTACAAGAGACTTCACTATACACCACAATAATGTGGATGTAAGTTCAGTAGGTTTCTACTAGTTTAAGTCGGTGTATTAATTTACAATATAGGGTATGCGGTTGACTGTTTCAGTATTGTCCGCCTACGCAGGATGAGACATTTAAAGAGAGACTATGTTATGCTATGAAAGATAGTTATTTGAATAGGTTCTAGGTGGTCAAACTCGTTGTTCAATTCGCGAATGTTTACTTTTGTTAGTAAGAGCAAGGACTGGTCTCACCGGGTTTGCGCCTACGCTTATGGTAGCTGGGCTTGTGAGCCTCGTTTGAGCCCCTTGCAGGCCGCCACAAGCTAAGCATGCACTGGTTTCCTCTTTCCTTGGGGCTGCACTATATCACTGGTATAACGGCTGGCACAAACACAATATATACACGTAACACACGCTCCGAACCAACAAAAATCCATACAGGAATTACGGTGGGAAGATATCAGACAACACTTTTTTTTCCGCGTTTTGATATTATGATTATTATGTGATATATTTAATTTCTTTTTAAAAATATATTCTTCAGTTATTTACTTTAGTAGATAAAGAGAATCGAAATATTATTAGTGCAAAGAAACGCGCGTTGGGTTTGGGATATTGTAAGAACAAAAGATTTTTTCGGGTCCGGCCACTTTCAGCGCACATGTTGTGGGCGACCACTCGCTACGGCTGCCCGAATAGAACCTCGTATAATTGACAAGAACGATAAAAAAAATATTAAAGTAATGTAAATAATTATCAAATTTACGATTTACCGGTGAAATGTAATATTAGAATTATTTTTGGTGAACTTTCTGTCGTAATTGACACAATTCTTAAAAGAACATCCAGGCTTAATATTTTTTCTTAGGACACCGGCTCCCGATGACAGCCGACCACTGACTACGTCACTTCGGCCCTAGGTAGGGTCAGAGTAGGGCCCGGTTATAGGCAACAGCCTGACGTGCGGTCCGCCCTGTCCTTACGAAGTAATATATAAGTCAATGTATCCACCCGAATAAATTCCTGACGAGTTCATTGGGAATATTCCCGGGTATCTTTCCAATTTGGGAATATACCCGGGTCGAATCCCAACTTTAGTTGTGCTTCAAGCCCAATTGAGATCCTGATAAATATGAGTCTCCACTTAAAGATTTTTTTAAATTGTCACTTATAATAACTGTCTTTGTCAAAACACTCGTAAGATCCAAAAACCTATCTGGGGCCTATTAGCCATGAACTGTAAATAGTATTTAATGTGTTTCTTTTTACGTCAAACTCTATTGTATTGTCTATTGTCTATGCGTGGTATATTGTCACCTAGGTCAGTAAATTGTATAAATAAATCACTATTTCTTAAAAAACAGGTTGCAGCGACTCAGACTGAAATGTATCTGAACCACAAAATTAGTAAAAGAAAGAAAAATAGAAAAATTAAACTGTTTTTGAAACCAAAAACACAACATACATCCAGAAGTCTCTTAAAAAAAATTAAAACACAGAATAGAAATATATTAAATTTACAGAAGAAATTGAAGAATTTTGAAATAGAGAGAAATAAAATACAACATAAAATAATGGAATTAGAAACACGTAACACTGTAAAAAAAATATGTTCGCCAAATATACAAGACAATAAAAAAGTACACAAATCACAAAAGGTCTTATCGAAACTCCAAGAAAAAGAAAACGAAATAAAAACATTAGAAAATGATAACGCATCGAGGACTTACAAAAAAGGAAATGGAAAAAGTACTAAAAAAGTACAAATATTTTCGGACATTATAGGAAGTGGACTAGCAAGCAGAATAATAAAACAATTAGATGACATAGAAATCATAAATCACTGTCAGCCAGGAGCCCAAATTGAAAATATTCTCAGAAACTTTAACCTACATACCAAACAACTAACACATAATGATCTAGCAGTGATACTGGTAGGATACTATAGCGAAAATAAAATGGAGACATCTTATGTAAAAGAAATAAGAAGAATAGTAAGTACAGAGAACAGAAAATTTAACATTGTGGTAGTGAGTGTTTTATATGACAGCATAAATGATGATAAAATCACCAGCATCAATAAAGAGTTGCATCGCTTAGCAACAGTATCCGAGAATGTTAAATATCTCGATCTAAATGGAACAGTATATACAAAAGTTAAAAAAATCGTGACAGAAGAAATAATAAGAAGTATTACAAATAGTTACTTTGATGCTTCTTCTTGCCTACGCTTTATAAACCCTAACGCAGATCATACCCATTTTTTTCTAGAAACACACAAGACCCCAGTGAATGGTTAACGATTGTGCATGCAAATATACAAAGTATTAATAATAAATATCTAGAACTAGAATTACTAACGGAAAATACAATTTGCGACGTGCTCTGTCTATCAGAGACATGGGCGAATGAATTAAAACTGGATATAATGACACTTGAAGGTTTTGTACTTGCTTCATATTATAACAGGACTTTATTTGGACATGGAGGCACCGCTATTTTTGTTAAGGACTCACTTGAATATAAAACAAGACACGACATAGTTAAGTTAAGTTTTGAGATGAATTGTGAGTTGGCAGCAATAGAATTAAAATTGTATAAATTGGTTATAATTTGTGTGTATAATCCGGACCACGATTATTTAATATTTGAAAATGTAATGACTAAAGCTATTGAAAAAATTTGTAAGGAAGACAAAAGAATCGTAATTGCAGGTGACTTTAATTTAAATTTGCTAAAACCAAACAATAAAGTGCGTAAGTTTTTAAAATTATTAGATGAATTTAAATGTAAATTTGTTATAAAAGATCCAACTCGTACCAAAGGTAAATCTGTTTCTTGTATTGATAATTTTATTTTAAATGATGATGAAAATTTTCGATATCACATAGGAAAAGTATTATGTACAAAGTTGTCAGATCATAATGTTATTGAAATCAAATATAAATTAAATCGTAAAAAACCTAGACTAGGACAGGGGAATATTATTACATCTCGAATAATGTCGCAGGCCAATAAAAACTATTTTCATTATTTGTTTTGTAAGGATTACGAATGTGTAAGAAACGATATAAAGTCTAAACCTGACGTAAATGAGAAAATGAACATTCTGATGAACCATATAAAATATTGTTATAACACTGCTTTTCCTTTAAAATCATTTAAATCTAGGAACGAAAAGAAGAATCTGACAACGAAAGGCATATTAGTATCAAGAAATAACCTTCAGAAACTTGAAATATTACAAAACTTGTATCCGGACATTAAAAGAAAAACCAAAATAAAAAAAATTAAAAGAACATTTAGAAAGGTATTGCAGGCAGCTAAAAAACTTAGGAACGCAATTAGAATTGAAAAATCATCAAACAAAATAAAAACAACATGGACCATTATTAAGGAACAAAAACAACAAAGAAAATCACTAAATAACAATAAAATAATTGAAATCAAAAATCAACTTGGAGAAATCGTAACGGGTAGTAAAAATATAGCAAACAGTTTCAATGATTTCTTTTGTAATATAGCCAGCAAACTCACAAAAAATCTAGAGATTGAGACCAAAAATTGTGACAGGTATTTAAAAAATCCAACAGACGAAAGAATTTATTTTTCAAAAATGAATGAGACCGAATTTAAGAATATAATTAGAAATCTAAAATGTAAAACGTCGAAAGATATATACGACATGAATACAAAGACAATTAAAGAACTTATTATGGGCAACAAAAACATGCTTGATTTAGTTTTAGACGTTATAAACAATGCTATTACTGAGGGTGTTTTTCCAGATAACTTAAAAATAGGAAAAATCGTACCATTGTATAAAAAAGGAGAAGCTATCGCTATTGACAATTACAGACCCGTGTGTATATTACCAGTTCTATCTAAGATTTTAGAAACTGCTTTGAAATCAAGAATTATAGACCATTTTGAAAATAGAAACCTTTTTACGGATTGCCAATTCGGCTTTCGCAAAAATAGATCGACCGAGATGGCCATTAGAAAAACGGTATACTTTATCTTAGATGCTTTGGATAGATCGCAGAAAGTTTCTAGTATTTTCTGCGATTTGTCGAAGGCTTTTGATTGTTTGCGACATGACATTTTGTTACATAAGCTAAAATTTTACGGATTCGAAGGAAAAGAATTAAGTATGATGCAGTCTTACCTTAGTAATAGAACACAAATAGTTAAATTAAATGACACTAAATCGGACATACTACATAGTCATATTGGCGTTCCGCAAGGCTCCATCTTGGGACCGTTGTTGTTTTTGGTGTATGTGAATGACCTTGCAATTAATTTACCAGACTGGGCGTTGGTTACACTATTTGCTGACGATACACAAGTAGGCGTTAAAGATAATAATATAGCTAATTTAACAGAAAAGACTGACGAAATTGTAATAAAATTTAAAAAATGGTTTGAAGCCAATGGGATAATATTAAATGAAGACAAAAGTACCGTACTAAATTATGCAAGCAAAAGAACAAATAAAATTATGAATAGCGAGGTGACATTTTTAGGTTGTACAATTGACTCTAATTTAAGGTATGAAAGTCATATAGATAAAGTTTGTAAAAAACTAGCTAGCGCTAATTATGCCTTATTCAAACTTAGGCCTATTGTTGACAGAAAAACTCTAGTATCGGTCTACTTTGCTTACTGTCACTCAATTATTAGTTACGCGATAACAGTTTGGGGAAATGCTCCGCAAATAGGACGAGTATTGATTTGTCAAAAAAGATCGTTAAGGATTATTTATGGATTGGAAAGGTTAACGTCAGCTAGAGCCTATTTTAAAAAGGCTAAGATAATGACAGTGGTATCGCTTTTTATTTATAAGTCGCTTTTAGAAGTCCACCAGCATAAGAAGGAGCTGCCAATGAAAATGGACGTACATAATTATAACACGCGAAATAGGGAGAAGTTGTGTATCCCAAAAACTAGACTGGTTAAAGCCCATAAACAAGGCCTTTCGTTAAAAATTCATATGTTTAACAAATTACCATCAGAAATTACAAGACTTCCTCTTAATGCGTTCGAACAAGTGATTAAGGTATTTTTCTTAAATCATGCTTTCTATGATGTAAATGAATTTATGAAATGTTCATTTTCTGACTTACACACAAAATTTAATTTCTATTGACATTTAATTTATTTAAGTTTAAATTATTTTATTTTTATATTTAATTATTTTTCAGTTATAAAATTAAGTGATCGTAAATTATTTGACAATGTAATTATGGAAATTGTAAATTTTGACGTACCAATGTTATGCAATGTAACGAAATGGTTAATAAAAAATTTGAATTTGAATTTGAATTTATTTTATACCCACATAAACATGGAGCAAAAGATTAGATACTTAATAGTTATAAAATAATATGGTAATACTGCGTTATGACATCATCTAGCTTAATAGACTCTTATGGTCAATTTTTTTAATTATTTAATTGTTTTCAAAATCACAAAATGACGACTGGGTGAAAGAAATGAAAATCTATTTATTCCGTCAGTCACATTAATAAAAAATAAAGGTCTCTTATTTTTTATTTTGTTTATCAACTAAACCGATAGTCGGACGGTCTGACTGTGGGCACTGTGGGAATATAAAGAAAGTTCAGTAACGGTTCAGTTTAATTAATCAAAATGTACAGCTTATTGACTTGAGCTGTTATAGCTATGAGAACCTACAACGTTTAAAAATAAATATTATCCTTAATAATAATGACTAAGTGAGGAACTCATTATAAATTATAATTATGTAATATAATCATAAGCAAATTTTACTAATTGAAGTATACATTCAGTGTAGATTAGTAGTTCTTTTATTGTGGTTTTTGGTTTAATTTGTAAATTAAAAAATAGACGTAAAATGTAATAATTTTAATTTGATGCGTTTAATGAACAAAGTCCTAATTTATTACTGTTTAAATAATTACATCCGGATTATTTATTGCAATAGATTTTAAACAAAATTGAAAATAACAATGTATAATCATCATTTCTGGCAGATTAATAACGTCGTTCGTTTTAAGGTGGAAATTGGTTATAGTTTACCTAAAATCTCATACATTGATACATACTTTATAGTACAAAAGCCCTATTATAAAGAAATTAATACGTTCTTAATTAGATTTCATTTTATATTTATAATCACTATTCTTGCTTATGTTATCAAATTACAAAACGTTCTGAGTAACTCTTTTAGACGCCGAACGTTTCTAAGAATTATTTAAAAAAATAAAACCGTCTTCAAAACACTGAAATGCTAAAAATAATCCTAACACTTAAGTACCTAATCAGATACTTTTGGAGTCGGTGCAAACAAAAACATTGAATCTCTCATCGGCTGGCACCGACTCCAAAGGTACTTAAGTGTTAGGATTATTTTTAGCATTTCAGTGTTTTGAAGTCGGTTTTATTTTTTTAAATAAAATTTACTTATTTCATCTATATTTAGTGATAAATCCTAATCTAACTGCTGAACACCGATTTCATCCCCTATTTTCCTACCCTTAGGGGTGATTTTTATTTTTCAAACTTTTATCATAGCATCTTTGAAGTATAAGCTATTCAATAGAA
Organism: Anania hortulata; assembly: GCA_963576865.1. Taxonomy (NCBI): domain Eukaryota; kingdom Metazoa; phylum Arthropoda; class Insecta; order Lepidoptera; family Crambidae; genus Anania; species Anania hortulata. Next base: position 7,902,842 of record OY756400.1, read on the forward strand.
CAAAAATCATCAAAATCGGCTCATATTTGTCGAAGATAGGTAACAAGAACCACAACCAAAATATTATCTGGGTATATATTTGTTGATTTTCTCAAAAAGTTCTGAATCAATTTCGATAAAATTTATATGGGACCACCTCTGAAGTATGATCTACCAAACAAAAAAAGAATCATTAAAATCGATTCATAATTGGCGGAGTAATCGCGTAACAAACATACAAAAAAAAAAAAAAACATACAGTCGAATTGAGAACCTCCTCCTTTTTTGAAGTCGGTTGAAAACACCTGTGGTCGTCGCTTAGCAATAAAATGTGCAATGTATTCGTTATTACATAAAATATTATAATTGCCTAGTAGAAAGTGTGTATTGTATTGTATTAAGAATTATTAATTTTCTTTTTAGGAAAGTGATAGAGTATTTATATATACCGATTTCGTCTCATTTTTTCTTGTTTTTTTTGGTGTAGTATCCGATTCATCTGATTTTTGTGCCAATTTAGACAAGTTTTTTGTTTTTGTTAATTATTTGTAACACAGAGGTTGTGATGAGGTTTTGTTAATTGTATTATGTTAGAAAAACTGTCCTGATTAAGTTTTCATTTAAATAATAAAAAGTTCATGCTTAAATATTTTTTATTTCAATTTGTAAATGAACTACACAATATGTATTTCGCGTGACCACTACCGTAACTTTTAAAGGCGCGACTACTAAAGGGTTAAGGTAAATCTGTTCTAAAAAATGAATCATTAAAATCGGCGCACATTTGGCGAAGATTTTAGGCAACATAGTTAAAAAATGAGTTGCCGTGGTATGGAGTTCATGCAATGATTTATGATTATTAGATCCCAACATCAGAACTTGACTAAATTTATATGGGACCATTCAGAAACTATTTCCTTTTAAACAAAAAAGAGTCATCGAAATCGGTCAACGCGTTAACGAGTAGGTAATAGCTGAACATACATAAAAAAAACGATTTGAGAAACTGCTACTTTTTTGAAGTAAAAAGAAAAAGATTCCGACGAATTGAGAACCTCCTCCTTTTTTGAAGTCGGTTAAAAAGCAAGTGTTATAAACAGTGATCGGAATAGAGGGACTATATTTAAACTTTCTAATGAGACATACCATAACGTTGTTAAAACCACCGAGTTTTCGGGTTACTCAAATCTACTTGTATTATGTAATTTCTATTTCGAGCCTTAAACTAACGTATCCAATTTTAATGACTGGGGGCCTGGACTTTTTTGTGCCACTCATTAGGGGGGATTGCTAATACTCGCCACGCTTGGCAGACGGGTTGGCTTGCGCAGTTTTTTAATAATATTTCCCACGCAGTCGCTGCTGCCCATCTCGTGCTACAGGAATTAGTCGCCTCTTACGACACGCCTCCTGCTGGCGGTGGGAAAATGTATTCTTTACGGCCGTTCCCACACGACACTTGTTTGTTGCTGATTAAATATTCTTTGATATAAAATAATGTTTTTTTACTTTATGATTTTATTCACCACCTATAAAGTTACTAATTTTAAAGTCATAAAAATGAGATTCATTTTTATGACTTTAAAATTAGTTTACCCACGATTTTGGAAACTTTCCGGGTAAATACCCATTTTTGGAATATTTCCGGAAATATTCCAGGTGGAATCATAGAAAGTTTCCGAGCTGCCCATCTCTAAGCACAACCGTAGAATACACAATAGACACGGTAGGCTCGGTCTCCAAACTACGTAAGCAAAAGCAAGCTTGCGAGACATGCATCGAGCACATACCCTATAGAACTGCTATTATGGATACAATGAATGTAAGCGAAGATCAATGAAAGTCTAATAAAGTTAGTTCTTCAAGTCACTGTTTAATCCTTTACACAATTTACTGTAAATGCAATTTAATGAATGCAGATATTAACCATTAATCTAGTATGCGCACTCTTTACTCAAGCGCAACTCGAACTGCGAGTCTTGTAAGATGTAATAATCACACACATATACGTTCTCCTAATTCCACGACATCAAATCAAGTTATCGCTAAACAAACTAAATACAAATATCAGATATCAGAGCTCACACATAGGACGTAAACACATTCCGGGACACCGGCCTGAGACAAGGTTCGCCGTCGTTCCTCGGCTTGCACACGTCACGCGGTGCTCCGATTGCCGACACCATCTTTATCCGAAACTCGTTAGTGATATTTCACTTACATTTAGTATGAAACGACAAATTCTGTCACCTCTCGCCCAGAAACAATACTGTTACAAATAAAAATTGGTAAAACAGTAATGTCTAACAAAATACATGACATTTCTACTTAAGGGTACCTATGTAGGTAGGTACTCCATGGGGACATGTCAAACCGCACGCGGGGCGCGTCAAGCACGCATGAAGTTTTTTTTGATATAGCTAGAAAGGTAACATAATTACTATTCTGTCATACTAATACCTATATCGTATACAAGTGAAATAAACTATTCTACATACACCTTATGATGAGTTTAACCTAATAAACTGTCAGTACCACAATAGATTAGTACATTGTGAGCCTACTGAGCCTTTTACATATTCAGATACTTATGCAGCGGTGCAGGTCAGTTTTTTTTAGTTTCTACAAAAAACAAGAGGGCTTTTAAAACGCGCTATTTACTAAATCCGACGTTCGCTCTTCGGAATACAGTAGAAAATCATTTGGTGTTTGTTGTAATAAATTGTATTATGTTACAATACTTACCTACTTCATTTCAAAATAAGTCCACAAAGGTTCGAATGTTTAGCACATTGCGACATCAACGATAAGAACCAAAGCTGATGACTTATTAGCTATGTGAAACAGAGTCAGACTTGGGCAATTGAAATTTAAAAAATAAAACAAAACAAGTAACAGAGCATATTTAAGAATTGATCGAAATTAGATATTTTTATCGAGCTTTTCAAATTAAAATGTGCCTCTGGTGTTGAACCCCAGATGAAAAAAAAGCAATGTGTTATGTACCTACTTTGTCTGTATGTGACATCGTAACTCCCAAAACTATCGTATCGACCGATTATTTTGAAGCTGATTTAGTCGCGTTATTATTTAAATAGGTTTAATTAATATCTACCTAGCTGTCTAAAGATAATTAGACATTTTCTTACTGTATGGATTATTTAGCCCTCGACAAAGTCCTATTTGTATCGTGAATGGGCCTGATTAAATTTGCCATTTAATTGAGAAGACTTAGGTATTTACAGAGCTTACAGGGTCTTCTGATGATAGAGCAAAGTGGTGTAGGAATTATTATTGAATCCGTTATATCCGATCTCTATACAATAGCAACATACAGCACTACAAGTGTGATCTAAAGTCGAATATAAAAATTTTATGTCCTTATTTTCTAAAGTCCGGTCCTGAGCAAATTGCTGACAGGCATCAATAAGTTCTTTTGTTTTTGTTAGTCAAGTTTCAGCTTCGTCGACGTCTTGTGTGAAGTATTAGGTAGGGGAAGTACCCAGCCATGTCGTTCGTTACATCATAGCGCCTTCATCGTAATTTGTTATCATATCTTTGTATATTTATTCCGAAATACAAGCGTAAAGAAATAAAGGTTTTACTAAGACACATCAGTAAATTTCCCTGGGCTGGGCTGGGCTCAGGGAAATAATAAAATTATATCAACACATTTGCGGGAAACTAACTTGTATTAAATACGTACGTATTGAAGCAGTCCGTATCAATCGCGGCATACGAGTGGTCAAACATGTGTTGGTCTAAAAAGTGTTGCTTTTATCTGGATTTGGACGTTGGGTGCCTTTTGATAGGCATTTTGTCTTTGGTAAGTTAATATTGTTTTTTTAACAGAACAACCATTTTATTAAAAATATGTTATCAATATAATCTGTCCAGTAGTATTCTGGGCATATGTATGTTTACCTACCTAATATACTAAGTATGCAAGTAGAACTCAATTAGGTACTTAATACATTATTTACAGAAAAAGTCCAATTATGTAAGTAGCTAGGTACCTACTTAAACCAATTTAATGAAATGATGATGATGAATGTTATCTCGTCACAATAGAAAACTAATTCTAGAGCATTAAATAAGTACAAGTCTGTGGAGGCTGGTGCCTGAAATAGATAATGAAAACCGGTGTTACAAATTAACGCTTTGAACGGGTATTTAAATTCTTTTTCACAAGGGCGACTTCAAAATCACCACTGCACATACAATGCAGCTGAAGGCGTATAAATACCTATTAAGGAAGGATACGCTTAATTTTATTACACAAACAACACATTTAATGTGGGTTATGTATCAGACATGACCAATTCGCAATTTGGTACGAAATTAACAAACTGTTTTGTTTCATTTTCCTGATGTAGGTTAACTGAAAAATAAAGGAAATATGTTTCATTTCATAAAAAATATTTAAGTACTTATCAAACAAAGTCGGGTTAGTTACACCATTTATAAGTCAAGAACGGCTGGACTTATTTTTATGCTCTTTGATTTGTTTGATTTGTCGCCGCCCCGAATAGCAGAATAACTATTATTATCATTGAAAAATTCACGAAATATAATGCTTAAAGTGGCGGTACGAAGTTCGCCGGGACAGCTAGTAGTTATTAAAATTAGAATTAGGTAGATAAATAGAAATTTCTATCAACTACTTTCTGGTATTTGCATGACATGCTTTCGGAAAAACAGAGACCTCATAAAAATAAGGTCCCTACTACCACATATGGGTACAACCATGCATCTAGGTATGACGAGTTGGCTCGCGGTTTCAAAAACATTGATATATTTAACAGTAAATAATTCCCTCAGTATAAAAAAGCCGTAAATATCCTATATCCTTAAAGCGAGCCGAGGTTGGTTTTTATCAAAAATTAAATAATACATTTAGAATAGCACAATGTAGGCAGTCTTATCGCTTGGTAGGTAACTAAGGATAAAAGCGTATATTGACTTTACCAACGTTGTTTTCAGATTCTCTCTGCTGGGTTAAGTATAGCATCGATCGTCTTTTTGAGTGTAGTTGAAGAAAATGAAAATTTGCATCACATGCACAACGCGACCGAACATGTTCTCGGAGTGTTCCATTTAGATGTCGACCCGAAGTCTAAAGAGCTCATATTATCAATCATTCTGCTGATCGCAGGCCTTTCATCGATGTCTTCAATATCCCTTATTGTTGGGGTTAGGAGGGTAAGATTTATTGACATGTATTTTTATTTAATTTAAAAAGCCTCGCCCTTTCCGGGCTTTGAACCCTAAATTCCTGCATAGAGCGCAGACACTTTACTAATTAAGTTACAGGGACAGGGGCCCTACCCTGTCTACTTAGTTGGCATTTTTACTTTGAATCTCTAAATACTTGCAACGAAATATTAATATACTTCTTTATGTGTTATCTTTAAAAGTACCTCATTTTTTAAATAATTTGACTCTAGAGACTTACAAGCAATAAAACCCCAACTCAAAGTGCTATTAGGCCAAACAAACATATTTAAATCTAGTCTAGGCGAAAAAATAAACGCCTAAAATATGACCAGTTTATGCCTGGCAAAAACCCTGTACGAACAAAATTACCCTGTAGGCTGAATCGTGAATCTAGTCATGTGTCACTCTTTGGATCATCGCATGAGATTGCGTCTTAATAAAATTTCCATTGTATCTCGTTTTGCTGGGCTGAGGCCCGTTGTATGTTAAATTTATTGTGCGTACTCGTAGTAGATAGATGTTCAATAGTTTACATGTATTCAAACATTTTACAGCAACTGGCTGGGTTCGTGCTTCTCTTCTTCGCTTACGGCATCTTTTTGACGTTCTTAATGGGTCTGAGCTCGTTGCTGCTGCTCCTTAAGAACTCGTGGGGGATCTCTTTAATATTGATGGCTACATCTTGTAAGTATTTAAAAAAATTATAAATCTACCGAAGTTATATCGATTACTGGTATAAAAGATAAATTAATTGTCGTACTCCACAAAAACTGGCCTATCATCTCGTAAAGCATTGCGTAATTAAATCCTACATACATACACACCATATTAAATAATTAGTTTTAGAACCATTTCAAAAACGGAACAGTTTTCAAATAATTACAGTTTCATAAAATTGTACAGGTCTTATTATTTTAAGAAATTAATATTAAAATTTCGCTATGTCTCATAATTTGTTATTGTGGATGCGAATAATTTCAGAAATTATTAAGTAACATACATACTTCTTCACGACCTCCGTAGCCTAGGGGCAAACACACCGGACTTGGCGTCGTCATCTCTATGCTCCCAGGTTAGATTCCCGGTCGGTTCAAGGTAGAAAACTCGCTTGCGTGGAATACGGTTTGTCACAACCTATTTTACTCGCTTAGGAGGTTGATTGGACATAGTAGCCTTTACCCTTCCCTACCTAGGGTTCAAGCTGTTTTCGTACATGCAAACATGCATTTAGAAAATGTAACATCCACCTTGAACACCATGTTTTAGCAAATAAATATTTTGATTTTGAATAGATGGCGTTTCTTAACATTAGATGACGTTAACAAAAATTTTTGAATTAAAAAAATGTGACTTTATTTCTTCGTGGTCTTTAGTTTTGACTGACGATGGTTTTGCAAAGACCACGCAAACAAAGTCGCGGGCAATAGCTAGTGTCCTATAATATGATTACAAAAGACCACGCGAACGAAGTCGCAGCCAACAGCTAGTATCCTATAATATGATTAGGTACTAAAGACTACGCGTAGGTATACAGTGTGTAACGAAAATGTGAAATAAAACTTTAAGGGGTTATTCTACGGCTAAATTACATCAACTTTTTCTATGGGACCAACATCGAAATCTCAAAAAAAAATTGACGTTTCCATACAAACTGAAGCCAGCTGGTCGCGTTTTAGTATGGGAAAGTGTTTTGTGTGTTTTGTTTTGTTTGTGTCAAATTTCGATGTTGGTCCCATAGAAAAAATTGATGTAATTTAGCCGTAGAATAACCCCTTAAAGTTTTATTTCACCTTTTCGTTACACCCTGTATATATAATGGACTGCGAACTTTTTATCATTCTTTGTTATTTTCTTATTTCAGTAATCAACATTCATTTCCTTGTGGTGGTACACACGTTCTACGAGGTCCTAATTAGTGGTAATATGTTTTGGCAGACGCTCCACCGATCGGACTTCGATGACAGCGATCTTTTAGTGGAGATAGAGAACTAAAAATATATAGTACTACTACATGCAAACTACAAATAGTAACTAGTTAAGTAATTTGAGGTGTATCTACCAAGGATCGAAACCGGTTAATATTTATTTCAGAATGTATAAGAACCATTTGTAATATTTGATATAGTAGTTGTAAAGATTTGACCATAAAACTTAATTTGCCATAGTTTTTGTCGGTATTTGGAGTATATGATATTAAATTTAGCGAAAACCTTTATTATTCCGGTTAAGGTTCCATAGTAAATTAATCGGTTTCCGATCCCAGGTATATACCGTGCGGATTGTTGATATTATTTGGTAGTTAACACACCAATTATCAGTTTCGAAGTGTGACATGTACTTACTTCCTTGATATGTTACGAGGTACTAGTTAAGGATTTCTTAATGATATTTTGATGTATAAAATCGGCTTCTTCCAGCCGCCAGCAAAAGATTTGTTTTGTTATCTGAGTGCTTAGATTAATGACACATAGATACGTCGGTAATCCGCGTGCAAAATTTACAGCAACTAAATGGTCCGTAGTGTTTAATGTTGATATGCTCCGAACGGATGACAATCTAAATGTAGGCATTACTTTTATTGAATTTACCCCGGTTTTAGAGAAAACTACTATACAACCCTATTTTATAGGGGTGTGCGTGTGTCTGCACGTTTGCACTCAACACTGTTTTGTTGCTTCAATTTTGTAATCTTAAAGATATACCGACCTGTCATTCTATGTGTCATTATTCAAAGTCTGAGTGATAGTTTTAGAAGAGACAAGCCCGGTTTTGCATAGAATAACTGGATATTCTATAGAATGCCTAAATTACATATTTTACCAGTGCCATAAAATATTTATCTCTAATTATCTGTAGGTTACTATTTATTAGATACATCAGCAACAATAAAAATGATGAAACAAGATTAATTAGTTATAATGTTACTTATCTATTTACCAAAGATTTAAACATAATGTGTACTTAATATCTATCTAATTAAAAGTACCTGCTATATTTTGACTCATCATTTTAATACGTTGCTTTTATTTTAAAGTGCAAAATCTACTTTTTCTCAGATTAAACGAAGGGCCTAAAATAAATTGACAAAGAAACAAAATTTCAAATCTTTAAGGAACGCCATTTTTTACTATGGTTAATGGCTACACATACAGTGTTATCTGAATGTGCTGGTTTGCAATGTTTTCGTACAGTTAATTTTAATCTGAGTATTTATCAACAGAAAAAAAATATTTCAGACAAATGAAAATAAACCAGAGACTCATAATTTCTCAGAGAGATACGCCGACACAAAGACCTTATGCTTTGTTCATACGGTGCAATTTAGTGGACCATTGCAATCGTAGATTATTCAATGTTAGGGTTCCGTAGTCCTGACACGGAACCCTTATAGTTTCGTAATGACCGTCTGTCTATCTGTCAGTTCGAGGTTTTGCTTAGAGACCGTTATTACTGGAGATCTGTAATTTTTTAGGTGTGTGTATATCAATTACGCCGATAAAGAGGTAGAATAATTTTATTTTTTATTTTTAGAGTAGCTCCCCTACATGTGAAGTGGGAATGATTGTTTTTTTTTGTCGTCTACCCCATCGTATGGGGTATCGTTAAGTAGGTCTTTTGAAATGACTTAGGGGTTGCTAATACTATTTTTCGATTTAATGCTCCATTTACAAAATATCACCCTTCGCGTGCCACTAAAATTTTTCCCTATTATTTTTCCGGTCTACCGTGGGTGTCGTAAGTGGAACGCGAAGGGTTAAACGTAAAACTACAATTTTTTGTTCCACTAGGGCGTCCCCCCCTCTAAAAAATTTAACTGCTGAAATCAGAAAAAAAACATGATGATAGTCAATTTCATAAACTTTAAAGGAAATTAGTTTAGCAGTAAAAGTTGTTGAACTTTGGTGTTGGATAATTTTGTACCATTAATTATATTCAGAATAAAGAACAACACAATCGTTGTACCTATATTTTGATAACTGGCTACTACGAAACCCTACACTGCGCGTGGCCCATCACGCACTTAGGCGGTTTAAAAAAGATGTCCTTTCTTTATGGAACATCCTGTAATAAACGTTTTACCTGTTTAAGAAAATAATACTATTTTAAGGAATGAAGTAATGATTTTAGACATAATTATATAATTTTGAAGATTATTTTGGTTTTTTGGTCATCATCATTTCAGACAGGACGTCCACTGCTGAACATAGGCCTCCCCCAGTGACTTCCAGATTGGCCGGTTGGAAGCAACCCGCATCCATCGGCTTCCTGCAACCTATACCAGGTCGTCTGTCCACCTTGTAGGTGGATGTCCTACGCTGCGCTTGCCGGTACGTGGTTTTCATTACAGAAACTTTCTGCCCCATCGGCAGTCAGTTCTACGTGCATTGTGCCCCCCGCCCACTGCCACTTCAGCTTGCTTATCCGTTGGGCTATGTCAGCGACTTTTGTTCGCTTACGAATCTCCTCATTCCTTATTCGATCTCGCAAAGAAACACCGAGCGTAGCCCTTTTCATAGCACGCTGTGCAACCTTGAGCTGTCTTATGAGGACTATGGTGAGAGGCCACGTTTCAGTTCCATATGTCATCACTGGTAACACACACTGGTTGTAGTTTTTCGTCTTTAGGCATTGAGGTATTTTGGGCGAGAAGACGTTACGTAGTTTTTTTTTCCGAACGCTGCCCAGCCGAGTTAGATTCGACGATTGACCTCCTTCTCAAAATTTGACCTACCCAACTGGATCACTTATCCCAGATAAACATGGGTTGGTCATTATGGTTGGTGATTATGGTCAATAAACTCTAAAATGACACAAAGCCAAACTATTTTATTTTATTTTATTGTAGAGAAATATATGAAAAATATACATAGTTACATAAATAAATAAAAAATCATTTATTGTCATCTCAGGAACATTTTACAATCTTTTTGGCTATGATCGCACAAAAGTCTCTACTGATAGAAATAACATAGAACTGAGCAGCTTAACCAACAAAAACTAGATAAAACAAAGTACAAAAAACATAATAATATAAAATCTCGAAACTGCTTATTGTAACTTTTGCAAGAGCGACTTGTAGAGACGTTTTCAACATAATTTGTCGATACCAGAGGTACAACCAACAGTACCAATTTCTTAACTAATTCCATGCATTTGTAATAGGTTTCTTCTTTCTGAGTTCAAACACAAATACTTCATATGAATGGATAGTTTGCCAATATTCATGTATATGTCGCAGCCAACTGGTTAAAATAGCCATTTAATTACTGCTATTGCCACCATCTTGTAACCAAAACGAAACATCGCCACGCCGCGGTGGCGGAGAAATACAATTAATTCAATGTTAAGGCGGCTTTTATGTTTTAAATGTAATGATTCAACTATAAAACTTTGCGTGTGGTTAAATGGCGTTGTTTGAGTTGAATTGGCTAGCCGTGCAATTAAACGGATATTTAAACCAGTCAGCTGCAACATTACATACCTAAACGTTATAGGTAGGTTAGGTTAGGTTAGGTTAGGTTAAGACTAATTTTAAGAAATGAGAAAAATTGTTATTTCATTCAATAAATATGTACCTAAATGTAAGTTGTGACTAAATACCCACTTAAGGTAACAAAATATATATCAAAAACGAATATTAAGATGTTTAACAAAATTTGTAATACACAAATCAAAATAGTATTTAGAAAAACTTGCACTACCTAAGTACAGACAACAGCACATCAACCTACCACAAAACGTTAAATTTTGTCAATCCATATTGATCTCTACATGCCAAAGTCCGGACTTAAAGTTGAAAATCGGTTCAATGACCTTCAATTTTTGGGTAGGTTGATTTGCCGTTGACTGTACCTTAATATTTTAGGGTTATTTTAACCTAAACCTAGAACTAAAAGTAATTTTATAATATCATTTTGCATGATAGGAACAGAATGAGGTTTGACTCTGATTTACTCTTTACTTAACGGTAATTTTAAACAATATTTTTTTAGGTATATACTACTTAGACACTTAGCGCTTCGCGTGCCAACAACATTTTTCCCTATTGTTTCACATTGTTTTTCCTGTCCACCACGGGTATGTGGAACGCTAAGGGCAAAATTTTGACAGTGGTTAAGTACCTATTTGGTGAAGTGAACATATTTTAAAGGATAACTAAAATAAGAGGCCGCTCTTTCTATAATTATTTTTAACACTTTCTTAAAAATGTACACCGGTTGTGCCATATTAATTAATATCTTTTCTATTAATATCTTTAGTTTTTGTTATTTTATAGTATTTACCGGCCTCCGATTTTCGATTTGTCTTATACATGTCCAGCAAATACCAACAATCATCAAATAACCGCATAACTCTCAAAATTTTGTTGTAGGCCTGCTAAGTGTTAACCCTTAAAAACAATAGGCTGCCCAACATTTTGCGAAAAAATTTTTGTGTAAGTCGAAATTAGTGAAAGTAGTTTATATAATTATTAAGTACTTATATAATTATAAGTAGTAGGCTTCCTTCCTACGTATCAGTATTTGTACATAATATAAAATTTGAGTACTCATATTAAACAGTATCTTTTATTTTAACATCACAAACACTAACATTGACTCAACATAAGTATTAAATATAACAAAGACAACAGTCTACGAAGTAAATAGCTTGGTACATTTATAGATTATAATGAGGCCGTATCATCATTTCTGCCATAGGACGTCCACCACTGCTGAACATAGGCCTCCACCACTTCCAGATTGGCCGGATGGAAGCGCTTCCTGTGATTTTTAACAGGTCGTCGGTCCATCTTGTAGGTGGACCTCCTACGCTGCGCTTGCCGGTACGTGGTGTCTATTCCAGAACGCATCTCGCAAAGAAACACCGAGCATAGCCCTTTCCATAGCATGCTGTGCAACCTCGAGTTTTCGTATGAGGCTCATAGTGAGAGGCCACGTTTCAGTTCCATATGTCATCACTGGTAACACACACTGGTTGTAGACTTTCATCTTTAGGCACCGAGGTATTATGGACGGGAAGACGTTGAGTAATTTCCCACACGCTGCCCAGCCGAGTTGAATTCGAAGATTGACCTCCTTCTCAAAATTGAACCTACCCACTCACTTGTCCCAGATAGACATATTATTTGACATATATTTTGAGACTATAGCTCCCATGATAGGTAGGGCGCAACATGGGCTTTCGACATGACCTTTGTTTTGTCTATGTTCATCCGAAGGCCTATTTGTTGGGAAACTCGACAAAGGCCATCGAGCATCGTGCCGAGGTCTTCAAGCAATTTTGCCATGACCACGATATCGTCAGCAAACCGAAGATGAGTAATGTACTCGCCGTTAATGTTGATGCCGAATCCTTTCCATTCCAGGAGCTAGAAGGCGTCTTCCGATGCAGCGGTGAACAGTTTCGGAGATATAACATCTCCCTACCTTACGCTGCGCTGCAGAGGAATCGCTTTCGTGCTGTGCTCCTGTACTCGGATCGACATGGTGGCGTTTTTGTACACTTCAGCACCTCGATGTACCGATAGGCAATACGGCACCACTGGAGAAAGTGAAGCATTACTTAGATCTCGAGCGAATCAAAAGCCTTCTCATAATCCACGAACGCCAAGCATAGTGGCAAGTTATACTCCTCGGTCTTCTGTATAATTTACCGTAGCGTATGGATGTGGTCTATGGTACTAAAGCATTTTTCGAAGCCGGCTTTTACGGGAAGCTGGAAGTCATCGAACCTACGCGCGAGACGAATCAAGATGACTCTCGAAAACAGGTTGTAGACATGGCTCAGAAGCGAGATGGGTCTGTAATTCTTCAGTAAGGCGTTATCTCCTTTCTTAAAGAAGAGCACCACCATTCTTCTGTTCCATGCTTCTGAAGAGTCTCTGTAGGACTTTCAGTATCCGTGTCCCACTCGCATTCAGAAGCTCTGATGTGATTCCGTCATCACCCAGCGCCTTGTTGCTCGGTGTTCCTAAGCTGTTTGAGGGCCATCCTAATCTCGTATAGGCTGATGTCCGGGATATCTTCGGTATAGTGTCGGGTCAGTTTAGCTCTTGGATTTACCAGTTGAGCTATTGACAGGTTTAGTGCCCGAGGTATATAACTGACCATTGAATTTATAGATCTCCCTCAAAACTTCGGCTTTTGTCGACGTTATGCTGCCGTCCTCCGTCTTCAGCTTCGTCAGCTGGCTTTGCCCAATAGACATGTCTCTTGCAAAATCTTTGGAGCCTTGGTTCCGCTCTATTAAAGTCGCGGATATTATGTCGCAAGGGATTTCAAATCCGTCTATTGAGCTGCCGATATGCCTTAGTGTGTCAATGAAGGTCTGCAGTGCTATTGAACATCGTTCTGCAATGAAATTGAGGGTATGGTTGGTAAGCTCTTGCGGCTTGTCTTTATGACGAGGTCTAAAAGATTTCGACTCAAGCATTTGGACAGTTTCTACGAACCTGTGGTTAATCTCGTACCTGACTCGCAGTTCTCCAAGTATTCAAAGTGATTAGACAATTCGAGCTGAAAGCTCTCGGGGCAGTAAATATGAGCATTCGAGGATCGTAGCGTAGATTTTATCAAACAGGACCTTTCTAGCTTCACGTTGAAATTAAATGACCATTCGGTGATCACTGTAGGTTTCGCCCTGTTAATCACGGAGACATAATTGAATATTCGTCGCTTTGTGGTCGTGATGAAGTCAATCTCATTTTTCGTGGAACCGTCGGAACTCATCCAGGAGACATATTTTTGAAGCATTAGAAATGAATCTTGAATTCAAACACGAAAACAATTCGTGTATGAAAATAGTTTCTATTAATTCCGATTTTACGCATTTTTGAATCACTCAAAATAGGTGTTGCTATTAGATTGAAATCGTGTAAATATTTTTGTTTCACGCAGAAAATACTATAAACCATAAAGCAAAAACTCAATAACGAACGTAAATAATAAGTTATTATGTCAAATCTCTGTCAACCATATGTTTACTTGTCAATGTCATTCTTCCGTACTTTCTACTAGTAGAAATTGAATAACGAGTGGGTAGGACCACTCGTAGCAGAATTCACGGCATGAATTTTCAAAAATGTGATTTTTGGAATTCGCATGCTAATCTTGCGATTTCGTGTTCGGATTGGAATTCGCATGATTCAAAAATACGTCTCCAGGTCCACTTCCTGTGAGGCGCTTCTGAAAGAAGGAATTCATCGCAAAGTGGTCCTCCTTCTCCAGAAATTCAGCCAGCTTCTGTCCCCTGGGGTTTCGTTGTCCATACCCAAATTGCCCCACTCTCAACTCATTAGCGCCTCGCATGCCCGTTTTGCGTTGAAGACCCCCATAACAACATTGAAGTAGGTTTTATTGTTATGTATGGTTCTACTTACGTCCTCATATATAGTCTCTACTTCCTCATCTGGGTGTGTAGAGGTCGGTGCATATACCTGTATAACCTTCAGCGAGTACTTATTGGATACTCTGAGTATCAGGTATGCAACCCTGCTCGACACACTTTCAACGGTAACGATGTTGTTAGTGGAGGGACTTGTGGACGAGAAAGCCAACACCCCAACACCACCTTGGGAGAGTTGGTCGCCCTCCCGGTAGTAGTTATCGTGTCCTCGCCGTCTCGTCAGACTTCTGATAGCCCCAGTGCATCCTACTTATTTATTTTTCAGCTCAACTATCTTCTCGTCGGTCCTCAACGTGCGTACATTGTATGTTACCAGGGCCAGTCGTCGTTGGGGGTGGTTGGTAGCCGATCCGCGTATAAGGTGAAAAGGCCGTAAAAAAATGAATTTTTTTTTTTGGTATTAATTTAATTGGAGTTCCTTCCGGCTATTGAGCTGCACGTAAAAACTGTACGCCAAGAGTAATGCGTAGACATTCAATCCTGAAACACAAACGGAAAAAAATATTGTAGTTGGTGGTGTACAGAGTAAGTGGTGCTTACCTACTAGGTTATCTATGAGTTACAGGGCAGCCTGTGTACCATGTATATTATTATTTGTGTACTAAGTATTTAGAAATAAAGATAATTACATCACATCAATAAGGAAGCACAGCAAAGCTCATCTCAGATGGCGCCAGCGTGCTTGGTCTTGTCAACCGCTGTCGACTAATGTTCACATATTTATCTAGTATGACGCAACTTTGACAACTTAGTGTAACATAGTGATCAAATAACCACTGCACACAGGACCAACCGTTAATCGGAGAACAGCGCACGCAAAAAACATCTTAACTGCCACCT
The DNA here is from genome assembly GCA_963576865.1 of Anania hortulata. Lineage (NCBI taxonomy): Eukaryota > Metazoa > Arthropoda > Insecta > Lepidoptera > Crambidae > Anania > Anania hortulata. The sequence continues at coordinate 7,918,286 of OY756400.1, forward strand.
ACTTGAAACCCGATACTAACGGCCGGCGCGGGACTGCCGCGCAAAAAGAAATGAAGTCGTAGTTCCGGGAACGTAAAAATTCAAGTGATGTTTTTGTAACAGGGGATGAATTAAGCTTTGTACTAAATGTTAATGTGTTTGAATGTATTATTGTCGAGTAAAGTTACTAAACTGTGAACATCGGCTACTCGAACAATTAGTCCTATTGAACTTTAATATTTTTTATCTATTATATTGATGCGAGAAGCCATATTTTTTATTATTCTATATGATAAAGGGGTTCAATCTTTACAGGAATTAAAATAAAGTGATAAACTTACACAAGAAAAATATTTATTTTAAAAAAAATTGCTGATCGCGCAAATCTGACGTAAGGATTTGTTTTTTTTTCAGGGCAGTGGACGAGACTCGTTGACTGCCCTGGTATTAGGTCACGTGGTATTAAAACTTTCAGAAACGCATAGACAAAATAACTGGGACAAAATTACGCTACTTTTGTAATGTTCACGCTATAAGTATTTCGAACGTTTTCCGAACGGAACCGTCGCGCGGCCAAAAAAGGCACAGTACAGTCACCTGGATGGTTAGCGCCACCCCAAACAGGTAGCTAGCGTACAGTCACCTACGCCAATTAAGAGGTCAGGATAAAAGTGCGGTGTGCTAGCTACCCCATTGATTGACACACTTTTTATAAGCTGTCTTAACATATTTCATAACTGTTATCATTTATTTATTTATTTAAAAATTTACAAGTATACTCACAGAATAAAATTCAAATTGCAATGCCTATAAATAACTATATGAATAAATAACATAAATATATAAAAAAATATAGTCAAATTAAATTAGAACATGAATTAAACAAAAGGTACATACATAGTCAATCGACATTACATAGTACAATCATAATCAATAAAGGTATATAAACCATGATTTAATAAAAAAACTTTTTTTTAAAGTAGCGGTACATCTTTGTTCAATTGTAATGTGGCGTCACTTAATTCGAAGTAGTTCTAAATGTATTTATATTATTTCAAAGCAATTAAAAATTAATTGCTGAAAAAATTGTAGAATAGTGGTAGAGAGGTACGTGCCACGTTAATAAAGGCCGTCCCAAAAAAGATTAAGTCCAGACTAAGAGCACTCTTAGGTGATTTTAGGACTTAACTGTTAATCCATTGTTTTTATGACTGTAAGGCATTCATATATTTATTTCGAAAAAAAAAACAATCATGCATCTTACTGATGCAATGCTAGAAAAAATATCTAATTAAAATAGGGGTGATTCGAGAACCCAGAGAGGTGCTGTGTCTCTGGACTTCCCCAAGACCCTTTTTGGACACTTGTATAAAAATCATACTGACCTATATAAATGAGTTCCGTGATGATAGTGGCGGTGTGGAAATCGGTGACGTGTAAGAAGAAGAGAAAACTTGAGAGGAGAAAGAACACTAGCCACACGATCAGATACCCTTTGATGATGCTGACTTGTTCCTGTAAATAAAAAAAAACATTAAAGATACTTGTAAAAGTACAGAGAGAATTTAATTACATGGTACATATATAGGTATACACTTCTCATCAGAAAAATCGAAACACTTCCCTTTTTATGGTTTCTGTCCTAAGTTCACAAGTTTTCATTCCATGAAAAAAATCACATGATTGTATAGCTGGCAGTTTGGCCATTACAGTGATAAACGAAAATTCAAAATTCAAAATAGAATTTTCATTTGTTTATCCTACATGGGGCACATTAAAAGTTTTTTCTCAGCTACGGGTATAACGATTACTTGTTCAGTGGCTACGGGTCCCATCCATTTTAAAAAATAGTTCGATCGCATGAGTAAATGTTTAAAATGTAAAGGAGAGTATTTTTAAAAGCAATAAACATAATATTTTGGCTATAACATGTTGTTTTTTTAAGTTACGCAAAACTTATAGTGTGACTTACGTATAAATGAAATGATACAATGTTTTGAGATAAATAGTTGTTTAGAGTTGGAGTACATTTCAACTTTGAAAACTAAAAATTAGCGCTTATCTCAAAACTTTTTGTTTTTATTCTGTATACTGTTTTGACTGAGACTTTGGGATGGCTGAAAAAGTTTTTTTTCTAAATCATATGGATACTTCGCCCGCAGAAGCCGCCCAAGTGGTGGCATTGCTGGATTCTGGACTTAGTCAGCGTGTTATGGCCGAAAGATTGTATCTAAGCCTGTCGTCTGTTCATAGAGTCTGCAAACGCTATCGGGAGACTGGTTTGTTCACACGCCGTTCAGGATCTGGCAGGAATCAGGTCACTTCTGAGCGAGATGATCGATTTATTGTAACAATTTCTTTACGAAATTGACGCCTTAGTGCTTTTCAACTGCAGCAGCAGCTTCATGTTGTACGTAGGGTGGCTGTAAGTGACTCTACAATTAGAAGAAGGTTAAAGGAACGTGGAGTGGTACCGCACAAGCCAGCAATTGGGCCGAAATTAACTGCAGACCATCGAAGAGCGCGCCTTAACTTTGCACGTGAGCACCTAAATTGGTCATACCTCCAGTGGAACAAAGTCCTCTTTTCAGATAAGTGTAGAATTATGCTGTATGGTAACGAAGGGAGGAACAAGGTCTACAGAAAAGATGGAGAATGCTTTGCGTAATGCTGCATTGAAGAAAAGGTCAGCTATGGTGGCGGTTCGTGGGCGGTTTGGGGAGAAATCAGCGCCGACGGTAAGACAGAGCTTGTCTTTATGACTGGGCGTCTGGGCACTAAACATTCAACTTATGCACATTTTATTGGCAACGGTTTCATATTCATGCACGACATTGCTAGGGCTTACATCGCGAGCGTCGTACGAGATTATGTTACCGAAGTCGGTACTTCCATTTATGGAATGGCCAGCATGTCGGGCTGGACATGAATCCGATTGAACATCTATGGGATGAATTAAAGTGACAATTACGTGCAAGAAATCCTGCCCCAGAAACACTTAGCTAACTGCAAAATGCAATTCAAGAGGAATGGAAAGGAATGCCACAACATTTGATCGTGGAAGCAGTAATAAGAGCTTGGAGAGGGAATACAAGTTATTAGGATTTGAAAACCTCTTATTATACACTATTAAACGACATTTGACATATATTAATAAATATACACATTTTTCTGATCATCCTTACAAACCATAAACTTGTTTCGATTTTTCTGCTGAGAAGTGTATTTGTGGTTGTACTTTTTTTCGTAAGATTGATTCGTCGTTGTCGAGTGCATTATGACTGGCAAAGACATTACTGTAAGGCAAGCCTTGAAAATTCTTTCGTTAGGGTTTATTAAATATCTAATAGGTAAATCAATTCAGAATAGAGCCAATGCGTAAATTAAAAAAAAAGTCTATTTCTACAATATACGAAACTTAGTGGTAAAAATATCCATTACAGGCAATGGGCTAGTTTCCTAAAAAATCTAATTAGTCCGTCAGTTGAATTAACAGAAAATATTGGACACGTATTTTTTCTTTTCTGAATCAAACAAAAAATGATGAAGATATAGCCCGTTAAAGTTTCGCGTAACGTCACGCCTTGCGACACTTATTAGCAAGACGTGACGTCACGTGCTCACTTTGATGCGCTTTATCTTCGCCATTTTTTGGTTGATTGACAAAAGACAAAATATGGGTCCAATATTTTTTGATAATCTAACTGACGGACTAAATAGAATAATCGTTTTTTGACCCAGAAAGCCCATTCTGAATTTTGTATTTTTTGGAAAAATTTCACCTCTATGGTGGGAAAAATAAGTGATGAAATTAGTATTATTATAACTATTAGGTGTTCAGCCGTTAACTTATGTTTGCATTATCATATAACTAAAAATATCTAAAACTAAAAGTATCACTAAAAAGCTGAAATAAGTAAATTTTATAAAAAAAAGTAAAACGACTTCAAAAAACTGAAAAGCTAAAAAAATATCAACCGATAAGTACTTAATCAGTTACTTTTGGAGTTTTTTTAAAGTCGGTTTACTTTTTTAAATCAAAATTATTAAATAAGAATGGTGTGTTTACAGAAAATATTGGCGACGAAGTTAGTTTTTAATTCCACACATTTTTATCATAAAAAAGGGTTTTGATAGACAGACAGACAATAACGGAGTGATTTAGGTATCTACTATTCGCTGTGTGCGCGATGACAGCGCCCGTAGTGACAACAATAATTGTGGACTAAGATCTCTCAATTTACGGCAACTGGATGGTTTGAGAATGATTTTCGGATTGTTTTTGTTCGAAATTAGATGATAATATCTAAAAAGTTTGTGCATATTATAATATAAGTACAAGTAACATATTATAAGTGATTTTCTTACTTGAACTAAAATATAAATGTTATAATACGTACGGGATTTGAATCAATACAACATGATATAACTTTCTAACCTCAAACTGAGCAAAAAGGGAAATAATTAGTATTAGCACAGCATGTGAGAGACGTTACAGAGCTTAGGACCAACGGACAAAGCTACTTAATAAGATCTGTGATCATAAGATAAACGTCTGTGTCACAAACCCTCTACAAACTAAGTAGCTATCCATTTATTTCTATCCATCTTGATGTTGGAAACTAAAAAAAAAATATAACCGACTTCAAAACATTAAAATGCTAAAAATAATCCTAACACTTAAGTACCTAATCAGTTACTTTTGGAGTCGGTGGAAACAAAAACATTGAATCTCTCATCGGCTGGCAGTGTTTTGAAGTCGGTTATATTTTTTTAAATAAAATTTACTTATTTCATCTTTTTTTAGTGATGAATCCTAATCTAACTGCTGAACACCGATTTCATCCCTATTTTCCTACCCTTAGGGGTGATTTTTATTTTGAAAACTTTTATCATAGCATCTTTGAAGTATAAGCTATTCAATAAAACAAAAATCATCAAAATCGGCTCATATTTGTCGAAGATAGGTAACAAGAACCACAACCAAAATATTATCTGGGTATATATTTGTTGATTTTCTGAAAAAGTTCTAAATCAATTTCGATAAAATTTATATGGGACCACCTCTGAAGTATGATCTACCAAACAAAAAAAGAATCATTAAAATCGATTCATAATTGGCGGAGTAATCGCGTAACATACATACAAAAAAAAAAAACACAGTCGAATTGAGAACCTCCTCCTTTTTTGAAGTCGGTTGATAAAACATGCACGAACTGGTTTTCCCATTGTTTTTACACTTTATAACACACACAACACGTACTGTGACCCATATCGCGAATTTTAACGTTTTTACTTTAAAATACCTACTTAATTTCATGAATATGGAATTCTATGGTAATATAGCAATTTGACACATGACTGTCCAGAGTTATTTCACATTTCTACCAAATAGCGTGCTGCGATCGATTTGACATCCCCCATCACCCACTTAACACATAGCGAATAAGTGACCCTTTTAATTTAATCATTTGTTCAACATTCAACATTTGTCTGTCAGCTGGTATACCTACCTTTATCACTCCATAGACAAACATGAGATCAGAAATGAACTTGACGAGGTACATCAGAACGAGTATGATAGAGATGACGTATAGGCCAGTCATGGCCGCCTTGGCTTCCACATCAGCTTCTACCATCTCGCTGTTCTGCAGGCTACCGAAGATTGATGCGGTTACTATCAGGGTGACTAGCATTATGAAGGACAGGATCTGAAATAAAGCATTCGCGTCATAGAATACGAAATTCAAGGTTTATTTTATTTATTTAACAAAATCCACGGCTCTTAATTAACATAGTTCGAATACTTATTACATGCTGACCTAACATAGTTTGAATATTGCGTGCGTGCGTGCGTACCTAAATGCAGTATCTAGTACCAGTATCTAGTACGTACGTATGTTTATGTGTTGCGGTGTGTGTGTTGTGTTGTACTGTGTGTGTGTGTTGTGTTGTGCTGTGTGTGTGTGTGTGTGTGTGTGTGTGTGTGTGTATGTGTGTGTGTGTGCTTAACCATCAGTATCATCATCACCAATCACCTGCAGAATTTCTCGCATAAAGGCTCTTTTTTGTGTTAAAAATGACAACCAGATGTGCTTGCTTAAAATCCCATATAATGTAATTTTTTAAACCAAATTATTATGTGTAATATATAAAAATCCCATGGTTTTCTAAAATAAAATAAATTTAAAATTTGTTTATGCTTTTTCCGGAATTTTTCCACTAAATTGATTAGCACTTTCCTTCAAAATCACGAATCTAAAAGCACGCATAGGAAATATAAACATAACAATGTGTTTTTTTATCAAGACAAAATATGAATCGATAGGACGGCATAAATTTCCTACTTGCTAGTTGCTTACTAACAAAGATGCAAACAAGCAAGCAATGCATGCATGCATGCATGCAAACATGCAAGCAAGCATGCAGCATCGTAGTTTCTGTCACGGCTCCGGCACTGTGAGGCTCTGGCGGTCCCACGCGAGCTTATCGTCGCAGCAGATGGCTTTCGCCCACTGCCGCGGCAGAGGCTGGCCAGCTCAGCCGGCCACCAAGCCGAAGCTCCTCAGCCCTCGGGTAGCCTCGCCCCTCCGTGCCTACGCGCTTCTAAATTACACTCTAGATGTAAGACTGCGTGGAGTCGGTTTTATGGCGATTCGTTTCTAAGGCCAATACATTTTTTATATTAGCTATTTCATATTAGAAATCTAAAATTAGAGCTTTCATTATTTAAATGAAATCGTCGTGATGCCAAAAGAAAGTTATGCCAATATAATTTAGTACATTTAAAATTAGATGCACTAAAATTAGGGCTTTCAATTTTCAGACCAAACTAGGTTTCGATCACACAGCCTTGGGTAACCCTTGGAAGTGCATGGAAGTAGGTATAGGTATAGGTTCTAATACTTTTGGTAATTGGTACTTACTACCTACTAACTTACTGAATTTATAACTCCCAATATAGTCGTCCCAGTTTTGAGATCAAATACGAAGCAGCAGGAATTCAGCTGAGGAAGACCCATTTTATCTGAAAGTGAAAGGAAATCATATAATATAAGAAAATATAATAAAATAATCAAGTAGTGGGTGTATTTTCTTTAGTTCGCACCTAATTATCGGACCGACCATATTGCATTGTAAGGAATCTTCTAATCAATGTCTCCCAACTTTGCACGCTCAATGAGTTACAATCCAAACCACCCCAAGTCGTTGAGTGTCCTTGATTAATATTGAAGTAAATAATTTACTACATAACCTGTTTATTGTCTTAAAAATAGCACGCCAGACTGACACTGGAGATAGCTTAGCTACAGAACTTCCAGTCCCTTCACGTGCCACTAAAAATTATCTATATTGTTTATCATTATTTTCCCGGTCTACTGTGGATAACGCGAAGGCATAATAATAAAAGGAAATTAACTAATATCATAGGAAATTATGCGACTGCGTGCATTTGACTTTCAACGACTTCCTTCTTCACTTGTATCGGCTTGCCCCGCTATTGAATACGGGTGTTTTTTTTTGGTAAAGATCAGTTTTGTGGATCTAATATAAGCACACAGAGCTCTTGGTTCACTCTGTGGCAAAAATATTGATACTCTTGAGAGTTGAAGTGTTTTGTGTGGCTATGTAAGTTACGAAATTGTGAAAGGAGTTGGTGGTAAGTTCCTTGTATGTATTATTGTATGGGTCAATATCCAGCGTTCTGCTGGTGAGAGAGTGGTCAATTCTTTGCACCTCAAAGATTAAACCACTGCAGTCCTAAACCTACAAGACCATCTAACCAACCTACAAGTGCCGTGTGGGGACGGCCGTAAAGAATACACTTCCCCACCGCCAACAGAAAGCGTGTCGTACGAGGCGACTAATTCCTGTAGCACGAGACCCTTTTTTGTTCAGCAGTGGACGTCCTATGGCTGTAATGATGATGATGACAAGACCATAATGACTATGATAGATTTATGAGTTTCCCTAATTCTGTTTTGCAAGACATTCAGTGGTGACTCAGTACTATAAATCACTCTGTTCACAGTATCAGAGATGACGATTATACTATCGAAATTTACTCTGATGCCTCAACAACGTGGTGGGGTGCCGATTGTAATAGTAACACGGCAAGTGGTCAATAGTCACAAAGCAAACAAGAACATAAAATTACTCAACCACAGTGTAATAAAAGCGGTAAACATTAACGCGTAACTAGGTACATGTTGTTTATAATCTAAAATACTAATCTCGAGGACGACGCGTTTCGTAAATTATGATAGAATTTCACTTAGGTAAGTTCGTTTAATCACATAAAAAGCGTCTTTCTGGAAGATTTGTCGTTTGCTTCAAATCCCGTCCCGAAGTCCAGTCACAGAATGTCCAGTGTCTTAACCGTAACAATAGTAAGTTACATACTTATGCCGCATAAGAGACTTGACTTCTAAAGTCTTAAAAGTTAAAACAGTAGGTAGTTAATTATGACCCCTATAAAACCGAAATTGTATCTGATAACAGGTGCTAACATAATGCGTATAAGTCAGAAAGATATCATCATTCGACCAATGTTGGCCCGTTTTTTTAGTACAACATCCTAATAATATTCTGTGGTAAAACTGCTGAAGTCATAAATTTTATAATTATCATTTTGAAAATGTTCATTTCCATAAACTCAAGTAGGTACTTGACTCAGTTATGTATGAAAAATAATTTTATTTTCAAAATGATAATTATAAAATTTATGACTTCAGCAGTTTTACCACAGAATATTATTAGGATGTTGTACTAAAAAAACGGGCCAACATTGGTCGAAAATTAGTTAGGTTAGCAATGGTATTTGCTTTTCAACCGACTTCAAAAAAGGAGGAGGTTCTCAATTCGACTGTATGTTTTTTTTTTTTTTTTGTATATTTGTTACGCGATTGCTCCGCCAATTATGAATCGATTTTAATGATTATTTTTTTGTTTGGTAGATCATACTTCAGAGGTGGTCCCATATACATTTTATCGAAATTGATTTAGAACTTTTTGAGAAAATCAACAAATATATACCCAGATAATATTTTGGTTGTGGTTCTTATTACCTATCTTCGACAAATATGAGCCGATTTTGATAATTTTTGTTTTATTGAATAGCTTATACTTCAAAGATGCTATGATAAAAGTTTGAAAAATAAAAATCACCCCTAAGGGTAGGAAAATTGGGGATGAAATCGGTGTTTAGCAGTTAGATTAGGATTTATCACTAAAAATAGATGAAATAAGTAAATTTTATTTAAAAAAAAAAAACCGACTTCAAAACACTAAAATGCTAAAAATAATCCTAACACTTAAGTACCTAATCAGTTACTTTTGGAGTCGGTGCAAACAAAAACATTGAATCTCTCATCGGCTGGCACCGACTCCAAAAGTATCTGATTAGGTACTTAAGTGTTAGGATTATTTTTAGCATTTTAGTGTTTTGAAGTCGGTTTTATTTTTTTTAATAAAATTTATTTATTTGTCTTTTTCTTCACACTTTATTTTGCTTCCCTAGCGCCATGTACGTTTCCAGTGATGGAACACATGCTGGGAAGAGATTTAACGACCAGGGTCTGGAACAATTTTTGTTGCAGTATTCGCTGCCACGACTGTCCGTCTAGATATTATATACCTATTTCTTCGAAGGTGAGCACATACCTTTTTCGGCTTTATAGGGTCATCGTAACCTAACATCCTGTATAGATAGATACTCTTTATTACAAACCACACCAAAGAAAAAAGTAATAGGAAAAATTACATATGTAATAGCACAATTTAGGCGGTCTTATCCCTAGCTAGAAGCGATCTCTTCCAGACATACTTCAGGTAGACGACAGTCATTTTAAACCTTACCCTACCAGTATTATTTCGAGCTTCTTTACTCCATACATACAGAGTTTGTCTTGAAGATAGCACTGCTTAGATACTGTGCAGAGTATAGTTAGGCCCCTCTGGATATAGCTCTAGAAGTCGACTCTGGTGCTCAAATACAAAAACTTTGTCTATGGGACCAACATAAAATTCTCAGATAAAACCTAAACTTTCCATACAAACTGATGTCACCTGGTCGCGATTGAGTATGGGGAGGGCTTTTTTTGTTTACGATGTTGACTCCATAGATAAAGTTGCTGTATTTGAGCATAATAATCACCCAATAAAAGTTTTTGCGTAATTATTATTAATTACACCTTTAGCAGTTCAAACATTTGAATCAGCAACTCGATGCGAGTATAAGTATCTACTATCGATCTCAATTTCATTGAGAACGGTTCGTAGCAGCGCGAATAAATTATAGGTTGTAACGTGGCTGACACGCAGCGTTGCCAGACGTCCCGATTTAGGCGGGACAGGAAAATTAAATGTCTCGCGCGGGACAGGTTTAGTCCCGCTTTTCAAGCCTCGGCCGTGCGTGCAGCGTGCTGCACTTTCATGACTTACATTTTTGTTTTTTATCATTTTTTACTTAGAAGACAAATGAAGACCTAACTACCTAACGATAGGGTTAATCTGATTTAAAATATCATATTGTTATTAAAATACATTTTCTATCTTAGCTATTTTTGGTACCTATTGTTACAAAAACGTAATAAACGTAAACGATAAATACTTATTTAAAAACATCTGCTTATAATAAACGTATTTTTACTATGTCCCGCTTTCGACGAAAGAATCCCGCTAATTTCACTCAAAAAGTTTCAAAATCCCAACATGCTAAAAAAAATCTGGCAACGCTGCTGCCACGCCACAAGCGTCTCCGGATGGCGAAAAAATATTAACGGAGTATTTTTACTAGGGATTCCATATGTAAATATTCTGTATTTTTTAAATTTATTTGTTCGGAAGTTTTAGTTAAATGTGTTTCAGGTTTTAAAGATAGTCAAAAAACAACTTTTTTCTCTGATACAAGTAGAAATCCAAACTGCTTTAAAATACATGGTAAGTTAATTACGTTTGGATCATGAAAGCTAAACAAAACATTCAAATATGAATATAAAATCACTAACACTCCAGAACACAAATGACAGGATCGAGAACATTATTACAAAAGACTTCGAACTTTTTTGTATGGAGCCTGGGTTACCTAAAATTGCAAGTATGTGCCTAAAATTACGATATTTTGATGTACACCTATGAAAGTAATGTTAATCGAAAGAGAAAATAATTACAAACAATTAAAGTACTCTTTGACAGAATGTCGTAAATAATATTCTTTGTTCAGAATTTCAATTTGATATGTAAGTAAAAAATAAAAAATAACTACATTATTCAAACTTAAATTCTGAACATTTACGACATTTTTTCAAAGCCTATTTAATTTGTTGTTTGTAATTATTTTCTCTATCGATTGACGTATGTTTCATAGGTGTAGGCAACCTGTTGTTGTGCCTTGGACAGAGTGGTACCTAGAACAATCATATTAAAAAAAAACCGTGCTTTTAAGAACCGTTGTAAGGCTATTTATTGAAATGTCATTTGTCAATATTGACGACCTCCGTAGCTGAAATACCGTACTTGGTATCGCTATCTCTGAGGTTCGATTCCTGGTCGGTAAATGTAGAAAATTAACTTTTCTATATTGTCTCGGGTCTGGGTGATGTGGTACCGTCGTTGTTTTTGATTTCTATAACACAAGTGCTTTGACTACTTAGCATAGGATCAGAGCAATGTTTGTGATGTTGTCGAATATTTATTTATTTATTAACGCGAAGTTAGTTGCGATTCGCCAGCGCACAGGTAGAAAATATTATGTATATTGTTTTACACTCAAAAAGATGGTTTTTGGATTTACTTCATGCCAATTTATTTAAAATATTTGTAAAAACTGTTTTATTCAAAGTCTTAGTACATCTAGCTATTAGTCAGCATTATTGTCAGATCCTAACCTCAATCCATACCGCAGAAACGTACGTACGAGTCCATACCCTATAGAGCAGGAATACTATCTTTAACTATCTTTCTCCGAAACACATTAGTGATTTTTCACTTACATTTAGTATGAAATGACAATTCCTGTCAACTCTTGGCTATACAAAAACAGTACAGATACAGACTAAAAAATGGCGAAAAATGTTGTCGAACAAATCTTAGGACATTTACTCTTTAGGGTATGTGCTCTATGCCTCAACCACAAGTGGGTTTAAAAAGCTTTATAACTGAAGTTGTCGCGATGTTGCGAACTTACAATGTACCTCGGTCACTGGCTAGGTACAAAGTTTTGGTCGAGAATAGGTCAACAATTATACATACGTTTTAATGAGTAGGTATAATTGTATTGTATTAAAAAAAAAAAAACATACAGTCGAATTGAGAACCTCCTCCTTTTTTGAAGTCGGTTGAAAATAGGTAAAATGCCACGAAGCAAAAAAAATAATTAAAAAAAACCTGTTCTCGACCAAAATTGGAAATGCAGTTTTAGTGATGGCAAAGAATTTACACTAGAATTTTTAATAAACACTATTTAATTAAATACATGGGACACACTAAAAGTTTTGCACTTCTAGCTAATCGGAACGTTATATTTTTTTAAACGTTGCAACCTTCTCAGTAATAAAAAAAACACAATGGGCGGGAAATGATTTGTCAATTGTTTTTTATCACACATCAAAGTTCTACGTACGTAACTTAAAAGATTTTAGAGCGATGATTAATTATGATTTTAAAAGTTCTCCTTCTCCGCAAGACTGTGCCGCTCGTCTTCAAAATTCTTTTGGGAGAGAAGCACCTTATTTGAGCACCGTGAGGCGATGGTTTGCTGAATTAGAGAGAGGTCGAGTTTCTTTACATGACGAATTTCAACAAATGTGGCTACTGTTAAGCGGCTAATTGAAGAAAACCCGCGGATTACATATGAGTCAATTCGAGGACTATTGGGGATTGGTATGAGCCAAATTCAGAAAATTTTACACGAAGAATTAAAAGTTCAGAAACTTTGCTGTCGTTGGATCCCTCATGAACTGACAGCGGAGCAGAAGCGGGCTCGCGTGGAATGGTGCTCACAGATGCTACTGAAGTACGACCACGGACATTCTAATGCTGTTTATAACATTGTCACAGGAGACGAAACGTGGATTTATTGTTTTGAACCCGAAAAAAAAAACAGCAATCTTGTGAATGGGTGTTTGAAAATGAGAACAGGCCAACAAAAGTGAGGCAGGCGAGAAACGTTGGTAAAAAAATGATTGCGTTTTTTTTCTCAGCTACACCCGGGTATCTGTACAATTCCACTTGAAGATCAAAAGAGTGTTAATGCCTAGTGTGTATTCTACCATTTGTTTACCCAGGGTGTTAGAAAAAGTTCGCGAAAGACGACCCAAAAGCCGCGTTCTCCTACATCATGACAACGCTTCTTCACACACGGCCAACAAAACAAAGTCATTTTTAGCTTCCGAAAAAGTACAACTCGTCACCCATCCTGCGCATAGCCCCGACCTAGCACCCTGCGATTTCTGTATTTTCCCCAAAATCAAAGATTTGATAAGAGGTTTTACTTTTACCAACTCCGAAGAGGCAGTGATATCGTTCAATCAGCACATAAAAAACATGCCTTCAGATCTGTGTTCCTCCTGTTTTAAAAAATGGTTCGATCGCATGAAAAAAAATTTAAAATGTAAAGGAGAGTATTTTCAAAAGCAATAAACATAATATTTTGGTTATAACATGTTGTTTTTTTAAGTTACGCAAAACTTATAGTGTGACCTACGTATAAGTACTTGATTTCAAAATAGTAATTGAGTGAGTTTTTCGGACTTTCATGGTTATTTTTGTTGTAACCTCAAGTTTTTTTTTAATGATTTATTTTTGTTTGATCCACTGATTTTTATGGATGTTTTTTTAGAATTTATGTTAAGAGTAGTATTAAGAAAGTTAAAATTATGTGATTTGTCAAAAATATTGTCAAAATAATTAGTACAAAATAGATAGGTGAACCTTTTTTTAAAAAAAACTATTCTTTTACCTAAATATTGTTGTTTATAACCGAAATTGTTGCGAATTAAAAATGCTAATAATTAGCTAAATATTAGGAACCTTCTTTAATAGAAAATAAATCTGTTATAGCTAATAATGTTCATTTCGATATGTACCTGGTCTGACCAAGGTACAACAGACACGGTCCAAGGTACATCTGGTTTGTTGTACCTACGTAGGATAGTTTTCTCTTTTATTTTTAGTGGTCCCAGGTTTTTGAAAATATACTATGAAATAATTATGTAGTTAATTAAATGATATTTACATACATGCACACTGGCCAGGTGTAGCTAGCACCATTATTTATAAAAAACAAAATTTAAAAAACTAGCGTAGGTAGGTACAACAGGTTCCCCTACACCAAAATAACGTAATTTTAGGTACTTTCAACTTTAGGTATGCCAATTAGGTTCGATGTCATTTACGTACCTGCCCACTCGTTCCGTCAAGTAAGGTAAATTTCCGAAGATCCTAACACAGAATGCCAGCATTCGGCAACACGGTTGTGAAGGTTCTAGTGGTCTAGGCGGGAGGCCGACATCGCCCCCGACAGCCGCCAAAGAGTATGAAAGTGGGCCCAGAGTTAACTGATCATTGATACGCCTCCATGTATTACCTACACTACCTAAGTACGTAATAATGATATTGTCATCCGAATGTCAGATACATATAAAGCTTCAAATCGTATTAAATGAGAGTCTTAATTAGGCAAATACGACCCAAAGTTAAGAAGTTAGCTGATAAAAGCGTGTTAAAATGTATTGTAATCGTGTAACATTGATACATGTATTACAAAATTGTATGCCTTGCGCTGGACTAGGTCCTTCAAACTGCACTATAGTTGGTTTTTATTTGTAGTCAAGTTAGAGATCCTGTCTGGAATAGCTGTAAGTGGATGGTTGTGACGGTAGAAACAAATGATCTGGTGAACTGTCTTGTTTAGTTATTTATATTGTGCCTGTCGGTTTTAAAGATTACAGCGATGCGTCAACGGGATTCCACTAATCACTCCACCGAGTAGATCCCAGAACGCCATCCTTCAGCTTCGCCACAACCGGCCTGTGGCGCGTAAGCACTTATCAAGCGGGTGACAAGGACAATCCCATCAACAAGCACCCCCACGACCATCAGCCGATTGCTGTAGCGTTTCACTTCCAGAATGTTGTCCTGCAATTTTTTGGAGAGAACCACGGCCACCCCATTCGCTCCACCAGGTGCACTCGTGTAGTTCAGTTTGTAGCCATTCCTAATTAACCGGGATCTGCTACCTTTCCACCGAGATGTGGCGTTCCTACAGGACGCCACGTCCACCCTCCGCCTGAAAAGTACGTCAGCCAACTCCCTCGCGCGAAATGTTTAAGGTGGCGAAGCGGAGTTTCCGTTGTGGGGCTCGCGTCTTTGGCCGTAGGTGACCGTCCGTGGTACGGTAGCCCTAGCCCACTTGTTACAGGAGTCGGGCGATGCTCCTGCGCGGCGTTTTGCGGCGTCCTATCGGTAACATTTCCTTTCCTTGTTCGCACGTCGTCGGCTGGGTTTGAACTTGCGGCCCGTGGAACATATTTGACATTTGTACCGCTCGGCCAACAGTGCCTACTTGGCAGAACCCGACAAAATTGTTAATGACTTGATGCTTGCGGCGACGTAAGCGGTACAGGGTTACCTGAGATAGATTCTTTAGAATCTCTTCTGTTCGAATTGCAATAGTTCGAAAACGGTTTAACGAAGTTATAAATAGCAGGTTTTTTTTTTTACATAATATTGTAAGTAATAAATTTATTTTACCGATGTTTTTTTTCGTTTCACCGTTGTTTTACTTAAAATAATTTTCAATTCTAAATAATTGGTCAGGTTAGGTTAGAACAGTGAACACACACAGCGCGAAGGCGCTAAGGGGCCGCCGAGCGCTTAAAAACTATGGATAAATTCTAAGGATGAGGATGAAGAATTAAATAATTAATATTGGAAGCATTTTTTTTAAACTAAATCATCTAACATTAATAGCTTTGGCAAAAGTTGAGTAAAATTTCAAAACATATATGGCCTTACTACAAAAAAGATAGACTAGGTTTAAACTACCTATGTCTAAAGAATAGCCATACAATTTGGAATATTGACACATCACGTCTCGGTTATATTACCATACTTTTAAATTGGTTGGCTAATCTTTAGGCAGTGTTTAAACCTAGTCTATCTGTTTTGTATTAAGGCACTTAGAAAAAAAAACAATCGCAATTCGAAATATCAACAAATTATGTCAATTGTGTTTTTGGTATAATAAAAATATGAAAAATATAAAAGGGCAAAACGTTTTCGGAAAAATAAAATACATACTAAAAAATTCGGATTTAAAATAGGTAACCGCGGACGTCACAATATGTTTTAATTTTGTGTCATAGAATACAATATAAGCCAAACCACTATATTTAAGTTGTAGATAGATAATGTTATCTACATCTATTAATACATTTAATGATAAATCGAAGAAAATATTCCTAGAATTGATTTGATTGATTTACCTTAGCAGACATTTTGTTTGTTAACATTAAATGACACAATAAATTCCCGGTTAGTTCCTTTTTACTTTTTTTTTCTTCGTGACTCATTTGGTTATTTGTTATTCTTTGGCCTTCCGCGATCAATAACGCTGTTCGACACTAGCGCCGCAAAGCTGCGGACGGCGTGATAAGAAATCAATAATTTGACATTTCCGAATGAATTGGTATTCTGAAATAAAACCACAGAATATTGACAAAACATCATTTCAGCTCGGCGACTCTCCGTACGCCTACAATTTAAATGTCGAACTAACTAAAAGCTTCTATTTCGTGGCTGTTATCATGGATCACGGATGTTACTGAATGCTATTAATAACTTATTGATATTTGAAGTGCTATTAGCAGATTCTATAAAAAATTTGGTACGTAAACATAGTTTTATTTTATTCTGTAGGTTTTTCAGTGAGTTGTGTAAAAATTCGCGTGAAAAATTTACAGCAACTAAATGGGAGCCACAGAGGGCTCCTACGCCCGACAGCTCCGTAGTGTTTAATGTCAACCAGCTCCGAACGCATGACAATCTAAATGTAGGCATTGCTTTTATTGAATTTTCCCCAGTTTTGGGGAAAACTACTATTTAGAACAACCTTATTTTATAGGGGTGTGCGTGTGTCTATGTGTAAACGGTTGCACACAACACTGTTTTGTTGCTTCAATTTTGTAATCGCCGTAGGTACCGAACTATTATTCTATGTGTCATTTTTATGCAAAGTATGAGTGTAGATATTCTATAGAATGCCTAAATTACATATTTTACCAGTGCCATAATATCGCTAATTAACTGTAGGTAAGTAAATAATTTATTAGATACATCAGCAACAAGAAAAATGTTGAAACAAGATTAATTAGTTATAATGTTATGTATTTAGATTTAAACATAATGAGTACCTATCTATCTAATTATACCTGCTTTATTTTGACTCAATATTATTATCAATTAAAATGATAATAATATTTTGTTTTAAAGGGCAAAATCTATTTTTTCTAAGATTGAACGAAGGGCTTAAAATAAATTGACAAAGAAACAAATTTTCAAATCTTTATTTTCTCACCTCCTTAACCTTTCATTTGTGAAACCAGCCCCTCTGGCATGACCACGAAAACACGATATAATAACGATTTATCGACACCAACTATACAAATATGATAGATATAGCCGCCATGTTGACGTTGACAACACCGTGCCAATGACGTCACATGTTATGATCGCTGTTTTGAAAAAAATCAAAATAGAGGCTATATCTCTTATATTTTAAAAAATACAGTTGGTGTCGATAAATCGCTTTATCATATCGTGTTTTGGTGGTCGTGCTAGAGGGGTAGGCTTTTTTTACTATGGCTACACATACAGTGTTATCTGAATGTAATGCAGGGGCGTGCATTGGTTTCAGTAAGTTTGCGTGAACCAGTAGGCGATCTCGCGGCAGCCTAACATTGGTTAAATTGCACTGGAACGATCTAAGTTGCGCGCTTTAGTAAGGAATAAGTATAGGTAGACGAAACATTGTTACAGAATATTTATTTTTTATTGTTGAATACGTAATTAATAATTATGGTTAGCTGTTCTGTCAGTTTTTTATGAAGGTAGACTCTGCATAATAGCCTATATGCGATGCACGCCCCTGATGTAATGTATCTTTCGTACAACACCGAGTATGAGTTAATTTTAATCTGAGTATTTTTCGAAAGAAAAAAAAACTTTGTCCAACAAATGAAAAAAAAACCAAAGATTTCATTTATCATAAGCGTACGCCGACGCCAACCTAACAAGGACCTTATGCACAGTAAATACGGTGCAATTTAGTGGACCAATCGTAAATTAATTACTTTTTTGTTTTTACGTTAAGTTATCGATTTTAGTCGATTAAGTTACTGGTTTTAAGCATAAAATTTTTGCACTATCTTGCAAAATAACCTGTATAAAGGATGTCCATTAAATAAAGATGTGGTAAAAAGGTTGTACTTTATTTACAGGACACCCTGTGATAAACGGTTTACCTGTATACGTAACTAGTACTTTTAAGGAATGAAGTAATGATTTTAGACATTAATAAATACTTTTGAAGATTATAGTCAATAAACTCTAAAATGACACAAGCCAAACTATTACCAATTTCTTCACTAATTCCATACACCTCTAATACCTTTTCAAAATTTAAACAAATAATACTTTTTATAGGAATGAATAGCTTGCCCATATTAATGTATACGTAGGTATACATTAATATGGGCAAGCTATTCATAACTTAAACGTTATATCATTGTAATACAAATTTTAAGAAATGTGAAAAATTGATAATTCAGTCAAATAAATACCTAAATAATTAAGTTGTGACTAGATACTCACTTAAGGTAACAAATATATCAAAAAGTAATATTAGATGTTTATCATAATTATAAAATATACACAAATCAAAATATAAAACATTTAACGAAACTTGTACTGCCTTAATATTTTAAGGATATTTAAAACTTAGAACTTACTAAAAGTAATTTTGTATTATCATTTTGTTTGATAGGAATAGGATCAGAATGATGTTTTAATTCAGAATTAGACTAAATCAAGATTAATTAAGGAAAGATGTGCAAGTGGCTGAAACGTGGGAATAACAGTAAAGCTGGCCCACCGACTTCACATAACTCGGCGAGCTATGGCAAGGACGATGCTTGGATTTTCGTTATGGGATAAAATCCGAAACGTGGTTATCCGGCTTAATACGAAATGGAAGTTGCTTTGTTTATATAAATTGTTCATCCATTTTGACCTAAATATAGTTAAATTCAGTTTCTGTTTACATATTGTGATGCATTTGTGGTTTGATATATGTGACACTACACACTAGTTTCTGCCCTCGAAGTCGCCTGCGTGACGCCTGCGTGGCTACGCCTGGGTTAATTACCCAAATAGGAATCAACAATAATTCCACTGAAAAACTAAAATCGATATATATAAAACAAAGTCGGGTTAGTTACACCATTTATAAGTCAAGAACGGCTGGGCCGATTTTTATGATTTATGATTTTTTGGATTCGTCTCCGTCCCGAATATCAGAATAACTATTAAAACATCGAGGCGGTACAAAGTTCGTTGTGTTAGATAGAAAATAGAATATTTAAATTTGTGCCTTTTACCTTATTCCGTTCAGCTGTACTAGCAAGATTGAGAAAACACCTAAACATACAATCTTTCACATTTTAATATTAGTAAATAATTAATTGACAATGTAGATTCACACGAAATTAAGTCATTAAAATATTCATACCTAAAAAAATACACCAACAACAAATTTTTAAGTATTTAATATATTAACGGTAATAGACTTTTTTAGGTAGTATTACTACTACTATATATACTTATAAGTAGATTACAAAATTTTGTCAGACAAGTGGTTACCTATTTGGTGAAGTCAACATATTCTGAAGGATAACTAAAATAAGAGGCCGCAATTTTTTATAAATTAAATAAAACTACAAGTATCAATAAATCATCATTTCCTCTTAGGACCCAAGCAAAAATTATTTCCTAACACTTTCTTAAAAATGTACAGACAACAGCACGTCAACCTACCACAAAACGTAAAATTTTGGCAATTAATATTGATCTCTACATCTCGGACTTAAAGTTGAAAATCGGTTCAATGACCTTAATCTTTTTGGTAGGTTGACCTGCCGTTGTCTGTACACCGATTGTGCCTTATAGATTTATTATAGTTAATATCTTTAGTTTTTGTTATTTTATAGTGTGTATCGGACTCCGGTTTTCGATTTGTCTTTTAAATGTCCAGCAAACACCAAATAATCGCAAAATTTTAACAGTTATGCTCTTGTTAACCCTTTGCCTGCCCTTAAGTAAAACAATAGAACGTCCAACATTTTACGAAATAATTTTCGTGTAAATCTAAATTAGTGTAAGTAGCTTCCTACGTAGGTATAGTACATAAAATACAATTTGATTAATAATATTTTACAGTATCTTTTAAATATAAGTATAATATTTTTTAAAATTAACATCACAAACACTAACATCGACTCAACATAAGTATAAAATATAACAAAGACAACAGTCTACGAAGTAAATAGCTTGGTACATTCATAGATTATAATAAGGCCGTATAAAATATCAATATTCTTATCTTTTGGTATTAATTTAGTTAGAGTTCCTCCCGGCTATTGAGTTGCACGTAAAAACTGTACGCCAAGAGTAATGCGTAGACGTTCAATCCTGAAACACGAATAGAAAAAAAAAATGTAGTTGGTGGCATGGCTTGATAATGTTACCAAATACCTTACTACCATTACTATAAGATAGATAGATAGATAGATACTCTTTATTGCACACCATACAAGTAAATTACACATGTTTTTTTTAAGTAACAATATTTTCATAATGTCAAAATTTTAACGATAATACAGGTAACGGTAGTTACCTATCGATACTTTTTCCGTTACCTAATGCGTCGTTGCCAACCCATGCGGTTAGAGTTTTACAACAAATTACGGTAGTAGGCTTCTTTCGTAGTCTTGAATACCTTGGCTGTGTTTTCTTTACATTATGTATAAATATTTTTTAGCTCCTCGAAAGAAAAAGATGAAAACTAATGACGTTAATTATTTTTTACCAGATAAAATCATCAATCACGTTAAGTCAGTTTACCGGTATCGTTACTAAGCATAACGTTACCTTTACTATTAATGTTATCTTGGTATGATGAAGGTAGCGCTTCATGATTTTTAACGTTATTCAAAGCCCTGGTTGGTGGTGCACAGAATAACTGGTTACAAGGTTATCCATGAGTTACGGGGCAGTCTATACATTGTTATTAAATACTGAGTATTTCTTAATAAAGATAATTACATCATCAATCAATGGGGAAGCATAGCAAAGCTCATCTTAGATGGCCTTAGCGTGTTTGGTCTAGTTATCCGTTGTCAACTAATTTCCAATGTCCACAAAAATGTCAATGTTTTTTTTTGTGCTCGCTAGTATGACGCAACTTTGACACACGTATGGCAACTTAGTATAACGTAGTGGTTATTTGATCATAGGCAACAGTGACAGAACCATTGATCATTTAATTTAAATGTGGCGTCAATTAATTCGAAGTAGCTCACACTATTTTTTGGTCATCCTGTATAAAAACTATACTGACCTATATAAATGAGTTCCGTGATGATAGTGGCGGTGTGGAAATCGGTGACGTGTAAGAAGAACAGGAAGCTTGAGAGGAGAAAGAACACTAGCCACACGATCAGATACCCTTTGATGATGCTGGCTTTTTCCTGGAAATAAAAAAAAACATTAGAGATAGGTACGTACAGAGGCTTTGCATATCTTATCATTTTTTTGTAAGAATATAATTACACAAGTATAATGTGTTTGTGGTCGTATTTTTTATGATAGATTGATTCGTCGCTGTCGAGTGCATTATGATTGACAAAGACTTAACTGTAAGGCAAGTCTTAAAAATAGTTTCGTCAGTGTTGATATTATGTATTCATAATAATGCTAGTTTTTATACGAAAGATAATATTGATTTTTTTTTATAAACCTTCATTAAGTAGGGATTTACTTTGATTACCTTCGTAAGCACTACCTACATCCATTGTGTGCAATTATAATTCTACGCTAACTCTTTTACGCAATGAAGCCTACGTGGGCCGCCCCGACGTCAGACTGAAAAACTTTTTAAATTGAATCAAACTGCCTAGAAATTTAAAAAGGTAAATTTTTAGGGCTTCAAAAAATGGTTAGCATTCGTACAGATTCAAGAACAACAACGAGGGCAACAAGGATACAATAGTAGAGAGCAAGATTTGAAAAACACACTTCCATCGTTGTTGCTCCCAATTTTCAGACACCTCGTATCGTTAAGGTAGTGTATTTCAATGTGACAAGAATTTTATCAAACCCAGTGCACACATTTTGAGACATTAAGTAATTACCTACTTTGTTAATTAAAACTTCAACAAAATAAGAAAATATTTTATGTAATAAAATTTCAATGAAGTTAAAATGGAAACTAAGTTTAGCAGAAGACTAAAAAAAATTATGAACTACATCAACTCAATCATTCATTTTCCTAGTCAGTGCCAACAAAAAAAACAAATTTCCTTTGCAGGCATCAAATTCCATGGAACAGAATTTCGAAAGAGTTACTTTGAGAGAAATATTCTTGCAGGCGTTTACCTGATATATGGCCTAACGGCCTAATACATTAAAACATTATTTACTATTTACTGGCACACCTACCTATCCTGAAATTACAAAAAATGAACTGGACCAGGTACATACATCTGAATACCAGTTATCATTATAATCTCTATCCTCCTTGCCGATATATCGTTCAATAATTTTATAAGCTCCGATACTTTTAATAGTCATAACCTGCTGTAGCTAAGTACCTACAAGAGTTCAGTTGAAATGATATAATGGATGTTTTCAGAAAGCCTAATTTTAAGCCTATAAAGTTTTCTATCAAAATCCTTAATAAAAGTGTAAATCCTGTCATGAAATACGGGGCATTAAGTCTCCATATTGATCAATAAAAAAAAACTAGTAAAACAAATTTATTTGTGCAAATAGTACTGAATTAAGCACTTTTTCACGTCCCAATTCTTTTAACCTTACCTGCTGCTTTAGGACAATATTGTGAGCTAGCGCCCAGAAGAAGCAGCGCAAGAAACTCGCTGTTGTTGTCAGCCTCTTTTTAAACAACTAAGTCTGGTATGGTTACAGAAATAGCATGTGCGACGCGAGTTTTTAATTTTATACATTTTTATTATGAAATACAGACGAAGGAGTGATTTATTATAACTTTTAACTTAACTTTATTCATTTCATTTAACTTTTGCGGTACGAAACCTTAAAACGAGGTAATTAATACAAATCTAACACCTTCCTGTCAGCTGGTATACCTACCCTCATCACTCCATAGACAAACATGAGATCAGAAATGAACTTGACGAGGTACATCAGAACGAGTATGATAGAGATGACGTATAGGCCAGTCATGGCCGCCTCGGCGTCCACATCAGCTTCTATCACCTCGTTGTTCTGCAAGCTACCGAAGATTGATGCGGTTACTATCAGGGTGACTAGCATTATGAAGGACAGGATCTGAAATAAAGCATTTGCGTCATAGAATACGAAAACCAAGGTTACTAGATGTGTTGCTTGAAATCCCATTTATTGTAATTTTTTACACCAAAATAATAGATTCGTAATTGTATAAAAATTCCGCGAGTTTGAAGAAGTGCTAGGTAATTAAATTAATTACCTAGCACTTCTTCAAACTCGCGAATCCAAAAGCACGTATATAGGTAATACAAACATAACAATGTGTTTTTTTATAAAGATAAAATATGTATCACAATTAAAGTAGCTTTTGTCAGTCAAATATGACAAAAGCTACTTTAATTGAGGATCGTCATCATTTCAGCCATAGGACCTTCACTGCCGAACATCGGCCTACCCTATTGACTTCCAGATTGGCCGGTTGGAAGCGGCCTGCACTGCATCCAGCGTCTTCCTGCGACCCTTACCAGGTGGTCTGACCACCTTGTGAGTGGACGTCCTACGCTGCGATTGTCGGTACGCGGCAACCATTCTAGAACCTTTTAGTTGCTTAGTAACTTTTGTATTCATTTTAAATTACTTTTATTTTATTTATTTTTCTCCTGAGACGTATATAAGTCTGTCGCGAAAGGGTTAAGATGTCGTGGTTGATTTAATAAATTTTGTGATAAAAATCATAATCCACCCACGTCAGTCCGAACATAGGCTAAATGAACGCCACTGTGCCCAATGCGGCTAGTCTTTTGCATCCGCCGGCGTACAATACTTTGGAAAATGTCAAATATAGCCGCTTTACTTGATACGATAAATATGTTAATGTTTATTATGAAACATTGGTCAGACTATTTATTATTTAAGTATATTAAATATTTTGCAATCCGGTTCTTCTAGAAAATTCAGATACAAATAAGCTACTATTGTTGACGATGCCTGTACTTATTGTTTCAGGAAGAATTATACTCTAGATTAAGTGTAAAAAAGGTTGTTGTTATTTACTAGTGGTTTTTGATTTGGTAAACACTGGTGACTGTAATATCTACTGACATTATAACAAAAACCCAGGGAGTAGGGTGTACTATTATTCCTGATGGATGGTATATATTAGGTGTCTCAAGTTACATAAATAAGGAAGATCTCGGGAATTCGGGTAAGATAGGTCCCGCCTGTAGGTTTGTGACCTTTTTATAGGTCGATGTAGGTTAAGGTTTCATCTTTTCAATGGAAGTTAGTTATATAACTATCTGTTCGTAAAAGAAATCTGTTCTCATACTAGCAGGATATTATAATTACTGTTTAAAAATATTTTTTTTGTTTAACAAAACAATAAGCAGCAAATTAAACTTAAACTACGGCGGGCGTAAGTAAAATTATCGAGTTAGGGCCACTTTCACCACTTGCCGATAAGGCACATGGCACTTGTTTTGACAGATAACCCATACAATTAGCTGTCAAAAAAGTGCCAGATAGGTTATCTGGAACTTATCAGCAAGTGGCGAAACCGGCCCTAAACTCGCGCGTCTAAACTCTCTGGATTTATCTGTTGTTACTCTTGCACATGGAGAAACTAAGAGTGCGCCAGCCAAGTATTAAATCTTAAGTACCTACTGCTGATTGCTATAAAAAATTGGACCAAAACATTTTAAATCAAATCATTTATTTGTTAAAGACTTTAAAAAGTGGTTACAAATTTGGTAAAAAAAATAGTTTATATAAGTAGTTTAAGACCAATTAATCATAGGTTATGACTTGCGAATACCTATAAGGTCCTAATTTGTAGTAAAATTACTTCTAGGGGATCGCAAAAAATACACTATCCCATAGGTACTAAATGGCCGACCAGCTCTTTGTATGAAAAAGTAAAATATTTATTTTGATTTCGATGTTGGTCCCATAAAATAAGTTGGTATGTCTGAGCAGTAGAATCATTCTCTAGAAGGAACATAACTAGTAAATATAGTCAGTAGAAATAATAATAATTTGATTACATAATTTACAAAAAAGTTTTAGTAACTTAAATAATATTATTTAGCGTTTGACTTCAATTGAACATTTTGGTAAGTAAGTGACGGTTAGATGCCAAATCACAAAGACTGAACACAGCCTTGGGCAACCCTTGGATGTGCATGGAAGTAGGTAGATTCTAATAAATTGGTACTACCTACTAACTTACTGAATTTATAACTCCCAATATAGTCGTCCCAGTTTTGAGATCAAATACGAAGCAGCAAGAATTCAGCTGAGGAAGACCCATTTTGTCTGAAAGTGAAAGAAATCGTAACTATAATAAAAGAAAACATTCAAGTAGTGGGTGTATTTAGTTCGCCACCAGATAACCTAATCATGTCGGTCCCATATTGCATTGTAATTTAACCCATGTCCCCTAACGTAAATCCAATTTTGCACGCTCAATGAGTCACAATCCAAACCACCCCAAACCCTGAGTGTCCTTGATTAATATATTGAAGTAAATAATTATCTACATATACAGGATGTCCTAAAAATAGCACGCTACAGCTAGCTACAAACTTCTCAAATAATAATAAAAGGAAAAAACATAGGAAATTATGCGACTGCGTCCGTTTGACGTGGTTTGACTTTCAACTAAATACTCACACAAGGAAAGCAAAGCTCTACATCTCGGTACGCCAGAGCCATGCGTTATTTATTAGATAATAATATACACCACTCACTCACACACTTAATTTACCACCATTAACATACATATCACTTCAAAAAGCAGTAATACTGAATACTTGTAGAATTGACCGAAAATTTCTACAGCCCAATGAAGAGCCCAGGCAACAAACAGAACTACAGAATACAACCCAGCCACTCAATCCCTTTCAAACACATCCACTTACACAGCACCAACAAACGAATGAAAACCTTTACTTAGATTAATGTGTACTGGGATTTCACTTGGCTTAGGCCCGTGATTTCCCTGAAGTAGCAGCTGAAAGCTGAGACACAAAAGTGTACAACGATCAATAATAATATTATTAAAAAAAAAAACGACTTCAAAAATCTAAAACAAACAAACAAACGTGCAAACGAAAACATAGAATCTCTCATCGACTGGCACCGACTCCAAAAGTAACTGATTAGGTAAGTAAGTGTTAAGATTATTTTTAGCGTTTTAGTTTTTTGAAGTCGGTTTTTATTTTTTTAATAAAATTAACTTATTTCATCTATTTTAGTGAATAATCCTAATCAAAACAAATCTTACGAGTGCAAACATAATTTAACTGCTGAACACCGATTTCATTTCCTATTTTTCCACCCTTAGGGGTGAATTTTCCCCCAAAAATGTTTGATTATAGTATCTTTGAAGTATAAGTTATTCATTAAAAAAAGAATCATCAAAATTGGTCCACATTTGGCAAAGATATGAGGTTAGATAGATACTAGGACAGTTGGCGTGGTACGGGTTCATGCAATGTTTGATGATTTTCTTATAGATCCCATCATCAGAATTCAACCAAATTTCTATGGGACCATTCTGAAAGTATTACCTTTCAAACAAAAAAATAATTATCGAAATCGGTCAACGCAGTAACGAATGATCGCTGAACATACATAAAAAAAAAAGATACCGACGAATTGAGAACCTCCGCCTTTTTTGAAGTCGGTTAAAAAAACGTTTATTTCCCTTCACAATCTCAATTACAAAGATGTTCAGAAATATGTATTTTAATTTGATAAAAATATACACCCTGTAACTTTAAATACGCAAAACCTCTTAGGGGCTGATTCTAGTAACGGATCGGACTCGGATCAACATAGAAATCGAAAAAAATAATCTTTTCCCCGTACAAAGCGTAACATGGACATTTAGTATAATAAATAAATAAATATTGGACAACATCACATATATTGCTCTGATCCTATGATTAGTAGCTTAAGCACTTGTGTTACAGGAATCAGAAACAACGACGGTACCACAACACCCAGACCCGAGACAATATAGAAGGTTATTTTCCTACATTGACCGACCAGGAATCGAACCCGAAACCTCAGAGATAGCGACACCAAGTCCGGTATGCTCGCCTCTCGCCTCTCGAGGTCGTCAAAGTAAAAGTATGAAGATGTTTTTTTAAAGATTTCACTGTTGGTCCTATACAAAAAGTAGTTGTATTTGAGCACATTTGTTTTTAGCGTTACAAGGTGTATTGGTGCTAAGGCTTTGTAGACAACAAATAACTTCTGAGTAAGTGAAAGTGAGCGCGTAAACGGAAGACAATAAACAAATTAAAACGGCACTCAAAAAATTATGACTCCACTCTCGCTTGCCATCGCGGTATCGATCGATCCAATTTTATTGGCGATAAACATTGTAACCTTACCCCGTTTTGTTCCCCTGGGAATGTTTATAAATTTTGTATTGCAAGAGGATCTCTATGAGGAAGCGGACTGAGGCTAACCACCCAATACAGTTAGTACCTAGTACGCAGGACGCTTTCTCAAATGATGATAATTTGAGATGCCCAGCAAGTTAATAACTTACGATGTCTAGTTATACAGGGTTATTTGTAAACCATCAACAACCTCCTAGGCTGATTTTGGTGCTTAAATGCAACAACTTTTTCTACGGGACCAACATTGAAATCTAAAAAAAAAATTTCAATGCTCCCCTACAAACTGATTTCAACTGGTGGCGGCGTAGCATGGGAAAGTGGTTTTTTTTGCGATGTCAATTTTGGTCCCATAGAAAAAGTTGTTGTATTTGAGCACCAGAATCAGCCCCTAGGAGGTTATTGATGTTTTAAAAATAACCCTGTATGAAATAACATTAGATTAAAATTAGGCCTAGCCTAAGCTGTTAACGTTTTAGCAGTTCACAAAGCAGACACAAAAAATTAAACATAATTACTATACCGCATAAGATACACACCTTGTATTAGCAGGTCAAATATTTGAATCAGCAACTCGATGCGTGTACAAGAACTTACTATCGATCGAATTTCATTGAGAACGGTTCATAACAGCGCGGTTGTAGGTTGTAACGTGGCTGCCACGCCACCATTGCGTCTCCGGATGGCGAAAAAATATTAACGGAAATGTTGTTTATGTTTTGCTGATTAATATTTTTATTTTCTTTGATTTATTCTTATTTATTTCTAGGGTTTAGTATAAATGTAAACTGCTTTTAAAAACATGGTAAGTAATTACATTTAGATAGTAAAAGTGCTTTTGTACTTACTTGCTCTTGTAACTATACTATAGGCAATAATATAAACGTGTCAATCTTAAAAAAATAAAAATCCAAAATTAAGGATACTCTTACAACATAAGTCCTAAACAAACATTAAAATAAAAAAAACACTATTACTCCACAACACAAATTTGACAATATCGTGAACTTAGAATAATTCAAAATTTACGTACCTGCACTCGTTTCGTCAAGTAAGGTAAGTTTCCAGAGATCCTAACACAGAATGCCAGCATTCGGCAACACAGTTGTGAAGGTTCTAGTGGTCCAGGCGGGAGGCAGACTTCGCCCCCGACAACCGCCAAAGAGTATGAAAGTGGGCCCAGAGTTGCCTCATCATTGATACGGCTCCATCCATCCATCCTATACTACCAGCGTAATAATGTTAACATTATATTTACGCTTTCATTTGTAAGAGACTCGTTAACCAAATTAAATGAGCTTAAACTCTACGGTTTTAATAGCCACTGAAGGGTCTCACTACGAGTATCTACATCATGGTTCGATTTTTGATATACATACAATATTTTGATACCATCATCATCATGATCTGATGATCAGCTCGATGACGATGGTATCAAAATATTGTATTCTCATTAGAGTTTCAAATCGTATTGATTATGTCCTTTTGCATTGTCAAATTTGGACAAGATTACGTCTGTTGGGTCAGCTAGTTATTTTATAGCACTATTCTATTATATATAGAAAATTCAGGAAAAAATAAAGAACACATTAACACAAAAGGCTTATCTACTAAGTAACGCCGAATTTTTTAGGGATTACCATATTGAAAATTTTGATACGGCCTGCGTAAGATCCTATATGCTTTTACTACATTAGCGGAATAAGCTAGGTGCCATACAAATCGTTATTTGCACTTTTTCAAGTCTGAGAGTATGTGTGGCAAAGTGCGGCCAACAAACTATGCCACAGTATAGAATACTTACAGGTTACAGGGAGTATACAGAACAAGTTTAGATTTTATATTGTTGTATTCCTAATAACATACCCATCATCGTTTTGGACGCCCAAGCAAGAACTGAATTAATGTTTGGAACGAAGAAGATCAATTGTCTGTTCTTAATCACGCTGAGGTCACGGATTGTAAGGGTGGTAACCATCCTTTAGCCATTTCGATCCCATCACAGAGTCATCATCCCTCCCCCCTCTTTAGAGCGCCATGTCCGAGACTCCGAGTACTTCCTTGTGCTAATCGAGTAAAAAGAAGAAATAATAAGAATAATTAAATTATATACCTAAATTATGGTCGATTTTTCAATAGTCAGATAACTTTTATTTGAAGAATAAGTTTGACATTTAACAGTTTTTGTATAGAAATCATCTCAAAACGTCAATTTTATTCGTCGAATAAAGTTATGTAGCGATTAAAAAATCGGCCCTTAATCAACAAAATAATAAGGAAGGAGAAATATACTATAGACCAATACATAGAGCCGTCGGAGCGACTCCCTGGACATGTGTGGCTAGCTAAAGCTTGGAGCGAGCTTTGAGCGCATATCTATGTGGTATTTCCTTCCAGACAAAGGCACATCTATTGTCATGCCCTGCGTGTCCCTACACCTGCACGCGCGAGGATATACAAGGCCACCAATAGTGCTATATCGGTGGCTGAGTTTTGGTCCTCACATACATGAAAGCCCGAGTCGACACGCAAAGAAGAAGAATCGACAAAATATTATAATTTTGTATGATCTAATACGAAAAACAAATAAATGTAATTAAGTTGTAGCTAGATAATGTAGATAGATCTTATAATAACTTTATTATTAAATCAAGGAAAATATTCCTAGAATTAACTGATTTACCTTAGCACACATGTACAGAATGCATGAATTATAATATACTGTACTGTACTCGTACTTGCATTCTGTATGTTAGTATTATTACCTACTACGAGGAATTTATATATATAACTAAATTCCCGCGTATATCACAATATTTTTCCCTGTGTCTCATTTGCTTGTCGGTTATTCTTTGGCCGACCCAAGGGCGTCTAAATGTCTAGCTATGGGATCAATAAGTCTGATTCAACCTTTGGAGAAAGTCTTAAATCGAGAAAAATGTTAAATAACCATATCTAGCACGTTTAAATTTGTACCATTGGTATACAGAAGTAATTCCTGCATACCGATATGCGTTATTTATCAACTAAATGTATATTTAAATTATTTGTTTCATTAGCATAACTTGGTAAATACGTTGCATTTATCTGGCAGTAATATAAATAAACAAATACGGATACGAGTGTAATTTAGGTATACATACTTAATGCATCATTTCGTTAACATTATTTTAGCTAAATAATGGGGTCCGGCCGTTATGGTCCCATTCCGTTACGCAACCGGCCGCCACGCACCCACATTGAAAAAATTGTTATTCCGGTACGCCCCCGGCCGCGACGCACCCGATGTTTCTTTTTTGCCATGATACTTAATTAAGTACAGCCGAGTACAAAAATGAAATGGAATTAAGGGTTCAATCATGGAAAAATATTAATAAAATTACCAATAAAAGTCACTTGTTTGTTTGTGTAATCATTTTTATTGATTAGAAGTAATTACGGCAGTTTTATAAATTTGCATAAAATAATTTAAGCACAAGTAATATTTTTGAAAAACAATACAAATTAAGTTACATTGTCATAATTATCTTATATTGGTTACATAATCAACATTAATAGACGTTTTTAATTAAAAAAAAAATATTATAGTAGTAGTAGAATAAACACACCACAAAACAAAAATAAAAATGAAAAATATTTGGTTTCAAAAACACCTTTGTTTTCAACAGTATTTGTAAAATATATTGTCCAAAAAATGGTACTTTTACTTGGGGGCGTCGCGGCCGGTGGCGTACCGGAATAACCATTTTTTCAATGTGAGTGCCTGGCGGCCGGGTGACCATAACGGCCGGACCCAAATAATATATGTACATAATACTAAATGAGTGTATGTACTAACAGACCTATACTTTTTCAAATAAATTTACATTATAGCGTTAACTTTTTCGAAATTGATTTAATGTAAGTATTATTTTGTCATTACATACTTTTATTTTTATTAATTTGTTATCATTTTTTTGCACCTAGTACTTATCTCACGGCAGCTTTTTATTAAATAATATTATATAGTAGGTAACTAGGCAACACCCCGACGAACCGACATATCTGAAAGAAGATCGTAACTGAGTACAAGGTGTATTGTGTTATTTTCGCAGACCATTCTGCTCTTAAATTCTTGGGTTATTTTCTTTACAATCGTATAAAACTAAACACCTGTGCGGAAAGGCGATGTAGGAATTTCTACTAAAATTAGACTATAATTGTACTGAAAATACTCTTCTGTAAATTTATTATAAAAGATAATCTTATTTAGTTAATTTACTTACCCATTTATTACTTCATAGATGGGATATTTTATAGAACTATATTTAAGAAAAAAAAAACAAATAAATACATAATTATGTTCGAAGAATACTAATTGCAATGAATATCTTTGTATATTTAAGCCGTTACGTACAAAAATACTCAATACATAATATCTAAATGTTGTGGCATAAGCATTGTGTTTAATGTTAGCAATAATTCTGTTTTTTTTAACTTATATTCGTTAGTGTAATTCATAAGTGTTATTGAATAACGCCCGTCCTTAGCCTACGTCACGCCCCTATTATTGTTATAAACCCCATTATTAATTTTACTGATATAATTAAGAAATAGATAATAATAAGAACTTGATAAATCATTATTTAATTACTTCATATTTAGTTAAATGGCTATTTGATTTTATTGAGCGTAAAAATAATAACTCATACTTTAATTTTATCGTCACCGGAAGTGGCGCCACTAGACCTTTGGTTTTGCATCCAGTTAATTATAATCGAAGTTATTCTATTTCACAGTTAATTATAATCCAAATAATTTTGTAAATATATACCTAATAATGATAACAATAATTTAAAATGTATTTTCGTATCGTTTTTGTTTCGTATAAAATATAGGTAAAGTAAATTTCCGGAAGTGTTTAAATAAAAAGGTATTTATAAACGATTTACTGTTTAAGAAATTGTAAACTGTTTTCGGGCCATAATAAAACTAGCTGCTTTATATCAGACGATCATATTTTGTAACGAGCAACTGATAAGGCGGAAGCTCTGCCGGATTACATAGCTGAAGATACTAGACCTGAGTTTTATTGGAGATTACCTTACATTATGCAATATGTAAAAATAGGTGTCCCGGCGAACTTCGTACCGCCTCTTTTTTTTTTTCGATGTTTTAATAGTTATTCTGCTATTCGAGATGAAGACAAATGCAACAAAACAAAGATCATAAAAATCGGTCTAGCCGTTCTTGACTTATAAATAGTGTAATTAACCCGACTATTACTATTTAAGGTGCTTTAAAAATATCTGCCACAGCTGAAATGGGTGAAAGTATTCCTTAAATAGATTACGAGAGTAAATAAATTTTATGTCTAGAACATCATTAAAAATAGTATTAATTAATGACTAGGCTTTATTTAGTCTCAAACCGTTCACACTCATCTAACCAGCCCGCTTGTACTACGTTCCACGCGCTGCGGTTACGAATTCGTTCATGTTACCGCCAAAATGCTAACGTTGCTGTCTTTTACTGTCTTTTCTCAAACAATTATCACCGATCCGGGGACGTAATTCCTTCACTATCGTAATCTACATAAGCAATATTTTTACCCATTTCAGCCGTGGCAGATATTTTTAAAGCACCATATGTACAATTAATACGGTGATGTCGTTGATTTATCTGTTCTCCATGGTTATTCGTTTATGACCGGTACCATTGCCTAGTTACCTAAATCGAGCCACGGTCGTTCAAAAATGACCTCTATTTATATAGTACGATAATCGTTCATCACCATATTGTAGTCCCGAGGCGGTGATAGGGCAAAGACATATTTTTGGGACGTGTATAAGTGCATCTTCCAAACTACGCAACGGATTTGATGATTTTTAACAATAGACAAAATGATTCAAGAGGAAGGTTTAAATGTATAATACATGTATATTATATTATAAACTAGCTGTTGCCCGCGACTTCATTCGCGTGGTCTTTAGTTTATTTATTAAGGATTTTCTGCGCAACTTTTTTAATTTTTTCTGTTAAGAACCATCTCTTGAAAATAACTAACACAACAAAAAAAGAATAAGCGAAATTGTTCCATCCGTTCACGCGTGATGCGATGACCAAGGGAAATAAAGATTCATTTTTATATATGTAATATAGAAGATAAAGTAAAGAGGAAATCGCTGACAATAGGTACTACTAAATAAATGACTATTGTGACTATCTTACATATAAAAATGAGGAAAAATTTGTTACAATTCAAACACAACTGATACACTTCGTACTTCTCGTTTTATGTAAAGTTGTCACGTCATCACCAACAGCCAAGCAAATATTTTGTACCATTTTTCCTGCTATATAATAAAGTATGTGGCATTAAAAAAAATGCTACGTTACGTTATTGTTTAGAACTTTACGAGCTCATGGTTAGACCACTGAAAATTGTCTGTGTCGTATAAAACAAAAGTAGTGTCCTCATAATGACGAACTCTATTGTCGAGAGCCGAGTACGCCGGGCTGACGTCGCTTTCTAAGGTCCGGGTTCGATTCTCGGTCGGGTCAATTTAGGAAACGAACATTTCTATGTTGTCTCGGGTCTAGGAGTTGTGGTACTGTCGTTGTTTCTGGTTTCTAGAAGAAAAACACTAGTCAAGAGCGATTCGCACTTACGCAACAGGGTTCCCTACAACTGGGTTTTCGTTCATATAGTTTGTGATTCTTAGGACGAGCCCGACTCACACTTGACCGGTTTTTATGATTAATTGTTGTTCAACTATAGAGTTTGTGTTAAGTACACCAAGCACTCTTTGTGTGGATTACCGTCTTACTTTATAGCCCGTAACAAGATTGGTCAAAAACTATTATAGAAATTCCAAAAAAAGATTTATGTCTGAATATACCTCTAGATTACAAAATACAAATTTCGTTTTTTTTTCTTGTGGTGTGAGAGCCAAATTTATATTTATATAAGTTTATATAAGTATACACACAACATTGTTAGGGTCCTATCGATGTAATAAAACTAGCGGACTGTAGAAATATAGGTGCTGTAATTCTCGCCTCTTAATTCGATAAATACAAAAATATACGCGATGGTAACCCGGCGACGGTGGGTGTCCGAAGGCGAGTGTCCGAGCGCGGTCGCGATGATCTCGCGATGACGTCAGTGTCCGCCGCCCGCACTCGTCTCCCGCGCTTAGTGGTGTTGCGTTCTCAACAGTTGGATTCAACAATCTATGAGGGAAGTATCTACCCTATTAATTGGTTTACACTTATCATAATAAAGGTTTAGCTATATTTCAGGATGTTAAGATATGAATAAAAAATAAAAAAACAATAACCTTGAATAAAAAAACAAGTTTGAGGCAATTTTTAACATATTTTTTCTTGTATAATGTAATAACCTGCTAAAAACATTTTTTAAAATATATTAAATATACAGAATTGGATCCGTTACAGTTGAATTACAAGTACATACCTATACATAGATATATATTTCAGTCCATTTTTTGGCAAAGTTGTTTAGAATCATGAGAACAACCTTGAACTAAAATCTGGCTGACCAATTATGTTCACCACTGATTGCCCTATGCCACATCACATGTTGTATAATTAGTGTTATGAGTTATCGAATTAGTGATTATATACTAACCTAATTTATCTGTGTCAATTTCAACTCATGCAATTAGTACAAATAAAAAATTAAAACAAATAATATTTGCCAACTGAATATTGACAGCTAACGGTAACAAGCGCCATCTATAATGACAGTTATCATACATCCCTTGGGAACCGTTCATTTTTCCGGAATAAAAGTAACCTATTCTATCGCTGTGTGCGCGATGACAGCGCCCCTAGTGACCACAATTGTTGTGGACTTGAGTCTCAAACTATGGCAACTGGATGGTTTGAGAATAATTTTCGGATTGTTTTTCTTCGAAATTAGATGAAAATATCTAAAAAGTTTGCGCATATTATAATAAGTGATTTTCTTACTTGAACTAAAATACGAATTTTATAATACCTACGGGATTTTAATCAATACAACATGATGTAACTTTCCGACCTCAAAATGTGCAAAAAGGGGAAAAAATTGTATTAGCACAGCGTGTGAGAGATTTTGAAGAGCTCAGAACCAACGGACAAAGCTACTTAATAAGATCTGTGATCATAAGACAACGTCTGTAACACGAATTCCCTACAAACTTTTTTCTTTTCACAGCTGCAGCTATCTATTTATTTCTTTGCTCCAATTTCCATCTTGATGTTGGAAACAATAAAACATGTACGAAATGTTTTTCTATTGTTTTTACACTTTATAACAGAACACGTATGACCAATTTTAACGTTTTCACTTTAAAATACTTAATAACGTTAGTATGGAATTCTATGGAAATATAGCAATTTGACACACGACAGTCCAGAGTTTTTTCACATTTCTGCTACATTGCGTGCTGCAAAAGATTTGACGGCCCCCACCACTCACTTTGCACATAGCGAATATAAGCCAAAAGGCATCGAACCTAACTGGCATACCGCAAGTTGTAAGTAACCTTATATAACGTTATTATGGTGTACACGTCCTATGAAACATACGTTAATCGATAGATAAAATAATTCATCATCATCATCATCATTTCATCCATAGGACATCTACTGCTGAACATAGGCCTCCCGCATTGACTTCCAGATTGGCCGGTCGGAAGCAAATAATAATTACAAACAACAAATACTTTTCGACGAAAAGTCGTAAATTATATACCTACTTTGTTCAGAATTTCAGGGCGAACATGTAATATTTATTTTTATTTACATAATCTAATTGAAATTCTGAACAAAGTAATATAATCAGAGGTCACATATTTTTATATGATCTCAGTCACAAAGAATCCGAATCGCTTGACATCTTGTTTGAAAATAAGAAAACACGCCACGCCGAGGACGACGACGCGACGGGACGGCAAGCGCTACCGTCGCGCCCGCAGTGTGACGTGCACGCCGCGCTGCTGCCCCGCCACCGTCCCGTCGCCGCTGCGCCCCGCCGGCTGTGTGCTAAGGCTAAGTACAGACAACAGTACGTCAACCTACCACGAAACGTAAAATTTTCTCAATTGATATTGATCTCTATGTGTCGGACATAAATTTGAAAATCGGTTCAATGATCTTTAACTTTTTTGGGTAGGTTGACCTGCCGTTGACTATACCTAAACATAAACAATGTGAATACTACAAATCAATTTGTTGTGTGTTTGTTTGTTCGAGTTACGCGATAAGTAATAAGTCAGCAGTTTTGTTGGACACTGCAGTATTCTATAGTAATCTTTGGGTTGGACAATGATAGCAATACCATCTACGCCACAGAATATACAATGTGGCCGAATTGATCCAAATAAAAAAAAATTATGTCCCGCTTGGGGCATTCGAATCGCTTCATGTAATAATCCGCAACTTTTTATAGGTTTAGAATTAATTTTGTGTTTAAAAAGTAGAAGAATAAGGGCCTTACTACAAAAAAGATAGACTAGGTTTAAAATTTTAAATACTGCCCAAAGATTAGCCAACCAATTAAAAAACAGAGATTGTACAGGTTTTAAAAAAGCATTTAAATACAAAATGCAAAATACTTTTCAGATTGACTATTTCATATGCAAAATGCAAAATACAAAATAGTTTTGCGTTTTGTATTTCAAATGCTAAATGCAAAATAGGTATATTCAAAATACTTTTTCAAAATAAAATACCTTTTGACCAAATCGAATAATATTTTTATTTATTTTAGGTATTTATCATGAGAAATAAAATAGAGATACAATGCCGAGCCAAATGGCACCTTATGCATGACATTTTGATCATATTTACCAGTACGTGTACCAATAAATTTCTGTTATGTTATTAATAATAATACGAGTAACACTCACTTAAAATAATGTAAAAAAACTAGACTAACGAAAAGATAGCCATAGCTCCATTTTGGGAATTGTTTATTTGGCCATTTATTTCGGTTGATTGTGCATCTAGTTCTTATTTTATTATTATTACACTTTTTTTATTAATAACAATTGGACTGGTATTGTTAAAAAGTGAAAAAAATAAACATCAATTTTTATTTATTACACTTTTTACCAATACCACTTTACCAGCACCAGCAAACAATAAATCCGTAAAATCGAATCGTGCGTCAGCGGCGTTGCGTTTTTATAGCCATAGATAATGTTCGTCGTTTTCGTTTGACATTGACACTAGTCAGTTAAAAGGCACGCACTCTGACCAAAGAAGAAAAAAGGGTACGCATGGCTAGCAGGCGCCTCTATCGGTCAATTTCTGCAATACAAGCGTCATTCGTTCATTTCATTTTGTTTGACTGGTAATGTTGGGTAAACTTAATCACAAAGTATTTTGCATTTTGGAATTAATATTAAAAATGCAAAATACTTACATCTCGAAAGGTATTTCAAATAAAATACAAAATGTTTTTTACTAAAAGGCATTTAAATGCAAAATACAAAATAGGTATTTTGCATTTTGTATTTGCATTTTAAATAGAAGTATTTCAAATAAATCGCATCTCTGTTAAAAAGTGTGGTAACTTAACCGAGACGTGATGTGTCAATATTCCAAATTGTATGGCTATTCTTTAGACATGGTTTAAACCTAGTCTATCTTTTTTGTAGTAAGGCCGCTAAGGCCATAAACGTTTTGTTTACGCAACTGAATTTACGAGTTGTGCTTTTACTCAAAATGTCGAATACCCCAGACCTATCCCTTTTAGACCTGTATTTTTTTTATCCAAGTACGAGTAGTTTGATAAATTTTATACAACTAAAGTATAGCTGTTTTTTTTATAAAGCTTTTCAAGAAAAAAACTGTTTTTCTTTATGTGGACAAATTTTAATGCGGCCTTCCGTCCTACATAGTAATAAGACTAATGTATGTGGAGTTGTTTTAATATAAAAAAAATAAATTTAGGAACATTTTTATTACTTAGATAATGGGAAATATGCATGTTTTTTTATTTGGTCCTAAAATAAATAGTACTTAATTATAATAAATAAAACTTTATGAATTTTCGAAAAATATTGATAAATACCTGACTTACAGCCCATTAAAGTCCCATGTTAGACAAGGAGATCCGATATGTACCGTGACGTCAATTTACTCGCGTGCTATACATTTTTCATAGTAAAAGTTGTTTTAGAAAGAGATAGGTATACCTTAATTTCTAATTACTATATTATGGTAAATTTTTACCTAAAATCAATTTTGTTTTCAATATTAGCACTTTTTTTTTTTTTTATCAACCTTTTCAATCCCACTGCTGGGCAAAGGTCTCCCCCAGACTCTTCCATCGATCTCTATCTATCGCCAATGACTCCCAATCCCTCGTTAAGTTAACCAAGTCGTCACACCATCTTTTTTTGGGTCTACCTCTTCGGCGACCGCCGTCTATAGGTACCCATCGGGTGACGATTTGGGCCCACCTGTCTGGATGCATTCTGCACACGTGTCCTGCCCACTCCCACTTTAGCTTTGCAGTTTTCTCGCCTACATCTGCGACACCGGTTTTGGAGCGGATGGCGGTGTTGCGGATTCCATCAATCCTTTTTACACCTAGTATGCTCCGCTCCATAGCCCTTTGGCAAACTTTGAGTTTGGACTTTTGACTCTCGGTCAAAGACCAGGTCTGCGCTCCGTACGTAAGAATGGGCAGGATGCAAGTGTCGACGAGTTTTCGCTTTAGCGAAATGGGAAGGTTGCCCTTCATATAAGCTTTCATGGACCAGAAGCTCTTCCAGGCATTATCGATACGACGCTCGATTTCTTTGTCCTGCCTGTTTTCGAAGGAGACTATCTGGCCCAAATATATGTACTCGTCAACGTATTGCATTGTCTGCCCTTCCACTATTATGGTGTCCTTAGTAGCGTTGGTCATCATTTTAGTCTTCGACCCGTTCATCACCAGTCCAACCCCAAAGCTTGCTGCGCTCAGCTGCTCGAGCATGACTTCTAGTTCAGAAGATGTATTGGCGAAGAGAACAATATCGTCAGCAAAACGAAGATTCGTGAGCTTTCTTCCTCCAATATCTATACCCTTCGATCTCCAAGAGTCCGCTACGTCTCTAAATATCTCCTCTAAGGCACTGGTAAATAATTTCGGAGAAAGCGGGTCCCCTTGTTTGACGCCTTTCAGTATTCGAAATGAAGGACCGGGCGCGTGCAGTTTGACATCAGCGGTGCTTTTTTGATAGATGAGCTGAAGGAGCTGTATATAGGTGGCTTCTATATCCTGATTTTGCAGAGCAGTGAATATAGACTCATGTCTTAGACTGTCAAATGCCTTCGAGTAGTCAATAAAGGCTAGGTATAGCGGTTTGTTGAATTCGTTGAATTTCTCTATTAATTGATTGACAGAGTGTAAGTGGTCCATGGTAGAGAAGTGTGAACGAAAGCCGGCTTGTTCAGGGGGCTGATGTTTTTCCAGTTTGTGGGCGATTCGGTTCTGAATTATTTTAGTAAACAATTTGTAGATATGCGAGATTAAACTGATGGGTCGATAATTATTAATGTCATGTTTTTCACCTTTCTTGTAAAGCAAAATTATATTTGAATGACAGAATTTGCGTGGCAAGGATCCAGTCAACAGAACCGTGTTAAATAATTTTGTAAGAAAAGGCCGCAAAGTCGGTTTTCCCAGCTTAAGAACCTCAGAAGTGACACCATCTGCCCCAGGGCTTTTACTGTACTTCAAGCTTTTGATAGCCACGTTTACTTCATGTTCGGTTATGAGGGGAATTTTGTCACTACAATGGTACTCTATTAAGGGTTCCCCGAGATTCGAACTATCGGAATAAAGGGATTTGTAAAATTCTGTACATATATTGATGATCCCATCGCGACTGCCTTGCTTTTTCCCATCAGTGTCCCGTAAACCGGTTATCCAGGTCTTACCTCGTGAATATCCCTGTTTTGCCGCTCTTAGTGAAGTATTATTTTGTAAGGCTGTCTTTACCATATTCGTGTTGTAACTTCGTAGGTCCTTTCTTATATTTCTCTTCACCTGCCTATTTATCGTTCTATATTCCTCCGTGCCAAGTTCTGTCTTAAGTCTTCGTTCAATTAGGTCTTTTGTGTTTTTTGATAGTTTCCTATCGTTTTTTCTCTTTTGGGCTATTTTGCTATTATATTATATTTATATTAGCACTATAATTTCATATATTTGCTTAAAAATATAGTAAAATCATTTTTTTTCATGCATATTCCCATATCATTTTCATTTATAATATTTGTAGGATCGTCAGAATTTAGATCCAAACCTTCAGACATCGTGTGGGCGGACTTGGGTATCGTGCAATGATAATGCAATTGATTTTAACACAGTAGTTTACTATAATGGATTTAGAGCAATACAATAAGTAAAACTTAGCACTTCTAGTATTCAAAGTAGGCACTAGTTGAAACGTGGGACAGTTCCGTGACGACGACTACACTGCGTGGCGACCCGATCGAAAGTGAGTCCGGTCGAGTCCGCCGATAACGCCACGACTCTGTCGAAGCGCGCGGAAACCGTAGTTGTGCAGACTACACCGCTAGGTGGCGCGCTTGCGTTCCGTTTAGTGTCTGTACTAATGACCGGTTACGACATATTTATTATGCATTAACAAAATTTTAATGTAATTATCAAATGAGCAAAATTATATATATTCTCTTCTGGCAGATTGTGTTGGTACAGAAAATCACAGAGAGTAATGTGTGGAATGCTAGGAAATAATTTTTATCTTTGGTTAGGCATAAGTGAACCTTCTTCATACACACTTAGTCCCAGTTCCATTGTCGTGTGCAGGATAATACGAGACGATCAATCACGAGCTATTTCTATCAGTGGGTTATTCCCTGAGTACCCCGATCTCCGAGGGCCCCGTCCCGGAGGATAACTAATAGTACTTAGGGAATAACCCATTTCAGTTCCAAGGCGAATCTCGCCTTGTCTTTTTTATATAATCTATAGCGTTACGCTACTGCCATCATCGTCATCAGAGTCAGGTGGAAATTACCAAGCGTCCGGCTAGTCCGGCGAGAACATCATCATCATGTCAGTCTATTGCAGTCCACTGCTGGCCGTAAGCCTCGGGACCATAGAGCATCAAAGCTAACGATCGACGAATCGACGAACTGCTAG
This sequence comes from Anania hortulata, assembly GCA_963576865.1. Taxonomy (NCBI): domain Eukaryota; kingdom Metazoa; phylum Arthropoda; class Insecta; order Lepidoptera; family Crambidae; genus Anania; species Anania hortulata. Next base: position 7,960,373 of record OY756400.1, read on the forward strand.
CCATCATTCTAAGGTCGTCGGTCCATCGAGCTGGGGGCGACCTACACAACGTTTGCCAAGGCATGGTCTTTGTCTCAAAAACCCTTTTAGGCCACCATTAATCGATTTTGCGACAGATTTGGCCAGCCCACTGCCACTTTAGCTTGCTACATTTTAGGACTAACCATTACTTAAAAGACATCGAACTTTTTTGTGTGGAGCCTGCGCCTGAGCAAAAACGTCATTTTGGTGTATACCTATGAAACATAACGTTAGTCGAAAGAAAAAATAATTACAAACAACAAATACTCTTTGACAAAGGTTGTGAATTTCTTAAGCGCTCCTTGGTTCCCACTAAATAACGCCAAAGAGATTCAGAATAAATAGAATAACATATAAAAAAATAACCGACTTCAAAAACACTAAAAAGCTAAAAATAACTTTTAAACAACCATACCAAACAGTTAGCTTTTTAGTGTTTTTCAAGTCGGTTATTTTTTTATAAAAATTTATTTTATTTGTCTGGTTTTTAGTGTTTTTTTACACGCTAAATGGCGATCTGTGATTTAATTATAGCTAAATTGCTTCTCATGACGATTCAAATAAGTCCAAACACGGCTACGATACATTATTTTATCACAGAGTTCCGGTGCTTACCTTCCGCCTTCTTCATCAGATCAGTTCGATGGTATCATTCTCACCAGAATCATTTATTATAATTTGGTTTGTCGACTATGGCAAGGCATAACTGTCTTAATGAAAATATCTTATCGCGTGGGGCGTGCGTACCTTACTCGTGGAAGACTATTGTGGCCAACTATGGTCTCCTTCATCAGTTCCACCTTAGCGAATGATACTTTCTGAATGCAAATGCTTGACTAATTGTTAAATATACTAAAATCGCTATATGTATACCTATAATATTTTAGAGTTCCCTCAATTCCTTATAGATCCCATCATCAAAATTGAATTTTGAAAAAATGGGACCAATGGAGCTATACCCTTTCAATTGAAAAAAGAATTTTTCAAATCGGCTCATTAATGGCGGAGTTCTGAGGTAACTAATATTTTAAAAAAAAACATACAACCGAATTGAGAACCTCCTCCTTTTTTTGAAGTCGGTTAAAAAATTTACATTAACACCTATGTATGATTAAGCTACTTATACGCATTGGTTGCTTGATCAGTGACAGCTATCGTGCTGTATTGACATAACCTGACTGGAGACTAAAATCCCGCCACAAAGTGCAAACCAGCAGTTGTTGGAGCAAAAGCGATTAGCAGAAAAAAGATGAAGTTAAAGGACTAAAAACAATCAAAATCATTTATTTTTGCAAATAGGCCATTAAAAGCACTTTTACACGTCCCAATATTTTTTTGCCCTGATACACTTTGTGACCTAATGCCGAAAAGAAGCAGCGCAAGATAGCAGCGCAATACATCAGTATTACCTACATTTAAAAGAAAAGCGACGAGAAAATATATTCCAATTAGTAAAAAAGATTTTTACGGTGAAAAGTAGGCTTTAGCCAAAACTGTTATTGTGATAGAGTAAATTTTATTAATAAATAATTAGCTCATCATCATCATCATCATTTCAGCAATAGGACGTCCACTGCTGAACATAGGCCTCCCCCATTGACTTCCAGATTGACCGGTTGGAAGCGGCCTGCATCCAGCGTCTGCCTGCGACCACAGGTCGTCTGACCACCTTGTAAATAATCAGCTAAAAGTGTTTATCTTTTAATGTCAACACAAAATAAATAATTTCTATTGTTACAATAAATCAATATTGGACACAATCACATACATTGCTCTGATCCTATGATAAGTAAGTAGCTTAAGCACTTGTGTTTCAGAAATCAGAAACAACGACGGTACCACAACACCCAGACCCGAGACCATATAGGAAAGTTATTTTCCTACATTGACCGACCGGAAATCGAACCCGGGACCTCAGAGATAGCGACACCAAGTTATGCTCGCCTCTCGGCTACGGAGGTCGTCAAGTGCACAATACTTAAAATGTGTTGTTATGCCTAAAAATATGTGTCTTATTACAAAGGTTTCAATATGATTGATTTCAAATAAAGTGAATAATTAGTATTTCAATAATCTATATTTTTTTTAAATTGAATAATTACAATGGGCTAGTTTCCTAAAAAAATCTAATTAGTCCGTCAGTTGGATTATCAGAAAATATTGGACACGTATTTTTTCTTTTCTCAATTAAAGAAAAAAATATAAAGATATAGCCCGTTAAAGTTCCGCGTAACGTCACGCCTTGCGACACTTTTTAGCAAGGCGTGACGTCACATGCTCACTTTGATGCGCTTTATCTTCGTCATTTATTGATTGATTGACAAAAGACAAAATGTGGGTCCAATATTTTTTGATAATCTAACTGACGGACTAAATAGAATAAACTTTTTTTGACCCAGGAAACTAGCCTATTGACATAATACTAACTTTCCGTTAGGATAGTTCTCCTTTTTATTTTCTATCAAAATAACAGTTAATTTCAGCATACGAGTATCCGCTAGTAAAAAATACGTTCGTAACATTCGTGGAGTCATAAATAACTTTCGTGTACACCGAAATTGCATCATATCAAAGTAGATTATGTCCCGTTTTTTGTGTTTTAAACAGAATTCGTCTTACTTTTACGCCTTCTTTGCTGTTGTAATTGTTTCTTGCAAAAAAACACGAAATTGAATTTCGCCACAAAGGTGACGCGAAGAATGATTTCTGAAGAATCACTCTTTTATGTTTACTTTAAGAACGCATGGTAGATGTCTCGCAAATTTGAAGGTTATTCACGCAGTTTGGTTTACGAATTCAGAATTACAATAGAAGGCGACCGTGCAAACTACAACCTGCCGACCTTACTATGTTTTTGAGGTACCTAAATCAAAAGAAGCTTTGGGAATTTACAATAAAACGATGACGTCAGGGCAGTCCAGTTTAATAACAATAAAGGCACAACCAGTGGGGTCGCTACACACACGCACAGTAGACGAGTTGCCTATGTGTTGTCATAAAAAATAAATAAAGTGAGAGTTAGTCTCACGTGCCGAGGAGTTTTGTAGCACCGTATTTTTACTATCGTTCAGATTGCACTTGCTAAGCTTGATCACTAAAACTTTGACTCTTGTATGTAGTATTACCGTTCTTCGTTATGGGACATGGGGCCTTTTTTGTTTTTTATTTATTATCCGTTATAATAACATATAATTTTGAAAAAAAAAAACGCGTATCTATTGTGGCAAACCGTAAACCACATACCACACAACCACTGTAATATGTCAAAATAGACAACGTAGAAAGCTATAAATATTATTTAAAGATATTGAGAGGGAACGGAGAGCGTTGTCGGTGAGAGCGAACATGCTGGCTCGAAGGTTTGCACGTTGTTCGCCGGATGTTAAAATAACATTGTTTAGAGGTTTCTGCACATCTTTTTAGCACTTGCTCTTTTTTAGCACACACATCACGTGCAGCCTGTGGGCTAGATATATTCAAAAAGCTTACAGCGCTCTCCGTGTCCAGTATAACAACGCTTTCAGGGTGCTGCTGCGGCTACCTCGCTTCTGTAGTGCATGGGGACGTTCGCCGAAGCAGGCGTGGATTGCTTCTATGCAACAATGCGTAAATGGTGCGCGTCCCTGGTGCGCAGGCAGGGTGCGGGCGAGCGGTAACAGCATCCTGAATATGATCGCTAGTAGATTAGACTGCCTTTATGTAAACCGTTCTTGTTCCATTTCGGAGGAAGTAGTGCAAGAATGGCCACATATTTTGTAAATCGTCTTTACTAACATATCTTATAAGCCCTACTAACACCATGACTCATTCTTACTTTATTAAATAAATAAATTCATTCGTTCATTATCTCTTTTAGTCAGTCAGTTTTATTTTGTTTAAAAATCAATTAAGGCTTCGACTGTAAATTTTTTTTCTTTAATTTAGTAATTAAAATGTAGGTATCGAGAAAAAAAACGAATCATTAAAGTGATCAATCTTAATGAAAGTAGATCTCTTTCAACTATGATTTATGCCATAAATAAAATTTTGCTATTAAAACTGGAGACCCTAGGCAACAAGTTATGCATATTAAAACGAAAACGATATAGGCAGACTGTTAATATTTTTAAATAAAGGCTTACAAAGTTTAAAATACCGAAATTTCCTATTTTCCACTTAAACAGATGATTAACTGAAAGTAAACTTCTATTTTCAGTTGAGTGAAAATTAAAGAAAAACTGCATTCATGTGTAGCGACATCTATCTCGCCACGTACGAACTGAAACTGACGTATCCTACATTGCGTTATTAAAGTTATCCGAGCGATTGAACATTTAAACAAGAACCCGACAACAACCGTCGGGCAGTAGCCCACCAGTTTCGAGGGGATGTGAGAACCAGGGTGTAAAGTTCCTCATCCTACATCAATCCCCTCCGAGACCGGAGGTCGATAGCATGGGCAGAGAGTAGAGCAGCCCACCAGACACTACACCCGTCTGGTCGGAGGATCCTCTCTTTTTATGGTGGATGAGGAACTTTACACCCTGTTTCTGACACTGACACGTTTTAGGAATAGAACTGACACACGAGAAATAAAAGTAATTAATGGTTTAAAACAGAATGGATAGTACAATTCTGACTATTGTTGTGATGTGAGTCATTGAGTGAGTGGACACAAGTTGTGTGGATTATGATATGATTAGATTATGGTACTGTACTTATATAGTTAGATGGAATGTATACTTATTACCTTAAAAATATTGCTTTTGAGTATCGAGTATAAAGGTGCTCCAAAACGCTTTATTTTTTTAGCAATAACTGTCCGGCTACATTACAATCGCAGGAGCAATTGATGAAAAATCACCGGTGATCGTGTGCTTGGTGGAAATCCATAAAGCATGTATTGGACGGTAACGGTAAAATACCTACATTTTCCGGAATGATCTTGAAGATTTATTGGAATCCTGCACATGTACGTAATGAAAATGAAAATGATAATTTCTTTATTCGCAATACAACTCTCTGATACAATTTTTTGCACTGTTTTCCACAATTAGGCTTCCCTGTGTCGTGGAATACAGGCTCTTCCTTAATTATAATAGTTTTTTTTTTACAGTCAAGCAAACGACAGCCTAAAAGAAAAAAGTGCAACAAATGTAGTATAATAGGTATGGTAATGTGTGTGTGTGTGTGTGTGTGTGTGTGTGTGTGTGTGTGTGTGTGTGTGTATGTGTGCGCGTGTGTGTGTGTGTGTGTGCGTGTGTGTGTGTGTGCGTGTGTGTGTGTGTGTTAGTATGGTGAGAAAATTAAGATCCTGGTATACATGTTAAATTTTAAAAAACTTTTTTGGTTTGTGCTAATAATTTTTTTGTTTTTATATACAAATTCATTCGCTCTTTGGTAATATTCTATGGGAAGTCGATGAATTGCCATGCAAATTTGCAAAAGTCATATAACAAAAGTCGTTTACCATTATGTATGGAATATGTGGTTATAAGGTAATCCTTCAGTTACGGGACATTCTGTTTAAAGTAAAATTAATAATAGGCTCCATTTAAAAAATATATGAAGTCATCAGTATACCTGCCATAAGGCAGAGGACTTGAAGCCTATTATAGTCCTTACAGTTGCATAGATAACACAAGACACGTTAAAGCTCAAGCAAAAACAAAAGAAGTGTAGAAAATAATAAAAGCTTTCATCGAGCATGTAATAATACTCGAGTCACAAAATAATATGGATATTATTATCCCACGCAATATGTACTAAAATATTGAGCGAGTTCTCCTAAGATGACATAGAGATGAAAAAAAAATTATGTTATTCAAGGAAGTTTCCGACTCCATTAAAGTCTGGACTTTAAAGGACTCCTGTAGGATAAAACATCGGGACTCCTGTAGGATATAAAATCGTGTAATTCATTGGGATTTTCTTTCGTAATCAATTGCTTTTATATAAAAATTCGCAACGCGTCAAATTGCGGTTCTCAGTTAAAAATAAATACCTATGGCCAACAAAATATGCCGAGCGCGCGATGTTCAAGTGTGCATCAGCATTGTATGTACGCTAAATTATAGGAGTCTACTGTGTGCAACTGTAATGTAATATTTTGATGCTCCGCTCGAATGAAGAACGGCGGGTCCTGAGATATTATGCCAGTTGTATAGGAGTGTTGACGGCTAGCTCACGTCTGCGTGGCCAGTGTTGTCGTTTTTGAAACTACATTTCATGTGAGTATTGCATTTTTTAACTACTAGTATTACGTGTGATATACGATTATAAATAGCAATAGCTCAGGTAATTTACCACCTAACGCATACTTACTTTCGGTTTCAAATAGCCGGCCGGTAGCGACTTTGTGCGTCGTAATGTGCGGGTTTGCGAATTAGCATTTTTTACTATAAAATTTAGGGTAATTGCGTAAACTACATTATGACAATTATTCAGTGTTTTTTAATGTTACGGGATAATTAATAGGATTTTTGTTGTAGCTACTTTGATTGCCCGCCATTTTGTAAATGTTTCCTACGACTGACCTCAAGACGCGTAGGCTGCTGTAAAGTTGCACAAAAAGTTGGAACGTTTACATTTTAAATAAATAAATAAAATAAATTTTAAAATTATTATAAGTAATAAAGGAAATAATGCTAGCCATTTAATTTTATATATATTACCATTAGAGTATAGGTACCTACCATCCGGAAACAACATACGACACAATGATATATTTTTTATGTCAGCATAATTCAAATAATATTGGACCATTACAAAAGTTATAAATAAGCAATAAAAATTGACATTAACATTACCTATGGATATTAACTAATAAATAGCATTCCTCGTAAAATATATTTTAAAACTAGTTTTTAATGACTTAGCTAATTTTAAACAAATTTTTATCAAAGTGATATTGGTTTTAAGTATAGGTATCTACTTTTAGGTACCTTTTTTTGTAAATTGTTACTACCTCTTTTTTTCCAAGAATTACCTAAGTTAAAACTGTTCGTTTTGGATTACAAATTTAGATAAGTAAGTAAGTAGTTAGTTCTTATCATGGAGTCATTAGAAACATATTTACACCTGAGTGCGTCGACTTTTATTTCTTTGGATAAGGTTTTAAATACCAACGTGTTTAATTTATTCATGCAGTCATGTTTTTATTTTCTATGACTTTATAGAAACCAGATTGCTATAAACACTATAGTACATTAAGTAGGTTAGTATTAGACTGCTAAAGTGCAAAATAAATGTCGCTTATTTATTAAAACGCAGATAAGCGCATTTCGTAATATGTACCTAACTAAATTATCATTGTTTACTGCTAAAAGTCAAGCAAGCTACAACTTACAATTATAAGCTGAACTTTCATTGTGAAGACGGTCACCGTAATAACGGTTCAGTTTATAATTGAACTGCATAGCTTGACTTGTAGTGCCTACCTACCGCGGTTACATCTATTGAACTTAAAATAAATAAAACTGACTCGACATTGCTCGACCTGTCGAAGATGATCAGTATGATCACACACACATTTAGGTGTGCTTATTAATCAATTGTCTTGCACTGCAAACAAATACGTATAGCATCGGTGACCTTGGTACCTATAGCTAGTGCGTGTAAAACTTCTTAGCTACGCAGTTAGGTCCTTGATATTGATTCTGTTAGGGGTTCCTACTGCGTTGTAGTTTGTGTTTTATTTGCTGGAACGTCGAGTAGAATCTCTTTTGATGATAAAAGACGCGTACTTACCTACTCAGTAATAGGCTAGTTTCCTAAAAAAAACTAATTTGTCCGTCAGTTGGATTAACAGAAAATATTAACACATATTTTTTATTTTCTCAATTAAACAAAAACTAATAAAGATATATGTCGTTATAGTTTCGCGTAACGTCACGCCTTGCGACAATTTTTAGCACGGCGTGACGTCACGTGCTCCCATTGCCAAACTTGGATGTGCTTTACTTTTGTCATTGTTTATTTGACTGACAAAAGACAAGATATGGGTCCAATATTTTTTGATAATCTAACTGACGGACTAAATGGAACGAATCTAATTAAATGCAATAAGCCTGCAGAGCTAGTAGTGCATATAGATATGAGATTCATTCTGCGGTTTTCCTTGTTTAGTTGCACATTTTTAGTTGTGGATACTGGTTTCACATACCTACTTGTATACATAATAAATGAGTAAGTATTATACCAAGTTACCAACCAAATAGGTACATAATATTTTAGTCCTTTTTTGGGACTTTGTAGTCTTTACTCTGAGGCTATTAACTATTTTTAACTTACTTTGATATGCTTAGGCTAAATAGCATTGTTAAAAAATAAAGCAATACATATTTGTTTAACTTACCTACATACAACAAATTATGATTAATGATAATACTTAGTTTATTCGTGTAGGCAGAAGCAAGGTCACTTTTTGTAATCACCGAAATATTTGACTTTGATAACAATTTTACTCTTTTCACCATCATGGAACACTATGCAGCAATATGGGATGTTGCGCTTGACTTCACAATTTATAAAGCAATTCAAAAATCTTGAACGCATCTAGTAGTCCAGTCTTGTATTATCTATGTCGCTCCTCTATATTCACTATGGTTTTTTGTGCCAAAAAACTTCACGTTCGTTTTGTAAATTAAGATAATTTAACATGTTTCTTAAGTTAATTATGCGTGTGGTATATGTGTTTTGTGATGAAAACTGGATCACCAAAAGATTCTATGAAAAAATCGTCACTGGAGAGGAATATCGCCGAATGTTTGGTAACAGTTCATTTCATTTGTTATCCGACAAATGACAACAGGTATGCCTTATTTTCTTATGAAACCTCTGTATAAAACATGAAAATTACACAATTTACGTAAACAAAGTCATTATTTATGACTTCCATACGTTCAAACCTTTTTCTTGAAAACAAAAACCGGTAATGTGTTTGGAGGTTATGTTTATACCAAACACTGTAAAAAGCGCGAAAATTCGAAAAGTTCTTCGGAAATGATTTTTTTTTTCCTTTCCGTTCCGCTGTTTATGTCGTTTCTTACAACGACAACGTAATATTTTTTTTATATTGCGCGCGCATGCGGATGTAGTTAACTACTTGTGTATTTTTCAAAAGTCCGTTACTTTTATTCTTGAATTCTCGATCCATTTTCTAAAAGTGAAGAAGGTCCAAGACATTGCTCTAACAGCTTTTGTACAAAACTGTTTAAAATGAATAAACGTCAGCACAGTGATAAAACTGAACACATCCATAAGAAAATAAGAAAACTGGAAAGAAAATTAAATAAGCAAAAAGAAAAACTAAATGATACAAGAGATTCTTCAGCTGCAAGTGAAGATGAATCAGTTTCACAACAGGGATTCACAGCACCACAGTTGCCTGTACCACCCGAAACTATAACAATAGACGATAGTCAACCTGGATGCAGTTACACAGAATCAGGTTCGTACCTTACTAATGTAAACCCCTGATCTTTTCTGTTCAAATAATGGTGATGTTCATACTATTTTATAGAGTTGCTCCATAAGGACAAACAGAACTTATGTCACACTAAATGACACAATGGTTAACATTGTTAAATGATTATCCATATTTCACCATTATTTGTGGTCCATATTTTATAGAGCTGTCACTTAAGTGCAGACGGAGACCATTGCCCTTAAAGGCTTGAACATTAACTTGTTCACCTCCATCGATTGGAGATATAGGTACTTATATTATAGAGAAATAATTGTGGTTCCTTTTGCATTCCATTTCAGAAGCTCCTCCAATAGATGAGGTACTTCCTGAAGAGGTTTTGCTGGCTCTTGGCGAAGAAGGAAAAATTGCAGATGAGAAAGGGCAAACTATTAACCAACAGATTGCAGAACGTTGGACCAACATCATTAAGTTGGGAATTAAAAAGGAAAACCTTTTGACTCTTCTTACTAAATATCCTTTGCCAGCCAACTTTCCCATGGCAAATGCCCCAAAATTAAACCCAGAAATTGTAACTGCTGTGTCTGAAAACATATTAAAACGAGACAAAAAGTTTGAGTACAAACAAAACTTAACTGGGAAAGTTCTTTCATGCCTAGGAGTGATGATTACAGATATCATGAAAGGAAATTTAAATAGTATTAAATTAATTGAAGGTATCAATGATGCCGCAAAAATATTATGCAATATGAACCATTATGACTCTCTTACTCGTAGACATTTTGTACTGACCTCTGTACAAAGTTGTGTGAAACAAGCCATCACTGATGTTCCAGTAGATACTTATCTTTTTGGAGATAATTTGAATGAACGAGTAAAAACTGCAAAGGCCATTGAAAGATCAGGATCTGCAATAAAGCAGCCACATACCTTTAAGAAACAAAACAACAAAAACAACCAACCTTCCACTAGCAAGAATTTAAACTGGAAAAGCCCGTCTCGAAGACCACCACAGAAAGAATACAAACCCAGAGGCGGGCCGAAAAATCAACAACATCAAGCGACAAAAAATTACAAGCAACAACCACCGAGATCAACACGTCGTCGTTAAATGAGGTACATGCTGGCCGATTAAGCCAATTTTATCATAACTGGCAATTACTGACTAATGATAAAGTGATTTTATCATGGATTCTGGCTTACGATATTCCATTCCACAATATCATACCATCTAGGTGTGAACTTACAATGCGCCATTGGTCTAAAACTGAATTTCATAATATAACCACAGAAATTAATAAATTACTACAACTTGGCGCTATTTCTGAATGCTGCCACCAAGATGATCAATTTCTGTCACCTATTTTTCTTATTCCAAAACCAAATGGTACCTTTAGATTCATTTTAAATTTAAAAAGTCTTAATAAATTTATTGAAACTGAACATTTTAAATTAGAAGATATACGCACAGTTTGTAAATTAATGACTAAAGACTGTTACATGGCAACTATTGATTTAAAGGAAGCTTACTTTTCTGTCAAAATGTCAAACAATAGCAAAAAGACACTAAGATTTAAATTTGATGACAAAATTTATGAATTTAATGCTCTTCCATATGGATTGAGTACAGCTCCATATGTTTTCACAAAGATATTAAAACCGGTGGTCTCATATTTGAGAAAACAAAACATTTTAATTTCTATATATCTCGATGACATAATTTGTATAAATGAAAACTATGGAACATGCTGTAAACATGTTCAAATAATTTGCAATTTATTAGAATCACTTGGATTTATTATTAACAAAGAAAAAAGTTGTCTTTTACCTAATAAAACTTGCAAATACCTAGGTTTCATGCTAAACTCCGAAAGTTTGAACTTGTCCCTTCCACGCCAAAAAGTTAATAGCTTAAAAAAGACCTTAACCATGTTTAAAACCAAAAAGGAATGCAAAATTAGAGAGTTTGCTCAGCTCCTAGGTCTTTTAAACTCTGCCTGCCCGGCTATGAAATATGGCCTTATGTACACAAAATTATTAGAAAGAGAAAAATTTTTAGCACTTCGTTCAAATAATGACAACTATGATGCAAAAATGGAAATTTCAAAGAAATTACACTCAGAATTTAATTGGTGGCTTAGTAAACTAAGCACTACTAATAACCCCATTAGACAACAAAATTATGTAATTGAACTATTTACAGACGCATCTCGATCTGGTTGGGGTGCAGTAGCTAATGGGGAAAAGGTATCTGGAATATGGACAGTAGAAGAACAGAAATGCCACATCAATGAATTAGAGTTGAAAGCAGCCTTTTTTGGGCTGAAATGCTTAACAAATCACTTAGAAGATTGTGAAATTCTTATCAGAATTGATAACACCACTGCCATTTCATATATCAACAGAATGGGGGGGGTTCAGTATTCACATTTAAACAATATTACTCGTAAGATCTGGCAGTGGTGCGAATCTAGAAATATTTTTCTTTTCGCATCTTACATTAATACAAAAGATAATATAGAAGCAGACTTTGAATCTCGAAAATCGGATATTGAGTGGGAATTGTGTGACTCAGCTTTTCAAGAAATAATAACACAATTTGGGAATCCTGACATAGACTTATTTGCATCACGATCAAATAGTAAATGTGAAAAGTTCATTAGTTGGAAAAAAGATCCTGATGCAATAGCTGTTGACGCATTTACAGTAAAATGGTCAAAATATTATTTTTATGCCTTCCCACCGTTTAGCCTAATACTAAAAGTTTTACACAAAATTAAAAATGACCACGCTACAGGTGTCTTAGTTGTGCCTTATTGGACAACACAACCGTGGTTCCCCTTATTTTTGTCACTTTCAACTAGGAGACCAATAATATTCAAACCCAGTAAAACACTATTATCGTCCTATTTCAGAGAGCATCACCCGTTACATCAAACACTTACCCTGGCTGCAGGTCTGCTCTCTGCGAAGCCCTAAAGAAAAGAGGAATCCCACAGTCCTCCCTCGATATTATGATTTCATCATTGTCGCCTAACACTCTAAAACAATATAATACTGCCTTATGCTTGTGGTGGAAATTTTGTAATGAGAATAATTTAGATCCATACACTGGCTCAATTCCAAATATTATATCCTTTCTGACTAACCGATTCTATTCTGGTGCTTCATATGGAACTTTAAATAGCTTTAGATCGGCTATATCCTTACTAATAGGTCCCAGGGTCGGCACAGATGATAGACTTAAACGATTACTAAAAGGTGTTTACGAAATAAAACCAACAAAACCTAAATATAATTCAACATGGGATCCAAGTACGGTTCTAAATTTATTAAATACATGGTATCCTAATGAGACCATTGGAATCGAAAAACTAACCCGTAAACAAACTTTGTCAGTTATAAAAATAGATAACATAAGTATAAATAATATCGGAATTACTATTAATATAACAGACATTATAAAAACATCTAAACATGGAAATGAGCAACCTGTCTTAAGGTTACCTTATTATAACCATAAACCTGAAATCTGCCCAGTAAAAACCATTCTTTCATATATTGATTTAACAAAAAGTAATAGAACTAATATAAACGATCTCATAATAACTTACAAAAAACCTTATAAAAAAGCTTCAACCCAAAGTATTGGACGTTGGATTAAAAATACTCTAAAAGAAGCTGGAATCGACACACAAATTTTCTCATCACACAGCACTCGCCACGCGTCGACCTCAGCAGCACTGAGGGCAGGTATGACTGTAGACGCCATAAGGAAATGTGCTGGATGGTCTGAAAACTCAGCCATGTTTGCTCAATATTATAATAGACCTTTGTTACAAACAAATACCTTAAGTAATGTTATTTTAGATAACTGTTAATTTTTTTATTATTATTTTTTATTTTAAGGTCAAAATATTGTGTCTTTATATCTTTAAGAAGAGAGAATTATGTTGTTACTCTATTCTCAATATTATATGCTGATTGTTTTTTAATAATAACTTTCTGTTTTATTATAAAAGTGTATGGACGTACACTCACAACCTTAGCTTTGAACATCTGCATAGTGTTCCATGATGGTGAAAAGAGTAAAATTGTTAAATTAAACGAACTTACCTTAAGTGAAGTTCTATTTCAATTTTACGAATTTTCACCATCATGGAACAACCCTCCCTACCCGAATTACACAGTAATTTTCCCTGTTTGTTTTTTAAAAAAGGTTATTCGTGTCCTACTCTGAACTCTTAGTGAATATAGAGGAGCGACATAGATAATACAAGACTGGACTACTAGATGCGTTCAAGATTTTTGAATTGCTTTATAAATTGTGAAGTCAAGCGCAACATCCCATATTGCTGCATAGTGTTCCATGATGGTGAAAATTCGTAAAATTGAAATAGAACTTCACTTAAGGTAAGTTCGTTTAATTTAACAATTATAAGGCATTACCTACCTGCATTAAAAACCAATTAACTTGATTTAGTGTTATTACCTACAAAAACAAAAGTTAGCAATTTAAATCTACAAACTAAATGCAAAGCTTCATACATAAAGAAAATAGAAACCGGCTAAGTGTGAGTCGGACGCGCAAAGTTTGCCGTTTGTAGGTATAGCAAATACGGGAATCGATTTTTTGCGAGTGTTATTGGCGGGCGTTTCTCAGCACATCCAGAGACAAGTTTAGTTATTAAAGGTGTTGCGTGTAGATACTTAGTTATGTTTATAATGTCTAGAGGGATTAATTATGGTTCCAAGTTTTACCTATTTGCCTTCCTACGCCCACACGTCTACACGTGTCTACATATTTCTTAATGCCTCCGCAGTAATGAGCTTCACTCAAGTAAACAAGTGTGGGTATAGGCAGTTAAAATGTCTGAAGCTTTGCTACCATTTCTCATTCCATGAAATAAAACGTAATGATAAATCATTATTAGAAATCGGACGTGCACGAGCAAGTACATTGTATTTCGGTAGTATAGAAAACCTGCTAACATTGTGCCGGCGCGCGCGACTCTTTCGCTCAGCAAAAAATGGAACGCTTATGGATTCGTCATGTTTGTCTGTCTGTCCGTCCGTATGTCACAGCCACTTTTTTCCGAAACTTTATGAACTATGCTGTTGACTTGGTACCTAAGTAGATGTATTCTGTAAACCGCATTAAGATTATCACACAAAAATAATAAAAAAACAGTAATTTTGGGGGTTTCCCATACTTGAACTGAAACTCAAATTTTTTTTTCATCAAATATAAAACAAATCACATATAAAAATAGGTCTTCAAAAATGATATTTAGGTTTCTAATAAATTTTTTTCTAAACTGAATAGTTTGCGCGATAGACACTTCCAAAGTGGTAAAATGTGTCCCCCCCCACCCCCCTGTAACTTCTAAAACAAGAGAATGATGAAAAATAAAACAAATATGTGTTGTACATTACCATGCAAACTTCCACCGAAAATTGGTTTGAACGAGATCTAGTAAGTAGTTTTTTTTAATACGTCATAAATCGTAAACAGCAATTTACCTTCCGTAATGTTACGGATTTCATTTTGCAATAAAAATACTATAACTATGACTATAACAAAGTGTAACGAAAAGGTGCAATAAAACTTTAAGGGGTTATTTTTTGCGAATTCGATGTTGGTCCCATAGAAAAAGTTTATGTAATTTAGCCGTAGAATAACCCCTGAAAGTTTTATTTCACCTTTTCGTTACACTTTGTATAGGTACCAATAGGTTTGTACGGAACCCTCGGTGCGCGAGTCTGACTCGCACTTGGCTTGTTTTTATATTTTTTAGTGCCATAAACGCTCTACGGAATTTGACACAGTTTCAATTACTACATCCCGTGACGTAATACAACTTTATCATTTTGCGATTTCGATGTTGGTCCCATAGAAAAAGTTGATGTAATTTAGCCGTAGAATAACCCCTTAAAGTTTTATTTCACCTTTTCGTTACACCCTGTATAAGTATATAGGCCTCTGGCAAAAATAACTGTTTATACCTTGTAGTTATAACGGGTATGTTAAATAATGTTTATACATAATATATTTCGAGACCTTGAAAAATAGCGTGTTTTCTGGCGTACTTGTATTTGCATATTTATTTACACTTTATTAGTTTGCAGGGGTAATCCGTGGCTACGATTCCATTTGATTTGAGTTCTGTAATTACACTTATATGATGATTACTGTTCTGTGATTTAATATTCTGTGATTATCTGTAATTTGTGACTACGAAGACACCCTAAGACTATTGTTAATCTTATCAATACTTTTTACATACAATGAACAGTCTTAAAATTCCTTAATGATATTATAGAACGCAGTAAATTTATTGTATTGAATTGAATAGGCTCCATATTGGGCGTGCATGCAATTGCAATGTGACATTAGGGTGACTGACGACCTTAGTAATGACTTTGTGACTGATGCGGCCGCGGTATACCTATCAGTAAAAGTGCAGAAGGCTCGCTTATACAGCCTGCCTAGCATGAGCACTAAAAACACGATATGATATGATATAGCGAAATATCGACAACAACTTTAAAAATATGATAGATTTAGCCGCCATTTTAAATTTTCATCGAAACAGCGATCTTAATATGTGACGGCGATTCAACATGGCGGCTATATCAGAGTCTCTGTTTTCAATGTTATCTCCGGTTTACGTAGGGAACCCCCAGGCGGGTCACACACTGTATACGTCTGAACATCGACCAATAAACTATGGCACTAATGCTAAAACATAATTTTGTGTCATGATTCTCCGGTTGTCAATTCGTTGTCGAAGGGTTCTGAATTGCGGGCCTGATGAGAAATACAGATAATGGATAAATAGAGTACCTACTTTTTATTGCGCATAATTTTATATTTCAAAGAGAGCGACCTTCGATTTCGTAAGACTTGATAAATAATGAAGTGGAGGTTGCAGGGACAAGGATGACCCAGAGTTATTTTTGTAGCAAGCGTGACGTCATCGCGCCAGACAATTAATCGAGTCCCGCGGTTGTTTCCCCTTGGATTCCCTATTTAAAATTTCAACATCGACATGTCCTTTTTTACGGGTATCTATTTTTAAAAGCCCGAAGTAAACTCCATCAATAAACAAAAAAACATTAAAACCGGTTTTCATTAATTTGCCGAAGATATTATCGCTTAACATAAAAAAACTTATTTTGAGAACCTCTTCCTTTTTTCAAGTCTGTTGAAAACGGATTTACTTTTTACTGTAACTTACTGTTGTTATGTTTGACGTAAAATTCCATTTAATAACTTTATCTTTCTTTTTCAGATTTTTTCGTTAGTGGTACAGTTTCGGCCTGGAATCTAATTGATTCCGATTCCCACTTGGCCGAATTTTTTATCTATAAAGTCCATAATTATTATTGTGTCCTACGTGCATAATTACGCTATAGATATATCGTGTCGTTACCATATACATACAATAGCTAATGATAATTATCTTGGCCAACAGAGCATACATCCTCATTTTAAGCCTAGCAGTTCCGTGGTTAATATTTTTTTATCAGGATACAAACTTGGAAAACCCCAGAATTGATCATTAATTCCATTTAAAAAATTCTAATTTGCTACTTTCCTTGTATATAGCTTCAGTATATTAGTATTATAATTATTAAGTATCTGCCTACTGCAGATAACCTACGTAGGTAATATGTGTAGGTACTCTACCTACATGTTCTCACGCATTTTTATCAATCTATACTTAATATTGATTTAACTAGATCTAGGTGTTTAGATTTTTTTATGTTTTGGTGTGTTTCGGCTGTAAATTAGAAAATTATTGTTGGGTTTTGGCGCAATGTAAATCGGTCTTAAGCGATTCGCGAGTTCATGATCGTGACTGTTTATTTAAAATTATTTACGCTTACCACGTTTATATTGATTATATTTCGTAATTAGGTAGGTTTTAGACGCTTCAGAAATAATAAAATTTATTTACATTTGTCATTAATTAATGATGACAGACGTCAAGTTAGGGTCTACTCCATGGTCTACTCTATAACGTAGTTTTAGTTTTACTTGATCAGTGGTCTACTCATGAGTCTACTTATTATTTTCCTTTCATAGTTTCTTAATTCAAATACTAATTGTATTTTCTAAAAATAATTTATAATGTTTTGGCTTGTCTGTCTAGATTTTTCTATCCATTTATGGTTTTGTATTAAATACTAAATTCTAACTAGTTATATGTATGTCGTTGTCGCACTCTCGGATTTTATTCTGACATGGAGGTTGTAAATGCCCTGGCCGACTATACTTGGCAGGTCGGATGATTACACATGTTTCAAACTTTGGTTTCAAATAACTGAAATGGTAAAAGGAAAATTTTATGAAACAGAATGGAAACGCCCAGATTTCCTTATAAACCTCTGCCGTCCTATTGAGACATAGGACATATTGGATTTAGCTTTTTAAGTGAGCACAATACCGTACGTACCTACACAGTTTTGAATCGAGCTTCTAAAGCGAGTGCTACAGTCATTCCTGTAACTCGCTGCCCCCCCCCCCCCCCCCTCCTTCCGGAACTAAAATCGTGAGATTCGCGAGTAGTATTAGGTAGGTTTTTTTTATTAATTTGACTGTACTTTTAGAACTATTTGTTAATTTATTTTGACTGAAATAAAAAAATGTTCAGGTCGACTTTTGTTAACGAGGTAGATAGTAATGGACAGGTATATAGGACTTTTTATTTTTATTTCAAAGAGAGTAACCTTCGATTTCGTGAGACTTGTTTGATAACGAAGTACTTAAACGTTGCAGGGACAAGGATGTTGTGCCCGAGCTATTTTTGTTGCAAACGTGACGTCAGCCATCAATCGAGTCCCGCCATGGTCACTGTTGCATAAATTTTTGTCATTAAAAAACCTGTTTAATCTGAGGTTAAGGATTCAGAACCGTTCGATAGCCAAATTGTCGACTGGAAAACTACGTGTAACAATATTTAGCATTAAAGTCACGTGATTTTCCGGTTGTCGATTTGTAAATCGGGCTACACGGGGACAGACTGAATACTCATTTGTAATTAGGTATTTCATTGGAGTTTTATCTGTTTCCTTTATTTTGTTCGCATTTACTACCTACAACTTTTCAATTAACTTTAAACAATAATAAATTTATGGAGTACTTTTCCTGTTTACGTGAAATAGTTTTAAGTATAGGTATTTTCAGGAAAAACAAATGATGTTTTGGTTTTTCCTTTCATTCTCTCATTAACTTCCTTTTATGGGGTATTGTCCTAATAATCGTGCAACCACTTTTTTAAAGAAATATTAAATTCTAACATAAATAAAAACATATCCATTTTAAATTTTGATTTTAATGTTGATAATAAATAAAAATAATAGTTAAAGTCTATTGTGTTTGAACAGTAGTATAACCTCTCAAAAGAATTAATAATCTATGCCCCAGTTATAGTCAAGAAAATTACATGTTGACAATTGAATACACTCCATAAAACTGGATATCAGCTGAATTGTTTTTCATCAAAACGTGCGTGGAAATTATATTTCCTGTGGCATATTTGGGATATTCAACGCCGCGGTTAGATATTAAAGGTAGATGGAAGAGTAAAAATAACCCACGGTCGTTATTTTCTTACTTACATGTTGGAATTTCCTTGTATTTTTTTCTTTAAAATTATTCTGTTCGTTATTGTTTTGCGTTTTGTTATTTCATGTTGTCTATTGAATCGTTTGTTAGTGTTATGAGTGTAGTTGATGGCTGTGCTATGTGTATGCTATACTCTTTCTTCTTCTAAGGCACTAGCCCTCACAATAAAGATTATAATATTTTTTATACCGGTCCATTCTCCGCAAGGGCTTAAACCATTACCATTCTAATTTCTAGATCAGCTGTTACGACTAACTACGTAAGGTATAATTATCTGTATCTTTTGATTACGATTGTATTAGAAACTAAATATTTACGCCTCCAACTGCCGCACTCAGAAACGCCAATTCACAATAAAGTGTTGATTTAAACTTTTGTTCATTCAGTAATTGTCTTTAATCGTACATCTTTAGTGTCACAGGTTTTTCTTAAGTAACCATTAAAGTTAAGTGACGTCTCTGAGTACGGCAGTAAGAGATCTAAGGGATCTTAGTACCTAGATATTTGTTAACATCATAACGAGATACTTTTACCCACTTCTGGTAAAGGATAATAACAGATAAGACACCAAACTGCCGGAAGAACAATAAAATGGTCCTTTATAGGTTTGAGTTTTGTCTTTTGAGCTTTAGAACTCCCTGGTATATCTACGTAAATATTCATCATCATCTTCATTTCAGCCACAGGACGTTCACTGCTAACATAGCCCAAATCAGTGACATAGCTAAAGCGATTTGAAAACATGGATAGCAAATTTGAATGACAATGTGTTATGTGTTGTATCTCGTCGATCGTTTTAGGCTAGCTCATCTGCAATGCCAAATCGTTGATTGCGAATTCGGTCTAGACGCCTAACTATACTATAGTTCAACAATGTATAGCAAAATACTTGGTCACCTTGAAATCGGAGGCGCCATTATGGGTGACCTAAAATAGAATCCGTTGCTTTAGGCGCGGCCGGGCCACACTCCATAGGCATTATACATGCTATAGGTACTTTTTGTGTTTCATTTTGGACTAGAAGGGATGATTACATCACACTTTAGTATGTATTTATTAAATATATTATGCGCTAGACAAGTGTAGTTTTTTAAATATTGGACAACATCACATACATTGCTCTGGTCATATGGTAAGTAGCCAAAGCACTAGTGTTATAGAAATCAGAAACAACGACCGTACCACAACAACCAGACCCGAAGCAATAAACAAAAGTATTTGTTTCTACATTGACCGACCGGGAATCGAACCCGAAACCTCAGAGATAGCGACACCAAGTCAGGCATGCTCGCCTCTCGGCTACGGAAGTCGTCGTGTAAGATTTTATAGTAGAAATTAACATCGTTGTGTTACGACGAGAGTGTTATGTGCGTCTCCCAGCACACAGCACAGCGACCCGAAGCAATTAAGAAGATATTATCATTTTAACTGACCCGAACCGGGAATCAATCCCGGACTGCGCCACTTCACCAATCAGTTTGCATAAAGTTAATGCGAAATAGGTAACATTTGATACCATCATTTGTTTGTAGGTGACTCTTATCGCTACTATATGTCATCTCGTCCAGACAACCTTCAAGACACATAAAAATATAATCATCTGCTGATACCTTTATCAGCAGATGATTATATTTTTACCTTTACCTTTACCTACTTATAACTTTTATTATGGAAACAATACAAATTGCGATAAAAAGTATCCACATTATAGTCGAAGTAGATATTTTTTTTAGTATGTGAAAGGCGAAAATAAATTTCGCGGTTTTCCAACTTCCGTGAGAAAATGCGGGAGGCCCTCCTAGAAATCGTCGAATTTCCGTACATTTTGTTCTCTGATTGTAAAGACGTGAATGATAATTGAAATAAAATAACACGTGATTTTAAAAGATTAGTTTTTATTCTTGCATGTAGCGCGATTAGATTTTTCATATCGCTTAAAAAATAAAGGTAAATCACCAAAAGAACTACCCTTATTTCAGAAAAATGGCGTTCGAGTTACGTTTGAACGTCGGTTTACAAGAGACTACAAGTTATCCTGACAATTCAATTTTAACATTTAATTGAAAATATAGTCTACTTGCACATAGGTTGAATACTTTCTTACAAAATATAGCAGAAAAAAAATGCTGAAATAACAATAAAATTTTAGAAATTTCCATTTAAATATCATTTATTTTTCTATCGTTATGAACAACTATTATAAGATTAAAACACTACACAATAATCTTCAGGTATACTTTTAAAATAATATAATTTTTATTATATGTAAACAACAAAAAATTAAGTAGTAAACCGAAGTCAAAATTAACTATAAAATGAAGCGCGCAAATCAAAACTGATCGTTTTTCAAATTCAAATTCAAATATTTATTTGCTATTAAGTAGGGTACAGTACATGTAATATTAATAGAGATGGTGCATTAGCCTACTTAACTATACAATTAGCATGCAAATATCATAGAATACAACATCAAATACCTAAATGATCTTAATTATTTAGTCAATTCAATTATGTCATTAATTCAATGTCAACAAGTTATACATAATCATGCATCGACCATATTTATTATGGTTCTGTATGTTTTAGAAAATCATCAATTGAGTAGAATGTGTTGTCCAACAACCACTTTCGCAACGATGATTTAAAACTATTTACTGGGAGTTTCTTAATGCGAGTTGGTATTTTGTTATAAATAGTTATGCACATAGAATAACTATTATATTGAAATCTTTGCGTTTTTGGAACTGTCTCTAACACTAACCTATGGCGATTTCGCGTTGACCGTTGGGATAAGTCCTTCGCTTGAACAAACTTATGATTATTTCGTTTGACAAAAGTACCCACTTCTAATGTATAAAGGCATGGTAGGGGGATATCAGGCGCTATATTACATATGGCTCTAATGCAACGTTTTTGGGCAGTAAATAGCTTTTTAATATCAGTTCCATTTCCCCAAATTATTAAACCATATCTGAGAACCGACTCCACATAAGCGTAATAAGCAGTAATAGCTGTAATTTCATTTGCAACTTTAGTCAACTTATAAAGAGCAAAAGCAAATCCATTTACTTTATTGCAAACCTTCTCTATTTGATTTTTCCAGCTTAATTTAGGTTCTATAATTATGCCTAAAATGTCGCATTATCGGCGTTCCGTAGAATTTGTCCATTAAAATGTATGTTAACTGATTGATTCTTAAAATAATTGAAATTAATTAAATTTGTTTTGATAAATTTATTTTAAGATTGTGACTGTCAACTTGCCACTCAATTGTTGATTTTAATGTATTTATTATGTCATATTTATGTTTATCTATTGAGGAATTTTTATCAGTAGTAACTATAACCGATACATAATCGGCAAATAAAATAGTCTTTTGTTCCGTTATATTTGGCAAGTCATTTATATACAGTATAAATAGTAACGGACCGAGCACACTCCCCTGTGGGACACCAAAATAGATATTTTTTTGGTTCGGATTTATACCTATGTCTGAGCTACAGAACTCGAATCAAGTTGGGTTATTTCAACGTATTGTATTCTATTTGAGATGTAGGATTTCAACCAATTTAGTGCAGGTCCCCTGATTCCACTACGTTCAAGTTTAGTTATCAGTTGGTCATGAGAAACGCAGTCGAAAGCTTTAGACATATCCAGGAATACTACAGTTATGTAATCTTTCGTATTAACACTTTGCATTACTTCATTTATTAAGTCAAATGCCGCATGCGTTGTCGATTTATGTTTCTGGAAGCCGTGTTAGTTAGAAATATCATTTTTATCGCCCTTTTTAAATAGTGGTTTTACAATTGCAACTTTTAGTTTTTCGGGAAATTGACCTTCCTCTAATGACAAATTGACTAAAAAACCAACACAGGACTAAGTTCTTCTTTACATATTTTTAGGACTTGGGTACATATACCGTCGTACCCTTCGGATTGAGTATTTTTTAAAGACATTATTACCCTTTTTATGTAGTCTTCATTTACCGGTGTCAAGAAGATGCCGTTTTGCTGATTGGTCTTTAGTGTGTTTTTTGTACTTTTATTTACTTCATTGGTTTCGTTTATAAAGTAATTGTTAAATGTCGTGGCAATATTAATAGGGTCACTTATTTCTTCATAATTTTTTATAATATTGTTTATGTAATTTTTGTTAAATGTAATACCTGTTTCATTTTTTATGATCGTCCATGTAGCTTTGCATATATTTTTACTTGATGATATTAATTTTTGATTAGCAAACATTTTAGAAAAGTTTACGCATTTCTTAAACAATTTGTTATACTTAATGAATTTTGAAAGACTTGCATCATTTTTATTTGAGTAGTATTTGAAGCGGAGCGTTCTCTTTGTAATACTACTTTTTTTAAGACCCTTTGACATCCTCTTAAGTTTAGTTGATGTACTACTTTTTGTTTTTATTTTCGGAAAGCAGAGATTATAAATAAGAATCAGGATGTCATAAAATTCGTTAAAAGCAGCATTTAACTCTTTTTGGCTAAATACATTAGAGAATGAAAGACTACCAATATACCGTTTAAATTTTTCAATGTTTTCCAGTGAGTAACACTTTTTATAAGTAGATACAGAGTGTGGTATTTCTCTTTTTTGTTTTAGTCTAAATTTTAAAACTTGTGCAGTATCATGGTCTGATAACCACAACGACAATGTACTACCAACTGCGTCCTCTATATTGCTCCCTATCAAGTCAAGACATGATTTTCCTCTCGTGGGTTCAGTTATATGTGATTTAAAATTATATTTTTTTAAAAGATCATTTAGCTTTTTGTTATTTTGGTTTTTATCGAGCATGTTGATATTCAAATCTCCGGTAATAATTATTTTCTTATGTGGAAATTTTTGCAAACATTTATGTAACAACATGTCGATCTTATAAAAGAAACAATCAATATGTTCTTTTTTCTTAGAAGGAGTTCTGTAGATGCATTTAATTATAATATTATTATTTGTTAAATTAATTGCGCAACATTCGAAATGATGTGCCGCAGAAAGGTCGTCAAAGCATAATAATTTCTTAAATTCTCATCCTGTCTTTATTAGAATGCAAGATCCTCCTCTTTTTTTGAGTCTTGAATAACTCGATGCTAATTTAAAGTTTTGTATGTTTATGTTGCCTTCTTCACCATGTCTGACAAAGGTTTCAGTAAAGCATAACACATCAGGATCAGTCTTAGTTCTTATATTTGAAAGAGATAGCTCAATGATTTCCATCTTCGATAGGACACCATGTATGTTTTGGTGAAGAATAGTAAATGCATTACTGGTATTAGGCTCGAAAAAATGACTCGTTTTCGCACTGGACAGAATTTGGTGGTTGTTTACTACAAATAGGTTTTGATTTAAAATAGTAGGATATCGTACCCTTTTTTGGAGCTTTATTATTTAAGTAAATAACTGTGTTAGTCAGTTTCGATAAAATGTTTGATTTCTGAATATTATTTCTAATAATTTTGTATGATAAATATTGTTTTTTATATTCAATATAATCGATGCAGAAATTGATTTTATTACATAAATAGTTTTTTAATTAATTGTCATAAGAATGAAATGTATACAGGTCAATATGTGAGCAGAATGTAAAATGTTTGGTCCATAATTTTATATAATAATGTAATGTCAATTCGTTAAAGTAACGATTGTAATAAATAGGTAACATAATAACAGAAGCCTGCATAATTGGTTTAATATTATACAAATATTTGAGTGTAATTTATGCATATCAGTATCGTATCCACCAAACCTAGGTAGGACGTCCACTACTCAATAAATTATCAATACTATCTTGTAAAGGATCAACATTGTTGACGCTTTATCCCGCATCATAGACGCACACAAGCATAGAACTGTATTTTAATTTTGCACTGAAAAAAGGTGCACGGCCTCTTAACCATGGGCTACCTTTTATCGGGCAGATGTCCGCACACGCGAATAGTTTTTACGCGCCATCGATAGTGCGGTTCGTGTGAAAAGGAGATGGAAACGTTTCCATACAAATTTGGGCCCTGGATGTAATAAGATGAAAATGGTGTAAATGTATAGATTAATACTTTGCAAACCTTGACTGAAAATTCTGCGGTTTTTGTCAATCTCAGAGCCGATTAATTAAAGGTTTAGTAAAAGTAATGTTATGTAATAAACAGCTGATTTCTGAAATAAAAAAGATATTTTAACGTTACCTATACAGTTATTTACATTTAGGCCACAAACTAGACGACAACAACTGGTCAGATAAGGTATACTTACAGACTGAGGTGCAAGCCATTGTTGAAATACATGTATCATTTAGGGGTCCTCTGCCTAGTGCGTACAGTGACTAATCGCTGTTATACAGTTTACTCAGAGATCCATTATCTTCTGTAGTTCTCCAGTCCATGCCGGTAGTAAAATCAAAATTAAAAAATCTAAGTCAGACGTATAAGCAAGATCTTCCGTGTCCAGATTGAAAGCATTGCAGGGTCGTTCAAGTTAGGCAGGGTCAGAATTAGTGAAACAAAGCCGTGGTCGATGAAAAAAACAAAAGATAATATGAAATCGCACAAGTAAACAAAACGCACACGCAGAAACGTAAATACGAAACGTCGAGTGATCCAAATCTTATTTATTTATTTGTCAAGCCAGCTGTCAGTACCAGTGCACAGAATAAATATTCAGTATCGGTTTTATTTAGGTAATCGATTAATAATCGAAATCTCTTTTTGTTTAAGCTAATATAGCTTAATATATTTATTGTAATGAAAATAATTATTTTGTTTGCGTTAATTGCCTAGTATAGACCAAAAGTATTTCTTTTTTATCAATTGTGTAATATTATTCACATAAATCGATATTATTTTAATCGATTTTGTAGTGACTGCATAAAAATCTTGTTTTTCTTATTGTTCAGTTTCCAGGAGGAGAAATGGGCAGATTTTTTGTATATTAGGATGGAAAAATATGACCATTTTTTAAAACCATACTTCAACTACTTACATTAATGGCCCAGAAATCCCCGTCTCCGATAGCCATCGACGAGGAGGAGAAGACGATGGTAAAAATGTGATGTATATGGACAACATGCAGCATTTTCTCAATATGGATTAATAGAATCCATATTTAAAATTATCTATTTACATCGGATTTAAATCGTATTTCGTAAAAACACTATTATAATACGACGACCTCCGTAGCCGAGATGCGAGCATACCGGACTTAAAACAAATTAAATCATGGTTGCGCGAAAGAACTAGAGAAACTCATTTAACAGAATGGAGAAACAGTAAAGGATGCATGCAAACAAAAAATGCAGTTCCGGTAGCATCAAATAAGCTTGCCTGCAACCTCATCAGACTAAAAAAAAGACAAAATCCGCAAGGTTATAGGAGTTATAACCGGTCACTGTCCTCTAAACAAGCACCTATTTAACATAGGTGTGACTGACAGCCCCACATGCAGAGGATGCATGGAGGCAGAAGAAATACCACAGCACGTGCTTATGGAATGTAGGAGCGTGGCAGATCAACGGCATCAGATCCTCCAATCACCAGGATCTCTCCCGGAAGCCTGCAGAAATCTGAAAAGATTGCTGACCTTCTGGGATGATCTAGGCTGGTTGGAGTAAGAAGGAAAAGGTAGCAACAACAATGGCCCAATCAGGAGGCTAAGTGCGGAAACAGCCCAGACAAACTAACTATATAGGACTTTAGACCGGACTACCGGTTCCGGGTTCGATTCATCGTTCAATGTAGAAAAATATTTTTTCTATATTATCTCGGGTCTGGGTGTTGTGGTACCGTCGTTGTTTCTGATTTATGTAATACAAGTGCTTAAGCTACTTATCATAGGACTAGAGCAATGTAGGTATGTGATGTTGTCCAATATTTATATTTATAATAATTAATAGATAGATAGATAGATACTCTTTATTGTACACCATACAAAGAAGTTACAATTTGTGTTTACAGAAAGATGCACAATTTAGGCGGTCTTATCGCTAAAAGCGATCTCTTCCAGACAACCTTCAGGTAGAGGACAGATAAGAAGAAAGGGGAAAGTGGTGCGGAGAGCTTAGTGTACAATTTAATATACCTAAAGGATAACTATATAAGTCCAGATAGAAATGAACATAACAATATACTTACATACATAACAATAATAATATATAATATAATATTAAATACATACAATTTACATATATATATATATATATACATAAAATGATACTTGATACATGCCAGGAAAGACAATATTAAAGAAGGATAGAAAATGGTTTGTATGTCAAGATTTATCAGTAATACAATTTGTTCATTTGTTTCGGGTAGGTACTATAAACTTCCTGTAGATACTTCTATAAAAGCAGAAAGCAATATTTGTTTTTAAAAAATATACACACACATGTACTGATGCACAATGTTTTATAGTTACTTATTAAAAACATGCTAATATCAAAAGTTGTGTGACCAAATTGGCCAAGGCCATCGCGTTTTTCTGCGGCGGGATCACCTTGCGGGCTGCGCAAGCGTCGTGCGCGTCGAATCTTATAAATACCCTCCTCGATGTAAAAACAATGTGCATAATATGAGTAGTAGCACCAATGTGCAGAAAACAGCTCCTCAACCTAACACAGAACGTCAAATTTTCTCAATTGATATTGATCTCTATATGTCGGACTTAAAGTTGAAAATTTGTTCAGTGACCTTTAACTTTTTCGGTAGGTTGACCTGCCGTTGACTGTACTATGCATACGCATTGGTATATGGCTTTTGGATCATGATTTGTGTTTATCGACGGCTCCAGACTTACTCTCAATTAATATTATTACAGCTGCCCCGACAGACGTTGTCTTGTCTTGTCCAAAGACAATGTAAAACTACATTTGCGCCCATAGTATCAAAGATCTCATAAAAAAAGGACGTTCAATTTTCCCAAATTTAAAAAAAAAACCAGGAAAAACCGGTTTTCTTTTCATACACACTTTTTCTTGACATTCTTAAAAACTACAAAAAAGGAAATAGCCAAATAGGTGCAGCCGTTCTGAAGTGATGCTCTTACATACATTCGGCAATTGATTTTTATTTATATTAGTATTAGCTTTTGCCCGCATCTTTGTCTGCGTTGACCTTACCCGAATAAAAAGTATCACATCGGGCTAATCAAGGCCACGGTCTATCTGTATGCCAATTTCATCAAAATCTGTTCAGTAGTTTTTGCGTGAAAGAGTAACAACGATCCATCCATACTCATAAAGTTTTGCATTTATAATATGAGTAGGATGTTGTTGCCGCTTCTTTTGTTATTGCATGGTACATAAGTTACCTACTAGATAATACCAAATAAGTGATACTAAAGGGTGTCTCAATAAGAGCGCACTTTTTAAATTTAGTGTAATATATTTTTTGTGAAAGTGGCAATTTTGAAATTTGGCAGTTGTTGTTATTCCGATTATGAAAAATGGAGCGCTTTACGACAAAATAATGCGTTATAATTGTGAAAACTTGTTACAAAATTTACGTAAGTTATGCTGAGAGCGCCGGAATTTTCAATCGAGAAAGTGCACATAATGTGCCAACCATTTGAAGAGGTCAAAAAAATTTAAGAAAATATTTGGATTATAAATAGTGAGACTCTTGTGCGTCAACGTACCTACCGGTCGGTCTGTTAAAAACATTGCTGCAGTAAACGAGAGTGCCACCGAAAACCGGAAACATGAATTCGGCATCGTTCCCAACAACTTGAAATTTGTATAGTGCTTCATGCACTACGCAGCGAATTTTGACAAAAGACCTCTCTCTACATTCGTAGCGTGCGTACAAAAAAAAAACTGGGGTTTTGTAAAATCTCCTGTTGCAAATAAACCAGAAACAATTCCTGATCTCAATCCGAGATCCAACGCATCATGGCCTCTTATCTGTGAAAATTTCATGAAAAGAGTAATGGCCTGACAATAGAGCCGGGGCCATTTGCTGGATATTTTATTCCATATTTAATCGGAACATATCTTCTTTACAATCCAATAAAAATATTACAACTCTCTAAAAAAATAAGTGCTTTTATTTTAAAGTGAAAAAGTGCACTCTTACTGAGACACCCGTTAGTTATTAGAATATCTACGTGATTTTTTAGTGTGGTTGTTCGACTATAACAAAAAACTTAACGGGGTATCCAAAGCTTACTAAAAATAATTGAAGCAGTTAATAATTAATAATGTAAATAAAAATATGTAGGTACTTTGAAAACCACTGCTTTTTAGCATTCATGAATTTTATTGATACAGTAACGTAGACGTCAAAATAACCGTTTGATGCTTTATAAATACAAATTATTATAAAGCAATTTTAATCGTGTTTATTTAACCTCCGAGAGATTGGTGGCGATGATAAATTATATTGACATCACCACATTACCTACTTTTTTATCCGGATTTTCATGCGAAGTTATGGTAGGTACAGTCAACGGCGCTAAATCTACTACAAAACGTCCAATTTTCATTGATATTGAACTCTTAGGTATCTGTTCGACTTTGAATGAAAAATAAATTCTTCCGACTGTCCAAATTAAACATTGACGACTAAACTAATAACGGATAAACAAACTCAAAGAAACATCACAGAAAAGAGAAGAGGAGGTCTGTGATAAATTCTTGTGCTTATCACACATTCATTCGCCGAACAGCATTCGAACCGGCAACCGTCTGACTTTGTAGTCCAGAGTCCGAACCACTGAACTAGAAGGTCGTCTATCAGCAACTAAATTAGCGACTCGACGCATGTTGGAACGAATATCACACGAAAACTTATTAATATACGGTTCATAACACGCACAATGAAACGTGGCTGTTACGACAGTTTCTGAAAGAAGCATGTAGCGAAAATTGGGGAAAATAATACTTTTCGCATAGACGCCATTATTCGATGAAAAAATCTTATGCTCCGTTTATAACTATTAAGTTGGCCTATCAATTGACGCAAAAACAAATTAAATAAGAAGAAAGAGAATTAGCGTATCTTTTGTTTGTTTTTTAAAAGATTTTAATATATTTTTTCTCCTGAAAAAAAATAGGTAAGCTTTTAAAGCCTCATGCTAGATTACATTTGACGACTACCAATCGCCTTAAGTTGAAAATCGGTTAAGGAAGTTTGTTATTTTGTAGTAGGTTATTGAGGCGTTGACTGTTCTACCTTTTGAACTACATACAAGGTGCATGGAGCATAATTTCTTATAGAGCAATGATGTCATATATTTTGTTCGACAAAAATTCCACCATTTTTATATCTGTGACTGTAGTTTTAGTACGGAGTTGTCATTTAATATTAAATGTAAGTTAAAAATCACCAACTAGTTTCGGAGAAAGTTGTTTCGTTTGGGTTGCTCTGTAGGGTTTGTGCTCGATGTCATTAAGATAGGGTGTTAAGTTGAACAAGGAACCTTCATAAACAGGCTGTTGTTTTCATAAATATGACAACTTTACTATGAGACCAACAGAAAAATCCAGACAAAAACAATTTCATAGTCCAAGCGATACTCGACCAAAATGTATGGAACAGCAGATTATTCCTCGATTTTTAATTAAAATATTTTTTTATTTCATTAGAAAAATAACGTAGAAAAATAATGGGTACAATTTTTTAAAATTTATTTATTTGCCTGTCCATTACATCGCAAAAAAAATACTTCCCCATGCTTAACGGCCAACCAGCTGACACTAGGTTTTATTAAGAAATGAAATATGTTGTATTTGAGTAGTAGAATCATTTCCTAGAAGTAAGTTAACTAATTGATTAGGGCAATAAATACCAGCACAACCACAATGGAACGAACCTCACTATATCCATGGGTCGTCCGTTCTCAAAACCTTGACATGACATCAAACTGTTAATTGGCTTAATTGGCTTTTTTTCATTAATAGCTCTATGTCTGCTGCTAAAATTTACAGTTGTGTTGCACCAATGAAATAATCGGTTTTTCGATAGGCGACCATTAATTTTAATTTGCCTACTTTTTTAAGGATAGACATAACAAACAAAACAAAAATACAACAGACAGACAACTACAAAATACAGTATAGTTAAAACCCATACAGCCTTTTAAAGCAATCAATTTTTAATAATCTCAATATTTCAAAAAGTAGCTGAACAGTTTTATTTTTTTGTGTTACAGCTAAAGATGGCGGCTCTTCTCTTCGACACCTGTTGCGGATGCATCGAGCTAAGAACTGGATGTTTGATAATCGGATATCTTAATCTGGTAGGTTAAGAGCCCAAACTAAAGGAAATAAATGTTTTAAACATATTTCGTACCTTCTATATGCTTAATACAAAATTGTTTTTTCCTTGAAAGTAATAAACAGCTTATGTTCAGAATATGTAGATAATGTTTATGCACTATTAGTGAGCGCTAAGATTAGTATCTTGCTTTACAAAAAAATAACACAATGCCTTTCTAAATAAAATAAAAATGTTAATATAGCTAACTCCACGTCCTTAGGATTGACTGTAATATTATTGAAATAACATAAATTTATTTTTTGCAATAATGGGATTAAAGTCATACAAATAATTAAACTAAGTACATTGTGTAAGGCACGTCCATATACCTCTAATTTTTTTGTGAGCGGCAAATATTAGGAAGTTTAGGTAAATAAGCACCACATTACTTATACAGGGTGTAACGAAAAGGTGAAATAAAACTTTAAGGGGTTAAAGTTTGAGATTTTGATGTTGGTCCCATAGAAAAAGTTGATTTAATTTAGCCGTAGAATAACCCCTTAAAGTTTTATTTCACCTTTTCGTTACACGTTGTATTATGTGATATTGTAAGAAAGACCACTTTATCTTCTTCTTCTTCTTCTTTCTGGTCGTTCCCTCAATGCTGAGGATCGTGACTGTATGTTAATCTTCTCCACTCGGTCCGGTTCTGCGCCATATGTACCGCTCCCCGTATCTGGCCTCCAGTCACCTCTTTGAGTTGGTCCACCCATCTAGCTGGCGCTCTTCCTTTAGCGCGCTTTCCCTCCATTTTATGTTGGTTTAAATTTTGCTTTTTTTAAATTTTATGTATATGACATTTTATTAGCAGCAGAGACAATATAACAGTGGAAAAGCTAAAATGCTAAAGCGCCAAAATGCTACTAGTCGGATATAAATTTAAAAGTTTTTAATTACGAAAAAAAAAATGTTTATTATGGGAATGAGTTCGTACAAATATCGTGAAAGTTTTAATGTTTTGTTAATTTACAATAATTGGCCATAGGGAACCAGGTATTAGATTGCGAAAAAGTGTCGTTTAGCAAAAGTTTAATAAGTAACTTGAAGTTAGAATAATGAAAAATTGCTAATAAGGAATTTATTGTAACCTCATATCTGTAAATCAATTTTTAATGTTAAAGAACTGAAATTGTATTGTCTCAAAGGTAATAAAAAAAACAATTGTTTATCGTTGTAGTTTATATTACCTTTAACCTGTCACTACTGAACAGACCAATAATAGTAAAAACATATTACAGGTAAATGCAGGTATGGCCGAGGGGGCTAAGCGAAATTTAAAACTGGCAGTAAAAAAGACGCATAAGTAAATGAGCCCATAAATATATTTTTTCTCTGAAGTTTATTAAATTATCTATCTATTGTTACTAAAATTTGCCAATATACTTATCTTTAATAACTGGTTTATAAATTTTAAAATCAGAAAGAGCACTTTTGGTATTAACGAGGGTAACATACCAATTAGCTAATACCGAGGTACTAACCGAGGGTAAGCACTCGTCTATACTCGGCGATAGCATCCCCTAGGAATCTGTTTCCGAGTGACGAATATATTTTATTCACTCGTTTATAGAAACATCATACTGAAATGGTATTACCGAGTGTAGAAGTAAATATATTGAAATGCTTAATTGGTTCCGTACATTTTTGTGTATTTTGAGTAAATAAACAAAATTAAACATATTGTTAAATTTATTTGTTCATAAAGAAAGTCAAAGGTTGTTTATTTTTGTTTTATGCAATGACTTTAATACGTAACTCTAATCGAAAATATAATTGATACTTTTTATTACAGATTAATAACAAAATTGACCATAAAGGAAAGAGATATAAAATCTAGGCACTAGATACTATTGCTTATAATGGCTCTAGCTAGACAGACAGACTGTGATTCGACTGTTCAGTCAGATACAGTGACCGCGACTAATAACCGTGGCATGGTCGCGCGACTCACTGTTTTTTTGGATTTTAGCATCGGCGCACTCGTTTCCAAAAGAGGTTAATTTAATCCACAAATTAATCAAAACTAACCACCCAATCATTTCATCACCCATTCAATTTTAAAATAAAAAGAAGCTTAAAATTCCTATGTAAGGGGACACTTAGCACGTTTGTACCGCGGTACCCTAAAGTTGATAAAAAGTAGACTTTTCAATAGTAAATATAATAACTATGGGCATGTTATACCGACCCCTATCACTCGGTAATAGGTTCTCATACATGCTATTAACGAGGCTTTATTTTTTTTTCGGTCGGTAATAGAGTCGGTAGCAGTTTCTGCCTTTATATTATACCAACCCACAAATTTATGTTGATAAAGTGGAAACAATAACATCTATTTTACAAACTGACATTAAAAAGACGAAGTAAATTTTTCAAAAAAGCTAATATGCTTTATGCTATGAAAAAAGTCCTTTATGTTTCGATGCTTCAAGGAAAAAATATTTTTATGTTTGATATTTCTTGCTGAAAATTAAGATTCCTAGCCGAAAAACTGTACCATGGAAATGTCTCAAAACTAGATACCTTTAAATATTCAAGTCTCATGGCACTGTTTTTAATGGCAAAAATTACCATATTTTAGAATAAAATAAAAAAACTCAGGTTTCACTTATTGCTTTTACCGAGTGAACCGCGGTAAATAGCAGTAGCTGTAAAATCCTAGAAGCCATCACCGCGTCATTCTATTTATCGATTTTGTTAAAAGGAAACATATTAAAATACAATAAACGTGTGTCATTTGTATTCGGAAGATACTAAGTAACGATTTTATTAAATAGGCGTTGACATAAATATCATAAAATGTTTAAAAAGAAAAAAAATTATATTCTTACGTTCGGTACGAACACTCCCAGTAGAAAAAGTACTCGCTGCACGGGCGGCGCTCAAACTGTAATTTTTTTGTGGGGTTGCCCGAGTGTAACAAAACTTTGGTATAGACGATACGGTTGAGGGAAAAATAATCTTTATTACTGTGTTTTCATTTTTATAAAAGTATACTTGTTTCATAGTTAAATACAACAAAATGTATTATACCTCGGTAATATATACAGATTTTTGTTTATTGTTATTATGTTCTGTAAAATGTACTTACGCAAACTCAATTATTGTAAAGGAATGTTTGAATAAGACATTAACGGCTAAATATCTACTTTTAAAACTTTTCGACAACGCAAAAATCTAGAGGAAAACCAAAATTAAATTCAAAAAGTTAAAACTGGTATTGTAAGTCGTGTCATCAAAATCAAAAAGTGCTTTTGTGCCTTGAATACTGAAATCATGGAACTTTAAAGCGACGTACCTATTTGTCAAAAACATAAAACCATCGCTTTAGTTATTAAAAATGGGCATAAGTATGCCCTGAATGTCCAAAATGCCATAGCGCCAAAAAGTACTCGGATTCACGTGAATCCTACATGGATCGACGCAGAAAAAAACCAAATCATTAATGTTATAACTAATTTTGGCCATAATGGCGCTTCTGCATTATAACCTTTCCACTATCGACATATAGGTACCTGGTTAGGTATTTTCAAGGTACGAAGAATTTACAAGGTATTTTATTTAAATATTTAAAAAATTTCAGGTGTTCAGTATCATCACAATTATTGCGACCCTGGTCTTAGGGCTAGCGGTGGCAGTAGCAGTACAGGATCCAAAATTTGTTAACGAGCTCAATGCAGCTGATAAGGATTTATCACATTTGACGGAAGCTGGGACCACCGCTGCCCTTTCCGTAGTGGGCATCATCTTAGTCATCATTTTCATTCTGTTCCTTACTTTCAACATTGTCTTCCTGGTTGGAGTCCACAAGGTAACCTCCTTTTTCTTAGCTATGTGCTTTGTATAGGAACTAAGCAACGTGGTGCATGTCAGCTTTAACATTTTTACAGATTATTAAATGTACTTTTTTTTTCCTTGGAGGAAATACTTTTCGCATACCTACTGCCATGGAGATGACAGCAGGTTATGTGGGACTCCTTAACGAGTGGTGGCACTTCTCACTGGCTTGACAAAAGGAAGCAACAAGTCCGAGATTTGAACCCATGCGTCACGGGACTTCTCATCTTAATCCTTGCGCCACTGTACTAAGTGCGCCCTTTTAATACTATCACCAACAATAACATTATTTATGCGCACAGGAATCGAATTATAAAAATATTATGTCATCACTTGTGGCTTTAGTCAGCCCTTAAGTACGCCCAAAAGACATGGTACTCTAACTGCCTTTTTTAAAAAGGCCATTATTACATTATAACTTTAGATTATTTTTATTTCTATCAATGTCATGTTTGGTTATAATATAAGTCTAGGGAATACTACAATTGTTACTCGTTTGATTTCCAGGACAAGCGTGGTCACGTGAAGGCATACCTGATCTTCAGCATTATCTTCTTGATTATCTACACCATATCCTTCTTGGCTTCCTTCGCTAACTCACACGTCAGCGGAGGTGACATCGCCTCAAAGCTTCTATCCATCCGTAAGATTTATCTTTATATCAAGGAATTAAAAAAAATACGCCAATTATCTTTAAAATCATTTAAACTGAAGGACCTTTCGTCATCTTTTTCAACATATATTTTGTGGCCTTCATTTAAACTGCATCTTCGAAACGTCGTCATACTACCAACCTCCTTCCGATGAAGAAGACCAATGTAAC
This sequence comes from Anania hortulata, assembly GCA_963576865.1. Classification (NCBI taxonomy): domain Eukaryota; kingdom Metazoa; phylum Arthropoda; class Insecta; order Lepidoptera; family Crambidae; genus Anania; species Anania hortulata. Next base: position 7,996,356 of record OY756400.1, read on the forward strand.
GAAATAGTAATAAATAAATTTAAAAAAAATATCATTGGTGTGATACCAATTATCTAGCCCCAAACTTGTATTATAACGAGTAAGTAGATAATGGATAAACATACTTAAATACATTTTTAAATGGTTGTGATACATAATCACTAAGTAAATAAAATAAAATAAACATCCATGCCTCTGGTACAAATGATAATCATGAAATAATAGAACTTGTATATTAGTAACGTGTTTTATACTGCACATTACGGTAAAAAAATTTGGAAGCCCAACATGTTTTGTATAAATGAAATATTTTTTCTTTTTCAGTTCTCTCTATTTACTTCTTCCTTGTCATAAGAAGCTACTATTACAAGATGGCCGACTCCAACCGCCAGCCAGCCATATACAACACTGCCTAAGCATATCTAAAAATAAGGTTATCATAATAGTGTTTTACAAGCATTTTGAATTTAAATAGCTCTGATTAATGTTATTGTCTATGTCAATTGCATCAAGTCTATTTGTTGAATATATATACATATTTTAACTTCACAAGTTTACAACAATACCAAAAATATTTTAGTTTCATGAAAACTACAGAGCAAAAAAGTTCACACGTATTATCTTGTTCTAAAAAATGTACCTGAATTTCCTACCGGAACTCTGAGTTCGATACAAGTTTAAATACTTTACTTTATAATAAGATACTTTAACCAATTGTCGTGTTTAAGCAATCAATGCATTTCAATTAGGATCAGATAAGAACAATATTGTTAAAAACCTATTAAAACTACACTCGTACAGTTCACAGTTCAGATTCACATCTGCCGTTATTTTGTCATTAGGTACCTAATTAATGATAATGACGTCTTTTGTTTTTGTTTAATGATCTATTACCGATAAGCAGAGAGCTCGTTTATATTTCGAAATCATTTATTACTACATTTCGTTTTTTTTTCTATTAGTCGGTTTAGTTTTAAGTTTAGCTTTTTTTCAGAACTTGTTTAAGTCTCTTTTTGCAACTTATTTTAAGATTGTTACAGAACAGAATAGGCATTTATTTTAAATAGATATCGAGTCGATGGCTATAGTCCTTTAATGGTATTAAAATGATAGCAAACAATGAGGAAAATTTGAAAAATTGGAATTAGATAGGCAGAAGAAAATATAATCCTAAAGAAAAGGCCTCAAAAGAAAAACTTATTACAGATCGAATTTAAGAAAATTTCTAGTTGGATAGAAGATACTGAGATGGTTATGTACTTTTATACAATCATGATAAATAATAAGGTTAAAAATATTTTTTTAAAAATGTACTGCTACCTGACTGACGTGAAACAATTTTTGTATATTTTTTAAAAGTAAGGTTATATATGTGTTAACAATTTCAAGAAAAAAATGAATGTGCCATTTGTTGCAGGTTCCCAATGTAGATTAAAATAAAATAAAATACTTTTAGATTCCATTTTGAAATAATGAACTTATGAATAGTACCTATATTAGTACCTATATCAAATTTACACATTTAAATTTTCTACCTACATAGTTTTGCTACGCAAAATTTCTGTAAGATAATTGTAATATTGTTTGTAGGTTTGTTATATCGCCTTTTGTAATTAGATAATAATAGCTTATGCGTATCAATAAATATGAGAAAATTTAGAGCTTAATCTTTATTTAATAGCCCCTGCGACTTTAAGTGCGTAAACACAAACTCGGAAACCTTCTCAAAATGTATAGTATCAGGCGTTACTTTGTGGAAATCCATAACTAAATATTTATGAAAATTTTATACATAAGTATTGTAACTTAAATGGTTCTATAAAGGATTCACAATACAAACTTTAACACATTCTTCTCTAAAATTTATAGTGGAATGGATAGATAACGTACCGTACCACGTATTTATCCATTTTATCCCATATTTGAATAGTTTTTAAACAACAAATGATTAATGTATGATATGTATGTATGTATGGTGTAAATTGATTTCTTACGTATAAAAATATTTGTTCTGCTTAGATGAGTAGGTGAGTTGTAGAGTGAGTTTAGAGTGAGATGACATGCGTAATTCTTACAGAATCGGCAGACTGAACATTATCCTGTAGGTATTACCTACTCAGAGCCACTGTCTGCAGATAAATATAAATAATCTAAATAAATAAATCACTCAGCAGGCTATGGAAAGGCTTGAAATTTCGCTAAGGGATCAAATCCGAAACGAGGTTATCTACTCATAGCAGAAGACCAAAGTAGTGGACATATAGTTTTAAAAAGTAGCAAGCTAAAGTGCCAGTGAGCCGGCTACATTTGACGCAGAACCGATGAAAGATAGAGTAAACGGGTTCTCGAGTGGAGGCCACACCTCGGCGAACGTAGTATAGGTTACTCCCCCAGTTCGATGGACCGACGACCTTAGGAAGATGGCTGGCTGGTTGAAAAAAGCAGGAGATCGTGTACTTTGGCGCTCTTTGGTCCCCCAAAGCTTCAGCGCCACAACACATACCAATTGTCATGCCCCTAAGTAATGGACTAGTTTCCTGGGTAAAAAAATGATTATTCTATTTAGTCCGTCAGTTAGATAATCAAAAAATATTGGACCCATATTTTGTCTTTCGTCAATCAAACAAAAAATGACGAAGATAAAGCGCATCAAAGTGAGCACGTGACGTCACGTCTTGCCAGAAAGTGTCGCAAGGCGTGACGTTACACGAAACTTTAACGGGCTATATCTTCATCATTTTTTGTTTGATTTAGAAAAGAAAAAATACGTGTCCAATATTTTCTGTTAATCCAACTCACGGGCTAATTAGATTTTTTTAGGAAACTAGCCCATTGACAATTGACCAGACAATGGATTTTGCCAGAACCGTCTCACAGTACCTACACTCACTTTAGAAATGTCTGTTTTCTGAATTGACCTGAACCGGTAATCGAACCCTTTGCGTTCAAGGTGAATCACTACTATACCTACCAATCGAATCGCCTGTCGGTCGTCAAATAGAAAATAATATCTTTAACGCATGTGTATCAAATTTAAGTCAGATCAAACAAACTTTCCCCACACATAGGTGTAGGTATTGGTAATAACAAAAGAAATTGAATGAGAGCTTGTAAACAATCTGTTCAGCTGTTTCTGTCACACTGCTTGGCAAAGGCATACCTTAAACTTTTTCACTTTTTCCTGTCGGTTAGGGCTTAAACGTAGAGTCGAAAATGGCTTTAAGAGCTATTACTACTACAGAAAAACGTACTTGAAGAAAAACCTTTCTATATTATTATACAAAGCAAACTTTTTGATGTCTGCATTTTGCCTGTCTAGTGTTTATGATGCGCAAACATGGTCATTGACCAGTCAGTAGTGCATACTTGGGGTACCTACGCCAAAGCGAGCTACGGAGTATTCTGGTAATAAAAACCGGACAAGTGCGATTCGGACTCGCCCACCAAGGGTTCCGTAAAAATTTGAAGGTACATATTGAAGATAGTTCAGGAATCGAGTCTCGGATTTTAATTACAAATTAGTTTCAAAATTGAATTTTAAATGTATCTTTCTGATTTTTCCTGTACTTGTAGTAAAAGGCTTGCCAAATTTCATAGTTTAGGTCAACGGAAAGTACTCAATAAATTTTAATTCCTTTGAGAGTAATATACATTTTTTGCCACCTTATCTTTTTTTTTACATTAACTTTGAAGATTGATTTTTTCAGAGCTTTAAGAAACTTTAGAATTGAAGTATGGTGTTTTTTTCAACTCGATTCTTCAACGCGTTCCCAAGATAAAGGATCTTGACGGACATAGGGACAGACAGACAACAAAGTGATCCTATAGGGCTCCGTCTTTTCTTTTCAGGTACGTAACCCTAAAAAGACAGATTGAATCGTAACGCTATAATCCGTTTGTTTAAGAACCAGGATCACTGAGATTAAGGAAAAAGCTGAAGTAAATATGAATTAATATACAAATAAATAAACAGGTACTTAATAAGAAGATTTATTTTTAGTTATTGGGCCAGACCCGCTATAAGGAAAAGATAGCAAGCAATATTATGACACACGCACTTATTAAAGCTTGATAAAGTTTAACGATTCATAACAAGTTTAATACCGGCGTCAGGTAAAGGGAAAACTCGATCAAATCAATACCACGAACTGAGAATATTTTAACTGGTAAGGAATTCCAATGGCTATAGGTTTGAGGTCAACAGAAGAAAGTTTGATCTTTATAAAATGTATAGTTCGGTGCGAAAGGTAATTATTATTTAAAATCTCCATTGCTGGCACCGGCTTTAAAAATAACTAAATAAGTATAATCATTTTTAGCTTTTAACTGTCAAGTTTCCTACAAGACGAATAATTTGAGTCTAAATAAAATATATCAGTGCTTCATCGATTTCATCACGATATCTAAAGCCTTTGTACCATTTAGGGCTGTTTTTATGGGACTATGAATAGTAATGAGTAAATTCTATGAAATAAAAAAAGATCATTAAAATCTGTTCATATTTAAATTTAGTAAAGATATCGCGTGACATCATATAAAATAACATTCTAAAATATCTTCTTTTTGAAGTCAGTTAAAAAGCAGGTTCCTAAATATCATTTAAACGCATATTTTTAATAACACCGAAATCGTGTGTACATCACTACAAATTTCGTTTGCAAGCATTTTTCCTTATAATGTTTGATAAGTCGAGAAATTGCTACCGACATCGAGTACATACCCTATAGACCAGCACTACAAACCATCTTTCTCCGAAACTGGTAAGTGATTTTTCACTTACATTTAGTATGAAATGACAACTCCTGTCAACGCTCGCCCATACAAAAATAGCAGATACAGATTAAAAAATGGCGGACAATTTTGTCGAACAAATCATAATTATGACATTTCTACTCTACGGTATTTGCTCCATGACTACCGATAAAGGAGCAACACACATCAGACGTGGGGCCGGCGCGCGTCACGGTTGCTAGCCTACATATTAAGGCGCCGCGGCGCGATTGGCGCATCGTGTCTTTTTTGTAAAAAATATGTCGATATTAACAAAACCGCAGCCACAGAATACCTAATAGTACTACCGTACAATAGACTGACTTCCTAACAAAAGTCAGGTTTAGGTATAAAAATATACCTAGACTCGCCAGAGCTACCCGCCTGCAAGCAAAATTGAAACTTAAAACCGCGCGCGAACCACGAATTTCCTTTACGCGCCCCAGTTTTATGACCGAGCTGCGAACGACGGCACGGGGTTGTCACTTGAGAAGTTTTTGTACCTAGTTGATTTATTAGTTTTACGATTAAAAATTACAAACGTTGATTCTGTAAACATTTAAATTCCATCTGAATGTCGTGTGTTCGATTCCTATTCTTAATATTGTTTCTGGGCTAATATAACTAATTAAGGATTTTTATTTTAACTATTACTACTTATTATGGACATGGAATTAAAGAAGAATAAATATTTCAATATGGTGTGAAATTTAACAAAATATTAGCTCTGATTCACTATTCGTTTTATTCAGACAACCGGTAAACCAACAACATCTTTTATACGCATTATTATATTGACGTTTAGGCTAAGTAGAAGACATTGCAGGTCAATTTGCAAAACCAAAAATAATTTTATCAAGTATGCGCTCGCGCGACGTGACCGCGACTGTCGTGCGAGCCAAGCGACAGCCCACTGGCATACGCCGCGCCGGGCGGCGCGCTGCCCGAATATACCAAAACTGCGGAGTGACACCCCCCTGCCGCAGCTGCGCCGTAACGTAATCGCACAGCTCCTCTGGTACAGACTACAAAATTTGAACGACGCGCCGCGTATGCTGTAAAGCACAACACACACATAAGCGTGAGCGGGACGGCAACGGGTCGGGAGTACGGCGGGTGAGCTGTACCGCTCCCGCCGAATGTCTGTGGGCGCCCATCTCTACTTACCTTCCTTACTCTCGACCAGACCCGTCGCCGTCCAGCTCACGCCTTATGTATGTGTTGCGCTTTACAGCATAGCGGCGCGGGGTCGTTCAAAATTTGTAAGTCTGTCGTAATCTATTTCCTATATTACAGTTGCATTAATAAAAAAATGGATTATTTTCTTTTGAGCTTTAACAATTTTGGAGCTGCCTAGTAGTATGAACTATGTACCTACGAGTACCTACTTAACTTGCAGCAGGCAGGTCCGTTCATTTTTCATTTATAATACTCACCATTAAATGTACCACAAGTGTTTTATACGTATCAGCCTGCCTAGCATGTGCACTAAAAACACGATATAATATGATATGATATAGCGAAATATCGACACCAACTTTAAAAATATGATAGAATTAGCCGCCATTTTAATTTTTTATCGAATCAGCGATCTTAATATGTGGCGGCGATTCAACATGGCGGCTATATCTAATATATTTTTATCATATTATATCATATCATATCGTGTTTTTAGTGCTCATGCTAGGTAGGCTGGTATTTTTTAAAAGTCATTATTACCATTTGGTTTTTCACTATTGACTTATTTTTTACCCACTGAATTAATCACAACAGTTTAAAGTATATATTATTATAGTACCAAATAGGACCCCGCTCAGCATATGCCGAAGCACATTGCCTACTATTATGCTGGTTACAAAGACAAGAAGTGTCTGTCTGTACAAAATAAAAAGTAGTGTGTCTCTGGCGTTTTGATCATGAATGAAATGAACTCATCAGTCGCAGTCGCATCTTTCTTTCAGCTGTCACATTTTACAGTGAGTGACTGAGTGAGTTACCCGTTTCGTGCTATTTGCTTGCTAGTAATTCTAGTCACAAGTTGTGTGTTTTAATGAAGGTTAAGTATCCCACTAAATATTTAAAGTAGTTTAACAATAATAACTTTTAAACAAAAAGCGATCGTCTGGCTGGATGTTAAAATATGCGCATGATTCATCGCGCGAGAATGGTTCACGCTGGTTCAAGGTTGATATTGTATATTTTTAATCTGATGTTTAGTTAAACGCTATTAATGATTATGTTTATTATGATAACATTGAGTGCTAAGTACTTTGGACTCCTTTTAAAAAAGGTGCTTACCTATATGCACAATTAAGTGCCTACTTTAATAACAAATATTAAATAATACTGGAAATAAATACTTATTATTTGATAATAAGCCTCTACATTGCGTCAGCATTTACACGCTTGCGTTTTTATACCAAAAATAAAAATTAAGAATGAACCGGATGCAAACTACAACTGTGTGCAGTTAAAATATACCAACCCACACATGCAAAACGTGAATCTTTTTAGAACTTTCATACGAAAACCTGCAGTCGTTTGCCGTCTTGTCATCCAGGAGACGGTTTTCGTCGATATTTTTATTCAAAGTTTTTATATTACGGTACATTACAAAGTGCATTACAGAAGAACTGAATCAAAAAAACATAATTGAATATTGTTGTTTTCAGTGTACAAAATATATACGATAACTAAATAATGGCGAAGTGTGTGTTAGACTCCTGTTGCGGATGCATTGAGCTTCATACCGGAACTAAGACCTTAGGGATCATCATGGTGGTATGGAAACATTTTACATTATTGTCTTAACACATTAAGTAGTAAATTGTATGTTTTGTATTTGTGAAATAACTTTTTTTATTACTAGCTTCTGCTCGGGACTTCGTCTGCGTAAAGTATAAGATTAAACCAACGAAATAGATAAATTCCTACCACGAGAACACAAAAACCGGGATTGCTATGTGATAAGCTAGATCGATATGATATGTCCCTAATTTCAGCTAAATCCATTCAGCCGTTTTAACAAACATACCTACTTACAAACTTTAACATTTATAATAACAAAATAACTTTTATTTACGGAATAAGTTTGACACATTGACAGTTTCCATATAGAAAATGTGTAAAAAACTTCAACTGGACTGTTAATATTGGAATAAAAATTTCTAGCGTTTGAAAAATTTGCTCTTTTCAAATGATTTGATTGAATCTCAAAAACCTATAGAACTTAGAACGACTAGCTCAGGATTTAAAAAACATGTTTTTTTAAATTACTTACCTATTGATTTGGAATATTGGGAAAAGATTTCCTATTTGATTTAGGTCTGATTTTTAAATCGCCAAATAACTTTTATCCCACACATAAAAATGACATTTTGATAAATTAAATAAACGAAAACTGTCAACATGTCAAACTTACTCGTCATATTAAAAGTTATTTGACTATTGACAAATCGGCCCTTACTGTAGTACTATTGTTAGGCTACCATTTTTTCTTTCTGAAAAAGTAGGTGCTTCCGTTTTTTTTTATCATACTAACAATTAAGTACGTAGTAAGTTGAATGACAATCACAACACAAACCGAATATACGATAAAAGGGTGTGTTTTTAGAAGTGACGTTTTCCATCTGGTTTCGTCATTGCTATGAACAGTTTTAACCGGGCCGAAGCCGACATCTACATATTCGTCTTTATATTAGATTTAGCAAAACCCGAGCTCGTGAAACCATTTTGTTAAACAAGTGTCCTGATACTCTAAAACCGGCCAAGTGCGAGTCGGACTCGCGCACCGAGGGTTCCGTACAAATCTGTAGGTATATAATTAAAGTTTACCCAAGCTTAAAGGTATTATAGAATTGAGTATTTGATGTGAATTTCAATTTATTACCTCTACGCGTTCATGAGGAAAGGGGTAGTAAGTTTAAAATTATTAAAAATATTGTTGTTATTATGATGTAACAAAAAATTTACGGTTTTCGTATTTTTCCTTTATCTGTGATAACACGTTGCTTCGTACCAAATTTCAAGATTCTGAGTTCACGGGAAGTACCCTGTAGGTTTTGATTCCCTTACGAAATTTGCGGATATTTGAGGCATAAACGGTGGCAAGTTTGATTTTTCACAGCTCCAAGGAACAGTAAATCTAAGAATTTGATATAAATTCCAGCTTGATACCTCCACGCGTTCCTGATAAAAAGGGTCTTGACAGACAGACAGACGGACGGACGGACAACAAAGTGATCCTATAAGGGTTCCGTTTTTTCCATATACCCTACCCTAACAAAAATAAGGAACCCTAAAAATAAGGCTCCGTTGTCATCCATCATCTAGGGTGGTTCTTGACCGGTGGCCCACGGGCCACTGGTGGTCCCTGGATGCACCCGAAGTGAATAAGAAAATAATAAATCGTGGTCCGCGTATCGCGAATTGGTATCGCGGACCAATTCGTTAAACGCGGTTAAACGCCAACCTCAAATTATAGACAACACAACCCTTTATTTAATTAATTAACAATTACTTTACACTACCAGCTCCATAGTCTCCAAACGGTGGTCGGAGTGTAAAAGCGCCTAATTCAGGCCTGTTTACAGAAATAAATTGGTTTTATTGGTTTCAGGTTCTAAAACTAGCTCGCCTCGTCGAAGTCGGCTTCCTAATATTCATGTCGCTCCTCCTCCACGCGTTCGTGGGGCGACTACCTGCCTTAACAGAAACGGTGTTTGCCATGCCAGTGATTGGCGCCGTTGTCATCTCTTTACAATTTGTGTTCTTGATCGTTTTCATCATACAATTGTTTAAGGTAAGTTTTTTTTTCTACAATCACACCAATTATCTAATCCCAAACTAAGCATATTAATAAAGTACAAACTGTACACACCACAGCACAAACTGTGGCGACTAGATAATGAATAAACATATCTACTTAAATACTTTTAGTATTTTAATAACACTAGTCAACAAAAAAAAAACGCTTATAATTTGAATGTGATTCGAGTTAAACCTATGGGCTCGAAATAATGTAAAAGTAGAAAAAAAACTTCGCATGTTATGATGTTTATAAATGACGATTTTTTACTTTGTTTTATTAATATTTCATAAGTATCTAACTATAATTAACTGTTGTTAGCAACTTCGTTTCAGTCGTTAACTAAATTCAGAGACTATTCCCTATGTGCAAAGTGGGTGGTGGGGGCCGTCAAATCGATCGCAGTGTGCAATGTGGCAAAAATGTGAAATAACTCTGGACTGTCATTTGTCAAACTGCTATATTTTCATAAAATTCCATACTAACGTTCTAAGTATTTTAAAGTAAAGACGCTAAAATTCGCGATATGGATTACTGTGTTGTGGTATAAAGTGTAGAATCAATGGGAAAACAGTTCGTGCATGTTTTATTCGTTTCCAAAATCAAGATGGAAATTGGAGCCAAGAAATAAATGAATAGCTGTTAAGATAAGAAAAATTTTGCAGGGAGTTTGTGTCACAGATGTTTGTCCTATGATCACAGCTCTCAAGGTAGCTTTGTCCGTTGGTTCTAAGCTCTGTAATGTCTCTCACATGGTGAAGGTGGTGGAAAGTTTGATCATGTTGTATAAATTCAAATCCCGTACTAATACGTACGAATTCATATTTGAATTCAAGTAAGAAATCACTCATTATGATATGCACAAACTTTTTAGGTATTTTCATCTAATTTCGAAGAAAAACAATCCGAAAATCATTCTCAAACCATCCAGTTGCCATAATTTGACAAATCTTATGTCCACAATAATTGTGGTCACTAGGGGGGGGGGGCGTTGTCATCGCGAACACAGCGAATAACCTGTCATCACCAAAGTTTCACCGCAATCGGATGAATGATTTTAAAAAGCATACTACATAATCAAGTCATAAGTTGTGTCACACAATAAAAACTTTTGAATTTAGAATGCTGGCCACAAAAAAGTTTATTGAATTCGAATTTCGAATTTTTCATGAAAATAAAAATGTGTACTTTTTAGAATTTTCCTCATTTTTAAATATGGAGTGGACACTTAAAGAAGAACGTGTCGCGGTTATTGCGTTGCATCGTTGCGGTTACGCGCCAATTCAGATTTTCGACTTACTGAAAAATTAGAATATAACCAAAAGATACGTTTATCGTACCATAAAACGATACAATGAAGACTCTAGTGTAGATGACAGGTCAAGAAGTGGAAGCCCTCGCTCTGTTAGGACTCCAGCAGTGATAAAAGCTATGAAGGCGCGAATTCAAAGAAATCCCATACGTAAGCAGAAACTGTTGGCCCTTCAGATGGGGTTAAGTAGGACCACGGTGAAAAGGGTGTTAAATAAAGACTTAGGGCTTAGGGCATATCGAAGAAAAACAGGACATCGTTTGGACGCTCGTTTAATGGACCTGAGACTGAAGAGATGCCGCGCTTTGTTAAAGTGGTACGCGGGAAAAAAGCATCAGGAAATTCTTTTTTCGGATGAAAAAATTTTCACCGTGGAAGAGAGCTACAACAAACAAAATGATAAGGTGTATACACACAGCAGTGAAGAAGCTAGCAACCGTATTCCGCGTGTCCAACGAGGTCATTTTCCATCCTCGCTCATGGTTTGGTTGGGAGTCTCTTATTGGGGCTTAACTGAGGTATATTTTTGTGAGAAAGGCGTATAAACGAATGCAGTTGTGTATCAAAATACAGTCCTCAAGAACCTGGCTGGCGGCGCGTGAAATCGACTTCATCCGGCACGAAGACTGGCACTCCTCCAGTCCAGATTTAAGTCCGTTAGATTACAAGATATGGCAACACTTGGAGGAAAAGGCCTGCTCAAAGCCTCATCCTGATTTGGAGTCACTCAAGGCATCCTTGATTAAGGCAGCCGCCGATATTAACATGGACCTCGTTCGTGCTGCGATAGACGACTGGCCGCGCAGATTGAAGGCCTGTATTCAAAATCGCGGGGGTCATTTTGAATAAACTTTATTACCATATGAATCTATGTTTTATTACGTTCATTTTGCTATATAAATGGTTACATAAATAATAAACGTGTCTAAATTATTTCATATTACACATGTGACAGAACTTATGACCTGACAGGTAGACTAACAGATAAAAATTTGAGATACTTCTTTCTTTTCAAATTCAAAATGTAATTCCCGTTTAACATATTTTTTTACATTTTATTCCCTTTTATGGCTTGCATGAGCGTACATCAACCACTTATATCAAAGATCAAAATTACACAGATGAACCAATGAACATTGGCGTGATGGATGGAGTGGCGTGAACATTTGTCTTTACTGTTGTGAAGATTTCAAATGAATTACTTAGCTGATTGTATTTAAAGAGTAGCTAGATAAAGGTAGAGCAGTTAGTCAACTGGCAAACAATGATCTCATTGCATTCTTCCATCTTGTTTTGTTTTTTCTGATTAGAGTTTGACGCACAACAATGGGCTAGTTTCCTGGGTCAAAAAAAGATTATTATTTTTAGTCCGTCATACCTAGTTAGATTATCAAAAAATATTGGACCCATATTTTGTCTTTTGTCAATCAAATAAAAAATTACGAAGATAAAGGCATCAAAGTGAGCACGTGACGTCACGCCTTACTAAAAAGTGCCGCAAGGCGTGACGTTACGCGGAACTTTAACAGGCTATATCTTTATAATTATTTGCTTGATTGAGAAAATAAAAATTACGTGTCCAATATTTTCTGTTAATCCAACTGACGGACTAATTAGATTTTTTTAGGAAACTAGCCCATTCTTAAGGTAGATGCTACTTTATGCTACATGATATTAAAAAATCCAGACTACCAAATTTACTTTTGCCTTCTTTTTTGTGACATTTTCATTTTAATGGATTTACCTATACCTTCTTAAATGATTGAGGATGAGATGTTTGATAGCCTTTTAGTTTGATGGCTGTAAAGCTGTTATTTTCCTTTGCTGGAAAGAAGAGCCATATGGCTTTTAATTTAGTTTAGAAAGTGGTAGGTACTTACAACCACTATTTGGGCCGCGATGAATATTTATTTTTAATAACACTACCCGCGGCCCGCAACGTTTCGCTTGTTTTCGAATGCGTCCCGCAGAAGGTCAAGTTTGTATTTTTAGACTGTTTGTTCACCAAACATACACTACAGAGATAAAAAACTTAGTACATTCAGTCAGTCCAATTTAAATAAGATTAAACGATTGCACTAAGTTCTAATTAGTTAATACAAATAAAACTAATAATATCTTTATTGTCTTAGTAGGGTAATATAATAATAATAATTCTGTTATCAGTTTTTAGTTATTTTTGGCTAAATTTATTTTGTACTAGCCCGCGACTTTGTTCGCGTGGTTTTTGTTTATTCATAAAGGAATCTTTGCGCAAGTTTCTTATATTTTTTCTTTTAAAAGAACCTTCTCATGACAATGATTATAACACAACAAAAAAAAAACTTAGCGGAATTATTCCACTCGTTCACGCCGTCACGCGTGATCAAGGGAAATAGAAATTCATTTTTATATATTTATATATTTAGATTTTAACAAATAGTGCTAACAAAATAATTTTGTATATACTTAGTCTGGCCATAAATACTGTTATAATTAAAAATAAACAAAATATTACTTTTGAATTTGGAATCTGACATATTTATAAGATTGTTCATTGGGTTTTCTCATTTTGGCGCCAATACATTTTATATATAAAAATGAATCGTTTTTAGGGTTCCGTAGCCAAATGGCAAAAAACGGAACCCTTATAGATTCGTCATGTCCGTCTGTCCGTCCGGCCGTATGTCACAGCCACTTTTTTCCGAAACTATAAGAACTATACTGTTGAAACTTGGTAAGTAGATGCATTCTGTGAACCGCATTAAGATTTTCACAAAAAATAGAAAAAAAAAAAAAAATTTTGGGGGCTCCCCATACTTAAAACTAAAACTCGAAATTATTTTTTTTCGTTAAACCCATACGTGTGGGGTATTAATGGATAGGTCTTTAAAAATGATATTGAGGTTTCTAATATCATTTTTTTCTAAACTGAATAGTTTGCGTGTGAGACGCTTCCAAAGTGGTAAAATGTGTGTCCCCCCCCCATGTAACTTCTAAAATAAGAGAATGATAAATCTAAAAAAAATACATAATGTACATTACCATAAAAACTACCAGCGATAATTGGTTTGAACGAGATCAAGTAATTAGTTTTTTTTTAATACGTTATAAATCGTAAACCGCAATTTAACTTTCGTAATGTTATGGATTTCATTTTGCAATAAAAATACCATAACTATGACTCGATTGTCGTAATGGGTGAACTTTTACTCATAACGGTACCTACAGGTTTGTACGTAACCCTCGGTGCGCGAGTCCGACTCGCACTTGGCCGGTTTTTCCCTTGGTCATCGCACCACGCGTGAACGGATGGAACAATTTCGCTAATTCTTTTTTGTTGAGGTAATGGGGAAGAAAACTCTAAACTTTTACGCAGAGGGCGCTGTGTGTTTGTTACATGTCAAAAATATTCCGTACGTAAGTCGTTCTTGTTTTTCTTGCGTTTTTTTGGCCCTGTTTTTTATAAATAGTGCAAATGAAGTTTTACAACATGTATTCTACCTGGCGAATCGCAGAACTAAAGGAAGAATTAAAAAAAAGGGATGCCTCTCGTCAAGGAAAGAAAGCGGAGCTGGTAGAAAGGTAAGTTTTGCTATTCATTTTGCAAGCCATTTAACGCTTCCTAAGGACTTAATGTATTTATTGTGGTAAATAAAATACTTTAGCACTGAAAACTAGTGTAATTTGATTTTAAAGTTTTATTTCTATTTTAGATTGGAGGCATATGACAGAAACTTCAATTTTTACGCTGATTTACGCTGAAGTGGAAAACCTCGAAGAACAAGTATAACATGTGTTAAGTGCTTAAAAACTTTAACAATGTTACAATTAAGTAATTGGATATTATGCTTCTAAACACATAAGTATATTATTAAACTTAAGTACTTGTTTCCTTAGAAAAAGTTTCGAAATCAGTTTCTTTAAAATGTTCTGCTTTAAAATTTACTCTTCGCAAAGCTCTTTCCCATTTCTTTCTTAGCTTGGGATTAGGAGGAAATTTATGTGAACCTACTTCTTCACATCCAAAAGCCACACTTCGACCCATTTTACAATAAAATTAAATAATCGTAATAATTTGCACAATTTGTATGGAAATTGACAGCTACTCAGTAACAAACATTTGGCGCCCTCTACAATGAACTATTTGACAGTTTGCTTCCCTATTATTGTTAGGAGAAGGTTCTTAAGAAAGAAAAAAAAATTGCGCGGAACATCCCTAAAGACCACGCGAACGAAGTCGCGGGCAACAGCTAGTTGTACAATATTTTGCGATATTAAAATGGAGTGGGGTGTTAAAGAGAACCTAATCGCTGTGTTGCATTACACAAAGTAGGTATGAAGCAAAATGCAATTTTTAAAACTCTCCATATGCTTGATTTTAAAACGTTGTAAAATGTTTGTGTACCGGGCTATTAATAGGTACAATGAGAACGAAAAATGTGGTCAAAGCAGTAAGGGAAAAAAGTCGAAGAAATCCTGTCCGAAAGCAAAAGATTTTATCTCGGAAGATGAAGATAGCACCTAGAACCGTGTCCCGTATTTTAAAAGATGACTTAGGACTTGCAGCCTATAAGATGAAAATTAAAATGAAAATGTTTTATTACATAAATAAACTTCGTTTATAACACATTTTGGTAACCTTCCTTTTAAGTATAAAATACCTGTAGTAGGAGGTTACCGCTCTTCCAAAAGTATTAACATTACACTCTTAGTTAGTGTGTTTGTGATGTATTGAGTGAATTAGAGACGTACTGGACATTTCTTAACTGATAATTTTAAAAAGAATAGGGTGGTAAAATTGAAACAACTACTGTTGAAACGCAAAGGGAGGTCACAGAAAATTTTTGTTTACGAATGAGATTTTTTTTACAATTGAGCATCATTTTCACAAACAAAATGACCGTATTTATGCTCTAAGCTCTAAAGAAGCTCCCCAATTAGTCGACAGAGTGCAACGTAAGCACTATCCGACTTCAGTGATGGTTTGGTGGGGTATTAGCTATGAAGGAGTGACTGAGCCATACTTTTGTGAAAAAGGTATCAAAACATCTGCACAAGTGTACCAAGATACCATTCTTGAGAAGGTAGTGAAGCCCCTTAACACCATGTTCAATAACCAAGAATCCAGCAAGCGCCAGGTCATAAAGCTCGGTCTACGCAGACTTGGTTGGAAACGAACGTTTCGGACTTCATCAGAGCTGAAGACTGGCCGTCGTCTAGTCCCGATCTTAATCCGCTGGATTATGAATTATGGTCAGTTTTAGAGCCCTAAAACAATCCGTATTTTTCCATGGAAAGAGTGCGTGCTTCTATTGATAAACTGTAACTAACGAACATACTGTAAAAGTAATAAATGTTATTTGAAATGGATTTTTTTTTCTTTTTTTGAGTATTTATGGCAAGACTAGTTATATTACTAACAAAATGTAGCGCAGTGGCGGCAGCGCTTTTTTAGTGATGATTACCAAAGTCAAGCCACCTACACCGCTAATGTGATAGGATGGGTGCCCAACCTTATTTAGTGACATTTATCACAAACATCTCCGTGCTTCGGAAGGCACGTTAAAAGTTGGCCCCGGCTAATATCGCTTATTAGTCGTGAAGCCTATTCAGAGGCCTTAGGGCGGCTTAATAACATCTGACAGTAAGGTTAAGTTACTGGCCTTACAACACCCCTCCACCAATCCGGACTGGGCCTGCGTAGTAGAGAAAGGCCCGAACCACCTCACAGTTGAGGTGAGGCGTGCCTGTGCCCTTCAGTGGGACGTATATAATGCATACTTTACTTACAAACCCTTAGTCAAAATAAATTATTTTTGTTAGTTTATTTCTCAATTGATGTTTTGTGTTTCAGAAACGTTTTGACAATATAAGAGGAATTTACACTGCAAATGCGGTATGCTTTGGGATTGAGTGCATAGCTGTTGCTATATTCTTGATCCTTTTGGTGTGGGACGACGAACCTTCAATTGAAATGAAGATTGGATTCGTTATTGGCGACATCTTTGCTACTGGTAAGTTTGTTTCGCATTTTATAGGCATGTGCGCCTAAGTACGAACTACGAAGTAATATTTAGCCAATCACATGGTATAACTAATAAGTGCAAGCAAAAAAGGTAAAAAATTTACAGGGCTTTGCAAAAAAGCAGTAAAAACCTACTAAGTGCGAGTTGGACACCTAAGGTTCCGTACAAACTTTTGGGTCTAAAAAACGGCCCTGTATTTTGATAGTGTTGATTTGGAAGATTGTTTTATTACAGGTCCTAGAGATTGCAGATCTGAGTAGATTATAAAAAGAGTCTTGGGTTCCTTTCATTTTGATGTGCAGAACCCTAAAAATGTTTGTATAGAAAGAACGACACGATCGGCGCAGTGATTAGCCTTGAGCGCAAGTGTCCCAGGTTCATTTCTAAAGTGATTTCTATAATTCTTAGCCTGTCAAAACTCTTTTTACCAGAAACGAGAGGTCTTAAGTTGAATTTTATATCAAATACTGAGCCCTGCATTACCTTAATCCTGTGAAAAAATCTAACTTCTTTAACGCAATCGATAAGGCTATGGCTTTTACCTTCTACTTTTACAACCAAGGTATTATAGCAATGGCTTACAGCACAAGTAAAAGACAGTCCGGAAACTGTAAATACGTATTATCTTATGATTTTTTTTAAACTAACTTGGAAAAAACGGTTTAAATCTTCGAATCTCGCTATGGATCTTCGCTATGGACGAATTGAATGAATGAATGAATGAATTTATTAATTTGCACATTATCCAACAAAACACTCTTAATCGCTTACAAAATTAAAATACTTATAAGTTAGTCACTTATTACTGGCAAACATATATGATAACACCATAGGATGACGTGATGTTAGGCAGTGCAAAACTACTACCTAAACTGGGTTGTACCCGTATCTCAGGCAGTAGCTCCCCCTCCCCTTAAAGTAATGTTTAAAGCAAATTGGTGTGCTACCAATATACCGTTCGTCAAAACCATAACTACTTACTAATTGTATTTACATACCTAAAAGTTTATACGGAACCCTCGGTACGCGAGTCCGACTCGCACTTCGCCAATTATTTCTGTATGGAGTTTGGTGTAAAAGTAATGCTGCTTTGGGGCAGTTTAGGGTACATGCACCAGCACTCTGCTGCCCGCACGGGCCACCGTTAGCGGCTACTAGTAGCCGCCACAAGTTGCGGACGCGCTTTTACATACATTTTGTATGCCAGCATATCAGCGCAAACCGAGTGTTCGAGTGACCGCGTCCGAGACTCAAGCGGCGAGAGTCGTTCTCGCCCGCTACTAGTCACCGCGTTTAATAGTCGCGACTAGTGGCTCCCAGGCTCCATGTGCCAGCTCTTAAATACAAGAGGTCACGTTTAGTGGCAGCGGCTAGTGGCCCAGTGTGCGGTAGCTCTAAGTATCTTCAAACTCCGGTAACTTAATAGTTACCACTGTAGATGATATAACTCACATTATTTATGAAACTAAATTTTATGACTTTGCTATTTCAGTGTTGAACCTCTACTTCATTTTGCTGTTGAGGAGCTGCCTGGCCATTGAGGAGGGAGAAGCGCCACCTCTACCCGAGAAAGTCAAAAATGGCGAAGACATAATAACAATACCCTTTATGCGTCTGTAATCTATTTAAATTTTACTATATCTATGATTTTCAAAGATTTATAAGTATGAAACTTTTTTAGAAACATTAATTTAAAATTTTGTTTAATATCCAATATTCTAGTCTAATAAGCATTGGTCTATTATAAGAAAACTAATGGTGGTTAAAATTGAAAACTTTACAATGTTCCTAGTATTTCTCAGAGAAAAGCTGTAGTATTGTAAAAATAAGAAAATTGCATTTTTTTTTTTATAATTTTTAAAATTAGACCAACATCGAAATCATTATTTTTTTGGAACAACTTTCTGCTATTAACTACGCAGGGTAATCCTTTTTGCGATTTTGACGTTGATCCTAATACGAGTACTATTAAGTTAAAAGTTGTTATATTGAGCAGAGAATTAATATTGTAACCTTTTATTTTTAGTCAGTTTGAAAAAATATTTTTATCTTTTTTTTACCCATCCAAAATTGGTTTTAAATAATTAATTAAATTATTTCTTATATAAATTCTATAAATAACGTACATTTCAATGGATTTTAGTAGAGGATGAATGTAATTTCACGAACAAGATAAAACATATTAAGTTTAATAAAAAAAAAACAACGTATTTAGGTTTCTTTTTTAAATACTTTCAATAGATGTTCAAACCAAATAAAGTATCTTTTCCCGATAGGGCACTTATCCTAATACCAATTTTCACTTTCTTTTTTTAAGGATACTTGCCCAATTGCGGAAAAAATAGTGTCAAAGGAAAACAAATGTATTACAAAATCTATCGAAAATTGCGAGTTTTTATTATTGAGGAATGGAAGATCAAATATTATAGTTTCAATGTGTATTACTTTTATTTGTTTGTTTCTCGCATTAAATCAGGGGATTTAAAGAGATTTCAAAACGTGGGGCATCTATCCTGGACTTACCCTGATACCTAGCTATAATTATTTTTAAATATTTTTTTGTACTTTTAATCATTAGTATTTGTCAATAAATTTAGTCTAGTTTCACATAACTTCGAGATTGCATTTTTTCAAAGACACACTGTAAAACTTTTATAATTAAAAAGGTGCCATTTTCGATGTTACAGCCTGTAGGTTATCGAAAAGAAACGAACCACGATGCTTAGGTATGACATACATTTGCATAATTTTCATGTGAAACAACTTCCTTAACTATTTTTTTTTTCGAGATAAGCTGTGCCATAAACATTTAAAGAATATGTACCTAATTATTATGTTATTAATTTTTAAAATGCCCACTAACAAAGGGTACCTAATAAATACTCAACTTCGCATAATAATTCTTGCTAGCGTGTGTATGGTTGTGATAAAAGACTGTAGTGACTAGAATTTAACAAATAAAAATATACTTTCTAATATTATTCTTATAATTTCAACAAATTTGAAAATTTAAAACGGGTAGGCATTTAATTATCTAACTAATATTATAAATGTGAAACTTGATATGTTTGGATGTTTGTTACTAAATGACGGTTCAATGAAAAATATTAAATGGTTCTGAATTAGACATGAGTTCGATTCCCACCTAAGACAGTAATATTCAACTGTCATGTTGTTTTGAAACGAATTAGCTGATTGTCAGACATACAGGATATCCTGCAACTCAACGTCAAGTGAGTAAGGGCCATGGGCTAGGTAATATCAGTTCTAGCAAAAATAAAAAATAAAAACATGTTACTTGGTTAAGTGAATAGGGAGCGTTCCCTACGCTATACCGAATGACGAAAGGCAGAATAACATATGCCAGAATACTAATGACCGATAGCATGTTTCACCGAAGCATCATAAGACCGAAAATTCTTAAGGCCGAATTAACCTAGTACCTAGCTAAGTTAAGCTTTTAAAGTGCAATCGTCAAATACTAAAATCTAGATCTATCAAAATTTTGAAAGCATAATTATGACAACTAGGTACAGATCTTGAACGCATGAGTAGGTGTTTTTGAAAATGTTAAAATACGCTAGTTGACTCATATCAAAATTAATGAAACAAATAATTATTTCATATATTATTCGACATAAGGAACCTAAATATTATCGATTTCAATACATAAAAGTAAAAGATGGCTGTAAAAATCAAATTTAAAAAAATATTTTTTAATCTATAATTTAAAACTCTGAAAACGCTATCTGCCATGATCGCGACATGAGTGACGTCAGTCTTATGGTAAACAATCAAATGTCAATCGAGTCTTTGATGTATTTTTGCATTCTCGAACGATACAGTAATGATAATTACTAAATTTTTTTTGTAAACTATTAGAAAATATCATGTTTGATAAATGGGCTAGTTTCCTAAATCTAATTAGTCCGTCAGTTGGATTAACAGAAAATATTGGACACGTATTTTTTCTTTTCTCAAACAAACAAAAAATGATGAAGATAAGCCCGTTAAAGTTCCGCGTTACGTCACGCCTTGCGAGACTTTTTAGCAAGGCGTGACGTCACGTGCTCACTTCGATGCGTTTTATCTTAGTCATTTTTTGTTTGATTGACAAAAGACAAAATATGGGTCTAATATTTTTTGATAATTTAACTGACGGACTAAATAGAATAAGCTTTTTTTGACCCAGGAAACTAGCCCATTGTTGTGCGTCAAACTCTAAGTTGTTTGTTTGTTTACTAGAGAGACTACGTCATGGCACAGATAATCTATAGTCCAAAATGGCTGACAGCGTTTTCGTCTGTTTATAAAAATCAGATTTTAAAATTTTGTAATTTTTTAAGTCTTAAAAAAATAAAAAATTTTTTTGGTCTAATGGAACACTTATTAATAATTTAAGACCTATTTAAAAAAAGTGTCAACTAGCCTATTCAACACCCTTGTTCACATCTTTAGGCACTGTGATATGTAATTTCTCAATTTTGAAGTGTTTTTTATTTTAATGTAATCTTAGAATAGCTGTTATTTATTGCAGTCACAAAGCCAATAATCAATACTGTTAGTTAAGTATAAAAATAGCGTAATAATTTTATATTGATCAAGCTATATTTCCTTTATTTTTGCAAGAACTGTTTTAAATAATGGCTTATCGCCCCATGGGTACCGTCTCGACGTTGTGTTTCGGGATACGGGACACCCTGTATATCTAGATCTAGCTAAACGCATAAAATCATTTTCGTCCCGTTTATCTCCAGATAGGCTTAAGTCGGAAGCCTACGCAGACGAAATCGCGGGCAGAATCAGTAGTTTTATAAGCCGATGCTGTGTTCCAGATAGAAGGGCAAAGCCCATTACAAACGGTCTGTATCGTAATATTAAAAAATCATAACAAAAAGATAAGTACCTATTGATGCTTCAAAGCTCTACTTTCGCTAAATGTCTTGCCCCAAACCAAATTAATGTTTTACCCAAAGTGATAAAACATGTTTACATAATAATAAAACTTAAATTGTACAATCCATAATACAGACTGAGTCATAGGAAAGAAAACCCGTTTATCGAAAGACCATTCTGTAGTTTATCTATCAGGCTATTCCAAATTTACAATTGAATTTGTACATAATAATATCATTTTCTCTTCATTACTGATTCAGTAACAAAGGAAGAGTCAAATACTGACTCCAAAATAATTGTAAACAATTACTTAAAATAAGTGCGAATCTGACAAGACTATTAATAACAAATTTAACAACTGTTTTTTTACAATCTTCAGCCCGACTTTGACCGACTCTGTTTTCCAATTTGGTTTTTATTAGTTAACAAAAATGACGTGCTGCGTTATTAAAAGTTGCTGCGGGTGTGTTGACGTTCATTTTGGATCTACGGTTTTAGGATTTATTATATTGGTAAGTAAATCCTTCATCAAATTGAGAAAAAAACTTTTCTAACTTTGCTCATTTTTGGGTGGGCTAGCTTGCGCTGCAAGTAGGTGAATAGGTACCTCATATGCGCCACGTCTGCCCAAGACTACTAAATACGTTCTATCGACAAATCGCAGTATTATCCATAAATTGAAGGGACAGAAAGGTTCTTTAATGGAGGCCACGTACCAGCAAGCCCAGCGTAGGACAGGTAGGTCTCACGAGGTAGACAGACGACTTGGTAAAGGTTGCAGGCAGACACTTGATGCAGGCCGCTTCTAACCGGCATATCTGAAATTCATTTAGCATTGGACGTCCAGGATGTCCTATGGTTCCACGAACTCCTAATCGTTAAGAAGTTTTTTTAGCTTTTATCATCAGTTCAGCAGTAGCATTACCTAAGGTGGGTGGACCATGAAAGCCCACTGTAACGATAAAACAGTTTTTATTAATTCATTTACTGGATGAATGAAAAAAACAAATGATCAATCACTTTGTTTTATTTTGTAACATATAAATTACTTTTTTTATTCTAGTTGTAACCACTATTTATTATACTTAACTTTTATAAGGCTCTTCCAAATGGCCTTGCAAGGAACAGGGCTCCATACAAGGCCAATATTATAAATAAGTCGTTCAACTTAAAACTAAAGTTGTAATACTCAAAATATCCACTTTTACTAAAACTACATAAAATGCTCTTTCATTTAAACGAAACATTAAATGCCTAAAATATTTTAATGTTCTTTAAAAAACTCAACGAACATTCCTTAAACACCATCGTATAACTAAGAATATAGTAATGGAAATTATTTTAAAAAAATAGTAATGAGAATTATTTCAATAACAAATAAATTGCCAATGCATTTTAGAATGAAATTATAAAATATAAAAAATCCTATAATGGCCTTCTTATTGTAAGGCCAAGGTCCGTTCTTTGTAAGGCCAAAATGTTCCTAAGAAGGCCAAACTAACAATTATCTATGACAAGCTTTTTTATATTTAATAAAATAATAGATACTACAGACTAAGTACTCTAATTTGATACGAACTTATAATGACACATAGTCAGTCTTGTAGTCATGAATATTTAAAATCAAACTTTCCTAAGATAAAAAAATTAAATTATATAAAAATAATAACTTGAATTTGGAAACAAACCTAAAATTAAAAAGGATAATAATTTTGGATATTTAAATAAAAGCATTGAGCCTATAAATATGAGACTTTTTCAGTGAAACCAATGCGCTCCTCGTGATACCACTTTAGACATTCGCTACATTACCTCATGTCTTCGATTCTACACTTGCCACATGCGTGACAGAACCATTTCTAACTAACAACAATTTTTAACTAAAAACTGACTATTCATAATTCTATGATTTGTAAATGTTCCTAGCAAGGCCAACCGTAAAATTTTTGATAGGCCTTATAAGGAACCACCGGCTTTCATAGGAACATTACCGCTATTTTAACCAAAATCAAAATAAAACAATTTTTTTTTCTCTATTACCATGACAAGTCCATATACAACAATTTACAGTAAAAAAAACAGGTAATAATAGGGTATTTACATGAAAAATTACGTGTTGCTGTGCGCGCGAATTACAATTTTAACGTCGACGGCCGAAGTCTATAAAGCGAGGTACCGTACTAACAAAATATCGACGCGAACGACTTGCCGCCGCGTCTGTGTCCTTGAGTTTGATAGATCTTAGTGTGGGTGGAAGGAATTTATCATCTAATGACAATAACTATGACTTTTTGATAGTTGGCCTTCAAAGGAGCATGGCCTTCCATGGTCCACCCACCTTATATTATGATAATTACCAGACGCAAACACCTGAATAAGTTATTAAAACTTAACAAACAGACTCTACGTGCCTGTATTTTTTGGTATCACCCCTAATTTCCTGAGATTCCATCATCAGATCCTAACTTGGTGAAAATGATCCCTTTCAAGCAAAAATAATAATTTTGTAATTGGCAAATAATTGATGAAAATATCGGTAAACAAAAAAATATTAGGTATAAACAAACAGCAGGACATAGAACCTCATCTTTTTTTGAAATCGGTCCACCTCAGACAGTCAACTTTTTTCAAATGATACCTAAAGGTGAGAAATTATTTACTTGGGGTTATGCATTTTCGTGTTAAGCCTAGAAAGATCATGAAAAAAGTGACTATGCTTTGTGACAATAACTGATTTAGTTTAATAGGTACCAAATTTTTGCTATTCATAGCAATGATGACATTCGACTACGTTCGACGTTTGACGATCGTTAGGGCTATTTGTTTTATAGGGTATTTGTTTTATGCCCATAACTCGATTGTACACCTACTTTTGTAAAGATATTATTGTTTAATTAATTTGTAAAGTAACCTACATGGAGATGTATTTTCTAAGTATTCTGATTTTAATTCGCATACCAATGCCCAAAATCACAATTATACGAATTCCTACAAAATTGCATTTTTTTTTAGCGAAATTGAATTTTTTTGCCTTAAAAATACAGTTCCTAGCCGACACAGAACGCTTTGATTACGACTTGACCAAGTCAAGTCAAGTCGTAATCAAAGCGTATTCGAAAGCATCAAAGCGTAGCGCGATTTCAGATCAGAATTTCGTGTGATACCAGTATCAAACGAAATTCTGATCTGAAATCGCGTCCGTAATTAATTGCAAAGTGATCAAAATCAAATAGGGTATATAGCAGCAAACAGAATCAGAAAAAAAAACTAAGTTAGTTTCCTAGGTCAAAACAATATTATTCTATTTAGTCCGTCACTGACTCAATGTAATAGATAATCAAAAAATATTGAACCCTTATTTTGTCTTTTGTTACTCAAACGAAAAATCACGAAGATAAAGCGCATCAACGTTTGCACGTGACGTCACGCCTATAACGGGCTATATCTTCATCATTTTTTGTTTGTTTGAAAAAAGAAAAAATACGTGTATAATATTTTCTGTTAATTCAACTGACAGACTAATTAGATTTTTTTAGGAAACTAGCCTATTCCAAATATTACCCGATGTAAATGTAACAGAAATTCAGAATGTAAATTCTTTAAAATTGCCTAAACGAGTTTAACAACATTGTTCCTATTTTTTAGGTTCTCAAAATGATATGTTTGAGTGGGGATTTCTCGGAGATTGTTATCCTTACACCATACATGTTGAGAGAGACATACCCCAGCTTAAGCCTAACAGTGATTTACTCATTAGCTGTGATGCATGTAGTGTTAATAATCTTGCAAATTATATTTATCAGCATCATGCTCATTGGACTGACTAAGGTAAATATACCGCATTAAGTATAGAAATACTACAAAGACCCTATCCCCAATCATTAATTTTTTATTTGATCTATGGATAAAGGCGCCGGGTAAATTGACATTAATACTTATTGATATTAATACAGCACAGTTAAGTTACTATGCCGTCATTGAAGTTGTTTGTTGCTATCCTAAGAGAAAAAAAAGATCCCCTTAACAAGATCTACAATGGAGATGAAATATTAATCAAGTCGAATTAACCCTTTTAAAAATATTGGACAATATTACACACGGTGTCCAATCATTTGACAAAAAACAAATAACAAATATTCATTTGAAAAATAACATTTGACAAAATTAAACTTGATAAATTTATCATTTTACAAACTATTGCATAATAAACTACTCATTAGACAATGTATTTATTTTAAAAAAATCATTTTGCTAAAACATTATTTCTCAAATTGAATATTTTTTAAATATGTTAGTTGGCAAAACAACATAAAACATATCTTAATTAAAGAAAATTAAAGAAATCAGAAACAAAGACGGCACCACAACATCCAGACCCGAATCAATTTATAAAAGTTATTTTTCTACATTGAAACCTGGAATCGAAACCGAGACCGCAGAAATCGTTAAAAATAGTGCAATCTTTGTAACACGTAATTTGACTGGTATAATTTATCATTATTACTCGTACAATAATTAAAAAACAACAATCATGTTAACACTATTTAAAAAAACCCTCTGGTCACGGTGGAAACTGCTGCCATGCATCGGGTAGAACAAAATAACCAATGGTCGGGCTCAGTGGAGTGCCTTGGGAAAGTATTTGTCCACCACTGGACAGACGTGGACGGGCTGTTTATAAAGATCTAATTATGGGAAAAAAAACTTTTTCGAGACAGCGCAGAATTAATCTTAAACGCTATCTCTTTCAGAATCCTCTATTCTAGACTTACCTCTCTTGTGCCATTCTTTTAACGCTTTTGTTATTTTCAGAAAAATCGTAACTACCTGGAGGCGTACAAGCCCAGTATAGTTTGCTATGTGATCGAGTGCATTATATTTATTGGAATTGTCTACATTGATATCTATTGGAAGGAAATTAACGTGATTATTTTCTCCTCTGATATCTTAGTGAAATGTAAGTATTTTCTTATTTTTCCTAGTTTTGTTAGAAAAAAAAACTTGTCAAACATTTTATTTTATTAAGATAAGCTGTTTATTCTATTTGGAATCGAAGAAAAACTAATTTATTTGTTCGGAGCTGCTTTTTTGGAGACAGATTTTAGCAAAAGGTGATTCGAGCGCCCCCTCGCGGAATTTACAGTCATGTCATTAATAGAATTTTAACTAGATGGCGTTACTTGTCCTTGACATAAGATAGTAACAATCAAACAACCAAATATTGTAAAATTAGGTACTATAAAATTTAAAAGCTTAATACAGTATACACTTTTTTTTCGTGGGTTAAAATCCCACCAGCTGCAGTTTAAAAAAAAATTCAAGTAAAATTATTTTCCTTGAAATAATACAGTACGTAAAATAACAGGGGGCGTTTCCTTGACCTGTTTATTTAAGTCAATAAAAGATTATAATAAAATATTTACAAACAAAAACAAGCATGAAAAATGGATTATTTCTTTTTGCTTTTCTGTCTGTCTCCTTCAGTGAGATAGGAATCGGTTGTTTATATTTTTTAAGATATTTAAAATTAAAATCATTTTTATTTTACATGAGAATATTTTTTTGTATGTTGCATAAAGTATTACGGGTTAGCGGGAACGCCTTTCCTTATACAACATACTGTATAAGTAATATTTACCTATTATAGTAGTAAATAAGTGGCTCAGAGTTTTATTTATAAAGAGTTTGACGCAAAGACACCACTGGTTACAAGCTATAATACGTACTGTTTCGCTTTAATGGTTGGGGTGCTGTCTTATCCAACTCCAACATCTGTCGCGATTCAAGGAACCACAGTCAGCAAATATGCTTATGCACCTCTCCCTCTTGCTTGCTTGCTTGCTTTACAGCAATGGTTGCCGTAGAAGATACGCCATATTCGTAGTGATTTCGATTCACATATCATTCCCGTTGAGTATCGGAAAAACCAATACTCGTGCTATGGAATAAGCTATATGATATGGCTTCTACTGGGAATAAGCTAGTTGAACTCAACTAGCTTATTCCCAGGAGTTGGGTTACATACGAGTAGATTTTGTTTCTATACAGGGTTATTTATAAAACATCAACAACCTCCTAGAGGCTGATTCTGGTGCTCAAATACAACAACTTTTTCTATCACTTCCCCCATACTAAGCCGCCACCAGCTGACATTAGTTTGTATGGAGAAGTGTATTTTTTTTTAGATTTCAATGTTGGTCCCATTGTAATAGTGGTCGTATTTGAGCACCAGAATCAGCCCCTAGGAGGTTGTTGATGTTTGACAAATAACCCTGTATAATTGGGGTGATCTGAGGGTCAATTCCCGTAATTTGACAATAGTCGCAATCCGATGTCGATCCGCTCCCAGTATCATTACGATCCCAAACGGTATTCTCGTAAACCCAAAAAATGCAAATATTGTTCGTAATGCGACTGAAAATGGAAGAAACCAAAATAAAATAATTTTTTGCTCTGTTTTTAGTCTTATTGGGATAGTTTTAATAATTTTACTCCAAATTGAAAGTTTACGAGAATACCGTTTGTGATAGTAATGTTACTGGGACCGGATCGACACCGGATTGCGACAATTGTCAAATTACGGGAATTGGGCATCTGCTGTCTGCTCGACTTATTTTTTACAAGATTAAATCTTATTTTCAGTGTTAACGCTCTACTTCTTGCTGTCAGCTAGGAGCTACTACTTTCAAACCGGCGACGTCAACAAAACTGGCGCATTATATAGTACCAGTCGGAAAACATCAAAATTACATGACAGTGCAACTATGATCATTGTTTAACATGAAAATAGAATTTGATTAATGAAAAATTTTCAAATTGCAAAATTATTTAGTTTTTCCTTAATTTATACACTAAACACTAATTGTGTTAAAAATTTGAAGCTTATATGTCTACTAGAAGTGCCTTAGAGTTTTGATGATCGGTCAGTCAGAACCGTGGCAATATAAATTGTTAATCTTGCATAACCGAAATTTACCTTTGCATCGTGTGTCTTCGACATGCCATATTATTGCCTAGCATGCCATAGCACACACTAGCATGACCTACCACCACAAAGAGCTCACAGATGTTATTCATAGAACAAGGCATGATGCTTGGTATGGGCACACATTATAATTAAGAGTATGGTTTTGGAAACAGGGGGTAATAATATAATGCCTATAGTAAATAATAGCACAATAACAAGTCTTTAACGTGACTGAAATCCGAAAAAAATGATAACAGAAGAAGCCGATAGTAGAATGTGGAGGAGTTCTTGAATAAAATTTAGTTATTCATCGTAAATTAAGTGCCCTAACTGTTTTTCTTTAAAAAGTCGGACAATTTCGTGTCAGACTCGACCACTGAGGGTTCCGTACAAAATTGTAGGTACATTATTATCAATAGTTCAGGAATCGAGCCTCGCAGTTTAATTACAAATTAATTACAAAAGTTAATTACAAATGTATAGTTTTTTACTTGTTACTTGTATAAGATGATATTACTTGCCAATGCCATAGTTCTAGGTCATCGGACAGTACCCTATAAATTATGATTCCCTTGTCGAAATATACGTTTTTCACACAATTTTTTCATTTGAAATCAACACCCAGAACCGAGACAATTCAGAAAAGTTATTTTTATACATTGACCGACCGGGAACCGAACCCGGGAACTCAGAAATAGCGACACCAAGTCCGGTATGCTCGCCTCTCGGTTACGGAGGTTAAACGCATAATAAAAGTCCTAAGTCGATAACGCGGTCCTCATCCGCATTCAGGTAAACCAGCTCCCCTAGCATGACCACCAAAACACGATATGATATAGCGATTTATCGACACCATCTGTATTTGTTTTTCACAGATTCTAGAGTATGATGATGAGTAATTTGTTTTTAATTTCAACTCTATACCTCCACGCGGTTCCGAGATGAAGGGTCTTAATAGGCATACGGACAGACAGACAGACAGAAATTTATTTATTTGCACAGGTAAGTACAATAATAAGTGGACCTCCTGTTATGGATGAATTAAGATTTTTGTTTTTCTATAGACAAAAATATTCCATCCAAAATTGGTGGAGAATCGATTTCGTTTAAATAAAAATGATAACATTTTGCATATCATTATTTATTATTAGTAATACATAGTTAGCAAAACTGTCTATAGTAAGAACTATCTACAGTCTAAAAACCGACTTAAAAAAAAAAAAAAATATAATAAAAAATACTTTATCAGTTATTTTTGGAGTCGATGCGAATGAAAACATTTCAACTCCATGTCTCCAATGGAGCCAACTACTCCAAAAATACTTAGCTAATTTTAAAAATAGCAAAGTTTTATTTAGTTTAAAATATTTTGTTTCTTTTGTGGTTTTTTTAAATTCGGTAGTTATGTTTAAAAGATTTTTATTTAATGTTTGTGATAACCTTAAGGCTATCGTCTGACTTACCAAAGTTTATTTTAAACATCACCAATGTTAGCATCGATTTATCTGAAGGATACACACACAGGCACATTTAGCAGAGCAGAAAAAATAACTCAATATTAACATTTTAAAAGTAATAATTGGCTGGTGGACATTTTGATATTTTAAATTATAAAAAATCGACGTATTTTTTCCTCGCCAACAGACAGTGCCCTGCGCTCGGCGCTCCCTTTCTATGTCCGCATCGTCCTTAATTAAGCAGGTGACCAAGATATTTATTTTATCAAAGGCATACCGTTATGTTTATTAGATGGAGTACTATCTGGACACCTTTTTCTGGTCCAAAAGACATAGACCCACTGTAGGATTAACATCAGATCTTCCAAAAAAAGTTAACTTCTCCATAATAAACATCAGCTGTAACAATTATTATGGGGAAGTGTTTTTTTTTAATTTAGATTTTGGTCCTTTCCAAAAAGTTGTGTATTAGAGCAGGATAATGTAAATTTTTGGGTTTTAAAAGTAACGAAAATTCACCGAGACTAATCATGTCAAATTTTAGCTTTCTATAATATGCTGCGAATAAAATGGCTGTGACATACGGACAAACGAAGGATTACGTGTTTTGCCATTTAGCTAGACCACTGCCGCCAACTATCAAAACAATTTTAAATAATCCATCTAATCAAAAACCAAAAATCCAATATGGATGTGGTACGCATCGTTCCATGCATACCTTATACTAACTTCCCATTGGATTTTTGTTACTAGAGTCTAAAAATAGCACATCAGTTTTTAAAAGCAAACGCGAATCAGTATTCAGTAGGTACGTTTGCTGACGAGTATTGTCTTGTGTGCGAGTTCGCTTTTAGTTATCGATTTATTACTCGAATAAGTTTAAAATAATCGCAAAACTAGAAATGACAAAACTAGTTTACTCCTACGCTCATGAATAATTAGTCGTCGTAACTCTTATAGTGTTATTGCAGTAGAATCAAGATTTAGAAGTAAAGGGGTGTAATTTTAAAAAAAATCTAAGTCAAAATTCTTGTGCATTTGGAGTGTTACATATTTTGTAAAAATGGCGTGCTGTTTGTTCAAAAGTTGCTGTGGATGTTTTGAGCTCCAGATGGGTTCCTTATTAATTGGATATATTT
The DNA here is from genome assembly GCA_963576865.1 of Anania hortulata. NCBI lineage: Eukaryota > Metazoa > Arthropoda > Insecta > Lepidoptera > Crambidae > Anania > Anania hortulata. The sequence goes on from OY756400.1 coordinate 8,027,691, forward strand.
TACTAGTAAGTATCATAACACATAATTTAGTTAGTTACCTAGCTGAGACGGATGCTAGCCTATTCACAAAATTTACATTTTTTGTTTATTTACATAATAAGTAAGGTTAAGTCACTGGCCTTGCCACACCCCTCCATCAATCCGCACTGGGCCTGGGTGGAGGTGTATGGCCCAAACCACTTCATAGTTGAGGTGAGGCCTGTGCGCAGTTTTATAATTACCATAGTGTTATGAAAACAATGAACGTAAGTATTTGAACCCGAATTTCCGATCACAGCATATAACAAGAAGTGTAATTTGCCTTATTATCCAACTATTATTATATTGCAGTCAACATTTTCAATAAAGATAATCAATAGTAGACACCAATATAGAAAATTTGCTGCAAAATCTATTTGAACAGTTATACTCACAGACAATGCGTAGTTGGTGCGTGAATGTATGCCGTTACGCGGCGCACGTTATACAATAGCAAAAACGTATAGCTACATTATAGTCTATCGAAACCGAATAGGGTCTTGCTTGACTGGACGGCGAACAGAATGATTCGCTGATGTCATATCTCTGATTTTGTACTTAGGAGTTCGGAGATATTAATGATTCGTGGCTCCCGCGGGTTTTTAAATGATGGACTGAGAAGACTTTATGACGTCGTACCACCAAATGTTAGTAGGCCTATATTTGACCATTAGACGTAGTAATAATACTTAATACTTACATTTATTTCAGTTTTAAGATCCATACAATTGTGTTAGTAATAGGATAATCTTATTGTAGTGTTAGACGTTAGTACCTACTCTAGTGAATTATGCATACTAATGCCTATTACCTATAAATGCGAAAGTAACTCTGTCTGTGACGTTTTCACGCCTAAGCCGCTGAACTAATTTCATGATTTTATATAGGACCAGGAGACGTATTTTTGAAGCATTAGAAATGAATCTTGAATTTGAACACGAAAACAATTTGTGTATGAAAATAGTTTCTATTGCTTCCGATTTTACGCATTTTTGAATCACTTGAAATACTGTTGCTATTAAATTTAAATCTTGTAACTATTTTTGTTTCACGCAGAAAATATTATAAACAATAATGCAAAAACACATTAAAGAACGTAAATAAAAAGTTATTATGTCAAATTTTTGTCAAACAAGTTTACTTGTCAATGTCATTATTCCGTAACTTCTACTACTTAGTAGAAAAAAAAAAACGAGTGGTCGTTGAATGAGTTGAGTGATGAGAATTCATGGAATGAATTTTCAAAACTAGTGATTTTAGGAATTCGCATGCGAATCTTGCGATTTCGTGTTCGGATTGGAATTCGCATGATTCAAAAATACGTCTCTAAAGCATAGGACAAACTAGGCTACTTTTTGTCGCAAAAACTGAACGGATTTTGATAATGTACGAAAAATGCTTGAACCCTAGGGAAGGACATAGGTCACATTTTTCAATCCACCTCCTAAGGGAGTTAATAAGGGGGTTACATGCCATATTCCACGCGTGCAAAGCCGCGGGCACAGTGAGCTAGACTATAATAAATAAATACTCATATGAATGGCTTCTGATAGGGCTTCCATGCTATTGCTGATCATAGCGAGAGACAAGAACATGAACCTGCACCCAGCGGCATGCAGGGGGCAGGGCTACGGGGGGTAGAACTGACGGCCGATGTGGCAGAAGGGTTCTAGAGTGAAGGCATAATGGACGCGAGCGGAGCGTAGGACCACAAAATGGACAAATTAACTGATAAAGATCGTGAAGCCGCTGGATACAGGCCGCTTCTAACCGGCCAATCGGGAAGCCACTGGGGGAGGCCTATGTTCAGCAGTGGACGTCCTCTGGCTAAAATCATGATGATGATGGTGAGTCTGCGAGCCAACATACACAGCGAACACACTACACAATCTGACAAGTTGCCTGTGACCCAGCGGCCCAGATATTTAAAGTGGTTAACTCTTTTTAATTGTGTACGGTACGACGCATGATCACTTTTAAAATATTTTAGTACAAATTGACCATAGTTAGTCCTGCCCTCAATTTTGTTTACCAATAAAAGATATTTTTAGGTGTTGTGGTTAAGGTTTATGGTTTTATAACTTTTTCTCACAGATGTGTTTTTTTGCACTTACACTCACTTATACTTAAATATATATATCTTTATTGTTTAAACTGTATCATTTGTTTACAAAAATATTTTTACTATCGTCTTACATAATTGCTATTTAAGGTTAGGTTAGGTTAGGCTTTATCACTTAAAACGATTATGGCGGGTTTGGATTTGGTGGCGGTTAGGTTAGGTTAGGTTAGGTTAGGTTAGGTTAGGCTTTATCGCTTAAAACGATTATGGCGGGTTTGGATTTGGTGGCTGCAAATATAATCCATAATGTGATCATGATGCGTCGACTTTTTTGATAGCACCACTAAGAGGAACAGAGGGTACCAGTCCGCTGACGCCCGGCCGCCCCAGCCTGAAATACCATGAACATTAAACTATCTTTAAGCGAGTTGTACTTAGCTGAGCCCGTGAGTGAGTGATAAGTAATATTTAACTTGAAAAGTCCTACCTACCTACCCAACGGGATATCAACAAAATCACTGGTGTTTGGGAAATTTGTTTTGTTTTAAATACAAAATCGTGAAAGCGTGCGTAGTTTTTTAAACTTTAAATGTATTATTTTGTAAAACTTTTAGTTGTAGCACGTGTACAACAACTTATCAGTTGTTGTACACATGCTATTTACTTACTCGTAGTTCATGTAGTATAGATATAATAGAGGGCTATGTGTAGAACTCTATTACTAAACCTAACAGAGTATCATAGAGTAAGGGTACCCTTACCCTTTGATACTCTGTGGTTTATACACTTTTGGGTAGAACTTTTAATATTGTAAGTATCAAATTATCTTTTCCTTCATCATTGCTATATTTGATAACAAAAGTGCGCCCTTTTCAGGTTCTAAAGGTAATTGCGTTGTGTCTAAATAGTCAGGCAATTAACGAATTTGTCGAATATTTAAACTCTGAGGAATTCGAATTGGAAGGCTTGATATTGGTGGGATTAATATTGACGGTGCTTGATGAAGTGACCCTTATTTTGGAGATAATACTCACTATACTCTTACTCGTTGGATTATACAAGGTAAAAACAAACTTTATCGTTACTATTTGATACCTATTCCTTTTTTTAATTACTACTAATATTTTATATGTGAAAGTAACTCTATCTGACTATCTGTTTGTCTGTTACGTTTGCACAACTAAACAATTAAACCGATTTTGATGAAATTTTGTACGGAAAAAGCTTGGACCCTAGGGCAATAGGCTACTATTTTAATATCTCTAAGCGAGTAAAATAAGGTGTGACAAACCGTATTCCAGAGCGAAATCGCAGGTAGGTACAGCTAGTAAGATTATAGTACAGAAAATAAGTACATTTAGTACAAAAGAAGCTAGTCCATTTATAAAAACGACGTTAGGAGGTTTTTTTGCTATAGGTACTTGTTTTGCGATATCTACCACCTTGTGTAGGTATAAAAATTGTTAGTTTATACTACAATGGCAGTCTGGAACCAAGAAATTGTCATAATACCGCCAGTATTAGATGGTGTCCATCGCATAAGTGGTCTGGACTAGACGTGTCCACTTTCCACACAAGATCACTAAGCCAGGCCAGGCTGTCTTACTGTGCTGACGTACAAACGAAACATAATTATTGAGTTTGAGAGCGTATAACAAAGGCTCTACACAACAGTTTAAACCCCATACTTAGAATTTTCGTATCTGTGTCGATCGGCCTACCACACTATCGCCAAACGCGACGTACCTACATTAAAGTGTTAGCGTCATTGATTTATCCCATTACTGCTTATAAATAACATTCAGTCAAACTGACCAATACGCTAGCAGTTATGGAATGTTTGTGCGTTATAGCGACACAGTCTAAACTCCTTTGATTCTGAGTCGATCTCAAGCCAATGCGTAAACCACCATACCCTCAACATAATTACTATTGTTTGGCGATGAGTTAGGGTGTTATACGATAGTGTAAAAAATCATATTTTATAATGACTTAGAAATACGAGTGAATAAGAGTTGTAATACTTGTAATTATCTTATTAATCGTACTATACGAAAGTTTGGATTGATGGATGTTTGTTAATCAATCACGCCTGAACCCGAACGGATCTAAATGAAATTTGGCATAGAAATAGATTATAGCCCGGAAGAGCGGTAGGTTACTTTGTATCCCGGAAAAATGTACGGCTCCCGAGATATGCAAGATAGCTGTCATTGTAGATATGAATAAATAAATATAAATATTGGACAACATCACATACATTTCTCTGATCCTATGATAAGTAGCTTAAGCACTTGTGTTACAGAAATCTGAAACGACGACGGTATCACAACACCCAGACCCGAGACAATATGGAAAAGTTATTTTTCTACATTAACGAACCCGGGACCTCAGAGATAGCGACACCAAGTCCAGTATGCTCGCCTCTCGGCTACGGAGGTCATGTTCGTCGAGAGATGGCGCTTCTTACCGTTAGATATCGCTGTTCAGTTAGCAATATTTATAAATGTGAAAAAAAGAAGTAACTAGCTGTTGCCCCCGACTTCGTTCGCGTAGTCTTTAGTTTAGAGTTAGACTAACTATAGTCGCGGGTAACATCCAGATTAATCTATGTTTTCAGAAAAAGCGAGGCTTTATTCAAGCATTTTATATACTCAGCGCGATTGTCTACGTCATCAGTTGTATACTATTCATAATTTGGAATGTCATCGACAGCGACATGTCCTCGGCTCATTCTGTTGAAGATATAGTTTTATTAAGTGCCGACATTTTCACAATATGTAAGTATAACATACTCGTGTAACTAGTTTTTACGAGTAGATGTGACTGCATATAGAGCCATGTCACGATAAAATGTTTTAAGTTTGGACCCAGACTTTCACGTTTCCTTTAGTTTGAAGGTATTAAGGACTGTCAGGGTTTATTTTACCCAAAGTTTCACTTTTGTATATGAAAAATAACCTGTGACATAAAACTAAATCTAATCATAAAATCTTTAATGGTCAGCAGAAAGAGGATAAATAAAGTAAATCGGCAGAAACCCATGGCTGCCCAAATCTTAGCAGTAAGTATTACCTTTTGTTGAAGTGTTAATTATTTTCTTTTTCAGTGATAACCCCATACTTCTTGCTAGTGGTACGGAGCCGCTACCATCAGACCGATGACTCAAGTAATGCTGGTGTCGTCTACAGCAGCGTTTCCCAACCTTTTTTAGAGAGGAACCCTAACGCCAACAAAGTTCAATTCGTGGGCCCCTAAAAATACTCTGCTTTAATACACTCTTTGTGATTTTACTTAGTGACTGTTAACCCGTGGGCCTTGGGATAGGTCAGCAGACCCCTCCATGGGGACCGCGAACCTCAGGTTGGGAAACCCTGATTTGCAGCATGAACTCGGATATATCTAAATTACAGGAGTGATATTACTATTGTATGGTATTTCCTTCTTAGTTCGTTGGTTAAAAGTAATTAAATGTTATTACTTAACTAAAAACTTATTTACTAAACTAAACGGTTTAGTATCATAACGATTTAGCATAGGATGCTTAGTTACGACTATAACCTTATTAAAATTAAAGTCATTAGACTATATTACCTTGCGATTGTAACCCATCGAATTCATGTCATTGTTTCAATAATAAAACTAATTTTTACTTGTAAATCTGAAATTTTATTTGTTAATACTAGAAAACCCACTTATTATTAAAAGAGTTCAAAACAGTAATTTAGAGGGTAAATTATTTTTCAGGTATAGATGTGCATTTAAATATTTTAGGTTGTAAAAATTTCCACTAATTAATAATTTAATCAAACTAACTCAACTAAATAATGATACAATATATTGGATAACATCATATACATTGCTCTGAACCAATGGTAAGTAGCTAAAGCACCAAAAGTACCTAATAGAAATCAGAAACAACGACGGATGACGGTCATCAATCATGATATTCTATCAATAAGTACTTTAAGTAAAATGTTGTCCAATTCGGAATTTTTTTCTATAGCAAACGGTAACAAATGTTTATTTAAAAGTAAATAGACATGGGTAAAATTGCATAACAAATTTAAAGACAAACACAGCATGCTCTATTAATGATGTATAATCGTAAAAACAAGAAGAAATCGTCGAAAAAAACGTCGGGTGTTAATTATAAAAGCTTTTTACATTGTTTTTGCTTTGTAGAGTAGCTATTTCTTATATTTATTTATATAATTATCGGATTTATCCAAATAAAAGTTCAATGAGATTGGTCACCTGAGAGCTAATAAATGTAATGTCTCTTAGGTCTGTGAGAAATTTATCAGACTAAAGCAAATAAATAAATATAAATATTGGACAACATCACATTGCTTTGATCCGATGGTAAGTAGTTAAAGCACTTGTTTTACAGGAATCATAAACAACGACGGTTCCACGACACCCAGACCCGAAACATAGCATAAAATAAAAAGACAAACGTGACGTATCATCGTGTGTGTGTATAAACTTTTTTCAGTAGCATCGTGCCGTTGAAGGCAGACCTGAGTAACCGCGAGCGAAGCGAATGTGCTGCAAATATAGTAGTGGGCTAGTTTACTAAAAAAAAACGAATTAGTCCGTTAATTGGATTAACCGAAAAATATTGGACACGTATTTTTTTTTTCTTAAACAAAAATCGATGAAGATATAGCCCGTTAGAAAGTTCCGCGTAACGTCACGCCTTGCGACACTTTTTAGCACGGCGTAACGTCACGTGCTCTCATTCCCAAACTTTATCTTCGTCATTTTTGTTTGATTGACAATAGACAAAATATGGGTCCAATATTTTTTGATAATCTAACTGACGGACTAAATAGAATAATATTTTTTTGACCTAGGAAACTAGCCTATTCATAACTGGTATTAACTAGTATGCTCGGGGCAACACGCAATCTGCCTCTGATTTAATTAATCATTGATGGTTTATACAGGGTGGCCAGAAGAGTGACGTCCACAATTTTTTTTTAGGTGCCTCGTATTGAGAGGTATCTGAATCACCCCTATTTATGTTCTACGATTTTTCGTAGTTTAGTAGTCTTCTGTCATGATTTTAATTAAATTACAATCAATTGGTAGTGTTTCTTACGTACTTGGCAACACTGCTCAACCCCGCTATTGGTGACGGGCAAAATACGGGGATGAGTGGTGGGGCGAGACAAGCTGATCGAACGAGAGTTGGTTACTCGAGTGAGTTGCTGTTTCTTGACCGTCGAAGAGATAAGTTGTACTTACCTACTCTGTGACCCTTTTGGCAGAAGTAAAAATCGTAGAAAGTGGAATAAAAGTTATTTTTAGTTGAATCTGTGATTTTTTTATACTTTTTTTTATCTATTTGGCCATCGATGCATGTCCAGCTGCCGACGAAATTCTAAATTGCTCGATACTAGTCGTTCAGATGGCACACTATTAACGATTGTGTATAGGTACCTGTATTTATAAGGACGTGTCGACATTAGCATGATGTTCTCCTTGTTTATTATTTTGTTAAGTTTAACTTAATAATTAAACAAAGGAACCTGTTAAAATAGTATAATTTTGTTTTTAGGTTCAAAAAGTAATGGCTGTTTTTTTTGTAGCAAAGACATTTAGGTACGTGTCAAGCAAATACTTGTTGGATCTCAAAAAACCTATTCAGGGTTTGCCATTCATGTTATCAGCGATGAATAAAGAGACACTGATTTTGGAAAATGTATTTGCTGTACCTACTCTTACTCTTAGGGTACATATGGCTCTTACATATGGTAAAGTTTTTAGAAACTTTATCTTATTAAAAAAAGGAAATAAAATCTAGTAATCTAACATTAAAAGCCAAGCAGATTATAAAGAAACTTTCTATTTAAAGGAGGTAGGCATAAAACGGTCAAATCGCCCAAAGCGGGCACTCTCTTTAATTTCGTCGTCTCCCAGTGAGCCTAGTCTCCGCCGCATACCTCGCGTCAGTTTCCCGGTTCACCTGCGCGCACGCAGTTTTGCGTCCGACCGCAAAATATTTTTTTACGTTGTTTTGAAAAGTATTGCAAGGTATGTTACTTATATCTGTTTAATATTTTTCAATTGTCGTTTAGCTGTATTTGTGATTTAATTGTCGAATAAAAAGTGTTTATTTAGCTGTAATATGATATCATTAGAGCCACGTGTTGTTTAATTTAGAGGTTACGTTAATTAAGATTTTAAGTTAATTTAGAGGTTAGATTACTGAATTAATCATTAAAATGGCTCCAAAACATATTTTAATCAATCGATTTAAACTTGACTTTCAAGGGAGTGAGGAATAAAAAAATGGAGTAACAAACATTCTGGCAACATCCAAATTCATAATCTGCAAGCTTTTTTGCGCCCTAAGCATTATAATTATTATAGAACGCAGTTCTCGTATTTTGCTTAATTAACTTTTTAAGGCGCCTGCACTCTAAAGTATAGGGTGATTGGTAAAACGATACATTCCTCTCAGGAGGAGAGGGAGTAATATTGCAACAACTTTTGTTAAATTATATACACTACGAAATCCTAAAGTAAAAATATCATTCTACATACTAACTACTTACATGATGAGTTGATAAGATTTGTTTGGGAAGGTGCAATGAGTTTTTTTAAACATTTCGACGTTAGTTGTTGAAATTATGCTCCCTCTCTCACCTCTTAAGTACAACGGTAGAATGCTGAAAATAGGAATGGCCGTATAACTTATATTGCCATGTGGAGACGGCCGTAAAGAATACACTTCCCCACCGCCAACAGGGGGCGTGTCGTAAGACTGATTCCTGTAGCACAAATCGGGCAGCAGCGTCTTGTGCGAAATCTTATAAAAACTGCGCTCGCCAACCTGCCTGCTAAGCGTGGCGAGTACCTATTGGCAATCGGGGGGATTGCCCTCTCTGATGATAGGTCACTGGGGGAGGCCTTAGTTCAGCAGTGGACGTCCTATTGCTGAAATGATGATGATGATGTAAAGCTTAGGTACCGTGGATGGAATAGAACTCCTCATGGAACCATGGATGGATGGAATGTTTTTTTTATAGTTTTCCCGTATTCTAGACTCTATTATAAACCACCATCATAATTTTGCTCGTGTTGTCTTACCACACAATACAAGGTGAGTATTTAGACAAGGGAACCGCTTAACATGCTTTACTTTCATTATAGCATAAAAAACCAAGAAAAAAGATTACAGTTCAATCATCATTATCATCAGTTCAGCCAAACATCCACTGCTAAAAGCTTCCCCCCCCCCCCCCCCAGCGACTTCCAGATTGGCCGGTTGGAAGCGGCCTGCATCCAGCGGCTTTCTATAACCCTTACCAGGTCTTATGTCCATCTTGTTGTGGGTGGAAGACCTACGCTGCATACAAAATAGTATAAATTTACCTCGACAATGTATAGCGCAACATAAATAGATTCATAGAGAGACGCTTATTTAAACGACAAGAGCGCATGGACTTCATAACTAGCCTAGCTCGCACTGACTACATGTCTTTGTATTTAACTTTCCTGTAATAAAAACTATATTTTGGGTCCTTAAAGACCCAGAAGAAAGCCTATAATCCCTACGCTAATAATATACATGAGAGAGTAACTGTCTGTCTGTCTGTCTGTTACGCTTTCACGCCTAAAATACAGAATCGATACGTACAAAGATAGATTTAAGCTTGGGGAAGGAGATAGGCTACTTTTTCTCATGAATGAAAGTTGAACCGATTTTGATAACATTTTGTACGAAAAAGGCTAGTACCCTAGGGAAGGACATAGGCTACTATTTTTATTTCATCTCCTAAGCGAGTAAAAGAAGGTGTGGCTATTATAAATATCGTTGGTGACATACCGTATTCCACGCGAGCGAAGCCGCAGGCACAGCTAGTACTGAATAAATAAATTATTATTATTGCGCCTACTAGATGACCCGTTATCATATCACCTTAACTCATTAGGCATACGCGACCCCATAGCAGGCTTTAAATCAATTATCAAAGTATTTTATTATACAAAAGATTGGTACATGGCTTATAAAATTACATTGCTATTCTTATGAATGTAAGAAACAATAAAACCTACTGCAATGAACGCTTGTATTATAATACGAAAAACTAACAAAATACATGTCGCATCAATTATCTAAGAGCTACGCAGTACAGTAGTTAAAACCAGGGATCGGAAACCGATTATTTTACCAAGGGACCCTAACTGGAATAATAAAGGTTTTCGCTAAATTAACTATCACATACTCCAAATACCGACTTTAAAGCTATGGCAAACTTAGTTTAATGGTCAAATCTTTACAACTACTATCAAATAGTAGAAATGGGTCTTATACATTCTGAAATAAATATTAACCGGTTTCGATCCTTGGAAAACCAGTAAATTTGGTGCATGTACGGAGGGCACATGCACCAGATTTACTGGTTTAACTAACCACTACTACTTAATTATTTTAGTATTTTTACTACTACGGCAGAATATCATTCCCCGTCCTCAACAGTTAACAACTAGTTACAAACATTTGCTAATGACTCAACGTATGACATCTTTTATTGTAAAAGTAATAATGGTCATTTTGCTTTGAGCCGAGTTACGAACAAACTTTGTCAGCATAGGCGCGTGCGCTTACTTCCTGCGTAGTATACGCAGAGCAATGAGATAAATTGTTGTAAAAAACATTTAACTATTTTACTTAGGGCCGATTTTTAAATAGTTAGATTACTTTTATTTGAACAATAAGTTTGTCATTTGATAGTTTTCTTATTGTGTCAAAAAGTCAATTTTATTCGCCGAATAAAGTTATCTGGCGATCGAAAAATCGGCCCTTAGTATTTTGAAGCTAGAAATAAAAATAAGATTGAAATTAAAGAAGCCTATATATTATTATTATTTACTTTTAATGAAAGATTGTTGTTACTATTTTATATATAGTTTTATTATATTACATTACATTATATTATAATTTCTATTTTATCAATAAAAAATACTTAATATAAAAACTAATATTATTTTGAAATGTTGTTTTTTTATCTAAGAAGATCCTCAGTGCTATTGTAGTTATGTCCCAACAAGTATTAATTTATAGCTTTTTACAAAAATATAGCGAAAGGTTACGTAAGTTATTGCTCTAGAAATATTATTAGATGAATGGACCTAAATAGGAGAATTGGTTCCGTGCAAATTTTGTTCAGTTTTAACAGTGAAACGGGTGTGTAATGTTTTAAATATTATCAGTCATTTTAATGATATAATTTCATTTAATATAATATCTATTCTTAAAACAACTCACTTATTATAATAAATGTTTTATATAGATAGATAGATAGATACTTTTTATTGTACACCACACAAAACAAACAAATCACAGGAAAGTAAATACTTAGGGAATAGCACAATTTAGGCGGTCTTATCGCTGGAAGCGATCTCTTCCAGACAACCTTCAGGTAGAGGAAAGTTAAATTAATATTGAGAGAAGGTGAATCTGAGGTGAATCTGAATCTGAAGGTGAGAAATGAATCTGGTGAAGATATATTTAATATAATGGTTTCTTCCAAGGGTTGATGATCATGATGTTCTTCAAAATTGACAATTTAACTGGATTTGTATGTGGCTTACTATACAGCGTTATTTGTAAAACATCAACAACCATCTAGGGGCTGAGTCTAGTGCTAAAATACAACAACTTTTTCTATGGGACCAAAATTTAAATAGCAAAAAAAAAACACTTCGCGAACAACGCGGAACTGACATTTTATCTAAACTTTTTGTGTATACAATGATATTTTATCGGATGAGGTTGAGCTACTTGCGACTTATGAATATAAAGAATAAGGTCTAAAATCCTATTTTTACTATTTTAATCATTTTGTAAGGGATTGCAGACTTCTACGACTGCTCGCCACACCGGACTGACGAGGAAGGACTGACATATTAAATCGTTGAATGTGCAGGTTTCCCTGTGAGTTGTTAGTATTAAAAACCCGCTATTTTACTATTGGTTTACTCTAACTTCTTGTTGGATCATTATTCATTCGTCTAAATAAATTATTACCTACATTTAGCTTCAGTCTCTACTTTAGTTTATAACTGATATTATGTTCTGTGTGAATTAGTAGTGATTTAAAACAAAATGAGCGTATAAATAAAAATAAAAGCTGATAAAATATTATCATCTTAAAAATATGAAATACTGATTGATACTATGAAAACACGTATGTACTAAGCTGCTGGTTCCGATGACTTAGTGGAGTTACTGCATGTTTTTAATTACTTCTTAAACTTTTTACTACTTTACAGTGGTGGCTTAAGTAGAAGAATTACCTATCTACACTATTCTACTTACTTCGGTTTTCTTCAAACACCAAATTATTTTAAAAAATGGCATGCTGCGTTTTTAAAAGTTTCTGTGGGTGTGGTCAGCTCCGGACAGGCTGTCTTATAATTGGGCATATTTTATTGGTAAGTATGTTTTTTTCTATACTCTGTAAGAACCTATTGTCAATACTGACATGTCAACTCCATCGAATCATAACCATAATCATAATCAAGCAATGAACAATTCAGTGGAGGGTTGTTGGAACGTTGAGTCGAACGAAAAGCATGGTCGATTTATTTTAATGGTTTTTATTTATCATTTAAAGAGAAGTTGTGGAAACAGTTTTGTTAATAAAAATATTATTAATTAATATTCATTTACTAGTTGTCCCGGCAAACTTCGTACCGCCTCATTATTTTTTGTGAATTTGTGTTATTATTCTGCTACTCGGGGTGGAGACAAATCCAACAAATTAAAGATCATAAAAATCGGTCCAATCGTTCTTGACTTATAAATTGTCTATCCAGACTTTGTTTTAAATCAGGGTGTCCCGTAAAGACCACGACACCTTGTCACCATGCAATCTACACATTATTTTGAACCACTTTTGTTCTATGACTTTTTAAATATTTTATTAATTAATTTTTGCAACTATTGCTAACTAATATGCAAATTCGATGTTTGATAATTTTGTATGCAAATATTATGAATAATTTTTTTGCGTTAAAAAAATGTTCGATCAAAAGTTGTTCAAAATGTTGTATAGAAGGCGTAGTGACAAGGTGTCTTAACGGGACTATATACTAGCTGTCCTGACGTACAGACTTCGTACTGCCTTTTCATTCCGTTTTTTTGTTTCGTAAATTTTTCCGATGTTTTCATCGTTTAAATAAGATTTACGATCAGAGGGCCAATTCCCGTAATTTGACAATAGTCGCAATCCGGTGTCGATCCGCTCCCAGTAACATTACGATCCCAAACGGTATTCTCGTAAACTCAAAAAATGCTATTATAGTTCGTAATGCGACTGAAAATGGAAGAAACCAAAATTAGATATTTTTTTGCTCTGTTTTTAGTCTTAATGGGATAGTTTTAATAATTTTACGTCTAATTGAAAGTTTACGAGAATACCGTTTGTGATAGTAATGTTACTGGGACCGGATCGACACCGGATTGCGACAATTGTCAAATTACGGGAATTGGGACTCAGGTCCTTTTTTTTTTTCCAAAAACTTTTTTGTGTAAGGATGAAACTTCTAAGTATAGATAACAGCACGTCAATACCCTAAAACGTCAAATTTTCTCAATTGATATTGATCTCTAAGTTGAAAATCAATTCAATGACCTTCAACTTTTAGGGTAGGTTGACCTGCTGTTGTCTGTACTTGAGATATTAAAGTATTTGACATTACTATACATTAAGGACTATTTAACACAAAAACTGTAGTAAATTAATTAATTTGTAATTGTGTTCTAAATTTGCATGCTTAAATCTAATTAAGCAAAACATGTCTTAGAGCTTAATAAAAATAACATCATGTAACACCATGTTTTAATGCAAATAAAGATCTTTGATTGATTTGATTTGATTAAGTTGGTTACTGCGACCGTTCTCCAGATTTCAATTACATACAAGATTTTTTGGTATACATTGTGCTATTATACGATAATATTTATTGATTATTAACATTGATTTTCTTTTTTTGTAGGTATTAAAAGTAAAATGGCTGTATTTTTGGAGCAAGAACTTGTATGCCCTTTTGAAATTCACTCGTATTGATTTCAACGAACCCACATTAAGAACGACGCTTATAACTTGTGTGGTTGGTGAAATAAAACTGCTTTTGGAAATCATATTTACTATATTCTTACTTGTTGGACTATATAAGGTAAGTTCTTGAGTTGAAAGTATTTTATATTGGAGATGGCATGTGCCGTAGCCGAGAGGCAAGCATACCGGGCTTGGTGTCGCTATCTCTGAGGTTCCGGGTTCGATTCCCGGTTGGTCAATGTATAAAATAACTTTTCTACATTGTCTCGGGTCTGGGTAATGTGGTACCGTCGTCGTTTCTGATTTCTGTAACACAAGTGCTTAAGCTACTTATCATAGGATCAGAGCAATGTATGTGATGTTGTCCAATATTTATATAAAAAAGCTTTATTACTGCTTTTACTTTTAATTTACGGGTACACTATTCCTTGTTATACATAGCTATTCCTTATAAACTAACTAACTAACACTAAAGGTTTCTTGTTTAATGTGTGTTTGTGTTTTTACGCAACTAGCCTAAACCAGATTGAAACCATTGCAATGCAGGACAGTATGGCACATTTCCAATGCGAATTAAAATAAGGCAAACAACGATGAGTTAAAAAATATATTTAAAAGGAAACCAAATCAGATTTTTTTGAGTCAGTGCGAAAATAAACATAAAGTGGGCTTTCACAACACCCCTTAACGTAATTAAAAACTTCTTAAAGTCATTTACCAAACTAAATGCGTTTAAATGTTTGCAAATTCTAAGACTATAAATAACAATACTGAGGATGTATTTTATACAACTATGTACATGTATTTACCGGGTAATAAACAAAAAATAATAAAAACCATAACCATCTTCAAAACATTAATATTATTACATTATTTCTACGATCATTCTTATTGCAATGGCTAGCCATCATCTAGTTTAACATCTTTAAATCCATGTGCATGTGTTCACCTGGTCCGTTTGTTTGTTTGCGTTATGATCGATCCTGTTATACATGTAGTGGTAATATTTTATACCCTTACTATTTTTATCATAAATATATTGTGTACTGTATCTGGCACGCTCGGTGACCACATAAGAACCTAATGTCTATCAATGTGTATTTGTTTTTAATGTTTTTCTCATTAAGTGTTTTTTTTTTATAGTCGGTTAATATTTTTGTTTGTTGTTTCAACTATATCTGTCTACTTTAGTGCTAAGTTCTCCGCAAGTCGAATCAATAGAGTCCAAACAAAAGTTATCTGCTGAACACCATTTCCATCCCCCATTTTTGCACATTATTTAGGGTTAATTTAAAGTTTGAACATCATCATCTGCCTTTGGAAGTCCATTGCTGGATTTAGGCTAGCCTTATATAGGGTGAATGCCCCGAATACCCTTTTTATTCCTTTTATTAACTTCAAAAATCATAGAATTTTACCTATACCTACTTCAAGACAACATTAACATTTTTATTAACAGGTATTTCATTAAGATTGTAATGTTTCTGTTAATCCAACTGACGGACTGATACGATTTTTTTAGGAAACTAGCCTATTGCAACCACCCTGTACCTAACGCCGTCCTTTTGTGCACCTAATACCAGCTTTGTAGGGTCATACCTGCCAGCTCTGGTGTTGTATACATCACCTACCGAAAATTATCAAAACATCTTAGATTATATATTTTGTTTGGTGTAAGGGAGGAAAAGTAAACAAATAGCCATTTATGTAGAAGTAAATGATTTATTTGTATGTTTGGCATAAAATATATGTATGTATTATACATTCATACATACGTAATGTACACGTACGTAACATACGTGTGGAGTCCTGGAGTGTAGCCCAAGGGATGTTATATTTTTTCGAAGCTTCCCTAATTTTTGTTTTTCATCTTTTTTTTTAACGCAACGTCGATAATAATATCTAAAAATAATTTTAAAAAATTGTTTTTACTTACGAACTGAAGTAGACATAGATGACATCTGTTGAAAAGCAATATTAAACTAAATGAGTTACATCTCTTACTATAGTTTTTACAGTATAAATAATAACATATTTATAAAATCAAATCAAAATAGTCACGTAATGGTTAAGTAAAGTACAAGATCAATAAATGAATTTTCGGACTTAAATTAATATTATGTTTCTTGTACTTTACTCAAGTTTGTGGCATCCCTGTGTTATACCACAAGGCTGGCATTAGATTTCGAATTTCTAATTACAGCCCCCATCAATTCTTAATGACATAAAAGAAAAATCTTGTAAATTATTTAAAAAATACATTCGATGCTCTACTGATGTTGACAGATTTATGCCAGTGTTGTTAATTTTGGAATGTAGTTTCTACTTGATGTAAAGTTTTTTTTAACTAAATTAATCGTTATCACCTAAAGAAACCTTATTATCAAAGATAAACAGCAAAAAGGCGTGGACTGGTATTACGGGCATCCACCCTATAGAACCCTTCAGCCAGCGGCTCTAGCCCGGTTTCATCCTTGATCTTAGTACCTATAACTAGGTCGTCAGTTCACTAGGTGGAAGACTTGCCCAAGCGGCGACTTCCACTTCGTGGTCGCTACATGAGAACCTTTCTTCCCAATTATCCTATCTTGCCTATGTTTATCATCATCATCATCAACCTCTAGAAGTCATAGACCTCCCCCATAGAACGCCACACCGAGCAGCTCTGGGCCGTATGCATTCAGCGGCTGCCTGCAACCCTGACAAGATCGTCAGTCCACCGCGTGGGAGGCCTGCCCACTTCTTCCAGTTCGTGGTCGCTACTCGAGAACCTTTCCTCCCTAACGGTAGTCGGTTCTGCGAGCGATGTGGCCTGCCCACTGCCACTTTAGCTTTGCAATTCTAAAAGCTATGTTGGTAACTTTGGTTCTTCTACGGATCTCCTCCGGAAACACCAAGCATATATTTCTTTTTATGATAAATACTTTATGTTTCAGAACAAACAAGGTATCCTGCGTGCGTTCTACCCACCCAGCGCGATTTGCTTCGTAGTCGACATTATAATATACTGTGGGGGGGGGTTGGTGCGGCGGTGTTTCACCGAACGATAGACCGATAAACTTTGAAAGTTTTATTACAAACGCAACTATTCTGTTTAACAATGAGATCGATACTACTCCACGGAACACTACTCAAAGCCTTCAGTATACGACCTCCGCGGAGATGCGATATACATGCAGCAATGTATAGTGCACGCTATACGTCCTTGTCTCAACAAACTGTCTCAGCTGGTGTGAAAGCAGTAGTTTGTACATAAGACGTACCCTAATTTGGATAACAAACAATAATCATTCGGGATGTCTTATGGCTAGGGAAAATCGAAGTCCTTGCGCGGGTCAACCTACACCCAGCGCCATCTAGCGGTGTAAGTAGGAAACAGCTTCGCCTTGAGTAAACCTTACTGTTGGATGTTGGGTTGTTGTTGCAGTGTTACAGTCTCCCCCTCTGTCTACGCGGTCGACCCGACGAGTAAGACAGCTATGGTTGTTTTAAAACATCTATGGTAGTCTTATTGTTTCCGTGGTCGTCCCCGTTTCCTTATTGGTACAGAAGGTTTAGGCAGAGGCCCACTTCCATCGGTTTGAAATGGACGCAAGGCCGATGCGTGATAAATTCCAACAATCTCGTTTTTATCGGGGTTAGCAATCTCAAAAGAACTAGGACCATGACGACGTTTGATAATGTATGGTCCATCACGTCGCGGTGCAAATTTGGAGCTGAACCCTTGGCTAGATTTGCTGAGTGTGTGCGTGTCAACTAACACAGGATCTCCAATTGCATAAGGCGGGCGTGGTTTCCTCATCTTGTCTACATATTCCTTTCTTGTTTCCTCCTTCATCTCTTGTACTTCCTTCGCTCGTTTGAGGGTGTCTGCCAGTAACAGGAGTCGGGGAGTTATTTCAGCCAAAAAATGCTCGTCTTGAATGATTTGTCGGAAGTCATGCTCGACATCATCTGGAGTACGAAGGTTGCGGCCAAAAGTCAAATAAGCCGGGGAGAAACCCGTTGAGCTACAGACAGCGGTATTCATGGCGAACCGAATACTGGGTAGCTTATCACTCCAAGTCGTGTGGTCATCTTCCACCAGAATTGCCAGTTGCGTCTTCAGGTCGCGATTTCTACGTTCGACAGGATTGGTCTCCGGATGATAGACAGGGGTGAGCCCGTGGTGAATGCCGAGGCAAAATGTCAATTGTTGCATAACGCTGCTCACAAACTGTGTGCCATTATCGCTAAGGAAACGACGCGGAGTACCATATCGGAGGATTATCTCGTTTAGTAGTATTTTTGCGCATTCTTCCGCGGTCGCATATTGCATAGCAAACAGCTCAACCCAACGTGTGGCAACGTCTTCTATGATAAAGATCCAACTATGGTTATTTGGAGTGCGAGGTAGAGGGCCAAAGAGATCAAAAGCTACCACTTCAAACCTCTGGTTACTGGCGGTTGTCTGAAGTAATCCTGATGGTCTCTGATTTGACGCTTTATAGCGCTGACACTGCAGACACTTTCGTGCATAGGCTTCTATCTGACCTCTCATTCCTTTCCAGAAATATCGGCGTGTTATTCGTTCGATTGTTTTCTCAGCGCCGTAGTGTCCTGCCGTCGCCTCGTCGTGATAAGTTCGAATAACTTTTTCTTGCTCATGTTTGGGGACTATCAGCAATCCGTTTTCTCCCTTATTATCCTGATCATATCGATACAGCAGCCCATTGCTCATAAAATAGCCCTTTCTACTCCAGTATTCCGCATCTTCCTCGATGTCTCCCTCTAGACACTTAGCTATTTTGACTATGAGTTCATCTTTGAACTGCTCTTCTCTTATTTCCTTTTCATCCTTTCGAGGCATATCCACAGCAATTGTGCATACACCACAATTGTCTTTTGTATCCGAGTCGCAAGTAGGGCGCGAGAGTAAGTCAGCAACAACATTGGTTCTACCAGTTATATATTTGATAGTGATGTCGTAGGCTTGGAGCTGTAGAGCCCATCTAGCTAGTCGGCCTGTTGGAGATTTGAGAGACATAAGCCACTTTAGCGCCTGATGATCGGTCAAGACTGTTATTTTTAAGCCTTCTATATAGCCTCGAAATTTGCTGAGTGCCCATACTACTGCCAACGCTTCTCTTTCCGTGGTATTATAATTGCGTTCTGCCGCAGTCAAGAGTCGGCTCGCATACTCGACCGGATGCTCCTTCTCCCCCTCCCCCTGTACTAGAACTGCACCGATAGCGTAGTTGCTAGCGTCGGTCTTTAGGGTGTAGGGCATAGTCACATCGGCCTGGGTCAGCACTGGAGGACTAGTCAGTAGCTTGCGCAGCTCTTCAAATGCTAGCTTTTGGTCATCTCCCCACGTCCATACAGCGTTCTTCTTAGTCAGACGCGTGAGGGGTTCAGATACTTTGGCAAAGTTGGGTATGAAACGCCTATACCATGAGCACATCTGGATAAAGGACATCAGATGTTTCAAATTTCGCGGAGGTGGCATCTTGAGTATAGCGCTGGTCTTTTCTGTGTCTACTTCCAAACCATCTGAAGTAATATAGTGACCCAGGTACTTTATCCGTGAGCAACAGAAACTGCATTTTTCTTTGTTTACAGTTAGGTTAAACTCTTTGAGTCTATCAAATACCTGTTGAAGGTCTCGGATATGCTGCTCACTGGACGGCGAGAGCACAATCAGGTCGTCGAGGTAGATCAGGAGCCTGATGTGACTTAGAGTTATACGAAAGCGATCCATCATTCTTTGGAATGTCGCTGGAGCGTTTCGTAATCCAAAGGGCATCCTTTTGTATCGGAACATTCCAAATGGTATGACAAATGCTGTTTTGTCCATATCTTCCTCCTTCATTTTTATCTGCCAGTAGCCTGCGCGGAGATCAATAGTGCTCATGTACGGCGTTGGTTTAGTACTGTGGAGCAAATCGTCGATGCGAGGCATTGGATAGGCATCAGGGACAGTCACGGAATTCAACCGCCGGTAATCGATACACACCCTTATACTTCCGTCTTTTTTAGGTACCATCACTACAGGTGAGGCCCATGGGGACGTACAAGGCTCGATAACGTCTTCCTGTATCATTTTCGCTATTTCTTTCTTAAGGATATCACATTTGATAGGCGACAAACGATAGGGTGGGACTGATATGGGCTTGTGGTCCCCGGTATCGATGGCATGTTCCACTTCATTTGCTGGGAATCCATTAGGTTGAAATACGCTTTCGTTTTGTTCGAGGAGAGACTTCAGACTAGGATGCTCAATATTTATAGCAGCTATGCTCACAGTAGGAAAGAGGTCCGAATCCAAGGCGTCCTGGTCATAATCACAAAGACTTTCCTGTGCATCTTGGTAGAGTGCGTCCATAACGGGTGAATACCCGTCAAAAAGTCTAGTGCAATGTCTTTTGTCGTCTGGATAAGCAGCACCTTCTTCATCCAACTTGAACTTGAGTGGTCGTGTTTTTTCACCACCAGCTTGTGCGTTAAAGGTTTTTGGAACTTGTGCAGTTACTGAGGATAGTGTTTCGGTAGTGGTTATTGAAGCTAGATTGACATTTTCTTGGAACGTAACAAAACCTTCATCATACAGTTCCATCTCTATATCCGGGTTTTCGAGGAAGTAATAGGTATTTTGCGGAAGATTCAATACCATGTGCGAGTCTTGCAGAAAGCCGACACCAAGGAGGCTATGATTATTCCGCGATTCTGGAAAAACTAGAAATGTAGTCAAGATAGACTTGTTGTGGAATTTGACCGGTACCCTTGTTACTAATACCTTCTGTTTTTTCTTAATTCCGTCTGCCAATGTTACGCCGACATCCACTTCTTTAAAACGGTAACCTTTGCTTCTAAGTTGGTTATACAGGGCGTATGAAGCGATGCTTGTTTTGGCACCACTATCTATGAAGGCCGACGTAATAATACCGCCTACTTCAAAGTAAACCATAGGCCTGTCTCTACTATCAGTCGGTGTATCGACAGCGCAAATTCCAATGTCACTGGCTCGTCGTTCCTTGCTCTTATGACAGGTCAAACAGTTACTGCGAACCACTCCAGGCGCGCCACAGCCATAACAACTAAATTTTGGCGTAGAGGGTGACGGAGCTTGCGTAACCGCTTCTACCTTGTCGGAGGGATGAGATTCGTTTACAAACTTTTTGTCTTCTGCGAACTGCTTTTTCCGACAGGTTTCGATAGTGTGACCAAGGTTTTTGCAAAACTTGCATCGTTTCTTCTGGTTCCCTGGCTTTGATACAGGTGGATTTACTTCCGGTGCAGCCACCTTTTCCAAAAAGACATGTTCAGCAGCTCGAGCTGATCTTATCAGGTCTTCGAACGTGTGGATACTGCTACGGGAGATTTTATCCCGAATTTCCAGACTAAGGATTCCATAAATAATATCCAACTGCAGAGTTTCCGTTAAAGCAGGATTCGACAGCTGAGAGAACAAGAATCTCTTGCGGCGGATGAAGTCCTCAGTTGATACACCCTGTCCTTGTTTGATTTGAGTGATCTCGTGAAGTATGAGGTAAGCTTCTCTCTTAGGCGCAAAGTTGTCTCTAAGGCGTGATTCGAACTTATCCCAGGAGTCTACTTCGTTCTTGACACCCTGCCACCATATACCAGCTTCATCTTTGAGAAGAAGCGGCAGTTCCTCTAAAGCGGCTTGATCGGTGATATTCTCTCTGCGCTTGAAGATGTTCACCGCAGACAGGAATGCTTCCACCACATCGCTACTATTGCGTCCATTGTAGCTGTAGTTACATGTAGTAAAAGACCCTGAACTTGGTTGTGGTGGTCTGCTCGGAGTTAGTTGCGTCACTAATCTTTCGAGAATATCTTCAGTTAATGCGTAGAGTTTAGTTTGTTGAGCCATTTCGATAGTAGTTACGCGTCCTGATTTAGTGACGTAAGTTAAGGGATCGAAGTACTCTTCAAAGTTGAGTTCGTTTTCTTCACTCATCTAAGTCCAGCGTTCTTTTAGAAACACCGTCCGTGTTATTCCTCGACGTTTTGCAGCTGTTTATGTTTTGACTCGAGGCCCAAAGTTGGAGCGCCAATTGTGGGGGGGGGGTTGGTGCGGCGGTGTTTCACCGAACGATAGACCGATAAACTTTGAAAGTTTTATTACAAACGCAACTATTCTGTTTAACAATGAGATCGATACTACTCCACGGAACACTACTCAAAGCCTTCAGTATACGACCTCCGCGGAGATGCGATATACATGCAGCAATGTATAGTGCACGCTATACGTCCTTGTCTCAACAAACTGTCTCAGCTGGTGTGAAAGCAGTAGTTTGTACATAAGACGTACCCTAATTTGGATAACAAACAATAATCATTCGGGATGTCTTATGGCTAGGGAAAATCGAAGTCCTTGCGCGGGTCAACCTACACCCAGCGCCATCTAGCGGTGTAAGTAGGAAACAGCTTCGCCTTGAGTAAACCTTACTGTTGGATGTTGGGTTGTTGTTGCAGTGTTACAATACATTTTTAAAATAATTTATTTTGGCTTTCACATCTACTCTGTTGAGGTTGGATTTTTAGCAGCATCCGCAATTATCACTAAATGTGAGTATTACAGCTTTCTTAGTCAATTTACAAATTTCACTTTTGGTTTTTGTTGCAATTAAACGCTTTTACCTACACTAGGGCACCTTAGCCGCGTAGTGTGAAGGCACTCTTAGGCGCTATGCACAAGGAGCAACTTCAATTGACACAACTGTCAACTTTTTAAGCAGTTCCGGTTGCGCTGACTAAAACCAGCAATCGAGGCTTACGTAGTTTATGGTTGCGGCAATATTAAATTAAATCAAAATCTGTAAGTCGATAATTTGCCGACGATACATGTTGCCGGTTGTGCAAACCAGCCTCCCTAGCATGAGCACCAAAACACGATGTGATATAGCGGTATATCGACACAAACTATAAAAATATGATAGATATAGCCGCCATGTTGAATCGCCGTGCTGGTGACGTCACATATTATAGTCGCTGTGTCGATAAAAATTCAACAGTAGTAGGCAGTACAGTAACTCATTATAACTTAGCTGGTTCAAATTTGTCAGTCACTAGTTTGGGCAATTTAAATCACCAATTGCAGCAACTGGAAACAGTTTGCGATATCCCGAACTCGCAACTCCTCTACGACCTTCGTAGCTGAGAGGCGAACATACCGGAATTGGTGTCGCTATCTCTAAGGTCCCGGGTTCGATTCCCGGTCGGTCAATGTAGGAAAATAACTTTTCTCTACTGTCTCAGGTCTGGTTGTTGTTTCTGATTTCTGTAACACAAGTGCTTTGGCTACTTACCATAGGATCAGGAGACGTATTTTTGAAGCATTAGAATTGAATCTTGAATTCCAACAGGAAAACAATTCGTGTATGAAAATTGTGTCTATTGCTTCCGATTTGACGCATTTATGAATTACTTGAAATAGGTGTTGCTATTAAATTGAAATCTTATAACTATATTTGTTTGACGCAGAAAATACTATAAACCATAAAGCAAAAACTCATTAACGAACGTAAATAAAAAGTTATTATGTCAAATCTCTGTCAACCATAGTAATATGTTTACTGGTCAATGTCATTCTTCGGTACTTTCTACTAGTAGAAATCGAAAAACGAGTACTCGTAGCAGAATTCACGAAATGAATTTTCAAAACTAGTGATTTTAGGAATTTGTATGCGAATCTTGCGATTTCGTATTCGGATTTGAATGCGCATAATACGTCTCCAGAGCAATGTATGTGAAGTTGTCCAATTTATTTTATTTTTTTTAACTAGGGTTGCTACTTTTGCGCAGTTGCTCAAATTTACATGAAAATTGCTAGTTGCGAGTTTCTGATTGCTGCACCAGAAACCTAAAAGCTGTGCGCATATCGCCTTACTCAACACTTAATAACATAATTTACATACGTTCCTGAAAAAGACAATAATAATACTTATTATTTTGTTATACTATTCCCAGTTTTAACCCTCTACTTCTTGCTGCTGGTACGCAGCCACTACCATCAGAGCGGTGACACTGGCAACACTGGGCTACAGCAGCACTCCGGATCAATCCAAGTTGGGCATACATAATCCGTAGCTGTATATAATATTCTATATTTATTTTAATATTATAAAATCGAAGAGTTTGTTTGTTTATTTATTTGATTAAGCGATCTCAGGAACTACTTATTCGAATGGAAAAAATATTTTTCTGTTGGATAGCCCATTTATCGAGGAAGGTTAAAGGCTATCTAACTTTACGCTACGACGAATAAGAGCGGAGCATCAATGATAAATGTTGCAAAAACGGAAAAAATATTCCTTTTGAGAGTTTCCGTTGCGTGCGCTGTGTATGGTTAAGCGGCTTAAAACATAATATGATGACGGAATCGTCCCACTTTTTTTTTCAACCTATTTAATCCCACTGCTGGAAAAATTCTCCCCCAGACTCTTCCATCTATGTCTATCTACCGCCAATGGCTCCCAATCCCTCGTCAGGTTAACCAAATAGTTACACCATCTTTGATAATATAACACTTGAAAATCGACTGCCTCAGGTGGGACTCGAACCCACGTCTCATCGCATGCCGTGTTATATTATCATAGATATAACAAGCATGTCATTGCTAAAAACAAAATTCACACCATCTTGGGTCTACCTCTTCGGCGACAGCCGTCTGTAGGTACGTCTACCGATCGAGTGACGATTTGGGCCCACCTATCCGTTTGCATTCTACACACGTGTCCTGCCCACTTACACACTTTAGCTTTGCGGTTTCCCCCTTCACATATGGGACATCGGTTTTTGAGTGGATCTGTTACGGATTCTATCAATCATTTTAACACCTAGTATGTTCCTCTCCATAGCCCTTTGGCAAACTTTGAGTTTGGACTTTTGATTCTCGGTCAAAGACCAGAGGCCCAATTCCCGTAATTTGACAATAGTCGCAATCCGGTGTCGATCCCCTCCCAGTAACATTACGGTCACAAACGGTATTCTCGTAAGCGTAACGGGTACGTAACGGGTCTAGACGACACACAGCACCGTCATGCCAAGTTTTGACCCAGCTTTTGGCGTTTCCTTTAGTTTGAAGGTATTTAAATAAGTCTGTCTAAGGGTTGATTTTACCCAAAAGTTTAATTTTTGTAGATGAAAACATGCGATGTAAATAATAATAAATAAATAATCGGCAGAAACCTTTGGCTTCCTAAATCTTATCAGTTAGTATAACCATAACCCCATACTTCTTGCTAGTGGTACGGAGCCGCTACCTTCAGACCGGTGACTCAAGTAATGCTGGTGTCGTCTACAGCAGCGTTTCCCAACCTTTTTTAGAGGCGAACCCTAACGCCAACAAACTTTTATCCGTGGACCCCTAAAAATACTCTGCTTTAGTACGCTCTTGTGGTGTCTGTTTACCTGGGGGTCTTGGTTAAGTCAGCAGGCTCCTCCATAGGGACCGCGGACTTCAGGTTGGGAAACCCTGATTTACAGCATGAACTCGGATATATCTAAATTATATTACTATTGTATAGTATTTACTTAGTTCTGGAATAGGTTAAAAAAAGATAAGTGTTATGACTTGTGTTAATGTAACGTGCTATTTATTAAGACGTAGCGACTTAGCAAAGGATGCGTAGTTACGACTATAACCTTAATAAAATGAAAATGAATACTACATTATCTATCGAATTCATGCCATTATATCAATTAACAACTAATGTTTACCCGTAAATCTGGAATTTTATTTGTTAACACAAGAAAACAGACAAAATCTTCGAAAAAACGTCGTGTGTTATTGGTAAACGCTTTTTATATTATTTTTACTTTGAAGTAGCTTCATAATTATTGATTTATTTAACATTCGGGTTGATTGACCCCGATATGATCAATGATAATAGTTTAGAGTGAGCGCTAATAAATATCTCTTAGATCAGACATGAAGAAGTGGATCAGACTAAAATAAACTCGAAATAAAACTCTTTTTTAAACAAATCGAAACACAAGTATTTTTTTCCTATTTTAATTGGTCCCAAGCAAAAAGTTTGTAATTTAACACAAGAGATACTTAGCCCTTATGAAGGCGTGCGTAATTTAAGTTCTCGATGTATATGTTACATCATCATCATCATTTCTGCCACAGGACGTCTACTGTGCTGAACATAGGCCTCCCCTATAGATTTTCCTCAACCAGCCAATCTGGAAATGCGGAGGCCTATGTTTATGTTACACCTTCTATATAGGTTGTTACGGTTTTCGAGCTCAATATTACGAGTATTAAACTCATTAATGGCATGTATTTAGACACAATTATGTAAGTAAGATAATAAGTGCATCGCGTGCATCAGCGTTTTCCTTGTTCGAGTAAATTGTATCATGCGAAGAAATCCTTTTAACGAGTCTTCAAGGTGAAAGTGATTACACTAACTTTATCACCAACTCATCATATACATTCCACCCATGGGATGAGCTAGATGTGCGTTTGTAATTTCCTATCAATAACGCGGACAGTGCGCCATAATAAGAAACTTCGATAAAAAATACAAGTAAGTATAAATCCACTATCGATAGTCTATCGATAGTCTATCGATAGTTTAGGTCATATCAAAAGTATTGCCTATCCAGCCTATCGATAGTATCTGAGCTAATACTTTCGATACTATCGATACTATTTTTAACCGACTTCAAAAAAGGAGGAGGATTCGTCGGAATCTTTTTTATTTTATTCAGCGATCATTCTTTACCACGTTAACCGATTTCGATAGTTCTTTTTTTGTTCAAAAGGAAATACTTTTGGAATGGTCCCATACAATTTATAACTATAAGACAATCATCGAAGATTGCTTGGACGCCATACCTCGCCAAATGATTTTTGTATATATATATGTTACCGATATCTTCGGCATTTGTGACCCATTTTTTATGAATTTTTCTTTATTAAACAGGTTACACTTCCAAAATGGTATATTGAAACTTCTAAAGTCGGAAAAACAAGCGATGAAATCAGTGTTCACCAGTAAGTTTGTTTGCACTCATATGATACGATTTGTTGAGGATGTCATGTATTACTAAAAATAGATGAAATAAGTAAATTTTATAAAAAAAAGTAAACCGACCTTAAAAAAACTAAAAAGCTAAAAAAAATATAAAATAATCAGTTACTTTTGGAGTAGGTGCAAACGAAAATATTCAAACTCTCATCGGCTGGCACCGCCTCCAAAAGTAACTGATTAAGGTACTTAGGTGTGTTTATACAGGGTTACATTTCACGGTAGTGCCAATTTTTCAGGGACCACTCAGAATCAGTAACTAAATGGATCTACGTAAAAAACAAACTCATTTTTTATTTATTTTTTATTCTTTCATTCTGCATTTGAAAAATACAATACGTAGAAAATTTACGATTACTCGATTAAATTGCACCGTATGTGTACTGCATGGCATGATGAGGTTCCTTCATGTTGGAGCGGCGTCGGCGTACGCCTGTAATTTCTGATGAATGACGGCGCATCTCGCGTTTTTTTTTTTCGGAATTTTTAAAGTATATTTTTCTACTACAGAAATACGACGACTGAAATTAATACGATAAATTAGTATTTTTGTATTGTTGTTTTGTATTGTTTGTTGTAAAAATTGAAATCCAAGATGGCGGCCGCTACAAAATGGCGGATAACGTAGGTTTTATCAATCCCATCAATATGGGTATCAAATGAAAGGTCTCAACAAGTAGAATACAATTTATTATGCTGTATGAATACAATTTACTATACTATTTATTGAAATCTAAGATGGCCGCCGCTACCAAATGGCTGATAACAAACTAAAAACTAGAAAATAAAAATAGGTAAAAAAACTTTTTAAGTTAAACGGTTTTATGTTAAACATACATTGCAATGTTTAAGATAAATGTACTAAAAACCAAAAAATAATAAAATAGATACAGTCGTGGGAATTATAAACATATGCATAGACTAGACTAAAATAAAACCGTGGGGCACGTCAATTGTCTACAAATTATCGACTTAATGTGCGATAGAAAAATAGTTTAATTCGTCGTTAGGCAGTTGGCCCGCAGACGGTGAGGAAATTACTATTTTCTTGCTCATGGAAATTCCAATAGTTATACACTCCATGTAAATAAAAGAGATGTTTCAACTAGTTTATCGTTGGACATTCACACTGCTGGCTGGCGAGGAATCGTTTCACTGCTCGTAGTTTGTCTTTAATCGACAAAACATATGATAAAAGTACTACTCGCTCACCACTATGAAACCCTAAAACTCGCTTATAATCGAGCTTGCTAGCTTGTTTCCACATTCTAGCCCTACTTATCACACGTCCATCGTTGTCGGTTGAACAACTGCCTAATTATAGTGTAACATTACAAAACAAACATTTTAATCAACGATTGTAGACAATTGACGTATTGTTCTATACACCTTATTTTTTAAATTTGGCACTACCTTGAAATGTAACCCTGTATTATTTATAGTTTTTTAGTTTTATGAAGTCTGTTTACTTTTAAAAATAAAATTTACTTATTGTAAGTATATCAATACTATTTCCTGTATAGCACTGAACAGGGTGTTAGGTAAAAGGTATATCAAGCCAAAACTAGCCCATGTTAACTTATGCATATAAATGCTATGGTGAAGTCAGTTTGATATCATCACATTGTTATTTTTATTTTCATACAAAACTTAATTCTCAAAATCCGATTTTTATATTTTTTAAAAAATAATGATATCAAATTTCTCCTTAACCATTTATATGCGTTATGTTAACATAGGATAGTTTCGGCCTAATATAACATTTATCTAACATCGATACTATTGATTGTTGATTGCTATTTATGATATACATATTAAGGCGACGGGTAAGGCAAGTGACCTTAAGCATTTAGCGTCGACTTGCGCGACATCTATTACGTGCCTAAGATAGTACAAATGCTTCTCGCAGACTAAAGATCCATCCTTTGCGCTCCTGTGCAAATAGATTATCATTGCAAGCAAAATATCCGCTCGTGGAAAGTAGGCACTAACAGTAAAATCCATTAAAAAATCTTATAATTCTTAATTTGTTGACTATTTTAAAAAATACTTCAACCTAAAGGCACGAATATTATAAATAACTAAACCAACTTTCAAACTAAATAAAAACGTCGTTTAAAATATAAATGTGTACATGACCGCGGTATTCGCGGTACTTTGAAATATTTTTTTGTGTTTACAAGAATTATAACTAGTATTTAGATACATCAGGAAAAAGTTCAACATATAAGTTACATGATATATTAATTTCCACATTCTACAGGGTGTAACGAAAAGGTGAAATAAAACTTTAAGGGGTTATTCTACGGCTAAATTACATCAACTTTTTCTATGGGACCAACATCGAAATCTCAAAAAAAAAATTTACGTTTCCATACAAACTGATGCCAGCTGGTCGCGTTTTGGTATGGGAAAGTGTTTTTTTTTTTTGCGAATTCGATGTTGGTCCCATAGAAAAAGTTGATGTAATTTAGCCGTAGAATAACCCCTTAAAGTTTTATTTCACCTTTTCGTTACACTCTGTATATCCAGTATTTTTTTCGCCAGAAAACTTGTGCAAAAACACCTCTTTTAAGTGTATTCTCCTTACCCTGCGCCTTAATATTGATAGTATTGCTGCTTGCTGCGTATATAATATTTATTTATTATCAATATAATATTTTACCCGCGGCCGCAGTCTTAGGCTCGGACTACATCATCATCATCATTTCAGCCATAGGACGTCCACTGCTGAACATAGGCCTCCCCCAGTGACTTTCTGATTGGCCGGTTGGAAGCGGCCCGCAACCAGCGACTTCCTGCAACCTTCCACCACCAGGCCAGGACCAGGTCGTTTGTCACCCTTGTAGGTGGACGTCCTACGCTGCGGTTGCCGGTACGTGGCCTCCATTCCGGACTACATTCATCCGGAATTTTTCAGAACTCCATACAAATCGGATCTAATCCAGGCTTGTCCGGAGCCGTTTTGTATGGAGTTCTGAAAAAATCTGGATGCATGTAGGCCGAGCCTTATACGGTTCCTGCCTGCTGCACCGGTGAGGAACTTCAGGAACCTTACGGGGCCAGCGGTGCACCTACGACTCTTTTGTCATTTTGATATCGTTTTCCGGCGAAGTGTCGTGTGTTATGTAAACATCTTACTTATTGGGCTATGCCAATCATAATCGCCTGAATTAGAGAACATCTCCGCTTATGATTGTTACCACTTTTGTTTGTTTGTTTTGTAACTATAAATTTACGGTTTTCGGACTTTTTGTTTGGATTTTTTTACCAGTAACTTTCTGTAAAATAATGTTTTTACGTTACGGTCCTACATAAATCCTTAATTTTTAGTAAAACAAATATAACACTTTGTATGCAGCCTTCGCGTTCCACTTACCCACGGATAGTACCAAATCAGTGCCCACGGTAGACTGGAAAACAATGGAAAACAATAGGGTTTTTTTAGTGGCAATTAAATAAAGATATTTAATGAAAATTAATTATGTTTCAGTGTCCCTACATTTAAAGGTTTAAATACAAGATAAATATCTGCTAAAACCAAATTTAGTGTAACAATGTCGTGCCTAGTGCTCAAAAGACGCTGTGGTCTTAAACTCCAGACAGGCAATTTCATGATTGGATATTTTGTATTGGTAGGTACTTTCTAAAAGAAAATCTTTTTTAAGTGAACATGAAAAAAGCAGGCAGATTAAATAACACATTGATACGAAATTGGTTACGGATTTAGAAAATAATAATAGTTTTTCTAGAGCAGCGATACTCAACCTTTGCCGTATAAAAAGTATGTCATTTTCAGCCATGGAATTAGTCGATGACATACTATTTTAATATATTTTCACCACTCAGCGCAAACAAATACATGAATACGTACAGAAATTCAAACTTACAAGCTGTAGCAATGCGAGGACGAATTTCCTTTTTGCATAATATTTGTTTAAATCTAATAATTTATATGATCGGACTAACTTACCTAGTGACGTCCGATCCTCAATTATGTGAAGTAATCTCGTCCTCATTGTGTACAATGTAGTACGCACTTTTTGCTACTGCACTGATTACAATCTTCAAAGTTAGGCGCGTGCATGAACGCGTCAATAAACTAAAAAATAAATAACCGGAACGTGCCCGCACCGTCACCTATCAATGTCATCTGTCACCTGTCAATGTCATTATTTCAAAGGATAAAACTGGACACAACTTTCAAAAAGAAGGGAAACTAAGTAGTATGTAGGTATTTATAGCATATAATCTTTTTTGTACTTTAAGGATTGATAAATACATACTAACTGGGTCGGGCTGGGGATAGGATGAGGACGAGATTACTTCACATAATTGAGGATCGGACGTCACTAGGTAAGTTAGTCCGATCATATAAATTATGTTCCATAATCTCGTCCTCATTGTGTACAATGTAGATGTTCAAAGAGGAAAGTTGTGTCGACAAAGCAATATAAACATTTATTATGATCATTTATATGATTTGCTAAAGTCTTCGCACATGATAAAACTTTATTTTATTAACTATCTATTGGTAGATGCTTAATTCAAGTTTTATCTAACAAGGATATAGTTGTTTGATTAATTCATTGGAATTAATCAACCAACCCTGTATATCGATACAACCCTGTATATTGATACAACCCTGTATATCGATACAACCCTGTATATCGATACAATCCTGTATGATGATACACCTTGTGTGATGATACACCCTGTATGATGATACACCCTGTATGATAATACAACCCTGTATGATGATATAACCCCGTATGCTAATACAACCATGTATATTGATACAGTCCCATCCCATTTGATGACACAAACCTGTACCTATTTTATACCATACAGGTGGGCCAAAAAATGTGTAGGAATTCTATAAAATCGAAAATAGCAAATTTTACTTTAATTGCAATACTCTTTTATTTTTGTTAAAACTGTAAGTCTTTATGAATTTATAGATTTGCTGGGACTGAGACTGATAATCCACCTGTTGTACACTTTTAAGTTTGTGCAATAAAGTTTTAAATAAATACCCCGCGCTATTAAGTAGGTATATTCTTTACGAATAAACTAGAGATCACGCAAACGAAATCGCGGGGCAACAGCTAGTTTAATAAGTTGTCATGGAAATGGAGCCAATGCTTTGAACTATTAATATCCGTCTCATTTATCCAGTAGTATGTAGTACATACTTAGTATATGGTTACCTAACAAGGTAAATTTATCGATGTGCAAGTAGGTAGTTAAGCTAGTATTTCTTCTGAAAAGACTTATTTTATTTTATATAATAAGAAAATCTAGTAACCTTTTAAGTTATCATTGTCTGTAATACAATTTTTTATGCAAATAAATTAGTCTTAGGTATTCTTAATAACTCCTGTTCAAGGTGTAGTTCCAAAGTAAAGGAAACTAAAAAAAATAATATGGATGTTTACTATCGCAAATTTTTCATTAATTATATGTTATAAATAAGGAAATTATATACAAATACTACTAGTATTGTTCCAGTAGGGATCCTATTTTGTTGACAATAGTTTCAACATTATTTTACTGAGAAAGATTGATTTTTACTCATCTTCTTAGAAAATCGTTATATGTGTTACACTTGTATGGCTGGAAATCAGTATGAGACTTCCTGCACTTTATGTGTGGATCCCTGGTAGGGGATATTAATAAGTTAATGAAAGTCTGAATACTTATTTATAAAAAGATTCAATGACTGGTCAATTCTTGTAAGCTAATAAAAAATAATAATTAAATAAGTAATAATTTACCAATACATCACATCGGATAAGATAGAAAGTTTACTCCGGCTCAAAATACTTGTAGCAGCCTTACAGCCTTAGTCCAATAACAAGGTAAGGCAACATTTATTGCCTGCATTGCCTTAATTATTGCCACTGATCAATGCCTCTATCGTCTCATCCATTTTTTTTTTTTTTCATTTTTTTTTTTTTTTTTCATTTAAGTTAAGTTAGAAATTTTCTGTCATTATTTATCATCTCCATTTTTGCTTTACATGGTAATTTAATATCTAATAAAATTATTTATACATAGACTTACATAGGTACTTGACAATCTTCAATTATAATTGTAAGATTCATGCCTTAATTTAAATAATAATTTTAAGTCAGTAGTATATTTTTTATGAAGTTTATAGTTTCATGGATACAATTTTAATTTTTTAATTATGTTTTAATAAATCATATTTTATTATAATCATCTATTTAAATATGAACCTTTGTTATCCACCTGGGATAATTCAGTTTATTTACTATCTTTAGTATCTTGATAATTTAATGATTGGATGATTATTTATCTTTGTCTTCAATTTTTGGTATCAAACATTTTCACAAATAATAAAATGTCTAGAAATATATGGTTTATAACAAAAATATATTAAAAATATATTTAGGTCAGATTTGAAAATTCAAGTTATCATTGGAATTTTGTGTCTAGTTTTGAATTTCTCTTACTTTTCCAAAGGTAGCAGGTACCTACTTAAAAATTAAAATAATTGGTTTTCGACCTTATGACAAGTACATAAGGATCAATTATGGTACGACATTTTTGCCTGTAAATAAAGCTGCATAAATCTTTCCATGGGTTTTTACTGACTGAAAATATTGGAATATAACATACAGTTACAGTTAAAAAAGTTTTTAATTATGGTAATTTTTATCTTGTTGATAACAAGGAGAATTAATTTTCCATTTCTGTAACAGTGACCTTCACTCACATTATTTGTAAGTAACACTCATCTTGAGTGTGTCTTTATTTCACTTGATGAAGACTAGAAATAATCTAACTAGCCATGGCGATCAGCTAGAATAATAACCTTAAGTCAGTAACAGTGTTAAATTTTAATTGCTTTCATAGATTATTATAGAATCTTGAGAATTAAGCTTGATACTATGAGAATTTAAGGTTTACCCGGTTGTAACCAGATCTAATATTATAAGTTACACAAATGGGATACCATATCAGTTGTATAGGAACATACAAACATGCACCAGCCAACATCAATTTGTCATGGTCTCCAAACAGGGAGTCAACTTCCCTGTATTATGAGGTACAAGACAATGTATCTCGCCAGGGTCATTCGACCAGAGTATCGAACCTGGGACCTTTTACGTTAAGGCACTTCACGAATCAAGTGGACTAATGATCTTTAAGTCACAGATATCAATTAGCAATGTCAAGTAATGTTTATTTATTTATTTAAGCTTTTTAGTAAAATATGAGAAAAAAAAAAAACTTAATATGGTCATAACTACATGAACTATTGGAGTAAACAGGTTGTTTTCTATGGTATGCTTTATAAAGTCTTGCCCTCTTGGGCCAACATCAAGAAGTATCTCAATTACTTGTGGTAAAAAACTTGTGGAAATCCACACCGAGATAAACCATCATTTGTAAAAGCGCTATTTATCATTGACTTGTATGTATATAAATGGGGCAGAATAAGACAAGCAGATCTGAGACCAACAGATTGTCTTGGTACCATTAATGGTTGCCAAAGGCCCAATTTGATAGTAACAACTGATGAAATTATTAAAAACTTAAAATCTTTATAAACAGACTGAAATTGTCTAGGTAAGTATATGACTTGTTTATACAAGACACAGAATTCCTTAAGCCTTCAATATCAGCAGGCAAAGGAGCTTCTTTCATAGCCTCCTTAGAGTCAAAGTGTTAAGTTGAAAAAATTACTAAGACGGAGGGCATTACCTCATGGTCTCGGTACCCATATTCTCCCTCCTCTCTTTTTTTCTTCAGTGGCATTCGAAGATATGTATCGTCTTGATACTTTTGTGTTCGACTATATTTTCAACTTCAATTAATGAAGTCGGTCTCTGGTCAACCTTATAAGATTTGCAGACCCGCAATATTATAACAAAAATTTTAAGCCACAGGCTAACCCCTCGTGAAAGCAAGTGGAAGTGTTATAATTCTGCTGCGAGACAGAAAAGAGGAATAATTGTTCTCTCGGTACATATGATGCGCTAGAAGAATTTTATAATATTAATAACTTACCTTATGCTATTACAGATCCTTTGTAGTATATTTCTGGTGCAACATTGTATCGGTCTCATGGTCAACTCTTCATGAAGATTAGAGCCATAATGTTACGTCTCAGGAGGAATCCCTCGAGGAGACGCTTCAGACTGAACAAAAACCCACTGGCCACTCCATCGTAAAGGCCAGTGCTTCTGTACAGAGCAGTTTCTGTGGAGTCATTCGGAGACATGACAGACAACTAGAATGAACATATTGATCACCAACGGCCAACCTCCCGTGAAGGCTCTGATGTCATTCATTCTGAGACATGAGAGACAACTAGAATGAACTTAATGATCACCACGGCCAACCTCCCGTGAAAGCTCCGATGTCATTCATTCTGTCTCGTTTGCGGGCTGAAGAATAACGCAACTCTGTCACACACACTCCTTGTTTTCATGATTAATTTCTGGCTGATTATATTGTTGGAGTGGAGGCCACGTCTCGGCGAACGTAGTGTAGGACGCTTCTCAACTCGATGGGCCGACGAACTCGGGAATATGGCTAGATACATTTGTATCAAAGCAGGAGATCGTACTCCTTGGCGCTCTTTGCGTCCTTCCCGTACGTCCAGCAGTGGGCTGTAATAGGCTGAGATGATGGTGATGGTGATGATATTATAAATATAATAACACTAAAGTTAGTGTGCTGTGGTGGTGATAGAAATCGTAGTAATCGTAATAATTGAGCCGAGGTATCGGTCCAACAATTTCACAAATTCAACTGACAAGTTTTGTTTTCCAGCCACCATACTTTTACACAAACATCACCGTATTTTCTTCTTGGTTTTTTGCATTTGTATGTAAGCTGTAAATCACTAATTAGTATAAAAACTAATTTATTCTAAATATTTATGTCTTCAGTGCTGTGTACAAAAAAGTACAATGACATTGACAGGTGACAGATGACATTGATAGGTGACGGTGCGGGCACGTTCCGGTTATTTATTTTTTAGTTTATTGACGCGTTCATGCACGCGCCTAACTTTGAAGATTGTAATCAGTGCAGTAGCAAAAAGTGCGTACTACATTGTACACAATGAGGACGAGATTATGGAACATAATTTTACAATAGCAGCCAGTAATATAAACTCAAACTCAAACTCAAACTCAAAATCTTTATTGCGTGTCACATGGGTTTACAGTTGACAGTAGTGGGGTTTAAGTACATGTAAGTAGTGTGAGGTTGTGTAATTTGAATGTTACCAGCACTATAACTGTAAGTGAGACAAAGAAAATATTGACGAGATATTAGGCACTTATTTATACGCTAGATGGCACCGGCAAACGTGTGGCGACGGCACGGCCTTGGCAACTGTGACAAGAGCGGCATGCAAAACACCTAAAGAAGCCATACTGTCATCGTCGCCAGCGAGTGAGGAAACGTGTTCGTATAATTTCAAACATGCCTAATTGCCGTAATTTGAATGAAATAAAAAGACAAACGTGACGTATCATCGTGTGTGTAGTTTGTCTTTTTTTTCAGTAACATCGTGCTTTTTATGGAAAAGTAACCGCGAGCGAAGTGAATGTGGATTGCGAAAAATCTGTCTGTTATTTGTCTGTTCTTATTACTAAATTCATTAAATACTAGTGTTCATTATTATGCTAGGGGGCACTCCAAATATTGACACAAGCAGTGCCGAACGGGGCGGGGCGATCTTTTTGACCGCAAAGCAATAAAGAGCGCGTCTGCCCATCGATGCCCGCGGCGGTCCGCGCCGCGGAGGAGGTACTCAACACATACGACGAAAGGAGGCGGTCAGTGAAGGACGTCATTCTATGGCTCGGCGCGGACTAAGCTAGCCGCCCGCGCCGTCTGCGTTAGTGTATATGTCGTGCTCAGGAGAAGTATTTTTGAATCATGCGAATTCCAATCCGAATACGAAATCGCAAGATTCGCATGCAAATTCCTAAAATCACTATTTTTGAAAATTCATTCCGTGAATTTTGCAACGACCACTCGTTTTTGTTTTCTACTAGTAGAAAATACAGAAGAATTACATTGACAAGTGAACGAATGTTTGACAAAAATTTGACGTAATAACTTTTTATTTACGTTCGTTAATGAGTTTTTGCTTTATGGTTTATAATATTTTCTGCGTGAAACAAAAATAGTTACAAGATTTCAATTTAATAGTAACACCTATTTCGAGTGATTCAAAAATGTCTAAAATCGTGAGCAATAGAAATTAATTTCATACACGAATTGTTTTCGTGTTCGAATTTGCGATTCATTTCTAATGCTTCAAAAATACGTCTCCAGATCGTAAAATTGATCATTTCATGATGTGTCTGATCATTTCATAGAATGGTGGTATTTCATGATATAGAACAGAACCGGCTGCCCACATTATGATTTGGTCTGGCCAGATCAGTGACACTCTGCGTTTGACGATATGAACAGCTAAACGCAAGACTACTTCATAAAATGGTCTAACATTAGGAATCATATAAAAAATCGTTACATTCTACCTACTGGTAAAGGCGATGTTGCTTTGTTTTTGTGATTAATCATCGCAGCGGACAAATACTCTAATCTAAAAAGAATAATAATGTGTAAATTGAAAGTGAAAGTGCAGTGAAATATCGTAACGACGCTAAGCGGTTTTTATGAAGCTACTCAATCAATGAATGCAACGTCTAAAAATCAAGGAATTCGGAACGTAATTCATCAGATTGACGTTTTAACGATATGTTACATTTTAGTTTGCCATAATATATCATGAAATACCACCATTTTATAAAATGATCGGTCACATCACATAAAGTGGTCAATTGTCCGCCGCCATGATTCGTCACAAAAACATAGCAACATTAGCGCCTCTAGTGATGTAATGATTTTACGATATGATCAGTACACTAAAGTTTGACCGTTTTATGAAGTAGTCGTGCGTTTAGCTGTCTATATCGTCAAACGCTGAGTATTCTTTGATCTGGCCAGACCACATTATGATGTAGCCAGGCAGCGGATCCTGATCTATATCATAAAACACCACCATTTTATTAAATGATCGGACACATCAGAGGGCCAATTCCCGTAATTTGACAATAGTCGCAATCCGGTGTCGATCCGCTCCCAGTAACATTACGATCCCAAACGGTATTCTAGTAAACTCAAAAAATGCTATTATAGTTCGTTATGCGACTGAAAATGAAAGAAACCAAAATTAGATATTTTTTTGCTCTGTTTTTAGTCTTATTGGGATAGTTTTAATAATTTTACGTCAAATTGAAAGTTTACGAGAATACCGTTTGTGATAGTAATGTTACTGGGACCGGATCGACACCGGATTGCGACAATTGTCAAATTACGGGAATTGGGCCTCAGGAAATGATCAATTTTACGATCTGGCCAAGACATTGACATTGGCATTGTGTTCTCTTTGATTGTTATTTTTTTACATAAGTTTAATTTTTTATTTAACAAAATAGTTTTAATTTTTTTTAGGTTCAAAAAGTAATATGGCTGTTTTTTTGTAGCAAGGATATTTACGTGTCAAGCAAATACTTGTTGGATCTCAAAAAATCCATCCAGAGTTTACCATTCATGTTATCAGCGATCAATGAAGTGACACTAATTTTGGAAAATGTATTTACTGTACTGTCACTCTTAGGGTTTCATAAGGTAGATTTTTTGTAATTTGTATCTTACTTAAAAAAAAGAAATTAATCCCATAAATTGAGAATATTATTTAACCGCCACAAGATTTATTTTTTTTAATTTCCTAAAACCTATAGACCTACATGCACTTGGCGTATCATGACAAATTTTTGAGACTCAGATGTTGGTAGAAAATCAACCTAAAAGAGGTTCTTAGTAAATTAATATACCCTCACAAAATATGAATAATTCACTTGAAATTAATTAGGTTTAAAAGAGTCATATTTATTGACTCTATCTGATTTTAAATGAAGGGTTTTTGTTTTTGATAAGTAGTGAAATACCTTTTCATTTGTTTCAGAAAAAACTCGCGTACCTGCGTGCGTTTTACCAGCCCAGTGCTATTTGTTTTGTGATTGATTGTGCAGTATTCATTTTAAAACAGGCATATTTTGGCCTCCAACTTACCTCTATTTCCAACTTGGTTATATTCATTAACGAGATTTTTACTATATGTGAGTAATTATGGCTATTTGGTCGATTTACCAAAACATGTTTGTCACTTTAGTAAATTTTCATGAAATGAGCCAGCTTGACATCATCACTATCATTGATGTGAGCAAAGTTCCTCTTTTCCCGTTCTCTATTCGTAGCACATTGTCACATTCCTAGTCGAGGTACAAAATAAATAACTATGTAGGTACGTCGAGGTACAAATGCCACTTGAACTGCCCTACACTAAAAGCACATGTTTTTTTCCTCCTCTCTCTACCTAAGGGACGTCTATCCTATCAATATCGATGTTAACCCTGCGAGACTCGAGACTCTTGCGTCTCGCAGTTAGTCAATCTGAGACATTTAACATCGATATTGTAAGGCAGTTCAAGTGGCATTTTTACGCAAGAGTCTCGAGTCTCGCAGGGTTAGTCTTGTTCATGCTTAAGTCTTGCAGGATCTAGTCTTGATCTTGGACTCAGTCTTACCAAAATGCAAGACCAAAACCCAAACTGCAAGACCAAGACTATTTTTGGGCATCACTAATTACGGCATTAACAGATAGCTTTATATTTAATTAATTTGAACTTTCGTTTCCACCTGGAGATTTTTTTTTCGTAATCTTAGGTACTTATGTCTTTAGATCTACTTAACTTAAACTGTTGTTTATTTTTGTAAACATAGAATAAGCTTTAATTCGTCGAAAATTATCGCGCGTTTGAAATGGTATTAATCTACCATCTTGAAGACGCATTTTTTATTAGTCGATAACTTGGTTAAAATGCAGCATTTGATGCCAAGAAGGTAACCTTACCGACTTGGCACCAAATTACAATTTTAAATTTAGTGGTCGATATTAGCAGCTTTTACCTAGTTATGTATTTAATGTAGACCACTAAATTTAAGTCCGAGAAAAAAAACCTACCTCATAAGTAGTAATAATAATAACATAAGTGATCATTCCTCT
Organism: Anania hortulata; assembly: GCA_963576865.1. Classification (NCBI taxonomy): domain Eukaryota; kingdom Metazoa; phylum Arthropoda; class Insecta; order Lepidoptera; family Crambidae; genus Anania; species Anania hortulata. The sequence goes on from OY756400.1 coordinate 8,068,029, forward strand.
GCGCGAGGTTTATTTCTGCCAATGTCGAAGATATTTGAAGTTACAATAAATAACGGATGTTACGTTTTACATGTTAACATGGATTCCGTGAAGGCTACTCTTCCCATAGAAGCAGGTTGTAGGACGCTATCGGGTCTAAAGCTACGAAAAAGCTAGTGTTTACGAGACAAGTCACTCAATGCGCGTTGAATCCAATGATATTTCAATAGTTCCAGATCTTTATCACTTCACCAAACATAAATTCAAATTCAAATTTATTTATTTGCATCAAACATGGTATATACAGTTCTTAAATACATTTTTAGAGTCACGTGTTAGGCTACATAAAGGAGCATGCAAATGTCGTTGCAAAAAAAACATTGTTGAAATGTCAAGAGCCTGTTTATAAATGAAAAATTAAATCAAATGTCAACGTCCAGAATAAAATGAATAAATGTCAAAAAAAATATACAATGATGTCCAATTTAATATTAATAATACAGATTTAATAAATAGTTCAAACAAAAAGTCCTCATGATTTGCTAATGATAAATGCAAGTTCAAAGTAGTTATATTATTAAGAACACAAACTACATCAAACTTGCACTCTAAAGTTCTTTGGATGTTAGATAAAAACTATTAAAAACCACCCACCCACCGAATCCTATCGATAAGTCCAGATATCTCTGTTTCTCCCCAGTATACCTACACCACCACACAATTTAGAACTGTCAAACTGCCAAGTTCAGCCTGACATGCCGTTTTTTAATTATAAAACGGCATACCTTTACGGCAATAAGTACCTTTATTTTCTAAAACAGTAGCAAGCTATGTATAACATATTTTTAGCTTAGTATACCGGTTCCAAGCTCTGGGTCCACTTGCTAGTTAGGTACTTATAAAATTAATGTAGGTTTGTAAAACTCTATTCTGAGTTTGATATTACAACCGCCATCACAAAAGTATTAATCTCAATATTACGGTTTCCAGTGATAACCCCCTACTTCTTGCTGGTGGTGCGCAGCCACTATTTGCAGACTGGAAATTAGCGCCATCTGCAACACGAGCCTGAAACAATTTAAAATAAGTATTGAAAGTTTATAGAATACTGATAAGATAAGAGATGCTGTGATGTTGTATATGTTTTGCTATAAATAAATAAAATGAGATCTAAGTATACCACAATAAATTAGATAACTGTAGGCACCTTTTTATTTTAAAGCTATCTCATATTCCGGAAACAAATGTCAAAAACAAAACTCTTTAATAAACGCATCCTAGCTCTTACGCATACTTATCATTCGAATCAGAAATGAGGAGATCCGTAAACGAACAAACGAAAGTTGCTGACATACTCCAACAGATTAGCAAGCTGAAGTGGCAGTGAGCGGGGCACATGACACGTAGAACTGACGGTCCATCGGCCGTGGAGCAAAAAGGTTCTGGAATGGCCGCGTACAGGCAAGCCATCGAGCATGTACTCGATGCGGCAAGCGCGCGTAGGACGTCCACCCACAAGGTGGAGAGACGATCTGGTAAAGGTTGCGGCTTCGCTGGATGCAGGCTTCGCTTTCAACCGGTCAATCTGGAAGTCATTAGGGGTGGCATATGTTCAGCAGTGGACATCCGATGGCTGAAATGATGATGATGCATATCACCGTGATTCTTGATAATGCGCATGAAAATTAATTGATTTACTTGACTTTTAAGGGGGTAAAAATTAAAAATAAAATCACTATAAATTTGTATTCTCAAAATAGCTCTACTTACACACCTAACAGTTTGGCTAACCCTCTTCCGAACAGCCTGTATAATACTGAATAAAAATTATTATTATTGAGCCTGTTTGGTAAACTTCGTGTCACCTAAATGTGCATTAGGTTTACGCGACCCCACGGAGGCATTATAATATATACATAATAGTTGGTTGAATTAATGTGCGGGTTTCCCTAAGAGTAGTTAGTAAAAAAACCCGCTATCTTGCTATAGTTAAACTCGAACTTACTGTTGGATGATTACGTCTTTATATAAATAAATTATTACCTACATTTAGCTTCAGTCTACTTTAATACAACTGATAATGTGTTCTGCGTGAATTAGTGGTGTTTTAAAACAAAATGAGCGAATAAATAAAAGCTGATAAAATATTATCATTTTAATAATACTGATTGATAATATAAAAACACGTAAGTACTCGTACATAAGGATTTTGCTTCCAATGACCTAGTGCAGTTACTATATGTTTTTCATTACTTCTTATAACTTTTTACTACTTTACAGTGTTGACTTAAACGAAGTGGAAGAATTGCCTCTAAACTTAGTCTTCAAACACCAAATTATTTTTAAAAAAATGGCATGCTGCGTTTTAAAAAGTTTCTGTGGATGTGGTCGGCTTCGAACAGGCTCTCTTATAATTGGGCTTTTTTTATTAGTAAGTATGTTTTTTTAAACTATATTTTATAAGAGCCTTTTGTCCAAACTTACATGTCAGCTCCCAAACTTCATACCGCCTTTCAATTATTTTTTTGGGAATTTTTCAGATGTTTTAACAGTTATGTGGCTATTCGGGGCGGAGACAAATCTAACAAAGCAAAGATCATAAAAATCGGTCTAGCCGTTCTTGACTCATGAATGGTGTAACTAACCCGACTTTGTTTTATTATATCCCTACTAGCTGTCTCGGCGAACTACGTACCGCCTCTTCGTCCCTTTTATCCCTTGAGTTTTTCCGTTGTTTTAAAGTTATTCTGCTATTCGGGGCGGATACAAATTAAACAAATCAAAGATCATAAAAATGGGTCCAGCCGTTCTTCACTTATAAATGGTGTAACTAACCCGATTTCGTTTTATATATTTAAGATAGATAGATTTACGATCAGGGTACTTGCCCGTACTTACCCGTACCCAAATCAGTGCCCGTACGAAAAAACTGTGCCCGTCGGTACTGTTTTTTTCCAAAAACTCATAAAATGCTGAAGTAATTCTTTCGTGCTTTCTAGTACTTGAGATATTATAGTATTTGAGATTACCTACTTTAAATAAGGTTAGTTAGTGCAGTCGCACCCAGATTTCAATCAAATATATGGTTGTTTTATACATCATGAAATGTTTCTAGTAACGATATTAATTTTTATTTTATATTCTTAATACAATGTGTGTTGCCCACGTTATTATTATTTATCGATCATTAACATTGACTTTCTACTCTTTTTAAGGTACTAAACGCTTTATGGCTGTATTTTGTGAGCATACAATTTTATAACTTTTTTAAATACTTCCGTCGGATTGATTTCAATTTCGATCCCAGGTTAAGAACGGCGGTTATAATGTCTGTGGTCAATGAAGTAAGACTGGTTTTGGAAGTCATATTCACTATAATCTTAATTTTTGGACTATACAAGGTAAGTTCTTGAGTTGAAAGTATTTTACTATTGGAGTGGAGATGGCGTGCCGTGCGTCTTTCTGTGAGGCTTAAACAGATTTATTGAATTTACGGGGAATACTATTACTATTAATGTACGGGTTTACTTTTCCTTGTTACATAACTGTAGTGTGTGTGTGCTTTTTACGCAACTACTGAAAACTGAAGCCTACTTAAAACAGAGAAAAATAAACGAGTATTTTTTTAATCTATAACAAAACCTAATCAGATATTTTTAGAGTCAGTGAAACAAAAAAAAACATAAAAGGCGGCTTACTTCCTTCTCGATCCTTAAACATAATTAAGAACTTTATAAACACATTTACCGAACTAATATTTTTTTTTAAAGTCGGTTAATATTTTTTGATGTTGTTTCAACTTTATCTGTCTATGTAAGTGTTAAGTTCTCTGCCAGACGAATCATTCGAGTCCAAACTAAAATTATCTGCTAAACACCATTTCCATTTCCCATTATTGCACATATTACTTTTATTACCCTTGATATACTTACTTTTTTTTCATCACCAACAATCAGCCTTTGGAAGGCCAATGCTGGACTTAGGCCAGCCTCATTCAAAGAACGCTTCAGCAAGCGGCTCTGGCGCGATTGCATTGAGCGGTTTCCCGCAACTTTGACTAGGAGACGTATGAACGTCGAATGACATTGACAAGTAAACATATGGTTGACAGAGATTTGACATAATAACTTTTTATTTACGTTCGTTAATTAGTTTTTGTTTTATGGTTTAAAATATTTTCTGCGTGAAACAATAATAGTTACAAGATTTCAATTTAATAGCAACACCTTTTTCGAGTGATTCAAAAATGCGTAAAATCGGAAGCAATAGAAACTATTTTCATACACGAATTGTTTTCGTGTTCGAATATTTTAATGCTTATGCTTATAATTTCTAATGCTTCAAAAATACGTCTCCAGGTCGTCAGTGGTGGTCTAGCTAGGGTGGACGACCACACTGCGTTTTCCAGATCGTAGTCGCCACTTGAGAACCTTTCTTTTTCTCTGCTTCCCTTCTTATTGGGAAAGAAAGGTCTTGGCTTGTGTTTATGTTTCTATGATATTGATTTTTATGATAAATACTTTATGTTTCAGAACAAACAAGGTATCCTGCGTGCGTTCTACCCACCCAGCGCAATTTGTTTCGTAGTCGACATTATATTATACATTTTTGCACTTGTGTTTTTTGGCATTCACATCGACTTTGTTTCGGAAGGGGTTTTAATTGCTGCCGAAATTATCACTAAATGTGAGTGTTACGCTTTCTTAGCAGATTTACAAAAAAATACTTTTGGATTTTGTTGCAATTGAATGCTTTTACACTAGGGCTTCACCCTGGTCTTCTTAGTCGCTTATTTGAAGCCATTCTAGGGCGCTAATATACACACGGAGCAACTTCAGTTGACGCAACTGTCAAAAAAGTAGTTTACGGTTCTGTCTTAAATCTATGATGATCTGCGTGCCGACGATACACTTTGCCGGTTGCGGAAACAAACTCGTCATAGCTTGTTCAAAGTCAGTTGCTAGTTTGGGCAAATTAGAATACCGATTGCAGCAATCGGACACAGTTGCGATTTACAAAACTCGCAACTAGGGTTGCTACTTTTAAGCGTTTGCTTATACTTACATATACAGGGTTATTTGTAAAAACACAATAACTTCCTAGGGGCTGATTCTAGTGCTCAAATACAGCAATTTTTTCTATGCGACCAACATTGAAATCTAAAAAAAATATTTACTTCTCCATACAAACTGATGTCAGCTGGTGGCGGCTTACTATGGGGAAGTGTTTTTTTTTGCTATTTCAATGCTGGTCCCATAGAAAAAGTTGTTGTATTTGAGCACCAGAATCAGCCCCTAGGAGGTTGTTGATGTTTTACAAATAACCCTGTATAAAAATTTAAAGCTAGTTAGTTGCAAGTTGCTGATTGCTGCAACAGGAACCTAAAAGTTGTTTCGTGTGTCTAGCGCCTTACTCAACACTGAATAACATAGTTTCATATGTTTCTGAAAAATATAATAATAACATTATTTTGTTATACCATTCTCAGTTATAACCTGCTACTTCTTGCTGCTGGTACGCAGCAACTACCATCAGAGCGGTGTCACTGGCAACACTGGGGCCGTCTACAGCAGCACTCCGAAACAATCCAAGTTGGGGATATATTATGTGTAGCTTAATATAATCTATAGTTATTATAATATTATAAAACTGAAGAGTTTGTTAGTTTGTTTGGTTAAACACGTTACTCTTAGGAACTACTGATTCGAATTGAAATAATATTTTTGTGTTGGATAGTCAATTTATTGAGGAAGGTTAAATAGGCTCGGTAGATAACATCGCGCTAAGACTAGAAGCTGAGCATCAATGAAAAATGTTGAAAAAAAGGAGAAACATATTCCTTTTGAAAGCTTCTACAGCGTGCGCAGCGTAAACGGTTAAACGGAAAAAATCAAAAACGATCGAATGGGCTAGTTTCTTAAAAAATCTAATTGGTCCATCAGTTGGATTAACAAAAATGATTGGACATGTATCTATTCTTTTCTCAATTAAACAAAAAATAATAAAGATATAACCCTTTATAGTTCCGCGTAACATCACGCCTTGCGACACTTTTTAACAAGGCGTGACGTCACGTGCTCACTATGATGCGCTTTATCTTAGTCATTTTTTATTTGATTGACAAAAGACAAAATGTAGGTCCAATATTTTTTGATAATATAACTGACGGACTAAATAGAACAATCTTTTTTTGACCCAGGAAACTAGCCTATTTTATCCCTTTGAAAGTTATAAAAAAATTGACTGGTGTCATGAACTTTTAAGGTGGACTCATAATAACTTTTTTATGGTAATCAAATTCGTTCTAAAAGAATGCATTATTTGATAAACAAGCAACAGACCGAACTCCACGCAGGCCAAGCCGCAGGCGGTTGCTAGTTACAAATATAAGTTTAAATTATTTTAGATGAGCTTAATTTTATACACATACTCGTACAACACAAAATAAAATTTGTTTCTTAGGTTTGGATTTTTATTTTATAACATTAGGCCAACTAAATGGAAACCGTGACGGACAAAAACAAATACCTATGGTCAGTGAAACGACTTTTGACATTTTAACAAAGTTTTAACTGAATAAAATTGTAACTGAATACTTATAACCTGAGATGTAACATTATTAACTTCTACCTACTAAATTAAACAAAATTTACAAAATAAAGTTTATCTTTTTTCAACCGACTTCAAAAAAGGAGGAGGTTCTCAATTCGTTGTTGTTGTGACTGTATGTTTTTTTTTTGTATGTATGTTACGCGATTACTCCGCCAAATATGAATCGCTTTTAATGCTTCTTTTTTTGTTTGGTAGATCATACTTCAGAGGTGGTCCCATATAAAATTTATGGAAATTGATTTAGAACTTTTTGAGAAAATCAACAAATACATACCCAGATAATATTTTGGTTGTGGTTCTTGTTACCTATCTTTGACAAATATGAGCCGATTTTAATGATTTTTGTTTTATTGAATTGCTTATACTTCAAAGATGCTATGATAAAAGTTTGCAAAATAAAAATCACCCCTAAGGATAGGAAAATAGGGGATGAAATCGGTGTTCAGTTAGTTAGTTCAGTTAGTTTAGGATTTATCATTAAAAATAGATGAAATAAGTAAATTTTATTTAAAAAAATAAAACCGACTTCAAAACACTAAAATGCTAAAAATAATCCTAACACTTAAGTACCTAATCAGTTAATTTTGGAGTCTGTGCAAACAAAAACATTGAATCTCTCATCGGCTGGCTGGCAATAGAAAACAGCTCATAAACCACAAATCGTCAAATTCTCTACTGTTTTAAATTGTTATTACTTATTTCTTTGTTTAAGACTTAAAGTTTTACACAAAGACGACCTGTCGTTGAATGTAAGGAACTAACTACCTGCTATTTCTGTTAGCCAAAAATTCAAATAAACGATTTATATTTACATCTATGTTTCGATTTAGGTATCTTGGTAAAATGAACATTTATCTTACTGGATGAAAAAAATAGATTGACTTGCAAAATACAATGACATATTAAATGTTAAAAGTAGGTACTAAATAACCTAATTATGTTGATAATAATAAAGTTTAAAAGTGTGTATATTTCTTAAGAGTCGCAGCAAACCCGCTTATCGTCTATAGACGGGTTTACCGCAGTTTATATCAATTCTTAGTTATCTACCTATTTTCCAGTGGAACATTTGTTTACTTTACTTGAAAAGCAAGGTTACGATAATATTTCAACTTTATTTAAAATTAAGATAAACAGAGAGGTCATAATGTGCGCGTCTGTCTCTATTATTTTATAGTCGTTAAAAATATAGCTCAATAAAAACAATTGAAGTTTAGCGCATTACGATCTTATTATCTGCCCGAACTATGGCGAATCGGCAACAGACAGCGAGTCCAAATCTTTGGACGTCACTTTTTTTTTTTTTTTTTTTTTAAACTTTATTGCACAAACTTAAAATGTACAACAGGTGGACTTAATGCCAAGGGCATTCTCTACCAGCCAACCTTTGGGTCATGCAGAAAGCAGGTAATGGGTGCGGTAAAGGTCCAAAATGCAAATTCAATTTAATAAAATACACATATATTTGGATAAATATGATACAATACACAAAATAAATAAATAATAAGTAAATAAACATACATACTATTAATAAAATAAGAAAAAATATGCAACTATGTACTGAAATATTTTTTAAGTTTATTTTTGAAAGAAAGTTTTGATTCCGAATGTTTAATATCTAAGGGAAGCAAGTTCCAGAGTCGTGCAGCCCTCACTGTGTACGATTTGGAGAAGTGGGCAGAGTGGTGAAGAGGCGTAAGTAGCTGGAGATTGCTAGAAGAGCGGAGAGAACGGTCATGGGAGTTACATAAGTATGTAAACCTATTCTTAAGGTAAGAGGGGGAGGATGGGTTATTGAGCACGGCGAAAAGGATGCCAAGAATTCTAAGATTCCTACGTTGACGAATGGGAAGCCAATTAAGTTTGGATCTATAATTGGATATGTGGTCATATTTCCTAAGGCCGAAAATAAATCTGATGCAACAATTTAACAGGCGATCCACCTTATCAGTAAGTGCCTCAGAGAGGTCAGAACAACAGGCATCAGCGTAGTCTATGATGGGTATGACAAGAGTCTGCATGAGCAAAAGTTTGGTTTTGAAGGGGAGAAAGAATTTCAGGCGGTAGAGACTCCTTAGACATGCGAATACCTTTCGGCTAACCTCGCTAACTTGAGCAGCCCAGCTAAGTGTAGAGTCAATTATAAGGCCTAGGTTCTTTACACTAGAACAATACGGGATAACAGTTCCCTCATATGCAACAGGATCCAGTAGTGCAGTGTTAATCCTGGCTAACAGTCTGAAACTACCGATGACAATAGCCTGACACTTCGTTGGGTTTACCGATACATCAAAATCACGAGACCATGAGGAGATGAAGTTTAAGCTTTCATTGATAATTTCAACCGATTTTGAAATTTCGCTGATATCGGAGTGTGCGTATAATTGTAGGTCATCGGCGTACAGATGATACGAGCAGCGAAGTTTAAGAGAAATGAGATTGATAAAGATGGAGAATAACAAGGGAGAGAGAATGCCACCCTGTGGCACCCCGGAGGAAACTTTTTGCCAGTCGGAGGTGGAGTGATCTGTCTTGACAGACTGCTGCCGACCACGTAGATAAGATGAAAACCATTTACGTACTGGAGCAGAAATATTTAAATGGCAAAGTACGGCGAGAAGAAGGTCATGATCTACTGTGTTAAATGCATTGGAGAAGTCTATCAAGACAAGAACAGTGACTTTAGAGGAATCCATCGCCTCCCGGATGTCCTCAGTAACCTTTAACAGAGCAGTAGTTGTGCTGTGGGCAGGACGAAAACCCGATTGATATTGGTTTAATAAATCGTTCTGCGAGAGATAAGCGGATAATTGTCCTAACACACAAGATTCAGTTACCTTGGAGAGAAAAGGTAAAATAGATATTGGTCGAAAATGGCTAGGTGTAGAAGGATTAGACACCTTGGGGAGTGGACAGACAATAGCTTTACGCCATAGATCAGGAAAGTGACCAGAAACTAAACAGAAATTTACGATGTGAGTGATGACAGGCGAGAGTTGCTTAATTAAAGGTGCTATCATAAGACGACTAATACCATCCACTCCGGTTGCTTTAGATGTAATTGTCAGAATGGTTTTGCAGATAAAATCCTCAGAAAGTGGGGTGAATGAAAAAGGTTTTATATCAGGCATGGGAAGTGAGGCTATATAAGCTAAAGTGTTGGTTTTGGTGGAAGCATTGAGAGTTGGTAGTTCTGTGAAGTGACGATTAATATCGTTCAGATTCGTAGAAATCGGAAGATCATCAGATTTGGACCTACCAACACCAAGCGATTTGAGAAATTTCCAAGCATTTGGAGCGGATGAATTGTGGATTTCATTGTGGATATGGTGACGTTTTGCCGCTCGTATCAACTGATTACACCGATTACGCGTTGTTTTATACATGGACCAGTTCAACTCAGTCCTATTCTTTTTAAAACGACGGAAGGCCTTGTTGCGATTGGACATTGCGGCGCGAATAGTTTCAGTTATCCACGGTGCCGGTGGTCGCCTTATGCGGACTGTGTGGATGGGTGCATGTTTGTCAAACAGTTCAAGAATGTTTTTGGTGAACAACTCCACTTTAAGGTCGACCGTACTTGCCGCCACAAGTGGTTCCCAATCAACCGACAACGCATCTCGCCGCAGGTTCTCAATGTTAATACGCCCATAACTCCTCAGCTGGACAGTCCGCGGCTTGCATTTAGGAGGTCGCAATCTGTAGGAGACATATAGCAAATCATGCCTGGAAAAACCAGGAGCTATCATTTGACCATGTTTACATACAGACTGGGCAGCAGAAGTCAGCGCATGATCAATCCAGGTATCGCAGGAGTCAATATTGTGGTGAGTTGGGAGAAAAGGGAGATGGACAAAACCAGTCGATTCAAGTAAATTTAGAAATTTATGGGATCGTGAGGAATTCTTTAAAACATCAGTATTGAAATCGCCCATTATGACATGGTGGGAATAATCAGTGCTCAGCGACTCCAAGGCAAGTTCAAGATGGGAAAAGTAATCAACACTAGGAGGGCAATACACGACCCCAAGAACAGCCCTAGCTCCACCAAGACAAATCTCAATAAACAAATATTCAGCAGTAGCCGAATAATTAGAGGAGAAGAAGATATGATTTTATATGGAATATCCGCTTTGAGGTAAATGGCCACGCCGCCACCACCCTTTCCAGTACGATCATTCCGAATAAGAATGAAACCAGGCAAGCTATACGAAACTGATGATAAGGACGGCTTAAGCCAGGATTCAGAGACAAGGATGGCATGGATTAGGTCAGATGAAAAGCTGTCTAATAGGTCATTGTAATGCTTGGCAATACTCTGAGCATTAATATGGCAAATATTTAGATTGTTCTTATTTTTTACGAAACATTTTTGGAGTTGAATATAGAGCGTGTCAATAGTAGAATCGTTCAAGGAATCATTGCAAGAATGGAAAGAAGTGGAAGAGTTTGCTGAAAAACTTTTCTGGCCATCCTGTATATAAATTGTGAAAAAATCATACATATTTTTTAAATATTATAATATATATATATTTAATTCTTTCATTGGATATTACTGAATCGAAAGTGAAAATGAGTCCATTTTACTTAACATAGTACGACTTTACGAGTATTCCAGTATTAACATGTTCATTTTAACAGTAATATTATACGAGTACGTCAGAGTAATTACTGTATTGCAAAGTAAGTACTAATTACTATTAAAGACCAGAAACAAATTAAAAACTATAACTTAACAATGCAATGACGGATTAAGCAGGTAGATGTAATTATTATTGGCATTAAGCATTTAAAGGTGTAATCTATCAAATCCTGCATTTATTGGTGCAAGTTAATCGCTCAGTCGGCCGAACACAATCGTTAGCGAGCGTACAGGCATTAAAATTAAGTTTGGCTATTTCCAACTTTAGATAACTTATTCATTAAAAAAATCGACTTCAGGTGAAAATGGAACGTCATGTCTGCGACTGCTCTTCCAATTGACGATTTAACCTATACTGTTATTACCTAAACAGAAATAAAATAAGAGTTAAATACAACGGTTGAAAGAGATAATATCAGTACAAATATTCGTTTGGTATTTCAGTAGGTAAGAATATTTTTACTGGTACTTACTATACAGATATTTATGACGACCTCTGTAGCCGAGATGCGAGCATGCCTGACTTGGTGTCGCTATCTCTGAGGTCTCGGGTTCGATTCCCGGTCGATCAATGTAGAAAAATAACTTTTCTGTATTGTCTCGAGTCCGGGTGTTGTGGTACCGTCGTTGTTTCTGATGTCTGTAACACAAGTTCTTTGGCTACTTACCATAGGATTAGAGCAATGTTTAAGATGTTGTCCAATATTTGTTTATTTATATTTATTTAATACCGTTAGACGGTCCCTGTTATGGAGTACGTAGTAAGTAAGTACACTATAAGTTTTGCGTAACTTAAAAAAAGAACATGTTAGAACCAAAATATTATGTTTATTGCTTTTCAAAATACTCTCCTTTACATTTTAATTTTTTTTTCCATGCGATCGAACAATTTTTTAAAACAGGAGGACCACAGATCTGAAGCCATGTTTTCTACGTGCTGATTGAACGCTATCACTGCCTCTTCGGAGTTGGTAAAAGTAAAACCTCTCATCAAATCTTTGATTTTGGGGAAAATACAGAAATCACAGGGTGCTAGGTCGGGGCTATGCGCAGGATGGGTGACGAGTTGTACTTTTTCGGAAGCTAAAAATGACTTGTTTTGTTGGCCGTGTGCAGTGAAGAAGCGTTGTCATGATGTAGGAGAACGCGGCTTTTGGGTCGTCTTTCGCGAACTTTTTCTAACACCCTGGGTAAACAAATGGTACAATACCACTCGGCATTAACACTCTTTTGATCTTCAAGTGGAATTGTACAGATGGGACCCGTAGCTGAAAAAAAAACGCGATAATTTTTTTACCAACGTTTCTCGCCTGTCTCACTTTTGATGGCCTGTTCTCATTTTCAAACACCCATTCACAAGATCGCTGTTTTTTTTCGCGTTCAAAACAATAAATCCACGTTTCGACCACGGACATTCTAATGCTGTTTGTGACAATGTCATAAACAGCATTAGAATGTCCGTGGTCGTACTTCAGTAGCATCTGTGAGCACCATTCCACGCGAGCCCGCTTCTGCTCCGCTGTCAGTTCATGAGGGATCCAACGACAGCAAATTTAAGTTTCTTTTTCTTCGTCTAAAATTTTCTGAATTTGGCTCATACCAATCCCCAATAGTCCTCGAATTGTCTTATAGGTAATCCGCGGGTTTTCTTCAATTAGCCGCTTAACAGTAGCCACATTATTTTTGTTGACGGCAGTTGAAGGCCGCCCTTCACGAAATTCGTCATGTAAAGAAACTCGACCTCTCTCAAATTCAGCAAACCATCGCCTTACGGTGCTCAAAAAAGGTGCTTCTCTCCCAAAAGTATTTCGAAGAAGAGCGGTACAGTCTTGCGGAGAGAGAAAACTTTTAAAATCATAAAAAATCATCGCTCTAAAATCTTTTCGACTTCATTCTATTTTCGTTGCGTACGTAGCTTAACGTAGCGTAGCGTAACTTTGATGTGTGATAAAAAACAATTGACAAATCATTCCCCGCCAATTGTTTTTTTATTACTAAGAATGTTGCAACGTTTAAAAAAATATAACATTCGAAATTCAAATAGTTCCGATTAGCCAGAAGTGCAAAGCTTTTAGTGTGCCCCATGTATTCGCTATGTGCAAAGTGGGTGGTCGGGGGCGTCAAATCGATCGCAGCACGCTATTTGGCAGAAATGTGAAATAAATCTGGACTGTCACGTGTCAAATTGCTATATTTCCATAGAAATCCATACTTACGTACGTTATTAAGTATTTTTAAGTAAAAACGTAAAAATTGGCGATGTGGGTTACAGAATGTGTTGTGTTATAAAGTGTAGAAACAATGGGAAAAACAGTTTTTACATGTTTTATTCGTTTCCAACATCAAGATGGAAATTGGAGCTTAGAAATAAATGGATAGCTGCTGTAAAAAGAAAAAAGTTTGTAGGGGATTTTTGTCACAGACGTTTCTCTTATGATCACAGCTCTTATTAAGTAGCTTTGTCCGTTAGTTCTAAGCTCTTTAACGTCTCTCACATGCTGTGCTAATACTAATTCTTAACCTTTTTGCACAGTTTCAGGTTGGAAAATTATATCATATTATGTCGATTTAAATCCCATACGTATTATAACATTTGTATTTTAGTTCAAGTAAGATAATCACTTATTATAATATGCACAAACTTTTTAGATATTTTCATTTAATTTCGAAGAAAAACAATCCGAAAATCATTCTAAAACCATCCAGTTGCCATAATTTGAGAGATCTTAGTAATTGTGGTCACTAGGGGCGCTGTCATCGCGCACACAGCGAATAGCCGCTAGATTGAATCGAAGTGCCGGTGACGACACATATTATGATCGCTATTTTGATAAAAATTCAAAATGGCGGCTATGTCTATCATATTTTTACAGTTGGTGTCGATATATCGCTATATCATAATATCGTGTTTTGGTGCTTATGCTAGGGCTTGTTGCGATTGGACATTGCGGCGCGAATAGTTTCAGTTATCCACGGTGCCGGTGGTCGCCTTATGCGGACTGTGTGGATGGGTGCATGTTTGTCAAACAGTTCAAGAATGTTTTTGGTGAACAACTCCACTTTAAGGTCGACCGTACTTGCCGCCACAAGTGGTTCCCAATCAACCGACAACGCATCTCGCCGCAGGTTCTCAATGTTAATACGCCCATAACTCCTCAGCTGGACAGTCCGCGGCTTGCATTTAGGAGGTCGCAATCTGTAGGAGACATATAGCAAATCATGCCTGGAAAAACCAGGAGCTATCATTTGACCATGTTTACATACAGACTGGGCAGCAGAAGTCAGCGCATGATCAATCCAGGTATCGCAGGAGTCAATATTGTGGTGAGTTGGGAGAAAAGGGAGATGGACAAAACCAGTCGATTCAAGTAAATTTAGAAATTTATGGGATCGTGAGGAATTCTTTAAAACATCAGTATTGAAATCGCCCATTATGACATGGTGGGAATAATCAGTGCTCAGCGACTCCAAGGCAAGTTCAAGATGGGAAAAGTAATCAACACTAGGAGGGCAATACACGACCCCAAGAACAGCCCTAGCTCCACCAAGACAAATCTCAATAAACAAATATTCAGCAGTAGCCGAATAATTAGAGGAGAAGAAGATATGATTTTATATGGAATATCCGCTTTGAGGTAAATGGCCACGCCGCCACCACCCTTTCCAGTACGATCATTCCGAATAAGAATGAAACCAGGCAAGCTATACGAAACTGATGATAAGGACGGCTTAAGCCAGGATTCAGAGACAAGGATGGCATGGATTAGGTCAGATGAAAAGCTGTCTAATAGGTCATTGTAATGCTTGGCAATACTCTGAGCATTAATATGGCAAATATTTAGATTGTTCTTATTTTTTACGAAACATTTTTGGAGTTGAATATAGAGCGTGTCAATAGTAGAATCGTTCAAGGAATCATTGCAAGAATGGAAAGAAGTGGAAGAGTTTGCTGAAAAACTTTTCTGGCCATCCTGTATATAAATTGTGAAAAAATCATACATATTTTTTAAATATTATAATATATATATATTTAATTCTTTCATTGGATATTACTGAATCGAAAGTGAAAATGAGTCCATTTTACTTAACATAGTACGACTTTACGAGTATTCCAGTATTAACATGTTCATTTTAACAGTAATATTATACGAGTACGTCAGAGTAATTACTGTATTGCAAAGTAAGTACTAATTACTATTAAAGACCAGAAACAAATTAAAAACTATAACTTAACAATGCAATGACGGATTAAGCAGGTAGATGTAATTATTATTGGCATTAAGCATTTAAAGGTGTAATCTATCAAATCCTGCATTTATTGGTGCAAGTTAATCGCTCAGTCGGCCGAACACAATCGTTAGCGAGCGTACAGGCATTAAAATTAAGTTTGGCTATTTCCAACTTTAGATAACTTATTCATTAAAAAAATCGACTTCAGGTGAAAATGGAACGTCATGTCTGCGACTGCTCTTCCAATTGACGATTTAACCTATACTGTTATTACCTAAACAGAAATAAAATAAGAGTTAAATACAACGGTTGAAAGAGATAATATCAGTACAAATATTCGTTTGGTATTTCAGTAGGTAAGAATATTTTTACTGGTACTTACTATACAGATATTTATGACGACCTCTGTAGCCGAGATGCGAGCATGCCTGACTTGGTGTCGCTATCTCTGAGGTCTCGGGTTCGATTCCCGGTCGATCAATGTAGAAAAATAACTTTTCTGTATTGTCTCGAGTCCGGGTGTTGTGGTACCGTCGTTGTTTCTGATGTCTGTAACACAAGTTCTTTGGCTACTTACCATAGGATTAGAGCAATGTTTAAGATGTTGTCCAATATTTGTTTATTTATATTTATTTAATACCGTTAGACGGTCCCTGTTATGGAGTACGTAGTAAGTAAGTACACTATAAGTTTTGCGTAACTTAAAAAAAGAACATGTTAGAACCAAAATATTATGTTTATTGCTTTTCAAAATACTCTCCTTTACATTTTAATTTTTTTTTCCATGCGATCGAACAATTTTTTAAAACAGGAGGACCACAGATCTGAAGCCATGTTTTCTACGTGCTGATTGAACGCTATCACTGCCTCTTCGGAGTTGGTAAAAGTAAAACCTCTCATCAAATCTTTGATTTTGGGGAAAATACAGAAATCACAGGGTGCTAGGTCGGGGCTATGCGCAGGATGGGTGACGAGTTGTACTTTTTCGGAAGCTAAAAATGACTTGTTTTGTTGGCCGTGTGCAGTGAAGAAGCGTTGTCATGATGTAGGAGAACGCGGCTTTTGGGTCGTCTTTCGCGAACTTTTTCTAACACCCTGGGTAAACAAATGGTACAATACCACTCGGCATTAACACTCTTTTGATCTTCAAGTGGAATTGTACAGATGGGACCCGTAGCTGAAAAAAAAACGCGATAATTTTTTTACCAACGTTTCTCGCCTGTCTCACTTTTGATGGCCTGTTCTCATTTTCAAACACCCATTCACAAGATCGCTGTTTTTTTTCGCGTTCAAAACAATAAATCCACGTTTCGACCACGGACATTCTAATGCTGTTTGTGACAATGTCATAAACAGCATTAGAATGTCCGTGGTCGTACTTCAGTAGCATCTGTGAGCACCATTCCACGCGAGCCCGCTTCTGCTCCGCTGTCAGTTCATGAGGGATCCAACGACAGCAAATTTAAGTTTCTTTTTCTTCGTCTAAAATTTTCTGAATTTGGCTCATACCAATCCCCAATAGTCCTCGAATTGTCTTATAGGTAATCCGCGGGTTTTCTTCAATTAGCCGCTTAACAGTAGCCACATTATTTTTGTTGACGGCAGTTGAAGGCCGCCCTTCACGAAATTCGTCATGTAAAGAAACTCGACCTCTCTCAAATTCAGCAAACCATCGCCTTACGGTGCTCAAAAAAGGTGCTTCTCTCCCAAAAGTATTTCGAAGAAGAGCGGTACAGTCTTGCGGAGAGAGAAAACTTTTAAAATCATAAAAAATCATCGCTCTAAAATCTTTTCGACTTCATTCTATTTTCGTTGCGTACGTAGCTTAACGTAGCGTAGCGTAACTTTGATGTGTGATAAAAAACAATTGACAAATCATTCCCCGCCAATTGTTTTTTTATTACTAAGAATGTTGCAACGTTTAAAAAAATATAACATTCGAAATTCAAATAGTTCCGATTAGCCAGAAGTGCAAAGCTTTTAGTGTGCCCCATGTATTCGCTATGTGCAAAGTGGGTGGTCGGGGGCGTCAAATCGATCGCAGCACGCTATTTGGCAGAAATGTGAAATAAATCTGGACTGTCACGTGTCAAATTGCTATATTTCCATAGAAATCCATACTTACGTACGTTATTAAGTATTTTTAAGTAAAAACGTAAAAATTGGCGATGTGGGTTACAGAATGTGTTGTGTTATAAAGTGTAGAAACAATGGGAAAAACAGTTTTTACATGTTTTATTCGTTTCCAACATCAAGATGGAAATTGGAGCTTAGAAATAAATGGATAGCTGCTGTAAAAAGAAAAAAGTTTGTAGGGGATTTTTGTCACAGACGTTTCTCTTATGATCACAGCTCTTATTAAGTAGCTTTGTCCGTTAGTTCTAAGCTCTTTAACGTCTCTCACATGCTGTGCTAATACTAATTCTTAACCTTTTTGCACAGTTTCAGGTTGGAAAATTATATCATATTATGTCGATTTAAATCCCATACGTATTATAACATTTGTATTTTAGTTCAAGTAAGATAATCACTTATTATAATATGCACAAACTTTTTAGATATTTTCATTTAATTTCGAAGAAAAACAATCCGAAAATCATTCTAAAACCATCCAGTTGCCATAATTTGAGAGATCTTAGTAATTGTGGTCACTAGGGGCGCTGTCATCGCGCACACAGCGAATAGCCGCTAGATTGAATCGAAGTGCCGGTGACGACACATATTATGATCGCTATTTTGATAAAAATTCAAAATGGCGGCTATGTCTATCATATTTTTACAGTTGGTGTCGATATATCGCTATATCATAATATCGTGTTTTGGTGCTTATGCTAGGGGGGCTGAGGAACTTAACGAGGAAAGAGTTATTCCACGGATCTTTATGCATTCTGTAGATTTCTATTTAAGTTATAAACCAACACACTGTAAAATGTAGTGCTATCTGTTTATCATCATAACAAAAAATGAAATCGCTTATCGCTTGCGCTCATGAATAGGTAATACTAAACTATAGTTTATTTAAATGGTGTGAAACCGGTTTCTGATCAGTAACCTTTAGACATGGAACGAATCACGTTTTCAGTAAACAGCATTAAATGTTCCGGTAAGTAGGTACGGTCTTATTTGTAAAACTGGCCAAGCACGTGCCGGGCCAACTGTACGAACTTACAATTTGTACGTATTTTTTCTTTCTCTACTCTAAGTAAATTTTATAAGTTTCGTTAACTTTTAAAGCTCAAGTGTTTAACGTAAATAAAGCACAGTCTATCTCAATTAGAATCCTATTTATTGAAAATAAATTACTTTAAGTAGTGATTGCTATGAATCAAATAACAGGCACTCTTATGACGAATTAAATTTTTAATAAAAAGCATAATAACAAGTAATAATTTTATTTATTTTTCCCTAAAATATGTTGTATGTATAGACATAACAATATAATGCCTTACCAAAAAGTGCAAGCTTCATGTTACTGTACATCACTAATTTCTTTATTGATTTTGTCTACTGGACAAGAAAAAGAATAGCCTCCAGGAGACGTATTTTTGAAGCATTAGAAATGAATCTTAAATTCGAACACGAAAACAATTCGTGTATGAAATTCATTTCTATTGCTCACGATTTTACGCATTTTTGAATCACTCGAAATAGGTGCTACTATTAAATTGAAATCTTGTAACTATTTTTGTTTTACGCAGAAAATATTATAAACCATAAAGCAAAAACTCATTAACAAACGTAAATAAAAAGTTATTATGTCAAATTTCTGTCAAACATACGTTTACTTGTCAATGTAATTCTTCCGTACTTTCTACTAGTAGAAAACAAAAACGAGTGGTCGTTGCAGAATTCACGGAATGAATTTTCAAAAATAGTGATTTTAAGAATTCGCATGCGAATCTTGCGATTTCGTATTCGGATTGAAATTCGCATGATTCAAAAATACGTCTCCAGTTCTCTCGACCAAACGTTCATTCGACCATTGATAGAAAGATCAATTGTTATTTAGACAAAATAAATTTTGGACAATTCTTAGTTCGATCAGTTATCTTCGTCAAATGATTTGTCGGCCTTATTTTAAGGGACTAAGTGAATTTCGGTAACTCGTGGTAAACTCGGCCGTTGCGGGTTGAACAGATAAATCGTTCAAATCCTACGGCAAATGTTTGTGTTTAGTCGCCATAGTACAAGCTTTGCATAATTTAGGGCTCGATAATTAGTGTGATTGTTGCAACAATTTATTTTATTACTTTGATGACGTATGCGCATGTATTACACAATTACAGTGGGTTCGGAAATGGATTCCGACGTAACTCTAAACGACTATGTGCGCGAATATTTAAACCTGCGCGGGACTAAGTACATGTGTAAGGAGGGAGGATGCGGCGCCTGCATAGTTGCCGTCACTGCCCCCGATCACGACGGACACCACGTGACTTTTTCTGTTAATTCTGTAAGTATAGGAAATATGCTTTACGTCTGAATATATAATGAAGCGATAGCGACGCCAAGTCCGGCATGCTCGCCTACGGAAGTCGTCGATAACGATTATAGTAGCAATTTAATTTTAGTGCATGTTACACATAATGGGTTAAAATAATATTTTTTTATCTTTTTATATTAGTGAAAACATTTGTCCAGAAAATCAAATCATCTAACAATAATAGTTTTGCTCAAACGACGAGTAAGATTTCAAAACTTAAGAGTATTCGAAAAAAAAAAACTTAATAACGAAAATAGGAATTGCAATATGATAATCATATTTTTGGTAAATTAAGAGTCCCACCAAAATATTTTCATGTAAAATGTTGCCAAGACGAGACCATATGGCTGCACTGTCAAAAATAGAGCAAGTTTCTAACTTTACACGCATTAACTCTACAAGCCCTAACTCCACAAACTCTACACCTTAGTTAAAATATTTGGCCTGGCCGTTTCCCTACCATCACTGCTCATTACTTTTCTGTTAAACAAAAACTCTTGTAGTAACGAAACGGACAAGCCACATAGGTATTTTGTCAAGGTGAAGAGTTTATTTTTGAATAGTATTTGTTTTAGAAAACAATAACATTACTTTATATGGTGGTACGAATTATGCGGAGTTTTTGGCTTTTCTATATTTTCAGTGCTTAGTATCAATAACATCATGCCAAGACTGGGACGTGACTACAGTCGAGGGAATAGGCAGCAGGGGCAGGGGCTACCATCCCGTCCAGAAGACATTGGCAGAATACAATGGGACTCAGTGCGGGTATTGCAGCCCAGGCTGGGTCATGAGCATGTACAGGTAACAATATTTCTCGCTTATTCATCCTAAAATATTGCAACGTAGGTACAGAGAAAACCAGGTCTTCAGTCTCTGGCGATCCCGCACGTAGGGCATGGGGTGCTAAGAACCCCCGGAGTCGGAATGGCTACCAATTGCGATAACGACTGGTCCCAAAGGCGTACCCAGGTAGGGGCAGGGGGGGGGCAGCTTCCCCCCCCCCAAATAAACGTCAATTTTCCAGGCAAGTGGGAATTAAAAACGTGTTACCTACTCTGCGCAAAATGAAGTGTTGGAAACAAAACATCTTTTCAGTCAGATATTTTGATAATTTTTTTTTTATCTGTAATTAAATATTCTACAACATTCGATATAGTATACTGTTAGCGACGCAATATAATTTCAATCTCCCGCGAAACCGTCGCATCTCGTAGTTTGCGCTCCCGACGAGATAATCAGAGCCATCTAGGATTAAAGCCGAATATAATTTGGAGAAAACAACGTACGTATATTCTACGTATTTCGGGAGCGAGAATATTTGAATATATAAGCGGGATCGTGAGGCAGAGCAAGTCAATTCAGTTCGAAATTTCGAATACAATTCAATTCAGTTAGGAGTTTAATACGAGCGAATATTTCATGCGCCTTAATAGTGTATTATTTATAATTTAGTTGCGGCGACACGAGATTTAAACGTAAATCTCGTATCTCTCTCTCGTAGAATATCTGCGCAACAACTGGAAATATTACTCCGTCAAATGGATATCGGGAAATTCTTTGAAAGAGGTGAGTCAAAACAAAACACATATGTTCCTAAAATGATTACATAATTGATTTGTTTAAGGGGGGCTCTCTTGTAAGTGTATAGGAAGTAAATGATATTTGAATGTGATGTTCTTATAGGTATCTTGATCTTTATTTATTACCACGTTTTTATTAGGTCGCTTTCTTGTCAGTCTGTTTGTCTGTTCGGTACAATTCCGGCAATTGATTTTAAACTAACTTCCCGATCTCCCAATGAGCTAGAGACTTGAAATTTTGCCTGTAGGTCAGAAGTGGATGACAATACAATATTAGATTGTTTTCTTGTCTGTCTGTTTGTTTGTTTGAAAGTTTTAAAAAAATTACATTTTTTTATGACTAAAAAGCAAACATTTATTTTTATATATACCACGTTTTTAAAACGGACTAAAAAGTATAAGGAAAAACGTGGGGCGTAAGAAAAAAAAAAGATAGGTAATGGTGTAAAAAGTAGCAGCCGTTGATAAATCTCATGTTAGATGAGCTTTCTCATTGACTGCTACTTTTTATGCATATACATTTGCAGTAGAATAAAATTTATAATTTAGGTAATTATTAGGTATCTATCTATTTCATGCGCCCCACGTTTTTCGTTTGAAATTTTTCAAGAATTTCTGCAACTGTTATAAATTAAAAATGCTTAGTTCTATTTATAATTAGAAAATATTATTTTATACTTTTTAATCCGTTTTAAAAACGTGGTATATAATTTTTTTTTTTCGTACTATGCCTAAACACCGTAAGAGTAATTATGTTTGTGTATCCTTTTTTTAGGGACAACTCGCGGAAAAAGAAAAAGAGGTCGGGAAGTAGCAGTGGAGGAAGCGATGAAAATGACAACCATGATAAAACTCATGTAATGCCAAGATCATTGCATGCTAACATTAGACAAGCGTCACATTCTCCAGCAGAACCTGTAAATATATCTGTTGCCGACTATTCTTCTCCATCGACATCCCAACCAACTTATGACGTCAACGTCGTTCCTGAAATTATAGTGGACGATGGCTATCATGAAAATAATCTGGGTCGTTATGTTGGGTTGGCTACTCAGCTATCGACGGAAAAGAAGAGGGAGTTGTTACAAAATCCTTGGATCCCGCCCAGAAATTATGATTTTGAAAGTGATGCAAGCCATTTGAAAAGAAAATTTAATCATGCTTGGTTGGATCAATATGCACCATGGCTAGTATATTCCAAGCGACTAAAAGGCGCTCTTTGTAAGCATTGTGTTTTGTTCCCTCCGCCCATCAGCACTGTGAGAGGAATTTTGGGATAATTTATGGTCAGGCCATATATAAAGTTCAAAAATATGCATGAAGACTGCCGAAAGCATGCAAAGACCAACCTTCACCTAACAGCGACAAATGCTGCAAACATTTTTCTTGAAAATGTTCCTGTAGACATCCAACTGCAAAGTGGACACCAATTTCTTGTATAGTATTTTGCGGTACACATGATATGCCTCTTAGGGGAAAACAAGCAGATGAGGGTGTTTTATTAGATTTATTGAAGTTGAGAATCAATTCAGTAGACGACAAATTGAAGAGTCACCTGGAAAAGTGCCGTCGCAATGCAGTTTACACATCGCCAAAAATACAAAACGAATTGATTAATGTATGTGGCGAAGTTATTAAGGAGAATATAATAAGTGAGGTTCAGAAGACCATGGCTTACGCAGTCTTAGCTGATGAAACAGCAGACGTAGCTGGGAAAAAACAGCTATCAATAGGCGTGCGGTTCTACGACGAAAGCAAAAAGAAAATCAGAGAAGAATTCGTAGGGTTCGTTGAACTAAAAGCACAAAATGCTTCATCAATTGCCGAAGCAAGTGACAATTTCTTGATTAGTTCTAACTTTCGGTTTGGATTCGATGGCTGTTCTACAATGGCAGGGAAAGAGGGTGGCGTACAAGCCATTTTGAGAAAAAATCTATCCCCTGGCCTTATATTTTCATTGCTCAAGTCACAAACTCAACCTTGTTGTGAATGAATCGACTACTCGTCGAAACTAAGCTCCAAACCTATCACGATTGTGTGAGACGAGATGGTCCGAAAAATATGAATCAATCAGAAAGTTTTCTGAACATTTCCCAGAGCTTGTAAAATCTCTAGAAACGTTATCCGTAGCGGGAAATTATGCCACCAGAAAATCTGCATATCAGTTGCATTCAGCCGTTACAAAACCAGTGTTTATTGTTGCTCTACAAACAATAGCCCAATATTCAGCAGTTTTAGAACCAGTAGTTAACGCACTGCAAGCTAAATCGATCGACATGATCTCGGTCACATCAAAAATATCAAGGACATTCTCAGAAATGACCGCGAGTTTCCTGATAATATACTAAGTAATGAAATGCTTCAAAAAGCGCGAGCTGTTGCAATGGATTTGAATATAGAAATTTCGGTTCCACGTCTTGCTCACAAGCAAACACATAGAAGTAATCCGCCATCAGACAATGATAACGAATATTGGCGGCGTTCCCTGATAATACCATACATTGATTCACTCATTTCATCGTTGAATATTCGATTCTCCCAAGAAAATACTCCGGCGTTTGCTTTAAGTAAGCTACATCCCTTGTATATGACTAAAACCAGCATTACAGACTTACACAAGAACGCAGAATCATTCCAAGAATTTTATAACCTGGATATCACCGGAGAACTGAACCTTTGGCATAATTTATGGGTGAAGAATGCTTTATTAGATGATCAATTAAGGGACATAGAAGTAGTTGATCTGTTCAACGAAGCGAACATTTTTTACCCTGCTGTCAGAAAGGCATTGATTATTTTAAGCACTATCCCATGCACCACGGCGACCGTAGAACGGTCCTTCAGTACGCTTCGAAGAGTTAAAACGTGGCTTAGAAGCACCATGGGTGAAGAAAGGCTTACGGGTTTATGTCTGATGAGCGTACATTGCATTTATTCAAAAGACTGTCATAGACAAATTTTCGGCAAACCCGAGAAGATTACTGTTAAATTAAATAAATTAAATATATATATATGTATTATGATTATTATATATATATATATGTATATATAATATTTTGTTTTGTGTCAACAAACTAATTAATAAAAGTAAATCTTCATGATTTTTTGTTTCAATATCCCGACCGACCATCTTCTCGAAACAGGTATGAGCTGCCCCCTCCTAGCTGAAATCCTGGGTACGCCCTTGTGGTCCTGTTAACATACTACATACAACTTACGCACGTTTAGGACTGACGAGAAGAAGATGAAATCATCTTCCAGCAGATAATGGTAGAATGCACTGGAGTATCATGGAGCTATCAGATGTTCGACGAGAGAACGAGGACACGATCACCCTGGAATCCGGCATGTTTTACTACCGCACAACTGTCCTAAGGTGGTGTCGAGTTTCTCATCTAAAAGTCTCTTTTTACAAACAATGTTACCATCGTAAGGTTGTATACCTGATGAGTATCCAATAGATGTTCGCTGAAAACACCAACCTCTACAAACACAGATGAGGAATTGGAGGCTATGTATTGGGACATAAGTAGGGTCATACATGCAACTGCTTGAAGTCCACGAAACAATGCTCGAAGGCCTTAATCGAGTTTCCCAACAGGCCTTCAGATGAACATGGACAAAACGAAGGTAATGTCAAATGCCCATGTTGCGCCCTGCCTAGCAACAGTTGGAAGCTCTATTCTCGAAATTGTAAGCAAATATGTCTATCTAGGACAAGTCAGTGATTCAGTCCAGGTCCAATTTTGAGAAGGAGGTCAATCGTCAAATCCAACTCGGCTGAGAAGCATTCGGAAACAACACGATGTCTTCTCGTCCAAAATACTCGAGTGGCTACAGACAAAAGTCTACAACCAGTGAGTGTGACCAGTACCTATGCTATATACAGGTTGAAATTTTACTAGTGTAAAAAACTAAAGATGATGATTATATTTTAATATTGTGTGTTATTATTGTTATCTTCTTTTTGTCACGTACTCCCGTTCTGCAAGAACTACGCTACGATACACTCCGCTAACATCTAACCCTTTTTTGTGCAAAATAAAGTGTATTCAATCTAAGTATTTATCAAAATTATTATTCTAACGTTTCAGTTTACTAGAATCTAATCCTGAAGGATTAACACAGTACCAGATAGAAAACTCCTTTGGAAGTAACACATGCAGATGCACGGGATTCAGACCTATCCTCGATGCATTTAAAAGCTTTGCAAAAGATGCACCAAAACCTAAAATAAGTGATATTGAAGACGTAACACTTTGTAAAAGTAAAGATTGTAAAAAAGAATGTGACAGAAACTGGTGTATCATCAACAAACCCGACCCTGATGTTGGTTTTAAAAAGATCCCGCTCAAGGATGGTAGAGTATGGTACAGGGCTACAGAAATTAATGATATTTTTAATATACTGAACCGGGAAGGACACGAATCTTACATGTTAGTTGCTGGCAACACTTCAAGAGGTTAGTATACTTTACATAGTAAACTTTTCCAATGCACGGTTTCATTGAAGTATTTGCTAAAGATAATTTTTCATTACAATTTTTTTGTATGAATAGGTCTTTTATAAATGTTCTTATTTAATTTTGATTTCAGGAGCAGTACCAATATTTTCTTTTCCTAGGGTATTGATAGACATTAGTCCTGTCCAGGAAATTAAAGGGTTCTATATAGACCAAAACCTAGTGGTTGGTGCTGGCACAACTTTATCGAATCTGATGGAACTGTTCTATGAAATATCTAAGAAGAATGACGAATTTGCTTATTTACAAAAGCTCTATGACCATTTAGACTTAGTCGCTCATATTCCAGTAAGAAATGTAAGTTTTATGAAATGTATAAATTGTACAAAATTGTTACCAATATGGTTCATCATATCATTTTAAAATATACTATTACATAAAATAACTAATTAAAATTTCTCCACTGAAATTACAGATCGGTACTATTGCAGGTAATTTGATGACCAAGCATAGAAATCCCAAGTTTTCATCTGATATCTTCCTACTATTCGAAACCATTGGAGCTTTATTAACTATAGGTATTTCTCCTGCAATAATACAAATTCTTGCAAATTATGGATTTATCATTATTAGCATAGATTTGGCTATCATTAAATTCTAATAACCTTTGTGTTCCTTATAGTTCACCAAAATGGAGTAATTGAAGTGTCCCCGGAATACTTCTTAGGTCTTGACATGACGGGGCGTGTAATAACGCATATTCAGATACCACCATTCTCGAAAAGTTACCATTTTACTTCGTTCAAGGTAATCCAACAGTCATTTTAATAACACATACTGCAAGACTTATGAATTTCACGTCTTTCGCTCCTTAACCTAATAATTCTATAATAATTTACCTAACTGAGACATAACGTCTATAATCTCCGCAATGTATGAGTATGTGTATGTTTGACAGATTATGCCACGCGCTCAAAATTCTCATGCCCAAGTGAATGCTGCATTTCTGTATAAATTCGATCTCCGTGACAAAGAAACTGTTCTGACAGCAAGCATTGTTATCGGAGGTATATCAGCTCATTTCACGCATGCCAGAAAAACGGAAAAATATTTGATGAACAAGAAAATATTTAGTAATGAAGTGTTTCAAGTGGCACTAAAGATTTTAGAAACAGAACTTAAGGTTGAAGAAATACCAGGTGACTTAGAGCCTGAATACAGGAAAAAATGCGCTCTTGGATTATTTTACAAAGTGAGTTTGATTATAAGTAGATATGTCAATATACTAATTAATATGTATAAAACTCATATAAATTTCTTTTTTAAGGGTTTTCTTAGCCTTATTCCTCAAGACAGACTTAAACCTAATTATCGTTCTGGAGCAAGAGATTTAAGGAAAACCAGGCCATTATCAAAAGGAACTGAAGTATATGACACCAATCCTCTCATATGGCCCGTTAATGAGCCCATGCCAAGAATAGACGCACTGATACAATGCGCCGGTGAAGCAAACTATGTTAATGACCTTCCGACACAACCCAGAGAAGTATTCTGTGCTTTTGTAACATCTGATATCTGCATTGGAGAAATTGAAAACATAGATCCCACGCCAGCTTTGGTAAGCTAATTAGCAATACAAACAGTTTTATTTGTATGAAAAAGTATTGCAAGCAAATTTCTATTTTTGTCACATAAAACTTTGCTATTTATGGTTTGCTTGCAGAAACTACCTGGAGTAATAGCTTTTTTCTCAGCAAAAGATATTCCTGGTAAAAACTCGTTTTTATCCCAAAAAATACCTAGCCAGTTTTTGCCAGAAGAAATTTTCGCTGAAAAAACAGTCAAATACTACGATCAAGCGGTAGGGTTAATTGTTGCTGAAACTGAAAAACTAGCTAACAGGGCTGCCTTGCTGGTAAGAATCACATATAAAATCGATAAGAGAAAGCCTTTGCTAACAATAAAAAACGTAAGAGAAAATGATTCAAGCCGTATCTCCCTGGTTCTGGTAATTCCTGCTAGAGACAGGGGGGCGAATGTGAAGCATGTTATAAAAGGGGGTGACGATATTTTTAGTCAGTATCATTTTACAATGGAAACATTATCTACTGTCACCAGACCTAGCGAAGACGGCATAGATGTTTTCATTGCTTCGCAATGGCCAGACCAAGTACATGTTGCTATCTCTGAAGTTCTCAATATAGAACAAAGTAGGTGAGTTATTTCTTTTAGAATTATAACTATAATATTTTGTTTAAAGTGTCTAAAAGTTGTATTGTAAACTTCGTATAAAAAGTTAGGATGAGAAGTTTTATACTATGGAAAACTTATAAATTTGTCTATACAACATGTTCATTTTGATTTCCCATAACTTTAACTACCGATGCTATAAGGTAAAAAAAAGTCTTTGTCGAAAGAAAAAAATGTCTCAGTCGCTCTGTGTTAATACAAGTTATACAATTGTATGGAGTTTTTGCTAGCATGACAGATAGCGCCTTAAATATTACGCAAATAGTCGCATCGTTCAATTTAAATGGTAAAAGCCTAAGAATTTACCACTTGTCATAAAACATCAAATAAATGCATAGAAATAGTTTTAAGAAATCAAATAAAAAGAAAAAAGTGATTATTTCGAAAGTCGTGCGTGATGATGTATAATTGTTGTACCCAGTCTGGTATTAACTTTCATACCTGACCTTGGTAATGAGACGGACAGATCCGTTGTAAATATTGGTAAAATTATTTCGAAAAAATCTTTTATAATGTCGTTCCCTGAGGCAGTCTAACTTACATTCTTAATTTATGGGAAATCAAAAAGAGCACGTTGTATAATGACGGTTTTTTCATTCACTTTATTTTATTTTTGTTCATTTTATTATGTATATGTTTAATTTTATCGTCGACATTGTACATCAGTTCTCTGCTGGTCATGTGCAATGCATGCTACAGAACTAGGTGAAATCAAATGATTCCTTGGTTGGTGGCCAATTTGCATTCGTAATTGCAGGATAAACTTAACGATACCTCGTTGTGGTGGCGCTTATGGTATAAAGATTAGTCGACCGGCGCATACGGGGTCTGCATGCGCGCTGGCTACATACCTTCTGAACAGATCTTGCCGGTTCGTGATGAGCATTCAGGCCAACATGAGGGTGATTGGGAAGAGGTTGCCTTCTACGTCAGATTACGAGGTAAGACATAAACCACTCGAGAAGACCGTCTTGGTTTAGTGGTTCATGAACGACACAGGCTTACAAAACCAAGGGCTTACAACATTTATTTATTTATTTAATGTAGTGTGCTATCTTCTTATCTATCTTAAATTAAGTATGTTATCGTTTGTAGTCTCCTTAGGAATTAATTCAGAAAAGGATTTTTTCTAAATTGTCTTAGGTTCGGCAATTTAGGAGAAACCCGTGGCGATATCATTTTCTAGATGTGGGATGGTAACACACTAACACAAACATGTAATTCCTTACTTTAGCGAGACCATGATAATTGGTGTTTTATCTGAGGCCCAATTCCCGTAATTTGACAATTGTCGCAATCCGGTGTCGATCCGGTCCCAGTAACATTACTATCACAAACGGTATTCTCGTAAACTTTCAATTTGAAGTAAAATTATTAAAACTATCCCAATAATACTAAAAACAGAGCAAAAAAATATCTAATTTTGGTTTCTTCCATTTTCAATCGCAATACGAACAATAATTGCATTTTTTGGGTTTACGAGAATACCGTTTGGGATTGTAATGTTACTGGGAGCGGATCGACACCGGATTGCGACTATTGTCAAATTACGGGAATTGACCCTCTGGTGCACCATATTAATATTATTAAGTTACAAAGGTTTAATTATTTAATGATAACGTGAATGCAATTTTTTTCAAAGACAACAATATAATTAAACTTTTACAGGTGGCTGTTGATGATTCAGGGCGGATCCAGTACCTAGAATATCATTTCTTCGAAGACAATGGTTACATTTCAAGCGATATGGTTATACCTTTTGCTATACCAGCTTTGAAGAATTGCTATGATAACAGGCGTTGGCAGTACAAGATATTTAATGTTACAACTGACACTGCTTCTAATACTTTTGCTAGAGCTCCTGGTAAGTTTAACAATTTTGTTTTTTCATCATCACCATCATCATTTCAGCCACAGGACGTCCACTGCTGAACATAGGCTTCCCCTAATGATTTCCAGATTTGCGGGTTGTAAGTGGCCTACATCCAGCGGCTTCCGGCAACCTTTACCAGGTCGTCTGTCCACCTTCGTGGCCTTCATTCCAAAACTTTTCTGCCCCATCGGCCGTCCGTTCTGCGTACTACGAGTATGTGCTCCTCTCTCGTAGTACCCACTGCCACTTCAGCTTGCTAATCCGTTGGGCTATATCAGCATCTTTTGTTCGTTTGATCTCCTCATTTCTGATTAACTTTATTATTGATAAATAAACTAAATAAATAAACAATCCTAAGTTTACTTAGCTTAAACTCAATTTAAATTGTTTATTATTTGTTTAATTAAATCTCTTTATAATTTAAATTATTATTTTTAGGTGAATTGGAAGCCATAGCAATGACGGAGCATATTATGGAAAGAATTTCTTACGAACTTGAAAGAGACCCCGTAGAAGTACGTTTAAATAACCTTAACACAGAATATGTTGACGTCAGAGAAGTAGTCCAGACACTTCTTGCAGATAGCGACTACTACAAACGCAAAGAAGAAGTCAAAGAATTCAATAAGCTCAATCGATGGAAAAAACGAGGTTTGCGAGTGGCATTCCTGAGCTGGCCTGCTCCTTTATTGTTAGATTTCCACGTTCTGTTGACTGTTTACCACGGGGACGCGACTATAGTCATTGCGCACGGTGGAGTAGAAATAGGTCAAGGAATCAATACCAAAGTAATCCAGGTGGTAGCTTACACACTCAATATTTCTATGGAAAAAGTAAAGGTCAAACCAACAACAGTTGAGAAAAATCCTAACGTTTTCACCACGGGTGGAAGTCGTACCACTCAATCAGCATGTCACGGTGCCATAAAATGCTGTCAGATACTTTTAGACCGACTGTCTGCTGTAAGAGAGCAGTTAAACAATCCGACTTGGGAGGCGTTAATAGAGGCTGCTTACAACGCGGGAATCAATCTGCAAACGAGTTATCGTGTTACTAACAATGATCAGAATACTTACAGATCAGCAGGGGCAGCTTGCACTGAAGTGGAATTGGATATTCTTACTGGAGAACATGATATTTTAAGGGTGGATATAGTTGAAGATGTGGGAACGAGTGTGAATCCAGAATTAGATATTGGACAGGTAAAGAGGGTTGTTAGCTTTAGTCAAAGAATCAGAATGCAAAATGGTACATATTTAAATGACATACATTTTTGGCACACAACACATTAAATCGTCTAGCAAAAATTGTGACTTTGTTTGACATTTTATACGAAATGTACTGGACTGAAAGCGAATTCGACTATTTATGCCAAGTAGACAAAATGCTTTCGGATTGTAACTTTTTATACAAATGATACCAAATACGAATTGTACCAAATGCTAATACGACTTGTCCAGTTGAATTAAGTAGGCTCTAGAAAAATAAGCTTGTTTGTTTCAGGTGGAAGGTGCCTTCACAATGGGACTAGGTTACTGGACTCATGAGCACCTTATCTACGATGACAAGACAGGAGAATTGCTTACCGATCGTACCTGGTACTACCATGTGCCTCTCTCCAAGGACATACCGATAGACTTTAGAGTAAAACTCCGGAGAAATTCCTTTAATCCTGCTGGAACTTTGGGAGCCAAAGGTAAGATTCTCTTTTATATCGCAGCTTAGATATTCCTGTTTCTGATTACAATAATAATTGCTTATTAGATGCCGAAGTGCAATAAAATCGTACCTACTAATACTTAATACTATAGTTATTTTGAAGCGTAGAAAATATGACTTGTTGAAAGGGGGTGACTCCTAAGGAATTAAAATAGGTACTGTAATCTCATGAAAATAATTTCATTATTAAGCATAAGCATTGTCTCAAGCTTTCTATACCAAGAATTTATCAAAATTGCTTTACTTTTTCCGTGAAAGTGAAACAGACAAAAATATTTTACAACAATTATATTATAGTACAAAAGTTACTTGTACATTCATATTATTAGTAAAAATTGAACTGTTATTCAAAAACACGTGATACTTTGTCTATGTCTAGCTAATAGATGGATATCGTTGACACTAAAACTGCCAATTTTTTATTAGTTCAACCGCTAACAATTTGGTCAGTATATTATCAGGTAAATAATGTCAAGGAGAGCATTTATTACAGCCGTCGCGGAGCCACCGACATGTCTGGCGGTGAGCGTGGCCTTCGCTCTCAGGGACGCCATCGCCGCCTCGCGGGAGGAGACCGGCTTCCCAAGGAAAGAATGGTTTGACGTTGGTTAGTTTATTTTCAATTCTTGCCTTAAATAAATTCCTATTTAGCTAGCTGAAGCCCGCGACATCGTTTCTTCGTTTGCGTGGTCTTTAATTCAATTCAAAAACTTTGTTTGTTTATTATTTTTTAGGCTTTAATTTATTTGAGCAGAAACCTAATTATTTTTCTGAAATTAAAGTAGCTAATGTTTCTACTTATAACATCATCTACCTGCCAGTGAAAGTGTTGTCAAAGTTGGTCCAGCCAATTCGGAGATTAGCCGGAATAAACTAAAAGAATTTTAAAAAAATTGTAGCGTAAAAATTTTCGTATTAAGTAAAAACTGTTTGTTTTTGCATACACAATGGAACAATTTCGCCAACTCTTTTTTTGTTGTGTTAATTATTGTCAGGAGAAGGTTCTTAAGGAAATAAAATATGATAATAAAAAACACATTTTCCCATGATAAATCGTTGATCAGTTATTGTATCTAGTCTCCTCAAAGAAAATAAACTGTAACGCTATTTAAAATAGGTCACACTAGAAAGCAATAAATTCAAAACCGTATGACTAGCGTTGAATATGTATTGGTGTCTAGTAACATAAAACCCATTCCATCTCGTTCGTCTGCTACAATAAAGATAATTAATAACACTTTTATTTATCATGGTTACATTTATATGTCGTCGTCATATTGTATGATTCGTCATTATACTTTTTGATGAAGGAATTATACGGTAAAATGTTTTATGATTTCAGATGGCCCTTACACTCTCGCAGTGAACGTTTTGAAAGCGGATGTGCGACTCGACGAGTTCTTATTTTATTGACTCTAACTTTATCATATTTAAATAAACATAAGACCATTGGGAATATGTTTCTATCTCGGTAGTAGTATCATCATGAACAGCCTTTGGAAGTCGCGAAGAATTGGGACGCCACAGTCAGCGAGCGCCCGGGTCGTTTACATGTAGCGGCTTCCAGCAACCTACCTTGGCTAAGTCGTCAGTTCACCAAGTGGGAGGCCTACCCATGCTTCATCTTCGATTTTGTAATCAAATAACTACTACAAAAAAAAAAACTAAGACAAAAGTTGTAGTTATTACTGTTAATTACAAAATAATGTACTCAATAACTTATTGCTTGCTTATCTTAGCAGTACTTAGGTCTTACAATTTTGCCAGTTAGTTACACAATGAGCCTATTAGGGCACAGCATCATTGGATAGAGACAGAACGATATTTACGCTAAGTTACATTTTAAAGTACCTAATAATGTAACTTAGCTATTTGATTATTAAAAAACATTTAGATAAAATAAATAAGCATTGTGTGCAAATTACAATCGAATGTGATTTTTAGTATTCAGAACAAAATATGATGACCAAGATAAAAAAAAAGTTTAGTAAACAATTTATTGTATTAATAATTAAATGTGAATATGTCTAACAATATATAAAATAAGGTTTCAGATGTCTGAATAATTAAAACAATTATAGTAGTATCATTATTAATATAATAATTAAATAAATAAATATTTGTCGGCAATCGGAGCACCGCGTGACGTGTGCAAACCGAGGAACAACGGCGAGCCTTGTCTACGGCCGGGCCCCCGGAATGTCTTTAGATGTTTTGATAATGACCAATACACGTAGGGTTCCCTGTATTTGATATGAGCCGTCTTGTACAGTTTGTTTATATTAATGTAATTACGTCCCATGTGTGAGCTCTGAGGCCCAATTCCCGTAATTTGACAATTGTCGCAATCCGGTGTCGATCCGGTCCCAGTAACATTACTATCACAAACGGTATTCTCGTAAACTTTCAATTTGAAGTAAAATTATTAAAACTATCCCAATAAGACTAAAAACAGAGCAAAAAAATATCTTATTTTGGTTTCTACCATTTTCAGTCGCATTACGAACAATAATTGCATTTTTTGGGTTTACGAGAATACCGTTTGGGATCGTAATGTTACTGGGAGCGGATCGACACCGGATTGCGACTATTGTCAAATTACGGGAATTGACCCTCTGATATTACCTTTGTATTTAGCTTGTTTAGCGGTAACTTGATTTGGTGTGTGATCTTAAGGGACGGGCAGTTCGAGTTGAGCTTGAGTGAAGAGTGCGCGTATTAGATTAATAATTGATACCTGTAGTCATTCAATTGTATAAACCAGTAAAATGAGTAAAGTATTAAACAGTGACTTGAAGAACTACTTTATTGGACTTTCATTGATCTTCGCTAACATCAGAAGTGGAAAGAATCTCACGAAATATACCATGTGATTTGAGAAAAGCATTAAAAGAAGCCAGCTCGATTGACACCGAGCGGATAGTAGCTGCAGTGCTTGGACAATGTCAATCTTGCCTCTCGGGAAACATAAGAGGGTCAGTCTAATGGGTAAATGGTAAAAAAAAAAGAAGCTGAAATTGTAAGTACAAATACTATTTATTTATATAACACGGTATAAGAGTTTGGCCCACTGATAATGTTGTGTCGTGGTCTCGTAACAAGTAATAGACTCGTCTACCTTTTAATGAAACGATAGCATGGCTCTTTACCAGGCCCTAAATAAAATATAGTAAGGCTTAGAAAAACTCGGTTCGATTCCTTGGCAATTACACCTGTACTACTTAATTGGTTGTGAAAAAAAAAGGTGTTCAAGTAAAATGCAACATGTTTGAATTTGTACAAATAATACTAATTATTTTTCGAGCTTAAATCCAAAAGAGTTTCTGTAAATGTAAATTTACAGATATTATTTAAATTATTTTGGGAAATATTGGCGAAGTGATATTCATCAGTGCCTTAGACGAAGCTAGCAATTTCCAAACATGCGATGTTGTATTTTTGTAGTCTTGTTTATAAATATTTTTACTGGCAAAAGTGGTTACCTGGTATATCATTAGTGGTCAGTCTGTATTAATGATACATCTATGAAGTGTTACACCTTATCAATGCAATCTTATATCAAAATTGTCTTATTTATATTTACTACAAAAGCAAAGGCGAGTACAAAAAGTAATACAGGGCTGGCCGACGCAGATAATATGAAATTCTGTATTTTTCACGACATTAGTTACAATTATAAATTTAAAAAAAAATGGTAATGACAAGGTTTGTGTTACTAAAGATTGACTTTCAGTGTCTACGGTTAAAGTGTTGGTAATGATAAGGTTGGTAACAATTCTAAACAGAATGATTTTTAGGGTGTTATTGTCTAAGTGTGGGTAACGATAAGGTTGGTATTAAATACTAAACAGAATGATTTTTAGGATGGTATTGTCTAAGTGCATTATTGATTTGATTGTTTGCTAATTAAAATTTTGGACAATAGTTATCTGATAATAATCTTGATGTTCTGGATGATTTACCAATTGAATAATTATTTCTTAAGCCTGAAGAATTAGTTTTATTGTATAAAGTGGTGTCCATCTTCAGAGACGTACCCTAAGAATAAAGGGGCACCTTTGATTTGATTGGACGATTGTAGTCAATGTGATAGCAGTGTCCATCTTCACAGACGTACCCTAAGAGTAAAGGGGCGCCTTTGATTTGATTGGACGATAAAATATAGACAATGTGCTAGTGGTGTCCATCTTCAAGGACGCACCCTTAGTATAAAGAGGCGCCTTTGATTTGATTGGAAGACAAATAGGCGGTGTGATAGTGGTACCCATCTTCAGGGACGTACCCTAATTATAAAGGGGCGTCTCTGATTTGATTGGAAGACATATTATAGTGCTCTGGTTGCAAGAGTCACCTAAGACTAAAGGGACTGCTGGAAGCACCGGATGCTATAATGGTGTCAGTGTGATAGTGAAGTCAATTTTCGGAGACGTGCTCTAAGGACTAAAGGGGCGCCTCTGATTTGATTGGATGACCATATTATAGTTTTCTGGCGGCAAGGGTCACCTAAGACTAAAGGGACTGCTGGAAGCACCGGATGCTATAATGATGTCAGTGTGATAGTTGAGTCCTTCTTGTAGGACCTACCATGACCAAATGAGTGCTTCTGTTTGCTTGGGTAATAATATTATAGTGTTTAGGGTGCAAAGGTCACCTAAGATTAAAAGGATTGCTGGAAGCACCAAGGACTATGAAAGCGGTATGACAGTGTGATAGTGGAGTCCATCTTCAGAGACGTACCCTAAGTATAAAGGGGCGCCTCTGATTTGATTGGAAGGCAATATTATAGTGTTCTGGTTGCAAGAGTCACCTAAGGCTGAAGGGACTGCTGGAAGCACCGGATGCTATAATGATGTCAATGTGATAGTGAAATCCATCTTCGGAGACGTGTTCTAAGACTAAAGGGGCGCCTCTGATTTGATTGGACGACAATATTATAGTGTTCTGGCGGCAAGGGTCGCCTAAGACTAAAGGGACTACTGGAAGCACCAGGGGCTATAATATGTCAGTGTGGTAGTTAAGTCTATCTTGTGAAATCGGGAATATCATGATAGGCTGATGTGCTTATGTTTTATTGCAGAGATTAAAATTTCATAATTATTATACAGATGGCAATATATGAATCAGGATCAGGACGTGGAGTGGCCATGCCTGGGGCTGTCAGAGACACATTGCAGAATGGTGTGGTGCATCTGCGGAAGTGCCTGAGGACAGGCACACTGCAGGATGGCCGTGTCGGCAATCGGAGCACCGCGTGACGTGTGCAAACCGAGGAACAACGGCGAGCCTTGTCTACGGCCGGGCCCCCGGAATGTCTTTAGATGTTTTGATAATGACCAATACACGTAGGGTTCCCTGTATTTGATATGAGCCGTCTTGTACAGTTTGTTTATATTAATGTAATTACGTCCCATGTGTGAGCTCTGATATTACCTTTGTATTTAGCTTGTTTAGCGGTAACTTGATTTGGTGTGTGATCTTAAGGGACGGGCAGTTCGAGTTGAGCTTGAGTGAAGAGTGCGCGTATTAGATTAATAATTGATACCTGTAGTCATTCAATTGTATAAACCAGTAAAATGAGTAAAGTATTAAACAGTGACTTGAAGAACTACTTTATTGGACTTTCATTGATCTTCGCTAACATATTGGACAACTTCACATAGGTACATTGCTCTGATCCTATGATAAGTAGCTTAAGCACTTGGGTTACAGAAATCAGAAACAACGACGGTACCACAACACCCAGACCCGAGACAATATGGAAAATATATTTTTCTACATTGACCCGACCGGGAATCGAACCCAGGACCTTAGAGATAGCGACACCAAGTCTGGTATGCTCCCCTCTCGGCTACGGAGGTCGTCGGAGTATTGTTTATTAGTTATAAGAATACTAAATGTCAATGGAGTTTGGAAATGCAATAGAGTATTTATTTTTTTCAGCTCAACTCCAACAACTTTCTCTATTACATAATATTCAGGGTTACATTTTAAGGTAGTGCCAATTTTTCAGGGACCACTCAGAATCAGTAACTAAAACGATCTACGTAAAAAACAATAGTTAAAAAAAAACGAAGACGCACATTATATTACTCACTAGATCTTATTTTTTAAATTTGGCACTACCTTGCAATGTAACCCTGTATTATATGGGGCCAATGTAACAAAAAAAAACAGATCGACACATCAATTTCATTTATTCAATTATACATTTCTTATATATTTGTAATTGTTTGTTTTATACCTAAAATAATGATTATCTCAATAGGTAGGTAAATTAAAAGCTAACTAAATTGGTCATCAAGCGGGAAATGGGCGTGTTAGCCGTAATGGTTATTATCGTAATAGGCGTCATGGCGCTAAACACTATCATAAAACATACGATCGTTGGGTAGAGCGGCGGAAAACTGGAGAACTCGCCGCGAATTTTGACGTTTGCCCAAAAAATATCCGACCTGTGTGAGATAAAAATATTAAGGCCCGATACAAACGCTACATGGTACCGCTGGCGGTAATATCAAGTAATAGCGACTTCTGAAATCAAATATAAATATTGAACTTCCCATTTGGTTAATTATTATGGTTCTATCCTTATGGATCCTATTAACAGAAAAAAGTGGGACCAATAAGGAAGTAAGTATACCTTTCCAATTGTAAAAAATATTTTTTCAAGTCGGTTTTTAATGGCGGAGTTTTGAGGTAACAAACATTTAAAAAAAACTTATAACCGAAGTGGGAACCTCCTTTTTTATTGGGTTATAAGTAAATAGGACCTTACTTGCCCACTTATATTTTAACGTTTCACCGCTTTTGTTAATTGTAATGGTGTAACCACACTCCCGCAGAAACAATAGTATAGAGCTGCGGATTTACTGCCTGCAACAGAGCATCGTTTGAAACTAGCATGATAAGCACCGTGTAATTTTAACTGTTTTAGAGGCGTTCACAGGATATTCCTCATGAACATGAACAACTTATTCTATAGAAAAAACGTCAAAATCGTGAAAAAAAGCCGTTTCTCACAATTTTTTCTTGTACAGACAACCTACCCAAAAAGTTGAAGGTCATTGAACCGGTTTTCAACTTTAAATCCGATTCGTAGAGATTAATATCAATTATTCAGAAAATTTTACGTTTTGTGGTAGGTTGACAAGCTGTTTTCTGTACCTCGGCGATAAGGTATGAAGGATTTATTTGCTTCAATAGTAAAAGTTGTTTATTGGCATGGGAAGATTATCCTGTAGGTAAGTAAACGTCTCTTAAGACAAATTAAATTAAAAGGTGTTTATCATGTAGATAAGTACCAAGCGTGATCTTTTACTTTCTTGTGTATTCGTACCTTTAGGCGCTGCGCATACGACGGGGCGGATCGGCGCGGGCCGGACAATAAATACCGCGTCCGCCCGTCTACGCCCGCGCAGCGTACTCAACAAACACGAAGGTCAGTTCAGGACGACCATCCTAGTGCTCTACTAGAACTCGCGCAGCGCGGACTGAGTGAGCCAGCCGCCCGCGCCGCCTTCTGCGTTAGTGTATATGTCGTGGCCAGATCGTAAAATTGATCATTTCATGATGTGACCGATCATTTCATAAAATGGTGGTATTTCATGATATATAACAAAACACGCTGTCTACATCATGATGTGGTCAGACCGATCAATGAATACTCAGCGTTTGGCGATATAGACAGCTAAACGCACGAATACTTCATGAAATAGTCAAATATTAGTGATCATATCGTAAAATCGTTACATTACCTTCCGGTAGAGGCGCTAATGTTGCTTTGTTTTTGTGGTGAGTAATGGCGGCGGACATATATTTTATCCTAAAAGTGAATAATAATGTGTAAATTGAAGGTAAAAGTGCAGTGAAATATCGTTACGACACCAAGCTAGGTGATTTTTATGAAAGTCACTTAAAAAACGAGCGCAACGTCAAAAAATTAAGGAGATCGGAACGTAATTTGAGAGGTTAGTTAGGTTATATAAATATTCAAGTGTTTCTGTTTATTAGTTTTGTTTAAAAATAATAACTATTTATAATGTTTAATTCATCTATCGATCAAGATTACAAATAATAAACAAATTCACGTAACTTGTAAACATATTTATATTTTAATGATATGGCCAAACGTGAATTTGTTTCATTGAACGTTGACATTTAAACGATATGATCAGTTTTATTTGGCCATATCATGAAATACGACCATTTTATGAAATGATCGGTCACATCATGAATTGGTCAATTTTACGATCTGGCTACAACATATACAAACTGGTCTGTGCGATCCACGGCGGGCAGCCACGGACATGCCGCGCCACCCCGCGCCGCTGCCTACCCAGCGGGCACTGTTTCACCGTCGTGTGCGTTGCAGTATACGATTCCCTATGTATTATCCTCTATCGGTCGCGGCGAAATTGTCCGGCCCGCGCCGCCCCGCACCGCCACGTCGTATGCACAGCGCCTTATACTGTGTTAAAAGTGTTAGTTACACGAAGCGTGTTGATTGTCGAATGCGCTGAAACATTGGAGTTAATTTACTAAATCATACCTATCGAAAGTGTACGCACGAGGACGTGTCTGACAAACAAAATAATTTGCATACACAATTAAGTATCTAAGTGTCAAATTTGTCATCTAAATTACTTTTAGTCGGAGACTAGCGTTGCGTGCTGTAAAGTACATGATAACATTAAAATAATTCAGTGGGAGCAGAAACACGGATAAAACAATCATTTTATGTGAAAAATCGGATCGTTTATTACACGTCGCCTCAGAAACGAAAATGATAAAGGAATTCATTACGGTTTACTAAAAATAAATACCCTTTTGAAGTACTAGTCTGCGATAGCTCATCGGACGGATCTCGTGGAATTGCGGAAGAGGATTCTCTTTCGATCGCAAGTCGGCTAGTTTTCAGAGATTCAGTATATCAGACCGCTAACCGACAAAGTGATCTAAAATTAAAAAGATTGCCGCTTGCTACATTCCAGATCGAAGAGTAGGACGGACGTGGGTATCTCTGTAAAAATAAATGGGCGAAGGTATGTAAATATTTAGTGAAATACTAATTACTTATAATGTACCGAAGTATTTTAAAAGGAAACTATAATTTAAAATAAATTCTGCATCTTGTAATACGGTGAAAAAACAATATCTTTGCTCATATCTTTACTATCAACATTTTGTAGTTAGAAGTTCTATAGGTTCTTGAAAATAGAACTTTTATTAATACCTACAATGTTATTAACAAAGATCTTTTCCGTTATATGCTTGCTAGCTCGCTTGGAAAATAAATATTCTATACGTAATATTGTGACAAAACTATTTAAAAACAGTTACAAGTTTGTTTACAAGTAGTACAATAGTCATTTTGAAAACGCAAATCCTAGAATCGATAATGGATTTGAGTAAAAAGAAAGCAATAATGTTTCGAAGTGCTTATATATATAACGATTTTCGGATTTAGCGATATGCATAACCTTAGAAAACCTCTTATAAGCTTTCTCACAATCCTAATTCTTTAAAATTTGCTCTGTCTTAAAACAAAAAAAAAAGTAAGTAAACAATACTTTTTTTAAAACATGCTTTGTTTATTAGAAGATTAAAATAAACTTTTCCTTTAAAACTTTTACTATCAACTTATAACGTTATTACACTATTATATCAATTCAACACTAAATTGTTAAAGTGGTGTACATTGATGGTAGGCTTATGTAACAGAGCTTAAAAACTTTGCTACCTAGGAGGTATTGCAAACAGTTGGGTGAGAGCAGCTTAATAGTCCAAACAATCTTAAGTAAAAGTATAAAAAATATTATAAAATATGACATAAAAGGTTGTCATTTTAAACCTAAACATGGTTTTACTTACAAGACATTTGAATAGCAAAATAAACATTGACTGAAATAAAAAATAAACAACACAACGATTTTTTTTCTATACCAGATTGTTTGGCAATGATTCAAGAACTCAAGAGTCAAGTCATCTATCGATGCGTCAAGAGCTGGGAAAAGTTATTCTATACAAGACCAAAGCTAGAGTCAAAAATATATTATAGGATTTGGCACGTCAATAAGATAATCATAGACTATAATGACCCCACGTCAGTAAATTTCTGGACATAGGCCTCTCCCAATAGACGCCACTAAGCCCGAACCTCTTCTATTATTTTCAATACGCTGCCAGCATGTTTTTAATTCGTAGTTGTCGTAGTTTTTCTAAACTGTCTATTGATATTGGTCTGTTCTTTACCAGCATTGCCTCAAACTCAAACTCAAACTCAAAATCTTTATTGCGTGTCACATGGGTTTACAGTTGACAGTAGTGGGGTTTAAGTACATGTGACGCCCTGTAAGGGCGTTGCAACGATTAAATATTGTAATATGTTAAATTAAATTGCAATTTTATTATAATATAACATGCTGATCATATGAGACATGATAGTGAAAATTCTACTTTTTTGTTAGTAGAGGTCATCCTCAAAAAATTCTGCTATGCTGTAGTAGCTTTTTTGTATGAGAAGCTTTCTCAGTTCGCTTTCAAATTTTATGTTGTGGTCGATATTTTTAATGGAATTTGGGACGTGGTTATAAATTTTAATCAACATTGAATGTGGGGCCGTAGAGAATAATTTAAGTTTAGTAAAAGGTATTTTAAGCTTGTTTTGGTATCGGTTATTGCGTCTTATAATTTTGATTGGGGAATATAGGTCTTGATGTTTTTTGACAAATTTACAAGCTTCGAAGATGTAAAGACAAGAAAGGGTTAGTATATTTAATTTTTGAAAATGTGGTTTGCATGAATCTCTTTGTTTTATATTCGTTAATATTCTTATACATTTTTTCTGCAAGACGAAGATTTTTTGAATGTCGCTACTATTTCCCCACAATATTATGCCGTACGACAGGCGCGAATGAGCGTACGCGTGATAAGCGGATAGTGCGGTTTTCAGGTCAGTGACTCGCTTTAGTCTGCTCAGGGCGTAAATGAATGAAGATAATTTATTTGATAAGATTTGGATATAAGCTTTCCAGTTCATGTTTGTGTCAATCTCAATACCTAATAATGTCGCTGAAACTACAGATTTAATTTTATGATTTTTAAAAGTAAAATTTATGTCAAGAGAATTCTTTTGATATGGTTTAAATTGTATTAATTTAGTTTTTTCAATATTTAATTGGAGGTTGTTTTGATTGAGCCATTCTGTAATAGAGTTTAATGCTTTAGTTAAGTCCTTTTCAAGGGTATTATAATTTTTGCAAGACAAGATCACCGAAACGTCGTCTGCGAATGAAATGCTATCGAATGGAATTGTCTGTGGGAGATCATTCACGTATACCAGAAAGAGAATACTGCCCAAGACGCTACCTTGTGGGATAGAGCCAGTGACGGAGGTTAGATCGGATCTTATTTGTTCAATTTGACCTGTATCAAAGTTGGTGTTTTGTATTTCGACGTATTGACTTCGGTTTTCAAGATAGGATCTAAACCAATCAAATGCTAGTCCCCTGACGCCCAGGTCGTAGAGTTTATCCAGCAATATTTTATAATCGACTCTATCATACGCTTTGCTCATGTCGAGCAGTAAGCCCACGGCATATTCTTTGTTATTAATTATGTTGAGTATCTTTTGCACGTTTTTATAAATTGCTAGAACGGTAGATCTATTCTTACGGAACCCAAATTGTGAGTCGTGTAAAATTTTGAATTTTTCAAAGAAAGATACAAGTCGTTTTACCATAGCGGTTTCAAAAATTTTTGCAGAAGTTGGTAATAAAGCTATGGGTCGATAATTGTTAGCATCGGTTTTGTCTCCCTTCTTATGAACTGGTTTAACTAGTGAAACTTTCAAAGAGTCAGGGAAACGGCCTTCTCTAAAGGATTGGTTTATTAATAGTGTGTAAGGAAGAGAGAGTTCGTCTGCGCATTTTTTCACTAGGCGAGGTGGAATTTCGTCGATGCCAAAGCTAGTTTTATTCTTGAGGTTCTTTATAATATTATATGTTTCTGTCATTTCGATCTGATGTAGATATAGAGAGTTTTGTAGATAATTTTTTGCGGTGTTCTTTTTGTAGGCAATTAGGTTTTGTGCATTACTTATTGTTGTGAAGTGTCGATTAAAATAGTTAGCTATAAATTTTGGGTCT
Source organism: Anania hortulata (assembly GCA_963576865.1). Lineage (NCBI taxonomy): Eukaryota > Metazoa > Arthropoda > Insecta > Lepidoptera > Crambidae > Anania > Anania hortulata. Next base: position 8,112,008 of record OY756400.1, read on the forward strand.
TTGTATATTTTAAGGTTGTGTTTTAATGTAATGTTTTGTTTTGGCGCTCGAGGTTTCGACTTTGCTTCGTTATTGATAATTTGCCACATGGCTCTACTTTTGTTAGTAGCATTTGCGTATTTATTTGAATTATTAATCTTTTTTGACATAAGAAACGCTTTTCTTAGAGTTTTATTATATGTTTTGCAATAGTTATGTATAATTTTACTTTTTGTTTGTGACTTTAGTAGTTGTAGCAATCTTTTGTTATGGCAAGATAATTTAATACCAGATGTTAGGTTAAAGTTCTTAGTTTTTATGTGTGATTTTAAAGTTAGTTTAGGAATGTGTTTACTTAGTAGAACTTGAAGTGTAGTTTTAAAAACATCATAGTTATAGTTTAGATTTTCTGTAGGTATAATCACATTATTCCAGTTGATAGTTTTAAGTTCGTTTCTAAAGTCATTTATATTTTTTTCGCTGTAAATTCTTTTTACCGTTAAAACGTGTTTAGGAGTTAGTGTAATAATCGGTATAGTAAAGATATTCCCCCTGTGATCAGAAAAGCCGAATTCTTTGGTGAGAAGCTCATAATTGCAATTTTTATTATTAATGAATAGGAGGTCAACACAAGTTGAGCTGGTTGGAGTGACTCGCGTTGGTTCCTTTACAATCTGATGAAAATTATATTCTAGCATAACTGTTTTTAAGGTATTCATTAGTTTGTTATTTGTTAGGAAATTTACATTGAAATCTCCTCCTATCAAATAGTTTTTGTTCTATCTTTTTTAAACAACAGTTTTAAAAGATTTTCTATACATTCTAGGAATACTTCTTGGTTCTTAGAACTATTAGGCCAGTATACATTAATTAGTAAAATATTATTTTTTGCAAACTCGACTGCGCATATTTCAAAGACATTCTCGTGGGACATTTGTTCGATATCGCTCCTCGTGGTCGTCTCTATATTTTCTTTAATCATTATACACACACCACCACCCTCAGTTGTTGTCCTAGTTGCTCGGCAGAAGTGAGATCCCATCCTGTATCCTGGTATCGTGAAGGTCTGTAGTTTTTCCTTATTTAGCCACGTTTCACTTAGGCATATAGAGTGCACGTTTTGGTTGCTATTTATAAAGTCTTCGAGTAGGTATATTTTATTATTTATACTCTGCACGTTTTGGTAGAAAACACAAAAGTTACTTTCGAAAGGAATGGTTTTTCTTGGAACTAATTTGGAGGTTTGTGTTCGGGCCTGTTTCAGAATGTTGTGTATTATTTTCTCTTGTTGTGTTATGTTCTTCCTTATTCGTAATCGTCGCCCTTCCAGACTCTACATCGGACAATCTACCATTTATGATCAGTTTGTTTTCTCTTATAATTGCGTGGTGGCCATTTTTGCGTGCTTCTTGAAGAGACCGTTTAAGTTCTCGCCTTTCTTTTAAGTCCGATGCACTTAGGTATTCACTCACTCCTAGACCGTTGTATCTAAAGTAGGGGGCGTTTTTAAGGATGTGGTTTCGTAGTCTTCTGGTAGTTAATAAAAAAAAAAGCCTCGATAAAGCGACAAATGACAAGGACATATTTTGAGATTCTCGAACTTTGACGATAGCCTGTTACATTTATTATTATTACTAAGTTAATATTGTTTATTTCTAAGTTGCCTCACTTAGATACCTTACCTGTCTGGTTACTCATATGTGGAGATTTGTAATTAGTATTGAACCACATTATATTGTACTAGTTTACTGTATTATTGAAACTGTCAAACTTCCTAAAATAATAAAATAAAATAAAATACCATGGCTATATAATCATACCAAATATCCATAACATATTTCAATAATATTAGTAAGTTTTTTAATAAAATTCATGGAAAAATATAACAAAACACAACAATTTCCTATTTAGTTATACCCCAAATGTCGGTATGCTACCAGATAAGCAATCAGCCGCACAACATTTAATTAGGTATTACACACCATATTTACGAGCAATATTAAACTTATTTATATGAATTGATTAATGATTTTAAAATACCGAAATTCATAGACCTAGTTTTTCCTAATCAGTAACCACTTTGAGTAGAAGGTTTACATTTCCGATCTTGTCAAATTGTGCCAATTTTTTTAAATGGCGTTCGTAGATCGTGCCCGTCCGAAAACGGTCCGATAACTTTGCCAATGTCGGATTCAAAGAGGGAAAACCAAAAAGGGATTGTTGTATAAATAAGAATACTTATAAATAAAGGAAACAACATAGCCTTCTCATATCTTATCCAAACTACCCTGCACCAGTTTTTTTATTATTAATAAGTTATAACCATAGATTTAGTATGTACAAGATAGACAATGAAGGAGAAGACAAGAAGGGATATAAAAAATTTGATACGCATGTGTGTGTTTATTGGTGTTGTCTTAAGTTACCATTTTTTATCGATAAATTGCAACCGAGATCTACTAATTGATATGGGGGTTACCAATGTTATTATCTTGTATTGGTTTTTGACAGTAGATCTCGCCGACAGAGCGGTTGACAGCAGTGGGGTATTATTGGCGGTGTCACTCGACACTGCCAAAGCTTTCAACATCCTACCGTGGTCGTGTATAAGGCAGGCTCTTATACGTTACGGGGTGTCTGCCTACCTGTAGCGTGTGGTGGGCAGCTAATTGGCTGGCAGAGAGGTAGAGTATGCTACTTCGCAGTGCATGCCATGTTGTGCAGGCAATTCTTATGCGGAGTTCCACAGTTATCGGTTCTATGCACACTCCTGTGGGACAAGACCTTTTGTTTTCATACCGCATCCGCATCGGGAAAGGGTGTACACTGAAATATGTGTACACTGAAATATCTCGGCCTTACATTGGATGGGAGATGGGCCTTCGACCCGCATTTCGAGCGCTTGACGGGCGTCAAGTTATTAATGTCGGCGAGAGCGCCAAGTAGACTCATGCCCAACCTCGGCGAGCCTTCAGCTTCCATCTGACGCCTGTGTATGGGCGATGTGCGCTCCATGGACAGGACATGTATGGGCCGCTCCCATATGAAGTGACTTCCCCCTTCCTTCCTTGAAGTGACCCCCAAAGACCGGGTGGTTCCCGGGCGAAACCCGTGGTTCCACTTCAGAAGGCAATGAAGGGGAACGGCGTGGTTTTAGTAGGTAGCCGAAATCTGAGCTCTGATTTCCACACGTCCCTCCCCCGTTTCTCGCGTTTCTCGCGGTTGAGTGAAGGGTTTGGGTAAATAACACAGTAGTGGATGTACAATTTACTTTGATGAAATATTCTTTAGAGTAATAAACAAAATACAAAATCGATTATCTCGTGAAATAAACGAGCTACGACTTTGGCTCTTTAATAACAACTGATCGTTATTTCCTTCGAAACTGTTGATATATGATTTAGAAGTAGCCTATACCATTTCGCCACCACTACAGAATAAACCCATATTCACGTTTGAAAGTTTTGTATTTAGTAATTTTAATTGCTTCTCTAATTTTGGTATAAAGTGCATGGCCGGATCTACCTATGGGCTGATTGGGCTGCAGCCCAGGGCCCCGGGGTTACAAGGGGCCCCCAGATCCCGCTAAAAAGTAGGCCATAATTTGAAAAAAAAATAGTTGTCTGTAAAGTCGGTTTACGGAGGATATTTTTACGTGACAACGTCATAAGAAAATATTGATTAAAAATTGCATACTTTTATGAATGTAGTTGAGGGGGGAAATACGTGTAAAAGGTTGTTTTCATGCTGTTTTTCATTAATTTTTTAAAGTTAATAATGGCAACCCTGAGATCAATGAACCAATGTATGTGCGCGTACACGTATGGAACGCGCGTATGGAACGGAACGGGGATTTCCCTGTATTTTTATCTACTCTTACGCGGGACTTTCCCGCCGCGCTGGTTGACGTAACGTCTGATGGGATTTTGTTTTTTTTCTGCACTTCTCTTCTCGTCATCAAAAAGGACTAACTGACTGCGGTAATTGTTTGAACTGTGTTTAATGAGTGTATGCTAATAAGTGACAACTTAAAAGTTACCTATATCTAAATAAGTAAAATTTGTTTATGTCAGTGATTTCCTGCTTTTATTTGGTAATGGTAAGTAAAAATAATTAATAATATTAAATCATGTCTTTCTTTTTTAGGGTTCCGTTCCTCAAAAGGAAAAAAGGAACCCTTATAGGATCACTTTGTTGTCCGTCTGTCTGTCTGTCTGTCTGTCTGTCTGTCAAGACCCTTTTTCTCAGGAACGGGTGGACTTATCAAGTTGAAATTAATATGAAGTACGCAGGTCTGTGGTCCCGTACAGTAGCAAAAAAATGAAACTTCTAAGTCAACGCAATCAAAAGATATGGCCATTTATGCTCCGTTTTTAGCGCTTTTAAGGGCGCTAGGAAATCAAAACCTATAGGGTACTTCCGGTTGACCTAGAATTATGAAATTTGGCATGTGGCAAGATTATATAGCACAAGTAATAGAAAAAATCCCAAAACCATAAAAATGTAGTTGCTTCACAAAATAAAATAAAATACGATTATGAACCTACTCCTAAGGGAATCAAAACCTATAGGGTACTTCCCGTTGACCTAGAATCATGAAATTTGGAATGTGGCAAGATTATATAACACAAGTAATAGAAAAAATCCCAAAACAGTAAAAACGTAATTGCATCACAAATAAAAAAATAAAAAAAGTATTCGAGACTTGATACGATGAACGAATTATTTGCTTAACTAAAGGTTTGTACGGAACCCTCGGTGCGCGAGTACGACTCGCACTTGGCCGGTTTTATGGTATTTTTAGGGTTCTGTACAAAAATAAAATAAAAAACTAGGTATGTACTGGACCAAATTAGGTGAAATTTGGTAGGATGGTGTAATCCTATGACTAGTGTAATTTTGGTACTTGCAATATAAGCATTTATTTATTTATTCCTATTACTCGTTGGCAAAATATATATTGATTTTGATAGCTTAACCAAAACGTCAAGTTAGGTACGTTAGTTGATGTTGTTTTTTTTACGCTGACTGAACAAAAATGTACCTATGTATTTTTGTTAATTTTCTGAAGTGACATTGCATCCTAATGTATAAAACATGAAAGACTTACCTCTTTCTTTTCGTTCTCTCATCTCATCCCCTTTCTCTCTGCTCATTTCGTTCTCTCATCCTTCCGAATACGTGAATACTTTGTAATGAGCAGAGGTCGGAAGTTCCGACCTCTGCTCATTACAAAGTATTCACGTATTCAAATGATGTGATCGTTACATGTTTATTTATCAGAAAACTATCAAGTTCGTTCATTGTTTATTTTCAGTAAAAAACCAAAGGTCTTAATTTACAATAATGTCTGGTCGAAAGTATAAAAGTGGAGCTGAGAAACGCAAATTGCAGCTAGATCGTGAAAAGGAAAAAAATAAATGTGCAAAAATTGGGACTTTTTTCAAATCAAAACATAAAAACGAGAATGAAATCGCTGAAAATTCATCAACAAGCGACAAGGAAGGGATCGAATCTGAAGAGAATCTATTTGAAGGGAGTAGCAAATCGCAATACCATGAAACAAAGACAAATGATGAAAATCTGCAAAGTATTGACTATCAGCAAGTCCAGCAATCCTCTGATCAAACGGAAAACGATATTAGAATATTAATTTTGAATTTGAGAAATATGTTGACGTGGCCTTGTGGCCAGAATTGCTAAGTAATGATTTTATTAATGACATCCTCTTGCATGAAATGACTGACTTTCAAAATAAAGACCCGAAAAATATATATTCAGCTTCTTTAAAGCAGTACAAGGAACAAAACAGAGCATTTTCAAATAGCCATTTCACAAAAAAAATGAAAAATGGTCAATCACTGGAAAGATCTTGGCTAACATATTCAACTAGTGTTGGTGCTGTTTTTTGTTTGCCTTGCAAACTTTTTTCTAAAACCTCTTCTCAATACACGACCGGATTTTCTGATTGGAAACACATAGGAACTTGTTTAGAAACTCACGAAAAAAAAGAAAATAAGTCTGTTTTAGACAAGCAGCTTCAGGAGCAATTAAGAAAAGAAAAAGAATATTATCACAATGATCTAAAACGGGTAATTGCAGTGGTAAAATTTTTGAGTATAAGGGGCTTAGCATTTAGAGGTTCCGAAGAAGTATTTGGTTCTCCACATAATGGTTATTTTATGGGGGCTATGGAACTATTGGCAGAGTTTGATCCATTCATTCGTGAACACATTGAACAACGTGAGCTGCGACCAAAAGTGATAATATCGTACTTATCAAAAACAGTATATGAAGAAATAATTGAGATTATGGGCCAACAGCTACTTAAACAAAATAAAACTCAAATAAAAAACGACGACACAAAGTATTATTCAACTGTGATGGATTCTACACCAGATCTGTCTCACAATGATCAACTTGCTATTGTATTACGATACTGTTTTCGGGGGAAAGTATATGAAAGATGTGTAGCCTTCATTAAAATTAGTAGTCATACTGCTTTACATTTATTTAATATCTTACAAGACTTTATAGAAACAAATGGATTACTACTGAGTAATTGTAGAGGGCAATCTTATGACAACGCTGCCAATATGGCGGGTCACTACAATGGTGTACAAGCACTACTAAAACAAAAAAATAACACCGCGGATTATGTGCCATGTGCTGCGCATTCCCTCAACCTAGTTGGCGTAGAATCTGTTAAGGTTGCAACCGAAATTGTAAACTTTTTTGGAGTAGTGCAACAAATATACGTTTTCTTTTCTGCTTCGACCCATAGGTGGGAACTGTTGGATCGTGAAATAAAATTAAAATTCACGTTAAAAAGTTTAAGCCAGACCAGATGGTCTTGCCACTATGATGCTGTCAAAGCGTTATGATAACATCATGAAAATTTTAAAAAGTTTCAGCGAAAGTGAGGTGGAGAAAGTTGATTTCCGGAAAGAAGCACGAAATTTATACATGAAAATGGCGAAACTCGAGACTGCAATTTTGATTATCTTTTGGGAAGAGGTTTTGGAGAGATTTAATTTAGTCAATAAAAAATACAGAGCCCCGGTTTAGACATTTGTGAAGGCAACAAGTTAATTATGTCATTAAAAGACTTTGTGAACAACTTACGACACCAATCAGATGAGAAGCTAAAGAAATACGAAGAGAAAGCTAAAAAATTAAGTGCTAGTGTGGGAATAGACTACAATGACATAAACAAGAGGCGCATTACTCCAAAATTTTCAGATAGGTCTACAGGTGAATTCTTAGTAAACGGCGCAGAAAGATTTCAAAGGGACACGTTAAATGTTGCGTTGGATAAGCTAATTATGGACTTAAATAAAAGGAGCCAAGTCTATGAGACATGTAGCAAAAAAATTAAATTTTTAATGGATTTGCAAGACAAAAATATCAAAAACATAGATTTGGAAAGTGCACGTCATATTATTGATTACTAGCATTTAGTGAATGAGTGCATTCAATTAAAATCATACTTACTCCAATCTAAGCCAGAGTCTTACAACTCTTGCAGTGACATTTTCAAGATCATGTATGAAAATAAACTAATTGACGTGTTCCCTAATTGCTATACCATTTTAAAGATTTTTTTAACTTTACCAGTAACTAGCTGTGTAGCAGAACGCTCCTTCTCAAAGATGTCGTAGGTATATAGAAAATAAATATAGGACAACAATGGCGAACTCTCGACTAAACCATTTATCACTTCTGTCTATAAATTGTGATTTAACAAAAGACTTGCAATGTGATGACCAAATAAATGAATTTGCAGCACAAAAATGTAGAAAGGTTAATTTATAAATTATAATTTCTTTTAAGAATAAATGCATAATAAATAAATTTAATTATTTTGTTGTTTTTTATTTTCTTTTATACAATGTACATCTCTATTTCAGTTTCTCTCTCACCCAAAGGTTACCTGGAAGAGATTGCTACACAGCAATAAGGTCGCCTTTTGTACAACTAATACTTGCGTAGATTTAAGTAATATTTATGTTTTTTGTGCAATAAAAAATATATGTATAAGAATAATATATCATTATAGAAACAGTTTTTTGGCATGGCTATTAGTTGAGTACTAAGATAGGCCCCCAAGTAGTTTCAGCCCATTGCCCCACAAATTCACGATCCGGCCATGATAAAGTGGTATAGTATGTACTGTAAATCATTCACTGGCCCCTGAACATAACAGTTTTATTAAACGTGTGCAAGTTTGCTTATTAAACTTTATCAAATGTAATTTAGATAATTAAAAAAAATACTAAAGTAATCGAGGTACACAAAATAACACAAGACAAATATTTCTATGTAAAAATAACTTCAAGTACTCAAAATTTTATCGATATTTTATCATGTTATACTTTCTGGCCACGCCACTAAAGGAATTTCAATGAATTTCGGCAAAATAATTGTCCATAAAATGTCGTATTTAGTCCATGGTTTATAAAAAATGCCCTATTATAGTTTAAGAGAAATTAAACAAATATAGTGGCGCGGCTGGGACGCATACTTTGTCGCCACGCCACCTCGCAAATCGTAATAAAAGAAGATAAATATTAACTTATTTAATATAAAACAAATGTCTACTAATTATCTATGCTACTGATAACAGAAATACCGATTAAAATTATAAAGTAATATTTAAATTTTTAAAAATAAATCTTCAACGTAATGATGTCTTGTAAGGTTAATAGGTATACAGGGTGAATCCAAAGTCATGTAATCCCTTAAAAGCATGTACTCAGCTGCTGATATATAACTTTTACTATGGGAACAACACCGAAATAGCTAGAAAATGTAACACCTCCTCATACAAAGTAGTCGTCTGCCTAAACTTTTTTTTGCTAGATTTCGATGGTGCTCCCTTAGTAAAAGTTGTTGTATTTAGGTTGTTGTTGTGTTGTAGAGGAATTAGCCATTCAGTTAATCTTTTTTTTAAATAAGAAATTATTTAGCACTTTAAATTCATTTGGGATCTTATTATATATTCTTACGCACATCGCAAGGCAACTTTTATTATATTTCCATGTTTTGGGAACATTTCGTAAGACAAGTTTATGTTTGTCTCTGCTCACTCTAGTACTATGTGCATCACATGCTTTAGCAAACAGATCCCTATGTTGATGGACATAATGACATACCTCATACAAGTAAAGCGATGGAAAGGGCAACAGACCTAGGTTTTTAAATATAGGTCTACATGTTTCATCAGGCAAAATGCACTTTTTTTGTGCAACAAATACTCTATTCCAATCTGTGCTATTACCCCATATCATCAAACCATATCTCAGTACAGATTCTACGTATGCACGGTAACATAAAATAGCAGTTTTTTTATTGGTCACTTTAGTAACTTGTCTTAATGCGTACACGAATTTATTTATTTTATTACAAATATTTTCAATCTGATGTTTCCAGTTCAAAAATTGGTCTATAATTACTCCAAGGAACTTCACGTTTGTAACTTCATTGATTTTAGTGATATTCAATTTAAAATTATATTTCTTATGTTTAGATTGATTGAATTGAATAAATACTGATTTATCTAAATTAATTTTTAAATTGTGTGCATCGAGCCATTCGATTACTATGTCAATAGTTTTTTTAATGTCAATTTCATGATAAGTCAATGAATTATTTCTCTTTTCAGTCGTCACAATTATGGAAATGTCATCTGCGTACAAAATACATTTATGATTCGTAATTTCAAATATGTCATTTATATATAATATAAATAAAAGAGGGCCTAAAATATTTCCCTGTGGGACACCGGTTTTGTTTTCGCGACAACTGGACGAGAACGATATAATTTCACTATTCGTTAGTTTATCAACTGTTACATATTGTTTACGGTTAGATAGGTATGATGATAACCACTGAAGGGTTATGCCTCTCCTATATTTTCTAACTTTTTTAAAAGTAAGTCATGCCAAACATGGTCAAACGCCTTAGATAAGTCAAAAAAGAGTCCTGTTGTCCAAAAATTGTTATTTATATTATTCAAAATTGTACTAATTAAATCGAAAATAGCTAATGTCGTGGATTTACCATTCTGAAAGCCATATTGGCTATTATTTATGATATTATATTTGACGCAAAAATCGATCAGCCTCTTGTACATGCATTTTTCAAAGATTTTTGATAAGATAGGGACAAGAGTGATGGGTCGATAATTATTAACGTTATCTTTTTCACCTTTTTTATAAAGTGGCCTAACAACAGATACTTTAAAGCTTCAGGAAAAGTTCCCATGTAAAACGATTTGTTTATGAGATAGGTGAGAACTGACAGTATTTCGTTAATACAGCTTATTACTTCAGTGCTTATACCATCATTATGATAAGGCTATGATAGCCTTCAGCATTTGTATTGTTAAGATTGGTCACTTCCGTCTTCACTTCCTTCTCCGTCATCGGCATTAAAAACAGAGTATTAGATATTGTCTTGGAAGGCGGTCGTATCTTTTTGAGTGTAGACAAATAAGACTGGTTATCAATAAAATGATTATTAATTGCATTTGCTATGTCCGTGGGATTAGTCAATTTTGTGATATTATCAATTTTTAATTCAGAAATACTATTACTATTTTTTAAATTATTCACCTCATTCTTTATTACGGACCAAGTCGCTTTGCATTTATTATCACTGTTATTTATATGTTTTATATTAGAATTCTTTTTTGATGTGTATATATTTTTTCTTAATAATTTGGAATATGTCAGATAGTTATTTTTATTCTTTGTTGTTTTGTGTGTATAATAGCAATAACGCAGATATCTTTTGGTTTTACAACTTTTTCTCAGACCTTGGCTTATCCATCTACTGTTAATGTTATGTTTTTTGGCTTGACCTTTATTACGGGAAAGCACAAATTATAGAGCAGACGTACCATCTCATAGAATTTTGAAAAAGCAGTATTAAAATCAGCCTGTTCATAGACGTCGTGCCATGTCAGACTACTTAGACACTCCTTAAACTTATTTATGTTCTCAGGCGAATAATCTTTTTTGAAAACAAAGTATTTCTCTGGTGACAGCGGCTTCTGTTTGACATTGAGACTTAGTATTTGCGCAGTGTCATGGTCTGATAAAAACAAAGGTAATGTTTTAGCCTCTGCGTTTTTGATATTACTAAGAATATGGTCAATGCATGATTGTTTTCGAGTAGGCTCATTTATGTGAATTTTTAAATTGTAATTTTGGCATATATCTTGTAAGCATTCTGTAATTTTATTCTTTTTTAACGTATTTATGTTTAGATCTCCTGCAATAACTATTTTAATATTAGATTTGTATTTTTTATATATTTCGCACAATAAGCTATCCAACTTACCCAAGAAAACATTAGGGTCAGACGTTGGAGTTCTAATAAGGAAATCACTATTAATTTGTAAAGAGGGATTTCAATGCCACACACAAAGCATAGTTTTTTAACCACGTTAATTCTTTGTAAGATACATTTTGTTTTGTTAATATGCAAGTTCCGCCCCTTTGCTTTTCTCTACAAAAAGTAGCTGCTAACTGATAGTCCTTAATTTTTACGAAACTGACATAACTTGACTTAAGAAACGTTTCTGTAAGGCAAATAATATCAGGTTCCTCATTCTCTTCACGTAGCTCTTTTAGAGTTAATTCCAATATGGACAGTTTTGATAGAATGCTTGCAATATTTTGATGAAATATTTTGAAATTTATTTGTTTAGTCTCGAAAAAATGATTTATCTTTTACTTTTGGAAAATATTCAATTATAGTCTTTTTTTTACTTTCAGATGGTTTGGTTTTGGGGGGCATCGTATTCGTATAAGAATTGTTATTTGTTGCCTGTTTTTGGGCAAAGTAATATGGAATCGTACCCTTCCTATAGCTACAGCTTACTTGCATGAATCTAGATTCTTTTCTGAGTATAATTTTTTTGAGTGAGGTAACATCTAAATATTTATTATGATAGTTTGTACAGTCAATCACATAATTGATTGATCTACACATGTCAATTAAATTATAATTATTACAATGGACAAATTGGCAATTATTAAACTGATTACATAAATTACTGAGTATATTATTTATATAATTCCAATAATACTAACATTCTTAAAAATATTTAATAATAAAATGTCACAAAAATAAAATTTACTAAAAACATTTCTCAGTAGGGAAGTTAGATCATTCAGGTCTATGTCGTTTTCACCGACTCCTATTATCAAAACGTCTCCAGACTTCAGATCAATGCTATTGTAGCTTTTTAGCACTTCAGCGCTTCGTGCATAAGGTTTTGTTTCTGCTGTAACCTTATATTTCCCATAAGGAGAAGTTTCTCTGGAAGATATTAAAGCAGAAGAGAGGCCTACGCATTGTAAGGTTATGTAATATATATATAGGTCATGTAAGGATATGCTGATGTCTCTTTTCCACGATCTGTCAGTCTTTAAGCGTAGCGTATTCTAAGTCTATGCCTTGCCTATGTCTTGACATACTAAGGGCCGATTTTTCAAGATACCTTTTATCCGACGAATAAAATTGACGTTTTGACAGATTTTCCTTACGAAAACTGTCAACATGTCAAACTTATTCGACGTTTAAAAGTTATCAGGCTATGGAAAAATAAAGCTAAGTAACAAGACAAACAAACAATAATCTTCAACGTGTTTGATTAATTGTTAATACTTGAGCACTGGTTTTCATACAAATTAATATAAAAAAAGCCTTTTTTTTAATGTAAATTTTTGTTACTCTGAAATCTAGATAATAGAGCTTCTGGTGAATATTTTATTATACAAAACGTGACATTTAGATGCCCTCAATAGCAATAGCAAATAAATATAGATTGGTTTCGACCATTATAGTTATGGTGCCTGCCAGAAATTTTACTAAATGGTGAAAAACTTGATCTATCAAACTCCACTGTTTTTCTGGGCATTACATTAGATTTGAAGTTGCAATGACCACATGTTGACACTCTGGCTGGGAGACTTGCTTCAGCTGCCTTTGCGGTTAGAAAAATTAGACATCTAACTGACGTTGTAACGGCAAGGCTCGTATATTTTAGTTACTTTCATAGTATTATGTCTTATGGTCTTCTCTTGTGGGGTTCTGCTGCGGACATCGATACCATCAAATACCATGCTATTTACAAACTTAGTCCGCGCGAATCCCTGAGAGATTTCATTAAAGAAATCAACATACTCACTGTAGCCTCTCAATACATATTTGATAATATCATGTACGTTCGCAAAAATTTAGATCTTTTTATAAAAAAAAGTGATATTCATTCATATAACACAAGAAACAAAAACAAACTTGTAGTCCCAAACTTCAGATTGGCCAAAACAAGTAATTTATTCTTGGGTAATTGTATATATATTTTTTTTATAATATACCTTACAATGTTATCGAACTTCCTAATAATAAATTTAAAACACATGTCAAAACTACCCTAATGTCAAAGGGGTATTACAAAATTCAAGACTATCTTGATGACAATAATGTATGGTCAGTCCAGCCTGCACTAAAATGATGTACCTACCTGTTTTTTTTTTTTTTTTGGGGCAGCTAGTGTTGACTGAGTTTGTTCCAGCGTTTCTTCTCAGCACTTGCCAGATTGTCTGTGTCTTGTCTTGAAGCGCTAGTAGGGCCCAAAAAATAAGGAGACATGTTCTGTCCCATATGGGTCAATAATGTTATTATTGACGTTCATAAGTGGCAGTTTTCTGCCCTAAATTGAAAAAATGATTTTTACTTTGACTTTGCACTAGGCAGATAGCACATCAAGGTCAAGAGTCACCATTACCTAATTTGAATAAAGAACGCTGTCCTTACGTGACAAAAACAAGACATACACCATCATCATTCGCCTGCTGGGATCAGGCCCAAGTTATCTGGGGTCGGCGCAGTATGTCTTTCTCTTCCATGCAATTCGGTTACTTGTCATTAAGTCATTCACTCCCTTCTCAGTCGTATCGCTCCTCACACAATCCATCTCTTCTTAGGTCGTACTCTACTTATCCACCCATCAATACTATGAGTATTGATGGGTCCCATCACTCTTCTCGTTACGTGCTTCTCTTCCCTTCTCATCGCATGCCCATACCACGACCAACGGTTTCCTTTCATCTTTTCTGCTACAGGTGCCACTTTCATACTTCCTCTAATATAATTCATTCATTATCTTGTTCATTCTCGTCACCCCACTTTAACTCATAATACACCATTAATTTAATATAATGCGTAAACTTAGCTTCAATGTAATGAATACGATGCCTGAATTAATTATCTACATATTAATAATAGCCGTTATCGTATTTTAAAAAACACAAGAATTTTAAATTAAAAGATATTTCTAATATCCGATACAAAATACATATGTTTTTACAAGCTCTGTGTGTATTTTACACACAGAGCTTGTAAAAAGATATGTATATACGGCGCACCGATTACGTCACCCAATCCTTATCGCCGCGTGGTCGCTCATGTCAACAAAAAACTGCCGTTGCGTTCGTTACTTATAACGAGCATCTGGCGAGTGATGTTTATAATAAGCGTTAGAGTTTAGCTGTTAATTCGTAAAAGATTTGTTGCAATCGGTTCTGTCTTGGTAATGATGATACTTATTGTAAATATGAACAACGCAAAAGTTGTATGAAAGTCGGATTAAAAAAAAATGTAGATAAAAAACTAACGCTATAACCAATTTTTTTTAAATTTTTGGATTAGTTAAAAGGTTCAATCTTATTACGAATTAAATATAAAAATCATACATTACCTATATAAATAAATTTTGTATCTAGGAATTTGCGACAGTTTTTTTTTTGGGGTAAATTTTTAGGGGTGAATCTAAAAAATCATAAAATTTTTACTTGTTTAAATAAATTTAAAATATATAATTATGTATATAGTTATGTAATAAATATGTAATTGTACTAAGGTATTAAAATTTTCGAGAAAAACGCTGGGTCATCACTTTTAAGGTCTTATGTTAAGTATTCTAAATTTATGAAGAATACAATTAATATTTACTTGAAAGTACAAAAAATTAACTTTCCAAACATGTCTCACTCCTAACTATACATCTACATGGGGCACACTAAAAGTTTAAAATCGGAACTATTTGAATTTCGAATTTTTTAAACGTCGCAACTTTCATAATAATAAAAACAAAACAATTGGCGGGAAATGATTTGTGAATTGTTTTTTATCACACATCAAAGTTCTAAAGTACGGAAAGTAAAGGGCTAAAGTACGCAACGAAAATGGAATTAAGTCGAAAAATTTTTAGAGCGATAATTTTTTATGATTTTAAAAGTTCTCTCTCTCTCTCTCTGCAAGACTGTGCCGCTCGTCTTCAAAATGCTTTTGGAAGAGAAGTACCTTGTTTGAGCACCGTGAGGCAATGGTTTGCTGAATTTGAGAGAGGTCGAGTTTCTTTACATGACGAATTTCGTGAAGGGCGGCCTTTAACTGCCGTCAACGAAAATAATGTGGCTACTGTTAAGCGGCTCATTGAAGAAAACCCGCGGATTACCTATGAGACAATTCGAGGACTATTGGGGATTGGTATGAGCAAAATTCAGAAAATTTTACACGAAGAATTGAAAGTTCGGAAACTTTGCTGTCGTTAGATCCCTCATGAACTGACAGCGGAGCAGAAGCGGGCTCGCGTGGAATGGTGCTCACAGATGCTACTGAAGTACGACCACGGACTTTCTAATGCTGTTTATGACATTGTCACAGGAGACGAAACGTGGATTTATTGTTTTGCACCCGAAAAAAAACAGCAATCTTGTGAATGGGCAAGTGAGGCAGGCGAGGAACGTTGGTAAAAAAATGATCGCGTTTTTTTTCTCAGCTATGGGTCCCATCTGTACAATTCCACTTGAAGATCAAAAGAGTGTTAATGCCGAGTGGTATTCTACCATTTGTTTACCCAGGGTGTTAGAAAGGTTCGCGAAAGACGACCCAAAAGCCGCATTTTTCTACATCATAACAACAGTTCTTCACACACAGCCAACAAAACAAAGTCATTTTTAGCTTCCGAAAAAGTACAACTCGTCACCCATCCTGCGCATAGCCCCGACCTAGCACCCTGTGATTTCTGTACTTTCCGCAAAATCTAAGATTTGATGAGAGGTTTTACTTTTACCAACTCCGAAGAGGCAGTGATAGCGTTCAATCAGCACGTAGAAAACATGCCTTCAGATCTGTGCTCCTGCTGTTTAAAAAAATGGTTCGATCGCATGAAAAAATGTTTAAAATGTAAAGGAGAGTATTTTGAAAAGCAATAAACATAATATTTTGGTTATAACATGTTGTTTTTTTAAGTTACGCAAAACTTATAGTGTGACCTACGTATTACAAAAAGAGGTTTACATAATAAACGATGTGTTTGTAAATTTCACCGGACGGCAAGTTAAAACACACATTGTACCGTAGATTGTTTTTATCAAAAGATGCGTTGTGTAAGCCACTTGTAAATAAAAGTGACAGAAAAAAATGATTTGTAAGTTAGAACGGAACAAAGCTAGGTTTAACACAACTCGGCGCTAGAGGCCGAAATAGTTTTTTGTGCGATTGTGAAATCTATGGCATCGCGATAAAAAAGTGACTGTAGTCACTTTTTCCATTTAAGCGGACAGTATAAAAACCTTTTTTTTTCAGCTTTATTATTATAGTTATAAATAGATTACTCATCCTAAATTATTAGTTTATGTAGGTATTTATTTGCTCTGTGACAAGCCCAACAACAAGTTATTTTTAACTGTTTATAATTCAATTAACTGTAAGTACCTACCAATTGGTTATCAATAACATGTGTCGTTGCTCTTGCATTAGGTCTAGCCTGTAGTGATAAATATAACTAAAATATTGATCTATATCTATGAGTATATATATACAAAACAAAGTCGGGTTAGTTACACCATTTATAAGTCAGCAACGGCTTAACCGATTTTTCTGATTTATGTTTTTTTGGATTTGTCTCCGTCCCGAATAGCAGAATAACTATAAAAAACACGAAAAAATCCACAAAAAAAATGTATGAAGGGGCGGCGGTACGAAGTTCGCCGGGACAGCTATAAATAAATAAAAGCAGATGCCTGTCACATGGCCTATTTGAAGTAACTACTTATTTTAACTCATGATAACGTTACTACGACGTACTGTTTCATTAGTTTTGTGTAGTTTTGTATATAACCGCATTTGTTTTACATACAAACACAGAATACAACAGTAAATGATTATGATTATAGATATTGTAAGCCGAAAAGAACAATCGCTGGTGCGTATTTTTTTTAAATTATGGTACAAAGATAAAAATAATTCTAGCACAAGCACTTTTAATCAGTTTTGATATATTACTACAGCACTTACAATCAGTACTTACGTCTGGAGTTTTTATAACACATGTAAATGTTTAGATAGGCTATTTGTAATACATAGGATCTTGCAGATAGCTTTAAAAGCTTTTATAAATAATAATAATGAATTGTTTCCACGATCACATCAAAAGGCGTTTCCTGGGTCAAAAAAAGATTAGTTCTTCTATTTAGTCCGTCAGTTAGATTATCAAAAAATATTGGACCCATATTTTGTCTTTTGTCAATCAAATAAAAATCACGAAGATAAAGCGCACCAAAGTGAGCACGTGACGTTACGCCGTGCTAAAAAGTGTCGCTAGGCGTGACGTTACGCGAAACTTTAACAGGCTATATCTTCATCGGTTTTTGTTTGATTGAGAAAAGAAATATACGTGTCCAATATTTTCTGTTAATCCAACTGACGGACTTATTAGATTTTTTTAGGAAACTAGCCCATTCTCTAGCCCCAAAATAATCAAAGCATATTACTATGTCAACTAAATAAAGAAAACACATACAAATACATTTATAAGTATCTATGACTTAGGTATAAATGCTTGTGCTCACGCAAACATTTGCCCCTTGCGGGATTCGAACGCGCGACCGCTGGCTTTCTAGTGAACCTCTAGACGGTTATCATCGGACAAGTTCATAGCAGACATTTTATTGAACATAATATGCGCTACGCAATAAACAAATTTAAATTATAACTTATTATAAGTTACAAGGCACCTTCCTTTCGAGGTCGACGTCGAGGTCGAGGTCGATCGTCGAAAGGCGATTTCGATGTCTACCCTATATAGTAAAAGCTGCATTGATGAACATATTTCAATTCCAAATGTTTTCCATTTGTACCTAAGTCATGGATATTTATAAAAGTATTTAAGTATGTTTATCCGTTATCTAGTCGCCATAGTACAAGCTTTGCTTAGTTTAGGGCTAGCTAATTGGTGTGATTGTGGAAAAAATTTAATTGTGGAAACAATTTATATTCCCCTCCTTTTATATGAAGACAGGTTAACACTACATCTAGTAAAATAATGGTTGTCTCTGTTGATTCACAGGTTGCGTCGACATGATACTCTCAAAATTAACTGAAAGCACTGGACACACAAAATGAATGCCAATCAAACATCAACTGGCGTCCATGGCCAACATGACCAAAATGATATTATTTACCAAGTGTTTTGGTTGTGCGGGATTGTTATCTCGATTTTCTGTTTCTTGGTCCAAATCGTAATCTTCATTCGAATCCGCCGCAGCAGGAAGACAGATGAAAAGACCCTCGCCCACATCACCCTAACAAGGATCCTAGCTACGAGCTGTGAATACTACATCCTGTTTGAACCAACCAAAAAGCCTAGATGGCTAGTAGACTTCATCTTCGGTTTGTATTTCACGAGTGACTTCGCTATAGTTTGCTGGATGCTCGTTTTTACCAAACATCTTTACGATAAAATTGTCATTGTGTTCAACACTTCAAGACCGAACTTAATTATAGTAACTGTTATTGTATGGGTCATCTCATTACCTTTTGGTGTTGTTGCAGTTTCCTTATTAAAATATGACATAAATTACTTCAAATTATTTTGCAACCTGATTTACATTGTCATAAAGTTCGTGATACAAACTTTTAACTCTTTAATTTACATAATAATATTCTCTGTAGCTTTAAAAAGACGTAAAGATACTTCCAAAGATGCAAGGTGTATAATTAAAACTGCTTTTGTAGCGTTTTTGTTGATCACAACTACCTGCATTCAAATTCTCATAACAGATATCATTGCAATCTTAAATAAGGATAAACCTAATGAGACGTTGGTGAAATCATTTTGTGTTATTAACTCATTTCATGTGGTACCTCTAATGGTTATATTTATTATCATATTAAAAGGTCAGATGAGACAGTCAATGACAAAGATTTTTACGGTAAGATTGACGGAGTTAGTACAGGACTGACTGGATATTCAATGTTACCGATGGATTGATGCTTGGCTGTAAGTGGACTATAATTTTAAAAAATGTAAGCAAAAATGTAACTAAACAGTCAATTTATCAAATGAAATTAGTCAATTACTAAATCTGAAAAACTAAGAGGTAGCTAAGTAGAGCCTTTCTCGTTAAAAGCAATAGATAAAGTGGTGCTGTAATAAATTAATTTGTTGTGCCTTAAGAAAGCAAACATTGTTATTGTGTATAAACATATAAATTGATTCATTTATTCGTTAGATACATTATCATACCAAACATTAATTATGATGAAATCGTCTCACCTATAAAAAAGACAATAAACAGATTTTGTCGATGTATCTACACATACAGGAGTTTTCAGCAAAGACGATCCAATATAGCCGTTTATAATTGCTATTATTAGTAATAGTTTTTTGTTTGGTATAATGTATTTACGTCAAACGCCAAGCAATCATCCCTATTCCCATAGGTTCAAAAATACTTGAACTCTTTTTGTTTAAGGCGAGTAGCGCCCCCGAATTAGCGACTTAACAAATGTTAATGTACGAATATGGCACGAACTCCCTAAAATACGGTTCATAACAGCGCGCAATGAAACGTGGCTTTTACGACAGTCGCTGCGTCTTTAGTTTGCGATAATTTAAAATAATACTTTTCACATAGACGCCATTGTTCGAATAAAAATCCTATGCTCAGTTTGTAGCTATTATGTTGGTCTATCAATCGACGTATAAACGAATTAAAATGGTCAAGCAGTTTAAACGAAAAAGGAGAATTAGCATCTTTTTTGCTTGTTTTTTCAATGATTTCAATATTTTTTTTCTCCTGAAGCATAAATACTATAAAAAAAATTGATATGCTCAGAATCTTGTGTAGCTTTAGACAATTCTTAGCATAATTTAAAAATATTTTTCTGACAAACTGGGCTTAAGTAGTAGGCTTTTCAACCACATGCTAGTTTACATTTGGCGACTACACGGACCTTTCAAGACGCGAGGAGTTGCGGGCGAAACCACGGTGGGGTATAGCATCCTATTACCCCACCGAGGTATAGGTATGTAATGTAGTAAGTATACGTTGACGATACTGTGGTTTATTATAACTACGATCGATAGGCAAGTCTCAATGCCATTATCTATCAAATAATCAAAGAATATTTACTATTTCTTGACTAACCGCCTTTTTAAATAGGACACAAATAAGCAAGATGTTTGCATGTAAGTACTTAAACTAAGTATTGTAGTCTACCATGTGTAAAAAAAAGGTTTATCCATACTACAGAATATGATTTTCCGTGAAATTTATATTTCATGTTTCAAGATTGGTTGTGGTTTTTGAGACCCCATCTTTGCCTAAGAAAAATAAGTCGATAATAATGAAAATTGATTTTGGCTTGCCGGTTAATGATTGATTTAGTATTGAAAGTCCAAAAATATTTGTTATATTTTGGTCAATATTTCTTTGGAAAAGTTAAGTTCATGAGAACAACCATTCCAAATATGACTAAACCTTTATGTTACACGTTGTGTAAGTACCTACTCCTTACATTATAACTTGACGAGATTTGGTTGAATAATAATATTATTAAGATTAGTATTATGAACAATGTTTTCATGCCGTATAAAATGTTTTATTAAGTATATTAGATATATTATTGACTAGTCATTACATAGTTTATTTAAAAATTAATAGTTCACGAAAATGTACGTATTATTAGGTACTTGTTTATGCACTTAAAGTAGGTATTGTAATGTTTAGGTACATCATCGAAATGTCTTGTTAACTATCACGTATAAATTGATGCATTTATATATTTTTATAATACTTTTTTATGATATGATGATTTATGAATATTTGTTTTAACTTATAAAATTATTTTTATAAATACACAATGCTTTACTTTCTTTTTGTACCCGTCATTGTACCCGTATATTATTCACCTCCTAAAAATGTCTTAGGTACCTACTTTAAAACATACTGTGTCCTGTTACCACCGACGGCCTAAATTAGATAGTCGTTAAAATTACAATTATGAAAAAATATAAACTAGTGCAAGAGTATAACAAAGGTGGATGTATTTCACTTTTTTTTGTTTTGAATTTAATTTAAATTTATCAATAAAAAATAAATAATTAAAAATTGTATTTGAGGCCCAGAGTTCTGTATTTGAGGCCAATTCCTGTAATTCGACAATAGCCGCAATCCAGTGTCGATCCGCTCCCAGTAACAATATGATCACAAACGGTATTCTCGTAAACCCAAAAAATGCAACTATAGTTCGTAATGGGACTAAAAAGGGAAGAAACCAAAATTAGTTATTTTTTTGCTGTAACTTCAATGTAGCGGAATAGTTTTGATAATTTTACGTCAAATTGAAAGTCTATTATACGAGAAAGAATACCGTTTGTAATCTGAATGTTACTGGGAGCGGATTGCGGCTATTGTAAAATTCCCGTAATTGGGCCTCTGTTTAAAGAACAACAACCTTAATAAAATTAAATATTTACAAAACATGTAGACGAGTAGGTTTTTGTTAATTTATTCAAAAACAATCCAAAGGGCCCGGCCTATTAACTGATAAAGCAGCGCTGCAGCGGTTGCGCACTCATCCGCAAGGCCATGGCCGTCCATCAAACAACGGATGTAGGAAGCGCCACATCGCTAGTTGATCACTGGCGGCCGGTAAACACGCGCTGACCACCTACATTTTGAAAACGTTATATTTCTAAAACTTTAGAACATCAACAGCGTGGCGGGAAATTTTGACGGCTGACATTCATTTGTTTGTGTTATATTTTGCTTTTGCTACTGTTGAGTGTTGTTAATTTGTGGCTGATATTAAAAATCATATCTGAATACTCGTACTTTATCTGTGATTAAATATTATTGTCAAGTGTCTGAAGAGTTAATAAATTAACAATTAAAGCACATGAACGTTCATCTGTGCAACAATGAGTAGATATATTCTAGGAATCGGCGCCGACTGGTATTTATAGCAGAGTAACATGCACCAAATTTATATAATTAAACCGCATGTAAATATAGACTGACCGAACGAACGATGCGACCGAACGGATCGTGGAGCGTAAATACCTATGTACTTATATTGAGCAGCTGAGTAAATATGGTGCTGTGTTTTTCTCAATGTTCGACGTTAATAATTAGATTTGAGGTGTTTGTATTAATAAAAATCTAATACATTATTGGTGACAAGTAGAAGTGTATCAATAACAATTAAATAAATAATAATCTTCCAAAAAGACATAGTGTAATACAGTGTAATATCTAGTGATAATTAAATTTTCAACAGCTTAACTGCGCTGTGAAATTAATGTTGATTTACAGGTTAGTGCTTTTTAAAAATATTTTTACACTAGATGTTATACTAGGTTCTTTTAGTTTCTTTTAAAAATAAAGAGTTTGAGTATGCCTTCTTCAAAACGAAATATTGTTGCTCTACATTACGCGTTGAGACAAATTAAGTTATTAATACCAAAAGGCTTACAGTCTTTGGAGCAGCAATTCGTACGAAACCTTCAACAACAACTTAGATATTATTTCAATACATACACTATTTATTTCTAAGTGAATTAACTGTATAATAAGAATAAACACCTAAACATGAATTGTAGCTCTCCTTGTAGAGTCACATCCTATACAGAACAATGAGTAAACAAACATAAATCTTGGTTAACGACCCTTCGCCTTGAAAGTCACATCAGATTTTTAATACCTACTCTATTGTCTTGGGTGAATATTTATTTTTAACAGTGCAAAGTACCAATCATAGAGGAAACTTTATTTGTCTATGGTACCAATAAACAAACAGGTAAATGTTTTCCACCTTTGACTATCTATTACTCAAAGTTTTCCACTAAATAAATACAATGAGACACATATTAAAAAATGGCGAATAATTTCACCGAACAAATCATTTATGACATTTCTACTCTATAGGGTACGTGCTCCATAATGTAGTCCTTTGTGGTGTCCTTTCCTTAGTACTATAAAAAAACTCGAAATTGAAATTTTTGTGTTTTTTTAGGAAAGTAAAACGTTTTTTATGACATATTTACTGATAGCTTATTTCATCCTCTTTCTAAAAATGTATCATACATGGGGATAGCCCTTGCAACAACCACTCAATTTTTTATTTAATTTAGGTATTCTTAAAATCTACATATTTAAGAACATAATGTCGTCCTGCGCATCGCGAACGAAAAAAAAAAACGTTTGACGGGTTAATAAAAATAAAACACGACGATTAAAATCCGAAACACATATGCCCTACAAAATGAGCCACAATGAAATTTTATTGTAATGCGTTCTGTTTGTTTGCTTGTTTCATGAGTGAATTTGCTTACCAAAATAAAATACCTTTTGTAAAAATATAATTCTAACAGAATAGATTTCTGCACAACAACAGAAGACTGTATTCCGTTGGTCTAACCAAGTGATCAGCAAAGCCTATTAACAGCAAGCCTATTAACCTTAGCTTAAAAGCTTGGCGTTTTGTTTTACTTTAATCAGATAAAATTAATGTCGTTATTAAAAAAAGGTAGTATTTTTCTGTCTCCATCAAACCTCCATCTTTCTAGATCATTTGGTTTCGGTTTTCTGGATTTACCGTTTGGCTCTAATACTATGAAGCTAGAATTTTTGACTATATTTGTTTCTACCAAGTAGCTTTTGTCTAGTAAACAAAAATTAGGACACTCCAAAAATACCATGTCTAAGCAGAGCAAAGCCCTTTTACTTTTTGCAAATTTCCCTGCAAATTAAGCACGAGCTTCTTTACTCCATTCCATTTATCGCTAGGCACACGTACACCATGGTATGTCCATTCCATAAGGTTTAATATTGTCGCCCTAATTCTCTACTCGACGTCCGCGCAATATGAATTTTTTATGTCGAATTCCCACGACATATTAAAAGAGTTGTCCCGCCAGTGACATCGTCGACTGAACATACTGAAATAGACGCGTCTTTCGCAACTTTGAGCACATTTTTTATACTGTGAATATTGTGATATTTCAAAAATTGATTTAACGTTTCAATGGTTTTCAACGAAAGTAATGAGTGTAATGTAGTGAAGTCATAGTTTTAAATAAACGGTGTTTGTTGATGATCTTTACCAGACTCTTATAAATCTGATCCGCGACGTAGCCATCGGTGCATTTAGTGTTTTACATAATTGATTTTATTACACAGAGCAATTTCCTGTAGGTATTGTTGTAATGTTTTGGTAGGCATGTTTTTTTTCTTAAGTATCTAATGTCGTTGAACGCTTTGACTATTTCTTGTATTCGATTTTATTGATTATTTCAGTAGATCAATCATATAAAGTTATAAAGTAAAAGTTACAAAGTAGAAAAAAGTCCAAGACAGTTTTCTAGCGTAGATATAAAGTTTGAGTGCGCATCTAATCAAAATGCAAATCTGAAACAGCTTTGTGTGATCTTAGCACTTCACAGATAATTATTGAAAAAAAAAAACTTTCTCTAATAGCCAGTTAGTTATTATCATTTGTTACAAATATTTTCAGAAAGAAGATGCCTCTGCCGATGGTGAAGAAATGCTGTGGGTTTGTCCCACTGGAGTGCGGGTTCTACGCCTTATGTCTCCTGTCTATTGTAAGTATAAGTTCGAATCCCGCAAGTAACTAATGTTTGTGTGATGAGCACCAGCATTTGTACCTAAGACTAAGATGTTTATAATGTATTTTAAGTATATAATCAGTTTGTTTTTTTTTTAAAATATTTTTGTGTACATTTTGTAAATATTATTTAGTTCTTTAATTTTAGTTATTCTTATACTGTTATTGATTTATTTTTAATAAATAAAAGCTAAACTTTAAAAAAAGTATATTATCAGTTAATTAAGTGCCATATGGTAGATATATAGACACTTGATTGCACAAAAAAAACATTAAAGGTTATTACAAAGACACAGTTATGTACATTAAGGCGGCCTTGTCGCCAAAAACGATCCAGACAATCTTTGGGCAGAGGAGTTTAAGTTATAGTACACTGGGGTAATTACTTAGATAAATAATGTAATTGTTAAATGATTTTTTTATCGTTATTTTTTGTTTCTCTTCAATGGGAAATTAGAGTTAGGAGCGTTTTTCAAAGGCGTTCGTAGGAAATAGTGTGATACAAATCAAACACGAAGAGGCCCTTTTATGATACTATAATAATTTAATATATGTGTACATCTAAATACTATCTCCTCCTTGAGAAGATATAGCCAAAGAAGCACCCTCTAGGTGCAAGGACAAAATACGATTGGAATTTTAAGGGGTCACTAGAAATAAACTTACTGGAATGGTTACCAGGATATTGATCTGATGAGACATCGGACGCCTACAGTATCAAATGTCCCATCTCAATAATGAGACATTTGATACGACAGGCATGATTATGATCGATCAATTCAATGTGTCGGTCTCGTCACAATAGCTTATAAGTATTATTCATATATTTGCGGTCCATAATTTGTTAGTATAATAACAATCAATGAATAAGTCCTACACCACATAAAGCTTTGATTAATGACTTCAATTCAATGTGAATGGTAATTACTTACCTACTGCTATTTTATTTGTTTTGACGTATATTTTTACGATTATTGATTTATTTATTAAAACTTTATTGCACAAATAAAGATCGTACAATAGGTGGACTTAATACCATGTGGTATTCTCTGTCAGTATTATATTTATTTATTATTATACTAATTTGTGTTGGTTCTCTGCTCTACATTACGAGACTATCTTCGTCTACTTATACACATACTTACTAATGCTAGCAAAATCTATGGGAAGATATAAAACCAGTGATTCCATACCGCAAAGCCATTTAGGTCATCTAGAATCTCGTGAAAAATACAAAGGATCTCCATCCGATTACTTCCACTATCCGCTTCATAGAGCATGTGTGTCATTGACTGTGGCCAAACAAGCTAATTTATTTGTTATTCATACTACTAGAAAAAATATGGGTTCTACCTTCCTAGTTAATTTGATCTCTATAATGTCTGCCTCTCGATTTTAAGGCACTTGATATTGATACGATTAAAAACAATGGGTACTGATACTTCCTCAACAAGAATTGCAAAGCATCTACTACCTAGTTATTCTTTAATGGCGGTAAGTACAAGGTACTTAGTGATATTATAGCAACAGGCACGCAAAAATGTAACACGCACGCCGGTCGTCAATTTGTACCTAAGTGTAGTGGTTGGAGGAGAACCAATATTATTTTTTATTTCATCGAGATCAAATTAGTAAAAATACTTTAAATCGTATTGATGACATTTTAATATTTTCAACTTTCACGATGCTTATGGCATATTTTACATTATTAAATTTACAATAACATTATTTTTTTATTTTTTGCGTCTGCGTTTCTAAACATTTCATCCGACTAAGATGAATCTTTGGTAAGTTTTGTTTTCTGAATTGAATTGAAGATCAGGCTAACAAGGCCCCAGGCTACAGGCTAGTTTCAAGTTGACTGACGACCGTCTAGTGGTTCGAGCACCAGACTTAAAACCAGGAGATTGCGGAATAGAATTCTGCAAGGGACAAATGTTTATCTGATAAGGCTAAGCATTTGTACTTTAGACATCATTATCATAGTCAGCCCATGTCAGTCCACTGCTAGACAATGCAAGTCACTGAGCTCGATCCTTGGCTATTCTTTTCTATGTACTGCCAGCAGCCTTGCGTATATCGTCACTCCATCTTGTCTGAGGGCGCGCGCTGCGCTTGCCTAGTCGCGGTCTCCACTCAAGAACACGTCTACACCCCATCGGTTATCGGTTCTACGGCAAATGTGACGACCAGCCCACTGCCACTTCAGTTTGCTTATTCTTTTATCTATTGCTTTAGTTTTCTGTCGGATAACCTCATTTCTGATTTAATCCCTCAGAGATTTCCCGGGCATAGCTCTTTCCATAGCTCGTTGAGTAACTTTATATTGGTGTACTAGACGCACCGCGAGTGTCCAAGTCACGGCTGCGCACGTCATGACAGGCAGAACGCACTTTTTGAAAACTTTCGTCTTCAGACTTTGAGATATTGACGATAAAAAGACTCGACGAAGTTTCCCAAATGCTGCCCAGCCCAGCTGTATTCTCCTGTAAGCTAATCTCTCGAAGTTGTTTTTATCTAACTGCAATGTTTGCCCGAGGCAAACATGCTCTTGAACAACCTCGAGAGTAGCCCCTTAACAGCCATCAGTCCCGGAGTAACATGTTCATTGAACATAACCTTGGTTTTACTTAGGTTCATCCGATGCGTTGGGAAGATTCAGCTAACCCGTCTAACATGTAACGTGCTGTAGGTTTGTAAACGTTTCGACCATGATGACGTTATCATCAGCGAATCGCAAGTGTGAGATGTACTCGCCGTTAATATTAATGCCGTGTCTCTTTCAGTTCAGGATCCTAAACATAATCTCCAGGGCATTTGTGATCAATTTTGGGGAGATTACGTCCCCCTGTCTTACTCCGCGATATAGGTGGATAGGTTTAAACTGCTTATTCCGTACTTGGACTGTCATAGTTGCAGCGTTATACAAGCATCTCAACACTTTGATATATCGCCAATGGCACCGTTGTAACGATTCTAAAACTAAGAAGGTTTCTTTATAGAGTCAAAGGCTTTCTCATAATCCACAAACAATAAGGCTGATTATATTCCTTGGTTTTCTGTATAACCTTCCGCACTGTGTGCGTGGTCTATGGTGCCATATACTTTTCGGAAACCGACTTGTTCAAGTCAGGAGGTTCGAAGTCATTGAGTCTATGCGCGAGACGATTTGTTGTGACCCTCGAAAAGAGCTTATAGACATGGCTCAGAAGGGAAATTGGTATATACATAATTGTTTAGACGGGTTTTATCCCCTTTTCTGAAGAACAAAATGACCACGCTTCTGCTCCACCCCTTTGGATTTCTCCCTGAAAAGAGAGCGGAATTAAATGTGCGTTGTAATTGTCTCCTTCCAGCTGGGCTGCGTGGCGAACATCGCAGCCGGCGCCTGGGACCTGCCGCGGCACCACGCGCGCGAGCCCGAAGACAACCTAATCTCCATGAGCATGGTCATGTTCTCCGCGCTCAGCACCATCGGCAACCTGGTGGCAGGCGCGGGAGCTTATTTGGTAAGCAGCATCTGTTACCAGTACGAGGTGCTCATGGTGCTATGGAGGATGTAAAACGATAGAAAAAAGCGAGAGAGCTATAGAATATGTAAAATGGCTTGTAACATAAAAGGTATATACATATTGAATGTATAGAAAACAAATGTTACAATTCTAATTTGTAACATTTGTTTTCTATACATTCGATGTTAATATTAAATGTTATAATTCGTTATTTTTCTTATGGGTTATGGTTTTATGGGGTACTGACTTAAAGGTCTGCACTATTCTGCGAACCAAGAATTACTTATGTTGGTTACCAACCTACAGAGGTACAGCTATAATAAATTAAACAATAGAACACATAGAGAACAAGTAAATAGAACAAATATATCAATTCAAGCCATTCAAATACTAATAGGAAAATGTAGTGTCCGTTGTAGCAGCCATTACTTTAATTAGAACAAATGGGTCTTCTTAGGCTCGAACAATGGACAAGAGAAACCACGTAATTTTAAATTATAGCTTTTCTGGTATTCGCACAATACAATATGTGTTATTTTTTCGAGTTTCCATTTCATAAAATATCTTGCTGGAATATACTACAATAAATTATGTTAGCAGATCTTCATTTATTTACTGTACTACGAAGCGTTATGCATATTTTTTTCGAGTGTTTTACGAAAAAAATAAGCAAGACTAAGTTACCTACGTAATGTTCTTTTCAAAGCCCATGACGGAAGATGTGCGGATTTCATAAATGAGCTTCAATCATTTATTTGCTAGTACCAACTGTATCTACCTAAAAAGTACTCGTATATGAAAACCGTCTAGTGCAAGTCGGATTTATGCACCAAGGGTTCCGTACAAACTTCTTATAGATTTGTAAATACTTAGTTCGTCTATCACGGGAACCGAGCCACAAAGATTTCTCCCGCATATTTCGAGAATGTTCAAAAAATGTCTTTCTGTATTTTTCCCTGTACCTATATATACTATAAACATTGTTTCTTGTCAAATTTCATAAATATATTTCAACGGGAATGGCCTTTAAGTTTTGATTCTGATATTAAGTGTCAAAATATACGGTTTAATAACCGGCCGTATCTTATGATTGCGTTGACTTCGAAGTTTGTTTATTTCACAAATTCAAAGGGGTATCTCATCATGACCATCATCATTTTAGCCATAAGATGTCCACTGCCAAACATATACCTCCCCAATGACTTCCAGATTGACTGGTTGGAAGCGGCCTGCTCTTGCGGCTTTCTGCAACCTTACCTGACCACCTATTAATATAAATTTCAACTTGATACCACCTGATAAAAAGGTCTTGTCAGACAGACAGACGAGATGATGATGTGATCCCAAAAGGGTTCTCTCTCTCTCCTTTTGAACCCTAAAACCCTAAAAATATGGTTTTCTACTGACATTGTCTAAAAATTGTTGCGAAACAAAATGCCTCTAGAAGTATTTTTAAACAAAAAAAAACACACCTAGAACCTTAAATATACCTGTTCCAGAGGCGTCCCGGCTACCTCCAGCTGTCTATAGTTTTCAACTCGGTGTTCATCCTGTGCATATTCCTGATCGCGGTGGTGACTTGCCTCTTCAGCCCCGAGTTAAAGAAGAGCCAGTTTTTGGAGTCGGCGGGCAACGTCGCCCTCGTCGTCTTCATGTTCTTCGCAGGGGCAGGTATCATTATCACCATCATTATTTTAGGCATTGGACTTCCACTGCTGAACATAAGCCTCCCCCAGTGACTTTCAGATTGGCCGGTTGGAAGCGGCCTGCATCCAGCGGCTTCCTGCAGCCTTCACCAGGTCGTCTGTCCACTTTGTGAGTACGTCCTACGCTGCGCTTGCCGGCACGTGGCCTCTATTCTAGACCCCATCTGCCCCATCAGCCGGCAGGTATACTAATTACTTTTCATTACTCTTACTCGGAAAGTAGGTCTGAAGTTGCCTGAGGAGCGGGTTGAAAGTAATACTTTTAGCTCTAGAAAGAACCGTTTTCAACTAAATGCTGTCGAATTATTTTAAAAAAACAGTTCTATTTCCAGATTAACCATGTTCCAAGTTTCTATACCGCCACCCAATAACAGCGCGATATAAAATTGAAATAACATAAAGTTTTAAAAAAAATCTTTAACTAATATCTTAGTACTTTTAATAAAGCTTTTTTTTAAATATGTCTTTATTATAATTTACTTTCAACTATTTCTTTAAAATAACATAGAATTGTGCAAATATTTACCATATTTCAATGATTAAAATAAATAATGATTGTAATTGTGATTTTGATTGTGTTGACATAGAAGTTAGATTTTGTTACACCTTAAAGGTATAATAGACCTGAGTATTTAATATGAATTTTAATTTAATACCTCGCGTTCATGAGGAAAGGTGTAGTAAGTTTTCATTATTAAAAATATTTTTATTAATATGATGTAACTAAAAATTTACAGTTTTCGTAATTTTTCTTTTATCTGTGCTGTAAGACATTGCTTCGTAACAAATTTTAAGATTCTAAATTCACGAGAAGTACCCTGTAGGTTTTGATTCCCTTGCGAGGGTCGAAAATTTGCGACATAAACGGCTGTAAGAGTAGAAAAATAGGGGACTGTTTTTCTTGAGGGGTGAGATTTTTTGGCAAATTTAAATATACCATCTTTGAAGTATGAAAAAATCATCAAAACCGGTTCACATTCGTCGAAGATATTGGGTACCATAAAGGGCAACATAGATACAAAATCAGTAGTTGCGGTATGGAGTTCATGCAATATTGGATGTTTTTCTTAAAAATCCCATTATCTGAACTTGACCAAATTTATATGGGACCATTCCGAAAGTATTACCATTCGAACAAAGAATCATCGAAATCGGTCAACGTGGTAACAAATGATCGCTGAACATAGGTACATGAAAAAAAGATTCCGCCGAATTGATTGAATTCCTCATACTAAATAGCCAATCAACTATAAAATCAGTCCGATGAAAACGTTTTTTGTGGTTTTTTGGCTAATATTTAGCAACCATGTATTTTCTTGTTTCAGCGTACTCCCTGTATTACTTGACCATAGTCAACACCCTATACCGGACGATGAAGGACGACGGTGACAGTGCAATACCCATATGAGGTCAAGTCGAATGGACCACGTCTATCACGAATGATATGACCAGTCTCTTGTAGATACTGATCACGCAAATGGAACTTTGGGTCGACTTGACGTGTTGTCATTTAGTCAGTTCAGACATTTTGACCATTTTTAGTCATTTTGGATGGTGAAATATACATTTGAGTATTTAATGTGTTTGTTTTTATAGCCAGTGTATTGAGGAAGTGGCCAAGTAATGTTATTGATAAGTGAACAATTTAAGTTAAAGTAAGATGGTTGTTGGTGTTTTTACATAAATAGCTTAGCTGAATCGTTGTTAGTTTTAGTTTTGTGTATATGAATATAATAAGTATCAAAATGTACGAAGTATGGACCATAATTTATTAGTGTGTCGGTAACTGTTACGTTAATATAATATAGTGGAAGGTGCAATGTTATGTAATCTGGGAATTCTGACTTTCATTATTATGACACGCCTTGTTCTTAATCGTCGTAAAATGTAAATATAACATAAAAAAATATAATGCTGAAATACCTATTAAGTATTATGAATGTTAGTTTCTTAATGCGTTTATGCCTAAATATGTTTACTAAAAGATCTTTAATTTCTACAAGCCAGGCGTCGGTTTTATTGACTAAATATTAAACACATTTGATAATGAAAAACGGGCCAGTGAGAGTCAAACTCGCGCACCGAGGGTTCCGTACCAACTTATACAGCTATGTTAATAATACGTGTACAACGGAAATCGAGTCTTTAAAATATTAAAGAATTTTCCGAGTTTGTTAAAAAAATTAGAAACTACAAATTTTCGGTTTTTGGACTTTTGCCTTAAGATACTTGTGCTATAACACATTGCTTATTTCGACGACCTCAGTAGCCGAGAGGCGAGCAGACCGGACTTGGTGTCGCTATCTCTGAGGTTCCGGGTTCCGGTCGGTCAATGTAGAAAAGTTACTTTTCTATATTGTCTCGGGTCTGGGTGTTGTGGTACCGTCGTTGTTTCTGATTTCTGTAACACAAGTGCTTAAGCTACTTATCATAGGATCAGAGCAATGTATGTGATGTTGTCCAATATTTTTTTTCTTGCCAAATTTCATGATTCTAGGGAAACCCTATTTTAATTTTGATTCCCTTGAGTGTCAAACAATTTTTTTTTCTGCGGCATAAACGGCCGTATCTTTTTTACGTTATCTTAGGTTTGATTTTTTCTCAGCTTCAGGAGACTGTAGACTTGAGTAAAACATTTAACTTTAATTCGATACCACCACGCGTTCCCAGATAAAGGATCTTGACAGACCGACAGACAGAGAGACAGACAGATGGACGGACAGACAACAAAGTGATCCTATAAGGGTTCTGTTTTTTCCCTTTGAGGTTCAGAACCCCAATAAAACGAGTTCATAACAGACATACATCTTAAAAGGTGATTCTGTTGTATAGATACAAATGTAAGGGAAACTAATTTAGTAATTGTGAGAATGTTTTACAGAACAAGTTGCTTTGTTTAGGTTGTTTAGTATTAATTGATTTTGCGCAGATTTATTAACACATAGCAGTAGACTGCAGTCCAAAGTCCCCAGTCCCCTTAATCCCAGAGGATTAATCAGAGATTAAGGGGACTGGGGACTTTAGACTGCAGTCTGCAGTCAATGTCCCTACATTGGACCAAACATTGTGTTCCCCTTCTCCTTCTACCTGAAGGCACAGCTGACGGCTGAAGGAGTTAGGTATTCAATTAAAGTATAAAAAGATAAACTTAAGAACATTATAAAAGACAACCTTATATCATGTTACTTGTTATTCTTAAATATATCAAATATATTATGCCTTGTAGCTCCACTAAATGTGTAAGTAGACATAATAATTCGAAAAAGTTATATTTAGTAAACTAGTTATTAAGTTTTTTTGTAAAATGTTTCTAGTCAGACTACATTATATACGTTATAGCATAAGCTTAAATTATGGCAGGTATAAAAATTCGAATGAATTATAAAACTTGTATTTCAAATCTGAATATTAATCTACCTTATGTACAGTCCACGGCAGATCAACCTACCTAAAAAGTTAAAGGTCATTGAACCGATTTTCACGTATTTTCATAATGTACAAGCTATTGGTTTTGACTTGATAATAATAGGACTTGTTTTTGTAATATTGTTACAATTATTAGATACTATAAAAGACTTACTATTGCTGGAAACCTTTGTTAAGCGATCCTCCGAACTGGCCTCTAGAGAAATAGCCCGTTTCTCTAAAAAACTAATGAGATTTTTCAGACTTGGCATTTCCCGAAAGTCCTGCTCAGAGTTAAACAACCTTACAGTAAGATTGTCAAGTTTCCGAATGATGGTACATACTAGAATGGAATCCCAACTGTCGATCGGCTGCCCGTAGCTTTTTAGGGCGCTCAATTGGTGTGAAACTTGTGATACTAAAGATCTTAACTGCTGGGAAGTACTTCGCGCTAAGCTAGGTACGTCTAATATGTTACATATATGAGTCTTAATTAACAGCCCCTTGGTATCATATCTTCTATTTAGTAGAGCGATGGCATCATCATATGATTGACTAATTAACGGCAAATTATTTATTAAGTCTAAAGCCTCACCTTTTAAATAGCTCTTTAAATAAAATAATTTCTGGATATTGGATAATTTGACGTTATTACCTATTAACGCCATATACAACTCGATAAATGGTTTGTAATCCCCGACACCGCTTCCGTCGAAGCATTGTATATCAATCGGCGGCAGCCTCGCGTGCTCGAACACCGGAGTTGACGTCTCGAGCGTTGTTGAAAATCTAATAGATGAAACATTTCCTCGGTCCAGAAGGGCGTCGATCCGGGAGAGAACTGAAAAGTATTTTTCCTCAAACTCGTCATCATCAGGTGGTACCTCCTGACCCACTTGAATAGCCTCCTCTGTAATCCGATTAAACCTGGCATAGGCGTCTTCGACCGCTTTCTTTCGGTTGCTTAGCTCGTAAGCGCCAATGTTATCTTCCATTTTATTTAAATATGTAATACATCTTGTAATAACGGCCTTGCACTGCCCCCGTAGAGCAGTGACTTTTGGCTCATCGACTTTTTCTTGTGTAGCCATATTGCAAGACGTCTACGGCAGCAAGGACGTCCGACTACTAAAATCAGATTTCTTTACCAATTGTATTGCTGTAAAACCTGGATAATAATGTATAATGCACGGTTTCGGCACCAATTTTATGTATGTTGAATTAACATACAATTAATATTGAATTACTGAAATGTATTAAAAATTGATAAAATGAAACGACTCTTTTGGCTGTCAAATGTGAAGTATAAAATTTATTCTTTTTAATAGTTATCTTTTTAAAATGGTATAAAACCTTCATGTTGCTAATGCTCGCAACAGAGATCAATATATATTTTTAAAATTTGTGGTTTTGTGGCAGATTAACGAACTGTTGTCTGTACATACACTAAGAGTATCCGTCCATCATTGAGCAGAAACATTGGAATTTCTAAAAGCATCTCAAATCCTAACCAAAAAAGTTGTCTTCTTAATTACAATAAAACACCATTCTTGCTATAACGTTTTTATTTAATACACAATGCATTTAACAAAGCGTTGTACAACGGTCACAAACATCAAAATTTCTATAAAATTAAATTCAATTCACATTGTAAATAATTGTTACAACATTTAAAGCATTTATAATTGATCAATAGTTGTGCAGACATCCACTTAAGGCCTATTCAAATTGAGAAAATAAAATAAAAATGGATTCATATAGCTACGCATAATTATTTCTGTAACGAATCGATAAAATATCATTATCAATGAAAGTATATTATAAATAATAGCACCGCAATAGATATACATAAAGGTACAGTCTATTCACATTTATTGTCCTTTGAATTTAAATAGTTGTACATTGGTCGAAAAATATACAAGGAGGAGAATACAGGATCAATATGAACAGGCCTTATTAAATTTAAATACATGCATATAAAATATTTTAAATTAAGTTTCTATGTATACAAGGAGTACATTCATCGTAAAGGACAGGTAAATAGTTATATAAATAGTCAAGACTTTAGGATAAAAATGCAAGAAAATCCCATTTTATCGATATGTTGAAAATTGTAAATAAAATATAAATATACCGTTTGCAGGATTCTCTTATATTTTTAGATTGTTACGAGAAGCAAATATGACCTAAGACTATAATACGTACGTATATAATATTTGCATGTAAGTATGTATACAAAATAATTTTAAAAAAAAAACATTTTTAGCTGGGACAATATTTGTGAATTTCACCTGTAGCAGTAATGGAAGTTTAATTTATGTGTGTATTTGATGTATGACATAATATTATGTTTTTAATATTATAGATGTCTATATCCGTACTGTCCCAATGCTTAAATCTTATTAGTTCAGTTATTAGTTACATAAAATTGGTAAAGTTTGTAATAGAAACCTCAAAACGTGACAAAAAAATATAGCAAATGCTTTATAAATCGGAAAATAAACTTTATATTGGGAGTTTGTTTTATTTTTTTATTAAACCCTGAGACCCTGTGAATATATGTTTTTAATATGACACAAAATAATTTTAATTCACTGGTAAGGAAAAGATCTTACTAATGAAAGACATAAATTAATGTGTGCAATAGTGATTATGTGCCAGAATGTTCTTTCAATCAGCTCATCTCGGTGACTTGCTAATAAAGTATATTCCCGCAATTATGCTGATGTATAATTATACAATATAAGTAATTATTTCCTGTTAATAATAGTCTGGATTATTTGCTTCTGCACGATAGAAGAGACATACTATTGGACACGATAAACTATGATCTAATTAAAGCGAAGGACGTATTATTGTCGTTCTTTTTATTGGTACCTATGGAAGATTATACGTTATGTTATACTATAGCTAGAATTAGGCTAAGTGGCATAATAATCTAGGCCCCCAGTTCAATACCCTGCGATAGCGAAATTACCGGTAAATCACGCGACACTAATCACTATCATCACTTCAGCCATAGGACGTCCACTGCTGAATACATAGGGCCTCCCCTATTGACTTGCAGATTGGCCGGTCGGAAGCGGCCTGCATTCAGCGTCTTCCTGCGACCTTTACCAGGTCGTCTATCTAGTTTATAGGTGGACGTCCTACGCTGCGCTTGCCGGTACGTGACACTAATGTTGAATCATATTTATAGTGTCACGTGGTTTTCCGGTCGACAGTTTGTTATCGAACGTTTCAAATTAAGGGGCCACGACCGCATTTTTAGTCTCCTACTTGGCAGGTTACAATATTATACATAGAAACAATATATGAAGTTCCAAAGATTGCTTAAGAAAATATTACATAACTTTTGTAGCGTCGGGAAAAAGAAAAAAACATAAAACGAATTAAATATTCATACAACACTTTAATTTTAGCGAATTGGCCTGAATGAGACGCTTTTCCATGTATCATTACTATTTTTTACCTTACCACTGCTTCGGGCCAACTAAGCGAGCTACTAGCTTCATCGTAGTGCTAAGAAGTAATAGCGCAAGAAACTGTCAACTATTTGCAGACTTTTTCAATAATATACAGGATAATGATCGAAAGAACTAGAAAGTTTATGGTTGACATGAAGAAGACAGAAACGCATTTTCAAGTATAACTAAGCTTATTCAAATATAATTATAACGCTACAAAAGAAATCCATATTTTCCTATTAGTAGGTATACCTACACAGCAACTTCTGCATAGGCTTACATGTTATTTTTTATTCACTGGCATACCTTTTATAGGTTCATAGATTCGAACTTCTTTTGTTTTGTCACAATAACATGACGATAAAATCATCAGATATCACCTCTTAAGTAAATAATTATGATTTAGATGGAGTTTCTGAAATAATGCCAGTATTAGCCAGTAATAGTGTCAGTATTACCAAACCTAGCCCAAGAGATAGGAATAGACACATTAATTAAATGATTGACTCAGTGATTTATGTAAATATTTGCCAATAGCCTAATTCCAAATTACCACGATTCACGACACGACACACTGCAGAAAAAACTAACCATTGATGTCTAGTCAAATGTTGCTATTTCAAAGACGGCATACCTACACTTTAGTAACTTTATCGCTAGAAATATTACACATCAATATGTAGATAATTAATAATTTTTAAATTGTCGACACATTATAAGACTGAGACAGAACAGGGTACCAAAATCGTGTATTTCCTTAAAAGTATTTAATCAGGTGCTAATCTGAAACAACTTATACTTCAAACAACTTTAAAATGGTCAGAAATTGTACGCCTTTCCATTTAAAACTTTATTATTTTCAGCGATTTATGTATGGAGCATCGGATTTTTTCTAACCATTTCGATGCTGGGCCCGTAGGCGTGTAAAAGAGCAACTGATTACGCATTTTCAAGGAGTTACACAATTTTATATTAATCTTCCTGTTTAAGTTCGATACTTTTAAGTTGTTGAAAAATCTCTACATACATTTGATGATAGATAGTGGAACGATGAATATTATTAAAAAGTAGGTGAGGATTTTGAAATGCGATCATATTATATCACATTTAATTTAAAGATATGTAAATGTATAAGACAAATATTTGATATATTCATATTTTTGAGTTATAATGTGTAGATTTGTTAAACTGACACACATTTTTTCGTTGACAAATATGAAAGTATTTATGATCGCTGCAATTATTAAATGTAGAGAAAGCCCCCAAAGAAGATGTAACATCATATATATTTTTAAATAACGGAAACAATGATGTTTACTTATTTCTACTTAATGGAAGACGTCTCTAATTTAGTGTCAAATGATCTAACACAGTATTTATACATTTATACAATGCGTCTGTATCAACACATAGCCAAAATTATTTCACAACCTGAATTTATAATTAAGTAGGTAGGTACGGAATATTTTTGTAGTTTTATAAGCACTTAGATGATTTTACCTACCCGAAATCGCTATCAGCATTTAAAAAAAACTAAGCAAAATAATTAACCAACAATGGACGTGCTTTTCTCATAACTTCCATATTTTTTTATCTTGACTCCAGGCTGGCAATCATTCCACATTTTACGAGCACCTATTTTAGTTCATATATTTAAAAAAACTCCTGTCCAGCTCCTCCAGCTTTCGCTTTTAGTGGTCCTAGCTCCTTCAGTATTCGTACCATGTACATTACTTTGTCAAACAAGCTCCTCGACATTTACCTATTTTTTCTTTTGGTCCATGAAAAATTTTGATAAGTCATATTTTTTGCACACCTATGAAGTCCTTTGGACAAAAGACTCCACACTTTCACCAATAGCATATTATACTACAATACACAAAACTAAGTACATTGTCATTTGATATGGCACTTTCTAGAACTATTTTCCAAAATTGATTAGGTATACAATATACGAAATAGATATAGGATTCAAAATCTATGAATATTATAACAATAATGTAAATTTTCTATACACGAAACTAATTTGATAATACGTCTATCTAAACATGGTTCAACAAACTAATGTAGGTAAACACCGATATAAATGCATAAAACTATTCGCAAGGTGTTACAAAACATTTCACAAGATGATTCATTATCATAACGCCTCGAACACTTGATTTGTGTTTGAAGTCTTCTAGTTCTAGCTTTTTTTTTCAAAATTGGTACATAACCATCAAATCTATTTAATACCTAAGATTTTTAATATGCATATTTTCTTAAATAAATTAAAATACTTAATTACAAAATTTTAACTAGCAAAAATCGCAAGTAACAACATCACTTAGGTACATATAAATTATGAATAAAGGAACTCTATTATTATATTCTGTAAATATAAAAAGATTTAGCAATAAAATGCAAAATACGACAACAATTACGATAATTTTTAAGTAATTTAAAAAATAAGGAACTTTTTAGAGAACACCGTCTTCGTTGATTGATATCAGGTAGCTTCGTATAACGACGATGTAGTAAAAATTTTCCGCTGAAATATTTAATAAACTGTTTAATAAAATTATTAAAAAACATTAAAAATACAACGTTTAATTAGAATTCATTAGATATCCTCTGTTTCTGATCTTCTAAATCATTGAACTACTTAATATGAACGATACGGTTGTGTTCATTGAATAGAACAAGTTTCCAAAAAATATGTTTACATTTAGACAAAAACCAATTTTATTTTTTTTCCAAATTTACCCCCAGCAATCCCAAACGACTTGTGCCAAATTACCATTATCAGGCATCAGGTAATTTTATTCCAATTATCGACAATCTGACTTTTATCACGTAAAACTACTTACAACAAAAATACCAGTTAATCCGAGATCCATTATCATTTAGTCCGAGATATACAGGATGATTGGAACTAAACTCGCCATAGCAAATTCGCAAACAGAGGTCATTTGCTAATTATTGGACCTTACTTTCCCTAACTTCACTTAACTTTTTTATGTATTTTGTTTAAAAGCGTAAGCTACTTATTTTTAACCCTAGTTTGATGGAAGCTCCAACGTATTTAAATCATAAATGTGACTACCAACAAATAATGAATAAAATAAATATTATTTAAAAAAATAAAACCGACTTCAAAACACTAAAATGCTTTTGAAGTCGGTTTTATTTTTTTAAATAAAAATTACTTATTTCATCAATTTTTAGTGATAAATCCTAATCTAACTGCTGAACACAGATTTCATCCCCTATTTTCCTACCCTTAGGGGTGATTTTTATATTGCAAACTTTTATCATAGCATCTTTGAAGTATAAGCTATTCAATAAAACAAAAATCATCAAAATCAGCTTATATTTGTCGAAGATAGGTAACAAGAACCCAACCAAAATATTATCTGGGTATATATTTGTTGATTTTCTCAACTATATGGGACTACCTCTGAAGTATGATCTACCAAACAAAAAAAGAATCATTAAAATCGATTCATAATTGGCGGAGTAATCGCGTAACATGCATACAAAAAAAAAACATACAGTCGAATTGAGAACCTCCTCCTTTTTTGAAGTCGGTTGAAAATACAAAAATAATGAATTTTGGAAAAATCTCAATAAAGTAATTATTCTGAGATAGGTACCTATCATTGATTGGACCACCGTTTTAGTCACTCACGTAGACATATTCATTTTGTTGTATTGTGGTTGCGATTTGCCTGTCGTATTGGTAACTAAGATAAACTACTCGTAAAATAAACATCGTTTGAAATAAACAACATTAAAAAGTATATAAAACCAGTATTTAAAAAATGTCTTACCCAAAAATAGTATCTGGGCAATGACATTCCCTGCATCCATATGAAACAGGCTTTTGAGAAATCCGATGATAAATAGCACCAGGAACACGATCCAGAAGATGCAATACTTCTTCACGATGCCAGACTTCTCCTAAAAAGTTCAAAAGGGGGACGTAGGGTACAATTTAGATATAATGAGATCTTTTGCTGACGCCACTACCACACAACTTTGATTTCACCTGGAGACCACTAATGGCTTTAGGACAATGCCAAATCTAGAACTCTACCAGGTAGTAGAATTGGGCTTAAAATGGATAGATACGGCCCGATGTCAGGTATTCGCAATATTTTGAACAAAAATAAAACATATTTCAAATAAGTACAGGCAACGATAGGTATCATTGCGTACATCGTGCGTTAAAACGTCTTACTTATTTAAAAGAACTTTATCAACGATATTTTACCAAAGAATAGCTCTCCTTGTTACTTGTAATAAGATTTCAAATAGTTTGTGCAGAACGGTTAATATTTGCATCTCTAATTTTTTTGGCAGTTCAGCTACACCCGCTTCGATCTCGACTGAAAGTAGTTATTTAGTATTTTAGATCGTACCTTATAAACCGCATACACGAAGACCAGATCCAGCACAAACTTGACAAAGAGCAACACCACTAGCAGCACGACAATCGTGTAGACGACTGACGACATGGTCGTGTCGCCGTCGTCTCGCTTCAGCGCCGCCTCCGACGCGTCCTTGATGTCCACCGCGAACGTTATCAGGATTATCGCTAACGTGAACGTCAGGATCTGAAATCAGTGATTTAAATCGGTGTACTTATTTGTGTTTCAAATTACTGGGATTAGGTTAATAGTTTATGTATGTAGATATATTATGCAACTCAGATACAGAGACAGGTTTTTTATTTATTTTAGTAATTTTCATCGTATAATGTCATATGAATACTGTTATGGGGCTCAGCTTCAGATATTGAAACCATATTTGGACTGCAAAACAAAGCTATTTATTTATTTATAACCATAGACCACGAGATTCTCTAAGAGAACTAAAAAAGAGATTAACATACTTACAGTTGCTTCTCAATATATTTATGAAATTATTATGTAAGTATGTTCGCAAAAATCTGCATTGCAATTTTCCAAGAAAAATTACATAAATAAGTATAATACGCGGCCATAAAGATAAACTTGTCGTCCCAAATTTCAGATTGCACAAGGTAGGAAGTTCATTCATGGAAATATGTATTCGCATTTTTAATAAAATACTACAATTATGAGTACCTACATAGACTACAGACCACGCGAACGAAGTCGTGGGCAACAGCTAGTAATAAAATATTATATAAAAAGACAAGTCCTGACTCACTCATTCATTCACTGACTGACTCATCAACGCCCAGCCCAAACCCTTGAATTATAATGACGAAACTTGGGACAGAGGTTCCTTTAATAAAAATAGACAAGGAATAAGAACGGATTTTTGGAAAATTTTACCTTTAAGGGGGTAATAATGACGATTACAGTTTGTATGAAAGTTCGTCATTTCTGAAGTTAAAAAAGATTTAAATTCGTATTTAAGCTACTCTTTGTAAATAAATAAAACAGTTTTCGGAGTTTTTGGGGAAATGCATCCCTAAGGGGGTGAAATTGAGTGGGAAAATTTGTATGGAAAAATATGTTTTTGTATTCTATGGAATTGAAATTGAGCATAGATACACACTAACAAAAATAAATGGGTACTTAGTAAGGGTGATTCTTCTTGGACTTCATTGAAGTCGTGCTAAAACCTTAGTCACAATTAAAGTAAACCTAAATATAAAGGTTTGATGTAGGTTTATTTTGTTATTTATTCCGAAAAACCCACTGATATTCTGTGACAAACTAAACTACACGCATGCGAAGTCGCGGGGAACAGCTAGTAAATGATAAAAATGTGTGGTTTTGAAACTGCTTAGCTCGCACCAAAACTTGTATAAATATTTATTTAAAAAATTGTAAAAATATAAATTTTTGGGACGTGTAAAAGTGCCGTTATTGGTTTATTTGCAAAAATAAATAATTTTGATTTTGAGACAGATTCTTTGTAAAAAAAACAATAAAGATCACATTAAGCTATTTAGTGTCCAGTGTAAGCTGATTGGTAATTTGTATCGAATGTCTTTATAGCGCATGGTCAGCTTATGCTCGATATTTTTAGCCTGGCTTGCTGTACTGTACATTTGGTAAAATTATTTAGTACCATATGATGGAATAAAAACGTGAAAGTGTATGGATTGCAGAAATCAAATGCAGCAAGCAATCTAAAGTTTACTTACAGTAATGTAGACTGATCCACGCGGCCTTATCGTCATTAATCATT
Source organism: Anania hortulata (assembly GCA_963576865.1). Taxonomy (NCBI): domain Eukaryota; kingdom Metazoa; phylum Arthropoda; class Insecta; order Lepidoptera; family Crambidae; genus Anania; species Anania hortulata. Next base: position 8,155,235 of record OY756400.1, read on the forward strand.
TCAGCCATAGGACGTCCACTGCTGAACCAGGCCTCCCCCAGTGACTTTCAGATTAGCTGGTCGGAAGCGGCCCGCATCCAGCAGCTTCCCGCATCCAGCAGCTTCCCGCAACCATTACCAGGTCGTCCACCTTGTAGGTGGACGACCTACGCTGTGCTTGCCTTACACGGTTTATATCCTAGGCAATAGTTATTATAGATGATATAATACTCACGGAATTTATTACGCCCATAGTAATGCATCCTGTTTTTAAATCGAAGATGAAGCAAAACTTATCCAATACAGGGAGCTCCATCCTCGCCTGAAATAAAAGAACAAAAAGACGATAATAAATCTCTTAAAGTTGGGGAACGCTTTCGATTACATATTTACTTTCTATAAATTGTAGTTTACGAAGACATGCATATTATTCTCTAAAAGAAAATATAGTAATACTATAGTTAAGTAAGTAATTACTAGAATGCATGCTTAGTACTCGTACATACCTAATAAAAGGAAGAGAAAGAGGAGTTTTTTACACACACACACACTTTAACCACCACTAAACACTTAACTGAGAACCTTCAAATGAATGGCAGGCACTCCTTACAATACGTACCATAATTAAATATAATTGATCGAATCACAACACAATTTGCCAAGCGACACAGATACAGCACACACCCTAGGCTAGGTACAGTTGTACACAATCATTTTAATATGTATAGGATTCCACAATACCATTGTAAAGGGGCAACTTCAGCTTGTAAGAATAACTTTGATTGAAGTCTGCGAATCTGTTAAGGCGAAGCTTTTTAGTTCCAGCAATTATTAATACTTAAGATATTCTGGCTTGAGAGTGAACTTGAGAGCGTTAACGTCGGACGGCATTTCATACGAACTTTTAAGACCAAAATTGTCGAAATGAATTAACCTATTCCAATAAAACTACAGTACATTAATAGGATTGATAAGTCTAAAAAATTACCAAAGAACATTTTAGAGCTATTTTTTTTTTCCATAGAAACTGAGAATTACAGTTTTATTTATTTCTTACGACTTATTTGTATTCAGTAAAGATAATACGAAATGCGGTGCGGCATTAACGCTCTGGAAGTCAATGGGTTGGGAGGCTATGGGTTCAGCAGTGGACGTCCTATGGCTGAAATGATGATGATGATGATGATGATGATTAACGCTCTTATTATGTATCTTAAGATTAGGAACAGGTAGAGCTAGCACAAACTGATAATTACAAAGTAAATATTCAAATTTTGCTTTAAGTACGTATAGCAAAGCTAACAAAATTTATTAAAGATCCACTACCCGGTACCCACTTGCATTCCGATGAATTCTCATTACCGATTGACATGCATTAACAAATCTTAACAAAAACAAAAAAACTACATGCCTACGAAGATAAATACTTTGCCAATACATTAAACTATGTGAACAATATACAATACCTGTAAAAACACTAAAGGACCAACACTTTCTATAGCACTTGCTGTTACAGACCCGCCACAAATCACACTATCACTTTTGACTCTTTTTTAAATTATTTGTACGGAAGCTACAACAGCTTTGGATCACTCAAAAGGAAAAAGGAAGGCTTTAGATTGTTTTAAAACCGTAAAATAGTCCAATTATAATAAATAAGCAGAGGATAACATTTGGAAAAAGGGAGATATCTCCCTACTACTACGGCATTTTAAAAATAGAGAGATATCTCCCTTTTGGGCTACGAGTGGCTACCAAACTGTGTAAAACAAAATTTTGCATGTAGTTTAAACATGAATTTGTATGTATATGTGAATGTTCGTATATGTGAATTTGCTGTATTTGTCGTGGTCGCGAAGTGATATTATCACCCTTGAGTTACGAGGTAATGTACAATGAATTTTGCAGGCGCATCTCCCAGCACACCCAGACCCTAGCCGATTAATAAAAGTTCGTTTTGTGAATTGACCCAAACCGGGAATCAAACTACTACGACAATAGTCGCGTTTGTCAAAAGAATCAATTTTAGTAATGTAGCAGTAATTAACTTTTCCGATTTATCTAAGTACATTAAATCCATTAATAATTAATTAATAATGATGAAGTTGTAAAGAATTTGACCTGTTTAATATAAATTTAGTTATATTCTAATATATACCTACTTTTACTACTAAAATAAATCGGAAGTTTAATTTGAGAGAGTGCAGATCTTCGCCTTAACAAGAGCGGTTGCAGCGATCTTGCGCAATGGATGCTGGGCCCGATCAATATCATTCGGGTGCTTCTCGCCCCTTTGGGGTGGATGGGTGCGCCTGTACCCACATGGCGTATTACGACCTAAATACCTAGATTGGCGATGAAACTCTCAGAATACAAATTACAAATCAAATTACGACAAAGAAACGCTTCATTATCATCATCATTTCAGCCATAGGAAGTCCACTGCTAAACATAGAAAGATAGATAGATAGATAGATAGATAGATAGATAGATAGATAGATAGATACTCTTTATTGTACACCACACAAAACAAACAAATCACAGGAAAGTAAATACTTAGTACTTACTTACTTAAATACTTAAACATAGGCCTCCCCCAATGACCTATCATCGGGGGGGATTGCCAATACTCGCCACGCTTGGCAGACGAGCGCAGTTTTTTTATAAGATTTCTCACGCAGACGCTGATGCCCGTCTTGTGCTACAGGAATTAGTCGCCTCTTACGACACGCCTCCTGTTGGCGGTGGGGAAGTGTATTCTTTACGGCTTACGCCTAACGTAATAAACTGCTTCTCTACTTTTTTATTGCATAGAATTTTCGATGTTCTTCACCATTATCAGCCTTTAAAAGTCCAACGCAGGCGTCCTCCCCCTATGAACGCCACAGCGAACGGCTCTAGGCCGTTAGCGTTCAGCGTTGACTAGCTAGCAAGTTCCAATGGACCCACCCATAGGAAGGAGCACAGAATAAATAATAGTATGTATCAGAACTTAAGCTTAATATCATGCGTGCTAGATAGATAGCAACGCAAACATAGACATCATTTACGGAAACTAAAAATCTCGGAACGCTCGGGCTCGAACTACTATAAGAGTGTTACGGATTTCGTGTCCGTAAGCGATGTCTATGTGTGCATTGTAAAGTCGCCTAGCCTAGCCTAACCAAAGCCGCCATGCCTAAACACGTCCAACTATAGTCCACCTAGTCAGGGCACAGGCCTCACCTCAACTATGAGGTGGTTTGGGCCATTCTCCACCTCGCAGGATCATTGCAGGTTGGTGGAGGAATGGTGTAAGGCCAAGTGACTTATTCTTACTGTCAGATGTTATTAAGTCGCCCTAAAGCCTCTGACTAGACTTCACGACTAGAATCAATCAAAGCGATATTAGCTGGGACCAACTTTTAACGTGGAGTGCACGTTAAAAGTTGGTGCACGTTAAAGCACGGAGATGCTTGTGATAAATGTCACTTAATATGGATGGAATGGTCACCCATCCACTCTCAACCAAGGCGTAGGTGGCTTCACATTGGTCACTACCGAAGCACTGCCGCCAATGAGCTACAAGCACCCCCAACCTAGAGGTCGAGCGCGCATTGTACAGGTCAAGCGCGCATTGTATGAAGCTTAACTTCTGGTAAGTACCCGAAACTATTATTTATTCTGTGATGGAAGGCCTACCCAAGCTGGTACTTGGTCACCCTACATTCGAACAAGATGGTCAACTGATTAATTATCTAAAATCAAAACCGATTTAGTTGACTAACGTTTGTAGTATCAAAAATTATCCTCGACTGATGGAACAAGATTATGTTGCAAATCTATAGTCAAATCTTTTACAATTATCTTGACTATTTATCAGAAACTTCTGATAAAGTTTAGCTTAAATTGACAACTCGACCATAAACCAATCAAGTCGCATCCTATGCTTAGGACACGTCGAGCGAGTAATAATTAGTTACGATTTCTATACGTGTACCAAGTAAATAGTAACTTCATTATGCGTTTCCTATTAATGGTAACGTGTGCGGTGTTTTTTGTTCAGGCGGTAGTCTCCCTACGAACTGGTAAGGATATGTTGTTTACAATACGATCGTCAACTCCAATTCAACCTAATACAATCATTAATACAAGTTATTTTAATTCTAATAAATAAATATGTGATTACCATCATTTGTATGATTATTCGTTCGACCTGTGTTTCTAAACCAATATTTGAACGTTAGCAAATATTCATACTTGCCTCTTTTTTATTTTGTTGTCCGTCTCTCTGTTTGTTCGTATGTCTAAAGACCCTTTATTTCGGGAACGCTTGAAGGTATTGAGTTGAAATTTAAATCTTAGACTCAGGTCTACAGTCCCTTGAAGCTTTGAAAAAATCTAACTTCTAAGTTAACGTAAAAAAAGATACGGATGTTTATCCCGCAAAAAACGTATATTTCGACACCTCCAAGGAATCGAAATTTATAGGGTAGGTACTTTCCGTTGACCTAGTTCTATGAAATTTAGAAAGTAATATCGTCCTTTACTACTATAAATACAAGAAAAAAATTAAGGGAGAAATATTACTAATGAACTATTTTCAATAATAATAATACCTACAAATTTGTACGGAACCCTCGGGTGGACGAGTCCAACTGGCACTTGTCCGGTTTTTTTAGATTAATTTACTGGCCTACTATTCCTTTATCTTATTTTATAAAACTAAACCTATTTCGGCAGATCGTCAATACTGGTTAGATTTGGCGCAAAACGAGCTCGAAGAAGCCTTGCAGACAAAATGGAACGTAAACACTGCGAAGAATGTGATCCTCTTCATCGGCGACGGAATGGGACCCAACACGGTGACCGCCACCAGGATATACAAAGGCGGGGAGAGCCATAGGCTAGTGTATGAGAAGTTCCCGCATATGGGGCTTTTGAAGGTGGACAGTTTATAATTTCTAATAAACAATCTCTAGAGCTAGCCGGCAGTGGATAGATGACCAGAAAAAGCGGGAGATCGCGCTCTATGGTGCTCTTTGGGGGGGGCTTACGTCCAGCAGTGGACTGCAATATGCTGACATGATGATGTTAATGAATCTCTAGACCTTAATTGGGGCCATCGATATAATTTATGGTATATGGGCTTTATAGCATAACTTAAAATCGTAAATAGGGCGATAGTAGCAAATGATACATTATCCTCCATAGCTGCAACATACAAATGTATTGTGAAGTCTTTGTACAGGTTGTCTCTTGTAACCATAAGTTGCATAGGTACATCATAGTGAACTACTTTTGTTCGATGACTTTAATGTTTTATTTTTGTCTCTCTATCAGATAGAGTCTATCTAATAATGTTGTATGGGAAGTTAATAATTTTTCATGCAAATTCACTAAATATTATTGGGTGTGTGCAGTAATTCTTTTAACAAATTGAATATTATGTCAACTAAAATTCTAACCGGCTAATCTGGAAGTTACTGGGGGAGTTGTATGGAGACTATGTTCAGCAGTGGACGTCATATTGCTGAAATGATGATGATGAGGGATATCATGATTTTTAAAACATTTAGCTTAACTTGTTAGACTGATTTCCTGGAAGATTCCAGGTTTTTTTTTTAAATTAAGCTGTAACCGGCAATCATCTTTTACCTGTTTATTTCTTGCAATAGCAGTTTCAAACAGATACCGAAACTGGTCAAAAGTTAGATATCTATCTGCTTCTTTTGCTCTCCAGACGTACTCGGCAGATAAAATGGTACCAGATTCGGCTAGCACCGCGACTGCATTATTTAATGGCGTGAAAACTAATCAGAACACTTTGGCGTTGGACGCGACAATTCATCAGGGTGATTGCGCCGGCTCCTTGAAGAAGGAGGCTAGGCTACCATCATTAGCAACTCATGCATTAAAATCGGGCAAGGCTGCCGGTGAGTTTTACCATCCGAACAATAAATTGCCTTGGTTGGATTTGAATGGCGCTCTAGACCCTAGGCACTCAGCCCCCCTAGCATGACAAAGCTACTTAATAAGAATCTGTGGTCATAAGACAAATGTCTGTGACACAACCCCCCTTTTTTCTTTTCACAGCAACTTTTATTTATTTTTTCGCTCCAATTTTCATCTTGATGTTGGAAACGGATAAATAAAGCACGAACTGTTTTTCCTATTGTTTCTACACTTTATAATACAACACCCCCTGTGACCCATATCATGAATTTTAACGTTGTTACTTAAAAATACTTAATAACGTTAGTATGGAATTCTATGGAAATATAGCAACTTGACACATGACAGTCCAGAGTCATTTCACATTTCTGCCGAATTGCGTGCTGCGATCGATTTGACGGCCCCCACCACCCACTCTGCACATAGCGAATAGCCGCCATGTTGAATCGGTGACATGACATTATGATCGTTGAATTTAAACCAAAACTATCATATTTAAAAAAAACAGTTGGTGTCGATAAATCGCTATAGCATATCGTGTTTTGGTGGTCACGCTAGGGGGGCAGGAATAGGAGTGCAGAGAATGAGTAATAACTATGGTCCGTTGAAGTAGAAGAAACCTCCACCTGTAAACTTTATTAAGTTTCTGCAATAAGTTTAAACAATTACATGACAAGGTTTAGATACAAGTAGCATGCTAAAGTGAAATTAGTTTTTTTTATAATTGCAAAAACTAATTATCTTTCCACAATACATATTTTGTCGTAAGAGGCTACTTACAGGAATTAGTAAATTCCTGTAGCACGAGACGGGCAGCAGCGTCTGCGTGCGAAGTCTTATAAAAAACCCGCCTGCCAAGCGTGGCGAATATTGACAATCCCTATGTTCAGCAGTGGACATTCTATGACTGAGATGATAAAGTATCTTCCCTCGCATATTTTTTTCTTTTAATCTAGCAATAACAGTCTGCCAACGACTCTCACTTAACCATTAAAATTATGAACAGGGCATATTGTTCACGTAAAATTAAAATTTCCATTGAGTCTCGTTACTTATTTTATTAGCACGAGCTAACGTGTAATAAATAACTACTGGGGGATCTGACCACGCTATCCATCCAGGTTTCGTGACAACGATGAGAGTGACGCACGCGACTCCAGCCCCTCTGTACTCGCACAGTGCAGACCGATCCTGGGAGTGTGACGGATTCTTGCCGGATACAGCTAAAGAGTGCAAAGACATCGCTAGACAACTAGTCGAAGATGAACCAGGAAGAAATTTGAATGTAAGAATCCCATGCAGTTATCCACGTCCGTACTAAGTTCCGCTATAGTTGTCGCCTGACGAATCCCAAAAGCTTGTAATTCCTAGAAGTCAAAGCTGCAGTGATCAACTAGAGTATCAACTAGTTGCTTCGTGACGGACACGATACTAGATTAATCTTAGTATCTCGTCCGTCACGAAGCAACTATAGCGAGACTATTAGAAATATGTACGGTCTCTGCCACCACTCGCCACATCTATTTGGGACCTTCACGTTTTTGATTTCCTCAGGGATTCTCATCAAGAGCCAGTCGATCTGTTGGCCGATTAAATTTAGTCGTGGATTAGGCGTACTAAATATGTAGGTATAGCAGTTTGTCGTGGAGCAATTATAGATTTAATCCAATTGCTTCCCTAGACCCTTCTTCTTCTTCATCTATACGATCAATCCCGATTGCGTCTAAAGCTATTGCTTTGGAGTCCGGGGTCCGCTTTCCTTGATTTACTCCTCCACTTCGCGCGGTCTTGAGCGTCTCTAGTTGTGAGATCATTGGCACGCATGTTAGCCTTCCCTATAATTGCTTCCCTAGACTAAAACCATCAATTTAATTGCAAAGTTGCGACAAATTGCCAAAAAATATTGACGTTCCTAATGATTTTTTATATACTAATAATAAGGATCATGGCAACGAAAATGTTTCACTGAAGGTTTAAAAATAAATAGTGAATAAACAAAAAAAAAACTTTTATCAAACAAACCAATTTTATCCGTCCCCAAATTAAGCAAAGCATAAACTATGGCATCGATAAAACGATATTAATTTAACCAATTATAGAAAATGCAGATTCTAAGTAATACCCTTATTATAAGTAAATTAAAATCATTACAGGTGATACTAGGAGGTGGAAGAGCCACTCTTGTAGCTCCCCAGGAGCCTTCAAATAATCCTTGGACCTGTGAGAGACGAGATGGACGTAATCTGATAAACACTTACAAAGAAGACAAAGAAAGCCGAGAACTTAAGTACAGTGTTGTCACGAATAATAAAGAACTTAATGAAGTCAATTTTAATGAGACTGATTATCTAATGGGTAAGTGACAAATTGCTCCTTATTTAGAGAAAAAGTAGTTTGCATTTTTGTTGATTTAATTAATTATTTCCTTATTCAGGAATATTCGCTAACAGCCACCTAAGTTTTGAACATCAAAGAGACAAGGGTCCTGAAGGAATGCCTTCTATTTCGGATATGGTGGGAGCTGCAATAAAAGTTTTAAGAAGAAATAGCAAGGGATATTTTCTGATGGTAATACATTACATACATATTATTTCAATGCATTCATTGATTTAGTTACTTATATTTTATTTGCTACTGGTGTAGGCTTATGTTCAGCAGTTGACGTCCTTTAACTGAAGTGATGATGATTTTATTTAGAACCGAATTACCGAATTACATCATCCCGGTTGCACCCAAAGCCATCGCTTACAGGCCACCAGCTTTCCTCGTATTTCTCCTTAAGTTCGCACGGTCTTGCGCGTCCCTAGTTGTGAGATCATGGGCATGCATTTCAGCCCTCACAACGTCTATCACTTCTTGGGTCTACTCTACCCCGTCTGCCAGGACCCGACGGTGACGGCATGGCCAGCCAATTCTTTCCCTTGCTATAGCTTGCCGGTTTCCGCAAAACATGGCCCCGATAGTCTCAAATTGAATTGATGACTATCTTCGATACCTCCCCTTAATATTTCTACTTCTTTTTAAGGTCGAAGGCGGTAATATAGATATGGCCCACCACCGTGGACGAGCGAAGGTTGCCATAGATGAGTCAGTGGCTATGGAGGAAGCAGTTAGACTGGCCGTAGATATGACTGATGAAGAGGACACTCTGATCATAGTCACCAGTGACCACACTCTCACACTATCTATCAATGGATACCCTGACAGAGGCTCCAACGTCTTCGGTAAGAATTTTTAAGAAATATTTTGCTATACTTGGAACAGCAGTAAATTTGAGTGTACCCGAAAAAAAAATTACCTTTTGATTGAAATAACTCTTGTCAATAACAGTGGATTTATGCCTATGGTATAAATGGACTATACCTTTTTTAGCTTGACGCCAGGCACCAGACAAATGACAAAAAAAAAACAAAAGGCACGGGAATAGTAGCGAGGCTTGAAATCGAGATATAAAATCTGCTGTATAAGTACATTTTGTTCAAGTCGCTATCTAAGATATTAGCTTAAAGAAATGCTGTTTTCCTTTCCTCGTGTTCACTAATGTAAATGGAAACAATATCCTCGAAATATTTTCCAGCAAGTAATGTCAGAGAACGAAGATAAAGTAGTTTGATTGCATGATGTATTTTAACGATATTATCCTATTTAGGTATTGCCCAACCTTCTACATCCGACGGCGTTAACTACACAACGCTATCGTACGGCGTTGGTGGCCCTGAAGCTTTTCAATTCTATGCGAAGACTGAAGACAACGAAACAACGGTAAAAAGACGGGACGCATCCCAGGACCAGACGGACAGCATGAACTACCATCAGATCGCTGCCATCAGGGATGTAGAAGGTAGCCATGGGGGAGGAGACGTCACTGTATATGCTAAAGGTACGTAAATCAGACAAAATAATGTTTATACATTGACGTGATGCACTTACGTTAATGATTAAATATTATTTTGTCTAGATATAAATTTTGACTAAATACTTAATTTACCTGGTAAAGGCTGCTAGTGACTGGATGAGGAGTACTGCTTCTACTTGGGCAGAATGGCATGCGCTGTACTCGTATAAGGCTTAAGTTCAGCGTATCATGATGAAACAAGTTACCTTTTAACTTTATCGAATCTACCTGTTATAAGTTATTAATGATTTCCATTTCTTGATATTGTAAAGATATAAGGTTCAATTACCTACTACTCCTTGTGACTTGATCTGACCAGTCACTAGTTTAATATTCAACATTCTGGACCGAAACCAGTGGCAGTGTGATGTGTACAGGCTGCCCCGTAACTCAAGCTTAACCTTGTAATCACATAATATATAGATACAGACAACGGGAGGTCAACCTACCCAATAAGTTACAGGTCATTGGATTGATTTTCAACTTTAAATCTAACATCTAGAGATCAATATCAATTGAGAAAATCTGACGTTTTGTGGTAGGTTGACGTGCTGTTGTCTGTACAGCATCATGTTGAACAACCTTCGTTCTATGACTTGCATAAAAATGTATTGACTCCCATTTACCAAGCATCCGATCGAATTTGTATAGAATTAAAAAACATATTTTTAAAAGTCATAGAGAACAAAAGTTGTTTGTTCACCATGATGTATAGAAATTGTGGTTACAACTACAAGGTTCTCTTTAAGTTACGGGACACCCTGTATATGAAATATTTTAGAAAAATATAACGTTGTTTCCAGGACCTTACGCGCATCTGTTCCACAACGTCCACGAGCAACATTACCTGTTCCACGCCGTCATGCACGCCGCCAAGTTGGCCAAGACTGCTAACTAATACTGCGAGTATGCAGGCAGACGCAAGCGCAATTAAATTTTATTAATGTACAAAAGTACTTTTATATTTTTCAAAATTTTAAAATGTAATTTATTTAATAATCTTATTTTGAAATCTGTGAAATTGATTATATCAAAATAAATTATAATATTATGATTTAAATATATTTATATCTCCCACATACTAACATTTTCTTTCAACTATTTTATATTCTGTGCCTATTCATAGGTTACTAGGACAAATTGTTTAACAGTTGGGCAATTGCGGACAATTACTTAAAGTATTTGTCAAATTGATCATAAACACTTTAATAATAGGTACGTGCCGTTGATCTCATGTATACAAAAAAAAAGATTAGTTAAACGTTTCTAAATCGAGTAGATATTTAAGTTAAGTAAAGTAAAAACATCTCTATATCATATATAGGTAAATCGCAATCGTTCATAAAATATGCTTTCGATACTTAGCAACTAACAAAATGACAAAACAAAGATAAATTATGTAGGTGTCGTGGCCAGATCGTAAAATTGATCATTTCATAAAATGGTGGTATTTCATGATATAGAACAGAACACGCTGCCTACATCATGATGTGGTCTGACCAGATCAATGAATACTCAGCGTTTGACGATTTAAGCAGCTAAACGCACGAATACTTCATAAAATGGTCAGACATTAGTGATCATATCGAAAAATTGTTAGATTACCCACCGGTAGAGGCGCTAATGTTGCTTTGTTTTTGTGATGAGTAATGGCGGCGGACAAATATTTTATTCTAAAAGTGAATAATAATGTGTAAATTGAAGTGAAATATCGTTACGACACCAAGTAAGGCGATTTTTATGAAATTCACTCAAAAAACGAGTGCAACGTCAATAAATCAAGGAGATCGAAACGTAATTTGAAAGTTTAGTTAAGTTACTTAGCTATTCAAGTGTTTTTATTTATTAGTTTTGTTTAAAAATAATAACTTTTTATAATGTTTAATTTATCTATCGACCAAGCTTACAAATATTAAACAAATTCACGTAACTTGTAAGCATATTTTAATTTTAATGATATGGCCAAACGTGGATTGACATTTCATCGAATGTTGACATTTAAATGATATGGTCAGTTTTAGTTGGCCATATCATGAAATACCACCATTTTATGAAATGATAGGTCACATCATGAATTGGTCAATTTTACGATCTGGCTACGACAAAGGTACCTTTTATTGTATTTAACGCAGAAAATTATTATTATTATATCTCTTCTAACGGACATCATGACACGGAGGCTAGTCTTTTTTCATCGACCAGTAGCTCTTCCTGCTACGAGTATGCTAATGGCGATATTATCATTTCCCTAAACGAAACTAGTGATTTGATGAAACTCAACAACTAGTATAGAAAAATGACAAATATAACGTTATTTATACAGGTTGTTGGTATATCAAGCCGAAACTAGCCCGTGTTAACATAAATACTATGGTGAAGTCAGAAATTTTATATTGTTTTATTTATTTTTATACAAAACTTCATTCTTAGAATCGATTTGTATGTTTTTAAAAAAATGATCATATACAATTTTTGACTTCACCATAGTATTTATTTCCATATGTTAGCACATAATACCTTTTTTGGCTTCATAGGTTCCTTAACCTAACACGGCTAACGCCATGTAGTAATTCAAATATTTATTTGTTAAAAAGAAAGGAATATTAAAAGACATGCATCACAGATTTTCAAAAGATCTGCTAACAAAATTAAAGAAACCTGTTCGAAATAATTCAAACACGTTTTAGAAGATTCTACAGTTTTAGTTGATGTCTAAGATTAACAGAAGTCCGCTAGATGCAAACAACATTACAAGAGTCATATTAGATAGGTACTTTTGAAATAATTTTTTTTTGAAGAATCACTTTTTAAAGTTCGCTTCAAATATCTACAACTACATCCATAGATTCAGTTCCCCCGACTAAGATGATCTTTTTGTTTATGAAAAGTAATGTTCTATTTAATTAAACATGTCACAAATCTGCTACATTATTTAATTAATAAATGAACATTTTAATTAGTTATATTTAGAAGTATAATGATTATATTGCTTTAGATGTTTATTCGATCCATGTTCTAGTAATGTTTTTTTAAAACTATATTGCATAATATCTAATTACCAGTACCTACAAGCAACGAACGTCTCTGACAGGTTCTGCGGCGCTTATTGGTAATGGTTTTGTGCATTGCATTGTAGAGAGGCGCCTATTACCTGCGCAGATTACCCGCGCAGGCTGGTTCCGATAAGCGCTGGTAGGTAGATCGGCGAAGGCTGCCTGCTTTCTTTCTTCATACGGCCTTATCTCATAAACCTTTGAATTGCCATAAAATAGGTTTACATTTTTTGTAATTTTTTTAAAAGTTTTATCAAATGAATAATAAAATCCTATTAATATATTAACAATTTTAAAATATTTTTAACAACTTTCGTGATTTGATCAAATCTCTGATTTAATCATACCCCTGCGACATTATAGAGCATCGTTATCTATCTTGTTCCATCCGTCGAGGATAACTTGTGACACTCAGAAAAATCAGAGATTTCAAATTAAATATCACAAAAATCGAAGAAGTATCAGAAACAACATTTTTAGGGTCAATTTTAGATCATGACCTAAACTGGAAAAAGCACATAGCTAACCTCTGTAAAAAAATCAATAAATTTGTTTACGCAATATATCATATTAAAAACATAACTGATAGGAAGACTGCTATTCTATCGTACCATGCCTACATTGAATCTTTACTGCGTTATGCAATTGTGGCATGGGGTAATAGCACAGATTTGGAAAAAGCATTTATTGCACAAAAAAAATGCGTTAGGGCTATCTGCGGGATTAAGCCTGACCATTCATGTGAGCCCCATTTTAAAAACCTTGCGCTACTACCTCTACCATCTTTATACATATATGAAATCTGTAATTTTGTATATAAACACAAGAATCTGTTTAAGATGGCGAGTGACATGAACTCTAGAACACATAGGGGTCTCTATGTGTTCTAGAGTTCATGTCACTAGCACAGGCTTGTACTTGCTGACGCCCCAAAGTCAGCTAAATACAGCAAGAGTTGCCTTGTTATGTGCATAAAAATTTACAACCATCTACCCAATGAGATGAAAGTGCAAAATCCGGCAATATTTAGAAAGCATTTGTTCCGGTGGCTGAATGACCACAATTTCTATAGTATTAAGGATTTTTTTGACTGGAAAAAGTAGCTTTATCTAATTTATTTGGTATAAAATTGACATATTGTATTTCTATTAATCCATTCGCAATTTCGGACATTTGCACTAAGTAATTTTAATATTGATTGTGACATATACATTTTTTTTCTAGATTAACTAATGACATTTGCATGCTAATTCCCGTAGCCTAACATGTGACTCAAAAATGTAATGAAGAACTGCTTATACCATGTTTGATGCAAATAAAGTATTATGATGATATGATGATGATATGATGACACTACAAATGTTACTTAATAATAATAAACTCCTTATTTCGGACGCTATCCTATTAATAATATTATAAATAGTCCATAGCCTGGATTAACACATAGGGTACTTTATATCCGGATAAGGTAAACGCAGACGATGTCGCGGGCAAAAACTAGTGCATCCATAATTACATGAAAAACAAAATAAAATTACGTTAAATTCTTACACCCTAAGTAATGCCCAGGGACAACTTGATCCAATGTTTTTAGAACGGGCAGTCAAACCGAGCTGATAACATCCTTAGGATGCCGTTGCCGCTGCCACGGACGCAAACAAATCGGTTTTGAATTAAGACAATCAATAATCAACTTTGTTTAAATCCCGCAACCGGCAAGAGTACTGTCATGACTCTATTAGGTTTCAATAACTATTAGGTTTGGCAAAATGAGGAAAAATCGAGGAAAAGAAAAAAGCTCTTCCATCTCTTAATATCTTTAGCGTCGTCGACTTGAACAATATGTGAGATACAGCAGATTTTATTTCTCGATTTCAATGAAGTTACGTTCAAAAGTTTTTCATAGTTGTACATATCATCATACATATCAATATGTATGTAGCTTTAGGTTTTATACTGAATAAACTTTTACTTACTTACTATAGTAAGTGTCAATGTTGATCCTATAGAAAAAGTTGTTATATTTCAGCACCAGAATCAGCCCATAGGAGGTTGTTGATGTTTTACAAATAACCCTGTATACCAACTCATTATCATATCTCAAAGGGGCTTCTTCGTGTCGGATCACCACGAAAACCTTCTAAAAAGAAAACGATCATGAAAGGGGACTTACCCCTGTCATTAAAACGCAAACTCGTCGATGTATGCATCCTGCCTGTCCTTACCTACAGCGCACAGACGTGGTCCCTGACTGAAAATCAGAAGTTCAAACTCGAGGTTTGCCAGAGAGCGATGGAGCGTAGCATATTAAGTATAAAAAGAACCGACAGGATCAAAAATACGACTATCCGATCCAGGAAGCCTACTACGAAAAACGAAATACGATGTTTCGGACGAAACGAACGATAAACGATACGCAAACACTAGGCTTACTAACTACGTTACACTTTTGAGTGCCGATGTTTTAATCGGATGCGACATATTTTCGGAACGACTTCGTGAATGATTGAATAAAATGGTATTTGTCGTATTATTTAAAAAAATCCGAAGCGTTTCGTAGTAAGCAATCCGAACAACGATTACCGTATTGACGGATATCGTTTTTCGTAGTAGACCTGCAGAACTGGCATAGTAGATGTGGGTAGGAAGGCTGCGAAACTGAAGTGAGAGTGAGCGGGTCATATCTGCCGGATGCATCCAGACAAATGGACCCAGATCGTCACTCAGTGGATTCCTGAAGATGGGTATCGCCGTAGAGGACGTCCAAAGAAGCGATGGCGTGACGATTTGCTAGGGATTGGCAAACTCTGGCCCTCAACAGGGAAATATGAATGGACTTGGGAGAGACCTTTGCCCAGTAGTGGGACACAATAGGTTAAAAAAAATAAAAAAGGAAAGCATACAGTTTATTACAAAAATATTTTGGGACATAATTATTATTAATTTGAGTATGTATTTATTTGTATGTTGATAATGTAGAGTCATTGATGTGGTCAAACTCCCTCGAGATATTACTTTAGTTAGAGTACAGAATTTTTTCTCTCAGTACAATAAATCTATTTAGTGAGTTAAGAATATTTACAAACTCAAAACGAGAATTAACCTAAACGCTAACCCTTAAAAAGATAAAGAAAACATAAAATTAAAAGACCCTAAAATATTTACACATAATCAGATATTTTATTTATACGCTGTCTTTGGGAAAGGTGGGATATCTCAGCTCATCGCTTAGACATGTCACGATATAGTTGGTCGGGCAAGTTTCAACCCCAAACTGTTCAAATATGTACGCCTTATTAAGACTTTCATACTTGCGCCGTTTGAGGAGCTTAGTAGAAGCTGCAGCTGAACCATCCCTGTTGCCAGTCGAAAGAAGATGGGTTGATTATATTAGACATCGTAAATATCAATTGGGATATTTCTAAAAGCGTACACTGACACTGTATGAATTCCACAGCTGGGAACCCGGAGGATGTAATGTAATTAGGTACTGCCTTTTTTCAATCGGTGTATTATCCAACACGAGTGTCTGGTTCTTATAGTATTGAAGATATTTAAGATTTCAACTTAAAACACGTATTGAGAATGTCGTACGCGAAATCGAAATAGTCGGAAGTGTGTTGAATGAACTCGAATACTCTATGTAACAAAGAGCGCGGGTACAGACAATACTTCACCAATATTCCTGTCAAGGATTGCCTGTACTATTTACAAGCCGCTACATATGGTATACATAAGGAGGGTGTGGGTTCAAAAGTATAGAAGCCCGCTAAAATTTCACCGGTGTACAAGGAAGGGTCGCAATAGGACGTTACCATCTATCTTATTATCAATCTCAATGAATTGGAGTTGGAAGTTTGATTGGGATCACCAATGAAGAATTAGTCAAAACAATTTAAGGTGATAAGAAGTTCACCGGGTCACCAGTGTAAATATTTAAACATATTCCGTGATTTGATCAAATAACTTAGGGATTTGATCAAATCTTTTTTTTTATCATATCCCTGCGACATGTAATACAAAAATCTTGTAAATTAAATTAATCCTAACTATTTATCAGCAACAGCTGATAAAGTAATGTTTAAATTTACACCTCGATTATAAACCAATCAAGTCGTATCCTATGCTAAGGACACGTCGTGCGTGCAATAATTACAGGTATACGACTCGAAGTGCGTAGTAAATAGTAACTTCACTATGCGTTTCCAATTAGTGGTAACTTGTGTGGTATTTCTTATTCAGACGGTTGTCTCCCTACGAACTGGTAAGGTTAATTTGTTAACAGAACTATCTTTCCAATTCCAAAAGTGTACGTTTATTCATTGCACATTATTTTATTATCACCTAATACAATCAAATTTTATTCATATTATTAAAAACTAAAAACTTGTTGTTACCCGCGACTTCGTTCGCGTGGTCCTTCTTTAGTTTATTTATAAAGGATTTGCTACGCAATTTTCTAATTTTTGTCTCCCTGTGAACCTTCTAAAGAGTATTAGAAAACATAAAAAACAGATAAATCAAATCGGTAAAGTTGTTATCAAGTTATGGCGTGACCAAGGAAAATAGGGATTATTTTTTAGGGTTCCGTACCCTAAGGGTAAAAATAGGACCCTGTTACTAAGACTCCACCGTCCGTCTGTCTGTCTGTCACCAGGCTGTTCTCATGAACCGTGATAGGTAGACAGTTAACAGATGATGTAGGTATTTCTGTTGCCGCTATAACATCAAATACTAAAAACAGAAGAAAATAAATATTAAATAAAACGATTCAAGTTAGTTGTATGGGAATTCTTACTATTTTTTTGCTCGACATTAATAACGGCAAAAGATATACGCTTGAAATATTCACAGAGTATTTAGTTGTACATTCACTTAAAAAATGTAATATAATAGGACTACCTATCCTATCCTACCTACCTAGACACTAGTCTAATGTTGTATAGATAATGGTACAGAACCCTTCGTGCGCGAGTCCGACTCGCACTTGGCCGGTTTTAAATAAATAATTTATTTTAAAAAAACCGTATCCTACAAATAAATATTTTAAAAAAGGTAGATGAAATCGGAAAAGTCGTTCTAAAGTTAAGGCGTGAGTCTAGAGTTGTAAAGTGTCCGTCACGTTAAAAATGTCTGACCAATATGACCGAGCAAATTAGACATTTTCTCAATGTGACCGGACATTTTGGACATTTATTGTCACAAACGTTACATTCAATTCTATTGACAAACTATGAAAAAAAACATTTGGTCACAAATAAGTGCATTATTATAAGAGAGACATCCTTTAGTAGTGATGATCTTTAACGAAATAAAATTTCTAAAAATAAATTATCTTTCTGCTCGAACAAGCTAATAAGTGTCGTATCGTTACGCGCGAGTTTTTCTTTAATTTGATCCAGGAGACGCATTTTTGAAGCATTATAAATGAATCTTGAATTCGAACACGAAAAAAATTCGTGTATGAAAATAGTTTCTATTGCCTCCGATTTTACGCATTTTTGAATCACTCGAAATAGGTGTCGCTATTAGATTGAAATCTTGTAACTATTTTAGTTTCACGCAGAAAATATATCATAAACCATAAAACAAAAACTCACTAACGAACGTAAATGAAAAGTTATTATGTCAAATTTCTGTCAAACATACGTTTACTTGTCAATGTAATTCTTCTATACTTTCTACTAGTAGAAAACAAAAACGAGTGGTCGTTGCAGAATTCACGGAATGAATTTTCAAAAATAGTGATTTTAGGAATTCGCATTCGAATCTTGCGATTTCGTGTTCGGATTGGAATTCGCATGATTCAAAAATACGTCTCCAGATCCAATTACCTACATGTTTTATTATTATATGTTTTTATTGTGAAATACATGTCAAACATTAAAGACTTACTTTAGTGGAATTCTTCTTATTTTAAATTTATACTAAAAAAAATATGTGACCATCGTGACAATAAATGTCTGTTTGCTTGCTTTTGGCTATTGCTTGGTAGCATTTATTATAAATGACGGACGCTTATAGCATATGACCGTCAATTTACAACTCTAGGCGTGACTAAGGAAAATAATGACTCATTTTTATGATATATAGATAAATGTCTGTTTGTTCTTTAGTAGGTAAGTAGGTATTTGTTGTGCGCAAGCGCACGCCGGGAAAGGATTCTGTATTGTATTGTCAGGCATTGCAAGTACCTATTGCAACGCATGCAGAGCACAGCCAGGTTTATTAGTTCGTGAAATCATTTGCGCTTTAAAAGTAGGAACACAAAACCTTATAATCATTGTCTGCAGGTAATCTTATCAAAGAATTTGAATTGGGGCTTAGTTTTATAGATTATAGATTTATTTTACTAATTCATTTCTTCATCAGATAGTTAACGCAATGCAACTCAAACTAGAAACACGCAAAATTCTATTAGGTAATTTAAGTTTTTAATTTGTATCGTTTTATTGGTGGGCGCAGTACAATGTAGGTACCATGCATGTTTAGCCAAGTAAAAATGTAAAAGATTTTTTTGACTATATCTATTTCTCTGTTTTATTAATTTATTGAACTTACACAAATAATAGTAGAAAAGTAGACAGTATTTTTTCACAAGTAGATTAAAATACTGACAAACGATGTAGGTACCATTGCAGGAAGCAGATTGTGTACTAGGATAGCAATGTGAATAGGCTAGTTTCCTAAAAAAATTTAATTAATCCGTCAGTTGGATTAACAGAAAATATTGGACACGTATTTTTTCTTTTCTCAATCAAACAAAAAATTATGAAGATATTGCCCGTTAAAGTTCCGCGGAACGTCACGCCTTGCGACACTTTTTAGCAAGGCGTGTCGTCACACGCTATTCCCAAACTTTGATGCGATTCTTACGCTTTATTTTTTGTTTGATTGACAAAAGTAAAAATCTATATTTTTCAATCCAATATTTTTTGATAATATAACTGACGGACTAAATGGAATGATATTTTTTTTGACCCAGGAAACTAGCCCATTAAAATTTATTAGTTTATCCAAACCTTCTTTGGCAGATCGTCAATACTGGATAGATTTGGCACAAAACGAGCTAGAAGAAGCCTTGCAGACAAAATGGAACGTAAACACTGCGAAGAATGTGATCGTCTTCATCGGCGACGGAATGGGACCCAACACGGTGACCGCCACCAGGATATACAAGGGCGGGGAGAGCCATAGGCTAGTGTATGAAAAGTTCCCGCATATGGGGCTTTTGAAAGTAAACAGTTTATGATTTCTAATAATCAACAATCTTAAGACAGTAGCGAATGATACATGAGCTGAAGGACGCAAATGTATTGTGAAGCCTCCTATTTCAAGTTTACTCATCTTATACATTTATCCCTCTTTATATCAGAAGAAAAGGTATAGACTATAAAAAGTAAAGTACCTATATAGGTATACGTTCCACTGCAAGACACAGGTCTCACCTCAATTATGAGGTGGTTTGGGCCATACCAGTGCGGATTGGTGGAGGTGTTTTTGTAAGGCCAGTGACAAAACCTTACTATCAGATGTTAGCCGCCCAGCCCCCCCTAGCATATATGATATGATATAGCGATATATCGACATTGTGTGACAGTTGGTGTCGATATATCGCTATATCATATTATCATATCATATCGTGTTTTGGTGCTCATGCTAGGAAGGCTGGGCCTCTGACTAGGCTTCTTCACAACTAGTAATCAAGCTCAATTAGCCGGGACCAACTTTTAACGTGCTTTCCGAAGCATGGAGATGCTAGTGATGACAATAAATATGATAGAAATGGTCACCCATTCAATTACAAGCGCGGCGCAGGTAGCTTAACTTTGGTAATCACTACCAAAGCTTCGCCGCCACTGAGTTACAAGCACCTTTAAACTATCTGTCAAACACTATCCATAGACCATTTTAACAAACAGTCGCAAATTTTCAATCACTTAACTGACAGTTCTGTTTTTTTTATTCTCTCAGAATAACAGTCAATTTAATCTATTTTTTAACTTTAGGCACTGATCTGCTTATGTCAAGATTATGCTCATGCTTAAAGGCTTATGCTCAATTTGAACTGGATGAATCCAAAAGATATACAGTTATAAATAGATTAATCTACGGTCTATCGTCGAGTCCAGTATTTCAAAGACGACTCGATCAAATATTTTCCGATTTACCCAAAGTGGGAGTATTCTTAAACGATATTATAACTGGGGCTACAAAAAAAATGCACAATCAAAACTTTCTTAAAGTTTTTGACCGGTTACAAAAATATGGGTTAAGGGTTAAAAAAGAAAAATGTTTCTTCTTGGTCATAGTATCAAAGATGGGGTCCAAGCTTGAAACAGACACGCCAGCACCTAAGACAGTATCTGAGTTACGTACGAGCATGTATAGCTATGGTAAATTATTAGGGAAAGTTTGTAAAGGGCTTGAGTACAATCATGGCACCGTTATATCTACAGCTTACTCAAAGCAGGCGTTAGGTAGGATATGGAACGAGCAGCTAGCAGCGAGGTCCTTGCGCCCTACTCGGCCGAGCTGCCACTGGTGCTGACGTCGGATGCGAGCAGCGTGGGGTCGCAAAACGCATTATTTTGACACTCTCAAGGGGTTTATACGGCATTTTCCGTTGACCTAGAACTATGAAATTTGGCATGTAATATCGTCTTATACTACAAGTACAGGAAAAAATCTGAAAGAAAACTATACATTTTGTAATTAAACTGCAATTCTTGATTCCTGAACTATTTATATTAATTATTATTTATTTAATTATAAGATAACATTGATCCAATACTTAATGGTTTGTAGCAAATGGATACCTAATACTATGTTAGTAATCATTTTGACGCAAGTCAGTAGGTGAACCATATTGAAGTGGTACAAATGCTGACAGTCAAACCACTCCGCGAATGCGCTTAGTATAATAAGTTATTGCGGCTGCCCCTCACCCTGCGCACCAGGGATGCGCACCGCTTGGACATGGTTGCATAGAAGCAGTCCACGCGCGCGTCGGCGAACATCCCCAATGCGTTCCAGGACGAGGCAGCCCCAGCAGCACCCTGAACACATTATTATATTGGATACGTAGTGCATTGTACTGCCTCTGGGTATAACTTGCCGACAATAGGATATCTACTTCTTTTTCTCTTTCAGACGTACTCGGCAGATAAAATGGTACCAGATTCAGCTAGCACCGCGACCGCATTGTTCAATGGCGTGAAAACTAATCAGGACACTTTGGCTGTGGACGCGACAATCCAACGGGGTGACTGCGCCGGCTCCCTGAAGGAGGGGGCCGGGCTACCGTCATTGGCCACTTATGCCTTAAACGCGGGCAAGGCTGCTGGTAAGTTGTCATCACTAAACTATAAAATTCCTTGGTTCGATGATATGTTTGGCGCTTTAAAGTTGAAGTGGAGCGAAGAAGTTATAACTCCGGTATGATGATGTCAGCTAGCAGGAATCAGAAGTAGATTACCAGTTGAAAACAATATTCAGAAATGCCATAGGTACTTAGCAAAAACTAAATATAGTTAAGGTACAAATAAAAACTACAAATAAAACATTGTCACTGCAATGAACCATAAAAATCATGAACAGGACAGATTTATGCACGTAACAATAAAATTTCCATTCAGCCTCGTTCGGCCCAGTTAACAGGTAATTGAATAACTACTGGGTGACCTGACCACGCTATCCATCCAGGTTTCGTGACAACGATGAGGGTGACGCACGCGACTCCAGCCCCTCTGTACGCGCACAGTGCCGACCGATCCTGGGAGTGCGATGGGTTCATGCCGGACACAGCTAAGGAGTGCAAAGACATCGCTAGACAACTGATCGAAGATGAACCAGGAAGAAATTTGAATGTAAGTAGGTATCCCGTTTAGAGCAGCGAATCTGGGATAATTAGTAGGGAAGCAGGGATGATTACCTACTAAGTTCCGCAAAGTTATTCCCCAGCAAAGATTTTTGACGCTGTTCCACAGAAAATTTGAAGAATTTCAGAGAACAGACGTCCGGCGATTACCAAACAACTTTATAAAGAATCGCTACTTATACTAATTAAAATACCTTTATAGACCAACTGTGATTGACACAACATGATTTTCATCATGTACCTATTGCAGTCTATTGCTGAAAGCTTTACCCAAAGAGCGCCAAGAAGCACGATCTCCAACAACATACCTACCCCAAATCATTTTACATATTTAAGAAAATGTTTTACTGAAGATTTAAAACATAATACTGTATTCGACGTAAATAAATATCTTTGCAGGTTATATTAGGAGGTGGAAGAAGTACTCTTGTAGCGCCACAGGAGCCTTCAAATAGTACTTGGAACTGTGAAAGACGAGATGGTCGCAATCTAATAGAAACTTACAGGAAAGACAAAGAAAGTCGAGTCCTTAAGTATAGTGTTGTCACGAATAATAAAGAACTTAATGAAGTAAATTTTAATGAGACTGATTATCTTATGGGTAAGTGAAAAATGCTCTTAACTCGGAAAAAAATGGTTTGCAGTTTTGTTTATTTACACCTATTTATTTTCATGTTTAGGAATATTCGCTAACAGCCATCTAAACTTTGAACATGCAAGAGACAAGGGTCCTGAAGGAATGCCTTCCATTTCGGATATGGTGGGAGCTGCGCTAAAAGTATTGAGAAGAAACAGCAAGGGATATTTTCTTATGGTAATACACATATGGATAATGAAAATCCTTAATTATGCATATTTTATTTGCCCAGTTAGCGTTTGTCTTAAACCTCATCGAATATGGTAAGAGATGGCGAAGTCAAATCATAAAAAATATGATAAATTTAAGTTACAGTTTATTTTTAACTTTGAAGTAAGTGTAGGTAAGTGAATACTTATTCATTATTGTAACATGGGAATCTTGTAGGTAAATCATTTTTCTTTATGACTTATTCTGATTCGTTTCTTTTTTATTTTAATGCTTAACTTTTTAAAAGTTTTAACTGATATGAGTCAAAACTACTTTTGACTAGGTAAGAGTTTTGACTATAACATATACACGCTTACTTAGTTAATATTCTGCTTTAAAGCCGAAATCAGCAAAGCGCCGCCAGAGACAGAACAACGCAAAATAGATAGGGACCACTGTCCTGCTTTATTAGGCAGGTTTAGATTTTTTTTATGTTGTTGTTCACGTTTTTTCTAGGGTTTTTTATTATTGATATTATGGGATCTATCTTGTCTTTTTATTCGGAATATGCAAAGTATTTAATAGTAGTATAGTGCAGGCCTTCGATATTTAAAAGGTTGTTCAATCAAGATGTCTGAACACGCACAATTTAGCTACAACTTTTGCAAAGAACAGCTATCTCTTTTATTCATAGACTTAGAATACGCTATTATTATTAATGCTATTGTAATAGATTCTCATAATTTCGAGTAGAACTGTCCCAAAAAGGTGCCGACAGTGTTCGGTGCCACTCTCTCCAATTTATTTCTTCTTTTCAAGGTCGAAGGCGGTAATATAGATATGGCCCACCACCGGGGACGAGCTAAGGTTGCCATAGATGAGTCAGTGGCTATGGAGGAAGCTGTTAGACTGGCTGTAGATATGACTGATGAAGAGGACACCCTGATCATAGTAACGAGTGACCACACTCACACACTATCTATTAATGGATACCCTGAAAGGGGCTCCAACGTCCTCGGTAAGTATTTTAAAGAAATATTTTGCTCTGTGTCGAACAGTAGTAAATTTGAGAGAACCTTAGGAGCTAAATAATTTACAACTCTATAGAAACAACTTGGCTCAATAACCGTAGACCTTGTGCCCATGGCATATACCTAGTTAGCTTGACGCCAGGCCCCAGCCAAATGGCAAAAGCAAAAGGCGCGTAAGATCTGGCCCCATGGTTGACTGGTATAGAATGCTTTTGGCATTAAGTCCGTCATTTGTACTACCTTTTTTGTCTGTGCAATAAAGTATAAATAAATAAATAAATGTGCCGACGAGACTTGAATTCGCGACAAAAATTCTGATGTAACATCGAACTGCCGATGTGACATGTTCAAGTCGTTATCAAAGAGCTTTTTTCTTTTCCATGTTTTCGCTAATAAGTGGAACCAATGTCCTCTAAACATTTTTTCATATTATGTTATTAAGATATAGCTCAACCATCTTCATTCGACGGCGTTAACTACACAACGCTCTCGTACGCTGTTGGTGGCCCTGAGGCTTTCCAATTCTACGCGAAGACTGAAGACAACGAAACGACGGTAAGAAGACGGGATGCATCGCGGGACCAGACGGACAGCATGAACTACCATCAGATCGCTGCCATCCGGGATGTAGAAGGTAGCCATGGGGGTGGAGATGTCACTGTATATGCCAAAGGTACGTAATGTAGACAAATATGTAATAATTGATGTGAGTGCACGTTTCGGCGAATTACTTAAATTACCTCGTAAAAGCTGGTGGTGACTGGGTGTGGAGTATGCTTCTGCTCACTCACTTGAGCAGAATGGCATGGCGTTGGAAGAGGCTTAAGATCAGCATTGGACGGCAACGAGCTGATATAAGTAAATAATGAATGAATTTTATAACTGCATCGAATTTATGTTATTCGATATTAATGATTTTCAGTTATTTAACTTGATATGATGTATATTCAGATGCCTACTTTTCCTCACGACTTGGTTTGGCCTAGCAGTTACCGGTTCACTATTAATCATGCTGCACCGTAACAGTTGCAACGTGATGTCTATTGTAAAAATCTTGGTATACATCATTATTTCTAGGTCCCTACGCGCATCTGTTCCACAACGTGCACGAGCAACACTACCTGTTCCACGCCGTCATGCACGCCGCCAAATTGTCCAAGACGGTTAACACAGCGAATTTGCAGGCAAATTCAAGCGCAATCAAAGTCATCTCCCTGCTAGTTGTTTTTTTGTTCAAAAGATAGAGTTAGAAGTTCAGAAGATAACGCGCTCAAAATTATACTCGTAGTAAAACTAAATAAAATCTGTGAACTCAATGTCAACCGATCTATTCTGAAAATAAAATCAGTTATTTGTAGGTATACTTGAGTAACATAGGTTTGTAGGACATTTTGTTGAACGATTGGGTAACTTAAGAATAAAATGTAATATCTTAAATAACTTGAATTTATTATGTATAAATAAATTAAATTCGTCAATACCTCATGGAGGTTAGATAGAATATAACTTATGTTACTATTTACCATTTCTAATGCCAATGTTTTTTTTCCACTTACCAGATAACTAAATGAAGAATAATTTTGTCATGTTGACAGTTTTCGTATAGAAAATGTGTCAAAACGTCAATTTTATTCGGGGCTGATTTTTCAATAGCTAGATAACTTTTATAAAAGAGAGTACTAAATCCATGAAAGGACAAATAAGTTTAACATGTTGACAGTTATTATTTATAAAATGTGTCAAAGCGTCAATTTTATTCGTCGGATTAAATTTATCTGGCGTTTGAAAAATCGGCCCTAATCGGATAAAAATTATCTGGCGTTTAAAAAATCGGCTCTAAGTGATTATATTGAGTATTTGTCAAATTACCTACTCCTATGCAACTACATACTGACACATTTTCTATACAAAAATTAACAATATTTCAAACTTATTCGGCATATAAAAAGTTATCTGGATATTGAAAAAAGATATTACCTAGATAAGTATAAGTACGTTTTTCTTTGCTTGTCCAATATTTTTTGTAAACAATCTTGACATTCGTTTTTGCAAAATCATTCATTTAAAATAAGATGGATACAAAAATTATACCCAAATTCTAATTAATATCAAACTCCTTAAGTTCCTTGATTTTATACAGCACTGATATTTTTGTAAAATGCTAAGATTGTTTATTACTATACTACAATATTGGCACTGATACTGTCTTTCACGCTGACATTAATAGACAAACTAGCGCAAAAACTATCAGTAAGAAACAAAATGTTTATACGATAAACATCTAAACATTTTTTACACAATTCAAGGTTATGAAAAAACTAGTTGTTTCGTCATCCAATGGAATGAATGAACGGTTTTTAAACTTATATCAGGGCTGATACCACTGTATTTTTATCCTACTTACCTACCTATAATTTGTGTGATTAACTGACTAAGAAAAACATTTGAACAGAACATTATTGAAATTGAGAAATAAACTTTGCTGCTGTATCGTGCGTTTGGTTGTATGCATGAAATAACTGTTTTCTTTTTCCCGATGTCACATTATAACGCGTCCTGTGATAAACAATTTCACAAGGTTATACACATTTAAATTTTACCTAAAAATATTCCCAATTATAGCCAATCATTACATCATTTATCACCACATGATTGCAATAAACAGTTTTCAGTTTGAGTTTGAATTAGTGTGGGTAATGCTTCTAAGTACTTATGTCTTATACTTTTGATTAAGATGTAAAATCCCTAGTTTAAAAGGTTACTTTTTTCTTAAAAAATGTAATTTCGATCTGAAAAAAAAAGGTTAAAAATTTGCTGCTTGAATAGAAAGTCTTTGACTTCGACTCACTTTAAAAAAGAAAAACACAATATCACAAATAATAGTAAGTAAATTTAATTTTGACAGCCCTATCATAACTCACTAAAGCGGTGGCTCATTCACGCACATCGCGGCCGCACGACCGGCATCCAGTATTCACTATGCGCTCCGATTTAGTGGTTTCCTTCGCGCTCTTCCTAATCCAATCAGTTGTTTCTCTTCGAACCGGTAAGTGTTTCCGTTTTTAAACCTGATATAGTTTGTGATATGTTTTTTTAAAATTGTCTTTTCAGTGAAAGACAAATAATTAATCAGCCTACCTACTTTATTTGTTGTTTGGTTTGACGACTCATAAGAGTGAACACTTTTTCCTTTATGTTGCATGGGGTGTGTAGCATATTCTAGGTACTATTCCGTAATTTTTACTCGTATTAATGTGCTTTAAAATAGCCTTATTATTTTACCTGTAAGCAGATAAACCACGTGGTTTTCTTCAGTCAAACGATGCAGTGTTTATTTTATTTGATAAGAGAATGGGACATACCAGTTTAACTCTTATCATAAAAACAAACTTAATAACCATACTTAGGTATAAACTTAATTTGTATTTCATCTGCTTAAGGTTGTCTGAAAGTAGCAACAAAAATGGGATTACTATGCATTTAAATTACAAAGTAGACTGATTAATAAGTAAACCTCATAAATCATAAATTCATAATCATTATTAAGTAGGTACTATCTACTATGCTTATTTACTACTATTACTTTAATACTCAGTAGGTAGGTACTGTCAAAATTAAATTTCACACTGCACTTACAATTACATGGTCGTTCCTGGGACATCTATCTATCTATTTTACATCCCATACCTACAATTGCTGGGTACAACAAGTACCTAACATGGCCTATAAACTTGTTTACTGCGCCACTTCTCAGTTCTCACGGTCATGTGCCAATTTTTTTCCAGCCACACGCACGTTACACTGAATATGGACAGACTGTTGGTGGGACATGTCCACACTTACCTATAAATAGGGAAAACGGCTAACTTTTTTTCTTTGCCTATCAGGTAGATTATTAAAAAGTATTGGATACGTATTTTTCTTTTTTCACATTAGTCGAAATGTTACAGACATTTATTGATTTGAAATGTCGCATGACGTCACGTCTTGGTACAATTTTTACTTAGAATTGACGTTATGAGCACTTCTGAACATTGACGCGCTTTATCATTGTAATTTTTTGGTTGATTGACAAAAGAAAAAAAAAATGTGTCCTTTATTTTTTGATAATCTAAGAGCTAGCGCACGGGTGACTTTTGTTGCAGTGACTATTTTGTCACTCATATAAAGTCCTAGGAGATCACTCAATCGTCACATCGTAACGTGCGCGCACCTCTGTACGTATCAGAGGACTTGATATGAGTGACAAAACAGTCATGCGCGCGCCGTAACTGACGGACTAAATTTCAGTTTTTTACCCAGTCGTCATCCCTAATAATCGTCTAATCTCCACAGCTTAATCCATTAAAACCTAATAAAACTAAATTATTTCTGCAAATAGATTAAGCTGTTTTTTACGTGTCCCAATTATTATTTTTTACCATACCACTATTTGGAGACATTTATTTTTTAAACAGATTTATGCGGATGCGGTTAAAGCTGCCCCGCACACGATCAACAGTAGGTACTCAAAGTAGCCATTTCTCTTCTAATTGGAAAAGTACTATTAATGAAAAAAACATTTATTTTTTAATTGAGTAAAAAAATACTTTTCCTATCAAGTCGACGAAGTGTATGTAGTTTACCAAGTCACAGTTCAGCAACATCGTTAAACTTATGATCAAGTATAGTTGAAGTCAACAAGTAGGTAGGTACTTCGAAAAGAAATCGTATGCACATTGACTTATATATTACTTAGTAATCAATGCGTATGCAGTTATTTGCTTAGATAGTGAAATAATCTTTTTTTGTAACGTAGAGAATTTAGAAACATGGTTTGTATTGAAGCAGAGCATGTCTAATGAATATACTGTTGCTGAGACTTTCCGGCAATTTGAAGTTAAAATATTCCGTCTGGTTTGTTTAATAACAATCTAGCTAAGAATTGCTTAAAATAGCTGCTATCAAAATAAAGTCAATACCTACACCACAGAATGTACTATATTCCCGTGATAGTGGAAAGCAGGTTGTAAATGAAAGCCGTGATGAATTGAAAATAAGGGTCCGGCCGTTATGGTCCCATTCCGTTATGCACCCGGCCGCCACGCACCATAGAAATTTTTTTTATTCCGGTACGCCCCGGCCAAGGGCGTACCCAGCTTGTGGCCCAGGGGGGGCAATGTATTTTTTTTAGGTCGGATCCCCCGTGCTTGTTTTATCATATATACGCACTACACAAAACATACAACAAACAAGTTCACATTGTCCAAGTCCAGTCAGGATAGACCCCCATTCGATTATTATTGATTAGGATTCCCCAGCGCGTGCGCAGCGCGAAATTTTTTGGGCTTTTTAATTTTTTAAGAAGTATTATATTATAACTACATATACTAATTAGGTAAGTATACTTAGTGGTGAAACGTATTATTTTAATGTAACCGGGAAAAACTGCGAGCGAAGCGAGCGCGAAATTTTTTCAACATATTTGGTATTTTTACACTAGAGGCCAACGGCGCGGCGACTGCTTTGGCGACTGCGACATCAGCAGCGGCACGCAGAATGTTTATAAGCTATGCAGTACCTACAATTTTATTTTCGTACATTTATTTACTCCACTTTTGCCATTTGAATTAAATAAAAAGAAACTGACAGGAGCACGCGTCATTTATATTAATTTTCGAAGTTTTGATAAAAAGGTAAATTAATTTTAAGAGCCATTTCACAAAATCGCACTGTTACTATTGAGAGCGCGCTTGTGCCTCGAAAATGTAGGATTAGGGTCAAAGTCAAAGTCAAAGTCAAAAATCATTTATTCAATTCAGGACAAAATTGCCACTTAAGAACATTATAGGCCCCTAGGGGGCCAGAACATGTCTCCTTATTTTTTGGGCCCTACTAGTGTTAAAACGTTTTTGGGTCTAATTACCTGATTGGATTGTCAATAAAATTGCATATTTCGAATAAATAAAGATCAAAAGCATTGTGACACTAACTTTAAATTGTAAATATGCTTAATTTTTAACAAAAATCCGTTCTGAACTAGCGCCATTTTTTGGAAAAATACACAAATACCTCGATTCTCTTTTTTTTTAGTTATTGTGATAAAAATACATATTCTTGTACATTAAACGTCGATAAAGGTCTTTTATTTTGGTATCTTTTTTTAGCAGTTATGATAAATTTAAATGAATAATTTATTTTATTGAAGTTGACATGGCAAACACTTTTCATGAATCGAGGTGGCGGGATTGATAACTTTATAAAGGAAAAAGGGTTTTATTTGCAAATGTGCTACATCAAACGTCTAAACAAAATATTGGGCTTGCTTGTGCATGTATTTGACATTCTTAAAATCTTTTCTAAAGTCGCAAATTAGGCACTCGAAATATAAGATTTTGCGCTGAAAATGTAAAATGGCTCTTAACATAAAGGTAAAGAAGATTTGCGTACGGAACGATTACCACCACAATAATTATTTTTATAGCAACTCTCCGTTAAAGACGGACTAAATCGTATGTTAAAAAAAATCCTCGAGCAAAGCGATCGCGAAAAATTTGTAAATGTTCCACTTATGTCCTTAAACTGCCATCCAGCTATACAAACCATAATTCGATTCGAGAGAAGTGACGCATAGTAATAACTTAAAAAAATGTAGTCTATGCATATTAATTTGGAAAGCATACAATCTCCAGGGGGAGGGGGGCAGATGCCCTCCCCTGCCCCCCCCCCCCCCTGGGTACGCCCTTGCCCCCGGCCGGGACGAAAATAGAAAATAATACCTATGTACCTACATTATGTTAGCTGATGATGATTATCAGCTGCTTAGGTCACATAGATGTCCTAGTACCTACTATAGGCCATATACAGGGTGTAACGAAAAGGTGAAATAAAACTTTAAGGGGTTATTCTACGGCTAAATTACATCAACTTTTTCTATGGGACCAACATCGAAATCGCAAAAAAAAAAACACTTTCCCATACTAAAACGCGACCAGCTGGCATCAGTTTGTATGGAAACGTCAATTATTTTTTGAGATTTTGATGTTGGTCCCTTAGAAAAATTGATGTAATTTAGCCGTAGAATAACCCCTTAAAGTTTTATTTCACCTTTTCGTTACACACTGTATTATATCGTCAAGGTAGATATACATTTTGTATAGAACGAATACATACTCGTAGTATTATATTATATTATATTATATGTAAGTAATATATCAGTCAACTATTACACTCAATTTTCTTTAATATTACGCCACTGATATTTACTATTGAATGAGGGACATAGCATAGGTACTATTTTGGGACCAATAGTGAAATAAAAAAAATACAGATGTTTCTCACATGTTGGGCAACTAGCACTTGGACTTTTATACGAGTAGTATAAAGTAAGTGTTTTTTTATCTTCTTGTTTCCACCATTGCCATGTGATAGCATGTAATGATACTCAATAATACTCAGTCTCTGTTATTATTTTTCCACCTTCTTTTTTAATGTTATGTGTAATGGTGTCTGACACTTTGTTGTTTGTCTTTTATTTCGTTCTTTATTAAGTATTACCTTGGTTGTTTAATTAATCATTTAATTTATATTTCCCATCAAAGCCCCCGCAGAATACCAGTGTCGTGGCATGCCATAAGCTGTCACGACTAATACTGAGCGAGGGACCTTTTTGGCACAAATGCATCGTATACCTACATATTTTTTAAATCTGCTCTGTTTGATGTAACTGCAAAGTTTGTGCCAAATAAAAACATTTGTATTCTATTCTATTCATTTATTCAGTTTAAAAGCTCTCTCCCGGGCACTTAAACAAGTCCTAAAATATAGCTTTGCCCTACCACCGCTTCGGGACTTAATGGCTGGTGATGAGGAGAAACGGCGCAACAAACACAGTCACCTTTGTCAGCCTTTTTTACCCGAATGCCGAAAGAGGGTTATTTATTTATTTATTTAGTCTTTATTGTACAGATTTAAAAAATCATACAAAAGGTGGACTTAATGCCATGAGGCATTCTCTACCAGTCAACCATTACGCTAAACAGAGATGTTATTACAGGAAATACAGTCACAAAGACATGTAGTAAGTGCAAGCTAAGGTGGGTTAATCCATAATCTCTGGTCGTTTAAATAATCGTCTAGGGTATAATATCCTTTTTACCTAAGGATTTTTTAATGTGGATTTTAAACTCCTGTACATTGCTGAACTAGCAAGTGTTTGTGGTGGATTTCCTCAAGAATTAACTACCAACTTTGTGTAGTCTGAAACTAGAAGCAACAAGTTTATTTTTATTTCGAGTATTTGAAATGATGAAAATCACCTTTTAAGCTTTTTCTACCGTACATAATATTTTTTACAATGTAGATACTGCTACTGTTAATATATTAATATCTTTAAAAATCTTCCTCAGAGAGTCACGAGGTACAAGATAGTACATTGCGCGTAATAATATTTAAATATAATAAATAAATTATTATTATGAGAAGAACAACTTGTATTTATCTCTCATTTAACCTGTATATTATTGTTTTCTTAAAAACTTTTACAATTACTGATCACAAACAATCGACCTGAATCCAAAAGGTCAATGTTTACTTTCTACGGGCACCAACTTTATTTTGACTATTTGCTAGATCAGCAGTATTGGAAGGACCTGGCAAAGAACGAGCTGGACGAAGCTCTTCTGGTGAAATGGAACGTCAGAACCGCGAAGAATGTGATTATCTTTATCGGAGACGGCATGGGCCCAAACACAGTTACTGCCACCAGGATACACAAGGGCGGGGAGTCTCATAGGCTTGTGTATGAGAAGTTCCCGCATATGGGCCTCTTGAAGGTAACTAACTAGCTGTTGCGATTTGTCTTATTTGTGATTGCAAACATTAATTGATTTTATTTTTATATCACTGGTAATATTATTAACATGGCAACACCAAATGGTTAGTTTATAAGCCATGACCGGTCAATATACCTCCCTCTTTTCTTTCGCGACCCACTCTGTGGTCAGGTAGGAGGCAGACATTATACCTTCCTCGTATGCATTTTTCTTTCCTATTTCAATACTATCTGATACAGTGGACCTAAAAATGCATGAATCATTTAAGTAGTTAGTTAAGTAAACATTTTGACGTAGGTAGTAATTATCGTTAAGAACTTTGCGTTACTTAAAAATATTAAAAAACGTAAAGATTTTCTTCCAACCACTTACTCATACACTGAGCTGCCATAGGTTCTACGTATATGTAATTGATTATATTTAAATATGAGCCAGACAACAGCATACCAATTGACTTGGTTTTGAAGTAAGTAATAAATTAATATCCTTGTATTACTTTTTATATATTTATTTAAATATTCATTGCAAACTTTACAACATGTAAATTTAACTTAAAACGCTCTGAATTAAATGTCTGCATAGTTAATAAAGTTTATCATTCAGTCAATTAAAGGACGGTTAAACACGGAAAGGCTATAGGGAGAAAATTACCAAAATGTATTAAGAAAACAAAAAAAAAATATAGCAAGACTAAAAATACATTTTCAAGGATACTTGTATGTCCGGTGAGTGCGTGTGGTGTGTGTGAGCAAATTTTAGTGTGAATGTAGGTTAAGTGTAGGATGCTCTATTTCCTGGGTTGAATCGCAAAATTTTGGCAGTTTCCGTGCTACACGAGAATCGAGTACGTATCAAAAAGGAAATATCAACATCGCTAAATCCGTCTCCAAAAGCGTGCACGATTACGAGGTAAGGTCGGCATTAAAAGTTCATGATAACATTCAGATTTACACCATGATATTATACATAAATCGCTCAACATAACAAGCGCCAGAATTGGCCGTAAATGATAATCATCCAGTACTGCTGGCGCTTGTTGTGTTGATCGATTTAGGTTTATTATGGTGTATAGCGATTTTGAAATCTGAACGTGGTCATCTACTTCTGATGCAGACTGTACCAGGTCTTGAGGGAGGCCTATGTTTAGCAATAGGTACGTGTCGTATAGCTAAAATGATGATGATGCTAACGAGGTACTCACCTGACAGTTAATTTTGCCTAAGGCGTCTTCCATAATACTTAGTCCCAGGCTATTTAAAAAGTTGGTTTTCTAAATTGACCAAAACCAGGATTGCAATCCGGGACCATTTGCGTTTAAGGTAAATCACCGTACCACTACACACTAAACCAAGAGAGTCGTCAAAAGAAACCTTGTAATTGTACTGATTGCTAATAATAGGTTACGAGAATGACTGACCTTGAAAACAAGCAAATTTTATCTCTACGATTTTGATAACCTAAATTCAAGTAATACTTAACGTAATTTGGTTAGTGTTTCCGCCGGGGACGCCGGCAGAACTTTGTTATCTAGCATTACAAAGCTATGCAACCTCCTTTTGGCTGGTAAAGTTTTGAATACTTTTGTCCCATACCTTTTTGGTGCGAGACTCTGTGCCTTTCGCAAAAAAGATGGCGGCATTCGCCCTATCGCGATTGGCTCGACTTTTCGCCGCCTTGCAGCTAAATTAGCTTGCAGGCACATTTTCTCGCCCCTAAAAGAGTTATTTCAGCCAGTACAACTCGGTTTCGGCAGTAAAGGAGGTTGCGAAGCTGCCGTGCATGCTGTCCGAAATTTTCTTTCTGACAGTGACTGTGAAGTTATTTTAAAAGTAGACGTGAGCAATGCTTTTAACTCCCTGGATAGAACCGCCTTGCTGAACGAAGTCCACACTCATACTCCTCGTATCTATCCTTTTGTTCATCAATGCTACAATAGTTCTACGAAATTACTGTATAATCAACTTTCGATTCAATCTGCCGTCGGTGTTCAGCAAGGCGATCCCTTAGGTCCGGCCCTTTTTAGTTTAGGCATTCATCCTGTCATTTCACATTTAAATTCCAAATTAAATATCTGGTATCTCGACGATGGTACACTAGGAGGCAAAGCTGATAGCGTGTTCCAAGACCTCACCCGTATTATGGAAAACTTTAAAAAGTTAGGCTTGGAACTTAACCTTTCCAAGTGTGAGATCTTTATTAATGATCACGTATCTTCTCTTTCTCGTCAAAATATTGTTAATCAATTTAACACTCTGGCTCCCAATATTAAAATTCTTAGTTCTGATTCATTTTGCCTTCTAGGTGTTCCACTTCTTGATGACAGCATTAAACCTTGTTTAGATAAATTAACCATTTCAAAAATATGGCCTCCAGATTGGAAAGTCTAAATTCTCATATTGCTTTTACAATTTTGAAATTCTGCCTTTTTGTTCCAAAATTCACTTACTTCCTCCGCACAAGTCCAATCTGGAAAAAATCTAATTATTTAGAAAATTTAGATACCACCCTCAGAACAAGCATGGAAAAAATACTAAATTTAAAACTTAACAATGATTCTTGGTCTCAAGCAACACTTCCTATTTGCTTTGGTGGTATCGGCATTCGCAAAATTTCAAGTGTCGCTCTCCCCGCCTTTCTTTCCTCCGTACACAGTTCTACTAATCTAGTCGAAAAAATATTAAATCATCGACTCGATCTTACTGAGGTAAGAGATGCTGAGATAGCTTGGCAAGGACTCTGTCCCAACGAGGACATCCCAAAGGAACGTCACATTCAAAAACTCTGGGATGTTCCACTGGCGAGAGAGTCCTATAAATTCCTGGTCCAAAATTCCTTAAGTGACTGTTATCGCGCTAGGCTCTTAGCAGTTTCTTGCAAAGAATCCGGCCACTGGCTTCATGCACTCCCATCAAAAAACCTTGGCACACTACTAGACAACGAATCATTTCGGGTGTGTGTGGGCTTGCGTATCGGGGCTCCAGTTTGCGAGCCACATCCGTGTCCCTGTGGCAAGGAGGTAGACAGATTCGGTCTTCATGGTCTCTGTTGTCAGCAAAGTGCTGGACGTCTTGCCCGACACGCTGCACTCAATGACGCCATCAGAAGAGCTCTTGCCAGCATCAACGTTCCTTCCACGCTGGAACCTCGTGGGTTGGTCCGTGATGACAGCAAGAGACCTGATGGTCTTACGCTGATTCCCTGGGAGAGGGGTCGGGCTTTAGTATGGGACGCAACTTGTGTTGATACCTTGGCCCCTTCTCACCTCAGGGAATCAGCTGTAAAAGCAGGGGCTGCAGCAGAGTCAGCAGAAAATGCCAAGCGGCGCAAATACGAGTCTCTTGCAAGTGACTATGTGTTTGCGCCATTTGGTGTAGAGACGTTTGGACCGTGGGGACCGAACGCTAAATTACTTTTTGGCAAAATAGCACCAAAATTGATTTTTATTTCGGAAAATAAAAAAGCTGGTTCGTTCCTCGCACAAAGGCTTAGTTTAGCAATTCAGCGAGGAAACGCTGCCAGTATCCTCGCCTCTATGCCTCACGGACACGCCTTTATTTTTGAGTAGGTAGTTTATAGTTTAGGTTAAGTTAGTTTATTTAAAGTATTTATTTTATTAATTCTATCATTTAATATGTGTATTTTATATGAATGTATCAATAAAGATATTTATATAATATACGTAGGTCACACTATAAGTTTTGCGTAACTTAAAGTAATACCTAATTATACTAATATAGAGATGAAGGACATATCCGGTTATTTTTGTCTCGTAAAATAACATTAAACCATACTGAACTACAAATACTGCGTTCAAATAAGTAGTTCTAAAATTGCCCGGATACCTACCTACATTACCTATATAATTTCTTCCGTCTGACGTCTGCGCATATTTTCCTCGATTCAATTTAAATGTTTAATGGCAGCAGTTGTGCAAATGCTGGGGCACACTGGATTCGCCAATGTCAAGTGATAAAGAGACACATGTTTTTACTTCGTCTCTGTCGTTTCCAGACATACTCGGCAGACAAAATGGTGCCCGACTCTGCTTGCACCGCGTCTGCCCTGTTTACCGGCGTGAAGATCAATAAGGACACCGTGGGGGTGGACGCCTCCGTCAAGAGAAAAGACTGTGCCAGGTCGCTTCTTCCAGAAACCAGACTGAATTCATTGGCTGTTGAAGCGTTAAGCGCTGGAAAGGCTGCTGGTAAGTTTTTATTTTTGCTATGTCCAACTTCTTCTTTCGATAAGTCCAACTTTGAACACGATGGTAGACAGATTAGAATTTAAGACCCTTGATTAAAGATGAGGATAGAATTTTGAGAGACTACGTGTGGGCTTCGCGGCTTGGAGAAATGTTTACAATCATCATAATTTAAGACTATGGACGTCAACTGCTAAATAAAGGCTAATCCAACGTAGGCCTACGTTCAAGGATCGTTGCAACCTTAATTTCTGTTTCGAGCAGGTAGCTGTCCTACGCCTGCCAGTGCGTGGTCTCCTTTTTTAATGGTACTTTTGTAATGATTGCTGCTGTTGCGGTGTGTTTAAGGTTTCGTAACTACGATGAGAGTGACACACGCGACACCCAGTCCTCTGTACGCGCACAGCGCCGACCGCCTCTGGGAGTGCGACGCCTTTCTGCCTCCTACAGCTAAACAGTGCAAAGATATCGCCAGGCAGCTCATTGAGGATTACCCGGGAAGGAGTTTAAACGTAAGTAGGTACAGTTCTTCAGTTAAGCGTTACATGTTTGCTAAACCAGCAACGGACACTGTCGCAAAGTGTAGGCCTACATTATGTGTATCTACTAAGTCGATTCTACTTAAACCACACGTAAAGCCTACACTTGATCGTGATTTGCAAGATTTGTATACTATAAATTTCAACGACCTCTGTAGCAGAGAGGCGGCTATACCGGACTTGGTGTCGCTATTCTCTGAGGTTCCGGGTTCGATTTCCGGTCAGTCAATGTAGAAAAATAACTATTATGTATTGTCTCGGGTCTGGGTGTAGTGGTACCGTCGTTATTTATGTAACACAAGTGCTTTGGCTACTTACCATAGGATCAGAGCAATATAGGTAATTTAAAAAAAAACTAACTAGTGTGTCTTCGCCACGAAAATATCGAATTGTTTATAATTATCAAGAGCTTACTTACGGTATTCAAGGAGCCTCTGTCACAGAATAATGTACCTCTGAGCAAAATTTCAAGTTATGTCGGCTATGCTTTTATGTACCTTTCAGTCAGTCAGTTTTGGCTTCTATATCATAATCATCAACCTTACAAGCTCACTGCTGAACATAGGCCACCAAAGATTATAAAAAATAATATTATTTTATATCATTCAAATGTCTTATATGGAAAGACGCAGATCGATATTCAAAGCAATAACTCGAAAGTAGAAAAAGGTAGCGAGACGATTTGGAGAACTAGTTACCTACCTCCAGGGTTGACAGACTTTGGCTGTGGACAGAGATGGCTTGAGGGATTTGGGATAGGCATTTGCCTTGCTGTGGAAAAATCTAGGCTAATATAAAATACCTACAGTTAAATCTATCAGGCCGATTTCAGTCACGACGATGCGCTCAGCTCTGGAGACGTATTTTTGAATCATGCGAATTCCAATCCGAATACGAAATCGCAAGATTCGCATGCGAATTCCTAAAATCGCTATACTCGTTTTTGTTTTCTACTAGTAGAAAGTACGGAAGAATTACATTGACAAGTAAACGTATGTTTGACAGAAATTTGACATAATAACTTTTTATTTACGTTCGTTAATGAGTTTTTGCTTTATGGTTTATAATATTTTCTGCGTGAAACAAAAATAGTTACAAGATTTCAATTTAATAGTAACACCTATTTCGAGAGATTCAAAAATGCGTAAAACCGTGAGCAATAGAAATGAATTTCATACACGAATTATTGTTTTCGTGTTCGATTTTGAAATTCATTTCTAATGCTTCAAAAATACGTCTCCTGATCGCGTTGCGCTCGCATATTTTGGCTGGCGTAGCCAACCTTTTAACAAAGGTCCGTGAACACTGCGGACATGCAAGCTTACCGTTGACATTATAATAATTATACCACAGTGCTAACTTAGAGTTCTAGTGCTCCAACACAACAACTCTCAGAACCAACATCGAAGAAAGCGATTACAAATTTCGCCATTTCAATTAAAATTATAAGACTAATAGATATCGTCAAGATGATGATGACCGTAACGATGTTTTTTTTGCATTTGAGCACAACATGTACACTTTAGAGAGTGCCAGGTTTTTTCAATTTGTCTTACTTAGGGCCATTTTACACGAGCAATTTTAATCGGCGATTCCTCGGCGGAGCAAGATCGCAGCGAGCACGCAACGATATCGCCGAGAGTTATTAACCGCCGCGATAACGCTGCGTGCTCGCAGCGAGTAAAATCGCTCGTGTGAAAGGGCTCTTAGGACCGATTTTTCAATTGCCAGATAACTTTTTCCAACGAATAAAATTGATGTTTTGACACAATATCTATACGAAAACTGTCCAATGTCAAACTTATTCTTCAAATAAAAGTCATCTGACTATTGAAAAATCGGCCTTAGATAAAACAATGCTTGTCTAATAGTGCCCCTAAGAAGACAATGACAGATTGATTCATCCATCGGAATAGAAAATAAAATCCCTCATTGTTATGTTTTTAGGTAATATTGGGCGGTGGCAGAGACACTCTGGTGTCATCGCCAGAGGTTTCAGATAATCCTTGGGAGTGCACGAGAAAAGACGGACGAAATTTAATCGAAGACTACAAGAAAGATAAGGAAAGCCGGGGTCTAAAGTACAGCGTTGTCACGAATAAAAGGGAACTGCTCAGTTTCAACGTCAATAAGACCGACTACCTTATGGGCAAGTACATAAGTCCTTCTTAATCAATATCCTCAGAGAAATCCTTACTTTAATAAATGCTCTACTTAACAACTAACTGGTAACGTTCTTTATACAGGAATATTTGCAAACAACCACTTAAAATATGAGTACGAAAAAGACAAAGGTCCTGAAGGAATGCCTTCCATTTCTGATATGGTGGAAGCGGCTATAAAAGTATTAAGAAGAAACAGTACTGGTTATTTCCTTATGGTCAGTATTTGTATGTACTTTACCTCCTACCTAAGTATAAGTACCTAGTTAAATTAACTGCAAATAACCTACTGTATCATATCATATCACCAAGCAACATACCATCAGGGGCCTAATCATAATGATCCCGCCAGAGGCAGTTGAAATTTTTCTTCAAGTATTTTTTTTTTCTTGACATGATGATCTCTTAAAACAGTATTACCAGAGGAAAACTTGAGTTACAAAGTTTCACGCAAATAAAATGATTTCGTACTTAAAGTTTGACATAAAAACACCGCTTAGGTACTTTTTAAAGTTCATATTAGGCCGCAGCTAAGGTGGGATTGAATTCAAACCAACAGTTCAGAATCATGGAGCGAATGACGGTAACAGTAATTCACATTGAGCGTAAAGGGATTCGATTTTCTGTTCGGGTAAATTTAGAAATCAGACTTCTAAATTAGCTCGAGTCTGGGTGAGCTGGGAGACGTCCTTGACAAAAATTCAATGTCTAGTACAGACAACGGCAGGTCAATCTACCCAAAAAGTTAAAGGTCATTGAACCGATTTTTAACATGTCCAAGACATAGAGATCAATATCAATTGAGAAAATTTGACGTTCCGTAGTAGGTTGACGTGCTGTTATCTGTTCCTACCCCAAGGATGTTAATTTCATACTTCAAGATCGAAGATTGGTAGGCACATAATATAGATAGATAGAGACTCTTATTGCACAACATAAAAGAAACAAAACACAAAAATACATTTAGAATAGCACAACTTAGGCGGTCTTATCGCTAGAAGAACATTATTGTTTTGGAGTGCTCAACTGAGTACTATTAATATTATATATAAGTCTTCCTCTTCAAGGTAGAAGGTGGCAACATAGACATGGCCCACCACCGCGGACGTGCCAAGGTGGCCATAGACGAAGCCGCAGCGATGGAGGACGCTGTCAAGCTGGCCATAGCCATGACTGATGAGGAGGACACCCTGCTGATAGTCACCAGCGACCACACGCACACGATGTCTATAAATGGATACCCGGATAGAGGGTCTAACATTTTTGGTAAGAACTATTATAATAACTAATATGTCTGGTCAGGTCTGGTCTGGTCTGGTATTGGTCACACAATGTCACTCAATTACATCTGGGGGGACTGTCGACTGCCATCAGACTTGATCAGACCTCTGTAGTTCTTAGACAGGGGAGGGAACCGGATCATTTTTTTTGTATACCTACTTTAACAAAGTATACTTAAGTACCTACCTAACCTATGTTCTAATTACCTTATCTATAGCTACTTACGATTCTGGAAGCTAGTTATGGTAATTAGAACTTACCCTTGCCCTTCAAATCCAAACTTTTAGATTTGAAAGGCAAATATTGAGAGAAAAAATGTGAACTGTGTATTAAGAGGATAAGGTGAACAATCGGTGGATGGATATCCTAATGACTGTCAGATTTACCTAATGTTAAAGAAAATCGTTTAGATAGTCATGGATACCTACTCGTACCCACAAAAATAAATCAACCGCAATTATAAACAAATCTATTCTTAAAAATTCCCAAGTACCTACGCAAATATTTCCAACAGGTATTGCCGAACCCTCAACTTACGACAGCGTCAACTACACAACATTGTCCTACGCCGTGGGTGGTCCAGACTCTTTTCAGTACTATCTGAAGACGGAAGGCAACGAGACGAAGATGGTGAGACGAGATCCATCACTGAACAATACGGATAGCATGGACTACCATCAGATTGCTGCCATACGGGCAGTGGAAAACATTCATGGTGGCGGAGATGTAGCTATTTATGCTAGAGGTGAGCAGCTGCAACCAAACATAAATAAATGCGCAAGACAAAATATCAATGTTCATGGGCTTAAAATACTAATGATATTATCACCTAGCTTCCAACCGCCCAATCTGGAATTCATTGGGGGAGGCCTATGTTCAGCAGTGGTCGTCCTATGGCTGAAATGATGTGATGATGATGATTATCACCTAGTGTAGTACCTCGTGACACGAAGGTATTGCAAGATACCAGACAATGATTTTTGCTAGGGGCGTCTCCCAGCATATCGAGACACAAGCCGATAAAAAGAACCAGCGACTTATTGCTTGTTGTTGACTATTAGTCGTCCTTTAGAGCTGTTATTCGCTACCGTATTCATTCGCCTTCATTTGTCCCTGACAGCCTTTCTGTTGCGCTACAAAGAAAATGTAACCTCTAGTGTACCTACCTACAAATGCAATAGCCACTTATGTAGTCAGTCCAGCAATGTCGGCACGAAAGTAAGGGTGCAGTCATGATGATATTACTTGAGGCGGTTATAAAAAGCATCCCTGAAGCGCAGATCACACTGGGAGCAAAGCGAAGCTAAGTTTGTTTCTACCGCGCTCGCAAGTTCGCATTGCTGGCTTAGTTGAACTCTGTAGTTCGCGGTATGCATCCAGACGCGGTAACGACAGAAGTGTGTGTGTGGCTTGCGCTTTAGACACTTTCATTAGCAATTTTTCTTTAGCAAATATGTTTTTTTTTAATAAATATGAGCAGCATCACATAGGTACATTGCTTTGATCCTTAGGCCCGGTTTTCACCAAAGCGGAGACGACAAGAATATCTGTGTTTTCATACAAATTCTTCTCGTCTCGTCTCCATTTTGGTGGAAACCGGGCCTAAGGTAAGTGGCTAAAGCACTTGTGTTATAGAAATCAGAAACAACGGCGTTGAGTTTGTTCGCAGGTCCCCACGCTCACCTGTTCCACAACGTTCACGAGCAGCACTACGTGTACCACGCCGTTGTGTACGCAGCCAAGATGGGCGCGCGCTCGCGTGCACACTCCTGCGCACTCAGCGCATCACTGGCCGCACTTTTACTTTTTACACTTCTTGTTCATACATTTTTAATAGATATTATAGGTTAGGCCATCGAGCTCATACCCTATAGAGCAGCAATACAAACCATCTTTCTCCGAAACTAGTTTTTTTTTCACTCACATTTAGTATGAAATGACGTCCTGTCAACTCTTACCCATACAAAAACAGTACAGATACAGATTA
Organism: Anania hortulata; assembly: GCA_963576865.1. Lineage (NCBI taxonomy): Eukaryota > Metazoa > Arthropoda > Insecta > Lepidoptera > Crambidae > Anania > Anania hortulata. The sequence goes on from OY756400.1 coordinate 8,198,777, forward strand.
AAAAATGGCGGAAAATTTTGACAAACAAATCATATCACATTTCTACTCAATAGGGTATGTGCTCCATGGGTTGGGCTAGGCTAACGGAGGGTCCGTTAGCCTAATAAGGATATAAGTCGTAAATTAATCTATTAATAAGCCTTCATCGCTACTACAACGATTTGATTTGATTTGAATAGTAGATACGAGTAGAGTTACATTTTTTTCACGGACCTACAATACATAGTTTTTTTGTGTATATTGATGTCTGATAAGTCTTCTTGTATTATTAAACACAAATGCAATCTTAACAAATTCAATCGTGTAAAAAGTAGTAACACTAGTCATACCTCTAGACACAATAAAATAATGAATGGACACTCCGGTTCACTTTGTTAAAAGTAGACATGAATCAATAATCACGAAAAAAAACTCCAAATTGGTTCACAAAGCTTTACTTATAGCATTAAGCACCAAATTATTTTATTTTCTACACGGCGTAGAAATACACTGATTACATACAAAAATAGCAAATTTTTTAGAGATTCAGAATAAATAATAAAGTCAATCTAAGTCGAGTTAGATCCCTTTTCACTGAAGGTACAGAATTTTGTACGGGGATAAATTTTCAGGAGAATTTGCAAAAGTCTCTACAATTTAATAAATTTTACGATATGTACGAATGTAGTTATGTAGTTAGTAGGAGTTATGTTTTAGCTAAACTGCAGCTGATTTTAGGGCCGATTTTTCAATACCCAGATAACTTTTATTTGACGTATAAGTTTGACATGTTGTCAGTTTTCGTATAGAAATTGTGTCAAGCGTCAATTTTATTCGTCAGATAAAAGTTAAATGGCTTTTAAAAAATCGGCCCTAATTAAAGTAATTCATGCAATAAAAGAGGTTTTTTTTTCAAAAGCTTTGCTTTATTGTCACTAATACGGACACCGATCTGTATAATAGAAGTATAATAGTCATCCATAATACTATCAATGGACAGATTTTGAAACTGAAAACATTTTAATAAAAAATCTACCCAGTGCCCGCCCTATTTAAGAGGTATATAAATTGTAAAAGACTTAACATTAAATAAAAATTTGTACTCACTATTGAGTTTGCATTTTGTGTTACATACTAAACTAATTATAACAAATCTCTCATAATCAAAAAGGTACTAAGGTGGGTTGACCATGGAAAGCCATGGTCCCTAAAAGGCAAGAATTAAAAAGTCGTAGACAGAGCGTGTGATAACATATTTCTTCTACTTACAACTAACACCCATCGAATTCAAGGCTACAGACGCAGCGGCGAATTTGTTTGTTTCATTTATCTAGTAAATACAATAAAAATAACTGTTTATTCGCTATAGTTGCCTTTCATGGTCCACCCACCTTATTTATAGTATATTGGAATAATAAATTAATCGCATTTCATACATATAAAAATATTTGTATTCCAATCATTCAACTTTAGGATAAATAACAATAAAAGCTAAATTCAAAAGACTAACGCAGACGATGATCTATTCTCCACGGAGTACAAAATTCCGCAAATACTTTTTATTATTTATAGTTGAGTACATATTCTTTTTGCGCACAATAAAGTCTAGCATCTGCGCAGGATTTAATCGAGATTGCATTGAATCTACACTTGCCACCAATTGGCTTATGGTTAGCCCTAATTTTGGATTAGACCCTTATTACTTTTCTTTTCAATTATCCCATAGTCTTCTTAAGTACGACACCAATGATGATTGCCCCGGCCAATGCGAGCAGTGCCCATTTGAGTTTATTGCTGAAAACAAAATGATAATTTACTCAAAAATATTAAACAGGTAAGATAACAAAATACCTGCAAGAATTAGTCATAATTAAATCAAAATTTATCATCATCATCATCATTTCAGCCTCCCCCAATGACCTATCATCGGGAAGGATTGCCAATACTCGCCACGCTTGGCAGGCGGGTTGGCGATGGCAGTTTTTTATAAGATTTTGCACGAAGACGCTGCTGTCCGTTTCGTGCTAAATCACCTTTTATGACATGCCTCCTGTTGGCGGTAGGGAAATGTATACTTTACGGCCGTCCCCACACGGCACGAATGACAATTAAAACAATATAATCATAAAATAGTTAATAAGTAATCTTCTTTGCAAATTAAATTGTGTAATTAATATTGTAATGTATTGTAAAAATCCTAAATGAAATGTTTTTGTATCGACCTATGTGATGTTTTTGTAATCATTTTAATCAAAATATAGTTCAATTTAATTTAAACTTATGTGTGGTTTTGATATTAATAATTTAATGTAATGTAACTATGAGAATCAATTTCTTGAAATAAATATTATTTAATTTAATTTAATAATTGCATAAACATATAAATTCACAAAATAATTACCTAAATATATCAGTGACATCACTGTTTATAATGTAGGTACTTGTGTAAGTACATAATTTTAATTATCGACGTGTATAATTAAACAATACATAGAATATCTTACTTGATATTATTATTCATTCAAATAGATAGGACAATCAAATCTAGGACTTTCGTATAAAAATCTATAAGTACACACAACAGCACGTCAACCTACCACGAAACGTTAAATTTTCTCAATTGATATTAATCCCTACATGTCGAACATGGAACCTCGTGGGTTGGTCCGTGATGACGGCAAGAGACCTGATGGTCTTACGCTGATTCCCTGGGAGAGGGGTCGGGCTTTAGTATGGGACGCAACTTGTGTTGATACCTTGGCCCCTTCTCACCTCAGGGAATCAGCTGTAAAAGCAGGGGCTGCAGCAGAGTCAGCAGAAAATGCCAAGCGGCGCAAATACGAGTCTCTTGCAAGTGACTATGTGTTTGCGCCATTTGGTGTAGAGACGTTTGGACCGTGGTGACCGAACGCTAAATTACTTTTTGGCAAAATAGCACCAAAATTGATTTTTATTTCGGAAAATAAAAAAGCTGGTTCGTTCCTCGCACAAAGGCTTAGTTTAGCAATTCAGCGAGGAAACGCTGCCAGTATCCTCGCCTCTATGCCTCACGGACACGCCTTTATTTTTGAGTAGGTAGTTTATAGTTTAGGTTAAGTTAGTTTATTTAAAGTATTTATTTTATTTTATTAATTCTATCATTTAATATGTGTATTATATATGAATGTATCAATAAAGAGAGCGATTTTCTACTTAAAGTTGAAAATCAGTTCTATGACCTTTAAATTGTTGGGTAGGTTGACCTAACGTTGACTGTACCATTACATAAAACTAAACAACTACCCACTATCATAAACCTATGGGATATAATTATAGCCCAAGATGTATTATTAATCCAAGAGGTTTGTGATGTAATATTATATATTATCTCAGTGTAAACACTACGTTAGTTTCACTACTACGGTAAGCAATATAAATGTATATCTCAAGATGAAAATATAATGTTATCATCTACCAATACTGATAACAATTACGGGTATATTTCATAGTTAAAAACCAGCTTTACTGTCGCAATTACATTCTGAAGATTAGTCAATATTCTTAAGTGTCTAACTACTTAATAATTTACACGTAAATACAAGTAACAACAGGAAACTAGTTCAAATTACAATCAACACTTATGTCAGTTCTGCGCCAACGGGTAAATGGATCTTCACTTTTTACCCCTTCTATGAGGGTTCCGTTTTTCCTTTTCACTTTCACTTCGTTGTCCGTCTGTCTGTCTATCGGTATGCCTGTTAAGAGCCTTTATCTCGGGAACGCGGGAGATGAAATTAAAACAAAAAAAAAAACATTGCAAACTTCTAGGTTAACGTAAAAAAAGATTCCGCCGTTTATGCCGCAAAAAACGTATATTTCGACACTCTCAAGGGTTTTTTTTTAAATAGGTGAATATTGTAATATTTTGCAATTCACAAAAACAATTATAGGTTAATTTAATCTGAAAAAAAAGTCAAAACCCAAAATAATTAATATTTAATAAAAACTGATGGTTTCCTGGAGCACCCTGTTTATTAACTGCAGTAAAAAGAAACAAAAAGAACAAATAACATTAAAGCAAATGGACCCAGCAAAGATTCATCCACTCGGCAGAAGCTACATTACAATTAACTAAAGTTAACAAAATAAAAGCTAAAACCTTGGCGGAGGAGACGGCGGCGACCTCCTCCTTATCCTTAAAGTAAATGTAAGGTGTTAATATACTCTAGCTACCTGACTAGCGCTACTTACAAGTAGCAGGCAAAGACTGAACCTTTCATGGCATGGCAGCCCACGCGGCCGCCTTAAAAAAAGGAAACTACAATTAAATAATACTTCAATGTAAATTCGCACTGATCTCAAAAAATTTGGAAATTTGGAAAATGTGACTGAAAGCTAAGTTAGTATTATAGAATACCGTTAAGTTTCGTTCCATTTTCATATTAGACCAAGTGAATTTTTTGACTAATTGTCGCCACATTACTAGTGTACCTAAATATCGTTTTTGATATTAATGTTACTAGGGCCAGATCGAAACTATTTAAACTACTACTGTATTTTAATTACGAGAATTGGGCTTCTGTTGGAGTCATACCTTGTGTTACCAGGCAACAACATTGCGTCACACAATCAGTGTAAATAATAATTATTTAGTTAATTACCTCTCAAAAAATTACTGATTATGAGTTGTATAGTTGTTCATCAAAGATTGTTAATTATGAATAAAATGGAAACCCGATAGGGTGTGAAACATAGTCTAAAAATGTACTAAAAAAAATTTGATTTTTGTTACTATTAATAAATTAGGACTTTTATTTCTTACAATAGAAAAAAAACGAATTTCTTTAAAATAGTAGGTCTAATTAAATAATAAAGTGCCACATACATAGCAGTGAGGCTAAAGTAACAAATAGTTTGCAAAAAAGTGGCTATCACGACAAACTTTTTTTTTATTACATGTTTTTAGGTATTTTTTAATAATCTCTACATTTCTCAAAAATTATGCCGATATTACCAGATAATTATTATAACTTATTATTATTATTTAATTAGCTTTCAAATAACAAACAAAGCTACATTTGAATTCATAAAACAAGCAGGCTTTGTACAGTAGTCGTACAAAGAGTCCATAGTCAGAAGTAAAAGTTTAATGCATCGATAAAAACTTATTATTCTATTTTATGGTCGATAATTTTTGGTCTAGTTTCACACGTTTCCGGGATTATTCTTATAACAAGGGACAAACTGTTTAATCGATTTTTTATGCACAGTTGTTTGGCTGTTTGGTTTGGCCAACAAAACACCTAATTCGAATGCGAGTTTGTTACGATAAATAAAATAATAAACCTTTCGGTCGGCACCACCACCACATCACATCTCCTCTCTGCCTTCGGTGTCGTCGGTGTTTTAAAACTAGATTTGGGGGGTCTTGGTCGACTATCATTAAAAAAATAATAAATTAAAAACGTTAAAAAAAACGCAAATATTAAGTAACACAAAAAAATTGAAAATAAATCAACCTGCAAGACGATCCATCGTATGTTCTCCAAGTCTTTGATTCGGTTTTAGGAACACTGTTGAAAATAGTTTTTCAATGTTTACTGTGTTATTATGGGTTTAAAACATTTATAAATACGAGTAAAACAATAAATAATTAACCTGGTAAGATTGCAATTGTGGCATGGAGTACTGGAAAATAAATAAATAATTATTATATGAATAATATGGGTGTTTAACATTTAATGTAAGCACCTATTTAAATAGAGGTCCAGAATACAGTTAACTGTTACTTACTTTTACCTAAATAAACAAATAAATACACAGTAAACTTAATTACTAAGTACCTAAAAATCTACTTCCTACTTATCATATCATAATTATCCGAGTTATGATTGAGGCATACATACATTTTAATCATCTTTTTAAAATTTACAATACCTTTTCTTAAATAATTTAGACAATACCAATTAATTAGTGTAACCATAATAATATATTCCATCTATACATCATGGTGGTCAACTTTTGTTCTATGACTTTTGCAAATTTGCATAAAAATGTATCGACCTTCTATACAACAGTACCAATCAGCCAATTGAATTTGTATAGAAATTGCAAAATTTTAAACTCATAGAATCTAATGGATTCCAATTTATTGAAAGAGCCAGACTCAGATAGCGAAAGACTGTAAGTTCGAATCCAACCAGAAGTAGTTAAAAAACTTTTCATTTAAAAATTATTTAAAAAACTAGCATTGTTGTAAATGCAAAAAATATAAACTTTTAATTGAAAAGGCTGCTTCATTTTAACTGATTGTTAAACATTTGCAGTATATCTTTCAGGTGATTGTGGGTATAAAACCAAAAAAGATTGATGCTACAATGCTGGCTAACTAACTATAAACACTTGTAGAATTTCTCCAACACAAGAATGTCCTCCGTAAATCAGTGTATAAGTGCAGTCGCCCAAATAGCGAAACGACGTGGGTTCCAATTTTACCAGAGGCAATTGAAAAATTTTTCAAGTGAAAATACGATCCTTGATATAAAAAACTAGCATTATTGTGAATGCAAAAATACTAAAAATTACATTATAACAACCAACACGATTATGTATAAAAATAAAAGTTAAATCGACGGATTTAAATGACTTTTCAATCCACATATTGTAAATATAGCTAACTGCTTTATAACAAAAAGAAAATACAAATTTATTAAAACATAACCTGTACCTCTTGGCGGTTTTTTTACAGCTGCAATAACAAAAGAAATCTTGATGGCAATTAGTATCAGAAATAAACAACAGTAAGGAAATACAGATAATTACTTACCAATTCTGTGGAATATCCTTCTTTTTCTCAGATTTTGGTAAAGTCCCAATTTTGAACTTCTTCAACAACTCTCTGCAATGAAATATATATACAGTGTGAAAGATTTCGCTGTGGGTTTATTAACAAAAGTTGTTGCAATTTAGCTCCTCTTTCACCTCCTGAGACGAATGTATCGTTTTACCAATCCCTGTATATATATTATAAAGGGTGGCCAGAAAAGTGACGTACAAATTTTTTTTTTAGGTGCCCCGTGTGAGAGGTATCTGAATCACCCCTATGTATGTTCTATGATTTTTTAATGAATTTTTGAAAAATTGCGACCGGATCAGTTTGAAAAATTACAAAAAAATAAATAGGTTTCTTTAAAAAAACAATCTTGCAGCTAAATCTCTATGAACTGTGCATTTATGCTTAAAATAAACAGCCTCATAACTGGAGTTATCATTTAAATTTTCAACTGATAATTTATTAGTTTCTAAGTAGCTTCAGAGATTGCGCTAGACTCTAAGCTTTCATAAAAAGTATCCGAAATCAGTCATCAAATACGAATCGAGGTGGAAATTTTTTGAATTTTATTATTAATAAAGTCAAAAATTAATGATTTAAATACTGCAAATTAACCTTAAAAAATACCTTATTAGGTTTAGTACATTCGATGAATTGATTCAATTTGTAAATATAATGGCCCAGTAAAATTGGCCCAGCCATTCTTGACTTATAAATGGTGTATCTAACCTGACTTTGTTAACATTCTCATGAGTAAATTAAGACAAAAATGTAAATGTAAATGTTATATTGGAACACTTGTAAAGTTATTCTGATAGAATTTGTGCAGGATGTTGTTCATCCTAATTTTAACCCAACAGCCATGCAAAAACATGTCAAAATTTCATTGTTTCAGTCTTATAAGACTGCTGAGGTGTTAACTGTCAATTTACTACGTTTAGTACCCACCTAGCATCTTCACTGTGGCCGACATCTTCAAAAGCCTGGGTGCCATCTTTTCCAGCATGATCTAATAATGTATCTTCACCACCTGGGTGCTGAAATTTTATGATAATATTATAGAGAACTGATTAATTGATGTTATTTAACCTAATAAACAGACATGTAAGAAACACACATGATTGGTGCTTACAAATAACCTAAATACCCACAGTAAACAGGAGAACACATTAACTTTAAAATAACGTATTTTTTATGCTATTTGTAATGATTTTACCCTGATATTACAGTAAAATAACAATTACCTCTTGCAGAAAACTTGTGACATCGTAAACATCGTTGTGAATTATAATCCACAAACTTTTCTTACTTTTGTGTTTTTTCACTTCACGGATACTAATTTCGGAAGTCATTTTAAAAATGCGCAATTTTATATAAACTAAACTATCTAATTTTGAATAAATTTCAATAAACTTGCACGGACTTTCACCATGAATTTCTTGAAAATAAAAGTCAGTGCCATGGTGACAGACAAGACATACTAATCAAAAATGACATGTGTCAAAATCACATGTTGAACCGTAGTGTTGTTAAAGTAGCACTTGATACTAATAGTGCTTTCCACTTAATAGGTCTGACTTTTAAATATTTATCCCATGAGCACATACTATTTAGAGAGAAATGTCATATGATTTGTTAGACAATTCCGCCATTTTTTGCACTGTTTTTGTATGGGCAGGAGTTACAGGTTTTGTCATCATTGCATTCTAACTAAATGTAAGTGAAAAATTACTAACTAGTTTCGGAAAAAGAAAGTTCGTATTGCCTCTCTAACGGGCATGTGCTCGATGAATATTAATTATCCTACGGAGATGGTAAGCTGTCAAATCGCCGAACTAAATTCGCCATTTTTCTATTTGTCAGACCCATTAGAGTTTAGAGTGATTAAACTTGGTATAAGAAGGGTCAATGGAGGAGGCCTATGTTCAGCAGTGGACATCCTATGGTGGACGATGATGATGAAGAAGGGTTTTGTTGTTTGTGACATTTTACTGTTCCTAGGTATATTAATGTGCCCTAACGAAATTCAATCGATACTTTTTGAAAATAGAAAAAATAAATAAAGTTATCGAGTTTTATTTAAGTTACCATTTTTAAATTCGAGGTATACTGCAATGTTCTACCGCCAGAATGCCATAAAAGCGAAAAAGGTTGACAAGCATTTTACAGAAACAAAAAAACTCAACAAAAACAGTAACAAAAACCACTGTAAACTACTCAAAGTTCAAAGAAAACACCGCATCAAAATCTCAAACAAATCTCTGACCACTTGTAATTTTCTGTGTTTTTGGCAAAGAAACCCTTAAACTTGAACTTGACGATTTCATATTGACGTCAACGCATAAGTTTTTACAAGACGACCGAACCGATTCATCACCGATTTAAAGCGTAACACACACAGAGAGCGTGCGCGGGACGGCGACGGGTCACGACGGGTCTATTAACATAGGTTTTAATGGACGCCCACAGACAGCGAGCGTGCGCGGAACGGCAGCGGGTCGTGCGCGGAACGGGTCCCGCGCGGCCCTTCCGCCGTCACAGATAGGCGGCGGGCGGACGGGTGGTGCGCGGGTGCAGCGTTCGTTACATTCGTCGTGATGCACGCATTCAGACCAAAGCATTCACACAGAGAGAGTGCGCGGGTCGTGGGCGGAACGAGTGCCGCGCGTATACTACGACTGTTGTGTTATTTTACAAAATATTATTATTTCGCTAGGTATGGATTTGAATGAAAATAGTATTAAATATGTGAGGAAAGAAAATGTTTGTACGAACTAGATAATAATAATCTATATAGTGACTAAACTCAAGGTTGCTTTACTACGGTCACCCATCCATTTAGTGGCCAAACATGAGGTTGCTTAACCACGGTCACCCATCCATTTAGTGGCCAAACTTGAGGTTGCTTATCCACGGTCACCTATCCATTTAGTGTCCAAACTTGAGGTTTCTTATCCACGGTTTCCCATTCATTCAGTGTCCACACTTGAGGTTGCTCAACCACTGTCACCCATCCATTTAATGTCCAAACTTGAGGTTGCTTAACCACGGTCATCCATCCATTTAGTGGCCAAACTTGAGGTTGCTTAACCACGGTCATGCATCCATTTATTGACCAAACTTGAGGTTGCTTATTCACGGTCACCTTCACTTCACTAGTCTATCACTGACATTAGCCAAACCCAAAAACCAGTGCTGCCAACTTAGGTGAATTTTCGCCTTGTAGGCTATCTCGAAGGGTGTCGGGGCGACCAAAAATTGAGATTGGCGACTGGTCGTCGTTTAGACTACTTTGAAAAAATAAAGGGGCGACACCATTTTGAAGTAGATAAACTGGCATAATTTCGCATAAAAGGCATAAAAGTCTTAAATGATTTAAAAATGCATGTAGGTACTCAATAAAGCGTATGTTTTTCTGACAAATAATTGCGTTGGTCGATACCTCTGCTTCTATGTGCACACAATAACAACGATTTTTATAGTATTTAGTTTAACCTACAGGTGGATGCATCATTAAAAAAAAAAAGCTTTTGTTGATTTCATTAATTTCATTCGTTTTGTCAAGTGTTAGTTGAAGTTGTCAAAAGAAGGAAACTGCAAAAAAAAAAACTTTAAAAAGTAGCATTTTATGCTATTTGACTTTAAATTAAGCGATTTTAGGCTCATTCTTAAGAAAATATAAAACGGCGAATTTAGGCTACTTGGGGCCAAATTTCTGGTGAATTGGACTGGTCTGGAGTTGGCAACACTGCCAAAAACCAAGAGCAAAAAAAACGTGTCAAAAGTAAGTAAACACATGATACTTTGTTATTAAATTATTGTATTAATAACCTCGTTTTTGCTTATTCAAACGAAGAAGAACCTTGACTAACCTGGATTGGAAATTTCATGGAATTCATGATTGTATAAATATATAGCAACTTTTTGAACGATTAAATGGCAGAGGCTGCCCAAGAGAAAGACTATAACGACGCGTTGGATGAGGTATTCCTCAGTGAAGACGCTGCTTATAAACACAGCTATGATCAAGGATTAAAGGCTGGGAAAGCTGCTGGTAACCCTGAGGGCTACCACTTGGGCTATCACAGAGGCGCTGAGCTTGGCCGTGAATTAGGTAAGGCCAAAGATTTTAGTCACGATTTCAGTCATAGCCGACTTCAATTTTTTTTTATGAACATTACATACTTTTTACGTTTGGATCGATTGTACTAAATGATGTGCCATTTTACAGCAGAGATTGCCTTTAAAAATTAATTTAATCTGAATACATTTTGTCTATTTTCTTAACTTCAAAAGCTAGTGGAGAATCAGAATGTTTCTGCACCACACATTCACTACCTATAATTTTTTAAGCAATGTATTTTTCACAATATTTCAGGCTACTACTTAGGCATTGTCATTCACCACATTGAATTAAATGAGAAGTCAGAAGAGAAGTATTCAGAAAAGATAGCTAATCAACTTGTAAGAGTAAAGAAACTCATTGACGAGTTTCCCCGTACAAATGTAGAAGACCAAGATTTACTGCAGCTTGCTGACACTATAAGAGTCAATTACAAGAAGGCTTGTGCTTTGCTGAAGATACCTTCGGTGAATCCGTATGATGAAGGAGTCTCATTCTGAAGGTGGGACTCACAATTTATATAGAAATTGATTCTTAAGCCTAATAGCAAAAACCTTGTCTCTTTCAGTACTTAGAAAAATGAATGAGAAAAGCCAGAGCATTATTCCAATGGCGTGCCGTGTGGTCCGCCATAATGTGCGCGAGCCTTATGTATAATCTCAAGTATGCTTATACTAACACTTGTTACAGAACAAACATTGAATGAAACAATGTCTAAGATCCGCCATCAACTGAACTCTGTTGTAACATTTCTCAACCCATTACTTCCTTTGACAAACTGTCATATGGTGGAGTTCTTCACGCAACACCACTGGGAAAAGCTTATACCTGGCAACTTGAAGTCTGCACTAGATGCTTTGGACTTAAATGAAGCTGTTAATAAATTTTGGACTTTTGCTGAGAGACGGGACTTGCATGGTTGGCAAAATGATTTGTTTTTAATAATAATAATCCTAAGATTAATATTAATCTTGTCTTCTTTGTGTGCAATACTCATGTGGGGCGATAGAAGCTGATGCGGACAAAGTGCACTAGCTATCACCAGCAACAGGTGGTGCAATAAGGGAGATATACACTTTTCTACTTTTGCCTCCTCTCATGCATTCTTACAAAGCTTCACCAGGAAGCTGAAAATCAATCTACTCTTCTTAGAGCAGACCACTGATCTTTTCTTTTTGCATTGCTGCAGCACAGAAACAAAACAATTAATTTAATAGTATTGTACTTTTTATGTATTGTGCCAAAATGTTTTTCAAATAAATGGTTTATCTATTTATCTAATAGCTTAATAATGATGAGCATACATATGCTAGGTATTGTTAAGCTATTTATACACTATTAGCTATTTCTATTATTATTACGGAGTAGGTTGGGATGATGTCATCCCATCATCCCAATTAATGTTGCCCCACTCAAGTATCTTACACAAACTTGATAGGCTAAAATAGCTTTTTAAAAATATTGGACAACATCACATACATTGCTTTTGATCCACGACAATCGACGACCTCTGTAGCCGAGAGGCAAGCATACCGGACTTGATGTCGATAACACCGCGTTGTCCTAACGGGTTCGATACCCGGTCGGTCAATGTAGAAAAATGACTTTTCTATAATGCCTCGGGTCAGGGTGTTGATGTGTAGACGTTGATTCTGATTTCTGTAACACAAGTGCTTTGGCTAATTACAATAGTTTGGCTTGCTCGCTTTTTTGCTATGGAGATCGACAGATTTTCCCGATTAAATTAGAAATTATTTGAAAAATCAAACAAACATCAGTTAAATTAAATATTATTTATTCCAGACTGTAAATCGGAACTTGGCAAGTGGATACAGACAGCAAGGTCAAATTATATAGCAGTCAACAATGAGTATTGCATATCTCCAGACCAGTTGCAGGCACAGATTAAAAACTGGGGTGGTGAAATCAAAACTGAAATCAAAGTGAAAGAGTTTATGAACAACAAAAAGAGCTATGAAGTATGTCCATTGTTATTATTCTTATTGTTTAATTTAACTCATACGTGCCTGTAGGCATGTAATGATAAAATGTATGTTTAAGATGATATTAGGTACACTAACAAAAACTTAACTATCTTTGCTCTGCTGCCTTAGCCATTAAAACCGTGATTAAGAAAAAAACATTCAAACTGTTGATTTAAATAGTAATTTATAAATGATGAAAATAAAATACTAGGTGGAATTTTTCTGCCAAAAGAAAGTACTTTAAATATCATCATTTCAGCCATAGGGCCACTGCTGAACATATGCCTCCCTGAATAACTACCAGACGTGCTGGTTGGAAGCGGCATGCATCCAGCTGCTTCCTGCAACATTTAATCTCTAGATAGCAAATTTTGTAAAAAAAAAAACGGACAAGTGTGAGTCGGACTCGCCCACCGAGGGTTCCGTACAATTTATCTAAAATCTATTAAATATTATAATTAGTTCAGGAATCGAGCCTCGCAGTTTAATAACAAATTAATTACTTATAGTTTTAAGATCTTTCTCTGCACTTGTAGTAAAAGAAAGAAAGAAAAAGTGTTTATTTTTATTATGAAGACGATATTACTTGCCTTTCATAGTTCTAGGTCAACGGAAAGTACCCTATAAATTTTGATTTCCTTGTGAGTGTCGATTTATATGTTTTTTGCGCCATAAACAGCCGTATCGTTTTTTACATTAACTTAGAATTTTAATTTTTTCACAGCTTCAAGGGAATGTCCTGTCCACCTGTTTGCTTCTACATCATGGTTTAAATTTCAACTCTATATCTTTACGCGTTTCCTTAGATGGATGGATGACATACATACGGACAGTCAGACAACAAAATGATCCTATAAACGTTTCGTTTTTCCTTTTGAGGTACGGAATCCAAAAAGAAATAAATTGTATTCAAGAATTTTGAAAATTTTGGCTCAGGTCTATTTATTATAACAGGTTCAAACAATGTCCCGGCTAGTGGCTTCCCTCCACGACGCGTGTTCGGCCTCGTGTTGCGTGGAGGCCGGCGGCGGGCGCGGTCACCTACCCGTGGCCCTAACCCTTGGGTACGGGATATCCAGCCTTACCATCGACTGCGATGAGAAGTCGTTGGCCTCAGGTCTGCAAAGGATCAAGATGATTCAGGTAAGCTGAGCTGATATTTAATTGACGCCAACAGAAATACACCATTTTAAGGTCCAGTAACAAGTCCTAATAAAATGTAAAGTACTTGTATATTCTTAAATATAGGCGTTACACAAAAGCTAGATAAACGTTGCTCATTGGGCAGAAAGCCCACATTAAACACAATATCTCTGTGACTGTTTGACCCTTTATTTATATTGTTGTTGCTTCTTAATATATGTATGAAAATATTATAATGTTATGTATGTTCGCAAAAATCTGCACTTATTTTCCAAGAAAAATGACATACATAAATATAATACGCGGCATAAAGATAAACTTGTCGTTCCAAATTTCAGATTGCACAAGGTAGGAAGTTCGTTCATGGGAAAATGTATTTGCATTTTTAATAAATTACAACAATCCATTGCTGAACTGTCAGTATTTGAACTTAAATTACATGTTAAGATGATTTTAATGAAAAAGGGTAATAACCCTACAATTTTATTTATTTATTTTAATGTTGGCCCCATAGAAAAAGTTGTTGTATTTCAGCACCAGAGTCAGCCCCTAGGAGGTTGTTGATGTTTTACAAATAACCCTGTATAAATAATTAAAATGTGTGGATTTAAAACTGCTTAGCTCGCACCAAAACTTTTAAAAATATTAATTTTAAGAGGCTGACAACAGTGACAAGTTGTCCCAAAGCAACGGTAGGGCAAAAAATACTATTGGGACGTGTAAAAGTGCTTTTAATGGCCTATTTGCAAAAATAAATTATTTTATTTTGATTTTAGATTTTTGTGGAATTTTGAATTTTATTTTTATTTTAAACTTTTTAGACATTTCTTACTTATTTTTATTGTGGCCCAAAAATTTGATCAGTGCGGCGGTTACTTCTGTAAGCAACACATAAAACCCTTCTATCGAGCGAAATATATACATATAATAAATATTTTTACTGCAGCACCTCTTGGTGAGTTACACCATAACACCTAAGTAACTCTTTCTGTAACACAAGTGCTTTAGATACTTATCATAGGGTCAGAGCAATGTATGTGATGTTGTCCAATATATTTATCTAAGAACCATCGCTTATGACTCATCAACCCTTTACAGAAAACTGCTACTGAATCGGTCAAACTGTCTCGGAGATAAATGGCAACATTTGAGTGCACATACATACAAACAAACAAACAACCACCACCCTAAACGCATATACAATGTGTTAATTTTACACTTGATCAATCGAAATGTGCGGATACTAGATAAAAAAATATCGTTAAAAAATCGAAAAAAAATAATTTTATGTTAACTATTTCAAAAATAAAGGCATTTTAATTTTTTTTGTTGGTTAAATTCCCATCTTTCGGTTTCTCTTAAGTAAGTAAACGGTGTAATTTTTTCAAAGTACTATTTAAAAGCTAGAAAGATTTGCTAGCAATAAAAATTTAAAAAGACATACGATTCACAGAAGAAATTTTTTTTAAAAAATAATAAGATAATTTTTTTGTTTTTATTTTTGGTCTGTAACTTCAAAACTAGCACATTGAGGTAACTTTTTTAGCATGTTTTATTAAAGTGCATGATTTAATCTACAAGTTCTCCAAAATAACATGGGTTCTAACAGAATTGTAGGTCTTTTTTAATTTTTATTGCTAGCTAATCTTTCTAGCTTTCAAATAAAACTACTTTTAAAAAATGAAACCGTTTACTTAAAGAGAAAATAATTTAAAACCGAAAGATGGGAATTTTACCAAAAAAATAATTTAAATGCCTTTATTTTTGAAATATATAAATAAATAAATATAAATATGGACAACATCACATACATTGCTCTGATCCTGTGATAAGTAGCTAAAGCACTTGTGATACAGAAATCAGAAACAACGACGGTACCACAACACCCAGACCCGAGACAATATAGAAAAGTTATTTTTCTACATTGACCGACCGGGAATCGAACCCGGGACCTCAGAGATAGCGACACCAAGTCCGGTATACTCGCCTCTCTGCTACGGAGGTCGTCGTCGTCGTAAATAGTTTACATAAAAAAAAAAAATTTCGATTTTTTAACGATAATTTTTTATCTAGTATCCGCACATTTCATTTGATCAAGTGTAAAATTAACACATTGACTATATACCTTCTCCGTTCCATCATGGGTAAAAAGTGTATGTGTCCTCATTGTATGTTTCGGTGCTGAGTGTTGGCGTTTTAAGGTTCTGTACCGCAAAAAGTTCATTTGTAGTTTTATCAAAAATGCGATTATTTATTTTCAGTTAGATTATTGACTGCGATAGAGACTGTGTGTGGTATGGAAGTCCTAAAAGAGTTGTTTGGTTACTTAAATCAAAACTAAGTAATGTATTAAAAACCAATTAAATAATGTTTTATAAGGATTCCAGCTACAAAAAAGTGCTACAACCACACACGTATAATGTATCGCGAAACTAATTTTGTCAGTTCTTTAGTTTGACTTCTGAAAGTGTCTGATACCTACCACTTCAGCTGCTAACTACATTTAGTATATGTAACACTTACGATCATTACTGCTGATGCCGGAACTGATACTCCGTGTAAGTAACACCCGTCCCGCTTTCACCTACCTCCTTCGATATCTCGTGACTACTAAAGAGTGCGAATTAGGTAGGATAGATAAAATTAAGTTGTGTTAGCGAAAATCAATGAAAGTCCAATAAAGTAGTTCGTCAAGTCACTGTTTAATACTTTACTCAATTTACTGGTTTATACAATTGAATGACTACTAGTATCAATTATTAATCTAGTACGCGCACTTTTTACTCAAACTCAACTCGAACTGTCCGTCCCTTAAGATCACACACAAACGTCTTCCCAATTCCACAACTTCAAATCAAGTTACCGCTAAACAAGCTAAATACAAAGGTAATATCAGAGCTCACACATGGGACGTAATTACATTAATATGTATAAACAAACTATACAAGACGGCTCATATTAAATACAGGGAACCCTATGCGTATTGGTCATTATTTATTTATTTAGACTATTGCACAGATTAAAAATCATACAAAAGGTGGACTTAATGCCATGAGGCATTCTCTACCAGTCGACCAACATCATCAAAACATCTAAAGACATTCTGGGGGCCCGGCCGTAGACAAGGCTCGCCGTTGTTCCTTGGCTTGCACACGTCACGCGGTGCTCCAATTGCCGACAGTAGGCTTTCTTATTACTTCTTCAAATTCATTTTTAGGGTTTCGTAGTCAAAACCCTTATTTACAAATTAGACAGTGGTTCGGAATTAGTACCAGGTCCCTGTTCAGGGCAGCAGTAGATAAAGTAAAAATTGACATGATGTTCGCCAACCTCCGACATGGAAAGGCACCCTAAGAAGAAGAAGAAGTCACCACCCCAGGGTTCCCCTAAAATGTTTTCCACCTCCGTCTTTGGATAGGTCGTTCGAAAATGTTGTAGGTGTGCAAACACCATTACGCTGGCAGAATGTGGGGGGGGGGGGGTTTGCTTGACTCTAAAAAAAAAAAAGCAAACGGATCCCTGAATCAAAATTATAATAAGTGATTGTGAAGTGATTTAATCATGATGCACATACCATCATGCATTAAGAAGTTTCTATTTATAATCTCGTACTCCATCATAAGACACTTACCAAACCACCACCACTGACGGTAAGTCCAATAAAATATTTAAAAAAAAATCGTTAAAAATTGACGGAAATATTGCGTAATATACAAAATACAATAATACGAACTGAGGACCTAGTTTTTTAAGTCTGTTATTATAACTTATAAACGTACTTGGAGAGGAAATTACTTAGATAATATTGTTAATTATGTATAAGTATTTTTTTTAAATAAACCGCCTTCAAAAAACTAAAAAGCTAAAAATCACATAAGTACTCTATTACCTAATCAGTTACTTTTGGAGTCGGTTCAAACGAAAACATTTAAACTCTCATCGCCTCGCACCGACTCCAAAAGTAACTGATTAGGTAATAGAGTAGATACTTATGTGATTTTTAGCTTTTTAGTTTTTTGAAGTCTTTTTTTAAATAAAATTTACTTATTTCATCTATTTTTAGTGATACATCATCAACAAAACGAATCACAAGTGTGCAAATAAAAGTTAACAGCTCTATTTCATCCCTTATTTTTTCGACCTTAGAGGTGTTTTTTTTAACGTTTTTTTTTAATATACTATCTGTAAAGTATAAGCTATTCAATAAAAAAAGAATCATCAAAATAGGTTCACATTTGCCGAAGATATTGAGTAACATAGATTCAAAAATCAGTTGGCACGGTATATCGAATACATACCCCATAGAGCAGCAATACGAAACATCTTTCTCCGAAACTAGTAAGTGATTTTTTACTTACATTTAGTATGAAATGACAAGTCCTGTCAACTCTACAAAAAAGTACAGATACAGATTAAAAAATGGCGGAAAAATTCTTCGAACAAATCATATGGCATTTCTACTCTATAGGGTATGTGCTCCATGGCATGATTTTCTTATTATAATAATATTCCGAAATTATTCTCTTTCGAACAAAAAATAATTATCGAAATCTGTTAACGTAGTAACGAATGATCGCTGAACATAAATAAAAAAAAGGTCCCGATGAATTGAGAACAAATTGAGAACCCCTTTTTTGAAGTCGGTTAAAAACAGGTAGCAAATACCGCATATTGTGACGGGAAATACGGAACCCACGTTGCGCGTGGCCTTACACGCACTTGGCGGGGTTTTTATTTTAATTTGTTAGGGGTAGACACGACAATAATAGTCTGTCGCTTTTCTTTTAATAAAGAACAAAAGAGAGTTTAGTTTAAGGTGGTAAAACATTATTGCTACCATTGTCTAATATATTACGCAATCGTAGGCGTATCGCCAACTTCATGAGAAATGATTGATTGAACTGATCTCGATTTATAAATAAGACACCCATGCACACCTAACCTACACGTGTAAAGTTTTAATAATTTTTACCTGCATGTGATTATTTTAATAGCATTCGAGAGAGACTTCGTCAATGAATATATACAGGGTTATTTGTAAACCATCAACAACCTCCTAGGGGCTGATTCTACAACAGGATGGCATATTGAATTGTGGACAGGAATATTTAAGACAGCTTTTACACAAAATGGACTACCGTTACAAAAAATGCAAATCGAAGAGACTACTCCTTGTATCCTGTTGTTGTAATGGACAACGCGTCTTACCATAGCGTTCAGGTTGAGAAGAAGCTAACTATGTCAAGCCTCAAAAGAGAAATGCAAGACTGGTTGCTACGCCACAATGTAGAATTTTCAGGAACCATGACAAAGGCTGAACTGCTCATCACAAGTACACAAAAAGAACCCGTGTATAGAATTGACGAACTCCTGAAAGCCCGTGGAGACACTGTTCTGCGTTTACCTCCGTACCATCCAGATTTAAATACAATTGAGTTGTTCTGGGCTGATATTAAAAACAACATAGCCCAAAACTATATTAATTCTTCTCTAGACGAAAAGATAATCATATTGGAATTATTACTGGATTCGCGATAGTAGGTTCGATAAATATTATCGATTCATTCATAATAAATTTGCAAGACTCTGATTCAAGTTCCAATGGCGATATGGACAATGAAGATGATGACGAAATGGAAGATGAAGTTGAAACACAATCTATGTCAGAATAACTTTACTACTTATACTATATCTATTTGTTTGTAATTATAGTAAATTTTCAATAAAACAAATTCTGATTTGAATTATATGTTTAGTTCTTATTCATCAACTGCCTAGGTATTTTAATAAATATTGAATCGAGTATATGTAGATTACATTTTTATCAATTAAAGAGCCTCCGACCACCGTGTCGCCACAAGTCTTGCCTTATATGTGAACTGATATCGTAAGATTTGTCCGACGATCTCATGTGAACTCATGCTCTTTTTTCCCCGGCTCCCACCTCGCCGCGCATACCTCAGAGAGTGCGCAGCAGTTATGGCCAAGCTATAGCCAATATATAAATGGTGAAACCTGAAACTTGGCTAGGCTCTTGTGATATTTTCTCGTGCGTTGACACGTTGAGATATAGATGACATCCGAGGGATTTAACGCCCACTTGCCCACTTAATTTTAAATTACATAATTCAAGTATTTTGTTTGTATTAAAAATACGTAATCGGATTTTTTTGAAATGTTAGATTACCTTTACATTAACACATAAGTACCTTAATAAGGTCTCGTTACGTTACAAATATGCCTGTTTTTAGAAGGCTGAGATTTTCCGTAATTATTATTTATTTTCGTGAAACTAATACGCCCAAAATATTTAAATCTGTCGACTTTTTAGTTTTTAATCTTTTGTTTATCCTAAACCATTCATCCAATTCCGATGAAACTTTGGTGGGATGTTGTGCGCACGCCGAAGGAGTTTTCTGAACCTACCAAGCAAAAGCTGTTTATCACTAAATAAGTACTACTTCTATCCCTCGCCGAATAGCTGAATATAGTCCTAATTTCAGAAACAATGGCACGCGATCGCCAAGAGAGTGAAAAACGGTCAAGAAGAGAGGATGTCCAAAGAGTCAAACAATAACCTTCATCGGTTTGCTTGCGCTTACGTGACCAGGCACACAGACCTAGCTGCCATCGTCAAGGAGAAGTTTCCAGAAATGGAGCGCGAAGACATCAAACTCCTGCTGACTGGTAAGTTTTGAAACAAACAGCTTAATTTGTGTGTCAGGCAGACATCTCAATTTTAAAGTTTTGAAAGGCTTGGTGTAAAACTCTGGCACCAATGAGGATGAAAACTTCTGGCGTTTAACCGGACGAACGATGACCCAAGCCGAGGCCCTATCTGACCCTTCCCAGATCGGGCCCGATAGAGCCTCTCGGTACTCGGCGGTGGCGGTGGGTTACGCAGTCGCGGTTCCACTAGTAGTGGTGGTAGAATGCCTTCAACACTCGATAGAGCCCAATTACATTCGTTAGTATGGAGCCTCAAAGCGAACTCGGCTGCATCACGATCACCGCTAGTGCGGCAGACCTAGGCTTAGTGCATTCAGCGCTTGCTCGCTAATTTTCGCCCCCTGTAACTCTCTAAATCCCTTTTTTTCAAAGGCCTACACGCTAACTAATGTCTGCTTTCCACCAAACAATCATATTACGTAAGAATATAACTAATACAGGACGATGTTTGGTTATGATGTTGACATTACACATAACACAGGTCTTATCACGATAACTAAAAAAATCGCGAATCTTTAAAAGTAATTATGATGATGACATTTAATATGCCTATGTTAACACACACCTCTTTCGGCCTTATAGGATCAATATAATTTGTAGGTCTTTAATAAAGACGTAAGTTTTCAAAATATTAATATATTCTATAAGTATTGTGCACCACAGCATAAACATGTTTGTATAATGTGTTTGTTGTTGTCTGATCGTATCCCTAATGACCAATATTCATGAGGTTCCACGACGCTGCCTGGTTTTAAATTACAAGTTAAATGAGTTTACAGTTAGGTATGCATGAATCTAAAAAAAAACAATGATGAAATAGTTCTTCTACATCCTGTAGAAGTCTGCAGTTATTTATACCGTCGCATTATGTATTACCCTTTGACTAAACCACTTTATTAAAATCTTTTCGCTCCGTTGAAACGCTGTACGCCTAATATAAACGATGCGTGGTAAGTTGAGATCATCATCAATCGTCCCTGCTACGTCTTACGTATCACGTAGGTAAGGCTGTGTCAAGTTTATTAAGTTTGAAGTGTTCCTTGTTACCTATTCGGAGGGAAAGCTTCCTATTTAAATAATTACGATAATGTCAACAGCGTAGAAAACCCATAATATTTAGGCTGTCAAACTTGCTTCTGTAAGAGGGTTTGGATTTTTTTTATTAAGTTCAGTTTGGTAGAAGAAAAAACTAGGATTTTAAACGTGTTAAATAATATAAATAATATAGTTTATAAACCTATAGTGCAAATTTTATTGTATGTTACTCGACAAAACGAATCAAATGAGAACAAACTTTGTAGGTTTACTATTCATAGCATAGTTCCTTCATTAAATCAGCTTCAAGCTCGTTATACTTATAAAGTTTCAAATCGATACAAAAATCTAATAGGTCAGAATCGACTATTTACCTACATTTGATTACATAGTTAGTTAGTGTGCTAGAACCCAAGCTGTCTTAAATGTACGCGATGCATTCTGTTGAAAAGTAATGAGTAGCAATCAGATATTCGGGCATTATTTACTTAAACTTCACTTCTTCCTTTACGAAAACATTATATTATGGATAATTATACCTTTCTGAATAAAAATTTTGATTTTATTTCGATAGTCTCACGATTTCGGGATTGACTAATTAATATCGGTTGTTGAAAAAACATGTTTTAGATTTAGATTTAAAAGTTATAATAAAATAAAATAAATTATACTTTTAAGGTTGGTAGCTTCGACTAATTTAAATTAATTTAAGCTTACAATGTTTAACTTTTTGTAATAAACCTGTAGTCCACATTGCATGCCGTGGCAGCCTATAACTAAGACGACGCTTAGCTCTAAGTCAGTATAACTCAAAATATGTATCTTACTTGTATTAGTGTTTGTCTTGTTGGTTGTCCTAATAAATAAAATAAAAATAAATAAATAAAATATTATTATTTGTTAAATGACATAAATATGTTTTTTTGCAAGTATAGGATTAAAGTCATACCTAAATGAACCCATTTATTAAGTCCGTAGTTTTTTTTCATAGGCGGTAAAAATTAGGAAGTTTAGATAAATAAACGCTATCGTATCGATGGTGCAGGCAGAGACACTAGAGTCACAGGTAGAGCTTTGCGTGATCTTACCTGCGTGTGGCACCGCGTCTTACTTATTCAGCTTACCTGTGTTCGGTTATATTTTAATGTAACGGTCTATGCTTGACGTTGCTTTGCGAGACCGAATCAGAAATGTCGAGATCCGTAAACGAACAAAAGTCGTTCTAATGGATTAGCAAGCTAAAGTAGCAATGGGCGGGGCACATAGCAACTAGAACTGACGGCAGATGAGGCAGAACGGTTCCAGAATGGAGGCCACGTACCGGCAAACATGGTCTACCCACATGGTAGACAGACGACCTGGTAAAGGTGTTATACGTACCTAAAATTCAAAGTTTATTTGTTTATCTGATCAGGGACTCGTCTGCCAGCTTACCTTACTTGCATTAAAAGTACCAATAAATAAAAGACTTGTTTATACAAGACGCTCTTTATAATGTTATACGAAGATCTGAACGAGCCAATGATGTTCTAAAGGGCTTCATACTTGTGGCAACTTGGGCCCCGCATCGCTCCGCATCTTCAGCGCCCAGCCCTCGACCGCTGCGATCTTCAACGTGCCGTGCTGTTACCACCTTCTCTCGGAAGATGTAGACAGTGAGCTGTTCGATGTCTTCCAAAAAGACTACGGATTCGACTTGGAAGGGGTTCAGGGGTTCCCTATGTCGGAACATTTAAGAGGTATTAATTTTATTTTTCTCTTTCTATGGTATGCATGAATTGTGCGTCATCCAGGAGATGTGTCAACAGGTTAGAAAACGTATAGGAAAAACAAATTATAAAACATATTACGAATTAAAAAATCTATGGAACGGAAAAGAGCGAAATTAGAAAAATGGTTTAGGAACGTAACAGGAGTGAACACAAATCGAATATTTACGTATATTTTTTTTTTACCATGTTCAAAGTCTTAAATAAAACTTGATTTATTATTATTATTATCAGCATCGCCGTCACCACTTTGTATCTGCGATTATAATGTAAAATACCTTTTTTTTCGTGGACGATGCTCAGTTAAGTATACGGTATTTTACACAACTAATCAATTGACATACTTTTTAAAAACTGTCTTAACGCAACTTCTCGATATAATTTGTATGGCTATAGCAAACTATGACGTCACTGTTTACCTATCTTCATGGATTAACTTTTTATTGATTTTAAAATCTAATTTTGCAAATTAATTATAATGTGCCGGTATCAGGCCTAAAATAAGGTGACAGTTTTAATAAATGTTGTCTTAGAATTATTTAAGAATGGTGTAAACAACCCTATTATTATGACAACCAGAAATCAAATTCTATAAAAACTGTTAGTGGTAAACTAAAAAGATTGATGCTATCGTTTAGACACTTAGATGGTTACTTACTTAGTACTTACGCGCATTAATTTAGTAGCCAATGATGTGACTGTCCTGTTGAAAGAGAATACAAAATGAACAGCAATATGGAATAACATGTTATTTAATCCTTATTGGTGGTTTTGTCTCTATATTTTATTTTAATCCGGGCTCGCTTTGAATCTACAAAATACTACCTAATTATTTTATTTCTTTGTAACGTGAAACTACGTAATAAGTGATATGTAGTAATAAAGAAAACTAACTATAAAAGATAACAATTGCACAAACCGTTTATACCAAAAGTTAACTGACATAATGCCAAAGTAAACCATAGGGTGATAGTAATAGTACCTAAAGTTAACGGGACATGACTACTGCAACTTTTGTAATCACACAGCTTGACCACCTATTAAGCCTGGATAGTAAATCTACTTAAAGGTATATCTTCTTGAATTCTTAAAACGTGAATAGCAAAAAAATTCCTATGTCCTTGAAATAGGAGTGAAAATCATGTTTTTTATTGAATGTTTATTACCCAAGTAGCCTTACCATTCTCTTTCATATGTTATTTTTGTTTAACATTCTTAAGCATTTTAATAAAATTGCGTCCTAAGTAAAAATGTGTCGTACCCATGTCATATGTATGTGTACAATAAAGAGTAACACACACAGAAGGCGTGAACGGGACGGCGACGGGTCGAATCGGGAGTACGACGGGTCTATTAACATACATTTTAATGGGCACCCACAGACAGCCGGGGCGTGAGCGGGAAGACTCGACCCGAACTGTCGCCATCCCGCTCACGCCTTCTGTGTGTGTCGCGCTTAAGGTCTCGGGTAATACATTCAAAAGTAATAAATGAGATTCTACTATGAACCATGTAATGTTGTTTTTTTATTATTTGTGCAGGCTACAACCTAGGCCGTAACGCTCGAATGCTGGCTGCCCAGTCTATCGACAGAGTCGTCAACCAACGACAATTGCCTTCCAAAAGCTTACTCTACAGGGCTTTACTGCAGGTTTGTACTATAGCAACTATAGGTTCGATGATTAAAAATACGAGACAGGTAGACCTGAAGTGCAGAATTCACTGAGGCGGTAAGCGGTCCGGTAGCGGACCTGCGCGAAGCCGTTGTATGCTACTCAAACTCGAACGTTACCAAAAATCCCGCCTCCGGAACGCTACCGGTACCGCCTCTGTGTGTTCTACGCTTTAGGTACGTGCAAATTCCTGCTGCAAAATTTAAAACCAATATGTAGGTAAATAATTGCATATTTGTTTTTTTGAGAAAATATTGTGAATTAATATTATACGTAACATATAAGTAAGTAATAGGTTAAAATAATCATGTGGTTTACTGATAAAAGTTAATACCTGTTCAAGTATCATTTTTCTTTTTGTAAGATCTTTTTTACTTTCTATGTGAACGCTGTGTACGTTTATCGGAATTCAATTTAAATGTATAACCTAAATCACCATTTTGTGAAAATGAATTTAAATGTATTCTGTATTGTGCCTTTAAATAAATAAAAATATATATCTTGGTTTGCAGCTACCTTGTAAAATAAATACTCTTACAGTAAACACTAGACCAAGCAAACTTAATAAATATTATGTATTTATTTGTCTGTCTTGATAACCCACGACTTTTGTTAAAGATTAAATAGGTACCTACTTATAACACACGGTCACAAAACAAAAGCCATAAATTGTATGAAGTGTTAACGTAATTTACTGGATCGCTCAGTGGTTATTACTCGGCATTTCAAAAAGAAAGCGCCTACTGTTTTAACCTCTTGTCATAATAATACATTAAATCCCAAACACGTGCCACCATTAACTACTGAGTCATACATAATGTCATAATAATAGTTGTGTTCTTTTCAGGTGATAATTAAAACTCACTTACCAGATTTCCCGCTATCCGAGGGGAAATTAAAACGCCTGTCAAACAAATGCGAAGATTTCCAACAATATTTCAAAATGGCCGACGCGGCGTTAAATTTAAAACTCTTCGATAAACTACCAGATAATTATTTGTCAGTTTTCTGCAAAGATATGAACTCGCAATGGAAAGAGATAGCGTTATTTTATTTGCTAAGGCTGTGCTTAGCTCAAGTGATCGAAAGTGTTATATTATTAGATAGACTTTTGTATTTGTGTGAAAGCGGTTTTCAAAATGTGTATTTAGTTAAGTTGTTTGACCCTGTACTGTCTCCTAGGTGTCACAGTATAGTAGCAGTGAGATAGTTTATAAAGCATAATAATGTTAATGTAATTGATAATAAATCATTTCTATTTCTCTATATTAATTTGTTGTTTTAATTTTCACTTCGTCGTCATTTTTCGACGTCGTTCGAAAGGTAGACATCGAAAGCGATGGCGCGATGACTTAGACAATTTTCTCCAAGATTGGCAAGCCCTAACCACCGACAGGGATAAGTGGAAAGGTTTTGGGGAGATCTTTGCCCAGCAATGGGACAGAAATGGCTAATTTAAAAAAAAACCACTTAGACCTTTTGTTAATATGTGAGAATTGGAGAAGGTAAATTTGCATTCATTACACAATGATTGATATCATTTATAATATAATAAAGACACATTATGGATAACTTGAAGACAACGCGGACAAAATCGCAGGCAACCGCTAGCAAATTTTACAATTTTACTGAAATTACAGTAATCAAATTCGCATAATAACGTATTTACGAGTAACAAACAAACCGATTTTAATCTATTTCCCCCATATTTATTTCAACAAAATATTTTCAGGGTTGTAGTGCAAATACCAATAGGTCAATGTGTCAAGGCGCTGAATTTATGAATATGTATCGCGGGCGAGCAAATGTAGTCCACACCTGTAGTTGTGCCTACCCGATTGGAACAAAAGTGATATATTGACAACCTCCAAAAAGGAATACTGATAGCGCGCTCCAAAATGCTCACTGTATTTTATTCTGTGAAACTACAGTATAAGAAAGTAATGTAAGAAAGGTTAAATTGTGCCTTTGAGTGTACAGGGTGTCCCAAGAAGGGTGTAGAGCCAGACTAAGTTACCGATAAATAATCGAAATTAACAAAACAATAGATGGATATTAATTTTTCCGCAAAATGTTTCCGTTTAATTGATATTTTAATCCTAAATGTACATTATTGAACTGTTTTAGTTTAAAAAAATGGGACCCTAGCACAGACCGTTTAGTCGTCACACGTGTTTTTCTAGATCAATTCAGAAAAGGGGCAAAATCCATTCTGAACTAAATATCTCGAGAATCGTTTATTTTCGCTGAACATACATGGGGGTCCAATCGATAGTTATTAGTGTCCTCTATCACCTGACGCCCGCTGGTACACCCTTCTTGGGGCAGCCTGTATTCGCTATGTGCAGAGTGGTGGGGGCCGTCAAATCGATCGCAGCACGCAATTTGGCAGAAGTGTGAAATAACTCTGGACTGTTATGTGTCAAATTGCTATATTTCCATAGAATTCCATACTAACGTTATTAAGTATTTTTAAGCAAAAACGTTAAAATTTACGATACGGGTCACAGTATGTGTTGTATTATAAAGTGTAGAAACAATGGGAAAAACAGTTCGTCCATTATTTATCCGTTTCCAACATCAAGATGGAAATTGGAGCAAAAAAATAAATAAAAAGCTGCTGTGAAAAGAAAAAAGTTTGTCGGGGGGTTGTGTCACAGACGTTGGTCTTATGACCACAGCTCTTATTAAGTAGCTTTGTCCGTTGGTTCTAAGCTCTTTAACGTCTCTTACATGCTGTGCTAATGCTAACTTTTTCCCATTTTGCACAGTTTGAGATTGGAAAGTTATATCATGTTGTATCGATTCAAATCCCGTCGATACGTAGGTATTATAACATTCATATTTTAGTTCATGTTAGACTATCACTTATTATAATATGCACAAACTTTTTAGATGTTTTCATCTAATTTCGGAAAACAATCCCAAAATCATTCTCAAACCATTCAGTTGCCATAATTTGAAAGATCTTAAGTCCACAATAATTGTGGTCACTAGGGGCGCTGTCATCGCGCACACAGTGAATAGTCAAAGAATTGTGCTATTCTTAATTGTATTGTATTGCGTAATATAGGTAGTAGCAAAACTCCCAAGGCATAGGTTTGTACCTACAGTAGTTAGGGCCTACTCGCACCACGATTTTCAAGCGTTTATATTTTGTTCCCAAAATGCAACATTGTTACGGATTTATTTAACATCACTTATAAAAGCTCATTTCAAAATCGTTTCATTAAAAAAAATTGCAGATGCGAACATAATCCTTACTCTATCTATCCACACGTTGAATCAATTTCAAACAATAAGTAGAGAAATTACCGTGACAATTTCTTTTTACTTACCGATCAAATCAAATGCTGAGCTAAAAGATCTTACTGCAAATAAATTTTAAAGTAAATAATTTAGTAAAATAATAAGGTATCTCTAGGCTTGCTCACGCTGACATTGGTGACAACTTACAAGTGAACCGTTTTCGCATTAATATCGAACAAAATATCGTAGAAACACAAATGAAATGAAAAAAGTTTTGATTGCCAGCACTTTGCGATTAAGCTTCATGTAATCGCCCTTGAAAAAGAAATATAAACACAAAATCAGTTTAGGAATTCTATGTTGAGATTATGCCACTTTCTTTATTAAGTACTACAAAGATAGTATTTCGAACATTGACTTAAGTAAATGTACCTGTATTGCTTCTTAGTCAATGATTTCGAAACAAAACTATAGATACTTGTAATAATACTGTAATAGGTCAAATTCTGTGCGTTGAAGATATTTTAATTTTTTTTTTGGAGGGCTCTTTAATCCTTACTGAAGCTAAAACTATCTTTTTCATTTAAGTCTGTCTATATGTTGGCCAAGCATCACTCTGAAAGTCTCCATCATGTCATGATGATTATAACGCTGGGGCCTATAGTGAGACTGTTCACAGACGGCGACGGACAATCTATTACCCACCTATAAACAAATCATCCAGTTGGTTAACCGTCTTAGTAATAAATCACTTACGAAACCAGGGCATAGAAAACATGATAGTTAACAATAAAGCACAGCGTAATGGAGGTAGCACTTAATTTTAGATCCTTGGTAAGTATTTTACGGTGCACTCATAACAAACGTCTAGCTAGCAACGACCTATCTAAAACGAATCGTATGCCACTAAGTGATAGACAACTTTAATGCGAAACTAAACTAAACTTAATTTGTGTCATGACTACGTCAGGGGCGTATTTTAAAATTTGGCACCACGGGCCAATAAGTTTGGCCGCCCCAGAAGTCAAGAAATAAATTTTATAAAAAAAAAACGACTTCAAAACACTAAAAAGCTAAAAATAATCCTAACACTTAAGTACCTAATCAGTTACTTTTGGAGTCGGTGCAAACAAAAACATTAAATCTCTCAAAGGCTGGCACCGACTCCAAAAGTAACTGATTAGGTACTTAAGTGTTAGGATTATTTTTAGCTTTTTAGTGTTTTGCAGTCGGTTTTATTTTTTTAAATAAAATTTACTTATTTCATCTATTTTTAGTGATAAATCCTAATCTAACTGCTGAACACCGATTTCATCCTCTTTTTTTTTTCACCCTTAGGGGTACAATTTAATCCGAATTTTTTTACTATAGTATCTTTGAAGTATTAGCTATTCAATAAAAAAAACATCAAACTCGGTTTACATTTGTCGAAGATATTGGTTTACATAGATCCATGGATCACGAACCAAAACATTATCTGGGTATATATTTTGTTATTTTCTCAAAAACTGCTGAATCAATTACTATTATTATATGGGACCACCTTTGAAGTATAATCTACCAAACAAAAAAAGAATCATCAAAATCAATTCATAATTGGCGGAGTAATCGCGTAACATACATACAAAAAAAACAAACAGTCGAATTGAGAACCTCCTCCTTTTTTGAAGACGGTTGAAAAAAACGATTTACTTAAATTATTTTAAATTATTTTTTAATAACTAAGTACACTAAAATAGATATAAAATCCACAAGGACACAATTTATTTATTACTACTTATTTATACAACAAAGTCGGGTTAGCTACACCTATTATACTTACTATATTCTGTGGTTACACCATTTAATTTTTAACCGACTTCAAATTATAAAAAAAATAAAAACCGACTTCAAAAAACTAAATCGCTAAAAATAATCTTAACACTTACGTACCTAATCAGTTACTTTTGGAGTCGGTGCAAACAAAAACATTCAAACTCTCATCGGATGGCACCGACTCCAAAAGTAACTGATTAGGTACGTAAGTGTTAAGATTATTTTTAGCGTTTTAGTTTTTTGAAGTCGGTTTTTATTTTTTTTATAAAATTAACTTATTTCATATATTTTAGTGAAAAATCCTAATCAAAACAAATCTTACTAGTGCAAACATAATTTAACTGCTGAACACCGATTTCATTTCCTATTTTTCCACCCTTAGGGGTGAATTTTTTTCTAAAAATGTTTTATTATAGTATCTTTGAAGTATAAGCTATTCATTAAAAAAAGAATCATCAAAATCGGTCCACATTTGGCAAAGATATTAGGTAAGATAGATACTAAAATCCGTTGGCGTGGTACGGGTTCATGCAATGTTTGATGATTTTCTTATAGATCCCATCATCAGAATTCAACCAAATTTATATGGGACCATTCTGAAAGTATTACCTTTCAAACAATAAATTTGATCAAGTTCTGATGATAGGATCTATAAGAAAATCATCAAACATTGCATGAACTCCATACCGTGCCAACTGATTTTTGTACCTATGCTGCCCAATATCTTCGGCATTTGTGAACCGATTTTGATGTTTTTTTCTTTATCGAATAGCTTATACTTTAGAGATGGACCATATTGAAAAATGTTTGGAAAAATTTCACCTCTATGGTGGGGAAAAATAAGGGATGAAATCGGCGTTTAGCCGTTAACTTATGTTTGCACTCAAATGATTCGTATTGTTGAGGATGTATCACTAGAAAAAGATGAAATAAGTAAATTTTATGAAAAAAAGTAAACCAACTTCAAAACACTGAAAAGCTAAAAATAATATTTCATTTCATTTACGTTTATTTCGCTGCTACAAAATATAAGTAGTACAAATGCACAGTAATAAACATTAGAGTATTACACATTCTTAATACGGTAAGCAGTGTTGCAGCAGCAAAAAGGTGATTTTCAGACGGTGGCCGCGGTTCGAGTTGCACCGCACCAGTTGCAGTAAGACATGGTTTAAAAGTATTTAATAAATGCCAGTGTGTGATAAAAAGACTGAAAGACTGAAAATAAGGGAAAGTCAGCCAATTAATAATAATATGTGCTATGAAATAGTATGATACAATTATATTACAAGCTAATAAAATAAATACTAATAATTAATTATTGAATTATAATTTTTGTAATTAACTAATAAAAAATAAATAGTTAAAATAAAAATATCAACACATAGGTACCCAATCTGTTACTTTTGGTGTCGATGCAAACGAAAACATTCAAACTCCCATCGGATGGCACCGTCTCCAAAAGTAACTGATTAGGTACTTAGGTATTTGTTGATAATATTACTTTTAGCTTTTCAGTTTTTTGAAGTCGGTTTACTTTTTATAAGTCAAGAACGGCTGGACCGATTTTTATGATCTTTGATTTGTTGAATTTGTTTTCTTTGGTTTACCACCCGAAGGTTGAATATCACTTGCTCATAGAAAACTACTCGGTCTACTTTCGCTTGCCTTTAATAAATTCCATGTAGCTTGTTACATTATGTCAGTAAGTAGGTACTAACTCGTAGTGTCATTTGTGACTTGGAAGTGATAAAGCTAGGCTAATTGAACCCCTGAGACTTCAGGTGCATTAGATTACTAAATATATTTATATATATAATAATATTTACATATTAAAATAAATATTGGACAACACCACATACTTTCCTCTGATCCTACGGTAAGTATCCAAAGCGGGTGCACATTTTTTCACATAACTTTTTAAGTCCTATAATCGGAAGTCCGAAAATGTTTCTCATACCATTTTACATCATAATGATCACTCTTCACAAAAATATTTAATACTAATGATAAAAACTTATAATCATCTTCTTATTCAAAATTCAATCCAAAGCACTTGTGTTACAGAAATCAGAAACAACGACCGTACAATAACATGCAGACCCGAGACAATAAAAAAATTGAAAATTATGTTTTCTACATAAACCGACCGATAATCGAATCCGGAGCCTCAGAGGTAGCGACGCCAAGTCCGGTATGCTCGGATATCGGAGGTTTACTAAAAAGGTTTACTGATGAAATCGGAATATGTATGTAACTTTGCATCCAAATAAAACCTTGTTGCCTTACGCCACTGTTCCTCAGACGAATGTGCGTCTTCATATTAAAAACAATAACAAGTTTACGTAAATTATATAAATAGACGTCGTGTCGTATTTATTATACATGAAAAGATGTTTTGAAGTTGAAAATTGCTGAAATGAGTGCTATAAAAGAAAGTCATACAATAAGGAAAATGTTTTAGGCACCTTTGTCCACTTTTAGCTTTCTTTCTCTTCAAGCACAGGCGTCGTAACTTCTAAACTTGTTATTTTTATACAAACTTACGAAATGATGTTCTAAACAGGTACCTACAGGGAGTAGTGATGGTATATAGCAAAGATACCTTCTTGGAATACTTCTTAGTTGTTTTATTAAGCTCTACTTAACTTCTCAACTTTATAAATAGCATCTTTTTGAAACGACCTACCTTCCGCCCGCGGCATCACTCGCGTGGAATTCAGTCTTGTCACTTAGTACACTTTGTTTTAATGATCAAATAATTCATTATTTTATAACAAATTCGATCTCTCAGAAATAATATTTTTTCCCGTTTTTACAACATGTTTCATTGATGTTCCGCTCCTATGGTCGTAGCGTGATGTTTATAGCCTATAACCTTCCTCGATAAATAAAAAATAAAATAAAATAAGTAAGTTATTTCGGACAACAAGGGATCCATATTTTGTTAGTAAAAACCGGCCAAGTGCGAGTCGGACTCTCGCACGAAGGGTTCCGTACCATCGTTATTAATATTGAGCAAAAAACGGCAAAACATCACGTTTGATGTATGGGATACTTAATTATTTATTTCATTCTGTTTTTAGTATTTGTTGTTATAGCGGCAACAGAAATACATTTGTGATAATTTCAACTGTCTCGCCATCAAGGTTTATGAGATACAGCCTGGTGACAGACAAACAGACAGACACGGACAGTGGAGTATTAGTAATAAGGTCCCGTTTTTACCCTTTGGGGGGAGAACCCTAAAAGCTTAATTATTTATAATTTTAGTAATTTATTTTTAAAAGGATGTTTTTTTCATCATTAGGCAATCAGTGGACAATCCCCACTGTCGACTATCTTCATGCCTGCGTGGCTGCTGCCGCGCATTCTGCGTAAAAGTGATGATTTTTACAGCATCTGTACAGCGACCAAATCTGTGTACCATTAAATGGGCTAGTTTCCTAAAAAAAATCTAATTAGTCCGTCAGTTGAATTAACAGAAAATATTGGACACGTATTTTTTCTTTTCTGAATCAAACAAAAAATGATGAAGATATAGCCCGTTAAAATTCCGCGTAACGGCACGTCTTGCGACACTTATTAGCAAGACGTGACGTCACGTGCTCACTTTGATGCGCTTTATCTTCGCCATTTTTTGGTTGATTGACAAAAGACAAAATATGGGTCCAATATTTTTTGATAATCTAACTGACGGACTAAATAGAATAATCATTTTTTGTCCCAGGAAACTAGCCCATTTGCCCTGACCGACGGTGCCCTACGTACTCTCTCTCTCAATATCTTCATCATCTTTAAGGCCGTCAGTGACGATGTGTCCAAGATATTTAAATTTGTAAACCCTAAGCTTTCAAGAGGTTAATTATTTGTTATGTTCAACTTTACACTTAGGTACTGCCAGATCCAAAAACCATGAACTGCGACTTTTTGGTATTGTACAGTAAACCACGTGAGACAGCTTAATCTTTCACAAGCACCGAGTAAGGCTTTCACTTTTCAGCGCACAGGCCAGCAGCACGATGTCGTCCGCGTAACTGATGTTATTGACGCACACGATGCCGATGTGGCAACTGACATGCATGCTACTGAGCTGCCTGATCAGTGCGTCCACGTAAAGGTTGCGCTCGCCTTGGGAGTCAACCCCTCTAGCCTCACCTCGCACTTCATCCTGTGCGGCTCAGAACATTCGTTCGCCTATTTCCCATGGTTCACCTGATTACCATACCAATACTTAAGCAAATCAGTGCAGCCATCAGGTAATCCAGCAGCTTCAAATTTACTCCACAAGTTATCGTACAAGACCAGTTTGAAAGCTAAGATAAAGGAAACAACAGGCATACACAGGTGTAAATATTTTTTTAATTCGAACCAGTAGTTCCTGAGATAAGCGCGTTCAACCAAACAAACAAACAAACTCTTCATCCTTATAATCCTTATACAGGGTTACATTGCAAAGGGGTGCCAAATCTTTAGAAGTCGCTCAGAATCAATAACTTAATCAATCTATGCAAAGAACAAAAAAAAATTTTTACATTTAATTATTCTTATCCGCTGTTAAAAATCGTACGTGAGGATAATTTAACTCATTCATGACAAAATTGCACTATATGTGCACTGCGTAAGGTCCTTGTAGGCTCGCTCGCCGTACCTAACGCCTCTGATGAATGACCGCGCGGCTTTCGTAATCTCTCTATTGACTTTATATTTGGATATTTTAAAGTATTTTTTTTTGTAATATACTTACGATTGCCAAAAATAATAACGAATAAGACGCTTCTTTATATTGTTCCCTAGATCTTATTTTTAAAGAATGGCACCCCTTTGCAATGTTACCCTGTATATAAAACAAAGTCGGGTTAGTTACACCATTTATAAGTCAAGAACGGCTAGACCACTTTTTATGATTTGTAGGATTTGTTTCCGCCCCGAATAGCAGAATAACTACCTTTATTAAAATATGGGAAAAATGCACAAAAAATATGAAGAGGCGACTTTTATTTAGAGGTATATAGATTTAGTGATTCATGATTATACTGTCTTATAAAGTACATGGCACTGGGGTACTTCGGCTTACGTAAGTAATTAAGATTTATTTTTCCATATTTTAAAGGTATTTAAAAGTGTTCATCGTTTCGCCTGAAGTAACCAACCAACTGAAGTTGCCAACATAGAACCTCGGACCTCCTGACCTGTTTCATTACTACACGTCCTCCTCGTACATCATAGAACTCTCAACTCAACAACGGCAATCAGAAACGGGATAGAAGTGTTAGGCGCAATCCAGCGATAGGTGCACAGGGAAGGTTGCCCGTATAGAACATCCCGCACAAATATGAACTAAGTACTTTAATAAATAAGCTGTAATTACAATCGCAGGTTACGTTTTTATGGTAATATTTTATTAGTTATCTCTCTTTGTATTATATGACTTCCCAAAAGGAAGTCTAATGTTTTTGGTGGAATAAAGAATGTATGTATGTATATGTGTGTGATTCTTTATTCCACCAAAGCGACTAAACGCCTTAACCGATTTTAGAATCCTAATGTTCTCCCGGGTGACATAGGCTATTTATTGTGATGTTATAATAAAAATATATGGGAAATTAGCGACCTGAACAAAAACGAATCGTCCAAACTTATCCAAAATATGTGTTTTGAAGGGTGATTACAAAAAAAATGTGTGTATAACCTATATCCTTACATGTCCTTTTCGATAGCGGTTTTTTTTGTAAAATATGATATGAAAATAATAATTTAAAAACACGATTGCTGTTAAAAGATCACACTCTCTCCCTCCGCAATAAATATTTTTGTAATTTTAAATGTTTTAAAAAAGCGAACGAAAACGTTTAAAATAAATTGCGAATAAAGTACAAAATTGTTTTCAGTCAGCGTTATAACCATTCTATTACACCTATTTACTAAAGTACCCCCGACTGTAAACAATTTCCCACTTGTATTCACAATTTATTTATTTCTTTTTAGTTCGCTTTTATTAGGGGATGTTCATAGTACCAATTCAGTGCTACTGCCTAAACTCAGCAACAGTCACACATTAATTATGGACACATTTGAGTGCCTATTTTGATAAAAATCTGGAGTTTGTTATTTGCTCTCAGACCAGAGTTTTTGAACGTTTTCTAGTCCTCAAAATTTCGAAGAGCCCACTGACCCTTCCCGAAATGATAAATAAACAAGTTAAGCTTTTATTTTTTGCAATTAAACTCCACATATTACATAAATAGTTAATGTGACGTTTATGTTAGGTAGGATCGCTGTGGACCCCCGGCGCCCATCACATGAACCTCTTCAAGGTGAAATCCCTGACCCCTGTCCTAGACATATTTTATTAGAATTAATTAGATACACAATTTTTCATTTACATTCCACTTGTCTATAATAAATAGAATATAATATATATTCTATAAATAAATAAATTTTACTTGGAAGGAAAGCTTGCTTAGTCGTAAACAGTTTTCTAGGAAATTTTCATTAAACATGGCATTATAGATTTTTTTTATTAGTTGTCTGAATTGGAATGTAATACTTGTACAGTAAATGTGATGATGTGATAAGTATGTAATATATGCAACCTCAGTTCTCGTTCTCACTAGGGCTGACAATAAGCCTGCTCAGTTCGTAAACACAAAACAGACAATAGTTTGGTATGAACTAGACATAAGGCATCCTAAGATATCACATCGTATTACTATTATCAACGCTGATTACGGATTGTGTTAAATCGCAGGACATTTCAGAGAGCTGTATTACAGGGAACTGTCAGCATAGTGTGGACGGAAAATGCAGTCCGACCGAGTTCACCGTTCACACTGAGGCCGACAATCAATAAGCCTGCACAGTCGGAGGCTGTCAACTATTACGTTTGCATTTGGTATGAAAGCGGTCAAACGGTAAGTCTAGCTAATTAGATTATCCGTTTTCATCCACGGAGGCGTAGCTTTACGCACGCGTCTCACACTACGCCGCCGTTGCCGCTCCGACAAAGTTTCAAAGTTTCGTAGAGAAAGCTGCAAGATGGCGGCGCTGCACAATGACGAATACGCGTCTATGAACCTATTAGTCAAGCTAAGACGGATACGTGTAGGAGTAAGTTTTTTTTGTTGGCTATAAACCTACGCTCATAATAGGCATCATTACCTCCGTTTAATAAATACCTACTATTGTGCAAATAAACTTTATTCGGAACTAGATATTAAAGGAATTTTGTTGATGAAATTGTCCTAAATACTATGGGGATAAAGGAAAGTTGGAGATTAAGATGTCAGACGAACATTTTTCGTTTCAACTTTGATATAGGTATTAATAATAATTAAAAAGCACTAGATTTTACTAATTTATTTGGGTCTTCCACTTTTTCTTAACTTTAAATTTTCCCGTAAATAATCAAATAGTAGATTATAATCTTACACGTAGGTAATAGATATTATGCTCCTAAGAAAGTAATTGAAAAATTAAACAAAAAGAAGAAAAACAAATTTATCTTAATTCTTCATTATTAATTATTATCTGAGAATGTGAACATTCTCAGAAAGCAAGACGCAAATTAGAGTTTTTTTCTGAAATGAAGATATTTTAATGTAAAACAAATTAAAAATACTTAATTACCTACTCAGCGTTAGAGTTTCAAAAAGCAACACGTCTCTTTAATAACTTCTGTCTTGCGTCACGCGATCATATCAGGATAGTCCAACAATAGATTAAATTAAAGCATGAATTTTTTTAATTTTTTTTATCAACCTTTTCAATCCCACTGCTGGGCAAAGGTCTCCCCCAGACTCTTCCATCGATCTCTATCTATCGCCAATGACTCCCAATCCCTCTAATCTTACGTACGGAGCGCAGACCTGGTCTTTGACCGAGAGTCAAAAGTCCAAACTCAAAGTTTGCCAAAGGGCTATGGAGCGGAGCATACTAGGTGTAAAAAGGATTGATAGAATCCGCAACACCGCCATCCGCTCCAAAACCGGTGTCGCAGATGTAGGCGAGAAAACTGCAAAGCTAAAGTGGGAGTGGGCAGGACACGTGTGCAGAATGCATCCAGACAGGTGGGCCCAAATCGTCACCCGATGGGTACCTATAGACGGCGGTCGCCGAAGAGGTAGACCCAAAAAAAGATGGTGTGACGACTTGGTTAACTTAACGAGAGCATGAATAAAAAGAAAAAAATCAAATTCAAAATTCTTCTGAATCTTAATATACCTACCTACGTGTAACTTAATTTTCATATCACAAGTTGAAACGTTAAAGCATTTTAATTAAAAACTTTTTGTGTGCAATTAATCATTTATTTATTACATTGGTGTAAATACTGTTGTTTTACTCGCTCTTCTTGCAGTTTATAAATAGATAGATAAGTGTATATTTGCAAACATTTGCAAAATACAAATCACACACTAATTAAACACAATTTAAACTAAAGTAAAAAAAATACATTATTAATATGGTGGTAACTAATAACAATAAAAAAACTATTGATGAATAATTAAGTCAAATATACAAGTAATAAAAAATAAATAAAAAAATGAAGTAAGAATAAACGTAGGAATATAGTGTGTGCCGCAAAAATGCAAAAAGCAGGTGCTCAGTGCACTGCTCAACGAGCAGAACACTGATATCGGCCACAGTTTTTATATATGTATTTAGGTTTTATTATGTTACTAAATAAAAACAAAATGATTGATTTGTGCCCCACCGCTCATTACTTGTTTGCAACTTTATCATCTTTTTTTTCAATCGCCAGATAAGTTTTTTAATGGACTTAATCCCACTCTATATTATAGCAGAGTAGTGATTCTGATGCCAATGTCGAGTGATTGTTGATATAAAAATAAATAACGGGTGTTTAATTTTTATTGCTTTTCTTGGATTCAGTGAAGGCTATTCTTCCCGTAGAAGCAGGTTTCAAGACGCTATCGGGTATAAAGCAAGTTGTCTTGTGACAAGTCACTTGACACTCGATGCGGCGTTGAATACAATAATATTTCAATAGTTATAGATCTTTATCACTTCACCAAAGATTACAACACAAACTACACCAAACTAGCACTCTAAAGCTCTTTAAATGATAAATACTAACTTAAAATAGATCGACCATACTTTTCGTTCGACTACCTCCCACCGAATCCCCAAATATGTTTTATCCGACGAATAAAAGTGGCGCTTTGACACATTTTCTATACGAAAACTGTCACATGTCAAACTTGTTCTTCAAATAAAAGTTATCAGGCTGTTAAAAAAACGGGCCTTAGTGAGGAAATATATTTAAGGTTCTTGTTTGAGAATAAATAAATAAAACACGTTGGTCTTGCGGCGTGTTCAACAAACATCTTAATTCTACCTCACGTACATGTGGGTAAAGATTAATTAGTCAATCTTCAGTTTGGGACTCCGTTGATTGGATGCGAAACGTTCTAATGTAAATCTTTAGCTTGCGCCCGGCACTCCGAAGGGCCCGAATTTTATAAATAATCGCATTGCTTAAATCTATACATTAAGAAATAAACGTCAATTTGTATGGACCTTAAAGTGGCGCTTGTGTGTGACCGTGTTTTTAAACTGATTTTCGCACTAACTACATTTGATCAAATAAGGCTTCGCAATAATTAACCATTGGATCGCACAGTAAAGCTATTTGATAAATATTGTTCGTCGTAATGAATTTCTCAGTAACAGATTTTGATTTCATGTAGGAAACCCATCATCTGTTCGGTACAAATTTTTGCGATATTTACATTGCAGTATGAGCTGTGGGGTAGAAAAAAAAACTTGTATCGAACAGACTTACAGACAAATAAACAAGTAAATAAAAAATACTTTAACATAGTCGACATTACCTTTACGAACAACAAGTAGATGAGTTTAAAATTAAGATTTCACAGAGTTTACTCGTTCTTTCAGTAGGTATAACTACTTTCTGAGACTTTGACCCCGTTATTTATAACACGATCCTTATTTATAAATCACACAGAAAATGATCCGATAAATAAATAAAATCATAACAAAAAATGGGTAAAATTGCATTTTTGGATCGAGCATCACGATAACATCGTATAGGGGAGAGCGGGGTTGAAAGTGCCGATTTTGACAAATCCCGAGATAAATCGGGTAAGACGAATGCTAAAGTAAATAGTTTCAGTCTATCTTATGTAAAATTTAATGTAGATTTTGAATTTATAATAAGTTTTTGTGCTTTTTGAATGGTTTTTTATATAGAGTTACATTTTTATACAGCGGCCGTAAGGCACAACTGACCCCTCTCTGGGGCGAGTTGTGCCGCAGCTGAGGTCGGTTGTGCCGTTCATAATGTTTGGTCTTTTAAACGAAATAAATGGATTTTGGAATGAAAACTATTTGATAGTTTATATTTCATCGAAATTAAAATTACTGAAAATCAACACTTTATATACTTTAGTAGTTTTTATACTAAACATTAGTGAAAAAAATTACAACCAGTTACCCTTCTAACTATCTGATACTGAGAGCACCTTCTAACTTCATAATTTTTACTTAATTTTAATCTAAATGAGTTCGATTAGATAGAGTTATTTAAACTTTGCCCCTTACAGACTATAATACTAGGATTAGTCCAAATTTCTTCCAATAGCCAAGGTTACAGAGTTCAGCTAGATTAAAAATTTCTTATTAATCAGTTTCTTAAATGAGTCTTCATATTGAACTTACATTAAAAACATCAAAAACAAAACTTTTTCTTCAGATTACTGATCTGAAAAGTAATTAAGACACACAAATGGTCAATTTTCTTCATCATCCACACATTGCATTTTTTATTTGCGCAATTCCTTAATAACCGCAACAGCAGCCCTTTGTAGAAGATCCTTGGTTCCTTTTAGTGTTTTTCTCTTGTAACATATTAAACAAAAACGATATATATGATTTAAGATTTGTTGAGGGTTGGTTGTGCCCGGCACAATTAGCCCCGATAAAAGGGCACTTTTTACCCCGTTTCTAAGACATAAATTTTTATCATTTTCTAAAAAATTATTCTGTACAAAGAGTTAAAGTTGCATAGATTATTATATCTGGATAAATTACTAACATATTAGTAAAACTCTCATATCCGTAACACCAAAAATGTTTACATCAGACCAAAAAGTATTAATGAAAAAATATTTACTAACGTGATGCTAGAGGATCATTATATTACTGCCGCTCGGTCTGAATCTCAGGCGCAACTAAAATGGCCGCCGCGCATGCGTTAAATGGTCAGAGCAACGGAAATAATACGAACATATAGCTATATCTTTCTGGAAGGTAGATATTTGCATCAGAACAACTTAACCCCGGCACTTTCAGCCCCGCTCTCCCCTAAACATAACTTCATCGAATACAAATTAACTAGCATA
This sequence comes from Anania hortulata, assembly GCA_963576865.1. NCBI lineage: Eukaryota > Metazoa > Arthropoda > Insecta > Lepidoptera > Crambidae > Anania > Anania hortulata. The sequence goes on from OY756400.1 coordinate 8,240,475, forward strand.
ATAAATTAAAATTTGATATATTTTACAACTTTTACTTAATTGCCTCAGGTGCAACATGTCAATCGGTTTGGGATTTAGTAATGTCTGCCTATGTCAATAAGATGTTTCACACTGTTAAAGTATAACTTTAGGTGATTTCTATCTATCCAAATAGTTAACTATACACTACTATACCTCTAATAAGTCTCATAAACTACGCCACTACTTACGGTTTCGTGGCTAATGTTATTTTTTTATGAAACCGAAGGAATATTGATATTGCACTACATAGTTTTGACAAAATCCTAACTAACAAATAGCATTTCAAATACAAATACCAATTAGGACAATTTCTGACAACCCTACTACTGGTACTACGGTGGGCCAAAAGGTCTGGGAAATCTAATATTTAGCGGGAAAAATATTTTTTATCGATATTTTGCAACGTGAAATGAAAAGTCTTATAAATGGTATTAAATTCTTTTCTTCTTACGGGTATTAAATTCTTATAAGGATTCCGTTAGTAAGTAAAACGTTTAAACAGGTAGAAAAAGTGCCATAATAAGAAAATAAGCCTTTTTCTTAAGTCCTATCTGCTTAGTTAATATGGACTTGAAATTTATAAAAAAAATAATTGTCAAACGAAATGACTCCAGCAATCTAGCTTTTCCAATTTTCATGTTGCAGGATAAATAAATCAAACCGTCGGTTTATTTTTAAACTAGCTGTGCCCGCCCTGCCCTGTAGGGATAGTAGGGATTTAAAAAAATATAAATCCATACATTTTATTACAGAAGTTACCTTCTGCATAAATAATTGCTCTTTACTTGATGCCAAGAAAATGATCTTAAATTAAAGTCCTAAGATTCGGTTAGCTTTGGAATCTAAGATCATAATAAAAACGAAACATCACTATAATCCGCAATTTATAAGTTGAATGAAATCATCAATAGTGTGTAATTAGGTTACTAATTAACTAATAGGTTCTATCGAGTAGTAGTTATACTACTTGATAGAACCTATTAGTAAGGAACTGACCATGCATAGGTACTTACAGTAAAAATAACTGAAAAGACATTGAACATTATCTATCCGGAATTTTATATTTTCACTATATCGATAAATAAACGTAAATACTTCATTAGTTCTCTGCTAATTACACAGTGACAGAAAGGCCTTAGGTTCGCATGTGTCGAACCCACAAATATTGAATAAATAAGCTATTTAATAAGTGTCTCACTGAAAGGTCATTGCCTTAAAATAGACGAAAAGCTTAGAGTACTACCTACTATCAACCTTTCCACCAATGCATTGTTAACTTTGTAGGCGTACCTACAACAGTGTAATACCAAATACTAAAGTAGATTAAGTACATAACCTTATTTGCCAGCAAATTTTATTGATGTCAATTATTAGCTATAAATTAAATAAATCAATAATTTCATTCCGATGTTTTAAAAACGTGAAGTTTTTAGGGATATCTGTGCACTAAAAGCAGTTTTATGGGGCATTATAAAAACATAAATCATTTGGCTCTGACTTCTAAGTTTCGGGTCACATATACCCATCTTCCATCTCTATATTTCTTAGCAGGTTGCAAAAATATTTTTCTAGCTAGAATATAATTTGTCATAATTAAATCGTAGTTTGACTCGTTCCCTGTAACAAAAGTAGCTATGCATACATCTCTCGAGCCACTCATCCCTAATTTATAAATACTAAAAATTTATAATCTATCTACGTCTAATTCAAAGTGTTATAACGAAATGTATAGTTTAAGCATATGAAAGCACTAACGCCATTGTATTACAATGTCGTCGCATCTTCAAATAGGTATCAGAAGGCCTACTACAAAATTATTTCGTTCGATCGGACGTAAAAACCTAATAAATTAAAATGAACATTCACTGATGTCAATCTTTTGATAAAATATGAACAACTGAAACTTGCCGGCTAAAAACACGACAGTTTTCAATGTATAAAACAAAGTCGGGTTAGTTACACCATTTATAAGTCAAGAACGGCTGGACCGATTTTTATAATCTTTGATTTGTTGAATTTGTCTTCGCCCCAAATAGCAGAACAACTATAAAAAACACGGAAAAATTCACGTGAAAAAAAAAGTATGAAGGGGCAGTATGAAGTTCGCCAGGACAACTAATACGGTATTATATACCACTAATCAATTGACAAACTTTAAAAAAAAAATTGTATATAATTTGTATGGCAATAGCAAACTATGACGTCCCTGTTTACCTAACTCAACGAACTAACTTTTTATTGATTTTGGGACAATTGAAAGTCAAATTTTTCATATTAGTTATAATGTGGCGGGATATTAGGCCTCAAATAAGGTGACAATTTTAATAAATGTTGTCTTGAAATTATTTAAGAGGCCATCCTAGAAATCGTCGTATTTCCGTTCATTTTGTTCTCTGATTGTAAAGAATGTGTAATGTAAGCGAATGATAATTGAAACAAAATAACACGTGATTTTAAAAGAGTAGTTCTTATTCTTGCAAGTAGCGCGAATGGATTTTTCATATCATTTCAAAAATAAAGGTAAATCACCAAAAGAACTACCCTTATTTCAGAAAAATGACGTTCGATTTACGTTTGAACATCGGTTTACAAGAGACTACAAGTTATCCTGACAATTCAATTTTAACATTTAATTTGAGATATGGTCTACTTGCACATAGGTTGAATATTTTTTTTACTTTCTCACAAAATATAGCTGAAAAAAATGCTAATAACATAAAATTTTAGAAATTTCCATTCAAATATCATTTATTTTTCTATCGTTATCAACAACTATTATAAGATTAAATACTACACAATAATCTTCAGGTATACTTTTAAAATAATATAATTTTTATTTTATGTAAAAAACAAAAAATTAAGTAGTAAACCTAAGTCAAAGTTAACTATAAAATCAAGCGCGCAAAACCGATCGTTTTTCAAACCTAGGTAGGATGTCCACTACCCAATAAATTATCAATATTACTGTAAAGGATCAACATTGTTGACGCTTTATCCCGCATCATATACGCACACAAGCATGCACGGTCTCTTAAGAATGGTGTAAACAACCCTATTGTTAATAAATTATCAAAGGTTTGACACGAGTAGATGGTAATTTTACTTTATGAGGATTATTTTTACGTCGGAACGTACGAAATATTATCGTAGTAGGCCTTCAGGATCTGTCGCATCACAAGACTATTCAGCCCAGTGGGCGGGGCGCGCGAGTGTGCGAACTCCCACACTCGTTCTGAGCCCACTGAGCTTTTTGTACCACACATTACACCAAGATTTATGCTGTCAGATGATCGTATATCTCCTATAGGTGTACACTGCTTTCTTGGCAGTTATTGCTTTTTAGGCACCTTTGTTCCAAATTTGGTGCACACATCAGCGTGGGCATATAATTTAGTGCGGTTTTTAACTATTTTCCACACAAGTTTTTCTTGTTTCTTACTACTTATTGAAATTAAACCTAAATTTAGCTGATAATTTGTAAATATTTAAGAAAATAATTAATTAAATGAGCGGCAGACAACACACGTATTGTAATAGTCATGAAGTAAGGAATTAACATTCTCGTGTTACGAAGTATCAGACAATGTATTTTGAAAGAGGCGTCTCTTAGCACACTCAGACTTGACCCAACCTAATCAAACCCGGGACCCTTTGCGTTCAAGGAGAATTATCGTCAACTACTAATACTATAGTTACACGTCCGATATTTAACTCGTTGGTCCTACTTAATAATAATAATTAGAATATTTGTGGACAAGTGCCAAGAATAATGAGGAGCGATAGAAAAACTTTAGGTTTCTTTCAAGTTTCCAGTATTGTGGTTAACTTGTTAAACCCTGCGGACGCATGAGACCTTATATAATAATAATTTAGTTTTTTTAAAAATAATTATGAATATTATCTGAAATTAAAAAGATTTTCTTATTACATAATAACTAATAAACTGTTTTTATTTTTTAATTGAATGATTGCTTAATAAACTCAAATCCGTTTTTTATTCTAATTTTATTAAGTTGTTAGTGAATTTAAAAAAGTAATTATTTATGTACCTACCTCCAAAACAGTTCCGTGACATAAAGACTGACTGACAGACAAAGAACAGGACTTGTGTACAGTATTCAACCAATGGTCCTAAAGATTATACTATTAGCACTATCATAGGATTTTTCGGAAACAAAATATTTTTTATATCATGGCGCAGGGATTGGCCAGTATACAGGATGTCCCGTAGCCACATATTCTATACATGAAAGTCATTGAAAAAAGTGGTTTGTACTATGACAGACAACCTTTTTCTATGTCTTTTAAAAATATGCATATAATGTAGTTACAAGGTTATCCTTGAATCACGGGACACCCTGTATATTTAACGTCACTTACAGAAAATATATTGCTTTTTAATAGTATCTCAACTGAAATTCAAATACAACACCTGATTGACACTCTGACGCAAAGACATGTGGCATCAAAAGTAATCAAATCTCAATTTTGTTCAATGTCTTAGTTGAGTCGTTGAGTTAAAAATATTTCAACTGCGCCTTACGCTACGTCGTAGTCCGTAGTCGTCGTAGTCTACAAGCGCCGAGCTAGTGAGTGAAAGCTAGTCATGCAAATCTTGTATAAAAGTCATGGGATTACATACCTACCTTACACTACCTTAAAGAGGTGATTATTGATTAATATAATAACCTTTAAATATAACAAATTGTCATAGATCACAGTAAGATTTATCAGTATTTCAGTAGCTCAAAAAAAAACTCATTAATCCAAACTATGTAAAAATGATAAATTAAGATTAGTTGACAGGTAGAATTATGTTTCTAATAAACCTAAACCTTTAATAAGTTGTACTAAAGGCTCAACAGTTATTAGGTATGTCATAAGTTTAAACTCATACTTTAAAAACTTTAAAAATATACTTTTATACGTATGTGGATAATATATATTATGTATGTGGAGTTGTCAAAACGAATCAAATGACACCAAACATGACGGTTTTACTAACACCCCTTGAAGAGCTAAACTATCCGTCGCCTGGCTCCATCATAAGATATTTTATCGTCATCTAAATGTGACATACTTGCAAAGTTTCAAATCGATACGACGGTTAGAAGTAGATTTTTAACGACTACCAAGACTTGATTACATAGAAGTGAAGCTAATAAGTGTGTTAAAAAAGTTGTTTGTAAAGAACGCACTTCTTGTTTCCTCTTCTCTGTAAATAGGCTTGGCTAATGCTAGCTCTTGCCATATACCTACATAGTGTAAGCTTCTATGACATGATTTAACGATTCCCGTGTATTGTTTAAATGATACGCCACTGATCCGAGTGAAATTCGCCTGACTTCTTTCGCAGTACGATATCGACGGTTTGGATTAAGATTTCTTAACTTACTTTTATGCCACATACTAAAAAGAGGTTTATTTTGGATGAGGTAAAGTCTTTTTAAACGAATTTTATTATATATTTCAGTAGTAATATAGAGTAGGTACTATATTTTACGTAACATTTTTAGACTTACCCACTTGCTTATCACCGTGCTCATCTATGAACCTATATAGGTACTTTAATCTTTTCTCATATCCTAAATACCAAAACATTATTTAAATCTTGAGGTTGAATGCATTTAGGTTGGTCAGAAAAAACTTTGTATGTTTTGTTAGAGTAACATGAAGATTGATTACCTTTTATCAATCCATTAATCCAATAATGTAATTACCTACTGCAAGTACTATTAATTTTATCATGGTAATGTTTTTCTCGCAGACTCTTTAGCGCAGATAATTCGATTTGATCATCATAATGAATCCGTGTCGCAGCTTTTTACAATTAAATATGGACTGGTTTTATTGCTTTCAAAAATGCAACCCAATTAATGTTGTATTTTATATAACTTAAGAAGATAATCCTGTATATATCCTGTTTTTTTGTTTTTCTGCCAACAACAACGCCAATTTTTAATGCTCTCACTAATACCAAATAATTCCTAGTGAGCCAGTTGCGTAAAACTATACCAAGTACATATTTAAATATTCTGTAAATTAATTATGGCGCAGATTGTTAAAAACATAAAATTTTGTGTGATAGAAAGTCGTAGAGCTCTACAATCAGATTTAAATAGTGTAAGATACTAGTACTAATAAACATAACCTATAATTCTGATAAAACACCGGAGGTGCTTTATTTTGATTATAACAACAACCATAGGACCAATGATGAAACAGAGACGAATTATTATATCTAAATGCTTCACACAAGTCATATATTTGCTGTTAGGCTTCAAGAAGTTTTTTCAGTAATTTACATACGGGTCGTTTAGTTAAGTCATCACTACATATTTAATTACTATACGTATTGTATGTGTTATAACCCTAGATCTTAAGCTGCATTTTAAATATATGTTGAATCTTCATATATCAACTTACATCGCTCACCGTAGTTTTGAATGGATGTGTTTACACTGAAATATAATATATATATATATATATGTATAATATTGCATCACAAACCTCTTGATATCGGACTATAATACAGGTATATTTAGACTAGAATTAGCAAGCTAAAGTGGCAGTGGGCGGGGCACATATATCACCTAGAACTGACGGCCGAGGAGAAGAAAGGTTTTAAAAGTGAAACCACGGACTGCAGCGCAGGACGTTCCCCCATTTGATGGACATATGACCTGGTAAAGGTTGCTGGAAGCCGCTGGATGCAGGCCGCTTTCAACCGTCCAATCTGGAAGGCACTGGGGGACGCCTATGTTCAGCAGTGGACGTCCTATGGCTGAAGTGATGATGAGGATGATGGTCTCATTTTTCTGTTTCCATAGGATGATTACTCATACCTCTTTGGCTAATTCTGGAGTCTACGCAGACGAAGTCGCGGGCAGAAGTTAGTACATGAATACTTTAAACAAGGTCGTGTTCTTATTGTGCTATCATTGGAAACGGAAAAAATGCAATTTTCTCTCTAATCGGATGTTCTGATATATGGCGTATGTAAAAAATGGCCATTATTACTCATAAATAAAGGTTAGGTACTTTTTGTCTTTGCAGCTTCGGTGTCCTGGTGGGCGACGAATGTTGTGGATATAGCGCGTAACTTGCCTGTTAAGATGTTAGGCACAGCTGAAATTTGTATTTTTAGAAGACCCGCGACTTTGTCTGCGTAGACTTCAGAATTAAATATGTGTAAGCAAATGTCAGAAACTGATTAGAGATTACTATTTCACTAATCCATAGACTGATTGACAATGGCGTTTATTTCCCGAAGGTACTGCTACCTGTACGAAACTGGGGCCAATCGCTAGTTATTTTATAGAGCCTTTATTAAGTATAATATATTTTCTTTTCTTTACATTTTTTTTATTTGTTATACCATAATTATGTTAAATGTGCAATTTTATATTTATATCTAACTTTTTTTGTTAAAATGTGGATGTAAACTATGAGTAAGTACTTCTATTGTATCTTATTTCGTATAATAAATTATACTAAAATTATGTTTATTAAAGTAGATTTTTTAAAACTGATATTTTTGTATTTTTACTGCAGAAACACACATCAGAATCTATGAAATATTAATTATATTTTCGATTTCAGGTCACAACTGTAAAATTAGAGCAGTATAAAGTGACTAACGCGCAAGCGGTGCCAGTTACGCACTAGAGCCGGGCGGCTCACCCCATAAAGCTAAAAGGCGGGCGGCCGCCCCAGCCGCGGCATTCGCAACACGATGACGCCGGCTGCCTGCACGACCGCGGTGCTCGCCGTGTTCCTGGCCGGTTAGTGAAACTTTTTTCTTAATTTTTTTTTTTGCCGCCTTACGTTTTCCTCTTTATTCTAAATTCAAAATTTTTAAATTTTAAATTTGGGGAAATAATTACGGAATAATTTAGAACTGTGATTTTAATTTTCATTTATTTATGATTAAAGTTAGTGACATGGCTGCTTTAAGGTAAGCTAAATTAATTCAAAAATATTTAGGTTATTAAGAAAGTTTTGTAGAACTTGAAAACTTTTTGGAAATGATTGTTTTATTTCAAATTTTAAAAAGGATATGTCATTAGACGTTTGTCGATTCTATAAAACTAATGGTTTTAAAATAAGTCTGTTAACGCAGCAGAAAAACTTTATTTAAATCCGGAAAAATAAATACACGTAATATCTCAATAAATCCTGAATTAGTATTAGATTTCTTGACGTTTGCTGTCTTGCCTTTCATATTATTACAAAAATACTTAACTATATGCTTTATTGTGTATTATCAGTAGGTCCTACTATGACTAATTTGCGTTAATAAGTCCCAATCGCAAGAACTATGACGTCAATCATTTTAACAATACCGCTAACTAGTTTTTGGTTCGCGTGAAGTTTCCGGGCCCACCTGTTGGATACCATCGAATTCATCGACCGAGGTAATTCTACGAAAGGACCCAGCAAACTAATACCATTCAACGAAAAAATCGCTAGTGGAATAGCAATTAGTATTTATTATGTTTTTAATATTCAATTAAGGTAAATGAAACTGGGTTATTCTAAAAGGTTTAAAATTTAAAAAAGACGCAATTAAAAATATTTTTTATGGATATATATACAGTTCCAGTCAAACTAAATTAGAGTATGCTTCTATTATATAAATATTTCTATTCTTTTAAGTAAATAATTAAAAAGATGTAACGGCAGATTCTAAGAAATGTTTAAATATTATTGAACATTTCTTGTTATTTAACATAGATACATAATATGATTTTTGTTAAAAAAGCCTATTTAACCTGCATTGGTGCTGCTATAGGGCATCAAGCTATAGAAGCCGAAATCAACATTATTTTTTTAAAATTAACAAATCCTACTTTCGTACACAGTTTTTTAATTGTTTTTACAAAATACAAGGTCACGTAACTATTGTTATTTTAATTTCCTATATCTACCATTTAAGTTAAACTTCGCTCAATTTTTATTCAAATACCTTTTTAACATATTTATGGCTATTCTCATTAATGTCGATGACTGAAAATATTATGTCCCCTATAATGGGCTAGTTTCCTGGGTCAAAAAATTATTATTCTATTTAGTCCGTCAGTTAGATTAACAAAAAATATTGGACCCATATTTTGTCTTTTGTCAATCAAACAAAAAATGACGAAGATAAAGTGCATCAAAGTGAGCAAGTGACGTCACGTCTTGCTAAAAAGTGTCGCAAGGCGTGACGTTACGCGGAACTTTAACGGGCTATATCTTCATCATTTTTTGTTTGATTCAGAAAAGAAAAAATATGTGTCCAATATTTTCTGTTACTCCAACTGACGGACTAATTAGATTTTTTTAGGAAACTAGCCGATTATTAGCTACAGCCAATAGAAATGCCTCCATCCCCTAATGCAGTGAATAACGTTACAAGATTGTTTATTTAACGGCACTGGTAAACATACACATCAATATTATAAGATAAGGCGTAGTGTATAGCCATTCAGCGAGGAAATGCTGCAAGCATTCTTGCCTCCTTGCCTCATGGACACGCTTTTATTTCTGATGAAGTAGATTTTAGTTTTAGGTTAGTTTATTTTTGTTGTTAATAAAATGTAATCAACTGTATTTAATTAAATAAATATTATTACCCCAGATTTAAACACTTGAAAAAAAGATACTGTCGCCTTAAGTGAGAATTGAACTCACATAATATGTCTTCCCTATAAATAATACTCTTCCAACTGAGCTCCCGAGGACATAAGTTTTTTTTTTTTCAAGTAGAATATAAACTTATCTCAGATGAACAATATAGATCCTATTTTATTTCTGTTTCGTACTTTGCCCCACCGAACTTTCTAATGATAATTTAACTCGTAAAATCAAAATTCCTTTTTTTAACCTCCTATTTACAATTTTTACTGTGATTGATGACATCTAGGTATTACGAGAATTCGATCTGTGACGAAACTGCTGATTTAAACTAAATAAAAATTTAATGAGACTTAGGTACTTTAATTACTACCGTAACTCTACCATACAATGGTTCTATGACCTCTGTTGTCGAGAAGTGAGCATACCAGACTTGGTGTCGCTATCTCTCTGAGGTCCCGGGTTCGATTCCCGGTCGGTCAATGTATAAAAAAAATTTCTATATTGTCTCGGGTCTGGGTGTTGTGGTACCGTCGTTGTTTCTGATTTCTGTAACACAAGTGCTTAAGCTACTTACCATAGGATCAGAGCAATGTATGTGGTATTGTCCAATATTTTTTATTATATTTATTTATTTATACAATACGATATTTCACACCACTAATCAATTGACATACTTTTTAAAAACTGTCTTAACGCTACTCTTCCATATAATTTGTATGGCGATAGCAAACTATGACGTCACTGTTGTTAACATAACTCAACGGACTAACTTTTTATTGATTTTGGAACAGTTAAAAATCTAATTTTTCAAATTAATTATAATGTGCCGGGTTTTTAGGCCTAAAATAAGGAGACAGTTTTGATAAATGTTACCTTAGAATTATTTAAGAATGGTGTAAATAACCCTATTTGGGAAATGATTTCATAAACCAACTTTACTTATCATCTTCTACTTACTACTACTTACTTTCTTACTTTATTCATCATCAGTCTCTAGAAGACCACTACTGGTTGTGAGCCTTCCCTATGGAACGCCACAGCGAGCAGCCCTGCGAGCCGTTTACCTCCAGCGGCCGCCCGCAGTCTTGACCGGAGGCCCAACTCCCGTAATATTTAACAATGTTTGCAATCCTGTGACGATCCGCTCCCAGTTACATTACTATAGCTAAAACGGTATTCTCGCAAACCCAAAAAATGCAATTATAGGTAGTTCGTAATGCGACTGAAAATGGAAGAAACCAAAATAAGTTTTGTTTTTGTTCTATTATCAGTCAGGATTGTTTTGATAATTTTATATCGAATTTAAAAAATACGAAATTACCGTTTTAGATAGTAATGTTACTGGGAGCGGATCGACACTGGATTGCGAGTTGGGCCTCAGAGGGTCAATTCCCGTAATTTGACAATAGTCGCAATCCGGTGTCGATCCGCTCCCAGTAACATTACGATCCCAAACGGTATTCTCGTAAACCCAAAAAATGCAATTATAGTTCGTAATGCGACTGAAAATGGAAGAAACCAAAATTAGATATTTTTTTGCTCTGTTTTTAGTCTTATTGGGATAGTTTTAATAATTTTGCGTCAAATTGAAAATTTACGAGAATACCGTTTGTGATAGTAATGTTACTGGGACCGGATCGACACCGGATTGCGACAATTGTCAAATTACGGGAATTGGGCCTCAGGTCGTAAGTCCAGCGCGTGGTAGGCCAGTTCGTAGTTGCCACTTGAGAACATTTCTTGTTTACCACCTTTTTACTATTTAAGAAGTTTAAAGATGCTTTTTTTTTAATGGATTCTGGAATAAGCCTGAGTAACATGCTTACTTTGTCTTTCTATAAAATATAACTCACATTTCTTTTTGTTTTAAAAATAACGATAAATCCCGGCTTTCTACGTGCAGTAGGACCTAACCATTAAAGGAAACAGGTGGAAGTCTGGAGATTAGCCCATATACCTACACAGTCAAGATGGGAGACCGACAACAAACACCGCGTGGAACTCCATCTTATTATATCAAGACCATTATTATGTACTATATTTTAACACTACAGCTCAAATGTAACAGCTTTTCTTAATGGACCAATATTAAAATCGCAAAATAAATACACTTCCTCATACATAATAGAAATTGAATCAGTTGTTATGAAAGTTTACTTGTTTTATACTTATTTCGATCTCTTGTTGAAAGTTATTTTAATTCAGCAGTGAAATCATCTAATAAAAGCAAGGAAGTTTAAATTTAAAATATGACCTAATATCGTGTAGTGATTCTCAGATATTATTAAAACTAAAAAATAGCGAAGTTCGATACAAACTTAGATGCCGTTTTACCCTCTTTACTCTCGATTCTTTGCTGTAAGAGGTTTACAAGTAGGTATCAACATAGTAATTGTCTTTGAGGCAGTGTAAGTGGTTAGGTACTAAGTCAAACCAATCTAATCCAGCAAACTGAGTTCTGGAGCCAATCGTTTTTATAAAACACCAACAAAAAACTTCGATCAGGATATAAAAAATGTAAGTACTAATATAAATAAATAAAAAATAAACAAACTTAAGTTTTAACTCTTCCAATTATTTCACAGTAAACAAAATATTTGAATGTGCAAGGAAATAATGGGTTTTCGCCTAAAGTAAGTTTTGGGAAACAAACAATGAGATATCCAGAGAGCATAATTAAAAGTCATGCTATTGTATACTGTTTGCCACCTTTTTGCTACTTTAATACTGATTAAATCATCTAAAAATGTCTTAACTTAGCACGCGTTGGCGCGGAAAATCCACTAGTTCGCTTGCTCTACAAATATTATTTTATAAAATTTGTTATACAAAAATAAATGTAAGTAAATAAATATAAACAAACTTCGCCTAAGTACAGAACATACACGATAAACAATCGCATTCTATAAATCCATTATTATAAGATATTGTCATGAATGTTGATGTATATTTTTGCACATTAGAAGCAAATGCAATACAATCAATACACAATCATTTTTATGTCTCACATGAATAAAACTAATCGTAATCTTCGTTTGCATATTAATTTACGCCATGGCACACATACAATAATCTCAGTTAAGTTTAGTAAAACACCACAGTCGATATAATCGTACCGTCTGCTACACCGATGACACAGGAGATCCTCCAATTAGAGATTCAGAATTAGACTTAATCCCTGTAAACTTTAGATAATACCAATAACGTCTAAAGATTAGTCCGATTTTAGTGGAGAATTAAACTGGTCCGGCGATCTGATCTTCTGAATTCTGGATCAAATCATTTCAGAGGATTAATTCCTGTAAATAGGTAACATTAGCAATTCATTAATTCTTCCAACAAACACACTGATCTGCCAAGCGAAGCACAAGGGCAAGCGCAATGGGACTAACTTTCATTTCTCGAAGCGCTTTGTCGTTTTTTTGAACCCCCATAACGTGCGTTTGGATTATACCAGATAAACAAAATTCTCGAGACATTATTTTAATAGTTAAACTTATTAACCGTATAAAGTTTCAATTACAAATCTCTGATACTGTACATTTTATTAATATTTAAAAAAAAACTCTCTGGGTACTTCCTGAAGTCCTAGAAAGCTGAAATTTGGTATATAAACTAGTATTAGTACAAAAACAACAAAAAAATCTAAAACTTGAAAATTTTACTCATCAAGTTTTACTTCTGCAAATTTTGATGCTAGAGGTCTGAATTGATGTAGGGAATTCTTGTTATCTGTATATAAAACCGGCCAAGTGCGAGTCGGACTCGCGCACGGAGGGTTCCATACCATTATATTAAAGTAAATATACAATTAAGTATTTTGTGAATATTTCAAGTGCCTACCTCTTACCATTGATTGATATCGAGCAAAAATAGGCAAAAAATGGCGTTTTTTTGTATGGGATACTTAAATATTTATTTTATTTTAATTGTATTATTTATTAATAAAGTAAAAATACAACTGAGCGTTTTATGAATATTTCAAGTGCTTACTACCTGTTGCCATTATTGATATCGAGCAAAAAAGGGCAAAAAAATCGCGTTTGTTGTATGGTAGTCTTAAATATTTATTTCTTTTGTTTTTAGTATTTGGCAACAGAAACACATAATTCGTAAAAATTTCAAATGTCTAGCTATCGCGGTTCTTGAGATACAGCCTGGTGACAGACAGACGGACGGACAGACAGCGAAGTCTTAGTAATAGGGTCCCGTTTTAACCTTTGGGTACGGAACTCTAAAAATTATTTGACGTTTGTTAGTCTCACAAAAACTGAACAACGGCTGGACCCGATTTTGCAAATTTTCACATTGAAATATTTGTTGAAGTCCGAGGAAGGTTTAAAAGGTGAGAAAATATAAAGATTGCAAGAAAATTAATAAAAACAAGTATTTTATTTTTCATACAAACTGTTTATTAATTAAATAATAAATTTATTTATAAAATAATTATAAATAAATTTTGCGACTAATTGCAACCACTTTTATGAATGACGTTTATTCCGCGGCCAGAAAAAAAAAAACAGATGCATAATAACAAACACAAGAGTATTAAATACTCCTAATACAATATATAATATAAAACACTTCTACTTGAGTGTTTTCTTTCTACATAACTATTACCGATTAAATCCTATTTAAATTTCAGATTTCGTCTGAAATTAATTTTGCGACTATATACTACTATATATATAACTGCAACAACTTTTATTGGCGGTACGAAGTTCACCAGGTCAGTTAGTAAATAATAAAACACATATTTCAATATTAAACACCTTTAAATTAGGTATTAGCTACAAAAAGAAATGAAATCTCACCAAAAACATTTTATGTCTAAAATGTCAGTGTAAAATGTTGCCAAGGCAAGAGGATATAGCTCGCACTGAGTTATCGATCTCATTTTCTGTCAAACAATACTTAGTTCACGTAGTAATAAACGGCTAAGCAACATATTTTGACTAAGGTGTAGAGTTTGTGGAGTTATGGCGTGTAGAGTTAGAAGCTTGGCTCTACATGAGATCTGATAACTTTTTGACGGTGCGCGCCATATCGTCTCGTCTTGCCAACATTTTACACGCAAATGTTTTCGGTGGGATTATCTTATCTCAAACTAAGCAAAGCTTGTACTAGTGCGACTAGACGTTGGGTGGATGTACTTAAGGCGAGTATAGTCGTCAAATGTAAACTAGTGTGTGGTTTTAAAGGCCTACTACACAATATTCTGAGCATAGCATTTGTTTTAGTACTTATAGTTACTTCAGGAGAAAAAAAAATTGAACATTGAAAAAACCAACAAAAAAAAGCTCATTTTCTTTCTTCTTTTTAACCGCTTGACCGTTGATTTAATCCGTTTATACGTCGATTGATAGGCCAACATAATAACTACAAACTGAGCATAGGATTTTTTATTCGAACAATAATAATTGCATTCATGCGAAAAGTATTATTTTCCTCAATTTTCGCTACGACGCAACGACTGCCGTAACAGCCACGTTTCATTGCGCACTGTTATGAATGAGTTTTCGTGCGATATTTGTACTAACATTTGTCGAGGTGTAAATTTAGGGCACTACTCGCCTTAAATACATTTAAAAAGAATTTATTCATGATGTCATGGATGTCCAACTCATATACAAATGCTCGTGGTTGTCACACAATGAATTGCCCCTTTTGGAATTCGAAACCGCGACCACCAACTGCCGCCATCTTACTACTGAGTAAATAAACTGTATATTTTTTTAACTTTTGTTATGTCAAAGATAATATAGCACTAGAAAAATAATTCGACAGGTTCGCTTACGTTCTCGGTGATAGCTCGGTTGGGAGCAGTCGCCCGGAGTGCGGAAAGACGTGGGATCGATTCTTAACTGAGGCAGTCGATTTGTTTTATATTATCTTGTTTATCATTGAACAATTGCAATTCTATATTCCTTATGATCTCATCGTACTACTCAACATAGTAACCACAAAAATTATCAATTTTGCAAAAAAATGCTTAGTTTTAGTTTAAGTTAATGTTAAACTATGATATTTAAAAAAACGCTTTGTTGGAAAGTATAGTCAACAACAGCTCATCAACCTATTTTTAAAACCTTATACGATAAACTTTTAAAATATTCTTAAACGATCTTCTTTTCGCTATGTGCAAAGTGGGTGGTGGGGAACGTCAAATCGATCACAGCACGATATTTGGCAGAAATGTGAAAAAACTCTGGACTGTCATGTGTCAAATTGCTTTATTTCCATAGAATTCCATACTAACAAATTAAGTATTTTTAAATAAAAACTTTAAAATTCGCGATATGGGACATTACGTGGTGTGCTATAAAGTGTAGAAACAATGGGAAGAACAGTTCGTGCATGTTTTATTCGTTTCCAACATCAAGATGGAAATTGGAGCATAGAAATAAATGGATAGCTGCTGTAAAAAGAAAAAAGTTTGTAGAGGGTTTGTGTCACAGACTTTTAACTTATGATCACAGCTCTTAATAAGTAGTTTTGTCCGTTGGATCTAAGCTCTTTAACGTCTCTCACATGCCGTGCAAATACTAATTCTTTTACTTTTAGCACCAGTTTAAGGTAAAAAAGTTATCATGTTGTATCCCCGTACGTATTATAACATTTATATTTTAGTTCAAGTAGGAAAACCACTTGTTATAATATGCACAAACTTTTTAGATATTTACATCAAATTTCGAAGAAAAAGAATCCGAAAATAATTCTCAAACCATCCTGTTACCAAAATTTGAGAGATCTTAGTCCACAATAATTGTGGTCACTAGTGGCGCTGTCATCGCGCACACAGCGAATGCGGTCAATCCCGGTTGCGTCCAAATTAAGCCATCGCTTTGGAGCCCAGGGTCCGCTATCCTTGGTTTACTCCTCCACTTCGCACGGTCTTGATCGTCTAGTTGTGAGATCATTGGCATGCATGTCAGCGACGCTCACGACGTCAAGTCAGCATTTCTTGGTTCTACCCCTTGTGCTAGGACCCTAAACTATTCTTAAACGATATTGAACTCTGTTTGTTGATATTTAAGTTGAAATTGATTGATATGCTGTCAACTGTATCTTTGTGGTATATGCTGATATCTGTACCTAGGTATTTATTTAAAAACGTTGGCTTATATGTTTTGTAAGTATTGTACAATCGTACTTTACATTTATTTCAGACAGTGACGTTGCTAGAAAACAAAAATACTTCAATAAAAATTAAATAAAACACACGGAATTCAAGTATTTCCTCTTCATAAACCGTCGTTTACATAAACCCGGGGTTTTTCTCCGAATTTCCTTAATTAATCGAGGCACCGAGCCGCAATTCTACTGAAACTTTAAACATCTCATTCGGAAATTCACAGGAAAAATGCGATAGGCACGTACTCATATTATATTTTCATGCTTCGAGCAAAACAACAAACGGTAGCAATGCGTTTTACTAGTAAAATGAAATTTCTGATAATTTGCTGTATTTTGCCATACGATACTTGGAATACATAACAAAAACCAGGGTTACCAAAAAAGTGGGTCAGTATAAATTTCAACTAAAACTTAATTCTATTAATAAATCAAACCTCAATTCACCGAAACTATTATTTTTTTAAATATTTCGCACTCTTTCACTTTTATTTAAGTATAGATTATTCGTGGACCCACGATAGCGAATACGGTATATTCAGAACCTTCCCTTAGGACGGCCTAGATCAGCCAGGTTTACTCCTACATAGCTTTTCAAAATACAAGGCAAATGGGCTAGCCTGCAGAACTTACAACAGTTGGGGTAGAATGTCGAGAAGAAAACAAGAGGTTCTCGAGTGGCGACTACGAACTAAAAGACCCAGCGTGGGCAGGCGACTGTCGTGTTTGTGAGAAGACGCTGGAACTACCCAGAGCCACTCGCTGTGGCTAACCCATATAGGAGGCCTATGTCCAGCCGTGGACTGCCAAAGGCTGATGATAATAATGGTATTAACGGCCTGGGGTGAAAAAGACTGCTAGTCCACTTTTGGTTCTATCTTCATTATTTTAGGCGTGCACGTGTTTTCTCCGAGAGAACAAATTCAATCTATCTTCAGTATAATTGCACACACGAAGCTTCGTTCGTAACCTACGGCTAATTTACGATGCCACTCACCTTCGCAATCGCATTAAAAAGGAGATTTTATGTGTAATGCATATAAAGCGGCGCTAACAGAAACAGAAATAAATGAAAAAGAAACCGTATTTATTGACAAACCAATAAAGCAAAAACTGATAAATGCACTCTTACATTTTACTCGTTACTAACTATGTAATCAAATCTTGGAAGTAGTTTCCTTCTTCTAACTGACGTATTGATTTAAAATTTGACATTCTAATGGCAATACAACAATTTGACACCATTATGCTGATCTGATGATAGATTCAGGAGGTAAGTAGTAGAACTCTTTAATTACTACTAGTAAAACCTTCGTGTTTGGGCTCATTCGATTTGTTTTGACGAGTTCAGTACATATTAAATAAGTGGTTTTTTTTAACTTAACTATTTAAAAAGTACCCTAAAAGATTCACACACCACGATAATTCATTAAAAAAATACTACTTACTGAGAATGTGTGTGGCATTACGCACTCAAACTTTCAACAAATCGGTTGACTCGCTTAGATTAAGACAATAACAATCATTAAAACTTTCGCGTGTAACAACTTCAATGAACAAATCTTGTAAAGTAATCAGAGTGAAAGAAAAGGCTGAACTTTTAAAATAAATTAGTGTGGTTATGGTAGCTTCTTGTAGGTCAGTAGTGTCAGCGCTTTGGTAGTGATTACCAAAGTAAAGCACCACACTTCACGGCTGTGAGTGGATGGGTGACCATCCGACCATATGTAGTGACACCACTCCACCAATCCGCACTGGACCCGCTAGGTGGATGGCCCACACCATCTCATAGTTAAAGGAGACGACTATAATGTGTAGTGGGACCAACGATATTAGTTTTCAACATCGTGGAGTGCACGTACAAAAGTATCTATTAAAACAATTTTTTAATTAGTTAATAAAGCAAAGTCTGAGATTCAACGTAGGTAAATTATTATCTATTCGTGATGAATGCTTCCATACGATATCAGACTTATTAAAAAAATCCTTATCTCTTTCATATTTTTATGAAAAAACCAACGTTAATTATCTGTCACACTGTGATCTCTTATTATCATTTCATTAAACGCCGTCATAAAAGGGACATAATAGACAATATTCTGCTTCCCGCTGAGGCGTTATTTGAAATAAACAAATATGCGTGACTAAGCATGTGTTTTACCAGGGGTTCCCAACATTTCGACTCTTATTACTTAAAGGCAGCTCGCGGATTTATTGACACCAATACCTATTCGTTGAAGGATGTAAACTGATCTTTCGCACCGTAACGCGCTTTTAGAGTTCCATATTAAACACTTCCTACGTTCCTAGGTAAACTCGAAAGTATAAGTAGCACTTAGGTAAGGCGCTGCGCAGACGAGCGCCTCACAAAGGTATGAAACTTTCTCGATAATACATATAAGATCTTATCTTATTACTTCTTATTAGAGGCTGATTCTACTTACCAAATACATAGAGGGCATTGAAATCGCAAAAACAAAATTACTTTCCCTATATAGTGTAGAGTATTACTATATTATAGCCACAGTAATATAGCAGATTAACTGTTTTCTTAGAGACATTATTTTGTTTTTATTAGCAATAAAATTTATGTGTCTCGTCTTCCTGCGGAAAAAATAGTACTGAAAGTTTTAAAATGTACTAATAGAATATAACCTTTACTGCTCGTGTTTAAAATTTATTTTTAAAAGTACAAACACTAAGTATTATAAGTAGTTTTGGAATTTTTGTTTGAATCAACTAAACCCAAAATCTTAAGACACAAAAGGTGCATACTAACTTTTAATTAGGTACCACTTATTTTTTAAATGACTAAATATAACACACTGCTACATTGAGAATTCCCGGATTCACATGAGTGGATTTCAGAATTTACACGCCGGTTCATAGAACCTATCTAGTTACACGCGATATTAACTCATTATCAAAATCAGTCGCTCGTAAAGAAATATTTAGGCGTAATTATGTTCGTTGCCCTTTCTTTGAAGCGTCTTTTAAGAGAGCGAGAAAACAACATAAGGGAAAATTTTAACTGACCTATCAATATTGTATATTGCCTACAACCTTTTTGCAACTACGTAACACAATTCACTAATAATTTCATGACAATATTTCTGTAAAAGAGCAAATTATTCAATTTCTGGAAACCTAATAGTTCATTTTTACTTATTACAACATTTAACAATTTTGGTTACTTTTACATCAATAAATAATTTGACATCATCTGAAGCTAACTAACAGGGGGGTGTCACTCCGCAGTTTAGGTATATTCGGCCAGCGCGCCGCCCGAAGCGGCGCATGCAGTGATGCCAGATTGGGTATTTTTCACGCAATTCTGGGTAAAAATTTTGATCCTGCAGAAATTTTGGAGAAATCGAATTTTTTGAGAAATGTTTGGAGAAAAAAAAATACTATGGAGAATTTTGGGGAACTATAAATTAAGTGTCTTTGAATATTTTTAAAGTATTTTTTATAATTAATTATTAATAATTTTATAGTGGCCTAACATTTTATATAAATCAGCCGATAAGCTGTTGTAAGTTATGGGTATAGGAAGAAACATTATCCTTTTTTTTATTTTGATGTTTTTTCCAAAACTTATTGTTTAAATAATGAGCAGTAGAATCACTTCCTAAAAGGAAGTATTAACTAATAAAAAAGGACCTTATCTTTAGGCCTTCTACACATAAACCAGTTTTATTTGTTCGACGAGGAGTTAAGTTTGAAATTTTTTATTTCCAGCGGTTCAAACCTATTTTTTTTAACACGGTAATTTGAACTATGTTTTTTTTTTGGTAACAACTGACTACTAGTGAAAATACGCCGTTAGACCACGGGAAAAAAAATAATCTGGGCCTTTGGGTAAAACTATGGAAAATAGTATCGTTTTGGAGAAAAATCATTTCAAATTTGGGGAGAAATAGAAAATCATTTCTGGCAACCCTGGGCATATGCCAGTGGGCTGACGCTCGGCTCGCACGACAGTCGCGGTCACGTCGCGCGAGCGCATACTTGATAATATTTTTTTGCTTTTGCAAATTGACCCGCAATGTCTTCTACTTAGCCTAAACGTCAATAAAATAATGCGTATAAAAGATGTTGTTGGTTTACCGGTTGTCTGAATAAAACGAATAGTGAATCAGAGCTAACATTTTGGTAAATTTCACACCATATTGAAATATTTATTCTTCTTTAATTCCATGTCCATAATAAGTAGTAATAGTTAAAATAAAAATCCTTAATTAGTTATATTAGCCCAGAAACAATATTAAGAATAGGATAGGATAATGTTTACAAAGGAATACCTACACCTGTAGGAATCGAACACACGACATTCAGATGGAATTTATATGTTTACATAATCAACGTTTGTAATGCTTAATCTACTTATTTTAATCGTAAAACTAATAAATCAACTAGGTACAATAACTTCTCAAGTGACAACCCCGTGCCGTCGTTCGCAGCTCGGTCATAAAACTGGGGCGCGCAAAGAAAATTCGTGGTTCGCGCGCTGTTTTTAGTTTCAATTTTCAATTTTGCTTGCAGGCGGGTAGCTCTGGCGAGTCTAGGTATATTTTTATACCTAAACCTGACTTTTGTTAGGAAGTGAGTCTTCTGTACGGTAGTACTATTAGGTATTCTGTGCCACTAATTGTAGACGTCACAACTACATTTATCGGATTTAAGACATTTATTTTCTTAAAAAGAATTTACTTCACATAGATTAGAAATTAAAATAGTTTATCAAATAACTTACTGACAAAGCGACATATGACTTTTTAAAATATAACATGTACTTGTATTAGTTCAAACGTTAGATGAGGTTCAAGATGCCGTTTGGTTGTGGACGTCACTACTACTTATTCCTATAAAAATGAATTATGATAAGTATCGCGTTTTGACAGCATCAAAAAGTATGTCAATTAATTGATTGGTGTTGTCATTATCCCTGTCTTTCCACTGCTTTTACCAGTACAGGAATTGATTTTATAGATTTATTTTTAATTAAGAGTAATTATCCAAGGGTTTTGTCTTATGCAACCATAAACGGAACGATTTGTTTTCAAGATCTGTCAATTTAAACTAATCGAAACGACGAATCGTTGAGATCGCAAAAAATAGCATGGGATGTCTGTGTTCACAGCGACCAATCGTTTTTTTTTGTCGGTTGATCGAAACTATATGTCGTTACCTAGGATTTTATTTGCTTTGCCGATAATTTTTAGTCTCACTTAAAGCTTTTGTTGATCACGACTTTAATAATCTGACTTTAAAAATAAGATTATTTTGTAATGCAACTTTCGATTGATTCTTACTTATTTCAATTTTATTTAAATACACAAAATCACTTATGTAAATCTTTTATTAACTTTTTAATTTCTTTGACTTGTAAGTTTCTTGCAAACTATAATTACAATTATTACAAAAGATTCTTACGAAAATCTAAGATTATGTGATAGTAAATAGGGACTTATTATAGAGTTTTATTGATATAACTGAAAGTTGGCAAAGTTTCTTGTACTTAATAATTAAGTATTAGTTGTTTAATTTATTCTATACAATGTAAATCTAAGCGAACGAAGCTCGTTTGAATAGATTTGAATTGTTTTAAATAGTAGGTACAAGAAGTACCAAAGCTCATTTTAGTAAGTATTTTGGCGCAATATTTATTGTATAAAAATTTTGGTCATCCTAACAAATCAAACGAAATCCCAGTCGATTAAAATTATTTCTACTACTATTACTATTATAGAAATGAGAGGCCTCCCTCCCCGAGGAAGAGGAAGAATATGGGGAATGTTCCCCGCATGGGTAATGTATTAGTTTCTCTAAATACATTTCTGAGGCGGGAATCAAACTTAAAATTTTGAAATAAAACTATACTCAATACTCAATAATTATATTGCATTCCATAGGTTACAAAAGGTGTTACATAGATTTATCTCTGTCTATCTTTATTTATATACAGGGTGTCCCAAAAAATAGTGTCAAGCCGAAGTCCATAGAGGTAGAGCATCACTAGGGCTATCCGAATCACCCCTATGTATGTTCCGCGATTTTTGATAGTTTTCGAGTTATGACTCTTTTAATATGTTTTTTTGAATTTTTGTGTTAAGGCACTTTTTTGGTCACTGTGGCGCGAATAGTTAAGGTACATGCCTGATTTTTTTTTCTTTATTAGATGAATACTAGGACTAGCTGATTCAGAAGTATTTCCATCCATAACACTAATGTAACCCATTAAAATAAATTATTGAAACTAAAAAAACTAACTAAAAGTTATAAATCTATCTAAAATCTAAATTTTTTCTAAACTTCTTGGGCTTCAAGCCCATTAAAAAAAAAAGTAATTCACTAGAACTGTTTGAAAGATAACATTACCAATAACCGCATCATTATGTCTTTCTACGCCTTTTGTCTGTGTTTGACGGCAGGTAAAAAAAAACGAAATTTAAACTACAAAAAGGTTTTAAGGCATAATTTTATTACTTTCGCTACTTGTGTAGTACCTAATAGTTTTGTTATAAAAAAAACTGTGTTTTAAACATAGTTTACTTTGAACTCTAATTTAAGTATGATACCGTCAAAGTAACTCAATGAAATTTTCATGATAAATAGCTGATAGAATAGTTAAGTTTTTAAAAAAGGTTTGAATGAAAAATTTTATGTAACTTTATTTTTTAAATGGGCTTCAAAGTTTAGAAAAAATACAGGATTTATAACTTTTTTAGTTTCAATAATTTACTTTAATGGGTTACATTAGTGTTATGGATGGAAATACTTCTGAATCAGCTAGTCCTAGTATTCATCTAATAAAGAAAAAAAAATCAGGCATGTACCTTAACTATTCGCGCCACAGTGACCAAAAAAGTGCCTTAATACAAAAATTCAAAAAAAAATATTAAAAGAGTCATAACTAGAAAACTATCAAAAATCGCGGAACATACATGGGGGTGATTCGGATAGCCCTAGTGATGCTCTACCTCTGGACTTCGGCTTGACACTATTTTTTGGGACACCCTGTATAAGTATTAGGCATCTTTAAGGACCCTGATAGGCACCACAAAACTTACAACACTTATTTTGTCTTTATTTTTAACTAGTTATTTAGTATTTACATTTGTGTAAGTTATTTATATTTTATCTGTGTATTTCATATTCTATTTTTATCTTATAAAAATTAGTACGGTATACTTATAAAAAATCATTAACAGCACTTTGTAACATATGGATGTTGATTGCTTACGTATATTGAGACCATGACACTGTAGATAGAGCCATTGAGTAATATCACGGGCATTTTTTTTAAAAATCTGCCTCTGTTTAATAATCTCCGATAGAAGCAACGGACACCTAATCTGATGTAAAATTAATAAGGTTTAATAAATAACTTTAACATTCTCCATGCAGGACTGGAGTGCAGTAACGAGGCCACTTTGAGGCTTGACTTATAATTAGCACAAAGTAACAACATTGCTTTTTAAATTCACGTGTAAGACTAGAATTCTTCAGTTTTATTTTAATTTTATTAATTGAACAAATCTAAGGATTACATTAATCTAATTTTATATTTTTCAATATTGGAAGAAACTAGTCTATGTAAAAGTGATTACATATTATAATAATAATAGTATAATAGTAGATACCTATTAATTTATGTTCACCTTTAAAAATACAGTTACTTGTTTTATATTTCAGCTTGGGTAGTAATGAACTAATTAATTGGTTCTTTTCTAACCAATGCATAAATAATTATTTATAGAAATGTAATGGTACTTTCAATAAATTTATTGAACATACAACTATTATACAAGTGTGTCTATAAAATTTTACTCGACTTCAAATTTAGACTAGCCTTTTTGCAGATTACAGAGAGAATCGCTTGTATCAAATTAGCTGAGTGACATTATTTGTAAGAAATTGATTCATATCAAACCAGTCATTGGACACCGATCATTTGAATGACGAGGGTCTGCTCAATCCCTCCATATTGTCGTTTGTTAGTAATTTGATGAAGAGAAATCGAGGCCCCTGGGAGACAGATGACAATTCCATTTGTCTTGATCCTCAACTTCCTTATGAAATCAAATTGATGTGCCGAAATGGATACATGGTAGTGAACATCACTTCTTACTTACGCATAAATGAGATTAACTAGTTAGCAGATCTAGCTTAAAGTATTTTAAGCCCAATCTTGTCAATATTCAGTACCACTGTGCAGACCATGTACCTATGTCGAAATACTAATGACCCTTGCATTAGAAACATTAATGATTCCGCGATTTGGCTAGCTTAGTGTCACTTCAGCACCTCGATTCAGAATCTTTCGGTAATTTAACCGAATCAAAAGATTTGATATCTTTCTCGAATCGAATGTCGGATTTAGAGCTATTCAGAACAGCATCCGATTCGAGTTCGAGTATGATATCGGTATCGATTTGATTACAAGTTGCATTCACGAAGCCTATTGTTACAATTCACAACAACATTCAGTTTTTCCTAGGACCTTAAAATAGATTTGATGCATCCCGCAGAGACCTCAAAATGCGTATTTAGCACTCAAAAATATATTTTTTACAATATTATGAAGGTATCGGGTGCTTGGTACCACTCGTTTATTTACTGACATAAATCGATCGGACGTTAGGAAAGTCTTATCCGATATCTGTGTTGTGAATAGCGTTGATATTATTTGCGGGTCGAGAAGCACTTGTTATCGCACGGGTGTGACGTTATTTCGATTCGGTATGAAATATGTCAAGTTGATCGACGATACGGTTATTGCGAATTGAAATTATTAGAAATCGACTGATTTCTGACCGAATCGGTTGATAACAGAGTTACCGTAAGGTTCTGAATCGAGGTGCAGCCCGATTGACTTACGACCTAAAGACGGTGACTGTGGAAAGACTGAGAAGATGATACCTGTGCTGTGGCACAGATTAGAAAAGACATGCAGGGGCAGTAGACTGATTTTATATTTTTTTGGGATTCTCAATAATTAAAGACGCATTTCTTACACCACGTTATCATTAGGTGACTTCTAGGTTCGCAATAAGTTCTTGTCCGGTAACCAACATTATTTCCGCAGTTAACATAAGTTATTTAACATTATTAATTAATTAACATTTATGTACAACAACACATGAATCTAATCAAGAAAAACATAGGCCCTTGATACACTAAGACTTTTCGCAGTAACAACCTACTTGTGTAACAATTCAGGCATGATACAGCCGCTAATAGCACGATATAGTGGTTATTAGTACCTACGATTGAACTACTAGGAAGTCCTAACAAAGTAAAGTTTTGAACAAAAATCTCATTAGTTAATTTTCTTTAAGAAAAAATATAATCACGGTTTTACCGCGTTTGGAGTTCTTTGAAGTGATAAGCCACTGGCCTGAGATCGCCGACCCGCGGATTCGCAGATTGCACAGAGGGTTCATATACTTCACAAAACAACTTGCCTTACTACGCGTCAAAATTCCCAAAATAACAGCCGACAAAAGAAAGTACTTTGGGGAAAATATAATGACAAAGTGGATGAATGTTTTGTACTATTTCTTCGCAGAAAGTAGAAGGCACTAATCTACATTTTTAAAAGGAAGAATGAGGTATTGCTCTGTAGCTTTTGTAGAGGAATAAATAAACTTCCGCAGGTATTTATGCCACTACCTTATAGAGTTAGATTTCGCCAAATTAAGAGATCGGTTATCAACCGAAATTCAGTATAATAAAAAGACTTCGAAAAAATTGAAAACACAAAAACAATTTTGCATTCATTTTGATTTGGAAAAATAAATACGTGGATGTTACATTTCACCATACAAACAAGCTTAATATATTCGTGTTCAACCAAATACTTCTGCAATCCACACACTGCTTATGTTTTTCTGTTTTGTTCCATAATTAGGTGGTATATTTCTGTATCAAGTCTAATCGATATATTGCGTGGCTCCTACGCTAACCTAAATAGTGGTATATCGTAAAGATGGTTACCACCAACGGAGTAGCCCCCGCTGCGTTCTGGCATAGTAGACAATGGTTGCCTGTTGCATCATACAATGCAGGTTCTGATCATTTATCTTGCGCGGACCGACACGTGTAGTGTGTACCGTTTGAAAACAAAACGTTTTAACACCGATGGATTGTTCCTGGCAACTATTTGCAACTGTACAAATACTACTAGAAGTAAACAAACAAGTGTGTAGAACCTTGTCGAAATTCGACATTACAACGCCATAACAAAATAATTAACGGTAAAGTACACTTTTCCCGAACATTTTTCATTTAAACAAAGAAGAAATAAATTAGTGATGTCCTTTTTTGCTCTTGTAAAGTAGAAATTATGAATTACTTTCATATTACTCAATTCAATGTAGGAGCTTAACCTAAAAAGAACTACGAAGCTTACTATTTTCTCCTAATCAGTTTTAAGTAGAATTTATAACAATATTTCGTTCGTCTCTATTTTTTGCTATTATGAAACTTATTGTAAGTAATTGCCATAGAACTAAAATATTTTTTTATTGTAAATTATCCAAAGCAAGGTCTCATCCTAGACTTAAAAGTAGTTAACAATTGTGACAAAGTGACAATGACTCTTACTGTTGGTCCCGAAAGATAGGGCATTATTATTAAAAGTACTTCTGGATAAACTGAGGTATACTATTGTAGTCTGACTAGCCCAGGGCACTCGTAACACTCCGCGTCCTCGCAACAGTAATGCGCAGTAGGTAATGGGGCGTAATAACTTGCGTACTTTTACTACACGCACTTTATGAGAGAATACTTGCCAAGGTAAATCATACTAATAGCTTTTAACCTAGCTTTTCAATAAAAAATACTAGAAAAGATTAGAGAATACGGTTATTGCATTTCCTCTATCACTTTCTACCGCGTTGTCGACCTAGGTTATTCGTATGTAGGACTCCCTTGCCTTGATTTTATTTGCTGATCGTGAAGGAGGATGTCAGGTTGAAGTGTGTGTAGCCTTACGCCCAGGAATTTCTAAATAATTGTCCTACCCACGAGGTACACTGCTTGTTATTAACACCTACTAGGCAACCATAATGTTACAGCAGTTTTCAGATAAAGAGGTCAGAGTAAACAGAATTGTTGGTTGGGGGCACAAATAGTAATGATTCAATCAATTTACTTTCACACATTTTTAGTAAATAATGTAATAGAGATTGGTGAAATTGGGTCTTATCGTTGTAGTTTTTTCTAATCTATGGAAATACTAAGAATAAAAAACGCATGTTCTATTGTTATGTCAAAGTAAAGCTATAATCAAGCAAAGAGCAACATGGCCGCTGCCCAAATTAACTAACAGCTTACCGTCATTAAAGTTATTTCTACCTGATTTCCACGAATGTGACGGTGTGGTAATAACATGTTTAAGTACCCTTCTGGGGAATACAACGTTTTAGAACAATTAAATCCATGCATATAAATCATGCATATCTGTGTGGCTTTATGAAATTATTTTATCAAATTTTGTTTTACCGACGGTAAGACTTTAAAACTGCTTAGTCACGCTGTTAAGCCGCCAAGTTATTTTTGTCAAAAATCTTAGCTTAGCCTAAATGTGGATTTAAACATGATTATCGATATCCGGATGATATTACTTTACAGAAAAGTTCTCTATTTCCTTAAAACGAACTGACAGATACATACTGTTATTCAAAAACAAATTTAGTTTAAATCTCAATTGATAAAGTTTGTGGAAGTAGCTGATGATATAATGCCAATATTTATCACATCAATATCTGTTGAACTGATTACAAAACAGACTTAATATTTAAACAATAGGGTTATATGTCATGCCGATTTCCAGAAGAGCCAACGCTCTAAGCGAACTAAATTAGGTGATGTAACGACTATTTGAACTGATCCAAAATTGCTAAAAACCACGTTAAATTACTTGTTCTACAGGTGCCTCAGCTGTGGAGGCTCAAAGCCGGGACTATAAAGGTCAGAGTCTGGATCTACTCAGACTCTTAGCAGACAAGCCATGGGCAGGGCTTTCACACAACCGCTGGGATGGAACGCCCCGCATCGCAGCTGAACTTGAAAACGGATACGAACCCCGAATTCACCCGCATATCAACCTGGACACTGAAGAAGACAACTCCAATTACGTGGACGATGATTCAAGGTAAGTAGCAACATAGAATTACTACCTAGTGACTCATGGCTACTAAAATGTCAAATATTTCGCTTCACCAGTACCAAATAAATTATCCAGAAGCCCATTTATTTTTGTGATTTTAATGTTGATCCCATAGAAATTTGTTATATTTAAGCATCAGAATCGTGCCCTAAATATTCCCGACGGGGAAAAAAGACCCACAGTGGACTTGAAGAAAAACTCAATATAACTTTTTTACCCTACACTGCTTCTTCTTAACCAGAGACCACCAATAGATGGTGCTATCTATTGCGGCAACGCAACTGCTCGAATCGAGCAAACGGAATGTTATTTGTAAGCTTCGAATTATGGATGGATTTTTTACTTTGATATGATCTAAAAGTAAACGCACGCAAATAAATGTATGGACTTCAAGGCTGGTGGCACATTATTTCAAGTTTTTGTTTTGATCGCGTTAAATAAAACAAGCTTGGAATATGCCCTCAGATGCCTCGTTTGTTTCAGATTGAACTCGGATAAGCGGTCGGCAGTGGCGACGGCGTTAAACTCCGGTCGGCGAAGACGGCAGCCGACGCCGGCGCTCGGTAAGGCAGTCACGCCGTATGTCGGCGTCGGTAAGCAACACCGAACACACATTTCGCTCGTCTCTGTCCCTCACATGCACGTGACGAACTAGTGGCCGATGGATGAAGCTAACCTGACAATGTTCGAACTCTTTAAAACTTATTCTGGCCAATAAATATGTTTGTAGTCTCAAGCCCAAAACAGTGGCAACTATTTTCTCCGGGCAGTCTAGAGCTAGAACTTCTTTGCATAATTTTGATCTTGAGTTTGATAGTTTTAAAATGTATATCTCGTGTCTCTTTCCATTTATTACAAAGCGGAACATATACGGAGAATCATGCCCTCCCAGATCAAGCTACTTTTAGGTATAGGTTTTGTTCTAGCTATTGGATCCTGTGTGATCAACAACACAGATGGTTGACTAGAGGTCATCATGTCCTGCTAACGTAAGATTGACTTATGATTGATTTAAATACTTAAAATATAGTAATCGAGTACCACCTACCGTGTATTAGTCGACCCTTTGAATGTTAACATATAGAATTTATTAGCAAAAGGATCGCCGAAGTGAATTCGATAAACTTGCAATTTTTTATGCCTAGAATTAGTTTCCTTCAGTTATCTTTTTACTTCCTGTAAGCATGGTATAATTAGAAATTCTCAGGTTAGCTTCACAGCAGAAGAGGTCCTCAAAGGCACATCTGTACGCACACCTGTCTCTTACAGTAAAATTGATGTTGGTACTAAGGTAAAATATATTACAATATTACTCGACAGCACAATTAAAATAAACTACCCTATTAGGACGCCGTCCTTAACCACTTTGACTTTTTAACAAATCGCAGGTACAGTTAAATAATAATAACAGTTTATTACGGTACATATAAAGACATCCCTGCCTGCCTAGCATGAGCACTAAAATACGATACGATATAGCGAAATATCGACACCAACTGTAAAAATATGATAGATATAGCCGCCATGTTAAATCGCCGTCACATATTAAGATCGCTGTTTCGATAAAAATTCAAAATGGCGGCTATATCTCTCATATTTTTTAAGTTGGTGTCGATATATCGCTATATCATATCATATCATATCGTGTTTTGGTAGACATGCTATGGGGGCTGTACTGTACAAACTTGTATTTTAAATACTCTGATATAATATTATAGTTATATTTTTTTGTGTGAAAGGACGGCGTTTGTTATCAAATTTATTCATAATATTTAATCGTAATCTAAAAATAAGTTTTTATTCAATAGTCAAAGTAAGAATGTTTTTTGGCATTTTTTGAAATCATTGACGGATCAACCTAACTGGGTCGTAATTTAAATTTTCATTAATTAAGGTCGATTGAAGTTTTAAAGTAGACCCTTTACACGGAGCAGAAATTCAAAGATAACAATATTTTGTGAAGATCACAATCCATTCGTGCCGTTTATTAAGTCATAAATTTGTTCTTTTACTGGCTTCTTCTTTTAAGTGTTATAAATATATTATACCTATAGGGCTACTGGCACATTGGCACGCTACAATGCTAAAAATCTTTCCTCTCTGTATTTTGACGCATGTTTCACAAGCTATTCAATTATTTTGTTTATAGAATGTTACATTTTCATATTTAAAACCTCTCTTAATTCATAGGTACTTATAACACAGGTAACAATCATCATCTACTCTACTTTTTGTCTTGGATTATTTTCACACTTAGCACATAGTCATCAACATACACAAATATGAAGCCAAGTTTTAGCCATTTGAATACGTACTAAAAGATACGGGAGCATTTAGTTATTAAAGGCTTTTATTGAAATTAAATATATATACTACAGATCATCCCCCCTCCCCCTGTCAGCGGACGCACCCACATTATGTACATTTGAATATCCACAGTAAATATTTTATTATTACAGCGATCTATCCTCGTCTCATTTGAAATGATCCGTTACGTCCACAAATTTATGATAAAATTGCGAATAAAAAGCTATGAGGTGGCCAGCAAAGCAGCTAACTCGAATTTATCGAACACCATTTGTATGTTATGAACGTTATTGATTATTCATCGTATCAATTGACTACAAATTTTCCGTGTAATCGCCATTTATTCGAATAAATATAAAACACACTGTTTTACGAGCAATAATAGTTTTAATAGAAAAAAAAATCTAGGCTAGTTTTACAACCAGCAACAACAATGCGTGCTGGGACTACTCCCAGATCACATTATTGTTAACTACAAAGTATAAACTGTTGTAATCAAATGGTTTTTCGCAGTTTGCTATGCCATACATAGCCTAGACATTTTCAATGATTTCATTTGATGTGTAAATTGGGCTGTTAGTGTACTTAAATAAATAAACCGTACGGACGGTATGTAATAACTAAATAACAGTAAGTTTAGGTTAGGGACAAATAAAACATATACGTTTTTTTAATTTGGCATCTAAAATAAAAACACCAAACTTACGAGTTCGTACAGAATAAGTTAATTTTATTTAAAAAATAAAAACCGACTTAAAAAAACTAAAACGCTAAAAATAATCTTAGATCTAAGATTATTTTTAGCGTTTTAGTTTTTTGAAGTCAGTTTTTATTTTTTTAATAAAATTAACTTATTTCATCTATTTTAGTAATAAATCCTAATTAAAACAAATCTTACGAGTGCAAACTTAATTTAACTGCTGATCACCGGTTTCATTTCCTATTTTTCCACCTTTAGGGGTGAAATTGTTTTATTATAGTATCTTTGAAGTATAAGCTATTCATTAAAAAAAGAATCATCAAAATCGGTCAACATTTAACAAAGATATTAGATAAGATAGATACTAAAATCATTGGCGCGGTACGGAGTTCATGCAATGTTTGATGATTTTCTTATAGATCCCATCATCAGAATTTAACCAAATTTATATGGGACCATTCTGAAAGTATTACCTTTCAAACAAAAAAATAATTATCGAAATCGGTCAACGTAGTAAAGAATGATCGCTGAACATACATAAAAAAAAGATTCCAACGAATTGAGAACCTCCTCCTTTTTCGAAGTCGGTTAAAAATCAATAGGGTATTAAGTCAAATTTTTCGATTCCGAGCTATTTATAATGGTTGTGGTTTAATAGAGTAGCCAAATGTAAGCGTATGTGTTCAATAATACTCGTACGAACAACTTTTTCTTTGAAGTCAACTTTGTAATCGCGGTTTTTTTTTGTTTTGTCCATCCAAACTAAATTTCTACCTCGATGGTAATGTATTTTCAACCGACTTCAAAAAAGGAGGAGGTTCTCAATTGAGAACAATCAGGCGAATTTGACTGTATGTTTTTTATGTATCTATGTTACGCGATTTTGGAGTCGGTGCAAGCTGATCAGAGTTTGAATGTTTTCGCTGCACCGATTCCAAAAGTAATGAATTAGGTAGGTACTTACCTACGTGTTAATATTATTTTTAGCTATTCAGTGTTTTGAAGTCGGTTTTAGTTTTTATAATTTTTCATGATTTCAATGTTAATTCCGTAGTAAAAGTTGTTTGTATAGATGGCCACATTTGCCTCCAAAACCACATTCTGTATATGTATTCAGATTATAGATTTTTGTTTACATTCTGCTAAAATAGTAAATTCTAAGAAATTGTTTATAGTATTATTACGTAACGCATTAAACAATAGCTTTTTCTTTTAACTTGATGCGATATTGTCTGTCCATATACAGAGTGTAACGAAAAGGTGAAATAAAACTTTAAGGGGTTATTCTACGGCTAAATTACCTACATCAACTTTTTCTATGGAACCAACATCGAAATCTCAAAAAAAATTGACGTTTCCATACAAACTGATGCCAGCTGGTCGCTATGTCGTTTTAGTATGGGAAAGTGTTTTTTTTTTTTTTTGCGAATTCGATGTTGGTCCCATAGAAAAAGTTAATGTACTTTAGCCGTAGTATAACCCCTATATTTATTGCATTCTATAATGTTTTATTATTATAACCCCTTAAAGTTTTATTTCACCTTTTCGTTACACTCTGTATATATTTTTAATAGGTGAAATAGTAGTTACTTAAAATAAAATTTGAGTTATTACTTTTAAGCCTGTGTTTATTTTAAGCATCCTTGGGGTAGGACGCTTAATGAATACTATAACACAGTAATAAATTTAAATGTAAATTTAGTTACAATGGTAAGAATGTTCTAACTCTAAATGAATCTAAAAAAAACTAAAACTGAAGCCTTCAAGTAGTTTTATTTACGATTTACAGAAATCAATGTCTTTACAACGTCATTCTAATCAGGCCATGGCCAGGCCAACATAGAAACTATTTTAGTTCTATCAAATCAACATTTAAAGTTTTACGATTCTACTATTTAATGAGAGTCGATAGTGAATAGTTGTTGACAATTCACGCCTCATACAAGACGAAGTTACCAATGAGAAACAATTGACTCAGAACTAACTAGGTTAGAGTAGTGTACATTACGAGTATCAAGCAACTAAGTATGTTTGATTCTAACGTCATTTACGTTTACGTTTCACGAATATTTTTTATTTCGTTTTTTTTTTTGCATAAGTATGGATCCAAGGAATAGAAATGCGCTTTGTAGGTTGATAGGTTGATATCAGTAGATACTTTGTTTTTAAAAATGCAAATTAACTAAAATTGACAGCAAGTTAAAGTTGACCTCAAAGGACGAATCCTGAGACCAAATTCCCGTAATTTGACAGCAGTCGCAATCCGGTGTCGATCCGCTCCCAGTAACATTACGATCACAAACCGAATTTAAAAAAAAAAAATGCAATTATAGTTGGCAATGCTACTGAAAATGGATGAAACCAAATTTAGATTTTTTTTGCTCTCTTTTTAGTCGTATTGTGATATTTTTTGGTAGTTTTACGTAAAATTCAAAATTTACGAGAATACCGTTTGTGATCGTAATGTTACTGGGAGCGGAGCGACACCGGATTGCGACTATTGTCAAATTACGGGAATTGGGCCTCTGTTTCCGCAGTCAGACTAGTCAGGGGGCAATTTTACCCGGAATTTTCAAATACAGCCTGCTGCAACCTCGTTCACTAATGTAAATGGATGTGAGAATATTGAATATTAACAAATAACAACTTTTACTATGGGAGCAACATCGAAATGTCTAGAAAATCTTTTTCCATTTTAAGCCTAGGTATACAAGGTGTAATTGTGATAGCGCAATACCTTTTACTGGGGATCTACTGCTGAAATACAGCAACTTTTTCTGCGGAAACAACATTAAAAAAAAAACGCTTTCTTCTCTATACTAAAGATGACATTAGTTTGTGTAGAAAAGTTTTTAAAAAAATTCGATGTTCGTCCTATGGAAAAAGTAATTTTCCAGAATCATTCCCTAAGAGGTGTTGCGTTATTAATTATTTTGATTTTGATAAAATTGCTCGTTGTATACAAAATACTCATTTTCCTTAGGGGTATACCTACAAATCTAGTATGCATTTGTGGCGCGTTCGCCAGGTCTGTACGCACTTTGAAAACTATATCTAATATATTTTTTACACGATTTTGATTTTGACCCCCTAGTAGAATTTGTCGAGACAACAGTTGACATAATTTCAAAGAATACATGACTTCATATTCTACATGTAGAACAAAGCTAATCGTTTCTGAACTTTGTCAATCTGAAAATATATGGAACACCACCAACGTACAGTCTGGCCTCTTACTATGAGCTCTTCAAGTCATGCCTTGCCAGCCAAGCCTGCCTTCCCCGCCTTTTTTCGTACTTTCATAGTGTGAAAAAGCAAAGCAGTTCGAATGCAGGTCTGCCTTAAGAGCTCAGTAATGGCGCAGAATACGCGTTAGTGTTTTATTTGTTTTACTTCTAGGAATTTTAGAATCTCACTTGTATGTTACACAGGTGTTCTCAACGACGTGGGCTCGTTCTTCGACTCTCTGCGTGACAACCTGGAGGCCCTAGCCTCGCTATCCCCCCAACAAAGGTCCAATCTGTTCCAGGATCCGCCTTCAGTCGTCCATGCTCCTTCTTCTGGTAAGTGCAAGAGGTTGTCAACATATAGGTACTATATTAATAACATAAGGGACCGTTGAGAAAATAATTATTAGTAAACATTTTTGTGGCATTGTTGTTCCTGTATGATGAAGTAATAACGCTGAAACACTGTTTGTATGGTTTTTCTATTACATTAACTTTAGTACCACGAGTAGTAAGTTAAGGTACCTCCTACTTTAAATATGTAGCCGACTTAATATAATGTAGACAGTATCAAATAGGTGATAGTGGGAAAAAATCCACTGACGTAAACTTATGTATGAAATTCTTTTGAAAACTTCATTAGTTTCGTCAAAATGAAACCTGTTAAATCAGGCCAAGCGAACTTACTGAAACGCACATCAGCGATAAATCGTTAACTAAGTATAGTCGATCCTGTGGGAAATTTTAAGCAATAACTGAAAACAACGTCATTTGTATTTTAACTTTGAGACTTCGCATGTGGTGATATTATTTAAAATAAAATATTTAAATATGCCTAACCTGTGTGAAATACAAAATACCCTACCTACTAATTAGTAATTATATTGTGAAAATACTACAAAATTACTTTAATAAATAAAAACATGGTAACAATCACTGGAAAAATTCTGCTCCCTTGACTAACTAACTAAAGAAAACAATTAAGAAGGTGTGCTTTTGAGTGAAGACCTCTAAGACAGCAAGAAACAAAATAACAAAAGATAAACAATTTGAATACACGTCTTCTACGATACAAAACCTAAAGAAAAAGAATATAAGAATGCGAGCATGGAAGGGTTTCTCTACAAAACACCTAACTTTAAAGGTTAAACTTGAAAAACTTGAAAACAAAGACTTTGAATACAAAACACAAACAACACAAGCTTGGGAGTCGCAAAACTTTGTGAAACGTGGTTTAAACGTCTAATGATTTAAAAAAATAGCGCTTTAAAGTTAGGTATTGTCACACACACCTTGTATATCAGACAACGCGTCCTACGGGAGATGGACAGACAGCTTCTAATTAAACTTTCTTATTGAACGTAGGTGTCCTGTTGTAGGCCGGTAGAATGAGACAAAACATTCTTCAATACTCAATACTAAATTATTTATTGCGTTCCATAATGTACAGATAGTAGATGGTATACAATGATAAAGAAACAAAAAAAGTAAACCGAAACCAAAAAACTAAAAAGCTAAAAATAATATAAACATAGGTAAGTACCTAATCAGTTACTTTTGGAGTTTTTAGTTTTATGAAGTCGGTTTAAATTTTTTTTAAATCAATTTACTTTATTTTATATATTTTTCAATATACCATCTTTAAAATATAAGCTATTCAATAAAGAAGGAATCTTTCTTTATTGAACTTGAATTGAAAGAACCTTTAAACAGCTTTGCTAGTTTATTAGTAATCTTACTGTTTCCAAAAATAAAACCTTGGAATCTTAGCTTGAAATGCTTAGTATTAAATAATATCATATTCAAACTATTTTTGCATTAAAAGTTTAGTTAAGAAAGTATGCCATTTTTTATTAATTAACTAAAGAAAAATCTGGCTGGAACAATTTGGTTTTTTCTTTGAAATTAAACAAACTTTTTATGGTACTATATTCCAAACCACTCGAATAACATTTAACTATCGAATTAGAAATAACTACAATTATAACTTTTTGTAGTTCATAAAGGTATATTATGTAGTTCGAAATTGACAACAGGTAACTTTGGTTTAAAACAATACCTGGATTTTTATTTTACTCTACTCTCGTTCAAATATTAATGTGAAAGTAGTAGAAATACATTGTTCTATGTTATTTGATTGTAAGTAGACAATTTTGATTTAAATTAACTTGTTTTACTTTCTCTTAATAATTGTTTAAGGAACAAAGGCAAAAGTTTATCATTGTAATTGCTAACAGGAAACGTATTTAAATCAACTCAGAAATGTCTACTGTGTGTACGGAAGTAATGTTAAGAGGACATTTTCCTTGAGCCAGTAATTCATAGAATGCAAATCAGTTTCTTT
The DNA here is from genome assembly GCA_963576865.1 of Anania hortulata. Lineage (NCBI taxonomy): Eukaryota > Metazoa > Arthropoda > Insecta > Lepidoptera > Crambidae > Anania > Anania hortulata. The sequence continues at coordinate 8,278,007 of OY756400.1, forward strand.
CGCGGGCAAATTCTTCCCTTGTCCTTTAAGAAGTGATATGAACTTTGGATTGGGTTTTTATTACTTTTTAGCACTGTTCTTTGAGATTAGAGATTTTTTTAGGGTTTAGTATTTCAACTTAGTGTGATGTGGTTGTTGTTTAAACTTAGTTCTAACAAATAACAATAAAAACGGTCAAATAGGGATCCGTAGAGCAAATTAAGTGAGCCGTGTACTGACTAATAACGTCTAGCGTGAAGTTTTGTGTGAGTGTGGGTTACATACTTAAGTAATATTCATCTTAAAATAAAATCCTTTGTTTTTGTTTGAGCCACATGGTAACCTACGTATTGCGCTACTATTTTATAATAGCGAATAAAGCAGTTACAAAGAGTCTCAAGGAAATTACATTTTAAGTTAAATTATAATACTGCCAGCTCTTCAAACAAATAATAACGTGGGTTAAATGTATTATGTTCTTTACATTTTTGTAATTAAAACACTGGCATAATCAGCCGAATATATATCAAAGAGTTAAAGAGGCTATTTACCCTAAATGTTAAATTTTCGCCAAACAAAATTTTGTGTTTAATAATATTTGTACAACAGTATTTCCCGGCCGGCCCAGACAAAAATATTCGTAGGTCGAGAGATGTTAGTGACCTTAGCGCTATCATTGAACTCTACGTAGTGAGAATGACAATTAAGGCCAATTAAGGTCTTCCTACAGTTACTCACGTCCATACTAATGCATCAATCACTTCCAGGATACTTGTATGACATGGATCAGTTAGTTGAAAAACTGCGTCATCGTAGTTTTTACTTGTCCTTGTCTTTGCCAGTCGAGATGAATCTAAATTATAGTCACGCAGTTGGGTACCTAGCCAATGTAGATTAACCATCGCCCACTGCTGGACAAACGCTTGTCATAAGCAGTAACACAGTCCCAGTCTCTCCCCAGTCTACCTACATGCATGTCAAACTTAAATTAATTGATAGACAATGCGTCAAGATCGAAGAATCGGTGGAGCCCGGGACTCTGCGATAAAGGCTGTACTACAGATTTTTATAAAATCTACAATAGGCACAAACTCTCACATTGCTGAGTAGTGTATACTGCATTATATTTCCAGTAATTAACTTGATAACTAGACTTCGCTCCGGTCACATTCCATCCAGAAAGTTTACCTTTTTAATGGGTATAGCACCATCTCCTTTTTGTGAAGAATGTAGTATTATTGATGACGTCTATCACGTTCTGATGGAGTGTGTACGGGGCGAGCAACATAAAAGGCAGTTAATGCACTATAATGGTACGATGTGTAAGATTGGCAGTTGCAATAGCATACTGGCTGATCCTATGTCAGACGAGGCAATAGCCTTGCACAGATTATTTAAATTAATTAAGAGTTAACTCTGGTATTGTAGTAAAATTGTATTTGAATAACTTTAAAGTTGGGCTATGATGGAGCGACGTAGTCAATTTTGACAAAGCTCCTTAAATAAAGAAAAAAAAAACTTGACTAATCTCTTGTGAGAGAAATAAACGTTTGATTTGATATTTTTTTTGGAGGCGAATCGCCTCGTCACGCACGGTAAAGGCGTCTCAAATCCCTACAACAATCTCTATCCCCAGCAAACCTGGCATTCTGCCAAACCTGGGATTACAAGTCCAGATCGTCTCACCACCTTCTCCTTGGCCTACAAGTTAACCGGTTTCTGGCCGTAGGCAGCCAATGAGTGGCCATTCCTATAATGCATCCTACAAACATGGCCAGCCCACTTCTATTTCAGCTTAGCAAGCCTAATACAGCACTGTAATTATAACTTAATTATACCCACGTCATCACGTAACGCCGCTTTTAATACGACATGGTTTAGCGACGTAGATAGATGTTACGTAGGCGTCACCCTAGACTCTTATAGTGATAATTAAAAAATAGCCTTCAAAATTACGCATTGCATTATATTTATATAGGTAGGTAGGTAAAACATGATTTAACATGCGTGTTACATAAATAAACGACTCAAATCCACCCCTGGTTGCTAAGTTGCTTAGGTACTCGCGTTTGCCCTCGGGTATTTATTTAGAAAGCCTTACTTTTGCCCGCATTTTTTTATTTATTGTATCATTATTATTAAACATTGCGGCACCTTACGCCCCGTTTTGTAAAATAATACAGTTTACCCAATCTATTTTAGGTCTTCATAATTTTTATTAGATTTTCTAATTCGAGTTTCTTTAGATTTTATCTAGTGGATCACTAAAATTATATTGATAGAACAAAACCGTTTTAATATTAATATCCTGAATTTTATTTACGGTGTTAATAGATACGATCAAAATGATAGAATAAATAGAAATGGTAAATAAAATTAATAATAATACTTACTGACATGTTTTTTTTTTGTAACGTTAAAAAAATCCTAACGTATCTACATCACCCCCATAATGCTCAGTGATATTTTGTAGTTTTCGACTTGTGATTGTTTTTTTTTTTTTTTTTGTTTATAGGACTTTAAAGAATTCAAAATAATGACGGAAAAAATACACATTGTTATTTTAACCTGCAAACGATACTACGATAAGTCCAACAAATATAAATAAATATTTATAAGTCGGAAACTAAGATGAGAGAAAACAATTTGTTACCAATTAATAGGCCTAAATTAAGTACTTTTACGTGCCAATTTTTTTATACCCTACACTGTTTCGGGACAATATTGTGGGCTAGCGCCGAGAAGATGTGGCAGCGCAAGAAACTCAGTCACTGTTATCAGACTCTTATGAAATAGTATGCTCACAATAAAATAATCTAACAAGCATAGATACCTACATAATATGTACCTGTGCGAGTAGAGCAGTATTTAATACCAGACATTTTTGTCATTTATATAGTCAATAGCATGCGATTAAAATTTAAATATGGGTAGTTCACAAAGAGACTGTAAATCTGTTAAAAAAGCGATTACATTTTCCGATGAACAAATTAGTTATTTAATGCAGTCTGAAATTTGGGATTGGGACGGCAAGTTTATCTTTATTCCGGGTATTAAAATTATGTTTGTCACTTTCCTTACGGACTAGATGCAGGTTTTTGCCAATGCACACAATATTTTTTTAAATGAATTGAAAAGTCACTGTAAGTGTATTAATTTCCTTAAACAGTAATTTTAACGAGTCACGGGCTTTAAGATTAATGGTAAATTACCGATGTACAGCTCTCTTTTTTAGTACAAAAATAGATTAATTATCTCCTGCTGAGCCCCATAAAACCGCCATTTTGTGCAGGTGGCGGCGGCGGCGGGAGCGGCATGAGGCGACTGCACGCGCTGCGACCACTCAGGCCCACTGGCAACATCAGGTGGGCAACCTTACTTACCTTTTACATTGCTTAATTACACAAGGTGCAGGTAATTTAAATAACGCGAAATCTCTTAGAGGCCCTGGTGCACAGATACTTGTTCTATGGGACTATTTCGATGTGCACATCGGAATAGCAAAAAAAAATTACTTTCATAGTAAAGGTTACTGGAAGCGGATCGACACTGAATTGCAAATGATGTTAAATTACGAGAACTTTGTATGCAGAATGTTTGCCTATGAAATGATGTTTGAGCAACAGAATCAGCTCTTAAGAGGTTTTGCGTTATTTGAATTACACCTTGCACACAAGATAACTTCCTTTTAAATGGTGGTCCTACTGCTGAAATACAGCAACTTTAACATCAATTACATTAAAATCGCAAAAATCCTTAGAATCAGAAAAATCACCCTCTAAACGTAAGGGTAATTTATAGTTTATTCTGCGTACGGAAGATAGCTTTACAAAGAATCGTTGTACTTATCATAATTTAAGATTATTTATGTCAATTATTATTCTGCTAAAAAAACTTCGTATTGGAAGTCAAATCAAACAAGTAATAATTATAAATAAATACTAAGTAAAAAATGGTGGCGTACCTAACGCAGGGTTTATATTTAAACCCACCTTTACTAGCAATCGTGTGATCAGATAACAACAATCGAACAATATCATCATAAAAAGTATTTCTCTGCGGACAGCGTGTATTGTTGAAACTTTTTACAGCAACACGAATTATCTACAATGTTTTTTCACACAGCAGAACTAGTTTCTGTCTGAGATAAGTAGGCGAGACACGAAAAAAACTAAATAGTGTTTTCCTCATATATTTTCGCAATAAAAACATTTTACTGCAAAGTTTAAACACTAATTTAACATCGAATAACATAGGTATAGCTACAAGTTTTTATACTTTACGGTCTAACCGAAATAATGCTCAATATTTTTAGAGGTCAAAGAATACCTGATAAGGATCTTCGTTAAGAAAATAAACATAAGTAACCTAAATACATATCTTTATGAATTAATACTTATTTATTGTTAATAATGGTTATTAACGTATAACGCCATTTATCTATGAATGAAAATCTACGCTTAGCGACATTTGTGGTCATCTCGTAACCAAAAGAATTTAGAGATGAGGTTATGCGTAAAAAAACAACTTCTATAATGCTTAAGTAATGTAATTAAGAAAAAATATTTAAACATGATAAGGATCATGTTACTTGAAGTCTAGAAATATTGAGCACTATTTCGGCTAGACCTTATACAGGATTATTTTAAAAACATCAACAACCCCTATGGTGTGATTCTGGTGCTCAGTAAAAAGAGAAAAATAGAAAATCCATTTTTGCTGTTATCTTCAATACAAGTACCTACATATGGCCGAAAATAGGCGATACCACTTTTTTTTAGGTTCCTTGACGTCTTTTCAGTCAGACGACAGATGTGGTCTTGCCACTTTGGAGGGAGTCGGGTGTTCAGAAAGAACTTCGATGATAACTGGTGTGGAAGTTGAGCTTGACCTTTCTTCGCCTCGAATGTCGTAGCTTTGAAGCTATAAAACCATAGCTGTGGTCCATCACGCCAGAATGGTGGTATTCTCAGCGAAAGTGAAAACTTCGCGACTTCCGGTGGGCTGGCTAGATTCCAGGCTTCCTCCATATTTTCAGCTTATTAGGTAGCCATTACAAGTTGTTTTCTTGCCTGCAAGCGGTGACCCCGCACAATTAAGCGCAAATAAGAAGCAATAGGTTATATTGAAAAATAGGTATCTGGTATTTAATTTGGTGTATAAAATTAATTTTACCTGAACTTATGGTCATTAAACTCTTTTTGGCCTGTCCATTATTTACCCAACTAACCTGTTATTATAATAAACGTATGTAACAAACAATTTTTGCACAAAAATCAGTCTAAAATATTGTTGTACGTAGATCTTACAACCGCAGATCGTTCGTGGAGGCGGACGGGGGGTATCCAGGGGCCAACCACCACGACCCGGGGCTGCTGTGGACCGGCCTGGGCCGGTAGGCTGGGCCGCGACAGCTTCCATTACGCCACCAAACGCCCCACTCACCTAACCCTCGAGCCGGCCGACGAAGGCTACAATGGGCTCAGACCACCCCAAGTCAACACACGTTATGCAGACCTGAAATATAAGAGTATCCAAGACCTCGCTTCCTTACCCGATCTCATGTTAGCGTTACAGGAATATTGTTATTGAATGTCACTGTTTTAGTAATAAGACTTCTGCGTACTGGCGATTTATGTCAATAATAAAGCATCAAATGTCTTTGATTTTTCAAATTATTACAATATAGGTTTAGCATTTTATCTCTACCGAATGTATTATGTGTTTTTAGACTGAAATAAAAGCCAATTTAATCAGTAAAATCAAAATCTATTGGCCAGACGTAAGAAGTAAACCATAATAAAATATCTTTAAACTAGTTATATGCTAATTATTTATTATTCTAGTCAAATAATATCAACGGCATAAAAAGGCTCTAAATAAATGACAAAAAAAATGTTCCTTTAATGTGTTAAGCTAAATTAATAAATATAAAGCATGTTCCGTCATAAATGGCCAATCTGTAACTGATGGTAGGACGCAAGAGGTATGACTGACCGCTATGTATATGTATATAACAAAAAAACTTTTTTTTTTTCAATTATTTTAGAGTTCTCTCGTTTTGCTTAGATTTTTTGTACAGTGCACCTGTACATAAGTGGCAATTATTATTCTAAGTTTCGAAAATAAATCCTTTTAGGCCAATCGAATTATAATTAGCTTGGAAATCGTTTCATTTAGTCCTAAATGCGTGTAATCCAAGTTTGCGCAATCCCAGGAGGTGTGTATAATTTTTGGGAGCTACATTTTCGCTCTTTTTTCAGTTTTTTGCTTGTAGCTCGAAAACGGTACGTCCGACGGAAAATGACATTCTATTCAATATTAAAGAAGGTTAAGTAAATTCTAAATCTAAAACTTTAAATTTCATTCTTTTCTTCTTTTAAGTTCATTGGTACAGCCGAAAACAAAATTTTTAGAACTAAATGAATAGTTATTTTAAAACGATTAATTTAATTAATTCTTCAAAAAATAAACTGATTTGATTGGTCTTTTTTGTATTTTATGGGAAAAAATACTGGATTGAGCTACCTTTGTACATTACACATTTAATTTCTGAAGCTAATTCATGTTGAATGGAGATTATAATGATAAAAAAGTTGAGATTGCTTGTTTTATTTTATAACTTGCTGTAACACAGTTACCTTTAACTTGAACAAAAGCCTTTCCGAAAGTACAGGTTTTGCAAATTGTATTCCATTGTTTCTGTTTATTTTGTGCATGCTGAGGCCCAATCCCATCCCAAAACATTAAGATTAGAAACAGTATTCTCGATACCTCAAAAAACGCAATTATAGTACGTCATATAGTAATATGCGACTGAAAAGTGAAGAATTGATTAGAGGAAACATGAGATTTTTTTGTCCCATTTTCAGTCGCATAACGAACGTTTTGCTCAATTTTACGTCATTAAATGTTCACGAGAATACGGTTTTTGACAGTAATGTTACTGGCACACTGCATTGCGACTTCTGTTAAATTATAGGAATTGGGCTTCGTTGATCCCTTTGTCATATTAAATGTAGATTTTACATATAAAATACCAATATGTTGAGAAATGTTGTTAAGTACCACTGCCAACTGTACAACGTACTGTAATTTTTGTCTGAAATAAATATATTCTTATTCTATTCTTACATTTATTCAGAAGTAGAAATTTCGATTTGCGATGAAATTTTGACTGTAGCCAGTATGAGTAGCACAGCATGACCACCAAAACACAATATGATATAGCGATTTATTGACACCACATAGATAGATATAGCCACCATGTTGAATCGCCGTGTCCGTGACGTCAGATGTTGTGACTGCTGTTTTGAAAAAAAAATTACATGGCGTCTATATCTATCATATTTAAAAAAAACTATTAGGACGTATATAAATCGCTATATCATATTATATCGTGTGTTGGTGGTCATGCTAGGGGGGCAGGAGTGTACAATATTTGATTATTATATCACCTATTTTGTGCAATATCTGATTTAACCAAAACCTAATGGAATGTTGTCTACTTAGTGGCCAGAGTAAGAAATCAGAAATCTCACTTTCAGGCTTAGTTCTAGGAAAGCTCTGGTAACTACCACCAGCCTAGGAGTTGGCCATTCATTACAGAAATTAAATTAGTAAGATTAAATGTACTTTTCTTTGTAAAACATGTTTAGGCAACCAAACACATGACGAGTAGGTACCTAGTAGGTAATTATTTTATTAAGACGGAATTATAATATCATTATATATTTTTTTTAAATGAAGTAGTTAAGTACTTTAGTCATCAAGTTAATATAACCGTTCAACATATTATTATTACAGCTTACAATAGAAAATACGATTCGTTTGTGATACATTTTTGACAAATCCTAAAACTTGACGAATTTGTATTATACGTTTTATTGCCAAATTTTAATGATTAAATCAATTGTACTGAATAAATAATATACGTGTATATATTCTAATGAAATCTGAGTTATCGATAAGGCACTGTAACGATTGTTATATTTCTAAATACAAGAATGTATTAAATTATAATTCTGTAATAATTGTCGTTCGATGTATGTAGCATTTAAGTGTGTTAATGTCGCAAATATTTGTGAAATTAATAATACCTTGATATTGCTGATGTGTTTTACTTAATCAACACCTAACCAGTAATTAATAACATCCAAATGTAATAGGGAAACTAAGGACCTTTTTCAAATTCGTCAAGTAGCTCTTAATTGACGATTAAAATATAATGCGATTGATTATTATATACCATTCAGTATATACATTAGGTACCGTAAGACTACCACCCACAAGGTGGACAGACGACCTGGTAAAGGTCGCAGAAAGACGCTGGGAGCAGACCGCTTCTAACCGGCCAATCTGGAAGTGAATGGGGGAGGCCTAGGTATATGTTCAGCAGTGGACGTCCTATGGCTGAAATGATGATGACGATGATGACGATGATAAAAATCAGGAAAACAGACGATATTCTTGAGTTAACCGTATTATACTTTAATCGTCGTTTTTAATTGACGATCGTGAAATTGGCCCTCAGAGAATCGACATACTTACCTACCTAGCAAGCAAAGGGTGCGCGCATAAAAGACAAAGACGAACTGCCACAGAATAAATAAATAATCAAAAACTACAAACTCTTACACGAATCTTAGGAAACTGCTAAACGATTCTTGGACTTTAGTTGAATTGGAATTCTATAAACGTCAAAAATAGGTCTTCTGACGCTACGAGCGCTTAGCCGCAGTCGATCGCCATGCCACCGCTTGGAACCATATAGCTGCCACCTTAATTTGAACTTTATGATCTTGAAATAAGATCATAAAGTAATCAAAATACAAAAACTGCTGGATGCCATGATTTGCGTCTAACGTTTCAGGAAACAACACAGCATCCCGTTTAAGGATGCTGCAAATAACCGATTCAGTGACTTATTTCAATTAGTTTTTTTTCTATTATGTCATATTTTGTCTTTGTTTAGAAAAAATCTGAACTTAATAATGTTACCTACTTATTACATATGCGAAAAGACTTTTTCCTAGACCTTAATTAATTTTTAAAAAAATCATGTTAGTTAATTAACCTATTTTTTATACATAACTACTGATAGATAGTTGCCTATCTATTAAGCATTAAGTTACAGTTAATGTTTACAAAAAGTTGCATAATCTAAGCTGTCTTATCGCCTTATGCATCGATGTAGAGGACAATTAAAGGGAAAAGTTAAACTTAATACTTAGTAAATTTAGAAAAAAAATCCATCTGTGTGCATTATTTCATCCAGAGCCGATTAGTCGATTATAGGAGATTGAGAAACTTTTATATTTATAATTTTGTGAGAGTCTGAAACTACAATCTTGTTACGACATTTTATTAATCTCGCCAAAATTACGGGGATCAGCCAACATAGGCCATGACGTATGGCGGTAATCATCCCGAATTGCTTATTAGTTATTTACAAGGCACAATGGGCATTCGCGCACAAATTGGACACTTACTAACAGGCCGACACGTAGGTAAGCACACCTACACACAGTTCCTTAGAGGCAACTTACAATGACGTAGTAAAGTAAGATACGAGTATCATGCTATTGATGTAGGTACGCAAATCGCAGGGCATGAATGAACTCCCACACTTTTTATAGGAGTTCTGGGAAGTGCTAAGAATATCTCAGTACGCGTTTCGAGTGTCAGGTAACACCTAATTTATCATATTAACTTGGATTCAATTGGAATTCCAAATAAATGTCAAAAATGTTGGAAACTACCTTGTAGATCATATTACCATTCGATCTCATGAGTTTTGCAAACGTGAGAGTTATTTCAAAACATACATAATGATCATTACAGGTACACAGTTGTATTTATGATTTATGAATATAATAACATTTGCATTATGGAATCGTCCAGCGTAATTCCTTGCTATTAGAAGTGCCTTGTTGAATCAACGATCATTATTTATCGATTATTATACGACCATTAACCAGGCTGCAAAAGTATAAATGTACTACTACTTATCTAACGATCAGAATGATATCGGAAAATATTCTAAATGATACATTTTCAATTTTCTAAAGTCAGCGTCGACTAACTGATTATTTTTTTTAAATGAGATTGATTTATGTATAGGCGTTAAGCTTATTTAGAATCATCATCATCATTAAGTGCCATCTTCTTACAAATTTAGAGAACAGTATGTGAAATCGTAGGCGATCGCTGACTAGGTCTTTGATTTCTCTGTAACAGAGGACCGTCCAATCTTTGATGTCGTCAAACCATTTGCATTTTTGATGTCCTGGGTCTCTTTTTACTGGTATTTTCCCCTCCAGAATCAGTCTTGGGAATTCACACTACGCACCTCTCTGCAAATGCAACTTTCCTTTTCTTGATCGTGCACATGAGTTCCCTATTAGTTCCTTGCCGATGTGCAAGACCCTAACGTTAGAAATAAAACTTGTCCATATAATCTTAAACATTTTTTATCTTATCTTAAACATCATCCATATCTCAAATGCTTCCAACCACTTGCAGATTTCCTTTTTCAGGACCCAAGTTATACAACCATACGTAACATGTTAACCATACGTCAAATCTGCTTACACGGAGTCTGATATCTATAAGTAAATAAAATACGTACCTAAATAGATTGAAAAGGTCTAATAAAATAATTAGGTAGTATGCTACTAATAAAGCTCTTAAGGTACTAGGGCATATAAACATACCAATATCTTGTTAAAACCCAGCAGTATCGTGCGGCGGTACCTTTCTAAACTAGGTAATTATAATCTATATATATAAAAAACAAAGTCGGGTTAGTTACACCATTTATAAGTCAAGAACGGCTGGACCAATTTCAAGAAATAAAAGATCATACCTTTTATTTGTTGAATTTGTCTCCGTCCCGAATAGCAGAGTAACTATAAAAACACGAAAAATATCACGAAAATAATTTATAAAGTGGCGGTACGAAGTTCGCCGGGACAGCTAGTTAATAATAAATTTACACAATGTAGGTATCATCATTTCAGCCATAAGACGTCCACTGCTGAACACAGGCCTCTCCCAATGACTTTCATCGGGGGGAATTGCCAATACTCGCCATGCTTGGCAGGCGGGTTGGCGAGCGCAGTTTTTCATAAGTTTTCGCAAGCAGACGCTGCTGCTCGTCTCGTGCTACAGGAATAGGCTAGTTTCCTGGGTCAAAAAAAGATTATTCTATTTAGTCCGTCAGTTAGATTATCAAACAATATTGGACCTATATTTTGTCTTTTGTCAATCTTTGATGCGCTTTATCTTTGTCAAAATGATGAAGATAAAGCGCATCAAAGTGAGCACGTGACGTCACTCCTTGCTAAAAAGTGTCGCAAGGCGTGACGTTACGCGGAACTTTAACGGGCTATATCTTTATAATTTTTTGTTTGATTGAAAAAAGAAAAAATACGTGTCCAATATTTTCTGTTAATCCAACTGATGGACTAATTAGTTTTTTTTTAGGAAACTAGCCCATTAGTCGCCTCGTACGACACGCCTCCTGTTGGCGGTGAGGAAGTGAATTCTTTGCGGCCGTCCCCACAGGGCACTGTACACAATAAGGCTATTATTTGTCCACATTTCTTGAAAAACATTCAAATGTACATTTGGCTTTTGGCATTTGGCTTACAATGTGACCGTAAAGATCGTGGTCAATTGCCGTCAATTTCCTTCAATAGTTGATAGACAGAAGCACACATCCTCATTGAGCACAATGATCGTAATAGCTGTTCAATGGCTCGGCCATTTCGGCTATTTTGGTGGTTCGATTGGTATCAACCGCCCTCGGACGAATATGGGTAAATAACAAGTTACGGAAATAAACTCCTACATACATAACGTTAGTACACTACTATCGATTGTCACCTTTTTTGGCACGATCCCAATGCAACTCCTAAGTAAGAAGCCTAAGTAACATAACACGATCAACTGTGAAATACGTACCGTTACCTTACAGAATCTCTTTTATGGTTAAATGAGAGTAAAAAGTAAACATAGAAAACTAAATTTTTACTTTTGCACTAAATTCTTATTATATCACAACAAGGCACAGGCCTCAATATACTCAAGTTAGTTTGGGCCCACTGTGAATGAATTGAAGAAGTGTGTGTTTAGCAAGACCTTACTGACAGATGTAATCAAGCTATAATACAGATAGTTAATATCAAGCCCTAATAAGAGCTATGACTAGGCTAACTGCTGAACCCAATAAAAATGAGCTTCACTCCGCCTCAATCGAAACGCATCATATTGGTTGTAGAAGTCACTCATAACAATCGCTCTACTATAATATCTAGATGTATTATTTTGTAATTGCATTGTGTACCATAACATAAGCAGTAGCAGTCACAAAATATTTTATCCTGTAAGACCAGTCTATAAAAATATTAAGCTCGTTCCTCGGTCAGTGAATAGGCAGGATTATCCGTAGTATCGCCGGTTAAACCAACCTACGTACACAATTTATACCTATAATATTCCACTATACGGCTCTTGTGGTGCGGTGCGGTGGATAATATTTAGGAAAACTTGGGACACATTCCTAAAACTTTATCATAATTAAGATTAATAATTAAATTTGTATCTATAAAACCAACATACAACTGACACCACATTGCATTCCTTGTGGTTTACGATTGGTAGGGCAAAGCCAGTAAAGCTAATATTTTAGGACGTGTTAAAGTGTCAGATCAATTATAAATGAGTTTTATCTTTAATGTGAATGTAGAAGGGTGGGTTATGACTAGGGATTGCAGTACCGGTACTGAAATCGAAATTGTATTTCCCGGTACTGGAGTAGAGATGGTACCGGGAAATACCGGGAAATTCGATACTTTCGGTACCAGAGAAAAAATGTGTTAAATGCTTGTTGTGTGTTAAATGAAAAGTTGGAAATAGTTTTAAAGAAGTATAAATCACAATACAAATCACTGAACCTAAGTATGTGTTTCAATTCATCATAATTATCATAATTTCAGCCACAGGACGTCCACTACTAAACATAGGCCTCTCTCATTGACTTTCAGATTGGCCGGTTGAAAGCGGCCTGCATCCAGCGTCTTCCTGCGACCTTCACCAGGTCGTCTGTCTATGTCTATATAATGGACGTCCTACGATGCGCTTGTCGGTATGCGGCCTCCATTCTAGAACCTTTCTGCCTCATCGACCGTCAGTTCTACGTGTTATGTGCCCCGCCCATTGCCCACTTTAGCTTTAGCTTCAGCGACTTTTGTTCGCTTACGGATGTTCTCATTTCTAATTCGATCTCGCAAGGAAACACCAAGCATAGCTCTTTCCAAAACACGCTGTGCGACCTTGAGCTTTCTTATGAGGCCCATAGTGAGAGGCCACGTTTCAGTTCCATATGTCATCACTGGTAACACACACTGGTTGTAGACTTTCGTCTTTAGGCACTGGGGTATATTGGACGAGAAGACGTTGTGTAGTTTCCTGGGCAGTGGTCCAGCCGAGTTGGATTCGACAATTGACCTCCTTCACAAAATTGGATCTACTTAACTGGATCACTTGTCCCAAGTAGACATTTGTTGACGATTTTGTGAGAGGAGCGCAACATGGGCATTCGACATGAGCTTCGTTTTGGCCATGTTCATCCGCAATCCCACTTGTTGGGAAACTCGACCAAGGCCAGCGAGCATTGTGCTAAGGTCTTCAAGCGATTCTGCCATGACCACAATATCGTCGGTAAACCGAAATCCTTTCTATTCTAGGAGCTTGAAAGCGTCTTCCAATGCAGCGGTGAACAGTTTCGGAGATATAACATCTCCCCGCCTTACGCCTTACTGCAGAGGCATCGCCTTCGTGCTCTGCTCCTGGACTCCGACCGACATAGTGGTGTTTTTGTATAAACACTTCAACACCTCGATGTACCGCTAGTCAATATGGCACCGCTGGAGAGACTCTCGGTCAAATCAAAGGCCTTCTCATAGTCCACGAACTCCAAGCATAGTGGCAAGTTATACTCCTCGGTCTTCTGAATAATTTGCCGCAGCGTATGGATGTGGACAGCTTAGGAACAACAAGGCGCCGGGTGATGACGGAATCACATCAGAGCTTCTGAATACGGGTGGAGCACCGGTACTGAAAGTCCTTCAGAGACTCTTTAACACCGTCTTGCTCGAGGGAATAACGCCGGAGGCATGGAACAGAAGTGTGGTGGTGCTTTTCTTCAAGAAAGGAGATAACACCTCATTGAAGAATTACAGTCCCATCTCGCTTCTGAGCCATGTCTACAAGCTGTTTTCGAGAGTCACGAATCGTCTCGCGCGTAGGTTTGATGACTTCCAGCCTCTCGAACCACCGGGTTCCCGACAAGGCTTTAGTGTTTCTATTATTGGCAAAAAAAAATCGTTAGCGCCTAGTCCGACATTCCTTCTGTCAAATAAAACGTTAGGTTTAAATCACCGGTGACTTAAATAGCATTTTCAGCCTGATAAAAGTTAAAAAATATTTAAATTAGTATTATATATAATTAAAAATATATATTTAAATTATAATTATTAAAAAATTATATATTTTTGTAGTACCGGAATTCCCGGTAAATGGATTGTGTTTTCCGGTACTGAGAGACGATGAAATTTCCCGGGAATTTCCCGAGAATTTTAGTACCAGGATTCCCGGTAGCAATCCTAGTAATGGAGTTGCACTTTGCATTTTACGCGGCCTGCCCGTGAGTGCGTGTAGTGAAAAGCGACGGCCGACATCAATGAGTATCGATAGGTACTGAGTAGTACTTTATACTGAGTTATTTAGTACAGTAAAGCCTCTTTTAGGCACGTATACAAGTCGAAAATATAGTTTAGCCCTTACACGGCTTCAGAGTCACCTTTGTTTGTTGCAATAAATACAGTTAATAAAAGACATGCAGTAAGTCCGAGCTAAAGTAGGTTGTAAGAGTCAATACGCTTCTTCAGTTTAATTAAAATTTATCTACCTAAAGATATTTTTTTTTTCATGAGCTCATTATGTGAATTTTGTACTTAGGTATGAGGAATTCAACAAGAGTTTAAGGTACTTAATTTAAAAAACGCATTTCTCCAAGATTGATTTCCTAAACTTTGGTGTTATGTTCAGAACGGCAAATTAGCGAAAGTTGTTACCAAAATAATAGTTTTAATTATATGAACCTGAACATAAAGTAACTAAATATTTCCTATTCCATGACTAAGTCTGGTACTAACTAAGTAAAATTTCAATTTTTATTCAAAGCTAATTTAAAAAATTACCTTTTTTGTAAGTTTATTTGTTTATTTACTCTTAAAAGTTCTTGCAGATTGTTGAAAATGTTATTTCAAATTGTAAACGTAGGTACTCTAGTTTAGGAGGTAGGAGTTTAGATTATAAGATCACAAAAAATTGGCCCCGAGAACTAATTCAAGACAGAAAACGTATTCTACCTGTTGCAGAGATGACTTCTTTGTTGCTAAAAGGCTAAGACCTTGTTTGTCCTACGGTTTTGTTTACATTTTATTCTGCGACGAGGGGTTTATTGTAAGCATCTTACAATCAGATCAAAGGGGTCGCAGGGGCAGACCGTCTCGTTTTTCCAGAGTATTATCCCGTTTTCCGGATTTTCATCGTCACAGAAGCCTGAAACAGCCCAAGGTAATAAGCTTACGTGTCATAAAGGTGGCTACTTGTTTTCTTAGGACGTGATGCAGGGCGGCCCATCAAGAGATTGTGTGATACTCGGATATATTTTATGATTACACTCTTTATTATAATAGACAGATGTTTTCTTTGTTGTGGTTGTATTATTGTTACCGTTATCATATTTAAGTGATGTTATTTAACGTGTAGATTTAATACTAATAACATAATGAGGTGAAGTTTATTTAAATTGGATGTAGCAAGTAATACGGTATTTTACACCACTAATCAATTGACATACTTTTTAAAATCTGTCTTAACGCTACTCTTACATATAATTTGTATGGCGATAGCAAACTATGACGTCACTGTTTACCTAACTCAACAGTTGGTCCGTTTGTCCTTTTTATTGATTTTGGAACAATTAAAAATCGATTTGTTCAAGTTGATTATAATGTGCTGGGTTATTAGGCCTAAAATAAGGTGACAGTTTTAATAAATCTTGTCTTAAAATTATTTAAGACTGGTGTAACTAGGTTTACACCATGGCTATTTGTCCTTATCCTTTTAAACCAAGAATGGATATTTCCTGAACTACTTAGAATAAGAATAAGAATAAAATAATTTATTCAGAAACCACACATAGTTACATCAAAGAAAAGTTAAAAATACAATTTTATCTATTATTATTTTATTATTTATTTCATTTTTCATTAAAATCTGAAAAGAAACACATTCAGAAAAGGAGGGAATAGGGATATTGACAATTTAGATGCAACTAATTATAATAATGTAGATGTCAATTTTTTTATGTGAAACAAAAATATTATTATTAGTCGCGGGTGAAGCCACGGTCACAGATATTATTCAAATAGCAGTGGCTGCTAAGGTTAAGGTGGCTTACTTTCTCAGGTCTAGTACTCGTCTTCACTCATTCATGCGTTTACCGTCGTTTGATTTCGTACATTTTCAACCTTATTTGCTGGGAAAAAGAGTTATGTATTACAGCAGGGAGGCGTGGAAGGCAAGTCTTTAAGAGCACGCTACAACAGCCGATTTGTCACAGGATGGCCGTTAAACGCTGGCTTCCTTTTACTTCAGGTCCAAGATAGAAACGATTGAGTATTAAAAATAAAAATCTTTTTATTTCAAACATTTGTATTACAAGTAGGACCTACTAAGTAGATAATAAATAGATAGTTACTACAAATTTTGGCTAATTATTACATTTCTTATCAGAAAGGCTAAAATTAATAGTTATTTAAATTTGGCTTCTGTAACTTAAAAAATGGTAGTATAAAACTAGTAGCGTTGTAGCCTCGTAGTATAGTATCGTAGCGTAAACGTAGCGCTTACATCAAACGTTCCGATTTTCCAATCGCCGACTTTTGTGAAAGAATAATCAGTATTTGTTTTCATTCATTCTATGAAAATATAACATTTGTTTAATGATATTCCGTCTTAGACCACACTCGTGTCATGTCGCATGCCCAGGCACGCTGGCCGACTCATGCCTTAGACTCGCACTTCTATGAAGTCCTGACATATATCTTGCACTACCTCATACAATTTTAAAACTACTAACACGAAAATAAACCTTATTCCGCCAAACACAATGTACAAACTTGAAGCAAAAAGCATTGCATTATGTAGTCGAATAAATTTTTGTAGATAATCGTTTTAAATAATAAAAGGTTAAACGTTTAAGAAGGAAAGGTCCAATTTAATCTCGTATAATGTGAATTAACTTTAAACCAGAAGCAACAAGTGAAGTAAGTACCTAAGTTCAAATTAAAATCAGAGGCGTTTTGAAGAGTTGCTAAAATTTTTCTTTGTGTACTTTATGACAGAAAAAGCCCTAGTCAAAGATGAATACATTATTGTTGTAGCACAGAAATATGAAACAATAGTATAATTGTAGGTTTTCCTTGGTTAAACCCGTGACTCCGTGACCACATTGAGCTGTGATGTGGCTGTAAACTTTTATACGTACCTGTAAGTTTTGTTGTGGCGGCAATCAATTGTCAAGGCTATATTACGGCTTTTATTATGCTTCTCATTTGCTATTGTTTTTCTTTTCAGTTGTTCTTTTTATTTCGAAGTTCATAACTTTCCCAAAACTGGGGCACTGTTTCCAAGAATCAATCTGGCCGGCCTAGTAGTACTAGACCTAGTTTAAGTAATGCCATTTTAGGGATTATTATAAAAAATACAAATACGGATATCCTTAGGTACATTAAATTAATGTTAGTGATGACATATGGAACTGAAACGTGGCCTCTTACTATGGGCCTCATAAGAAAGCTCAAGGTCGCACAGCGTGCTATGGAAAGGGCTATGCTTGGTGTTTCCTTGCGAGATCGAATCAGAAATGAAGAGATCCGTAAACGAACAAAAGTCGCTGACATAGCCCAACGGATTAGCAAGCTGAAGTGGCAGTGGGCGGGGCACATAGCACGTAGAACTGATGGCCGATGGGGCAGAAAGGTTCTAGAATGGAGGCCGCGTACCGGCAAGCGCAGCGTAGGACGTCCACTCACAAGGTGGTCAGACGACCTGGTAAAGGTCGCAGGAAGACGCTGGATGCAGGCCGCTTCCAACCGGCCAATCTGGAAGTCAATGGGGGAGGCCTATGTTCAGCAGTGGACGTCCTATGGCTGAAATGATGATGATGATGACATTAAATTAAATGATAAAAATTTCATTGTGAAAGATTAGGATTATTTTTCAATTTTGGCAATATTTGTTCGTGGCCCTGCTTTAAAGCTTTTTGTAATTATTAAAACTACCTTGCTATTAAGGTTACTTAATGAGCAAAAGTGTGTGTGAAATAGTACATTGTTACCCTAGGGGTGAAAGTAACTTATTTAGTCCCAAGACGGGGTTTGGCGCACGAGCGTAGTGAGGGCCAATAGTTCGAGGGCTAAATACTCGTAAAGGCTAAATAAGTCTTTAACCCGAGAGAAATACTGTGCTTTTCATTACGAATACAAGGAGAGTAAAAATAAAAACAAGAATAAGCGAAAGAAAAAATTTGAAAATGTTAACAAAAATCTACCAAAGACTACCAAATCTACCAAAATTACTACATTCTACTACAACTCGAAAAAATAAATTAAGGTCTGATTGCCGCTTTCCCGCCTATTTTTTACTGTGGCCGGCTAGCTATTTAGCCATAATTTTTCATTTGAAAAAATGGTCAATATTTTGCCCAAATATATGTCATTTTAAAGAAATAGCTGAAAGTAAATTAATAAAAGATAGATATTTATAGAATAATACGGTACTATAAATATACATTTTTAATTATTACTCGTACTTAACTTTATGTTAATTCAATTTTACATCGCGCTGTTATTGAGTGACTGTATAGAAAGTTGGAACATAGTTCATTATAAATGTAAATACAACTATTTTTTAAAATAATTTGACAGCAGTCAGTTAAAACCGATTCTCTCTAGGACTGAAAAGTATTACTTTCAACCCGCTCCTCAGCTAAACTTCCAACTTCAGACCTACTTTCCGAGTATGAGTAATGAAAGCATACTTTAAAACAGTGGTTTTTAGCCGTTTATTCGCATACCACCAGAATCACCAGAAGTAGACCGCGAAGCCGTCCTAAAATTATAGAAACACCCCTTTATTCACTTACATTTACTTTATATTACCTCAAAACAGGCATTTACTACATTACCTCCAAACAGTTGGTAGTCCCTGGCAAGTTCAAAAGACTTTGAACTTTTTTATATGGAGCCTGGCATATGTCAAATTGTAAGAAACCTTAAATAACGTTATTTTGGTGTACACCCATGAAACATACGTGAATTGATAGAGAAAATAATTACAAACAACAAATACTATTAAAGGTTACTTGCAACTTAAGCTATGCCAATTAGGTTCGAAGCCTTTATTTAATTGTCAAACGTCACGTCATCACTAAAAGGTTGAGAACCACTGGTTCAAAATAACATTTACATTTACAATAGTATCGGTATTACGGTATCAAGCCCGATACGGAGGTGTTTGTTTGGCGTGTTAAATGTTTTTATCGGTCCTGAGTCATAATCTAGAAAAATAATAAGTAATATGACTGGATATGAGCTGTGATATTATCGAAGGGTAGGTACACAAAATATGATTAATGAACAGGTAAACAACAAGTTTGTGTAAATTCTATTATTTTGACAAATGAAAAAAAATATCTTTAAGTAGTGTACACATTACATTTTCCCGAAACGTGTGTCGAATACCTACTTCCAGCGCGTTCAAAGGCTATGCATCTGTGCAGACTGGACACGCAATACAAACAACTAGTTAAACAATTCTGAGGGCCAGTTAATTCGATTGTAATTGCGACATGTCGTCGATTTTAATAGATATAAATGACTATGTAGTCATTTATAAAGAGAGAACTGACACAAATTAAAATTACCAAAATATTGGGTAGATCATCAGACATCGCAATGATAGGCAAAATGATCTTTCGAACTGAGTAGGTAAGGATCTTATTTCTAATTTCGTAGAAAATTTACATACTTTAACGTTTAAAGTTCAGCATCTTTTCCTTAAACGTAAAAAAGATATTACCACGTTTATCGTGTTGTTTATGTTTTCTTAAATATCACATAATTAAACTTTATATAATAAAGCATTGTCGAGTCGAGTAATAATACAATTAATAGAGCTAACAAAGAAAAAACTGACATTTCCTTTTGAATTTTCCGAGCGAGTAAACACCATCTCGAACTAAATTAATTATATTAATTACTTTAATGTTGGTCTAATGAATTCTAGGTTTATTTCTGTTAGTGTAAAAAGTATTTTGATATAAGAAAGCTACTCGTATCACATTTTTCAAATGTTGGTACATTTTGGTAAAATATATACTACCAACGAGTAGATTTAATGGTGGTACTGACACTGTAACATTTGCTACGAGCATGTTACGTTACGCGGTTTGCTAATCCAGTTGAACGAGCTGCTCGTTGCTCGCTTGTTACCCCACAGTGACTGCGCGAATGCTTGCTTTGTAACAGGTTACATTACGCCCTGTACTGTAACCATAACGCCGGTCAGTACCCACCACCATCTTACTTCATCATCATCATCATCATTTCAGCCATAGGACGCCCACTGCTGAATATAGGCCCCTCCCTCAATGACTTCCAGATTGGCCTGCATCCAGCGGCTTCCTGCAACCTTCACCATCGTCTGTCGACCTTGTTCATCTTACTTATAATACAGGGTTACATTGCAAAGGGGTGCCAAATTTGAAAAATAAGATCTTGGGAACATTATTAAGAAGCGTCTTAATCGTTTTTATTTTTAATAATCGATGTTACGAAAAAAAAATTTATAATATCCGAAAATAAAGTCAATAAAGAGACTATAAAAGCCGCGCGGTCATTCATCAGAGGCGTAGGTACGGCGAGCCAACAAGGACCTTACGCAGTGCACATACGGTGCATTTTTTTCATGAATGAGTTAAATTATCCACGCGTACGATTTTTAACATTGAGTAGGAATAATTAGATTTGAAAAAAAAATTTTTTTGTTCTTTGTATAGTTCGATTAGGTAAGTTACTAATTCTGAACCACTCCTAAAGATTTAGCACCCCTTTGCAATGTAGCCCTGTAATACCAATGCGAAAGTTTTGATGGATGGATGTAAGTATTTAATCACGCCAGAACAGCTGACCGGATATATGAAAGTTGGCACAGCAATAAATTCTAGCCTGGAACAGCAGATAAGGTACTTTTTATCCAGGAAAAGTGTATGATTCCCGAGAAATGTAATGTATGGTGATGTTGCCCGCGACTTAATCGTGTGCGTGGTCTTTGAAAAACCTAGACGTGAACGAAGACGCAAACAACATCTAGTATAATATATTTCATCAGCAGTTACCATCAGGTGAGATTGAATTCAAACGCCAACGAAAGTAAAAACAAAATGAAACTCGCGTTAATAAATTGTTGTTACTGTAACAATGTTAATCTTTGCCCTGCGCCCGCGCATATTAAAGCAATAAAGGTCGCCAGCGCACAAGCACGCAGTCCATCCGACCGGTCAGTCTGTCACCGACGCGCGAGTCGAAACACCGTTAGCGCGCGATTTATTACTAATTCAAAAACAAAAATGTTGTTTTTCATTACCGTTTCTGTGCTCCTTGCCAGTGCTCAAGCCAAGTTCTACACTGATTGCGGTATTTATTTAATTGTTTTTTATGGTATAATTTTTTTGTTATTGTGATTGTGTTCCTGTTTCAAACATATTAAAGTATTGAACGAACCTTGATTACTTTAAAATGAGTCAGTGCAATTTTAACTGCGCAATGGACCCCTCCTTGCGTTATTTACGAATTGCATTATGTTTCTTATGTATGAGTGTGCATTCAAGTACAAATTGCCGATTGTTCTTGGTCATAGCGATATTGTTTTGAACAACATGTGTTTAGCGTTAGTTGAGAAGATGATACCACCTTGGTCCCTGCTATCAGCGGATTTTCACTTTTGTTAAAACACTTATAATGGTACACACACCATGTGATAACTTACTAACTAACCATAATATTTTAAAATGATAAACTAACTTTCTCTTCTTTATTAAGTATCATCATCTTCATCATCATTTCAGCCATAGGACGTCTACTGCTTTATTGTATGTTGGTATGGTCAGCATCAGTCGATGACCACATTCAGATTTTCAAAATCTTACACCATTATACCTAAATCGCTCTACATGACAAGTACCAGAATTGGCCTTATATGATAATCTTCAAATTTTACAAACTCAAAGTAGTGTAAAATTGTAAATACCAGTACACTTTGATGAAGATGATGCAAGTGGTGCAACTAGAATGGATGATAAAGTTAATCTGTAACTTCTTGGATAATAAAAATAATAATACTTAGGACCTACTTAACTGCCGAAAATAACTATTTGATCAATGCCATAACATGCACAGAGGTATACAATGGGTGTGTTGTGTATTGAGGTCGTTAATTGACACCAAATGCCCAAATATTATTGTTGTTGACAAATATTTTCACAGAGCGCAGAGTAGATAAAACAAAAGAAAACAAATTTGTCATAAATACCTAAACTGTCAATGTTAAATAAAGTTCAGATACGCCACTAAAGAGCAGCGTCCTAGCTGATTATAGATCACAATATTCTTGTTGTGATATTCTTATTATAGAAAACATAATCTTTTAACAAACGATAAATCTTGCTTATTGAATGAAACATCAAAAACAAATAGAAAGCGGGAAACACATTTTCCAAACACGCATCGTTATGCAAGATTCATAAATAGGTATATGACTACTGAAACAATAGATTCTTAACTCGTTAACATCCAAACGGTCTCATCCAGACCACATAACAATGGAATTTATATTGTGTCTCGTTTACGTACCTACTACATATTAGATGAGTAGTGCGCTATCATTTATCATTAATTATACGCTAAACATTTGTGGGAAGTTATGAAAAAAGGGTATTATAATTTTTTTAACAGTACAGCTAACACTGTCAAACTGGCTAAGGGGGAAAAGCCCACTGCTAATATCAAGAAAAAAACAGGAAATCGGGAAAATAATAAAGGCCTATAATCAAGATTTGGAATGGTGGGATAAAAAAGATCAGGAAGTTAGTGAAAGGTGGAATTAGTTTATAAAACAATATATATTTTATCAATATAAGAGCCTATTGTGTTACGAAATAAATAAACACGGTTAATATTACCAAATTCGTATATTTATTGTTATAATAATATTATAATTATATGATAAAGGCGTAATGTGAAATGCGATAGCAAACCTGACGGTAGGATCCATGATACCTATTTTTATATTGCGATATTAAGTACTAAATAATACATGACTGATTTTTACAATAGTATGTAAAAAGATGTTCATTTTCCAATATAAATTGTACTTCCTAACTAACTACTTATATTTTAAATGTGAAAGTTCGTATGTTTGTTACTCAATTAAACTCAAACAGCTGAACAGAAATTGAATGAAGTTAGACACAATATAGAGGTACTTAATATGATCTAGTTTAACATATAGGTTTTTTGCGTTGTTGTGTTTTTATGGGATGATTATTTATTTCCTTTTAGCTTTATTCTAAAGTTTAGAACAAGCCTCGAGGTCGTCGGCAGAAGCTATATTTTGGTCAAAATATCAAAATATTTTTTGTAAGCAAAGCAACTGGCACTTCGTATAGGTACGTTTGTCTCTATGTGTGTTAATGTGTTTTATTTACAAAATTAGTTTATAATAGATTGTAGTTTTATAATAAATGTTAAATAAACATCCTGATATAGCACCAAAACTGCCAAAATCTTAATAATGTCCTATTTAAACAACTTTTAATGATAGTGCTTTGTTAACATTAATTCTTCATCTTGATCCAACTATAATTTGTAAGAAACCGGTCCAGAAAAACGTTAAACTAAGTATCTATATGTATTTTAAGTAACCATGTCAAGACTAAGATAAATAATGAGATTTATCTAAGACATACAACAAGCTTCCTATTATTATAATTGTTGGTGACTCGTAATTAAAAAGGATAATGTAAATGACTTATATAAATGATTAAATAAATAAATTATTACACTTTCTTCATAAAATCACATAACATAACATAAAACACAATAGTCAACGGGCAGAGAATGCCTGAAAATTTGATTAAACTCCATATCAAGTGGCTGTACCTACCCTATGAGTACGCACGTTTTCCTGGGTACCTTGATATTCGAATCGTATTTTAATAATAACAATAACAATTGTATTTTATTAAACGGATAAGCAAGCTGAAGTGGCAGTGGGCGGGGCACATAGCACGTAGAACTGACGGCCGATGGGGCAGAAAGGTTCTGGAATGGAGGCCACGTACCGGCAAGCGCAGCGTAGGACGTCCACCTACAAGGTGGACAGACGACCTGGTAAAGGTTGCAGGAAGCCGCTGGATGCGGGCCGCTTTTAACCGGCCAATCTGGAAGTCACTGGGGGAGGCCTAGGTTCAGCAGTGGACGTCCTATGGCTGAAATGATGATGATAAAACGCAAAAATCAATTGTAATACTTACTCATAGCTACCAAACTAAGAAGACGACATATTATCGTGAAAATTATTCTCAAAATGCGCTTCTTCTAGTTAGTAATTAGTTTTTTATATGAGACATTTTGAAAATGTAATCTAGATAAAGTCCTTATTTTTATTTTTTATAACTAACCGTAAAAACTAGCCTACTATCTACCTACTTAAAATGTACCAATAAAACTACAAAAAAATATTTAAATGACACATTGAGTCTAAATAACGAATCACATTAAACTGTTTTTCCAAGTTGAGATAATTACTTTGTAAGATTTAAATACAAAAAAAAACAAATTACCTTTTTTATAAAGTACCTATTAGACTTAGGTTTGACGACCGTTTGGTGTAAGGTTCACGCTCCGGACTACAAAGCCAGCGGTTGCGGGTTTGAATCCCGCAAGGGGCACATGTTTGTGTGATGAGCACAACGATATGGATGAGCACGAGTATTTGTACCTAAGTCATGGATGTTTATAAAACTATGTTTATCCGTTACCTAGTTGCCATGGTAAAGCTTTGCTAGATATTGGTGTGATTGTGAAAACTGTTTATTATTATTTTATTAGAACAAAAAGATTATGTACTACTACTAAATCGATCTTATTTAGCTACTTTAATATTCTATCGATCAAACACCGTATCCAATTTTCCTATTTTTCGCTCATAGTCAAGTTCTAATCACTAGTAGAGTAGGTAACCACTTGTAAAGAATACCTACTTACGCACAATAGCGCAGAATGCGAATGAGAAAAGATGTTTTTTATACCTGTCAATGACAATGGAAATATAGTTTATAGGTATATTATGGGGTAATAACAACTGTAGAGAAAGATAGAATTAAAGACCTACACTCCTAACTTCTATTAATAATCATATGCTATGAATCATAGACAACCTGGTAAAGGTTGCAGTAGGTCGTTGGATGCGGGCCGCTTCCAACCGGATAATCCGGAAGTCACTAAGGGAGGCCTATGTTCAGCAGTGGACGTCTCATGGCTGAAATGATGATGATGATGATGATAGTTGTGACTATATATTTTTTTAAACCACGGGCTAATTAACCCGTTAACATCCAAGCAGTCTCATGAGACCGCAAAACAATAGAATTTCTATTGTCTCGTTGCGTATGCTTGATCAGTTAATTGCTTAACATGTACCTAGACGTATTCCTTTCAGAGTCCCTACCTCATATAAATAAAAAATATCTCCTAAGTTATGCCAATTTGCATTTGAAATAATTCACCGTAATCAATCAAGATTGACATTTATGAATTCCATTAATAATAAAAATCGCATATTTACATGTTGACAGGTATCTGACTTATAATCTTATATCAATTTCAATTAATTTTGTCGATGACACGTTTTTCTAGAATGCCAAAGGTTTCCGATTTTCAGCGTTATTTAATGAATAAACAAAATAGAACAACGATATAGCCACGTAAGTTACATTACAATATGCCGAATGAATTATCTAGAGATACTTTAGTCAAAGAATGTAGACTATTTTGAGAAAACATAAGATTTTAACCACGACTCTGCCTCTGTATTAACATACGATTATTAAAAATAGTAACGATTAAGATGCTTCTTTATATTGTTCCCTAGATCTTATTTTTTGATTTTTTTCATTAAATTAAAGTAAGTACCTAGATAAGGTAGGTGATACTAAAAAAGTAATATTAGGGTAATTCGAGGATAGATAGCCATAGTTTTTTTTTTAAATGTTGTTATCAGTCGTTTTGTGTTTGAAATAATTTACTTGTATGTTGCTAAGTACTAATTGACAGAATTAAGTCGCCTCATGACAGCGCTCATAAGGTTAAATTTTAATTAAGTACTTTTTAGGTATGTTTTTTTTCAATAGGAATTTACTTTTTTCTTACTTTTTCCATTTACGCAAAAAAAGGGAAAAAACATAACATTGAAAACAAACCCACATATTACATTAAATTAAAGTAAGTATCTTCATAAGGTAGGTCGAGCCATCAATTAAATAAATAAATATTGGACAACATCACATACATTGCTCTAAGTTGCTTAAGCACTTATGTTATAAGAATCAGAAAAAACGACGGTACCACAACACCCAGACCCGAAACAATATAGAAAAGTTATTTTTCTACATTGACAGACCAGGAATCGAACCCGGGGCCTTAGAGATAGCGACACCAAGTCCGGTATACTCGCCTCTCGCCTACGGAGGTCGTCATCAATATTTCCGGATGTAATATGTTACATATCCCAGAGAGAAAAAATAAAGAAATAATTCTAATCTATGACCACTCTACGAGCTAATACCGCATATTTCCGTGTTATTACTGAGAGGCATAAATTATAGAGGTACGCTTAGGTACTATTACCGCGGCAAAGCATCAGTGCAAAGCAATAGATTTATTTCTAATGAAAAATACTTTTCTAGGAAGCAGAATTAATACTTGTAGGACATGTAAAGAGCAATTTCCGTATGTACTACCTAATTAGTACCAGTACACAAAAACTATAAATCATAAAGGATGGTATTTTATACCTTAAAAGTACAAAAAAAGCTCATAATATACCTAACCCCAACTTTGGGGCCAACGTTACGACATCTTTATTTTGAAATAATGACATTATTTTATGAAACGGTTAAAAAAACCTTTGTGATTTCTATGTTACATCTAAACGTTGTTACATATCAGCAGATGGGTAATGTAACTACAAACATTATTTAATATTCACCTGTATATGAATTAGGTGAGAGATCTATTAGCATTAGGCAGAGCTGGAATTAATTACGAACGAATTTCGCATTAACAAAATTTAATTACTAATTTGAAGCGGATGCACTTTAGTAGGTACCTACCTACCTAAAACTTGTAATTATGTTTGCTAATTAATACATTAGTTAAATGTCCCCTTTTTTTATTCAACAAAAAAGATACTTTTTCGTTGCTTAGTAGAAGTAACCACCAATTCAGCATGTTGTTCACTGCTCTATCCAAAAAAACACTGGCATACAATTACTTGGAAGCTACAAATGGTACGAAACGCAACGTCCGCCAAACTCATTTATTTTTAATTAATGTTTCGGTGCGGGCTTCGTTGTTCAGTTTGAACGAACCAAATGCAAATCGGTTTTTGTTTATTATAAGATTTAAAGTTTTAATCTCTTGGTATGACGTCTTCTTGAGTTGGATGATCTCTGTTAGATTTAGGTTAAAGGGGAACGAACATTTCGCTGAATACTTGCTTACTTGCACACAGCCTTTGTTTCATCCAGCTTGAATACAGAAATTGATTAAAGTTACTCACTTACCAAAGGTTCCGAAATTTTTAAAAGTATTTTTTTTCACGCCATACATAATATTATCAGCTATTCAAACAACGGCGCGTCATTTAGGATCATGGTACCTCGGTACAGGAAGAATTGTACTATCTCTGCTCATAGGTACGTGTTGGCTATTCTGTGAAATGTCCCATCGCTCAAACAATCTGCCACTTAACTCTTTGGTGACTGTTTTATAAAAATGGTCGTCGCAATAATTAGTTTTGAAAATGAGTATAATACTCAAGCGTGGGCTTTACATGGCTGATAATTTGCACCTTGCACTAGTGTGCGTAGTTGCCGGAGCAGACTATAAGTAACTCGCGTAATACCTACGCCATGTCCGTCGAGCACTTACCCTATAGAGCAGCAATACAAATTATCTTTCTCCGAAACTAGTAAGTGATTTTTCACTTATAATTAGTATAAATAGTAGTAAGTATCTATAGATCTCCTGTCAACACTCGCCCATACAAAAACAGTACAGATACAGATTAAATATTTGGCGGAAACTTTTGTCGAACAAATCATATGACATTTGTGTCGGTAAAATTCAAATGAGGCCATCTCCGTTGACAATAATTTTCGTACTTTTGGTTTTTATTTAAACGCAAATGTATTACCACCCAAACTGTAAATATCAGATATTGCCATCTCCACGAAAAGACTAAGAAAAAACGACCGTTATTTTTAACATTATTTCAACCATGGCCATCTCCGTGTCATGTGACAGATCAAATTTGGTCAACTCCATTTTAGCCAATCACAGCGCGCGGTTTTGTTATGATGGCCGTCAGTTTTCGTTGACCTTTGCCGGTTTAATGGTTACATGCTGTGATTAAATCTAATTAAAATGGAAACTAGTGATAAATCTATAAAAAAAGTACCTCCAGCGAAAGCTAAAAAGAAGACTGTGTCGATGAAAGTGGTGAAACGTGCAGAAAAATCAAGGAAACTGTAAGTAATACGCTTTTATGTTTAAACTAGCTAGGTAGGTACATTTCAATCTATTAGGGTTGACAGTTTTACTGTGTTTGAAAAACTAGCCCTACCCTCATAAATCTTTCAATATTTTGGCTGATTTTGGGTGTCTACATTTAATATGTGTAGGGATAAAATGTATATTTTTATTAAATACTTCCATTAGTGTTAAATCTAATGTTTACCTACCGACATGGATATAGTTTTCAGGCCAGCATAAGCTACATCTTACTGCGATAAACGACACCCATGTCAGCTAAAAGCTATAGCTAAAATAATAGCAAATTATATTCAAATACGAATTCATGTTTAAAGGTACGGGGAATATTATCTACTTAAAGCTTAATTTTTATGTTGTTAAAGGTACGGGGCTGCCGGGCTGCCAACCAGACCGTGTTGTGACCATAACTCAAAAGCTTTACAGTGTGCGAAACTGAGATCAAACGATTACTTTTTTTTTCATAAAATCTTTTACGAAACCGCAGATAAAATATCACAAGATAATTTTATTCTCCAATACTGTAAAGTGACTTAAACTCAACGGCGACGACCGAAAACCGCCGAAAGAAACCCTAAAACCGTTACAATTAAATATTTTGTTCCAAGGCATTCTAGTGGTAAATTAATACCAGTATGCAGAAAAACTTTCTTAGGTGTCCTTCGACTAAAAAAGGGTCGCGTGCAAGGTGTCACAAAAAGACATTTTGAAAGTAGAACTGTAGCTAAAGAACGGCGGGGTGGTGACAGAAAAAAATTTCTTTATGCGGCAAAACGCGAAGCCGTGGAAAAATTCATTGAAAAATTGGTTCCATTAGAAATCCACTACACCCGAGGCAAGGATCGAAAACGATTGTATTTGCATCCAGAACTAAATATTAAAAAACTGCATGAAATGTACAATGACCAAGCTCAAGGCGGTCTAGATGTTAGCAAAGGACTTTTCAGACTCATTTTTAATACTAGTTTCAATATTGGCTTCGGATCGCCTCGTCAAGATGTTTGCTCAACATGTCTCCAGCTGCAAGAAAGAATTCAGATTGAAAAAAGTGAAACCAACAAAGTCAATCTAATGACTCAACTAAGGATTCATAAGCTCAGAGCCAAATCGTTTACTAAATATCTAAGAGAAGAGCGGGATGACTTGGTCACTATCAGTTTTGATTGCCAAAAAAACTTGCCTTTGCCGAAAATCCCTGATCAATCTGTCTACTATTCCAGGCAGCTTTATTTTTACAACTTTACCGTAGTTATAGGCTCATCAAAACAAGCACTGGAAAAAGATAATGTGCATGCATATGTTTGGACCGAGGGTCTTTCTGGGAAGGGATCTAATGAAATCTGTTCCTGCGTTTTTCATTGCTTAAATACACTGGATTACACTAACAAAAGTGTCGTGCGATTAGTGGCAGACGGATGCGGTGGCCAGAACAAAAACAGCATGTTAATCGCTATGGCAATGAAATGGCTCACCACTGCACCGTCTAACATAAAATCTATTGAAATAATTTTCCCGGTAACCGGGCATTCGTTTCTACCGCCAGATCGGGTGTTTGCTCTGACTGAAAAAAAAATCAAACGCAAGGAAGTTATCATTAGGCCTGACGAATATGTTGAAGTAGTGTCTGGACATGCTACCATTCACAGGTTGACTAGCGAAGTGCCGGTCTTAGATTGGAAAGAGGCTGTCAGAGAAAACTTAAAACCGACACAAACGTGGCATTTTCAAATTAGTAAAATAAAGCGGATTTGTATGGACAGGAATGATAATAAAATAAAATTAAGAGGTGAAATTTCTTATAACAATGACCTTCAAGTCCCAAAATCTGTCTTAAAAAAAGGTAAGAGTATACAACAAATTAATCCACAGCCTATTTCACCGGGTGTACGTATCAAGCCTGCAAAACTGGCAGACGTTGAAAAATTGTTAGGAAAACATTACGGTCGTGATTGGAAAAATGAATACGAAGACTTACAATTTTATAAAAAAATATTGGAACTGCAAAAAAACGTTTTAAGAGAACATTTGGAAGAAGAAACAGTAAACGATATTGAAGAAATGCTTGATTTTGTTTAGTTATTTTGCTTCTATTAAGAGGCTTTTCACGTGGTTATTATCAGTCATAAAAAATAATTTTCTGTTAAATTAAGACTCAAATCAAAATAGGTTTTTGTCGTACTTAATAAATATGAAAAAAATACTTTCATTGTTTTATTAAACTGCCAACCCTATGATCAACTTGTAGTGACGAAACAAATCTGTTATGGTTATCTCCAGTCAACATCCAATTCAAAAATAGCCAAATCCATAGATGCAAATCAAACCATGCCACCTCCAAAATAAAACAAGCTTTTTTATGTGTTTTCACAATAACAATCCATATTTTTTTGTAATTTAATAGCTTTAATTCTTATTTATATGTATAACGTGCATACGCAAAATAACACTGACAATAACACACACTAGTGCATCAATTTCCTGATTTTTTGCGAAAACGTTTGTGTTGGAGATGGACACGTCTGAATTTTTCCGACACATTCTACTCTATAGGGTATGTGCTCCATGGCCACGTCTAACACGTCTAACCACGCCTAACGTCATGCTAGTTTGCTGTTCGTCAATTGGGATGTTGATGACACCAATCGGAAAAAAATCTACAAATTATCTTTGTAGGTAATATAGACATTCCTATAATCATAATTTTGAATTATTTGTAATATCGAATTTGAATTGCTGAAATTAATAAAGTTTATTTAATTAAGTACTTGTCTTCGGTTAGGCTACATAGAAGTGACGTCATAACTATGTATTTAAATCTGAGAATATCATAACAAAAGAACCTACGTCAATTAAATGGTGGTGCCATTATCTCTATTACAAAAATTATAGGTTAGTACTTATCAAAATACGCGTGCTACTTATTTTAAAACGGTAAACACTTCCATAGCATAATAAGGCAAAAAGGATAAATAAATTGGGAATTATTTTTTATCGTGTTTGCCTGCTAATCACCAGAGGTATCGTTAACACAACCACATTAGCATTTAATGTTTATTAAGTAGTCAACTTTACTTATTCATGGATTTAGGGAATAGTTTAAACCAAAAAAATTGTTTTCATGCATGTCTTGTTGTAATTTTTGCAAAATCACGGAACAAATTTATAATCTCATCAAAATAGATCCACGAAAGATTTAAAGATAATTAAGTAATGGGTTTTTAATGTTATGTGCAATAATACTGAATTCTACTCTTTGACTTGTAACCAGGGATCGGGAACCGGTTATTTTACTATGGAACCTCAACCGGAATAATAAAGGTTTTCGCTAAATTAACTATCACATACTCCAAATACCGACTTAAAAGCTATGGCAAATTTAGTTTTATGGTCACATCTTTACAACTACTATCAGATAGTAGAAATGGGTCTTATACATTTTGAAATAAATATTAACCGGTTTCGATCCTTGATTGTAACATCTGATCAATAATATTGGCTTAGCTTACGCAAGGTAACATGTAAAGTATGCACCGTCAATGCATTTTATTCGATTCTTTATTTTGCGAATATACATCGCTTAACCGGATATAAATAGTGTACACATAAGTATAATATTCAGATCAATATTGTAGAATTTCCTTGAATTTGCAAAGATAAAATTAAAACGTTTTTACTGGGACATTTCCTAAAGGCATCATGCGATATGCCTCTTATTTTCCTACAAGATATTTTAGTTATATTTGAAACCCTATAAACGTAGCTCGTAGTTAACACCGATAAGGAGGAAGTCAGTCGACTCTTTGAAGTACACTGTGCAATAACAGAGTTACTCGTAAATTCTCCCTGCGAGAAAAGGTACCGTCACGATACACAAATAGCTCTAATACCATCATCTCATAGCTTATCGTATTAATTCCTACAGAGACAAATAATTATATCTAAGGCAATTTAGTGGGAAAACAATGACGCCAAAGATCCCTTATAACTTAAGCAAAGTAACTTAACTTGTTTATTCAACATTAGCGGGAAAAAATCGTAGCTGCCTTATGGTTATAAGGAGAAAATTAATACATATTACTAGCCTATTATTTACTACAATGTAGCAAACCTTACATTACAAGTTGCAAGTCATGTCAGTGTGTCGTCATTATTCTGCTCCCGCCTCTTATCTTTGCCTCTACCCTATCCAGACTAAAGTGAGTAGGTAAACAATAGTAAGTACATAACTACCTAAGGTCACGGAGGTCAACTGGCAATTGCTCCAACCAAATAATAACTCGACTTGCCAAATCTGGGGTCAAGCGGAGATACCCGACAGCAAACGTGACAAACCAGAAGAAACAAAGTAGGCAAGAACGGTACCTACTTATGTATTCACTTAAAAAACTTGATTAAGTAAGTAAGCAAACCTTGACGAAAACAGACTGGCAAACACAAAAGTAATGTTTTTGTGTAACGAATATTCTATTTTGCTTTTAAGATAAAACCAGCTAAGTGCGAGTTGGACTAGAACACAAGAGTGCAGTATTTTCTTTCTTTTAGCCAGTTTGGGAACACACACAGTTGACAGGTTTTTATTTTTTGTTTTATTATAGAACATACACAGACAACCTCTTCATGTGTGCTGTTGTAGAACCCGTAACAAATAGAAGATCTAAAGCTAACAACTTTATCCCACTCTTTTACTTTCTTTCTTGTTTGTAAAAAAAAACTACACGAAAATATCCAAATTTTGTGACTCCGTCTGCGATCTAGAGCAGTGGTTCTTAACCGGTGATCCGCGGTTCACCTGGAAACACCTGAAGTGGGCGGCGAAGCCATCCTAAAATTATAGAGACCCTTTAATCATTTACATTTACTGTACCTCCAAAGAGTTGCTAGTCCTTGCGGCAGGCCAATTTTTTTCAAACGGTCCCTTATCATTAAAAGCTCCACACATCTATCTGATATTACAAAGACGGAAGAGCGAATAGCCGATGTGACAGCAATAAAGTTCCGTTTTGATATTTAGGTACGGAACCCCAAAAAAGAAAAAATTGGGAGGAATTAATAGCTATGGTTGGTTTACAATGCTGAAATTGGACGTCATTTATTAATGGATCCTTGGTGAAATATTGTGCCAGTGTATTCGCGTTGGATAAATTTTACAGAATTAAATAATTACCTAAATATTTCCTGTTTTCCCCATCACCCCGTCTGCCCGATTAGAGTGAATTTAATTAATTAAAATGATTTCTGTTGCCCGTTTACAGTATCATGTGTAAGTCGTTGAAAAATTGGTGATGAACTACTGGCACAGAAATAAACATACTAGTTATGTCACTAGTATTCGTAATAGTGACAAGAAGTACGAACATTTTAGAAGACGAATTTTTAATGCATTAGGATTCAAATAAATTCACATTTTAAATATCAAAAATCGTATTCAGGAGAGTTAGACGAGGGAATAGTTTACCAGGATGTTCCACACTTTATCACTAATGTCGAAATGAGAGAAAAGTTCACCTTTCCATACAAAATTGTAAACAGTCATTTACGACTACGATATTGAAAGCTGATTAGTTTAATCAGAATACCATGTTATTCCATCGTTCAACCTGACATCGAGGCATAATTTCTTAAGAGTATGTGATTCTTGCGATTTCCTATGCGAATTGGAATTTTTATACTTATTTCTTCTAAATCTTCAATAGCCACGGTCTCTGAGACAGCTTATTATAGCTTATATCCTGTAGAAAATAGTTCACCATTCATTCATTCAGAAATAATAAATATGTACATGTAGCAATTTAAGCTAACAAAAAAACTCGCGCCACAGTTTCTAAGTTTGACAGATTTGTGGCGGGGCTATTTGTGTAATTGTTTTATTTATTTATTTAGTTACTTACTAAACTAAATAACTTGGCGAACTTTGTACCGCCAATAAAATTGTCTTTCTTTATATTTTCTTACCTTTTAAACCAAGGACTTCTAAATATTTCAAAACAAAAATTGTAAAATCGGTCCAGCCGTTCTTGAGTTTTTGTGAGACTAAAAATCGTCAATTCATTTAATAAAGCTTAAAATATGGTCGATCATTACTGCAGGCGAAACACGGCTCAAATACTTTTTCTAACTTTACAGATACACTGAATCTGCAAAGTATCGGGTAGGACATTGTATATAGGTTTGCGCGCCACTACTTTGTAGGTAACTACTATGGCTGACAAAATGCACAATACATTTAACTAACCATGAAGTCGGATTATTAGAGCTTGTTTTACAAATGACCGCTCAATCCGCAAAGTTTTTTGGTTTTTCACAGAATTTCCTTTCAATCTGTGTAGGTAGGTACTTTGGCAGGACAAAAACTTAGTTTTACTTCGATCTAATCCATTCCACTATACCACGACAGTTACGACAGACAGACAGCCTGAAAATAAAGACAGTTCCGCGCATACTTAAAT
This sequence comes from Anania hortulata, assembly GCA_963576865.1. Taxonomy (NCBI): domain Eukaryota; kingdom Metazoa; phylum Arthropoda; class Insecta; order Lepidoptera; family Crambidae; genus Anania; species Anania hortulata. The sequence continues at coordinate 8,313,462 of OY756400.1, forward strand.
TTAACCATTGTTAAGATTATGTATGCGAATGATGAATGTTAAACTACGTAGCAAAGGTTAAATAACCATTACCCAGCGGATCTACGCGTTTATTGTGTACAAAATTAGTCTCGTTTTGGTAGCTTACCCATGTAGTATTATTCAAACGATAACAATGATGATACTGTCCAAACGATCCGGATGTTGCAATGTTACATCAAACCTCATAATGTACTCATAATGTAGGTACTAATACGTACGTACTGTCATAATGTACCTAGTTATATATAAGTAACGAGAGCAGCAGTTTTTTTGGTATCATTATATTATACTTCGACCAAGTATATAATATCTAGACGGACAGTCGAGGCAGCTAACGTTATAACTAAAAAAAAGTTTCAGACCCTGGTCGTTAAATCTCTTCCGTGTTCCATCACTGGAGACGTACATGCATATATTTATTTATTTTGTTATTATTCCAGGTTCAAAATTGGCTGCTGTCGACAGCGTGGGAGTCAGTGGGTGCGCTGACGATGCCAAGGAGTGCATCTTAAAGAGAAACTCGAACGCTACCATCACGATTAATTTCACACCATGTAAGTCTCAATTTAATTAGCCCAGTTAGTCAGCTGTTAGCAGTGTTGGCAGACGCGCGATAATTGTCCTAGATCCACGATATTTTTAAGTTCAATTTAACAGGAAAAATAATAATGTATCGCACGATAAATCTACGATATTTTGCTTAGTTAGAAAATAGTTGTAGGAAACAATTTTAATCTGTGTATTTGAACACATTTTACGTTTATTTGGACAACTCTGACTCTTAAAGCAGGATAGTGAATTTAATTTATTTGCTCTAAGAAAGAGATTGACATCAGCTTAAAATTTGACAGTTTTGAAAAGGGTAAATTGTCACTGTCAGTTTGGTGTCAGTCATTCATGACAAGAAAAACCGGTTTACTTGTGCAGGTACTGCAGTTCAGTTAACAAAAACTATTTTAAATTATAATAAATTAATAATTTTAAAAGTAAACAAGTAGGTAACAAATATTAAACTTTTCAGCCGTATATTCTGTTATTTTTGTAGATTCGGTAGAGTTACAAAAACAATAATTTTGTGAACAGGGGATACGATATACGGGAATACGATAAGAACACGATAATTTTGCAGTAAAACTAGGATAATTCTTAACCTGAATATGGCAACACTGGCTGTTAGTAACATCTATGCATTTCTCATTATATCATCTTAACCAGAGCTAGGCGTCATAGCCTAGCTCTGGCACCATAGCCTAGTTAAATGCAATTGTGTTTTGTAGTTTTTTACACGACTGCCCAAAGAAGAGTGTAATGTTATTAGGGTTCATGTATGTATGTGAGTGAGTCTCTTTATTCCACCATACCGACCAAATGCCTTAACCGATTTTGAGTAAGATATCGTTCTCCCGGGTACATAGACATAGGCTATGTGATGTCATTATAAAAACAATATGGCGAATTAACTCAATAGTGAAATATGATGTTGTTGAACAGTTGAATCATCCCCTATAAGAAATTTAACTAATAATAGAGGAGCCTTTAAAGTGAACTTAATTAATTTAACATAATCTGGACTTCCAGCGCAAGATGTAAAGTCGATAGAGACGGAGGTGCACGGGGTCATCATGGACCTGCCGGTGCCCTTCCCCGTGCCGCAGCCCGACGCCTGCAAGGACAACGGACTAACGTGCCCCTTGAAGGTATGTTTCATACACAGCACACATTTTGAACATATTTAAAAATAAAGAGTTCGCCGACCAATCAGAACGCTACCGGATGATGTCATCCGATAGCCTACAATGACAAGTAGCAAGTAGCAACCCAAACGAGCAGTAACGTCACTAATGAGACTGAAATTTTTTACTAATATGTAAGTACCTATAGGTACTAAGTGTACTTATCTAACAAGGTGAAGGGCAAAGCTGCTGGCAGCGGATGGAAAAGAATAGCCGAGGTTTAGGCTCAGAGCCGGGCATTACATGATTTGCATGGGAGAGACCTATCTCCAGAAGTCGACTGACTATGATGTCAATTTTTGGGAAAATATTGACTTAAAATTGCGGTTCGATAAACAATAAAATTTTACCTCATTTCACTTCTTTGAAATTTGTAAAACCTATTAATCAACTACCTACTTGCAATCAGAGTAACATCTTATTTAACACAACGAATTGTTTGATAGTCATTTGTTTTGTTGGCAAAACTTTATACCTCGTTTAACTAAAGCATAAGTATTTAGTTATCACCACGTAGGATATCTACGTAGGTAAATATTATTTTCGTGCGTTCCATCGTGAAAAACTCAACGAATTTAATATTAACTTTTACAGAGTGGCCAGGAAGCGAACTACAAGACTACACTGCCAGTCCTCAAGTCGTACCCTAAAGTCAAGGTTTTCGTCAAATGGGAACTGAAGAACGAAGACGGTCACGACCTCGTTTGCGTCATGATCCCCGCCAGAATCCACTAACCATCGGTGACAAGACTTGCCACTGGGACGGATTTTAGAGTTAAATGCAAAATTAAGAACCATTTTTTCCCATCTTTTCATACAAAAGCTAGAGCGGCTTAAACTTCTAACATTTTGGATCCGATTTGCAGGGTCAGGGGAACACTAAGTCGGAATCTAAACGGATCATGTGTATTAGCTAGCAGGATTGACATAATTCTTAATGGTAGGAGATTCTGCAGGCTACACTCATCCCGATTTAGTTCCGAACATGCAGCTTTATTAGCTGGATTCATAGTTTTGCACCTGACTTATTCGCGGCAGAGTTTAAAAAGTCTAAGCAGAAAGACAATCTAGACAGGGAATATTGCAATTATCTACCTACGCAAAATAACAAATTTCCTTTGTTAAAACATCTCTCTGCTCTGACAATCTCCGCATTAACTAAATGATCCCCCCAGTCGCCTAAAATGGCAACCGTATCAATTTCCTCCCAGAAACTTACCAAAGACGAATTTTTATTTCGACTTTTTTTCTAATTTGCTTGTAAATTTATTTTCTTGCACATTTTGTTGAGGATATAAATAATTTAAATAAATATTTTAAAAAGGTTTTTTATCCATTTAAAGAGCAACAAACGTGAATACTTTATAGCAATAAAATTACAATTTACCAAAGTAGACATAAAAACTAATTATGTAATAGACATTTATAAATTGATGAATGATATTTTTTTTACGTTCTTTTACTACAATAAGCTGTTCTCGAGGATGATAAGATAAATACTTTGTACAACGTAAGTTTAAGTTATAATTTAAAGTACCAAGTAAACAGCGTAAAAATACAAATAATGATACATATATGAAATCTTACTTTTATTTTCCAGACCAAACAAAATCCTAATGCAAAAATAGATATATACTTTGACCAAAAGTTGCAAGTTCATAGAACTATAGTACTTAATATATTTTAATCTCTCATCAAACGTAAAATATTATGTATGATGAATAAACTATACTACGATACGGGTCTATATTACGGTAGGGTACTATCTAAGGGTTACACAACAGGGTTACATTGCAAAGGGGTGCCAAATCTTTAGGAGTGGCTCAGAATCAGTAACTTAATCGAACTATGCAAAGAACAAAACTTTTTTTTCTCATTTAATTATTCTTAGACGCTGTTAAAAATTGTAGTGGATAATTTTACTCATTCATGAAAAAATTGCACCGTTTATGTGCACTGGGTAAGGTCCTTGTTGGCTCGCCGTACCTGCCGTACCGCCTCTGTGGAATGACCGCGCGCGCGGCTTTCGTAGTCTCTTGACTTTATTTTCGGAGATTTTAAAGTTTTTTTTTTGTAACATACGTTCATAAAAAATAATAACGATTAATAAATAAATAAATAAATAATTAATTTCGCTTCTTTATGTTGTTCCCAAGATCTTATTTTTAAATTTGTCACCCCTTTGCAATGTAACCCCGTATTGTGCCTACACTCACATAACAAAGGCTGAATGAGTTTTGAACATGAACAGTGCTTTACAAAACCGAACGAGGTCATGGCTCATGCATGGTTAGAAGATAGCAAAATTAAGAAGAGATAACAATCAACCACAACGTCATTTTGTTCTTATAACTTGTAATTTAGGTATGTAAGTTCCATTCGCGGGGTCTCGTGAACTTTCTCTAGTTCACTACTAGAAAAACAGCATTTTTTCAAATTCAGGATGAAGTAGGTAGGCCTGTACCCTGAAATTGATTATTTTATGCACATTTTTATTTATTTTTAATAAGCTGATATCTATTACTTAGGTTTAATAAAACTGTAACAGTTTAAATTCTGTGAATTAATGATAGGTATACTAATATTTTTGGAGAGTGCCCCTCTGTAAGTAATCAATACTGGAGCTGAAAACTGTATTTTTTCTGTCTGTTTGTTCCGTAAATATTGTAAGGTCATCGGTTTTGTAGTTCAGAAATTACAGACACCCCAACCCGCAATATTAAGTCCAAATAACTTGTATCCCGTAATGTACAGGACGACCTTTAAACGTACGGCTCATCTTAGGTTGGCGTGCGCACTTTATCGAATATGTTTAAAATGGATAGGCCTATTGACAAAGTCAGACCACTCCAAAGGAGATTATATCTATTACTAAGCCAAGCCGAAGGTCCTACACACTCCTTTGATAATCCTAATGACTAATCAGTTAGTCAGTTAGCAGGACAAGATGCTAGAAAAGAAGGCGGACAGGAAGGAAGGAACCATTCATAATAGATAACAAGTTATTGTCATTTTGTTGCAATCTTTCTCAATATTATTAATAGATTTTATTCATAACATGTATCTACGTAAATATATTAAACTATTGAAGTAGTTTGGGATTTATCCGCTAAAATCAGCTGGAGACTATGGATTTAACTGAGAGGCAACAAGGCATGAGACGTCCTTGCGCAACGCTTGCATTGCTTTGATAAAACTTTAAATATAGAACCTGGAACATCGCAGCTATCAGTCTGTCCTTATCTTAAATATCTATTTTTAACGGACTTAATAAAAGGCGGAGGATCTCAATTCGACGGAATCTTTTTTTACCGGATATACATATTTCGGGCACGGTACAATTGAACTGCCTAATCTAATTATCAAGGGACACTACATTAAAAAAACGTAAGTAGTCTTGAAAACTTCTACGTAAGTACATAAACTTATAATATGGCATCATAAGTTGCCAAAAAGATCGTAATGCGATTAAAAATGGAACAAAAATAACTTATGGCTTTTCCAATCCATTATGATTGTTGTTGCATTTATTGAGTTTACGAGAATAGTTTGTTTTAATAGTGAAGAATTATCAAATTAACTACGAGTTTAACCTGGTGATAAAATTAACCCTGTATAAGCTTTAATCGCACTTGAACTTAAATCAATTTAAATGATAATATACCTAAAAACAAATCCATATAGATGCTAGTTTTCAATAAAATAAGTTTTCATTATTGTCTTACTTTATTTTAGCTTTTATACACTTCAGTACAAAAATAAACACATTTTATTTTACATCGTTTTCATAAGAAATTACCTGCTGTGATTATATAATTTATGTTACATTACAAGTCACGCCAAACGTTCAGTTTCCTCTGAAGTCGTTTTATGCAGCTATTTAAAATTCTATAAAAGCTGTAACTTATTTCAACAATTACATGATTTATACAAAATAATATGACTTTAGGTCAAGGAACATCTTTAGAGCAAATTTAAACTTTAGCGCGATTTGTAGGCACCTATCTACCTAGTTCTAATAATCTAGTTTAAATATATATATATATATATATATATATTATTGACTAGCAATCTGCAAAATGAACTAAACCATATTATGATTACATAATTGAGTGGAAATAATTATATATCTTAACCTAAATTTCAGTCACAAATACGGTTGCATAGCTAACCCATAGTAGAAGTAATACTAAAACAAAACAGAAAATAAGGCCGAGTATACCTGCATACTAAAATGCACGATTTTGCAACGAATGAACAAGAGCGAACGCATCTTGCGTTTGTTTAGTTGACATAAGCTATCTTCTCTGGGCTGGGGCCTTAGATAGGGTTCCGACATGTGGTGCGCCTACACCATGGAGCACATACCCTGGGGTAGGGTAGGCGTAGGGTACATACCCTACGCTTACGCTGTTTAGTGTAGGCCATCTATCACATGATAGATGGCCTACACTAAACAGCGTAAGCGTGGGACAATACTTCTTCCTGGCACTAGCCTACGTCCCGAAACAGTGGTAGGGAAAAATGGGACATGTAAAAAGTGCCTCATACGAGCAAATAACTAAAAAACTGCACTAGTGTAGCTAGGGTCTAAAATGCCTAAAGTGAAGTTATATTAAAATAAAATTATAAAAGTAAAGAATTTATAATAGTAAATACTGAATAACATTTTATAAATACTTTTTAAGTAATATAGTATGACAAGATTTAACATTTCTTCTTTATAACTCCTTTGCACTTGCAACAAACTTGGTGCTCAGCCTTAACCTTTCTAAAGTGCAAATTAAATTCCTGCTTAAATATCTTTCTATACATGGACTCTTTAACAGGCACAATGTTATCTTTATTACAATCATTAAAATACATAGTATACATCTGCTTTATACTTAAACTAGACTCTAAAAATTGTTTCCTCTTGGAAAATTGTTTTACAGGTTTTGAATTTTCTGTACTAAATGACATAATGTGCTTTCTTACTCTGTCTTTCACTTCACAGGGCAACGAATGAGCACTTGCCTCAGATAGACCTCTGCCATCAGGTTTAGGTATGTTCATCTCTGATTTCCCAAGGTGTACATTGTAGACAGGTTTCTGAGATATTGCTAAAGTACCTAAATAAAAATTCTTACACACAGTATGCCGGACTGCTCGAACTAAAAAGAAATATTTAAAGGAATGCTTTCTTCTGTGACTATCGTCATCTGATTTATGTTTTATATAATTTCTTTCTGTAGTGTTCAGTAAGAAATGTTTCTTTTCATTGGCATTTAATGAGTAGAAAGCTTTGAATATGTGTTCACGGTCTGTATCGCTGATCCTCTCACTGCATTTGTATTTGCATGATATGAGGCAATCTTTTTTATTTTGCACTCTTCTCTCTGGGACGTATTTTCCTCTTCTACTAACATATGCTTCGCCCCGCTGATGCTTCGCCTTACGTATGTTACATGCCCATGTACCAGGATTCGGTTTAGGATTCCTGACCCGTTTTGGAAGATTTTCAATTTCTGTTTCCACTGTAACTCTTTTCTGTGGTTTTAATCTGAAAAGCATAACACAGATAAGTTACTATTGTGCAAGTACCGAAACCATAAACTACTAATGTACAGACAACGGCAGGCCAACCTACTCAAAAAGTTAAAGGTCATTGAACCTATTTTCAACTTTAATTCTGAAACGTAGAGATCAATATCGATTGAGAAAATTTGACGATTTGTGGTAGGTTGACGTGCTGTTGTCTGTATTTCAATAATTAAAACTAAACTTTAATAACAAACTAAATTAAAGAATTACTTACTCTACTAGTTTTGGTGGTAGCACTTGCACGTCCGGTTCCAACTTGGTGACAATACATTGCTCCTCCTGGTAGTTCTCGTACTGTCCGTAATACTGTTGTTGGACCCCACTCAGCAGCAAGTGTTGTTTCAATATAGATGGGACTTGAGGTATTATTACATGCACTGCCTGACCCATGTCTGAGCCCTGTAGCACTTGCGGTGTTTGTAACGTTTGCATATTTTGCAAATGTGTTTGCTGACAAGACATGATAATCTGATTTTGCGACATGTGCATTTCAGGCACATGTGTGATAGGCATGTGCAGGGATTTAGAAGTGATTGTTTGCTGGTAAGTCACTTTTCCCTGTGATTGTTGCAGCGAGGGGTGTGAGATGTGTATTATTTGAGGATTCTGAAGTTTTGTGGTGGATGCAGGGGGTTGAAAGACCTGTACAATGTGGGGTATTGTTTGCTGCGGCTGCTGCATGTGGTCCATTTTATATTATATTTGACAGCTGGAATCAGAGTTAGGAATATAAAATTAATACCTAGTAGGTACATTTGAATTTACCACTTAGGCCTTTATTACGAATGTCGAATTTTATTACGAATTAATGAATGTCGGTCTTAACTCAAATCTTTTGATTAGTTGTATTTTTACCATTTGTAAAGTTTAAGGTTTTGTCAAGGTTTTTATGTTGCACAGTTAACTAGCCTACTTTAGGACCTTGTCATATTAATAGTAACATTCAGTATTAGTATGTTTACAAACTTACACTGATTAACTAGGTTTAAAAAACCATAACTGAAGAATAGGTAACCACTTATAAATTTTGCATAATGTCTGTCATAGATTTCAAAAATCATTTGGTATTTTTACTTGTTTATTTGGTTTAAACCTAGAAAAATATTTTGGAGTACATGGAAAAGTGTTCACGTATAAGTCGGTGTTGAGATCACCATGGGAATGGAAGAGTAAGTACGTACATACCTGCAATTTATAGATACAGAACCAGTAGGCGTAGTATTTTTTGCGTGAGTACTTCTTAAGCTGTGTTTAACAATGTGCCACAGTTCTAACTTAATTTCACGATAGAAAACACAAACAATGTCCAGCAAGCAGATACACCTTTGGCACATTTGACATTTCCCAAAAGAAAAATGTCTTCCGTTCTCTGAGTACTGAAACCTATGGAGATGGCATACCTACGAAAAAAACGTGTATACCTAAACTTATCGAGAAACAATAATGGCGCCTTTCCGTAGTGCTGCCCTATTGTACATCGATATATTTGTAGATGAAGTTATTATTAATATTCAACCGGCGATAAGCACTATTTCAAAGTACTATTACTAGGGAGAATGGAGGTCCTAAACATTATAAATAAAGGTTTATTTGAATGATATCGCTTTTCAAGTAAAACAAAGATCATTTTAAAAATTATTACATGTCATTTAGAAAAAATGAATTTATAAGAAATTTCGCTGAAAAACTTAATATCAGTTTTTGAACTCACTACAAAAGCTAGCTCTATAACCCTACTTTGTTTTTGTGTTACGTGGTACATTTTGAAATTATTAGAGACGACCTCCATAGCCGAGAGGCAAGCACGCCGGATTATAAATCTGGCGCTGCCATCTCTGAGGTTCCGGGTTCGATTCCCGGTCGGGTCGATATAGAAAACGAACTTTTGTTGTACAATGTACTACAATATATTCGATCGGGTCTGGGTATTGTGGTGCGGTCGTTGTTTCTGATTTCTATAACACAAGTGCTTTAGCTACATTTCTTAGGATTAGAGCAATGAATGTGATGTTGTTCAATAGGTATTCATAATTATTTATTTATTATCTACAAAACGATACCAAAATTACTATTTTGGTGGCACCCAATTGTGTCGAATCAACCAATATAATATTTTTTTTAATAGCTCCTGAAGTAAGGCATCCAAAATAGTAATTTTAGTATCGTTTTATAGATTTTCTCAAAATTATGAAAATAAATGGCGATAAAATAAAACAATCAGCTCAATACAGTTAGTTTAATAGTTTGAAGTGCGATTAAAACACGATTCTTCAAAATGTAGAGAGCTAATTAAAACAGATTTTGTATAAGATTTAAAATTTTCCATTCCTACTGTATCCAGCCACAGTTTTCTTTTACTGTAATTTTTAGGCAACCTAAAACGAAATAAAACAGTTTAAAATTATTACAATACAATTCACACTTGAAAAATCGATATGAAAAATGCTTTGAAGGGCAGCTCTATCGCCAAACAAAAGTTTTATATTTTCTTGAAATACACTATCAAAACTCACAAAAATAAGTAGACTAAGCTACATTTTGTATGAATTCTAAGTAAACTATTCACAGGAAAGCAAAAACTTAAGGCATTTCTTGTATTGTTTGGTATTATTGCAAAATAAAAAGCACGTACCGGTGTAATGTAATGTTTGGACGATTGTCACTTTTTTTATGCCATAACCTACCACACTGCAATTAGGCATGTTCCTAGTTACTTTCTTTCACTTATTAATAAATTTATTCACATAAGTCTCCAATTAAAAGAATTCTTACACAAAACACTGCAAATACAACTCGCGTTGACAGCTTACGTACCTGTTACAGTGAGAAACTAAAATGGCGAACCGGCCTCAATCATGCATTGCTATGACGTCACGTTTTAATGTTGCCAAAACTAAGTCGAATAAATATATTGTTGTCTCTTTTTACATGGCGTATTATAGGTAAGTCAAAACAGGATGGCTATACGTTTATGAGTACAATGTCGATTTAGATCATATTCGTATAACCGATAGTTCATATAAAACAATATGCCATCTCCATAGGTTTCAGTACTCAGAGCTTCCGTTCCATTTGTCATTTAGTGGTGTGAAGCATGAAGTTGTGGATAAAGGCACTCAAGATTTGGCTGTATGGCTCTGTACCATTGCCTTTCCCTTCGAGGATAAATATTACTACTACTACTACTGTAGATAAAGGCGATAAGAGAAACATGAAACGTAATCATTCAATTACAAAAATAACATGAGTTATTTTAAATCTTTTAGCTCATGAGAGAACACACACATTTAGTCAATATAATAATAATAATAATTCAGGTGTTATCCAGACACGATTTATATTCCGCCCTGCCCTGCCCGATAAAATAGAATTATTTAATACATATTAATTAATACACGACAAGTAGATACCTTTTCGGTATCTTTTATCGAAACCACACTGTAATTTATTACGTTTGTTTAAAGTAAATTCATATGCTGTCAATTATATTGTATCATCATCATCATCATCATTTCAGCCATAGGACGTCCACTGCTGAACATAGGCCTCCCCCATTGACTTCCAGATTGGCCGGTTGGAAGCGGCATGCATGGTCTTCCTGCGACCCTTACCTGGTCGTCTGACCACCTTGTGAGTGGACGTCCTACGCTGCGCTTGCCGGTACGCGGCCTCCATTCTAGAACCTTTTTGCCCCATCGGCCGTCAGTTCTACGTGCTATGTGCCCCGCCTACTGCCACTTCAGCTTGCTAATCCGTTGGGCTATGTCAGCGACTTTTGTTCGTTTACGGATTTCCTCACTTCTGATTCGATCTCGCAAGGAAACACCAAGCATAGCCCTTTCCATAGCACGCTGTGCGACCTTGAGCTTTCTTATGAGGCCCATAGTGAGAGGCCACATTTCAGTTCCATATGTCATCAATGTTAACACACACTGGTTGTAGACTTTCGTCTTGAGGCACTGAGGTATTTTGGACGAGAAGACGTGGTGTAGTTTCCCGAACGCTGCCCAGCCGAGTTGGATTCGACGATTGACCTCCTTCTCAAAATTGGATCTACCCAACTGGATAACTTGTCCTAAGTAGACATATTTATCAACAATTTCGAGAGTAGAGCTCCCAACTATATATGATACTGGGTAGGGCGCAACATGGGCATTCGACATGAGCTTGGTTTTGTCCATGTTCATCCGCAGGCCTACTTGTTGGGAGACTCGAGTAAGGTCATTGAGCATTGTGCTGAGGTCTTCCAGCGATTCTGCCATGACCAGAATATCGACGGCGAACCGAAGGTGAGTTATATACTCGCCGTTGATGTTGATGCCAAATCCTTTCCATTCTAGGAGCTTGAAAGCGTCTTCCAATGCAGCGGTGAACAGTTTCGGAGATATAACATCTCCCTGTATTACGCCTCGCTGCAGAGGAATCGCCTTCGTGCTCTGCTCCTATACTCGGACCGGCATGGTGGCGTTTTTGTATAAACACTTCAACACCTCGATGTACCGATAGTCAATATGGCACCGCTGGAGAGACTGTAGCACTGCCCAGGTCTCGATCGAATCAAAGGCCTTCTCATAGTCCACGAACGCTAAGCATAGTGGCAAATTATACTCCTCGGTCTTCTGTATAATTTGCCGCAGCGTATGGATATGGTCTATGGTACTGAAGCCTTTTCGGAAACCGGCTTGTTATTATATTGTATACTATATATTGTATTGTTGTTATATTGTATACATGGTTCTGATTGTTCTGAATACTGTTCTATTCTATTCTTCAAACAATCGAAGATAATATGAAAATCGAGATTTCGTTTCTCCATTTTGGAATAGGTGATTTCATGATTTGTTGTGGTGGCGCCATATATCAGTCAAATTAATGGTTATTTGACATTGTAGTCTGGTCTGTTGCCTTTACCTTGAGAACAGATTGCAGAAAAATGGTGTAGCAAAGCAAGATAAAAATGTTTTGTTTTCTTTTGTTTTGTGAAATTATTGTTTTTATTAGGGATTCAATTAATGGCATTAGGCCAGCGTTAGCCAGAATTGAAGAGAAATTTGTTCATTTTCATGAAGAAAGACTGTTTGCCCCAATCTATGGCCCCAAGTGAGCTAATGAGATGAGCTGCCCACGATGTCGTTATTTGACCATCCTTTCTGTGACACATAAATTAAGATTTCGTAGGCATATTACGTTTAAACACATACTCGACAGCTCTTAAGTGTGACGATGGTTTATTGTATTCGAAGTCTTTATTCAATTCAATCTAATGTATTTTTACTGATAATCATTCAATTTCACGACGGCTTTGCAGTGCGCACACCACTAAATTCTAGTTTTTTTTTTTTTTTTTTGGTTCCATTCTTTCCTTCCTCGATGGTTGGAAAAGGCAAAGGCTTTCGCCATACAGCCAGGTCTTATGTTAAAATGTATCTTCAATGTATTTTTTTAATTTAGAGACGTTCATCAACCGTTTCACAAATAATGTTTAAAGCTCTTCTACAGTTGAGATTATGAAATTATATAGGGCTTTATAGTTTTCTTCATTCTTGAGAAGTTCCTGTAGACGGCGCGGGATGTCTTCAGGCCTTTTATAGACTTCTAATAAATCTTCAATCAAGATAAGTCTTTGAAGTGAGAATTCAGAACACTCAAAGAAAATGTGATGGAGAGACTGAATTGGTTCATTACAAAATGTGCATGACGGGGAGGTAATCATGTTCATTCTATGCAGATGTTCGTTAAAACGACCATGCCCAATTCGTAACCGAGAGATTAATGAGTAAAATTTTCTGTTCTTGAAAGTTCCTTTAAAGAACCAGGGCACTCTTATATCATTATTTATTTCTCTATACCAGGTTCCTTTTGCTTGAAGAGTTTCCTGCCAATGCTCTGTCCATTCTCTCCGTGACGATTCTTTTATAAGAGTAGTGCAATCTGAATGTGGTAATTTAATATTCTTTGCAGGAACTAGATCCGAAGTATTTGTTATAAGTTTAGCAAAATAATCTGCTTGCTCATTGCCAGCCACACCTATATGCGAAGGAGTCCAAAAAAATATAATATCTTTACCCTCATTAATTAGCTCGACATACTTTTCTTTGATTTTTATAATTAGGTAATTTGTTTTAGCATTGTGGCATGGATTAGACAGTGCTTCTAAAACGCTCATACTATCTGATATAATAATCCACTTTTGACTGTCAAATTTTTCTATGTACTGTAAGGCAGCTAATAAGGCACATGCCTCGGCCGTGTATATACTTGTAACGGTAGGTAATTTTATTCCATGACCAGTCTTTAAGCATGGATCATAAAATGCCATAGAAACATTTTCTACCGTTTTTGCACCATCCGTATAAATCTGCCTGTATCCTTCCCAATCATTAAGTTCATTATGTACAACATATTTACAAAACAGTTTTTTATTAATAATAATCTTCATTTCAAAAAATTTACTTTGATAAAGACCACTATAACATGGTAATTCATCACTTGTATGAACATTGTTTTCGTCTTTTAACTTTTTAACATCTCTTAATGCTATATTTAAATAGGAAGTGAAATTAGCATTAAATAACTTACTTAATAATATACTATTATTTACAACCAATAATTTCATCAAAAATATTTTCCGGAGATAATCAAACCGTATATCTAATGGAGGCAAATTGCATTCAATTTGCATTGAATTAATCGGTGAGGTGTTCATAGCACCTAAGATAATGCGTAAATTTTTATTTTGGACTTTATTAAGTTTCTCGACGAGCTTTTTGTCTGATGCAAAACAAAAGAAAGCGTATTCGAAATGGCTTCTCACCAGAGATTTGTATAATACCAGCAGTATTTTAGGGTCAGCGCCCCATTGAGTACCAGTTAGAGATTTAAGAATATTAGTAGCTCTGAGGGATCGTTCTATGAGACAGTCGACATACATTTTCCAGGAGAAGTTTTGTTGAAAAATAACACCTAAAAATCTTGCACACATTTCTGTTGGCAACTCTTCATTATTATATTTTATGTTAGAAATAGGCAATTGAATGTTACGTTTCTTAAAAACTACAACTTTGCTTTTGCTTGCATTTACATCTAAGTTCAAATAAGTTAAATACGAGTGAAGTTTAACAAGCACGCTATTCAATTTGTCTATAAGATTTGTAAGATTTGAACCTTGTGTATAAATAGCTAAATCATCTGCAAATTGCAAATTTGTTATGTCAGGATCAGGTCCTAAAATTTCATTTAATCTATAAATATATAAAATATACAACAAGGGGCTCAAAATACCCCCTTGGCAGACTCCTTTGTAAGACAGCCTAGGTCCATACAATTTATTGTTTATCTTCACAAAAACCTTACGTTTATTTAGGAATTGGTACAACCATGTCACAATTTTATTGGGAATTCCTAAAGAAAGTAGCGTAGTTGATAAAACTGAAAGATTTACATTATTAAAGGCACCTATAATATCGAAAAATACACATACTAAATATTTATTTTCAGTCAAAGCTTTTTGTATATCTGTAAATAAACATCCCAAACTCTCACGAGCCGAACGACCACGTCTAAAACCAAATTGATTGTTAGGAAGTAAGTGATTGCTTTCAATGAAAAACTCTAGACGTTGCTTTAATAACTGCTCAAATACTTTACCTACGCATGACGTGAGCGCAATCGGACGATATGAATCGGAACTATCTTTATTTTTACTTGGCTTTAAAACTGGAACTAAACAGTCCACCTTCCACTCTTCAGGGATTGTATTACTCTTCCATAACCCGTTAATAATAGAAAGCAATTTTGATAAATTATCTTTAGTAAGTTTTTTAAACATCTTGTAAGAAATATAATCTAAACCGCAAGTAGTGTCCTTTCGCGACTTAACAGCTGAGACTAGTTCAGATAAGCTAAAAATGTCTGTTAAGTAACTGTTAGCTGAGGTATTATTGCTTGAAGTATTATAGTTATTAGGAGGTGGAGCTTCTACATGATCTGGGGTATATTTCCTTAAAAATTCATTAACCCAAGGTGGACATTCATTATTCTGTAGAAACCTAGAATCGCTACTTTTATTAAACTTTCTCAGGGTATTCCAAATTCGAGATACTGGAGTCAGTCTATTAATATTTGAGCAGAACTCTTTCCAGTTCTCACTTTTTTCAGTGTTAATTATGCGTTTTTTTAAAGCCTGTAATTTTTTAAAATTAACATAATTTTCAGGCGAAGGGTCAGTTTTAAACTTTATAAAAGCTTCTTTAGAGTTTTGTACAGCGCTAGCGCAACGTTCATTCCACCAAGGAACCGAAAGATGTTTAAAGTTACTACGAGACGTTTGTGAAACGGAACGATTGGTATTATTTTTGTTGTAATTTGGCATTGACATATTTACAGCAGATTTGATTGTGTCACAAAAAAAATTGTATGCTTCAAGAGGACGATTGTTGTAATTAAAAGTCGGAAAATCATTTAACATTTCATTGACTGTGTCTGAATAGTGTTCCCAGTTTACTAATCGAAGGTTGGGATGATCAGGAATATCAGTTCCTGAAGCAACAAATGTTTGCAATGGTGTACATACAGCAAATAGTTGCATTGAAGTTAAGGTGGGTAAATGATAACTACCTAAAGGATCATCATAGACTTTCCAGTCACAATTTAATGCCAAACAAGAGCTCACCATAGTTAAATCCAAGCCATTCGGTCTCCAACTGTGTGAACCTACAGTTGTTACTTGTTGGTCATTTAACAGTACTAAGTCACAGTCATCTAAATTATCAAATATATTTCTACCTCGAGGGTCTATGGAGTTGCATCCCCAAATTGTGTGATGAGCATTGAAATCTCCAGCTACAAAAATAGGTTTTGGTAAACTATCTATTAGATCTTTGAACTTCTTAATGTGAAATCTTGGTGAGCTGTTGTTTGGACAGTAGACTGAAACTATTGTGTATTTCTTATTATTAATTGTTACCTGGATTGCTAGATTTTGTAAAGAATTATCAAAAAAAGTTGGGAGCCTGACATACTGAATGCTTTTATGAATTATAATAGCAACCCCATTATGCTCATTTCCACAGTCATTTCGTTCTATGTGATAACCTTTAATTTTAAATTTTTGGTGAGGCTTGAGCCATGTTTCTGATATTAAAGCTATATCTATGTAGTTATCATAAATATATTTTTGAAATAAATTGCGACTGCTCAGTATGCTCTGAGCATTCCATTGCATTATATTTAAATATTGTTCTGTGAACTTAGTAACCTTTCTTTCTTACTGAGAGTTTCTGATAGAATACCTAAAATATTTTTTGATGAAATTATTGTCTCATTTGTTTTGTTCAAAGTAATTATTTTAATTATAGTTTCTATTAAAAGATTCATTGCTGATGCATCAGTATTTAGTATGTCAAGTAAGTTGGTTTGAGGTTTTTTGTAATCTTTAACAGTGGTCTTTAGTTCTGGGAAATTTTTCTTATCAAACAGATTTGCATAAGTGGGTGCTTTGTGTTTAATTCTGTTCTCTTGAATTTTCTTTTGTTTGATGGGGCATTGACCAGAAATACTAATGTGATTACCATTACAATGAGCGCAAACAGCATTCTCTTTGGTGATTGTGCAGTCTTTATAATTGTGGTTATTGTTGCAGATTGAACATCTCTCATCATTTTTGCAGTATTTAGAAATGTGTCCATACCTCAAGCAGCGATAACACTGCTTTACCGGTGGTATATATTGCATGATGTTATGTCTCCATCCCTCGAGGTCCACAAAATCCGGCAGGGAGGTTGCTGCGAATGTGATGGCAACTGTTGGAGTTGGCTGACGGACGAAACCATTTGCTGTAGCAACTTTTCTGAAAAAACGACGGATGCTTATAATTTTCTTAGTGCTGCTTAGAAGAGTGTATATTTTCTTATTTGTGTACTTTACTGGGACATTACGAATAATGCCAGTTGTTTCTGTTGATGTTGCTGGTATTGTGGCTGCAAAGTTATTTTCTTTTAGAAATGTTTTATTTATTAAAAATGCATTGGCCAATCCTGGTTTTTCAAAATATACGCCGATTTTGTATTTATTGAGAGCCCTTAAGTACTTAATACCCTTATTATATCTTCTTATGCAGTTTGAAATGGAAAGAAGATCTCTGCTGCCTATTGGTGTCTCACTGCCTACTGCTTGTACAAAGACGACAAACTCTGTTGCATTTGAATCTTCTGGATACATTCGAGTATAGTCGGTAACATAATATGGGGCATGGTTACTCTCCTGCTCTCCCTCGTCCTCCGACTCTGATGTTGTGCTGGTAGAGTCTCGGTTGAGACCCCCCGAATCCTGATCAGGAACATCATCTTTTTTTCTTTTTTTCCCTGCTCGCCTCCCCATCGTCTTAATTGCGGTTAAAACTCTTAATTTAACAACTTTTTTAATTATTGAAGTTAAAAAATTTAAGGAGCCCGCCTTTACTCTTCGAAGTTCCCGCGCTTTTTTTCCTAAATTCTAGTTTGCTACAGATTTTAACCTGTCATCGAGCTGTCACATTCGTCTAACATTTTTAAACTTCAGGAATTAACTTTTTGGCCAACATTGAGCTCAAAGTTGCAAGCTCTAAACAACAAAATCTGCTATTCTTAAAAAATCCTCCAAATAAGCTCAAGTAGTGCTGTGCTTTAAGCTAAATGGTATTTTATTTTTCTCATGTATTCCTATTTTATTAATCTCCACAATCAACCTTCGACAGCCTTTCCTTGAACCTGCATCGGTCATCAAAGTTGGAGAAGAAAATGTGCATGGTGCGTCGGCTTAAAAAAAATGCTCCTGGAACGGCGAGATAGAAGATGAAATTTTAGCTATACCAACATGCGTGAAACATAGCGAGTTAGTATGTGGTAAAGTGAGTCACTCTGCCTACATAATCGGTCGTTGTCCCCGGGACTGAAGGTTTGCATACCTAGTCGTTACTCAGGGTTAGGGTGTCCCAGCTATAGATGCAAAAGATATTTTAAATATTTTAAACCATTTGATTTTAAAGCGTTTTTTGGTTTAAATCGATTTTCCTGTTAAAATGCACTAAAACTTCAAACAAAGTGATCTGATTACACACCTACTTCCATAATTAGGATATTTCCTGGCCATGTAGGTAAATGAAAAAAAAAAGAAAATTGTTTTATAACTAATAAAATCAAAATTTAATGCAAATACAATCATATTGCACAAAATCTACTAGCTCCATATTATTTAAGCAATTATTTTTTATATACCATTAAAAATGATGTAACTTAAAAAATGCCTTGCCTAAACGTTGCCTTTCCGTAAGGTACTATAATTTCATATAATTTTTAGTACAGCAAAATACATTCTAAATATGAAATGACTGAACGCGAAATAAAAAAAATACCATACAAATGTTACTATAATTTTTGATAAATACGCATAGCTAGATTGTTTTCAGTCTATTTAATCCTAAAAAAGTAGTAAAAGCATGATAAATGACTTCACTTAAATTAATAAAAATGGAAAATTATTGAAGATCTTGTTTAATTTAGAAGTTTCGTGGTTGAAAAGTTTTAAACTATGGACTTTGGTTTAAAACGGTTTATTTACAACTACAGTCCCAGCACAGACCTCATCATCATTCTCATTATTAAATGAATATTTCAGCCATAGGACGTCAACTGCTGAACATAGGCCTCCTCCCCCAGTGACTTCCAGATTGGCCGGTTGGAAGCGGCCCGTATCCAGCGGCTTCCTGCAACCTTTACCAGGTCGTCTGTCCACCTTGTCGTCCAACGCTGCGCTTGCTGGTACGTGGCCTCCATTCCAGAATCTTTCTGCCCCATCGCGCGGCCGTCAGTTATACGTGCTATGTGCTCCGCCCACTGCCACTTCAGCTTGCTTATCCGTTAGGCTATGTCAGCGACTTTTGTTCGTTTACGAATCTCCTCATTTCTGAGTCAATCTCGCAAAGAAACACCGAGCATAGCCCTTTCCATAATACGCTGTGCAATCTTGAGCTTTCTTATGAGGCCCATAGTTTTAATTCCATATGTCATCACTAGTAACACACACTGGTTGTAGACTTTCATCTTTCGGCACTAAGATATTTTGGTTAAAATACAAATCGGGCACGTGTTAGGATCAGCTTGTTTATGAATTTTGTAAATAAATTATCCAAATAAAAATACTAAAATACATCTTAAATTTTATTTAAACTTTTGTACCTACCAGCACATAGATAATGTCCATAAAAATAGATTTTATACAACATTTAAACATAACATACAAATATAAAATTTGGTCAGTTGCAAGTAATTATTTATACAACTTTATATTTGGCTTTGTCATAACTTAATACTATTACGATGATTAGGTAAGTAATTATTTTATCAAATTATCACAGAGATATTGAGGAAGGATCCTTTTCTACAGTGTTGTTATGATGACATTGATGACCCTATAAAGCCCAAAAAGGAGATAGGATACCAAATTTCTGATTGCACAATAGTATTTACATGTAAGGTGTGTGAACCATGGAAGGCCACTATAACGAATAAACAGTTATTATTTATTTTCTGTATAAATAAAACAAACAAATCCACGGCGTCTGTGGCCTTAAGTCCGTTGGACGTTGGTGTAAAAGAAGGAATTCGTCATCACATGGCAATAACTAGAAATTTTAAATAATTGGCCTTTGAAGGAGTATGGGCTATAATGGTTCACCTTATTTAGCACAGCACACACACAGCTATTTTCGGCTTTATATTTACCATAATATAATGATAATATAAGTAATAATGATCCAAATGGGACGATTATTACGGGACAGGTTAATAAATTGTTTCCCCAAGACCACTTGATGACTGTTTAATATAATGATTGAGGAAAAATAAAAATATTATTAATCATATCAAAAACATAAACACTTGTTTTATACAACTAGTCTAGTATGATATTGATTTTGACTAATTGGAATGAGTTTACTCTTGTATAATAAGTATTAAATATTTAAAATGCTCAGTAAATGGCTTTTTGGTTCGTTATGCATAAAAACTACTTTTGTACAATACTCATCCAGCCATTAATATATGCTCAGTTCTAACTATTGTTTGGTCTGAAACTTATTTTCTAAAAAGTGATAAACGTAATCATATACAACTAACATGATAGCTCCACCAGGACCTAGTCGAAGTACTTTTGGCAACAGGCCTTTGTAAATAGCGCGGAATCTGCAAACAAAAATAAAAATAAGAATGGTAACCCCATAAATCTCTGATAAATTGGCTTTTAATTTACATAATTAGAATCGCGTCGACTTGGCGATCTCTCAAATTATTTATACATTTATTATTAACATGGAAAATTGGAAACGAGAAATTATTTTCGGGTTTTCGTTGAATATCCTATAGATTTGCCATGTATGTCCGTATGAATGTTGAAACTCCTCCTAACAATGCTAGAAAGTTATTATTCTGCATACTTGGATGTCAATAACGCCAACAAAGTTACAAAAATATAATTTTATAAATACATTGTTTACACGGTACCTTTCCAGCAATTAAATCTTATATAATAGCATGCCTCATCATCAAAAAGGTCTTACAGAAAAATTGTAGGCGCCATTTAATAATATATCTCGGTGTTAATAAAACAGCAACAACAAAAACATTTAAAGTTGACATACTTAATATTAGCTATCTGTATGTATGTTTCATTGCCAATGTTATACAGCTGCTATATAAGATAACTCGCCACTTCGTATATTTGTCATGTTAATTACCTATCTAAACAAAAATAAGCGTATTATTAAAAAAAACATGTATGCAGATAAAAATATATATTTTTGTGGTACCTACATATTTTACAGAAGTGCATTTGGAACTTGGAGTATATTCATACTAATTTACATTTGTAAATAATGACAGTGCACCAAATTCTCGTTTAAAATATATTTCTGACGCAAAGCCGTGATCGCACTGAATTGGCTACCAGCCAAAACCTAAAGTAGGTATGCTAAATAAAAGACACTGTAGGTAACTGCATTATTTGCAGCTTGTATGTTTTAAAAGTAAAACATATTCATTAGGTACATTTATAATTTTTATTATGGATTTTAAACATAAAAACCAAGCCATCCTCAGTTCTCGTTTGCACGCAGTGCCTCTTCCAAACCAAGAGACAAGGCTTTGGCGCAGAAATCGGCAGTAAAGTTTTGCACGTGGATAAGCACCAGTGTAAAAGAGGTTAATTTAGGCCTATTTTCAGAAAAAACTGTTTTCATTTTTAAGTTTTATTGGTTTTACTGCACTGCTTGACAGTGAAGCCAAACCATAGCGTTGCAAATAAACATGCCGTCGTATAACTTATAAGTTAAGCACTAATATTATCAGTATTATGAGGAAATAGTAAAAATAACATAATATCAAAGGATGTCAATCTATGATTCTATGATCTGAGATATCAATAGTTTAAAGCTTACCCTTCTTCTCTGTAAACTATTGAAATAGCTCCAGTTGTAGATCTATATTTGACAACACCAGGCGTCGGTTGTGGGCCTTGTATACGACTTTTAGCGACGTCAAATGGTATGTTTACACATGAACCAAGAACTCCCGATGTGAAACCAATTGCTACCTTGCGACCGAACTCAAGAAGTGGGTCCTGGAATAAAAATATATACAATAATAAGTAAATTTTATTAAAAAAAATAAAACCAACTTCAAAACACTAAAATGCTAAAAATAATCCTAACACTTAAGTACTTAATCAGTTACTTTTGGAGTCGGTGCCAGCCGATGAGAGATTCAATGTTTTTGTTTGCACCGACTCCAAAAGTAACTGATTAAGTACTTAAGTGTTAGGATTATTTTTAGCATTTTAGTGTTTTGAAGTCGGTTTTATTTTTTTTAATAAAATTTACTTATTTCATCAATTTTTAGTGATAAATCCTAATCTAACTGCTGAACACCGATTTCATCCCCTATTTTCCTACCCTTAGGGGTGATTTTTATTTTGTAAACTTTTAGCATATTATCTTTGAAGTATAAGCTATTCAATAAAACAAAAATCATCAAAATCGACTCATATTTGACGAAGATAGGTAACAAGAACCACAACCAAAATACTATCTGGGTATATATTTGTTGATTTTCTCAAAAAGTTCTAAATCAATTTCGATAAAATTTATATGGGACCACCTCTGAAGTATGATCTACCAAACAAAAAAAGAATCATTAAAATCGATTCATAATTGGCGGAGTAATCGCGTAACAAATATACAAAAAAAAAAAAAAAAAAAAAACATACAGTCGAATTGAGAACCTCCTCGTTTTTTGAAGTCGGTTGAAAAGAGGGTAATTTATGTACACTGTTGATTGTATAATCAAGCATTCATTTATGTTTTTGTAATACATTTCTTATATTTAAATAACTAAGTATGTCATGCACAGAGTGTCCAGAAAAGTGACGTCCATAATTTTTTTTATGTACCTCGTATTGAGAGGTATCTGAGTCACCCCTATATATGTTCTACGATTTTACGTAGTTTTCGAGTTATGTTTTTTTTTAAATATCCTATGAAGCCTATGAAGTACTACTATTTAATTATTATTATAAAAGCAGTCTAGCGCATTCTCTGAAGCCACTTAGGAAATAAGAAATAATCAGTTTAGATTTTTAGTTTTAAGTTGAAAATTTAAATGATAACTCATTTAACATAAATTCTCAACTTTAGGTCAATTTTGTAGTAACTTCTATTAGAGTTATGAGGCTGTTTATTTTATGCATAAACACACAGTTCATAGAGATTTAGCTGCAAGAAAAAAATATCGAAGAAACCTTCTACTTCTTTTAGAAATTTTTCAAACTGATCCGGTTGCGAAAAACTATTAAAAATCATAACTTAAAACTACGAAAAATCGTAGAACATACGTTGGGGTGATTCAGATACCTCTCAACACCTAAAAAAAATTTTTGGTCGTCAGTTTTCTGGCCACCCTGTATATAACTCAAGACACTTATCGTTAAAATTTTGTGATAGTATAATAATAATATAAAAGTATTTATCAATCTTATAGCTAGCTATATGTACCTATTTTTAGTTCAAATTTCAAAACCAATGAATCCATCTCCGCTTAACACTTTGAGTTTGAATATATTCCACAAATTACTCTGTCTTAGCTAAAAACAAAAGATCTAAAATTTTTAAGACGATGATATTTTAGTTTTTTGCCAACTATCACAAACGATTTACCGTTTTCATTTCATTGATAATTGATCTACAGAATTTTCATTGATAAATATTGTTGAGCAAATATTCGATCCGCTAATCTTAGATAAAATATTCATCTCACCAATAACACTACTTAAATTTGATATAAATGCTGTAAGCTAAGGAGCCAGTGGGTATGTTGGTAGTCTAGTCAGATGATAATTGATAAAATATAATTTTATTCAAAATCAGATAACAAATTAAGTATTCCAAAATAATAAAAACGAAATTATAGCTCCTTGTGCTTAACAAAAATCAAGATGCTAAAGTAAACATATTGTCACAAATAAGATAAGGAGCACAGTACCGACGTGACACATATAAAAGATAGTATGTATCTTTATCAAATATGATAACCAAATGTTGTAATCGTGTTTATATTATTTATATTATAGAAATTTTACTTCATCACGTTAACTTATTTATTTTGTGACGTTGTCGTACATTTCTTATGTAATGGTCAGTACCTATATTCATTTACTTGTAATAGAACATCGAGCTACTCTCTGACATTAGGTCACCGTTTCAGGAACCGAACACTAAGCACAATGATGTTTTGCTACAACTTGATTTTTACAACCAACGAGAGAGCGAATTGTGTCACATTTCATTGAGTAAAGGCACAAGTGCGGGCAAAACGATTAACGCAGAGTAATTGCATAATAGAAAGAAGTAATGGCTTAACTCACATACTACATATATAGTGTCGGACATTCGCGGCAACTGTACATTGCCATGGAAATGTTTTCTTTTTAAATCTTTTTCTTTTTTCCTTTGTACCATTCACAAAAACGCTACTTGCATGAACTTTCTGACGATTTTGTAATGTATACTCACCTTTAGTTTACTTTGTGAAATTTGCATAAGAGAAGCGAGTATACAATACAAATTCCAAGTTTTTTCTTTTTAGAGTTCCGTACGTTAAAAGGTCAAAAAGGAACCCTAGGATCACTTCGTTGTCCGTCTGTCTGTCAAGACGGACCAAGCAAGACCCTTTTTTATCAGGAACACGTAGAGATATTAAATTTAAATTTATATCGAATACTCATGTCTGCTATTTCTTATTGTTGTGCAAACAAACTTCGAAGTCAACGCAAACAAAAGATATGGCTGTTTATTCTGCATTTTAGATAATAGCAATGGAATCAAAACCTAACAACTAATATAGGGTACTTCCTGTTAACCTAGAATCATGAAGTTTGGCAAGAAGCAACATCGTATAAAAAAGTAAAAGTCCGAACACCGTACATTTGTAGTTACAGGCTAGATTTCTGTTATGGGTAAACTACTGCATACCATACAAGTTTGTACGGAACCCGCGGTGCGCGAGTCTAACTCACACTTAGCCGGTTTTTTATGTTACCACTATTGATAATACCTAGTCGTACTGACATGGGTTGTTTTTGTGTAGGTACCTACTACCTACAGTCTTCGTTATTGTCATACTAAATACGTTTTACATACAGGCTGGCGTCTGTTTAAATAGAAATAAGATGAATTCGACACTTCCATGACAAAATAAAACCAGCGTTGCCATACCTACGGATTTGTCAGCCTTACCTACGACGTATGTTCGTATTTATATATTTTTGTGGCTAATCTACGGATTTTTAACTATATCTCCATCCCACGGGTTTTGATGCAAAACATACCTTTTTTTAATTGATTTTCCCAAAGTTTCTGCGTGTTACTTAAAAAATGCAACAAAATATTTAAAATTATAATTAGAATAAATAGTTTAAAAGGTGTAGAGGCTAAAAAATTGCTTTAAAAATGGTTCGTTTTGTTATACAGCACACTGTTGGTAACTTTTTTCCAACTTGGCTTAATACACTACCGTGTGTGTAGTCTAGTTAATGATCAATATAAAATAAAAGGTGACTTTTATTTCTTTTTCGTTTGTTTGTCGTGTACCTAGGTATTCAACCAGTTTTTTTAGTTTTTACCGACAGGGAATTAGGATGTTGGCCAATCTAGCTCTAAATAGTCAGATTTAGTTTTAAAATTTAAGTCTGTAGATCTACGGATTGTTTAAGTACTCTACGGATTTTTGAACATCACCCGACGGATTTTAAAAAATCGGATCTGGCTCCACTCAGTTAAAATTAGATATTGTGTTGTCAAGCTAGTAAATACACGTTCGGTTACGCACACATTTCCGATTCGTTACGGAACGAAATAACGTCAATTCCACACGCACACATAGCCAAAGCATGCTTCATTAATCAATATATCAGTGCGTTGTCCTTTCTTTATATTTCACACCAAATTCTATGATTGATCATGCCAAAATAAGTAATAACACTTAGATTGCAAAAATTAAAAACTAAACTAATGTTTTTATAATAATCTTTAGTGCACAAGAATAATATACGAATTGCGGTCATAATGCCATAGGTAGGGGTGACTAAAGTTGTTTTATATAATCTTACTTGGTATTCTGGGATGTATCCCTTAACGCTGTGGTAGAAACCGAAATAGACCATGTTGAAAATGCCATTTCTTGCTATGGTTGCTGTTAGACCCTTGTTCAGTCCTCTAGAGCCAAGGCCATTCTCTCTGACTATTTGTCTCGTGACAGACCAGGTGCTCGGGATTTGAGTAGCTAAGGCCCTGTTGGATTGTAAAGTAACCTTGACCACCTCAAAAGGGTTCACCAAGATGGCTTCAGTGATGCCGGCACCCAAGCCAGCTAGCGCAAACGTCTGAAATATAGCAGTTCCTTTTAGAAAACCATAAGAATCATTTATGGCAATAAATCTACACACACCATAAACTTAGAGGATAAATAAAATCAGGAGGCAGGATGGGCGATTAAATTAAGGTAATCAAGATTGATAGAATTTATGAAGAACCTACCTTGTTAGTCAAAGACAAAGATACAATAATTATTCTAGTGCCAAAAAATTGGTGCCAATCGTTAATTTTATTAGCTATGTTAAAATAAGTTGTTTCTATACAAATACTACCTACATTAATATAATATGTTAAAAAAATGTCCTAAGATGATTGGGTTTGAATGATACATTTTGACTGTAACAAAAATAGAGATAGATAGATAGATAGACTTTTATTTTGCAAAACAGACACACACAAAGCATCTGTACACACTGTGCAGATAAGTACCCAAATATAAAACTGAGCCCCTAATCAAAAACGAATGCAAAAAAACATGGTATAAACTATCATCAATATCACCTATCTTTGGCAATACATAATTACAATATATAAGTTGTATGTATGTAGAAAGAACTCTGACCTTTTAGTACAGTACAATGCAGTACCCATTGAGTGTCGGAGCTACTCAAGGCCGGGCGAGAGTCAAGTGTGTTAAAATTGTACAAAAAGATTCTATTGTAATGAAAATGCTTTAATGTTACCAAGTCAAAGTGTTAATGATACACTTAAACACTACAAAATATTTAAGATGGTGAGTTAGTGAATAATGGAATAAACAAGCATTATGATGAAGGACATAATTTGTCAATGAATTTATTAGTATTATTTTAAGAATGTAAGTACCTAAATTTAAAGTTTAGAAATAGAAATTAAATCTGGATTTGGATCAAACGAGAGAATGGATGCGAAATTAATATAAATAAAATAAATCTCACTAAAGGAGTTGGTGTACTGGAGCCAAACATAAAAAACCTTTTATATTGTTCGAAGGTTAAGAATTTCACGGCGCGTTTCGGCGTTTCAGCGAGAATCGGTGGCAAAATTCCTTTCCAAAATGACGTCAGTCCTTCATGTCTGTACATTTTTTTCATACAATCAACGATCCCATTATAATAGTGCGGATCTGAATGTTTTGACGAAGTTTTGGTTGCCTGAAGTTGTAACCGGGTCTTTACAAGGTCCAAAGGATGCATTATACAAACTTCTATAAACCCTGCACTTCCTCCTGCACCAATTTGCATTGCAGCTTGCTTTAATAATTTCTCTATATCAGCCATTTTATTTATTAAAGGATTTTCAACTATACTTAAAAAACAATCGGAAATTATTTGGCCAAAGTTTCAAAAACACTCGATTTGTGAGACGTCTCTGTCTGTCAAAGTTTTTGAGACAAATAAAGTTTTTTTAAATCTTTGGGACCAATGTTGTAACTTGTACGTTGAAAGTACATAAAGCAAGTCATGTTTCAGCTGAGCTATCTCTACGAATGAGCTATCATGATCGTTTGAATTATTTTGTAAAACTACTATAAAAACAGTAAAAAACTTAATAGGGCAACCCTGTTATTTAGTGCTGTCAAAAGTGTTGAAAGCAAATTGTTTTAGCCAATAAATATTCAGCTTTTTTCATATTAAATTCACAAAACAAATTTTAACTAATGTCTATTTTTAAATAATGAGTTCCTTACTGACAAAAGTCCAATGTTAGTGTTATGATAGTATAAAAATTAATAAGTAATCAATGCCTTTAAAGTCTGTTTTCGCCTACACAATGTGTTTGTCATACAAAATGGCAGGGAAGACGAGGGGTTTGCAGACATAAGTGATAAGCGACCATGATATCCAGAGTGTTGAATGTGTTAAGTGGGTGGACAGTGAATTAAGTGCGGAAATGTGGACATAGCGTATAAGATGGGTTCGCAGACATTAGAGATATTACGCCAAGGTGTTTGGGCATCTCTGACAGGAGGATGGTTCTATGATCCGCATCAAAATTTGTTTTGCAACACAGTTCACTTATATATTTGGCTTTTCCTGCTATGCCTGCCTTTCTCAGTCTATCTGGTAAGTAGGCCGATTGTGTGTTGTCAATTCGTAGTGTTAGGTTATGAAGTAATTTGCAAAATCAGGTCAACATGTTTTGTGTTGTTATTGTTACATTCAAATGACACTGTCCTTATTTATGTTAGCTAAACTTGGTTATAAAAATGTGTAAAGAATAATCTCTCAAAATGCTTATTTTATTTTAAAAAGAATGTAGGTACACTTACACAATATGATAAAATGTTATTTATGTCATTAACAAACATGTTTATCATTGGCATATTATACTCATACTTTGAAACTAATTTATTAGGTTTGTGTGTAAATCTATGGTTTCAATACCAAAATATCATTTAAATTGACATTTGAATTTTTCATTCTTTTACTACGTGTTTAAATCCTCTAATATAATATAATAAAAGATACTAAAACTTTGCAAATGCTTACTTAAAACTTATTTACTGAATGAAATCTATTAATAACTTAATTATTATAAAACTTGTGCATACTTTGTATACATATTATTATTTTTGTATATATTATTATTTTTGTATATATTATTATTTTTATATATATTATTTTCAAATTAGCATGAGTTCTGTGACAGATCACTGTTGACAATTAAAGTGATCCTAACATTGCCATTCACTGTAAACTCGTCAAACATGCTTTTGGCATAATTTAATGGTGACCACCAGGGGCGTGCATTAAATTTTGGCCTGGGTAGGCACTAGGCAGTAACATCATCTCAAAAAATCTTTAATTTAATTCAATTCAATATATTTACTGCATTCTGTAATCTTGCTATCAAAATCAATTATTTGAAATAAGACTTACCAATTCTGAGCTTTTCGAGGCAAGAAAAAATTATTTAGGGAGTGAAGATTTGTATGGAGCACCACAAATGTCCCAAAAAATGCATGAATTATTATAACACACACACACATGGCATTTTATTGATATTCATAGTGCCTAAAAGTCATTCCATAGTTATCACTTTTTCACGATCCTATAACCACCCACGATTTGGCCCTTAAATAAAAGAAGATATCCAGTTGATTTTTTTAGGTATCGAGAAAATTAATGAAGAGTTTAATTGATTTTCATCTTAGTAATATTATATTTTATAAATAAAAATATTCAAACAATGTATAAAGCAGAAGATTTAATTAATAAAAATAAATTTACAGACTAAAACTAGAACCAGTTTATTTTATTTTGATAAATAATAATATTCAAGAACTACCTATATTAGTACTTCTGGAAGGATGTGTAATAAATAAAATACTTTTATTTAACATTTCTGCTTTAGACCTAAAAACAAATTTTCATCATTATAATTTTAAAAATATGTATTTCCTTACAGATTCCTTATTATACAAAGATCTTTGTTGTGAACTGAATATTCAGCTTATTTATTTGCCCAGAGTCCATATCAAATTGCTTTTAGTTTTTCCTAATTGCACTTTTTATAGCTACTGAAAATGTTTAATTAGTCAGGCAAAGGGTGAGTGATGAGTTTTATATGTATAGAAGAAGACAGAGTTGTTTTTACTCATCATACTACTTTTATTTGTTCTACAGTATTTCCCTCCCGCAAGCCTAGGTTGGCTCATCTACTGTGGTCTGGTAGCGTTGCTGTTTACCTGTCTAAAGTTGCTGAACCACGGGCTCCATCACATGTATGACACTAGCGAGTGCATTATCATTCAGCCCAGTGGTGATACGTCGACATCCAACAACAATACAGTGTAAGTTAAAGATGACTTGCAACACACAAAAAAACTTGCAGCTAAGCTTTATGAAATGAACATGGAATCCAGGATAATTCCTATAAAATATAACATTAAAACCTTCATGGCTTGGTTAAAGAAAAAATTTTTGTAAATGTAAATTAAATGTAAAATGAAATTAATTATATTACAACCAACTGGCTAATTCTTTAATATGTTTTACCACAACAATAATCACTCAGTTTTAACAATATCATAAGATAATCCATTAATAAGTTAATAGTTAAGGATTCTGCCTTTTGATTTTGTAGACCTGAAGAAGGCATGGAAATGCAGATGCTCAGACTTGGCGGCGTGGCTGCCGCAGGGAGCGACAACGAATCTGTGACGTCTCTGGAATACCACAAGCCAAATAATAGCACGATAGGTATTTTTAGCTATATTCACTCTAAAAATCTTCCAAGAGCATAAAACCACCACCCCTTTAATTATAACTGACCGATTTTTTCTTGTTTCAGATCTAAAAGTAGATGTTCATCGTAAAAACAGTTCAGAATCTAGTATAGAAGATAGTGCAACATCTGCAAGACTAGCTGACGCGGTGGCTACAACAAAATCAGACTTGTGTGTGGCGCAAGCGTCAGAAATGCCAGGGCCTTCGAAAACCCGTCCACCAAACAGAAGCCGGTCGAAATCCAGCCACAAAAGAGATCATAGAACTAAAACTAGAAGGACACACGGAAACAGAATCGACGAGCTAATCGTCGAAGAAGCTTCCAAAAATCCTCGTGTAGATAACAATTTACCTGTTCATATGTTAGTAGATGAGGGTCCATTCGCGAAAGTCAGCAGGAGGTATCACGAGTGCTCGCACAGACGTGGCTCTAGCAACAGAGACTTTTTCAAAGAATGGCTATATTTAGATGGTAATGAAGCCGCCGGTGAGCCGTATCAGTCAAAGTTCGCCCGACAGCTTAGTTCTGATTCAAGGGATAACTCAGAACCAAATGTAGGGCCTCCATCGCCTAAGAAACGCATTGCTCATAGACGAAGGTATACAAATTACCCAGACGAAAGTTGCACAAAGTCTGCTATAGCATTAGCAACCGCGCAATCCTCCAATATGAGACGGAATTCAAATTCTACTATGTCTACAATACAATTGCCGCTTCTAAATTCCACTGCGCAGCTGGTGTCGCACATGAGAAGGCATTCTAACAACGCCGATACAGGTTTCTTTGCGAGTGTTGAATTAGGAGAATACATGATGGTAAAAGCCGAAGTTCCGAGTGGTGAACCCGATAAAAATAAAGGAAAAAGTCCTGGTGTTAGAAGAATAAAAAGCGCCGCATTAGAAATAGGATGTCCACCTCCTAGCGTATCTAATCTATCACCTCATCCAAATAGTGCAGAAACAATAGGTGGTCAAATGCTGAAAAACCCTAAAAGTGCTGTTATTCCACCTCCAAGCAAAAGTTTAACCCGTGGTCCGCATTTAAACTTGTATCCCAAAAATGAATCCGGCGAAGGTTGTAGCTATCCATATCTGACGTACGGTTCAGAAATAGTCTATCCCATTGCAGAGATATCTGATGAAATGCAAACTTCCCAAAAAGAAACCGATTTAGATTCTAGTGGAGAAAGTTATAGTGACTATGATGATGAGAAACAGTTTCGAGGATTCGACTGGGATGCAGAACAATCGCCTGCAATGCGCTCCAGCGATTCTGATTTTGAAAATAATGGCTCTAGATCTCCATTACTAGATCGGCCCACAGACGTAAGAGTTGTTCGTAGTAAAAACCAAAGCGATGGCAAGAAACAGTGTTGTGATCGCCACCCTAGTTCTAAACATAATCCTGATTGTTCAAATGACAAATCTAAACCAGTTAGACTGAAAAAAGTTATGAAAAGTGAGCCACAGTACGATAGCAAGCGTTCTGATCGCCAAATTAATCCATGTGAGTGTAAATTGAATCCCAATGCTGATTATTTTGATAAGGCGAGTGCAAGTTCAAAAGATTTACTAATAGAGAAATCTAGTTTAGAATCAAACGAAAATCCAGACCAGTCAGAAAAAAGGCCAGATGTTAGAAAAATTAGCGAAAAGAAACTCTGGGACCATAATATATCTAATTCTAGCAGTAGTAGTGATACTAACATAGAAAGGCAACAGGAAGACAATAAGGATGATAAAAATAACGCGCCGGAGACAGAGGAATCACAATTAACTTGTGACAGCAAAAGCGCAGATGAAAGAAGTGTCTATAGCTTAGATTGGCTTTTTGAAGAGACTCCACAACCTTCAGCATCTACTAGCAAAGAAGCTGAAACTTGTTCATTACCGAATGACGAAGTGCTATGTCAAAAACTTGCCAATGCTTTAGGGGAATCGTCTTCGAACGTTCCAAAAAACTTGGGCGCTATACCAAAGCAGATAAAAAACTTAGCGCGTTCACGAGCTTCATCCCAGAAGGAGAACAAGAAGAGAGATTCTAAGGATTCTAAAAAAGAAAAAGATGAAAACTTAGAAGAAGATAGAATCCTTCTAGATGCTGTAGAAGCTCAGGCTGCTTTGGTACAAGGATTAGAATGTTTGTTCGCGGCTACTAATGCTAACACTGTTGTTATGCCCCCTCCAAACAGAGAAGAAAGACCTCGAAGTCTTAGACAGAGCATTCGATGTGAGAGAGAGAATTCTCACAAGACTAGGAAAAGGTCCATCGAAGAAGTGGCACAAACATCTACGAATACTTTACTTCCTACATCAATGCCTTTATTGGCTGCATTCCTTAACTCTAGAGTAGATTTTATGCCTTGCTGTGTACCTGATAATCCCCCTGCAGAACCTGCGCAACACGCAGAGGAAGGACCAAGACTGAGACCCCTAATGGATAGAAATCATAGAAACCGCGTGCGGAAAATAAAACGATCTACCCGACAACGCAACAACCCGTCACAAAATAATCCCGATAAGAAAGACAAGCCTACAAGTGCTGAAAACCCGAATAATTCCACAAACGTACATTTTGCGACGTCTTTCGATGATACGACAGACGGAGCGATACATTGTTTCATGGACGAATATGGCAATTGGATGTCATACACTTTTGATAAAAACAGTTCAGGTAGAGCGCAAGCTCAGCCTATACCGTTACCAGAGAAAGAAGACAACATTAAACTTAACAGGGTAAAACCCATTGAGCATACCGATAATTCACAAGAAACTGCAGGGGAAGGCAGTTGTGGTTCTCTAGAATCTGAAGCTGGAAACAGCGAGAGTATAGCAAAAAAACGTGGTGATAGTATAGACCAAAGCTCTTCAAACCAAGGTAGCAACAACCCCCTGCTATCGAGTAACAATAATATATCTACAGTTGTTGCAATAAATACTAATAATGCAAATAAGCGCTTTTATGTGTTTGACGGAGGAACTGGGTCTCACACAGACCAACCAAGATCTCCAGTGGCTTATGTGACTGATAGTTTACTAGAACAAATAGAGGCTGAAAGACAATCTAGGATGGGCTTGCCCAGTATGCATATCAACTTTTTAATGAGTCAACAGAGAGCGCAGCAACAGGCACAGCAACAAGCTGAAAACACGTCGGCAAATATACCAAGTCTTATGCCTTCTATAGGCGAGGAAAGCGTTGAAATTAATATCAGAAGCAAATTCTCTAAACTCATGGATGAAATAGAAAAAGCAAACCAACCAAAACCAAAAAGCTATTACAAGTTCAAACTTTCTAAATGCTTCGAAGTCAAAGTTACTATGGATAGATTGAAACTGATGGCACTTTTCGATCGAAACCTGACTTTTAGAGAAACATTTATATCTATAGTTTTGGCTATAATGGTAGCTGTATTAGGGTCGATGGTTTTGAATCTTGGATTCTACAGGGACATCTACGCGTTCTGGTTTTGTTTTATTATGGCTGGAAGTCAATACTCGCTGTTGAAGAGTGTTCAACCGGATTCGGCGTCTCCAGTACACGGATTCAATAAAATGGTTGTGTTTTCGAGACCTGTGTATTTTTGTTTATGCGCAGCAATACTATGCGCAGTAAATGGATATTTAGAACAGACTACTCCATTTCCCGATGATACGCACAATAGAAGTAGAAGAAGTATTGAGGATGTAAAGGCTATAGTAGTGTATGGATTGGAATTGAATGAAAGAGATTTCTTCTACGTGATTCAAGAAATCCTATCAAAGTTTTTACTGTTCTTTCCATTGGCATTCAGTTTTGGCCTCTTTCCGCAAGTAAATACATTTCTCATGTATTTGTTAGAGCAGATAGATATGCATGTATTTGGGGGCAATGCTACGAGCAGTTTGAGCGCAGCAGTGTATTGCGTTGTACGATCTTTAGCTGCAATAGGAGTGTTATATGGATTCGCTTACAGCGGCCTTGTTGAAGGCAAGAAGTCTCAACATCAAAAGCACAATATTCTCTTTTCGATATTTTGTGGCCTCCTCGTTCCGATTGCATACCACTTGAGTCGTAGTGCAAGTGACTATGGTCTTATCTGGAACCTATTCAAAAAGCACCTGTTGCCTCCCGAATTATATGTGATGCATACTCCTGAATGTGCCCCTGAGATGAATAAAGACGAGCCAAATACTTTAAGTGACGATAAAAAGAATAACTCGGAGAGTAATATTTCGAAACAGAATTCCATTGGGAGTTCGGCGTCCAAGATCAACTTTAGTTCCGAGACAAATATCGCGAAGACGCAGAAGCGATCTCAGACGTCGAGCATTAGTTCATTGAAGATGGATCCTCGTGCGGGCGATACTATGAACTCGACCACTTCATTGAAGGTTGACCCGCCGACTGAGGCGGAGGAGAAAAGCCGGGATTCCAACACTAATAATACTACAAGTAATAAACAGGACACTGCAGATAAACCCGATGAAGACATGGAGGATCCGCTACCAAAGAAGTTGCAAGCGACTGTAAACGCTCGTTTAAAGAATGACGTCATAGTTTGCACTTTTCTTGGACTGTTCGTGTTCGGACTCCACTGTACTACTGTATTTACAACACTTAGTCCACAACTAAATATGGTAAGTTAGATTCAATCAATTTGAATTTTAATTAAATTAGATCAATACAGAAATATATTTTTTTAATTTCCCACACGGCACGTCTCTTCTTATAGGCCTTCTAAGAAAGCTCAAGGTTGCACAGCGTGCTATGGAAAGGACTATGTTCGGTGTTTCTTTGCGAGATCGAATCAGAAATAAAATGATTCGTCAACGAACGAAGGTTGCTGACATAGCCCGACGGATTAGCAAGCTAAAGTTGCACTGGGCGGAGCACATAACCCATAAAACTGA
The DNA here is from genome assembly GCA_963576865.1 of Anania hortulata. Classification (NCBI taxonomy): domain Eukaryota; kingdom Metazoa; phylum Arthropoda; class Insecta; order Lepidoptera; family Crambidae; genus Anania; species Anania hortulata. The sequence continues at coordinate 8,348,858 of OY756400.1, forward strand.
CGGCCGATGTGGTAGATAGGTTCTAGAAAGGAGGTCACGTGTTTCCAAGCGCAGCGTAGGAGGTGTCCGGCAGTCAATACCTACAATGCAAAAAACCTAAGTAGTAAATAATCCACATCTCATATTGTCTACTTCGCATTATGACTAAATCTCATATTGCCTACTTTTAGAAAATAGATACTGATCAATACGTAACTATTTACACACCTGTGCTTCGATTAAGAATCCTTTGGTAATTTAAAGTAATCAACAGATTTGAGTCCATCTATAAGGTAGACAGACGACCTGGTGAAAGTTGCAGGAAGCCGCTGGATGCAGGCCGCTTCCAACCGGCCAATCTGGAAGTCAATAGAGGAGGCCTATGTTCAGCAGTGGATGCCTATGGCTGAAATGATGATGATTGCAAAATGAATGGTTTATGTCTGACCTGCCTAGGTTCTCTGGATAATAGCGGGCATCCTCGGCTGGCTGCTGCACTACCTGACGCCGCAACTGCGCAAGCAGCAGCCCTGGCTGTGCCTGGCCGGGCCCGTGCTGCGCCAGCACGAGCACGCGCAGTTCGAGGTCACCGAGCCGGCCAGACTGATGTGCTTCGAGAAGGTACGCCACTTGACTAGGCATTATGACTGACAGTAGGTGGGAATTAAAAGATTTAAAAAAGAAACCGAACAAGTGCGAGTTTTTTTTTGCAAGACAAATTTTTAGGTTATAAATAGTTCATGAAGCAGTTTTATTACAAGTTAATTACAAAATTTAATCACAAATGTATAGTTTCAGTTTTTCCCTGTGTAGTTTATGACGATATTACTTGCCAAATTTCATAGTTCTAAATCAACAGAAAGTAGGTACCCTATAAATTTTGATTCCCTTGTGAGTGTCGAAATGTACGTTTTTTGCTGCATAGCGGCCATCTTTTTTTTATTAACTTAACTTTTTGTTAACTTAGAAATTTGAATTTTTTACAGCTTTAACACCTGAGTGTATGGTTTTATTTTCAACTCGATACCTCCACGCGTTCCCTAGATAAGGGTCTTGACAGACAGACGAACAATAAAGTGATCCTATAAAGGTTTCGTTTTTTCCTTTTGTGGTACGAAGCCATAAAAAACAATAAAACCTATTATTGCAAATAGACCTGAACTTTTACACTTTCTTAAAAGGAAACGTCACGTCTTTCTAAAAAGTGTCGCAAGGCGTGGCGTAACGCGGAACTTTAACTTTAAAAAAATATTAAGTTATAGCCCATCTTCATCATTTTTTGTTTGATTGAGAAAAGAAAAAATACGTGTCCAATATTTTCTGTTAGAGTGTGCGCGCATGGAAGACTTTCGTAGCCGCGACTTTTTTGTCAGTCGACTCATATAAAATGTTTGGATATCTCGAGATATCCAAGACATATCTAAGGAGTTCATATGAGTGACAAAAAAGTCACCTCGACAAAAGACACCCGTGCGCGGCACACTCTTAATCCAACAGACGGACTAATTAGATTATTTTAGGAAACTAGCCTATTGTATATAACTTGTATCTCGATCACAGTGTGACTAAAAATGTTTTCTCACGACAAACACATTACGTTATAGCATCGTTGATCCTGTTCTATAGGTAGATCGATAATAGATCGATTATTTTTGATAGATAGATCAAAAATAACCTGTTCTATAGATAGATTGAATCTTGTTCCAGATATTCGTGTACCTGAGTTTCCTGGAGCGTAACGTGCTGTACCCGGGCGTGGTGATCGCGGCCACCACGCAGGACGCGCCCGCCATCGCCGCCAAGTACGGCGACGCGGTCGGCGCGCTCATCATCTGCGTCTGCGCATTGAAATGTGAGTACACTTAGGGCCTCTTTCACCACTTGCTGATAAGTTCCAGATAACCTATCTGGCACTTTTTTGACAGCTAATTGTATGGGTTAGTTAGTCTCTTAAGCTTGTCGTGATTGAATGTTTAAGTTTTATTTATCTAGACTAAGTTTTTATACAGAAATAAATTTATTTATTTATAATGTATTTAACAAAAATGTCTTTAATGCTAAAACGTGAAACATGACACTAAAGCTGGCCCACCGCCTTCACGACACTCAGCGAGCTATAGAAAGGTCGATGCTTTGAATCTCGTTAAGGGATATAATCCGGAACGAGGTTATTTGGCAGAAGACCAAAGTAATAGTAGTCCTAAGTATGTCCTTGCTACATAAGCTAAAGTGACAGTAGGCCGGCCACATCTGTCGCAGAACCAATGAAAGATGGAGTAAAAGAGTTCTCGAGTGGAGACCGCGCCTTGGCAAACGTTGTGTTAGCACCTGGGTAGCGAGTGAAATAAAACTTCAAAGTAACAGCAATTCCACAGAGATTATTCCGCTTTGAAAATCAGTACACGACTGCCCTCCCTAGTCTACGCTCTGTTTTATAAAACGTATCCCCACTTAACAGCGCCATCTGCTGTGGCGAAAACTAAACACTGCATTTCCGTTTATTACAAAATAAATTAGTGCTTTGATCTATTATACCTTTTAAATTACAACAAACAATTTAATAAACACTTAAATAATATTAAAACACTTTTAAAAACATATTTGTATTTTAAATAAATAGTATAACTGATATAATAAAGAATCTGCTTTTTATAAACATTAACTGACGTAATGATTTCGTAAAACTTAGAATTTACAATAATTACATCTTGGCAAAATATTATCGGCTACCGGTATATTTTACAGTAGTGTGAGACGACGACCTTAGAAACATGGCTGGCAGGGGCTGGATAAAAAAAGCGGGAGATCGTGCTCTGTGGCGCTCTTTGGGGGAGGCTTACGTCCAGCAGGGAACTGCAATAGGCTGACATGATAATGATGATGTCTTTTATGTTTTACACTAAACAAATCCTAAATCTAAAATTATATTTTGTTGACAACGCTTACTTGTCGATCGGGGAAAGGACGTGACGTAATAAGGTTATGGTAAGGGAAACAGCGCGGTAGTATCGGGATCGATCGCTACTCAGTCAGTTACTTCTTTGCGTTCGAAGAAAGCAAATGCTAAGCAGTTACTATATCAGTCGAAATAGTGTAATTACTTCTTATAATGTGCATGTACATAATTCTTATGATAAGAGAGGAAGAGTTTGTAAAGTTAAGAGTTCGTTTGAATAAATATAAGTATTGAAGTCGACAGTGGTGTCATTTTTCGACAAGCTAGAAGCCCGTATCAGGCCTCCGATTCGGAACCGTTCGATAACAAATTGTCTACCGAAAACCACGTGACGCTATGATTTAGCATTAGTTTCACGTGATTAATCAGTTATCAATTCGTTGTCGGAGGGTTCTAAATCGGAGGTTAGCTACTAATCTTTCGATTTTCCACTAGAGATTTTAAACAAAATATTTTAAAGCAGAGATCGCTGGCAACTCGTGCGCGCAAACTGCGCAATGCGCAAAGTATTACCTCTAAAATAAGATGTTATTTTTAAGGAATTGGCGGCTAGGAATAGGCTAGTTTCCTAGAAAAGTCTAATGAGTCCGTCAGTTGGATAAACGGAAAATATTATATAAATATTATATACACGTATTTTTTCTTTTCTCAATCAAACAAAACATGATTAAGATATAGCCCGTTAAAGTTCCGCGTAACGTCACGCCTTGCGACACTTTTTAGCAAGGCGTGACGTCACGTGCTCCAATTTCTAAACTTTGATGCGCTTTAGCTTCTTCATTTTTTGTTTGATTAACAAAAGACAAAATATGGGTCCAATATTTTTTGATAATCTAACTGACGGACTAAAAAAATAAAATTGACCCAGGAAACTAGCCTATTTTTCGTATTGTTTTAGGTCTGCCAATTGCACTTTATCATTGCATCAATAAAAATTAAAGAATTTCTAACTATAAAAAATCAGATCATTGACAATGCCGTGTTACTTGCAGGTCTCAGGAACGCTTACTCAGAGCCCGATTCCCAATACCTCATCCTGGTATTCGCTTTCCTGCTCTTTCAAAGGGACCTGAGCAGTCGCAACATATCGGAAACGTTCCTTGTGGACTATTTCATTACCGCTATTATCTTCAGCAAAGTCTACGAGTTTTTACTCAAGGTTTGTTCATAAAATGTGTTTGTTCTTGTGTCGATTTTTGTTTGCTTTTTAGTTTTTAGACAAAACTAAGTACCAAGCTATAAACTTATTGAACTTAGAATTGGTAGGTAAGGTCACATGATTGCTTAGAGATAATGTTATAATTGTCTTCTACCTAGTCAACACAAGTCGATTTTAGTCATCCACCAAATGCAATATCTTGCCGCATCACTAAAATAGACCATATTAATAAGAATCAACAATAGAGTGCCTGAAAAACCTATCAGGAACTACTAACATTATGGACAGAATATAATAACAATGAAATAAACCATTAAAGAACCAAAAAATATTTTGAAAACTAGTTAAAAAAGTAGTTTTAGCTCCAAACAAGAGAAGCTTTCTTTACTAATTTCAATGTTACTCCTAAATGATTTGTTTCACAGATCCAATTCGTGGTGACATACATCGCGCCGTGGCAGATAACGTGGGGCAGCGCGTTTCACGCGTTCGCACAACCGTTCTCTGTCCCGCACTCCGCCATGCTGTTCCTGCAGGCTGCAGTCTCCGCGCTGCTCTCCTCGCCCCTCACGCCGGCGCTAGGTACGTACTCCGAGTGAGAGTGAGACGCAGATAGCGGGGGCAGCGCGTTCCCGTTCGCACAACCGTTCTCTGTCCCGCACTCCGCCATGCTGTTCCTGCAGGCTGCAGTCTCCGCGCTGCTCTCCTCGCCCCTCACGCCGGCGCTAGGTACGTACTCCGAGTGAGAGTGAGACGCAGATAGCGGGGGCAGCGCGTTCCCGTTCGCACAACCGTTCTCTGTCCCGCATTCCGCCATGCTGTTCCTGCAGGCTGCAGTCTCCACGCTGCTCTCCTCGCCCCTCACGCCGGCGCTAGGTACGTACTCCGAGTGAGAGTGAGACGCAGATAGCGGGGGCAGCGCGTTCCCGTTCGCACAACCGTTCTCTGTCCCGCACTCCGCCATGCTGTTCCTGCAGGCTGCAGTCTCCGCGCTGCTCTCCTCGCCCCTCACGCCGGCGCTAGGTACGTACTCCGAGTGAGAGTGAGACGCAGATAGCGGGGGCAGCGCGTTCCCGTTCGCACAACCGTTCTCTGTCCCGCATTCCGCCATGCTGTTCCTGCAGGCTGCAGTCTCCACGCTGCTCTCCTCGCCCCTCACGCCGGCGCTAGGTACGTACTCCGAGTGAGAGTGAGACGCAGATAGCGGGGGCAGCGCGTTCCCGTTCGCACAACCGTTCTCTGTCCCGCACTCCGCCATGCTGTTCCTGCAGGCTGCAGTCTCCGCGCTGCTCTCCTCGCCCCTCACGCCGGCGCTAGGTACGTACTCCGAGTGAGAGTGAGACGCAGATAGCGGGGGCAGCGCGTTCCCGTTCGCACAACCGTTCTCTGTCCCGCATTCCGCCATGCTGTTCCTGCAGGCTGCAGTCTCCACGCTGCTCTCCTCGCCCCTCACGCCGGCGCTAGGTACGTACTCCGAGTGAGAGTGAGACGCAGATAGCGGGGGCAGCGCGTTCCCTTTCGCACAACCGTTCTCTGTCCCGCATTCCGCCATGCTGTTCCTGCAGGCTGCAGTCTCCGCGCTGCTCTCCTCGCCCCTCACGCCGGCGCTAGGTACGTACTCCGAGTGAGAGTGAGACGCAGATAGCGGGGGCAGCGCGTTCCCTTTCGCACAACCATTCTCTGTCCCGCACTCCGCCATATTGTGGGAGAAGCGAGTGAGTGTAACAATTAAAAGACTGATCAGTAATGGTTTCTGACAATAAATAGAAGTGGAAACAAGCTACATTCGTTTCGTATTTATGACTATCATCGTTATCATTATGTTAAATAAATCTATTTGACAATAGTTCGCTTTTACGTTCAACAATAATTAAATTAGTAGTAGTTAGTACTTGTCTTCAATTTCATCTAATGAAGTAACGACGAGTTTAGTAGATGGAGCACCCTTACTCAATAAATACACTGACGATTTTACCCTTCTATTCGGAAAACAGCAAAGCTGTGGGGATAGAACTAAAGCGGGTCTCGCACCCATGCATGCGAGATAATAACAACCTGTTATTTTCGCAGGAAGCGCGATATTCATGACGTCATACGTGCGCCCAGTTAAATTTTGGGAGCGCGACTACAACACCAAGAGGGTTGACCAGAGCAACACGAGGCTGTCCTCGCAGCTTGAACGAAACCTGGGAGCGGGTGAGTCTTTTACACTACAAATAAAAATCGGCAATTACTTTTTACGGGGTATTGTTTAACTGTATAATGAGTAGACTGTAGGTAGGCTGCTATAGGTCTTTGAATTTTTAAAGAAAGCACGGGTTTCCCTGCCACGCATTACAATGGAGGGAACGGAAGAGAAGGAACAGCATAGACAATGTTGTCACATTTTTTTTAAACTGTTAATGTTGGTGTTGTCAACAGGTATTTTTAATTTGTTAATAATCTATTCATTAGGACTAATTCAATGAACCCAAACACGATACCTTCTTTAAGTTTGTGAGGAGTTAGGTATCCTGCGGCAGATTGCAGTGTTGCCACAGCATTAGTCCAAGGTTTACCATGTTCTTGCAATATTATTAAAGACACAGGACACTAAATTTTGAATCAATCAAATGTGTAGATGTTGCTTACATCCCTTCTTCATCTAGAAAAGATGTGATATCTGATATTCAAAGGGCTTAACAGATTTTCACGATTATAGCTAAGAACACGCTTGATCAAGTCACCACTGAAACAATAAAAAACGTATTTAAAAATCGGTTTAACCCTTTAGCAGCTGCGATGCCATAGACACAGATATTTCCGTAGCTTTATTGTAAAGTAAAAAGTAAGTACTTCAGGGAATTAATTATTTGATTGATTTATGTGTTGGCCTTTTGCAGATGATAATAATCTTAACTCGATATTCTACGAACATTTAACCCGTTCGTTGCAACACTACCTGTGTGGCGATTTGATGCTTGGTCGGTGGGGACAGGTCCAACAGGGAGATTGTTTTGGTAAGTAACATTTGCTATCAAATATAAATTAATGTATCTTCCCTTTTCTTTCATAAACTAATGATTTTTAACGAATAATATATTAAGCTCTTACATCGTCAAGACATGACCTCTTATTATTTTGTTATTTAATGTTAATTTTTACTAGATAAAAGTTACAATCTATACACAATATTGTACGTCTACATCATATTTGTAAAGAAAAAGTAACAATGTCCTGCTTCACACCGTGAATTTATTGATAACATGTAATTCGTAGTAAGCGGGCTTTTATCTGATCTTAGTTAAAAGTCAACGTATCTAATTAGTCAACCATACCGAACTATATGCACTGCGTAACTTAAATTGGTGTTTATAACATTAACAGTGTTAGCATCAGACTACTTGAACTGCCTCGTACACATCGTCGAGATGGGCAACGGTCTGGTGTCGTTCCAATTGCGCGGCCTCGAGTTCAGAGGGACATACTGCCAGCAGAGAGAGGTCGAGGCCATTTCTGAGGGACCGGAGGAAAGCAGCGGTATGCCTATCAGATAATTCTAATATTTTACGTATTTTGTCTCTTTTTTCCTCAGCATATTGTCTGGTTTTGTGTTGGAGTCAGTATTTGGATCTTGGTCATACTCTTTATTTCCTTGTTAGAGTAGTGGTCAAAGTAAATAAGCTTTTTGACAATTATAATCTAGATTTGTTTCATTTTAAATCTTGTTATAATTTGTTGATTTATTACCATGTATGTTAACTCTGCAAGAACGCTAACCAACTCGCACAAGTATTCAGCGTCAAAGAAAGAGAAAAATGTTTCTTCCGTCTTTTTCTCCCTCTACGACGTACCCCGCCACTGTCTTCATTTTTTCAGAGAAAGATTTAATTGAAACTTTGATATATATTTTTGATTAGATGGGAAATAATTGATAAGGCAGGGAGGGAATCTAAATCTCTTTAATGAAGTCAGGATAATTTGGATCAAACTTCACTTTTGGTAAGTTCGTTTGATCATCTAATTATCCTGCCTTCGTCTTCGAGATTTATATCCGTAAAGATGTACACATTAAATGATGGTCCTTGTAAACAAAAGTTACTCAATCCTCAATAATAATAAGGCTAGAAGCAGAATCGAATTAAGGGCGATTATAAAAAAATAATAAGTTGTAGACCGCGCAGACCACCCCGCGCATCATCTAATAAAATCTAAGATCTTACCAGCACGCAACTTGGCCGACGTGAACCGAGAGAAGTGCTGTGACCATTAAATACTGTGGTATCGATACCACTGGATGCTAACAAAACCAAAATCCAGCGTCAGATGATCTGGGTAGTTGCCGCCCTGTATGGTTTTTTGTATGTAAGTAACAGGTTAGGTATATTACTCGCTCTTCTGACTTCAGAAGTTTTATCTATTGTATGAGCAAACGTAATAATATTTTGAATTTTAATCAATAAAAGCTTTTTAATTCTTTGATCAGTAGGACGGACACCGTTAAAAATCTTTTGTGTCATTTTGTCTAATCTCATTAGTGGAAAGTAACTATTTAGCCGAACGGTGGTACCATAGGAGAGACTTCAAAAGTCAGGAAGTCTAGTAGAAAAACAGCATTTCCACCATTGGTTTAGACTGCAAGAGTATTGTTTTTTCGTATTCTGAGAAATAGACGACAGCATTGCTTCAACTGCAGACTCAGGGACGCTTTGTCTTATAAAAATTTGCCGCATAACAAGCTCACTTCCAGAAAAAGATGTCGTTGTAGCGGATGAACTGGTCTGATAGAAGAGAAAAGAAGAGATCCCTCAGAAGGGGATATTATTGTCTCACCTACACAAATAAATTTGAACAGTGGACACACCAAGGTTGAGTTGGCCAGTTTGGTTCAACCACGATGCCAGTCGCTTGATCAGCAATAATTTTATTAAGTACCGAAACGAGTGAAAATGGAGGGAATGCATACAAATAAAGACTGTTTCAATTTATGGCAGTGCAAAACAGTGAACCAGCCGGGAAGGCACATTGTGTTTAAGCATAAAATTATGCAATAAATAGCTACTGGTTACAAGCGCGTATTTTACTCCCAGATAAAAACTAATGGCCAACGGCCAATATCTCATATTGTCTAGAGGCAAAAGATAAAAGCATTTTGCTTTTTGTACACACAGCAGCATAATTTTGGATGTAAAACACACAATTTAAAAACACTATCACCAAAGCATACGTAACAAAAAAAAACGAGTAGGCAGTTATACTATGTGTGATCACCGTAAGCGCACAGGCTAAAGACAGTGGTCCGGGCAATGTGCGTATATGGAGAAAGAGACGAAAGAAACATTTTTCTCTTTCTATGATGCTGAATACTTGTGCGAGTTGTTAGGCGTCTACGGGGAAAACTACATGGTTATAAATGTGAAGACTGAGGCAGGATAATAAATAAAATATTTTCAGACATTTATTTGACCCTACTTTCACACTGGCAATTTTTGGGTAATACCAAATAAAGTGGCACATTCATTGAAGTCAATAAAAACAGTTTACACGTCATTTGTTCTGCGACAGTTAAGAGCCATTTCACATTTTTATCGCAAAATCTAATATTTCCAGCGCCTAATTTGCGACCTTAGGAAAGATTTTAACAATGTTAAATACATGCAAAAGCAAGCCTAAAAGCAAGCCAGCCAATCTTTGGTTCAGACGTTTAATGTATCACATTTGCAAAAAACACCCTTTTTTTTATTTATAAAATTATCAAACCCGCCACCTCGATTGAGGAAAAGTGTTTGCCATGTCAATTTCAAGCAACTAAATCTTTCATTTACATTCATTATTATTGCTGAATAAATACGTCAAAAAATCAGACATATAATTTTGTTGACGTTTAATGTACGACAATATAGATTTATTATCACAATAAGGCGAAATAAAATGAAACAATTTGTGAATTATTTAGAAAAATTGCGCTAGTTTACTCAGGATTTGTGTTTTAAATTAAGCATATTTACAATTAAAAGTTTGTGTCACAATACCTTTGATCTTTATTTATTTGAAATATGTATTTTTTTTTAAATCCTATCAGGTAATTAGGATCAAAAACGCTTTCACAACTTACCCTAAATCCTAAATTTTCAATGCACAAGCGCGCGCTCCATACAAACGGCGCGATTTTGTGAAATGGCTCTTAAATGAAGGCGTCACTTTTTGAATACGAAATAAAAGTGCCAGCCAGTGTGAAGGCATGCTGTGCTGAATGCTCGTTTGTAGAGCTGACATAGATTCCCAAAAATCCAAGGATATGTACTGGGAATTCAACACGTGTGAATAAAACATAGCCTTCCTTATAATATCCTAAATAAGGAAAAAAATCTAAATATACAAAAAAGAGTATTTGTTATTCTTGGACGACCTAAAGAAGATAGCTGGCGGTGGATGGATGAAAAAAGCGTGAGATCGTGCTCTTTGGCGCTCTTTGGTCCCGGCTTACGTCTAGCAGTGGACTGCAATAGGCTGACATGATGATTTGTTATTCAGAAGGAGTATGCACTGGCCTCTGGTGGTGCGGCGGTAGAGTGCTAGCCCCCGGCGCCGCTTGGGCCCTGCGTTGGCTGGCGTGGCAGCTGGCCAGCTCGCGCTACGTGCTGGAGGGGTACAGCGTCAGCGACAACAGCGCCGTCTCCATGCTGCAGGTCTTCGACTTCAGGAAGGTTCTGCTGACGTACTACGTGAAGGTGAGTGAGCGGCAGCTAGGTAGTCGATCGCGAAAAGTAAAAAACTCACACTACGCAATCTAGTTTCACAGCTGTACGTTTTTTATTTTCATTCACTTTATACTATAAAACACTGTCCTTTGCCGCTTCCTATTATCTACTGTAACATACTATACAAATAATTTAAAATTATTTGTGTTTTTGTAAACATTTTACTTATGTGATCAAATAAAAAAACTAACTATGTACCCTACCTGGTTTTATTATTCTAAAACACATTAACGCTGCTATATTCGGGCTAAAGTTTCCAAATGTTTATCATAAGAACGGTTTTGTTAAGAGAAAAAAAAGCTATGGACATAAGCCTGGTACGACAATCATGGTCAATACCTATTGTCTTTTCAGAGCATCATCTATTACACGATCCAGTCGAACAAACTCGAAGAGTGGTTAGCCTCTCCGGTCCTCTCTGAAGCGCTGAAGCCTATGAACGAACGAGCCTTTGTGGATCTGGACCCTATATTTAACGTCAACTTGGATGAGGATTATGACTTTCGAGCGTCGGGAATCACGAGGTATTTTATATTTTTAGTTAAATAAGTTTTTAGTTTATTATCTGTCTTTATAACTAACTGCAAAAGGCAGCGAATGTTTAATAAATACGATTTATTGTATTCTCTGCTTAATGATTTTTGACGTGCGAGGTGTTGTTAAATTCGTCGTAAGTCAGTCAGTGGTTGCCGCAGTGCAGTTAGTCGCGGGTCAACTTCTAACCCTTTAAGGCTAAGTGCGATATCAAATTTTAATGACACAAAAAATAATTTGAGGGGTCAAACCCTTAATAATGAGAATAAAAAAATATATTTCGAAAACTAATGCAAACCAATATAATTACGTTGAGAGGCAACAAGTTTATTGGGCAAAGTGGTCTGTTAGTGTGAAAATATACAACCCTCGAAGTATTTTGCACTAATAAAATTTCACCCTGTATACTTTGGTTATGCCCTCAGAGGCAGGTTCTGCGCAATATACCAGGAGTGGATCGTGCACTGCGGCGTGCGGCGCGGCGCGGGCTGGCGCCGGCGCGCGGCGGCCAAGGACTCGTCGCTGGTGACGCTGTGCTTCGCGCTCAGCCTGCTGGGCCGCCGGGCCCTAGCCGCGGCGCAGCATCTCTCCGCGTCCAGGTACTTTGAATAATAATGGCACATAGAATGATAGTTCGGTACCTACGGCTATTATAAAATTAAAGCACCAAAACGGTTTTGTGTGCTAACCTTTACACACAGAAACACGCACACCACTATAAAATACGGTTGCTCTTAATAGTTGTTTTCCCCAAAACCGTGGAAAATTCGATAAAAGCGATGCCTACATCTAGATTGTCATTTGTTCGGAGCGGATTGACGTTAAACACTACAGAGCCCTCTTTGGCTCTAATTTAGTTGCTTCAAATTTTGCGCGTGGATTACGTATCTATGTGTTAATAATCTAAGCCCTGTGCTACTTATCGTCGGCCTTTGAAATTCTACTGCTGGAGTCCCCCTAGAAAGCCACGGCAAGCGGCTCTAGGGCGTTTGCACTCAGCAACTGTCCGCAAGCTTGAATAAGTATCCTGCCTTAAATAAGTATCCAGGCTTGCTAGACCGCCGCGCAGCATCTCACTGTGTCCAGGTATAACTGTGCTACGCATCGTCGGCCTTTGGAACTCCACAGCCAGTGGCTATGTGCCGTTTGCATCAACTTTGCAACCTTGACTAAATCGTCAGTCCAGCGGGTGGGAGACCTGTCCACGCTGCGTCTCACAGTCCAGGTCCTGTCGTGGTCGCTACTCAACAATCTTTATTTCCCAGCGGTTGTACAACTAGCGGCACGGATCCTGAGCGCTGGGCGAAAGATGCGCAAAAGACCATTACGATTACGTGATTGGCTAGTCGCACGCCGCGCCCGCACTGCCGACCGGAATTTGATACTTGCGCCGTCCACACGCGTGTCTGATACGATAATGGTCTCGTAAGATGCGCAAAGTGATCCTCATTTTTTCCTCCAGCGCTCAAGAACCATGCCGGGGGTTGTCAACATTTTTTTTTCTTACAATTACACTAATTATCTAGCCCCAAACTAAGCAAAGCTTGTACTATGGCGAATACTTTTATAAACAACCATGACTTAGGTACAAATGCTCGTGCTCATCACACAAACATTTGCTCCGTGCGGGATTCGAACCCGCAACCGCTGGCTTTGCAGTTCAGAACGCGAACCACTGCACCAAACGGTGGTCATGTGGCCTGCCCATTGCTACTTTAGCTTTGCAGTTTAAAAAGCTGTCGGTGACTGGTTCTTCTACGGATCTCTGCATTTCATATCTTATCTCGTAGAGGAACACCAAGCATAGCTCTACTATAGCCAAACATATGTAATCGCTCTTCTTACAGTTAATAATCGGCATATCTTCATCATTATAATCAGCCCACGGTCAGTCCTCTGCTGGACATAGGCCTCTTGCAATGCACGCCACTGAGCCCGATCCTCAGCCATTGTTTACCATCCGCGGCCGGCAGTATCCGCATATCATTTTTCCACCTTGTCGAAGGGCGCTCTACGCTTCGTTTACCAATTCGCGGTCTCCGCTTAAGAACACGTATACCGTGTGTGACCTGTGACTGTGCCCTGGTTATTCTTTGAGCAAAAGCTAGGCAAACTACCAGCCATGGCAAATTTCCTAATTCGTTTTTAGATATGATGGAAAAAATAAAGTTCAATATCAATTGAGATAATTTGACGTTTTGTAGTAGGTTGATAAGCTGGTGATTGTATACAAATCAGCTCTGACAACTATATCGTCAAACCGTACGGTTGACGATATCGGTTGTCCATATGTTTTCTTAGGTCGGTTTTATTTATTTTAGGAAGACCAAGGTTTACAATTTTTCAATAGGTAGGTATACAAAAATAACACTAAAAAACCACTTACAGGTCCACACAGATAGAAATTGAGTAATATAAATGAGAAGGAATTATACAATTTAAAGTACTACATTAAGCAGCACATATACCAGCCAATAACAGAATAGGCTACTAATATTATTATTGTCTACTTCGCTAACCTAAACATACAAATATATAAAAGTATTTATTTAGATAGAGGATTTGAAAAAACGCTCGCCCAGCAGCCGCCGAATCGCTGCTATGTTAGTACAAAAAAGGTCTAAATCTAAATCATTATTTAGCTTGTTGAATTTGTCACCTACACGCCATAAATAACTGTTCTGCCTATAGTTAGTTAGTTAGTTTGTCGCTTTCGGGAGGAATATGAGTGAGTTAAACCTGAGGGGCTTCGCGGGTGCTCTTGAGCTCCTTGAGGAGAGCGCGGCCAAAAGTTGTGGGCAATCAATTTTGGAGGTAGCAATCTTCAATAGATAAGTGGTTTTGCGATAACAGCTCGATGCGATTCTGTATAACGTGGTTTCATTAGTAAAGTGCCTTAGGATAGTTTTTATTCTGTTTTTGAGTTCCCGTGGAATGCTTACTTATTTTTATGGGCTTGATTCTGGCGTCTACGCTGATTAGGTCGCAGGCAGAAAATATTACATAAAGTCGAAGTCAAAAATCATTTATTCTATTTAGGACGGAAAATTACAATATATGAACGTCAATAATAACATTATTGGCCCATATGGGGCAGAACATGTCTCCTTATTTTTTGGGCCCTACTAGCGCTTCGAGACAAGACAGACAATCTGGCAAGTGCTGAGAAGAAACGCCGAAACAAACTCAGTCACTACTAACTGCCACAAAAAAAAAAAGTACCTGTGCGAGCACGGCAGGCACGGCACGGCTTATTTCCCAAAATGTTTGTTCTAGTGTGGAGTTCTTCCTGTACGGCCTACACTCGCTGTTCAAGGGCGACTTTCGAATCACGTGCGCGCGAGACGAGTGGGTGTTCACCGACATGTCGCTGTTGCACTCCGTGCTAGCGCCCGCCATCCGCATGGCCCTCAAGCTGCACCAGGTAACGGTTGTTCACTAGACGACGGTCTACCAGTTTAAATAGTAAAATGGTTCTATGTTTAAGCATTTTTTTTACTACATAGTAATTTGTCCCTTTAGGACCACTTCATGTTCCCGGAGGAGTACTGCAGCAGCGCGGCGCTGTACGCAGCCATCGCGTCGCACGCGCAGCGCCTCGTCATCTGCCACGAGGCCGCGCCCGCCTGGCGCTACAACGTGCTCCGCGGCGCCCCGCACTTGCTGGCGCTCAGGTAACTGTACCGGCGCACGCGCAGCGCCTCGTCATCTGCCACGAGGCCGCGCCCGCCTGGCGCTACAACGTGCTCCGCGGCGCCCCGCACTTGCTGGCGCTCAGGTAACTGTACCGGCGCACGCGCAGCGCCTCGTCATCTGCCACGAGGCCGCGCCCGCCTGGCGCTACAACGTGCTCCGCGGCGCCCCGCACTTGCTGGCGCTCAGGTAACTGTACCGGCGCACGCGCAGCGCCTCGTCATCTGCCACGAGGCCGCGCCCGCCTGGCGCTACAACGTGCTCCGCGGCGCCCCGCACTTGCTGGCGCTCAGGTAACTGTACCGGCGCACGCGCAGCGCCTCGTCATCTGCCACGAGGCCGCGCCCGCCTGGCGCTACAACGTGCTCCGCGGCGCCCCGCACTTGCTGGCGCTCAGGTAACTGTACCGGCGCACGCGCAGCGCCTCGTCATCTGCCACGAGGCCGCGCCCGCCTGGCGCTACAACGTGCTCCGCGGCGCCCCGCACTTGCTGGCGCTCAGGTAACTGTACCGGCGCACGCGCAGCGCCTCGTCATCTGCCACGAGGCCGCGCCCGCCTGGCGCTACAACGTGCTCCGCGGCGCCCCGCACTTGCTGGCGCTCAGGTAACTGTACCGGCGCACGCGCAGCGCCTCGTCATCTGCCACGAGGCCGCGCCCGCCTGGCGCTACAACGTGCTCCGCGGCGCCCCGCACTTGCTGGCGCTCAGGTAACTGTACCGGCGCACGCGCAGCGCCTCGTCATCTGCCACGAGGCCGCGCCCGCCTGGCGCTACAACGTGCTCCGCGGCGCCCCGCACTTGCTGGCGCTCAGGTAACTGTACCGGCGCACGCGCAGCGCCTCGTCATCTGCCACGAGGCCGCGCCCGCCTGGCGCTACAACGTGCTCCGCGGCGCCCCGCACTTGCTGGCGCTCAGGTAACTGTACCGGCGCACGCGCAGCGCCTCGTCATCTGCCACGAGGCCGCGCCCGCCTGGCGCTACAACGTGCTCCGCGGCGCCCCGCACTTGCTGGCGCTCAGGTAACTGTACCGGCGCACGCGCAGCGCCTCGTCATCTGCCACGAGGCCGCGCCCGCCTGGCGCTACAACGTGCTCCGCGGCGCCCCGCACTTGCTGGCGCTCAGGTAACTGTACCGGCGCACGCGCAGCGCCTCGTCATCTGCCACGAGGCCGCGCCCGCCTGGCGCTACAACGTGCTCCGCGGCGCCCCGCACTTGCTGGCGCTCAGGTAACTGTACCGGCGCACGCGCAGCGCCTCGTCATCTGCCACGAGGCCGCGCCCGCCTGGCGCTACAACGTGCTCCGCGGCGCCCCGCACTTGCTGGCGCTCAGGTAACTGTACCGGCGCACGCGCAGCGCCTCGTCATCTGCCACGAGGCCGCGCCCGCCTGGCGCTACAACGTGCTCCGCGGCGCCCCGCACTTGCTGGCGCTCAGGTAACTGTACCGGCGCACGCGCAGCGCCTCGTCATCTGCCACGAGGCCGCGCCCGCCTGGCGCTACAACGTGCTCCGCGGCGCCCCGCACTTGCTGGCGCTCAGGTAACTGTACCGGCGCACGCGCAGCGCCTCGTCATCTGCCACGAGGCCGCGCCCGCCTGGCGCTACAACGTGCTCCGCGGCGCCCCGCACTTGCTGGCGCTCAGGTAACTGTACCGGCGCACGCGCAGCGCCTCGTCATCTGCCACGAGGCCGCGCCCGCCTGGCGCTACAACGTGCTCCGCGGCGCCCCGCACTTGCTGGCGCTCAGGTAACTGTACCGGCGCACGCGCAGCGCCTCGTCATCTGCCACGAGGCCGCGCCCGCCTGGCGCTACAACGTGCTCCGCGGCGCCCCGCACTTGCTGGCGCTCAGGTAACTGTACCGGCGCACGCGCAGCGCCTCGTCATCTGCCACGAGGCCGCGCCCGCCTGGCGCTACAACGTGCTCCGCGGCGCCCCGCACTTGCTGGCGCTCAGGTAACTGTACCGGCGCACGCGCAGCGCCTCGTCATCTGCCACGAGGCCGCGCCCGCCTGGCGCTACAACGTGCTCCGCGGCGCCCCGCACTTGCTGGCGCTCAGGTAACTGTACCGGCGCACGCGCAGCGCCTCGTCATCTGCCACGAGGCCGCGCCCGCCTGGCGCTACAACGTGCTCCGCGGCGCCCCGCACTTGCTGGCGCTCAGGTAACTGTACCGGCGCACGCGCAGCGCCTCGTCATCTGCCACGAGGCCGCGCCCGCCTGGCGCTACAACGTGCTCCGCGGCGCCCCGCACTTGCTGGCGCTCAGGTAACTGTACCGGCGCACGCGCAGCGCCTCGTCATCTGCCACGAGGCCGCGCCCGCCTGGCGCTACAACGTGCTCCGCGGCGCCCCGCACTTGCTGGCGCTCAGGTAACTGTACCGGCGCACGCGCAGCGCCTCGTCATCTGCCACGAGGCCGCGCCCGCCTGGCGCTACAACGTGCTCCGCGGCGCCCCGCACTTGCTGGCGCTCAGGTAACTGTACCGGCGCACGCGCAGCGCCTCGTCATCTGCCACGAGGCCGCGCCCGCCTGGCGCTACAACGTGCTCCGCGGCGCCCCGCACTTGCTGGCGCTCAGGTAACTGTACCGGCGCACGCGCAGCGCCTCGTCATCTGCCACGAGGCCGCGCCCGCCTGGCGCTACAACGTGCTCCGCGGCGCCCCGCACTTGCTGGCGCTCAGGTAACTGTACCGGCGCACGCGCAGCGCCTCGTCATCTGCCACGAGGCCGCGCCCGCCTGGCGCTACAACGTGCTCCGCGGCGCCCCGCACTTGCTGGCGCTCAGGTAACTGTACCGGCGCACGCGCAGCGCCTCGTCATCTGCCACGAGGCCGCGCCCGCCTGGCGCTACAACGTGCTCCGCGGCGCCCCGCACTTGCTGGCGCTCAGGTAACTGTACCGGCGCACGCGCAGCGCCTCGTCATCTGCCACGAGGCCGCGCCCGCCTGGCGCTACAACGTGCTCCGCGGCGCCCCGCACTTGCTGGCGCTCAGGTAACTGTACCGGCGCACGCGCAGCGCCTCGTCATCTGCCACGAGGCCGCGCCCGCCTGGCGCTACAACGTGCTCCGCGGCGCCCCGCACTTGCTGGCGCTCAGGTAACTGTACCGGCGCACGCGTCACTGGCCTTACTACACCAATCCACACTGAGCCCGCGTAGTGGAGTATAGTCCAAACCAACTCATAGTTTAGGTGAGGCCTGTACCTTGCAGTTGAAAAGGCATACTTTACTTTTACTTTTTACACGTCCACGTCAATTTCATTTTTTTTACGTAATATATAGCTTGAATAAGAAGCAATGAAACCGTTTATCTCCAGACACGTAATGGACGAAGGCAACGACGACTACAAGATCATAATGCTGAACAAGCGGCACCTGGGCTTCCGCGTGATCAAGCTGAACCGTGAGTGCGTGCGCGGGCTGTGGGCCGGCCAGCAGCAGGAACTTGTCTACCTGCGCAACAGGAACCCGGAGCGGGGCTCCATACAGAACGCTAAGCAGGTGGAATGTTAATCTTTCTGTTGTTAAAGATATCTGAAACCTCTTTATCATCATTTCAGCCATAGGACGTCCACTGCTGAACACAGGCATCCCCCAAAGACTTTCATCGGAGGGGGATTGCAAATACTCGCCACCCTTGACAGGCGGGTTGGCGAGCGCAATTTTTTATTACATTTCGCACGCTGACGCTGCTGCCCGTCTCGTGCTTCAGGAATTAGTCGCCTATTACGACATGCCTCTCGTTGGCGGTGGGAAAGTGTTTTCTTGACGGCCGTCTCCACATGGCGCCTCTTCATTAACCATCATTACTGAAGTAAACCCCTAATTCTTTGTCTCTTGTAAAAAAAAGACCTGTCAGTCTGTTTACCGATGGATACTATTTCAATTAAAACAAAAAAATGGATTCCTCCCATTAAATGGCAACAATTTATGTGCAATTGTACTGTAGTAAGTGCATTGTAAACCTTTTTTTGTTATGGTTAAACTGCGATAATGTTGTGTTTGGTCGAATCGGGCCTAGGTCAGCCAACTAGTCTCTCAACTGGTTGACAATCTCAAAAGCCCCATAAACCTGCTTTTGTATTATCTTTTCTTCTCCGCTTCGCTCCTCGCCTTACCCCGCTTTAGTAGAGATACCTTCCCTCTATTTAATTGTTTAAAATAGTAAAAAAAAACTTTGTTTGTCTCCATCATAGTCACTTTAGGGGGGGGGGGGGGGAGCCTTAAAACTTACGGTGTTTGTTGTGTGTTGATATTATGGAGGGTAGAGGTGAGGAGTACAATCTTCGTTTTGAAAAAGTGTCCGTCCAACTGCGTTAAAATAGGTGGCGCCACAGTAGCAACAGCAAATTTCATAATAAAAAACCAAGAAACATTATTAATTACTTATCGTTTCTTAACGCTTGATAAATTTTTATATTTCAAGACTAAATACACACATAAAATAATAGTTGCTGAAATGATTAAAAAAGATTTAGTTTTACTAAAATGTTCTAACTCGGCATTACTCGGCTTACTTCAATCCGTCAACAACTGTTACATTCATACCATACCCTTTGCCTACGCTAGCGCCGTTTGGGACGGTTTTGGAGTTGTTATTTACTGCTTTAGCTGGACATCTTCAACTTTCCTCCCGTAAGAGATTGTACTCCTTACCTCTACCCCTCATAATGCTTCATGCACATTAAAATAATATCGTTCGGGCGCAGGCGCTGCGGAACATAATAAACTCGTCGTGCGACCAGCCCATCGGGTACCCGATCTACGTGTCGCCGCTCACCACGTCATACGCCGACACGTCGCCGCAGCTGTGCTCGCTGCTGGGCGGGCCCGTCACTGTCAGCGCCATCAAGCGCCGCCTCACCGCGGCCTGGAGACGGTACCGTACTTATTGCTTTTCTAACCGACTTCGAAAATGGAGGAGGTTCTCAATTCATTCATTCGATCATTCCGCCAATTATGAATCGATTTTGATGATTCTTCTTTTGTTCAACATATCATACTTTAGAGGTGGTCTCATATACTTTTTTATCTAAATTGATTTAGCGCTTTTTGAGAAAAAGAAAAAAAAAACAAAATATATAAGTACTTAGATATGTTTTGGTTTGTGGTTCACTTCAGCAAAATTTTTGTATCTATGTTACCCAATATCTTCGACAAATGTGAACCAATTTTGTTGATGGCTTTTTTATTGAATAGCATAGACTTCAAAGATGTGTTTCAATTTTCGGAAAAAAAAACTCCGCTAAGGGTGAAAAAATAGGGGATAAAATCGGTGTCTTCTGAACACCTTGTTTAACCTTAACTTGTTTTTGCCGTCTTATGATTCATTTTGTTGAGGATTTATGACTAACAATAGATGAAACTAGTTATTTAAAAAAAACTTCAAAGCTTATTCAGTTTTTTGAAATCTTTTTTTTTTTAATATAAAAGTGTGTGTATCATTTATCATTCTTGGGATGACAACGAATTTTTTTTTCTTCGTCTATCGCGTAGATTATCAAAAACTATTAGACACGTATTTTTTCTATTTTCAAATAATGAAAATATTACAGAGATATATTGATTTGAAATGTCCTATGACGTTACCTACGTCTAGGTAAAATTTTTACTTCGAAGTGACGTCACGCACCCTCATTGCCGATCTTTGACGCGCTTTATCTTTGTAATTTATCGTTTAATTTATAAAAGAAAAAATATATGTCCATTATTTTTTGATAATCTAACTGACGGACTAAATAGAATTTTCTTTACCCAGTCGTCATCCCTATTCTATTGTATTGTTTCAGCATCCGACGGCGGTGCGGTGAGGGTTGTTCCAGCGGCGGGGGCGGCGGTGGCGCTTGTTCTGCGGCCGCGGCCGAAGCGGGCGCCGCGCGGCAGGCCATAACCCCCAGACACAACGCCCTGCACTTGTCCAGGACTTCATTAGGTAAGTGGTAATCTGTCGTCAAAATTGACAAAACGGTACTTTGTCAAAATCTTAATATAGTAAGTAAGTAAGTAAGTAATATTTTATTTGGCACCAAAAACAATATAAAAAAAAAATGCGAAATGTTACTCTATGAAATCTTAAATAGACGACTATAAACCAGATCGTCCTTAATTTAGTTAAGATCAAATCTACAGTAAAAATCCGTCAGTATAAAATATCTTTATTCTATTAATTGTTAAGTCTATGTTTGTGTGTGATATGGTATAAACCAACCTATACAAAATGACGTTTGGTTTAAAAAATCTTGGTGTAAGAATAGCCTATGTCCTTCCCTAGAGTTCAAGCTTTCTCCGTAACAAGTTTCATTAGAATCGGTCCAGTGAATTTGCTGTGCAGTAACAGACAGACGCATATTCCGCATAATATTAGTGTATTTTTTATTACAGCGGGAACTAGGGGCAGCTTAGCGAGCGCAGGCAAACCCACCTCATCCACGTTGGCGTCGTTGGCAGGATTGCTTAGGGAGCATTCTCACGAGAGGACCTTAGAAGAAGCTGGTATTGGTCTCATAAGTCTAATATAAGTTCAGAATATTAATCAAAGAAATATAAATAAAGTAACGGATTTGTTGCTGCTTTAAATTATATTTTATGCAACGACAAAAAAGGACATAATGACCACCGATTTTTATATGACCCAAACCTGTTTTCAAGGGTAGTAGGAACTACAAGTGTGACAAAGTTTTTTATCAGCCAGAAGTGTAAAGCCTGTCACAAACATACTTACCACAAGTCGCGGTCCCAACCGCCACAAGCTCATATCGCCGTGGTAGCAGCCCCGGCCTGGTAAATTATTTGGTGTCTACTCTTCGCCATGAAAGGACGTCTAAATTGATTCCGGAGACGAGGCAGGGCCTATGTTGGTACTTTGTAAAAAAAAACAACCAATGTAAAAAATATTTGTACCCCAGTTATCCCACCACATAGCTTGAGTGTATTTTATAATGATACTATTTTGTTTAATTTTCACGCGAAGAAAGTAGTGAAGCTATTCATGAAATTATTCTTACAGACACAATAAAAAGTTCTGTAAAGTTATCTGACGTCATTTTGCAAGCAAACGCGCTAGCGCGGTCACAGATGCGGTGGGGAGTGGATGGAGCTTGCGGTCACGCCTGTCCGCGCTCTGGCCGCGTCACTAACCGCGTTAGTTAGAATAGTTCCTTCACTTCCTTATTACACAACAGACCGCCGAAGCGGTCGATGCCCGAGGCCGCGTCTGTTTGCGACACGCTATTATACTTTTAACACGACGATTTCTATCGGTTTACTTATCTACATAGACGTACATATATCGCATTGACTTGAGTGATCTATCAAATGACCTTAGGGTGATAGACCAAATTTGGTGACTTTCGCCATGGCTTCTCGCATACGAGCGAGGAAGTGAGCCTCGATGAGCGGGCTCGGACGGCTGTAGTCTGTACACCCGCCATAATTGTGAGGTAGTGCGAACTCGCCAACCACCCATGTCCATACCAACCTCGCGGTTATACTGGCCGAATCGCGAGATGCACGCGGATTTTGCGTCTGCTAGGCAGTGTGCACTCCGCCGCGTGCATCTCTCGTTCCGATCAAGAATACATCAGATGACGCCTCGCTTATTAAAACAGTACTCAAATATGGCACCGTCTCACTATATTATTGAGTAGAAAAAAGGGCTACAAAACAATCAATAATTTAGTTCTAACGTATGGCTTAATCCCAAACGTATGCCTTATAATAATAATATAATATAACGCTTTATTTGTCTCAAAAAAAATATATTACAAAATTATACATGCATACAATTTTCATGTCTTAATATAATAAATAAGTAGCACATTATTTTACATTAATGAGACAAATAGGTCTACGACTCAGCTAATGATGTTGATTGATGTTATTTAGACACTTTCGTAAACACACACACACACACATCACACATACATCCGCAACGAGTACTCATTATAAATACAACTCCTAAGATCTAAGAAATAAAGTACAGATAGCTTGTACAAAATTAGACCACAATTTTAAGTGAAGCGTTATTCTCTCGGCCGTTTTTGAGTACCGGTCATCTAGTTTATTCTTGATCGAAGATTTCTCGCGGTTCGGGCAGTACAACCGCGGAGGGGGGAGGTCGGTCGAATTGTGTTCCGTTCTTCTGTGAGGTAGTAGGTAGTACAGTAGCGGCGGTCGTGTTACGTGTTGCAGCGTACGGCAGCGCGCAGGACAACAGCTCGCCGCGCCGCCGCAGCGAGGAGCGCGCGCGCCGCCACCGCGCCCGCGCCGCGCCGCACGCCCCGCCCGCCCCGCCCGCGCCGCACGCCCCCCACGCCCCCCACGCCACCCACGCCACCCACGCCACCCACGCCACCCACGCGCGCGACCCCGCCCGCCAGGCGAGTACATAGCAGATTGCATTTAAAAACAAATGACAGTTACATATTACGAATTGTATTCTTCAGCTAGTGTTCCATTTTTAAATGTCTTAATTACTTTTTTAATTATAACTTATAACAAAAGGCATGACGACTAGCTTTTTTTTCTTCGTCTACCAGGTGGATTACCGAAAAGTATTGGACACGTATTTTAGTTTTTTACATATAATCAAAATATTATAGAGGTATGTTGATTTGAAATGTCGCATGACGTCCCGCCTAGGTACTATTTTTACTCAGAAGTGGCGTCACGAGCCCCCACTCCTGAACTTCGACGCGCTTTATCTCTGTCATTTTTTGGTTTGTTGACGAAAGAAAAACTAAGAATCCATTGTTTTTGGATAATCTAACCGACGGACTAAATAGACTTACATAGATAGATACTCTTTATTGCACACCACACAAAACAATCAGTACGGAGAAACAATAAATGTAGAATGGTACAATTTTCCATTATGTTTATCGTTCCCTATCGTTCTCCTCTCTGGCGTCTCTCTCGCATACTCGCAGTAACAGCGCGCGACACCCTCGACCCTCAGGGCAGCAGCGGCAGCGGCAGCGGCGGGCGCAGCAGGGCGCGGCGCGAGCGGGCGGCGGCCCCGCTGCGGCTGCTGGCCGCCTCCGACAACCTGCGCGACGCCGGCGCCTGCCAGGGACACGCCAGCGAAGAGGTAATCCGCTACTATTTACTGAGTCTATTCACCTACTATTTCCTTTTTTGTTTAGCTCGGTCCGTGTGATACTATTCATTTTGTCTGATTGTAGATTGTTGATTGTTGATGATTTGTTTCTTCGATTTTTTTTTCTTGCAGCTAAATCTCTATGAACTGTGCATTTATGCATAAAATAAACAACCTCATAACTTTAATGGAAGTTACTACAAAATTGACCTAAGGTTAAAATTTTATGTTAGGTGAGATATCATAATCATAATCATATCGATAAAAAAGTAGTACTTCACAGGCTATTATTCGCTGAAATCAGCCATCAAAGACAGTGAGGTGGAAAATACAATAACAATGAAGGGCAATACTGCAACACTTTATCACGCAATAGTACAGTCGGAACTCCGTGGATGTAGATGAGGGTTGGGGACGGAGTACGACTGGCGCCAATCGGCGCTGCGCACGCGCCCCGCGCAGCCCTCCGGTCGCTCGTAATAAAATAAAAATCGTAACTCGAAAACTACGACAAATTTATGTAGTCTGAAGCTCGGAATGGCAAGTTTTTATTTTATTTCGAGTATTATATTGATGAAAATCACTCTTCAAGCTAACAAACTTAGATTTTTATAATCGAAGAATTAATTGGCAGCGGTGATCTGGCCATCTATGCACTGGGGTCTGGGACACTTAATCCCGATTGTTCTATCAGTCTGAGTTTGATCTTAACATTTTATAAGATTTGGTTAGCTACTTGTGGCAAAAAGTGTATTTTTGTTATATTTGTAATATTATAATTAAGTGCAATTTTATATTTTAGGGGTCAACTGGTAGTGGCTGGGACGGAGCGTGGAGAGACCAACCGAGGCGCGCAGTGAGTGCCAAGGTAAGTGCTGACGCAATCCGTACGCTCATGCGTTCCGTATCTTAGTAGGTAGTACTAAGACCTCATATTTTTAAATCATACTAATTATTTAGCCCCAAACTACGCACTACTACTGTACTATGGCGACTAAATAGTAAATAAACATAAATGAAACTCAACGGGCGCAGCGGCGGGCGGAAGCTAGTTGATAAAGGTCATGTCCGCTTTTTCTAAAGAGGTTAGGTTTGAGTAAATTTTAACCAGGATGAAATTATACACGTTTAATAGCTACAAAAATATGATACATGAATTTATAGAAACAATAATTTTAAACACCTCCATTTCAGAGAAAAAATTACGTATTTAAATGTTAGTAGAATTTTTTTATGTGTATGGCAACAAAAATACATTTTATTTTTTGTCTGTGATGTCAACTGTCTGACGTTATTGACATTGCTGACACCTGTCTGACTGCAAAATTATTTGTTTAAATGTCAGTTTTGACAGTCACATGTAACATAATATGTGACAGTGACATGGCTATCTCACAGTAGTGATAGCAATGTTTGTCCATGATCAGAAAAGTTATGGCACAGAGCCACACAGCCAGATTTTTATTTTTCTATTTATGTCAAGTAGAGAGCGATAGTTTCCTACAAAGCGGACTGTCAAAAGTGAGGCAAGAATGACATCTTTGTATGCGTAAGTAAGTTGTGTTTACGCTCGACGAAACGCACACAAGTAAATAATAATGTTGCCAATACAATAAATTTTACCCAAAACTAGGGAAGTTAAAACTATTTCGTACTTGTAGTTATAATTAAGTGTGGATTGCACCATTTAACTGTTATGGTGCAGTTTAACTTAAGTATCGTACGAATGTAAATAAAATAAAATAAAATTGTTTATTCAGTACGATTTATTTTTAAATGTTGGACAATACCACCTAGATTTCTCTGATCTTAAGGTAAATAGCTACAGCACTTGCGTTATAGAAATCAGAAAAAACCATGACCGTATCACAACACCCAAATCCGAAACAACATAGAAAAGTTCGTTTTTTTTTTTACATTGATCGGACCGAGAATCGAACCCGGGAATGCTGAGTTAGTTGTTAAACCTAAATAATTTAAAGTCGTCTCAATTATTTAGATTACAAAACGAAATCTAAATTGGGACGTTTCACTTTTAAAACAACAAAATGTGGGAGATTTTTTCCCCCCACCGGAAACATTTTCATAAAATGTTAAGATAAATTATTGTGATTAATTGTTATTTTTGATTAATGTTTTACGTAAAAATATGAGTTATTACGCAATTCTTACAAGTGAAATGTAATGTTACAGTCTTTATTGTGTTTTCCTAATGTACTGTGACATCCGTTCACGGCACAAACCGTCATGTTCACTTAATATTTCGGGAGTTGTTTGCCATGCGACACGATCTAGAGTACTAACGGGCCGAGCAAGGAACCAAGCCCTTATGGCTTAGTTTGTGTTGCCTCACTTTACGGACGCGGACTTGGCTTCTAGGTGTTATAATTCTATGTATAACATATCGTGGTTAAAAATATTGACGAATGAAAAAGCCATTTTGGGACAACTCTTTTGATGATTTGAATGATTAATTCGTAAGGTGTCGAGCGGGCGCGCGCCCAGCGCGGAGTCGTCGCTGGAGGAGCTGGCGCGCGCGCCCAGCGGCCTCGACCTGTCGCTGCCCGACTGCAAGATCATCGCCAACAGGAACGCCAGGCAAGACAGAGACTTTAAAAGGTAGACCCCGCGGCCCGCGGCCCGCACGCAACGCCCTACATTCTCACTCCTCACTAGCCAAACGTTCACTCTTTATTTGCGAACTCGCTTATTAATCTTCTGACGTCATAGACCCTAGACAGAGTAACACTTCTAGAATGATAATTAATGACATGATCATCAGTCATAATTAGGTGACAATATACCTAGTGTTATTTAGATAGATTTTTTAGATGGCGATGAATTAAACTATTAATACGTCACATGACCGGGCTACGCGCTATCGAATGGTGTAAAATATTACAAACAATTCTAAACAATTTTTTTCAAATTCAAAAATATTTTGTTTAACAATCATCCCACTATAACAAAACAAAATTATTAACTTTATTACTAAAAATATCTCATTGACATCGTACTTCTATTACAGATATTTTATAAATGAGGGTACGTCAAAAGACTTGTCGAAACTCAGCAAAGAGATTCGCCACGAACGCGAGAGCTACCGAGAGCTCACCGGACGGTATATCGAGAAACCAGAATCGATACCTCTAAAAGAAACTCACTACTCTGACCTGTCTCACAAGGAGTCAGTGCTGAAGAAGGATACGAAAAAGGACCCTAAAGCTAAAGAAATAAAGACGAAAATCAAACGATCGGATTCGGGAAGGAGCGAGTTGAGAATGAACGTCAGTGTTGGAAGTAAAGTGTTGATAACGGAGCCTCTAGGGGTGTACGACTGCATCAACCTGGGGAGGAGGATCGATGTTCAGTGGCCTTCGGAGTACCAGAGGGAGAGGGGTGGGAGGAACTTCTGGGGCAGTTGGGTGCCACTCGCAGGGATGGATGGACTGGTGAGTTATTTGACTTATCTTTTCTACATTTTTATTGGTCCCGTGCTTCGATCAAGAATACACTGGATAACCAGTCAGCTAGTCAAAAACAGCCGAGTAAATAACGCCTCACTTCAAAGTGGGGTCTTATTTTGTATAAGTTATTCTTCAATTTATTTCTTAGACCTTAAGAGTTGTATTTATAATCAGTAGTTGCTGCAGATGTGTCAAAATACATTGAGACCGGATTTATACGAACGCGTGTGAATGTCGACACAAACAAAACTGCACGTTAACGTTTGCGGTTAAGGCATACGTTAGAACTAAATTATTGATTGTTTTATAGTATTTTTTTCTAGTCAATAACAAAATAAGACGGTGCCATATTTGAGTACTGTTTTAATAAGCGAGGCGTTATCTAGTGTATTCTTGATCGAAGATCCCGTGTTAAACACCCTGTTAAAATGGTATAGTGGTGGCTAAATCTAATTTAACTTTATATTACTTTAATTAGACGAGCTGAAGCAATGCCGGAAGGTCATATATTTCTTTACGACAATTTTCTGGACAAATTAAACTCAGAATCAATCCCTTTGTCTGTGTTGTAATATTCTATAGGTACGATATTTATTCTAGGTGGTGCACAAATGGACTCCAAACCACAGGGACCCTAAGCTCCGTTCCCATGTAGACAAAAGCATCCTACTCATAGAGATTGAAGACAAATTCGTTCCCATCTCGGAGAACTGTGTGCAAGACCTCGGCGATGAAGTTTAAGCCTTACGACATTGACATAAAGTCCACAGTACTGGACTGTACTTCAACGACTTGTACCTATCGCCCAGACTTGCAAATAGGTATGTGATAAAAGTCTAATCATACGTTGCGGTAATAATCTCCATGTTCGTTTGCAACTGATTCGTAATCCTAATTTATTTTAACTTTTAAGGCTTTTAACTGTACCTATACAGTTAAAAGCTCTATCACAAAACCTCAAATTTTCTCAGTTGATTCTGAACTCTATTTGTTCGACTTTAAGTTGAAAATCGCTTTCGGAGATTTGACAGTTTGCAATAAGTCGATGAGGCGTTGTGTGTACAACTCGTATCGCAGCAATGAAATCTAAATCCTATCAATTATCTATCAATTTGAAGTCCATGTTCGTAAATAAGGTTTATATGCTTAAACAAAGTCCCTTGTATGACCCCGGCGAAAGAGTTTGAACATTGCCAACTAAAATCTACAAAAATCTTCGGGTTCTTTCGTGGATTCTATTTAAAATCGAATTTAAAACTCGGACATGAGCTAAATACTCGTAAAAATGACAAAAAGTGTGGCCCACAGCTTCGGTTACCACATGAAAAATGAAACCTTACGCGAATGAGACAAGGTCTACTTCGCTCGTATCGAATTTATAAGCGTAAATATGTAAGCGTCAATGTATAATTTGGCAATTTGTACTAGTTTATAATCTTACGGAAACCACAACAGATTGTGATCCACTATCTCTTTCTCATCAACACACAATAAAAATATATCAGATAAAATTCTGGCTTCACGACAGTCAGTGGGTGAAACCTTAAGTACGAGTATATTGATTATTTTATAAGCTAATTAATGAAATATTATTTTAGTTCATATTAAATGAATAATTGTGGTTTCTTAAGTTCTAAACTGGTGGCGAATCTAGGGAATTAGGTATAGCGGACAGTGTGATCTAAATTACATAGGAACAGATCATTAGAACTTGTGTCATTCAGTAAACTGCCTGTTTTTTATATTATTCTTAAAAGTTCCTCTCATTAGTGATAGAATAGGGAGGTAACGCATAATTGAGACTATCTTATGACATAATTAAAGATTTAACCACCAATGAAGTGTTACACACATACATGAACAAAACTCACGTTTTAACGGTTATGTTTTATAAATAATATGATAATTATGCCAACTACGAAAGTGGAGTTTTGTTGGTATTCCAAATGTGTCACAAAGAATATTGCTTTTATTATTTTAATCAAACATTAGGTATTGTTAGATGCATCCAATTTGAAGGTGCAAAAATACATTATAAGCAGGTACAATGGGATAAAAATAAGCTGTATATTAGGGAAAGTAACTTTGTCATTGATTGATTGACCTAAATCAGATTACATTTCGTGTACGTATAAAGTATTTCTTAATGGAATGTAAAATAAATTTGTAACCAAAACCTCATGTTACTGTTTAGTTTGCATAAACCTGAATCCACGTTGTACATAAGAGTAAATGCTTCGTTGTGTGTGAGTAGCTTTACGATAGACAGGTTTGTTCATCTTGTAAATATGATTGTATATAATGTAAAATAAAATGTAAACATTTGTATATTTATCTCTTTAATATATCAAAAAAACGCGTATACTTTATTGTGGTAAGTAGAGTACTCTTTTTATTTTTGTTATTTGATTTTTCACTAAATTTAAGTCAAAACTTACTCCCAAAAAATCATAGTCTTTCTTCGACACCAAATGAATCTTTAAATGTGAAATATCTATTAAATGTTCTCTATGTAAGCTGAGTACATACGGTCGCCATCTGACATAGTCTCGGGCTTTAAAGTATCATATCTCTGCCTTACATTAACATTGTATCACGGAAGTGTGTACGAGGCTTAAGTACTTTATTTAATGACTGTTGTTTGTTAAAATGTGTACTTGTGATGCATTTTATATCTATGTATTGTTTATGATCGAAAGTAATGTAAAATTATGGCACGTTGAGTTTTATAAATTTATGGGGATTAAAATTATAAATGTTATTGTATAATCGGAGCACGCGCAACACTAGTTGTATTCCTAATTATTATAAGCACATTTCGTATCTGCTCGTGCTGAAATTGATTTTGAAGTTGATTACATACCTAATTATTAAATGCAATCGTTTACAGAATAACTACTGTGTCTAAATAATGTTTTAATGTAATAATAATTAATATCTGAGTCTAAGTAACTTTGATTTAATATTTTATTTAATACAAAAATATTTATGTTAAATGACTTAACGAGTATACGAGTGTGCTTGTAATAGGCTTAATAATAAATATTTTTTTCTTGAAAGTCAACGTTTGATCTTCCCCGTCATGTTGAGATGTTAACATTATTACAATTATGTACGCAATGCACATTCTATCCTGCGATGGGTCAATAATACTAGTTTTTAATTCTTGTTAATAATTTACTAAATGAGACTTCAATCTTTTAAAAAACCTTCAAAATATTGCAAAATAAAACCTGCCTTTAATCATTTGTTTGAAATATTGTTTGGATAAATACCAACGGATATTTAAACTAGTATTTTTCACTCACGTGTAGTTATCCTTCGCATTTGCTATAAAATTTTAAAATACGCAAGCTGCTAGTTTTTTATTTACATTCTTACATAAACGGACAAAAAACATTTCAATTAATATACATTGGATATGTTTTATTTGTTTTCTATAATGATACTGATTCATCCTATTTTTAGTTACACCGGTGGCAAATGCGAATGGGACTCAAAAATGAATATATATTCTCAAGTTGCCTTAATATATTTTAGACTGATTTTTTATAATCGTGAGCGTATCTAAGCCGATATTATATGAATAGATAAGGTATAGTATTGCGCTCTTGAATTAAATTATTTAAAATATAAGAACATCGCAATGTACTTATGCTCCACTTAACGGCGGTTTTACACTTTAGCTCGCTCCGAGTCGGCCGAATTATTTGTGGCGATCACTTTCCGTGCTCTTGCATTCGATTCATTATCAGTGTAACTAGTTATTAATTATTTCTAAGGGAAACTCTAATTCCAAGGCTAATATCTTTTTCATTCGAATTTGTTTACGTCACATTTTATAAATGTGTTCCGTTTGTCATAATATTATTTGGTGTATGTAAATGAATGAACGGTATACAGTGAATAGTGATGTTTCTGAAATGTTGACAAAGTAGATTTTAAACTATAGGAAGCACAATCCGTCCACTGAGATGTGTTTTCTGCATATGCAAATATGACACTCGATTGTTTCCATTGTAATTTATTCAGAGATTACGCAAAGATACGGTTGAAGTAACGAATTTATTGCATTTTTTAATTGTCTACGCATATGCAGATGAAATAACGTCAGAGTTCCGTTAGGCTTCGAGTGAAAACCGCCGAATATAACTGTTGAATTGTGTTATTATGAATATCAAAATAAATATCCTGAATTAAAATGGTACTTGGAATTTTGCTATTTTATTTCTCGTGAATCCTTTTCCGATTTCAATCCATTCGCCACATGTGTTGCCATTGTTGTGTATTAACAAAATTAAAAAGCAAGCACGTGACGTCACGCGCTTACTTTGATGCGCCTTATCTTCGTCATTTTTTGTTTGATCGACAAAATATGGGTCCAATATTTACTGTTAATCCAACTGAGGGACTAATTAGAAACTAGCCAATTTTAGTAACCATATGAATATATTATAATTTAATAAAATAAAAGTACAAACAAGATCAGACAGAACTTAATAACCGAGACTGATTTTGTATTTACAGTACGTAATAAGTACATCGCTGGCTGGACAGTTACAATTAAAGCCAAATTTTAGGAAAACTGAAACAAGTAGGTACTTATTACATACAGGGTTACATTTCAAGGTAGTGCCAAATTTTAAAAATAAGGTCTATAGAACAATATAATAATACTGATTTATCGTAATTAATTTCAGTCGTCGTATTTCTGTAGTAAAATATACTTTAAAATATCCGGAAAAAAAAGAAAACGCGAGATGCGCCGTCATTCATCAGATATCACAGGCGTACGCAGAAACCGCTTCAACAAGAACCTCATACAGTGCACATACGGTGCAATATTAATTTCCTCTTTGCGGTGCAATTTAATCGAGTAATCGTGAATTTTCTACGTATGTATTCTATTTTTAAAATGCAGAATGGAATAATTAAAAATGAAAAAAAAAAGTTTGTTTTTTACGTAGATCGATTTAGTTACTGATTCTGAGTAGTCCCTGAAAAATTGGCACTACCGTGAAATGTTGTTTTGACAGATAACCCATACAATTAGTTGTCAAAAAAGTGTCAGATAGGTTATCTGGAACTTATCAGCAAGTGGTGAAAGAGGCCCAAAGGGTTTTATACTGAGGCCCAATTCCCGTAATTTGACAATTGTCGCAATCCGGTGTCGATCCGGTCCCAGTAACATTACTATCACAAACGGTAGTCTCGAAAACTTTCA
This sequence comes from Anania hortulata, assembly GCA_963576865.1. Lineage (NCBI taxonomy): Eukaryota > Metazoa > Arthropoda > Insecta > Lepidoptera > Crambidae > Anania > Anania hortulata. The sequence goes on from OY756400.1 coordinate 8,381,711, forward strand.
ATTTGACGTAAAATTATTAAAACTATCCCAATAAGACTAACAACAGAGCAAAAAAATATCTAATTTTGGTTTCTTCCATTTTCAGTCGCATTACGAACTATAATTGTATTTTTTGGGTTTACGAGAATACCGTTTGGGATCGTAATGTTACTGGGAGCGGATCGACACCGGATTGCGACTATTGTCAAATTACGGGAATTGACCTCATATCTGCACTATTTTTTTATTTTTATTTATTTATTACAGGAAAACCAGGGTTTACACATTTTAAAAAAATATAACAAAATAGCAACTATTAAACCACTTATAGGTCTTCACAAGTAGTGACGAGCTAGAAATTAAAAATCATATCGAAACATAACCAAAAAGTTCAAGAATGAACAGACGCACAAAACTTATTAATAATATAATAATAAAAAAAACTATTTATTTTTTAAAAAAGCGCTCGCTTAACTGCCGCCTCGCCCCACCAACAGTAGTGTGGTGAAGGTCAAACTTGCCATCTAGAACCACTTCATTCAACCTGCGACCAGCACGCCAGAAGTAACTATTTTGCCTTAACTATTGGGAGATAAAGTGGAGCGTTACGACGCAAGTTCTTCCTAGGAGCATTAAAATAAACCTTGGCTAATAGGTCAGAACAATCAATCTCGGCTGTAACAATTTTTATCAAATAGATAATGTCGGCTATTTCGCGTCTGTTGACTAGAGGAAGATGGTGCTTACGGCAAAGATTGAGGTAGTCCGTGGTTTTGTACTTAATCCTAGTTCGAAAGCAGAGAAACCTAATAAACCTTTTCTGTATATTTTCCAAACGCAATATATATGTCTGGTATATTGGGTTCCAAATCTGCGAGGCGTACTCAAGGTGACTGCGGACAAAAGTGCAGAATAATATTTTTAACGTTTTTATTTTATTAAAACACACCGAGTTGCGCATCACAAACCCGAGCGCCCTCGAAGCTATACTTACGATGCTATTGATATGATCATCGAAAATTAGCTTGGAGTCATGTATCACGCCCAGGCCACGAACTAAAGTTTTTCTCGGCAAAACGTAGCCTTTCATAGAGTTCAGGTGCAACTTGGTATCGTGTTTACGGCTAAAGGTCATGATAGAACATTTGGATGGATTAAGGTCTAATTTGTTTAGATCGCAATAGTTGCAAAGTCGCGTCAGGTCAGCCTGCAGAGCATCAACATCATCTTGTGAACTGATTGATGTATAAACTTTCATATCATCGGCGAAACAGAGGAGGCGAGATGAATGAAGACATTACACTACTTACTTTTTGGATTTTGATACGGTTTTCACAATAATTTATCTTTACTTACAAACATTAGGTGATGACTGGTAACAATTAAAATCGTACCCCTAATGCAAACATAAATAAAATGCGAGTTATTCAAGAAAATATTTTATTTGTATCTTTACACGTCATAAATCGATTTGATACATTTTAAATTAACATTCAATTCCATTCTGTTATCGTCCTGTGGTTGTTGCTTGATTTTTACAAATTAATAGGCTGTTCGGGATTAAATAAATCGAAGGTGTAAGCTAAGCAGGGCATAAGAACTTACACAATATCTATCCTTAACCAATATCTAATACACATCACATCAAAAAGGTAAAATGGACCCCAATATGGTCGTACATTGGACATTATTCTATCGTAAGCTCGAACACTACGAATTAATGGGTGTGGACATTTAACACGTGAGACTACAAAATAATTGCACCATAAATCGTAATACTTGCTAGGCCTTAGGACGTTTATATACTGTTTTCAAGGTAAAGCCGTAAATATTTACTTGAATAAGTGTGCTTTCTGCTCTGAGGCTGCGACTGTATTCGATATAAAAATGACAGCTGCGCAGCTTTTAATCATGTGATGTAAGTAAGCAAAGCTGCTACGCGGCTGTGCCTAGAAAGTGCTTTAATACCAAAAATTCAAGATTTACAAACAGGTGTTATGGTGCATATACACCGCAGTTACTTTTTTTTAGCATATATATAACTTTAGCTAATATATCTTTCTTTTGGATGATGCCCGGTAACACTCGGAAACTGCTCAACAAAAAGTATCTGCAGTGTGTTTGTTAGGTGAGTATGGATGCACCTTTAGTGTAGGTTCCTAAGGATTTCTTGCCAATTCTTTGCCAAAACGAACACAAAAACTACTGATGAGTATCAGATATAAATTTTGCACTAAGCAGGCATCTTTAGTGACGATCATATGCCTTCAACTTTTTCTTGCAACAACCAGAGTGAGGTACAGTCAACACCTTGCAACCTATCACAAAATGACAAATTTCCTTGACCGATTTTGAACTTAAAGTTTAATACGAGTCCGATATGATTTGATAAAATTTGTGATTTTGTTATAGGTAGTAAGTTGATATTGACCGACATCGCCAGTTTGAAAGTGTGCTGACCACAGAGATCAAACAAAGTAGTATATCTGCTGTATGACTGTCTAAGTAACAAAGATATAAGATATTTTGTAAATAATCTACATTCCATTATTATCGATTCGAAACAGCTCCTAGCTACAAAGAATTTTATGAGATAAAAATAAGATTCACTACTTTGCATTGTATAGACTCCGTCTATCCGTGCGTTGAAGAAACTGGCTTACATTTAATGTTACCAAATCTAAACCTATCCACGTATACGCAAAAACACTATGGGGAGGTAGGTACACACACGTCACGGATGGATTACAAAAGCACCTTACCCGATGGGACGTTCTATAATACAGGGACATTAGAGGTACACCTCAATTACATTACAATGTGCAAGTTTTCGTTTCTCTTGTTTTTGTCAAGGTTGGCGGAAGAAACAGTACTACAGGAGGATAGAATACCTATCACAGTTATCATGTAATGAAGTAAAATGACAGAATTTAACCTCACGATGGTCAAATACGATAGATGACCGATCATTTACGGTCAAATTGACTCAAACATTCCTGTCTCATCATCATTCAGCCGTAGGACGTCCATTGCTGAACACAGGCCTCCCCCGATGACTTTCATCGGGGTGGATTGCTAATACCTGTCTAATTAAATATAAATAAATATTATTTTATTTATTGACAGAAACTAATGAACAGATGATGATCTACTTATATTATAATAATAATAAAGATGTAGACATGATGAAATCCTAAAAAGAATAGTTGTATATTTCAAAGCTTCATACAACAACCGCGCTGTGACCTGTGATAGGCACACTTTCATAAATAATATTATTTATTTATATTTTATTAGACAGGTATGTTTGATTTAATTTGACCGTATTCGACTATAAATGACCGGTCAAATTCAGTCATTTTACATCTCTACATTTAATTCAGCGTTTGAGGGATCACTTTAAGATAATGTCACTATTATCTACCACATTTACTACAGGAGGATTTTTACATTTACTATTGTATCAGAATCTTTTTATTCGCGTTTGTAAGAGAAAATATATTTTATATCTAAACTCTTCATCTTAAATTCAACTATATATTATATATAATATCTTATCATACGAAGTTATAGACAATAGTAGTTGCAGTATAAAACTATAAAGTTGAAAAGTATGTAAAACAGCGTTAGTGTAAACCAAACTAGATAGGCATGAGGTATTACAAAAATATAAAGTGTATTTCCTTTCTTTCGCTTAGTCTATAGAATGTCACTATTCGCTATGTGCAAAGTGGGTGGTGGGGGCCATCAAATCGATCGCAGCACGCAATGTAGCAGAAATGTGAAAAAACTCTGGACTGTCATGTGTCAAATTGCTATTTTCAAAGTGAAAACGTTAAAATTCGCGATATGGGTCATACGTGTTCTGTTATAACGTGTAGAAACAATGGGAAAACAGTTCGTACATGTTTTATTCGTTTCCAACATCAAGATGGAAATTGGAGCAAAGAAATAAATGGATAGCTGCAGCTGTGAAAAGAAAAAAGTTTGTAGAGAGTTTGTGTCACAGACGTTTGTCTTATGATCACAGCTCTTATTAAGTAGCTTTGTCCGTTGGTTCTAAGCTCTTTAACGTCTCTCACATGCTGTGCTAGTACATTTTTTTTCCTTTTTTGCAGTTTGAGGTTGGAAAGTAATATCATGTTGTATCGATTCAAATCCCGTAAGTATTATAAAATTCATATTTTAGCTTAAGTAAGAAAATATGCGCAAACTTTTTAGATATTTTCATCTAATTTCGAAGAAAAACAATCCGAAAATCATTTTCAAACCATCCAGTTGCCATAATTTGAGAGACTAAGTCCACAATAATTGTGGTCACTGGAGGCGCTGTCATCGCGCACACAGCGAATAGTATTTTTAGAAAATGTTTATGGTATACAATTTCGATAGAAAACCACTTAATATTTTTGCAAAAATATCGGTAAGGCGGGCTTAGTACAAGAAGCCAAGATATGTTCAGATCAGTTAAAGCTAATGTCAATCGCTACTTATCCTGGACATTCGAGTTAGACATGCAAGCGTGAGTCCTACACACACTCATTTGCTAGCAGAGCCATAAGCAGATCATTAATGGGCTAGTGACGACTAAAACAACAAATAATTAACTACATATTGTCAAGTATGATTATAGATCAGCATATATTATGCTTATACAAATAAAAAATGTATACTTCCCCAATTTGTAAATGAAAATTTTGAAATCACCAAAAAAAATTTTTACCGGGTTTTTTGTATTTTTAATGAGGATACGTCGCGATTAAGAACGTAATAAAGTTTATAGTTCCTATTAGTTAACGCTATACTTTTCCTATAATAATAATTATCTAGCTACACACATATTCGCCCATTAAATTCTTCTAAATCGTGCAGCAGTATCAACTTATACTCGAATAAATTATATTCAAGCAAAAAAACAGTCTTAGCAAGACTAGGCCCTTTAAAATATCATCATTATATCGTAAATATCAGCGGCATCGCCATCGAACACCAAACAAAATTAGATAACGACTATTTAATTACACATTTTCAACAGTATCTTATTGCTTCTGGTAAATTCTGTACCTTGATAAAATCAAATAACAATAATTATGATTTTAACTACGTATAATATAGAGTGAGATATTGGCATATGGAAAAAATATTACCTTATAACTATAACATGTAAGATTTTCTATTAACATTAAATAATGACGGATACCTAACTTATAAACACATACAGAGAAAATGTAAAATCCTGTATTTCTTTGCAAGTACATAATCGTTAGCTGTTAAACAACAAATCATAATAAAAGACCAACATTGGAATCGCGGAAAAATAACAGTATCTCCATACAAAATCGTAAAGGCAAATGATACTGTATTAGTATCGAAAGACGAAAGGTTTCCACGAGATTTCAACGTAAATCAGAAGATGACCATGTATTGTAAGGAAATACTTGTTTTCATTTTCACCCTGAAGTATAATAGTATTTTGGTTACTAAATCCATAATAAAGTTAAAACCGTATATTATAAACCAACTTATCAAAACACTGAAGCACCGAGAAACAAAACACAAACAGCTAAAGATACATTAATAACACAAGTTATACCAATATCCCACTCATTCAAAATGGCTAACATTGTACAAGCGGTTTACGCGCCTTCGTTCTTTTTGCCGGCCATGCGGTCTATGAGGCTGGTGATCATGTCAGCGTCGACCAAACCAATAAACTTGTCAACTATTAGACCATTGTTGATTGCTATGACGGCAGGCACTGCTTTTACCTGAAATTATATGGAAAATCTTGTAAAAATTGTTATAAATGAATATTGGACAACATAACATACATTGCTCTGATCCTATGATAAGTAGCTTGAGCACTTGTGTTACAGAAATCAGAAAAATCGACGGTACCACTACACCCAGACCCGAGACAATATAGAAAAGTTATTTTTTTACATTGACTGACCGGGAATCGAACCCGGAACCTCAGAGATAGCGACACCAAGTACGGTATGCTCGTCTTTCGGCTACGGTGGTCGTCAATCGTTTTTTTATGAAAAAAATAATAATTGGCCGGCACTTGGCCGGTTTTTTACTTTAAATCGAAACACAAATATTACCTCAAAGGTATGCACCAAGTCAGCATTATCTTCCACATCCACTACAGCCAAGTCGAGGTTGCTCAGGGGTTCAATCAATTCTTTTAGCTTCGGAGTAAGGATCTTGCATGGTTCACACCACTCCGCATGGAAATTTACTATCACTGGTTTGTTGTTGTTCATCACCTATCGAAACCATTCAAAATGAATTTATTATTAGCAACAGGCAGATGTAAAGAACGGACTTATTTTTTAAAGTTCTTTAAATATTTAACGACCGTCTGGTCTAGTGGTTCGCGCTCCTTTTCTTTTTTTATTGTTAATTTGAAATGATCTTCTGAAATATATTATGTACATATATTTTATACCGTGACTTTTTTAAATCTATATTTCTTGAATCCCAGGCATTACCTCAACCAGGGACTATTTACTCGTATGAGAATGTTTTCATTCTGTATGATGTCATACCTTTATATTTAGGAATCAGAATTTTTCGAGTCGGTACTCATATTTACTTCTGTATGACGTTATACATCTATATTTTAGTAACGTAAAATATCAATACAGATATTACTGATACCCTTAGATTAAAGTACTGATCCGAAATTTGTTCTGTAATGGCTACATTTGTTCGCCGCGCTCTACCGCTTGTTTTCTGTTGTTTCTAGCACCCAGGCCCCGCACTTCGGTTCAAATCAAGTTAGTACAGAAATAAAATAAGGGTGAAAGTGCAGTCAACGGCAGGTCCACCTACCTAAAAAGTTAAAGGTCATAGAACAAATTTATCAATTGACAAAATTTGACGTTTTGTGGTAGATTGACGAGCTGTTGCCTGTACAGTAGTATTATAATACTTACAGTAGAAAGGGATATCGGTAGAGAAATTCGTCAGTTATAAAATTTTGGTGTTGATATTCTCAACTGTGGCGTTCAAAATTCATATTAGTTATTTCATAAACTTAAAAAATCATTACCTTATTGATAAACTCTTCATTATTTTTGACTAGTATAGTCTCATTGTGCACTATTGAGGTGGAGATTGCCTGTGCTCTTCTCAGTATCGCTAGATTCCTTATTGGTGACCGCAAACTCTGGCATATAGTGTTAGACATTTTCTGGAACAATATTTTCATAATAAATAATGACTGCTTCGGCTTTATTGCATAATAAATAATATACCACGATGACGATCCTAAAATATCTAAGGGCTTCCGTTGCGTTACTACTGTACTACTGTCTCGGGATCCAGCCCCCCTAGCAGGACAACCAAAACACGATATGATATAGCGATATGTCGACCGACACCAACGTTAATTTTCATTCGATTCTAAAATCCAACATAGGTTTTGACGCAGATGGTCTTTTTCGCAAAATGTCATCGCGAAAAATTTGGTCACTTTCGCAGAATGTCATTTTCGCAAATGGTCACAGTCATAGAATGTAATTTTCTCAACTCTCGCAACATGTCACTTTGGCAAATACTTTCGCAGAATGTCATTTAGATTTTTTTTCCTGTATATTCTTTAAACAGACGACAATATATCAAGCTAAACACTGCGGCACCTTATTTAGTTATATTAGGTGTGATTGTGGAATAAAAAATATAGTCTAATGGGCTGTCTACTGTACATTAAAGTAAAGAAACTTCCTCCTACCAAATAGTGTATTAATAAAAAATAAATATTTATCATCAATCTAATTAGGTACAGACAACGGCAGGTCAACCTACCCAAAAAGTTAAAGGTAATTGAATTGATTTTCAACTTTAAGTCCAACACATAGAGATCAATATCAATAAATTGTGAAAATTAGACGTTTTGTGGTAGGTTGACTTGCTGTTGTCTGTATACACTACTTTTTAATGTGAAAATATTTTGTAAAATTAATAAACTTGTCGGAGAGGGGTTAGACATCAGAAGTAAACCACAGCCAGGATTCCAATTCTAGAGTTTTATTAATTAAATGACGTTACAATATTCATTATTAATTATTTGAATTATAATTATGCCGACAATCAAATAACCTATATAGCATAGGTATCTGGCAGAGTGGCAGAGAGGGGGTAGTGCTAGTTCACCGAGACAGTGATCCGTGCACCGAGACGCAACCGAAGTGAATGCGTGCCGAACTGAGGCGACAGTCGCTTATAAAGCCGCACGCCCGGCTTGGCTGCAGTGGTGGGAGTAGTGGGGCGATCCGATTACGTCCGGTGCACGTTTCACTAGCGCCATCTAGCGCCGTCTCTTTAAACCGCTTCCGTTTCCGTCACGGCCATTCTGACAATATGCCCGACCTCGGGCATTTATTCCCCAATGCCTGAGTAAGAAACGTTTTACACATTATTCAACAATCAAATGCTGGTCTAGGTCATTATCCACTGCGTAGACAAGACCCCTACAGCTATCTAACGTTGGCCTAGATCATCATCTATAAGCAGATGAGACCCCTTCAACTCTCAAATACTGGTCTAGATCTTCATCCACTTGAGTAGATGAGACCCCTTCAGCAACAATAAGCGCCTAGATCATCATCTATGAGCAGATGAGACCCCTTCAACTCTCAAATACTGGTCTAGATCTTCATCCACTTGAGTAGATGAGACCCCTTCAGCAACAATAAGCGCCTAGATCATCATCTATGAGCAGATGAGACCCCTTCAACTATCAAATACTGGTCTAGATCTTCATCCACTTGAGTAGATGAGACCCCTTCAGCAACAATAAGCTAACTCATAACATCACATAGATACAGCAGATAAAGTTTCTTCTGAATCGACCGTCAAGGTTTCAGAACCAGCGGATAAGGTATCTGAGTTGACAGAGAGTATCAGAAGCATCATTACACAAAATTTGAGACAAATCGTTACCATTATTATCAGACTGTACATTATTATCAACGTCCTCTATCTCAGACAAAACATCATCTATAGTTGCTTGCTCATTGTCATCGTCATTATCAGTGGTATTACTATAACTATCGGCTATTTCAAGAAAACCTTTTTGACCTTCAGGTATTTTTCTTAAATTTTCGCGAGTAAATTTATAAGTTTTATTTGACCCATTGATGTGTTTTAGCTCATAACGGTCATTATCTAAAACTTATTATTTTATAAAGTTCTTTTAACTTCTTGTCAAATTTACTTTAATGCCTCTCTTCACATTTGACAAAAGCAAAATCTCCTTCCAAGAAAGGTCTTATTACAGCTTTTCCTATATTAAGTCTACAGGTATCAGTTTGAGCAGATCTTTGTGATATTTTCTGATGCCAATGAACGAGCTTCCGAAAGGTTAATTCTATTTGGTTCAGATGAACTGGGAGACAATCTAGCTAAGTTTAATGAATTAGCTTGTACACCGAACATCTGCTCAAAAGGCGTAAAGCCAGTAACTCTGGAGCGTGTACTATTGAGAGCAAGCTGAATATCTCCCAGTTGATCCTGCCATACATTATTGGAATGACATTCAATTACCTACAACCAAAATGTTTTTTAAAGTTCGCATGACCCTTTCCACCTGACCGTTAGCTCTACTGGAACCAGTGGCTATTAGATAAAGTTCTATGTTATTATCCTTACAAAAATCTTTGAAATCGTCACAATAGTAGCATCGACCGCGATCGGCGATAATACGTTTCGGGGCTCCAACTAGTTTAACTGCCTTTTTTATGGCTTTGATTGCGTGAGAAAAGCTTTGGTCTGGGCCATATTCAAGAAGTACGTACTTAGTAAAAGCGTCTATTAATACTGAACAATATTCGTTTCGTTCGCTTTTGTCACACTTAATTTTCCTGTGAAGTTTAAATGTACCGTAAGCCAAGGTATTGGGTCCTTTGGGATAGAATACAGCCGCACCTGCTGTGCGCCAGCGGGGCCCTACAGGTTTTGCAAATGACACAGCAATCAATAAACCCTTTTACAAATTTAGCCATATTGGGGAACCAGTAAAACCTCGTATAGCTTATCCAAAGCTTTGTCAAAACCCAAATGCCTAATCCCATTATGGACATGGCCAATTAAGGACCATATACGAGGGAACGAGGTATAATGGGCAACCAACTAGCAGTCCTACAGCGCCCAATTCCTACATATAGTATTCCCCGTCCAACCCCACATGTACGGGCCATTTCATCCGGCAACTGATTATTGTGAATTTTAGAAATGCTATCTGAAAGCTCTGAATCCCGCTCCTGCTCAACAACCAACCAGCCCCTGCAGAGCTCAAGAAAATTTACACTGCGGGGCCCGCCACTGCAACTTTCGGACACATTACGGGACAGAAAGTTTGCGTGGGCCATCCCACGGCCCTCTCCATACATGATTTCAAAATCGCAAGCCTGAAGCACAGCCCACCATCTATGTACTCGAGGGGCCAGATCACGCTTTGAATAGGAAGCCTTAAGGGCACCACTGGCCGCTCTTTGAAATACCTGGAAGCATGAAAAGCATTGCGAGACATTCGCACCGACCTTTAGGGGCAACAAAGGCGGTCCACTCTACGGAGTCCTCATGGACGGGCAACCGATGAAACCGTGAGGCCACATCGGTTGCACAAAAATAGTGTGCACCATGCAGTCCATCAACTCGATAGCCACCCAAAGGCAGTGGACAGCTGTCCGATTCGGCGCTGCCAACTCAACTCCCGACAATCTACAACCATTCGCTTACTACCATCCTTCTTCCCTGCACTAGCAATATGGGACCAGAAAATGGGGACGAACTCTCCTGGATAATTTTGGCCTTCACCAACTCGCCCACGACTTCGACACGACTCGCGACAATCCATAGGGCCGTCCATGCAGTCCCCTGTGGATCAATCAGATCAATTTCCACTTCACCCGTTTGGACCCGGAAAGCAGGCAAACCCTCGATAAAGTGGGCAGAATATTTCTCCAATATGAGAAGCAACCTATCCTCATCTGAGCCGGTCAAATCTGCATCAACTAAATCAAATTTGAAAGGTTTTTCAGACTTTAAAAACATGCTAGCTTCCCTGGATTGTTCCACGGCGAAGCCGTCCTCGCCAATTTCAACAAGAACATTTTGGGTTAGGATATCTCGACACAACAGAACATCGTCCCGAAGGCATTCATCAGCAAGAACATGAAAAACAACCTTAATTGGAATTTTCCGAACGATAACCCTGCAAGGAATCCGCTCAGTACCATCAACCCCACCATTGCCCACCTCTGCCAAGTGGACAACATCATACGATCTCTCTCCCTTGACTAATCGTAAAACACTCTTCTTAATTAGACTACATTCGGAACCAGAGCCAAACACAAGGGATAACCCAACACCACTGCACTCCAGGCCGCCGCACGCCGCTCCGGAGCAAACGTTGACTTCTTTACTGTTGGCAGCGGGTTGTTCTCTTCTTATGTTGTTAGCTCGCGTTGGGCAGCAACATGGCCCGGTTCGCCGCACACGTAGCAGGTCACTTGAGGCTTCTGAGTTGATTGATGAGTGTCTGGAATGCTGACTCCGTGATGTGTTATAACGGACTTCTTTTTGTCACGACATTCGATAGCTCGATGTCCAATTCTGCCACAATTGTTGCAGTTCCCACGGAAATTAATTGAAAGTCGTGAGTTTAGGATCAGAATTATCTACTTCGGCATTTTTACGTTTAAGAGAAATACCTCGCAAAGTTCGGAATAGCTGTGCTGTATTATTTATTACAGTGGAATTTAATTCTCGGCGTATCAGATTATCACACTGAGATAATATTGAGATAATGAAGCCTATGGTCACGTTCTCAGGCAGATTGGTATCGGGAATTCTTTCAATTAGTTGCCATAACCGCAAGCAGACTTTTGCGGGTGATTCTGTTGGACTTATTTGAAATTTTAAGATTTGACCAAAATGATCTTGTATAAGTATAGGTCCATTCAAACTGTTCTGGGTGTATTTTGGTTAGGTACGTGGCAGCACGTCCTTTTAGACAATGGGTTAAGGCTAAATCTATCATAAGGAATTTAGAATAAGGTCTATCCCTCTTAGATTTTTGCTCTTGATTATAGCCTCATGTTATTGGCACCACCCTTCTATTTCAGAGTTAGGGTCGTCAGGGTCAAAGGGCACAAGGGCAGTAAATGACTGGGTGGAACTAGGTCGATGTGATAGGGCTTCAGTCATTTTGGAAAACATAGTTTCCATAAACAGGGTCATTTGGTCTTGCATCACGCTGCCAGCTAGATTTCTAGAAGTGGGCCGAACTTCGTATCCCACTTCTGATGTCGGAGAGGGGTTAGACATCAGAAGTAAACCACAGCCAGGATTCCAATTCTAGAGTTTTATTAATTAAATGACGTTACAATATTCATTATTAATTATTTGAATTATAATTATGCCGACAATCAAATAACCTATATAGCATAGGTATCTGGCAGAGTGGCAGAGAGGGGGTAGTGCTAGTTCACCGAGACAGTGATCCGTGCACCGAGACGCAACCGAAGTGAATGCGTGCCGAACTGAGGCGACAGTCGCTTATAAAGCCGCACGCCCGGCTTGGCTGCAGTGGTGGGAGTAGTGGGGCGATCCGATTACGTCCGGTGCACGTTTCACTAGCGCCATCTAGCGCCGTCTCTTTAAACCGCTTCCGTTTCCGTCAAACTTTTTAATGCGGTCTGTATTTATTTCTTTACAAATTAATGTCGCTATTGGGATAATCGAATTCAATCAAGCCTATTTAGTACATACACCGTGAACATAGAAGACAGAAATATTTTCATTTTCACAAAAATACAAAAAACTCTTAAAGAAATTTGATCGTCAATCATTAAATATTAACCAAATTAATGCCTAAAAGTATTTTTTTGCAACTTTATAAATAAATAATTCAAATAATTCATTCTGAATCTAATATATGTTGACATAAAATTAAGTTGATTATTAATCTTGTTTGAAATTAAATTAAAAAATCTTACTAAACACTAAATATTGGTGTTGGTGATTACTTTTATTAAAATAAAACCTTTTTTTTAAGTATAGCAAGACATATTCATATCGTAATAAAGATTTGATTGATAATCAACATTTGTTTTTTATTTTTACCCTATTTGGTTAGAATTTCCTTAACTTTAATGTACAGTACCCCACACCAGACTATATTTTTCATCACACCTATTATAAGTTATATAACTAAATAAGGTGCAGCGGTGTTTAGAATGATAGAATAAACAGAAATAAATTCTGAATGACATTCTGCGAAAGTGACGATTTGAGAAAGTGACCAGTTGAGAAAATGACATTCTGCGAAAGTGACCATTTGCAAAAATGACATTCTGCGAAAGTGACAAAAATTTTCGCGATGACATTTTGCTAAAATGACCATATGCGTCAAAACCATTAAAAAATATAAGGTCCATATGAAATTACCGTTCAGTATTAAAAAAGTGAATCAACTTTTTTAAATGTAATTATTATTTTATCAATCGAAGTATGCGCCGTTGTTATCGATACACTTCCGCCATTTTATAGGCAGATCATTGATCCCATTGGAAAAAAAATCCTGGGAGCGAGTCTATGAACTGTTTGAAGGCGGTTTTGACTGCCTCATCAGATTTTAGTTTTTTTCCTTCTCTAACTCGGCGACCGTTTGATATGCAGTGTGTGGTCTAGCGTTATCCTGTAGGAGCAGTGGGCTAGAGCAATTCACCAGTCTCGATTGTTTAAATAAATAAATAAATCTTTATTTTCTCATCCCAAAAAAGACAGTAATAGGTACAGAGAATAATTTCCAATTATATGTATATATTTTTTGTTTTTTGTGTGAGACTGATGCCTATGCTAGGTATATTATTATACCTGTATTACAGGACATCATAGCAGGTTTAATGGCAAGCTTTTCCATCATTGTTTGCAATACAAGTCTGCAGTAATCGTCTGGCCTGAGATCTCAAGAAGCAGGTGTAGACTGGTGTAGTGTGGTTTGGTAGCAAACACTAACCAGAATCTTCTTTTTGGTCAGTTTTCACTTAGGGCAAGGTTTTGCCTTTTCTCCAGAGTTAAGCCACTGTGATGATCGCTTCCGATTGTCGTACAGCATCCATTTCTCATCAGAAGTCACGATACGGTTCAAAATACCCTCATTATTGTGAAGATTAAGCAAAGAAACGCAGCAATCGACGCGTGTTTGTTGGTTTGCTTCAGTCAATTCGTGCGGTACCCACTTTTCGAGTTTTTTTACTTTTCCGATTTGGCGCAAATGGATAAGTATCATTTTGTCACTTACGCCGAAGGCTGCTGCTAATTCAGAAGTGGTTTGAGATGGATTCGTTCCCACTATCGCCTTCAATTCTTCGTTATTCACTTGAGTATCAGGTCGTCCACGAGGCTCATCGTGTAAATCGAAATTTCCAGAACAGAAACGTTGAAACAAAAAACGCAGCGTTCGTTCGTTAGCGGTGCCTGGTTCGTACACGTCGTTAATTCTTCGAATCGTTTCTGCAGCACTTGTGCCACGGTGAAACACGTATTCGTAAATACCGCGAATTTTCAATTTGTCCATAGTTCTTGTTATAGCAATGTTGAAGCTCTAAGAAATGATGTGTAAACAAACGAATTTTAAAACAATATTTTTCTAGCTTTATTTCGACATAGATTTGAATTTGGAATTTCTATTCAAACGGAAGATATTTGATGTTAAAGTTGCCAATATTGAGCATCGGCAATTTCATATGTAAGGACCTAATATTATTTAATAAGAAAAAACCTAAGTTCGCTGACTACTATATGTTACTTCAATACTATTTCTGAACATTCCCTAACATGGCGCTAAGAAATGTTATAATAGTTAGGAATCAAATATATTTTTAGACGCCATTTTTGGCAAGAATAAGAAAGATTCATTAATATTGCTAGTGATGGCCCACAATTAAAGTTTTTGGACTTCCTGTGGTAGGTTGGTAAGCTGTTCACTGTACTTGTATAATAATTTAGTGCAAAAGTTTCATACTATCAATTTTATCTTTGATAAGATAATGTTTACTACAAGACTAAATTCTAATACAATCAAATGATAAAGAAAATGTGATGTCTGGCTGCCACTTCCAAATTAAAATAAATTATGTGAACTCATCCATTTTGAAGCATAGATAAGCATAGATATTACAATAATTTAGTCCAAGAGCCTATTTCATCAGCTAATGAGTATTGAGTTTAATGACTTAACTTGTCAATGCCCAAAAGGTTTCATGAGACCGTGTTACAATGAAATTTTTATGTTTCGATTATGCTAGCTAAAAAATTAAAAAAAACTATCTAAAATTATGGCTAAAGAGTCAAATCTATACAGTGTGAGTCTTCATAAAGTGCACATATTGAAATATGGCATTCTATGCTTAATTTTATCAACGGAAAACATATTTAAAAAATCAAAAAAAAAATCGCAATTGTCAATTTTTTTTTTTTTTTTTACACAAGATTCTTTTGTCCTTTGACCAACCGGAAGACCCCGCACCCCAACCCGAGCGTATTTACATCTAAATTCCCAAAAAAGGGTCTCTACCTGCTAAACAATAGGGCATGGCAACGCACTAAACCCTTTTTTAACAATTCATTTGACGCGTGTTTATTAACTTAAAAATAAGTTATTTTTACTTCTCGATAGCTAATACGAAGTAGAATAATTTAAAATTATAAAACATGCAGGTAAAGCATAGGTTTTAATAAGAAATTTAGCAATTACTGAAAAGAATGATTAAAAAAAAGCAAATTTTTGCTCAAAAACCCATTTTATTTCTGTATTGTGGGCAGTTTTTTACAGATTTAAATTTTATGAGGACGCCTGATCATCTCCGATCATTTTTAAGTTTAATTAATTGTTACAAATTAATTAATTTGAAAGAAACCAGGTTTTATTTACACGAAGGTCACAGTAGGGAACAAAAACTTTAAAAAATCCATAAAAAAAATAGCGATTTTTTTTAGACTTTTTTAATATGTTTTCCGTCGATAAAATTAAGCATAGAATGCCATATTTCAATATGTGCACTGTATGAAGACTCACACTGTATAAACGCATTATTAGTGAAAAAAAATAACTAATCATAACCACCTTATACTGTTTATTGGTATAAATCAAAATTTGTTTTAATCATCCTTTACAGTAATAAATAAAAAATACCTATGTAATAGGATGTCCCGTAATTCAAGGACAACTTTGTTCTATGACTTTTAAAAATAAGTATGGATAATTCTTTTTTGTCTTTCATACTTGGCTGTTTCTTTGACGTTGATAAATTTTCATGCCATGACTATAAGGACCTCCGTAGCCGAGAGGCAAGCATACCGGACTTGCAGTCGCTATCTCTGAGGTCCTGGGTTCGATTCTTGGTCGGTCAATGTAGAAAAATAACTTTTCTATATTGTCTCGGGTCTGGGTGTTACGGTACCATCATTGTTTCTGATTTCTGTAACACAAGTGCTTAAGCTACTTATCATAGTATTAGAGCAATGTATGTGATGTTGTCCAATATTATTATTATGATATATAGAATATGTGGTTACAAAGTTATCCTTGGTTTAAGGGACATCCTGTATATCTACCATGCTTGCTTTCTAAAATATGTACTATATAGTGATAAGAAATAAAGATTTATTAATTATTATTAAACCTCTATATTGTTTGAAAAATGACTTAGATCACCTTTGCTATACCCTAGCCTATGTGTCTAAGAAATAAATAAAGATATTTTATAATAACGCATTCTTGAGGTTAATTCAAGACATTTTATCTGATAATTGTAAAACAGGCCCAAATTAAATTAAAGTCAACTGAGCAGTCTACATGTGATACTCATGTTAGATAACATTTGAATGAATAAGCCCCATTATTAAGCAAATGATAGTAACAATAATGTATTGTGATAGGAAGAAGTATGTGGAATTATAAACATTATGATATAAAAACTAGCTGAAAACTTACCAAAGCAGTAACTTATGAGTAGGTAGTAAAGAACTTAGTTCAACAAGCCAAATGCCTTTACTTTCCGAGTTTCAACAGGAGAAAGGCATACGTAAATAAAACAATAGACAGATCCAGCTATTAAACTGACAAGCAAAAACGAAAGGATTGCGTATCGAGTCACAAACAAGTGGTCGTAAAAATTGGCACCATGAATGTTCCGCGAATCCCCTTTTGGCAACGATACCAATACAATTGTTAACAAAAAAGAGATTCCTATAGATATCTTCCCAATGTAATGACCCGTCCGTACGGACACCCAGCACAAAAACAAAGTTATTATCCACAAAACAGTCAGAAAATAGACCCCAACACCGAAATTTGTCATTTTTTCTTGCAGACCATTATTTCTCAGTCATGTTAGTATCGTCAAAACATGCAGCACCCTAAGGTATTTACGGTTTATCACAGATGATGGCACAGATAACATTCACTACCAGCTCTTCAACAAACTTGTTTTGTAGATAAAACTAAGAGAAAACCTTAAAATTCTAAACTCACAACCAGTCGCGCACCGTCCGTCACGTAAAAAACAAACTTCAAAGTTCGTTCAACAACTGTCAACAAACTATCGCGTATGAATTCGCTAAGGCTTTTAGCGTGGTCACACTGGTAGCAAGTTTAAGCTCGCTCGAGTTTGAAATCGACGTCAGCCTAGTTCGGTACAAAATATAATAATGGATTCAAACGGCGAACGACGCGGCTCCGGACTCGTCTTGACATTGTAAGATCAAACGTTGCCATTGGTCGATCCTTGGGCTGGCTGAAGTTAACTGAAGGATAGACCAATGGCAGCGCTTGACCTCACAATGTCAAGACGCGTCCAGAGACGCGTCTGTCGCAGTTTGTCACCAGCTTTAGACAAAGGATACATAACGCCGGTGACAGATGGCGACAGACGCGGTCGGATACGGCGACAGACGCGGTCTATCTTTCATAGACCGGCCGGGTCGCGGCGCACCGCTAGCGGGGCGGACCTAGGCTGTGCGCCTTCATTGTAGTGTATCATGATGAGCAATTTGTTAACTTATAGGAATAACGGAACTAGGATCATGCATGATAAGTGTCTGGTATTAACAACTAGCATTTAGACAATATTTAAATAAAATAAAACTATTTTACCAATAATATTCAGTTAGTCAAGCGCCTAACAAGTTGCATTTTATTATACAGGGTTTTGGGCTTTTAAAATTTTTAAGAAATATTTTATTATAACTATACTAAATAAGTAAGTATACTTAGGGGTGAAACGTATTATTTTAATGAAACCGGAAAAACTGCTAGCGAAGCGAGCGTGATATTTTTTTAAGATATTAGGTATTTTTACACTAGAGGCCAACGGCGCGGCGACTGCTGTGGCGACTGCGACATCAGCAGCGGCACGCAGAATGTATAAAAGCTATGCAGTACAATTTGATTTTCATACATTTATGCCTCCACTCCACTTTTGCCATTTGAATTAAATAAAAAGAAACTGACAGTGATCACGCACGCGTCATTTATATTAATATTTAGTTTTGATTAAAGGTGAATTAATTTTAAGAGCCACTGTTACTATGGAGCACGCGCTTGTGCCCTGAAAATTTAGGATAAGGGTGAGTTGTTAAAACGTTTTTGGGTCTAATTACCTGATTGGATTGTCAAATAAATTGCATATTTCGAATAAATAAAGATCAAAGGTATTGTGACACTAACTTTTAATTGTAAATATGCTTAATTTTAAACAAAAGTCCGTTCTGAACTAGCGCCATTTTTTGGAAAAATACACAAATAGTTTTTTTTTTTAGTTATTGTGATAAAAATACATATTCTTGTACATTAAACGTCGATAAAATTATATGTCTTATATTTTGGTACCTTTTTTTTAGCAGTTATGATAAATTGAAATGAATAATTTAGTTGCTTAAAGTTGACAAGGCAAAAACTTTTCGTAAATCGAGGTGGCGGGATTGATAACTTTATAAAGGAAAAGGGTTTTCTTTGCAAATGTGCTAAATCAAACGTCTAAACAAAAGATTGGGCTTGCTTATGCATGTATTTGACATTCTTAAAATCTCTTCTAAGGTCGCAAATTAGGCGCTCGAAATATTAGATTTTGCGCTGAAAATGTGAAATAAGGATAAAGAAGATATTGCGTACAAAACGATTACGACCACAATAATTTTTAAGTCCTTAAACTGCCGTCCAGCAAAACTAACTATAATTTGATGGGAGAGAAGTGACGCCTAGTAATAACAAAAAAAAATTTAGTCTACGCATAATAAATTCGTAAAGCATACAATCTCCCCCCCTGGGTACGCCCTTGCCACGCGGTCTTCCACTTCTATGTGGTGCTTGGTGGCGACACCACTGTAAAAGACTTCGAACTTTTTTTTAAGGAGCTTGGCATACCTAAAGTTGCAAGTACCTAAAGCTACGACGACATTGTGGGGCTATCAGAAGTCCGACGAGAGGGCGAGGACACGATAGCCCTAAAATCCGGCAACCTACTCTACTACCGGGAGGGCGACCAACTCTCCCAAGGTGGTGTCGGGTTTCTCGTCCACAAGTCCCTTCTTAACAACATCGTCACCATCGGAAGTGTGTCGAGCAGGGTTGCATACCTGATACTCAGAGTATCTAATAGATACTCGCTGAAGGTCATACAGGTATATGCACCGACCTCTACACACCCAGATGAGGAAGTAGAGACTATGTATGAGGACATCAGTAGAGCCATACATACTAATAAGACCTACTTTAATGTTGTTATGGGGGACTTTAACGCGAAACTGGGTATTCGAGGCGATAATGAGCTGAGAGTGGGGCAATTTGGGTATGGGCAACGGAACCCCAGGGGACAGAGGCTGGCCGAATTTCTAGAGAAGGAGGACCTCTTTGCGATGAATTCCTTCTTTCAGAAGCCGCCTCAGAGGAAGTGGACCTGGATGAGTCCCAGCGGTTCCACGAAAAATGAGATTGACTTCATCATGACCACAAAGCGACGAATATTCAATGATGTCTCCGTGATCAACAGGGTGAAAACCGGCAGTGATCACCGAATGGTCAAAGGCACATTGAATATCAACGTCAAGCTAGAAAGGTCTCTTTTGATGAAGTCTACGTTCCGACCCTCCAATGCCCATATTTACAGCCCCGAGAGCTTTCAGCTCGAGTTGTCTAACCGCTTTGAATGCCTGGAGAACTGCGAATCAGTAGACGAGATTAACAACAGGTTCGTAGAAACTGTCCAAGCGGTCGGGTCAAAATTTTTGAGACCCCGTCGTAAAGACAAGCCGCAAAAGCTTACCGACCCTACCCTCAACCTCATGGCAGAACGACGTTCAATGGCACTGCAGACCTCCGTCGACGCTAAGGCATATCGGCAGCTCAATAGACGGATATGGAAGTCCTTGCGACATGATATCCGCAACTTTAATACCAACAGTATTAAAGAGGCGATAGAGCGGAACCAAGGCTCCAAAGTTTTCGCAAGAGACATGTCTATTGGGCAAACGCCAGCTGACGAAGCTGAAGACGGAGGATGGCAGTATAACGTCGACAAAAGCCGAAGTTTTGGGGGAGATCGAGAAGTTCTATGGGCAGTTATATACATCGGTCACTAAACCTGTAAGTAGCTCAGCCGAAGATCCAAGAGCTAAGCTGACCCGACACTATACCGAAGATATCCCGGACATCAGCCTATACGAGATTAGGATGGCCCTCAAACAGCTTAGGAACAACAAGGCGCCGGGTGATGACGGAATCACATCAGAGCTTCTGAATGCGGGTGGAACACCGATACTGAAAGTCCTTCAGAGACTCTTCAACTCCGTCTTGCTCGAGGGAATAACGCCGGAGGCGTGGAACAGGGGTGTGGTGGTGCTCTTCTTCAAGAAAGGAGATAAAACCTTATTGAAGAATTACAGACCCATCTCACTTCTAAGTCATGTCTACAAGCTGTTTTCGAGAGTCATCACGAATCGTCTCGCGCGTAGGTTCGATGACTTCCAGCCTCCCGAACAAGCCGGTTTCCGAAAAGGCTTTAGTACCATAGACCACATCCATACGCTGCGGCAAATTATACAGAAGACCGAGGAGTATAACTTGCCACTATGCTTAGCGTTCGTGGACAATGAGAAGGCCTTTGATTCGATCGAGACTTGGGCAGTGCTACAGTCTCTCCAGCGGTGCCATATTGACTATCGGTACATCGAGGTGTTGAAGTGTTTATACAAAAACGCCACCATGTCGGTCCGAGTACAGGAGCAGAGCACGAAGGCGATTCCTCTGCAGCGAGGCGTAAGACAGGGAGATGTTATATCTCCGAAACTGTTCACCGCTGCATTGGAAGACGCTTTCAAGCTCCTGGAATGGAAAGGATTTGGCATCAATATCAACGGCGAGTACATCACTCACCTTCGGTTTGCCGACGATATTGTGGTCATGGCAGAATCGCTTGAAGACCTCAGCACAATGCTCGATGACCTTACTCGAGTCTCCCAACAAGTAGGCCTGCGAATGAACATGGACAAAACCAAGCTCATGTCGAATGCCCATGTTGCGCCCTACCCAGTATCCGTTGGGAGCTCTACTCTCGAAATTGTTGACAAATATGTCTACTTAGGACAAGTTATCCAGTTGGGTAAATCCAATTTTGAGAAGGAG
This sequence comes from Anania hortulata, assembly GCA_963576865.1. Classification (NCBI taxonomy): domain Eukaryota; kingdom Metazoa; phylum Arthropoda; class Insecta; order Lepidoptera; family Crambidae; genus Anania; species Anania hortulata. Next base: position 8,403,387 of record OY756400.1, read on the forward strand.
GTCAATCGTCGAATCCAACTCGGCTGGGCAGCGTTCGGGAAACTACACCACGTCTTCTCGTCCAAAATACCTCAGTGCCTCAAGACGAAAGTCTACAACCAGTGTGTGTTACCAGTGATGACATATGGTACTGAAACGTGGCCTCTCACTATGGGCCTCATAAGAAAGTTCAAGGTCGCACAGCGTGCTATGGAAAGGGCTATGCTTGGTGTTTCCTTGCGAGATCGAATCAGAAATGAAGAGATCCGTAAACGAACAAAAGTCGCTGACATAGCCCAACGGATTAGCAAGCTGAAGTGGTAGTGGGCGGGGCACATAGCACGTAGAACTGATGGCCGATGGGGCAGAAAGGTTCTAGAATGGAGGCCGCGTACCGGCAAGCGCAGCGTAGGACGTCCACTCACAAGGTGGTCAGACGACCTGGTAAAGGTCGCAGGAAGACGCAGGATGCAGGCCGCTTCCAACCGGCCAATCTGGAAATCAATGGGGGAGGCCTATGTTTAGTAGTGGACGTCCTATGGCTGAAATGATGATGATGATGAAAGCTACGTTATTTATAAATAAAAATATATATTACTTATTCAAACTGAAATTCTGAACTAAGTATATTAAATTTACGATAGTTTTTCAAAGAGTATTTCTTGTTTGTAATTAGTTTATCTGTCGATTTGCGTATTAAAGGTGTTACACCAAAAACCGTAATTTTAGGTACCTACTTTCAACTTTAGGTATGCGAATAAAACTGATGACAAACTGCGGCGGACGCTGCTCCGGACTCGTCTTGACATTGTGAGGTCAAGCGCTGCCATTGGTCTATCCTTCAGTCAACTTCCGCCAGCCCAAAGATCGACCAATGGCAGCGTTTGACCTTACAATGTCAAGACGAGTCCGTAGCCGCGTCCGCCTCCATCTGTCCCGGCTTAAGGTTCGATGCTTTTTCACCTGTAGGTCGGCCAGGATGTTGGCCCAGTTGGTACGGTGGTAGCCAAGAACTACATGAATGATGATAATTCCAATTTATTTATTTAGAAAATACTCCAAACGTTTATTATTTCGGATTACAAAATGGCGAGTTTTAACAGTTCAAACTGTTTGAAATTGTGACTTTTTAATCATCCGACATATCAAAATTGGAAACTTACCCATGGTTATTTAAATTAATAGTTTTTTTTTGGAATTTACAAGCAATGCTTTATGCTGCCTGCAGCATGCTGGAAGCTTATCGCAGTGCTTAATTCATTTGGTAGTAGCAGGCTAGCAGCCACGGAAGCCGTCTGGTCGTAGCGTAGTCCGTGTCGATGCCATACTAGTTTGTAACGAAAGTAAGATGAGGCCAAGGTCAAGAGGAATTGACCGCTCGTGTGTCATCGCCTTCTAGTAACCAACAAAACGCAGCCAACCTGCAACAAAAAGGGTAGTTTTATCTCTTTTGACAGCTTGTCATTGTAGTCGTCAAAGTTGTCAGCATTGAAATAGTGAAACTAAACCAACCAACCAACCAGTGAATTTTTTGTAGTGCTGTGTGTTTCTGTCAATTTTAGAGAAAGGTAAGAATTCATAATTTTAACTATTTAATTCATATTGCCTCAGCCTTAAAAAATGTTTTTTGGTAAGCAATTTTACATTAATGACAAATATACATAAACTTATTTATGAAAACACTTGTAAAACCATGTTATTTGAAACGCCATTTTTCACTTCTTGCTTGTACGTCTCCGAATTATATTTTTGTGCGAATTGCGAAGAATATTGTTTCGAAAAGCTAATTACTTACAGAACTGACTTACATCTCATCTATTTAGTCATTAAATTATGTTAGGACTATGAATCTTACTGTTCTTGTTGGTAACAGACAGAATCAATCTGGGTTTTGTATTTGATGGATGACTAATGCTCATTTTAGCAAGGTCTAATAATTGCGGACAAAATGAAAGGCTGAACCACATTCTTTCATTAAAGTTAAATCATTTCTGTGGTTGCTTGAGTTGTAAATTAAATACATCAAAATATCTTTTATTGCATTTGCATTGCAACTAAATAAAAAACCTATGAGAATTTTTATATTTGCACTTAAAATTCCGATATCATAAATGCCTTGATTAAGATTAAGCTCTTTAGTTTTATAATTTAGACAGGTGGGTACTTACGAATTTATCTCAGGTACAAATTATTACAAAGTTATCTGTTAAGCGTATCATTAGTCCGTTGCTCTGTAAGGCCCTGGTATATAATTTATCTAATGCATTGTCATTGCAAGTTTGACATTTGAAAGCTTAAAGCAACTTTATTTTATTCATTTACTTATCTGTTCCCTTGTGCAAATGAGCCACAATGATAATTTTACTAATACGCGCACAATTAAGTATAATGGTTTAATAACTTGTTGAGAACCATCTTACTAATATTGTTAATGGGAAAGTTTGGATATATAGATGTTTGTTACTCAACCATGCCAGAATGGCGGAGTAAATCTAGATGAAAATTGCCACAGAAATAGATTATAGCCTGGAATAGCATATAGGTTTCTGTGGGATAGTTTTTTTTTCACAGAGCAAGGAATTAACTAAATTTTTGCACAGTGGTAGTTTAGGTGTCAGAGAATGACATAGGCTACTACAGTGGAATCCGTTTAGTATGACTCCGCCTATATTGTCCAACCACTTAATATGAAGTAATTACACAGCAAAGTTTGGTTGTCATATAAAATTCTTTATAACAAAGTCTGATATAATGACTTCGCTTATTGTGATCGGTTATAGTGACCACCTAACATCTTCTGCAGTGTGTCGACATAACAAAAGCAAACAAGCATTAATGATTTCTTATGTAAAAAATAAAAAAGATAAACATATTTATGTACTATTTTTATTTAACTCAATTTTGTTTTTCTCTATTAAAATAAATACAAACTAACATTGTTCATTCATCAACAAAATGTTTGTAAAAACCTGGAACTTGCTGGAACCTGTTCCTATATGATAGGGTTAACCCATATTTAAGGATTAAACGTAAACATCTGGTTTCCAGCTGGATCATTAAAATTAAGCCTTTATGGGTAACCTTTTTGGTTCTTGCTGGTATCTTATACTAATATTCGGGTCCGGGTGTGGCAAAGGGGGTACACTAATAAACCTAACCTAACCTAACGTGATTATAGGGTGTGTAATGTTCAAATAATATTAGTATAACAATTTAATGACATGATTTTATTGAATTTAATATTTTTTCTTATAACAGCTCACAAATATAATGAACGTTTTATATTATCTTATGTTCTATAATATCATTTAAGATAACAATCATTAACTCTTACTTATAATAACAATTAAAAGTAATAAAGCTTATTAAATATAACATTACTTTAATTTATTCACATTAACTAAAAACGCAAGCATGCATTATTGTATGTACACTGTAAGTAATTTCTTTTTGGTTTATTTACAATGACAAAATTTTGAATTAGCATCTAGCGCTCGCCGGCCGCTGCCGTGACACGCTCGCTCCGCTCACTCGTCTTCGCGCTTTATATGGTCACTGTTCTAACCCTGCTCCCCCTTTGACACTCTAACCCAAACATTTCTTATTTGTGATGAATCTAAAAATTTCAGTTTTCAGACTTTTTCCTTTACTTTTGTTAAATAAGGCACTTCTTTCACAATTTCATGAGTCTTAGGTCAACAGGAAATACCCTATAGGTTTTGATTCCCTTGAGTATCCTCGGGAATCATATAAGGGTTTTTACCTCCTGAGGTACGGAACCCTTATAAATAAAAGAGTAGGGTAGAGATATTGCGATAAAAAATAGTCCTGCTTGCTACAAATAATACTATAATTGAACAAAGCTAAAATACAATTAGCCTAAAAAGAAGAACTGCTTGCATTTTGAAACTAGTTTCAATATCTCGTATATACAGTCGCGAAATTAAGGCAAATATGTATTAAATTGCAACCCTAAGTTAATATCAGCAATAGTCTTTACATCCCATTGTTGTCGTGACTGTATTGACGCCCTCGCTGAGGTCACGGTCGGGCGCGCTTGCGCACGCACGGTGCGATGCCAATATTCCTTTGCCTCCAGCCCGTCCTGTTCACTGAGGTATGCAATAATCTGATCGCCTTTGTATCAGGTGTGCTATGCCCCATTTGCTGAGGATATCTCGGCTTCTAATAATTATAATCAGGTAGTACAGTCGAGGCGGTTGGCGGTTTACCATTTTGTGCCGTAAAACGTTTGACACTCCACCACGCCCTGCAGACTTTCATGCGTCTGCTAACCATGGCGGTTACATTTTGTAAATTCAAGAGGCGTGTGTGTGTACCAAAAAGGCATTCTGCGCATGCTTCGTGCATTGACGAAGAACACCTACAATGGCAAGGGTCTTTATTGGCACATGAAAGTGTGCGGAGAGTCCGCATGGAACAGCGTCTAGCGATTTACGATACAAAGATGTGCACCGCAAACGTCCTCTTCTATGTGTCACTAAGATTTAGTACAGAATTTTGCTCATTTCTTTTATCAATAAAATGCTTGCTCACTATGACAAGTTTTTAGAAATGTTAAATGTCTACGACATGCATCTGTCGAAGCCGGCTTCAGTCGCAGGGAGGCTGGATGGTTATGTCAGTCCAATTAAGCAATCAGTGCTTGATCGGACTAATGTCTCGCTATCCATTTATTCTTTAAGTCCTGGCCTGAGGACGCTAATTGCTGACTGACACTATACTAACCAAAGCTAGCGGCGCGGCGACCAGCTGCTGTTGCGGTATATTCGATCCTAAAACAAAAAATATGAGAGTTTGAAAGAAAAGGCACTATTTTTGGCACAAATAGTGGAGAGGTTAGCTGACAAAAGTCGATTCCTTGCAATCGTGGCAAGACCGATCTGCCTCCTACTTCTTAGCCCTATAACTAGCCCCTCTATCCGCCACCAAGGGATGGACTTGAAGGACTGGGAAGAAGAGATATAATCTGTATCGTAAGGTTTCTACAAAGACATGACATAGGCAATCGATAAATAAAAACTAGTTTACAACATTATCTCACAATAAAATCAATAATAACCGAAATATCGCAATAGATTTCTCGTAGTTGTAGTTTAAATTGGCTAAAAATATTACGCTAATCTATCTGTTTTTTTCTGTAATTAAATACACTAGATCTAGCTCTGCATCGCAAGTATCATAATCATAACCAACACAAGCGCCATTCGCCTTGTTCTAGTTAGTATCTCACACGCTACGTTGCTTTATGTTTTGCGTTTATGTTTTATGGAATTCAGTAAAACGTCGTCTTGTCTTTTGCGTTGTCTATTTGTAGATAATTACAACGACATTGACGGCCTTCCTTGGGCTCCTTGCTCCGGCCGAATATGCATTTCATTACTATCCTGTCTGAGGGACAGCTGAAGCATTCGTCCAGTCTTCTTTGTTTGTTTTTATCAATTTATGCAAGTATGCAGTTTTACCTTGAGCTTATCGTGAGCAAAATATACATTTGTAAACTCTTTTAATATGTTTTATCACGTTAATAGCAGTTTTCATCATACGAATTTAAAAAATGCCTTCACTTCTCTTTAGTTGCCTACTTTCTTTTTAAACGCATAAAATAAAATATTTTGTAAGTGCTTCATAGATTAGCTTCCCTTTGTTGTAAATGAGGTAAACTTTATCCATATCGGTCATTCAAAAGTGATAATTCTTGTTTACGATAAAAACAACATAAACACATATTAGTAGATAACACTGAAACTAGTGCCAGTAAAATTACAATTTTGTGCATTCGTCGTTTTGGACTCCTCTATAAATCTCCAGCGGCGGTCTATAGGGTCCTAATTTTTTGGGTTACTTCCTTCTAGGGGCTGATTCTACCGCTCAAACACAACAACTTTTTCTATGGGATCAACATCAAAATCGCAGAAAAATCACTAGTCCATACAAACTGATGTCAGCTGGACAGCGGTTTATAGTATGGGGAAGTGCTTTGTTTTTTAGATTTTAATATTGGTCCAATTGAAAAATTTGCCCCCCTAGATGAAATAAATAAATAAATTAGGACCAAATTAGTATTTGTATAGAATTATACAGCGGCCAGCATTCAATATCTCCCTGCAACCTTTATTACGATGGGAATCTTGCATTGTGTTCAGATCGGTTCTTGTACTTATTTCTCTCTTTACTGTCCTTGCGTAGATGGTCAATGCTCGGCGCACTAAAATAAAAATGTTTTTGCCGCATGCGACATTGTATTCGTTAAATCGGTCCTCGGTAGCGTTGCTTTTTCTTTGCATTTTAGCAGCCGTCGTCGGCGACCTTCGCCTTTCGATCGTCGTCTTGCATATTAATAAAGAATAAAGAGGATACACCTTTTTTTTTCTTATAAAACTACAGTTGGTTGTGAAGTCTAGATTCTAGACATTAACTGAAGTTAGGTATTTTTTTGTTTTGGAAGTAGTTGCAAGTCTAATTCGAAGATCCATGTTCACTTGCTCTCTGTTATCTACGTAGAATACCAATCTGTTATAGGTTTTAAAAAATGTGCCTCTATCTTTTGTCATCTTGGTGCAATAATGTCTTTATGCACATGACTTTTCTATTTTTTAATATATTACCAAATATCTAGAAGCTTCATTAATCTACATAATATGTATTTTAATATAAAGGGAGAGAAGCCATAATAATGGAAACGTAAGAGGGAAAGTAATGGCTGAAAATAGAAAGGCAGGCTAACTCCAATTTCTCTGACAGGCTTCTATTTCAATTATTTTTGATATTGGGGCCGCCTGCTTGATTCACTGTATTTGAACATGAATGTAACCTATTCTTTAAATCAGACGCAAGTTACAGTGACCAAACTGTTTTAAGACTCTTTTGGTAAAAAAAACCAATTATCTGATTTAAGTGCAACAACACTAACCTAGCCAGAGTATACATTTTGACACGTAAACGTATGGTAGGTATTGTACACTATATAAGGTTGTATTTATTAGTTAACTTCTAGGGGGCGATTGTATTGTATTGCTCAAAAACAACCTTTTTCATGGGACTCCATTTCATGTCAGCTGATCGGTGGTGCAGTATGGCGAACTGTTTTTTTTTGTGATTTCTTGGTTTGTCCCATCAACGAAGCTTTGTAGTCCGGAGCACAAACCACTACACCAGACGTTCGTCGTGATATGTATAGGTGTGTCAGTACACTAACACTGGTTTTTTTGTTTGAAAAGCAACTGAATTGATTAAGTAGGTATTTAAAATTTTTCATTTTCTCTATTGATTTTTTATTAGAATTTTATTAAATTCAAAAAGCCAAACAAAAACGAATTGACACAATTAGACAATTACATCTATGGAATATTTATGATCGTTTAAAATCCAACTCTATTTGGCTTGAAACACGTATTTAACTATTAACCTTATTAAACTTTCACATGTAAATTTTCTATTTAATAGATATTTATAATTGAACTCTGGGATGTTTATCTAACAAAATATGTATTCCTTGTGAAACTCGAAAGTACTTTATGATATTACATTCATTTTATTACGCGATAACCCAGTGTAAGTATTCGAATGGTAATAGTAAAAATAGCGGCGCGTGTGAGGCCTCTTTTATTTACAAACAGAAACATGGTCAGATTCTGTAAAACAAAACTGTAATCACTCGCTCTGACTAATATATTTAGGCAGGTCATGTTCATGATCATGTCATCGATCATCTATTGCGCCGTAAGTGCTTAACAATTAGGCAAGTATACTGTAAAGTCTGAGGTAATTACTGTAAATATTTTATTTAATGAAAGCTAGCTGTTGCCCGCGACTACGTTCGCGTAGTCTTTAGTTTATTCATAGAGGATTTTCTGCGCAACTTTCATAATTTTTTTAACACAACAAAAAAATAAGCGTAATTGTTCCATCCGTTCACGTGTGATGCGATGACAAGGGAAATAGAGATTAATTTTTATAAATATAGATATTTTTGGATTTGGATTGTGTGTGATTAAAATCTGCCTATCTCTAATGTTTTCTTCAACCAAAATAATAAAGTCATGGTTTTTAAAAATCGATATCGCTCTTGCATCTTCTCTCTCTCGATTAGTATCAAATTCGATTCATTACCTTCTTAAATGGGTCAGTTATATCTGTTATATCAATTCAGGTGTCTGTCTCTATCTAGGAGTAGTGTCCGATACTGTTTTAGCATTTCGTAACCAAGCATAATATAACATCTGGTTAATTTATTTTCATCGAAGTATGTACTTGCAACGTTCTCTGTAGACGATTTAAATATGACCAATATGGCCGAGTCATGTCTGAGTTTCAATCAAGATGCAATGATGCAATGAATATTCATAATACTAATATAATTTGTTTTTAACGGTTATTGATTTTGTTTATATTAAAATAAATCTAATGAATTAAGTCTGAATGAACAAATTACAAATTTTAGTTTATATAAAAGACTTGTTCACATCACCCAAATGTGAAGAAAAAGTAGTTTTTCTTCATCTTAGGAACTCTGCATCATCTGATTACTTTTTTATACCTCTTGATTTTTTCTCCGTTTTACCAATTAACTTGCACAGTCGTATAAGCAATTGATTATTTATGAAATGTATTACTGTATGTTTTCCGAATAAATATAAATACAGGGTGTCCGTCCCATGAAAGGTACCAGCGGGCGTCAGGTGATACTCGTAGAGGACACTAATACCTATCGATTGGACTCCCATGTATGTTCAGCAAAAATGAACGATTCTTGAGATATTTAGTTTAGAAATTAGATATTTTAGATATTTAGTTTAGATATTTAGTTTGTAAAACACCCTGTATATACCACGACTTTCTTGTTACCTTTCCAGTGATTGATTAATTACGACTTTTCTAATTACATATTAGAAATTCCATACTTACTTCGTAACTCCGCATTATCTTTAAGATCTGTATTTACTTAGGTCAAATGTTATCCTTGGTAAAGTCGTATGTTTCACGAGGTGCCTGTTAATATTGATCGTATTAGAGGTAGAGCATCATTATAGACTATAAACAAGCTCTTAACAAGTGCGTTTTCAAACCGGTTCGTTTTCCCTTAGATAAGTTTTGTCTAGGAGTCTAGTCATTCATTACTTTACCGGACAAATAGTGTGATTACTGCTACAAACGTTGAGTGGACTATAAATAAATGACGGGTCAGTTAATGACAGCCAGTTTTTAATAATGTGGTTTTATTTTTCTGTACTACGTTTCATGTCGCTAAATTATAATGACGAACTTACTGCTTATATCTTCAGCGGCTAATTCCAGTTAATTCAACAAATTAAGGCACAGATATGCCTCTATCTGTTAAAGATGCTGGGGCTTGATAGTATCCTTATTTAAATTACTTTGTGTCTGTTAAGAACATTGTGTATGTTTAGTATGTGTAGTTTTGTTTAGCAATGTAAATGTCGTCAGCGTCTGTTTGAAGATTCATTCATTGTCTTCATATTCTTGTCACTGCATGGTCAGTGCAAATTATTTAGCGATTGTTTATATCAGATGATTTATTAAACTCTATTTTAAGCGCAACTGTTTTTGTGTCGACGTTACGAAACTTGAATTTATTCCGTCTGTAATAAATAGATCGACTTTAACACTATGCCGAAATTAATTAGAATACCTACTGCAATTAAAATTTCTCACAGTCTTCCAATGAGTCGGAAGCTTGGAAGTCATTGTGCTTTTGATTGAATTATTTATTTCTCACCTCTCACTTTTATAGAGCCGTATATCAAGGTGTGTCATGTATGTAATCATTCATAGTTTTAATGGAGTTACTTTTTGCAATAGCAGTGACGCAAGGACTACTGCAGCTAATATGTTATTGATACTATTTTTATTGTACGTTCAATGTGATGTGATTCAATTTCTTCACTTCCTTAGTGTAAAATAATGAATGAAAGTGCAGAGATGAATTGAATTGCCTTTGCAGCACGAAACCTTAACAATATTAAGTGAAAGTTGTCTAAAGTTTAAAGCTATCTTTCAAGTTTCGTCTCATTTATTGACGTTTTTAATTTTATAAAACACTTTAAATGAATTTCCATTGACCGATTTGCATAAAAAGTCGATCATCGTTTATGATAAGATTGCGCGAAATTTTTAAAAGCAGTATAATTTATGAATAATAAACACATGTTTGTTTTAAAAACTCTTTCAGGCATTTCATTCTGTGTTTTTTAACTTAACATTAAAGGATGTGTTTCGTATTTCCTATTCATTCAATCTAACTGTAAATATAATAATATATATTAAACATTTTTTTTGCTGTTTCTTTCTGTGCGAGTCTACGTTTCTTCCACTACCGTAACAAGACAATACTCTTGGTTTTCTGGATCAATAGTGAAAGTTAGTTTTTTGCCTTAACATTGTCTGCTTCATGTGGGAAATTAAAGGCTATAAAATTACTACGGTTTCACTTCTATTGAACTTATGAATAATATAATGTGCATTTTAACTGCGATGTGTCGGTCACGATAATTGCACCGGGTGTCACTGAAATTTGATTACAATTTTATATATTATTACTATCAGCTTTCCAATTAATTGTACGTTTATCCATAAAACGGCAATAAATAACACGTAGACTTATTGCATAGAAGATTAATAAACTTTTACCTTTTACGAATTTCTTTGTCCAATAGGTCGCACGTCATCGATATTGCCTATTGATGTGAAATCACTGGTAAGCTATTACTCAATCCATAGCATAGTTGTCATATTATAATTACTCGAGCTATGCTCTGGATGGCTAAGAATGTTTATTGTTTGTTAGAATACTAAGTGAAGAGGTTATTATTCATTCCATTTAAAATTTACGTCACTGCACCTGCTAATCCGATGCATGAGTTCCTTTAACATTAAGCTTGCTTGTAGACTCCCTGGCGTCTGCGTATTGATTCATCTGACCTTGTCCTCGGCTTATGTAATTCATTTGGTAGTTTCTTTCACATCTCTTTTCATTCTGCTTATAATATTGTATCTTTTTTTTTCTAAAATTCGATCTAGTGAAGAATAGGCGATACAAATCATATTGGTTAAGGAGACGTATATTGTAGGTATCAATAAACGCTTCAAAATTATTGTTCCTTCCTACAATCCAGATCCATAGTGTGAAGTTTTTAGTGGTTATCGTTGAATTCAACAAAATTCGATTATTTTGGGTCCTAAATTACGACTTCCGGGAAAAAGTCTTGTCAGCTAGTTGGTAAGATTAATTTTTAGACACACCTTCTCTAATGAAAAACAAATCGATAAAGCCAATTTAGACGCCGAAGCCGAATAATAACCCATTTCGTGTTTATAACTACGGGTGAATCCTCGAAAAAATTATGGATCGTTTGTTACTACTGCATGCTTCGAATACAAATCGATTTTCGATGTTATTTTTGCTGCAGAAAATAGTTATTTAGACAATTTTATTTTAATACTTATAAACCGCCAAAAAACTAGTCGTTTCGTGATTCTTCAACGGACAATGGCTTAACAATTTGTTTATCAACTCCTCCATCATGATTCATGGTAACCCCGTTATGCAGTGTATGTGTGCGTGGTTGTGCAGACTTGTGCATTGGCGTAACTTGCACAAACTGCGCATGTGTGCGTGGGGGTAGGGTCGCAGTAGGGGTAGCCACCCCAGCTAACGCGATTGGAAAATAGGGCGGTGCAACGGTTTGTTAACGAGATGACGTTCATATTTTATTATCATTCGAGTTCGGCCTTATTTTAATATGCCTAGTGTAGATATTTATCCTTCCGAAATTACGTTTCCAATCGGAAAGGGTATCCTATGTTTTATAACTATGTTTTGTTAACTTGCATGAAATTTTCTCTGTAGTTCAGTGGTTAACAACAAAGTGAAGTTGATATGTTATCATTTATTTGATAGAAAATAGAAAACCTAAACTACAGAAAAAGTTAAATGAGCTCTCAAGCTTCTAACTGAAAATATAAACGTGTTATCTTGTCATCATGATAACGTTTTTGGTAGGTAATCGTAATCAATCACAAAGTATTTTTTGTGACATAATGCTTATGATTTTTTGTCTGTCGCTCAATTTGACAAACAAATTCATTGTCAATAACACTTGAAACATTTTTTTTTGTATCCACTGAAAAGCAATATTTTTTCGTTTTACAATTTTCACGAGTTTTAGAAGTACGTACGTACGTAAGTACTTGTTAAATTCATCAAACGATCTAGGTCATTTAAATTCTACACCGACCGTCTTACCACATTCTTGCCCGGTAGGCGGTAGAAATGTAAACTTGAAAAATAGATATGCTTATAGCATGGACGATAAGATTAAAAGTATACATTATCAAAGTTCATCGAATTCACCTGCTGCTATACTATCGACTCGATAATGCTAATCGAGTGGCGCCTCGGCGTGCGCCGCACTAGGCCACCACCAGTCGATTCACTCCAGTACGCATTTTGCTACCGGCGCGGTCTGGCGCGTGCTGTCGCTCCCAAGAGCCGGCATTAAAATAACCACTTTGAAATCGTTTACGCGTCCATTTGAACAACCGTCCTGAATTTCCTACCGTAAAGTATTTCCCACTCTGTGTATTACCACATTTTTTGCAACCTTGGAAGGATCAACGTTTTTGACAAATTAATTGGTATCATCTAACGATGTTATGCTTTTACTTACTAATGTATTGGGACAAATACAACTTATAACGTATAGCTTCAAATCACGCTTCAAAAAATAGAAACGTTATTGCGTGTTTGTAAACGAGGTCTTGTAAAATCGATTACGTTCAAACTGTGATGTGGCTTCATGAAACAAGTGAAATGTTTTTTATTTTTATTAGATTAAAATTAAACTATAACCCCAATAAAAAGAATTCTAAAAATAATCACCTGACCAATTCAGCAACAGAGCAAAATTTTCATTATAGAGCAAATCTATTTTCTCCCAAATTCAATTAAAACTCCTTTCAAAGCTTGAATTGTTTCTTTTGGAGAGGTATATTAGCTCACATGAAGAAAGTTTCTGTTGCTCCATAAACTTTTACTTTCGGTCTTTTCTCAATTGGTTTATTGTTTTTAATTTCAAATTTGTTTTTAATTTACGCTCCACAATTGATATTATCGGACTAATATAGATAAGTTAACCCAAATGATAGCAACGCGATAGTTCGTCATTATTATAAAACGAGCGGTTGTGAACGGTACAAGAAAACAGACCGGCGGGGTAGAACTGTAGACATTCCTTTCACGATTAAAGTCCTCCTCAGTCATTAACATTTCTGTGCTGGTATTCGCGTTTCGTAAAAATTTTATTACGACTACGTTTTACACTCCTATATTACTCAAACGGTTGATTTTTTCTTCACTAATTAACATTATAATTATTGTCAATTGCACGTCAAAATAATTCGAGTGTAGTCTGGAGGCCTATGCTCAGCACTGGACGTCCTATGGCTGAAATGACGATAATGATGAAGTAAAAGAAGTCGTCGAAGAAAGAAGAAGTACACAGAAACAATTATTTAGAAATCTGCAGTAAAGTAATTTTTTTTTCGCAGAATTGTTCTCCATGGTATGCCTTCCTGCCTTAATTTGATAAGCAAATTCAGCATAATTCCAAAATTTCCAAAACAAATTAACAAGTTTATTTTTAGGTAGGTACATCAGCAGCAACATAACAGTACTTTTTATCTTTATCAGTAATGCACATTTGTCCTTATTACGAAGTATTACAGAGCAGGAAGCAGAAATACACCTTTTTTTCCTCAGAAATATCGAAGGATTTCTAGCTTATTTAAATTCACTGCGTCAAAGAGAACCGCTTCCGTCCAACCGTTCTAGAGCCTTTGCCTAGCTAGCTTAAGATTTCCCCCATGAATTCTTCGGGCATCAAGTCTTATACAGCATAAGTACTTATTATCTTTGTTTACATTCTTCCTATCTATTTACTTTTCGTTACAGGTCTTTGTCTTTCACCTTCTAATTAAAAATTCAATTATTGCAGTTTTCGCGTCAAATTGTATACTTACTTACCGGAATCAATGCATAAAGCAGTTTCAATCCGCTCGTCAGATTCACAATTATCGCATGATTTCCACCTAGTCATGCGTTGTTTACATTTTAATAACATTGTTTTTCTTAGTCCTATTTAATATTTCGATTCTAAAATCTGATATGGTTTTATTTTTTTATTCATATTTTTCTTTGATATCAATATCATTTACTTTAATCGAATTGCCATTAAAAATTTCAAGATTAGGTTTTTTGGTTTGATCACATTTAAAAAAAACTATAATTATGTATTAACGAATGTATTTTCATTTATTTGTGAGCAGTTGCGAAAATAAGTTTATTTAATTAAAATTGTTGCTCAGTGCGGTAGTATCGTTAACTTATGTAGTCTGTTTTGCTATAATTAGTCTTGTTTCTTAGAAACTTACACTCCCACGTCCATCATGGGAATGATGCTTAAAACAACAGTAGCCGATGTTTACGATTGTAATAAACCTGACGCATGAAATAAATTTATCTGGTATAACGAACTCACGGTGGTTGATATAATATTAGACTCAATTGCCACAAAACAAAAACACACAAATGAGCCTAAATGCTGATTTGATAACGAATAACTGTTCCACGATTGATATGATGCATAAACAAAGATGATGGCACTATCAACGAGGTCCCAAGGGATCAACGACACACCAACCGCGGAGTTGCGTAGGAGTTGATCTATTTTAACTCTTCAGTTTATATTTCTAACTCTCTCTCACACAAGGGCAACGTATAACATCGTTGCGCTCAGTCGAAGAATTGTGCAACTATTGGCACGGCATATATTTTCTTCTCGATGTGTGCCAAAACCACACGTGGATGACCTGAGCCGATAATGATAACGCTTCCTTGATGGGTTCATGACGTTTCAGGCTCTGTTTTTGATAACAATGATAGGTTCATATGTTCTGTTCCACATATAAACTAAGATGCTAAAACGCAAATCTATTCTAGAAATCAACAACATCCTCTGTTGTGATTGATAGATAATATGTTTATTACTAACTTACTACAATTTACTAACAACAGGTTTTAAATAGGTAAACACATTTGTTCAAATATGTCAAGTTCGAGTATTAGGATATAATGCGTAAAATTTTTGGAAAATTTATCTAACTACGGTCATCTGTAGAACATAACTTGTTCGTTTAGCTGACATCTCTTGTGTAAAAATATATGTCACATTGTTCTTATAATATTCAATGCTTTAACAAACAAAAAATACGTATGTCTATCGTTCCAAGGTCGCAACTAATTACTTCTTGACGTACAGAAATTAAAAACATTCCTTTTCAGTGGACAGTGTTAGTAGTTTAGTCATAATAATATAAACAGTATTTTTCTATATTATATACTACGAGGAAGTTGTGTGATAAGAATGCCGTTCGTTACGTCGCTTTAGTGTAGTGAAATGGATTATATTTGTTAGTTGCTCACCGATTGTATAATGTCGAAGACTTTAAACGCATACAGAATGTAAGTATCAAGTTAATTCTGTTCCATATCAATTGTATTTGTCATGGTCGGGCTCATTGTCTGTTTTTAACAATAACACTTTGTCGACACTTAATCAAGAGACGTTGACACCTACCACATAATTGAAAATAGTTTCTATTTCGACATATTTAAGATAAAGTAAGGGTGTCCCCTAAATATTAAACTAGCTGAGATGTTTTGGATAAATAATCTTGAAAACAATACGTAATATGGATTGGATTTTAGAAAATACCTACTACTGAGGAAGAAAATATTAAGTACCACAAACATATTATTAAGATCTTCTATAATTTGGTTAAACTTTTGGATTATTTTACACAATATGCTTATTAAAATTAAGCTTTTAAGAATTAATGACATGCAATAGGCCGGGAGTTGCGCTATAAATCTCGGGCCCTTATGATTATGGGCTGGTGAGGTGACGACCACCCCAATCACAAGTCATTAATTAGTGTAATGTGTTCGCGCACAGCCGTCTAGACGTGCTCATTATCATCCCCATTACAAATATTTTCTTTTACGAAAGTTATTATGTCATCCATTACGTTTGCCTAATGATTAGTATCAATGTTTGTATTTATTTATGGTTGAAAGTTTCTCCGAAATTTTTCTATGACCATCTCAAACTCGAAACTAAAATTATTTATTGCATTAATTATCTATCGTCTTTAAGGCGAAATATTTATTTTCATTCATCAATTTATTGATCAATTGTTCATAATGTTTCATTGAATAAGTATAACTTTCGCTAACCCGTTATTGGGTCACAAAACCTATAATTTTGTATTATATTTTTCTGGGTACAAATTCACATTTTAAATCAAACAAAGTAGACCAAGATAAGCGTCAACAGCATTGAAGTTGTTCTTTCCGAAAGCGTCTTGTTCATTCTGTGTAACTACTAAGCTTTGTTAGTCACGTCGGTAACTTTCGCCTTGCTGTTAATTTATATTACGAGGAAGCTGATTAAGTAGATAGTTCTATCTCAAAAACAACTTGATAATCACTTTCTATTGTTATTTGTTCGAAGAAACCTTTACAGCTTGTAAGACATTTTAACTGTGTTGGTATTAAAATTTACTAAATTTGCTAGAGCATTAAAAGACGATAATATGTTTGATGCGTAGAATTTGGCTGAATTCTCAACATTATTAAATAGTCTCTGCCGTCTGACTCGGGTAAATTCGCGCCCTTGACCTTTCAGAATCCTCCATCTAGAGTTCTCGGCTCACAGACCTTCAAAGGGATTTGTTCAAGGGTGGTAGGGTAGATAGAATAATAGGTAAGCTTATACTTTGGTTTCGTAGAGTTGCGTAAAAGCTAAAACATCTAGCATCTAATTTAGGAAGCTTCGGAAGAGTAAATTAAACTTTTCCGCTGTTGTAAAAGCTTCGACTAATGCCCATTAAATAAATGGGCATCGATATAAGTTTTTTAGACTTGATGTCAATTAACTCTGTATTTTACTTAAAACATTGTCATTTCATGAAATATTGTTAGTTGATGATAATTGATAAGTGCCCTGTAAAAATGAAAGCATCAATTTTATAGCACTTGAGTTATTTGATAGTGGAACTTTTCCTATTAGCCAGAAAGAAGTGCAAGCGTGCAGGATTTCAAAATGACTAATTACTTAACACAGCAATGATTTTAGTACCAGTGCAGCGGTTGTAAAGTAGCCATATCCACATTGCCGCAAAATAATATTTTAAAGTGCTTTTCGTGGCTTCATCTGTCATCTTATGGCAGTAACCCTGGCAATCCGTTTAGTTTAAAATTCAGCGCATTTACGTTTACAGCAATGCCCCTGGTTGCCTCTATGTCTAGACGCATCGATTGACTAGCTTTTGTCCTTATATGAACAGCAGTATAATTGCATTAGGGATAACTCGGCCCATTTGTTCATGACTCACAGAGATCACAATATTGTTACCCCCCTAGAAATATCTCGGATCTGCCGATGAGTCAGTCGTTGCAAAGTCTAGTCAATTCGCTGTCTGATTTAGTATCCATAAAGAGTTATCCTTGGCATCTTTATAATATTACAGTCATTAAGGATCTCAGTCAGTCGACCAACGCGGTGTATTGTCTGAAACCGTTATTGTTTTGTTTTCAATCGTACTTGTGTTGTCAGTTGCACTAATTTTAGCTGATGTGTGTCTTTTTGTTGATAATGCAACTTTTACGAATGATTCTGACTATGTGTTAATGGCAGTCATGACGTGTTTGGGGTTCCGTATAGTAAATCAGTAACCCTTATTCGTCATGTCCTTTCGTTTGTATGTCGCGGCCATTTTTTTTCGAAGCCTCGAACATATAATTCGGCCTATCGTATCAGTAAGAAACATTGAGGGGTAACTCCTATTACATGTAATAGGCCATTTAAAAAAAATCGGCAATATTGCGTCAACATTAAAAACGATAAATACATAGAAGCGTCCCAACTTAGTGTGATTATAATGTAAACCAGTTAAAATAATAATGGTAAGGAATCATCGATTCACTTGGCTGGTGCTTTATTTATTACATAAGTTGGTTTAAAAATTTCTTTGTTCTCCACAAAAATCAACTTCATACTGCAGTATCATATGTGTACCAGTTGCTTCTGGCTCGTTGCCAAGACGAAAGCCTCCATTTCATTGGGTTTAACGAGAAAATGAGAGAGGGAAACACTCCCCATATCTGTAGCCCCCGAAGTATTGGAGTTTGTTTTACGGGGGATTTTATTGCGTCTGGGATGAAGGCTTCTGAAATATTTTGAATACGGCAGATAAAATATTGTTGTCTGCGGAAAACTTAAAGAAGTTTATAAGCAATTAAAGTTAGTAATAAATTCATATTGTAACAAAAAGTCAACCAATGATCAAATGATGTCATATTAATACAAGCAACAACTTAAATCTCAAGGGATGATGTTTATGTTTAATCAATTGCCATGGAACCGTGTCATCGTTAATAGGAACTAAGCAAGCGTGGACTAATTTTTCTCTTCTAGGGTCTAACACGTAGACGTAGTTAAGGGGGTTGTCGCCCTGGGTTGCTATAGCAACGAGAATTTTATGCGCCCCACGTCGCTCGTTGCTCTCCCCCCCAAGGGAAGGGGGTGCGAATTCGGCCAATCTGCCTTGCTGAAAGGAAAGCTCTTGATCATTCGAACTAGTGGATCAGTGCTTTGGAATAGACACCCTTGAATAGCCACCTAGAAAGGGCTGGGGAATTTAAATAAATTAAATAATTTAAATATAAAAGCGGGATGAATTTTCTGTGTAGATTTATTTTCTGTTCCGTCAGCTTTAAAAAATATATTTCCCTTAACACCACATGTCGTGGTCTCAGAGTAAGGAATAGACATCCTTGTGTTACGAGTTATCAGACTCAGAATTTTGCAAGGGGCGTCTTCCAGCACACCCAGACACGAGCCTTTTTATAAAAAATGATTTCTTATTTGACCCTAACCAGGAATCGAACTCGCGCATACATCGCCTCGCCACTAATCCAATCGATTTAATCTCAGCAATTTGAAGGGTTGTGTCCGCAGGGTAAAGCGCAGCGTCATTTAGACTTCATTATGTATGTATGTAAGTATGTAACGCCCCCGCGTGAAATCAACCGATGCGACAGGCTATGTGGCGAATGCTCGTTTGATACGAGTACCTATGTTCGGCGATCAATATTTTGTGGAAATCTTGTCCTTTCTAAAACCTTGTAAACAACGCCATATACAACATATAGGTATACAACATACGACACAAAATGGTTTTAGCATTGAGTAATTGTTAGAAGATGGCGTATTTATTTAATTTAACCGATTACCGCACGGTTCTCACGAGTGTTTGTGCTTTGTTACGTGGACATCTTCACTTGATGTTATGGAAGGTCATTTCGTTTAGATATGTTTTGATAATAAAGTAAAAAGCCTTCTTCTGCTGTTTTTTTTTTGTATTTATAAAACGTTTGGTTGTGATCATCACGAAGCTTATAGTTAACAATAGTGTCTATTGTTGAAAACCGCATATAAGCCTTCCTCTTGAATAACTCTGTAGTGATTTAAGTGGAAGAGTTTGTGTGTTAAACATTATATTAAATAATGATGAGAGTAAAGACCACGAACAAAGTTGCGGCCAACAGCTAGTTTATTAATAAATTAAATTGAATCTGATAACAGAATGTTGGTACACGACGTAATTGAAATAACTAAAAACTTTTTAGGTACTGATTCTTTTGCTCAAATACAACAACTTTTATTATAATGCGTAGGCCTGAGGACTTATACATGGGGCACACTAAATGTTTTGCACTTCTAGCTAATCGGAACTATTTGAATTTCGAATGTTAAATTTTTTAAACGTTACAACGCTGTAATAAAAAAAAACAATTGGCGGGGAATGATTTGTCAATTGTTTTTTTATCACACATCAAAGTTCTACGTACGCAACGAAAATGGAATTAAGTCGAAAAGATTTTAGAGCGATGTTTTTTTATGATTTTAAAAGTTTTTTCTCTCCGCAAGACTGTGCCGCTTGTCTTCAAAGTGCTTTTGGGAGAGAAGCACCTTGTTTGAGCACCGTGAGGCGATGGTTTGCTGAATTTGAGAGAGGTCTACATGACGAATTTCGTGAAGGGCGGCCTTCAACTGCCGTCAACGAAAATAATGTGGCTATTGTTAAGCGGCTAATTAAAGAAAACCCGCGGATTACCTATGAGACAATTCGAGGACTATTGGGGATTGGTATGAGCCAAATTCAGAAAATTTTACACGAAGAATTGAAAGTTCGGAAACTTTGCTGTCGTTGGATCCCTTATGAACTGACAGCGGAGCAGAAGCGGGCTCGCGTGGAATGGTGCTCACAGATGCTGCTGAAGTACGACCACGGACATTCTAATGCTGTTTATGACATTGTCACAGGAGACGAAACGTGGATTTATTGTTTTGAACCCGAAAAAAAGTGAGAACAGGCCAACAAAAGTAAGGCAGGCGAGAAACGTTGGTAAAAAAATGATCGCGTTTTTTTTCTCAGCTACGGGTCCCATCTGTACAATTCCACTTGAAGATCAAAAGAGTGTTAATGCCGAGTGGTATTCTACCATTTGTTTACCCAGGGTGTTAGAAAAAGTTCGCGAAAGACGACCCAAAAGCCGCGTTCTCCTACATCATGACAACGCTTCTCCAATCACAGCCAACAAAACAAAGTCATTTTAGCTTCCGAAAAAGTACAACTCGTCACCCATCCTGCGCATAGCCCCGACCAAGCACCCTGTGATTTCTGTATTCTCCCCAAAATCAAAGATTTGATGAGAGTTTTACTTTTACCAACTCCGAAGAGGCAGTGATAGCGTTCAATCAGCACGTAGAAAACATGCCTTTAGATCTGTGGTCCTCCTGTTTTAAAAAATGGTACGATCGCATGTAAAAATGTTTAAAATGTAAAGGAGAGTATTTTGAAAAGCAATAAACATAATATTTTGGTTATAACATGTTGTTTTTTTAAGTTACGCAAAACTTATAGTGTGACCTACGTATGATAATCAATTATGTTAGGATGATAATCAATGATGATCAATGACAATTATCTGGCGTTTCTCATGTAGAGCGATTTAGGTATATTATGGTATATAGCGATCTTGAAAATCTGAATATGGTCATCGACTTTTGATGCTGACCGTACTTCTGAAAATAA
Source organism: Anania hortulata (assembly GCA_963576865.1). Lineage (NCBI taxonomy): Eukaryota > Metazoa > Arthropoda > Insecta > Lepidoptera > Crambidae > Anania > Anania hortulata. The sequence goes on from OY756400.1 coordinate 8,424,627, forward strand.
TTAGACTTTTCCCCTCACATCCACTTTCCTTAGTTTCGTTTGGAATATTCTTTTGAAGATATCTAACAAACAATGTTATCAGATTAATCTAGAATATCCCTCGAGGTTTCGAGACCTTTGTGTAATTCTTCACCTCGTTTACATTACTCCTTCTTGAATCTTTACTCAACTTATCAATATCCATACTAGCTGACCCGGCGAACTTCGTTTCGCCAGTAAAAGTTTCTTTCTTTCTTTATATTTTCCCACCTTTTAAATTAGACTTCTACTAATATTTCAAAACCAAAATTTGCCAAATCGGTCCTACCATTATTGAGTTTTTTTGAGACTAAAAATTTTATAAAAAATAAATGAAACTAAAAAGCTACAAATAATATTAACACATCAGTACCTACTTACCTAAATAATCAGTTACTTTTGGAGTCGGTGCCATCCGATGAGAATTTGAATGTTTTCGTTTGCACCGACTCCAAAAGTAACTGATTGCTTATGTGTTAATATTATTTTTAGCTTTTTAGTTTTTGAAGTCGGTGTTTTTTTAAATTTACTTATTTATTATATTTTTAGTGATACATAATCAACAAAACGAATCATAAGTAAGAGTGCAAAAGTTAACTGCTGAACCGCGATTTCATCCCTTATTTTTAAGACCTTAGAGGTGACAATTTATCCGAAAATTTTAGGTATACTATCTTTGAAGTATAAGCTATTTAAAAAAGAAAGAATCATTAAAATCGGTATCGGTTTGCCGAAGATATTGGGTAACATCATAGAGCACATACCCTATCACAAAAAAATCCGCCATTTTTTAAATCTGTATCTGTACTGTTTTTTTATGGGCGAGCGTTGACAGGAGTTGTCATTTCATACTAAATGTAAGTAAAAAATGACTTACTAGTTTCGGTGAAAGATGGTTCGTATTGCTGCTCTATAGGGTATGTGCTCGATGGGTAGCATAGATACAAAAATCAGTTGGCGCGGTATGGAGTTAATGCAAAGTTTGATGATTTTCTTATAGATCCCATCATCAGTTTATATGGGACCACTTCACTTGACAAAATTTATATGGGACCATTCCGATAGTTTTCCACTTCGAACAAAAAAGAATTATCGAAAAGAATAATCGGTTAACGAATGATCGCTGAACATACATAAAAAAAGATTTAAAAAAATATCCCGACGAATTGAGAACCTCCTTTTGAAGTCGGTTAAAAACGTCAATTGATTTTTATATGAATAGATTGTGTGACGAGTGACCTCATATGACTCTCACATAGAATAACTGTATATCTATATCGTGTCTAGATTCTGGATTGCGTTTTGAATCATAATAACTTCTGACAAATTCGTAATGTAGAACGGAGGAAGTCATTCTCCTATTATATTGAGCCATTTGCATAATATCAAATTAAAATTGGCATAATGTAAGACATTTAGTATTCAAGCAATGTGCCCTATTAATAGTCAAAATAAAGATATGGCTACAATTATAATGTTAACACCTTACTTGCTTACCGTGCTAAACTACCGAATGAGTTGTTATTGTTAATCCTGTATCGGCGATTAGCCTACCTACCTACTTATTACCTAAATAAACCTGCTAATTAAGTTACGGCTATTTGGACATAATCTTGTTTTAAGCTTATTTTTATACGCAACCTACAAGGTGAAATTATTTCGATAAAAGATTTGTTAGTATTAGAACGTCTATGATTATTTAAATGTAAATCCTTTTTAATTAACCTTACGCATAAAGAGCGAAGTTATTTTTTTCTAGTGTGGTTTACGGTTTCTTTTAACATCGTGCAAATCGGGTTAACAATGCAAATTGTTGAGCTACCAGTTTGCGGAAAGTAAAACAAAGGTATCCTTTTCCAAGAGTTATTCGTTGCTACGTTATTTACTGCTAATTTCATTACCGTGATTTTTTGTTGATTGTTCCAGAGATAGATTCTCATACTTTTAAGTCATAAATATTTATTCTTCTTAAAATTCGCAAGATCTAATAAAATATAACTGGCATGTAATTGGTCACCTGTTATGTAGCGAACGTTAATCGAATTACCAGGATGGCAGAGGTTGAGAGGAGTGTCCCTCTCTTCCGGCGCACTTTCTCACGGCACACCAGCGGCCCATATCGCCGCACCCCGACTTTCGCAATATCCACTTCCACCTGCTTCTAGTGTCAATAGACTGGCGTAATGCACGCTTACTTTGTGCTCCTCATCATTGCTGTTACCCTAGTTTTAAGGAAGGAATAAAAAAGCAACTGACGATCGCGTTGAAAGTTCATCAAATATGCGATTCAATTAAAAACATATAATTTCAAATATAATTCGCATTTCACTTTAGTTATTTATACTAAACTCTCTTTATGTAAATAAACAACAAAACCATCGATATCAATAATCTAATCAAGTTTAATTTATCGTGTTTTTACTGGCATGCCTTTCACACTAAAAAGTCTATCGGCTGTCTGTCTCGATTTGATTTGTTTAGCTGTCAAGATCGTCTCGCTTGCACTGCATAACATCTTAAAATATCTATTATAATAACCACTACTTTGATTTTATTATTAAGCGGAATTATAGGTTGAAGAGTCATCAAACTTTCTCCATTGTGAAGAGTCAATTACAGTGAATGACCATCTGATACATCACAAAAACAATAAAAAGATTTTACAGGAGATGCAAATCTAACTATGAAACAGCTTATTTATCTTAGTTAATATTAAGAAAGAAACAAAAAAAGCTAGTCAGTCAAGGTTTTGGGAACCCGCTAGATGCAGGCAGAGCTGCTCGCTGTGACTTTCTTTAGTGGAGGGAGGCCCGTCTAGCCGTGGACCTAGACGAGCCACGGCTAGACGGCTATCATCAGATAATGTAGGCTAAATCGTGTGTGGATTTGTTGCCTTTCATATTTTTTTTATGTAGCACCTTATTAAATCGTATCTCTCTTGTCCGCAGAAAGAAGATCGAATCCCTAGGCAGGATGACGGCGATGACGCAGGAGGAGATGGTGGCCGGCGCGCGTACTGTCGCCGCTGGCCTAGAGGCCCTGCGGGCCGAGCACGCGCAGCTGCTCGCCGGCCTCGCATCCACCACCGAACACGAGCATGAGAAGGCGTCTCTGGTCAGGAAAAGCATTGACGCCATCGAGCTCGGCCTTGGGGAAGCACAAGTAAGCCTGTTTTTACCCATACTCATACTACTGGACTGCTCGCTTGGCACCAACCACCGACTAATACCTAAAAGGTCGTACGGTAAGGTAGGCTCCTTAAGGTCGTACTTATTAGTCAGGGCAACAGGCAACATATAGGTTGCGCTTCATGATTGTGAGGCGCGCAAGGACTTTGCTGTTGGGCAAGTGAGCGATCTTACACCAATCTGTCTTGCCTCGGTCCCTGAAGGCTAAATACAAGCAGCTGCTCACAGGCCTCGCGTCCACTACCGAACACGAGCATGAAAAGGCATCCTTGGTCAGGAATAGCATTGACGTCATCGAGCTCGGCCTTTAGCGAAACAAGTAAGCTTTTTTTACACATTCACACATACTACGGGAATCTGTCCGCTTGCTGGCAACAACCACCTACTAAAACCTGAGTACTTGAGTCTAGTAAGTTGACAATTTGCCTCATGACCACTTAGGCCACCAATCGAGCATTGCGTTATACAGTCAGCACGCCAATTTTCTCACACCGAACGCGAACGGTGTGTCCATTAGGGAATCGAGATGAGAAGATGAGGGATCGAACCTGACTGAAATTCTGTCGATTATGAGGAAAACTAAGGATTCCTCTTAAGCCTTAAGGAAAGTGTCCATGACCACCAAGTGTATGATTAATACCTATATGATTAGTACCTTGTAATGTTTACAAATTCATAGAAATTTACTATACTACACACTTCTTATTACTCATATCCTTTTTAGTATTATAAACTATCGTAAGCTGAAATTTAATTTTGTACATTTCCGATCTAAGTTTCAATTTTAATTAATAACTCTTAAGCTAATTTAAAAAAAAAACTATATCTGTATAATATTTCTCTACAATTAGTTGAAAGATAATGTTTTTTCCGACCTGTTTGCGTTTGACGGATCTCCACAGCACATGTGCTTAACAAAACAAACCAAACGTGATCGAGCGCGGTCAGGGTCTTGGATTTCTATCGTGCTACGTGCGAGCATAAAGTATAGGACATAGGTGTTCAGTTGCCACAACTATGTCCTCTGCTTTGCGGTTGAATGAAGATTGCGGCATTGCGTATGTTTAAACGTTTTATACATTGTTGAAACATACAATAAATAACTTCAATTGCCATGCACTTAGAGACAGACGGCATTTCATATTAAATGTCAATATTATTGCCATTCTATGGATTCGATAGAACTATTGTTATAATAACCCGATATCAGGTCAGCGGGACGTTAAAGATGAATCTAATGTAGACTGAGTTTTATATCATAGACCTCGAGGGGAGACGTCAGTTATTTTTATGTGATGACACGCAACTATTTATGTTCCGAGCTGCAGGTGGCCAAAGTATCGATTTCTCTGCATGAACGTCCATAGAAGACTTTTTACTAGCTATAAATCACACGACGGTAGCAACAACTTGCAAAAAATTACTTGCTGATTTGAAAACAACATTGATTTTTAAATTGTTAATAGATGTATTCAAATGTTATCCGACCACAGATATTTGTGTAATTGCTTTATAGTTCACAATTCCCCTACAATCTCAGTTTTTGTGTAGCGTTTTAAACGGCAACTCATAAGGCGTGAGAGTGCCCTACATTCATTCAATGCTTAAAGGACTTCTTGTAAAGCATCATTTAGGTCACCTCTTATCTTCTCTCGGCTTAAAGCATCTTTTGATAAAAACCTAAGCTTTGATTAGCCCAAGAAAGCCATTCTAAAAACCTTTCGAAAACAAGACAAAGTGGACGTTGTTTTTCACATTAAGAAAGTATTGTCTCGTTCATATCAAAAGCTAAAGTACTTTTATTCCGCCGCAGAAAACATTTTAGTCGCCATAAAACGTAGATAGAGTGCACGCACACTCCCTATTCATCATGGCACAAAGAATAATTAAGTACCACTACATTATAACTTCACTCAGGCGTCGTCACAAAAGCATACCGACACCCTTTTGTGAGTTGAGGATGTTTGGTAAGGTAAACTGGTGCAATTTACAAGCGAAAGGGTGTTGGAACAAATATTTAAGAGTTTTAACACAATAAAAATTAGTTTTTTTTACTGTTCGAAAATGTTGTCTTACTAATTTTTAGACATTTTGTTAATAAACGTAGGTACTACGCCAAGTTTTATAAAAAAAGATTTATTCGTTTCTATAATTTTAGTCTTGAAACTGTGAAGAAAAAATTACGCATTTAAACGTTATATTATGACATCACCACTGTATGTCAGTAATGATATTGAACATAGAGCATCTTTACCGGTTCCGTTCGTACGATTTGTTATTCATTAGTTTTAATTTAATCCTTAACATGTTTTTAAAACCACTTCTTCTTTCGTTTCTAGGTGATGATGACCCTGGCCTCCCATTTGCAATTAGTCGAGGCGGAGAAACAGAAGCTGCGCACCCAGGTCCGCAGGCTGTGCCAGGAGAACGCGTGGCTGCGGGACGAGCTCGCCGCAGCCCAGCAGAGGCTGCAGGCGTCGGAGCAGCGCGTCGCACAGCTGGAGGAAGAGAACAAGCACCTACAGTTCATGGCATCCATTCGGTGAGTGCACTAACGAGTCCGGTGTAGTAATGTGCGACTCGGACCACAAAAACATTGGACCCGCCCCCCAATTTAAAACCGTTCGTTAGCAAATTGTCTAGCGATAAACCAGATGACACTATTATTTAATATTAGTATAGATACTAAATTGACTGGTATTTCAGCAAGTACGACAGCGACGTGAACGAAGAGTCGGACAGCGGCCGCAGCGGGCAAACTGAGAGCAAGCGCGACGACCCCATGGTCGACCTGTTCCCCGACGACGACCACGAAGACAACCGGAATAACAAATGTGAGTCGCAACAGCTAACATTCTTGGGGAAATGTATAAATTTTTTCAGTAAAGTAACAAAGGCACTTGTTAAAATACCTGTCCAATAGTTCAAAATTTACACTAAAAAAATCCTTACTAAAAAAGGATATTGTAAAGTAGACGATTAACGATAAGAGCATGGACTTATCCTGCCTAGCTCGTACTTACTACATGTCGTGTACATGTATTTCCTGTAAAATAAACTGACAAGGTGACTCTGGGTGGGCGTCCTACGCTGCGCTTGCCGGTACGTGGTCTCCATTCTAGAACGGTTCTGCCCTATCGGTCCTCAGTTCTACGTGCTATGTGCCCCGCCCACTTCATTGGGCTATGTCAGCGACATTTGTTCTTTTACGGATCTTCTCATATCTGATTCGATTTCGCAAAGAAACACCGAGCATAGCCCTTTCCATAGCACGCTGTGCGACCTTGAGCTTTCTTATGAGGCCCATAGTAAGAGGCTACGTTTCAGTTCCATATGTCATGTGTGTTGCCACATTGGTTGTAGACTTTCGTCTTTAGGCACTGAGGTATTTTGGACGAGAAGACGTTGTGTAGTTTCCCGAACGCTGCCGGACAGTGAAAGGTGGACAGACGACCTGTTAAAGGTTGCATGGAGACACTGGATGCAGGCCGCTTTCACCGGGCCAATCTGGAAGTCAATGGAGGCCTATGTTTAGCTGTGGACGTCCTATGGCTGAAATGATGATGATGAATAAAGTTTGTCTACTTCTATTTGAGTTCGAGTTTTGTGTCTATTTCAGCCATGTCCCCCACCCCGCCGTCGCAGTTCGCGCAACAAGTGAACGCGGGCTACGAGATCCCGGCGCGGCTGCGCACGCTGCACAACCTGGTGATCCAGTACGCGTCGCAGGGCCGCTACGAGGTGGCCGTGCCGCTGTGCAAGCAGGCGCTCGAGGACCTGGAGAAGACCTCGGGCCACGACCACCCGGACGTCGCCACTATGCTCAACATTCTCGCTCTGGTCTACAGGTCAGTGAGATCAGACATCTTGTAGATACTAGGATTTCAAGGCGATGAAACCAAAGGTAATGTTAATCATACAGTATGAATCGCAAGGTCGCGGTCGCTACGAAATCGCCATAACTCAGTGCAATTTGTTAATGTAAATTAATGAAGTAAAGAAAACGCAATCTAACGCTTGTATTTTAAGCTGTCAAGCTCAAACTATCTACATGTGGCCGCGTAACCATAAAATAGACATTGTGTCTTGTTTTCGTCGCGTGTTTGGAAGTTTTTAGTTTACATAGTAATATGTGATCACATTTATCCCAATAGGTGTGTATCGCAGTGTGTTTGGTAATTGTTATTTTTTACTAGCTGTTGTCCGCGACTCCGTTGGCGTGGTCTTTAGTTTATTTATAAATAATTTTCTGCGCAACTTTCATATTTTTTTCTTTTAACCTTCTCCTGATAATAATAACTCAACAAAAAAAGAATTAGCGAAACTGTTCCATCCGTTCACGCGTGATGCGATGACCAAGGGAAATAGAGATTCATTTTTATGTATAGAGATTATTATTATAGCCTGTGTCGGCGTGTCTTTGCGACACAAAGGCCTCCTCCAGCTTTTTCGACTCTTCTCTTATTGTAGCTGTTCGCTGCCATAATGGGCCTGCAATTTTTCAAATTTCATCAGACCATCGTTTTCTTTGCCTTCCTCTTTTTCTTTTTGTTTGGAATCTAGGACTCTGTTCTGTTATGACCTTTGTCCATTTATTTTTATTTTCTCTGAGCATACGTAGGTCACACTATAAGTTTTGCGTAACTTAAAAAAACAACATGTTATAACCAAAATATTATGTTTATTGCTTTTCAAAATACTCTCCTTTACATTTAAAAGATTTTTTCATACGATCGAACCATTTTTTAAAACAGGAGGACCACAGATCTGAAAGTATGTTTTCTACGTGCTGATTGAACGCTATCACTGCCTCTTCGGAGTTGGTAAAAGTAAAACCTCTCATCAAATCTTTGATTTTGGGGAAAATACAGAAATCACAGGGTAGGCTAGTTCGGGGCTATGCGCAGGATGGGTGACGAGTTGTACTTTTTCGGAAGCTAAAAATGACTGTTTTGTTGGCCGTGTGTGAAGAAGCGTTGTCATGATGTAGAAGAACGCGGCTTTTGGGTCGTCTTTCGCAAACTTTTTCTAACACCCTGGGTAAACAAATGGTAGAATACGGCATTAACACTCTTTTGATCTTCAAGTGGAATTGTACAAATGGGACCCATAGCTGAGAAACGCGATAATTTTTTTACCAACGTTTCTCGCCTGCCTCACTTTTGTTGGCCTGTTCTCATTTTCAAACACCCATTCACAAAATTGCTGTTTTTTTTCGGGTTCAAAACAATAAATCCACGTTTCGTCTCCTGTGACAATGTCATAAACAGCATTAGAATGTCCGTGGTCGTACTTCAGTAGCATCTGTGAGCACCATTCCACGCGAGCCCGCTTCTGCTCCGCTGTCAGTTCATGAGGGATCCAACGACAGCAAAGTTTACGAACTTTCAATTCTTCGTGTAAAATTTTCTGAATTCGGCTCATACCAACCTCAATAGTCCTCGAATTTTCTCAAAGGTAATCCGCGGGTTTTCTTCAATTAGCCGCTTACCAGTAGCCACATTATTTTCGTTGACGGCAGTTGAAGGCAGCCCTTCACGAAATTCGTCATGTAAAGAAACTCGACCTCTCTCAAATTCAGCAAACCATTGCCTCACGGTGCTCAAACAAGGTGCTTCTCTCCCAAAAGCATTTTGAAGACAAGCGGCACAGTCTTGCGGAGAGAGAGAACTTTTAAAATAAAATTAAAACATCGCTCTAAAATCTTTTCGACTTAATTAAATTTTCGTTACGTACGTAGAACTTTGATGTGTGATAAAAAACAATTGACAAATTATTTCCCGCCAATTGTTTTTTTTTTATTACTAAGAAGGTTGCAACATTTGAAAAAATATAACATTTGAAATTCAAATAGTTCCGATTAGCTAGAAGTGCAAAACTTTCAGTGTGCCCCATGTATTATGTCCTACCCACCGCCACCCAGTTGCCGAGTTTTTGTTTTTTATGGGTAATATACAGTTGTTGTATATTTTTCTTTTCATTCTGATGTTAAACTGTTTGCCCTTCATTACTTTAAGTGCCCAGAATCTCTTTCATAAGTTGGCGACCCGTCTCTCTATTTCTAATTCCATTTGGAAACTGATGTGTGTTTGGTAATAAGTAATTATAAAATCAGTGGTTTTGTCCCTGCCTGTACCTACTGACCAAATAATCACTACGATAAATAATAATATAATAAGTTGTCAAAGTGCATTATACTTAAAAAATAACTTGGACATTTGCTGACGTGTTCATTGACATTAGACATTAGTTGACAACGGTTGACAAAACCGAACACGCTGGCGCCATCTTGGACTAGTTTTGCCTGTGCTTCCCTTGAAGAGTGACAGATAGAAGACTAAATTGACTAATAAATAGACTAACATAAAGAGGTTTCGTTCATAAATCCTCAACATAAATTATTGACGAATAGATATTTTAATATATCACTTGGCTATGGATTTTTAGAAAGGTAGGCTTTGTATAACTTGCATGCATAAACCTGCCACCTTTCTTAATCACGTACAACCTTTACATTAATTTGTGTGTTTGTTGTAGAGATCAAAACAAATACAAGGAGGCTGCCAATCTGTTGAACGACGCGCTATCCATTCGTGAAAAGACGCTCGGCGAGAACCATCCCGCCGTAGCCGCCACGCTCAACAACCTCGCTGTGTTGTACGGGAAACGAGGTACGTAACCTAGCTAGATATTCATTTTCTATTCATTTTTTAAAAATTTCAGTTAATACCTATTTGCTTTGTCAACGTCACAACAAAACAAATTTGCCGCGCTCTCTATCGGCAAAATCTAATATCGCATTTTGACAATTCATAAAAGTTACGTCAATTGATTAGGTGATGTCACCATCCCTGTGGCCTCGAAGTTAATAATTAACAGCCTTGTGTTACGACAAGCCAATTTTTAAAAAATCGTTTTCTGAATTGGCCCGACCCGGGAACCGACCCGGGACTCATTTGAATTCAATACGAATCACCGCGCCACAATGCCAATCGGGTATAATGCAATCGCAATACAAACTAACTCTCAACTAACTACCACTGCCAAACAAACTTGTTCTTTTCAAACATCACGCCCATGCTGTTCAGCTGCTATCTGGCGTTGTGTAGCGGATTATATGTTAGGAAGGGTAGAGGTAAGGAGTACTATCTCTTATGGGCAGAAAGTCAAAAAAGTGTCTAGCTAAAGCATTAATATTTAATAATAATTAATATCAGTTCCAAAACCCTCCAAAATGGCGCTTGCGTAGGCTAAAGTTATGGTATGAATGGAGTTGTTGACGAATTGAAGTAAGCCGAGATAGAACATTTTTGTGACTTTTATAAAACTTTTTAGCAATTTTTTTTTTAATAAAAATTTATCAGCTATTTAAGAAATGACTTCGAACCGGGGAATTAGGAAGTTACTGGGGGAGGCCTATGTTCAGCATTAGACGTCCTATGGCTGAAATGATGATAATAAGAAATTATAAGCAAGTGATTATTTTTCTTTGTTTCTTATTATGAAAAGTGCATCATAACTGAGCGGAAGTGCTTCTGTCCTTGTTTATTTTTTTGTCTAACAACTTATGGTGCTTTTTTTTTAATTTACCCTGTTGCTACTGTGGTGCCACCTCATTTAACGTAGTCTGACGGACACTTTTTCACAACGAAGATAGTACTCCCTACCTTTATCCTCCATAGAATATGTATAATGTATATTTATCGCGCGTGTGTTTGTCGTGTGGCAGGCAAGTACCGCGAGGCGGAGCCGCTGTGCAAGCGCGCGCTGTGCATCCGCGAGGCCGTGCTGGGCCGCGACCACCCTGACGTGGCCAAGCAGCTCAACAACCTGGCGCTGCTCTGCCAGAACCAGGTCACAACCACCACTCATACTCTAGCGCGCGCTGTGCATCCGCGAGGCCGTGCTGGGCCGCGACCACCCCGACGTGGCCAAGCAGCTCAACAACCTGGCGCTGCTCTGCCAGAACCAGGTCACAACCACCACTCATACTCTAGCGCGCGCTGTGCATCCGCGAGGCCGTGCTGGGCCGCGACCACCCCGACGTGGCCAAGCAGCTCAACAACCTGGCGCTGCTCTGCCAGAACCAGGTCACAACCACCACTCATACTCTAGCGCGCGCTGTGCATCCGCGAGGCCGTGCTGGGCCGCGACCACCCCGACGTGGCCAAGCAGCTCAACAACCTGGCGCTGCTCTGCCAGAACCAGGTCACAACCACCACTCATACTCTAGCGCGCGCTGTGCATCCGCGAGGCCGTGCTGGGCCGCGACCACCCCGACGTGGCCAAGCAGCTCAACAACCTGGCGCTGCTCTGCCAGAACCAGGTCACAACCACCACTCATACTCTAGCGCGCGCTGTGCATCCGCGAGGCCGTGCTGGGCCGCGACCACCCCGACGTGGCCAAGCAGCTCAACAACCTGGCGCTGCTCTGCCAGAACCAGGTCACAACCACCACTCATACTCTAGCGCGCGCTGTGCATCCGCGAGGCCGTGCTGGGCCGCGACCACCCCGACGTGACCAAGCAGCTCAACAACCTGGCGCTGCTCTGCCAGAACCAGGTCACAACCACCACTCATTCTCTCCTTCTTTTGTTCCATTGTTTCAATTCATGCCTCCTCGACGTGAGAGCTCTAGTTTCTATGCCAGATGTAGCGTTCTCAGCCCTGTAGCCTCGATTTCATGACAGGTTACTGGAGAATTTAATAACTGTAATATTAATGTTCGGGTCGGTAGTTGTTTTAGTATTAATTAGAATTTTCACTTTAAGCAATATTATTACAAAGCAAAATGGCTATTAATCCTAGTATTCAATAGAATTTACTTACCATTCTTACATGCTCGATTGCAAATAAAACTAATCTGCCGATGCAAGTAGATAGATATATATTCTCTTTATTGCACATGGCACAAAACAAACAAAGTAGGTAGTTGTTAAGGCGGGCTTATCGCTAGAAGCGATGCTGTGACCGCTACCAACCTCGAGCTTTCATTGAGCGTCGATGGTTCACGCGCGGACATACGCGCAATATCTCTGCCAACGGGCTCGCGTGTGATTTTGTCTTTTCCTTATTTTCTTTTCTAAATAATTTTAATTTATTTATAATTATTATTTAAACCCTCTCGATATTTCCCTAACAGAACAAATACGAGGAAGTGGAGCAGTACTACCAGCGCGCTCTGGAGATATACGAGAGCAAGCTGGGCCCCGACGACCCAAACGTTGCCAAGACCAAGAACAACCTCGCCTCTTGCTACCTCAAACAGGTTGGTATTAACCGTGACCGGTTACTGAATTCTGTAAATGAAAATTGACAGATAGAGGGCGCTGTAATCAGTTTGGTGTTATTGGCCAATAGAAATCGTCTGGAGTGACGTTTATTCCATTAATGATTTTTTTTTAAATTTCAATCTCCAGACTGTAACTAATAAATAAGTTTGTGTACTTACATACACTAAGGCTTCCACATATTAATTTCAATAGTCAATCAGCTGACAACAGCAAAAATTTTAAAAGCTTATTTCATTTCATTTAATTTTTACATAATATATAAACCCTAAAAGTTTTATGTGAAAATTTACACCCTTTTTTAAATAAGTTTTTGAGAAATGCTTATTTTAAATCTATAATTTCCAGGGCAAGTACAAAGAAGCAGAGACATTATACAAACAAGTCCTTACAAGGGCGCATGAGAGGGAATTCGGAACAATTGATGGTAAGTAGAAATATTTTCTTATGTAAAATCTAGCGAGAATATCACTTATAAAATGACTAGAATAAAACGTAACATAATATCAGGATATTTCTATAAACTAATTGCAAAAGGAGTATCCAGTCAAACCTCCAAAAATATTTATGTATAACTAATTATACAGGGTTATTTTTAAAACATCAACAACCCTTAGGGGCTGATTCTAGAGCTCAAATACAAAAACTTTTTCTATGGGACTAATTAGAGTTGTAAAGTGTCCGTCATGTTATAAATGTCTGACCAATATGACCAAGCAAATTGGACATTTTCTCAATGTGACCGGACATTTTGGACATTTATTGTCTCTAACGTGACATTTAAATCTATTGACAAACTATGAAAAAAATCATTTAGTCACAAATAAGTGCATTATTATAAGAGAGAGACTTTAGTAGTAATGATCTATAGCGAAATGAAATTTCTAAAATCTGCAAAAACTGTTATTTATTTAACGTTAACTACTTTCACCACATTTCATTTGCCAAATCACACCTTACGTAATCCAGATCCAACTACATGTTTTATTGTCAAATACTTAACATTTAAGACTTACTTTAGTGGAATTCTTCTTTTTTTAATATGTGACCATCGTGACAATAAATGTCCAATGTGTCCAAGCATTTATCATAAATGACGGACCCTTATAGCATATGACCGTCAATTTACAACTCTAGGACTAGTATCAATTTAAAAAAAAATAAACCCATACTAAGCCGCCGACTAGCTGACATCAGTTTGTATGAAATAGTAATTTTTTTTTGGATTGCAATGTTGGTCCTATACAATAATTTGTTGTATTTGAGCTCCTAGGGTTATTGAGGTTTTAAAAACAACTCTGTATAAAATTGATATCCATAAAAACGAAATATTTGAAAGATCGACACCGTAGGCGTATTTTTTCATACTGATGAGTTTTGTAAGTTAACGATAACTTCTGGTTTTATCCTATACCTTCCTAACGATTGGCAACAAGGCGGTATACGAAAGAAGTTAACGCATAAGTACTAAGGAATATAGTGTGTTGTAGTTTTAAAATTATTCTTTCCATACAACGTATTTTTGTTTACCGTTTCAGAGTATATAGCATCATTAAAAAAGCCCAAAAAATAACATTCACACGCACCTACTGTTTAAATATATCTACGAATGTCTTCTGCTTAGCACGAAGAAGAGTTCGCAGTAACAACTACATTCCTGAATCTTAAGACCAAAATATATTTTGATAATAATTTAAAATAACATAAAACTTTTGAGATGAATGACAAACACGTAAAGTAACAAGTAACCCTAATAAATTCGTGTGTCTTTTAACATAATACAATTTCGTTGGTAAAAAGTATGTACAGTCAACAGCAGGTCAACCTACCTAAAAAGTTAAAGGTCATTGAACCGATTTTCAAGTCCGACGCGTAGAGATCAATTTCAATTGAGAAAATTTGACGTTTTGTGGTAGGTTGACGTGCTTTTGTCTGTACCTATAATATTTAAAATTATTTTATTTTGTCATTTTTATTATTTTGTTATTCATCTCAGTATAAAAATGGTGATGGTCTAGTAATTTTTTAACAATACGACCAAAGCACAAACTCCAAATGAATTATGGCATAAATTATTTTTATTTTACTGGATTAATTTTAACAAAACGAGGCAATAGTAGTTTCTATTTTAATTCCATGCATGTTAATTAATTACTTGCTTATTAGTCTTAAGGTTAACTATTTAATTTGTAAATAGTTTGTAGAGTATTTTTAAAGTAACAAAAAGCATGGCTTCTTTTTATAATTGAAGTTTGTTAAAAAGCTTGTAACTAAAACACTGAGACATCAATGACATTATAAGTCTCGACTTTGGAATAAGTTCTTTCCGGAATATTTAGGTATGTTGCAAAACTAATAATATAGTAAATGCGGATTATTATTTAACTTGTTCCTAGAGTTTTATCGTTACGAGGCTAGTGTTATATCGTTATAATGGCAATAAAAGTGAAGTTTTTCTATAGATGAATTTATAATATTATGGCAGCTTTATTATCATGTGAAATGTAGTGACCGTGACCCTGCTTTCGTCGGGACTTTTCATAAAATATTATTATTTTATGAAAAGCTAAAAGGAATAGCATAATTTTATTGTTATGTTATAAATTTTTTCGACTTTATCGTCTTTCAACAATACTCATGTTTCCTTACTTGCGTGATAGTTTATTTATTTCTTGAATGGTGGGTCATCATTTTTTTTTGACATATAACTATTTAAAAGTAATTTATTATTTTACAGTTTCGTCTCTAGTAGGTAAAAATTTGGCAGCTGATTAATGTAATATTTTTATTACATATTTATTTTTTATATACAATTCATAATAAGATCTCTTGTTGCATTTTATTTTAATTGTATGTGTTGCCATTAGAGCTTGAGAAGATTTGTTTCTGCTTTCTTGCCGCATAATTAGGCGACATAGTTTCGTAGAAATAAGAAGTGATAGTTTAGTTCCTTTAGCTACACAAGACATATTTCCACATTTAGTCTTAGAGCCACCGAGCTTACAACTAAACATGTTTTCTACTGCCAACATTTTTGCTTAGAACCTATGAAAACGCTTTAGATGGTCTGCCAGGGGAACTCAAACCTTTCAAAGTTAAATGTCCGCTTGGGTTTTCATGAAAACACATTTCCACTTTCCTTCGCACTTCTTTAATGAAAACTGACCCAGTTAGTTAAGTAAGACTACAGATACAGTTTAAACTCTCTTCTCTATAGCGATTTATATAAAGAAGAAGTTATGATTAATGGACGACTACTGCCGACCCTGAAACTTGATAGATTTTTGGCTATTCTAGAATTATAATAATGTGTTATTATGTTATTAGGTAGAATTTAACGGATCGGTAGGATCGCAAAGACCGACCGATATAGTGACCACAGCCAAAAGTGACCCTATTAATTGGCTAAATTCAAATTTGTAGAGCGTCGTCTCTTTCATGGGTCTGTCAGTTAGACGTAAATACGATTATAGATCTGCTTAACAAAATCTCACACGTTTTTATTCCCTGTCCTCATAGATTATAAATAAGTTTTTTCTCTAAATGTTAATAATTTATACGACTGAAGTTCGCCTGGCAGAAGTAACTACAAAGTATATTTGTGGAAATTTTCACCAGCATGCTGGTAAGAAACATGTTTTGTAAAAACCCTTGTTAGATCTTTGTTTATTTGTAAGGAAATATGGCGCACTGTGAAAACTGAAAAATAAAAAAAAACTATTTTCTGTACTTACTAGGTCTCGTGGCATTGAGCAATAAAATAAACAAAATAAAAAAGTATATTTTAAAACATGTTGATTATATTTCTTATGGTGCTGCGGAATGACTGAAACATTAGATTTACATTTAAAAAAACATAATAACCTATGCATAATTTATATAAAGTTTAAAGATTTTAATGTGGTGTTTAATTTGGTCAAGTAACATGTCTAATCATAGTACAGTCAACGGCTACCTACCAATAAATGACAAATATTCCTCAACAGATTTTTTAAAAACCGATAGAGATCAATATTCGTTGAGAAAAGTTGACATTTTGTAGTAGGTGGTAGTAGGTAGGACCTACTAGTCGATTTGCTGTTGAATGTACTAAAAGCTTTTCGCGTCTAGACAAGTTATGTAGCACGATTGTGATTGAATACGAGAGGCCTCGTGAGTGATGTTTGCTTTCATACATCCAACTGTTATTGCTTGACTATGAATTTAGTTTCATAGACTTAAGCTTAAACTTATTTAATGTAATCAATATTGTGCACACTCAGTTGCCTTTTGTATTTAAAAGGGATTAGGAGTGTTGCAAGTATATAAAATTGTTGCCAGTAGATTTAAATGCAATGAATGAGTTTTATTTATATTTTTGATGACGCTTTTATTTTCATATCAGATTTTCTATTTTATTTGTTATAAGTAGGTTTTAATATATTGTTCTTATGAACGAAGACGTACAACGTCGTTCGCCCTAAATATGCCAAACTACTTGAAACATAGCCGCTGAATATAGTATTTATAGATTTTTATTTATGTTTTTTTGTTTGTAATTAAAGTTTTAAGTAACACGTTTTGTTTTTTTGAACCTATGTAAAATTGAACAGTTGGTGCGAATGGTGATTGTAATAGGTGAGTGACACAAGTTTGGATTTAGCGTGGCACAGGTAGGAAAGGTAAACATTTTTAGGCCTTTGATATTTAATTTGCCTTTTTGTTGATGTTACATTTTATTTTTGTCGTTGTGCGACTGCCGATTGTGTCACACCTTCCCGACTTGTGTCACATTTAGTTTTATCTTGATCTTTCTTTGTGGTGTCGGATCTAAATTGCTTTTATAACTTGGTAGTTTAGTTTAATATTTACTTTTATTTAGGTTAAACCCTAACCATAATATCGTGCAAAATGCAGAGCTCCCGTGTTTCTTATCTGTACATAATTTGCTCCAGTTAAGGGGCCACCTGTATATGCCTGACTTATATTCATCAACCAATCACAAAATTAAAAAACCAGGAACGTGGATTTCTAGCCCGATCGTTTAACTAATATTGACCCTGAGGCAAAGTGGTGGGGATGCGGGGTAGGAGTGATCAATAACCCGCGCCTCGCCCTGCATTGGGCAGGGTTGTCACTGGTTGGTTACCTCAGCAAGTGTTGGTTAAACGGTCGTACTGTAGTAGCCTAATGATTACGTGTTGCAGTTGCTTTGTATAGAGATGTTTGATCACGCTGTCCTACCTATATACGTCTCTTTACCTTAAGTGAGATAGATATATAACAGTGCGTTGTGTGTGTAGGGGACAACAAGCCGATCTGGCAGGTAGCCGAGGAGCGTGAGGAGAACAAACACTTGCAGAAGGAGAACGCGCCCTACGGCGAGTACGGCGGATGGCACAAGGCTGCCAAGGTAACCACGGTACATTACCTTGTCTTTTACTAAATAGTAATAGTTGTGTCTGTTTTATTCCAAGTATGCTGTTCACATGGAGCATATAACCAATAGAGTAGAAATTGCATTTTTTTTTCGTCAAAAATTCCGCCAGTATTTAATCTGTGGCTGCACTATTTTTGTATGGACGAGAGTTGACAGGACTGACTTGTCAGTTCATACTGAAAGTAAGTGTAAAATCACTAACGTGCTTCGGAGAAAGATGGTCCATATAGGGGACAGTAAATTTTACTGTGTTTACGTCCGACGAGCGTGTTGTGCGCCGGAAACTGTTAAGTTATCGGAGTGTCAAATCGAATAGTTCAGTAACTTTGTCGCCTGAAAGTACGGGGTACTTTTTAAAATCAGATAGTTTTGATTTTTGCAGAATTGTTTATGATGAATAATCCAAGTTTGTAACCTCGAGCGCCAAACGCAACATTGTCAAAAATCATAAATCCCATGAATTTTTCGAATTTTAGCGATTATAACCCTAAAAGACTAGTTTTTGATAGAACCGTCTTAAGTATTTTTTAAAGAAGACTAAATTACTACAATATGAGACTAAAGTCATGTCCAATGACCACGTCATTCCCGGACCGGCTGCCGTCGAAAGCTTGGTGCTTGAAGTTGTCAAGG
This sequence comes from Anania hortulata, assembly GCA_963576865.1. Taxonomy (NCBI): domain Eukaryota; kingdom Metazoa; phylum Arthropoda; class Insecta; order Lepidoptera; family Crambidae; genus Anania; species Anania hortulata. The sequence continues at coordinate 8,443,175 of OY756400.1, forward strand.
AGTATGTCTGTCTCGGTTCGGACAAGTGCTGCTGTTAGGTAGAGACAGTGAGCGGGAAATCGCTAAGAGAGTGCAGCTTGTCTGGGCAGCATTTGAGAAGCTGCTTCATGTCCTCTCGTGGCCACTGCCACAATGCCTGAAGAGCAATTTGGTATTTGTATTTTTTTCGAACTTCGTAATTTTTGCAACATTCTGTCGTTCTAAATGAAATTTGACCCTGATTCTACGTAACCCCTATGCCTCACGGTTATAATCGCAAAAATCTGTAAAAAACACATTTTCACGGTTTTTTAAAGATTTTTGCTAAAATTGCGTTTGGCGCTCGAGGTCACAAACTTAGATTATTCATTGGGCCAACATCATAAACAAGTCTGCAAAAAATCAGAACTACCGGATTTGACTCTAATGTATGAAGTCACTGGGTTATAAAATTAACTGCTGTGATTGGTTGAATCTAATTATAGTAGTAATTTTTTGCATTAAATATAAATAAATAATTCTTCGCTCTTCTTTAAATTATTGATATTTTTTATTATGCTGTAAGCTAGTATTGTTTATGGTGTGCCGTTGTGTGTTCGGATCCCACATACGGTCGTCGATGTTAGCGAAAATATCTTGACAGTGGTTAACCTGTCAAGCATGTGTGAACGAGACACAATAGAAATTACATTGTTATGCGACCGCCGGCGTTCTTATAATCCTCAACGGGTTAAGTTTAGACGTAACTTACCTGTGAACCTAATAAATAAAATAAAACGGACTTTAATCTCGTTATAATCCCGTTGCAGGTGGACTCGCCGACCGTGACGACGACGCTCAAGAACCTGGGTGCGCTGTACCGGCGCCAGGGCAAGTACGAGGCCGCCGAGACGCTGGAGGACTGCGCCCTGCGTAGCCGGAAGGAGGTATGACCGCTGGAGATAACACAAACACTTTTGATTCACTCTTTGTCTTCGACAGATGTGACATTTGCCGTTACGTTTGAGTAAAGCCGGGTCTCCTGCGAAGCAAACAATGGTGACATACACCCCTATTTTTTATTAGTTCTAACATTTTAAGAATTCACTGCATTCATCATTTCAGTCGTAAAACGTCCACTGCTGAACATAGACCTCCCCGAAAAAGGGGGGGGGGGTGCCAATACTGACGCTGCTGCCCGTCTCGTGCTACTGGAATTAGTATCCTCTTACGGCACGTCTCCTGTTGGCTGTGTGGGAAAGTGTATTCTTTACGGCCGGCCCCATACGGCATTGATAAAACATGTTTCACATAGAAACATAGCGTGAAATCTTTGAAATTTATCACCCTATACTAAGATGGTCGGACAGTTTTGCAGCATAGTATGGAAAAGCGATTTTTTTATCCTATATTTTTAGGAGAAAATGTTCGCTTTTATCAATACATTCGCCTCTAAAAGATGTGTACTACCTTATAAAAAATACGGGTGTATATTGAGATAAGTCACGCCCCTCGCTGTTGAATCAATAGGACGATCTTTTGTTAAGTTTTGATCGCAGCGGGACCTAACTTTGAAATATTTATAATATTTGACTCTGTAACATTATTGACCTAAATCTTTGTTAAAATTATTGTAAAATAATATTCAACTTTCTTCCTGTTACACATTTGTCGAAAACTACTAGTTTTACACAGTTTGATTGTATTCCTTCTTATATGATCTATTTATCTAATGTATTAGTAGATTTTGGATTTTTATTACATGTACTATTAATTTGCTTTTCAACGTCCAATAGCACAAAACACACGACACGTATCGTTATTTTATCGTTTTATTATGCATAATTAATTTATCTATTTATTGTGTTCTCTTCAAATATGCGGATATTTGGTATGAACATTATATTATTATCTAAGTAAGATCGCTAGTGTGAGCACAGAATTAACTGGTACAATGTTGGTTTGCACGCTGCCTAGCACGTCCAACAAGTAAGTCAGAACGACTAACACATACCTTGCAAAGTTTCAATCCACACCACACCATCAATAAATTATACAAAATTTGTTACAGGTGGCTGAAATTGGCTATTTTAAATGTTATTCCAAAACATCTTCCCCTATTAGACAGATTAAAAAAAAACGTTTCCAAGTAGACCCCAAATATGCGTCCCAATTAGTTCAAGTTAGCGAAATCAACATAATATAATATTACCGATAGAAATGTGAGAGCTGTTGAATTTTACATGAATGCCGTTTTAATAGCTCATAAAGGTGTCGATTGACGTATACTGACTGTATTTCCCGTAAAAAAGGCTGACAAAGGTGACTGAGTGAGTTGCGCCGTTTCTTCTCATCGTCAGTCGATTTGTAGTCCCGAAGCGGTGACAGGGCAAAGTATATTTTGGGACATGTATAAGTACTGAAGAGGGCCATTCAACTGAATAAATGAGTAACATTGAGTATTATAGCGCCACAGCTTACGCTCAACCGAACAAAAAGACAGACAGATAACGAAGATTAGACAATTTTATCCCTTGGTTTATAGAGACGAGATGAACATTAAAGGTTTTGAGTTATAAAACAATACCCGTATCTAAACTAAATTAAACAATCCTTTTTTCTTAGTGACTAAAAAGAGAGACTATAAACGTAAAAATATTGTCAAACCACAGTAGTGTCGTGTAGTATCCACAGGTCATTTTAGGAGACACGTAAGACCGGGGCCACAGCGCGCCTGGCAGTTTTTCTAGTGCCAGGCGCAGTGCGGTCAATCCCGTATATGTTTGTACGTTGCCTCTCTTTTGGCATCTCATTTAAAAGTCCATCGCAGTAAACAATCATGATGAAATCTTGAAAAGAATGGCAAGACTAATTTTAGTTCAAGATAGTCGGTCTCTTTTGATTCAATAAGGAGAAAAAAATGAAGTTTAATGTTTGTACAGCAGAATCGTGGTCCAATGCTCTCTGTATTTTGAAAGCAGTGATAGTAGTCGTCTAGTACAGTAGGCCAAAAAAGTAGTAATCTTTTTAGACTAAGTTCTGTTTAATAAAATATACTTTTGAACTTAGTTTTGTTAGAGCGCTATTTCGCTTGATAATTTGACATCAATTATTATGTTCGATATGTTTTTTCCGAGAGGCATGGACACTATGCTATTTTAAGCTTCGTTGTTAGATAAATAAATGAACGTTTTCCACAATGCGTAATTTCGTTCTCCGTTATAAACTCTTCGGATTAAACTCAAAAAGAAATTGATTTATTTAACGTTCAAAACTGTTGTCATGTTCCTTATGATCACTGGGTTCGCTTTGCGATAGTCATGTTTAGGGTAATAAACCAGTTTTTTGGCCCGCTGGACCTTATCGAAGTCCGAGACATCAGTGACAGCATCGTATGGCGATCTGACGTGTGTTCCGACTTGTGGTAGGCGCTGGACATCGTGAAGCAGTCGCGCGCGCGCGCCGCGCGGCGGGGCAGCCGCGAGGCGCTCGCGCTCGACGCGCCCGCGCTCGCCGACCACCACGACGAGGTCAGCCTCGCCACCTAGGCGCCTGCCGCGGGGCTCGTACCCTCGTGGGCTCGGGCACGGGACAGGGGTACCGCTTCGTGCTAATGCACAGGGCGCCTTCAAATTAGTGACGTGCGAACATGCCAGTACTTTCATAGAGTATCAAGGCGCAGTCGCGCTACAGTGGCGCCACTGCATCGATTCTAGATATGGATAAGAAATTTTAGTTGCGCGTCAGGTACGCGACTGTAGCGCTTTTTCCAGCCGCCAGTTTGACGTGCTCTTATTAGTCACGTACATAGATGACCTATGGACGCAATCTGTCACAAATTTATGTTCGATGTTTGTATTGCCTACATAATACAAACGTGAAACGTGTTATTTATTGCTGCAAATACGATTACGAAGTCCGTTAACAAAATTAAATCATTGAATTGATTATATATAATTAGATTTCGTAACTTAACATTTGAATTAACTTTATTACACATATAAACACATGTAATTCCTATTTGTCAAAATGTCAGGTTTGTCTATAGTGATGGGGTAATGTGTTATCAGACAAAACATAAAACATTATTGAATCGATCACTAGTTAGCTACTAAACTAGACAGCAGACAGACGTCTGCATGGTCTTTGTCTTGACTGCCTTGACAGGAAGCGATACCTCTGGACGTGACAGGGATGTTATGTTAGAGTAAATCACATTTCTGTATGGACTCACGTGGGTTTATGGGTATAGTTAATCACATCTTTATTTATGAAAATGCATGGGTCTTGTCATTTTGAACTGATTTTATTAGTTATTTTAGTAAAAAAGGATTTCATAATGTAACAATAACATCCACTTGAATTCAAAAGTTGTAAAATATCATTTTTGGGTTAATTAATCTTGACTGTCTCACCAACTGTTTTCCGAAAAAGTGGTTGAAATTATTTATTGCACTTCATTTGTTTATTAAAGGTTAGTTACCTATCCACACTTTTTAGGAATACAGTACGCAGAACAAATTGATTGGATCTGTATTGTTTGTTCGCAAATCGCACTCGTTATTGTTTAAGTGCATTCGATTGATGTGGGGCTTAAATTGTACTGTCCTGTTTGAACGAGATCGCACGTCGTTGCAAAAGTCACTTAGAACAAATACACCCTAGGTCCTTGGCTCATTTGAACCTGTGCCATGAGTTTTACTTCCGGATTTATTATAAGCTGGATAAAGCGTTTTATTCCTACAGGTATCAAAAAATATTTTTTACAAAAATAAAATTATAAGTATCTACATTTGATTATACTAACTTGATTATACTGATTGAACTCCCTTAACCAGGCAGTGGTAAAAGAGAGACTACGGTACATACTTTAAATCTTATTATCTTGTCCGTATGACATCGAAATCCAACGAAAAAATTTAACAAGCTAGGTCTGGTTAAGGGCAAGAGTATGACCTCTGTGAAGTAAACTCATGGTAGAGATTCCGATTTCATCGCGACGTTGGCTTCTTCGCTAGTGTTCGTTCGTCAAATAGCAACATTGTCAACTCATCACCTCATTGTCACTATAACAGCACTTCGCTTGGCTTTCTTATCACTTCTCAACGTCTAGGGTCTGTGTTTTGTGAACGTCCTGTGCAATTGTCACTACTACTACTAAAATATAAATGAACATCGATTGTTGTGAATGCTAGGCTGGGGCTGCTTTAAATGTAAATATTGATTGTTTTACAGAAATTTCAATTAATTGCTTCAAAAATGTGAAAAGCCACCTTAAGATTAATTAAGATTAATAAAGGATAATTCTAGAAAATTAATAGCAAAACCCTAAAATGGCAGTGTTGCTGACCAAATAGACTACTTTTCTAATTTATTATCATTCTTATTTATCAATCTCTTTTTACAATTTACTTTTATTTATTTATTTTTGTGTACATAATTTATGTTTTATTTCTGTTATACGACACACCCACACCGCATAACATTTTTTTTTGCACATTTTTAATTTTGTTTTTGTTTTTTCTTTCCTCCGACATAGGGCACGAATCAAGCGAGTGAGCCACGCATGAACCTAAAATCAAAGTTGTTCAATGCGCTAGGGATCAACACTGGGAGTAACGCGCCTCACCAGTAGTATAAGATTTAGCTGTCTAGGGCTTAATTAAGTACTCACTCGCTTAAAACGTACGTGGTCCTTACAGTCTGCGCGCAATCGACAATTATAAATGTCAGGTACATGAAAATTAGACCCATAGATCTTTCGTTTGTCGGTCGCGAGTCATAAAATATAAAACGGAGGGTGCTAGCTAAGTAACGAGCACGCGTAATCGCAGCGTTTACGTACAGTTTTTGCACGCTTAAGTACGCTTTCGGCCGACAAATGTTAGTTTAAACAACCCGAACATATCGATGTATTAAAATGTCATATAAAGAATAGGGTGTCTAAGAGTACCTCGATTGTGCTAGGACTTACTCGCTCACTATTATAAAGGATCACCTACTGTTACGGCCGGTCATTTGGGACGCGGCAGTGTGGTCACTGTAATCGTTTTCATTTGAAATCGCGTTTCATTACACTGCAGGGTTCCAACTGACCGGATATTAATAGCTTAGTATTATTTATTAGCATTAGCATGCGGTAGGTAACCATAATATTATTATGAGAAAAAATACAAATAATATTGTGTGATAAAAATACACTATTGAGCATGAGCCGTCCTTTAAAAAAAATAAAGTGTAATTAAAAATCACTTACGTATGACGGTGCAATTTTAAATCATTTTAATTATGATGACCTCTATGTCACATAGTACATGTAGTTGTATTTTAAATAACTAAATATTCGATCAATATTATTCAAGTAGTATTTATTAACGCTGTATGTTAAAAAATAAGTATTGTTTACATTTAGTTATTTAAACTATAACTTTGAGATCTATTACATTTGCATTTATTAATTGTGGAGTGTCCGAGGATATTATTATGGCATATAAATGTTTTATTTTAATTCACGCATGGTTTAAACAACGATTTTATTCGCTTACATATTCAATTTTAATTTGCTGATATTTTTCAAATGTTGTTCTTTATGTAAAAGAATGCATGAATGTGATTTTTTCATTGTGAAAGTTCATTATATATTTTATTTGTTGTCAGTCTGTAGTCGATTTAAATGTTTTTATTTCATATTGTCCGTAATGTTATGCTTACATAAACTTTCATTCCAGTTTTAGTGTACGTTTATCGGTTTAAGCTTTATGTGAGAGTATAGGTGATAAAATGATATAGTATTTTTATATACAATAAAAAATTTATATTTGTATGTGGGTGCTGCTTGAATGGTGAAATTTTACTCTATTTGCACTAGAATATAATTTATACATGAGACAAATCAGCGATTAATATTGTAGCTTCAATAATGGAAAATATTTAAGAAAGAATCTCCATTTAAATAGGCACATTTCCCTGTCACAATGCTGAAATACGGATATTTTTTATCGTCTCGATAATATTGTGTCGAATTTTTAATTTTTAATAAATATTTATGTAACATTTTTTTTTGTTTCATTTTGTTTTATTTTCTTTTATACTATATACAATTAAAATAAAAGGCGTGTCTACAGTGTTATGCAATTTATAGCCCATACACTAATTAGTTTTATTGACACTGATTTATACTGTTTGACCAAACACTCACGAAACGCATGACCATACATTCTAACATGCAAAATGATATTGCAACACATCTATACTGTAGTAATGCGACGGCTTTCGCTGTTAGTCGTAACTTAGATGCATGATGGCATCTCGATCTCATTACGATACTTAATTGTACTGTAAATTTCATATCACTAGTACCCTACATGTTTATTTTTAAATTATTTATTTGGTTTTTCGTTATGTTGCTGGCTGGCATTTGCAACAAATGACAGTCGAATTCATTCCGCCACTTTACAAGGCCAAGGCATCAGTGTGTACAGCCTCATTTTTATATTTTTTGTTTAAAAATGGAGTGTAAATTGCATAACACGGGCACGGCAGGGCCCGGCCGAGGTGTCGCGGAGCGCGAGTTTCTCGAAACTGCGCGAGTCGTTGCGGCGGTCGTCCGCGCGACTATTCAACCGCATCGCGGGCCGCCACTCGGCCAATCTGCCCCCTGACGTAGACTACACCGACCCCGAAAGGTAAAGCCTGGAGTTGTGTCTTCTGGCAACATTTTGCATAGATTGTAGAGCAAAAGAACAAAGTGACTGGACCCACCACTGAACATAAGTTTAATCACCACGAGCCACTAGCATTTAAGGAAAGTATAAACTCGGTTGTCACCTTAGGACCAGATGGTCCTATGAGTCTATCTATCTATATATATCTATCTAGCCCATAATAGTGACATCTCTCTTGTACTAACGGATCCAAATCAAGCTAGCTATACTTGCATTTTAGGTTAAACTCTCACCAACGAGACTGTACCATGACAGTTCAGTTTATAGTAGAAATGTGTTGCTAGACTTGTGTTAGCTGCTGTAGCCAGGGCCGTCTTTCCCACTGGGCAGACTGGGCACTCGCCCAGGGCCTCGCGATCGATGGGGCCCCCTGGTTCCTGCTTCGATAGTATCCTCTGTCAAAGTCGTAGGGGCCCCATTATCCTATATGCCCAGGGCCCCCAATAGGTGACTGATGGCTCTAGATGGCTCTAGCTGTAGCAGTCTCTAAAGTTAAAAGTATACCTATTTTTCCCTTGAGTATTACCAGAGAATAGATAATACTATGTATTATCATGAAAAAGGCAGTTACCAGCTGTCTAGCATAGTATCCACCTTTGCATTCACTTACCATCAAGTAGGCATTAAATTCAACCGCGATATAATATGTCATATTGCAAATAAAAGTTTAGAAAATATTCTGAATGTGATAGTGCCCCTTTACGTTTAATATGGAGTAAAGTATTTTTTGGTGCAGAGACTGGTAGCAGTATAAGACTCATAGATGATAAAGATTACCAGTTGCCAGGTACCTAGTTGCCATCTTTAGAGATCCGATTCTGATCAGAATCTGTGGTGGTGTTTTAAATTGAGGATTTATGTTGTTGCCAGAGGTCATACAATGGCCGGGCCACACGCGGTGCGGTTTTGTGTTGCGAAGATCGTGTGGTTGTGTACTTGTGTATAATCGGCTTCTGAGTATAGTGTTGGGAAACAGTTTTGTGCCTGTGAACATATTCAACTCTAGCTCACGCAAAATTATGAACGAACGTGTGCGAGCGAAACTCTTTGTCTGTCTTTGTTTCCCTTGCACTTGTACGTTCACACCTTAATTAGTTACATACAATAATACATATAATTTCAATGACGGCCCAATGTTTTTCTTAAGTTTTTTGTTATTAAATATCGTACTACTGCTCATAATCAACAGCTTAGGTAAATTTTGTTGGTTTGGTAAATCAAAATTTACTACTAGACTACAAAACCAGGCGGTTGCGGTTTCGAATCCCGCAAGGGGCAAGTGATTGTGTGATGAACACGAGCATTTGTGCCTAGTCCTAAGTCATGGAAGTTATAAAAAGTATTTAAGTATGTTTGGTACTTTGCCTAGTTTGGGGATAGATAAAAGCTTATAACAGCTAAATTGATAATTTATGGAGAAGTGATTTTTTTCGATTTAAGTCTTTTCAATGTCCTAAAGAAAAGTTGTTGTATTTAAACACTATAACCATCCCTTAATAGGAAGTTATAATAACCTACTTCGGGTTTAATAAATTAAAAAATACAATATTTTGGAGCCGATTATACAAAGAACATACCTAGTGCTTTGAAAAGTTAAGTTTTATTAGCCGCTTAGATAAAGGTGATGACGTCAGGCCAATAGCTCCTAACACTGCTTAATAAGTCGATACAGCCAAAAACATTTCTGCCTATTGTTGATCTTCTCGTCAGGATTGATATTTTGTGAGGCGAGTATTAAGTGCGCTTTCAGAGCAGATATTTTTGCTAACGCACGGCTGCCCCACTTGCCGGACCGCGCACAGACGGCTAATGCTTATTTTTTATGCATTTTTATTTAAAGACCTACCGCGCGGTTGCGGCAGAGGTAAACAATCCATTTGCAGACGCCACGCGTCGCGTCATTGAAGCAATTGATGAAAAGCGATAGCGTGCGCGGGCCGAAAAACGTGCGGCTGCCGTACGTTAGGCCTACTGAAAAGCGTCTTGCGCCCTACTTAATCCGCGAGGCCAACAGTTGAGCATTGCTGATTTTTGTGCGCTTGCCGAAAAATTTTTATATTTCAGAGAGCGCACCCGACAGTTTTTTTTTGTTTGACCTTAGGTACTACGTACATTTTGATTATCAGAACTATAGTGACATTAGGCTAGATTTTGATTAGATATTATTGATTTGCTTAGATTTCTCCAAACTTAATTACTTATTTAGCGTAAATGATATAAGTAGTTAGTAAGTAGGTAAGTACTACATTACTTACCTCAATTAGCTCTAAATTCACAGTTTATAACAAAGTCGCTATCCGCGTTTGTCTGTTTTCGGGCTAAGTTTTTCTAAACTACGCAGCGGATTTTGATTGGGTTCTTCTATTACTATTTTAGAGAAATTGTATTATATTTTTACAGGCATATTATACCTAGATACTTATAGAAAGAAGAGACTGACCCGTAGTAGAAGGTTTGTAATTATGTCGTAAAACAAAAACTAGCTCTTACGTTGCTAACCCGTGCGCGTGCGAAGCCGGGGCGTGTCGGCTTACTAAAAGCATTAATTTTATCTGCCTTAAGTAAGTAAGTAAGTAAAGTTTTAATGTAAAGATTTTCTTATTAACTAAGTACAACTTGTTAGCACACATGTAAAAGTTTGGCAAATCTTGTATGACCATTACAAACAGTTAAAAAGATACAAAAATTAAATTGGCAAGTTAAAAAGTCTGAGCTTAGAGTGGTAGAGCTAGAGCGCTAATTGCCGATTTTCTAAATTAAAAACCGGTACGTCTGATAACCTCCTTAACTCACAGTTAATTTGGAGAAAGTGTTCCTAACTATCAAAAATAATAACTAATAAAAACAACATACCTACTTACTAAAACTTTACACAAATAATTCAGATCATGAGTTAATAATTTTGCTGTACAAGCGATAACAAAATTCTAAGTAATCTCGGGTATAAAGTGACTAACCTCGCATCAACCCTCTAGCATGAAGCGCGCAAGCTCCCTCTCCGCGCTCAGTAGGGCGCCGGGCAACGCCGCGCGCGCGCCGCCCTAGCGCGCGACGCACGCGCAACGCGCCCTCGCCTACACCAGCCTCACCGTCGTCCGCTTGCTGGCGCTGCACTCGTAGCGATGGACGGAACACGGAGGGCGCAGGGGTAGATGAACTCTAAACTGAACTATTATGACTCTTTTTCTCGATGTAAATAAAAGAAACGGCTTTAAGCTGCATAAGAAAAGATATGACAATAGTTTAGCCGCTTTTCATGGACTGAGGAGCAAAAAAGTTTAGTTTAGAGACTATAAACCACATGGACAAAGGTATGGTCGAGATATGGTTAAGATGGGAATGGATACCTAAATCCATTACACCGAGAGACATAGTAAAAATACCTTTACTATTATCATTTTTTATTAATTATTCACGAACACTTATTGTGTCACGTGTGGCAATGTGAGCGTCAAACAATTAGTATTACAATACTTAGTAGATTATTCCAATTCAAAATCCCCAGAGAAAACACCTAGATTCTCTTAGCAGTCGCTTGCTGTCTAAAAATTGCATACTTATTTAAAAACATTTTGGGGTTGTACCTAATTGAGCACTTAAATAATTGAATATTACAGTTGCCGGTTGGATTTATGTATCCCTTCCTAAAGCACCTTACATCATAAATAGGGACCATCAAAGTCCAATTCCCGTAATTTAATAGTGGTCGTAATTTAGTTTCGATCCGGTCTCAGTAACAACATTAAGATCAAAAAACGGCTAAGTGCGTGTAGGGCCACGCGCAATGTAGGGTTTCGATCGTAGTTGCCCGTCACAATGCGGCTTTTACTACCAGTTTTACTTAATTAACTACTTCATCTAGGTAATTTTCTTCTTCAATTAGGTACATTTTATAAGTTTACTCCGTAACTTTTAACGCCTACCTAGATGAGATACTTAGTTTTCTTAACTTCGTTATAATATATATAGGTATACTGTCGTGAGTTTTTTTTATCAGCAAGCTCAAACTTAGCTGGCAGGGGACACGTGACTGGATCAAACATTAGCATTTTAAAGTTAAATGTAACGTTAACAAATCCCTGAATTTAACGTCATTATAAGTTTACGAGAATACCATTTTTGATGGAAATGTTACTGGGACGGGATCGAAAGTGGATTGCAAGTACTTTGAAATCATTGGAATTGGGCCTCTGGACTATCCCAAAAATCATACCTAAGTTACCTACTAATATTTTGTTTGAAAAATTGGTCTTAAGGTAAAACCGACGCCTTCGACAGATATAACGTCAAATGAATGTGATTTTCTTATTTTTTGTGTATTCTACAATATTTTCGACCGTAGGGCTATTTTGAACCGCCAAATAGTGTTTTGAGGTTATTACTAGGACAGTATTTCTCACAAAAGCTAATGATACTTTTGCAAAATAAACTGACGACTAAGTATTTAAGTATCGAGTGGATTACACAAAAAATGTTGACCATCTGTCAAATGCTGCGGGGTAGCCTTAAAACCGTAAATGATAAAAAGACTTCGTAATCTCTAGGTGAAATATAAATGGTTCTATTTTATTAGTTAGCTCCCTTCTCCAAAGGGAGAGATCATGCTACAACTTTTGACTAATAGGACCAATTTCGTAATTGCAGTTCAAATTAAAAGTTTAATGATCCCGTACAACTACAACAGCTGATCGGCTATTTAGTAAGGAAAAGTGAGTTGCGATTTCGATATCCCATGATGGTTCCACATTAAATTTACCTAGAGCTGTATTGGAGCAGTAGAATCACCCCCTTGAGGGACGTTAACTAATAAAATGAAATCATAAAGTATTGTAACTGATTTTATATAATTACCATAGCACTACCTACACACAACACTGTATTAACTTGTAAGATAAATAACCTGATGAAAAATATGGATGAAGATAAAATTATTTAAATCATGTGCTTATTATCTGAGAGAACTTTTCCTTGTTAATTGCATACATTTAAGTCTATGAAAATGACGAGAGATTGTAAACTGGAAATTTTAGGCTAAAAATATTGTTTCTCAATAATTATTGATCTCAAATTGTGTATTATTTTTATCGCATGTTAAATAACCTAGTTGTAGTTTGTAGGATTTGAAAATGTAGATATAACTTTCTACCTGAATAACTAAAAGAAAAATGGTCTATCTGTCAAGTGAACCTGTATTTCAACCTCAAGCATTGATTAATGTACAATTTGCTGTCTTAATTTTTTAGTAAGTTTCCAATTTCTTTATTTATATGATAATTGTTGTTTTTAATTATTTATAACAAAGATTGTATTATCCCGAAATAAGTATGAATTAGATTATGTTATGATAACCAAAATTGAAAATAAATACTATACCTATTTAAAGAGCTTCGCTTGTTCTTACAATAAAGTGCAATTATGTCCTGCTTGGTACCTAATTAGGTATTAATTAGTTAGGCGATAATGTAAGAAATATCACGCTGGAAGATGTAGAAATATTTTAACAATAAGTTTTAATAAAAGGCGCTATTTTTCACGCAAGCAAGCGTGGTCAGTATAAAATTGCATTTTGTATTTTCGATTAAATATGTTTTTTACGGATATCAGTCTGTTACAGTAAGATTTGATTTAATAAAATGTTTTAAAACTACATTGTATTTTATTAAGTCCACTGACGAACAAGTTACACTTCTGAGTAGGTATGGTAATGGTGACCTAAGTAACATTCTTTCGTCTGTAAAACAAAACCCATGGTAGATTATTCGTACGTCATAATGCGATACTTAGTTGCATTATTAGAGATTTTTTTTAACAGAATAAACTCTCTCTTCCAGAATTGGCTACTTAAAAATAATTCTTAGTTTCCTTTACTAATATTTAAGAGCGGTTTAATTTGTAGAGATGCGTCGAGTTTTTCTTGTTTTGCCGAATTCCGTCTAGGTAGTTACCGAATATCGGTACCAATCGGTAGGTTCGGAATTCGGCAAAACCAAAAAAAATAATTACCTGGCGTAATCTTTAATTTGTACCTAAAAGAAACCTAAAGATTTCCATGTCAGATCGTTCTCATGTAGGTATTCTGATTTAAAGCCAACTCTTCTCTTAACATTATTTTAAAGTAAACAAGAAATCCGACAAGTTAAAGTTTTTTAAATCTCGTGGGCAGATAGGTGTAGGTACTATCATTTCTGTGTCTATTGTTTTTCATACATATAATAAAATTTACGATTAGTGTTGCGATTAACGAATAGTGCGCCCAAAATCATCTCGGCACAAATATAATGAAGTGGCCGACGATAAATAAAAAGCCACTGTGACTTTAATCGTGTCTGCTGAACTCATCAGCTACGCAAGCACGATATTTGGACAGGGTTGACTGGCCTTTGAAAACGCTTTTGTGTAGAGTAAGTACCTAACTCATCAGAGTTTTCAAAAGAAAAGCGTTTTCAAAACTTGACAGGTCAAGTTTTTAATAAACAAAGTGATCAAGTGAAAATCATAAAGCTCTATTTATCTGGACGGATGTGGCTAAACTACCGTGATGACTACGAAACCCTAAAAACGATATGCTCCTAAATCCAAAAAATGAAATTATTACAGTGCGTAATTGAATGCGACTGAAAATGAATGAAACCAAAATGATATTTATGTCCAATTTTCAGTCGCCTTACAAAGTTTTAGGCAGTTTTTGTGATATTAACAGTGTACGAGAATATTCGTTTTTGATAGTAGCTAGGAATGTTACCGGGACCAAAACGAAATTAGATTGCGACTAAGTAGGTTAAATTACGAGAAATGGGCTTTAGATCGAAACGGTATTTTGTCAAATTTTAAGTTAGGTAGGTACGTATATTAAGGCGAGTTTTGATTAAAGTTTAAGAAGAGCCTTTGCCTGCAATGCTGCTTTACAATCCGTTACTAATTCATACAAGGTGTAAAAAACCTTGTTTGATCCAAAAGGAAGTGATTCTGTTATTTAACATAACTATCGCAAAATAAATTTCACTTCCGAGTATTAAATCGTTTGTTTATAGAAAGGTTTTTATTTTTGAGATTTCGATGTTTATAACCAGATTCACGGTCTATTGAATCGGAAAGGGTTTTTGTTACATTTTGTTGTAGTAAGCTAGCGTGCTCCACCTTAGACTTCAACATTACTTTCTATCGCAAACGCTTACTAGTTTATTTTTTTAAAGTACCTCATAATGTCCTATACATTGTAATAATCAATTTAGGTAAGTAGTATTTATTTTTAGTGACGCGATTTTTGACAACCCTAAAAAATAAATTGCTTACTTACATCATTTCATCTAAATTAGGAAAGCAATAATACTAAGTAATAACATAACATAATTAATGTTAGTAAAATATCAAAAATAATATTAATCGTTATGTTCTTTTTTTGATACAGCTTTTTGTTTCATGGACACAACTAAGTTAAGTATGTATACCCAGAAATATAATATACACCTTGATGTTACCGTGGTATGGCTTTCTAAATAGGTGTACCTACTTACTAAAGTTGGCTAGCACAAAACACTGCTGACTGTTATAAATTTAAACGTGTCTGTTTATTTTTATTTATTTGCAAATGAGCTTACGCAGTAATCCAAACTACTCACATTGCCAATTCGAAAATAAGTAGGTACCTACATTCATGTTGTTAGTAAATACCTAAAAATTAATAAAATCAAGATAATAAATAATTCGTGTAGTTTTGTATCTAAGTTGGTACTCGAATTATTTTCCCAGATTGCCCAGATTCGGCTTAATTTCATGTGGTTAATCATCTATTTAATGTTTATTAGAAAACATACTTAGTAGGGTAAACCTAAAGCTGTTTGTGTGTGAATGTGACTCATCGGTAGGAAACTTCGAACTCAACACGATTCTAAATTGCCTTGATTGAAGTAGGCAATGACGTCTACCGACGGTAAACAGATTCTCATTACTCCTTTTATACCTATCAGAGCAGAAACACTGAGATTCGAACACAATCATTCCGTCAGCCACTCAACTTTAAAAATCACAAGTAAACTGAAGTCATATCAAAACCGTGAAAGAAATCTGCCTCAGTAAGATATCATCGCTGCAATTAAAGACAAAAAAGGAAATAAACCAAAAAAGTGCCCAATATATTGATCATCGTGGCGGTGCGCCAGCTGCCCAAACAAGGGGCGCACGCGCAGGGACGGACGAGCTGGGAACTGTTTTTTATGCCTTTTATCCGGAGGCGTAAATATTGTTGACCTTTATTATAATATCAAGAAAAATACTACTTATTTTATTTAAACATATTTTTTTAATATAAAAGGGATTCCGCAAACTGTTCTAAAAAGATAATAATGATTAGTTGATTAGTCAAACAGGGACGTTCACATTAAGTAAAGATTGGTGGTTAGTTTGTTTGATGAACTCAATAACGTAGGAAGTCCTCCCACTCAGTGGACTGACGACTTAGTCAGCGTTGCGGGAAGCTACTTTATGCAAACGGCCTAGAGCCGCTTGTTAAGACGTTATATAGGAATAAGCCTTTGTCCAGCAGTGTATTTTCAAAGCGCGATGATTATGATAATGAACGATTAATTTACTAGCTTTTATTGAAATCTAGACCTCGCTGGGCGGGGCAACCGCGCGAATATATCTACGGGTTGCAAAAGCCTGTGCCCAGTAGTGTTTTTCCACAGGCTGACGATGATGATGATAAACGATTAATTTGCTAGCTTTTATTAAAATCTAGACCTCGCTGGGCGGGGCAACCGCGCGAATATAGGTAGCTACGGTTACAAAAGCCTGTGTCCAGCAGTGTCTTTCCAAGGGTTAATGATGATGATGATGAACGATTAATTTGCTAGCAAATTTTTATTGACATCTAAACCTCGCTGGGCGGGGCAACCTCGCGAATATATCTAAGGTTTCGCTGCCGACCTGGAGACGTATTTTTGAACCATTAGAAATTAATCTTGAATTCGAACACGAAAACAATTCGTGTATGAAAATGGTTTCTATTGAACCGATTTTACGCATTTTTGAATCACTCGAAATAAGTGTTGCTATTAAATTGAAATCTTGTAACTATTTTTGTTTCACGTAGAAAATATTTTATACAATAAAGCAAAAACTCAATATCGAACGTAAATAAAAAGTTATTATGTCAAATCTCTGTCAATCATATGTTTACTTGTCAATGTCATTCTTCCGTACTTTCTACTAGTAGAAATCCTACCCACTGTAGGACCACTCGTAGAAGAATTCACGGAATGAATTTTCAAAAATAGTGATTTTCGGAATTGGCATGCGAATCTTTAGATTTCGTATTCGGATTGGAATTAGCATGATTCAAAAATACGTCTCCCGGTCATTTACATTAGCGAGCTCGAGCTACGATGGGAAGCGCTAACGACCCATGTCATCCGCGGCGGCTACATCTATTCTATCTCGAATATACTAATTTGCATTCATTAATGATCTGGTAATGACACGCTCCGACCGAGATCCCGATGGCTTGTCGATACATCTCTTCGTCGTATTGCGTCCGGTGAATTTAGAGCAATAGGATGAGCTTATAGATAGGTACTGTTTCAAGAATGTCGATCATTATTTTGGTATTTTTCTTTAGGTAATTAACTAAGTTGGTAACATTTAGGTAGGTAGGTACCTAAGTTATTATTCGAACTAAACGTATGTAATTAGGTACCTTTGCTATGATCAAATTCCTGTTCATCTTAAGGTAAGTAATAATCTACTTATTATATTTTAACCATAAAAAAAATACTTTGCCTTTCATTCTAAAAAAAAATTAAATTAGTATTTAGGTAAATATTTTCTTCTTCATTCGTGTAGAACAAATTAACACATTAAGTGAGTACTTACGTACTTAATAATTGGTTAATTCATATCTATCATTACATTACTTATTAGATTTAATTGGTTGGGCAATTTAAGTTTGAAAAGAGAGAGAGAACAATGAAAAGTCTGCACCAAAAATTGTCTAATGTGCATCATAGATCCCTTAGAGCATAAGAAGTATTTTATTAGAACAGTTGTAAAAAAAAAGATAAATATTGAAGTAAAAATATTGACATTGACTGGAAGAAATTCGCCAACATCACTGTATCCTCATAAGCAAATAATTTACATTATTAATTTCAACAAGTTTACTTAATTTTTAACTCAGTAATTTTTTAAATATTTCTAGACTAACAGGCACATTTTAATAAACATTGTTTTAATTTTCCTCAACAACCTCATTGGTTTTAAATGTTAAAAATATTTATTAGTAAAATGAAGTAAGTAAACAAATAAAAAACACACTAATTATTGTCATGGTCTCGCAGTAAGGAATTAACTCGTTGTCTGAATTGACCCAAACCCGGGACCCTTTGCATCGCGCAACTACACCAATCGGATAAAGATAGGTACTGGTGGTTACTTAGCAAGCATTGCTCTTGAATGTACCTAATTGGTTACAGAACTAAAACATTTGTTGTGAGTTAAGTAAAAGCTTAAGTGCCAAAAAAACTGAAATAAACATATCATCGGTCATACGGTCACATTATTAGGTGAAGTTCTCGCTCCAATTTGAATATTATATTATATACCCTTAGCTTGTCTAGCGGCGTGGGAACCCGGGACAGAGGGCCCGTCCCTAGGGGTTTCGCTAACACGGATCTTATGACAACAAACAGGGAACTTTTCACATATAGATCACACAATTAGTTTTTGATTAAAAGTTCTTTAGAACTAATTTGTAAGTAAGATATTACGTAATTAAAACGATACTTGCTTGGATTGAGGTAGAGACGCTATACTGCAATAAAAAAACCTACTTTATAAAAAACTAAATAAATAAATAATGTTGATTAAATTTTAATATATTAGGACCATAAATAGTTAAGGTTATAAAAAATCACGAGATTAGAATAATGTATCCCATTTATCCGATTAACTTTAGAGAACGTTTTCAATTAGTATTTTAGTGTATTTACATGATCATATTTTTCATAAATCTAAACGTAAATCTCGTACAGTGAGCACCGCATCACATCGCAGGAATCCTCTGACATCTCACTCGTTTTTCTAAAAAGCAAAAGAAAAAAGGCGGGTGCGGCCCTCCTAATGTGCGCGAGCCTTTACAAATCTTAAGCAACACAATAAAAAGCTACTAAAACTCACCAATGTCCAATGTGTGACGCACACCTCCCCGCCCAAAAACAAGCTCCGCCCTCCTGAAAGCAGTCCTGCGCCTGCGCATGATCACTGTAGGCAAACGCTGCCATCTGAAACAGAGGCGTTGCTTACGTTCCTACAAAAACGTTAATTTTAAAATTTACATTTTTATGTTTAAATAGTGGGTTAGTTTATTGTGATAGTGTACAATTGACCAAAAGTTTAACAAAAGTTTGACCCTAGAGACATTCTTTGTTTTTTTTTAATTAAATTTTTATTAGTTATTTTGTTAATAAAATAGGCGGACAGTGAAATCGTTACCGTTCTTTGAAAGGAGAATCAGTTGATATTTAAGTCAGTGCTTCAATGGAAATGGAGTTTATAAAACAAGACTTTTTCTCAAATGACATGCTAGAGACACAAGAGACTTACTTTGATATCCCGTGTCAGGCAGAAACAGTGCACCAAGATTTCTTCCAGCCAAGTTACTTACCGATGTTTTACGACTACCGACAGTTGGAGAGGCACATGTTCGAGGGGCCCAGCGATGATCAGTGGGAGTGGGCCGAGTTGAACGAAAGACAGGTTCTGGTGAAGGTTGAGACGGATTTGGACACTGGAGGGGCGACTTCGAGCTTTAGTGAGGAAGGTAGAAATGTAATGTTTTCTTTTAGTACTTACAGGGAAAGTGAGCAAATAACCAAAAGATGGTTATAACGCGTTTTTCCAGTAGATATAATAATGCAAAATAGGTATAGCTTTCTAGATAAAGTATGTTACCAATAATGTGTATAAACTAAGTTTTTAATTATGTCCTTTTCGATTCACAATTATTATTTAATAAATTTATATAAGAAAATACGAGAGTAAGTAACCTTGTACGTCAAATGTTTGTCAGCGACCTTTTAACCTAATAAACATCAATCAGACGTGGTTTTAAAAAACCGGCCAAGTGCGAGTCGGACTCGCGCACCGAGTGTTCCCTACAAACCTGTAGGTATATATAAAAGTTCACACAAGCTTAAAGGTATAATAGACCTGAGTATTTGATATGATTATTTCAATTTAATACCTCTACGCGTTCATGAGGAAAGGGGTAGTAAGTTTAATATTATTTAAAATATTTTAAATAATTGACGTAACAAAAATTTACCGTTTTTGCAATTTTTCCTTTATCTGTGCTATAACACGTTGCTTTGTACCAAATTTCAAGATTCTAAATTCACGGGAAGTAGGTTTTGATTCCCTTGCGAGTGTCCAAAATTTGTGGAAATTTGCGACATAAACGGCTGTATCTTTTGATTGCGTTATGGCTTAGAAGTTTGATTTTTTCACAGCTCCAAGGGTATACCTGAGTATTTGATATAAATTCCAGCTTGATACCTCCACGTGTACCTGAGAAAAAGGGTCTTGACAGACAGACGGACGGACGGACGGACAAAAAAGTGATCCCATAAGGGTTCCGTTTTTTTCCTTTCGAGGTACGGAACCCTAATAAAAGGTGTCTACTGTAACAAGCCTAGCAAGTAAGACACATTTAACGTATTCAAAGGAATCAATATGCAACAAAGGTCAAGTACCAAGCCTACCTAGTGCAACTATGATACAATAGGTAGATATGTATCCTACAAGATGCAATAAAACCCACCTGTCCGCCAGGAAGCCTCACACGACGGCAATAAAAATCCTCCATAAACATGCGCAGGCGCCGGCGCCAACATTTGTTATCAATTTAGATTTCTACACCTAGGTATTTGTGCACTGATGTTACATGTAGTATACGGTTTAGTAGTCTGTAAAAGTAAGTTTTTTTTTGTGAGAGCTTTGACTTGAAAAGTCATCAGATATTAACGCTACCTAACCTAGGTGAATAAATTTTTAATGTTTTTAATATCTTTGGTCCTATGACCTACCAACAAAATTTTACCAGCTCTATAGAGCTGGTAATTCTGAGGTCATGTTTTTGTAGAACAACGTGGAATTGTAAGAGTACAATTCCACGTTGTTCTACTACCTACCATCACTATTTTAGACCTACTTATTTGTACCATTAAATATAAAAGCATAGCTAGGTAAGTAAAACCATTTAAAGAACTAGTGATTTACTTGACTGATGTGTGTAAACTAGACTAAAAAAGCGTCTTTTTAATAAGTCTGCCTGACTTTCATTTAGATCAGTCTAGCTAGCGGTTGAGTTAAACGACACATTCGCGTTCAGTATTCTAGACAGACACAATAGAAGTTTTGTTGTCGGCGCTATAGCCATGCATCGTCCGCTAAGGCGTTAAATCGTAGCTTCAAAACATGGATTAGTTACATGAAGTACATTTATATTATCAGATATCCGTTCACCCAGTAGCAGTCGCAAGGAGAGGACAGCGTTCACCAAAGTGCAGATACGCAGTCTGGAAGACGAGTTTGCCAGAGCCAACTATTTAACGAGGCTCCGGCGGTATGAGATCGCTGTTGCCCTTAATCTCACCGAGAGACAGGTCAGCTTAAGAATAACAATAATTTTATTTAGAATAAAGCACATTATACAGGGTGTAAAAAAAGAATTGGACACTTAAATTCACATGATCGGGTACCTACATGATGGATGAAGCATCAAAACTTTATTCACGACAGATTTTGCTCGCGTAATAAAAGTTATTGCCATTGTTTACATCAAGATTACGTTGGACCACGGACTCACGAAGTGCTTTTTCTTGATTCTAACTGACTGGCAGAGATTGCCTTACGACATTAAGAGGGCTTTGGTTTTTCCTGTGTAATGAATTATTATGATGAAGATGTAAGTAGATAAACTATCATAGAAGTCCATTCAAAATTTTAATTTATCACTTTACTTGTGGCTTGAAAGCCTTTGTATGATTCTATAGATAGTTACATCATTTATAATAATATCATCCTTGATATTCAATATCGTTGTCCACATATCCTTAAAAAAAAAAAAATGTTTTATAGACATCTTTACAAAAGTGGGTATAACTAGGTAATAGTTGTATTCGTTACTTTTTCTTTTAATACTTAGGTGATCTATAATAGAATTTGTATAATTGGGATGGAATAGAAGTATTAGTAAAACACCTCTCCGATAATACATTTATACTCTGAGACGATACCAAGATCAGGGTGTGAGTCAGTTCGGGCCGAAAATTCTTCATCATTATGACTTCCAAACGTGTTTCAAATTCATTGGTTCAGTTAATTTTTAAGTTATAGATGAAGATAAAAATCATAACGTTTTATTTTTATTTTTGACCAGGTAAAAGTGTGGTTCCAGAACAGGAGAATGAAATGGAAGCGCACCAAGGGAGCCACTAAACACACGAAGAAGAAAGAGCCTGTGGCTGGGGAAGCCAATGAAGCTACCTCGATGGTTTCAGTAATCGAGTGATTGAAAAACTTCGAATATTAGCAGTAAACCAAATGACGATCTTCAATTTCCTTTTACAATGAAATAATAATTCGTAGTATAGACCGAGATTTACGAAGAGGTGAGAGTGCATAATATGAGGACCGCTTTCTGTAAATTTTTGGCTAGATAAGCTTGCTGATTAAGAATCACGATGTTGCCGGAAAGTTAGTTGGTAAATTTTTTTTGTACCTCCCTCAAATCAAGAAAATCGATTGAACCAATATGCTTTGGAGCCATTTGAATGCTTATTTTAGTGAAAATATCGAATTTATGATGGAATGTTACTTTCAGGTTTTTTTTAAAATGAAGCATATAATTAAACACTTTAGTTAGTGTTTTATAATAATTTTAACATTATAGTTTATGAAACTATATCAAACACGCTGTAAATGTAAATATTTCTCGTCAAAAAAAAAACATACTTAGTAGCCATTGATGAGTTTCACTTTAAAACACCCTGGCTGCAGCATCAGGCCTCCGATTTAGAACTCTTTGACAACCGATAAATCACGTGACACTAATGCTAAATCCTAGTGTCACGCGGTTTTTCGGTTGTCATTTTTATTTGTAATCGAATAGTTTTGGAGGCCTACTACGATGTATATTGGACGTAAAGGCCTAATAAATTTAGTCATAAACGTCCAAACGCACGAAACATTTTCGATAGTAGGCCTACTGAGTGAGAGTCGGGGGCCTGATCAGCTTGATGGTATCAAGACTTTGAACTTTTTTGTACGGAAACCTAAAATTACGTTATTTTGGTGTACACTTACAAAACATACGTTAATCGAAAGAGAAAATTATTGCAAACAATAAATACTGTGACAAAATGTCCTAAATAACTTTGTTCAGAATTCAATTTAAATATGTAAAAAATATTACTTAATCAAACTGAAATTCTGAACTAAGTATATCATTTACGACATTTTGTCAAAGAGTATTTATGTTTCTAATTATTTTCTCTTTCGATTAGAGTATGTTTCATTGGTGACATAGCCCAACGGATTAGCAAGCTGAAGTGGCAGTGGGCGGGGCACATAGCACGTAGAACTGACGGCCGATGGGGCAGAAAGGTTCTAGAATGGAGGCCGCGTACCGGCAAGCGCAGCGTAGGACGTCCACTCACAAGGTGGTCAGACGACCTGGTAAAGGTCGCAGGAAGACGCTGGATGCAGGCCGCTTCCAACCGGCCAATCTGGAAGTCAATGGGGGAGGCCTATGTTCAGCAGTGGACGTCCTATAACTGAAATGATGTTTCATTGGAGTACACCAAAATAACTTAATTTTAGGTACTTGCAAGTTTCGGTATGCCAATTAGGTTATTTAGGTTCATGCCTTTTTGTAATGTCATCTAAATGTCACTTATGTACAAAGTTTTATCTATACGACCAAAAACAAGTAAGTTAAAAACGACTTCAAATATTTGATGATATACTTAGTAAGTTACAAGTGAAACTAATAACAGAATTAACTAAAAATGATGCAATTAACCGACAAATTAAATGCAATGGCATTGTACATACTTCTTGTAAAATACTTCATACCTGTTGTTTTGTTCTTCTAATTAGTAATGCAACCTGCGAAGCCAATTTTGTGTCCTACTATCGCGATTTAAATAACAAAATTGTATTGATATTTAATTCTAGAGGCATTCATAAATAATGCAATTAAACGTATCTGTAATGCCGTGGGACCTGATTTGTTATTACTTGAACTACTTAGCTGATAAAATGTTTGTAAACAATGTAAGAAAACACATAGTTCAGGAGATAAGGATATGTTTATTAGACAATTCATACCTCCGGCACGGGCGGACAGTCGCGTGCCGAACATTAAACTAAAAAATAATAATAATATTGTAAACTAACACACTATCTTTGGAAGAAACTAAGCATCCGGGCTATTACGGCCTACAATTTGTTCAAAAACCTGTCAGCATTACACCATGAATCGATCAAAATAATAAGAAAACAAGTGATGAAACTTCCAAATACTAAATTACCTAGTAGTATTATAACATTCAATCTGTTAAGGCGATGCCTTTCTAACGCAAAGCAGTCACTTCGTGAATATCAAAATGAGCATTATTCCATCGCACAAACATCGCCTTAGCAAACGGCTCCTGTACAACACCTAAGTTAACATTGGACCGTAATCTATTAGTGGACCAAAATAAAATACTAGTAATTCTCAACAATAGATATATAACATATGTATTTAAACATACAATTTTTAACCATGAGCTTTATGAATATAAAATCGGAACTTTTCTGGCTCTTGTGTATTTACATGTCTGCAGTGCTGTATGTAACATTAAGTATACAGTTTGCTACCCTTTGTTAGGCACAAACTTCAGTTTTAAGTAATTTTGATGTGTGTACCCGTTCATTATCTCTTGGTACTACTATGTCAATGTTAAGGTCATAGCTATAGGTAATTATCATTAATCATTTTATGTTACGTGGGATTACTATATTATGTATAATAAGAGTTACATCTAAATAAGGGACCAATGTCATTTTCAATACTTATTCTTTATTAGTTTACAAATGAGGAGTGTAAATTGTGATGAATAGGAGTTCATTCATACAGTTATTTTGTATCTATTTTAACGTATAATTTGTTAAGTGTGAAAGGACAATTTTTTGGTAGTTTTAGTGTGCTATAATATTCTATTGCATACATTTAGTAAGTTATTCTGTAGGAAATCTTAAAATACAACAATGGAAAAATATGCTCCAATGATATTCAACGTATCTCTAATGCTATACATTTCTATACATAATAATTGTCTACGTTCACGCAAATGATACGAGGCGCGGGCAGCGGGGGTGTCTTCGTGAATTCTTCAAATAAATTATAAATGCATTATAAAACCTGACTAGAGAATTTTGAATGTTTATTTTCTCTATAGCTTATGTACAAATGTAGGAATATTAAATTGTGTATTTTAGTCTTATTATGACTTATTAATTGGCAGTACAGTCATGATTATTATGAAACTATTCGATACAATATACAATATTTTAGGAAAGTTCATGAAATATTTATGTAGAAGGTATAAGATCCTACAATCCCTATCAAGTAAGTACATTTCTATACACGTAGAAAGAATAGTGATTTTGTTAGCTGTTTTAGGAAAATAGTTTTAATATTATAAAATAATTTTACTATCATAATTTTAAACATGAACTATCTATCTTGTTTGTTACTCAATAATACCATATAAATATATAATGATTTCCAATCTTATACACGATATGAAATAAACGAATGTAAATTCACAGAGAGACCTTCGTATCATTTGCACAAATAAAATAATAAAACCTAATATTTGAGAGTACAATATATTCAACACGATCCTCGTCACCATAATTCACAGCGCTCACGAACGTCTTCCTACACTACTATATACACAGTATATAATTATTAAGGCTCAACCGGTGTTCTCACTTAACATATTGCATCGCCTCGGCGGCGCACGAGTCTCTCACTCACTCTCACTATACACGCGCGATACGAAAATAGGCTTCACTAATAATAATTTAGGGGCGAGTAGTTTAATAAATTAGTTCGGGGGCGCGACTAACACACTACACTGCGGACGTCACCGTCTCTAGCGCGCACTGTCGAGCGCAGTCGCGGGCGGCCGTCGCTACACGACCAGGAAGATGAGGTTTCGTTATGGGCGCGGGTCCGCCGCCCCCCCCGCGCCCGGCGGGGCCCCCCCCGCGGGCTGCGGGATCACGGTCAGCGACTTCGGGATCTTCGGCATCAGCATGTGGCTCGTCGCCACCGCGGGCCCGCTCGCCGCGACCGTCTCGCTGGTGATGGACACGGCCGGCCCGAGGTGCGGCAGCTTCAGCGGCGTCGAGGTCACGAGAAGAGACGGGGACGTCACGAACGGGGCCGGGATCGTCTGCGACGTCACGGTCGCCGTCTTCGGGGGTATGGGGGCGATGGTTATGTTCTTGAGGCCGACGTTCTTGAGTATGTTGGCCGCGTTCGAGCCGATCGACATTTCTGGTTCGGAGTCTTTCAGTTTCTCCTGTGATTTCTCCTCGAGCGGGATATTTTGCACGACGGTGCCCCCGTTTCCGAGCATGGTCGAGGGTTGTATCTCCGTGACGACGGTGGTCTCGTCGGTGGAGAGGCGTTTGGTTTTTGTCTCTCCGTCTTGGAGTTGCTGTAGTTTCTCCCGGCGCATGATGCACATCTTGTTGTAGTCCTGGAGGGTGATGTGGTAGCGTTTGCCGGACGACATGACCTGCACGAGGGAGGGCAGAGTGCGGCCGTCCACCGCCACTTGCGTCGGCTCTCGGGCAATCTTGGCTAAGTTTTCCTGTGACAGAAATAAAATATAAATAAATATTGGACAACATCACATACATTGCTCTGATCTTATGATACAACGACGGTAAAACAAGACCCAGACCCGAAACAATATAGAAAAGTTATTTTTCTACATTGATATGCAAAACACATTGTACGAAAACTATAACAAATACATCAAAGGAGATTAGGAATACACGCTAGAATAAAGTCGAATAATTTGTATTTGTTTTTTAAACTGGGAAATTAAGAAACAGTAAGCTGGAATAGAAAGAGAAAGACTTGTCCCTAATCGCATCGATGAAAAATAAATCTGGTGTTGACGATTAGACCTGCCTATAATACAAACGATTGCAAGTGGCTCAGTGCAAATATAATTAATTGGTCCCGTATCCCATTCCCGAAGGACTGTTCGACGGGATGAAACACCTGTTACCTCTAAGTTATGGTTTGTGTGTTAAGTTTAATTAATCCGAATTCGTTAAAGCGTAATTAAGTAAAACGACATCAAAACCTTTAAATTACAATATAAGAGGGAATTAATAAAATATTGAACACTTACCGCAGTGATAGGCATGAGGGTAGGTCGCCACGGCTTGCTCGTGGCTTTCTGTTTCTTAGGCGTCTCCACTTTGGGGGTTTCCTTCTTCTCCTTAGGAGGAGGGGGGTCCACCCTCGGCGCGGGCGCGTCGAACTTGGGAACGGGCACAGGAACAGGAACCGGAAGCGGCGCCGCGGCCACCTCCGTCGGGTCCGAGGCCGACACTCCCTTCACTAGCTGCTGGATGTTGTGCAACACGTTCTGAATGGCCTTTCGACCCTGAGCGTTGGGTGTGTTTATCGCTATCAGCTCAGGAGGTAGAGGCTTAGACTTCGCTTTTTCGGTGGACTTGGATTTCAGCTTCGGAAGCGCCCCCGGAGGCGGCATGAACTTCTTCGGGTCCTTATCGCTCTCACCCGATTGATTCGACTTCAGAAGGCTTTTTCCGTTCATGGAAGGTTTCTTGCGATACTCGATCAGGCTGACCGGTACCTCGCTCCGTTTAGGCGTCTCGTTAGGAATATTGTCATATGCGCGTAATCTACTCTGAATTGAATCACTGTAGTTTACCGCGTGTGGTGCCGCGTTGTGCGATAGTACTAAGTCTCCGCTCCGGAAATACTTCTCTAGCAATACTAGATGGCGGAGAAAACTCGACTGGTTTCCGTACGGTCGTTGCAACTCGTTCCACAGCCGTTTTGTTTCCGCGTCGTACTGGAGCATCGTGTTGCACTTCTCCCAGCCTTCGGGGGTCACGCCTTTCACGTTGTTGAACTCAATGTTGCACTGCAGATTCATCTCCTCCTCCCCTGGGAACAATTCCCGGACAGAAATCGACGGGTTTGTCTCCAATCTTCTCACGGGATTAGAATATTTCATATCAGTGAGTTTCTTCGGCTCCTTGCCGTCCGTTGACAACTTCTTTGACAGCTCACTCAAATTTTTCTTCACCTGAGTGAAGCTCTCTGACATCTGCCATTTATTCTTCAGAGTATTGATATCCGCCGGCTTTTTATTTGGTATACTCTCTATTGTACACTCGTCATTGAGGGTTATATTTTTGAGGACAGGAATGCCTCCCTCTTTACATTTATCAGGGTCGAATATCTCGACGTCATCTTTTCGGGGCCCTTTATCCTTGTGGGTGACGACTTGTCCTAATTTGTGTATCCTCTTGGCGTTCTTCTCGTTTATTCTGTGCTGCTGGCTCAGTTTGTGTATGCCAGACATGGACTGCAGTTTCATAATATCCCTTTGTTTCTGCGTCATGTTTGCAGGTTTTTGAAGGAATTGAGGTTTTTGTATAAACTGAGCGGGGTTATTTTGCTTTTGCAGCAAGTATTGTAGTTCTGTCTGTTTGTCTAGTGGTAGTAAAGGCATTTCCATGTCGAATGTCTCGGATTCCGAGCCATCGCTTTGAGCGTTTTGTTCAGAGGGAGGCTTGGCTCCTGGAACCAAGATTTTGTTTGATGATATCAGGCTTTCGATGTCTTCTTCCAGAGGATGAGATGTCTTTTGAGAGACGTTTTCATCCTTAACTTTCTCAGGGGAGCCTTCATCGTGAGGGGTAGTTCTCTCTGAGGATTCGCTATCGCCCGTCCTTTCTGGGTCAGTAGATTTCCTCTGTTTAGACTTCATACGTTGCTTCTTCTTCTGCTTGTTGTTAGCGATGCTCTCATCTTGCATGATCGCATCCATGGGTTCATTTTGTATTTCAGGAGGTACTTCGACATTGTGTATTTGAAGTAATCTGAAAGGCAGAAAACAAAAGATTATTTATTGTCGATATAATTATCGGGATGTAGTAAAATTTACAAGAATACAAAAACTTTTTGTAATTAATAAATACGAAAAATGTTTAAAAAAAAAACGTGATCAATAGGCTATTTGCGTTGTACCAAAATTTACTTAACTAATTATTTAGTTTAATAGATTGCACCATATGGAACCAAAACATATCAATAGTTATTAAAAATAATACATGATTACTGTAAAAAAATAATTTTCGAATGTTATATTTTTGTCGGTATTTAAAATTGTCAAAAACGCCGGCAACGATGACAGGCACGTACCATTGATTAACGTTGTACTAGAACTGGCATCCCAAAGCAAGATTATGCGCTACGCTCGCACATTGTATGATTAGTGTGACCGTCGACGAAGGTTTTTGACATGCCTTTTCTAGTAATTTATAACTCAATGGATATGTAAAGGCTCGTGACGTCACAAACAAGTACATCATGGCCGACGGCGTTTTCACTGGCTTTTAAAAACACAAAGAATGAAATACTAATTTTTATTATTCTCAAATGTTTAAAAATTAAAATAAAATTGTTGACGCTTTATTTAAATATTACCAACAATAATAACTCTATTCAAGAAAATAGTCAAATAGCCTATTGCAGCGCCATCTATCAGGTCCAATTGTGAATCTAATCTAGCCAGGAACCCACTAAAGCCAAATAGGAGGAGTTCTGTAACATACACTCGTATAGAAGAATAATCATTAAAATCGGTCCACTTATTTAGAAGGAGTACAGTGACATGAACTCGTACGAAATAATTATATAATACGTAGGTCACACTATAAGTTTTGCGTAACTTAAAAAAACAACATGTTATAACCAAAATATTCAAATTTAAAGCGTTTATTTCAGACAAACAGTGGTCCATAGTAGATTAGAATTA
This sequence comes from Anania hortulata, assembly GCA_963576865.1. NCBI lineage: Eukaryota > Metazoa > Arthropoda > Insecta > Lepidoptera > Crambidae > Anania > Anania hortulata. Next base: position 8,473,005 of record OY756400.1, read on the forward strand.
CACAAGTCAGCTTAATACAGAAAATAATAATAATGCAACAGCTAGTAAATAAATAAAAGCATTTAGGTTACGACGTGTAGCCGAACCCAGTGCTTCATAAATGAGCAATCTACTCGCCCAGCCACAACACGCAAAATATTATTGGAGCTCCCACGAACACGGCTAAGCATCGAGGCGGCTCTTTTACGGAAATAAATAAAATTATTAAAATATTATGTTTATTGCTTTTCAAAATACTCTCCTTTACATTTTAAACATTTTTTCATGCGATCGAATGCGAATGCGATGATTTTGGGGAAAATACAGAAATCACAGGGTGCCAAGTCGGGGCTATGCGCAGGATGGGTGACGAGTTGTACTTTTTCGGAAGCTAAAAATGACTTTGTTTTGTTGGCCGTGTGTGAAAAAGCGTTGTCATGATGTAGGAGAACGCGGCTTTTGGGTCGTCTTTAGCGAACTTTTTCTAACACCCTGGGTAAACAAATGGTAGAATACCATTCGGCATTAACACTCTTTTGATCTTCAAGTGGAATTGTACAGATGGGACCCGTAGCTGAGAAAAAAAAAAACCCGATCATTTTTTTAACAACGTTTCTCGCCTGCCTCACTTTTGTTGGCCTGTTCTCATTTTCAAACACCCATTCACAAGATTGCTGTTTTTTTTCGGGTTCAAAACAATAAATCCACGTTTCGTCTCCTGTGAAAATGTCATAAACAGCATTAGAATATCCGTGGTCGTACTTCAGTAGCATCTGTGAGCACCATTCCACGCGAGCCCGCTTCTGCTCCGCTGTCAGTTCATGAGGAATCCAACGACAGCAAAGTTTCCGAACTTTCAATTCTTCGTGTAAAATTTTCTGAATTTGGCTCATACTAATCCCCAATAGTCCTCGAATTGTCTCATAGGTAATCCGCGGGTTTTCTTCAATTAGCCGCTTAACAGTAGCCACATTATTTTCGTTGACGGCAGTTGAAGGCCGCCCTTCACGAAATTCGTCATGTAGAGAAACTCGACCTCTCTCAAATTCAGCAAACCATCGCCTCACGGTGCTCAAACAAGGTGCTTCTCGCCCAAAAGAATTTTGAAGACGAGCGGCACAGTCTTGCGGTGACAGGAGTGGATTTGACAAGTGACAACTTTGACATTTACTTATTCTCAGTTTAATTTATACACTGTCAACATCGCCCGTTTTAATATTTTTCATAGATTAGTTGGTAGAATGAAAAATCAGCTTACTCTAGATTAAGCAGTGGTATACTCTCAAGTTAAAACTTACACCAGCTTTGTCGAATCCGGCCTTAATTATTTAGTTGTAAATCCCAGAGGTAAAATTAAAGGTTTTTAGTATTAAATTTTTTAAAGCTTCTTCTATTGAGTTTTTCACATAACTAATCATCACCCTGCTTTAGCAAAATCTACCAATTTATTAACTTATTTCAATCTAATTACCAAGATGGCGCTTGTTACGCGTGAACATGTCAATTTTATTGTTTTTTATTTAGTATTTACATTTCGTTTATACCGCGAGATGTGGACGAGACCAATTTATATTTAAAAAGCATTAAGACGCGGTTCTTACTGTGACGTAGATATAAGTGAACAAAATACAGGATTAAATTTAATTCCAATGACTGACCCAGAAATAAATGTATCTAGCATTTATTTAATCGCTCATTATGAATTACGGTTTAGGCTTTCGTTGGTCACTGATTTGAAATGTGTATGTACCTACCCAGCCCATCTGAAACCAATGACTCCTTACAATATGAACTGAAACTTCAACACTCATTTGCGGAAGCCCTTGGCTTGGAAGTCCATGTGCTAGAGCACTGCAGCAGGGTTCAGTAGTCTTTAGCAGAGCCTTAACCTTCATTACTGTAGCCTAACACTCACTTGCGGCGGTAGCCCTTGGCCTGGTTGTCCTCGTGGCCAGATCGCTGCAGCAGCGTGCAGTAGAAGCGGCACACCTTGCACAGCAGCGGCCTCTCGTTGAACTGCACGGGAATGCCCGCATCTTTCAGCATAGGGTTCAGCTCAGTGTAGCCCTGTAAGCAAAATATAGATAAGCATGTGAGACACTGTCTAAGTACATTTGGCTATGCGACTTCTGTTAGCCAAATCTAGCAGCAGTAGTGCAATACGTACGTGGTGTATGAAGTGCACGTTGTGGTGCTTGGTGATGCGGCGGCGGCACAGCGCGCAGGCCATGAGCGGCGCCAGCTGGCGGTGGTGCTCGCCGCACAGCGGGATCGTGTGCAGCCCCGGGTAGTCGCACTCCAGCTTAAGCTGAAAGACAATAAATAAATTTATAAATTCTCGCAACAAACACACTAATCTAGCCCCAAATAAAGCATTAGCTTGCATCATGACTTGGTAATGGATAGACCGCGACCGCTGGCTTCCGGAGCGCGAACCGGTAGATCGGAAGGTCGGTAAGTGGACGTCAAGACAGTCGGTCTAACCTGAATTTGTCCAGACAATACTAGCTAGCGATTGTGGTTTTTAACACTTGTCTTTAAATAGACTTTTAATATCTACAACTCGGAATCATTTATACCATAAGCTACATCATCATCAGCATTTTAGCTGTAGGAAGTCCACTGCTGAACATAGGCATCCCCCAGTGATTTCCAGATTGGCAGGTTGGAAGCGACCTGCATCCAGCGGCTTCCTGCAATCTTTACCAGGTTATATGTCCTTGTGGATGGCTTGCCGGTACGTGACCTTCATTCCAAAACCTTAAGTCTCCATCGGCCGTCAGTTCGACGGGCTATGTGCCCCGCCCACTGCCACTTCAGGTTGCTAATCCGTTGGGCTATTTTTAGCGACTTTTGTTCGTTTACAGATTTTCTCATTTCTGATTCGATCTTGCAAAGAAACCTTTCCATAGCACGCTGTGCGACCTTGAGTTTTCTTATGAGCCCATAGTAAGAGGCCACGTTTCAGTTCCATATGTCATCACTGGTAACACACACTGGTTGTAGACTTTCGTCTTTAGGCACTGAGGTATTTTGGACGAGAACACGTCGTGTAGTTTCCCGAACGCTGCCCAGCCGAGTTGGATTCAACGATTGACCTTCTTTTCAAAATTGGACCTACCCAACTAGATCACTTGTCCCAGGTAGACATACTTGTCAACCATTTCGAGGCTAGAGCGCTTAACTGATACTAGGTAGGGCAACATGGGCATTCGACATGTCCTTTGTTTTGTCCATGTTCATTCGAAGGCCTACCTGTTGGGAAACTCGATTGAGGCCATCGAGCATTGTGCTGAGGTTTTCAAGCGATTCTGTGAGGACCACAATGTCGTCGGTAAACCGAAGGTGAGTGATGTACTCGCCGATATTAATGCCGAATCCTTTCCATTTCAGGTAAATTTCAGCTTGAAAGCGGGAAACAGTTTCGGAAATATAACATTTCCCTGCCTTAGGCCTCGCTGCAGAGGAATCGCCCGCGTGCTCTGCTTCTGTACTCAAACCGACATGGTGGTGTTTTTGTATAAACACACTTCAGCACCTCCCTATATCGAAAGTCAATATGGGACCGCTGGACTCCGCTGGAGAGACTTTGGCACTGCCCAGGTTTCAATCAAATCAACCACGAACGCCAAGCATAGTGGCAATTTATACTCCTCTTACTATTTTTATATACTATATACCTTACTCTACTACCATAAGCTTATCTTGACCATACCTAATTCTAGATGCAGCATGTATTGTCATTTTATTTGCAGTGATTGCCATCAGACCTTTAGACTAGGAAACCAGACTATTTTGGAATATGGATACACATTCAATGTTATCTGAATGTGCAATGCAAATGCCTTACAATATTTTCTCTCATCATCAAGCAAGTGATATTACTCAAGTTTTCAAATAGTGCAGCAAAAAGGTTTTATGACTGTTTATTTTATTAATTAGGGTTGGCGGCAGTTAGTTATTAAAACCAATTAGTAATGTAAGTGTATATGAAAAACCACTCACCACTTTGTTGACACTGGTCCGCATCTTGATGAGCCACTTGCGGCGGATGGAGTGGTCGGCGGCGGCGGCGCAGCCCGCGGTGTGGCACACGGCGGGGCGGCCGCCCGCCCCCGCCCCTGCCGCCCCCCCGCCCCCCACGCTCGCCCCCGCCCCGCCCGCGCTCGACTCGTCCTCGCTGTCCTCCTCGGCCGGGGGACTGCCCGGCTTCTCTGTTTGACTACTGAGGGACCGAATGAGGAACTGATGCTATAATTCCATTTATAAAAGTGAACATAATAGGGATGACGACTAACTTTTTCTTCTTCGTCTGTAAGGTAGACTATGAAAAAGGATTGGATATGCATTTTTACTTTTTCACATAATCAAAATATTACAGCGAAATATTGACTTGAAATGTCGCATAACTTCGTACGCTTAGAAGTGACGTCACGAGCCCCCACTCCCGAACTTTGATGCGCTTTATCTTTATATTTTTTTGGTTGATTGACGAAAAAAAAGGAGTCCGTTATTTTTTTATAATCTAACTGACGGACTAAATAGTTTTTATTTTCTTTAACTAGTTATCACTCCTATTTACTTAATGTATGTTAATAACAATTTAGTAATTTTGTGAATATTTTAATTTGATAAATTGATTTTATAAATTTTTGCATGCTTTAAAATGCCATAGCTAAAGGTGCTGAACTACATGTTATTATACCTATTATAAGACCCACTTAAAACACTTTTATAGCAAATAAAGATTCTTTTCTATTTTATAACCTACGTCTCTTACGCAATCCGGGCAACTGATCTTACTCAACTCAACTACCTAGGACCTACAGTTTAAAACTAACAGCCTATAGAAAACAAAAGCTGCATAAATAAAACCAGTTAATCTAATCCTCAATGCTGGCTTATTGAAAATATGAGTCACAAAGACTCGGGAAACATTCTATAGACAATTCTTTCCCTATAAACCACCTTTCGTTGTATACTTACACGTTAAGAGCCGAGGTCATCATCAGTGTGTCTGACTGCTGCTTGACCAGCGGCCGCTTGCGGTACGAGGGACAGTTGGCGCGGCGGTCCACATGGCGGAAGCAAGCGTCACATAGACAACTATCGCTTGTCAGTTTCTCCTCATCTGGGGACAAGAAATGTAGACTTTATAGACTGATGTCTTTTTCTTTCAGCATTTTTAAAAGTCAAATAATATTATGCTAAACTCGCTAGTTTTGATGAACCCAAGACTTCATAGTATCCCATCATCACCTTAGACAATCTACAATCTCTAAACATTTAATGACTAAGGTACTATATTTTCGCTTTGCACATTAGCAATTTGAAGTTATGAATAAAACTAATAAGCTAGTCTGTGGTATTTTGTATCAAGATAAAAATTACGGTTTAAATAATAATTAGTTTAAAGAACTCTAGACTAAGTATCTGGATAACTGCCTTATAGAATTACAAAAGAAGACTACTTACTGCAGCGTTCTTATGTGTCTCAGGTCTCCATCTCTGTACGTTAGGCCAACGGGTTCACGAGGTTTACCACCTTCTGAAGACTACTGTATTCGTCTGGAATATAGCTAACAGCAGTAGTACTTACTTATGGGGTAGACGTGTTCTTGAGTGGAGACCACGACTTGGCAAACGCACTTTAGGCGCCCTCCGACACGGTGGGGCCTCCGAAGCAAAGCTGCTGATAACGGATGGAACAAAACAGCCGAGGATCGGACTCATTGGCATGTATAGGAAAGGCCTATATCCAGCATGGGACCGACGTGAGTTGATTATGATAGTGGTACTAACTATCTAAAACCTTCTTCTGTCTCTCGGCGCTCTTCATCTGTGCGATGTGGCAGGGCGTGTCGAAGAGGCCGAACTTGCCGCCGCAGTAGAAGCACTGGTCCTGGCACAGCCGGCCCGGGTGGATGCTAAACGAAGACGCCTTCTCTGGGATCACAAGGTTCAGCGTCTCTTTCGGCTCGGACGGCTCAGGGACTGCTTCTGTTTCTAATATGACAAATTTGTTAGATTTTATCAATGTATATTTCAGATTTTGGAGTTGGTTCTAAGAGAGAACGAGAAGAAAAACGACGAATAGCAATTCTGTAGACATAATCTTTAACTAAGTCAGTTTGCTTGGTAGTGCGCGGTGTGCAAGGGGCCAAAAGCGAACACCTGATTGGTCACGCGTTCTGTATACACCCCTACAACAAACCCCTAAATACATCCCAAACCGCGCACATTAAGGAACCGACTCAGTTAATCGGCATGACTCAGAGTTTCTTACTATTCTTATGTTGAAATAACTAAAAAAGTTTTCTATAAAATAAAACATTAGACCAACGCTTTGAATACAGTTACGAAATCAGGTAGATAGAGGTTAAACTTTTTATATTTGGGGAAAATCAAAGGAATCTACCACAAGTACTTTGGAAAGTTATTAATTAAAATTTTGTATTTTACGGTATTATGTTGTGCGAAAATAAATTAAACTTAAGCATTTAAGTTAAACGAGTTTTAAAACAATCATGCAGGCAAGATGTTAAGAATTTACATTGCATGCTGTCCTTAGATCAAAGAAACATTTATTTAGCAAACATGATAACATTATGTGCAGATATTAATAAGTAACGTCAAAAGCATTGGCAATATTAATTTTCTTGTTTCTGTGATCTATGCATTACCTTCTACCCAGAAATTAAATATATTTTTGAAGTAAAAAAGTTTTATGTTACATATTAGAAACACATTATGTTAATGTGTATAAAAATCATGTTTTGTGAGTGTTAAGGTTTTATGAAACTTGGCTATCTATGCAGCCAGAGTTCTATTTTAAGGAATGAATTTAAAAAATAAAATATTATGATAACTAATTTAGCAAATATTGACATAGAACTCTTGCGCATAAAAAGTAACTTTATGCAAACATGACTTAAGTTTTAAGAATTTAAAATATCGATTGTATTCTTGCAATTATGTCATAAATTTGATATAAAAAAAACATACAACCGAATTGAGAACCTCCTCCTTTTTTTAAAGTCGGTTAAAATACATAATATTTAATTTGTCATGTTTGTGGAAGTTACAGAGTTAAGTGTGAGTGCATAATCCACACACCATGATTGTTAAGTCGATTACTGTAATGTGACTTTCTGTGCCCACCATCGGTAGTTGCGCCTGCGCCGCCCTGTGGACCAAAAGTAAACTCTATTTACCTTGAGCTCACCATATCAAGGCACCCGCTTTTAGCGTGTCAAGTTTTCAAGTTTTCTGGGAGTAAAAATAATATTTATGCAATTTATAATGGTCCTGGTTATGTTTAATTTCGTTATGCAAAATAAATAAATAAAAGATTGATGACATGACTTCTAATTCGGGATTTTACTAGGGAAATAAGGAAGTTAAAAAGTTATAGGAAAACTCACCTCACGCCTCTCAATTGTGTAGTACGTGTCATCCTCGTCGGCCCCTTCGCCCTCAGGAGCCAGTTTCCCGGACCTGTTCTTGCTTTTCTGGAAAGTCATCTTAAGAGAACTCCTGTATCTCTTCTTGTCTTTGTCGCCAGAGTTTCTGTTAATTTTAATCACAGCCTTCAAACTTCCAGTGTGCACGACGCTCGCTCCCGATGCCGATTTCGCCGCTTTACTCTTGTATATGCGCTCTTTTTCTTTTAACTTTTCTATCTTGGCCTCTTTAGCTGCTTTGTGTGTCAGCAAGCCCAGCGTACGCAATACATTCTCCTTACGCTTCTGGCTTTCCGGAGTTTCCTGCAAGACATTGCTGGGGCCTGCTACACACTCAGTAGAATTCCGAGCCGATTTACTATTTCTACTCGTACTTCTAACAGGCTTTGCAGGTTCAATAGGTTCTGATGCTATTTCAATAGATGGCTTTTTAATTTCTTCATTTAGGTCTTCTGTTTTCTCTACAGGGACTTGAGTTTCCTTACAAACTTCAGGTTCATCAGGTTTTTCATCCACCACCATTTTTTCAGGAGATTCGGTCACAATCGGATCTTCCGTATTAATAACTGGGGTTGGTTCTTCAATCTTTGCCTCTTCAGCTGGAACTGGATCAACTTGTTTTGTCAATTCAGTTTCAGGCTTTTGAGCCACTGTTACTTGTGTGCCTTCAACCTTTGAGATATCTGTCGTCAGGGATATATCTTCAGGTGCTTTTATGTCTTCAATGGGTGGAGGTAGAGCTTCAGTTTCCATCGGTTGCGACGCTTCAGACTTCGCCGCAACAGGTGCAGGAGTTAAAGATATAGCTGGAGATTTCATTTGGTGTGCAGGCGATTTTATCTTCTCCATGGAAGCTAGCTTCTCTTCGGACTCATTTGCAGACTCTGATGATTTTCTTGATGACAAGGACTCTCTTGACTTACGTTTTGTTATTACATGGACATCATTGCTACCAATTTTAGATTCGTTAACAACTCTCGGGGTTATAGAGATTTGATTACTATCCAAAACTACACCTCCTAAGTTCTGGCTAGGATTATTGGGATGGAGAGTAGCAAACTGATGTAAATCAATCTGAGAGGCTGGTGCAGCCTTATCCATAGATTTCCTGATTTCAGTCAATGTTACATCCTTGCCGAAAGACTTCTCAAAAATGCTGATTGCATCTGACTCTTTTGAATGATTGGAATTAGTAGATTCCTTTCTAGCACTAATGCTATTTCTTTTGATTAAAGTTACAGAATTGGTTAAGTCAACATCTACAGATTTCCTAAATTGATCCCTTTTAACTATTGATATAGCTGAATTATTTTCAAAACAACTTAGTACATTCTCTTTTTCAATAGGTCTTTCAGGTGACCTTACTGACTGTATATCTTTTAGAGGCTTTATTTCTGCTCCAGATTTTGGAATGAGGACAACATCATTGGACACCATTACTGATTTGGTGTCACTTGACTTTGATTCTGATTCTTGCCTCTGTCTTCTCTTATCAAATTCCTCAAACTCTTTTAGTCTGTCCATCAATTTGTCAATACTAGCTACAGGATTAACTTTGTATGTTATTTCAGTGTGCTTAGTATTATCAGTAGACTTTTCAACTGAATCTTCTTCATAATGCAGTCTAATATTTTCGCTATCATCATTCTTAGAAGGCGTATTTTCACTCGTAATAGATGAAATTGAGTCCTTATCTTTGACTGGGGTTTCAGGAGTAATTATGCTATTATTATCACCAAGAGGCTTTGATAATCCGTAAAATTTAGAGACCGTTTTAGTCTGTGTTTCATCTAAGCTATTTTCAACCAAGTTTGTAGCATTTGCTAATTCATGGTCGCGGTCAATGTTCTGATCTAGATTATTAATCAAGTCATCAATTTCTTTTGATAATGTTTCTAGAGTCTCTTGTTTGTCTTCTGTAGAATCACTTGCAATAATGGGGGCAGAGGTCTTTGTAGCCGCACTTGGGACAGCCCGTGGTGTAGTCGCCGCTTTCCTACCCCTTCTTGCTTTCCTTATATTTTTTGACATTTCCTTTGAATTAAAAGTCTTGGACATACTAGTCAGTATACTACTACGAGCTTCAAAAAGCGTATTATTTTCAGTCTTCATCAATATTTTCTCTTCTATATCTGACGTATTTAAATTCTCTAATTTTAGCCTATTACTATTATTGTTGTCCGAGTCTAATGAAGTACTTCTTTTTAAGCTCAAATTTTTCTTATTCTTTTCATTGGTGACGCAACTGGGTTCTGCATCTATTTTGGTTTCAGCTATATTGGAGTCAACAGTAAGAGAAGGCACTTTTTCTGTAGTCGAGATCTGTACAATAGTTTCAATATCTATATCTAGGTCAGTCTTAGATTTATCTAATTTTTTGTTGAGCTCCTTGCTGTCTGCGTCATTGAGTGGTTCACTCAGGCTTAAGTCGGATTCAGTGATGTCTGAACATTTAGATATTTCACTCCCATCCCGGGAACAGGAACGTCCTCTCTTCAATTTTTTACAGTCTTCGCTAGCATCTGTGGCATCAGTTTTAGAGTCAGAGAGCAACCGTCGTCTTTTCTTTTGCTCTTTCATAACAACTTCATTCAGTAAGTTACTTTTTACTTTTCTTGGTTTACCACTTCGAAGGTTTTTCCCTTCAGAAAGCAATGGACTGTTACTTCTTTCAGATCGCATTGAATATGGGCTAGTCCGTGGTCCCAGTACTAGGCTACTAGACGAGTCTGCAAGAACTGATTTCACCATCATCATGTCAGAGGTGAGTCGCTGCTTCTTACCAGCGGTTTTAGGGCTCGATGATCTAGAGTTTGGTGTGGTATCTTCCAACGGCTCTTTCTTGATCTCGGAGACAGGAATTAGAGGGACGGGTTCTTTGTCTTGAGAATTTCCAGGTTCAGACTTGATTGCGGCTTTTCGTGCACGAGTTACGGTCTGCCTAATAGCAGCTTTGATTTTGTCTTTTGCTACTGCAGCTTTTTTGCTCCTTAACGTTTTTCTGATACCCAGAGGCCGTTTCTTAACTACTACTGCCTTGGGTTTGACTACTTGCTTTTTGTCTTTGGAAGTCTTCGGTTCATCTTGGCCAGGTTTATTTTTTTCCTCTTCGCTAATGTCAGATGCTTTCTTGCGAGCACGAGTCTTGGGTTCTATGACTGTGTCTTCATCTATGCTCTTGTCTGACTCGTCTTTGACTTGTTTGGTTTTCATGTTGGAATGTGTGGTGGGAGATGACCCCGTTCTTCCGACATCAGGTAAAGTATGTATCTCAGTCCTACCCCTGTTAGATGATCTGAGAGTGATTGAAGAGGTTGCTCGCTGTTTGGTTTGACCTTTTAGACTACTTGTGTCAGTTGGGTCTAATTCACTGTCCACCTCTAAAAAATTGTTGTCAATTAAACTCTCTTCTGGGCAGGTATCACAGCCACTATCGTCTTTATTGGCGCAAATATTACTTTTTACTCTCAAAGACTCCTTTGCTTTTAAGCTGGAACGACATTGAGCCATAATATGCCTGTATTACTTGCCATTTGGACCTGAAAACAAAATATAAAAAAATGACACTTTATTATGCATTAATTTATCAACGTGGTATTAAAAAAACTTGTTGGACATTATCAAGAATCAAGAGCGAATTACGTTCACAGGATTGATGAATTTCACACTATTTGTTAATTCAAACATTAAAGTATCGTTTTATAAGGCCAATTAACATACATTTTGACCCCATTCTCATATAAATTGAATCTACAAATCGCAGTAAACAAAAGCGAGCGCGCGGCTATCCCCAAGTTCGCGCATTATTCTGACGTTTATGTAGAAATAGTTACAGGTTTCACCACATATTCAACTTCAGCGACTAATAATTGACTTAAAAAGTTGACGGAACACTTGTTTACATTTGTCATTGCTTAGAAAATCGCGCCGGAAAACTCATGAAAAACTCGTTGTTTTGGTGGTCTCACCTCGCGACTGACACCTAACGCCACCTACCAGCTGAGCGACTGCGTGTGCGTCGGACGAAAGCACCAAATCATTTCCCTAGCCGTGGCGCACCTCTGCAATGTCCTCACAAAATACTCACAATTTATCCAATGGAACCACCAAAAACCACAATAAACAGTTAATTGGACACACAATGCACCATAATATGCGAAAAAGTTCAATAAAAACACACAATTAAACTTAGAAAACGATTTTTGAAAAGCCCAAATGTCTGCAGGCGTCCGCCATAATGTTTCCTTCGAAACGAATAATATAGTTCTTATTGCTCTTGTAGCAATTCGCTCTATTCGCTATTCAAAATGGCGACGGTGTTGCGTTCACGGTGCGCGTTTGCGCGACTTTTTGTCGGAAAAACTGGACAAATCTTGAACAACTCGATTGATTTGGGTACAAAATCAGCTCCAGGATCACTATCGGTAATTATTTTATTAAATTTCTACTCGTGTTGTGCTGTAATGTTGCTTTGACTGCGACATGTGACAGAACTATGGATGTACACCAATCCGCAGAGGTTTCTCTTGTAAATTTTGCTGATATATTTTTTTTAAAGATGACATTTATTGACACGTTAAGTTTATCAACAAATTGATTTTTAACCGACTTCAAAAAAGAAGAATGTTCTCAATTCGTTGGAATCTTTGTTTTTTGTTATCAAATATAGTTCTTACGACTAGAATTATCATGAAGTCCCAATTTTTGTAATTCTATAAAATATGATGTAATCAAAAATGATTAAATGATACACGTCATGAAATTATAGCAAGCTATGATACTTTTATAATATACTGTCCCGGCGATCTTCGTACCGCCTCTTCATATGTTTTTTTTGTGATTTTTCTGGTGATCTATTATTTATTCTGCTACTTGGGGCATTTATATCCAAATTCAACAAATGAAAGATCATAAAAATCGGTCCAGCCGTTCTTGACTTATAAATGGTATTTTTTATTCAAATAAATTTATGATATGAATGAATAAATAAACGTTTATCTGTCACAATTTAAAAAAAAACAGATAAATATTCAAAATCGTTATTTTTCCGTTAAGGTAATAACTCAAATAAGCATGATGTCCTTGTCAGTGGTGATAGTGCTTAGGAAGTGGATACTTAGGTATACCAACCGAGTAGATGGGTGACTATTCCGACCATATTTTAGTGATATTTATTTTAAGTACCTATCTCCGTGCATTCGTTTCGTCGGAAGGCAAGTTAAAAGTTTGGCTGTAAGCGCTTTATATTAGTCATTGAGCCTAGTTAGGGGTCTTAGGGTGGCTTAATTACATCTGACAGCAAAGTCACTTACCTTACAGACATCCCTCCACCAATCCGCTCTGGGCCCGCGTGGTGGAGTTTGGCCTAAAACCATCTCATAGCTCAAGTGAGGCCTATGCCCTACAGTGTCCTTACTTCACTTTTTAAAATATAATACTCATAACACTTGTTACGGCTAGAAACGGGAAAAGAGAAAGTAAAGGGGCCTTTGTCCAGTAGTGGCATTTGGAGTTATAAGATAAGGTTACTAATTGAATTACGTTTGTTTCAGGTAACACTACTCTCCAAGTGCTACTCAAGTTATTCTAAGTCACCGTTTGCGGACAAAATAGCTGAACAATACAACTATGATATCGTGAAAAATCCACCTGAATGGACTTATGTAGAGAGACTTCTTCCGTTTGAAACTATTCCGCAAGTCACACCAAAAGATTGTTATCCCTCTGGTTGGATACCACCTAATGAAGAAGCAACTAATCATCCATACTTCATTCGCAGAACCAAAAACCACGAAGTCCCGATATATTTAAATTTGTATGACAGAGGTCTGCGCAAAATTACCAAGCTGAAGAGAATAGATGGTGACATTTGGTTATTGAACGACGAAATTAAAAGTTTATTACAAAAAAAGTATAACAAATATGTAGAAACGCGAGTTCATGAGTTGGGTACATTTATAGAAGTCAGAGGAGATTACGTCATTGATCTTAAAGAGTGGGCATTATCTAAGGGTTTTTAAAAAAGCAAAGACATAATATGCTTAGAATAAATTGATTGAATGAATTTGTATGTTTGTTTTTATATCTCCCGGTGCCTATTGATCGTTGTGTTGCATGAACCTGTCTTTCTCACAATGTACCGAGTAACCTAGGGTTGCTTTGCTTAGCCGTAGCAATTTATATTCGTTGGTTGTAAAATATTAATAAATAAGCGAGTTCCATTCCTACTACGTATTAATTTAGAAAACGATCTTTTCTAAATTGGCTCAGATCTGGGTGTGCTAGGAGCTAGAAGACACCCCTGGCAAAACTGGTACCAAGGATGTTAATAGGCTACTTGACACATTTTTGAAATAGGTCTTATTAAATTAATGTTAATGGGCTAGTTTCCTAAAAAAAACAATTATTCCGTCAGTTAGATTAACAGAAAATATTAGACACGTATTTTTTTCTTTTCTCAATCTAACAAAAAATTATGAAGATATAGCCCGTTAAAGTTCCGCGTAACGTCACGCATTGCGACATTTTTTTAGCAAGTCATGACGTCACGTGCTCACTTTGATGCGCTTTATCTCCGTCATTTTTTGTTTAATTGAAAAAAGACAAAATATGGGTCCAATATTTATTGAACCAATACAATTAGCTGTCAAAAAAGCTGCGAAACTGGCCCTTAGGCCCTTAGGGCCAGTTTCACAACTTGCTGATAAGTTCCAGATAACCTATATGGCACTTTTTTGACAGCTAAATGAATGGGTTATCTGTCAAAACAAGTGCCAGATAGGTTATCCGGAACTTATCAGCAAGTGGTGAAACTGGCCCTAAGGTCCACTTGCGCACCATCGAATTAGTTTAGTACGGGATTAAGACAATTATCTGTTTCTGTCAACGCCATACAACCTGACAGCTATAGAATGTGTTTAATACCGTGTTAGTGGATAGTTCGGGACTAAATTCACTAATCCTGAGATGCGCTAGTGGGCCTAAGTATTCTATTGTAATATTTATTTTCTTATTATTCAATGCCCAAAAAGGTTTTATTGAATAAAAACGAAAAAAAAACGTATTTCTACAAATATGTATAAAAACGGATCGCGAGCGAAAGCTCTTTGCAGTTGTGTACGCGGCATGAAGTTTGTTTCGTTCAGCAGACGCCGCTGGTGGCGCTAGCTACGACGGAAGGTTTTATCTACGTAGCTATATAACATCCGCCCGGAGTATGCTGGGCCTCTTGCGATATATATTTTCGACTCGAGTCCACTTCTTTGTTCAAAACAACTTTTCTGTATCTTATGCGCGTGTTAATAAACGCTTTGGCACGCTTTTCAGACGGCGATCGAGGGATACATTTCGGTTTGTCGTCTAAATTAACATTTCAAAATGTTTTATTTGTGTTTTATCGCTCCGAACTTGTTTTAAATGGCATTAATGTTCGTTTGCGTTAATCAGAAATCGATGTTAGAACGTATACGCTGCGTTACGTAAGATGATACAGGCATAAAGTACAAACTAGGTACATAGTTGTTACGTAGGTTTAATGAGTTTCAAGGCTAAGCGCTTTCAGTTTAAACACGTGTTAGCTGCCCATTATGATAGAACAAGTTATTTTATAATAAATAAGTACGTAGGTATCTGAGGTAGGGGTTGATATTTATTGCAGAGCGATTGGCAATATGCCGCGTTAGTATAACGTTTCAATTATTTTAAAGCGTAAGTACCTACATCTTATATCTTATTGAAAATGTAAGAACCTATATAATACACATAAGTAAGATTTTCATGCAACTAAATTCGTGTTCTAGGGTAAGCATAGCGTCCCAAATACATACCTACTTACTAAATAGTAGGTGGAAAGTAAATAGGGTGCAACTTGCTTCAGTTCTAAATAGATTTCTATTTAGGGTTCTTTATCCAAAGGATAGAAACGGGACCCTATTGTGTGACACTATGTATTGTGTCAGTCCGTCTTATTTAAAAAAAACTCAAATTTTGTATTATCTTTTTTTTATGGCTGATAATAACAAACAGAACCGTATAAAATACTTATGGTAGATGCATAGTTTGGAAAAAACAAAAGTAATTCATCAAATGATTATTTTTTAATTAATATTGAATACAATAATCATTGTCATTTTATTAATTAGATAATTTATATTGAATGCTATCGATTTTATTGACCAAATTGCGTAAAAATCTGATTAATATGTTCGAAATATGCTATCTGTGGTGAAGGCTAATGCACTTTTTCTATTTCATTTCTCTTTAATAAGAACGTACTGTACAGTGTACCTACCTTACTTAATGGCAAATAAAAATTTTGAATTAGGATTTTGAATTTGATATCTTCAAATAAATAAAAGTGAAAAATTTACTCATAAAACAATTTTTATTATTTTTGCTCCACCCTAATTCAATACATAAGTATAAGTAATAACCTACCTACATTTAACTAATTACCTACTAAGTACACTTACCAACATACACTCATCAAATTATAGCGCAGACTAAACAGTCTTAACTACCTAAATCTTCAAATGGAAATAATTGGTATTATAGCTTACAAAAACTACAAAAAACGCTTTTTTAAGTATTGAACTCATCAAAGATAATTAAATGTGTTCAAACACGAAGGTTTTGCTAGTAGTTGCTATAAAGTATCACTATTCAGCTCCAGACTCCATCATCAGATCCGCTCGATGATGTCAAATTAAAATGCATTCATATGACATAAATTCATTTAATATAAAAAAAAAAGTTGTTATAATAAACGAATCATATATTAAGTATATTGTATAATTCGTTTAAAACGTACAGCGACCGTTTCCTTTAATTATTGTCAAGTATCCGACTATCAAATACTTTCTACAAAGTTTTAAATCGATATGTCCAGTTAGAAGTACTTAGGTTAAAAACTACCTACTTCCAAGATTTGATTACCTACATCAAGTGAAGCTAATACAAGTGTGTTAAAACCATTCAAGTTGGAGGAGCTTGCGCTAAGAACCTTAATAAAAAACATGGTGGTATAAACGGAGCCCTCGGTCAGCGAAATCTGACTCACACTTGGCTAGTTCTTTGCTTAGATTAGTAATATAAATGCATGTTCTTGATTTGTTGATACTGCTTCGCGGTTTTTCTTGTTGTACCTGCCTTACTGTTTAAACATAGTTTAAGTAAGAAAGAAAGAAAAGAAATTTGTTTATACACAATACATTAAAAAATATATTTATTTCATCTATTTTTAGTGATAAATCCTACTCTAACTGCTAAAAACCGATTTCATCCTCTTTTTTTCCACCCATTTAGGGGTAAATTTTTTTCCCAATTTTTTAACCATAGTATCTTTGAAGTATTGCTATTCAATAAAAAATGAATCATCAAAATCGGTTTAAATTTGTTGAAGATATTGGGTAACATAGATACAATAATCACGAACTAAAACATTATCTGGGTATATTTTTGTTATTTTCTCAAAAACTGTTTAATCAATTTCAATAAAATGTTTATGGGACCACCTCTGAAGTATGATCTACTAAACAAAAATCGATTCATAATTGGCGAAGTAATCGCGTTACATACATAAAAAAAACATTCAGTCGAATTGAAAACCTCCCCTTTTTTGAAGTCGGTAGAAAATGGATTTCATATTGGCAATTTTCTGTTACCTATTTTGACTTTTATGGGGAAGATAGTAATGGCTCGCGCCCCTACTCTGTCGAATTATTACGTTTTATATTAATTATTACAGATTACCTACGTTCATCCATTACATCAGTGTATTTTCCTAAAATAAAAAATAAACTAATACTCGTATAATTCCAGGCGTGTGCCACATTTCGTCCAACTCCGTTCAGTCGGTAAAGTGTAATTGACAAATAAAATTTAAACAATAAACATTCGATCTTTCAATGTTATGTACATACATACGTGGATTTTAGATTTTATTTAAAATGGCATTCATAAAACTACAATATATAATAATTTCAAAAGTGCACTTCTAAGTATAGGTAGTTGATTGAAACTTTTTTTCGCTTACAAGTACTTACAAGGTAAATCTAAATTAGCTTTTCCTAAAATGTCTACATAAGTATTGCATCATAATCTCTTAGGAAAAGGTACTTGGTACTCGTATATGTAGTTATACGTAATGTCAGGTTTTGATAGCGAATTGTGAATTATCAAAATCATTGCTCCTTATTCAGAGCCTATTCAAATGTGGGGATAGGACAAAGTTAAAAAGAAAATGATGGGTTTTTCGAGAATTAGTAAACATTACGGCGACCGGCTTACTGCTTTCTTTACCAGTTCTGCCACTTAAGTAATATTGTTATTGTAGGTAAGTAATAATCAATTCCTTAAATTCGTTTCATCATCATCACCATTTCAGCCATAGGACATCCATTGCTGAACACAGGCATCATGGCCAGACCAATGATTTTCATTGGGAGGTATTGCCAATACTAGCCACGCTTGGCAGGCGGGTTGGCGAGCGCAGTTTTTTATAAGATTTTGCACGCAGACGCTGCTGCCCGTCTCGTGCTACAGGAATTAGTCGCCTCTTACGATACGCCTCCTGTTGGCGGTGGGGAACTGTATTCTTTACGGCCGTCCCCACAAAACAAAGTTCTTTATATGACTAATGATCTGTTCCGTTTAATGACTGTTTTTTCTAGATTTCCCCCGAGGTTTTCCCGTTGCACAGGGAAAATTAATGTGGAAAACAGTGCAAAATTGCGTCTGAGAGTTGCATTTTGAATAAAGGAACTTTCATTTTCATAAATGTATGATAACACAATACATGCAATTTTGTGCTATTGTAATTTATTGATACCCTAGCGCATCGCCCTACAGAGCAAGTCGCCTGCTAATCTCATTTGGGCGAAAGTCTCTGACTGATTTCTTAGTTCTCTAATTAGGTAGTGGTACCTAGCATCATTGTGCTTTTATGCAGAGGCGTCTCTAGCCCATGTAGCGCTCGTGTGCAAACATCGCGATGTGCGTCGTCTAAGTGGAATTGGTACTACCTACGTAGCGAGCGGCGCTCGGCGCCCCCTAGGACCGCTGGCCCGTCTGCAACGCACACCCTGCACTATAGGTAAAGACACCTCTGCTTTTGTGATATTAGTAACGATATAACTTTGAAAATAAGGTGGGTACGCCTAGACGCTACGCTACGCTATAATTAGAATAATTTGACAGACCTACCTTATTAGGCGTAATCGCCTATGATCAATAAATGAAAAACCTAGATACACTATCGCTAAATTTAATTTTATTGCCTACGCACTAAGATAGACACGTCCCGAACCCTAAGATTTACATATTGTTTCTTATTCTGAGATCTATCTTTATTTTGAGATACTTACTACTACTACTCCACTGTTTCCGCAAATCTCATTTATGGACGGCGGGATCAGGAATCAGGAGGGGTTGGAGAAGAATTTCAAGCGATAACTTGTAGGTAATCCTATCTCATTGTCTAATAGAGAGACACCGTGGAGTTTAGTTGAGGCCGAACTATGGATTCAACAAACAGTATTTCTTAACCTTGTTTTGTTTTTTCTGTTTAGGTAGTTTGACGTGAAAACAACACTGCTGAGGTAGGTGCTGTTTAGAGTTAATAGTTAGAGCGGTTTCGCACTGCATCTGATCTAAATCCATAAAGAATTGGTCCGTGAGTAGTGCTATTTATGTAAAGGTTCTCAGATTCGGATCGAATTCAGTGCGTAGGTAAACGGTCTAAGAGGGTCCATACAAATAGTACTACGTCTACTTTGGACTGACATTTCTCGGATCGGATTAGTTACCGATATGATGCAAAAGCGTAACCGCTCTGAGGCACCTAATCCTTTTAGTCGGAGGTCATGTCAGTGATTCTAACATCTTGACATCATTTTATTCATAAAACCCAGGGCGACGAGAAGCCATCGGGATTTCCATGAGGATTTACATTTTTATAGATCTAGGTAGATGTTGCTTTAATATAGTCAGTGTTTACTATTTACAGTAGTTTTAGGTTACGTGCTTTATGTTAAGTACGTATATTATTTTTTGTATACGTAATACTATATGAGGGTTGAATCTGGTGCAAAATCTGTCAGTGTTTACTATTTACAGTAGTTTTAGGTTACGTGCTTTATGTTAAGTACGTATATTATTTTTTGTATACGTAATACTATATGAGGGTTGAATCTGGTGCAAAATCTGTCAGTGTTTACTATTTACAGTAGTTTTAGGTTACGTGCTTTATGTTAAGTACGTATATTATTTTTTGTATACGTAATACTATATGAGGGTTGAATCTGGTGCAAAATCTTCATGAGTCTTTGTGACAAATATCGTAATCTCTATATACAGTGTGTGGCCTACAACCGGGGATAATATTGAAAACAGAGACTCTTTAGGTATTGAACCATTATAGTCCCAATTAATTAAAATCAAAACATAACTTTTAGATTTTTTCTAACAAACTTAATCGTAAATTCAATGTAATGCAAACAATGCAATAGTTCCGCTCATCTTGATCGATTGAGTTCATCTGCATCGTACTTATTCGGAGCTACTCGGAACGTCTCTTTGACACGACATTTACAACGTTAGCGATAATTATTGTTTCGCAATTAAACACTGATTATGAATAGTAACTTTAAATTATTATTGTGTCTAATGCATGGGTTTTGGTTAACTGAGATCTTTTCAGGAAAGATACTAATACTCCAGAGAGTCTTGGTTTTCAATATTATCCTCGGTTGTAGGCCACACAGTGTATAAAACAAAGTCGGGTTAGTTACACCATATATAAATCAAGAACGGGTGGGTCGATTTTTAGAATTTATGAGTTTTTGGATTTATCTCCGTCCCGAATAGCACAATAACTATTATTATATTGGAAAAAATTACAAAAAAAGTAACGTATGAAATGAAGAGGCGGTACAAATTTCGCCGGGACAGCTAGTCTTAAATATAAAAAACTTCCCCAGACTAAATGACAGCTGTTACGATTTGTATGGGACAGTAACATTTTTTTTAAAAATTTCTATGTCTGTCTTATCAACAATGAGTATTTGTTACAATACTCTTTAATATTGTTCGTATTTGAACAACAGAATCAGCTTAAAGAGGTAATAAACTAACTGACGTTAAGTAATTAAAAAACATTATAAAAATTTACAAATCTTAATTACTACCTGACTGACCTTGACCTTCGCATAGTATCTAGTATATGTCGTGCTTGAAGTTACTTAACGTAGCAAACACATTTTTTTAAATAATTAAAAGCACAAAACTTGCCAAAATAGACGACACTACTAAAGCAGGATTTGTTAATTAACCATTTAGCCTTCATAAAATCCCGCAGTAAACCGCTATTGATGACTTCATATCTCTATATTGTGTTATCAGCGATTCTCTAGAGACAAGTTATTGTTTTACTAGTCCTTATCTTGTTGTGCGCATTTAACCAGACTTTACATCAATCATTCAAAACTTCACATTTAGAGTATTATTATAATCATCTAAAATTCTTGATCTGCTCAGTTTTACTCAACGTACTTATTCCTTATGAGTAGTGCACCAAATATAATTAAAATAAAACCCATAAGGGTTAAATTTCCATAAACTCTTACTTTCTGTTTACTTACGGTGTTCCAGGAAACTGTGCAAAATTTCAAGTTTAACTAAGTCCAACGATAACGGCTGCGCGTTGATCCATGTCAGCCAGTTAGTAAGCTTTCTCTTTTCAACCGACTTCAAAAAAGGAGAAGGTTATTCATCGTCGGTAATGCTTGTATAGGTTATTATTAGCTAACCTACCTAAAAGATTATTATTAGTATAATTTGACAATACTAGAACCGAAGATGGGGATGGATAAGGTTCGTTAAGGGCGATCGTTCAAGACAACATACGAAATGTAAAGTTTCATACGTTTTTTTCAAATAGTGGCATTATAATAAAAATGAGATATTCGGTTGCAACAATAATACTTACTTTTACTAAAAATCCATTAATTTATTAAATAATTCACCTCACTAACTTATGTTTAGTCATAAATGACTGATTAGTTAACTTTTATTTGTGTATACCTGTTGAAAAATTTAGTAAAAATAAACAAATAAGACTGAAATAACCACATACTTATGTGTACACAGATAGAAATTAAGTAATTCTAGAAAGAAGAGAGTACCTATACAATTTTATGTTTGAAGTTAGCCGACAGTTGTTTTTTTTACTAAAGTGAAGTATTTAGGACGTTATTTAAATTTACTAGAAGGAAAAAATGTGTTGCTACTGTGCGCTAACATCACATTTAGGTATAGATCGAATTGCCTCTTAAGGAGCTACGAGGATCTATATTTTTTTATGTGTAAAAAATGGCTTTTGAACAAATGTAGAAACCGACTAACACTAATATTCAAAATAAAAAGGGTTCAATACTTGTTTCTGTCAAGAAAAGTAATAACTTACGTTAATGACAGCGAATGAACCTATTGATACAGCCGTTAAGTAAGTACTACTTACATATATGTAGATGATATACTTATGTAGTTATAGTTGACAGAAATCACGCGCACCACAACAGGGCTTATCCTAAACACACAACGATTTATTTATAGGGCGGCCATAATTCTAGCACTGATTGAATTCGGTCGGTCTAACCTTTAGTGTGAGTAGTACAGCTTACGTAAGTAGTAGGTGTATATAATGTTATATAAAATAAAGAAACAATTAGTTATAATACATAAATAAACAAACAAAACTAAAATCTACTTACTTAAAAATAAAAGCGTGTCCGTGGGGCCAAGGATTCTTGCAGCGTTTCCTTGCTGACTAAAGGTACTAGTAGAAAAGAGCCAGTAATTTATTTCCCAAAATTTAAATTAATAAGTAAGTATGTTTATTTTGCGTTCCTAAACCATCAATTCTATTGCTATGAACCTAAGAGAAATATCTTTAGTAATTGTACCCGAAAGATCTTGCAGAAGTATTAAAATATTTTTTGAATAGCTTATGAAGCCGATGAAGTAGTTACAACTTTTTTATTATTACTATAAAAGCTTAGAGTCTAGCGCATTCTCTGAAGCTACTTAGAAACTAAGGTATTATCAGTTTAGATTTTTATTTAAAGTTGAAAATTTAAACGGTAACTCACTTAACATAAATTCTCAACTTTAGGTCAAATTTGTAGTACCATTAAAGTTATGAGGCTGTTTATTTATGCATAAATGCGCAGTTCATAGAGATTTAGCTGCAAGAAAAAACAATTCGACGAAACCTTCAACTTAAAAAAAAAAACAAACTGATCCGGTTGCAAAAATTCATAAAAAAAAACGTAACTAGAAAACTACGAAAAATCGTGTTGGGTGTTTCAGATACCTCTCAACACGAGGCACCTAAAAAAAATTTTTGAACGTGACTTTTCTGGCCAGCCAGTATAAAAAAAAGCGACCGGAAAAAAGCATTTCCATAGACGGGAATTGCGTTACACAACTGTAGTGCACAAATATCATTTTCGGTTCTAAAAAAAGTTAATCATTATCTTCGTTCACGTTTTAGTAAAGAACTTTTAAATAGTTTAGCGATTTTCAATATTGACGTCGATTTAACAAATGTCTTAGTCCGCGTAGATATCGGATTCCTTAGAAAATCTTCCGAATTCTAACTAACTTAAACTAAATAACTAAATCATCATTAATGACTTTTTAAATAAATTCGTACATCGCAAAAAAAGTAGACGTTATTTTTTAATAGGGAATTCCTCTGCTGTCGGCGCCGGCTCCCAAAAATAACACTATTGGGAGGGAACCGGTAGATATACCAACGGCTGCCGGCGCCGGCACTTAAAATGGCAACCGGCGATTCAATTGAGATGTGCTAAAGGCTGGATTCCAGTACCGGTAGACAAGCACAGAAAATACAAATGCTCAAATACAACAACTTTTTCAATCTAAAAAATCTAAAAAAAAAGTGACTTCTCCATGCTATAGATTACTTACTTACAAACTGATGTCACTTGTTCGGCCGTTTAGTACAGACACTGAAAATTTGTTATTTATGAGAATCAAAAATTAAGCTTAATACAATGTGTGCTAGAGCAACTCACACATAGACATCGGTCACGTACACTCGGAACACTTGGGCGTTCCAGGAGGTTCTGAGATTTCAAGAACGGTGATCATACATGTCAAATCGATAGGTATCGAGGCACCCGCTGATCCACCCTTCTTGGGACATCCTGTATAATAAAAAATGAAAGGCGGAGACGAATATTCGTGTTATGAAGAGTTAAGTAGAACAAATTAATCTCAATATTATAAAAAAATCCTGCAAAAAATGAGAAAAAGGGGTCGACCAAAGGGGTTAGGCAATACTGTTTTATAGGTTTAAAGAGTAAAAAAATGATTGAAGAACGTTAGTGATTCTCAATATATCATTTTTTTTAAATGTGGTCGTTGTAATTCTGCATTTGGCCCCGGCAACCAATTCCGCAACTCGCACCGGCAGCTAATTTGGCAACCGGCGCCGGCAGCAAAGGCACCCCCTTACAAAATAATATTTAAGTCGTTCTTGACTTCTGTGGCGGCGAAACTTGCTGGCCTGGGGTGCCAAATTTCAAAATACGCCCCTGGTTACCACCAGTATAGAGCATTTTTGTCAAATTTGATGCGATTGGTGTGCGATGGCAAAGCATGTAGATAAACCACAAAATAATACCTACAAACTCGTCAAGTGTGAGTCGGTCTCGCGCTAAAGAACTCGGACTAAATGAATTAAAATACGGTGGTACGGAATTCTCGGGTAAAAGAGTCTGATTCGTACTTAGCCTTTTTAAAATCATTAAACATCCTTTTTTATAGTAGACAATCAGTTTAATGCGTCTTAGTCCGCGTAGATAACGGATTCCCTGGACAAACTTTTAAACTCCAATGTCTCCAATCCCCATTTCTCATTTCATTTAGCCCTGTCTCTAGTTAAAGTTAAACATTAAAATTACTATAAGAAAGGTTTATACCCGTCTGTCTACCGATATTAATTTACCAATCAAATAAATAAAATTAAATTGTCCGTTGGTCATATCAGTTTTTTATTTAAAAAAAAGTAAATACATACATAAAATTAAAATATTTTTTTGTTTAACCTGTTTGTTTCGACTAATCTTCCAAACTGCCAATATCGATTTTGACGGGACTTTCACAAGCAGATAGCTGATGTTTTAAAGGAGTTCTTATCTTAAGCTAATTTTATTGTAGAAAAAGAATTAGGGTTTCACGCAAAATTATTAAAACCCATGAAAATGTGAACAAAATCCAATTTTCTAGAAAAGTTTTTGAATTGATTTAAAGGCCACGCGACCGATGTTGCGGGCAACATATTTATATATATATAACAGTTATTGTTACATAATAAATGCTGGTTATGTAACAATAACTGTAATTATTACACATACATAGTTTAAATACCCGACACAAAGTTAAAATAGCCGTTTCAAATTTCAGGCTGCATAAAGTGAGAAATACGTTTATGTGGAAATGTATTCGCATTGTCAACTAATTACCACAGTATGTTGCTGAACTTCCTGTACTTAAATATGTATTTAACTCAAGTAAAGATGATTTTATTGAAAAAGGTAGCCCTTTTTCAATAAAATCAGTAGCCTGAATCTGAAAAAATATGTATTCCATTTTATTAGTACACATTCGGATGTTTGTAACTTAAACACGCTTTAACGACTGAACGGAATCAGCCGCAATTTAGCATACATTTAAGATATGAATCTAGCAAACAAAAATAATAGTTTTTAGGGTTCCGTAGTCCCTAGGGTTTAGTAGTAGCAGTTATAGTTTCGCCATGTCCGTTCGTTTTTCTGTCTGTCCACGGCTTAGTTCAGAGATTCTTAAGCACAGACAACAGCTCGTCAACCTACCACAAAACGTCAAATTTTCTCAGTTGATATTGATCTCTACGTATCGGACTTAAAGTTAAAAATCAGTTCAATGACCTTTAACTTTTTGGGTAGGTTGGCCTGCCGTTGTCTGTACTTACCAGAAAGCTGTAAATGGCATGAGTAACTGATAAAGTGGTAGAATAAAATCTTTAAAAAAACGCGCGTTAGGTACCTACATATATTTTGATAGATTCTTATCTTATATATATAAAAGAAAGTCGAGTTAGTTACACCATATAAAAGTCAAGAACGGCTGCGCCGATTTTTATGATTTATGTTTTTTTGGATTTGTCTCTGTCCCGAATAGCAGAATAACTAATAAAACATCGGAAAAACTCACAAAAAAACGTATGAAGAAGCGGTACGAAGTTCGTCAGGACAGCTAGTTATTATTATAATAAAAATATGTCTCATAAAAGAGCCATAAAATTAATACTTTAGACGAAAAAAATCTTTAAGGTCGTAAAGTGTGTGTTGTAATAACTATTTATAAAGCGCTGTCAATTGGTTAAAATTAAGGCTTTTAACGGACCTACCGTTGGTATGTGGTTATACATTTTCACGCACATAGTTACACAGCGTTTCTTATTACTGTTTTAGGAGTCTCAGACAAGACTAATCTATTAGATTAAACCTTTAAATTTTATATTATTTGGTAGATATCTAATAAAATGAATATTATATACGATAAAAGTAGTTACTTAAGTAATAAGTAATTTACTCCCACTTGTGCAAGCTTACCGATGCGAGCTTTAAGTTTTGAACTATACTTACCTACAAGGTAAACGCTACGCGGGACGCGTACTCAACATTATTTATTCTGTGACTCAACGACAGAATTTATTTTCTTTGAAATTAAACTAACTTCTATGAAAACAAAATGGGAAATCATTAAAAGATTGTTTATGAAATAACTTTAATATTTTTTATAGATGAAAGTGAGCCGATCTCTTTTAATTACGAGATCTTCTTTTAGCCTTCTTTTTTAGTTTTTTTTATTTGACTATATTTATGCAGCGTGTCATATAAAGCTATAAAGGAAACCTAACAACTTTACCAAAGAAACATGTGTCGTAATGATAAAAAAATACTTTTCATCATACCTAATACAGTTGACCGGGCAGTTTGTATTGATTATTAGCACATTTCGGCACATACATGTTTCTTTAATGAACTTGTTTGATTCCGTGCGCACAACCTCCTGAAATGTAGGTAAATCTGTAAGATACAACTTGTATTATCCCACAGCTGGGTTTTTTTTTTCAATAACAACGTAGAGACTCGCTCTAAACAAATTTTGATTTTCGTGTCAAAATCTTATTACTAAGCTTACTCTACTCAGCTGTCTGTAAGTAGACAATTGTAATTTTCACAGAATATATTGTGATACAAAAATATTAATGGCTGGAAACTTAATGAAAAAACAGCAAAAAATACGTGTTTCAACTTTTTTTATTATTTTATTATGACCGTCAAACTTGGGTAATTATAATGCAGATTCTAAACAATAACAAACAGGCCAAGTGCAAGTCGGGCTCGAGCTAAGGATCCCAAACGGTACGGAAATTTCGGTGTGCGAGTCCGATTCGCACTTGGCTGGGTGATTTTAATTAACTCATAAAAGTCTAGCCTGTTGAAGTTTTTTGTTGACTTTCGGCGTATATGGAGCCAAGTAGACACTTAATTTTGCCACTGCCTGGTTTTGGTTAAATTCGTTGTGTTTTTAATTTAGTTTATTAAACCCTATCACACACAGAACGGCGACGGGTCGCACGCTGGACAAGTGGGGGCGCCTATTTAAACGTATGACCTGCCGTACTCCCGACCCGACCTGTCGCCGTCTCGCTCACGCCTTCTTTGTGTTGCGCTTAACTGAAAAGGTAACCATTCGGTTTCATTTCTTTTAGTAAGTACGAGTCATTTCAACAGTACGCCAGTGGTCAGATTAAAAATAAATGGCGTACAAATTACTTAGCCACTTCCAGGTAGCCGCCGTAAATCTGGCGCGGGTTCGCAGAAGCGATCGACGCCGTGGCTTTAATGAATTGCTCCTTCGCTCTACAGTGTTGATTTGTTAGATAGGTACAGTCAATGGCAGGTCAACCTTGCCTAAAAGTTAAAGGTTATTAAACCAATTTTCAACTTTACTTCCGAGACATAGAGACCAATATCAATTGAGAAAATTTGACGTTTTGTGGTAGGTTGACAGGCTGTTTTTTTTTACTTACGTATTGTCAAGAATGTAGAAATTTACCATAACAATTACATGTATGTACTAAAGAAATCCATACTTACTAATATTATAATGCGAAAGTTACTCTGTCTGTTTGTTACGTTTTCTAGACTAAGCCGATGAACCAATTTTGATGATTTTTGGAAAAGATATAGATTGGACCTTGGAGAAGGACATAATTTTTGTCGAAAAAACTGAACCGATTTTGATGAAAAACCCTAGGCAAGGACATAGGCTACTATTTTTCAATCCGAGACGAATAAAATAGGGGGTGACACGCCGAAACCGCGGAAACAGCTAGTATGCATACGAGTATAATGTTTTCTTTAATAATGTCTTCGCGAATGTTCTATAAATACTAACAACCTGACGAACTGAAATATACCCATAAGGTCAAGTGTAATTGGAATAAAAATGCCCTTTTGCATTATATGTGCACATTCGCAATAAATGTTATTAAAAACATACACACAACACAGTATATATTTATAAAATTAAATTACACAATATACACATCTATGAAATACAATATACAAATAAAAACTACGAAAATAGAAAAATCATTTTTATATTTTCTATTTTCTTCGTTTTTTTTTGTATATAGTATTTCATAGAGTCCTCTTGGTAGGGTTACCTCCCGGATTGCGATGGTTAGTCGCTGCGCGAGGTAGCTGCCAGCCCTTGGGTCACCACTGTTGTCAACTAATCTTTTGGCAACCTCTTTTACAATTACATTTTGACAATTCATAAAATGTAGTTAAGTCAATTGATTAGTTTGTATGGACCGACTGTGTCTTCACGATTTCGATGTTGATCCTTTAGTAGAAGTTTTTAGTATTTGTGAACACATTGGCCTCCTTTAATATTAAGATTGATAAATTTACACCCTGTCATTATCATCATTTCAGTCATACGACGTCCACTGCTGAACATAGGCATCCCCCATTGACTTACTGATTGGCCTGTTGGTAGCGGCCTGCATCCAGCGTCTTCCTGCGACCTTTACCAGGTCGTCTGTCCACCTTGTGGGTGGAAGTCCTATGCTGCGCTTACCGGTTCGTGGCCTCCATTCTAGAACCTTTCTGCCCCATCAGCCGTCAGTTCTATGTGCTATGTGCCTATTTCAGCGACTTTTGTTCGTTTACGGATCTCCTCATTTCTGATTCGGTCTTGCAAGGAAACACCAAGCATAGCCCATTTCCATAGCACGCTGTGCGACCTAGAGCTTTCTTACACCCCGTTTAATAAATAAATTGTTTTCACTATCACACAATTTGTCTAGCCCCAAACTAGGGAAACTTACTTTCAGATGTTTATAAGCCGCCCTAACTAAGGCTTCACGAGTTTCACGACTAGTATCAATAGATATACTATAAGATAAGCTAACTAGATATTAAATTTTGTTTTTAGCAATTACATGCTTTGTCATATCTATGATAATATAACACTTGAAAAAAATCGACTGCCTCAGGTGGGATTCGAACCCACGTCTCATTGCATGCCGGGCGAGTGCTATTCCAACTACGTTTCCAACGGACGTTGGCTAACCCGTCGAAATTTGTCAAGTGTTTCTCTCTGTTGAAGCCAGCGTTTTATCTGATCAATGTTGTACGTATACCTTAATTAGTATACTACCGTCAAACACCGTCAAACGTCCGTTGGAAACGTAGTTGGAAAAGCATTCGCCCGGCATGCGATGAGACGTGGGTTCGAGTCCCACCTGAGGCAGTCGATTTTTTTCAAGTGTTATATTAACTAGATATTAGCTGGGAGCAACATTTAACGTGCCTTCCGAAGCATTATCACAAGCGGAGATGCTTGTAATCATCATCATCATCATCATTTTAGCCATAGGACGTCCACTGCTGATCATAGGCCTCCCCCAATGACTTTCATTGGGGGGGGGGGGATTGCCAATACTCGCCACGCTTGGCAGGCGGTTTGGCGAGCGCAGTTTTTATAACATTTCACACACAGACGCTGCTGCCCATCTCGTGCTACAGGAGTTAGTCGCCTTTTAGGACACGCCTCCTGTTGGCGGTGGGAAAGTGTATTCTTTACGGCTGTCCCCACACGGCACCACATGCTTGTAATAAATATTACTAAATGTGATTGGAATGGTCACCCATCCAATCACAACCACGACGTACGTGGCTTAACTTTGGTAATGTCTACCAAAGCACTGCCGCCGCTGCCGCAAGCAAGTTTGTCCTATGTAGCATTCGAATAATTTTTCACGATTTTGAAGTTGACCCCAAAAGTTGTATCGCAGTGAAGTGTCCTGTTCTTGTGTACAACCTGTACAATTTGTGCATATTTTATAGAAAGTAGGGAATATTCGTTAGTATATTTTCGGGCGCTTCATGTGTACCTACTATAGATAAATAAATAAATATTGAACAAAATCACATACATTTCTCTAATATTATTTTAAGTAGCTCCCAAGCAGCAAACACCCAGACCCGAGACAATATAGAAAAGTTTTTTTTGTATATTGACCGACCGGGAGTCGAACGCAGGACTTCAGAGATAGCGATAAATAAAAATTGCCGTGTGGGGACGGCCGCAAAGTATTCTTTGCGGCCGTCCCCACACGGCAATTTTTCTTCCCCACCGCCAACAGGAGGCGTGTCGTAAGAGGCGACTAATTCCTGTAGCAGCGTCTGCGTGTGAAATCTTATAAAAACTGCGCTCGCCAACCCGCCTGCCAAGCGTGGCGAGTATCAGCAATCCCCCCGATGTTGGATCATTGGGGGAGGCCTGTGTTCAGCAGTGGACTTTCTATGGCTGAAATGATGATGATGATGAAAAATTTCCCTTTGCAAATATAATGTAAATAAATATACAGGGTGGAGACCATCATACGACAATAAATGACTACACAGTTTTTACTAGTCTAGTAGTGTGTTAAGTGTTAATAACGCATAACCTCTTAGGGGCTGATTATGGTGCTCAACAACAACTTTTTCTATGGGATCAAAATCGAAACAACTTTTCCATACAATTCTGTCTTGCTGGTCGCCGTTTTGTATAGGAAAGTGTTTTCTAATATCTCTTAAATTAATTACATTTTGTATGGACAGTTATATAAACCAAAGTTTATATAACTGTCTATACAAAAAAATATTGTTTAAATTACGTGTTAATTAGGTCAATCAATTGTTTTGTAAACATTAATAAGTATACTTATTAATTCATAGAGCGTGGTGTTTTATCATAACTTCCTATTAGCCCTATTAAATTATCACCACTTACTGTTAGTTAATATTTCTAATCTTTTATCTATTTATTTAACAGCCATCTTAAAAGCTAACAGAAATTCATCCAAGACGCTTAAAAGATTAAATTGATTTACAATATTAAATTAAACTAAATGTCAGAAAAAGATCCTTGTCTAATTATAAACAGAATAAAGTAAATTTGCACTTATGATGACGGTTGTCAGTCAAGAGACTCACATTCCAGATAATCAATACAATTAAATAAATTATACAATAATAAAATTATAATTATGTCAATGTCGAATAAAATCATATTATGTCATTTAAAATTTTACGAAATTGATTACATATATGTCCAAAACTATCTGCGAATAGGTCTATTTCATAGTGCTGAGCAAGAATGTCCCCGATAGTACGCAGAGCACGGTTTTTGGGCGCGTGCCTACCGCGCTGCGTCCGCGCAACCAGTACAGCCCCGCTGAGTCCCAGGAAACTGCAGGGACTGAGATACGGAAACTCACTACTGTGTCAGGGTCATCGATTCTCTGGTGCAGCACCGATAGATAGTGTACGATCAAAAGCACAGCTCTTCTGAACTTTAAAGTGTCGACTCCGACCATACCCGCGACGAATAAAGACGGATGAGACATGTATGGGTAGTAACCGTAAAACTTTTTGTAGAGCCATCGGGCAAATTTCCGTTGTATTTTCTTTAACATGAGCACATATTTTTCCTCAAGAGGATCCCAAACCGCAGCTCCATACTCAAGCTTGCTGCGTACATTGGAAAAAAATAAAACTTTTGCAATAGTTACATTGTCAAACTGTGACGCTGTTCTTATAACAAAGCCAAGCATCTTATGTGCCAACTTGCATTACTTAATATATGCACGTGAAAATCCAATTTACTATCCAAGATTATGCCTAAATCTTTAATGTCATATACTTTTTCCATAGGAACGTCGAACTAATTATAATTATAGTTATAGGTCTTAATTTACGCGTAAAAGTGATAACTTTGCATTTGAGATTGTTCAAGGGAAGATGGTTGTCTTGACTCCATTGAGACACAGTATCAATATCTCTGCAAATTCACAGCATCCATGTGGGTTTCAATGCCCAGACACAACTTCAGGTCGTCAGCGAATAGAAGACATTCGGAAACAGAAATCATTCCGGGCAAGTCATTGATAAAGACCAGGAAAAGAGTCGGTCCTAGGGTACTACCCTGACTTACTCCCGATCTCGTAAAGTAGTCACTGGAATCGTAGCCATTCAAATGAACATACTGAGATCGATCCTTCAAATAACATGCGAAGAGTTGAAGAAGCTTTGGTGTGAAACCTATTATCGCCAACTTCTGCAGGAGTTTGTCGTTATCGACTAGATCAAACGCCTTCTTAAAATCAAAGTAGGCTGCGTCCACCTGCTTACTGCAGTTCATTTGTGAGTGAACATAGTCCACATGCGCAACTAGATTTGTGGTGGTGGAACGTGATCGACGGAATCCATGCTGGCTACTGTGCAATAGATGACGGATCTGGTTATTAATGTTGTCAGTCAAAAATTGACAAAACCGCGATCGGTCAAAAGAACGAAATATCTGCTCCTCCGCCTGCTTTCGGTACGGGAGTTTTAACAGATTAATACCATCAATGATCAAACTGCATCTAAAACCAAACCAAATAAAAAACTGATAAATTCGATTTACTAAATTACCTTGTTTCCGTATATTTTGTAACGGTGTTGAATTTCAATGCTATTTACAACATAGTACCACCTACCACAGAAAAAATAATAGTTTTTATGAGTATACAGAAGTTAAGCTTCATACAGTGCGCACTCGAGCAACGCACACATAGACATCTCTCACGGGCACGAAATCGGAACGGAACACGCTGGAACAGTTCGAGTTCGAGCATTATTAGTTAAGTTTTTAACTTATTAAACAGTTATGCTCGTACAAAATGTATCCGGAATGTCCCCGGCAGGAAAAAAATCGAACCGAAACTGAATCCGACACAGAGCAGAGCGTTGCGAGCGTGCAGAGCGTTGCACACGGGCGCAGCGGTCTTAGGGGGCGCCGAGCGCCACTCGCTACTTAGTACCAATTCCATTTAGACCACGCGCTTACTAGGGGGCGCTATGTTTGCACACGGGCGCTACATGGGCTAGAGACGCCTCTGACTGACACGTGGTCCGGTTGGATCTGGAGAGAAATTTATTTCGTCGGCCGCTAGAACTTGCGCTTACAGATTAATATGCTTGTGCTAAACAGTCGTGTGTAGGTACCAGATGGAAACGCTAACTGTAGCTGAGATTTTGTGTCTAACTGTGGCCGTTAATAACAAAAGGTAAAATAAAAAATGGAAATTGAAAAAAAATTGGGTTCATCCCTTTCATATAGCTCACGGAACTGAAGGTGTATTCTACTAATCTTATCCGAAATTTAGATTTTTAATAATATTTTTTCGAATTCTAATTTATTGAACTGTAATATCTTGTTAGAGGCAGGATTGAAAAGACACCTGTAATACGAGAACCGATTGGAGTAGAAGAAAGGCTAACAGTTGCAATTTGGTAAGTTCATAAATCAAACACATTGATATTTTGTAAACTTATGCAATTATTAATAAACTTAGACTATACTTATTTTGTTATTATTACATGTTACTTACGAATACTTTTTATTGTGATTTCTACGTTTCAGAAAATCTAATATCTAAAGTAAGTCTATTCGCTTTGAGAAGTGTTAAAATTTACTCAGAGTTATTTTCAACCTTGAACTCTATTAATTCAGAAAATGAATTGTCATAGGAGTTTGTTTCTGTTTCATCAGTTCCTACGTTTGCAGCGCTGAATCGGGTATTGGGATATTGCTTTTCTGTGTTATTTGACAAAATGTATTCTGCTTCATTACTTCTATAACCACAAGTTGTATTAGTAGGGATTAGAGTGGAGCTTATATTACTTAATGGAGAATTTGGATGGGTAGGAGTGCGACTGCGGTTTACTGTACTTGCTGAGGAATGAGCAGGCATTGGTGCATAGGTGGTTCTGGTATTTGAATTGAATCGCACATTTTATACAAAGTTTGGTTTAAAGTCATTATCTATTGTAGGGGACTGTGGACCACAGTTCTTTATCGATCTGAGAAGCTGCATTACTCCAATTTTAAAGTCGACCTTTTGATTTCCTGTTAATTCTTTGAAATCAGGCAATAAACTTTTAAAAAACATGAGGTCTGGATCATCGTCTTTAGGCAGATGTGATAAAGCGAGATTGTATTTATTTTCCAAAGCTTTCATAATGGCAGTCTCAAAAACATTTAGTTTTGCAGGAGTTTCTACTGGGCGAGGAGGTTCAGGTGTCAGAGGGATGGTGCTGGACGTCGTTGGCGTTGTGAGGGTCGTTGTTGTAGTTACTGTTTCATTGTGGGGTTCTTGTTTAATTTCTTCGTAGTTTCCACTGTCAATAAAACAATATTTATATTATATAAAATCTTCTTTTTTAAATACTGTTTGTTATACTAAAATATGTTTGAGAAGTAGGTACCTAGTTGTTTTTAGCGAATGTGCTATAAATGCGTTGCTCGCGTGTATTACGTAGTACAAATTATCTGTGCACTGCTGTAAGTCGCGCATGCGCAACTTACCTACCTAATACCATTAATCTTTGTTTGTGTATACCCAGCATAGAAGTGGAAACAAGTGATGCGCGCGCTTTTGCAAGAGTTGTGCTAAACAATGAGCACTAACAGCTGCAGTAATAAAGTATTCGCGTCTCATTCGCTAGATCTAAACGAACCCCAATTCCATAGGATAAATAACTAGCGTCAATAGCTAATATTCTTTTGTACTTACTCTTTATGTTCAAAAACTGGTCGCAAAAATTCTAACATATCTGAGAAAACGTATTTTTTCCTCTTTTTCACAGGTTGGCCAGTGCTTACGTTCTTCTGTATCTGTTTCTCTTTTTTGTAATAGTCTCGGATATTGTTCCATTTCTTTTTAATTTCATTTACTAAAAAATTAAATTGTTTCTGTAATTTGGCAACAGGTCTCAACTTACCGCTACATCTCACAACTTACACATTTCTAAACAAACAATCAGAATTATTATCGTTGACGAAACTTGTAAGGCAATTTGGGACACATTACAACCACAAGAAATCGGCCCTCCTTTAGCTGAGGTGTGGAAAAATATGTCAAGGTACTTAGTACACAAGAATCAGTTTCCGAATTGTGTTAAAGCTATTAAAGGAAAACATACCAGATAGAGAGAACATATCCCCGACCGGATCAAAAAATACAATGCATTTGTTTTTTTGCCGTCTTCGATGCCGAATATAGATTTAGTGCTTTCGATGTAGGGACATACGGAAGATAATGGATTCTGCCCTTTTAGGAGAAAGTACTTAAAAAAAAAAAATCAACTTAATATACCTAAACCAGAGATGATAGAATGTCCGAGCAAAAAAGAGTACTTAATTATAGATTAACTGTAGCAAGACGCTTCGCAGAATGCGCTTTTTACACGACTATGTTGTTACAACCGGAATGACTATGTTGACAGACACGATCACTATGTTGTTACACCCTCAAAGTTACGGAAGCTGCTTGAGTTTTGTACACAATTTTGTTAGGTTAGGCCAGAAATGGTTTTAATTAAATTGTTATGTATGTGTTTATGGACCAATAAAAAATTTCTATTCTATTCTATTCTATTCTAATTATGAGGACACCTATACATATTCCTTTAGTGATACTGATAATGACGTCTTAGATTTGGGTAGACAATACAGGGTAACATTTCAAGGTAACTAGTACCAAATTTTAAAAATAAGGTCTACAGAACAATATAACTAATTTATCGTAATTAATTTCAGTCGTCGTATTTCTGGAGTAAAATATACTTAAACTTTTCTAAAAAAACAAGAAAACGCGAGATGCGCCGTCATTCATTCAGAAATCAAAGGCGTACGCCGACGCCGCTCCAACAAGAACCTCATGCAGTGCACATACGGCGCAATTTAATCGAGTAATCGTAAATTTTCTACGTATTCTATTTTTCAAATGCAGAAAAGAAGAAGTAAAAATGAAAAAAAAAAAGTTTGTTTTGTACGTAGATCGATTTAGTTACTGATTAAAAAATCCCTGAAAAATTGGCATTACCGTGAAATGTAACCCTGTATACACTAAATGCTAACGCAATTCGAAAAATAATTGCGGAACACTTTATAACTCCCAGCGGAGAAGTTTCGTGGCAATATAGACAAGCTGATAAGCTGCGAGATGTAAATTGAATTAAGATAAAGTCACATAAAACTAATTATAATATTATGTATGAGCAACAAATATTGTAAAGAAAAATAACATAACTTTTTTAGCGACTGTACCTACATAAATAAATCGTTAGTATAAAATATTTTGTATGCTGTCCATACACTTAATAAGAATTAAATTAGAAGAATAAAAAAATACATTTTACTTTATAAAAATCGCATTATCTTTAAATTAAACTTTCATAAGTTTAATCCTAAGTTAAAAGGTTATGTTAGTTTAAATTCTTTTTAATTTATCTCAATCGGGACAACATCAGTATTAACCTATACTTGTTGTTATAAAAACTTAGTAACTTATACTTAATTAAGTAAAGTACCTATACTTACATTTAATGTTCTTTTCGTCCTGGTTTAATGTGTTCCAATCATCAATAAGTTCTTGACATACGTTGTTCCACGATAAATCTTTT
Organism: Anania hortulata; assembly: GCA_963576865.1. NCBI lineage: Eukaryota > Metazoa > Arthropoda > Insecta > Lepidoptera > Crambidae > Anania > Anania hortulata. The sequence goes on from OY756400.1 coordinate 8,509,594, forward strand.
ACATTTTTGTTGTGATATTCATGCAAATGTGTGTTCCAAATGCACGGATAGCTCTCTATTACCATAATCAAACGTTTGGAATCAACCATTATGCGTCCTCTCTTGTGCGACTCTCTCGTAACACTGAATTCGTCCGGAAGCGGCCGGACGGAACGGAGTCGATTTACGTGTCGTGTGGTCACTGGCAGTGAGAAAAAACGGCTCGGAGAAACCGAAGTATTGTCCGAAAGCTTTTGGGTAAAAATCTGAATCGGATCGTAATTATATAACAACAATTAAACATGCATGCAATTTTTTATGTCTTAATAAAATAAGCAGCAAATTAATTAATCAGACAAATGGATCTACGTCTCTTGCTATTTACTATTAACTACTTATATCTAGAACATATAATTTTCATAATGTTAAAGTAAAATATTGATTCATTTTTAGGAAAAATTCTAAACATGCATGTAAATAAAGAAAATAATAGATAAACTACTAATTTTAAAAATGAATATCTATCTATTCCTTGACTTTTTTCTTTCTTGTCCTTTTTCCTTCGCTAGCACTCTTGGGAAGACTTATACTCTACGCCTGCTTCGTTTACAAAATATATGTCTTTTTCTGAAGGTTGTGACTGAAAAATACAGAGCATTTGAAACCGGAGTCGGCAGATCATTCCATATTTAGGACGGCATATAGCGGCAAACTTAAAGCAACCCTTAGTTCTAGCAAGGGAATATTCAGGAAGTTTAAAAGATAAATTTCTTAGTCGCAATCGTGACATATTTAGCTCTAGGCTTTAATAATCCGTATATATATAAATTTAAACAATTTATTTAATATATATATTTAAAAATGACTGCACAAAACAGGCATATTTTAGTGTCTGAAAGTTTTGCATGTTTTACAATCTAAACCTGAGCTCCGGAAAAATGAGACTTCTCTTATGGATGCTATAACCGAAGCGCATACATGCTTTTTAGACTCTCTGTATGCGCAGCGCAGTTTTTTGATACAAGCAAGGTCCATACACAACATCACAGTATTGAAGGTGCGACTACGGTTGCCAACCCTACTAAATAATATAGTATCCTATCTATCTATCCTACTATATAAGGGGATCAAATACTATATTTAAAATATATATATACTAGGCGAAACTACTATATTTTGCGTAAAGCCCGCTCTGCTAACCCCGAGGATCGCGCGCGAATTGTAAAATATTCGTTAAAAATATAAATATTTTAACCACATTCTTAAAAAAAAAAGCAATAGATCTACTATATTTTTAGAGCGAACAGCTTCGAAAATACTATATTTGATAGAGAAAAAGTTGGTAACCCTAGGAGCGACAGTACAAGTTATTTACACAAAGAGAGCAACACTATTGTAGTCGATGCAGAATCAATCATGTTTCTCGAGACGAACTTTTAAACCTCCGTAGCCGAGAGGCGAGCATACCGGACTTGGTGTCGCTATCTCTGAGTTTCCGGGTTCGATTTCCGGTCGGTCAATGTAGGAAAATAACTTTTGTATATTGTCTCGGGTCTGGGTGTTGTGGTATCGTCGTTGTTTCTGATTACTGTAACACAAGTGCTTAAGCTACTTAAGAGAAAATTAAATGTATGTGATTTTGTCCAATATTAATTTCTTTTATTTATTTATTAGATGTTATAATACAGCCACTTCTAGTGTATTCAAGTTATATGGTAATATCATAGTTTTATGACGTCATAATACCAGCAATACCATACCAGACACAAGAAACGTGGCATTTTCATGCTTTTCTAAAAATGTCAATGAGAAGACTCGAGGCGAGGACCATATTGTTCGAACTCCGGACTACAAAGTCGTAGGTCTCCATTTTTAACCGACTTCAAAAAAGGAGGAGGTTCTCAATTCGTCAGTATCTTTGTTTTTTTATTTTTTTTATTTTTTTTTATGTATGTTCAGCGATCATTCGTTACCAGGTTAACCGATTTCGATACTTCTTTTTTTGTTCGAAAGGGAATACTTTCGGATTGGTCCCATATAAATTTGATCAAGTTCTGATGATGGGATCTATAAGAAAATCATCAAACATTGCATGAACTCTATACCGGGCAGACTGATTTTGTACCTATGTTGCCCAATATCTTCGGCATTTGTGAACCGATTTTGATGATTCTTTCTTTATCAAATAGCTTATACTTTAAAGATGGTATACTGAATTTTTTTTTGAAAAATTTTACCTCTAAGTTTGGAAAAATAAGGGATGAAATCGGTGTTCAGCCGTTAACTTATGTTTGCACTCAAATGATTCGTTTTGTTGAGGATTATCACTGTATGTATATAAATTTTATAAAAAAAAAGTAAACCGACTTCAAAAAACTGAAAAGCTAAAAATAATATCAACACATAAGTACCTAATCAGTTACTTTTGGAGTCGGTGCAATCCGATGAGAGTTTGAATGTTTTCGTTTGCACCGACTCCAAAAGTAACTGATTAGGTACTTATGTGTTGATATTATTTTTAGCTTTTCAGTTTTTTGAAGTCGGTTTACTTTTTTTTTATAAAATTTATATATCGAGTCTAAAAAAGGCAAGATATTGAAAATTTTTTTTTTTTTTTTGGACAACATCACATAGGTACATTGCTCTGATTCTGTGGTAAGTAGCCAAAGCACTTGTGTTACAGAAATCAGAAACAACGACGGTACCACAACACCCAGACCCGAGACAATACAGAAAAGTTATTTTTCTACATTGACCCGACCGGGAATCGAACCCGGAACCTCAGAGATAGCGACACCAAGTCCGGTATGCTCGCCTCTCGGCTACGGAGATCGTCGTACAATGATCTCACTCACTCTGTATCAATCAATCAGTAATACAGATTTTTAAAAAAACTCACCAGCTGCAAAATCCTGATTCGTTTATAATGCATTATGTATCCAGTAATTAACTTAAATTGATTAGTAATCTATTGTGAGAGAAATTAACGTTTGAAAACGTTGAATAAGGTTTTGTATCTAAGTCATAGATGCCATAAAATATAGCAGTATAAATATGTCTCTTCGTTAAGTATACAGGGTTATTTGTAAAAGATCGACAACCCCCTGATTCTGGTTCAAAAAGTTGTGATAAAGTTATTTAACCCTTTACCTGTCGATCAGTAGGCACGAAAGCAAAACTATTGAGTGTGCTAGTTACCGGCTGGACGGGTAAGGGTTAATAGGGTCTTTGTTTTATACGCATAAATATTTGCTATGACAACAAACATTGCTCTGATTCTAAGGTAAGTAGCTAAAGCACTTATGTTATAAAAACACCCAGACCCGAGACAAGATAGAAAAGTTAGTTTTCTACATTGACCCGACTGAGAATCGAACCCAGGACCTCAGAGATAGCGAACGCCAAGTCTCTCGGCTACGTCATCGAAATAAAGATTTCGTAATTGTGTTAAACTCTTTAGTTTTAACTGTAATTTAATTGTTTGTACACTTGTCTCTGACTGAACCATGGACAAATAAACATCTCACGTTAAATTAATAACCATTAGAAGTCCATAGCTAGACATACCCCCTCTATTTTTTAATATTAAAAACTTATTTAATTCCGTTTGCTAACCAAGTGAATCGCACCATATTACGATTTTAGGATTATTTAGTTAAATCGATAGTAACTACGGATATTGTAAAGAAGAAATTCATTGCTTAAGTTGGCGGTCATGTCCTGTATTTTTTAAATATAACAATTACCTACATATTGTTAAAAAGTTATTTTTTATTAATATTTTTTATTATATTTAATATTTGCGTATAAGCAAGGTAATTAAAGGTCTAAATGTTGCGAGTGCACATATAAAGCTTTCTTAAATAGCATGAAATGGACAAACTAATTATAACTTAAATTTACACATTTAATCAAAACATCGCAAACAAAATATATTTAACTACATTACCTAATTAAAATGTTTATTTTAATCCGACGACCTCCGTAACCGAGAGGCGAGAATACCGGACTTAATGATGTCCCGGGTTCGATTCCTGGTCGGCCAATGTAGGAAAATATCTTTTCTATCTTGTCTCGGGTCTGGGTGTTGTGGTACCGTCGTTGTTTCTGATTTCTGTACCACAAGTGCTTTGGCTACTTACCAAAGGATCAGAGCAATGTATGTGATGATGTCCAATATTTAATTTTTAATGACAAATAAAACATGTAGTCAATTCGAACTCCGTTTAGAATAAGTATCTGCGTTCCATAAAATGTTTCTTTTAAAGTTTTTGTTCATTAAGCCACTTGTAAAATTAATAAGTATGACGTTTCTCTTAATAAATTTTGACACGAGTGCCTAAATGTTTAGTGATTTGAACTTTAAAAGTCAATCTTAAAGGTAACATTAAACGTCCAAAGTGTCAAACATCAACATCGCAACTTGAAATACTTTTTATCAAATCAGTATGAGCTTCTAAGCAGTTGTGATTATTATTTTTGGTTATAATTTTATTATAACCAAAATTTATGATATGATAATTTAATTGAGTAGGTAAGGTTATTATCTAAGGTAAGGTATGAGTAGGTAGGTAGTAGGCATGCTTCGGTAATGTAAGGTCATTATAATATTTTAGTAGGTATAGCACGAGTTGCGCAGTTGTAAGTTTTTTTTTCTTGAGATAATGAGATGACGACTTAAGGAAAGTTTTTGTATTTGAGCAGTAAAATAACGCTTAACATTAAGTTAATTGATAAAATAGGACTTTGGAAGGGTTTAAAAGGCTAACAGGTGATAAAATGTTATGATAGTTATGTTTGGACAAATAATTAAAAAAATACTTATAACTTTTTTATAGGAATGCTCAAAGAACAAAATCCTAAATTCCTAATAAATTTCCAGAGTTGCGTACGCAGTAACAAGCTAAAACACACACTAAACTAGTTCCGTAATGACAGAGCGCAGATATTAATGTCACATAATAGTGAAACCGGTTCCTTTTCTACGGAAGTACTTAGTTTACCTTTAGTGTCAAAATTTTTTTGTAAATTGTGTTAAATTTATTAATATCTAAGGTGCTTGTGGCTTAGTGGCAGCAGCGCTTTGGTAGTGGTTACCAAAGTTAAGCCACATACGCCGTGGTTGTGAGTGGATGGGTGACTATTCCAACCATATTCAGTGACATTCATCACAAGCATCTCCGTGCTTCGGATGGCACGTTAAAAGTTGGTGCCGGCTAATATCGCTTGATACTAGTCGTGAAGCCTAGTCATCTGACAGTAAGGTTAAGTCACTGGCCTTACAGCACCCCTCTACTAATACGCACTGGGCCCGCGTGGTGGATTACGGCCCAAACCACCTTATAGTTGAGGTGAGGCCTGTGGCCTGCAGTAGTAGGACGTATATGTTATATAGCCATACTATACTTCACTTTTTTATGAATAATTTGCTGTCAAAATGAAGATTCATTATCATATTTTGAGGATATGGTGAATTTAAGACTATTTGACGATAAAAGTATAGTATAATAATATATATATTAGTAAGTAAGTATAAGTATATAAGTATAATATATAAGTAGGTAAGTATAGTACCATAATAGTCAATTAAAATTTTCTTCTTCAGCTATACGGTCAATCCCGGTTGCGTCCAAAGCTATTGCTTTGGAGCCCAGGGCCCCTTTGTTTGATTTACTCCTGCACTTCGCGCGGTCTTTAGCGTCTCTAGTTGTGAGATCTTTGGCACGCATGTCAGCCCTCACGACGTCAAGCCAGCATTTCTTGGTTCTACCTCTTTTGCCAGGACCTGGCGGTGGCGGCATGGCCAGACATTTGTTTCCTACTTAGCTTACCGGTTTCCGCAAAACATGGCCGTACCAGCGTAGGCGACTCTCCTGCAGTTTGTCTTGTTTTGTTTGTCAATTAAAGTATATTTTATTTTAATACTATTTATTTTGTGTTATTCAGTAATTTTGCTATAGAAATAAGTAGATAACGTTAACAAATTAAATAGATTATTCTAAATGTACAGTCAACATCAAAAGTACCTATCTGAAATTTCCAAAAAAATCTCATTGCAAAACATATCACATAGTTTAACAAAATAAGGATTACACAAAAGTCAAGAAGAATAAGTTAAAGATGTCAGGTTATTATGACATTTATAAGAGTCAGTTGTTTTGAAAAATTAATTTTCGATCAGCTACTTTTGATGCTGTCTGTATCTAAAACCTAGTCAAATAAATGCAAAATTTTTGTTATTTAGTAATATTGCTATAGAAATAAGTAGATATATTCGGCCAGCCCGCCGCCCGAAGCGGCGTATGCCAGTGGGCTGTCGCTCGGCTCGCACGACAGTCGCGGTCACGTCGCGCGAGCGCATATTTGATTTTTTTTTTTTTTTTTTTTTTTTTTTTTGCTTTTGCAAATTGACCCGCAATGTCTTCTACTTAGCCTAAACGTCAATATAATAATGCGTATAAAAGATGTTGTTGGTTTACCGGTTGTCTGAATAAAACGAATAGTGAATCAGAGCTAACATTTTGTTAAATTTCACACCATATTGAAATATTTATTCTTCTTTAATTCCATGTCCATAATAAGTGGTAATAGTTAAAATAAAAATCCTTAATTAGTTATATTAGCCCAGAAACAATATTAAGAATAGGATAGGATAATGTTTACAAAGGAATACCTATACCCGTAGGAATCGAACACACGACATTCAGATGGAATTTATATGTTTACAGAATCAACGTTTGTAATGCTTAATCTACTTATTTTAATCATAAAACTAATAAATCAACTAGCTACAAAAACTTCTTAAGTGACAACCCCGTGCCGTCGTTCGCAGCTCGGTCATAAAACTGGGGCGCGCAAAGAAAATTCGTGGTTCGCGCGCGGTTTTAAGTTTCAATTTTGCTTGCAGGCGGGTAGCTCTGGCGAGTCTAGGTATATTTTTATACCTAAACCTGACTTTTGTTAGGAAGTGAGTCTTCTGTATGGTAGTACTATTAGGTATTCTGTGCCTCGGGTTCGATTCCCGGTTGGTCAATGGAGAAAAACTAACTTTTCTATATTGTCTCGGGTCTGGGTGTTGTGGGACCGTCCTTGTGTCTGATTTCTATACCACGAGTGCTTTACCATTGGATCAGAGAGCGATGTATGTGATGTTGTCTAATATGTTTATTTATACCTCTGTAATTAGATAGAGACTTTTGTAGTACAGTTCTAGTACCTTATTTAATTACCGTATTGTTCTGGATGAAATGTTTCGATGTTTTTAGGGTTCCGTACCCCGAAAGGAATAAAGAGCTCTTATAAGACTTCGTAGTCCGTCTGTATGTCGATATGTCTGATAAGACCCTTTTCATCTGGATCACGTATAGTTATCAAGTAAAAACTAATATCAAATACTTAGGTCTGCAATCTCTTGGAGCTGTGAAAAAATCAAACTCTAAGTCAACGCAATCAGAAGATACGGCTGGATGTGCATATTTTGGCACCCGCAAGGGATTCAAGACTAGGGTACTTACTTACCGTTGACCAAGAATCATGGATAAGGGGCAAAGATCCATGAAGTGTAGGCCCACCTCCAATAAAAAAGACTTGTATCTAAAATCGAATCCCCCGATTCCCTCGATAATAGAAATCATTAGGGAAGCCCTATGTTCAGCAGCGGACAACAGTCAGACGGCTGAAATGATGATGATGATGAAAGGAAAAAGTTCGATGACAAAAAAAAAACTGAAAAAGCGCCTAAAGTTTACGAGACTCGATTTCCGTTAAGGACGAACTATTACATACCTACCTACAAGTTTGTACGGAACCCCGGTCTCGGTGCGCTAGCCCGGCTCGAGCTTGGCCGGTTTTTTCATTTACGTCAAATTTGTAATAATGGTGCAATAAGAATCATCATCTTTCCAATCTTCAGCAATTATTAACAAATTCTGTTGTATTTCTGCCAAAATACTACGACACATTAATCGATATAAATTTTAGATTATAAAGTATCCATTACTTACGACACTAATTAAGCAAGTTCCGAAAATAATGTTCGTTTCAATCTGAAATTTAGACTAAGCCTTCATTTAGACTAAGTGAGTGAACTTAGGTATAGTTGACAAAGAAATTGGTTTACCGCCCAAAGGCTGAATATCACTTGCTAACTCATAACTGTAACTACTCATCTGGGCATCAGGAATGGGTCCAAAATACCTCAGATCCTAAAGACGAAAGTCTACAACCAGTGTGTGTTACCAGTGATGACATAAGGAACTGAAACGGGGCCTCTTAGATGGGCAATAAGAAAGCTCAAGGTCGCACAGCGTACTATGGAAAGGGCTCGGTATTTTTTGCGAGATCGAATCAGAAATGAGTAGATCCATAAACGAACAAAAGTCGCTGATAAAACTCAACGGTTTAGCAAGCTGAAGTGGCAAAGGGCGGGGCACATAGTACACAGAACTGACGGCCGATAGGGCAGAAAGGTTTTAGAATTTGGACTACGTACCGGCAAGCGAAGCGTATAACATCCACCCACAAGGGACAGAGGACCTGGGAAATGTTGCAGGAAGCCGCTAGATGCAGGCCGCTTCCAACTGGCTAAACTGGAAATCAGGCCATGATCAGCAGTGGACGTCCTATGGCTGAAATGATGATGATGATGAAATGTATAGCTATTAAACACTTGAGTATACAGGATACCAAGTAACTCAATCAAGGATAACCTTGTAACCAATTAATTTGAATGGAAAAACAAAAAAAATATATGATCATTTTTAAAAGTTATACCCAGAACAAAAGTTGTTCACTATCATGTACCTATAGAATATGTAGTTAAAAAGTTAAACTTGAGTTACGGAACACCCTGTATACGTGGTGAATTTTCGTTGTTTTTGGAGCCGACATCGAAATCTCAAAACACAAACACTTCGCAATACAGAAATGCCACATCAGCTGTAACATATTATTAGTATGGGGCCAATGCATGGGGCAGTTACTTTTTTTTTTTTTAAATCGTGGTTGGTTCCATACTAAAATAGATGCATTTAATCAGGTGAACATGACTTTTTCGGCTTCATAAACAACGAAAATTCACCGTGTACATATAATATACTCAAGTATATACATTTGCTTACCGTTAAATAAGTATCACATATTATGGTAGTACCTTCATAGTAATAGAAAGTCACCGTGTAGGTACGAGTATATGTGAAAAGATCCGCACAATATATTTAGAAAAAGCCGTCGGTTAATTTGGTATTCATTTTGGAAAAATATAGCCTGTAACACGCTGATCAAATGTTTACAGTCACTTATAAGTGTGGCGTTTCTGAACGCACACAATTTCGCGCCAAAAGAAAACTGTCGAAAAAAAAGCGCGGGAACCTTTGATCACGAAAGGCGCCTAAATTTAATTTAATTTCTAATTGTTATAAAAAATTGCCTATTTCTTTGTAAATATAGTTGAAGTTGTAAATATAGTTGCTAGTGAAACGAACTAATAGAGTGAACGAAAATGGGGGGTCGAAAACGGAAAAAAAACGATCCGCCCGATAATCAAGCACCACTGATGGAGACATCCTCAGACTCTGATGAAGACAGCGTTAAAAAATATCAGGTGTTTAAGGTCCCAGGATACACACGAAAGTACCCAGAAAATAGTGCAAAGACTGAATATATAGTGTTCCTGTCCCACCAAGATGAAAAAATGTTTAATGATAAAGACCGATTGGCCATTTCACACGCCATACGCAAATATTGCGTCACTGGCATACTGCATTTAAAATCCATTAACAAACATAAAATTGGAATCACATTCGACTTATCCAATAACGCAAATGTTTTTCTTCAAAATAAAAAACTACTGGATGAACTGGGTTTAAAAGCCACAATACCGGCAATCGACACTGAGGTGACTGGGGTCCTTACCGCAGTCCCTACAGATCTATCAAATAAAATGATTTCGACATTAATAGGAAGCTCACGAAATATTATTCAAGTGAGGCGCTTCATGCGTCGTGTGCGGAGTGATTGTGGTGCTGTCTCGTACCAGCCCACTCAAACAGTCGCCGTGACCTTCGCCTCCACTGAGTTACCGCAGTACGTATACCTCGACTCCTGGAGGCACGAGGTAAGCGTATACGTTCCCCCCGTTAAACAGTGTCTACACTGTCTGAAGTTTGGGCATATAGCAAAATACTGTAGAAATGCCGAGGTATGCTCGATATGCTCACTGGATCACAACTACAAAACATGTAAGCAAGACCCTAAAGACGCAAAATGCTCCAATTGTGGTGGTAATCATGTAGCCATTTCAAACACTTGTCCCCAAAAAAAACTAAAAATTGAAGAAAATAAAGTTAAGTCCAGAGCTACTAAGTATTCAGATTTATTTAATGAAAACTCATTTCCACAATTAACTATGCGTAATATTGAAACTCAAATACAAAATTTAACAAAATCAGACTTTTTTATGAACATGTTAACAAACGCTATCACAAAAATTGTTTTAAATCAAAAAGATATTCCAATTAATTCATCTTCCATAAAAGAAATTCTTCAACAAACATTCAGAAATAGTTCTTCCTCTCCTAATAATGGATCTTAACATCTTGCAGTGGAATGCTCAGAGTATTTCCAGTAACAAGCTTCTATTAACTCAACATCTTTATGATCACAACATTCATGTAGCAATTATATCAGAAACTTGGTTGACTCCTATTAAAGATTTTAACATAAAAGGTTTTAAAATAGAAAGAAATGATATTGGTAACAAACATAATGGCGTAGCTATTTTAATACATAATAGTTTACATTATAAAAAAATTCATACATATTCTGATAATTCTTTACAAAATATTTGTGTAAGAATTACTGTAAATAATAAAGAAATAAGTATTGTCAGTTTTTATTGTCCAACTAATTGCACTCCAACTTTTAATAAACATAAATTCGAATCATTAATAAAATCAGTGCCTGAACCGATGATATTCGCTGGCGATTTTAATGCCCATCACACATCTTGGGGGTGTAATTCAGTAAACCTACGAGGTAGGGATATTTTGGAGATTGTCGATGATAATAATTTGGTTTTATTGAATAGCGGTGAAGTGACAACAGTTGGTTCTTTGACATGGCGTCCAAATGCCTTAGATTTGTCGTTTGTTTCTTCATCATTAGCTTTATCTTGTGATTGGTCTGTGCATGATGATCCCCTTGGCAGCTACCACCTTCCTGTACATATTAAAGTTTTTGTAAATAATAGTCTTGCAAATAATCAAAGTAACATACAATTGCCCATCTACCCTAACTATAAAATGGTAGATTGGAAATTGTATGAACAAAATGTAGATTTAGAATTATCTAACTTTGAGGTTCAAAACTTTGCTCCGTTGAATGCTTATACTGAGTTTTGTGAAATTTTGCATTCTGCAATCGTTAGATGTCTTCCTTGTCATAATACGCCGGTCTCCTTTCCTACAAATCCGTCAGTCCTTAACTCCACTCGTACTAAGTTAGTTAAAAACCCTCCGATCCCGTGGTGGAATAAAAAGTGTTCAGAAGCAGTTCAAAATTCTAAGTCAGCTTATCTTTATTTCAAAAACAATCCATCTGATGAAGCATACATAGAATTTAAAAGATTACAAGCGCTCAAAAAACTTACTTTGAAAACAGAAAGAACAAATAGTTGGGTCGATCTGTGTAGCTCTTTTAATCGTTGTACGCCTCTTTCGAGAATCTGGAAATACATGCGAAAATTTAATAAAACATATTCTTGTAGCAATAATGATGATAGCTGGGTCCAAGATTTTCTGAAAAAGTATACTCCAGACTTTGTAAACAATAATAAATCAAATTTTCCCCTTCCCAGTGAGACAAATTCTGTAAATAGTTTTTTAACCAAACCTTTTACTTTAAAAGAGTTAATGTCTGCTATCTACTCCAGAAAAGATAGTGCCTTTGGTCTGGATGGTATCCCTTATATTATGTTGAAAAAGCTTAATGAAAGAGGTATGTACATTTTTCTTAAAGTATTAAATAATTTGTGGTTGAATAATGATATCCCTCATTCATGGAAGTCTGATTGTTTAGTCCCTATTTTGAAACCTGATAAGATACGATCAAATCCAGATTCCTACCGTCCTATTGCTCTAACATCTTGTGTTGGTAAGGTTTTTGAGCAATTACTAAAACAAAGATTAGATTTTTATATAGAAAAAAATAACATATTACCTGCAAATCAATTTGGTTTTCGAAGAGGAACGTCGGCTCGTGAAAGCATTTGTCAACTACAGCTTGATATACAAAATAGCTTAACAAATAAGAATTATTTAATGTCAGTATTCTTTGATGTTGCTGGAGCTTTTAATAGTGTTAATATTGATGTACTTTGTTCTGAATTACTGTCTGTTGGAATTCCAAACAAAATAGTTCACTGGGTCCAAAAATTTTTATCTGAAAGGGAAGTTTATGTTAAGTATAATGGTAAGTTATATGGTCCAAGATTTGCGTCTACAGGTGTTTGTCAAGGAGGCATACTCTCTCCATTAATTTTTATTCTATATATCAGACGTTTGAATTTTATTTTAGGTTCAAAAGTAAAAAATCTTCAATTTGCCGATGACTTGGTAGTTTATGCAACTGGAAAAAAAATTAAACATATTTCAAACATTCTTAATAAGTCTTTGGAAGGGTTATGTACATACTTTTCTTATTTGAATCTTGACATAAATGCACTAAAATCAAAATTGGTAGTATTTGGTAAATCTAGTAATTTCATTCCCCCTGTGTATTATGATAAAGTTTCTATTCCTGCTTCTCATGAAGCTAAGTTTTTAGGTGTTACCTTTACCCATAATGTTTCTTGGAAAAAATATATCGAATTAATAAGTTCAAGAGCTAATAAAGCTTTTAATATCTTAAAATCATTATGTAGTACATCCTGGGGAGCTGATCCCAAAATATTGTTGCTTCTGTATAAATCTCTGATTCGTAGTCACTTTGAATATGGTTTTCTATGTTTTGCTGGGGATAACAGACTGGTTGATATCTTAGATAAAATTCAAAATAAAAGCTTAAGACTCATTACTGGAGCATTTAAAAGTACTCCCATCAATACAATGCAAGTTGAGTGCAATCTTCCTCCATTAAGTATAAGGTTTTCATATTTGAAAGAAAGATTCATATTAAAACTATATAATAAAAGTAACAATCATTTGTTTTTAAACATGAAACACTCCCTACAATCCATTCGTAACCCTCCTTATATCCTTCAAGATTTTCCTCAATATTTAAATTTCCTTGAAACTCTTCAAATCTATAGATCATCACTTCTTCCATGTTATCAGGGAGACTTTAACAGTAAATTTCCTGCAATTAATATCATGATAGATGATAAGTTATCCTCTAAAGAAGATGTTTATAGTAAATTTTCTGAGTTCAGGGACTATAGATTCCTGTACACTGATGGCTCAAAAACTGATTTTGCTGTCTCTTTTGCTATTTTTGATAGGTTTCTAAAGACTGGTACTGGGTATAAAATTAATTCTAACATAAGTATATTCACAGCTGAGGCTGTAGCTATTCTTGCTGCTTTGAAACATATTAAACTTAAAAATGATGGATTTTGTGATTGGATAATAATTAGTGATAGCATGAGTGTTCTTAAAAACCTTGAAAACAACAAATTCCATGCTAACACAAATTATTTGATTCCTTTAATCAAAGAGTTTTGGCTAGACTTGTTAATAGTACACAATATCAAGGTTTCATTTATGTGGGTTCCTTCACATGTAGGTGTATTAGGAAATGAAAGGGCAGACTTTTTAGCCAGAACAATTACAAATTCTTCATCCTCTATCCCTGACTCGAGTAGTCTCCTTAATATTTCTGTTCCATGTACAGATATAATTCCTCTGTTAAAAAAAAGGGCCACTGACATATGGAAAAGGCATTGGAACTACACCATTCAAACTCAAAATAAAGGTTTATGGTATGCCACTTTTAATGTACCAATTGGTACTGCTCCCTGGTTCTGCAAAAATAATACTTACATCAACAGGAAATTTTACTCAACTATTTTAAGGCTTCGTTTTGGTCACTGTAATTTAAATTTCCATCTCTTCCGCCTGAAAATGGTAAGCAGTTCTCATTGCGACTATTGTAATATCCAAACAGAGCAGTCATTATCCCACATATTTTTCAGCTGCTCATCCTTTGGCATTCAGCGCCTTGTGCTGATGGATGAGCTTATGGAAATATATGATAGTCCTGATTCGGTACCGCGCTCCATCCAGGCTCTTCTTGTAAATAGTTTAACTTATATACCTCTGTATAATTTTATTAATAATACAGTTGGGCAAATTTAGTTATTTAAAGCTTTGTGTATATATTTTATTTCTGCTTGTTTACTGTTTATATTTAATTTACTGTTTGGTTGTGTATGTTTTCAAACTAAAATTGTTTGTGATTGTTTGATGATGTGTTGTAAAATATGATGGTTTTAGACCAATTAATTTCCTCTTTGTTTTAGACGTTTTGTTTTGGTTGTTGTTTTCATTCAAGCAACAATGAACAAACAAATGACATGACATAATGTCACTCACTGGCATTGACTGACACTTGGCCATGGATTAGCACAATGCTAAATCCATGCAATCGGCTTATCTATCATCACGTCCATGCAAAGACGTTTGATTTGGACATTTAGGTTTATTGAATTGAACTAAACTAAACTCGGACTTGATAAAATAAATAAATTAAATGACTATAACTGATGACATTAACTAGATTTACTTCATAACGGGGGAAAAAAAAAAAAAAAACTGATGACTAGGCAGCATGGTCTCAGACCTTAGCCTGTTCCAATTGGAACGAAAAAAAAAAAAAAAAAAAAAAGAAAACTGTCACTTTTGAGAAAAAAAAAGCGCGGGAACTTCGAAGAGTAAAGGCGGGCTCCTTAAATTTTTTAACTTCAATAATTAAAAAAGTTGTTAAATTAAGAGTTTTAACCGCAATTAAGACGATGGGGAGGCGAGCAGGGAAAAAAAGAAAAAAAGAAGATGTTCCTGATCAGGATTCGGGGGGTCTCAACCGAGACTCTACCAGCACAACATCGGAGTCGGAGGACGAGGGAGAGCAGGAGAGTAACCATGCCCCATATTATGTTACCGACTATACTCGAATGTATCCAGAGGATTCAAATGCAACAGAGTTTGTCGTCTTTGTACAAGCAGTAGGCAGTGAGACACCAATAGGCAGCAGAGATCTTCTTTCCATTTCAAACTGCATAAGAAGATATAATAAGGGTATTAAGTACTTAAGGGCTCTCAATAAATACAAAATCGGCGTATATTTTGAAAAACCAGGATTGGCCAATGCATTCTTAATAAATAAAACATTTTTAAAAGAAAATAACTTTGCAGCCACAATACCAGCAACATCAACAGAAACAACTGGCATTATTCGTAATGTCCCAGTAAAGTACACAAATAAGAAAATATACACTCTTCTAAGCAGCACTAAGAAAATTATAAGCATCCGTCGTTTTTTCAGAAAAGTTGCTACAGCAAATGGTTTCGTCCGTCAGCCAACTCCAACAGTTGCCATCACATTCGCAGCAACCTCCCTGCCGGATTTTGTGGACCTCGAGGGATGGAGACATAACATCATGCAATATATACCACCGGTAAAGCAGTGTTATCGCTGCTTGAGGTATGGACACATTTCTAAATACTGCAAAAATGATGAGAGATGTTCAATCTGCAACAATAACCACAATTATAAAGACTGCACAATCACCAAAGAGAATGCTGTTTGCGCTCATTGTAATGGTAATCACATTAGTATTTCTGGTCAATGCCCCATCAAACAAAAGAAAATTCAAGAGAACAGAATTAAACACAAAGCACCCACTTATGCAAATCTGTTTGATAAGAAAAATTTCCCAGAACTAAAGACCACTGTTAAAGATTACAAAAAACCTCAAACCAACTTACTTGACATACTAAATACTGATGCATCAGCAATGAATCTTTTAATAGAAACTATAATTAAAATAATTACTTTGAACAAAACAAATGAGACAATAATTTCATCAAAAAATATTTTAGGTATTCTATCAGAAACTCTCAGTAAGAAAGAAAGGTTACTAAGTTCACAGAACAATATTTAAATATAATGCAATGGAATGCTCAGAGCATACTGAGCAGTCGCAATTTATTTCAAAAATATATTTATGATAACTACATAGATATAGCTTTAATATCAGAAACATGGCTCAAGCCTCACCAAAAATTTAAAATTAAAGGTTATCACATAGAACGAAATGACTGTGGAAATGAGCATAATGGGGTTGCTATTATAATTCATAAAAGCATTCAGTATGTCAGGCTCCCAACTTTTTTTGATAATTCTTTACAAAATCTAGCAATCCAGGTAACAATTAATAATAAGAAATACACAATAGTTTCAGTCTACTGTCCAAACAACAGCTCACCAAGATTTCACATTAAGAAGTTCACAGATCTAATAGATAGTTTACCAAAACCTATTTTTGTAGCTGGAGATTTCAATGCTCATCACACAATTTGGGGATGCAACTCCATAGACCCTCGAGGTAGAAATATATTTGATAATTTAGATGACTGTGACTTAGTACTGTTAAATGACCAACAAGTAACAACTGTAGGTTCACACAGTTGGAGACCGAATGGCTTGGATTTAACTATGGTAAGCTCTTGTTTGGCATTAAATTGTGACTGGAAAGTCTATGATGATCCTTTAGGTAGTTATCATTTACCCACCTTAACTTCAATGCAACTATTTGCTGTATGTACACCATTGCAAACATTTGTTGCTTCAGGAACTGATATTCCTGATCATCCCAACCTTCGATTAGTAAACTGGGAACACTATTCAGACACAGTCAATGAAATGTTAAATGATTTTCCGACTTTTAATTACAACAATCGTCCTCTTGAAGCATACAATTTTTTTTGTGACACTATCAAATCTGCTGTAAATATGTCAATGCCAAATTACAACAAAAATAATACCAATCGTTCCGTTTCACAAACGTCTCGTAGTAACTTTAAACATCTTTCGGTTCCTTGGTGGAATGAACGTTGCGCTAGCGCTGTACAAAACTCTAAAGAAGCTTTTATAAAGTTTAAAACTGACCCTTCGCCTGAAAATTATGTTAATTTTAAAAAATTACAGGCTTTAAAAAAACGCATAATTAACACTGAAAAAAGTGAGAACTGGAAAGAGTTCTGCTCAAATATTAATAGACTGACTCCAGTATCTCGAATTTGGAATACCCTGAGAAAGTTTAATAAAAGTAGCGATTCTAGGTTTCTACAGAATAATGAATGTCCACCTTGGGTTAATGAATTTTTAAGGAAATATACCCCAGATCATGTAGAAGCTCCACCTCCTAATAACTATAATACTTCAAGCAATAATACCTCAGCTAACAGTTACTTAACAGACATTTTTAGCTTATCTGAACTAGTCTCAGCTGTTAAGTCGCGAAAGGACACTACTTGCGGTTTAGATTATATTTCTTACAAGATGTTTAAAAAACTTACTAAAGATAATTTATCAAAATTGCTTTCTATTATTAACGGGTTATGGAAGAGTAATACAATCCCTGAAGAGTGGAAGGTGGACTGTTTAGTTCCAGTTTTAAAGCCAAGTAAAAATAAAGATAGTTCCGATTCATATCGTCCGATTGCACTCACGTCATGCGTAGGTAAAGTATTTGAGCAGTTATTAAAGCAACGTCTAGAGTTTTTCATTGAAAGCAATCACTTACTTCCTAACAATCAATTTGGTTTTAGACGTGGTCGTTCGGCTCGTGAGAGTTTGGGATGTTTATTTACAGATATACAAAAAGCTTTGACTGAAAATAAATATTTAGTATGTGTATTTTTTGATATTATAGGTGCCTTTAATAATGTAAATCTTTCAGTTTTATCAACTACGCTATTTTCTTTAGGAATTCCCAATAAAATTGTGACATGGTTGTACGAATTCTTAAATAAACGTAAGGTTTTTGTGAAGATAAACAATAAATTGTATGGACCTAGGCTGTCTTACAAAGGAGTCTGCCAAGGGGGTATTTTGAGCCCCTTGTTGTATATTTTATATATTTATAGATTAAATGAAATTTTAGGACCTGATCCTGACATAACAAATTTGCAATTTGCAGATGATTTAGCTATTTATACACAAGGTTCAAATCTTACAAATCTTATAGACAAATTGAATAGCGTGCTTGTTAAACTTCACTCGTATTTAACTTATTTGAACTTAGATGTAAATGCAAGCAAAAGCAAAGTTGTAGTTTTTAAGAAACGTAACATTCAATTGCCTATTTCTAACATAAAATATAATAATGAAGAGTTGCCAACAGAAATGTGTGCAAGATTTTTAGGTGTTATTTTCCAACAAAACTTCTCCTGGAAAATGTATGTCGACTGTCTCATAGAACGATCACTCAGAGCTACTAATATTCTTAAATCTCTAACTGGTACTCAATGGGGCGCTGACCCTAAAATACTGCTGGTATTATACAAATCTCTGGTGAGAAGCCATTTCGAATACGCTTTCTTTTGTTTTGCATCAGACAAAAAGCTCGTCGAGAAACTTAATAAAGTCCAAAATAAAAATTTACGCATTATCTTAGGTGCTATGAACACGTCACCGATTAATTCAATGCAAATTGAATGCAATTTGCCTCCATTAGATATACGGTTTGATTATCTCCGGAAAATATTTTTGATGAAATTATTGGTTGTAAATAATAGTATATTATTAAGAAAGTTATTTAATGCTAATTTCACTTCCTATTTAAATATAGCATTAAGAGATGTTAAAAAGTTAAAAGACGAAAACAATGTTCATACAAGTGATGAATTACCATGTTATAGTGGTCTTTATCAAAGTAAATTTTTTGAAATGAAGATTATTATTAATAAAAAACTGTTTTGTAAATATGTTGTACATAATGAACTTAATGATTGGGAAGGATACAGGCAGATTTATACGGATGGTGCAAAAACGGTAGAAAATGTTTCTATGGCATTTTATGATCCATGCTTAAAGACTGGTCATGGAATAAAATTACCTACCGTTACAAGTATATACACGGCCGAGGCATGTGCCATATTAGCTGCCTTACAGTACATAGAAAAATTTGACAGTCAAAAGTGGATTATTATATCAGATAGTATGAGCGTTTTAGAAGCACTGTCTAATCCATGCCACAATGCTAAAACAAATTACCTAATTATAAAAATCAAAGAAAAGTATGTCGAGCTAATTAATGAGGGTAAAGATATTATATTTTTTTTGGACTCCTTCGCATATAGGTGTGGCTGGCAATGAGCAAGCAGATTATTTTGCTAAACTTATAACAAATACTTCGGATCTAGTTCCTGCAAAGAATATTAAATTACCACATTCAGATTGCACTACTCTTATAAAAGAATCGTCACGGAGAGAATGGACAGAGCATTGGCAGGAAACTCTTCAAGCAAAAGGAACCTGGTATAGAGAAATAAATAATGATATAAGAGTGCCCTGGTTCTTTAAAGGAACTTTCAAGAACAGAAAATTTTACTCATTCGTCTCTCGGTTACGAATTGGGCATGGTCGTTTTAACGAACATCTGCATAGAATGAACATGATTACCTCCCCGTCATGCACATTTTGTAATGAACCAATTCAGTCTCTCCATCACATTTTCTTTGAGTGTTCTGAATTCTCACTTCAAAGACTTATCTTGATTGAAGATTTATTAGAAGTCTATAAAAGGCCTGAAGACATCCCGCGCCGTCTACAGGAACTTCTCAAGAATGAAGAAAACTATAAAGCCCTATATAATTTCATAATTTCAACTGTAGAAGAGCTTTAAACATTATTTGTGAAACGGTTGATGAACGTCTCTAAATTAAAAAAAATACATTGAAGATACATTTTAACATAAGACCTGGCTGTATGGCGAAAGCCTTTGCCTTTTCCAACCATCGAGGAAGGAAAGAATGGAACCAAAAAAAAAAAAAAAATGTCACTTTTGACAAGACAAGAAAATTTTGTTCACTACTGAAAACTGATGTTTTTGCTGTTGGTTGGTATTTTCGCATTTTACTGTGTTTGTAACATTATTAGTAACTATTGCTTACTGCAAAGTAAAATTACATAAACCTCGAAGAATTGCCTTTGATTGGGGACACCATCGGGAGGGGATCCCCGACCGATACCAAAGAATCCCAAAGTGGTGACCTGACATTGTATTGCATCTACACGCCGAGAGTTACAACAATCTCGCCTGCACGCATTGCCAAGATTGTGTCCCCTGCATCTACAAAGAAGAATCGCAACTATACGTATGTTTGTTTTTTTTTTACATCAAATTACAATGTTTTTGTAGTTTAAACATGAACCATGTATCAAAAACTGGCTATTGCTTATTTATAGTTTTATTATATTAGGTTTTTATTATCGTTGTTGTGACTATACACTTTCGATCGAAAGACGTATTTTTAAAGTGGTTTAATTCGGAAACACAAGAAATAAAGACGTGTTATTTAAATAAAGCCATGATTGACAAAGCACTACTCCATCAACGAGCTCCTCCTGGATAGTTTCACAAATTAACCTGAACAGTAGTTGTTGTGCAGAAGCTATTGACAAATATTTTTATTTGTGATTAATAATTATGACAAATTTCCTCTTTTCTTGACATTATTAAAAAAATAGAGCAATTTTGACCAGTGATTTAACGAAATGATATGGACATTAAATAATTTTTAGTAATAACGATATAATACAATTATATCGTCATTAATTAATTAACTTTATTTGGATTGATAAAAATGTTACGATATTAATGTCGTGGTTCCATGTTAGGTTTATATGTTAAATAATGTTGCATGCCTATATGAGAAAAAGTAGCAGATCCAAAACTATTTTTAAGATCACTGTATGATCTACATCTGAAAGTTTTAAAAAATATTTGAAAGCGCAAGTATCGTATGCGAATTCCTAGGAAATTGTGTATGGTTTATGGGATTTCGTATGCGAATGTAATTATAATCTTTTAAATGCCCCCAGCGTGTTTTTTGTGTATCATTCTTATAGCTTTCAACTTTGTAAACAAATTCTACTAACCCTAAATGGCGCAGTGTTATATGGCGACTCATATTGATCACATTGTATAGGTATATGGAACGTAATAATATGTTAATGTTGTTTGTTGTCATCCATTTGAACTACTTTCGGAAAATAACTTTGTAGTTACAAGTTACGTACTTACTTATAATAAATTATGAGTTGTATTTGAAGTAAGGCATTATTATATACATATGTATTGGAAATTAAGTCTGGAAATTATAAAGTCTTTTCTTTCGCATATACTTAGTACTTATGTGTAGGTAAATTTGTAATAAAATTTCTTGGGCTTACTATTTGTATCTGGCTGGTTTTGATGACATTACAAAGGTAACATTTTAAAAAAAGAAACGAATTTGTAAAATGTTGTTTCCAGCTATTTTTATTTAATTTGTTTTTCATTCTGTCAAAATGAGTGAATCTAAAAAAGAAATTCGATGAAATTACAAAAAAAATTAAAAAATGCAACGCAAGCCGCAATAAAAATTGTGACGTGTCAATAAAAGTAGCATAACGTTTTGGTTTAAGCGTTTTCAATCCGGGTGATGATGTCAAAGATGCACCTCGCTCTAGTCGCCCTGATACGGATAAAATGGACGCCATTTTTTAAAAACTGGAGCAAGTTTGGTTTATCAGTAGTTAAGCTGAAGAACCGGGAATTGACCACCAAACAGTTTTGACTCTTTTGAAAAAAGCTGGGTACCTACACAAAAAATCTCGATATTGGATATATTGATATAGGAAAGCTGAAAAAGTTAAGACCCCTATGTTTTAAATCTTACTAACTACCATTGACTTACATATTGCTTCGTATTTAAATCAATGCTTACTACAACACAATGCACAACTATTATTTACTTACAGGTAAATATCAAATACTTACCAATAGTAAGACATAAGTATTTATCACCACAAAATTACGACCGTTACAATTTTTGTTTCAATGGAAATGATTTAAGATTTTGGACAATTATTATTCAATATCTTGGCATGGCATAGTTATTACGATAAGGCCGAAACTACATTTGTATGAACAGCTGTCTATGACAGTTTTACACAATTTATTTATATTGTCCATAGAATACCAAAAATCAAGATAAAAAAATACTTTCTAAACTATTCGGTTTATTTCGGACGAAACTTGTGGAGTTAGAAGGTAGCCAAGGCCTAACAATGAACGCATAACAATATAAAATAGTTTTGTTAAGTATTACGTTTGTAAAATTTATAAATAGTTAAGTATTCCTTGTTAGCCCCAGTAGTCAAATTGTGAAGCTCCACTGACTATGAATGGACGAAGCCAGTGGTTGCGGAGCAACCGCTTGGTAGCGGGTTTGATTCCTGCAAGGGGTACTTAAATTTCACTTTTAAACGGTGTGTTTTTCTAACTATTTTAATTACAGATGTTTAAATGTGTTTAAGTATGATTCAAAGTTAAAGACAAAAATCATTTATTCAATTTAGTAGGATAGAAAATTGCCATTGACGTTTTACGTCAATAATAACATTATTGGCCCATATGGGGTCTGAACATATGTCCTTATTTTTTAATCCTACTAGTGCTTCGAGACAAGACACAGACAATCAGGCAAGTGCTGAGAAGAAACGCTGGAACAAACTCAGTCACCACTAGCTGCCACAAAAAATATAGGTAAAATCAAAATAAACAGGTAGGTACATCAGTTTAGTGCAGGCTGGACTGACCTAACATTATTTTTATCAAGATAGACTTGAATATTATATTTATCTAATTATTTTGAGAGACTGAGATCGATTATGATGGACTTACTTGGTCCATCATCATTCATCTTCCCTGTAGGCCAAATCTCATCGAATACAATCCATTATGCCCACACTTACTGGCCCATCACGATAACATCCACTGTAAGTTTACGCGAAGAGTTGGTCGCCCTTGAGTTGCCCTTGCCAGACGTCTTGCTTTTGGTGCTGCGTCCAGGTTTAGAGTCCTCTCAGAACACGTCCAACCGCCTAAAATTTCGCTTCTATTTCTCTCAAAACTCGGCTTTAAAAGACGGATCTGGCAACAGGCCCTGTAGTCAATAAACTATACAAGCTTAGCTTTTTAAAAATATATTTATTGCACACCACACAAAATAAACAAGATATTGGAAAAAAACGTTTTACTAAAAACAGAGACATCACGTATTTGCGTAAGATACAGGGTTACATTCCAAAGGGGTGCCAAATTTTTAGGAGTTGCTCAGAATTAGTAACTTAATAGTTCGATTAAGTTACTAATTCTCTAATGCACAGAACAAAACATTTTTTTTCTCATTAAGTAGTTATTCCTATCCACTGTTAAAAGTCGTACGCGTGAATAATTTAACTCATTCATGAAAAAATTGCACAGTAAGCGCACTGCGTAAGGTCCTTGTTGGCTCGCCGTACTAAGGCTGCGTTTCCACCAGAGATGTGCAAAGGAAATGTGTCGTGCGAGGATGAAAATGTGTGGGGGTTTCCACAAAAGCTGTGCCAGGAAAATGTGTCGTACGAGGATGTGTAGCGGAGCGGTGAAAATGCGCATTAATGTGTGGTGCAAGGATGCGATTATGTATCTCATAAAAGTTATTTCTAGATACTCGATAAGAATTGTTGAATATTTTATCATCAGCCGTATTAAAAAAGGTAAATAATTCTCTATGTAATCGATGATATTTAATATGATTACGTATCCAAAATCTGTGTGTTCCTTATTGCTCAAAATTATAGAACTAATAAACTTTGTATCTTCTGCTTCCATTTCTTCATCGCAAATTGTTAAATATAAAAGTATTCTCTTTTTCCAATTCCATATCTATTTTGCGCACTTCTACTTCCAACAAACTCAGTCTATAGATTAGCTGGTACAGTATGCGCAAACGACGCAACACATTCTTCTTAACACACATATCTTGCAACACATTCCTCGCACACATCCCTCGTACACATCCCTCGCTCGTTTTGTATGCACAAAAATCTAGCTCTGCTGAGTCAATATCACCAGGACTGTACTGACCGAGGCGAGGTAAATGAAGCGATTCTATTGGTTCTTTACAAACACATACTTCGCTACGCATCCTCGCACATCTCTGGTGGAAACGCAGCCTACGCCTGTGATAAATGCGCGGCTTTCGTTGTCTCTCTATTGACTTTATTTTCGAATATTTAAAAGTTTTTTTTTTCTAACATACGATTATTAAATGTAATAACGATTAAGACGCTTCTTTTTTGTACAGGGTTCCATTTCAACTAAATTTAAAAAATAAGGTCTATAGCACAATATAAAATACGAATTTATCGTAATTTATTTCAGTCGTCGTATTTCTGGAGTAAATATACTAAAAAATTCCCGAAATAAAAAGAAAACGTGAGATACGCTGATGAATGATCATCAGCGATCAGAGGCATACGCCGACGCCGCTCCACCAAGAATCTCATGCAGTGCACATACGGTGCAATTTAATCGAGTAATCGAAATTTTTTTACGTATTCTATTTTTCAAATGCAGAATAAAAAATGAAAAAAAAGAGAGTTTGTTTTTTTACGTAGATCGATTTAGTTACAGATTCTGAATGGTCCCTGAAAAATTGGCACTACAGTAAAATGTAACCCTGCATTGTTCCATAGGTCTTATTTTTAAAATTGGGCACCCCTTTGCAATGTAACCCTGTATGAAAAAAATTAAATAAATTGTCTAGTTAAATTTCGAACCTCATCCTTTTTTCATTATCGTCATCATTTGAAAGGACGTCCACAGCCGAAAATAGGCAACATCCTTTTTTATATCATGTAAAAAAATAGATTTAATAAAAATAAAAATAACAAGAGATTTGAGTATACATCATAAATAACGGACTGACGGCATAGGACTAGCTGCTGACATTCACACATTGAGTCTAATCAACGAATTCTAAATGAACAGTACCGTAAATATTTAATGATAACACATTTTATTTCAGTGTTTATTTTTATTAAAATATTAAGTAGACCTGCATTGATCTATTTACGACAACTTATTTTGCCGAATACAGATCTGACACAAACTTTAAAATACCTGTATAATTATTTCATACTTAATGCTCGATAGAATAGTAATATTAAAATAGGGGTATCAACGCTTAAAAGGTTAGGACCCTATCATTTTTAATGACAGAGTTTCCAGTCAAAACTCAAGTTATTTTGAGACTTAAGTACATTTTGAAATTAATCCATTTTTGTTTACATATTTCCTAGTAATTCTAGGCGATCAACCACAAGACAGACTTTTAATATTTGTAATTTAGCGACAGCGGGTGTTACTAATTAATTACTACTAATTAGTGAATAGTTAAACATTTCTTTAAGGAACTTAGACCACAAACATCAATATAGACATTTTAAATCGTCTGTGAGTCGAGTTACTTTCCAGAAAGAACATGATGTATAAAGATAATGAATAAATCGTTTATTTAACTCTCCACAATACAAAGGTGTCTCAATTAACGTTTAGTACAGTGCAGAACTATTGAACCCAAAAAAAGATAAGAGAAATCGTCTGCTGATAAAGGTACAACTTTTAATATGTTTTTTTTTTCATAACGTTGAGCGTCTCACAAGGTAAAAAAACTATTACTATCAATTCAATTCAATATATTTATTGCGTTCTATTATGTAATGTTAAATAGGTCTTTTAAATAAAGGTATATTAAACAGATCATAAAAGAAGAGAGTGATGTAAAATAATTAGACCACAAAACGAAGTTTATTTTAAACCTAATTGTAGGTTAGGTATTACCAAAAAACTATATAATTTCAATTAGAATTATCATCATCATCATCAGTTCAGCCATAGGACGTTGTTCGTTCAAGTGCAGTTCGAGAACACAAGTGCTTAAGCTACTTATCATAGGATCAGAGCAATGTATGTGATGTTGTCCAATATTTATTTATTTATTTATTATTTTATATGCTCAAGTCTAGTCTCTTGAAGCCGTAAAAAAATCAAACTTCTAAGTTAACTTTCAAAAAAATTAAGATACGGCCGTCTATGCCGCAAAAAACGTATGTTTCGACACTCTGAAAGGAAACAAAATTTATAGGGTACTTTCCGTTGGCCTAGAACTATGAACTTTGGCAAAAAATCCAAAAATTTTATATTAGTAATATTTAAAAAATAAATTTATAATTAAACTGCAAGACTCGAATCCTGACCTACTTATAAATGTACCTACAAAATACGGAACCCACGGTGGGCGAGGCCGACTCGCACATTTTATGTAATTTTATTCCACGTTTTTTACAGATTTTGTATGGAAATACGAAAATTATTTTCGCGGATTTGATATTGATTGTTAGTAAAAGTTGTTATTTTAAGGAGCAGCAAAAATACTGTTTTTTTAAATTCTACTTTCTACTTTAACATTTAAAATTAATTAATTAGATTTTTTACAACTTGTTTAGTTTATTAATTGCGAATTTATTTGTATGCCCAGACAGTAATGTCAGCCACAGGGCCAAGTCTTCGTTTGCTTACAGCGGATGTTGCCGTGATTGGATTATTGGGCTTGAATGATAGTAAACCAAGAAGGTAGTAGCAAAAACTAATCTGTGTAGCATGCTTGGACTTTATACCATCGAAGTGCTACTGCAGGGCATAATAATAGTGTAACTTAACTTACCGACATATCAAATATTTTTTTCATTTTTAATCATTTTGAGACATATCAAGTTCGAGCGCGAGTGTCACCACCATATAATATTACGTGAAATAAAGTACTGCGCATCAATTCAGCAAGCAAGGTCTGATTTATATACTTAGGTCATACTGAAAGTTTCTGCATTCTGATAAATAAGACCAGATATTAGACTTCTAATACATTTATTGTTTTTCAAAGTATATGCCCTCACAATTTATACATTTTTGCCTTCGCTGGAACCATTCTAAAAAGCAGTTGGTCCAGTCTTCCTCACGGACCTCTTCAATAGATTCGTGGAACGTATTCACTGGTGATTTAGGGCTCTTAAAACTTATGCCTCTAAGTTTGTCTTTAATTTTAGGAAACAAAAGAAGTCGCATGGTGCACTGCGAGGTCTAAGCGAGTTTTTTTGGTGTTAACAAATAAATAAAATAAAATAAGCTGTATGGCGGATGCGTCACCAGTTATATACATTTGAAGCCTTTAATACGCTTCCGTTACCTTAGCGGTATAGATAAATAAACCATTTATTTGCTAAATATTTTGGCACAATACATGAAAAAATACAGAAGAGTGAATAAATTACAGTAGATAATATGTTCGTGAGCCACAGCGATGCAAAAAGGCAGGAACTTAGTGTAGGGAGTGCTCTAAGAGCAAAACACTGATTTTCAGCTTCCACTCTTGTTGAAGTTTCGTGAGGACGCGAATATCTAAAGACGTGTTATCGTGGTGAAGACATTGCCATCAAGGACGTTTTAAGCGAATTTTATATAACACACTTGCTTGTGTCGACGTACCATTACGCGGCCACTATTGGTCTTCAAGCGACACTGTTGTGTAATGTCCTGATTTGCCAAGAAAAGAAGCACCATTTTCTAACCAATGCTTCGTCCATTCTTAACTTTCGTCGGCAAGTCTTAAATAGAAATATTAATTCTTAAGATAGGCTTTTGCTTTTTCCCACCTTTTTAAATAAGTCTTAATGCGGTTAGCGTAACCGCTAATAGTCGGTATAAAACGTAAAGTACTTAATTATATGGACATGAGCTTTTACTTCTGCTCTGTCGGCGCTTTGTGACTGTAGGCAAAATCCGACAATGTTTTTTTTTATCGTATGACGTTAAAAAAACACTGTTTAAGCATTGTTATAGCCGCGACCGCAATGATGGCTGGATGCCTGCCTCGCGTAACGCCCTTTTTGCTATTTGTTTCATACACTTTCAAATTCATTTCATTTCAATAATTTTGTGTTGGCATCTCACCTAGACGAAAAAAAACACAACCGTCCTCACCACACCCAAACCAATTTTTAAACCATGACTAAATGTAAAAAAAAAGTTTTGCCAACCGATTTATAATGCATGTATGCATTATCTATGGACTAGCCTTGGTGCAAAGTTATTCCGAGGCCAACACGAGCGGCTGGAAAAACCTGGGAAAAGTTGGCACAGGGCTGTGAGAAGTGGCGCGGGATAAAGGAGGCTTATACCCAGCAGTGGGAAAGCATGGGTTGACTGATTAGATAGTAAGATAGAAAACGAGTTCATTAATAAGACGGTTTAATTATGCACCTATTAATATTGGTGAAAATAAAATATAAAGCGAGCCCATTTTACGAGTTTGTGTTCAGGTGTGGTGGTGCCCTAAAGCCTGTGGGGCCGTGACCTCATTTGCAGTGCCTAGAGACAGATCATTGCGTGTTTATTTAACACATTTCGGAGTGTGTTGATTGAAACTATTTTACTCTTTAAGCAATAAAGTAAAGTAAATATAGGACTGAGACAGAGTTCTTTACTGGTGGTAGACATTGAGCGTTATGGGGGTTACCGGTGTCCCCTAAACAATAGTTTTTTTATTGTGTCTAGTTTCGTGGCAGTCAAAGCCTTAGCATTAGCCTCAAATTTTAAGTGTAAGTCTGTATTAATGGATGTTTCTTAGTTTTTTACTCAATCAAGCTTTATAGACTGAATGGAATTATCAAGCTGGAAAATTGAATGATCGTGCTTAATACGTAAGAGCTTTTTATCTCGTTTTGTGATTTTCTGTGGGATAATTATTAATTCTTCATTTCGCTCTAGCTTATAGCTCTGAAGTCTACGCAGACGAAGTCGAGAGCAAAAACTAGTTAAAAATAAATCTTATATATAAAATTCTCGTGTCACAATGTTCGTTCCCGTACTCCTCCGAAACGGCTAGACCGATTCTCATTAAATTTTGTAGGCATATTGAGTAGGTCCGAGAATCGGCCAACATCTATTTTTCATACCCCTAAAGTCCACGCAGACGAAGTCGCGGGCAACAGCTAGTAAAAAATAAAATTGGTGCGGGTATGGGTGTTATGAGAGGGAGATGCCCCTGGTAAATTTAGACTGTGACTAAGACAAATGGAATGTGATTCCTTAATTCTAGATCATTATAATAAATTGGCATCTTGTCTGGCACATTATTAATTTACTAGCTTCTTCTCTCAGACTTCAAATTTAAAGTAGGACGAAAAGAAATGAATATCATCCCACAGGAAAACTTAAAATCAGAATAAAAATAAGGGAAACGGTATGAAAATCTATACAGTAGTTTTGGAGATAGCTGGTACAATTACACAATACGGACGGCAGACAAACCGGAAAAGCCGGGTTTAAGGTTTAACCGCTTAGACGACTAACTTCCGGCTTAACCGTATTCAGGGTAAGCTGTTTAAATAGGTACCGGGTTAACCCTGATAATATCGCTAATCAACCGAAAAACGAGGAAGAAAATGTAGATTACCTATAGAAGATTGCCATTCTTCTTTAAAAAAGTTAAACAAAAGTAAATCTAAGGCCAGAACCGGTTCCCACACGATTCCGGCCAAATTGTTAAAAGTAAACCGATTAAACCCTACAGTAGGTAATCTTTTCGGTCCTTGGATTATTGGCCGTAACTCCGATATAAATCTTTCATATAAATTTAAAAGTTTGTATTATTTGATGCTTTCAACTTCACGCTTTACCTACTGAGCGGAATTAGGCTTAGCTGAAATTTGGCACAAAATTATAATACAGGGTGTCCCGTAACTCAAGGGTAACCTCTTTGAACGCTTAATAAGGTAATTTACACCACTAATCAAATGACATAACTTTTTAAAAACTGTCTTAACGCTACTCTTCCGCATAATTTGTATGGCGCTAGCAAACTATGACGTCATTGTTAACCTAACTTAACGGACTAACTTTTTATTGATTTTGGAACAATTAAAAATTGAATTTTTAAATTAATTCTAATGTGCCGGGTTATTAGGCCTAAAATAAGGTGACAGTTTTAATAAATGTTGTCTTAGAATAGGCTAGTTTCCTGGGTCAAAAAAAGATTATTCTATTTAGTCCGTCAGTTAGATTATCAAAAAATATTGAACCCATATTTAGTCTTTTGTCAATCAAACAAAAAATGACGAAGATAATGCGCATCAAAGTGAGCACGTGACGTCACGCCTTGCTAAAAAGTGTCACAAGGCGTGACGTTACGCGGAACTTTAACGGGCTATATGTTCATAATTTGTTGTTAGATTGAGAAAAGAAAAAATATGTGTTGGACACATGTTTTTTCTTTTCTGTTAATCCAACTGACGGACTAATTAGATATTTTAGGAAACTAGCCCATTATTTAAGAATGGTGTAACGACCCTATTCTGAAGTCCACGCAGACAAAGACGAAGCTAGTATATAAATCCAATGTTATAAATAAGGCAGGCAACAGTTTCAATCGGTTCCGCCATTGCCTGAAATGCATGCGTGCTGTTGCAATGACCGCCATTGTGCCACGGTTGAATCATCGGTATTTTTGATCGCGACGCGAAATATTTGCACACTGCAGTATGAACGGAGACTTAAACTAACTGACTCATCTTTTGAGCGATACGATTGAAGATGTAGGTTACATTGTTCTTTGACATACGAAACGATATATTCTCTCCACTCTGGAGACGATCATACGACAAGAAATGAATACAGTTTGTAATAGGCTATACAAGCTACTTTTACTATATGACAGCAAGGAAGCATTCAAATCGCAAAAAAAATATTTAATAGGTACCTACTCCATTCTAAATCGTCGATGTAAACAGTTTATTTGTATGGAGCTGGAGACCCAATTATGTTTTTTTACGACTTTGATGTTGCTTCTGGATAGAAGATCGTCAACGTATACGGCATCTGACGTACCTACGTTGACGAGGTCATAAGAATTGCTACCAGATTGTTCCATTAGATTAGAAACCATTAGAAACCTATAATGTATGTAACAGATTTTTGGTCTCGATTTTCTCTATAACAATTATTATGTACTTATATAGGTACTTCTGCTTAGGAGGTGACTTCTTCTAATTTGTAACAATTGAATTGTGCTTGTGTACAATTTCTTTTCTTTTCTTCCTTTCATTGGTTTATTTGTACGTATAGTGTACGTATCGTGGTATCATTGTAATGTCCATTAGCATAAAAATATAACCAATTTTTAATAACTAAATTATATGAAAATCGCAATTATGTTAAGATTTCGATATTGGTTCACCCGCTGTTAAAGTTTTTGTATTTGAGCAGTAGAATACAGTAGTACCCTAGAAGTAAGTAAACTTATACAATAGGACAGCAAATTTTAATAAAATAAATTTGTTTTTTCAACCGACTTCAAAAAAGGAGGAGGTTCTCAATTCGACTGTATGTTTTTTTTTTTTTTTTTTTTTTTTTTTTGTATATTTGTTACGCGATTACTCCGCCAATTATCAATCGATTTTAATGATTCTTTTTTTGTTTGGTAGATCATACTTCAGAGGTGGTCCCATATAAATTTTATCGAAATTGATTTAGAACTTTTTGAGAAAATCAACAAATATATACCCAGATAATATTTTGGTTGTGGTTCTTGTTACCTATCTTGACAAAAATGAGCCGATTTTGATGATTTTTGTTTTATTGAATAGCTTATACTTCAAAGATAATATGATAAAAGTTTGCAAAATAAAAATCACCCCTAAGGGTAGGAAAATAGGGGATGAAATCGGTGTTCAGCAGTTAGATTAGGATTTATCACTAAAAATAGATTAAATAAGTAAATTTTATTAAAAAAAATAAAACCGACTTCAAAACACTGAAATGCTAAAAATAATCCTAACACTTAAGTACCTAATCAGTTACTTTTGGAGTCGGTGCAAACAAAAACATTGAATCTCTCATCGGCTGGCACCGACTCCAAAAGTAACTGATTAGGTACTTAAGTGTTAGGATTATTTTTAGCATTTCAGTGTTTTGAAGTCGGTTTTATTTTTTTTAATAAAATTTATTATGCAGTATGTTAGTTAACCAAAGGCGTTTTCGTAATACTATAGCGATTAGAGTTCATACAAACTAAAAAAATATTCATGTAAAATAAAAATGTTATTAATTTGAAATACGAGTATCTAAACAATAAACCTCTGACTCGTATGTCACCAAGGGAGTGAGACAAAAAAGCGACGTTGCCAGTTTGCTAGTTACTATTCCGTTTTCCATTTTTTTTTTAATATTACGCTTATTTTTAATTTAATCTAATAATGATAAAGATAAACGGGTTTAGGGAAATGCCTTCTGTTATTTTATTTACCGTGCCGTGCCGTGCCTGTGGTGGGGACGGCCGTAAAGAATACACTTCCCCACCGCCAACAGGAGGCTTGTCGTAAGAGTCGACTAATTCCTGTAGCACGAGACGGGCAGCAGCGTCGTGCGAAATCTTATAAAAAAACTGCGTTCGCCAACCCGCCTGCCAAGCGTGGCGAGTATCGGCAATCCCCCCCGATGATCAGTCATTGGGGGAGGCCTTTGTTCAGCAGTGGACCTCCTATGGCTGGAATGATGATTTTATTTACCGTATTTACCATTTACTCTGTGAAAGGCATGTACAGTCAACGGCAGGTCACCCTAGCCAAAAAGTTAAAGGTCATTGAACAGAATTTCAAGTTTATGTCTGACATGTAGAGACCAATATCAATTACTTACTTGACGTTTTGTGGTAGGTTGACGTGCTTTTGTCTGTACCTACTCGGAGAAAGAACTACAATTACTACTACCTACTTTACTCTTTATTCTTCTAATAGGTACTTTCACGAATTAAGTAAAGTAAATTGGAACTGTGACAGTGGTCACCGAGTGGTTATTTATACATTTGCACGTCGCATTGCGATAGAATATGTTGGAAAAACAATATCTTTCATCTTTGTATTGAACCATATTCTGGCAAATAAATGATTTATTTATTTATTATTTATTTATTTATTTATATCTATGAACGAACTAAGTAGTGCCATCTCATGTTTATGTATTGCTTACTGCTGCGACTACGGATAGTATATTATTATTACCTGATATAAGAGAAATGTTTCTTTTATTTTATTTTTTCGAATGAGTTCCGAAGATGTAACGCGATTTTGTTAAAAAAAACTAATACTTTAAAGAGTTTCAGTTGTAGGTATATTTATTTAAATACATTAGTCATTATTCTTAGCTGCAAAAAACGTAAGGCCGTTATAATTTTACAGTACTTACTTACTCTTATCAGTATGTTTCGTTCTTCACAAACCAATACGGACCATCTTTCTCGGAAACTAGTTAGTAATTTTTCACTTACATTTAGTATGAAATGACAAGACCTGTCAACTCTCACCCATAGTAAAACGGGATAGATACAGATTTTTAAAAAACCAAAAATTTTGTCTTTTAAAATAAACGACATTTCTTCTCTATGTCACGAGCTTAAGATAAAGCAACTGATTATTCACTTTATACAGTAAAACCATTTAAAATTTAACAGTAATTACAGAGTTTAAAGGTTGAACATCGGGCTTTAGACACGGCCCTCTCATTTACCCCATCTGACCCTGCCAAGCTTTGAAAGCGTATCCAATTCCACCGTGTCGCAACTTTTAGTAGTGAAGAATAAACGTCGAAACTTCTCGTTAAAGATATTTTGTTACATAGTTAGTATGTAATTAGGGTATAGTGGCGCGGCAGGATCTTTCGTTCGATTCCCGGAAGTGACTAACTAGATTAAATGAGTTTCTATTTTTAAAAAACAGCAAGTAAAATAGTTTACCTCTCAACACGCTTTTATTCTCACTTAATTTTAATCTGCCTTGTACGCAGGGTCCCAAGTTCGATTCTTGGAAGTGACCAACTAGATTAAATAAATTTCTATTTTTAAAAGACGGCAAGTAAAATAATTTATCTCACCGACAACACCGTTATTCTCATTTAATTTAAATAGAATAGCATCGTAGACTTTGAAGAGAAAGCGGCGCATGTCGTTATCACTCTGATAAATAACTGTTAGTTAAGTAAATAAATATAATTACAGTACGTAAACAAGCATTATTTTAAAGTACATCAACAGGTTATTAATCAAAGTATCTAACAGACTACGATATGATACGATATCGATACGACTACAGGGTACGATTCTACTTTCCTCTTTATTTTTTTGTAATTCAGTTTTACAGTGAAATGTTTCTGGTAAAGGGGTAATGAAAAAAAAAGGAAATGAAACAAGGATATTATATTTAAATACCTATTTATTAAAATTAAATGCAGAACAATCCTTATCACATAATTATTGATTGACACAATGAAATAATTATTAAAGAAAATATACAGCTCTTTTTTATTGTATGTATCTTGTACAATTCTTTTAGATACTCTATGAGAAAGTTTTCTCTGTAGGTTAAACAATACCAGCAGATTACATAAATAATAAGTTTATAAACGTTTTTCAGTGCTTTTAAATAAATTGAAGCGTTATTGACAGTAACAGGCTGTGGCAAAGTGAATAATAAATCTACCGACTTGAATCTTATAAAATGTGGATGACTTTGAAAATAGTTTTTTAAAACTTAATATTTACTAGCATACTGCCTTTAAAATTCAATTTTTTTACGTCTTTTTATTTTACAAAAAATCG
The DNA here is from genome assembly GCA_963576865.1 of Anania hortulata. NCBI lineage: Eukaryota > Metazoa > Arthropoda > Insecta > Lepidoptera > Crambidae > Anania > Anania hortulata. The sequence goes on from OY756400.1 coordinate 8,544,369, forward strand.
ACAGGTTTACGGAGTGTGATTCGGGTAATTATATTTTTACAAAAAAATAATCACAGTTATATTTGGTCACAAATATCATGCTTTTATCAAAGAGGTAAATTGATTATTTAGTCGCTGTTTGAAAAAAACAAATAAATTTTGAATATCTTAGGCTGCACTGAACGATTCCCCTTAAAAAGATAGTGTATTTCTTTGGAAAATAAGAGCAAATTAAATACACGTATACTTTCCTGAGGGAAAACATAATATTGTCGATGATATTAAAGATTTACAATGTGTGGAGTTTACACACTAAAAAAATATTATGGTGTGTCTGATGTAACATAATTTTTTTGAGTACACACAATTATTTGAGTAGAAAAAATTACTAACATTTACATCCAAACAGGCATAACTCATAATCGTCATAATATAGTATTTAAGCATTTACATTGAGATCTTTTCAGAAACAATTGGTACCTACTTATAGCTACCATTTTTGGAGTAAGTTATTTTTAACGTGATAATTGCGCTGAAAATGGCTAAAACAAAAAACCTGTCAATAGATTTACATAGTTATTTGTCTAAACACAATTATATTTTACTGTGAGAGAATTTCAGCACCTAACAAAAATTATACTATCATGTCAGATATTTTATAAAGAAAAGCCATTTACTTCAATAAGTTTTATGAATTATGACGGCTGGTTTTGTAGTGATGTGTAATTACGGCTTAATTAAACACGACATGGAAACAACATTCTAGATAAAGGTCCCTTTTGATTTTCCATAAATCGAGGAGATAAGTTAGACTTCCAGGAACGACATGTTGAATTTTATTTCGAAATGATCACTTTTTTTGTTTATTTTTTGATTTCATAGAACTATTTATATGCACTTGATGTTTTATGACAAGTAGAAACTTTTAATGTTTCACCACTTATATTGACCAAGGCGACTATGTGCGTAATATTTAAGGCGGTATCTGTCATGCTAGCAAAAACTCTATACAAATTGTATATAACTTGTATCTTCAACACAGTGCGACTGAGACATTTTATTCTTTCGACAAACACATTCTTTAACTTTACAGCATCGTTGGTAAAATTTATGGGAAATCAAAAAGAACACGTTTTATAATACGGCTTCATGTTAGTGATATAAGTTAAATTTAGATTGTACACATATAACACTTATGACTTTGGGCTTTCTTTAATATGACTGACTGACTGACTGACTGTTTATGGTCATTTATGATTAGATGTGCCGGTCCCAGAAACATTTCCCATGCGGGGAACATTCTCTATGCGGGGAATATTTCCTGAATGGGGAATATTGGAGAAAATTCCCCGCACGTAGAATGTTTTTGGGAACTGCACATGTCTAATTATGATACTTAATTTACATACTTTATACATATAAAATTGTCACACTATAAAAACCTAAAACATAATTATGGTAAATTACTCCATACAGTGCGAGAGATGCACTTTGTTTTGTACTGATATAAAGTTGCAGAGACATTTTCCAAATTTTATGTCAACATTACGGTAGATACTGATTGCTTGTTGTAGTTAGCAAACAAAAGGTTTACAGCCGAATACTAAAAAGACAATTAAGTGTGTTTTTATCGTTTAACATCGCAACAAAGTTTATTCGTGGTCTCAAATTATCTATGACTAGCGATAAACCGGTGTCCAGCAGTTAGTAATTTTCGAAATAATATGTCAGTTTTACGTAGGTACGCGCGGCGTGTAACGCTTTATAGTAATAATTTGTGTAAAATAAAAATTAATCATGGGTGTAAAAGGTTGTGCCTTGTTTTGCTACTGTATAATCATGATCATTAACAGCTTTCAGATTTTTGCATCAATATTACTCTATGCTAATTTATCTTTACTCTGGCCATATACGGCCTTACTACAAAAAAGATAAACTAGGTTTAAACACTGCCTAAAGATTAGCCAACCAATTTAAAAGTATGGTAACATAACCGAGACATGTGTGATGTGTCAATATTCCAAATTGTATGGCTATTCTTTAGACATGGTTTAAACCTAGTCTATCTTTTTTGTAGTAAGGCCAATAGTGTTTAGGGAAGAGGGGAAAAGTCAACATATATTTATTTATGTTGTCACAATGATAGGCGAAATAACAGACTCTTGACTTGTCATTACAGTGTTCGTACGTTAGTCGCTCAAAAACGATACACACGTTACTAGCGACATTAATTGAAAATAATTAAAACACTGATGTTTCATTTATAGGTTTAAATTTTTAAAACGATTTCGGTCTGAAGCTTCGTAAACGAGCAATTTATTTGATAGCATGAACACGTAATTAAGCACGACACACATGCATTTCGTTACATTTAAATGTGCATTTACGGATATGTACTTATATACTTAGTAGACTGGTATCACAGTAAACATATCTGTGCTTTACCATTTATCAGTATCACAACTTTAGTCAAACACCAGAATTGAGTCACTCTGAATACTAAACGAGAATCGTGTGCAGAAAATGTACTAAGCATGTTTTTTTAATGACTTAGATGGTGCAGTAGCGCGGTGTTTCGCCTTCGCCTTCTCAGTCCGGTTAGTTTTGACGGACTTTTCTACATTGTTTTGCATCTGGGTGTGTTGTGTGTTAGCTTGGGACGCCACTGGCAAAAAAACCATATTAATTGGTACTTCGTTGCTAAAGGCTGTCAATTTTAAGACAATTGCGCGCTCCGGTGAAGTTTAAACTAAGAATATTAGGCTATAATTTCGTATAAAAGAGTATGCGTATGATGAAAATGTCAGGCGATAAGTCGATAACGGCTTAGTTAAACTACTGTGTGTACTAAGCATGTGTTTACTGTGGCGTCATCAACATATTCAACAAGTGCGTACTTTAAGATCAAAGGCAATTCGAAACGTCGACCACATCATTACAAGATGAAAACGAATTCGAGATACTCTAAGCTAATTTCATGTTAGGTCGTCGACTACGATTTTGTATAAAACCTGTACCTGTACATAATTAAAAAAGACTCAAACATAGAAATCGAAAATCAAGAGCCATTGTTTGTATTCGTGTCTTTACAAGATTTTGATGTTGTAGTTGTAAAAAACATATTTTGCATATAATTCTTATAATTTGACAATAGATATGTACGTACTTTTAAGGATTTATACGAAATGAAATTGTTACATCATGCACAAATATAGGTAACTCATCACATGTTAGCTTGTCGTTATGATTGTACTGTCGATAGTAAGGTCGATATTTTACTGAGTAAACTTTTTCATTTATATCGTACGGTAAGTAAATATATCTTTAAAAAGACATTAATTAAAGAGCTGTGACAATGCTTTAAAATAATGACAAAAAACTTAGGTAACTTTTGGCTTTAGAAAAATACTAATTGTAAAAGCATTGTATACCTCAAATAACATATAACTGACTTAATTTATGACTGTTTTTAGGCATCGTTTCCCAACCTATGTTTCTGTAACAAGCCCGCAAAGGCAATAAAATTTTCAAGGAATACTATAAATTACTTAATACTAGTCTTATTTTTAAAATTCCAGAGGACATCTAGGTTGAGAAACGATCAACCAAATAATTGTCTGCGATTGTTTAATAAAAAACATACCAATATGCACCACGCACTCTTCACCTTACCTATTATAAAATCTAATTTAATAGCTAATCGGCTCTTTCTAGCAGTTTCCTGACTAGCCTCCAGTCCTCCATGATGTCAGCGTCAGGAAGCATGTAAACTACATAAGGAGGGGAGACTGTCACCTGTCTCTTGCGACGTCTCCTCCCCCACTCGTTCCCGCTAGGCCAAAGGTCCACTGTGTGACGCTCTTCTTCTAGTTTGCGAATTTTTTCTTGGATTTCTTCTTTCAGCGTCTCGTAGGATAGCCATTTTTCGCTCTGTTGACAAAGAGACGAGATACGTTTATATTTTTATAACTATATAATACTAGGAAATAATACAGGTTGAATGTATTTTATTAGTGTCAAATACTTCAGGGTTTGTTTATACTCATGGTATAAATAAAATTTATATAGCCCTGGCCCAATCAGTAATATGCTACGGTATAACAGTGTGGGGAAGTGCTACTAAAAAAATTTTTTAGAAATAGAAAGAACACAAAGAAGACTACTTAAGGTTATGTACTTTTTCCCATATCAATATCCCACTAAAAAGTATATGCACAAGGAAACCTCCTTACTGTAAGGAAATTATATATACTATGCGCAGTACTAAAGCTGCACAAAACTCTAACTTATGACCCCAATATCCTTATGAGAAGAAGGAAGGATATAGCTGCTCCTACAGAACTGTCAAAAACGGCTTTTGCTGCTAGACAACTTATTAGAAAAGCAAGTTTTCTGTATAATAAAATAAATAAAATATTAAATATCTATCCACTCACATCTTACCATTTTAAGAAAGTACTTGTGAACTGGTTACGATCACTTAGCTATTCAGAAACTGAAAATCTTCTCAAATAATATAAACGAATAATTTAACCATAAACATAATTATTAAAAACAGCAAAAAAAGCATAGTCCTACTTAATATAATCATATTGTGTACATTTTATTAAAATACCCTGTATTTATTTTCCATGGCTTAAAAGTATAATCCTACTTATCATATACCTATTATACATTATTATTTTTTAACTTTCACATATACCCACATCTCCTCAACACCACACACACACATACACACATACGTCACAAAACACTCAACACAAATGAATTTACTCGATTTGTCTAATAATACAAACAATACTTAGTTTAACTTTTGTATTTCTTAACAATTATTTTTTTTGTTTAACTTGTGTTACCACGGTCTGAATGGGCGGTGACTGCCAGAGGCCCAATTCCCGTAATTTGACAATTGTCGCAATCCGGTGTCGATCCGGTCCCAGTAACATTACTATCACAAACGGTATTCTCGTAAACTCTTAATTTGACGTAAAATTATTTAAACTATCCCAATAAGACTAAAAACAGAGCAAAAAAATATCTAATTTTGGTTCCTTTCATTTTCAGTCGCATTACGAACTATAATAGCATTTTTTGAGTTTACGAGAATACCGTTTGGGAACGTAATGTTACTGGGAGCGGATCGACACCGGATTGCGACTATTGTCAAATTACGGGAATTGGCCCTCTGATACAGGTATATTAATACTTACTAGGTATGTCACCACAAATTGTTGTCAACAAATGGTTTGATATGATATAGCGATTTTAGACACCAACTGTAAAAATTTGATAGATATAGCCATGTTAAATCGCCGTGCCGGTGACGTCACATATTATGATTGCTGTTTCGATTAAAAGTTAATATGGCGTCTATATCTATCATACTTATTTAAAAAATAAATGTTGGTATCCATAAATCGCTATATCATCCCGTGTTTTGGTGGTCATGCAGATAACAATGCGTGGCTTTAAATACTGTCTAGCTCGCACTGGTATATTTGTCTTGTTGACATACTTTTTTCAAAACAGACTAACAAGTGACTAAGTTTCTTGCGCTACTTCTTCTCAGTACACGCTTACCTTGAATTAGAGCAATCTAAAAAAAATGTTGTTCGAAACAAGATTGTGATTGTTGTGACAATCAAAGCATCTTGACTCCATACGAGCCTGTCAAGATGCTTCATACATCGAATTAACGAGCCATAGTTATTGGGGGAGGCAGCAGTGGATGTTCTATGGCTAAAATGATGATGATGTTATCATTGAAATCAGTTTTCTCAACCTTTCCAACCGCTTTTTTCTATCCTATTCCCTGGGATAAGTCAGCCCAAGGTGGAAATGAAAAAATAGCAGAATATTAGCCCATTTTCATTAAAATCATACTAACATGCAATTTTTGTTTGTACGAGTAAGAAGTAGTTTAGAAATTTATTGTGTGGTAACATGTTAAAGATACGAATATACAATGAATTAATTTCATACCTTATGCAGTTTTTGGAATGCCTTATGCAGTTTGTAGATTGCTTTCTATCATAAGCATATAATTATTATTACGTATTCCTACGTTTATTTGATGGATTTTCATCCGAGACAAACGGTTTCCTCATATCTTTTCTCTTAAAGGTGCCACTTTATTAGCTCTTACATAGACGAGGAAAATGCTGATTTGTTTATTTTTCTACGTGCATAGTTGTATTCACAACACATGCGTACTCTGAGCAACAGTTCCTTGTTTGGACTAGAATGTATTTATTTAGGTGCTCCTAAGAATCGTATGTTTGCTGAATAGTAAGTAATACAATTAGGTATGCCATTTACTGAATGTAACTTTTTAAGTTTATCCCATTTTAAACCTGTGTGAGGTTTGTTTTCAGTAAATAATAAAAACTTCTCATAATACTGATAAAATATACGTAAAAGTTCTTAAATGCATATGAGGGAAATATTTGGCGTTTCGTCGAAGCAAGAGTATAATGAGATGACAAAAAGAGCTGGGTATTTTTTACTATTTACCTCAAGGAATTAATATACAGGGTACGAACTATACAAAGAATAATAAAACAATTTTTCACATTTAATCATTCCTATCCGCTGTTAAAATTTACTCATTCTTGAAGAAATTGGCACCGTATGTGAACAGCGTAAGGTCCTTGTTAGCTCGCCGTACCTACGCCTCTGATGAATGACCGCGCGGCTTTCGTAGTCTCTCTATAAAATTAACTTTATTTTCGGATATTTTAAAGAATTTTTTGGCCTAACATGCGAATATTAAAAATAATAACGATTAAGAAGCTTCTATACATTGTTTCCTAAATCTTATTTTTTAAATTTGGCACCCCTTTGCAATGTAACCCTGTATTAAAAACAAATATAAATAGTATCAATATAAGGTAACAAATTGAAAGAGGGCATCGCTTTAACATAATATTCAGCACATAACTTTCACTCGAGGGTTAACGTCGAAATCGCAAAAACAGAAGTACTGATGGTACTGACGTAGCCGAGAGGCGAGCCTGCCGGACTTGGTGTCGCTTTCTCTGAGATCCAAAGTTCGATTCTCGGTCAGCCAATGTAGAAAAATAACTTTTCTGTACTGACTCGGGTCTAGATGTTGTGGTACTATCGTTGTTTCTGATTTCTGTAATGCAAGTGTTTTGGCTACTTATCATAGAATCAGAGCAAAGTAAGTATGTGATGTAGTCCAATATTATTTATTTACTACATTCATACATTATCGTCGAAGTATTTCATATATTGATTTCGATGTACCGTTGGTGACGTCGTTTATTGGTAAAAAGATTCCCACGGTTAACCAGTCACCTGGTTTACTTATTTATTTATATTGCAAGCAAGAGAGTGCTAATAAACACCTATTGTCCTACTTTGGTCCCGAGATAATCCACGGAAAACATGGTGACAAAGTAAAAATAAATAAAATAGTTATTTTAAGTAGTAAGTAAAAGCTACAATAGTTAGCAAATGCACAGATAAATCCATATTAGTATAAATCAATCCATACTGACATAAAAACAACTGCTAAGCTATTGTTTAACTAGAATCAAGTTTGTACCAAGATGTGAAAAGAGAGGCAGAACGCAGGGAGAGATGGAGAAGATACCGACAAGAGCAAAGATCTTAAATAGGATGATAATGATGATTGTTTAACCAACTAAAACTATTGTTTACGCGTATTTTAAGTACAATCGTAATAAACTACGTGAAACATAAATGGCAAGCTATATTCAAGATATGGGTGTGCTCAAGAAACTAAAGAAACTTTACTCAATAATGCTTGTACTTAATGTTTAAATAGGCACCAGCAAAGTTGTATCGAATTTGATTGCTGCTGAGTTTTAGCTACCAGCGATTTCCTTTGTGCCGTGTGGGGATGGCCGTAAATAATACACCTGCCCTCCGCCACGAGGAGGGCGTGTCATAAAAGGCAACTAATTCCTGTGTAAGAGACGGGCAGCAGCGTCTGCGTGCGAAATATTATATAAAACTACGCTCGCCCACCCGCCTGCCAAGCGTGGCGAGTATTGAAATTCCCCCCGATGATAGGTCATTGCTGAAATGGTGGTGGTGGATTTCCTTTGAAAATCGATTATTGTCGAGTTTTGTATAAAAGTCAGGTCTAAGAATATTTTATTCAGAATTTGGCAGTAGATTAAGTTTAGTGTAAAATACTATAAGGTTTGGTTAAACTTATGATAACAAACAACTTTGCCCATGAAAGTTATTGCCTATCTAAACATAATTTTGTTAGTGAACGTTTTGCGGTCGACGTTTTTGTTAAGAAATAGTTTTGTGAATTCGTACATTAACAAAATTAAGTTGAGATAGGTAAGTAGTAAGTTTCATGTACAAAGTTGTTTGTCGTTATGAGTATGAACAAACCCATATTTTCATTATATGGATGGATATATATAAATAAATATTTTTGATTATTGTCTATATAAGTAGTACAATCATCATTACCTACCTAATTATTCTAGCTGGTATGGACAAGTAACGGTCAGCATTGCAGGCAAGGACTGCTTCTAACCGCGCTGTTTTGGCTTGGAACTGCGCTAAGCTGTGCTTTCGGCCCTTCGGCCAGACCGCGGCAGTAATATACGTAGGTCACACTATAAGTTTTTAACTTAAAAAAACAACATGTTATAACCAAAATATTATGTTTATTGCTTTTCAAAATACTCTCCTTTACATTTTAAACATTTTTTCATGCGATCGAACCATTTTTTAAAACAGGAGGACCACAGATGTGAAGGCATGTTTTCTACGTGCTGATTGAACGCTATCACTGCCTCTTCGGAGTTGGTAAAAGTAAAACCTCTCATCAAATCTTTGATTTTGGGGAAAATACAGAAATCACAGGGTGCTAGGTCGGGGCTATGCGCAGGATGGGTGACGAGTTGTACTTTTTTAGAAGCTAAAAATGACTTTGTTTTGTTGGCCGTGTGTGAAGAAGCGTTGTCATGATGTAGGAGAACGCGGTTTTTGGGTCGTCTTTCGCGAACTTTTTCTAATACCCTGGGTAAACAAATGGTAGAATACTTACTACGGCATTAATAACACTCTTTTGATCTTTAAGTGGAATTGTTTCTGAATTTGGCTCATACCAATCCCCAATAGTCCTCGAACTGTCTCATAGGTAATCCGCGGGTTCTCTTCAATTAGCCGCTTAACAGTAGCCACATTATTTTCGTTGACGGCAGTTGAAGGCCGCCCTTCACGAAATTCGTATTGTTATTTTTTATTACTAAAAAGGTTGCAACGTTTAAAAAAAAATAACATTCGAAATTCAAATAGTTCAGATTAGCTAGAAGTGCAAAACTTTTAGTGTGCCCCATGTACCTAGCATGATCGCGTTAATAGAGACCACTGGGTAAAGCAAATGAAATTCTATTTAGTCCATCACTTAGATTATTTAAAAACAATCGACACTTGTTTATATTTTGTCAATCAACAAAAAAAATGACAAAGATAAAGCGCGTCAAAGTTCGGGAGTCCCCATATTTTTTACTTAGAAGTTACTTCTAAGCAAAAGTGGTACCAAGGCGTGACGTCATGCAAAAATTCAAATCAAAATATATCTCTGTAATATTTTGAATATGTAAAAAAATATAAAATACTTGTCCCACACTTTTTGATAATCTACCTGATAGACGAAGAAAAAAAAAGTTTGTCGTCATCTCTATTTTCGTTTTAATGTTATTCATGCATCGCGAAAGTTGAAAAGTAAATACTGAGTAACTTTTTTCAGAGAAAAATGATAATCATTTTACAGACATCCTGAAAAATGTCTAAAATTTGTATGTTACAGGTAAAAGTACCTAATACAATACTCGTATTATGTGTTATATCTAAAATAGCGAGAACGAAAACATCTCCGATAGAATAAACTTGTAATCAATTTCTTAATACCAGTAGTTGATAACACGTTTTGCAAACTGCTTTATCGATTTAAGAAACCGTATCAATACAACATATTACAGTTCATAAATAAATTGCAATTACCAACCGGCTCGTTGGTCTAGGGGTATGATTTTCGCTTAGGGTGCGAGAGGTCCCGGGTTCAAATCCCGGACGAGCCCAAAAAATGTTTTTTACATTTTCGGTTTTATGTTTCTTTTTTGGATAAATTAATTCTTAAAGGATGTCTGAGTTGATAAAACGAAGGAAATATTGGACGTCTCGTCGTAGCAAGAGGACAAAGTGTGCTGGTAATCTTTTTTAAAATATCATTCGTAAATGAAAAAAGCGATGGAAGTATTAGTGGTAAATAAGAAAATTCAATTTATTAATTCAAGCACACACTTCACTCTTATGTCAAGGGTATTTTTTTTCGTATGTAGGTACGATGATATTCAAAAATAAATACTGTGCGTTAAAATTAAGACTGATGAGATTGAGGTGATAGCTAGTTAAAAGTAACAAAACAAGTAACTCGATTTGGGTATTTCTTAATATAAACACTTTAAGTGTCCAGGGTGTTCAAAAACAGTACGAGCCTAATTTTATTTATATGTATTTTTTTATTTATATTGTTATATGGTTTATTGTATGTATTGGTATTGGTGAAAAAGAGTACGTAACTCTTTTTCACCGACTTCATAACGGAGAAGGTTTTCAATTCGTCGAACCCTTTTTTTAAAAAATGTTTTATGTTTAGCGATCATTCGTTACTACATTGACCGATTTTGATAATTCTTTTTTTGTTCGAAAGGGAATACTTTCGGAATGGTCCTATATAAATTTGGTCAAGTTCTGATGATAAGATCTATAAGAAAATTATTAAACATTGCATGAACTCCATACCGCGCCAACAGATTTTTGTATCTATGTTACCCAATATCTTCGGCAAATGTGAACCGATTTTGATGATTCTTCCTTTATTATTAAATAGCGTATACTTCAAAGATAGTATATTAAAAACTTCGAAAAAAAAACACCTTTAAGGTCAAAAATAAGGGATGGAATCGGTGTTCAGCAGTTAAATCTTGTTTGCACATTTATGATTCGTTTTGTTGAGATAGAGAGTTGAGTTGAGTTGAGAAGAGATAGATTGTTTGATGATACATCCATCACTAAAAAAATATGAAAAAAGTAAATTTTATAAAAAAACCGACTTCAAAAAACTAAAAAGCTAAAAATAATATCAACACATAGCCAGCCGATGAGATATTCAATGTTTTCGTTTGCATGACTCCAAAAGTAACTGATTAGGTACTTATGTAATAATATTATTTTTAGCTTTTTAGTTTTTTCAATTCGGTTTTGAATTAACATTGTTAGTATTATTTATTCAATAGCATGATTCAAACTTGACATTTAAACATAAGTAATCATATTGTATAATTCTGTTATTCCAGTTTTGAATCTATTTTCACATATATAAGTTATTATCTGTTTATGTTACTACCATCTGGTGTAGTGGTTTGCGCTCCGGACTACAATGCCAGCGGTTGCGGATTCGAATCCCGCAAGGAGCAAATGTTTCTGTGATGAGCACGAGCATTTGTACCTAAGTCATGGATGTTGATAAAAGTATTTAAATATGTTTATCCGTTATCTAGCCGCCATAATACAAGCTTTGCTTAGTTCAGAGCTAGATAATTGGTGTGAATGTAAAAACAATTAATTAATTGATTGATTGATTTATTTATTTATTTATCTATACCTCTATATATAAAACAAAGTCGGGTTAGTTACACCATTTCTAAGTCAAGAACGGCTGGACCGTTTTTTATGATCTTTGATTTGTTGAATTTGTCTTCGCCCCGATTAACAGAATAATTATGAAAACAACGGGAAAATTCAAGGAGAAAAAAGGGACGAAGAGGCGGTACGAAGTTCGCCGGGACAGCTAGTTATTATTAAAAATTTGTACATGTCTCGCATTACATGTTGATTGAAACATTCATGACCTGTCACCTACCATGTTTACCATTTCCACATGTCTGAAAAAAATAATTTATTTTTTATTTTTAAAATATTTTACTAAATCTGTTGTATTTTTTTATCAGATACGAGTCTACAGTATTAAAAAAAAACAATGTAAATATTTTAGTAATATTAAAATGTATAATTTAATAAGAATCCTATTAAAATCATCAAAAGCGTTGACGCTTGTTACGGCGCTTATACAATGGCACAGAACAGTGGTAGTTTATTATTTAAAAAAAAAAACAATGTTTTGTATTTGTGTGTTATTTAACGGGTTAGCATAGTATTCATGTTTTTGTTAGCAGAAATATGTATTCTGGCAGCAAATATATATATTGGTCAGCAGACCATGGCTAGCAAACAATATCAAATTAATCGGCAATTTTTTACATTCTGTACGGCTGTTTATTTTTTTTAACAGCATAATAAATATATAAGCTGCAATGAGTAACTCATGTTTAATAAAATTTTGATAAGCACTTAGAGGGTAAGCAACTAATCAAATTTTTTGCAGCATATAAAAATAGCAATAATGACTTGCGCAAAATGGGCGCATTCCTAAAAAAATAATTTGTGGGTATTTATAGTAATGTGTTTGATTTCTAAGTGGATGTGTTTGGTAAAATGAAATAAAAAATGTGATATAATTTAAATATTATGTTATAAATTAACGATTACAAATGGTTATTCTTAAAATAAAATTGAGATCGATTCAAAACCTTATAATCAAAAAACAAATTTTTATAAAAAAAATAACCGACTTCAAAACAATAAAAATCTATTGGAGTCGGTGCCAGCCGTAGAGTGTTTGAATGTGGTTGTTTGCACCGACTCCATGAATAACTGTTTGGTATGATTGTTTAAAAGTTATTTTTAGCTTTTTAGTGTTTTTGAAGTCGGTTATTTTTTTTATAAAAAATTGTTTCATTTGTTTCTTTTTCAGTGTTTTTTTACATTCTAAATCGATCTGTGATGTAATTATAGCTAAATTGCTTCTCATGACGATTCAAATAAGTCCAATCACGGCTATGATACATTGTTTTATCACAGAGTTCCGGTGCTTACCTTCCGCCTTCTTCATCAGATGAGTTTGATGGTATCATTCTCACCAGAATCATTTTTAAAAATTTGATTTGTCGACTATGGCAAGGCTTAACTGTCTTAATGAAAATATCTTATCGCTACTCGTGGAAGACTATTGTGGCCAACTATGGTCTCCTTCATCAGTTCCACCTCAACAAATGATACTTTCTGAATGCGAATGCTTGACTTGTTGCTAAATATACTAAAATCGCTATATTTATACCTATAATATTTTAGGAGTTCCCTCAATTCCTCATGGATCCCATTATCAGAAGTGAATTTTGAAAAAAATGGGACCAATCTGGAGGTATACCCTTTCAATTGAAAAAAATTCTGTGGTAACAAACATTAAAAAAAAACATACAACCGAATTTCTGAGTTCTGAGGTAACAAACATTTAAAAAAAAACATACAACCGAATTGAGAACCTCCTCCTTTTTTTGAAGTCGGTTATTAATTACACATTTGTGATTAAAAGTTTTTTTTTAAACTTTTCAATATAAATGCTAGCCCATTAGTTTTTCTGCTAACCATGCTTTAAAATGCATACTGATCAAATAAATTGCTAACCAGACATGTATTCTTTGCTGACCAATCGTGAATCTTGCTGATCAATTAGTTATTTTGCGGATATACTATTTATTTGGCGAACACATATTATTTTAAGCTGACTATTTATAATTAAATTACTGATCATTATCAAGATTATTTGCGAAACAAGGATGCTGATTGTTTATTTTTCTTGCATACAAATTCTTTGAATGCTGACAAAATGATTAAAATACCGATTTTTGTTACTAACCAAATAAAATTTGGTTAGTAATTAAGGCGGACCATTTAATTATTTCTCTTTATATTTATTGTATTCTAGACTCGACTCTGAACCATCCCCTAAAATCTGGCTCGTACTTTTTTAACACCTGTATACGATTGCAAAGTTATCTTTAATCATAAATAAGTTAAAATTTTATTTTTTATAAAATAAACAGCGAACCCTAGGGCCTATTCCCAAGAACCAGGGAGAGGGCAGAAGGAAGCAGTTCAGTCAAGATTATTACTACTTGGTGTCGCTATCTCTGAGGTCCCGGGTTCGATTCCCGGTCGGTCAATAAAGAAAAATAACTTTTCTATATTGTTTCGGGTTTGAGTGTTGTGGTACCGTCGTTGTTTCTGATTTCTGTAACACAAGTGCTTTAGCTACTTACCATAGAATCAGAGCAATGTATGTTATGTTGTTGTGGTTGTCCAATGTAAGTATTATTTCTTCAACGTTGTGTATTTGACATCTATGACACAAAAGTAACATTTAACTGTTACCAATTAATCTAGAAAGATGAATTTTAAAAAGTCCCTACCCGCCATAAAAAATGGCATCCTGTTTTTGTACACACGGCACCAGTCACGCGAACATTTCCAATGTTTCTGAAATCCCACTGAAGGGGTCAGATGTACAATGAAAGTAAATTCTGCAAAAAATATAGCTTGGCTTGGAACCGACTCACGAGCTTTAAAAAAAAAACTCAAAAATACAGACATAATCTTTTCTAATCTAATTTGTATGATTTGTTTTACTATTACTTTACGCCTAGAACAATGTGGACGCATTATCTAGCGGTCGCTGGTGATGCGTCATGGGGCCCTATTTGTACTTTTTGAAATGCTCCAAAGAATAAGATATTATTACAGTGACCTTTCGCTCGCCGCTTGGCGCATTACCCACGGGATGCGCAAATGATATGCATTTGTAGTGCCGTGTTCCGGCCCGTCTGATGAATATTTTAATGTACAGTGTGGATCAAGAATGCATTAAAAATGTTTCCAATATGTTACTACCTACTTTCGTAAGACGATAAAATAAAATAAAAACAGTCACAAAAAAAAGTATGTATCGGAATCAATGTAATAAAAGGTTCCTTATTGTCGAATTAAAGGAGGTGAAAAACTAGGATCCCTGAGAGACGTACACTTTTTTATATTTTATACAATTTCTATGATACTTCGCCAAGTGCATGTCAGACACGCGCATAGAATTTAACTCACTCAGACAATTATATGGCAAACAAGGCATCCTGTAAAAAACCTGAATATCTCTAATGAAATATTAATTTTTGTGTTGAAACATTATTTTTATTTTACATGTAGGTTTTATATAAAATAAGTGTTTAAAATAAACATAATTATGACAAATGATGTTCTTATCCTGATTTATGATAACTTGGGACAGTAAAAGGAGTTGTGGGAAGACCTAAGCCAACAATAGACAATACAAATAAACACGCTTTGTAGGCAACATTCATATTTTATAATCACTCGTGGCGTCAAAGCTTGCTGCTTTTACACTAAACAAGAGGATCTTAGTACAAATTAAATTGTGCCTACCTCAGCCAGACTGAGATTAGTTTGTGACGTCACAAGTTATTATGACAGAGTTAACAATATAAAGTGGACCGGAGTAATCACTCTGGCAGACTAGGAGAGAACCTATTACTAACTGTAAATTAAATTGATGTGCAATGAATAAGGACCAAGACAACTTATATTTTTTTAGTTCTATCCTGCTAGTTATTTTGTTAAAAACATCGATTAACTAAGACATCGCCCGGCGCCCTTACAAAAAATCGCTAATTTTGATGCTTTTATTATCAATGGTAAAAGATTCAATATAACAAATACAAAATATGGTTTGTTGTGTAACGTTAAATCATTTTACAATTTCTTTCCTAGGGCTTAGACCTATATATGTATTTCTGATCGAGACTCGAAGTAAGCTTGGCAATTATCTTAGATTGCCAAATCTAGTTATTAAAACTATTGGCACTTAATTTTGAGAAACTGCTGGCAGAACCACTCTAGGATAACGGATACCTAAGTAAGTAAATGTGAAGTTTTTATCACGATGTTTTACTTCACTACTGAGTTAATAAAACGTGTTTGGTAGTAGTAGGAACGACTGCAATCACTTAAAACCCTAAACCCTATACAGTTAAACGATGTAACATCAAGATTGTTACTACTATATCGCGTTTTGTTTTCTTTTTCTTTTCTTAAAGATTTTCCGGTCTATATTGGGTAAGTGGCATAGGACTACTAAGGAATAGGTACCTACTACTATGTAAATTAATTGGTTTACCAATTTGGCTGTGCCGTTAGAAAACCTGCGCGCTTAGTGACTAATGATGTTAAATGGAAATCAATTCATTGGCTTTGTCTGGAATGTACGAATCGATGCATTTGTTTGATGACGAATTCAACATACGGCAAATACAAAAACGATGATACACAATCATGAAATTAATTGTCACGAGACAGGCCAGAGTTGAGTGGAGTTTTATTACTTTGTATCAAAAATATTTTCTTATAATAGACAAATTAGCGTTTTAGCAATACGAAAATCATATTACGACATACAACCAACCAAAAACAGTAATGATGCATGAAAAATCGTCCTGTCATGAATTATATTAAGAATAAGTCGCATCAAGAATTATATTTATATTTATTTGATTTAATTATATTTATTTGATTATGTTATTCAATATATTATTCAATAATTATCATATGATTTCTTAATGTATTTTAATTCTTTACAACTTCTTAAAATAAACAAATTGGTCTAATTATGCATGGCGTCATCCTCTCTGCCCACAATACCTATCTTATTGTTGTGCCCTACAGGGTATTTAATGATCTGTTTTATGTATCTATTTATAACACCTGTGTAACATTAACGAATGCAATAAATATATTGAATTGAGTTGAATATTAAGTGTAAGTAACAGGCGCGTCTCGAAGCCGCCATAAGTAAGACCCTTACCGAGATTGCGGCACAAGCAAACATCAATTCACTGTGCCCACGTGACGTAGAGGTGTCGTAAAATTATTTTTACCGCGTCCAAGAGATTGGGCAAAACCGGTTGTCAGATTTACCTGAGAATCGATCAGACGCTAGCGATGGGGTTTTGTTCGTGCGAAATGTAATGACAAAGATACTAGAACGAGTTTGGCGCATGAAAAGAGATGCAAAACTTGAATATGGAACAGCTTTCGGACTTTCTTGCTTTTAAATACGAGAAATGCTTCTCAAAAGTCATTTAGTTAATATATTCAGAAGGGTTTTGATATTCTACGAATGTGATCTTATGCAGGCCATAAATAAGATAGGATGAATAAATACTAACGAAACACAAAGATTCAAGTAGTTGACGACCTCCGTAGCCGAAAGGCGAGCATACCGGACTTGGTGTCGCTATCTCTGAGGTCCCGGGTTCGATTTCCGGTCGGTCAATGTAGAAAATTAACTTTTCTATATTGTCTCAGGTCTGGGTGTTGTGGTACAATCGTTGTTTCTGATTTCTGTATCATAAGTGCTTTGGCTACTTACCATAGGATCAAAGCAATGTATGTGATGTTGTCCAACATTAATTAATTAATTTATTAAGTAGTACATTATTATGAATGCACAATAAAAGACAAAAATTATAATAATGGGGAATATGGTTGATAGGGTTTAGCAGTAGGCTTAATTAATATAATTGAAATATACAAAAATAATAAACAAATAAGAGTGAATACAGTCGACATAATCTATGTAAATTAGTATAGAAATTAGATATACATATTTTAAACTTAAATAACATGCACATCATAGAAGCAATACATAAAATTATGTAGTTTGCAAAAGGGTACACCGGGATACCTGTGCGTGTTAAGTTTTGGTACTACCATTGAAGAAACAATAAATAAAAACGAAAACCTGCAACCACTGGAAAATCATACTTATTTAAATAGCAAACTATATCATCTAGATCTGTAGCTCTACGACGAATAGTTAAATTTTGGTCAACAATCAACCCAAAATAGAACGTTTGCACATTTCATAATGCCATTACTATTGTCCGAGCCTTTTTAGCTCTCTCTAGTTTTATCTAAGCTTCGTTCTTAGCTAGATCAGAATTGAAAGGCTCTTCCAATTTATTTTATTTTGTTTGCTGGCTCCAGTCCGCTTGCAGTGAGGCATGACGGAGTGTTAAAGATGCCGATCTTGGGATTGTCAAAGATAGAATACATCCTGTAGTTTCTTAAGCATTTCTTAAGATAAGAAATTAGAAAGTAGCCAAAAGTTTTTCTAGACGTTCTGACTATCTACATCTCATCAACCAGCTACGGTTTACGTCATTTCGTACGTCGAGCTTGCGACTTATTTCGATAGTAACGTGACTTATGAGTCATTAAATCTGCTCTGAATCGGATGAAAGCTTACATCTTTGTTCACTCGTTCTTGTATATTTAACGTATATTCTAAACTCAATGTCAATATGCCAGGTCACTTTGAATTAAACAGATTAAGACATTAACAATGACAACAATGGGCTAGTTTCCTAAAAAAATCTAATAAGTCCGTCAGTTGGATTAACAGAAAATAATGGACACGTATTTTTTCTTTTCTCAATCAAACAAAAAATGATGGAGATTTAGCCAGTTAAAGTTTCGCGTAACGTCACGTCTTGCGACACTTTAGCAAGGCGTGACGTCACGTACTCACAATGATGCGCTTTATCTTTGTCATTTTTTGTTTGATTGATTGATAAAAGACAAAATATGGGTCTAATATTTTTTGATAATCTAACTGACGGACTAAATAGAATAATCATTTCTGTTCAAATACTGTCATTCGCAAACTCACTTAGACTTCTTACGTACTTTCCATTGACTTAGAATGCTGAAATTTGGCAAAAAGCTAAATCTTACAGCAGACGCAAAAGGAAACATACCAAAATCGTTTATTTGTAGATTGTACCTACCACAGAAAATATATATTGTAAGATTACATTTGCAGTTGGAGCATGCATTGAAAAACAATGATATTTATGTTATATCAGTCGAGGTTTCCTCTTAGCGTGAAATCTGATAATCTATCTATAGTAATATTATAAAGAAGTACAGTTTATTTAGATGTCGGAGGTAATCTCCGGTGATAAAATCGATTTAAGTAAATAATTATTTGACTAATATTCATAATGAACCTCCCGGATAAACAATATTGGGCATGAGCTACTCTTAATACAGAACAAATACACTATTCCAGAGGGATGCGTGCGACGAAGATATCAATATAAATGGCGTTAATTAATATAAATGTCGCTGTTCCGTTACCAAAAGATGTTGAAAGTGCAAACACTAATACTGTTTGCTACCTGTATTCATTCGAACGTAGCAGGCACAGCTAGTCGTTAATACAACTTTCAATTGTCATTTTGTGATAGATTTGTATTGCTCGATACGTAGTAATTGCAGCCCCACAAGAGCAGACCCCTAGCAAATACTGAACAATGTATTTGGGGTGCGTAACTCAGGTAGATGATTACATGACAATGGATGATCGATTTACAAACGATAAGCCGTAAGGAGTGTCTCAGAAATCTATAAATAGTTTTACTATAACTTTTAATACTTATTTATTTTTAGAAGTTAGGTTAACTTTATAGTGTCTTGGTTAAATCTTATCTTTTGTACATAAGACAGTCACGTGTTAGATTAAATTACTACATACTTTCATTATATTTATTCTGACGGGATTAAACATTTTAGTATAAAAATATCTACTTAAGATAAAAATTTAAGCCAACATAATTTTCTAAACAGCAATTTTATAATAATAATAACAGAAATAAAGAACATTATATTATAGCAAGGTTAAATTGACACTTGCTCAAATTATGTAACAATCCTTGCTCTCAAAGATGAACAAAACGTGTGTAATGTGGCAATAAGACAATGTTATGCAATTTAGCAAATAGTTGACGTCGGTTTTGGTCAGCTTTCACATTCCACATTAAGAGTCATTAACTAATAAGGAACTGTCATTATCAATGCTTTGATTACAGTACAGCATTCTGCGATACGAGCTAGCGACGGTATTGCCAGAACGATGTCGATTGTCTGTACTGTAAGAGAGGAGCTAATTTTAAATAAGATTTTAAATTTAGGAGCATTTAAAATAGGAAGAAAAAACAGTTCTATTTTTTCCCTTTTTTTTCAATATTCAAACGTAATCATAAAGATAGATAGACAACTAAGTACAACATGTCCGCACCAGGACTCAGCTTGAGTTGAGTTATCGCTCGTTACGTGGCCTGTGATATCTCCGAGTGTCGACCGGCGCGCGGGCGCAGTTACCAAAATGGCGGCGGCTGCCATTTCCGGGAAACGCTGCGCGTGTGCCGAGGTCGCGCTCTCGCTGCAAACGAACACGCTGCACGCTGTGCCGCCATCTTGGCGAGGCCACAGAATTCGCTAATTTGAGGAAGAACTCAAAAGGAAACTTCGATTTACATGTTAGCTAACTTAGCTAATTATATAATAAAAATAAATATTTTGTTTTAACGAATGTTAAAATAATAGGAGATACTTTAAATGCTATTAGTCTAATGAAGTAAGACGTATTCTTTTAACTAAAAGGTGTTTTGATATTTTATCCAAAAAAATATTATCTTGTTTAATGTTCCTTGTTCTTGCCCTTCGAATTCGCAAACGCCTCAAAATAGCATTCGTTACATTTACATATAGTAATAAATAATTATGGTATTTAGAGCCACAACTACAATTTCATCTTTTCATATAAACGGTTGAAATTTAGTCTTCCGATCTTAAACAAAGGCTGGGCCTCGGTAGAAAAGATTGGGTAATACAAGTAGGATAGGATATGACTAGTACGTAGCGAGTTAAAAAGGAGGCTTATACCCGCATTGGTCAAATATATGATCAGATAGATAAATATAACTTTAGAGTATTGTTTTAGTTTTCGAATGCATGTTTTCTTTTAATTGAGTTAAAATTAGGAACATTTTCATATCAGGTCACAAGTAAAGTAACACTTCAGAAAAGTAAGCAATCGCATGAGCCGGAACAAGAAAGTTGTCCTAGTTTGGTAAGTAAGTACCTACATTATTAGTCGAAGTCTCGCGAAAGTAGGCAACTAAGATAAACTTGCATCTTGCGTCATACTTATACTCGTAATATTAGTTTAGGTGGTCTTTCTCCTCCTTGATTTTTAAAAATACAAACTCACAAAAAAAAATTTATGAAGGGGCGGTACAAAGATCGCCGGGACAGCTAGTTTAAAATAAAAAAATCTTAACGCAAATCTATGTATTCGTTGTTCCTTAAAGTTCTTGTTTAGACTTACTGATCTGACAACCTATGTGTACGATTGGATAAAGAGTAATAATGTAAGGATTCGTATTTTTAAAAAGGTAAGTAGTAGACAAAGTTGTATATTCTTACATCACCTTACCCTATATTTGATTATAGATAGCTTATTGAGTAATGTTAGTCAACGGATATACAACTACTTGTGCACAAAAGGTTCAAAAACGAAGACTGTATGACGAAGGGTATGCCGTGTGCGTGACTCAGTGGGAATTTTCTCTCGGATCAGCAACACACTACATTGGTGACGTCATGGGATGAATAAGTATTTGGCATACATTTCCTTTCTGCAGTTTTACTGTTAGAACAAAATTAGTCAGAAATGCTTGATTGTTTCTTAGAAGTATGTGAGACGTACGTATCGTTCAGAAGTATGAGAGTGATGGAGGTGTACATTTTTAAACGAATCATGAAATAGAAAAATACTTATAGATTCATTATAAAAGGGGGATCACTATGAAATATAGAATTGAAGTCTTTTTCGAAACAAGACAGAAATTAGGAGTAAGGCTAGTTTAGTGGGCATACAGTTTTTTCGGTAACGACTCAGAGATTTTCCAAAGTAAGAAAAACAATTCAGTACTAAATTTATTTCGAAAGTAAGTTTAAGTCATTGAATTAGGTACGTTAATTTTAACGTCATCGATGATTTGATCGAATTATACTAAACCAAACAAACAAAGTAATTAGTCTTATGACTGGTTTTAAAGAAAAACTAAAATCGAGTGTAAAAATACACGTCAATCATATTTTAATGTGAAGTAATGTTACATTCTACGTTTTCCAGCTATAACTTTTATGCGAGGTATGATTTGCGTTATATAAGTTATTTGATACACAGGAAATCGAATATCAAGATGTGTACTAAAAAAATACTATAATTATGTCAACTACATGTGACCTCTGTACATTTGTAAAAAGCGTTTCGTTGTGTCAAACCTTTGACAATTTATGAACAATTGAAAACAGTCGTATTTTTTCCTGGCTTATTTCGAATGTTCATATTTGTCAAAGGATTGACACAAGTGAATGGTTATTTAAGTTATTAGGTTTATACGTCCAAACGAACCAAATATTTTCGAAGTAGGCCTGCAGAACACGGTGACCGAAATGACCGAATTTCGTTTTTTGCAGATCAAGGATTTAAGTACCTAATCTTTAATTTTCAACACAAAAAATACACAAGTTACACAGTCGTATATTTTATTGTACTTAAAAATATATATAAAAAATGATTAAAAATGCTTTGTAACTAACAATGGGACGATTAGTTATTACACGTAATACTGAATCTAAAAAGGCTTGTACATGGGTTTAGGGTTTACGTATGTTTGTCAGTTTCTATATCTATTTTAGAATAGACGTGTGTCTGATTATCCACACCCATTTCTTTTAAATGTAAAAATTTCGATTTCGATGTTGATCTTCAACTATGAAGTGGCCTGTGCCCCGCACTGGAACGATACTTATAGGCAAACTTTACTTTTATGATGTTGATCCTATAGTTCAAATTTTTATAAAAAAATAACCGCCTTCAAAAATACTAAAAAGCTAAAAATAACATTTAAACAAACATGCCTAACAGTTATTGTTGGAGTCGGTGCCAGCCGTGGAGTGTTTGAATGTTTTTGTTTGCACCGTCACCAAAAATAACTGTTAGGTATGTTTGTTTAAATGTTATTTTTAGCTTTTTAGTGTTTCTGAAGGCGGTTATTTTTTTAGTAAAAAATCGTTTTATCTGTCTGTTTTTTAGTGTAATTATAGCTAAAGTGCATCTCATGGCGATTTAAATAAGTCCAAACACGGCTATGTTACATTGTTTTATCTCTGAGTTCCGGTGCATACCTTCCGCCTTCGTCATCAGATTAGTTGATGGTACCATTTTCACCAGAATCATTTATTAAAATTTGATTTGTCGACTATGGCAAAGCTTAACTATCTTAATGAAGATTATCTTATAGCTACTCGTGAAAGACTATTGTGGCCAACTATGGTCTCCTTCATCAGTTCCACCTTAGCAAATGATACTTTCTGAATGATTTGCATTGACTTGTTGTTGAATATACTAAAATCGCTATATATGTACCTATAATATTTTAGGAGCTCCCTCAATTTCTCATGGATCCCATCATCAGAATTGAATTTTTAAAAAATGGGACCAATCTGGAAGTGTACCCTTTCAATTGAGAAAATAATTTTCCAAGTCGGTTCATTAATGGCGGGGTTCTGGTTACAAACATTAAAAAAAAAAAAACAACCGAATTGAGAACCTCCTCATTTTTTGAATTCGGTTAAAAAGTTGTTGTATTTGAGTAGTAGATAGGCGCTCAAGCTTTTTAAGGAGTTTTTGATTCAAATCTAAGTTGCAGCAATCTGCATTATTTAGGATGGGAAATGAGCTTGAACAAACGCAATTTGAAGTCTATTTGGTGACTCTACCGCTGCATATATTTTTTCGCTGACTCTCGCAGTTTTCGACTAAGTGAGTATATGAATGCCCAGGTTTTCACAATTTTGCAAGAAGGAATTTTGAAAATAGTAATGGGTTGCAAGGCCGGCCAGCCAATCCTAGCAATACGGTATTTTACACCACTAACCAATTGAACATACTTTTTTAAATCTGTCTTAACGCTACTATTCCATATAATTTGTAAGGCGATAGCTAACTATGACGTCACTGTGTACCTAACTCAACGGACAATTTTTTAAATTGTTTTTAGAACAATTAAAAATCAAATTTTACAAATTAATTATAATGTGCCCCGTATTAGGCCTAAAATAAGTTGACAGTTTTAATAAATGTTGTCTTAGAATTATTTAAGAATGGTGTAAACAACCCTATTAGAAATAGTATCATAAAAGAAAGCTAACTAATAATATATATATGACGTTTAGACCGCGAAATAATTTTTGTCAATTTGAGTCGATTATCGTGAACGCCACGTAAGAAAAAGCTAGTAAAGTAGCGTTTATCACCACTATCCGATATGCTGTTATCGCAGTGTTATCGGATAAGTCAAATTCTCCGTGCGCACTAACGGCACTGCTTGCATCTACCAATTCATGACTTAGGAACAAGTAGCAACGAATTAATTTTTTAAATCGCGAGAATCAACTAAGAAAACGAGTTAGTTTATGCTATGGTATATTATACATGGCTCATGTCGTTAATTCTTAGACCCGATTCGACCAAGCTGGAGTAAGTGTTTATTTAAGAGTAAAACACTGCTTTATCTAGAGTAAGCTGATTTTGCATTTTACCAACAACTAATCTAAGATTATGTTAA
This sequence comes from Anania hortulata, assembly GCA_963576865.1. Taxonomy (NCBI): domain Eukaryota; kingdom Metazoa; phylum Arthropoda; class Insecta; order Lepidoptera; family Crambidae; genus Anania; species Anania hortulata. The sequence continues at coordinate 8,568,875 of OY756400.1, forward strand.
TTGAATACGATGAAACATTTAAACGGGTGATTTTGACAGTTTAAAAGATCATACTGAGAATAGGTTAATGTCAAAGTTGTCACTTGTCTAATCCACTCTTTTCACCTCGAAACTGACAAGATGTCAACATCTAGCACTGACACTCTATTATGTTCCTTAATCTCGTCCTCATTGTGTACAATGTAGTACGCACTTTTTGCTACTGCACTGATTACAATCTTCAAAGTTAGGCGCGTGCTTGAACGCGTCAATAAACTAAAAAATAAATAACCGGAACGTGCCCGCACCGTCACCTATCAATGTCATCTGTCACCTGTCAATGTCATTGTACTTTTTTGTACACAGCACTGAAGACGTAAATATTTAGAATAAATTAGTTTTTTAACTAATTAGTGATTTACAGCTTACATACAAATGCAAAAATCCAAGAAGAAAATACGGTGATGTTTGTGTAAAAGTATGGTGGCTGGAAAACAAAACTTGTCAGTTGAATTTGTGAAATTGTTGGACCGATACCTCGGCTCAATTATTACGATTATTACGATTTCTATCACCACCACAGCACACTAAAATATAATATCATCACCATCACCATCATCTCAGCCTATTACAGCCCACTGCTGGACGTAAGGGAAGGACGCAAAGAGCGCCAAGGAGTACGATCTCCTGCTTTGATACAAATGTATCCAGCCATAATCCTGAGTTCGTCGGCCCATCGAGTTGAGAAGCATCCTACACTACGTTCGCCGAGACGTGGCCTTTGCTCCAACAACATAATCAGCCAGAAATTAATCATGAAAACAAGGAGTGTGTGTGACAGAGTGGCGTTATTCTTCAGCCTGCAAACGAGACAGAATGAATGACATCGGAGCTTTCACGGGAGGTTGGCCGTGGTGATCATTAAGTTCATTCTAGTTGTCTCTCATGTCTCAGAATGAATGACATCGGAGCTTTCACGGGAGGTTGGCCGTTGGTGATCATTATGTTCATTCTAGTTGTCTGTCATGTCTCCGAATGACTCCACAGAAACTGCTCTGTACAGAAGCACTGGCCTTAACGATGGAGTGGCCAGTGGTTTTTTGTTCAGTCTGAAGCGTCTCCTCGAGGTATTCCTCCTGAGACGTAACATTATGGCTCTAGTCTTCATGAAGAGTTGACCATGAGATCGATATAATGTTGCACCAGAAATATACTACAAAGGATCTGTAATAGCATTAGGTAAGTTATTAAATATAATAAATTTATTCTAGCGCATCATATGTACCGAGAGAACAATTATTCCTCTTGTCTGTCTCGCAGCAGAATTATAACACTTCCACTTGCTTTCACGAGGGGTTAGCCTGTGGCTTAAAATTTTTGTTATAATATTGCGGGTCTGCAAATCATCTTATAAGGTTGACCAGAGACCGACTTCATCAATTGAAGTTGAAAATATAGTCGAACACAAAGGTATCAAGGCGATACATATCTTCGAATGCCACTGAAGAAAAAAAGAGAGGAGGGAGAATATGGGTACCGAGACCATGAGGTAATGCCCTCCGTCTTAGTAATTTTTTCAACTTAACACTTTGACTCTAAGGAGGCTATGAAAGAAGCTCCTTTGCCTGCTGATATTGAAGGCTCAAGGAATTCTGAGTACTTGTGTAAACAAGTCACATACTTACCTAGACAATTTCAGTCTGTTTATAAAGATTTTAAGTTTTTAATAATTTCATCAGTTGTTAGTATTAAATTGGGCCTTTGGCAACCATTAATGGTACCAAGACAATCTGTTGGTTTCAGATCTGCTTGTCTTATTCTGCCCCATTTATATACATACAAGTCAAAGATAAATAGCGCTTTTACAAATTATGGTTTATCTCGGTGTGGATTTCCACAAGTATATAATTGAGGTACTTCTTGATGTTGGCCCAAGAGGGCAAGACTTTATAAAGCATACCATAGAAAACAACCTGTTTACTCCAATAGTTCATGTAGTTATGACCATATTAAGTTTTTTTTATTTTTTTCTCTTATATTTTACTAAAAAGCTTAAATAAATAAATAAACATTACTTGAAATTGCTAATTGATATCTGTGACTTAAAGATCATTAGTCCACTTGATTCGTGAAGTGCCTTAACGTAAAAGGTCCCAGGTTCGATACTCTGTTCGAATGACCCTGGCGAGATACATTGTCTTGTACCTCGTAGTACAGGGAAGTTGACTCCTTGTTTGGAGACCATGACAAATTCATGTTGGCTGGTGTATGTTTGTATGTTCCTATACAACTGATATGGTATCCCATTTGTGTAACTTATAATATTAGATCTGGTCACAACCGGGTAAACCTTAAATTCTTATAGTATCAAGCTTAATTCTCAAGATTCTATAATAATCTATGAAAGCAATTAAAATTTAACACTGTTACTGACTTAAGGTTATTATTCTAGCTGATCGCCATGGCTAGTTAGATTACTTCTAGTCTTCATCAAGTGTAAATAATTTCTCAGAAAATTTATAAATAAAGACACACTCAAGATGAGTCTTACTTACAAATAATGTGAGTGAAGATCACTGTTACAGATATGGAAAAATAATTCTCCTTGTTAACAACAAGATAAATATTACCAAAATTAAAAATTATACATATGTTATATTCCAATATTTTCAGTCAGTAAAAACCCATGGAAAGATTTATGCAGCTTTATTTACAGGCAAAAATGTCGCACCATAATTGATCCTTATGTACTTGTCATAAGGTCGAAAACCAATTATTTTAATTTTAAAGTAGGTACCTGCTACCTTTGGAAAAGTAAGAGAAATTCAAAACTAGACACAAAGTTCCAATGATAACTTGAATTTTCAAATCTGACCTAAATATATTTTTAATATGTTTTTGTTATAAACCATATATTTCTAGACATTTTATCATTTGTGAAAATGTTTGATACCTAAAATTGAAGACAAAGATAAATAATCATCCAATCATTAAATTATCAAGATACTAAAGATAGTAAATAAACTGAATTATCCCAGGTGGATAACAAAGGTTCATATTTAAATAGATGATTATAATAAAATATTAGATTTATTAAAACATATTAGAAAATTAAAATTGTATCTACTACTACTGACTTAAAATTATTATTTAAATTAAGGCATGAATCTTACAATTATAATTGAAGTTTGTCAAGTACCTATGTAAGTCTATGTATAAATAATTTTATTAGATATTAAATTACCATGTAAAGCAAAAATGGAGATGATAAATAATGACAGAAAATTTCTAATGAACTAAATTAAAAAAAAAAAAACAAAAAAAAAATGGATGACACGATAGAGGCATTGATCAGTGGCAATAATTAAGGCAATGCAGGCAATAAATGTTGCCTTACCTTGTTATTGGACTAAGGCTGTAAGGCTGCTACAAGTATTTTGAGCCGGAGTAAACTTTCTATCTTATCCGATGTGATGTATTGGTAAATTATTACTTATTTAATTTTTTATTAGCTTTACAAGAATTGACCAGTCATTGAATCTTTTTCTAAATAAGTATTCCGACTGTTTGATTAACTTATTAATATACCCTACCAGGGATCCACACATAAAGTGCAGGAGTCTCATACTGATTTCCAGCCATATAAGTGTAACACATATAACAGTTTTCTAAGAAGATGAGTAAAAATCAATCTTTCTCAGTAAAGTAATGTTGAAACTATTGTCAACAAAATAGGATCCCTACTGGAACAATACTGGTAGTATTTGTATATAATTTCCTTATTTATAACATATAATTAATGAAAGATTTGCCATAGTAAACATCCATATTATTTATTTTAGTTTCCTTTACTTTGGAACTACACCTTGAACAGGAGTTATTAAGAATAAGACTAATTTATTTGCATAAAAAATTGTATTACAGACAATGATAACTTAAAAGGTTACTAGATTTTCTTATTATATAAAATAAAATAAATCTTTTCAAAAGAAATACAAGCTTAACTACCTACTTGCACATCGATAAATTTACCTTGTTAGGTAACCATGTACTAAGTATGTACTACATACTACTGGATAAATGAGACGGATATTAATAGTTCAAAGCATTGGCTCCATTTCCATGACAACTTATTAAACTAGCTGTTGCCCCGCGATTTCGTTTGCGTGATCTCTAGTTTATTCGTAAAGAATATACATACTTAATAGCCAGGAGAATTTATTTAAAACTTTATTGCACAAAGTTAAAAGTGTACAACAGGTGGATTATCAGTCTCAGTCCCAGCAAATCTATAAATTCATAAAGACATACCGTTTTAACAAAAATAAAAGAGTATTGCAATTAAAGTAAAATTTGCTATTTTTGATTTTAGAGAATTCCTACACATTTTTTGGCCCACCTGTATGGTATAAAATAGGTACAGGTTTGTGTCATCAAATGGGATGGGACTGTATCAATATACATGGTTGTATTAGCATACGGGGTTATATCATCATACAGGGTTGTATTATCATACAGGGTGTATCATCATACAGGGTGTATCATCACACAGGGTGTATCATCATACAGGATTGTATCGATATACAGGGTTGTATCGATATACAGGGTTGTATCGATATACAGGGTTGGTTGATTAATTCCAATGAATTAATCAAACAACTATATCCTTGTTAGATAAAACTTGAATTTGGCATCTACCAATAGATAGTTAATAAAATAAAGTTTTATCATGTGCTAAGACTTTAGCAAATCATATAAATGATCATAATAAATGTTTATATTGCTTTGTCGACACAACTTTCCTCTTTGAACATCTACATTGTACACAATGAGGACGAGATTAAGGAACATAATTTATATGATCGGACTAACTTACCTAGTGACGTCCGATCCTCAATTATGATAAGTAATCTCGTCCTCATCCTATCCCCAGCCCGACCCAGTTAGTATGTATTTATCAATCCTTAAAGTACAAAAAAGATTATATGCTATAAATACCTACCTACTACTTAGTTTCCCTTCTTTTTGAAAGTTGTGTCCAGTTTTATCCTTTGAAATAATGACATTGACAGGTGACAGATGACATTGATAGGTGACGGTGCGGGCACGTTCCGGTTATTTATTTTTTAGTTTATTGACGCGTTCAAGCACGCGCCTAACTTTGAAGATTGTAATCAGTGCAGTAGCAAAAAGTGCGTACTACATTGTACACAATGAGGACGAGATTACTTCACATAATTGAGGATCGGACGTCACTAGGTAAGTTAGTCCGATCATATAAATTATCCTACAAAATTAAAATGTTGTGGCATTTCAAGTCAACCTAGAAGAAATGGATTACATGGATTTTAGTTGGTTTATCAATTCGATGATCATTCACTCTTGAACTATAGAATAACAAAACCGAGTATAGTATATTATTGCTCGAAAAACGTAATCGAAGTTATTGGATAACTCAACGGGTAAATTCAATGAGTAAAATTATACCCGTAATAGTTAGTCTAAGCTTGTGGTCGAATCGGCCCTTAATGTTTTAAAAAAAATATAATATTGGTAACAACTAAATACTTAAACGATAATATTTATTTAACATTATCCTGACTTAAAAAACATATTTTAATCTGTCAGATAATTTGAAATTGATAAATATAGAATGTCATTATTTGGTACCGGGGTTATTCAAACAAAGCAGTATAATTGTATAATGAGACTATTTTGCATTTCGATGTGGTATTTCTCTCTAATGAGAATCTAGACCATCCACGCATGTGGGTCGTACTGCGATGTGCTAAATTCCAATCGTCTTACTTTTTTATAATTATTCTTTTATATGGTAAAGTGATCATTATAACTACTGTTAATAGTATATTGTTGTATTAGTCATTTTATTATGAATGTTTAACAAAACACACTTTTATTTAATAACTCGAAACAAGTCGAGTTTTGCAGGTTAATAAATTCTATTAATCTTAACAACCCTCCAATGTAGTGTATTTACTTCCAAAGGTCAGCAGCGCACTATCAGTTCCCCTGTGTGTGTAGCAGGTGTTCATAGCTAACTACTACTAACCTACCTACATTTCATTTAATAAAAACTAGTCAAGTGCGATTCAAACTCACACACTGAGGGTTCCGTACCACTGCATTTTTATTGCTAACATTCTGTGAAGATGACGATCAAATTTATTAATTGTCTACGGTTTAAAAACTATAGACCTTCATAATAAGCATTGACTGACTAACGGACGGACTAACGATAGGCTTAGTTATCAAGTTCCGTTGTTACTTTTTAGGTACGGACCACTAAAAAGCGTGTTATAAATATTGAAAACGATTCGATGCTTCATTATCCTGCTACCATCGCCAGGCCAAGCATGTGGCTGTGTTTAAGCGGTATACAATACCATGTTTTAATAAAATTGTATTGTATACAGGGTGTTAGGTTGAACGAGTGACATACTTCTACTTTCTTGTTGTTGTTTTCATGAATCACGATCACTTTTACTTTATAGATTGGTCCCCGAAATCAAGAAAAAATTATAAGTTGTTCCTTAAGTTTTGGTCGAGTAGACTTTAGTATGAAAAAGGTTTAGCTGTAACTTTTGGTCTCATACTTACTAAAACTTGTTGATATTCATAAAAAGAAAAAAAAAAACTGTAGAAATGTGTCCATTGTTAACCAAACACCCTGTTTACCCCACATAAATAACAATTAAAATTTGGTATTGTATATACTACTATATCTACGTGATATCCTCTTGTCCGATATCCCCAGAGCCCAAAGACTAAAATCTTGACTAAAGCAGTGCGTGTTGCCTGACGACTTTCGGCACTGAAACGTGGTCTTTAATTACTGGCCTCTTAAACTGATGATGATGATGATGATAATGACAAGTGCCTGTTAAGTGGCGAAATTATAGGTGTGATAGTTGGAATATTTTAATTATTCATTGCGTTTATGTCATTCTGGCACTCAATTTAATAATGTACTCGTACTTAGCATCTACGTAAGTATACTCGTACTAGTAGTTAATGATCATTCAATTCAAATTCAATTGAAATTCATTTATTAACCATCACATTGGCACATAACATTGCATTAGCTTACATAACTTAGATACTAGCTTAATATAGTATTAAAGTATGCATGCATGTAGCCAAAGTGAGGGATCGGAACCTGTACTAGGATACCCTGAGTTACAGACCGGTCCCCCGTATCAGGCTTGAGTTGCTTGAGGCATTAAGCATTAAGTACTCGACTTGCTACAGCTTATAAATGCTGTATATTGAATATCTGCTAAATTTAAACTTTTTTATTCTTTGCGTTCACAATAATGCTAGTTTACTATATCAAGAATAATAGATAGATACTATTTATTATTGCACACCATACACATGATTTTGACAGAATGTTACAATCTACCACTGTCACTCGACGTCACAGCCGGTGTACGCCTCGCCTACTACAGAGAATATGACAACCGGACATCGAATACCAGCGCCATCATATTAAATTATCACAACGACTTCATTTATATTTAAAACGTATATAATTACTTTAGATATAAAACCATTTCGTAAAACTTGTTTGATTGTTTATATTAGGATAATTGTAATAATTTCATAGTTAGAATATTTTGTCTTATAGCCATAGTACTTCGGTTATTTTTGTATAAAGCGAGATGTGAGTTCATTCAGATTGATTATTCTACCCTGAACTGATTGTAAGGCGAAGCTCTGCAGGAATAAAGAGTCACCAGAACTACAGACTACTTATTCGACCAATCCCTGACCTACTTTCTGTAACAAGAATGAAGTACAAGATTATTTTATATTTTACTTGAACATAAAAAAAATATGACAACCGCCTCAAGTGGGATTCGAACCTACGACTTTTCGCTATCTAGGCGACCGCTCTAACCAACTAAGCTACATTAGAAAAAGACAAGTGATAATATTATCCTTGACATCGTCTGTTAAATTGCATAACAAAAGAATAGTTAAAACGATAAGCATCTTAGGTGTTGCAAGTTAGAACGGTACATAAATAAATATGTAAATATGCGCTAAACAAACACACCATTTTTCATGGAGTCGAAGTAAGGCTTAACATAGTTGTTTCACGAGATACCAAATAATATATTTTACCCGTCAATTTAGGAAAGATCGTTTTCCGCGTTTACCCGAGCCGGGATTCGAACTTGGGACCTTTTGCGTTACTAACGCCACTTCGCTAATAGTTTCGTCTTAGAAGAACGATAGGACCGAAACGACTTTAGTGTTTACGTAACGATTTTAAATACTATCGGAAAAAGACAATAATATTGTTTTTAAAACTAATAGAGAATGATAGTAATAAAAGATGCATTGTAATATTATTTTTAGGATTACATATTCGATATTGAGCATTTTTTAATTTTAAAAAAATATATTATACTCTACTGTAGAAAATGTCTACGTCGTAGCATAATTACATGCTACGAAAGTGCTACGAAATATTTTATTGTTAAACTATATATATTTACCCAAAATTAATAATTGGATTTACAAAATAATATGTGCGTTGGATAGCAAAAGGTATAATATAAATATAATTTAGTTAATTTAATACATTAATATCTTTATGCATGCATATATGTACATCAGAATTCTAAAAAAAATACTTAATATTATATGTATATGCATATAAATGAGAGCCCTTATGTATATGGACATTCGTAGCACAAAATAGCTACGAGACTACGAACTACGAGGCGCCCCGCCGAAATTACTGAAGGTCTAATAAACATTATTGATGACGTAAACGACTGAATCTAATCTACTTTTACGTGACTACAAAAGAAAAATTAAAATAAGACCAATTATATAATAATAAATTTTAAGTATATTTGATTGCACTAAAGGATAACATTAAAAATTTATTGGACAACAATCATCATATAACATTTCTCTGATCCTATGGAAAGTAGCCAAAGCAATTGTGTTACGGAAATCAGAAACAACGACGGTACCACAATACCCAGACCCGAGACCTTGACCGCTCGGGAATCGAACCCGGGACCTTAGAGATAGCGACACCAAGTCTGATATGTTCGCCTTTCGGCTACGAAGGTCGTTAAAACATTAGAAATGAGGTTATGCGACAGAAAACTTAAATAATCGATACAGCTCAAAGAATAAGTAGACTGAAGTGGCAGTGGACTGGTCACATTAGCCATAGATGCCGATAACCGACGTAGATGTGTTCTTGAGTGGAGACCGCGACTAGGCAAGCGCAGCGTGGGGCGCCCTCCGACTAGGTGGAGCGACGATATGCGCTTATTGCTGACAGTATGCGTATATCAGAGATCAGATCTGGCTCAGTGGCGTCCACTGGGATAGGCATATTTCCAGCAGTAGACTGACGTGGAATTATGATGATGATTAGTTAATTACCTAGGTTATGTTATGAATCACATCTTTTAGATAAAAATCTCGTGTCACGGTGTTTGTGGTCGCACTTCCCCGAAACGGCTCAACCGAATTTGTTAAATAGGTCGTAAATTATTATTTTTTTCTTCTAAACAAATGCCCATGCGAATGAAGTCGCGGGCAACAGCTGTTACGTTTAAAGATTAATAGTGTTAACTTTTTTTTATAGTACCTGGGACACAACTTCATACACATATATTCATACTCTGTACCTAATATAGGGTGAATTTATTAGTGTAAAAATACTTTAGGGTTTGACCATACTTATCATAACAAACAACTTTGCCCGAGAACTAGTAACCTAGACAGTAGATAGGTATAGTTTCTTGGGCAAAAATGTCTGTTACCATGAGTATAATATACAAACTCTCAAGTATTTTACACTAATAAACACCTATATACTAGACATTAAGTAAATAAATAAATTAACCCAAATGATTTACCTACCTAGTCCTAGAGGTTGTACTATAACACCTACCTAGGAAACTAATTTAATCTATTGTAATCAAATCGTTGAATCAAAACCATGAATGTAAACTAAAGCATTTACAGAACGTTCTACTTTATTGAAATATCGACCCAACAGTAATGCCCTGGGTCACATGCTTAATACTACTGCATAGCAATACTTTCTGTGCTATTATCAAAATATATCGACTAATAAGTATGTTAAGAACTAGTGACTTAATCATGAAAAAGAAATTATCAAAGAAGTGCATCGTTGATGATTAACATGTTTTTTTTTATTGGCAAGGTACGAATGCACGTATCTCTGACGTTCCTTTGTTTCATTTATCCAATAGTCTCCTTCACAAAAAAGAAAAAAGCCAGAACAACTTTTACTTAACCGATGGGCAAGGCAGTTTTAGGTTTTTAACATATACTTTGGCTAATATGAAAATATGAAATCTTGTGGTCATGACCAAACGTTATGCTCAAAACAAGTTCGTTATTGCCGATTTTAGTAGTACAGTCCTATTGTTATGTTGTTTAGATTATAATAGTGTAACGGCTAACGTACTTGTTCAATACATACATAGCTTGGTTAATATTTTCTAACGTCAGCGAGTACATGCCTGATCGATCCGTCGAGTGCGCATGTCTGTGACGTCCAATGCAGATATTTCACGTACATAGACATGGGGCCGTACCCAGGGACCAATATAAGGGCCCTAGCAAGTAGAGTAATAAATTAATACAACACATGATTAATGCCCAAAACGTAAACTTTTAAAAACCAGCAGTAAGAACTTACAAATTTCGTTGTTTTATTTTACAAATAACTTATCACAGGTTGAATATAAGATTGTTCGCCTTTGACTTTGCTGTGCCCCTAAGAAAGTAAAGATAGATAGATTGTACACGTTACAAAGAAGTTAAGGTTGATGTTTACAGAAAGATGCACAATTTAGGCGTTCTTAAAAAAACTAAAAGCAATCATTTCCATAAAACCTTCAGGTAAAATTTTTGAATATATATTTTTTACCTTGATGGTTTAGGGAATTTAGTATAAATAATATTAACCAGTTTTAAATAAAATAAAAATAATTTTTTTTTAATACGATAATCAAAATCAGTTAATGACAATAAAATAGAAAAAATCTTTACTGAATTTATTATATTCTTTCGGGATTCTGTTTAATAAATATATGCAGAACAAACATTGTTTGTATAATAAGAACGAGCATTTGTACCTAAACGTAACCATGGATGTTTATAAAGTATTTAAGTATGTTTATCCGTTATCACCGGCATAGTACAATATTTGCTTAGTTTGAGGCTAGGATAAATTGCTGTGAAAGTTGGAATAATTTAATTCTTTATATATCCATAATTGGTATCTACAGTCCTGCCCTGGATGGCGTGGTACATAGCCGTCGATACGCAGTACACAGGAGAGCGAAGTAAATAGTTTCGACCGCTCATTGTTCTCGTTTTAATCCAGGTCCAATTTTACTCACCGAAATTTTAACATACAAAGTAAAATGGCGTTTACAATCTACATTTTTTTAAATTAACTATTGGTCGTTACCATGAACACTTTGGTTTGTTTATTGGGACTAAAAGAAAAAGTTTTAAACCTATATTTTTTATGTCTATTATGACCGACCACTGAAACGGTATTCAAACTTAAAAGTCAAAAAGTCAAAAATCATTTATTCAGTTTAGGGCAGAAAACTGTCACTTATGAACGTCAATAATAACATTATTGGCCCATATGGGGCAGAACATGTCTCCTTATTTTTTGGGCCCTACTAGCGCTTCGAGACAAGACACAGACAATCTGCTGAGAAGAAACGCCGGAACAAACTCAAGGCTCTATTATCAATTAACATCGCGACGAGTCACATCATTCTATGTTTTACTGATTTTATTATGTTTGTTTTGACGACACTGGAAATATTAGAGCCTTTTTAGAATAAAATCTATAAATCAGTGTACCTACATAACGTTAAATTTGTAAAGTTTAACGTTATACGTGAGATTTATTATTAGGGTTACGTACTTATTGTAAGTATGATCATAGTATGTATATATATCTTATTGTTATGTATGTTGTGTTTAGGTTTGTGCAATAAATTATATATTTTGTTTGTATCAAGTAGGTAAGTAAAAAATACTCTGCACCACCTACCTTACCCTTTCTCTATGGTAGTCCTCTACCTAAAAGTTGTCTGGTAGAGATAATAGCGAGGGTTATTGCCAATCATCATCATCATTTCAGCCGTAGGACATCCACTGCTGAACATAGGCCTCCCCGAAAAGGGGGGATTGCCAATACTCGGCACGCTTGGCTGGCGGGTTGACGAGCGCAGTTTTTTTATAATATTTCGCACGCAGATGCTGCTGCCAGTCTCGTGCTACAGGAATTAGTCGCCTCTTACGACACGCCTCTTGTTAGCGGTGGGGAAGTGTTTTAGGAATAAAGAGATCTATGTATCTGTCTATCTGTCAAACCTTTTAATCTTTTTATTTTTAACTGTTAATAATAAAAAAAGAATAGGTACATTATAGGATATCATCTTGCCATTTTGATAGCGGCCGGCGAGCGCTAGATTCTAATTATAAATTTTGTCATTGTAAACTGAAAAGAAATTACTTACAGTGTACACAATAATGCATGCTTGCGTTTTTAGGTAATATAAATGTATACTTAATAAGCTTTATTACTTTTAATTGTTATTATAAGTAAGTTAATGATTGTTATCTTAAATGATATTATAGAACGTAAGATAATATGAAACGTTCAATATATTAAGCGAGTTGTTATAAAAAAAAAAATATTAAATGAAATCATGTCATTAAATCGTATACTAATATTTATTTGAAACATTACACACCCTATAATCACGTTAGGTTAGGTTAGGTTTAGGTTCAGGTTAGGTTAGGTTTATGTTAGGTTAGGTTAGGTTTATAAGTGCACCCCCTTTGCGACACCCGGACCTTCAGCTTTGATTTATTCAAGTATTATCAAAGTTAGTTTACTCAATTTAACGTCAACTAAGAGAAAATTGCTCTTAGTTGGTTCATATTTTTTTGTGTAGATTCCATTAGCCATGAACTTTTTTCGCATATTCCACACACAATTCTAATCATAGTCATCATCTGTTATCAATTTAAGATAAGATATTATTTTATTTTACTGAATAGTACTCAAATATTATTTTGTAGTTGTATTTTTTTTGCTAACTTAGTCAAGTGATTGAACCTATAGTTATCATGTACACACGACTACAAGTCTAGCTATTCATCGCCATTATAAGTTGAACTCTTACTAGGTATAGGACCTGTAAGAACAATGGTAGTGTAGCTTATAATTAAAATGTATACCTTGCCTTGTAACCGCGCGTAGGTACATCTATTTTAGTTTAGATAATATTGTTATTGTTTGTAAACAGCTGCATCAGATCATATAAAAAATAAATAAAGTCATAATAAACAACAATAATGAACATAACAAATGTGTCATGGTCACAGACGAAGAACTTTCCTTGCAATATTCAAAAGAACTTTACAATGCTAATAAACGACTATAAACACATACAGGGTGGCCCTAGCAGTGACGTTCAACAATTTTTTAGGTCACCCGTACCGAGATCTATCCAAATCACCCCATGTTCAGCGATACCGCATGCAAAATATATACAACAAGGCCTCCAAAGGCACTAACATTGACATATTTAACAAATTAGGTGTCTTTGTCAAATCTATAACTTCGTAAACTCTAAATCTTAATAAAATAAAATATAAGTAAGTAAAATACAAAAATTCATAAAAACAAAGTTATTTGCATCACTCATAGCTCTGCATCAGTGAATTGATTTCGGCCCCAAGATAAATGTCAATTATCGCAGGGCTGATGCAGTTGCTGTAAATTATTTCTGTTTAAGCTAATAATAAGTTAACTTGTTTATATTGCTTGCCGTGGCAGCCTATAATTAAGACATCACTTTGCAATGTAACCTTTAACCGTATATGTGTAAATTATGTATTAAGTGAGTGTTTTGTTGGTTGTCCTAAATAAATAAAATAAAATAAAATATTTTGCAGTTTTCAACTAATCGACAACTTAAGACAAACTAAACGTGTTTTGGGACAGTTGTATCAATTTTAAACCTATTTTTAACTCTTTCTTATCTAAATAAAGTGAAAACAGTACTAAGATCTATCAAGAAGTTTAAAAGTATTAGTCTAATACTCCTACAAGTACACCTAATATGTTGTTAATAATACAATGTTAAGGAAATGAAAATGTTCTTCACGACTCACAGGGCAGGGCAGGGCAGGACTAGCCGCAAATGCAGCGCAGCGCAAAAATCCTCTGAAACCTCATTCGTTTTTCTGAAAAGCGAAATAGACCTAAAAGGTTTTATACGCTGCGATGCGAAAATGTGCGCCAGCCTTCATAATGCAATTCTTAACAAACATAGATTTATTACCGTTTGGGGTTCAAAACTTCAACAGGACTCAGGAACGCTTACAGGATATTTTTATTATCCGACTGTCTCGACCATTTTTCTCATAGAACGGGTAGTGGTATCAAGTTGAAATTAATATCCAATACTAGTTCCTTGGACTTTGTATATAATTCTAGCTGGTAAGTGAACGTTAGAAGATACGCACTTGTGTCACATATTTCGAAACTCGTAAACTCACACAACACATTGTAATCATAACCTAAGTATTAGGGTACTTTCCGTTACCTAGAATCACGAAATTTGGCAAGAAACCAATTTTTATGACGTAGTAGACGTAAAGAAAAATTACTGAAACGTGTTCATTTGTACAACACATATTAAACAATTATTTTTTTTGCAAATAAGGTACGGGCATAGGGTACAAGCCCTCGGTGCGTATGCGATTCGCAGTTGGCCTACATACATAGTATGTTCATAACCTATGTCATTGTAATTTGGTAAAAAATATATTTTAAAACATAGTAAAAAAATGTTTTATGAGTAAGTTCTTTTATTTTTGATCTATCTATCGTTTCTTTCAATGCTATATATTAGATGTGGATAATATACTTCATTTCTTTACACAAAAATGGCTACTAGTGTTAACCTGTACGAGTAAATAAGATAATATATACATACTGGAAAGACAAAAGGTCCCACAAAGACCACGTCTTTTACCACGCATTCTATACAACATTTTGATCAATTTCTGTGCTATAACTTTTTTAGGACCTTAAGAAGCTGTTTGTGTGTTTTGGCGCTCTTTGTGGGAGGCTTACGTCCAGCTGACATGATGACGATGATGACCTTTTATAAATGTACAAAAGATTTATTTGACTTTCCATATAAATTTGATCAGCTGTTTGTCAAAACAATTGATATATGTATGTATCTAGTATGTACAACTGTATATATTCATCTAGTTTGTTTTTAGTTTTGTATGATTTAATTTAACACAATTTGTTTTTTTGTTGCACCGCCTATACCATCTCTGTATGGCCCCATGGTTGACTGGTAGAGAATGCTTTTGGTATTAAGTCCGCCATTTGTACAAAATGTCTGTGCAATAAAGATTTAAAAAAAAAAAGTTTTAAAAAAAACCTCATATTTATATTGTGTAGAATTGTGAAGACATGGTCTTCAGCCTGTATATATAAGTATATTAGCTACTCCTACAATATATACTTATGTAAATACAAAACGTTAATACAGCAATAAACCAGGGCACATTACGTTCTATTTCGGGGTCAATATGCGTGAACAAATACTATTTATAGTATTTCACGTGGGAGCTGGCTTACTTTGTATGAAGAGGAAAATATATACTCGCGTGGGTTCACTAACATCATAAACATTTAAACGTCTAATTAGTATATAGAGCATCGAATATTATAAAGCCCTGCCGTTGTTTAAAGGTAAAACTAGATGCTCTATATTATATACCTACACTAGGGCTTTAACTTACACCAACAACTCACTAGTTTCATCGCAATCAGATGTCTAGGTACAAGCATACGGGACAAACAAACGAACGTTATTTATATACCTACAATGTTATTTTTTGTTTACGGAATACATCAAAGGTCTGATTAGGGTGCAAATACAGCAGCTATTTCATGGGGGCGAACATTGGAATCTCCAAAAATAGTGGTTGTCAGTTTTATTTTTATTAATTTTCACCGCCCCTGCCTCTCTCAATATTAATTCAATTTTCGTCTAACTGGAAGTTGTCTGGAAGAGATTGCTTCTAGCGATAAGACCACCTGAATTGTGCTATTCTTTTGTGTGGTGTGTGTTTGTTATGTGTGGTGTGCAATTAATCTATCTAACAGAGTAAATGTTTACAAATTGTAACAGCTGATAGATCAGTTAGTATGGAAAGGTGTTTTTTTTAAAAGATTATATTATCGATTAAGATTAGGTTAGGTTAAATTACCCGCAGTGTAATATATTTTTGATAAATATCAATATTTATTTAGTTCAGTCCGACGACTTGTCGATAGTAATTAATTAACTATTCATACATGCGTCGAGTTAGGTGAGAGGCTTAGAAATCCAGTCTCCAAAATGAACATTAATTTAGGCATGATTTAGTTGAGCGGCTAACTTTAAATTGGGCTAAACTTTCGGTCTGGTTTTGAACGAATCAATTCAAGTTAGCGCTTCAGCTAGACTCGGGATGATACTAATCTGTTCAGCAAATAGAATTAGACCATATCGACTTACACAGCATACCGGACTTGGTGACGCCATCTCTGAGGTCCCGGGTTCGATTACCGGTCGGTCAATGTAGAAAAATAACTTTTCTATATTGTCTCGGGTCTGGGTGTTGTGATACTGTCGTTGTTACTGATTTCCGTAACACAAGTGCTTTGGCTACTTACACCATATGTTATACCATACAGAGCAATGTATGTGATGTTGTCCATGTAATAGCTAGCCACCATGATAAATAATAAATTCGTTGTGTTTTTAAAACAAACAAACAACTACAATTTTAACTATTCAGCATGTTTTAATTCCTCTTTAACGCTTATTGATATGAAGCTGTATCAAGAAAACCATTTAGATTTGTTGCAATGTAAACCAAAACTCATAGGTTCTTCTGAGTTAAAGCATGTTATTATAACTTTGTAACGACCGCCTTTATTCTTTTGTGAAGTGTTCCGATGATTTCATAGTTATTCTGCTATTCCGGGCGAGGACAAATCTAACAAATCAAAAATCATGGTGGTGTAACTAACCCGACTTTATTTTATATATTTAATAAGATATATAAAGAACTTCGAGTGGTCGTACTAATTAATTGCTATTAAATGATTCCAAAAGGTAATATATGGATAGATAGATTAAAATGACATCAATTCAGAAGTATTGTCACTTCACAAAAGGAGTCGTTGAAATCTTTTCTATTCTTCTCGACATAGGAGTACCAAAGCAAATCTGCCTAATAATTTAAGTCGAACTGTATTTTCAGCGCACATACATTTTAAAACATTTATTTATAGTTTAGCGGACAGCTCAGAAAATGAAATCAGATTTTATAGCAATACTGAAGTATATTTTTAGTAAGTAGGTGGTTCCGTTTCATTTGCACTCAACACCGGCGCAATTTGAGTAAATTACCTTCGGCAAATAACTCGTTTAGTCTGCATATGAAAGATCTACCAATTAAGGAATTTAGATATTGTTTATATAATCTTTTATGTGATAATTGTTTCTACAGTGTAAATGAATTTATTCAATATAAAATCAAACTCTAATTAATTAATGAATTTATAATAATAATGAATTTATAATAATAATAATAAATACAATTTTAATTTTATTAATAGAATAATGATGATATCCTTTTGTTTTTT
Source organism: Anania hortulata (assembly GCA_963576865.1). NCBI lineage: Eukaryota > Metazoa > Arthropoda > Insecta > Lepidoptera > Crambidae > Anania > Anania hortulata. The sequence continues at coordinate 8,586,645 of OY756400.1, forward strand.
TTTTTTATTATCTTATTTTATTGTTATTCTATTTCTTGTTTTAAATTCTTGTTGCCTCTCTCTATATTGCATGCCAATTGTTTTAGGCTAGATGTGAGATGCCAAACGTATGTTCCATCATAATGTACCACATTTATTGCAATAAAGTTTTATTCTATTCTATTCTATTCTTGGCTTGACCTTACAGGAACTTAACATAAAAACCAGACTTTTCGCTAAGCATGTGTTTGCTATTCCTGAAATTTCTAGTAAAAAGAATCGCGTATTAGAAGGGATATTTGCTAAGAGTTTTGGGCCAAGGCGCAAGAAGAAAACCAGTGTTTCGATCAGTTTTCACACGACTGCCCAAAAAGGAATTTAATGTTTTAGGGCTCATGTATGTATGTGTGAGTTTTTTATTTCACCATACCGACCAATAACGCCTAACCGATTTCGTTGTAGTAGAAAAATGTACAGTCGAAGAACCTTTATAACCATTCTATTACACCTATATACCTACCAAAGGTCCCTTATCTACTGCAAATAACTTTCTACGGTAGTCACAAATTACTTTTAACTAAAAAAAAAAATTGGCGGAAAGCGGCAATCCGATCTTCATTTGTTTTTTCGAGTTGTAGAGATGACAAAATTCACTAATTTTTTCTTTAGCTAATTCATGTTTTTATTTTTACTTTCCTTTGTTTTCACAGTCTTTACCTCGGGTAAAAGACTTATTTAGCCCCTCAAACTATAGGCGCCTTCGCTACGTTTTGGCGTGCAACCCCGTCTCGGGACTAAATAAGTTACTTTCACCCCTAGGGTAACAATGTACTGTTATACTTTTACTAGAAATCGAACCTTAACATTTTTATTTTTTTGATTTAAGTACTCTTTTTAATTTTATTCATTTAGGCAATGTGTAAATACTTACATGGATTTTATAGTGTTCATATACCAAGAGCTAGTGTTGTTTCCAACAGGGTCTAAAATTATCTGCATTATGTACCTATTTGTAGCCTATGTAACATTACAGATGACTATATTATAAGGTTCTATTTTATGAGTTAACTTTCTTTTAGGAGGTGATTTTAATGTGCAATTAACAACTTATACTAAGGGACCAACATCGAAAGCTTTTCCGAAACACGTCTGTCAAAAAATTGGGCCCTAATGCCTTTTATTTTAAGTTGCGTTAATAAAGTTTTTGCGGAAGTGCAGAATTTATGATAGACTAGCTTCCGCCCGCGGCTGCACCCACGTGGAGACAATCTGTCAGTTAGTCTTTATCAAGGACTCATGTCTCTTCCTAGCTTAAAATAATTTAATAATACAAATAAACCACAATTCAATTTATTTATTAATCATTTCGTTAAATTGCATAACATCAGTGCCTCGCTTTAAAAGTAAAAGAAAAAGAGATGCTAGCGCCAATGCATTATTTTTGAACAAATTTAATTACCATAGAAAAGGTTATAGTATGTCAACCTTAAAAGATAAGACATATTATTGTGCTGTCACGGACTTTTTTTTGGAACTTTGAAAAGGGAAACAATTCTGTCATACATGATTTTTGCGTAACTTTAACCGTTCACGCAGCGCACGCATCGAAAGCTCTGACAAGGATTATTTTTTCCCATTTTTGCAACATTTTTCTTTGATACTCTGCTCCTATTGGTCGTAGCTTGATTTTATATAGCCTTCCTTCATAAATAGACTACCCACACAAAAACGTTTTTATTATTGGAGCCAGTAGTTCCTGAGATTAGCGCGTTTAACCAAACAAACAAACTCTTCAGCTATATAATATTAAAGTATAGATTTGGATTTTGATTTACATTCTTTAAATGACATTTTCTTACGAATGATAATACACAAAATGCAAAATTGATTATCTAGTAAAATAAACGAGCTACGACTTTGGCTCCTTAATAACTATTGATCGTTATTTCATTGTCTAACTTTTGATGTATGATTTGGAAGCCCAATCTCCTTTGATGATTTACATGCTGCAAGATACCTTTACATTAGAAAAAAATGTGAAATCAATCACCACATTGACAACAATACCCCATTTTACGCGGGAGAGGATAGATTTGTATGCGCAATAATACAATTTCCATTATTATTATTTCATTTTAGAGTTCACGGGCCAAAAGAGACCCGGTCCTTTATAAGGCTTGCGTGGGGATACTAATCCAACACCTAGAGGCCCTTTTTTAAGGCGCAAATAATCAAATTTAAAAGTATGACACTGCTGGATCCAATCTCTAACTACATCATGGGATGTAATCAGAGATTATACCCAGCATGTGTACAGGAACTATTGCAGCTAATGAAAAATTAATTGGGTTTATTGAAGGAAGATGGGAGTGATTGGGTTCTGGGCTATTGATGGAGACTACTACTACCGGTCACCTGCCTGGTTCATAGTCTTAGACTGAAATATTATTTATCCAGACAATAAAGCTCCAACTGGGTTAGTAATGCTCAAAAATTTACAATTTATGTTAGTACCTTATAATAAGTTTGGACGAAGTATTTTGGCTCATATGCCACATTATAGGGCAAACATGTTGTCTCCCTGCAATGACTTTCAGGATACTGTTGGTGCTACCACGCACCCTGAATCTATAATATAATTATATGTCGTTTGCATGAGCTGACATGTAAAAAAAATCCTTAACGGTTCTTAAAGATACTCTCCCTGTATAAGCTGTGTTTTAAGGAAAGTCGTTATTTATTTCAGCAAGTCTGTAAATACGGGTCATAATTATATTTCATTCGGGGTCTGGGCAGTCTCCCGGGGAGACCCGCTGTGTGCCCTTAGGTAGCTTTCAATTCCATATTACACCACATACTACATTATAACCTTATGTTGTAGGAAAATCTATTAACATTAAAAGAAAACCGACGTATTAGACAAATATACGTCTGTTGTATGTGGTTTTCCAATGTTTTTCAACGCATCTAACGATATAATATCGACCGTGAGGTTAATCTTCATGTGAAAGTAATTTGTAAAAGAGTGTTAGAGATGCCACAGACAGTTTATATTATAGGGGAAACTCATATAAAACGAAATAATATGTTCACAGAGTAAATCAACTGTTGTAGGATGAAATGAAGACTTTACAAACAATATATCATTTGACGTTTACCTGTCGAACGATACGGGAAAATATTTTCAAATTATGACCAAGGTACCTAATACAAAGAGATTTCGAGCGATAACTACGTTCAAAATAAGTGCACAAAACGTATCAAGTTAAAGGACAATCGATGTTTGAATGAATAGTCAAATGACCTTATGGATCTGGATATAGTTAATATGGTGTAAGGTACCATGATATTTATTTTACTTGTAATACCTACATTTCAACACTGTTGGTTGGAGTTCACAGTTTTTATTAATATGATTACATTTTTTTCCCTATATAATCCTACTGCTAAGCAAAGGTAGCAAAGGACAGAAAATAAAAGACAAAATATTAAAACCAAGACGCAATTTCGAAATACCAGTAGTTTAGTTAGTCTGTTTGACACTACCATTTCTAGAAAAACTTAATCATCAAAAGAAAAGTAGATCCACCGATTTCCAAGAGAATTGTAATTTTCCTCAACCTAATGAACGTTTCTTAAGAAAAATGTTTCATCATACAACCGGAAAGCTAAAAACGTAAGGTAAAATGGTTTTCATATTTGCAATTGCTCGTAGTTTAAAACAAAATACGGTGGTTACGCAGAGTGCCAAGATAACGCATTTTTTAATGTAAAACCATGTGGCTACTTTGATAACAAGAATAAATGGTCATATGAGTGTTGCATGAATAGACCCAAGACTATGATCTGGTTCATATATATTAATAAGCAGAGAGTTTTAATCTTTAAAATACTCATCGGTTTTAAATTTTGAATAATAAAAGAACATTCTACCTTTATTTAATTCATTCAAAATACATCGTTCCTCTATTTAATGTCATCAGCCCCCCCCCCCGCATGACTACTATATGAATAGATATAGCCGCCATTTTGATTTTTCACCGAAACAGCGATTATAATACGTGACGACACCGGCAAGGCGATTCAACATGGCGACTATATCTATCATATTTTTACAGTTGGTGTCGACACAGTTACACCATTAGTAGTACTTCAACTTCTATAAACGTGTATAGAGAAGCAGTGCGAAGCGGTGGTAGAGCAAATCTATATTTTTGGGAAATGTATAAGCGCTCGCTATAATCCGGCCAAATGAGTATTATTAAGTTTTTTTTTTTTTGAGTATTAAATATCCCATTTAGATTCCCAAGAGGTAGACCCAAGAAAAGATGGTGTGACGATTTGGTTAACCTGACGAGGGATTGGGAGTCATTGGCGATAGGTAGAAATCGATGAAAGAGTTCGGAGGAGACCTTTGCCCAGCAGTGGGATTGAACAGGTTGAAAAACAAAATATCCAATTTGTCTGGTTTCCCTGATCAACGCTTCCGAACGTACAATGGACTATCGCTCTAAGATATCAACCAAACGTTTATCTAAGATTACGGTCACTTCGACCAGAAACGAGACAAAGCGTTCGATGCCCAGAGATGGAGTTATCTGTCGGAGATAGTGTTATATTAACAAATAAGTAGGTAATTCGATTATTTTGCTAATGATTCTCGCATCCGAACTAATAATATAAATGACAAAGTTACTCTTGTGTGTTACGTACCGCTTGAACAATTTTGATGAATTTAGGCAGAGAGATAGAAGGACATAGGCTACTTTATGTTCCGAAAATAAAACTTGATGGGGTTAAATAGGGGAAGTTTTCACGTGGAACCGTTTAATTTTTACGATTTTTTGTTTACGACTTTACATAGATTTGTTCTTTTTAGTAGGTACCTTTCTAGTATCAGCTACATCGATGAATTCAAACAATGTACAAGTATACTAATAGTGAGCGAACAAAGAGTGAACCATGTGGTGATTCCTACATCATCATTTCAGCCATGCATGTCCACTGGTGAACACATGCCTCCCCCAATGACTTTCATCGGGGGGGATTGCCAATACTCGCCACGCTTGACAGGCGGGTTGGCGAGCGCAGTTTTTTAAACATTTCGCACGCAGACGCTGCTGCCCGTCTCGTGCTACAGGAATTAGTCGCCTAATTAACATAAATTCCTACATAAATAAATAAAATTACGTTATAATAATTATACGAACAAAGTATCTAGTTTTAAGACAGGTTGGGAAAAAATCGGTCAAGTGCGTGTCAAAACACGCGCACTAAAGGGTTCCGCAGTCTAAAATTAACGAGCTTAAAAAAAATACCCCGTGCTGGCATTAACTATTCAATTTTATAAAAAGCTTAATTTATCTCGACTCATAAGGGTTTATTAATGTGAACAGGAAGTTCAACTTTTTTACGAACATTAAAATGGCTTTCCTTCGTTATAATAAATAAATAAATATTGGACAATATCACATACATTGCTCTCATCCCATGATAAATAGCTTAAGCACTTGTGTTACAGTAATCAGAAACTATGACGGTACCACAACACCCAGACCCGTGACAATACAGAAAAGTTATTTTTATACATTGACCGACCAGGAATGGAACCCGGGACCTCAGAGATAGCGATACCAAGTCCGGTATGCTCACCTCTCGGCTACGGAGGTCGTCAACCTATATAATAATACTAACCTATCTATCGAAAGGTTGAAAATTTTATTTTTAGATGGATACACCTGTTTACGGCCATCTTGGAGGAAAAGGGCAAAGCATTCCAGTGCTAATTTTAGATTACGCGACGTAAAAACCCTGCGGAAAAGCTTACTTAGCAATAGGATTTCCTTCTCACTAAGCAACTCTAATATTCATTCCTATTATAAAGTTGTACAGCTCATTTTCTTTTTTAATGCGTCAAGATTTGCTTTTTATTGGGATGTTAACGTTCGAGCTTTACTAAGCTTACAGGTACTACACACATAAGCGGGCTGGCATTGTCGGGTCGGCAGTATTTCTCGAACAACAAAGCCGACCCGAAGCAATTACAGCACTCGTTCGACTTCAATCGTTAAATCATTCACATCACACACACACACATCATTAAATTCATTCATCATTCGATTTGTGGAACGAAAAAGCCAACCCGTGTCTGTCCCGTTGTATGTGCCGATCGGGTAGTTATTATGATTAGCTTATTACAGCCAACCGGTTTCTGATTCCCGAACATTTAATTACATATATTCGATTTTACCGCCCGGCTTTGCCGATGAATGCCGGCCCGCTTAAGTGTGTAGCAACCCTTACAGTTTATTGATCCAAATAGACGTCAAATTAATTGATGAGTTTCATGCCGTTAGGGAAAATCTAAACAGTTACGTTAAAGTATCTCGATAGTAATGTTAGTGTTCTAAAAAAAAATATTACATTTCATAAAATCAGTCCTCACCACAAGATTGGCAACTGCCTAAAATCGATTTAGAGTGTCTTTAATTGTTTCATTTAATAAAAGCTCTGTGTATTGTTTGCCTAGCTAGAGCTGTAGTTGCATCTAAATATCAGAACCGATTTTGTTAAAGGCTCGCTTTTTATCCCCTGGTAAAAAAGAATCTTTTTATAAGTTTAACCTTTCTTGTGACTATGTTTTGTCTGTGGCATCGTAGCTCCTAAACAGATCAAATTCAATTTTCTATACTATGCTGCGCAACTATATGACTATCTTAGTTTGGGGTGATAGATTTGTAATTCATACGAGTATGTTCACTTTTTTTTTGATGCATTCACCCCTTAAAAGAGTTATACTAATAAAAAAATTGGAGTGTTCAGTGGTGACATTACGGTCGCTGTGGGTTGGTGTAAAGATCTTCCCTTAGGGTAGAAAAGTTAGCAAGAGGCGCCTTCGAACTGAAAAAGATGGACAAACCACATAGTCAAAGTTGCCGCTACATACAAACGGCTCAGAGCCACTCGCTGGTGTTCTATGGGGGAGGAGTATGTCCAGCTGTACTTTCAATGACTGAAGATGATGATGATGAGTAGATCATTTCAGGCCATTAGCCAGTGTGGTTGATTGTTATCATTATCAGTCAAGGACAGAATATTTACCTATTCGATTTTACCAAATTACGTAGATAGATGTTTTAATGCTTCACCTACGAACAGAAATGTGTATCAAACATCGTATTGACTTGATATTTAAGCTAAGCACCTTGATTTGATTTCCCACAGAAGGTCGTTCTCTGGTAGTCACCTGTTAACCATGTTAAATGCCTTAAATTAAATGGAAACTTGTGCAAGTATGTAGTATTATTGTTGAAGGAGATATAACTTTAAAATTGGTTTAAACGACTACTTTATAAAAGCCTTAACGCACATTTGAATAAAGTAACGGACGCATTTAAGCCCAGCAGTTATTTTTTGCGCTCATATAATTATATTTTATTTAATAAATAATTTGTTACAGACTTGAAGTAAGATAATAACGTGCCTGTCTTACGACTCCTTAGAACGTATCTTTCCAAAGGCTTACGAAAGTGGCCTCTCACTATGGGCTTCCTAAGCTTAAGCTTCACAGCGTGCTATGGAAAAGGTGGCAGCTAAAGTGGCAGTGGGCGGGGCACATAGCACGTAGGACTGGCGGCCGCTGAGGCAGAAAGGTTCTAGAATGGAGGCTGTGTACCTACCGCCAAGCCCAGCGTAGGATGTCCACCCACAAGGTGGACAGACGACCTGGTAAAGGTTGGAGGAAGCTGCTGGATGCAGGCCGCTTCCAACCGGCCGAACTGGAAGCTATTGGGAAGGAATCCAGCAGTGGACGTACTATAGCTGTATACGATTTATAGTAGATTGTCCCGAACCGGAAATCTAACTCGAAACCCAATGCGTTCAATCGATCACTGCGCCACTACACCAATAATTGGTTGCAAAACTCCAGTCTCGTACACGGCCGAAGGGAATGGGTTGTATAATCAGATTCATATGAGGGTATATTTTAAAATAAGTTATTTCAGCGTTACATTACGCTTAAAATAAAGCTTATTACCTACGCGGGATTCGAAAAACCGCTACATGGCGGGTGTTGTAACATAATTACGCGGCGGCTTTAATTGCTTTAATTACTGACTTGTGTAAGTTTTGTGGCTATTCTGGTTGCATTTCACATTATTGCATAAACAGTACAAAAAGTACAAGTGTTTATTATGTTTAATTATTTATCATCACAATCAAAATTGACATCGGTCCACTGTTTCTAGGCAAGTCGAATAGATGTTTAGAAGTTCAAATTAAACTATACAAGGTGTACTTAAAATAAAACAAAAACTTTTAGGGTCTGATTCTGGTGCTTAAAAGAACAACTGTTTCTCTCGAATACGGAAAAAAGACATAATCTATACAAATAAAATAAAATGGCTTTGTATGTATTAACTATGCGTTCTGAAACCATAGATCTGATTGCGATGAAACTTTGGTGAGTTGTTCTGCGCACACCGGGTAAGGTTTCTGAAGTGAATTAAATAACAACCAAAACTTAGGATAGAGTTACTTTTCCCTACGATAAATATTATAAAACAAATTAAGTGTCATAAAAACTGTTACAGAATATGATAATTTTGTAGATTATATCCGCCTCTGTTTCTTTATTTGGTCATGGGTAACTGGTATATAATGATTTTGACACCCACCATTTGTTTCTTCATTTGTTTAGCATAAAAAGTATAACAAAAATAGCCGTAACAATAGGCATGATACTACACAAGGATGTACCTACGTCGAGATTACTTCGATAATTTAAAAAAACACGTTTGACTTCCAACTACTGATGTGTAAGTGTAAATAAAGTGTAAGATGGAGCACGCAGTGAAAACGCTGCTTGCTGCTTATCTTGCTCTTGGATTCGGAAAACCCTACTGAATTCGGCCAAGTTATTTATCATAAATTAACTGTCTGAGTCACCATCGATAATTAACTTTAGTTTTTAAAATAAGCACAAGTATTGCTTGGCATGTAAATCAGATTTTTCAGACTGCCTAATTCCGCCAATACTGAGAATATGACAATGACTGTTTGCTTGTAAACAAGATTATTAGTGACATTTAGTAAAAGGTATTAGTTAAAGGTTATTTATTTCATCAACATTTGCAGGTATATTACTTGAATGAACATAGTATCAAGCATAAAGTGTGAATAGGCTAGTTGACTCATATCAAAATTAATTAAACAACTGATTATTTCATTAAGTATTTGGCTATAAGAATCTAATTATATTGATTTTTATACATAAAAGTACAAGATGGCTGTATTTTTTTAAAATCTATAATTTAAAAGGCCCAAAATGCTATCCGCCATGATCGTGACCCAAGTGACGTCAGACTATTAGTAAACTATTAAGTAAATGTCATTTGCATGTATCTCGCGGTCTTTTTGTTAAAATATTATCTTCCAAAATCTATTCAAACGTTGTTCTTTATTTGTTTTATTGATTAATTAAATCATGGATGTCAGATTTGTAAAAGCAAACAGCACAAAGCTGCCGCGAGTCGACACATTGATGGTTGGCAAATTCTGTGCATTAAACTCAGATTTCTGCTGTGCCGAGTAAGCAACGTCAAGTTTGAGTAAGTGCCGTGCAAAAGGGAATATGCAAGAAAAGAAAAATATTGTTTTTACTATATTATATAAGAAAATATATGAAATTATAGTGCTAATAGTGAAAACAAAATTGATTTTAGGTAAAAAATTACCGTAATATAGTAATTAGAAATGAAGGTATACCTATCTCTGTCTAAAACAACTTTTACTCGTACTATGAAAAATGTATGGCTCGAGTGAAATCTGACATCACGGTACATATCGGCTCTCCTTGTCTAACACGCGACTTTAATGGGCTGTAAGTCAGGTATTTATCGATATTTTTCGAAAATGCTTAAAGTTTTATTAATTATAATTAAGTACTATTTATTTTAGGACCAAATAAAAAAACATGCATATTCCCCATTGGTATTTTATTGTATTAAAATACTTAAAACAAAGTTCGTAGGTACGTATTTTGTTTATAAAAACGATAATCTATAGAGCAACATGGCTGACAGCGTTTTTGTCTGCTCTTAAAAATTAATTTTTATATTTAAGGTTTGTAGTTTTCTATGTCTCTAAAAAACACAATCAATGTTTTTTCGCTTTAATAGAACAATTATCATTCATTTAAGACCTATTTCAAAAAAGGGTCAACTATAGCCTATTGTGTTTACTTTTCTTTTGTCGAATGCTAAAAGATTTGAAAGAATCCTGGACGTTACATGTGTTACTATTAAATTTGTCGTATGTACGTTGTAAGGGTCTGATTTTCAATCAATGGATTCCTGTTGTGTGACATTTTCAATGATTTGAACGATTAATTTCAATGTAACTTAATGTATGTACGTGATATGAATGTATTATTAATTTCACCTAGAATTTTAATTTATCGAAATATTCCTATGCCTGAGGGCGGGACATAGTGGAACTATATTAATTATGTGTATGAAACCAACTCTGTCTTACCCACTTAAAGACCATAAATAAATTATTTTAATTTTAAAGTTGAAAGAATGCTTAACTACTGCATGCTTGTGCAAGGTGGCGTTACTTAAGTTTTAAATTTAGTACAAAGGAGTTGTCCCAAAATGGTTTTATAATCGTCAATATTTTTAACCAGTTATACATACCTAGATAGAGCAACCAAAAAGCAACATTTGTTACTAAATCAAATTATTTTAAACACCTCCGATTTCGAGAATATTTTTAATTTAACTTTTCTTATCCTTAAAACATGCCAAAAACAGCTATTTCAGACAAACTATTAATCGAAAACACATGTTAAGAGTTAGTTGTCAGTTATCATTGCACAATTGTAGAAGAAATGTCTTTCTTGCCTTTTAATACTTGACATAAATAAAGAAATAATAAAAAAAGGATTTGGCAGTCTGACAGATCTCAGCAATGTCAATACCGTCAGACAGTTGACATCACAGACAAGAAATATTAAAATAAAAATGATTTTTTGTTGCACTACACTTATCAAAGATTTCTACTAATATTTAAAAACATATTTTTTTCTTTAAAACGGAGGTGTTTATTATTAATGTTTCTGTAGTTTCAGGTATCATATTTTTGTAGCTTTTAAACGTGTATAATAACATTTGGTTAAAATTTACTCAGAATAAACAACCTACCTCCATAGAAAAAGCGGACATGTCCTTTAAAACTTAAGTAAGGCCACCTTGTCGTAGGAAACGAAAACATCAAAAGGGTAGGCATACATCTAATATGGCCACAAGATACAGCTCGGCATAAAGTCGTTAAGGAACGAGGTAGATAGACAAGTGCAGTTCTGGCTATGTCTTCAAGTCAAAAACCCTACAAAACCTAAAGACAAGTTTTACAACCAGTGCTTTCTCATTGTAATACTATCCCTGGTCGAAACTAAATGAGATGAGAATGACTTAGAGTGGGTCACTATGAAGCAGGGCCACAAATATGTAACGCTCAATGCTCGGTACTGATCGGCGGTCTACGAGCTCTTTAGTAACTTTACAATCTGACAGCGCAGCAAGGATATTGACAAAGGCAAACGGGTGACACGACTGAAACTGCAATGGGCGGCCACGTATGACCTAAATATATTTAAAAAATATGGCAGAAAAGTAGTATTTTTTAAGTAGTTTTGCTGTAGCAAGGAGGCATTTAATAAACGAAGCCAGAGGCAAACATAATTGTATCTAGTAATACAATACTATTCATCCCATGTTTCATAGAACATTTTCAAGAATACAATTAATGAGTCTGTTTTGATACTTTCAGGTGCTTGATTATAAATATAGAAGACAGTATAATATGTACATACAATATTAATTTACATTCGATCTCTTATGGGAAGCTGCTGGATACCGGTCGTTTCCAACCGGCCAACCTGGAAGTCACTAGGGGAGGCATGTATTCAGAAATTGAACGTCCTATGGCTGAAACTGGGCTGAAATGATGATGATCTCTTTAGTTACTGTATTCAAAATTCAAACTAAATTAGTACCTTTTTGAAGTCTCTTGGATAAAAGGAGCAAATAGGATCTTATCTATTTGTTAGGGCCGATTTTTAAATCGCAAGATAACTTTATTCGACGAATAAAATTGACGTTTAGACACAATTTCTATACGAAAACTGACAAAATGTCAAACTTATTCTTTAAATAAAACTTATCTGACTATTGAAAAATCGGCCCTTAAAAATATAAATTGCAAATTTTAAGTTAAATATTCGTGTATTGCAAAGTTGCCTCCAAAGCCTATCAATGTGTCACCTAACTTTTATTAAATCACTACCGAACTGCTGTCGTCGCCGCTTAAATACTCCAGGGACAGATAAAATTAATTTTCCGAACATTCAAAACACAGAGTTAGTAAACTATGATAACCTAGATTTGATTACAGTTACAGGTGACTTGCGATGAAAGCGATTTGCCAATTGGGTTGATTTATGGAGCGAATGTTAGAAAGGCATAAACTACGAATCGGAATGCCATTATGTCTGCGCGTAATAGTCACCTTTTGAGGTATTATGGGAGAGGGGCAAACGTCAAACTGCTGTCAATTTTATATGCGTCAATGCGCGTTGTCAATCGCCCTCGCACACCACAGGTTAGCTCTTACTAGCTCTTGAGAGCTATCTTGTATATTCGTATTTGTACTGACTACAGCACGTCTTTGCCGTAGTTTCGCAACTGCAGATTGGTCGTACTCATCACGTTTCAGCCATAGGACGTTCAGTGCTGAACATAGGCTTTCTTCAGTGAATTCCAGATTGGCCGGTTGGAAGCGGCCTGCATCCAGCGGCTTCCTGCAGCTTTTGCCAGAAGCCCAACTCCCATAATTTAACAGTAGTCGCAATCCAGTGTCAATCTGGTCCCCGTGACATATTACTTACTATCAGAAACGGTATTTTCGTAATCTTTTAATTTAATGTAAAATAATCAAAACTATCCCAATACGACTAAAACTAAAAGAAAAAAAATATCATTTTGGTTTCTTCAATTTTCAGTCGTATTACGAATTAGGTATAATAGGTATTACGAATTAGGTATAAATATTTTTCTATTTATATTTTCTAAAAGTGTCGCAAGGCGTGACGTTACGCGAAACTTTAACGGGCTATATATTCGTAATTTTTTGTTTGATTGAGAAAAGAAAAAATAAAAGTTTCATGGAAATCAGACTATAAATTATCAAATGTTTTTAGAATTTCTTTTTTCATTACGGCAAAACCAACGAGCGTACCTCATTATAAGATATTCTGCTACATTTTAATTTTTCTCACGCAACGCCTTGATAAACTATATACCTCGCTGATACCTATCTGGCAGAAATGCAACCATATTGTGGGAACTGTAATGTTTGTTGACGTCAAAGTCAAATAAATAAAAATTGACCAGGTTTCCAGACATTAAATTCTGTGTACTTTTTAATCACTCTCCTTAAGTTAATAAATAAATGTTGACATAATAATAATGTATTATTGTGTCTTTGCATGAATAGTGCCATTTCGTGTGAACTATGATAAAGTAGAAGTGATTAGTAAATGTGACCCGCGTTGAAAGCGATTTGCCAGTCGGTCTGATTTGTGGAGCGAATGCAAGAACGGTGCAACCTACAAAACTCGGAATGCTAACTGTACACTGAGCGCCTCGCTCTATGTCTAGTACACAACTGGTAAGCATTTTTAGTACTAAAATAGACACAATTTCACCTATCTGACTGATAAAAAAAGGATAAGTAAGTTTATTATTTTGTTATTAATGATGGTTGTCATCAGTAGCGAGCTAAATAGCCTTAATCGCAAAGAGCTCCAGGCCCCCAATTTAGAACCTTTTGGTAACAAATTGTTAACTGAAAAACTACGTGACACTACAGGATGCCTGGTTCGATTTTAAAGTCGTGTCAACATAGGTACACTATTATTTTTTAAATTAGCTTGGATCTTGGGTGACGCCTCTAGCTACCTAGTACCTCGTTAAACAAGGATGTTAATTCAGTACAATGGTAATGTGCGCAAATTCTTTATTTATAAAGTACTTAAATAGACTAATTAAATTAATTGCTGTCGTAACGAAAAAGGGCACAACTATTTTTTTTGTGAAATCGAGTTAAATACATATTCAGGACCAGAAAAAAAGGAGCATACATTCAACCTTAATTTTCTCAAGGTTTGAGTAATGTTAATTGTGCCCTTTTGCGTTACCACGGCAGAATAATGGTGCAATCGTTTAGCAGTGGGAAATCGCACACGATAGCCTAACAATAAAGTTAGGTCCTTTTAAATTAAGTATGTGTGGTATGAGTATAAACTAGGCTTTGTTTGTGTACTATATTCATCGCGCTCGCCTTGAGTACGAATGGAAATCAGAAAACCGGATAAAGCTCCCATTTCCATTAGGTTAGGAAGTATGTAACAAATGTATATATAGGTATATTAGACTGCTGATTGTGTGAGTAACATTGTTTTTCTTAGCATGGTATAAATATACCTACTAAATCTAAAACTATACACTTACGGCCTTATTAATAAAACTATTGACAAGATATAAGCTACACTAAAGATAAAACAACCCTTTTATGATGTCACCATTCTCCAGAAATGTCAAAATTGACAACATTTCAAATTATAAAATCCATATATTAGTCTTGGTGGTAAGGAATACCGAGGATGAATGAGTTTATTAGTAAGACGATAACACGGTAATTAACATAATAATATTGGCTACCGAGCGGTCGTATTATCGCATAAGACCGCGTAAAGATTAAATTTATATTGTATATCGTTTTTCTGGAATAAGCGGAATAATCATTGTATATTAGATCTTTTCTAAATAAGCTCGAGTCTGGGTTTGTTGAGAGATGTCAGCGACAAAATATATTGACTTGTACCCCGTGACACAAGGATGTTATTTCCTTTTTTTGACTAAGACAATTAGTGTGTTGTCTGGTGTTTATTTACAGAAAATAAAAATACCTGTCAGTTTATATCACGTTGATAGATACAGACTGATGTTGTCTTTACTTAGCTAATTTAGTGGTACGCAACTCTACTTTTAATGGCAATGAAATACAATAAACAATTAGAATTCATGATGCGTCTCATCATTGGGCAGTAATACTGCAATGCATAAGTAACATACCTACCTACAAGGATAATATGCAGGTAAGATTATAGTAATATCATGGCTAGTAATTAGTTATTTACGTATTACGAAACGTGATTTTTATATAGCATATTTAAATAGCTACCGCCTGTCTGCGTTGACTTCCGAAGTCAAAATGGAATAAATAATTATCACACGATAACTGGCTGAAAACTATCCATAAGTAGGTACGTGTTAAGTTAGATCAATATGAACGCCATAGCTAATTCTGTTCGGCCGTTAACAAACATAACAAATATTCACATTTTTATTAATTAATAAGATATTACTAAGATTTATAAATCGTTCGTTTCGCATCAATTAGACTAACACAGTGAGTGAGTAAATTGACATTAAACATAGGCGGTTTATGACTGGCGAGACGCGGTGGGGTTGGAGGGGAGTGGGGAACGGGAGCCGCCATTTTGCAATCAGTCTAGAGCCAAGTGTAGAAGCAAGAGCACGTCCATTGGAATAAAAAACATCTAAAATGTCTCTTTCAAAATTAACTCCATTTCTACTGGACTCGAGTCCATTCTTTGCACAAGACATAATTTTACCAAAGATTGGTGTTAGTGACACAAACAAAACCAGATACAAAGACGGAGAATTTCATATGATGTATGAAAATATTCGAAAGTCAGACAAAGCATTCTTTGAGTATACTGGAATGAGTAAACGGACCTTTGAGTACATATTAGAAAATGTTAAAGACGCGTTGGCGTCAGCTGATACAAATTATAGAATCAAAAATGTAATTGAAGCCGAAGAAAAGCTGGTTTTGACTCTCAGGTAAGATTTTCATTTTTTTTAACGATACCATCCGATTGGGCAAAATATTCCACTGTCTCTGTCCAGCACTAAAGTACAAGTTTTCGGATATACCTAGCCTTTTTAAACTAATTTTATCTTAAGAGTGCTTTTAAATATATATTTTATTTATTTATAGATTACTATGTACGTATAACTAGCTAGTAGGTAGTGGTAATATCCCGATGGTAAGTTATGATTATGTCTTAAGGTAATACTTCAAAGCCGTATCGATAGGCGGCAGGCTAATCTCTTATTAAAAAAAATATACATATACAGGATGTCCCGTAACTCAAGGATAACCTTGTAACTTCATATTCTATAAATTATGGTAAACAACTACTGTTCTATGACTTTTGGTAATTTGCATGAAAATTTATCGACTTCTCATACAAAATTACTAAACAGCCGATTGAATTTGTATAAAAAATATATTATATGCATATCTTTAAAAGTCATAGAACAAAAGTTGTTCACTATGATGTATAGAATATCAATATGTGGTTACAGGGTTATATCCTGTATATAGAAAAGTCTGTTATGTTTGTTTGCGCGACCAAATTTTCAGAATGGCTAAACCATTTTGGACGAGATGTTAGTCTTTTCTTGCTAAACATGAAGACATTTTAATATGAATGGTTTCTATAAAATAACAAATAAAATGTCTGAAAACTTGGTTTATTGAATTCTTATGGTTTTATTATTTAAAAGGATAAAGGAACCCAGTAAATAAGTATACGTCGTTTGTTTGTCTAAGCGTACCATCAAAATCGATTAAGCCGTTGGGCCAGTTGTAAAGCTAGGTCAAAATTATAATATTTATTTATTATAACATTAAACAGTTATTTCGTTATAAAACAACTTATCCGATGCGCTATCGGGTATGCTACTTTTGGTGCTATGTACGTTGTTTTTGCGTAAAATTATCCAAAAAAATAAATGAATAATTTAACGCGTTACGTAATTATTTCAACCCCTTTTTATGATTATGCTGTCTTTTTCTTTCTTTTTAAGAACTATTCGTATCCTTATTTTTAGATTGCGATAGGTAGGCCCTAAAAGTTGTTGAAGTTTAGACCCACATTCACCATATTAAGAGGTTGCATAACAGAACTATAAATCTAATTAATTACAGACTAAATAATACGATCGTCAAATAGCACCAGGGATATACTGGTGTACAAAAGATTAGGACAGTCCTATAAGCCACTTAACCAGCTGCTCATATACAACAACTTTTTGTCCTTACAAACAACATCGAATGTCCTTTTTTGGACACACTGTAGAATGACTTGAAAAACTTGTACCTTGTAAATATATGTATAAGTATCTTGACTTAATCGAGTACCCTAAATCGTTTTTTTTTACTACTTTGCCGTCGTGATACATTTTATACCCACCTATGCCAAACTAAAGCTTTCTAGTACTGAGAGTCTCTTGAGTTAAGCCACGAAGACAGATAGATGGACACGGCGAAAGTATAAGGCCGTATTCACACGGCTAATGTTTTAAAGGTTTTGACAAATTCTTATACTTTGATTTTTTAAAACGACTTACTATTCCAAATTCACCACTTGTAAAGTTGTAAATGTAAAGGGCACCGTAAATGCCCATTAGAACGCGTGTTAAGATTGACTGGCTGCGATTTAATCTCGTTTAAAGCGCGTTAAACGCATGTCATCTGTGGTGATAAAATGCGCCGTGTTCGTGGGAATTCTAAAAAACTAAACTAAACGGTAACATTAGGTTTATTAAAATAAAATTAAGACTGATCTTAGTATTTATTGTTTAGGTTGCAAAAATAAATCCAATTGAAAATCTTTATTTCAAAGTCACAGAGATATAATGTAATGTAATAGTGTGTCAATGTAACCATTGACACACTATTACATTACATTATTATATTATATTATTATTTATTTTACAGTAAATCACATAAATCACAATTTAAAACTATTTAAATTTAAAATTAGAAATTTATTTACTGAAAAGGCTCGACTTTAATAAATGCTGCATCCGTAACATTTTCGTGTATTTCTAATGCTGCTAATTCTTCCATAAGGGCCTCATTAAAAATATAATAATGTAATGTAATAGTGTGTCAATGTAACCATTGACACACTATTACATTACATTATTATATTATATTATTATTTATTTTACAGTAAATCACATAAATCACAATTTAAAACTATTTAAATTTAAAATTAGAAATTTATTTACTGAAAAGGCTCGACTTTAATAAATGCTGCATCCGTAACATTTTCGTGTATTTCTAATGCTGCTAATTCTTCCATAAGGGCCTCATTAAATTTATTCCGGACTCTAAGTTTCTGAATCGGTTCCAATCTCTCCATTTGCGGCAGTAAACTCATCAGAAAATGGTAATCTTCAGATTTGGCAGGTACATCATTATTTTGGTTCTTGGCTATTTCCATTTCCAGCATTTTAAGCTTTTTCTTTTCAATCTCCAAGTACTCCGTTCTCATTTCACTCGCGTTCAGTACTCGTTTCCTTGAGGTAGACGTTTGAAAACTAAAATCGTCTTTAGTGGTACTGCTATCACTAGATTCATCGTCACAATCAGGGGTTGCGTTTCGAGCATCAGGCTGTGACGGTTGTTCGCCGTTTAGAACTTGGTCCCGTATAAATGACATCATGTTATAATACTGCCATGGTGACTCATAATACTCTCCGTTGCCAACCGCAGCGCCGATTTTAACCGCTTTTTTGACTTCTTTTCTATAGTTATCCTTCAAATTTTTCCATTTTCGTCTCAATTCATCGACTGTAACAAAAATAGAAAAGACTAATTATGTATTTAATCATGGATTAACATAATTAAAGCTTTTGCCACGAAAAAATAACTATTGTGTACCCAAAATGTTATCTTAATCCGTTAAGCCGTTGATTGAGTAACAAACACCCAAACTTTTACGTAGGTATATGTTAGATAGATAGATAGACACTTTATTGCTATAAACATTATAAGGTTTTTAAAAACAAGACACAATTTGTTAGTAGGATGCGAACTTAATATCAAGAATGTAATTTTTTTTTCAGGTTCCTGAAATCTGGGATATCCTACTCTTTGCTGTCACATTTTTTTTGTATGGGCCGAAGCACAGTTGCAAAATTGGTGTATCAGACATGTAAAGTAATTTGGGAGGTCCTAAATCAAAGACATATGCCTAAACCTACCACAGATTACATGCAATCAATTAGTGAACAATATTGGCTTAAGTGGCAATTCCCTAATTGTATAGGAGCGATTGGCGAAAAAATTGTAAAAGGAATAAAACAAAGGAAATCTGGAAAACACCCTAAGTACAGAAACTTTCCAATGTATGCACTACAAGGCATTGCCGACGCGGATTACAAGTTCATGGCGATCGAAGTCATCGGCAAAGAAACCAAGCACGAAGAGACGTTTAACACTTCAAAATTACACCGGCGTTTACAGAACAACTCTTTCGGAGTACCGCCATCGCAAAAACTTCCGAATTCTGATACGGTATTACCTAACGTGTTATTAGGAGACGAAGGCTACCCCTTAACAAGATATCTAATACGCCCTTACCATGCGAGAAATCTTACACCAGAAAAGAGGAAATACAATGACCATCTCCGGCATGCGAGAAAACCAATCAAATGTGCATATGAAATGTTATATAGTAAATGGCAATTTCTGTCTAAGCCAATGACAACTTCTATAAAGAACACAAAACTTATAATTGAGACGTCATGTCTACTTCACAACGTGATTCGCGACATCGATGGAAACTCAGATGTGCATTTCCAAAAATGTATTGAAACATTTTCAGAGATTAAATGTCTACCAAATAAAATGAATAACAGACCTAATACAGAGGCATTGTTGATCCGTGAAAACTTCATGAACTACATCGTGAATACAACACATCCACAACAATCACAGGAGTAAATAGTAAGGGTAACAGAAACCTACAGAAGGCCCAAATCGTTAAAAATATAAGATTTCAAAACCAAAAAAGTATTGTTTTAATCTACAGCTACGTGAGCGTCAGGATTGCGGGTGTACTTCTCAAAATAGCTTTAATTTATTGCAGATATATCGTACCTTCTGTATACGTTTACGTACCCCTACTGAAAATCTGTGTACCTCCGCACATACAAGGATATTTAACACAATAGGTACATTCGCGATCCTAACGTCAAGATGGCGGATGTACTGGAAACCATAGGGTATCGTAATATATTTTTATGTAGAATTGTTACCTCTTGTGTACCTGCAGAAACGTAAGTATTAAGTATTAGATTACCACAATTCGATGAGATATTTGAGAAAAAAAAACATTTGGAAAAATATTTTGACGTTAATAACTTTGCTATTTTATTAAGAATTGTATCCCGGACAAAAAAGGATTATAACATACCACTTAATAAACTTTTAATACCAACTTTTAAAAAATAGGATATCAATTCGACACTAAGTTACCTATGTATGAAATAAAATCTAGATCGCGAAATATACTCTTTTTAGGTCTGCTGAACAAGTATACAAAAAATCATGAGTGTATGTATGTATGTGAAGTACACTCGCGATCTTGACGCTAACTAATCTACAGTCAGATACAAAAATGCATCTTAAATTTCAACCTTAGACAATCGACTTAAGGTTTCGACGAAAAGTAAAATCTCCTTTGTAGTTTAATCAAGAAAATTTGTCCATCTAGGATTTGTATTCATCTCTTTCGCTCACTACCTAGGTACTGATAATAAAAGTGTGCAAGCGAGTGAGGATAATAATTCTCAGCTTAGACGGACCGATAATAAATATATTGTAAATAAATAAAACCATACAACAATATACGATTAAGGATAAACAACGAAAGCGCACGTTGATAAATTTATCAGCTGTACTGTACAATGTTTACTTTCAATGCCATACCTTATCATAACACAACAATTAATTCAGTACGTTTCAAATTGGGACTTACACCATTATACTTACTGTAAGTAAATACTTATAAAATAAAACTGTTAGTAATATTTACCTTCATATTGCGGCATAAGTTGTTTGACTTCACCCCATGTCTTGGTGACAATATGTTTAGCTTTGTGTTGGGGATGTTTAGACGACCATAACACTGGGCGCTCCTGGACGGCTTTAATAAGTTCCTCTGACATTTTGTAGCTGGCACCGTGCGAATTAACTGTCGGTCGCGTCGGGGTCGTCGCGCGGCGTGCCGCTCGATACTAGAGGCCACGCCAACATGGCGGGTGTTGCGTCGTCCGAACACGTGTTCACGCCGCGTAGCGCCCGCCGCTCGCCTCACCGCTCCGCTCGGCTCACGCTGTCTCGTTCACACGGCGATATGCCTCGCTGCGTTGCGTTTACATTGTTACGCTCAAGCGAAATATTAACACAATGTTTGTTAATGGTTACCTCCTACGGATGGGAAAGAATAGCCGACGATCGGGTTCGGTGGCGTGCATTTGGATATGTTTATGTCCAGCAGTGGACTGATGTGAGCTGATAATAATGATTAAGTTATTACAGTTAATAGGTATTGTGTTTGTTTAGTTAAGTACCTATAAGAATGAGGTGTAAAATAAAATCTAACATTATCTAGCCCAAAAGTAAACACAGACAATAGGTACTATGAGAACAAAATAACAGATAAATATGTAAGTATACTTAAATATAATTTAAATATATTATAGGTGGACATCCTTAACACAGTGCAAATGTGCACTTCAAATATCAAATACACTTGCTTCTTGCAGGATTCGAACCCGCTTAGGTCGGAGAGCGAACCACTAAACCGAAACGGTTGGTTCTATCTCACAGTATACTTAGTACCTAAGTTCAAATCGAGTATAAAAATATATGGTATATAATATGGTACAAATGAGGTGGTAATATATTTAGAAGATAGCACGGCAATTTCTATTATAAAAATGTTTAAAACTGAACTGAACAGGGAATAAATCCCGTATCTTTTATTTTAGAATTACGGAGACTACAAGACATTAATAAATAAGCTGTGATGTGGTGAACCAGAATTCGATTCCTAGAAAGTACAAAAACAATGTCTACTGTTAGAGCAACTTCGAGGTCATATAAAAGGTAAAAAAAAAAACAAGCCCTTTCACGTACAGTATTTAAACAATAGATAGATAGATAGATACTCTTTATTGCACACCATACAAGTAAAATACACATGATTTTTACAGAAAGATGTACAATTTAGGCGGTCTTATCGCTAATAGCGATCTCTTCCAGACAACCTTTAGATAGAGGACAACCATTAAAGAAAGGGGAAGGTGTTGCAGAGTTCTTTAAATTCTTACCTGATACAAATAGGATTGCATAAATTTATGGCATAGACGTATACATACATAAATAAATAAAAATAAAATAAAATAAAATAAATACATAACAATAATTATATATACATACGATAAACATTCATACTACTTGATATATGCGAGATGTCGAGACTAACAATGACCAGTAATATTCTAAGATATAAAGGCAGTTTGTGTCAAGAAGAAAGACAGTGTGCTTTAAGCCGATTTTAAAAAATACCGTTGACGATACAGACATTTTTTTTTCTCTAATCGATGTTATGCTTAAAGCTAATGTTGTTCAGTCAACGAACCATCAATTCACTTATCACAAAAAGACACATTTTCTCAACCGATTTTTAACTAAGGTCAACGAAAGAGTCCAACCTTAGTTGAGAATACTTGATGTTTTATAGTAGGTTGGTTAGTCGTTAAAGCAAGAAACGGGGCCCCAAGCTGTGCCCTAAGTCTGCTAATTTATTTAAACTACATGCAATTGATATTCTATTACGACTTAATCACGAGTCCATTACGATTGTGACAAATTGGGTATTCTGCTAAAAACTTGTATGAAAGATCAATCGAGTCGTAATGGACTCTCAGTTGTATAGTCATTGGTGTTGCCTTTTAAAATTTATCGTTCACTCATTTATTTCCAAATGACTGAACGAGCTCACCATAAAGCGTTTAAAGGATCGCATAAACATATTTTATTAATAAAAAGGCTATTATAATTATCAATATAATTGGCCTAGTTATATAAAAAAAATATATCTATATTTCAAATGTTTTATTTAATACATTTTTTTAAATGTTTTCATTTATAACGTAAAACAGTTTCATATAATCACCGTGAAACGGCACGCAAAGCCGTCATCTTGACGTTTATCTGTTTGACAATGGACACTGACATAATAATTATGGAGGGTAGACGTAACCTATCGAAATGGCGCTAGCGTAGGCAAAGGGTATCGTATAAATGTAGCAGTTGTCGACGGATTCAAGTATGCCGAGTATGGTGTGCCGAGTTAGAACCATTTTAAATATTTTAGTGACTTTTAAATATGGAGGAAGCCATCCTTTAAAAAAACATTTGAACCATTTACCCTGTTGCTACTGTGGCGCTACCTAATTTAACGTACTTTCGCGGACACAAATGAAGATTGTACTCCTTACCTCTACCTTCCTTCTGAATAAGGTAGGAGGACTTCTTTTTAATCCAGTAATGTTGTTTTTGGTCAAGACCTTAATAAAATCGTTGTGTAAACCAGTGTGAACTGTGCATGGATTAATAAATAATACACGTAAATAATTGTCCGAGACAATTATTGACGAAGTGCGCCAACTTTTACGTGTATGGATTTCTAGTGCGGTGAGTGTTTTAGCTATATTAATGCAAAAATGACATTTTAGATAAACCTACAAAATGCAGTTTGCAGGGTCTAATTATTGATATTGCAAGAAAGTACTTGAAATACTCGTACAACAAGACGGTTTGGGTATTATAGGAATATTTGATTTATATGAGGAACTTCACTTTCAAGAGCACACCAAACACAAAGAATTCTGTCGATTCTGCAGAAAGGAATGTTATTTTGTAGTACCATCACACTAGGTATTAAAAAATAACCTTCATTAATCATCAAAAACAAAAACTATACTTAGTCAAATAGTTTTAACATTTCATGTGATATTATTAATGTATTTTTTCAGGTGAAACCCTTGGAATAAATTTGTATGGCTTGCTGGTTGAAAGCCTTCCGTGTTGTGAGCAGGCACAGGCAACAAGATGATGTTAGCGTTGTGAAAATTTAAACAATGGATATGAATATGAAGACAGTAGAACCATGCTTGTACGCCTATGCCTGTTGAGCCTTTATCATATCAATTTCTAACACTAGGGCTGCGCCCTTGCTGGCTACTGTTGCAATTGTTTGGTAGGCAGACCCACTATCAGCTGTTGGGTGTGCGCATGTGAAGTGAACCAAGATGATGATGATTGAGCTACCTGTATAACTTTTAGCTGAAATACTGTTATATGATAATAAAAATAAAAGCCTTTGTTCGTATATATTTGTGTAAATTTTTTCGAACTAACTATAACTAGTATTGCCTGGACAACCCTGTCTGTGTGTCTCTTTTGGCGAAGGCCTCTAACTGTGACCAGTTATATTATTACCAGCTAATCTTGATGTTAATACCCATGAATAAATAATATTTTTGTCAACATACAATGTACTATCATTTTTCCTTCTGCACAACAACAATAAGTCTCCTTCTAACAATATCTAGTGGTTCGCACTCCTGACTACAAAGCCAGGTGGTTGCGGGTTCGAATCCGGGCAAATGTTTGTGTGTGATGAGAAGCATTCATTGTACTTACCTATGTCATGGATGTTTATAAATGTATTATGTATACCTGTTATCTAGCTGCCATGGTACAAGCTTTGTTTATTTTGTAGCCAAACTAGTAATTTGTGTTGTTGTTGGAAGAATTATTTAATGTTTTTATTACTACTTATCTATAGAATGATGGCCCAAGCTATATCCACTATTTGCAAAAGCCTGTGAATGTATGCATTACATATTTGTAATGTAGCCAAGATAATATCTGAAAATCACCTCCTCAACTCCACACAAGGAGACTCACTCGATGATGATTTGTAATTCCACATAGGCAGACGGGCCCTAGGTACTTACTGTATACTAATATATTATAATAACCTACTAACAGTAGTTACTATAAACTATAGTATTCTGTAACAAATTATCTAATTGTTATTGATTTGTGAGTTTTTATGATTTTTATCTTCATGTTTTAACTTAAACCGCAATATTCCTATTAGATAATGAAAAGTTAATACTACCACTGTAATCTAGAGATTATAAGGATCAAATCGACATGTGTTTCATGAAAAAACGCAATCATTTTTGGTGGGCCCACTTTCCATACAAAAAAATTTCGTCTTAGTGTTATCTTCTTTATTTAGGTCATTAGTATGAATGTCTAGCAATTACATGTTTTCATAGAGTAGTTAGACGGGCAGTCAGAGCTTTGGGGCCTTGGGCACTGCTGAGGCTCTAACAAAGGGCGCAGTCTAGTGAAGAGGCTTTGGCAAAAGTGCGGCGAGATCCTACAGCAGCTTATCGTGAGACTACTAAAGACAGCAAAGCAATGCTAAAATACGCCACCTTAAACATGACACTATTAGCTTTATAATAACAGACAGAAATGCGAGAGATCAAACACAAAAATTGTAACAAAACTACTAAGAAAGGTATTGTTGCTCAATTGTACTTCAATAGCAAAATCGACACTAAGGGTCCAATGACTGAAATGTCAAACAAACGTCATTATGAGCAGGATACCATTTTAAGCCACGATCGAATTCTATTGTAAAAAAATTTTTTGTAACAGACTAACAAATTAGTCCAATAGCAGTTCAATGGAATGTCACTGGAAAACCAATGGTCTTTTATTATTAGCAGAATAACAAATATGTCAAACAATTCCATTACGATCCAATTGATATTCAATTATGCCATTCGTAAATTAGCTGACTTGGGGCCCAGAATTAGTTCAATGAGATACACGATTAAGTTAATAACGCAGTAACAAACATATTAAAACCACATGGAAAAATAAAACTGAAATCAGTCATCCTTTCCCATATTTCTCAGATATTGGCTTACCTGAAAATCTTACGTAAACCATATCATCGTCAGTTAATAATTTTCATTTACGTTTGGTTACTGTAACATTAAACTAGGTATAAAATATAAGACATTTTAATCGATTTTTAGTCAAGAGGGTTAAAGTCTGTCAAGCTCATCGCCAGTCTTTACAAAAATAATTTATAACCACTGCTAGTGTTTAAAAAAATATTGATTCGCTTTAATACTTCTTTGAAAAAAAAACCCTATAAATGGAAAGAGGAAGATACTTTTATTCGGCTGTGGTTCAATCAAGATGGTATGATAAAACAAATTGCAAACCTCACTGAACACACAATGCCAAATACTTAGCATTATATTTATTTTAAACTTTATTGCACAAATTTAAAAAAATACACACAGTATCAATGAAAATAAAACGATTTTAAAACACTAAAATGCTAAAAATAATCCTAACACTTAAGTACCTAATCAGTTACTTTTGGAGTCGGTGCCAGCCGACCAGCCGATGAGAGATTCAATGTTTTTGTTTGCACCGACTCCAAAAGTAACTGATTAGGTACTTAAGTGTTAGGATTATTTTTAGCATTTCAGTATTTTGAAGTCGGTTTTATTTTTTTAAATAAAATTTACTTATTTCATCTATTTTGAATGATAAATCCTAATCTAACTGCTGAACACCGATTTCATCCCCTAATTTCCTACCCTTAGGGGTGATTTTTATTTTTCAAACTTTTATCATAGCATCTTTGAAGTATAAGCTATTCAATAAAATAAAAATCATCAAAATCGGCTCATATTTGTCGAAGATAGGTAACAAGAACCACAACCAAAATATTATCTGGGTATATATTTGTTGATTTTCTCAAAAAGTTCTAAATCAATTTCGATAAAATTTATATGGGACCACCTCTGAAGTATGATCTACCAAACCAAAAAAGAATCATTAAAATCGATTATCGGCGGAGTAATCGCGTAACATACATACAAAAAAAAAAACATACAGTCGAATTGAGAACCTCCTCCTTTTTTGAAGTCGGTTGAACATACAGTCGAATTGAGAACCTCCTCCTTTTTTAAAGTCGGTTGATAATAAAATACATAGACTACATAGATAAAATACATATATAAATGATGACAATTTTATTTTACCTATAAAATAAGTGCGTGCAAGTATCTTAAAAGAGTATCCATGGAAGCTGCTTTGATATATTACTCGAATATATTAAAAATTATTATCACCGCAAACTTGATAAAATATCACGATAAATAAGCACTTGACTGATAAGGATTTTCTGCATACGAGATTATTGAACACATTAATTATTATAATAGGTACTACTAACACGCCAGCGACTTAGTGCGCGCTAATTTTGAATCTTTAACTACCGCACTTAGAGACGCCAATTAACAATAAAGTGTTGATTAACATTTTTGTTCATTCAATAATTGTCTTTATTCGTATAATGTCCATACGTGTAACACAGGTTTTTCTTAAGTAACCATTAAAGGTGGACAGGCGACCTGGTAAAGGTTGCAGGAAGCCGCTTCCAACCGGCCAATCTGGAAGTCATTGGGGTAGGCCTATGTTCAGCAGTGGAGTCCTATGGCTGAGATGATGAGGATGATGAACCATTAAAATTAAGTGACGTCTCTGAGTGCAGCAGTAAGTAATACAAAAATTTAAACCCTGTACTAGAAATTTTTTGAAGATTCTAAAATACATAAATACTACCATAAGGCATCGAACCTAATTGGCATAAGTACCTAAAGTTGCAAGTACCTAAAATTACGTTACTTTGGTGTACACCTATAAAACATACGCCAATCGATAGAGAAAATAATTGCAAACAACAAATACTTACTCTTTGACAAAATGTAGTAAATGATTTACTTTTTTAAGAATTTCAGTATGAATATGTTTTATATCCTTTTATTTACATATTTAAATTGAAGTATGTTTGATAGGTGTACACCAAAATAACGTTATTTTAGGTTACTTGCAACTTAAATTATGCCAGGCTCCATAAAAAAAAGTTCGAAATCTTTTCATATACCTAAGTAATGATGGAGTTTCTTTAAAGGTCTCTTTTTATAGCAGACTAAGATCAGACAGAATAAGATCTCTTGGCCTAAGCAAAATGGATGTAGGAACATTGCAGAGTATTTTGGCACAGCCTACGTCCTGACGTACCTGTACTTGTAAGATACTATTGTACTCTTTTATACTTAATTGATTTAACTGATAAGGTGTGTGTAATAGTTTAAGGAATATTGGGATTGACATTGTCGGTTTGCGCTCAAAATTAACTTAAATAAAAAAGAAAACAAAAGTAATTTATAGTTTTAAAAAAGTCGGAATCATCATAAACGGTCTTTCCCCTTTATAAACCCTCTGTGTAGTATCTGCAAAACGCTACATTTATTGCTTTTCGTTTTTCAGGTTTTCATCTTACTTAAAAAAAAAAAAAACAAGGTATTTTGCAACTTTTAACTTCTTTCGCCATTTAGGGATTAATTTCCATAGTTTATAGTAGGTCTATAGATATCTACTAGAGGTGCCTAGGCCTACGTCATGTAGGAAAGCTACCCTCTTAATCCACCCTGCAGCTTCAGCACTCGTATCATTGCATATACGTTAAGGCGAGAAGTACCCCTAAATAGCGACTCGACGCGTATTAGTACGAATATGACACGAAAATTCATTAAAATACGGTCTATAACACCGCGCAATGAAACGTGGCTACTTATTTAACAATCTTTCACGTTAAATCACGCAAAACACATTAGAAGGTAATTTTTCCTGTTTGATTAGATCAACTTTCCTTATGGAATCAACAACAATTAAATAGCAAAACACTTTCCCATATAAATCATGACAGCTGATCGGCTATGAGGATTATTTACGTATTCAATGGTGGCCCCATAAAGAAAGTAGTACTTCTATCACCGCCTAAAATAAAATCCATTTATGGTATATATGTCGCAGCCAACTAGCTTAATTAGCCGTTCAATTAACAGCCTAGCCTCTTTACTAAACGGCGCCGTTCAATTAAATGCCTGAATGATGTCCAGCCGAAGCCTCTATTACAACATTTAATAAACCGGCTGGCTAACGCTTAGGCCATTAGTACGATAGGGTGACCATGGGATGGAAAAAAGATGAAACACTTCAAAATGAGTTTTTTTTATTTAATATAATAATTAAGACGTAACAAATTACTATAATTTGGAAATTATGAGATCAATCAGCGTAACTTAATAACTAGGGACACAATTATTTGTTGACACAAGTTAAACTTCCATGGCATTTGGATCCACAAAGAACTTTGTTTTTAAAACAAGCACATCTATTATTGCGACATTGATTGACAGCAGGCTTACAATTACATTTTTGGAATCCCTGGCCACCAAAAGGGGAATGACTTGCCACAGCCTCTCTCAAAGAAATAAGGTTTTCTGAAATTTCATCATCATAACCTGTATCTGAGTACTGCAATTCTTGCCGTGAAAACTAGTTTTTAATAGTGCCATACTTAGTTCCAACTTTATGAACGCCATTTCGAATATCAACGATTTTCCCTTGAATGTTTTTCATGTCTAAAGGTCCGCGATCCACTTTGGGTATGCTCACCAAAACACTATTACCAATATCTAACTTAGGATTTTTTTTTACGGTAGTGTCAATCATCTTTTCGGCTCTTAAGTCCTTTGTGTGCTTCGTCTCTTTCTAGGATTATATCGTGTTCAACCCGACACATAACACATACCACTTCGGAACCATAACCCTCTTTATCCACCTATATTCCGCATATTGCATGTATAACATTATTGCAGGACTTACATTTGTGCGCTCCAGTGGCGCTATTATGGCAAACTACACAGGTAAAGTTTGATTCTACATTTTCAATATTGTCCATTACTGTTATCAAATTATTATCATTATTGTCCCTATTATTGTCTGTAGCTTTATCTGTCTCTTGCTCTGTGAAAGTTTTCAATTGCTCCTCTGTTTCTATAGTTGAAAGTATAGACGGTGGAATATTAAATCCATTTAAACCCGCTTTAAGTTCACATCCGAATAAAGCTTTATATGGAGATCTTCCAATTATTCGATGTAATGAAGCATTTTTGAAATATTGCACAAAAAAACAGCCCGTAGACCAGTTTGTTGATTTATTGTCACTCATCCATGCTCGCAGCATATTTTCCACATCTTGGTTGCTTCTCTCGACGCTACCTTGAGTTTGAGGACGTCGTGGGTTCCCATGAACAATTTTGCACTCGGGCCACATTGCGACTAATTATTTTATTATATTTGCAGTAAATTCTCGTCCATTGTCCGATTGCAAAATGTAGGGTGCTCCAAATATCAAAAAAATCTTCATCAGTTCAGAAGCTACCTCAACAGCTCTTTTTGTTTTAAGTGGACGTAGATTTTGAAATTTGGTTGCGTTATCTTGGTAGTTTAAAAGCCACTTAAACTCGCCATCGGGACAAGACTGAAAATCCATTAGGTCAACTTGTCCTCTTAAATTAAAATCACGGGAAACGATTGGTTTCGTCATAATACCTTTTCTTGGTGCATTTCTTTTAGTTTCGCATATAGGACACAAAGACACAAAAATTTCTACTGCTTTCTTGGGAATATAATACGAGTATCTGTTCTTTATGTCGTAAAGCATTTTATCTCGTCCACCATGACCGCAGGATTTATGGACATCTAACAAGATATCTAAATACTTTTCTCTTGGTAAAATGCGTACTACAGGAGCAGTGACTGTGAGTCTTTTAAATATTAAACAATCTTCATTTGCAGTTGTCATAATATCGTACTTGCCCATCCAGTAATAATCCATGGCCGTTCTCCGCTGGCCAGAACTCATGGTCACCTGAGCTTTTTTTATGTCGTTCATAACCTCTAAAATTCTTTCTAATGTCCAAGCTTTTCTATTAGATCCTGCAAAGATAAAGATAAATCACATTAACTATAAACCCTTAGTAATGAACATAGTAATAATTCGCAGAATAAAAAATAATTACGAAAAACAAACTTAAACTTACCTTGATGCTGTTCGTCATATTCAACAAGTTTTCGCTCGAAATTAGATTTAAAAATGAAGTTGCTCGACTCAGTCAAAGTTGAATTCACATTGTTACTATCACTACACTCTTCCATTGTATTATTTCTCACTAAATTTTGGGAAACACAATCTTTGTTGTTTACCGACGCCATTTTGAAAGGTTTATGAGATTCAGCGCTTGGTGGCAGAAAGTGGAACTAAATTTAAATGAACGGGCTAGACAAGTAGTTAAACGTTATCGCTCCAAGTCATTTGCCTAGCTGTTTCATCAAATGGCTGAACATCATTCAGGCCGTTGATTGAACGGCGCCATTTAATAAAGAGGCTAGGCTGTTAATTGAAGGGCTGATTAAGCTAGTTGGCTGCGACATATACATACATTATATGTTTGTCATGTACGCGTCCCTACACCATTCACCAGATTGCGATGACATTTTGGTAAGATTTTGTACGAACGCCGGGTAAGGTTTCTGAATTGAATAAACTGTGCAAACAAAGTTGCGGGCATCAGCTAGTTGATAAAAAAATATGACCAGCAGTGTTGTCCAGCTAGATTAAAACCACGCAGTGATACTAGAGGACGTGTGATACTCTTTTTGTAACAGACCGCAAACGTTGGGCACGATAACGACTCGTATTTTCAACCGACTTCAAAAAAGGAGGAGGTTCTCAATTCGTCGGTATCTTTTTTTTTTTTTTTTTTTTTTTTTTATGTATGTTCAGCGATCATTCGTTACTGCGTTGACCGATTTCGATAATTATTTTTTTGTTTGAAAGGTAATACTTTCAGAATGGTCCCATATAAATTTGGTTAAATTCTGATGATGGGATCTATAAGAAAATCATCAAACATTGCATAAACTCCGTACCACGCCAACTGATTTTAGTATCTATCTTACCTATATCTCTGCCAAATGTAGATCGATTTTGATGATTCTTTTTTTAATGAATAGCTTATACTTCAAAGATACTATAATAAAATTTTTCGGAAAAAATTTCACCCCTAAGGGTGGAAAAATAGGAAATGAAATCGGTGTTCAGCAGTTCAATTATGTTTGCACTCGTAAGATTTGTTTTGATTAGGATTTATCACTAAAATGGATGAAATAAGTTAATTTTATAAAAAAAAATAAAAACCGACTTCAAAAAACTAAAACGCTAAAAATAATCTTAACACTTAAGTACCTAATCAGTTACTTTTGGAGTCGGTGCCAGTCATTGAGAGACCAATGTTTTCGTTTGCACCGACTCCAAAAGTAACTGATTAGGTACTTAAGTGTTAAGATTATTTTTAGCGTTTTAGTTTTTTGAAGTCGGTTTTTATTTTTTTTTATAAAATTAACTTATTAAGGTATACAAAAGCGAACCATTTAAGAGATAGACATCAAATGATTTGGTTTTTATAAGATTTTGATAATACTATATTATTGATTTCTCTGTTCAGCCTGCCTAGCATGAGCATTAAAACACGATAGGATATGATATGATATAGCGAAATATCGACACCAATGTACAAATATGATAGATATAGCCGCCATGTTGAATCGCCGTGACATATTAAGATCACTGTTTCGATAAAAAATTAAAATGGCGGCTGAATCTATCATATTTTTAAAGTTGGTGTCGATATTTCGCTATATCATATCATATCGTGTTTATCGTTTATCGTATCGTGCTCATCCTAGGCAGGCAGGTTGTTAAATGTATCACTTGGTTGGTGTTATATGTTTTGCAGTCAATATCAAAATCTTGTTTTTAGACAGGGTTTACAAACAACTGTCAAACACTCCTTAAAAACCACGTTTTATGCGATTCGATGTTGCTGTTATAACAACAATTATTATTATTGTTGTATTTGAGCAACTAAGGGAAGTTGTCAGGGTGTCCCGTAACTTAACCTTGTAGCTAGCTATATTCTAAACGTCATGGTGAAACTTTTTGTATATAAGTGCCCGGAAGAAGGCCTATACAGGGTTACATTGCAAAGGGGTGCCAAATCTTTAGGAGTGGCTCAGTAATTTAATCTAACTATGCAAAGAACAAGCAATTTTTTTTTTTACATTTAATTATTCCTATCCGCTGTTAAAAATCGTACGCGTGGATGATGTAACTTATTAATGAAAAAATTGCTTCGGATGTGCACTGCTTAAAGGTCCTTGTTCGCTCGCCGTACCTATGCCTCTGATGAATGACCGCGCGGCTTTCGTAGTCTCTCTATTGACTTTATTTTCGGATATTTTTAAGTATTTTTTTCTCGTAACATACGATTATAAAAAGTAATAACGATTAAGACACTTGTTCATATTGTTCCCTAGATCTTATTTTTCAAAATTTGGCACCCCTTTGCCATGTAACCCTGTATACTGAATACATGACAAATATGACTATCATAAAATTTTGCAAATTTTTATTAGAATTTATCGATTTCCCATACAAAATTACCAAACAGCCGATTAAATTTGTATAGGAAAACAAAAAGATTATAAGGATATTTTAAAAGTCAAAGAACCTGATATAAATAAATATTTCTGATTCTGGTTCTGATATATTTGTTCACTTTTGTTACAACGTTATCCCTGAGTTACGGGACTCCCTGTATAAAGTAATAACGTGAAACACTGTTTCTTGTTTAAATTATTACTTACATAAACTCTGGTGCTACTATACTCGCAATATGAATATAACTGGATCTAGAATTTAGAACCACCAAATCATACCATCGTAAAGTAACCAAACGGTTTTCAAACAAATATCGTACAGAAACAAACCGCAATTTGTGGTGATTTATCGCATCCGGTGATACTGATTTTTACGTCGTTTGTCGCCGACTTCTGTATGAGTATGTAAACATGCTTCCGGCAAACATGAATTGAAATCGAATTATTTTAGCTAGGTATAATGCAATCCAAAATAATCTTGAAAATACTTTAAAATTTGAGAAAAAGAAAAAAGGTTTAGCTTCTTACAATTCAAATGACTTACCTTTTTACGATATTTAAATGGCTGAGATAAAAATATTTTATTTAGTACAGGTTAATACTAAACAACGATTGTGATTAAGACTATTAGGAGTAACACTTGTAGCAAGTTAACCCAAAAATATAAATAGTATATTGTTTTTTAAGTTAAGTGTTTTTTGTTTTGTAAATTACTTATTTGTATGTATAAATGGCATAAAAGCACCATGATTGACGTTATATATCGATATCAATTACTATTATAATTAACAATGTTTAATAAGTTGTCGCTGGACTATAAGGAGTAAAAGGAAGAAAAAGAAATGCCAGTCCAATTAATAAGACTGCTAAAGTTGTATGTGTTGATTGACATACCGGGAACTTTAGATCTGGACGTAACATTTTACTATGAGAAAACATAATAATTATTTGTTTCTTACTGTGTAGATAAAGTAACACTAAAATATGACATTATCTGTGGAAGATATTTTCTTAGTTTTCTCGGTGAGCCGTGAGACGATAACCAATAACAAAATTTTACAAAAAATTTACACTATGTATCTATGTAGACGACAAACGAAAACATCAGCAATTAGTAAATCCATTATTTTTTTAGTGAACAAAATATTACGCTGTATTTGGTCCACACGTTTGAATTTTCAGGTATCTGAGTGAGTATGTTTTCTTTCGTAAAGCGAGCATATAAAATATCTCAGTTCTCACGCGAAGAATGTTAATAGACAGTTGCCGCGTCTCGCCGATTTCTATTACACTCGCTCGTCCCGTGTCTTATTTATTATAGTTCTTTTTTTATATGACTGAATAGAGAAAATTAAGTATTCATGTAGATGTCCTACTTTAAATCAATATACTATATAATAAACTGTAAAACATCGTAATATACTAGGATATTTTCTTGCAGAAGTAACATCTAGACTGCAATTTGTCATTTTTAATAAACATTTATTCAGTCATGGTTAACGCAAAAACTGTTAATAAAGCTAATTTAACTCGCGATTCAAAGCATAGCAATAATAGAACTAGTACGTTTGTATAAGGCAGACCCCCACTTTTTAGTACTAGAGATATACATATCTATCTATACATATAAAAATCGTTAGATTAGTTACACCATCTATAAGTCGAGAACGGCTGGACCGATATTTATGATTTTTGGTTTGTTGGATTTGTCTTCGCCCCGAATAGCTATTAAAACATTGAAAAATTTTACAATATAATTTTATCTATATAAAAATGAATCTCTATTTCTCTTGCTCATCGCATCACGCATGAACGGATGGAACAATTTCGCTAATTCTTTTTTTATTGTGTTGTTTATTGCCAGGAGATGGTTCTTTTGTAAGAAAATATTAGGAAAGTAGCGCAGAAGTTTTAGTAGAAGTCATTTTAGTAGGTATTATGGTGTTCTGCTAGGATGACATTTTAAAAAACAGATTATTTTTAAATTAAATTAAATTACCAGCAGGGCTAACATGTGCACATCATCAGTATAAATACGCGCTTTCTACCATCGATATAATCTATAATCAAGGCAACGTTAATTGCGTCGATTAACCAACTATCGTTATAAAAATATTGCATTTGTAAGTATAAGACACGATACAATTTTATCGAATGCCATGACAAAATAGGTATATTGTGTTGTGAAGCTATCAGCCTGGCTGATATTTTTCCTACCATTATACTCGGGAACGGGACAAAACATTTTGACTCGTATGCAACTGGTTAAAGATTTTATTAGAATTGGCAAATAGTTATGTATGAATATAATAGCATTTTTTTTTACTTTTTAGACATGTCGAAATAATCTAAGTTTAAAAAATGCATCACTTTTTAAATATATATTACACGAGTACTTTTTAGGAATTCAGTTTCAAATGGCAAAAAATTAACCCTTATTGATTCGTTTAGTCAATTGGAATGATAATAATAATATTTTACATAATTAATAGTTATATGTAGGATGTCAACAATGTTGTGATAAAAAGTAATTTCATCTTGCGTCCTTATCGGGTTAAATAGGTCTTTTAAAATATTGTGACTTGCTTTTAAGAATCGTTCAGGTTTTCTTTTATTAAATAAATGTGTTGTGAACATACAATATTGGCCTAAAAATATACAAAAAGAGAATAATATAACGAAGATGTAGGCGTTAACGATTTACTTGTAATTCCTATAGTCAAACACCTCATGAATGTCCTTAAACAAAGTAATATTTAAAAAAAAAAATAATGGCAAGTGACTGCAATTAGGTACCTAAAGTTAAAGTACCTACGCGTACGGGTCCTAACTTTTACCCGTGAAATTAAGACTACTGAACCCTGGACTGTGAGTGTTTCACCAGTTTTTAAATTTCATGGTCACCAAAATCATCAAATCAAAAAGTAATTTCCATTTACCATTTTTTATTTAAAATAGAATAGAAAACGTTTATTTGAGACACACAAAGAAAATAGACAACAACAAAATAATATAGGGCATCATGTTTCATTATGTCATTATCATCAAATCATGTTTTTTAATAAATTTTCGTTAAAAAAAACTATACTTACGCCTCTATTTGACAGGGCTAATGCTCATTATAGCTTCAGGTGTCAAAAATATTGGCAACTGCACGACAAAAAAAAACAGGTAGGTTGTAGATTGAGGCAGTTTGTCACACCTACATCTACCTTACGTTAAAGATTGATATATTTTGTTCAGAAATGCTATAAACTCAGATAGAAAGTACCTAAAGTAAAGCATTAACTACAAAAATATATAGCGTGACTTTAATCAATTACATAGTCGTATTGATACTAGAACCAGGCTATTAGGTCGATTGATATGAAGAACATAACAGATTGCAATGGAAATACATTTATCTTATTCAATTCATTGTTTTAACATAGTAACAATATCCGTAACGCATTTTAATACAATTCTCAGTCAACGAACACAAGTAATCACGTTAAATGTGTGGTCCAATTATGTTTGTGGTTTTCTAGCTGTAAGTAAGTACTTATTTATTAAGGTATCTATCAACATAATGCTATCAAATCAAGTGAATACCCAAAATCAAACCTCTTTTGGTAACAAATTGACGAGATAAGAAACAAAAAAGAGTCTATTCTTTATAACAATCCCTCTTCCCTTGTAATTTCCATTCATTACGCGTCGGTTCTAAAACGAACCTCGAAGTCATCATCCGAGCGAAGCCAAGTATAAAGGTATAGGTACACATATACGCCCAGCGCGTATGTACGAACGACGTTCCTTCAAGTGTATGCGACGACGAGCCAAGTTAATAATAATAAAGAGAGAAAAAACATCGCGCCGGCTGCGAGGGGTTAGCGTCTTCCGTCCAATAATGTAAATAGACGCGCACGGTCAAAACCACCTATGTGATTCTCACAATTCAAATGCTCCAAAACGTATATTCTTCCTAAATTATGCAAAAGAACCCTGTTTTCAGCGTTGATTATAATGTAAAGGTGCAAAGATTACTCGAATATGAAAAGTTATTCAACTTTAACAGCAGTTTCAATCAGGAAAACGATAAATTCAATTTCATGATAGTACATTGGCGTTGTTGAGCGCGCAAGTTTGGAACCCGTTCGGCGGCACTCGGCAGTTTCCGCTGCGCGTTCGGCTAACGGATCTTTTCCCCGTGTGTGCGCTGGCGCTGACTTTCGCTACAAAAATAAATGCTCCTTGGCAGAATATCAAGGCGAGCCTTCGGTTTTTAACGATATTCGATGTTTATGGGCGGCGTACATTTTGATAGGCCGTTTTGATGATCCATTGATAGGTATGTTGTGTAGTCATTAGGGCAGCGTGCTTAATGTTTATTTGAGTTAGACGGCCAAAGTTTGCTTTATTGCTTTAGTCATGCACTGATAAGTGACGTTAAAAGGTCAACAGCGGAATTTTACACTGATAGTCGAAGTGGCATCGCATAATACTGAAACCAATGTTCCATTTACCTAATTATAAACACGTTTCTTGATTAGGATGATTGCGTCTAACACAACATTAATTTAAAATTGATTTGCTTCTTGATTTATAGATACAATGTCTTCGTTGGAAATATGTTCGTCTTGGTTCTTAGTTACGTAAGTAGATCTATATATTTATGGAATTCTTGTGCTGACTTAAACTATGAAGTAGAAAGTATGCTATGTAATAAGGATCAAGTTTTGCCGAATTGTCTGTACTGCCCACACATTAAAGAACCTACTGCCTACTTTATTACTACTTTTATGTATTTAAGTAAATGCAGTTGATTCTCTAATACCTACATATCATTAACACACTAAAAGGATAGCACGGATTTTACGATATTACAAATTACCAAAAAGATAATTATTGAGGAGCGACAGTTTTAAAGAAGTTTCTCTATTTAGCAAGAACTTGCGTTTCAATGTGATATTTTATTCAGGAATATGACAACAAGAAAGGATCTAGATAACGACACTCACATATATTACATTTTTGTTTCTCACTCAGCCTTTCTGTTGGAAAATATTAAGAAAAACGATTTTGGGCAAACCACTTTAAACGTATTTCCCTAAAATGTATTAAGTTAAATATGTGATAATCAAAATGAAAAAGACAATTTATACTTACTACATAAGTGATCATAAAAAAAATACGTTAGATAACAATAATAATGTAAAACAGAACTTACCTTACACCGCTAAAATGATTCGGTATTTACGCTGTATGCTTATTTGTGCTGTTCAAGCAATGAAGTGTTGTCATTCGTCTTACCTAAAACAAACAAATTGAAAAATTTAAAGATATCGTCCTAAATAGAAAAACGTTGAAAATATTTAGAAAATATATGCATTGACTCAATGGAGAACAATGGAAGACATAGTATATAGTAGTAGACGCTTGTAAGCTGGCTGAAATAATTAAGATACTATATCTCTTTATTTGCATATCGGAAATTTGCCTGTCTACCATATTTAAATAAATATATGCCTTATAACCCGTAATTTTTTTCTCCGAGTCTCCCAGTGCAGCGTACCCCAGACGAAAGCACGTTGTCCGAAAATCGTTTATTCAATATTTCTAACCAGGTTAATTATACATTTTTAGTTAGAGACCCAAAAAAGATTTTTTTTTACTAATACGAATAATTTTAAACACCTCCATGAAAAAAAATGTTTTCATTTTACTTTTTTATCACCAGAACAGCAATTCCAGGCCAACTAATTTAACTAAAACAAAGGTGAGGAGTTAGTTGCCAGTTACCATAGAAGACATACTTCCTTTCTTTTTATTACTTGATTAGGTACATAGAAAAATAAAAAACAGATCAGTTCTGAAAATCTGGCTGTTTGCCTCTGTACTCTCATCGGACAAAAATTATTAATACTACTGTCAAATAAAAATTTCACTGTCGCATAGTACACAGTCATGTGGACTGACTGTCTTAATTTTTTTCGCAAAGAACCTAACGGTCTGACTAGGGTTGTAAATTGACGGTCATATGCTATAAGCGTCCGTCATTTACGATAAATGCACACCGGATATAATAATATGTACATAAGCAATGGATGTCACGATGGTCACATACATACAAATAAAAATATTGTAAATTAACAAAAAGAAGATTTTGCAATAATCATATAAGTACCAAAAACGCATCTGGATCGAACTCACAGCAAAAACAAACTCTCGCGCGTAACTATACGTCACGTTTTAGCTTGTTAGTGCAGTTAAGATCAATAAATAAACGAATAAGCTTAATATACGTAAGATAAAATTTAGCAAATGAAATATAAGTGTGTTAAGTTGAACTTTAAGTATTGTGTTATTTTATTTTTAGAATAGTTTGTCAATAGAATTGAATGTGATGCTAGTGACAATAAATGTCCAAGATGTCCGGTCACATTGAGAAAATGACCAATTTGCTCGGTCACTTTGGTCAGACATTTATAACGTGATGAATACTTTACGACTTGTAAGTATAACTGATGTCAGCAATCTCAACAAAGTCAGTCAGGTGACAGCACCGACAAAAAAAAGTAGGTATATATTTTCTGTTGCCATTAACTAATCAAATGTGCCTAGGTAGTAACATATTTTTTTAAGTGTCATTTTTGTAGCTATTAAATATGTAAAACGTTATCCTTTGAAAATTTCTATCTCTATAGAAAAAGCGCACTAGTTTTTTTAAGAGTTCGTTTTCTAATTAGACTTTACAGGGAATCAAACCCGGGACACTTATCGCTCTTAACTACTATGCAATGCGATAATCGGGTCGTCAGATGTTTAAAAAAGGATATAAGGTAATGATTCTTTAAAAAAATTCTAACCTACTTGCCTACGTCACGTATGTAGAAAGATGGCGCGAACATTACATGAATGTTGTGGTAGATAGATAAGATAGACGACAAACTGTCAGTTTGTTTATTCTTTACAGCCATTATATAGGTAGCTTTCTACAAACCGATTTTGATGAAGGACAGATAACTGCATTTTCGTTTTTTTTATTTGGATTTAATAACTAACTATGACATTATGGACCTTGGTAAGAATTTAAAAGATATCAATGCCGTTGAGTTAAAAAAAATACTGTTGTTATTTGATTTTGGGGTTTGTTCATAAGTATTACTCGTAAGTATATTGCAATTATGTATTTTGTGATATAGCAAAGATTGTACGGTGATTTAACTAGATTACCGAGGGATTGCATGAGACTGCGTAACTTTATTTTATTGTGCCATGTGTCGCTGGGCTGAGAGGTTAATTAATCTGATCATTATCATAGTCCACTAAACCAACGTGACTATCTAGTTACGTATACCTATCTAGGTAACTATCAATTTCGCCTTCTACTTAATTTAATTTCTATTTTCAATTCCCTTTCATAATATTTCCTTATTTTGTCCGATAATCTATTTCTTCAGTAAGAACATCACTATTGCGCCACTTTAAACAAAAAGTAGAGCAATTGTTTGCTGAGATTTACCTAGCTATCAATATTTACGAAACTTCATGAGGGTGCAGACGTCAAAAGTGACTCGATTTTAATGTGTGAATCATTGAACTGCGAAGTGAATCATTTTGTGTTTTACAACATTTCACCTTATGGATCCTCAAAATTGAAAACAAATAAGAAAACTACAGGAAATTCTATACTTGTTTTGCGCGAACACATCAGATTTGTAAATAAATTCAGGTTGTTAGAGGACACAGGTCAACCGATTTTCATCAACTTTAAGTCCGACACGTAGAGATCAATTATCAATTGAGAAATTTTGACGTTTTATGGTAGGTTGACGAGCTGTTATAGTACAACATTGCGAACTCATTCCGACTGAATATTTATATTTATCGTGTGTGTTTCACAAACATTGCAGTTTCATTTACACTGCGTTGAGGTGACCTCAGATGACGACACGGTATTATGTATATAGCCACTCTACGAATAGGTAAGTAAATATGTATGTATGACGTCTGCCTGCCATGTAAGAAGTTTTGCAATTCTTTACAAGTGTATTTTTAATCTACGTATCTCACATTAGGTTTATTTGTAATTTCATCTCAGATTAGATTCTAAAGTCTAAGGGGCTTTTGCTCAGCAGTGGGATCCTAAGATTAGAGAGTTAAATGCAGACAAAGTCGAAAAAAAATAGGTTATTCAATAAAACCAGTCTAGAAGTCGTATCTGCGCACCAAGAGTGTTCTGTTCCGTTTTTTCCCTTAATTCGAGATACTTACCACACATCCCACATACATTAAAATAACAACAATATAAACCAATTTATTGTTTGTTGTCTTACTTTAGAGTTTACATCAAGTTTGACACTTTTATGTTCATTTCAGTAGTAACCGTAGATCCCGTAATAAATGTGGCCCGACACTGATATCCCTGTGCCTGCCGTGTAGGGACGGCCGTAAAGAATACACTTCCCCACCGCCAATAGGAGGCGTGTCGTAAGAGGCGACTAATTCCTGTAGCACGAGACGGGCAGCAGCGTCTTCGTGCGAAATCTTATAAAAAACTGCGCTCGCCAACCCGCCTGCCAAGCGTGGCGAGTATTGGCAATCCCCCCGATGATAAGTCATTGGGGGAGGCCTTTGTTCAGCAGTGGACGTCTAATGGCTGAAATGATGATGATGATGACTGATATCTCTTGAAAAACCAAATATAATAAAAAACCTACATGTACGAAGGATACGAAAAATATTACTTGCGTCACCTTTTTATTTTTGGATAAAATAATTTAATTAAATTTCTAATTACCATTCTTCATTCGGGCATTACACAAATTTTAGGTCTGTAACTAATGACGCACAAACAGCAGTGTTTAACATGAAACTTATGACTTGTTCCTCTGATTTAATTCTGAAACGAAGTTACCTTATGCAGTCTTATTTTCAACAAAAATATGTTTTATTTATACATAAGACGAACGAAATCTTGACTCGCAACCATACTTTTGAGTCCCTAACATACGCTTTCATTTTAGGCATACGATCTGCCAACTTTTGAAAATACGCTCTTTTGATATTCCTTTTAGGAGAGGCATTTTTAAAGTATCGAACTCTAATACGCTTACGAAATTGCAAAATTTGTACACAAATTCGTAAAAATTTTATTTTGAAAATTCATTCCGTGAAATTTGCTACGAGTCCTACTAACTCGTTTTTTGATTTCTACAGAAAGTATGGAAAAATACTACACAATAATCACCACGGGAGTAATAGTAATCAATTTCACACAAGCATTGTAATCGTCTTCGAATTTAAGATTTTTTTCTAATAGTTTAAAAATACGTCTGCAGATCTTAGGACGGCGATTCATGTCCCATTCCCACCTGTATGAATTGAATGATGTCAAACAACGGCCTAACCATGAACTTTAAGCCGCATTTACCTGAGCAGTGGTGTTTTTACGTCAAACTGCTTTTAAGATAAAAAAACAAAACAATGACTTAATTACTGTTTTAAGACAGCTCATGGTTAGGACCCAGTACCTAGTAGCATAAAAGAAAAGTTTCAAGTCAATTTAATGCCGAAAATAAAGTTTTATTAATGCAGATATAAATAAGTAAGGTCAACATAAAACCTTTTTCTAAATACGTCATTGGCAAAGACAAAACCTATTTAACTACTATAAAATACTATTTAGTATGGATGTGAAAATCACTTGACGAATCGAAACAATTTTTAGTACCTATGTTTCATACCCTAAATCTTTAGTATGTTTTTGATGGACATATTTACCATCTTTTTTATCTTTTCTGTTCTATTTACATGATCATGCAAGAGAAAAGAAAAATATGTTTCTTTTATAAGTACTAATAAAAACTGCGAAATGTTTAGCAATTTTAATCAAAACTTCTACCTTTTCCAAACCGTAGCTACGTTGCCATGAGCAAGCTCAAGTAATGAATTACTATTAACACCAATTATTATAATTAGAGGACTATGCATAATGCATATAATATATCATGCTATCGTGTATTCAAACAACTCGCCCACGATTTTGGAATGAAAAGACGTTCTCATTATAATAGTCAATGAATACAGCAATCCAGTACCTATAGTGTTAGTTAAACACAAAACGAATAATGAAGAAAATAAAATATTCAGGTGCATTCTATCAATAAAAACCTATTAAAAACGCAAATTGTCGCTGATATTACAACACGTTTTACAATATGGTAAATGGTGTAAATATCTGTAACAATATACCTACAATTTGTAAGTGATGAAGACTATACTTTTGGTACAGTAGTTCTACTAATTATTTAAGTTAAACTTAAAAACAACCTTAGATAAATAG
Source organism: Anania hortulata (assembly GCA_963576865.1). Taxonomy (NCBI): domain Eukaryota; kingdom Metazoa; phylum Arthropoda; class Insecta; order Lepidoptera; family Crambidae; genus Anania; species Anania hortulata. Next base: position 8,630,494 of record OY756400.1, read on the forward strand.
TACATTCAAATTACACACCGATTCGTATCCATCCTAAATTAATTACGATCGTTTATTGTTCACAGCACTTCCGCTTTATTGAGAAAATTACAAGTATTGTGATGTGTCTCAGTCAAAAGATAAAAAAAACATGCCTCGCATTGTTAAATGACTTATTATTACATTGAATGCCCTGTATCACAACCACGCTTCATGATCAATAATATTCAATATAAGCGAGAGATAAAGCTGTTAACAGCGAATCGTTCGATTCTAATGTTATTGAGGTTATATCGTACGATCAAAAAGAAAATATCTTTTCTTAAAAAGCGATGTCAAAACTACTCAATAGAGTAAAATCAGTTTAGTTAGTAATACTATCTAGTTCGTCTACGATACGACTACGTGTAGTTACATAAGTATGTACGTAAAGTCGTATGCTATTTATGTGCGTAGCCTGCGCTGGGGCGCGCAAGGCCGCGATATGCGCAAACCACTAACGCCATCTATTGAATTTCCTAAAAAGTCTACAGTTTAGATAAATGTGTCGCATACTTGACCTTTGTAAATTAAGAAAATATCAATATGGAGGAAAGTTAGGTGATAAAACCTTATCATTTTATGATGCGACAATAAAATTAATTTCAATTATAAATAAGATGGAAATGTACGTTTGTAATGAAGATCTGATATTCAGCTTAATAGAATAAATTAAATTAAGGTGACGCATCGCTAAACAATTAATACCATGAGCTTATACCACAAGGTCGTTATAATGAACATATACGTCAAAACGGTTCTTTTCATTTCAGTTAAAAACTACAATAAATTAATCATCATCCTAATTTCAGCAACAGGACGTACAACTGACAGCCGATGGGGCATAAAGTATTTGGAATGGAGGCCACGTATCGGCAAAACTACAACTATTTAAAAAAAAAAACTACTCTCCTATTAAAGTGCATGTTTTGACTTATCTACTAATAAAAAGAGGAATAAAACGGTTTGCATGTAAAAAAAGATCTGTTTTAAAAGAAGTTACTTCGATTTTTGTTTTATCTGTTATGAAATTTAATGAATCGTGTTTCTGCAACCGACAAACTGAATAATGAATGAAATAAAGAATAAGTTTATCAAATATCAGTTTCATATGTTCTGTAATTGCTAAGAAAAATTGATATCCCTGTCACCAAAATATCCAACGCTTCGTCTTATTTCTCCAGCTCTCGCTGATATGACACCGGGTCACCATGACAATAGTTTTCTAATTTAGTTTGCGCAGGAACTATCACAGGTGTCAGGCTCTACCACTTCGTCAATTGATACTAAGAGGGTGTAAGAGGTACACAAAAAAAGCTAACTACGTAACTTGCATACATACAGGGTGTATTTTAAAGACGGGGCAGTAAACCTTAACAGCTGTAGCTACGGAAAAACTCTGACCCTTATTCATCGTTTTCATGGAAAAATATACATATAGTTATCAATAAACACTTAACATAAATACTTTCTAGATGCTAATCTGCCGTGTTTTATTTATAAATATTTATCTAACTTATCCTGATTGCCGCCGTCATAAAGCATTTTTTTATTGCAACTAGCGATGGACTACTACCGATTACTGAGTATTACTCAGTTTTATTTTCGCAAGCCGAGTATTTGTTACAGTTACTCGGTTCAGGTTTACGCAGGTCTGAAGCGCAAAAGCATGGTGATCTTTTAATAACATTTAAATTAGAGCGGAGTTCAAGACGCCATTTTGATTGGATTTACAAAATTGATGAAGTTTAATCGCTGATACAATGAACTATATAACTGTTGCCATACTCATACATAAAATCGAACAAGTCTTTAAGAACAACAGCCGAGATTGTGATATTCCTCCAAAAAAGTTATTTTTAACTAAATATTATTGTTATTTCTTTACGTTTTATTAATTGCATAAGAAATCATCAACATAATTATCAAAGTTCTATTCAAATCTATTACTCTAAATTGAAGTGAGTTTGCAGAAGAAAACATTGTTTTCTTGAAAATAGCTAAAAAGTACCCCAAATTGAAATCAAACATAAGATCCTGCGGCTATTACTAATTATTGTTTACTAAAATACATAGTCACATAATAGATGTTTGGCTAGGCACATATGGCTTGTTTCAGTTACCTAAATCTAAAAAGGCTTGGCTTTGCAAGTAACACAAGGGTTGTACGACTTTTATGGCATAGTCAGCGTTTGAACCGGGTTATTCAATCAAAAAGGTGTACGACACTACAAGAAATTGCCGAGTATCGAGTAATTAACGATGACTGGACCCATCTCTAATTGCAACCACAGTTTAATTACCAAACTACGTCTCTTCATAGACGTAAACATCTGCAATTGAATATAACTACAAAGTGGTATTGATTAATATATTATGTTAATTAAACTTCCGAGTATGAAATTTTGTGCAATTCGTTGATCCATTAAAATGGTGCAATTCAATTACTAATTATTTAAATAGTAGGTCACTTCATATTTATTAACAGGAGTAAGGGTTTGCATCTATTTTTCTGACGGTGCATAAGACAAATAAAAGTCTGTCTTTAAAAAACCTGGAGTTTGCTGTCGCGCAGCCGGGTTAAAATGACATGTTTTAAACGCGACGCGTAAACTTATAACACCCCTCTTTTTGTCGGGGGTTAAAAAATATTTCAGATTTCAGTTGGTATTTATCAACAATGCTTTGGTTAAGCTTAATTAAGTTGATAAGCTAATTCACTAACATTTCAAATACATACTTTTAGAGAACACTAACGAGTTTAATGTTTTCAATAAAAAAATTTAAGTACTTAACGAATGTAATGAAATTATGACACTTTATTATGAAAGACCGAATACCTACATGCAATTAAGGCGTTTTTAAAAACTGATAGAAGTCAAAAAATTAAGTTTTTGTAAGATCTTCTAGCATCTTACAACAAAGGGCAATAAGTAATACGAGTACTATAGCAAAATAAAATAAAAATCTTCCGTAGCACTAATATGATAGAGTGAAAGTTTATAGGTGCTTTCAATGGGAATCGTATTCTAGCTATTTAGATAACGCTTGAAGGCAATAAATTCGGGTCACTTCCATTAACATTGACACCTTATATACTACGCATGCTAGCCTAATCATATTTCATTTGAAAAAATCCGACTATCTCAGGTGGGAATTGAAACCACGTCCTTGGGCGACTCTTCGAACAGAGCTACAGGGGTCACAAATTTTCTGTTACAATTATTTCAAGTGCTTTCTATGTTGTAGGCCAGGGTTGTTCCAGGCTGTTTAAGTTAAGAATCTCAGCATTGGAAAGATATGTTGTTGCACATTTCATGATGAATCAGCTTTTCATTTAATGTCATGTAATTTTTTCACTCAAAACACTTTTTTTTCCAAAGTGAAATATCATAAAATCAAAGAATATTTATAAATAGATTACATTTTTTTGTTTTAACCAGCAAGCAGTTTTTGAAATATTTAAATTATTGTAATAGTACGAGAGCCCACGACCAAAATTTTTGTCTCATAGCAATACGGCCAAAACCGCATCAAATCGATAGATACGATTATCCTGAACTCGAAAATACCAATATCAGACATTTTCCGCGTAGCGTTTGATCTGACCGAATTTTCAAAATTGTCAAAGAATTTTACCGATCTGCATCATAGCAATATGTCTGATTTGCAGACTGTAGTTGAATGATAGTTCTGAGATACCGAAAACATATTTTTCAGACGTTAGTGGTGTAGCGCAAACCCGTAAAATCACTTAAAAAAATTAAAAATGAGACAAAAAAAATGTCTCATAGCAATACGTCTGAAAATCTTTTTTATTAGTAAATTTTGGTTATTTGATGCGAACAAAACAATTTTCAGACGGAAATGTGAACGCATTAAATTTTGAGACCGTTTTGAAAATGTTAACAAATTTTACCGATCGGTATCATAGCAATATGTCTGAAAATTGTTGGACATGATAAAATAAGTTGTCCACATGTGCAAAAAATGTATATCAGACAAATTAAGTGTAGCACCTTCTCTATCAGACAACTTTTCGATACTCAGATATCATTTAAAAATCGTATTGAGGCATCTTGAATTTTCTGTTACAAACCAATGAATACGCTGAGACTGTTGAAATTAAATACTGATTGATTTGATAGTTTTGGTTTTATTTAAAGCACACTTGAGTAACTTTTACAAAAGAAATAAGTAATGACATCTGTCATCTGTCAAAGTACATATAATAGACAAGGGAGATTCTTGAATATCTATGAAGGCTGTAAATTTAAAAAAACATTTAACAGAGGCGCCGGCCAGGCGACTCCGAAACGTTATTTTCCTTTTTTATATGCTACACTTAAAGTGTCTGAAAACAGGTTTTTGGTAATCATGGCAGCAATACGAAAAGTTGAAAAAAAAAAATATCCGTATTGCTATGATACAGGTCGGCTAAATTTGTTGACATTTTCAAAAATGCGCTCAGGCTATATGCTACGCGCAAAATGTCTAAAAGCAAACTTTTTCGTAATACAATTATAAAATCTATGTACATTTTCACTATCAGACGTATTGCTATAATACCGACTGTCTTTTTTTTTTTGACACAGCAGAAATGGCCTCCCACGCAGTTGCTACACTTTTGACCGTTACTACACACCTAGTCGGGTTCAGAATCATACAATCTAACGATTTTATAGGGTTTTTGCCGTATTGCTATGAGACATGGTTTTGGTCGTGGGCTCTCGTACTATAAGTGATTGAAACTAATATTTAACTTGATTGAGTAAGTCTTTTTGTTCCTCAAAACGGTACGGTGTTTCGAACCTGACACCTGATTCAGAATCTTTCGATAGCGAATTGATAACCGGTAAATCATGTGACACTAATGTTAAATCATAAAGCGTCACGTGGTTTTCCAATCCACAATTTGTTATAGAACGGTTCTGAATCAGGCGTCTAATTTGTTACCAGTTAGCAGGTTTCCTAGATTGACAAAGAAACTGTTTTTCAAAGACTATTTTAGAATTATAGTGGAAATTCGGCCCAGACCTTAACAAAAATAAGCAAAGCACTTACACTGAATAATTTTATATACTATATTGTTAGTTACATCGAATTCTTTCACTTCTCCATTACATAACTGCCGTCCAGCTGACATCAATTTGTATAAGATAAAAGTTTGTTTTTAGATATGTACATTTCCAATGTTATAAAAATAGAATTGGAATAGCCAGGTAGTTGTTGTCTTTAGATGACGAATTATTTAATTCGTGGAAAGTTTTAATTTGTCATTTGTTTTTTTTGTCCATTTATGCAATACGTGTGCGTGTAATAATGTCAATTGAACTCCGACATTTTTTCAAAATTTATGTCACACCAGGCCAGCGCGTTCGAATTTAAAGAGCCTAACTAACAGTTGGGCAGTTGTTGTTTAACCCAGTTGTTCCTGAATTAACTTTTTTCGCACAATTGATTTGCAAATTCGTATACTTTACATAATGGTAACATAAAGTCATTTCAGGAAAAGCCGGAAAAAGCCGTGTCGTATACGACACATTAGGAGAATATACTACTTCAATCATTTACTATGTTGATTTGAGTAGACTTCGTCATGACCAGTGATCGGAGTAGGTAGATTGATTTGATATACTTTCGTAGTGCTAGCATAATATGGATATGTCTTTTTTTCAAAAACTGATACCAAGAAATTCCGGAATCCCGGAGGCATGTCCAAATTAACATCAATGTTTGAGATTATTGACCCCAAATCAATCTACCTACTCAAATCACTGGTCATGACTCATGAATCAGAAAAGAGATACCTTTATTCACACAGTTAATCATTTTAAAGTATTTTAATGGAACTTCTATAATAACATTGTCGTTCGCAACATGTTTTTAGATATAATGTTGCATTACATTTTATACAATAAAAATTGGCACTTGTGTGACAGAAGCCACACCGCAACCATTCCTGCCTATAATTCACTAAATGGCCTTTGTGATCATACTGTTATATCCCAGCATTCTTTTGTGATGGCCGTTGTGAAGCCCTTTTTCATTTCAAGAGGACTTATAGAAATATTTTTCTAGAAATTCTGTCATTTAACTGTCCTCAATTTTGCTTATACAATAGGCTTGTTTTCTGGGTCAAAAAATGATTATTCTGTTTAGTCCGTCAGTTAGATTATCAAAAAATATTGGACCCATATTTTGTCTTTTGTTAATCAAACAAAAAATGACGGAGATAAAGCGCATCAAAGTGAGCACGTGACGTCAAGACTTGCTAAAAAGTGTCGCAAAGCGTGACGTTACGCGGAACTTTAACGGGCTATATCTTCAACATTTTTTGTTTGATTGAGAAAAGAAAAAATACGTGTCCAATATTTTCTGTCTGACGGACTAATTAGATTTTTTTAGGAAACTAGCCCTTTGATTAGATTGATTCCTTGACATTGACACCTAATTGTACACTTATGACGCAATAAATGAATATGAATGAAAATAATAGGCATACCAATCTTGGGACACCCACTTGTAAGACAGAGAAGACCTAAAAAGCATTTCACCTCAATAGAGGAAATTACCATCTTTATTTTTTGGGTTGCGTTTGCGTTATATCAAGGACAGCATTGTCAAACATACATTAGAAATAGTCAATGGGTTTTATGTTATTGACTAGACATTTTGCCACATACTGTTTCAGCTGAATATTCCTGGGGTTTTATGATAATATTTTATTTGTAAAATTTGTTACATTTCGTATTTGTTCTTCAATGTGGGCAGGTGGATTGTATAGAGGAGGCCTATGTCCGGCAGTGGACATCTAGAGGCTGATGATTATGATGATAGTTTTGGAGTCTGAAAATTCCTTCTTATTATTATGCTCCAGTTTCTCAATTATCTCGTTCTGATTGAGTGGTTTTTGTAAACTCATGTTCTAAATAAATATGCATAAGAGATGGTAGTCCATTATCCTATTATGTCTTGTACGGAACATACAAAATAATTTTAAAAAACACTATGAAAATGTTTTTAAATAACCAATATTTGTACGTTTTCGAATTTTGTAGGAACCGAATATTGGTAATCAATCCGAAAATGAATTAAAAACAGCATAAAACTGTGACGAGGATCCGGCAGCGAAACATCCCTAGCACGCGAACCGACAGTTGACAAAGGTTTGTCAAAGGTTTGGGTTCGGGCGCGTACCTACGCGGCCGCAAGCACCCGCGCGCACACTATATAAGACGTAGTGGGGGTCAGCTCCGCAGCAGTCCGACTCACCCCCAGATCGGGCCCGCTAGAAAGGAGCCCGACAGCGGTCCGGCCTGTTTCGGCAGTTCTGGTCCCGTCGGCGCCACCACTAGCGGGTTCGCCGCTTGGTAGGGTGCCTTTTGCACTCCACATTGGCCCGATCACGCCTGCTAGTATGGGATTCGAGGCGACCGCTAGCGGGGCAGGCCTAGGCTGTGCGCCTTCAGCGCACGCCACAACTGCCCGGTTTAAGCTGAAGAATACCTTCTTCAAAGGCACTCAGCGATAGGTCCGTCCAAAAAAAAAAAGCTCCGCAGCAGTCGTCCGAGTTCTACAGCCTTGACAAGACGTCTTCGCGCGCGCGCACGTCATCTTTCCATTGCCCTCGCTACGGTGGAACTCTGGCGATTTGCCGAACCTTCTTCTTAACTAACTTAGTTAAGCTACCCGAACCTCTCCCTGATCCGAAGTCTTACTTGATCGGCATCTCGAAAGGGCACGCTGGACGCAAGTCTTCACTTCCGAACCTTGACCGCACTCCCGCTGTGAACCCGTGCCTGGCCCGAAAGTTCAGGAGGCTTTGTTTCGCCCAAAATCCACATGCCAGCCTTTATTACCCGTAGTGAGAACGTAGATACTAACCTAAACAACCGCCCTGTTCCGCAACGACTTACCGCGTGGGACGCGACCGCGCGAACGTTCCAGAATCCGACCCGTAGGGAACCGCGTGGATCCTCGTCGCCCTATCTCGCCCGTTCATAGTCAACGGGAGTCAGACAGCCATCACAGGTTAAGGCCTAGGTTAAGTTAGGAAGTGAACTAGTTGTAAGCTTAACAATGTGAAAGTGGAAAATATACAGTGAAAACGACTCAGTAGTTTTCCTGGTCAATCCCTGGTAGGTTATCCTAAACTAGGTACTCATCCCCTCACCGCACGCACGGCGGACTGGGGCCTGTACATATGATGACGAGGACTTTAGGCTGAGCTAGCTGAAAGGGTTCTTCGTCACAAAACAATATGTCAACTCACATTGAATTACTCATTGAAATTAACACAAAACTCAACTGTTTTTTGCACAAGTAAAATTTACTGCAGCTCACGGTCATCACGTCACAATACTGTCTAAGGCCTTGATATTTAATAGCGACATAGAAAAAAAAATCTCTTGTAAAGTTAGATATTTTTTTAAAGTTGGTGTGTCGTTAAAGACACAGTAGGCGCAAGTGGGTTAAGTATTACTTACTGTATGTGTCTGAGAAAGGCATGTACTCTACGCACCTATCCTAAGCATGTAGCCTTCACTATCTAATAACTGAGATTTATATGAAAAATGAGATAAAGAAACTCAGTTTTCATCGTAAAAATACGTCATTTGATTCCTTCAGATGACGTATTTCCCTATTATCCTTGCAAAGAAAATCATGTGAAAGATGACATAGCTTTATAGGATTGCTTTAAGTGAGTGGTGCCATATTGAACTTTAGTGATTAGGTTGCTAAAGCTAGTTCGATGTTAGTATAGCATTTTCGAGGCATTTGTATCCTACTAGCGCTTGTTTCTAGTCGGAGTTCACTCTAGAAAAATGTTGTTGCTCCTATCAAGATTGTAACTGTGCTGACAAAGTATCTTGACTCTATACGAGCCTGTCTAGACGTTAGATAGTTAGAAGGAACTAATGATAGATGCAACCATTATACTTGTTACAATTAATAAACGAATCTACTTGTTTAGTTCAATCACAGATAAAGTTTTAGTATAACTATTCAGCTTTGATTATTTTAAATACTATCATAGTTATTTCATTCAATTTCACGTCAACTAAGAGAAAATCGCTCTTAGTAGACCAGATTATTTTCGACTATGGCTACACATCCCGTGTTATCGGAATATGCAGGATTCCTCACGATGTTTTCTCTTACTGCCAAGCAAGAAAATAATACATAAATCCTTTTTACAGTCACACTAATTATCTAGACTAAAATTAAGCAAAACTTGTGGGTGTGTTGTGCTTATGGCGACTAGATAACGGATAAACATACTTAAATACGTCAAAGTCAAAGTCAAAGTCAAAAATTATTTATTCAGTTTTAATTAAGACAGAAAATTGCCACTTATGGACGTCAATAATAACACTATAGGCCCATATGGGGCTAGAATATGTCTCCTTATTTTTTGGGCCCTACTAGCGCTTCAAGACAAGACACAGACAATCTGGCAAGTGCTGTGAAGAAACGCCGGAACAAACTCACTCACCACTAGCTGCCACACAAAAAAAAAACAGGTAGTACATCAGTTTAGTGCAGGCTGGACTGACCATACATTCTTGTCATCAAGATAGTCTTGAATTTTTTAATACCCCTTAGACATTAGTGTAGTTTTGACATGTCACTTAAATTTATTAATAGGAAGTTCGATAACATTGTAAGGTATATTACTTAAAAAAATAAATACAATTTCCCAAGAATGAATTACTCGTTTTGGCCAATCTAAAGTTTGGGACTACTTGTTTGTTTTGGTTTTTTGTGTTATATGAATGAATATCACTTTTTTTTAATAAAAAGATCTAAATTTTTGCGTACATACATGATTTTATTAAATATGTATTGAGAGACCACAGTGAGTATGTCGATTTCTTTAAAGAAATCTCTCAGGAATTCACGCGGACTAAGTTTGTCAATAGCACGAATGGCTCTTTTCTGTAAAATAAAGATGGTATCGATGTCCGCAGCAGAACCCCACAAGAGAAGACCATAAGACATAATACTATGAAAGTAACTAAAATACACGAGTCTTGCCGTTACAACGTCAGTTAGATGTCTAATTTTTCTAACCGCAAAGGCAGCTGTAGCAAGTCTCCCAGCCAGAGTGTCAACGTTATAAACATCCATGACTTAGATACAAATGCGGGTGCTCATCACAAAACTATTTTCCCCTTGCGGGATTCGAACCCGCAACCTCCTGGATTTGTAGTCCGAAGCGCGACCCACTAAACCAGACGATCGTCAATTGGTAGGTACTATACGAACATAAATTCCATAAAATTCATAGGGTACTGCTGGGGTTTGAATACACGACCCACGGAAACACGGACAGATGTTAGGCGTGACTTCAACCACATAGCATCTAGCGCTCTTTTTACCCCGAAGCATCAGTATATACATCTCTATATCTTAAACGTAAACGTTTGAATTTTATGTATCTTCCGCTTTGCACTGGACTTGGAGTAAAGTCGACCAAAAAAGTCAAACTAGTTTTACAACTAATTATCATGTTGCAGGTCTAAAGAAAGTTTAGCTGTACCTAGGACTACGAGATCACCACTGAAGGAGGTTTTAATCGGCAATAAAACTGTAGGTCTTAGCTAGACAAGAGTTGAAATTCTTGAAAATTATTTTGCTATATTTGGCAAAAATCGCACACAGAATAAGATCTTGCCAATACATGATTATATTCTGTGTGCGATTTTTTTCCGCAGCTTTATGATTTTATTGTCTACGATTTTTCTATTTAATATTTAAAATGATCTATTAAAATACAATCATGTGAACTACTATGAAAGACTGATAATGACACGTGTTAGGTATAGTCGACAAAGAAATTAGTTTACCACCCTAAGGCCGAATTTCACTTGCTCAACTACAATGTCTATTTTCGCTTCCCTATTAATTGTATGCCATCAAAAACATAACTTGTAAAAAAACAAGTCTCGTAACTCAGTTCTTCTACCGTAAAAACTTGTGAGATCCATGTAATACCAAGTCGGTTAATTTATTCTGTCTTATGAGATATAATTCCATATAAATATATAGGATTACAAAGTTATTTATGCAGTTGGTGTATTTAGAAATCTTGACGGAAAATGCAAAATATTGTAGTTTTTTCTTGATTTATACACTAAACACTAATTACATTCTAAATTTAAAGCTTCTATGTCTGCCAGAAGTGCCTTAGAGTTTTGATGATCGGTCAGTCAGTGAGTGAGTGACAAAATTACGAAACTGACTAGTTATAATTCTTAAACTACTGGTTCAAATTAAATGAAATTGGAAATATACCATATTTCCAATACCTGCTTGGTTACTGAAAATTCAGGCTTCTAGTTTTATCCACAACGAAGTTTAAGGGGGTCGAAAATAGCCTGAACTGCTTCAAGAAAAGGATGGCACGGCCGTGCCGCTTTTTTGCTCGACTTGGAGCTCGGGGCACTGCCGTGCCCAAAAAAAAAAAGAAGAAGAAGTAGTTATCTGGTAACTACTTCTTCTTCTTTTTTTTTGGTGACGATGAACTTGTTCCACTAGGTTAGTTGTGTCATTTGTGATTATTTGAACTTGGAAGTGATAACTGAGCTTTTAGTTGAACCTCCAGTGAGCTACGACATCAGGTGCAATATACTGGTTTGAACAATAAATAAATAAGAAGTCCTTCTTGTGTCAATTTTTCTTTTTAATAAATGATTCTATTTTATTACCTTTTACGGTAAAACATGATTTCTAGGGTAAACCTCGTTGATTTATACAAACAGACCGCCTCCTTTTTTGAAGTCGGTTAATAAAATAGTTTCTATTGCTTTGATATTAAAGTTCAAATTGCATGAATCTTTATCCTTTGCCTTGTTAGGTACTAATAAAGTTAATGTCTTACAATAAGCCTTAGCGAAATATTATTTTACTGGGATATGTCATCAAAAGTGGTGAAGCACTTCCTTGGTCGACTATACCCAGATGTAAGAGTATGTGTTAAGTTTCATCAATATGTGCAGACAGCGCCGATGCCGACGTCGTCTTGGAAGATAAAGATAATGAAAGTCCAAGGTCCTTCATTACGCAAATATGCCTGTCGTGGCGTTATTACATTCCGTTTGGTATGTCGTGATGAATTTGTACAAGTTTCGAATTGTTTTTGCACATTGCACAATATTTTAGTGCAAGAGTCATTTGACAGATTTTAGTGACACGAGATTACTTTCTCGAGAATAGGCGCTCGTAAATTATGGGATTAAATATGTTTTCATTATCCAATATTACTGTAGAACTAGAAGATGCAGAGGTAGGCCCCACCCCGATGACTGACCATCTGGTCTAGGTTGAGGGAAGCCTTCTATAAGGGAGGCTTGTCTGGGACATGTTTAAGCTATATTTTTGGGACGTGTATAAGTGCTTGGAAGAGGGCCTATATACTTACTGAATAAATGAGTATTATTATTGAACATGCCTTTGAAAGTCAACTACTGGTAGTTGACTTTTAAAGGCTAATGATGATGATCCAATATAATCACCAAAATCATCATAAAAAAAAATTGCCGTGTCTGTATATCGTACTAATATTATAAATATAAAAGTTTCTATGTCTGGATGTTAGATAATTATAATCATGCTAAAAAAGGCTGAAAGGAATTTGCTGAGGCACAGATATTTATCAAGTTTAACGCATTCCGGACAGGATCATATTTATTCCGTATTTGTGTTCTCGTAGAATGGCCATTCTTTTCTCTTTGGATTCATTCTGTAGTCTATGCAGACTAAGTCGCGTGCAGAAGGTAGTTGCTTATATCGGCCGTACAAAATCAGTTCAGAACCTAGTTGCGTTTTTTGACAGACTATGAATGAAAAAAATTATAGTTGATTCTACTGTTAATATCATTATCATCATTTCAGCCACAGGACGTCCACTGCTGAATGTTATAGTGAAGCGACCTGCATCCAGCGGCTTCCTGCAACCTTTACTAGGCTGTCTGTCTTTGACCTTGTAGGTAGACGTCCTACGCTGCGCTTGCCGATACGTGGCCTCCATTCCAAAATCTTTCTGCCCCATCGGTACATATATTATATCAATTAAATTACACTGCACAACGTAGAATTTAATAATTTAGTTTTATAACAAAATCGTAAAAATGACTGCGAATGAATCGTGAAGTGCTTTGTTCCGTTTTTAATCGCAGCATGAGTCTAATTATTAGATTTGGGGCGATTGCCATTAGGCCTTCGTAATCCAACAACAGAACATACAGTGTTATCTGAATAAAATGGGAGGCTAAGTAATACTGAATATTTTAATTCAAAAAGATAAATTATTTGAAACCTTACTCATTTACCTACCTTTTACCTATCGGTAAACATCATTTGTATCAAACTTGCTCCCAATCCATGTAAACAAATTTCACAAATATGTTCGCCGCTACTCTACCTATGGTTTTCTCGAGGCTTTGACATACGTACCGTCAAAGGAAGGATGCATAAACCTACATAGCAAAGCTCGGAAACGTAAATAGGCAAGTTAAATATCTCTTCACGTTCTCTATAGTACATTTTCGATCGAACAAAGAGTGTATTGAAAATGTTTCTTTGAAATGGGACTAAACATGTAATATCTCTTTGTAGACTTGTAGAGGTTTTTTTATTTTATTTTGGTAACCTTGCTGACCACTTTTGCAATTCACTTGGTGCAAAAACATGCATTTTATAGGTAAATTCGTAGCCAATTGAAATGCTTAAAATAACAATGGCCACTATAGACTTGATTATTTCTAGAAATTTAGATTTATACATTTTGTTTTCTATAGTACATGTTTTACGGCTTTGGATTGTTTACTGGTATTAATATTTATACAGCCAAACTATTAGGAGCAGGGAACTCTTAATTTGTGATAATTTGTGTTTATTACTTTGAAAGTTTGCAACCCACTTGAAAATACCTTTCTGTCTGATTTAATAGCTTTAGGTAAAGAACCAAAGCTTTTAAAATCTCTCTTAGCTCAAGCTCTTAAGCTCTTAAAAAATACTTAACTTTTTAATCAACAAATAAGTTACCCAAAGTTACTAAGATTTTGAATATTTTCTATTTTTCCTGGCCTTAAACAACAATTTTTCAGTTAAATATTGTTTTATTATTTTTATTAAGCTTGAAGGTACTCGTTTTATTACAGGATGTTCACAAATTTATTTAAAGTATTTATTTAATGTTTTATTCAATAACAATTACAATTCTTATAACACAAAAATAAACTAACCTCTTCTGAGAGAGTGCAATGTCTAAAATATAAAAAATAGAATTTTTCATTTTAAAAGTACAAGAAAAAAATATTAAAACATTAAAAGTGTTGATATTTCTAAAATAAAAATAAAATCATATCTTGTAAGCGGCTGACAAGCGTTTTTTTTCCTGGCGGGTACAAATAGGTCCCTAAGCCGACTACCTAAAAAAAACTATATCCATTTGGCCTGGACCACCCTGTATTAATGACTTTACGATGGTTGAAATAATTAGGTACCGAATAAAGCTAAAACGGTAAAATACTTTTGTGGTTTCTGTCGTACGATCATGAACAACGATTATGAGTAAATTCCACAAAACGGCCAACGTTGTTTTTCGTGAAAAACTCACAACAACCACATTTTGTCATAATTTATTTATTATCCTTACACAAAAAAAAAAAAACTTACTGAATACCTAAGTTGGTATAATGCGTGACTTTTATTTATTGTAACTCGAAGGTGAATGTGCGTATGAGGAATATAAAAATAATAACACCATAGGCTTTGGAAATGTTCATCTACTTTAAGGGATATAATGACAATGATACCTATTGGAATTATTTAAATCAAAATTTCTACTATGGTTATAATGAAACCTCGCCTACGCCTTCAAAAAAGTTGTACTTTCGCACGAAATATTACCTCCACTTCCGCATTTTTATTACGGATCACGGAGGCTTGTTTACATTTTGTCTAAAATGGATTTCAATTAATCGGAGACCATTTATTCCCTATGTGTAATAAAATCTGAAGTGTTCACTACTTACACACGAATTATTACAGTTCGAGGAAAAGTTCGAGAGTGACAGGTTGGAAACTGACGTGTTTTGTTCTCACCATAGACTTAGAAAACGATGCGCTCAGTTCGTCCACATCCATGTCATGATGTAACACTACAATTTCAAGATTTTTTTCCTCTATTGTGCACTTATTTTATTCGTCCACCTATGCTTCTGTTCTACTCTGTTTCCACGGATGCCGCAAAAACTGCGCCTCCGCCTACGCTAAGATAGTCTCAGTTGCGACCCTTATATTTTCTACTTTGCACCTTTTTTAAATATGAGGCCCCGATAATTTGGCACGGTTTATTCAATATTTTAAAAGACTTACTTAAACATGTAGTTCATCATATGATCGAATAAATAATGTAATAAAGCACATTCCAATGTTAATGGCAGCCATGGAAGCTTAAGAAAATAAAGTGTGTTACGTTAGTAATGTCAAACCAGTAAGCTGGAGGTAAGGGCGATTTTAGTGTCATGCGTTTCACTGACAGCGTGCTGAAAAAATATATGGAGCCAAAATTATGGGTTTTAAATACTTTATTATTATTAGGAGACTAAGTGCCCAATTGCAGATACCGCGAAGCCAAGGCCTTTTGCGGACCAACGTTTTTATACAGAATCTAGTAGTTTGTCGCTCTACTCTAGTTTCTAGGTCTGCCATGTCTAGTTCATGAATAAAATAGGTTATGCCGTTGTTAATAATAAAGGAAAGCTGAAAAACGTGCCTGTGAGTGGTAGAGCTTGATTATTCATCATCATCATTTCAGCCATAGGACGTCCACTGCTGAACATAGGCTTCCTTCGGTGACTTTCAGATTGGCCGGTTGGAAGCGACCTGCACTGGCAAGCGCAGCGTAGTACGTCCACTTACAAGGTGGACAGACGACCAGGTAAAGGTTGCATGAAGCCGCTGGAGCTTGATTATTACTGAGAAATTATTATTTTGCTTTATAACAAGGTACCTACTATGGGTTCGATTCTAGGAAGCCACTTTTATAACTTAATATAAATTCAAATACTTATATTTTTCTCTCTATTAATAGCGAATGAAATGAGTTAGACATGGAAATTTTAAAAAGACAAATTACACTTAGCTAGTTTAAAGATTTTTCAATGGTATCTAAGTTAACAGCTGTCTAAAATTGTATATTCGACAGATGTTTACAAAATTTAGAAAATTTAAAATCAAGATTTGGTGAGAATCTTAGCATCGAACCCAAAAACAAAGGTTAAAATACCCATTAATCCTATTAGTTATGTTTTTATCGTTATCTGTTTCGAAGGTACAAATAATTAGATCCCTTATTATATTAACTGTGTTTCAGCAGTGTCTTGTCATATAATTATGAAAATGATTAATATATATCAGTAAGATTTTCAAACACATATTTCTGTGAGATGAACAATTAAAGGAGCTTAATATGAAATGGTCATTTTTAATTTGTAGATGTTCGCACGTAACTATTAGACAGGAGTTGAATTTCTAAGGGCTCTCCAGTATTCAACCTTGAAGGGAAAGGCCTAGTTAAGGTCTACCATTTACACAATACTTTACATATATAATGTAAATCTTGGCTGTAAGGTCAGCATGTCATATCCGAACTGGTAATTAAAAGCTGTTTTTTTTTTAAATAATTGTTAGGGTTCCGTACCCATGGGTGCCAACGGGAGGGCCCGCTTGGTGCAGTAGGGACTGCTAAGCTTACTTTAATTGCAATTCTATCCATCCGTCCTACTACCTTTTAAGTAATAGGTAGCCGGATGAAATGTGTATAATAGAGAATATTCTAATCCAACAGATAATATTTAAAAACCGGCCAAGTGCGAGTTAGACTTGCGCAGGAAGGGTTCCGTACCACTATCAATAATATTCTGTGAATATTTCAAGCGTCTAACTGTTGCCGTTATTAATATCGAGCAAAAAACGGCAGAAAAAGCACGTTTGTTGTATGGGAGCCCCACTTAAATATTTATTTTATTCTGTTTTTAGTATTTGTTGTTACAGCGGCAACAGAATACATCATCTGTGAACATTTCAACTGTCTAGCTATCACGGTCCATTAGATACAGCCTGGTGACAGACAGACACTGGAGTAAAGTCTAATTAATAGGGTCCCGTTTTTACCCTTTGGGTATGGAGCCCTAAAGATGAGGGCCTCATACCGGAAACGAGTTAGGCGTTCTTTTGATTTTTTTCTTTACCGAAACATCAAACTCGGTGTGTTAAGTGCAGACTGCAAAGCAAAACACTTGACTCTTCGAAAGTACGACTTTAAGATGAAGCTAAATGTCCGAATGAAATGCACTAAGCTACTTCGCACGCCATCTGTCGTCGGCGCGGCGGGCGAAGCGATAACGTGGCGTGACATTACCGATCCGATTCAAATATCTATTGTTTAGATCGATTCTACTCTTTCTTTGTGGATCAAGGCGATTCGTTTAGAGATTTGATTCGGGTTATCAATAAAAACTTGAATAATGTCGAAACTAAAGATCGTAGTGTATATGTGTAAGTAATCAGAAAATAACAGTTTTGAAAAAAAATTTACTATGAAAAATACTAAATGATTATTATAGTAATAGATAAGATTATGCAACAGCTGTTCTGTATTAGCTTTTTTGAATTGTTTATGAGTGTGCAACAGGCGTTAATTAATTGTAATGAGAGTGTGCCAAAGGGTTCATCGTTATTCAACATAAAGTCAGCGTTATTTGTTATTATTGTTTCGCAATTACGATTAATCACTACATTATAAGAAATACGTTTACTGACATCAGAATAATGCTTATTTCAAGCCTTATTACAAACTGGGTTGTAGTCTTGTAGTCAATAATTCGTGTTGTAGTATTCCATTTTTCTAGTGCCGTAACTAGACGGTAAATCTATTCCACGATTATTTTTTTAGTTAAACAAGGGTTTACAAATTGGTAACGAAATAAAATGCTTTTAACCACTTATAGGTTTATAGGTAACGTTGATATTTGTAGTATTAAGAAAAAAAGAGTATATCTAGCACAAACATAGCACTATATTTATTTAAAATTTATTGCACAGATTAAAACAATTTTTAAAATGTGGACTTAACACTATTCTCTGCTAGTTAACAGTTAGTCTAGATAGATATATTATATTAAACGGTGTTTGCGTAGTTAAAAAAAAAAGTGAGCGTACTAGATGACACATTTTACCAAATATTACTATGAATTAGTATGTGTAAGCAGAAATGTGAGTCGTGTAAGTCATAACACGATTGCTCGTTCACGAGCTCGCTTCACTTATGTGGTTTGCATTACGACAAGTTTTATTTAACATAATGTTCCGTCGTTTATGTGTGCTGTATCTTAATAGTTTGCCACGTAAGCAAGCAAACGGTATATCATTTGCATATAAATGCAGATACGTGTTTACGCTTATTCAAGCATTTGCCGCTGAATGCGATTCCTGAAAGTAAACAAGTATAATATAGGTACTTACCTACTTACGGATGTCATTGTGTAATTACTTACCAATTAGCTTTTGATCGCAGCTGTCTATCTGTCTGTGTCTCCAATTACTTATATCAAAATCCGCCTAGTTATTAAATGGAATCGAATAACCAAATTTATAATAAGCGAATTTATACATATTTATATTAAATTCACTTAATTACTATTCTAAATAGCTGTTATTTACACTAATGCACTGTTAGTGTTAGACATAACCTAAGTACCTATTTAGTAATTGAATAGAAATATATATTAATTTGCAACTCAGTGCCTATAAATCTATAAAGAGCGATTTCAAATTCCATTACTTACTTAACTGGACAATTACCTTGATTCAAGACTTTATCATAAACCTATTTTGAAGGAAAACGTCACATAAAGCTTTCTTTCTTACATAAATACAGAAAACAACAAGTAAACGTAATAAAATTAATGTGTAAATAATTTATGATTAGTTAGTTATGATTACTTTTTCTGATTCCGACTTTTGGGGTTAGTTTAGTAATGATTTAGGTATGCACAAAACCGACAAAACGGTGCTATCAGCATATATCTAACTCTAAACAAACTATTTAATCATTTTAATGTACGTAATTCCAATTTATCAAGGACAAATATAACCACATAAACATCGTATCAACTTATACTAGGTACTATGTTTCAAGCAAAACGATCTATTTTTATTTATAATGACAAATAAGGGTTTTTAAAGGAATTTATCAGTTAGCATAATTTTCTCATAAACGCATACTTTTCCCAAAGTCATAAACACTGAGTTCAGCTGCGCATTAGTTTTTGCACGTGCAAGGCGAAACGTGACTCGGTGTGCTAAACTGTTCACTGCCTTTCATACGTGCTAAAAATAGAACGAGCCCGTGGTTGATTATTTGCAACCAAATCATCTAAGTGCTCAAAGTGCTCAAGAACTCAAAAGCGTATCAAACTACCGTAATCTGTAGGTTAAAAATGCATTAGTTGTTTAGATACGGTTGAAAAATGAACGCGTCTATGTATTTGGTGGAGTACATAAACAAAATGGCGGATTCGGGTGGCCGGGCCGCCCAATGCACTCGCGTTTATCGCCTGACATATCGAGAGGAGACTTGGCAACGCAGCGGCCGCATTCCTGCAGCCACGCGGCAACGTCGCAAACGCAAGCGCCTCGCGACCACTACCCGGCCCGTGCCTTTGTCGAATGCTGTGACGTCACGAGCGATGATAAAACGTGCGAGAAGTGAAAATCGACGGCTTTCAAATGCAAAAAACGAATGAATTGCAGGTGAAAATTGATCTAGACTCGTGTATTGATTGATCATGATCGGTCGGCTGGGCACGCCGAATGCGCCGCTACTATTTTGAGACGGGGTTGGAAAGTCCGCTGCCATGACGCCGTGATTAATTAAAACTAGTACATGTTACTTGACTAAAATTTATTGTATCAAACTGGATAAATTTCAGTAGAACGATTAGATTAGATTAGATTGATGTACGAAATATTTATGTTAGAATTACAATATTAGGGTAACCGTATAAACTATTTGTATGTCATATGACATTGTTATGGCAAGACGTTGAGTATTACTACTACTATTATCTAGAATTATGAATTTGAATATTGGTTTTACCCGATTTAATTGAGAATATCATGTGATTTTGGCTTGTGATACAAAGATTTTTTAAGGAGTTCTTAAGATTTTGTTATTTCGGAATAAACATATGTCTGTGTACTATCCTTATCTGTATCTAGTACATGGTCAATCCAAATGCTGAATATCATCAAAATTCGTTTAGCTTTTAAATCGAGGTTAGGTTTTAAACGAATGCTTATAATGTAATTTTATATTTTGAGTAGGATCATGCTATAGAAATACTGTTCTGCTCGTAATTACTCAAGAAGAATAGCAGCATTCATTCGTGACGTGGTGACACATTTGAAATATTATCTACCTACATCGTTATCTTTGAAGTGTTATTTTTGTGTCTTATACTAATTAAAGCGTAATTACCGAACTTCCAAGATGTTTGACACTTTGCCAAACAAGTTGTTTCTATCTAAGAATTTAGAAATACCTATGTAGGGTACAGATTATCAAAATGATGACTGTTATAATATGCGTAGGTACTATTCAGTTTTCTATACTAATAATTACAAACAGGTTAATTCGGATGTAGGAGAAAGTCTCTGGGACTACTCAATGACCAATATTATTTTATAATAAAGCTTTTAGACGGCCATAACCATACCCGACCATAACTGCACCGATAAATACGAAATAGGTAACGCTAATTAAGGAAGATGTCGCTGTTCAGTTCTCAACAAATGTTGAATGTGAAAACAATAATATTACTTTAGAACAGTATTTGACGCAAGCGTAGCTGCTTTTCTCAGTTAAATCCTACAATTTTTTTTAACCATTGGATTATTTTGCGATCGTATTTTATTTTTAAAAGTTTTACTTGTAACTAACTAACCTAACTATGTAAGCAAATCTTGACAGTCTTTTTGAACCCACTTCTAATTGTCATATCGCAATGAAACATTGTAAGTATGTGGATGACAATACAATTATTATTTTACACCATGATCTGAGGATGTGCTGATCTGATGAAGGAGCCAGAAGGAGGATATTGCAACTCTTCACTGGATACCAGTTAAACCTTTGAGCCCATTTGATTCGTTCTGACAAGTTCAATACACATACATACAGTGTTTTATAATTTTTTAAACAATGATATCAAATTATTATCTTTCAAGTACTTAGATTCATATTTCTAATATACCAGCAAGTACTAAAGTACCTACATTCATGAAAGTAAAAACCACAGAACAGTGTTGCAGTATAATAATTACATATAGGGTCACTATATTAACGGAATATTGAGTAAATTCATGTGATGCATGTGAAATGTGCAAAACAAACCTAACTATATTTTATACATATTATTACAACAATATACACACACGTTGTAATAGTTTTAGAATACAATGTCAATTTGACAAAATCGACACGATTTGACGTCACGTCACGACGACACGTCAACAGGTGCTAGATTGTTTCATGTAATAGATAAAAAAACAATTCACGGAATATCAATTCTGACGACTTCTTCACGCAGCTTCCGAAATCTTTAAAAGCGAGCTTACAGTCTTTTACTAGTTATTTTTTTCGCTACTAATCAGTTTATTAGACGCATTTTTACAGGGGAAAGATATATGCATTGTTAACAAGTCTTGTATGTGTAACCAACATTTTGTGGAAATTAATATGCTTATATGTAAATAGTAATGACAAACCAACTTCTTTACGGTTTGTGCATCATTTCATAAATTGTGGAACTGGAATCGGTCAGCTACCAAGCAGTGGAAAATACTGCAGGTTTTAATAAAATTTAAATTACACTTTTAAATGTGATGTCTATATATATATATAGATATAGTCTCGGTATATAAAATGTGAAAAAAATAAAAAAGTTACAAACAATAACACAGCAAATCAAATAAAAGTATAAAATTTAATCATTAAACAAGTATAAATCATAGATTTATCTTGCGAATTGGTAACCGATATTCGAGAGTTCTGATTTGGACTATCGGTGATTGTTTTTACCAAGGAGTAAAACTACCACTTACGCAAAAAACGCTGATTTAATAATTAGAAAAACCTATTGTATTTTTTCTTAATAAAGTTTAGAAACACAAAGCGAGTAATTTCCTCGAAGGTTTGTGTTTCCCCCATAATTATTTAACTTAGTTTGAGTTAAACGTCTGCTAAAAATCTATATGTATAAAACAAAGTCGGGTTAGTTACACCATTTATAAGTCAAGAACGGCTGGACCGATTTTTATGAACTTTAATTTGTTGAATTTGTCTCCGCCCCGAATAGCAGAATAACTATAAAAACACGGAAAATTTCACGAAAACAAATTTTATGAAGAGGCGGTACGAAGTTCGCCGGGACAGCTAGTAAGAAATAAAACTAACCAAATCACTCGTGAGAGGTTTGTTCTTCTGTATTATTATTTACAACCAGCAACAAAGGGAACGAAGGGGTATTAATTAGAAGATGTGTTCATTTATTCATAAAAGGGTGGAAAGTCAAAAAGCGTTTTAGCAAAAAATTCTATCGGCAATTTTAACTAGTAATCTTTTATAATGCATAATACGTAGGTCACACTATAAGTTTTGCGTAACTTAAAAAAACAACATGTTATAACCAAAATATTATGTTTATTGCTTTTCAAAATAGTCTCCTTTACATTTTAAACATTTTTTTATGTGATCGAACCATTTTTTAAAACAGGAGGACCACAGATCTGAAGGCATGTTTTCTACGTGCTGATTTAACGCTATCACTGCCTCTTCGGAGTTGGTAAAAGTAAAACCTCTCATCAAATCTTTGATTTTGGGGAAAATACAGAAATCACAGGGTGCTAGGTTGGGGCTATGCGCAGGATGGGTGACGAGTTGTACTTTTTCGGAAGCTAAAAATGACTTTGTTTTGTTGGCCGTGTGTGAAGAAGCGTTGTCATGATGTAGCAGAACGCGGCTTTTGGGTCGTCTTTCGCGAACTTTTTCTAACAACCTGGGTAAACAAATGGTAGAATACCACTCGGCATTAACAGTCTTTTGATCTTCAAGTGGAATTGTACAGATGGGGCGCGTAGCTGAGAAAAAAAACGCGATGATTTTTTTTACTAACGTTTCTCGCCTGCCTCACTTTTGTTGGCCTGTTCTCATTTTCAAACACCCATTCACAAGATTGCTGTTTTTTTCGGATTCAAAACAATAAATCCACGTTTCGTCTCCTGTGACAATGTCATAAACAGCATTAGAATGTCTGTGGTCGTACTTCAGTAGCATCTGTGAGCACCATTCCACGCGAGGCCGCTTCTGCTCCGCTGTCAGTTCATGAGGGATCCAACGACAGCAAAGTTTCCGAACTATCAATTCTTCGTGTAATTTTTTTTAAATTTGGCTCATACCAATCCCTAATAGTCCTCGAATTGTCTCATAGGTAATCCGCGGGTTTTCTTCAATAAGCCGCTTAACAGTAGCCACATTATTTTTGTTGACGGCAGTTGCAAGGCCGCCCTTCACGAAATTCGTCATGTAAAGAAACTCGACCTCTCTCAAATTCAGCCAACCATCGCCTCACGGTGCTCAAACAAGGTGCTTCTCTCCCAATAGCATTTTGAAGACGAGCGGCACAGTCTTGCGGAGAGAGAGAACTTTTAAAATCATAAAAAATCATCGCTCTAAAATCTTTTTGACTTAATTCCATTTTCGTTGCGTACGTAGAACTTTGATATGTTATAAAAAACAATTGACAAATCATTTCCCGTCAATCGTTTTTTTTATTACTAAGAAGGTTGCAACGTTTAAAAAAATATAACATTCGAAATTCAAATACATAGTACCGATTAGCTAGAAGTGCAAAACTTTTAGTGTGTGAAATGCAATCTATTGACAATGCTTAAATATAAATAAAAAAAGCTATTCGTTGGTAAGCGTATCACATGAGGAAGGCTAAACAACTATTTTTCCTTCCGGAAAATTCAAAAATCGACAATAACTAAAAGTGTTTTTTTCTCTAGGATGTTTGCTACTATGTGTGCAATAGTCGTTTGACTTCCGATAGTGAAAATTGAACCACATACATTTGGACAAAAAATTTCGACGACGACGTTCGCGTTGTCCTGTAACTTTTTTGTGTTGTACTGTTTTTAGGAAACGTACTTTTCCATACATTTAACATAGAAACTGAGTAAAAAATGAAAGTTTTTTTTACAATTTACGGCTTATTTCCTTTTATTATACCTACATATGCATGTCATTTTTATTTCTTTCATTGGTTTAGTGAGTTTTTTTAAATTTATTTATTTAATAGGTACTCGTAACCTTTATTTCTGACCAACTTTGATAAAATTATTGTGATAGAAAGTTCGATTTTGATTTAATCATAATTTAAAAAAAAAGTTATTAATGTAGAGGCTTCTACGGTTTTAAATATTGGTCAAAGTATTATTTTATTATTATTGTACGATTTTAACTTATACAATAAAGTTTAAATAAATAAATACTATTTTCGGAATACATTATACCCCGAAAAAATACATATTTCTCGTAAGAAGCGAGAGTAGTATAGATACTCTAGATATCAATACAGATGGCGCTAATTAACGTAATGTCACTGTTGTTAAAAATGTTGTATGTAAAAGTTCTTTTTACTATTCGTATAGACGCGGGAACAGCTTGTATTTAATAAATATAAAAATTGGTTAACGATGATTTCATCGTCACGCATTTTCAATAATGTAAATTGTTACAACTTCTATTTAGAAGTTGTAACAATTTACATTATTGAAAATGCGTGACCAGTTTGTACCAGGTTTTCTCACGTTAGATCGTTCCCAGGTGGCGTCAATTAACTCCAAGTCATAGACATCCTGCCTTGATAATCTATTCTATTTTAATGCCTGCCTATAAGAGAGCACTTACTGGATGATATTATACCATATGATTATCTTTATTTAAAAATAAGAGTTGGATTTCCTTTAAAACTCTTAAGAAATTGCATTCAAGCATTCTTGAATATTGTTTTCTCTAGTTTTAAGATTAATTTTTTATTAGTACTTTTGTATAAGTTCACTTAAACCCTAAATATTGTTAAAAGGCTGATTTAAAAAAATAATTGTAGTGAAACACGCGAATATACAATTTTCTGCTAAAGCTTTTATTTAGGTCAAGAGCAACATTAAAAAACGTTTTCGATACGAAAAATAATAGGCCATCCTGTCTAGTAAACAATTTTGCTGTGTTTTATTTAACTATAGTCTTATGCAGTTAATAGGAGTAGACCTAAAACTTACTTTGTAAGCTCAACTTTAAGAAAATTTCTTTCAGGTTTTCATTCTTCTTCAGTCGTGTCAATAGCGATTCTAGATGGACTTCGACCAAAAAATAGCGGCTTCTACGACATTTTGTGTCGTTATGTTTATATATTTAAGCCACAATGGTACTTATTGTTATAGGTTTTTATTTAATATAATACGCTTTGCCTGCATGTGTTTTGGCTTGGCATAAATCTGATCAGCGATATTACGTTAGTTAACTAAGTCGACCTGGTAAAGGTTGCAGGGAGACGCTGGATGCAGGCAGCTTCCAAGCGGCCAATCTGGAAGTCAATGGGGGAGGCCTAATATATTCAGCAGTGGCTATCCTATGGCTGAAATGATGATCATGATGATTTACTATTCGCGACCGATCTCGAAGTGGGTAACTAACATGTAATTTCAAAGTTTGAGTGAGTATAGTTAGTGTCGGTCGATAGAACGATACAATTATTTTCGACATTGACGGGATTCTAGCACCCGGATCAAGCATCCTTCCATAGCTTCTCTGGTATATTATTATGACATCACAGAACTTGCTAAAATTGTCGACGTTTCAAATGATAGAATCAGATTAGTTGAATAAATAATATGAACGTGTGAAATATTAATATTTAAGTAGGTTTCAATGAAAACAGACAAACGTTACAGAAACGTATTTTTTTAACAATATCCCCCCCCCCCCCCTCTTCTATCTAATGCCTTTCTTCTACTTTTACGGTTTATATTACAAGAAGCCCTTAATATCAGCTAAAAATATATTCTTCAAGGCCTACAAGACATGTTATGTAGGCCTTAGTGAGTTGCTCCACTTTTTGCAATTTAAAGTCTGCAAAGCTATTGTGTAAAGGAAAATGTGGATTTCAATTTACAATTTTTACCCTAGCATTCAATGGAAGTGCGAACACGAGTGTCATAACAAAACTTTGATCGTAACGATTCTTTTAAGATCAGAAAAGCAGTTTCTGGTAAAAAGTTTTTGAGTAAGTAGTTACTCTTTTTTCCTGAAAAATCTGTTTCTTCTTTCTTCGGCGAATTAAATTTAGATCTTGTAAACGACTTGAAATGATTTCAGACATAAATGAACGTAAAGCGAAGAATGTTTACAGCCAGTCTGTTGAATTCTGCCGTCTGAAGACAATGTGTATCACCTTACAAGAATTAAAAAACAATCGTGAAAAAGGGGTCTTCAACGTGTTCTACTTAAATCAATTTTGGTGCCCATAAACGCCGATCCTAGTCCAAACCGCTAATTAACATTAATTTGTACGTCTTTCTAAAAAAAAACACAAAGCATTTTTTATGGTGCGCAATAAAGAGTATACATATATCTAAAAAACATTAAACCCATTTTATTTCTGCAAACAAATAGGCAAACATTTTTCATTCTTCATATTCATATAAGATGCCTAGTGTGCAGAGTAACTTGGTAATATCGAAATGACTGTCGGTCCGCTGCTGCTTTAAATTTGATCATGTAACTCACGATCAAATAAAGAATATAATAAGACTGGACTTCTAATGTTTTGACATTGGTGTCAACCAGCAAATCTGGCAATTAGAAATTGACACCAAAATATAAGTCAGTTCTTGCTAAAAACCAAAATAAAATTAATAATAATTTTTTTTTTCGATATCAGTCTATTGTAAAAACAATTCGTTTAACTTCTCACCACAAACCAAGTCTTACTATCTAAACTACAATGTTCATATTCATTTAAATTATTGGTTTTGGATCATAGGTGTATGTGTTAACAATGATGTTTAGAATGTTTACAGAACCGCAAATAGTGCATTCCATTCTAACGTACGTATTATTGCATAAAATAACGTTTATTTATTGCGTGGAATATTTAAATGAATATTGTATTATAAGAAACAACAAACTCATCTAACTCTATAGCTAAAAATGGAACCAAATTGGTCAATAAAACAACATGAAGGGCAAAATGTCATTGGAGCCAGATAAACTTGTAAACTAAAGACGACTGTACTATACTTATCGGGAGGCCCCGGCTTCGCACGAGAAACACTAACCGTCTTAGTAATAAAAATATTAACTTGATTTAAACCTTGACTAAAGATTAGCCAACCAGTTTATAATGTATAACACCATTAACGAGACAGGTAAATTATGTAAACCTTTCAAATTGTATGGTTTATCTTTAAACCTCGGTTAAAGTTACTCTGAGGATAAAACGAGCTTATTGATAAGACGATAAGTATCTACGATTATAAATTAAACACAAATCTTCTTTGTGAAGAAGTTTTATTTAGAACAAACCGTACAACAACCCCTATAGTAGTTTTAAAGTTTAGCCTAGTAGATAGACAGTTAAGGATGATTGATAGACAAAGACAACTGGCAAACTGTCAAGGGACTTTAATTTAGAATATTTAGTAATAACGCGTGACTGTATGTTTCTTTATTTAGTACCTTGTACTAGTGATGTAACGAATGTTCGATTTCCTGAATTCGCGAATACGAATATTCAACTCCAAATCAATTTTTCATATAAACAGAAAATGCCGATACTGCTTGAAATAAACACCCCATGCTTGCTAGTGTACTTATTGACTCTAGTTAGCTTAAATAGTAATAAGTTTTTTCGTCAGTTAGTTTCGATGTAAAATAAATCTCGCCTGGAGAAGGTTCCATTCTAATCGAATTTCCTGTAATCCAAAAGTAAATAACTATTATTTTCTTTATTGTAGGCTCAGTAGTTTCAGAGATAGGGTCAATTTTCATTAATTGTCTTAAATCACCTTAAAACTTTACTATTGAGTATAAAATAATCTAAAAAAATGTTTAACCCTCACAACAAGCCCTTTTATCGTGTTACCGTGGTACAGTTCATCAATTTATGTCAAACGGTATATACAGTACCTAAACGCGACCAAAACCACCATACAATTTTATAGACAGACGAAAGTTCCTATAAGGGTTCCGTTGTTGATTCGGACGTTCGGAACCCTAAAAAAGGGAAAATGTAAAGCGAAATACTTTAACAATAAATGCTTTGGCGTCCTGTTCACGCTAATGTACAGTCAACGGCAGGTCAACCTACCCAAAAAGTTAAAGGTCATTGAACAGATTTTCAACTTTAAGTCCGACACATAGAGATCAATATGGATTGACAAAATTTGACATTTTGTGGTAGGTTGATGTGCTGTTGTCTGTACCAACTGAAACCGAACTAAAACAAATTTCTTTGCCTGATTAAAACGTAACAAGATAAAAAAGTTTGTCAAAAGTTCAAAGTTTATTTTTGTTAACATTTGTTTGGTATTTTATATTACAAGTTCAAGTAGTAACTTTATTTTATCAAGAGGCCGTCCGACGTTAAATCGTCGTATTTCCGTACATTTTTTTCTCTGATTGTAAAGACGTCAATGATAATTGAAACAAAACAACACGTAATTTAGTTTAGTAGTAGTTCTTATCCTTGCATGTAGAGCGAACGAATTATTTATATCATTTCAAAAATAAAGGTAAATCAACAAAAGAACTACCCTTATTGCATAAAAATGACGTTCGAATTACGTTTGAACATCGGTTTACAAGAGACTACAAGTTATCCTGACAATTCTATTTTACCATTTATTTGAAGATATGGTCTACTTGTACATAGGTTGAATACTGTCTTACAAAATATAGCAGAAAAAAATACTGAAATAACATAAAATTTTAGAAATTTCCATTTAAATATCATTTATTTTTTATCGTTATAAACAACTATTATAAGATTTAAGATTTAAACATTACACAATAATCTTCAGGTATACTTTTAAAATAATGTCATTTTTATTTTATGTAAATAACAAAAAATTCAGTAGTAAACCTAAGTCAAAGTTATCTATAAAATCAAGCGCGCAAAACCGATCGTTTTTCAAACCTAGGTCTAGGCCTAGGTTTGAAAAATAAATTTACCTAATAAATTATCAATATTATCTTGTAAAGGATCAACATTGTTGACGCTTTATCCCGCATCATAGACGCACACAAGCATAGAACTGTATTTCAATTTTGCACTGAAAAAAGGTGCACGGCCTCTTAAATATTTCAGTTTTCGTTTCCAAATAGATACAGATGCAAAAAAAACGCATTCAATATTGCGAATGCGAATTTTTAACAAGACGCGAATATTCGCGATTATTCGTTACACTACTACCCTACACTAGGACTCTTAAGGCTTGTGCACATAGATACTTACTACGCAAGAATGTATGTAAAACACAAGGCAGCATAACATAACATACAGCTTTAAAAAGTAACCCAAAAATATGCATATGCATTTGAAAATGCATTTTTATTAAAAATACAGGGTTATTAGCTACGCGGGACGAACGCATCTATTGTACAAGAAGCTCGACAATACTATGATATTAATAAATGATAAATGGGTGTGATCCACATGTGTCATTCTGACATATCTATTACTAAAAGAGTAAAAGGTTAAGTATGATTTTGATAGGTAATTAGTTTCCATTGTGCGGAATGCGCTATGCGCACGTAATATTATACAAGTTCTTAATTAATATAATTTATCAAATAGCCCTCATAATTTTCCCGTAGAGGTAGGATAAAGTTATATTGGAACGTGTATAAGTCTCATTCATGTCTATTTCCGTTTTTTTTAATATAGATAAAATGCCTTGAGACTAGTTTTGATAACGATTTTACAGGGTAGGTATTATGTAAAAGGAGAGACATGTTGTTTTCCTCATGATCATATACAACTTTTACCTAGGTGAAATCCAGAAACCCAAATGTGCTGTTTCATAAAAATTGGTCTAGTAGACTTTAGTATGAAACAGGTTACCGATTTATTAAGTTTGCAGCCTGATTTTCAAGATAATATTTACAATTATTAATTCTTCTAAACGTAACCTGAAATGAAACCAAGATTAGTTTCAACATAGACAGATTTTTGCGTTTATATTATTATAATTATCTGCGACAAAAAAATCAATCGTCTATCAGATGAGGAAAAAAATTTAATGGTCAACAATATTTTCTTAGGCAAAATAATGAATTTATCTTTTTTTAAATAAAACTCGTTAAAACTGCCCACATTTTTGTTCGCCTTAATTAAATACACAAACAAGTACCTAATCGTTAACATTGTTTTCTTTCTTTTGTTTAAAATTACAGACTAAAACGGATAAAAATGCCCCAAAGAAAAGGATCAAATTTTTATTAATTTGAGACTTGGAAATAGTTTTATTAGAGAATTCAAGAAAAGCATAGTGTTGAGTTTTCCGCCTAAACTGGCCTTGTAAGGTCTATTAGCGATCAAAAATCGACATCGTAACTTTAGGAAAAGTTATTATTTGATTGAAAATGCGAAATATCCTAGAAATAAACACAATCATAGAATTAATAATTATATGAAAGACCAAAAATCTTAAGATGTACAGACAACAGATCGTTAGCCTACCACAAAACGTCAAATTTTCACAATTGATATTAAGCATTACATATAGGACTTAAAGTTGAAAATCGGTCCTATGACCTTTAACTTTTTGGGTAGATTGACCTGCTGTTGACTGTACAAACCCAGAAAACCCAGGTCATTTGATTCTCAGTCACTGGCTCCTATATACATACATACATACATAGTCTAGGCCCTAACCCGGACTTAAAAGCTAGTTTTCACTATGCGATATCCGAGGTTTGTGATGTAAGTAAGACTCGTATACTAGTATATTATATCAGTGTAAACACTTCCATTCAAAAATTCGGTGAGTGACATAAACTTATATCTCAAGATGTAATTAATATATATTTCACAGTAAAAAACAAATTTAAGACAATAGTAGCCAAACAATTTGAAATATAGACACTTTAGATTTGTATCAGTAATGGTGACACCATAGACACCTATTTTGGATTGTTAGCTTTTAGTCAAAGTTTAAGCCTAGACTACTCTTAAATAAGGAGGTCGGTGTTCGGTGCTGTTGATTATAGACTTCGGAACCCTCTACTGCGTGTGTTACGACAAGCATTGGAAAGGTTTTTAACGCCTTTAATGCCATAGGGGTCACCAAACAACATTGTCTATTGGGTCTAGTTTCTAGGCAGTTACAGACTTAAGTAAATATTGCCGGTCGCATCCTTGATAAACATAGTGTACAGCAATGAAATGATTACTATAATAAAATAATGAAAATGATATTTTTGCACGATACGTAGCATTTTGGTTATTTTAGCAGGAAGGAAAATCAGTGATCATGTTATTTGTGTCGATGTTATTAATGAACTTGGGTAAGTATATTTTTTATAAATATTATATTTTACTGGTCTTTTAATAACACGCCTACGGTATTGACTATTGTCTTTTAATTATATTTTTTTAATTGTTACTAATTGATCATTATTTTTTTAAAGTTAATTTGATTAGGATTTGTAATTGATTTAAATTAATGATGTAATTTACTATTTCTTGACATGTAATGAATATTATGAATAAAATCTTATCTTATCTTATCTTATTTTGATTAGTTGTTTCTTGCACTAAGAAAAAACTTGTTTTAACGAAAATCTTTTATCTAAGGGGATATTATTGAGGTTTTTCATAAAATAAAATATCTCCCCTATAACTAAGTATTAAATACTTCATAATTTAATTAAATCAATCATCATTTCATTATGTTCACACAGTAGCACAGAATAGATTCACCTACGTAAAGTAACTCTCTCGTGTTGCTACAAACCGTAGAACGGTTGAGCGTAAACAACCACTTGAAATGAATCGAGCAAATAATAAAAAATGATTTCGCAAATTTAACAGAACCTTGTGCGCGTGAGCATTTCGCGCATGTGTGCGTGGGACGAGGGTACGTCACCTTGACACGAGGCCCCACGGGGTACCACAGCCGTCCCCCTCACACGTACCCGTAGCTACGGCGCGGGAGCGGGACAGACGCATCCTGTAGACAGACGCTTTCAGAAACGCTACGCGGCTTACTGGCATCCGCCATTTTGTTGTTGCTTTTGTTGTTAGATTTTTATTGAGAGTCTTTTTATTTCTTAGCCGATGAAGGTTTATGGATGCCAGGATTTAATTAACTTTATGTTCAAATTGATTTAATGATGTTTCGAGATGAGTTTACTTACTTACTTATTTTTGCATTATCTATAGGTACGCAGCAGCGTGGACTCAATTAGCGAATAATCAAGCTGTATTAATTTTATTAAATGTATTGTGCGTTTGTTATTTATTTATAAATTTAGATGATATGCATAAATATTCATTTATCCATGGCACAGTTTCATAATTAATTAATAGTTTAAGTACCTGCAGAAAAGAGATAGTGAAAAGTAAATTAAGAATATAGAGATATCATGGCAAGGGGCCATTTATTATAATTATTATGTTTTATAAATGTGCTAAACGAATATTTGTTCTTTACGACGAAAATTACGTAATATGCAGCATACATAATATTTTATCTCTCAAATAACAATACTAACGATAAGATAACATTCATTGAAACCCTTTATACTATACATAAACATCTACGCAACATCTTGTACCAAACAAATGATTGAAAAACCCGAAAACGCTTAATATTATTGCACGATAGAGCTTTAAATGGGGAAATATTGTGAAATTAAATGTGTTCCATATCGTAGCTATTAATAAAGTGTATAAAATGACGTCAGCTGAAAATATTGTCACCGCTGTACATTTTCGCGGCGCCTAGTGCCATCTGTGGGGTAACTTGGGAGAGTGCGCAAGGCCGTAAAGCCCAACACAGCGGTTATTTTTACACATAATTTAATTGTGTCCACCGAGCCGGGTCGTAACCTCACTACATTATTTGGTTAGAATGTTAATCATACATTGCCATAGCTCTTAAAAATTTATAGTGTATAGATTTTTATATACCTCTATAGTAAGATTATGCCACAAATAATTTTAATGTGATAGAATCGGTAGGTAGATTGAGCATATAAATGCTAACAAACTTCCCTTTTAAATTTTTTAAATTTAAATAAACTACAACACTACATTAACAAGGTGAACTACTAAATCATATAGGAAACCACTGGTTATCCACCCCGAATGACCAGTGTTTTCTTACGAGTTAGATAGATAAATAATCCATTTATTTGCTTAACATTTTGATACAATACATGAAAAATATGAAAGAGTGATTAAATTACAGTTACAGTTACATATAGTAGTTAACGACTATGGGTGATGCATTTTTATTCATGAAATAAAATTCTGCATAAGATGGCACATCTATACGATATCCGTTTCTTTTTCCATCTTGTTGTCTATTCTTGACTAGGTAAATAGCAGAACTGAGAACTATCTATTTCTTTCCTTCTGTAGATTTCATCTTCTGACGAAGTTCGCCATTCGTGATGGCAATTAGTGCAAATTGCGTAGTTTTATTCAGATTTAGTGACTTCAAATTGTGTACGTGGGTTTTATTATACAACAGCGATGCAATTTAAACGTAAACTACGGAAAAATCTACTTTATTATAACAAAGACAATTAGTACCGAATACGACGAAACACCGAAGATACATTCAAATTAAACATGATGAGTTATGAACGAGTGTAACTAAAGAAAGTGCAATATTTTTAAAGTGAACTGCCGCAGGTAATTTGGCTAGTTTTGTAACTGGCTTCAACTTCTTTTAAGTAGTTTTAAACGACTTTTTGCCAAGCTCGTATTGATTTTGATTTGCCTAAATGATTTTCCTGTAGAAATACCGTTTCCGCGTACGGGGGTCACACTGAACGATTTTTTTAAAATAAAAAATTGAATGATGTAGAATACTGCCCTGTTAAATATCTTCTGCTTTTTGATTTCGAAGTACCCTCCGTTCCTTTCAAAGCATCTTCACATGCGATAAAACAATTGACTGAAGCAGTAAACCCACTATTTTCTAGAGATCTCCTCCACGCATTTTACAAAGCCAGCCACGGAATCTTCAGGGTTAATAAAATGAATTTCCATAAGTTATCTTTTACTTTTGGAAATAAATAAAAGTCACAAGGTGCCAGGTCGGGACTGTAAGGAGGTTGACTCACTAACTCCACACCTTCGATAGAAAAATATTCGATAGTCCGTCAGGAGGAGTGAGCTGGAGTGTTGTCGTGGTAGAGGAGGATCCTGCTTCTTTAGCGCTGCTGTTTAAGATTTTCCAAGACAACTAACTGATAAACAATTACTGACATACCAATCTTCAATAACAATCATTTTTTTTCAATGGCTGCTTTTCTTACTGGCCTATTCTAAAAACTTTCAATGCTACCCACGTCTATGCTCTATACATAACTACACTATATACATAACATTTCTAAGTGCATTTATGCACTTAGAAATAGTGCAGTTTTCTATGAGCAGAATGTTCATTCGAAACAGATCAGTAGTTTGAGAGATTACCTCCCAGAAACATACATACATACAAACAAATTAACGAACCCTTAACTAAAACATGGGGATACAATTACTATGAGAACATAATTATACCGAACGTGCTCCATACAACTTACAGCTATCAAACTTGCACACATTTTAGACAGGCTCAAGAAACGAATATCGGCTTAACGAATTTCATAACGAAGTAAAAAAATAACACCTACAAGACGTATTTTCAATAGAAAATAACTCAACTGTAGCTATTTTAATAAGGTTTTATTAGCTTTACTTAAAACTATGTTACAGGGGAGTCGATTGCTGAGGCATCCTTAAATGCGGTTTATTTCCTTGTCATCTGTCATCGGGTCTTACTTCATCGACGTATCTTTCTTGTCATTTCACGTTTTCGGTATTAATAATATATTTTGATTAGATAATAAACCTATGTTACTTTAATATCCTGTCTATTGCTGTTACCAAAATTTTGGAAGTCATTAATTTTAGCCTACTTCTCATTGTCGTATCGAGTTGAAACTTTGGAATTAGGTATCTGTGAAATTCGGATGACAATACAATGGATACTTTGAGAAAAATGAAGAAAAAAAGGCCACTTACCTGCAAGCGCAGCGTAGGACGTCCACCTACAAGGTGGACAGACGACCTGGTAAAGGTTGCAGGAAGCCGCGGGCCGCTAACTAACCGGCCAATCTGAAAGTCACTGGGGGAGGCCTATGTTCAGCAGTGGACGTCTTATGGCTGAAATGATGATGATGATGATGATACTTTGAGCTGTTCTGATCCTGGAGCCAGGAGGTAGATAGTGGAACGCTTCAATGAAACTAGTAGCACCTTCGAGCTAAGGTTCACTTGATTCGTTTTGACGAGTCCCATTTATAAAGAAGGTTTGTAGTTTTAAAACTTTTTAAGATTTTATAGACAATTCAAGACAAAAAACTTCGCTTTTGGCGATTAGGCTTTTCAATTTGCCTTGTTCAGAGCTTTCTTTTAGACTTGATAGCTTACAGGGAGTTCTTTTCTTTTCTACCAATCTAGCATTTAGGGTGGAGTCTTTTAATGGCACAAAGGCCGTCTGCTGGTAAGACGTTCTTACAAGGTCATTCTTTTTCCCTTCATCGACTTAGTTAAAGATTAACAAAACTATGGCATGCTAAACCTTTTGAATAATACGAAAAAAGCTGAAGATCTCGTCAAGTTTGCTAAGCCTATGAATGCAAACGGCCCAGAGCCATGCCCAGAGCCATTCGCTCTAGCATTCAACGGGAGAGGCCAATGTTCAGCAGTGGACTTTCAAAGGCTGATGATGTCGATGATAAACAAAACAAAGAATACGACCAAGCATCCTCTACCTTAGACTTAATAGTTACTTACAATAGAGTAAGGTCAACTAGTAACTTCAACTTCTCATTCAACTAACACGATTCTCGAAGGCATGATTAAGTCTTCGTAGGTACTATTGAAACCTGCAAGAATGCAATGCGTAGGAAAGTATAAAAGCAGACAAGGGCACATTGTGGTCAAAGTATTTGTCTTTCGATAGATTGTAATCCGAATGATTTACGATAACGTTTTATATCGCGCAAAGAAAGCTGTCTGAAAACGCATGTACGCGAGCGTCGACCCGGACGTTGAACCCACCACCGTGCCACTCATTTTGGGGTCACTTTACTAAACTATGTACCTACGTAATTGCGTCAATTCGGGGTTTCTTAAATAAACTAAGTGAAATTAATTGTCAAAATGAAATAGGGTATTTTAACCTATTCAAACATTGAGTTAGTA
Organism: Anania hortulata; assembly: GCA_963576865.1. Lineage (NCBI taxonomy): Eukaryota > Metazoa > Arthropoda > Insecta > Lepidoptera > Crambidae > Anania > Anania hortulata. Next base: position 8,667,141 of record OY756400.1, read on the forward strand.
CCTAATATTGATAAACGTAAATATAAAATAAAAGCAAATAAATATTAGGTACAGTGAAAGACCCAATACTAGAAAAATTAGAAAAATTTGCGCATTTAATCGTTCTATATTTTCAATCGCACCATAAAATATTGTGACTTCTTCACCCGGATCATAATCATAACATTATATTATTTAATTCAACCTGATCTTCTATCTATATAAATTAATAATCAACTATATTAATTAAATAGTTAAGGGAGGCTTTTAATTTGTCAAAATAGGCAAAGAAACGAGGTGGCAAGGTGAGAATTAAAAAGTGCAGGTCAACATCGAAATTAACACAAAACTACCTGAAAACTTTCCATGTAAAACTACTAAATAATGATCAGACTAAAAGCTTTTCTTAATTTCACTATATGAAATGCTTTAATTCGCATAGAATAGACCATTACTCAGACAGATATTAGTGGCGAGTTGGTTGTAAATACTACATTGTAAAATAAACTCTTTCTCTAGCTCCTCGATGATGAATGAATTTACCTATTTAATACATAGCTTTAATAATTTAATCAATTTTGATAAATGTCATACTAAATAACTGTCTAAATTTGTTTTATAATTATAATAACTTATAACACAGACTCGAGATTTCATGAGACTTTCGAGACAACATTTAGAACGCCAAACGTATATACCCATACAGAAATTCAGCTTATTATCTCTCATTCCGAGTTTGATCGGTAATTTGACTGGACGAGTGATGGATTTACAGTTAGTACACGCTTTAATGGATGCTATGTTTGACAGCTTTTTAGTTTGAGAGTAGTAGCTGTCTCTTTTCATTCACATAAGAGAAAAAGAGAAATACTAACTTTTAGTTTAGAGAGTGGCACAGCAAAAGCGATACCATTGTGTGGGAATAAGACTACTTGCAGAAACTGCTAATAGAGTGAGTTTTTCTTGCTTATTTTTAGGAATACCTGTTGAGCTTCAGAAGTTTTATAGTAGAAACCATTTCTTAGAGAAGATAAACGAGATATTTTTAATAAAACTAGATAATTGCATAACAAGACACATTATGGCATGTGTATTATTACAATAACATTAAAAACCGGCCAAGTGCGAGTCGGACTCGCAAACCGAGGGTTCCGTACAAACTTGTAGGTATGTAAATAGTTCGTTCATCACGAGTATCTTCCTAACTTCTAGTCTTGAAGATTTTCCCCGCTTTTTTAGAGTACGTACTAGTTTTCTGTGATGGAATTGTACAAAGTGTATTTTTTGATTGTGTTAACTTAGAAGTTTTTTTTTTTTACAAAGGCCTAAGACATCATCATCATCATTTCAGCCATAGGACGTCCACTGCTAAACATAGACCTCGACCATTGACCTTTAGATAGGCTGGTTGGAAGCGGCCTGCATCCAGCGTCTTCTGGCAACCTTTACCAGGTCGTCTGTCCACATTGTGGGTGGACGTCCTATGCTGCGCTTGCCAGTACGCGGCAAAAATTACGCGGCCTCCATTACAGAACCTTTCTACCCCATCGGCCGTCAGTTCTTCGTGCTATGTGCCCCAACTACTGCCACTTCAGCTTGCTAATCCGTTAGGCTATGTCAGACCTAAGTATTTGACATTAATTTAATCTTGATCATCGTTTCTGATGAAAAATGTATTGATGGTCAAAGAGACAGACGTATAACAAAGTATTATTTTAAAGTAAAACCCTCTCTTTTTCCTTTTGAGGTACGGAACCCTGAATACCTGACAGGTCTTTCAATGCGTTGTTAACCTAAGATGTTAGGTCTCGATGCCAATAAGCCCGTAATTGCGCTGGCAATCTTATCCTTCAATCTGAGATATAGCATAGCTCTTTAGGGATTTTTACCCCTCAGCTGTCAATGTAGGCTTTTTACGTCTGAGCTGTCCTAATTAAGAGACTAAGCCCCATTATAGCACATATACTGGGTCTGATTCTGAATTCTAAAAGGGTCTAACGCTATATTTTTTATAATCTGACTCGCTCCTTTCTATAAGAAAATACAGGGACAGGTTATTTAAGATAAGATTTACCTCTGAATGTGAATACTGGAATCTTCAATTTGAGCGTAGCTTAGTGGAAAATTATGGCTTAAATATATTTAGGAATGAGAGAAATATTAATATTCTATGATCATATGACAGAGTCTCAACCCTTGTAGTTTGATTATTCGGCCGTTAGTGTTACACCTGCAACCTTAGTCGTTTTTGTACCTACGAGTACGTATATTGTGTTGTTTGTGTCAAAAATGTTATATTCTTTTTTTAAATATAGCTTGTGAATTGTGGCACATTTTTATCATAACAGGTACGAATGTTCACGGTTGTAAAATTATAAGATTGTGCCACATTTTTAGAAAGCATCTCATGTTACTGCTACATTCTGCACATACTCGACTTGAATTTTAAACACCTTACTGAGATGTACCATAAAAACACATGTATAAAAGTACCTATGTGTATTGTAAAAGTATATGTGTATTACATATACTTTTATGTTTTGCGGCGTTATAAGCCTGTATTACATATTGTTTCTCATCAAAATTTTACCAGCAAGGAAATGACAGTTCTGTTAAGAAGCAAGATAAAGGTAGTAAACATATACTATTATTTTCCCGAAAAACAGGACCTGACTAGGGCCTATTAAAAGTTTTAAAAATGAACGTATATCATGAGGTGTGATTGTAGTTAAATATGGCACTGAATATTATAGGTAGTTATAATTTAATCACAAAAAAGAGATTCAAATACATTTTATGTTTATGTATTATGATTTCTGTCCGTCTGGCCAGCAGCCATCATAGGCTTCAGAAATAAGCCATAAAACAGTGGTTCTTAACTGGTGGTCTGCGGAGCGCTGGTGGTCCCTGGAATATCTAAGTATATGGTGCCAAATTGGAGCAAATTCTGTTTAGCCGTAATAGCGTGATCGATTATCAAACATAGAAAATGTCATGCTCATAATATCCGTAAGATTTTTTTCTTGTTTGTTTTCTTTTATTGTAGAAAAAAAACTCACAGGAGCTTTATTAATTAAGCTTAACGAGGTTTGCCCCGACTAAATAACATTAAGAAATGATAAGTGTTTTGATCCTTGATTAATGTCACGATTACAATGTCTGTTATGGTAAATAAAGTCCTCCAAAAAAAGTACCTCCGGTAATAACTAGAGATGTAACGATTTTTATGACATTTGCTAGTGTAAATAAGTAATTTGTTTAATTTAGAATAATATACATGTACTGTTTCATTATAAAAAAAAAAACAAGAAATAGTAATAATAATATCTTAATTTAATGAATTAAGATATTATTATGATTAATAATTATTTTTATGATTAAAAGATTCCACAGTCTAACGAGAATTTTCTTGAGTCAATCTAACTGTTCATTAGGAATCAGCAGTCACATTATTGAGCTGAGAAACAATTTATTATATCAGCGATGATTGTTTTGGGTTTCGTTAAAAAGTCAGTTATTGAGCAAATAATTGATCATTTTCAGTTACGTTGGTGTAGGTAATAAGAGTTTATCCTAAACCGGATTTTTTTGCAAATAACTGACGAAAAATAAATAGGCCGTAATAACTTTTGAAAACAATACGTAGTCGTATTATTTTATAATTTAAAATACAAGACAATTTGGATGACGATTTTTATTTTGACAATCACCAGTCGTTCTAATTTAGAACTTTAGGGCTTTAGGGCGTAAGGGGTTAGTTTTAAAAAGGTTACTTTAACTGAAGCTATTCTGAAGTAATCTTTCACAGAATAGATTCAACCGGTTTTTATAAACTAATAGCTTTTCCTGATCCGGTCCTGATCTGATTTCGGGCACTGTGCAATCAAGTGGTACTGCACAATCTAATAGATCTTCGTTTCACTACCAAACGAGGAGAACGTCGGCAAAAAGACTGTTTTCCAATCGAAATTCCAAAGACTCGCACAAGCACTTATCATTCAATATTTATTAGGCGAACTGCGAAGGAACTCTCTGCCTAAGTTACTGTCTCCTACATAAATTCTTCTATAAAAATACAACCTGAAAGTTTCAAAACCCCCTTCTTCCCTTCTTGATAAGAGTGCACATAAAATAAGTACTGCCTGCCTAGCATAAGCACTAAAATACGATATGATATGATATAGGGAAATATTGACACCAACTCTAAAAATATGATAGATATAGCCGCCATGTTGAATCGCCGTCACATATTAAGATCGCTGTTTCGATAAAAATTCAAAATGGCGGCTAAATCTATCATATTTTTAAAGTTGATGTCGATATATCGCTATATCATATCATATCATATCGTGTTTTGGTAGATATGCTAAGGGGGCTGGTGTACATCACTACGAATATTCTATTCACTTTCCATATAATTAGCATAACTATAGCATAATTATAGAACCTAAAAACATCACTGTATTAGTCGCCTTAAATGGTTCTATAACACGGTGTCAATTTGATCATACTCTCCACACGGAACTAATGCGAAATTAATCCATAACTAATTATGTCCTAAGCGACCACCAAACCATTTAACATGACATAACCACGTAAATATCATTAGCACAACAACATTAAAGTTGGTACTATACCTAGATACAGAAGAAAATAATTTTCTTATGTTACAAATAAGTTCGTCTGACACAATTTAATATTCTTTGAAGAGGAAGGTACCTACAATAAAACAAAGCAATTTATATTTAACGGCATATCGAGTGTAGCTGTCCAACTCAATAATTAGCAACCATATTACCAAACTTCTAGTTTTAACGATATTATGTAAGGGACTGGACACAGGAAAAATTTGATACAGAGTAGGGCAGAAGGGAGTAAATGGAGCTTAGTCCAGTAGCGTATAATCAAGTGTACTTTGTTTAAAAGATTAGAATTCAAAACAGGAACAACTACGAAGCTAATATAATTTAGCCGACGAACGGTTTAATTCTCTAGGTAATCGACAGTTAGATTTTAACTCCGTAAACCGGAATCGATAACAAACTTTTTGTAATAACTGCCTTCGTACCTACTCAGTAAAAATAATTACTAAATCAGAAAGGTCATTTTGTTATTTCTTGTAACCGATTAATGTAAATAATTTAAAGAGTATCTTGATTTTACATTTTGGGCGATAATGCGAATATTAAAAACAAAGATCCTTCATAGATTTTCGTGGTCATAAAGATAAACATAAGCGAATAGTTAAAATAGCATGAGCACCTAAACACGATATGATATGATCTATATGACATGATATGTTATAGCGATATATCGACACCAACTGTAAAAATATGATAGATAATAGCCGCCATTTTGTTTTTTTATCGAAACAGCGATCATAATTATATGACATCACCGGCAAAGCGATTCAACATGACGGCTAAATCTATCATATTTTAACAGTTGGTGTCGATACATCGCTATATCATATTATATCATATCGTGTTTTGGTGGACATGCTACGGGTGCTGCAGGGCTAATACAAAACTAATATTATTTATTCCTAACGAAAATCGGTAAAGATAGAGACATAAACTTGTTTAGTAGATATGTAGGTTATTACACACACTTTGATTTGCTTCACGGTGTTAGTTCCATTATGTTACTTGGTAACTAACTGCGTGTAATCAAATAGAAGGTTTAACCTACTTCTAATTCTTAAACTTTGGAAGTATATATTTGAATGACAATAAAGTTATTTGATACCATAGGAGCTGATCTGATGGAGCCCGGATATTGGACCTCTCTGATGGCTTTATACTAGTGCAAGTCCGGATTTAGCTTATTGGATGAATGCCAAGCGGTCGCATGAGACCCCGTTACTATAAAATATCTATTGTCTCGTTGTCGTTCAGTTGGGCTAAGGGGTTATGCTCATTTGATTCGTTTTGGCTAGTCCGACTGACTTAGTGAGTAAAACGCTTTCCATTTTTTTTCTTGCTTCGTGGAAGTACAGTAAAATTCTTTTTCTTGATTTTTGAAATGCAAAATTCAATAATATGTTTCTGGAAACCTGAACCCGATCTGCTGCATAAAGGCGTTCGATCTAGAGATTCTTATATGTTATCTTCTTAGCTACCATTATACGCCCTGTTGGTCTATCTTTGTGTCGAATTTTAGTCTATCTGTGATTAAGTAGCAAACCTATCAATTCATATTCAGTTAATCTTATCTTAATCGGCAACAATAATTAATTTTACACAAAATTAAGTATGCATATTACTCGTATGTGTCTTGCTTCTACTTGTTCATCCTGTTTATATCTAGATTAAATGTATATCTGAATTAAACCATCGTTCTGTTTCGATCAATTTGAAATAAGTTAAGAATGATGTGTAAAACCAGGTCAAGGCTAAATCTAGTTCTAAGAAGGTTGTGCAAATGGACCTTGTGACGTTTTTAACTGTCAACATAATAAAAAAGTAAATAGAAATATGAAAGTACTTCCTTTTACTCAAATAACTTAAAAGAAGTCTGCGTAATGTTTTCAAGTTAAGTACCAAGTTTCTTTATTCTAACAGTAAACTTCTAAATTCTCGAACGGATTCAGAATGGTCCGGTATTGTTAAGAATTTGTAGTTTTTGAAATGAAAACCATACGGACCTCACCACATCTAGGGAGACGAATTTAATACGGGTTTTTAACTTTACAGCAGTAGATAAAAAGGCGTATTTAATTTGTAGCTACAAGCGAGGAGTGTACAGTGTATGACATTTGAAATCTCTCTTTGAAGGAGTATAGGTACGAAAAGTCATAATACGATGCGTGATGACATAGGATATCTTCCTTAACTATCAAATATGCGTAGTCGTGTTTTTGGTATTTTTGTTAACGGATTATGATGTTTTACTTCGAAGGAGGCTGTGACGCATAAAGTTTATTTTTTAGAATGGCTGAATTAGAGTATAATCTAATATTATCAAATATGTCATCTCAGTATTTATAACATTGTGATGCCAAGAACTGTAACGCCACTAAACAAAGGCGTCGAGCTGAGCCAAATAATTGTCCTAAATACAAACAATGGACTTCACTACTCAAGGCACCTCGTCATTTCCTTTCGTGCTGCTGTTGCAAAACAAATGAATGAAATGAGCAATGTCAGTTGCAATGTCAGCCATTTCGCACATAGGCCTTCCTTTTTTATAGAAAATAAATTCAAGTGCCTGTTGGACTGACAAACGATCTAAGAATTCCAATTAAAACAAAGGGTACAAAACCGCAGTGATACCAGCTATAATGTACAACAACAGCTCATCCACCAACCACAAAACATTAAATTTTATAGGTTGATATTGGACTCTACGTGTTGAACTTTAAGTTCGCAATCGATCGAGGTAATTTGTAATTGTGGTGGTGGAGGTATTAAGTTGATGGCTGTACAGTGCCGAGAGCTGGGCCTGATGATGTAAGATTTTTTAAAGCGTTAGAATTCCAAATATCTACGAAAATACGAATTCCTTAAGAAATTACAATGGATTGTATACAATTTCACAGAATCACGTCTTCTGGGCTGCTAAAAAGAGTTATGAAGTCACGACCGGGATATGCATACCAACGAAATGAAAATGCTAAGGTACGCAGCCAGATTGACAAGACTTGATAAAGTACTAAGTACATCAGAAGCTATTTCAAAATGAAATTGGGCTCATCGCAGACAAAATGGTCGGGAACGTTATGAGGGGAGACAAATAAAACGTTTTTAAGACAACCTTGGCGCTTCCAGAAAAGATAAAGGATAGAGAAGGACCACGCCAATCAGGTGTACAACCTTTACCAAGGCCAAGAACCTGACACATGGCAGATCTAACCTGGGCATAGCTAGATCCACGTACAACCCAGGACAGTTGTATTAGCTACAAGGAGAGCCACACCCATTTATTTATTTATTATTGGAAAAGATTCACCAGCAACATATCAGTAAACATTACAATTCAGAGTAATATGAGTAACATGTGTAAAAGATATGTCTTTATAGGTAAATACAGCGTTTTTAACAATTTGTCGACTTCAAAACAATTACATTGAACGGGAGTACTTTATAAACAAAAAGAAAAACATTAATTAAAATAAAAAAAAATAAAAAAGTTAAAAACTTAATCTGAATTTGTACAGTATTATTACTGTTTATTAATTTTTTTTACGAAAAAGAATCGAATACTGCCACACACTTCCTTTTAAACGCCTGTTTGCATTTCTGAAAGATGTCGATTTCGCAATCTTTCAAGTTATTGTAAGTCCGCATACACCTGTACAGTGGGGCTTACTTACCTAGGTTAGTTTTACAGTGAGGTAGATTAAAGATATTTGTCAAAGGGTGCCTTGGTAGATGGCAGGGGACAGTGATATTTATCTGTTGAAGCAAATTAGGACAAGTAAAGTTTCCGTAAATAAGTTTATGTAACGACAATAAATCCAAAAGTTTACGCCGATCTTCTAGTTAACTCATTTTAAAATGTGAGTGACGAGCTGAGTAGTCAGCACCTCGGGGACAATCTTTACTTATAAAGACAAGAAAACGAGTAAAACTTCTTTGGATCATTTCTATTCTTTGAGAATGAACTGCGTAATAAGGATTCCAAATATTAGAGGCATATTCCAGGTTACTACGTATAAAAGCATTATAAATCATTATAAAAGTACGAACATCATTGAAGCTCTTACACATACGTTTAACTAATCCTAATATTTGCCAAGATCGTTTTACAATATTGTCAATATGCTCGATAAAATTCAGCTTATGGTCTATTAATACACCCAGCACCCATTTAATGCGGTTCAATATTCCAAAATTTTGTAATATGAACAAAAAAGTTCTATACCTGTCCGATAAAGCAATAAAAACAACCGTTAAACCAATGTGACCACACGTGAATACTGAGAACTAAGCAAGTAACAATATTTACATTATGCACATAATGTATTATAGTGATGAGTGAACTGCAAAACTAGCAGCTGAAAGTTTTGTTTGTATCTCATTTTACAATATCTTTGACGTTTAAATGTGAGTAAGTTCTATTATCACCATTTCAGGCTATGAGCTCCCATTGGCTGAACATAGGCCTTCATTGATCTCCAGTAAGAGCGATCTTGAGCTGCAACGACCCGCACGAATATCTCTACAACCTAAAATAAGATCGTCCGATCAAGAAGGCAAACAGGAGCTCTATGCTGCTAAGTGCCATACTACTTGCTCGTAGTAGTAGTCATCATCATGATTTCAGCCATAGGACTTCCACTGCTGAACAGAAGCCTCCCCTAATGACTTCCAGATTGGCCGGTTGAAAGCAGCCTGCATCTAGCGGTTTCCCGCAACCTTAGTAGCAGTAGCTTAAAGTAATTCGTGTAAATAAAAAGTTGGCCTGGTAATGTATTTTGTTATCTTTATTATAATAACTATACTAATTTGTAAGAGCATGCATGAAAGACATACTATTGAAACAATAGTTGATTATTTCAAAATAAAAAATACATTTCTAAGTAAGGTTACGAACTCGAAAGATAAACTGAAACGTATATGTTGGATTGGGATTGGGACAATGTATCGCGTGTCATCGACACTAAAGCCATTCATGAAGGCGTGACGTCACATCCGGCCGCGCGGGCGCATTGTGCCAGCTGTTTGATATTTTATGTAAGTATCTTAATACTATATTATGTTGGGCACCGGAATACAATGTTGGGCGTAAATCAAAATCATTTTGCTAGACTTCGTTGTGGTTGCTTTATTTATTTTGTTTGTAAACTAGCTGTTGACTGAAAGCTTGTTCGCGAGGTTTTCTTTATTCAGAATCATTTTTGAAGACAGTTGAAAATTTTTAATTTTGTACCGAATTTCACTAATCCATTTATTTACTAAAAGAGGATTAAATTATTAACAGACGATTACTAGTACCACTGATATTTCGTAAAATTAACTAATCCTCTGTTTCTGTCTTACAGGGCTTGGCAAAATTGAATCTTATTCTTATTACGACTTAACTAAATTAATGTACGTGACCTCAGTTTATTTCAGGCCAGTAGGTCAGATTCTTTACGGAATATGAAGTCTTGTTAGTGTGGTCTGATAATACCCGTCAATATGCATTTCAACAGTTATTCAGTTTCATCATAGCGTACTTTTCAGGTAAATGAATTACTTTGTATTATGTAACTTAAAACACCTATCTTTATTACTGGGCGTCATTTTATGGATCGCTTGCGAAATTCTTAATAAATAATAATCACTTCCAGTTACTTGATTAAACAATTTTACAGAAACTGTGAAATAGAAAGCTAAAAGGTATTTTTTTAAGATTACAAGAAGAATGTCAAGATATTTCACATAGTACTGATCGTGTCACATATTATAAATTAAGTGGTAACATTCGCAACACAACCCAACAGTTGATAATTCTGTAGGATGTAATGAAAATCTCTCAAAAAACGGTTTGTCAGCTCATCCAACCAATTACTTAAATTAGCCCTCTCATATCGGCCGGGTTACGCGAGGCTATGTTTTTTAAGCCTAGGATAGTAACATGTAAGTTAAAAATGTGGTAACTCTTGCTTCGTTTTATCTGAACAAGCTTCATTTTAAATTAATCTCAGCCAGTAATGACTAACACCAGCTTACCAGGTTAAAAAACTAGCGTAAGACCTTTAAACTAAATTATATTTGATACTGATGAATGGTTAATCTCAATTAATAATTCAGAAATTTTAAATAACAGTAATTTATAACCCGAATTATCGTGCGATCAAGCTTTAAATTGGTCCAAAACGCGTCTCTTTGAATATTGTATTATCTGCGGTCCCCTCTAGCTGAATGCACGTTGTGCAAAGGTCACGGTACCGAAATACTCCTGTAGTGAGGGGCGGGAGAAAAATATCCCCAAGGAATGTGGGATCGGGTTCTCCCCTAACCGAACTGAAGTTTGGCTTTAGGGGCGATTGTGTCTTCCGCGTCTAATGCGTTGTTCTAAGGAATAATAACAAGGCTGTTTTGGCTTGCGACAGTTTGCTTACGATGTTGGCTATACGCTAGTCAGTGGGGTAAGATTAAGATGTTACTTTTGGTTTAAAAAAATCTGTTTAATGAAAAATAAATAAAATATGAAGTTGTCGTTAGCGCATTTTTTTTAAATTAATTTGAAATGATAAAATTGAAGATGTTAAAGCTTGTATAACTTAGTTTTGAGAACTTTATAGCCGTATTATTGCTGAAACAAATACATTGCTTTATAAATATATTGAGGTCATTCCGCGAATTCGTATTTCACCTTTAGATATTCTGGGTCGATAAGCTTTATTTTACACATTTAGTTTTAGAGACATTTTCATTTTTATGTTTAAAAAAGAAGTTTTATATTTAATACACGATATTATCAAGAAAACTACCTAAATAATGGGATTCATTCTCTGCCGCCACTCTCTTATTAAGGTTCACGGATTTTTTTCCCTTTTTGCATAAAAAAACGTTAACTACTTAAGATTTATAAATGTCAACTTAAGATAAGGGATGTGTCTTTGTTTGCCATAATTATATTTTCATCCAATTTTAATCGTAATAATTAATGTTCTTGTTTAAATTGTCTATGTCTGCTACGTAATACAAATTTTAATTTGACGTCTCAAAATTTTTATATTACTGCCCAAAAAACTGTAAAACACACTTTCATATGTACAGGTCTCGTCTAAACGAATGAAATGAACCCAAACACGAAGGTTTGACTAGTAAGTAGCTATTGAAGAGTTTTACTATCCACCTCCTAGCTCTACTATACGATATACGATAATTAAAACTAGGTCAGGTCAAACTCGACTTCCAAGACTTGATTACATTATTATTAGTTGCCTAGCACTCGTAACAATTGTAGATAATAAAAGTGTGTTAAAAGAGTAAAATACCGTAATCAATGGCGAAGATGAAAAAATATCTTCTACAGTATAATCCTAATTAGTACCAGTACACAGTTATTATTTTATCTAAATAAGACGTTTACAAATATTTTTTATACCCAACTACTAATTACTTTATTAAAAAGGCGATCGACTATTAAGATAATAAATAAGTAAACAACATAGACTTTCTTTATACGTCATGTGAACGCAATAATAAAACATATTAAGTCGATATTACATTTTAATTTATGGGATTGTAAAGAAACAGTAAGGTTTATTAGTAAAATTCAACTTATAGCAGATCACGCTCATCTTCATGATCTGTACAAAATTACACATAGCCGACACTAAGCAGCTTACAAATGTAATTGTGAAAAGGCTTTCCTTCAGGCCCTGAATATAGGAAGCCCCACAGGTCACAGTCGCGAAATCAATACTCGTTGTTCAGCTTGTATTACATTTTATTTCTAGGCACCTTGACCTTGGGAAATAAACTAAGTTGTTAATGTTATTGGAAGAATGAAGGACGGAGAGTCTAGACTCTACGGATTATGGTTAACTTTTTATAGGGTATATTTTATTTGTCCCTTTTTTCCTCCTTCCTTTTGTTTTACAAATCGTTTTCGAGTACATAGGTCTTTGTATATATTTCTTTTTTTTTGTAGTTTCGTTTAGTATTACATTGAAATCTTGTCTGACGCGAATCAAAGGACTTTTTTTTTGTATTTTTCGGTTACTTAAAGAAGTTACCCTACCTATAAATAACAGAAAATATAAATCGTCTAACATGGGCATCAAAAATTAGAACTATGACGCAATGCGTTGAAGTCTTTTACGGGTCTATGGCTTTGTTCAGAAGACTTGACTTCGTCAGACGAAGAATAACGAAGATAAGATTCGTTTTAAAGATTATTAACGAGTTTAAATTATTTGTGATTATAATTGCGATGAACAGAAATTATACGAAGAGCTTTGTAAGCCCTTGAGTCGGCGCAGATCTTGACCCGTAAATTTTAAAACCTATTTCTATAATGAAAATGAATTGTAAATATTTATAAAAAATTTAGAAAATATTTATGAAAAAAAGAGCTCCTTTAATGAGGACACTGCGAGAAAATGCAAGCTATTTTCTTTCTTCGTTATTACAATCTTTGATTTTATTATCCAATAAGCAAGATAAGTTATTATAAAAAATTATCCAAACAATATAATAAAAAAAGATTATTCTAAAATAAGCAAAATTGTGAAATCACGAACTATTAGTAGGTATCACAATCTTTTTTTTATGTATATAAGCAGAAACCGGTTATTTTACTATGGAACCTTGAGCCGGAATAATAAAGGTTTTCGCTAAATTAATTACCACATACTCCAACTACCGACATAAAAGCTATGGCAAATTTAGTTTTATGGTCAAATCTTTACAACTGCTATCAAATATTAGAAATGGGTCATATACATTCTAAAATAAATATGAACCGGTTTCGATCCTTGATTATGAGGTAGTTTTTCGTATTTTTTATTAAAAAAAGGTGACTTTCTCATTACCATGTCTAACATAACCAAAGTGTGTTTTAACTAGGCTTCATTGAGTTACAGAAAGTGTTCGTTTTATGACCTAAATAAGTTTGAAACTATAGTTTCCTGTAATAATTAAAGTAACATTCATTATAATGAACAAACAACTTTTATTTTATTAACACGTGTCACTTGGCCATCATGAATGCATCAATCGTACGTAATCAATTCATCACAATGATTCAAGACTTTCAAGTTAGGGAACGCTTGTTGCAGATACTAGTAGCGCCATCTAGTGGCGGTGAACGCAAACAAGAGTACCGGTCGGCCATTTTTACGGAGTGCTACAAAAGTGCTACAGACTACAGCGCTACGCGTAGTACGGACTTTGTGAAATTTCAAGTAGATGGAATGCTATGATGTGGAGGAATATAATATTAATGAGTAATCATAATATTCAAGGTGAAACTTTAAAAGAACTTCTAATTATATTAGAGAATGCGGGCCCTATTATTTTCGTTCTTAATTAAAAACGGGCTAGTTTTCATTTGTGTATTACGAAATACAGAAAGAACTATCATGGAAGTATAAAACAAAAAAGAATATTTGTAGAAGAAAACAAATATAGAATTCGCGTACCGGAAAATTTTAATTGGAAAACTGTGTATTGTAATTATGTAAATCGGTTGTTTCAATATTGCCTCCGCATTTACATAGATAATGACAGTTATTCTTATTATTACCGTGTTTGATTCTTTTTATTATTATTATCCTGTAGGCTGTAAGAAAGGCTTAAAAACAATGGATAAATAAATTATTATTCACTTACCTTGCCGCTGGTGTTGGCTGGCACATATTCAAACGAATTAAACTCAATGAAAAATGTTGATAATCATTGGCTTGCAAGTAGATTTATTTATGACAAAATGACTACCTATGTTTTATGCAGATAATTTGTTTGTAAGACTTTTTTTTGTATTATTATGTATATAGGTTGGTTTGTTTTGTTAATTTTGGTTTAATTAATTATTTAAATAAAAACTTTACTGCCTGCCCCTATAAATCTGAAAGAGATCGCATTTTAGCGTTATACCGACTAAATTATGCATCTCAAACAACCGTAGTGTACAATAAAGAGAATCTATCAATTCAGCGTAGTAGCACGGTGTTTCGAATTGTAGAAGAAGGTTCCCTGGTACGATTCCCGTTACGAGTCAATTCAAAAACTACATTTTCTAAAATGGTCTGCCGGGTGTGCCCCTTGCAAGTAATGGTAGTTTGGTACCTCGTGTCACAAATATGTTAATTTCTTACATTTGGCGTTTTTTTTTAATTAATCTATCGAGTTAAAACAGGCGCGACAGTCTAGTATTGAATACGCCTTTATAAGAAACGAGTTTTTAAGAAACTTTTGTAGACTTTTCACTGATATCGCTGCGTAATGGGAGTAGGAAAACATTGTGAGGAAACCTGCAGTATACTAGTTAGTTGTCGATTGTGTATAAACGGTGAAGGCAATGACTTATTCGATCCTAAGATTTCAAACCTTCGATCAAAAATACATCAGATAACGCCTCGCTTAATACAACAGTACTTAAATATGGCAACGTCTTACTATATTATTGAGTAGAAAAAAGGACTTTAAAACAATTAATAATTTGGTTCTAAAGTATGCCTTAACCGCTAACCTTAAGGCGCAGATTTGTATGTGTCGATATTCACACGCGTTCGTAAAAATCCGGTCTCATTTTAATTTGACACATCAGCAGCAGCAACTTATTATAAATAAAGTAGGTACCGAATAACTTATACAATATAAGACCCCACTATGAATTGAGGCGTGTTTTACTCGGCCGATTTTGAGTAGCTGACTAGTTATCTAGTGTATATTTGATCGAAGTTTCAAACCCCTAAAAGTAACTACATCTGTAAGTAAAAAATCAGTTAATCACTGAATACTGAATCAAAAAAAAATATACATAAAATCTATCTTTAATTTTTGAAGGCATGTAGGCCAATCGCGTTTAACTTAACATGATAATTAAATTATTTGTTATAAACAAATATATATTGGACAATGCCACATACATTGCTCTGATCCTAAGTAGCTTAAGCACTCGTGTTATAGTAATCAGAAACAACGACGGTACCACCGAACGAAAATCGAACCCGGGACCTCAGAGATTGCGAAACCAAGTTCAGCGTACTCGTCTCTCGGCTACGAAGGTCGTATAAATGTATGAATCACAATTGCGATCTATCGAACCTGTTAAGGGGCATTCAAGGCAGCTCGCGAAATTCAAAACTCCTTATAATTATAAAAAAACGACTTTGGTTTACTTTATAATAATCAAAATATAATAAGCGGCAACTATGGCTTTGTCTTTAATAGACAGTTCTAATACTGACCTTTTTTTATTCAATAAGATTTATTTAAATGGAGTGACTTGAATTGGAAAAAGTATATGTCCGGTAAATAAAAGGATGATTCGTCTTATTAAATAGAAATGTAATAACTCAGAATACGAAAATTATGCCCAAAGTTGAGGCCAATTTGACCGTAGCGTAGTAGAAATTAATAAAAATTAACTTAAACTAACACAGCCATAACTTTTAGTGGCGTTTGAACATTTAAATGCTATTAATATATTTCATGCACTAAATTCACTCACTAAAAACAAAATATTGTTTATGAAATTAAGCACAAGAAATTTTCTTAGGATGAACAATGTTGACATAAAAGCCAACTTCATCTTAAAATAGGTAAGTAATAACTTTGAAAATGGGCTGAGCCAAGTATGATAGTAAACCATAGATGAGATTATCTTGCGTATATGCATGGCGTCATCCTCTCTGCCCACAATACCTATCTTATTGTTGTGCCCTACAGGGTCTATAATGATCTATTTTATGTATCTAATTATAACACCTGTGTAACATTATAGAATGCAATAAATATATTGAATTGAATTGAATATAATTTAGTGTGATTAATGTCTGGGTCTACAAATTAAATTAAATTTAAATGGGAACAGCTTTAATATCTCCTATGTTTGAAATTGATCAAATAGTACTTACTCTGTAGGTTTTTTTTACCTATATCAATTTGTCCCCAAGTTTTATTTTAGTAATTAAAAAATGTAGTGTTTTATGTACAGTCAACAGCAGGTCAACCTACCCAAAAAGTTAAAGGTCATTGAACCGATTTTCAACTAAGTTCGACCATGTAGAGATCAATATCAATGGGCTAGTTTCCTGGGTCAAAAAATGATTATTTTATTTAGTCCGTCAGTTAGATTATCAAAAAATATTGGACCCATATTTTGTCTTTTGTCAATTAAACAAAAAATTACGAAGATAAAGCGCATCAAAGTGAGCACGCGACGTCACGTCTTGCTAGAAAGTGTCGCAAGGCGTGACGTTACACGGAACTTCAACGGGCTATATATTCATCATTTTTTGTTTGATTTAGAAAATAAAAAATACGTGTCCAATATTTTCTGTTAATCCAACTGACGGACTAATTAGATTTTTTTAGGAAACTAGCCTATTGGGCAATTTCGATGTTTTGTGGTAGGTTGAGGAGCTGTTGTCGGTACGTAAACTGTGTATTGACGGTTCATAATTTCAAATCGCGTAAAAATGTAAAAGCTTACCTTATAATGTTGGTGTGCGGCTTGCTCCTCAGCCTCATACTTGTGCTTTATGTTCTCGATGCGGTATTGCTTGAGGATGCCAGCCACCTCGATCCTGCCACAAAAATAATATTCATATTTCGGTATCTTTTCGAGTTGTTGTCGCAAGCCAACTAGCAGGCTTGTCTGTGGTTCAGGGACTTCAGGGTGCATATCGTAAAGGTGTAAAAAGATTATGATATACTTAATAGGGATGACGACTGGGTAAAGAAAATGGAATTCTATTTAGTCCGTCAGTTATAATCATCCAAATATAATGGATTTGTATTTTTTTACGATAATCCGAAAACAGTATTCCGATTATCAATATTCCGAAAATATGGTGAAAAACTAGTTAGGTTTGGTAATTACCCCGACTCACCGTTGTATGCCGCCGTAATATTTGTCTGGTCAAAACAAGAGTGTAAGTCAGAGAAGAGAATATCCTATTGTATGCCTTAATTGCATGCATTTTTGTTTGCCAAACAAGAATATAGTTCAAAGGCCAGAAAAGAGAAAATCCTAATGCATGCATATTGCATATGCTTGCGTTGTTTGAATGAGTTGCTTGCATATTTGCCTGCTGGGTTGATTGCTTGCATGCTACATTTTAAAATGCATGCTGCAGAGCTGCTAGCAAATTTAAAGAAAACTAGTAATTTGGTGTTGGTGCGATTTAGCTGTAAAATTTTCGAAATTTTCATAATCGAAATTCCTATTTTTATTATGTCAGATAGAAGATTAAAAAAAAAAACTAAACAGTTATTAAAACTCATTACTTTGTAATTCGAAATTGTACACATCATTAATATTACAATATAAGGAGTATTGAGATTTCGTAAAAAAGGATTTACATTTTCGGAATTCCAAACCATTCGGCATCAAGAAATTCGGTATTTAGAAATTCGTGATAATAATATTCGGAATAAAGTTTGTCGTATTCATGTAGTGTAACCGTTGCTCTCATAGTAAAAATTGCTAGTTAAATCCGCTTACTGTTGTATTAATCGTCTCTACTGTAAAACCGGTAAATTTTCGTCGCTTGTGAAGCCGTCACACTTTCGTGCTTAAAGATATATATTTTTTAATTAAATTGGCAAATCTCATCTTAACAGGACTTAGTTGTTTGCCTGTTTCCTGACTTTTTCTGACTATTTTGCCAAATTTCTTTGATCAACCATGTTTCATGTTGGTTAAGTTTTCGTTTTTAGATGAAAAACTGTAATGTAACTAATAACTCAATAGTTATTTTCATAGCCCATAGTGTTGCGTTTAGCGACATACAGAAATAACAGCGTTATTCATAAAAAGCTGCTAATCAACTTGTAAGCTTTATTTAACATCTTCAATTCATAAACATTGCTTAAGCACTTGATTTTTTAGTAGGAGTGGTAGAAACTACTATACCATTTGAGGGTAATTTTTGCCAAATCTCGAATTAAAAATATTTATATGACACACATTTGACACTTTAGACTGATTAAAATTCAAAATCAGTCAGATGGCCGCATTTTGATGATTAACTTTCAAGGCAGGTCCCTGGGAACATTCCCCATGCGGGAATCGCCGTCTCATCTTATCTCAACTCATATCTGGCTCAATTTATAGAAGGCACTCTTTATATTTCTAGTCTAATTTGCAGTTTATTATTATTAATATGCTTGATAAATGATAAACTACAAGGCTGGTTTCTGTTACTTACTATTCTATTAATATTTTTGCCAATAATAATTGGCTATGTAAGTTTACAAATAAATAACATTATTCAGTTATTATTGTATTGAAATTTAACAGAAAATTTGTTATTTGTTTACTTTGTACATCACAAGTCACAACAAACAGACTAATTACACAAATAACATATTAGAATTGTCTCCATATACTCCATTAAACCTCAAATACCTATAGAAGCACACCATGAGTTTAACTAATGTCCAGGCGGCCAAAAAAGTGGTCTATCACCCTAAGGTTGAAAATCATTTGTGCGTCATAGAACAACATGGTTAATTTTCCCATGCAAAAATATTCTGACAGAATCTAATGCTCTCTTTATCATATTATCATCTTTGACATCAAAAACAAATAAATAAATAATATTATGTCAAAATTGTGTATCTCTTTCATTGATAAAAAAATTAATAAGTCCACGAGTTCAACCTACACTACACATTAACTTTTGCCAAAATCGGCAGACCAGTTTCTTAGCGGACAGTACATGTAATAATTTTCCTCCTTTCCACATACCTAACCCTCATGTTTTCCTGTAACCTCCTTAATGGGCCCTGGTACTCCTGAGAACGCCCCCCACGCACCTCTGCCAGCTGATATTCGACATGCTTCACCCTTTCACAGTAAAGCTGCTCACGGAGAACTGTGAACTGGCGCTCCAAGTTGGCTGAAAAGTACAATTAGATGTCTAAGTTTTAAATTTTACAAAAAAGCAATATAATATGCTCGGAATAAATAATCACATAATCTAAAAGGGACAATATTCAGTAGTATTATTACTAGAGAGTGGATTAAAAGGAGCTATTACAATAATAGTATGGCTATGCCCAGTATAGTTTGTTATTCTTGTAAGAAAGTTGCAAAGCTTGTACTGGGCATATCTATATTAATGTTGTAATAGCTTCGTCAAATTCACTCTTTTATTATTACTTTTTATATAGAAACTTACTCAAATGTGGTTATTGTAGATAGCAGGAGATAATTTAATTATAAATTTACTGTATAACAGCTATAACTCAAATGACCTCTATATGAAGGTGTGGTGTAAAATAAAGAGTATCAATAGAAGATAAAATGAATTATATCTTGCTATTACTATTTTCTTAATCAAACTAAATGCCTAATATTCTTGTTCAATATTATAACTATATATATGGGAAATTGATTTTCCCAGAAATTAAATGATCAAAGAAAAAGTAGGTACTACAATGAACTCAAGGGCACAGCACTACCAAAATGAGGTCAATATAATTAAATAGGGATAATTAACATAGTTTCTAGATATCCAAACAGAAGAGTATATGTTGACATACTAGACTGTTTTGGTGGAAATTAGCACAAGACGTGACACACAAACCTAAATGTTTGTAAACATAACCTCAACTCTGTGCGTAAATACCAACCTAAATTGTCCAAACACTCGTTCCTCCGCCTCTCACACTCACTCTCATCCATCTCCGAGGAGTCATCAGAGTCAGGTTCGTCAGCTTCTTCGGCACTAGAGTCCCTATCAGGCCCTCGGGAAGAACCTCCAGATCTTTCAGTGTCTCCGCCAGACATGTCGCCGTCACCGTCACTATCACCTTCTACCTTCATCGAAGGCATCTTTGATCACTCAAATTCAATAATTAATTTAACCAAAAGAAGTAAGGTAATTGTGAATTTGTGTAGAAAGAAAGGACTCCGATTTTGTGACTTTCCCTCGAAGATGCACCGTCAAAACACTTGTCAAACGTCAAAATCGCCAAAACGGGTAAGAAATGTCATTTGCCCAGAATCGGTCCGAAACACACAGATTGCCATAAAATATAAATAACTTGCCATTATTTTGATGATGTAACTGGCTAGGCTACCAATTACAATGTAAAAAATAAAGGCGAGCTGGGCACATCGTAAGTAAGTAAAATAAAATAAATAAAACAATTGCTTTCACTATCACACCACTCCAGCCCCAAACTAAGCAAAGCTATAAGTTGACTACTTATAAACATACTTAAATATACTTTTAAACATACGTGACTTATACCCTTGCGGGATTCGAACCCGCAACCGCTCGGCTTTGTAGTCCGGAGCGCAGACCACTACACCAGAAGGTCGTCGTGGTTAACAATGTATCCTATTAGAAGTAACTGTGGTATAAGTAACGCTTTTCAAATCGATACAAATCGCTAATCCATACTTTATTTTTAATTTAATTTTATACAATTAAATGCGAAAGTAACTCTGTCTGTCTGGCTAAGGCCTCTGAGCGTTCACTTGCACTGAGGGCCTAAGTACCTACCTAGTGTGTAGCTTAATGAGTAGGTACCTACATAAACGAGGATTTGGGAAAAAGGGTCGTTGATGTGCCGCCCTGCCGCCAGGTAGCTCCAACGCGAGGTCCATACAATTTCACGTTTATTTATCGATAAAAAACACACTAGACCCTCTGGTTACTACAAAAGCGAAGACTTTTGCGTTTGGTTTCGGTAATGCCTCTACTACGTTCGTTACAGCTTTAGGTTGAAAGAACAAATCATTTTGAGTAAAGTTTATTTAGGTACTATGGGGTTTCTAAACAGTTAATATTGTAGGTACCCAGGCGAAGGAAAAGGCTCATCAGGTGAACCTTACTTAACAGCCGCTTGTCTAACTTGGCTATCAAGCGGTCGCATCAGTGGCATGCCACTGATTATCTCATGAGACAATGTAAGTAATTTCTATTGTATCTCGTTTAATTAATGGTACAATATGAGATACGATAATACTGAGGGATTACAATTATTATTTAGGAAATCTTTGCTTTCTTATTAACTTGTGTAAACAGGACACCCTCTGTAACGTATTGTTGTCTGCTTACTAACCTTAATTTTCAGCATTTAGAAAAGACTTTTGTTGCTAGGTTCTTTTCATGGCCTTTTTTATTTCTTCCTTGCTTGCAGTCTTCTTTTTTGCGTGTTGACTCAGGTTTTTATATATGTGAAAACCAAAACTAAACCACCGATATAGCAGTATTGGTGGCCTTGTAGAGATCCTCGCGCGTGCAGGTGTAGGGACACGCAGGGCATGACAATAGATGTGCCATTGTCTGGGGGGAAACACCACATAGACGTACGCTCTCCAAGCTGTTGCCCCACCTGTGCATAGTCTTCTTGCTTCGGCCTACTTGGGTCCGTAGTCTAATTAGTCTTCTTGCAGTAGGTGTACCTAACTTATAGTCAGTTTTTTCTTTGCTTGTCTAATAATTATAAACAATCTTGACATTCCTTTTTTTAACGAAATTATTTATTTGCTAATAAGATAGACATAAATATAATAACATTAAGCAATAAGTAAATAATGAGTGATTTGACCATGAAAATGAGTCCTTTGTGTTACATAAGCTAGAATCTTAAAGTGATTACCCTGAGAAAATAAATGGGCACAAAAAAAATGTTTGCAACACAATTAGGGAAATTTGGTAAAACTGGGTTTTTAGAAAAAAACAACCACGATTGCAGCGACAATTTATCGAGTGTCATACCATTTTGGAATCCTTACTAAATGCGCCAACTTTTGACGCTACTTGCCAAACTCGCGTAGTACAATTTTTTTTCAACACAGTAAGTTAAAACTAGATGATTTTTATTTTAAAATTTTTTTCTAGGCAAAAAGTCCTATATGTTATGCAAGCGAGAGCAGCTGGTTTGGAAATTTTGAAAACAGCATTATTGAGGGTTACACAACAATAAAAAAAAGTTGGAAAAAGTAGAGATTTGTAGCAACAGGAGTGGAAAGACTGTCAGAAGGTGTAATTTTTTTTTTGTTTTTTTTATGCCTATAATTTTTAAAACATGCAACTAAGAGATTTTTCACATTTTTCTGACAATCAGCATGACTTGCCTTTTCACCCAGTTTCGGGTTGACGTCGATCCTATAGGTAATTGAAGAATTAACACAAAATCCTTTTTATTTTAACAGTTCATTGATTTCATACACTGAAAAGACATACTAATATTATTGACAATATGGACAAGCAAAGAAAAATGGACTATAAGTAAATATTAAATAAAACAATCAATATCTGATATTAAATTTAATAGGTACTCTATTATTTACATTAAATTGTTCTCTATTAACATGTTATTTATACTCTTTCATTATTTATTCAGTTGTTAATAAATTATATACAGGACTATTTATAAATTAGACAATATCAATACTGTGAAGTCTCGACAAATCCACATTATCACTTGGCATGCGTGAGGGATGCTTGTAGCGCCGAATTAATAAGGTATTAATACTTAGACTGTTTCTAAAGGTCTAAGTAAAGAGAATCTAAGTCCAAATGTTCGTACGAACATCGCCACGCACGCGCCAGTGTGACGATAACATAATACATACGGAATATGATAAAAACAATAAATCTGTTTACAAATTTTTAGCACCTCACAGGCTACCACTGATTTATGCTCAAATATATTATCAACTTACACAACTAATGGAATATTCTCGATCAATTTAAAACATTATGACACGATATCTCAAAAATCAGTACACATAACATGACAATGGTAATGGTATAACATACCTACAACATACATACAAAATAACATATTATTTATTTAAAAATTGTGATTATTATAAAAGAATATTGAACCCACTATTCCTCGTGGCCTTATGTATTTGGCACTAAAGTATTTGGAATGCACAAATCTATCTACACAGATATACAAATAATGTAAACAAACTAATTTCACTTATCCCTGAATATTTAGAATATTGTGTTCATCTTGAAATTTGTATTGCGATTACCTACTCTCTTCTACAGAGGAGCGTATAACTCGACAACTTCAATGATAGCTCTCCTGGGAAGATTATTTTACTTACACTTAAGTAGGTACTTTTAAAAAAAATCTGCGATATAATCAATCCGGATGACTAGTTTTTATGTGATAATAACAATAATATTTTAATGAGTCATACCTGCTAGAGCAGGCAAATAAGATAGTGTATGTATATATAGGCACATTTGACAAAAAAAATAACGTTCTCATGTTTGATGTTTCGCAGAGCGTTGTCTCTTTATCCCAGTCACCGTAGATTTTTTGTGTCTCCAGTTCATTAATATAATAATTAATTAAGCTAAGTATTTATTCTACATAATTTGTATTTATTTGTCGAAATGTAAAATCGTACGTGATCGAGTTGATCAGTGTTGTCGAGCTATACCTATAAGCACATGTAAAAAGACACATGGTTCAGACAAAAAAACCGGACATATATAATAAAAATCAAGCACACCAAACTCGTGACTATTCGATAAATTATTGTATCTATTTAGTTATATTAAATAGTGGTAAAATTACCAAAAGGAATATACATTCGATTGGCCGAAAAGTTGAAATAGGTATACTATATAAAAATCAGATATGTCGTTGTACAGTAGGTAAATTTGATTATACGGTTATAAAATATTGCTTGTCTACTCACTATCGTAGCAGTGATCCATTATTGGTTTATTGTTACTTTACGTCTACCACGGGGCCACGCCCAATCCCACAAGACTACTGAAGATTTTTTCAAAAAACCCTATCTTTTTAAAATCTACCGTATAAATTTGGCAATAGAGAAATAGTTAATTTATTGTTTATTGATCGTATTTGATAGTAACTATCTATGTAAATTGCAAACTATAAATTCCTTTGCATTCTTGTTGTTAGCTTAATGTAAGTTTCAACAACTTCTATTTAACACGACTAATTTAAATTTTATTTTCTTAAATTGCTGTGGCTTTATTCCCTTTTTTATTAAGATACAATGGACCGCCAAATTAGAGTTGCTTTTTGGATAACCTGCGAGCAGTCTTAGTTAGATTCATGGAAAGAATTTAATGGAGATCTATAGTTACAGACATTTTAAGAAGTTCTCAAATATTTGTAAAATGGGTTTTTATTGGATAAAGGCAGATGTATACTACTGAAAGCGTGGTGATTCCTAAAACTACGTGGGAAGTAAGAATTTACGTCTGCGGATTAGATAATAAATGTACTAAGTCACATCTAAAGTTTATTGAACTATTGCCATCGGCCGACCTAAATTCGAACTCGTAGTTTGCCTCAGAGCCCGGCGCCTGCGTCGACAAGGCGCCGCCATACGGCCCGTTAAACTTGGAAATAGGTAGAAATTTTAAGACACAGACTATAATTTGAAGGAATTGCTATTTAAATATTTGAAGGAATTGTGTAAAATGTTAACTTGAAATTCTAAACTAGAAAAGTGAACGTTCACTGACCCTCAACGGTTTCCTTTACAATACCTATTTCTAAAATTCGTTAAAATTAGCAATAAAGATTGGATGTGGGATCTATCGAAACGCCTAACGTGAAATGTAAACTCCATTTCTAATTTTAACGAATGAAACGATGTACAAGTTTAAAAATGTATAATTACGCAACATCCACGAATAAGGCAGTATAATATCATGTAGGTATATTTAAAAAGAAATCCAGCTTTGTAATTGTTGTCAAGCCCCTTTACGCATTATTGTTTTACTCATATTCATCACTATTTAGGTAAACTTAAACCCTAATCCACACAATCGCGTATTTATTGCCAGAAGATTTCATCGTTTCACACGCACGAGTATGATCTAAGGTTCGAGGTTCTATTTACCATAAAAACTTTCTGGTCTACAGCTCGTACACAAATTAATAAATATTACTTAATTTCTCACAATCTGGCATGTCAACTTCTTTCATAAGTAAATCCGCATGTAACGTTACGATCGCAATTAACAAATACGAACCGATCGAAAGTCAAACGATCGCGCGCAATGTGATCCTACCCGCGATTAGTGAACACCGCACTCGGCGGAATTTTAGGTCTAAAACGTCCAAATATAAAATACACCTCATATGAAACTATTCATAACAACTTTGGTCTGTCCTCCGCAGCGAACTAAACACGACAGACATAAACCAAGGTCCTCGCTCGCGCCGACTCGCGCGCAGAACTGAATCGAAGGGAACACATTTCTAAATTCTATATTTTCTAAAGTTTCAGGGGCCGCCGCACTCGCGTCGCTCGAGGGTTCCGCCTGCGGTCGCAGACGTCGAGGAAGTATAGAAGGAGATGGAGGATTGTTCTCGTGACGAGCCCGAATAGGAACACGAGTTGAACGAGTGGTGGGGGCAGAGGCCGCGGCAGGGCGGGGTGCGGGGGGCGGGCGGGGCGCGGGGGGCGCTAGGTGTGCTTGAGCCAGTGCGCGGGCACCCACTGCGGCTCGCGCTCTAAGCTGTTGATCTCGTTGAGCAGCTGCTGGTAGGCACGTTGTGTGTCGTTATTTATGATTATCATGTCGAACAGGTGGCCCCATCGGAGCTCCATGTCCCGGGCCGTTGCGATTATCTCCTTTAGTTCCTCCTCCTGTGAACAAATGACATGTATTATAAGACGGAGAATTTTCGTTGGTTATGGAGTAGTTATGCAACAGAAGTGTCATAACGGAAGCAGAAATGGAAACAGATGTCTATAGTATTATTTTGCGGAAACGGAAACAGATGCGGAATTGTAGTAAAGTTGGCTGTTTTTTAACCGACTTTAAAAAAAGGAGGAGGTTCTCATATACCGAACAATCTGTTTCGTCGTTCTTTACATATATAAGAATGACTTTGCTTAATAATTGCTCCCCCCGCTAAGCCGCCGTAACCTTCTGATAAAAGAATCCATTGAAAAGGTTGCGAAAATAAAACAGATGCGATAAAAGCAGACGGAACTTCCGCAGCTGTGGAAGCAAAAGCAGATGTCTATTTTGGAGCCGCAAAAGTCATACAGTCCTGCTCGAATACAAATTCTTATGGAACTAACATTAAAATCTAAAAATAAACCTTCCCTATACAAAACGATCAATTTTTTTTTTGAGCTTGCTTATTTTTCACAAGAAATGGAATAGAGAAAGAGAAAAAGTGTCTAACCTTAAATGCTTCCCCGTTCCTGATCTTCTTCTGCCTCAGTTTCTCCAAGCTAGGGGGCGCCACGAACACGGTGTACGGCTTCAGATCCGAGTTACGCAGGATCTTTAGCGACTGCGGGTGTAGGTTGAGGACGCAGATCTTGCCCGAGTTCACCACTTCGCGTATCGCTTCTAGTGAGGTACCTGGAATACGATAAATCGTGTAAATTTTACCCTAAAAAATTGTAGTAAAATATGACCTAAACTTTTTCATCAGGTTCAGGTTCAATCGTTCATTATCACCACCTACGTCAGTGCTATCTGAATTAACACAACCATCGGTAAGTAGGACCGAGCCCTTTCTTCAGCTATACTTTTAACAGCTACATGCACTAATTCGACAATTTAGCATCACTTCACTTCTCT
This sequence comes from Anania hortulata, assembly GCA_963576865.1. Classification (NCBI taxonomy): domain Eukaryota; kingdom Metazoa; phylum Arthropoda; class Insecta; order Lepidoptera; family Crambidae; genus Anania; species Anania hortulata. Next base: position 8,694,304 of record OY756400.1, read on the forward strand.
AACTATCATTACTTCTTCTCGTTGTTATTGTTATGGTCACGCTGGGTTTTCCAAGTCAGCAAGTCGGTGTCGTTTAGGGATTTTTACCTGATTAATGAAAATTCTTCCTAAATAAACCTTATCTAATCAATTAAATTCTGACGACTCGGTGCGGCATTTCGCATTGAACAAAAATGATCCCGGGTAACGTTTTATAAATTTGCTCGGATCTGGTTCTTCGTGATAAAATAATGTTAATTTCAAACTCCGAGACCATGGCAATGGGCTAGTTTCCTGGGTCAAAAAAAGATTATTCTATTTAGTCCGTCAGATGGATAATCAAAAAATATTGGACCCATATTTTGTCTTTTGTCAATCAAACAAAAAATTACGAAGATAAAGCGCATCAAAGTGAGCACGTGACGTCACGCCTTGCTAATAAGTGTCGCAAGGCGTGACGTTACGCGGAACTTTAACGGGCTATATCTTCTTTTTTTGTTTGATTGAGAAAAGAAAAAACATGTGTCCATTATTTTCTGTTAATCTAACTGATGGACTAATTAGATTATTTTAGGAAACTAGCCCATTGGTGTTATGTCTGACGCATTTATTTTCCATTTAAACCACATTCATACAAGTTTTACTATTCTAATAAAGATAAAGAATGCGAAAAAGAGTTTAATAGGCTCACCATAATACGCTTTCTCGTATTCCCCGTGCTCGACGAACTTTCGGTTGAGTATGTCAGCCTCGAACTGCGTGCGCGAGATAAAGTGGTAGTCCTGCCCTGGCACCTCGTGGTCTTTTCGAGGTCTTGATGTGTCTAAAAACCAAATTTAAAGTCAGTTACGTTTGGGAAAAGATACATATTTGCGGTATTATAATATATTTGTCATCTTATAACGCGTTTACATTAGGTCGGTGCCGGTCGAATGCGCCGCCGGCATTCTTTTTAACCGAATTCACATTAGTAGTTTTCCGAAAATAGGAAAGATTAAATGGGGTCTAACCGAATAACAGTTTATACGAGTCGGTGACCGAATACGGTTTATAATCGAATACAGCCTAACCAAATAATGTAAACGGGTCATTGGGTATTAATATTTATATGTTTGATTGTTTGTTAGTCAATCACGCTTTAACGGCTGTATGGAATTACTACTTAAGCATCATCATTATTCAAAGAGACAAAGGTTAAGATCACTTAAGTATTATTTTTTTTATCTAGAAGACTTTTGAGAAGACGCTATTCAGCTACGACCCTTAACTTCTCTTGGATAGTGTGACAAAAGTGTACCCAGATACCAACTAAAATCGACGAAGCTGACGAAGGTAGTAAAAGCTAAATTCTTAGACTTACGTGGCACTGCAGCAGCGAACCTCGAGCCGTCTTCCATTAGCCTCTGTCGCAGCTCGTGACGGCCGATGTTGGGTGGTCCGATGAGGACGATCGGCCTCTTGTGTGACGCGCGTGGATAGTATAAAGCTACTTCTTCGTACGTTAGGATCTCTTCTTGTTCGAACTCTGGAAAATATGTTAATTTTAAGAGATATTGTTTATGAAATGGACTGTCTAGGGTTGAGATAATATAAAGTGTTTGTTACTGAATTCTCTCTTTTTCTGGTATTCAAACTTCAAATGCAGCAACTCATTTTACGTACATATTACAATTAAATGTATAAAAAAAAGTAATTTTCAAAGAAACGCATTTGCTACACATTTTAGCGTAACCTACGAAAAGAATTAGAGTAAGTGAAATTGCTCTGGCGTCCTCCACACTAGCTAGGAGAAGCCTTAGCCAAAATCGTTGATATCTCATAGGACACTTACATTACCATGTTAACTGATGTTTTGTCTGGCTCTTTATTTTTAAAATACAAGGTGAGTAGTGACTTTCAATGAGTATTCAAATCAAAATAGGTATACTGCTCTACTCATGAAATAATCGACTTTTACTAAAGAACTTTTAATGGAATTAAGAAAAGAAAAAACAACTGTCACATACTAAAGTCCAAGTGCAGTGTATGAAAGTGTATGAAACAGCTGATACTAGTTTCTTGATTTCACTATTGGTTCTATAGTAAAAGTGGTCCCTATTCATGAATAGAACACTTTACTAAAATTTGAATACATATTTTAAAATCATCCTGTGTGTCAAGTTCCACTTACCGTCTCCCCCTGAGGTAGAATAGAGCGGGTAGCCCGCCTCGCTCGTGGCCTTCTTGCCCTTCTTCTTCCGCGGCGGCTTCTTGGCGCACAGCAGCGTGCCGCCTTTCCGCGGCTTGTCCCGCGCCGCCACCTCGCCTGCTAGCGTTAGCTTCATCGACTCCCGTCTAGAGAAAGATTATATTCATATTCCATACTATTTATTTGGAAACAGATGTACCAAGAACGTGGCAATTTGGAGACAAGTAAAAGATAAAAGAATAGATCACATTTGGGTTTTTCTAAAAGTTTGTGATTTTCTAATGTTGAGAGTGAACGTATCATTTACAAACTACTTATTTTAACGTAACGGGTTGGGTACGGTTTTAATCATATCTATATTCATATTAGTAAAATACATACTGATGTTGAAACGCTTGGCTTGGTATGAGGCCGGCGAGTGACTGGTCCTCCTCCCCCTCCCGGAACGCCTGCCACCAGTTGGGGTCTTCTCTGCTGATCACGTGTAGCACGTCGCCTTTTTGAAAACTTATACCTGAAGATAAAAGTAGATACATTTGAATAAAAAGCTCAAGGGTTATCGCTGAATTTACTGTCGTAGATGTTTAAGCTAGGTGCTACGAAATAGTATGAATAGGTAGAATCGTAACGGTGCCCAGATAAATTAGGTCAAAGAAGTTTAGCCACACAGGTTGCACGCATTTACAGCATTAGTGCTGCTAAGGCGCACTTTCACATTCTATAGTGTGTCGGACACGGTACCCGCATACTTCCAGTGCTACTACGACACTGATAACCCCATCACAAACCCGAAGGTACTGTTAAAATCACAACACAACCGTGCTACGGCACTCAAATAGTGCCACGGCATGCTCATAAAAGGCTAAAACGATCATTTAGTGCTACGGCACATTCAGTGCTACGACACTTTTACAGTGCTACGCCACCCTTCATTATCATCATCATTTCAGACATTGGACGTCCACTGCTGAACATAGGCCTCCCCCAGTGATTTCCAGATTGGCCGGTTGGAGGCGGCCTGCATCCAGCGGCTCTCTGCCACCTTCACCAGGTCGTCTGTCCATGTTGACGTCCTACGCTGCGCTTGCCGGTACGTGGCCTCCATTTCAAAACATCACTACCCCATCGGCCGTCAGTTCTACGTACTATCTGCATGGGCCTAATCCGTTGGGCTTTATAAGCGACTTTTGTTCGTTCTCATTTCTTATTCGATCTCGCAAAGAAACACAGAGCATAGCCCTTTTCACAGCACGCTGTGTATTTGTATAACACTCCAGATAGATTATTCAGCTCCACTCACCAAGCTCCCGACAAGGGATGTAGACGTCGTCCTCGGGGTCGTAGTCGAAGTGCGCGCGTACGTGCAGCACGCGGTGCGGCGGCGGCGGGCGCGGCGCGCGCGCTCGCGGCGCCAGCACCACGTTCAGCGTGCCCGTCAGCGCGCCCAGCAGCTGGCACACCTCGTGCACCGACTTGCCTCGCATCGCGAGACCGTTCACTTCTAGTAACTGTTGAAAACGTTAAGGCGAATATAGTCGTCAAATGTTAACTAGTATATGCTATCAAAAATCTACTACTTGAGCAGTTTGTCAGAAAAAAATTAAATATACTAAGTATTGTCAAAAGCTACACAACGTTCTGAGTACTTATACTTTAGGAGAAATAAAATATTGAGTCTCTGTAGCCGAGAGGCGAGCATGCCGGACTTGGTGTCGCTATCTCTTAGGTCCCGTGTTCGATTCCCGGTTGGACAATGTAGAAAGATAGCTTTTTTGTATTGGTCTGGGTGTTGTGGTACCGTCGTTGTTTCTGATTTCTGTAACACAAATGCTTTGGCTACTTACTATAGTATCAGAGCAATGTAACATTTATTTATTTATTAACGCTTTCAGTCGTTAGGAGTCATTCTTGTAGAGGGCAATAATCGTAAATTAATACATTCGTATAAAATTGTATATGAACAGATATGAGCTAATCATGCGACTTATTATGGGTTAATTAATTTCCTATCAAACTTGGCCAGGTAATACATTCACGCATTTATTTTATTTTATTTATTTAGGTCGCCATCAAGGTTACACTTTATATAACTTCGAGTTCTTTGTCATAATAATACATTTGCCTAGTATAAACTTAATTATAGGCGACAACAGCATGCACCGGAGACAACAGCAGTACTTCATTAAAAGTAAACATTAAACAAATTTTACTGATAAATTGTGTTTCTCACAGGTCAACCAACCCGTTCCAGCTTGTCCAAGCATGTGGACCTAAATCTATTTAATGTGTCAGAGTAAATATCAACTTTTCTGTTTGTGGACTTAGACAGCTAATTATAATGCGAAAACATTCTATTTAAAGGGGAAAACGAACCTAAGTTTGATTTGGAGCTTCTGGTCGTAAATAAGTTAAATCGAGAAATCCTCGGCAGTTTAAAAGGAACATTTAAGTTAACTCTTGAATGAAAGCAACTCGGGGCATTCTAATATTCCATTAACAAGTTTGTAAGTATAGAAAAATATTGTCCAATATAGTCCGGCGGTCTTTTAGAGAATTGAGTTTGAAGTAGCTCAGGCTGTCCTCATAGTGATAATTGCTAGCATAAGTGCATTCCATGCATTAATTAAAAGCCACCCTACCTCGTCTCCTTCGTGTAAAAGCCCCGACTTCTCCGCGATACCGCCTCTCACTATCCTACCGATAACAACTGCTTCTCCTTCATTTCTTACTGTAGCACCTGAAATAGGATGACAATGAAGTAGTATTTAACTAATTTTACACAAAAATGCCGATTAGGAAATACAGAAGGCTTTATTTATTTAAACTTTATTGCACAGATTAAAAAATCATACAAAAGGTAGACTTAACAAAAGGTGGTTTTAAAACAATGACAACATAATCGATAAAAACTAGCGATGAAAAATGCAAAAATCATATTGAAATGGTAATCAAATTTGTGCTTTATAATTTAAAAAAAAAGAGCTATTGTAGTAGCTTATTTCAAAAGATTGAGGTTTTGTGTTGCGCTCGTACATACAAGGCTTTGAAAATTCCACAAAAGAACTCGTTAGGTAATGATAAAATATAAAATAGGTTTTGCTCTTCTAAGAAAACTACCGACCTATTTTTTTTAATAGAATGATTAAATGCAAGATGTTCTTTTTAATCAATACTTACCAAGTGGTTCGTTAGTCTTTTCGATTTTAATAATTTTGATGTTTTCGCTGGGGTCGTCCGGCGAGTGCGCGGTTAAAGCTTTATCGTTCTCTCCTTTGTGATTATAGTTATTTCCAGTCTAAAACAAAACAGATTTATTGTTTTAATTCCTTAATATTGAAAATCAAAATAAAATAGTATGATTACAGGGAATTGACTGAAACCGGGTAATATAGTTATAAAGATATTTAATGCTGCATACATTTAATAAAACTATTTAATCCGTTCCGTGACTGCAGATATTTTCATAATACATAGTATAGTATTATAAGTGATTGGTTTTAGCGTTAACTGCAAATCATTCGTTTTAATATACTTACAAAACGTGAATATTGCGATCTTTTACCAGTTCCATGAATCCATTTTATATTTGGATTTTGTAAGCTTACTACTTTTTGGGACAGAGTGTGTGTATATTGATAATAAGTAGTCTTGTACGTATTTTATTGTGATCACTATATTTCATAGTGATAACACAATTTCTTGGCAATTTTTAATCAATGTCCAATGTATCCCATATTTAACAGAATGATTAATAATGGTTTTGCTCTTAGATAGGGAACTGGAAATGAAGTGGTTTGCCATTGTTATCACCAAACCATTCACTTATCACTTATAAAAAAATTGTCTAGGTACAAGTTTTTCTCACGACAGTTTTATTTCTTTTACAGTTTTGCAGTTTTAAGTAATAAATAAAAATCTCTGTTTGTATGTTTGCCCTATATGCACTCCTAAACTATTCATGCGATTGGAATAAAACGAGTACCTAATTTATAGTGCGCACGCTGAAGAAGGTTTCTGGTGTAAGTAAATGGAAGACCACACGAACAAAGTCAGGGCCAAGAGCTAGTAAGTAACAAATAACTGAAAGAGACATGTACGAAATGACAGTTGCTTTGTTTAAATAAAGTGTTTTTTTAATTTTGACCTAACTATAGGTTAGTAATTTGCTGACTGTACAAAAGTTTATCCGTGTGACATTAACCACTCTTGCTTGCTGTATAATGTTGTACCCTAGATTCACGCCTTTTAAGTGTAGTACTTTCTAGACTAAATACAGGCAAACATCGCCAGTGCAAATGTTATGCAAATGCTATGGATAATTCGCGCCAGATCTAAACGAATACCCCGAGAAATCCTTTATGCGAAAGGTCCGAGACGATTTAACTTCGCGCGAGCGGACGTAATCGCCCAGTCAGAAATTACGCGATAATAAATCCCAAATTATTCCTAAACTTTGACGGTTATTAAGATTCATGAGGATTAATAATTTGTTATTGTCCTACAGTATTATAATAGAGGGAAGGAATATAAAATCTGAACAACAGGGTGTTCCATTCGTGAATTTGAAAACTTTTAGTATTATGTCATCTCTGAAACAGATACGTGCCTACAGGATATACGAGTAGGAATATTCTGCAGGAGATATGATTACATTGGACTATTGAATGGAACAGTTGAGATTTTCTTTTGTGTTCACTGTAAAATTGTTTTTAAGGAAAATAACTGATTAACAAACTGATTAGTTATTATTTTACGACAGTTTCGTACATCCATTGATTGTAGGCGATACAAGAAGTGAAAAACAATTTTCATGCTCAATTTGACGGAACACGAACACAGAGAGTGACACAAGCTTACGGTATTTATTGGGATCTTAATCAAACATAAAATAGGTTGCTAATAGTATTAATAGTAGGTATTATTCTTTATTTTCTGATCTAGGTGTAAAAGTAAAGGCCTAATAAAATAACTAATAAATAACAAATAACTAATTAGTTAGCTTTTCTCCGTATTCTTCCTACCGTAGTTTAAACTAGACCAGTATTTTTAGTCGGATGTTTTACTTTTAATTTTGTTTCCATTTGAATCATAATCAGATTGATTATAATTACATACATGATATCATGCTACACATATGTAATAAGGCAACGATTTATCAATAACAATGTGTGAACAAGGATCAATAAATACTTGGATTGTACTTAAAGTAAGGTCAAGCGATAAAATATTTATCCTTAAATCGTTTATTTAACTACAAAGTTAACAATTATGTATGATAATATTTATACTATTTACATTTAAAGAAGAAATATATTAGTATTACCATTAGTTACTTATATGTATTTATGTTCAAAACTGCGGTAACAAGTGCATTTTATTGTTCAGTGTGATAAATAGAGGGTGATGGTTTTAAGAAACCTTCACAAGTAGAATACCGGGTTTGATAACTTCGAGTTAAGCCTTAACGCTTTAATAGATCTATTCTGTACTCAAAAACTAGCTCTTTTCTGAAGATGTTTAGAGAAGAATTGTCTAAGAATCATAAGCCAAGTGGTTTTTCGCTTTTATCGGTGGACCTTGAATATTTCCTCGGATGATCAGTTGGAGAAGTTTAGCTTACCTTATGCCTCTTCCCCCTGCTGAACGACGCAGGATCTAGCAGCGCAGCGGCCTGGTCGTGCGCCTGTATTAGGCTCTCTAGCTCCAACCCACCCAGAATAGAGAGCAGTTCTGCTGCTATCGCTGACTTCTCGCCACCTGCCGCCGTCTGCACGTCCAGGATATCCATGCACTGTAGGCAGAAGAATGGTTTATTAAAAAGATAATAGGAGAATGACGGTTCTTTCTATTAAGAAGCAGAACGTCCTTCGTGCGCCTTGGTAGGGGCACCTTTGTAGGTCCGGCCCAGAAAATTGTATGACAAATGCGTTGGAAAAAATATGGCAACTACCAACAGTTAGTGTGTGACGTGCTTAAAACGTCTTGTTTGGAAAGAGCCTTGTGCATGTGCCTTATGCCTTGGACATGTTTTTATGGTTTATTGTTAGAAACAAACTAACTATATATAAATATCTTGGGCAACCGCAAGTTGTTCAACTCAACTAAGCTTAGTCTTTTAATTTGAGCATTTTGACACTCTTCACAGATTTAAAATCAAGTGTATGGTTATAAATTCATCAAGTCGCCTAGAGCTGTCACATATTCTCATGTTCTAGCTTTAGGATGGATATCCTTCAATTTAGTGACCGACTCTATATGAGCATACTCAGTATGGATACTTACGTCTTTAAGCCTGTCCGTAGCCCTGTGCGTGTGTGGTGTGGTGAGCCCGTTTCTTTTGTGTCTCACAGCTGTCAGGACTGCGGACCTCGTCGCTAGTGCTGTCCTTAAAGCGGGACAGAGCAGCGTCCCCGCCGCGCTGGCTACCCTCGCTGCTAGGGCGGTTTCCCCACTCGCGCCCAGCGCCTTTTGCACCCTGGAGAGCGCTGCGCATACTTCTTGATAATCTGTCAAATATATTGCAATGTAAAATCTTGGATCTACTTTTATAATTTCCGCTCCAAAATAAAGTCTTCTTGTTGGAAGCAAGCAATTCTTTTTCATTTTTATATCGCATAATAAGGATTTTGGCTGTTTTCGTAAACGCATACAATACTTTAGGGCCAAAACAGTCGAACACGCGATTTTGCGTTGTGGCACAACAACGTCTTGTTAACACGGAGTTGTTGTTCATGTGTTTTGACCCTTAATTGATGTTGAAAATATAATAGACATCTCTAATAGCATCAGTAGTTTTAATTAAGTACAACATCTGCGTCGCGACGAGGGAAACGAATTTCTCCGCGATGATACTTTCTAGCTGATGAAAATTAACTTTGAATTCAGGTGTCGAAGTAGCTTTACAAAGTCCATGCTAGTTTTGTTTGTACGTAAACTAAGTTATGCATAGCTATAGTAACAGAATAAGTAGGTATATACCTACATAAGTCAGTTTTTGTGCTCTTATTACTAAAAGCTCTTTGACGGTTTGTTGAGCGCATGTTTTTGCAGCTATTGCTCTATAATAAAACATTTTTGATTTTCCAAACGTCATCTCAATTTATGAAGTAGTGTAATTATAGTGTTTTTTTATGTAGATTAATTCGGCGACATCTTTATTTTATAGTTACTGACTTACATTTTAGACCACCATTATCTAGTTTTTAAAACAGTAACTTCAACCTTGTTTAAATTTTTCTGTATGGAGTGTTACGCTCCAGGATAATTTCAATAAGCGTCGACAACTGCATAGATATAAAGCTTTTTGAAATTTTGCCAAGCACCTGTTTCTTATTAGCAGTGGCTTACCTAACCTTAAATTGGGGACTTAATATCTTGAAACCATGCGCTGTTTAATTACGTAATTCCACCTAGTAAGATTATATTTTCCTGAGAAATAAGATATTATATGAAGCTCATAAACGTTGCGGTGGACTTAAAGTTAATTTCAGCTAATGAAGGCATTCACCCTGCTTCACTTGCCGTCTAATATTAGCCATGCAACATAGTGATGGACCGTGGTGAATGGTGACTAAGTCGATAAAACTACTAGTATTAGAAAAATCAATACACGTGTTTAGTTGGTAGGTGGGTACTGTTACATGTTCGTGTGAGTAAGTTATCAAACAAACACACTTTTTACCCTATGCCATTCGCTTTCAGCCTACTCCAAATACCGAATTTAAATCTTCAGATCCAGTAGCAGTCTCGCGGCCAATATCAAACATTAGGACTTGTTTTCTCCCATGGTCATTGGTCATACGCCCACTTCCACTTTGGTGTGCTGTCTTGTTTATTTTCCGAATAAAACTGATAGACTTTTAACCTTCAAAAAGACACCTAGCTTAGCTCGTCCTAGTTGGCTCAGTAACTTATTTTTGTATTTGTCCGTCAATATCCACGCCTCAGTATCGCTAAATATGCGTATATATAATAAAAAGTATGTCAATAAATTTGTGGTGTAAACTAATTTAATTTGTAAAAGCTTTTTATAATATTAAACTTCTATTGGCACTAGGCAGCGATACCGAATCGAATATAAAAGCAGCTAAGGGTAGCTTAATACTAATAATGGGTCTATGAATTTTTTAGTGATTCGACAAGGTCGACTATCGATAGTTCGCAGCCACAGCATAGACTATTAACGAGTGAACTGGAAGTAACCTGCTCGCGTTTTCACCGCCAATTCATAGTACAATAGAGGTACATTGGTACAATATACCTCTATTGTACCTCTATTGGATCTCCGTAGCCGAGAGGCGAGCATACCGGACTTGGTGTCGCTATCTCTGAGGTTCTGGGTTCGATTCCCGGTCGGTCAATGTAGAAAAATATCTTTTCTATATTATCCTAGGTCTGGGTGTTGTGGTACCGTCGTTGTTTCTAATTTCTGTAACACAAGTGCTTAAGCTACTTATCATAGGATCAGAGCAATGTATGTGATGTTGTCCGTTATTTATTTATTTAATCATCATTATCATTTTAGCTATAGGACGTCCACTGCTGAATGTAGGCCTCCCCAAATGACTTCCAGATTGGCCGGTTGGAAGCCATTTATTTAATACTAGCTTCCGCCCGCGGCTTCGCGCGTGTGATGTTTGATCTGCCATTGAAAGTTTTTAACAACGACCAAATAATGCATTATTTTAGAACAAATTTGATTACCTTAAAGAGGGTTAAAGATAGACATATGCTGGCACGGACTTTTTAAAAAAACTTTTAAGGGGAACAATAATTCTGTCATACATAATATTTTCGTAACTTTAACCGTTTATGCAGCGCACGCAACGGAAGCTCTCAAAAGGAATATTTTTTACATTGACCGACCGGGAATCGAACCTGGGACCTCAGAGATAGCGACACCAAGTCCGGTATTCTCGCCTCTCGGTTACAGAGGTCGTCAAAATTATTATAAAATTACAATGTATTTTGAAAGAATTTTGTAAATATGTTTTATTTATATTATTTTGCATTTCTTTAGTAACAAATGAGTAAAAGATACAAAACTATATAAATTGCTGTTGCTTTGTTTACATAAATTCTTCATCCATCTTGACGCTTGTATAGCCATGACTCAATACGCTGTATTCTGTACCCGGTGACCCTTTTTGCGCGCTCGTAAGGGTCGTCCTTACTGTATCCACCTATTGCATTTATAGTTGATAAGCAAAGAGGACTCGGCTGAGGCGTTGTCATTTTAGCATATTTGCGGCGTTAACATAATCTGTTGACATAAGTAGTCTTGGGTTTCCTCGAGACCGGCGCTTTTGGGCGGTCTATCTTCGTCACTTGTCAGCGCTCATGGAATATTAGCGGGGTATATTGACCGTAATTTATGTGCTGAAGCAAGAACACCTAAGTTAGTAACTACTGAGTAAGTAAATATGAAGAGCATGAGAAAATAACTTGATGCAGCTAACATATGCATAGTACCTAACTTGACGCAACGTAAGAGTAGCTTATGAGTTAATAATGGTTCGCTGAACTTTTATCTGATCTTAATTAACTGACAATCAAAGCAGTATGTTCTAAATTTAGCATATCAGATAACGTTTATAGTGTTTTGCAATTATTAACTTTTTTATCACTACGACTGTTACAAAACTTTCAACTAATAAACTATCCTTTTTTTATCAGAGTTCTTTACCTTGAGTGTTTTTATACGTCAATTAAATCTCCACCGTCCCTTTGAATAAAAATTTGATGAAATGATGACATTTTTAATCATCTATCCTCTACTTGAAGGTCGCCGGGAAGAGATCGCTTCTATTGATGAGACAGCCAAAATTGTGCTATTCTAAATGTTTTTTTTCTGTTCTTTGTTTGTTTGTGTGGTGTGCAATAAAGAGTATCTACTATATCTACGGAACTGCCTCGAAACTTACCAACAAGCGCGTATAACTGTACAGAGTCTTCACTGACGTCGTCTTCATACGCATCATTGACGAAGGCGGTCCCCGAAGATGGTGGAGTCGACTCCAGCGCCTGCAGCTTATTCGAGCCTCGAAGAGACGTCCGAAGGAACTCATTTTGGGCAGCGATCCGGTCTTCCGCTTCTTTGCGCCTTCTGAGCTGTTCCTGTGACAAAGAGAAATATAATTTTAGATATCGTGACTTAAAATGCGAAGTCTCCATGCAGGTAATTGACTGCAAATACGTCTGGTGAAACTGCAGCGACTCAGTAGTGATAATAACAAAAGTTAAGCCTTGTCGTGTTTGTAGGGATGTATTATTTTCGACCATTAATAGCGTAGGTATTACAAGCACACTCGTGCTTTGGATGACACGCAAAACTTAATCCTAGTTGATATCGTTTCTAGTTACTTAGGAGTATTGATACACTTGGTACTCAGTCGTCAAATACAATACAACTAATTCACAAATTCGCGTATCCCAAACTATTGTAGATGCTCTAATAGAACGGTGATGTAGCCTAACTTTATGTCTGTAAACTTTTTAAGTCTGTATAAAAAAAGATAAGACTAAGTCGCGTCGCTGGGAAATGAAGGCGCAAGAAGATTACAGAGAAAAGCGGATATTTCTTCGCCGATAAGAGCATTGCTCTTGTATTTGATGACGCATTTACGATGATAACAAAAGATTCCCAGTTGGTTATGTTAAACAGGACCTTGATTTTTCTCTTGTTTTCTTTTTCGTGTTTTATAAAAGTATGGTTACAAAAAAATGCGTTTCAATGATGATACATTTTGCTTAGTAAATATAAAATGGGGGTAAATATTCTTGAATTGGAATTATCAAATTGAAAGGCTTAGCAGCATTAAAAATTTGATCGCTTTGAACAACATTGCCATCGGGGAAATAAGTTACATTAAACGTTAGCAGAAGATTAGCGCAGAAACGCTTTGAAAACTTCATTTTGAACTCCAATATTTGACTTTCCCAAGCGAATTTATAACAGGAGCGGCCGTAACGCTGTTAGTACGAAATAAAATTGCAAAATGATGTACCCTAATATAGTTATAGTTCAGAAACTACTACGGTATCTGAAGCTATAAAAAAGTCTTCGGGAACATATATTTTGAAATATTTACACAAGTTTTCTTATAGAGGAAATTGGACTAGCTTTTTATTTTCAAATACATTGCAAATGCTGGAATTTAATATGTATGTTTCGATTGGATTGCAGTAGAAGTCAGCACAACCCAGATTTACAAGTAGTTGGTTGTTATTTGGATTCAAGAAAATCTAGAGCCACTGCTCTTATTATATTAAGATTATAAAGTTATCTTTATCATAGTCTAATCCAGCTGATATTACAGTTGCTAGGTTAAGAATGTTACTATATTAGTCAATCACACTGCTCTTAGTAGAAGTTATTTAAAACGTTTAATTAGTGTGTACCTTAGTTCAGATAATAAACCTATATGTATTGATATTATCAATTGTTTCATTCATACGTTAAATGTTTTTTTTTATTGCAATACTTTAACCCATAAATTCGATTCAATATACTTTCAAGACAACGGTAAAATAAAATATCCATAGTCCCGGTAGTGTTTAGGTTACGATGATTTTGATACATTCTACACAGATTAAAAGATACATCACAAAGGTTTTTGTCACTTTTTTATTGTGAATTATTTAACTATTATTGTCAAATAAAGTTCGATTGATGAAATAAAAAACCTTTTCCTTTTGTAATGTTCGACACATAACTTTAGTACGTTGTTTGCTACTAGTCCTACTTTTAGCATTTCTGTTTATTTCTACGAATGTGTTGCTATTTGTATGGATGCTGTTTTGTGTTTGAATATAAGTAGGTACAGTGGTTGCACATATACTGAAGTCCGAGAAATGATGGCTGCGCAGAAATAACTCGTCCAACTGCTTTGTATTACGGTTAGATTTGTAAGATTTTCTTAGCCGAGGAATGTCCAGGAAAAAATGTTAAGCCACTTTGCTACACATCTGATAGGTATCGCAAAAAGCGTGGACCAAAGTGATCCACTTATTTAAAGAATGCGATGCGATGGGCAAAGTTGTTTACAGTTGTTGTTTTGCTTTTTAATCTAGGTATTTACATAGATGAAACCATGAAAGTAGGTACACACTAAACTGATTTATAATAAGTAAATTTTATTAAAAAAAATAAAACCGACTTCAAAACACTAAAATGTTTGTGTGTGAAATGGTTTTATTTTTTTTAATAAAATTTACTTATTTCATCTATTTTTAGTGATAAATCCTAATCTAACTGCTGAACACCGATTTCATCCCCTATTTTCCTACCCTTAGGGGTGATTTTTATTTTTCAAACTTTTATCATAGCATCTTTGAAGTATAAGCTATTCAATAAAACAAAAATCATTAAAATCGGCTCATATTTGTCGAAGATAGGTAACAAGAACCACAACCAAAATATTATCTGGGTATATATTTGTTGATTTTCTCAAAAAGTTCTAAATCAATTTCGATAAAATTTATATGGTATCACCTTTGAAGTATGATCTAAGAATCAAAAGAATCAAAACAATTCATTTTTATTTTTCAAACTTTTATCATAGCATCTTTGAAGTATAAGCTATTCAATAAAACAAAAATCATTAAAATCGGCTCATATTTTTCGAAGATAGGTAACAAGAACCACAACCAAAATATTATCTGGGTATATATTTGTTGATTTTCTCAAAAAGTTCTAAATCAATTTCGATAAAATTTATATGGTACCACCTCTGAAGTATGATCTAAACAAAAAAAGAATCATTAAAATCGATTCATAATTGGCGGAGTAATCGCGTAACAAACATACAAAAAAAAAAAAACATATTCGTCGAATTGAGAACCTCCTCCTTTTTTGAAGTCGGTTGAAAAGCTAAAGGCCAGGCCCTTTTTATTTTCTAAACACATAGTTATAGTATATTATTTCGTTAGCCTTCACCTAAAACGTCATTATACTGTATTTTTATTACCTAGACAAATATCCCTAAAAACAATAAAGAGAATGCAGCGGCGGCATTTGAAATCATAATTTGACACATAATTTCTCTCCGGTTCATACTTTGAGCCAGAGCCGAATGCCTATTTGGGCTAATGCTCTATTATCTAAACGGTAAAGTCTACAGAATGGGATTAAACTTTAATGCACTTTTCCTACCAGTTGTTTTGGCTATTTAGTTTGATGCGAAACTGGTATGATCGGCAATAAGACATGTAAATGCTCCAATGCCTAACCTAGAGAAAAGAACTAAAACCTATATGTTTTGGTAACAGTCGGATTTCTTGGATACTTTCCACTTCGGGTAAATCAGTCGGTTATATCTATACCTGTTTCTTATAGACCTCAATGTAAAAGAGGATCACCAGGTTCTTCCACTGGAACGAGCCATCAGGCTCACCCCTTTTACCATGTCAATCGGGGCGTGGAAAATCCTTCAGATTCTTGTAGTAGAGTCATTAGTATAATTCTACTTTTGGTGTTATGATTCTATAAACATAGACTGCACACAAATAATTTCAGTTTATACTCGTCTCTCATGAATATTACTAATTGGCATTTTTCGTGTTTCATGACAGCTAGTAAATGTAACCTTATTTAATAACAACGGACAGATAATTAATTGTGATATTTATAGACGGTAGTTAAGGGAATTGGGGAGATAATTTTGCATAAGAACAAAAGCTTTACCCTATTTTAGTCATAATAAGTATGGGTAATTGGATTACTTAATTAAAATCGTTAGTAACGTGTGACATCACGACGTCCTTCTGACTGATAGCAATTTATTTAAGTGTCTAGCTGACTCAATTTTATTTTACTACCATAATATATTCTGATAAGTTTATGCACCATGTCATGAAAGCACCTATCTCATATTTCACAATAGTACTCAAAAAGCACCATCATATTTATCTTTCTAAGTATTTATTATATTTAAAATATTATATACATGTACTGGATATATTTAACTACGAAAAAAAATTACAATTAATCAGTACAAATATTTTACTTTAATCACGGTTTAAATGACTAAAATAAATAGATTTTATACAATATAAAATAAAGTCAGGTTAGCGACACCATTTATAATTTAAGAACGGTTGGAGAGATTTTTATGATCTTTGATTTACTAGCAACTGTCGCATGGAATTAGATCTCGTGGGAATTTTAAAAAATCCAGCCTGCATATTATAGGTCTTTGTAAAAATGAACCAGTTTTCTAGGTTCAGGGGGGGTAATTTTAGATTTTGATATACAACGCGCAACTCCAAAAACAAGTGCATGTCGGGCCACGCGCAATGTATTAAGGTTCCGTGGTTGCCCGTCACAATACGCGGTATTTTTATATCTGTTTTAGATAGAGTTCTGTTTTAGAGTAATTTTCTTTTTCTAGTACATTTTATAATTTAACTCTTTTTTTTTACATACAAATGTAAAGCCTACCTAGCTGTGATAGTTTTTAAATATTTTAACTGCTACTTCTTCGCCGTAATTTTATTTTATTTATTTGGACAACCAACAAGATCATACACGTTAAAAGCATTGGTGAAACAGTGTATTGATGAAGGTACGTTTCCTAATTTAATGAAATTTTGTAAAATTATACCATTATTTATATCCTGTGATAAGAGTGATTCTTCCAACTTTAGACCTTTATCAATACTACCAGTTCTTAGAAAAATATTTGAATATATTTTCAAATATTTTTCTTCAATCAACTCTTATCACATTTTAGAACTAACAAACTGTTGCATGAGAAGCAGTTTGGTTACACCAAAGGTAGAAACATAACTGATGCTGGAGTTGCACTCAAGCATATCTTCGATGCTTTTGTCATTTGTCTAAGGCTTTCGATTGTGTAGATCACAAGACTTTATTAATGAAATTACGGCATTATGGTGTCTCAAATGATTCAGGTAAATTGTTAGAGTCGTACCTCACAGATAGAATTCAAAAAGTTAGTGTCAATGGAACTGACTCTTTTGGAGCTCATACTCACTCATAGGCGAGCTCCAGGGCTCTATATTGGGACCTCTATTATTCCTAATCTATATAAATGACCTTCCTTACTTCACTAAAGATTTTTATGAGATAGTATTGTTTGCAGATGATACATCATTGATTTTTAAAACTGACAGAGGTAAAGCTGCCTTTGACGATGTAAATAGTGCTCTCTCTCAAGAATACGCTTGTTTACAGCTAATTAACCTGTTACTAAATGCATTAAATTCACTATGCCCATTGAGGCAGGTCAGTACGCATATTAATATGTCAGACGATCATATAGATGCAGTCGATTCAACAACTTTTTTGGGAATTACATTAGACTCCCGGCTGCAATGGGGTCCCCATACCTATATTAAATCTAAGTTTGTTTAGCTTAAAAAGTGATTTTTGTCATTATAATACTCGTAATAAAAATAAAACTGCCGTACCGAGCTTCAGACTACACAAAGTTGGTAATTTATTCTTGCGAAAAATTCTTCTTCTCATCACCAGCAGATATGTAGTCCCGAAGCGGTGGTAGGGTAAAGCTATATTTTGGGACGTGTATAAGTGCCCGGAAGAGGGCCTATATACTGAATAAATGAGTATTAATGAGTATTAGTATTGATGGTGCGGCTTTAATTACAGGTTGCCACGGAAAGCGCAAACAAAGATAGTAGGGATTGGGAGCATAAGGCATCCCTTATCTTAAAAATATGTATGTATACTACTCATTTGCTACTTAATTAGCTATAATAAGTAATTCATATGTATACGCATGCGAAGTTAAACCTTTCTAGTACTAAAAATCTTCAGAGATTCTTATCTCAGGAAAAGCCGTGGACAGACAGACGGATATGGTGAAACTGTAAAAACCCTTAAACGCAAAACCTCAATAGGGATGATGCAGCTGCTAAAATACAAAAACACATAAAGAATCCATATCAAAATAAAATTTATTCCCCATACAAATGATATCTCGTGTCCAAGAAGATATGTAATAAATAATGGGACCTCGATATTTCTTTCTGAGACTCCGATGTTTGTCCTATAGAAAACGGTGTTGTATTTGCCTAAACTTTCCGAACCCAGCAAAATTCTGTCGTCGGCTGTACAGCCAGTTATACGCTTGCCTGGATGCGCCACCACATACCCAGCATAGTATACTCGTCAACCTGTGTATAACTATAGTTGACCTATTATAAAATGTCGGTGGATTTTTGAGATTGCTGCGATATTGCACGTTTCATGCACGATAATAAAAATGTATATAACTTTTTTACGGTATTACTGCAGATGTTATAAAAAATAAAATGGGTTAATTCATAATGAACAGACTTAATAGAACGTCCAATAAACGCTGTACTGTAAACTGGAGTCAGGTACTTTGATCAAGAAAAAAGAAATTTACCTATAAAAATCTTTAGTTTCTCACTTGAGTACGCACCTTCGATGTTTTGCAAGTGTTCCATACTCAGCAAGCAACTACAAAAACAATATTTTTAGGTAATCACTACATTTACCACAGTTATCAGTTCATTTTCAAACTCATCTAGTTTTGACAGGATTCGCAAAGACCGGGAAACTATTTTCCAAGAAAGGAAGAACACTTAATACGGGACAATACACAATGTATGTCGGGAAAAACATGACAATTCTAAAGCAGATTCCGAATTCACTTGGTCCGAGAACACTGTCCCAGTTTTGTACGAGTTCAACAGTTTTCTACGCAATGGTCACTTTGCATTTGCATGACAATAACGAAGTTGGGTATGTTCACTATGTTATATATTTCTGGAGCACCAAAGTAAAGATAGTATTCCCTCCGAAAGTTTGAATGCATTTTGCACCCGTTCAAAAAGACATCTCGGCCGTTCTGCTCGAAAGAAATATGGACTGTCTGAAAAAGTTTAAAGTTTGTTCCGAAATTACAAACTGCGCAGTTTGTTTTTAAATTGGTTGGTCTGGACATATCAAATGATCAAATTAGTCTGAAGTATAGATCTTAGTACCGTGTGGGGACGGCCGTAAAGAATACACTTCCCCTCCGCCAACAGGAGGCGTGTCATAAAAGGCGACTAATTCCTGTAGCACGAGACGGGCAGCAGCGTCTACGTGCGAAATCTTATAAAAAAATGCGTTTGCCAACCCGCCTGCCAAGCGTGGCGAGTATTGGCAATGATAGGTCATTGAGGGAGGCCTATGTTCAGCAATGGACGTCCTATGGCTGAAATGATGATGATGATAGATCTTAGAAGTAAGTTTAGCCAAAAAATAATTAAGTAATGTTCATTAGTCACAACTAACATTTCTTTTTATTGTCACAAACTGATTTACCTTCTTAAGTATTAATATTAAATTAATAATCAAATCTTAATCTGACGTGACATCGTCGTCTAAACGTAGTCCGTAAACTCGTGTCATAATTTCAAAGTGGAAGTTTCAAGCCTTAAGTTTCACTTAGTTCTACTTTCGGTCGCCTGGGTCAGATAAGTTTATGGTATCTATGAGGCAGCTTCGTATACAGGTTAAGACTTTGAATAGCTTGGTAGTGATCTTCGGAGTTTCGTTGAACGTTTTAGGCCATAATATCAAGTGGCAGTACTCCGAGTGTTATTTTCTATGACACAGTTCTCAGTAGGGGGAAAAAGTGCAGACCGTTTTGGTTACTTTGTTCAGACATTCTGACTGCTTCGCATACACTTGTTGATAGTTGCATTCATACATTTGATATAATACGATTATGGTTTTTCTACCCAAAATTCGCTGCGCTTTGCGATAGGACAATGTAAGTACATGGGGCACACTAAAAGTTTTGCACTTCTAGCTAATCGGAACTATTTGAATTTCGAATGTTATATTTTTTTAAACGTTGCAGTCTTCTTAGTAATAAAAAAAACAATTGGCAGAAAATGATTTGTCAATTGTTTTTTATCACACATCAAAGTTCTACGTGCGCAACGAAAATGGAATTAAGTCAAAAAGATTTTAGAGCAATGATTTTTTATGATTTTAAAAGCTCTCTCTCCGCAAGACTGTGCCGCTCGTCTTCAAAATGCTTTTGGGAGAGAAGCACCTTGTTTGAGCACCGTGAGGCGATGGTTTGCTGAATTTGAGAGAGGTCGAGTTTCTTTACATGACGAATTTTGTGAAGGGCGGCCTTCAACTGCCGTCAACGAAAATAATATGGCTACTGTTAAGCGGCTAATTGAAGAAAACCCGCGGATTACCTATGATACAATTCGAGGACTATTGGAGATTGGTATGAGCCAAATTCAGAAAATTTTACACGAAGAATTGAAAGTTCGGAAACTTTGCTGTCGTTGGATCCCTCATGAACTGACAGCGGATCAGAAGCGGGCTCGCGTGGAATGGTGCTCACAGATGCTACTGAAGTACGAACACGGACATTCTAATGCTGTTTATGACATTGTCACAGGAGACGAAACGTGGATTTATTGTTTTGAACTCGAAAAAAAAACAGTAATCTTGTGAATGGGTGTTTGAAAATGAGAACAGGCCAACAAAAGTGAGGCAGGCGAGAAACGTTGGTAAAAAAATTATCGCGTTCTTTTTCTCAGCTACGGATCCCATCTGTACAATTCCACTTGAAGATCAAAAGAGTGTTAATGCCGAGTTGTATTCTACCATTTGTTTACCCAGGGTGTTAGAAAAAGTTCGCGAAAGACGACCCAAAAGCCGCGTTCTCCTACATCATGACAACGCTTCTTCACACACGGCCAACAAAACAAAGTCATTTTTAGCTTCCGAAAAAGTACAACTCGTCACCCATCCTGCGCATAGCCCCGACCTAGCACCCTGTTATTTCTGTATTTTCCCCAAAATCAAAGATTTGATGAGAGGTTTTACTTTTACCAACTCCAAAGAGGCAGTGATAGCGTTCAATCAGCACGTAGAAAACATGCCTTCAGATCTGTGGTCCTCCTGTTTTAAAAAATGGTTCGATCGAATGAAAAAATGATTAAAATGTAAAGGATAGTATTTTGAAAAGCAATAAACATAATATTTTGGTTATAACATGTTGTTTTTTTAAGTTACGCAAAACTTATAGTGTAACGTACGTATTACTTAAATTTATAAATGTTACAACTCGTGTCATATTACTTTTTAAGAGCCCGCTCTGACTGAGCTTGATCAGTTGATCTAGAAGTGCATAATAACTGCTTAACTCGGCGATTAGCCCGTGTTCAATGAATTTCGCACTCAGTGGGCCGGACGGTTTTATGCTTTTATTTGACGTGTATTAATACCTAAACGTGTGTATTTTTCCGCTTTGGCAATAAAAAGTGTTTTAAACAAATGTAGGTATTTGACTAAAGTTTCTAATATGAAATATCTAGGCCTAAGTTCCTATCTAAGATGTAAAAAACTGATGTCCAATCATTCTTTAGGTTAGTATTTATGAGGCTGGATAACTAGATATGTAACAAGCCTTGTTGAGAACATTATGTGAGTGCTGTAATCTTTACGCAACGTAAGAATTAGAACGCGACAGTGTGGCCTATAGTCTGTACCGCTCCCATTGTAGGCCATGAAACAAGCGGGCCACATGTTTTAGAATACTTTGCGAAAAGAGCTTGTTTGCGAGGTTACTAAATGAATACATCAGCATCTCTACTTTTTCCAAAATACCTAGGAAACGATATTTTTGTTCCTTCATTTGATCATAACTAAATATAACTGTGCCCATACAACAAGTACTACTAGGTACAAGTACGTCTCAAGGTTTAAGTATAAACTTAGATGTCTAGAGACAAATATAAATAACAAACATGTTACAAAGTTACTAGGTCAAACAGAACTTTATTAAAGATATATGTGCTAAAGTTATATATGCATGTATGTTATTAAGTTTATCGGATAATTTCATGTTTTTTAAATTAATTATTTAAAGGACTTTAGTTTTACTTTGACAAAGTTAGTCCTATTGTATTATTTATGTTAATTTAACGGCATACACCAATTCACGTTCCTAAAGGAACTTCAATAACGCCGGTCTTATGGCCTCGATCTTCTCGATCACGTAATATTGCAATGTGGTTTTGTTTACTGGCCACTGTTCAATGATTTGTTACTTAGCATTGCTGTGTGAATTGCGCTAAATGGATATGGTCATTTTATACTGTGCAATACACAGTCTACGCCATTTTCGTCTTTAATCCTATAGGAAAAGAGCTTTTGTCAGAGGAACAGGCAAACATGTGGTAATGTCTAGTGATTATCTAATCCATCGACTACACGAGTAGGTATTATGTATAAACAATATTTATGTTTTGAACAAACTGGGACGCTACTAAAACATGGGCCATGAACAGGTTTTAAAGACTTTACTTAAACTTGTCAAGTACAATTGAGTATTGTATTTATTTGTATATCTAGCTATTATGTAAATTATTTACTGAGTAATCTAACAAAAATGCATACAATTTAGTCTATTCTTACAGGATCTTAGGCATTATATTCATTTTATTTTTTATTATTTTAATGAAAACGCATTTATGTATAATTCATATCATAATCGGTATTTAATTGACGTTTCTTATTAAGTGATGTAAAATCTTGTAATCGCTAGTCTATGAATTTATTTACCTTATGTTTAATATCCACACTAAATACAATCTTTCCGGAAAATTCCTACTTAAATATTATAGCTAACTCAAACTTTAAGCCATGGCCTCTATCATTGAAACTAACTAAGCCACAACACGATGGGATAACATAAAGTACAGTTATAACAAATAAAGTGTTACACAATAGAGATACTTACTGAGTAGGCCTTTATTCTCTCTGGGTCGACGTCATGTTGCGAGCGGGCCTGCGCGCGCGGCGATGACGAAACCATGATCTATAGATCACGATACACACGAGTGGCTAACGGTTTATCCAAATTAGAACACTCGGCGCCATCACACAACACAGTTTATGCACTTATTAAAAATATCTTCAACTATTTATATTTCAAAGCCCAGTAGGACATGTTCGTAAAACTTAGGAAAAAATCTTTAGTAAAAAAAAATGTTATCAGAAAATCTTCAGCAACAAAAATGGCTTGATTTGACCATGACTTTTAAACGACTAACCCAATGTATCTAATAACTACGATAGCTTAACCGACATTAACAAAATATCGAAGCGTACTACAAATTAACTTGATCGTTGTTGCGACAAAAACTTGTTTCAAAATCATAAAACGGGATTTAGGCAACGAATATAATAACAGTAAAGAAATTATAGATGAAGTTACGAAGCTTCGATGGTTTTCAATGTGTCGGTTGGAAATGTAGTTTACATAATTCTCATCTTTTTATCATGAATAAAGACTTATTTTGATGATTTTAAATATTGGAATTAGTAGGAAATGATACCTTAATTAAGGGAAAAAAGACAATTTAACATTAATTGACAGTTTGAACTTTTTACGAAACAAAAATTGACACCGAACAGCAATGCTTAGTAATTTTATTGTGTCCTTTGGCTTGACTGTGTCGCTACGTAAAGGAAAACTTGAAGTACCTATAAAAAAATAATACTTCGAATTGATTAAAAATTTAAATGTTCAAGATCTTAGAACATTAAGGAAAATACTTTGAATTTTTTTATTTATTTCATACTTAAATGTAAATATATAATGAAATATAATGTACAAAAGTGCGTAATTAAATTTGGATTTTTAATCAGTCTGGTCAACAAGATAAAATATTGAATCAATAATTATCCCCTATTACTCAAGGTAAAGGTACGCTTACCTTGCGAGTAGAATATACTAACAGTTACAGCTCTTGATCACAGAGAATATTTATTGAGTTTTGAACCACTGACAAGTCTGAAAAATTTAATTTACTATTTATGATTTTAAAAACCTACCGCATTCAAAAATTTCAAAGTTTATAATTTAAGAAGAAGTTGTTTTTCATTGCTTATAATCGGGTCAGTAGTTAAGAAAAAGAAAAGTAATAGGTACTAGTATTGGTTCAAATGCGATAAAGAACATCGAGACTGAGTGAAGTTATGATGAAGCATTTGACACGCTCAGAGGTGCGACGAACCAACGGTTAAACTATACTTGAATTTTAAGAACGGAGTTATTATGCTTTTGAATGTTTGTTTGATTTTATACCATTAAAATTTCTTTTTATTTAATATAACTTACGAAACATAAGAATATAACTTTATCAATTTGAATCTAGCGAAAACTTTCAAAAAGGTTGCTGGCCATTGATCATTGGATCAAAATTTGAATAATAATAATCTAATAACAGTGACAACATAAGCCCAGCCAGATAGCATGTACTTGCATACCTGCCCTACAATATACATAATTATGTAGGTTGAACTGCAATTGACTTACATAAATATGGTTACAAGGTCATAAAAAGATTATGCAGTTTAACGTGTCTAAGATCCAACAATTTCTCTCAACCTTATTAAAACAAAGAAATCGAGATCAAATCAAAGAAAACCAGCACTGACATTGGCTTTTAATGTGAGAATTTGATGTTATTTTGGTCTCATATTAAACTTAATAGAGCTGTCAAAAAATATAGTTAACAATTGTAATGACAGGTTATTGGTGGATTAAATAATACTAATTTATTATCGTTGCGAAACTCTGTGAAGTATTTATGCTCCTGTTCGAAACTTGTGTATAATTATGGCATCCTCGGCTAAGACATTTATTTTCCTCAAATTCCTCAGAAGAAGTTGTCAACCCTCATTAAAAGTGGAAGAAAATTAATATCGTCAAGACTTCCAAAGTTTCAAATCCCTGTTGAAAAATATTTTCTTATTTATTTTAACATGAAATCGAATTTGAACCGCATACTTTATGAACGAATTTATCTTTGAATTGTGAGATATTGAGAGGAATGTGTTATCTTTGTATTGTGATAGAAAGATAATAAATAATCTCTACATTTTTATCGATAAATGAATATCAATTTATTATCTAGGTATCAGCTTCATTTAAAACTCCATAAATAAAATAAAAACCTTGTTACAAAGAAAATCTCAATCTCAATTTTTCTATCGAACTTAATACACTTTCCCGTGTTGTGTCATTTTCCGCTTTTCCTATTTATTCGAAGTTTAAACTTTACACGGACGTACTTTCGTACTAAACAGTTTTTATAATGCTGCCACATAACGAAAACAATGGAGTCTTACAAACATGTGACACAATCGAATGAACATTCGATTGAATCAAACGACACACTTTGTGATGTATGATCAAACCAAAGTGTTTAGCGAGGTTCTTTAAACAGCCTTTTACCTAACTTTTCTTTCAAAAGCAAGCAAAAGCGGATCTCCCAAAAAAGTTAAAGAACCTTTTTACTATCCAGATATTTGAAAATGTCTAATAAAATAGCTATAATAGTTTACTGCATCGTTACGAGTTTATAGCAGAGCTTACTAAACCTGCCTTTTAATACACATCAAACGTGGCTTTAAAACACTTCACACAAGCATTTTTAAATACCTCATTTTCACCTTCTAATCTTCTACATAAACAAAATTGTTTCAGTCTCTCCACGGTCATGCAGCATTTGTTTGTATCCAGTAAATACGCGTTTAGCGTCTGTATCATCTTGCCCATTGTGCACTAGGTAAGAACAAAAGAACACAGGTCGCACAGTGGTCCGTCACATATTTGTCCAAAAAAGTACATTTAAATTTTTTGCGATAAATGCGTGTGGACTATCGGAAAAGTCTGCGAGCACTGTGTTATCAGAGGCTGCTATCTCGAGTTTGTCACGGCAGATACTGTGCGCGATGTACCGTGATGACGATAATGGTAGGTATTTCATGAGAGCCGTAATAAAAACGTTTGGACCGTGTTTTGTTATGCCGGGCAAAACAGATGCAAATGGGCAAATGACAGATGGCCTGCTTAGTTACGCTGGAAATATTATTTATTAACAGATAGGAGAATATTTGTTAGCTGCCCTAACTTCTGCCTGCGGCTTTTCTTGGATTTAATTGCAGTCCTCTTATCCATGTTATCTTAATACCGGAGGGCTTAGAAATGGGAGGTCGGCGAGTCCACGGGCTTAAGGGGGTACCAATTATGGGGTAGAGTCCACCTTATACAACAGGGAACCAAGGAACGTAGGTCTTACACGGATATTTAAGCAGTAGATTTTAGATTTCGGTAGAAATCGATATCGACACAAAACATCGTAATGCTGATTACTTATATGTTTAAAAGATTTAAGGTGATAAGTGCGATGGTATTTGATTTCCAAGATATTTACAATTCCATTTTTAGTTTATGAATCAAAAAGCGTAATTATCAATAGGTATCACCTTCAATTTGCTAACAATTAAGATAACGATTAAAAACGAGCTGCAACAAATTAGACATTGACGTTGGGAAAATATGTCAGTTTATTGAGTTTGGTACTTTTTGTGTTGTTTTTAAATAAGGCCAACCGATACGTTTTTTGTGAGATATTGTTTTATTAATCTTTATAAACACCTTAACCTTTACATAACTTTTAAAAACAATTATATTATTGCACACTAATACTAAACTTATTTAGCCTTATCCAAAATAATACTAGTTTCAACTGAATGTAAAAAAGTTAAAGTAGTAAATTGCAAACAGAATTAGTAAAATCTAGTCGAGTAAGCTTATTAGCATTAGTTCTCGCAAAAACAATATTGTTTTTAAAATTTATTTTTTCAGAAAAAGATTGATTAAACTAAGTTCAGACAATGGCTGCAGGACATCAAACTCAATTTTAATCTAATTAAATGCCTAATGAAACTAAAAACAGGTGCAATACTTTACTACTTCACCAACGTAATGTCTCATAGTCATACAGATAAGCAACAACCTCCCCAAACCGTCTTTTCTAACGCCTAGATCTCCAATCCTTTGCATTGAGAAGATAAAAATGTACATAGTGATGAAAATGCTCGATTGAAACTAACTGCAGGACATGTGAATAACATTAACATAGTTTAGGCTATAAATAACGTAAGACGGAGCAGGTGACAGCCGACGACAGATGCCGATAAACAGCCTTCTAAGGCTTGCAATAATAAACGCATCTCCACTTTGAAAGGATAGAGCAAGTAGGTTTTAACATTTAATTAGAAGATGGCAACTGAGATGGAATAATACATTTATTCTTTGACAAAAATTTAATATCAATTAAGATGGAAGGTGATGAGTGAGTTTACGCAGCACGCGCAATAGAAGCTCTTAAAAGGAGTATTTTTTCCCGTTTTTGCAACATTTTTTATCTACTATTGGACGTAGCGTGTTATATAAAACCTTCCTCGATAAATGGACTATCCAACAAAAACAATATTTTTTTATTCAAATCAGTAGCTTCTGAGTTTAGCACGTTCAACCAAACAAACAAACAAACTTCAGCTTTATAATATTAGTATAGATGTAAACTGCCATTGACACGAAAAAATACGTAGTTGCGTCAAAAGTCAAGACTAGTCTCGGCGTATAGATACGGGGCTAGGTTACAGATGCATCTATTGGCCTTGATGCAAGAACGCCTTGACATGGAAATACGGATCCAGCCTGATATCAAACAACTTTACTTTTAGATTTTCATTCAATCTGTGCAGTTTTAATTGTATCAGCATACTTATAAAGCCGTATAAGGGCCCGTTTTACCGTTTTCAGATAAATCTTCAGATATATAACTAAATATAATATATAAAGTACAAGTGTATACAACCTTGCTTTATCATAAACCGGGATAAATTATGAGTCCCAGTCTTTAAAATTACTATGTATCTTAATTTTATAACTTAAGTATAAAAAGGACACAATTTATTGAGTTACTTGTATGAAATTGTGTATTTGTTCATATCATGAGTAAAATATTCACAATTATCTCGACGAATTTCAATTGCGTTTGGTAAACATCGAAAAATACATTTTTGTTTTGCTCCGGAATTACCAACGTAGGTGGTTTAGGTTTATGGTAGGGATGAAACCCGTATTTTACTCTTAGCCCTGTCATCATGTAAAATTCAAGCTGCGGGCATTATTCCAGAGTGTGCGTACATTTTTTACGTGCTGTTTAGATACAGAAAATGCAAGACGAAGGTTAAGAGACTTCAGCGTAGATGGGATAGATTTTAAAATAAAATTGGTGTAACATAATTTTAAGGTAAATACAAACCTGATATTACTAATGATTTAGATTGAAATAAGTTTTAAATTTGACTTGAGAAAATATTGGATACAATGTCTTTTCTAAATATTAACATTACTAAATTCATGTACGAAACAGCTAAGAAAATAAAGTCCAATTTTACGTCTTCAAAGAAATTGCAATAAAAAATTTTAGAAGCAAACAGAAGGCTCTGACAGTAAATTATATTTCCCTTTTTCCCACTTCGTCTTATCCAAAACGTGATATAAATTATTTCCTGTTAGTGGCTTTCCATTATGCCTAACTAGGATTTTCATTTTATCAATTAGCGGTTAAATGTAACACACAGCTAAATATAACTATTCTGTAATAGAAAATGGAAGGGAATTACTTGGTTGAGGTTAACCAAATAAGGCCTTGAATTGGCAATGGCAGCATCAGCGAATTAGAGAATTGCTCTTAGTTAAATAAAATAAATAAATAAATAAATCATTTATTTGCCCTAATATGGTTCAATACAAAGATGAAAGATATTGTTTTTCTAACATATTCTATCGCAATGCGACGTGCAAATGTTAATTTTTATCATACAATTAATGTCAATAATTTCATTACAAATTAGAATTATCAATAGTGTCAAATTTTATCAGTCAGGAATTCATTTATAGTATAATACATTTTCTCTTTTAAAAAATTAAATAAATAGTTCTTAAATTTTGTAAATGTCGATATTTTCAAAAATAGGTAATGCACACAATTATTATTTCATTAACTACGTATATTTTTTAACTATTTCAGAAGCGTAAATTATAATAGATTTATGGCCATTTTTAAGGAAAAATGTTGTTTTCCTTCAAATTAGAAGTTTTTATTTATATTAATGCAGTATGAAACAGAATACACTGAAACAGTATCTGCTCTACGAATCCAATTCCAGAAGTAAGCAATAGCCACAACAAACCATCCATTTGAAAGTCAGGCTGCCCCTCGGTTATGCAAAGAAACATTTCGAAATATTTCCTTTGCTTAGGACAAAAGCAGAATGTAAATTAAGAGACGTATACTTTTAGCTTCTGTTACAATTTTCCACAATGTGCTGAACATTATCTCCAATTTCCACTTTGAGGATGGGAATAAAAGAAAATAAACTCGGCTTTATTAACAGACGTTTTCTTTGACGCTCGAACTCTTGTCCCCGGAGACTGTTTCTGGACAAGTTAGTTATTAAATTAGAGGCTAACTTGATAATTCGCTTTAACCAGCTCTTCAGGTGGAACTCTCGTGATAAATTTTAAATTGTGTTAGCCGTTTTGCTTGACAAGGGAACATGGGTTTTGGAAAACAGTAAACATAACAGAGATTTGTTTAATGTTGTTATGTTGGAATTTAATTTTGTTTCAAGTTGGGGTTTTGCGGGTGCTAAAGTTGAATGGAACTATTATCCGGTCCACAATTAATGGTACCTTCTATCTAATACTCTTCCAATTGACCTTAATGATCCACCATCATCATTTAAAGCAATACTCTGAAGACTTTGTTTAGCGGATGAAATTACATAACGCAAATAAAGATTCAAAGATACCTCTTGCTTCCCAAGATTTCCTCAAAATCACAAAAATGTTTTCCACAACAGCATAATACATATATTCCGACCAAAAAACTTCGGATTATGGAGCATTTGCCGTACAGTCAATGGATTTACATGGCACCGGAGCCGCGGTGGCATAGAATATTCTGAATATTTTGATCGTAAAAATGTATGGGTACTTACCCAAACGGTTCAGCGCCCAACATTTTTATAGTTTTCCTTTTGGAGAGACCTCATACTGAATTGAAATGTAAGACATGAATGCGAGAATGTAAACTTTTCAATTTGTTAATGTAATTTTAGCCTTGCACTACATTGCGGATATTAAGACATTTTGAAGTTCTTAGTCTAGGAGCAGGATATTTTACCCACTTACATTAAATTTGGATTTACTTACCTATTAGAAACCGAAGATTGACTACTGGTTAAAAATCACATTTGAAATAGGAATGTACAAACCCAAAGGCAATCGGTACACTTTATCTGAAAATGTCGAATAATTCAAGTCACTCATAATTACCCAATTCTTGCGTTCATTACGTCATTGGAATCGACATTATTAATTCATTCTTCACACACTTGCGGTCCTGTCTCATGGGACAAAAGCGATTTTTAAACGAAACGACGAGAACACCGTTCCTGAACAATCTCAGTGTTCCCGAATAATGCTGATTAACGAAAGGTTCCCTCGGGAGTCGGCGAGCCACGTCGGATTACCTTACCTCCGTTTTTATTCATGCCAAAGTCAATGCTAAAATTGGAAACCGTTATTTTTATAGTAACAAAAATTTGTCATTTCGTAAGTATATGTACCTGTTTACCTTTTCCATATCGAATAGTATTTTATACGCTCATTCAATTACTATTTAATCAATATGATATTGCAATATGTCGCGATTATAACTTATGTTTTTTAAAACTTCATTATCTTATTTTGGCATGGCCAAGACAGCGATGACTCAGCTCGGCAAAATATGGAAAGACAGAAACATCTCAAACCGGACTAAAACCCGCCTCGTTCGCACTCTCGTCTTCTCCATATTTCTCTACGGAGCTGAGACCTAGACGATCAAAGCCAGGCAGGCAGAGGATCGACGCGTTCGAAATGTGGTGTTGGCGCCGCCTGCTAAGGATTCCTTGGACAGCCTTCCGTACAAACGTATCGGTCCTCAAGGAACTGAAAATTGAAAATGCTCAACGTCTGTCCTCGATTTGCCTTCACCGAGTTGTGAGCTATTTTGGCCATATCGCACGAAGAGAGGCCAACAACCTGGAAAAGCTGGTAGTGACAGGCAAAATCGAAGGCAAAAGACCCAGAGGCCGCAGCCCGAAGAGATGGTCGGACCAGATCTCCGAACAGCTGGAGCTACCAGTCAACGCCGCCCTTCACCAGACGACGGACCGTATCGGTTGGCGGCAGACAATGAAGCGTCTAAGGAGTCACGATCCTCAGCAATGGGGGAACGATTGAGAAGAGATCTTATTTTATTTTATTTATACATTAACACCAACAAGACATACACTATTTTAGACAACATTAACTATATATGCTAATATATCAAGCTATATAAGTGCTATCTTAATGACAGGTATTACACAAAAGTAATTGAGTTAAATGCTTAAATGCTACGTTTTAAGTAGATTTCAATATTTTGTCATTGTTAATTATCTAAATTATTAATATTAGTGTAGCAACATTTATTTATAAAAGTAGCACATTATTGTGCATTAATAAAGAGAAAAACAGCAGAAGAACAGTTAATCCAAATACATCAAATTCTTGCGGAATCTTGTTAAATCGTTTGAGAATATATCAATATCATTTGGTTTATTTAATGAATTGTTGAGAGAACTCTTGCTATTAGCTATATTTTTATGTAATTTATTGTAGCCCATAACGAGCCTATTAAGCGGCGCATAGCGTCCCTGACGCGAATAGGACTTCCTTCCAACGAAGGGTGTGTAAGAGGCTAGTCGAATACCTCGTGAAGGAGCACGAATATTGATATTCGATAGAAGGTCATCTTAATGCACATTAGATTGAAAATTTACAAACCACAACTAAATGATTAACCACTAAGTAAACACTATGATTACACTTCCTTGAAATTACCATTCTTTGAAGGTACCTGCTTATTAAATGCGGGTACTGTCTGTTTGTCTATCTGGGTAGCTCCTGTCAAAAATGTATTTATCTGGGTCGTCGTAACATCGTAACAACACTATAATTCCTTACCTCAAGACCATGTTAATTGTTTGTTTGTTTGGTATTGTTAAACTTTCAATTATGTTCCATAATCTCGTCCTCATTGTGTACAATGTAGTACGCACTTTTTGCTACTGCACTGATTACAATCTTCAAAGTTAGGCGCGTGCATGAACGCGTCAATAAACTAAAAAATAAATAACCGGAACGTGCCCGCACCGTCACCTATCAATGTCATCTGTCACCTGTCAATGTCATTGTACTTTTTTGTACACAGCACTGAAGACATAAATATTTAGAATAAATTAGTTTTTAAACTAATTAGTGATTTACAGCTTACATACAAATGCAAAAAACCAAGAAGAAAATACGGTGATGTTTGTGTAAAAGTATGGTGGCTGGAAAACAAAACTTGTCAGTTGAATTTGTGAAATTGTTGGACCGATACCTCGGCTCAATTATTACGATTACTACGATTTCTATCACCACCACAGCACACTAACTTTAGTGTTATTATATTTATAATATCATCACCATCACCATCATCTCAGCCTATTACAGCCCACTGCTGGACGTACGGGAAGGATGCAAAGAGCGCCAAGGAGTACGATCTCCTGATTTGATACAAATGTATCTAGCCATATTCCCGAGTTCGTCGGCCCATCGAGTTGAGAAGCGTCCTACACTACGTTCGCCGAGACGTGGCCTCCACTCCAACAACATAATCAGCCAGAAATTAATCATGAAAACAAGGAGTGTGTGTGACAGAGTTGCGTTATTCTTCAGCCCGCAAACGAGACAGAATGAATGACATCGGAGCTTTCACGGGAGGTTGGCCGTGGTGATCATTAAGTTCATTCTAGTTGTCTCTCATGTCTCAGAATGAATGACATCGGAGCCTTCACGGGAGGTTGGCCGTTGGTGATCAATATGTTCATTCTAGTTGTCTGTCATGTCTCCGAATGACTCCACAGAAACTGCTCTGTACAGAAGCACTGGCCTTTACGATGGAGTGGCCAGTGGGTTTTTGTTCAGTCTGAAGCGTCTCCTCGAGGGATTCCTCCTGAGACGTAACATTATGGCTCTAGTCTTCATGAAGAGTTGACCATGAGACCGATACAATGTTGCACCAGAAATATACTACAAAGGATCTGTAATAGCATAAGGTAAGTTATTAATATTATAAAATTCTTCTAGCGCATCATATGTACCGAGAGAACAATTATTCCTCTTTTCTGTCTCGCAGCAGAATTATAACACTTCCACTTGCTTTCACGAGGGGTTAGCCTGTGGCTTAAAATTTTTGTTATAATATTGCGGGTCTGCAAATCTTATAAGGTTGACCAGAGACCGACTTCATTAATTGAAGTTGAAAATATAGTCGAACACAAAAGTATCAAGACGATACATATCTTCGAATGCCACTGAAAAAAAAAAAAAAGAGAGGAGGGAGAATATGGGTACCGAGACCATGAGGTAATGCCCTCCGTCTTAGTAATTTTTTCAACTTAACACTTTGACTCTAAGGAGGCTATGAAAGAAGCTCCTTTGCCTGCTGATATTGAAGGCTTAAGGAATTCTGAGTCTTGTGTAAACAAGTCATATACTTACCTAGACAATTTCAGTCTTTTTATAAAGATTTTAAGTTTTTAATAATTTCATCAGTTGTTACTATCAAATTGGGCCTTTGGCAACCATTAATGGTACCAAGACAATCTGTTGGTCTCAGATCTGTTTGTCTTATTCTGCCCCATTTATATACATACAAGTCAATGATAAATAGCGCTTTTACAAATTATGGTTTATCTCGGCGTGGACTTCCACAAGTTTTTTACCACAAGTAATTGAGATACTTCTTGATGTTGGCCCAAGAGGGCAAGACTTTATAAAGCATACCATAGAAAACAACCTGTTTACTCCAATAGTTCATGTAGTTATGACTATATTAAGTTTTTTTTTTTTTTTCTCTTATATTTTACTAAAAAGCTTAATTATATAAATAAACATTACTTGATATTGCTAATTGATATCTGTGACTTAAAGATCATTAGTCCACTTGATTCGTGAAGTGCCTTAACGTAAAAGGTCCCAGGTTCGATACTCTGGTCGAATGACCCTGGAGAGATACGAGATACACTGTCTTGTACCTCATAATACAGGGAAGTTGACTCCCTGTTTGGAGACCATGACAAATTGATGTTGGCTGGTGCATGTTTGTATGTTCCTATACAACTGATATGGTATCCCATTTGTGTAACTTATAATATTAGATCTGGTTACAACCGGGTAAACCTTAAATTCTCATAGTATCAAGCTTAATTCTCAAGATTCTATAATAATCTATGAAAGCAATT
The DNA here is from genome assembly GCA_963576865.1 of Anania hortulata. Lineage (NCBI taxonomy): Eukaryota > Metazoa > Arthropoda > Insecta > Lepidoptera > Crambidae > Anania > Anania hortulata. The sequence continues at coordinate 8,728,749 of OY756400.1, forward strand.
AAAATTTAACACTGTTACTGACTTAAGGTTATTATTCTAGCTGATCGCCATGGCTAGTTAGATTATTTCTAGTCTTCATCAAGTGAAATAAAGACACACTCAAGATGAGTGTTACTTACAAATAATGTGAGTGAAGATCACTGTTACAGAAATGGAAAAATAATTCTCCTTGTTATCAACAAGATAAAAATTACCATAATTAAAAACTTTTTTAACTGTAACTGTATGTTATATTCCAATATTTTCAGTCAGTAAAAACCCATGGAAAGATTTATGCAGCTTTATTTACAGGCAAAAATGTCGCACCATAATTGATCCTTATGTACTTGTCATAAGGTCGAAAACCAATTATTTTAATTTTTAAGTAGGTACCTGCTACCTTTGGAAAAGTAAGAGAAATTCAAAACTAGACACAAAGTTCCAATGATAACTTGAATTTCAAATCTGACCTAAATATATTTTTAATATATTTTTGTTATAAACCATATATTTCTAGACATTTTATTATTTGTGAAAATGTTTGGTACCAAAAATTGAAGACAAAGATAAATAATCATCCAATCATTAAATTATCAAGATACTAAAGATAGTAAATAAACTGAATTATCCCAGGTGGATAACAAAGGTTCATATTTAAATAGATGATTATAATAAAATATGATTTATTAAAACATAATTAAAAAATTAAAATTGTATCCATGAAACTATAAACTTCATAAAAAATATACTACTGACTTAAAATTATTATTTAAATTAAGGCATGAATCTTACAATTATAATTGAAGATTGTCAAGTACCTATGTAAGTCTATGTATAAATAATTTTATTAGATATTAAATTACCATGTAAAGCAAAAATGGAGATGATAACTAATGACAGAAAATTTCTAACAACTTAAATGAAAAAAAAAAAAAAAAAAAAAAAAAAAAAAAAAATAATGGATGAGACGATAGAGGCATTGATCAGTGGCAATAATTAAGGCAATGCAGGCAATAAATGTTGCCTTACCTTGTTATTGGACTAAGGCTGTAAGGCTGCTACAAGTATTTTGAGCCGGAGTAAACTTTCTATCTTATCCGATGTGATGTATTGGTAAATTATTACTTATTTAATTATTTTTTTTTATTAGCTTACAAGAATTGACCAGTCATTGAATCTTTTTATAAATAAGTATTCAGACTGTTTCATTAACTTATTAATATCCCCTACCAGGGATCCACACACAAAGTGCAGGAAGTCTCATACTGATTTACAGCCATACAAGTGTAACACATATAACGGTTTTCTAAAAAGATGAGTAAAAATCAATCTTTCTCAGTAAAATAATGTTGAAACTATTGTCAACAAAATAGGATCCCTACTGGAACAATACTAGTAGTATTTGTATATAATTTCCTTATTTATAACATATAATTAATGAAAAATTTGCGATAGTAAACATCCATATTATTTTTTTTAGTTTCCTTTACTTTGGAACTACACCTTGAACAGGAGTTATTAAGAATACCTAAGACTAATTTATTTGCATAAAAAATTGTATTACAGACAATGATAACTTAAAAGGTTACTAGATTTTCTTATTATATAAAATAAAATAAGTATTTTCAGAAGAAATACTAGCTTAACTACCTACTTGCACATCGATAAATTTACCTTGTTAGGTAACCATATACTAAGTATGTACTACATACTACTGGATAAATGAGACGGATATTAATAGTTCAAAGCATTGGCTCCATTTCCATGACAACTTATTAAACTAGCTGTTGCCCCGCGATTTCGTTTGCGTGATCTCTAGTTTATTCGTAAAGAATATACCTACTTAATAGCGCGGGGTATTTATTTAAAACTTTATTGCACAAACTTAAAAGTGTACAACAGGTGGATTATCAGTCTCAGTCCCAGCAAATCTATAAATTCATAAAGACTTACAGTTTTAACAAAAATAAAAGAGAATTGCAATTTAAGCAAAATTTGCTATTTTCGATTTTATAGAATTCCTACACATTTTTTGGCCCACCTGTATGGTATAAAATAGGTACAGGTTTGTGTCATCAAATGGGATGGGACTGTATCAATATACATGGTTGTATTAGCATACGGGGTTATATCATCATACAGGGTTGTATTATCATACAGGGTGTATCATCATACAGGATGTATCATCACACAAGGTGTATCATCATACAGGATTGTATCGATATACAGGGTTGTATCGATATACAGGGTTGTATCGATATACAGGGTTGTATCGATATACAGGGTTGGTTGATTAATTCCAATGAATTAATCAAACAACTATATCCTTGTTAGATAAAACTTGAATTAAGCATCTACCAATAGATAGTTAATAAAATAAAGTTTTATCATGTGCGAAGACTTTAGCAAATCATATAAATGATCATAATAAATGTTTATATTGCTTTGTCGACACAACTTTCCTCTTTGAACATCTACATTGTACACAATGAGGACGAGATTATGGAACATAATTTATATGATCGGACTAACTTACCTAGTGACGTCCGATCCTCAATTATGTGAAGTAATCTCGTCCTCATCCTATCCCCAGCCCGACCCAGTTAGTATGTATTTATCAATCCTTAAAGTACAAAAAAGATTATATGCTATAAATACCTACATACTACTTAGTTTCCCTTATTTTTGAAAGTTGTGTCCAGTTTTATCCTTTGAAATAATGACATTGACAGGTGACAGATGACATTGATAGGTGACGGTGCGGGCACGTTCCGGTTATTTATTTTTTAGTTTATTGACGCGTTCATGCACGCGCCTAACTTTGAAGATTGTAATCAGTGCAGTAGCAAAAAGTGCGTACTACATTGTACACAATGAGGACGAGATTACTTCACATAATTGAGGATCGGACGTCACTAGGTAAGTTAGTCCGATCATATAAATTATCCATAAGCCGTCGTCGATATAATGTTAATTATATTTCAACGCTTCATTCTTCAGATATAAAGTCACAACGTAGTCCTTTTAGCCTACAAGGCAACTTCGCACGTAAATAATTATTTATTTTTTAAATATAAGAAACCTAATTTCTAAACTGTTAACGTTTTATGCCTTTGCCATCTACCCCCACCGCCCGTTACCGGCGCAGTGGCATCAGTCGATCGGCTCGACTCGTCATTCTTTTTCCGTGCGAGGCAACGTCAACACGTACCTTACAACTTTGCCGTTATTCTACCCTCTTTAAAAAAAAAAAAAAAAATAGATACTAGAATGCCGAAACGAAGTTCAAGTGAAAAAATTGAAATTTATCAGGCGAAAATAAGAAAATTGCAGCAGAAACAAATTGAAAAGAACCAACGCCGCCGTCGAATCGTCGTTTTCTCTGACACTTCACAATCGGAAAACTCAGGTAAGCTAACTTTTTATAATAAGTGAAGTGAAATAGTTTGTCGGTAGTCATTATTTCTTTCCTGGGGGTTGGCCGTGAGTCAACACGAAGGAAAACTATGCCGGGGGGTTGGCCGCGAGTCAACACGAAGGTTATATTGTCTGACGGTTAACCGCGAGCTAACCATTAGACTTTTAGTCGTAGTGAAAGCACTATTTGACTAAGCCGTTTGTTTTTTGTCTTTACAGACACCGAAGTGATGACAAGCAACGACACAACGGAGCAGAACATATGCTTAAACGAATCTGCGTTAAACGCATCACAGCCGCAGGATGAGGTAGAATCACCGCTAGACATCGAGCTGCCCCTCGATCCAGAAAAGCCGTCCGAAGCCGTACAGCTGGTTATGCCAGACGCAACGGTACCAGACGAAGCTGTTCCAGAACTGGATGCTGAATTCTTGTCTGCCCTAGGCGATACTGCCGACGAGCAACCCAAATATGGAGAAAAAATACACCACGATTTAGCTCAGAGATGGCTTCCCCTCTTGCGTCGTGGCATACCAAAAGAACAAAAAGAAAGTCTCCTTAAAGATTATTTGATTCCAGAGAATTGCAAATTACTCAGAGCTCCGATTTTGAATCCTGAAATATCGGCGGCTATTACAGACGCGGCCAGAACGCGCGACAAGAAATTAGAGAGTGCCCAACAACAGTTAGGCCTCGGCATTACTGCCATAAATAAGGCCATGACTCTTATAATCACAGGCGACGACAAACAGACAAAGGTTAGAGCAATAAAAATGCTATCCGACGGAAGTCGCATTTTATCAGACCTCCATCATATAGAGACTCAAACTAGAATCAAACTGATTACGCCAAATTTAGATAAAACCTTTCTGAACATTATCCAAGATGTAGAAAGAGATGAGTTTCTCTTCGGAAGCAAATTATCTGAAAAGATAAAAGCCTCAAAAACAATTGAGAAACAGGGGCTACAGATCAAGAAAGCCACTGCAACTCCGAAAGCCCCAACACCCTCTACGTCACAAGCGCCGGCTCGGTCACGCTACCAGGGAAACTGGACAGCCCCTTCTCGCTACCCACAGTCGTCGAACAGGGGGGGCAGAGGAGGGGCACAGAAGAACCAGTCGTCGTCGAACTACAAGGGGACTCCTCCGCAGCAGAACAAGCCTTCAACGCAGGCCAAGCCGCGTGCTCCTCCACGTCAGTGACTGAGGTACAACATGCAGGCAGACTGCAATATTTTTTTAACTGTTGGCTACGCCTTACAAAAAATCCAGTAATTCTAAGTTGGATTAAACATGGTTTTTCGGTGCCTTTTGCTAAGCAACCCAGACAATCCATCGTCCCTAATAATACTTTTTCACCTAAGGAAAAACATGAAATGTCCGAAGCGATAAAAAAGTTACTAGATTTAGGCGCAATAGTTCCATGCGAACCATGTGATGGTCAGTTTATTTCAAAAATTTTCTTAGCCCCGAAGTCCAATGGTGGCAAGAGGTTTATACTAAATCTCAAGCCACTCAATAGATTCATACATAAAAGTCATTTTAAGATGGAGGACTATAGAACAGCCTCTAAGCTCCTACCTAAACTAGGTTACACTGCAACAATAGACTTAAAAGAAGCCTATTTGCTCGTACCTATATCAGAGACGGGACCGAGACCGAAAATTCTTAAGATTTGTGTTTGAGCACGAAAACGGAAAAAACACAACATATGAGTTTACAGCTATGCCGTACGGTCTTTCTGTAGCACCTCGGACCTTCACCAAACTGATGAAAGAAGTCATGACCTTTTTAAGATCACAAGGTTATACTTCAGTTATTTACCTTGATGATATTCTTTGTCTCGGAAATGGTTATCTGGATTGTTTGCAAAATGTAACGGAAACACTGCGTTTGTTACAATGTTTAGGTTTCGTAATCAACTTCGAAAAGAGTTCTTTGCAACCTAACCATTCGTGCCGTTTCCTAGGATTCATATTTAATTCCATTGACATGTCCATCTCGTTGCCCAATGACAAACGAGACCATATCGCATTGTTAGTAAAAAAGTTCATTTCATTACCTACATGTTCCATCAGAGACTTTGCCCAATTAATAGGAACATTAGTAGCTGCATGTCCAGCCACACGTTACGGATGGCTTTATACAAAGTCTTTAGAAAGACTGAAATTCTTAGAACTCAAACAATATGGTGATTATGACGCTAAAATTGAACTGTCAGAGGACATTTTACCGGACCTAAAATGGTGGACTGAAAATATAATTTCAACAAGTAATAGAATTGATTCATTAAATTACGATTTTGAAATTTACACCGACGCGTCACGAACCGGTTGGGGCGCGTATTGCAATAAAAGACGCGTAAACGGTGGATGGACAGACAGTGAAAAAGAATTCCATATCAATTACCTGGAATTGTTAGCAATCTTTTTAGCCTTAAAATGTTTTGTAGCCGAAAAATCGAATATTACTGTATTGTTACGCGTGGACAACACTACAGCAATAAGCTACATTAATAGAATGGGTGGGATACCATTCCCTCATCTCAATGATTTGGCTAGAATTATTTGGCAATGGTGCGAGCAGCGGGGTTTATGGCTGTCGGCTTCCTATATTAACACAAAAGATAATAAGGAAGCAGACGAAGAATCTAGAAGGAACCCTGACATTGAATGGAACTTATCAAGCGAAGCTTTCCAAATTATTACCGACGTTTTTGGGACTCCAGAAATTGACTTGTTCGCTTCCCGCACCAATGCTAAGTGTGAAACTTACGTCTCGTGGAAGCAAGATCCCGACGCTATTGCTGTGGACGCGTTTACCCTAAATTGGGAACAATGGTACTTTTACGCTTTCCCACCATTCCCTTTAATTTTGAAGTGTGTTCAAAAAATTAACCATGAAAGAGCGTCTGGGATATTGGTTTTTCCATTTTGGCCTTCTCAACCCTGGTTTCCTCTCCTGAAGAGTTTACTAGTATCCGACATAGTATACCTTGACTCTTCTTATGCTTTGTCCAATTCGTGTTTCAGAACTCATCACAAGTTCCTCAGACAGAATACCCTGGCTGTTGCGAAGCTCTCCGGCTTGCGCTCCTCAGAAGAGGAACTCCAGAATCGGCCTTAAATTTAATGATAGCATCCTTATCTAAAAGCACAATAGCTCAATACAATGTTACATATAAAATTTGGTGGTTGTTCTGTAAAGATAACAATCTTAATGTTTACGATTACCTTCCTAATTCAGTTCTGAAATTTTTAACGGATCAATTTAATAAAGGATCTGCGTATGGCACACTGAACAGCCATCGCTCAGCACTCTCCCTCCTGTTAGGAGGCGAAGTAGGTGCTGACGAACAAATTAAAAGACTATTAAAAGGCGCGTTCAAGTCAAGACCTGCCGCTCCTAAATACGTGAGAACATGGGATCCTAAAATAGTTTTAGACCATATTGCAAGTTTTGGTCCGAATAAAAATCTTTCGGTCAAGAAAATAACCCAGAAATTAGTGGTATTACTCACTTTATGTACGGGCCATAGAGCGCAAACACTGTCCCTCATAAAAGTGAGTAATATTACAAAATGCACAAATGGTATTAAGATTGTTATCTCCGATGTAATCAAAACCTCTGCTCCGGGGCGAGAGCAGCCAATTTTGTTTCTACCGTATTTTGAACCAAACAAAGATATTTGTCCAGCCACCACTTTAGATGATTATTTAGCAATCACAAAAAACTTAAGATCCGAGGGCTCAGATTTTCTATTATTAACCATAAAATCCCCACACAAAGTAGCCTGTACCCAAACTATCAGTCGTTGGGTAAAGCAGACACTAGGCGAAAGCGGCGTGGATGTGTCGGTGTTTAGTGCTCATAGCACGAGACACGCATCCACCTCAGCTGCTAAATCCGCAGGCGTCTCTTTGGATGTGATCCGCAAAACGGCTGGCTGGACAAAAACATCCGAAGCTTTTGCAAAATTTTACCATCGACCAATCCTTGACGATGGTATTTTTGCAAGAGCAGTGTTAGATCAATAATAACTTTAAGAATAATTGTTAAATTTATTATAATAAATACTGCTGATTCAGAAAAAGTCGTTTCTCATTAGATAGAAGACAAAACTTTAAACTCTAAATATCTACGTTGTGACTTTATATCTGAAGAATGAAGCGTTGAAATATAATAGATGATCAAACGAACTTCAAGAATGAAGTTCGATCACTATTATATGAATACGCTTCATTCGAAGATATAAAGACCCTCCCTCCCTAACCCTTACATAAAGTTTTGTCAGCGGTCTCTAAAGAATGACGAGTCGAGCCGATCGACTGATGCCACTGCGCCGGTAACGGGCGGTGGGGGTAGATGGCAAAGGCATAAAACGTTAACAGTTTAGAAATTAGGTTTCTTATATTTAAAAAATAAATAATTATTTACGTGCGAAGTTGCCTTGTAGGCTAAAAGGACTACGTTGTGACTTTATATCTTCGAATGAAGCGTATTCATATAATAGTGATCGAACTTCATTCTTGAAGTTCGTTTGATCATCTATTTTATAAAAGGCGAAAATTTATTAAGATTTTAATGTTGCTGTAAAGTTGTCGTGTATTAACAGTAGATTACGTACGGCACTTCAGAAATATGTAAGAGTTCATATTCACTAAGAAAAATTCACGTTGCGTATTAAACCATTGATTCGTACCTATTTGTAACAATCCGTTTATCACATATATTCTTTTAACTCTATCCTATCCGTAAATAGATAGCTCGTTTTTCTCTGGGGTCCCATTAATTTTGTCGTAAAAAGCTGGGCACCCACTATTTCATGTAACTAAGCCGTAATGACTGGTCATAAATAGGACTACGTCCAAACACATACTATATTTCAGTCGGCTTAAGGCCGTTAAAGCCTTACTTACAAAAGCAACTGGATTTACCAAATAAACTCGTAAGATCTAGTGTTTGCGTTGTTTAAATTACTTAATAAATGTGAGCAGAAATGATCAGGATATTAACAGAAATAATCTTAACCGAAGAATACTTAAATGAAATGAAATTAATTATATTTAACTTATTTACTGGATATAGCTCGTATGCAAAAAATAAAATTTCAGTGTAGGTAGTTTATAATTTATGTTTTTACCTTATGCAAGATATCTTTACCATTTCTCTAGATTGAACAAGATTTTTTCGATTAAAGAGCTGTTGATTTTACTTGCACTTTGTGGTTACGTGTTGTAAGAAAAGCTAATAATAAATATCAGGTCAGAAGTAAAAGGTTACAGGTTCACAGAAACACAATAAAATGTTCAACTCTTGTTGCACCCAGCAAGAAACAGTAGGTGGAAACCCACACAGTGGCTTACTTACAAAAGAGACTAACCGAGAAAAGTATCAAGACCTAATTAATAAGAACAAACTGAGAAAGACATCACAAAGGTACAGCAAACATGGCACATTTACGATCTATTTTTACATTATAAATGATGTTAAGGTGACGAACATTTTACAGGTTACAAATCAATATCAACGGTGAACTAAAAGACATAATGACATTTCAATTTAATGCATTTATTATTACCTATAATAATAAGGTTCCGATTTTATTTGTACTGTTAGATAGAAAATCATTTTTTTTATTGAGAGCATCATTCACGTCAATCGAAACCCTGCTTGCCGCAGCATATCGGTAAATTTAACAGTTCGGTGATCCGCATTTTAGAAAAGAAATGTGTTAAGCTGGCTGGTATTCTGAATAAAATATATAGTTTGTAGAACAAGTTTATCGTTACAAGTGCCTAGTTGTTTTAATAATTAACACCACAAAATTATCATCAGAAGCAAACGTTAATACCAAAATAACATCAAAGTGCCGTTGCCAGGCCAAATTAAGAGTCGTTAGGTACTCATCGATGCACAGAGAAAACCACTGAGCCTACTTCTTGAAATTTTAATGATGTTTTCCCCCTACTAGATACATTGAGATAGATTAGTATAAACATAAAACATTTACAAATGCAAGAATATTATAAATATTTTCAACTCGATTTAGCACAACAAATTCCAAAATTCGATTTAGGGTCAAGCAATGACTTTATAAACAAAGTTTTTGTTAAATTTGGATTATTTTTGGGTCGTTTTATTAACAACCTCTTTCATCAAGGTGTCAATATTAAAGCGGAATTTCAAAATTCACCTCTACATACTAAAATAACATAACGGTTTGTAAAATATGGTCCCATAGCCCATAGTAAAATTGTTGTCTCGAGCAATTACTTAAATTATTATGATGAATGAATTACTTTTTAAAAGGAAGATAACTAATAAAATAAGATCATAAATTAAACGTTATACCTAATACAACGTCGTCACTGACAGAATATAAAATGTCTTAGCTTTGCCGGCAAAAGTAATAAATTAAATTTTACTTTCCAATTTAAAGGCAAAAGACTAAAGAACTAGAATAAAATGTTAAAATTGTAAAGATGAAAGCATTTTCTTGTGTGGCTCCCAATAAAATATAATCCTAACTACTAGGTAGATTTATCCACAGCAAAATGAAGCTATTAGAGTTGACGTTTGTATTAGGTGGGACATTTAAAATAAAACCATTGAGTATGCGGCTGTATTTTGCGTTGAAACACAGACAAAATGTTTAAGCAAGATTATAATATGAATGAAAAGGATTCCTTTTGACTCATCAATCCCTATAGTACTTGTATTAGCAAAGCTAGATAGATACCTTGAAGAAGTGATCTATCTATTCATTACTTAATATAAAATCAATCATTTACTGTACCTACGTGACAGTTTATAAATCTTTTTGATTATAAAAACTATATCTGTCCAACTTTTTTCTATTTCACTTCTTAATGCACAAATAAGACAGTAAAAGATACATTTTATGAAATTGAATAACAAAAACTAACCCTAAAAATAAAAAATATAAATATGTACAAAAATATTTACAAGTAAAAAATGTGTCCCAAATCGCTGTCCAATGATCGGGGCATGGTGCCAAGAAGGCTGGCCGCATTTCCACGCTGGATGGCCAAACTGATACGTTGACCAAGAAATGCGCCAGCCCTCCGGTCGCCCGTACAGTCAATCAGCCGCTTGGCTAACTGACTGTACAGTCGATGTGCGCTAGGTCCCCACGGCCCGAGCGTCTCGACCCCAAACGGCTCAAATATGTAGGAACTACTGAGACCTACATATTTGCGACGCTTAAGGTCCTCCGCTGATGCAGCAGCAAAGCCAGCCCCTGACGAGGTACGTGAAAGATGAGATATTCATATATTTCACTTCTATATTATTAATGTACATATAATTTTATAAATTAAGTTATGTAATGTAACCAGTTTACTTATTTTATTAATAAATTTTCATTCAGCGAAATGCTAACACAACATTAATTTGATATTCATTGGAACAAAATACATTTACAAGGAGGAAGTTCTCCTAACTTCATTAAGTGGTATTCGACGATTCGCGGATAAATTTTGAATTTTGCGACTTAATGTTGTTCCTTTGAACCAGGGCAAATTGGGAAGATTGGTAACGATTACAATTTCAAATAATTTTAATTAGAATCTATCTACTTGGTGTAGATAAAATTTAAATAAAAAAATAACTTAGAAAATTTAAGTTGAGTTAAGTTTAAGTTTTATACTATCTTAAATGAGTAGCATGTAACTAATTGCAAAAACAAAGTTTGATAATATTTTTCCAATACACTTTAAATATGATTATTAATAGAAGCATATTGCTTATATTAATAATCATATTACACATACACTTTAAATATATTTAAAGTGTGAGTGTGTGCATCAATAAGGTAGATACAGTTAAATAAGTTTGCGGTGTACCAGTTACTGTGTAAATCGTTTTCGTTGTCGTCGTCTTCTTGTCATCATCGTCCGTCCACCAATCACAGCTATATAATGTGTTCAACACGCGTCTTGTGCATTCGCAGTAAAGAGAGCACGTGTGTTTAATAGTCATAATTATAGCTGTGTTTGACGTAGGTTGCCCGTATTTGTTTATTAAAACTTCACAGCACAGGTACAATTGGCGGGCTTAATGCTGTACAAGTCAACAATTTGTAATGCAGATAATCAAGTCAGTGGCTGAGTATAAAGTATCCTACATAATTAAAAAGTCAAATAAGTAGTACTAATAAATATTATACACATTTACATATATGTCCTCGACTGTGTAAACATTCTAGTTTTTTATGTAAGTGGCCATACATTTTTACCAGATTTTTCTGATTTTATAACTAATCAAAGTTAACGATTGTATAAAATGAGTTGAATGCCATAATGTACAAGTTAACTACAACCATTTATTTTCATTAATGTATGGGTTACAAGTGGTAAATAGTTCAAAAGAAACTGCATCACATGCACCCAGCTAGAGCATATCGGCATAACTAAGTATCTATATAACTATCTACGTACCTTTAGAATTTTCTGTATCAGATTGTTATTTTAATAACCATTCTTTGACTGTTAATTTAAGTTATTTCTGATTACCTAATAAAAGCATTAGATTTCTAAGCTATATTCTAAAACGAAATATTGATTATTTGTACAATAAAATGTAAACTAAAAACATCTATCCGAGGCTTGGAACTACTTGTGAAATGTAATCTGACATGCTACTCGTAGTAGGTAGGTACTTATTTGAAAACTATTTCTCAGTGACCGACTAAGGACTGGCACCAAGCCGAAGTATTTAGCCCTCCACCTGTTGGCCGGACACCTGCGAACCTACAATGTAGGTATTGTGCTCAACTTGGCTTAACTCCGATTTCTCAATACCTACGCTAGAAATTGTATAATAAATTGAACTGTCAGTTCGTTAGACAGCGCTGTAGCTCCACTAGTATTGCCCTAAGCCAGAACTCCCCAGATAAAAATGTTCCACAATCTGTTCAGATTAGATCCGATTTCTTATTACGTCCGTGGAAGCAATGTTTTAAAAATTTGACGTGTGAATTAAAAGTATTAAGTGTAAAACTTTACCAGAGGGTAATTAAAGTTTCAAAGAATGTGCACGAGCACAATTTGTACGCAGTATTGAACTTTTAGAGTGCTGCATAGAATCGCAAACAAAAATGCACGAATCTCTAAAAATTGAAAAGACAACTTTACAAGTCTTAGCAAGCTGAAACCTAAAAGAGTCTATTCAAAATTTGAAGTATTCAACCCCTTTGACTATCACGGAGATAACGACGTGAGTGCTGCAGGGGGTTTAAAAAGATCAGTCTGCAAATAGAACGAAGTGTGTTTCCTTGTTTCGATCCAAATACTCGAGTGCCGAGTGGACGGTCGAATGTAACATAAAATGAATGTCCATAAGTGGGACAACATGCCAGGGTTATTTTATTTCCGACCCAGACCAAATTAGGAGCAGTCGTAAGATAAGGAACGAAGATCCCCATTTGGCAGCCCCGCGGTGATTCCATCAAACGCTGGTTAAATCTCGACTAATTAAACGTCTAACCAAAAATCCTTTTTAGATGAATATTGCTTGTATTTTTCAAGTAAACCACTTTATATTTTAAAACCGTAACCCACATGCACTCAACAAAACTTTAAAGCGTATATAGCGCTTATTTAAAAACTTTAAATGGAAACACGACAAAACATAAAATTACAAAAAGCTTGCACCTGACTGCATTCCCATTCAACTTTATATTTTCCGTCCTTGTCTGACGGGTGAAGAAGAGTAGGACGCGATAGGGTGTGCATTGATTCAACACGGCGGGACAAGCGCGGTGTTGAGGTTCCGTCGCTATGGTGACAATGCAATCGTCACGTCTAACGTGCTTCCCGCTTCCTGTTTAAAATGAATACTGATAGCGTTGCGCCATAGACGGAGGCATACTAAATGCAAAACTTTGCGCTTCAAAAAACACATGTTTGAGTTACGAGTTTTTCTTAAAAGGTCATAGGGTTGTTTGCTAGGGACGCTTTTGTATTTACAAAACAACTTTTGCAAGCAACAAAGCCTTTGTATTTTATTCTGCACCCTTTATTTGACATTCATGCGGTATTCCAATGAGCTAATATTAGGTTAATGTTTTAGTAATTGAGTCAATAGTGGAATATTGAAATTAGAGAATAATTATAAACCATTTTGGAATTTATACTTAACATAGGTAAGCATTTAGCAGACAGAGGCTTGCCAAATTTGAAATATTTAGCTACTAACAGTGAAATCATTTTTCCCACGTAGTTTATTGAAAAAAAAAACATATCAATAATTTTTACCTTCTGTAAGAAAAAAGTTGTTATTTTTAACTTCAGCTTTATAACAATAAACAATGGCCGTAGCGCAATCAGCAGAACAAGAATAGATTTTTATTAAATTAAGGCCGCTTGCTTTTGTTGCTGACCGTCCAAACTACAAACACATGTCACGCAACAGTAGATTTAATATTCATAGCTAGCATGAGTCACCCGATTGTTTTGCTTCTGATATAAACATGGCAGAAAGCATGAGGATAAAAACTCATTGCCAAATCGAGGACACCATGTCTGGACATGGAAATTAAATAACATTACCAATCTTATTCTAAAAACGAATGTGTAATGAAATAGACACTTAAGAATGGACACCAAGGAATTTGTTTTGTGTCCATCACAGCTCCGTAGCTAAGATGTTCAAGTATACCAAATGGTGTAAAAAAATATGTGACCCAGTTGATTGTACCGAGTAAGAAAGGAAAAGTTAAGAATGGCAAAACGACATTCTTAAACTCAAAATGGGCAATGAGGTCAATGTACAGACTTTAGGGCATGATATATTAAAGGTACTTCGTAATGAATCACAACAGCAGAATTGCAGAAGCACATTGTCGTATAAATGTCACATCTACCGATGATAAATTTTAAATATATGTATAAGTTAAAATATTTGCTTCATTTTGTGTTATGTTGATAGAAAACCTAATAATTCACATCTCAGGGCGTTTCACACATGAAGATCGCTACTCTATACAACAGAATGTTAAGTACCTGCATGTTTCTGGCAATTACCGATAAGCTTTAAAGAATGTATAAAAAAAAACAAGGTCACTGTCAGCCATTTCGATAAGTTAACACGGCGGGATGGAAATAACAACTTTTGTAATACCAAAAGACCAAAAAATTTTATATTAAAACTACTCCTTCACAGTGTTTCACGTAACTTGTATTTTTCTAGTCATTATTAGAAAGATTCCAGTCAGTCCAGAGACTCCTATTGTAAACTATTTCGTTACTGTAAGTCAACAAAAAAATCTAAATCACATGAAACGTATTAATACTCTGTACCTACTTACAACAGTTAACTTGCATTTTATGATGTGAATACTACCAACAATAAAACTACTATTGGCCAACTACTTGCAACATCACATCGTAATTTTAATTAAAGCAACTTTAAATAAACAGGTAATTTTATTCCTATATCCTAGCTACCTATTATCTCCAGGTTACGAGCCTCTATCGAATAAAATCCTCTTTACGTTATTTTACTAAAACTTAACTATAGGCTTTGTTTTTTCTCTATGGATTTTCACTTATAGACAATAATGCTTAGGTACTGTTCAGAGTTCACAGTTCGGCCCCAGATTAGTAAAAACAGCGCACTACCAACCAAACTATCAAGTACTACATATCGCATCGGCGACGATTGCGATCATTTCTCAAATTGACAAATCGCTTCGTGACTGTCCGCCATTGTTTTTTCATCGCCGCAAGTGTTACGAGAAGTTTCAATATATCACTGGGAAGAAGAATACGTGATTTGTTTTTGTGTTTTGGCTTTTATGATCGGTCTAAGTGGTTAATAGCGTCATTGCTACATGGATAACATTCAAGAATCACAGCAAAACATTTTTATAAATAGAAAATTCATTAAAAACATACCCGTTTACTGTAATATTCTACATACTTTATATGACTCTAAAGCTCAATTTGATTAACCAAGAATTATAGAGCAAAAATGTTAATATAATTTTATGTATAACACAACAGTGGTTCAACGTTGTGTACTATATTAAGATAGTATCAACAATAACCTTGACGAAACGTACAAAACCCATCGTCAAGGGTATTACGTAAGCTCCGAACAGGTTATCCGTAGGCAAGCAATTTCGTGGTGACCCTAAGTTAGCGTCGCACGCGCACCTCACCCAGGGCTGTGACGAACCGGAAAAGCCGGCGTTTGTAATGCGGACGACACAACCACGAATATGGCAAGGATGTAGACATACATACTCGGAAAATAAGACAATAAAATATTTAACGTACTTTACATACCTAAGCTCTTTCTCGCTTAAATCTTTTTAAGTAAGGCAAAGTGCTAGTATTATAGAACTAATAGTAATTAAGTTTTTTTTTAAGTTAACATTTGATTTTAAAAACACTTTGTGGTTCACATTTTTCTTGTAACCTACCTAGGTAGAACCTAATCAGTAATATAGATCGGTAAATGATTGTTTTTTCTTAATTTTTATTTTTATTATTTCACAAAACTTTAAAAAGTGTACAATAGGTGGACTTAATGCTAAAAGCATTCTTAGCCCTGTACCAGCCAGCCTTAGGGTCATGGAGAAAAAAAATGCAATTTGCAAGCTTTTTATAAATCAGTAAAATACCTATTTTACTAGGCACGAAACATTTTATCTTCTTGATAATTATATAGGAAATTGCTACAAATTTTCTAAATTCTACTTTTTTTTTTGGTTGTTTATATTTTTTGAATCTACGAGAGTACGAGTATGAACGCACCCTAAAGAGAGCCACAATCCTCGAATGTTAAGGCTTAATACGACGAGTCTGCCGACGAGTAGGTATTGGGCAAGAAGACGTGCAAGCAATGCAGGCATTCGCACGAAGTGAGTACTTGAATGGAAGCTTACTTTGAACTGTAAGGCAAAATTCTTAGTAAGTGCATAAAATTATTATAAAAAGTCATTTTATGAACCATTATAACAATATTTAAACTTTAAAACCTCTATTAATTAACCTCATTTGTATTACTACATTATTTCAGTTAACAGGTTAAGTAGGTATCTTCTACATATATTATCTGATTAAATCTCGATTTGCGACCGAGAGACATAAACCAAACACTAAACGTTTCTTATCGCCAATAAATTAGCAACAATGGATGAATAAATACAGTCATTGGACTAATTCGCTCAATCACTAGTAGCCCATTCGTTATTTTGAAATCTCAAATGCATACGAGTATACTACTCAAAAATAATAAAAAATGTGTTGAATATGAGAATGCCTGCATTGCTGAAGCTTTTTTACACTTTTCAAAATTCCAGCTACATTGATCCGTAACATTTGTTGAGTGAATAGAATAGTTCTTGAAACCTATACATCGTTATATATTCGAGTAGTAATAAAATTGCGCACTGTTCAAACAGGCTCTATTTTAGTACTGTACTGTACTGTACTGTTTAGTGCTTTTGGGTGTAAAAATCGAATACGCATAGTTTCAGGCGAACTAAAATGTAACATTTTAATAAACTAGTTTTCAGGTTTCGATCCGGAATTTTTATTTCACCGGTATTTTATATTTTTTTGTTACTCAAACGATTAATAATATCTTCCACAATGAAAAACCTGAATGACTTATTAGATTGTAAAGTATCTGAGTTGTAAAATGAATGCACACTTCAAATAAACTATTGCAGCAGCAATTATTGAAGATAGATTTTTAAAATAAGTATTTAGTGTAAGAGTTAAGCTGGTTTTTCGCTAAGAAATATACCTATATTATATCTTGAGACATAAATTTCTATCGCTCATCGTAGTTTTGAATTTCCATTCAAGGTGTGTTTACAAGGGTGTTTACACCCAGATAATATTATGTATATTTAACATTACAAACCTCTCGGACTAAAATATATCTCGGGCTCAATATTATATCCCACAGTACACAGCTAAACGCGGTAGTGTGACCTAAACTACGTCGTGATAGTTGAGTTGAGGCCAGTGCCTGCAGTGAGTGAGTGATTAGTGTGTAATATAGGCTTACATTCAGATCCAGTTTCACCGAAGTTTTTGATCAAATAATTTTAGAGGTATGTATTGAAATGATGATTATTTTAATCAAAATGAGATAGGTAATATTTAATGTACATGATAATTTTGTTTGTTGATTAATTTGGATGTGTGTTTGTTTACATGTGCACACCGATACAATTTCCGGTAAAACGTAATTGAATCTGACTACGATACTGAATATCTGTACGACTGCAACATTTATTCTGCTCTGCGAAAAAATTATTCCATTTTGTTTGAATGCGAACTATGCAAGTACTTCAATATTTGTCTGTCTATCTCATCCTCAAGGCAGATGTCAATAACTATTAGACATTTTTATTGGTGATTTGTTTCTAATAATAAACTTAACACCAAACGGACCATTACATATACTAAAAAACATATGATATTTTTCATTGAAGGCAGATAAATAAAAAAAGGAAGTAACTCTGTAGTCGACTGTACCGCCTACTCGAGTCGATTGGACTCACTCATGAATAGGAACGGTGCGGGCAGGTGTTTATTAAAATTCGCACTGTGACAATGCGCTGGGCCGAATTTACTTTGCGATGGCATTGGCTGCGTATTGAGTACGCAAAAAGTTTGCGATAAGCGCTGGCTTCATAACTAGGTAGATCTACAAAAAATCTACGACAAAACGGTTTAGTTAATCCAATGAGCAAATTATCAGGCTGTAAAAATACTAATTTACTAATACTAAATAACTTACACAAGCACTATAGAAATTAGAATCAAACCTATGTAGGTATAGATTATTGTAAGTCATAGATGGAAAGAAAAACCTCTGTTTCGAAAAAATCGAGTGGTTACAACACAATAAGTAGATCTTTGTGCGTTGTTCTTGTTTTAGCCCTTCCATCTTACTTGTCACAGTTACCAAACACGCATAATTTTTAGAGTCCCTTACAAAACTTTTGGTCATATATGAAGATTGAGTCTCCACCATCTCATCTCAACGAACGGCTTCTTCAATAATACCTACCAACGTACGAAGATGTACAACGGAAATGTATATCTAAATGAAATAGGTCGCATTTTAAAGGAAGTTCTTCGCTTTAAGTGTACATTGAGGGCTGTGGAGCTGTCAATGTACGCGTAAGAGGTCTCACCAGACTCTTACACGATGAGATCTGAGGTCCAAGTTACAAGAAAAGTGATAAAAATTACAAGGTTAGGTCAATATGAGGGTTAAAAAGAGAACACCAAGTTAGTTTTAGAAGTTTAAATATATTATTATTTTTTTGCAGAAAATGGAATTCTATTTTTAAGCGAACTAAATGAAAGACACTGCTTTTATATTAAATTACTCCAACCCAAATAACAATTTGTATCTCAACATAAAAACGCCGTAAATGGCGGGTTTATTATAAAAATCAAACAAAAGTAGAGCCTAAAAGACTAACAATGTGAAAATAAATAGGTCAGATTTAACTACATACTTCTGTTACTGCTAGTTAAGCTCTCGCGTTACCTAGAATCCATTAAAATATTTCAGCTAAACGAGGACCATAAAAGACTCAGCTAATGGCGTGGATTGACATATTTTTTATTATCAATACGACACAAAATTAATCGTTAAGCGCGAAAGCTTCTATTGCAGCTGGAAGCTTGCCAGCAGTAGATCGTAAACTGCTAAAAATGTCGTGGCATACACCAAACTTTAAACTTAAATCAGGAATGCTACGACTTACCAAGTTTTGCTCGTATTCGATTGTTCTAGGGCAAAATACTTTGATTTAATCCTTTTACTGATCCACTTGAATGTGACACATTTTATCTGACTACTGTTCATACAATATTGGGTTTTTGAGTTCAGAAAGACACTCTTTTACATTGTGTTTTGAAACATTAAATAAAATTCCAAGTCGCATACGAAATCCTGAAAATCGCATACAATTTTCTAGGAATCCATTTATGTATCTCTTTCTCTAGAAGTGTAGGAAATGAGACATTTGTCAAATCTTGAACTGTCTAACTGGAGCCGATTTTTCCATGGTCAAATAAATTTATTTGACGATTAAAATTGACGTTTTGACACAATTTCTATACGAAAACTGTCAAATGTCAAACTTATTCTTCAATTATACATAAATATGGGGTAGATTTATCCTAAACAATAATTCGCGAGCTATCTGCTAGATATCCCGTAATAAACCAAGGGATACGGATATATATTATTTAAGTACTTTTTTAAATAGTCACAAGTGACTGAGTTTGTAGCGCAATTTCTTCTCATCACCAGCTGTTATGTAGCCTTGAAGCGGTGGTAGGGCAAAGCTATATTTTTGGGACGTGCTTATAAAGGCCCGGAACAGGGCCTATATACTGAATAAATGAGTATTATTATTGAATCATAATTTTCCGGAAATTAAAAAATAAGTTTCTTTAAATATGTGGGTTTTTCCTGTAGGAAATAAACTGGAGCGTAACCTACATGTTTGCATCGTAACAGATAAGTGCTTAGGAACTCCTTCAAATTCGCGACGGCCAAAGAACCGTTAGGAAATGTGTCATGAAATAAACGATTAGGGAGCCTTACATATTTTCTTATAACAGTATTACTTCTACCTAGTTTTAATTTTTCTAGAGTTTTACGTACAAGCTATAACGCATAAGTACTGTTTAGCATTCATGGTAAGGCCACAAAGCTTAAGTAATGCTTTATTTATTCTATATAACCAGACTCAAACTTTCTTGGTACCTTCATAAATACGTTTTATTCAAAAATAAAATAGCACAATGGTAAAATGAGAGCGGTGCGTAACGCGATTGAACGTAACGCTATTGAAAAATCGGTACATTGCATTCAAGTATTTGAATGGTATCGGACGTACATAAATGCTATCTAAGCGCACGTTTAAGTAATTTTGTAAATGCCGTCTATTGATAGTAAGTTTGATAGCTGTTTAGTTAGACGTCTTTTCATTTACAATAGAAGGTAAGAGATGAATGGTCTTAAAATATTTGCAACTAAAATAAAAGAAGCGACTCCTCCGTCACTTAGACTCCCTCGCTTCGAGGCAAGGGATATTTCTGTCCAAGCAATGAGGACATCTGCCTGTTATGTAACGACAGATTACTACGCCCCACCACCCCCTCCCGCCCTTACTATATTGATAAACATTTTACTGTCCAAATAAAAAAGGCTTTGAATAAACATGGATCTCGCAAAAATCGTAAATAGAGACTGTAATAAATATCCTCGTATGATTTGTATCGGTCTGCGTATATTATTCTATTGGTAAAAATAAATAAAAAATGCTTATGAATCAGGACAGAGATCACATAAATGGATAGTGCTGGTATAGATTATATCATCCACCAGTGAAAACTAAATTGAACTAACATTTGAATATATTTTAAATTTGCGTTACGCGCCGCTCTCATTTTAGCATTGTGCTATTTTTGAATTAAACGTATTTATGTAGGTACCAACAAAGTTTGAGTCTGGTTATAGAATAAAGCATTACTTAAGCTTTGTGGCCTTACCATGAATCCTAAACAGTACTTATGCGTTAGAGCTTGTACGTAAAACTCTAGAAAAATCAAAACTAGGTTGAAGTAATACTGTTAAGAGAGAATATGTAAGGCTCTCTAATCGTTTATTTCATGTCACATTTCCTAACGATTATTTGGCCGTCGTGAATCCGAAGGAGTTCCTAAGCACTTATCTGTTACGATACAAACATGTAGGTTACGCTCCAGTTTATTTCCAGGAACCCACATATTTAAAGAAACGTATTTTTTAATTTCCGGAAATTTATGATTAAATAATAATACTCATTTATTCAGTATATAGGCCCTGTTCCAGGCCTTTATAAGTACGTCCCAAAAATATAGCTTTGCGCTACCACTGCTTCAAGACTACATAACAGCTGGTGATGAGAAGAAATTGCGCTACAAACTCAGTCACTTGTGACTATTAAAAAAAGTACTTAAATAATATATTTCCGTATCCCTTGGTTTATTACGGGATATCTAGCCGATAGCTCGCGAATGATTGTTTAGGATAAATCTACCCCATATTTATGTAGGCTTTAACACTTACCAACTACCTATCTCTCAAGAATAGCTGACATAATGTTAAGAACTATGATATCTCTCAAATCCTGTCCTCTTCCCTAACAAACAAATATCTATCAGTCTACCATTTTTTCTTTGACCCAAGTGGATAGGCGTTTTGTTTACTTATAAACCCTTTGTGGGCCACACCTGATTGCGCAAGAAATTAGGGGCTCCTAGGGGAAATAAATGCTTCTACGCGGCGAGCATTCAGGGCTGTCGAAAGGTCCGAAATATAAAGTGGACAGTCAATTCAATTTCGTGACAAGTCAAGGCCAAACATAGGTACAGTTATATTTTTACGGATAGCTGATTCCTTACAACCGGAACAATACCTAACGGATGAAAGATGATAAACAAAGAATAGGAACATTCACCATTCCATATTATCATTACAAGATATACGATTTTATTCGATCGTGTAAGGTTACGGCGGGTTTTGAGATCAAATTCTGGATTTATTTGAGTTTTAATTTTTTTAAACCAACCCTAAAAATAAAAACTTTGTAAATTGTAAGAACGGTATCTATACCGTACTCTTTTGGCATTCTCGCCTAGACCATTTATTTAAAATAACAATTAACACAGATAGAGATATCTACCCACACAGTTTTACACAGAAGTCATATTTGAAAGCCCTACAAATCCAGGAAAAATTAACAAGGTCCCTTGAGATAGCGTGTCACTGATACGATTCACGCAATTAATGCTGGTGATTAGACTCCTACCAAATTTCTTTCTTATGTCCTTTCTTTTCACATGCGGAGTAAATAAACAAGCTTTATGTGGATATTAATTGGATCTTTCACTTTCATAATGGTTCACTGAATACTAGGAAGTCAGACCATTGATTCTGTTACCAGTTAAGTCAATTTCAAAGAACATGAAATTGTTCTCAAAATTTTATTTATATTTACCCTAGTGCTCGACTGGCAGAGAATGCAACATGGCACTAAGTTTACTGTTTGACAGTTTTGCTTTAAATATGTGCGATATATTTTAAACAAATAGATAATATGAATCCATAAGACGCTACGCAGTCGACAGCATAATTTGTTTTCAGTTTAGTTTCTAGAGCTCCTTACAGAAGAATAAAATCATTTTTATGGTTAAAATATCCAAGTCGTGTCTTAAGGATTTAATGAACTCGGTGTAACGTTTATGAATTCTGGTTTAAACATACATAATACAGATTTGCATTACTGTAGAGCGGTTCATAACATTTTCAGAGTTATTCTCCCGCTCGCAGTGTTAGGATGCTCAAAGCCATCGCCGGCATTCGGAGCATTCACTTTAGAGGCAAAACATAGCACTTTTATGTTAAGCCAGGAACAAAGAGCGCATTACCCGGCTCTTTGTGATACTTGCCGATTAAACATTAACTCGAATACAACGTGAAAAATACCGCGAAAGTATGCCACGCTTAGCGCTCACTCCAAATGGAAGTGTCCAAGAAATGAATGATACCAATCCATCTACAAAGGGAGATTAAAAAAGAAATTAATTCTTTACTGCTCTTACTACTTACTTTAATCTACGAATTACCAACATTACCAATTAGTGAGCTACTGTTAAAAATAATAATATAATTGTAAGTCTTTCTGTAAAAATCATGTGCAATTTACTTATATGGTGTGCAATAAAGAGTATCTATCTATCTATAACTATGGATTGAAATTAGAAAAAAAACATAATTAAATCCACAAACGCCCCTGGGGGTATTTTATCAAAAAACTATTTAATAATGCTTCTTATATTGCAAATGAAAACATGATGGTAAAAAGTATAATATTTACAGAAATGCGATCCATGTCACATAACAATTTAATTGATTTGTAATGAAACCATATTTGCCTAGTTTTACATTATAAAGGTACACATATTACATACATTACATACCTACTTAATTAAACGTAAAACTTTTTTATTTGCTACAAATTACCGTAGGCATTCGATGACAGAAGGCATGACTATCTTCCTATGCTCAGATGAATAGATTCTTTATCTAACTACATGTTCGTGCCTTATCGAAGTTGTATGTTATTGAGACGAAACGGTTCTAAAGCCATGTCGCTCGTGATTGTTGAACAATAGATGACCTTAATTTGAAGCATAAATTGCTCGCCTGCCTTTCCCTAGTACTCGTGCTATAAAAATGTTTAGGTATAAAACTATGTTTGACTTAGCTAAAATATTATATTTTTGAAACAAATTGCAATGAATGTTACATAATTTTAAGCAAACAGTTTCAGGAAAATGGACACTAAATACCTACTATCCTGGATACCTAATCGTCATTCGTTATTTTTCTATTATTTTTTATACCAACTAGCAAAGAAAAAAAGTTTTTCGTGCCATCGATTTTATCGGCACTTTTTATTATCTTTATTTGGGTAACCTATTTGCACAAGAACTTTTATTGGCAAATAAGGCTAAAAAGAAAAATGACTCAATGAAAAACATACCTACACATATTTTGCACAATTTGCATTTATAATCTGTGTTTACGTTATCTTACTAATTATATAAATGTGAAAGTTTGTATGTTTGTTCCTCAATCACGCTTTAACGGCAGAACCAAAATTGCTATTTAGCACACATATACTATAGGTTAATAACACGTTTTCCCATAGAATGATTATTTAGTTATTTATTCCTCCTTGGCTTGATTCGGAAGTCTACGCACGCAGATGAAGTCGCGGGCAGAAGCTTGTATCTCCTAAGCAATAAACTGCAAAGGCACGGAAATTAAATGCTAAAATCCTTATAATAATTTGTTTTACAACGTTAATGCTCTCGTATGTTTGCAGTTGGAAGATATAGCGCGTGACTTGTGACCTTTAGGCCATTGTGCGTTTCAGCGGAGGCTGCTACGTTCGGGCTTTCAACTTACAAACGCTTGCTTTGCGGCCTAAATGAACGCTAAGTACCTAGGCGTGACGTATTACGCCAAATTCCATACATCAAAAACAAAACAAGGTTGAAATAAATAATACTGCTTCAGGAGATCATCGCCCCAGATGGGAACAAAGAGACAATAGTTTAACAACGTAAGATTCGCGTGGATCAGTCGTCAGTCTGCATTGAAGTTACGCAAAGTTCTTTTGTTAGTAATTTTCTTCACACTTTAGGTGGTACAGAATAAAAAATAAGGCTGAAGTAATACTGCCTTATGAGATGATTAATCATGTGAGCAAAGAGGCGATAGTTTAAAAATATTAAATTTGCGTGGATCAGTTTGCGTGCATCTATTGCACTTCACGAATATTCTTTTATGATTTTGGTTTTTTTTTCACACCATGTAGTATGTTTGTAAAATTTCCATATACATATTATTTTACAGTTTTTAATAACCATTTGCTATTTTAAGATCAGATTCTAATTAAAAGTAAGGTAATTTAATGGGAGTATTCAGTATAAGGTCCATTGCTATGTAGTCACTATTTAGGGTTAACTTCTTTGCGTTACGAAGTTTAATTATTCTAAAAGAGACTTTGGGTCGACTAGTTGCATATGTTTTATGTAATACATGTGCGAGGTTACGCGTTCGTTGTGTGTTTAATAATTTAAGTAAGCTACAAAAAAAGAACTGGTTGCTTTTTTGGAGTTCTGTGGAAAAACTAAACTCACAATGTTATCCGTCTATTAAAACTTTTCTTTATCAAGTGGAAATTTATATCAAACACTAAGGAGTACGGTTCATCGGTAACCTTAAATTTAATAAATAAACTGTTAATTGTCAATATTCGTAACCACCGCCCAATACACTGACGACCTCATGAACTTAACATACAATTCCTATTTTAAGATCTCTCTTAATATGTTGTATTGAAACACTTCAGCGAACATCCCAGAGTTTGCTCGCACAGTCATCTGCCCCGATATAAATAAATATTAACATAATATATATGCCACAGACAATATACCAATTATGATAATCATAAACGAAATAAATAAATGAAAATAGTTGTGTTTTAAAGTAGTTACTAAACAATAAATTTGCCAGCACACCAAGACTCGGGCCAATTTAGCAAAGATCGCTTTCTGAACGGCCCTTACCGGGAATCGAACTTGAAATTGCGTTTAAGGTCCTCACTACACCAAATTATACTCTCGCGAATAAATAAAATTATCTTGACGGTAAATTATGAATTAATGAACAAACCGATGGTTTAGTAAGCGTTTTGTTAATTTTACAATCCGATTGAGGCAACAACAGGTTTCCTTATGACATGTGACCCAACAAGTGAATGTTAAATCTAAATTCTTGGAAGTCTCGGTACCGGTCTGACCTAGTGAAGTAGGTATTCGATGAATCTACGTAACGTTAACATATGCTATAAGTCGCTTTTTTACAGATTTTTTCAATAAAAGACCTAACTATTTCTTGGAAATCTCGATACCGATCTGACCTAGTGAAGTATATTACGATGAATCTACGTAACGTAAATAATTTCCTTGTCGATTTATTTAAGTTTTTTTATTTAACAAGTGACCTAATTCTTTAAGTTCTCGGTACCCCGGTCTCCCGTCTGATCTAGTGAAGTATTCGATGAATAGAAAACGCGAACATTTTCCCTTATTTATTTATTTATAATTCAGATAACGAAGTCTGCGTCTGGGGGTACTGGGAGACGCCTCTGGTAAAAACTGAAGGGATGTAAACTCTGTACTTTAAGATTTTTAAAGTTTTTGACATTTTTAATACTAATTTGACTTCGATACAGTATGTGTGATTTATAATATCAATCTGGCATAAAAAATAGCAAGAATCTTTAAAAAATTGGAATTTCACATGCAAATTAGAATTGTAAAAAATTGGTCTCCAGATGTTTTCAAAAAAATCTGTATTAATAGGAAATAAAACGGAAAAGAAATACGTGTAGGTACTGTTAGTAGATAGAGTTTTACATGAAAAATAAATAATTCCTCTAAACGAATTTATTAATGTTAATTTTGGAAAATTGTTAACGAGAAATAATTAGGCTTATAGTTTTGCCTAATGATCGTAGGTACCTACTTATTGAATAACATATTCTTTATTATGCACGTACAATATATAAATATATATTTTTTTAACGTCATTGAGTTTAAACTTAACATAAATAGTACCTACGTAGAGTCGTCAACGTAAATGCTTTACATACAGACAGTCAAAATAAATATCGTTTGTCAAGGTGTCTCTTCTCTACATTAAAATAAAAGAGCGCCAATATTCTTTATGTAAAGTGTACATCGACACATTGTACATTTGTCATACGATGAGTAATTAGCCAAACAATGGATTTGGGCAAGGCTAATTTTCAACTAAGTCCTCCACAATATATTTCTGTGTTTGTTGAGTTCCATCGCACAAATGTTAACACCAAGGTTACTCTACATTCCATACACGTACACATTTTTGTAAATATGAATTCATTTAATTCAGAAATAAATTGATATTGCGTATTACTGCGCCAATAAATACTGCGGTTTTTATCATTTTACGTGAACACAAATAACTCTAAAACCTCTCAGCGCGTGTTTAATAACAACAAACAAGAAAAAAAATGCCACCAAAATACTGCCTGCAGAACAATTCGAAACTCTTTCTAGTTGTCAAACCAAGCCATTCGTTACAAAAGAAAACAATTTCAAATTTGGAACACGTCACTGACTCAGATTTGAATGTCACTGTTTCCCCGCGCGACCGCGTGCACTCGCGAGAGAGGTGGTCGGCACACTGCCTGACTGCCAGTCGGCGAACCGGCCCTAGCATAACAACATGGAGTATGAAGATCTCTACTCTAGAACTAAGCACATTTTAGCGTTTGTTATTTATACAAAAAAATATTGCTAAAACAAGATTGTGAAGTGCCCATTTAATCTCTCTACTTTTGTTGTAAGACCTTTCACGCACTTATAGAATGTTAAAAGTGTAGAAAACAGAAAAAAAAACATTATGGAATTAACAGATCATCCACTAAATAAATTAAATTACAAATAAATAAATTTCATTGATTTAAACTCAACACAATCATATTTTTTTTAATTAAGAAATTTGTTTGATTGTTAGTTTGGTTGATAAGAAAAATATTACACCAAGGGCTGATTTTTCAATAGTCAGATAACTTTTATTTGAAAAATAAGTATGACATTTGACAGTTTTTGTATAGAAATTGTGTCAAAACGCCAATTTTATTCGTCAAATAAAATTATCTGGTGATTGAAAAATCGGCCCCAAGAAGACAAAACTGCCAAAACAATTGTGTTCCATGCACCACTATTTATTTATAGATAGATAGATAGAACAAACAAATCACAGGAAAGTAGTTAGTGAATAGCACAATTTAGGCGGTCTTATCGCTGGAAGCGATCTCTTCCAGACAACCTTCAGGTAGAGGAAAGTTGAATTAATATTGAGAGAAGGGAGGCGGTAAAGAGTTCCAAAACATAAAAGTCCAAAAAATTTAAAAAATTTAACAAACTAATTAAACAAACAAATAAAATAAAATACATACTACCTAGTACATGTACATAGTAAAATACTTATATAATACAGACATAATATGAATACATACTTATTATTTAGATTAAAAAGAGCAAGATTTTCCCAAAAGCTTTAACATTTCACCTGAGCCCATTTTTAAATTAATGTACACTTATGACGCAATAAATGAATATGAAACAATAATACCGCATCCACCGTCCAATACAACACGCAAGCAGATATTTATTTGAAAACGAGCAATGTAGGTAACTGTTCGCAAGTAACCAGTAGGTTTGATCGTGCACACTGCACTTGTGGCTCGATTAATTTTACCGCATTTATTAACATAAGAATTCACTTTAGATTGGATGACCAATTGAATTTTATCAAATGAGATTACAAAGTTTAAAAATGAATTAAATTACCAAAAAAAACTAGGATTACCTAATTGTAACGTGATACCAGCGGTACCACCCAGGCCTGTAAAAAATGCTGACACCGCTGACTGAGTTTTTTCACCAGCCGATATGTATACATTTTTGGCACGTGTATTAGTGCTCGGAAGAGGACCTATATACTGAAAAAATGACTACTATGACTATATTACCCTGCTGACCCTTTCGTTACGACGTAACGAAAAAGGACACAACTTATTTTTTTGTGAAATCTAGATAAATACATATTGGGATCAGAAAAAAGGTGCGTATAATTATAACCATAGTTTTCTCGAATTAAAAAAAAAATATGGTGCCCTTTAAACAACATCACTGTTAACTGCTCACTTTCATTATACAGGCGGTTCCTTAAGTAAGATTTCAACTTATAATGGATTCAACCTGACTCTGATCTCGATGTGTATGTTATATAGGCTTTCGCAGTCGCCGTCTCGTACACATCACAATATATGCCTGACGCCCACACACAGGGAATATATTGGAAAAATCTTCTTTCTTCTACTTATATAGCATATAAGAAGCATAATCATTGATTTCCATTAGAGTTAGTATTATGAGAACGATTTTAATCGCACGATAAATAGGTAGATACTTACATTATTAGGTTTAATAGCTAACTTTTACTATAGAAGTCCCTTTCTGAGGATCTGCTTAAGTCATTTCTCATCAATCAAATTAAATACTTTTGTTATTTATTGCTACGAAAATATAATTTTGTTATGTTTAAGTGAGGTTGGTTTCATAAAGTTATCGTACACTAGCTGTCACATGCTGTGACAGCGGCCTCGCTTGCGTCGAATACGGGTTTTCATTTTTGACATCCTGAAGAGTGACTTATATTATATAAAACATTATTATATATATAAAACAAAGTCGGGTTAGTTACACCATTTATAAGTCAAGAACGACTTGACCGATTTTTATGATGTTTGTTTTGTTGAATTTGTCTCCATCCCGAATAGCAGAATAACTACAGAAAATACGAAAATTACAAAAAAAAAATATGGCAGTACGAAGTACGCCGGGAAAGCTAGTAATTATTATTAATTATATTAATGTGTAGTTATTGGACAACATCACATACAATTCTCATCCTAAGGTAAGTATCCAAAGAAATAGAAACAACGACAGACCACTCAGATCCGTAACAACATAGAAAATTACGTTTTCTACATTGACACGACTGGGAATCGAACGAAACCTTAGAGATGGTGAAGCCAAGCTCGGCGCGCTCGCCTCCCGGCTACAGAGGACGTCTTAGTCTGGTGTTTATTAAAAATATGATTAAAAATATATTTAAATTGAACGAGTGGGTATTACCGGAGATTATTACCTCCTCCATCCAAACAAACTAAACCTGTTTATAATATTAATAAAGATATTGAAATGTCAGAGCTAAAATTAGCTTCAATTTAATTACACGATTAATTATCCGCGACCTCATGTCAACCAAAATATCGTAAAATGAAACATCTTAATTGTTATCAATTAATTAACAATGACGACTTTTGACATTTAATTGACCGATTTCATGACCGCTGTTTTTAGTTCATGGTAATTTGAATCGACACACAGTTCTCGAATACAGAATACCTATGTAGCTTGTATACGACCATATTATGTACTAATATTTTAAGTAGATTCTTCAGTTATTTACGGGTATATAAGTACAACGCCCGTCTACTGATATTTGATAATGATTCCTATCTATAGTTATCCTCTACCTAAAGGTTGTCTAGTAGAGATCGCTTTTAACGATAAGAACGCTTAAATTGTCCAGTTTACCTTACACATCAACTGTAAATTTATTGCACGAAATGCAATAAAGAGTATCTATCCCTTTAGTTAATTACAACTAAGCTACTTTTTTAAATATCAAAAACATAAAAACTACTGTAGATATAAATCATTGCAGCAATAAAAAAAAATCTTAAATGCTAGTTGTAACTAGGTGTAATGAATTGATATCGCCATTATTTTATCTTCTTTCTAGTGTTCAAACCTAGCCTATATTTTTATAAAAGTTTTACGGTTTCATGATGTCCCTAAAACCATTCTACATTTTTATAAAAGTTCGGGCGATATTCTAAAATTGTGAGGCAATCCTAAACTATATTTCTGTAAATCTAGATAATATTACGTTGTCCGAGATACAAATCTTCAATATTAGCGTGTCAGTCGCATCGCCCCGAAAGCTATCTTCATTATTTACTGCAAATTGAATTACTCTATTACATGCACAACTAGGTACACTTGACCAACATTATTTAGGATAGTACAGTGCCTAAATGTAATGCACTTATAACATCCTCTTTCGCGTAAATTATGATGCACAAAAACACTGTTATGCTAAAAGTATTTATCACTTCGTAACATTTCTAGTATGACACCACAACACACAATATTCTCCTACGCAGAGAGAAATAAACCGTTTTGTCTCTTACCATTACTAATAAACGATTTTGTTGTAAATGTAATCTGCATGTCGATTCTGTAAAATTCGAACAAAAACTCGCATGTCACATCGCCTTCACGTTCATTTCACTCTCACTCATAAAGTTAATATACCTAGCGGAATATATTAATATGTATATATATATATATTAATATATATTTCCGCTAGGTATATTAACTTTATGCTCTCACTTCGCATTAGATTCAAAATTTTGCATTCTGTAGGCATCACCTAAACACTTGCGAAGTGAAGTGAGCATCGAAACGTCCATTATTGTACTAGAGTCTACTACACATAACAAAATGCTAGTCAAGTTTTATCGATTACAGTTTTTTGGCACAATTGTTGAGATTTAGGCCAATATATTTTAATTATTATGTTTTTTAAACTAAAATTGCTTAGTCTAAAGAATTTAAAGCAGCTTTTACATAAAAACCATTGAACTGTAATCCGTGGCATGAACCTAATCTATGCTTTAAATTGTCAAAGACCATTTGAAAAAAATATTTCAAACCTATTTTGTTGTTTATATTTTTTCATTTCGTACGAAAGTGCCGAAAATTGTAAAATTATCATGAAGTAAGTATCTTTTTGTGGTTGTAAAAGTTATAATCGATATTTATTAAAATACGTATGTAAATATTTATTATGTTTTCTTATCCAACAAAAAATGTTACAGTTCAAATCAGACAATCGGCGAACGGAATTCTCGACGTTTATCAAGAGATTCCTGAGGGTGAAAGAACAGCAAATGGAGAAGCAAAGATCCGACGCACGAATCCTGCAGTCCTTTTTGGAGTATGATGTCGAAATAGAAAGAATCCTGGTTAAAGCTGTGACTACAATAAGGAAATAATTGGAAGCAATGTAGTTTTTATTTATTTGATTTATTAACTATTTTAACTAACTATGATAAAAACGCCATAGCGTATTTACTAAGCTTCGCCTTCGTAATTGTCCAAGAGCTATATCAGTGTTAGGTAGCAAAAAGAATTACATGGTTCTCAAAGAACCGAAAAGCGCCCCATGCTTTTCAACTTACGTTCTAAACAGATGGCAGTATGCAAAAAATTTAATTATTTTAGAGTTTTTAGTCTTGAATCTTTTCTCACTGTCTTGAGTAAAATATTTCGTGCTGTACATTATTATACCAGTCAAACAAAACTAAACTTGAGCTATTTTCTAGTGGCAATTCAAAGGTGGTAGGACTAAGCTATATTTTGGGACGATTAGATTTGATTACATAGTTAGTTAGTTACAGATGAAAATAAAGACAAAATTTGACGGGTTAGCTTTCGCCCTCGGTAGTTTAGTTGGAAAAGCACTCGCCCAGCATGCAATGAGACGCTGGTTCGATGCCCACCTGAGGAGTTAGATTGTTTTTCAAGTGTTATATTTTCTTAGATAAATATGTAGGTGTGTGTACCACCTATAAACTTTTACACCTTTTACCACTTTGGTAGCTTTATTAGAGTATTCCAACACATTTTTAAAGAATTACGTCTATTTTCACTGATAAATTATTCACTTTTTATTTGACACTCGATTCGAGTTCAAGTGCGAAGTGATTGTCGAAGTGATAGGGGAATTATCATAAAGAATGCCACTTCTTAAGTCATCTCATACTTTAATTGTCAAAATCTCACTATCAATATAGTTCAACTCGCTACCACGCTCGCAAGGATAGCGCTAGCGCAATCGAGTTTTTAGAATGCCAATCACAAAACTCACAGCGGATTCAGATGCGAATTTTTGACATGTGTTCTTACAGAATCGCTCTGCTGCTTGGAGACAAAATAAAGACTTTTTATGCTTCTTCTCTACACTGTATTTGTTACTTAACTTTAAACTATATCTTGGGAAGGGTTAATTCAACTAACTAGTGTTTAATATTAACCCAGGAATCAAAGTCAAGACCTTAACGCATGACTACTACTCGTGGTCGTGTACGCTTTGGCGCTTTTCCCACTAGACTAGAAGGCTATTGCTGTTTTTTGATCCCGATTCGACACACACACTTGTCACAGAGCACAGAGATACTAATACATATTTAAAATCTATTCTGTATTCCACGTTTGACATACTGTCACAAAGTGATTTACGGGCGATTACGTGATGGAAGACTAAATTAAATTTGCCCTTGTTGCCAGTAAATTGACAATTAGCAGTCGCAACTCCGGCCCTGATTGCGGCCAGGATTGACTCGGCCGCTAATTACAGGCTGTGCTTAGGCCTCGCCTTGGGGTATTCGACGCCTTTTAATATTTAAAACTCAAACGGAGAGAAATGTGCAGGTACTGAATACATGATGATAGTATGAAATCTAGTCTTACTTTTATTATAAAATGTGAAAAAGTTGTTGTTAAGACCTATTTACTAAAATCATGCTTTAACGGTTGAACGGACTTAGCAAAAATTTTTTTACATGTGGTCCTGTATGATTGTGCAAATTTTTTCTAGAAAAATAAAGAGAACGTGCCAAATGAAAAGTCTACTTATGTCTTCTGTCGCACCATTTTTTGTAAAAATTGCGATTTTGAGTTGTTTTCTTGAACGTTCATTTTTTAGAATCATAATTTGCCCAGATACAGTGCGACTTTCA
This sequence comes from Anania hortulata, assembly GCA_963576865.1. Lineage (NCBI taxonomy): Eukaryota > Metazoa > Arthropoda > Insecta > Lepidoptera > Crambidae > Anania > Anania hortulata. Next base: position 8,762,268 of record OY756400.1, read on the forward strand.
TTAGGACTATTTTTGGACAAGAGATAATGCTTGTATACCCTGTATAGGTAGATTATAATGAAGCCAAGGCATTTAATGCATGCACCCACAGAATCCCAAATTCTCCCAAAAATACGGTTTCAGAAGACAGTGAAGTTGTAGCTACAAGAACAGTGCTTCTATTTTGTTTTATAGAATATTTAGAATATAATATGTTCAGACTCAGGCATTAATTCGTGTAGTAATGTGTTGTCTTGTTTGTGTTGCGTGTGTACCTACCAATTTCGATAAATTAATGAATAATCTGACATCTTATTTTTATAATGTAATATGTTGATTATTATTTTGACATTAGAATTAGTTTACTTAATTATTTTTCTTTATTTTACATTTGCATGCTACTAAGTTAGCGAAACATGTAAGAACATTATTTAAAAATTTAAAACACCTATGCCGTGTTTCTTGTGAATAAATGAATTTGAATTTGAAGTCACATAAAATATTTACATCCCGTTTTTGTGTTCTTGTGGGATGATTATTCACTCATAGCTTAATTTTGAAGTCTGAAGTGAAGAATGTTGGTGCGGGAAGAACTAGTATTTTATAAAATAAAAAAACAACAATCGTAGCAGGCGTAGTTGCAGTATTAGCTTTTGCTTAGAACTGCTTGAATTCAACCACCTCCGTCACAATTGAGAGTACACCTTCATTCTTAGAGACGGCCGACATATTATATTAAGCATTTACGGGATAACGTATAATGCAATGTATGCACGTAATAAGGATCATGACTGGGTAAAGAAAATGAAATTCTATTTAGTTCGTCACTTGGATTATTAAAAAATAATGAAGACCGACACTTGTTTTGTCAATCAACCAAAAAAATTCAAAATCGTACTAAGACGTGACGTCTTGCGACAGTTTAAATCAATTTATCTGTAATATTTTGATTATATGCAAAGAAAAATACGTGTCCAATACTTTTTGTTAATCTACCTGATAGACGTAGAAGAAAAGTAAGTAGTCATCCTTATTAAGGTAAATCGCTTTAAAATTTGCTAGGTACTTTCGTTAAGCGAATGGTGGCTGAGAACTAGACCCAGTTTAGCTGTAATTAATAAAAATATGCACCGAACAACTCGAAATTAAGAATTAACACTTTTATGTTACGAGGTACCAGACAGTGAATTTGCTCGAAATTATTTGAGAAAACCACCAAACCCAGACCCAAGCCAACTTAGGACAAAAACTTACGAACTGGGAATAGAACCCGAGACCCTTTAACTTAAAGGTGAACCAACTCGCCACTCAGCGAATCAGCGAGGACACTTAACTTTACCACGATTTAAATTCACCGTCGAAAGGATGTATTTATAAACGTAGTACTTACTTTAGTGCTTTACAAAAGCCCTAGCTAGAATATACATTAGCGCAAATAACATATTCAAATTGGATTACAATTTATTTGTGTCACGCACTGAGTGGATCAGAGCCAAGGCACACTTTACTGTCTTATGTTGATTCAATTACACGGTTTATATAAAATATCCTGCTTATTTTCATACAAGATTGAGTTTATTCAAATTTTTTAAATAGAAAAAGTAGGCAGGCGTATCTTTACCATTTAAAATAGGTCCGGAAAAAATATTATTTCTAAAAGAAGAGCTAAAAAAACAGTTTTCAAAAAAACAAAGACAATGAAAATTAAAGACAAACACAGAAATAACAAAGACTATTCAAGATATAAAAATATAAGGACTTCAAATAAACTACGAAGTTGTTATTGAGTAAGACTGTATCTATTTAAATAAACATGTGTTTTAAGAAACAGACGGCAATTCTATAAAAAAATAAGAATCAAAGTACAGAGAACGGCGCGTTCATAACTCAGCTAAACAGTTGCCGTTGGGGTAGAAAGGCACTCCAGTGGCAACGACGAACTGCAAACGGCCCAGAGCCGCTCGCTGGACAGAGCATAATTCCATAGGTGGCCAGCAATGGACTTCCAAGGGTTAATAAATACACTGACAGAACATAAACTACCAGTTCCCTTGTGGTAGAAAAAAAGACAAAGCTGCTACGAAAGCCTGTCTCTTTGATGAAAAGTAGGAAAACGATGTAGACAATGGCCCTAGTGCATATTACGAGAACTAATGGAAGACTAACACCCTGAGTAGCAATTAGCCAGGTCGGCTGACTAAAACATTACCTGCATTTCTTTATATTAGATCAGCTTCTCCTGCAAATACTTACTGGAAACTGGGTTGAGATCATTAAAATTTGTCTGATGATTAGAACTGGCTACATGCCAAGGGTTAAATAAAGGAGAGACTCGATTCACGGTAAACTGGCTAAATCATTTTTAAAAAAACTGTCCAAGCCAATTTAGTGTCGTTCATATCGATGTCGTTTAGTCGATCTACCTAGAGTATATGCGCATGTTCGCTTGAAGTCACTTGACGTCAGCCTAAGATCATATTAAGGAGACGTATTTTTAAGCATTAGAAATAAATCTTTAATTCGACCATGATAACAATTAGTGCACGAAATTGCTCAAAATACTATATATCTATATACTATAAAATCAATGTTGCTATTTTTAAATCTTCCAACTGTAAAACGGAACGTATTAAAAAGTTTTATGTCAGTGTCAGTTTGTCAACATATTTTATTGTCAATGTCATTCTTTCGTACTTTTACTTTATGTAGCTATCTAAAAACGAGTTTTCAAAAATATTCGTTTTAGGAATCTTGCGATTTCATATCCTACCTACGAAGGTACTTCCTAAATACCGCGGCTACAACCGTACAGGTCAAGATACATATTATAAGTATACATTATATATAAGATGATGACCTCTAACTAAGTACTCCATCTAATCTGTGCTAAAGGGACCGTACAATAAAAGTTTCTCTGTCACCTAAGTGTTATACGCTACATTTTTATTTGTATTGTTTTAGCACAGTATACCTCCAAAATGAATTACCCACCTCAGTGTATCAAAAGAATGTTATATCTTTTCATGATAATAATGTGTAATATGTAGGTATATTACACAAAGTAAGTAATTACAGTTTTTTATGTAAAACTGAAAATATAAGCATAATCATCCATTCATTTACTTAGTTACAGTATTTTTGTTAAACTTAAAATATAAGTATATTCATCCATTAATTTATTTTTATTTGTATTGAATATTGTATTTGCTGTTTATCACAAACTATGTAATGTAAACAAGTAATTAAGTTATCAAATATGTGACGTGTATGTCTTTTTATGAAAATAAAGTTCTTTAGAGTAGTGTGTTATTAATTTTAATTAGGTTAAGTAATGTTTCAATATAACCTACTCGGCAACGTTAATACAGACTTTAATAATTTAAAAAAATAAGTGGTTTGTCAGCTTACGCAAGTAATCTTACTATTCATAAAAATGTGAAAGTTTGCATGTTTGTTCCTCAATCACGCTTAAATGGCTTAACGAATTTTGCTGAACTTTGGCACACAAAGATATATTTTTTATTTCGTGTATTACTTTTTAACTTAATTATGAAGTCTACTCAGATGAAGTCACTGGCAGAAGCTAGTTAGTAAAATAAATTACAAACACAAAATGAAAATTAACTTCTATAGGTCATTAATTAAAAACATAACCCTCTTTTGGCATTCGGGTAAAAACAGGCTTATTTAATACAATTTGACCCTTCGCGTGCCATTAAAAATTTTCCTTATTATTTTCATTGTTTTTCCGGTCTACCACGGGTTAGTGGAACGCGAAGGGTTATCGTTAGCACTAAAGGATTATAATAAATGCGTTATGTACCATTTCACCAAAGAGAACCACTCAAATTCGTATTTCCAATGTAAATTTCCAAATATAGATTACGAATATTCGTTCGTTGAAATGTTAATGTGTATCGTGTTCCTTTGTTTTATTCATTAATGTGAACATCATTTGGAGCCATAGGAAACGTCCGTAATGGCTTAAGGGTCTTACGTACACTGAAGTTTGAGCACAATAGATGTATCCGTAAATCTTTGGAAAAACTATTATTTCCGCAATCGCACCAATACAATACTGCAATAATGTCTGTAACATTGGTGAATTGCAAAAATAAATATTATGAACTAATACTACGGAAGTATGGGGACTATGTATAGTTTTCAAGTAGATTACGATATTATCATCGCGTTGGTTTGAGCGTAGCTTTGCCTACATATTTCAAATCCACGAGTCAGATCTAAATGAAACTTTACTGAGTTTATGTAACTAGTAATAGCTAGTTAACTTTATCGAATTTCGTGATTTACTCAATCCTTGTAACATTAACTTTGAAACCTACCAGTGATGCTGTTAGTGGAATCAAAAAGTAAAATAAAACCTTAATGTATTTCATGGGTCACAAAATTCGGTTGCCCAAACTGATATTAGCTGTCAAGATGAAAACTACTTTTTTTGTATAAATATCCAAGTATTTCAGGCAAACTAAAAATAACTTATACAGATTGTCCTGTGACTCAAGAATAACTATGTAACCACGTAGTTTATACATAATAGTAAACAACTTTTGTTCTATGACTTTTAAAACATTTATATGTGGTTACAAGGTTATCCTTGAGTTAAAGGACACCCTTTACAGGTGTTTGATTTATTAAATATATTTTTAGGACGTCCATCCACTAGGTGGACAGATGACTTGGTAAAACCGGCTAATCTGGAAGACATCGGGGGAAGCCTGTTCAGCAATGTCCTATGGCTGAAATGATGATGATGATTTTTAAATCAAAACAGACCCTCGAAAAAGTTTTTAGGATTTTTATTTTGTAAAGATCAGGGTCAGTGTTGTAGATTTATCATTCAAGGACATAATAACCCACTGTACGTAGGACCCTTATAGTCTGGTAAATTCAACATTTTCCTCGACGATAGCGCTAACTAGTTGAGCTATTATTTCAGCGGGATGAGAACTTGCCCGCCACAAACTTGTTATTAGCTTTGCCGCAATTTAACCCCTGACTATACCGAGTTTCGGCTTTGAAGCAAGCTATGTTTAGTTTAGAAAAGTGTTCGATGCTTTATCTGTAGCACTATAAGTAAAGTTTAAATAATAAGAAGAAATGAGTTTGCAAACTTAGAAAATTGTTCGTAAAAGGAATACATGTTACAAATTTGAAAAATTGATTAAATCAGACATAGCTGGATTAGCACACAACAGGATCATATTATCTGGATTATACTTTTTTATTTAAGAAATAATCTTTAAAATAGAAGTTTCAAAAGCACTCATAGAATCAAAGTAGGTAGTAAGTAAGTAATAAGTATTAAATAAAATCATCAGGAGTAAAAATTTACATAATTAATTGATATTCTTGGCGATTGAATCGACGAGTTGATTTTTTGTTTGTTTCACGGTAATGCCGGCTTCCCAACGACAATTCCAAATACTTTAAAAGAAAAGGGAAACCTGTCACTGGTCAAATTTAATGTTAAAAGCACTATAAGTTAAATTGTATATACAGGTTTATTTGTAAAACATAAACAACCTACTAGGGGCTGATTCTGATGCTCAAATACAACAAGTTTTTCCATGGGACTAACATTGACATTAAAAAATAATAATCACATGGTCCATACAAACAGATGTCAGCTGGTCGGTGGCTTAGAATGGGGAAGTGAATTTTTTTGCGATTTTAATGTTGGTTCCATAGAACTAGTTGTTGTATTTGAGCACCAGAATCAGCCCCTAGGAGGTTGTCGATGTTTTACAAATAACCCTGTATAAACGCTATTGATTTTCTTAATTAAATAAAACAAAAGTGAAGTTTCTGCAAGACTTAACTTACTTCTGTGATAAACTGTTTTAAATCTTAGCCCTAAACCACGAATCACGCTAATTTATCCTAACCTACGGATGACTGTTTAGTCATGCATTAAAAAACTAATGGCCTTACTACAAAAAAGATAGACTAGGTTTAAACCATGTCTAAAAAATATCCATACAATTTAGAATATTGACACATCACATCACACATGTCTCGGTTATGTTACCATACTTTTTAATTGGTTGGCTAATCTTTAGGCAGTGTTTAAACCTAGTCTATCTTTTTTGTAGTAAGGCCCTAACTGACATAGCAGACTCGATCAAAACTAGCATAGGTAGTTAAAGAGTTATAAAGATAAATCGAATTATAGTCTGTGTCACGACTCACGACGTATATTTCAGCAGGTGCCAGATAATGCCAGCGCTCAGTAAAAGGTTTATCAAATAGCCCCGGGGAGACAAACGGATCACGATGACGGTACCTACCTCCTAAAAGGTTTTATTTTTAAACGGGAACTGGAAAAGGTTTATCAAATTTAAAACTGTATGCACCATAAAAACAATGTATAGGTTTATTTATGTATACTAGAACCATGTGCTGTGCTATTTTTATGTAAAACACATTTCAGAAAAAACAAAAATTAAATAATACAGTAGTATATTGTTTATCCACATACTGCCTTAAAAGATCATGGTTAGGCCGAAAATATGTAGGTAAAAAGATTAAGAAAAATACAGGATGTCTGCAACTAACCCCCCATAGCAAATTATCATATAAAGGAGGTCATTTGCTAATTATTGGACCTAACTTTACGTAACTTTTTTTAGTATATTTTTTAAAGCGTAAGCGTCTTATTTTTTAACCCTAGTTTAAAGGAAGTTCCGATTATTAATATTATTACAATCACAATTGTTTATGACTACCAATAAATAATTAAAAAATAGTAAAATAAAAAAAAATTGAAAAATCTTATAATAGTAATAAAATTGACATACCTATAAAACTTCAGTTATATATTCTGTTTTATATAGGTACTAAGTATTTTATCGAAAGTACCTACTTACAAAATGAACCTTGTTATTTTATGATATAATATAAATAGTATAATAACAATTGATTTAAATGTTGATCTTTATAAATCTAAGTTGATTTATAACGTCTGCTAAATTGTGTTTTCATTCATTCTTATTTTCGGTCTCTGCGTAAAAACTTTCCGCGTGCTTTAGCCTAAAAAAGCAATTCTCGTACTCTCTTTTGTCATTCAGATGTATTAATTAATATATTTATTATCAAAGTATGTAGGTATGTCTAAACATGCAAGAACTTGGTTATGTTTGGGTATAAATGTATGGGTACTTATCTCGAAATTTTAAATATCAATAAATACCGTTAATTTGCGAGAATGCCCCCGAAAGTCGAACAAAGTCACATTAAAACAGGATTATAGTAACGTTTCGTTTACTGTTGACTTAATTTCAGAAAATAGCGGCGTAATCATATTAAATTTAACAAAATGCCTACCAGATAATTCCGTACGGAATTTTGCATACGGTCGCATGGGAGGAATTAATAAAGTATGCAATACATTAAAATATCTCTTTACTAACATTTACATGTAACAGTTCAGTAAATAAATTGTAGGTAGCTCGGATTAAATAGGTTTTCTCGATGCATCGACTGAGTATATTTTGCTGCTGCTTCTGCTCTTAAGATACGGTAGGAAAGAATATTGGGCAGTGAGCAGCAGCGGTGGGAAAAATATATGCAAAGCTGCTTAAGCGGATGGAAAATAATTGCCGAGGATCCAGCTCAGTGGATCGTCGGCAATTCTTGCGGCAGCGTGCATGGAGAAGACTATATCCAGCCACTGCTGGAAGACTGACGCGGGCTGATTTGATGATCATGATTCTTGCTGAACTTAGATTAAAGGTGTGGTAACGTAATACCAATTCACACCATAGATTTTTCTTTATTATGATGGCTTTGGGTCCTTTTACAATATCAAAAACTTACAAAATTATAGAAAATCATACATAAATACACAAAAGACTTAGCCTTTTGGTAGATCAAGTGACATGATATGACTCATATTATGCCAACATCGATGCTTGACGTCAATTGTTTCTTGACCTTTTTTCTTGATTGTCAAGCTGGGTGACCGAAATTCTCGTGTTTAATGCTAATGACTAGGTTTGTCATAGTTTAAAGTGCAGACAATACTTTGTTGTCAACCACATAACGGTTTTACAAAATTTTAGTTGAATAAACAAAGAAATGTAAGTCATAAGACAAATGCATGATTAGCACATTAAGTCAATGTAGTAGTATCTAAATAAAGAACGATTTTATTTGTGTAAATTACTTAATGGTTTGTAATATATAATACTCATGAAAACAAACAACTTAGCCCAAGAAACTTATCGTGTCTTAACTTAATTTTCTTAGTGCACGGATCTATTTCTTGTCAAAAACGCGGACGGCAAACTAACAAAATTAAGTAGAGATAGAACGTGAAGCAACGTTATACGCCTTCCAAAGATCTTGTATAGTCCCGTGAAACGACTAACATAATAATAGTAAAGAGATACTGTAAAACTCTTATAACTTTCAATCTTTTAAGTGATTTTTTTTATAGAGAATATAAAATTTTGACAGTCTAGTGGTCTATGTACGCGGTAGGTATATGACAATTCCACATTTAAAAAATAAGACACCTATAAAATAGATCAAGCATTTCAAAAGTACATTACAATTAAATAGGTCTCGCATTTTAAGTAACTGGTTGGTAGAGGATCTCTCTGATAGTGAGGAGGAGGAAGAGGAAAGAAAGCAACGGGCGTTGGCTGACAATTAATTGGTAAAATTTTAATACATTGTATAGTAACTCTACTTACGGTCTATGATTTTGATGATATAGCTATTTAATTTAATTGATTTAAACATTTGAACTTCAAACATTGAGTAACTATAACCTGAAAACGCTGAAATTTTTGACATACAGTTTTTTTAGGACTATATTTGGATCAATGGCGAAAGAATTTGTATTTTTTTACGAATAGTCGGTCGTTGGGCTTCACTCTGTATATTTTGAATCAAGCCATCGAAATTAGTTCAGATTCTGAAAATGTACTAATTCGTGAGTTAACTTGAGTTGACTCTAATGGCCGACAATGTCCGCAGGAAGTCAAAACAAAGCACTAAACATACACAAACGGATAACGGTCACAAACACTATTGTATGCATCTGGTTCAATGTACGCAAATATGTGATTTCAATAGAATTACCTAATTTGAGTTTTTAACAAGGACAGTTCTGGAAAAGCCAGAAATTAAGTGGTTACCTTGTAACTACATGAACAGTTTTTGGAGACATTAGAACAAGTTAGGTGAAAATTCAAGAAAAAAAGTGTTCTGGCTTATATTCTGAGTATTGATTTGTATGTATTATATTCAGGAAACAATTTCAATAATTTTCGAATGTACCCAAACGAATGGAAGGCTCCAAACATTCCTCACACACAATCAAAATGTCGCCGTAAGTATAAGCGCGAGCATAATAGTTGATGTAACTAAGATAAAAGAACTAGTTGGCCCTGGCTGCTTACGAAAAATATTTAAATAGTTTCCTGAATATATTAAAGTACCTAAAATTAGATTATAAGTCAGACCAACTTCATATTTTTTTCGAGCATCTTCTAAAAATTAAGTAGTACCTATTCAATATTGTTTTTTAAGAATGGTTAAAAAAATCTTTGCAATCTCTTAAATTTTTAAAAAAAGTGTGTAATATTTTTATGTAACTTAGCACCTGGTACCTAAAAATTTACCGTCGGCACAAACTAGCAGGTATGCACACGTTCATAATTCATACTAACACTACATACTCGATCCGACACATTTTGATAGAAAATAAGTAAGGTCTGGCGGGTCTGGGAACTTGCTCTATAACATTTTTTTTAGATTTAGGGCCACTTTCACCACTTGCTGATAAGTTCCGGATAACCTATCTGGCAATTGTTTTGACAGATAACCCATATAATTAGCAGTCAAAAAAGTTGTTAAATGGTAAAAGGTTATCCGGAACTTATCAGCAGGTGGTGAAAGAGATCCTTAGTTGTTACGTATTTAAAAAGCCTTTTATTGTAACATGCTTATTAACCTTCACAACGACTAAGTTAGTTGTGGGCCATCCAACGTGATGACGTGCGGGTCCAGTTACAGGTTAGATAGCTTAATAGTTACTACCCAGTTCGGATTTTTAGAAGGGTATGATTATAGTGAGGTATATGAGTGGTGCCACTGTCAACCAACTCTACGATAGAGACAGTTAGAAACGCAACAATATAACGCAATATCAACCAGAATAAACTTTTAAAGTGCCATCTAGAAATACTATTGGACACCAGAATAGAGTTATAAACGTCAATAAAAACACCTGTATGGTCAGTTTTCTATTTTGTCACGTTGTTTGGATTTTTATGCACTGTATTCATAATCCAAAAACTATTTAGATCTTTGTTTAAAATGTATTAAATCGCAGATCATAATCGGATTATAGAATCGGAAATCTTCTTTAAAACTTCCGTGTCGAATTCATCAGTTCCATGGTCAAAAACCACGTGGAAGCTCCTTGCTCCCCTTTTTAAGATGGTAGTCGAATGGCCTGTTATTTAATTATAAGATGGGTATTGCATGCATTACAAATTCACTGACCTGATACTTCTTGATGGACTCCATCTGTTCCTTAGTGATGTTATCGTGCGCAGGCGGCCGCGGCGGCGCGTCCCGGGCGACCTCTCGCGGAGGGACGGCCGGCGCCGGCGTCTTCGCTGTCCCGTTCACCTGCTGGGGTTGCAGTTCACGTTAGAAAAGGTTAGTCGGCCAAGCTCAAACCACCTTTATGTGGCCGCGTAATGTCGCGTAACAATAACATTTACATTGTGTCATGTTTCCGTGGCGTGGCGGATTAATAAGGGTTTGGGCTCAATTTTTTAAATAACAGATTAAATTTTATTTCATTTATAAGTTAGTACAGTGAACTTTTCACAAACGCCGAATTTCCTTAACCGATTTTCAACTTGAGATTCAAAACATATTATAGTCACAGTATAGTAATATCAGTTGTGGAAATTCAAGGTTTTGTGGTACTTAGGTAAGGTATTGACTGTTTAACCAACAAGAAAAAAAAGGGCACAGCGCACCATTTAGCTAGTAGACGTCAAATGTAAAAAAAATACATCTAACGCTAGGTCACTGTAGTAACAGGTTTAGAAACCAGCAAATCTTTTGATCAAGTACATAATAATTAGTATGTGGCACACAAAAAGTTTTTGCCTGAGATATAACAGATAAAGCATATTTATCTTTACATAATTTATTTATTTTAAATGACTAAAATATTTAAATTAAACCGTCATGTTCTACTTATTTTAATTGGGATGCGCAATAGAACTAATTTCCACTTCGGTCGAACATCAAAAAATACTTAAATAGTCGATTCTGAACAAAGAGCTTTCTCAATGTGCATTTCTTAAGTACACGTTACTTAATAATTGACACAGTTTCCTTAAATTTATTTCCTTTCTCTTTACCATTATGGTGTCTTCGATCTACAACAAAAAATAAAAATGTTAATGTATCTTATGAAATAAAAAAATAAAAATTATAGGTACCTACTTGTTTTATTATAGTTATTTGTCAAGGGGAGTATTATAAGTAAATAATAAATTATTAAAATTTACTTTGAATTTGAAAATATAATGAAGTTTGACATTTTATTCCAATTATTAGAAAAAACTTAATTATTATCCTCGATAAATCCAGGCAAAGTACCTAGGTCTCTCAAAGACTTTCATATAGGGAAGTTATTTAGGTTTAAAATTTAAAACATGAACATAAATAAATAATAAAAATAATAAATCACTATTGGGATGGACATCTTAACCTACCTTTACAACCGCATACTCTTAAGCGGGCTAATCCCGAGCCATTGAAGAATGAGTATTATTTCTCCGGCAACTACCGCGGTATAAAGGTCATGTCCCACACCATGAAGTTCCTTAAGCGGATTGTGGACTCCCGGATCCGACAGGAGTGTGATGTCGTGTCAATATGGGTTTCGTCCTGGCAACGGGACTATAGACCCGGTTTTCGCCCTAAGGACTATCACGGAGAGATACAGGACGAAGAACACGCCTCTTGCTTGCTCTTTCTTGATCTGCAGAAGGCCTTCGACTGTGTCCCTCGAGTGGTGATCTGGTGGGCACTGAGATCCAAAAGGGTCCCCGAGGCATATATTGATATTATTCGAGACATGTACCGCAGCTCCGATTCTATTGTTCGGACCACTGTTGGCGACACCAAGCCGTTCACCGTCGGAGTACACCAGGGTTGCGTCCTCAGTCCGTTTCTGTTCAGTGTGATATTAGACGCTGTGTCAGACAGCATCAGAGACTCACATGAGCAGCCACCATGGCTGCTGATGTATGCTGACGATATCGCACTGGTGGACGCGGACAGGGGCAGGCTGGTGAGACGAGTGAACGAGTGGAAGCAGTCGCTTGAGAGCGGTGGTCTGAAACTCAATGTAGCGAAGACCGAGTACCTGGCCTGTTACTCTACAGTTCCAACACTCGTCCGCATTGGCGGAGACAAGCTCGAGCGCATGGACCAGTTTAAATACCTTGGATCTGCACTTCACGCGTCGGGAGACATTGATTACGACGTCAAAGCACGCATTGCTGCTGCGTGGGCCAAATGGCGAGAGGTGACTGGTGTCATTTGTGACCCCAGAATGCCGGTTAAGCTGAAAGGACAGATCTATAGGTCCATCATTAGGCCTATCTTTTTATATGGCAGCGAAGCGTGGCCGCTACTTGAGCGACACAAGCAGGAGCTGCGTGTCACGGAGATGAATATGCTGCGGTGGATGTGCGGAGTCATCCGCGGTAGCCTTCATGTCCGTGATATTGCAGACAAACTGCAGGAGAGTCGCCTACGCTGGTACGGCCATGTTTTGCGGAAACCGGCAAGCTACGGAGGAAACAAATGTCTGGCCAGCGCCAGGTCCTGGCAAAAGGGGTAGACCCAAGAAATGCTGGCTTGACGTCGTGAGGGCTGACATGCGTGCCAATGATCTGACAACTAGAGACGCTCAAGACCGCGCGAAGTGGAGGAGTTAATCAAGGAAAGCGGGCCCTGGGCTCCAAGGCTTTGGACGCAACCGGGATTGACCGTATAGATGAAGAAGAATAAATTACTATTGCCCGTATTATAGTTTTTCAGATTTATAAAGCTAATAAGTGTTGGGTAAGCATAATTACTACCCGTTCCGACTTCCCTCCGAAAAGAGATTGAACGAATGTAGTTTTTATAAAAAAATATTTTAATAAGTTACTGGCATGAAAAATATGTCGCGAGGGTTGTAAAAAATATAGACTCGCGAATTTTATCGTCTCATAACTCTAATCTATCTAAAACTCTACTCTAATAAAACCACTCCCTGATTTCCGGGTTTTTTTTAGGTGGGATAAAATAATAGTCAATCTTAATTTAAATAATAACAAAATATAACTTGGGAGCAAATTATTTTTCCCTATAATATTACCTCAGGAGACGTATATTACAAAATAGCGCCCCACCGAAAATACTCGCCGAAAATACAATATTTTACAGTAGGTCAGTGCACATCCCAATTAACTAAGTGTCTCAGTAAAAAGTTTTAATTTCTAATTAAATAAACATTAAGCATTTAGGTATAGTCGACAAAGAAATTGGTTTACCACCCTAAGGTTAAATATCAGTTGCTCATAGAAAGTTTCAAAGGTCTATTTTCGCTTGCCTTTATTAATTTCATAAATAACTTGATTCATTGCGTCAGAAGTTTCTGTTGTGATTGATTTGAACTTGGAAGTGATACCGAGCTTCTAATTGAACTTCCTGCGACTTTAGGTACCATAGACTGTTTTGATCAATTCACAAAGACAATAAAGTCCGTTTTTGCGAAATGTTTTTTAATTATTGATTTGAGTTCTTGCTTTTATAAAATATTTTCTATTGCTTTGATTTTACAGTTTAAATTGCATGCACCTTTAACTTTTGCCTTGTGATCGACTTACAGTTAACTAATTACGTTAATGTCTTATAATAAGAGAAAATATTATTTAACTGGGATATGACATCAAAAGTGGTAAAGCATTTACTTAGTTGACTATACCTACCTAGTTGAAATAATAAAATGACCCGTCTGGTTATAATATCAAAAGAAGTAAGGTAAAAATAAAGCCCGAGATCATAAATATACCCCTGACTTTTGCACATGCTATTTATTCCCCTTTGTATTAGGCCTTGGTTAATACTTCAGGAATGTAAAAATAACTGTCTGTTGTGTAAAAATTTTAAGACACACATTTAAGGACAGTTTTCCAGATTTTTGTCTAGAAAAAAACAAGCTGTTTCACTGAGATATCGTTATCTTATAATGATGGCAAGTTAACAATAATTCATACCATTCGAATTCCATTTCTCCATTTCGAAGTCGTAACTTAAAATTTTGTCTATAAATAAGTTTAACAAATTATTTCAGTGTGTAGTCGACGAAATATCGAAGCCTAGTGAGTAGTAATTAATGACTAGTAGTATTATTATGCCATCAATAGGATAATAGCGATCGCAAAGTACTTATATCGAGGCTGCAAAAGCAGGGAACTCCCACTGTCCACCCTGCGGCCTCTACGCATAAAAAATCTATCTGTCCTTAGCGTTGTTAATAGAACAGGTTACGATTCAGAACAAATACGAAAAACTGTAACTATCTTTTAACATGTATTTACAGACAGATATTTATAAACAGATAGCCTTAACTTTGCATTTTTATATTGTAAGTAGCTTGGTCAGTGAATAGGCACAATCGTTAAATAAATACAGAAGTTGAACAGGGATATAGTAACACATATATAAACATTTCAGTCAGTTATTCCTGCATTCCTGATAGGCTTTCTTAACTTTCATAAAGAAAGACTATAATCTTATACATTATGTTGTTTCCTTGTAAATTAAATACTTAAAGCTTAACTATAACATGCACCCTTGAGATAAATAGAGGCTGAAATTAAAAGCTTAAAGTAAGAACCTGAAAGAAATAGTTTTTAGTTACAATTTTCAAGGAAAACAAGACTAAATTCCAATTAGAAAAAAAGGCTGCGGTTTGGGAAAAAAACCTGTGACTTCAACGAAAGAATTATGAAAATTAAATAAAACACTCATCTAAAAATAAATAAAAAAAAGGGAAAAAAACATAATTATTATTTAATAAGCACTGACATTTCACCTGTATAGTGAAATCTTCGAAGCTGTTTGTAACATTTTTTGACCTACGTATGAAAATACAATAATTCGATACCATCGAGTGGATCTGATGGTGGATTCAAGATATGGCTAGTAGAACTCTTCAATGGCTACTTTAACAAAAACCCTCGAATTCAAGCACATTTTTTTTTGGCAAATCCCGTTTTTATATTATATCAACGTTATTTTAGACTGAATATTGTTCCCATCGGCAAAGTTGTTTTCGAGCAACAGATTGTACCCTGAGTAAAAGGGGTAGCGCTTATCTATACACTATGTATAGTTTAAGAGGCCATCCTAGAAATCGTCTTATTTATGTACATTTTGTTCTCTGCTTGTAAAGACGTGAATGATAATTGAATCAAAATATGACGTGATTTTAAAAGATTAGTTTTTGTTTTAGCATGTGGCGCGAATGGATTTTTCATATCATTTCAAAAATAAAGGTAAATCACGAATAGTTACTACCCTTATTTCAGAAAAATGACGTTCGAGTTTCGTTGTGACATCGGTTTACAAGAGACTACAAGTTATCCTGACAATTCGATTTTAACATTTAATTGAAAATATGGTCTATTTGCGGATTGAGTACTTTTTTTTACTTTCTTACAAAATATAGGAGAAAAAAATGCTGAAATAACATAAAATTTTACAAATTTCCATTCAAATTTCATTTTTTTTCTGTCGTTATGATCAACTATTATAAGATTTAAAGACTACACAAAAATCTTCAGGTATACTTTTAAAATAATAAAATTTTTATTTTATGAAAAAAAACAAAAAATTAGGTAGTAAATCTAAATTAAAATTAACTATAAAACAAAGCGCGTAAAACCGATCTTTTTTTAAACCTAGGTAGGACGTCCACTACCTAATAAATTATCAATATTATCTTGTAAAGGATCAACATTGTTGACGTTTTATCCCGCATCATAGACGCACACAAGCATAGAACTGTAAATATTTCAATTTTGCACTGAAATTAGGTGCACGGCCTCTTAAGTTATGAATTATTAATATAAAAAATAACGCAAGTAGGTATGAGTTCAGTTACATTGTCGCCTGAAAGTACAGAATATTTTGCAACAAATCCGGTAGTTCTAATTTTTTTCAGACTTATGATGTTGGACCAATTAATTAACCAAGGTTCGAGCGCCAAACGAAACTTTGTCTAAAATCTAAAAAAACCGCAAATATAAAGAGAAAAAGCTTTGAGGCCCAATTCCCGTAATTTGACAATAGTCGCAGTCCGGTGTTGATTCGCTCCCAGTAACATTACGATCACAAACGGTATTCTCGTAAACCCAAAAAAATGCGATTAAAGTTCGTAATGCGATTGAAAATGGAAGAACCAAAATTAGTTTTTTTTTTTGGTATATTTTTAGTCGTATTGGGATAGTTTTGAAAATTTTACGTCAAATTAAAAGTTTACCAGAATACCGTTTGTGATCATAATGTTACTGGGAGCGGAACGACACCGGATTACGGCTATAGGCTAGTTTCCTGTGTCAAAAAAAGATTATTCTATTTAGTCCGTCAGTTAGATTGTCAAAAATATTGGACCCATAAGTATTTTGTCTTTTGTCAATCAAACAAAAAATGACGAAGATAAAGCGAACACGTGACGTCACGCCTTGCTAAAAAAGTGTCGCAAGGCGTGACGTTAAGCGGAACTTTAACGGGCTATATCTTTATCAATTTTTGTTTGATTGAGAAAATAAAAAATACGTGTAAAATATTTTTTGTTAATTCAACTGACAGACTAATTCGATTTTTATTTGGAATTTTTAGGATTTTTTTAGGAATTTGTTATATGTGATTGGAACTACATCCCGGTAGACCTGTTCTAGTGACGTAGTCCCCGGTAGACGTCTAAAATGGCTTTATCTCAGAAACTATTGGGTCTACAGAGACAATTCTAGTCTACTTTAAAAGCATTTGGAGAAGGTACTATCAAAAACTAGACCTTTAGGGTTTTAATCACCGATTCGGCCCTGAGGCCAGCTTTCGGTAATTATATCACCGAAATCTGAAAAAAAAAACCGAACTTCGCGGTATTTTCCGTTTTTGACAAAGTTGCGTTGGGCGCGAGGTCACAAACTTGGATTATTAATTAGGCCAACATCATAAACATGTCTGTAAAAAAAAATCAGAACTACCGGATTTGACGCCAGCTCCGATGTATAAGTTACTGGACTATATGTCTTGAGCAGACTCACATTACAAAATAAGAGGGATGATAAACCTCACTCATGTCTAAAGATAAAGAAAAGCGAATAGAGAGAAAATACGCGAAGATGCTATATCCGCAGTAAAACCTAATGATACTCCGGTTATGCGAATGTAATGTATCCGGGAAATAAATGTGGACAAATCAGGATTAATGGCGAGTAGGTATTTGGCATGTTTCTGCTAAATATGAAGATAAGCAATGATAATGTCTTATTGGCTAAAAGTCCGAATTGCTTAGTTGCAAATAATCTTAGCTACGATAAAGAATCTGGCCCGGGAAAACGAACGAACGACAGAATAGAACATTTTATTATCTTGTCGCTTACTTAGAATTTTAAGAACCTTCTCTTCCTAAACGGCAACTGACTGAGCAGTGAGTAGCTACCGTAAAAATAGAATTAAAAGCTTTGCTATCCAGGGATCCAAGATTTACAAATGACATATTTGGGAATCGAAGACAGAGCGTTTAGTGCAATAAGCATGATTTTGATGATAATATGAATGATATTGAAATTGCATATGATTTGATGGTAGTGGATAATGATTCTTCTAAGCTATGTTATCGCAACTAGATACCTACGGGTAGTGATTTAAGATTTTTTTTACTAAGTAGATCAAGGTTATCAAGTGATAAAATTAATGATAGTGGTTTTCTAATAAAAAGGTTATCTTATAATTTCTTAAGAGCAGTTGATTAGTGTATCAAACAAAAATAATTAATTTGAACCTATTATATTAGGATGGATCGTTATGATTATTAACTTAATAGAACTTTTTTTTATTTTTAAAGAGAAACGAATTTTCATTTCTCTTTGAAAATTGTTCTTCTTTCGTTTCTCTTCTTTTCATTAAGTAGAAGTAATATTTTTTTTAAATGTACTTACTCTAGTTCTTATAAAGTAAATATTTGCGTTATTTACATAAAGCATAGACAGGGTTACATTTCACGGTAGTGCCAATTTTTCAGGGACGACGCAGAATCAGTAACTAAATCGATCTACGTAAAAAACACACTTTTTTTCATATCTAATATATATATAAAACAAAGACGGGTTAATTACACCATTTATAAGTCAAGAACGGCTGGGCCGATTTTTATGATTTATGTTTTTTTGATTTGTCTCCGTCCCGAATAGCAGAATAACAAATAAACATCGAAAATGCACGAAAAAAAAAACGAGGCGGTACGAAGTTCGCCGGGACATCTAGTTAGTTATAAAAGTATAGCATAATTTAAAAAAAATGAAGACGGACTTTTAAATTATTCTCTTGATCTTATTTTTAAGATTTGGCACTACCTTGCAATGTAACCCTGTATATATTTTCAGATGGCCTTCTTTAATACCTACTAAATTGCTCAACCATGTTAGTAACCGATTTATGTGTCTAAATACGTATGAATCTAACATGTCCTAGCACACTAATCTAGCGAAATAGTAGTAGACCTTTATGGCTTCTAGTTTAGTGTGATTATCAGACTCAAACCCTCACCAGTTAGTCATAAGCTTACCCATGTTTACCTCATGTTAGAAACCCAGTCCTACGAACCATTCCTAAGGACCTAAGAGACCAAACATGATGCGGTACCCGGATGCAATGAGTCCATGCGTAGCATTTAAGTGCCCGTTACCTGAAACGCCACGCTCTTTCTGTCCACGGTACCGGGGTATTTGGGAGTAGTTTTCACTATTTGGACGAAGGTGTCCGGCACATCTACCGCCACCTCGCGCCCGAGGAGCACAGGCGTAGTGTCGAAGCCAGGAGGCAGCTTGTACGACGCGTACACCGCCTCTCTGATCAGCACGGAATCCGTCCTCGCGGAGTACGTCACACCTTCCCTGCAGTCTAGCAAAGAATCCTCCCCGTTAGAAATAAGAAGCTGGATCTTATGATCGCTCAAGTTATGCGTCGCGTTCGACGCGACCGACTCCGACCTCTCCGACATCATGTCACACAATTTGGCCGTTTCTGACGATCCTTTACTCTTCTTGCTACCGAAACTTGTTCCCGACCCGTCGGAACTCTGCGGGAGAGACAACAGCTCTATGGTACTGTTATTCTTGAAACTGCCCGATCCATCGGAACTGGGGCCAGATATGTCAATGGTGCTTTGAAGAACGGTACTCTGCTTGCTGCCGAAACTCGTGCCTGATCCTCCGGAGGATAATAAGAGTGGTTCGTCATCCCTGGAGGCCCGAAGGCGTACCTGCGGAGGACGGGGTGGTGGGTAGCGGGGCGGTGTTTTGTTCCTCGCGATGAAACTGTCCGGCACGTCCACCGCCATCTCGCGGTGGGGACCTGAAACCAGTTAGAAAGGACTACTTAGTATTCAGCTTTAAAGCTTTATTAGCTAAACTACCTCAATAAAGTTGAAAGTCACCGTGAGTATTTTACAGCCTCTTCAATAAAGTAATTGCTCAAACGATTGCGGAAGCAATCCTAGGCTGAAGATTTGGACTGCCAATTAGGGAAGGGGTTAAACACGCACCGGGAAAATTAATAACCGTGAAGTAATTCCCGTCAAAGCGCAAATGACCCGGGCAAATTGTTCGTAACCGCGCGCCCCACTTGCTTATCAACCAATTAGGTGAAACACAGCGGACGGCGCTGCGCGATATCGCCCCGTCATATTTTTAGATTTTATAATTTACACGCCCGCCTGTTGAACAAATTAAGAATTAATGGAAGGGAAAACAGTAATATCTCTTGTAAATTTGTTTCAACTTATCAGCAGAATATATTTTTCTGCAAATAAAGCTTTATTTAACATCTGTGCTGGCAGAATAAATAATCTTATAATGATTTTCATAAATTAAAGCCCATTGTTAAGGAAATAATGTATGGGCCAACTTTCTGATTTTTATATTTTCTAGAGTTAACATTACGAACTGTAACTACTCACACGTATTTACTTATTCTGAAATTACGATTACGATTTTAAAGATTTTTAAATCTAATGAAGACAAATTAGAAAGTATCGGACAGTAAATTGGAACAATATTATAAAGTGAGAATGTTTATTTCTGACAGCCCTGAGCAGGGGTACTTAAATCGGTATAAATTTCGCGGGTGACATGAGTCGGATGATTGCAAATGTGACGAGGCTGACGAGTATGAATCGCAATTTTGTGATAAATCGTGCGATCGATCCATCAATCTTTCGTCCAATTGACCGGCTCTACATAGATGTAGTAGAGAGTTATATGTTACACAATTTATGATCGATAGGGCGACTTTTTGACGACTGTATTGAGCTTTAGATTGGTTTGCTTAATGAATAATAGTCAAAAATTCAATTTAATCAAACGATATCCTGTCAATCATGATAAAACATACAGATGGTCAGTCGATTTAATTGTAAGTACAGCAAAAAAAAAAACTTGTTGAAATGCTAATCAAAAGCATACTTCATACTCTTCCTGTTTTTTGTTTCATTGTTCTTTGGAAGGTCATGAGAGTTATGTAGACACGCAAAAAATAACTAATTTGTTGCTAGATTAGGACGTTAATGTTGTTTTGGCATAATTATAATTACTGACATGAACCTCTAAAGTGTAACTGACATAGTAATCACAAAAACCTAGGTACTCAGATTTAACAATATTTTTGAAACGATCTATTGTGAACATACAGTTACATGCAGGCAGACATAATCATGTGACAAATAACCTAATGCCAAGAAGTGTTTTCCAGTCAACCAGTAGCCAAACAACAAAGTATTGGCGGGGTGCAGTTGATATACACCTAAATTCACACTAATATTACATAGGTATTAAGTAAGAACATATATTTTTTTAAATACGAACACGTTTTTATTGTAGAGGAAGTAGATTTTAGCTTTAGGTTAGTTTAAGTATTAGACTTGTTTCTTAATTACAATATATTTGTTAATACATTACGTTGTTGTATGTTGATAATATAAAAAGTATACAATTTAGGCACAGATTAGATAATGCTTATTTAGGTATGTAAGCAAGTTAAAGAGCCTTAAAATGATTATTGGAGGATATTGTTATAAAACGAATAATTTCTACCAAATGTTAAATACTACAGACAGTTACTTTTTCTGTCTTTAAACACAAGGCACAGCATACTGTGTAGTCAGTGCACACAAAACT
Organism: Anania hortulata; assembly: GCA_963576865.1. NCBI lineage: Eukaryota > Metazoa > Arthropoda > Insecta > Lepidoptera > Crambidae > Anania > Anania hortulata. The sequence goes on from OY756400.1 coordinate 8,783,765, forward strand.
GACGACGAGTGTTTACGTCACAGCTGTTTTTTTTTTGCGGTGTGCGTGCACTTATTGATTCCCTGAAGACTGAATTCAATTATCCTACTGAGAATGATTTTTTTGCCAAGCTTGTCAGTGCTCAATAATTTGAAGAGCTCGTTAACATAAAATTGATTTGTAATGACAACGTTCGCGTTTTGCATTCAACCATACGATTGTGATTTCAATTATTAAAGTCATGAAATACTGTGAATGAAATGCAATTTAGGCTTTGATGTAAGTAATCGATATCACTGTTTGATTTTTTATGCGTTAAATATAGAGGCTGGGATTATTTAAGACCTTAAATATGACTTTAATTTCTGATAATACTAATAATGAATTCTGACATATTGACAATAAATCACTGTGTACGTAATATGGACTCTAAATAAATTTCATTCCAATTACAAAAGGCATCGAACCTAATTGGCATATCTAAAGTTGCAAGTAAAAATTACGTTATTTTAGGTTACTTGCAACCTAAGGTATGATGCCGGGCAGGCTCCATACAAAAATGTTCAAAGTCTTTTGAATTACCTGAAATAAAATCCTTAGGAAACTATCTGTCATCACTGACGATGACAGAATATAGAAGACGTGTAGATAGACGTGTGATGTTTTCAACCGACTTCAAAAAAGGAGGAGGTTCTCAATTCGACTGTATGTTGTTTTTTTTTATATGTAACGCGATTACTCCGCGAATTATGAATCGATTTTGATGATTCTTTTTTTGTTTGGTAGATCAAACTTCAGAGGTGGACCCATATAAATTTTATCGAAACTGATTTAGCAGTTTTTGAGAAAATAACAAAATATATACCCAGATTATGTTTTGGTTCGTGATTCTTGTATCTATTACCAAATATCTTCGACAAATGTACACCGATTCTGATGTGTCTTTTTTTATTGAATAGCTAACACTTCAAAGATACTATAGTAAAAATTTTCAAAAAAAAAAAATTGCCCTAAGTGTGGAAAAAAAGAGGATGAAATCGGTGTTTAGCAGTTAGATAAGGATTTAGATAGGATCACTAAAAATAAATGAAATAAATAAATTTTATTAAAAAAATAAAACCGACTTCAAAACGATTAATGCTGAGCACTTTAACAACACATTTGGCACATTTTTTATTTTAAGCACCTGTCAATGTAACATTAACCAGTTTTGTGCCAATTAAATAAATTTATTCTATTATTCTCTCTTAAAACACTAAAAGTTTATTTTTATCTTTTTAGTGTTTTGAAGTCGGTTTTTTTTTAGTAAAATTTAATACCTACTCCATAAACTTAGTCTTTGTAATAGTTTAACTATTTTTACTAATACGGTTACTCACTTGACTTACTTCAACAAAACAACACAGCTAACATAACTTGAGATAAAATGCAAATGATAATAGAAAAATGATTTTACTCTCGTTAAAGAATCATCAGAAGTAAAAAAATAAGTAAAACAATGTACCATTTTGTACAGTTGTTAAATATGTGTCTTAAAAAATTGTGTCTAGCAGATGTCCAGACATTCTAGGTACACACAGCCCAATTTTTTTAAAAACAGTTTTGTTGTGTTGGTCTGTTTTAAGGAATCTAATACTGTAGTTTACTCTTATAAAAATGAACTGACCGGTGTCGGAAGACAATGAGAGCATCGTGAGCATCTCTCTGTCGTCATCCGGTGGCGGTCGCTTCTCCTCTTCAGCTCCCAGCACCACGATGCTGGAGCCCGACCGTCTCCGGGGTCTGGAAGTAAAAGATTATGTTTTTAGAAAAGACAATTTGGATGGTTTTTTAAATAGTGTTCAAATGTTTGGTAAAATGCAAACATCAAGCATATCGCACACCGAGATAAGGAGTAGCACAACTCAAAATACACTTTGGCACAACTTAAAATAAATGTGTGTCTTTGGAGTTAACGTAGATTCGACGCAGATTCCGATTATCACAATAACTCGATTTTGTATTATTCCGAGTAGTGCTAGAGCCCAGGGGGCTGATTCTGGTGCTCAAATATAACAACTTTTTGTATGAGACCAACATCGAAATCGCAAAAAAATATTTCACTGTTTCATACAAACTGATATCAGCTGGTCGGCGGCTTTGTATGGGATAGTGGTTTTTTTTGCGATTTCGATGTTGGTCCCATACAAAAAATTGTTGTATTTGAGCACCAGAATCAGCCCCTAGGGGGTTGTTGATGTATTAAAAATAACCCTGTATTATTTGACTACCGTTTTATTTAATAGTTTCAAGTTTATATTATAATTCCTTCTTAATTTTTTCTTGCGATTTCGATGTTGGTCCCATAGAAGAAGTTAATAAATAAAATAGGACTTTATAATTCGGTTGAAACTATAAAAAAATATTATTAGTAATATGGTGAAACGTGGTAGGAGGAAAATAGCCTTGACGCTTGAAATAAGAATATGGAACTTGCATGATTTTTATTTTAAGTGCATCGTAAAGAATTTAGGCTTAAATAAATATACTTAGCAAAAAAGTTTGAATATGCACAATTAATTTAAATAACAAAAATAAGACTTTTTAAAGGCTGCGCCAAAACGTAATCACTATATCGCGCTAATAAGTTGTATCAATAATGTATTGTTGGCTAAGACAGCCATTTTTTAATGTTTCCTCCTTTTAGTGGATTGAAAGCGCTATAAAAAAGAAAGTAATTTATAATTAAGATGTTTTTTTTTAACTTTTGAACTAAATGATATTTCATTTTCGGATTAATTAATTCTAATAACTGAATTCATTCGAAATTTTACATGATATGTTGATGCAAGTTGCCCATTTAAAATTAAGAGCTAGTATTATGCTAACAGTTTGGTGCTTCTGCCTACGGGTCACGGAAGTGTTGGTAATCGATCTAATCTGATAAGATAAGATAAAGTGTATTTTAGACAATTGGTCATAAAGTTAGAGTATACATACATGCTTATAGGTACATAAAACTTAAATTCATTCGTTTGTTTTAAAGTAGGTTTCTAATAAACAAAGTAAAATAGTTTCATCATAATTGTTATCATAGGACGTCCACTACTGAACATAGGCCTCCCCCAATGATTTACAGATTGGCCGTTTTGGTTTGTTTGATTGAAGCTGCTTGCATCCAGCGACTTCCGACATCCTTTACCAGGTCGTCTGTTTACCTTGTGGGTGGACGTCCTACACTGCGCTTGCTGGTACGTTGTCTCCATTCTAGAACCTTTCTGCCCCATCGGCCGTCAGTTTTACATGCAAAATAGTTTGCTTGTCATAAATACCTTATTTGGGTACCTATAACTAGACATACTGGATCTAGGATCATGGTCAAAGTATCTCTGTCTCTCAAATAATTCTACTCTCCGATTTAATTCATTTTTTGAAACCAACTTCTAATTTTTTTCTTAATTATTTATTCACGACTATGAAACTTAACAAACTGTAAAGTATTGTAGTTTGTCAGGTACTTAAACGGTTGATTCTTGTGCCTAAGAAATATCCATGTTGTAAGGCTAATTTCCCTTATTCGCTTCATGCGCGATGACAGCGCCCCTAGTGACCACAATTATTGTGGACTTAAGGTCTCTTAAATTATGGCAACACTGGATGGTTTGAGAATGATTTTCGGATTGTTTTTCTTCGAAATTAGATAAAAATATCTAAAAAGTTTGTGCATGTTGTAATAAGTGTTTTTCTTACCCAAAATATAAATGATATAATACGTACGAGATTTGAATTGATACAACATGATATAACTTTCCAACCACAAACTGTGCAAAAACGGAAAGTATTCGTGTTAGCACAGCATGTGAGAGACGTTAAAGAGCCTAGAACCAACGGACAAAGCTACTTGATAAGAGCTGTGATCATAAGACAAACATCTGTGACACAAACACCCTACAAACTATTTTCTTTTCAGAGCAGCTATCTATTTATTTCTATGCTTCAATTTCCATCATGATGTTGGCAACGAATAAAACATGTACGAACTGTTTTCCTCATTGATCCTACACTCTAAACACAACATGTACTGTGACCCATATCGCGAATTTTAACGTTTTTACGTAAAATTACTTAATAACGTTAGTATGGAATTCTATGGAAATATAGCAATTTGACACATGACAGTCCAGAGTTATTTCACATTTCCGCCAAATAGCGTGCTGCGATCGATTTGACAGCCCCCACCACCCACTTTGCACATAGCGTATAGAAACTGTCAACGAGGGAAAACACCTTTGTAATCGGAAAGTTTTTTTCAAATTATAATTATGATTAAATGACCTTGTTACCCACTTGCAGGTAAAGTTGAGCAACAAATGACAAACAACACTGGCCACTTGTAATTTCATTCATAACGCAAAGGAAACGCGTCCGTTCTGCCAAGCAACCGCACGCACCGACGCGTGAAGTCACGCACACGCGCGCACCACTTTTATGTAACGGCTTTGTATGAATTATTTTTGCTAACGGTGTAAAATTAAAAGCATAGAAAAGTAACATTACATTACTTACAGTCATAAAAAACTTTTAAAAGTAAAAGAGATTGACATAAATTAATCACTGCTTGAATAATACTAAAAAAAGGGCCATCATTGGTCGAAAATTAGTTACTCATCGATGGTGTTTTACTTTTTTATTTGTCTTGTCTTCCTATATAGTTTCTTCGTACTTTATTAGGACAAATCTCCATTTCCGACACCTCAATTTTGCCTAGCGGCATGTACGTCTCCGGTGATAGAACACATGTAAGAAATTTAACGACGAGGGTCTGGAATAAATTTTATTGCAACGTTCGCTGCCTCGACTGTCCGTCTAGATATTATATAGGTACTAGGTCGAAGAAATAAATATGACTTGAGTCTTATAAGATTATAGTGGATAGATATTTAATAGAGATATAGTGGAGTCAGGCAGTATCTTTGGAACTGCTGGAATTACAGCTTATTTAGTCAAATTTACGTGGTCCGTTTGACCAGTTAATTCACCCTAAACCACTTCTCAGTTGGTTCACCCTAAACCTACTCTAGATTGCATTATACTTTTAGTTTATAAAAAGACATGTATGTATGATAAAGATGGCTATTAGGAACACAACAAGCCAAAAGACGAATTATTAAGAACCATTTATTTATGTTTGATCGAAGGACCCCAAAAATAGAGAAAATTAAACTCACATAACCGACACGTATTTGGCTAGTGTTTTCTTTTTCTACGATGTTTCCATTCTAAGGCAGTCTGATCGTAGGTTTCTTCTTATTAGTTAACCAATAGGTAATTAATATTAAAGTAAAACTCGAATTGGTTCGAAAGCCTCTCAGATTGACTCGCGATTAGATTGTGCTGCTTAGCGGCGAGCACAAAGCGCTCTCCAACGCTAATTAGCGGACGCTATGGGCACAACATAATTACATGCAATAGGCCTACTCCCTACATATCCCTTGTTACGTACATAAACATCATTGACAGTACTAGCCTAAGAGTCCGTGATCGACAGACATTCATGGAAGTCTAAATCTTCGTGGCTTTGGCACCGGGTGGCAAAAGGTGTATAAAATAGCTATCTCAAAACCGTCAAAGTATAAGGCGTAGTTTTTTTAATAGATAAAATTATAAATTACGCCATTCATTGTCCGACACTTGTAGCCATTAAACTTTTATTAAAATGTTAATATTTTAGCCATGTCATTATGTATGAGTATGGCGTCACGCACATGGAAGTGAGAGCCTACTGCATCGCTTTATCTTGTGCTGTGAAATTTATGGAAATGTAGACCTAATCTGGAAGTAGTTTGTGCAGCTAACCACCTAGTTAATGTCAGTCTACTAAAACGTCCTCTGGTGATAGTGTATGCAGGTCAGTTTACTCTGGCCAGTATCAGGCACTTATACACTCGTCCTAGATATACAACTCCCCACTGAGCTCAATCCTCGAATATTCTTTTCCATCCGCTGCCAGCAGCTTTGCGTATCTAACCACTCTATCTTGATGGAGGCGACCCACACTGCGTTTAACAATTCGTGGTCTCCATTCAAGACCACGCGCTATCCCATTCCCATCGGTTATAGGTTTTACGGCAAATGTGAATAGCTTACTGCCACTTGCTTATTCAGCTCACTGCCAGTTACATTGATTCTCAACTCCATAACCCAATTTTGTTCTTGTTCCTGAGCTAACTCAGTAACTGTTAGTGTCAGCACATCTTGGCTAAGTCATGACAGGTAACGTATACTAGCTGAATACTTTTTTTTGGCTCTTTAGTAGGCAATGGCGATAAAAAACTCGAAGTTTATCAAAAACCAGACAGCCCAGCTGTGAACATGTCTGGTGATCTATGCGATGTTTTTCCGAGAATGACAAACTCGACAGCAACTGATCTTTAACTATGCAATATTATGTATTGCTAAAAGTCGTTAACGGCAATCGCAGGTCGCTTAATGAGGGTACTCTGTCGTTATTATCAAACAAAGCGTGCCATTATTTGGGCTAATCCAGGCCCGCTCTGTGTCGGCCGCTGCCGAGAAACGCTTGGGAATAAAACGCACTGATGTGGCTGCGTGTGTCACGGGCGAAAGCGGGTGATGGTATTAATCTCCGAAATAGCCTACGTCACCAAAATAATTTAGTCAGCACAAAGCCAGTTCATTGTCCTTAATTAAGCAAGTATCAAAATGATTACTACGTTTTCAGATCTCGTCTATATCTTTAAAATTTGATTGATATGATTGTTGTATTTGCCAAAGATTGATTTCTTACTGTTTTTATAAATAAAACCGCTAAGTATTTAGTGTCTAAGGGCAAATGCCGCGTGGGTACGGCCGTAAAGAATACACTTCCCTACCGCCAACAGGAGGCGTTTTGTAAGTGGCGACTAATTCCTGTACGAGACCGACAGTAGTGTCTGCGTGTGAAATCTTATAAAAAACTGCGCTCGCCAACCCACCTGCCAACCGTGGCGAGTATTGGCAATCCCTCCAATGAAAGTCATTGGGGGATGCCTATGTTCAGCAGTGGACGTCCTATGGCTGAAATAATGTCGGGCCGATCGTTAATAATTTTACATACCTGTGAAAATACCACCCATTAGATTACATTATTTAAGCTATACATTACATTTATATCTACCGCCAATGGCAATTTTTTGATGTTTTAAGATTTTGAAGTTTTGTAGTTTTACATAACTATTTCAAACGCAAGACGCAAAAAAGTAAAGTTAAATAAAGTTTTTGGTTTTCTAAATACGTTACTTTATCTATAAGTTAATTCCCTAGTTATCTTTTACTATCCAAAAAACACAATTGAATTAAGTTTTAATAATTATAAACCATAAAAAGTCTATGACTTGTACCGAAACAGGGGACAATATTCCCAATTTCAGTAGAGCACATAAAATAAAACCCAGACTAGTGTGACCACGCGTCACTGCATTTCAAGCAGGGGTCTGTTTTATTAGCCTAGTAACTTATGGTACACGGACAAGGTTAAGGCCTTTAGTTTTCAAACGATATAATTTTAGTACTTTAGTTGACATGGTTTCGGTATTACTCTTATAAGTGATTTATAACGACACTATTAAGTACACATTACTGGGTGTTAGGTTGATAGTTCTACAGGTTATTTACTATGAGGCCAATAAATAAACTCTTCTAACAATCACACTAACAATTCTAGCCCCAAACTAAGCAAAGCTTGTACTATGGCGACTATATAACAGATAGGCATATTTAAATAAATTTATTAACATCCATGACTTAGGTACAAATGCTCGTGCTTAGTACATGAATATTAATTCAAACTAGCAACCGCTCGAACTCTGGAGCGCTGACCACCAGAAGGTGAAAGTCAGCTGGACCACACACAATAGAGATCAAGAGCTACGTAACCAAATGTATGGAACAGCTGAATTTTGTTTTGACTTTTTGTACTTATAATAAAATATATTTTTAAAATATTCATATCCAACCTCTAGTAGATGTATATTCATCGTTAAACGCTTTTGTTATTAGGAATACCAATTGGTGCCACTTGCCAGTCAGTCCTGTTAACATTTACTACATCCGAGTCTACGTACTATGGCTGCGTGTTCGAATTTGAATCCCGATATGGGCAAATATTGTGTTGCACAAGTGTATCTAGATCAATAATACTTTATTGCACCAACAAGAAAGTGTTCCACTTAACTAGATCACTAAATTTGGAATTGAGGTTTAGTTGAATGGTGTTCAATCTACCAAATCCAATAAACAATATAGTTACTCGTACTAAAATTTCGTAGTGCACTGTATCTCTATTCAGATTCAATTGCTTTCGACTCTACTAAATTCACTAAACTAGTTCTAACTAGAATGCCAATGCAATAGACATGTAATGAAATACATCTGACTTTACCAAATTCCTGGAAACCCTACCCAGTAATGACAGTAGATCAGTCGCTCAGCCCCGCTTATAGCAACGCAATATTAGGGATTCAGGCTATTTTAAATAACAAACGTTAAGTCACTCTTACAGTTTGATTATAGGTTCTTACCCACCGCAAGAGAAATCCTGCCTCTTTCGCAAATTGCATCCTGCAGATAATTCAATCTACTGAGACCAAGTCAAAGTAGTTCCGAAAAAACGTAATGTAAGCTAGTCAAGACAAAAATAGCTCAATGATTAAAAGTAGTACTAACTTAGATTAGACTTAGAATTTGTTTTTCAAACTCGGTTTCAGTAATGGGGTTTTCTTTTGCAAGAGAACAAACACTATTAAAGTTGTAAGAAAATGACATTTGCCATCAATGCCATCATACAGCGACTACTTAGGTGTAATTTTACATTAGAATAGAGGTATTTAATTTAAACTCTGTGCACCCAATACAAACATTCACACAGATCCTATTAAAATACCGTGCTACGTAAACGTAATGCAATTATCGTGCGGTAGATAACAGTAAATCCGGCTAGTGCAATAGGAGCGCACTAGTCTGTCGATTTATCCGTCGATTTGCGGTCGGATGCAACGGACATAAATATTGCTTTGCAGCGATATTGGTTTTAGTAAAGTAGTAGTGAAAATAAAATATGTTGCACATTTTGTGGGTGTATAACTGATTAGAAGTCATCAATATTTAATTCTGTACCTTAATATTATCTCAAAGAAAATGTAGTAGTTAGGTACCACTTTCATAAAATTACGACTAAGTGCACCCTTTACAACAGATGCAATAAACAAAAGCTCAAACATTAAACATGTTTAATCTAGGAATCAAAAATATGAAAGTAAAGAAATTGTGAAGTTTCTAAGAAAACGTCAAAGAAAAGAAGAAGACGTTGTGAAATTTTCTCTGTCAGCAACAAATATTGCCATACGTGGCCAACATCCATTTTTTTTTTCAAAACAAAAACGCTACGAAAACATAAAATATTGACTCACTAAATGACACTAATATAAACAAAACAGTGTACCTGTATCTTGTTAAGTACTAATTAATCTTAATTAGCCTAAGTTGATCGTATTACTTTAGTACCTAAGTACTTGGTCTACTGCTGGGCATAGACTTGTCTCCCAATGCGCGCCACTGAGCCCGATTCGCGGCTATTTTTTATATACGTAGCCAGCAGCAGCTTTGCGTAACTATATCTTAGCTAAGTGGATGAGAGCGCATAGTAGAACTGGGTTCTGAATGAGCAATCTTTGACAATTTTCAAATATTAGGTAATTAAATTACCTCCGCTGGCGCCTATGCAACAAACCACTTTCTGCTTCTAAGAGGCCTATGAATGGGTGTCATAACACTACCTGTTCGACGGCAGGTGTGACGCGGATCCATTGTCCCGTGACCCATTTAAAGAACCTTCCTACACTGGCTGGACAGCCGGCTTTCTTCGAGTACCTACGTTTACTTTTATCACCGAATAGCAGAACTTATTGTACCGGTTTTAATGCTTTATCTACGTGAAATGTGATCATTATTGACATTTTGAAGTTCATTTATTGTTTTAAAAAAAATTCAAATGTGTGTATTGTTTTAAACTTTTACGAAAGTCGAAACACACGCAGTATCTACAGGATTCCGTAGTCTTAAGTTAATTGAGCCAAAAAGTTAGTGTAATTTAAGAGAGAATATTTATTGAAGGTTGGTTGGAAGGAAGGTTACATATAAGTATTTCAGGTAGGTATGTACTCGTAGTTATATTGTATTTTGTTTTAAATATTAAAAGTCATTTATTTTTACCCATAAGATGGGCAGACGATCTATTAAAGATTGCAGGAAACCGATGGATGCAGGCCGCTTCCAACCGATCATTCTGGAAGTCAATGGAGGAGGCCTATGTTCGGTGGACGTACTATGGCTGAAATGATGATAATGATTATATTTTCATACTGAAAAGACCTTGATGGAGGTAATCAGAGACATTATTGATTATTCTAAACGTTTTATGTTATTCAGTGGCTGATGGCGGTTTTTAATAAGATGTATATCTCTATCTGCAACTATTTTATAGCGACAAACTAACGTAGTAGTCACCTTCAAAATTCAATAGACAAACTTGTACCATAACAGTAAGTGTTAGATACGTCAGTTAGCCCATATCGCTCTACTAAACACGTCAGTGTCTTCCGACCTGCTCTCACAATCATGTCTTTAGGGTTACCAACGTATAAATACAATATTCCGCCTATGCAACCGACATACAACGACGAAGCAAATGCAGCGTAAGGCGCCCTCCGTCAAGGTGGAGCGTTAATATACGCAAAGCTACTGGCAACGGATAGAAAAGAATAGCCGAGGATCTGGATCAGTGGCGTGACTTAGAAGAGGCCTATGTCCACAGTGGACTGACATGGACTGATTATGATGAAGATAATAAGAACCCGTATACAAAAACAAATAGCAAGGTGAAATTAACAATCGCAATCTAGACCATTTTTTCTAAATAAAATATAAACAAATATTGGACAACACCACATACATTGCTCTGATTCTAAGGTAAGCACGTGTGTTATAGAAATGAGAAACAACGACGGTACCACAACAGAGAGACAAAAATTCGTTTCTCTACATTGTCCTAACCGAGAATGGGCCCCGCCCAGCGGTACCTCAGAGATGGCGAACGCTAAGTCCGGCGTACGGGGAGTAGTACCTATCGGCTACGAGGATCGTCAAAGCTATGTTAAAGCTTGGACATAGGTAATTATTATGAATTGGAGAAAGTTAAAGGAGAGTAGGCAGCCCTAACTATGCCTGTAGATATAATAGAATAGTTATAATGTATGAAAGCGCTACAATAGAGCAGGAGATATGTCCGGCGTCCCGCCGACCGATATAGTGAGGGTGGAAATAATTGTACTATTTATAATATTTTACCCTACGATTATGAATAGTTAAGCGGTATAATAATGTTTTTAATGTTGCACGTTAAGATTTATATTGGAAAAAATATTTAGCCAACGATAATAACAATAAACATTGAAACTTTTAAAAAATCCTCAAAAAGTTATCATCCGAATCTTTATGTTGGTAAGTAATTTTCCATGACGTTATTAGCGTGGTGGTTCCTTTCAATGTTATCTTAATAAATCGTCACTTTTCATCTTTACTTTTTAACTAAAAAAACTGAAATGATCATTTAAGCTCAAGCTTGGTAGTACGCACAATTTGTTTGCTTTACTGTGCTAAGCTGTGTGTGTGTTAAGCTGTGTCCACCTACAAAATTCCTCTCCTATCGACTAAAAGAGCCGTATTATCCGAAAGATTTATTCATTTTGGGAAGTTTTAGAATGCCTATTTTATTCGATCCCGTATGACTAGGTAACTCTAACAGTGTATTTGTTTAAGTTGTTATTATTACGAAACGATCGAAGGCATCGGACGCACCCCAACATGGTTACACTAATATGATTGTTGTTTTTTTTCCTTTTGCTACCTGTTCCCAACATCCGCTGAATTGTAATAAAGAGGAGTGCGCGTAAATATCGTTAAAAAGACAACTCAGTGGAAAGAAGTTCAGCGTTAAAATTCATAAGCATAGATTGATGATGACATAGCAAAAAGAAATTATGTTTTCTTGCTTCGATTATACAGTGTTAAAATAAATCGTATTTGCTTGAAAGTACGTAACAGACATATTAAAGGTTCGATGAGAATTGGCCTCGAAGTGTTGCACACTAAGTAGAAACTGGCTGGGGAGTAAGCCTACATCTATTTTTATTGTACAGTCACGCCCAATGAAATGTAAACACTTCGTAACTTATATGGTTGGAAGTTGTTGTTCTTATGTTTAGGAAGTCCAATGAAAATGTATATGTCACAGCCAACTGGTTAAAATAACCGTTTAATTGCACGGCTAGCCCTTTCATTAAACAACGTAATTCAACCACACGCCTAAATGTAAAATAGCCGATTGGCCGAATACAACGTTTAACAGTACAGCTAGACGACACTCAACTAGCTGGTTAAATGTCAATAAATTTGAATTCGCTTCGAACGCTGGTAGGTAATTCCATTATTTGTACGTTTGTTATAAATAATATAAGGAACTTATTTTGGTTATTTTTTCACCAGAAAACCACCCACAATGATAAAAAAACACCTGTGTTACCACCATTTTCTAAACAAAACAAAACAGCGCCGCGGTGGCGGGGAAATAAACTAATTCAACGTTAAGGCGGCTTGTTTGTCAGCCGTGTTGTTAAATGTTTTAAATGGCATAATGTTTCAACTATAAAACTAGGCGCGTGGTTGAATGGCGCTGTTCAAAGAATTGGCTAGCAGTCGTCTGTGACATTATACATATTTATGCTTGTGACTGTAAAATAAGCGCAGCCGCGACGTTTTCGCTGCGCACCCGCGGCGTGTTCGCTGCGTGGCAGCTCCGCTTTGAAAACGCTTGTAATCCGCCAGTGTGGCATGGCACTAACAGTTCATCGACATATCACAAAACGTCAAATATTCTGAATTGATATTCAACTCTATGTATAGTAATTCAGATTGAGAATCGGTTGTCAAAATTTGAAGTTAGAATAGGTTGACATGCCGTTGCTGTACTAAGATCTACCTACACCCACACAGGCAGCAGTGTTTGAATTTCTCAGAGCCGAGGTGCAAGTGATATATTTGAACTAGTAATACGCCCTATTATATCTACTGCTGGTGCTCTAGAAAGTATATTTGGTCAGAGAAAACATAGCTCTAGTTTACTTTGCATAACTATAGTTGGGTTTAAACGCACTGATTAGACTAGGAACCTTAGAATTTATAGTATATGTATTTATTATTATGGTGCTTTCAAGATATACAATATGCATGTCCAACAACATACAAGGATAAGAAAAACAAATGTTATACTTACTCAATATATTTTTTAATTACCGAAAGATAAAGTTTTGTGTAAGCACATAATTTACTGTCCCTGCGAGTTCAATGAACTCACTGAACTCATTCTTGACCTTTAAAATGTCAATATTGCTAGTAAAAACATTCTAAGAATGTAATTTTGAAATGGAAATTGCCGCTTCTCAAACTTACCGCGCAAAGGGTTGAAGTAGTGAGAACTTTCTTTCGCAATAGTTAAAAGGATATCCGTGTTCAGAGCGAAATGAAATTTCACTGACGACATAAAATATACTCGTAAATAAAAATAAAAAATAAGTTCAACTTTGAGCAGATAGTTCCTAAATAGGTAGGTACTTTTTATTTCATTTCTTTAAAAGAGTCAGTACCTACAATCAACAGCCTTTATTTTAACATTTTAAAAATCACTTGAAAGTTTACTTTGTCTAAACAAATTTGCAAGATTTTGAATTTGCAGACAGCAGATCTACTCAAAGACGTAGCCTTAATAGTAATAAATAATGCGTATCGAAGGACCCTGTTTGCTAGGCAAGTCGTGATGTTAAAATTGGTCCTAGCCAATGAAGCTTGATATTAGTTAAGTCTAGTCAGGGCGGCTTGACTACTCGTACATCTGACAGTAAGGCTGGTATACCCTAATGTGTATGAGTATGATGTCCATTGACCTAATTAAAATTACCAACGAAAAGAACATTAAAATTGTGTTGCTTCATTTCAGTGCTTTATTTACTTTGTGTGGCGTTCAATGAGTATATATCTATCTACATGTAGCATCAATCACCAAACAGATTTGAATAAGTGTTCTAATATGTTACTACTTCATTATTATCATCATAAACCCACCCTAATTCATTGTTTGTCATTAAGCCTCTCCTGCTGAATGCCACGGAGCCCGACCCGCGGCTATTTTTTTCAACTGCTATAGGAGCTGAGCGTCTATACAGGGTTACATTTCTACAGGATCAGTAACTAAATCGATCTACGTAAAAAACTAACTCTTTTTTTTTCATTTTTAATTCTTCCATTCTGCATTTGAAAAATAGAATACGCAGAAAATTTACGATTACTCGATTAAATTGCACCGTATGTGCACTGCATGAGGTTCTTGTTGGAGCGGGGTCAGCGTACGCCTGTGATCTCTGATGAATAACGGCGCATCTCGCGTTTTCTTTTTTTTCCGAAAATTTTAAGTACTTTTCTCCAGAAATACGACGACTGAAATTAATTACGATAAATTAGTATTTTTATATTGTTCTATAGACCTTATTTTTAAAATTTGGCGCTACCTTGAAATGTAACCCTGTATGTATAATAATAGTTCCACCTTACTGAAGGACGCTCTACGCCGCGTTGGCCAAGTTACCACCTTACTTAGATCGTCTATAAGTATACCTATCTCATCGGTTTTTTCGGTACGACTATATGTAATACTGTTACTGCTTACTTTATTTCAGTGTTTAATAAAAATCTTCCAACAATCACTAAATATCATGCCTTGATAGCTCCAAACTATGCTTAGCTTTTACTTTGACGTCTAGACAACAATTATTATTATGACTCATCACAGAAACACCTTTTGTGGGATTCAAACCCACGACCGCGGGATTTGTAATAGCCAGGAGAGCGAACTATACGGTTAAAAAATATTTTTTTTATCTTTTATCATTTTATTACTTACTATACAGTATTAAGTTATTTACTTAGGTACATTAAAAATGATTTCACAACTAGAGACGCTCAAGACCGCGCGAAGTGGAGGAGTAAATCAAGAAAAGCGGACCCTGGGCTCCAAAGCAATGGCTTTGGACGCAACCGGGATTGACCGTATAGATGAAGCAGAAGAAGACATAGGTACATTAACCCAAAATAAAAATATAATGCATTTCAATAGTTTGCCAGAATGTGTTCGACGTCATAATGAAACTTCGATATTTGTTCGTAATAATAACTTTCTAGAAAGTTAGACACTGGCCACATGCGATCACTACGAAAAAGTTTAGCCAAAAAACTTCGTGAAGTATTTATTAAAAATTGAAAGGCTACAAGTTATTTCGTATCGGCGTTTTAGACAAATTCGTTTGGGTGATGTATTTCAATTAATATGACACACATCGGCTACCCGATTGTATTTGTGTTATGGATGGCATATAATGAAGATACAACGCAAGTACAGAAGCAAAACCGAAATCTTATTTTTGCAGCAAAATATTTAGCGGTATCAATGGAATCGGACCAGACAGAAGCTAAATCAAAATTAATTAATTAAATAAATTATTTAACAGTATTTAATTAGTATTAGTAAATAAGTATGTCCATCCGTTATTTAGTCGCTAATATACAAGCTTGACTGCGCTGTTTTTCGGGTTAGATTGGTGAAATAATTTATTAATTATACTACGACCTCCGTAGCCGAGAAGCAAATACACCGGACTTGGCGTTCGCTACCTCTGAGGTTCCAGTTCCAGGTTCGATTCTCGGTCGGGTCAATATAGAAAACAATCGTTGTTTGTGATTTTTATAACACAAGTGCTTTAGCTACTTACCTTAGGATCCGAGCAATGTATATAATGTGATTTTGTTTATAATTTATTTATTTATACGCAAACACTATTATTAAACCAAAAAATATTAATACTTTTTATAAAAGTAGTATAATAAAATATTAATTCATTTACACATTTATAGGTAATAACCACATTTTCATTGTAACTAAATCTGTTGACGATCCCTTCGTCAGCGTTTAAACGCCCACGCGTTCAAGCGCCTGTTTCCAATATTGTTTATTTGATTTTGGATACTCTACTACTGCAACTGGGTTTTATTTCACATTCCAGAGAATAAACTCCTGATTGTGGCCTACTGATGGGCACAATCACAGTAAGATATGATAGATTGTCTAATAAAATTAATTATTCGGTTTAGTTAACATTCTACACAAATAAAAACAAATTTTAAGTCTGTAAGAAGCCGATTTTTTAATCGCCAGATTCTTTATTCGACGAATAAAATTGACGTTTTGACACAATTTCTCTACGAAAACTGTCAAATTCTAAGTTATCTGACTATAGAAAAATCGGCCCTAAGTCATTACCTTCATTAGCCAATAACCCGTGACATATGAACCGACGGACGGAACGGTTTTCATCTTAGATACGAAGACCAAAAAAGAAACCGTTTTAGCTACAATTGTTAGAAGTTTATGTCAATGTTAAATGGTTTTAATGACAGTTTACAGTCATAGAAAAACGGGCCTCAGACCAACTGTACGTAGGTACCTTACCTCTATTTTAGAATTACCAAAGGCATTACCATTCCGACCGTCTCGATATCTGTTATTAATGCCGTAATTGGGATCTACAAGATGACGTACTTTCTAAACGAATTTGTGATTAAATTAGATTAGAGCGGAACTATAATTTTCTATCCATTATTTTGAATTACGAAAGAAAATTAATTTAACTTTGATATGTCGTACTAAATGTGACGAGTAAATAATGGAAACATTCAACATGCATGCAATTGTTATTTTCAAAAGAGTGTTATTTTTGACAACAACAACAACCGAACTGAACATATTGAAATCGATCAATGATTGATTTCGATGCAAAGTATAATATTTTGCAATACCATGAGCCACATAAAAAATAAAACGAGATACGAGTACGATACGATACGAGTACGTTACAAATTCAAGTATCTTTTCTTTATAGACAACAAAACCCACAACGACTTGATCTCACCAACAAATACCATAACAGTGAAGTGTTATTACGAATACGGCACTTACACCAAGCGTGTCAGATATACTCGGACCCGAAGAATCTCCATAATAAAACATTCCTTCTGCGATATTTGTGTAAAATTACGAAAATAAAGGCTCACTGCGGATATTGGCAACCTTTAAATGGTCGAGACAGCGCAAATATGAGAAGAGGCAGTTTCCCATGTTCCAGCCGTTCTAAAATTTTATTTGCCGATGCGCCATAAATTTGTGGAGGGTTAATTTTCCGGTGTGGGTGTTTCACCACATTAGAGAAGAAATAGTAGACTCACTTATTTCCTATACCTAATAGGGCTCGGGAAACGAAATCAGAGCACATAGTGTGATACCAGACGAATCAAACCCGACTTTATAGCAATCCGGGCCAGCCACATCTGTAGCAGAACCGGTGAAACGGATGTGAACAGGTTCTCGAATGGAGACCTCGCCTTGGCAAACGTAGTGTAGGACGCAGCTCCATAGACCGACGAACTTAGGAGGATGGCAGGCAGTGGATGAATGAAAAAAGCGGGAGATCGTGCTCATTGGCGCTCTTTGGGGGAGGCTTACGTCCAGCAGTGAACTGCAATAGGTTAAGATGATGATGATGATCATTATAGCATTCGCTCAGTGTGTGCAAAAGCGTAACAAGTGCCACCTACGATATAAAAGTCATATTAGTCATTCAGTATTTTGACTTTTATCTCGCCAATTTAGGCCCTCTTTCGGGCATTTGTACACGCCCCAAAAATATAGCTTTGCCCTCCCACAGCTTCGGGACTATATATCGGCTGGTGATGAGAAGAAACGGCGAAACAAACTTAGTCATTTTTTGTCAGTCTTTTTTACAGGATATAAAGTATAAGACACGTAGTAAGTGCGAGCTAGTCAGGTTATAAACTAGACAGGCAGGTGATCTCAAAAGCCTTAGACAAATCACAATAAGATTCTCATGCAATAGTTTGTTATTGCTGAAATGTGATAAAAGTTTATTTAAAGAGATATTATTGATTTAGTCCAGTTTTATTAGTAGGGGTTTATTATTAACAGTTACAGTAAATATTACATGGCAACATCTAACAATCATCGTATCGGCTTACGGGCATCGTTATTCCAAGTCATTATTTTCTACCCGATGTTTTAATCTCGAGGGCAACCCCAATTACTCGCAATCCTCTTCTTACTCGTCCTATTCACTCCCCTCATTTTCGCTGCTATATCTTTACAGTTAAATTAATATTTAAGTATTGTTGAAAAATAAAATATACATAAGAAAATAGTCATTAGATCTATAATGTAAAGTCTTTAATAAAACATAGGTTGTCGAGTTGTTATAAACGTGATTTTGTACATGAATACTTTCATCTCAGAAGATGAAGCAACTTGATGTTTTTATGTGTTGTTTTCCTTAATTTATCATTTTGTGTAGTAGATATAGAGGCACATAGAATGTTTATGGTAAACTTAAATCTTACATAACAATCTTTACCTTGATCACAAAAAAAACATGGTTAAGATATATGTATAAACCAAAATGAAATAAAATTAATCGTATGATTGATAATTTTAATTATCTGATATGAGTGTTACATTTTAAGGGTGACTTCGATTGAACATTTATATTGTTCTGGAAAATTTTCAAATTCTCATAGTATCCTTTAAGATGTAGCTTATATAGTGGTTCTGAAATGCTTACCCTTGTATCATGCACCGAACGGCAAATTAAAAGTGGAGAAAGCTGCCATAGAATATGGGGGCATTATATCGCGCAGCAACTCGTGAAATAGCCGCATACAGAGGTGAAAATGTACCTAGTGCGTCGTATAATATATGTACCTAGCTTTATATATCTCAGTTTTAAAGGTTACTTGACTACTAGCTAACTATAATTGCTTCTGTAAAAAATAAAGTCCTACTTACAACCTTTACAGCGAATTTTTTTCTTATGTTTATGGCAACTTTCGAAAATAATTGAATACCTTGTCCTATATTTTCCTTTGAGTAAGATGAACAGTCATAAATCAAAATTGATTTAATGTACCTGCAACTTTGTGCAAAAGAATAAAAAATGAGAATACTTTGATAAAAATAATCATAAAAAAAACTAGAAACCGCTCGCACGTTATTATATTATTACTCCTGCACCAAAATCCCCACAAAATATAGAAATAATATTCCTTGCGAACTATCTCACTAAAATATTTGACCCACATTCCCTCCCTGATATACATTTTAGGTGTTTTTCCCCAGTTCATCTACAATATTCAAATTTTGTCCCGCGCGAAAGTATTTGCGTAGTCCTGGAGAACGGGAGTCGCCGGAATACTCCCGATAAACAATGTAAACGTCTTCGCAATTTACCTCCGCCCTCTTTAGAGGACATTGACAAACTGCCGCTATTAAACAATGCCGTACAAATCATACAAACAACAAGGCCTATCTTGATAGGTCAGCACAGTTTTTGTAGAGGTACAAATAATTAACATTTATCTTAATTTAATGTTAAACATTTGTATTTTTAAGTTAGAGTAAATTAAAAGACTGCTACTAAAGTAGCCACTGCAAAACTAGTTAGATGAAGAAAATGGCTGTCCATATTTGTATATGGACAGCCATTTTCTACCGACCTCAAAAAAACTTAAACTTTTCTTTTACTGCTGGTAAAGCCCCCAAAAAATAACAGTATAGAATGTACTTTTAGTAAACATACAGTTCAGTGCCAGTGTAAGTGGTGCGTACTTGAAAGGTCATTAAATTATGTTATGAACAATTATTAATTAAATTGCCAATACTCGCCACGCTTGGCAGGCGGGTGGGCGAGCGCAGTTTTTTTATAAGATTTTGCACGAAGGCGCTGCTTCCCGTCTCGTGCTACAATCGACCAAATGACGAGGGCTATGCTCGGTGTTTCCTTGCGAGATCGAATCAGAAATGAGGAGATCCGTAAACGAACAAATGGTGCTGACATAGCCCAACGGATTAGCAAACTGAAGTGGCAGTGGGCGGGGCATATAGCACGTAGACCTGACGGCCGATGGGGCAGAAAGGTTCTAGAATGGAGGCCTCGTATCGGCAAGGGCAGCGTAGGACGTCCACTCACAAGGTGGTCAGATGACCTGGTAAGGGTCGCAGGAAGACGCTGGATGCAGGCCGCTTCCAACCAGCTAATCTGGAAGTCAATGGGGGAGGCCTATGTTCAGCAGTGGACGTCCTATGGGTGAAATAATGATGATGATGATGATTAATTAAATTTGGATTGACGCTTGCAAGCTGCTCTTGACAAAAAAGGCTATGATACAGTATTCTTAATCGTTACAATTGGTTTGTCTTAGTCTTTATCGATAATATTATCAAAATGATAAACATACATCTACACAGCTATTGTATTGGCAATGAGCCATAATGATGGCATTTTTGGGTAAAACACCGCCTATTCAAGTTTGACCGGAAACGGGTCATTTGGCCACCACCGTGACGCGACATCCGTACACACCTACGTGCGAGGAGAGCGACAGCAATACAGGCATGTAGCCGTCTCGCTCATACGCTATCAGCTGATCGAGCTGGCAGGCGATAAAAACGCAATGAGTCATTAAAATAAGCGTGGTAATTTGCGTCTAGCAAGAAAGTGGAATAAATTGTGGTTTTATTCGTCAGAGATATGTTGTTTTTTTTAAAACGCTAATTTATGGTTTTATTATAATTTACAAACTAAAGGTACTTCTAATGAAATTCGGCAAAAAATAAGGTACCAATAATTCTTAAATCGTTAATTCGAAGTAATAAGTACCTACCTACATCTCTTTGCGATTAAAACTAGCATTTTTACTGTTTTGAAGTAGAGCATGAATTAGCTAACAATATTGTTAAGTTTGTATGAAACCCGCACTAGTCCGATATTATTTATTTATTTACATAACTAATATAATTAAATCCTTATTTTTTTACACGTGATAAAATTTATATCGCGTGTCTAAATGGGCGGTAATGTCATAATTATACACTAGCCTGATAAAAATATAATCTAACGCTTGATTTTGTTAGAACGATTTAACCAAAAAAATTTGTATATTTTAACCTAAACACAACCACAATTCCAATATTTACAGTATATTAATTCGATTAATGCCCACTAATTGGATCGTGAGTGAAGCCAAACAAAATTGCAACATGACACTGGCCAATTACTCCGCAATTCCCTTGAAAATTGCCTACTTAATATTTTAAAAAGCTACGATGATTTAGTAAATACTGATGATGATATAACTTATTAACTTTACTAGTAAATTCCAGAAACTAAACGATAAAAAAAAACTTTAAATTAATAAACATTTTATACAAAACAAACCTTTACAAGAATACGCCCACAATCCACGCACTAATATCACGGAAAAGGTCACAACCAGAACTTCGAAAATTCAAAATCACTACTCGTATAATTTTCATTTAAAACACTGGCCATAAAACGATATTTTCTTCGGAATTACGAAAAAAAAGACGGTCACTAGCGTTCCATTTCTAAAAGCACACACGTTCGTACCGGCAGGTATGTCAAACTGACTAATTGTTTCACCACAGATAACAAAGGTTGATAAACAAATGGACTGTTCGCGCCCAGCGACGTTCGGTGACGTCGGCCGAGTAGGTAATGTGATTTACACGGATTTGCGTTGTAGGACAAGCTGTTTATATCGATTTTGCTATTTAACTTTGCGGGGAATATTCAGGCAATTCTGGCGTGTGGTTTTCATGGCATTAAATAAAAATTAGTGGTCTAATATTATTTGTCACTATATTATATGGGAATTTTCGTTCTTTATTAACATACGGGTAAAACCATCATTGGGAAGTTGCTGATATTTTAAGGAGGAAAATACGATTTTGAATGTTAAATACAATACTAACCATAGACGAGATGACGACAAGAGTTACAGTATCCTCTATCACTTGTAAGTTAACACACGGTCGCTCACGATCACAAATTATTAATATCGTGCTGACAGATCGCTATCCCAAGTTCCCAACTGCTTTATAAAACCTGCTTCACTTGACCATAGGCAGCATGGCGTTTTCCTTTTTAACACGTGCTTCCTACTAATAAAATAGCTTCAAAAAAATAAGATTTTTTTATTTGATATCTACTTTGCAATGGCGTGCTACCTACTAATCTTCTGCTTCTCGTGTCAATGGCAACGCTCTCAAATTTTTGATGACCAGTATTTCGCCACACGATCCGCCGCATTATCGGTGGCGCGTAACAGGTCTTCGCTTGTGCAGCTGTCCGAACACGCGGGTCATGATACTCATGCATGATAGAGGTGGCCTATGGTTTGGGGGGACACTACAGACACACTGTAGCCCTACTTTAATCAGTACAAAATTATATCACTGTACCTATTTGTAATGCCTTCAAAGTAATTAACTCAAATAAATCACCATTTAAATAAAAGCAATCAACTTGTCGTATAAAATTTTGGCGCGAACGTAATGAACTCAAGTTCATTTCGATAATTGGTAAAACAGTTTCGTCTATAAAAAATATTAACTCCAGTACCATAAACTATGTTTGCGTCCAAAAAAGCGATTTGACAGCGTGTTCACATATATCTGTGTGATTTAAAACTAAAACCTAATAATGGGTTTAATAAATACATTTTTAATTGCCGAAAGGATTCAATTTTGTTTGTCATTGTATTTGTATCCCAAGGAAGCCAGGGCGGGTCACTGGTACTCTGTTGTAACGAAAAAGGACACAACTATCATTTTTTGTGTAATCGAGATACCTGTATGTCCCGGATAACTCAAGGATAACCTTGTAGCCACATTTTATATACTATACATCATTGTTAGTATAACAGAACTTGTTTACTATAATGTATAATTCGTATCATATCTTCGGAGCTCTGTAATCACCTGTTTAAAGCAAATAAACGATTTGATTTGATTTGTATACAATATGTGGTTACAAAGTTATCCTTGAGTTAAATGACACCCTGCATACATATTCGGAAATCAAAAAAGGGAATATAGTTCAACCGTAGTTTACTTAAATTTTACATAGTGTTAAATGTGCCCTTTTGCGTTACGACGGTAGAGTAGTAGTCTCGCTTACTATAAAAAATGTAAATATCTGTTACCGGAATTAGCTGAAATTCGGCACTAGCTTAGTACTATTAGAGAGGATCCTCTAAATAAAACGGTATATTAACTTATTAAAAAATATATTGAATACGGAAAACGCGCGAAAGCACAATTACGACGCATGAAGAACGCTCCGATGACAGCTGATAGCTAGTGCAGGGAAGCGCTTATAGGGATGTTCCCTGCAATCGATTCCCCGCTTACAACACATAGGATTTTTATCCCTTTATTGTATTCTTGTAGGTAGATTATTGATTCCTCTTTGGCTTAACTAACTCTAGATATGAAGTCCCGGACAGAAGCTCATATAAATAAATCAGTGTAAACAGCGAAACGAGCGGCTTGCTCCAGAAGGTCGTAAACACGAATTAACTAGCCTCTCAGACAAATTTTGCCCTCATTAGAGTCACACAACTGGTTTATCTTCTGGAGGGTCACTGTGAGGAGTGGCGCCTTACTGATAGCGATGTCAAGCAAGGACTTTGACAAAGGCAGGTATCATCAAGCCTTCAAGTTGGCTGCGAGATTTTCTCTTAAACTTAAGTATTACACCTGTACAGATAGCTGACTTAAGGCCAAGAATTCTCTTCCAATCAACGAGGCGCTTGTAGCTCAGTGGCGGCAGCGCTTTGGTAGTCATTACCAAAGTTAAGCAACCCACTCACGGGCCCGCGCGGTGGAGTATGGCCCACACCACCTCATAGTTGAGGTGAGGCCTGTGCCCTGCATGCAGTATGACTTAAAGGCATACTTTACTTCACAACAAGTTCATTATACCTACGCTACAACTAGTAAGCATGATGTAGCTCGAATCCTCAAAATTTTCTACAATACTAGTGAAAATTGTCCCCCGCCTTTATACTCGGGCTCCGACTTTCGGCAGACCCAAACTGCCGTTTAGTGTAACGACTCGGTTAATTACCGAGTTCGTGCTATGAATGTACTCGACGTTCACTATTTCAGGAAATACAACATAACGTAACTATTGTGTAAAACACGACATGATATTGCGATTTATGGACACAGTCTTTTTTTAAAATATGATAGATATAGCCGCCATGTGGAATTTTTATTGAAACAGCGATCATAACATGTGACGTCACCGGCACGGCGATTCAACATGGCGGCTATATCAATCATATTTTAAAAAAAGATCGCTATATCATATCGTGTTTTGGTGGTCATGCTAGGGGGGCTGATAGAACCTACGTAATAAATAGAACGAGCTCAAATCATTTTTCTGATGACAATAGTAGACATTTGACTAGTCATGTTTGTTCAGGGTATGAAATTAGCTATTACATTTAAAGATCAGTTAAGTACGTGTTTAAACAGGCAAGGGAGTGTAGGTTAATAGAAAGTATCAGACATTAAAATAGCTCATGTGAGTTTTTTTTGTTTGTTTCACGTGATTGTATCCTCGTACTTCGTTCGTAACATAACAATTAACATCTCATCTAGGTATTATTAAATACCTACCTAATGAATAAAATCTCGTATATATAAGGAAACAATACAGTAGATGTGAAATAAGTGTTCCGTGTGCCGTCGTTTTGCTTCGTTGATGACAATGGCTCCAAACAGGTTGGTAATTAACTAGTATTATTTAACCAGGAACTCCGGTGATCTATAAATGATACGGCGATTGAGGCGAGGATAGTCGGCGGCAAGTCTCAATTCAATTCAATCAACGGTCGAATCGCGCATGCGATATGAGTAGGTACTGTGTCTAGCGATTTACGAAATGAAATGTTTTTTTGGATAGAAGTGGGTTTATAGAAAATAAAGAAAGTTTAATCAACAAAACAGTACCTAGCTAGGTACTTATATTTTTCATCATCTAAAAATAGAATAATTTAACGCGACGTCTACTTAAACTTGTGTTACAGAAATCAGAAACATCGACGATACCACAACACCCAGACCCAAGTTCGGTATGATCGTCTCTCGGCTACGGAAGTCGTCAAATTTTTTATCCAATGGTAATGCGCTATACGATAAACTTTCTTACTTAGTGTCAATTATTTTCTTGCCATTAGTCAGTAAAACCACAGTTTAGAGTGGTAATACAGATGTTTACTTATATTGTTTTGTGCCCTACTTCTGGTAAGAAGTAGGTAATTAATAGTGCACAAAGAAGTCATTCATGGTTCTAACTAAATCAATAAACTCAGTACAAAAACGATGTATTGTCTACCTGAGAAACAAACGGTCACATCCATCGGTTCTCACGGAATCCGTCCTTTTTGTAACCACTTCAAGCACTTGACGATAATATTGGCCACTCCATCCAGCTGAATGTAGTGAGTCACCATGTGTTTTTTTAACCAAAGAGCAAAGTTTAAATAGCTTAGTTTAGGTTTCTGTAAAATATTGTCACGCCTCGGAATCAATTTCCAGTTTGAAGAACTTCTACGGCAAAAATTGGTCTAACAAGTAGGTAAATTT
Organism: Anania hortulata; assembly: GCA_963576865.1. Lineage (NCBI taxonomy): Eukaryota > Metazoa > Arthropoda > Insecta > Lepidoptera > Crambidae > Anania > Anania hortulata. The sequence goes on from OY756400.1 coordinate 8,809,461, forward strand.
TATAGTACCTTCTATACATGTACCTACTACAAATACGAAAACATCAACCAACAATCTGCCAACATATTTATAAAATCAATACCTACGTTGCCGCGTTAGTAGATTTACTGTGTAAAAAGTAATAATTTTAATAATGCAAAATTATAAATATAAGTGACTACAATTACTTTCATTTGATTTAAATTACAAGAACAATGCAATAGGGATAATTGCAATATCCTAGCTGTGTAGATCAACTGTAGCCTTATTTAGGCTTTGGCAATATGGCGTGGTTTTGTGGTTGGCTTGAATTAAAATGGCGCAGAAATAAATAGTTGTGAAAACTACTTTTATTTTTATACATCTGTATGGTGCCCTACATTTTTATCAGTTCTATGTAAATGTAAACGGTATTTGTAGCATATAAAGATATATTATCTTTGTCAATGTCTATTAATACAGACAGCAAAGTGGATATAGCAAATGCGTAAAATATGCAAATTGCAATTATTCTCCCAACTGCTAGAATTCTCGACGAGTCTCTGCGGAGTCAATCGAGACCTAATGATAAGTATCGGTTATTCGCAGTTAATGACCATTACCACATCGACTAAACTATGCGTTACACGCAAATGTAGGAGGCAATCGGAACAAGAAGGTAAATGGGTAATCCTACTGGACCTTGTTGAATATTCATTTGATAGATTGTTTGGGGGCTATTAGGCTCTTGCGTCGAGGGCATTAACGTTTCCATTTTATCTAACATACCACATTTAGGGGTGTAAATAATTTGTCGGGTTCGAATTTCAGTTTGGATCAATGCCGAGAGAGGCCCTGGGAAAAATCATTGTCTGTTATCTCGTAACATTTCTCACGATAATTCCTTACTTCGAGACCATGACAATTGGTGTGTTGTCTCAGTTGTTTATTAATAAATTAAAACAATTTATTAATAAACAACTGAGATTAATAATATTCGGTAAAAATTAATATATAATATAATATAATAATAAAAATAAATAAATATAATAGTATAAATTAATATTCGGTACTATGGAAACTCACATACCAAGGGTCGAGAAGGTTGCCCGTTCCGTACGTTTAATCGGGTACGGATTTATCGGTTTGATTTTAACGTTACAGCTGGAAACCAGACGTTTACGCTTGGTCCTTAATACGTGTTAACCCAATCGTATAGGAATCGGTTCCGGCCTATGGTTCACTATCGTTTAATTTCCTAGCTTCCACACTATATCTACTACTATTTCTATCTCGTTTATTCTAATTATCAGCGATATTATACGGGTTAACCCGATATGTATACAGGTTACCCTGAATACGCTTAAGCGGAACGTCGGTTTAGTCGTCTAAGCAGTTAACCCTTAAACCCGGTTTTTCGGTCCTTGTCACATAGCAATATACCCAACAAGTCAGTAATTCGTATGTGTCTCTCACATATTCTCGGCAAAACAGCTGAAAAGGTTTTGATGACCTAGGTAGGTAGGTAGATATAGGGACGCCCTCAGCCATAACTCGTACGTAACCTCGTAATGTCGACGCCATTGACAGATGGTGTTTTGTCTGCCGCACATTATTTTAAAATGCAAACCTAGTCACCAAAAAACTACTACCTACTATCGAAAGTACATATTAGGTATCTATATCTATTACTATTATCTATAAAGAGTATGTTTTGTATGTTTTGATGTTGAAACTCGGATAAGTCCAATTGGACAATTATTCAACCAATATTTCATTGGACATAGGTAGGCTACACAGGCTGCATTTAGTTATAGATGGCCATACAAAGAAAGGGGTTTATCTAGCTAGTTACTTATTATAACAAAAATAAAGCCCGTAGTAACAACAATTCGCGTCTCGCTTGCAGTTAGAGAAAGTGGAAAGTTGAAATATTATTTCATTACCAGTTAGTTGAGTTCACATTGTCTCGTTTACAACATTGTGGAATTTCATCGTATAAGTACTTTAAGTACTTTTCATACCTTACTTGCTTAACCATTTTTAGCTTAACTCCAGCTATATCTGCTATAGATACTTTTATAGATAGATAGATACTCTTTATTGCACACCATACGAAGAAAGTACAGTTGATGTTTACAGACAGTCCACTTTAAAAACTTAAGCTTTAAGTATATGTTAGTAGTACATATTTTTAATCGTCATTGGTTACTTATAAAAGTAGTAACAGCATATTGAGTATAATCTTTGTGTTTACAGGATAACATGGTATTTATTTTCTCTTTTCTGGAATAGAGCACCGTTGGCTGTGTTCACTGCAGCTGCCTTATAATCTTACTGATATGTAATAATTATTCCTCAATGGCTTATTCTAAAGTTTTCGTTGACGAAACCGCGGGCAGAAGCTAGTACTTAATAATATGGAAGACCTATTAAGTCTTAATCATTAAATAATTAAGTGGAATTATAGTATGTACAACTGTATTACTGCTAGTTTTCTTGATATTAAAAATGCAATACAAACCTACTGTCCAGGTCCAGTAAAAATATATTAGATTGAAAGTTCGGTAGGTCAGACTACCAAAAATACACAGTAAGTCGTTACAATGACACCTTAAACTTATGGACTAAAATTTTCTGAATAGGTAATATACAAATCTCTAAACTTGACACTCTAGAGTTCATCGACCCTGTATCAGTGAAGAGAAGCTGTGGCCAAGGCTATTAAATCTTTTGTGCTTCCGATAATCTCCCTTAAGAGTTCTTAAATCGCCTCCAATACGGCTGGTAAAGCTTTAAATAAGTATCTACTTCAGTAACCAACTATCGTCGATCGTAATATTTAAACGTCAAGTCACCATAACATCGATAAAGTTAATCCTATGAGCTATGTCCGATTATATCGTGGATCTCTTAACATTCAATCATGAACATAGAGCCGATTTAAGCTCAATTATCAGGGCTGCCACTTTAGGAGTTGAGATTTTTGATTACAACACTATTTTCTATTTCGTTCAGGACATTACTACTCGTATCTATGGTATTTCAAACAGTTTTAGACTACAAGCTAAATACATATAAAAAAACGTTTACTGATATTTTTTAAAAATGTGTAAGTGCTGATAACCATTTCTAACGAAATGTTGATGGGCGTTATCATAAACTCTAAACAACAGTACCTATACACAGAAAAAACAAAACAACGTCGAAGTAATACTGTTTTAATAGCTCATAGTTAGGCCCCTGGACAGTGTCGATATAAGTATCTACACCTTAACATAACCAGACTGTCTGTCTGTCAAACAAATGAAGCTAGGCTGCGTCATGTAAATTTGAATGTGCTCTCCTGTGTACCAATTATTGGCACACCCATCAGAGGTGCGGCGTGGGAAGGGATCTACATACGAATACCAACCGCAACAATGCTAGCCTTGATTACAATAATATCTCGATAAAAAAGAGACGTAGAATCTCGATGTCGATGTTGCTGCGGTTAAAAATGATATTGCGATTACAACGACTATTGTAATTCTGATGTATTTACTACTATGCTAACAAATTAGAAGAAGTGTGTATGGAGAAGCGATTTTTTTATTTGATTTGTTGTATTCGAATAGTAGGCAGCAGTAATCACCTACTACTTAAAGTTAACTAATGAATTATGATCTTGTTTGTCTGTCTACTTCTTGCTATTGACAGACGAGGTAATATAAACTTTGTTTCCAAAGCGAGAGCGAGCACGCCGGACTTGGCATCGCCATCTCTGAGGTCCCGGGTTCGATTCCCGGTCGGGTAGTTGTAGAAAACCAACTTTTCTATTTTGTCTCGGGTCTGGGTGTTGTGGTACCGTTTGTTATTTCTGGTTTCTAAAACACAAGTGAATGTATGTCATGTTGTCTATATTTATTTATTTATTACCTTAGTACCCCGAACCCAATACTGTCAATTGTCAATTCAATAATACCTACTACGAATAAATTCTCTTATTCAAGAACAAATAAGCATACCTATTTTGATACATCGATTGGGCTAGAAGAGCTACTGCGAAAGGGTTCAAAATATTTAGCATTGTATACATTATTATAACACTTTGTAACTTCCTGCATAATAAAGATCTCTTTTGAAGTACAAAATAAAGTAGGACGACATAGTTCGCGTGCCGTTGGTAAATTATTTGTAAACAATAACACAACCTTTGGACTATGGTGGATCAGCAGAATCTTGGGTTACAATAAATGCTTAGCAGCAATTAAACCGTACTATGACCGACAAGAACGAATGTGGAACAGAATTAAATCATCAATTTACTTAACTACGCGTAACTGAAAATGTTAATTGATGAACTAGCTTTTAGCATATAATTTGGTTAGGCTAATAATAACGTTACATTCTCAGGAACTATGTGTTCATCATCATCATCAGCCCCTGAAGGCCACTAAACTTTCAGGCTTAACAAAACTCTGCTTGCTGAACAAAGCTAGACAAAGATCTCCCCTATAGAAAGCCACAGCAAACTGTATTACCTACGGGATATAAGGTAAACTGTGTCATAGAGACATGGACTATTTATGTCTTCATCCAAACACTATTTACCGTATAAACTCGATTTGATGAAATAACTAAAATTCAAACTTTTACCCATAACCCATTTACCTTTTATGAGTTATACAATTAGAGTCATAACTATAAAGATAAAAGTTTACAAACATTTAATATAAACATCTACTCGTAATGATTGATTAATTAATTACCGACGAGAAGAGCAAAAGAATTAAATAACATTGTTTACAAAAGCAATGAACCCGAAGTGAGCTAGTATAAATATTGTGAGTTGTAACGGTTACTCAACGTGTTGTTTATCAATTCGATAAAATACAATGACCAATATAACTGTAAGCGAAATAAACTGAAGCAAGTGTGGGAACGAGCGACAATTTGTTCCGAACATTATTTAAACATCAAGCGCTTACAGCAACTATTTTACGCAAATTACAAATTTGATATAGGATTGTTTATAATTTTGCACATGTTACGCAAAAGCTGAGACAGGAAATACTTTTGACTCAAACAAAGCGGATGATAAAACAATTTATTTTAAATATTCTAAAATGCATTGGTAAAATACTTTCAATTCTGAAAGAAAACGCTTCTCATTTATCTAAATTAACCAAAACATTCCTTCATTCGTAAGCGCCGTCATATTTGGTATAGAGACAAGTCTTATAACTGGTAATAAATCACTTAGATCATCAGACCTGTTTCCAGCAAAATGAGACAGAAACTAATTAGAGAAACGTCTCTCAAAACCATAGTTTGTGAAAGCACTCGTAATATCACAGATGTGCAGCGCATCAGACGGTGAATGTTTGCTGAATTAATTTGACCACTTTCTAACGTCTTCATTGCCTCGGTGTTACACTCTTGCTATTGTTTCGAAACTTACCCGACTTGAATTTCAAAACACGTAAGAAATCTTTTACGCCTAAGAATGTATGTTTTAGTTAAAATAATTTCATTTTCTATCTTTCTCGCAACGTGTGGAAAAGAATGTGTCATTTGCATACTTAAAACCTCAAGCCAATCTAAATTCAAAAATATGCGGCCGTATATAAATTATGCGTAGGACAATTTGGTAAAAAACAAAACGGGCGATCGTCAACGTAATAAGCTCAAATGACAATAACGACCGTTAAATTTAAAATACCTTGGACCTCAGTAATCGGTAAACGTATGCGACCATTAGCCGTTTTGTGTGAAGAATGTAACAATGTAAGATTTACACACGGTGTAGTAGTTCCTTTAAGCGTGTTTACTGATATGTCCAAGTAAGTACTCGAGGAATAATATCGGGTTAATTTTAATAAATCTAAGAATGCAGAACAACAACAACATGTCGCAGGAATACGCTGGATGCAGGCCGCTTTCAACCGGCCAATCTAGAAGTCAATGGGGGAGGATTATGTTCAGCAGTGGACGTCCAATGGTTGTATTGATGATGATGATGATGATGTAGAACAAACCAATTCCATAGGCTAAAAAAATTGGTCGGTACTATCTTGACTTTGCGTCCTTGGTAGAGATACAGACAGAATGGCTCAACCATAAAATTGACAATGCACACAAGATATGTAAGGTACTTGCATGAAGTTATTCGGACTGAAATAATACTGATTTTTTTTACCGACTAATTACAAAGACGTAATCAGTTAAATATTCATTCGCAGATAGAAGATGATTTTTTAGGTACTTAAAATATTTTCCTCTAATTTTCCTGTTACAGCCAGTGTCGCAGATGTATTAGGTATCGGATGACACCCGACACGCCTCACTAGCCGGGATATTCAGTTACGTTCGCACGACATAACTGTTTAACACCAACGGGCATCGGGTGTCTTGAGATGATCGGGGTACAGTCAACAGCAGGTCAACCTACCTAAAAAGTTTAAGGTCACTGAACCGATTTACAACTTTAAGTCCGACATGTAGAGATTGATTGACCAATTGAGAGAATTTTACGTTTTGTGTAGGTTGACGAGCTGTTGTCTATACATGCGAATACGTGCAGACTTTTATATTAAAAATTTACTACGATGTTATCTTACAAAGTTACGAATTGCATCTGTGAGCTGAATGACATGCGATAGTATTTGTACTGATATGACACTTGCTTGTCATAGTCTTTGGACTATGACAAGCAAGTGTCATAAACTCATAACACATATTGACACAAACATTTTGCACGAGCTCTTACAAAATCAACTAGAAAGACGGTTTATCAAACAGATACGAACATACTTTCAAACTGAAAAGTCATTATAATACCTATTATAAGAACATACGTATACGTTTACTAACTACTGATAAGAAATTCAAGACAGTAATTTTATTAGTGATCTAAATTTAAATTACATGTGTCCTACTACAAAAACTTGGGTATCTTGTGTTATTAACAATACTATTAACTTATTAAAATAATGAAATTAACCCATACTTGTTTAGCAGAGGCATTCGTAAAGATAACACTATGGAAACTAGTTCTGAAATAAAATTCTTGAATTTGAAATTACCATAAATCTTACTTATAGGACCGAAAATACAAAACAAGTGCGGTGCAAGATTTTCGCAATATAGTATTATCGTAATAATATCAATCGCATCAAACTAATTTCTTCAGTAAGTCTTCATCAGTAAGAGTTGTACAGCAATTATCATTTAACGATAGTGAGACAGCAATACCAGATAGAAGTAACGGCTTTGCATCGTGTAAAACTGCAAATTGCTGTAACGACCATGTAATCTGTAAGTGCCACGTTGAGTTATTACTGATTTAGAGAACGGGGGTGACCATTAGAGTGACCAATCCCAGTTAACAGTTTGCGAAATCCAGGCTAAAATGACAGTCCATTATCATTGCTAACTACTTATGGCATTGACAGTAGGGTCCACTACCACATTTCTTAAATTTTTCGACAATCGAAAAAAGAAAACAATAAATTGTTAAGAGTTGTCCTTAAGGCGAAAAACTATCAGCATTTGTGCATTTTTGTAAACAAAAATTGGTATTTACGAGCATAGTATAAAAACCACTTCTTGTTTCAAAATTATTATACGAATACAATTTGACAGAAAGTGGCAAAAACTTCTGGTGAAATAAAAAAAATCAATCACGGTATGCTTATTTTATATTCTTTTCTAGCCTAGAAAACGGTTTATCATTGCTACTTCAATATTAAGCTACAACAAAGTTTGTTTGTACGGGGTTTAGCGTGTGACTATTAAATTAACCACATTTAAATATGTATTATGATTATACATACAACTAAAAGTGCACCATAACAGTAATTCATATTCTTTTTCCTTTGCACCCTGAATTTACTCTAAATATATACAACAGGGAGGCCTATGTTTAGCAGTGGATGTCCTATGGCTAAAATGATGATGACGATGATGATGACACACAACATTTCAATTTTTATTCTGGCTAGAATACACCAATGCGTTAGGCGTAAATTTTGAGTAAAGTATAATGCCATTATGCAAGTATATGAAAGCAGTTTCAGTAAAAAAATGTCCTTATAATTAGTACTGAGGTTAATGGTCACCCCATATACGTCTGTGGTTTGCAACAATGTTGCTGGCTTGCAGATCGCGCCGAGGGGCGTTCTAATGGATTGCGCATTTGCATCTGTCAAAATTAATAAGGGCCGTTCATTTTCAACTTACAAATGTATCATGGCGAAACATTTATCAGCTGTCAAAAGGAGGAATTCATCCACAAGTTTGGCGATTAACACACGGTACCGGGCATCGCCGCGGTAGGCGGCGAAGCGGATCTCAAGTTGCATTGGCCTCTATTAAATCCGTTGATACCAAACACACGTACACCGCACGACGACCGCGCGGTCGAGCGGTGTAATCGCCGCCACCGCCCGTCCGCGCGGACGGCAGCGCGGAGAGGCGGCGCCTCACACACGGGGCGCCGCATAACCGCGCGATTCTTCGTGTCGTGGAAGCAGGACGCGTTGCAATTTAAAAATGGAATTTGATGTCTAAAAGTTTATTTCGGAGATTGAAAGTCGCTCTGCTATCTGGGACATTACATACAAGCACACAATATGGTAATATTATTTTCGTGTTTTCTCAAACTTTTATAGAATAACATGAATGTCCCATTTAGAGTTCTGCTTCGTAGAAATTGATGAACCCAATATCTTCTTATTTTTTTCTTTCTACGCCATAAAAGCCAGATTTCTGCCACCACTTCAGCGTCCATTCTTGCCAGAGTGATCAAACTGGTCAAAACCGCGTCAAATCCATCCGCGCGGACAGGCGCGTAAACCGCCTTACTGCGCGGAGCACCGCTACGAAATCCGCTTTACCGCCTCCGCCCAACGCGGCGGTGCGCGGTGCCGTGTGTTAGGCGATAAACACACGGTACCGCGCACCGCCGCAGTAGGCGGTGAAGCGGATCTCAAGTTGCATTGGCCTCTATTAAATCCGTTGATACCAAACACACGTACACAGCCCGACCGCGCGGTCGGGAGGTATTCTCGCCACCACCGCCCCTCCGCGCGGACGGCAGCGCGGAGGGGCGGTGGTGGCGAGAATACCGGGGCGGGGCGCCGCATAATCACACACGGGGCGCCGCATATCATTCGTGTCGTAGGTGCAGGACGCGTTGCAATTTAAATATGAAATTTGATGTCGAAGAGTTTATTTCGGAGATTGAAAGTCGCTCTGCTATCTGGGACATGAAAAGCACACAATATGGTGATTTATCTTTGTGTTTTTTCAAACTTTTATAGAATAACATGAATGTCCCATTTAAAGAGTTCTGCTTCGTAGAAATGGATGAACCCAATATCTTCTTATTTTTTTCTTTCTGCGCCATAAAAGCCAGATTGCTGCCACCACTTTAGCGTCAAATTTTGCCAGTGTGATCAAACTGGTCAAAACCACGTTAAATCCATCCGCGCGGACAGCCGCGTAAACCGCCTTACCGCGCGGAGCACCGCTACGAAATCCGTTTTACCGCCTCCGCCCGACGCGGCAGTGCGCGGTGCAGTGTTAATCGCCTTAATCGCCTTTATTTATTGGCGAAAACATACGAATGACTACTTTAGTATCATTAATTTACTTTTGACCAACCATTTTGTCGATATTAGTTGATAAAAATGATTTCACAGAACTAAGTTTTTAAGTTACAATTATTTAGTAAAAGTTAAACGCATTCATTGACAAAGGTTAAATTGATCGGGCCATTTTTTCCATCCGCTGCCTTCATAGTATGCAGCTTTGCATACTATATCAATGCTTCACCTTGTTGGAAGGCGCCCTACGATGCGTTATCCATCCTAGTCACGGTCCTATTCCTCCTATGTGATCTAGTCTAGTTAATACCACGAAGTAAACATAAAAGAAGAACAAAAAGTCCTGTCAAAACATAACGTGTAGAAACAATAGCCTTTGCATTATTGCGGTGCGGACGCGGTGGAATGCATTTTAGAGAATTGCATGCATTCACGCTTGTCCAGATTGATTGAGGCAATTTGTATAGAGTTCACCGGGAAACCGGGTGAATATTATTTTTTTAAAACATTTGATGCTTAAAAATTGCTCCTATCCGTCGACTACTTTTTTCGCGACATGTGTGTCGTATTATTCTTGTTTTTAAAACAAAACCTCAAAAGTATCGAATTTCCTGGTTGGGTTTTGGTGCACTGAAAAACAAATAAAAAATGCCGGGAAACTGATTTTTGCCTGAACTGAACCTTGCTAGATACAAAACATACAATACAACCAAAAAGATAGCAAGGGCAAGAAAAAGCCCAACGGGGCACGTGGCCCATCTTCAATTAAAATTGCTAAAATTATGTGTGATTTACTTTTTTATGGAAAACTAGTTGAATATCCAATTTCAGAAAAGGGCACATTTTGTATTTTAACAAAACTAATTTATAATACTATAGCTTTTGCCCGCGACTTCGTCTGCGTTGGCCTTACGCGGATATAAAGTATCTCATGTGTTAATCCATACCATGGTCTATCAGTATGACAATTTTTATCAATATCCATTTAGTAGTTTTTGTGTAAAAAAGTAACAAAAGATTCATATTCCTCACAAACTTTCGCATTTATAATAGTAGTAGGATTGTCTGTCTTCTTGCTTATGTTAAAAACGATTCAGACAAAATGTACGATAAGTGCCCTTTTTGGAATTGCATATTGCATTCGACATATCTAACTTTCTAATTGGAATCTTAAAAGGGTACGGATCTTAAATTACATATCTATTTACCTGGTTAAGTGCATTATGCTGCATTTTACCGTTGTATGAGTAGCGTATTATTTTATTCAGTTAGTTTAAATGTTAGACATAATCTAAATCCATTATTTTTACCGCTGTAAATTCATTTTTTTTTTAAAGGAGGAGGTTCTCAATTCGTTTGTATGTTTTTAAAATGTGTGCTAGCTACCTCAAAACTCCGCCATTAATGAACCGATTCGAGAAAAAGTTATTTCCAGATTGATCAATTAAAAAAAACAATTCTGATGAAGGGATCCATGGGGAATTGAGGTAACTCCTATAATATGGCAACTGGCATACATACGTATAGCGATTTTAGTTTTTTCAACAACAAGTCAAGCATTTCAGAAATCATTTGCTGAGGTGGAACTGCTAAATAGGTAGAAATAACATTTACACAAAAATAAATTTTGGATTTGGTGCCAACCGTCGAGTAGAAGATTGTTTTTGGTTGCACCGACTCCAAAAATAGTTCAGTAATTTTACTGAAAAAGATGAGTTAAGTCTACGTAATTACGCGTGCATAGAATGCACTTGTTTAATGAATCCGTCGCTTAAGTCAAGAGCACACGACCGATAAGCTCTGTTTGACGTGCCTGCGAGGCGCCCTATCTACCGAGGAATGCCTTGGATACTTTGTTTTAAACTCGACGCAAAGTTGTACGAGCACCATAATTTACGTGCCCCGCCTTCAATAATACTCTCAAGTATCTTGTAAGTGTATATTCGTTAGATATTTGACCAGAATATTTCTATATAGAAGTATAACTACACTGCTTCTTAGGAGTTCGTGCCTCAATAAGGTAAAAGCGAATCCCTCATACTTTTTAGGATTACTTTATTGTCTCTCTATCCGTCAGTCATTAACCTATTTTCAGACACGGGTAGAGGTATCGAGTTGAAGTTCTTATCAAATACTAATTTCTTGTTGCCTTTAAATGCTAAGTTTCTAAGTCAACATCGAAGACAAAACTTACAAAGTCACTTAGATATTCTTAGGCCACACTAGCTGTATTCTTAAAAATTACTTATATCATTACGATCACTACCGATATTTTCTCTGTTCAGTGTTTGCTGTTTATTTTTCAAACGCTTTTCTAAAATTTAGTAACACTTACTTAATTAACACGACATTTCAGATGCGTAATATTTAAGTATTTATCGACAGTAAAAATGACGTGTACGATATACCTTCAAATATACGTTTGGGTTATTATATTTTTACTATGACACGTAAAGTTTCACTTAAACAAGCAAACATTTTGTATAGTCACGTATTTGCAGCTGTATTTACTACGTATTGTTTACAGGTTCATCTGATAAAACTAGTAAACAGAAATTTGAGTTATCCTGTACAATGTTGCAATGACTACGAGTACAACGTTTAGGTACTTGCCTGTGTTTAGTGCCCAGATTGCTACATTACCCAGTACGCTTGCCTACATTAAAGCTTATAGCCAATACGATGTCACATGACAGTCTTTCAACATGTCTGGCCGGCGCAATATCTAGCTGTTTTCATTATGCTAGCTAGGCTAATAACGAATAGATATTATGTGTCGAAATTGATAATAACACGAATAGGTTTTAAACATTCTCGTTAGATTTTTTAACGAACACTAGGTGTACAATCTTAAGTCACACATACCTTTATTTGCGAATATCCTAAGATCTATGCAAATAGGCCGAAACGTCGGAAAAATCAGTTCGCAAAAAGTATGCCTATGTCCTTCCCTTGATACAATTGTTATGCTATCTCACATGAATTGTAAATTTTTCCGGGATAAAAAGTAGCCTATGACGTTCTCTGACCACTAAATTACCACTGTGCAAAAATCATGTCGATCCCTTGCTTTGTGAAAAAAAGCAATCCCATGGCATGGAAACCGTACCTTTTTCCGGGATAATAGTAACTTATTTCTATGCCAAATTTCATCTAGATCCGTTAAGCCGTTCTGGCGTGATTAAATAACAAACATCCATCCATCCAAACTTTCGTATTTATAATAAAGTAAAATTAAATAGCATCATACATATATCATTTGTAACCTGAGCAAAAGCAAACATCCGAAGTGAAACTTAAAAATAAAAAAACTACTCATTGTGGTCGACCGTTACGTCATCATCAAAATTGGTTACCTGTATTTTTTATAGGGAATCCACACAGATTACCTCGGTATGCGGAGTCGCCTGTTTCTTTTTTCGTTCCGTGAATGATCCTTTGTTGGTGTTTTGGAAAAGGTTTCGTTTTCTTGCGCCGCCAAAAATTTCGTGAGAATTTCACAAATTCGACAAAGGTATAACGTTCATTCTTGGAACTTTATTGTGAGAGCAACAAAATATCTATTTTTAAATATATTAGCCGTTATAATATTAAGCTGATGCACTGACGTAAATTACGAAGAAACTTAACCCCAAAATTACCACATCGGCTACCTCCGCCTACGTCATTACGATTAGTACCAAGATACCTCGACTATACATTAAATGTAATAGTCACGAACTAAAATAAATTCCATAAATTTCAACGTCGTTTTTTAAATTCCACACCTTTCGAATGCTGTCGTGACTTACGGAGAAAGCTTAGAGAATTTATTTTACGATTGTTAACTCGTATCTTTTTACTAATAGAGAATTCAGTACGGTCTATGGATTATTCGCAGCATCTGTCATCGGTAGTTATCTAAACATATTTTGTTTTTTTCTTTGAGAGATCCGCACTCCGAAGTGATTACATAAAAACTGAAATACTATTCTTTCAAGAAAAGATTGAATTGAATACCGAAACGACGCTGAAAAGCCCGTATTACCTCTTGCAATATATCTTTAATTTCAATATACAGGGTGTAACGAAAAGGTGAAATAAAACTTTAAGGGGTTATTCGACGGCTAAATTACATCAACTTTTTCTATGGGACCAACATCAAAATCTCAAAAAAAAATGGACGTTTCCATACAAACTGATGCCAGCTGGTCGCGTTTTAGTATAAGAAAGTGTTTTTTTTTGCGGTTTCGATGTTGGTCCCATAGAAAAAGTTGATGTAATTTAGCCGTAGAATAACCCCTTAAAGTTTTATTTCACCTTTTCGTTACACCCTGTATAGTCTACTTATAATAAAAAGAAGTACTTAACGTTTGTAAGTTTACAATACAATGGCAATATGGACTTTTATGTCTCCAATGAAACCAAGAGAAAAACACCTGACATTTAGTAAATATGACCTAAATAAACACATTAGTTGGTTGCGTAAATTTTTTATACAATTGCAGTTAACCGTAAGGATAAATATTAATCCATTTATTTGTTATATTAAAACGTTACCAACGCTTACTAGTATCGCATAAATAAATAGCGTTACGTCAATTAACACAACATTTAAATTAAAATGAAACGGAAACATTTCATTTTAAACTACTGAAAATCATTGAGTGGTAGTAGATGCATTTGTTATTGTTAGTACCAATTAGGTAATTACTTGATAATTAAGATGGTCTCGTCAATAATACATATACTTGTATCGAACTTTAGGTATTTAATTATATTTTAGAGTTGGAAGGTTATTCCAATAATATTTTCCTGCTACTACATTAATATGCCTTCATGAGTCATGCGAGTGCGACCGTTACCTGTGGAATAACTATGTAACCCGAAGAATATGTTTGTAATCGTGTCATTATCATTCTGATATTACACCGTAATTAGTGTAATTGTATACGGAAAGTTAAACGGCTATTTAATCTCAGCTTACGGAATGACATCGAAGAATCATAACTATATTTCGAAACATACTAAGAGCGTGTAGATACAAATGGAAAAAAATAAACGAATAGTTTGTGTTATAAGTTAGTTTTTGTTTATGAAGTGTGGGAATGGAAATCAATAGACTGAAATAATTTAAAACATAAATGACGAGATGCAATAGGTATCAAATGACAATAATATGTTTACAAAAACGATATCCGTTTCCAAACAATGATTTGTATGTAGGAAATTTTTTGATATTTTTGACATAATGCAGAGGGCATTAAAGAAAATTATTATAGAAGGTATTTTGCACATACACGGTAGTCTTAAGTGCATTTAGGTTTACGCTTGTCATAACATATAAGTAATCCCACTCTTGAAATTTCACAAAAGTCTTTAAACAGACCTGTGTGAAATGTCGCTAATCTCCTTAAGGAGGATAAGGAACCCTCCTCACGGTTCGTTTACGCTCAAAGGTATTCGAAGTAAAAAATGGGTCATCTCAAGTACGTATTAAGTAGATGCTTTTAGCACATGTTAAATACGTTTTCAATGTTATAGATAAGGATACATTTGTAAAAAAAGCGTTCTAGAGATGACTGAAATGTTTTAAGTAAAAATGGTAATACATTATTCAAGTCTATCATTACGATGGATGAATTTTGCCATAAATATATAAAGACGCGTATATCTTTAAAATCAATGACGAGTAACGGATTCAAGTCCGAATCCAGACATAATCCGATACTGAAACCGAATATTAACACTACATCGCGCGGGAAACTGTTACGTCTCAGGAATACTGAATACGGCCATTGTCTTAGCGATCCCACGGTCAATACAGCCTAACTGACATTTAACACCATTAGAAACTAGCCCTTACATCTCAGTTAATAAATTAGATTTTCATTTAGCCGACGATGAACACGTATACGTGAAGTTATGAGAAGCGGAATGGGTGATTCTCCAAGAAACTGTCGTCAGTTGAAAGGCCTGAGACAATACCAGTTTTGATACAAATTTCCTTTGTGGAAACGGTTGTTATGGATGCTTTTTAAGTTGATGTAATTCAACGGAAATTATTGTCGCTCCGTAAGAGCGCGCGTCAGTATCACTCGCAATCATTTAAATTGGGGTTGGATCATTTGGAGCTCCCTCTTTTTCGGGGATTAAAAGGTAAATTTTTGCGTATTTTGAAGGACTGGAAGGAAATGAGCCGAACGAACGAATGATATTGTGATTGATTGATAATGTGATGTCTATCTATAAGGGCCGTCGATTACAGGCTAAATACAGCTATTGCGAATGGATGAATTCGTAGGGCACTTTAACTAATTAAAACGTTTTCAGCAGGCCTACAGGTACACAGCCCGAAAAACGTGCGGCTGCCGTGCGTTAGTAGGACGTGGAAACGTTTAAATTTGCCCCACAGTAAAGTCGATGCTTAATTAATGTTTTGAGAACTTGAATAAGATTAATTAGTGTGACTTGCCAAATGATTTTTGTTAGAAAAGATATTATATCTTTTCTAACAAAAATCATCAATCAACTTTAAAACCAGAATTAAAGTGGATGGACAGGATAATTTTATGGTATATAAAATGTCCTAAAAACCACTATATCAAAAATCATTCCATCAAGTTTCTTCTACTTCGAAATGAGATTAACATTTAATATCTATAAAATTGTAATCAAATCTCTTACATCATTATTACGTTACAATTTAATTAACGTAGTTACGGTGCGTGTAATTCATCTTTTTCCGGTTAAATGATGTAAAAAGTAAAATAATAATAAAAATTAATAATTACATAATAATAACATTGTGTTTATATAACAAATACCTATTTTCAGGTGATGTATTAAATATAGTATACAATAAGCAGTTCAGAAATTACCACCCTCTATTGTTCCATTCTCCTTTATGAATTTTATGACAGCAACGCTTTTATGACTGTCGATAATGTTGGCAAAGGTAACAACAATTTCTTGAGAATAGTAAAAAAACTATAATGTTATTAATAGTATGCATCCCTCATTGCAAGCTTCTCAACTACTGTTAAGTGAGTACAAATATGCACTTTTAAACCTTATTTCATTGCAATAAGATACATCAATATATGCAGACGACTGTACCATGAAGCTCTGATTACCTTCGAGATATTACCGCTTGTAACGCTCCGGCATCGTGTGCACTCATCCTTATAATTTATACTAGTTAGTGCCTTCTTTCTTGGGAAACTTTGAAAAATGCGTTTTGAACGTAGCATAAAATCTATGCTCACGCATGAGACCGCCCCAAGCTTCTTGAGTAATATTCAACCTTTTCTAATACACTGTAAATATACTATGGAATAACAGTATGGTTCAAATAGACGTGACTTTGCCATAAAATATTAGTTGGTAGGTAGCAGTCTACAAACTGCCTTCAGCAATTTATTTAGCGTCTTCAGTTTTTCTTAAAGATATAGTACTGATCATTATTTATACTTATTAGTTTACAATTATTATAGACAGATATAAAGTGTACCTACAGTCAAGTCAGTGAACGTACCTACTACAAAATCCCAAATGTTCTCAACCGATCTTCAATTTAAAATCGTAGTCTTACGTTCCATTAAGAAATTTGACGTTTTTGTAATAGTTTGATGACTGTGCAATAATCACAAGTGTAAGTGGGACGACACAACGAATTACTATAATGGAATCGCGCACGACAGTAGCTGATAACCACGCAATAAAAACAAAATTATGTCGTGATACACAAACACCTGAACAAACTGAACCTGAGCACAGCACACTTACGGTTACGGTACTTGATATAAACCAACCATTGCAACAGAATAAATTACTAAAACTTAAAAACGATTGTTTTTAACTAGGTAAAGTTTAATTACCTCTTAAACAACTGCTTATAATGCATCCTGGTGTGGATCACGATCAATCACAAACAGTAAAACTCACATTTCACTAACAAACAACACACAACAATACACTCAAAACTATAATTTGTAATTACACTTACTTAGAAGAATTCCAAACATTCACTTAACCGTCAAAAAGAAACATGAACAGCACGTCCGGCGGCCAGGTAAGTTTAAAAAATTCTAAATTCAAATAATGGGATGCTCAAGCGCAAGGTTGCTGTTGCGTGGGAAAGAGATGGGAAAAAACGGGTCTCACGGGCGCGGACGCATGAGGGGGAGGAGGGAAGCCACAGGTAATACTACCCTATGTTCTCGAATAGACTACAAAAGGGTCAACTGTCGAGTGTCGACTTTTAACGGCAACAACAAGTGTCGTTCAGACAAGTGCCGGCGGCAGACTGATCTACCTGCCAATACAGCAATATTATCACGTACTACCGCAAGGCTGTGGCGAGATTCACTTTGACTGCTCAGTTATGTGGAAAGAAATGATTCCGTTAAAGCCAACATTGATGGTTCAGTAGCAATCGCTTGTAACACATTGAAACTCTATAAAAATACGAGTACTTACTATACACTTTGTGAAATCGATTCGAAACGGGTAATTCTAAAAGTAATTTGAGATTTATGGTGAAGTCTTGTAATTGCTTCTTCTTTTTATGTTTATTTGTAATGGTAAGAAAACAAAGGCCAGGTTGTAATCTATCGTAGTCGTAATAAATACGTAAATACATTTATTCATCCATCTAACATTATAAATGACTGTAATTAGATCCCATAGTTTCGTTATCATTATCAATGTAATATGATAAAGAAATTCTTTTGCAATTTCAAACCGTAACTCTGCCTGTTCTTGGTTCTAGGAAAATAGTTTTCAAAATCCTTTTACAGGAATTAAATCCATAAATTCAATCTTGCAAACGTTATTGGTCTTTTATAGCTTTGCTCCACATCCTAGTTCGCTATTCATTGTAACCATCAATAAAATTTCTAAATTAATATATTGTTCTATTTTATTGTCCTGACCCAATCGCTTACGGTTCTTGCCATTGTTTATTTACAGATTAACTTGATGAAGATGTTCCTTGGATGTCAGAGCAAACTTTGCTCGCATCAGAAGTGGATATAATTGCTTAGCTAACGTGACTCGAGATAATTGACACTATCCGTTGTTCTTGGATCCATTCATCGGACAGGAAAATTAACTGGTTTTTAGATTTGTGTTCTGTTATCTATACGGGTAATTGGTAATGTGATTGCCAGGTTGCCATTTCTACGTCCTGATTAAGCTGAGGCATCTATTTATGCATTTTTAAAAACTTTCCGGTGACGGTAGGAGTATGAAATAATTAGCGACTTCTAGATGATCTTCGAGCTATAAAAATTTGTTGCAAATTGCTGTAATTTTATGTAAAATACAGTAAACCTGTAAGCACAATAAAATATAAACTAGTTACAGTAAACCTGTAAGCACATAATATTTTTGAACTCGACCTAAAAAGATTTAAATAATTCGAATAGTACTAGTTTTTTAAGTGCTCATCGCCTCATCAATATCCTTCCAGTCCGTAACCAGTTTTATTAAAAGTAGTGATAAGTTATCATCATAAATAATGAAATGCTTAGAATATTAATATCTAAACGACAATTCAAGGTTGAACGCAATGAGCGAATGTGTTTGATTTGTGAATGGTAATCCCTGAGATGACTGTAAAAATAACGTCATCGATGCAATATGAAAATCTTAAAATGTACGTATAGCACATATAGACGACAAACTATTTGCAGTCATATGTTCTTAGTTATATTTCAACGCTTCATTCTTCAGATATAAAGTCACAACGTAGTCCTTTTAGCCTACAAGGCAACTTCGCACGTAAATAATTATTTATTTTTTAAATATAAGAAACCTAATTTCTAAACTGTTAACGTTTTATGCCTTTGCCATCTACCCCCACCGCCCGTTACCGGCGCAGTGGCATCAGTCGATCGGCTCGACTCGTCATTCTTTTTCCGTGCGAGGCAACGTCAACACGTACCTTACAACTTTGCCGTTATTCTACCCTCTTTAAAAAAAAAAAAAAAAAAAAAAAAATAGATACTAGAATGCCGAAACGAAGTTCAAGTGAAAAAATTGAAATTTATCAGGCGAAAATAAGAAAATTGCAGCAGAAACAAATTGAAAAGAACCAACGCCGCCGTCGAATCGTCGTTTTCTCTGACACTTCACAATCGGAAAACTCAGGTAAGCTAACTTTTTATAATAAGTGAAGTGAAATAGTTTGTCGGTAGTCATTATTTCTTTCCTGGGGGTTGGCCGTGAGTCAACACGAAGGAAAACTATGCCGGGGGGTTGGCCGCGAGTCAACACGAAGGTTATATTGTCTGACGGTTAACCGCGAGCTAACCATTAGACTTTTAGTCGTAGTGAAAGCACTATTTGACTAAGCCGTTTGTTTTTTGTCTTTACAGACACCGAAGTGATGACAAGCAACGACACAACGGAGCAGAACATATGCTTAAACGAATCTGCGTTAAACGCATCACAGCCGCAGGATGAGGTAGAATCACCGCTAGACATCGAGCTGCCCCTCGATCCAGAAAAGCCGTCCGAAGCCGTACAGCTGGTTATGCCAGACGCAACGGTACCAGACGAAGCTGTTCCAGAACTGGATGCTGAATTCTTGTCTGCCCTAGGCGATACTGCCGACGAGCAACCCAAATATGGAGAAAAAATACACCACGATTTAGCTCAGAGATGGCTTCCCCTCTTGCGTCGTGGCATACCAAAAGAACAAAAAGAAAGTCTCCTTAAAGATTATTTGATTCCAGAGAATTGCAAATTACTCAGAGCTCCGATTTTGAATCCTGAAATATCGGCGGCTATTACAGACGCGGCCAGAACGCGCGACAAGAAATTAGAGAGTGCCCAACAACAGTTAGGCCTCGGCATTACTGCCATAAATAAGGCCATGACTCTTATAATCACAGGCGACGACAAACAGACAAAGGTTAGAGCAATAAAAATGCTATCCGACGGAAGTCGCATTTTATCAGACCTCCATCATATAGAGACTCAAACTAGAATCAAACTGATTACGCCAAATTTAGATAAAACCTTTCTGAACATTATCCAAGATGTAGAAAGAGATGAGTTTCTCTTCGGAAGCAAATTATCTGAAAAGATAAAAGCCTCAAAAACAATTGAGAAACAGGGGCTACAGATCAAGAAAGCCACTGCAACTCCGAAAGCCCCAACACCCTCTACGTCACAAGCGCCGGCTCGGTCACGCTACCAGGGAAACTGGACAGCCCCTTCTCGCTACCCACAGTCGTCGAACAGGGGGGGCAGAGGAGGGGCACAGAAGAACCAGTCGTCGTCGAACTACAAGGGGACTCCTCCGCAGCAGAACAAGCCTTCAACGCAGGCCAAGCCGCGTGCTCCTCCACGTCAGTGACTGAGGTACAACATGCAGGCAGACTGCAATATTTTTTTAACTGTTGGCTACGCCTTACAAAAAATCCAGTAATTCTAAGTTGGATTAAACATGGTTTTTCGGTGCCTTTTGCTAAGCAACCCAGACAATCCATCGTCCCTAATAATACTTTTTCACCTAAGGAAAAACATGAAATGTCCGAAGCGATAAAAAAGTTACTAGATTTAGGCGCAATAGTTCCATGCGAACCATGTGATGGTCAGTTTATTTCAAAAATTTTCTTAGCCCCGAAGTCCAATGGTGGCAAGAGGTTTATACTAAATCTCAAGCCACTCAATAGATTCATACATAAAAGTCATTTTAAGATGGAGGACTATAGAACAGCCTCTAAGCTCCTACCTAAACTAGGTTACACTGCAACAATAGACTTAAAAGAAGCCTATTTGCTCGTACCTATATCAGAGACGGGACCGAGACCGAAAATTCTTAAGATTTGTGTTTGAGCACGAAAACGGAAAAAACACAACATATGAGTTTACAGCTATGCCGTACGGTCTTTCTGTAGCACCTCGGACCTTCACCAAACTGATGAAAGAAGTCATGACCTTTTTAAGATCACAAGGTTATACTTCAGTTATTTACCTTGATGATATTCTTTGTCTCGGAAATGGTTATCTGGATTGTTTGCAAAATGTAACGGAAACACTGCGTTTGTTACAATGTTTAGGTTTCGTAATCAACTTCGAAAAGAGTTCTTTGCAACCTAACCATTCGTGCCGTTTCCTAGGATTCATATTTAATTCCATTGACATGTCCATCTCGTTGCCCAATGACAAACGAGACCATATCGCATTGTTAGTAAAAAAGTTCATTTCATTACCTACATGTTCCATCAGAGACTTTGCCCAATTAATAGGAACATTAGTAGCTGCATGTCCAGCCACACGTTACGGATGGCTTTATACAAAGTCTTTAGAAAGACTGAAATTCTTAGAACTCAAACAATATGGTGATTATGACGCTAAAATTGAACTGTCAGAGGACATTTTACCGGACCTAAAATGGTGGACTGAAAATATAATTTCAACAAGTAATAGAATTGATTCATTAAATTACGATTTTGAAATTTACACCGACGCGTCACGAACCGGTTGGGGCGCGTATTGCAATAAAAGACGCGTAAACGGTGGATGGACAGACAGTGAAAAAGAATTCCATATCAATTACCTGGAATTGTTAGCAATCTTTTTAGCCTTAAAATGTTTTGTAGCCGAAAAATCGAATATTACTGTATTGTTACGCGTGGACAACACTACAGCAATAAGCTACATTAATAGAATGGGTGGGATACCATTCCCTCATCTCAATGATTTGGCTAGAATTATTTGGCAATGGTGCGAGCAGCGGGGTTTATGGCTGTCGGCTTCCTATATTAACACAAAAGATAATAAGGAAGCAGACGAAGAATCTAGAAGGAACCCTGACATTGAATGGAACTTATCAAGCGAAGCTTTCCAAATTATTACCGACGTTTTTGGGACTCCAGAAATTGACTTGTTCGCTTCCCGCACCAATGCTAAGTGTGAAACTTACGTCTCGTGGAAGCAAGATCCCGACGCTATTGCTGTGGACGCGTTTACCCTAAATTGGGAACAATGGTACTTTTACGCTTTCCCACCATTCCCTTTAATTTTGAAGTGTGTTCAAAAAATTAACCATGAAAGAGCGTCTGGGATATTGGTTTTTCCATTTTGGCCTTCTCAACCCTGGTTTCCTCTCCTGAAGAGTTTACTAGTATCCGACATAGTATACCTTGACTCTTCTTATGCTTTGTCCAATTCGTGTTTCAGAACTCATCACAAGTTCCTCAGACAGAATACCCTGGCTGTTGCGAAGCTCTCCGGCTTGCGCTCCTCAGAAGAGGAACTCCAGAATCGGCCTTAAATTTAATGATAGCATCCTTATCTAAAAGCACAATAGCTCAATACAATGTTACATATAAAATTTGGTGGTTGTTCTGTAAAGATAACAATCTTAATGTTTACGATTACCTTCCTAATTCAGTTCTGAAATTTTTAACGGATCAATTTAATAAAGGATCTGCGTATGGCACACTGAACAGCCATCGCTCAGCACTCTCCCTCCTGTTAGGAGGCGAAGTAGGTGCTGACGAACAAATTAAAAGACTATTAAAAGGCGCGTTCAAGTCAAGACCTGCCGCTCCTAAATACGTGAGAACATGGGATCCTAAAATAGTTTTAGACCATATTGCAAGTTTTGGTCCGAATAAAAATCTTTCGGTCAAGAAAATAACCCAGAAATTAGTGGTATTACTCACTTTATGTACGGGCCATAGAGCGCAAACACTGTCCCTCATAAAAGTGAGTAATATTACAAAATGCACAAATGGTATTAAGATTGTTATCTCCGATGTAATCAAAACCTCTGCTCCGGGGCGAGAGCAGCCAATTTTGTTTCTACCGTATTTTGAACCAAACAAAGATATTTGTCCAGCCACCACTTTAGATGATTATTTAGCAATCACAAAAAACTTAAGATCCGAGGGCTCAGATTTTCTATTATTAACCATAAAATCCCCACACAAAGTAGCCTGTACCCAAACTATCAGTCGTTGGGTAAAGCAGACACTAGGCGAAAGCGGCGTGGATGTGTCGGTGTTTAGTGCTCATAGCACGAGACACGCATCCACCTCAGCTGCTAAATCCGCAGGCGTCTCTTTGGATGTGATCCGCAAAACGGCTGGCTGGACAAAAACATCCGAAGCTTTTGCAAAATTTTACCATCGACCAATCCTTGACGATGGTATTTTTGCAAGAGCAGTGTTAGATCAATAATAACTTTAAGAATAATTGTTAAATTTATTATAATAAATACTGCTGATTCAGAAAAAGTCGTTTCTCATTAGATAGAAGACAAAACTTTAAACTCTAAATATCTACGTTGTGACTTTATATCTGAAGAATGAAGCGTTGAAATATAATAGATGATCAAACGAACTTCAAGAATGAAGTTCGATCACTATTATATGAATACGCTTCATTCGAAGATATAAAGACCCTCCCTCCCTAACCCTTACATAAAGTTTTGTCAGCGGTCTCTAAAGAATGACGAGTCGAGCCGATCGACTGATGCCACTGCGCCGGTAACGGGCGGTGGGGGTAGATGGCAAAGGCATAAAACGTTAACAGTTTAGAAATTAGGTTTCTTATATTTAAAAAATAAATAATTATTTACGTGCGAAGTTGCCTTGTAGGCTAAAAGGACTACGTTGTGACTTTATATCTTCGAATGAAGCGTATTCATATAATAGTGATCGAACTTCATTCTTGAAGTTCGTTTGATCATCTATTATAAAGTGTATAGTTAGTAACTAAACATATGAATGGGTAGGTAATTATAACATATTCATTTAGACGAATACTGCGTTTACGTCAATCAAAATATATTTACGAGAACACTTCTTTAGTCTTGCAGGCAATTGATTTTGTACAGGCCAATGACCTAGTAAAGCAAAATGTTACTGAGTATTTTGGACAGCATGTTTTCCTGATTTTTAGTATGTAATATTGTCTTTCACTATCTCTATCAAAATATTGATGAACAATCCTACACTGAATAAGAAATTAACAACAATATTTCGACTGATTGATACGAGAGAAAAGAAATAAGAAATAATTATTTCAACAAAATCTATTTTGTTGTTTGCGTTGCGTTTGTTTTGCGAATGACCTTGTTGGTCACCTAACAGTTTTATTAGAAATAATAGAAAGTGAGTGTTCCAAGATACTTTTGGTACGGCACATGACTTGGGTTACGAAAACAATCACTTACCTTGGACGTTAGTGACAATTTTGGGCTTCCTAGTTCATTCACTTTTGAGGTCACCATAGGTATAAATTTATGTATTAATGATCGAGTGCAATTTATCCTCTCTAATATACTGGTTATTAAAAGCTGTTTATTAATGTAGCTGAAGGTTATTGAACATTTAATGCGACAAGCTGCAGGATTCAAACCAATGGTTCCGAACCAGTGGTCTACGGTCCACGGGTGATCTGTGAGTAAGCGCGCTAAGTGCTGTAAGGCTTACGCCTTACAGCAGCCTACTCACGAGGCGAGGGAGGAATTATTCCTATTAGTTACATAGTAGTAATACTATGTAACTAATAGGAATAATTTTCTAACAAGTCTACTTTCAAGTCATCATGGCTTGTTTTTCTTGGACCTTGTGGTGCCATTAATACACACTAAAACGGGAATTGACGCGAACCTTATGGTGCCTGTTAACAAAATAATTACAGTGGTCCTTGGTCGAAAGGTTAGGCAATCACTGCTTTAAACAAACTAAGGTACAGATAACGGCAGGTCAACTTACCCAAAAAGTAAAAGGTCATTGAATTGATTTTCAACTTTAAGTCTGACATGTAGAGATCAATATCAATTGAGAAAATTTGACGTTTAGTGGTAGGTTGACGTGCTGTTGTCTGTACTTACTCAGTATAAAGTATACGTTAAAACTTTCGACATCTGTCTATCCCTTACTATACGAATATATATCTTAACATTTACTATCCGAGTGATTGCTATCATCATATCCAGTGCAAACATATATTTTGTTAAATCTGTATCTAAAAAAGTAATTAATATTAGAAATCTGGGAAGTGGTCGCAACTTACCCCTTTTCTCCTGGTCCTAGTTTATTGTTTTCCACAATTGCCGTCGCCCTGATCCGGTGATCGGGCTGCTCTCCCAATAGTTTTTCACTTCTACCGTTATTCAAGTGCTCTCTGGCAACACTATACGCGTCACATTTACTAATATCTTTATTATCACTAGTCACTTCACTTTCAATTTTCACTTCACACTCAACTTTTACTTTAATACTTTTCTCACTTGAATCTTTTTCGTGTTTTTCCGGTTCCACTTTATCCTCTATTACTTCTTTCACTTCTAATGCTTCTTTCTTCTTATCTTTTTCGGGTTGTATGCCGTTTGCTATAACCGGGGCTGGTTTCGCTTGCAATGATTTTGGTTGCGATTTAGGTGATGATATTGTTGGTTTGCTCTCTATCGCTCCATTTTCGTTTATGGATGTGACATATACGGTGGAGTTTGCTATGTACCCATTTAGTTCTTGTCTGTTTTCTGGCTGCGTCCTTTTCCTCTTATTAAGCTGCAATAGAAAACCAAAATGTAAATATTCTAGAACCACGAATTACTTCGACATGTTTTCCAACTGTGAGCTAAGAAGGAAACTAAATCACGGAAATAAATTAATAATACATTACAAAATGCGTCAATTACATAATTTGTATGCTCGTTACAGTTACAACCGTGCAACACGACGTCACATAAAACACTAACTTCACCGAGCCCGTAATTGAAGCAGTAAATACAATTTTAATGGTAAGAGCATTATCTGACGCATTTAGTGATGCCAGATAATCGTTGAAACAAGAAATCTAATTTAGGTTCAAAAACGGGACAGCTAATACAATACTTTTGAGTTTGTATGCCACAAATAACACTGATAATATATAAAAAAAATATGACAAGGTCTTTAACGAAGAAACTTATTATACTTAGCCCTATTATACTTAACCTAATGCGTAATTATTATTTTTATTCACTTAAACTAGACCAAATGTGGGAGTTGGTCAATATGGTAAGTAGTTATCGCCGGCCAATAATTCAGATGACAAGTTTTTAGTTGGAGTTGGAGAATAAGAATTATTACTACCACACAATTAATTATACATTAGATCGGGACTTGTCCCTAGACCCCTGAAAATATGTGCGTCCCGCTTTAATCGAGCACCCCCAACTCGGACGGAGCGATCACATAAATATGCGAAGCTAATGCGGTCACGATTTTTATTAAAACTCTAATGGATTGCCACAATACATCACATCGGGTGCGCCGTCCCAATTAACTCACAAAAAACCACTCGAGAAATGTGAATGCGAAAATATTAAAGGCAACAAGTGGTCTCTGAAACCCTTGAGATGATTAAAGTATTCATATTGCAAGCCGTGTTACATGGCTGTTTCGTAAATGTATATGTCTTTTAAGTAATTTATTTAGCCTATCTACTTAATGTCTGGTTTGCTCTACTTATAAAGGGTGATTGGTAGAACGACACACTTCTCTCAGAAGGTAATAAAGGAGCAAAATTACAACGACTTTCCGTCATTATCATTTTCATCATTTCAGCCATATGACGTCCACTGCTGAACATAGGCCTCCCCCATGACTTTCCAATACTACTTAATTCGAAATCCTGAAAAAAAGAAAACTGCCAAATACTGATCTAGATCTGTTATTAAAATTTGTAAAGGAAAGTAAGTTTTTTTTAGATTAAGATTATAGTTTTATAAAAGTTGTTGCAATTTTGCGTCCCTATCATTTCCTGGGGGAAGCAAAATTGCAACACCTTTCCACTACCGCTTCCTTAATACCAATAAGCCTATACATCAAAACTATATAACTGTGACTGTAAAGCCACTGGATGCAGGCCGCTTCCAACCGGCCAATCTGGAAGTCACTAGGGCAGGCCTAGTTCAGCATTCCTATGGCTAACATGATGATGATATAACAGGGTTTGGCTAGAATTAGTAATGTTAAATATTTATTAACCATTATAAAATAATGACATTTATACCTAATATTAGCATAACAGCCTGATTTTAATATGATACCATTGAAAATCAGCAATTCTGTAGTTATTTCATGATTAAGGAACTATGGCTGCAACTGGTCAAATTTTTTGAACTAGTACAATTTATGGGCATAGTTATACTGGCAAAGATTGTCCTATAAGACCGGTTAGCACAGGGTAGGAAAATAGTGATTTGATCGGTTCTTGTTAGAACAAACAACTACTGCACTGTTTAGGTACTTGTGGGATTTAGACCATACGAGTGAATGCTCATTCTTACCGTATATACATACATATTAAATTACAGACATAATAAAAAAGTAGTACGAGTACTTCATAGGCCTTAGGCTATTTAAAAAAAATCGTAACTCGAAAAGACTACGAAAAATCGTATAACATGGATGATTCAGATAGGAACCTCTCAAAACGAGGCACCTAAAAAAAAATTTGGACGTCACTTTTCTAGTCACTATCTTTCAATTATAGAAACAAAAAGTTTTATATTCATTTGAGTTAAAAATTTAAATCACCATTAGTAAATGGATTTGACCCTGCTTAAACCATAACCGCTAAGCAGTATTAATTTACGGCGAAAAAAACCAAAACAAGGTAAAATATAACTATAATCTTACTTTATAAAAGGTTTTTGAAATGTAGTTAATATTAGGATAATTTTATCTCGTTTTTTGTTTTTCCTTTGGATAATTATTCATTCCTCTTACGCTTAATCGTACACTAAAAATCATTTGGAATTTCGGTGTCGAGATTGTGTTTTTTAAAAATAAATACTTAATTGTTTATTTGCTTTCATAAAACGCATGACGTTCTGTCAAATGGGTGCCATTAAGCCTTTACTAGTAGTTTTATGTGTAGCAATACCAAAAACTTCTTAAAAATATGTATAGGTTTTTGCTAACTAGTAGGTACATATCTATCATCCTGGGGTCAAAGCAGTGTTGAAATTACTGAAATGAAGACCATATACTACCTTATTACCTATTGTATGAAAATTCATATAAGTTTACTTTCTTAGTAAGATACATTTCATTGTGTCTTAAATACAAAACACAAGAAAGCCTTTAGTGGTATCGCTAATAAGGTACTTTGCATTAATCCAAGCCACGCTCTAGCACAATGACAAAGTTCCAGTTAATATAAAAGTGGAGTAGTGCTAGAACCATTTCAAAGAATCGGCTGCTCCGAGTGCGAACTGAATCAAGACCGCTCGGGAGCAGAATGAAAGTAGCGAATCGCCGACTGAGGCTACAAACAATTACTTGAGTGGTGCAAGTCTTAAGTTAATGGCTTAAATTATTGAAAACAATATAGCCGAGGTCCGTATACTACCATTGAACTGAAACGGAAAAGGGCGCAAGCCCACATAACTTGCATATTTTAAAAAAAACTAGTCTTTTCATTCAAGGACGAACTTTTCTAAATTGGCTCGAGTCGAGGTAGGCTGGAAGACGCTTCAAACCAAACAGTCGTTTACTTGTACCTCGTAGAACAGGGATGTTAATTTAATTCTCTACTTCGAGACCTTTATATAATTATTGTAGAACTTTATCTATTTACTTGTACTTAAGAAGCCAAGCAATTTGGGCTTGACAGGGTCTTCACCACGATCATTAAACAGTATAAATTTAACGTCAAAAACTTGTTTAAAAAAACCAAACATGGTTGAAATGATACTGCTGTAACTTGTAAGAGCTTATGGTTGGGCCCCAGGTGATCTTTGATGCACCGAGCTTTCCCAGAGGTAACATTTTGACTCGTACCTTGAAGGTTTTTCCTGGTAAGAGACCTGAGTCTCTGAACAGGGTCTGAACCCTGTTTTACTAACGGAGCATGAACAATTTAATAATAACAGACGGTTGTAAGCACCATTGACGATAAGTCAAATGAACTCACAAATTCACTTGGGTTAGTCTTAACTCTCGTGTTAGTCTTAACTCGATGTTTGTCTTATGGTAAAAGTAAGTAGTTGCTGATTAACTTTTAAAGAAATACACGATTTTATATCTACTAAATTAGTTAAATCTTCACCTTTAACTTGGACCACATCCATAGCCGGCGGCTCTTGACACGCCGCGGGGCGGTCTGAATGCACCAAGTGTGGCTGTTGCATAGAATGTTACTTACATAAGCCTGGAGTTATTACGGACTTGCCTGCCGCCACTTAGCGAGCGCCAAATACTTTGATAACCACCACCATGATCTTTGCTTAGGAATTACGGTACAAGTATGTAAACTGGAATAAACTAATGAGCGATCTTGATGCTGCTATACATTTACAGATTAAATATTGGCGGATTTTTTTTTGCGTAATGTGCTCCATGACTAACAGCTAATAAGTAATCAAATCTAGAAGGTCGTTCTTAACCTACTTCTGACTGGTCAGGTAGGTGACATTCAGATGACCGTAAAATAATTGTCTATTGTCTAATACCAACATGCTTTTGATGATAAATCCTGAAAGTGAATGTCTACTAAAAAAACCTTCCTGTTTATATTTGATTCGTTAAGACGAATCTAATTACATGTGTTTTCTAAACAAAGTGTCTTATAGTTTTATACTTTGATATTAAAATATTATTTCCAAATACGTCTAGGTACTTATTTGTACAGTCAACCTGTGCAAGAAGACCAACATCAAGCAAGAGACACTCGCCAACAGATGATGTTAATTATGACGTGACAATGAGTGAGCGTGACTTGGTGGACACAAAACCTCCGCCTATTCTGTCTGGTAGCTACGAAAGCTAAGAACAATGTTATGTCAGTATATTTACGTCTTGAGTGGGCGGGGTATGCCTGCCTGCGAGCACCGCTTGTGATGTCTTAGAAATGAAACAAAATGAAAAAAAAAAATGAAATGAAAAATAAGTTTAGCTTTTTTTGCCTATAATTTACATGTACCTAGTACAAATCTACAACAATCCAGTATAATTTGTGAGATTTTTTTAAAAGTTGGATGTCAATTTCAGTGTCCGCTGCTATTATTGACCATTATGATTACTTCTACAGATAATAAGGACGAAGGGCGTGGTGCACTTTTAAAGCCTTGGCCACACAGCCAACGGGACGCGCCGGCGATAGGACGATAGCGTGACGCTAGTATTTGTAATAATACTGAAGTCTACTAACTCCCCCGCCGTGCGTGCGTACAAAAAGGCGCGGCGCGACGCGCTGTCTTCGGGCGTGAACGGGACGGTTAAATATTGTGTTGCATGGTAAACGTACTAAGTGGTCACACAGACGACGGGGCGTGAAAGGTCGCGCTCGGCGGGACGGAAGTGCGTTCTGTATTTGTATATTTTTACAACTTTCTAGTGATACACTAATAGAAAGTGAAAAAATCGAACGACTTATTAGGTGCATCAAGTCACGTATTTGTATATTGTATATCTAAAGCGTAACACACACGACACACGCCATGGCGACAAGACGGGCGGCGCGACGTCAACCGTCTGTGTGGCATGCACACCGCGAGCGTAATGGTTTTGTTGTCGTTCCTAATAAATCGTTAGATTTTTCCACTATCCATTATGAAATCACAAAAATGTTGTAAAAAGAAACTAATACATAACACTGCGTGACTACTACGTACGATTACCATGTAAAACAACATCTAACGCCCGACAAGAGCGCGTCGCGCCGCGCCCGTTTGTTGGCACACTTGGCGGGACGGCGTCGGCGCGACGATGCTGTGTGTCGTCTTTTAAGACATTATTACATTACAAACACTGGCGTCGCGCAAGCGTCCCGTCGCTGTCGCGCCCCGTCGGCTGTGTGCCCAAAGCTTAAGCGCTGAGGGGCTGCAAGCCTGCAACCACACTGGAAAGCCTGCTCTACGATCGTAGAAAGGAACGTACTTTGCGTGCTGTTACAACACAACATTATCCGTATATGTTACAACATATTGACGACACGAAATTGGCATATAGATTACTGTTTATAATATAGATAGAACTCCTTAATGGACATACTGACCGCTGACAATGTTTAAGCAGAATAAAGCACTGTAACCTCATCATTAGCACATATAACCCTTATTGTAAATTATCTATTCTATTTGACAACATGTTTATACTGGGTAGGTATTCCAAAAAATAGTGTCAATCACTCGCAAGAGATAGGCACCTATCCTATAGTATAAAGGTATCCGAGTCACCATCAGATGTTTTAATTTAACCTAACTTTGGGATTCATCTTTCTTACAATGTTATCATCGATCCACAATTGTATAAGTGACTGAAAGGCATACTTTCACACATGTATTTCAGAAGACAATAATTCATGAATGCGACCAATAGGTAATCCTCTTAACACTCTTAAGTCAAGTCAAGGTTTAAAAAAAGCTTGAAAACTGCAAAAGAACTGGCATACAGGGTCGTCCCCATATATGGTCGGGTACTCTTTTGTCTCCATGCGTTCGATTGACGCTATTTCTGAGACACCCTGTAAATTAAAGTACGTCAATATTACCTCTACAGATAGTTTGGACATGTCAACAGGCGTGATGCGCTTGAGCGCCGACAGCCGCTGCAGCCGCTGCCGAGCCTGCTCCTCGACCGCGATGAGGAACGCATCTTGGATAATGTTGTGCCCGATGTCCGATACTGGGGAAAAATTATTATAATTAGATATCTCTAATTAGTATAACCCTCTTAAGAGGCGACACACTTAAAGCGTATAGTCAGTAATAATTAAAATAAATTTAACTAAAAAATTTGATCTCCTAGGCTGTTAGAATTTTTATGAATAACTTACTCCTGTTATTGATAGGTACTACTAAATTATTATATGATATTTTTTAAGAATCTCTTTTAATAGCCGTGAATGCTTTCACTTTTTCTTCACATTAAAACACACACATTATTATCTGTACGAGGATCATCGGATTTCTGAATATTGGTTACATAAAATTCAGATTGATCAAAGTGGCTGCAATTGAATAACATGATTAACCGCTAATTAAAATTTCTTATAGTGGATTTTTCTTTTTAGTTAATTGTTATTACGAGTATTATGAGTAGTATGCCTTTATGAGGCAAGCAACTATTTTTGGTATCGAATTGTTTGTTAAGCAAGTTTGGTAGCCTGCTTCAGAAATCAACTCCATGGATCGACACCATGACGACATGCATGGGTTCTTGACATAAATATGGACGACCATAAGCAATCACGGCTACTAAACAGGCACAGAGTTTAAGAAAGAAGAAGAAGACAATCATTCACGAGTATTTAGAACACCTATTGTCGCAACACATAAGGTCGTCCGTGTCTTTGTCGCAAGCTAAATAAAAACCAGGTTTTCTGATTAAACCGATATATTTTACAAAGATCTAGAAAAGCAATACAGTTTTGTTTTATAAAAAAGTCAAAACATATTTTTTCTAAAGAACACAGAATTTTGAATGTGAAAATTATAAAAGCGGACGGTGATGCTAGTCGCCAACACCTATGCTGTTGTGTTTTCAGCTGGAAGATATTTCTGAAACATTTGTTCCTAAACCTACGTCCACGTGGTATTTTGGTGATCGCTTGAATAATTCATTAGTGAATTACTAATTTTCCGCCGGCACTTATGATAATTCATATTCAATCGGTGCCCGCGCATTCCTGAGCCACCGGGCGCGTGACTCAATGTGTTGCAACGCCATTGTAGCGATTCAATGAATACGCAAAATCCTGTATATTATCGTTATAGTATCTACCTACGCTAATGAAACACATCGTCTGGAAAGTTGTAGTAATAGAGCTCGTCTACAAAACTAGCTAATTCATATTAGGTTGCAGCGTATTACATGAGGCACACTAAAAGTTTTGCACTTTTAGCTAATCGGAACTATTTGAATTTCGAATATTATATTTTTTTCTAACGTTGCAACCTTCTTAGTAATAAAAAAAAACAATTGGCGGGAAATGATTTGTCTATTGTTTTTTATCACACATCAAAGTTCTACGTACGCGACGCAACGAAAATGGAATTAAGTCGAAAAGATTTTAGAGCGATGATTTTTTATGATTTTAAAAGTTCTCTCTCTCCGCAAGACTGTGCCGCTCGTTTTCAAAATGCTTTTGGGAGAGAAGCACCTTGTATTAGCACCTTGAGGCGATAGTTTGCTGAATTTGAGAGAGGTCGAGTTTCTTTACATGACGAATTTCGTAAAGGGCGGTCTTCAACTGCCGTCAATGAAAATAATGAGGCTACTGTTAAGCTGCTAATTGAAGAAAACCCGCTGATTACCTATGAGACAATTCGATAACTATTGGGGATTGGTATGAGCCAAATTCAGAAAATTTTACACGAAGAATTGAAAGTTCGGAAACTTTGCTGTTGTTGGATCTCTCATGAACTGACAGCGGAGCAGAAGCGGGCTCGCGTGGAATGGTGCTCACAGATGCTACTGAAGTACGGTCGTACTAATGGAACGGACATTCTAATGCTGTTTATGATATTGTCGCAGGAGACGAAACTTGGATTTATTGTTTTGAACCCGAAAAAAAACAGCAATCTTGTGAATTGAAGGCCAAAAAAAGTGAGGCAGGCGAGAAACGTAGGTAAAAAAATGATCGCGTTCTTTTTCTCAGCTACGGGTCCCATCTGTACAATTCCACATAAAGATCAAAAGAGTTAATGCCAAGTGGTATTCTACCATTTGTTTACCCAAGGTGTTAAAAAAAAGTTCGCGAATGACGACCCAAAAGCCGCGTTCTCCGACATCATGACAACGCTTCTTCACACACGGCCAACAAAACAAAGTCATTTTTAGCTTCCGAAAAAGTACAACTCGTCACCCATCCTGCGCATAGCCCCGACCTAGCACCCTGTGATTTCTGTATTTTCCCCAAAATCAAAGATTTGATGGAAGGTTTTACTTTTACCAACTCCGAAGAGGCAGTGATAGCGTTCAATCAGCAAAAAATTGTTCAATCGCATGAAAAAATGCTTAAAATACAAAGGAGAGTATTTTGAAAAGCAATAAACATAATAATTTGGTTATAACATGTTGTTTTTTTAAGTTACGCAAAACTTATTGTGTGACCTACGTGTTATATACAGGGTATAACGAAAAATTGTGTCAAGCGGAAGTCCAAAGAGAGTACGGGGGTATCTGTATCACCGTCAGCTTTTTATTTATTTTAACTAACTTATCCTTACATATTTCAGAAAAAAAATATATCTCAACAACGTATGTCTATGCTGTGAACAATAATGTCTCGTGACCCCTCAGCCCACTAAACCGAGACACAATAGAAATTTTATTGTTGTTAACTCATGCGACTGCTTTGCAGACAAGGTTTAAAAAAAATACAGAATAAATCTAAACTTAAAACTACAAAATTTGAGTAACCACAGAGTGCTATGCTTTACGAGTATACTGCCGCTCGACACTATTCTAGGAACATCCAGTACAGTAATACATGCGTCTCTTCGAAAGAAAAAACTACAGCGACATTATCCGTATAAAATGGAATAACAGATCTTCCCCTGTACCCTTCAACTGATCTTACAATAATCATCGTATATTGACTCACCTACCTAAATACATAAAACAAAATATCTGTGCAAATACAACATTACAGAAATAATTAAATTCCTCTTAGCTGTGTGAAGGTAAACTGTTTAACGCCACAGTCAGAATACTAATAAGAACAGAAATAAATACATATTCATTCAATTCGATCATCAATTGCGCAGTTGTTACATACAAGACTCCATACCTAAGGGATAGGGTTATCATATTTTAGAATAATTTAAAATATACGCCACGTTACGAGGTGCCTGTACCTTAGTGGCAGCAGCGCTTTGGTAGTGATCACTAAAGTTAAGCCACTTACGCTGCAGTTGTGATTGGATGGGTGACAATTCCGACCATATCACCACAAGCATCTCCGTGCTTCGGAAGGCACGTTAAAAGTTGTTCCCAGCTAATATCACTTGAATCTGTATCTGTATAGACTGTAATCATCGGAATATACTGAATTCCCGTCATAAAAATGTTTATTAATTAATTAAAACATTATTTTCAGCCATACAGAACACGATTTTCCTTCAACTTAACATAGCGTGTCAGGAGTTGCAAGAAAATTGCATGTCCGGCCTTCTTTAGTTTTGCAACAAAATCACACTGCTGCGGCTGATCACCTGATTCATTACGTCAACTGCATGCCGTGAGAGGTTTTTTTTTTCGTAAATCGATCACGCGATCGACGGCCTTCTTACAATAGGATAAAAATATTAAATGTTCAGTCAGAAGTAGAAAATAACTTTTAAAAAATGCATTATCATAATCTGATCCCTTGCAACGCTCGTTGCAATCGGATCGGAATAGAATATAACGTGAAAACCTATTCCCGTTGGATCAGAATTCAATTTAGATACTAAGTAAGTCCAGGTAAAAGACACCTGCTACATTCATAACGTTGTTACTAATGTAAGTGATGTCCCTTGAATTTGATAAATGATTCATTCCTTTTACAATAGATCCGTCTAGAACAACTCATGATGATTTATCCACAATCACAATATTAAAGCTAGCCCCTCCGTTGCAATCAGCAGGTTTGGACCACCGTGAAATATATTCGATACTGATCAATGCTATCCGTTATACAGGTTTCATATACGATATCAATGCCTCGAGCTTTTGAAGTTTATATATACTTAGTCTGGCCATAAATACTGTTACAATTAAAAATAAACAAAATATTACATTTGAATTTGGAATCTGTCATTTTATAAGATTGTTCGTTGAGTTTTCTCATTTTGGCGCTTATACATTGTACAATATTTTGCGATATTAAAATGGAGTGGGGTGATAAAGAGAACCGAATCGCTGTAATTGCATTACAAACAGTAGGTATGGAGCCAAATGCAATTTTTAAAACTCTCCATACGCTTAGTATTAGTAAACAAAATGTTTGTGTACTGGGCTATAACTAGGTACAATGAGACCTCCTCTGTTTGTGACAGAAACAGATCTGGCCTTACACGTAGTGTTCGTACGAAAAATGTGGTCAAAGCAGTAAGGGAAAGAATTCGAAGAAATCCTGCCCGAAAGCATAAGATTTTATCTCGGGAGATGAAGATAGCACCTAGAGCCATGTCGCGTATTTTAAAAGATGACTTAGGACTTGCAGCCTATAAGAGACGTACTGGTCATTTCTTAACAGATAATTTAAAAAAGAATAGGGTGGTAAAATCGAAACAATTACTGAAGCGGTACGCAAAAGTAGCTACAGTCACAGAAAATGTTTGTTTATGGGTGAGATTTTTTTTACAATTGAGCAACATTTTAACAAACAAAAT
Organism: Anania hortulata; assembly: GCA_963576865.1. Classification (NCBI taxonomy): domain Eukaryota; kingdom Metazoa; phylum Arthropoda; class Insecta; order Lepidoptera; family Crambidae; genus Anania; species Anania hortulata. Next base: position 8,846,331 of record OY756400.1, read on the forward strand.
GACCGTATTTATGCTCAAAGATCTAAGAAAGCTTCCCAATTAGTCGACAGAGTGCAACGTGGGCACTATCCGACTTCAGTGATGGTTTGTTTGGTGGTGGATATTAGCTATGAAGGAGTGACTGAGCCATACTTTTGTGAAAAAGGTATCAAAACATCGGCACAAGTGTATCAAGATATCATTCTTGAGAAGGTAGTGAAGCCCCTTAACAAGACCATGTTCAATAACCAAGAAAGGTCCTTCCATCAAGACTCGGCGCCAGGTCATAAAGCTCGGTCTACGCAATCTTGGTTGGAAACGAACGTTTCAGACTTCATCAGAGCTGAAGACTGGCCGTCGTCTAGTCCCGATCTTAATCCGCTGGATTATGATTTATGGTCAGTTTTAGAGAGTACGGCTTGCTCTAAACGCCATGATAATTTGGAGTCCCGAAAACAATCCGCACGATTGGCAGTGAAGAATTTTCCCATGGAAAGAGTGCGTGCTTCTATTGATAGCTGGCCTCAACGTTTAAAGGACTGTAATGCAGCTTATGCAGCCAATGGAGACCACTTCAAATAAGCTTTTTATATTTTAAATTGTTTTATATTTAAGTATGTATTAAACTAACACACTGTAAAAGTAATAAATGTTATTTGCAATAGTTTTTTTTCTTTTCTTTGTTTCAGTATTTATGGCAAGACTAGGTATTTTACATTTTGAAAAGACGTATAGAGCTTACCTATCTACGTGTATGACAAATGACACTTTAATTTATTTTATTCCTTTTCCTTCACTTTTTAATAAAAGCTTGTCTTTAAAAAGATTTTTTTCTTTTAATTTATTCTGGATTAATTCAAAATCGGGTCAAAATCCATTCTAAACTAAATATCTCGAGAATGGTAAATTTTTGCTGAACATACATGGGGGTCCAATCGATAGGTATTAGTGTCCTCTATCACCTGAAGCCCGCTGGTACACCCTTATTGAGACATCCTGTATAGTATATCTTTTTATTGCAACTGATTGACAACCCTGTTTACAACTGAGGCATACTGAGAATCGGGCTTAAACGCTATATTAGTGGGTGTACAAGAACAATGGGTACGCGGTGCCGATGATTATGCGGCCCTCGCATCGAGAGATTCTCTTCATTACCGCATTTCGTGTAATTCGCATTTCGTGAAATTCGCACTTCGTCACGTACTGCGCAAGTAGATTATTTGATTAGCAATGCAGTGGGGGGACGTACATACCTACATCGCGTGTGGGTTCCTTGATGGACGTGATTTAGGAAGAATAGGCTTCGGCTATATAGACCGATTTCGATGTTGTTTTAACTGAAAGCTGGTTTAGTCTGAATAGTTCTTATCGTTTGAAGATCATTTGCATTTTCTTAGTCGATGTAGGATTTTAGCTCTCGACAACGTGCATAATATCGAGTTAGTCTTATTTTATTTGGTCTCGATAAGTACCTGATGAGCTTGCGGATAATAACTGAGGCTGACATGATGATTGCGCAGAGTTGTCAAATTACCGAATTTGGACTAGTGATCGGTTTCGATAAGGTTTATCATATACACACTACAAGAACATTACCTACTTTTCAACGATTTTAACGTTTATTTGAAATAGGTTACATGTGTACCTATTGCTATTGCAAATTAACAAGAAATAGGTATATAATTTGCAATACATGTGGTATTGCAAATTTTTTAAAAAAGATTTGATTTTAAAGAATTCTCGCCCTAAACATGCACTAAAAATAACATGTACTTATATAATTATCTTTTACAATCATCGGATTATCGCGAAAATCCAGATTAGGTTCTTTTATTAAATAAATTTACAGTAATTTCGTAATTATTGTTCGTAAACAAATAATAAAAACCTCACTTCAACAAACGCAGGCCCAGTTTGCTGGAATTTGTATCAAAATAACCCAGCTAAATATGGAGTCCGCGGCCCAGTGAACGCTCGTCATTTGGATGTGCCACTGACTGAAATATTAGCTTTATAACGGGCCGTTGCTCTTTATAGAAAATATAGAACAATAAGCATGGTTATAGATTTTGCAGATAGTCGTTTACTGGAGTATTGGTATTCTGTCTAGAAAAACTGTTCTAATCGAAGTAACTACTTCGACTAGCCCGATGAAACAGGCTGGAGTAGAGTGGATGCGGAAGAAGAAGCTCTGGCACCGCTTAGGAGAGTTAATAGTGGCTGTTGCAGCATAGAAAAATAATTAAAAAACAAGTCATTTTATCTATTTGGTTGTCTGTGTCGACAGTTAACTGAGCTAACCTCAACTTGTAGTCTTACTTACAGCAATTCAAGAAAGGTTCGCTGAGGTTAAGCTGAGTTATAACTGGCAGATTGACAATGGAGGAGGCTAGCGCAACCACTCATCAGTGGATCCTCCCACATAGACTCTTGACTAACGAAATGTGACGTTTACAATAGAATAAGATTTTGGTAAATTTATGCGTAAATAATGTGGTTATGACTATTTACTTATCGGGTTTTCTTCTCAAATTTGCTAACTGACGTATTACGTAAGCAAGTTACCCAGCCCAGTTTATCCTTTGACTCGCGTCCCGATCCGCATTCGGTCGATCCGTAATGTTTTTGATGCGATCCCCTTTCAATAACCGAGCAAATTTTCGGAGGAGAATCTGGCAATATCGCGTTTTACGCCAATTCAATCGCGCCGCCTGTTTTTATTGCCCCACCCACCCCCTTTATAGGTCGTTATGCTCGCTGCAGCAAATTTCCACATTGTCTGGTAGTGAAGCACAAGATACGGAAATACAGAAGGTATGTGTAGGTCGATCATGAAATCTTGTACCTTCACTCGAACCATGATACTAGATAAGTCAACCGACAAGATTTTCAGAGGTTTTAAATTTGGAAATCGATTCGCACTCTTCTCTAACCTTAAATACAAAGAGGGTTGTTACTTTTAGTTATTTAATTATTTTAGGAAGACCAAGGCTTACGATTTTGCAATAGGTATACACACTATAATAGGTATTATGAACACATTAGTTTTGTAACGTACTCTGTATTTGTTCTTTAATTTGGACATAGCAATGGACCGTGTGCCCCAGCGCATGTGCTGGGGAAGACTAGTTCCGCCAACCAATATTAAGTGTTATGCTAAGTTCCTGCATTCGGCCCAAACCTTCGAACATTTGTAATTTTGTATCAACAACAATGAATTTCATTGCCATATTCACATCGCTTATTTCAATTTGTTATAAGTAATACCAAATGTTTATTATTTTTTAATATTGTCGGTTTATACCGAACGAAAATTTGCAAAATTAGACAGTAGCCTTACAGAATCGTCAGTTGGGTGACAGATGCGTCATGTGTTCTTGTTTTAATTATGCATTTAATTATTTATTATTTAGAGATCTTTAGAGTGCAAGTTTGGCGTAGTTTGTGTTCTAATGTTTGGTGAAGTGATAAAGACCTAAAACTATTGAAATATCATTGTATCCAACGCCGCATCGAGTGCCAAGTGACTTGTCTCAAGACAACTTGCTTTAGACCCGATAGCGTCTTTAAACCTGCTTCTACGGTAAAAATAAAAACTAAAAAACACCCGTTATTTATTGTTAACACTATATCAAGAGTCATTCGACATTGGCAAAATTAGCGCTCTGTTTATAGAGCGAAATAGAGTCCATATAAAAAAATAAAAATAAGCATGGTTGATTGTTTTGTAGGCTTGTAAGAAGCAGATCTACTGTTCCCATTTACAGTGGCTGAAGGCTCCGTTTGAAAACATTGTTTATATTTTGTTTGCGATGAGACGTGGGTTCGAGTCCCACCTGAGGCAGTCGATTTTTTTTCAAGTGTTAGATTATCAACATTGTTTATGTCAGTAAGTTCCGTTTGTATCCACGTGTTGTGACTTGCATTTTGAATGCGTTCGCAAACTACCGACGTTTGAATAGTCCTTTTTGATGGTTAACGTGTTTGGCATTGCACGAGGAAAATTGAAAACAACCTTGTTGGTGCGATCTGTTAGTGATTGAATAGTTTATCACTACGTCTGATACTGGAAGTAAGACCTGTATTGCCTTAAGCATAATAATGATCAATGTTGTAGATAAATTATCATCCCTAAACACAGTTATAGGAAAGGGTCTTCTTGGAAGGAAAACAAAAAACAAAATAATACTTTTGTACTTAGTACGAAGTATCGAAATTATATTTATTCTAGAATTTTATTTAAACCAAACTATTCAGCAATCACAAAAATCTATAGTTACAATAAGTATTTAAGAAGAATACTTCAAAGATCGGTTATATCTGTAATCCTACGGTTAGGCAATACCATCGCACATCAGTAACCATGGCACCATGCCCAACACTTAATGTTTCCTACGAGCCACATCATTGCTCGCATGTTTACGACACTTGTATCATATCCGTTCAATGTGACAACGATTCCGAGGAAAGTGCTTTTAGTGTTGTTAATGTGATAAACTAAACCCTGTTCAACATCGACTGTTTCATTTTCACGGTTCTATGAAAGGACTAAAGTTTTCACAGATAGTTTATGAAGACGAGTGACTTTTTTGGTCTATCCATACATAATATTATTTTTAAATTTTAAAGAATGTTATGTGATTCTTATAACTTTATGTTTGCGATTTTTTTAACAAGGTGCATTGATACACATGTAAGGTGAGAGATTAGGGGATTTATACTTTTTGACATGTACTTTATATTTCCCAAATATTACACAGCGTTTTAGGGAAAAAAACAAAGTTTACGAACATACATTGGCGGAGGAGCGAGCGAACTCTCCTTATCTATCGGTCTTCTTAGTAAAGGTATAAGAAAGTAATTTCAAGGTTCTAGACGCTTATTTAAAACTAGCTGTCCCGGCGAACTTCGTACTGCCTCTTCGTTCCTTTTTTTCGTAAATTCTTTTCTGCTATTCGGGGCGAAGAAAAATTCAACAAATCAAAGATCATAAAAATTGGTCCAGCCGTTCTTGACTTATAAATGGTGTAACTAACCCGACTTTGTTTTATGTATTAGATAAATGATTTGATAATTTTTAATAGACTATTTTAGTATGGATATGTTAAAGAAGAAACGGTTTATTTAATTCTTAAAACTAGTAAGTATCGTCTTTTTAACGTGATATTATAACGGCTGACTTGACTACTTAAAAAAATGTTATATAAACAAAAAGCGACCCTAGCTTCAGTGATTTAAAATAAACATTCCTTCACGCACGTCACTAATGATGATACATCACCTATCTCAACATCAGAAAGCTAGCTTGACGGGTTCAAAGCAAAAACAAGCTTAGTGCTCTTGTTTTTTAGTTGAAAGTAAACTGTCAGTATTGTAGGCTTTGATCTGCTAGAGCAGAACCAGTTCCATACATTCCAGGACAGACGAATAGAACGGTACTTCTTAAGAACATTGTAATAACCGTGAACAGAATAAAACAATATTTTTGTGTATCAAAATGCGATCTAAATTGTCATAGACATTTTGCTCAGACCATAGTAAAAATTTACTACATATTAAACTTGTCTTTTTCAATACGCTACCTAATAAGTACGTCTATTTAAAAAAGTTCCTTTAATAAGGCATATTAAAGAAATCAACAAATAAATCCAAAGTATATCATTTCATAAAGCCTAATTGAAAGAGAAAACTCATTTTCTATTTGAACTACAGAATGAAACACATTATTACAATGTAACATTTATTTATTGGGTCACTGTAACTGAGCTAACTAATTTGATTTATTAGTTAGTAAAATGTAATCAAAATGCAGTTAGCAGTCGCGTATCGGATTATTATACGATAATGTATGTAAATATTGGCCCCAATTTCCATAGGATATTGCAATATCTATTTTCGGTGCCCAATTGTTTGTGTTTTGAGTGTTATTTTATACTTCCACTTGCATATTTTCCCTAAAACCACATGAGAGTATATCCATCCGATAATTCCATCTCCATAATTTTATTGTTTTTCTATCATACTGTCAGTGACCTTCCTTAAATCACGTGACTTCTCGATATCTATAACGCCAACTCCGTTTTTTGCATTTTGTGCAAATGCTTTCTGACGACTGTCCTGTCTGTCTGTAATAGATTAATGTCCGAAACGACTAGGGATTCTCATACAATAGAGGTGAGTAGTGCCCCTAAATTAGCGACTCGTTAGTACTAGAATAACGCACTAAAACTCATTAAAATGGTTCATAACAGCGCGCAATGAATCGTGGCTGTTATGGCTTGTTGTTGTATGTTGTGTTGTTAATGGCTTTTACGACAATCGCTGCTTCGCATGGATTGTTCGATCAAAAAATGCTATACTCAGTTTAGTCAAGTTGACTTACTAATCGATGTTTAAACGAATTAAATCGGCCAAGGGTCTAAAAAGAAAAAAAAAATTGCATCTTTTTGTTTGTTTATTCAATGATTTCAATATTTTTTTCTTCTTATGTAATAGTACCAGAAACGAACGCAATTAACGTAACTAGGTAAATATAGTCAGAAAACGTCTTTCCGAAGACTAATGAATAGCATGACAGTTGTAACTCGGCTGGCAAATTAGTTTTTTTGCCATCCAATCCAATACCTAATGCTTTATCGTTGTTCTATTAACCTTAATATAATCTATAAAAGCAAGTCATACGATATAAGTTTCTGCACTTTCACAATAGTTAACACTTTCACAATAGTTTGCAACTAAGATAACCCCGCGGATTCAACCTTCTGGTTTTCAGTCTGTTAGAATAATGCTACCCCGTAATTAGGTCGTATATTTATTTTAGGGAGACATACGCAATCCAAAGTTATGTGATAAAATATTTTCACAATTTGTTGAGTAATTTATAAATGATTTACAAGAAACTAAAACATTCTTCTAACTATCACACTTACTAGCCCCAACCTAAGGAGTGCTTGTACAATAGTGATCAAATAACGGACCACGATCACAGTCAAGTTTGAATCCCTCAAGAGGAAAATGATTTGTGTGATGAGCACAAGCATTTGTACCTAAGTCATTGATGTTTCTAAATGTACCGATTTAAATGTGTTTATCCGTTATTTAGTCGCCATAGTACAAGCTTTGCTTAGTTTGGGGCTAGATAATTATTTTGATTGTCCAATTTCTTTATTCGAACCTGCGATCGCTGGCTTTGTAGTCCGAACCGCGAACGACTAGGCCAAGACGGTTGTTAAACAGTTAAAAAAAACATTATTATGTGTCGGATGAAAAGTAATATCTTAAGAATCGGGCTCATAGGCGTGTCCTGTGTCAGGCAGGCTTATGTCCTGTTGACTGACGTGGGCTGATTATGATAATTATGTGTTGAACGACGACTTCGTCTACGTACTTACGTAGGTAGACTAATGAGTTTAACAACTAAGTACTATTCTGATTATGTCTACGATGTTCTCGCACGTCGCTAAGTGTTATTTTTTACTAGATTATAACAATGGGTTACGTCCAAAGTCACATACATCGACCGGATGCGCCGTTCTTGAATAATAGTTGGTGTGACTCCATTAAACGATTATAAAAACGCTATGACGTCACGTCAGCTACATATCTAGTAGCTATTCGAAATAAATAATCGCAATTGGTGTCAATTAAACACTATAAAACATAAATTGGTCTAAGTTTTGCAATCGAATATACAGACTGTTTCCCAAGTTTAAAAACGTTTTTATTTTTAAGGCCAAGAATATAACTAAGATTTATTTTAAGAATCAAGATTGCTATGAGCCTTACCATGAAAATATAAAAGTATGGTGCACTGTAGCTATAGTAAATCATTAGAAACGTATTTATTACCCTCTTGCCTTATTCTCGGCAAATATACTATAAAGAAGCGAATAGACCAGAGTAGTATTCCTACTTCTTTATTATTATTTTCTATCATTAGAGATAGTTTTGAAGGAAATTGCAAATTTACTACTTATTATATTGCGAGTCAAGAAAATACACGTTCTAGTTATTAACATCGGATCCTACTCATTAAAAGCTAAACTAGACAGAACAATGAAAGTGATAGTTTAGTCCCGACAGTCTACAAAATCGAGTTTTCTTAAATTAACATTACAATGGCTGAATTGCAGATGACATATTTTCAAACATCGCTACTAGGCGTCTACACGCAATGGAATAGCGGTATATGTTTATAAAACTAACAATTACTGTTAGTGTAAAATCATCTAATGACAATAGTGCGGTTAGCCTACACTTACGTCAGCCAGCCGTGAGTCAGACTAACCGTGTCTTGTGAACCAGACTGTTTCCACATAGGCTTAGTAGATGCGAGTTATCAACAATGAAAAGCCGATAGTTGAAACACTGGTTTCGCTATGGCCTAGACCGGTTTTTTCCGCGGGGAAATGGGATGTGCATACTCTTTGACATGTAATGATTATTATGAATAAAATCTTATCTTATCTTATCTTTGCCATGGAGAGAAGCTAAGGGTTATGGAGACTCTGGTAGAAAGTAACAGGACATCATCAGTTGCCTATCAATAAAACCTTAACCCGACTTGATAAATACGTCATCTGTATAAATAATCGTCATGACAAACGTTGACAATTTAAGCATGGTAATATGGTTGGTTAAAAACGATAAAAATGTTTACGTATTTTTGACGCTTTCGCCAGGCCATAGGGTTTAGGAAGACTTCCATGATTTTTGAGTCGTCCCCAATCAGCTATGGCATGTTACTAGCAGAATCGGAACTTCTGAACCTGGATATCGCTTGTATGCTTTCTTCCTGAGACATGGACGTCTTCGGTAAATTTGATTCGTAATAGAGTCAATTTTAATAAAAATCCATTTTTAACGTAGAGTCAGCTAAGACTCATAACTGTAAACTGGCGAGATTTACTTCAGGCTCTATTTATGATTAAATGTTATAAAAATATCGTATCACGGTGTTTGTAGTTGCCCTCCTCCGAAACGGCTCGATCGAATTTAATCATTGTTATATGTAGGTGTATTTGGTAGGTATGAGAATAGGTCCTAAAGTAAATATAATTCTGTTTGGTGTTTAAGGTGTCCCTATCCAGTTTTTTTTTTTCTAAACTAAAGACCACGCGAACAAAGCTGCTGCTCGTAATTACTAAAATATTAGTTAAGGAGTGACACCGTTAATATTTTTTGATTATGAGTCTTATTTACATATAATCGACTCATTAAAATTTTACTAACTTATCTACGTTACATAGTGTAGGACGCCTCCTAGCTCGATGGGCCGACTACCTTAAGAAGATAGCTAAAGGCAGTAGCTAAATGAAAAAAATAACGAGAGATCGTGCTCTGTGGCGCTTACGTCAGGCTGACATGATGATGATGATCTAATTTTGACAAAGTCAATGCTGACGGCAAAGGTTTGTTTTTGTTACATACCTACTCTTAAAAATGAAATAAAAAGAGACTTTACAATCAAAAGATTGTAGTATATACATTCTTTGGATTATGCTTTACAGTAAAGCAAAGACAAGGGGTGATCCCCATTGGGACGACAAACATCAAATAACATAATTCTAAGCTTCCATGCCGTCTGCAGAGAAAAAGCCCCACGTCAAGATCAAAAGACATTTTTATATTGTTTTTCTTTTCTCTTCGCATTTCCACAAGAGATTATTATCTCAAACAAGCGATGAAAATGGTTTATCAAAGTTTCGTTTAGACAAAATGTGGGCTTTCTTAAAAATAAAGGAGTAATTATGCGTTGCTCTAAGAATCTATTCTTCGATTTTGTATCTGCTTAAACTACCTTACTGCAGAATACCTACAGTCTAACAGACATCCTATAAAGACTTTAGGTAATTCTGATTGCTAAAACCACCGGGAGGCCAATTCTCACGCATAGAGATAACGTCAACGTTGGACATAAATCCTCATTCAGACATTTTTCTTTAATAGACATTTATCATTTTGCTATTCTAGAGATGTCGCGGAGGTTGCGATTTTATGACTGATAACACGAATCTTTGCGGCAGACGTCTATCTTTCTATCTACGATAATTACCCGCTGCTGGGTATAGATAGACGTCCTTTTTTACTGCGCTACTTCTTAATCCTGTACTAACCATTCGCAATTTTCCCAGCCACTCCCACAATATCGTTGAACCTGGGATAACGGTCTCCTCAATGTCCTCCGTCTACACCTACTAAGCGTTAACCGTTGACACCTACTACTGAGAAGAGAGAATTAGTTTCGTTTTTTTTTTCGCTCAACATAAGTACACAGCTGGGTAGGCAGGTAGGTTGAAACCGCAAACCTAAAGCCCAATTTTTCAAAATATGCGCGTTTTATTTAAAAACAATTAATAGCTCGTCTGGAAAAATGGGTAGTGCTTATAGTTCCTGTCAAGGCGCCAAAAATAAATCACTGCTGGGGAGATTTCAGAATAATAAAAAAATTCTCAATTTTTTGAGTAAACTTGAAATAACTTTAATTTTGTTTAAAAAAAGGTAAAGGTTGATGTTTTATTATTGTATAAATTATGTATGTGTCGTGGCCAGATCGTAAAATTGATCATTTCATGATGTGACCGATCATTTTATAAAATGGTGGTATTTCATGACATAGAACAGAACCCGCTGCCTGCATTATGATGTGGTCTAGCCAGATCAATAAACACTCAGCGTTTGATATAAACAGCTAAACGCACGTCTACTTCATGAAATGGTCAAACATTGGTGATCATGTCGTAAAATCGTTACATTAACCACCGGTAGAGGCGCGAATGTTGCTTTGTTTTTGTGATAAATAATGGCGGAGGAAATTCTTTATTCTAAAATTGAATTACAAATAAAAATTTAAGGTAATTTAAGGTAAAAAATATAAGGTAAACGTATTTTTATTTTAATGATATGGCCAAACGTGGATTGGAATTTCATCGAATGTTGACGTTTAAACGATATGGACAGTTTTAGTTGGCCATATCATGAAATACCACCATTTTATGTAATGATCGGTCACATCATAAATTGTTCAATTTTACAATCCGGCTACGACATATGCATAACGTCAGCCATATTTCAGGAAAGGGACCATCTTTTCAAACCCATGAAATTGAACAAGTTTAAAAGAAACATGGGCCTTTATACTCGTATGTAGGTATGGAATCATTTTAGTTCGATTCAAGCTGCACGGTCAACAATCAATTTAGTTAAAAGATCAAGGGTTCTTTAATACTTCGGTCCATTTTAATTTTTTTAAAGTCAAATAAGTTTTTTAGTGTCATGACAACCATATTATTTAATACTGCAATATGGTTTAACCTTATAAATGTTATACAATGCAAAATACCTGACTTGATGAGTTTTGGTCGTTAGATTTGTTTTTATTTCAGGAGTGCCATGAGCTCAAATTCGACAAACTGGTTTGATGACAGATTCTTCTCCTCCTCAATATTCATAGCCACAAAAATAACTTACCTACTATGGGATATAAACTATATGTGTCATGGAGCCGTTCATGAGTTGCCACAAGATTCGTCCAAGGTTGTCGGGTTTTTTGTGATGTCGATTATTATTTTTTACGTGGCGAATGCGGTTGGCATATACGCGCACTGCCAACTCGCCAAGTTATGATGTACCAAAATGATTTAACTATTTCGTTTACGATTCGAAATCTCATAGAACTATTAGGTGTGTAGAATATTACCTACCTACATCTTTTTTGTAGTATTTGTCCCACTTTTCCATTCATTCGTCTCCACTTCACTCTATCCTGGGCATCTTCATTTGAGCATATTAAATACTACTACTCAAATTAAAGTACCTTCTTCTAACTGTGTTTTATGCAAATAAACTCTTGAACTTAAACTGGTTTAAAGATAAGTAGTTAGTATATCGTGTACTTGAAGTAAAGTAAAGAATAAAGAAGCCTTTGAACGTCCTACTGCAGGTTTATTGTGTACTAGGTGATTAAATTTACTCTATCAACTGTATTTAACATAATTATGTTTTATTATAGCTGCCTTACTCTTTTATAATTAGCCTCTAACCTCTCCCTCGTAACCGGAGGAACAAAAGGCGAGATATATTTATTTGTTACCTAGTACTTTGTACCGTTGTTGGTATCAGCACAGTACAGTCGTTTATGATCCAGAATCTAGTAAGTCTCAGTTTCACAATTATTATATTCTGTAACCCTGGATAAGAGGACCCAGCCCATCAGGGCACATAAATTGTTATCTGATAGTGTCTGGTGTTTTTTCTCATCGCTAAGCTAGTTGTATAAAATCGTACGGAGTTATGTATAGGTATTAAAAATTCAGAGGAATAATTAATAAAATTCTAAATCGGTGTCAGCAAACCGGTGACGCGCATTTAATTGTACGCATAGTTATCTACATCTTGTAAACTTTTCCTCATACATATATAGGGTAAGTACAGAAATTACAAATATCTTATTTCATTTTACTGTAGAAATTTTGTAAACTAAAACACTTCGTTTGAAATGTAGAGCGCGTGCGCAAAAGCGTAAAATATACCTATTTTGTTAATTTATGGTAAAAGGCCTATCAGAATAAGATGTAGGTGTAAAATTTGTCACACTGTACTTGTTGTGAAAACTAGATGACCGTAGATTTATTTATTATGTTAATGTTTTAAAAAAAACAGAAACTTTTTATTGAAATAAGTAAGATTATATCAACTTTCATCTAACTTAATTTTTTCTTTATCCGAAACTACATTAGCGTAATATCTACTATGACTTCATTGCAGTAAGTTAACTTCTGAACTTTTTGGATTAGCTTTGGCGGATTAATATGGCTACATAAGGCTGTATATTATTAGTTATGTTAGTTCTTCCGCTTTATGGCCACCAAGTACCCGAAGCTAGACTGAAGAGCCGGAAAAGTTTCCTGAGACTGACCGAAGCCATCACCACCCAGCCTACAGATGCCCGAATTCAGCTCTGGTCCTCCAAAATTCCTCCACCTTCCAATTTTATATCGCCGTCTGAACACCTTCCTTCTGGACATGAACAGCCTTGGCCAACCTGGAAGGCGTTAAACCGTCTTCGTACAGAGGTTAACCGCTGCAGACAAAATTTGGTAAGGTGGGGTATGAGGACCGAGCGGCAAAATGTATATGACTGTGGTGCGAAACCACAAACTATGGCTAACCTCTCCTGCCCTTTGTGTCCTTCTACCTGCACGAGGGATAACCTAAACAGAGCGACACAAAACGCCTTAGAAGTTACCAAGTTTTGGTCGAAGTCCGTATAAAGTCGCCATCGACACGACATAGAAGAAGTAATATTAGTCCTTTTAGGGTGTGATTCTACTGCTCACATACAATACATCACTCTATTGGTTGGCTGGTCCGTTCCATCTCCTAAATCATCTCCTAAAAGGACGTTAAGTATTAAATAGGATAACATAAGTATACTATTTGAATTTATTTTAAGATCAATTGAAAACTCAATTTTATACCAACTTACTGAATAGTAACAGAAATCGAAACATTCGATTTTCTGCCGTCCACTTCTATCCATTTTAGTTCAAACTTACTCACTCATATGAGTAATGTTTATTAGTTATAGTACGATGATATTTCTCTAGATATTATGGTAAAACCCAACAGAAACCAGTTTTCAATCGCCTCTTAGTAGACGGCAAACCGATTTAAGTGTATATCTTTAATCAATGAATGAAATGAGTATCACGTAAATAAATTTGCAATCTAAAAATAATAAAAAAGAAGATTATAAGACCTCAATTTTTAATTCTAAAGAACTTTAAGGAGTTTTTGTAAGTACTGATAAAAGTAAACATATTTTTAGCGAGTGGTTTCTGAATCTATTTTCAGATTCAGTAGAAAAAATTACAAATACGTTCTGGGATCAGTCACGATGCACCAGGATGTAAACGACTCTAACCAATTAATAAAACTTCTAACGATCACACCACTCACCTAGCCCCAAACTGAGCAGAAATTAAGGCCACAAGATCACGGATAGATACATACAACAAATAAATAATTTTCTTTCTTTTTTAATACTATTACGTCCTTATTTCAGGAACAATGTTTGTACTCATAATATATACAAACATTTTCTTTTAATGGGATTTGAACTCATAAACCTTGTAGTCCGGAGCAATAAAAAATAATAAAAATTACTATTTATTCTTGTTGCACTCTTTCAAACTTTTCCAAACATTTTAAGATGCGTAAGAGTCGCCCTTTTTAATCGAGTCTACTTTCTGGTATTTGTTTTTTTTCTTTCTTGCGACCGGCCGGCGAATTCTTTTATCATTCATTACATCCCACAGCATCAAGGCGAACCGGAGGTCCACTAGAAGTGGAAAAGGGCAAAAGCCTTGCTGCGGCCCAAGTTCACTCACCTCTGTCTGTCAGAACCAGAAAGAATGACCAATCACTTTCCACACAAAACAACACTATCACATTGAGAACTGCTCACGAACAATTAAACGAGAATTGTATTCCTCAAACACAGTTTTCAGAGACCGAAACATGGGTAATTGTTGTTAAATAATGTTGGACCGAGTTGAAAACACAGCAAGTAGGAACAGAGGCTCGCGGCAACTCGCAAACCTGTTTTCCCTCTCTCTCGCACTCGAGTCTTGTACTGTGTTACCATGTGGTGTTTAATCATTACCCCTAGTTCAATTTACCCATGTGTACTAAGATAACTAACTGGTATTAGCTAAACGCTAATTTTCTGGTGCACGCTTTGTAAGTCTACTAGGTGAGTCCTCTCAAAATGTGTTCAGCAAAACTAACAACATTTTCAATGCCCGAGTTTCGTGTTCGACATCTAAATAGCCGTTTTTTTTGTTTCTCCATGCAAACTAACGCTAAGTTGAAGTAAAAGTTGTTCGTATTCATAGACAATGCCTTAAATTTTGCTTCTGTTCAAAACATTTGGTTAGAACTCTAAAACCTTGTCATAACTATTAATAACGATAAAACATATTATTTTATGCTCATGAAATGGCGATAGTTCCACGTAATGTACAGACATTCAGATTTTCTTGGTTTGACTTTCACAGGAGTGTCAAACCAAGTAAAATCATTACTCATTTCTGAGATGTCGTGCATAACACAATAGATTTTTATGTTCTGTATGGTATAAAATGCGTTTATCACTTATTATTATTAAAAAATAATTAATAAATCTTTATTACAGACAACATGATCCATGGGTTAGTTACAAATGAACTAAGAAAGAATAGGTGTTTGTTAGTTAATGATTAGGGCAAAAAATATATATTGGGACGTGTAAAAGTGCTTTTAATGGCCTATTTGCAAAAATAAATGATTTTGATTTTGATTTAATAGTAGCTATAAGGGCTAGTGCCCATTTACTCTGTCACTACATTTGCGTATAACACGGAATCCATGGCAGTAACTAAGTAATAGAATTTGATGTGAATAGGTACGCTGCTATTTAATCTATTCTGTGAGAAAACGTGCATCTCAAATTCATGTTGAAACAGTGTAATTAATTACATTACCTACTAATTCTTCCATTACGTATACGGATTTATGTCATTCTTTCACGTGTAGAGTAGACCACTACTTTAGAAAAGGTGCTAATATATTTTAATTCTCGTGGGTGACTATTATAATATTGTTTTTACAGAACACCATTAAAACTGAAGCAAATAAGATATACTATAATGTAAACCCGAATAAATAATTTGTAAGTTTAAATTATGATTTGCCTTTATTAAAATACATATTCATAAAACATAAGAATATGTATGAGTAGGTTGGGTCTATTAAAGGACTTTATTTTTAAAAAAAACGCATTTAAATTGAACGTCTAAATCATAAGTAAATACCCATTTTCATGTAAAGCACTAAATATAGCAACACCGCCAGAATATAACCTCAAAGGCTGCCATGTCCGAGCGAAAACGTCGCGGGCGCGTTCAAACGAACCAACGTGACTCACTAGCACCACGGCGTACCACCACAAACGTCCCAACAACAGCACACCTCGACGAATCTACAACCATGTCACAGTTAACTAACATTGGTTGTTTTATAAGCGCACTTTCAATCGGGGAGTACTGTATTGAAGCACTTTTACCGCTCTTTCTGTGAAAGTCGCGCCAATTTGAGCTTTCAGTGCGGGAAATAGAAGACAATTTTCATTTTACATGACAAATTTAAGTTAGTTTCCCTCGTTGAAGCCATTCGGACTCGCCCCGTAATAATATTACCCAGATATACTATGAAAGTTCAAACGTATTAACTTAGTGCAGCAAAATAATAATATGAAAATATGTATTTGCAACTATCCTACGTACAATTTTTAAGTAAGTATATAATCGGTGAAATCCGCCAGTGAAAATTAATTCTCTCAACGTAATTGCATTGATAGAATTTCCGATTAATTCAGATAAGCTGACCGAAATACTTATTTTATTTTATTAAAACTTCGATTGTGATATTCAAATTTAATTTCACACTTGTTTTATCGGGTTTAATTCCGACGTTGTGTATAATTTTTATTAAAATTTCTTAATGTGACATTCTAAAGGTACTTGATGGCATGTTTCATTGTAAAATATTTTATAAAATACATATTTGCTAAACTAGGTATGTAGTTATATGATCAATATGATCATAAATCAAAGGGAGTGCCTCCGCTGCCGGCGCCGGTTCCCAAAAATATGGCTATTGGGAGCCGGCGGTAGCTATACTGCCGGCAGCCGAGATTTAAAACAACGGCTGCCAGCGCCGGCACTTAAAATGGTAACCGGCGACATAATTGTAATGTGAAAAAGGCTGGATTCCAGTACCGGTAAACTGACACAAAAAAATACATATGCTCAAATACAACAACTTTTTTTGGAATCAACATCTAGATATAGAAAAAAAAAGTCAACTCCATACAAACTGATGTCAGCTGTTTGGTCGTTTATTACACAGAAAAATTGCTATTTATGAGTATCATTAGTTAAGCTTCATATAATGCGCGGCGCGCTAGAGAAACACACACATGGAAATCGCTCACGTAGAACACGATCTCAGAACACTTGGGCGTTCCAGAATGTTTCGAGATTTCGAGAACGGTGAAGTTCCATGAGGGTCAAATCGATAGATAATAGTGTCCTGGTACTTGGGAAACCCTTTAGAGTAAAAAAAATGTTCGTTTTAAGGAGAGTTAAATATTAAAACATATAAATCTCAATAATACAAAAAATCCTGCTAAAATAAGAAAAAGGAGTCGACCAAAGAGGTTAGGCAATTTTTAAGTTTAAAGACTAAGACAGTGATTAAAAAACGTAAGTGATTCTAAATACATATTTTTGTTAGCTAGTCCTAGTAGTTTATTGTTCCTACTCGCTTTTGTATAATGTTAGACGGCTAGTGCCGGTAACCATTTCGGCAACAGGCGCCGGCAGCCAATTCTGCAATCGGCGCCGGCAGCCAATTCGGCAACTGGCGCCGGCAGCGGAGGCACTCCCTAAATCAAACTAATGAAATTTGATTTAAAAAAATATCAAAAAAATCTCTAAAATTACTTTTGATTTATTCTGTAAAAATAGTACCTTGTACTTATTCGTCAGTCATAAAAATGAGCATTGGGCATGTGTGCCTGATCTCATTAAGTACGGAAATCGGATAATAAAAACTATAGTTCAGAACTATTTTTATTGAACTCAATCGGTTAAACCGTTTAGGGAAAAACGATGACACAGACACACAGACAAACACAGTGGTCCAACTCATATTACCTCTCGTTTTGCGATAGGTAGGTACTTATCGCAGTTTAAAAAGTATAAACTGACGAGATGGATTACAGTCCAAGTGTTACATACACTAACACAGATTACTTACATAGTTTAGTTTCGCTCCGCCTCTTCACTCGCAATTTGATGACGCAGGACGAGATGCACTGCAACAAAAAGCACATTACAATGTTTGTTCGGTCTCAATTGTTCGGAAGCTATCGGGGCCGTTACAATCAGCGACAAACATTCTCTTTTGTAGGGTAACCAGGTTCGCCTTGCTCCGGAATTCGTTTAGTTAGGTAAAGGCTCTTTCAAATGAGAAGTTTGCAGGATTGCACATTAACTGGTGGTAAATAATTGACTTATTTTTTTCTAACTTTTTTTTATACGATGCAACACAATTTGAGACAAACTGTGTTCACAAGTAGGAATATACGTTTTTCGCTTTTCCCCACACTCTCCCGCCGCCCGCGCCGCTCCCACTCTGTTTTGAATACTTCAGGGGTAGAAGTACTCCGCCCTTTATAAAATTGTTTATTTCATTTCACATCAAATTGGTAATAGGTTTATTGAAAAACAAATGCTGCCTGGTTTTATTGTATCATATAAACTACTGAATAATAGAGTGGTTGTATCTTGCATTGATACTCCTCACCTCTACCTACCTGATACAACCCTCTGACATTGCTGATTTAGTTACTATCATTTTTTGTATCCGAATCTAAGCGGTAAATTCAGCCGCAGTCTACTATTTCGTAACGCCACACTCTTAATGTTGAGAAACTTTTGGATGTATAATTAGGATTCGACGAAACTTATTGACGTAATTATGAGTTTGGCTCAAATTGCATATTAGTCAGTTAAATTTAAAATTTATCTAATTATTAAATTAGTTTCAATATAAATAAATTAATATAATGGTTTAATATCATAGAAACATACACACACAGTTTAAGAACATAGCCCAATGGATTAGCAAGCTGAAGTAGCAGTGGGCGGGGCACATAGCACGTAGAACTGACGGTCTATGGGGCAGAAAGGTTCTAGAATTGAGGCCACGTGGACAGACGACCTGGTAAAGGTTGCAGGAAGCCGCAACCGGCTAATCTAGAAGTCACTGGGAGAGGCCTATGTTCAGCAGTGGACGTCCTATGGCTGAAATGATGAGGATGAATGATGAACATCATTGTATTTAAATAGTGCATGAATCAGTTTCTTAACGTTGGGAAAAAACAACTTATAAATATTTATGATTACTTATAACCCGCAGACAGACAGTCTCCTGAGTTGCCAGATTATTTCAAGTACGATAGAAAAGTACTCGTTTTAAGCAATTAGTCTTGTTAGCTCTAACTGTAGCGTTTTCCCTCCAAAAGTCTGGCTACCCTGTCCTATGGCAACAGGGAGAAAACTTTCGGGAATCATAATGTTTCTCCCAAATTGGAGTCACTGACCCATCCCCTCTGTTGGTTCAATTCGATTAGATAATATCGGACTGTTGTAGTCCAATTACTAAATCCCAATTAATGTCAGCCTATTCGATATCCCTGGATGATTCGTTTCTGTTCTTATTATTGGTAGTAGTTCTTATTATTACTGACATCATGGGCCGCGGTGCATAAATAAGAAAAGATAGGTGGAAAAAATGTCGGAGATTTTTTATTTAATTGCTACGGATTTAGCATTTTTCTTGTCAATTGTAAAAAGAGTTTTATTGTAGGTACTACAACCTACGTACTATATCATTAATATTTTTTCACAGGTTGTAAAAAAAGTAGTAATCAAATTTTCAGGGGTCTTCTTTTTATGTCGTGTCAATAGCGACTTTAGACGGACTTCGACCAAAACTTTGCAACTCCTACGGCATTTTGTGTTGCTCTGTTTAGGGGTTTATTTTTAGGGGTAATTAAGTATCAATAAAGAGGACAGGAATAATAAAATAAAAATCTCTGCCGTTTTTTTTTTAAATTGCCAGACTAACAGTTAAAAAACCTGTTAGACTAGTATTGTGCCCATTTTTTATTCATAAATAATACAATTACAAGTCTAATGCTTAACCACCTCAGCATTAATAAGTTAAAGGTGTATAGGTACGCAGCTAGGCCTTTTTATTTGTATGACGACAGTCTGGTGTTATGGTTCGCGCTCCGGACTACAAAGCCAAATCCCGCAAGGGGCAAATGTTTGTGAATGAGTTAAAACTTAAAGTTGCGTGCTAGACAAGGAGATCCGACATGTACAGTGACGTCACAATACATGTCTGTCATACATTTTTTATTGTGAAAGTTGTTTTATAAAAAGAAGGTATATCTCAATTTCTAATTACTGTATACGGTATTTTTTTTAACTAAAATCTATTTTGTTTTTACTATTATCACTATAATTTCATTCAATTTCTTAGAAATACAGTAAAAACAATATATTATCGTGCATATTCCCTATTGGTGTGATTGTGAAAACAATTTATTGATTTATTTATAGATCACAATAACACATACAATAATCCACCGTCTAATCTAGCAGATATTTTTTTGTATTTTTAAATTAAATTCAAGAGAGGTTTATTTGTTTTCTATGATCGATATTTAACCACCCCTGATAGTCAATACTTTCTTATACCCTGAATATTATCTAATGTTGATAATAAAAGCTTGAGTTAAAGTTACTTTTGTAATAAATTATTTATGACTCTTTGAAATGTAGTGATTACCTATCTAATTTCCGGTCAACAATTAGCTTACTTTTTATAAGCTCTCAAAACGCGATAACCCCATAGATTTTAGGTAGGAATAAGCAACTACATAATATTTAAATGTAATAAGTAGTAACTAATAAGTTATGACGTCAGTTCTAAATAAGTAAAAACACACAAAACAATAAATTTATTAATTTCAAGCAGTAAAAATCGATATTTACAAATAGTTGAATATTATTAATGAGAAACTGACACAGAAATGTGTTATTTTAAAGTTAGTAGGTAATGGTGTCTTGGAGATATTGGTGAATAGGTAGTGACAACATCCCAATTTTTATTTTAATAAATTCTTATTAACATCTACACACAATAAAATAATGACCCTAGTTCCTGAAAGACTTGACACGAAGATAAATTACAGAGAAAATGGATCCATACCCCTTGCTATGCATAAATAGTTTTTAACCCTTGCATGAAAGATAATGACGGCAATAAAGTATTTACTAACGTAAGTAGGTATTTCTGTACAATCAACAACTAACTAAATCTGTTTATAATATTAAAATATTTACCAATTTTCGAAATATTTATATTAGAATAGATTATGTCCTGATTGCGAATGAATCCAAAAAAACTCGTGTGACAATTAAACGTATAGTGCTAGAGTCACATTATTTTTTGCGTAGCCCTAAAATGCACAAAAAAATCAATAATGTCTTTAAACGTTAGCCCAAAACAGTTTGAGAACATTTTTTTTTTCTCCAACCTGTTCAATCCCACTGCTGGGCAAAGGTCTCCCCCAGACTCTTATATCGATTTCTATCTATCGCCAATGACTCCCAATCCCTCGTTAAGCCAACCAAGTCGTCACACCATCTTTTTTTGGGTCTACCTCTTCGGCGACCACCGTCTATATAGGTACCCATCGGGTGACCATTTGGGCCTACCTGTCCGGACCCATATTTTTAAATTATTTAAAACCTTCAATATTTTTTATATCAAACCCTAGCTAACAATAATGCATTGAAATTTATTTTTAGTACATTATTATCATCTAAACTTTCTTACAAGTCCACCAGATTAACAGCTTTCATATCTAGAGTATCATTAATTTTCGCTAAACAACATGGGTCCGAATCGATTCATCATCATCTGATGATGAATACCTATCGAATATGTTCAGCCTCAGATCATCTATGATCTGAGTCCACTGCTGAACGTAGGCCTGCCCCATTGGCTTCTTTATACATATATTAATCTGTGCATTGACTTCCAGATTAGCTGGCTGGAAGCGGCCTGCATCCAGCGTCTTCCTGCAACCTTTACCAGGTCGTCTGTCCACCTGGTGGATGTACGTCCGACGTATTGGTATAGGTATTATTGTCCTCTAACACCAGGTGCCCGCTGGTAGACCCATCTTGATATACTATTTAAAGCAATCATATACTGTCACCTTATTTTACTCTATTTTCTACTACCTACGTGAGTAATATAAATATATACAGACGTAGACTAAAATGCAAAGCCACCAAAAAAGGAATAACCTTTTTATACCTACATTGTGTATGGTGAATCTTAACCCTATTTTTATACTTTCTTAAAGTCTTTTTGTATGTTTTTTTAGTTTGAAAAGGTGACATTAGATAAACAGTAATCACGACTTGCTACGAAAGTGACTACGACATTTCGTAGCTGACGCAATTAGTCGTTGTCGCAATTTCCAGCTGATGGTGACCCTAAAAAAATATTAAATACTAAGAGCCTTTTCTAGTTGATTTACGTTTTAGCCGCAAATTCTAGGTAGGCGGCAGATTGTACACCTAATTAAAATACTATAGTATTAAAAATTTGACCCGAAAAAGAAAACTAAATACATGGGTAAATAAAGCTAAAAAAGTTAAAGAAATTTAAATACAAAACCATCCTCAAAAAAAGATGACATTGGATAAACAGCAATCACGACTTGCTATGAAAGTGACTACGACATTTCGTAGCTGACACAATTAGTCGCTATCGGAAATCCACTGCTTGGAACGTGTTATCACTTATGAGTTTGGAAGAGGGCCTATAACGAATAAATAAGTCTTATTGAGTATTATTTCGTTCTATCTTCTATCGGTACGTACTAAGTACAGTCAGAGTCAATAGTAGATTAGTATCTGAATTTTCCAATAAAAACAGCAATGCAAACATGTGACTATAGCTGATAAATTGATAAATATTTATGTCCACATCAAAATAAAGCAGTATGACTTTGACGCGATATTCAATTATGAAAAATGCGGAATCAGGTTATTGTTAAATTTAGAAGTACTGACTGTACCTTGTTGAAGTAAGTTTTTGATCAGCTACTTTAGACGCTGACTGTAGGTACTAGTCCGAGGACCTTTTAAGGGTCTGCCATCGATGGGTGTAAGCGCGTGTGAGAGTTTAAATAATAGTTATTTAATTACGAATATAACGATTAACGTATTATGACGATACCTGTCTGTATCGCCAATCCCTGTAACCTTAATTCTACAAGGGTTCCTTAAATAGGGAAAAAAAAACCACTTACCTCATGTATATGGCCCAAGACCTCAGCCCTGGTCATGTCTTCCAGTCTGGTTTCGTTCACGTCCATTATCTCATCTGCCAGTTCCAAGTTGTCCCAATTCCCTGCTGATGGTGACCCTAAAAATATGAAATGCTATGAGCCTGTTCTAGTTAGTTCACGTTTTGGCCGCGAAATTTAGGAAGACACACTGTATATCTAGTGAAAATTGACAAGTATTAAAAAGATGGCCAAGAAAAGGTAACTGAAACATGGGTAAGCACTAAAATACTGAAGAAGGTGTGAATACAAAACCTTCACATGATATAACTTTAAATCTTTCTACTTGTAAGTAGCTCTACTTTTCTCAAAATTGTTAATGATTCAATGATTATTTATTATTTTGATTAGATAGCTATAGATACCTAGTTTATTGAGGAACTAATGACATGTGGACCAGACCTCTTCATGGTTATGACACCGGTTTAAAATGGCTGTGTGTAAGATATAATTATTGGGTAAATAAATATTTAACGCTACTTACCGTAGAGTTTAACTTTATTATCCTTAGTTTGTACCACTATTATAACGTATCCTTCCAAATCTACCGATTTACATTTCACTGTTGTCATTTTGTCAATCGCGTTTATTTGCGTAGTGGGAGCGTTAAACGTATTCATTTTTATAATATTTATAACTTATTCCCTACTAAGTATTATCTAAACACTGAACCAGCTAAGAAAAAATACTTATTGAACGTAATTCACACGACGTGACTCCATTTTTCTTCACTCCTATTAGCCAGCGTTTTCGCCAGCACCACTTTAGGCAAAACTTATCCTTCAAGATACTTATAAATCGGCACATTTTGTACATCAACGCACACATAATCTTTAAATTAACCCGGTGAAAATAACTCTGCCATCATTTACCTGACACGAACACGCAAGAAACGAAAATACTAAAAGACATATCGGACCAATTCTTATCACAATTTGTTTAGTTTCTTACATTATTTTGTTACTTATATGCTTTATTTAAGCGTATTTTGGAAGTATTTATGAATTTTCATAAGGTTTTTTCACTACATGTCACATTTTTATGCTGTTTTATATTCGCGCGGTGGGTTTCACTGTTTTTCGGTGGCACGGTGGGTTTCCTGTGTGTATTATTTATTGTGCGTGTCGCCAAAGCCTTTGGTTTATTATTTTGGTTTATTAAAGTACTGTTTAAGGCGTTTAAAGCGTGTTTTGAAAATTGTAAACGGGTCCCACGTCCGCGGGCTGGGTGTTCGCCGCGAATGGATACGACCATCCCATTTTCGCGCGATCAATAATGCTCCCTACCCAGCTTCCCTTCAGACTCCCACAGACTAATGCTCGCCCTCTTGTTCATATTTTTACTTTTAGTTGTTCGTTACCAAGCAAAAATATTGTATATTAGATTGTTAATACAAACTGTGCTGTGTTAAAAAAAAAAGGAATCATAACATGCAAAAATGATTTCGGGAAGGTCCCACCGAGATTTGAACTCGGATCGCTGGATTCAAAGTCCAGAGTGCTAACCATTACACCATGGGACCTCTTGGAGACCCTGACGAAATAATAGTATAGCTTATAATTAAGTTTTAATTCTTGAGCTCAATCAATATTATATTTTTTTGTACCATTAATACTGTAAATAGAGTTCAATAATACAAAATAATATTTAAAAACCATCTAAA
Organism: Anania hortulata; assembly: GCA_963576865.1. Lineage (NCBI taxonomy): Eukaryota > Metazoa > Arthropoda > Insecta > Lepidoptera > Crambidae > Anania > Anania hortulata. The sequence goes on from OY756400.1 coordinate 8,871,020, forward strand.
ATAGAGGCTTAAAATAAATTACGATATGTGCAGTAATCACTATTTAGGAAAATCACTAGATGGCGTTGCACGTCAGACGTAGAATGCAGTGGCCTAGGCGCCTGTAAATCGTAAAATACTGCCATCTCTACGCGCTTAATAGAACTACAAACTCGAACGTGCACAATCAAATCGTAGGAATGTGATCAGTGCTGCAAGCATAAAAATACTGCAAGCAATTTATTCGTTTGTTTTATTGCTATAATCTTGAAAATTAATTTAAGTAGCGATTTGTTTAATAAAAATTGACTGCAGATCTTATTTTGTAACAAATAATACATACCTTTTTAGATATGAATAAAATAATTGTAGCAGTAATTTTAATATTATTTCTTGCAACATTTAATGACAGTTTGTCACTGACTTCGCTGTTGTATGGTTGTCATTTCGTCCATCTATCGGTTAATGTGATAGATGAATGGGAAATAAATAACTTTGTCGCAGCGAATATCAGTCTTCAATAAAACGAAATCCGTCGTCGTGCTCGAGTTAACAAAATAGTGAAATTTTAGCGGTGTAAACTTCGATATTATTAGAGCCATGATCGATGTAAGAAACAAAGATGGCGGAATAATACGGTGATCATAACCAAACGCGTTGTTGTGTAGCGTTATGTACGGTGGTGGGTGGAGGCTGCAGCAGTGTCGGGGCGCTTGAGCGAGGAGGTGAGGCGCGATGGGGGCGCGGCCGGGGTGATGCCGCCGCGGCCTGCGGCCGGCCGCGCGGCCATGGCGGCCGAGGATGAACGCCCGCCGTACGCTCTATTTACCGCTGTCTACGACTACGCCGCGCAAGGAGAGGATGAGCTCTCCCTACGGCGTGGAGAAATCGTCGAGGTTCTGTCCAAAGACGCTAATATATCTGGCGACGAAGGTTGGTGGATTGGCAAAATTGGAGACCGCGTCGGCATATTCCCCGCGGTGTACGTTACCGAGGAAGATCCGCTAGCTGTGGAGCCCCCGCGTGTGTCGTTCAGTGAGTTAAAATTAGAGGAAGTGATCGGAGTGGGTGGATTCGGAAAAGTTTACCGTGGTTACTGGAATGATGAGGTCGTGGCGGTCAAAGCGGCCCGACAGGACGCGAACGAAGACATAGAAGTTATAAAAGAAAGTGTATTGCAGGAAGCGAGACTTTTCTGGGTTTTACAACATGAAAATATAGTGTCGTTGAAGGGTGTGTGTTTGGAGGAGCCAAATTTGTGCTTGGTAATGGAGTACGCCCGAGGAGGTCCTTTAAATAGGGTATTGTCAGGGCGGAAGATTCGCCCTGGCATCCTGGTCGACTGGGCCATCCAGGTAGCGCAAGGCATGGCATACCTACATGTCGGAGCCCCTATGTCACTCATACATCGGGACCTGAAAAGTTCTAACGGTAAGTTATTATTGATGTAACAGCTACCTATCTAATAGTCATTGTATCTTAAATTTTAGAAGTTTACTATATCCATAGTCCACACTGACACCCTTTTCTTGTGTCTTAGTCAGTGTAGCTAATGGACCGTTGTTATGTGTCAAAATCATGTCATAATTGAATCTACCTAATCCAGTAGGTAAGGGCTGCCTGTTTCTTGATCTCATTGTGTAAGGTTAAGTAAATAATACTGTCTCCCTTCGTTCAGTGTGGTTTTATACTTTTTTTGGGTTGAGTAGTACCCTTAAGAGTTTCAATGTCTATCAATCCTGTATGTTACTGCTATTTATCTAGCAGCTCAGTTAAACAAATTCAGCAAAAATAATAATTGTATTATTTTGTTCTATAGTTCTCACCTTCAGCTGTTCGCCACTATCCTAACTAGAGATGTTCCCGGGAATGGAACTTATTATAATAATTTAAAATTTAACCAACATAAATTGATTTCCCCTAAGTAAAAATCCCATCCCATATTGTAAATAGGTCATAAAAATTTTAGTTTTTTGTCATATTCAGTTGTTTGAAATAAAGAAAAAAGAACTGTTATATAATCTGCAATATTAGTAAATACAATAAATTGTATAGAAAAATTGCCTATGTCAAACACGAATGCAGAGGGGTTCTCATGTTTCAACTCTACTAACTTAAAACAACAAAACCTTTTATGCTTATGTCCCAATATGTAGCTGGGCATTTTTTTCTATTCTGCTTTCCTGTAATAATAATAACTCCGTCATGTAGTTTCGGGTTGTTCGGCTCTTACTAACACTGAGTATCGCACAGGCATAATCAAGCACCCAAAATTCTCCACCAAGAGCTCGCCCTGAAGTGCAGTCTCGTAAGCCAGAGACTACCCTATTATAAGTACTCGCCGGAGCCAGTACTTGAAAGTGACAGTATCCGGCTGTACTGGGAAAAGCCCATCATCACTGACAGGACTATTCTTGTGAATAAGCCTGATTTAGCGCTGATGGACCGGGCGCAATCGAAGGTGCTTTTGGTGGACGTCACTATCCCTCATGACGAGAACCTTGTGAAGGCCGTGACCGAAAAGCAACGCAAGTACTTGGACCTAGTACAAGAGGGTACCGAAATGTGGGAAGTGGCGTCCACTGAAATCATACCAATTGTTATATCGGCAAACGGGTTAATCCCAGTCACATTAGGTGTACACCTGAAAAGACTGGGATTCGTCGGCGGCTCGCTTCCAGAAAAGATGCAGAAGGCGGTGGTGCTTGATACCGCACGCATCGTCCGCCGATTTCTTTCTCTTTTGCCCTGATCCCGGCCAACTGTGCTATTGCCGGTCATTACCGCCCAAGAGGCGAGAGGTTTTTGGCCTGTAAAAAAATAAAGCCTTTTATTTCCCAAAAACATAATCTTCACATTGTGTGTATTATTATGAAATTTAGTTCTTTAAAAAATTAAAATATGCTTAATGTAGTATAATATTTTTCATTTCGTTCGCAAACATGATGTGTTTTCTTGAATGGGAACCCCTATTTGGGTATAGGCCTCCTCCAGTTTGGTCCAGTTTTCCCTGTCTTTAGCTCGTTCGATCCACTCCTTTCCAGCTGTAACTACGATGTCGTCGCTCCATCGTGTCATAGGTCGCCCTTTTCTTCTTTTCCCGCTGGGTCCCTTCCATCTATTCGCCTCTATTGTCCATCGTTTATCTCTGTATCTCGCTACATGGCCAGCCCATCGCCATTTTGACCTTAGACTGTAGGAAAGGACGTCATTAATTTTTGTCTTTTTTTGTATAAATTCACTTCTTACTTTGTGTATTTTTCTTATTTTAAGAAGGCTTCTTTCCATGGCTTTCTGACAACTAACCAGTTTTGTTTTTATTTTCGTGTTGTATGTCCTCGTCTGCCAACCATATGTGAGAGTGGGTAGAATGCATGTATCCATCACTGTTTTTTTTAAATAAAACAGATAGTCTCCTTTCATAATCTCTTTAAGCGACCAGTATTTTTTCCAGCTCATGTTTATTCGGCGTTCTACCTCTCCTTCTTCATTTCTGATTTCGAATGATAATTCTTTCCCTAAGTATATGTATTTTTTACGTATTCAAGTGTCTTCCCTTCGAGCTTTATTGTATGTGTGTGGCTGTTTGTCATGAGTTTCGTTTTATCTTTATTCATCAGAAGACCTACTTTTTCACTTTGTTCGCTTAGTTGGTTTATCATTTTTTCTAGTCTTCTGCTGCTTTCAGCAATGAGTACTATATCATCCGCGAATCTGAGGTGACTTAAGTACCTGTTGCCCATTTTGATTCCTTCATTTTCCCATTTCAGATCGTCGAAGATGTTTTGGAGGACCGCTATAAAAATCTTGAGACAAGGGGTCTTCCTATTGCACTCCCCGCAGAATTGGTATTTCCGGTCCTCGTTTCTCTAACTTCACACAACTAGTGCTGCCTTCGTATATGTTTTTAAAAATGTTTCTGTACTTTTCGTGGACCTGACATTTGAGCAGTGCCTTCCAGATTGCATGGTGTAACGTGTCAAATGCGATTGCGTAATCGATGAAAGCTACATACGAGGGCGGCACTGAAAATTTCGGGAATCAAGGAAGTGACACAACATTACTATTTAAAAATGTATTTATTGCTTTTCAAAGTATTCTCCGCGAAATTTGACACATTTTTCCATACGACGAAACCAATCATTGAAGCAACCATTCCATTCGGAAGTTTGGGTCTCCAAAATGGCCATTTTGTAGGCGTCCACAGCTTGATGAAAATCTCTGACCACGCAATTTATTATTTATTTTAAGGAAAGTATAGAAATCATTAGTGTTTAGGTCAGGGCTGTACGGCGGATGGTCTAGTAATTCTATTTTTTTCTTGCTCTAAAAACTCTTTTGTTCAGTGCGCGGTGTGAGAACTCGCATTGTCGGAATGGAGGATGATGCGGCGGTTGCAGTTCTCTTTACGGAGTTCTGAAACGACCAAATGCTAGCATACCATTCTGCATTAAACCGTTCTTTGTCCCTCAAGAGGAATAGTCGCAACATGGCCGGTTTTGGAGACAAACGTGGCCACCATTTTTTTTGCAACACTCCGTGAACAAACAATTTTTGTTGGCTTTAACTCATTTTCGAACACCCAAACTCGTGACTGGTTTTTTGGTTTCGGGTTCGTACGCGTAGGTATATCCAGGATTCGTCACCTGATACGATGTTGTATACAGCATTTGAGGATCCTGCGTGGAATCTTTCGAGAGTTCTGACGCACCAAGTAACGCGAGCCGCTTTTTGCTCTTCACAGAGCGAATGCGGTATCCATCGGGAAAACAACTTTTTTACACCTAATTGTTCATGCAAGATTATTTGTATTTGACTCCTGCCAATGTCTAAAGTTGCCTGAATTTCGCGGTATGTCACATGTCGATCTTCCGCAATCAGCTTACGCACAGCATCAACGTTTTCTGGGGTGACTGCAGTTTTTGGACGACCTTAACGGGGATCATCACTGAGCTTGACAAGTCCACGTTGAAATTCAGCAAACCAGCGATAAATTGTGGTTTTGGATGGGGCTTCATTACCAAATGCAGAAATCATCCGGTCAACACACTGTTTTTGTGTTAAACCACTTCGAAAGTCATAATAAATCATCGCTCTTGAATTTTCTCGAGTCAATTCCTTTTTCTTAACGACTAAACAAGTTTGACAAGACCTTGTGATAAGACCGAGAATCTTTTTTAAAATAAATAAATGGTATTCGATTTTTAAAACCAAGGAGTTTGCAATTAAAAAGATTTTAATATGACAGGAACAGTGGAAATATTCCATTCCCGATACTTTTAGTGCGGCCCTCTTATAGTGGTCTGTTAAACTCTTTGTATTTTTCTATTATTTGCTGCATAACATGCATGTAATCTGTTGTTGAGAATCTTGGCCCGAACCACACTTGTTCTATAGGTTGGTGATTTTAAATTTTTTTACTGATTCTGCTTAGTATTATTGAGGTAAAAAGTTTATAAATACTTGGAAGAAGGCTAATTGGACGATAGTTGCCTATGTCTTGAGGGTCGCCTTTTTTTGTATAGCAGAATTATATCCGATTTTTTCCATTGTTCTGGTATTTGTCCCGTGTCTATAACTTTGCTGAATAAGTATGGTAGAGTAGAGTAGTAGCTTTTGCTTTCCTGTATCCAAATGCAAATATGCAATCAACATCATTAATCACTAACTAATTACTGTACAATTGTGTTATCTGATGAACCAAAACAAGCATTTTGTTATTTTCATTGAAATTTTAACCAACATAATATTTTTAGGCATGTTTATTATTGTACCTTTTTTTTAAAAGATAATGAAAAAGCTATATACCTACTTACTTACTTGATTTTTGTGTAAACTTTATTTAGGTACGTAAGATATAACAGTAAAAAGGTTTCTCATTGAAATTTACTCAAAAGTTTTATTGGTTAGAACAATTGCTATTAGAGCTGCCATAGCTTGTTAACAGAGGAGTACCATACAATTTTGTTAAGTACAGACAATGGGTTGTCCACCTACCAACCTACCACAAAACTTCAAATTTTTAAATTGATATTGATCTATACTTCGTCGGACTTAAAGTTGAAACCTCGTTCAATGACTTTAACTTTTTGGGTAGGTGACCTGCTGTTGACTGTACAACAGTCAGTTCAAATTCTATAAAGATCTACTTGAGGTGCTGGTTATGAGAAGACATTTTGTATCGCAAGAAAGTGTAATTCTGACTTCCAGTTTCACCTGTAGATCTGTGAAAAGTAAATATTACAGGATTTAAAAATTAATTTCAACAGTTTTTTTTTTAAATGAATACTAAAACTGACAAAACTCTGTACATGTAATATGTATCATGCCTGGTCTATAAAAGAAACAACTGGGTGTTGAATATTATTGAACAATGACGGTCTGGTTTAGTGGTTCTCGCTCTGGACGCGCCAGGAGTTGCGGGTTCGAAGCCTGCAAGGGGCAAGTGTTTGTGTGATGAGCAGTGATCGGAGTAGGTAGATTGTTTTGATGTACTTTGGTAATGCTAGCATAATATGGATATGCCTTTTCTTCAAAAGTGATACCAAGATATTCCAGAATCCCGGAGGCATATCCATATTTACATCAATGTTTGAGATCATTGACCCCAAATCAATCTACCTACTCCGATCACTGGTGATGAGCACAAGCATTTGAACCTAAGTCATGAAACTTATTTAAGTTTGCTTATCCGTAATCTAGTTGCCATAGTACAAGCTTTGCTGAGTTTGAGGCTAGATAATTGGTGTGATAGTAATAAAAACAATGTTTGATGTCCCCACAACCAAGCAACTTAGGCTAGTTAGTACACCATAATAATACCATTTAGTTGTTAACCTTGGTAATTAAAACAATAATATTTTACTTGATCAGCATTAGATTGCTCATTTGAGTGTTGTTGTATCAAAGTAGGTCAGTATTTTAATACTTTGTGCAAAATTTCAAATAGACAGCCCTTACGCAAGATATTGTTCTGCCCACACTAGTTTTTTGTTATTGCAACACCCACATAGAAGACCCATCATATTGACAATAACATATGAGCACAATGGAGCTGTTAAATTGGCTAAAATTTATTTATTAATTCTAAGATTAATCAGTTGACAAATAAATGAGTATTTCTAAAAGGCTTTATTAGTATGTTGTAACTTCATTATGTATTTATAAAATAGGCAGCAATTATTGTGCTATCATGGTTTGTAATAAATATGTTAGCTGTTGATACAAGATAACAAGTTATACAAGAGTAACAAGTGTAAATATTGAAAAAACCGAAATAAAAACAGAAGCTAAAAATTCATTTCCTCTATGTGTCGGGGAATAGTGGCTTTTCTATTACAAAGCGTCTGAGCTAAGCCGCGGACAGACAGACAGAGGGACAGACAAAACTTTATGGGTTCCGTTTTGATTACGAAACCCTAAAAATGAGAAGATAACTGAGTCAAGTAAGTTGGGCCCTCTATCTAGGGGACTCCAGATTGTTGACGACTTTAAGGGCATCTTGTATAAACCTGTAGCGACATCTATCTCGCCACATACGGACTAAACTGACGTATCCTAACATCGCGATATTAAAGGTATCCGAGCGATTGAACCATATAGAAGAACCCGACAACAACCGTCAACGGCATTAGCCCACCAGACACAACACCCGTCTGGTCCTCCAGGATCCTCCCTTTTCAATGGTGGATGAGGAACTCAATACCCTGTTCCTACCACCTCCCAAAAACCAATTCTACCCAAGTTTACCCGTGACCACGGAGGCTGCAATGCGTTCGAAACGTCGGGCTGAATTTGAAGATAAACACTTTTAACTTCAAAAAAATTTCACAATCGTGATAAGACCTGTACATATGTGTAATGTGTGAAAATCGCGAATCTTTAAAAGTAATTATCCTGTATAAAGTAGAATATTGACGTTCATTACAATCGGATTAGACAGTTCAAATCAACATCAGTTGTGTTAGTTGTGTAAAACGCGATTATCAAAATCTCATTCGTTATTGGGTTTTCCATGGGAACCCATTTAATTTTCACTGGAATTATCTGGGCGCGACGCGAATCCGTTTGCTCGATTGACGGCTAAATTTGGTGATCTCCCACGTGTAAAATTGGAAAGGGCAACTAACAATTTTGAAGTTTACAATTGTAATAGCATCATCATAGGGATGTTATAATTGTTTAGTAGTACATTATTTTTGCTTATCGAATTTAATTGTATTTTTTTAAAATTTCAATGCTGTACCTTCATTCCATAGATGACATAGATCCAATCATTATTCTTGCCGGTGCCGTGTTGGGACGGCCGTAAAGAATACACTTCCCCACCGTCAACCGGAGACATGTCGTAAGAGAAGACTAATTCCTGTAGCACGAGACGGGCAGCGGCGTCTTTGTGCGAAATCTTATAAAAAAACTGCGTTCGCAATTTGCCAACTTGCCTGCTAAGCGTGGCGAGTATATGCAAACCCCCCCCCCCGATGATAAGTCATTGAGGGAGGCCTTTGTTCAGCAGTGGACGTCCTATGGCTGACATGATGATGATGATGAATCATTATTCTATCATTGGAAATAATAATCCAGTAACACATGGATCTAGACTGTCTTTATCTGATTATCAGTATCTGTCTTAACCTAGGATTCAGGAACGAATAGAAACCACAATATCGAAATCCTTTCGCGAAGTAGACCCTCTGATAGCAGATTACATTTTACCTATTCATTGCTTATGAATGTTGTCAATATGTTATATTTACTAATCTATCAATTCTTGTCTAAAATTGTTTCAAATATGTAGGAGGAATTCAAAAGATTTCAAACAGCTTGTCGCAGATGCAACGACATCCCGCTCGTTTTGGTATCGTTGACATACTCCAAATAGTGGATAAAATTATAAAATAAGGCAACTTGTAATGTAAAAATTTACTGATTCCAGCAAGGTTTATAATTGCATAATTTAGAAGCAGTAAAAAACATACTGGTACCCGAGACGAGAGCCTTTGTTCCGCGCACGCGCTACTATTGACCCGCACGCGTCAACCGTGTTATTGTAACATGTGAATTGAATGGATCTTGATTCTCGCAGTATGATATTGAAAACTGGAGTACCCAATGATTACACTTGTAACAAGAGTTTGTGGTAGACTTGTCATTTGTTTTATGATGCAAAGTACCAATTTTTGTTTTCGAACTTACTTTTGTGTGTGACCATACTAAATTAATTATTTATACTATAGTGTGACCACACGACTCGACGTTCACGTGTCACGCGATGTGCATGTTTTCGATGTACCATAAAAGAACTTGTCATAACATACTAATAATTGCGTCATTTGGATTAGCATTTATCAGTCACGGTAGTTAATTCGTTAATTCGTAGTTAATTTTCAAATGGGGGCAAAAATGCAACTTTCTTTTTGAAAACTACCTATTTCATGGCAACATTAACACGGTTTTTGGCGATTCTTACTTCATTCATGAACGAACTAGAGCTGCAGCGCCACGAATAAAAGCTTTTGTTTACGTCATTCTGCCAAATATAATTTAAAAAAAAAACATAAAAAGTGCAACGATAGTCCTTGTTCTGGATTAATTGTAAATATTGCTGCAATATGATAAAGATGTCTGGCCGACAAAATACGGCAGACGGACGGCCAATGACTTTGTGATGTTTGTTTGGATTATGTATCTCTGTGGAATCCGGAATGCACACTCCATTCTCCCACGACCTCTGATCGCTCGGATTTTGAGCAACAATGCGTAATCATTGTTCATAATGCAAGACGCGAGTAATACGTTGAATTTTACAATCAAATGCATTCCCGAAAATTGTTGAAACCCCACAAAAGTTACTAACTTACAGAAATGCGTTATTTATATACCTGCGGCCGTTTACGTTTACTTCCACAAAATAATATTTTTAATTAGGTGCTTTATGTTGTTAACTGAATAATGTTACGTTTATCAGTAAATTAAATCTTAACGTGAATACGAGAGATCACAGCGGTCTAATTAGAAAAGGTTTTACTCCAGTCAACCCCTCATTTTGCGACAGCTGTTTAAGTCGTAAGCCAAACACTAATCGGACACACAAAACAATGATCGGAACCATCCCAATGCTAGTTTGCAACTTTATTTGGTTTGGTTTTCAGTGTTGTCCACAAACACCATGTCTGTTTGTGGAGATTTGAAAAAAAAGCATTACTACTCTAATCTTAATAGTATAAACTAAAGACCTGCCGACCTTTCTGTTTGTGCGCACTTTTTTTTATTAACTACGCAACGGTTTTTAATTGGCTGTCGTTTAGAAAATATTCTTGGTAAGGTTAAAGTACGGGTTTATAAGCATATTACATTTACACCGGGTGCAACCCGGGCGAAGCCAAGGCGGGATCGGCTAGTTTTCAATTAAAGTGTTAATTATTGGTAATAGAGGCCGATATATATGTTACAGTCATAGTGATTAAATAGATATTATACATAACCACTGGTCATTATATATAATAGCAAAATTTACTAGACAATGTGATAAATTAATCACTTTATTCGGATATTATTTATAATAGCAGGTCAAAGTTAGCTAAAGTAATAAATACGGTCTAACCATTGACTTAGAAATTAATATAGGCTGGCTATCCCGTACAAATGACAGCTACATTTTTATTTCCATTTGAAGCACCACTAGTGTTTGACCCCAGAACTAATTTTGACGGTGGGTAATATCGGTTTAACTATATATCGATATTTAACATCGGATTTTGAAACTATAATAAATATACCGTGTGGGGACGGCCGAAAAGAATACAATACTTCATCGCCAACTGGAGGCGTGTCGTAAGAGGCGACTAATTCCTGTAGTATGAGACGAGCAGTAAAGTTTTATCAATAATTTTTAACACACACTTAAACTAGGCTTATGACTGGCTGCATTAATTAGCTGTAAAAATTTTGGCTATGGTTCTGAATCGAGTCTAAAATATAAAAAAACAGACCGAACCCAGTCCACTAGGTAGACAAAAAAAGACTAGCTAGTAAAAATAGACTTGTCTATCTATTAAATTGTAATTATTTTAATAACAACATCTATTAAAGTCATTTATCCAACGTTCTTTAAATTTCATTTTATTATAATATTACTTTTCAAGTAACAGTATAATATTGCTACACATACTTATAGTTAGGTATGCTTAAGGCAAATTTAAATATTGAAATTTTTACCTTAGTTAGATACCTTCTTGTTTTATCACATTATCCAAGTCTTCGAAGAATATTATATAAAATTGCTAGTTAATGTGATTAATTCTGTGTCAATTATCACTTTTACTAAATTGAGTAGACATTATAAATAATGGCTAGATAATATACAGGGTGCAGGTACCCTGTAACCAACTCGTGTATAATAATAATGTTAAAGCTAAATAACCAATAGCTGCTGAAGGGCCGCCGGTCGTGGGAAAATCAACATTTCTCAGAACTGTGTTGTTTTTTCTCGGAAACAATACCTTGCGTTTTTATTTTATAGCTATTGTAGATGGATCTTGACGTTCTGCGGCAGTTTTTTTTTACAGTTAATGTCTGAATTTTATGTGCATATAATTTATTAAACGTCTTGATCGATATCAATAGAAGCCCTGCAAGTGAAGGTGATTACTTTGCATACGATAGTAGTCTATGCCGGGATTTTATTATGTAGCAATATGGACCATCTCTCTACGGAACACGTTAGTGATTTTACACTTACAGTTAGTATGACTAGTCCTGTCAACTCTTGCTGATACAAAAACAGTACAGTCACAAATAAAAAATTGGCGAAATATTTGTCGATCAAAATAAATGACACTTCTACTCTAACATAACAGTAAATTTTATAATATTCAAGATGTTAATTACGTTATTGCTATCGCTATAATAACATCGTTTGCTTAATACAAGGTTATATAAAACAAAACGACTGGTTGCGGGTAAAACCCAGTTCATTGTGTCATTCTATTCGAGACACCGTACACTCGTTCTTACGATCGAATAATGGTAGACGAGTGTGCTCTAACCGCAGCATAATGAGCACACGTATGCACCAGCTTGCTAATGAGCCACTGTTTCCTGGTGACCTTGAAATTAGGTACAGTTCAATTGGTGTCTTTCGTATCATGCTGTACCTGCAACTAGAGCATTCGTGGCCGATTGGACCCTGCGTAAGTGCGCACACTGCGACGGCGCAAGCGACAGATCGTGCGCAACCGCGCACCGCGTTCGGCCGCAAGCCCGCGATGCATAGAAGTCATCAACTAAGGTTGACTTCTGACAACAATATACGAGTTCATATTTGTTTTGTTTATGTGATCAATTGTTTTCTTTCATTCAGTTAGGGATCCTTAGCATGAGCCCGACTCACGCTTGGCCAGTTTTTATTAATTGTTGTTCGACTTTAGAGTTGTGGTTCGAGCCTTTTATAGGGAAAACCGACCCGGACAGACAGACAGACGGCGTAGGCATAGTAATAAAGGTACTTCAAGAGTACGGAACCCTAAAAACAAGGAAACCTTTATCGACATCCCAGCTGTTGCTTACAATTATAACTAAAAGTTGTTAAGCATGTATATGAGAACCCTTGCCAATTAGAAGACCTAAAGGATTCCGAAATTGTGGGTTACTTGCATTGCAGCTAAACTTAGAAATTGGTTTCCGTTATTAATAATGTCGTCAACCGACGTATCTTTTCTCTAAACCGTTATTTTTAATAGTCTAACCGCAACTTGTTAATTTATTCCCACGCATCGAATAGCATTGAATCGCAACATTAAAGGCTTCGCCTATCTATTGAAATTAAAGGTTCGATTATAAAATGTTTCAACCTCGACATTTTCAGCTTGAGAGGCTGTTTATCCTAATAGTACTCAATTTAGTTAATTATTGATTTTATTTATATAAGTTTAGGTCAATTTTGGTGTTCTATTACTTTCTGCTATTAACCATCAAAATTGACAGTAAACAATGCCGAACCACATCAAAATCGATCAAAAATAAACACAAACTGACAGACGCGGAATCACTGGTTTATAAAGTAAGTACCTATAAATGAAAGAAAACGTTTCGTCGTATCAATTTATTATTAACCATTTGATAGGCAGACTGTGGAACGTTAGGACATGAGTGTCAAGTGGGATTATAATTATCCTTCAGGACTTGGGAGTATTGGCTTAAGACTTGTTTTTGTCATTTTAAAAATAATAAGTGATAATAAAAAGAAAGTAATCGTGGAATCTGTAACCGAAAAGATGATAGGAAATTTTTTTTCTTGATTTAACATAATCATGATATGATTGAGAATAGGCAGAATGACTACTATCGGGTCTGCGTCGAAGAGGAAAATATACTGCGCTCAAGTCATTTGGAGACGGGTCGGTGCAGACAGGCCTAGATGTCGGAACAGAGCCCGCTGTGAATTGTTAATTTTATTTTTTTGTAAAAAAAAGTCTACTATGCTTTTTAGATTTAATATCAGTTTTATTTTATTGCTAAGTGCTACGTTTCAGACATAATCAGTGTCATTGCGTTTAAATGTTGCTCTGCTAACACAAATGAACGTGCTACAGCAAATATCTTAATTTAAACCGGATAAGAAACGTAACTAATTCTAATAAAACATACATGATGAGCACAACTAATAAATGCACTTTTGCCCTGCCGTGAGTCACGCAGAAAGTGATATTTTACACCTTCATTATGATATGATTCATAGATTCTCACTTCGATTATGCAATTGATAGATCTGACTTTCAAGACAAACAAGTATTTTGTCACCTTTTCAAATATTGGGCAGGCTTTAATATCTCTGAAATGTTATTGTGTCTGTTAAATTTATGTATTTATCTCACTTTCCAGCTATGGGCAAAAGCATACTATTTTCAACCGACTTCAAAAAAGGAAGAGGTTCTTAATTAGACTGTATGTTTTTTTTGTATGTATGTTACGCGATTACTCCGCCAATTATGAATCGATTTTAATGATTCTTTTTTTGTTTGGTAGATCATACTTCAGAGGTGGTCCCATATAAATGTTATCGAAATTGATTTAGAACTTTTTGAGAAAATCAACAAATATCCATACCCAGATAATATTTTGGTTGTGGTTCTTGTTACCTATCTTCGACAAATATGAGCCGATTTTGATGATTTTTGTTTTATTGAATAGCTTATACTTCAAAGATGCTATAATAAAAGTTTGCAAAATAAAAATCACACCTAAGGGTAGGAAAATAGGGGATGAAATCGGTGTTCAGCAGTTAGATTAGGATTTATCACTAAAGATAGATGAAATAAGTAAATTTTATTTTAAAAAAAAACCGATTTCAAAACACTAAAATGCTAAAAATAATCCTAACACTTAAGTACCTAATCAGTTAGTTTTGGAGTCGGTGCCAGCCGATGAGAGATTCAGTGTTTTTGTTTGCACCGACTCCAAAATTAACTGATTAGCTACTTAAGTGTTAGGATTATTTTTAGTGTTTTGAAGTCGGTTTTATTTTTTTAAATAATTGTCATTAATTTTTTGTATATGCTTAAGTCACAAATATTATAAATTAAACCAATACATTTTGTTGTCTCTTCTATATAATGTTATGTCCGATGATTTCCTTTTTGTATGTTCCTACTAACGGTGTTGATTATCTAGTTTGTATCCGCCTTCACATGATGTAAGTAACTTGTAAGACGGACTGACTTGCATGTTATTTTTAAAGGCTAGGATAAGGATAGGCGTTGCTCAATGACTGTAAACTGCTTAGCTGCTGTTTAAAGCTTAAGTATGTTTAGTAAATCATTCACATATTTAGTACACCCTACGCCGTACTTTATTTTGAACAACACCACGCCTTTTATATCTCTAACCAAGACACATAGTTTTCCATGAAGTTTCCTTAATAAAACTGTTATTTTATTGATGGCGTAGTGCTAAGGCGAATGCCGGCATGGCGTGTGCTCGGTGCGACAACCTTGGTTTTCGTGCCATGCCCTGCCCGGCACTGCGTCTGCACCGCAGCGCTAGCCGCGTGTAAAAATGTCACCAGAATTCACTGTGCCATTTTACTGGTGAATGCGAAATGCGTATCAGTTTTGTAGGTTATAAAAATATAAAATAAAATAAGATTCCTACACAAATTTTACAGTAAAAGTAGGCGCTTAGACTTGATTACAGCCTTCCTTAAATGTCCCAAGATTTCAAAACAAATACCTACCAATTTAAATCTACTCTGCAAAACAAAAAAATACTATTTTTCTAGTTGTCTGCAAATCAGCAGTCAGAGCACCGCGTTTAATGATTTATTTAAATTATCTGTTGACCTCGGGAATTTCCTTCATCAATTTCGTACTTGTACCTAGAAGACTAGGGTTTTTTTTACTATTATAATATTTTTAATTTGCATATAAATTACACATTGTGCCGAAAAATGTCTAACTGGGGATCATGAGCTTGGTCTTTATGACTTTTGGGAATTTGGAAATTTTACTTATGGTCTTTTGAATTTTATGTCATTTTTATTTTTGGTACTTCCCTTATACCATCTTAATTGGCGTCATTTCATTTAAAATAAAATAATGACGTCATCTTAACCAGTGATGGGACTATAAGTATTAATTTTATGTTATACTTATAATAATAATAGATTGTTATTGTACTTATGATGAGGCACCTCTGTCTGTTGTAAACCTTAGCCTACTAACAAATTTTAATCTTAAAATACTATAATATCATGTCACACACACCGTAAAACGTTGCCACTGATCGGAATGCGTTGTTTGTTACGATACGTTTGCATGATTACGATTCTCTATTATAAGCTTTAATACCAAAGCTTAAAGTTGCTTTTTAACTCATGTATAATATTGTTTACGTTACTCGGGTGAAACCTGACGAAACATTTAAGTGCCCCATAAGGTATGTAGCAAAGACCGCTGACACTGGTTCGAGTTGACTTATGAAATTATAGACCTGGGTGGATTTTATGCCTACCTTTTTGTAGATTTTGGCACAACCTTTAAGCTTAAGTACAGAACTAAAGAACGCTCGAATACGAGTACACTGAAGCGTAGAGCAGACGACGAGGTAGAAGTAAAAAAACAGGTCCCTTTTTTTGACACCTCTCTCATATTCACAAAAAAAAACGTTACCGTAGATAAATTCACACGTTTGCTCCGCCCAGCAAGGCTAACCTGGTTTAGGTACGATTTCACTGTTTGGATCTTCGGTGATGGCACTAATAGCGCACAAAAAAGTTACTCCTGAGTTATTTGGTTCCGTTATCGTTTTGATCGATTGCTTCAATTACTAATACATTGGTTGGTTCACACGTTTAAATACAGAATTAAAAATGGGTTAAAAAGCAAAAGCCGAAAATATCTACTCATCTTGCATGTAGTTAAGCGCCATCTGTCAATAGCGGAGATGCGCTAGCAGCTGTGTTTGTTTACAAGCAGTGTTTTAACGACCTGGCCTAGCGACAGTTTGATTGGAATGAGCTCGTAAAACCCCGATATGAGACGTTATTACAGTTTTATCACGGGAGAAAACGGTACGCGGCTTGACGCTTTCTTGACCAGAAAAGTTCATCGGGACTAGGTAATAATTAACTTTTTAATTCAATGGTTTCATTTACATTTTTCTTCAGGTATACTTAATGAGACCTACTTTCGCAATTGCAACGGTTACATTTCTGGTTCTTGGAACAAAAATAATAAATTAAAATTATTGTTTAATTCCTAAGGTTTCGTCATTTTTATTTACGCGTTTGCTTGCTAAATTAGTTGATCATTATTTTAGATTTTGTATAATGTATCTTTATGATCAAAGTTAGGCAGTCACATCATTGTAAATTAATAAAAACGTATCACAAAACTATAAAAAGGCAGTGGAAAGTCTACTAGCTTCTATGGAAGGTTGTAAAGAAAGCCAGATGAAACGCGAGATTTATTACAAAGAGGCACAATTAAGAGAACAGAACTACCGTACATGGCTTAATCGCGCCACTCCTCGTCCTCACTATTGGACCTTGTTTGCCTCTCTGTTAATGGGTTTTTACTCTTGTTGCATGTCATATCGCTTCAGTTTACTGGCAAACTGACAAGCAGACAGTATGACGAAATTGTTAATTTATTGGTTCAATTATTAGCTTTGATCTTCATCAGTCAGGTATCAGTTTTTTTGTGTGAAAATGACATAACTGGAAATCTCTTCGTTTAGTTCATTAATTAAAAATAATTATGTTGTTGTTATTCAAGAACATGTTATGAATATTTGCCTCGTTATTATTTTGAAAAAAAAGCAAACGTTAATCTTGTACTATATTTTTAAATGCACTCTTCTGCTTCTTTTTATTTTACGTCAAAATAAGTGCATTCCCATGGGTCACCACAAAACATTTCTGATGTCCATTGGGATGAATACCCTGCTGCAACTCTCAAAATTCTATTAGACCGTATATCCAACCTCCTTTGTTTTTATTTATTTATTTTATTAGGACAACCAACAAGACAAGCACAATTACAAGCAAATTAGTAAGACATGCAAATATTGGCTATAGACTAAGTGCCGTCTTAATAACAGGTTGCCACGGCATGCAATAATGTACTACATAATTTTTTAGTTACATAAGTGACTTTAATTATGTTGTTGCTATGTTAGCTATTACTATTTTAGTGCAAAATAAACAATTTTCTTATTAAAAAGTGACAACTTTATTGGTTTATTTGTTATTTTATTAAATATATTTAAAAAACAATGATACCTTACATCATACCAACATGATAAATGATTATTTCGATTACTTTAATGTTGTCCCCCTAAGATTTAATTTCTTAGATTCGGGTACTAGGTGGGACAATGTTTTACACAAAATATCCAAATGCTGGGTCTACAACTTGTTCCGTTTACGAGCTAGAAATCCCTGGCAAACGGACGGACGGACAAACAGTAGTGGCAGTCTGGCAGCAATATGGTTTCAGTTTGCCCATTGGGTACGGAACCCTAAAATCAAATCATACGATTAACGTTATTACATCTCTAGACGCGAGTCTTAGACAAGGCCGCCAAGAGGCGCGTACACAGTGCGTTGATCTCTCTCTAGATATTCTTGTTCTATTTCTCAGAACTACTTATGGTGCATTCAACTTTTTCTTATACATATTTACGACTTATGACATTCGCTCACAGGATCATTAGAATCATTAGAACTTTAATTCAAAAATTGAAGGTAATCAATTTATTAGAGTGCTTTTAACTCAGTGGCGATAGCTTTGCTACTGATTACTAAAGTTAAGCCGTCCATGCCTCGGTTGTAAGTGGATGGGTGACCATTCCAACCTTATTTATTGACATTTATCACAAGCATCTCCGTCCGCTTGATAGTACCTAGTCGTTAAGTCTAGTCAGAGGCCAGATTAATATGGAGGCTTGATTACATCTGGCTGTTCTGGTTTAGTCACTGGCACTGGCCTCACAACACCCTATCCGCCCGCGTGGTGGAGCATAGCCCATAAAACACATCATAGTTGGGGTGATGACTGTGCCCTGCAGTAGGAAGTATGTTGTAACTTACTTTACTTACTATTTAAGTATAGACTTATAATGACCAAGGCGAAGCCGAGTGTGAAAATGACATTTAAATTATTATGAACATTTTGTGAGTAGGTACGTGGGTAAGATATCTAATAGAAAATTTTCTCGGAATCATATCTTCCGATTTTGTTAGTCAAATATTGTTTGTACAGTCGTATGCAGAAAAGTGAGTTGGCTTTGAGATAAAACCGCTTAGAACAGTTGATTTTAGTTGAGTCTTGTTCGCTAAGATCTAAATAAACGCAAATTCATATATTTTGAATATTATTTACTATTCATATTTATAGTGTGAAATAAAGAGTACCTAGATAAATAGAATATATTTCATCATCATCATTATCATGTCAAGGAGGTTAATCTAAATACGCTTTACTGCACGAAAAAAATAATTATAAGAATTTTACTTACAAGAAAAAGCAGAGTCATATCTACAAATAACATCACTTTCTGACAACTTTCAGGTCGATGAAATTTTGCTTGCAACGAAACTGATGCTTGCTTGAAACGGGTTGTTGTCACTTGTTGTAGATTCGCCACAGAGTGGATTCGCCACAAAAAAAGTATGTGTAGAATCGTCACACCTCTTATTTTATTTAGAAAAATATTTTGGGGTATTGTAAATTCGCCAGAGTCGATTTCATCGTACAGACACAATAAGGGCACACGGGGCCCGTGCCCAGGGCAAAAGTATGTGTAGAATCGTCACACCTCTTATTTTATTTAGAAAAATATTTTGGGGTATTGTAAACTCGCCAGAGTCGATTTCATCGTACAGACACAATAAGGGCACACGGGGCCCGTGCCCAGGGCCCCCAGCCTTGAGGGGTGCCCAAACCACTTAAAAGAAAAAATAGCATATCTAGAAGAATCTATTTGATTTGTACCAATTTACAATTAAAAATATGGAAAATCAGAGGAAAAATAGGGCCCCAAATTCTTGTGTGCCCCAGTGCCCCAGGATATGTTAAGACGGCTCTGAGAACAACCATTAAAAATGAAAATATCCCACAAAAAAAAAATGTATGATTAGGCGGTACGAAGTTCGCCGGAACAGCTAGTAATATATAGATGCAACCATCGTTGTCAATTGGAGTATCTAATTTAATAAATTAAATATCAATTAAAATCAAAATCATTTATTTTTTTAAATAGGCCATTAAAAGCACTTTTACACGTCCCAATATATTTTTTTTGCCCTACCACTGCTTCGTGACAATTTATGGGCTAGTGCCGAGAAGAAGCAGCGCAAGAAACTCGGTTACTGTTGTCAGCCTCTTTTAAAATTAATATTTTTACAAGTTTTGGTGCGAGCTAAGCAGTTTTAAATCCACACATTTTTATCATTTATATAATCACTAACGGTGTAATAACCCTTTTTCATTAAAATCATCTTAACATGTAATTTTAGTTCAAATACTGGCAGTTCAGCAAGGGATTGTGGTAATTTATTAAAAATACGAATACATTTTCCCGTGAATGAACTTCCTACCTTATGCAATCTGAAATTTGGAACGACAAGTTTATCTTTATGCCGCGTATTATACTTATGTATGTCATTTTTCTTGGAAAATAAGTGCACATTTTTGCGAACATACATAATATTTTCATAAATATATTGAGAAGCAACTGTAAGTATGTTAATTTCTTTAAATAGTTCTCTTAGTAAGTCTCGTGGTCTAAGGTTATAAATAGCCCGAACAGCTCTCTTTTGCAGTACAAAGATGGTTTCAATATCTGCAGCTGAGCCACATAACAATATTCCATATGACATTATACTGTGAAAATAGCTAAAATACACTAATCTTGCCGTTTCAACATCAGTCAATTGTCTTATCTTTCTCACAGCATAAGCGGCTGAACTAAGTCTCCCTGACAAAGCTCTCAATATGAGCACCCCATTGCAAACGGGAATCTAAAGTTATTCCTAAAAACGTAGTGGAATTTGTCGTATCTAGTTGTTCATCTTTTACAATAATATGCGTTGAGACCTCCCTTACATTAGGCATTGTAAATTTTATGCATTTTGTTTTGTTTGCATTGAGCAAAAGATAGAAATGTTATTTCTTCCTCGAGCAGTGCCTTGCTTCGATTCCAATAGAGGTACGCTCAAAATGATCGTAGACCCAGCAAGTTGGCTTAATAAGTTATATTATATATATATTTTTATATATTTATTTAGGTTCACCAGCGTTTGCTTACACTGTATTTAACAATATGTCTTAAAGCTAATAAAATGTAACTAAATGTAACAACATTTTAAGGTAAACACCACATGCATAAAGAAGGAATACTTGACGTTAATATACTAACATACGCATATATATACAAAGAATGAAAGCAGTAGCAACTAACCTGCAATAAATAAATAAAAAGGAAAGGACAAGATCAACCTGGTTGGGACCAGGCATGGCATAAGCATCTTTTGATTTTGGCAAATGTATCGGCGTGAATGTCAACCAAGTCGCTATATTTATTAACCAGTTTACACAACCTCGAAATCGGGGAGTTAGCACCCAAAACTGATTTCCGAAACGGAGGACAAAGGGGAGCTATAGGAGTACGGGGATTTCGTCGAGGGACACGAAATTTGAATTTCCGAAGTAAAAGGGGGCAGTCAATCTTTTGTTGAAATATTTTGAGGACAAACGAAAAGTCTAATAAGATTCTTCGATTTTCCAGTGATGCAATTTTGAAGTAACGCAACCTTTTTTCGTATGCTCGTATTTTTTTGTGGATTCCATTACTGTAGGCCAAATATGATACAAACTTTTTTTGCAGTCGTTCCAATCTTAACGAATGAGTAGCGTAATGTGGCCTCCATACAACAGTACAATACTCAACAATACTTCGTACAAGACTGTTGTATAACAAAATCTTAACATGATTATTTTTAAATATCTTGGTATTACGCAAAACAAAGCCTAGCATTCTGTATGCCCTTTTTGTGACGTTTTCTATATGAGGGACAAAGGTCAGTTTTTTATCAAATAGTATCCCTAAGTCTCTAATTTCGTCCACCTTCTTAATGGTGAAGCTATCAATTTTGAATGATGAATTCAGTGACTTGACCTTTCTACTGAATTTCATGTGGTAGCACTTGTTAGTGTTTAACTCCATACGATTCCTATGACACCAGTCTACCATACGGTCGATATCTCCTTGAAACTGTTCCATGTCATCCGAGGTTTCGCAGATACCAACCATTTTTAAGTCGTCAGCAAACATAAAGGGCACAGAATGCAGAAAGCATTTTGGGATGTCGTTAAAAAAGGCATTGAAAAGGGTCGGACCCAAGTGTGATCCCTGTGGTACACCCGACGTAATTCTGTATGAGGCAGACTGGAAACCGTTAACGACAACGTAGAAGTTCCGGTCATACAGATATGACTCCAACCATGCCAGCAATGAGCCAGTTACACCATATGCATTCAATTTCTCTAGTAGAATATTATGGGGTACTTTGTCGAAAGCTTTACTTAAGTCGGTATATACAACGTCGACTTCCCGGCCCTCATCAACAGCACTCACCAAGGTTTCAGTAAATAAAGTCAGATTAGTACAGGTAGACCTGGACTTAACAAAACCATGTTGCCACTCTGTAAGGTAGTAATTGAGGTGGTCCTGTAAAACAGGGCAGAGAAGAGATTCAAAGATTTTGCCCAGGGTTGACAGGACTGAAATGGGTCGGTAATTACTAACTAGTTCAACGTTTTCAGTCTTGTGAATAGGTACAACCTTTGCTGTTTTCCAAATATCTGGAAAAATGCCAGATTGAAGAGACTTTTGATAAATCAAGTAAACAGGCGCCACCAGCTCATCTGCACATTCTTTAATAAATATTGGGGGGACACCATCGGGTCCTGCACCCTTTGTTTCGTCTAAAGATTTTAAGCACTTCAGTATCTGAGTCTTGCTAAGGCCGGGTGCAGTTAGTTCAAGGCCAAAATTGCTTATCAATTTCCACTGACTGTCATTTAATTCTAGCAATTTATTTTTAGGTACTTCGTACACAGTCTTAAAATACGAAGCAAACATGTCACAAATTTCCTCACCACTTGAGGTTTTTTTAGTGCCATTAGTCATCGTATGAGGATAGTTACTTTTCCCACCCTTCTTAGCTTTGACAAATGACCAGAAAACTTTAGGATTTGTTTTAATGCTTTCTTCAGTTTTTTCAATAAATTTTTTATTACATAAATGTGCTAATGCACGGCAACGTTTACTGAGTAGCTGCAGCTCGATCTCATCTAATGGGTTACTGTATTTTTTATACCTCTTTTTCATTTTCTTTTTTTCTCGTAATATCCTTTTTAAAGGGGCACTAAACCAGGGGGGTAAAGCATTATTTCTTAATGTTTTGTTTGGCACATGATTATTTATGAGATTGTTTATTAAGCTATAAAAAAGTTCAGTCATCTTGTTAACGTCAGCATTACTAAAAAGCTCATCCCAATCGTATTCAGCTAGGCACAAACGGATCTGCGAATAATCAGCTTTTCTAAAGTTATGCACTTTTGTGTTGACGTTATACTGCAACGCTGCACGGGGGGTCACATTAATCAATATTTCAAAAGGGGGATGTAAAGGATCCACTGTACTAAGGATTTCGGCGGACTGATTGACCGTACACATAGATAACAATATGTTAGTGAGTATAAGGTCCAATAAACGGCCTGACTTATTACGAACTGTATTTATTTGCGTTAGTTTATTGAAATTAATCATATCTATCAAAGCTCGGCTAAGACTAGGGGGAACATAATCGCTAGATAAATCATTTACCAAACTCCAATCTACTTTACCTAGGTTAAAATCTCCAATAAGGCACAATTGTAAATCAGAAACTTCAGATATAACTCTACTACAATTTTCAGTAAAATGCTCCAACATTGACCTGTTCACTGGAGGCGGTAAATAAATGCCGCAAAGAGCCATCCGACGAACAGAATTTGCAATCGACAAATCCAACACCACCCACAGATCTTCGCATTTACTTTCCCATTCGACCCTTCGCGTCGAATTAATTGTTTTTAATACCGCAACTAAAACTCCTCCCCCATCCATACTTCCATGAAACCCAGTGTTTTCACGGTCACGTCTATATATTACATATCTGTCATCGAATAGCTCATTGCTCATCACACTACTGTTAAGCCAAGTTTCAGTTAAAATAATGACATCATAATTGTTACAATTTACTTCCCTTAGAAAGTTGTGAGTTTTAGTACGTAACCCACGAACGTTTTCGTAATACATTTTTAGCTCTTTTAAAATTAGTAATTTAGGGTACATTCTAAAGGTTTAAAAAATAAAGCACTAAATTTACTTAAGAACTACGGCAGTCTATCCAATGTTTCAATGTTTCTTATGATTTTAAATTCTGAATCTTCTGTCTTCCTCAT
Organism: Anania hortulata; assembly: GCA_963576865.1. Lineage (NCBI taxonomy): Eukaryota > Metazoa > Arthropoda > Insecta > Lepidoptera > Crambidae > Anania > Anania hortulata. The sequence continues at coordinate 8,895,010 of OY756400.1, forward strand.
GTATATACGGCCGCCCCTCACCCAGACATATTTATATCCTTTATCTTTTGCAGCTTGTCTTGCTGCTGCATGGATGGCTTTATTTTGTGCAGAGAGATGCTCGCAAACAAAGATGGGCGTCTTAGCACCGGAGATACCTACGTTGGAACTGCTCAATCTATCATTTGGCTTAAGTTTATTAAATTTAATTGCAGCCGCCAGGAAGTGATCCCTCGTAGTAGGCGAATTAAACTGCACTACAATAGATCTCGGGCGACTGGAATCTTTATTTAGTTTGGCAATGCGAGTGTAGTGGGCCAATTGTCCTTTAGAAATTTGGCAATTGATTGATTTACCCAATTCAGTCACGATGTGCAGCAAGTTCTCATCCTTTCTTTCGGGCACGCATTGGATTTCAATATTATTCATTCGGGCGTTTTGCTCCATCTGATTGATTTGGTTAGACAAGGCATCCATTTTTGACCGCATTGCAACGCTTTCCGTCTCAAGGCGCTTCATTTTTTCATTTGCTTCTACGTTCTCCCTTGTAATAGCTTCATACTTTGAGTTCATGAAATTCATGGACTCTTTTACATCTTTAATTTCGTCCTTTAAAGATTTCAGTTCTGTACCCAGGATGTCCGATATGGTACTCCGCATAGTCTTTTGGATTTCGGACACTATGCTTTTGACGAATTCCTGCATCTCATCTCTTGTTATTGGCTTTTCAGTTGTAACACCAGGCGGAGAGTTCAGGGCTTGCCGCTTCCCCGGTCTCCCGGTCATATTTTGGTTGTAACGAACTGGAGTACTGTCATCATGAGCCAATTTTAGTGTTTCATGACATAGGGGGCACTGCCATGCAGACGTCGTAGGATCTTCAATGTTACCCGATATCGATAGACAATCGTGATGGAATAATTTGTTGCATTCTTTACATTGAATATTTTCCTGATTCTCAAAGCCCGCGGTACAACATCCGCATACAACGACTTCATTCCGTTTCGACGTCATATTTAATTTTATGTTAAATTTTTATCGTTGACAAAAAAGTAACAATAAAAAAATTAAAAAAAACAATTTATTATTTCACTAATTACAAAAAGAAAAAAAAACAAAAGAAAAAGCCGACTATAATTGCCTTTTGTTGATTAGATCTTGGGATCCCCGCATGATAAGCAAGTTACCGAACCACTACACTATCGATTCTCTGTTTGGTTTGTTGAAAAAAGCTAATAGTATGTATTGGTTCGCATTCACTATTAGAGATCACACTAATGAGTTCAAAGTCCAGTCTATTGTGTTTCACTTAGAACTTATAATTTTAAATGTCACAGTACCTTACACAAAATCCGTTCGTTCGATGTTTTAATCATTAATTTGCACAGTTCGACAGTTTTAATCACATATCACAAAAGATCTCCGTCCGTTCTTCAAATCAGTATAACTTTCCGACAGAAATAGTAACTCTTTACACCATTTTAAAATAAAAACTCAAGGGGCGTCGCGTAATACGTCCTTCTTATTTCGCAACCACCGCCAATCCAATAAGTTATTTTGCTTATTTTTTGTTTTAGGACAATAAAGTTCAAAATTTATAATTCCCCTAATTTCCATTCAGAGTTTAATGTTGCTAAAGTTCAGTTATTGAAATCGTATAAACGAAATTATCCCACCTTGGATCTCAAGACCAGTCGGCCCGGTTGTAAGCACTTATCTATGATAATGTTCCTAGTGTCAACGATTGAATTCAATTAAAACATCTTAAGATAATGGCATGAATATTTGTATCTTAAATTGGCTCAATCTTTATTAGCGTAGCAACCTTTTTGCATATTTTTAACACTTTACCAGTACCATTAATCACATAGTTACCTATATGTAATTCATTAAAATATTTTGCCTATTGTGTCTATTCACTAATAGGAAAAGCGTTAATTCATTCTGTTTATAAATGTTGTAAAAAATATCTGCCAGAATTTATTTCCGAATAGGGAATATATAATATATTCCGAATATTCCGAATAGGGATTTTAAGCAAAAAATAACCGTAATATAGTAATTAGTAATTAAGGTATATCTATCTCTTTCTAAAACAACTTTTACTATGAAAAATGAATGGCGGACGTGTAATGTGACGTCACGGTACATATCGGATCTCCTTGTCTCTCACGCGACTTTAATGGGCTGCAAGTCAGGTATTAATCTATATTTTTCGAAAATTCTTAGTTTTATTAATTATAATTAGGTACTATTTATTTTAGGACCAAATAAAAAAATCATGCATATTCCCCATTGCCCATTGGTAATAAATATTTTCAAGCAAATATTATTATACATTGTCTCTATTGTAAATGATAAATGTGAAAAAGGAATAAAATATAAAAAGGGTGATTAGATTACAAAATGGCTATCATTGGTAACAGGCTTACCGGCGCATCCGAGTGGAGCCTGTTTATCAGTCTGTCACCACCGTGGCGCCGGATTGTCACTATATTTAACCTCCACCTAGTACAGTCGCGTAGCAATAAACCGCACTAGTGCAAACCCGACTCGTGCAATTTTAATAATGACCAAACATAACGGTCTTGACCAAACTGTGTACTGTAGGTATAGGTATACCTACCATGTTTTTTTTGTTTAAACAAAGTTCATGAGTCATTCAATGTCAACTATACATTATATATTATTAAGGACAAAAGGCAGACTTAAAATACCCTATCCTTCAATGGTTTGTGTCTTGTTTGTGCCACAATAAGTAAAAAATGTTACATGTCTGATCGTTTTTTTTTTTTGTTACTTGTGACTTTTTCACTTAGTAAGGGTTTTAATTAATTAGTTGAGTCAGAGTTGCATCTAAATTATCCTGATTCTTTCACTGGCATTTGCATCTTGCTGCGGGTGATAGATAAGAAAAGTAACTATAAATAAACTAGTATATGAATAGTATATTTTTATTACTTATACTAAATAATTTTACCCTGCTAACTACACTTCTGTAATTCTTACCTACCTTGGACATCTTTATTCCATCCCAATAGATACTAAATTTGTCGAACCTCATTGTAGGATTTACCCTAGATCCTACCCGGTACTTAGTGCGTGCGGTGACCCGCGTCTTGCTATCTTTTTGCGGTTTCTGTAAACCTGCTGACAGCCAATGGCCCGATATGATACTTACTGGTCAATAGTCAAGGCTTTAAAGTATATTTTACAGTATCAGTAAAATAAATACAGATTTATTTGGTACTGTATTGCAAGTCTTAATTTAAGTACATTACGCACGAACTCGCGGAGCGGTGATAGCTTAGTGGTCAGAGTCTCTGGCCTTACATCCGATGGTCGTGAGTCAGAATACGGCTAGCTTCTAGATTTTTTAAAGTGAGGCCCCGATTAGATTAGCCTCTATCAGGCGTGCGTTTGTGTATGCCTCCACGGACGACACGCGCACGTTAAAGAAGACAGCATTAGCATTCAAATAACACGAGATGTTATAAGTTTTAAGTCGAATACATATACCTATTAACATATCTCGTGTTATAAAATATTCCTCTGGCCAAAGGAGATCTGATTGTCAAATCACTCCAAGTAGTTGAATAACCAGGCTTGTCGAAACCAGGATCATGGTGTTTGCAAACTTATGCCGATTAGAAACGGCACAAAATGCTCGAAGGAAGAATGGCTGTTAATTTAACTCTAGATTAACCTTGTAAATTTTAATTATTTTTCAAATGCACAAGCCGACGTTGCACGGACGAACTGAAAAACAAAAATCGATACAAACAAGCATGCACACAAACTTAATGTGCGTGTAGGATGCATACGTGTACTCTGTAACTGTTAAAAAACCAACCCCTATCGGCCTTCTTAAGTCAACATTTCAGTTTGTGCCATAAAGTTAATTAAAACACAGACATTATAAATTCAGCACCACTTTATAACATCAATAAAGATCAGTCCAGAAGACCGAGTGCACTTCACTCTATATTTGTTTATTATATTACAAACTAAGCTTGGCGTGGGTGGTCCCTCGCCGACTACTGTGGCGCCGGCGCAACCGTGATACTAATGCCTTTTATTTTAATATTCTCCTCATTTTAAATACGAAACATTCAAATTTACAGTTTTTAGAATTTCCGCATGGCAAATAAACTAAATATTATATTTTGGACTTTAGAAATAATACTACGACCCATTATGAAGTTTTCGTTTGACAAAGGGATAATTAAACAGTACTTGTTGTTTTATACATAAAAGACAACCGTACTCAGCGTGTATTAAGGACACATATTTTTTCATTAAAACACGAATAGCAAGAAAAACAACGCATTGAAGGGGGTACTTAGTTCCCTTTTCCCACTCGAAGTAATTGGTGTCTGAGTGCGTGCCTCCGACGCGTACTTTTTTAACAATAAGCCAGCCCTTGCTTGTTACTCCGTAGTTTTGAGTTGCCGAGAGAAAGGGGTGCGGAGAAATGTTCTGAGAAAAATAAAATATCTGGCTTAAATACTATGATTGATTAAAGGTCGTTCCGGTTTCGTTGTTCAATTTCGTTTTTCTAGCGATACATGGTGCACCAACCACCAATCGTCCCATTTAAGGTTTGTCAATGATCCTTTTAATTTTGTCAATATGCAATGTCGGGGTCTTTTTTACGAGTACAAGAAAACCTTAAATTATTTTGCGCTTGTAGGCTAGTGCTTATCCAACGTTTGTTCAAACAGAAACGACCGCAACTCATGTCTCATTAATTCACCACAGGAATGCTATACTGTCGCTGTTTAATTGACGAACAAACATCCCTTTGTCCCAGCGCTGCAAGCGACGTGGGCCTCCCAGTGGCCCTGTTGTTAAACAATCGACTATAATTTTCCCCTAGACCACGAGCTGTTGATGTTTCATTTTGATGTTAAGGCCGCACACCTAAGATTAATTGCTATGACATTATGTAATAGGCTCTAGTGTCTTAAAACTCCAACAAAGAAATGCAAAGTTTTTGTATCCTCTTCAATACTCAATACTCAATAATTTATTGCAAAACCATAATGTACATATAGATGTTACAAATTAAAGAACCAGTGTTATGGACCCTGTTGGGCACGCAACTTGGGGGCTAGGAGAGAGGAAGCGCGTTCATCTATCTATGTGTTAATGACATTTTGTTTATTATATTAAAAAGATACAATATAATTAAAATTGAGCTATTTGGTATAACCTATGTATGTATTATCGATAAAATATTCATTCAAGCTAAGCTAAGTAACATTTACTAGATAAAAACTGTTTTATTTTATGTGTAAATATGACGTCTTTATTTTCGTTTTTTAGTAAGTCAGGTAATTTATTATATATTTTTATAGAAGAACTAAAGGTGCTTGAAGAATTTAGTTTTAACCGGGAAGATGGCAATACTAATTTATTTTTATGCCGTAACGTATACTTGCAAGGTAAATCTTCCCGTTTTGTATAGAATTGCTTATATTTTCGAACAAATTTACACATCTCCAAAATACACAGGCTGGGTAAGGTTAATATTTTATATTTAAGAAAATACGGTCTGCAGCAGTTAAAATAATAAAACTGTAAGTAATGTTAGCTTTTGGACATGCTTACCATGCATATCTGATTTCTAGAGAATTTAAGTAACCTTAGTTTTGTTTTTAATTTCAAATTAAAGGTAAGATCGAGTATAATAACGACATCTAAATAAACGAGTTATTTCTGCGTCGTTCTGTAAGAATTATACATAATAGCAGTCATTGATGTTCTAAACCCATCAACAATCAAGCATACTCAAAAATAACGTATCATTTCTGAGTCCGATTTCGAACAATTGTTCGACCTTAATTAGGCCGAAGTAATTTTCTGTCATCGACAACACTCAAAATGTATTGTCGCACAATGCAAGCTTTTAACGTGAAACAAAAAACACATTAGCCTCATTTTAATAATGCAGCGTTCACATTATTGTAACACGTTTCAGTTATTCAAGAGTCGTTTGTCAATGTCACTAAACATCCCCATCCCCACTAACAAACTAAACAATAGTCCCATTTAAAATGTCAGCCCCTGTATAGAAAAGTTTTAGAAATGGTCATTTGTCTTTTTTCTGACCGACCGAAATATTACGAATATAGTTCTGAAGTGGTTATAAGTAATTGTTTTCGGATTATTAGAAGCAATACCTAAAGTATTTTCTGTTGGCCTCTTTAATAATATCACTATTTCGTGATGTTGTCCGTTCGTCTTAGACTTTCCTCCTCTCAGAGTTGATTAAATTTTAAGAGGCAGCTGGGAGCCTCTGTCGCTTTTGTGTCGAGATATAAATTTTGTATGTAGGTAAGTCGCTTTGTAACATTGATAAAGTTCCTCTTGAATTCTGTGGAATTTGTCGAAGAAAATGCTAGTCTAGAATTTTTTAACGAACTAGCTGTTGCCCGCGACTTCGTTCGCGTGTCTTCAGTTTATTCATAAATAATTTTCTGCGCAACTTTCTTAATTTTTTCTTTTAAAAGAACCTTCTCCTGACATTAAATAACACAACAAAAAAAGAATTAGCGAAATTGGTCCACCCGTTCACGCGTGATGCGATGACCAAGGGAAATAGAGATTAGTTTTTGGAGAAATAAACTGGGTTGAGGCGAGAGAAGACACGCGAACGAAGTCACGGGCCATCAGTTTATTCATAAATAATTTTCTGCGCAACTTTCTTAATTTTTTCTTTCAAAAGAACCTTCTCCTGACATTAAATAACACAACAAAAAAAGAATTAGCGAAATTGGTTCACCCGTTCACGCGTGATGCGATGACCAAGGGAAATAGAGATTAGTTTTTGGAGAAATAAACTCTAAATATAAATAAATAAATATTGGACAACATCACATATATTGCTCTGATCCTATGATAAGTAGCTTAAGCACTTGTGTTACAGAAATCAGAAACAACGACAGTACCACAACACCCAGACCCGAGACAATGTAGAAAAAGTTATTTTTCTAACGTAATGTAGACCGTAAAATAATGTACAATTTGGACCGGGGATCGAACCCGGAACCTCAGAAATAGTGACACCAAGTCCGGTATGCTCGCCTCTCGGCTACGGAGGTCATCAAATATTGACTACATCATAACTACAATAATTTTAATCTTCATGTTCTACGTTGCTGTCCTATCATATTTATCATTTCATTTTTTTATCGACATTAATAACTTTAAGACGAGACCAAAATGTTTCGGTTAATCATAATATAATGCGCTACCAAAATTTGGCAAAATAATTGTTGGCCCGACATAATAGTCAAAATCGAGCCTTTCCTTCCAACCTGTTGGAGTATAGATATTTCATTTTCATCTACTCTGTGCCAAAATATCGCTTTTGTCTAGAATATTGTTGTCTCGTTTGATATTAATACCTAAATATTAATGTTTTATTTGACCAATTTGTATTGTTGACTGATAGATGATGATAGATGGAACATTAGTAGGGTAGGTAGTATGGAACTGTTTCTACTTATTAGATTATGTGTTAAAAGATCATATAGATACTTTACAATATGTAAGGCTTTATGCTATTATGAGGTACTGTAGAATCTTAAGATTGACGCACTTGTGACGTTGGTTTTTTATTAAATTGAATATTTACCAACTATCATACTACCAAAATCCTGTTACAACACAGATCTATTCCATACTATGATAACTAATAAGATTTTTGCAAATTTAAAACTATTACATGATACTATAGGTACTATTTGCATTGGCAAATGTTTGCAATTTTCAAATACTCCAAATACCCCTCCCTCAGTAACAAGACGACGTCTACTCGGAAAGGCAATAAAAAACGTTGTTCTTTTTTATGATATACATATTATATTTATTGTAAAACCTGTTTGTATTCATGGCTGGTGGCAAGTGCATTATGAATTCACCACGACAAGCTGATAGAAACGATGCCGCTGACCACGTGCGCCGAATCGATTGTTTTATTTTAATAATACCGTGAAAAGGCCCAATTGGTGGTTCAGATCGCTTTGTACTTTGACTATTTTGGGCTTAAGGTTTTTCGGAAAATAATTTTTATAGTAACTTCTACATAATTATATCCTTAGAATATCATGTTTTGTGATTTATACCTACGTCAAAAATATAAATTATATTTTATACGCCTGTTCAGTACGATTTCTATTTCCCTTGATGTTATTAAAAAGCGCAGTGATTCTAAACAATATTGTAAGTTTATCGTAAATATTTTTTATTAATGAATGACAAAATTGTACATAACTAAATACTAACAGGTACCTATGTTAATAATGAAGATTTAAAAATTTTAATACCCATGGTATTGTTATCCAGAGAGGAACCGGATTTGTATCCTGTTGGGCTTTGCTTCTTCCACTTCCCTCGATCCACCTCCTGAATAATTCAATTGACTCAGTATAAAGAGCCGCGTGCGCAACGAACTACGGTCGGTAGAGTAATCACGATCCCTGTTATCTTCGAGGTTTTATCTAGAAAAATACAACAGCTATTCTGTCTGATGCAATATTATCCTGGTCTTTTATAACGACTCGAAGTAAACCAGAAGAAACCCGATTATTGTAGGCTCAGCCTGAACAATGACAACTGACAACAACATATTATTGCTATTTTATATAATAATTCAAAGAATTCATAAATTCCCAAACAATCTGTCATGCGAATTGCGCAGACACAGAGCTGTCCCTTTGTGCGCCGATTATGATCGACATATGAATCGCTGTCGTCGTGAATGGCCCTGTTTTGGACACCTCAATGGCGGGTATCAGACGAATGAATGAATGATACCACCTTTAATACGCCTTGATGTTATAGCTAGATTGTGGCTGACACTCATAAAACCGTGTAAGATTTCACTTCAAAAATGTCTTGACATTGCGTGCTGCTTAATTAAAGGTTCGCAGAAAAACCAGCCAACCAGATATCTCGTTTGACAACATAAACAGACGAAAGGGTTTATTTGGACCATGGAGCACATACCCTATAGGCTATAGGATTTGTTCGACAAATTTTTCCGCTATTTTTTAATCTGTATCTGTGCTGTTTTCTATGGGCGAGCGTTGACAGGAGTTGTCACTTCATACTAAATGTATGTGAAAAATCACTTACTAGTTTCGGAGAAAGATGGTTTGTATTGCCTGTATATGGTATGTACTCGATAATTAGGACCAACACTTGGCAACTAAAACCTTACCATTTCTTTCATTGTGAAACCGATTTATATCTATCTCGAAAAGCTATATCTGATTCCGATCACGTAGTACCATGTCTTGAGTAATGACATAGCAGTATTTGCAAAAATCCATCAAGGTTATTCCAGAGTAGGCAGGGTCCATTTGCAAGATTAGACTTTCTGCACATCAATGATATTACTGATAATGTTTTTCTTTTCTAATGCAAGTCAATTAGTTAGGTGCATTCGTTACGACCTCGTACGACACCTCTCAAGCTTAGGTCAATGTAGTTGCAACTACATGCTCGAAATCTGTGCAGCCCACGTTAGTTCCTATCTATGCAGTAATGAATTGCACTTTCGTTTATTTAGCGAAGGTTAATATTGACAAACTCATTTTGAATGGATCGCGTGGGTATATATTTGCTTGAGAAAGTGAAGCATTCCATATGGATGTTTTTATTTTATTTTATTGTTATAAGTATTAAGTATAAATGTTACATAATTGAAATAGACATATTAAGGACATGTAAATATAAATTTGATAATGTGATAGTGCTAATAGCTAATACCTCGTATACTTCACTCCTCAGACTCCTTCAAAGATTTTATTATATTTTGAAAAGGTCTGTACTGAATAAATAATTACAAATGCTTAAGTTCCTAGTGTATAACTTTTTTATTCTAGGTAGGACCAATAAAATTCTTTTAGGTTTATCAGGTCCAAACTAACCGCTGACTTTTGTTGTTACAGTGTTACTCAGCGAAGCGATCCTTTCGGACGAGACCCTAGAAAATAAGACACTCAAGATAACAGACTTCGGGCTGGCGAGAGAAGTTTACAAGACCACCAGGATGTCAGCGGCCGGCACTTACGCCTGGATGCCACCTGAGGTACCAATAAGATTTTTTTTCTGCTTCACTAATACATTTAAGACTACAAGTTCTTTAAATGGTGTTAATTCGTCATTACGATGCATTAAATGAATTAAAGATAGGTTTATATTTGAATATTATTCTAACAGATAATAAATAACTAGTGTCAAGACTGGGCATTTAATATAAAACGAAGTTGAAGTTAGCACGAAAAAGATAGCTCACCTTTCAACTAACATTGACCTTTGAGCTTGAAGACACAGAAATGTAATAACGAAGTCGATTTTAATGATTAATTGTCACACACACCTAAAACCCAATTCCTGTAATTATTTTCAAAAACCTATTGCAAATTGAATAGATCGATATTTTATCTCGTTCCCATATTTCAGTTAAATGTTTCTTTAATCTTATGAAAGTAAACATCAAATATAATCTAATCTATTAACAATCCAAACCAACCCTAGCGCCAATTTTTATAATGTCTGATCTAGTTTACTTTATGTACTAATTTCACATTGTCAGTGTTCGACAGTTTCCAAAGTGAGTGAGAAAAATTATTTGACGTTTGTAGCTGTCACAAGAATACCATTAATGACATTAGCAACAACGAAATTGAAACTAAATTTTAAACATGTTGTTAATTACAGAAATTGGCATTCTATTGCTTTATTATTTGGAACAGAATGAGATTTTAAACCAAGCCAAAGAGTTTAGTTTTGACTCAAGAATACTTTGCTCTGCAAGTGGGTTTTAAACGCATTTCGGCGTTAACATTTAAGCAACCGCAATGCCATTACTGCGATATCGTCTCATTAGTACCAGTGATTAATTCGCCGCAAACGCGTTATGGTTCACGGCCGCGTCGACGTGGGCATAGATTTCGATCGATTCGGAAATGAGTATATCATTCATTTGCCTTGTACTGTCGCGGGATGTGGGCGTAAAGCACTTCTAGAACTTAATTTCCTTTGAATGAATTACCAGTAATTATAGATCAAGTCCTAAACCATTATGTTACAGCTTGCTTAAGCTTAGTTTGTAGCACAATACGTTGCAAACATACCACAATAAGTTCTATGACCATTGTGAAGAATTTGATGACCCTATTTAGAAGAATAATTTATGATAAAACTAAATTTTAACTTACTACACCTAAAAGCGTATAAATTTATTAAGTAGGTACTGTTATAGAATACTACTGATTTATTCCGACTCTGTTGACAGCCTGCTCATAAGTCCAGATAAATTTAATTTTAGGCTATAAAATAATATTGTCCACTGTCGTTTAAATTGACTTACAATTTACAATTGTTTAAATTGACTCTGTCGGCCTGAGTGTTGCGTTGGCGTTTACAGGTTTATCTTTGTTAAATGGAAACCGATGCAATTGTTCAGTTAGTGATAAAAATTTCCGCAACACGATGGTATATTTCACTAGCACGTAGTTTTCCACTGCTGTGTCTTATTAGGGTTCCGTACCTTAGAAGGAAAAAAAGGAACCCTTAAAGGAAGGATCACTTTGTTGTCAGTTTGCCTGTCAAAACCCTTTATCTCGAGAATGCGTGGTGGTACAGAGTTGAAATTAAAACCATATACTTAGTCCCTTGAAGCTGTGAAAAAATATAACTTCTAAGTCAACGTAAAAAAGGCTGTTTATGTCGCAAAAAACGTATATTTCGACATTCAAGGGAATCAAAATTTATTGGGTACTTTCCGTTGACCTAAACCTATGTGGCAAGTAATATTGTCTCGTACTACAACTACAGAGAAAAATCGAAAAACTATGCATTCGTAATTATATTTTGTAATTAAACTGCGGGACTCGATTCCTGAACTATTTATAATTTGTACACTCAACGGCAGGTCAACCTACCTAAAAAGTTAAAAGTCATTGAACAGATTTTCAACTTTAAGTCCGACACGTATATCAATTGAGTAAAACGTTTTGTGGTAGGTTGACGAGCTGTTGTCACTGTACGCACAAAAGGCATCGAACCTCATTGGCATACCTAAATCTGCAAGTACCTAAACTTATGTTATTTTGGTGTACAACTATGAAACATACGCTAATCGACAGAGAAAATAATCACAAACCACAAATACTCTTTGACAAAATATACTTTATTTAGAATATCAGTGTAAATATGTAATACTTATTTATTTTTATTTACATATTCAAATTGAAATTCTGAACAAAGTATATCACCGTTGTTTTTAATTATTTTCTTTATCGATTGACGTATGTTTCATAGGTGTACACCAAAATAACGTAATTTTAGGTAGGTACTTGCAACTTTAGGTATGCAGGCTCCATACAAAAAGTTCGAAGACTTTTGTACGGATCCCTCGGTGGGCGAGTCATCATCATCATGGTGTCAGCCTATTGCCACTGCTGAACGTAAGCGCCACAGAGCACGATCTCTCGCATTTTTCATTCAGCCACTGCCAGCCAACTTCCTAAAGTCGTCGGTCCATCGAGCTGGGGAACGTCTTACACTACGTTTGCCAAGGCGCGGACTCTACTGGAGAACCCGGACACACTTTTAATCGGTTCTGCGACAGATGTGGCTTGCCCACTGACGCTTTTGCTACATTTTAGGACTGTCCATTACTTTGGTCTTCTGCCGGATAACCTTGTTTCGGAATTTATCCCTTAATTCCAAGCATCGACCTTTCCATAGCTCGCTGAGTCGCTCGTCTATTCTAATGGTTAAAATTTCCCAGGTGATAAAGAACTCGACGTTCTCTCACGCGTCGGACGTGTGGTCGTACGGCGTGCTCCTGTGGGAGCTACTCACAGGCGAGACGCCGTACAAGGGCATCGACGCGCTGGCCGTGGCCTACGGGGTCGCTGTCAACAAGCTCACGCTACCCATCCCGAGCACCTGCCCGGAACCGTGGCGCGTACTGATGGAAGGTGAGTTCGATGTCATTAAGGCAAGTATAGACGTCAATGTAAACTAGCATGTGGTTTGAAGAGCTTATTAGAGCCTAAATTGTCAAAAATATATTTTTTAAATATGCTAAGAATTGTCAAAACCTACACATCATTTTGAGCATAGTATTTATTCCGATTCGAACCGAACCGAACCGAGATACTTCAGGAAAAAAAATAACTCAGCTATAAACTGTTCATAGCCACTCAACCGTCCGTGGATAGTTGACTATCCAAAAAAAAAATGGCCATCTACGTTCGTGGATACTTTACTATCTACAAGATAAAAAGTGGAGTGCTAGCAAAAAATGACAAATAGAGCCATCTGCCCGAATTCTTTGGAAGCTTTTTTAAACCTTAATAGCAAGCTTAGATACAAGTTCAACGAAAAAATCATAGGTGGCACTCGTGCTCGTTGAAATTGGTGAATAATAATTTTTTTTCGGCAGTGCATTCTAGTGTGAAGTGTTTACTTTGAGTGCTTCGAAACCGTACCCATTAATATGTCGTAAGTACTGTGTTTTACTGTATTTCCCGTATTTTTTATGTATGGAAATCATAATTTAGGAATGGATCTCTCAAATGAAACTAATTCTAACACAGTTTACATGAAAATAATATTTAAGAAGATTTTTAGAAGTTATTGTGTCATCAATTTTGAAATGCTGGCCGCATTTATCGAGTTATATTTAACAATATTCTTTCATTTAGTTAAATAATTGTTGCTTAATGCATAGTATATAACCTAATTCGTTCTCTAGTGTAGTCTTTTAGTATAAATATATTGAAATTATTCAAAATAAGAGTAAAAACGTGAATGTATTCCACAGGTTTTTTGATTTAGATAGTTAAGTATCCATGGACGTACTTGATTTATTTGTCCTAAGGGTGGATATGAACGACAAAAGTGTGCTATTTTAGATTTTGTTTTTCTTTGGTGGCGTGTTTTGTTTTGTTGTTAGCTTTGTTAGGTAGTTAATTCAGCAGAGGCAATGCAATTTTATGGTGCCATTGGCTGGTCTGATGATAGAGTCGGAAGGCGGCTATAGGAACTCCTTAATTACACACGATAAATCCATCGTGTTTGGGCTCGTTAAATTTGTTTTGATAAGTACTCGATGACCCGATGGGTGTAGTGGCGCGGTGATACACCTCGAACGCAACGGGTTCCGCGTTCGATTCCTGGTACGGGTACATAATACAGTCAAAATCTGTATTTATAGTTAAAAAAAAACTATATTTTATTTACTTCACATAAAAAGTATAATGTAAAAAAAATATAAACGTACTATATATACTTTATGTAGGTACTAACTTAAGTTTGCAGTGATTCTTATATAGTGTATGAGGATGCTTCATGACATATCACATGTCATAAATCCCCATTGTTTTGTTTTTTTAAATTATTATTAGTTTTAGTAATGAGTTAAAATAATTATTAATAGCTTTAGTAATGAGTAATCAATCATTTATTCTTGTTTTATATGCACACCATAATTTTACAAGAGATGTTGTTTAAATTAAAAATAAAATATAACAATAAAACAATTAAATTCATTCGTCCAACAAAACATTACTATAAGTATGCCTTAAATAAATAAATAAAAAATTGACAATATTGGTCAATTATGTCTAGCTAGATGAAAACCGTCGAGGTTGGTCTCCTTCTTTTAAATATAAGTTAGGATAGCGTCTAATGAAGTTAAGTTAATTTCTAATAATTTTGTATATAAATTTATATTTTTTTTACCCTTTATAGATTTCTTTTATTTAATACATAATTTTTTAATTCAAAAACTAAAAAAATACGTCCATGTTATAAAATCTAAATATTCGTGCGTGGGCAGCCTTATCGGGCCGCCATCTTGCCTCGATTTTACTCGGCGCATTGAGCAAACGGAGCGTAATAAAAATCGAGTTAGGTGTTTTGTTTTAATTTATTTGGTCGACTTACAAAGTTTTACATTCTGTTATCTTGACATGATACGAAGGTGTATTAGACCTACTTTCTAACCTTGATTTTTAATTCACAAAATGTGAGTTAAATATAATGTCCTAATGCATGAAAATAAACAAGTTCACATTTTTTTGCGGTTTTGTGTGTTTTACCCTTCAAATGTAGCTACAAATTAGGAATATTATTATTTCAAGACTATACACATGATACTGTATTATCTTACCTATTCGTAGGTATTTTTTAAATAATTATAGCTATTACGGTTTAGCTACTGTAAATCATTTATTGACGCCGCGGTAAGGAGTGAGTGACCGCGCGGCGCCGCGCGGTACGCTGGACGTAAGTCGGGGGGGTTAGCGGCGATCGCCGGACGTTTGAGTGGATAGGGCTTATGAATCGAAAAATTGCGTCAATTCGGAAATGATTATTTTCTTCAAATTTTGCTAACTAAAGACGCATCGATTTAACGTTTTATTGCACGATGATATGAACCGTATTTTTATGAGTTTTCGTGCGATATTCGTGCCAACACGTGTCGAGTCGTTAAGTTAGGGGCACTGCTTTACATTAAGCATCCTATTAGCCAGTCCAGTTGTTAGTTAACACCAAACTTCAATATGACGTGACGGTTCCAACTCCCGATTGGCGTAGCAGCGCAGTGATTCGCCTTGAACATAAAGGGTTCGATTCCCGGTTCTGGTCATTTCAGGAAACGAACTTTATAGAAGCCTCTGGCAAAATTCATAGTCTAGTACCTCGTAACACAAGGGTGTTATTTCCTCAAGTCAAGTCAAGTCAGTCAAGACAATGGGTGTCTTGTCTGGCGCATGCATTGTTTTAACTCTACGTGTTAAACTTTAATCAGTGGAGGATCAGTGGAAACATTTTATGGTAGATTGATAAGCTGTAGACTGTACAGTAAGACATAGCTATCTGCTCTACTAACTTATTAAAGTTACATTTAACACCCAAGTGCGATTATCAGGGGACGATTCCAATTGTTGATATTTAAAAATGACTTTAGCGGGCTTTTTAACTGTTCATCATCATGATTATCAGCCCACGTCAGTCCAATGCTGGACATAAGCCTCTCGCAAAGCACGCCACTAAGCCCGATCCTCGGCTATTCTTTTCCATCCAACGCCAGCAGCCTTGCGTATATCGTCGCTCCACCTTTTCGGAGGGCACGCCACGCTGCGCTTGCCTAGTCACGGTCTAACGAACACGTCTACCCCATCGGATATCGGGTCTACGGCAAATGTGATCAGCCCCCTGCCACTTCAGTTTGCTTATTCTTTGAGCTATATCGATTACTTTAGTTTTCTGTTTTAACTACTACCTATTTCATATTAACAACACGAATCACATGCAACATTTCACATTTAAATTGAAATTTTCGACACGTCATTTAAGGTGATGAATTTTGACGTTGTCCATGTCGGTCCACAAAGTCAAACGTATGTTTATGTCATTCCGTGTGTCACATTAAAATATGGTGAGAAGAGTCAAGAGGGTATCATATCATCAACCAACAATATGTACAATCTTTTCAGCAAGCATATAGTAGAACATAAGTTCTACTATAGGATTAATATGATGAATATGATGTCATAAGACAATATTATTAGGTTCAAAAGACGTATCGACTCCTGTCGACGGACATGCATACATACTTAATATCGTATGACGATATAACGTCACGCTAAATATACAACCATATTAGTTACCGTTACCAACGCGTGATATCATTATACCACGTCAGCAATACGTAACGTTTAAGCCTTTGAAAGCTATTGTAACAAGAAATGATCACGCTGCTAAACATAAACCCATATATTCTATAGAACTGAATGATTTGAGTGTATTAGTAGTACGCTAATTAACAATCTCTAAAACATCACACGTTTCCTATGAAATGGTTATCGAACTGAACAAAACGTTATCGGGAAATTTTACTCGCAGACATTCGATACGCTTTCAGTATGACGTGTGTGCAAACGGCTTACTTCGTAAATGCTTTTTTGTTGACATTTACATATAATCAAACTATGAATTTCTGTTAAATAAAGTAAATTTTCACCAATAGTTCTAAACTAAACTGCGTGTTAAGTCTGTTTATCCTTACTGTTCTTATTGTTGACATTCAAACAATTGCCATTGAATGAAATATAAAATAATAGTGAACGAATGTTTTGTATAGATATCATAGCATTAAAAAAATTAAGTAGTTACTTGCTATAACGATGCTCTGTGTCAAAAATACGTTATGTTTAGTACTTTTAAAACTTATTTTTATCATAAAAACCAAAAACGTTGGTACGGTCAAAAATGTGGTAAATCATGTATTTCAAGATGTTCCTTATAATTATAGATATTACTTGGTAATAACTTAGTTTATAACTTTTTATAAATAACATGGTTGATATTAAATAGTAATTTACAAAACAGATTGCAGAACACCGACCTTTTTACATTCACAATGATGTCATTCATTCACTTCTCCTGTCCCATCTCTAAAATCCAAAGACAAACTGAATTTACGAATTATCAAACAGTCATGTCATTTTTTGTCTGTGGCGAAAAATTTTCGATTTTGTGTAAAATCTTGTAGAAAATTAATGAATATAAGTAGTTTTCAGTAAACAATGTATTCTACGTGTTTCTTTTATAAAACATTAATACACAGAATACATAGTGGTAGGATCAAATCGGTAAGACGTGTGTTGCAGTGAGTGTTGTTTGTTTACTAAATAGGACAAGTAAGGATAAACGGACTTTAAACGAAACGTGGTTCTGTCAACTGTCAATCAAATGTACGCGAAACCGTTTCATAACGTGAACTAGTCGATGTGGGCGATCAAGGCGAGTCTCCACACAACAAATCTACATCGGAAGCTAATCATTGATCACGTCTGTGAGGTCTAAAGATATTAATAATTGGTCTTCTAATACAATCGTATTATTTGATGTTATAAAATTAAAAATAGTTTACTTTATATGAATATTAAGTTGAGTTTCTCCAAAGTACAGATGTCGAGAAAAGACAACAATAATGAACAACAAAGGTTAGTAGTGATTTATAATAGTATATTTCGTATAAATGGTATAATTTCAGCCAAAGTTTTCCTTAAGAACTTGTAAGCACTCTCACAATACAGACTTTAAATCGGCCGATACATATACCGGTCTTTGAATTACTATAAAAATCGTCCAATTACAATTCGTTACAATGCGCACACTGAAACGCGTGCTTTTGCGCTTGGCGCGATATTACTAGGGCAAACATTTTGTTGTTTTTCGATCTTTTTGGTTTTGTTTTAGTTTAATGTAATTTCTAATTACCAAAAGCCACATCGTGATGCCCTTTAACCCTGATCGATAGTTCTCTGTTACCCCATACAATACTGATTCCTCCATCCCTTGCCTACAGCGTGCTGGCACTCAAACCCTCGCGAAAGGCCTCTCTTCCCCGAGATTTTGGAACAATTGGAGCGCATCAGACAGTCGGAGTTCACCCGGGCGCCGCACGAATCCTTCCACACGATGCAAGACGGATGGCGGCTCGAGATCGAAGAGGTGTTGCGGGACCTTAGAAAGAAAGAAAAGGTACAGTACCCCAGGATTGTTTTATAGATTCAAAGGAATAAATAGAGGAAAAGTAATTAATTTCGCTGCTGGTTCCCTTAAGAATTTATTTAGCATACCCTAGGAACTACCAAACTGAAGAAGTCAAGCTATAGATCCTTGTTTCACAAAAATGCAGGCCTTCAAACTGGTGACGTGAAGAAGCGTCACAGTCGCGTACCAGACGTCTGACGCACAAGCAGACTACGCCACTACAAATTTATGTGATCAAAGCACTTAAACTTTCTTTAAATAGGATCTTATTAATAAGAATTTGATAGTTTTGGTGATATATCAAGAAGAACTGCGTTTTTAGATATTGTGCGACTGTGGCACGTGGTGGCGCTTCATAAGAGAATGTTTCGTTTTAAAAAAATATTAAATGGTTTCTTATCATAATTATAGTAGCCAAGTTAAACTAAAAATCCTTGTCTACGTGTGCTGCTTGTTACTCAATACTGCATAAATTGCACAATCTTGATCAATAAAAATAAATAAGGAATAGAAGCAATTTCTAATATGTGTAAAACATAACACAGACAAAAATTACGTTATTTGTTCTTATATAGACTATAACTTTGTTTATATTGCTGAGGTCAGTTTGTTTATTACACTATTACAGTCAATATTTCCTCATGTACAGGAATAAACAAAACAGAAAATACCTACTGGATGACACCCATGAGTAATATTTTGTTGCCTTTTTATCACCTATGTTATTTTGTTGAGAGACGCTTTTATAGCGGTGCCTATCATATCCAATACCCGTATGAAATAAAACATACTCCTCGAGTTTATTGGATAATTTAAGTGTCGTCGTAACCACTTTACTAATGAGGAAATTTGTTTTTCATTATTATGCTCACTGATAGGAATGCAAAACAATAGAGGAGGTTAGTGATAATTGATGTTGTTACTTTGTGTTTGTCCGAGATCTCTGGAGATGAATTTATGTATTGCCTAAGGATTTGGTCCTTTAGAATTAAAATGAGATTTTTATTCATTGCTATTTAAACTTTCCCTGTTGTGTAACCAAAAAAGCACAACCCAAACATGCTTTTGCTCCAAAAAAAAATATGATTCTTGCTTTAAAAAATACCTTCACAAAAGTTAGAATCCAACATCGCATGATCACTGTAGTTATTATTGCAAAACATAGAACACATACCCTATTTAGAATAGAAATGTCATATGATTTGTTCGATTTTTTTTTTCGTATTTTTTAAAATCTTTATCTGTACTATTTTATTATGGGCGAGAATCGACAGGACTTGTCATTTCAACTAAATGTAACTAAAAAACTACTAAGTTTTGGAGAAAGATGGTTCGTATTGCTCTATAGGGTATGTGCTCGATGTTGCAAAACACGAGTAAATAGTGGTAACTACCCTCTTTTCTTACTACATGCTAAATCAATCTTTCCAGGAGTTAAGGTGTCGCGAAGAAGAGCTCATTAGGGCGCAGTTACAACAGAGACTGGTGGAACAGAATCTCGCGCAGAAAGAGAGAGAACTAGAGATGAGGGAGATAGACCTAGCTGCTAGGGAATTGCACATACTGATTGTCGCCAGCAATATGTCGCATAGCCAGCCGCCTCAGCCTAATAAAAGGAAAGGTTAGTAAGAACTTGGCGGTGTATACTATCATAGTGATAGGTACTTCTAGCAATCTAGCTATTTGTGACATGTGAGAAGTAGTATATATGCAGTTCCGGACCATGCTTAAGCAATAGTAGTCCTTTTATGTAACTGTTTTCCCAGGATTAGTATTGGAAAAATTACTTTAGACAAATTTTAGAACTCTTATAAACAAGACAGTAAAAAATTAAAAATATATATGTATAAACAAAAGCTATTTTAACCTCATGACAAACGTTATGAGGCTATTCAAAGCTAAAAGGTGACCGAATATATCAAACGTTTTAATCACATAAACATTTTTTGTATTTTTTAGTAACCTTACCTTTTTGTTTCTAGGCAAATTCAGCAAAATAAAGCTGGTGAAGAAAGAAACGATCTCATCCCCGGTCGACTTCAGACACACGTTAACAGTGCGGCCATCCGACGACGAGTCGAGCGTCAAGCAGCTGGTCGCAGTCGCCAAGGACACTCCGCCAGGATCGCCCGCCATCATGAGGGCCATCGCATGTTAGTAATAATTATCGATATTACCATTGACCTGTCACAACACTGCCAGCTTGATCGTCGAGCTCTTGGTCGAAGTTTCCAGGATCGCCATCATGAGGTTTATCACAATTTAGTAATCTTTAAGCCTTGGCCACACAGCCGGCGGGTCGCGACGGCGACGGCGACGGGACGCTAGCGCGACGCTAGTGTTTGTAATTTACTGATCTCTATAGAAGACGACACACAGCGTCGTCGTCCCGCCGAGTATGCCTACAAACGGGCGTTGAGTGACGCCCTGTCGTCCTACGTAAGCGGGAATGTTGTGTTGGATGGTAATCGTAGTTAATAGTCACGTAGCGTATGTATTTGTTTATTTTTACAGCTTTAGTGAATTGATAATGGATAGTGGAAAAATGTAACGTTATTAGAAACGTCAACGAAACCGTCACGTCCTCAGTGTGATTTGCACGCCGCGTTGCTGTCCTGTCGCCGTAACGTCTCGCCGCCTGTGTGGCCATGGCTTTACCGATATTATTATCGACGTGTCACACACAACCCTAAGTTTGCAAGCTTTAGCGTCAAGCAGCTGGTCGAAGTCGCATGGGACACTCCGTCAGGATTGCCAGCTACCTAAAGGGCCATGGCATACTATTAATATTTATTTATTTATGGTCTACAGAAGGAGGAAGAAGGAGTTTGACACTGCCACTACAATATATTCGTCAGTTTGACAATGTCATATAGTTGAACTTAGGGCTACCTCCAAACATGGAGCACATAGAGTAAAAATGTAATTTATTTCAATTCACAAAAAATTCTAATCTTTGACGTACTGTTTTAGTATAAGAAAGGGTTGACTTGTCATTTCTTACTAAATGTAAGTGAAAAATCACTAACATGTTTCGGAGATAGATGGTAGTTCTTATTGCTGGGTATGTGTTCGATGACTCCAAGATAAGGGCCAAGAGTGCCTGCTGTCATGTTAGTTACCCCCCAGCCCAGCGAACGAGACATAATAAAAAGAAATAGGCGGTTTCATGAGATCGCTCGGGGTTTCATGGGTTAAATGTTATTATGATGGAGGTGTCCTCGTCCTACGGTCGCCAGTTTGCTAAGTATATAGCTTAGCGTGGCTGTGTTTTCTAAGAAATCTCTACAAACCATGTTACTTCAGTTGGGTGGTGTAGTGGACTTAGTCCATCAGCAGTATTGACAGGTATAATGCTGGTTTTAGATATTAAAAAAGAGTACACTTTAATTAACAAACAATAATAATAATAACTCTATCAATAGAGGCGGCCTTCAATATGTCACTGGACTGAATACTGTTTCCATAGTTTTATTTGTATACATTATAAATCAATATTCGACAACATCACATACATTGCTCTGATCCTACAATAGGTAGCTAAAGCACTTGTGTTATTCAGAAATCAGAAACAACGACGGTACCACAATACCCAGACCCGAGAAAATATAGAAAAGTTATTTTCTATATTTCTCGCTTCTCGGCTACAGAGGTCGTCAAATAATATTAATCCTATAAGCTTCACTTGAGCACCACCGAATTAATTTAGTACGGGATTAAGACATCTATCTGTCTCTGTCATCGCTATACAACCTGATAGCTATAGAATGAGTTTGATACAGTATTAGTGATTTAGGGAAAAATCCAATGAAAGGGGGTAATCCCCCTAAAGATAAAAAGCAAACCAATAAAAATAATTTATATTAATAAAAAATAATTGATTAATATAAAATATATTAATTATTGAAAATAAAAAACAAAATTATTTCCATTTAAAACAGGATTAAACTCGCTGAGATGCACAAGTAGACCTGAGGGTATCGTTCTTTGCCCTTCGAGGTACGGAACCCTAAAAATGTATTCGGATAACGTTTCCAGTGCCAGCGGACGGCGTGAAGGGCAAGACGTGGGGCCCTTCGTCCGTGCACCAACGCACGCGGGGGCACCTGCCGCTCCCGGCGCTGGCCCGGCCGCGCCACGCGCCCCGCTTCTCGACCTCCGCGCCCGACCTGCCGCCCGCGCCGCACGCAGGTAACCCGCCCCACACGCCCCACCCCGCCCACACCTCCCACACGCCCCACACCCCCCACACGCCCCACACCCGCAAGACGCGCAAGTCCAAGTCGCAAGTGCGCCAGCCGCCGGACCTCGCGCGGAAACGCACCGGCAGCCACGACGACCTCCTCTACGACAACGACGAGCCGCGCCGGAACAGATTCCTCTGCCCCATCTTCGCGTCCACGGCCGATATACCCCACCAGTACGACACCGTCTTCGATATCCCGATCGATAAGAGCAAAAGAAAAGCTAGCCAGGGGGACGTGAAAAAGAACCTCCTTAAGAGCTTCCGGTCGAATAGCCTGGCGGGGTTGCTGGCCGTGGCCGGGAATCTGAGTTCGGAGACGACGGAGTTGCTCCGAGACGAGTGACGAGTTTAGCTATTAGGATTGGCATCCGCGCTGGCAGATGGCTCGCTTACCGCCTGGTGTCTAGCGAGGCGCTTGTAAATATTTTAATAGCCCGAAAATGCATGAAGGTTGTCAGTCATGAGAACACTAAGGCTAGGCGTCGACTAGGCTCGCCGAGGCGAATCGAATCAAATAGTAATAATTCGCCTGCTATAATATATTAACTACTAGCTGTTGCCCAGTTAACGACTTCGTTCGCGTGGTCTATAAATCAATTCCAAAAAATGCAAAATGTATGTGAAAATAAGTTTTCTGCATAATTTCCTTTTCGCGATTTTTTTTTTGGATCTTTTAATGGTTGTTCTGCTATTGGAGGTGGAGACAAATCCAACAAACCAAAAAGCATAAAAATCGGACCAGCCGTTCTTGATTTATAAACGGTGTAACCAACCCTACGTTTTATTTAATGACTATGACACAGTACAATTCAACAACAAGCCGAATCAGCCGCCATGGAATCTTGATTCGGCACGTCGCTCATGTCGACGCCTGCCTTAATATTAAATAAATAAATATTTGGATGTTAACTACCACCACGCTAATAAGCTGTACATGCAATTTATGTTTTTTTTAAACGCAACGTTGACTGCCGTGCCGAATTCTATCGGATCTACAGAAAGTTGGTTCAATAAATTATCGCAACATAATGAAGCGTCATACCAATGTTTCCTGTCAGTCTTTATACCTTTATGCATTTGCTAGTCGCCGATAAAATTAAGTAGCAACTTAAAATCGCTAAACTAGGCGTTAGGCTTGTCGCCTGTTAGTGCTTCTGTGCCATAGTAGTGCCTTACGAAGAGTGAAATGTTAACCCCTATTGCCATAGTGCCTATACTAGTTATGGAAGTAAAACGCATACAAGATCTTACCAAACCATTTCATCATAAAATAAGTACATTTTGAAAAATTGCTTAAACCTGACAAAAACTTGTGTGATCACCTTTTACTGCGACAAAAAATGGTTAATAATTTACATTTTGTGAATGAATTTTTGATGTTTTTGTTAGTAAAATATTTTAAAATTCTTCTTCATGAATATTGTGATACCAATGAACCAAGTGATACACTTTGTAGGTAATTTTTTCAAGACCTATGGTTATTGAGTGACATTAAATTTTCATTAGTTTTGTAATGGGACTGTTGGCTGTTGTGGTTAACATTTACTCCAGATAGACGACGACGAATAAATACGGGAATACGACCTTCGAATAGCGACAAATTAGTTCGAATAGCGATCACTTTGGAACTCTGTATTAAATTAAGCAAAATATCTACAAAAGCCAGAGTTCTCATTCGCTGAAAATAAAAATAGTCACCGAACTATGTACAAAAGTGTTGCCATATTTTGAATACATATCAATTTTACTAACATTCCTCCTATAAGAAAATGCATTTGACACTTTTGCCACAGTTTTATGTTAAAATAAAATAAGTAAAATGTGACTCGATATTTACATTAAACCAATATCAATTCTATATTTGACTGTTGAAAAAGAAATCATCCACATAAAAGATAAAAACTGACTTTAATTAAATATACTCATAATCATTTTTAACACGTTTTATATGTGTGATTTGATTGTCATTGGTGTAGATATTACCATAAACAAGTTACACGAAGTTCCAAGGATTTGATAAAGTTGTAAGTTTAGTTTGTAAGATATTGCGAGGAAAAAAAACAAAAAAGACTTACTTTTTAGGTTAGCGCTTAGAAGTATGTATTTTTAATACCAGTGTCTGTCTTGGCTTATTTATTACACAGGTTTGTTTCATTCATAAATATTGTGAAATATAAAAACTTTGAAATGTATATTCGTTTTAGATTTCACATTTTATGAAGTACAAAAGCTACACCATAAGAACACAATCGTTTTATTAATCTAAATCAACCCCCAATTGAAGAATGCTGAAATAGACCTAAAATGAAAATACATTTTAACTTACAGTACATAGTTTTACAATCGGGGGTTGGTACATGTTTTGTTTTGGAATAAAATATATTAAAATCAAAATGTTACTTTCAAGATTTCAAAATTTAAGAAAGCATTTATTTATCTCATTGTTATAGTAGAAATTTTAATTGTTAATTCTTTAATTAATTGGTTAGTAATTTTATCTTTAAATACTTAAAATTAACCACATTTCGACTGAGGATATTTTAGGATCTTGCCAAATTGTATTAAAAATCTTGCAATAAACTAATCGACTTGTAAAACATCAAATAGCAAAAAATTACAAAAAATAAAAAAAAAGAGTTTACTTTTCGAATTGTTTATTGCATTCAAACGTAACTAGGCAAATTTTAGCGTTAGTTAATTAATTTTCGAGAGTAGTCGATGTTTTAAAGCTACCTTTTTTTTCTTGCTGCACTAAAGGAACTTCTCAAGACAGCCTACTCTATCCTTGTAAGTATAACGTCATATTGAGAATCTGAACGCGCTTTATCTTAAGCTCATAAAGGCTGTCGCACACTTATGAACTCTGCGAATCGGGAACACATTGTCTCCTCTCTCGCAACTTGCTTCGTGATGTATTTGCCATAGTCAGAATTAGAGATGTAAAATGACTGAATCTGGCCAGTCACGATGGTCAAATATGACCTGTCATTTACAGATTAGATTAGACAGGAATGTTTCGAGTCAAATTTGACCGTATTTGACCATAAATGACCGGTCAGATTTAGGCATTTTAGATCTAGTCAAAATACGCTACAGAGGTGAGGAAATAAGACGCACGGTTTTGATATCAATACCGATTCGGTAATTGCTTTTAAGGTGTGCGACAACCCTAAAATTACATACAGACAAAGCGTGTTCACGTCTGTCACAAAATTATTTCTTTGTTTTTGACCTTTTTACGACAGACACCATGGGAACATTATAGTTAAGGCTAGTTAGTGTTCGATAGCTAGAAAAGTAAACGTGGAATTGATTGTAAAATGTTTTTGTTGTATGTGTGATACTCAGAAAATCATTATGTGCGTGTTATGTTAGAGTAGTTGATTTGTAGATGAGTTTGTAACGTATTTTTGCTGTAATTTTAGTATACTTTGACATTTTTGACACTACATGTTATTTTATTTGTAAATTGTAAGCATTTGTTTGCTTTCAGCCAGGATTTTTTATTAAACCTAAGTGCTATGCATGCTTAGCAGTTCATAGTATATGCTATATACAATATAATGTAAGACAATTATATATGTATTTGTTGTACTTACTTATTTGTTAGTTTGTATGATCTTTGCTTTGTTTTTCACCATGTCATATGGCACGCTTTCAAATGTTTACAATGATGTTCTTCTAATATCAGTTGTATTTGTGGAAGTCTATATGATAAAAAAAAGTTTTAATAAGGTTTACAGGCAAATTTGTACCGTTAAAACTCACACGTCTCGTACAAATGTCGCTACCTAACAAAATTTCGCATTAAAACTGTAACAGGTCGATCACATAGGCTTCCAAAGCTAGTATGTAGTGAACATTCTGTATAATACATGAGAACCGCTGTAACATTTGGCAGTAACAATGTTCCTGGCAGTTGGTGGTGGATAGTATTACAAACGACTCCAAGAGGCTCAGACGTCGATCATGTGATTTAGAGCGTTCCACTAAAGATAGCTCTCGCTTTTCAATTTGTAAAAAACGAAAACTACTATAGAAGCTCTTTGGTGATCTGGTTCTTTAATAGTTATATACGTAGATCTTTTTATATATCAAATAAACCTTTTCCATAAAATCAATGTTGGTGTATTTTTTTAACATGGGTTTACTAATCAATAGATACTAACCGATCCCTTTAACATCAGGAAACATTAGAAAAATAAATAGTAACAGAACAGAGCCATAGAG
This sequence comes from Anania hortulata, assembly GCA_963576865.1. Classification (NCBI taxonomy): domain Eukaryota; kingdom Metazoa; phylum Arthropoda; class Insecta; order Lepidoptera; family Crambidae; genus Anania; species Anania hortulata. Next base: position 8,922,062 of record OY756400.1, read on the forward strand.
TGAATATTCAAAATAAAAATCTCTGAATTACCAACGGTGAAGGGTGAACCTAGTTGAAAAGTACAATGACTGCTTCTGCTTAATCTCACTCTGGCTATCTAATACGGAGAGGTCGAACCAACGGGAAAACATAAAACAATTTAACAAAACAAATTAACAAAGAGGAATATCGAAAGTGCTGCCATCTCAAGTTACAATGTGCACATGTAAGTATTTTAGATTCTTGATTTATTTCACTTTTCATTTTGCTTTATCTTATTTTGAATGAACTGTTTGGCATGTGTAGTATGTATGAAATTTGATTTTAGCACTTTTCACTTGCATGTAAAAGTCCACAAACTAAACTAGAGGAATCAACTAATCATTTGTTACTAGAATTGATACTGACTATGTAATATCCTCTAATTTATGTTAATATTTATTGTTGTTTATCAAATAGCTACTTATACACTGTTTTCATAGAAGATTAGTGTTGTATTCAAAGAAAATGTTGTACTTACTAACTCTTCTAAAATTTTAAACAGTGTGTAACAAACGAATCATTTCATATATTATCAATATTATGTACTAAGACTGCGCTTTTGATGTGATTTATTTTCTGGCACCTCTGATAAGTTCCAGTTTTAAAATTCATACATAAAAACGTAAGTTAAAAAAACAAGTGAACGTCAAAAGTGTTATCCGAACGCAACGCAATTATTAAACTAAATAGCATCAAAAGCCCAGTTCTAATATGTCTATGTATTGTCACTGCACGCACACATGTCCACACTAACGCGCCTATGTTTTCATTCACATAGGTTGTTTTCTTCCTTACACAGACTTCAGTCCAGAGGAGTGGGGGCCGGAATATCCCTTGAGTACTTCTTCAAGATATACGATACCTATGCCGACGTTGTATAGTACTGAAGGTGAGTAAACTAATATTGTTTTAATTATTCAGTCTATGTTGTTTCTCTGTACGGTAAACACGCCCCTTTTCTTCATTCGTACCTTGCCCTGTTAGAATTGTTTCTTTCTTATTTTTACCTTCTATTTAACTAGACATTATATGAATATCATTATTTAAAATCCGCTTAATACCATAGTCGGCCTATAAGCAATAGTAGTAATCTAGCTAGACTTTCTTCTAAATTCAGAACTCCATTGCTTTACCCAACGGAACCAACATTTTCTTTTGAAATAATCTATACTAAAAAAAAACTATTTAAAGCGTTAACATTACCAGACAGACTAGTTCTTGTGTGTGTCTACTGAAATGAAATAAATTTACGATTAAATAAGTTTGCCCTCTCAATCCAGGATACAAATTCAAGAAGCCGAGTATAATAGAGCTGGTTCTGTACAATATGGCGGCGCTACTGGGTGGCGTGGCGGCCGGCTACGACGTCAGAGTTTCAAATGTCAGTCCGCTACATCCGACGTTGCAACCACATAGGTAACGTAACATTCAGTATTGGTGCACTATAATAATTCGGGATTCACTATAATATAAGGGAGTCGGGAATATTGGTGGCGTGAAAAAGCGCTACAGTCAAGCAGTTCAGTGGCGCCACTGTATCACGACAGTGGCGCCGCGCTGCAACTGCGTCTTAGGCACAAATCTGTTTTAATATTTTTAAATTCCATATGACTTAAATTATATACAAATACGTGACCTGATACACCTAATAAGACGTTAGATTTTTCTACTAACCATAATTAAATCACTAAAAAGTTGTAAAAATATACAAATCAGAACGTCGCTCGCTGCTCTGTGTGTCGTCTTCTATAGACTTCAGTACAGTACAAACACTGGCGTCGCGCTAGTGTCCTGCCACTGTGTGGCCAAGGCTTAAGTCCGCGGCGCGACTGTGCCACTTTTTCACACCACTAATTATTTTAAGGCCTCTTACCCTGGAAACCAACAGGGTTTCCTCATTCATTCTAAATTGTCATGTGTATAGTTAACTAATAATTGAAATTTTATATATTATCTTGACCATATGATTATTGTACGCACAATTTAATTTACAATTTTTGTAATAATATAACATTAAAATGATTTAAATGATAGGTCATTGAGGGAGGACTATGTTCAGCAGTGGACGTCCTAAGGGTGAAATGATGATGATGATGATGATGATAACAACATTGAAATAAACATAGCCTTAGGTAGAAAACGACCCATATTCCTTCGCTATCTCTATCCGGAGAATTTGGGTATCTTATTAGAAAAGAAATCGCCCGGATAGCGTTGACATGAGCGTTTGATTCTACGACTGTCGATTTATTTAAGTGTGTTATTGTTTAAAAAATAACTAGTATTTAAGTCTGATATAAATTTTAGGGGTGAAGTGGAATCAGAACCGTTGAGCTCCACGCTATACGAGGGGTACGGCTTCGCTCACAACACATACCATGGACCGACGAGGCACCTGCGCGCGCCTCTCAACGCCATTACTGGTTCTCCTGTGAGTATACTCACACTGCGTACATACAATATTTAGCTCGCTGAGTCTTCGTACTAACCCAAATTAGCTTACGCATACGATTAGTTAATATAACCGGCCAAGTGCGAGTCGGACTCGCGCACCGAGTGTTCCGTACAAACCTGTAGGTACCTATATAAGTTAAAGTTCACCCATCACGACAATCGAGTCATAGTTATGGTATTTTTATTGCAAAATGAAATCCATAACATTACGGAAGTCAAATTGCGGCTTATGATTTACGACGTATTTAAAAAAAGTAGTTTTTTACTAGATCTCGTTCAAACCAATTTTCGGTGGAAGTTTGCATGGTAATGTACAGCATATATTTTTTTTTAGTTTTATCAGTTACAAGGAGACACACATTTTACCACTTTTGAAGTGTCTCTCGCCCAAACTATTCAGTTTAGAATAAAAATGATATTAGAAACCTGAATATAATTATTGAAGACCTCTATCCCTATCTATATACCCGACACGTATGGGTTTGATGAAAATTTTTTTAAAGTTTCAGTTTAAGTAAATACCCCCAAAATTTATTGTTTTTTTTTCTATTTTTGTGTAAAAATCTTAATGCCGTTCACAAAACACATCTACTTACCAAGTTCCAACAATATAGTTCGTATAGTTTCGGAAAAAAGTGGCTGTGACATACGGACGGACAGACAGACAGACATGACGAATCCATAAAAGTTCCGTTTTTTGCCATTTGGCTACGGAACCCGATTGCCATGACCTCAAAGAGAAGAAATAACATTATCGTGTTAATTGTAACTTGTCTGGTACATTGGTACCAGGGCCCCGATCGCGCTAATAAAATCGAACCATTACCACACCACTTCCGTTACGTTTGACAAATTTGGTATCGCGCTAAAAAAGTTCGTGCCATTTCCAATCCACTTCCCAATCGTTACCGCTGTCAGATGTCAATGAATGAATGGTTTGAAAAAAGCAACTTTTTATCAACCAAAGTTCAAACGTTTGAGTAAATTTACCTATTCTGATCAAAAAAACACCTCATTTACGTCAATTTTTGGAAACATTTGACTAATTAGACGTTTAAATGCCTTACAAACTGCATAAACTAGTGTAAATAAAAAGTGTAATGTTGTGTTGTGTGTGATGCCGATAACACTCCCATGGGATTTTTGGAAAACTTTTTCACCACCTTTTTACTTTGAATTGATCTCACTAAAAAGAAAATAGTGTTAACCCAGTGATTACAGTAATAAAAAATTGTAAATAAACAGTAAATATTAGATAATTTAAGAATACAATAATCAGTTGTTTTTATTCCAAATTTCTTCTTAACATATCTTAAAATCCAAATCAGAATACTGGAATACATCATAATCTATAACACCAAAAATATTTACAAGATATAGTCATTAAAAGATGTAAATACCTAATTAACCTAAAATAGTTATTTTAGAAAGTCTTCCGTTACCTTATTTACCACACCTATTTTAGTTCCTACAGAATAGTCAAAAGTAGCTCTGTTTCTGTAATGTTAATGTAAAATGTTTAATTAGAACCACCGGTCAACAATGAGGTTTTTGTTGTGATAAAAAAATTAAGATGATGATAACTTTATTCTGTGAAATTATAGAGACAGTCATGATGGGCTATGTAGTGTTAATATTACATTATTATTTTAATTAATGATGCAATATCTCTCTTAAATACATACTACTAATGAAGAATTCAGTAATTTACCTAGCTGCGGCAGAAATCTTAAACAATTATTAACATTTCAGATGTTTAGTTGTATTAATGCAATAAATTGTTGAGAAATATAGATAGATGCCAATACAGGCTATACTAAATTGAAGATACAATGAAAAGAGTCAGTTTATTCTGCACACTAAAATTAAACTTGCTTGTAAAACAAAAAACCTATAATATCTAGATAGAGTTAAGACTAGAGTTGAAATAGCATTCAAGATAAAGCTTATAACTTGTTATGCTTACTTACTATTATAGCATCATTAAAAAGTTGGGGAATTACACCTACAATAACAATGATTCAAAATTAAAATAGGCAAGTAAAATGAGAACATAAGGAAAAAACAGTATAGATATATAAATAATAACAAGTTTCTATGGAAAACAAAGAACTTTATTTTATTAAACCTATGCTTTATACATAATTTAAGTTTCATAAACAAACCAAAGATTAAAGCTTCTTTGCTCTGTTTGCTCACACTAAGTCGGTACACCATTACACATTTTTACTTCTTGAATTAAGGGAGTCTCCTGAGTCCTGCTGATGAGTTTTCTTCAGATAGGTAAGGTTTTTTAGTATAGCTAGGTCAGCAATAGAAGCTAATCCTTTTAATTATTGTTCTACTTTTCTTAAGGGGCGATAAACATATGTTTTACCGCCGTGGTAACACTGTCCTGCCAGTATCTCGTGAGCAGCGTTTGCATCATGTTTTATGTTTTAATTAATATTAATTTAATTAATGATAAAAACTATAAAACAAACAGCTGACTAAAAGCTGCACAGATTAGACGACAGAGTATGTCCAAGGAAAGCTGTCATTAAATGCCATTTAGATTTTTTTTGCGTCACAAGACTAGTGCGGCTAGTAACAAATTGCTTAATCGAGTGTCGATTATGCTCAAATCACAGATATTACTAAAAATACTAGGTGTGCCGGCCCTACAGAAATAAAGTTCTATCGAATGGTAACGATTCAATTATGATTAAACTAATGACATTTGCGCAATACGGATTTTGTTTCCAGCTGCATTGTTATTGAATCGTAGCCATGTTCGAATTAGATACGTTTCACGTTCGAACCGCTTCCGCAAAAATTTGCGTGATCGGGGCCCAGGAAGGAATTTGTCCCAGGCTCCAGCCGAGCATTTTTAAATGCTAGAACAAAGCCCAAATTTTTAACAGACATTGGCCATAGCCAAATAATATATGCCATGAGAGAAATTTTATTACCAGAAGCAACTTTTACAGTGGCACCAAAAATATCTAACCCGTTGGGAAAAAACTATTCAAAACAGCATCCGATTCGAATTCGGGTTACACTTTGATTACAAGTTGCATTTACGATCAGCGATTTCTGTACTGGAGGATTCGGGCAGGGAGGCAGGCGAATTAGTGGCGTGAAAAGCGCTACAGTCGAGCAATGTAGTAGCGCCACTGTAGCGCGACTGTGGCGGCGCGCTGCAGCTGCGCTTTTATACTGGGTGTACAAAAGAATAGGACACTCCTTAAATACACGTGATCAGCTGCTCGTATGCATCAACTTTTTCTATGGAAGCAACACCAAATCGTAAAAAAAAAAATGGATGCATACAAACGCGTAGCATGCGTTCCAAACATAATGCGCTATCTCGAAGATAATGTATAGAGCACCTGAAAAAAAAGCCCGATTCGATGGTTGCTTCCATAGTAAAAGTTGATCACGTGGTTTTAAGGAGTGTCCTATTCTTTTGTACACCATCTTAGTTAGTTTAGCTGGGCTTTTTCCGCACTTAGCCTCATGATTGTACTGTATGAAAGTTTCCAAACGGGGTAAACTTATTTCCTCCAGATCCCTAGCCTCCAGTCCGAAGAGCAGAAGCCGATCCGCTTCACGGACTCCCCGGGCCACTACGCGCAGGCGCACGGGCAGGGGCACGGGCAGGGGCACGGGCAGGCGCACGGGCAGGGGCACGGGCAGGCGCACGGGCACGCGCGCGCGTCGCCCTCGTCCGGCTACGCGCAGTCGGCGCCGCCGCTGTCGGGCACGTCGGGGCTGGGCACGTCGGCGCTGGGCACCGCCTACACCGGCACGCCCACGCAGCCCTCGCCCTCGCGCCGCACCTCCTCCACCTCCGACCACCTCGCCGACCTCTACCACAACTACAGGGAGAACTTCCAGCCCTCGCCCTCGCAGGTTACATCTTGAACATCGTTTCGGCCTCCCCCGTTGACTTTCTGATTGGCCGGTGGGTAGCGGCCTGCGTCCGGCGTCTTCCTGCGACCTTTGCCAGCCCCCATAGCATGACCACCAAAATACGATACGATATGATATGATAGAGCGATTTATCGACATCAACGGTATTTTTTTTTAAAATACGGGAGATTTAACGCGATGTTGAATTTTCATCGTAACAGCGATCATAACATGTGACGTCTCCAGAACGGCGATTCAACATGCCGGTTATATTTATCATATTTTGGGGGCAGATCGTCCTAACCTTTACCAGGTTAGATCTTACATCTTATTATAGTCCCGGAACCTTCGTAGCCGAGTAGCGAGAATAGATAGAAAGACACTTAGTTGCACAAAAAAAAACATTAAAGGGCATTACGAACAAGATACTGTTATGTACAATAAAGCGGCCTTATTCCAAAAAGCGATCTCTTCCAGACAACCTTTGGGCAGAAGAAATTAGTGGCGAGCTTACCGAACTTGGTGTCCCTATCTCTGAGTTCCCGGGTTCGATTCCCGGTCGATCGATGTAGTAAAATAACTTTTCCTTATTGTCTCGGGTCTGGGTGTTGTGGTACCGTCGTTGTTACTAGTTTCTTAACACAAGTGCTTAAGCTACTTATCGTAGGATCAGAGCAATGAGTGTGATGTTGTCCAATATTTATTTAATTATTATTACTTCTTACTTTTTTACTATAGTCTTTTTAAGATAAGAAGGGTATTGTGACGGTTCACTATTGACACTTATAGTCATGTGACCTAACGAAAACCAATCGATTCTTTATTGAAAATCGAGAAAGTTATTATGCCATTCATTGTTTTATTTCCATCACGTTATGTTTTTCGAAGCCGCCTCCTGCTTTTATAACAGCTCTCTTCCATAAAAGTATTCTATCAATGATTACAGGACCGGGACTTCTACTACCGCAGCGAGCCGTACTCGTACGACCGGACGGCCGACTACGTCGTCAAACACCCCCCGTACTACGGGTACGACGAGTGCTCGTTCGAGTACCGGGACCCGACGCCCGACTACCGGCCCCCGACGACCCAGTACCTCGCCCACAGGCGGACGCCCTCGAACTCCTCCGCCTCGAACTCCCACCCCGAGGAGTTCTCCCCGTCGAGGCAGTTCCGGCCGCCGAAGGAACGGCGAGACGAGTACCGCACGGCCAAAGCCGAGTACCCGAAAAAGACGACCGACTACTCCCTCCCGCGCGACTTCTACCGACAGGAGTCGCAGGAGGTCGAGCGGCCGGCCGACCTCGGGCTCGAGCTCGCGCCGACGAAGCTGCGCTCGAGCCTCAAGAAGTACAAGTCGAGCGCCTCGGGGGGCAGCTCGGGCGGCGGCACGCCCCCCAACCCCACGCCGCCCGACAGCCTGACGAGCGAGACCGACTCGTCGTACGTGTCCGCGCGCGACGCGTCCGGCGGGTCCGCGTCGCGCGTGCGCTTCAGCCCCGAGGCGCTGGAGGGCGCGCCCTCGCGGCACTCGTAGCGAAGGCTGACGAAGTTCGACGACTACCTCGTCTGATCGCCGAGCGGACTGTGCCTCCGCTTGCGGGTGGTGCGTGGAACGCTTCGGCTTTGGCTACTGTTTATTGAGGTGAGAGACGGATTTTTAATTCAACGTCTAAAACGAAGTTGTGTTGTAGCGATTGCAAAAGAATTTAGTGTCGGTTTTGCAAAACGATTAAAATTTACCAATGAAGTATACAAAATTGCACACGTATTAATATTTTGTTAGTAAAAAATCTTTTATTATTGAATTTTTTAGAATTGTACAATTTTTTGTAAAAGAAAATACCTAGGTATCAGTCATTTTACTAATCAAAAAGAAACAGATTGGCTGTATGAAACGATTGTTTTCATTTTTTATTTTGAATAAAAAGTCCGACTTTCTATAGTGAAATCGTTGCGGTTCGAGTCGTAATTGTTACCGATTTGTCAATATGTGTAGGAATTTTGAGTTTTTTTATTATCGCCCGGCGTGCGATGGCCATATCACCATCGGTAGTAAGAGGAACTGCAATAAGCTATGTATAAATGCGATTGTGTTCATTATTTAATGTAGTTTTGTAGACCCATTGTACATTATGTATATTATATCGACATACACTTAATGTGAAGTATGAATATCGGTCGGTATGTATAGAAAGTGCGCGTTGACAGACAATACAGTGCCTATGACTTGAGTTTAAAACCGTAATTTTAAATTATTTTATTCAGTTGTATGATATATTGTAATTATTCTGACCATATTAAAATGTTTGTTGTTGAAATAAATCATGACACACCCAATTAAATATTGCAAATTTTTTTAACACTGATCTATAATAATAAATTCTAAGTAAATTTACAGACACAAACTGCTTACCTCGTGTACAAAATGTAAATATTGCAATAAACAAAAGCTTATTTTATATTATACCCAGCATTTATTTTTGTTACAACATGAAATTAATATTTGTTTTTATTTTGTTGAATTATAAATAGTACAAATGTATTTTTAAGAATGTTTTACGAACTGTGGTTAAGATGAGAAATTATTTTTAACTTTGACGTAAATATAACTTGTATATTACAACTAACAAGTAATATATTATGTATATCGAGTAAATAATGAGTTATATGCATTTTGTACAAATAAAGATCAAATGTTAGATATTTTTTACTAAAATATCAGTAATTATAGTTAGATGTAGAAAAGAGCAGCTTTTGTATCCACCAGTGAATATCGTAAAACTAGGTATAATTATTTCTGCTAGTCGGATTATTGCATGTGGCATGTCCAACTATGTATGATATTGTATTCGATATTATGCCTTTTCACTCAAAACACTGGATTACTTTGTAACAACTACTCTATGACTGTATCGAGTCTCATTTCTTTTATTTTGTGTTAAAGGCCTATGTAATACTGGGAAAATATTTAAATATCTCACATTTAGCATAAAAAGTAATGTAAGATCTATATCGAAAAATTAATTATAATATTAGCTTTGATATTATTAGCTGAAACCAGTGCCTAATGGAAAGGTTTTTGAGATACGTCACGGAAAAGAAGTTTTGAGAGATTTGTAAATCATTATTTATTATGTGAATGTTTTATTAGAGGCCAGTATCTCGTTTTTTTTAATTTCTAAAATATTTGTGCAATAAGTGGAATAATTTTGCGTCCATAATTTTTATTTTATATCTTTATTTTATGTATTGTCGTCGTTTTAATATAACAGTATTTCTTACAGTATTTGAGAATCATAACTACTATTTTATTATTGTAATGTACATGACTATTTAAAATTAAAACATATTGTATGTATATTATTATTGTGCTGTGTAGTTTATAATTTACTAAGTTAGCTTGAATCAGTGCCAATATCCAGTGTTTTACATAATATTGATGTTACTTTGAACTTGATCCCAAGCATTTTGTTTTTAGTACAAACCAAAACCCAACCAAATTATTATAGGAATCTCTAATAAGTTTCAGAATCCAAGTCACAAATTGTCTTTAGAGTCAATGAATTTTATTCAATATATTTTGTAAATATGGATCGAGATTCACGGCGCGATTACTTAAAACTCTAGTCTTGAAATTTTTATTTAATTTTAATACCTGGCTAGTATTCGACTGGTTAACGAACGAATGACGAAACGTACTTCGAATCAACTGTTGTATTTTTTTTTGTCGACGATTTTTTGGACATTCCATTTTATTATGTACCTAAAAATAACATTCCTTATTGTTTATTGTCCGAAGTGATATGTGCTCATATAAGCGTTTTTAGTCGAATGTAAAAGGTGGTTCTGTGTGCCAATAACACGAGGTGGGAGGATGCCTTACATCTGTATGTTAAATCGACAAATAAAAACTAGATTAAGCTTTTTACCAAGTCTTATTATTTCAATCCAGTTTGGATTTAGAACATTATCACACTGACAATTTGGGACCGAATTTAAATAGGCTCATAACGCCGTATATCCTTCCAAATTCTAGTGTGTGATGAGGCACTTGGACAGACCATGTGTGTTCTGTGCTCAATAAAGCACTCTCCTGATTTTTAAGCAATGAACAAAAAACTAGGTATAACTAAATAATAATGAGGTGATATTAGTGGAAAAGAAAACAATATCTTTTTATAAAACGAACAATTTATTCAATACTGAAGAGACAATCTAAAATATTAAGTATATCAGTGCAATATAAAAACATAAGTAAGTATTAATAAATGTGCTCTTATTCTCTAACAATATGACCAATTTAATCCACCTATCATCTCGATTGACAGAGTTAGTATAAAAATAACAATCAACCAACGACGATGTTTTAGCAAAATATTCATATTCCTAAAAATATAATCGATTTATGTATATAATTTAATCAAACTAAGAGCAGAAATCTTTGTGTTACCTGCTACGAATAAGTATGTAGCTTCTTTTGCAATGTAGTAATAAAAGCAACGAACCATGCTCTTAGAATAATTAAATGTTCAGTTGATATATTAAAGGCAAACAGTGCAAGGTAATAATGTGATGTTCTTTCTAGTTCATACTCTCCTAATCCCGTACCATAAGTTTGGCACAGGGCTGTATAATCTCAAAAAACCAGCGAGCGTTTTAACTACAGCTCTAAAACTTCGAGCAACTTTCATGACCCTGTTAAAAATTGTTATTTCTTACAACGAAATTGGAGCCCACCAATCATCACAAGCATTGTTAATTTACTTAACCAGCCTAATATTTAAACGTGAAGCTTTATTAGTACTTACTCGAGTCTGCTTGACTAGTCTTAAAATGCTATTGGATTCCTTCAACTTCCCCCACCCTACACAGAGCGAAAAAAAGTAAATATGAATGGACGCAAACAGTATAACAATGGTATAATTTCCTAAAAAGATCTAATGGACCAATTGGATTAACAGAAAATGTTGGAGACATATTTTTTCTTTTTTTCAATTAAATAAAAATGAAGATATAGCCCATTCAAGTTCCGCGTAACGTCACGCCTTGCGACACTTTTTAGCAAGGCGTGACGTCACGTGCTCACTTTGATAAGCTTTATCTTCGTCATTTTTTTGTTTGATTGACTAAAGACAAAATATGAGTCCAATATTTTTTGATAATCTAACTGACGGACTAAATAGAATAATCTTTTTTGACCCAGGAAACTAGCCTATTGCATGTTAATGTTATCTTTGTAATAAGCCCAAAAACGATTAAAACATTAACACAATTACACAAATTACAACGTAACATCATACTGCTATAACTATTAATCGAAGCTACTCTAACATGCATATGGGTTTTATAAATTATAGCGCGAGTAAAAGAGACAACGCTTTACAAAATTGAGGTCGTAGAACTTCATCTCTTTCATCCATGCGACAACACCATGGTTTACCATTGAACTCAAACATGCCTGTTCTTATGTATTTTTTATTTTCTACGACTTCCTATGCCCCACCATGGTCACGGGTATGTAGGACTGTGTCTGTCGTACCTGAAAACTTGTGTGTATCTCATCCAGTCGCCCTAGCATGACCACCAACAAAACACGATATTATATAGCAATTTATCGACACCAACTGCAAAAAATATAGATGTAGCCGCCATGTTGAATCGCCGTGCCGGTGACGTCACATTTATGATCGCTATTTCGATGAAAAATCAACATGGCGTCTATAACTACCTTTTTTTTAATTGACCGTTGGTATCGCTATATCATATTCATATCGTGTTTAGGGGGGCAGATCCTAAACTAATACCTAACCTGCCCAAAGTAAGGAGTCCTTAATATGGACACCTTTACGTGCCAGTTTGATCTAGGTATCAACGTACTACGTACCGCACTGGGAAAAAACTCGTTAGGGATAAGTCGAAAACTCCTATCAAGAATTAAATGATAATACATTTTGAGCAATATTTGTAATTTGCCCGAAATTATTATATAGATAGTCTTACATTTAACTAAGTAAAGGTAAATGTTTGTTCTCATTTGCTTACCAGTCACCTACCTACCTTAATAAAAAGCTAAACAACGACGGTAGTACTATTTATTATGTATTCTGTGACAACGCCTGCCTTTGACCGCATAAATACTCGTGTTAAAGTTACGGCGGTGACAAAAAATTTGGTACTCATCTGACAACTGTAGTAAGTATAGAAACGAGGTATTCTTTATATCCCATTTCATCCTACTTAGGTATTTAACGTTTTATTATATTATTTTGTTTCTTATGAAAATCGTTAGTTTTTACAATCGTGTGTTTGAATGAAGTATCGATTACCATTTATGTAATACGTTGTGTCTCTTCGACTAGCGTACTCACCACACCGTAGCGGTATTTCATGAATGCCAATAATGGGCTAGTTTCCTAATAATATCTAATTAGTCCGTCAGTTGGATTAACAGAAAATATTGGACACGTATTTTTTGTTTTCTCAATCAAACAAACATGAAGATAGAGCCCGTTAAAGTTCCGCGTAACGTCACGCCTTGCGACACTTCTTAGCAAGGTGTGACGTCATGTGCTCACTTTGATGCGCTTTAAGTTCGTAATTTTTAGTTTGATTGACAAAAGACAAAATATGGGTCTAATATTTTTTGATAATCTAAGTGACGGACTAAATAGAATAATCTTTTTTTGACCCAGGAAACCAGCCTATTGATTCCTAAATGTGTAAAAAATAAATAGTGCCCAAAGGAAACAAATAGTTACCTTAAACTTACCAAATTATAGCCACAGAAAGCCGAAGAGACACAATACATTTTACGCAGTGCCTGTAGTGCGATTATCGTGTATGCAAACTCAAAATTTATTTCGTTGCGTTATTACTAATCACTATATCCTAACTCCAAAACAAGAGGGATTTAACAAATATTATAATTTATTAATAATACCTACCACCTTACACCTACCCCTACATGATGTCTGCAGGTCTGTCTGATGTCACAACTCGCGATACAACAATAAATATTGCAGGAAGTCATTATCTGCAAAAAAGCGATTTCGAGATAATCGCATTTTTAAGTTTTTATTTATTTTTGCCATAGCTAGAAAAAATTACGTCTCGGAAAAAAAATTAAAACATCTTTAGTTAAAACCCCAAGAAAGATAGACCATTAAAAAATATTTTAAAATTATAAATAATGACTGGCGTTTTTTTAATGAATCAACTTGTTTTTATTTAATTTAGTTCAAAGTGTGTTTCTATCGTCTACTAGGCACTAAACGACATTCCTTGCCCTAAAACACAGTATGGAACTATGATTTTAATTCGTTGTGAAAACGTCAATTTGACCTAAAGTTTTTACCCTTTGGGTACGGAACCCTAAAACCGATTTCTGATAAACTGTGGAGTTAATGCGGCCTACACGCTTGACGCTGGGCTGATAACTGCAGTTAATGACATTAAGCCAATAATGACTTCTTGCAATAAGCCGACGAAATAAGAAGGTAATAGCGGCGATACATCGCATCTCATGGTACTCAAGGTTCGGTGTGATAAAGCCAATAATAATTACACTGCCAGTAGAAGCTTTAAAGAATACCAAGATCTAATATTTTCCACGCATAGATGGAAGTTAATTAAAATAATTTCTTTTTACGGCGTGCTTAATAAACAAAAATCTCTTTAAGCTTGCTATTTACGTTTTTATTATTAGTTTGTTATTTTATTCAAAACGTAGAACAATAACTAGGTTACTTATAAGCCTACCAATATACCTACAATAAACGGTCTCAAAAGAAACTTTAATGATGTACGGTCTACGTACACAATCTTCTTCCATCTAAATACATTATTTTTGATGATTTGGTTTGCAATTTAGGTAGGGAGTGTATAGAACACTACCAACATTATCTAAGAGTACTGTTGTTATAGCCTATTGTTTCACAATCACTGCAACAACGTCATACACTTAAACTGTTTTTATGACGACCTACGACCATTAAATTATATTCTGTGCCCACGATACAAAATAATAGATACAAACAGTTATTTTAATCCCGTCCTATTAAAGATTTCACTTGGAAGTGTGAGGATTACCTATTAAAGGTACTTATCTTCTCAATCCTTTGTCGGATTGCGCTGACAGATTTAACAGAGTTAGTTTAGATAAAATTACGTTAATACCTTGATGATTTTAAAGGATACCTATCTAGGTTTTTAGCAGATCTAGATTTTATCAGAATACGACATATTTGCATGACCGACCAATAAAGGCAAAGTAAAAATATGGAGGGCAAGTAGAAGGTATGTACCTACTTCGCTTTTCTCTCAGAGGTCGACGCTTACGGTACCCGTTAGGGTACAGTTAAGTAATAGAAGTCATGTGCAACATGCACTGCATTGTTTTCCTCAAGTGACTGTTAGGAAAACCTATTGAAATGTTCTAAGGTATAATCTCTACATCTACTTCGTAGTCAGTTCTATATTCGGTGTGTTACAGCGAAGTCTATTTCTTTTCTAAAATACTATTTTGTTAGAAAAAACAAACACATATACAAATAAGCACATTTATAGGAGTCTACTTGTCAAAATTCACTTAGAAGCAAGACTTGCTAAGAGAACTCTTCCGAGTGACAAATGAACTAATTAAAAAAATTGATGAAGTACTTACATGACAAAACAAACACAGGGTTCTGTAGTCACGTTAAAAGGGGTCAACAATTTAGGACCCCAATGTTAGCGTTATAATGTAACCCCCCCCCCCCCCCCCAAGTGTGTTTACGCGAGACTGAATTGTATCCGATGTCGTTTACCTTAATTTTCATGTACAGACAGACAGCAGCATGTTACGAGTGCAAGCCTCGTCTACGTCACTGCTATGTGTCACCAGTGTATATGTGTTGTGCAAGTGCAGGTGTTAAAGATTGAGCAATAGTACCAAAAGTGCATAGTTAGCAGTTTTCACCCACATGGGAACTTTTGGACAGTTTTCGAGTGCCTTTTAGCTTCAATCGCGGAAGCGACAGGACGTTAGTTAAGACCAGATCAATCGGGATCAAATTAGAATTATAATTTTGTAATTAATTTTAATAAATAAGTTAAACCTAAATTGTCTAGTTTTTAAAAATCCTACCCGACGGCCCAATTCCGTAATTGGCGCAGTCGGTAGGATAGTCGCGTCAGTGCGTGTTATCACACTTCGATCCGCCTGATAGTCACTTCGTCGGCGCGTCGACTATCCCTACGAATCTACGCAAGTGGTCGTCGGATGGAAAAGAAGAATCGTCTTCACTCAACGGCGCTCATCCAAAAATTGATGGCCCACCAGCACCCGCAGCAGCACCAGTGGCAGCACCAACGTCAATCCAGTATGCTAAGCAGCCTGCTTCTGTGAGTTATATTATAGTATTAGTTACGCATTCCTATTGGTTGCCAGTGGTCCCTTTCCTGTCTCCTGTAGAGAGTGTTATTAGTTAGTTAGGTAGATATATATTTTTTTAATAAAAAGTACATTTAGTTTTCAAGATTTTCTATCCTAGGAGAGATAGGGATATTGGGCCGAATCAGCGGCGCAGTATCAGATCTAATTCTAGATTGCTTAGATTTCATCGCGATATTGAGTTAGATAACATAGAGGAAGAAATGGCAAACGAACAGCAACAGTTTGTTCCCGCCCCAGACATGACAGACCGAATTTGGAAAGCATTAAGATTGGTACCCGAGTTTGATGGAAATTCTAACGTTTTAATTAGATTTTTAAAGATATGTGACCAACTTATTTTAACTTATGTCAATCCAGCCCCGGGAAATGAGTTAAATAACTCCGCCTTAATTAATGGCATTTTAAATAAAATCACTGGGCATGCCGCTAAAACGCTAGCAACAAATGGTATTCCCCAGGACTGGAATGGTATTAGAAATACTCTTATTAACAGCTTTTCGGATCACAGAGATGAGTCCGCTCTTTATACAGATATGTCCACGTTAACTCAAGGCTCAGACACACCCCAAGTGTTTTACGAACGTGTTCAAAATTTATTAAGTGTTATAATGACCTATGTAGAGTTGCACGAAACTATTGCAACTACAGTAGAGTCTAAACGCACCCTTTACAAAAAACTAGCCCTTCAAACTTACACTAGAGGCCTTGCCGAGCCTTTAGGCTCACGTGTTAGGTGCATGCGTCCCGAAACGTTAGAAAAGGCCCTGGAGTTTGCCCAGGAAGAACTAAATGTTTTATATCTGCAAAGTAAAGCCGGGAACCCGCCGAATTCCAAGAAATCGTTTAACAATAACGGGTTCAATTACTCACCTTTTAGTTCGCAGCATGAATCACCGATGTCTTCAAGACAGTTTAATTTCCCAGTGCCTATTAAACAATTTAGACCTACTAATTTCCCAATGATGCAACAAAGCAATTTTCCGAATAATTTCGTACCAAATATTATTTTTCCAAATAGCAATTTCAGGCCTAACGCGCTTCAAAACTTCCCTTATCAGCAAGGACTTACCAGAACTCAGCAAATGATGAGAGCCTTACCACGTTCAAACATGACTACCGGTTTCAGAATTCCTCCTCGAGGAAATCCTCAAAACTTCAGAAATTTTCCTACACCTATGAGTGGCGTTAGTCATCCAGTTGCCCGCGTACTACCGCCTTCTCCACAGAATACGCATCCACAGATAAACGTTAATGAATGCGTTAACCCCGATAACTATTACTATGACCACACTGACCTTGACTATTACCAACAGGCCTATATGACTAACCCTGAAAATTACTGTCAGACTGAAGAAGTGACAGACCAAACAGATTATGATGAACAGGAAAATTTTTGCCAGGCTCCGGATCAAACATCCCTAAAATAGAGTTAAACCTCCAAGATCAAAGGCAGTTGCCATTTATCCAAATTAACGACCCCCCGTTAAAGCTTCTTATAGATACTGGAGCCAACAAATCTTTTATTAGCCCAGAAGCGGCGAAAAATTTTTTTTCGTATTATGATCTGAAATATGACCCCTTCATTGTTACCAACATACATGCAACAACCCAGAATAACTATTCCGTGACTATTCCCTGTTTTCCCGAATTCAATGACCAAACCCCCATAAAACTTTACGTCTACAGATTTCACGAATATTTCGATGGTCTAATTGGCCTAGATCTTCTTGAAAAATGGCAATCCAAAATTGACCTTAGTGACCGCATATTACGAACGCAATACGCAGAAAATCCCATTTTAATGTACAAATCTGGCACTATTAATTCATTTGAGACAATTATTCCCGCACAATCAACGCAACTAGTTAAAGTTCCAACTACGATTTTTCAAGGCGATATTTCCATAGAATCCCAAATTATGTGCAATTGTCACATCTCGGACTGTTTTTCGTCGGCACAAAATGGTCAAGCCTACATAGAAATTTTAAATCCATCCCAAAATGATATCATTTTCACTTTAACAGAACCCTTACAGGTTCATGTATTTAATGAACAAACCGACTTACCTAACATGACTCATGACTCCGAGCGTTTCCGAGAAGTTTCGTCACGCTTGCGAATGGATCATTTGAACCCTGAGGAGAAAGCCAATTTACTTTCACTGTGCAAAGAATATTCTGACATATTTCATCTTGAAGACGAACCTCTGACATTTACGAACAAAATTAAGCACCGAATTACAACGACAGACGAAATTCCCGTTCATAGTAAAACTTACAGATATCCGTTCGTACACAGGCAAGAAGTCCAGTCACAAATAAAAAAAATGCTCGACCAAGGTATTATAAGACCTTCAATTTCAGCCTGGAGTGCTCCTATCTGGATCGTCCCGAAAAAAGCAGATGCCTCCGGCAAAATTAAATGGAGACTTGTAGTTGACTTTAGAAAACTCAACGAAAAAACTGTGGACGATAAATACCCGATCCCCAACTTAATTGATATCCTAGACAAGCTAGGCAAGTGTCAATATTTTACCACCCTAGATTTAGCTAGCGGTTTTTATCAAGTCGAAATGCACCCGGACGATATTCACAAAACAGGTTTCAGTGTTGCAGACGGTAATGGACACTTTGAATTTCTACGAATGCCCATGGGCCTTAAAAATAGTCCATCTACGTTCCAGCGCGTCATGGACAACGTGCTGAGAGGCTTACAAAACGTCATTTGTGTGGTTTATCAGGACGATATTCTGATTTTTTCAACATCCCTTCAGGAACACATGATAAATCTTCGTAAAATTTTTGACAGGCTTCGTGACTCCAATTTTAAAGTCCAAATGGACAAATCCGAATTTTTAAGACATGAAACCGCGTATTTAGGACACATTATAACACCCCAAGGCGTTAAACCCAATCCCGACAAGATAGCAGCCATTTTAAAATACCCCATCCCCAAAACTACTAAGCAAATAAAAGGATTTTTAGGCCTCATAGGGTACTACCGACGCTTCATTCCCGATTTTGCTCGTTTAACAAAACCTCTCACTGCGTGCCTAAAAAAAGGATCCAAAATTACACTGACTTCTGACTATGTCCGATGTTTTGAACACTGCAAAACTTTACTCATAAATGACCCAATACTTCAATACCCAGACCTCTCCAAAGACTTCATTTTGACCACAGACGCCTCAAACGTTGCCTTAGGAGCCGTTTTATCGCAGGGTTCCATAAGCTCCGACAGACCAGTTGCCTACGCATCCAGAACTTTAAATGACAGTGAACTGAACTACTCCACAATTGAAAAAGAATTGCTTGCAATAGTTTGGGCGACAAAGTACTTTAGACCTTACTTATTTGGCCGAAAATTCAAAATTATCACGGACCATAAGCCTCTTCAATGGCTTCTCAACTTACGCGAACCAAATTCTCGTCTAACTCGATGGCGACTCAAATTGGCAGAATATAACTTCATCATCGTTTATAAAAAAGGTAAAGCGAACACCAATGCTGACGCATTGTCTCGCATTGAAATCCACAACGAGGAGTTGAACTCCGTAGTTGTTAACATCAGCGACTCTTCATCATCCCCATCAATTATTCAAATTAACGACTCGTCATCCTCGACCATCACCGCCCCTGATGACAGACCTCTGATTAGCCAATCCTCAACTGACACAGCACCAAGCCTGAGACCAATAAGCAGCCCACCACCTGAAAATAACGATGACTTACAGTTTTTACCCGATTTTGAAGAAGGCACAGCACACACCAGTGTCGAACATCCTGTACTCGAACTACCCGTATCAGAAAATCCCTTAAATAAATTCAAAAGACAATTAGTTATACGCGTTAACGCCAACCCCTGTAACGCCAAACCTAAAACAATCACACCATTCGAAACCTACAGAAAAACAACAGTCCAAATTTCTGAGAATAACTTAGAACAGGATATTATAAATATCATAAAAAATCACATTGACCCCAAACTGCGTACGGCTATCCTGGTACAACCTTTGAACAAAATGTACGACATCGTTCCTATTTTACAAAAAACCTTTAAAAGTGCTTCAGCTAACTTAATACTTGTCAAAAAAGAAATCCAAGACATTAGCGATTTTCTCAACCAACAGGATATCATGTCAAAATATCACGAAGGAAAAACGAATCACAGAGGCATAAATGAAACACATTTAGCTCTATCCCAACGATATTATTGGCCAAAACTGAAAGAAAGCATTACTAAATATATTAATCAATGTGACCTATGCAATCGTGCAAAATATGACCGCGACCCCCCACAACCTAAGTTCCAAATTGTGCCTCCACCCTCCAAGCCGTATCAAACAGCCCATGCAGATATACTCACTATAGAACAGAATAAATATCTCACGATTATCGACTCTTTTTCAAAATATGCTCAAGCATACCAACTACCAGACTGCACTGCCCCAAATATAGTTAAAACACTTTTAATATTTTCCACTCATCATGGATTTCCAATGTGTCTAGTAACAGATCAAGGTACAGAATTTGTAAACCAAGTAGTCAGCGAGTTTTTAAAATTACATAAAGTGCACCACCATAAAATAGCTGCACATGCCCCAAATGAAAACGGCATGGTAGAACGTTTCCACAGTACCCTTTTGGAACATATTCGGCTGTTAAAATTACAACACAAAAATGAACCCGTCCAAAATTTGATACCATATGCAATAATTGCATATAACAGCTCTATCCATAGCCTTACAAAATGCCGACCATTCGACCTCATAACTGGACATTTTGACCCTAGGGACCCGACCGACTTAGATTTATCGGAACGACTTTTACAACAGTATTTACAACACCGTAGCAAAATGGACACAGTTTACAAAATCATACATGACTTATCTTACGCTGAACGTACAGCAATAATGGAGCAGCGTAATTTAGACCGCGAACCTGAAACTCAATATAGCCAAGATCAAACAGTCTACGTTAAAAACCCCGCTGCTAATAGACAAAAAACTGCACCCCGTTATACCCAAGATAAAGTCATTTCTAATCTGCCTATCCACATTTACACATCCAGGAAACGAGGCCGAGTTGCCAAGACTCGACTGAAACGTGAAAAGAAAAATAAAAACGCTACATTGTTACAGGATTTTGCTCCTCATGACGAATCTGGACCGAGCACAAGCAGATCTACTGACTTTAAACACGATCCGACTTGACGACCTGTCTGACGGACCCGGAATTCTCCCATTTAAACTTGGCTCTACAAAAATCATATCCCATGACCACACTTTCCTTCAAGAAATTGACCTTGACAAAATCAAGCAACAAATCAATTTATTGCAGACCCAACTAACAGATTTATCTAATAAATTAACTAATAGAGACTTTATTCTATTTAAACATCAAATATTACATTTGTTCACTAAACTCAATAAAATTTCATTAGAGCTAGAAACTTTCGAGCCTAGAAAAGTTAAAAGAGGACTTTTTAACCCACTGGGAACATTCATTAAGAGCATATCAGGAAATCTAGACAACGATGATGCTCTGAAATTCGAAAATGCTCTTAAAATATTGCAAAAAAATGACCAAGATCTTTCTGTTAGTTTCAATAAGCATATTAGCTTATACAAAGAAATAAATCTCCAACAAACTCATATTTTAAACAACATAACCGCCAATCAAAGAAAATTAGAAAAAGCTATAATTTTGATTAGCAATGCATCTGTAACTAGCAAGGAACAGATGTTCCAATATACTCAGGTTTCGCAATTATTTAGTATACTTACTGAAAACATTCAGGAACTTTCGTTGGAAATTAGTAGATTAAGTAATATAATAGCTTTTAGTCGTACTAACGTAATGCACCATTCTATTTTATCAATCACTGATTTAACTAATATGCTAAGCCAACTTAAAAATTTATATAATCACGGCTCATTACTAAACCTAGATATTAGATATTACTATGATTTAATTACCTTAGGTTCATATTTTATTGATAGGAAAATCGTAATTGTCTTGAAATTTCCCATAATGTCCCTAGATACTTACGATCTATATAGACTTTGTCCTGTTCCTAATAAAAACTCTGAAATAATCCTTCCACCATTCCCTTTTATGGCATCCAACTCCCAGGAATTTGCGTACATGGAGGCTGAATGCCCGAAGATCGACACCTGGTACATCTGCAAGCAGCAGCTAAGCCATCAAACCCGAACACGGAGTGACTGCATCTTCAACCTCATCTATCATCAAGAAACTGGAGACTGCCATCCCACATCTATCTCGCTCCTAAAGGACGCACTTCTGGAACTCGATAGCCAACATTATATTTTATCTCTACCTCAAGAAATCAGAATACAATTATCATGCGCACAAGAAAAATACCACCTACTAAAGGGTAGCTACTTAGCAACGATTCCAAGAAATTGCAGCATTCGAACACCTGAATTCACAATTGTTAACACCGATGATAAACTTCGAGGTCAAGCTGTTGAAATAATGACATTCCCACACTCAGTCCCGATGTCAGCTAATTCAAGGAACCAGCTGCCACATTATAATTTCACAACGATTGATTTGAACCAATTGCACAATATTCAACATCAATTAGCCATGGACCCACCTGTTCAAATCAGCAACGTTGACTCATCCAGCCTGTATCACACCACGATACCTACCTACGTCATCATACTGTTAAGTGCACTTGCGTTTATTAGCCTGTCTTATTACTTGAAGCGACGAAATAATCGAAACGAAATCAAACCCTCACAATCTCAAGATGTAGAAATGATTTCTACAACATCTACTGAAGATAGAAGAGCCGCAACATTTGCTCTCAACCTTCGCAAATAGTTGCTCATCTAGGAGGGGAGGTGTTACGAGTGCAAGCCTCGTCTACGTCACTGCTATGTGTCACCAGTGTATATGTGTTGTGCAAGTGCAGGTGTTAAAGATTGAGCAATAGTACCAAAAGTGCATAGTTAGCAGTTTTCACCCACATGGGAACTTTTGGACAGTTTTCGAGTGCCTTTTAGCTTCAATCGCGGAAGCGACAGGACGTTAGTTAAGACCAGATCAATCGGGATCAAATTAGAATTATAATTTTGTAATTAATTTTAATAAATAAGTTAAACCTAAATTGTCTAGTTTTTAAAAATCCTACCCGACGGCCCAATTCCGTAATTAGCACGTCAACCTACCACAAAACGTAACATTTTCTCAATTGATTTTGTTTTGTTGTCTGCACCTAACGTTACTTTTAAGTTTTAACAAGCAAAAAAAATTACTCGTTGGCGTCATATTATTACTTATCAAGCCAATCATATTATTACAATCAATTATTTATTATAGGTTTGTTTACATTTTATTTGGTTTCTGGACCCTACTAACCCTAAAAATCGTTCTAGTTAAAATGTAAATGTAATAATGCATCTTACTAACATATTTAGATTGTGGTAACCACTTTGCGTATAGGTAAACAAAGTAATGTCTACGACCGAGATAGAGGTAAATCGCCTCAACTTCTACGCCTGCCTGATAGCGCCAATGGCAAATAAATACTTGTAAAAATTAAATAAATTATAACTACATGTGTATAGCTGTGTCCTTGACCGTTAAGATCGCTTCTCAGTTCAACGGTATTTTAAGTTACGTCTGACATTTGTTTTTGTAGTGGTTTTATCTTGCTAACTTGTTTGTAAAATTAATATGTGTAAGCTAGGCGAGTGTTGAAAGATTATCAAAAACCTACCTTACGTTTTCCTTATTATTTGAATCAATTGGAACGATTTATGTATCATAATCTATTTAATATATAAAAAATACTCTCTATTTCCCTTGGTCATCGCATCACGCGTGAACGGATGGAACAATTTCGGTAAACCTTTTTTTGTTGTGTTAGTTATTGTCAGAAGGTTCTTATAAAAAAAAAATGAAAGTTGCGCAGAAAATCCATTAGGACCATGAATAAACTAAAGACCACCGCCAGTAAGACTTTAAATAAAAAGTAAGTAGGCCTGCTAGACTTTAGAGGGTCGCACTTGTGCAGTCAGCATCAAAAGTAGCTGTTTAAAAACGATTTTTTTCAACTTCAGCCATTTACCACTAAAACACGATATGATATAGCGATTTATCGACACCAACTGTATTTTTTTTTAATATGATCGATATATTTCGATCGATTTTTTATCAAAACAGCGATCATAACATGTGACGTCACCTACACGGCGATTCAACATTTGGTGGTCATGCTAGGGAGGCTGACATCTAAATGTCACAATAACCTGACTTCTTCATTAGACTTTTGCGTAGTGATTTGGTCGGACTATTGTGGTTTGTTTTCTTGAGTTAATGGGCTAGTTTCCTAAAAAATCTAATTAGTCCGTCAGTAGATAAGAAAATTTATTAACAAAAGACAAAATATGGGTTCAATATTTTTTGATAATCTAACTGACGGACTAAATAGAATAATCTTGTTTTGACCCAGGAAACAAGCCCATTTGCTACTTTAACACAGACATTCGAACTATGAGGCAATCGAATATTATATGACCTGACATTTACAACTATCGCGATTAAAATGGATGATGTCTACAACTTTACATGAACTTAATCGCTCGAGTGGCAACAGAAAAAGTCAACCAGTTTGGAGTAGACCCTGTTGCAAACAAGTTATTATCATACCGTCTCTAAGCGAAGGTCTCTTATTGAGAACGAGAAAAATAAACACTAAAAAGTCCTTTGTTGGCTATCAATCTCTACATTTAGAAAAAATCTTTGGCAATTCCGACGTTGGGCTACCTAATCAACCCCCTAGCATGACCACCAAAACACGATATGATATAGCGATTTATCGACACTAACTGTCTTTTTTTATATCATAGATATAGCCGGCGTGTTGAATTTTTATCGAAACAGCGATCATAACATGTGACGTCACCGGCACGGGGATTCATCTATCGTATTTAACAGTTGGTGTCGATATATCGATATATCGACACCAACCATGTCACGACCATGACATTTGGTGTGTTGCCTGCCATATTTATTTATTATTACTTATATTTATACCTGCCCCCCTAGCATGACCACTAAAACGCGATATGATATGATATGATATTGCAATATATCTACACCAACTGTATAAATATGATAGATCTATATCTATAAAAAAAATCAAAACAAAAATAAAATAAAAAATCAAAATTGCCCATAGGCGCAATTTTGATTTTTTATCAAAACAGCGAACATAATATGTGACGTCACCGGCACGGCAATTTAACATGGCGGCTATATCTATCATATTTTTACAGTTTGTGTTAATATATCGCTATATCATATCATATCATATCGTGTTTTGGTGCTTATGCTACGGAGGCTGGCTGTCCCGGCGAACTTCGTACCGCCTCTTTAAATCTGTATATCATTTTTTTTGTGAATTTTTCCGATGTTTTAATAGTGATTCAGCAATTCGTGGCGGAGACAAATCCAACAAATTAAAGATTATAAAAATCGATTCAGCCGCTCTTGATTTCAATAACCCGACTTTGTTTTATATAAAGAAGATTATTGCCAACTGTTCCCGCTACTTCGTTCGCGTGGTAAGTAATTATAATATGCATGTATTTTAAGTACATATAAACCTTCCTCTTGAATCATCCTGTCTATTGTTGAAAACCGCATCAAAATCCGGAGGTATTCCTGTTATAGCACCGACCCGAATAGCACCTGCGGTATTCCCATTTTCGCAATTACCAATATTTTTCTCAGGTGCTATTCGAAGAATAAAAATAATAATAAATATCATTCCTCGAATAGCACCTAGGCTTAAGTAGCTGTTAGTGTTGGGACATTTAAACTTTTCAGGGCGTCATTATACAGATGTTAATTAAATATAATAAATTATTCTTATCGTCAAAAGCAGTATTTTCCTAATACCAGCACTGTTCTGTCTTAGCTTGTAATATGATTTTAAGTTATTTAATTTAATTCAATTGTGACCGATTTGAATTACCCACCGCAGGTGCTATTCGCTCAGGTGCTATTCGGGCCGGTGCTTTAACAAGAATACCTCAAAATCCGTTGCGTAGTTTAGAAGATCGTAGCATACAGAGACGAAAAAAGCGACTTTGTTTTCTAGGTACTATGTACTAAGATAGATGCGCAATATGTTAAATATTACATTTATAAGCGATTAATTTACTACACACGCATTGTTTTTTCACAACAGCGAGAATCGTGGGGGCAAGAAAAAGCGTATGGAGAGTGCGTTAACCTATCGCATACGACTTCCCACCCTTGTAACTTTGTAAGGAACCTCGCGATTCAAGGTCACGGTCACCAATTAATACACGTAGCTGTATTTGTCAAAACATATATGTAGGTAGGCCTAGAAGTAAGTTGATATAAATCTTTAAATGATTGTTTGCGGATTTGTGAAGCGCTAGCCGCCAGCGGCTAGAGCAACAACAACCTTCAATTGAAAAGCTAAATAATAGTTTTTTTTAAATAGATTTCATTTAATACATAAAATATATAATTCAAAGCACCTCGAACATAGCCTATTTAATTGTAATTTTATTGGTTTTCGAGCGTAATGACAAATGAATATGGTTTACACTGGGGGAAAATATTTTCCCATTGCCTGATCTTCTTGGGAATCTTATCTCTATACTAGAGAATGAAAACTCGACGGAAGCCATACCTACATTCAGGCTTCTACTGATGTTTGCGACTACTTTTAACATACAAGTACTCGGTAACGCAAGACAATGTTAGAATAATTTAAAAAATACGCAATTTGACCTTGGCAGGGTGGCGAACTTGATTGTAGGTAATTCATAGGTTAACTGAATCTGATTCATACCTTGATCAGTTTGGTAGATTATTAGTTGGGCAAAATAAATAGGGTTCATTGTCCTTCTTTCTACAATAAAAACGAGAAGGGCAAGTAACGAACGACTTCGTATTTATGAGTAGGTACAGACGAAAATTATTTGCAGACGACGCGGACGGTGCCCTTGAGAAGGGCAGCGTTCTAACATTGAGCCGGAGCGGATTGCCGGCGTCGGTTGTCTGGCTCGGTTCTCTCTCCTTTTTTGCGAAATCTTATCTCAATTTAGCTCTAACATGGGAAACTAGTACCTACCTAAACGTTAGCCCTGGCGGATATTGAGGTTTAGTTTTAACGAAGATAATTATCAGTGCAATAGACCGCGTTATCTACGATTACATGCATGAGGCATCGATTCAATAAGCTGCGATTGTTGCAGTACCTAAATGGCATGAAATGTCAATCATTATGGCTAATAATGACTTAATACATATTTTCGAACAACAAAAATTTTCTAAACGCGAGTTTGTCCCGCCTGGTAGGTACTCTTTACATGACGGATAACAAGACAAGATCGCTTTTAGCGACAAGACCGCTTTAATTGCGCACTCATGAATGACTATCAACTTTTACTTTGACTACATACTTTGTATGGTGTGCAATAGTAATTAAAATTACCTACGATGATCTTATTAAAAAACTATAGTATTGTTACTTACCATGTCACGGCGTATACATACTTACTTTCTACTTTCACTCCTAAAACTGTAATTTGTCTCAAGTAAGAGGCACGGAGGCATCAAATAGGTACTTAATTACAGAGGGCACCTAGTGCTTTAGTCTAAATTTGTGGCAGTCTCGATTATCACTTTTAATTAAAAACTAGTTCAGAGGTTGGCATTTTGGACCACTTTACTGACATACACGAATTATCTTATCAGTTTCCTATGTATCCTACGGATGCGCATAAGATAATAGTTGTTTTTGTAACTGGGTATTGTTCACACAGTTAAACTTTACATTTTCTTTTATCAGTTAAACTACATATACTACACTAATGGACTGACTCAAAATCTTATAATTAGGAGATTAAAGCTATCTCTAACTCGTCTATGACGACGTCAAAAATAAATAAGTATAAAAAATTTGTAACAAGATTTTTGTATCATCTAGCGGGCCTGACTTGTTATTGCGCCAAAAATAATATTGAATAACTAGTGACCGGAAAAAAACAATAACGACAGCTATAAACCCTGAGGTAACATAAACAAATAAAAACGTATTTTTGTTCGTTCACTACACAACATGCAATACTAAAGCAGTTTTACACAGCTGACCTGCCGCCTCAGACAATACACACAAGTAAATATTATGTACATGTTAAACTACTGCCACAAATAATTATATTATGGATTATTACGTATAATTTATGTAAGTAAATAAGGACACAACAGGGTGGGGAATAAGTATATAGAAAAAAATAGAGAAATATACAATAAAATCTATTTAAACATGAAATTTATTAAAGATTAAAAAACATACAATGCTTTGATTTACACAAAATAAAATACCTGGAGGGTTATGGTGGGAGCAGGGGCACGCTGCTAGCAGAGGCGGGGCGCGCCCTGCTCCCACGAGAGATACATAGTGCGACAGGTCCATACATAGTCCAATAATATAATACCATATCATACGATAAAGTGGATACACATATATGATACTGTCAAGCCAACTAAACTCACAGATAGTCATGTCGCTCTCTCGCGAATATAAAACTATGTTAAATCTTACAAAAATACTTATGCGACTAATTTAAAATGCATAGGATCTCGCTTCTCGACTACAAAAATATTTTGAGATTGGAATGAAATCTTTCTTTTTAAGCTTTCGGCCTGGGAACAATCACAAATAAGACGGCGTTTTGAACGTCCGTTCACATCCTAATTATTTCTTTTCTGTGTCTTAAAGCTAACAGATAGAACCTGTCCATTGAGCGTGTATCCATTGAGCGCCTGAATGGCCATAGCAGCCTCATCGTATTCACGCATATTAACAAAAGCAAAACCCTTGTTTTTCTTTGTTTCTGGATCCTTGATCACCTTTATGGAGTCAATTGCACCATAAGGGCCAAAAAGTTGCCATAATGCCAGTTCCTCAGTGTCCTCACCAATGTTGTATACATACACTGTGGTCTGATGTGGCGCAGGCGGCGCGCCGAGCAAGGGCACGGGGCTGGCCGGCGCGCCCAAGAGCGGCAGTGGGGTGTGGTTGGTGGCAGCCATGGGGTTGAAGCGCTGCTGGCCCTTGTTGATGAACGGGAGTGCCTTGCCTGGGGATGGCAAGAGCGGTGGTGGCGAGGCTTGCGGAAAGCCAGGTGCGAATGCGGCCGGCCGCGTTCCAAACGCTGCACTCAAGTTCGTACCGTTGAAAGCGGCTGGGGTCGTCCCGTTGAACACCGCCGTCGCGCCGTTGTACGCCAGCGGGGTCGCGCCGACCCCGACCCTCGGGGTCGGCCGTGGCGCGTTCTTATTCGCACTGGGCTTGTTCGCGAACTTCACGACTATCGCGCCGGCACCCGGTATCGGCGTCTGCCCGTTCATATGTTTTATCGCCTCCTCAGCCTGCGGTCGGTTTTCGAAGCATACGAAACCGATCCCTTGCGACACGCGACTATTTGTAATGTTTCCAAACTGACTAAACAAGGCATTCAGACGCTCTAGCGTCATATCAGGAGGTAGATTACTTATGTAGAGGTTTGATTCGGTATCGGGCTTGTGGCTGACCTTGTTTTCAGGATTGAGCAGGGCGAATGACACTTTTAGAGTCTTTCCTTGCATAAGAAGGCCGTTGAACGCTGTCCGAGCCTTCTCGGCATCCTCGTGTTTTTCGTATTCGACGAATCCATAACCTCTGTTCGCTATTAGCTTGCAACTTTCGATCTTGCCCATTGCGGAGAACAAAGCGTACATCATGTCCCTTGTCATCAACTCCGGAATATAATTGACCATGAGTTTGGTCGGTGACACATTGGAATTAGCGTCGCCGCCGCCATTCTCCATTTCGTTTTTTATCATTGTTCTTCAATGTAAAACTACACTACGGAAACAAAAATACTAATGAAACTCGCACTGTAAATAGTTGATTATTTCATTTGCGACATGGATAATGAACAAAGAATGAACACAAAAAACAGTCACGAAAACGCCAACCAACGCCGGTTCACAAGTTCATCATCACACGACAAGTTTGTTTTTGGAATGTTACCAGGATTTTGATTTGTTGTAAATTGATATAAAGTTTCGTAGATACAACTTATTCAGGGTTTCCTTTTACTTTCACAAATTAAACAAATATTACTGAGAAATGTAAAGTACACGTGCCTGATTTATTTGGTGGCTGTCAAAATTTCTTTAATTTTATAAATTTTTGTTCGCGTGGCATTTTTAAAAGTTTGTCTAATATTGTCTATGGTACTAATAAAAACAGTCCTCGGAAAATAGGGATGTTCTTTGTGTGCTTTGTATAACCGAACTAAAGCCGAAAGCCAAAGACGAACTTGTCTTTGATTTAAGAAAAAAAAAGAATCATAGGCTGCTGTCAAATTAATTAGCGCTGTGACTGTGGCCACTGTTTCAATGAACAATGGAACTTTTTAAAGAAAAAAACACAGTGGCTAAAAAAATTAATATTTATATAGAATGAGGGAATAGTTGAAATGTTTTAAAAAGTTTCGTCACTAAAATTATGGAGGGTAGAGATAAAGAGCACAATCTCTTTCAGGCGGAAAGTGTACAGTAGCAGTAAATAACAGTTCCAAAATCCTACAAAATGGCGCTAGCGCAAGCAAAGGTTATGGTATGAATGTAGCAGTTGTTGACGGATTGAAGTAAGCCAAGTAATGCCGAGTTAGAACATTTTAGTGACTTTCGTAAAACTATGTAAATCATTTTGCAATTCCCTCATTTTACATAAATATTTATCAGAAATTGACTATGCTTCTTTGTTTCTTAATAAGAAAAGTGGGCCTTAGGGGAGCAGGAATTTCTGTCCTTATTTACCCGGTTCTTACTGTGCTACTATCGCCACCTAGTAATTTAACGCAGTTGGAGAAACACTTTTTCAAAACGAAGAATGTACGCCATAACTTTACTTTCTTTTACTAAAATGTTATAACTCGGCATTACTTAGATTATTTCAATTCGTCAACAACTGCTACATGCATACCATACCATTTGCCTAAGCTAGCGTCATTTTAGAGGGTTTTGGTACTGTAGTTTACAGCTTTGAGAGTGCGCGCACGGGACTTTTGTCGCTTGTCTGCGACAAAAAAGTTTTTGTCTCTGTCGCGTCGCGTCTCCAAAGAGGAGTGCGCGCACGAAGGAGACAGTGACGAAACTTTTTTTTTTAATTCGAAGCGTCATTCGCCTCAATCTAGAATACATGGAGAGCAGTGCTGCCAGACGTGAGATAAATAAGCTAGATTCACGATATTTTTGAATGTAATACAATAGAAAAAATAATAATGTATCGCACGATAAATCTACGAAAATCCATGACATTTTGCTCAGTTAAGTAAAAGATAATTTTATGAAATTTTAATTTGTTGTTGTGTGTTATGTGAATACATTTTACCATTATTTGGACAACTTTGACTCTGACAGCAGGATAGTAAATATAATTTCTTTGCACTACGAAAGAGATAGGTAGACTTTTAGCGTAAAATTGTCTGCCATTTTTAAATCTGTATCTGTACTTTTTTATTTAGGTGAGAGTAGAAGTTGTCATTTCATACTAAATGTAAGTGAAAAATCACTTACTAGTTTCGGAGAAAGATGGTTCGTTTTGCTGCTCTTTAGGGTATGTGCTCGATGCTTGTGCAGTAAGTACTGCAGTAATTTAGTTAACAAAAACTTGTAATTTTAAAAATTAAACAAGTGACAAGATTTAAACTTTTTAGCCGTATATTGTTCTTTTACTAGTAAAATCTAGATTCGGTAGTTACAAATAGAATAATTTTGTTAACTGGGGATGCGATAACACGATAATTTTGCAGTAAAACTAGGGTAATTCTTAACCTATGAATCTGGCAACACTGGTGGAGAGACACAATTTTGTCCAATGTTTTTCATTTAACTAAAAAACATGGTTTTTATTTCGAAATTTCGATGGTCTTAGAAAAAGTTGTGTTTGAGCACCAAAACAAGACACTGAGTATTTGGATTTACATGTTGTTTAATTATTTTTATTTGTGAGGTCTAGAACCCAGAGCCGTAAAACCCAGTACTTAAAAAAAAACAAAGACACAATTTTGTCACCCGTGCTGGTCGGCAAACAAAAATGTCTCCCAGTTGTCGCGTCGCAACGTGCACAGATTAGACAGAGTATGTCCAAGGGCAACGTGCGCGCACCTCCATACTTAACAGAGGACTTGATATGAGAGACAAAAACGTCGCAGCGACAAAAGTCTCCCGTGCGCGCACTCTCTAACAGAGGACTTGATATGAGAGACAAAAGTCCCTCGTGCGCGCACTCTCCGTCTTTCGCCCATGAGTTTGTACTCCTTAAAACTGGTGATACACTGCGGCGGACGCGGCTCCGGACTCGTCTTGACATTGTGAGGTCAAGCGCTGCCATTGGTCTATCCTTCAGTCAACTTCCGCCAGCCCAAAGATCGACCAATGGCAGCGCTTGACCTTACAATGTCAAGACGAGACCGCAGCCGCGTCCGCCTCCATCTGTCACCGGCTTATATCCACTCTTCATAGCACTGACAAAAATAAACATAGACTGGCTGAGATAGATAGAGATCCAGCTTTTGTATGCCCTTTTGAAGCGCCACTATTGACTGAACCCAGAACTAATTTTGAAGTCTACAGTGATTGGTAATAGCAGTTTATCTACATTTATCGATATTTACCTGTGACAAATGGCGGCAGACGCGGCTCCGGACTCGTCTTGACATTGCAGGGTCAAACGCTGCCATTGGTTGATCCTTGGGCTGGCGGAAGTTGTCTGAAGGATAGACCAATGGCAGCGCTTGACCTCACAATGTCAAGACGAGTCCAGAGCTGCGTCCGCCGCAGTTTGTCACCAGCTATAATTTCAGATTTTGAAACTACATTAATGTCTAAAACTGTGTATATTTCGTAATTACACACTGCTGTAATGTGATACTTTGACGATTCAACACGACATTCGATAAAAATATGACATAATTAATTGAAAATGATTTTATAACGGTTTAAGAATATTTTTTTAGTAACATATTGGGGACGTGAAATCATAACTAGGTACCTACAATTAAAGTATTACAATGATTTAAAAAAATTATTTATACAAAAACACAACAACACTAAATCAACAATACATTGACAATAAAAATAACTAACTTATTTTATTTTATTTATTTTAGGAAGATTTACAGTTTCAATAATACAGTAAACTAGTACAATATACTGTGGTTCAATACTAAAATATAACTAAAATCTACTTAAAATTAAAAATAAAAGCGTGTCCATGAGGCAAGGAGGTGAGAATCCTTGTAGCATTTTCTCGTTGAATGGCTATTCTAAGCCTTTGAGCGGGCAGAGCCAGCATTTTTATTTTCAGAAATTGAAATTATTTTTCGAAACAGTAATTTTGCCCTCGGTCCCTACGATCTAGACGTCTCAACGCCAAATGGCGCAAACACTAGTCACATGCAAGTGATGCAAGTGACTCGTATTTGCGCCGCTTAGCATTTTCTGCGGACTCGAATATTAAAAAAAGGAAAAATAAACAATCCAGACGAAGTCTACTATATAAAATCCATTGTCTATCTACCCTCTGTAAAACAAATAAAACCAATTTATTTCTGTAAATAGGCCTAAATTAAGCTCTTTTACACGTCCCAATATATTTTTTTACCCTACCACTGCTTCGGGACAATATTGTGGGCTAGTGCCGAGAAGAAGCAGCGCAAGAAACTCGGTCACTATTGTCAGCCTCTTTTTAAATAGTGTGTTTACATTACAAGATAAAATGAACCTGTGCGAGCACGGCAGTATTTAATTCCATACATTTTTATCATTTAAATAGTCATTTACAGTGTAATAACCTTTTTTTATTAAAATCATCTTGACATGCGATTTAAATTCATACCTAAGCAGTTCAGCAATGGACTGTGGTAATTTGTTAAAAAAGCGAATACATTTTCCCATATAAACGAATTACCCACTTTATGCAGTCAGAAATTTGGAACGGCAAGTTTATCTTTATTCCGGGTATTAATATTATGCATGTCACTGCAACTGCAACTCCAGCATCAGTAGTATTTCTACCTTACGTGAAGCCATATTGATTGTCATGTAAAAGTTTATTCAGGGCAAAGTGAGATAACAGTTGACTAAAAATTACTTTTTCAAAGACTTTATTAAGTACTGGTAATATTGAAATTGGTCGAAAATTAGAGGGATTATTTTTCTCGCCTGACTTGAATAAAGTAATAATTTTACTAAATTTCATCAAAGTGGGAAACTGTCTATCATCAATACATTTGTTAAAAATATTTGCAAGATAAGGGGCTATCGTATTTATAATTGTATTGATAATGTTGACAGAAATACCCTATAAATCCTCAGTTTTTTTCATGTTTAATTCTTTAAATGTTTTTATTACTATTTCAGGGTTTATATGTCTAAAATTAAATGGAGTTTTACATTCGTCAACACCCGACTTGAGTAGGGACTCAGCTAGTTCAGCAGAAGAAGCTAGTTTCTTAGTTGTAGAGGGAGCTATGTTTGAAAAGAATTCCTCAAAAGTATTTTCGACATCCGCATTTGAACTAACCAGTTTATCCCCAATTTTAAGAGAGTAAGCATTATCATTTGGTTTATGTCTACATGTTTCTTTATTTATGATTTTCCATGTGGCCCGTGCTTTATTATCAGAATTCAAAATAGCATTACGAAGATGGTGTGATTTCGCAGTGGCACATACTTTTTTAAATATTTTAGAGTAATTCCTCACATGATCTATGATCTGTGGGTTTTGAGTTTGCTTTTTTTTTTTTTTTTTTTTTTCTTATGGCTCGCACGACTTATGCATTCGCCACGGACGGAGTTAAAAGTTAAGGAGACGATTATGGGTTAAAAAGATAAAAGGAACGGAAAAACAAAGCGGGAAAGGATCAGGTTAGTAATAGTAATAGTAATAGTATTCTTTATTTGCATAAGTACATGGTATAAAAGATGTTACAAAATAGTGTGCACATGTCTTGCCAAATCATCAGCATGCAAACATTAATTATTCAGGCGTTAAAATTTGTATATGAATATAAAATGTAAGCTTTAAATTAAGTTAAAATCATTCAAAAATTATCAATGTCAAACTAAACTAAACACTTAAAACAATACAATCTTAATGGTCAAATAAATCTACTAATAGTCAAATTAAACCTTACGGTCAATAAATTCTTTAATGTCATAGATTTTTTGATTAATTAACCAATTATACAATCTTGCTTTAAATAAATTCATTTTAAGTTTTTTAATGTCATGTGGAATTTTGTTGTATATTCGAATACACATCGAAACACAACTGTTTCTGTATTTAGCAGATTTTCCAATGACACGATGTACCAGTCTATTAGGGTCTCTTTTAAGTCTTGCGTTTGTGTCCTTTGCTTTCATAAATAATTCATTTTGTTTTTTCACAAAACAGCAAATTTCATAAATGTACAGTGCAGGTAAAGGGAGCAAGCCAAGCTCAAAAAAAGCCTGTCTACAAGACTCGCCGGGTGGGATTCCACACAAAGCTCGGATGCATTTCTTTTGTGCTATAAACACTCTATTCCTTTCTGTACTATTTCCCCATATAATAACCCCATAGCGTAGAAGAGATGCTATATACGCGTGGTACGTAGTGATGACTGTTTGGCTGTTAGTCACTTTTCTAATTTTATTGAGTGCGTAGACGAAACGATTAACTCTACTGCATAGGTCATCGATGTGTAACTTCCAATTTAGGTCTTGATCAATAATGACACCTAGAAATTTGGTATGTGTAATTTCTTTGATTTTTTCAATGTTAAGTGTAAAATTGTATTTGATATGTTTAGATTTATTAAATTGTATAAAGTTAGATTTATTAAGATTTAGTTTTAAGTCATTTTTATCAAGCCATTCCATAATGTTGTCAATAGTTTTATTAATTTCGATTTGATGATTAATTACTGCGTCACTATTATTTTTCTCAGATGTCACAATTATTGAAATGTCATCAGCAAATAAAATGCACTTATGATTGGTTGCTTCTATTATGTCATTTATGTATAATATGAATAAGAGCGGACCCAGTACACTTCCTTGGGGAATGCCAGATGCGATGTGTTTGTAGCAAGACAGACAAGGTATTAGTTCATCTTTAATTATTTTATTAATAACCACGCGCTGACATCGATTATCCAAGTAAGAAGATATCCACTGCAATGTAGGGCCTCTTATTCCAATGTTTTCTAACTTTTGTAGAAGAAGGTTATGATTCACAAAATCGAAGGCTTTCGAAAGGTCAAAAAATAAACCCGTTGTCAGGTGTCCAGCATTGAGACTTGTTAGGACTGTATTTACAAGACAAAAAATGGCCAGGGTTGTTGATTTTTGCCTTTGAAAGCCGAACTGTTCATTTTTAATTATGTTAAACGCGTTGCAGTAGTTTAGTAGTCTCTTGTATAGGCACTTCTCGAAAATTTTTGATATAATAGAAATCAATGTAATTGGGCGGTAATTGTTAATGTCGTTTCTTTCACCTTTTTTATAAAGTGGCTTGACAACCGATTCTTTTAATAGTTCGGGGAAAGTACCACAAGCAAATGACAGATTAATTAGGTAAGTCATAATCGGAGCTAATTCCTCTACACATGCTTTAATTATTTTAGTACTAACTCCGTCGAACCCTTCAGATGTGGTGTTATTTAAACTCATTATTTCTCTTTTGACCTCTTCTTTCGACATAGGCCGAAGAAACATTGAGTTGGATACTGTTACAGTATTTGCTTTCTGTGTCTGTGTTTTCGTAGTACAAATGTCAGTCCTATTTAATTCTATAAAATAGTGATTAAAAGCTGATGCTATGTCAAAGGGATTGGTCAAGGTTTGATTATTATTTTTTATTTCGTGGATGTCATTTTGTTTTTTTGAGCTGCTGATTTCATTTTTAACTATTGCCCATGCTGCTTTACATTTATTTTTGCTCTGATTTATAAATCTTGTATTAGAATTCTTTTTTGAATTATTAACGCATCTTTTTAATACTTTTGAATATTTCATATAATTATTTTTGTTAGTCAGAGATTTATTTTTGTAGTAACTGCACCGGAGTGATCTTTTTGTCTTACAACTCCTTTTTATGCCTCTGCTTATCCAACTTTGTTTGTTTTTATTTATACTATTAAGTTTTATTTTTATTTTTGGGAAGCAGAGGTTATAAAACAAACATAGTAATTCATGAAAACCCCCAAATGCGTTGTTTATGTTAGATTCTGAATATATCTCCGACCAAGCAATACTATCCAAACATTTCTTGAATTTTAAAATGTTTTCGCAACAGTAGTCTTTTCTTAGAATAGTATATGCCTTTGGTTGATTATTATATTCATTGACTGCGAAACTTAGTAATTGAGCGGTATCATGGTCGGATAAATATAGCGGAAGAACTGTAGCATTGGCATTCCCTATGTTGCTCAGAATGTGGTCTATACATGAATCTTTCCGTGTTGGGACATTTATATGGATTTGCAAGTTATAGTTGAGGCCTAGGTCACGAAAATGGTTAGTGATTTTTCCTAGCTTAAATGTGTTTATGTTTAGGTCACCTGCTATAACAATTTTAGTGTTGTGTGTGTATTTTCTTGATAAATCATGCATCAACTGATCTAATTTATTTAAAAAGACATTGGGGTCCGATGTTGGTGTTCTATACACACAGAGCACGAGTAGTTTATGTAGTGGCATTTCGATACCACAAACCTCAAATGTCTTTTGTGTTGCATATGTTTTTAGTTCAGTTATTTCTTTGTATATGCCGTTCCGTTTGGCTAAGATACACGTACCCCCCCTTTGCTTGTCTCGGCAAAACACACTCGCTACTTCATAGTTGTGGATGTTTAAGTATTTTTCACTACCATCTCGTAAGAAAGTCTCAGAGAGGCATATCAAATCCGGTTCATTATCCGTCACATACAGTTCTTGTAATGTTAATTCTAATAGTTCCTGTTTCGGTAGTACACTAGCAATATTTTGGTGAAAAATCTTAAATGTACGTTTTCTTGGTTTAGGCACGAAAAAGAGTCTGTCCGTTATTTACACTAAGAGAGGACTGTTGTGCTGCGGTGCTTACGTGTTGAGGTGTTGTCCTATTTACATCGGCACCAGCAGTGACATTCCGCCCTAACTGAGACTTGGAAAAGTAGTACGGAATTGTACCTTTTGGATACTTTAAAGTCGTGCAGTAAGACCCCTGAGAAACTGGCTTACCGCGCATTACAATTTTTTTAAGTTCTTTAGGATTTAGATATTTATACGCATAATCTGCACAGTCGATTACATAATTTATACTTTTACATAATTTGAAAATATTCCTATTCCTACAATCTATAAAATGGCAGTTTTGATATTTATTACATATAGTTTTAATTGTATCATTTAGGTCTTTTACATTTATATATGAATTCGTCAGTGGATTAATTACAATAACCTCATTATTAGCAAAGTGTTTAAGCATGCGCCACAGATGTGAAGTCAAGATTTTTATGTCGTAGTCATTTTCACCAACACATATAACAATCTTGTCCCGTGGGTTTACTTGTGTGTTTTTAATATTCTTCATGATATCGGCAGTCATAGCAAAAGGCTTTGTCAATGATGTTATACCATACTTTTGGTATGTCGTGTTCTCTCTTGATCGTAATAAAGAAGAGGAAAGGCCGACACAGCGTTGAGTGCCAAAGATATATATCTGGTTCATATCTTTTTTTTTGTTATCAAACGAAATCATGTTATGTGGAGTCACTTCAATACTTGTGACTGACAGTCTGTTTTCTAGAATGTTGATATATTTATTAAGGTTTAAGATGTCTTCTTCAGTACGTTTTAGTTGTTTTTCTAAGTGGTTTATCCTCTGTTGGAGTGTTATTATTGTATCTGTACTGTCAGCTTGAAATGCTTTTTTATGAGGTGGAGATATTCCAAGATCTACGCGAGGCATAGGTATTTCTGATCGACGCCTAGAATGTTTATTTTTTTTTGAAGTACTGTGAGTGATCTGCATGTCGCTTAGTGGAGACCGACATAATGTTTTTAACGTATCATTATATTTAGTCAATTTAGTGATCTGTTGCCGGAGATTTATATTGTCCAATGATGTGTTATCGAACTCATTCTGCAAAATAGAGTATTCTGACCGAAGTAGGTTAATTGAATCTATCAGTTCTTGAGTAGGCATTGAGTCGACAGCTGTATAATCCGCACTTTTAGACAGTAATTTCTCCGCTGTATCTAGCGACTCATCTGAATCGTGGTAGTCGGTCAGAACGTGAGAGTCATCCAATTGGGAGACTGAAGAATCGTCAACCTGTGCCGCCGATGTGACGTCTATTTGCGCGGCTGGCAAGTCATCAGTAAGCGACTCCTCCATCTGCGCAGTTGACATGTCATCATCCATCCGTACAGCCGGCGAATCATCTACGTGGGAGACGGTGTTTGTTGTTGACTTAGCTTGCAAAGGGACGGTTGGCGTTGACATCTCTCTGTACGTAGAGCTTTTGTTATAGTTTGTTGGGGACGATGGCTTCTTTCGCACGGTCACATTCGTCGAAGCGAAACCCAGTTTCTCGGTTAATCTTGTTAAGCATCTGTCGCATTTCCATTTCTTTTTCCGTTCCGCATCCATAATATTAAATCTTACGAATGGTACATTAGCGCAACCGAGATCGAGTCGGAGTTTGCATTGTGAACAGTTTAGGTATTCACGTCTTGGTATATCTCTTTTACATTTGTCACATTTCTTGTGTGGTGTATTTTTTGATGATGAATACATATTTGTAGTTACTTTTAATTCCAGATCTACAAATTAATGAAATGGAAAAAAGAGTTTTTAGACAAACGTGGATTTGAACCCACGTTCACGAGACATCACGTATTGCAAGTCCGGTGTAGTATTCACGAAGCCATGCAAGCACTAGCGAACTTGGCGAATTATATAGCCAGTAGCCGGCTATCTTCTTTGATGAAGTGCCTACAGTTTATAATAGATGTCGCTACTGATTCATAAGCAAACGCTGTGCTTGTGAGTGATTTGGTGTGACGCATTTGTGCTCAAGAGTCAAAAGATGGCGTTGGATTAAGATTCATCCAAATGTAGGCTTTAAACCAAACGAGATAGCGTTCAAATGCACTTGATCACAGTCACAAATTTGAATAAAATTAACCGCCTAAAACAATTGCACTCTGATATTTGTCTTTAAATTAATGTTTTAAGTCACTAAAATAAGTTCACTGGGGTTATTTATTATTTATGTAGTCTACACTATTGTAATTTTTTAACTTTATTTATTTTAGGGTCTGTTTTCTTTTACACTAAGGCACTTATTTTTACACATCTGTATCTTCTAAACGTCTGTAAGTCACTTGAAGATAACATTTACACGAGATAATTAGGTAGCACTTAACATAGTTTGCCCGTATTTACTTCTCTAAACTGTGATACGCTATTAAAAGAAATTTATTATATACGGAGCTGATGTTGACATGGCGGCAGCGCCATCTATCTCATCTAATCAACCATATATCTCAGTAAATTAATATATCAAAAATAAAAATACACATACTTATATTTTAATATTATTGGATGAAATAAAAATGGATAAAATATTATAAACTTCAGAACTATTCATACTTAATAAGGTTACAATGGAGGTAGGGAGAGGAATACGAAGGGATACTAGAGAGGAAAACATAGAGGAATTATCATGTAAGGGACACGAAAAGAAAATGTGATTCAGGTCACCTATATCAGCACCACATTCGCAGATGTCACTATCTATAAGGTGAGAGGGAGTGCAAGCGTGTCCCAGCCTCATACGAATAATGCACGTTGTAGAAATCTTACCAAGCTTCATGATGTGAAACCATGGCTTTGAAGGAATATTCGGCTGAATAGTCTTGTAGTGTTTGCCTTTAACCTGACTGCTAACTTCCCAGTTTTCACTCCACAGGCTATGGAGATGAAGCTTAGGAAGAGTGGGCAGATCAGAACAGTAGTTTTTGTAAGGAAATATGTCTCCATCGGCAACAGCATCACTAGCCAGTCTATTAGCTTTTTCATTTCCAAAAATTCCTTGATGGCCAGGGATCCATCCAAAATGAATAGTTTGGCCTCTCTCAGAGGCCTTGTGTAATAAATTCCTGCACTGAAATGCAACTGGGCTACTACTAGTGCCAACATAGAACGGAAATCTCTCTAGGGATTGCAGAGCACTCCTTGAATCAGAAAAAATTACAGCTTTGGGTAACTTCATAAGTAGAACATACTCTATAGCTTTTTGAAGTCCGTATAATTCTCCTGTATGTACAGATGTCTCAGGTGGAAGTTTGATTTTTTTGGATAATTCCAAACTGGTGGTGAAATACTCCAATTCCAACAAAACCAGTATTGCCCTGCTTGGAAGCATCACTATAAACATGATGCCAATCTTGCCAATCCTGATCAAGAGTTAAATTAAATGTTAAATTAGCGTTTCTGTCATTTTTGGAAACACCTAGGTCAAAATGAATCTTAGGTGAAAGGACCAAAGAGTCATAATTGGTGCTAAATATAGGGAGATATCGAGTTTTGTGTGAGGGGGCTTGTAGTGAAGTAAACTTTCGATAACTCACAACCATGCATGGTATCTTTTTGTGAGACCAATAAGATGAGTCTTCTATACAATCTGATAAAGTACGTAATTTAGAATAAAGTGGATGATCGATAAATTGCAAAGAGCGGAATATAAATTTGTCACTTAAAAGTTGTCGTCTGTATGCTAAGGGAGGTTCTCCACATTCAACCTGCATGGCGTTTATAGGACTTGACTTCATAGCTCCTAGTACAATTCTAAGTGCTTTATATTGTATACTATCTAGTTTACTCAAACCAGCTGCACTACATGGTTCGAGAAAGTATGAGCCATAGTCTAGTTTGCTACGAATTAAAGCATTATACAATAGCCTAAGGGAAAAAGGATGAGCTCCCCACCACACACCTGATAAACATCTAATTATATTTAAAGCCCGTTCGCACTTGGCACTGATATAATAACAATGAGGAAGTCCTGTAAATTTGGAATCTAAAATAACACCGAGAAACTTAGCTTCTTTTTGCACAGGAATTTTAAATTCATTATAACTAACTACTATAGGTGGATGGATACGCATGCGAGAAAATAAAACAATACTACTTTTAGACAGATAGACTTAGACCATGACTATCTAACCATGTTTTTAAAGAGTTAAGGGAACAAGTTAGAGTGTGTGATAGTTGACCTACAGATTTACCAACTACATAAAAAAGCAAGTCATCGGCATACTGTAATATATTTAAACCAGGTATATTTATTGAAGACTACAAATCATATGTATATATATTGTAAAGGAGCGGACTTAAAACAGAGCCTTGAGGAAGGCCTTTAAATATTATTCGTGAATTAATATTGGAATCTTCTTGAATCAGATGAATAGATCTTTCCGATAACATATTTACAATAAAATTTATAAATATAGATGGAACTTGTAATTTAAGTAGTTTATTCTTAAGAATAGGTATTAATACAGAATCATACGCTGCTGATATATCTAAAAAAGCCGCTAAAATTGAGTCATTGCATGAGAAAGCTAACCTGATATCAGCAGTGAAAATTCCTATGCTATCCATAGTGCTTCTTCCTTTACGGAAACCATATTGACTATTTGCCAATAAGCCTTTGCTTTCAATAAACCACTCTAAGCGGTTTTTTACTAGGTGTTCTGCTATTTTGGCTAGAACAGAGGAGAGTGCAATTGGTCGATAAGATGATGCTTCTATCTTGGGCTTTCCAAGATGGAGGAATAATACCAGAAAATACTACAGAATTAATGATTGATAAAACATATACAATAGATGTGTCACTTAAATTAGATAAGAATGAATATGGGATACCGTCCATACCGGGTGCTGAATCTTTAAGATGTGATAAAATACCTTTGAGTTCATAGAAACTAAAGGGAGAATTAATACTAGATTGAGTATTGACATTCATAATTGAAGGAGCTAAAATTAAGTTGTTACTTTCAGGGGCGAAGGGGGGGGCTAATATATCCAAAAATTGGTCTGCAGTTTCTTCCTGGAGCAGACACGGCCTAGACTCTTTAAAGACTGATCTGAATCTGCGAATGTTATTCCAGACTGCAGAAGTCGGGGTGTCTGGCGATATAGAGGAACAGAAATTTCTCCAGCCCTCCCACTTTTTCTTTTTAAACAATTTACGTGTACTAGTAATTAACTCTGATAAAATATTAAAATTTGCCATAGTAGAGCTTAACTTGTAGTTTTTTTCTGCCTCTTTCCTTTTTTTAACTGCTGCAGAGCATTCTTGGTCCCACCATGGAGGCGAAGGAACTTTTCTTGAACCACTGTGTTTATAGGGAAAAACTTCATCAGCAGTTTCTATTAGAATTGAAGCAAGAGTTTCAGCACAAAGAGAAGAATTGTTTTCACCTATTGGAGAAAGGGAAGCTATTTTTTGGTCCACTTTTTCTCTGTAGGAACTCCAACTAGCATTGGACAGATTATATTTCATACGGGGACTACGATTTACTGATGTTCTACCAAAGAGTGTAGGGAATTTTATAATTATGGGGTAGTGATCGCTACCATAAGTAGAAGAATGTGTAGCCCAGGTAAGCGAAGAGGCTAAATTAGGGGGACATATGGATAGATCTGGTACACTTGGTCCCTCATTTGGGGGAGTTCGACGCGTAGGAGAACCAGTGTTAAGAAAACATAAATTATTTTTTTCTAAAATATCTATAATTCTACTACCATAATAGTTTGAATTGCAACTACCCCATGATTGATGTTGTGCATTAAAATCACCCGTTATAAGAACGGGCTTAGGCAACAAAGAAATGATTTGTTCTAATTCATTGTATATCAAAGAGCTTGGGTGTGGTATGTATACTGATACAAAACATATATTATTAATTTTAGCAGCTACAATTGAAAAATCATTATTATGTTGCGGGATCGGAATATGAATAAAGGGCACTGTGTTATGTATAAAAAGAGCTACACCGGCATAACTATCAAACCGGTCTTCTCTTACACAAGAGTAATTTGTAATTTTAAAATTAGAGTCTGGCCGAAGCCAGGTCTCTTGAAGTGAAATAACAAAAGGCTGAAATAAGTAAATTTGATATAATAGATCACTTTTTTTAGAGTTAATACTGCGGCAATTCCATTGAATCACCTTCTGCACTTTCAGTATAACTAGTCCTAACGAATTCCTTATTGGGTTGAGCAACGTGGGACGGTACAGAGATATAATTAGATTGAGATAAAGACTTAATGAGGATTAAAATTAATTCTTTAATTGACATGTTTGAAAAGGAACTGTCTGAATTGGTATTGCTATTTACAAGTGTACATCCGCTTTTAGTGATTGGAGTGGAATAATCTTTGATTATAGCTTCATGAGTTACACGATCATAACCTTTACTCCGAGGTGGAGGGGAACTTGGTTTTCGAAAAACTGTTTTTCTATAAGAAGTTACCTTATTATTGCCAATGTTATTATTGTTGCTAGGTATAAAGGTGGGGCGAGACTCATTCGATTGTGAGGAAACTGAGAGGAGCACATCGGCATAAGATCTAGAAACAGGGGGGTGAAGTTTGATTGCCTCGGCATATGATATACAGCTCTTCGCCATTGTTTCTTTGATTGATCTTTGACGGGTATACTCTGGGCATTTTTTGCTAGTAGCAAAATGACTACCAGAGCATAGGCAGCAAGTTACAGACTCCTCTTCTACCGAGCAACTATCACCGGAGTGACTTTGACCACATTTATAACATTTAGGTGTAGACCTACATTGGGACTTAATGTGACCATACCGACAGCAATTAAAACATTGGATTGTTGGGTAAATATATAAATCTACTGGAAGGGAATTATAACAGATATATACTCGCTTTGGTAGTACCTGACCATCAAATGTCAAAACAACGGTTTCTATGGGAACAAATTCG
The DNA here is from genome assembly GCA_963576865.1 of Anania hortulata. Taxonomy (NCBI): domain Eukaryota; kingdom Metazoa; phylum Arthropoda; class Insecta; order Lepidoptera; family Crambidae; genus Anania; species Anania hortulata. The sequence goes on from OY756400.1 coordinate 8,966,995, forward strand.
GTTTGTCCATTTGTTATTGTTTTTCTTTTGAGTCTTCGAACCTTGATAATATTTCCACAACCTATTGGAACTGAAATATTAGTAATGATTTCATCATCAGTCCAATCAACAGGGACTCCCCTGACTACCCCCATGCGGGTGACATTGAACACAGGAATGAATGCTTTATAGTTTTTAGATTGTAATGTATTGTTTTCCAGAAATGAATTGGCATCTTCAAACTTGGAAAAAGAAATGGTGATCCTATTTCTCCCAATTTTTTTTAAACTTCCATCAATTATATTTTTAAAATTGTTTTTTTTGAGAAAATGGCCAAAGGATACTGGGTGAATATTACAGTTTTCGCCTGAAGCTGATGGTTCCTTTAAAATATGGACATTGTAAGGGGCAGCATCTGAAGCCTGGTACGTCAATCTACCAACGATTGGACGAGAATCACGCGCGCTTTGAGTGTTACTGGTACTTAGTGCTGACATAGAGTAACCTGGACTTTGGGTTTTATCTTGACTTTGCTGTTCAAGATCGCTATTGCATTGGCAGTCACTGTTATTTACAATACCTAAAACTGAAGATTTATGATGTCCCCTCTTTCGTTTATTGCAATGTTTGCACTTGCGAGAAGACGTTCGTTTACGTTTAGGAGCACTGGTAGCACCACTACTATTTAAATTATTTGAACTGTCTGTATCATGGTGGGATCCCTCCGCATCCATGCTCTCTCCATCATAGGAAACGGTCACAAAATGAGATACCTGAGGAGCTGACCCTCCTCCAGGATCGTCCGGTTCATTCATATTTAATATACAGAAAACTTACCAGATAGCCGCAAAAACTATACACAAACAAATAAATATACACACATAAACGAAACTAGCTACTTTTAAGTACCAATCTGATCCTTAATATGTAGATTTAGAAAATAAATAAAGAAAAGTCAGAAAAGTCGACCGCGACTCACGACGTTTCCCGCGCTTTTTTCAGAGTTTGCTTTTAGACTATACAAGTCATATAATGTCTTTCTACTTTTGTAAATCCTGGTGTAGCCCACTTACACTTGAGTCTATTTGCTTTTATCTTTTTTTGTGTAAAAATTTGATCAAATTCATTTTTGATTACGCCAAAAAGATCCTCATATAACAGATCGACGTTATGGTTATTGCTAGGTTTTAATGAGTCTATACCTAACGTGACCATTTATTTTTTTGTCAGAGCGGGACATCTGCGGAATTAAGTAATAAAAAAAAGTTAGGTATTAGTGTTGTACAAGTTTTTTAAATATAGAACATAGAATAACTCAAAATAATCAAAGCAAATAAGTAGTGACGTGAATTCTAGTTTATTTTTATATTTATCGGCTGAATAAATTTGTTTTAAAATATCGGGTCTTGTTTTTAGATAAGTGTGGAACTCAGTACATGATTTATTTATATTTATCTTCGTAATCAAAATAGCTTTTATTACTGCGACACTCAACTGTGTTTTATCACTTGTCCATACTTTGTTCATTTGAGAAAAAACTCTTTCCACAGGTGCGTTACTTCCAGGCAGACACATAATGTACTCAATAATCGTGGAAAAGTTTGTTAAATTCAGATTATTGGTACGAAAGTGCTGGAATAATTCGACCCAACGATTTTCAGCAGAAACATTCTCGACATTCCAGCCAGATCTTTTCACAAAGTTTAAAATAAGTGAAAACTCGTCAAAGACTTTCGTATCTTGGCTGCTGCTAATAAATCCTTGCGTAATTAGTAAATCCAGCACTTTCTGTACCTCTTCCCACGTAGGCACTTTTGTTAAATTTGCCCATTCAAACACTTCTAGTTCTGTGTTAACACCGGTGTGTGACACCGCTCGGCGGGTGACGCGCTGTCTCCGTGCCGTGCCGTGCCACGCATTTCGAGCGAGAAAAATACATTTTAAATTATTATTTGGTGTGTTTGCAAAAGCGGGACATTTTCAGCCTCGCGGGGGACACCGGGACAGACTGCCTGAAAGCGGGACTGTCCCGCCCAAAGCGGGACGTATTGTCACGTTATCTATACCATCACAAATTTTCTCCTTAGATCGGTCTATTCTATTTACGGTTATTGGCCTGCATACAGCATCTACAATTTCTCGGGCATGATGGTGCTCAAAAGACGCTTTTTGTCCACTCTGGTCAGATCTTAAATAATTTATAATTGATTTGTCTATTACTTCGCTATTGCAAAAAATATTATCCAAACAAGTAGCTGCTGTGGGAGTCACTCTTGTAGGTTCATTAAACAGGTTAATTAAATTATATGATTTAAAAAGATTAAGAAAACGAATTGAATTTTGTGAATTTACTAATATATCTATGTTAAAATCTCCACATACTACAATTTTCTTATTAGAATTGCATACTTTTTTTAAGGCTTCTTCTTCTTCCATAGTGGATTCAAAAAGCTGGAAATTTGCAGAGGAGGGCTGTAAACGCTTATTATGATATACTGCTCTAGCTCAGCACACGCTAGTTCAATAGTTCGTTCAATCGAAAGTGACACAATATCTTTACGTTCTTTACATTTTAATTCACTATTTAATAGTATTAGTGACCTTATAGCAGACTTTCTTGTGAACGAACTACCGATTTTAAAATTTTCTATGTTTAACATTAATTCATATTGATTAATCCAATGCTCCGTTAAACATATAACATTTACACTTAAATCTTGTAAGAATAAGGCTAATTCTAACTCTTTGCCAGCCAAGCCTTGCATATTTTGAGGAATAATATTAAAGGTAGACTTGGCTTTTGTCTTCTCTCTTAGTTTAAAATGTTAGAGGTTGTCAAGGGCATTGACTTATATATTACTTCAAGGACAGGGCGGACTGCATGTCAAAACTGTTGCCCCTAATGTGGTCCTAAAGTGATCCTCTCTAGACCGAAGTAACGTAGTCGGCTGCCGGCTGTCATTGAGAGCGTAGGTACGATAAAATTAGGAAAATGATATGTTTTGTCGGGTTAACTAAGACAAAATCACAACTAATAAAAAGTATGATATTTCATATTACCGGTCAATCGAAAATATGTTAATAAAGAAACATAATTACATTATTTGAAAAAAAATTTTTCCTCATTCTCAACGTTTCACAAAATAGAAAGCAACGCATGGTGTGTTGCTGTTTAACAGTTTACGACACAGTTTAAGGTAGTTTTAATAGATGGCGTTAGTGTGTCATGTTTGGTAAAGATGTAGAGTGATTTGTTCTGTAAGCCGTATCTTTACTTTTTAAATCAATGGTCAAGGGAACAATATTTAAGTTAGTACTAGTACTAACAGTTTGTCTTAGTTTCGATAAAACTATTGTTAATATTATGTGCTAACAAAGTAGCTATTTGTTTTTTTAATTTATATGGCAGGTGTAAAGAGCCGCCCGTTAATATAAATTTATTATTAGTAAATTTGTTTGTGTCAAAAAACACAAACTTGTCACTATGACGTTCAGTTAAATTGAAAAAATACGCTATTTATTAAATGAATTTTGTTATTTTCTTCAGTTGTTTGATACCTACAATATGGTAAGGCACACAAAACAACTTTTTTTACAATAAGGCTAGACAACATTGAAAATTTCTGTATATTTTTTTGTTGTAATATCCTTGCTATTTCCTAATAAAATAAGTATTGTTTCACTATTAAATTTACTGTTTTGTATGCGTTTAATAATTTGATCCCAGGACGCATCTGGCATACAATTGTTAATTACGTCATACATAATTGACTTATGCAACATTGGGCCGTAACCAACTCCTAACCTATCTGAGAAAACAATGACTTTACTGACAGGCTTACATATGGCATTTTTAGAGTGAGATGCAGACATTGACAACTGCCGGCCGGCATCCATCTGTTGACTCTTATCTAGTACTTGGGTGACTTTGATATTGGGTAGCGATTTAAAATCTTGGTTGGATATTCCCAATTCTAAAAATTTATTAGCAGCCAGGATGTGTTCGTTAATTTGTTCCTGAGCGGAGTTATATTTAGCCGTCATAGATTGTAATGTGTCATACAAATTTAAGATGTCAGCCTGAAGTCTTTCAATGTCCACATCATATTTACATCTACTTTCATGTAATTTATTATGATAGATTTCTAAACTATCCACTAACTCTATGTGTTGTTTTCATAACAGTATATTTTAGTAAAAGCATTTCTGTTTTTTAATTAATTTGTTAGTTTTTGTAAAGCACCTGGCTTCGACCTGATTGACAAAAGAGTGCTAATCGAGCTGCCAAGAAAAGCTATCGTCTTCTTGGTCATGCTTTTCAATGGAATCATGAGAACTGGCTACTTCCCAACCCTTTGGAAAGTTTCCCAGGTAATAATGATACAGAAGCCGGGCAAACCAAGTCATGAAATAACTTCCTATAGACCAATTAGTCTCCTACCTGTAACCTCAAAGCTATTTGAAAAGGTCTTTCTGAAGAGGCTGACTGGGGAGCTCATAAAAAGATCAATCATACCAGACCACCAGTTTGGTTTCAGAAAGTGCCACAGCACAGTGGAACAGGTTCATAGAGTTTGTCGAGTAATCCGGGGTGCCCTTGAATGCGGGGAATACTGCTCAGCTACATTTTTGGACGTGCAACAGGCATTCGATAAAGTTTGGCACAAGGGCCTGCTTTACAAGATCAAGTCACTATTGCCCAATACATACTTTGTGATCGTAAAATCCTATTTGGCCGATAGAATGTTCCAAATAAAGGAAGACATGTGTACATCCTCATTTCACCCTATACTGGCAGGTGTGCCGCAGGGCTCGGTCCTGGGTCCTGTACTCTACACAATATTTACTAGTGACTTACCCCAGACCGACACAGCAACCGTGGCAACCTTCGCAGATGATACGGCCATTCTAGCTAGTAATAAATGTCCTATGGAAGCTTCAAGAATCCTGCAACGCAACCTGGATCAGATTAATGACTGGCTCACTAAGTGGAGAATAAAAGTCAATGCCCTAAAATCAGTCCATGTTACATTTACTCTTAGAAGAGGGAATTGCCCGCCAGTCTCACTCCGAAATAACCAGCTTCCCCAAAGCGACAACGCGAAGTACCTGGGAATGTACTTGGACCGCCGGCTCACATGGAAGAAACACATACAGACCAAGAGGGATGAAATGAACCTCAGGTACAGAGGACTGTACTGGATGCTTGGACGAAACACCAAACTATCTCTTGACAACAAGCTCCTAATATACAAATCCATACTAAAACCTATATGGACTTATGGAGTCCAACTGTGGGGCTCAGCATGTGACTCTAACATAAGTATAATGCAAAGGTGTCAGAACTACATCCTTAAACACATATCCAATGCTCCTTGGTTTCTAAGGATCTCAGAGTTGCACGAAATTCTGAATATGAACACGGTGAAGGAGGAAATAGGGGCCAATAGCCGGAAATATAAAGCAAGACTTGCAAACCACCCTAATCAACTCGCTGTGCAACTGACCATTCCGGAAGCAATGCACAGGCTGAAAAGGAGGCATATTTTGGAAACAGATAGCCACAATTAAGTAGAGAATATTCCTAATGAGGAATGTACTCTGATCGCCAGTTGTCCAGCAACACATCTGCTCATAGTCGTTGGACTGATCGCATGATTATGAATAAAAAAAAAAAAAAATAAAAAAAAAATAAAAAAAGTTTTTGTAATAAATTTACTAATTTTGATATATTTTTTAGCCTTATTATTACTTAAATTCTAATTTGTATGTTAGTTTTCAGTAATGTTTTACTAGTTAAATGTAAATTTGAATCTGCTGAATGGCTACCAGGGCTACCGATCAGTTCCTCATAGAGATTCAACGTCTTCGAGTATTGTTGTTCTTTTTTCTCTTCTTCTAAGTGACAAATGGTCTTATTGGCATCTCGCAGATCATTTTCCAATTCGTTGCCACGTATTAAAGTTTGCTCAAAGACGTTGCTGCACTGGTCGAAGATGCTGACGGTGTTGAGTAGCTCGTCACGGTGTACGGTGACTTCCTGGAGTTCGGCAAGCATTTCGGCTAGTTCTTTTTTCAGTTTAGAGTTTTTATCTATTACAATCCTAATTTTTTCTTCACTTTCATCTCTTTCCCTAAGAAGTTGGTTACAGCTTTCTTTACTCTCTTTCAATTCCTCAAGTGCCTTTTTGAGTTTTAGCTCAGCGTTCTGAGAAGTTATTTTTCTGGTCATAATTCCACTTCGGGTAGTCATTTTGAAAGTTATAGGTTGGGCCTGATCTGGAATTATCAAAGAGAAGTGTACAACAGACGTTTAAGAAGGTATGAGTATTTGTGGAGAATAATAATAATAATTTGTAATATAGATACTAACTAACCAGAAACATACGCTATAGTTTCTATTGAATTTATCTAAATCAAAGATACAAATAATATTATCCTATTAAATAAAATGTTTTATTGAGCAGTGAAAACTGGCAGTATAGGTACTTAGATGTCAAATTTATTAATTATGGATGGTGGTATCTATTTTATTTTATTTATTTCTACTTGAGGGTATTTTTAATCAATATAAAAACGGTTTCCTCTGCTAAGTTATGCTAAATTATTTCCTATAACTTTAAATAATTCCCACTGATAATTATATTAATGTATATTGTTCAGTGTAAGGAGTAAAATGTCTGCGGCAAATGTTGTTTTCTTCAACTTTACTTCCACTGTACGTCAAGTAAAGAGAGGCACAACTAGGCCGAAATGTCATAAATTGTGACGCGTCCCACTTTCGTGAGGTTTGTGCAGTGTTCAATGTTGTGATAACGTTATTACAGTAGGGAAATATTTGCTAACACCAAGTAGTTACGCAGACCTTGCTCACTGCAGTTATAACCTCAACTTAGTTTACTAAATAGTTATAGGTACCCGAAAGTCTAGATTTACATAAAGACAACTATACGTATTATGTCCTAATAAGGATAAATAATGGTTTGAAAACAGTACTCCCCTGGTTTTAGGTATTCCGATACTCCTTTTGAACTTAGTTGTCAAAGCCGGCCGGCAACTTTGTCCAATTTTACGTATTATTTAGTATATGGGTTTGTTTACACTGTCACATATTATTGATAAATCGTTGTTTTCATTATTTATGTATCATTATCGTTTGTTTTAAACAAATTATTAATATTTTTTTATTAAAATTACACCAGCTGTTTACGCTGCGTCTGACAGGTAGGGTTGCCAGCGCAAAAAAATAATTTAGTAACAATATCTATCAAAATCAATCATCCAGCGTTCGTTATGACGCGTGCGCGATCGCAATGTTTTTTCAGAACTCCGTACAAATCAGATTGAATCCAGGCTTGTCCGGGGCCGTTTTGTATGGAGTTCTGAAAAATTCCGGATGAATGTAGTCCGAGCCTAACTATTTAATGAATAAACTGTAATGTACTCAAATTATTTATTGAATAGACGATCGGCGATAATCAATTTGACAGCAGCCAGTCTATGTTTATTTGTCTGTCCATGCTCCTTAAATAACATCTGTTCTGTCAGTTTTAGTACATCAATGTAATACAATTGCAAAAAATAATCTTCGCCTTTGCGACGTACACAGATTATTAAATGTATAGGACGTAGGTATAACGTAGAATAATTGTTCAGTGTCTAAAGGCGACGTGAATGAATGTGATGGTCGTTCACAATTTTTTAAAGTAATTTAGATGAAGAATTCTTCGATTTTAATGTAAAATACTTCCATTTATTGTGTTGCCTTGATTTTTAAAATGTTCCTTACAAATGTGCTGTTGAAGAAGGCTAAAAGCAAGTAAGATAACCTTAATTCCAATGTTTATTAACTATTTATTTTAATGGAATAACTCACCATTATGTATTTTTAGGCTCGTGATGGTATTGATGGAGAGTGCTGTAAGTGGCCATAAGTTCATCGCAATAAGGGAAAGGCTTGCCGACAAGTTGGAACTATTACGCTTCGATCCTTATAGTGAGTTACTAAGAATCCTTATGAATCCAAATCTTTTTGCCCATTCGCTTTGTTTTCCACCCTTTTGAGTCGAAGCTAGCCGGGCCCATTCATCGCACAAGGCTTATACTGTAAAATATTGTCTGCTAAACATTATGAAACTTAGTCAAGTGAGCTCGTACTTAGTGTACTGTAAACTATTGTCTGCTGAATATTATGAAATTGAGTGAGCTTGTACTTAGTGTATCATCTTACAAGGTTTATACTGTAAAGTACTGTCTGCTAAACATTCTAGGAAACTGCGTAGTGAGGTTTTACTTTCTTTATACAAAACTTTTTAAAAATCCTTGGTTTGATAATAAGCAATACACAACTAAGGGCCGATTTTGACACAATTTCTATACGAAAACTGTCAAATGTCAAAATTATTCTTCAATTATCTACTACTATTGAAAAATCGGCGGCGGCGGATGTAGAAACTTTCTAGTGATAGAAATGACAAACTTTTATTATTCTATTTTCTTTTGAAAGTTTTCTGTCTTTTTAATTCCTCATACATTTTTAGTAATCTTGTTTTTGTTTCATCAGTATTTATTTACTGTTCCAGTTCAGCATGAGAGCCTTTACAAGGAGAGGAAAAAGATCAGGAGCATCAAGTCAAGTTAGTTAAAATAATATTTATTCTTAAAAGTAGAAATAATAGACCACAGTATATTTAAAATGTTATAATTTAGTTATTGTACTTTAATCAATAAACAAATCTTTGGATACACGTGTTTTACTATGTTAGGTAACTAGGAAATCATGAAATTTGGTTTTAAGTACTGTTCATTAATATTCCGTACCAAATTCCATTGATTCCATTAGAGCAATGAGTCTAAATATGTCAATATAATGAGTTTAGAATATATGCTTTACTTCTTTCACTCTTCTTACTCTAAACGGTTGATAAAACAGTATGCAATTTAAATTTCAAAATACATATTAGTGCTGATTATATTCTCTTTGAAATGTGCCATATCAAGACAATTTATGTGCTAACTGTGCTAGTAAAATTATAACAACTTTATGAGGGGTGGAGGACAAGTCCAATGTTAATTTTAATAAAAAAAAGTTAATTTATGCATTTTCAATTCTCACATTCAATAGGCCAAACATTGAATTACACATTTTATTATCACAATCCCAAAAACTAACTAAAAATCGGATTTGTTAATCGAGATAAAAATGTAAAGAATGGTGTTACAATTAATGGCAGAAATAAGTTTTTATGATTCTGCAACGGAAACCCTATCTGGCATTATTCTGTTATCTTTTTGTCTGTGTGTCTGTATGTCTGGGATTTCTAGCTTGTAAACTGAATCAGTTTTTAGACCTGGGATATTTGTTTGTTATGACTAAATAATTGGAATTTATTTTTTTAATATTTATCTAATTCTTTGTTTACATTTTTGATCTCGAATTCTAAATCCGACTTATAATCCAATAATTTTGTTATAATTTCAACATAAATAATTTTCATTTTAATGTAAATATTTTAATATAATAATGAATAACTTTACCGTAAGTCAATAAAGTGCAATACAATTTTAACATACCAATCAATAATATAGATTTTGAAATATAATTATAAACATTAAGAAACACTTATAATTTATTCTCACTATCTTTTTTTAATTCTAAAGCAATTATTTGCTTACACTTTTAGATGAATGTTCTAAAAACTGTTTTTATTTTATAAACATGGTATTATAACATTTTGTGAGGTATTTCTTGCCAAACAATATTATTATGGTTATGTGCCTTCTGAAGACACAGCCAGGTAAAATTAAAGTATCTACATTGTCTAATACTGTACTTCATTTCGGAACATTATTTCTCTTTAGTCCAAAAATAAATTCTATGATGAAATTGACTAGAATTTTATAAATTCAAGGTGCCCAGGCACCTTATTGAAAAAAATAGAATAATTATATTTAGTTATTTTTATGTATATTTATCACTTACCATCTAATTTAATGGTAGCCCTGCCACCTTAACAATATGTTACAATCAAAATACCTATTATAGAATTAAATAAACTCCAATGTTGACTTGAAAAAAGTCATATACCTAATACATACAATTAATTGGAAATCATGTTATTTATCTACATTATAGTCTACAATTTTACCATATTCTGACAACAGGATTTTTTGGTTTGTCATTTGTAATAACAACTATAAATATGTATATAATTAATAGTTTATTTAAATGTATGTCTAAATATAAAATAACATAGTGACAATGAATAGTTTAAGAACCTAGCTATGAATTATGAACTTATTACTTAGTATTACAATAATATGAATTTGAAATAGGAAAGTTTTGGTCCACTAACAACAAGACATTATAAAAGTGAAATGGAATGATAATTTTAAATAATTTTTCATTCGCGCATATTTTTTATACGTTATTAATATTATTTATGGTAATAGATGTAACTAGATATCTATGAACTTTAAAAACTAAAAACTGCATAATATAAATTGATCCCAGTCAAACAGTTAAACTTTTCTGACTTTTTAAAAATATTTAAATCTATAAAAGTACCAGTTTAAGGATTGATCTAATTAATTCGGTATGTAAAGTAAAATATAACCTATGCTAATTCCAAAACCATTTGGAGATTTTAAGCTTCTAAACCGTATTTTGCTATTAAAATCACTTACAATTACAAGTTAGGGTTTATTTTTACGAAAATACAAAAAAGCATTTGTCATTCATACGACTTCTAATCGCGGAGAAGCTTACATCTTACGTCACATCCGTCCACATACTGACCTGTAGTAAACTGGACAAGCTGTCGTATAATTAAATTCGTGCCTATTTGACTATCGCCATTTATTTTGTTTTCTTTATGTACTAAATTGATATTTCAAATCAAAAATGTACATGATCGTAATAATATTATTACGTGTCATCTTTAGTAAGCATTTTTATAGCTTCTTTTATATTTTCCGTTTAAACTACCACGTATTCCAAATGACTCTGATTCTGCCGAATCCATCATAGGAAAAGTTATTGTTCTGTCCGTTTTGTTCATATTCTTCTTTGTTTTTGGCGATGAACGTGTGTTTTGCCACCGCGGGTACACTGTTCCGCCAGAATCACGTGTGTAGAATTTGTGCGGTAGGTGGATAAATTATATTTCTAAGGCTCGGACTACAAGCATCCGGAATTTTTCAGAACTCCATACAAAACGGCTCCGGACAAGTCCGAATTCAATCAGATTTGTATGGGGTTCTAAAAAATTCCGGATGCTTGTAGTCGGAGCCTAATTGTAAATACTGACAGTTTTGTTCGAGGATTAAAAAATTACTTGACAGCAGCCTGTCCAGTTAATAACAGGTCAGTAGTGCAGAAACGTCGTGTTTTTTTTTCAGCATGTGTCAAATACATAGTTTCGTCGAGCCTTACAAAGTGCGTCATCAAGTCAAAATATTCTAAAAATAAGAAAAAAATACCTACTGTTTAAAAAAAAATAATTCAAATTAGTTTCTTTAAATATGTAATACTTTCAGAAAAAAATATAAAAAAATACCCTTAATAACACTTTACATACCGAATTGCAGTCATGGATGGGCAGATAAAATTATAACCATAATAAATAAGATTGATGCCAACTCATGAATGACTCACGTTGTCAATGATATAGGAAATAGAGAAGTTAAAATACTTGAAATAATGTAAGACTAGATTTACCGCTAAATGAAGTTTTCAATTAAGATAAATAGTGGATTTTTTTTCCAAGTTTACTTGCGTACCCGTAAAGAGAACCTAATTAAATATACTAAGTTTAATTAAGTAATATAATTAATTCAGAAAAACCAATACTTCATATCTTTACTATCAAACCTTTTGTAGACAAAAGTTCGATTTTCAAGAACCTAGAACTTCTACCTACAAATTGTCGACAGTGAGGATAAGAGGTACTGGTTCTTCACTGTTCATAATAAGGGTACGAGTAGATACTATTCTTACGTTATCGTATTTAATTAACTTATTTAATTTTCTCCAAAGGCCGAAACAATCACTTTACATTTCAGTACTTTTTTTTTTCGTTATAATTTACTCGTTCCAATATTCGATATAAAACGTATTTTTTCTTTTTTCGGATATTAATTGTTTTACTGTTATATGTATATAATCCACTAAATGATATTATTTGATCCTAAAGGTGTTTTTTTACATATTCAAAATAATTTTCTTAAGATATATTTTAGGTTCAGAATAAGAGGACATATAACTTTCTTAATATTATAACACGCTTTTTTACACTAATTGTAAAATAATGTATTTAGTTGTAAATTTTTAATTAATTAGATTTATATTTCATGTACTTATTTATGTTATTTAGCCATTTTTACGGCAAGGTAGATTTGTTGTCTGCTTTTTAAAGATTTTCTGTATTTTATAATCTAAAGAATGTAGGTACATTTAAATTAATTTAAATCTACTCTATCAACATCTAAGAGATTCGTGTATACATGTAACATTAATTAGTAATTTCAAATAATGAAGTAATTATGTTTTTAAAAATTTCTCTTAAACATCATTAGGTATGGTACTAATTGCATCTAGCTTTTACATACCTAATAGTCCTTATCCTAAATCTGGTATAACTTAGTATTATAATAATAGAGAATTTAAGGCAACACGCAGATGAAACTTGTTAACATTTTCCTTTGTCTATGTACGGAGTAGGTAGGGTAGAGATCTACTCGTACTAGAACAGTATTGACATGAAACCAATCGTAAACGAAACTCTTGAAAATTTATTATTTAATGATTCCCGAAATATATTTGGTGACTATTGCTCATTGTGGATCTTTCACGCAAAGATACGCAAACCATTGCTTTTTCCTTTCCATAGTGCGCTGTTGACTCAGTTTATTTAGCAGGACAACAGTCAAGGTCTTCGTCTTAGTGCCGTACTGATGACTTTAGTCTTCAGGCTTAACTTAGCTTCAGGCTTAACTTAGCTTCAGGCTTAGCTTACATCGCTCTCATCAGTTAGTATCACATTTAAGAAAACATTATATTTTCTCCGTTGATCAATTTGTGGTAATAGGTTTCATCTGCATGCTAGCTGCCCAACACTGGATAAGGTAGTAGTAGCATAACGTAGTCGTAGAGATCACTTATACACTCACTTTTCAAGTCATTTGCTCCAACAGCGGAGCTATGTCCGGGTACTTTCATGCAAAGAACTCCGTTTTGCTGGCCATGTCGAACTCTGACTCCTCCATTTTATACATTTCAATTAGCTGTAAATTTGAAAATAGCTTTATTAGTAACAGAACAAGATCGTTGGATCATCTGAGGAGAACCAAACGGTTTGACTTCGATTTTCACACTTGCCCCCCTAGCATGACCACCTAAACACGTTCGTTGCATTCGTTCCTAAACTATGCGATGCGATGAAACTTTGGTAAGTAGTGTACATGTCGTGGCCAGATCGTAAAATTGATCATTTCATGAAATGGTGGTATTTCATGATATAGAACAGAACACGCTGCCTACATCATGATGTGGTCTGACCAAATCAATGAATAACCAGCGTTTGACGATATAAACAGCTAAACGCACGAATACTTTATGAAATGGTGAAACATTAGTGATCATATCGTAAAATCGTTACATTACCCACAGGTAGGGGCGCTAATGTTGCTTTGTTTTTGTGATGAGTAACGGCGGCGGACAAATATTTTATTCTAAAAGTGAATAATAATGTGTACCTTGAAGGTGAAAGTGCAGTGAAATATCGTTTCGACACCAAGCTAGGCGATTTTTATGAAAGTCACTCAAAAAACGAGCGCAACGTCAAAAAATCAAGGAGATCGGAACGTAATTTGAGAGGTTAGTTATAGGTTATTTAGCTATTCAAGTGTTTTTATTTATTGGTTTTGTTTAAAAATAATATCTATTTAAAATGTTTACTTTATTAGGTTACAATTATTAAACAAATTCACGTACTTGTAAAGATATTTTTATTTTAATGATATGGCCAAACGTGTATTGACATTTCATCGAATATTGACGTTTAAACGATATGGTCAGTTTTAGTTGGCCATATCATAAAATACCACCATTTTATGAAATGATCGGTCACATCATGAATTGGTCAATTTTACGATCTGGCTACGACATACATAACTCATCAAAATTGCATTGCAATTTGCAAAAGATTTCCAAATTAAATTATTTATTAACCCTATCATCGCATCCAAATGAACTTGATGAGCGAATCGAGCAAGGTAATTATAGGTTTTGAATGTAACGGTAATGTTACGTTTAATTTTGATTTGCGCTCGCTTGCTTCGCTCTTTTGGCTCAGCTTATTTTGAATGCTGCTAGAGCTACTTACATTGTCAATGTCCTTGGAGAGCTCTTCCATCTGTTTGTCATGAGTCACCTTCAGCTTTTCCTTTTCACGGTTCTGCTTGATGGTTTGCGTCTGTGCAAAAAAATTTTAGGATTTAAATCAAATAGTCACCCACCACTATTTGACCCTCTAAAAAAATAGTAGCTGTGCCGGTCAGGAAGGGCGTAGTGTTGTAATGCATTATCCCATAATATAAAGCATAACAACGTTTTTTTTTTCATTATCTCAGCCTTATCCAAGTATTGATTTTTTTGTTCTGAAAATTACTGTGCCCTACTGTATCCATATGTAACTGCCAAAATTTCAAGACTAACTCCTAATATGGTAAAGCAATAAATAATTAAGTATTAAGTAGATTAGTTTCTTTTTTGGATTTACACATAAACTGTATCGGGTGCTATGCCCTTTACTCGCCGCTACTGAAAGTGACTTTAATAAATTTTTTTTTTCGGACGGAACTATCGCTGGTAGCCTTTGAAGAAGGCCTCATCCAGCTTCACTGGGCAGTTTCCATCAGCCTAGGTCCGCCCTACTAGCGGTTGCGACCCGACCAAGTGTGAGTAGCGAAGCCTCAGGCTCGTACGTGTCGGGCCCGATACTAGCGGGCGTGATCGGGCCAGTGTGTAAAGCGGCGAAGCGAACCCGCTAGTAGTGGCACCGACGGGACCGGGACTGCCAAAACAGGCCGGGCCGCTGTTGGGCTCTTTTCTAGCGGGCCCGATCTGTTGGTGAATCTGTCTCGGGCTTCAAGGACGCCTCTGGAGGCTCAGACCTCGGCTTGGGCCGTCGTCCATAGAGGGTACAGGGAAATAACGGCCAGGCACATGTCTGTGTCGGCCGAAATGACAGACGGGACCTCGCACCCGTCGGCGGGTGCGGTGATGTGAACACAGTAATAACTTTGGTGCTTACCTTCCTTTCGTCCATAAACTTCTTGGTGTTGTTCTGTTTCTTCTCCCTGAGACGACGGTCCTTCTCCTGCTTAGTTTTGAGAGTTTTGTCGTTTGCCACCTCCTTGCTGGTCTCCATACTGATTTTAGCTTGGCGGGCGTTCATTTCTTTCAGTTCCCTGTGGAATAATTTAGTCGAGGGTCCTTTGTATAAGACTAACTGGACGTCAGATTTAATTTTTGTAGGGTGGTAAGGGTAAGAAATACATAATATGTTTTTTTCCTTTGTAACTTTGTATAAAGAAATTAAATGCACTCGTCAAATCTTAGACAAATATACCTATTGGGCTGCTAAGATACTAAAGAATGTGAATATTTCACGTTCATAAGCGCCATTTGTTGCCAAACTATATATTTTCTCTCTCATTTAATGACTCTTGTTCTCTGCTGAGCCAGCTGGTTCAATCCTAGACACGGCGCCTGGTGACCAAATGCTTCATGTTTGTAAACTGTTCTTTAACGAGCTTTTGACAGCTTACCTTTCATGCTTGCCTTCCAACTGCTTTAACTAAGCCAGTTGGGTGGTCTTTTTCATCTTTTTAAGGAGGTCTTTGCTCGTTTAGACGGTTTCATGCGCTGGTTAGATACGGCGCCTGACGACCAACTCGCTTCATGTTGTAAACTGCTATTTAACGAGCTTTGGACGGCTTACCTCTCATGCTTGCCTTCTAATTGCTTCATCTGGGCCAGCTGAGTAGTCTCCATCATCTTCTTGAGCAGGTCTCTCTGTTCGTTCAGACGGCTCCGCGCGCTGGACCACTCCTCGACGCGATGCTTAGCGACCAACTCGCTCCACGCTGTGGATTGCTCGTTGACGAGCTTGC
This sequence comes from Anania hortulata, assembly GCA_963576865.1. Lineage (NCBI taxonomy): Eukaryota > Metazoa > Arthropoda > Insecta > Lepidoptera > Crambidae > Anania > Anania hortulata. The sequence goes on from OY756400.1 coordinate 8,983,150, forward strand.
GGAATGTAGGATCGTTGCTTAGTTGGTCCTTGCTGGAATGATAACTAGTAGTTAGAGTAGATCCAGTGTATATTTTACAAGGTGTAATTAAAATAACGGAAAAACTTTGAGGGGTAATTCTATTGCTATACAGCAACTTCTTATATGGGAACAACATAGAAATAGCAAAAAAAAAACACTTCCCCATACTAAACCGCGACCATTTGATACCAGTTTGTATGGAAAAGTTTAAAAAAAATTGAATACAATGTTGGTCCCATAGAATTTTTTTTTGTATTTAAGCACCAGAATCCCTAAGCCCTAATATTACACCTGGTATTATTAGAGCCAGACACTACCAAATTTTTTTCTTTATTTTTTGGCTAACTTGATTTGGCGTTCCCGATCCTAGTTACATGCTGCATTCAATTGTTATTAAAGTAGCCTTATCTTCGTAGAATGATAAATGAAAGAAGGATTGAAATTGTCACTATTAGCCCGGTTTTTTGCTAATTTAGAAATCGCACCAAAAACACAATCTGCACTAACACGAATTTACTTAGGAAGATATTAAAAACTGTAACTCACTTCTTCCCCTTGATCATCTTTTCAAGCGCAGCACACTGTTGCTTTTGCAGGGTCATCTTTTCTTTAGAGTGACGTTTTCTCATGGCATCCAGGTCTTTCTGTTGCTTGCGGCCGGTCTTCACGAAACCCTTCTCTTGGCGGAGAGACTCCACTGTGATCGGCTCAAACACGAGTGGGGGCTCTAATTATTGAAAGGCAAAAAGGCAAGGGTTACAATTATGGTCCGATTTTTTAACGTGAGACAACTTTTATCTGACTAAAATAAAATTGAAGTTTTGATACATTATTTAGATAGACAAAGCATTTTCTATAAGAAAACTGGCATCATGTAAATATTATTCTACATATAAAAGTTATCTGTCTATTAAATACTAAGAGATATTATCAAAAAAACAGGGCTAAGTTGAAATTAATAAGATTATAAGAAATTAATGCGCTGTTCAAAAGGGTAGGTAATTAAAATTTCTCTTGTTAGATATTTAACAGATTGAATATCAAAATCCGAATTAAGCGGACAATGTATTGGGCAATTTAATTATTAAGATAAAAATAATTTGTAAAAGTTTTGATTTCTGTTAAAAGTTGAAATACCTCCTCTGATAATTCTTTGCCGTCTAATCATGATTTAAAAAAATCACTTCAGCACAAAAACGGTGCAAACACGACGAGTTTCTGATTAAGAATATGAATATATTCCATCAAGCTCTATTTAATGAAAATTATTACCTACAATGTTTGTTGATAGTAAATCCATTCTTCGTAGACTTCAAAACTTTCTTGAGCTATTAAATTTTATTGTTGCACTCGTTTTTGTTCCTACGCGCACATTAAAATATATCGGACCGGATAAAACTACGCAGGAGGATGCTACATCTGATTCTGAGTCGGATGGGTTCAAAGACGTAAATGCAGCGGTACAAGTAAACAGCGACTGTGATATAATTTTGTTTATCCCGATCGATATTGGAAGCTGAACTCGATAGAAATTGAATTTATAATGTTTATTTTTAACTCGGAAGCCGTCTGGCGCTAGCTGATAGGTAAGATAGAAATATTTTTATACAGTTAATTCAACATGTTAGACTTATTTACTGAACTCTTCACTTTTATAATGTATAAGATAAAGATTGAGAAAAAAAAACAAGTTTACAAAAAGTAAGTATGTTGAGTTAGGTCTTGTTCTATCTAACTTTATAATAAACTGTAACGATTGTCCCGTAAAGTTAAGAAATTACAGATCTCACAACCCTTAATGGTATTAGGTCGAAATAACTTAAAACCCGGATTGTACAGAAACCTTTGAACGTGCATCGTCGTTCGCACTATAACGTAAAGGCTTAGAATGGATAGGTCATAGGCTTATTGCCAAAGTCGACCACTCCAAAGGAGTCAGATATTGTAATTCTATGTTTTCCATAAGGTACAATGTAAGTAAGTAGCAATAATAGGCTAGTTTCCTGTGCTAAATATTATTATTCTATTTAGTCCGTCAGATTCTGTTAATCCAACTGACGGACAAATTGTTTTTTTTTTTGGGAAACTAGCCCATTCACGAGTGTCCAACGCACTCGTTCAAAAATCCTATTCCTTCTATTTCTAACTTACTTGCCAGCGGGACAGGAGTGAAGACTTCGGGTACCTGTAGGGGAGACGTAAAGAGTGCAATGGAACTGCACAACATATCCTTATCTTGTGCCACCACCAAACGAGGAGAGCCTCGACGAAAAGTAATTGTTTTAAAGTCAAAATTCCAAATTCTCGCACTAAACATTTTACTTCAACGTTTATGAGTTCTTACTTCTACCTGGGTTTTTTGATGCATACCTATGACCTAGGAGTTTTCAAATCCAAAGATATATTTTATTACTTGTTTCTTTTAGAAGCATATATTTTGACTTGTACGCTGCGAGTTTCTATCTCGTTCCTTTTCCATCTAAAGGAAGAGCCTAAAATATACGTTCCTGTCATACATCGCACTCGTTTACAGTTTGGCGTAAACTCGTCGGAAATTATGACCGCGGCTATTTACAGTACGAGTAATGTAAACAGATTTAAAATTATCATTGGCCAGTTCACAAATTTCAGCGTTTTGAGATAAATTGAGCTGCTTATGACCTACGGATGTTATGTATTATTTTCTAATCGTTATTATAAATTTTATAGTTCATTTAGAACTCGTTTTCCATTAAGACGGATCTAAGGTTTATTTGTATTTTTAACGCGCTTTATTATTAAGTAGCCTAACTATCTATACTTTAAAACTGCAATTTAAAAAAAAAATGCAAGGAATCTGGAAGTCACTGGGGGACCTATGTTCAGCAGTGGACGTCCTATAGCTGAAATGATGATGATTTGCAAGGCACTCTATAGGATGTTGTTTAAAACAGTAGCCAAATTTAAAGAGGCGAATCGAAATCATGAAAATAAATTTCGCTGCCCCATACATTATCATCGAAGGAGAGCGTTAGATTGTATGGAGAAACAAAAAAAAATCGCGATTTAAAGTTAACCCATATATGGGGCCAATAGATTTTTTTTTTTGTATTCATGAACACATCCGCCTCCTTAAATTTGGCTACTATTGAAAATTATATACATGCTGTAGTTTTAGACAATTTATACTGAAGCCAAAACGTTTTTTTTTTTATTACTGCAGTCGGTCAGTAGGTGGAACTCGTATGTCGTCTCGTACCTATATCGAAACTACTTAAGAAGTCTCGAGTGCAAGTCTGCCAAATTGTTGCCTTACCTGCTTTCTTCTCCTCAATCGTCACTTTCTTCTCCGGCCCGCTCTCCTCTATTCCCATTTGCTTCATGTTGTCAGTCCTTTCCTTTGCAGCTCCCATAAAAGCGCGAGGATCGGACAACGCTGCCATGAAGTCTGGAAGAAAGTTATTTATTATACACTTATAGCCTTCTACTAAACTTAATCTTCAGTCTAATGACCTGCTGCAAACTTTAACCTCAGTGCGCCCTCCCAATTAATCTCTATTCTCATCCTTAATGATCTGCAATCATATCCGTATATCAAGGCATTTCATTGAACCAGGTTCTTCTTGAGTAACGTGGTCTCGAGTACCTGAGTGTGACCTAGCGTACAAAGACAGTGGTCATGTCAGCTGCTAAGCTTGCTAAGCGATTGGGCAGAGTTTGTGCTTACATTTCTGATTTGATTTCGCAGATCTTACAAGAGTATTGGTGGCGATTCGCTGTTACTACTCTAAACTCTCTCTTTTGCTCTTTAGTAGATGGAAGCCTCAGACTATTAAATTTAAGGCTATCAAAATTAGTATTTTGTCTTATCTTTCGTGATATTTAAATCGTGATAGGTTTAGACGCCTTCTAAACTAGTTCAAAGATGGCACGTTAAAGGTTTTATGGTTTTGTTCCGCAGTACATCGATTGTCGTGTATGCAGTTCAAGCTCGCTTTACCACTCATTTGCCTTTCGGCCCTGTGTTTTCATTAAGCTAAGGTACCTTCAAATCCATCAGGCACGTAGATCTTCAGCTCAATGTTACAGAACAACATAGGGAGTGACATGGGGAAGTTGGCCTCGGTTCTCAGCGAGATGTGGCGGTAGCCGGCCTGCAGCCCGTCCAGGGGCAGGATCCGCTGGCCGAGCAGTTTGCCGTTCTCATCGTACACTCCGAAGCGGAGGACGGCCAAGTCGGGTAATACGACCTGAAAAGCAATAACGTTTCACGTCTTCCTCGTGGTCCAGTCTGTAATCGCTAAAGCCATGGCCGCCCAGTCGGCGGGGCGCGACTGCAACGGGACGGCGACGGGGTGGCAGCGCGGCGTGCACGTCACACTGCCAGCGTGTGGTTGACGATTCTAATAAGACGTTCGATTTTTCCACTATCCATTATTTAATCACTAAAAAGTTATAAAAATTAGAAATATAGAACGCCACGTGACTACTAAGTACGTTTACCATGCAATACAACGTCTAACCGCCCTGCTCACTCCCGCCGGCAGCGCGTCATGTCGCGCCCGTTTGTATGCACGCCCGGCGGGATGGCGACGGGTCCAGTCGCGCCGAGCGCGATTGTGCTATGTTGTCTTCTATAGACTTCAGTATATTACAAACACTGGCGTTGCGCTAGCGTCCCGTTGCTGTCGCGCCCCGTCGGCTGTGTGCCCGAAGCTTAAATGTGGTACGAGACGCGTGCGTTTAGTAGCACAAAATACCGATGCGGCGGTGGATACCGGCGATGCACGCCGCATTGGTTTCGCATAGACCACTACATTTGGTGCGTGTAGTTCTTGCGCAGTTGGGTAAAAATAAACAAACATACCTTTCTGAACAGGAATGGTTCTTCATTGTAAACGGGGTTCAGACCGTTGGCTGGTACCATTCGCGTACGGAACTCCTTCCGGATGGTGTCTGTAGGTAGACCGTACATGTCCACTTCTACGTATGTGCCGATCTTCTTGTCCGACAAGAACTGCCCGGCTATGACCTTTAAAAAAGGGGATTTTATAGTAAAATAAAGTAAGTTACGGAAAATTCTCAGGTATACATTGTGTACAAAAGAATAAGACACTCCTTATAATGACCACTTAATCAGCTATTAATATTTTTTAAAAATGCTATAGGGTCAAAAGTAATGGAAAAATATTCAGATGCTCCATAACGTGTTAAGTGTAAGTACCTCGATAATAATAACGTATGGAGCATCAAAATTATTTTTCACAACTTACTCTCACTCCATAAATTACGTCACACGTTTAGGTGGAGGGAGGTGGTCGACGAAGTGTGACGTTGTGTAACAAAGAGGTGAGAGGGGCGTCCTAAATTTTGTGACGTCACATTTAAAAATCTAATATATCTTAGTAAAACAATTAAGTCATAATTTCTGCATAATGTGTGACGTCACACTATCCCCCCCCCCGGACTCACAAATGTGCTGTGACAAGGACAGAGGGTCAAAAATACATGAAATCCGTGTGACGTTATTTGTGGACCCTTTGCTCTAAAGGTACCGCTCTATTCTTTTGAACACCCTGTATATCGTAAATATACTGGTTGGTAAATACACTGGTTGGACAATTAGAAGTTTCGAGAAATTACCTGCACAGAACACTGAGCGGCGATGACACCGTCTACTGGGGCATCGGCAAATGGATCGAAGCTCCTGTCAGCTCGCCGCATGAAGTCCGGCTTGAGCAAGTACCCGCAGTTGCCGTTGTACTCGAACTTGCCCTGGTTGAGCTGCATGGGCAGGTCGGACGTCTGGAAGTTCAGGGACACCATCTGGCAACCCGCGTTCCAGAACACCTGGGTAATAAAAACATGTTTTAGTATGTATTAAAGAAGCATGACTTAAGACGACGGGTAAGGCAAGTGACCTTGAGCATTTAGCGTCGACTAATGCGACTTCTATTACGTGCCTAAAATAATACAAATGCTTCTTGCAGACAAAACGTTCATCCGTTGCACTCCTGTGCAAATAGATTATCATTGCGAGAATAATATCCGCTGATGGAAAAGTAGGCGCTAAGAGTAAAATTCATTAAAAATCCTTCTAATTTTAAATTTTATAACTATTTTAAAAAAAAAACCTTGAGGCTCGAATGTTATAAATAACTAAACCAACTTTGAGGCTATACAAAAACATCGTTTAAAATATAAATGTGTACAAGCTCGTGATATTTGCGGTACTTAGTTTGTATTTTTTTAGTGTTTATAATAAATAATTAACTTAAATACTAGTTACTAGTTAGATACAACAGGAAAAACTTCAAAATAAAAGTTACATGATATATTGATTTCCACATCCTAGATCCAGTATTTTCGCCAGAAAACTGGTCCAAAAACACCTCTTTTTACGTGTATTCTCCTTACCCTGCGCCTTAAGAAAAATATCTTGACCACTTGTATGAAATAAAGAATAACTAAATTGTTTGAGTATACACGGATTTTTTTTATTGTGTCTCGTAACTCAAGAATAACCTTGTAACCACATATTCTATAAATCATAGTGTTCATCTTTTGTTTTATGACTTGAAAATATGCTTAATTATATTTTTTTAGTTTTTCTATACAAATTCAATCGTCTATTTAGTCTTTTTGTATGGGAAGTCGATAAATTTTCATGCAAATTTGTAAAAGTCATAGAACAACAGTTGTTTACTAGGATATAATGAAGATTAAAAGTGTACTTGTACAAGGCCAAGGTTGACCTTGAGTTACGAGACATGCTGTATACTTGTTACGAAACTTTTCTTAACAAGAACGCGGACGGCAAACGTGCATTAACAAAAGCAAGTTAAGATAGGTTACTAGTTTCTTGGGCAAAGTTGTTCGTTATCATGAGTATAAACAAATGCATAAGTATTTTATGATAATACCAATAAAACCAATGTATTTCTGTAAATAGACCTAAATTAAGCTCTTTTACACAACACAACACAATAAAAATTTACTCTGTATAGACCCTGAGATATAAATTGATCTCTACTTATACAGGTTGGCCAGAAAAGTGACGTCTAAACATTTTTTTAGGTGCCTCGTGTTTTTTTATTTTGTTTTTATTTTTTATTTTCCTTTATTGAGAAAACCAACAGCGTATTTATACATTGTTAACATACATTATTTAACACACAATATGGCCAATAACAGGTTTCCCTTATCTTATCAATAGTACATCAAAGGGTTGGAAATGCCACCAACGTTTACGCAACACTAATCACTATACAACACACAGTACAATATACAACAAAACAAAACAAATCAACTCGACAGCCTACTCAATGTTATTTAAAAGATAAAAGACATTAACTAGTATTAATAATTAATCTTTATATATATATATATACTTTTTTTTAATTTTTATTATTATTATATTACTCTTAGTTATTTATTTATTTATTGCACATCCTTACCCTCGAATTCAACACTGCACCTACTTCTCTCTTAAATATGCGCTTAGTGTTCGCAAAAAGGTCGACACTTTCAAAACGCGTGTTATATTCACGAGTCAGCCGTAGCAAAACTGAATTTTGAAGGTAGTTTGTACGATGCCGCATGGTTTCCAAAAGTGGGGTATGACGGGTTCGGTATTTAGGCGTACGAAATGTGATCTTGGAGACCAGATACGGACAGTCGACTTTACTATTTACTATGTCGTGCAGAAGACCCATATCTAACAACATGCGCCGCTGCTCCAGTGGTAAGATATTATGTTCGGTGCAGCCGTCCTCATATGTATCAAAGGTTTTACGACTACGATATTTTAGGTGGTTAACAAAAATTTTTTGTATTCGCTCCAGGCGGGATTTGTATATAGAATAATGGGGAGACCATATAGGGCTAGCGTATTCGAGGACACTTCTCACATATGCGTTATGAACTGTTATAACAATTGAAATGTCTGAAAATGGCTTGCACACACGGAGAACAAAACCAAGATTTTTGTCTTCATAATAGTATCTATTATCAACGTGAAGGGAAAGTAGCATTTTGCTGTCAAAATATACACCTAAGTCCCTAACATTACTTTTCCTCTGTATTTGTTTTCCATTGAAGTTATAATTCTGTAGGATAGGCTTTGGCTTTCGAGTGAATGTTATGCATTCGCATTTATCTGCATTAACGGTTATATTATTTTTAATATAATACTCATACAAGCGATCCAAATCACTTTGTACAGAAAGACTGTCTTGCAAGTTATTAATTTTATAAAATATCTTTTTGTCATCCGCATACATGAGATAGTGAGAATGCTGAAAGCACATAGGTACCTATATCGTACAGGTAGGCATTGTAAAAAAGAGGACCCAAAAGGGAGCCCTGTGGAACCCCTGTAGGAACATTGATATAATTTGAGCGATAACCACCCATCATTACAGCCTGGGAATGATTTGTGAGGTACGACTCAGTCCACCGAAGTAAATCCCCATGAATTCCTAAAACTTGTAGCTTGTTCAATAGGATCACGTGATCCACCCGATCAAAAGCCTTCTCAAAATCGGTGTAGATCACGTCAACCTGCCCACCACCATCCATACTTTCCAGAACAAAACTCGTAAACGATGCCAGATTTGTAATGGTTGAGCGACCCCTTAAGAAACCATGTTGGTTTTCAGGTATTGGTTGTGCCAAAGTAGAATAAATTTCATTGTACACTATTTTTTCCAACATCTTAGCAGCAGTATTTAATATAGAGATACCTCTATAATTTATAATATCCATACGCGACCCTTATGTACAGGCACTATTAGCGCGGACTTCCACCTATGTGGAAAAGTACCCTCCCGTAAAGAGCGGTTAAATAATATAGTTAAGGGAAGAGCGAGCGATTTAGCACATCTTTCCCAAAACACAGCCGGTAGCCCATCACTCCCAGCACCCTTATTAATGTCTAAAGATTTAAGCATATTTTCTACAACTAACAAGGAAGTTTGTATATTTGATACTTTGTTACATAAAGATTGTTCCTGTGCTACTGGAGAGTAATTGTTAGTAGGTGTGCCAAATACACTCTGAAAAAATGAGCTGAAGGCATTACATATATTTCTTCCGTCCGTAAATTCAACTCCCTCCAGATAAAACTTTTTAGGGTATACTGATCCACCGCGCAAAGCCTTAACGAATGTCCAGAACGCTTTGGGGTGTTTTTTAATATTGTTTCCGCAATGTGTTGTAAAATGCTTAAAACACTCATTTTGTACGCGTCGTTCTCTTGAGCGTAATAGTGAAAATTCATCGTAGTCTAATCTATTTCCATATTTTTTCTAGCGCGAATGAGCTTTTGTTTTTTCTTTAATTATGTTTACTAATGCTGGTGAGTACCATTTAGGGTAAGACCGACGACTATCTTTAACAAAATAAGGAATGAATAAATTTAGACAATTATTTATGATATCATAGAAAACCTCAACAGCCTCGTCGATAGTGCCTGTACACAAGAGCGATGGCCAGTCCTGTTCTTGGAAATATTTATTTACATTATCATAACATGCTGTTTTGAAATTCCGCTTTGGTGAGGGTGCCTCTCGTAAAGGTACGATATTTAAGTCCAAAAGCGAACAATATATGGATGGGTGTGCACGGTCCTCCTTCAAGAGTGGTGTAGACGCAGATTCAATACGCATTGGAAGATTAGAAAACACAAGATCTAATGTATTGCCATAGGAATTTCTTAAAACGTTATATTGTTTTAATCCACAATAAGTAACTGTTTCCATAAATTCCAAACTAGCATCTTGAACCTCGACCGACCCTTTTTTTAAAATGGAATATTGATTTTGGCTCCAAGACAAGCAAGACAAGCAAGCAAGTGTTGAGAGATATCTGGATCACCCCTATGTATGTTCTACGATTTTTCGTAGTTTTCGAGTTACGTTTTTTTTTTAAATAGCCTATAAAGTACTACTTTTATTATTTTTATTATGAAAGCTTAGAGTCTAGCGCATTCTCTGAAGCTACTTAGAAACTAATAAATTATCAGTTTTGATTTTTAAGTTTAAGTTGAAAATTTAAATGATATCTCACTTAACATAAATTCTCAACTTTAGATAAATTTTGTAGTAATTTTCATTAAAGTTATGAGGCTGTTTATTTTATGCATAAAGGCACAGTTAATAGATTTAGCTGCAAAAAAAAAATGAAGAAACCATCTATTTTTTTAAATTTTTTTTCAAACTGAGCCGATCCGATTGCAAAAATTCATTTAAAAAATCGTAACTCTAAAACTACGAAAAATTGTAGAATACATAGGGCACACTAAAAGTTTTGCACTTCTAGCTAATCGGAACTATTTAAATTTTGACTGTTATATTTTTTTAAACGTTGCAACCTTCTTAGTAATAAAAAAAACAATTGGCGGGAAATGATTTGTCAATTGTTTTTTATCACACATCAAAGTTCTACGTACGCAACGAAAATGGAATTAAGTCGAAAAGATTTTAGAGCGATGATTTTTTATGATTTTAAAAGTTCTCTCTCTCCGCAAGACTGTGCCACTCGTCTTCAAAATGCATTTGGGAGAGAAGCACCTTGTTTGAGCACCGTGAGGCGATGGTTTGCTGAATTTGAGAGAGGTCGAGTTTCTTTACATAACGAATTTCGGCCTTTGAAGGCCGGCCTTCAACTGCCGTCAACGAAAATAATGTGGCTACTGATAAGCGGCTAATTAAAAAAAAAACCCGCGGATTACCTATGAGACAATTCGAGGACTATTGGGGATTGGTATGAGCCAAATTCAGAAAATTTTACACGAAGAATTGAAAGTTCGAAAACTTTGATGTCGTTGGATCCCTCATGAACTGATAGCGGAGCAGAAGCGGGCTCGCGTGGAATGGTGCTCACAGATGCTACTGAAGTACGACCACGGTCATTCTAATGCTGTTTATGACATTGTCACAGGAGACGAAACGTGGATTTATTGTTTTGAATTCGAAAAAAAACAGCAATGTTGTGAATGGGTGTTTGAAAATGAGAATAGGCCAACAAAAGTGAGGCAGGCGAAAAACGTTGGTAAAAAAATTATCGCGTTTTTTTTCACAGCTCTGGGTCCCATCTGTATAATTCCACTTGAAGATCAAAAGAGTGTTAATGCCGAGTGGTATTCTACCATTTGTTTACCCGGGGTGTTAGAAAAAGTTCGCGAAAGACGACCCAAAAGCCGCGTTCTCCTACATAATGACAACGCTTCTTCACACACGGCCAACAAAACAAACTCATTTTTAGCTTCCGAAAAAGTACAACTCGTCACCCATCCTGTGCATAGCCCCGATGCCCCGCCCCGTATTTTCCCCAAAATTAAAGATTTAATGAGAGGTTTTACTTTTAATAACTCCGAAGAGGCAGTGATAGCGTTTAATCAGCACGTAGAAAACATGCCTTCAGATCTGTGGTCCTCCTGTTTTCCTGTTTTAAAAAATGGTTCGATCGCATGAAAAAATGTTTAAAATGTAAAGGAGAGTATTTTGAAAAGCAATAAACATAATATTTTGGTTATAACATGTTGTTTTTTTAAGTTACGCAAAACTTATAGTGTGACCTACGTATACATAGGGGTGATTCAGATACCTCTCAACACGACGCACCCTAAAAAAGATTTTTGGATGTCACTTTTCTGGCCACCCTGTATTGGTAACCCGATTAGTAGCGGCGTAGTAGCGCAGTAATGTGCTTTGAAAGGTTCGATTTCCGGTTTAGGTCGATTCAGAAAACGGCTAACTGCTTTTCTAAATTGGGCCTGGCTGTGTGCCTGGAAATCGTGGTTGATTAGTTATTGTATTGTGGTTTTTGCGGTTGGTGCGGACGAAATTATCAAGATTTAATTCAAAGTTCATCATCATCGTTTTACACATACTCCCCCAATGACTTTCAGATTGGCCGGTTGGAAGTGGCCTGAATCGAGCGGCTTCCTGAAACCTGTAGTTTCACGAACGCTTCCAGCCGAGTTGGATTCGACGATTGACCTCCTTGTCAAAGTTCACTGTGTTTTAACTTACTTGGGGCATGTAGTTAGAAGAGTCGGCTCGCGTTCCCTTGGGGTAAATTCGGGACATCTGCCTCTTGTTGTAATTGACGAAGTCGATGGCTTGCTGCTTGAGGTAGTTCATGCCGGTGGTCTCGGCGAACGAGGACATGTTGTGGTAGATGTTCTTTTCTGCGGAAGGAGGCGAGAATAATAGCAGGTACCATAAAACACCAGAACAACAGTAACAGAAGTTAAGCTTCATACAATACGCTCTAAAGCAACGCACACAAAGATATCGCTCACGGACACGGAGATCTCGAGACGATCTGGCTCGAACTTTTTTAGCATGTTCCGAGCAAGCTTAACTTATGTTTACTCATAACTGGTTTTTATTCTGTGGTACTACTAACAGTGCTTATAGTGAATACTAGTGAATACTACAGTGCAATACTACCCAACCCACCTTGGGTTGGGTAGTATTGCGAATAGCAACTTTAAAATCCAAGTAATTTTTGTAATGGCAACATCGTTTATCTCGGCATCCGAATCGAACGACTTTAGAGAAACAGTAGACTGTAATAAATTTTATCAGTGCCAGCTTTCTTCGTAAAAATACAAGGTTTTATTTAATTTCACTAGACTTTTTTATGCTACTCCGAGGCGCACGGCTGAAAAAGGCGACGGCGAAGGCAAGAAGGATGTTGTCATTACAAAAAAAATAATTATTTTATTTTTATGAAGTTTTAATGGCTTTTCGCAATAGGTAGAGTATTTATTTAGGGAGGTAACAGCATATTTGAAATCAGAAGATCGTTATTGCGAACATGCGTACCTACTATATTACGCGCTGTTTTCGTGAATCAAGCGTGTCGGTGAGAGCGGCAACGTGGATTTCGATTTATGGACAACGAAAACTTGCAACACGTGTTTAAAAGTAGTCACAATCCAGTTTTAATTCAGATATCTCTCAGAATTAAAAAAAAATTACATCTTTCGTAATGTGAATGAAAATGAAAAAGCCAAAATAACTTTTTTGTGTTTAATTTTTGGTCGCATTACGTCTTTTTTATGTCAATTTTACTTCATTCGTTCGTTTTTTATAGTTACGTCACTAAGACTGGATCGAAACTAGATTTAGACTACGTTTATCTAACAATAATTAGGCCTCTTCTAGGTACTACAGGCATCTACCAATCAGGTAGTTTGTGTTAACAGAATTGCTGTCGATACGAAAAGAAGTTTATATCACTCGTAACTTACTCTCAGCCTCTTCAAAGCCTTGGAACTTGATGGGCTGCGCGTAGTTGACCATGGAGGACAGCCACGGGTGCACGTTGGTGGTGGACCCTGTGTAAGCGACTGGAGGGGGAGCGTCGTCGCCTGCGGTGGCCGCTTCTGCTACTATTTCTTCAGGCTGTAAAACAAAATTATATTGATCTCTTTTTCTTCGCTAAGCAAACAGAAACAAGAAATATCTCTAGAACCAATGTTTATTTATTAAAACTTTATTGCTACGATCAACATTTTACAAAAGGTGGAGTTAATCCCATGACCATTAAATTTTTCGCTAGGCGTTGCGACGTAATCTTTTAAAAAAACGGCTAAGGACAAGTCGGACTCGCGAATCGAGGTTTCCGTACAAAAGCATCATCATTTCAGCCATAGGACGTCCATTACTAAACATAGGCCCCAATGACTTCCAGAGCCGGTTGGAACTTTGGAAGCGGTCTGCATCCAGCGGCTTTCTGCAACATTTATAAGGTCGTGTGTTTACTTTGTGGGTGGACGACCTACACTGCGCTTGCAGGTACGTGGCCTCCATTCTAGAACCTTTCTGCCCTATCGGCCGTCAGTTCTACGTGCTATGTGCCCTACAAACTTGTAGATGTAGATACGTTAATAGTTATTCCATAGCGGGAATCAAGTACTTATCAAGGATTTTTACCGCATTTTCCGAGATTGTTAATATATATATTTTTTAATGATATGACTATAAATTTATGGCTCTCGGACTTTTTCCATTCATCATCATCACCATCATTTCAGCCATAGGACGTCCACTGCTGAACATAGGCCTCCCCCAGTGATTTCCAGATTGGCCGGTTGGAAGCGGCCCGCATCCAACCGGCCAATCTGGAACGGCCCGCTGATGCAATCTTTACCAGGTCGTCTGTCCACCTTGTAGGTGGACGTCCTACGCTGCGCTTTCCGGTACGTGGCCTCCATTCCAGAACCTTTCTGCCCCATCGGCCGTCAGTTCTACGTGCTATGTCCTAACGTGTACGTTTTTCCTTTACTAATGCAAGAATATATTGCTTCTTGCCAAATTTTATGACCACCGGAACCGGACGGTACGGTCAACCGGAAGAACTACTATAGGTTTTGATTCCTTTGAGTACCTTATAAAAATGCGGCTTGAGCAGCCGTATTTTGACTGCATAGACTTAAAAGTTTGATTTTTTCACAGCTTAAAGGGATTGCGGACCTAAGTATTTGATATTAATTTCAATTTAAACTTAATACGTTACGAGTTTCTAGTTAAAAAAGTCCTGACAGACAGACATACAATAAAGAGGTCCTATATGGGTTCCTAAATAGGATCACTTCGTAATTCAAATACCCTAAAAAGATGAACTAAAAAAAACATACCACAGTATCTAGTTTATAGTTTATTTAATCAATATTAAATAAATACTAATATTAATACGAGTAATACTAACTGTGCCCGCGACTTCGCTTGCGTGGAATAGGGTTTGTTATACCCTATTTTACTCGCTTAAGAGATAGAATAAAAATAGTAGCCTATGCCCTTACCCAAGCTCTATGTCTATCTCTGTTCCAAATTTCATCAAAATCGGTTCTGTAGTTTAGGCGTAAAAGCGTAATATTAGTAGGGAAGTGGGGATAATACATAGATATTATACTACATGGGACACACTAAAAGTTTTGCACTTCTAGCTAAAGTTCGGAAACTTTGCTGTCGTTGGATCCCTCATGAACTGACAGCGGAGTAGAAGCGGGCTCGCGTGGAATGGTGCTCACAGATGCTACTAAGTACGACCACGGACATTCTAATGCTGTTTATGACATTGTCACAGGAGACGAAACGTGGATTTATTGTTTTTAACCCGAAAAAAAACAGCAATCTTGTGAATGGGTGTTTGAAAATGAGAACAGGCCAACAAATGTGAGGCAGGCGAGAAACGTTGGTAAAAAAATGATCACGTTTTTTTTTCGCAGCTACGGGTCCCATCTGTACAATTCCACTTGAAGATCTTTAAATTTTTAAAATGTAAAGGAGAGTATTTTGAAAAGCAATAAACATAATATTTTGGTTATAACATGTTGTTTTTTTAAGTTACGCAAAACTTATAGTGTGACCTACGTATAATACACATTTTGTTTTAGACTTGTAGGTATACCTTTTTATCTGGAATGGCTACAGCGGAAGCATCTTCTTTCTCCTCGTCCTCAATGACAAACTGCCCCTGGCGGAACAGCTCTAGTTCCTGCTTCTCTACTTCAGGTTTCAGGCGTTTGTTCTTGATGAGGATCTTACGTTTCAGGGCCGATGGTGGAGGCAATGGTACTCCTGGTTCCAACTGAAAAGGGATAAATGGTTTAAGTAAGTAAGTATATAAAATTATTTATAAAACAATGTTTTAAAAGGAACAGGTATGCACAGGAAGGAAGGGCACAGGCCTCACCACAACTATGAGGTGGTTGGGCTATACTCCACCGCGCGGGAACAGTGCGATTTGGCGAAGGGCTGTTGTGAGGCTAGTGACTAAACCTTACTGTCAGATGTAATTAAGCCGTCTTAAAGCCTCTGACTATGCTTCACGACTAGTATAAGGCGATATTAGCAGGGACCAACTTTTAACGTGCCTTCTCCAAATATGGTCGGAAGGGTCTAGGGCAATGCTCAAGGCAATGCCTGCAGCTTTCATTAATCTCATAAAATAAATAATAGAACGCTTAGTCCTACTTATTGTTAATAGCAAGGTAAGCTTTTTAAAATCATATTTTTTTCCGTGGTATAACAAAGGTTTTATTTCTTTCTATCAACAAGAGCATCTTACAACCTGGTTTTTCTATGACCCTTCTGTGTCCCACCTAGTTGATGATCACTCCACTCCACTCTTAGGTCTCCAGTTCAGTTGTGTTCTCAGGGCCAGCTTCGCAAAACATGGTAACAATGAAAATAAAATACCAACTGCTAAAATTTACAAATACTCACCGGATGATCAGGCAGCGCTTCCTTCAGCAGCAAATCGCCAAGGATCTCATCACAGTACTTGGCTAGTTTGTATTGCTGTGCTTTACAGCAATGGTTCTCAAACGACAATATGATGGGGTAGTCTGACGTCACGAAGGCGGTGTCTCTGAGGGCGTAGATGACGTCTTTGAACAGGATGTCTGTGCACATGGCCATGCCGTGGGTAATAATCGGTTCTTCATCTTCTCCTTTCCCGTCCCAGCAGTCGAGCTCGACGCATCTAAAAGATTGAAGGAGGTCAGTTAACCCTCTAACTGGTATAAAAATTTAAAAATTTCATAAGATCTCAAGGGCATAAAGTTAAAAATATGGCAGATTTTTGCCACCACTGCTTAATAGTTTCGTACTGCAAAATATACCGGGTGTCCTATAACTCAAGGTTAAACTTGTATCGACATATTGTACTTAAACATCATAATGAACAACATTTGGTCTATGATTTTTGCAAATTGCATTTTGTATAAATTGTTAGCCGATTTAATTTAATAAAAAAACAAAAACTGGTTACAAGGTTAACTTTGAGTTACGGGACACTAATGTAAAAGGATGGAAAGTTCTAGAGGAGTTTTGAAAATAGGAGCTTTAGTTTTTAATTCGACCTTGCCAAAATAAACAGTTTTAGAAATTTACCCAATAATAATTAAACCTCCTTCAGATTAAAGGTAAAGGTATTTAGATTCCATTTAATAGAAAGTTGCAACCTTATTTACATCCAGTAACAATCATTAAAAAAAGGTGGTTTCGAAAAAAAAAAATTGGAGAAGACAAAGAATCTTCTTTATTATTTATAACGGATATCATTTTTAAACTGAGCGTTCTGACCTTACATTTTGATGTAGAGTTCAGAAACTATTGAGAGAGATTGAGGGCGTTATTGTACATTTTTATTCCAAAATTGCGAGCTAAAGCCACAAGGTGAAAACGTTTAAAGTCAAAAAGAGAATATTAAAATCACAACTATCAAATGATTGAACTACCTATAAACCTATTTACTAATGTGATTCGTATTCAAATCGGTAACTAAGCGCAAATTAAGTAGTTAGTTTCATAAAATTTCAACGAATTTTAAGTAGGTACCTTCTTATTACTTCTCATCTTTCCGCGTCTGTCTCAATATCCTACTTCTTGACAGTTAACCTTGTTGCCTCAGTTTTATTCAGAGTTAATTATTTTATGAGCAAAATCTTTGGATTACGTGATACTAAGAGAAGTTTCCTCAAATGGATTAATAATTACGTAAGCAAGTACGAAGTTTGGGTCCGCTTTCAGCGAAAGATGCTTTTAACGATTTTGCCTTTTTGTTTTAGAAATATCCGTTAGACAAATTAAAAGTTTGAAGAAATGAAATTGGAGTTTAACTACCTTAATTAGTATAATGCGTTTAGCAAATGACTTAATTTTTTATCTCGAGCTTTTAATTAGCATTCTTTTGAAGTTTCCTTCCCAAGAGATAATGCTTTGTTCGCTTCCTTTAATTATTATTACAGCAATTTTTCCAACTTTGTATTTTCAGGTAATCCTGTGAAAATGATATTTAAAAAAAAACGCGTTTTTCTTGTTTTTGTACTGTTCGAGGAAATTAAAACAAGTATGATTCTGCAAACTTAGGTCAAAAATCTACTAGGTACTTACTTCTATGCTTCTATGTTTGACCTAATCCTGGTCTACCTATACCTGTCACTGTCAAGTTAGCTGACACAAGAAGTATTTATGGATACTGATCAGCATTACGGGGCGTAAATCTTTGACAACTTGTAATTTAAGTGTTTTGGCAAATAAACCTTTGAACTTAAACTTGAACTCGTACCTAATTAGAGATGACGATTCCCCATGCAGAAATATTTTCTGTATGGGGAATGTTCCCGGGAACGGCACATCTCAAGGCGTAATGTAACATGTTACAAAGCGAGCATTCGGGCACTCAGTAGGTTTGGGGTGACAAACGAGCTGCAAGCCGAATTTGACACGGACCTTAGCACATTACGTAACAAAACATCATCACTCATCACTGCAGCCATAGGACGTCCACTGCTGAACATAGGCCTCCCCCAATGACTTTCATTGGGGGGGGATACTCGCCACGCTTTGCAGGCGTGTTGGTGAGCACAGTTTTTTTATAAGATTTCGCACGCAGACGCTGCTGCCCGTCTCGTGCTACAAGGATTAGTCGCCTCTTACGTGTATTCTTTACGGCCGTTCCTACACGGTACGCTTAGTCACTAGCATGTTTTGATCCAGACTTAGGCTATAAGTATCTAGATTTATGAAGGTTGTGCAAGTGTGCCTAAATCTTGCAGGCCTGAGTCAATACAATACATTATTCGGCGTCTTCGAAATCAAATAGTCCCATACGGCATACAGGCATTTATAATTCATATTCGCGCCACAATAGGTTTCTAAGACGCAATAGGGGCTTCTTCGTTAAACCCTAGCTTAATATTTGCATAAGTACTTAATACAATATACAGACCCACACAGATATACGCTATCCATAGACATACCTATTGTAACAGCTGCAAAGTCTTTTTTATACGTTTTCTTTTCATGCAAATATTTTATGAAGAAACTAATGACAAAACAAGAGTTTCATACCTATTTAACTGACTATTTAAAAAAAAGAAAAGTAACGTGCCTATATAAATCAGTAATTCATTCTACACAATTCCAAAGTTTGTGTTGTGGTGCGGTGGTTCGCCTTGATCGCAAATGGGCCTAGGCCCCCGATTCAGAACCCTTCGACAATTATTTGTCAACTGATAAACCACGTGACACTAATATAAAATAATAATATAGTGTCACGTGGTTATCCGATCGACGATTTTTTACCGAACGGTTCTAAATCGGGGGCCAGGATCGATTCACGATCTAAATTGGGTCGGGTCTTGGTTTGATGGAAGACGCCCCAGTATGGCCAAATTATTTGTCATGTACCTCGAAGCACAAGGATGTTATTTCCTTACTCCGAGGCCACGACAATACTAATTGTTACGCACTAGCGTTGTCTGATCTGACGTATATTTATTTATTAATACCGTCCATTCGGGACATGGAGCACATAGCATATAGAGTAAAAAAGCCATTTATTTGTTCGACAATATTTCCCGCCAATTTTTAATCTGTATCTGCTCTGTTTTTTTATAGGCGTGAGTTGACAGGACTTGTCATTTCATACTAAATGTAAGTGAAAAATCACTAACTAGTTTCGGAGAAAGATCTTTCGTATTGCGGCTCTATAGGGTATGTGCTCGATGATTCGGGATCACATCACGGAGGACAAGTTCAGACGAATGTTTTTCGACTTACCTACACCCAGCCAATAGAACTTGTCTGTACATTTCCACTGAGCTCTTGCCTCCAAACTGTCGTCCTGATAGGTACGTGTTGTGAGATGAGTTGATGTAGTAGTGCGCCAGGGGTTGGTCCATGTCCATGTAGTTGTCCAATCTGTCCAGGAACACTGGCGCGTTCTCGTCCGACATGAGGTACCGGATCAAGCCGTCTTTGGTCAGGCATTCTGGAAGAAGTGGATATTTTTTTAGACAGCATACATATAAAATGGTCTGGTTGGGTGTCTTAGGGTTAAAGTCTGATGGCAACCGATCCAAATGTAATATATAGCCAGACTCGCCGCATCTAGGATCATGGTCCAGCGCACTGCAACTGAAGACCGGATAAAGCGTTAGGAAGAAGATTGTTGCAAATCATGAATAGGCTAGTCCGTCAGTTAGATTATCAAAAAATATTGAACCAATATTTTCTCTTTTGTCAATCAAGCAAAAAATGACGAAGATAAAGCTCATCAAAGTTTGGGAGTGACGTCACGCCTTGCTAAAAAGTGTCGCAAGGCGTGACGTTACGCGTAACTGTAACGGGCTTTATCTTCATAATATTTTGTTTGATTTATAAAATAAAAAATACGTGTCCAATATTTTCTGTTAATCTAACTGACTGACTAATTCGATTTTTTTAGGAAACTAGCCCATTGAGAACTTGTGGAGTTAATATAAAATATGCCTTCCGTCCCACTGCAGGGCACAGGCCTCATCTCAACTATGAGGTGGTTTGGGCCATACTCCACCACGCGGGCCCAGTGCGGATTAGTGGAGGGGCGTCGTAAGGTCAGTGACTTATCCTTACTGTCAGATGTTATTAGACTTTACGACTAGTATCAAGCGATATTAGCTAGGACCAACTTTCAATGTGCTTTCTGGAGCTTTAACGGAGATGCTTGTGATGATTTGATTTGATTTGATAAATATCACTAAAAATATGGTTGGAATGGTCACTTATCCAATTCAGGCCAGGCGGTGGCTTAACTTTGGTAATCACATCTGACGACACTCACTACCGCCACTAAGCTAAAACACCTCTATAATCAATACAAAGTTGATTTTTACCGATTAAAAAAAATGAAGAGGTTTTTAATTCGTCGGAATCTTTTTTATTATTCAATAGTTAAACACGCAAAGAAAAACGAGACCATTGTTTGAAAAAGTTATTGAGGGTTGCATCTGCATCACTGTAATGATCACAGGATCACTGTAATGTCTTCTATTGTTGTAAAACTACAACACGCACTTATAGCAGCTTAGTCAGATGTGTGAGAGAGACCAGAGTGATTTTGGGTGTTAATCCATTATTAAATAATAAATAAAAATTGCATGCTGCTTTAATTAAAATAAAACGTAAAGATTTCAAACATACACTATTAGACACTTACTATCATTCTTCGCCTCGTCACACTGTTCGTACGTAGTGATGATCTCAGCTGCTCTTTTCTCGTCGTACAGAGGGTACAGGATCTCGTTTAGCCTAGGGTCCCGCTGCTTCTCGTTGAGGAAGTTCACGAACTGGTCTAAGTTGATGCGGTCTGATTTTCCCTGTGTGCTGTGGAACAAATATACGTGTAATTCAAAATACGCAAAAACACTTAGGGAATAATTCTGGTGTCTAAAAAGAACAACTTTTTTTATGGGACCAACACGATAAAAATAAGTCTAGGACAGCGGTTCTCAATCTTTTTTGGTGACGGAACCCTTTTGGATAGCAAAATACTTGATGGAACCCTACAATAAAACAATGGTTTTTAAGTGTATTTTTTATTAATAAGCATAATTAGAGTACCATGTAACAGTTACTTATTACTTACTTACATAACAAGTATAATAATAAATATAACATTGAAAAAGAAAAAAAATCTAACTAATGGGATGTATGAAACTGTTTTTTATTTTTCATCAATTGGTTGATATCAGGTTTCATAGAGGACAGTTGAAGTCTCATATCAGGTTCGGCGTCCAGTCTATTGCGGTATTTTGTTTTCGTGGCTGCATAGGTTGAGAATCCTGTTTCGCACAAATATGTTGTTGGAAACGGGAGAAGAATATTCAAAGCCATTTTGGCAAGCATTGGATATTCATTTCGGATTCTGCACCAAAAATCGTTGAGAGGCGTCGTTTTGAACAGTGACTCCATACTTGTGTCAGATGACATTTCTAAAAGAGATTCATATATCTCGTTTGACATACTTTCGGGCTTTTGTAAGTTGGGTAAAAAAGGATTATGAATCCATGAATTCAGTTTCATTTTTGTATTCTGTTCTTCAGGAAAATACTGCTCAAAAGATGCGCGCATCGAAGTGAGATATTGGACCAATTCTTCAAATACATCATCTTGAAATATTTCTGAGTTGTTATCGCCAAGAAACTCACTGAGTGACGTAAAGCTTTCTATTTCTCTATTTCCAACGCAAATAATCCAAAAATCTAATTTTCTTTTGAAGGCAGTTATTTTGTTACAGGCCTGGAACACTGTTGTCTGTTTACCTTGCAATGATAAATTTAATTCGTTCAGTTTCTGAAAGATATCCGCCATAAAAGACAGTCGGAACATTAATAATATACTAGACCCAAAAGAGCTGATGTTGCAGAACTATCAATAGTTAACATTGAAACTCATCCACACCAAGTTTTATCATACAAACGGTCTTTCAAATTAAAAGAAGTATCTGAAAGAAACATTTGTAACTCGGCTCTAAGTTCAAATAGCCTTGTTAAAGTTTTACCCCGAGACAGCCATCGCACTTCTGTATGGAGCAACAGTGTTTTATGTGTGCTGCCATAATCTTCACACAATAATGAGAACAATCGGGATTGTAGTGGTCGTGATTTGATAAAATTAATTATTTTTACCGCTTCATCCATAACTAATTTTAGATTGGACGGTATTTGCTTCATCGCAAGTGCTTGTCTATGCAGGATACAATGGCTGGAACTACAATTAGGCGCTTTATTTTTTATTCGTGACACTACTCCTGCTGTTTTACCCGTCATCGCCTTGGCCCCATCTGTACAAATGTCAATGCAATCGTTCCAACTGAGATTATT
This sequence comes from Anania hortulata, assembly GCA_963576865.1. Classification (NCBI taxonomy): domain Eukaryota; kingdom Metazoa; phylum Arthropoda; class Insecta; order Lepidoptera; family Crambidae; genus Anania; species Anania hortulata. Next base: position 9,005,819 of record OY756400.1, read on the forward strand.
TTCCTCAAAAAATATATTTATTTTATTAAAAATTTCCTCTCCGGTAGTGTTTGTGGGTAGAGGTGAACACATAAGCATGTCTTCTTCAAAAGAACTTTCACATGGATATCTCACGATAACCAGCAAGATAGCCAGACCAGCGACATCAGTCGACTCATCCATTTGCAAGACGAATTGTGTTTTTTGTAGACGTGTAACTAGTTCTTGTTTGACGTAGCTTGCTAGATCATGAATTCGCCGTGAAACAGTATCGTTAGATAGCGGCACAGTAGAAAGATGCTTTGCAGATTTTTCATCGAGCATGCATTTTGTTATGTCTAATACACATGGTTTTATTAAATTCTCAGCGATAGTGTGCGCTTCTCCTGCTTGTGCAATGCGATAGCTAACTAAATATGATGCCTCCGTGGCCTTTTCATTGATAGTTTGGGTTACATGCATCATTGTTTTTTGACTTTCCAATAACTGTTCTTTTTTACGTACAAAAAATTCTTTATTCTTGTCTTTAGACTCGGGGTGTACAGTTTCTAAATGTCGGCGCAACTTGGCAGGTGCCATGGAACTATTAGGAAGCAGTTTACTACATAACATGCAGAGAGGTGAGCCGTTGGAATCAACAAATCCAAAACTGATATATGATTCATCATACTTCCTTTTTTTCGCCTTTGAAACCGTGGAACTTGACGTCGTTGCATCATCGTCTGGATCGGTAATTGCTGTATACTCCACGCGGACTGCTTTTGAACATTCGGCTTCGTTGGAAGATGTTGTTGCGACACGTTTAACGCCTTTAAGCCAACGTTCCATTCTTTCAGGATGGTGAGGTTAAAATAATGCACGGTCGTTACTGCGTAGAAGAGTTTAGCACTTTAGTCCAAAGAAGAAATGTACAAAACTGATACAATCAGAAAACAGCAGTAGAACAATACACAATTTTTTTCTAGCAGGTAGGTACTTATCGCTCCGAACGCTAATCGTCGACTGACTAGTGTCAAGGCTTGATCATCGCTTTTATAGTCCTAGCCTCAATCTCGAACATTCTCAAAAATACTCGAGTCGGCGTCTTTGATAAATAAAAAGCCGATATAAAAATAGAAATTCAAGCAATCTCGACTTTACGTTTTGAAGTTAGAGCCGAAAGTCGCTTGTTCACAATTATAGCGTCTAATTTCAAAGGCGGCTTTTATCAAAGGGATTGCGCGGTCACAAGTAGGTATCGGCGGTGGCGGCATAGTAAAATTGTTCGTGAATCGTGATACGCCGCGACAGAACGGTCGACCAGAGAGAGGTGTTTTGATTTTTTTTTCTAACTTCTTGCGGAACCCCGACAGGGGTATCGCGGAACCCTAGGGTTCCGCGGAACACACTTAGAGTATGGCTGGTCTAGGAATACTAACTTTATTGTTACGTGATGTCATTTGTTTGGGAAATATATTTTTTAGCTTGGATCCATTTGCTCCTCACTTAGATTTTAGTAAGCTCCTTATGTAATTTACATATAAAGCTAAAAGTTAGGATTCGTTGTAATATGTTTCGCAAGGCAGCTCAAGGCTTGCTGTTGATGTTAAGACAATCGATAACTACCGATTGTTCTTCTTGTCTTGAAAGCCTAGTTGATTAACGAAATTATTATTTTTTTATTCAAGATTTTTAGTAGCTTTAAACAGAAGCTGAAGAAATTGAATAGATAGACCTCGTTTCTGAGATTACAAGTACTTATTCTAGAAGTGCGACAATGGTTACCATCTCGCTCAAATAAGTACCTGTATTTACAATGAATAACTCCTAAAATATCTTACATAGATCGAAACAACTCCTCAATGTCGTTTCGCGGGCAGATCTTATGGTACAGCGCGTAGAACTTGTCAAATGTAAATGCCTCCTTCTCCATCGCTTCGTTCTTCCCCGCGGGCAGACCAAGTTCGGACAGGCACTGGTAGACTAGTTTCTCCGTTTTGCCTGACGCGAAGGTCCGGGCTACCACCTTCACAGGAACCTTTCCTCGAGGGTCAGTGAGGAAGCAGAGTCGCATCCAACTGGAAAATTGAAATGATTAGTGGGTGTTGAAAAGGAATACGCAGGTTTCAAGTGTTTGGAATGGTGACGAGGCACAAAGTTTTTTTTTCGAAGCAAGGTTATGCTGAAGGTATATTGTTGGAGCTGAAAAGATATACCTTAAACAGGATGACACTTTTTAAAACCACGTAACAATCTGCTGACAATTCACGCGTCGGGAGACACTGATTGCAACGTCAAGCCACGCATTGCTGCTGCGTGGGCCAAATGGCGAGAGGTGACTGAAGTCATTTGTGACCCCAGAATGCCGGTTAAGCCTAAAGGGCAGATCTATAAGTCCATCATTAGGCCTGTCCTTTTATATGGCAGCGAAGCTTGGTCGCTACTTGAGCGACACAAGCAGGAGCAGCTGCGTGGCACGGAGATGAATATGCTGCGGTGGATGTGCGGAGTCACGCGAAAGGACCGCGTGAGAAACTCGCGCATCCGCGGTAGCCTTCGTGTTCGTGATATTGCAGACAAACTGCAGGAGAGTCGCCTATGCTGGTACGGCCATGTTTTGCGGAAACCGGCAAGCTACGTAGGAAACAAATGTCTGGCCATGCCGCTACCGCCAGGTCCTGGCAAAAGGGGTAGACCCAAGAAATGCTGGCTTGACGTCGTGAGGGCTGATATGAGTGCCAATGATCTCACAACTAGAGACGCTCAAGACCTCGCGAAGTGGAGGAGTAAATCAAGGAAAGCGGACCCTGGGCTCCATAGCAATGGCTTTGGACGCAACCGGGATTGACCGTATAGATGAAGAAGAAGAAGAATCTGCTGATAAATGTATACAAGAATTTTTACAATGGGAAAATCGAAATCGTACAAAAATATTCGGATTCTCCATACATTATCAGTGAGGTAGCGAGTTAGTTTGTATGGAGCATCTGCTGAATATACATATTTTTACGATTTCAATGATGTTCTTTTTTATACACCCTGTCTAAGTATTGTCGTTAGGTTTTGGGTGGATTTTCGTCATATTTATTTTCTATCAAAATACAGCTATTTATCTAGCTATTTATACACATCTTCATCTTCTTACTTCCATGATATTTGGGTTTAGGTTCAACATGCATTGCGTATAACGTTATCAGGCACAAAAACTACATGAACTTAAATGATCTGTAAAACGCAAAGAAAATTAATAAAGATATCTTTGGTAAAACGTCAAAAGTAGTAAATTTAAAATTAACTTTAAAAGTCGGAAACTGATTATGAATTTAAATTTGAAATACAATCTAAGTACCTAAAATCGATGTCGAATAGCTTTTATAATACCGTAACTAAGTACTTTACCGACTTATTATTTTTGATGTGATTATTATGAAATCTGAGGGTCAATTCCCGTAATTTGACAATAGTCGCAATCCGGTGTCGATCCGCTCCCAGTAACATTACGATCCCAAACGGTATTCTCGTAAACCCAAAAAATGCAATTATTGTTCGTAATGCGACTGAAAATGGAAGAAACCAAAATAAGATATTTTTTTGCTCTGTTTTTAGTCTTATTGGGATAGTTTGAATAATTTTACTTCAAATTGAAAGTTTACGAGAATACCGTTTGTGATAGTAATGTTACTGGGACCGGATCGACACCGGATTGCGACAATTGTTAAATTACGGGAATTGGGCCTCTGGTCAAGTAGCGCATGTGAGCAGAGTATTGCAACGACAATGTATCATTGTACCTAAACGTAATATTAATCAAATATAATCCGAATTAGTTTCAACTTAGGCCAATCCTTGAGATTTTGTGATTTGCAGAAGTTATTATTATTTATTAGAAGTAGGAAGAAATGTGATTTTAAGGTCAATAGTTTTTTTAACTGTCTTTTGTTTTTAAATAAACCCGCGGACAGGGACAACTGCCTTAATCACAAAATAGTATAGGTACTCATTCATTACTAATTCCAGACTTATTTTAATTAAATGTTTATACAATTAAACAGAAATCAACCTTATAAATGTAATGTACTTATCGTGTTCGTGAAAAATAACGTAAGTAGTTTTTTAAACTAACGTCAAGACGGTAACTTTTTAATTTTACTTACAACAAAAAAATGTGTCTCGACGTAAAATATTAACGGTTAACCATTGTGTACACCTTGACATAGCTAGATCTAGTATAACTAACCCTAGTTTGTGTTAAAAAGCAAATCCATTAAAGCGTAGTCCTGTCAAAGGATAGGGGAGTATTTATAGCTACCGTGCCCTGGCATATTGTTAGTGTAGCGTAAAATACGTCCCTAGCTATTATCTGGGACAGCCCGTAAAATGCAACGGTTGTTAGAGCAACACCAGCACACTCGATACTTTGGGTATTGGCGATTGGCGATTAATCCCAAACCGAACGATTCAACGATCAACTGAAACAGTTATTTTGGGACAAGTTGTTAGTTGTTAAACTAAAAGAACTATCTAGTTCTCCGAACTGACATAGTAAGTTGCAATTGAGAAATTAAAGTTTCTATATCGTTCAACCTTGCATGTCATTGACACGGAATTGATGTTCAATAGCAATTGCTTTATAAGTGTCAAAACGCAATATAGCGTCAATCAAAATGCACGTTTGTGAATTCGTTAGGTAATGGCATTAAAGTGTCTAGGCTAGCTATGAATGAGAATTCAGAATGCATCAAGTACTTATGTGTAAGAGATGGAAATATGTAACTAAGTACTGTTTATGTAACTACTGTGTAACTATGTAACTGAAAAAATAATTTTTGTAAGTACTAATTAGAAGCCCCAAGTTTTTGTGTGAATTAATTAAGAGCCAAAACCTAAAATAATCTAAAAGATATCTTAACCGGTTGGTAGTGATTTTATATGATTTTGTTACTTAGACCCATAGGTTCACATTTCGATCGCGGCGCTAGTTCAATTTTGTAGTAGTCAGGAGCCATTTGTAATTTGACCAAGTAATAAATGTTTTTAATACGTTGAACAGAAATGACACGCTACGTACGTTTTAGTTTGACAGTTGTAAGCTGTATCTTCTGACTTTCTGCAATATACTGACTTTTAGTTTAGTTTATTGACTAGGTAGTACAACCGAATCCGCATCAATGTGCTTTTAAGCAAGAAGACCATCCACATTTTGATGTTTATAGCCTCCTCGTCTAATACGAGATCGATACTCCTAATCGCAAATTCACCAATCGCCGTAGCTAAAATGTTAAGTGTGCTTGGACTCTTAAACCTCAGGCGTGGGCGAGGCAGGTAGGTAGGTACTGCACTCAACGTAATTGCCTCCTGACCTGCTGGTTGTTTTATCGGCTTTGTAAACAGAGAAATTCATTAGAATATTAATCGACGTGCCAACATAGCAGCGAGCACCAAGACACATCCTTTGGGAAATATCGGTAGGTATTATAAGTACGTATTCATGAAGTAATGCAAAACCTTTGAGGGGCTGATTCTGGTGCTCAAATACAAAAACGTTTTCTATAGGACCAAAATTATCGTTTCCATACAAACTGATGTCAGCTGGTCGCGGTTTAGTATGGGAAAGTGTTATTTTTTTGCGTTTTCGATGTTGGCACCATATAAAATCTTACTGTATTTTAGCAGTAGAATCACCCCCTCAAAGGTTTTGTGATATTTCATTAACACATTGTATATAACATACGTGGTTAAACCTGGGTTCCTATTAATCATAGATATACATGACATACGAGTAATGTGACGATCGTATATTGTTTTGAGGTTACTCGGGGTAAGAATTACGGTGATTGCTAATTACACTAATGCAGCTGGTGTTTTATCTTGCAAATAAATTGATTTGCATCTTTATGATGATGACAATAATGACATTGCCATGTTATTATGTGACTACCTATTTATTTCGAATGTTTTGACTCATTTCATTGATTATTATTTCGAAAGTAAGGTACCTTATTAATAGTCAATGACTAAACTAATTTAGTCATTGACTATGTAATATTACAATACTATTCACCCACTTTTGTCAGAACTGCATACAGAGCCGGGAAAGCTAAAAAGATCAAACCAACAGACGCAGACGGCTCAGCGCGAAATAAAATCCAAAAGGAGGTCAACTGTGCCGTTAAGAGAAACCCCAGGGATATCTAAGTGATTTCCGGGCCGGGATTGTCAAAATTATGAGGCCGATTCAGGGAAATCCCGGTATTCCGGGAGGATTAGCAGCCCTGATTTCAACAGCTCTGTAATTGGAACATACAATGGTTCTGCTGGTTTAACAGAAATAAATTTAGGAAGTAAAACCGCATTTTAGGTAGTGTCTGTTTCTAATGAAAACCTTCAATGATATGTTCTTATGATTATAGGATTATGTGAGTTTATTTACTTGAAACTTTCGCGTCCCATAACTAATTAATACATTATTTTCCTTTTATTTTCTTCACGTTTCGAATGGGTTGCACCAAACTTGGTCACAGGCTGACACAGGCTAGAATGATCGCGTTAATTTCCGTTTTATCATCATCATCATTTCAACCATAGGAAGTCCACTGCTGATCATAGGCCTTCCCTAGTGACCTCCAGATTGGCCGGTTGGGAACGGTCTTTGTTAAAATTAGTAGAAAACTAGAGGTATATATCGGAGATGAGAATGTTAAGAATATGACCCATTTCAAGTCCACACATCTTGTGGACTTTAATGGGATTAACAAGATAAGGAATTAATAATGATATAGGAACTAGAGGATGTATTAGAGTGGCACCTGAAGATGAAAGAAAATCGTTTGTCTTGGTATGAAAGGCACGCAACCAGTGTTGGGTATGAGAGTTGGTGCGTGGAGAGATAGAGAACGAGTAACGACCGACCGAGAAGGAATGGATGGATTGGGAGAAAAATTGCTAAGAAGGGAGTAGATTACTCGATGATATTGATCAGTTGGTGTATATATCTTTTTTTTTCGTAGGATAATGCGTTTTGCATACCTACCGGTGCGAGGGCAGCGGTGGTTATTCAGGACTCCCATGTCAGAAAACAGTGGCTTTCGCAACTGTTTCCCGACAAGGTTTCACCCACTAAGAAACCTGCAGCGGTGTACCTCGCAACGTACTATGTTGACGATACATGGGAACCCGTACTGGACGTCTTCCTTGTAAGGTGTAGCTATCTGCGCCTGCCCTAGATGACCTGGGAGCAGGGCAAGCGAATGATAATGATGGTTATAAGTCCTCATTTTTTAGATTTAAAATACGTACTTTCCTTTGATTTTTACGAATCTCATTCCTAGTAAGTCAGGGATTAGGCGATTATTTTAAAACTGTAAAGCTGTAGGTATTATTATGATAATACCTACAGCTTATTCCGTGGCTTCGGCAGCCTTACGAGAACTGCAAAATTGGATTTTCAGCTCTAAACTTTGTATTAAACAAGTTTACTTCGCCTGAAACTGGGGCGCGGTTGTAGGCACATCCACGTGAATTAATTTAACAAGTTGAGCAACTAGGACATATTTTAGGTTTATAGGCACACTGGGTTACGCCATCAAACCGCACTTTCGTTGTTGGATCTTAAGTGTTTTGTTTTACATACTGTAAGATATTATTGTGTACTTTCTTCCATTGTTTGAGATTCGGAGATTTAATGGAGTGTAGTATCTAGATCGGATGAGTGAAAAATTTGTTCCTACACGATATTAATTTAAAATTCAATCTTAATTATCTATTATTTTACAGATAAAAATTGCTTAACCCATATAATAAAATCTAAGTCGTACGGTTTTACCCAAAAAACTATCATTGTTGTCTTTATTTTTTTTTATATATAGTTGCGTGTTTTTATTGCAAGTTATTATTTTATTTAAAAACCCGTTTTGTATCTTTTATGGGTCATCAATAGTGCAACTTGCAAGTTGCGTCCTATACACTAGCTTTTGTTGTAGGTAGGTAGGTAGGCAGATTTCATTTTAATTAACTTAGTAGGCACGTTGATCGACGCAAAGCTTTGAAGGAGCTGTGGTATTCAGATTTCAAGTAAACACAATTGAGAGTGATGTAACAGGTAGTACCTACTCGAATACTGATCCTACTATTGAGCAAACAAACGCATTAAAAGCTAGCGATTTATAAAACTAAGTTAAATTGTGAAAAACAAGTTGTTATAATTAATGTATCCGGTTTTAGATTTTTTCTTCTTCTACTATTTCTGCTACTACTTCCTCTATTTATTTTGTCTTCTGCCGACTGCAATTATTATTTAATAAACACTATACTATTTACTTACTAAGTTCATAGATCTTTCTAGTTCGCTTTTTACCTAGTTCTGGTTTTTCATAATATGATTCTAATATTCAGCGAATAAGACTTTTTAGTTATTGACAGCTATTTGGAAAATACGAACGAGTCATATCCGTTGCAGCACTAATCATTGGCTTAGATTAGTTCTGGCCTAACAGACCGCGCTGCCGGTGTGCAAAACAAAGGTTAAGTGGACCGAGGACCGTCACACGGATTTGTACTCGTAGATATTGAATTTACTTTGTGAAAATGACGCATTGTTTTGTTAATTAAATTGGTTTGTTTATGCATTTGAACGTTTGCAAATATTTGTAAAATTAGAGTCAACTCTGTCTTAAGTCACTGACCGGAGGCGTATTTAGAGATGTGCCGTTCCCGGAAACATTCACCATGCGGGGAATATTTACCATCTTTATTATCATCATCATCATAATCAGCATTTCAGCCAAAGAACGTTTACTGCTAAACAGAGGCTTCCCCTATTGACTTCCAGACTGGTCGGTTGGAAGAGGCTTGCATCCAGCGTCTTCCTGCGACCTTTACCAGGTCGTCTGTCCAGCTTGTGTGGGTGGACGTCCTACGCTGCACTTGGTACGCGGTCTCCATTCCAGAACCTTTCTGCTCCATCGGCCATCAGTTCTACGTGCTATGTGCCCCGCCCACTGCCACTTACCTACTTACTATATTCATTATACAGGGAATATAGCATAGGAAATGTTCTCCGCGTGGGGAATATTTCTGGGAACGGCACATCTCTAGCGTATTGTAACATCCGCAACGAGCACCTTTCGTTACGCTGTATGCTAAAATCCGTTACTCGCTTATTTCCCTGTACTGCACGAATGCTTGCTATGTAACATGTTACATTACGCTCCGTAACGCTCAGTACTTTTGTATTTTTTCGGTTGAAAGCCACATTTCAAACAAGGATATGAATACCAGCGTGATTTACCGCAATATTGTCAATCATTCCTATTAGACGCCACTTTCAATTTGGTACAATACTTTTCATATAGGTATCACAAAGTAATCAAAGAGAGCGCTTACCCAGGGGTCTTAATCAAAATAAAAGCTTATTTAATATAGCCTTCGGATATTGTGTGAGCACATAAAACTTGTTGCTATGTTGGCTAGATACGGTCATGTGCGAAAATATGTTTCCATTCGAAAAGAGGTATGCAAGAAGTTGGTAAAAATGCTCGTATACCTACTCCAACTAAGAATGTACATAAACGGTTATAACTATATATTTCGATGTTTGTCATATAGGTACAAAAAGTGGTTGTACCTTATTTAAGCAGGAGAGTTGGATATTTGCGGCTCCAAAATTAACTTTCAAACAACCAACCAAAAATTTACCGTATAAAAGTTTAATATAGTCGTGATCATATTTGAATTAATTTTCCTTTAGGTTAAGGATCTAATTAAAACAAGAACTATTAGGCAGTTTAGTAAACTGTACCATTTTAGAAGTTTATTTGTAGGCTATGCTGGTCGTCAGTAGTTCGTACACTCTAAATTTTCTCCTCTTTGTGCGGACTTTTTAAGAGTGATTTTCAGCGTCGGGTTAGATTTTTTGATTAGCGTCTTGAATTTACAATTAGCTGACATTAGTGACACCACGTGTGTGCAATGCTAGACGGCAAACAAAGCTTAATGGTGTTTCATCTTTTAACTAAGGTTCGAGCATGTAATGATAAAACCTCGGAAAGCGATATAGCACTATTCTAATACAAAAGCAGTCACATGATTTTGTCCGTTAGGAAATAATAATTTACTTATATAAACACAAGTTTTCTTTTGTATGTCCATGTTCTGGTCAACCATATCGATTTCAATAATCAACAACTCAATGCGAACAATGAACGATCAGCCGTTTATAATTTTGAAATAAACTTTATGAGAGGCCATACATGTGACTGCTATAGTATTCCAGTCAATACTTAATGTATTCCTGAAATTTAGCTTACATTACGGCAAAACAAGTTCCCAGCACCTAGTGTCAAATTAATACCAATCATCTACGTACTGTTTCATAAGAATTGTTCTCGGACAGACATTGATGATTTTGTTGTTGTGTGTGATCTCCCGGAGGCTCTCCTTCCATACCTTTGGCAAAAAGCAAATGAACGAACGAATAAACATGCATTTACAGTGCAAGATGACTTGTGTACATCTACTTTGTTAGTGCTAATCTGATAGTAAATTGCTAAAAATAAGGTAAACTTTGACTAGTAGAGCCTAATAAAGACAATGATGGTAGCATAGATGCCCAGACTTAAGGCAAATATGTTTCACCAACAAACATTTATTTACTCTGGGAGATGAGTAAAATATATTTGTTTCCTTTTCATCCAGTTATTTATCTTTATTTCTAAAAAGAATATCATTACACTGCTTCCAAAGATTATTTTGTTAGAACTAGTATAGTTCAAGCAAATATTGCTATTATATTATATATTAAAAGTTTATTAGTGGCGTAATTTATTATAATTATGCTTCATTCATTATAATTTTTGCATTGCTAAACTTTAGGTATAATAACTAAAATTATCTGCAAACGGCTAAAATGTACACAAGACGTCATTCGCAACCAAAAAACACTAAAAAACAATTAAAAAGCAGATTAAAATTGGTTAAACACCCATTACAACAACGTCTACATAATGTTAGAGTCCTCTTGCAAGTCATGCTTCGACAAGAAACATGCTCAGACTTACTGCTTCTTCAGGCAGGTCATAGGGCAGAAGTTGTTGGCCTTTACATTGTGGGTTATTCTCCTCAGGGCTTCCAACCATACCTTTTGGGTTACACCATTATATTGATCAGGTGGAATTTTATATTAACTAGAAGTAAGTAAGAAGCTTTTTTTACTGCTTTTGACATTGTTGCGATATGCCTTCTCTAGTTCAGTAACGCCATATAAACGAAAGTAAGTATTTTTTGTAATACTAAAAAAGTATAAACTATTTCTAGGATAAATAGAGCAAAAATGTCAAGGTTGAGCAGCTTATGCTTAAATATTGTCCAGCCAGCCTCTACGTTGACCATACTTTATTTTATTTTATTGTACGGTCTCTTAGGCGCGTACAGTAGGTAATTGTTGGCCACATTAACTTTAATCACGAAATCCTGTACTGTGCGTTTTACCTTAATTACCTACTTGGCTGATTTTATCGCACTTTTTCTATTATGAACTAGCTAAGCAGTTATCAATGATTCGCAAGAATTGTTTCAGAAAAAAATGGCTTAGGTAAGTTAGATATTACCATTAGTATTTTTGCCACTTTCAAGTTTCCATTGATGTTTTAAAAGAAATCACTCAGTCATTCAAGAGAAGATCTTAATCTATTAAAATAAATTGGTGACAAAACTGACCTTGGCCGTAGCAGCATCAGGGCAGACGACGTGTTGGTAGTTGATGTTGATGTAGTCTGTGCCGCTGCAAATGGTGAGCGACTTGTCCTCCAAACTGTCGCCATGCTTGTTGAGGAGGTTGAAGCTTAACTTGGAATCCTAGGGCAAGAGAAGATGGCCGTTAGTTTGGTTCATAACCATAGTCATAAAATCAATAATAGTTGCCATAGTGTCAAAAAACCGGCCAAGTGAATGTCGGACTCGCGCGCCGGGGTTCTGTCCGTTCAAACTTGTAGGTAAGTAAATAGTTTGTCAATCACAGGAACCGTATTTTTTTAGTGATGTAACTACAAATTTACGGTTTTCGGATTTCCCTTTAAACTTGTGTTGCGTTTATTAGAAGACACTGCCGAGATGATTCTAAGTCAACGGGAAGTTTAAGCTAGTTTAGTTCTTCCTACCCATTAAAAAGAAAACCTTTTACTTTGGCACCAATATCAAAACCGGGATAAAATGGTTACCTTTCTATACAAAAAAGTCTTTGTCTTCGACTTTATTGGTATGGAGCACCAGTTTTTTTTTGTGTTGTGTTCGTTTAAAAGACAAAAAAATTATGAAAAAAATTATGAGTGATTCTTTCTTTTGGTTTATCCATTTGACAGTCTAGAGGGGTACCTTAAAAAGGGTTTTGACTAAGTTAGGACCTACATCTGCCTATTTAGGTAGACGAATCATTAGGTCGTCAAAGTCGGCAAAGTGTAATTTATTCTGTCATGGCATTTTATTTGCTCGAATTTTAAATACGTATGTAATCCTTTATTAATAAAATTAATGACTGTATTAAAACCATGTCTAAAGATTTTCCAACCAATATAATCAAACTTATGTAAACATTATCGAGACATATTAAACAAATTTAAAAATATGTTTACACGAAAATGTACCATTTTTATCTTTTAATTAAATTATCATTGTGATAGATGTTAGAATTACATTTATAAAGAAGGGTCTCCTCCTTTTCAAAAAATAAAATCTACGGACACCTTTAAGATCAGTTTTAATTCCGTCCATCGGATTCGGACTAGGAAAAATGAGTAGGAGTAATCAATAAGGCGGCGGGAGATCGATGGGGCTCCGGGTCGTTGACAAAGGCGGCAAATCGAGACCTGCCATTATCATAGTCCCATCTATTTTTGAGATCCGGTTGACCTATATCGATGGAAGGACAAATCTATTTTTTGCGTTTGGCTTTGAGTTTTGTTGCGTTAAAAATAACCCAAAAGTGGAATTTTACTTTTATTTTCAAAATCGTTTGACCTCGATAGTTATTAAAACGAGAGTTTACTGAGCTCTCATACGAATTTTAGTAGTTCCATGCACAACCTTGGGTTCAAAGTACAATATTAAAAAAAAACGCAATGACTTTTTATGTAAATGGCCTAGAGCCGCTCGCTGTAGCGTTCTGGCTGAGGTCTATGTCAAGCAGTGGACCTCTAACTAAAGGCTGACATTGATGAGTGATATTTGAGTAACAAACCCCCTATTTTTATTAATACCTAAAGCATATTAACCTAATCCTATCCTATCAACGAAATGTCAAATTTCTGTAACCGATTTTCAATAAAACAGAGGTTTAAGTAGATGACTCTACTTGTGAAATTTGAGGTTGATGAGCTGTTAACTGCACTGATAAAAGTGAACATACATTTCTTTTAGAATCAAAGGGTAAAAATCTTTTAAAAAATGCCTTACCATACTATTTTGAGTATCTGGTTGAGAATTTTTAACCGACTTCAAAAAAGGAGGAGGTTCTCAGTTCGTCGGAATCTTTTTTTTTATGTAGTATGTTCAGCGATCATTCGTTACTACGTTGACCGATTTCAATAATTATTTTTTTTGTTTGAAAGGTAATTTACTTTCAGAATGGTTCCATATAAATTTGGTCAAATTCTGATGATGGGATCTATAAGAAAATCATCAAACATTGCATGAACTCCGTATAACGCCAACTGATTTTAGTATCTATCTTACCTAATATCTTTGCAAAATGTGGACCGATTTTGATGATTCTTTTTTTAATGAATAGCTTATACTTCAAAGATACTATAGTAAAATGTTTATAAATAACTACCTAGCTGCTCGCGACTTCGTTCACGTGGTCATGAAAACCATAGTTAGTCTAATCCAAACTAAAGACCGTGCAAACGAAGTGGCGGGCAACAGATAGTGTAATCTGCATTTTTTTTTTCACATTCAAAAATGTTTGCCAATCGAACAGCGACATATAACGTAAAGAAGTGCCATCTATAATGTTATCTTGCATCTCTTCTTCTCTTCTTCTCGGGAACCGTACATTTTTCCGGGATAAAAAGTATCCTATTTTTTATTCCAAGTTAATATCTATGTCTGTCCCGAATTTCCTCTAGATTCGTCTAGCCGTTCTAGTGTGATTATTACTCATAAACATCTATCTATCTAAACTTTTGCATTTGTAATATTTAGTAAGTTAAGATAGTAAGATAAATAAATAAAAAAACCAGAATTATTTTAAAAATAACACCCAGGTAGGGTGTTATCTTTTACAGTTTTTTTTATTTTTCTCGGTAAGTACATTCCATTAAAAAGATTGTGTATACCTACCTACTAATAACAAAATAGAATAGCATATCCCGACGATAACGCCACAATAAACACGTAAGTACACTTACGTTTATAAACCGTTTTAAAATCTTTGATCTATTGAATAATTTAACACCATCAATCACGCCCTAAATTTCTTACCATCACAATTGCATCTGTTTTACATTAACAAGTAAATGCTACCTAACTATCGGTATTTTATTAGTCAGCAAAAACTATTTTTATTATTGATTATGCAATCATTAATTATTTTTATACATTCTGTTTACTATGTTTGCATTATGTTTACTACTAGTTTTTAAGTTGAGTGTAATCGGAATTATTTATTTTTAAAAAGTTAGTTGTTAGTTGCATTAATGCGTTAGGAGTCAATAAATGAATAGGCGATTATTAGTAAGATAAAGTTTATGGACGATTTGGACGCTTCGTTACGTATTTTTGACCATTATAGTAGTTTTGGGGTGAAAACATCGCGGAACATTTCGGTCGGTAGCAAACAAGCAAACTCAATATTTGCTTGCTACGTTTCATGTTGATGGTATGACGTCAGACCGGCGATCTATGTACGTAGTCGCTGTTATAATGCGCAAGTGATAACAACATAAATATTACTGGCATAGTAGTAATTGCAATGGAAAGGGAGTAAGCTGCGTCATAGGTGAATGCTTACCTACATAAAAGTATGGTAGCTACACTATCAACACTCGTAATGACAAACAAAACTAGAAGTACCTAAAATGTCAACAACGTCTTACTCTCTTCTCTCCTTCTGCTGGCTTCGTACAAAATGTTGTATTTAAGCGGTAGAGGTTATACGTATTTGTAATTACACGTTGTGTAAAGCACCAGAGATCATTAGACTCTAATAGTATTAAATGTAAGTCTGCTTGTTTATGTAGAAATGAACATAAATAGACGTTGTTGAGCTAGTTTCCTTCATTTCTTTAAAGCATGAATAAACAGAACTAGCTGAAATTGGGCACATGTTATTGCTTACACACAAGGGATAATATTTTGTGTTTGTGGATGATTATTATTTCGTTATTCCTCTTTAGTTCCGGAATCATATCATCCAAATTTACGTTAATTTTTCTAACGTGCAAAAGTAAAAAGGCCAACAACAGCATAAGCTCTATCACATCATGCCTACGATATTATACTGAACAGAACGTATAAATCCTGTTAACAAGCCTATAATAGGTGTGTCAACTTTCTACATTAGTGCCGCTTGATTTCCAGTGTGCCCGTCGGTTTTCGTCATTTCTAAACCAGTGAGTGCGTGTTCGTTTCGACTGACTGCCAATTCACAGATCAAGGGTCGCGTAATCGCAATCCGCTAGATGAAATACAATCGCGCAGTCATACGAAGACAGCATGCTGGTTGTAAAACTTGGTTACCTCAAACTTCATACAGGCTTTTCAAAATAATTGGTCACTTTTCACTATTTCGTAACGATATATAGTCTTGTGTCGTGGCATGTAGAGCACGGCAGGATTAATTGTCGTCTGGTCGTCTTGAAATGGGAACGACAATCGTGTAACGACCAAAAACCTAACGACACAAAGGGAACGCGATCTTACTTGTTAAGCGGACGCATAAGACTTCGTTACAATAAAATTTCCGTTGTATCGAGTTTCCCTGGGCTGAGGGTTAAAAAATTACCATAATTAGTTGCTCACACGGATACAACCACTTCTAGCTAGTATGGGAGCTACATCCAAATTGTGAATGCTCCATAGTTCCCGTCATCAACGTAGCGCGTTAGTTTTTTTGGAGCAATGTAGCATTTAAATATTTTTCACGAAGTCCAGTCCAGTTACGCCTTAGTCGAACGAAAATCATGGTCTATTTTAATGGTTTTTATTTATTATTTAAAAAGCTTTAGAGTGCAAGTTTGGTGTAGTTTGTGTTCTAATGTTTGGTGAAGTGATAAAGATTTGAAACTATTGAAATATTGTTGTATTGTATTCAACGCCGCATCAAGTGTTAAGTGAAATTGTCTCAAGACAGCTTGCTTGACCCGATAGCGTCTTGAAACCTGCTTCTGCGGGAAGAGTAGCCTTCACTAAATCCAAGAAAAGCAATAAAAACTAAACACCTGTTTTTATTGTGAACACTATCAAGAATCATTCGACGTTGGCAGAATAACAGCTCTGCTTGTAGAGCGGGATTGAGTCCATAAAAAAGTGGTTTTAAATGAGCAGCTGATAACGTCATTTTAATTATTAAGATAATAAAATATATTATTGTTCTACACATATAATGCCTGTAGGTGGTAGGTAGGTGAAGTGGCGTAGGTGTACCTACGTGTAAGTTTGAACATAACTCCCTAAGCACGTACGTACCTACACGAGAATATGATCTTTTTTTGTCTAACGAATGGAACTGTATGAGATACGGAAAACCGCATGCTTGACGTGCAGGTATACGAAAACTAAACCTATACTAAAGTAGGTACCTATGTAGTATGTAAACCGACATGCACGTCTACGCCTATACGAATCCCGTGTGTATATAAGAGGCAAGGATATAAAGATTCTGGCTTTCGTGTCTATTCATCATTTCAACAGTGGACGTCCACTGCTGAACACCGGTCTCCACCAATGACTTTCATCGGAGGGATTGTACTCGCCACGCTTGGCAGGCGGGTTGGCGAGCGCAGTTTTTATAACATTTAACGTATCGTAAGAGGTGACTAATTCCTGTAGCACGCAGACGCTGCTCGTCTCGCGCTACAGGAATTAGTCACCACTTACAACACACCTGTTGGCGGTGGGGAAGTGTATTCTTTACCGCCGTCTTGCTTAGGTAAGGTTTCTTATTCATATCTAAGTAATGGTGCATTCACAGTTCTACACTAGAGTTTAGAGGCACTACAACAATAAAGTAGGACAGAGAGGGTGTCGCCTTATTAATCCTACTAATATTATAAATACGAAAGTTTGGATGGATGGATGTTTGTTACTCAATCACGCCAGAACAGGTGAACGGATCTGGATGAAATATGATACAGAGATAGATTATAGTCTGAAATAGAATACTTATAGGTTACTTTTTATCCCGGAAAACTTTAGTCCCTGTAGGATAGATTTATTTTTGTTTTTTACAGAGCGAGCGATCGACATGAGTTTTTGTATCGTGGCAGTTTAGGGGTCAGAAAATTACATGTATATACTATTTTAGTAAAATTGAAAGAAATTGAAGCCGTGTTCCACGCGGGTGAAGCCGCAGGCACAGCTAGTGTTAATAGAAATATTATAATAATAATGTTAGCCCCAGCTATGCTAGTTAGCTATAGACGGCGGTCGCCGAAGAGGTAGACCCAAAAAAAGATGGTGTGACGACTTGGTTAACTTAACGAGGGATTGGGAGTCATTGGCGATAGATAGAGATCGATGGAAGAGTCTGGGGGAGACCTTTGCCCAGCAGTGGGATTGAAAAGGTTGATAAAAAAAAAAAAAAAAAAATGTTGGCCCCATTAAACTACATTTAGTTTATATTATAATAAGATATTCCAAAATGATGAAAATAGTTAAACTTTTACACACTCAATTTAACTATACATTCGTAACTGTACCTGTTATACGAGTACCACGAGAATGTGTTTCTGGTTAATATCCTGCACACCTCCCAGAAACGTTCCCAGAAAGTATCTCTAGGAAATTGGTAGACTATTACATAATGATGTAGAATTAATTACCTTTGGCACCCCTCCAGATCTCACGTCGCTGACTTGGCACAATTCGATCACGTCTCCATCCTGTAACAAAGTGAAACGAAGATAAATACAAGTGAAACACGTTCTTAAATACCTATTGTCTTCGGTAAGCGACTAAAAGTTGCGAAGCGACATCATAAACACCGTGTAACATTAAATAAGGATTCGTTTCCCTATACAATGCGTAACAGCTGATTGGACATTTAGTATGAAGATGAAGTTGTTTATTTTGCGATTTCGATGTGGGTTCCATACAAAAAGTCGTATTTGAGCACCCCAATCAGCCCCTAAGAGGTTTTGCGTATTAACGTTACACGGTGTACATAAATATCTCGTGTCACGGTGTTTGTCGCACTTCTCCGAAACGCCGCAAACGAAATTTATGTTTTTTTTTAGTATAATAGGTCATAAAGTATATTTCATACCATTCAAGACCACGCGAACAATGTCGCGGGCAACAGCTATCAATACAATACGCGACAACGTAGGCCACGCGTAGGGATAACTACCCAATAGTTTATTTTTTCTAAATAGTACGAGATCCGGTATTAGAAATCACTCTCCTTATCTTTTATTTGACGATGACTAAGATTATATGTTAGATAATAGATATAAGAGTATTGATAAATCGCACATAATAGGTTGCCTAGCTGATTCGCGTTCGATTCCTTTTAGTACAGTATCAGGTGGCCTTAGCGAAAGTTGGTCATTAGACTGGTTAATGGACGATACTATAAAAAAATAATGAATTTTAGCGACTGTGGTGCAATGGCGTAGAGATTCGCCTTAAGAGCAAGAGTTCTATATTCCCGTTCATTTAGGAAACGAACTTTTCTAAACTGACTCGCGTCTGAAAGTGTTGGGAAACGTTCTCGGCAAAAGGAGACCTTTGGTACCAAATACAAGCATGTCGAGACAATGACAATAAGAATTATTATTGTCATTGTCTCGAACTTGTCGAAGTAAATTGTCGCAGTATGTCAGGTCTGGCGCGTATTTTCTACTGGTATTTTTAAAAGTATTTATTTGATTAGTGAGTTCATTCTATCATCTCATTCAGGATTGTAGCTTAGCTTGACAGTGAATAATAATTTCCTTTCAGAATAGTCGGGGAAATTAGTTCGCACAATCGCAGGATGTAATTGGCCGGTGGAAATTGCTCCTCGTTTCTCACACGCAATGTCACTCGGTCACGCGTGTAGAATACAAGAGATATTCACGGCTATTATTTAAGAATGGGCTATTCTATGATGTCTAAAACTGTAAAAAAATATAGACAATGATCTCTCGATTGTAATCATCGATCATAATAGAAAAGATTATCATCATCCACAAGACGTCCACTGCTGAACAAAGGCCTCCCCCAATGACTTATCATAGGGGGGGACTGCCAATACTCGCCACGCTTGGCAGGCGGGTTAGCGAGCGCATTTTTTTATAAGATTTCGCGCGTAGACGCTGCTGCCAGTCTGGTGTTAAAGGAATTAGTGGCCTCTTACGACACGCTTCCATGTTGGCGGTGGGGAAGTGTATTCTTTACGGCCGTATCTCTAAAATGTAGATAAGTGATTGCCTACCTACATTGCGTGTAAACGTCTTAGTTTAAATACATTGCGATTAAATTATTAAGAGAAAATCTGTTCTCAATAGAATGACGACCCGATCAGTGCAGTAAAGTGGTGGTTCCTGGAACCCAAGAAGCCCGGGTTCGATTCCCGGTCGGGAATTTAGAAAATGACCTTTTCCAAATTGGTCCGCGTCTGGTTTAGCTGGGAGACGCCCTCGGCAAAATAAGTTAAGTTACGAGGTGTAACACGAGAATGTTGATTTAATATTTCAAGACTTGTCTAAGTAAGTAAGTATTGATCTTTTGATATTTATTATTATTTACAAAAAATTACCGAAGAAAGAACTTATTGAGACATTTCTCGGTGCTTCTGTATCCTCATGACGCGATGACGGCATGAAACGTTAGTAAAGTCGGTAATCTTACGGCCATACCTACCAAAGACGCCATTTAGCATTGAAAGGCCAATAACTGAATATAAATTTAATCTATTCCTATACATTACATGGTCGGATCATTTGTTATTTTGGTTATTTTAATGCCCGCATACACTGCCGTCTTTTGATCGGACGACAGTTAAATTACATGAATATAGACTGATTAAAATTCGTTTAGTGTGCACAAAAAGTTTAATCATAGTAGTCCTTAAGCTTAAAAAAGGGTCTAACCTAGCTATATGTGATGATAAACTAAATTCTTGTAATATACCTACATTTTGGCGTTCTAAAAATTGATTCTCATAAAATCTCGTGTCTGTGTCTTATGTTATTCATGGTCAAAGGTGAAAAAAAACTGTTTTTCACGATCCTCCCCATCATTATTATCTCCCATTTCGAGGTTAATCGCTAATTTGACACTACACTACACTCACACTACTACACTATAGTAACTAAACGACCTATCTTACTATCGGATAGGCCAAACAAAGATCTGTTCTTAAATTTAAAAGAGTGATTTCGGATGTCGATATGGTAAACCTCGATTAGGCTAGTGTGAATTCCACATATGATCAGTGCAACAGCGAATGTGATAAAGCAAGCTCTACAGAAATGTTCAAACAAATAAATAACTTTATTTTTAATATCGGACATACTTTTGTATAAAAGTCATTGTAAGCTAGAATAAGTAAAACAATAAAGCATAGTCTTTATTTTTTACGTGCGACCGTTTTCGTTGCGTGAAAGAAAAATAATCAGGAAAAAGACAAATGAAAGTCACTTGTCACCTGCCGTGTTGTGATTTTTCCCGCGTGGAAGTTTCAATGAATAAAACCAAGAAATGGAGAAACGTTTGTTTTCTTAGAATGCTTGAAAACAGTTTCAAGATTGTTTGTCAAAGTCGAAAGTTTATGTATGGTCGATACATAAAGACGAAGTTTGGTCATAATAAAACATGTGTTTGTAGGTATCACTATTGTGATTCACTTGTGCTTCACAAACATTTTATATTATGAACTCAAATAGATAAATCCATACCTACTTAATATTATAAATGCGAAAGTAACTCTGTCTGTCTGTTACGTTTTCACGCCTCGACCGCTCAACAATTTTGATGAATTTTAGAGATAGATGGCACCTTGAAAAAGGACATAGGCTACTTTTTGTCGTTAAAGCTGAACCGATTTTAATGATTTTTTGTACTGAAAAAGTTTGAACCTAAGAGAAGTTGTTTTCACGCCTAAACCGCTGATCCAATTTTAATTAATTTTAGTATGGAGATAGACAGGACCCTAAAAAAGAACATAGGCTACTTTACTTTGATTTGATTTGAGTTTAGCATCATAATGCTAAACTGATTTGATGAGTTTTTGTACGGAAAAAGTTTGAACCCAAGGAAGGGACATATGCTACTATTTCTATTCCACCACCGAGTAAAACGGTGTGGTGGCAAACAGTCCACGAGTGAAGCCGCGGGCACAACTAGTGATAGATATATATGTTTAATATCATCAGTCGACTTTGGTCAAAAGAAACTTTTAGTACCCGTGGCCTACTTCTATCCTGGCGGTCCCATTAAGCTACCAACTTTGGTTTGGCGATTTTTGTTAAGTAAAAGCTAATTTCGACTTGCCAATGGCTGTTCGTTTTTGTAAGTGGCTTATTTTATGGTTGGGAAGCAATAATGACCCAGTTCGACTTAGAAAATGCCAGAGGGTTACAGTATTTTGGTAAAAAAATTAATACTTATTTTGGGTAGGCCTTATGACAAGCGTTAGGCTTTTTTGGGGCTAGATTGTTAAAAGAATTAAAAATATATTAAATAATTTCGGTAACACACGAGACAATTTGACTCAAGTGAATAACGCTAGAAACTGCTAAGTTTCAATACGTTTAGGTATGTCACCTGGAAATATATTGTTGTATATCGTGTATCATACGAACAGGTTTGGTTTCGCACAAGTCCTATTCGATAAATATATTCGCAAGCCGCTTCCAAAAAAACATGCTAGACTTGTATATGAATAAATTATGATGTTTTTAACCGCACGCAAGATGAATAGCTTAAGAACGCCTAGAAAACAATTAATAATTTATGCTAATTATAAAATTGGCTCGGGTCTGGGTGTGTTGCGACTTGGGAGGCGCCCCAGGCAACATTTATTAAATAAATAAATATTGCTTAACATCACACAGCATACGTTGCTCTGGAGACGTATTTTTGAATCATGCGAATTCCAATCCGAATACGAAATCGCAAGATTCTCATGCGAATACCTAAAATCACTATACACCCACTCGTTTTTCGTTTGCTTCTGGTAGAAAGCACTGATCAAGTAAAACACTACGTGTAAAGAGTACGGATAAATTATATTGACAAGTAAAGATGGTTTAATACAGAGATTTGACACAATAACTTTTATAAACGTAAACGTTAATTGATTTGCCTGAAACTGAAGTTTCAGTCAGTTTCAATCATTACCGGTTTTTAAAATCGATGAATTTTTGCATTCCGGTTTAGAATATTAGTAGTAGCAACACTTTATTCGAGTGATTCTTCAAAAATACCTAAAATCGTGATCAATAGAAATTAATTTCATACACGAATTGTTTTCGTTTTTATGGTAAGTAGCCAAAGCACACACACAAGCAAAGTTGTAGAAATCAAATACAACGATGGTATCACAACACTCAGACTTGAGACAATATAGAAAAGTTATTTTTCTACATTAACCGACCCAGGAATCGAACCCGGGATCACAGAGATTACGACACTAAGTCCGGCATGCTAAACTCTCGGCTACGGATGTCGTCGCCATGGTCGTCCAATAGTCTAGTATATCGTACACAAGGATGATCCTTAGGTACTTCGAGATTATTATCTCAATGTTAACGATCTGGTGAAATTATAAAATTCAAAGTACCCAGTATTCTACCGACCTTATGTGGCATGTAACTGTCGGCCGTAAACAAAAATAACTAATAACAATAATAATGTGTTTCAGTGACGAAAGCTTATATGGAGCCAGTCCTCAACCGTAAACACGAAAGCGTTGAAGCCGTCGAAGTCTGGGTTTTATTAGTCGTGGAATGGGGGTAGTCAAAGTTAAAAAGTATTTTTATATTTACTTTTAGTATAATATATTATAGGTAAAGTACATAGATTGTCATAATGATAGGATACCTGCTTAGCTTTACATTACACTGTTCAAAATATATGGTTCGATAAAGATTATCTTGAGCTTTCAACATAATCTTTACCCATCGAGCACATACCCTATAGAGCAGCAATACGAACATCTTTCTCCGAAACTAGTTAGTGATTTTTCACTTACATTTAGTATAAAATGACAAGTCCTGTCAACTCTCGCCCATACAAAAACAGTACAGATACAGATAGAAAATTGCGGAAAGTTTTGTCAAACAAATCATAAGACATTTTTACTCTATAGGATATGACGTGCTCTATGTCTTGACCGAATCATAAACTTTAAACAGTGTTGTTTTTTTCTACGTCAAACACTATACAGAAAAAAACTGGCTAAGTGCGTGTGGGACCACGCGCTATGTAGTATGTAGTATGTATGTAGAAGTAGCTATGTTCCGTAGTTTCCAGAATACGCGGTATTAACCACTTTTTTTAACATAATTAAAAACTTCATACATGTAACATTCTTCTCCAATTACATTTTACAAGTCAACTCGGGAATATGTGAAGCCGAGCAATTTTTTATACTACGGTTACTAGAAGTAAAGGCTGCATAGGTTAAAGTTTTTAGGCACGGGTGGGTGTAGTTATGACACACTAGCTTTTGGCCGCGACTTCGTCTGCGTTAACCTTACCCGGATAAAAAGTATCCTACGTCTTTTAATCCAGATCATGTTTTATCAGTATGCCGAATTTCATAAAAATACATTCAGTAGTTTTTGCATGAAAGAGAAACAAAGACCCTTACAAACTTTCGCATTTATAATATTAGTAGGAAGTAGGATAATAATACCTGGAGAAACTCTTAATCATCATCATACAAAACATATCAAAAGCTACTTATAAAAAACTTCCTATTGACCTAAAATAATTTGGCACGATGCCAGTTCTCACAGCACAAGTAAATGCAAGTTATTACATAATACTTGTTCTTTGAAAATTAGAGACAAAAAACGGACAGTTTATTGTTTTGTAGCTACGTTTTTTTTATAACAATTGTTATGACTCTGCTGTAAAAACGGTACCTAATTATGTACGTACATACAAGCTTCAAATTTAGTGTGATCATATCATAAGATAAGCCATGTAGTTAAGTATAAAAGCCGACTCGCACTTAACCGGTCTTTAGTATGGTCGTGTATGATACATGTGTTTACATTTTATAATAATACCAGTTTTGGAATTTGATGTAAAAGGATATGATTTTTATGGTTCCGTAACTCAAAAAAAAAAAAAGGGGGGGGTCGGGTTAGCCCACCGAGGGATCCGTGATCTGTCTAAATTTGTACGTACATATAAAAAGATTAAGAATCTCGCATGTGTAAATAACACATAATTACAAAATTACAAAATTTGTAATTAAAACAAATGTAGTTTTCAGATTTTCCCCTTTACTTATAGTTGACGATATTACCTACAAAATTTTATAGTTCTAGGTCAAAGGAAAGTACCCTATAAATATTGATTTCCTTGAGTGCCGAAATATACTTATGTTTTGCGATCTAAAAGGTCGTATCTTTTTTTACGGTAACTTAGAAGTTTGATTTTTCACAGCTTCAAGGGACTGGTACTGGTATTATGGTTTTTATTTCAAATCGTTAACACTTCGTGTTCCCGAGATAAAGGGTCTTGACAGACATACGGACAGACAGACAGACAGACAGACGGACAACAAGGTGATCCTATAAGGCATAAGGTTTTATTTTGAGCAACGGAACCCTAAAAAGTAACCGTTATACACTTCGTTGTCCGTCTGTCTCTCTATCTGTCAAGACCCTTCCTGTTCTTCTATCTGTCTTTCTCAAGAATTATTGTTTTTAGGGTTTTGTACCTAAAAAAACTCATAAGTCCATGACCCTTAAACTACTTTGTTGCCCGTCTGTCTCTCTGTCAAGGCCTTTTCTGAAGAGAACGCGTGAAGGTATTAAGTGAAATTAATATCAAATACCGAGGTTTGCAATACCTTGCAGCGGTGATAAAATTAAAATTCTAAGTCAACGCAATCAAAAAAACACAAACATTTAGGTAAGTATGTTGAAAATTTTAATGTAAATCTGTAGTTACATCAATCAAAAATTGCGATAGACTTATTTGTATTTAGTAAACTGACCGCGACCCATGTTACCTACAAGTTTGTAAGGAACTCTCGGTGCGTGATTCCGACTCGCATTTGACAGGCTTTTTTGTACGTATTAGTAATAGGTACCTTCAAAAGTCAAGCTAGCAAGTATGCAAATTTAGCTATTAGTATAGTAGTATTATAGTTTTTTAGCTATTTTAATATACGCAACATGACAAATATCTCAACTTTACTAAAATTAACGACGTCTGGATACTTCGGCATCTTAAAGTATTCGTATTGCTTGTCAACACGATATTTGTCAAATTATTTTATTTTAATGTTGCACAATAATAGAAGATTGAAGAGCAATTGGATATAATTAAAATAAATAAATCGTTTATTTCTTTAACACGTGTTGCTTTAACTACACTCTAAGGCCGGGACCTACCTAGTAAGTACATATAGTACCTGTAGCAGGAGGCCCCGCTCTTCCTTTGCAATATCATACAGTTATGTTAAAACAAAAAACAATTTCCATTCGTATTTAAGCTTAGTTTGAGGAATAGCTGAGTCTCACTGTGTGCGCTGTGTATAAAGATGCTCAGCATCTTTACGTGCGGAAGTTGCTGATATTGCCACATCGATACGATCGCTATATATGGAGGAGACCGGGTATAGTTGACTACAGGCTGGCCAGAAAAATGACGTCCAAAAATTTTTTTTGGGTTCCTCGTATTGTGAGGTATTCTAGATCGGTACTCTAAATTCTAAAAAAAGGTAGAAGTACTGTGCATTCATGCAAAAAAATAAACAGCCTCATAACTATAAAAAGTTACTACAAAATTGACCTAAAGTTAAGAATTTATGTTAAGTGCGTTATCATTTAAATTTTCAACTTAAAATTAAGAATCTAAACTGATAATTTCTTAGTTTCTAAGTACCTTCAGAGAATGCGCTAGACTCTAATCGTTCATAATAATAATAATGAAGTAGTACTTCATAGGCTTCAAAGGCTATTTTAAAAAAAAACGTAACTTGAAAACTACGAAAAAACGGCATTTTGCACCACTTTTAAATGGGCAAAGTTTTTGACAATTACGCAACCTACCCCTATAGTCAACAATTCCCAGTCTCCCCTAAAGGCATTTGGCAAATAGCGTATCTTCTAAAGGATCTACAGTACACAATCACGAATTCATGTAATCCAAAAGTGCTCAGGTGCGAGCGAGTGACGCCCCACTCATATTTTTTTTATGGAAGTCATTCTGCGATGAAGGTGTGGTTTTGCCGCTATGAATATGTTATTGCGGGCAGCTGGGTTTTAAACACAGTTTTAAAAGACCTTTTCCCCCTTATATAAAAATATGTATAGGTATAGGTATAAGCAAATAAACATATTCTATTCTATTCTATTCTATACAAGATTACTAGGTATTATTAAAGATTAGCCAACTTTTTTTTTATGTAAGTAGGTACGTCACCATCATAACCATCACCAACTTGTGTCAAATTTCATATTAATAATAATATAACCTAATAATATAAACGCTCATTGTATAATTCATTGATTTAGTTTCAAATTGTATAATCTATAATTGATTAACCTTGGTGTAAAGTTAGGATAAACCGAGTGTTTAATAAGACGGCACATTTTCTAACCATGGGTACCTAAGTAGGTAACGTATTGTTTAACGTTGAAACTTTATACAGAAAAAGTAAGGCCCTTGTTCGAGAATGGCAGCCAATCTTTTATTAATTAATAACAAATAATACTGTTTCCTACTATTTTAACTTTAATTTAAAAAAAGGTATAAAGAAGGAAGACCCACTGTCCTAATGTTAGAACATAATTTATATAGTCCCTAACGCCCAGACCAAAACCTTGATTTATCTGCGTACCTAGTTAAAATGAATTAAGTTTAGACATTAGGTAATTTATAATTCTAAGGCACTTAAAAAACTTTTCACAGGGTCGTAAATATCATGTTCTAGTATTAGTATGGTGGGTCTTCGTCCATAAGTGGCGTGAATTTTGTTGGGCGTTTAGTACTATATGATATTGTCCTAGAACTATCACATTGGACCTCAGGAGGTTAAAGGGAATAGCTACTGTAGTATGTATGTAGCGTCATTATTAGGTAAAATTACATAAGTTTGGACTAGACATCCTTATGTAACCGACATTCTACGACTACTGTCTGGTTTTGGTTCGCGCTCCGGACTACAAGGCCGGGCGGTTGTGGTTTCGAATCCCGCTTGGGGCTTTATTTAATTTAAAAAATTAAGTTATCAGCTCGGTTTGACTGCCTGTTCCAAAAATATAGGATCGAGTCGTGCCTGATGGGCATTACGTAGTGTGTAAGGATTGAGTAGTAATTTTATTTTGTTTTTCATGTAATTATGGATGTATTTATGAGTTTATTTAATATTAAGTATGTTTACGTTATCCAGTCGCCATATCACAAGCTTTGTTTATTTGGGTGTGATTGTTAAAAGAGTATATTTATTCAGTATAAATAGTATTTAAACCACATCACAATGTGAACAAGTGGTTCTACTATCGTTGTAAGTAGGTAGCAGAAAATAATATAACGATAAATTCTATCCTTGAGCAGTGAAAGCGAGCATCCCTTTGAAAGCGATATATCTTTGAAATGTTACGTGAATAAGTATTTGAATACAAAAGCCATATTCAGTGTACATAATGGGTGACCCAGTTCGAACCCGCAGACAGCAGCCTAGATATCAACTTTCAATCTAGATTACAGCTGTCAGTTGCATCGCAGCAGAAAACTGAACGATTGATGGAGAGACATCTTCTGACATGAGGGGTATTTCCGAGGTTTTCCTTTTTTATTTTTTTGCGTGCTTTAACCTCGATTGGATTCCTACAGTATTTTTTTGCCTCTCAGTTATAAAATCAACATATTACTTAGTTGTGTGGCCTACATTATATGAAAGGCTTCAGAGAGGCGATCCGTAGTAGCGCATTTGATTCCTGGTTCGGGTCAATTGAGAAAACGTCATTTTCTCCAAGCTTGGGTCTGGGTTGATGGGAAACGCCCCTGGTGTAAACTCTTTGTTCAGTACCTCGTAACAAGGCTATCTTTACTTCGAGACCACGGCTGCCAAGCTGCCCTCAGACCGTGACTAGGATTAACGACAGATATGAAGTGATATTTCCCGGGACAAATTTCCCATGTGAAGCAAGGCAATGCTTGAGGTAAATGTCACTAATTGTGGTGGGAATAGTCATCCATCCGCGCACATACGCGGCGCAGGTTGTTTAACTTTAGTAATCACTACCGAAGCGCTGCCGCCAGAGCTACAGTACCTCTAATGAGTGTTAGTAAGTAGTTTAATAATCTGACACTCAGTTCTAAACTCGAAGAATTTATATTCAGTCAGACAGAACGGCTAATTATCCAAAAGACATAAGGAATATCTTCTGGAATTTATTCCATTTCATATTTTTTATATCTACACATTCTGATTTATATCTGATGACCCGAGTGTAGTCCGGAAAACAAACATTTCCAAATTGGCTCGAATCTGGGTGTGCTGGGAGACATCACTGTCTAAATTAACTATCTGGTACCTACACAAGGACGGTAATTCCTTCTTTGAAAAAGTTTTCTTGTCCCTGTAACAAAAACAAATCTTTAAAAGGAATTCCTATATCTTTTTAAAAATTCTAAAGCTGGCTGTCGTTTCAAGATTTTTGGCATCAAATCTCTTTTGCATTTAACCCTTTATTGCTTGCAGTCCCCAAGTCTCCATGTCGCAGTTCGGTAAGTACTTATTGAAGAAACAGCTCGTTAGCAACATGCGAATGCCGACCCTCTTCGAACTGTTGAGAGGTTTGTCAACACTCGCAAAACTTTTGTAATGACCCGGGAATTCCCGGGAATATGTTGTTTACTAAGAACTAGTTAAATGTAATGATAGTTGAGGAAGCAGTAATGAATTCCTTATATCACGATAGAAATAAAATGGACGCAATCACTTGGACAAAAATTGAAATAGGTGTATACGTTATTGACCAACTAATTAATGAGGGCATTATTTCAGATCAGGTAAAGTGATTAGTTTTTACCTTAACTTCATTAATACTTAAATGGTCATTATGAATACTGCGCGCGTTGTTCCGAAAATTGGGCGGGTCATAATTGCGTCAATATACTTATGGGGAGATATTTTTTTAAATTTTGATATATTTTGGCAGCTTACATTGTATATACCACAGTACCAAAGCTGTCGCTCTTCCTTCACACTATTCAACACATCTTTGACAAGTCGTAGTCTATCAACCAACTAACGGAAGTATTTAACTGCACAGTAACTGGCGAGTTCTATTGAGTCAGTAAATTATGAAGTGTGTGAGAGTGGAGACCACAGGCTGAGTGCTGAGCGAGCTGAGAGCTCTCATTCTTTCTTGACCCCATTTTACATGTCTTCGACAGTCGCAGTGTGCTTACGGGTTTGTATGACTGGCCAAAAACTGATTTTTAACTGACTTAAAAAAAAGATATCATTTGGTCGTATAAGTAAATGTACGACTACTCATAACGTTTTTTGAAACGCACAATTTTGATGATACACACCGGCAACCCTGACTGCATTTCGGTAACTACTGAAAAGCAAGGACCGAAAAACCGGGTCTATGGGTTCACTAAGAAGACTAACCTGACGTTCTTAGGGTGACCTGGTATGTATACATCGATATGTAACGCGTATAATATCGCTGATTAGTCGTAAAAAACGAGATACAAAATTTTGACGATTATATGAAAGTTTGTAAAAATGAAACCAAAGTAAACCTTAGTACGGAATTGGTTTCTATACTATTGTGTTAACCCCATTGATTTAAATAGTAAGTAATATATAAGTCAATGGTTAACCCATATTACGTCGGCTTTTTAAATTAAACCGTTTTTTAAATCCTATAGACGGGTTACCTTTTCGGTCCTTGATGAAAAGATACTACTAAATTATTTGCTCGAAACCGGTTATAAACAGGAAATATATTACTATCAACAGAACAAACGTATTATTAATATTTTTAATTTACAGATTATTTATTAAATTAATTAATGAATAATAGAAAGCAATAGACTTCTGTGGGTCCGACTCAACTTTTAGAAGCTCTAATATTTCATATTTCTACACCTACGCAAAAAAAATATCCGTTACTTACAAAAATAATTTTCAACTGTAACAGAAATATGAATGGTAGATTTTGAATGTCGATGAACAATGCAAATTTTTAGTCACCATTTTCCTATGAAAGGGAATCGAGTCGTAGTTAAGGGAGGGTCGCCTTTTGTATGTTTCTTATCTACCAAACATTTAAGCAATATATCAAAATAAGGTGAATTCAAAAGGTAAAGTTTCTAAGGGTACCTATGCTGAAGATATAATATTTACAAATATCTTGAACAAGACACAGATGTAACAGATGTTTGTCATTGAGTTGTAATCTTTTACAAAATTAAAGGTAAGTATGCTATTAACTACTAACATATTATATTCGTCTTAGGGCCGAATAATAAATTATTAATTGGAAATTTCGATATTTTCGTAATTAAAAACGGGCCATGTGGGGACGGCCGTGTGCGTCAGAACCGCGGGTGGGGTGTCATAAAATCACACACACGGGACGGCCTGAAAGGTGTAGAAAATGACACACGGGACGGCCGAGCGTGCGAGTATTGGCAATCCGCCCCCCCCCCCCCCCTTTTCGGGGCCCATGTTCAGCAGTGAATGTCCTGCGGCTGAAATGATGATGATGATGATGAAAAATAAAAGCTTTTTCAGATAGGTCCAATACTAACCACCATGCATGTCATGAAATTCCATCAAATAATCATGCAAAGAGTAGTGTAGTAACTGCAGCAGCAGATAATAATTAATGGCTTTGGACTCATTAGTCATTACACAAGCAGGGGTAAAACCACGAGGGTAATAACAATGCAGTAATTTCTATATCAAGTACTGTTAGAAAGGTCAAAGTAGAGTGTGAAAGGTTGGGGATCAAGTAAGTTATATCTCAATAGTGCTCACTATTGCTATTGTAACGTGAAGTTATATTACCCTCTTGATAATAAGAGGTGGCCGAAATTTTCTTGAATGACCGACTCGTCGATTTCGTAAGTTGCTCTGTAGCCAATCTAGCTTTAGTAATTGGAGAGTCACATAAAGTATAAAGAAGCAGATACCTACTAACTTACTCATGTTTTCTTTGTTGACATCCCCAGCCATAGAGCACACACCTTATAGGGTAGAAATGTCATATGATTCGTTCGACAATTTTTTTTCGCGATTTTTTTATCTGTATCTGTACTTTTTTGTATGGGCGAGAGTTGACAGGACTTGTCATTCAATACTAAATGTAAGTGTAAAATCACTTATCTACTAGTTTCGGAAAAAGTTGGTTCGTATTGCTGCGCTATATGCTCGATGTCGTCAGCTCACCATGGCATCCTAGTGAGCTGTGTGGCTCCTATCCTTACATCGGTGATCGATCACATTTCTATTCTTAGAAGGGGTCATTGAGCCGACTTTGAGAACAGCTTTTCTCAACTCAAGAACCCACTTCAACGTGAATCTATCAATCTTACAAATCTCACAAAGTTTTGTGTTTGATCTTGATGTTTGTGTTTTCTTGCGTAAATACTCCGAAAAATAACAAAAGAGGAAGAATTTTTTACTTTTCTTTGAATCTGACCCTACTAAAATAGCAAGAAAGTATGTAGCTATGAAATACTCGTAGTTGGTAAAATAAATAAAATCGTATTTATCATTAAAAGTGCATAATAAAAATAAATAATATTAAGTTAAAAAACAACTTCATAATAACTCCAAGGTCCAACATCAAAATTTATTTTCGCTAAACTGTACAATAATGGTCATTGGTCTAAGAATTTTAGGTTTTGTGATGTATTTTTTGACGGTGTGTAAAAAAATCTCGTCCAAAAAGAATGTTCTATGTTTTCTTCTTAACTTTACCTTTACCCTTTGTCACATAATTTATTATACCTACCTTAGCTCTCCAAAACTTTCCCGCATTTCCGCGTGGGAAGAGGTCGACAACCCTTAAAAGTAAACGGCCCACAGATCGATGTTAAAAGGATATCCCCAGTCAAGAGCTGAACTATCAATAGTCGCTAATGGGGCAACCCCATTGAGGGCCCTGACAGACGTAGGTTCGTCGACTTCACATAAAATGTTTTATTTGCGATGAGGAAAAATGCGAAAATAACGTTATTTTTTATATATTGGAGATCTTGGGTATTTGTAACCTCAAATACACACTTTTGGAAGGAATAATATATTCTTTAAAAAGTTTGATCACTCTGTTGTACGACTCGACTACAAAGAAGTGACGTAGGTATTTTGTTATACCCGTAGAATGAAACCATTCGTCCTGAATACTGGGGGACTAACTACAACGCAAACAGATGCTGACATAGTTTAGAACTTTAGAATATTATCAAGGTACATAATTATGTAACTTACAAACCCAAAAATTGTAATTCTAAACTGAAGGTATGATTATTTTTTTGAGACTTTAGCGCAAGTATTAAAAACAGAAAAGGTATTGAAAAACACGGTAACATGCTGTTAGCATTTCATAACATAAACATCATTCATATGTACCTAGCAATCATAGAATGAAGTCGCACAAAAAACAAAATTAATTTGCAACAGAAATGGTTCATTTTTCTGAAATGAAAACCAATTTATTTTCCGAGTCGTTCCATAAGGATCGCAATAAGTTGACGCAACGAGCTTTATTTAATTAGAGAGTGACTTACCTCGACAGTAGGGTTACCAACTTTTTTTCTATTATTAGTAGTATTTTCGAAGCTGTTACCTCTAAAAATATAGTAGATGGCAAAAAAAAAGAAAAAAAAATTGTATGTGGCTAAAATATTTATTATTTAAATGAATATTTTATATTTTTTTTGCGATCCGCGAGCTGTGTAGAGCGGAGCGGGCTTTACAATAAAAATAGTAGTTTCGCCTACTATATATTTTTTTTAGAAATATAGTATTTGATGTCCTAATATAGTAGGATACTCATTAATACTCATTTATTCAGTATATAGGCCCTCTTCCGGGCACTTATACACGTCCCAAAATATAGCTTTACCCTACCACCGCTTCGGGACTACATATTGGCTGGTGATGAGAAGAAACGGCGCAACAAACTCGGTCACCTTTGTCAGCCTATTTTATAAGAAATACAGTTACAAGACATGTAGTAAGTGCGAGCTAAGTAGGTTAAATCCATGCACTCTTGTCATTTTAATAATCGTCTACTATATAATAAGTGCCCTTTTTTCATAAGGTTTTTTTAAAATGTGGATTTTAAACTCATGTACAGGTACTTCAACAAGAGTCTGTGGAACTTTATTAAACAATTTAATACATTTCCCCAAGTATGAATAACAGTATATTAAATTATATTATATTTATAGTAGGTTTGGCAACCCTACTCGACAGGGATCCAATTTCGCGTCGTACAAATCGTTTTCCACTAACAAATGGGCTATACGGCTTCGGTTTTTTAATGCAATGGATTTCACTCAACTTACGTATACATATAAGTTTAGCCTCCTTAAAGGGCCAGTTAAATGATAGTTCACATTCTCTACTAGAATCAAAAATGTAAGTCTATCTGTATACAGGGTGACTTGTTTACTTGCAAAATTTAAGAAAGCTAATGTGTTCATCAGAAACAACTTTATCTATGGTATTCGTTCGCGCAGACTAGTGTTTGATGTGTCTTATATTTAATAGGCAACGTCGTGGTCTGCGTTGAAGCACCTTTATTCAAGAAAGGAACTTTTACTTTGAATTTGATAGCACTTTATCAGAAAACATTAACTTAGGCAGACAGTTTCTTCGCGGTTCGCACAGCAAATGTTGAAGCAAAGTAGTGTGAGTTTTTAGAATCTCGACTGACTTCTTGCCGAGGTTCTTTTCGTTTGGTAGTGGAACGAGGATCTATTAGATTGTGAGGTTCTAAAATTGTATAAAAACACCGATAGTTTAGACAAAGACAGACTCATTGCGGCGATGTTACAGGTTCTAGATTTAAAGTTTTATCTTATCTAAATAAGCTTTGTCCTCATAAGTTCTTGCCTCGTTGCCTATCATCATCAGTTGAATCCAAGGTATCTAGCTGGTTTTCAGCGGGTAAATCTTTAAGCACTCCTTTAGTTTGATGTTATTTTCGGAGGTGCCCATACATAAAAACCATAAGTAATATTGAGTGTAACAAAATGTCAATAAAGAGATATCCCTATCTAAGCTAAGCCGAAAGGCGGTCGATACCAGCCTCCTCCATCCTGTCCTGCTGGCGAGTAAGTTTATAGAAGAAATAGGACTTTCGTGAATGAATGCTACTTACATTGCAAGTTAGATCATTGTATGTTATGGAAAATAACAATAAATTTGACAATATTTGACTTAAATGGAGAGTTCTGAATTTGACAATTAAAGTGTGCACGCCAGTTTAATTTATATCTACATAGTTTCGAGGGTTAAGAAGGTGTCTGTAATTTCTGAACTACAAAACTGATGACCTTGAAATATTAACGGGATAACCTTCATAGTACTTACTTTCTAATAAAAAAATTAAATGAAGAATGAATAAAATTGGTCACCACGTTAATGATTTACAACTTGTTTTACATTTCGACTTTTATCTTATATCCCAAAGGTACTGAGCTGAATTACGAGATAACAAATATTATTCCTACCTCGTAATATGAACTAAAATCATGCTAAATTTCATTTGAATTCATACAGTAGTTTCGGAGCCACGTATCACACCTGGCCAAGTAGACAGACAGACAAACCGACAGTCAGACAGACACATGTTACCTACAGTTTTATTATAAGCACAAGATGATATTATGCCTTAATAAATTAAAGCATGTCCAGAACTTTTAGAACTTCTCAGAACTTCTAAATGGTCACGTAATAAGTTGTACATATCAACATTTAATAAGTAACTGGAACGTACCGCATATCGGTTTAAGTACAATAACAGCGTAACAGCTTCTGTGCGATTATGTATTGTATTATGCAATCCTCTAATTAATATGCAATAATAATTGTAAACAAATCGTTTATCTTTCATTACTCTCTTGCTTACGATAAATCACGTTTCCATTCTCGGCGAGCACATGAAGTACCTGTTATTTTCGTCCATAGAGCTTGGTACATTAAAAGGTTGGTTGTATTGTATATTACTTCTGAAAGGTAAACATCATCCGTAACATGATTCAACTAGCAATTAACCATTATCCCTTACCAGTGTAAATCCTCCATACCCATACACCGCTTATACAAGGTAAGTATAACAGAATTAATGCATATCCTCTTAGGAGCTGATACTGGTGCTCAAATACAACAACTTTTTGTATGGGACCAACATTGAAATCTTAAAAAAACACAATGTAAATACATTAAAAGCTCAGAAATTCACAGCGTGCTATTGAAACGGCTATGCTCGGTGTTTCCTTGCGAAATGAGGAGCTGCGTTAAAGCACATAGAACTAACGGCCGGTGGGACAGAAAGTTTCTAGAATGGAGGCCACGCACCGGCAAACGCAGCGTAGGACGCTCACCCAAGGTGGAAAGACGCCCTGGTAAAGATTGCAGAAAGCCACTGGATGCAGGCTGCTTCCAACCGGCCATTCTTAGTCATTGGAGGAGGCCTATGTTATGTTAGGCTCAGGACAAATCCTGAGATATGGTAACCCTATGTTCAGCAGTGGACGTCCTACGGCTGCAATAATGATGATAATAACGACGATACATTTCAATCGTTTTTTTTTTTTTAACAAATCATAATTTGCATGCCCTGTTCCCAGGTCATCTGGGGTCGGCGCAGTATGTCTTTCTCTTCCATGCAATCCGGTCACTCGTCATTTAGTCATTCACTCCCTTCTCAGTCATATCTCTTCTCACACAATCCATCCATATCTTCTTAGGTCGTTCTCTACTTCTCCACCCATCAATACTCATATCCATCACTCTTCTCGTTACGTGCTCCTCCTCCCTTCTCATTACATGTCCATACCAAGACAAACGGTGTCCTTTAGTTATTAGACTTCATCTCCTATTGCTCGCTAGCGATAAAGATCCATAGATCATTACCGGAAATATGTTGAAATTTTTTAAAATTGTTCCTCATTCGATACTATTTAAAGAATTGTAATACCGAAAACAAAACTGAAAACCACGTGAAACTGCAATGTAATTTCAGAATGTGTTTAATGACTAAGCGTGTAGGGCAGATGAAACCACCGCAAACCGGAAAACTAGCGGTCAAAGCAACGAGGATCTATCTACGAGGTACAGTTAGCCCGGCCGCAATGGGAACTGGAGGAATGTGGACAAATGGACTGGTTAAGGCGCCACATTGGCGAGCCATTTTTAAGTAGATACAGTATTTTTTTTGTAACAACAACAAACTCTTGCGTGTAATAGAAAAAATGAATTTTGCAGTCAAGGGGTTAATTATTTTAAAAAATGCGCTAAATGAATACCAATTTATCATGACACTTCGTTTACGAAAGCGTCCCCTTAGCTCATATGCGCATCTAAATTTAGAAAAAAACATTTATCAACATCATCATTTCAGCCATAAGACGTCCACTGCTGAACATATATTATGCCTTCCCCAATGACTTCTAGATTGGCCGGTTGAAAGCGGCCTGCATCCAGCGGCTTACCGCAACCTTTACCAGGTCGTCTGTCCACCTTAACCATTGCTTCTATAGTTTCATTTTGGTAATGTATGAGCCGACAGTATTGTTGTTATTGGAGTTGTTGCTTTTAAGGAAAAGACTGCCCTACTAACTGGAAAACCACAAAAGAACACCCATCTACTGATCGATGCTAGTCTGGGGTTGACAAGCGTCTACTGCACCGCGCCTTAACCGGTGCAAAGAGGAGACTAGGCCAAAGTAGTCAGACGGACAATTTTAATTAGTTCCGCACTGCGCGGAGTAATTGGGCAAAATAGGAAGCGCGCTTGTGCTTGATTCAGTGCTTAGTCGCTTTAGAAACTGGAACACTGATAGTGGCGCGAATACAAAGGCTTTCAAGTAACGCTTCAAAGACGTGATAAAATTCAGTAACATTTAAAGTCTTCATTTAAATACTGGGTTTATATTATCGTTAAAACAACTGCTATTACTGGCTTCGTAAAAACATAAGTCACAGGTAGGGATTCAGAATAGCGCCAAAGAAAAAAATTATGATGAAAATAGTCTTTATAAAAATTTACGCTATGTGTAAATTAGGTGAATGTAAAGAAGAGGTATATGTTTGTATTAATATTTATACGTCAAGGAATCAGGAGAGACATGAAAACATCTAATTCTTCTGTCAATTTGATTTCCTGGATAAATTTCATCGACGGCTTATTTGTACGAATAAGAATCGAACGTGATTGCTCGATAATGCGAGATTCATTGTTTGTTAAAAGAAAATTTTTGGTATCTAGTAACCTACAGAATCAGTTTCATCAAAGGCTAGGACATGGCTCAAGATAATTCACGCTCAGACGATTGTTGTCTGGTCTTGTGTCGACCGGTCAAGAAAATAAGTACATCAGCCTAGATCAACAAGAAAAATAAGGGTCATAAGTTACTTTTTTGGACCAGGTGGTTTTGCAAGGTCGGAAACCAGGCTCTTCAGCGTTACGTGGGTCCAGAGCGCCTAATGGTAAGGTCAAAACCTGTGTGGACTGTGGGGACCGACAAATATCAAAGTGATATTTAGAACGGGGATTTTGTCATCATCGCATCATGGAGGTTAGGGTGTTTCGGAAGTTCCTAATTATTACCCTGCCCTGTGGCGTGATGCAATTATTACCCTGCCCTGTGGCGTGATGCTTGCTTTGGTCAAAGAATATATAATAGGATAAATCTCTAGTGTGGCAGGCTATTGGGATAGTGTAGGCAGGAAGCCATTTTTTCTATATAGTTTACGTCGGACCCCTTGCTCAACTTATATAAGTTTTAGCAGGCGAAAACTTTAGGGTTAGTTTTATATTATTTACTGATCAACCTATTGTAACATTTATTTGTTTAGCTAAAAATCGAAAAAAATAAGATTAAGGACTATAGGCGTCGTAACTCCATCGCAATAGGGATGACAACTAGGTAAATAAAATGAAATTCTATTAAATCCGTCAGTTACATCATGAAAAAATAATTGACACTGTCTTATTTTTTTGTCAATTAAGTAACCAAAATAAAAATACAAAGATAAAGCGCGTCATAGTTCGGGAGTGAGGGCTTGCGATGTCACTTTTATTAAAAATTTGTTCCTAGACGTGACGTCATGCGACATTTTAAATCAATATAGGTGTCTGTAATATTTTGATTGTAAAAAAAAATGCGTGTCCAATACCTTTAGATAATCTACCTGAACGACGAAAAAAGTTAGGCGTCAGCCCTATAGTAACAATAATCTGTAAATTTCATATAAAATGTTTTTGAATCTTAAGTTATTTAGTTTCCTTACCCGTCCATCACTCTTCCAGTAGATGAAGAAGCCATATTCATCTACTTTGAAGAGGCAGTTCTGTTCTAGCTCGGTGTTGTCCTTTTCTTCTGTCCATCGATCAAACACTGCACCCTGCAAAAAATGCAAATATGAGTGAATTAATTTATATTATATTATACTAGCTATCTCGGGGAACTTCGTGCCGCCTTTTCATACATTTTTTTTCCTGAATTATCCCGTTTTTTTATTAGTTATTCTGCTATTCGGGGCGGAGAAAAAATCAACAAATCTAAAATCACAGCAATCGGTCCAGCCGTTCTTGACTTATAAATGGCTCAACTAACCCGACTTCGTCTTTAAAAATAGATATCTATTTCATATGTTTGTAGGCCCTTTTAAAGTTATCTCAATACTTTAAAGCGCTCGCCCAAGCTGCTTTATGTACCAACAATTTCCTGTTCACAAGTGGACACATGAAATAGAAAATAACTGTAGTACTTAATAGTATTCATAAGTGAATACTCATGGGAAAAACGGTATTGGGCCTTCCTCC
Source organism: Anania hortulata (assembly GCA_963576865.1). Lineage (NCBI taxonomy): Eukaryota > Metazoa > Arthropoda > Insecta > Lepidoptera > Crambidae > Anania > Anania hortulata. The sequence continues at coordinate 9,045,190 of OY756400.1, forward strand.
TTTATTTAAGAGGACCATATAACAAAAAACATAATTCAAGAAATCAGGGATTTATGGTCAATTAATAACGCTTATCTTAGTCGTTTTCTCTATGGAGATGATTGAAACGCACCTAAAAATCATCATTGAATTTAGGCGCCTAATTGCTCTAATAATTCATTCCAATATTTTAATTACTTTGTTGTAAATAAATATCAACAGCTGGCTTATTGCCAGATGCTAGCACGAGGTGTTTAATACATTCATTTACTCTGAGACATGTTTAATAGTAAAATCGAGGGTAGATAATTATGGCTTTCTAGTACTAAGAGTCTCTGAGCTAAGCCGTGGACAAACAGACAGACAAATGGATGGCGTGGCGTGACTACTGACTACTGACATGTTAGTAGTCACTAGTATTAGGGTTCTATAACCCTAATAATAATAATCTGATAAAGTAATTACGAATCAACAAGTAACATGTTTAATAAACAATAGAAACAATATTATTTATGCCTAATAACGTATCTACGAGGCCAATTTTATTAATCCAATCTCTCACCCCAAAATGAGTGTAGTTTGGGAACCAGCAAAATAATTGAATACATTTTGGGAAGAAAAAGTGTTGATGAAGTAATTTCACGTTTCGACGAAATACACAGCCGTTGTCGCAACGATAATATTGACGTTCAAAGTTCGTTTACTTAAATTTTGTTACAGACTAGACACATAAATCGTCAGGCCGACTCGACACTGGCACTGAAAAACTAATTCATAGAGTTCGACGGCCCTACGAACTAGTGACTGAGTCAATGGCAGTTGAATCTGAGCCAAAAATACTACCTGAACTTTGCAGATTTATCTTATTCTTGTGATAACTCTTTTAAATGAATAATGGATGAAATTGATCTATTGAAGATTTACAAATCTTTGTCCTGTTATAACTTTTAATCAATCATTTACAGATAGGTAAGCTTAATTAATGAAAAATTAAATAGGTACTTAGGTACTAAAGATAACATAACACACATAATAGGTTTTATTGTCGGGACCAATCAAATTCTAAATTAGCTATTCAGAGGAAAAATATAGGTTTCCATACTTTGTACTTTTTTCTCAGCCTAGCTCATATCATAATCCTAACATTGACAATAATAAAGACAACCGAGTGTGTGTGGCCATTATACGACTTACATGAGTATTGATCGATAAATAGATAATAGAAGCTAGAGATAGCAGGAGAAACTGATATCTTTATGGCACCACGTGATAAACACGGTTACATTATTAGTTCCTTCGTTTTCCGATATTCTGCAGATGTGACCCGCCCACTTCAATCTCAGCATCCTTAGAATATTTGAGCTGCGTCATGCCGTTTGCGTTTTGTGGAGGAAATAGTATAATTGAACATTTTGAAAAGGAGATTGCGAAATGAACATGTCAGTAGGGACAAAATAAGTAGGTATATTTGAGTTCGTAGTCAGTTACGTTTCCACTGAACCGGAGACGATCTTATCAGGTTATCATAACAGGTAGAGATATTCCTTCTAGATACATTCGGGCGAAAAAAGGAGCCGTTCTTGATATACACTGACAAATAGCTAGTAATTTAATTTTTTTGGGATATTAGGATAGGGATATTATTTGGGGAATGCTTGCTGACTGAAGTGAGACCCACCACATAATCAGTCGTCAACGCCAAGATGGTGGGTCAGTACAGAATGCGTAGAACATTATCCCGCGTAAATAATTCATTTTTTCTTACAGGTGACCTGTAATAAACGGAATCTGAATCTACAGTCTCCAGTATTCCACAAATGACAATTTATTAATGAAAATATAGAATTTATTCGTTTATTATCTTAATTTAAGATATTAAGAAATCCAGTGTTCAGTGGAAACTTTCTGTATAATTTTCTTGTATTCGTGTGCGAGTGATAGAACAAAAGTTGTTCATTATGATGTATAGAAGTGGTTACAACAAGGTTATCATGTGCCGGGTGGGGAAAGCCGTAAAGAATACACTTCCCCACCGCCAACAGGAGGCGTGTCGTAAGAGGCGACTAATTCCTGTAGCACAAGACGGGCAGCAGCGTCTGCGTGCGAAATCTTATAAAAAAACTGCACTCGCCAACCTGCCTGCTAAGCGTGGCGATCATCGACAATCCCCCCCGATGATAGGTCATTGGGGGAGGCCTGTGTTCAGCAGTGGACTTCCTATGGCTGAAATGATGATGATGATGATGAAGGTTATCCTTGACTTACAGGACACTCTGTATATCTGAAGGGCTGCAATGTATACTAAGCTCGCATTCAAAATCACAAATAGTTTTAGCAGTAAACGCTAAACGTAACGTAAACGCTAGTGCGTAGTGTTAAGTGGATCGAAGCGTAAGTTCGAGCCATTATATAGTCATCGCATAGCATTGTTGAGTTGTACGTATGCGTACACTCGTACGTAAACAGTTTACGCTTGCTATTGCGGTCATAGTGCGGTAATCATAGCTCGGCTGTAAACATCAAATAGCCGAGGTTGGAGGTTTACCGCTAGTTTGAGCTATTTCAGAGCAAATGAACGAGCTTAGGTAGCACCTTAAGGTCTGGCGCTCTGTTAGCGGTTTTAGAAGAGAAGCGGTTTTGTGTGAGTTCAAAATAATATAATATTGGACAACATCACATACATTGCTCTGATCCTATGATAAGTAGCTTTAGCAATTGTGTTAGAGAAATCAGAAACAACGACGGCACCACAACACCCAGACTCGAGACAATATAGAAAATATATTTTTCTAGATTGACCGGACCGGGAATCGAACCCGGGACCTCAGAGATAGCGACACCAAGTCCGGTATGCTCGCCTCTCGGCTACGGAGGTCGTCAAAAATGAAGTTAGCTGTATACATTCTTTTATTGTTTTTCTTTAATTATCTATGTATATACATATAGAAACTCAATCAATAATAATCGTGGCGAAAGCAAAAGTGTTGCAAAACTGAAAGTAAATGCATTTCGCTTGTGTTGTGGTGCATTAAAAAAAAAATTCAATAATGCCGCCATGGATATATCTTTTATAGAAGAGGAGTTTTAATAGCATAGCATTGCTGCTGCATCATAGCATTAATGTTTATATTCGGCTTGTCGCCTATTGATAATGGGCGGGCAGGGAAAAGATGCGCTACGTTTTTGACCCAGAAAGATGCATTATTTCTTACATTATTATAATCATTATTATTGTCATTTATGCTTTAAAAATTAAGAGCGGTGCTTACTCAGTGGTCGAAGTCTCGCTTCAGATCTGTGAGTCTTACGTACACATCCAATCACATATTTCTGGATATTTCAGAATCTATATTACGGATACACACCTCGATACGGTTCCGCACAACGAAAAATTAAATACCTGCTCATTCAGATAACACTGAATCTGGATGAAAAAAAGGTCTGGCTTGTGTCTAAGGGTTATGGATATCTGAAGGCAATTGCTTCAAATGTAATGTTAATGTTATAGATTTATCGCATCTTGAATCATGGTCAAGCGTCTACTAGAAACTACGAACGCTATTAAAGGCTAAAGCAAGAAGAATAATGGGTTAACAAAAGAATTTCTGAACACAATTTGATTTCCCAGAAAGGAGGCGTTTTCACATTAAATCCGCTTGTATGTGTATCGGAGCCCCAACTTATTGGCGGGCGGGGGTGATTGAGCGCCGTGAACATCACCGCCCATCTTTGATTTACGGTCCCTTTTCCATGAGAGCTCCCTCATTCATACGTTGACACAGACATCTTATTTAGAGAGATCGCTCGTAAAAAGTCGAGCCAAGTATTGAATAAACATAAAGATAAAATAATCTAACGAAAAATATGAAGATCCTTTTAAGTTTTAACACCATGTTTTAAGCAAATAATAAATTTCATTTCATTTCAAGTGTGCGATTTAGATAATAATACGAAATTACATTAATAGTGATTCCTTAATGATTCTACTGCTTAAATACAGCAACTGAAGAAGAAAAACAGAAAAAGGGTCATAGATTAGTGCGGTAAACTATGATATGATCTTTTAATAAAAAACATTTCACTCAAGCATGGATTTATTTATGAAAATTAACGATCTTATTAATTAAGACACGGTGACTTATCGTTAAAAGGAAGGAAGTAATTTGAGTGATTCCGCTCTTAATGGACTTAAATTCGGGAATAAAGCCATTCGCCAAGCGGCCGAGCCCGATTCTCGATTAATCTTAATCTGATTTATACTTCTCGCATTTCAAGAGTGGTCTTGATTACTTGCGATTTACGGATGGATCTAATTAGCAACATTTTACATTTCAGTTTTTATTATGATAGCTTAATTACACCAGGTAAAAAAGTAAGTCGTTGTATATAATGGACCAAGTGATTAAATAGGCATTGTGCATAATGCCTGGGCATCTAGAAACGTGCCTAATAGACTGATGAAATAATTAAATTGCCCGGGCTTTGTTAGCGGTCGGCTAAGCGTCAAAAACTTTTTATTTATGATGCGTGGGCGTTTATGGTTTTAAAATATCAAATTGCCCAACCATCGCATATAAATATTGACAATGACAAGACTGTAAGAAACAATGTAAGAAATAAGTAATAACTAATCATTTGCCCGATTTAACTTCGCATTACTGCGTGGTATTAGTAGTATCTATGTCAGCGTAGGAATCCGCAAACCGTGTTTTACTAGATATGTTGGCGGTAAACGGGTAAAACACCTCTAGAAAATTACAACAAATATATTTATTAAAATTTACATTTAATTTAAATAGAGGCAGATGTCATGAGTACCTCCTATACCAACAAACAAACATATCCGTGGTTACAAAACGAACTTTAAGAGAGTTTCATGAAACATCATGAAAACGCAAGATTCAATTCGCGTTTTCGCTAAAACCATTGACCTAAATAGCTAAAACACTAATTTAGTGTCGGACTCCTAAGAATCAGTAAAGCGATTGCCTTTACGCGATAATCCGGTTTTTTGCGAAACTTCTTTTATTTTAGTGTTACGGCATACGGAATATTACACCGAGATCTAAACGCGAGTCCAATACAGATTGGTAGAGTGGTGCTGTATCTAAGGCAAATGACTAACACTCTCAAATATGTTAACTAGTAAGTAGAAAATGTTTTTATGTTGTATAAAGAGCGGGTGTTTAATAAACACAAAATCACCTGATGTTTTCGGAGATGTATCGAAAAAGCTAGTCAAGGTAAAGCGTAAATTAAAACTATAAAACAACATAGGTACCTGTAGTAATGGTTCCGGAACTGGGATCTGCCAGTAAAATTCGAACCTTTTCGTCATGGTGTAAGGATGACTTTAGCACCTCGCCTAAAACCGTCTTCGTAGTTCACCAGCTAGCCATCATTGGCATCACCCTGTAGACAAACAAGAACACTTTCATAAATATAAATAAAATGAGAAAAAAAAAGAATGAGTACTTTATTTATTTATCGTCATACCTCAAAATATTTATCGTGTTAATTTGTAACTAACTTACAAAAGAATCAATTAATAAGACCTAAGAGAAAGAAAAGCAGATATAGGTATGTTCTTGTACAATCAGTAACAATCTACAAACAAAGAACACATTAGGGCGGGCATCAATTCCTTTATTTCGTGAAACAATTGGGCTAAAATCGGCCTCTTCATTAAATCGAACCTAATTGCAACGTAACAGATAAGACCCGAGACCTCTTACTATCTTTCAGTGCCTAATTATCTTGTTTGAATGGGCCTCGTAAAGGGCAGGAAACGCTCGGCTTAGTTTGGTAAATAGATCAAATTAGTAAATAGATCTGTAGTACAGTACATAAACACGACACAACCAAGTAAAATAGTTAATGCTAAATGATCAGAACCAGTGATTGCAATTGACTACAAAAAAGAAGTGTCGATAGTACAATTATCTACATTGATATGATAAAATGGCTGTCTGATTAGAAGCATAAATAAGTTGTGTATAATTATAAACTCACAGTTGCTCGTAAAGTGTGCTAAACTCAGTTTTATTAGAGAAATGAATTTCAACAATAAAGTTGTGATAGTGACTGGGGCTAGTTCAGGAATAGGAGCAGCTATTGCTCTTAAATTTTCTGAAGAAGGAGCAAACGTAGTAATAGTAGGAAGAAAAGAAAAGAAATTAAAGAACGTGTCTGAAAAGATTGCAAAAGTCGGTAACAGACCTCTAGTAATCGTCGCAGATGTGACAAAAGAAAATGATGCTCAAAGAATTATAAACGACACTTTAGAAAAATATGGTAAACTGGACGTGCTGGTCAACAACGCGGGTGTAGGTGGAGGAAGTGACATCACTGAAGAAAACGTAATGACAGCATTTGACTATATTATGGCGACAAACCTTAGGTCAGCTGTCTACCTGACCCATCTTGCTGGCAAACATCTGATTGAAACGAAGGGAAACATTATAAACATATCAAGTATAGCAGGGCAAATGGCGATAGAAAAAGCATTCGCTTACTGCACGTCGAAAGCCGGTCTGGATCACTTCACGAGATCAATCGCCCTTGACTTTGCACCAAAAGGCGTTCGTGTCAATGCGATAAGTCCAGGACCAGTTCAGACAGATATTCTTGAAAATGTGGGATTCAGTGCGGAAATGTTACCAGCCCTCTGGGACTATATGCTTCAAACAACACAGCTGAAAAGGATAAGTGATCCATTGGAAATTGCAGAACTTGCACTACATTTGGCAAGCGATAAGGCGGTTGGCATTACAGGATCGATATACGTTACGGATAATGGGGCGCTATTAGGATCAAAATCTTAAATCGTATTTAGCTTTCAAAGTAATGTTGCTAATTATTGTATTGTGAAATCAGTTATTAAAAGGTTAAACAAGTAGATAGTGTATGACTAATTTCGAATTGCTAGGTTTTTATTATTCGTTTTTACACTGGTAAAATGTAAAATACGAAGTTGACTTGTGCAATGTTAATTTTAACTATTTCCTTTTTTTTTGATGCTACATAACACAAAAAACCATTGTGTTCTGTTCTGTGAAAAAGCAACGAACAAACGTATTGCCGGGGATGATTTAAAAAAAAACTGGTACTTAGTTGGTTCATATTAAACATTGTTTGAATTAAATTTCCTGATGTTCAATTAACCACAATTTTGTTTTGTAAAAAACAGGAAAATCAGTAAAGGAAACCTACTTTAAGCTAAAATAAAAGTAGAAAAATAACTTTTCTATGTTTTATCAGGTCTGGGTGTTTTGGTACCATCGTTGTTACTGATTTCTGTACTTGACACAAGTGCTTTGGCTACATAATTACACTATAGGATCAGAGCAATGTATGTGATGTTGTCCAATGAAAACTGAATCCATAGAATAAAATAAAATGTTACTACGTACTCGCACTAATAAAATACGAGTACACTAGACTTGATATTAAAAATAGTCTACTATGCTTTATTGCGTAAAGTTTTTATATTTAAAAAACAAACAAATAAATACGATACCAAATCGGTCTGTTGCGACAGAGATTAGGCTTATTAGCCGGCGTTATCAGGAGGTCATAAAATGTTGAAATCTGTATGCAGGACACGAAAACATTGACCCCTCTGATTTTAATCTGAGTATTTTATTTCGTTTAAAATATGTTAATAAGTATGATTAAAGAAATACTTAACCCTTTAAGTGTACAAATAAACAGATTACCTACGTGATTTGTTTTTGAGTAGTTTCAATAATGACAAAATTGTGGAAACAATTCTTGCTACCTACACATAACAGTCATTAAAGTTTAAATGCACACGTATAGAGTAAAAATACAATTTTAATAACGTTTCTTTCAGTAAATACCATTTTTAACCTTAACCATACTTTGTTTATTTTTAATTTTTAGATCAAACAAAAGAAAAATGGCATCCTTATGGTTTGCAATTTCTGGAACACAAAAAAAAAGAAATAACTTAGAAAAATCTAAAGTCGTACTTGTTTAATAAACCAACAACCCACATTCATTTCGTTTCGGGCAATATTGTAAGTAAATATTTGCCAATAAATAAAATGAAGACTGGTCAAGTCCGAACCAAGCTTTAATGTTTTGTAAATTTGTTTTTTCAAAAATACCAACTAAGTAGAGTACCTATCGAGTTTTTTTTGGGTAAGTGGATGCTCCGACTGGCAATATAATGGCGAATGGTGCTTAAATATGCGCCAGACAACACACCCATAATTTTCATGGTCTCAAAGTAAGGAATTAACAGCCTTGTGTTAAAAGGTAGTTAGTTAGTTTGTCTGGGCTGTTTCCGCACTTAGCCTCTCGATTGGGGCATTGTGCATGCTACCTTTTCCTTCTTACTTCAACCAACCTAGGTCATCCCAGAAGGTCAGCAACCTTTTCAGGTTTTTGTAGGTTGTTAAAGGATGATGAATTTAGCTCGGGGCGTCTCCCACCATCACACCCAGACCAGGACAATAAGTAGGTATAAACAATTGGCCCGGCAGAAAGTGTTAAGTGTTCTGCAAATATTTGAGATTTTAGACATGTGCGTACACACGTGTTAATTAAGATAAATACCGTTTACCGTTACACCTTACCGTTTTAAACATGACAAAGAGATTAATCACTAAATCTAATATTTATAAAATTAAATGTGCTTCTGCCATGTTGAGTCGTAATCTCGTAATGAACTCGCATCTCTAACTCTAAGCAAACTGAAAGAAATGCTGCTCTTAAAATTGTCTCCCAAGTCCTCAGCAAACTTGGCCGAGATAAGTGGCAAGTTCGATACTCACTGTTGCGGCTAAAGCTTTGCCACTAATGGGCGGAGTTGGCTGAACTTCGGAGTTCGATGGAGTCGACAACGCTCGAGATAGCCCTAAAGTTGGGACACGTCCTATAAGATCTCATTTTAGTGACGGAGTGGCATTAATAGCATCTAATAGTGATTATCGTTTACTATCAGAGGGGACAGTGTATAAGTTCTGTAGGTACTTTACTTATGTAACTTGTGAAACCCTAAGTGAACGCATGTGACCGCGTAATGATATAATTTCCATTGTGTCACGTTTTCCTTTTCGCTACAAATAATTGGTTGAATTTGTTGCCAGAAAAAAAAATGAAAACGTTTGGAAACTTTCTTTAAAATTGAAGCTTTTGTTCCATACAGCAGCTTATTTTATGTAATTCCCATGTAGCTTAAGAATAAGGAAATCCTACATGCTTACGAGACCGTTTGGCAATTAATGTTATTTATTTTTCTTCCTAGTTAGATTTTTGAAAAAATCGTAACTTTTTTTCTGGTTCGTTAACATGAGACTTTTTTTTTGGCAATTGAAAGAGCATAAGTTGCTACAGTTTAAAAAAAAAACATGAGTGCTTTGAACCGCTTTTTTATTTTTAATTGGAGTTTACGAAAAATCTGTCGATTACAAGGAAAGTAATTATTCTAGCATTGATATGAAATTAAATGCACTTCAAATTTGCAGATGCAAATTTGAGATAAAATAAAAAAATATTAGATTTTTCATTTTAAATGTAAATAAAAAAATATTAAAATATTAAAAGTGGTGATATTTCTAAAATAAATAAAAAAACATATCTTGTAAGCGGCTGACAAGCGATTTTTTTCCTGGCAGGTACAAATAGGTCCCTAAGCCGACTACCTAAAAAAAATTTTATATCCATCTGGCCTGGATACGGTATACAATTCGCGTAAAGGGGAGAATCTACATTTATATTGTGTAAGTGGTCTTTGACTAAATCTAGAAGATTACTAGACTTTGCAGTAAATATACCTGTAGCTTTCTAAAGGAGCTCGATTTTAATCCATTTCCAAGGCCGCGAGCACACACCGGCTTCTGAGAACAATATGCAAAGACTGAGCCGAGATAAGTGGCAAGTTTCCGATACGTCTGTGCCAAGCGCGAAGGCTGAGCCACTAGCGGAGACGATAGTTGCTTTTATGGGACAGAGTTAGTCAAACTTTGACTGATAGCTAGATCGTAGTGCCCAATTTCATCTATACTAATATTATTAAGCTGAAGAGTTTGTTTGGTTGAACGCACTAATCTCAAGAACTACTAGTCCAATTTTTTTTTGTGTTAGTAAGTCCATTCAAAATCAAAAATCAAAATCAAACTCATTTATTTTTGCAAATAGGTCGACAAAAGCAGGTCTCTTTTACACGTCCCAATATTTTTTTTTGCCCTACCACTGCTTCGGGACAATTGTGGGCTAAGGCATTTATTGAGAGAGGTTATATAGACTATCTTTCATCGCGCTACAACCAAATAGAAGCGGCGTATCGATGAAAAATGTGGCAAAAACGGTAAAATAAAATCCTTTAGAGAGCTTTCGCAGCGTGCAATGCGTAAACGGTTAAGTTACGAACAAAAACTGTGTACGAAGGAACTGTTTCCTTTTAAAAGTTCTAGTAAAAGTTTGTCTTTTTGGGTTACTCGCACTATTTTTTTTTATGGTTACGAAATTTGTTCTAAAATAATGCATAGGCGTTTTGTTGCTTTTTCTTTTACTTTTTGATCGAGTCTTAATGTGGTTTATTGTTTTGTTTAATTATTTTGAGCTGGAAAGTGACATGGGTCGTTGGTACGGATGCAGCAGAGGGCTAAAGCTAGTTAAAAATATCTGAAGAGACCGATGGATTAAAGGGTTACTTCTAGGCCACAAATTTGCTCGCAGTGTGCAACAGGCGCTCAAGCGTTAGGCTTATTGCTTACAATTGCGCGGTTACAATACACCTGTCGACAGGTGTGTTTTGTAGCGCTGATTTACATTAGATTGTGTACGTAAAAACAAACGAGATTTATTTTATTTTCATATTTAATCAAAGTTATAAAAATGATGTTATAGTTTCGTAAAAATTGGTATAATAGTTCTTCTATACATTTTCAGTAACATGTTGTTGGTCATTTGAAATATCATGCAGATGTCTTGAAAAAATCTTACTAATATGTCAATTGATATTAAATGACTAAAATACATAAGAATTGTAGTCATAGTTAGCATTAACTACCGAATCTGTGATTATACTGTTATTTAGCTAGATTCAGTTATGTTATTGTGCGAATGTCCTCTAAAAGTACCTGTAATACATTCACCAGTAAATCAACGTTAAACTACTGTAACCTTTTGCTTTCTTATCTCTTGCCACTATTTTATAGCCACCATTAACTGAGACCACATACCCAAAGGTACTAATATCTATTCTGTGCCCGAGAAGGCTCGATAAAGTCCCAGGAAGTTTTACTGCCGAAGAGAGTCTAATCGGAATAAAACTGAACAATTGCAGTATAAGCTAGTTTCTTTGGCTAAATAAATAATAGGAGATTATAGTAAATACGACGAGATCTGGTAGGTATTTGAAATATACATAAACATCATCAAATAACAGATGATGGTAGGTATTATATTTCAAATAACGGATCTAAGACCAAAACTTTGGGCATCTAAATTACTAGGAACAAATATTGTCTAAGCAATCAACAGAGGAATCGACCTAAAAAGCTGTAGGCTTTCATTATTAGAAAAGTCCACTTTCAGACGGAACAAACAGGATAATGTGCCTAAACACGTGAAGTGTTAACCCTTTGAGAGGAGAATGGGGACACGTGATAGTGATGGGTAATTTTCCGAAACTTTTCAAATCATGGAAATTTTTCAATTTATTTTTCGGAAAAATAAATAAACGGACATTTAATGGAAAAATGTTGTTTACTGTAAAATTTTGACAAGAATAATTAAAATCACACTATACTTAAAGGCTTTACATCTTTACGAGTATAAAATTATACAAAGAAGGCATGTACTGAATCATCGACCTATTATCGTCCAATATTTAAACAATCACTCATCCTGATGAAAATCTACCATGAGACTTATTGTTTGCAAATACACGAGATACTGATGTAGATAATATATCTGAATCGAAGCAAATAATTAGGTATCTCATTCAGATTCAGAAGAATCCGAATCATCACTTGCATATAACTCATCACTATCCCTATTTTGTACTTCATCTGTTTTTACAAATAACAAGTCTTTTGTTGGTGGGACCTCTTCTTCCTCTCCAATGTTATGAGTTATTTTCCATGTTCCAATTATATACTATGAAGTAAATTTTTCCAGCTCTATCCGTAAGCAGCCTGTTACGCTTCTTTGTATGGATTCCGCTGATTTTGCTAAAAGAGCGTTTACATGCTGCAGATGTAATAGGAGCTGTGAAAATTACTTCAGCGACTTTTCTTAATTTTGTGCATTTACAAATGCCTTGCCACCAGGAAAGTGGGGTGACAACCATGTCACCCCACGTTGTTGTTACATGAGCAAAAATTCAATATTTAAGTATGCCGCCATTTCATTAACGAATTCCATGGCTGCAGCATCTTCTTCACTATTTAAATGATCACCACAGTTCTTGGGATCAAATAAACATGCTGCAAAATGGATAGGTTTCAATGCTGACGTTTTTCTTGTTTCTATTTTGTTAAGTAGACCTTCTTGTTCTTCGGCTTCAATGTTAGTATTTAACAAAACGCTTGATAGTTTTGTTTTTAATGCATTCCACACAGGAATGGCTTTTTGTATTAAGCAATTGTTCCCTTCTACAAGTGCCGCAACTTCATTTATCATTGTCCAAAACCTTTCGTCTAACAAATTCGATTTAGTTGCTGATGACAACCGCGCTTGTTCCCCGTACATTTAACAATATCAAACTACAATTTCTGCTTGCCTACGTTTATAATTGGTGCATGCGTTAATTATTAACTTACATGGGGCACACTAAAAGTTTTGCACTTCTAGCTAATGGGAACTATTTGAATTTCGAATGTTATATTTTTTTAAACGTTGCAACCTTCTTAGTAATAAACAAAACAAATGGCGGGAAATGATTTGTCAATTGTTTTTTATCACACATCAAAGTTCTACGTACGCAATGAAAATGGAATTAAGTCGAAAAGATTTTAGAGCGATGATTTTTTATGATTTTAAAAGTTCCCTATCTCCGCAAGACCGCCGACCGCCGACCGACTGCCGCTCATCTTCAAAATGCTTTTGGGAGAGAAGCACCTTGTTTGAGCACCGTGGGACGATGGTTTGCTGAATTTGAGAGAGGTCGAGTTTCTTTACATGACGAATTTCGTGAAGGGCGGCCTTCAACTGCCGTCAACGAAAATAATGTGGCTACTGTTAAGCGGCTAATTGAAGAAAACCCGCGGATTACCCATGAGACAATTCGAGGACTATTGGGGATGTGTATGAGCCAAATTAAAAAAATTTGACACGAAGAATAGAAAGTTTGGAAACTTTGCTGTCGTTGGATCCCTCATGAACTGACAGCGGAGCAGAAGCGGGCTCGCGTGAAATGGTGCTCACAAATGCTACTGAAGTACGAGCACGGACATTCTAATGCTGTTTATGACATTGTCACAGGAGAAGAAACGTGGATTTATTGTTTGGAACCCGAAAAAAAAAACAGAAATCTTGTGAATAGGTGTTTGAAAATGAGAACAGGCCAACAAAAGTGAGGCAGGCGAGAAACGTTGGTAAAAAAATGATCGCGTTTTTTTCTCAGCTACGGGTCCCATCTGTACAATTCTACTTGAAGATCAAAAGAGTGTTAATGCCGAGTGGTATTCTACCATTTGTTTACCCAGGGTGTTAAAAAAGCAAGCGAAAGACGACCCAAAAGCCGCGTTCTCCTACATCATGACAACGCTTCTTCACACACGGCCAACAAAACAAAGTCATTTTTAGCTTCCGAAAAAGTACAACTCGTCACCCATCCTGCGCATAGCCCCGACCTAGCACTCTGTGATTTCTGTATTTTCCCCAAAATCAAAGATTTGATGAGAGGTTTTACTTTTACCAACTCCGAAGAGGCATTGATAGCGTTCAATCAGCACGTAGAAAACATGCCTTCAGATCTGTGGTCCTCCTGTTTTAAAAAATGGTTCGATCGTATGAAAAAATGTTTAAAATGTAAAGGAGAGTATTTTGAAAAGCAATAAACATAATATTTTGGTTATTACATGTTGTTTTCTTAAGTTACGCAAAACTTATAGTGTGACCTACGTATAACATAAATTGTGAATATTATATTGAAAACATAAAAGTTCAACGATTTTGGTATCAGCAGTTAGTCAACATGAGTACAGGTAAGTACCGTGGGTCATTAAATTTCATTATTTTCTTCATTATTATTTACTTTAAGTACGCATTAAGTAATATAATATTAAATAGGAATATTGTAACTTCTTAGCAAAAAGAAGTAAATCATGTCCAGATTGTTTTCAGACAGAAGCATATGAAATGTCGCAGAGCATATTACCAACAGGTTTTCGAAGCAATAAAGCAAAAAATAAGACTGAAGAAGCGTCTGCATCATCTTCATATATGCACAATTCACCAATCTTTAAACCCGAAGATCAGTTAAGCTCAGAAAAAGAAGACACTAATCAAAATAAGTCAGCTACAGAAGAGTGCGATACAAACGATTTTGATTTTGTCTGTAAGAAGTGTGTCGACAAACAAGGAAATCTCGACAAAAGAAATTATCATTTTGCTAGTTTACTTATGGAGGATTTACAATATGTGCCACCGTGCATGAGAAATTTGCTTTATCGTCATATTTTAAAACTTGTAGATGCTTTCAAAGGAAAACATGTTCATGAGGACGAAATGACGAAGGACAGTGCGTATCCTCAACCTCAGCCTGAACGAAAATAAATACCTACACTGGCATGTGTATTTCCTTCAAATTTCATAATTTCTAATTGCACAAGTATTTGTAATCGTTAAAGAATACATTTTGATATTTTAGTGTTATTATCTTTTTTTTTCTAAGCATAGTGAATTTTTAACATTAGGAAAAATATCAGAAAAATATTTGAAAAATTTGAAAACTAATGGAAAAATATATTTTTTTCTTTTCTTTTCCGAACGAAATTTTTCCACTACCCATCACTGCGTGAGCATGTCACGTGGACTTAACCCCCTCATCACATGGCTGCAGACGAGGGTCGCAACAATAAATACTCACCCACTTTTTAACTTTGAGAAAACCCTATACATTTACTGCTTCGTTAGTGTTATAAACGAGTTTATTTGTTGCTTAGGCCACAGCCACACTGGCTGCTAGATGCGTCGGCGTTTAAGAGAGACGTACACGGTGAATTATCATTGGTTTTGAAGTGCTTATCATGCATACCTAAACGAGACACTATAAAAATTTCATTATTATGCGGTTAGGAATACGACTGCTTGGATGTTAACAGGTTAAATCTAAAACAAACGCCAACGTAGAAATCTTAAAAAAAAACATATAAATTGTAACGGCTGCAGTTGGGTTATTTTGTATGGGTAAAGTTTTTTTTAGCGATTTTGATGTTGGGTCAAAAGAAAAAGTTGTTTTATTTCAGCAGAAGAATGTGATTTTTGAGGCTTTAAAACCAATAAAAGCCAGGAACGACTGCACCAGGCGACTAGCGACGCCGCCAAGCGCGCAGTGTGGCGGCGGTCTAATTCCCGGATTTAAAGAAAAACTAGCAAGCACAGGTTTTGATGAAATCAACTTATCTCTTCATAAATTCCGAAATGACGACTGTCTTGGCCTGGTTAGCGCTCCGGACCACGAATTCGAAATCGCAAGGGGCAAGTGATAGTGTGATAAGCACAAGTACCTAATTGTACCTGAGTCATGCGTGTCATAATATAATGTATTCAGAGAGACATTGATACCCATGTTCTTTGTTTGGCACATCAAGCACATAAATAAAGCAGCAATACGATACGGACCATCTTTCTCCAAAATATGTTAGTGATTTTTCACTTAAATTGAGTATAAACTGACAAGTCCTGTCAATTCTCGCCAATACTGAAACAGTACAGTCACAGACGGATTTTTTATAGAACAAAATAATAATAATAATCAATTGTTTTCACAATCACACACAAAATAGATGACATAACTACTCTTTATGGTAGGTATGTGCTTCATGATTCGGCATGATGCACGATGCCATGGTATACGATAATATAAACAATTGCTTGGAATCAAAAACATTTAGTATTTTCCTGGTTCAAATGCAAACATCGCAAGCCTAAGTTTTCCGGGGATCGTGTTTGTCACATCTGCTACAATCTCTGTCTGTTCTTGAATCGAAGTTTTGAACTCTGTACGAGTCTGGATTTCACCCGCCTGCTCTAATAGCGCTATACTTAGTCGGATTGTAAGTCGAGTCCCAAACACTTGTATATATAAAAATAAAAGTAGTAAATTCATTTTAAATTTATTGTTTCTCTGTACTGTTTTTTTTGTGTGGTGTGCAATAAAGAGTATCTATCTATCTATTTATAAATGCAGCCTTTGTAGTTATTTCAGACATTCTTAGAAAATGCCATGAAGTGGTACTTTTAACTGACTTTTACAAAAAGGAGAAGGTTCCTTATGCAACAGAATCTTTTCTTTTTGTTGTATTTTATTTTTATTTGTGTGTTCAGCTATCACGTTGACCAACTTCGAGGGTTTTTTTTGTTCGAATAGGAATAGTTCCCATATAAATGTGAATAAGTTCTGATCATAAGAAAATCTTCAACAATTGCACAAAGTCCATACCACGCCAACTGATTCTGGTACTAAGTAAGTTGCGCAATAATTTCTTCCTCAAAGGTGAACCGATTTTTACATCATGTCGGCCTATTGCAGCCCACTGCTGGACGTAAGCCTCCCCTGAAGAGCGCCAAAGAGCACAATCTCCCGTCTTTTTCATCCATCTACTGCTAGCAATCTTCCTAAGGTCGTCGGTCCATCGACCGTTTACCAAGAGGTATTTGAGTAAGAACCGATTTCATTGAATAGCGTTTACTTTAAAATTGTAGATATCAAATTTTTCAAATATATTTTTTTTCAAATTTTTCAAATTCAAATCTTTATTTGCTTACTAAGTGATGTACATTAATGGTAGGTACATATGCAACAGGACTTAAAAACTTAGTTACCTATAAGGTATCGCAAATGAAAAGAGTAGCCTATATTATAGCTAGATAATAAAATTAGAGTATATTGAATGGGTAACAAATAACAATAATTAGAACTAAGTTAACAATTTTGAACAATTAATATGTCGCGTAGGTCGGTAGGTCAATAATTAAATAATTTCACTCCTAAGGATGGAAATATAGGATGAAATCAGTGTTCATCAGTAAACTGTTACAGTTTGATGTTTGATGAGGATTTATCATACACATTAATGAAAAAAGTAATTCAATGAACTCTTAAAATAATATTAACACACCCAATCAGTTATTTTTGGAGTCGGTACCAACCGGAGAGTTTAAATATTTTCGTTTGTACCGACTCAAAATGATTAATATTGTGCGATGATGATTGATGATTACATTTGTGTGTTTTTTACAGAAAACACAGTTACACGTCATGTAGTAAGTGTGAGCTAGGCAGGTTACTCTTGTCGTTTAAATAATCGGCTACTTTATAATATCCTTTAATGTGGATTTTGAACTCATGAACAGGTAATTCAACAAGAGTTTGTGGTACTCACTTTATTAAAAAATTTAACACATTTATCCAAGAATGAACTACTAACTTGTGTCTTAGTCTGAAGTTTACGTAGTTGTAAACAATTTGAACCTGATGATTGTGTTGATATTAATGTGAACTTAGGTTGTAGCCATTAGCATGGTCATTTTGACTAACCAACTATTCGATGCTGACTGTACCTACCGTAGATTAATTATTTGCACATGATCAAACCGTTGCTCCTTGCTGTACATAAATGAATATGCAAGCAAACTAATACATGCAAATAAGACATGTATGACCTCTATCGGTCAACCTCAGAAACTCTCGACTCGGTTAATAAATTTCATCATTGATTTCTAAATAATTATATTATACTTACTTCGTAAATGTATGTTTATTATACACATAAATAGAAGGCAGGTTAAACTCGTTCATAGATGTAGACTATGAAAGGTCTTTTGAAATTAATCTATTTATTCAAAATCTACATGTAGTACATTCTTATCATTGGTAGGTAAGTAATTTGAGTATCTTATAATGTATAAATAATTGAATATTTGGTGCTGCTATCAATATTTTTATTGATTATTTCTTTTTTGCGTTACTAGGTGATGAATAAATCGAAAATACCTAACACATAAATTATTTATAATGGACGTTTCAGAACCATTGTTCCTGAACTGATTTTAGGTCAGACCAGTCTTACGTTACAAAACACATAAATATTTATTGCTTTATAATATTTACCCTTTACCTACCACGTAATAACTTTACGCATATTTCTAGCAAGTATATGTAGGTATTACACATATTATGTATGTATAAAGACCGTAGCAATTTCAAAGGATCTTTCAACAAAGGCATATTGGTACATTATATTAGGTACCTCATTTTGCTGAAAACGTTGCCGCTTTTACGCTCAATCTTCATGACGTAATTCTGTTACAATTTCCATTTACACTTTGAGTTTATTTTTTATAACAACTTGTCAGAAGCCAGGGAGTATCAAAAAACAATGAAATCTCATTTCTGCAATAGCATTAGCGAAGCCCGTGAGGCCTTAGGTCGTAATGCGATTAGGTCGGCGAGGCCGTTCACGTGGCCTAAGGCCCAAGGCCAGCGGTTAATTAGATTTCTCAAGCTGTGACCCGAGCTGTGAACTGGAGTAATGAGCAGTTGAGATAAATTAATAAACTGCGATAGAAAGTGCCACATGGAGGGTGGGTTCCCATGATCTTTTCCATTGCATTGTTAGGTATATAGTTTGTTTTTGAGGGAATATATTTTTCATCAACATCATTTTTCACATTTCGACCCATGTTTTATGGGTACAATTTATGTACATTCTGAAATATTATGGCTAAAACTGAACACAATAAATAGAATTGCGCCGTTACAATGTTACATTTTGTATCTACTTTACATGTTAAATAACTTTTCATTCTTGTAAGTATTTTTGCAGCGACGATAAAAACAAGGAATTGTCTAACTGGAACAATTAGAACACAATAGAATTGTGCCGTTTTTGTTCAAACAAAAGCGCAGAACTCTAAAACAATGAATGAATTATCATGAAAAAGTTAATTGCGATCATAACGATAGGAACGCGTAGCTGTGCTTAGCCTGAAATATTTTTGTTTTCTTAATTGAGTTGTGATTAAAGACCACTTCTAAAGCAGTCAAAACCTTTTCTCTTTAAATTAAGCCCGCACTCTAAGGATACTTAATTGCGTTGAAGGTTAAAAACAAATTTATTTACCTCAAAAAAGTGTCGTTACGTTGTTTTTTTCTCATACCAATCCAATCCAAATCCAAAAAATTCAAGTGACCATTCACTTGTCTTGAATCCTTAACAAAATATAAATAATTTAACCTATCTGTGTAAAACACATCTGATTTCAATGTTCGTCATCGTAAATTGATCAATATACAGGGTGTAACGAAAAGGTGAAATAAAACTTTAAGGGGTTATTCTACGGCTAAATTACATCAACTTTTTCTATGGGACCAACATCAAAATCTCAAAAAAAAAAATTGACGTTTCCATACAAACTGATGCCAGCTGGTCGTGTTTTAGTTTGGGAAAGTTTTTTTTTTGCGATTTCGATATTGGTCCCATAGAAAAAGTTGATGTAATTTAGCCGTAGAATAACCCCTTAAAATTTTATTTCACCTTTTCGTTACACCCAGTATAATAACGTAGGTACTTAAGAAAATTTCGACTCGTCCGTACAAATAAAAAAAAAAACGGCTTCCTAGTAAAGCTGTCGAATTCAGAGAGTAGAAATTTACAGACTATGTAACCTGTTATAGCTATTAACTTTTATTTCTTAAAAGTGCCTTCAAGTAACATAATCCAGTCTGAAACTTCTAAGTACTAACCACAGAAGCGAAACTCAAACTCGACGAAACGAACGAACGGAACACAACAAAACGAATTTATGTTTAGCTAAAAAAAATATAAAGCTAGAATTTATTTAAGAGTCGGTGCCATTCATGGAGAATTTAAATGTTTTCATTCGCACCGATTTTAAAACTAACTACTACCTACTTAGTTTTTTCTATATTACACTAGCTGTTCGTACATATTTTAATCGTAAAGGAGATGGAAACGTTTCCATACAAATTTGGGCCCTGGATGTAATAAGATGAAAATGGTGTAAATGAATAGATTGATACTTGGCAAACCTTGACTGAAAATTCTGCGGTTTTTGTCATTCTCAGAGCCGAATAATTTAGGGTTTAGTAAAAGTAAGGTTATGTAATAAACAGCTGATTTCTGAAATACAAAAGATATTTTAACGTTACCTATATAGTTATTTACATTAAGGCCACAAACTAGACGACAACAACTGGTTAGATAAGGTATACTTACAGACTGAGATGCAAGCCATTGTTAAAATACATGCAAAGCAGTTTCATCGTTTAGGGGTCGCCTGCCTTGTGCATACAGTGACTACGACTAGTCGCTGTTACACAGTTTACACAGAGATCCATTATCTTCTGTATCCAGTCCATGCCGGTAGTAAAATCCAAATTAAAAAATCTAAGTCAGACGTGCAAGATCTTCCGTGTCCAGATTTAAAGCATTGCAAGGTCGTTCAGGTTAGGCAGGGTCAGAATTAGTAAAACAAAGCCGTGGTCGATGAAAACAAAAGGATAATATGAAATCACTCAAACAAAACACACACGCAGAAACGTAAAATACGAAACGTCGAGTGATCCAACGATTATTTATTTATTTGACAAGCCAGCTGTCAGTATCAGTGCACAGAATAAATATACAGTATCAGTTTTATTTAGGTAATCGATTAATAATCGATCTTTTTTTATTTAATAAATAATTTTTTATAAGCTAAAATAGCTTAATGTATTTATTTTAATGCAAATAATTATTTTGTTTGCGTTAATTGCCTAGTATAGACCAAAAGTATTTCTTTTTTATCAATTGTGTAATCTTATTTACATAAATCGATATTATTTTAATCGATTTTGCAGTGACTGCATAAAAATCTTGTTTTTCTTATTGCTCAGTCTCCAGGAGGAGAAATGGGCAGATTTTTTGTATATTAGGATGGAAAAATATGACAATTTTTTTAAACCATACTTCATCTACTTACATTAAGGGCCCAGAAATCCCCGTCTCCTTTATATATTTTTTAGTTATTCTGCCATTCATTATTAAAGTTAATAAAAATCGGTCCAGCCGTTCCTGACTTATAAATGGTGTTACTAACCCGACTTTGTTTTAAAAAGAACTAGCTGTTCCGACGAACTTCGTACCGCCACTTCATTTTTTTTTGTGAATTTTTCCGTTATTTTAATAGTTATTGTGCTATTCGGGGCGGAGACAAATTCAACGAATCAATGATTATAAAAATCGGTCTAGCCGTTCGTGACTTATAAATGGTGTAAGTAACTCGACTTGGTTTTATTTAAACAAGATTGTTATTTCTTGTACCACACAAACCTAATATGGTTTTAGCTTCTCTGTTACGTCCGCTAAATACGAGTAATGTTTACTACAAAGAGCCATGGAAAAACACAAGGACTTTCCAGAGCCTCGAGCTATCTCTTTTATGAATACGTCTTTGAACTGAGGATTTAGAAAGTTCGATACACAAGCACACGCAGAGAATAAAATATGTTTTTTCCGGAATACAATTTACTACCTTTGTGTATTTTACTGACATTATTATTTCTGCAAAACCATGTTGTTTGGCTGAATTAGATAAGTAGGTACCCATAGCTTTATTATTTTAGTTTATCGGGGCAGTTATTAAATTGTGATTAAATCACTCAAAAGGAACTCGAAAGGAACAATCAAAAGGAAATTAACAAAAAATAAGTTTTTTTTAAATACAGGTCTAAAATTCCAGCAAATTGTAGCCCATGCATGCCTACGTCTTTTGAACGTTCAACTAAACATTAGCGTCCAATCTATTTCTGTTGTCTTCCAATTTAACGCGTGCAGTGCGTGCACGTGTTCCGGTAATGTCTGGACAAGGCTAAGCTTAATCGTTGGTCTCGTCTCCGTGCTTAAGCCGCCCTTTATCAGTTTGCTCTGGCTTAACAGCCAGCTCTGGCTTAAAGAGGTGTTTAAAGAGGCGATAAAATAATAACCATCTATGGTTATCTATGTTCTAACGTAGACCACAGTTTAAAACTATACAGTGGTCCAACGACTTTACTCGCTTAAATACTACAACAGTCCGCCCGCATACTGTAGATTGGGCCCAGTCTAAATCAAATTTGAGTTGGCTAGCATTAAATGTTTTACACTGAAATTCTGAATTCAAACTATGTTAAAAGTTTAAAAAAAAGCATAACTGTTTACTAAGAAGATGAAGGACTACGAGTTTCAACTTCGCCAGTTGGCTACGAGATTTTAGTTAAGTTGAGGCGTCAGCTCTATCCCATTACTAACCTTAATTTTAGCCTTAGTATTAGCCTTAATCACTTGACTGCAATTACTATCACGTGCTGCTAGTACAGTTTACCGCATTAAAGCTGGGTCCAGGCTATATAAAAGCGTCGAGAGAACGCGTTTGCTTGCATAAGGATCAAGAACGCGTATTTGTTTTTAATGCTGACTGCTGACTGTTACAGTTGTGGGTACATCTACCTCATGTCAGCTGTTTTCTAGCTTATTGAGAATGATGTGAGTGATATGTTAATGTTATCGCTTGTCACTTGATTATTGCTGTCAGGCATCGTCTTATATCAACCAAATTCGGTTTTTAGACAAAAAACGTTCTCGTATTTTGTTAATGTGCCGTGTGGGGACGGCCGTAAAGAATACACTTCCCACCACCAACAGGAGGCGTTTCGTAAGAGGCGACTCATTCCTGTAGCACAAGACGGGCAGCAGCGTCTGCGTGCGAAATCTTATAAAAAAACTGCGGTCGCCAACCCGCCTGCCAAGCGTGGCGAGTATTGGCAATCCCCCCGATGAAAGGTCATTGGGGGAGGCCCATGTTCAGCAGTGGACTACGTATGACTGAAATGATGATGATGATGATGATTTTGTTAATATAATCGCTACACTAGTCGCGTTGCATGGAACAGGTTTAAATAATAAAATAAAAACTCCACGTTGCATCGCCTACTAGTCAAGTGAAGCAGGCTTTGCCTACGCGTCCTTATTCACGAACTTCCACTTCGCCAATCAGCGGAACAAATAGAGATCTATAAGTCAATATGTGTTTATATATGTGTGTTGTGTGTACGAGTAAGTATATACAAGCTTGCAGCACGAGGTGAGTTTTTATCCGTCTTATGTTTGTGGTAAATACAAACATAGTTAATATTTTGGAGATGTATAGTATCTACCGTCAACAACTCGAATGGATTGTATTTAGATAGGTACCAATGTGCTCCAAATTGGACGTTATAGCTAGCGAAAGTTTGTTATAAATTAGATTTTCGCGTAAAGGTACGTGGACTCTGATGTTGATTGAATTTTCTGTCTACCGATACTTTGTTTAGGTGTTTTTGTGAAATTCGGGGCTACGAACGTAAGCATCTACATACTGGAGCTACCTACTTATGTAGGTAAGCAAGCACCGCGAGCATCTAAATACGATAAGCAGCCATTCTTCTCCAGAGCGGCAGGAAGTGCAGACTTCCCGCAGCGCCAGAGAAGATTAAATCTTATGCATGCCTACTTGTATGCACGCTGCATGAGTGATGCTTGCATGCTGTTTATGCATGCTTGCTTGTGTGCATGCTGCCTTGACGATGCATGCATGATGCATGCTGTTTGCATGTTGCTTGCACGCTTGCTTGCAAGCATTCATAAATAAAAACTAATAATTATTATTATAAAAATAAAGATCATGTTTCGATAAAGTATTTATCGAAACATGATCTTTATTTTTCATCAATAAAATGATAGAAATGAAATTAATATAAAGTTTAATGACAGTTGTTCTGATATCAAAAGCAACTGTTAAGACATAGGAATTTACCCAGGACATACCCATTAGAATGGTACCAACCACCAATATCGAAATCGGAAGAAAAAAGTTCACCTTTCCTAAAATAGTCATTTACCTCGAAAATAAACTATAAAGAACCGGATGCATCCGGTTCTTTTTGTGTTGCGACTGGCCCTATAGAATAGCTTGTTAAAGCGATTATCTCGTCTTATCAATCATCCTGTATAATGGTTAACTCGATATGTACATGGTCCGAAATGAATTTCGATCTACCATTCATTTATTTTTATCTCCGAAAAAAAAATAGTGCGACCCTACCTGTGAATAGAACTCAAATATAACTAAAATTGGATCATTCCTTCAAAATAGGTTTAGTGGAATAAGAGAATCTTATAAGCGCTTGTTAACAATCTAAATTAAGTTAGTTTTAGTTGCGATATCTATGTATTTTTTAAAAGTAAAATTGGCCCACTGATCCCAGTTTGAACTCGATTTAACACGTTTGCAAGTGCGACGGCTACAGGGACGTGACGCGAAGAATTTCATTAGTCAGACTAAATTACTTGGGTCCCTAAAATCTGGGCCGGCCATTAGTACCGGGGCGAACAGTTAAAATGATGGTATGCGTGGAATTTGGAGCTCACTTAGTTATTATTAATGCTCTCACATTGTAACTACGCCTCAGGTTTTAGTGCAAGGTAATGTAAATAGGATTGAGACTGTTATTACTTAAGGTTTTAAAAATGCCCAGGTAATTCCTATTTATGCCCGTTTCTGCCCAGTTTAGCCCAGAAAAAAATATTGTTACTAGCAAGTGTTTTATAAAAGATTTGTGATAGCCTTGTTTTTACTTTTAAAATCATGACATAGCAGAAGGTAACTATTATTTTGAGTTGCATACAATGAAGTTCGGAAGTCTTAATTAAGTACCTATTGTACAAAGATCTTTTCTCAGAAAACTAACAATCCTGCACAACGTTAATGTTTATATGCAAACGGTCATGGGTGGAAATGGGATTTAACCCAGCGTTTTGGATTTTTGCCGGATTTAACCCTAGGCGGACTAAATGGTTTTGAACCCAGTGTAGTGCCCATCTCTAAACGTAAATGAACATCTTAGGAATAGTAGATGCAGAGTCTGAGCCTTATAAATAAAATTATAGCTACTAATTGTACTGATAACTATCTGTGATGTGATAAATCAGCTACATTAATATAATCGACATGATAAATTCCAACCCCGACAATCGTTGTTGCTCAATTCGTTTGTTGTATAGTCGACAGCTCATTGACCTAAAACTTCATATCTATCAGAGACTTGATGCAATCCAGGGTCACAAGGTGAAAAAAGAAGGACTTCGCACCGTTGCTCCCACAGTCAGAGAGCCTCAGAGAAAGAGAGAGAGAGAGAGAGAGAGTGGGGCTACATTGACGGCACCAACAGTAAGTGTGTCTGCGTTTTTACCTAAACCATGAGTCACCTTCTATCATATCCCGCGTGTTTGACCAGCTGCACCCGCGAAGACCTGTTACGCGTCACCGATAGAGCGGTTCTACTGTTCGGTTCGGATTACTGGACAACGAATTTTTTTAGAGAATTGCCATCGGCACGAGAACTTAAAAGAAGATTGACTTACGACTAAACCTTAAATTCTTCAATTTAAATAATTACTAGCTGTTGCCCGCGACTTCGTTCGCGTACTTTGCATATTCTTCAATTTAATACAGAAAACTCTCTTGGGCGTCCTCAGAAGACCCTACCAAAGATTCATCTCTATCTGATCAATAGTTTAGGAACGCATATAGGACAAACATATACTTACATATACTTACACTGATTTTTATTCATAATATACAAAAGAGCAGGCCACCCCTTAAACCACGTGATCAGCTGCTTATTCGCTGTGTGCGCGATGACAGCGCCCCTAGTGACCACAAGTACTGTGGACTTAAGATCTCTTAAATTATGGCAACTGGCTGGTTTAAGAATGATTTTCGGATTGTTTTTCTTCGAAATTAGATATAAATATCTAAAAAGTTTGTGCATATTATAATAAGTGATTTTCTTACTCGAACTAAAATATGAATGTTATAATATGAACGGAATTTGAATCGATACAACATGATATAACTTTCCAACCTCAAACTGTCCAAAAAGGGGAAAAAATAGTATAAGAACAGCACGTGAGAGACTTTGAAGAGCTTAGAACCAACGGACAAAGCTACATAATAAGAGCTGTGATCATAAGACAAACACACACGTCACGTGTCTGTGACACGTACTTCCTACAAACTTTCTTCTTTTCACAGCAGCTATCCATTTAATACTTTGCTTCATTTTCCATCTTGATGTTGGAAACGAATAGAACATGTACGAACTGTTTTTCCCATTGTTTCTACACCTTAAAACACAACACGTACTGTGACCTATATCTCGAATTTTAGCGTGTTTACTTAAAAATACTTTATAACGTAAGTATAAAATTCTATGGAAATATAGCAATTTGACACATGACGGTCCAGAGTTATTTCACATTTCTGCCAGATTGCGTGCTGCGATCGATTTGACGGCCCCCACCACCCACTTTGCACATAGCGAATATACAACAATTTTTTTCATGCATGGGAGGAACATCGAAATCGGAAAAATAATTAGATACTCCATACAAACTAACGCTCTTCCTCGATGATAATGTATGGAGCATCTCAAAATACATTCACAATTTGGATGTTGCTTCCATAATAATAGTTGTTGTATTAATATACATTACCCATTATATAATTACGAGCAGCTGATCATGTGGTTTAAGGAGTGTCCTATTTTTTAGTACAACCTGTATATGTAGATAGCCTAGGTGTCCCGCAGACGTTCGCGTTGTCCTATTCAAATATGACAGTCAACTATCAAATGACATTTGCGCCTCTATGTATAAAAAAACATATAAAATAGGACATTCAGTCCTGATTATGAATATTTTCCGGGAAACTTTTTGATTTATTTTCCCCAAACAAACAACAATTACGAACACAACGAAAAAGAAATCAGATCAATCGGTTCAGCTATTTTTGTGTTTTAGCGAGTTTTATAATAGAAGATTTATTTACAACAACAAAAAAACAACAAGACACAAACTCAATAAACAGCATTTGCAATAATTATTACCTTTTCCCCGTGTAAAATACTAGAGTAGGTAATAATAACGATCTCTTAATATCACTAATACATGTACAATTCGGAAATCAAAGTCGTGTTTACAAAACATAATCAAATGCTACAATAATAGAAGTATGACTCGACAATGTCGTATTCGTGTTACGTTTAATAATATTACTGTACCTATAATACGCGACAACGAGCATATAATGTAAAGAGGGTGGCAATAACCGATAACATGCCACATCAAAAGCAAAACAGCTTAACTTCTTTGTAAGGTCTTAAGTGTAAGACCTTACGAAGACGTTAGTGACACCACAGAATATATATTAATACCACTAGACACTACTTGACTTTTTAACTCTATTAAATATACACGACCTATCTTTGGTTTTGGAGCCGAAACCCTCTTCGGGTAAACTGTTACGCTGGCTAAACGCAAAACAGCTATCTAGACGACGAACTGATTAAACACGTTACACTTATAGATAGAATCGGAGACTAAATTTCACCCTTTGAATTCTAATCGGCCATCATAATATATTATACCTCTACTTAGCTATATTATATCTTAGTTAAGACTTGAGACCTATACTACTATGCTTATATCTTATCTCTTTTGAACTGTGACGGTTCGTCATATAAGGTGGCTATTGTATTTATACTGTGTCGCCTATGTGACAAGGTTGTCGGCTATCGCGTGTTATGTCATGGGTGAATGCGATAGTCGGCAATTTGATGGATTGGCTAGTTGAATGATGATCGAATGTACTCGTTTAGTAGACGCACTGAAAATTATGTCAATAAAATGACAAATCACTGTCATCTATAAGAAAAAAATTGGTTATTCTAGTTGGATACTTAAGTTTTCTTATTACTATGCAATTTGTAACTTTAATTAAAAATTGACTCCAAAGTCTCCAAACTATGCAGGTCGTTATTTTTAATGTGGGACTTACAGGTTGCTCGTCTAATCAATCTATACAACTTTTACTATCGGCCCAATAGCAAAATCGAGAAAAAATCTATTTTCTCCTAATGTCTTCTGGTTCTTGACTAAAATACTACCTTTATGGAACAGCGGTTTTTTTAGCGGTTTTATTAGTCCCTTGGTAATTTTTTTGTATATTCATGAGAAAAACTTCCGGTAGTAGTTAAGTTCATCGTTCAACCTATAGTCTTGTATTGTCTTGAATGTTAAAGTTATATAAATTGGTGCAATAAAACAAAAACCGCGGCCAATGTCACCAGCGTCGCGGCGCGAGCTGTGACTCATGCTGAGACGAGGACCTTTTTGCTGCTGCAACACTGCCTACTATAATGAGACTGCGTTATACTCTTGTGATTAAGATTGTATTTGTATATTTTTTGTGGCAGTGAAAGAAGTGTCATTCATTCATTATTTATAGATACTGACAAAGTTCAAAAATGAGTAGAGGACAAAGCAAACCATCAGACGTAGCAAAGCGAATAGCCAAACTAAAATAGCAATAGGCAGGATACGTAGCCCGTAAATCAGACTTGTGGTGCAAAGCTCTGTTAGAATGTAGGAGGTCGTAGGAGTACAAAAAAATAGTTAGCCGATCGGTTATGGTGGATGGATGCCACCAGAAAGGTGGTAGGCAAGAATAGGATGCTGACAACCGCAAGTGAATAAGATTTAGGAGTAGAGTTGTAAATTGACGGTCATATGCTATAAGCGTCCGTCATTTATGATAAATGATTGGTCACATTGGACATTTATTGTCACGATGGTCATATATTTTAAAGTATAAATTTTAAAAAAAATTGCAGTTTGAGCTGCAACTAGCAGTCGAGGGATAGCATGCGTGGCCATTTCTTCGAGAAAAAGTGTAAACAACTGTAACGGGTCAGTCGGTCTTTTACGCGGGAAAAGCCGCTAGCGCAGCTAGTAGCACACATAAGGCTAAAATATCACTTACCAAACGAAGTAGATAAAAGTGATTTATTCGGGCAGAAGTAGGCGAGCGATGCCACAAACGGTTCATTTGTCTACGTCGTCCTAGACGTTTCGTTACCCAAAATGTCTGGCGTTTCAACAGAAAGTCGAATTTCCGCGCTGTCTGCTGCTTCGTGGAACTATGAATCAAAGTGTTTATATCGGGCCTGAGAAACTAAACATGCTAAAATATATTTACACCGGTTCAAGGTGCGTGTTTTAGAACTATGTACCCACCCACAAGTATATTTCTTTACACTTATTATCTGTTAATAATTACAAGAGTTGAGTATTGCACTGGTGTAAGACTTGTCTGTCGCTAATACATATAATTATTTTCCTACTAGCTGTTGCACGCGACTTTGTTCGCGTGGTCTTTGTTTATTCGTAAAGGATTTTCGGCACAACTTTTTTTTCCGTAAGACCTTCTTTAAA
The DNA here is from genome assembly GCA_963576865.1 of Anania hortulata. NCBI lineage: Eukaryota > Metazoa > Arthropoda > Insecta > Lepidoptera > Crambidae > Anania > Anania hortulata. Next base: position 9,074,724 of record OY756400.1, read on the forward strand.
GTAAAAGAAAACTTTAAAAAAAATATGGATGAAATCGGTAAAGTCGTTCTCAAGTTATGGCGTGACCAAAGGAAATAGGGATTTATTTTTATATATTATATAGATTAGTTTCAAAAAACACAATATTTTAATCTTACAGTATAGTATCGGTACTTTTGTAAAGAATGTAAGTAACCAAGTAAGTACCAAGTTACCAAGTAACCATAAATGATTTTTGACTTTAATAATTTAAATTTTATTGCATAGTTTAAACAAGGTGTATGTACTTATTGCCATTCGCGTTTTCTGCCTGGCGACCATCATTAGGGTAAACAGCAATGTTTTATTTTTGTTTCTCTACTGGTTCAGAACTTTCTCTATAGTTTTACCTACATTTCTAAAGATATTATAATCATCATCATTTCAGCCATAGGACGTCCACTGCTGAACATAGGCCTCCCCCATTGACTTCCAGATTGGCCGGTTGGAAGCGGCCTGCATCCAGCGTCTTCCTGCGACCTTTACCAGGTCGTCTGACCACCTTGTGAGTGGACGTCCTACGCTGCGCTTGCTGGTACGCGGCCTCCATTCTAGAACCGTTCTGCCCCATCGGCCATCAATTCTACGTGCTATGTGCCCCGCCCACTGCCACTTCAGCTTGCTAATCCGTTGGGCTATGTCAGCGACTTTTGTTCGTTTACGGATCTCTTCATTTCTGATTCGATCTCGCAAGGAAACACCAAGCATAGCCCTTTCCATAGCACGCTGTGCGACCTTGAGCTTTCTTATGAGGCCCATAGTGAGAGGCCACGTTTCAGTTCCATATGTCATCACTGGTAACACACACTGGTTGAAGACTTTCGTCTTGAGGCACTAAGGTATTTTGGACGAGAAGACGTGGTGTAGTTTCCCGAACGCTGCCCAGCCGAGTTGGATTCGACGATTGACCTCCTTCTCAAAATTGGATTTACCCAACTGGATAACTTGTCCTAAGTGGACATATTTGTCAACAATTTCGAGAGTAGAGCTCCCAACGGATACTGGGTAGGGCGCAACATGGGCATTCGACATGAGCTTCGTTTTGTCCATGTTCATTCGCAGGCCTACTTGTTGGGAGACTCGAGTAAGGTCATCGAGCATTGTGCTGAGGTCTTCAAGCGATTCTGCCACGACCACAATATTGTCGGCAAACCGAAGGTGAATATATTATAATATTCATATTCTACTCCAATTTCTACCATCTAACATCAACCTCACAACATTAGGGACATGAATTGGCCACGTCCTTGGTGACTTGGTAATACTTTAGTTTCAGTCACAGCCTGCACCCATTGTCCAATAGTAAGCCACGCGACATTCATTCGATCCGGCACACCCGTGTCGAATCTCTCACGAAAACAAAAACGACCGCGTGTATCAGGCAAAAAAAGAGCAGCCAATGAAAAAAAAAATCGTATTAAGAGCTCTGGGAATCTGTAGATGTGTAATGAATGAATTCACAAGTCATTTGTTTTTTGCCAATTTAAAATATTGCATTGAAATGAATATGACGAGCTAATTACGACTATTGTTGCGGTCTTACTTTTAACACTATGTTAAAATAGACTTCGATTAGAAGCCCCATCGCGTCCCACTGTTTACAATTTCCAAACATGGTCGAAGTATACTCACTGATGATTCGCAAGAATGACGTCCTTCTACGGCGACATAATAATCATCCCTCCTAGGTGACTTAATAACATCAGATTCGTACAGTTGAAGGTATTGGTATGAGTTAAGTACAAAAAGTCTTACATGAACATTTAATCGTCAGAAAGCTTTGTACTAGATAGATACCTCATAATCAGAAGAAGACAAAAGATTGAAAACGCTGTTTGGTGCTGCTTAATCCTTGAAAAGTATGACCGAGGTGACCCGAATGCTGTATATGACATTTTCGTTGGTGATATAAGCTGGACAATCTGCCTAATGGATGTTTCCATTCGAATGATCAAGTAAAGAAGAGCAGAAGTCAAGGGAATAAGATGATGTCCTTATTATTTAGACATACTGGTAATTTTGTCCTAGGAGATAGAAGGACTGTTACTGCAGATTGGTGTGTCAGTCATTGTTTACCAGTTGTCGTGGAAAATATTAGACAGTAACGACAGGATCCTCTTCAACCATGACAGCGGTCCAGCTCAAACAACATGCCTTATAATCATAGTTTTGCAATCTATTTATATAATAATGTAATAAATTGTTCCTACAATCACACCAATCAGCTAGTCTCAAACTAAGCAAAGCTTGTACTATGGCGACTAGATAACGGATAAACATAATACATTTAAAAACATCCATGACTTATCCATAGGTACAAATGCTCGTGCTCATCACACAAACATTTGCCCCTTGCGGGGTTCGAACCCGCAACCACTGGCTTTGTAGTCCGACGCGCGAACCACTACACCAGACGGTCGTAATATACCTATTGCCAGTGGCGTTTGTTACTGTTTTTCAGGAAAGTTTTTAGTTGATAATAAAAATTGCGTGCTGCATGTACGCTATGTCCTGCTAACACACTCAGATATTATGAAATCTACATAGTATTTTCTTTTTACTTTTGTAGATTTCATTAATATTTTGTCTGTGTTTTTGACTATTTTTAAACAAGACTTGATGTGCTTTATTCTTTAAGTTAATGATATTCCGCCTGCAAATCACACTGAGAATAATATAAACCAGCTGTTAGATGAGTCATTTGATAGTGAATGATCTTCCTGCTTAAGACAAAATATAAATGAACTATTTCACTGAGTCAACCCAATATAAGCGTTGTGTACCCTACGTAAATATCGTCCAATTTTTTTCTTTCTTTCAATTCGTGTATCTTAAGTTTTGACCATCTGTGTGCAGTAAAATGCTTTTTCTAAACTCTCTTGGAAAAATTTGCTACAGTTACTTTCTTGTAGATTTTTCATAGCAACTATTTACATCACGGAAACGAACAACAAAGTAAAAAAGAAGTATTTTTACTTCAATGGAAATGATCGAGCAATTAATGGGTTGTTTATTGTTACTGAGAAGGAGTCGATTTCATTGTCTTCATTTCGTCTTGTTTTTTTTCTAGCTAGCAGTAAAACTCGCAGTGCAGTGTGCACTAAAATCAATAGGTACATTTTAACTGTATAACCTTTATCTTTTACGTTTGTTAGGTAGGCTTAACATCGTTTAGGTTTCATAGCACTGCAGTTAATTAATAATATTTCAGATAATTATAATATATACCTACAGTATGATAACAGTTAAATCTCGTATGTACTTAAGTAATAACTTCAAGTCAACCTTATAAATTTAATGGTAACTGATTACTTGTCCGTAATTTACTTGTCAGAATTTCAGCTGGCCGAAAACTATATAAAAGGATGAAGGATTGATTATTATAATATTGGAAGCATGTTTCTGGAAACTAAATCATCTAACATAAATAGCTTTGGCAAATGTTGTATGTAACATTATAAAATACTTAATACACATAATACTTCGAACAAATGTTTTTTCGGCCAAGCCAAGTTCGGTAATAAGTTTTACGAACAAATGAAACGTCGGGGTAACAATAAAAAACGAATTGGTAATAGGTCAACTGATACAGTGGCAAAGGTCATTTCGATGAAATGAAAAAAGGCGAAACGAAATTTGTCGAAAAGATTTCGGTGAAATAAAATTCGGTAAACACTTTTTCGAACATAAGATAGGTAACCAAATTTAATTGGTGAAAACTTCTAGATAAACTGTGAAAGTGTAAAAATTTGAGTGAAATAAATACTTTTCGTCTAAAGTCTAAAGACGAATCTGTAAAGAATTAATATATGGTGTTCCAATAAGGTAAACGTAAAACGCCAAAAACAGGCCAACTTTTTAATATTTGTATACAAGCCTATTAGACTCACGCCTTGCTAAAAAGTGTCGCAAGGCGTGACGTTACGCGGAACTTTAACGGGCTATATATATCTTCATAATTTTTTGTTTGATTGAGAAAAGAAAAAATACGGGTCCAATATTTTCTGTTAATCCAACTGACAGACTAATTAGATTTTTTTAGGAAACTCATTATAAAATCTTGCTGACCAATCTGCGCCGGATTCCTTCGGGACGTTCACGTTCGTCGCTGTCAGGTCACCATGAATTAAAGAGTAAAAACATAAAACGATTGTTGAAAGTACCATTCTTCAGTAGTAATAAATTATTACGCTGAAGCATACACATTTCGATGAAAGTTATCCAGTCCCGGGGGCAAACTTTCTTTCATTGTAGGACCTTATTTCAATACGATAAGAACTAAATTTAGTTTTATCGGCTACCGAAAACATAATAATAAACGCTACATAATCCCGCTGCGATTTCCTACATAATGAGGTAGTAAATCATTTTATTTATAAAATAAAAACTAACCTTGCTCCGTGGAAGTTTTTCTTCAGTGTTTAGGCCAAGGAAGAGACTGAGAACAGCTTCAAGGTCGCTCCATTGTGTGAATTAATTAGTAAAAATGTTGTTTCGATCACGGTTTTCTTTCGTAATTAAATAAGTTATTGAGTGTGGAAAACTATACGTATGACAGTAAATCGCTTTTTAGTTTTTTTTTTACTTCTTGTTTTATGTGTTGCTAGTTTAAGGATCCCAGGGTAATTGAACTACAAAGCATAAGGAAAATTGTCCAAGGGACGTAGTAGTACCTAAACCTTAACTCGTCCTCGACCAAGATGTAGGTCGGTGCAGTAAACTGGTGGACAATGCTACTGATGGCAACCGATTGTCGCTCACATTGTGTCACATTGTGCCGTGAGCATCTTGGTAAATTCAGGTTAATGATTCTATTACATGTAGATAGGACGACAGGCTTAGTTTAATGTTGTTATATGTAACAAGCTGTTTGTTTTCTTTTGAAAATATAGTAAAAAAAAATAATATTAATCATACCACGTCAAAATTCTCCTCTCTGCGCAAGCATTTTTTGGATTAACTCTTCTCTTTTCCACGATTCTCGCTGGTATATCTGTGTATAATCATATTATGTGTATGTATATATATATATTTTATGTATGTGTATACCGAATATAGCTATCTATGTATGTATCCAGTATACTTCAGCTGAATATATTCATCTAGTTTGTTTGTTTTAGTTTTGTATGATTTAATTTAACACAATTTGTTTTTTGATGCTCCGCCTATATAATACCATCTCTGTATGGCACCATGGTTGACTGGTAGAGAATGCTTTTGGCATTAAGTCCACCATTTGTACAACTTTTTTTAAAAATATCTGTGCAATAAGGTTTAAATAAATAAAATAAAAATAAATATTACTACAAACCTATTTACATTTAAAAACTAATTAGTTTCCAATTAAATTAAGAAGTTATTTTTAATAAATGAATTACGAACGTAACCTAGTGATGAAAACCCAATTAATAAATTGAATATCTACAAATAGATGGGTAATAACCATTCTGCCACCTTAGTTAGATACGTATGGATACGATACAAGATACGATTTGTTGATCTTGCCGTGAACGTTAAACTTTTTTTGTGATGTATCTACAAATTATTTGTTTTCTGACTTATTCCTTTACCTGTGGTATAAGACATTGATTTTTGTCAAATTTCATGATTCTAGGTCAGTTTCCGTTGACCGTTCTTTATAGGTTTTGATTCCCTTGCGATCAAAATATATTTAAAAATAAAACCGGCCGAATATCTTAATTGCGTTGACTTTAGAAGTACACATTTGGTAAGCAAAATAAATACTTGAATACTTAGAAGTTAGATTTTTTATATCAAAGGGATTGCTGACCTAAGTATTTGATATTGATTTCGACTTTACTTCCACGTGTTCCTGGTGAAAAGGGACTTGACAGACAGACTGACAACAAGGTGATCTTTTGGGAGTTTCTTTTTTTTTTAAACAAAACACAGTTCAAGTATTCCTGCCTGTAGTTCCCTGTTGTGCGAAACGCAAACATTTAAATGTTGTAAAAGCCTCATTTATTCCAGCGGTTGTCGTATTTTCAATGGGCGCCCACTCGTCAGATTTTGCCATTGTTCGCCATTAAACATGTTTGCCTCGGTAAAAGCGGTTTCAGAACGCAATTCACACTTTGGTCTATTTTAAATATTCGAAATAAATTAAATAACTGGAAATTATAACCTAAGTTTCAGTAAGTAGGTACATTACATCATCTTAAAATGTTTTGAACTAGGAAATTTAACTTGCTTAACCCCTCAAACAAAACAAGATAATAGAAATAACAAAACAAGACAACGGAAATTTTATCGTTAAGCGGTATTTGTCGACATTTCTGCAGCCAATGAAATAATCTAGTCTATGCTAAAATCGAAGATGACACCTAAGTACCTATTCATCATCATCATCATTTCAGCCATAGGACGTCAACTGTTGAACATAGGCCTCCCCCAATGTCTTTCAGATTGGCCGGTTGGAAGCAGCAGTTGCATTCAGTGTCTCCCTGCATCCTTTACCAGGTTGTAATAACATTAAGATAATAGAGATTTCTAAATAAATAAGAAAGTAACTATGTAGGTATTTACCATTTGTGCTTAAGTTCTAAATACTCTAATTATTTTTTGGAATGTAAACAAAATAAGCACTTGTGATAACATAAATGTAAACGAATGACTTTTACCCGCCAAAAATCTCATCAACGACAGCCTCTGAGACGCCCCAGCCAACACGAACACAATAGAAAACTAAGATAAATAGACGCGATATTTTTAAAATTATACACACATCTATAACCTGTATAGATGAGCCACAGATTGAATAAAATAAATAGCTGAGTTCGAGTCGGAGTTGTGCTCCGACGCGTTGTACCATTCTGAATGATTAGCGTAAACTCGATTCATTCTAGACCATGAAATCTTTGTTATTTGTTGTTGAATTTAGAGTTTGCATTACAATCACACCAAATGTGAGATAAGTACGAAACGATTTTAGGACCTTTTCCTTTACTTGGGCTGCGAGACCTTGCTTCTTGCCAAATTTTATGAGTCTAGGTCAACGGAAACTTGCCTAACCTTTATAGTTATAAAGATTGAGTTTGCAAATATCAAAATATGTTATAAATGACCGTGCCTTTTAATGTAGAAGTTGTTTTTTTTTAGGTACCTACTAAGGAACCCTAAATAAAAATGTGTTTATGGGCAAAGCCCATTCTGACGTATTAGCTAAAATAGTTTTAGCTATCTTTCCAACAAATGTAATAATAAGTATTGTGGTGGTAGTAGACACTGAGAACGCCGTGTTTACAAAGGCAAATCTTAAATAGGATTAGACAATACTATGGTAATTACTGCGCAGTTTAAGTAAATGTTTCGTTTGTATGCTTAGCCTTCTTAGTCAAAGAAAGACGTAACTTTTGAATATTATATTTAAACAAATAAAATACTTAGTGTTTTCTTTTTGATTCATATGAAGACTTTATAACCGAATACCAAGATAATAAAGCAAATAATTTATTTATTTTTATGATATTATAATACTAGCTGACCCGACAGACATTTTTATTATTCAGAAAAAAACTCATTTTTTTTCCCAAGTGTCCCAATTTTCTAGAAATCTTTTTCCATGAAATACTAATTTGGAGTCTTACAAACATTTAAAAACAAATAATAGCCAAAGCGGTCGAGCCGTCCTCAAGTAAGGCGCTTACCAAAGAACAACATTTCAATTTTAATTTATAGATACTGTTATTTAAAAAAGTGCTTACACCTACTACCGAGTTTCATAACAACTACAGAGTCAGATTGATACTTATCAGGCCACAAACTAAAATACGTAAAGGTCGTAGTGGAGGTTAATATTTCCATAAAATAATACAGTTCCACTGTTGAATTTTCCGCGCGCTTCAAGCAAAACAAAAGAGGCGGACGCGTGTCTTCGAGCAACCGTTTCCCGCCATCGAGAGCCGCCATGATACTTCCCTCCGTTCTGAAACCGCGTTGTTTCATTGTTCTCTTTGAATGAAAAGCAACAGTAGCATTAAAAGCGTGCTTAAACGACAGAGGATGGATTTTTTGTCTGTGCAAGTAAAGTAGCACACAAGTTCAACTGCAAATGGTAGTTCTGAGATCGCTACCAATTAATTGTTTTTAAAATAAGCAGACCTGAAATTCCTGAAAAGAGTCTCAATTACTATCGCAGCATATTCCAAACACGTTGGCTAATTTGCACAGGTCGATTTACTCCCTCACTACAAAAAACTGACCAGTGCGTGTCGGAATAACGCACCGAGGGTTTTGCACCACCGTATTTAGGATTTAGCGCGAGTACAAGTCAAACTTGGCTTATTTGTATTATTTATTGTTCAATCATAAAGCGTAAATCATACGTTACATCCAGCTTTAGACAATGTATTTGTTATGGTGTCCACAAATACTTAAACATACTGTCTAAAACTGGCTGTAATGTATGATTTTAATATTAATCAAATTTGATACCTCTATTCTGTAAAACCATTTTTTCTTGTTCAATTACATACCTACGGAACCTTAAAAACAACAAAAGGATAAATATTTTCATATCATGTAATCCGGCTTTGACTTGAAAGGCCGTCGTCGCACCGCGGGTGCCTCAAATACCTAGGTACTATAGGTAGTAGCTGACAGTCCGTACCTTGTCATCTCCTTAGGTTATCCTAGCGAATAAAGACAGTTTTCCTGAGACGCAGATTAATACCTACTCAGACAGAAAAACTAAGATCGATTGGAAATACTATTATTATACGGGGTGTTCCGTAACTTAAGGAAAGCCCTGTAACCATATATTCTATACATCATAGTAAACAACTACAACAACAAAATATAAATGACCTACTTTTTAGTCTTTCTACAAAATTACGGGCCACCCTGTATAGACATGTGAAAGTTAAAATTGTTTAATGTTTGTTCCTTAATTACGCTTTACCATCATCATCATCATCAGCCTCTAGAAGTCTGACTGCTGGACGTAGGCCTCCCCTATAGAACGCCACAGCGAGCGGTTCTGGGCTGTTTGTATCCAGCGGCTGCCCGCAACCTTGACCAGGACGTCAGTCCGCCGCGTCGGAACGCGGCGGACCTGTTCAAGGTCTGCCCATGCTGCGTCTTCCAGTTCGTGGTCGCCACTCGAAAACCTTTCTTCCCCAACGCAGAACCACGCTTTAACGGCTGAACGGAATTAGATAGGACATTTTGTTGCATTTTTCTGGTTTACCTTGGTATGAGTATTCATTCCCTTTGGCTTAATTCTGAAGTCTACACAGACAAAGTCGCGGGCGGAAGCTGGTAATTTTTTTATTTTTGTCAAAAGCTATTACGTGCTGATAAATATGTGCTCGATGTGATAAATGAATATGATGTACTTAATGTACTATGTAGCATTAAATGTATAGAGTTCTGGGAATGAATCCTTTGAAAGTGTTTCCGTCGATTCTGAGCAAGTCGCCTTTCAATCTTATTACGCTCTACTTCGTTTGATGTTAAAGTAATGGCGATCACGTAACAGTGATCACCGGTATACCGATCAATCACGTATACGCCTTGTGAATAATATGTGCCTTTTAGATTAAATGCTAGATCAAGGGTGCTACAAAATTTGTAGGTTTAAGTACCTCTTGCAATTTAAGGATCTGTAAACGTAAGTATTTAAATAATGGGCCACCACTATTTGTTTCTTGATTTCATTCAGTGACAAGATACAGTAAATTTTTATTGGTTTTGGATCTGAAAAGGTAACATTCCCCTGTCCAAATAGTTACAAATTTTTTTTATAAAACCAAGATTAAAAATTAAATCACGGAGTAAAAATTCTCTTTCCCATTATAAATGACAACCTGTTACTATTTGTTTGGGCATTTTTTTTAGGAATTTTGTTAATAAAATGTATTTAAACAGAAGGATGCGACTGTTTCGGCTCTAAAATCAATGGAATTTTATCGAATATAGAAAATGACCGTATAAGTATATGTTTTCTAATCCAAATCAAAATGCAATTTTTTCAAAAATTACAGGTACACGAATTTTTTATTTCTGAACAGCAAAGTAATTTTCTATTTTATGATTTATATTACTCTTTAATCTAATAATTACTGAAATACGTACATGGATGACGCCTTTGTTAAACGTTAACAGGGGAGATTACTAAGTAGTCGCTAGGCACTACTAAGTATGTAGGTAGGTTTTTATTTACAATCTAGTTTTCTAATTTCCAACAAACCAGACAACCTATTAGCAGTAGTTATTACTGTAGTAACAATTACAAAAGCAGCACGTTTACGCGGGCGAACAAACTGAGCTCCTACGGCGTCGACAAGCAAACTGGAGAATAAATAATCCCCAAGCAAATAAAGGCATGTGTTTTAACGTAAACTTAGCGGGCCGCAAATATTATTATGGCCCGGCTCTTTGTTTTAGATGATTAGTTATTCACGTGGACAGCCTATTCTTAGCTATGTTATATCTCGTGAGGCATATTATTTCTATAAGATCGCCTATATTATACTGATGGATATATAGAACAAACGAATATGTAATTAACATGTAGGGGAAGGATTTAAAGTAAAGAATTCAGACGACCTCCGTTCGTAGCCAAGAGGCGAGCATACTGGACTTGGTGTGGCTATTTCTGAGGGGACTGGGAACCAAACCCAGGACCTGAGCACTCCAGTTGTACCATCAGGCAACTACGTCATCGATTCGTCACTAACACTAAACGGTATGACAAAAATACTGAGATTGATGATTGTAATAAATATTTGTTCAACCGATGCCCGATGCTGTGCAGTAAGAGCTCACCGCCTCAAAATAGATTGGTTTTTAAATTATTGTGCGCCACGTATAAAATTTTACAACTTGAGTGGGCAGTGTATGTACGCAACTCAAGTTTGTTGTAATCAGAAATGTTACATACCTAATACATCCTAAGGAATAGATTTTCTTTGCTATAACATAAAATACAAAAGAGAATTGGTGCTTCTATGGAGGGAAAGCTACGCTACCCTAATTTTAAATGTTATATTATAAACTTAAACATGTATATTTTTATGCATTTATGATGCTAAAAAAGATAATATTTTATTTGAAAAAATATATTGCCTCGAGTATGGATCGAACGAACCCATGTCTTTTCCAGGCAAGCTGTAAACACAAAAATAACATTTAAAATTAATTATTACCTACCTGTTTCACATTTAATTTCCAGGTTTTTGTGATCCCAACATTGTTTTTAAGTCCGTGATTAAATTTTGGAACATTCTTATATAACCAGTAGAGTTCCCTCAATTCCTCATGGATCCCATCATCAGAACTAAATTTTGAAAAAAATGGGACCAATCTGGAGGTATGCCCTTTCAATTGAAAAATGATTTTTTCAAATCAGTTCATTAATGGCGGAGTTCTGAGGTAACAAACATTTAAAAAAAAACGTACAACCGAATTGAGAACCCTTTTGTGAAGTCGGTTAAAAAATACATTCAGGGTGTTGATAGCGAGAGAGACACAAAACAATTGCAAAATTTATAACCATAATAATGCTGTTTTATCAGCGTCTGTAGCAACTCGTTAAGTAGCTTATTAACTAACAGAGATTAAAACCAGTAATCCCAGGTCAAATCCATTCGTTTGCTAAAAACCGTTCACTGCGTGTGAGCCCGTAAAGAGCAGACATAAATTGTGTACTCGCCTTAAGCGCCTGTTCCGGCGGACTTAAAGTCCATTAAATCTCTCTAATGTACCATTTCGTTTGATGTCCTCTGTACGCCGAATCAATATAAGTAGGTAGATACATCCCGTACATCAGCAGATTTCTCAAAGGAAGAACCGGTAAGTATTATGTCCTCATACGACAGTTATAAGGTTACATTTCAGGGTAGTGCCAAATTTTATAAATAAGGTCTTTAGAACAAAATAAAAATACAAATTTATCGTAATTAATTTCAGCCGTCGTATTATTGGAGTAAAATATACTTTAAAATTTCCGAAAAACCTTTAAAACGCGAGATGCGCCGTCATTCATCAGAGATTACAGGCATACACCGACGCCACTCCAACAAGAGCCTCATGTAGTGCACATACGAGTACGTTTGCAATTGTTGTAAGAGGCGGTTTTTCCATCCACGCGGACGATTAAGTACAAGTATGTATATCTATTAACGACCCAAATGGGCGTAGTGGCGAGATGATGCACATTGAACGCAAAGGTCCATAGTTTGATTCGATCGGCGCGATTTGAACTGTTAATATTTGAATCAATCTGTTTTGAGAATGTGTTGTATTTCATTTCATATGATAAAACCATTTTAATCTCCTTTAAAAATGTAAGGTCTACCTACCCTTACACATTGGTTGATATTATACGCCTCTATCCGTGATAACAATTAAACGTAAGTAGGTATTTGATAATGTCTACTAATGTGGTAAGTTATATTTGTTCATAATAAATAATAAATTTTGTAAACAGACATAAAAATTTATTTGGAAAGACATAATGATCTAAAAAACACAAGAGTACGTAGAGATCCCCATCGGCTTATTCTAAAAGAAAATCCTAAATCTTCCAAATTTAATAAAAGTACCCTAGCAATGTGCGTAAGAGTTTATAATCAGATACCTAATGACATTAAAAAATAATTTACCAGTATTTAAAAGACATTTGTTCCGCTGGCTGAACCACCATAATTTCTATAGTCTGAAGGACTTTTTCAAATTAAAAAAAGGAATTTGGGTTATGGCATTTCAACACTGACTCAGTAATTTTTGTATAATTTATATAATAATATAATTCGCCTGTTATTATTAATAATTTGGAATTTGGACATGAGCAGATTTGACATTGTAACAATTATTATCAGATTTATTTGACATTTTAACTATTTTTCATCTTTTATTGTACCATGACATTTGCATGCTAATTTATGTAGCCCAAATATGTGATTCTTTTATTGTAATTTGACCTTGTACACCATATTTGACGCAAATAAATGATTGATTGATTGATAATTATCGGTTTTCCCCTTTTTCTATGGTTGTCTTCTACCTAAAGGTTGTCTGGAAGAGATCGCTATTAGCGACAAAATCGCCTAAATTGTAAAAATCACGTGTAAAATACTTGAATGGTGTGCAATATGGAGTATCTATCGATCTATCGGTATGAAAACGTTACGGCAGCAAAATATACACTGCAATAGAAAATCAGAGCAAACCCGATGTATTCATAAAGCAGTGGGTATATTCACGAATTTCAGAAACGAGGAATACTTGTGAAAGTGTAGTGTGAGATCTACAAAGAAATGAATTCAGCAGTCTTATTAAGAAGAGACTATTATTTACTATGACATAAATGAGGCTTTATCCGATAGTGAAATATTTAATGTTTAAATTATAACATCGATCTAAAGTGAAATTATTTTAATTATTAAGTATTTTTGACGACGCTCAAGGTTGCTGAAGAATTTTTTATTTTATTTATATCTGACATTTATTTTTTGACATAACTTTATTTAATACTAGCTTTTGCCCGCGGCTTCGCTCGCGTTAGATTTGATTTTAAGTGAAGTATGAATGTCAAACTCAGTAATTTAAAAAAAAACTACAAACCTTCTTTATAGACAGTATTTTTTAATAATACAGCCCCCCTTGCATGACCATCAAAACACGATATGATATGATATAATATAGCGATTTATCAATTTTAGGATAACGCGGGTCTCATTCTATACATCAAATGCAAAAATAGAACCTTTGTGTTGGGATCACGTATGGCTGTCTGTCAGTCCGTCTGTTACAACCGATTAGCTCCGAAATTACTGGACCGATTGAATTGCAATTTGGCACAAATAATTTCAAGAATTTTTATGTTCACAATATTTAATTTTAAAATCAAAGTTCCAAAAAACCATAAAATCTACACCCATATTGATAGACATTTCATCCCATCGCATCCCAACAGGGGAGATGGAATTTCACGTCCGCAACGTTAAATTTTAAAATCGTTGTTGTTTTCGTAATCAGCGACCCGATAAACCATAGAAACAATACCCATGTTGATTTTCAGACTTTGTAAGCCCCCATCCCCTTTTTAGGGGTTGACTTTTCAAAAAATTTCAAACACATATTTACTCATTTATCGTAAGGAGAACTTACTGCTGTGAAGTTTCGAATAATAGAGTCTGACTAATCTTGTTTACCCATACAAACTTTGGACCCCTATTTCACCCCTTTAGGGGATCATTGATTTCTTACAAATATCAAATTGTCATCTATACGTCATTACATAGCTGTCATTATACGTCAATTACATAGCTGTCATTTGCGTTTTGTTATTCCAAGTCTGATTCTTTTTTGTTATACCACGTTTTATAGTGACTGACGTTTCATGTCAAGTCACACGGGAACGCTGTCGAACGGGATAAAAAGTATCTTATGTCCGTCTCCTGGCTCTAAGCTACCTCCCTACCAATTTTCACCCAAATCTGTTCTGCCGTTCTTGAGTTATAAGTGGTGTAACCAACACGACTTTCTTTTATATATATAGATTATCTCCAATAACCGACGTTAACATTTAAAAAATGTATGTACAAATAATTAATAGAATGTTAGCTGTATTAATAATTTTGAGTTAACACATAATTTATATGTTATGTAATGTAATTTATATATTTTCGTACTGGTAATACCCTCCAACTACTTACCCCACTTCACACTTCTGGCTTTATGTCCAACTCTTTCACCCTCACAGCTATACGACTCTGGAATCGACTTCCCACCAATATTAGGAAATCCAAGTCTAAATTTACTTTTAAGAAAGCTCTACGCATTTACATCAAAAATCGCTGATCTAATAATTTATCTTTCATTTGCTCTGTGTACTATATTATGTATGTGTATGTATATGTATATAATTGATAATCATAGATATTTATACCTATTTATTAAGTATGTAATGTTGATGTATATATATATATATATATATATATGTATATATACAAGGTGTAACGAAAAGGTGAAATAAAACTTTAAGGGGTTATTCTACGGCTAAATTACATCAACTTTTTTATGGGACCAACATCGAAATCGCAAAAAAAAACACTTTCCCATACTAAAACGCGACCAGCTGGCATCAGTTTGTATGGAAACGTCAATTTTTTTTTGAGATTTCGATGTTGTTCCCATAGAAAAAGTTGATGTAATTTAGCCGTAGAATAACCCCTTAATTTTTTCATTTCACCTTTTCGTTACACTCTGTATATATATATATATATATATATATATATATATATATGTTTTTTTCTTCTTGCTGCACCGCCTGTGTTTCTCTGTTTCATCACTGGTTGACTGGTAGAGAATGCTTCTTGGCATTAAGTCCGCGATTTGTACAATTATTTTTAAATGTGCAATAAAGTATAAATAAATAAATAAATAAAATAAAATTTATTTCAAAATGTATTTGTAAAATGACGTATCTAAGTGTACTGTATTACCTAAAGATGAAATAAATGAATATGAATATGAATATGTGCGTGCACAACTTTACTGAGCGAATTCGGCAGTACGCTCCTGTCGAACACTAAAGTATTGTAACTGATTTTCAGCCTACTAAAAATAAGTCATTAAGTTATATGCTAAATTTGAAATGATTGTGTTATGTTATTGATTTTTTAATTTATCTATTTTTATTTGGCTTTAAAACTTGGCTCAACAAAAAGTTAAGTAAATGCTGTGGAATGTGGATGCATCAAAAGAATTTCAACGGAGGCTAGATTCCATCTAGTGAACTTGATTGAGGTTTAGAGAGTTGTTCCGAAGTTGCTCGTTTGAGCTGCATTCGTTACATAATGTACAGTATATTACAGTTCGTATATATTATAATGCACGGAATGCACCTATTAAAAGATAATGAAAACTATTGCGATATTAGTATCGCAATAGATGGACTTGAATATCATGGTTTACTTAGTAATTAAGACAATCAATTAGTACTTACCAGAGGAGAAAAAGCAATAATAAATTTAAAAAAATTACGTGTACGATTGAGGCATTGATACGTGGTGTAATAGATAATGACTTCATTAACAATCAGTTATTTAGAGTTAAATGCAAATGTTGCCATATTCTACAATTATGATTGGTTAGGGCAATGAAAAATGTAACCTTATGTAGCATATTACATTATTTCTCGTATAGTTCACATATGTAGTAATTTAGTTTGTGTCTGAAAACTATCTAGTAGTAGTTGTAATTCTGTTTTGTATACTAAACAAACGTAATAAAATAAAGTCAGTCCTACATATTACAGTAACGTTAAAAGAGGAACATACCAGAATGTTACTTAGAAGCTCGAAAATCTTTTAAAGTAGAATTACCTTGTTAACAGCATTATACATTACGATTAGATAAAAAAGAGCCTTACTTAGTTACTATGACATGTCTTTAAAAATATAAAATTAAGGACCTCCTTAACCTCCTTTTGTCAGTGTTACCGCAGCAGTTTTGTGCTTGAAACATTTTTTGTTTTCAGCTTTCTTAGAATTACAAGATCTTGAGGAAAAAATAATAACATGAAAATTAAAAGCCATTTCACAAAACCGCTCCCTGACTATGGAGCGGGAACTTGTGCATCGTATAAAATTAGGATTTAGGGTGAGTTTTGGTTAAATACAAAAAAATATATAAATAAACTTTTAATTGTTTACATTTAATTTAATGCTTAATTAAAAAAAAATGTCAGGCATCACATCTTTTAATTTAATTCTTTAATCAACTAGATTTTTTGGAATTCACCTACTGATTTATACCACTTAATTGCTCGAGGAAAAACATCGTGAGAATATCAGCATATTGAGATAACAATAGATGTGTAGCTATGGTCAAAAAAAGGATCTGGTTTCCGTCTAAGGGTTACAGAGTTCTGATAGCAATAGCTCTCAAATGTAATAAGTAAGACTTGCTGCATCTAGAATCATGGTCAAAGCGTGACCTGACTGGGAAGTTGGGACAAAGCGCTATTAGCAAAAATAATAAAGTTGGTAAGTAATTTCTTACATGGGGAGACGTCAAATATCGCCATTTAGGTTTTAGTTTCATAATGTCAGTCCTATTCATCATCATCATCATCATTATCATTTAAGCCATAGGACGTCTACTGCTGAACATAGGCCTCCCCCAATAACTACCTACCAGTTAGAAGCGGTCTGCATCCAGCGGCTTCCTGCAACCTTCACCAGGTAGTCTGTCTACCTTTTTGGGCGGTCGTCCTACGTTGCGCTTGCCGGTACGTGGCCTCCATTGCAGAAACTTTCTGGTCCATCGGCCGTCAGTTCTACGTGCTATGTGCTTCGCCGACTGCTACTTCAACTTGCTAATCCGTCGGGCTATGTCAGCGACTTTTGTTCGTTTACGGATCGTCTGTCTGTGATCTACTAGTTACGTACCTGTTACAAATAAGCAACTATAAGATAATGATGCCTGAATTTTGTCTGATGATGTGTTACTTGAAGGATATTAGCTAATTATATACCTAGCATGATTACTATCACATAATAAATATTTAGCCGTCGTATTTTTGAAGTACCTATCTTCAGTAGACAGTATTACCTAGAATATGCTAGGGAGTAGAATATAGATTCAAAATTAATCACGTATGAATAATCTCTACATAATGTTTTCCATAATGACATATTCGAGGCCTATCCCTATTTATTTATACGAGATTCCCTCAGAGCGTGTCACGGTACGTTAGATTTATTTCTTGGGTCAGTAGCCATCTAGTTTATTTACAATGCCCTTCCAACAGCCGAGCACGGATCAAAGAATATCCTACGCAGTACACGTCTATAAGGTCATAGGTGGTATAGAAAAACGAGAAGGATATCTTAAATTGTTGTACGGTTAAGAACAATACATTTCAGTTTTGGACAGAAAGGCATAAAAAATATTGTATTAATTTACTTAATTATAATTTTATGTACTTTTGCTTGTCACTTCTTTTGCGTAAACTCTGAGTAAACATATGCTTTAGCCGAAGAGTAACTCTTAAAAGAGTATAACAGTTATCTTATATGTTATGCTATCTAAAGGTGCTTGTAGCTCATTGGCGCCAAAGCCACCTACGCGGTGGTGTTAAGTGGATGGGTGACCACTATAATTATCACAAGCATCTCCGTTCTTCGGAAGGCACGTTAAAAGTCGATCCCGGCTAATATCGCTTGATACTAGTCGTGAAGTCTAGCAGTAAGGTTTAGTCACCTGCCTTACACTTACAACACCCCTCGTTCAATAATTAGGTACCCTTCCTTCAATCTGCACTGAGCCCGCGTGGTGGAGTATGGCCCAAACCACCATGAGGCCTGTGCCCTGCGAGGGGGCTGCAAAAGCAAGCAAGGCATGCTATTTTTATGTTACGTAAATCAATATCTATAGGTCTGTGTGATAATTTTCAGCTAAATCCATTTGAATAACAAATGTCCAAAAAATTATGGATACAGAGCTTTGATTTTCAATTCAAAATATCTCCTCATAATATAGCAAAGGAAAATAGGTTCAAACTCCATTAGAATTTGCATCTCGCAAGGGATTCGAGCTAGCTTCCGTAGTTCCGTGCTCCGGAGCGTCTGATATTGCATGGGTTCACGAGATACTGATACAGTGACATGATATGAACGATTTGGTATGAAGTGCCTACTTGCGTACTTTTATAAAACAGAAAATAACAAGTTTTTACAAACCTTTCAGTAAAGTATTTTGACTTTTTTAGCACTTAATAACTAAAGTTATTAACTTAAATTCAAAATCTCGTCTCCAAAAAAAAACTGCATAAAAAACATGCTATAAATAATATCTTATTGCCGTATTAATTTGAAGACCCCGTGATAATAACAAGTTTTCCCGCCTAGCAAAATCTCGTTATTTGTCTAGTATTTAATTATTAGAGGATAATAACAGTCAAGGTTGTTTTTAAGAAAATAAAGTAAACGGTTACTTTTCTATCATTGAATTCATTCCAATTGAATGTAATGAAGTCTTTGAAACACCGATAGAAAAATGGCACAAATTCAGTTTGAGACCTAATAAACCTTCAATCTTGGTTACATGATTGGATAACGAATCTTTAACTGAATGATAGGTATGCAATCTAAAACGCTTAGCGATCGAAATTTGATCCACTGATTTTCCGAAACAGTTCTGAATTTTCGGTCTGTACTCTGATTAGCTAGAAACATGGTTATAGGCCTTAAACAATCTTCTAAAATTGGATAATAATTCAAAATTGCAATAGTTGTTAGCTAGACTGTGAATAGATAGATACACTAGAAATCGTTTATTTTAACAGTGATAGAAAATACTTTTTTTCATTAAACATGCCACACAGTAAGAAGAGTGTAATTAATTGTAAAAGCAATTTTCAGTTCATACCTAATTACAGTACCTCTTGGCAGGTATATTTTGTTTATCCGTTTTATATCTCCCAATGATCCTCTTGGGTTTAATCCAGGAATCACGCTAGTATTTTATATGGATTGCATATACCCCGAGGAACATTCTCGAGTGTTTGTAATATTTTCCCACCGAATTGTTTCGGTGCCTAAAATTTTCCAGTTACAATGGTCGAAAAAATATTGTTCGAGCAAAATTCGTATGTTTTGCTGAATTGCCAAACGTTATGAATTTCTGTTGTGTCGTTTATTCGTGACTCGATTGCGTTTTTTTTGTAGTTAATGCTTTATAAAATACTAATCAAACAGTTTTTTTCACGGAAAGTAATACTGGGAGGCTTTCCTCTAAAGTATTACGAAATTAACTTTTTAACATTGCAGCGTTTTTCTGGCGAACTACAGAGAATAAGTTAATTACAATATTAAGTGTTGTTTTTGCATACCTATTGTGTTATTATACCTAGTATATAATTATGCACGAATCGAAAATAACCGTCTGGTGTAGTAGTTCGCGCTCCGGACTACAAAGTCAGCGGTTGTGGGTTCGAATCCCGCAAGAGGCAAATGTCTGTGTGATGAGCATTTGTACCTAAGTCATGGATGTTTATAAAAGTATTTAAGAATGTTTATCCTTTATCTAATCGCCATCTAAGTAGTACAAGCTTTGCTTACTTTGGGGCTAGTTAATTGGTGTGATTGAAAACACTTTATTTATTTATTTATTTAATATTCCCTTTATACGGTAGTTTTTATATCCAAGTCCAAGGAGGTTGTTATATTAATCAGCAAACGATGTTTACGAAACTATCTATTTACTATTGCTTTTTTTGTACTTCTAGTCATTTAACTAGCCTAGAGCATTATATAGAATCAACTTTTAGTTAGCCGAACCCATATAAAATATACTGATTATAATAATATACCTATCAAAACCTTTAATACAATCTTAGGTATTTTCATTAAAAATTTCTACTACAACTCTGAGTTACTTTACTGTAGTGCGAACGAGTAATGGAAGTAAAATAAAATCACGGGCAAACTAGGGCATCATAACAATACGGTAATCAATATTACTTTAACCGGGAGATCGGACTGGGACGGGCATCACGAGTAGTGTTGCCCGATCCGTTTTTCCAAAGATCTGGATGTAGTAAAATCCTCAGCCTTAACCTGCACGTTGCACCCGGACGCCTCATGCTTATTCGTTCGCTGACAGTTTTTTTATTGTGTGGTAACCTTCGCTATTTAGATGAAAAAGCGGAATTTAGGCTCAATGAGGTTTAACCCGGTCGAAACGTCAGGCTATAAGAGGTAAAATGCCGTTATGAACGTGTTATTTTAAATGTTTTGCTTGATTTAATAAATTAGCATTTTTGTGAATGCAAAAAAATAAAAAAAGGTTAAATTAATCATGCAACACGAAAGTTTGAAAGTAATTATCGTCCCGTTCAGGGTCCTGGCCGGACACCTTTTGAGCGGCCTGAAAAGCAAGAGATCCCGCTTAGCAGCACATCTGGCTACCTAATCACGAGACTAAACCAATTTAGTGGATCTTATAACTGAATTTTTAATGCATATTAAATAAATAACACTGTATCGTTATTTGAAGTTCGTTGATCAATATGCTGATTTTTGCTATGTTTGTTTGGTAATATATCTAGCCTACGCATTATAACTATGCATCTGTTTTTGTTGCACCTTAAAAATAAATGTATAAATTTATTAGTGTCTGATTTATACAAAAATTCAATTGATATAAAACGTTAAATTTTTATTCCCTTTTTTAAAACCTTTGGCATGGGATTCGATATCATCATCTTCTTAGTTACAAATGAGTACCTACTTACAATCTGAGTCGTTAATAATAATGTATAGCTTAATAAGGGACGTTTAAGGACATCTATCGCACGTGGCACCAATAGACCATTTACACGGAGCCATTTAAAGAGCCATTTCTATAAGCCAAGTCTTTATTGAATGGCTTGGTAAATAGCCCCGTGTAAGTGGTCCATTACTGCTGTATGTTGTAGCAACCCTGAGTTCAAGATGTCATCATTACTAGTAAAACAAGCTTAGTGTACCTAAGTATTAGCGTCTATTTGTGAACACTTGAACTTATTTACATGCGGAATCTCGTTTATCGCGACCGCTTATCAGGGAAGGTCGGATTCGGAATCCGGTTATTGCTATATCACTAACTATAATATTTATTGGTCATGCTAGTTTCAAGTAGACACTGTCTATGTTGGTCTTAAAATATGACGATGTACTTGTACTCGTGTGTAGTAATTACAAGTTCATTACATTTTGACACAGAAATGTCATTAATCCTTAAATGGGAGATTTTGTTTGAGAACATGGACTTGACTACATATCCAGCATTTTTCTCTTGAAGGGGAAGGACACTTTCTAGATCCGGCATTTATAATTATTTGCTAAGATGTTGTCGACCTCGAGCGCCGAATGCCATTTTGTCAAAGAACCTAACTCCAAAATGTTTGATCTCTCTTTAGTTTTCAGCGTTTTCAACCATGACGTTTTGTCGAATAAGTTGCATTGCTTCTTTAACATTTATTTTAAACAATTTCACGTTGGTTGTAATAACTCTCGCGTTTTCACTGGTGAGAACATCGTCTTGAGTTGAGACCACCATGAAAGTTGTCGAAATGATGCACCCTGTGATCATCTTCAGAGACGATTCATCTAATTCATCTAACAGAGACGGTTTTGGTTTTAAAATGCATTAAATTTTGTCAAAACATCCTGTTAATATTAAAATTCTACTTCTTTACGGTTTTGAAATATCTTCTTCAGAATTTCCAAGCCATAATGTAATTACCATGAAAATATGCTAATGCAATTCTATTTCTTTGGCATGCACTTGCAGTTTTAACTATTGGTACTTAGGTAGGCAAAAAATGCAACAATACCCCTGCTAAACCAACATCGAAGTCTCAATAAAAATACAGTTTTCCATACAAATAATAACAGCTTGGTTTGTAGTTAGTGTAGGTAAATGAAATGAGGATATTAAAATTGACATAATAGATAAAGTTACTGTCAATTTCCTTCTTCATGACCTCCTTTAAGAAATATTATGTTCAGCTACAAAAACAAACTTATTTCTTTATAGCCATTCGTAGATAAAATCCAAATTGATCATTAGGTACACCTTTAAAGATAGTGGGTAAAATGAAAAACCTATCCAAAATGAAACACCAGAAATGTTTGTAAAATTGAAGGTTCTGGCTACACTTGAAAAGACTAGTCTTTCAACTGTTTCTGTGACATGAATGATGTTTGAAGTCTGGTACCCGCAGAGATATCAGGTAGAGGTCAGTAGAGGTGTTCAAATTACTTACACTCAAGCGTATAGGCACATTATACGAGATTGTATTTGGTAATGTGAGATTGTGAATTAGTATTAAAGTAGATAACATACCTTTTACAAAAAAACGCTCTGTAGTTGGTTTTCTTGTTTATGTAAATTCGCTATTTAAAAATGCAGTAACTGTTCAACCTATAGATAATTTGTAACATTGGCTTTATCAGCACTAGTAACGGGTAAAAATAAATTTAAATATAACAATATTTTTCCTCTATATGCACTGATAATATCAGTTAAATGACATCCTGTACCGAATAATAGACAGCACAGCTTTTAAACACGGCGCTGTTTAGACAAAGAAATTCTACAGATCTAATGGAATTTTAAGTGTTACCGTACCAACTGTAGCCACTCGTAAAACCGTTCTATCACTAGCAGCAATAAGTATAAAAGCTACCGATGCTCGCCAGCGGGCGTTAGACCAACAAACAGATAGACAAACTAAACCCTGTATGGATTGAAGCTATTAACAGCGCATTGAATTGTCGAAACGTGACAGCGTACAAGATTATTGCCATTATTACTAACCTTATAGAACTCGGAATATCCTCCTTGCGATGGGTCACGTGCACCGTACTCGACTTATTTATACTGTGTAACGCGGTCGGCGTGGTGATGTATGAATTTTTTATTGATGTGTAGCGTTTTTTTGGTGTAGATGATCTCGCGGCCGCGTTTTTTGTCGCGGTAAGCGGCTCGAGACGCAGCCGGCGCGGCGCGCTGTGTCGGACTGTGGAAAAGTGGAAATCCGATGTTCGTCTGTGGCGGTGTCCGGTAGGTGGCGCCGCGCTTGCGCGCCGCCCAAGGTCATGCGCGGATACTGCTGTGTGCACAGCCCGCCTGGGGCAGCCCGTTCCGAGTACACCGATGACAACGCTGATGACCCCGAGCGACGTCCCAAGCAAAACGCGCAGTGGTGAACGCCCGGATCGAGATGAAGTTGTGCATAATTTAAACTTCTATTGTGAATGTTAGTTACGTACAGATATTGATATTGGGAAGGGAATACAAATTGCCCATCTGCCTGCTCAACAGCTGCTACGATTTATTTTCACGTTATCTTTCAGATTTAAATATGACCAGAAAAATGTACACCCTGTATGCTTTTTGAATAATTAAGTATTTTAAATGAAATAAATGAATATAAATAAAACTTTATTACACATACCAAACAAAACAACAGAATCCTGCAGTACTGAACACAATTTTATAAAGTTATTAGTTAACCAAAACATACTGGAACTCTTTTGAAGAGCTGAATCAAATTCTGTGACCTATTTCTACCGCAAAAACGTTAATCGCTTTTGCCATTGCCCGAATGTTTTTTGTATTGTACTCGTACCTATGTAAAAAGAAATTTACATAGCAGGATTATTCTTTCAAGACTAAAAATATATTGATTATTATTTTCTTCTATTTAAAGTGGGTTTTAAATAAGCAAATATTAATGATTTCAACCACCCCAAAATCTTGTGTGTATACTAGCTGAACATGATATAGTGATTAAGTAAGTACATAATTTAAATAAAACATGTTAACCCAATATAAAAAGAACCTTCCTCGTCATCAAGAAAACAAAAACATATTATTTAACAACTACACAAAAACGAAAAAACAACGATACGAAAATCACAAATAAAAACTTTTGAACTCATGATCAGTCTTGTAACTAAAATAACATTTATATAGGGTTATTTGTAAAACATCAACAACCTTTTAGGGGCTAATTCTGGTGCTAAAATACAACAACTTTTTCTATGGGACCAACATTAAAATCGCAAAAAAATTCACTTCCCCATACTAAGCCGCCACCAGTTGACATCAGTTTGTATGGAGAAGTGAATTTTTTTTTAGATTTCAATGTTGGTCCCATAGAAAAAGTTGTTGTATTTTAACACCAGAATCAGCTCCTAATAAAAAACCCTATATACTTAAGCGAATGTACTTAAACCAGGCTTGTACTAAAATTACTTCCATAATTAGGTAGATTCGCTATTTTTGGATCTAAAAAATTTGTAAATTCGTAAAAATTAAAATTTAAGTAAAACACCTAAAAAAAGTACCATGACTGAGGCCCAGCCTTTACTTGTACCTTTTCTTTCTCAACAGTTTCTTAGCAGGAGGGATTTCCATATTATGAACGTCGATACAGTGCCTTTTCAGCTCCGAATATTTCCTAAACTTGGAACCACAGATCAAACAATCCACTATCATCTTCCTGACATTATGCACGGTCCATTCGTGATCCCACTTTTCTTTGAGAGTTTTGAAATAATCGTGACAGAACCTACACCGAAACCTATTGCAAAGCTCTTTAGTATGAGCACATTTGACATGCTTATTCAGCATTGACTCAAAATAGAACACCTTATCGCAGTACTGACATTTGACTGGCGAGTGTTTGTTGTGATATTCCATGTGCTGTGTGATCATTTTCTTAGAGTTAAATTTCCTCTGGCACAAGTCACACTGAAGGTATTTGGTGCCGTGTATCTTTTTGTGTTTGGAGAAGTTTGAGGAGTCGCTGAAAGACTTGTCGCAGAAAGTGCACTTGTATAAGGTGAGTTTAGCGTGTTCCCGTAGGTGGGCCTTGTACCTGTCGACTTTGGTGAAGGTCTCGACCTGGCAGACCTCGCATTGGATGTTGAGGGTGCCGTTCTTACTGACTGGGGTCTTGGCGAGGGTGCTGCGAATGATGTGCTCGATAAGGTGTCTCTTGAGGTCACCGACTCGGTCGAACACTTTCAAGCAGACATCGCAGGCCTGGAAAATATTGATGTTGTTGTTAAAAATTGTGATCGGCCTAATAAGTTATGTAAGGGCATGTGACTGATATGTATCTAATTAATCTATACTAATATTATAAATGCGAAAGTAAATCTGTCTGTTACGTTTTCACCCAAAACCGCTACCAAGTTTGATGAACTTTAGTATTAAGAGATAGATGGCACTTTGGAAAAGGACAGGTCGTGAAAGCTGAACCAATTTTGATGGAATTTTAGTACGGAAAAAGATTGAACCCTATCAAAAGATATAGCTAAGTACTATTTTTAATCCACCTTTTAAGCGAGTAAAATAGGACTTAGGGTGTGACAAACCGTATTCCACGCAAGCGAAGCCGCGGATACAGCTAGTAGGTTATGTTAAAATGTTTACAAAATCAGAACTCATAATGAATAGGAATTAGATATTGTTGATTAATAAATAACTATCTATTTATGTCTTTATGAAAAAATATATTGATAACTACTATAGGAAAAAGGTACATAAATCCCGAAATAGTTATTTCTAATGATAGTGACCATCAAAATTTAAATCAGTAGGTATAGAATATGGACTCTGACATATTTAGCTTCTAAATTTATAATAAACTACGCATGTTAGTTACATCAGAAAAAAAAACTAGTGTTATTTATTTACCTTATTGTATCTCCTATGTCTTCTAGCCTTTTTTGAGTGCAACAAAAATATTTTATTGGACATGACCTTCGCAATAACCGAGTCAGCCTTTTTTATTTCGTCATTCGTGCAGTCCTCTAATATATCATTTTCAATCTTGAAGTCTTCTCCATCCTGTGGTGATGGAGCCAAGATGTCAGCGTCGCTAATGACTTCATCTATTAAGGATTCTGTGAAATCGTTGTCGCTGTCTTCTTTCGTGAAAGGTTGATCAATATGCATTTCTTCATGCAGATTCAAATGGTTTAACTTACTCGCAACAAAGTCGCAATGCTCACACATAAAGATGGAATGGATTTTAGCGCAATGAATCCTCAAGTCCTCGACGTCAGAGTATGTTTTACTACAGTGTTGGCAAGCGTGCTTCCTAGAGTGGATTTTCCTGTGAGTGCGAAGGGTGAATTTTGATGCGAAAACCTTGTGGCACTTGTTACATTCTAATTCTGGATCTCCATGCCCCATGCAGTGGAGCTCAAATTTCTCCTGATTCTTCAGACTTTTGCCACATTCGCTGCACATGAATTTTACTTCGCTGACTGATGTGGAACTAGATGAGTCCATGTCATAGGAAGTGGACGATCTTGGCGTCCTATGGCTGCCTACCATGTGCTGCTTAAAAGCAGATATCTGATCAAATATCTGTTTGCACTTGTCGCATTGATATTTTTTCTGATGGGGGTTCCCATCGTCTGAAATTAAGACAAATTATATTATATAAATATAAATTATATTATATTTTATCACACCAATTACCTAGCCACAAACTAAGTAAAACTTTTCCTATGGAGACCCGATAACGGATAAAACATACCTACTTAGTTACATTAAATTAACATAGGTCTCGGGTCCACAGCCGAGTACTAAGTACAAGGTACAATTATTACTAATATTGAATTTGTTCAGAGACATATAGGGTTGGGTCACACTGTTGACTGAAATAAATGGCAACTACTTTGACTGGTTAGGAGTTTGATTGTAAATTCAACGCCAGAGGCTGAAATAATTAGATGTTTGTTAAAAGTCTATGTACCGATTTACTGATCCAGATTTAAGTATAATGTATTGGCTTTAATATAATCAAACATCTTATATTCTACTAGGTAGGTATACAAATTGTACAATGATATTTGCAAAATATATTTAAACAAAAAATGTATTTACCAGAAAAGTATTCTTTTTGAGATCACAAATTTAAGTTTTGTTGTCAATTCGTAATTCAAATAGAATTAAAACCTATTATGACATTCTTATTTAATTAAAATCTTATTAACTAGGTATTAATTTGAAATATCTATGATGTAAAGGCAATCTTTGGATGTCTAAAACATAGTACATTTTGTAACTGATTTTATCCTTGTAAATTGATTGCATTATCGTTACTTAACCGATTTTGATAATTTTAATTTATTTAAATTTAAATAAATTACAATTTTAATTTTAATCAGATGATCTTTCTTTGAACATTACACTTAAAGAAAAATTGGAAGTGTTAAAAATAGGTATTGGGGCAGTGGACCTATCGCAAAATGTATTTAAAGACACTTACCAATAACGACTTCATTATCGATATCTCCACCTCCGGAACAGACCAGCGACGGGTCGTTGACCGCTATCTTCTGGATCGTCTGCCCACAGTGCGAGTCGTGGCCCAAAAACAAAATCGTCTTCCGCTGCTTAGAAACCGATTGGATATCCGACGACATCAGCTGCTTCAACGCCTCGTTCTCGCTCTGAATCCCAATATACTTCAGCTCCTCCTTAGCTTTACTTTCCTTCTCGTTCATTATCTCCTCCGGCAAGTGAGACAAAAACACCCCACACTCAAACTCATCTTCCTCATACAGATTCAGGGTGTTCGCGTCCGAAGTACTTGGCGGAACAGTCTCTGCTTGTACCTTCCTGAACTTCTTATGCTCAAAATCCTCGGCCGGCGAGTAGTGAATCGACTCCTTATAATTGTACACATTCTGGGTGATATACGTGTTGTGTTGCTCAACGGTTATATGCCCTGTCCGCGCCTGATGGCATACGGAGTACTCCTGAGTCTCAGTCGCGTCATATTGGTTGTACACGTAAGGACTCCTCACCGGATCAATCCAGACCTGTGACTGGTTGTACGAAGGGTATGCTATCTGGTTCCCCGTCTCAACAGGCGCTAGCTGATCATTATCAAAGCCCGAATCATCTGTAGGAGATTCCACTTGTTGAACGTTGACGTCATAACTGTCTATAAGTTTCACGTTACAAAAACCGGTGTATATACACATCTCGTTACCTTCCGTGTCTGGCGAGGTGATGTTCAGGTCGATAAATACGTTATCAGTCACCTCACAGCTGGTTTCCAATGTCGTACATCTCTTTGGGATGAGAAGCACTGGATATATGATTTCAGACTCAGACATAATGTTTGCTTGCTCCATTTTTTTGGGTACGATCTATGTAAACAACGAAATAACATGTTGATTAAATCAGCTGTCTATGTTACGATAAATGAAGGTAAATTAATAACAAATAATTTCAGAAAATACCAGCGAAAAAGAGAGAAATTAAACTTACCACGTGCTGCGACGGTGGCAGGATAGCAATGGTCCCAGAGAAAATTTAAAGAAGGTATGAATGTAACGATGCAAATTTTGCAGTTGAATCTACCTTCAATTAGTAACATTTTGCTATTTATGGAAGGTATGTTTCAAATTGAATAATAACGTTGACATTTTGAATAGTTATTTACAAAAGTTTACTTTACGAATGCTGTAACCTAATGATTAACAATCAGAATAATTAGCTTTATTCTCATATTACGTGTTTTTAAAAATAGAACACAAGTTCTCCCGCTTTTATTTTTTTGTTAGGTTGTTTGTAATAGGCAAAAATAAAAACCGCACCTGAAAGACAAGGTATTTTAGGTATTTTATGATAAACTTGTTCCGTTTTCGTTAGTGGATTTCGCCGTGTTGATTTTTAAATTGGTAATTTTTATGAAAGCTACTGATTCTTGATATTAACATCTTAAAAAGTTTTGTTTTTACTCTTTTTGTTTTCAAACAAACAGTTAATAAAATAAATAAAAATGAAAGCCTTCTTAAATCTATTGTTTGGATTGTTCTTTTTATTTCTTCCGGTACAATTTTGTATCCAAACTTATTCTACTTTTATAATTAAATAAATTCTTTTAAACTATTACACAGTCACAAACAAAGCAAAGCTTATACAATGACGACTGGATAAACACTCGTAAATACTTTTAAGCGTACATGCTCGAGCTCTTCACGCAAACATTTGCCACTTACGGGATTTGAACCCGCAACCGCCCGCCCGGCTTTGTAGTCCAGAGCGCGAACCAGCCAATGATAGCGCGATGGAGTTAAAAGTTGAGGCAGTCGTCAACTTTTAACTCAATTGTATCTCTATATAGGCTGTGCCCGTTTTTTTTTAAACAAGTTTAATGCGTAGGTCACACTATAAGTTTTGCGTAACTTAAAAAAACAACATGTTATAACCAAAATATTATGTTTATTGCTTTCAAAATACTCTCCTTTACATTTTAAACATTTATTCATGCGAGCGAACCATTTTTTAAAACAGAAGGACCACAGATCTGAAGGCATGTTTTCTACGTGCTAACGCTATTACTGCCTCTTCGGAGTTGGTAAAAGTAAAACCTCTCATCAAATCTGTGATTTTGGGGAAAATACAGAAATCATAGGGTGCTAGGTCGGGGCTATGCACAGGATGGGTGACAAGTTGTACTTTTTCGGAAGCTAAAAATGACTTTGTTTTGTTGGCCGTGTGTGAAGAAGCGTTGTCATGATGTAGGAGAACGCGGCTTTTGGGTCGTCTTTCGCGAACTTTGTCTAACACCCTGGGTAAACAAATGGTAGAATACCACTCGGCATTAACACTCTTTTGATCTTCAAGTGGAATTGTACAGATGGGACCCGTAGCTGAGAAAAAAAACGCGATTATATATTACCTTACTTTGCACATTAGAAAGCGTAAAGAATCTATTTTAATATTTATGGAAATATATCCTAGGAACTATTTTACGCATCGCGGTTCTATTACTACCTATCCTATAGGACAGTAGTGTGAGAAAAAAGACATCCCTAGTACCGTACTTCAATGGGCTAGTTTCCTAAAAAAATCTAATTAGTCCGTCAGTTGGATTAACAGAAAATATTGGACACGTATTTTTTCTTTTCTCAATCAAACAAAAAAATATGAAGATATAGGTAGCCTGTTAAAGTTTCACGTAACGTCACGCCTTACAACACTTTTCAGCAAGGCGTGACGTCATGTGCTCACTTTGATCCGCTTTATCTTCGTCATTTTTGTTTGATTGATAATAGACAAAATATGGGTCCAATAATTTTTGATAATCTAACTGACGGACTAAATAGAATAATCTATTTTTGACCCAGAAAATTAGCCTAATATTGTCTAGATTGAGCATACCTACTTTTTAAACCGTACTAAAAAACAGGCCAACCCTGGTCGACAATTCGGTACCTACTCAGCGATGGTATTTTACTTTTTTATTTATCTTGTCTTCCTTTATTGTTTCTTCACACTTTATTAGAACAAATCGCCATATAAGACACCTCAATTTTGCCTAGTGGCATACGTCTCCTATGATAGAACACATGCTAGGAAGAGATTTAACGACCAAGGCTAAGCAATTTTTGTTGCAGCGTTCGCTGCCTCGACTGTCTGTCTAGGTATAATATACATGGTCAAAGATTTAATTATACAAATTGAGTAAAGACATTATTGTTTGTTTTCTACTAGGTAGATTAGGTAACTCAATCACACATCAATTGATTAAAGCATTTACAATTTATTTAGGGCAGACATAGATCATGCCCAGCGATCATCAATTAAAATATATTGAAAGGGTGAATATGAATTGCTATTCAACGCAGTTCTTGCATAAGGCAAAAATGCAATGCATTATACTGTAACTGTACTGTACAATCCATATCCGCAAATAAACCCAAAGTTGCCGATTCTTCGGATTGCCAAGCTAAAATGGCAAGGCAACGGACAGTCACATTGTATCACTCCCAGAACATGACCGTTAGAGACAAACGGTTTATGACAATAACCTTAATATTTAATTAAGGTCGCTCACTATGGTAATTTCTAGGGAAGGCCATAATCCAACTTGGAATATATAGAAGCTGATGATGGTCATCATCATAATCTGATGGAATCAAAAAAATTTTAGTAAAAACTATTTTTTTATTTTCGGATCTTTATGGAAACCCGTTAACTAACAAATCTAAATCCACCGGCCATTGGAACAATACCTACTTATTTAGGCTAAGATTTTTAAAAATGTAAACATTACACTTTATTTAAATGACATTGTTAAGATTTTGATAGTTCTATCAGAATGTTTATTTGATATCTTCTATCTATATATATAAAAATGAATCTCTATACTCCTTGGTCATCGCATTACGGGTGAACGGATAGAACAATTTCGCTAATTCTTTTTTTGTTGTTTTAATTATTGTAAGAAGGTTCTTTTCAACCGACTTCAAAAAAGGAGGAGGTTCTCAATTCGTCGGTATCCTTTTTTTTTTTTTTTTTTTTTTTTTATGTATGTTCAGCGATCATTCGTTACTGCGTTGACCGATTTCGATAATTATTTTTTTGTTTGAAAGGTATTACTTTCAGAATGGTCCCATATAAATTTAGTTAAATTCTGATGATGGGATCTATAAAAAAAACATCAAACATTGCATAAACTCCGTACCACGCCAACTGATTTTAGTATCTATCTTACCTATATCTCTGCCAAATGTAGACCGATTTTGATGATTCTTTTTTTAATGAATAGCTTATACTTCAAAGATACTATAATAAAAATTTTTGGAAAAAATTTCACCCCTAAGGGTGGAAAAATAGGAAATGAAATCGATGTTCAGCAGTTAAATTATGTTTGCACTCGTAAGATTTGTTTTGATTAGGATTTATCACTAAAATGGATGAAATAAGTTAATTTTATAAAAAAAATAAAAACCGACTTCAAAAAACTAAAACGCTAAAAATAATCTTAACACTTAAGTACCTAATCAGTTACTTTTGGAGTCGGTGCCAGTCAATGAGAGACCAATGTTTTCGTTTGCACCGACTCCAAAAGTAACTGATTAGGTACTTAAGTGTTAAGATTATTTTTAGCGTTTTAGTTTTTTGAAGTCGGTTTTTATTTTTTTTATAAAATTAATAAAATAAAACATTAAGAAAGTTGCGCAGAAAATCCTTTATGAATAAACTATCACCGCCGTGATGGCGGTGGGCTATTGGCGGCCGTGCGCCGCGGCATACCCGCCGTACGCTGCTTGCTCGGATCTAGCCCAGATAAACTTGTAAGTCACACAAACATTATTATGCCTCCTTCGATTGATTACGTGTTATTAAAATTAAACATACAGGGAGCGCATCACATACTTTGTGGCGTGTACATCCCACCAAACGAAAAATTGGCCACTTATACAACTTTTTTTAATGCGCTTCAGTTTGAAATAATTAATAGTAATCCGGATAAATTTTATGTAGCTGGCGACTTTAATTTACCTCAGATAACGTGGCAAAAATATTGCTCTATTTCTTGTTACCCGTATGACGCAAACGACCCTTATAGCGATACAACCTGCTTTTTTTTTAATTCTACACTGAGTAAACAGCTCAATAACATTGAAAACTTTATGGGTCGAACGTTGGATCTATTCATATCTACCGATCACAACTGTATTTGCGAGCAGCCAGGTGCCACCTGACAGTTTGCATCCTCCCTTTTACGTGCAGATTTCCTCTGTTAGCCCTAGTAAACCTATGAAACCAACGTCTACCCCTAAATTTAGATATTTAGAAGGTGATTACCCTGCGATAAACGAATGTATTAGAACCACGAACTGGAATAATATATTTGAGCTCTTGTCCTTGGAAGCGTCGGTGAATGCCTTTTATGAATTATAAAAAAAATAAAAACCGACTTCAAAAAACTAAAACGCTAAAAATAATCTTAACACTTAAGTACCTAATCAGTTACTTTTGGAGTCGGTGCAAACGAAAACATTGGTCTCTCATTGACTGGCACCGACTCCAAAAGTAACTGATTAGGTACTCAAGTGTTAAGATTATTTTTAGCGTTTTAGTTTTTTGAAGTCGGTTTTTATTTTTTTTATAAAATTAACTTATTTCATCCATTTTAGTGATAAATCCTAATCAAAACAAATCTTACGAGTGCAAACATAATTTAACTGCTGAACACCGATTTCATTTCCTGTTTTTCCACCCTTAGGGGTGAAATTTTTTCCAAAAATGTTTATCCAAATCTTTGAAGTATAATCTATTCATTAAAAAAAGAATCATCAAAATCGGTCTACATTTGGCAGAGATATAGGTAAGATAGATACTAAAATCAGTTGGCGTGGTACGGAGTTTATGCAATGTTTGATGATTTTCTTATAGATCCCATCATCAGAATTTAACCAAATTTATATGGGACCATTCTGAAAGTATGACCTTTCAAACAAAAAAATAATTATCGAAATCGGTCAACGCAGTAACGAATGATCGCTGAACATACATAAAAAAAAAAAAAAAGATACTGACTAATTGAGAACCTCCTCCTTTTTTGAAGTCGGTTGAAAAAATTATGATATTATAAGGAAACACGTACCTTTAAGAAGTTATAAATCGAATAATTACCCTATATGGTTTTCTCGCCCTCTTATACATATTTTCAAAGATAAAGAAAAGGCCTGGATTAAATGGAAAAAAACTAATTCAAAACTTCATTATGAAGAATTTTCATTATATCGCAATAGATTTAAGAAACACAGTAAGTTATGTTTTGAAAAATATATTGAATCTGTAGAGGAAGGAATTAAAAATGATGTTAAACAATTCTGGTCATTCATAAATAGCTCTAAAAATAAAACTTCTAGTATTCCATCTATTATGACATTTAATAATCTTGATTCAGATGATCCAGAACAGATCTGTAACTTATTTTCAATTTTTTTTTCATCTGTTTATGAGCTCGGAGGGGATGACACGAACTTGGAAAACTCACCTATTAACGTTAATTCAGACTTGATACTTACGGACGTGTTCATAACTACAGATATTAATGTCAAAAACCTTAAACGCTTAGACATCACCAAAGGACCTGGGCCTGATGGGTTATCACCTTTTTTCCTAAAACATACATCTGACACAATTGCAGTTCCATTGTACATACTGTATAACAGAAGTTTGAAAGAGGGTCTCGTTCCTGAGGCTTGGAAATCTGCAAACGTAGTACCTGTTTATAAGTCAGGTGATAAGGAAAACGTTACTATTATCGCCCTATATCACTGCTCTCCACCTTATCGAAAGTTCTTGAACGGATAGTAAACGACAATATATTATATCCACACTTGCACAAAATTATTATCGACGAACAACACGATTTGTTAAAAATCGATCAACTGTCAGTAACCTCGTCTTGTACACAAGCTTCTTATTTGAATCGTTGGATGCTCGTATACAAGTAGATGCGGTTTACACCGACTTTTGCAAGGCTTTCGATAAGGTGGATCATGTCATGCTTCTCAAAAAGCTAGCATACAATGGCATCCATGGTAATTTATTGAGGTGGTTCTCGTCATATATAAGAAATAGAACTCAAAAAGTAGTCCTTAACGGCTTCAGTTCAAATAAAATCGAAGTTACCTCTGGGGTAGCACAGGGTTCGATATTATAACCTTTACTATTTGTCTTGTTCATTAATGACATAAATAACTGCTTTGAACATTCGCAATTCTTACTGTACGCCGATGATCTCAAAATTTTCTGAAACATTAGTACTCTAGAGGACTGCAACAAGTTGCAAGAGGACCTAGATCGTTTCTCGTTGTATTGCAGGGATAATAAACTGAATCTTAGTTTACCGAAGTGCAAGTCTATAACATTTACAAAAAAAAAAAGTTTAAATTTTGAGTATTCTCTTTGTAATACTCCATTAGAAAAAGTCACTTTACTTAAGGATCTTGGTGTCTTTGTGGACTCAAAACTCCATTTTCATGTACATGTCGACCACATCGTAAATAAGGCCTTCCAGATGTACGGTTTTGTCATGCGGGCATCAATGCCCTTTAAACGTCTTTCGTCATATCTTTTGTTATATAAATCTTTAATCAGATCACAACTTGAATATGCGACTGCTATTTGGAATCCACTATACACAAAATACAAAGATCAAATGGAAAGGCTCCAACGAAATATAATATAATATAATAATAAATAATATTGGACAACATCACATACATTGCTCTGATCCTGTGATAAGTAGCTTAAGCACTTGTGTTACTGAAATCAGAAACAACGACGGTACCACAACACCCAGACCCGAGACAATATAGAAAAGTTATTTTTTTACATTGACCGACCGGGAATCGAACCCGGGACCTATAGAAAAAGTTTCTACGATCATTGAACTACCGTTGTTTTCGCTCTAAATCATCTTATAACGCTCTTTTAAATAAATTTTCTCTGCCGAGGCTTGAGGTTAGAAGAATGCTCTTGGATATTATGTTGTTATATAATGTATCACATGGCAAGTTTGACTGTAGGTATTCAATTAACCGAAAAAATGCTGCTACACGTACCGCTTCGCTCTTACGCCGTCCGCGAGACTCGTAAGCGTATTTTATTCGCACTAAGACCATGTAAAACGAATGCAGGTGAGCGATCTCCTCTGCGCAGAGCTATGGACTTGTACAATGCATACTTTACTGACGTCGAACTCTTCTCTAGTTCACCTGCTTCGTTCAAGAAAAGTGTCTGCGAAATTATCCATACCCTAGGGTTTGGGTAATTCCGTATCTTTATAATGTCACAGCGTGTACACCACAATATTATAATTCACAACCTGTTATAATTCGTTTTAACTTTTCTGTGGATAATGGTGCTGATTACATTGTTAGTAACACTTACTTAACTTACATTCTAGTACCTAAGCAGCCAATGTAATTGTTTGTTGTCCCAAATAAAGAAAAATAAAAATAAAATAAACTAAGGACCAAGCTAACGAAGTTGCGGGCAACAGCTAGTTTATTATAAATTAAAATGTATTGTTAACTAATTTTGTAAATAAAACGCATTTCTCTATTAACAAATGAAAGAAAGAGACAGACCTATACGAAATGAAAGTTGCTTTGTTTACAAATTCATTTGCTATCTTGACCTATGTTAAGATATATTCCACAGAACTTGTTAGGCCAAATAAAACGGCAAATTACACAACAATATTTATTTATTCAACCAAAAATTCTGCTGACGACCCAGTCCTCGAAGGCGCTGACCCTCACGAACATATCGGGGGCACCGCGCGCGCAAGGGAAGCCCCAAGACACGACACCGATCTGGGTACCTTCGTCTAAGCGGACGAGAGCACTGCCGGAGTCACCCTGAAAGAGAAATAAATATAAGATTAGCTCACCTCGAGTTCACAAATGTAGTTCTATAATTTAAGTACAAGTCACATTCTGCTGTCGTAGCGTATAAGGGCACAATAAAAAAAAATTTGCCTCGAGATAATAAAAGTTGAAGGGCGCTTTTTTTTCTGATTAATGTAATATCTCAATTTCACAAAAAAAACGGCAGACGGCAGCATTGATGTGCCAAGGTTGAAAAGAAAGGTATCCTTATGATTATCTGTCCTAAGGTCGGTGACAGATAAAGTCAAATAAATTAGTTGTTGATAGATCTTTATTGCATCCCCACGGTCATTTTAATCGTAATTTGTTTTGATCGATTGGTTTTTGTACCTTTTATTATGTTTAGAAAATTTTGTAAACACTTTTGCGGGTTTTTTCCTTAGTAGTTATAAGATCGCTGGTAAAAGTTAGCGTAGCTTATTTTAGAACAAAGATTCTTACCATAAAAGAGGTGTTTAATGAGTCGACCTAAGACATCTTTGAATATCTTTAAAGAACTAGGTACTCAAAGATATTCTGTCACGGACGTTTTTTTAACTAAAGAGGTATATGCTTATCATATTAAGTTATTACGAAAAAAGGGCAGTTCAGAAACAGGTTTGCTTTAAGAGCTTATTTACAGTTCATGGTAGCTGCTGTACTTACATTGCACATGCCATGGTTCGGTGAGTGGATGATGCAGAGCTCAATATGGGGCTCGATGGGTGGGGCGCGGACGTTGAGGTCGATGGCGGCCTGGGCCACGTCACGGATGCATTGCTCTCCGGAGATGGTCGACACGGTGAGTTCCAGCAGCTCAGCGGAGATGGGACCCCCAGCCTGGAATTAAAGGGGTTTGGTTTATTCATTATGGGTTTTAGGAGGAGGTAACATCAATCATATCTTAGTAACGCACTACGTGACCAAATAAGTATGCGCCAAATAAGATCTTTAAGTATGGAGAGGACTGGGAATCTAACCCTTTGCATTCAAGCCTAATCATCAGGCCACTACAGCAATCGGGTCATCAATGCCACTTAAGAACAATCTTCCTCCTGCCCCCCGGTTCAGAACACTTGGACAATTAATTGACAACCGTTAAATCACGTGACACCAATCTTAAATCATATAGTGTCACTAGTATTCCGGTCGACAGTTTGTTGCCGAACGGTTCTGAATCGGGGGCTGGTCTGTTCCTAGTCGAGGTAAGTTTGACCATGATCCTAGAATCTGGATGCGGCTATTACATTTGGAAGGATTGCCATCAGACTTCCGAAACCCTTAGACTAGGAGATTTAGATCATTTTGGATTGTGGCTACACGTTGAGTGAGATTTGTATGTGCAAGTTTTCCCTCACTACCACCACACACTATATAAAAGTAATAATAGAAGAATATTAGAATTATTTACTTTAGAAAGTAAAATCAAAGGGTGAGATCAAAAAATTCAGGCAGTCAGGCAGAATAGACACGTCATTAAATATTCAATTTGAAAGCGTTGAAATTTTAGCTTCAGCAGTTTACGTAGATGACTTTATGTTGCTAATTAGCACTTACCCTGATTCTGCCCCAACCAGCAGCCCTGGACTGAATACCAGCGCCGGCGTAGGCGTAGCTGACAGTGATGGGTTGGATAAGGTTGTTGAAGGGAATGACGGTAGAGGTGAAAAGGAGTCCAATGTCGTTCTTGATGGTCTGGGACACGTAGTGCTGATGGGTCGCATTGCCCGCTAGGCTGAGGGTAGATCCACCTTGGTTCCAACGGTTGGTTCCAACAGTCACACGGAGAGAGCTGTAATAATCCAAGTAATTTATTGACCAATAAATAAATATGCGCCAATCAACATAC
This sequence comes from Anania hortulata, assembly GCA_963576865.1. Taxonomy (NCBI): domain Eukaryota; kingdom Metazoa; phylum Arthropoda; class Insecta; order Lepidoptera; family Crambidae; genus Anania; species Anania hortulata. The sequence continues at coordinate 9,113,331 of OY756400.1, forward strand.
CAATTGTCATGGTCTCGAAAAAAGGAATTAAGATCCTTGTGTTAAAAGGTATCAGAACTCCGAGTCGCCTTTTGCGTAAAAGGCGAATCCCGCATCTCCAACTTAATCTATGGCACCAACATTGAAATCGTAAAAAAAACTAAGTACATCATCCATGCTAAATAGCCGATTTGCTGTTACGTAAAAGATTTTGATGTTGGTCAAGTAGTAAAAGTTTTGAATGACTAATCAAATAGGAACTTCAAAACGATAGGTTCATATAAATGTTCGTGTACATAGATTTGTATACTGCGTTTGAAAAATAATATAATTATGACAGAACAGACACTAAAGAACTATCTAAAAAAACAACAGCTGTTGGAATAACATTTTGTTACTCTATTACTAATTTCATCAGTCCTTTGTTATAATATTTTACTTTAGTTCTGGCTAGATTAAATTGCTATTGATAAAAAAGTGTTTTTGAATATAATCTGAGTTCTTATGAAGACCGGAATGACTAGGGTTGTTTTAGACACGTTATATCTATACCTATTGGTAAATCGTTTGTAAGCCTTTGCAAAAAGGAAACATAATATCTTTGATTTTATATCTAAAAATATGTCTAATGATTACAATAATATTTTCTAGATTCGAAATATCCGATCATTTACAATCTTAATAGAATTTTCGCAATTCTTCGGATATTATATTAGAAGACATCACATAACATTGCTTTGGTCCAATAGTAGGTAGCCAAAGCACTAGCATTACAGAAATCAGAAACGACGACGGTACCACAACACCTAGACCCGAGACAATATAGAAAAGTTAATTTTATTCATTGACTGACCGGGAATCGAACCCGGGACCTTAGAGATAGCTACACCAAGACCGGTATGCTCGCCTCTCGGCTACGGAGGTCGTCAAAAATCCTACGGTAATTCCAACGCTTAGAACAACCGTAACTAACCTGCTAAGAGATCCAAAACTGAAGACAGCAGCGATACAATGGGCAGCAGTCAAGACCGTGCGGGAGGAGATGACGGAGCCTCCGCAGACAAAGCTCCTGACCATGAGGCCGGTGGTCATGGCTACCATGTGGGGGTGGGAGCCCACAGCCGCGACCGTGCCGCCGACGATGCGGCCCTGAGGGTCAGCATTGTCGAAGAACTGGGTCACGTCATCCGACGCGGGCCTTGGGATTGCTGTTATCAATTGAACAACTTTTTAAACACGCGATAAACATACCTACAACTAAACTGATGGGAGAAAAAAAACTTATTGATTGCATGTCGGAATATACGCAGAAAGGATTCCGTACTTCCTACTCCCTAAATTAGAACAATTATAATTGGAAAATTACGTTTTGCAAGTTTTGTCTTAAGGCACAAATTCACTACGGCGAGCGTTCAAGCGTATTAATGGTAGGCATAACGCTTGAACGCCTGCGTAATAAACTACCATTGCGCTGTTACAAAGACACCTCTTAATGACAGGTAGGGTCAGTAGAGGCAAAGTGGATAATCCAAGTACTATAGGTACTAGGTGCATGCCTCGAGCAGCGAATTGGCGGAGTCCAGGAGTCTCTTTAGATTGTGGGAGCTTGCGTAGGCATGTTCTGCCGGCCCCTAGTAAACGTTGATCACAATACATTTAGTTCTCAGGCCTGCCTGACTTGCTATTAACTATCAGATCTTATATAAATTGTCGCTTAACTTTCGAGTTTATATTAAAATCCCACCGAGTTTATGTTAACTTTTACACCCAGAAAAAAAATGCTTTAAACAAATTTATAAAAAGCTATTTTCTGCCCCTAGCCAAGCTGCATTTTAATTTATGTTTTGCTTACATCTAACGGTACTTTTATAAACTACAGTATCAAAATGTCCATAAAAACCTAGATACGACATCTAGGTGCAACAAAGAAATATTTTATTATTAGTGAACCCCTGCAAAATTTTAGCCTGCGAGCGCGTTTGCTTGTCTTACAATGTACAAATTTGCCAGTTATATTATCATTTCTTACACAAAACCAAGTTAATTAAGTTATTTTTTTTTAAATTGATCTGAACGGTAACTGAAATCTTTTACGTCTAAGCTAATCACAACGCCACAACACGGCCTCTCATCAGGCATCCGTAATTGAGACACAATAGTAATTCCATTGTTATGCGGTCTCATGAGACCGATTTTTCTTCTTCTGTCGTGTCAATGGCGACTCTAGACGGACTTCGAACAAAAAAAAATAAAAAAACGCGATTATGTTAGACGTTATTTTAGAGTCTAGACAACAAGACGCAAGTGGTTTGACGACATCAAAGATTGGGCCCCTCTGTTACCGCTAATACAAAGACCTAGCAGCGACCGTCCACGATTTCATACTGTTCTCCAAACTTCGTTAGAAGATGGCACTCTATGATGATGAATCAATTGCCACTTATACTATTCTAGAAAATATACTTAAACTCTTACCTAGACATCCCACGAAAAGTGTAAAGAAAAGTATTCCTGCCTTGAGTGCCATATTGTAAGCCCGAGTCGGATTTAATCGTAATAAATTACAGAACAGATTTTTATAGAACTGCTTGGTAATCAATCACGAATTAATTACAGATAGGGTAGATAAACTGTCCCTAGATAAACATGAAGACATCGTAATCATTAGTTTGTATAAAACTATATCCAAATTTAAACTACTACGTACATTCCTATTATTGATAAAATGGTAAATTATTATTTGACAGATAACATATACAATGAAAATTTAATAAATATTTTGTACTTAAACATTAACCGCGACTTCTTTTGCGCTGTCCTCAATTAAATTCATAAACCTTGACCGGAAAGTTTTATCGCAATCGGATGAGTGCTTGAACATACGTAGGACAAACAAACAAACAAACATACATTTATGAATAAATAGATTTCCTTTTTTACTAGAGCTAGCTAACTTTTAAGGGACCAGCATCGAAATCAATAAATTTTCTGATAAATTTTCTTACTTATAAGATATCCCACAACGCAAGGATAACCTTTTAACTACATATTCTAATCACACCTTTTGTTCTATGACTTGCAAAAAGCATCGAGCCTAATTGGCATCATACCTCATGTGCAAGTAACCTTTAATAGCGTTATTTTGGTGTACACCTATGAAACATACGTTAATCGATAGAAATAAATACTCTTTGACAAAATGTCGTAAATTATATACTTTGTTTAGAATTTCAATTTTATAATACGTGCGAACTCAACTCGTGCGAAAATGAAAGTACTGTTTGATGCGTTGCGACTGAAAATGAAAGAAACCAAAAATAAGGTCCCTATTTTCAGTCACTACAAAATTTTTGCCAATTTTACGTCTTAACAAAGTTTACGAGAACATCGTTTTTGTTATTAACGTTACGGGACCGGATCGAAATTTGAAATGTAACTACTTTTTTAATTTCGGGAATTGGACTTCTGAGGGTACAAAAAAAGCAAACGTGAATTTGTTTGACTTCGAGATGGCACTGCCTGGCGGTTATCAGGAAACCATATTTTTCCCAACAAATCTGCTTTTGTGTTCTCGTCAAATGCTATCAAATAAAAACTCACCCTAGGCTCTCAGATCATCTAAGCCACAGATTTGATCATGCGTCCTACTCAAGCGGCATTCTAGTCGATACCTATCAAATCTAGGATACCTACTGCCTTAAAATAAATTTAATCACAGTCAATGATGATAGACATTTTGTAATTTCATGAAGAATTTCATAAAGTGAGACATAATTGATTTATTGTCAAGTATCTAGCTTGATGTGCCAGCAGGCCCATTGCGAATACCTACAAAATGTATCTTTAGGTACATTAAGTACCAGGTTTTACCAAAATTTATGATTTACAATCAGTTTAGGTATAGGTTGAGGTTAATTACTACTATTAATTTAAAAAATAACCATGCGTCATCATCACTATCTGCTTAATTACTTTATCAAGCAAATAGGTACGGATTAGCTATCTGTAAATTCAGTGTTATTGAAGTATTTGGTACTTATTAAAATATACCTAAGTAGGTAATTACGGAACCGGAACTAATAAGGTCATATTTAATTCATTAATAAACTTCCATAAAAATGTCTCTGCGGCTCAAATAACTTTTCTTAAGATATACATCGAAGTTACAAAAACATTCATAAATCATAGGGTGTATCAAAATAACCTTTCGTCTACGAAAATTAATACCTACTTACATCAATATTGAAAATAGTATCTTAATATTTTATTCAAAGGAATTTATATATTTTTTAAAAATAAATCAAACTGCATCCATATAAGTATTTTCAAAAAGCCGGGGTTATGCCTCGATTTCGAATCTCAGCTAAAACAGGTGGCAAATAGGTACTTAATCCTGGATTTTTCGAATCTATGTAGTATTTTCTCGGCGGGAAAGGACAGCATCGTTTGGAAACTTGTGAAAACTTGTTGAAAACCCTGTTTATTAGGGCTAAGAGAGGTGTGAAAGCAATCGTTAAAAATATATGACATGACAATACCTAACTTGCCTTGACACATCTAAGGTCATCGTCTAGTCAAGTATACCCCGACTAAAGGAACTGCATAACGGTGAATTTTCGTAGGTTGTGGAGCCTCAAAAGACACTCTATGTGATCTTTCTATGGGACCAACATAGAAATCGAAAGAAAGAAAGAAAATAAAATCACTTGACCGATAGTACTACATACCAGCTGCCATCAGTTTGTCAAGAGAAGTACTTTTTTTCGAAATGTTGATGTTGTTGCCATGCTTACTCGTACATACTTAGTAGTTAAAGTTTTAAACTTAGAAATTTTACACTTAGCAAAAATCAACCGTCCCAGGTGAGAATCTAACACATCTCTTCGCTATTAGCTGCCTGGCTAGGTTCTTCTAGAACAGGCGCCCTGCGCCGAGTCGAGCGACTTTTTTCAAGTAAGGTAAAGTAATATTAACGAAGAATATACTATCTCCATAAGGAAAGTTGTTGTATTAAAGCAATAGAAACTACCTACGGATGTATTCACACGGCGTATTTACCTGGCGCGAATGATGCGCGTTTAACAAGATTCAATTGCAACTCCAATTAAATTTAGCACACGTTCTTTTGGGCAATTGCGGCACAGGCATGTTGACATATTACCTACACACAGAAGGTTATGGTGAAACTATCAAGGGTTTCAGATTTACCACAGTTCCCTAAGAACATACAATTTGTTAATATAGATAGTATATTTCTATCGATTCATGCGGCTTCTAGAGATCATGTTGTCGTAGGTACTCCTAATAGCTTTTATTTTAGGCATAAAAAACAGGCAAACACAAAATAATATCGTAGGCAAGTAAGGTTCATCCGATGTAGAAACCAAGCATACGTAGGTCACACTATAAGTTTTGCGTAACTTAAAAAAACAACAGGTTTTAACCAAAATATTATGTTTATTGCTTTTTAAAATACTCTCCTTTACATTTTAAACATTTTTTCATGCGATCGAACCATTTTTTAAAACAGGAGGACCACAGATCTGAAGGCATGTTTTCTACGTGCTGATTGAACGCTATCACTGCCTCTTCGGAGTTGGTAAAAGTAAAACCTCTCATCAAATCTTTGATTTTGGGGAAAATACAGAAATCACAGGGTGCTAGGTCGGGGGGGGCACACAGGGTGCTATGCGCAGGATGGGTGACGAGTGGTACTTTTTCGGAAGCTAAAAATGCCTTTGTTTTGTTGGCCGTGTGTGAAGAAGCGTTGTCATGATGTAGGAGAACGCGGCTTTTGGGTAGTCTTTCGCGAACTTTTTCTAACACCCTGGGTTAACAAATGGTAGAAATACCACTCGGCATTAACACTATTTTGATCTTCAAGTGGAATTGTACAGACGGGACCCGTAGCTGAGAAAAAAAACGCGATCATTTTTTTACCAACGTTTCTCGCCTGCCTCACTTTTGTTGGCCTGTTCTCATTTTCAAACACCCATTCACAAGATTGCTGTTTTTTTTCGGGTTCAAAACAATAAATTCACGTTTCGTCTCCTGTGACAATGTCTTAAACAGAATTAGAATGTCCGTGGTCGTACTTCAGTAGCATCTGTGAGCACCATTCCACGCGAGCCTGCTTCTGCTCCGCTGTCAGTTCATGAGGGATCCAACGACAGCAAAGTTTCCGAACTTTCAATTCTTCATGTAAAATTTACTGAATTTGGCTCATACCAATCCCTAATAGTCCTCAAATTGTCTCATAGGTAATTCGTGGGTTTTCTTCAATTAGCCGCTTAACAGGCCGCCCTTTACGAAATTCGTCATGTAAAGAAACTCGACCTCTCTCAAATTCAGCAAACCATCGCCTCACGGTGCTCAAACAAGGTGCTTCTCTAAAGCATTTTGAAGACGAGCAGCACAGTCTTGCGGAGAGAGAGAACTTTTAAAATCTTAAAAAATCATCGCTCTAAAATCATTTCGACTTAATTCCATTTTCGTTGCGTACGTAGAACTTTGATGTGTGATAAACAACAATTGACAAATCATTTCCCGCCAATTGTTTTTTTTTTATAACTAAGAAGGTTGCAACGTTTAAAAAAATATAACATTAGAAATTCAAATAGTTCCGATTAGCTAGAAGTGCAAAACCTTTAGTGTGCCCCATGTAATAAAAACAATAGCACCTTTAAGTTTATTACACGCAATTACCTATTGTATCGTACTATATGATAATACTACTCCCAGATCGGGTCCGCTAAAAAGTAGCCCGATCGCGAACCGGCCTGTTAAGGCAATCCCAGTCCCGTCGGCGCCACCTACCACTTACGGGTTCGCCGCTTTTTAGGGTGTACTCGACACTGGCCCGATAACGCCAGCTAGTATGGGGCCCGACACGTACGAGCCTGAGGCTTCACACTCGGTCAAGATTTCAGCTTTCAGTGCTCGCCACAACTGCCCGGTGAAGATAGATGAGCTCCTTTTTTAAAGGCCGCCGCCAGCGATATGTCTATCCAAGTGTGCTCGAATCAAGTCGTGCTAATGCTATTTGAATGCTAGGTAATTCACTTTAATAGTTGTACAGATTTGGAGTTGACTGAATAGACGTCTTTGTTATACTAACGTTGAGTATCTCACTTCTAATTTGCGTCGCTATAAAAAATCTGATTTATAACAATACATTATTTATTGGTGTTATGCCTAATGCTATCTTCATTGCTGCTGATAAAAATACAAATATTGCTTGCTTTGTATAGGGTCAATACGCCTGTTTGCCGTCCACCGCCTTTTTTCGACCATATGATAGTCAGTTTTTAAAGTACTACATAAAATAGGTGCATTGTCACACTCACAGAAACAAAATTAAACCTGTAGGAACCTGACCGCCATGGGAACACGCCCACATACACAAATCTTACCTAGACGCGAGCAATAACAAGCAATAAAATCGTTAGTCGGTGCCACGCTATGACGGAGTCAACACGTGTTATTTTTTGTAAAAAAAATAGTGCGAGGCTAAATCTTACATGGTAAGTTAATTCATGTTAAATTGTAATTTTAGATAGTTTTGTGTTTTGTAGATTGCTAATGAGTTATACAACTTGTAAAATATAGTTTTAGTTTTAAAAAACGCATTTTGCCAATACAAATTGAATAACTGGACTATTTTTTTGCACAAAAGACCTGTTTCTCGACCACATATTAATTGCATATAATATTTTCTGTCGGATACGAATAATATGAAACTTTTTTTGTGAATTTGAACCTTATCAATTCATAGAATTCACTCACCCATTTTCGTCCACGGTATATCACATCATCACAAATGTAGAGATAGCGACAGATGTTTGAAATATTACCTGGTCGAAAACTGGCACGTTGTAAACGCTGTCACAATATTCGACCAGTTCATATAATCACAAAATAAATAGTCCTTTAATTCTGAACACTACAGAGTTTCCGTACATTGCTGTTTCAATAAAAATATACATATTTTTTTTAGATGAGTTCTTCAGAGCCAAAACACAAACGGAAAAAGACCCCGGCTTATTCTGAAGATGCTTTAAAAAACTCATTGTCACAAATTCGCCAAAATAAAAAATCAATAAGGCAAGTCTGCTTGGAATACGGTATACCAAAGACTACTCTTTTAGACCGGATAAGTGGACGTACAACCGACGAAATAAAGAAACGTGGACCGGATCCAGTATTAGGGAAGGAAGGGGAAAAAAAAGTAGTGAATTGGTTAATCAATATTTCAAAATGTGGATTTCCTGTGAAGAAAAATGAACTTTTAGATACAATACAGAAAATAATAGTAGACAGTGGGATCAAAAACAATTTTAAAGATAACCGTCCTGGCGAAAAATGGTTTAAAAACTTTTTACAACGGAACCAAGAAGTGTCTCTCAGAAATGCAGAAGGAATCAATAAAGCCCGAGCTCTCGTTACTAAAGAATCAATAAAGTTATGGTTCAAAGGTCTAAGGGAGTATTTACATGACATTGGACAGCAAGATATCTTGGAAAATCCAAAGAGAATTTTTAATGGGGATGAAGCGGGGTTTGCGCTCTGTCCAAAAACAGGAAAAGTTTTGGGGCCACGCGGGTATAAAAACGTTTTTCAAGTTAAGACTGGAAACGAAAAAGAAAACATCACAGTCCTTTTGACATGCAATGCAGCTGGAGATGTGTGCCCACCCTGCGTGGTATTCCCTTACATCAGACCACCTAAAGCTGTCGTAGATAGTATGCCCCCCGATTGGTGTTTGGGCAAATCGGACTCTGGATGGATGCGAGGTGACGTGTTTTTCGAATATGTCACGAACGAATTTAACAACTGGGTCATAAATAATGAAATCATTAAACCAATCCTCTTACTTGTTGACGGACACAAGTCTCATATGTCCTTAATGCTAAGCAGTATATGCGAGGAAATGGAGATCATCTTGTACGCTCTGCCTCCTAATACGACCCACATTTTGCAACCGGCTGATGTGAGCGTGTTTGCACCATTGAAATCATACTGGAGGAAGACCGTGAGGGATTTTTTAAGCAAAAGAGATTTTAATTCGACTGTCACAAAAACAAATTTTTGTCCATTGCTAAGTGAGACACTAGCAAACCCTAACATGAGACAGAATGTAGTCAATGGTTTTAAACGCTGCGGGCTCTATCCATTCGATGAAAACAGTCCAGACTATACCAAATGTGTCCAAAATACGTTAGAGGATTTAAGCTCCTTCAGAAAGCAACCAAAATCTACTGCTATGACACATTCCGACATTGCAACCACAAAAAAAGTCATAAAACAATTGAAACCAGCTCTGAAACAGAAAAAAATTGATACGCGTATTATTCTTAAAGAACTGAGTACATTGAAAAAAACGTTACCATCTGAAAGGGGAGTATATGCAGAAATATCCATTGAGACTGAGTCTGAAAATAATAAAAGCTCATTTATAAATTTTTCAACAGAAGACAACACAGGCCAAAACCTTTCAATAAATGTCGAAAATGAATTAGTTGCTAATCAAGAAATAGCTCTGTGCTCATCTACTGAAGGACAACAAAATAAGGAGAACAATTCTTGGCCTTCCATGGTGACAAAGACAGTATCTGCCCAAATACACTATACGAGTACACCTCGAGAAAAACCCACGCCTCAAGATTCTCTTTCAACTTTACACCTGACGCCTGGGAGTTACCTCGACGTAGGTTCTATTGTGTCTTTGGATGATGTCTTTATACTGCCTTGTCCGGATGAAATAATATGTGAATCTCAAACACCTGAAAATGCAGAACCACCTGTAAATGAGACTTCTGCTACCATTAGCACGCCACTTGCGGAAAGCAGCAGAAGGAATATCCTAGATGAAGTTTTTCAAAATCACTTAGTGTTACCGAAAATAGTTGATTCTGTAAGAAAAACTAAACCGAAAACTCCCGCGGCAATCTCTTCTGCTGCATGGCGAAAATATTATGAAGACAAGGAGCGAATTCAAACTGAAAAGAAAGAGGCAGTACAAAAAAGAAAATTAGAAAGATTGGAAAAGCAAGAGAGGGAAAAGAAATTAAAGTTGAGTGAAAAACCAAAAATAAAAACGAGACCAAAAAGAACAAATAAGACTGACAAAAACAATATATTTGATATACCTGCCACCTTAAATAAAATTAGTTGTGCGGAGTGTTATGAGATACTTATCTCAGACGTCGAAGATGATGAAGAAAAGAACATCGGCTGCGACGAGTGTATTAGGTGGTATCATCTAAGATGTACACAATTCACTGGACGCGCATATATCAATATTCAAAATGAATCTTTTAAATGTGACATATGCAAAAACAAAAATTAAATCAAGAGATAAAAAAATACAGATTACTAAATGACGTTGTTCGTACCTGTAAAGCCTTTCGTGATTCTTTAATTTTCCCAATTTTATTAAGAAAAAATATTAGTCTCTTTTTGATTTTTTCAATTGCAATTGTTAATAATCAGTTAATTGTGTTGTAAGATCCCTTAATATGTTACAGGAAGACATTAACTACGACCGATTGTTAGTTATTGCTAAGTCAATTATTCTCTGATTGATTAAGAAAAGAAAAACATAATATTATAAGTCTGATTAATAATTATTTCAGAGTAAGACTAGATTGAGACAAGACAAGAAGTGAACTTTTGTGCAATCAATCGCTTACAAAAGAAAATATTATTTTTTTGTAATGTTGTTTTTTGTGTTGATTTTTAATTAAGATTTAATGAAACGTATAACTAAGTTAATAACTTGCGCAATGTTTGTTACGTATTCAAATTTGTTTAATAATGAGTGATTATAAAGACTGATTAGAGTTGATAAATAAAATATAATAATTTTCGACTGTCTTTTAATCGTATGCACTTGCTATTCTTACTGTATCTTGAGTTTTAAAGAGTGGTCGAAAACTGGTTTTGGGCTGGACGAAAACCAAATTTTTTGGTCGAAAACTAGGCAATTTGCTATTTTGCTTGTTTTATATTTATTTTAAAAAATGGTAAACGTAACTGACAAAATCTCAACATTTAATGACAACAGACTATACAAGTCATTCATTACATTAAATGTGAGTTGTGATTTGCTACTAGAACTTTTTTTTTTTACCTTCCAAACTAGGCAACTGCACTAATCGGACGAAAACCGGCGCAACGACTATGCCTACTTACGTGTTTGCATGCTTGCTTGCTTTACTTATAGGTACGCTTATTTGCAACAAGCATGCATGCTTCCATGCATTCTAGCATCCATGCTTGCATGCCTTGATTGTGTTACCTATTAATTATCATGAAGGAATAGGTATTTGAAATAAAAGAAGATTACACGTAGACATTGGTAAATTAATTAAAAATTATTAGGGGTAGTAACTCATTCTTCCATTCTAGTATTTGGTGATACCAATCATTGAAAAGCTTTTTCTCGCCATGTTTTATTTCATTTTATGGTAGTCCATAAAAAACACAATTAAAATCAATAGCTTGGTTCAAACCTTGACAAGATATTTATAGGTATTGATTCGAGATTATTAATATGTAATGTATTGTACCTTGTTTTAAATGGTCTCCGATTTTTCGTTACTGTTGCAAACCCACGACCACAGTGCCAAAATATCGGCGAATCAAAAAAATCCTGTTAGGCGTCTATCCCTGGAGTTCTCAGAGTAGAAAACTACCCAATGCCGAATAAGTAATAATTAGTAACGAATTGGGTAATTGTAATGATGTGTCTATAAAAGTTGGAAATCAGAATTTCTTACAATGATGTCAGGGTAAAAAAAACGACTTTTTTGGTTAGAATTGAAGATTGGGTCAAGGTTTATTTATCGTCTGTTCTGTTCGATCCAGGAGCGGAAGGCGCTGATCCTCACGAACATGTCTGGAGCGCCGAGGGCGCAGGGGAAGCCCCACGACACGATGCCGATCTGCTGCCCGCGGTCGATGCGAACGAGGGCGCTGCCGGAGTCACCCTGAAAGAGCAAAATCTATTTAGGAAACGATAACATTACGTAACATAATTACGACACATTAATGACTAAAGTTACTAGTTTAAACTCTAATTGATTTTTTTTCATGCGAACTGTGTTGTAAAAATCTTATCTCAAGAGCACAAAGTTCAAGTCAGGTGGCAACTATTTCGTTACACTGGTTAAGGTTTAACAAATTAACCTTTTCGTGGTCGTTCACAAAAAAATTGGCATAATTTTAACCTTATGCATTAGTCATAGTCAACAGTAATGAATTCGAAAGGGTTTAAGAGATACGATCTTGTCAAACCGTATTATAGCGCAAACATCCGAAAATAAATCTTAGTTTCTACATTTGGCATCTTGATTTCCTGATTAGTTACATTAGGTATCTATACAACCACTTACTGACAGATTATGGAATCATTTGTTTAAAAAGCATTTTCATTTCAATTCACTTACAAAATCGCCAGAATCACATACAAAGCCCTAGAAAATTGTATTCGGTTCTTGGGATTTTGTATGCGAATCGGAATTCTAATGCTTCCAAGACATCTCCAACACGCATTGCGCAAGGGGCAAATGTTTGTGTTTTGAGCATGGTTTCTAAACGTATTTAAGTAGGTACCTATGTCGCTATCTAGTTTAGCTTTCCTTAGTTTTGAACACATTATAATTATTATTGAAGCAATAGTTACATACGCGGCAAGTTCCGCGGCCACGGGAGTGGAAGGTGCAGAGTTCGATGTGCGGCTCGACGTGGGGCGCGCGGATGTTCAGCGACACCGACGCCTGCGCAGCGTCGCGCACGCAGCGTTGTCCATCGATCGTGGGCAGTTGCACTTCCAGGAGTTGAGCCGAGATAGCTCCGTTAGCCTGCAATATATAGTATTTGATGTCACAGCAGCAATGCCCTATGCGGCAAGAAGTGTCAAAATATTATATGAATTATTTAATCTCAATATTATGGATTTGGTTGGGATCTCATTAAGGGATAAAATCCGGAACGAGCTCATCCAGCAGAAGACCAAAGTGGAAATAGTCCAAAAATGTAGTAAGCTAAAGTGGCAGTGTTCCAACCATCGATAAAAGATAAAGCTAAGTTCTCGAGTTGAGAACACGTCTCGGTAAACGTAGTGTAGGACGCCCTCTATAAAGCTCGATGGACTGACGACCTAAGGAGGTGGCTGACAGTGTTTTGATAAAAAAGTGGGAGATCATGCCCTTTGGCGTTCTTAAAAGGGAAGCTTACGTCCAGCAATGGACTGAAATAGGCTGAGATGATGATGAAGATTAGAGCGACGCTACTGTGTGCGTAGCTAACGTCTCATGACCAAAGATTTAACGATGTAACCATTAAAATTAAAGCTAATAAAACCGTTTTTAAATTACCAAATTGACTCACGCTAGTTCTGCCCCAGCCGGCAGCTCTGGCCTGAACGCCGCCTCCGACGAAGTCGAAGTTCAGAGCGATAGCCCTGACTAGGTTGTTGAACCCGATATTGGAAGACGTGAACAGCATTCCAATGTCGTTTTTAATCGTAGAGCTCACATAGTGCCGGTGGGTCGCATTGCCCGACAGGCTTAGGGTTTGACCGCCTTGGTTCCAGCGGTTGGTGCCGACGGTTACACGCAGAGAGCTGGAAAGAGACAGGTTACATTAATTTTTCACCTATTGATGTTTAAATAGTAGACACAGTACCAAAACGATTGTGTCTGCCCGGTTTCTTGCCAGAGTAAGGGACCAAAACAGAAATACCTATAACGTGTTTAAGCCTCCGATAGGAACTAAGCACAGAAAACTAACTTTTCTAAATTGGCGGGTCTGTTGTCTGGTACCTCGTAACTCAGAATTGGTAATTTTTTACTCCGAGACCAGACAAGTGTTACCCGGTTACCTGGCGCAAATTTATTAAATTACTACGTAATTAAACTAATAACAAAATGGTTAATTTTCATGCACTCATCATAAGCGCCACTGAAGGCAAGGTACCTATGACTTAACGGGGATATGTTTTAAATCCTTGCATCGGAGTTAGTAGCACTTACATTATAATTATTATAATAAAGAAATTTGAATTTTTATTAGATCACAAAGGTAAAGTAAGATGTTTCAAAAACAAAACAAAAGTGATTTTTACAGTATCTTGCAATATTTTTCATCTGTTGGTTTGTTTTGCGAATGTATCATTGAGTTTGACTATTGAGAAATTGTTTGTAATGCCGAAACACTTTTTACGTGTCTTTATAACATAAGAGACACCAATTTATTTACTGAAAAACAAAAAAAAACAGATAATTTGACATCTTTCTATTAAATGGTGCGGTATAAATCTAAAAACAGGTAGGTACCTACTAAATGATGAAGTTTTTTAACCTGCTAAGAGACCCGAAGCTGAAGAATGCATCGATGCAGTGAGCAGCAGTCAGGACAGTGCGCTGCGTGAGCACAGACCCACCGCATTGGAAGCTGCGGACCATGGCGCCGCTGGTCATGGCCACCATGTGCGGGTGGGCGCCGTTTGCCGCAACCGAACCCCCCACAATACGACCGTCTGGTAGGTCTTCGAAGTCTTCATGATCGAAGAACCTTGACAGATCGTCCGACTCGGGCGTTGGGATAGCTGCAATAATGTTTAAATGTGATGTGTAATGTAAATTTACTTACTGACACTAAAATTAAATGATGTAATTCCTTACTAAATGATCAACACAATTAGGCACAGAGTTATGAAGTTTTGGTGCCTCGCTTCTATACCCACGCTTTCTTTACTCGTGCTGCGTATTACTTACTTGCTCTCGGCAATAATTTTACGTTTAGCGCATAGCGCTTCATAAGTCATTTCAATGGGGTAGTAGGTATTATAATCCTTTTGTTTTTCCAAAAACGTCTTAACTCTTGTGCACCTCAGTTTAATTTAAATAAATAACACGTCACTTAAAGACAGTAAATTCACCAAAATTGTTGACTAATCGCCATACAAACTTCCCGTATACAGGTGACCCGTTAACCCAAGAATAACCTTGTAATCACATATTCTGTAGATCATAGTGAACATCTTTAATTCTATGACTTGCAAATTTCATTCCAATACAAAATTATCAAACAGACGATTGAATTTGTATAGAAAAACTAACAAATTATATGCAAACTCACCTAGACATCCCACAACGAGAGTGAAGAAAACAATTCCAGCTTTGAAAGCCATTTTTGGATGCCCGAGTAGGATTAAAAGAAACGCAACAATTGAATAGATTTATATACTGACTTGCACGTTATTATCTATCAAAAATTAATTGATAGCACTGTATACCGTAGCTAGATAACACATGCAATATATCTTTGTGTCATTTAGATACTTAATTCTTTACTTAAAGACTTAGTAAGATAAAGTTCCCAAAAGTGGGAGGTAGGTAACCAAGAGGTTATACAATAAGGCAATTATTGTATGTATTTAAAGACTACTTATTACCCGATTGGTGTAGTGACACAGTGATTTGCTTCGAACGCTAAGGGTTAAATTCCCGGTTTAAGTCAATCCAAAAAACAAAATTTTCTAAATTGGTTCGTATCTGAGTGTAATGGGAGACGCCCCAATTTCCTTGTAGTCATGCTATTTTGTCAATTTCAACGATGTAATAAGGTACAGTACGAGTATTAACTGAACCTCTGCTGAGGTACATCATCCACCGTAGACTTAGACTATATTTTCTTAGAAAGCGAATTAATAATAAAATAAAATATTCGGTCGACGTGGGCCACACCGCGTCTTTTCATACTTAGACCGGTCGCATATTATCCGAATCTTCTAATAGAAACATTCTAGCGCAAACCTGAAGGCACTTCGGTGCATACATTTTGTACTAGAACCCGCATATTGTAAGAAATATTTCTTGCCGGTCATCCGGTTCTAATGCGCGCCGGATTAAAACGTCATCCGAATTCTGAGAGGCCCGTCTACCATACATTTTGTACTAGACCCCGCATATTATTAGAAATTTGTGTCAGTTTGGAAGATGGCGCCGTATGCTGTATACGAGCTTCTTGTTGCTAAATGTCAGATATGCAAGTAGGAAGTTTACTTTTTTTAACCGACTACAAAAAAGGAGGAGGTTCTCAATATTTTACTGTTACAACCGACTTAAAAAAGAAAGAGGTCCAATAATAAAATCCAATAAAACCAATTTATTTCTGTAAATAGGCCTTAAATTAAGCTCTTTTACACGTCCCAATAAATTTGTTTACCCTACCACTGCTTCGGGACAGTATTGTGTTGTGGGCTAGTGCCGAGAAGAAGCAGCGTAAGAAACTCGGTCACTATTGTCACCCTCTTTTTGAATAGTGTGTTTACATTACAAGATAAAATGAACCTGTGCGAGCATGGCAGTATTTTTTTCCATACATTTTTATCATTTAAATAGCCATTTACATTCAGTGACAGTCTCTCAATATAAGCACCCCATTGAAAACGGGAATCTAAAGTGATTCTTGAAAAGGTAGTGGAACTAGATGTATCTAGCCGTTCATCTTTTACAGTTATATGTGTTGGGACCAGTTTTACGTTCGGCATTGTGAATTTAATACACTTTGTTTTATTTGCTAATTTAATGCATACAAGATTATTGGTAGTGAACCAGTGCAATACTTGCGAGAGAGCAGTATTTACATCGTCAAATAAATCTTTACCTCTCTTGATTTTAAAAATCAATGAAGTATCATCCGCAAATAGCACTGTCTCGCAGAGGTCCTTTGTAAAAGACGGAAGGTCGTTTATGTAAATTAAAAACAGTAGGGGTCTTAATATTGACACCCATAGTAAGAGGCGACCCAGAAGACTCCATTTATACATACTTTTTGTGTTCTGCCTGTGAGATAATAGTTTACTAAATCTAGTGCATCATTTGAAACACCATAGTTCCTTAGTTTTTTCAGTAAAGTTGGATGGTCCACAAAATCAAAAGCTTAAGAAAGATCACAAAAAACTCCCAAAGCATCCTGCCTACTCTCCCAAGCATCAAACATGTGTTTTAAGAGTGCAACTCCAGCATCAGTAGTATTTCTACCTTTCGTGAAGCCATATTGATTGTTATGTAAAAGTTTATTCAGGGCAAAGTGAGATAACAGTTGACTAAAAATTACTTTTTCAAAGACTTTACTAAGTACTGGTAATATTGAAATTGATCGAAAATTGGAGGGATTATTTTTCTCGCTTGACTTAAATAAAGGAATAATTTTACTCAATTTCATCAAAGTGGGAATCTGTCTATCATCAATACATTTGTTAAAAATATTTGCGAATATAAGGGGCTATCGTATTATAATTGTATTGATAAACAGAGACACAACAGAGCGTGTTGTCAGTGATGACTTGTTGACCTCTTTAACAAACTCAAAGTCACTCAACGTGCTAATAATGAGAGCCATTGCGAGATAAGATCTGAAATGAGGGGATCCGTAGAAGAACCAAACAAAGTCACCGACATAGCTTTAATTGTAAAGCTAAAGTGGTAATGGGCACGCCACATCCCTCGTGGAACTGATAACCGTTGTGGAAGAAAGGTTCTAAAGTGGCGACTTCGAATTGTAAGATACAGCGTGGGCAGGCCGGCAGGTGGACTGACGAACTAGTAGAGGTTGCAGGCAGCTTCTTGCCGATGTCTATTCGGAATTCTAAATCACTCTTAATTTTTAAAAGTAGACTAAAACCTATCTCCTTACACTTTAGTTTTCTTTTCTTTGATGTACCTCCCTACTTTTCTTAAACTTTTTCTAACACTTTTGGTAACTAAATCCATACTTAATAGTGTTATTAATTTAAGTACTTATATAAATACATATAAGTACCTACACATCTATTTTACACACATGATCATATATATCCCTTGACCGTATATATATGTCGTGGCCAGATCGTAAAATTGATCATTTCATGATGTGACTGATCATTTCATAAAATGGTCGTATTTCATGAAAGAGAACAGAACCCGCTGCCTACATCATAATGTGGTCTGGCCAGATCAATGAATACTTAGCGTTTGACGATATAAACAGCTAAACGCACGACTCCTTCAAGAAATAGTCAAACATTAGTGATCATATCGTAAAATCGTTACATAAACCACCGATAGAGGCGCTAATGTTGCTTTGTTTTTGTGATGAATAATGACGGCGGACAAATATTTATTCTAAAAGTGAATTATAATGTGTAAATCGAAGGTGAAAGTGCAGTGGAATATTGTTACGACCCCAGGCTAGGCAATTTTTATAAATGTCACTCAAAAACGATCACAACGAGAAAAAATTAAGGAGTTCGTATCGTACTTTAAGAGGTTAGTTAGGTTATTTAGCTATTCAAGTGTTTTTATTTATTAGTTTTGTTTAAAAATAATAACTATTTAAAATGTTTCATTTACCTATCGACCAAGATTACAAATATTAAACAAATTCACGTAACTTGTTAACGTATTTTTATTTTAATGATATGGCCAACCGTGGATTGACATTTCATCGAATGTTGACGTTTAAACGATATGGTCAGTTTTAGTTGGCCATATCATGAAATACTACCATTTTATGAAATAATCGATCACATCATGAATTGGTCAATTTTACGATTTGGCTACGACATACATATTTCAACCGTCGTTAACCAAGTGGAAGGTGGTCTTCCACGTCTCCGTTTCGTCGTAGGCAAGTTAAGGGCAAACTTAACCATATAATCTTCCGACCGTCTTTGGACGTGCCCGTCCCGTGCCCGTCATCGAAGACGTTTTTCCTTAACTTATAGCTACTATTGGTGCTACTTTGAAGCTTCCTCTTATGTTGGTGTTTCTAACTTTATCCAGTAATGTGACGCCGGCTGACCAGCGTAACATGCGCAAATGCGCTCAACAAACTGCACACAACGGAAATCCCTTGTGTGCAGTTTGTTGAGGCGTTGTTTATTGGTCGCCCAACATTCGGATTCGTACAAAATAGTGGGTCTTATTGCTGTTTTGAACATGTTGCCTTTGACTTTGAGCGGAATTTCCCTGTCACACATTATGCCTGTGAGCTATTTCCATTTTAATCAACCTGTTGTTGTTCTGTGGGCGACATCATTGTCAATCTTTCTGTCACTGCTAATAATTGAACCCAAAGATTTAAATTGTTTCACGCTTGGTATTTGTGAAGCACCTATGGTAATCTGGATATTGTCAGGGTTAGTGATACAATCGAAGACGCAGAACATGTGCTTTGTTTTCTTTCGACTAATTTTTAGACCATTTTCTTCGAGTGCTTTTGTCCAGTCGTTGAAGTTTAGTTGGAGGTCTTTTACATTGTCTGAGATGAGATAAGAGCAACATCGTCAGCGTATAAAATATTCCATGGTAACGGTTTTTGGCAGCCGTTTGTCAGATGGTCCATATTGGTGTTGAACAGCAAAGGGCTAAGTATAGAGCCCTGGTGAACCCCGGCCTCAATCTCAAATCTGTTACTTATTCCCGCTGGACATAAAACTTGAGTTGTGATTCCTCTGTACATATCTTGGATTAGGGTAATGTAGTGCTCAGGAACTATCTGTGCTCTGAGTGCTTCTCATATAAGATCTCGAGGGACGTGATCAAAGGTTTTTTCCAAGTCGATAAATACCACATGCAAGTTGTTATTGTTGATCTTTGCCTTTTCCAGCAGGAGCGGACTATGAAAGTTTAAATTAGTTCAGAGAATCAATTTAGATTAGGTTCATATTAGGTCAAATAAACTTAAATGATATATTCAAAATTTCAAACGCTGCAAAACGTAATTAGGCATACTACCATTTCACCGTTCTTACTTTTCCCCTTACATATTTTTGCATATTACATTAGCATAGTATGGAATTAAGATACAAATCATCATCATCATCATTTTAGCCATAGGACATCCCCTGCTGAACATAGGCCTCCCTCAGTGACTTTCAGATTGGCCGTTTGGAAGTAGCCTGCATCCAGTCGTCAGGAACCTATACCAGGTCGTCTGTCCTTCTTGTGGGTGGATGTCTTACGCTGCGCTTGCCGGTATGTGGCTACCATTACTAAACCGTTCTGCCCAATCGGCTCAATATCGTAATGATAACAATTTTAAAATAGAATGCTACTAATCATTAACACATTTCGATTATATCCTGTCATATTTTATAGTTTACATAACATAGGCATGTAAGCAAACAAGCAAGCAAGCAAGAATGCACGCAAGTAGATATGCATGCATACAAGTAAGCACGCATGCAAGTAGACACGCATGCTGTTAACTTAAAATTATAAGCAGCAGTTAAGTAAGCATTACAACAACTGGTAGAGAATGCCTCATGGCATTAAGTTCACCTTTTGTATGTTTTTTTAAAATCTGTGCAATAAAGTCTAAATAAATAAATAAACAACAACATTATTGTATTATTTCAAATATATCATTGTTTACAATTGTATGTTGTCGTTATCTTAGTGAAAATCATTAGTATTAATGATATTTGTGACTATAAGGGTTATGGATAACTCCATGCGTTTTGTATTTTATAAATAGACGTATAAAAATTGTCCTTTAACCCAGATGTTACTGAATCTTTTTTTTTTCACAAACTACCGTATTTTTTTTATATTGTTACCTTGATGGATATATTGAACATGAAAAAAAAAAACTTTTTTAAATCTTTATAACGATCGGTCGCTGTAAAAGGTTTAAGTTTGATGCTCATTAAAATTATTTAAAGATAAATAATAGCAAGTAAAATTATGCCAACCATTTAAGAAAACCATTTGGCGTTTACATAACTATGTTTATAATAATTTGTGTGACAACTGTGACAACTTTACATCAACCCGATATTCCACACTACATTGTGATTTAAATAAATATTTATGCGGCATTTAGCTTAAATCGGTTAAACTAAAACGTTTTTTTTTCAGTTCGAATCAAGGTATATTTATCGTTTGTTCTGGCCAATCCAGGACTGGAAAGCGCTAAGCCGCACGAACATGTCGGGGGCGCCGAGGGCGCAAGGGAAGCCCCACGACACGATGCCGATCTGCTGCCCGCGGTCGACGCGGACGAGGGCACTGCCGGAATCACCCTGAAATAAAAAAACAATTATCTAATAAGTATGTTCTTTAAACAATCACACTAATTTATCATCATAATCAGCCTACGCCAGTTCTGAATTCACGACACTGAGCCTTGCTTATATAATCAATTACCAAGCCCTACACTTTGCAAAGCTTTTACTATGCTTAAATGCATTTATAAATAAACATCTATCTCACGCAATACAAACCCGCAACCACCTGGCTTTGTAGTCCGAAGCGAGAACCACTACCACCAGTTAGTTAGTGGCCATTTATTACCAAAAATCTATCTAGTAGGTAAACGAAAACAACAACAATATTACGGTTCGTTTTTGGTTTTAAATCTATAACACAATTTTTCATTTGCACCTTACTAAAATTACTTATCACAAGAGTATAAACTTCCAAAAAAATTATGGCAAATATTTTTCCACTACTGGTTAAAAGGTTACCTTATTCAAGAGATATTGAGTACGACCCCGTCAAAGCAGATTTACGCAAACACTCGTAATTAAAACTCTGTTTCTACATTTGGGATCCTAATACCCCGATTGAAGTGAAAACTTCGAAATCTTTTCCTGCGCGTGTCCTACTTATTTCATTGAACTAAATAACATCAAATTTAAAATTTAAAATACCCTGACACAAATGTACAGCATCAGCTCAAGGCCTCGATCAGCATTTATCTAACACCTGCTTATTAAGACCATTATTATGAGCCCAAACACGCTGTATCTGCAGTAATTTGCTTAGAAGTTGGGAATCCCACAGATTCTTAGATTCTGCAGCATCAGTTCAAGGTTGTCATGTCATCATTTCAAATCAATCGGACCTGTGAAAGTTTGCAATAAGCTGAAAATCCTTTTGACAATCCTTTTGAAAAAGAAAATGAGCTGATAACCTTCAAACGGCTGAACAGATCTTCATAAAATATAGCTAAGACCCATTTCTGTAATACTAGATTTAAAACAAAAAAAAAACTACATCAAAATCGGTCCATTCGTCTGGGAGCTACGATGCCACAGACAGACACACACATGAAACTTATAGGTAACACCCCTCTTTTTCGTCGGGGGTTAAAAATGTGTTTAACTCTTAGGATTTCGTATGATACACATTTGTCAAATAGGTACTTACTCGGCAAGTTCCGTGGCCAGGCGAGTGGAAGGTACAGAGTTCGATGTGCGGCTCGAGGGGTGGCGCGCGATCGTTCAGCGTCAGCGTCGCATGCGCAACTTCGCTTTCGCAGCGCTGTTCGTCGATCGTGAGCAGTTGGATTTCCAGGAGTTGAGCCGAGAAAGGTCCGTTAGTCTGCAATATAGATATCGTATTTTAAGTCTAGATGGCACTAATGGTCGGGTTGCATAAAGTTCGGGCCGCACTGAGAGCTAAGCGAAGGGAACATAAGTTTATGTCGCTACCGCTTTTTTTCATACTTGGGCGCGAACTCAGAGCTAAACTATGCCATCAATGCGGACTTGCGAGCTCTTACGCTTTTATCATACTGCTGCAAATGCAAACCGGAAACGAAACACAAGCGAAACAGCGTTTCGCTGTTTGGCGTGATTTTGATTGGTTTGTCTTACACAGCAAGTAGATCAAACGCAAAACAAGATCATCTGACCTTGGATCCGCGACAGATTTATATACGTCGACAGATTTTCGCGCGGTTTAGATCGAAAATGGGTATAGATAACTTAATTATTAAAGTAAGTGTGTTGAAAAACGGAAACTTAAACAGTAAAAATAATTAAATCTGTGATGATTACAGTCCAGTGTTGTTCAACATTAAAATGGCCCATGCCCAGGTTTTGTGTTTTGTGCCCAAGCTGTAAAGAATGCCTATTTAAAAACATTACAGCGTTTTTTAAAATATCAAATTTTCTTACGCTAGTTCTGCCCCAGCCGGCGACTCTGGTCTGAACGCCGCCTCCGACAAAGTCGAAGTTCAGAGCGATGGCCCTGACTAGGTTGTTAAACACGATATTGGAAGACGTGAACAGCATTCCGATGTCGTTTTTAATCGTGGAGCTCACGTAGTGTTGGTGGGTCGCATTGCCTGACAGGCTTAAAGTCTGGCCGCCTTGGTTCCAGCGGTTGGTGCCGACGGTCACACGAAGAGACCTAGAAGAAAGGAGGTAGGTCACATTAAATTTTAATATCCGAGTAAGTAAGTATACAAGTAAGTCGTCTTAACTACTGTACGTGACGTAAGTAATACCATACATTCTCTAATATGTGAATAATACGCCACTGAGAATTTTGTAGGCAGTTCAAGAATCGATAGCTGAGTGGATCGCCGGTTTGACTAATGTTTCCGGGATTGCGAATTCAAAAGCAGGCAACAAAATATAAAATAAATTACGTGGAAAAAATATGCTAAAAGATGTATTCGGTTTGTATTAACGTAAATATGCGAAACGATGAGTATGCCAACAAACGTTATGCAGTCTTAGAATAATAATGTCTTTTAAATTTATGCGACCCAATAGGGTCCATATGCAACAGGGTTACGTCAAAAACTTGTCACTAAAAGAGATGGCATTTGTATGAAGAGGCCATTAAGTAAGCGTGTTTCAAAAAGAACCGTCATTTCTTTCCAATACCGTACCCAGTAGCAAAGCGCAGCGTGCCATTCCTGTTCTGTGGTACCTACTTCCATAACGGGTGTATAACTACAGCATATAGTTATTACCTACTTACTTCAGATAACGAACTTTTCTAAATGGGCTCAGATCTGGGTGTGCTAGGAGACGCTCCTAGCAAAATTCATTGTGATGGGACATCATTACATTCATCCCACGTCAATCCAGTGTTGGACATAAGCCTCTACAAATGCACGGCAATGAGCCCGATCCCTGGCTATTCTTTACATCCTGCCAGCCAGCAGCTATGTTTGCTCATGTCAAGTCGCATTTTCTAATTCATAGTCTGGTATCTTGTACTCAAAACATGGATGTTAATTCCTAACTACGTAGGACGTTACGAGGACGTCACCCACAAGGTGGACAGACCACCTGGTAAAGGTCGCAGAAAGACACTGAATGCAGGCCGCATCCAACCGTACAATCTGGAAGTCAATAGGGGAGGCCTATGTTCAACAGTGGACGTCTTATGGCTGAAATGATGATAATGATGATAAAAATTCCTTACTCCGAGATTCTTCTTCTGACTATGGTGTATTGTCTAACGCATATTTATTTATTTACTACGTACCTAAGCAAGTGAGTTACTAGACGTATCTACTTTATCATTTCAAAAACAAAACAAAAAGTGTTTTAGTACTTATCGTGCAGTTCCTCGAATTTGTTTTATGAATGTATTATTTGTGACATAATGCCGATACACTTTTTAGGGTTTCTTTACTCCATATTGTCGACCCCACAACTCCATACGATCACAAAATAGCCTTACGGTAAAAAAATAAATATTAAATGCACTGAAAAACTTTTAAAAAAAAACAAATAAAAAAATTACATGTTTACGTCAAATGGTGCGGTTTCCCCTTTACTACTGAGTAATAAAGTTTGCTAACCTGGTTAGGGACCCGAAGCTGAAGAAAGCATTGATGCAGTGAGCAGCAGTCAGGACAGTGCGCTGCGTGAGCACAGACCCGCCGCATTGGAAGCTGCGGACCATAGTGCCGCTGGTCATGGCCACCATGTGCGGGTGGGCGCCGACCGCCGCGACCGAACCCCCCACAATGCGACCAACTGGTAGGTCTTCTAAGTTTTCATAGTCAAAGAACCTTGAAAGGTCGTTTGACTCGGGCGTTGGGATAGCTGCAATTGTTAAGTTGCAAGCGTAGATGTTACAATACGACTCTGGTATCAGCGACAGCTAAATGATAAATGAATTACTTAGGATAAAATATCTAAAACACAAACCGCCTCTCAAGTCTATAAGTATCTGCCACTAATAGAAAATTTTTTGTTTGGAGGTCACCGGTCACCCCCATGGAGTTTAAGGTGTTATAGACAATAAATTTAGCAACATCCTTGAATAAGTCACTACTCGCAAACTAAACGGGGGCTTAGAAAATATTATTCTTGTTAAAATAACTAGCCAAATGTGAATGAAAAAATAAAAAGTTTAGTTGTAATAGTTATCTAGAGTAGGTACTAAGGGACTGCCTTTTTTTAAGTCTGTATTTATAACTATACATGTTTGAGTGTCCAGTCGCATTTTCTAATTCATGGTCTGACATTTATAACATTTTAATAATTATACATGTCGTGGCAGCTTTTAATTAAGGCAACACTGTAAACATGTATGAATCACGAATGTTTTTGTGCTAATAGATGTGTGTCTTGTTAGCTGTCCATAAATAAATAAAATAAAATAAATTTTTGAAAAGAATTATAGAAATCGTATGATGTAAGTACAGACAACGGCAGGTCAACCTACCCAAAAAGTTAAAGGTTTTAATTGAATTGATTTTTAACTTTATGTCCAACACTGAGAAATTAATATCAATTGAGAAATATTTGACGTTTTGTGGTAGGTTGACGTGTTGTTGTCTGTACCTAGGTACATATATATACTTTTTATGCAGTTTAGTCGAATAAACGCATAAAAAGTGGTTAAGTAATAAATCAATATTATTTAAAGCATGCACTATTTTTTTTTACAATTTTTTTATGGCAATGGTTACTTAATTAATTTAGAATCATAAAAGTTCTGTATTTAGTAAACATTTTACAATACCTAACAAAGAGCCAACTCATATACTATGTAAAGGTAAACAATAATTTACAAGTTATTTACTTGTTTAAGATATATTTTGTTGTTATATTTGGAAACTATAATTAGTTTGGAGTCATTGAATTACTTAAATGGGATAGCGAGATATAATTTTTTAAGTTATCATTTTACGTTAAAATAAATTTTAAATTTTGGTGATTATTTACAATTTTTGCACAAAGTGATTTTTTGATGTAATATTTTACTATAAATCTTGTGATGTTTTTATGCGAATACCTGTTAGTTACGTTTGTATGATAACTCTGATTCGAATAAAATAGATAAAAGTAAAGTAAGTTAAACATAAGCCGTTGTTAACTTACCTAGACATCCCAATACAAGAGTGATGAAAATAATTCCAGCTTTGAAAGCCATTTTTGGATGCCCGAGTAGGATTAAAAGAAACCCAACAATTGAATTGATTTATATACTGTACCGTACCGTTGCTATCTATGAAAAAATAATTGATAGCTTACTACTGAAGCTAGATAACACATAGGCCAATATTTTTTGTGTTATTTAAACACATAATTACTAAGATAAAGTTTCAAAAATGAGAAGGTTATATCCAACAGGATTCCTCATTGCTACAGAAAGATTAATTATAGGTAATCGTTAATCGGGAATATTAATTCTCTCATCATATCCGGCAGAATACCTAACATCACAATTGCAGTTTTTGCCAAAATTGAGTTATCAACATCATGATAAACCCTAAAGTGTATTTATAATGGAGGAATAAACTCACGATTAGGATGCCTTCCAATAGTTTTCGCTAGATGGCAGAAATGTTATGTATGGCAGCGAAACGTGGGCCGTAATCAAAAAGAACGTGCATAGCATTCAAGTTGCCGAAGTGAACATGTTAAGGTGGATGTGCGGTGTAACGATACTCGATAAAATCAGCAACGAGTAGGTGCGAGGAAGCCAGGGAGTACGCGACATTGTCGACAAGCAGGAGAGTAGGCTGCGATGGTATGGTCAGGTCAGATAGAGAAGGCCCTCAGATTACAAATGGAATTTGGCACTGAAGCTTTACCTTCCCCGTCGTAGGTCCAGAGGAAGACCCCAAACAAGATGGGAAAGTTTAGTGCTAAAGGACACGAGGTAATGAGAAGTTTCCGAGACCGAAAAAGTTATATTTGAGCAGCTGAATCATCTCCTAAGTGGTTTCGCGTGCTTGGTTGCATTTATTAAATTAAATCGGGTTTCCTCGATCTGGCAGAATCTTATTGCTCCGAAATTTTGTTGGCGGTTTATGATTCTTTCAAATGTGTATTACAAAACTGAAAATTCTGTTGATTTTTGAAAATGGATAAAGATTTACAGCGTTAGATTTTTTAAAACTTTTTGATAATATGGAATTATTTAATTATGACTTGTTCATATCATCATTAGGCCGTAGTCGGTGATGTAATAAATGTTATGATTAGCAATCGTTATAGCTAAAACATTTATGCTAGAAATTTTCAGTATATTATTATAAAAGAAATTACGTGGATAAAAATATGACTTATGATTCATTCTGTCTGTATTAACGTTGTTATGCGAAACGATGGATATGCCGAAAAACGTTATGCACCCTTAAAATATGTCTACTAAATTAATGCGACCCAACTTGGCATAACATTTTTTAAACGGATATGTGCAAGGCATATTTTAAAATATATATAAGTAAGTAATCATTGTTTGGTCAAATGTTTATACATATGTCCAAATTCACAATGGCATACTTTGAAGTTGGCAGAATTTTACTTGGCAGAATTTTATTCTGCATAATTTCGTAAAGTATAATTTTTATTTAGTAAGACGATTATTTGGTACAATGTCACTTGGCATACTATGAAGATGGCAGAATTTCATTCGGTACAGTTTCACTTGGCATGCTATGACGATGGCAGAAAAAAGCAGAACCGTCATATTACGGATTTTTTAAAGTTTTTGTTCCCTACTGTGACCTTCGTGTAAATAAAACCTTGTTTCTTTCAAATTAATTAATTTGTAACAATTAATTAAACTTAAAAATGATCGGAGATGATCAGGCGTCCTCATAAAATTTAAATCCGTGAAAAAACTGCCCACAATACAGAAATAAAATCGGTTTTTGAGCAAAAATTTGCTTTTTTTTAATCATTCTTTTCAGTAATTGCTAAATTTCTTATTAAAACCTAAGCTTTACCTGTATGTTTTATAATTTTAAATTATTCTACTTCGTATTAGCTATCGAGAAGTAAAAATAACTTATTTTTAAGTTAATAAACACGCGTCAAATGAATTGTTAAAAAAGGGTTTAGTGCGTTGCCATGCCCTATTGTTTAGCAGGTAGAGACCCTTTTTTGGGAATTTAGATGTAAATACGCTCGGGTTGGGGTGCGGGATCTTCCGGTCGGTCAAAGGACAAAAGAATCTTGTGTAAAAAAAATAAAAATTGACAAAAAATTGCGATTTTTTTTAGATTTTTTAAATATGTTTTCCGTCGATAAAATTAAGCATAGAATGCCATATTTCAATATGTGCACTTTATGAAGACTCACACTGTACATTTCCATAATAATTAATGTATTAATTCAATTCAATAACAATATACATCGTGTTTGAATTAATAATACCTAAGATAAATTACAACTACTAAAACAAATTACATTACAAATGTAAAAAAAAACAACGTTAAGTTAGTGAACGTCAGTTAGAAGTAGGTTAAAAACTACCTCCAAGGTATAATTAGATAATAGTTTGTTAGTTTTATGTGAAGCTAATAAAAGTGTGTAATAAAAAAATAAAAAGATGCAACGCAAGTCGCGACAAAAATTTGTAACGTTTATGGACAAAGGCAAAGAAAAATATAAAGATTTCTTTGACATAGGTAATGCAGTGTCAGTAAAAGTAGCACGAAACTTTGGTTAAAAGCGTCTTCTATCCGGGAATTTTGATGTCAAAGATGTACTTTGCTCTGGTCGCCTAGTCTGGTCAAACCATCGATTCGGATCTCTACTGTCAACAACTGCTGAGATTAAAGCAAGAAGTTCAGAGAAAGCGGTCGGAATTGAACAAGAAAGGGTGTGGACTGGTCTTTCATCACAGCAACGCTAGACAACACACGTCTTTAGCCACTCAGCGAAAATTAAGAGAGTTTGGCTAGGAGGTGTACCTATTAAACGTTTTTAAATAAAATTCGAGGAAACTTTTTTCCCCAACCAATAATACATTAAAGAACGACCTACGTCCACGACCGTCGTGGAAGCTCGCATCGGTCAGCGTAAGCACTAGGACTAATTATGTAGTCAAATTGACGTCACATCGTGATGACAGTCGATCACGGACCCTCAACTTTCAGCGTCGTTTCTTTTAGTTGTTTAGAGGTCAGAATGCTATTCTAAAATAATAGGAGCGTGATAAAAAAAGTCGCTCTCTCGTTGGTATTTCGTTTTGGTTAATTACTTTATACAGTTTTATAAACATTTATTTTATAAATGCTTACTACAACATTTGTTATAAAATTAATTAAATAACACACTTTTCAGAATATTCTAAAAAAAACTAGGTGCACTTGTGATTTTGTTATTGGGTTTCACACCCCAAACTTATTTTGTACATAAATGTATATTAACACTTTTAATTTATTTATTTATTTTATTTATTTATTGCATTGCATATGACTTAGATGCTAAATACATAACATAAGTAAGTATAAAACTCCAATATTCATATGCACCTTGATGCACAGCAACGTGGAAGAGAGAAAGGCAGATATTTTGTCGTGCAATTTTATGTAGATGTTTATTATGTAATCTATTTATATATTAAATTTATTTAGTAAATTAAGTAAATTTTTCTTCTAAATATTCATTTATCGTATAATAATGTTTGTCGATTAGAAACTCTTTAAGTAGGTAGTTTCATAAATTTAGAGAACCTATTTTCATTTTTTATATAGTTTGGGAGTTTATTGTAATTTTTAATTGACATAGGGTATGGTCCAGAGCTATGCAATTTTAACGTTGAATTTATTTGGACAAGATTGTTTTTGTATTTGTTTCGTGGAAGATTATGTTTACGAACGTCAATTATTTTTGAATACAAGAGGGGATTTTTTCTAATGAATTTACAAGTTTCTAATATGTAGATGCATGGTAGAGTTAACAATTTCAATTTTCTAAAGAAAGGTTTACAGCTAAAGTCATTATATTTCAGCAAATTTATGGTCGTATTACATTAATTATCTTCCATTTACAGCTTGGATGCAACAGCTTTCTATATGGGATCAATATGAACTTGCCGAAAATGTATTTGTTTAAGATTTTAATGTTTATCATCGTTCGCATGCCCGTTGATTTGAACTACAAAAAGTCAGTTTGGGTTTCTGCTTTTCCGTTATATGAATAACACGTTGTATTTGTTTACAGATCAATTAACAGATAAGTAATCGAAAAGTATTTGTTTGATACAATATTACCGACTACTAATTATGTTCCATAATCTCGTCCTCATTGTGTACAATGTAGTACGCACTTTTTGCTACTGCACTGATTACAATCTTCAAAGTTAGGCGCGTGCATGAACGCGTCAATAAACTAAAAAATAAATAACCGGAACGTGCCCGCACCGTCACTTATCAATGTCATCTGTCACCTGTCAATGTCATTGTACTTTTTTGTACACAGCACTGAAGACATAAATATTTAGAATAAATTAGTTTTTAAACTAATTAGTGATTTACAGCTTACATACAAATGCAAAAAACCAAGAAGAAAATACGGTGATGTTTGTGTAAAAGTATGGTGGCTGGAAAACAAAACTTGTCAGTTGAATTTGTGAAATTGTTGGACCGATACCTCGGCTCAATTATTACGATTACTACGATTTCTATCACCACCACAGCACACTAACTTTAGTGTTATTATATTTATAATATCATCACCATCACCATCATCTCAGCCTATTACAGCCCACTGCTGGACGTACGGGAAGGACGCAAAGAGCGCCAAGGAGTACGATCTCCTGCTTTGATACAAATGTATCTAGCCATATTCCCGAGTTCGTCGGCCCATCGAGTTGAGAAGCGTCCTACACTACGTTCGCCGAGACGTGGCCTCCACTCCAACAACATAATCAGCCAGAAATTAATCATGAAAACAAGGAGTGTGACAGAGTTGCGTTATTCTTCAGCCCGCAAACGAGACAGAATGAATGACATCGGAGCTTTCACGGGAGGTTGGCCGTGGTGATCATTAAGTTCATTCTAGTTGTCTCTCATGTCTCAGAATGAATGACATCGGAGCCTTCACGGGAGGTTGGCCGTTGGTGATCAATATGTTCATTCTAGTTGTCTGTCATGTCTCCGAATGACTCCACAGAAACTGCTCTGTACAGAAGCACTGGCCTTTACGATGGAGTGGCCAGTGGGTTTTTGTTCAGTCTGAAGCGTCTCCTCGAGGGATTCCTCCTGAGACGTAACATTATGGCTCTAGTCTTCATGAAGAGTTGACCATGAGACCGATACAATGTTGCACCAGAAATATACTACAAAGGATCTGTAATAGCATAAGGTAAGTTATTAATATTATAAAATTCTTCTAGCGCATCATATGTACCGAGAGAACAATTATTCCTCTTTTCTGTCTCGCAGCAGAATTATAACACTTCCACTTGCTTTCACGAGGGGTTAGCCTGTGGCTTAAAATTTTTGTTATAATATTGCGGGTCTGCAAATCTTATAAGGTTGACCAGAGACCGACTTCATTAATTGAAGTTGAAAATATAGTCGAACACAAAAGTATCAAGACGATACATATCTTCGAATGCCACTGAAGAAAAAAAGAGAGGAGGGAGAATATGGGTACCGAGACCATGAAGTAATGCCCTCCGTCTTAGTAATTTTTTCAACTTAACACTTTGACTCTAAGGAGGCTATGAAAGAAGCTCCTTTGCCTGCTGATATTGAAGGCTTAAGGAATTCTGAGTCTTGTGTAAACAAGTCATATACTTACCTAGACAATTTCAGTCTTTTTATAAAGATTTTAAGTCTTTAATAATTTCATCAGTTGTTACTATCAAATTGGGCCTTTGGCAACCATTAATGGTACCAAGACAATCTGTTGGTCTCAGATCTGCTTGTCTTATTCTGCCCCATTTATATACATACAAGTCAATGATAAATAGCGCTTTTACAAATTATGGTTTATCTCGGTGTGGATTTCCACAAGTTTTTTACCACAAGTAATTGAGATACTTCTTGATGTTGGCCCAAGAGGGCAAGACTTTATAAAGCATACCATAGAAAACAACCTGTTTACTCCAATAGTTCATGTAGTTATGACCATATTAATTTTTTTTTTTTTTTTTCTCTTATATTTTACTAAAAAGCTTAAATAAATAAATAAACATTACTTGACATTGCTAATTGATATCTGTGACTTAAAGATCATTAGTCCACTTGATTCGTGAAGTGCCTTAACGTAAAAGGTCCCAGGTTCGATACTCTGGTCGAATGACCCTGGCGAGATACATTGTCTTGTACCTCATAATACAGGGAAGTTGACTCCCTGTTTGGAGACCATGACAAATTGATGCTGGCTGGTGCATGTTTGTATGTTCCTATACAACTGATATGGTATCCCATTTGTGTAACTTATAATATTAGATCTGGTTACAACCGGGTAAACCTTAAATTCTCATAGTATCAAGCTTAATTCTCAAGATTCTATAATAATCTATGAAAGCAATTAAAATTTAACACTGTTACTGACTTAAGGTTATTATTCTAGCTGATCGCCATGGCTAGTTAGATTATTTCTAGTCTTCATCAAGTGAAATAAAGACACACTCAAGATGAGTGTTACTTACAAATAATGTGAGTGAAGATCACTGTTACAGAAATGGAAAAATAATTCTCCTTGTTATCAACAAGATAAAAATTACCATAATTAAAAACTTTTTTAACTGTAACTGTATGTTATATTCCAATATTTTCAGTCAGTAAAAACCCATGGAAAGATTTATGCAGCTTTATTTACAGGCAAAAAGGTCGCACCATAATTGATCCTTATGTACTTGTCATAAGGTCGAAAACCAATTATTTTAATTTTTAAGTAGGTACCTGCTACCTTTGGAAAAGTAAGAGAAATTCAAAACTAGACACAAAGTTCCAATGATAACTTGAATTTTCAAATCTGACCTAAAAATATTTTAAATATATTTTTGTTATAAACCATATATTTCTAGACATTTTATTATTTGTGAAAATGTTTGATACCAAAAATTGAAGACAAAGATAAATAATCATCCAATCATTAAATTATCAAGATACTAAAGATAGTAAATAAACTGAATTATCCCAGGTGGATAACAAAGGTTCATATTTAAATAGATGATTATAATAAAATATGATTTATTAAAACATAATTAAAAAAATTAAAATTGTATCCATGAAACTATAAACTTCATAAAAAATATACTACTGACTTAAAATTATTATTTAAATTAAGGCATGAATCTTACAATTATAATTGAAGATTGTCAAGTACCTATGTAAGTCTATGTATAAATAATTTTATTAGATATTAAATTACCATGTAAAGCAAAAATGGAGATGATAAATAATGACAGAAAATTTCTAACAACTTAAATGGAAAAAAAAAAAAAAAAAAAAAAAAAAAAAAAAATTGATCAGTGGCAATAATTAAGGCAATGCAGGCAATAAATGTTGCCTTACCTTGTTATTGGACTAAGGCTGTAAGGCTGCTACAAGTATTTTGAGCCGGAGTAAACTTTCTATCTTATCCGATGTGATGTATTGGTAAATGATTACTTATTTAATTATTATTTTTTATTAGCTTACAAGAATTGACCAGTCATTGAATCTTTTTATAAATAAGTATTCAGACTGTTTCATTAACTTATTAATATCCCCTACCAGGGATCCACACATAAAGTGCAGGAAGTCTCATACTGATTTCCAGCCATACAAGTGTAACACATATAACGGTTTTCTAAGAAGATGAGTAAAAATCAATCTTTCTCAGTAAAATAATGTTGAAACTATTGTCAACAAAATAGGATCCCTACTGGAACAATACTAGTAGTATTTGTATATAATTTCCTTATTTATAACATATAATTAATGAAAAATTTGCAAACATCCATATTATTTTTTTTAGTTTCCTTTACTTTGGAACTACACCTTAAACAGGAGTTATTAAGAATACCTAAGACTAATTTATTTGCATAAAAAATTGTATTACAGACAATGATAACTTAAAAGGTTACTAGATTTTTTTATTATATAAAATAAAATAAGTCTTTTCAGAAGAAATACTAGCTTAACTACCTACCTACTTGCACATCGATAAATTTACCTTGTTAGGTAACCATATACTAAGTATGTACTACATACTACTGGATAAATGAGACGGATATTAATAGTTCAAAGCATTGGCTCCATTTCCATGACAACTTATTAAACTAGCTGTTGCCCCGCGATTTCGTTTGCGTGATCTCTAGTTTATTCGTAAAGAATATACCTACTTAATAGCGCGGGGTATTTATTTAAAACTTTATTGCACAAACTTAAAAGTGTACAACAGGTGGATTATCAGTCTCAGTCCCAGCAAATCTATAAATTCATAAAGACTTACAGTTTTAACAAAAATAAAAGAGTATTGCAATTAAAGTAAAATTTGCTATTTTCGATTTTATAGAATTCCTACACATTTTTTGGCCCACCTGTATGGTATAAAATAGGTACAGGTTTGTGTCATCAAATGGGATGGGACTGTATCAATATACATGGTTGTATTAGGGGGGTTATATCATCATACAGGGTTGTATTATCATACAGGGTGTATCATCATACAGGGTGTATCATCACACAAGGTGTATCATCATACAGGATTGTATCGATATACAGGGTTGTATCGATATACAGGGTTGTATCGATATACAGGGTTGGTTGATTAATTCCAATGAATTAATCAAACAACTATATCCTTGTTAGATAAAACTTGAATTAAGCATCTACCAATAGATAGTTAATAAAATAAAGTTTTATCATGTGCGAAGACTTTAGCAAATCATATAAATGATCATAATAAATGTTTATATTGCTTTGTCGACACAACTTTCCTCTTTGAACATCTACATTGTACACAATGAGGACGAGATTATGGAACATAATTTATATGATCGGACTAACTTACCTAGTGACGTCCGATCCTCAATTATGTGAAGTAATCTCGTCCTCATCCTATCCCCAGCCCGACCCAGTTAGTATGTATTTATCAATCCTTAAAGTACAAAAAAGATTATATGCTATAAATACCTACATACTACTTAGTTTCCCTTCTTTTTGAAAGTTGTGTCCAGTTTTATCCTTTGAAATAATGACATTGACAGGTGACAGATGACATTGATAAGTGACGGTGCGGGCACGTTCCGGTTATTTATTTTTTAGTTTATTGACGCGTTCATGCACGC
Source organism: Anania hortulata (assembly GCA_963576865.1). Classification (NCBI taxonomy): domain Eukaryota; kingdom Metazoa; phylum Arthropoda; class Insecta; order Lepidoptera; family Crambidae; genus Anania; species Anania hortulata. The sequence continues at coordinate 9,148,592 of OY756400.1, forward strand.
GCCTAACTTTGAAGATTGTAATCAGTGCAGTAGCAAAAAGTGCGTACTACATTGTACACAATGAGGACGAGATTACTTCACATAATTGAGGATCGGACGTCACTAGGTAAGTTAGTCCGATCATATAAATTATTACACTAAGTATTTTCATAGACTGGCAAATAGTGTAAACAGACACGGTATGTTTTAATTTACAGTTTTTCAATACTAGCTGTTGTTATTTTCTTTTAAACTATAATTTCATCTGAAGTTATTTTAACTTTGTGATTTATTTGAGAAGATAAAGGATTAAATAATTTAATACCTACATTATAATAAATGTACAGGGATTATGATTAACTTTCCCATTTGTTTCGTAAAGTGGATATCCATCTAAGGGAAAATCCTTCAAATCTTGAAAAACGCTTCCATAATTTCCAAATTAGTATGGAAGCGATTTCAGGTACTTACATTCATTGTAAAATTTGTTAGTTACGCCGAGATTAATTTAATTTAATCCATTCGACAGCTACAAAGAAACAGGCTTTAGTTTTGTTCAGAACTCAGAAATAAGCAGTTTTACATAAGTACTGCATTGTAATATCTAAGTCTATCTAAGATAGGTGGGTAAATTTCTATCATCAGTCATTATAGCTGAAAGTCTAATTCTTGCCAAGAATAACAACGATAGTAAAAAACCCACTGATTTTATTAAGATTACTTATCAAAAACTAAAACGATTTAACGCTCTATCACAACAAATTTTTGTGCTACTCCAAACATTAACTGAATGTAGTTTTTTTGATATGCTCCATAGTTTTGTTACGTTCTGTCCGAGGATGTGTTTAGTAAAACAAAAGGGTGACTAGTTATATAAGTAATTGTTAAAGTTTTCGGTCTTAACACCAGTCATGAACACAGTCCCCACGGCAACGAGAGTGAGTGACATACCCGCAGGATTACAACTCATGACTCATGTTTTCCATCCAAGTCCATCATAACCCCAACTCGTTATCGCTCATTACGTTCCTCAGGACTCCCCTTGGGACATCGTAGTAGACTAAATAAGAGCTTAAAGTCTTTTTCATGTCTTCTTCGCATGAGCTGATTCTTCTACTGCTTGATAAACCTAAATTGTGCGGGATGTTCCATGTGGACAACGATCCCTTGTGCAACTATCGCTGGATTGCGACTTCTATCCCGTTACTGATTGTCGTAACAATAATCAAACTATAAAACGTCCAGAACACAAATATTTCCTGAAATACGGTATCGTTTTGATCTCCCATCCGTCGAAAACGGTGCCAAATCTTTGTTTGATTGCAAGAGTGAATTCTGATAGGTATGAGAGGCACGTTGTGTACGTCTCGCCCGTTTTCGATTTTTGGGATCATAATAATTAAATTTGCCACATGTGTACGTTAAGGAATCGATTTTTATAGTTTTTATTATCTGTAACATGTATTTGGGGCATAAGATAATGATATTATTTATTTCATATAAGATCGTTGTATATTTAACACTATGTATTGTTGTTGCTTGTCTTATGTAGGTATGCTTTTTAGTTTGTCCTCTGTAGCTGTGCCTTATTTTAAAAATAGATTAACAATACATATCTTTGTTCGTAAATTAATAATTGTTGCAACAATACAAAAAATCTACTCCTGTCATCATTCAAACAAAACGTAATTCATTTCTGGCAAACTTTTTTTAAAATTCAAAAAATCTCTTTACAAAAGTGGCAAAAGAAGACACGAGGGAGGGGAAGGTGAGGTACGGCACGGATTCGACTCGGGCGCACGTCAACGCTTGAGGGCGAGGGGAACCACGCTGCACATTTGATATGTTATGGAAATCTGCAGAGGCGATCTTTGCGACTTCAATATAAATTGGAAAGGAACGTGTGGTTACTGCGAGCACGAATACAATCAAGTCACGTCAAAGCTCGTACATAATTATACATCTATATGTTACGCTCAAAGACCGAACATGCTCATTGAGCGAAAAATCTGCTCACAACGCGTTGTGGTCACTGTAAAACATCCACATAGCAAAGTTATAACTTACCTGCTTGACTGTTAGAAGAACCATAGGAGCATGTGCTCATGTGATTTGTTGGCCCTGCTCTTTATCTTTTGGGTAAAATAGTTAATGAATAACTTTTTGTATCATTGTATAATAATTACTTAATAAGAGGTGCTTGTAGCTCAGTGGCGGCACTGCTTTCGCAGTGATTACCCAAGTTAAGCAACCTACGCCGCAGTTGTGAGTGGATGGATGACCATCCTACCATATTTAGAGACATTTAACACAAGCATCACGGCTTTAGGACGGCTTGATTACATCTGACAGTAAGGTTTAGTCACTGCCTTACAACACCCACACCAATCTACTCTGGGCCAACGAGGTGGAGTGTGGCCCAAACCACTTCATAGTTGAGGTAAGTCCTGTCATGTCATATATAGGCATACTTTTTAAAATAATTACATAAATAATCATAGTTTTTGTGCTTTATTTCGTTTTGGTAGATTTTAAGCAAACCCAGGGGTCTTTGGTAGATAGATACTTGTTCACGCCGTGAACCCTAACCAATCGGAGCGCTCTAAGGTGGCGTGATACATCGTACGATGCTGTCAACCAATCAAAGAAGCCTACAACTCTGCAAGAAAACTGGTGGTCGTCCCGCGCCCCGTCCGAGCACCTACGACACATCGGGTCTCATTCGACTCCAGCTCGCCGCACGCGGCGCCACTCTTTCCTCCCTATTTAATTTCGGGTTATGCGCATAACCCGACCCTTCAAGTTTTCCATGTTATTAGAGTCATTTTTTATAAAATATATTTAATTTAGTCGAAACCTAGTTTTTCTTGTCCTATAGTAGACAATACTCTTTATTGCACACGACACAAAAATAATAAGTACCTATAGTTTACTTAACATAAGCAAGCAAGCAAACAAGCAACCAGGCATGCATACAAGTAAGCACGCATGCAAGTAGACACGCATGCTGTTAACCTAAGATTATAAGCAGCAGTTAAGCTTTTCAAATACAGGGTAACATTTCAAGGTAATGCCTATTTTTTAAAATAAGTTCTATAGAACAATACATAAATACTAATTTATCATAATGAATTTCAGTCGTCGTATTTCTGGAGTAAAATAAACTTTAAAAAATCCTAAAAAAAAAACGCAAGATGCGCCGTCATTTATCAGAGATCACAGGCATACGCTGACGCGCCGCTCCAACAAAATCTCCATGCAGTGCACATACGGTGCAATTTAATCGAGTAATCGTAAATTTTCTACGTATTTTATTTTTAAAATGCAGAATAGAAAAATTAAACATTTTAAAAAAAGAGTTTGTTTTTCACGTAGATCGATTTAATTACTGATTCTGAATGGTCCCTGAAAAATTGGCACTGCCGTGAAATGTAACCCTGTATAGTAGGGTGATTATTTAAAATTGTATGTTGTAAATAATCATGTTAATATCTTAGTAAAAAACATTAGGGTATAAATAAATAATATTTGTGACTTTAAGGGGTATGGTTAACTCCATTATCTATGCGTTTTGTATTTTATGGTAAATTACCACTAGACGTATAAAAGTTGTTCTATAACTTTATGCTCATTATAATTATTTAAAGATAAATAAGAGCAAATAAAAAATATGCCAAAGAAAACCATTCGGGGTTAACATAACTATGCTTATAATAATTTATGCGTGCTAACTTGATATCAAACCCGTTATGCCTCACTACATTAGGATTCAAATAAATATGCGGCATTTAGGTTGAATCCGTTAAACTAAAACGATTTTTTTTCAGTTCGAATCAAGGTTTATTCATCGTTTGTGCTGGTTGACCCAGGACTGGAAGGCGCTGAGCCGCACGAACATATCGGGGGCGCCGCGGGCGCAAGCGAAGCCCCACGACACTATGCCGATCTGCTGCCCTATGTCGACGCGGACAAGGGCACTGCCAGAATCACCCTGAAATATATATAAAAAAACAATTAAATAATATATTCTTTCAACAATCACACTACTTCATCATCATAATCAGCCTACGACAGTCCACTGTTGGACATTGGCCTTCTGCGAATGCACAACACTGAGCCCGATCCTCGGTATTCATTTTTATCTTCTGCCAACCGCCTTGCGTGTATGACCGCTCTACCTTATCGGTGATCACACCAATTACCAAGCCCTACACTTTGCAAAGCTTGTACTATGCTTAAATGCATTTATAAATAAACATCTATGACTTAAATACAAACTCTCGTGCAAACATTTGCCCCTCACGATACAAACCCGCAACCACCTGACTTTGTAGTCCGAAGCGAGAACCACTACCACCAACTAACTAACCAGGCGGCCGTCTAATACCAAAAATCTATCTAGTAATCGAAAACAACAACAATGTTACGGCATGTTTTTGGTTTGGTTGGTTTTGGTTTGGTTCTTGGTGTGTTTGGTTTGGTTTTTGACTACTTAGAGGTTAAAGCTATAGGCTTATTAAACATCTGTTGTCGTGATTTTATATTATTAAATTCACAAGCTGTTTGTTTTCCATCAAAAAAAATTTTTTTTAAAATACTGGTACACAATTTTTCATCTTAACCTTTTAAAACTTACCTACATAACACAAGAGCATAAACATCTAAAAACATGATGGCAAATATTTTGCCACCACTGGTTAAAAGTAAGTACGATCCCGTCAAAGCGGATTTACGCAAACACTGGTAATTAAAACACTGTTTCTACGTTTGGGATCCTAATTTCCCGATTGAAGTAAAAACTTTGAAATCTTTTCCTGTGCGTGTCCTACTTATTTCATTCACCTAAAAACGTGTTCAGCTCTTAAGGATTTTGTATAATACGCATTTGTCAAATAGGTACTTACGCGGCATGTTCCGTGGCCAGGCGAGTGGAAGGTACAGAGTTCGATGTGCGGTTCGTGGGGTGGCGCGCGGTTGTCCAGCGTCTGCGTCGCATGCGCAACTTCCCTCACGCAGCGCTCTTCGTCGATCGTGGGCAGTTGGATTTCCAGGAGTTGAGCTGAGATAGGTCCGTTAGTCTGCAATATACCTGTCGTATTTTAAGTCTAGACTTCTAAAGACAGCACCGATGGTTAGGCCGCATAAAGCGCAAGCCGCACTTGGAACTACATAAGTTTATTCCACTACTGTTTATTTTCATACTTGGGTTTACACCGCGAACTAAACTATACGCCTTTTTCATACTGCTGCAAATGCAACCCGAAACAGAACACAAGCGAAACGGCACAACGCTGTCTGGAATGGTTTTGATTTGTGCGTCTCACACAGCAAGCAGATCGAACGCGAAACGAGATCATCTGACCTTGGGTCCGCGACTGGTTGATACGCGTCGACAGATTTTCGTGCGGTTCAGGAGACGTATTTTTGAATCATGCGAATTCCAATCCGAATACGAAATCGCAAGATTCGAATGCGAATTCCTAAAATCACTATTTTTGAAAATTCATTCCGTGAATTCTGCAACGACCACTCGTTTTTGTTTTCTACTAGTAGAAAGTACGGAAGAATTACATTGACAAGTAAACGTATGTTTGACAGAAATTTGACATAATAACTTTTTATTTACGTTCGTTAGTGAGTTTATACTATAAGGTTTATGATATTTACTGCGTGAAACTAAAATAGTTCCAAGATTTCAATCTAATAGCGACACCTATTTCGAGTGATTCAAAAATGCGTAAAATCGGAAGCAATAGAAACTATTTTCATACACGAATTTTTTTCGTGTTTGAATTCAAGATTCATTTCTAATGCTTCAAAAATACGTCTCCAGAACGGAAAAGCGTGTGGATAAATTATTAAGTGGCTAAGGGGCCACTTTTACTACTTGCTGATAAGTTCCGGATAACCTATCTGGCACTTGTTTTGACAGATAAGTAACTCATACAATTAGCTCTCAAAAAAGTGTCAGATAGGTTATCTGGAACTTATCAGCAAGTGGTGAAAGAGGCCCTAAGTGTGTTGAAAAATGGAAACTTTATCAGAAACAATAATTGAAGCTATGATGATTAGGTACGTACAGTCCAGTGTTGTTTAACTGTAAACTGGCCCATTCCCAGGTTTTGTGGTTGTAAGGAATGCCTATTTGAAAACATTAAAGCGTTTTTAAAGGTGGTAGGGTAAAACTATATTTTGGGACATGTATAAGTGCCCGGAAGAGGGCCTATATACTGAATAAATGAGTATTAATGAGTATTAAAATATCAAATTTTCTTACGCTAGTTCTGCCCCAGCCGGCGACTCTGGTCTGAACGCCGCCTCCGACAAAGTCGAAGTTCAGAGCGATGGCCCTGACTAGGTTGTTGAACACGATATTGGAAGACGTGAACAGCATTCCGATGTCGTTTTTAATCGTGGAGCTCACGTAGTGCTGGTGGGTCGCATTGCCTGACAGGCTTAAAGTCTGGCCGCCTTGGTTCCAGCGGTTGGTGCCGACGGTCACACGAAGAGAGCTAGAAGAAAAATAGGTCACATTAAATTTGAATATCCGAAATATAAGTGAGACGATTGTCTGAACTACTATACGTGAAGTAAGTAATACCATAAATACTCTAGGTACTAATAAGTAATACTCTCTCTAATCTGTAACTCTGTCCATTGAGAATTTTGTCGACAGCTGTCAAGAATCGATAGCGGAGTAGATCGGCGAGCCGGTCGGACTAATGTTCCCGGGATTGCGGGTTCAAATCTAGCCAGCAACAAAAAGTTTTGTTGACGCTATAAGACTCTTTTAGAGGTGTATTAAAAAAAAATTGAACATTCTATTTAATTTTGAAAATAGATGAATATTAAAGCGTTTATATTTTTTACTTTTTGGCAATATGGTATTCTTTAATTATGACTTGTTCATATCATCAAAGCCATAGTTAATGATGTAAAAAAATATGATATCATTATAGCTAAAACTTTTAAGTATGCTAGAAACTTTCTGTATGATACATTATGTGTTGCTGTTGACTTGCTGTGTGTGATGTTGTTGACTTGCTAAATTAAAAAAATGCATCGATTATTACTACACAGGGTCAGTTTGTAAATTTTAAAAGAGGAGGTGGTTGTCAAAATAGTATCTGTTTTGATAGCGGTCCTTTCGGTTTACCGCACATACCGGTGACAACACAGCGAGATAATGAGTCAGCTGACAGCATAGACAGTCAGCGTTTACTGGTTCGCTCGCACTCATGTGAAAAAGTACTGTCATCACCCTCTCCACCATCGTCGCCAGCGCCATCGCTGACGTCACCGACTGATGTCGATGCCGGTGATAACTGTGAGAAGCGGTCCGAAGAGAAGTCGTTATGCACTGGTAATAAATAACACTTTTTGACACCGGTTGCGGTAACTAAAACTAAAACACTAGCGGAGATCGTGCATGAAAGTTGTGACCGGGAATCGAAGTCAGAAAGAGAGAAATATTGGGATGATTGGATACAGTATCAGCGAAAAAGACATAGAAATCGTTTTGTGACTGTACAGGGAAAAGCTTCTACGAATCCTCAGGAAAGGTTTAAGGCAGCGGATATAAAATCCCATTATTTATCAATAATGTGGACAAAGGCACAAATGAAACGGATATTGTGGAGTATATTAGCAACAAAACGCAGGTTGCCGTGAGTTTGAGAAAGGTAAACACCAAGGAACAAAAACAATACAGCGCCTATATTGTTTACGTGCCAAAGAATAAGTTGTCGTTATTTCTAAATGACAGTCTGTGGCCTGAGGGAGTGTCCTTTTAGACACTTTGTTGATTTTAAAAGAAAGCCTGGATGGAAGAAAGATGATCTTGATAAAAAAAAATCTTTAATGAATAACAAAGCAAAAATTGACACTTTCAACTGTAAGTCTTTGATAAGGTCTATGGAATGTATTAGGACATTGTGTTTATCATCGCATTTGATTGCACTGCAAGAAACATGCCTTCTGCCACATGATATACCAATGCTGGGTACCGTGAACCAGGATTTCGAGTACACTGGAAAGTCAGCGGTTGACACCTCTGCGGGCATCCTGCGCGGGCGGCCCTATTGTGGAGTAGCCATTTTATGGCGAAAGAATGTGTTTATTGCCGTATCGGTGGTGCCGTGTACTAGTGATCGAATCGTGGCCGTAAAGTTTCTAGTGCGGAGTGCTCTTTTCTTGTGTTTTCGGTATACATGCCTACTGACGAACCTACGAACTTAGTGGAATTTACACACTGTTTAAGTGAAATAAGCGCAACTATAGACAGTTGTGACGCTGAGTATGTTATTTTCTGGGTGATTTAAACGCTCACCCGGGTAGGCGTTTAGATGTAGAACTTCAGACGTTCTGCACAGACCAGAAATGGAGATGTGTGGATATGGAGATACTTGGATTGGACTCAGGATCCTATACCAATGTAAGTGATAGTCACGGAACTAAAAGTTGGCTTGATCATTGTGTAGTGACCCAGGCAGCTAGACATACAGTAGACGATGTGTCAATTAATTATGGTGTATTTTGGTCAGACCATTTTCCCCTAGAAATACAGTTTGACCTTAATATTTTAATACCTAAACGTGTGTCTTGCAGTAATGAGTCTTATCATATTTTATGGGGAGAAAGTGATGATTCTCAGATCTCAGAATATACTAATTATTGTAATGAAAGACTGCAGCAGTTAGACTTTCCCTCTTTATTTACAAAGTGTGCCGATACAGTGTGTAACGACCCTAATCACAACATAGTACTGTCAAACTTGTATGACCAAATAATAAACATTTTAACGGAAGCTTCAGTAAATAGCAATAGTAAGAAAAAGTTTATTAGTAAGAAGAAATATATCTGTGGTTGGAATAAGCATGTCAAAGCCGCTCACAGTGAAGCACGATTGTGGTTTAAGTACTGGGTTCTGGGTTCTGGCCTCGGGAGGGATATGTTTATGATTTAAGATGCGTGTTTCTAGAAACGTTTTTAAAGCCAAATTAAAGTGGTGTCAAAATAATGAGCAACAGATTAAAATGGATATTTTAGGTCTGGATGGATGGAGTTTTAGTTTCTGGAAACACTAAAAAGCTGAGTCCAAAGTCTAGTGTTCCAGTAAGTGTGGAAGGGTTAAATGAGTCTTCACAGATAGCCGAAATGTTCAAAGAACATTTTAGGGTTCAACCTACTGAGGGGTTTTCTAAAATTAAAAATGATGCAACAGTGTGTGGAGCTAGTGGTGGACGTGCTAGGAACAAGCCTGTAGTGATTAGGGCCAAGGACATAAGATCTGTATTGCGTAAAATGACTAGGGGTAAATCACCTGGTCATGATCACTTGACTGTTGAGCACCTTCAGTATGCAGGGGTGCATCTACCGCGAGTTTTGGCTATGTTCTTTTCTCTTTGTCTGAGTCACGGTTACTTACCGGACAGTATGCTAAAGACTATAGTTGTACCTATTGTTAAAAATAAAACTTGTAGTGCTAGTGACAGGTCTAATTACAGACCTATTTCTTTGGCGACCATTGTGGCTAAGGTACTGGACAGACTGCTTGAGCGACAGCTGGGTATGTACGTCAAACTCCACGATGCACAGTTTGGTTTTAGAGGTTTAGGTAGGTGAGAGATGATATGGTACTGCTGTGCCCATCGATCAGTGCTCTTAACAGGATGATTGACATCTGTGAGAGATTTGCGCTGGCCCAGACGGTCTCAGGTACAACTGTGCCAAAAGTGAGTTGCTAGTTTTTAAAGGTAAGAGTAAAACATACAAAGTTCCGCCTATTAAGCTCAATGGCACGCCTCTGAGACAAGTAAACAGCTTTAAGTACCTGGGACATTGGATTACCGAGTCACTAAAGGATGACCTAGATCTAGAAAGGGAGCGCAGGGCACTGTGCGTTAGAGCAAATATGCTTTCCTGCAGGTTTGGGCGTTGCACGAAACCTGTAAAAATTACGCTTTTTAAAGCATATTGCCACTCTCTATACACGTGCAGCCTGTGGACACATTACACCCAAGGAGCATACCGGCCCTACGCACTCAGTATAACAACACATTCAGGGGGTTGATGGGGCTGCTACGACACTGCAGCGCATCAGGGATGCTAGCGGCAGCCCCAGTTGATAGCCTCTCGGCTATCATTAGAAAGCGCGTAGCGTCCCTGTTGAAGCGGGTGCGGGGCAGTACCAACAGCCACCTGAAGACGGTCGCGGCGAGGCTGGACGTGGACAGTGCCATTATGCAGCACTGGACGCGTCCAGATCGCCAAAGAAACCAAAATAAATTATAATACGTTTTTGCACTAACATAGTTTTTAAGAATACTTGTTACTAACACTCTGGAACCTTGTTTCGAAATAAATGCTTTTTATTTTATTTTATTTATTTTTATTATTATAAAAGAAATTATGTGGCAAAAAATATGCCTAAAGATTTATTCTGTCTGTAATAAGTTGTGTAATGCGAAACGATGAATATGTCGAAAAACGTTATGCAGCCTTAGAATATACATTGTCACTGAAAAAAACTGCATTTTTGTGGTTTGTGTCAAGAGGCCATTAAGTAGGTAAGCGTGTTTCTAGAAGAAAGAACCGTCATTTCTTTTCAATCTAGTACCCACTTCCGTAACGCGAGTTTATCCACCACGGATAGTTATTACTTACTTCAGAAAACTAACTTTTTTAAATGGGCTCAGATCTGGGTGTGATGCTCCTAGCAAAATTCATCGTTCCATCATTATGATAATCATCCCACGACAGTCCAGTGCTGGACATAGGCCTCTACAAATGCACGTCAATGAGCCCGATCCCTGGCTATTCTTTACATCCTGCCAGCCAGCAGCTTTATTTGTGCATGTCAAGTTGCATTTTCTAATTCATGGTCTGGTACCTCGTACTCAGAATACAAGGGTGTTAATTCCTTACTACGCAGGACGTTACGAGGACGTCCACCTACAAGGTGGACAGACGACCTGGTAAAGGTCAGGAAGACACTGGATGCAGCCGCATCTAACCGTCCAATCTGAGAGATAATGGGGGAGGCCTATGTTCAGCAGTGGACGTCCTATGGCTGAAATGATGATGATGATGATAATTCGAGTGGTGCTGGTGTTTTGTCTAACGCGTATTTATTTATTTACTACGTGCTACTTAAGCAAGTTAAGTAACTAAACGTAGTTTTTCATTTCGTAAACAAAACAAAAAAGTGTTATAGTACTTATCGCGCAATAATTCGAATTTGTTTTATGAGGTGTGTAATGTTCCGTATAAATATTATTAATATAACGCTGTTATAATATTATTTCATTTAATATAATCTTTCTTCATATAACAACTCACTTCATAGAAATAACGTTTCATATAAGTAATCTATCATTTTATAATTTCATTTAAAATAACAATCATTAGCTCTAACACTCATTTTAAATAACAATTTAGAGTTATAAAGCTTATTTAATGTTATATTAGTTTATCTAATTATCATTTAACGTAACGCCTGATTGTTTGAAAATAGGTGAAACGTAAAATAGGTTACATATATTTATGTTTCTTTTATTTCAACTTCCTAACACTCTACTGCAAGCATTCATGTAAGCATGCATTTAAGCAAGCATGCAAGCATGCATACATGCAAACATGCATGCATGCTTGCCAGCACGCAAGCAAGCAAGCTTGATGCAAGCATACATGCAATTGGATTTGCTCTTCTTCGGCGCTGCGGGAAGTGCAGTCCTGTCGCCCTAGAGTACAAATCTCAGCCGCCCACGCTCGCCTGCGCAGCTTCCGCTGGCACAGTTTTGTTACAGCGGGCGAGGACCGCTCTCCCTCTGCGCCTCCAGCTTTTAAATTACACTCTAGTGTATGGCAGACTAGTACCACGGCGAAAGACCACGGCGAGTAATCTTAGTTATTATAATAAATGGTAATTATTCCTCGTAAAAATTGCATTAAGTGATAATATATGAAATGATTGTTATATCGTAAGAGCTTTATAGAAAATGTGATTATAAAATGTAAATGTTATAATAAATGAAAATAATATGAAGTGAAGTTACAGCAAGGGTATTTAGTCTAAGTAAAAATTATATTAAATGAGCGTCATCATAACTTTTAAAATTAGTTGATTTGTTTTTAATTCAAATAAAGCGCACCCGTTTTATGAATGTATTATTTGTGATATAACGCCGATACACTTTTTAGCGTTGCTTTACTCCATAAACTTATACTGATAGGCTCAAATTATGAATTTGACTACATGACCCACCAACTCTATACGATCACAAAATAGCCTTACGGTAAAAAATAAGTAGTAAATGCACTAAAAAACTCAAAAAATAAATAAATAATTTAGATGTTTACGTCAAATGGTGAGGTTTACGCTTTACTACCGAGTAATGAAGTTTACTAACCTGGATAGGGACCCGAAGCTGAAGAAAGCATTGATGCAGTGAGCAGCAGTCAGGACAGTGCGCTGCGTGAGCACAGACCCGCCGCATTGGAAGCTGCGGACCATAGTGCCGCTGGTCATGGCCACCATATGCGGGTGGGAGCCGGCCGCCGCGACCGAGCCCCCCACAATGCGACCATCTGGTAGGTCTTCATAATCGAAGAACCTTGAGAGGTCGTTCGACTCGGGCGTTGGGATAGCTGCGATTGGTAAGTTAGAAGTGTAGATGTCACAATACGACTCTGGTTTTAGTGACAGCTAAATAATAAATACCTTACTTAAAAAAATATAAAACACAAACTGCCACTCAAGTCTATAACTGCCACTAATTCTGTTATTCTGAAAATCAGTTATTTGGAGGTCATTGGTCACCCCATTGAGTTCAATATAGGTGTTATAGACAATAAATTCAAAATTCTTAAATAAGTCGCTACTCGCAATCTATACTCCGCGTACAGAAAATATTATCCTTGTTAAAATAAACTAGCCAATAAATAAATGTGAATGCGAAAACAAAAACTTTAGTAATTGTAAGAATTATCTAGAGAAGGTACTCTAGAGGACTGATTTTAAAAAATCTGTATTTATAACTTTTAGAAAATTATTATTGAAATCGTATGATATACCTACAGTTTTCTTTTTTTTTTCAGGTAGTTTAAGTTTACAAAGAGGTTAGTTTGGCCTTATTGACTTTAATGGGATAGCGAGACATACATTTTTAAGATAATAATATCATTTAAAGTTAAAATAAAGTTCAAATTTTGGTGATTATTTACTAAGACCAGAGTGATTTTTTGATGTAATATTTTACTATGTTTTGTGATTTTTATGTGCAAATATCTCTGATACCAATAACTCTGATCCGAATAAAATAAATAAAATAAAAATAAGTTACACATAAGCGTTTAACAAACTTACCTAGACATCCCCATACAAGAGTGATATAAATAATTCCAGCTTTGAAAGCCATTTTTGAATGCCCGAGTAGGATTTAAAGAAACGCAACAGTTGAATAGATTTATATACTGACTTGTCCGTTGCTATCTATGATAAAAATAATTGATAGCTATCTCACTAAAGCTAGATAATATATAGGACAGTAATCTTTGTGTTATTTAAATACATAATTAGTAAGATAAAGTTTCAAAAACGAGATATCCAAGAGGATTCCCCGCGTTCGAAATGATCATAATATTCGCTCATCCGGCAGAATAACATCAAATTGCAGTTTTAGTCAAAATTGAGTCTGACATGAATCATTACGGAAAAAGTTATGATCTCTTGCGTGCCGCAATTTTGTTTCTTATAGAATTTTTGGTCTACAGTGGGTAAGTGGCATGCGAAAGGTAACAAGGTGTATGAAATAACGCAAAACTTTTTAGAAGGCGACGGTTTGTATGGTGACATAAAAAAGTTGTTGTATTTTAGCACCAGAATCAGCCCCTAACAGGTATTGCGTTATTACATTAACACCTTGCAGAGGTACAGTCACGTACTGTGCTACTTATAGCTACGTAGACGTAGAACGTTCTATAATGAATTATATTTGAGTCGTAGTCTTAATAATTTTCAGCCTCACTTTGAAGCCAATCCGGCCTCCTGGGGGACCTGGTGACCCGTAATACAGGTTTCTTACCTAACACAGGCACCAGCCATCCACAACCATATTACGTCACATTTTGACGCGTCTGCCTTGATTATATTGTAATTATGTTTAGCTTTAGATACCTATTTTTACAAATGTTTACCTGTAATACTTGCTATGTATTTTGGTTTGTGGAAAGAAATAAACAATTATTATTATTATTATTATATTTGAAAGTAGTATCCCAATTACAATACTAGTTTCGAATATAATTCATTAAAGGAAGTCTTACGTCCACGCCCGTCGCAGGCGCTCAGTTTTAGCGTAGGCACGAAGTGGTGAAATTGACGACACATCGTGATGACAATTGACATTCGATAACGGACCGGCCAATCTGGAAGTCACTGGGGGAGGCCTATGTACAGCAGGGGACGTCCTATGGCTGAAATGATGATGATGAACGGACCCTCAACTTGCGAGAGTCGTTTCTTTCATTTATTTAGAGGTCAGAATGACATCCTAAATAAGCGCGTGATCAAAAATAAGTCGATCTCTCGTTGGCAGTTCGTTTTGGTTAATTACTTGTGGGAAATATTAAAATGTAAATTTTTATAAACATTTATTTTATTAATGCTTACTACAACATTTGTTACAAAATAAATTAAATATCACACTTTTTATAATATTCTAATTATAACTAGGTGCATTTGTGGTTTTGATTTTGGGTTCCACACCCCAAACTTATTTCGTACATAAATGTTTAAATTTATTTTAATATAAGGTCATAATATTACGTTTATTAACTTTGTTTTACCGCTTCGATGCTACAGCTTTTTATATGGGATCAATATTGAAATTGCGATTTGGCGAAAATTGATTTTTCGAGATTCATGTTGAACCCACAATTAAAGTTGTATTTGGGCAGTAATCTTATATAAAATAATATAAAGAAGTAAGTAGACTAATAAAATAAGACCTTATTCAACGTGTTATTGAATTAATGCGAAACCTGAAACTAGTTAAGAATCGATAGTAAAATCATTTTAAACCAAATAATACTATTATATACCGAGTCTAAAATATAAATGGTGCGCGGAGCGTAGTGCACGCAACGTGAGCTTGCGTTTTTGACCTGAAATAACTGGTTTGACCTACAAATCAAAGATCATAATCATGAAATTAAAACAAATATTATGGCCACAACAATTTTTTACGGAATTAAACAATGAACGCTGTAGGTTAATTTTAATAAAAGTCAGTTTGAGTTCTTGATTTTGCGTTATTTGAATTACACGTTGTATATTTGTTTACAGATCAATTTTCAGATTAGTAATCGAAAAGTATTTGTGTGCTAACTGGCTACTTAATCTTATACTTTTTTTCTAGACTGGCAAATGGTGTAAATAGACACAGTGTTTCAATTTTATCAGTTAGTTTTTCAATACCAGCTGTTATTTTCTGTCAAAATATATTAAGTTCATCTTAAGTTATTTCAACTTTTTGATATAACTAGGAAGAGTATTCAATAATTAATTAAATTATAAAATAGTACTATATATGTATAGGGATTTTGATTAATTTTCCCATTTGTTTTGCAAAGTGGATATACAATATATATATACAAACACACATACATACGTAAAACACTAGCATAATTTTCAAATGAATATGAAAGGGATTTCAGGCACATATATTGTAAAATTTGTTAGTTACGTCTAGATTAATTTAATTTACTCCATTCTCTAGCTTTAAAGAAACAGGCTTTAGTTATGTTCAGAATTAAGAATGTATTAGCAGTAAATTTAAATAAGTACCAGCACTGTAATATCTAAGTATATCTAAGATAGGTGGGTAAATTTCTATCATCAGTCATTCTGGCTAAAATTCTAATTTCTGCTAACAATAACAAAGATAATTATGAAAAAAACCACAGATTTAACTGAGATTTCCGAAAACCGATTTAACGCACTATGCCTAAAAGAATAAATTGTTGAGTTACTCCAAACATTAACACCAACTTAAACACTGATCACGTAACAGGAGTCACGACACTAGATGTAGTTTCTTTGATGTGCTCCATAGTTTTGTGACGTTCTGTTCGCGAATGTGTTTAGTAATACAAAACGGTGACTTTATAATTAGTCATTTTTAAAGTCTTCAGTCTCAACACCAGTCATGAACACAGTCCCCGCGGCAACGAGAGCGAGTGACATACCCGCAGGATAACGACTTCAATCATCTGAGCAGCAACTCAATCTTGCTCAGAGCATCCACACTCAGACCCATGTTTTCCAAGTCCATCATAACTCCCAACTCGTTATCGCTCATTACGTTCCTTAGGACCCCCCTTGGGAGATCGTGGTAGACTAAATAAGAGCTTAAAATCTTTTTCATGTCTTCTTCGCATGAGCTGATTCTTCTACTGCTTGGTAAACCTAAATATTTCCTCAAATATGGTATCGTTTTGATCTCCCATCCGTCGAAAACGTTGCCCACTCTTTGTTTGATTGCGAGAGTGAACTCTGTTGATATGAGAGGCTCGTTCTGAACATCTTGTCCGTCGATTTTCATCTCGTCCATCGTCCGTTTGTTGTGGTTCTCGATTTGGGATAATAATAATTTGATTTGCCACATGTGGTATGTTGAGGGATCAGTTTTCATCGTTTTTATTATCTGTAAGAGACATTGAGATTAGAACATGACAAAAAGGTATACATAAACAGCTGGCCTGGTTCAGTTTTATAATGCGGCCTATTTCCGATATAGGGATGGAACTATACGAATAAATACAACTACTTAACCGATACTTTTCGTCCGATACTAATTACTTTTTGTATCGATACTTTTAAAGAAGTACCAAGTAGATTTCAGTCAAAAGTACTCGTATCGGTCAAAGGTACTCGAATCGTTATGATAATGTGTCGTTTTTTTTTTATCACGGATATTTTAATTTTTAAACGCATCTCAGACCTTGTTTTACGCAGTTGGCAATATTGATTTTCATAAAATTACTTTATTGCAAGGATCGAAACCGGTTAATATTTATTTCAGAATGTATAAGACCCATTTCTACTATTTGATAGTAGTTGTAAAGATGTGACCATAAAACTAAATTTGCCATAGCTTTTAAGTCGGTATTTGGAGTATGTGGTAGTTAATTTAGCGAAAACCTTTATTATTCCGGTTAAGGTTCCATAGTAAAATAACCGGTTTATTTCCGATCCCTGCTTTTGACTTATTATGTCGTGATATCAATTAACAATGACAATTTTTTGTTGCTGTTTTTATTATTTCTAATATCTATTTTAAAATTGGTCGATACGAGTAAGTATCGATACTTTACGACCGATACCGTATCGATACTTCGGTGGTATCCTGTCATCGTTATCAGTTGTAGACAGAAATATTTTGAAACTCAGGTACATTAGGAATATACGTGACGACTGTCACCCTTGAATGAATTATGATACAATTTGGTAAAGGAAAACCTGATCTTAAATAAAAACCTAAAGTACAGCGGCGCTTATTGCATGAATTTTTGTATTGCGTCTCAAAATATTTTACTATTTGTAGACTATTTCTACTTGAATATATAATGCAGACAATCAGAAAATTGGAAATATATAATCAAACACATTAATTTATTGTCAATATTAGAACAATACAAATTGGTAAACCAGAAACAAAATAAACAAAGTGTTGAAAACAATGTAAATGTATATGTCGTGGCCAAATCGTAAAATTTATCATTTCATGATGTGACCGATCATTTCATATAATGGTGGTATTTCATGATTTAGAACAGAACACGTTGCCTACATCATGATGTGGTCTGACCAGGTCAATGAATACTCAGCGTTTGACGATATAAACAGCTAAACGCACGAATACTTCATGAAATGGTCAAACATTAGTGATCATATCGTAAAATCGTTACATTACCTACCGGAAGAGGCGCTAATGTTGCTTTGTTTTTGTGATGATTAATGGCGGCGGATAAATATTTTATTCTAAAAGTGAATAATAATGTGCAAATTGAAGGTGAAAGTGCAGTGAAATATCGTTACGACACCAAGCTAGGCGATTTTTATGAAAGTCACTCAAAAAACGAGCGCAAAGTCAAAAAAATCAAGAAGATCGGAACGTAATTTGAGAGGTTACTTAGGTTATTTAGTTATTCAAGTGTTTTTACTTATTAGTTTTGTTATAAAATAATAACTATTTAAAATGTTTAATTTATCTATCGACCAAGATTACAAATATTAAACAAATTCACGTAACCTGTAAACATACTTTTATTTTAATGATATGGCTAAACGTGGATTGACATTTCATCAAATGTTGACGTTTAAACGATATGGTCAGTTTTAGTTAGCCATATCATGAAATACCACCATTTTATGAAATGATCGGTCACATCATGAATTGGTCAATTTTACGATCTGGCTACGACATATATATGATGTTGTCTGACTACCGAACTTTCACTTTGATATTGCGTGAGCGTAATTATCGATAGCTTACCTTCAAGAAAGTCGTCCAAATAGGCAATGCGCACAGTATATCTTTGACGACACACTCGTACGTCACCATACTCAACCCCTGGACATGCTCTTGCTCTTCTTTACTATACTTTCTACATAAGCACTGTTTACACATGAACGGTTCGTTTTTGATACCTTTCCTTTTCTTTGAGACAAGTAAACAGTCTGCACAAATGTTTGTACCAACATTGGTGTGTTTGGATAGGTAATGTTTGACGAAATTTCGTACTTTGTCGTCATTAGTGAACAGCTCGATATTGTCCGGCGTGGCGGACCAAATATTGGCCTTGTCTAAGGTCAATGTTTGGGCTAGTATTGTCAGAAAGCCTTGGGGATCGTCTAGGTAGGATAGGCAGCCAGCACGTTGTTTTATATCTATACACCATGTACATTCAAGGAAAGTCCTGAAAGTAGATTTTTGTTAAAATTCACTCATTTTTTCTTTAGCTTATTCATTTATTATTACTTTCCTTGTAATCGTAATGAAAAGCACAGTGTTTCCCTCGGGTTAAAAAATTATTTAGTCCCTCGAACTATTGGCGCCCTCGCTACTCTCGGGACTAAATAAGGTACTTTCACCCCTAGGATAACAATGTACTATTACATAATGAAGGAGGTAACTTTTGTTACATAATATCATTCACAGTAAAAAATACGATATTATCATATTTATATTTCCGGTCACAAGCGGCTATAAAGATTTTAATGCGATAAATTAATTCAATTAATCACTAAATGGGTTTTTCTAACGCCATTATCAAAATCAAGATTTCCCGTAATCACTTACTTAAGTTGGTCCCAGTTACGATCCCTTTGGAATGTGATAGGCCAGTAGCGCGGGTCGTTGATTTTCACTTCTTTTAATGTATCCAATTCAGGTATTATGCATGGGGCTTTCATATCTTTTACAACACCACATAAATCTATCAACTGAAACGAAAAACACATGACTAAAGAATAGATAACAAATTTTAAATGTATTTTATCAGTATCGACACTATACATATGTAGTAATAAAACTTTAAGAGCAGTATCTACAATATATTTCATCGACGAAAATACCCCATATGGGGGGTCAATTCCAAATCCCTACCATACTGTCACTGCAGTATGGTTTTGTTTTTATTGTAACAAAAATCTCCTAACTCGTAAAATTAACGGCGGTTTGAGTCCCACGTCGTGTAGGGGCTCGATTTTGGTGTTATTTTAAAGGAAAAGATGTAGTGTAACTAATAAAGTAAATACACGCTACCAAATGACGCCTTTTTTTATTTGCCGAAAGGACAAAGTATTTTTTTTACAGTTTTTTTGCGCATTCGGGCAATTTATTCTTAAATAGTACTAAATTGAGACCATTGACATACCTTTTTTTTTCTAATTTGTAATAGTATTTGAGTTACTTAACAAATTGATGTAGCAATCACTGCTCTCGGTCTATTACTTTAAGAGTTATTATCGATTAAAAAGACCCCTTCTGCGCGAGCGCACGTGTAGGTAAGCGACCCTCGTTCTTTGTTGCGTCTTGTGAGCAGATACGGAAATTTTTTTTGGGAGTTAGAAAGAGACACCTATTGGATCTAATGGTCTCTGTTGAATGTTCAAAAAAAAAAGAGTTAGTAATTTTAATTCAGCTTCGTAGTCATTATGTATCGACTTAGCTGCGCGTAGGCCTGCGAGTAAAGGGGTCTTTTTAATCGATAATAACTCTTAAAGTAATAGCCCGACAGCAGTGATTGCTACATCATTTTGTACGGTAACTCAAATACTATTAAATATTTAGAAAAAAAAAGGTATGTCAATGGTCTCATTTAAGTACTATTTAAAGATAAATTGTCCGAATGCGCAAAAAAACTGTAAAAAAAATACTTTCTCCTTTCGGAAAATAAAAAAAGGCGTCATTTGGTAGCGTGTATTTACTTTATTAGTTACACTACACCTTTTCCTTTAAAATAACACCAAAATCGAGCCAATACGTGACGTGGGACTCAAACCGCCGTTAATTTTACGAGTTAGGTGATTTTTGTTAAAATAAAAACAAAAGTCACTGCAGTATGGTGGGGATTTGGAATTGACCCCCCATATGGGGTATTTTCGTCGATGAAATTTTATTTAGATACTGCTCTTAAAGTTTTATTACTACATCTCTGGACATATTGTATATATCTAATGTGAAATACATTGTTTGGCTATTTATTAGGTTATGTTTTGTGTAGATGGCAAGGGATATTTAGTGCTACGAGATCAGAATAAAACCGTTACCGTGATATTATTTTATTAAATAAATATTACTACTGGTCCCAATACAATTTATTCATAATAATTATGAGTCCGCTACTAAATGGGGGTAATTTTTTGTGTAAAATACAAGGGTTTAAATAAACAAATACTCATCATAACTTCTCTATTTTAATTTACTAAAATCTCAACTTAATTTTGTTAATGTAAAACCTTTTCCTAACACGAACGCGGACGGCAAAGGTACCTAGCGGACCTACACTAACAAAATTAAGTTCAGATAGGCTATTAGTTTCTAAGGAACAGCAGTCTGTTATCATAATTATCTACAAACCCTTAGGGATTTTACACTAATAAAAAAAATCGTTAGCAAAATGTTACTTTAGTTTTCGTAAACATTAGTTTTAACTTGTGTTGACTAACCTGTATGTGCGCGTAACAGATTTTTCCAGTGCTCAGATCTCGAGGTAATATCAATCTAGGTTCCACAGCTAAGACATATAAATGCCTAAACGCTTGCAGGTGATACCTGTAAATATTTTTTTATTTTTATTTTATTAGATGCGAGTTTTTTTTTTGGTTTAGTCACTGGCCTACAACATACCTCCGTTCGGGGCCCGCGTGAACTATGGCTGAAACCACCTTATAAAGTTAGGCCTGTGCCCTGCAGTGGGCATTATATATACTTACATAACATTACTTAACTTTTATTAGTTGTAAATGTACAATAGCTAAAGTTATATCTGAGATATATCTAAAATTTTAATCAATGTACCTTGATGAAAAGTACCATACCATATTGATTACAGCAAATTTTATCGAGGAAGCAATCCTTTATTTTTCGGGTTCTCAGCCGAATCCTAGGGAAAGGCCTAGGCTTGGTATGTGCTATATGAAAAGAGAGCTCAACATTCATACTAAAATATTGGGATTGGAATAAGTATTGTTTCATACAGTTTTGTCATTTGAAATAATTTATCTAGCGATAGTAGTCGTTTAAGGGCGTCGGGTCGCTTTATCTATATGCTGTAGTATTACGCTGAACAAGTAGAAGTATAATTTAATTACCTGTTATCTTCACTATGAGTTGGGAACTTGGGGAAGAATGCAGCCAGCAAAGCAGCTATGGCCGTAGGAGTTGTGCTCAGTGTGGCCCGACCTCCTCCCAGGAACAACAGCCCAATGGTGCAGTGCACCGCCATCTACCGTTACAGTAAATTTGAATTCAGATAACGGTATTGAAACAAGTGGACACTTTGGAAACATCAGATGTCACTTTTGGCGATACAATATTTTTTATATAGTCTAATGTCGATCAATGATTATTCCTAAAATAACCGATTGACTCAATACCGTTGTAGGCACAGGATAAATAATAGTTATAGGTATCGAAAGCCAAGATTCATTATAATGCACACATAGACGTCGCTCACGGACAAAAATCTCGGAACACTGAAAGTAGTTGGAGCCTTAGCGTTACGAGATTTGGTGTGTGTGAAACGGTGTAAAACAAATCTTTATGTATGCGTCCACTACATCGAGAGTACACAGTGTCAGAATTTTTTGTTTTGCATTTAATTCTATAGACCTACGTACACCGGGTAGTTTATGTCAAGGATAATATTTTCACTTGAAAAAACTTTTCAACTGCCTCTGGTGGGATTCGAACCCACGACCTTTTATCCGTGCGACTGCTCTTCCAACTCAGCTACGGAGGACATAGTATTGTTGGCGAGTTTCTTCAAGTGTTTATAGCTGTTAGTAAGCCAGCGTTGATTCATCGATGTCTTGGATTTTATAACTACAAACATTTGAAAGAAATATTATAAACTAGAATTATTCATCATCATTTCAGCCGTCGAACGTCCACTGCTGCACATAGGTCTTCCCTAATGACTAAATTCCATCATCGAGGGGGATTGCCAATACTCGCCACGCTTAGCAGGCAGGTTGGCGAGCGCAGTTTTTTATAATATTTCGCACGTAGACGGTGCTGCTCGTATCGTGCTACAGGAATTAGTCGCCTCTTACGACATGCCTCCTGTTGGCGGTGGGGAGTGTATTTTTTACGGCCGTCCCCACACGGATTACATGACACGGCGGTCAAGAATTATTGTGAATGCAAAAATTTAAAAAGTTTAATCCAGGTAGTTTGTATAGGAGCGCTAAGATTATTTTCTCCTATTTAGACATATATTTTTCTGTATATTTTTAAATTTTATCGGTATTACACCTTGTATATTTACTGCTGAACTTCGGAATGACTAATTAGTAAGTTATTATAAGTTTATTAATAATTATTGATAATACGGATTACGATGCAATCACAGCTTATCATCTAGATACACGTGCTTTGGGATTTGTTAAGATATCGTTACTAGTCTTTAATACGATTAGTTGCGGTGTCGAAGTGATTAGATTGGATAATGAATGAGTTAATGACTAAGATATAAACAGTCGTTTACGTAAAAGAAATACAATAAGGAAAGGTATTTTAAACGTTTTAATAATAAAAAAATAAAATAAAATAATTATTTTAATAAACACACCAATTATTATCAAACCCCAAACTAAGCAAAGCTTGTATGCTTGATGGCGACAAGATAACGGATAAGCATACTTAAATTCATTTCTACAAATGCTTGTGCTCAAATAGGTAAATGAATCATTAAAGCTTGTCCAGGTAAGTATTTCAGTTTAACAACTTCATAGTTGAGGGAGTTCTATCCACTAAGGTTGCACAGTGGAAAAATTTTAATTATTTTATAGTAAGTCACAGAGACGAATAAATATAAAGTGAATACTATTGGTTGGTTAACTAAATCAAAATTTAAAAAAAACTTGGTGCAAGATTAGAAAGAGAGATAAAGGAAGAGAGAGACAAGGATAGGGACGAGGGATAGAAAAAGAAAGAGAGAAGGAATTTGTTTTCTTCTCTCTTTTTTTGTGAGAGAAAAGGGATAAAAATACAGAGATGGAAAGAAAGAGAAAAAAAAACCGGAGAAGTGCGAGTCCGTGTCACCCACCGAGGGTTACGTACTGTATGAGTATGAGAATGGACTCCCTTTTCCGCACTTAGACTCAAATTCGGTCCTTTGTAGGGGTATGATGGTTACGGATATAACCAGCCTAGCTCCGCCCAGAAGCGCAGAAGTTTCCTGGGTTTTTCACAGGCTTTGCGGAGCGACCTTGGGTTGTCAAGGATTTCATTACGTTGTGATACAACCGCCCCACATTCCAGGACTACGTGGTTGGCAGTTTCGTCTGTAGTGAGACATGCCCTACAGAGAGGGCTGTCTGTGTTACCTATAGTGTAGAGGTGTTAGTTTAGGAGACAGTGACCATTCACTGTGCCCACGATTATTCGCAGGTTTTGTCTTTCGAGGCTGAGTATACATCGAGTCAATCTGGGCGTAACCTCTGGAAGAGTTAGCTTCGATTGCCTGCATGCAATACTCAGTGCCCAACGTTTGTTTTGTTGTGATAGTGTGCGGTTTCTGATCCAGGTGCGCAGTTGCGAGTATGGTAGAGGGAGAATTGGGAGTAACGTACTTTGTAGGCACATATAAATAGTTAAGGAATCGAGTCTTGCAGTTTTTCCCTATACTTGTAGTATAAGACGATGTTACTTGCCAAATTTCATAGTTCTAGGTCAACGAAAAGTACCCTATAAATTTTTATCCCTAGAGAATGTCGAAATATACGTTTTTTGCGGCTTTTACGGCCGTATTACGTTTTTTACGTTAACTTAGAAGTTTGATTTTTTCACAGCTTTAAGGGATCACAGATTATATAGTATAAAGTTTAAATTTCAACTCGATACCTCTACGAGTTCGCGGGATTTAGGGTCTTGACAGACATTCTGACAGAAAGACGGACAACAAAGTGATCCTATAAGGGTACCGTATTTTCCTTTTGAGGTAAGGAACCCTAAAAAAGAGAGGTAATACTTTAGCCAAATTCCTTCAAAACTTGGTGCAAGAATAGAAAGAGAGACGAAAGAGAGAGAAAGAAAGAGAGAGCAAAAGATAGAGACGAGAGATAGAAAAAGAAAGAGAGAGAAAAAGGATAAAAATTACAAAGATATGGAAAAAGAGAGAAAACACGAGAGGTAATGAGGCAAGTATACTTTAGCTAAATTCTTTGAAAAGGATATATCTATAAAAAGAGTTGAAAATAAAGGATAGAAAAAGAAACAAAGAAAGAGAAAAGGGAAGAAATATACTAAGAGAGGAAAAGAGAACTAGAGAATTAGAAAGAAAAAGGGAGAGGGGGAAACACGAGTTGTAATGAACCGTAAGTATACCTGTCCCCCGTGCGTGAGCGCGGGTGCGGCGGGCGCGGCGGGGGCGGCGGGCGCGGCCGGCACGCGCGCGCGCAGGCGGCGGCAGATGCGCAACACGGCGATGTCGCCGCGCCCCGCCATTATCTGGACACACAAATGGCTAGCTGAACTATAAATATAATGGACTAGCGTCTGCTTGCGACTTCGTCTCTGTAGACTTGAGAATTCATCACACGGGAACACAGAAAGAGGATAAAAAGTTAGATGAAAGTTAGTAATGACATGTCTGCCGCGCGTCCGTGGCGCGACTGTGACGCATCCGGCGTCTAATATGCTAATACTCCATTTTAAATACCAAGTCCTTTTTCACATTTTACGAAAATTACCAATGGTTAATTTTGGAATTATTTCAAAAAGTAAAATTATCATTTAATATTACATACTGGTTCACAAAAGAAATCATATCTTATTGCTACTATTTATATCGTACACATTGATAAATAATGCAGACATTTAAAAAAATGCCGGAATCCTACGGTTACGTACTAAACATACATAAAACACGTTACATAGCGAATCGTTTAAAATCGGTACAACTCGATCGATCGATAGTTACCTCTTACCACATCGCTGATATGTAAGATCTTCCAATAAATTGATATATTGACTGTTTAATTATTTAAATACGTGATAAAATATCAGACACGATCTTTTAATTTAAATAAATAGGTAAATTCTAACAATATTATTATAAAAATCTTTGGCAGGTCAATTTATTAAAAAGAATTGATATCTTTCTGTTTATTTAGTATTAAATCTTGATCGCTAATCGAAGGGTGTCGATTAAAATGCTACTTCACTAGATTGCTGGAAAATTGACATCTATCAAAAAAGGACTCCGTATCTCAATGGAGTATATTTTAAAGGTGCCCTAACTCGTCGAATGTCATTTAACGATCAGACAAGGTAGCGTGCAAATAATCTGCTACTTATCTTAATACGTACACACATCACAGCTACTACTGATACGAGAAGTAACAAACACTTACAGCCACGCTTTCCCAAAGCCAGCAACAGCCTGACGAAGTGCGACTGCTACACACTACTACTAATAAGAGAAGAAGTAACCAGTATATCACTAACGATCCCAGCACCCAGTAAACAGACGCACAGACACGCTTCTAAAGTGGATCTGCCAGCTAACTCAGCCACGCTTTTTCCTCCCAAAGCCAGCAATAGCCTGACAAAGTGCAAATCTGCTACACTGCTACTAATAAGAGAAGTAACAAGTATCTCACTTACCATACCAGCAGCCAGTAAGCAGACGCACAGACAAGCTTCCAAAGTGGATCTGCCTGCTAACTCAGCCACGCTTTTCCCACCCAAAGTCAGGAACAGTCTGACGAAGTGTAGAACGGCATCGCGCGCGTCCTCGTCGCCAGAGCCGGCGAAACGGAGGCCCACGGAGAAACACGCACCGGCTATTATGTTGCAGTAGGCTTGGCTACAACGGAAATATTTTTTACTATCTAGCTTCTGCCCGCGATTTCGTCTGCGTAGACTTCAGAATTTAGACAGTATAATTTTATTTCTGTTATCATCGTCATCATTTGGGCCATAAGACGACCACTGCTGAACATAGGCCTCCGCTAATGTTTTCTGTTGTACATACGATTATGCGAAAACATGTAAATGGTGTTGTTTTTAAGTAGCGTTTGATCTGTAAAAATATCGCTGTATGTTTCCGAATAAAATAAATAAAAATTATCGATAATATGTGCTCAAACTTTCAGCTACTTCCATTCAGTCGGTAAAGCGTGACTGAGAAAGCAATATAACAAATTTAAAATATTGGTAAGATTGTCGACGGCACTTAGGCCACGTAAACTTTGGACTTCTCATACAAGTTTAAAATCGCGTTACACCTCGATTAGAGTGGAACTGTCGCTTACCTCTTAAAGCAATACGACAATCAATCAATCAATCAATCAATCAATCAATCAATCAAAAACTTTATTTGCGTAAAACATGGTATACAAGGATGATGACATTTTGAACAACCCTTTTCTTTCAGACTTCTAGGATTTATTGTTTTAATTTATTTGTAGTTATAAAATCGCGTTAAATATCGAACTGACGCTTACCTCTTTAAACAATACATTTTTCATTACCCTTTGCTTTCAGTCTAACTTCTAGGAAATAAATCCTAGAAGTTAGACTGAAATTTTAATTTATTTGTAGCAACAGGATCGCTTAAATTATACCGCTCTGAATTTATTGATTGTATTTATATATTTATTTGGTGTGGTGTGCAAATAAGAGTAACTATTTAAGTATATTGGATGGATTGTAAATAAGTTAATATAAAAAATGGGAATTCTAACTAATGTATTAGTGAGGTGTGGGGACGGCCGTAAAGAATACACTTCCCCACCGTCAACAGGAGGCGTGTCGTAAGAGGCGACTAATTCCTGAAGCACGAGATGGGCAGCAGCGTCTGCGTGCGAAATATAAAAAAAAACTGCACTCGCCAACCCGCCTGTCAAGCGTGGCGAGTGGCAAACCCCCCCTTTAATAGGGGAGGCCTATGTTCAGCAGTGGACGACCTATGGCTGAAATGATGAAATGTACGTATGACAATTTTTAAACATATATGTAAAGAAAATACATATAACACACTCACTTCATAGCTTCATAGTCGATGTGATCTTCAGTGGGCTTCACGAAACAGTAAGGCTTTATCGTCGAGGGCACTTGGTCTTCGATCCATTCTTCCGTTGCTTCGATGCTATCCCATAGTACCAAACCTATAAACATCCACATCATTCTAAGTAAGAAATATTGAAATATTAAAAATTAGCGATAAGTACTTGATTTTTAATATTTTTTGACAGCAAGGCACATGCCTCTTTGCCTATACCTCTGGATATGATCCGCAGCATAAGCAGGTCTGGCCTGACGAAGTCGAGTTGGTAGGCAGTGGTGGGCGCCTGCAGCCAGCCGGCTAGAGCCGCGTTGTTGGACCGCAGGTAGATGAGGCCCAGGGCCACCGTGGCCCCAGGGGAGGTCACGTCCAGGTTCACCGTTTGACCCTCGCGGATCGCGAATGATCCCTGCTTGTACTTTTCTCTTTGAGCACCTATAGAAAATAATATAAATCAAGATAGGCGCCGATCTTTAGAAACATGACTACTGTTTTTTTTTTTTGTGACAAACATTTCTTGTAAACCAAATCGTAAAACAATAACATTTCCAGCTTTGGCTCGTGGAACAAACGAAATACTAGTTCTAGATGCTTTTAAAAATAAGAACAACTGTTTAATTTGACATGTTAAAGGGTTCTAAGGAACAGCAAAAGTGTTGAGTGACGATTATTAATAGATTAATAAGTGATAGACAGATCGTCGTCGCAAGCAAAAACTAAAATAAGGTCAAGGTAGGTTATACACAACATTATCGCTTATTGTGGATATGATGGCAAATTTACAGCAATATGATATCATCAACGTATATCGGCTTTACCAGTAAGCGGGTGTTTGTCTCCTCCGAGCATATAGGTGCGTAGTCTTTGTGCGATGTGATCGGGGGCTTGCGAACCAGCGCGAACGCAAACGAAGCCGAGCGCTAGGCCCGCGGCTAGCGCGTAACCTTCCCTTTCTACGCAGTTCTCCATTTCGGGTCCAGGGGGTTTGCCTGATGGAGAAATTGATATTTTTGAACAAAAAAGGCGTAGTTAGAGAGCGGATTTGAAGCTGCTATTGCAATATTAATATGGATATGCCTCGTATAGGTTTTGTTACAAAATAACAAACTGTACAGTCAACAGCAGATCAACCTACCCAAAAAGTTAAAGTTCATTAACGAATTTTCAACTTTAAGTCCGACACGTAGAGATCAATTCCAATTGGGAAAATTTTACGTTTTGTAGTAGGTTGACGTGCTGTTGACTGCACTAGGCATTTCTATATTACTTCGTCAACATCCAAGTGGTTTCAATGTCTCATAGCAATGGAATTTCTATTGTGTGTCGTTTACGTATACTCGATGAGTTGTTTGTTTGTAATAGCTACTTCAAAACTGCTCTCTAGTCATAATAGTATATCAGATACTCATATCATATTGTATTGGTATTTAACAGTGCGACACATATACCAGATATGAATAAATAGTCAGATATTAGAAATAGAAATTAATATGTCAGCAATTAAAGTCTTTAGTTAAGACAAACATTATCTTCTCTACGAATGGTGCTTTGATCTTTCTACTTCACTATTTAAATAGTCTCAAACCGAGAACAACCACTTAAGGAATTTAATTTAAAATCACTACAAAATACGAAATAATTCGATCACACCAATTACATAGCTCCAAACTAGCGGAGCTCATACTATGGCGACTACACAACGGATAGATATACCAAAATATATATTTCACATCTATGATTTAGGTGCAAATGCTCGTGCTCACGTGCAACACACAAACATTTGTCCCTTACGAGATTCGAATCCGCAACCGCTGACTTTGTAGTCCGGAGCGCTAACCACTACCCCTAGAGGTCGATGCCTGGCTAAAACGTCATTGAAATCAATAAATAAAACATAATAATAAATATTGGATAATGACATACTATGCTCTGATACTCTGGTAAGTAGCCAAAGCACTTGTGTTACAGAAATCAGAAACAACGACGGTACTACTACAACACCCAGACCCGAGAAAATATAGAAAAGTATTTTTTCTACATTGACCGACCGGGAATCGAACCCTGGACTTCAGATAACGACTTCAAGTCCGGTATGCTCGCCTCTCGGCTATAGAAGTCGAAAATTTGTTTAAATAGTTTTTTTCCCTTTATCATATTAAAAAGTCTTACCAATTTCATTCAACAGAACTTGCGCATAGTGAATGTGCCCCGTATCCTGGTATATCAGTCCAACTCCTAGCAAGGCTGCTACAAGAATGTTCTGCTGTATGTCCAGTTCAATAGACGTAGGGGGTAGGAGTGGCTCCAGGTGTATGCTCATCATTTTAGTTGCTTGCACGTCCATTGTTCCTGTTAATTTAGTTTAAAGAACGGCATTAAAATACTTTATTATAATTATATAAATAAAAATATTTTTAAAATTTGGATTTTTATTAGAGCGCGGATTTGAAGTAGCTGTTACAATATTCATATGGATAAGCCTAGTCCAAATTTTGTTACAAGATTATCAAATTGTACTGGACATGTCCATATTAATATTGTATTGTTACTGCTCCCGTTTTAAAAACCTGCTCTCCGATTATTAACGTGTACCTTTTTTAAAACTTTTTAAAACTATTAAGGTGTTATTCTAAAGAAATGGTGTCGTGGAATTATTCGTGAATTATAACAAATGTTACATACTAATTTCTTTCGGCATTAATTGACAAGTTTCTAATGATTAAATTACCTCTATATGTGGCTGCGAGTCCTAGCAACAGTCCTACGCTGATCATCTCGTGGCATTTCACTAGATACTCATACATGTTCATGAAGGGCATATCTCGCAAGTGGCCGTTCAGCCCTAGCGCCATTAAAAAGCCGGCGTGCTCTGTTGACATTTCTGTTGTACCCTACAATAGTAAAAACAATATCTTAGGTGACTAAAATTGGTTAAACGGGGCGGGGACCACATTTAGCCACAATTTCGTATAGTTTTGTGGCCGCGTTCGGGGGTTTTGAGGCCACGTTAAGTCGTTTTGTGGTCACGTTCGGACGTTGTGTGGGTTCACGGCAGCGATTAAAGGCCGTGTTCGGGCTTTGATAGCGTCGCTTTATGGCCGTGTTTGAACTATTTATGGCGATCCACTATTGCCGCGCTTTGTGCTGCTTTCGCGCAAACTATAGTGTGTCCTATTGTATTTATTGGAAATCAACAATTTTCTTTGTTTTATTCTGTGGTGTCCTAATTTTAGGCACAGGTCCCTCGAGAGATCGATGGTTATCGTCACACCATCCTTTGGGCGTCTTCGGCGATATCCATCTTCAGACATTAATTGAGAGACGTTCTGATGCCTTTTGTACGGAAACATATATCTAGAAAGCTATAAAAAAATTAAGTTATGTACTTACTCTTGGCTTGTTATAAATCACCCAACTGGAATCAATACTGGAGCCAGTCATGGGGACCAGAGCTAGCCCTGCCGCTACCCCATTATGGAAGGTTGGCCACAGCAGACATTGTGGCGAAGCGTCCGCGCCGCCAAGGTTGATAGTGTTACAGCGGGGAGGCGGGCCTCGGCCAGAAACACAGAGCTTTGGCAGGGTCAAAGGTTCCGTTGGAGCGCAAGGGAGACTACGGAGGGTTAGCATACCTCTGAAAAAAATTAAAAGCATAAGCTAATGCCAGACTAGGCCCCCTGAGCGGGACGAACATGCAAATATATGTATGTTCCTGCAGTTTTGCTGCCGATCTGGTCGAAAATTACAACAGGAATTATGATAGAAAATATATTAATATTACCTTGCAACGGGCAACGCCATAGTCCTTGTACTTATAGCATAGAGGTGCTTCTCTTGTTCTTCTATAAAGTCATGGTCTGACACCTCTGGTCTTTGCGTCAGGCTGATCGTGACAGGGATTGAAGATTGGAGAAGGTTGAATACTTCTGACATCCTAAATGTAATAGAAAAAATAAAACATTAAAACTGAACAAAACAAAAAAAAAACTATTATTAGCCTTATTTGTCTGTCTGTTGTGGAGCTCTGGAGAGAGCTATACTCGGAATTTCTCTATAGATTTAATCTTTTAAATGAGGTCAACAGTGTACTAAGTAGTCTATAAAGCTCAAAGGATAAGTTACTTAAATGGCAATGAGCTGGGCACATTTTCGGTAGAACTGATAAATGATGGGTTAATTTAGTTATAATTGGCACAGAATACCTAATAGTACTACCGTACAGAAGACTCACTTCCTAACAAAAGTCAGGTTTAGGTATAAAAATATACCTAGACTCGCCAGAGCTACCTGCCTGCAAGCAAATTTGAAACTTAAAACCGCGCGCGAACCACGAATTTTCTTTGCGCGCTCCAGTTTTATGACCGAGCTGCGAACGACGGCACGGGGTTGTCACTTGAGAAGTTTTTGTACCTAGTTGATTTATTAGTTTTACGATTAAAATAAGTAGATTAAGCATTACAAACGTTGATTCTGTAATCATATAAATTCCATCTGAATGTCGTGTGTTCGATTCCTACGGGTGTAGGTATTCCTTTGTAAACATTATCCTATCCTATTCTTAATATTGTTTCTGGGCTAATTAAGGATTTTTATTTTAACTATTACTACTTATTATGGACATGGAATTAAAGAAGAATAAATATTTCAATAGGGTGTGAAATTTAACAAAATGTTAGCTCTGATTCACTATTCGTTTTATTCAGAAAACCGGTAAATCAACAACATCTTTTATACGTCTTATTATATTGACGTTTAGGCTAATTATAAGACATTGCGGGTCAATTTGTAAAAGCTAAAAAAATATTATCAAGAATGCGCTCGCGCGACGTGACCGCGACTGTCGTGCGAGCCGAGCGACAGCCCACTGGCATACGCCGCTTCGGGCGGCGCGCTGGCCGAATATACCTAAACTGCGGAGAACCCCCCTGTTATCGGGATGGAGTTTTATATGCCTGATAATCGTGCCCGATAATTTCGCCGACTTTTATCACCGATTATGTGACCGACTCAACACACACCTGTCACTTTGTCGTAGGCTTTTGCGTTTCCCTAGCAAGTGCAAGCGGCCGTCAGTCGGTAAGTACATTTACGAACGTATCATTTTCTACTGACAATCGGACCGTCCGGGATGCTCCGTTTTGTTTTTGACCGACTTTTTTAGGAAGTGTGCATTTTAATATTGCAGTTCATAAGGTTAATTTCAAGCCGACAAAAAATCGGTCACCGATTGTCGGAAGTGGGAAAGTGCCCTAAACATACCTGTGATCCCGAGGATACAAGAGTGCTAGCAGTTTGCTGTTGAGGTGTTCCATTCCTGTGCTGGTGTCGTTTTCGTCGTTCTTTGGTTGTGCCTGTTCTGTCTGGCCTTGGGTCGTGTTTAGCGAATAGGCCGTTTCTTTTTCCAATACTTCTAACGCCAAAGCTATGAGGAAGAGTTAGATACTTTTACATTTTGAAAGAAACACAAACAAAGAAACAACGAAAAGCAGCGCGTGACCTTGAATCGCCGTTGCCTAGCACATACATGTATTTAAAGATAATACTAAAAAAAATATTAAGATTTACTTGGAACTAAAAATGATAGTGATTCTAGGTAGTCTAAATCCTCACCATGTATCACTTGGGAAGGAGGAGGTTCAAAAGTTAAAAACGTCACGTGGTTAATGGACGACCCCAACGTGTTTTCGTTGCCGTCAGTCATGCTGTTTTTAAAGTTTGCAAACTAAAATGGTTTATACAATAAGCACATAAGTAGTAGCTTTCTTGAATTACATATGTAATCATCCAAACTTACTCTCCATATACTCAGATGTAGACTTGATAGTATCAGCGATTTCTGCCTGTAACGCCAAGTCTTCCCTCATGATTAGGTTAAAGGCTTCCACCGGCCAGTCCACTGGTGGTTCACTCTTGCACCGGCTGAAGATAGTCAGGAGTAGGAGACCGATCGCTGGCGGTAGATTGTCCACGTCACGCGGCGTCATCCCTGGATTAAACGTAGAATTTACTAGTCTGTGGTCATCATTAAGTCGTGTCGTCGGTCATAAAAAAAAAGGTAATTTGGACCGTGGCCCACAAGCTTTCAGGTTAGCTTTGGTTGGTTGGTTGGCAGGTTGTTTAATTTGGTACCGAAATAACGAGTATTGAAGTTTGGTTAGTTAAATATATTATGAAGAAAGATGTAATGGTACAAAAGCACGCTTCGCGTATAGTGGCTTATTGTATTACTTACTAAATTATAATAATTCATTTTGCATGTACATTACCCAGAAGTCGGCCAAGTAAAATGCTGAGCTGTTGTGCACACAGTGCACTGAACATAATTAATAGATTGTCAGAAACAAAATAGCTGTCTCCTGTGCTTTTAATTGTTTTAAACACATGCTTATTTTTTAAGTTTTTCACTTTTCATTCTAAGTTGATCATTCAATTAGGTCGTCGAGAACTATAACTATCGTTTGCACTATAGTTATTCTAGAAGCGCTATAACGTTCTATAGGGGTTTTTATTCTTTATATTTGGCTTTTTTATCTCGTGCATATGACGTACACATTCTGGTGTAAGTAACGCATCCTAATGCCGCGAACGTCGACTGCAAACTGACATGATAATGTAAACTTCCAAATTCACACTACAAGTATCGTTAAGTAACAATATTTTTATAATGTTAAAATTTTAATGATAATACAGGTCACGGTAGTTTAGTATCGATTCCAATATAATAATGTTAAAAAATAACGTTAAAACTTAGTATCGATACTTTATCCGTTACCTAATGCGTCGTTCCAACCCATGCGGAGAGTTTTACAACAAATTAGAGTAGTAGGTTTCTTTCGTAGTCTTGATAACCTTGGCTATGTGATCTTTACATAATGTAAAAATATTATTTAGCTCCTCGAAAGAAAAACAAATGACGTTAATTAACGGTACTTATAGTATTCATTCGGTAACGTTACTATTTACCGATAAAATCATCAATAACGTTAAGTCAGTTTACCGGTAAAAGGCCGGCCAAGTATCGTTACCAAGCATAACGTTACCTTTGCTATTAACGTTATTTTGGTATGATGAAGTTAACGATACCTGAGTTTTAACGTTATTCAAAGGCCTGCAGGTACCCAGGGCGCTAGTGGTCAAACTGTACTGACCTCGTTCGCAGACAGTGATGACGGCTTGGTAGTAGGGCGAGGAGTACTGCGACGCGTCCCGGCGGCCCCGCGGCGTACTGCTGGCTGCCATGGTGTCGCGCTGCGTGATAGTTTGCACTCCTGCGCATCTCCCCACGCCAACTATAGTTAGCACCTAAACATTTTCAAAATCCTACTAATATTATAAATGCGAAAGTTTGTGAGTATGGATGGATGTTTGTTACTCTTTTACGCAAAAACTACTGAATGGATTTAATGAAACTTGGCATACAGATAGACCATGGCCTGATAGGATGCTTATTATACGGGTAAGGTCAACGCAGACGAAGTCGCGTTCTAAAAGATATCCTATTTCCTACTAATATTATAAATGCGAAAATAAGAAAGTTGCGCAGGAAATCCTTTATGATTAAACTATAGACCACGCGAACGAAGTCGCGGGCAACAGCTAGTATATTTCATACTTATATGAAATATACTAGTTATATATTTCATGTCAGCCTATAGCAGTCTACTGCCGGACGTAAGCCTCCCCCAAAGAGCACGATCTCCCACTTTTTTATCCGCCCACTGCCATTATAATTATTTATCTTCCACTAAAAACAAAGTTTAACTCAATAATGACTTGTCCGATTTTTATGATTTTCGATTTGTCTCCGTCCCGAATAACAGAATGACTATTAAAACATCGGAAAAATTCACGAAAAAATTCGGTATGAAGTTCGCCGGGTCAGCTAGTAATTCATAAATGAACTCGTCAGATCACATTACATTAATACATAGATTACCCACAATAGATTCCGCATACAGGGCAAGCCACGCGCACCACACATGAGTGCATTTGCACCCATGTTACCCGGCCGCTGGCATTGCCATTTAAGTAGCGTCCAGATATTAGATCTGCGCATATCGCGTATTTTTGAAGTTGAAAAAATATATTTTAGCAATTAACGTGAATCAAAATGACCACTTGTGCCGCGATATGGTGTAGAAAATCGACAAGAACATCAAATTATGAAAATTATGTCATAACATTCGCCTTTGTATATTTGTATTGACAAGCTCAGCCAACAGCTCAAGTTATAATGGCTATAATGCATTATCCCAACGAGCACGCGTTGATGTCTTTTTAAAAAGTTTCTTTCATTTATTTGCATCTTTACATTACGCTGTCTCTTTCTTTGGTAATGTTAGTGTCTTAACTAGTTCTTAAAAATATGTCAATAATTATATTATTTTGTTCGCGATTTTTGTTGAGTTGAGAGGCAGAATGCACGGAGAGATAAAAAAGACTACACCGACAAGAGCAAAGCGCTTAAATAGGATGGATGGATTTTAGATTTCCATCAATTAGGACTAATCGAAAACAAATAGATTGACGCAACCTGTTGTGTTGCTCGCTCGCTTGCTTATTAAACGCAGTTGCTCCTTGCAGGATTCAAACCCGCAAACACCATGCTTTGTAGTCTGGAGCGCGACCATAAATCCTTTCCTGTAGTTCAAACTTTCTTCAAATGTAAGATTGAGGCGATATACTAATAAGTGTTGTTAATATTGTTGTAATAACTTAATTCATATTTTAAAAACATATTAATTTGTCCTTATTTTTTAACACCTATTTTTTACAACATGTATATTGTAAATAGTAATACATAATTGACATTTGCATAAAAAATGTTTGTTTGTCACTATATTTATCGACAGTCAGTGGTCGTAATCACATGCAATGCCCCAACACTATTTGCAATAATAGGAATGGCTAATGCAAGCTTGTCCTTGAAATAGCCAATCAAAGCACCGTTGACACGCTCTCTGCAACCCGCTCTTTCCTCAAACTTTGGTAACTTTTTTTTTTTTTTAAATGCGGTTTTTATTGGGGGTAATCTATGCATTAATACTAATCCCTTTAACATATCAAAAAGAGATACAAAAGAAGTTTTATTGTTAATATGGACAAATGTCTGATTGAATGTATAATTTGTATGGCAATAGCAAACTGTAACGTCACTGTTCACCAAACTCATCAGACTTACCATTGATTAATTTCAAAATTACCGGGGTAGGCCTTAAATAAGGTGTTATTTTATAGTAAATATGACTTGAAATTATTTGTAAATGGTGTCATCATCCCAATCAAAAAAGTGCGTAAGAGTAATATCAATAGTAAACACAAATTAATAACGTTACCTCAACAAGATCCCTTGACATATTATTCACGTCTATCAAATAAGGGTAATATCCTGCGTCATTGTCCAGTAGCATCGAGTTCAAATAGCTGAATATATTTGGAGGTTCGATATTGAAGTAAGTTGGTTGAATCAACTTCTGCAATATAGCATCCGAAATCTGAGAGTTACTTTCTTCGTAGTCCAAATCATACTCAGTGGGGAAATCCAGCCAGTAATGATTGATATAGTTTTCCAACTTCAAATCTTTCGATATCTGGTACAAAAACGCTGAAAGCGGTTTTAAATCCGTCCACAAGAGAGTATTCAACTTCGTCTCTTCATACACCAAATGAAAAGCGTATAACACTTGTATTGTGTATGGGAATAGCAAGGCATTTGTGTTGAATTGAGACGGCTTTTCCATTTCGATACTGTTTCTCAGTCGGTTTATTCTTGCTGCCTTTGCGTCTCCACTTGGTATTGATTGTAAATGGAGCATGGTTGCTAGGGAATTCCCTATTGCTTTATGCAGTTTTGACTTCAGCAGATACTCCCAATCATCTTGGGAGCCGTCGCTTGATGTCCTCTGCTTTTTTGTAGCTACTTCTGTGTGTTCAGTTTCTTCGGTTTGTTTGGTTTGCGATAGCTTTTCAACGTCGTAGCCCATCAAAAAGAAAAGTAGATTAGAAAACATGGACCACTCTTGTTCTGGCGTCAGGTCTTGCGTACCAGGCGCGTTGCGAGCGCCGTACCATTTTATTATAACCTGTGATGAAAATGTTATCAGCTAGTTTGTAATATAAAGGGTAAACAAATTAATTGCATTTCTCAGTTCATCAGATTCTTATACAGGGTTTACAAAAGGACACTCCTTAGAAATATGTAATTAGCTGCTCCTATTCGACCACTTATGGTGTGAGACCAATGTCGAAATCTAAAAGAATAATACTTTCCGATACAAAATGACCCATCAATTGTAATGATTAGAACAGGGAAGTTTTTTTTATATTTGTTATGAGGGACCTATAGTTGTTATATGTTATATGTAACCAAGAGTTGTTATATTTAAGTCAGGGAGGAAGTGATATTTTTGGCTCCAAAACTGACGAAAGTTCACCGTGTATATAAAATATAAATTTTGGACAACATCACATGCATTTCTCTGATCCTATCATAAGTGGCTTAAACACTTATGTTACAGTAATCAGAAACAACAAAGGTAGCACAACACCCAGACCCGAGACAATATAGAAAAGTTGATTTTCTATATTGACCGACCGGAAATCAAACCCGGGACCTCAGAGATAGTGACACCAAGTCCGGTATGCTCGCCTCTCGGCTACGGAGGTATATAATAATATTTTTGTCATGTCATCATTCATGCTATACCTGCATAGTAATATCCTTAGGCAGTATTGCTTTCAGTGCAGTACAACACCTGGTGACTAGGGCAGAGCAGCAGATAGTGGGCAGAGAGATCCGATACATAGCTCCGGAATCGAACTGGAGGGTCATGCGCGAGCCAGCCGCGTCGCAAAGTCCACTTAGACCTGAAAGAAAGTAAAAATAAGTTTTTAGTTCATTATCCAAAGTTCCAAACCTTCTAGTGGTTGTGTTGGGACCCAAGGGCACAGTGGCGTAGTGATGTGGGAATTCATTTTGAACACAACGGTTTGCGGGTTTGATTCTCTGTTCGGGTCAATCCAATATCATGTAAAGAATTAAAAAAAAAAAAGAATTAAAAGAACTATGCACTTTGCCTGATTGTACATAAACAGTTATGTCTTGTTTGTGATAGCCTTTAATGGTTTTTGTGCAATAAAGAGCTATCTATATCTGCACCACCATGACCTTTCTCTATGGTTGTCTGGAAGAGATCGCTATTAGCGATAAGACCGCCTAAATTGTACGTTTTTCTGTAAAAGATACCATAGTGGTAAATCATACATAATGTATGATTTACCACTATGGTATCTACTATCTATCTATATATTCAAAAAAATAACTTTTCTAAACTGGCTTGACTCTAGACGTGCTAGGAGATGCCCCAGGCAAAAAACCTGCGGTATCTCGTAACACAAGGATGTTAATTCCTTGATTTAAGACCATGACCAATCTCGATCCTAAGACGCTGTTGTGGTTGTGTTCTTCTCTCTACTATACTCGGAGTCCAGGTTTGTATTGATTTATTAGGGAAACTTACTTAACTATATATACAAAACTCAGGTAAAATCTTACTGGTTAAAAATATAACTAACGAATCAAACTGTACAAATTATGACCAATAGGAAACTAGCAAGAAAGTTTTGTAGAATGCTGTCACAGCGAGCGAGAGGTCTTGGCCCTCTCACGTGGGTCGCGGATTTGTAGAGCGAGACGGCCTATCTGTGCGTCTCACGCGGAAGACGTAAGCACTCCGTTGTTATCATTGCGATGATAATGATTAATGAGTCGAGCCGATGGAGTCCCAATTGAAGCCTGGAAGAGCGACACAAGCAGGAGCTGCGTGTCACGGAGATGAATATGCTGCGGTGGATGTGCGGAGTCACGCGTAAGGACCGCGTGAGGAACTCGCGCATCCGCGGTAGCCTTCGTGTCCGTGATATTGCAGACAAACTGCAGGAGAGTCGCCTACGCTGGTACGGCCATGTTTTGCGGAAACCGGCAAGCTACGTAGGAAACAAATGTCTGGCCATGCCGCCACCGCCAGGTCCTGGCAAAAGGGGTAGACCCAAGAAATGCTGGCTTGACGTTGTGAGGGCTGACATGCGTGTCAATGATCTCACAACTAGAGACGCTTAAGACCGCGCGAAGTGGAGGAGCAAATCAAGGAAAGCGGACCCTGGGCTCCAAAGCAATGGCTTTGGACGCAACCGGGATTGACCGTATAGATGATGATGATGATGATGATAATGATTAATGAGCCCCCATAACGCTTTTAATAGCTTAATTAGACGTAACTAGCAAACATTTTTGACCATGTCATGTTTGTACATATTATAAGAGAGTGAATAAAAGAATAAGAATAAAATAATTTATTCCAAAACCACACATAGTTGTAAACATGAAAGAAAAGTAAAAAATTCAATTTTATCTTTCTCTTTTATTTTATCTTTGCAATTCTTGAAGGCAAATATGGATTTGTATAAACTTAAAACACGGGAGCACTATTACCGATTACAATAGCGAGTAGGACAGCTCTGCTACGCCTAAGTATCTTTGGCAACGCACCTTATATCTTCAACTAAATTCCAGAGTCAAATCGTAACACCGATGAACTAAGTTGTTTTAAACGAAAATTTTACGATTTTCTTACATAGAAATGTTATTATAAAACATGATTTTTTGACTGAACAAACTTTGAGGACCACGTGCAGTCCAATTTATTGATGAATATGGTTGAATTTATTGTGTAAATTTTTTTCGTAGCATCAACTAATATAGTATCCCCGTGTGGCGAAACACAGCTGATCTGTATACATTTTTACTTTATTTGAACTTTATACCTGTGATTCACACTAAAGATATTTAAATTTGAATAGCCAATTAGCCAAATGATAGCCTGTTAGTAATAATGGTTAGTTGTAAAATTAACATTACCTAAAGATTCCTTCTGCTCCAACCTCGAAGCACTAGTATGAGGCACTGGCGACAAGAGATGTAGTGCTGAGTCGTCGAAGGCCGACGCGTCGTTGCAGCGGCTAGGCAACAAGCTGCTTCGCCTCGGGAACGGCGACTGGAAGGCAGAACGCTTCGTGTACGGGGAGTCGATCAGACGGGCCAGTACTCCGCCAACGTGCACCTGAATGGAAGAAGAAAAGAAAACACATTTAATTTTGGACAAAGCAAGAAGAAAACAAAAATATTGACGTTACAGAAATAAAATTTTAAAAAAAATGTACAAAAACAATAAAAATAAACATATAGGGCATTACTACAAAAAAGATAGACGGTTTAAAAACTGCCTAAAGATTAGCCAACCAATTAAAAAGTATGGTAATATAACCGAGACATGTATGATGTGTCAATATTAAAATTGTATGGCTATTCTTTAGACATGGCTTAAACCTAGTCTATCTTTTTTGTAGTAAAGCCATTAAATTTTATTAAAACAATAACAAATACTTAAAAATAAGATGATATGGACTTCAAAGCTGGTTTTCAGCGGGCCGTAGAGGGTATGAGTTTAAAAAAACTTTTTAAATTTTTTTTAAGTCTGGTTGTGCTGGAAGACACCTATTTTATTTGTCTGGTATCTCAAATATACAAGGATGTTAATTCCTTACTTCGAGACTATGACAGTTGGTGTCGTCTGGCGTGAAAGGCATCAAACCTCTTTGACAAAATGTAAATATACTAAAGGCCGATTTATCAAACGCCAGATAACTTTTATCCGACGAATAGATGTGACGCTTTGACACATTTTCTTGAAAACTGTCAACATGTCAACTTATTCTTCAAATAAAAGTTATCTGGCTGTTGAGAAATCGGCCCTTAGTAAGTTATTTATTGTTTGTAATTTTTTTCTCTTTCGATTAACGTGTTTCATAGGTGTACACTAAAATAACGTTATTTTAGGCTATCTTAAAACTTTAGGTATACCAGGCTCCATACAAGAAAGTTTGAGGTCTTTTATTACTAATCCTAAAATAGTAAATTATTTTTATAATCGAATAACGATGTGAAATGCAGCGGCTGCAAGCGCAACCGCCCCGCGTATAACAATATTATTACACAGTTCTTGCATTACAGAAACCATTAAATGTTTAGTATACATATTTAGAATGACAAAATATTTAAGTAAACCTTAAAACTACCAACCTTGCCAACGACGCTGTTCCCAGACTGCAGAATAATGTTTCCAGATTCATCAATCAGAGCTATCATTTTCAAGTGATCCAATACCACTGCATCCTTAGCCAAAACAGAGGACACTGAGCCAACAATCAAATTACTTTTAGACGATTGTCCAAGGGAGTGAGACTTTTGCAATCTCACGATTTGCAGTCTGCTTACGCCATTCATCTTTACTAAGAAGCAAAGATACTCATGGCCGACTAAATCAGTATGCAAAAAAGTCTTCATATCAGCTGGATTGTCAATACGATCACGGCGTAACTGTTGGCTTTCAGTCCAAATATGGTCTAAGCAAATGTCAGGGTACAAAGGCAGAGACGGTGGAGTTTGCATTAAAGTATTCGCCATCATCGATGTCGATGAAGCTTGTCCTATAGACGCGTGGGGAGACATCCCTTGCTGGTGAAATATATTGGCCATTGGACTGTTCTGCCTTGATCTAGACATGGTAGGAGTACTCGGCCCTTTCTTAGATTGATAAGGACTCCCTAAACCAGTCACCCAACTAGTCGCGTTTTTTCCTATATTACTATGCATAGGGCTGCCAATATAATCACACGATTGACTGAACAATGTTGAAGTAGAATTGATGTTCGGACACATTGAAAGGCATTCATCTCGTAATGCTTTGCGAATTTTCCACAAAGAATGTGTAGCTAATTTCCAATCATATAGCAGAATAATACTAGGGTTGACGCTGACGAAAATAATCTGCAGATCCCCATCGTTGTAATACTGCAATCCTTGTGATGGCGACTTCATCAAAATTGGTGTTACTTCATCCAAAGGGTGAGATAGAGAAAAGCACGTAGGTAAAGGCACATCATGGTCATATCCAGATACCGATTCAGCTCGGAGTCTAGCACTCATGTTGAACGGGAAATTAGTTTTGGATCTGGAGAAAGTACTATTGTGAGACTCATTAAGTTTTAAAAATGACGATGGTAATATAGAATTTTGTGACATCGGTGAAGCTTGTTTCTCTAGGAGAACACCATACTTCATTGGCCAAACTTTTTTGACTTGAAAAGGTACATTGTTTATGTACTCTCGACCATCTGTTGCAAAAACTTGCATGCATTTGTTGTCCATGAGCAGGATTGCAGGCATTACTTTAGTTTGGATATGTTCCGTTGTATCCTCAATTTTAATGTTCTTTTTTTCGTCTGCTATTTGTGAATTAAGGGCATCGATAAGCATGGTGTTGTTGATGTTTACATAAAAGTTACAAAAGGCAGCGTGTTTTATGGGATTTTCTAGAGTGTAACAGCAAATAGTTTCTCTGTGTTCTGGAGCAGAGATCTTAGTTGCAGGAGTTGAAATTAGACCTAGAAGAAAAATATAAGCTTAAAAATTTAAATTTAAAGTTACAT
This sequence comes from Anania hortulata, assembly GCA_963576865.1. Classification (NCBI taxonomy): domain Eukaryota; kingdom Metazoa; phylum Arthropoda; class Insecta; order Lepidoptera; family Crambidae; genus Anania; species Anania hortulata. Next base: position 9,191,918 of record OY756400.1, read on the forward strand.
CAAAAATATACAAAAAAATTAACAGTTACTTATCTTTTTATGGGTCTGAGGGTGGGCTAACCATAAAAATAAAAACAGTTTTGTGACACTCATGCACAGCTTTGTGACAGATCTTTAACTGTCAAAAATTTACAAAACAAGTTACTGATAGGTACAAAAGAGAGGAAAAGAAAAATTAAGGTAAAATAGATCAATGTGGATAATGTGAGATGGCATGATGAAAAATATAGGGAAGCAAATTATAAGGGTGTAGCAAACTGGCCAGAAATTTTAGTAGAGGCTTACGTTGCAAAGTTTTTTAAAGACTAAAGAGTGCTATAGTTGCAATAAAATAATGCAATAAGTAAATATATAATTTACTATATTTTCATAGGTATTTTTATAGAAAGGAAATAAAGGCTTATATTATTGTTATGCATGGTTCAGGTTGTGCTTTAGAAGTTTAGTTCAAAACATTTAAAATAAAAGCACCCACTTGGCTGGCATAAGGTGAGCATAGCGTTGAAGTTCTGAATCATATTTTATTAATAAAAGGGTCACAATTCTCACCTTTAGACCATACTGCAGTGCAGCCTTTCAGGTACAATTCTTCTTCATACGAACAATCTGTTTTAGGATTCAACGGTTTTTTCTTAGGACTTTTATTTTGTGCACTGTTAAGGTTGAATTTTTTTGACATATTACTGGAACTATTTGCACTGCCTCCTCTCGATGTTCCAGCAGAGTTGACACACTCAGTTTCCATTTTCTTGACACCGCTCAGTAATTCTGATTTGATTGAAATATTGAAGTCAGTTTTGAGGCGGCTTGGCGGTCGAAATGACTCAGAGTTGTAATCATACTTAGGATCTTTTTGAGTCTGTAATGGTTCATCTTCAATTTCTAGAAAACATTATAATAATTGTTTTAGTGTGAGGTTACAAATAAAATAAACAAAAATAACATATAAATATTTTAGGATTCTTTGTTTAAAAAACTTTCATTATCTGTTGCATAATAATATGTACCTATCACCAATGTACATCACATACAAAAATCAAGATTTCATGAAATTCAGTGGGACTCCCTGCTACTGCGGAGATGCATACACCTCTATTTAAAATAAAATAAATAAATTATAAACAAATCTAAATATCTATGTTACTAACCCTACCATGTAAGTAAATTGTTACTTATCCTTCATAAGTACCTACTTGGTTTGAAATAAAAATATATTTGATTTAATTCAGTTTAATTACCATTGTTGCCTCTGTAGTAAACTTCCCTAATACACCACCACTCGTGTTCATCAGCTTCCTTTGCTTCAAGTAAACTCTCATCTTTGATTGCAAAGTTGGTCAACTTGTACAATAGTGAGTTCTCCGAGGCTGATATGTTGTGCCCTTTCCCATAGATTTGGCCTGGATGCTTGGCTATCACTGTTCTGCCATGTGGCACAAACTCCTGTAAAAGTTAAATCAATCACTTATATGTTATAAATATATTGTGGGTTGCCTCTCTATCCCATAATAATTTATAAGACTGGTTGATGACACATTAGTGCATTTATCCCGACTTTTTTAGTATTACTGACACATTAATAAGCAATTCATTTCTTGAACTCATTTACGTTCTAACTCACGAAGTTGTTGATAGTTTTATGTTCTGATCATAGAAATAATTGAAAAAAACACAAATTTAAACATACCAAAGGTTCCGAGGCAGCAATCATTGTATTTTCATCCAGATTTGAAACGATTTAATTTTATCACTGGGTCATAAGATAATCATGCAATATTTCTTTTGCGGATTAGGCTATGATTTACACGATTTACAATACAAATAAAATTTGCGACATTCGCAAACAAAAATACAATTTCGAGTCGACTAAATGTCATTCATTGCATTGATAGTTTGATTTTGACAATTCGGTAAGCAAGCACTAAGGTTGTTTAGGTGTCATTTGAAAAAAATATCGATTTATCTGTATCAAAAATCGACCTGTTCATCTATTATTTTAGAGTTTCTATTTTATTGATTTAAAAAAATATATTATGACACATAAAGCAAATTTATTTATTTAAACAAATACCTAAGGCTATTGTGACAGAGATATAAAACCTTTAGCCCTCACATCGATTGTACAGACATTCTGGCATTTTAGGTTAGTTTTTAAGAAATCGACTTGTTACAAGACAACCGCACTTAAACCGCCAAAATAAGTGAGCCAGACCATTAGGACCATTAGGACAGCATAATTATGTAATAGTTACAAACACCAGGCATTACCACTTAGTTATACCTCAGGTATGAAAATTTACTTTTAATTCATTGGCACGGACGACCACATGTACATAATTTGATGCTGTTTTTCTGTTTATTTTGATTTGTCATTAGGTATTAATTTCTTTGGACCTTAACGCCTCATTGGGAGCTTTAAGTAGGGTGTTTTTTCCGGTTCCAAACCCTTAAGTAGGAAGGAAAGTGTTTTTTTAAATTTTGTGATTCAAGACAGGTCACTGCACTCGCAACAATTTACACAAAAAATAAAACAATTCTTATCTAGTAAATGTTACTATAGCATAGCATAAATGAATATTTCATCGATAATAAATACATAGGTTATACCAAATAACTCAATTTTAATTATATTGTATTTTTATAATTAAAAAAATGTCAATAACACATAGATGAAAGCGCTTCCTCTCTCCTAGCCCGCAAGTTGCGTGCCCAACAGGGTCCTTAACACTGGTTCTCTAATTTGTAGCATCTAATGTACATTATGGTTTTGCAATAAATTATTGAGTATTGACATTGCCGTCTGGCGATAATTCAATGTTGTATGCTATTGACATGAAATCAAATCATAATAGTTACTTAAGTGTTTTTAGGATATTTTTAATAAAGATTTTTAAGTTATACATCATTATCAGTGATCGGAATAGGTAGAGTGATTTAGGGTCAATAACCTCAAACGCTGATATTAATATGGACAAACCTTCGGGATTTCGGGATTTCGAAACTATTGGGTTTTAATTCTCCGGGATTTCGGCGATTTCGACATTATTCAGGCTTTAATTTTATGTGGTGTCCATTGTTTACCTTTGCATGCATTTGTCTGTACGATCAACAACAAAAATCGTATTACATTTTGTTTGAGCATCCTGCCTGAGACGAACATTTTTTTAATTTAAAAATTGTTTTATTTTACCTACATGAAAAATGCAGTAGGATATCTCTTTGGGGTGTTAAATATTAGAAGAAGTACCAGCTTTATTTTAAACATTTGTTTTACATAGATATTCTTATTTGAAAGTTCAGTAAGTTTGAGTAAAATGTACTGAACATTGGCCTATACTGACGTCAAAGACTGGATACCTGTGATGTCATAAATCTTCGGTGCATAATGCGGGGAGCGAGTCTTTGTGCGTGCCGCACTTGATAATGCCGGACGACCAATCAGAACCAAGTATCGACGGTTGACTTGACTCATTCATTTGTTATCGAAACGGGTCCCGGGTTCAATCCACCGGGGTCAAAAGTATTTACTTGGAGTTTTCTGTAAAGAAATTTTCAGCAACAGCACCGAATCTCGGAGCTGGCTGTGTTTGATATCCGTGCTTTGGTAAGCACGTAAAGCTATTTAGCTTTAGCTAGATAGCTTTACGTGCATTCTAAAGCTAAGTCTAAATATAGGTTTTCGTTAACCAGTTTTTTTTATTTCTCAAACAAATAGCAAAATAAGTACTACTTAAAAGTGCTTTGCTAGCGTAACCTCTAATTTCAAATACAATGGCTACTAAATCACGACCTAAATAATATTTAATGAAATCCCGAAATCCCGAAATTTTTCGATAACAGTTCATTAAAAAGGCTTGTCCATATTATGACCGCATTACGCAAGTACAACAAATCACTCTACCTATTCCGATCACTGATCATTATCATCATTTCAGCCATGACTTTCAGATTGGCCGGTTGAAAGCGGCCTGCATCTTGCGGCTTCCTGCAACCTTTACAAGGTCGTCTGTCCTCCTTGTGGATGGACGTCCTACGCTGCGCTTGCCGGTACGTGGTCTCCATTCCAGAACCTTTCTGCCCCATCAGCTGTCAGTTCTATGTGTTATGTGCCCCGCCTACTGCCACTTCAGCTTGTTAATCCGTAGGGTTATGTCAGCGACTTTTGTTCGTTTACGGATCTCCTCATTTCTGATTAGATCTCGCAAAGAAACACCGAGCATAGCCCTTTTCATTGCACGCTGTGAGACCTGCGAGCTTTCTTATAAGGCCTAGTGAAATGACACGTTTCAGTTCCATATGACATCACTGGTAACACACACTGGTTGCAGACTTTCGTCTTTAGGCACTGAGGTATTTTGAACGAGAAGACGTTGCGTAGTTTTCCGAACAGTGCCCAGCCGAGTTGGATTCGACGATTGACCTCCTTTTCAAAATTGGACCTACCTAACTGGATTATTTATGTTATTTAGTTGAGTTCAGACCAATTTAATATACTGCCTAGTTAGATTATGATCGTAGCCCGAATCAACCCTAAAATTATCCAGGGTGATAAAAAATTAAATGTCTTTGCCATCCTGCGGTCTTTTTGGATGACATCTCTCTTCTCAATCGTTCCCCCATTGCTGAGGATCGTGACTCCTTAGACGCTTCATTGTCTGCCGCCAACCGATACGGTCCGTTGCCTGGTGAAGGGCGGCGTTGACTGGTAGCTCCAGCTGTTCGGAAATCTGGTCCGACTATCTCTTCGGGCTGCGGCCTCTGGGTCTTTTGCCTTCCATTTTGCCTGTCACTACCAGCTTTTCCAGGTTGTTGGCCTCTCTTCGTGCGATATGGCCAAAATAGCTTACAACTCGGTGAAGGCAAATCGAGGACAGACGTTGAGCATTTTCAATTTTCAGTTCCTTGAGGACCGATACGTTTGTACGGAACGCTGTCCAAGGAATCCTTAGCAGGCGGCGCCAACACCACATTTCGAACGCGTCGATCCTCTGCCTGTCAGCGGCTTTGATCGTCCAGGTCTAAGCCCCGTAGAGAAATATGGAGAAGACGAGAGTGCGAACGAGGCGGGTTTTAGTCCGGTTTGAGATGTTTCTGTCTTTCCATATTTTGCCGAGCTGGGTCATCGCTGTCTTGGCCATGCCGATTCGTCTGCGTATTTCTGGTTCGCAAGTGCCCTTGTTCGTAATCACCGAGCCGAGGTACTGGAAACGTTCCACGGTTTCGAACTCTTGAGGGATATCAGTGCGCTGTGCAGTACCAAAACGGTCGACTATCATCACTTTTGTCTTTTTCTGGATGACATCACAATATATTTTTATCAAAATAAACATAATACTTAATTATGTTATATTTTATTAAGTATAATTGGTAAGTATTTATTTTTGTAATCTCTTTCAATAATATTTAGGAACTTTCGTCAGAAACAGCTGAGAGGATCTAATTATTTATGACTGCAGCCACTAATACGTTAAAATAAAAATGGTAAATAAACAATTCTTGTTTAATACTTCCGCGATACACAAGACCAATACCCACCATTGTGTTTCAGAGATAAACGATTGTTTTAATTTAGCCGGTATGACCAATACAACAGGTTATAAGTTAAAGTAGAATTATTCGTCTTAATAACAAACAATTTTCTTTTTCCGTACATTATCGATCGCGATCATTGTTCTCTATAAATTACGGTTTTTATCGATATTTTTGCACCTGCCCATCCTTACTTGCATATTATTTTCTTTTGACAGACACTGACAGTCAGTCATGTCAGTGTTGACAAATGACGGAACCAAACCCTGTCTGTGCTGCCACCTTAGCCCTTTTGAGGCTAGATCTAGGCACTTTTTACTTTAAGTGTTTTTTGTGTTTAGCCCGAAAAGAACTATCTAGCCCTTTTCATTTTGTTAAAAATATTGCACCAAAATCTGAAAATTGCGCCATGCTAACATCGCGATAGTATCGAACTTTCGCGATTTTGATTGTTTTTGGTATTTTTTGTTAAATTTTGCAATGTTTTTTTTGTTGATAACATAGTAAAATAATTATGTTAAAATTTTAAATCTTCGAGGATTCAGATAAGAACTTTGATTTTTAATTTTTTTTTGGTATTTTCTGTAAGATTTTGTTAATGTTTTTTGTTGTTAACAGATTAATAATTATGTTTTAAATTTTAAATCTGTTTAATTTTAATTGGTCTGTAGCTAAATGATTCCTTTAAAAATTTGAACCGGATTGTTTAATTTTAGTTTGCTAAATAACAAAATAAAATTTATATTATTATTTATTTATATGTTATTGTAATTCAAATTAAAAAAGAAATAAATAATTGAAATTATTAGTAAAGGTGTTTTTAAGCCTTTTTTTACAGCAAGTCTTTTCTTCGTAATTTGTGCTCCAAATATTGTGCATCTTTGCGAATTTTTACTTTAAGTATTTGTTTTATTTTAATTTCCATTGTCTATAACTATAATAATATTATTTAAGTATCTCTTGTCAGTTATCAACTTATCACACATTTTAGCGAATAAATCTTGCGAAACGCATAAGATACGCAAGGGTAATTAATTATCTGTTTTACCTACTTACAGATAGTACGTTGACGTGCCTTCAAATACTATGCGGGTTTTTATTAGGATCCTAGTCCACTGAAAATTAATGTTCTAACCTACACATATTAAGCATAGGTAAGTATCTTTGATGCCTCTAAGACATTATTGATGAAATTACGGCATCATGGTGAATCTTTTGATTTAGGTAATTGTTAAGTCCTAAGTACCTCACAGATAGAATGCAAAAAGTTAATGTCAATGTAACTGACTCTTTTGGAGTTCCTTTTACGTATAAGTTGTCATATGGTCTAATGATATTGAATTGAATCAATCTTTGTGTTGCATTATAGAGCCGTACATACGTGCAATATAATTACTTACATAGGTACCTCGTGACTCTCTGAGGGAGATTCTTAAAGATGTGTATTAAAATACCTATTTATGTTAGTACCTACTAACAGTAGCCTCACAAAACTTTATTTCAAAGATTTTTGAGATATGTATGTGTGCTAGACTAATGGACTATTGTTTAGACTTCAATGTTTTAAATAAAAACCAATATGGCTTTAAAAATAAAAAATCGACTACTCTCGCTATGTTTGCCCTAATAAAGGAGGTTTTGAAAAGTGTAGATTCAAAGAAGCTGACTACTGTTTTATTTTTGGATATGACAAAGGCATTTGACCTAGTAAACCATGACATTTTGATAAATAAATTGGAAAGAATAGGAATAAGGGGAGTTACACGTCAATGGTTTGAGTCTTATCTTCGAGACAGACAACAATCAGTTATAATATCAAAAACTGTAAGCAGCAATATTAGAAAGGCATATCTGTAATAGATTTGGTGTACCACAAGGAAGTGTGCTTGGGCCACTGCTATTTATAATTTATATAAATGACATAATACAAGTAACACGACATAAAACCATTTTATTTGCGGATGATTTATCTATTGTTGTATCGAGTGCAATAAAGGAAGGTTTGACGAAGCATGAGGCTGAGATTAATAATATACAATTTGACATTATCGCATGGCTTGACATATATGGCATACCACCCTGGCAGACATGTAAAACGCTCTTTAAAGAGCTTCAAATATTAACACTACCAAGCCTTTACATTTTTGAAGTATGTAAATTTGTAAAAAATAATCTTGACCTTTTTTATACGGCTCGTGATGTATATCCTAGAAACACCAGAAATCCTGATAGACTTGTTTTAAATTATGTACTAAGGACTGCATTATACAAGAAAAACTGTTTAAATATGTGTGTAAAAGTATATAATAAGATACCAGAATATATGAAAAATCGGAGACCTCGTCTATTTCAAACAAGATTGCATGCATGGCTTTTGGACAAAAATTTTTATAGCGTTAAGGAATTAATTAATTGAATAATTTTGCCATTTTTTATTTTATTTATTGTACTTACCAATCTTGACATTTTAATACAATTTATCTTTTAATTTGTGACATTTATAAATATTTTACATGCCATTCAATGGCGAAACATGCTGGATTTTTGTATTTTTATAATATCTTTATGTACCATGTTTGCATGTAAATAAATGAATTTGAATTTGAATTTAAATATTACTTATGTATAAAAAAAAATTAAAACCACAACTACAGGCCCTTGTTAAACTACGCTATCTATAAGTTCAAAATTCACGTTTAAAGTCCTTATGAAAAAAAGATAATGTTATAAAGTAGACAATTAATTAAACGACAAGAAAGGACATAATATAACCTGTTTAGCTCACCTACTACATGTCTTATAACTGTACTTATTTCCTGTAAAAAAGGCTGATAAAGGTGACTGTTAGGTAGTGAGTTTGTTGCAACGTTTCTTCTCATCACCAGCCGATATGTACTCCCGAAGCGGTGGTAGGGCAACGCAATATTTTTGGGACGTGTTTAAGTGCTCGGAAGCTTGATTAATATAACTATTACTGTTTACTAGCAATCCGCTCCGGTTATGATATTAAAATAACAAAAACTTAATATTTTATAATTTTGTATAACTATAACATTAATTTGTCTAACTAAATAACAGTAGTACGTCACTGATCAAATGAAAAAAGGAATTTTTGTCAAACAAACGAAATAAATTACTATTTTTCTGTGTTCCTGTATGTAGTATAGGTATAGTTTGTATGTGCTCCTAGACCCCAGCTTATGTACTAATAAGGAGAGAGTGCCGTGTGGGGACGGCCGTAAAGAATACACTTCCCCACCGCCAACAGTAGGCGTGTCGTAAGAGGCGACTAATTCCTGTAGCACAAACGGGCAGGTCAGCGTCTGCGTACAAAATCTTATAAAAAAAACTGCGCTCGCCAACCCGCCTGCCAACCGTGGCGAGTATTGGCAATCCTTCCCCGATGAAAGGTCATTGGGGTAGGCCTATGTTCAGCAGTGGACTTTCTATGGCTGAAATTAATGATGAATGAGAGAGACTAGAGAGCTGACGACCTCCGTTAGCTGAGAGTTTCCGGGCTCAATTCCCGATAGGGCTAATTCAGAAAACGATCTTTTCTATACTGGTTCGAGTCTAGGTGGGAGGTTGCCCCTAGCAAAAAACCATTGTCTGGTATTTCGTAACACAAGAGGTAAATCCTTACTTTTGAGACCATGATATGATCATTAGTTAGTTGTCTGTCTGGCAATATACTTAATACTGTACCTACCGTACAGGTTACCTGTTACAGAAAAGGTAAAAGAAAACCGTATAATTTGCTTGGTACGGACATGTGATGAGAAGGGAGCAGAGGGGCACTTAACAAGGAAAGAGATAGGGATGAGTGTTGATAGGCAGAGGACGACCTAATAAGAGATAAATGTTTGTGTCAGAGGAGTGATTAGATTGAGAGGGAAGTGAATGACTCGATGACGAGTGACCGGATTGCATAGAGAAGAAAACATACCGCACCGACACCTGATGACCTGGGAACAGTGAATGATGATGATGATGATACGGGTTACAGGGTGACGGGTTCAAATCGCTTTTAACAGGACGAGAAAATTTTATCGTATCGTATTTTATTGTATCAATGGGCCAGGCCACAGTCGCAACAAGAAAAAAAAAATTATCGAGTAAAGGACTATTTTCTATGGAAAGTTAAACATTTTTCTCCTGATTTCGATATACTTGGGTGCATAGTAAAAGTAGATAATTTTAACGGGTAGAGCATTCTGTTTAAGCGATTCCCTCGTCAAACCAGTCCTTACTAAAAACCTAACAGGGGTAACTGATTAATGAAGAAATTCCCCCAATGATAATGAAAGAATGATAATGATAATCAAAATCAGTGGCGTGCCATCATAAATACGTCGTTTAGAAGGACTCGGTAAGTGTGAGGTGCTTCTAACTTACTGGCGGCAGCGGTTTGGTAGTGATTACCAAAGTTAGGCCACCTAAGGTTGTGATTGGATGGGTGACCATTCCAATCATAGAGGAAAGTAACCAAATATGGAATACCATTTTGTTTTTGTATTATATAAAAAAAAGTTATTGTAAATCAAAAACTTTTATTATTATTTATTGTCAGTCATATATTTGCGCTTAACTTATTAACAGTCTTGTTTTATATATATCAATTTAAAACATATAATTTCCCTAAAAACAAAATCAACATAAAGGTACCTAATTATGGAATAGGTACCCAAATATGGACTACTATAAAACTATGAGTAACAAGCCTTTACTTTTATGAGATCCAACAGGAACTTTGGTCAGTTTTAAGATGGTACTCAAATTACTTGCAAAAATCACATATCTAGAGTTCGATTCTGCACCTGCGCAAACACGAGGCATTTTATCCACGTTTTTCCTCGAGTATCTTGAGAAAACACGTTGTAACATAGAATCTTCTGAGTCAGGAGCTTCCTGTCCTATGACGGCATCAGGCTCACTGTCCGTGTCAAACTGTATTTCTTCTTCATCGTCTGAATCACTATTCTTAGACTTGGTTTACTCTTTTTGCTGTTTTCTTTTAGTTTAATTTTTCTTTTTTTTCTGGCACTGGACTGATGTCATAGGGCGAGACCATATTTAGAGTACTTCGAGCAAGCCTGGAAGTTGATGGTTCTAGATCAATCTAGATCTAGATCAATCATTTTCTGTTACTTGTCTTGGTGTGAAGGAAATATAGAATAGTCCATATTTAGATCCCAGGGACTGTCCATATTCGGAAATTTCAAAGTAATCATAACGTATATCAGATTTTTTTGTTAAACACAATCAGACAAGAAAAAACCTCTAAAACAATCAAACAAACATGTAATAAATGTATAGTCAAAATATACAATACAATTTCCAATCACGTTTTGAGAAATTACTTTGTTTTTACGTACCTTAAAACCTTTTTGCACAGCGCCAAAACAAAACACGCTTACCGCGACCAAAACGGTCGCCCGACTGACAAATCGAAACCTGTACGCAAGTATAATGATGGAAAGAGAGTCTTTTGCAACTAGGAGTATTCGTTTTCGAGAAATGGCGGTATTCCATTTTAGGGATACTATTCCATATTTGGTTACTTTCCTTAAGTGACATTTATCACAAGCATTTCCGTGCTTAGGAAGGCACGTTAAAAGTTGGTCCCGGCTAATATCGCTTGACATTAGTCGTGAAGCGTTGTCAGATACCATAGGATGATTATATTTAAGCATGCTTTATGAAGTGTACAAACAGAAAGACGCGGATAGCGATTTAGTTTTATACCAACTATTTAGAGAATAAATGAGATTAGAGTAGAGATGGGTTTAACAATCGTATTTATACTTGACTTAGGGAACTAATAACTACTTACACTCGAAAAACTACTCACACTACAACAAAGAATTCGGGTCACATCCTTACTATGTAAGAATCTTTAGAAAAAACTAAAATATATAGCCAAACAAGTGCATCTCTGCAAGAGACAAAGAAGATAATATTCATCAAGTGCACTGCATTACATCAGCCTCTCATTGGGTAAAGGTCGAGCCGTCGAGGAAAATGCATAGCATGCAATCAAGACACGTTATTATGACTAAAGTGTACTGAAATTGAGCTCAATTTCACATAAAAATCATGGAATACGCTCATGAAGTAAGGACCTTGTTCCACTGATGTTACAATATTGCAACACTGTCCTGGAGAAAGATAGAACATGTCAACACTTAATTGGTGCCATTTTGTAATGTAAAAGTTACTTAGTCAGTATTGTCAATTAAGAATTTTAGTTCAAGATATAGTAAATACTTACTTCTACGCACCACCTACGACTGATTCATTGATTGCTTTTATTCATGAATTTTGTTAAGAAAGATGACGATGTTATTGTACAGGGTAATTTGTAAAGAGAGTTGGTATGGAGCAGTAATATTTTTTTTTTAGATTTCAAAGTTGGTCCTATAGAAAAAGTTGTTATATTTTAGCAACACAAACAGCCCCTCGGAGGTTGTTGACGTTTTACAAATAACCCTGCAAAGATACATAGGCAGGCGTAACAGACTTTTAATCGTTACGTAGTTTTTATTTTAAGATAGTGTATTACTTCTAGTCGAATACTTTTATATGTTCTTTAGTTCAGTTCACATTCAGTCCGTGTATAATAAAATCTTGTATAACAGAAAAACCACAGAGTTTTACCTTATTGTTATTAGACTGGCTTCAGTGGATTAGCAGCTTTAATGCATCTCAGCCCCTCAGGTCCCATCTGCGCTGTGCTAGATTATATGTATATTACCTAGTTGGTAATGTTAAATTACTTCAGTCCTTCGCAGATACAGTGATAACATGGACAAAATAACGCTGAAAGTGAACGGGGAGGAATATTCAGGTTTGTACTTATAGTAGAAATATTTAATTTTAATAGAAAAAAACTATAGAACTAGAGTAAGTCAAGGTGTAACTTTTTGGAACTAGCATTTTTTCGTAGCTTTTTATTTTTTATAATTTTTTAAATAAATTATCTAGCGCCCATCTTTCATGTGCCCAAACTAAGCATAGCTGACTTTAGCGACTTAGGTACATAATCATACTTAATACTTTTATACACATCTATGATTTAGGCTTAGACTATAAGAACAGTCTATGGATTTAGGTACAAAATTAAAATAAATTACTGATTCTGAGTCACTTCTAAAGATTTGGCACCCCTATGCAATGTAACCCTGTATATACCTACCTTTATTGAGGTCTGTTTATCTAATGGGCAACGAGAACGTTGACATTCTACCAGCGGAAAATAAATGTACAAACATTAAGGAATTGATGATAATGAGAAAAAATCAGATACACATGCAGATTACTGTTCTATTCTAGTGTTGAGCAGCGAGGTGAGCTCTGACATGATGTTGGTGGATTACTTACGGAACTGCTTAGAGTTGAGAGGCACAAAGTACATGTGCCGTGAGGGTGGCTGCGGTGCTTGTATAGTCTCTGCTGTCAAAGCCCCGGGGGAAGAACCGGTCGCTGTTAACTCTGTAAGGATATTATATAGAAGTCTTCTATTACTTTTCATATTTAGCACTCTTGCAAATTAACATTTAAATAATCATTTATGGGTCACGCAAAAAGACCCTTATACAGGGTCGGATAAAGACACACTTAACATGTCAGTCATGTGTATAAAATGTCAGTTTACCGGGGATAGTTCTTAGCAATGAGTGATGTAGATCTGATCAGCCGTTCCGCAGATTATCAGCAATTATTAAAAGTAATTCTAATGATATTAGAGCCGCAGTAATTATAATTACGTGTTATAAAATTAACACCGAACTCACTTGTACCACAGAATAAATAATATAATAGGTATGGTATGTAAAACACGATATGATATGATATAGCGAAATAACGACACCAACTGTAAAAATGTGATAGATATAGCCGCCATTTTGTTTTTTTATCGAAACAGCGATCATAATACGTGACGTCACCGGCACGGCGATTCAACATGGCGGCCATATCTGTCATATTTTTACAGTTGGTGTCAATATATCGCTATATCATATCGTGTTTTGGTGCTCATGCAAGTTAGGCAGACTGTTTTTGTTACTAAGGTTTTGTTTAGTGTACAGTCATCAACAACAAAAGCAAAGTTAATTTTCCACTTCAAATAAAATAAGAGAGCGTGTACTATGAATTGTGGAAACTTGACATTTTGTACTAGATCGATGAGCCCTTGACTGTACCTACTTATATATAAATCTTTAAATATAAAAATGAATCTCTATTTCCCTTGGAAATTCCCGCATCACGCGTGAACAGATGGAACAATTTCACTAATTCTTTTTTTGTTGTGTTAATTATTGTCAGGAGAAGGTTCTTATGAAAGAAAAAATTGAGAAAGTTGCGCAGAGATGCCTTTATGAATAAACTAAAGATCACGCGAACGAAGTCGCGGGCAACAGCTAGTAATAATTTAAATATTGGACAACATACATTGCTCTGATGATATGGTAATTAGCCAAAGCACTTGTGTTACAGAAATCAGAAACAACGACGGTACAACAACACCCAGACCCGAGACAATATAGAAAAGTTTTTTTTTTCTACATTAATCGAATTCGGGAACTCAGAGATACCGAAGAAAGTCATGGACATCACTCGACTACAGAGGTCTTACTTAAAAGTAAAGTACCTACCTATCTCTATGTAGATAACCATTGTAACAACATATATTATAGGTACATCATAGTGAATAACTTTTGTGCTATGACTTGTAAAAATATGCATATAATTTTTAATTATTCTATACAAATTCAATCGGCTGTTTAGTAATTTTGTATAGAAATTCGATAAATTTTCATGCAAAGTTGCAAATGTCATAGGACAAAAGTTGTTCCCCATGATGTATAGAATATACTATGGTTACAAGTTTATTCTTGAGTTATGGGGCATCCTGTATACGTCTCACTTTTTTAATAATCTCTATAAACATTGGTGAAATTGGTTTTCAACCTGTATATTCTAGTGTCTTGTATCGCTCCCTTCATGTCAAAATTGGGAGATCATAACTATAGAGAAAGTGGGTAACCGGCTCGATGGCTACCACGCAATCCAGAAGGTCCTTGCTAAAAAAAATGGCACACAGTGTGGCTACTGCACTCCTGGCTGGGTCATGGCTATGTACAGGTAAATTAGCTACGTCAATAAATAATATACATAATTATCATTCATACGTATGCGGGTCACATACTTACATAATCATAGTAGAAGCATCAATCTGTTGATGTGTATTGTATATTCTCTGATTTTATTGAAATGGTCGTAGAGCCTAAACTTTTTTAAATGATTTGTAAAAGGAACAAAAATTAAGCAAAGGTACGACGTAGCGTAGCGTATTATTCCTGTTCTGTGGGTACGACAGTTATGATGTTTCAGTATCAACACCAACACCAGCAACACGCCACGCCACGCGGCAATTTCCCTATATTCGAGCGTGCTCTCTCAAGAAAGTGATATTATGTCTTTATAGGTCCTCCACCCCACCTTAGATTTATGACACATACATATGTAATCCGCGCGCAAAATTTGAAGCAACTAAATTGGAGCCACAGAGAGCTCCCTACGCCTGACAGTTCCTTAGTTTTAATGTTAATCCGTTCCGAACGCATGACGATCTAGATGTAGGCATTGTGTTTATCGAATTTTCCCCGGTTTTGGGGAAAACTAATATTTTATTTATAGTGGGTGCCGGTGTTTATGTAAACGTTTGCAAACAAATCTGTTTTCTTGCTTCAATTTTGTTATCGCCGTTGGTACCGAACTATCATTATATGTGTCATTATTCAAAGTCCTCAACTTATTTCCTTCTAATTCTTCCTTATTCTCCTCCCTTTTTCTAATAAAGTCTTGTTGTAATGCGCCTCATTGTTTGAGGTCAAACTATTCATCGAAAAAACAAAACATATTATTAAAAAGTTTAATACTCGATGAGTATGTTAAGTTGATGAGGAATAATTCTTAGTATTCTTATTAACAATGAAGTTGAGATGAGGCTTAAATGTTCAATAGTGGGTTCAAGGATATTCTTTTGTTTACAGTCTTATAAAGAGCAAAAATGACCTTTCAATGCTTGACATCGAACAATCTTTTGGTAGCAACATCTGCAGATGCACCGGCTATAGGCCAATCTTAGAAGCGTTCAAACAATTCGCCAAGGACGCCCCGTCCTGCAGTCAAATCTTTGATATTGAAGATTTACGTTTATGTAAAGATAAAAAAGGTTGCGTGAAGAAATGTAATGATAGAGATTGGAGTCATGTCACAGAAGAAGAATCTTTAGCTAACTCAAAAATAGAAACAACCCTTAAAGATGGAAAAGTATGGTATAGTGTGGAGACTGTCGGCGATATTTTCGAAATATTAGAATTAGAAGGTAGTGATTCTTATATGCTTGTTGCGGGGAATACAGCAAAAGGTAAACAAGATACATATGCATCATTACTAAAAATGTTAAAGCTAATAATATGAATTTTTAAGCAAAGGTATTTTCTTTTGTAGGAGTATATCCCATTGAAGATTATCCACATGTTTTAATAGATATTAATAAAGTAGTGGAGTTAAAAGGCTACGTGATGGATCAGAATCTTGTTATTGGTGCTGCTACAACACTAAACGACATGATGAATATTTTTCAGACTTTGGCTAACGAAGAATACTTTAGTTACTTGCAAAAATTAAATGAACACATGAATTTGGTTGCCAATGTTCCAGTTAAAAATGTAAGAAATATTTTCATTCCTAAATTAGGTACAGTCTGTAGTTGATAATTATAAATACATACACATACATGTAGGTTGTTAGGTAGAACGATGACCATTCTTCTTTAGGTTGTTTAGTACGACATAAAATATACGAGAAGGGTGATGATCTTTCATAATTGTAGCAGTTTTACTCTGATACTCTGATGTAGCATTCCTAATTAATGTTTTTTTCCTAATTTGTAAATAAAAAGTAGTCTCCTTTTACTAAGATTTTCTATCTGCATTATCTAGAGTTCTCCTCCATTGACCAGTGTAAAAAACTCTAACACAAAATATCCGTTTTTAGTGCCCATTAAATTGGATTCTTGAATTTTGTTTATACATATTTTTTTGGAATATTTTCAGTTAGGAACAATTGGAGGTAATCTTATGATTAAGAACCGGCAAAATAATTTTCCATCTGATATTTTTTTACTATTTGAGACTGTTGGGGCTATGCTAACCATATGTAAGTATAGATTTACTTGTAAACAATTCTTAACAATTGAAAAATAATAAAGTTATTGTTATTATTTTCAGTGAATCCTCAAGGGAACAAAGAAATATTAACAATGCAACAGTTCTTAGAAACGAATATGAAAAAGAAAGTTTTATTCAATGTAATGCTACCGCCTTTAAATAACGAATACAACATTGTTACATACAAAGTTAGTGAATTAATATGGATTGTTTTTCAGCCCATATCGTTATAAAAATAGCTTTAGTTATTTATAAACTTCGTTATTGGAGTGAATGCCTTTTTACACAACTGTACAACACAACGACTGTATTTCAGATAATGCCCCGCGCGCAAAATGCCCATGCTATTGTGAACGCAGGATTTATGTACAAACTTCACAAGGGAGATAGCAAAGTTTTAGATGCCAGAATAGTCTATGGTGGCCTGTCTCCATCATTTACCAGAGCAAACAAAACTGAAACGGTGTTAAAAGGGAAGTTTTTATTCACAAACGAAGCTTTGCAATCAACGATTCCAGTTTTAGATGACGAGTTAATAGTCGACGAGAATCCACCTGAACCTTCAGCTAGGTACAGAAAGCAGTTAGCTCTGGGGTTGTTTTATAAAGTAGGTTATGCCGTTTTATTTTGATATGATGTGCCTAAAACACTTAACTAAGCTTTCATAGCAAAGTAATAATTTATCAGGAAAATTGACGATCTTCCAAGTACAGGGCATTAGCAGTCCACTAGTTTCCATATAACTTGTAAACATTCATAAAACTTATCATTTAGTAAACGAGTTGTTTGTCATGGGAAAAAAGCGATGTATGTAAATTATTTTCCACTTTGTGTTATCCCAATTTTATTGACATTCAGATTACACATACAAAATTTCAAATAGGTACAGGTCAAATTCGACTTCCAAGATAAACATAATTAGTTCTCACAAGTAAAACTAATAAAAGATGTGTTAAAAAAGAAAACTTTTTACCAATCTTTACATTTATCGCTTAAACTAATTAATTCTAAACCATTTCCAGAGTTTACTGTCTTTATGCCCAGCCGATAAACTAGAACCTCGTTATCGTTCGGGGGCAATCGATCTAAACAAAACTAGACCAGTCTCTAAAGCCAGCCAAGAATATTCTTCAGACCGAAAGTTGTATCCTTTGAACCAACCCGTTCAAAAAGTGGAAGCACTGGTAAGATGGCATCAAATGTAGGCAATTTTTTAATATATTAGTAATAAAGACTAGTACTCGTAAGTTATAAATCATGAATAGAGTTTCAGAGTTTAAACAATTTAAGAGGGACCAAAACAAAGAACATAAGCGTTTTTTTAACCTTTTATCAATAGAGATAAAATCGTACATTTAAAGATTTAAGATAATAGCATAGTATAGGTACAGAGTATACCTTAATTAGTGGCCCGCAAGTTGTGGAGCTCAAAAGCTATTGTTTACGAATTAAACAAATAGTCCGCATTAAAAACTCATTTATTCATAACTTCTAAATTCAGTATATCACTTTGGAAAAAACGAAATAATACCGCGATGTAACAGCGATCAACGCCATCTATGAATATTTTTTGGAACTATACTTAATATGCAGATTCCTACTAAACATAACGCCCCCCAAAGGACGATCAGGCCTTTAAAAATAAAACAAAAGTATTATGATAAATTAGAGATTCCTAGTGTCCTGGAGAATCAACAGGCAGTAGACACAGCTTATGAATTGGTCGCTTTATAACCGTTGCTTTACACTTGATACTAACTACTCGTGTCAAACCATCTGAACCTGGATGAGTTTCCAAGACTCTACCAAGAAGCCACTTCGTAGGAGGCAAGCGTTCGTCTTTAATTAATACCAAATTGTTTACAGAAATGTCTTTCTGAACCCCAGTCCATTTATGTCTATTCTGTAAAGTCACTAAATACTCGTGACTCCACCGCTTCCAAAAGTACTGCAATTTTTGTTGTAGGTATAGCCAACGTTGTGAATAAGGAACTTTAACTTCTGTTAAATCTTCCTCTGTGATTACATTAGGCGTTTCGCCTATTAAAAAATGACCTGGTGTGAGAGCTAGGTCACTTTCATCGTTAAGCGGGGTCAATGGACGTGAGTTCAAACAGGACTCGATTTGACATAACAATGTATAGTATTCTTCAAAGGTAAGTTTCGTATCATTTAAAACTCTACATAAGTGTCTCTTTACAGACTTAATATTACTTTCCCATAGGCCTCCCATATGTGGTGCACCAGCGGGGTTAAACTGCCAATCGGTACCATTCTGAGCTAAGGTTTCGGCGATTTCTGAAGGTAAGTTCTTCAACCAATTTACATGTGAATCCTTAAGATGTTTGCTAGCTCCAACAAAATTGGTGCCACAATCGCTAATCAATTTCTGACAATGACCTCTACGGGCTGAGAAACGTCTGAATGCTGCCAAAAATGCCTCTGTACTCAGACTGGTGACCAATTCTAGGTGTATTGCTTTAACAGCAGTGCAAATAAACAAAACAATGTACCCTTTTTGTGTTTTACTTGAGCCTCGGCCACTAAACAATTTCAGTGTTATAGGTCCAGCCAGATCAACACCGCTCATGCTGAATGGCCTCTGAGGAGTAACTCTATATTTGGGCAAATCCCCCATTAACTGCACATTTGATTTACCGGCATGTCTAAAACATGAAATGCACTCTCTAATTATTTGCTTTATAAGATACTTAACTCCAATAATATGATATTTAGAACGAATAAAATTTAACATCAACTGTAATCCTCCGTGTAAGGTTTTGTGATGTGCATCCCGGACAATCAAATATGAAAGTTTACAATTCTTTGTTAAAATGATGGGGTGTTTGATATCAAAATCTAAACTGGCATTACATATTCTACCCTTAACTCTTAACATATCTTGTTCATCTAAAAATGGGTGTAACTTTCTCAACTTGTTAAAACTTTTTCATTTTTTATTTAATTTTTCAGTCTTTACAATATTAATCTCTTTGTTTAAATTATTTTTTTGTGATATTTTTATTAACTTTTGCAATGAATTCTTTAAATCAGTTGTTGTTAAGTATTTTGGACAATCTAACAGGGACTTGGTATTTACTTTGTGTTTAAGACAATTGTAAAATCTGAGGACAATAGCAATAACTCTGACAAGCTTACTTAAACTTGAGTATCTATTAAATATGTCCGTGTCTTTCTCATTAACACTTGTATTACATTTATCACTAATTTTGTGCACTGTATTAACTTTCACTGACACTTTTTCTTCCAGATTTGTAGGTTCTACGCAGCTCGCTGCTTCCAGAGGCAACGTGCTATGCGCACGTAGCCATGGTGGCCCATGCCACCAGAGGTGATGATCAGGTAAGTCAACAGGCGCAATACCACGGGACGCTACATCGGCAGGGTTATCTATTGAAGGCACATGAAACCATCTCTCTTTGTCAATTAGGTTTGTAATCTCTGTGACTCTATTGGCAACAAAAGTAGTCCAACAACTAGGTGATTTTTGCAGCCAAGCCAGAACAATCGTTGCATCTGTCCATGCGTAAGTATCTTGTATTGGAACACTCAAAGCTTGCCGAACTCTATGCAGTAACTTTGTCAATAACACCGCCCCACAGAGCTCCAATCTCGGCAAGGATACTTGTTTGACTGGTGCTACACGTGTTTTTGCTTCAATTATTGTTACAGTGATCCTATCATATGTTATAACTGCAGTATACTACTGCTGCATAGGCAACAGTGGAAGCATCTGAGAATCCATGTAATTCCACTTTCACATTATTATCTGTAAAACCAATCCATCTATCAAGCTCTATTGCAGGCATGTTTATCAGCTGATTGCGAAAAGTTAACCATTCTTGCAGTAAAAAGTCAGGTAAGTAATCATCCCATTCTGTCTTGTGAATCCATAATTTTTGAAGCATTCCTTTTGCTAGGATAACTACAGGGGCTAGCCAGCCAGATGGATCATATATCCTTGCAACATCACATAATACTGTTCTCTTCGTGATCTCTGTGGTTGTCGGAGGAAGCTCAATTTTAAGTTCAAATTTATCTGTGTGACCGTTCCAGTTGATTCCAAGTATTTTACGATTTGATTGTTCTGCTCCTTCTATTTCAGTACTGTTTGACGCCCATTTGTGTAATGTAAAGCCACCCTTTTGTAATAATTTGGTGAGATCATTTTTCAGCTCTACAACTCGTTCTGCAGTAAACTCTCCAGTAAGTAGATCGTCAATATAAAAGTCTAGCAACACAGTATCTATTACTTGATCTTCAAAATTTCCTCTTTCGTCCTCAGCCAACTGTCTTAATGTTTTGATTGCTAAGTATGGTGCACATGAAGTGCCGTATGTTACAGTCGTGAGACGAAAATGTTCTAAGTTTTTCTCAGGATCAGACCTCCATAATATTCTCAGAAAGTCTCTATCACGCTCGTCTAATTGGATTCTTCTATACATTTGTCGAATATCGCCAATCAACACGAATCGGTGTCTTCTCCATCTTAATGTAACATCTCTTATTTCGTTCTGTAATGGAGGTCCTATCAAAAGATTATCATTCAGAGATTTGCCGTTAGTCGTCTTTGCGGAGCTGTCAAAAACAACTCGCAGCTTCGTTGTCAGATGTTGTTCATTAATTACTGCTTGATGAGGAATGTAACATACCTTGTTTTCGGTCTCTTTAGTTGAAATTGGTTCCATGTGACTCTGTTGAATATAATCTTCCATAAATTCGGTGTATTTTTCGTGTAAATCAGTGTTTCTCTTTAATTTATTCTCTAATAATTGAAATCGTTTTTTAGCCATTGTAAGTGACTCTCCGATATCAGGAGGACTGGTATTGAACGGCATCCGAACTTGGTACCGACCATCTGCTAATCTCACGTGTGTTCTATCGTAATGTGATTCACATTGTATTTCAGCTTTTGTCATAATTCTCTTTTCAGGTGTCTCTTCTAATTCCCAGAAGCGTTGGAGCATAGAATCAACTTCTACCTTGATATGGTGTATGTGTACTTGACTCGAAAGGCTGTTGGCTGTGTTTGTATGGCGTCCAGATATTAACCAACCCAATGTTGTTTGCTGAGCGACGAGTGTGTTGTTGCTATTTTTTAGTGTCTTAACTCCCTCTTGTAAAATCTCTGCGAACACGTCTGCTCCTAGTATGATGTCTATCTTTCCAGGTCTCTGGAACGTTGGGTCAGCTAAATTTAACTCTTTAAGTTGCGGCCAATCAACTGAATGTGGATGCTGCGGTATGTAAGAAGTAAGTGATTTTAAAACGTAAGCTTTTACTCTTATGTCTTGATTGTGATTTCTCTTGGAAACTATGTTGAACTCTACTGTTGCTTTTGTGACAGAAGTGGCAGACCCGACTCCCATCACTGTTCCCTCTATTGGTGATCTCTTGAAGCCTAAAAATTGGCGTGCTGCTTCTGTGATTAAACTGGCTTGAGAGCCCTGATCTATGAGAGCTCTAAGCATGTGTGTGTGACTCTGATCTCTTTGTGACTGCACATTGACTAATGCAGTTGCTAATATGACTTGATTTTTCTCTGTGGAGTTTTCTGCGAACGTACTGTGGGTGTTGACTGTTTCAGGTTCACTCTTTATAGGTTCATTTGTACTTGCGACAAAACCGTGTAGCAAAGAATGATGTCTGCGGCCACATTTTCGACAATTAGTGGACTGTAAACAAGATTTTACGTCATGGCCTTTTCTAAGACAGTTAAAACACATCTGGTTACTTTGAATAAACTGTTTCCTTTGGTTGAGCTCTAATTTACAAAATTCTTTACAATTGAATATATAGTGATTATCCTCTTTACAATATCCACAATATGTTTTATGTTGTGACTTAATTTCGGTAGCGAAAGTCTTAGTAGGTGGTAAAACTCTCGGGTGTGCATGGTCTTTTTGTTTTACAGCTTCAAGTGTGCGAAACCGAAATTCTAAAAATTGTGACAAGTCGTTCCACGTTGGTAATTTGTCGTTTGATTCCAATCGTTGTTCAAACATTCTATGAGACTCAAGATCAAGTTTTTGAATGATTGTGTATACAACTATGTCATCCCACTTATCGGTAGGTAATCCTATGCTTTTCAAAACGGCCAAACATTCAGTAGTGACATCTAAAAGCTCGCGTATGTTTTTTGAAGACTCAGTTGTGACGCGCTTTACATTTAACATTTTGCCAATATATGTGTTCACGATACTCCGTTTGTTGTTGTAACGTTTGTTAAGCATTTCCCACATTATATCATAATTGACTTCTGAAACTGCTATTTGTTTAACTAAGTTTTCAGCTTCTCCACGCAAACTCGACTTTAAATATTGACATTTGTTTACTTTATTAAGTGTGGTGTTATCATGCACTAATGATTTAAATAAATCTCGGAAAGACAGCCAGTCTCTATAATCACCAGAAAATGTACTTAACTGTATAGGCGGAAGCTTTGTAGTTGGACATGGTGATTGTTCCGTTAAGGACCCGTTGCCTTTTGTCGAGACAGATGATTGTAAATTTTTAACTTCAAATTCGTTAAGTCTTTCCTTCATACGCGTCTTTAGATCAAGATAGTTTTCAAAACACTGTTCGTACACATTTTTAAGAAAATACTCGGACTGCTCTTGGTGTTCAGGCTCAGCAGATAATAATGTGTTATGTTGTTGCTCAAATTGTTGCCAGTAATTATCAGCCATCTCTTGCCTAGCCTCAATAAACCCTTTAGTTAGCCGATCTTTACCCGTTTTCTTATAATTTATAAGTAACTTAGAAATCTGTTCATATATGCTCACCTGTGACTTTTCAAATTTATCCATAATGAAAGCTGCTGATATTACTCACTCAACGTTGATAGGTACTTAGTTTGTAGTGGTTGAACTGCACAAGAACACTGCGCTACTTAACACTTTTTTTGCACCGCACACCGCACTGCATCCAATTGATTTGTGTATATGTGGATATTGTGTTTGCTCCCGGTAACCTTGCGTGCACGATCCATGCACGGTTACCCGTGTGTAGTAACAAAAATCGCGTCGAACCCGAAACAAAACGTACTTTAGTTTATGTTAATCCGGTACGTAAGGACCAAAATGTTTACGAATTAAACAAATAGTCCGCATTAAAAACTCATTTATTCATAACTTCTAAATTCAGTATATCACTTTGGAAAAAACGAAATAATACCGCGATGTAACAGCGATCAACGCCATCTATGAATATTTTTTGGAACTATACTTAATATGCAGATTCCTACTAAACAGCTATCATGATCTCCATACAGCCTTTTTAAAGTTATAATATTCAATTGAAATGATTTTTTAAATGTTGGAGTAATTTCTGTTTGTTCAGGTTTCACTGCACTGTGTGTGCATTTGCACTTATCTTTTTGTTTTGTTTCAAAATACTCTTGAATATTTATCTTCGATTAAACATAAGTAGTCATTAAATAACAGATAGACCCCATAAAAGCTTTTATTAATTTATTTATGAAAAACAAACTAACGATTTATTGTAACCAATTAAAAAATGATTATTTCTTTATTTATAACTTATTATTTATAAATTTAAATTAAATGCGCCATACAAAGTGCGTAACATTTATTCAGCTGCCTAGTTCAATGTATACTTACGATACGTGCCAAAACACAATTTACAACTAGTTAGTCTTTTTAAAATTTTCATTTTCACTTAGTGGTTTGATTAGTGAAATTATTTATATAATTTAATTGTGTTTTTATACGATTTTTAGATTCAGTGTTCTGGAGAAGCAAAGTATACAGAAGATTTGCCTTCATTTATTCGTGAAGTATTTGCTGCGTATGTCACAAGCCACGTAGCTGTAGGGGACATAGAATCTATTGATCCTGAGGATGCCCTGGTATTTTTTTTAAAATAAAATTGTTTACTATATTTATAAAACAAAAGTTGACCATTATACTTTTTCAGAATGAACCTGGGGTAATAGCTTTTTACACTGCCGAAGACATTCCTGGAGTTAACAATTTCATACCAGTAGGAACGTTAATTTTTACTGCGATTGAAGAAATATTATGCAGCAAAAAAGTTAAATATTACAATCAGCCTCTAGGTATTGTAGTAGCTGAAACACGAAGCATTGCTGAAAAAGCTGCTAAAATGGTAAAAATTAGATACAGTAATGTTAAATTACCCGTTTTGGATATCAAAGAAGCAAAAAAAGACCCTTTAAGAACAAAACTTTTGCTACCGTTTCCTGCAATAGGAAAAGGTTTTGATGTAGCTAAGGTGATCAAAACTGAATACACAATATACGGTCAATATCATTTCTGTATGGAGACAATGTCTTGTGTATCGCGGCCCACCGAAGAAGGCTTGGAGGTGTTTACAACTACACAATGGACGGATGTTATTCAGAACATGATATCACAAGCTTTGAAACTTCAAATTAACAAGTAAGAGCCTTCACAACTTTGAGAAACTCAATCAGTCATCTCGTTTTAATTTATATGTTTTTTTTTCAGAATTGACGTCTACGTACGTCGCCTTGGAGGAGCATTTGGTTTAAAGATATCTAGAACCACGCAGCTGGCTATCGCTTGCAGTTTGGTGACACATAAATTGAACAGGCCCTGCCGTTTTATACAATCTTTATCATCAACTATGAAAACTGTCGGAAAGAGATTTCCCTGCTCAGCAAACTTTGAAGTACTTATTTGTTGTCTTTGAAATTATAAAAAATATGTGTATATAAACTGGACAGTAACATTTTAACAACTTTTTAGGTGGGAGTAAATAAAAGAGGTGTAGTTCAAAATATGAATTGCGAAATATACGAAGATAATGGCTACATAAATAGCGAAATAGTAGCTTTACTTGGATTTGATTCTTACAGCAATTGTTATGATAGAGTAAGGTGGAGTTATAAATGTTATAACACGAACACAGACAATGCGAAAAATACTTATTGCAGAGCACCAGGTAGATGAAACCAAAATTTAAATGAATTTTAATTAAATTAAGTATATCATGTACTTATAAAATAGTTTTGATATCAGGTACATTGGAGCACATTGCAATGGCAGAATGGATCATGGAACAGATTTCTTATGAAATGGAACTAGATCCTTTAGAAGTTAGATTTGCTAACCTAGAAATATTAAAGTATGATGATTATAAAACTATGGTTGAAACCATTAAACATAAATCAGACTACGACAATAGAAGAGCAGCTGTCGATAAGTTTAATAATGAAAACCGATGGAAGAAACGTGGTTTAAGATGGTCGTTCATGAAATGGAATCCTTTGAGCCCAGCTTACTTTGATGTTAATCTCTCAGTATATCATGGAGATGGGTCTGTAATTATCACACATGGAGGTGTTGAAATGGGACAAGGAATTAACACAAAAGCTGTTCAGATTTGCGCTTATTTCTTAAAAATACCAATGGAAAAAATTCAAATTAAAGCTAACGATACTACCACAGCTCCAAATGCTTTTCTAACAGGCAGCAGTATCACATCTCAGAATATAGGTAGAGGTGTTGAAAAGTGTTGTAGAGAACTTTTAAAAAGATTGGCGCCGATTAAAATCTTGATGCTAAATCCACCCTGGGAAAAATTGATAAAGAAAGCCTTTGCACTGAACATTGATTTGCAAGTGCACGAATTTATAGGAGATTTTGTATCACCAATATTTAGTGCAATAGGCGTGACTTTGGCTGAAGTAGAAGTCGATATTTTGACGGGAGAATTTCAAGTGTTAAGAGTAGATTTGTTGGAAGACGCTGGACGAAGTATTAGTCCTGAGATAGATATCGGTCAGGTAAAGCAATACTCTTTCAGGGATTTCAGTGTTGGTTCCACTTTCATGGTTAAATCTAATGATGAGGACACTAGCTTTCTTCAATATAATAATTTTAGAATCACATAATATTATAGTATTACGGGTTCGAATCCTGCAAGGGACAAGTGTTTGTATGATGAGCTCGAGTATCTGAGTCATTTAATTAATTTATTAAATTTTACTTTAATTATAACTGACATACCATCATGTCATGGATGTCGTA
Source organism: Anania hortulata (assembly GCA_963576865.1). Taxonomy (NCBI): domain Eukaryota; kingdom Metazoa; phylum Arthropoda; class Insecta; order Lepidoptera; family Crambidae; genus Anania; species Anania hortulata. The sequence continues at coordinate 9,218,742 of OY756400.1, forward strand.
ATATAATGTATTTAAGTATATATATCCGTTAACTGGCCACCATAATACTTTGGGACTAGATAATTGGTATGATTGTTAAAACAAGTTACTTAAATTTATAAAAACCGAACAAATGTGAATCAGTAAGTTCAACACGGCCGGTTCACGTGGTCGGTTTTTGAATGTAGTTTTATACCACATTTAATTTGTATATAGGTAGAAGGTGCATTTATAATGGGTCTGGGATACTGGACTTGTGAGAAGCTGGTATATGCAGATTCTGGGGAACTCCTCACAGACCGTTCCTGGAATTACCACGTACCGCAGGCTAGGGATATCCCACAGGATTTCCGAGTCTACTTTAAAAATAATTCATACAGTGGCGACGTAGCCCTTGGAGCTAAAGGTGATTTTTATTTAATTGTTGACATGAGTAATACCATTTATATAAAAAATATACAACAGTAAATACAAATCCTTGGGCCCTTTGTATTTCCCGTTTTCAACGATACGATTCACTTTGCTATTAATTTTTATCTACACTCTTCTAACCATAATGTTATAGCGTACCTATAGCTATCTATAACCCTATCTATAACTTCATGCTTCTTCCTGACTCAGAAAAAAACGTCATGTCAACATATCAATCACAACGTGTAGATTCCACGACCGTAGATATCGCAGAAGTGGCAAGTTGTAACAAAACACTCCTGTGAATTATATTCAAATACTAAACATCATCATTTCAGCCATAAGAAGCCCACTGCTGGCCTCCCCCAATGACCTATCATTACCAATACTCGCCACACTTGGCAGGCAGGTTGGCGAGCGCAGTTTCTTTAATATGATTTCGCTCGCAGACCCTGCCCCTCTTGTGCTACAGGAATTAGTCACCTCTTACGACACGCCTCCTGTTGGCGGTGGGAAGTGTATTTTTACGGCCGTCCCCACACGGCACTAAATGGCTCTAAACATAGTAGACCTATTTAAATTTTAATTTTAGTAACTGGTGAACCTCCAATATGCATGTCTGTGGTGGTGCCCTTCGCAATCAGGGAGGCCATATCTGCAGCCAGAACAGAATCCAGTATCCCTACGAATGAGTGGTTTCAAATCGGTATGTTCCTCCCATTTCACTTGTTTTCTCGTCACAAACCACGACCAAACAATAGGGTATATGATCATGGAGCACATAGGTCCTTTAGAGTAGAAATGTCATATGATTTGTTCGACATATGTTTCCGCCATTTTTTAATCTGTATCTGCACTGTTGTAAGGGCGAGCGTTGACAGGATTTGTCATTTCATACTAAATGTACGTGAAAAATCACTAACTAGTTGCGGAGAAAGATGGTTCGTATTGCTGCACCATAGGGTAAGTAAGTACTCGATGGGTATGACAAACAAGTTGACATCACCGAATCAATAACGATCTCCTTAGCCGAACGGCCAGTACGCTGGTCTTGGCGTATTCACCTCTGCTCTGAGGTCCCGGGTTCGATTCTCGTTCGGGTTAATGTAGAAAATATTTGTTTTTATGTTGCCTCGGGTCTAGGTGTTGTGGTACGGTCGTTGTTTCTGATTCGATAACACAAGTGCTTTAGCTACTTACGAATCAGAGCAATTTACTTATGTGATATTTAATTATAATAAGAAAATATTATTCAAGACTTACAAAAAATGGTTAATTAATAATTAAATTTACTAGTTCCGCAGATTACCTCTTTTTAACATTAAATAATTTAGGTCAGTATTTTAGTAAATGTTACGTACAAAATGTTTTTTTCAGATGGACCTTATACTTTAGAAAGTATCTGTTTGGCGTCTTCAACAAAACCAGAACAGTTTAAATTCAATTAATTCCAAAAAATTCTGATAATGCTATCAGCTTTGTTAAAAAGCTACAGTTGGTTTCATTTATCGTTTACTCACCTCTGTTTATTAATAAAAATAAAGTCTGCATTTATTTGTTTTTATATAAATATAACATATGGTTGCATGTCGGTCATAAATTGTTAAAAAAAACTGTTGGTACAAAATCTTAAATATTATCACATAGTTGTTTTTATAGACGTCTACTGGGATGTTATTACTTATTCCTTATAAAATTCGCCCTGTCCATAAAGGCGGGAGTACACATTACTGTAGTTGGCACTCTTGCATACCAGCTCCTTGAACGTACATTCTACTTTTATGTGTATACGCAAGGTATACGCTTACTGGCATGCTTTTAACTAGCAAGCGAGTAGATCGCACAACATTTAATTTCTTGGCATTAACTGGCATGCGATGTGAGGAGGAAGCTGCAAAACTGGCACGTGTAAAGGCGGTGTGAAGGTAGGAAGGCAGGCTTACCAGTAGTAATTTCCAACTCTATAAAATGCTTCTTCTTAAGAGATGCAAATGAATCACCAGTAGCTAAAAATCTTAAAATAATTTCCAATTTTGTTCTATCCGGGATTGCATTTCGCATATAAGTGTATTTTTTTATTATTTTGCCTTAAATTTTTGCTAACAATTATTCATGATATTTCTGGCAGCATTCTTAAATTATTTCTATAACCACCTAAATCTTATTCTCGCATTTCTGTAAGCAGACACCTATTTGCTCCAAAATGGTCCCGACTTTCGTAACCCATAGACGGGACTAGACTATTCGCTGTGTGAGCGAAGACAACGCCCTTAATAAAAAAAATATTGTGGATTTAAGATCTCTCAAATTATGGCAACTGAATGGTTTGATAACAATTTTCGGTTTGTTTTTCTTCGAAATTAGATAATAATATCTAAAAAGTTTGTGCATATTATCAGTAGAAATAGAAATAGTAACGTTTCGACACACGAGAAAAAAATACATAAAACAAATCTGATGTGTCGAAAAGGTGCATTTTTGATTTTCTTACTTGAACTATAATATGAATGTTAAATAAATCGATACGACATGACTTTCCAACCTTAAACTGTGCAAAAAGAGAGAAAATGTATTATCACAGCATGTGAGAGACGCTGAAAAGCTTAGAACCAACGGACAAAGCTACTTAATAAGAGCTGTGATCATAAGACAAACGTCTGTGACACAAAATCCCTACAAACTTTTTTCTTTTCACAGCATATCAATTTATTTCTTTGCTCCAATTTTCATCTTGATGGTGGAAACAAATAAAACATGCACAAACTGTTTTGTTTCCATTGTTTCTACACTTTATAACACAACACGTACCGTGTGACCTATGCCGCGAATTTTGACGTTTTTACTTAAAAATACTTAATAACGTTATATGTAATTCTATGGAAATATAGCAATTTGACAATGACAGTCCAGAGTTATTTCACATTTCTGCCACATTGCGCGCTGCGATCGATCAGAGGGTCCCCGCACCCACTTTGCGATACCAAATTTTGCATCCAGAATTCCAGAGTGATCTGAATGTGCAGGTTTCCTCGCGATGTTTTTCCTAACCGCCTTGATTTATAGTGTTCACAATAAATAACAGGTGTTTAGTTGTTATTGCTTTTCATTTCATTTTCATTCAGCGAAGGCTACTCTTCCCGTAGAAGCGGGTTTCAAGACGCTATCGGGTCTGCAATCGGGTAAGTTGTCTTGTGACAAGTCACTTGACACTTGATGCGGCGTTGAATACAATGATATTTCAATAGTTTCAGGTCTTTATCACTTCACCAAACATTAGAACACAAACTACACCAAAGCTTGCTTGCATTCTAAAGCTCTTTAAATGATAAATAAAAACCATTAAAATAGATCGACCATGCTTTTATTTCGACTACCCCTTCTGGCAAAACAAAAGGCATCGAACCTAATTGCCCTACCTCAAGTTGCAATTAACCTTAAAAAACGTTATTTTGGTGTACACCCATGAAAAATAAGTTAATCGATAGAGAAAATAATTATAAAAAACAAATACTCTACAAAATGTCGTATATGATATACTTTGTTCAGAATTACAGGGTAAACATGTTGCATATTGCATAAGCTTCGTAAGGACAGGGTGGAACGCACGTCACAGTGCTGCCTCTATTCGGACCCTTAAGAAGGCCAAAATAACGTTCAGTGGTCGAGTGACATCGGGAGTGATCATTTATCTGAAAAAAGGAAAATGCCTGGTTGTTCATTTAAGGATTGCATAAGTCTCAATTTTTTTAAAATGATAATACATATTGCCAGTAAGTCGTAAATTTGATGGTTAATAAACTAACTTCTTTACATTACCTACTTAATCAATTTTGTATCGTTCTTGTCAAATAAACGAAGCGACGCCATATTTACCGTGCGAATGTGAAGCGAATGCGAAGCACTTTTACTTTTACACGCCCGAGTATTATTTTTTTGCCCTACCACTGCTTCGGGACAATTTGTGGGCTAATGCCGAGGAGAGGCAGCGCAAGAAACTCGGTCACTGTTGTCAGCCTTTTTTAAATATTATTATTTTTACAAGTTTTAGTGCGAGCTAAGCAGTTTTAAATTTACATATTTTTATCATTTATATAATCACTAACGGTGTAAGTAATATCCTTTTTAACCGACTTCAAAAAAGGAGGAGGTTATAGGTTATAGGTATAGTTCTTTTTTGTTCGAAAGGGAATACTATGGGACCACATATAAATTTGGTCAAGTTCTGATGATGGGATCTATAAGAAAATCATCAAACATTGCATGAACTCTATACCGTGCCAACTGATTTTTGTACCTATGTTGCCCAATATCTTCGGCATTTGTGAACCGATTTTGATGATTCTTTCTTTATCAAATAGCTTATACTTTAAGGATGGTATATTGATTTTTTTTTGGATAAATTTCACCTCTAAAGTGGGAAAAATAAGGGATGAAATCGGTGTTCAGCCGTTAACTTAGGTTTGCACTTAAATGATTCGTTTTGTTGAGAATGTATCACTAAAAATAGATGAAATAAGTAAATTTTATTTTAAAAAAAAGTAAACCGACTTAAAAAAACTGAAAAGCTAAAAGTAATATCAACACATAAGTACCTAATCAGCTACTTTTAGAGTCGGTGCAAACGAAAACATTCAAACTCTCATCGAATGGCACCGACTCCAAAAGTAACTGATTAGGTACTTATGTGTTGATACGTAGGTCACACTATAAGTTTTGCGTAACTTAAAAAAGCAACATGTTATAACCAAAATATGATGTTTATTGCTTTTTAAAATACTCTCCTTTACATTTTAAACATTTTTTAATGCGATCGAACCATTTTTTAAAACAGGAGGACCACAGATCTGAAGGCTTGTTTTCTATATGCTGATTGAACGCTATTACTGCCTCTTCGGAGTTAGTAAAAGTAAAAACCTCTCATCAAATCTTTGATTTTGGGGTAAATACAGAAATCACAGGGTGCTAGGTCGGGGCTATGCGCAGGATGGGTGACGAGTTGTACTTTTTCGGAAGCTAAAAATGACTGTTTTGTTGGCCGTGTGTGAAGAAGCGTTGTCATGATGCAGGAGAACGCGGCTTTTGGGTCGTCTTTCGCGAAATTTTTCTGACATCCTGGGTAAACAAATGGTAGAACACCACTCGGCATTAACACTCTTTTGATCTTCAAGTGGAATTGTACAAATGGGACCTGTAGCTGAGAAAAAAAAGCGATCATTTTTTTACCAACGTTTCTCGCCTGCCTCACTTTTGTTGGCCTGTTCTTATTTTCAAACACCCATTCAAACAAAACAATAAATCGTTTCGTCTCCTGTGACAATGTCATAAAGAGCATTAGAATGTCCGTGGTCGTACTTCAGTAGCATCTGTGAGCACCATTCTACGCGAGCCCGCTTCTGCTCCGCTGTCAGTTCATGATGGATCCTACGACAGCAAAGTTTCCGAACTTTCAATTCTTCGTGTAAAATTTTCTGAATATGGCTCATCCAATCCCCAATAGTCCTCGAATTGTCGTTGTGTTTTCTTCAATTAGCCGCTTAACAGTACCCACATTATTTTCGTTGACGGCAGTTGAAGGCCGCCCTTCACGAAATTCGTCATGTAAAGAAACTCGACCTCTCTCAAATTCAGCAAACCATCGCCTCACGGTGCTCAAACAAGGTGCTTCTCTCCCAAAAGCATTTTGAAGACGAGCAGCACAGTCTTGCGGAGAGAGAGAACTTTTAAAATCCTAAAAAATCATCGCCCCAAAAATTATTTCGACTTAATTCCATTTTCGTTGCGTACGTAGAACTTTGATGTGTGATAAAAAAAAAATTACAAATCATTCCCCGCCAATTGTTTTTTTAAAATTACTAACAAGGTTGCAACGTTTAAAAAAATATAACATTCGAAATTCAAATAGTTCCGATTAGCTAGAAGTGCAAAACTTTTAGTGTGTCCCATGTATTGTTTTTAGCTTTTCAGTTTTTTGAATTCGGTTTACTTTATTTTTATAATTTATAAAAATCATCTTAACATGTTATTTAAGTGTAAAAACTGTCAGCAATGGATTGTGATAATTTATTAAAAATACAAATACATTTTCCCAAGAATGAACTTCCTATCTTGTGAAACCTGAAATTTAGAACGACAAGTTTATCTTTATGCCGCGTATTATACAGTATGTAATTTTTCTTGGAAAATTAGTGCAGGTTTTGCGAACATACTTGTACATAATATTTTCATAAATATATTGAGAAACAACTGTATGTTAATTTCTTTCAATAGTTTTCTTAGAGAGTATCGTGGTCTAAGGTTATAAATAGCCTGAACAGCTGTATTTTGCAGTACAAAGATGGTTTCAATATCTGCAGCTGAGCCACATAACAGTAATATGACATTTTACTGTAAAAATAACTAAAATACACTAATCTTGCCATTTCAACATCAGTCAATTGTCTTATCTTGCTCACAGCATAAGCAGCTGTACTAAGTCTTCCTGACAAAGGAATCTAAAGCTATTCCTAAAAACTTAGTGGAGTTTGTTGTATCTAGTTGTTCATCTTTTACAATAATATGCGTTGTCCCTTACATTAGGCATTGTAAATTTGAAAAGAATTGAAAAAGATATAAAATTTATAAAAATCTAAGATACTGCGCAGAACTTAAGATCTGCAGTCGCCGCGTCAAGTCTACCATTTCTAGGTGTTACTCCGATTATATTAAGGAAATAGAAACCTCCATTAAGCACAATCCAAAAATAAATTGGTCTTTTCTTCGTCAGCACCGGGACCACTCTTCTGGTATTCCAGATGAAATGCATCTAAATGGTAGGACTGCAGATGATGGCAAAGGGATATGTAATCTTTTTGCAGCACGTTTCTCTTCGGTATTTTCTCAGCCGGATAATTCAAAGCCGATTGATCTTAGTGGTATATAAGGTCGCCTTTTATAAACGGGTGAAATTTAAAGAGCAATTACAAAAACATAAATGAATCTTTTTTGTTAAAAAAAGGAAATTTTTTATTCGCTAGTTTTTGAGAAAAACGCCAAAAACTATTTTGATTTCGACGTGAATTAAAACAACCAGTGCGCGGGCGTGCACCCCGAGGGAAGAGTGGGACACGATTGAAATGAGAAGGACAGAGGCGATGGGACGTTTCAGACTAGATAGGATGCTCTTAAAACTTTTTTTTTGTTTTTGTTAGGAATAATAAAAATGAAAACTAGCCCGTTTTTAATAACGAAAATAATAGAGCCCGGTTTCTCTAATATAATTAGAAGTTCTGTTAAAGTTTCACCCGTTTATGAAATGCGACGTTGTATATTCTCCCTTAATAGCATTGAAATTACCGAGCGTCAGATTTTAAAGCTTCTCAACTCTGTCGATGTTAGTAAAGGTGCTGGCCCTGACGGGATTCCTCCCCTATTTATTAAAAAGACATCATTGTATCTAACGCTACCTCTGAAACTTATTTTCAAATTATCATTCTTATCGGGTAAATTTCCATTTTCCAATTCCATCGGGTTTTGAAGCACTCACATGTTGTACCAATTTAAAAAAAAGGGAATAAAGAAGACATCTCCAACTATCGTCCGGTTTCTAATATAAAATTGTTAGCTAAGATATTTGAACGTATGGTTTGCAATGTTTTAACTAATTATCTCAAGAATGTTATTGTAGATACCCAGCATGGATTTTGCAAGAATAAGTCGACGGTCAGCAACTTGATGGATTATGTTACAGATTTGACCAGTTCAGTAGACAAACATCTCCAGATAGATTCTATATACACAGATTTTTCTAGCGCATTCGACAAGGTTGATCATACTATTTTGCTCTTGAAACTTAAAGCTTATGGGATCCATATTGACATTTTAGATTGGTTAAGTTCGTATCTTCGAAATCGAATGCAAAGTGTTGTTGTGCATGGCTACAAATCAGATGACTACATAGCTCGATCTGGTGTACCCCAAGGTTCGCATCGTGGGCCGATTCTCTTTTTGTCCTTTATTAACGTCTCTCACTATTGTATTACAGCTCAAACCGTTAAGAAAACTTCCAGCACTCGCGGTGTGGGTGTATTGATAGAACATAAGCTGAATTTTATCGAGCATATTGACAATATTGTAAAACGATCTTGGCAAATATTAGGTTTAGTTAAACGTATGTGTAAGAGCCTCAATGATGTTCGCACTTTTATAATGATTTATAATGCTTTTATCCGTAGTAACCTGGAATATGCCTCTAATATTTGGAATCCTTATTACGCAGTTCATTCTCACAGAATAGAAAGGATCCAAAGAAATTTCACTCGTTATCTTGCCTTTATAAGTAAAGATTGTCCCCGAGGTGCTGACTACTCAGCTCGTCTCTCACATTTTAAAATGAGTTCACTAAAAGCTCGGCGTAAACTTTTGGATTTATCATCGTTGCATAAACTTATTCACGGAAACTTAACTTGTCCAGTTTGCTTCAACAGATAAATATCACTATCCCCTGCCATCTACCAGGGCACCCTTTGACAAATATGTACTTTTGACCACTGTACAGGTGCGCGGTACAGGTATGCGGACTTCAATAACTTAAAAGATTGTGAAATCGACATCTTTCAGAAATGCAAACAGGCGTTTAAAAGGAAGTGTGTAGCAGTATTCGTTTTTTTTTTCGTAAAAAAATAACATGTATAAATTCAGATTAACTTTTTCCTGTTTAAAACTTGAATTAATGTTTTTCTTTTTCAACCGACTTCAAAAATGGAGGAGGTTCTCAATTCAACTGTATGTTTTTTTTTTTTTTTTTTGTATATTTGTTACGCGATTACTCCGCCAATTATGAATCGATTTTAATGATTCTTTGTTTGTTTGGTAGATCATACTTCAGAGGTGGTCCCATATAAATTTTATCGAAATTGATTTAGAACTTTTTGAGAAAATCAACAAATATATACCCAGATAATATTTTGGTTGTGGTTCTTGTTACATATCTTCGACAAATATGAGCCGATTTTGATGATTTTTGTTTTATTGAATAGCTTATACTTCGAAGATAATATGATAAAAGTTTGCAAAATAAAAATCACCCCTAAGGGTAGGAAAATAGGGGATGAAATCGGTGTTCAGCAGTTAGATTAGGATTTATCACTAAAAATTGATGAAATAAGTAAATTTTATTAAAAAAAATAAAACCGACTTCAAAACACTGAAATGCTAAAAATAATCCTAACACTTAAGTACCTAATCAGTTACTTTTGGAGTCGGTGCAAACAAAAACATTGAATCTCTCATCGGCTGGCACCGACTCCAAAAGTAACTGATTAGGTACTTAAGTGTTAGGATTATTTTTAGCATTTCAGTGTTTTGAAGGCGGTTTTATTTTTTTTAATAAAATTTACTTATGTTCATAAAGTATTCCCGTTTTATTTAGTTGTTTTGAAGTCGACAAATTGTTAAAAACGCTGTATTTACCTATAAAGACATATCTTTTACACATGTTACTCATATTACTCTGTATAATTGTATTTATATATTAATTGTAATGTTTACTGATATGTCGCTGGTGAATCTTTTTCAATAAATAAATAAATAAAATAATGTAATAAAATAAGTCCTCAGTTTTAATTCTCTAAAAGTTTTTACTATTAAATCGGGATGTATATACATATCTAAAATTTTATGGAGATTTACACACCGTTGGTATAGGCGATTTAATACAATTACATATTATATTTTATGATGATTTATCTGAATAACTACGTTTTGAACAGTAGATTTTAAACATTTTAGATTCGCCATCCAAAGATGGCGAATAATGACTTATAATCTATATATAAAATAAAGTCGGGTTAATTACACCAATGGCTGGACCGATTTTTATGATCTTTGATTTGTTGAATTTGTCTCCGCCCCGAATAGCAGAATAACTATGAAAAACACGAAAAAACAACACCAAAAAATTTATAAAAAGGCGGCACGAAGTTCGCCGGGACAGCTAGTATAATATATGTAATATTATATCATATAAGTATTATAAATTGATCGATGCACCTGCAAGCAAAGAAAAGGGGACTTTTAAAGTCACCTTAAAATAGAACTAATTGTCAGGAAGGTGACTTTTGTCATCGTTGCTATGATTCTCGTACGAGAGCAACCGCCCTGTATCAGAGGGCGTATGCTCTAATTAGTTATGTATGCCTGCAACCTTTTAAACTTTTATCGTCAATTTCACGTACACACATATGGTTCATTCAGTTCATATATAAACTGAAACTGTCGCAAATTGACTGCAGTTGTAAGATAGCACGCATACAGAGTGAGCCATGGATCGAATAAAACTGTCGGTAAACGGTGAACATCATACAGGTAAAGTGAACATCTAGATTCTGAGTCAGGTTCAGGTTGGCTTGAATTATACCCAAATAAGGTCACTAAGGTCTGAAAGTCATTGGCGGAGGCCAATGTTCAGCAGTGGACGTCCTATGACTGAAATTATGATGATAAAGGTCACATTTTTTGAAAGTATGATTCTACTGCAAATACTATCACTTCGCTTGTAGAAGTTTGAAATTGATTAGAAAACCAGTAAAAATATTTTATGTAATATGGTTTAGGCAAGAATGTGTTAGTTCAGTTTTTAAATTCAAAATCTCTGAATATACCTTTTACCTTTAGTTGGTAGTACCATTAGTTTTAGTGGTGTGGTGGTTTTGCCATAGGCTTTTTAATTTCACACTTTAAATAAAACAAGTTTTTTTTAATTTCTTTTGTTCTGGTTAGGCAGGTCTCATGGATATTACTGCCTAGCCGTGAAAACAAATACAAAACACTTATCTTACATCGCGTTAGCCGAGCGAGCGAAGCGAGTGAACCTACGGCAGCGACCGGAGCGACGAAACACCAGTTTTGACTGGTGATAAGTTTTGACTGTAACATTAGATATCTAATGAGTAAACGAGTGTTCTTGGTGTTGCTTTAGTGGGAGGTGAGGTGAGCTCAGACGTGATGCTGTTAGACTACCTTAGACAGCACTTGGAACTGCGAGGTACCAAGTTTATGTGTCGCGAAGGTGGCTGCGGGGCCTGCATCGTCACTGCAGTGAAATCTCCTGGAGAGCAACCCGTGGCTGTTAACTCTGTAAGAACACAATTTAAAAACCTTGCGAGGATTTAGATGAGGCTGATCTAATGATAATGATATTTCTTTAAAACATTTTGGTTCATTTGTATCGTGATATTTGTCGTATGTTTAATATAACTCCGCGATAAAAAATAAATAAAGGTTCCATGCCCAAAGTGTGCTAACGATCGATCGAAGCGATCTTTTCCAGACAACACAGGTAGTGGAAATCTATGTAGAAAGGGTTATACTTTTTGTAATAATTGAGAATAGGGAATTGACAACATGATGATGATAATGTATGACTACGGTACAGAACTGTAGTACTTCGTGATACCAAGTTTATGGGAACAGATACACATCAGTCACGACAGTTATGTCACGACTTACGACACAATCATTGCAGGTTTACCCTGCATATCATCGCAGGATAAGAAGGCCCTTTTAGGGCCATACAAATTATTAGTCCTGAGGTTAAACTATTTTAAGGAAGATAAAGCATGTGGTAATGACATCTATTTAAAGTTACAAACACAAAATTAATAAAAAAGAAATAACATTATGTTATTATCCTATAACCAAACCAATCCTTACGGTGGTAAAATCGAAAGTGAAATTTTGTGAGTTAATACTAAAGTGCATACCAGTAATGATTAAAGATATGCATTACATAATATTATATTCTGACTCTACTATTTTAAGTAACTACAAAATGAAATCAGAACATGAAATAGTTAGTAGTTGGAAGGTCAAAATACGGGTAGGTCAAGACGCATCTAGTACCCGACAAAAGCCACAGATTTATGAAAGTCATACAAAAAAACAAGCATTAAAAGGCGAAACCATCCAAGAAGTTGGTAGAGTGGTAGATTACAGTACTACTGAAAGTTTTGATGCTTCAAAAACTAACTTCCAAGTACAGATTTTTAAAAATTTCAATATAACCTGACTTTCTTTTGCGTATGATTTCTTCAGATTGTAATAATAATAATATGTTGTGCAATGCGGTTCTTTTGGAAAATTTTGATACTAAGTTACTATACAAGCAAGATGTTAACTGTACAAGCAGGTACTTGCAATTATTTATAGGCATAACGATTTTTTCACCGTGAATGAATTCTTCCATGCAATAATATTGTTGTTTTTCAGAAGCTGTTTATTCAGCTGTGATGCACTGTGGATTTTATTTATTTATTTTTCTTTATCATAAAATCAAACAGCGTTAAGTTAGCTATAAACACTATCTAGTTATCAAAAGAAGTATATGGAGTTTAAATAAACCAGAAACTAGAACTACCAATCAATCCTGACAGCGTGCTTCTGTCTCCGCAAAAAACTAAGACCAAGCCGGCCAAGTGCGTGTCGGGTCAAGCGCAATGTAAGGTCCCGTGTCTGAAGTTGCCTAAGGAGCGGGTTGAAAGTTTCATCTCTAGGGAGAATCGTTTTCAACTGACAGCTGTCAAATTATTTAAAAAAAAAGTCTATTTTTACATTTCTATTGAACCATATTCCAACTTTCTATACAGCCGCTCAATAACAGTGCGATGTAAAATTAAATTAATACAAAGATAAGTACTAATTAAAATATATTTTTAAATGACCTTAGTAATAACATTCAACTATTTCTTTAATATGACATAGATTTGGGCAAAATAATACAATTTTTTCAATGAGGAAAATGAAAAATTATGGCTGAATAGATGGCCGGCCACACAAAAACAAAAATAGGCGGGAAAGCGGCAATTCGATCTGCATTTGTTTTTTAGAGTTGTAGAATGTAGTGATTGGTATGAATTCTTTGGTAGATTTTTGTTAAAATTCACAAAATTTTTCTTTAGCTTATACATGTTTTTATTTTTACTTTATTTGTATTCGTAATGAAAAGCACAGTGTTTTCCTCGGGTTAAAGACTTATTTAGTCCCTCGAACTATTGGCGCCCTCGCTACGCCCAGGCGGCAAACCTCGTCTCGGGTAGTAAGTTACTTTCACCCCGAAGGTAACAATGTACAGCAGGTTAACGTACCTAAAAAGTTAAAGGTCATTCAACCGATTTTCAACTTTAAGTCCGACTTTTAGAAATCAATATCATAATCATAATCATTTATTACTCACCATAAAGAAAATACAAAATCAAAGAAAACAATTTGTGGCACATACAGTATATCGTCGTTGCGCCTGCCAAACCTTACATGTGCATTTTTATGTTTTTTTTTTTATTTGCTAGATGTCACTAGTTTTCAAAGGCCTATCAAGTCCAAAAACCCGTTTGTGCATATTCCGCATAGAGACGGAATTGCCAAATTACGTATGTACACTTTAATGGAATGACAGTTGCTTTAAAACTTGGTATGTGTTAAAAAGTCATATAACAGTTTTGGAAAGTATGCTCAGTGACACATGTCAGATTTTCTACTTCACAGTATTTTTATGCAATCCTGATATGTGTACCACACAGATTAAAATAATAAATAGAAGGATGTGTTCAGTCGATACATGGTCTACAATACGAACCCAAGCGCCAACAAAATTGACAGACTCAGAGCCAATCACAGTCAAGAATTTGGTCGGCGCTTGCTGGTGCCATTAGCCGCTGAATACCCAATTTTTTTTAGATTTTTGGTCTGTAGGTTACACATAGCATAGGATTTGCAGTGCATCGTATTGCCATGTGGTTAAAGTTAAGGTAATAATATACTGTGAAATTAATTAAAAACTACAATAAAAATACAAAAGGTAAGTAATTTTACTTATACTTTATATATATTATATAGGTTAGCAAATGTGTTCATGTTTTATCATTAGCGAACTTAACCAATTGTAAAATGTATAGTATTAAAGCATTAGCAGAGGACAGGAGAGAGATAGCCTAAAATCTGTTTATGGGTGCATTTAGGCATGTTGGTAAGGTAGCTATGTTACTTAATGTGTTGTTTTTGTTGATTGTTGTAATGTACGTTCCGATAAAACGGGGTTGTTTCCTAAGTGTAAAATATATAATTTTTAATATGATTATTATTATTTTTAAGGCCAAAAACCTCTTGCCTCTTGGGCGGTAATGACCGGCAATAGCACAGTTGGCCGGGATCAGGGCAAAAGAGAAAGATATCGGCGGAGATGCAGAAGACGGTGGTGCTTGATACCGCCCGCAGCGGGCGGTATCAAGCACCACCGCCTTCGACGCCTACGAGCCGCAGACGAATCCCAGTCTTTTTAGGTGTACACCTCATGTGACTGGGATTAACCCGTTTGCCGATATAACAATTGGTATGATTTCAGTGGACGCCACTTCCCACATTTCGGTAACCTCGTGTACTAGGTCCAAGTACTTGCGTTGCTTTTCGGTCTCGGCCTTCACAAGATTCTCGTCATGAGGGATAGTGACGTCCACCAAAAACACCTTCGATTGCGCCCGGTCCTTCAGCAGTATATCAGGCTTATTCGCAAGAATAGTCCTGTCAGTGATGATGGGCCGGTCCCAGTAGAGCCGGATACTGTCACTTTCGAGTACTGGCTCCGGCGAGTACTTATAATAGGGTAGTCTGTGGCTCATGAGACCGTACTTCAGGGCGAGCTCTTAGTGGAGAATTTTGGCTGCTTGATTATGCCTGTGCAGATACTCAGTGTTAGCAAGAGCCGAACAACCCGAAACTACATGACGGAGGGATTCTCCAGGATGGCGACAGGCCCGACAAACCTGGTCTTGTATCGCACAAGCAAATCCCTCGGTTTCCCCAAAGAGGTCTCCAAAGCGCAGCCAATGCACGGAAGCTTTTCGGTCCACGTGTTCGTGTATAGCCTTGAAAAACCGCCCGTGCAGCTCTTTCCCTTTCCATACGGTTTCGCGATCAGAGACACCGCCTAAATATAATTATTTATTAGTATCGCCTGCGACTGCCATGACTCGTTTGCCAGATCAAGAGGGGTGAGTCCTTTATCACATTCTATGACATCACAATGCATCGTTGTGTCGGTCTTTGCCAGAAAATAGGCTCTGAGGCCAGATACCTCGCGGTCGTGCATGGTCTTAGCACTTAAGAGGCCTCGACCACCACACTTCCTCGGGATATACAGCCTCATGTCCGACGACCTGGGGTGATGCATTCTATGTAGTGTCATAGTCGTGCGGACCTTCCGATCCAGAGCGTTTGATTCGGTCTGAGTCCATCTCCAATGTATAAGGTATAAATATGCCAAGGTGTATAAGAGAATAGGCATAACCCATCCGTTATAGGCTTTGACCTTATTGACCCCCGACAAAGAACTATTAAGTACCTTTGTAAGGCGGTCGAAGAAGGCTTCACCAACAGACTGTTTTATGTCCGATTCCCTCACACCTATATTCTGGAAATTGTTTGCAATTGGACGACACCAAGGTCAACCTCCTGCGACCGAGTTATCTTCCCCCTCGTCACGTGGATACCCGCACACTTATCAACCCCAAACTCCATTCTGATGGAGCCACTAAAATCCACAACGATGTTTAGTAACTCCCTCAACTTTGGAGCCGTTGGGGCTAACAGCTTAAGATCATCCATGTAAAAAAGGTGCGATACCCGATCATTTCCTCTCCGAAACTGAAATCCCGTCCCTGAATTCTCCAGTAAACTGCTTAGAGGGTTCAGGGCAAGGCAAAACCAAAGTGGACTCAGACAATCGCCCTGGTATATACCCCTCCTAATACTTATTCGGTCTTCACACATCCGCCATTCTCTCGCCCTGGAGACTTAGCATTGTACTCCATTGCTGCATACATTGCCCGAGGAAGTGTCGAACTGTATAATCAATTTTATACATCTCGAGGACCCTCTTCAGCCATATATGGGGGACCGAGTCAAATGCTTTTTTGTAGTCAATTCAGGCAGCAGAGAAGTTCCGACGATTGCGTTTGACCAGTTGGCCAGCGACAGTATCTACGAGGAGGAGCTCCTTTGAACCGCGACTACCAGCCCGACATCCATTCTGAGCGTCAGACATTAGACGATTCGCGTCTATATGATCACGAATTTTGGCGCTCAGAATGGATGTAAGTGCCTTATAGATGGTAGGCAGACACGTTATCGGGCGGTATTTAATTGGGTCAGCGGTGTTTTGTGTTTTAGGAGCTAGGTGAGTGAGAAAGTTCGGGAGAGCTCCGATCTCAAGCGCCTCCTGAAATTGGCGGGCCAAGGTAGCGTGGCATACCGAGAACCCTTTTAGCCAGTAACTCTGCAGGCCATCTAGTCCCGGACTTTTCCAGTTCGGGGCTCTACGTACTGCAGTGGCTACGTCCTCATCGGTGATGAAGACAGGGTTCATCGGGGGTACCGATGCACACGCCTCCTCTATCGCTCCAATCCAGGGTCCTTCGCTGTGCTCCACCGGTGTTGACCATAGGCTACGCCAAAAGTCTACGACGTCGGCCTTGTTCGGTCTTTCACCGGTGTTGCGAGGTTCAGAACTCTCCAAAAGTTTGTAGAATTTTCTCTGGTCACTCCCGAAGAGGCGATTCTGCTCGTATCTCTAAACCCTTTCGGAGTACCTTCTGATACGCTTCGCCCACGCTGCGATCTTCTGCTTCAGCTCGTCGATGCGCTCCGTCAGTTTCCGAGTAAACTCTGGGTTAGCCAAATTAATGTTCATCCTAGAAAACTCCCTCCTGACAAAGCGCACAATCCTTGGCCTGGTATTGCCCAAGCGGAAGCATGTCAGTTTGCCAATGAGGACTCTGACCTGCTCGATACGTTTTTTCGAAGGCTGGCACAGTATTACTCCTGCGAGTAGTACGTGCAGCACTCGGACTTGGTGCAACTCTGATGCCAGTGAAACGGCACACCGTCATTGCTGCACTGAAGAGAATCGTACTGGTATCAGCCAGGCCAGAGCTGTTCTCCAAATACTGGGGCAGCATCTGGTTTACGACCTCAACGACATCCCGGATCCGAACGCTGAGTGGTAGTCTCGGAAGCCTAGGTCTCTCTTCCAGGGGAGTATTACTGTACTCCAAAATCGTCTCCTCTATAATCCCCCTCATTCGCTCAAGTCCTGGGCGACTATTTCCGACGCGCCAACAGCCTCCACTGGCTCGTCATCGACCACCACATTCTCGCCGCCAGAAGGCGCAGGAGTGGCAGTCTGCTCAGTGGATGCGGGTGTCGCGCAGGAAACAGCCTCGCTTCGCAATTGTTCGAGCTCAGTGCTAAGTGCTAAGGATATTAGAACGCAATATCCACCGAGCTCTATCCGACAGGCTTTGTTCGGCGACAGACAAAGTTGGCTCCAGCTGCAGAAATGCGCGATGCATCCGTGCTCGATAGCCTGTCCTACCGGTTTCTCCCCCTGTCGCTCCGTAGTAAGCGCGCATGAGGTTCGTATTCATAGTTTGATTCCACCTCATGCGCCTTGTACCTCCAGTGGCGGGCACCAATTGCTGGGACTGGGAAGCCCCTGCTGGTGCCAAGCGCACTGAAGGTGATGATGGCGGTGACCGGGCAGGTGGTTAATAGGTACTATATAGCTTGAAAAACCGATTATTGTGACATTGTTGTTGCAAATTATTATTCTAAAGTTTTTTTGTTTACTACAGAACTGTTTTATATAGGAGTTAATTTTGACCTTAGAAGTTATTTAAACATTAAACTTAAGATTAATTTATCGATTTATTGTTCACGGGTCCCGATTTGGATGTGATGGTAATTATAAGATAGTCAGACAACTCAAAACTGACCACTTGCATTTAAGATCTCTTTGATTATAAACTCGATAGTTAATTAATATCTTGAAAAATCACTGTTTTTATTTTAAGATCAATTCTGCTGTGTGGTATATTTTACACAAACACTTATTTGCAGGAACAAACTTAAGGTAAACCAATACCTGATAAGTACACAAAAATGCTTAAAAAAAAAATTGTGACTAAAGTATTGTTTTATAGCTATTTAATGTTAGACTATCTTATGTGTTGTATTTTTACCTACCATTTTCCATATTTTTCATTTAAAATATTATAATGGTTCAGTGAAAAAACTGTTTTTTGTTCGTCCTGTAAAGTTGTCATTTCGCACATACCGGGATTGGCAGGCGCATCGACGATATGGTGGGCTGATACTAGGATGATTCCTGTATCACAGGTTATCAGCCCTCCACCCCATCTAGTGATCCTATGTTATCTAATAGGCAATATTAGTGAGCAAAGATTAAAAGATTAGTAAGTAATACATTTTGGAGTAGTAGTAGTTTTAATCGTTTTTTGTTTTAATGTATACTTGGTGCCGAGGATGTTTTTGTATTATAACTACTACTCGGTATGTGGTACAAGTTAACAGCGGCTTAACAATCAATTGCTCAGATGAAAAATTTAAAAGTATACTTACTGACTAACTTACTGAATACGCGTATTCAAGCATTGTAATTTAGTACTTATTTATATTTTAATGTGTGTGCGTGTGTCTTATCAATTGATAAATTGATATAATGTAATGTAATTTTAATCCCAAATTAATTTAAAAAATTTAATGTGTAATTTTATCAATTGATAAAATTTGACGTTTTGTGGTAGGTTAACGAGCTGTTGTCTGTACTATGAAACGACCTATCTAATGACCAACACCATGCGATAGACAAGAAAAAAAAACATCCCCATGTACGTGTAGTATGTACGTCCAATCTAAAAAAATATGAAAGTGCAGCGCCGAAATGCTCCCAGTATTTTTTACCCATCAATCAAAACTTTGTGGCGTTTGGAAAAGTATTGATCCTTTCATCCAGCAACTGTGTGAGAAGTATTGAGAACGCACTCAAAGGTATTTTGCATAGTAAGCGCCACCTTATGCGACACATTACGCGACCGAAACCTCGGTAGGTTAGTCGCTGCTCGCAACACTTAGTCTTTATAAATGGAATAATTAAAAAAACATTTTTAGTGCCTAGTATCAATAACATCATGCCATAACTGGGAGATCACAACAGTTGAGAAAGTAGGAAATAGATTGGAAGGCTACCATCCTATACAGAAGACACTGGCTGAAAACAACGGCACTCAGTGTGGACACTGCACACCCGGATGGATCATGTCAATGTACAGGTAAAAATGTTTTTGTACTCTTGGAACAGGTCTCCTAATATATATGTAATCATGAAAAATGGCCTTGTAATTATTGAAACTATAGGCTTATTGAAGATTTTTTGTCATAATTTTATATTATTTTATTAGCTAGTTGTTTGTTTTCCAATAAAATAAAATAAATAAGAGAGGTCTAAGGGCTCTTTCAAATAAGACGCTTATAGGACCGCACACTAACTGTTGGTAGTTGTCATATTTTTTCGAACGTACTTGTACAATTTTACTTGGTTGCCAAGGCTTGGCAAACTTCCGCAAGCTTCAAGCCTTTACGCTTGGAGGCCATTTACACGCTTGCGTGTTCGTCAGTGTGTTCCTGACTGGCAAACATGGCAGACGTAGATGTTTAAGTAGTGCTTAAGCACGGTTACTTTGATTTGCCTCGAGAAAGACCATAGTTGCGACGTTTGACCAAATAGGTACATAGTCACGGTCGATACGCGGTCGTATAGCTACGGCGCAGCGTAATAACACCGGTTCGGCGCGAGCTCGTGAGTGACACTAAAACATACGCCAACGTGTAAATACCTCGCAAGCGTTTGCTGCAAACTCCTTTTTTGATCTAGGTTCAAAAACCGACACTAGCCCGCATCGGTGTCAACCTCGCGTAAGCCAAGCCAAACACCTCGTGCACACGCTTGTGTCTGTAGACACTTGTCGAGGCTATAGCCAAAAGCGTGTAAACGTATTGTAGGAAAGAGCTTTTAAAAGGTCATACATAGACCAAGTGATGGAAAAGATGGCATAAGATAAAGTAAAGTAGCCTAAGTATATAAGTCTCATTGCTGAGCACAAGCTTCACCTCAACTAAGTGTCATGGTTATGTTTATGGCCGAGTATTGGGCCACCACGTGGGCCAAATGCGGTTTGTTATAGAGGGGTGTAATAAAGCCAGTGACTTAACCTTACTCTCAGTTGTAATTAAGTCGCCCTAAGGCCTCTGAGATCTAAATTAGAAAAACAGAAAAAAATATCTATATAAAAACCATTATAGTCATCATTATTAAAAGTCATTAAGACCTGCTAAACTTATATTCCCAAGGATTAAACACCTTACAAAAATGCGCTGTTTTTATTATCATTACTTTTATATTTTTTCCTTACGTGATTTAAATTGTGTTAATTACGATAAATAAGATCAACAAATTACAAAAATAGTTAATTACCTACTCCGTACGTTACAGCTTGACTTATATGACTTTGTTATCGTTATTTTTGAGTGAAAACAGCTTAGTTAATTTAGTCTCGTCTATCTTAATTAAATTTGTTTAAATATGTACATAACAGCTACTAAAAACGTGAAGTGTAAGTAAAATAAATGCATTCAAAACAAATGCAAATGAAAAGCTAGAGTCTATACACAAGTGGCTCAGTAACGCTAGATAAGAGTTAGATCACGTGATCTTTCGATAGTCTTTGTCAATTTTATTCTAGGTACAACGTACATTGTCAACCCTAGGCATATTATTTGATACTTACACAATAAATAAGGTAATGATTTGAAATAAAGGTACCTATAGGATAGGTACTCATAGATATTTACTATTACCTATTGTAACAATATAAATAAATATTTCATATAATTATTGTTATAGAACAATGTTTTTAATTTTATAGCCTTGCCAGAAGCAAAGCAAAATTGACAGAGTTGGAAATCGAGAATTCATTTGGCAGCAATACATGCAGATGTACCGGCTACAGACCAATTCTGGATTCATTCAAAAAGTTTGCTGTAAATGCCCCTGATAGTAAAGTCGCTGATATAGAAGACTTGTATATTTGCAAGAACAGCAATAGACCATGTAATAGATCATGTGGCGAAGATGACTGGTGTTTTGTTACAAACGATAGTTTAAATCAGGATAATGTAATAAAGATAGAACTGAAAGATGGGAAAATGTGGTACAGAGTTACAGAATTATCGCAGATATTCGATATTCTAGGAGCTGAGGGAGACGATTCCTATATGCTGGTTGTTGGAAACACGGCGAAAGGTAAGGATGCTAATGATGTTAATGTTTCTCATTAGAAATTATTAATGCAAAATTGACAACCTCCGTAGCCGAGAGGTGATCATACCGGAGTCGCTATCTCTGAGGTCCTGGGCTCGATTCCCGGTTGGTCTATGTAGAAAAATAACTTTTTTAGATTGTCTCGGGTCTGGGTGTTGTGGTACTGTCGTTTTTTTCTGATTTTTTTGAACACAAGTGCTTTAGCTACTTATCATAGGATCTGAGCAATGTACAATTATGTGATTGTGTTTAAATTTATTTATTATTCATTTAAATACAAAATACACACCATTTGACAAAGACTAGAAAGTGACATGATTTTCTTGTACACGGCCTTTGAATTGAGTTAAGGTTTATTCATGCGGCTTATGTTGAGCGAGGTCCTTTGAACTTGGACAGACAGACACATAGTGTCACTGTTCAGGATTTATATTACTTTTCGTGGAACCTTTTTTTTGTTTTGTCTTATCAAGTCTTTGTTGTTTTTTTAAACTTCTGTGCGTCATTGTTTTTATTTTTGATGTCCTTCATAATAATTTATTTTTTATTTTTAGGAGCCTACCCAATAGACGAATACCCGAACACAATGATAGACATCAGTGGGGTTTCAGAGTTAAAGGGTCATAGTTTTGACCAAAACTTGGTCATTGGAGCGATCACTACTCTTACTGAAGTTTTAGATATATTCAAAAGTGTTTCCCAAGAGAGAGAAGACGAATTTGGCTATCTCATAAAATTGCATGATCACATTGAGTTGGTTGCTCACATACCTGTAAGAAATGTAAGTGACAATGTAATATAAAATCTTGAAAACTAGAAATCATCTGTAATAAGTATAATTAGTAATTTTGATGTTTTACAGGTAGGCTGTATCGCAGGGAATCTTATGACAAAGCACAAACATCAAATGTTTCCATCGGATATATTTTTATTATTAGAAACTGTTGGTGCTTATTTGACTATCGGTATGTATTTTTATTAACAATCAAGACACGATTTATAAATTAATGTTAAAAAAAAACTGAATTTTCAGTTAATGCACAAGGATCTAAAGACACAGTGTCGATGATGGACTTTCTAAAATTAGATATGAAAGGAAAGGTTCTCTATAACGTTATGTTACCTCCAATGAATAAAACCTGTCTGCTAGTAACATTTAAGGTAAACTTAAAAAATCTTTACAAATTATTATTTTTGGAATAAATGCTGCACCTTTATAAGATCTAACAGCAAATTCTTTCCTAATTTACATTTATTTTTATTTTAGATTATGCCACGGTCACAAAACGCACATGCTATAGTTAACGGGGGGTTTAAATATAGACTCAATGAATCTGATAATACAGTTAAAGAAGCTAGAATTGTATTTGGCAATCTATCTCCAGATTTTATCAGAGCTACGGAGACTGAAAAATTACTGATAGGAAAAGCATTGTTCACAAATGATACACTGCAATCCGCACTTAAAACACTAAATGAAGAAATCATTGTCATAGAACATCCACCAGATGACTCAGCAGAATATAGAAAACAATTAGCTTTAGCATTGTTTTATAAAGTAAGTGAGTTGAAAAGAAGGTTTTGAACTGCAAATCATACCTAATCCTTTGAGAAATAAAAAAAATGTATCTAAATTTATTACGTAAAATAAACAAACTATTTGTCGTTAAGCTAGTCTTATCTCAAAATGATAAAAACAGTTTCATAAGAAAAGATAATTTAGCTAAGCTATCCTTACTACACCCCATCTCTAAATCATACCTTGTTTTTTTCGCTATTATTTATGCTCTCGTTAGTAAGCTTGTAAAATCGAGGTGTAACCTTAAACTCGTTTAATCATCATCATTGTATATAATATGTCAGTTTGTGTAAAGTTGATAGAGATACAACGTATTAATATTTTAATTAAGATTTATTTAGACAGTTGTGCAATACAGTATTATTGAACCTGATTAAATAATAGTTAGTCACTGAAAGTGACCGAAAGATAAATAAGTACCATTTAAGGCGATGGGTAAGGCAAGTGACCTTGAGCATTAAGCGTCCACTAATGCGACTTCTATTACCTAAGATAATACAAATGCTTCTTGCAGGCTAAACTTCCATCCGTTGCGCTCCTGTGCAAATAGATTATCATTGCGAGCAAAATATCCGCTCATGGAAAAGTAGGCGCTAAGAGTAAAATCCATTAAAAGCCTTATAATTTTTAATTTGTAGACTATTTGAAAAAAAAAAGAAAAAACAAATGTTATAAATAACCAACTTTGAAGCTAAACAAGAACGTCGTTTAAAATATAAATGTGTACAAGCTCGCGATATTTGCGGTACTTTGAAATATTTTTTAGAGTTTGAAATAATAACTAGTATTTAGATACAACAGGAAAAACTTCAACATATAAGTTACATGATATATTAATTTCCACATCCTATATCCAGTATTTTCGCCAGAAAACATGTCCAAAAACACCTCTTTTACGTGTATTCTCCTTACCCGGCGCCTTAAAGTAACTAAATACTAATATAAAATTAACAATGTTTTTTTATTTAAAAAAACTAGGGTCTCTTGACACTTTGCCCAAAAGACCAGCTGGATGACTGCTACCATTCAGCTGTGAAACGCCTTCACGAGTCTCGACCAGTGTCTCGAGGTCAGCAAGACTTCGGAACAAATCCAGAGTTGTACCCTCTTAACCAACCAATACCCAAAGTGGAAGCACTGGTAAGAAAGATCTGCTTACTTACTTACTTGTTTTTTTAAACCAACAAATCAGTATTTACACTTTAATTAATTTTCACGCTTTTGAAAACAATACTAAGCACATGAATTTAATACAACACATTAAAATCATAAATACTTACGGATCTTGGCCTCCAATCCTCAAGCTGGAGTGCAACGGGCGTAGCATGGAGTGCAAGCGCGTGATAAGCATGGTGGCGGCGTGCGGACTGGCCACCAAGGTGGTGGCGGATAAATGCTTTTTTTATAGATCCACATTTTTTCTCTAAACTTGCCTTTACGACGACCGTTTGGTGTAGTTCGCGCTCCAGACTAACGACCCTTGCGACTTGTTCCTATCCCGTGCTAGTTCTGTCCAGTTGGACACTCCAAGTTCTCATCAATCCAGCGATATCTAGGACGACCAACCGGGCGCCGTCCGGACGGCCGACCCGTCCCCGGAAAATCCTAAATCACAAAGTAAAATATTAAGATGTTTCGTTACCTGCAGATTCAATGTGCCGGTGAAGCGAAATATACTGAAGATCTACCATCCTTGCCAAATGAGGTGTTTTCCGCTCTCGTATTAAGTACGATTCCTAAAGGAGACATTGTGTCTATAGATCCAAGTGAAGCTTTGGTATGTTCTAATCATGCATATTTTATTTAGAGAGATTACACGAGTAGTGATTTAAAATATTATAGACTTATCTTTTCAGAAAGTGCCCGGTGTTATAGCATTCTATTCAGCCAAAGATATTCCAGGAAATAACTCGTTCATACTAATAGGTGCAATCGCATTTATAAAAGAGGAAGAAGTATTTTGCAGCGATAAAGTAAAATACTATAATCAACCACTAGGAATTATCGTAGCCGAATCAACTGCAGTAGCAGAACGGGCTGCTAAAAAGGTCAAAGTTACATACAAAAATGTTGAAAAGCCAGTAATTGATATAAAAGAAGCAAGAAAGGATAAAACTAGAACCAAATTATTTCTGCCAATTCCAAACATAGGACGTGGATTGATTGTGCGAAAAGAGTTCAAATCAAATTATACAATACGCGCACAAATCCATTTGCCTATGGAGACAATAGTTTGCATTACCCGACCATCGGAGCAAGGCCTGGAAGTTTACTCAACTACTCAGTGGATGGATGCTGTGCAGTATACAACAGCAAAAGCTTTGAATTTAGATGTCAACAGGTAGAAATGGGTGAAAATTCATTAAATTTATGTGTATAAATTCTGTTTTTAACTTTATCGTTAGGCAATTAGGGTTAAAGGATACAACTATTGTTATATTTAATTTCTAGAGTGGATGTATACACGAATAGAGTCGGCGGTGCCTTTGGATTGAAGATATCCCGCAGTACTTTGGCTGCTGTCGCCTGTAGTTTAGCCGCGTACAAACTGAATAGACCTTGTCGCTTAATACAGTCACTAACATCAGTTACAAGAGGCTTAGGCAAAAGGTTGCCTTGCAGCAGTGATGTTGAGGTAAGTACAAAGTTTTGAAGTATGTCATAATTATATGTGCTTCAATTACCAAATTCTGAAAATTACTTCTTTTACTGATTAGATAAGTGATCTTGACTTCAGAGAATGGCATTTACTGCTGCCATGTAAAATACTTGGATAGATAGATACCTTTATTGTACACAATGCAAGAACTTAACTATAACTATAATAGGATGTTTAGAGAAAGATATACATTTAAGGTGGTCTTATTGCTAAAAGGATAATGTTTTCAGGTAAAAGTTGATGGCAAAGGCCTAGTGCAGTATATGAATTATGATTTATATGAAGACAACGGTTATATTGTAAGTGTGTTGGTATCAATACTAGGAATAGATATCCATCATAACTGCTACAAAAGATTATGGTGGAATTATAAGTGTTACGACTCAACTACTGATACTGCTAGAAATGCATATTGTAGAGCACCTGGTAAGTATTTATTATTTTAAGTAACAATTTTTACAATTTGATCCGTTGACAAATTACTCCCATTAATCTTTAATTAGCTCAATTCACAAATTAGAAATTATTGCTTATATAAAATTAAACAATGTTTTATCAGGTTCATTGGAAGGCATTGCTATGGCAGAAACAATTATGGAACAGATTTCTTATGAACTTTCACTGGACCCCTATGACGTACGTATGACGAATTTAGATGTACTACTTCATGGAGAAATTAAAGAAATGGGAGAGGAATTAAAATCTAAAGCTGACTATGTAAAAAGAAAGGCTGCTGTTGAAAAATTTAACAATGAAAATAGATGGAAGAAGCGAGGATTAAGGTGGGCAATGATGAAGTACACACCCCTTAATTCTGCAGGATATGAAGTGAGTATGAGCATCAATCATGGGGATGGATCGGTCACTATAAACCATGGTGGCATAGAGATAGGTCAAGGAATCAATACTAAGGCAATTCAAATCGTAGCACACTTTCTGAAAATTCCTATTGATAAAATCCAAGTTAAAGGACAGAATACTATTACAAGTCCAAATAGTATATTTACTGGTGGCAGTCTGACATCACAAAACATTGGACAAGGCGTAGAAATATGTTGCAAAAAGCTACTTGCAAGGTTGGCACCAGTAAGACTTCTGTTACTAAATCCGCCTTGGGAAGCACTGATAAAGAAAGCGTATATACTAAATATTGACTTACAAGCTCGTAGTTTTGTCAGCCATATAGTCTCCCCAATATTTTTTGTTTATGGTGTAACTTTAGCTGAAGTTGAAGTAGATATACTGACAGGAGAGTCCGAAGTATTGAGAGTTGATTTGTATGAAGATGCTGGACAAAGCGTCAGCCCTGAAATTGATGTTGGTCAAGTAAGTAAACAGTTTGTAAAAAAAACTACTTTGAAACTTTGGTCTCAATCTAAGTACCTAATTTTGGATACATTAAATACAAGAAGTTAAAAAAGTAGGTACAAGCAAAATTTGTATAATACTTATTTTAAAATTTTTTACTTTAATCTAGACTCAAGTCAATACTGAATCTGCTCGTGGTTTTTTAACATTCTGTCTAACAACAATTTCAGATAGAAGGTGCATTCATTATGGGCATGGGATACTGGACGTCAGAAAGAATAGTGTATGACAAGGATACAGGAGAAGTACTTTCAGATCGCACCTGGAATTACCATGTGCCGTTAGCCAGGGATATTCCGCAGGACTTTAGGATCTACATGAAAAAAAAATCGTATAGTTCTCCGCTTATTTTAGGATCCAAAGGTTTGTTTTGCTTCTGTTGCGATGACAACCTAAAACTTATCAATTTAATCGTTGATATTTGAATAACAACCATTGAATATTTTAGAACACTAAGGGCCACTTTCACCACTTGCTGATAAGTTCCGGATAACTTATCTGACTCTTGTTTTGACAGATAACCCATACAATTAGCTATCACAAAAGTGCTAGATAGGTTATCTGGAACTTATCAGCAAGTGGTGAAACTGGCCATGAATATTTTAAATAATTATTAAAGGTATATTAGGGTTGCACCGATTTTTGCCGAATTTTGTTCAGCCTAAAACCATTTTGCATTTTGAATATGGAATAGTTACTGAATATTCGGCAAAATATTCAGTTTGCAGAATCTTTGGTATTTGTCATTGCAATCGCTTTCAATATAAAATTCAATGAATTAAAAAAATAAATTCGGTGGATTCTTGACGCCTACTATACTTGTACTCGTATATGACTTTCAATAGTTTAGTGACTAGTTGAATCAACTTAAGAAAAGATAAAATTTATAAGGCAACATTGATAATACTAAAGTATTGCAGTATATCTGTTGGTACGTTACTTCAGTAACAGTTTAATATCATTGCTCACAGTAACCGGAGAACCAGCTACTTGTATGGCTATATGCATACCTTTTGCGTTGCGTGAAGCTGTTTCTGCAGCGAGGAAAGATTGTGGGATTCCTACTACAGACTGGTTTAAGATTGGTGAGTTTTAGTAGGAGTCTACTTCATGGAGTAAGAAAAAAATATGTAGTTTAATTAGGCAGGGGCGTGCATCCCATATAGGCTATTATGCAGAGCCTACCTTCATAAAAAACCGACAGAACAGCTGACCATAATTATTAATTACGTATTCAACAATAAACAATAAATATATTGTAACTATTTTGTCGTCTACCTATACTTATTCCTTACTAAAGCGCGCAACTTAGATCGTTCCTGTGCAATTTAACCAATGTTAGGCTGCCGCGAGATCGCCTACTGTTTCACGTAAACTTGCTCAATTTTCACTCACAGCCTACCCCCATCTGAAACCAATGCACGCCCCTGTAATTAGGGGGCAACTTACGTGCACAAGAGTCTGCTCTTTTGCATCGTAAGCCTAGATATGGTATATCATAAATTCACTTAGTAGCAAAATCCCCAGAAACAAGGATGTTCAGTTTCCGAATTTGTTTTTTCTCTCTCAGGAAACTTTCCTATTTTTCTTTTTGCGGTTCTTATTGTTCTTAAGTGATGCTTCGTTATTAATTTAATTATTATTATAATTGAAGTCCCTCGCCATATTGGTCTGTTGTCCGAAGAGCCTGACAATATGTGAAACTCCTAAATAGTAATTTTGATATATTTTTTTTTAATATAAACTATTTAACGAGGTAGAATTTGTGTATAATTTAGTTAATACCGATATACAAGGTGTACAAAAGAATACTACACTAATTAAAACCACATGATCAGCTGCTCATTATACAACAACTTTTACTATGGAAGCAACATCGAAATCGTGTTTTTTTTTTATGCTCCGTACATTATCAATATTATCTTCAAAGTAGCGCGGTAGTTTGTCCATACGAACTACCATGGCGCATCTAGTCATGTATTTTCCCATTTCAATGTTGATCGCATATAAAAAGTTGTTGTATATGAGCAGCTGAACACGTGGTTTTAAGGAGTGTCCTATTTTTTCGTACACATTATATAAAATAAGTGCTGTCTGTGCAATATCGGGCGGGTCGCTATTAAAAATAAAATGACATTTATAACTGATGTGAGAACCCTATTCAAGTGTAGTAAATGTTCAAGATTAGGTTAGATAGATAGATAGTTACGAATGAAAAGTTGTAAAACAGAAGCAAATAAATGCAATAACTAATAACTTGTTTTACCAATTAATGCATAATTAATTTCGTAGCATTACTTGCTGCTACGGTTTGCTACGAATTCGCTACAGTTACTGTTAGACTTTTTTGATTAGATTACAGTACAGTTTTACCGTTTTTTTGACCCCGTTTGAATTTATCAGCTATTTATTACAAGTTATTTTATGACGATCCGTCTGGCGTATTAGTGGCGCAGTAATTCAGCTTGAATGCAAAGGGTCCCGGGTTCGATTCCCGGTTTTGGTTGATTAAGAAAACAATATTTTCTAAGTTGCGACGAATCTGAGTATGCTGGGCTGGAAGACTCATTGTCTGCCAACTCGCAAAGCAAGGATTTTAATTCCTTACTTCGAGACCACGACAATGAATTGGTGTGCTGTATAGCGCATGTTTTTAATTAATTTATTTCATATTTTAGATGGACCTTATACCACTGAGAAGCTGTGTATGTCATCTGGGACGAAGCTGGAACATTTCAAGTTTACTTGTAAATGATATTAATAATTGAAATAAAATAAAATAATCATGATGTTTGAATTATTCGTTAAAAAACTTTGGTGTGACTTCGGCGTAAGTCGGAGAAGGTTTTAGTTAGTATCAAGAACTGATTGTAACATCACAAAGTTATTTCGCGATGTTGACACCATAGAAAAAGAAGGCATCCTGTTAATGCGATTCCTTTGCCAAACGAGTTTATTGTCGTTGTATTCTGTCAACATAAAGATTAACATTTCCCTTCTCGATAAGAAACAATAAACAAACGGATGTTTTACTTACTTTATTAACACACAAAGTTACTTTAAGAATTAGACTTGTTTTGGCACCTATTACTCAATCTTTATTATTACACACCTTTAAGTTAACAACTAAAGAGTCCTTTTATCAATAAAGTTTTTAAAAAGGGCTTATTAGTAGTCCATTTTTTTTCTATAGTAAGTACTCATTTTATTATTTCTTGGCAATAACCCGTACCTTTATATCGGCGAACGCGTTTACTACTGATTCTATTGCTCTAAATACAATTCCTCGTGACTCCAAAGAACTTATGCCACTGAATTGGAATTAAATAATAGTACATTATGATACAAGTGCGCTATGTTGGTCATTACACACGAGGCGTTATTGTAAGTGTGAGCCTGTAAGGAAGCTGAGTGTGTAATGATAATCAATGCACACGAGTTGCATACGACGTTTTTCAACACAAAAAAAACAAACTTATTGAAGTAACCTTTTTAACATGGAGTATATATTATACGTAGGTCACACTATAAGTTTTGCGTAACTTAAAAAAACATGATGATGACGTCGATGACGTGACGTAATGATGATGATATGTTTATTGCTTTTCAAAATACTCTCCTTTACATTTTAAACATTTTTTCATGCGATCGAACCATTTTTTAAAACAGGAGGACCACAGATCTGAAGGCATGTTTTCTTCGTGCTGATTGAACGATATCACTGCCTCTTCGGAGTTGGTAAAAGTAAAAACCTCTCATCAAATCTTTGATTTTGCGCAAAATACAGAAATCACAGGGTGCTAGGTCGGGGCTATACGCAGGATGGGTGACGAGTTGTACTTTTTCGGAAGCTAAAAATGACTTTGTTTTGTTGGCCGTGTGTGAAAAAGCGTTGTCATGATGTAGGAGAACGCGGCTTTTGGGTCGTCTTTCGCGAAATTTTTCTAACACCCTGGGTAAACAAATGGTAGAATACAATTACTCGGCTTTAACACTCTTTTGATCTTCAAGTGGAATTGTACAGATGGGACCCGTAGCTGAGAAAAAAAAACGTGATAATTTTTTGACCAACGTTCCTCGCCTGCCTCACTTTTGTTGGCCTGTTCTCATTTTCAAACACCCATTCACAAGATTGCTGTTTTTTTCGTGTTCAAAACAATAAATCCACGTTTCGTCTCCTGTGACAATGTCATAAACAGCATTAGAATGTCCGTGGTCGTACTTCAGTAGCATCTGTGAGCACCATTCCACGCGAGCCCGCTTCTGCTCCGCTGTCAGTTCATGAGGGATCCAACGACAGCAAAGTTTCCGAACTTTTAATTCTTCGTGTAAAATTTTCTGAATTTGGCTCATACCAATCCCCAATAGTCCTCGAATTGTCTCATAGGTAATCCGCGGGTTTTCTTCAATTAGCCGCTTAACAGTAGCCACATTATTTTCGTTGACGGCAGTTGAAGGCCGCCCTTCACGAAATTCGTCATGTAAAGAAACTCGACCTCTCTCAAATTCAGCAAACCATCGCCTCACGGTGCTCAAACAAGGTGCTTCTCTCCCAAAAGCATTTTAAAGACGAGCGGCACAGTGTTGCGGAGAGAGAGAACTTTTAAAATCATAAAAAATCATCGATCTAAAATCTTTTCGACTTAATTCCATTTTCGTTGCGTACGTAGAACTTTGATGTGTGATAAAAAACAATTTACAAATAGGTTTACCTAACTCTGGCTGAGTATGTTAGTTGTTGCATCATTTTTGAGCACGTGGCTAGCGGCTGCCTGCCAGTTTTCTGTGTGTCCAGGATAAACTAGTTGATATTAAAAATATATTACCCGAAAAAAAAGGTTACGAGAACTTGCAATTGAACAGTCGTTTTCAAGATGTCAGGGCTATAAAAAGTGTAGTTGCCACAAAGAAGTGTTCATGCAAGGCTGCTGGAAAATTTTGCAATTCAAAATGTCACAGTAGTTTGTCGTGCTCAAATTAATAATATATTGTGTTGTTAAAGCTGTTATGTTTCTGCTTTTAGAGCTTTTATGTTCTTTTCATATTTTTATATAATGAAAGCTTTCTATGACCTTAGTTTTTGAGTAATTTATCTAACATTACCCAGTAAGCATTGGATACACCTAGTTGGTTAGTAAATTAGTGGGTAAATCCCGAATTAAAACTTATTTTCACTTTTATTTAGACATTACCCAAAAACCTTGGGTAATACTAAGTAAACCCGGGTAAACCTAAGTTTATTCCAATTTCTAACCTTACCCGTAACTTAAATGTCGTGGCCAGATCGTTAAATTGATCATTTCATGATGTTATGAAATGATTGGTCACACCATGAATTCAAGGTGAATTTTACGATCTGGCTACGACATATACACCGTAACATAAAATATGTTTTCTGAGTATGACTTGGCGTTTTTGCTGTTTTTTGCTGTTAGCTTATGTTCAGCAGTAGACGTCCTATAGCTAAAATGATGATGATGACATCTAAGATCTTAACTGTTTACGATGTTCTGATCTTAACTGATAGTTAAATATTTACAAAAATAATAAATTATTAATTACGTACATAAGTACGTATAGCCGCAACATCAAATAAAACGCGGGGTTCGACAGCGAGAAACACTTGACAAATTTCGACGGGCTAGCCAACGTCTTAGCTTAGTTAGAAAAGCACACCTCCGGCATGCGATGAGACGTGGGGCACACACACACCTGAGGCAGTCGATTTTTTTCAAGTGTTATATTATCTTAGATTTTAATGTTGGTCCCATAGTAAAATAGTTTGAGCAACAGAATCGTTCCCTAATGGGAAGTTAGGTAATAAAATATGACCTTGTATATTTAATAAAAGGATGGGACACTCCTGAAACCGCGTCGTCCACTCGCAGGCCAAAAGGGAGATATCTCCCTTTTTTTAAAATGCCGTAGTAGACTAAATGGGAGTTTTCTCCCTTTTTTTTCCCGGTCTATGGTTATTAATTTATTTAGACCTTATTTCGTTGCAATAACGTAGACTGTTATTTTTTATCGGTATTTAGGGTATATGTGACAGCCGATGGCACATTCTAATGCCTAAAAAGTATTACAGATAATTAATTTTAAAAAATCTAGATTTTAGTACTTTTTGTATAAATCTGTCAGTTTCATTATAAACCATTAAAAAAAAAAGTGCTAATAAATGTCTGGTTTCATTCTTTTTTCCTTATCACATTGAACCAATTTAAATTGTTAATTTAACTAAAAATACCTTATCGATCTATTTTTCGAAATATAAATTAACAAAGTTGCAAAATCGCAATTTTTTTTTGCAACTTTGCTTTTTTTTACTGTTGTTTATTTTCGACTATAAGTATACAAATAAATGTCGTATCAAGACAAACTAAACACAGTTCGAATGACTGGTTCATTAGCTCTAACAAAAACAAAACTTAAGCCGTAATCATTAACATAAACAATTGTGAATCTTGATTGTAGGTACACGACTCGGGCGGAGCGGCGAGCGGTCGGCGCGCCGTGATAACGTCACCGCGAAATTTGAGACTTATTGCCGCCGGCTCAAGTGGCTGTGAGCAGCTAACTGATGAGAATAAATAAATAAATATTGGACAATATCACATACATAATTGCTCTGATTCTGTGATAAATAGCTTAAGCACTTTTGTTACAGAAATTAGTAACAACGACGGTACCACAGCACCCAGACCCGAGACAACATAGAAAACTTATTTTTCTACATTGACCGACCGGGAATCGAACCCGGGACCTCAGAGATAGCGACACCAAGTCCGGTGTACTCGCCTATCGGCTACGGAGGTCGTCAACAATATAACAATATAATCTTGAATTAGTAAATGGATGTCATATTCGTAATCCACATGGGGCCCATTAATTGCTATTATTACTCCATACAAAATTTTTACCACTATTTTACACCTCTTGAGGGATGATTTTTCATAAGGTCTGACATTTAATGCTTTCAGATTTAAACCCTTGATTTTCAGTTTTCTAGCTCTAAAAAAACCGGACTAGTGCAAGTCGGACTCGCTCACCGAGGGTTCCGTAAATATTTGTGGGTACATTTTATAAATAGGAATCGAGATCAATTACTAATTAATTACAAAGTTATATTACGAGTACAAATGTATAGTTTTCAGATTTTTCCCTGTACTTGTAGTATAAGACGATATTACTTGCCAAGGGATATAGCCAATATCTCCATTGTCTCTATTGTCTGTTCTAAATAAGTAATTCAATGGTTTTCATACAATACATTTCGCATTGATTACATGTGCACAGCAGTTTGTGTGGCGGAAACGCAATCTATTCAAACAAGCAAAAACGTAAGTTTCAGTAAGTACCTTCTATTTAGAATAAAAAACTCTGATCTGTAGGTTTCTAGAATATATTAAAATTTAATTAAATTTTTACTAATCTGTACCTTTTTGGTATTCGTGGCCATGGCTAGGCAGAATTCGGCCTTGTCATTTCATAGTTCTAGGTCAATGGAAAGAACCCTATAAATTTTGATTACCTTGAGAGTGTCGAGATGTACCTTTTTTCGGCATAATAATAATATATAATTTTTTACGTTAACTCAGAAGTATTTTTACCTAACAGCTTCCTTCTGACAGGTTATAATTTCAACTCGATACCTCCACTCGTTCCCGAGCATGGATTTTTACCCATGTTCCCGAGATAAAGGGTCTTGACAGACATACGGACAGACAGACAGACGGACAACAAAGGGCTATAAGGGCACCGTTCTTTCCATTTAAGGGTAAAGAACCCTAAAAATGACGAAGTCCCACATAGAAGCAAGCAATCACACAAAAATCTTATCCCAAACCACAGAATAGAATGTATTTATTGTTACAATCCTACCTATGTGTAAAATTTTTACGAATTGCAAAAAATCTTGATTGTAACTATTGACAATCTGTAAGATGAACGTTTTTATCTGTAGGTATTTTATCTTTTTAATATTAAGTACCTTGACCTTTTCCCAAAATTTTCTGACTTATATCTTTATAAATTCTCAATCTTCAGATAGTATAGGTAGTATGTAGGAAAAAAACATCCCAATCATTATATTTTCCTTTATAAGATACGACCAAGATAGATAGAATTAAATTAGAAACTACAATCATCAGTCGTCGTCCAAACACGATCAAAGATTTTTAGCCCTACAGGACATAGTCTTGTCTTGGGTTCGGTATCAACCAACCTCCGTAGCTGAGAGGCGAGCATACCGGACTTGATGTCGCTATCTCTGAGAACCCGTTTTGATTCCCGGTCAGTCAATGTAGAAAAATTACTTTTCTATATTGTCTCGAGTCTGGGTGATGTACCGTCGTTGTTTCTGATTTCTTTAACACAAGTGCTTAAGCTACTTATCATAGGATGATCAATGTATATGACGTGGTCCAATATTATTATTATTTTAAAAATTCGACTAACGGAAAAAAACCTAAGTTTATCACTGCAGTTTCAGCTTCGGCGTAAAGCCTGCCCAAATAAACGGTTTTGCCTGAATATATTTTTATATCTTCTAAAAATAACTCGTTTATGTTCATTCGTAAGTAGCGGCTGGTATAAGATATTTCCTGTTGACAAAATAGACTACATTCACATGTGTCTTACTTCGAATACCGTGAAGATGTTTAGGTAGTATTTTAATTGAGTATTAGTGGTGATAATTTTTTAATTCTTTTTTCTATGTCAAAACCACTTAAAAGGCAAAGGCAAAATAATGTTTTTCTTGGAGTATAAAATTCAACCAGTTGATATATATGTTGCAGTTAAAACCAGTTTTTAGACAGAACGCGTTTTCCCTAGTTAGAAATAGTTTTTGCTTAATGCCTTTGTTAAAACTAGAATTAACTAATGCTCAAAATTTAATATCAGGTAAAACTAGTTATTACTAGATAAAACGCGTTTTTCCGAAGCAAGTCAGTTAAAACTGTTCCGACCGAGGTTTTTGCATAGAGATGTTCCGAATACAAATTTACCATTGAGAACTGTCGCTAAGGAAGCAGCCATAGGAACAGTCCAAGGATTTATGCGCTGCGTACCTATGCAAAAAAGGATGTATGTTAAAAAAGGTGTATCTGCAAGAAAAATGGTTACCTTTGTAACTCTTAAGGGCACAATAGTTTGTCTTGCAATAATAAGTAGATTCTCATCCTTTTTTATTTTATGGTTGTTCCATAATTTTTTATTCTGTGTTTAAAGGAATATTGTTAAGGAACATCTTATAGTGACCACATTAATATTAAAAATCTTATATTTAAATAAAATAGATTGACTTGGCCATCGCATGGAAACACAATGCCATCAAAAACAAAACTTGTAAAAAAAAAACAAGGCTCGCAACTTTTGCAATCGCACTAAACAATCTTATTTACTATAATATGTATTGCTTGCGAGTTTCATGCGATGGCTAATTCAATCTATTTTATTTAAACATGAAAGATTTTTAATATTAATGATAAATGATAATATTAATGTGGTTACTATAAGATGTTGTTGTTGTTGATTAGCTAATTACGTAATAACTTAAGACAGAAGGTCCCTTAAGTAGGGACTGAATAAATCAACCGACTTGGTATTACATAGATCTCACAACTTTTACTTTACGGTAGAAGAACTGAGTTGCGAGACTTGTTTTTACTAGGACATGACTCTGTGTTCTAGGTCTTTTTATTAAATATTTTTATAAGTTTATTACATTGTTTTTAATCCCAAATAAGTTTCCCTAGTGCTCGTTTTAACTAAAGCTCAGAGTAACAACTAGTTTTATCTGAAAATTTTATAATTCAGTGGTAAATTCTAGTTTTAACTAGGTATTACTAGTTTTAACAAAGGCATTTAGTAAAAACTAGTTTTAACTAGGGAAAACGAGTTTTAACGAAAAACGGGTTTGAACTGTAACATATATAATACAGATAGAAGCCTTTGCCTGTTCGCAAAATTACAAAATTACTATTATAGTAATTTCATTAAAAAGTATAATAGTGTTTTTGATTTTTGTTGCGGTATAAAAGTAAATGAGTTCAGAGTTGAGTTAGTGTATTTTCGAGTATTTGGAAAAAGTAAGTAATTCATCGTATAATTTAGCCTAGAAATTATAATCCGTAGTTTCTAGTCAATGCACCTGCGAGTACGTTGCTTCAGTTCTTGCATTTCATTTCGCGAGTGTTCCTTATTTTATTTGTAGTGCACGTTTATTAGGGACGTAGGTTTTCATCGTTAGACTCAACACGAGAGATGTGGTTAATAATTGAGTAGGTATGTCATGAGCCAATTTATGTCTGTTTCTAGAAATTTAGCTAAATAGTGGAGGTACCTATTCCGATCGCTGCTCATGACATTTTTAATTTACTGCACTAATAATAAGATTAGGCGGATTTGTAAAATGCAAGAGCTGCATTTGGCGGTTGTAACGATTGTAAAAAAAAATTAGGGAATATAAAAATATGTTATTTTAACCAAAACTTATAATATTAGTTTTTTATGCAAATACCAATTTTTTGTACATTCAATTTAGCCATCCTTTATAAAAGTTTCTTATTTATTTCATTATTTTTAGTGAAAAGGAGTCAACCATCTGCCTCTCAGAAAAGGAAGCTAAAAAAAACGAAGCCTGCAAAAGCAAAATCGCTTGCTGGATTTTTATCCAAATACCTTTCGAATTCTGAAGAAAAGAAAAGTGGCGTTGCCGAAGAAATTAATCAAAATGTTTAATCGGGATCTAATATACAAATCATTGATATTAAGACGGCAAATATATGTGAAAAGTCTGCTAAATGTGATATTAATAAGAACTCCGATACCGACGTGACTGACACTGAAATACAGGACTATGAAACTAGTTAATATATTAAAGAAAAATACTGAGAAAGCCGAAGAATACGTCGCTTCTAAGTTAGAGTTCTTATCATCCAATGATGCTGCACACTGGCCAATACCTGTACCAGAGCATATCAGAATTTCCATTATAGAAAAGGGTAGTGAAATATTTCAAAACAAGGACGGACCTTTTACATCTGTAGAAAGACCAGGTGAAAGCACTAGGGAACACATCGTTGTTTAACTTTGCCGTAATTTTACTCACATTTAAACGAGACTAAATATTTAAGGAAATTGATGCTATACTCACCATCAACAAAGAAATTATATTGTTACTGCTGCCGGTAATTTGCATCTGAGGGTGACAATCACACTAATCAATTTGTCTCTGGTTTTTGTCAGTGGTGGAAATTAAATCCAAGAATATCACAGCATGAATCGTCTCCTGAACATATATCGAATTTAGAAAAATGGAAAACGTTGACATTGGGCTTGAGACTTAATAAAACTATTGATAAAGACAACTTGAAGATTATTAACGATTAAACTAAGAAACGGAGAAACATTTTACATCGCCTTTTAGATGTAACGCTATTCTTAGCCCAACAAAATCTTGCCTTCCGAGGCCACCGTGAAGATATATCTTCGAAAAACAGGGGAAATTTTCTAGAATTAGTACAACTGTTAGCAAAATATGATTCGGTGTGCAATGTGCAGCAAAATGTGAAAGAGCATTGCTTAAAACTAGAAGAGGCTGATGGTGGGTCAAAGAGAGTACCATATTATTTGTCAAAAGGAATAGAAAATAAATGTATTCAATGTTTGAGTGATCATGTGAGGCAAAAAATTATTGCAAATATTCAAAAGGCTAAATATAACGGAATCATTTTTGACAGCACTCCTGACGAAAGTAAAATAGACAAATGAGTCAAATCATTAGATTCGTTTATATAGAGAATGACATTGTGGAAGTACGAGAATCTTTCTTGGGGTTTTTTTAATGTCCGGAAAAACTGCTGAGGATATGTCAAAAGACATTCAGCAACAGCTGGAAAAAGATGGACTGGATATTGCGTTGTGCAGGGCTCAAGGTTATGACAATGCCGCGTCAATGTCAGGTGTCCATGGAGGGGTGCAACGAAAAATCCGAGAAGTAAATCCAAAGGTACAGTTCAGTCCTTGTTCTAATCATTTCTTGAATCTTTGTGGAGTTTAGCATTTGCATGCGTTCCTTCCAGCGTCACGTGTTTTAGAACAGGAGAGAAATTATATGCGTTCTTTTCGTCATCTACACAGAGATGGCAATTGCTGAAAGAGAAAACTGGAAAAAAATTGAGACGTTTATCGGATACTCGCTGGAGCGCTCGTTACGAGTCAGTAAAAGTTGTAAAAGAAAACATAGAGACGAAAAGTTGTAAAAGAATCAGTGAGTACTTTGGAACATTTTCAAGATCCAACAAAAGCAAATCTAGATACAAGATCAGGAGCAAGCCTGCTCTTGCCGGCTGTTTGTGATTTTACCTTTCTAACCTATAGACAATTCTGGCTTTCTATACTGGAGGAAGTAAATTTAGTTCAACAATATTTGCAGTTTCCAAAAATGACTCTGGATACAGGAATCACTAAACTAAACGCCTTGAATGAGTATTTAGTGACCAAACGGACTACGATTGTAGACAATGCTGTAACTTTTGGCATAAAAAATGCAATGACATGGACATCAACATCGAGAAACGAGGAAGAAGGAAGGTAAAAAGAATGATGCCGGGTGAATCAGCTTATGATGCTGGATTATCAATTCAAGAAGAAATACGTCAGTCAATGTATGAATGTAAAGACCGATTTATACAAGAATTGTCGACACGAACCAGGGTCATGACAGAAATCAAGAATGTTTTTCAAACTATTGAAACAAAGTTTATGCTAGAAGCTTCAGATGACGCTCTGGCTGTAGCAGTTGACAATCTGATACAAATGTATGATGAATATGACAAGAAGCAAGTTTCCCAAGAAATAAAAAGGTACAGCAGGCATGTAAATGCCACCGATACGAGTATGGACGTTGCTGCCAAATGGAGAGCCCAAGAAATCCTTCAATTTATAATAAAATGGGACTTCAGTGAATCGTTACCCTGTATATCGCTTATACTTCAATACTTCTTGACCATTTGCATCTCGGTTGCATCATGCGAGAGGAGTTTTTCGAAACTTAAAACTAATTAAAAATTATCTTCGATCTACAATGGGTCAAAAGCGACTGGTTAATCTAGCCGTGCTTATAATAGAAAGAAAAATTTCAAAAGATCGATTTTACTGAAGTTTTGAGGAGTTCAGTAAACTGAAGGCACAAAAACACATATTAAAACGTTATAAATAATTGACTGCATAGTTAGTGCATACCTGTTGAATCTACATCGCCAAGCAATATAGACACGGATAGAATCACTTTTAAAGTGAACGAAGAGGAGCATTCAGGTACCTATGTTTTAATTAGTTCTTTTAATTATTGGCAAAGTATGACGCAAACGAAAATGAGTTGTGGTGGACCATTCCTCAATAGAAATAATAACTGAGCCCTTCCTGCGCCGCATCGTGCCACCCCCTCCCTTGCTTGGGCCAAACCCATGCCACTGCATTTGTCATACACCGGAAGTGTGCGCCCCGCGGTATTAAAGTTAAAATTTATGGAGTTTCTGCTATTGTGGCACTTATTACACCATATATCTTTAGATTCGTCAAAATTTCATCTATTTTATGGCCAATTTAAAAAAACGAATTTATTTATTTAAAAAATACAGCAAAATTATAAACACGCAAAGTCAGAATCGACGACATTATCATTATTTTGTTAAAGTTCTAGCAAACTATACGTTTCAAACACCTCATAATGTTTATAAATTAAGTTAGTACAAACATATTCATTGTTTAATAGCGAAAACTAAACAATCGTCCACTTATATCACAAACACAACGATTTGAAGACGGCCGACTGATGAGTCATCGCCGTGATTTTGTTTACAAATGCTCGAAACCAGATGCCTGACGCGTTCTTTGTTAAAATTTTAGTGTGGTAAGTCTGTCTCAATCTTCCTTCTACCTAATTTAACGCAGCAAATAAAGATAGGTATAGAACTGGCCGGTGCAACCCCATTAAAAAAAAACTCTTAAGTGCATTTTAAGTGCATGCCCTTAGCGGGTATTCGGCGCTTATATGTTTGTAAAAATACCTGCAGCGGGTGTGTCGGCCCGAAAAGGGATTGTACTCACATAGGAGTGGAAAGCTATCAAAGATTCGTAGCTCTCGCTT
Organism: Anania hortulata; assembly: GCA_963576865.1. NCBI lineage: Eukaryota > Metazoa > Arthropoda > Insecta > Lepidoptera > Crambidae > Anania > Anania hortulata. The sequence goes on from OY756400.1 coordinate 9,260,095, forward strand.
GTTTTTTAATAATGAAGGTAAGTAATATCAAAGAAAATTAATAAAGGTAGAATGCTAACTCCATAGTAAGCAAGTGAACTCGTTTAAAACTTATTATCTTCTCCGGTACCTCCTAGTTCGACTTAATATATTAGATGGGGTTACTGTCCACGCTGAAATGTGGCTTACCTCGTGCCATCTAGCAAACACTTGATGCAACTCTATCATCCAACAACACTCAGTATACTACGTGTCACGAGATGGCGTTAAACATCATTGATACTGATTTTTATAAAGTGACGTCTGAATTATTTACGTCACAAAGTACCAAGGTACAGATAAATTCATCGCTTTAGCTTAAGCACGTATGGCCTAACGGCATGATACCCTAACTTATTCTCGTGGTTGCTCTAATACGAGAAAGTTTTGTTGTTGAATTTTGTCTTTTTTGTGTTTTTGCATTTACATGTACTTATCTACATAAAAAAACGACTGCCATAAGTGGGACTCGATGTTTTTCAAGTGCAAATCTCAACCGATAGTTTAAATATTTGCCTTCATTACCAGTCATAAGACGAAAATAATTTTCACACATTACTACACCGCATTGCTGCCACGCGCCCTTCGTTCATTCATGTTACGAGTTCAAAGCGGCGCGGCAACAGACATAACACCTAGCGCTAGTAAAGTATTTTGAAATTTCAGCTCTATGGAAAGGTTATAGGGTTGAGTATTGTTTAACTTGCGATACTACTCGCATGGTACCTATACGGTTTGGCAACGTCGCATTTTAGTTATTACGAAGTGCAAACTTGGATTCGCGACTTGCTTGCGACATAAATTATTAAACTGGGATCGGTGTAAAATATGAACTGGCAATCGCCCGCAGCTTTGCCTGCGTTCTATTCGGATTAACACAAAATAAAAAGTAGGTAGCTCCTGACAACATGTGTGCAAATCTTATAGCGATCAGGTAGTTCGTTTAGGCCAGAGCGTAACAAAACAAACTTACTTTCGCATTTATATTAATATACTAGCTGTCTCGGCGAACTTCCTACCGCCCCTTTATAGTTTTTTTGTGAATATTTCCGTGTTTTTTATAGTTATTTTTATAGTTACTGCTATTCGGGGCGGAGACAAATTCAACAAATCAAAGATCATAAAAATCGGTCTAGCTAACTAACCCGACTCTTTTATAGATTAAAAAATTAGGATTTCGTTGTTGTTAAGTAACTTAAGTTATGGGTGTTGAATTAAATAACATTTTCAGAGTTAAAGATATTGGTGATTGAGTATAACATATTAGTACTTACAATAGTGTTAAGAAATATAAACAAATTAAACGAAGTTTGTTAGATTATTACTTGAAAACAGTTCTACCGATCTGGCAAAAATGTCTATCCGGAGTCGTAGTCGACCTCCGTAGCCGAGAGGCGAGCATACCGGACTTGGTGTCGCTATCTCTGAGGTTCCAGGTTCGATTCCCGGTCGGTCAATGTAGAAAAATAACTTTCTATATTGTCTCGGGTCTGGGTGTTGTGGTACCGTCGTTGTTTCTGATTTCTGTAACACAAGTGCTTAAGCTACTTTTCATAGGATCAGAGCAATGTATGTGATGTTGTCTAATATTTATTTATTTATGTTAAATATAGGAACGATAGTCGAGATTTCATTAGCAATGTTTCATATTCACGTTCTACCTCAAGATATATGTATAATAATAAGTTTTCACTTTATTAAGGAAGCACTTACTTAATGATAAATAAATTTTCACGATGTACGTAGCCGAGAGGCGAGCACGCAAAACTTAGCGTTGCCATCTCTGAGGGCTCAGGTTCGATTCCCGGTCGGGTCAATGTATTGTCTTGGATTTAGGTAGGCTGATAGGATAGGTTAAGTCGTCGTTGTTAAGTTAGATCTTTATTGTGTATGGAAAACAAGGTTAAGTATAAAATTATCTTAAAATAATTACAATCATTTATCAATTGTTTCTGATTTCAAACACAAGTACCTACTTTAGCCACTTATATTTGGTTGGACCAGAGCAATGTATGTTGGCAAGTAGTAGCCCAAAACCAATCATAAATTAAAGAACAGTCCAGTATCAAGCAAAGGTCGGCGGTTTGGCAATCTTCAAAATCCTGAGGCGAGCACAAATAATCGGGTTTGCAGAGAATTTCAAGAGTCCTTTGGGCAGATCACAATCACAAACTATAAAAATAAATCTCAGAAGCACACGTTAGTCGCAAGCGTAAACAAACAATGAATATGAACAAACAAACGAATTAACGAATGTGTATGGTAGTGTGACATATAAGACATGTGAAATGAACCTTATCTCAATATCAACAAGGTGTATAATCGCGCCAGACGCATGTTAGTACGAGAACGCGATTTGCATAGTACCTTTGTCGAACTGACAACGTCGCATGATCACATTTGAATTCGACCTCTTATTTTCTATAATATTAAGTTTAAAATCGCGCAGCACTCAAGTCGAATCCAACTAGCTGCACTGATCTCGAGCGCTGGGCGAAAAATGCGCAGAAGACCATTCCGATTACGTGATTGGCTAGTCGCGCGCCGCGCCCGCACCGTCGCCGCCGGGATTGGTTGCTTGCTCCGCGCGCACGCGTCTCTGATACGATGATCGTCTCGTAACATGCTGCATGCCGATTTAGACTTTATGCATGTTACATGCATAAAGTCTAAATCGTCTCCATGCCGGGTTGTATTCGCAACTTTGTTGTATTTTGTGTTTTGAGTTGCAAACCTTCCCCAACTTTGCACGGGTTACATGGGTAATACCTAATACATGGTTATAAATTATTTCTAATACAAACCTTTCTCATACATAAGTTTAAATAATTGTGCAACTTAATTGTTAGTGCCTACCAAAGAAAATTAATATAAAGATATCTTTGGTGCCTACCTATATAAAACATCTTTGTTTTCGTAGCCGAGATGCGAGCATGCTGGAATTGGTGTCGCTGTCTCTGATGTCAAGGGTTCGATTCCCGGTCAGTCAATGTAGAAAAATAACTTTTCTGTATTATCTCGGGACTGGGTGTTGTGGTACCGTCGTTGTTTCTGATTTCTGTAACACAAGGCTTTGGCTACTTACCATATGATCAGAGCAATGTATGTGATATGATGATTTCCAAAATTATTTTAAATAAAAAAAAAAGATAATTGGATACTCTTTAAATAAGTAGATTAAAGAAACAAAGGTAACAGGAAAAAGCACATTAAGATTAGCTCAATTCAGGGGGTCTTATCGCTTAATTTATTCTAATAGTAGGTATCAGTTGAGTTCGTGAGCCAGCTACTTACGTTTATCAAATTATCAATAAGCAAAAAATAAATAATTATGACTTTATATAGGAATCATTGAATCTAGGTTTTTGATTTCTTAAAACTAACTGAAAATGTAATTCTCAAAACTAACTGAAAATGTAAAAAATTGTTTCGAAAGAGAATCGAACTCGAGACCATAAGCGCATGAGGTATAACATTGAGTTCACTGCTTCTATTTAAAATAACAAGTTTGCGCCATCTAGCGTATTTTAGTATAACTGTATGCAATGCAAACTTGTGCTTATACGTGCTATCTATCAGTATGTTCAAACCATTAAAAAATAAATTAAGCTGAAATCGAATTTGCTCATTTTAATTTAAATAAATAAAGGAAATGCGTTTTCATCTTAAAAATTAATAATAATGACAAACCAAAACAGACAAATGCGATATTTCGCCTCTTTCAATATTTTTTTTACATACAAGCAAAATGCGAGACAGGTAACACCATCTGTCGTAATTTATGGAAATGAGAAAAAGTTTGTATGGAGTTGTCAATCTACCAATATAAAGAAATCTTTGGTAATATTGTAGTTAATGTTCAGGGAAAATAAAAAATTTTTGTGGAAAAAAAATATATTTAGTAAACAAAATAAAACTTTAAAAACAAAACCGATCAAGTATGAATCCGACTCGCATATCGAGGGTTTCGTAGAAACTTCCATCGCGGGACGATTCCCGATAGTCTCGAAGCATTTTCCCGCTTTTTCTGCACGTGTTTATTATTGCAAAAAAAGTTGAGTAATCACAATTTTACTTTTTTTATTCCATACACGTTATGTCTTTTTTTGTTGCCACAATGCGGCGTTGGTCGTGAAACATGATAGCCACGACACGAATTTCGCCATTTTATGTGGTCTTTTTATCATTGCCACAACGCGTCGTGAGCGTCCTCATAAGGGTCAAATCACGAATTTTGGGATGTGGATATCTTACAAGGACCACAACGCGTTGTGAGCTGTTATTGAGCTGAATGAGTATGTTCGGTCTTTGAGCGTAACATATATATAATAATATACTTTTATCATGAGTCAAATGCAAATGCTGCTATGTAATTTCTTGTACTGGAAAATATTTCCATTTTATCTTCTCTAAGCTATTTCGATTTACATAAATTGTCAATAGTCTTTTCAACCTATTTCACCAATTTAAATATTCGATACATATTCAGGCATTTACTATCTAGAAATACTATAAATAATTGACTGCATACCAGTTGAGTCTACGTCGCCGAGCAATATAGACATGGATAGAATCACTTTTAAAGTAAACGACGAGGAGCATTCAGGTATGATTGACATTTCCCACTTGACAAAAGTTCACAATTCTGATTAATTTGAAATTTGTTACCTTGGTAGTATTACCAAGAAATGACAACCTTAAGCTGATGCTGCAGCATCAAGGAATCTGCGGGATTTCCAAATTCAAATTCCTAAGCAATTTGCAGCAGATACAGCGTGTTTGGGCTTATAAGAATGGTCTTAATTAGCAGGTGTTAGGTAAATAATTATCAAGGCCTTAAGCTAATGCTGCACATCAAGAAGACTGCTGGATTCTCAATCCCACGGCAACTCACAGACAATATAGCATATTTGGGCTCATAAAATAGTTTCAATGAGTAGATGATAAATAGATGATGATCGAGACCTTGAGCTAATTCTGCACATCAAGAAGTCTGCGGGATACCCAAACATTCGGCAATTTACAGCCGATATAGCGTGTTTAGGCTCATTATCATAGTTTAAATGAGTAAGTATTAGATGATATTCGAGGCTTTGAGCTGATGCTGCACATTAAAGAGACTGCTGGATTCCCAACTCCTCAGCAACTTAGATCCAATTTAGCGTGTTTGGGCTCATACGAATACTCTCAATGAGTAAATGTTAGATAGAAGACGATCAAGGCCTTCAGCTGATGCTGCATATCAAGGAGGCTGCGGGATTTCCAACCCCTCACGAACTTACAGTAGATATATCGTGTTTGGACTTATGAGAATAGTTCAATGAGTAGGCGTTAGTTAGATCGTGATCCTCATAAACCAACTATTGAATATTAGGAAAATATATTTTAGTTACCTACTTGGAATTAGCGGAAAACCAAATCTTCTATTTCAATTTTGTATTTTTTTCGGAAAAGCATTTAGGTACCTATGTAAATGTGGAGATAAAGGCGTTGTTCGTAGCGTGCGTCTGCTAGTAATTTAAAAATTATTAAATAAAAATTAAATTTAAAATTTAAGAAACCCCCTTGAAATAAAATGTTACAATTTGTTTGATTTTTGGCCCTAAAACTTTATTACAAGTAATACCTAGGTAGTAATACCTAGGTTTGATAAATGATCGGTTTTGCGCGCTTGATTTTTTGGGGGGTGTGAGGAACAAGGAGTAAAGTTCCTCCCCATTGAAAAGGGAGGATCCTCCGACCAGACGGATGTTGTGTCTGGTGGGCAACTGCCCGACGGTTGTTTGTCGGGTTCTTGTGTATATGGTTCAATCGCTCTGATAACATCACTTCCCTCCGAGACTGGAGGTCGATAGCAGGTTGCCATACATCTTGTGATGCTTGCTGGGCCAGTGGAATGTTCCAGTGAGTCGGAATCAAATGCCGCATAGTTCACGGTGAGTCGGAACTGTCTGCGGTAATGCCTCAGTGAGTCGGGGTGATGCTGCAAATGCTCCAGTGAGTCGGAGTGGTGCAGTGCTGCATAGTGGCTGGCTGCTGCGTTGACCAGGAGAGAAGTGCGTCTCTGCTTCTGACCGGCCGAAGTGCAGTTTGCTGTGCCAAGGTCGCTGAGAAGGCTGTGGGTGATGACCAGGAATGCGCGTCCGCTGCATGCTGGTGGTCAGGATACCCGTAGTAGCCGTGGATGCTGGCTGGCTGTATGACTCGCTGCTCGAAAGCTTGAGGAAATGATGATGACGTCACGATGACGTATCACGTCGGGGTCACCAGTTTGGGGTGGTGAGAGGAACAGAGTGTTAAGTTCCTCATCCACCATTGAAAAGGGACGATCCTTCGACCAGACGGGTGTTGTGTCTGTAGTAAGTAAATTATACCTGAAGATTACTGTGTAGTGTTTAAATCTTACAATAGTTATTCATAACGACAGAAAAGAAGGTTATTTGAATTGAAATTTCTAAAATGTATGTTATTTCAGCATTTTTTTTCTGCTATATTTTGTAAGAAAGTAGAAAAAGTATTCAACCCATGTGCAAATAAAACATATTTTCAATTAAATGTTAAAACTGAATTGTCAGGATAACTTGTAGTCTCTTGTGAACCGATGTTCAAAGGTAAATTGAACGTCATTATTCTGAAATAAGGGTAGTAAGTAACTATTGGTGATTTACATTTATTTTTGAAATGATATGAAAAATCCTCGTAAATTAAATTGAATAAAATACCTCGTATCGAAATTGACCATATCATATCGACTGGGATCGCTTTTAAACCCTTGTGCTTATAGCCAAAAACCAATCGAGTCGTTATACGTCGCAGTGGGGGTTGAGCATTGACATACAAAACAAAATATTTGTTTATAGGTAATCACTGGACCCGCGAGTATGGCTCAAAACCACCTCATAGTTGAGGTGAGGCCTTTGCCCTGTAGTGGGACTTTTATATGCTTACTTTACTTTTTTATTTATATTTTAGTGGGTGGTGAGTTGAGCTCAGACGTCATGCTGCTGGACTACATTCGGAGCTACTTAGAGTTGCGCGGTACTAAGTACATGTGTCGTGAAGGTGGTTGTGGTGCTTGCATCGTCTCTGCCGCCACTAGTCCTGGGGAAACGCCGAAAGCCGTCAACTCGGTAGTTATCGTCATCGTCATCTGTTTTCAAGTTTTTTTTAAATTAAATTGCTAATCGTCTGGTTTAGTTCTTCGTGCTCTGGACTACAAATCAAGGTGGTGGTGGGTTCGAATCCCGCAAGGGGTAAAATGTTTCTGAGATAAGCGGTACCTGAGTCATGAATATTTATAAATGTATTTAAGTATATTTATCCGTTATCTTAGTACAACCTTTGCCTAATTTGAGGCTGATGAGGTTATTGTTGTGATTGTTGGCACAATTTATAATCCCGTCGACATGATACAAGCTCTGCTTAGTTTGGGGCTAGATAGCCGATTATTATAAAAAAACATAAAGTTATTTACAAAATTACCTATTTGGTATTTTTTTAACAGTGCTTAGTGTCTATCACATCATGCCAAGGCTGGGAAATCACGACAATTGAGAAAGTAGGAAACAGGCGCGATGGGTACCATCCGATCCAGAAAACTATAGCAGAAAATAATGGAACTCAATGTGGATATTGCACTCCTGGGTGGGTCATGTCTATGTACAGGTAATATCAATAAGAAGATCTTACTACACACTGTATTTATTATATTAAAAAAAAACCTTCCAATCATCTCATTTCTTACAGCCTTGCTCAAAACCGAAAAGATTTGACGAAATTAGAGATTGAAAAATCTTTCGGAAGCAATATATGCAGATGTACTGGCTACAGACCTATTCTAGATTCTTTCAAAAAGTTTGCAGTAGACGCAGATGACAATAAAATTGCTGATATAGAAGATTTATACGTTTGTAAGAAAACGAATATGCCTTGCGCTAAAACGTGTGCTGAAGAAGACTGGTGTATTGTATCTAGCATTCACGGTCAAATGGAAGATGACGTTATTAAAATAGAACTCAAAGATGGCAAAAAGTGGTACAAAGTAACAGAGATTTCCCAAATATTTGATATAATAAGCAGTAAGGGTGACGAATCTTATATGTTAGTGGCAGGAAACACAGCAAAAGGTAATGCACATTTAATATTAATTTATAAATAGGTATATATTATATATCATAGCATACCATACCAAGTAAAGCAAATAATGTACAAGAAATACTGCTGCTGCACAACTATTTATCTATTGCAGAATTAAAAAAAGATCATGACAATTGACTGATGCACTTATCGTTCTTAAATTAGTTACCTATGTAATTCTTATGTATAGGTACCTAATTGTTTACTATACTTACTTATAGAGATAAGGTATACAATTACTCTAGTAGTCTATTATAGTGCATCGATATCTTTTTTTTCTTTTCTTTCTTTTCACTCTTGACCTTGGAACGAGGACTTCCACAGCGGACAACCGGGCGAGAGTTGGCTATCTGAAGGTGATCATCGCGTCGCAGCCAAGTTTATAGGGCCCTATTAGTATAGAACACACTAGTGATGGTGCCTACGAGACCAGGAAAACGAAGCAGATCAGACCATAATTGAGGGATTAGATTAGACTTTTTTAAAGGACAGTAAATTATTCAATTTTCGATAACATGTCGTGTGTATGAGACATGATTTTATTTATATGTTATTAGCTATGTGTTCGATATTTTTTCTTTGGATTTTCTACCTCGTCGCTACTTGTGAAAACCTTTGACGACCTCCTTAGCCGAGAGGCGAGAATACCGGACTTGATGTCGCTATCTCTGAGGTCCCGGGTTCGATTCCCGGTCGGTCAATGTAGAAACAATACTTTTCTATATTGTCTCAGGTCTGGGTGTTGTGGTACCGTCGTTGTTTCTGATTTCTGTAACATAAATTCTTTGGCTAGTTACCACAGGATCAGAGTAATGTATGTGATGTTGTCCAATATTTATTTATTATTTATTTGAGTGGTTTGACTATCATTGTTCCGTTACATATTATTGTGGTTTTCCTGTAAGAAATAAATACAATAAAATAAATAGACTACACCGCTTACTTTACTGTTTTTAAATATGTTTTAGGAGCGTATCCTATTGATGAATATCCAGATGTGTTGATTGACATAACAGGAGTGACAGAGCTAAAGTCCTATGAACTGGATCAAAACTTAAATATAGGCGCTAATACAACACTTACTAAGATGATCGATATCATTGAAGAAATATCTCAAACAGAATATTTTGACTATTTAAAAAAGTTTCGTGATCATGTACAGTTGGTGGCAAATATTCCTGTTAGAAATGTAGGTGTATTAAATTTGGTAATAAATATGTTCAAAAGGTTTAGTGATTATAAAATAATGTCTATTTTCAGTTAGGAACTATTGCGGGAAATTTAATGACAAAACATAAGTATCGAGACATGGCATCAGACATTTTTCTACTTTTCGAAACTGTGGACGCATATGTGACTATTGGTATGTTACTGTTCTTATTCGTTATACTCTTGTTAATTAATTAATTCATTTATTATAATATACACAACTTTAACGTGCTTTAAATAAGCTTGCTCTAAGTATTATTAAAGTCAGAAGCATATTATTAACAAAAAGTGTTTCTTTGAATAATGGTATCGATCTTTTGACATAATTTTTGCTTATCTTTCCTAATAAAATGGTTCTATTTTAAGTTGGTTCACAAGGATTAAACAAAACCGTGTCCATGTCAGATTTCTTAGAAACAGACATGAGAGGCATGGTTTTGTACAGTGTAAGCCTGCCGCCATTAAATAACAGATACAAACTGGTAACATTTAAGGTAAGTCTATAACCCATTCCACGATTTGTCTAGTATCACTTGGTCCAGATGTGATTCCGGTGGACTGTAAGTATTTTTCAAAATAAGTCAAAATGTATTTATTTCAGTAACTAATATTACAAAAACATAACAAAAAAATATGTTGGGGTCCTCTTCTAAGTAATATATACCTGTGTCAGAGGTATCCCGGTTGTCCACAACAAATAAAAATTATTAACTACTTATAGGTAATGCCACGGTCTCAAAATGCACATGCAATAGTTAATGCTGGTTTCCAATATAAATTGAAAGATTCAGATGATACAGTTGAAGACGCAAGAATTGTATTTGGTGGTTTATCTGAAACATTTGTACGAGCTTTCAAAACGGAGAAGTATTTAATAGGGAAACCACTTTTTGAGAACGATACATTGCAAGGAGCTGTTAAGACGTTGGATCAAGAAATCGTTGCTGTTGAAAAGTTGCCAGAACCTTCACCTGAATATAGAAAAAAATTGGCTATAGCTCTGTTTTACAAGGTATAGTCTTCAGAGATATTCATTTTATATTTAGAACACAGAGACGATCTTTTTCTGATCGTCTCATTTAGAACATAATAGTTTACCCGTCAGGTCACGGAAACAAGATACAATAGGAATTTTATTGAGCTTGAGTTTAAGCTTGACAGATTACGAAAATAGATGGAATCCTTGAATGATTTGAGTTTGAGTTCAGTAATGAGGCACCTACATTCTGCACTTATCTAAATTATGTTTAAAAAAATGATATGTCTAAATTCTACACGTAAAATTCCAGGGACTATTGACGTTATGTCCTGAAGACAAGATAGCGGAAAGGTACCGTTCTGGTGCGAAAGACCTTCATGGGTCACGACCTGTGTCGCAGGGCCAGCAGGAATTTAGCACAGACCCAAAAGTCTACCCTCTGAACAAGCCAATAATGAAGGTGGAAGCTATGGTATGACTAACATAACTATAGAAATATGAGAATTGTTTATAAAGTGATATCTGTTCCACGCAGTAGCTAATTATAATCAAGATATTTCAAACCGAAATTACCTACAAGCGAACAACAAATTAAAATTATATGTGTAATAGAAAGTTTTTTTTTATACCTTTTTTAACAATCTAACATCTTTAAGTACATTTAAACACGTTAAGAGGGTACACATATGTACACCTTTCAAAACCCTTTATTTTGATACCCCACTCAATAAATATGAAATATATTTTTCAACTTTAGGCTGCATATTACTTATTGAGTATAAATAATTCGTCATTTAATTTTATTATGACAACAAGCCTTTAGTTACCCAGGAGAACGTAAGGATTCTAACGATACTTTATACTTCAAAATTAGTTAAGGCGTTTAAAAAGGCGATAAGGTGGAATAAAGAAACATTACACTCCTTTACAGTCGTGTAAAAAGGACAAGCTTGTAAATACTATGTAGTAATACTATGGTGTTGTACGTATGTTTTTTTGTAAATGTATTTTGTTCATGTTATCATCATCCTCCCTCAGATACAATGTGCCGGAGAAGCGAAGTATATTGAAGATTTGCCATCAGTACCTCAAGAATTATATTCTGCACTCGTATTGACAACAGTCAGTCAAGGAGAGATTGTGTCTATTGATCCAAGTGAAGCTCTGGTACGTATTATGATAAATAATAATTACCTTTACATACAGGTACAAAAAATAATGTAACTACTTGTAAAGAGTCGACTATTAGAATAAACAGTGTAAATGTAATAGAAGTTAAACATTTTTAGTATTACAAATTACCTAAAATTGATAATTTTTTAGGAAATGCCAGAAGTAGTGGCATTTTATTCAGCCAAGGATATCCCAGGCGAAAATACATTCCAGATAATTGAAGACATTTTTGCTGTAGAAAATGAGGAAGTATTTTGTAGTAAGGAAGTGAAATATTACAACCAGCCACTGGGTATTGTTATAGCTACAACAACAGCATTAGCTGAAAGAGCAGCAAAACGAGTAAAAGTAACATACAATCATACTACCAGTGCCAGACCTGTGATTGATATCAAAGAAGCAAGAAAAGATAGATCACGATACACTTTGTATTTGCCGATTCCTAATATTGGTAGAGGTTTAAGTAGATACAAAGAGTTTCAATCTAACTATACGATATATGGACAATACCATTTTCCGATGGAGACAATAGTTTCTATAAGCCGACCTTCAGAAGATGGTCTGGCAGTATATTCATCAACCCAGTTTATGGATTCTGTGCAGGTTACGACTGCTCGTGCTTTGAACATTGATCATAACAGGTAAGTAGGTAGACTAAACTATGTACTGTAACTAACTAACTGTGATGTACTAACCATAGCTTATAAGTACTTTTCTGTAACTACTAAACCACTCTATGGAAATAAATTTCTGAAATAAATTTTTATTATTATTATTTGTACGCTCTAGGAGTTCACGGGCCAGAAGTGACCCGGTCCTTTATAAGGCTTGCGTGGGGATACTGATCCAACACGTAGAGGCCGTTTTAAGCCCAAATAATCAAACCTGAAAGTGTTACACTGCTGGATCCAATCTCTGGCTACATCATGTAATCAGAGATTATACCCAGCATGTGTACAGGAACTATTGCAGCTAATAACAAGTTAATTAATTAGATCTATTGAAAGAAAATGTAGGGACTGGGTTCTGGGCTATTGATGGAGACTACCGGTCACCTGCCTGGTTCATAGTCTCAGACTGAAAAATTGGCAGGTGGTGACTCGCCGGCAACTGAATGGCGCCCCCTGGCGTCATGGGTCATACAAGACCGGACTGAGGGGCACTGTTGTTGGCGGCTAAGAGTGGAGAGGTGGCTTTGGACTTTCAACGACGATCACTTGCTCCCCCCTAAGGGTCCGGCATCACGTGCCCACTCTTTACTTACGGACCACATTCACCCTTAGCTCTAGCGACTTCACTCTGGCCGGCCGGTTAAGGCCAGCCAGAGGTGAGAGACCTGCAGACCCCCTTGCATTCCACTCGGCAAGCCGAAAACGAAGGTCTTGGCCGACTCTCAGGAGCACTCGGATTAACAACTGACCCCGTGGTATCGCTACTCACCACAGCTCGCTACAAAGCTGCCCTGCGGGGTTTATTATTATTATTTTTACAGGCCAAAAACCTCTCGCCTTTTGGGCGGTAATGACCGGCAATAGCACAGTTGGACGGGATCAGGGCAAAAAAGAAAGAAATCGGCTGACGATGCGTGCGGTATCAAGCACCTTCTGCATCTTTGCTGGAAGCGAGCCGCCGACGAATCCCAGTTTTTTCAGGTGTACACCTAATGTGACTGGGATTAACCCGTTTGCCGATATAACAATTGGTATGATTTCAGTGGACGCCACTTCCCACATTTCGGTAACCTCGTGTACTAGGTCCAAGTACTTGCGTTGCTTTTCGGTCTCGGCCTTCACAAGGTTCTCGTCATAAGGGATAGTGACGTCAACCAAAAACACCTTCGATTGCGCCCAGTCCATCAGCACTATATCAGGCTTATTCGCAAGAATAGTCCTGTCAGTGATGATGGGCCGGTCCCAGTAGAGCCGGATACTGTCACTTTCAAGTACTGGCTCCGGCGAGTACTTATAATAGGGTAGTCTCTGGCTCACGAGACCGTACTTCAGAGCGAGCTCTTGGTGGAGAATTTTGGCTGCTTGATTATGCCTGTGCAGATACTCAGTGTTAGCAAGAGCCGAACAACCCGAAATTACTTGACGGAGGTATTCTCCAGGATGGCGACAGGCTCGACAAATGTCCACTGTGCCATCCTTTATGATGTATTTTCGGTAGTTGTTCGTCCTAATAATCTTGTATCGCACAAGCAAATTCCTCGGTTTCCCCAAAGAGGTCTCCAAAGCGCAGCCAATGCACGGAAGCTTTTCGGGCCTTGAAAAACCGCCCGTGCAGCTCTTTCCCTTTCTATACGGTCTCGCGATCAGAGACACTTAGAATCGCCGGCGACTGCCATGACTCGTTGGCCAGATCAAGAGGGGTGAGTCCTTTATCACATTCTATGACATCACAATGCATCGTTGTAGCGGTCTTTGCCAGAAAATAGGCTCTGAGGCTAGATACCTCGCGGTCGTGCATGGTCTTAGCACTTAAGAGACCTCGACCACCACACTTCCTCGGGATATACAGCCTCATGACCGACGACCTGGGGTGATTAATTCATTCTATTAATTCGGTCTGAGTCCATCTGAGTATGCCAAAGGTGTATAAGAGAATAGGCATAACCCATCCATTATAGACTTTGACCTTATTGACCCCTGGCAAAGAACTATTAAGTACCTTTGTAAGGCGGTCGAAGAAGGCTTCACCAACAGACTGTTTTATGTCCGATTCCCTCACACCTATATTCTGTGACATACCCAGATACCGGTATGTATCAGTTTCGAAAAATGTTTGCAATTGGACGACACCAAGGTCAACCTCCTGCGACCGAGTTATCTTCCCCCTCGTCACATGGATAACCGCACACTTATCAACCCCCAACTCCATTCCGATGGAGCCACTAAAATTAACAACGATGTTTAGTAACTCCCTCAGCTTTGGAGCCGTTGGGGCTAACAGCTTAAGGTCATCCATGTAAAAAAGGTGCGATACCCTATTATTTCCTCTCCAAAACTGAAATCCCGTCCCTAAATTCTCCAGCAATCTGCTAGAGGGTTCAGGGCAAGGCAAAACCAAAGTGGACTCAGACAATCGCCCTAGTATATAATTATTAATATTATAATTATTAAAGTATTTTATTAGAGTAAATCACTATGCAATGCTTTACATACCGGGTCATTTTTATTAGTGAACTCCCAAAGTTCAAACAGCAGAAACGAGTAGGCTCAACATAATTGAACTTTTTGGATGTCGCGCAATTAGTATGAGATCGCGTAAATAACCTTTTCTATTGTATTTCATTTTGCTAGGCTGACGCTATAAACCGCCAGCTGAGAAATTTCCAAAACTGCATTTGAATAAACTCGACATGATACGAGTATCTAACTAAATTGTATCTTTTTAGGGTGGACGTTTATACTAACCGTATTGGAGGTGGATTTGGATTAAAACTAACCCGTAGTAGTTTGGGGTCTGTTGCATGCAGCATTGCAGCATATAAGTTAAACTTACCAGTCCGTTTGATCCAATCCATGAGCAGTGTTACGAGATCACTGGGAAAGAGGTTACCTTGCTCCACTGATGTCGAGGTATGAATGACTAAGTATTGATGTTTTGCTCAAAGATTACAATTTATACATTGCATGTATAAAAATAAAAAAAATGGCCCTTTGGTTAAGATATATGTTGTGCAGTCTATTCAAAACTCAATATTTTTTTGCACAGGTTACAGTGAACAGGAGAGGTCGCGTACAATACTTGTCTTACAACCTTTTCGAAGACAACGGCCATGTTGCCAGTGAACTTATAGCTGCAGCTGGAGTGGGTTTCTACAATAATTGTTATGAAAGTTTGTGGTGGGACTATAAATGCTTTAATGCTACAACTGACACAGCTAAAAATTCAGCCTGTAGAGCGCCAGGTTAGAATTTTTATGTCTAGAATATCAGTAAAAATTAAATCATGTAATTCTTAGAAGTCTACATTCCTACATACAAGATTTGTGACGATGGCCATGAATGACAACTACCTGTCTCTAGACAGGAGTTACAGAAGAATAAACAGAAGTACGTAGCTTATGACATTGTAACCTTTTTTGTGTTACAGCATCATTAGAAAATATCATGAGCGCAGAACACATCATGGAACAAATTTCTTACGAGCTCTCACTTGACCCTTACGATGTACGAATAACTAACTTGAATACATTGTTATATAGCGATATAAGAGCTATGGGCGATGATTTAAAAACAAAGGCACAGTACACAGAAAGAAGAGCAGCAGTTGACAAGTTTAATTCTGAAAATAGATGGAAGAAACGTGGGCTGAGATGGGCATTCATGAGGTATACGCCCGTGAGCCCAACAGCATTCGAAGTCAACATGACTGTATGTCATGGTGATGGTTCTGTAGTAATCAATCATGGAGGCATTGAGATGGGCCAAGGGATAAACACTAAAGCAGTTCAGATCTGTGCTTACTTTTTTAACATTCCAGTTGATAAGATCAAAGTGAAAGGACATAATACTCTTACAGCACCGAATAGCATGTCTACTGCTGGTAGTATTACTTCGCAAAGTATAGGAATGGGGGTTGAGAGATGTTGTAAAGAGTTATTAAAACGGTTGGCACCGATCAGAATCTTATTACTAAATCCATCGTGGGAGAAGTTGATAAAGCAAGCGCATGTATTGAGGGTAGATTTACGAGCCCGGACTTTTGTCAATGATTTGGTCACACCAATATCCGTGGTATATGGCATAACGTTAGCTGAAGTCGAAGTAGATATACTGACTGGAGAGTCTGAGATAGTTAGGGTGGATTTGTACGAGGACGTCGGAAGAAGTGTGAGCCCTGAAATTGACGTTGGACAAGTATGGTTGAAAAATGTATTTGTTGAATGTATGCTGTTGATAGCTTATTTATTAAGCACAAGTATTGTCTTTTTTTAGGTGGAAGGAGCGTTTATTTTCGGCTTGGGTTACTGGACATCCGAGAAACTAGTTTATGACCAAGAAAGTGGTGAATTGAAATCGGACCGCCCTTGGAATTACTACGTTCCACAGGCCAGGGACATCCCACAGGACTTCAGGATTTACTTTAGAGAGAATTCGTTTAGTTTTAAGATTATTCACGGCGCTAAAGGTACTGTCAACCATTTCTGAAAAGTAATTCTTTTCAGTGTTATTATTACACGGTATTTTTATTTCTAACTAAATTGATATGAAAAATTAACCTATAAGTAGGTACTACTTATTAAAAAAACTCTGCGTTTAATATCCATAAGTAGGAATACTTAAGGTAACCTGAGTCTAAAAAGTTACTAGGCAAACTAATTATCGAAATGTATAAATTTAATAAAAAAAGATAATCGTGTCTGTCTTGCTACCACAAAAACATCTCTTCTAACATTTTAACTTGTGTGTTAGTTTTATTTTACGATTAAAAGTGGTTAGGAGGCTTAAAATACAGTTCTTTAAAAGCACTTAAACGCCGTCGACCTTGTTGTACTTAGGTATCAGATATACTAATAAATTACGTCTTTAACTTAAATTCCCAGTAAGCACATTGGTAAGTACCTAAGTAAAGAAGACTCGATTGGCGTAGTAAATACATACATTACATACATTTTAAATTGGCTCGGTACTGGGTGTGCTGGGACACGCCTCTTACGACACTAGGATGTTAATGGCTTGACAAGTGACAAATCTGTTAATTTCCTCCTTTGAGACTATGTCAAATGGTGTGTTAACTGATGCATCATAAAAAATGCCTCATTCATTCGCAGTGACTGGCGAACCTGCTACGTGCATGGCAGTGAGCGTGCCGTTTGCCCAGAGAGAAGCCTTGGTGTCAGCAAGACTTGACGCTGGGATACCAACTACAAAATGGTTTCCAATAGGTAAAAATTTTTTTCGCAGTCATCATCATTAACCTTTGGAAGACCATTGCTGCACGGCCTCACCCATAGAAAGCCACTGTTTGCATCCAGCGGTTTCCTGCAACCTTGACAAGGTCGTCAGTCTACCAGGTCACTTTAGCTTTGCAAATGGGAGGATATGTCGGTGACTTTTGTTCTTTTGATAGCAAACACATATTTGTTATCGCACGCGCATGCAGCGTCATTAGCACAAAACGATATTATACGAGTAAAAAAGCAAATCGAGTATTTCATGTTCATGCTATTTTTGTTTTTAATCCGTTGTTTTCGTATGAATTGTGTATTACTTATCCAGCCAGCGCTAATAATACCTACCTACTCGTATACAAGAGAGTGCGATTTCTAGCTACTGATACAGGGTTGCCCAGTAATGCCCAGCCCTTAGAAGACTTATATGCCCAAGCCCATGTCTTCCAATATGCAAATGTACTCTATGCTCACGACGTGGGCTAAAATATGTTAACCTACTCGAAGTCGCTGTTTAATGCACAGGTCCGTATAGTAGGTATGGTTACCTACAATACTAAAAGGAAGGCATTTAGGGTCCTAAAGACTTTAAACTTTTTTTGTATGGAGCCTGGCATAGGTACCTAAAGTTGCAAGTACCTAAAATTACGTCATGTGTAAGTGAATATGTAAAAAGAAGTAAATATTACATATTCAAACTGAAATTCTGAACAAAGTACTTATATCATAATTACTTACGACTCTTTGTCTCAGAGTATTTCGCACCCATAATAATGTATGGGCACAATTAAAATTTTTAGGTAGTGATAGAAAGGCTTATTATTGTCAGTTCTACAAGATGGCTATCAGAGAAAGAGAAAACAAACATCAAACAAGGGAGTTCTGCATTTTGTGCCCCTTTCACACTTTCTTCTGGCCCCCGACTCTTAGCGCTAGACCTGCTTTTCTCAACAATCTGTTTTTAGTTATGCCTATACATTAATTAAGGGTGCGATTGTTGTTTGTTATTATTTTCACTTTCGACTGACGTATGTTTCATAGGTGTCCACCAAAATAACGTAACTTTAGGTTAAGCCAATATGGTTTGATGCCTTTTATTAGTGAACTTTCTTCTTATGGGCTCATTATACTTTTTAAATACAACAACATCGAAATCTCATTTAAAAAACACTTCTCCGATACTAACAGACGTATTGTCAGGTGTTTTTTTTTATAAGCCAAACGAGATTAAGAAGAAAGTTTGTATTCCAGATGGACCATACACAACTGAACAACTCTGCTTGTCAGCTGCTACACAACTCGGAGATTTTAAGTTTAAATAGTTTTAAGGCATAATTGTTTTTTAAGGACTTGTGTGCTCTTGGGAAAGGTCAATATATAGTTATTGTTTTATTTTAAACGTGTTAAATTATTTTAAGAAAACAAAGATTAATGAATAAACTTTATTTCTACAATAAAAGGATATAGACTGAACCGCGCTCATATGTAACAAAACATTCAACAATATACTTTACTTTGGAACCAAAAAGGTAAAACTTTGGGTGCCGACTTATCATGTCTAACTAACGTAGCCTAGACCAGTGTTTCTCAAACAACACAAAGATTTAACTAATACGAAAAATAATATATTTTTTAATCAAATTGTGCTGTAAAACATACTGAACGTTGAACCATTAAGTTGGTACAAAATATTCTGAATAAATGTTTACAACACCAAATGATCTATCTAAATTAAAATCTTTTCAATATCTACATTGACTTACTTTCCACTGCTATGGAAAATTACAGATAGTGGTTTCTCCTAAAAATAATTTAATACAGATCTTCCAGCACCATAATATTTAAAAACGGATCCTAAAGGTTTTAAACTTTGTAGAAGTTCGTTTTTTGTAAATAAGCTCTTTACGTTATATATTTTTAAATCCAATAGAATCTATTTTTTATCGCACAATTTCTCTTTTGATAAATATCCCTCCTGAACTTACTGGCCCCATTTCGTTTCGCCTTATCACTAATATCATATCAATCTACAATACAGATAAGGCTACATTACCGACAAGGCAATAAATATGTCTCATAAGAACACCAGTTGGTACTTGATGTAATTCCTTTGATTAGTGTAATATCCATTGATATTAAATATTACTCTTCGGAACCCATAAAAGCTCATCACTTCACGTAACGTAACAATAATTAAATCTTTACACATAAATAACGATTCGATTAAAAAGCTCTGCGAGAACGTGTTAAAAACAAAAAAATGCAACAAATCTATATTATATAAAATAATTTTACAATTTTGACATTGGAATGCCACATTATTAGCCGGTTGTAAAAATATTATAATATATATAATATCACTTAATTAAATGTTACATATACACTATCTACAGCCTAGCTTTTCTATTATACTAAATACATTTGGTCTTTGGATGAGCGTGTCACATTATGGCTTGTGTCATCTTTTGTAACTTTAAGGGCTACTTGCGTACCTTACATAAATCAAGGTTGTCTAAAATCTTCATTAAAATATCACTCTATCTCTGTCGAGTTCAAACAACATGACAGGCACAGAATGACATTAAAAAACCAGGATCAGGTTAAACCTTGATTTAGGAAAGTTGTACGAGTTGGCCTAAAAAATATAAGTGCACTTTTCAAATGTAGTACTTGATCATTTTATTAAAATTCTACGTTCTAGACTAGACCTGCAGAACAAGCTTCACACCGTCAACGAAGCATAGGAGAGTTAAATCACAGAAATCCTTTAATTAAATCCATCAATATGCATAAATAAGAACAACAATTTGAGAAACACTGTTCCAAATAAAACAATAAATAAAAGTGAAGTTGACAGTGGTGTGTAACTTAAAACGTAAGCTTAGTTATTAATTTAACAATTGCAATGTTGCCAACGTGAAATTCATGAACATTTTTGATAAACGTCAGGTACCTAATAGGGACAGGATCATTACTATCATCTAAAACAGTGAACATTTAAAGATTCTTGTTTTTTTTAAAGGTTTTTTTTAAATCAATTATAGTAACACATTGATTAACTCTAAAGATTAAAAAATATTGCGTAAAATGTTAGTTAACACATTGCGAAACATATTAACTTTCTGTTAAAATTAGGGTATTTACTATAATTTATCATTATCACAAAAGAAAAACAGCGAGTCTTACTCACAATAATTTTAGCCGCGATAGGCTTTTCGAGAAACTAGCGACTAAATAATTATCATGTTACTTTTACCAAATTCCTTCATATATAGTTTATAACTACTTATTTATAATGTTTCAATTTTGCGCACGCATGGCAACACTCCCTGTACCAGCCAACCACAATAAATCACTTTATAAAGGCACCGCCATTTAGTATATTGTTCCAACAACAATGTTGCCATGTTTAGTAAAAATTGTGTACAAAAAGTGATCATAGTCACTATAATACATACGTTACAAAAATATACTATACAAATTATAATTTGACATTGTAATTAAAAAAAGAAAACAAAATCACCTTAAAAATGCAATGCAGTCTATGCATGTGGTGTCTTAGTTTTGATTGAATATCACTTAGTAAGGCGATTGCAATTATCTAACTTTATACAAAATGAGGTTATACATTAAACGAAATTACTTGGTTACGTTTGGCATTTTTTAAAATGTGATGTAAGTGGTTAGTATTTTATAAACGCTGATATTTCATTGTTACATCCCCTTTCATTTCAATAACGAACTTAATATCATTAATATTATTATGGTAGGTACGAATTTACTTGATATTCTTAAAACATTAATATACATTATGCCTTATTATTCTTGTGATGTTATGCATTTAACTATCACCTTTAAGTTCATTTACTAACTCTAGTAATCCTACTAAAGCGGGATGCAGCAGCCTACGACTGACACGACTAAAATAAGTATACATATAACTCTATTTCGATATAAATAAACTCTATTCCTATTTTACAAAAACTACATTTTAGTGTACATTTTTTTTTTCTATGCGTACATGTAAAAGTAGATCTATATATAAATATTATCTGATTATAAAGTAAATAATATTTGGAATTTTTTAAGGCTAGTTTTGTTGGTATTTTATACCTTGGAAGCGTTTTCATCGCTTGCTTTGGCGGTCATGGTGTCTGTGATAGAAGAACCTTCAATTTTCGACGTGTTCGCGGCGACTTCGGCCAGAGTTGCTAACGCCAGTAGGTCGTTGCTGTGTTGAGACTGCTTACAAATTTCCATGCTTTGAACGACAGTGCAAGGCGCTTCGGTCGCTATCTTAATTTCAGGGCTTATTTTATGCGGTTCACTGTTATCCATGCTCGAATACAAACTCTTTAATTCCAACCTTGTTATGCTCACTTTCCTTGGCTTGCGTTTCTGACTGCCGATGACAGTCTCACGCCAATTCTCGGCGTAATCACGCCTGTTGTCCATAATAGACCTAGGAACAGAGTTTACTATATGCGATGACTCAAGCGCTTTTGGCTTGAGGCTAACAGTTTTCTTTTTTCGTTTATTCTCGCGCTTCTTTTGCTGAAATTTCTCTAGACTAAGCGAGGGTAGAGCTCTAATTTTAGCATCTAAGTCGAAATCGGCAGCCTTGAATGTTTTGTTTGCGTTATTGTCTGATTCGGGTACCTCTATTATGTCGTTCTTTGTTTCGCTTTCGATTGACATTTCGCTAAGCGAGTGATCATGTTTAGAGTCTTCGGTGACGGCGGACTCCTCGCTACGGGAGTTGCCAGTTTCCCAGCTGCAGGACGCGCTGTAGCCCTCGTCTGGCATTTTGTCAGTATTATCCCGCTTTTGCCTCTTATTTACTATCAATCCCCCTACAGCCATGAACTCCTGGTACCGCTTCCCTTTACACGACCGCCCAGATCTCGAGTTCCTTTCGTCATCTGACCAATTCCTCTGATAACCATAATCATCATCCTTAGAAAATCTCTTATCAACTATTTGGTCTATCACATCCTGGTTCGTGAATTGGTCGTTCGACACACTATACTGATATACCTCTCCTTTCTCCTCGTCAAAGCCTTCTTCGAATATCCTTGTTGTTTCTGTAAGAGCATTTTGAAGTTCACGTATGCTTTCCTCCCTAGAAACTCCTTTAGATTTAGCCCTTTCTAATATGTTGTGAGATCTGAATTCGTTTGGGGTTGAGATCGCATTAAATTTAAGACAGTGAGGTGAATAGTAAGGGTTTGGAGTTTGTGTTTCAGTCTTAGTAGCTAGGAGGCTACTGAGGCCTCCCATTTGGGCTTCGTCTGCCAATTTGCCTGGAGTGAACATTGACAACGGTTTGGGATCATTTTCGTATACGTAATCATTGGTCTTTTTGTTGAAGTCTACTTTAGTTGAGTTATTGTTTGTTTTTTCTAATTCAGCTTCATGCAAGTCACTGTTGGGGGATTCTATTTGTTTATCATTCGGTTCTCTTGGTCGGGAGGAGAGTGTGCGAAGTGGTGGAGCCGGCAACTTGTACCATTTGAAGTCAGGATTGGCACTGAAGAATGCGTCTTTGTACTGGAAGGAAGAAATCAGTATTTAAATAAATATTCAACATCTTACGCAAGATGCATTCGCGAGAAATTCAAAAAATTACCTGTTTAGCAAGACCTGTGTAGCAAGCTTTCTCTTCTTTGTCTAAGTTAGCCCACCACTCCCCAAGAATTTTTGTTATAGACCTGCAATTGACAAAATAGACACATAAAACAAATGATATTGGTAGAAACAATTTAAAATGTTTAAATATTATTAATTTAATAATTATGACATTTGGAGTAGTTAATATCAACTAACTTTTACATTAATTTCTGGTGGTTCAAAGTACCTTAACCCTCTATGAGGCAGAGCATGTTGCAAACTTTCATTGGTTTTCGACTTTATGATAAGGGATTAAGGTTCGAAATATGATGTCTAATATATACAGAGCCCCACAAAGTAGTTATGGGTAAAGATGAAATTATAGACAATGCTTTCTAATGAAATAATAAAATTTAGTTCCGTACCCAAAGGGTTGGAACACTTAGAACATTAAGGTCGTAGGTACGAAACAGATTGACGGTTGACCCTAACACATTTATAATGCAGACTCTTGGGTAATACAACGAATAAATAAAGAGCAAAAACCGGTCAAAAATGAGAACGGCTGGATCGCTAATTAAAATGTTTTTTAAAACACGTAACATACGTCCTCTAGAACCCTTAGTGCTTAAAAGAAACGTTATATTCTTACGTAGGAAAATATTTTCAATAAAATTTGTCATAAATAACAAGCATAGCTAAAGGTTTGTTTTATTAGGGCAATAAAACATAATTATCATAATGACGTACCGATTTTCCAGATTAGGATATTTATCTCGGACGACGCTTCGATGACGTTTGCAGAATATAAGAAATGCGTTCATGGGCCGACGCGCGTGGTGCGCCGGCTCCGTATCACCGTCCTGCTCCTGCATTGTCTACTATCTGCGGAAGAAAAGAGATGAACATATTACTCTCTTTAAATCGGAAGTGTAAATAACAATTAATGACAGTAATCAACAATCACAGTGTACGCGTTTGCACATGTTTTGCACGCTCCAAGATGATTCATATTTAAGTAATGCCCTTCAGATACATATTAAATTTTATTAAGAAAACAGAAACACTATAATTAATTTTACTGCGCGATATGACAGCAATTAATAGACACAACGTTAAAACGAATCTATACTAATATTATATAGAGGTAAAGTTTGTTTTGATGCAAGAGGTACTCTCCGAACAACTTAATCCTTTTATGCTTATGCTTTGCCTAATATTTGTAATAAACCTTCCGAATGGATATTGTCTACATTACATCCCAAATAAATGGTCATTTCCTGAGAGAAACGAGATTGATGTTGATATAGATAGCGATAATTTACGTAGATGTTGCCTGAATAATAGAATTCACTACCTTTGCTAGCTATACGGCTAGTAATAAAACTTCACAAACACACACGTATTTCAATTGGATTTAATTGTAAATTTTAAATCTTTAGATTTATTTACAATGATGCGACATTTATAACACAATATTTAATGATGATGAGTGTATCGACTTGATATAGCTTATTGCTAATATTGGAAATGTGCCGATATATTTTGAAACTATGGTGACATTTGTAATATTTATTCCAGTTTCACATACTTTATCTATAGATAGCAGCACTTTCTTTGCCAAGTGCAACAATACATCGTGTGATAAGCGTGATAAGAAGGGTCGATGATCTTTGCAGACCCTTATCGCGAATAGCCATCAGTTATAATATTTTGCAATATTTTGGTTTCTATCGATATAGAAACGAAAAGATGAACCTTCTGTAGCAATATTTTGTTCTTTTTCTTCTTATTTCAAGTGTCCGTTTTCACTCTACCCAGGGTATCGTCCTCAGTGAGTAGGATTGGATGTAGGATGAGAGTAGGATAAGATCAGTAAGTAGTTGTTATTATTAATTAATTAATATGCATACTGTAAAATAATTTGCTAAGACTAATACGCCAGGGTGCAAACAAACTGGGGTCTTTAATCATTATCTCATGTCTATTGTATAGTAAATATGTACAAAGAGATAAAAGATTACTATGGTAACCCAATATATACCATTGCAGACTTATATGTACATTATTTAGAAGTATCTCTTAATGTTTCTGTGTTAGCCAGCTCAAGCAACGAACTTGATTACAAAACATTAATTTTGTCTACTTTCTTTCCGTAAGAGGCATGTTTTGTATACCATAAAGAAGAAATCCTCTAAATGATGGTAAAAATCAAAACAAAATCAGTTGCGTATTTTGAAAAAACTAAGCGCACAACCACTACACGTGTTGAAACACACAAATTTGAACTATTTATTGCTACTAATATTATTAAACAAATTACCAATCGTATTAGGTTTAGTTAGACCACTCAATTAGTTATGATAGATAGAGTAAAATAACTTTTTTATCTTCTTTACTGTGTAAAGATAAGCCGATTCATATTAAGGACTTCGCAAATAATCTTATCTGTAAAAGTTTTGTTCTCTGCACACTTGCAACATAAATATTATGTTAACTGTACATACCAAACTGTAAACATTTAAAAAATATCGAGATACTAGTAAATTACTGTGCATAATATATATATTTTTTTTATTTATAAGGGAAAAATACAAATAGGTACATGTGCATAATATTTATATTTTTATTTATAAGGGAAAAAAACTGTTTTATGTGATAGAAAAACAGTAATTAATTAAAATAGTTCATGATACTTTCAAAACCCACACCGTCTCCTCAAATAATCAAAACATGAGATAAGAAATACTGTATTTCATATATAACATCATCAAGTTATACAAGTATTCAGAGTTGTATGATCATGTTAACGTTATTTAACCACTTGCTATTAGAGATTTTAAATTTATTATCGTTTTCCAGTTTGTAATATTCATTTTCTATCTGCAAATTATTATTATGAAGGTTACGCACAAAATGTTTAACCACGATTTTGCATATTTACTATATTTTCTTATATAGTTTTAAAGCAGTTTAGCCATGCCATTGCCTTTTAAGTTATTTTGTGTCAGAATCATATCAGGTTGTATATGCTTGTTCATATTGTTTTTTTTAATTAACAAAATCTATGAATTTTGTATGAACACCTATGAATTGGAGATTCAAGACTTGATTTTCCGTAATTTTTAATAGATTGATTCATCAATCCTTAACGTTATCTTCACCCCAAGCGTTCCCCGCATGGTGAATGTTCCCGGAGATGGGACAGCACATTTCTAATCGGGGTACTATAATAATCATTTACCGTTTGTCTTTTATTACTAGGATGCTAATTCAGTGCGCAAACGCTAAACAACTACCTACGCCCTTACCGTGACTATACGAGTAATATCACTACCCACTTGAGAACATATTCCTCTTCTGACGCTTCTCACTCCACTATACTAATACCTATTTGTTAATGAGTTTTAACGACTACCTATAACACAGTCTGAACATATAGGCATCCTAGCAAGCTGTCTACAAGTCCCACCACCCGAGGTCATAAACTCAGTGCTAATCCTGACGCTTTGTCAGGGGTCACGTTCCACTTCTCATCAGATTCCAGGCGGATGACCTTGACATACTGGGCAGAAGTGTGTCGAGGCTGAGCGGGCAACGGCCCGTGAAAGTGAAAACCGAGCAGGATAGCGGCCGACGCTGCGCGCGCGCACTTGCTTTCAAATCTTCGGAAGTGTGAGGAATAAGTGTGAATAAGTGCACGGGCGATTCGTTTATACTTTTGTGTAAAATTTTTTGGTCACCTAAAACCCCAACCTTGCCAATAATTATGTGCACGTGACTGTTGTAAACATTTGTGACTTTAGCCCACCCTTGTAGACTGTAGAGGTTGCTATAATTTATTTAAGAACATATCAAAATGTTATTTGAAGAATATAGAGAGTTACAAGTTGAGTTGATTAATTCAAAAGTTTTGACTTTTTATTGCTGCACTACAGTGACCTACTTTGCTGTACTGTATGAAGTTGAGCACCATTAGTTCCTACTGCTGAATAATAAATGGGTCATTTTCAATTGAAATGCGAAAGTCTGTCTCACCCAAGCGGTTCGGTGAAATCATTTGATAACCTAATTTGACGGTACTTTGTGAGGACTGTCATCATAACGTTGCTAATGGTAAATAGGTCATTTCTCCGATCGAACGAAATGGGGTTTTGAAAATACGGTAACAAAGTCTTACTTCAACCAGGTATTTGATATATTGGAAAGAAGCATGTCTAACGACAAAACTATTTAGTTAGATCTGCTTCTTAAAGGGATGATATCCAGCCCAGTCATATTATTGAAAACGGTTTTAAACACGATTCACATAATACACTTAAAGGATTTCTTACGATATCTACATATTATATACGTGAGTTGGTTTAAAAGTAGACCATTTTTGGCTCGCTCCGTCCATCATGGCCGCGAATGCTAAAAGTTATGCACATTTACATCCTAAACTTGAAAGTAGTTTTGTAACAAGAGAAATATTAATAATTATGTTTGCTTAAATTATGACCAAAAAAAGGAAATCGTGGCAAATATATTTGTTTCATGCTAGAAAAAAAATACGGCTAATGGTTCATGAATTCAATTCATGAATGGAACGGATCAGATTTTCTTAGACATCCAGAAAATAATATCTACACAATGTTATTCCAGTATAATACTCGTAGTAGCATTATTTTGCTATTGTGCTGTCAACAGCAACTGGCATACCGGCGTCTCACAAAAGTGAATATTACTTAGGTATCAACAATCGTAAGCACGTGTTCGTTTTTGTTTAATATCGACCTTTATAGCTTGCAAAACATTTTGGATGTTTGTTGTTTGTAAATAATACCTACCAATTTGTTTGTATAATATTGATTAGATTATTAATTGACCAATGTCGGTGCGTTTTGTTGAGGCCGGTGTGTGACAATAAGTACAATAACGTTTACTGTTATCTAACAGCCGTAATGTAACTGTGAGCTGCGGTTAGGCAGCATTACTGGCAAGCACCGTGCCCTGTGGACCTACCATGAGTTTACACCGTCGATACTCGCTAACGATGGCGTTATATTTCAGTATAGTAGTTCGCAATGTGTTTTATAGAAGCGTCTGAATAGGAAAGGTGACAAAAAAATATCATTTTTTGTAAAAAAAGATCGATAAACGTTGTGACATATTTTTATACAACCACGAACCACTACATAAACCGTAACTATATGGTTACGGTTAAGCTTGACACGAGCTGCTTGAAAATTTATATAACATTTAGTTGCATTAGGATATTTTATTTTGATAAGCATATTTGTTTAGTACACGGCAATTTTAACACAATAAATGTGTTGTAAGTGAGCCATATCATATTTTTTTATCACACTTTGACCATTAATAACCGGTATTACAGTAAATTATACAAATAAGCTAGATTTTTTTCCAATCCTATGCCGAATCGCCGAGTATTGTGTTTCTGTTATATTACCATATATTTAGCTAATCAAGGTTATTTTAAGAGGTAACTACCGCAGCAATTTAACACGAGCTCGCTGTCATAGCACAAGGTCACACACAAAATCATCTTTGCCCGCACTTGGAATCCAGTTAGCCAAATCACAAAACGCGACTAGACCACTCAATTTCGCTAAAAACGAAACGAAAGTGATAATAAGCAACTTTAAACATGCTAAATAACTCACACTATCGGTTGAATGTGTATGTGTGTGTGATGCGGTGTTGTCAGACTGAGATGGCACGTACATGTAAAAGAGATAGCAGTTAATCTGTTCATTAATGTTAATGATAGATCGTTATTATGACTCAAATTATGAGCCATCATCGCAAACAATAGGAAGGAAAGGAAAATGCATTAGAGAAATAAATTAAACCAATTTCAGAAAAAAAGCTGCTGTTTAGATACAATGCCTTTATCAAGTCAAATATCTTATTTGCCCTCTGATCTGATATTCAATATTAATAATATAATCCTCAATAAAATAGTCGATCGAATGAAACGGTTTTCAACCGACTTCAAAAAAGGAGGAGGTTCTCAATTCGACTGTATGTTTTTTTTTTTGTATGTATGTTACGCGATTACTCCGCCAATTATAAATCGATTTTAATGATTCTTTTTTTGTTTGGTAGATCATACTTCAGAGGTGGTCCCATATAAATTTTATCGAAATTGATTTAGAACTTTTTGAGAAAATCAACAAATATATACCCAGATATTATTTTGGTTGTGGTTCTTGTTACCTATCTTCGACAAATATGAGTCGATTTTGATGATTTTTGTTTTAGATTAGGATTTATCACTAAAAATAGATGAAATAAGTAAATTTTATAAAAAAAAAAAGACTTCAAAACATTAAAATGCTAAAAATAATCCTAACACTTAAGTACCTAATCAGTTACTTTTGGAGTCGGTGCAAACAAAAACATTGAATCTCTCATCGGCTGACACCGACTCCAAAAGTAACTGATTAGGTACTTAAGTGTTAGGATTATTTTTAGCATTTTAGTGTTTTGAAGTCGGTTTTTTTAAAAATAAAATTTATTAAAGTGCAGTATTGGGAAATTGTCGAAATCAAGATTTCCGTTGTTTTAATTAGTTTTGGCCCTGAAAACATTATTAAGCAGACTATAAATATAATTTTGTTATGACGGTATTATCGATGTTATGAATGTGAAAGGTATCGGAAAATGACATTTAAAATTTCCTCGCACGTCAATAGGTGCTTCAAGGTAGAATAGAAATGTTAATAATGCACAACTTACATCAAACGTAGAAAGCAATAACGAAGTCTAGAGCTCGGAACAAGGTCAGAATACAAACATTAAAATAGTCGATAAACAGCTTACGAAACAACCTGACAACAGCCATTGGGTTTAGAGATATAATTTTACAAGTAAAGTAGTCAGAAAAATTTAATATACAGGTAACTGAATTTTATTAACTTAAGGCGAGTAGCGCCCTCGGCGTTTATCGCACGAAAATTTATTAAAATACGGTTCATAACATTGCTGCGTCTTTAGGTAGCGAAAATTTGAGAAAATAATGGTTTTCGCATGTATGCAATTGTTCGATTAAAAACCAAATGCAGTTTATAGCTATTAAGTTGGCCTATCAATCAACGTATAAACGAATTAAACTGGTCAATTTTAATTTCAATATTTTTTACCCCTTAGAATAAGTACTAAAAATAAAAAGCTTTGCCAATTTGCCAAAAATGTGTAGGTTTGAATTTTTTTTAGAATTAAAACAATTTTTTTTAAGACTGTTTGGGTTTACGTACTAGGGTTCAGACCCGGGAAATCCCGAAATCGAAAGTACCGGGATTTCCCGGTTCTTTTGTCACTAGAATGGACCCGGGAAATCTAATTTGATCCCTGGATCTTTCGGTACTTTCGGGAATTTTCACATTTCGATACTAACGTAAGTTGTTTAGCGCTAAAATGAATATCAATGTGTTTCGAAGGTACGTATGAGCACTAAGCGCGCAACTGCGAGTACTAGTAGTTTTAGTAGTTTTTTTTTAAAAAAAAACGAGGTACTTAAGTGTATAATGTTGTATTTTTTACGTAAAAATCTTAAAGAATAATGGGGAATTTACCCCTATCTAAAACAAATTTACATATAGCACTGTGTTCCACGTCTGTCGTTGTAGAGTTTACCGAGAGCAGTTTTTTTTTTATTCATTGGCTTTATAGGTTGTCAAAAAAAAAATAACGATCATTGATTGTGTAAAGAATATCTTTCTGTAGTACGAGTAGTAAGTCAATGATTTTAATCAAGCATAGTGTAAGCCGTGCCTACTATTGAAAAGTATATGTATAAGTGTGTGTGTGTGTATTTCTTCAGTCCTTTTTGGCTTGTGTCGTACTCAGGCGATTTTTTGGCCCAGTGCCTTTTTAGAATACCTCTTGTATGCATCATTATGGCAATCAACCATTGCCATAATGATGCAGTTTATTTAAACTGTGTATATTCATACTGTTTGTCACTCCCATATTTTCATAGCTCCCTTGGTATATATTTGCGGTCTCTTTGGTGTGTTTCTACTAAACCCTGCGAAGTCTGAGCGGCCTCTCTCGTTACAACTCTAAATTCACGGCTTATGGTGCGTGTGAGTTCGGACTAGAGTTGTAAAGTGTCCGTTACGTTATAAATGTCTGACCAATATGACAGAGCAAATTGGACATTTTCTTAATGTGACCGGACATTTTGGACATTTATTGTCAATAACGTCACATTCAATTCTATTGACAAACCATGAAAAAAAATCATTTGGTCACAAATAAGTGCATTATTATAAGAGAGAGGCTTTAGTAGTAATAATCTATAACGAAATGAATTTTTTTAAATCTGCAAATACTGTTATTTATTTAAGGTTAACCACTTGATTAAATTTATTCATATTTCATTTGCAAAATTGCACCTTATGTACAGACAACAGCTCGTCAATCTACTATACTATAAGACGTCAAATTTTCTCAATTGATTATAGACTTACATTAGTGGAATTCTTCTTTTTTAAATTTTTTACAAAAAAATTTATGTGACCATCGTGACAATAAATGTCTAATGTGACCGAGCATTTATCGTAAATGACGGACGCTTATAGCATATGACCGTCAAATTACAACTCTAGTTCGGACTGAGGATGCGCCAGAGATGTGAAATGAACGATGTGATGAGATTGATAATAGGTATCTTTCGGACAATCTGGGGTTTCGCTGTCGTCACCCAGAAGCTCAAGCTAAAAAGTGCACTACGGCCAGCCTGGGATAACATAGAATCTTGGTCAAGTGGTAGCATTTATTCGCGGTCATCTGTAGAGTCAGACAAGGGATCTCGGGGCATCTTGCCAAGCATGCAGTGGAGCGGTGTTGTGGGGATGGCGATATAGGCCGGTTGACCTACCACCGCTTCTGGGGCTACGTATCGGCGATGGGAAAAAATGGTGACTGAGGTAACTGCTCAAACAGATTTACTATGTGTGAAAGTAGACGGGGAGTTGATAGCTGATTTATCTGGTCTTTGGCGAATGCTAACGTGCCCCTCTTTCCATGGTTTTAGAAAGTAGCCGATGAAGATATGATAATGCAATTGAAAACCCTGGTGAGTGCCCCCAGATACCTCTCAGGTAGATAGTAGTATTTGCGGTAGTCGGGATTCCATCTTTTCGCTTAGCCAAGTGAAGTGTGGCCTTCCGTAGCTTGATGGGAGAGATAATGTCAACTTCTTTAGAAATTAGATTGGTACTGAGACCCACGGGAATTCTATTACTGCGGAGATCCCCACTTGTCTGTGGTGCTCAGTCGCTACCGTAGCTCAGCACGCAGTTTGCTACATATCGGGGCAGCTTAGCTATTGTATCTCAGGATAAAGTACTAAACAGCGGACCAATTTCGTTAGTTTTCTGTTCAAATTTCCAATGCGTAAGCGAGTACGTTCGAAGTTCGAAGGATAAGCCATATTTTATAAATACTCAGAATGAGATATTGTGTTTTCATTCTTTGTTAAAATAGATTATTTTTGTTTGTTTTTTTTAATGTTTAAGATTATTCTAAGTGTTAAAAACTGGGTTGGACTGATTGATGGTTGCAAAATTTTAATCATGTGATTGTGACAATAAATATGTATTAATTTAAAAGGAGACTGATTATTTTTTAAATGATTTATAGTTAATGGAAGAAATTTAAAAAATATATTAATAAAATAACATTAAAATCAATCATTTATCTTATGTTTTCTATGTTGTAAAGTTATTTGATGAAATTTTTAGAAGTTATATTTAAAAATACCTGAATATTTAATTGTGGCCTGCTTTAGAAGCACAAACATTTGTTTTTTAACATAAAACTATTGAGAACCGAAAATACCGAAAGAACCGGGAAATACCGGTTCCTTTGAGGAAAAGTACCGAAAGTCCCGGTTCTCAAAAAGAGGAGCGGTTCCGGAATCCCTATTACATACCCAACGTACCTAGTAAGCTTTTGAAACTACATGTATGTTTACATTTGACGACTTTACTCGCCTTAATGAATGTCGAGCAGTTGTATTGAGACCTCGTAACAATAAAATGAATATTTTGTCTCGTGTTGCTACGACGTGGAGTTAAGAACTTTTTACAAATCTCAAAAAAAAAAAACTTCTATCCAGGTAATATTTATTGTATTCGTAGTCAGTTTAACCGGAACCTAGTTTAAATGTTAGTTTGATTGTTGACAGTTGTTAGTTGATATGTCGTAGCCAGATCGTAAAATTGACCAATTCATGATGTGACCGAACATTTCATAAAATGGTGGTATTCCATGATATGGGCAACTAAAACTGACCATATCGTTTAAACGTCAACATTCGATGAAATGTCAATCCACGTTTGGCCATATCATTAAAATAAAAATATGTTTACAAGTTACGTGAATTTGTTTAATATTTTGTAATCTTGGTTGATAGATATATGAAACATTTTAAATAGTTATTATTTTTGAACAAAACTATTTTTTTTTAAATTTATTACTAATAAATAAAAACACTGGAATAGCTAAATAACCTAACTAACCTCTCAAATTACGTTCCGATCTCCTTGATTTTATCACGTTGCGCTCGTTTTTTTGAGTAACTTTCATAAAAATCGCCTAGCTTGGTGTCGTAACGATATTTCACTGCACTTTCACCTTCACATTATTATTCACTTTTAGGATAAAATATTTATCCACCGCTATTACTCATCACAAAAACAAAGCAACATTAGCGCCTCTACCAGTGGGTAATGTAACGATTTTACGTTAAGATCACTAATGTTTGACCATTTCATGAAGTATTCGTGCGTATAGATGTATATACATCGTCAAACGCTGAGTATTCATTGATCTGGTCAGACCACATCATGATGTAGGCAGCGTGTTCTGTTCCATATCATGAAATACTACCATTTTATGAAATGATCGGCCACATCATAAAATGATCAATTTTACGATCTGGCCACGACATACTCGTATAAAATATACAATTTAATCCAGGTTTAGGTAGACTTTCGATTTCGATTTGAAATATATGGCCGTAAATTTTATAGAGGAATTTTGAATTTAGTTAGAATTTAAGTCTTTTAAACTAGGATTATACGTATGTTTTACCAAAATCATGTACACGTCTGAGTGGTTCATACCCGCTTGAATTAATTTGACACCTGGCGTCAAGTGGCATTAACAGCACAGCCCATTGGTTATCGACGCGAGGTGCCAGAATAATTTAACCGGGTAGTACAACACTTTAACTTGAGCCATGGTATTCCTTGATTGGGAATATCAAGTGTTTGGCAACTTTACACAACATCGCGCGACGTTGCAGATATCTGTGTTTCTATGTTTTTTCGTCTTATAGTTGGTGTCACAAGATGACTAGGGAATTCTGGCAATTTCGCGCGCTGTGTGCAACATTGAGATACTATCGATACGTATTGCATTGAAAATCAATACGGTATTTTACACCACTAATCAATTGATATACTTTTTAAAAACTGTCTTAACGCTACTCTTCCACATAATTTGTATGGCGATAGCAACCTATGATGTCACTTTTCGTTTTTACCATCATTCACCATCATTTCACCATTCGTTTTCACACAACTTTTTGTTTACCTAATTCAACGGACTAACTTTTTATTGATTTTGGAACAATTAAAAATCGACTTTTTTAAAATTTATGCGACATTTTATTGAGGAATTACAGACCCATCTCACTTCTGAGTCATGTCTACAAGCTGTTTTCGAGAGTCATTATTACGAATCGTCTCGCGCGTAGGTTCGATGACTTCCAGCCTCCCGAACAAGGCGGTTTCCGAAAAGGCTTTAGTACCGTAGACCACATCCATACGCTGCGGCAAATTATACAGAAGACCGAGGAGTATAACTTGCCACTTTGCGTGGCGTTCGTGGACTATGAGAAGGCCTTTGATTCGATCGAGGCCTGGGCAGTGCTACAGTCTCTCCAGCGGTGCCATATTGACTATCGGTACATCGAGGTGTTAAAGTGTTTATACAAAAACGCCACCATGTCGGTCAGAGTACAGGAGCAGAGCACGAAGGCGATTCCTCTGCAGCAAGGCGTAAGGCATAGAGATGTTATATCTCCGAAACTGTTCACCGCTGCATTGGAAGACGCTTTCAAGCTCCTGGAATGGAAAAGATTTGGCATCAACATCAACGGCGAGTACATCACTTACCTTCGGTTTGCCGACGATATTGTGGTCATGGCAGAATCGCTTGAAGACCTCAGCACAATTCTCGATGACCTTACTCGAGTCTCCCAACAAGTAGGCCTGCGGATGAACATGAACAAAACCAAGTTCATGTCGAATGCCCATGTTGCGTCCTACCAAGTATCCGTTGGGAGCTCTACTCTCGAAATTGTTGACAAATATGTCTACTTAGGACAAGTTATCCAGTTGGGTAGATCCAATTTTGAGAAGGAGGTCAATCGTCGAATCCAAATCGGCTGGGCAGCGTTCGGGAAATCACACAACGTCTTCTCGTCCAATATACTTCAGTGTCTAAAGACGAAAGTCTACAACCAGTGTGTGTTACCAGTGATGACATATGGAACTGAAACGTGGCCTCTCACTATCTGTAAGATCCGTAAATGATCTAAAGTCGCTGACATAGCCCAACGGATTAGCAAGCTGAAGTGGCAGTGGGCGGGGCACACAGCACGTAGAACTGACGGCCGATGGGGCAGAAAGGTTCTAGAATGGAGGCCGCGTACCGGCAAGCGCAGCGTAGGACGTCCACTCACAAGGTGTTCAGACGACCTGGGAGGGGCGCAGGAAGACGCTGGATGCAGGCCGCTTCCAACCGGCCGATCTGGAAGTCAATGGGGGAGGCCTATGTTCAGCGGTGGACGTCCTATGGCTGAAATGATGATGATGATGATGATGCGACATTGTATGTACAAAATTAACTATTTAAATAATTATATTACATTTTGCATACAATTTATCATCTTTGTCAATTTTAAGTGAGATACATGATTCTGATTCTAAGCAGCGTGGGTCGTAGTCCGACGTCTTGAGACATCTTTTTTTTTGTCTAAAAGGTAGTGAAGTGACATAAGGTGGCTGGACACGTCAGACAACGTCACACGCCATTGTGCAACGTTGCCATATACCTATGTATAACGATAGCGTCACGTATTACGTAAGTATTGCCTATTGAATACATGGCTCTAATAGTAATAACGCACAGGTATAACATTACAGTTTCGGCTTTCATCTGTGTTTCCTTCCGCGCGTTTTATCGTACAGGAAACTGGTTGCTAATCGCAAGCGAGTACCGATTACCAGGCTGTGTTTAACTGACACATTTACATTATCGACTCCAGTGTGACGATGAACTCGGTTTTTTTAATTACATCATAAGATAATAGTTTTAATGTTAGTTAGAAATAATGTTATTGTATTTAAACAACAGAATAGTATTTTTTTTAACTACCATAAAACCATAAAACTAAACTAAAGTTCGGTTTATTTAGTCTCCGACTTATAACTATGATCTTTTAGATGACACTTAATGCAAATGAAACACGAAAGAATAATTTTAACATTACAGTTTGAAACTAAGAGTTCTCAAATCAAATTATTGAAGCAATATTCGACGATTTTACTAGTAGTCATTAGGTAGCTCTAAATTGGCTCTACTATCTACATCATTAGATCAGCTAATATAGTTATTGTATTGTCATCGCAATGCCTGAAAACTAAAAAGTTTCAGATCGATACGACAATTAACAGTAGATTGAAAATGACTTCCAAGATTTGATTACATAAGTAGTTAGTTAACTGTTAGTTGCGAGTGACTTAAGAGAATTAATAAAATGAATAAAAACAATACCTAGCCTTTGCACAGGTTTTAAACTGGTTGGATAATCAAATCAATAATAAAACTGCAGAAAAAACGGAAATTGCAAACAGAACTAGTCACGAAGATAAAATAATCTATAAGCACTGTAACCTTGAACTAATGAAACATTTCGAAAGCAACTCTAGTTAAATTTAGGGGCATCGATAAAATTTTCAAGCAAAAATCTTTGTCACAGAGGTACTATAAGAAGAACAACAAGAAGAGAGACAGACAGACATACGAATGAAAAAGATTAGATAAAATGCTGCCTAGGACAACCACCCACAAGGTGGACAAATGACCTAGTAAAGGTTGCAATCCAGGAAGCCGCTGGATGCAGGACGCTTCCAATCGGTCAATCCGAAAGTCATTGCTGGGGGAGGTCATAGCAGTGGATGTCCTATAGCTGAAACGATGATAATGATAATAAAAAATTGAGATAAATAAATAAGATCTCAGGTCAGAAGAGATTTGCTAACTATAGTACTAGTAATTTCTAGATCTACATTAAGTTGGGACCTTGTATTATGTGGTTTTTACGAGTTCACATACACGATTGTATCGTCAAAAACATTAACAAGGAAAAAAAATAACCACCGATAACTGGAATAAATTGTATTGGTTTAAAACTACTTTTTCAGATAATGTAGCACACAATTTGCATAAAAACAAATTACATTCTGTAATTCGATGTGAGACAATATTAATGACAGAAAATTTTTGTTACCAATATTTTAAGTTTATTCTAGTTTAGGTGTTTAAGAAGGCAGATTGAGATTCTTGGTTAGCTTGAAAAGTCATATAAAGATGCATTATCTACTTAATTATCATAATTTCGGTAACTGCATAATTTATTACTTATTTTAGTAAGTTTTTATTGTTTTTTAATTGTATTATTTCATAATCACATTAATTGTTTTAACAGCACACGATTTATATTTTAATTAAGTACACCAAATTCCACAATAACCACACGATACTTAACAGCGAAATAAGTATCGTCGAACTCATTAATACTGGTTTAAAGGCTCGAGGGCTTAATGGGAGCGGTACTAAGAGTATTTTATGTAAATGCTAAATGGCTGATAATTTATATGATCGGACTAACTTACCTAGTGACGTCCGATCCTCAATTATGTGAAGTAATCTCGTCCTCATTGTGTACAATGTAGTACGCACTTTTTGCTACTGCACTGATTACAATCTTCAAAGTTAGGCGCGTGCATGAACGCGTCAATAAACTAAAAAATAAATAACCGGAACGTGCCCGCACCGTCACCTATCAATGTCATCTGTCACCTGTCAATGTCATTATTTCAAAGGATAAAACTGGACACAACTTTCAAAAAGAAGGGAAACTAAGTAGTATGTAGGTATTTATAGCATATAATCTTTTTTGTACTTTAAGGATTGATAAATACATACTAACTGGGTCGGGCTGGGGATAGGATGAGGACGAGATTACTTCACATAATTGAGGATCGGACGTCACTAGGTAAGTTAGTCCGATCATATAAATTATGTTCCATAATCTCGTCCTCATTGTGTACAATGTAGATGTTCAAAGAGGAAAGTTGTGTCGACAAAGCAATATAAACATTTATTATGATCATTTATATGATTTGCTAAAGTCTTCGCACATGATAAAACTTTATTTTATTAACTATCTATCTATTGGTAGATGCTTAATTCAAGTTTTATCTAACAAGGATATAGTTGTTTGATTAATTCATTGGAATTAATCACCTTTGATTAATTCATTGGAATTAATCAACCAACCCTGTATATCGATACAACCCTGTATATCGATACAACCCTGTATATCGATACAATCCTGTATGATGATACACCTTGTGTGATGATACACCCTGTATGATGATACACCCTGTATGATAATACAACCCTGTATGATGATATAACCCCGTATGCTAATACAACCATGTATATTGATACAGTCCCATCCCATTTGATGACACAAACCTGTACCTATTTTATACCATACAGGTGGGCCAAAAAATGTGTAGGAATTCTATAAAATCGAAAATAGCAAATTTTACTTAAATTGCAATTCTCTTTTATTTTTGTTAAAACTGTGTCTTTATGAATTTATAGATTTGCTGGGACTGAGACTGATAATCCACCTGTTGTACACTTTTAAGTTTGTGCAATAAAGTTTTAAATAAATACCCCGCGCTATTAAGTAGGTATATTCTTTACGAATAAACTAGAGATCACGCAAACGAAATCGCGGGGCAACAGCTAGTTTAATAAGTTGTCATGGAAATGGAGCCAATGCTTTGAACTATTAATATCCGTCTCATTTATCCAGTAGTATGTAGTACATACTTAGTATATGGTTACCTAACAAGGTAAATTTATCGATGTGCAAGTAGGTAGTTAAGCTAGTATTTCTTCTGAAAAGACTTATTTTATTTTATATAATAAGAAAATCTAGTAACCTTTTAAGTTATCATTGTCTGTAATACAATTTTTTATGCAAATACATTAGTCTTAGGTATTCTTAATAACTCCTGTTCAAGGTGTAGTTCCAAAGTAAAGGAAACTAAAAAAAATAATATGGATGTTTACTATCGCAAATTTTTCATTGATTATATGTTATAAATAAGGAAATTATATACAAATACTACTAGTATTGTTCCAGTAGGGATCCTATTTTGTTGACAATAGTTTCAACATTATTTTACTGAGAAAGATTGATTTTTACTCATCTTCTTAGAAAACCGTTATATGTGTTACACTTGTATGGCTGGAAATCAGTATGAGACTTCCTGCACTTTATGTGTGGATCCCTGGTAGGGGATATTAATAAGTTAATGAAACATTCTGAATACTTATTTATAAAAAGATTCAATGACTGGTCAATTCTTGTAAGCTAATAAAAAATAATAATTAAATAAGTAATAATTTACCAATACATCACATCGGATAAGATAGAAAGTTTACTCCGGCTCAAAATACTTGTAGCAGCCTTACAGCCTTAGTCCAATAACAAGGTAAGGCAACATTTATTGCCTGCATTGCCTTAATTATTGCCACTGATCAATGCCTCTACCGTCTCATCAATTTTTTTTTTTTTTTTTTTTTTTTTCATTTAGAAATTTTCTGTCATTATTTATCATCTCCATTTTTGCTTTACATGGTAATTTAATATCTAATAAAATTATTTATACATAGACTTACATAGGTACTTGACAATCTTCAATTATAATTGTAAGATTCATGCCTTAATTTAAATAATAATTTTAAGTCAGTAGTATATTTTTTATGAAGTTTATAGTTTCATGGATACAATTTTAATTTTTTAAATTATGTTTTAATAAATCATATTTTATTATAATCATCTATTTAAATATGAACCTTTGTTATCCACCTGGGATAATTCAGTTTATTTACTATCTTTAGTATCTTGATAATTTAATGATTGGATGATTATTTATCTTTGTCTTCAATTTTTGGTATCAAACATTTTCACAAATAATAAAATGTCTAGAAATATATGGTTTATAACAAAAATATATTAAAAATATATTTAGGTCAGATTTGAAAATTCAAGTTATCATTGGAACTTTGTGTCTAGTTTTGAATTTCTCTTACTTTTCCAAAGGTAGCAGGTACCTACTTAAAAATTAAAATAATTGGTTTTCGACCTCATGACAAGTACATAAGGATCAATTATGGTGCGACATTTTTGCCTGTAAATAAAGCTGCATAAATCTTTCCATGGGTTTTTACTGACTGAAAATATTGGAATATAACATACAGTTACAGTTAAAAAAGTTTTTAATTATGGTAATTTTTATCTTGTTGATAACAAGGAGAATTATTTTTCCATTTCTGTAACAGTGATCTTCACTCACATTATTTGTAAGTAACACTCATCTTGAGTGTGTCTTTATTTCACTTGATGAAGACTAGAAATAATCTAACTAGCCATGGCGATCAGCTAGAATAATAACCTTAAGTCAGTAACAGTGTTAAATTTTAATTGCTTTCATAGATTATTATAGAATCTTGAGAATTAAGCTTGATACTATGAGAATTTAAGGTTTACCCGGTTGTAACCAGATCTAATATTATAAGTTACACAAATGGGATACCATATCAGTTGTATAGGAACATACAAACATGCACCAGCCAGCATCAATTTGTCATGGTCTCCAAACAGGGAGTCAACTTCCCTGTATTATGAGGTACAAGACAATGTATCTCGCCAGGGTCATTCGACCAGAGTATCGAACCTGGGACCTTTTACGTTAAGGCACTTCACGAATCAAGTGGACTAATGAATTTTAAGTCACAGATATCAATTAGCAATGTCAAGTAATTTTTATTTATTTATTTAAGCTTTTTAGTAAAATATAAGAGAAAAAAAAAAAAAAAACTTAATATGGTCATAACTACATGAACTATTGGAGTAAACAGGTTGTTTTCTATGGTATGCTTTATAAAGTCTTGCCCTCTTGGGCCAACATCAAGAAGTATCTCAATTACTTGTGGTAAAAAACTTGTGGAAATCCACACCGAGATAAACCATAATTTGTAAAAGCGCTATTTATCATTGACTTGTATGTATATAAATGGGGCAGAATAAGACAAGCAGATCTGAGACCAACAGATTGTCTTGGTACCATTAATGGTTGCCAAAGGCCCAATTTGATAGTAACAACTGATGAAATTATTAAAAACTTAAAATCTTTATAAAAAGACTGAAATTGTCTAGGTAAGTATATGACTTGTTTACACAAGACTCAGAATTCCTTAAGCCTTCAATATCAGCAGGCAAAGGAGCTTCTTTCATAGCCTCCTTAGAGTCAAAGTGTTAAGTTGAAAAAATTACTAAGACGGAGGGCATTACCTCATGGTCTCGGTACCCATATTCTCCCTCCTCTCTTTTTTTCTTCAGTGGCATTCGAAGATATGTATCGTCTTGATACTTTTGTGTTCGACTATATTTTCAACTTCAATTAATGAAGTCGGTCTCTGGTCAACCTTATAAGATTTGCAGACCCGCAATATTATATCAAAAATTTTAAGCCACAGGCTAACCCCTCGTGAAAGCAAGTGGAAGTGTTATAATTCTGCTGCGAGACAGAAAAGAGGAATAATTGTTCTCTCGGTACATATGATGCGCTAGAAGAATTTTATAATATTAATAACTTACCTTATGCTATTACAGATCCTTTGTAGTATATTTCTGGTGCAACATTGTATCGGTCTCATGGTCAACTCTTCATGAAGACTAGAGCCATAATGTTACGTCTCAGGAGGAATCCCTCGAGGAGACGCTTCAGACTGAACAAAAACCCACTGGCCACTCCATCGTAAAGGCCAGTGCTTCTGTACAGAGCAGTTTCTGTGGAGTCATTCGGAGACATGACAGACAACTAGAATGAACATATTGATCACCAACGGCCAACCTCCCGTGAAGGCTCCGATGTCATTCATTCTGAGACATGAGAGACAACTAGAATGAACTTAATGATCACCACGGCCAACCTCCCGTGAAAGCTCCGATGTCATTCATTCTGTCTCGTTTGCGGGCTGAAGAATAACGCAACTCTGTCACACACACTCCTTGTTTTCATGATTAATTTCTGGCTGATTATGTTGTTGGAGTGGAGGCCACGTCTCGGCGAACGTAGTGTAGGACGCTTCTCAACTCGATGGGCCGACGAACTCGGGAATATGGCTAGATACATTTGTATCAAAGCAGGAGATCGTACTCCTTGGCGCTCTTTGCGTCCTTCCCGTACGTCCAGCAGTGGGCTGTAATAGGCTGAGATGATGGTGATGGTGATGATATTATAAATATAATAACACTAAAGTTAGTGTGCTGTGGTGGTGATAGAAATCGTAGTAATCGTAATAACTGAGCCGAGGTATCGGTCCAACAATTTCACAAATTCAACTGATAAGTTTTGTTTTCCAGCCACCATACTTTTACACAAACATCACCGTATTTTCTTCTTGGTTTTTTGCATTTGTATGTAAGCTGTAAATCACTAATTAGTTTAAAAACTAATTTATTCTAAATATTTATGTCTTCAGTGCTGTGTACAAAAAAGTACAAATGACATTGACAGGTGACAGATGACATTGATAGGTGACGGTGCGGGCACGTTCCGGTTATTTATTTTTTAGTTTATTGACGCGTTCATGCACGCGCCTAACTTTGAAGATTGTAATCAGTGCAGTAGCAAAAAGTGCGTACTACATTGTACACAATGAGGACGAGATTATGGAACATAATTAGAGGTCTTCCTATAAAAATGTTCTGTTTACTACTCCAGCAAACTTAATATATTAAATGTTATTTAATTACAAGACTGAGATAACAACAGAGCCGTTTTGTATAGGGCTAGGAATCGACACAAGATGGAGGAAATACACAAATTGAGGAATAACAAAATTGGGGGTAATGACAGCCGGTGATTTTTATAATAATGGCTTTAAAAAATAAGAAAAAGGCCGAAAAATCAATTATTAATTTCCCCTTGGCTTAATTCTTAAGTCTACGCAGACAACGACAGGATAGTGCATTATACAATTTTGCATTACACCGAGTAGTTGTCAATGAATTCGAATAAATTGCGTTATTAAGTGCCTAATATCTTTTTATTTTAAAGTTTAAGGGTACAAGTTCGTTAAGTACTTAATTATTTGTAGTTTGTGGTTCTAAAAATAGAATGTTGCGATAGCGCTATTTATTGTTGCTAACAGCGATAAAACAAACTACTGGACAAATTAAAAATACTGGACTTCTGTATTTATTCATAATATTATTATAGTATAACAACCCTTTTGTTGCGTTCAACCGATATTGAGGTAGTTAAATAAAAAAAAATACTTTTAGTCACTGGAGGAAGCCTATGTTTAGTGGACGTGGAAATAATGATGATGATTATAATATCTTTTTTTAAAGCTTCGTAGTTTTTGAACAACAAGACAAAGTAAATAATATTCTATTTTTAACATTTTTGTTGTGTTTGTAAACGTTGGGCAGTTGGCATGAACGAGTTTTTGATGAGAGCAAATTACGTACAATTCGACTACTTGGCTGGATTTGTGAAAACACGGTCGCGTCATTATAGCACGTCATGTCTACACCCATTTTGCGTAGAGTATCATGAAGATGTAATCATCACAGTTATTATAGCTCTAATAATATAATGTACTTCTTACAAATTTACTAGAACACATTCTTTAGGCAAAGAATTTTAAAGATAAATTATATGCCCTAAATTTAAAGGCAATAGAACAAGCTTGAGAGGTAATGACTAGATCAACTAGTTATTGTTACTAAGAGTACATAATTAATAAAATAATCTTTACTACCGCTCAATTAGTGGTTTTAATAACAATAATAATACAATGTCTTTTTGACCATCAAAAATATTAGACGTACTTTTGTTAAAATGGATATAATATTTAATAAGTACCTATAAAGTTTAAGAATGACAGAGTTGCAAATTGCAGAGTAAACAACTGACGTATGAAAAAATATTCATCTTGGTGACAAATTCAAAAGACGTTCTCGACGACTCCTCATACTAGATTATTATAGGTAATTTCCTTTATCACAGATAGGTCATAGATCACGTATGTAGATGATTTGATTCAATCAATTAATCTACATCTCAAATACCGATAGAGATTCTAGATTATCATATGTCCAGACTGGTGGTTAGTCATTTTCAATACATGTACTCTAAGTCTAACTATAGCCTTTTTATATCAGACTTTTTACAGACGTAGTTTTTTGAAGTATTCAATAACTCGTTATGCTGCATCTGGATGTGTTTCATCTAGGATAGCAATTAAATTATCAATAGCTATTAAAAGATCCAATAGGTCGTGCATCAACTGACGCCATTGATCGGTTTGCCTCTAAGAATTTGAAGAGATGAGTAAAAAAAAAACTGATGTAAAGGTTGATTTAACAGTCAGACAATTTTAAAAGATACGTTTGATAACTAGTTATTTTTAATATATTGTTATT
The DNA here is from genome assembly GCA_963576865.1 of Anania hortulata. Taxonomy (NCBI): domain Eukaryota; kingdom Metazoa; phylum Arthropoda; class Insecta; order Lepidoptera; family Crambidae; genus Anania; species Anania hortulata. The sequence goes on from OY756400.1 coordinate 9,305,008, forward strand.
TTTCTACTAAAACAGTATCATCGATAACATAATGTTTATTTATATTACCAGTTTAAGGTTATTATCGGTCACTGCATGCATGCAATCCAATTCAGTAACATGGACATCAACTTTAATCTAGATATTCGAAAGATCTTCAATGTATGCTGTTGCTATTGTTCGTAGATTTAATAAGTATATTTTTATGTACGTCTTCTCTGCGTGGAACTGTGAAATAATAGGCAAATCTAAGTGTAAACTGTAAATGTTTTGTTAGTCGTTTTTATCGAATTCCATCGGAATAGTGTCGATAGTTTTCTTTCTTTCTTTATCTTTGAAACGTGATGGAAAGCGTAAACAAATCAGCAGTATTGTTGCCAAAGTGAGGCATCCGGCTATTTATAACTTGCCGTCAATTACTTAATCCGCCATATTGTGAACGGTTAAACGGAAAAGTCTCCCGATGATGTTGAAATGTGAACAATGTTGCAAGAAAAATCTATTTTTTCTGGTTAACCTTAATTTATAAATTACACGATTTTATGGCGGGTTAATATTCTGTATTTGATTCTGTTTTGAAGTCAGAATCTGTTAAAATGTAGTTTGTTTGTTCTAGCGTCCTTTTTGCATTTATTTTCAGATACCCGTTAAAATTTGGCTATCCACTCGTCAATGTTGTAGCCTCCTACAGCCGTTATAAGCAATTTTGATACTCAGGAATTAAAGTATATTAAGTATATTATATTACGGTCAAATACTGATAATTATGAGGATGTCCAATAATTTTCTCGAGGATTTAATTTAAAATAAATATTTATAAGGAATGTAGTATTCAGATGAAACTACGTATTATAAACCACATGATACAAATTCATTTGATTTGATCAAAATATCTGCAATTAAAGTTGTTGATCGCTTGTAAAGATACGATTAAGTGCTAGTGCTAACAATGCAATGATTTGAAATGATCCGTATTTACTTTTTATTTGATTCATCGAGCAATACTAAAATTTGTTTTCTGTTTCATTGGCAGTTCGGCAAAAGTGTATCTGCCCTCACAGCCTCTCAATTACAGTTGGCCTTGGTGATATTTTTTATGTTTCAATTTGGATTTTATTACTCTTCCAAGATAAGAGAGAATGAAGCATAATGCATTAGAGACCTCGTCAAGAAGGTATAAATGGCCATACAATAGGATAAAACAGATCGAGTAGATGAATAGTTATATGTAGATTCACCTTTGTTATCATCGTCCATTAGTTAATTAGCGCATAAAAGGCTCGGAAATATTGTTAACCCAGCCTTCTCCTATTACTTTGATTCTAGTGACTTGTGTGTTTAGAAAGTCTTTATCTAATCTGTCAATAATGAACTATCTCTTCGATGACCGAAAAAATATAGATACAAAGATGACAAATAATTATCCACTAATAAACGTATTAACAGAATTACCTAAATCAATGTCGTTCTGACTTATTGTGTCGACTTTGAGTGTCGTAAATAAATATCCATTTAAATAGCGTCCAGCTAAAGTCTGTTTCAAGAATATAATTTTAATGATAATTTACATATCCATTGATTTACGACACTGGATTTTTAAAAAAGTTGTACAGTAGGTAATTAATTTTTCTATTTTATTTTTCTAAAAATAACGGGGATAGACTTTAGAAAAAGCTGGTCTCACTTGAATTTCTAGAAAGGTCATGCATTTTTGAAAACAAAATCGATGACGCAAGTGCAAAACTGTACATACTAATTCGACGGTTAGATTTTTTAAAGGCTCTAAGAGAATGTAAGTTGTATAGAATATTCATTTAAGTACTTAGCATTTTAAAAACATCATTAATGATTAAATGAGAGCTAAGTTTTGAAAGGTCTACAAATAAAGGGTGTTCTTCTAATTTAGACAAACCAAAACGACAATATTGTGCTAGCACATACATACTTTTACAGAAATTAGACCTTTCATAATAGATGAAAGTAGGTGTTCTTAGTCTATTCGGGAATCTTTAGCGTATAAAATATTTCCCGACAGATTTTTCGCTCACGTTTTTTGTTAAGTCAGCTTTGATGGATGGAATGGCTGTATTCTGTAAAAGAACTATGAGTTCTTTTACAGATATATATAAAATTCTCAATGTTTGGATTATCCAGCCCAATTATTAATCAAGTAGTTCTGGTTCTAAAATGGCTTTCATACAGCAATATGTCAAGGAACTAGAATAAGGCACCTCATTGCTGATCTTACTTGGACATCAGGCCAAATATCTAGGGAAGGTATATGTAAGTAATTTTTGATTATACGGAAAATTGACGCTGAGACATTACGTGGGATAGATTTTTTTTATTATAAAAAAATAGGACGAGGTTATTTCGCTATCGCATTATTTGGTCTCCAATCTTATATAGTCAGATATCTTGGGTGTATAGTATAAAGCATAGATATACGACAGTTGATAATACGGAAAAAATGCATTTAAACTGTTACGACATTTATAGTTTATACAGGAACAATATTTAAATAAAAAAGTTGATCACAATACACACAAACATTCACAAAATAAACTAAGGATTAAAATGATCGCAGAATACATCCAACATTTATCACAAAAACAAAGTACTTATAACTTCGAACGAAGCGTGTAGTCGGAAATTTTAGTTTCTTGGCTCCTGGAGCATCATCATAATGTATTATTGACGAGTATATTAAGTCACGCCCTTATGGTACAGACTATTGATTCGTTTTATCTGTGGATAAAATTGATTGTTCTACAATAAAGCGGGAAATCCCACAATGTTATGAAAGGGGAATTCCCCTATATTAATTACCAATGTATCGGCGGAAAATTCTTGAATGAATGAACAGCCAATTACAGCACATTTTAGAATTTACCTATATCCTTTGTAAATTACTCTTTACTAGTTTCTCGTTAAACCATTAGTATAATATTGAAGATAATAATAACAAGGTGTCTGAATAATCTCAAGTAAAATGTAGGTAGATATAACCTTAGTAAAGTACTTGAAAAAATGAATATTGGTTATTACGTAATAATAATTATGATAATTGTAATAACACTAATTAGAAATAAAGAATTGTGTGCGTTTTGCGTCAGACATTTACAAAAACAGGCCTAATTAAGTATTAACCTATGTATTGACATAGAAAGAATACCCTCCTACAAATCGCTTGTATTAAGATAACTTGCTTGGTAAGTAATTACAGCTAAGTAGATGTCACGTATTTACGACACAGACACGAAAATGGATAGGTATCGGCATTAACAAGTTTGTTGGTAATTAAATTCTGTGTATATCTGTGTCACAGCATGCTACGATGCGACTAGGTCGAAAGTTAGGAGGCATGTAGATTCTAAAAAAACTTGGTAGGAAACATGTTAAATCGACATGAGCCCGATAGGTCCGCCATTTTCAGATAGCTACTGCATAAATATTACATGTTTATACTTTCAATGTTTCATACAACACAACACTTTCTACGCGTCGAGAGCGTTCCATTTTTAGTAAAGTGCGCGATGAACGTTCATTCGTTGCCAGGCGGAATCTTTGCAGGCAGGCCACGACCTTCGAGGCATTCATCATGAATGGAACAAAATTTGCTGTACTGCCTCAATGGACTCAGTATATCGGCTTTAGCGACGCGATTTTGCTGCATAATTTTCAAGGGCATTCTAAACTTCAACTCGTCACGTATGGAAAACTGATGGGCCCCCCGCACCCGATTCCCGACGATTCATGAATGAAACTCGCATCGACCAATAATGGAACACTGCTCATAATTAACACAAAATTAATAAAAATCACACAGAATTAATAGAAAATACTTACGAACTCGTCAGCCGCGATACGTGTATAATAATCACATACATGACGTCATTTGACGCAACACAAACCCGAAAATATTGAGCAAAATGTATAGTAACCGCGTCAAAAACAACACCAACATAAAATATACACAATACTTTATTAGATACAAACTTGGTTTTAAGTCATTACGAGCGATTTACGACATTTTACAATATTTATTTGTTGTCACCGAACTCCAGTTTTGACAAGATGGTCGCACACCGACTGTTTTTGCTTTGGTTGTCAGCTGATACCAAAGAGACTGCTGTACTTGAAACGCAAGAATTATTTTGCTTGTCTCTTTCTAATTAAGTACTAAATGCGCATTGTGCGAGTGAGATAGGTAACATGACTCTCACATTTGATGAAACAAACAAATGTCATTTTCTTGTTGCATTATGATTGCAAAGGAAAAATCGTAAATAAAATTACTTCTGCTATTGTGATGAATTGAAAATATGATTACCGTAAATGAGAAGTAATTTTTATTTCACCACGTCATGAAATTGTTTATCAGTCAGCTATATTGGGGCGTGACATATTTTCTTGTTTACCATACACGTAACGCCATCTATGATGAAACTTATTAGTTATGATGTAGTGAGGTATATGCTTTTATGCCATTGAAAGGCAAAGAAAGTAACAACATATCCACAAATTTAAAATATGATAATTACTTACAAATTGATAATAACATTTATTATTACGACACAAGTTGAAAAATTATGAAATCTTAATTCACATAAAACGTTAGAACTACTGTAAACAGACACTGCGTTCACAACTTCTATTAGTTTTTCGAGTTTCGATAGATGGCATTAATAGTATTGTTTTGTCTAAGGAGTGGTATATTTTTTTCTAAATCTACACACAATATTAGAAAAGAAATCTTTATCTCTAAATAATATAAAAGAAAGTCGGGCTAGTTACACTGTTTATAAAATAAGAACGGCTAGATAGAATTTTATGACGTTAATTTGTTAGAGTTGCATCCCGGCTAAATTAGCAAAATAACTATTTAAAAAATCGTAGCAATTTACGAAACAATAAATTTTCTTATGAAAAGGCGGTTCGATGTTCGCGGGGTCAGCTAGTAAATAAATAAAATCAGTGTGTGATTGTAATGTCGAATTAACACCTTTTTATTTAGAAGCGAAATTAAGTAAGTACTTACTTAATCAAATATTATAGGATGATGCCAGGGTTTCTATGAAATCTGGTCCCACCATTAAATAGGTATATGAGTTACATCGCTGGATAGGTACTTTTGAGCTGAATCAAAACTATGGTTCCAAGCTCTAAATCTTAGTCCGTTCAGAGTTATTCTTTATTAAACATAGTAGTTTTACAAGATCCAAAAAGAATGTTAACAAATGTTTCTTTTTCCAAAAATGTTAATGAAAACAGATGTAATGCTTTTTTATGAATAAAATAACGATAACATATTTTAAAAATAACATTTATAAAATTATCGTATTCTACAATCATTTAAAAATAAGGCTCGGCCTACAAAATCCTAGGGTCTGGCGTACCCTAGATACCAAACAATATGCGCACAGGTCCCTACAATACGTCGTCCCGACATGCTGGTACAATATCTTTGGAGAATATCAATAATGTGATCTTATGTAACAGTAGTACATTCTAGCTCTCAGCTGTCGCGACTGTATACGAACACGTAAGAGCCAAGCATCATCATCAATGCCAAAACCAGGTAAATCCTCTAGTGCAGCTTCTCGGTATATATTGTATACATTCCATTTTGCAGATGTTCGCTGCAGTAAGATTACGCTAACTTCATTTGGTAGGTTCAAAAAGCTCATAAAATAATTTGTTCTTCACTGAATCTTGGAAAATCAATATCACTTGCGGAATGGAAACGTGGCTTTCTACTTTTGTAAAATCAGCTCTGCTGTTTAAACGTTTCTGTTCCACATATTCAAATAAAATATTAGGTGTAAGTATGTAACCTCTGTCTTATATCAGTGACAAAAGCTTTTGCATATTAACTTTCTTCGATGGGTATATGAATGTGGTTTGTAATTGCGGCAGTTATCCTAAAGTCAGAAAACATATGCGCCAACACCAACGCATTGTTGAAATATCTTTGGCGAAACAGTTTAAAATCACGTTTTAACCTGCCGTTAACCACTTCCACTACCCAGCGGCAAATAGTGACCAATAACCAACCAAGATACTTGGTTGCTGCTAAAACTATCATGTATAATGATATAAAGAATAAATACTTATATAAATAAAGAATAACTTTGAACGGACTAAGAATTGGAATTTGGCGCCATAGTAACTTTTATTCAGCTCAGAAACACCTAACCAGCGATGTAACACACATAGCTATTGGAAGGTGGGACCAGGATTTGCATCCTCCTTTTAGAATTTTCAGATTATTTTAGGCAAGTCATTTATATTATATTAAAGGCACATTTTAAATATTTTAAATAACATTTACAACAATTGGGTGTGCTGCTCAAATAATCCATAGTCAAGATAGGTAAAAATAGCTAACCTTCTCCAAAATAATATTACTCAATTAGAAGAGCAAAACTATCGAAGTAATAACTGAACTGAACTGAACAAGTTATTCAATTGATCTTCAGAAGTTGGTAAAGTATCTATAAGTAGATAATATAATTTCCTCAACCGTTATAGGTAGTAACTTTCTTAACAAACATTACTTACCTATTAAGAATGGTCGTAAGTGGGAAATGCAGTATAGGTGATGGCAGAGGAATTGATAGTTATTTTCATAGTGGTAGGCGTAAATACACAAATGCCTACCTCAGTAAAGTTAGGTACAGGCAACCTGGCAAATTATCAATCCCTTAAATTACAAACTACTTTAATCAATTTTCTACTTACTATTCAACAGATAGAGTTTATTATCAATGAAGGGAAGTTGACGTTTTCTGGTACGTTGAAAATCTGTTAACTCTCCTTTTATTTGCAATTTATTGAGTGTCGTCATCACTACGTACAACACTAGAAGTTTTAATCCTACACGTCTCTCCTATTGGTGGGTTTGGCACATTACGCCGAAGACTGAAAGGTCAAAAGGTCGACAACGAATGCACAGATCGTCGATAGTACGTGAATACGTTTAATACGTCAAAACTAATAACATTTGATCGCATGTATAAAAGGTCGACTAAAGCATTAGGTCGCAGTATATTTTTTGTAGTTTAATGAAGTTTTTTAAACTTACTCTTAACCATGATTCTGGACGTATTTATACAGTTATACAAGTTTATTATAATAGCAGCATTGATTTGGCACATACGTTTTTATACCATGATTTATACTCAGATATTAAATACTCTATTCATGGACTAAAGCAACCAGTATTCAAGTATCTAAGTATTTTGCTTACCAAGTGTGTACAGATATTATGCTAGGTACAATTATGCTTAAGACTTAGTAACCTTATTTATAGGTATTGCAAAATTATAGTAGGAGGGCTGCATTTTCTCATAATAAATCGAGAAATTAACATTAAAAAAATAATACATTAAAAATAATAGAAATATGAGAGACGAGCAGTGGACTGCAATAGGCCGACATGATGTTAATAATGATGGCACATACGTCTTTTACGTTTTATACTTAGTCATAGTCTCTGACATAGACATTAAAAACCCTATTCATAGACAGAAAAAACAATGTCAAAAGTGTCTTTTGTAAAGTGGAGCAATAAATTTTGTCCTAAGAATAACTACTGCAAAAACAGAAAGAGTACCGTCATCTTAATTTAGAGGTCAAGATTCAGCTCAGGTTGCTAAGCTAACGGACTCAATTAGTAAGTATTTTTGAATTACTACTAATTACTTTGTCATTTGATTTTTTTGTTCGTTCATTCGTTGTATCGAATTAAATAGAATAAAGCTATATTTATTTTTAGGCTCAAAGTATCGTAAGCTTCTTTTTCTTTATCTATACGGTCAATTCCGGTTGCGTCCAAAGCTATTGCTTTGGAGCCCAGGGTCTGCTCTCCTTGATTTACTCCTCCACTTCGCACGGTCTTGAGCATCTCTAGTTGTGATTATCAAAAGTATTTTGAGCTAAAATCTTTTTTGTACTTTCTTAAAAATATAATAGGCCCCAGCAGTTTTAATTGCTCCACTTTACAGAAGAACGCAGATAACACGTTTGGTATTGTTTTTTCTGTCTATGAACAGGGTTTTAATGTCTAAGTATAAAACGTAAAAGACGTATATGCCATCATTATTATCAACATGTCGGCCTATTGCAGTCGACTGCTGGACGTAAGCCTCCCCCAAAAAGCGCCATAGAGCACGATCTCCCGCTTTTTTCAGCCAGCCACTGCCAGTCATCTTCTTAAGATTGTCGATTCATCGGGCTGGGAGGTATCCTACACTACGTTTGCCAAGGCGTGGTCTCCACTCGAGAACCCGTTTACTCCACCTTTCACTGGTTCTGCGACAGATGTGGCCGACCCACTGCCACTTTAGCTTGCTACATTTTAGGACAATTTTTCATTGCTTTGGTCTTCGCTGGATAACCTCATTTTGGATTGTATCCCTTAACGGAATTCCAAGCATTGACCTTTCCTTAGCTCGCTGAGTGACGTGACCTCAGACGGTCAGCTTAACTGTCATGTTTCACGTTTCAACTTCGTAGATTATCACTGGTAGGGCGCACTAGTCGAACCTTACTCTTTAGGCATTGTAGCAGTGGCCATGAGAAGATATGACGCAGCTTCCCAAATGCTGCCCAGACAAGCTGCACTCTCGTAGCGACCCCCTTAAAGCAGTCTCTAACTAACTGTAGCACTTCTCCGAGGTAGATATACTTCTTGACAACTTCGAGCGCCACGCCTTGAATGAAAAAAAAAAACTTTTTCTTTTAAGTCCAAAAAATATACTTCGACCTAATGCTTTAGTCGACCTTTTATACATGCGATCAAATGTTGCTTCGACATTATGTAGTTTCGACGTATTAAACGTTCGACCTAACGTACTATCGACGATTTGTGCATTCGGCAATCCGTTGTCGACCTTTTGAAGTTAGACCGTGTCGTCGGCGTAATGTGCAAACCCCCTATTAGTAGTTGTTGGTAGTTTTGAATTAAATAGATTGTATGGATGTCATTTGCTATTCATCATCATCATAATCAATGTATTTTTGCCATTGCCTTCTATATTTTACTTTCTCCCTCTCGACTTCAGTTTTCGTTTCACTCTAGTATTGACCTCTGTCCAGCAGTGGACATCTAAAGGCCAAGGGGGTCAACTTTATGGGTTTTTCATCAAATTATCAGAATAAATATTGATAAAACGAAATAAATTCTGTTTTCGGATTGATAAGACAGTGTTTGTTACAGTGTTTTATTTTTTTCTAAGTAGGCCGATAGCTGATAATCGGAAAAACAAAATTTCGTTCTACTAACATTCGATAAATAAGGCTCGTGATTTATTTATACGGAATTTTAATATTTTATTTATAAATTTTGATCACTAACAAATTTACTATACATAAGTTTTACTAGATAATGTTACATAGTAGTCAGTTTTTATAATCCATTTCCATATTAGTATCCATGTTTAAAATTTATTATATCGACATATATTTTTTTGCATCTATTATTAGCGAGAAAGAGTTTAACGGAACAACTCTTAGAAACCTTAAGCTTAACCTTGCCACCCGAGGTTAACGATACTTAGATTTAAAAAGTGAAAAGTATTTAAATTTTATCTTCCATTTATTTCAACATCAAATTGTACAACATTTTACATCTAATATATTTTTACAGTATTATTTACAAGTTTATTAGGACTTAAAATAAAATATGTCTTATGTTTTATCCTTAACATTGTCTTTGGCATCAAATCTTAGGGCAAATGCCGATTATAAATAATTATAGCGTATGAGACATTAACTCTAATATTATGGATTTATTTGAAAAACAGAAAGTTTATAACAAATACATAATATCATATCTGCTTACGCAGATATTTTATTAAAGACAAAGAAATGACTAGAGACTTAATTTGTACGTTTTGTTCAATGTTTAAGCAATAATAACTTAATAGACAGAAGGAAACATCACGTCTGTAAATGTTTATGAAGTAACACATTTTTTTTTTTTTTAGAACCATTATTCTTAAAAATAAATACTGGAGTAGTGACCTGTTTTTATTTACACTAATTACTATTACTGCAGTATGCACAGACAACGGCTGGGCAACCTACCCAAAAAGTTAAAGGTAATAAAACCATTTTTCAACATTAAGTCCGTCAAGTAGAGATCAATATCAATTGACTTTTTTGGTAGGTTCACGATCTGTTGTCTCTACTTAATTATAATTTTTAATTGATTATGCCGTTGGTTAGGTATCTACAGTTGTCTAGTTATAATTATATCGTGATACTACATTAACATTTCACTAACATTTCATTAAGATATTAAACAGCTAACGCTCATATAAATTTATGTATCTAATCAAAAGTTATTGCTGTACATTGAAGATGTTTAGTTAATTAAATAGAAATCACAACCATAGGGACCCTTAAAAATAATATTAAAATCATTAATAGTTTTTTTGATGAAAGGTGTAGTAGAAAAATGAATTTAAGTGATGTCTTACCATAGAAAAGAATCACAGGCGGTGCTTTCCTTAATTTATTATGAAAAAATTTGAGAAACGTACCTACTACTTAGTTTTTAATAAATTAAATTGTAAAAACCATTATTTCATTAATGTTTACTCAAATTTACATCATGAAAAAAGTAAACATAGTTGTGTCAAATTAACTTATGCAGGTAATTTTCAAAACAAATTTAAGAGACCTTCTTCTAGCAAAGTAGAGCAACACTAAAGATACCACTTGGGAGCGAATGGATTTAAGACTTAATATTATTTAATGTATTTCTTAAGAAACGACTCAAAAGGATTAAAACAGATTTAATTATGCGTTTTACATGCTTCACAAAACAGTCAGATATTCTGCAGCTTGCGAATTTTACCCACACATATCACTAATATTGCGCGCTGGTACGGTTTAATTTTAAATTACTCAAAAACTCTCCCAGAAGAATAAAAAACTTTTGAGGCTTGTTAACGGCTTGTGATATTCTTTAGTTGTATACAAAATAAAAGTCCAAAGGCTAGGTACCGCAATGAAGTATCTTCCTAAACGCCTTTCGAAACTCTGGATTAAAGATAGTATAAATAACTGGGTTGAGAAAAGAGTTGATGTAGCCGAGCCACGTGGTCAGGATGAAGGCGGTGACTCCAGGAGAGTAGGACAGCTCAAACTTGGTGCACAAGGCGTCCAGGACGGAGCAAGTGAAGAAAGGTGCCCAGCAGAATAGAAATACACCTGAAAAAATTAAATGAAACATTGAATACTGTGACTGGAAAAAAGAATTACGTAGATCACATGTGCATAAACAATAAGAATTCATTTTTAATTCTTGGTCAATTAACCTAAAATTTCTAAGCAGCAGACTTACGAACTTTACATGCGGTTAGTTTTAGGTGTATATTGTAATAGAAAACAATCAAAACGTTATTTAGTTTTTTAACATTTCCATACAAATTTTATGTAAAAATATTATTTCCAGCTGAATTCATAAAATTGTATTGACATACTCAATACAAACTTATGTTGCAGGTGTATTTAGTACAATTGCTTCATTATATACCTATTTGAAAATCTGTAAAGTATTTTGATGTCTCAGAAGTACCCTGTAATGAAATAAGTTACTCATACAAAACAGTATTAGTCCTTGACTCTTTTTGTTTTTTGGTGAAAGCCTTGGCCTCTAGTTTCCCGACTCTACTGTTACCAAAAGATAGTAATCTCACAGCTGATGGCGACCACTGACCAAGCAAAAAATACTGACCTAAAACAATAGCAAGCGTCTGGGTGGCTTTTTTTTCTTTCTTGGCGAAAGACTTGGCCCGCAGTTTCCCGACCCTGTTGGCCCTGAAGATGGTAAACCTGGCAGCGGATGCTGCACTCCTGAACCTCCTCCGAGGCGTGGATATGATTGAGCTGCTGCTGATGCGGCTTAGTTTCTTCCTGTTGATAAAATATATATGAGACAAAGTATTTGATTCATTATTATCATTTAAATTCATTTTTAGCTCTTTTTCCCATAAGGTCTACAGGAAAAGTGGTGTTATTTGCATACAAGGGTCAAACTTGGTAATATGGTGGTAGGGTAAACCCGAAACTACAAACAATAAAAACCGGTCAAAAGTGAGTCGGGTTTGAATTCTAAAACCAAAGATATTAAATATAAAAATACTGTGGTACGAAACCATTGGTGGCCATAAAATAACACATATTGTTCTATAAAAATTAATTTCTAAGGAGTAAAATGGGTAATTTTTGTAGGAAATCCGACGTCTGAATGTGTTACCTAACAATGATAAAGTATCAGATTAAAAAGCAACTTTTTAGATGGATGAGCTGAGATAATAATTTATGGGAGGTAAAGTACCTTATCACTGAAATGAATATTCAATCGCAAGCAGTACAATACTAAAGACTGAATTTACTCTATACTGTGTAATCTAACCTGTTGTTAATAGGCGTGTATTTGATTTCCATGCAAACATTATTAGTGTAATCTTGTAATTACTACATCACATCAGGGATTCAAAATAATGTTTGATAGTGATAGGCAGGATAATTCATCATCATCATCTGCCATTTTAAATCTATTGCTAGACAAAGATATTCCCTATTGAATGCAACAGTAGGATAACATTATGTTGTAGCACTTATAAAAAGTCTAAGTATAATGAAGCAACCCGGTCAAAATAGACATACAAGGTCACCAAAATTCGCATCGAGCTGAAAATTCGTAGAAGTGTTCACAATAGCATTATAAATGAAATGTGAAAGTATCTATCGACACCACGTCTGCAAAAAAAAATTCAAGGTCAAAGTTCACAAAAGTGTTTTTTTTCCTTTTTTCAGCCAAATCGTGAGTTTTTTCACAAAGAAAAATAGCTAAGGCAAAATTGTAGATCATGTAATTATCTATTAAAATTGTCTCTACATTAATGTTCCTAAGACGGTGACTCTTTTGAGGTATAGCAGTTCAATATTTTTTTTCTTCCTACCCATTTTTAAATTTATTGCTAAGGTTTGAAAAAAATTACAAAAGAAGCAACAACGACATACCTACAGGATTTTCTGATTTATTTAAATCAGATTTTTCATGAAACAACATGTTTTTAAATAATTTGTAATATCACGAAACTCCAACACCGGTTGTATTAACAACATTTCAAGTTGACACGCGTCAGTTTGTTTTAATACAAATTTCCCTAGAAAGTAATCATAAACAAGACAAGCAGATAGATACAGTAGGGCTGTTTCTTGCGCAATCCACGTGGGTATACTCATTTTGGGGTGTTAAGAACCCAGGGCTTAACGATAAACAAACAGTGTTTTTTACTTTAAACTTTATACAAAACTATATAAACAGGGTGTCCAGTAACACAAGGTTAACCTTGTAACGCCGAGGCCGTGCCGAGTGGGGACGGCCGTACAGAATACACTTCCCCACTGCCAACAGGAGGCGTGTCGTAAGAGGCGACTAATTCCTGTAGTACGAGACGGGCAGCAGCGTCTTCGTGCGAAATCTTATAAAAAACTGCGCTCGCCAACCCGCCTGCCAAGCATAGCGAGTATTCCCCCCGATGATAGGTCATTAGGGGAGGCCTATGTTCAGCAGTGGACGTCTTGTGGCTGTGATGAAGTGATGATGATGATGATGCACCTTGTAACCACAAATTAAATTAATACGTGAATAATTTTTGTTCTATGAATTTTACAAATTTGCATGACAATGTATCGACTTCCTATACAAAACCACCAGCCGATTGAATTTGTATACATAAACCGGACAAGTGCAAGTCGGACTCGCCCGTTGAGGGTTCCGTACAGTTTATTATGTAAATAGTTCGTCCAAAGCGAGACGAGTCTCGAAGATCTTTACGGCTTTTTCCAAGTTTGTTAAAAAACGGTTTTTAGATTTTTTCCTTTACTTGTGTTATCCAACCAACCTTCTCTACCACTTCCTTAATTACATCATCATCATTACGCAAACGTGTTGTTGCGGGATTCGAACCCTAAACCGCCTGGTTTTACAATCCAGAGCGTGAACCACCAGACCAGACGGTCTTTATGTTTATTTATAGTTACTACTCATTTACAATGGGCTAGTTTAATTAAAAAATCTTTGTAATTTTTTGTTTGATTGACAAAAGACAAAATATTCGATATGTGCAAAGTAGGTGGTGGGGGCCGTCAAATCGATCGCAGCACGCAATCTGGCAGAAATGTTAAAAAACTCTGGACTGTCAGTGTCAAATTGCTACATTTTCATAGAATTCCATACTGACATTATTATGTATTTTTAAGTAAAAACGTTACAATTCGCGATATGGGTCACATTACGTGTTGTGTTATAAAGTGTAGAAACAATGGGATAAACAGTTCGTGCATGTTTTATTCGTTTCTAATATCAAGATGGAAATTGGAGCAACGACATAAATTCATAGCTGTTGTGAAGAGAAAAAAGTTTGTAGGGAGTTTGTGTCACAGACGTTTGTCTTATGATCACAGCTCTTATTAAGTAGCTTTGTCCGTTGGTTCTAAACTCTTCAACGTCTCTCACATGCTGTGCTAATACATGTTTTTCCCGTTTGCACAGTTTGAGGTTTAAAAGTTATATCATGTTGTATTGCACCAAATCCCGTTCGTATTACAACATTCATATTTAGTTCAAGTAAGAAAATCACTTATTATAATATGCACAAACTTTTAAGACTTTTTCATCTAATTTCGAAGAAAAACAATTTGAAAATCATTCTCAAACCATCCAGTTGCCATAATTTGAAAAATCTTAAGTCCACAATAATTTTGGTCACTAGGGGCGCTGTCATCGCGCACACAGGGAATAGGTCCAATATTTTTTTGATAATCTAACTGACGGACTAAATATAATAATCTTTTCTTGACCCAGGAAACTAGCCCATTATTTTTATGTTATAGTAACTACTTTTAATAGGGAAAACCCGCTAGTAGCACTGGTACATTGTCCATTGTGCTAATATGTTTTGAAATATATCCCTATGTTATTGTGCAGACGATGTAAGTGGATATATTTTTCAACTTTACGATAGAAACTTTATCTTTCATTTTCTACAGCGGAACAGGTGAAGAATTTATTGTCAGCAATTTTGTATAGCAATATCCGGAGAAGTTAAAAATGTATTAAAGGATAAACAATTTTCGTATGAGGGCTTAAGATGGAAGTATCTAAGAAACATAATTATGTATGTATGAACAGCTTATATTGAAGGTGTTTTTGTGATATTCGTAGAATAAAATGTAAATGATATAAAAGGCTTCGACAAATGAGTGTCATTCATTTTTGAACTTGGACTCGGCCTACGAGTCATGACATATTTTTAAAGAGACGCCACTTGAGTGCCGTAAAATGTCAAATTTTATTATATTAGAGGAAGTTAAGTCTATGTTTGTTAGAATCTACATATACTACATAATGAGTGAATATTGGCTGTATATTTAAAAAAAATTACACCTGTAAAGGACAGTATATTTTATTATTTGGAGTTGTTCTGCAGTTTTCGTGTTCTGTTAATGACTGCCATACGAACCTTTTTTATTGTAGCCCCACTCTATTAGGTTTTCCTTACTACGACCGACCTGTGTTCGCAGCCCGTTCAAGGCTTTCCAAGTCGACCACGGAAGGTCTTTGCCTGGTGGCAGGCTCTGTCACTTTAAAGCAACGTTGCGGTGTATTTCTCTTTCCACCTTGTGACTCTGAATTGGGAATCATTGTTGGTGATGCAAAAAGTCTCTAAAATAATGCTCCGTCGACTCAAAGAACTTTATAGCTGTAATTTGGCTTGGGTATATCTATTGACTATTGGCTAACGTCCAGCAGTGAACTGCAATAGGCTGACATGATGATGATGCATATACATACCTATACGCCAAAATGTGGTAAAATTAAAAAAAAAGGGAGTATTTCTTTACATGTAAGGAGTTTTAAAAAAAATAATTTCTATCCTATGGGGTTTTCGACGTGCTGTTAAATCGTACACTTAATGGAATGTTTATGTTAGAAAAAACAAGTGCGCATATTGTGGCAGGCAATTTGGCCAATTTAACCTATAAAACAGCGAAGACTTTCAAATGTTAATATACGTGTTGTTGTAATTTATTGGAGTGATACTTTTGGCAGTCATTAAGGGATTACCGCTTTTCCTTTTACATTTTTAAATGAGGAAAATATTTGCTATGAGGTTTACTGGAATCTCCTTCGAGGGTTTGTTTTTAATCCTATTGAAATTAACAAAGTTTATTGTTTATGTAATTTCGATTCAAAATTTAATTAAATTTCAAATTTAAATAATAATAAATAGAATAAACCGTTTAGAGTTTACTTATACAATACAATTGTTTTAGGAGTTCTATCTAGAAAGACAGTATTTGCGAGCTACGAATGCTGAGATATTATATCGTCATATTGTAAAAATAAAGTCTATGTAATTATAATAAAAAAGTACAACTTTTAAGTAATTAATTTTAGTCTTCATATTTTTGGTATAAATTTAACTTTAAATTTTTCAAAAAAAGAAGACGCGATTTGCGCCGCGTTCATCAGAGATCGCAGGCGTACGCCGATGCCGTTCCGACAAGGACCTTAAACACATACGGTGCATTTTATCAAACATTTCCACAAGTTCTATTTTTTACTTAGAAATGATTATATTAGGACTACAAAGCCAGCAGTTGCGGGTTCGAATTCCACAAGGGGCAAGTGTTTGTGTGATAAGCACAAGTATTAGTACCTAAGTCATGGATGTTTATAAAATAATTATTAAGCATGTTTATCCGATCTAACCGCTATAGTACAAACTTTGCTTAATTTTGGAGCTATATTAATTTGGTGTGACTGTGAAAACAAATTATTAATTCTTTTTTCCAATTTGTATTTCTACAACTCGATGTTTCGTACATCGGTATTTTTAATTACATTCACGGGTCGAAAGTTTGAAACCAAGTAGGTGAGTACCAGTTATTATTGGCATTTCACTAACTTTGCACCCTTAATGCAGACAAGGTAGTTTGTAATCGAATTAATTTTAAATAATGTGGGCATCAAGTGCAGATGCACAAGTATGTTAGGAACATAAACTTCTATGTAAGTCCTAAAACTAAACTCGTACCTATGAATAGTTCAAATATTTGCTTCGGTTCTGAGTTCGGCAAATTGCATGCAAGTAAGGATTCAAGTAATAACTTGAATAGGATTGAAGTTGGTAGAGAACTTTAGAGTTAAGTTATCGTGAATTCAAAATATCTGCCAAAATTCTTAAGACTATAGAATTGGGAAAATATATTTTTTTATGGCTTCTTCTTCTTTAAAGTTTAAAGAAAGCAGTTTCATTTATGGTGGTACGATCCTGCTCGTATAATTGGACATTATAGAAAATCGACAATAAACAACGTATAAAGGTTCAGTTATATTTTCCGGATGTGTTCTGGCATGAAACTGTACTGCCAAAAAGGCCGAAATATGAAAAAAGCTCATGAAGAGGCGATGTTTATATGATTATGGCTATGCGAGGGAGGGGGGGGGGACTATAAATGATAGATAAGATGGTCAACTAATAAGTTAGGAGGCGGTATCTCAGCAATGGAGAATGAACTTATCATCATAAGCAAATAGCCATACTCATCTATAGTTGATCATAGGCCTATTTAATTGTTTTATAACGAGAAGATCCATATGGCACTCAGAGGCTTCCAGCCTGCCTAGCATGAGCACTAAAACACGATATGATATGATATGATATACCGAAATATCGACACCAACTGTAAAAATATGATAGATATAGCCGCCATGTTGAATCGCCGTCATATATTAAGATCGCTGTTTCGATAAAAATTCAAAATGGCGGCTATATCTAACATATTTTTAAAGTTGGTGTCCATATATCGCTATATCATATCATATCGTGTTTTGGTAGACATGCAGGTTTGATACCCGGTTCGAGTCAATTCAGAAAACAATATATTCTAAATTGGCTCTTGTCGGGGTGTACAGGTTCTTATCATTGTCTAGTCCCACATAACCCAAGGATGATGATTCCTTACTTCCAGAACATGACGATTGGTGTGTTGTCTTTAACTACTTAACTATTCAACCTTGTTTAATTTTTTGCAAATAATTTACCATAAAATCAACACTGTTTTCTCAAATTTAACGTCTATGCAAAAGGTTGCGGCCAAAGAGCACATACCCACACAGCAGCAATAAAGACCATCTTTCTCCGAAACACGTTAATGATTTTTCATTTACATTTAGTATGAACTGACAAGTCTTGTCAACTCTCAGCCATACTAACATAACAGTAATAAAAGTGCAATAACAGTACAGTCATTGATGAAAAAATGGCGGAATTACTGTAGATTTTTTTTTATATAGAAAAAAATTACATTTCTACTTAAGGTACCTATGTGCTTCATGGCTGCGGCATAACAAGTTGCGTAGTAAACCGATGCCTACTGGGGAAGTACGTTGGCGTTTAGAAGTAATGTTAGTCTCCGTTTATCCATAAAAGACGATAATTACGTGTAAGATTGTGTTATACCTTCATATAAAAAATCCAGACACACTTTATTTTTATAATGTATGCCTCTGCAAAGGTTTACACACACGCTTCTCCGTAAATGAGTGGAGTCAAAGCGTTATTTCGCAATTCATTTGCATTTATATTTGGTTTTAAATAAATTAGCATAATGATGACTCCGTTGAGTTGACAAGTAATTTATTGTTCTGTTGTGAAAGGGTTAAAATACAGAGCAGCTGAAATATTTAATTTCTTTAATAAATAATTTGGTTACAAACGGTTGCATGAATAATATTCGTTTAATGAAATTTAAATGATAAAAAATGGTCCACCCTAAGGTGTGCATGCCATACTGGCAGATTACAGTGCCTACCTTTCTAAAATCCAGAGCAAAGTAACAATAAATTACAGAATAGCTAGCCATATTCATTCATCAATTCACATTAAAGTACGAGTATTTATGTTCTTGTATATTTCTCTCGTGACTTGTAATGTGTAAGTGTCTACCCCAGTCTTAAAACAACAAAAAAAACGCCCTTTTGTCCACACAAAAACATTAAATACTCCAGGTGTTTATCAGGACTTGAAAATCGGTAGGTAACATTAATGGGCTAGTTTCCTTAAAAAATCTAATTAGTCCGTCAGTTGGATTAACAGAAAATATTGGACACGTATTTTTTCTTTTCTCAATCAAACAAAAAATCATAAAGATATAGCCCGTTAAAGTTCGCGTAACGTCACGCCTTGCGACACTTTCTAGCAAGGCGTGACGTCACGTTCTTACTTTGATGAGCTTTATCTTCGTCATTTTTTGTTCGATTGACAAAAGACAAAATATGAGTCTAATATTTTTTGATAATCTAACTGACGGACTAAATAGAATAATCTTTCTTTGACCCAGGAAACTAGCCTATTGATAAAAATAAATTATGTTCCATTACAGCAGTTTAAAAATGGATGTTAACCATGATCTCTTAAAGCAGTTTTATTTAAATTTTGTTTTGTTTTTTCTGTATTGAATTTGACATAAAAACAACACTGCTTTAGGTACTGTTTAGAGTTCATGGTTCGACTTCTGGTGTTGTTTATGATATGATCATAAGAAATCGTCATCTCGAAGAATATTTGGGATTTGTGTAATTTTAATGAAACAAAATATAAATCGACTTACAATTTAAAAAAGCTGGCTGGAAACGAAACTTAAACGAACTGTGATCTCAGCTAAGTGATAAATGTCTCGGTTAATAGTTTTTAATGTAGGAAACCAACTTTTCTGAATATGCTTGGGTCTGGGTATGCTAGGCTAGGATACGCCCCTGGCAAAATAAACTGTCTGGTACCTCATAACACCGTTATAATTGGTGTGTTGTCTGGCATAGTTATGTCATTTTTATCTTCTTACGATACAAGGACCGACAACAGCTCGTCAACCTACAACAAAACGTCAAATTTTCTTAATTGATATTAATCTCTACATGTTTGACTTAAAGTTGAAAATCGGTTCAATGACCTTTACTTTTTACTTTGGGTAGGTTGACCTGCCGTTGACTATACATATGGTGTTCGTTTTAGAACAAATATAATTTTTTTTTAATGTATCTTTTATTTCGTGCCCAATAACAACAATCGCTTATTCAATCTATTTTTATGATTTGATGAGTTAGTTGAACAGCCATCGTGTCGCATAAAATATTCTAACTATTTTTCAAACCAAACGGCAGATAGTAAAATGTACCATGCTAAATTGGTTTTTATCGGAAGTTTCTTCCACTGAGCGAACATTTCTCGTTGCTCTCGGGTGAACGGTTGCATTTTGCTCAGCGCACAACTGCAGACTAGTTGAAAATTTCAAGAACTCCGGTTTGCATATTGAATGGATATTAAATATTGTCAAGTGTTCTCATTAGAATCAAAGATGCTCTTGGCAGTAATTTCTAACAAGGTAATTTAAAAAAAAGAAGTAAACATTTTTAAATCCAAACGTGGGTTTACAAGTTTCAGCCCTTATATTTTTTAAATAAAATATTTTAAAACAGTTGAATCATTATCATCATCATCCACAGATGAGCAACAGTTTCTAGTGGTCTAAACTTTTTCATATTTTTATCCTCAAATTTCATATAGATCTTCTTTTTTATCTTTGCCAAACGTAACTAGGATGAGATTGTTAGCCATTAGTTATTTAAAAAATCCTGGAAAGTATCGTTACCCCAATACCTGATACGGTTGAACTTCTTCAATTACTATAAACTTACATGTAACATAATTTTTTAATACAGTTCCTTGAAACCATTTCAAAAACAAAGGCTAAAGAATTAGATTTTTAGAGATATTATGTCCCACCTAATATTAGTCTCGTCGCTGAGTACTACGACTACGACAAAAGGTCCACTAGCATTTTATTTTATCACTGACTACAAGTAGTCGCAACCACCTGCTTGATTAAGCCAACAAGGGCCGTTTGAACCCTTAGTCTTATCTTTGCAGTTAGCGGAAACACGAAACAGGAGACCAATATTTAAATATTCATTTATCATTTCGCCGTTTTCATATCACGGCTTAAAATTAAAAAATATAAAAGCAAACTCATTGATTCTAAAAACAGGTTGCAAGAAGGATAACATAATTAACCTATGTACTACTTTCTTTTGGTAGAAATCGAATAATTGTTGAGTAGGAGAACCACTTGTTGCAGAATTTTCATAATAAATGGACAAAAAATTACTTTTAGGAACGCAATTGTAATTCTTATAATTTGGTTTTCGAGAAAGGATTAAATGTCTTTGATCACTATCACCGCGAAATCAAAGACCCAGCCAGTGACTGCCGACGATTTTGCATACTTTGTTAGAAGATGGCACTCCATGAAGATAATTATATTAAAAATACGTCTTGCCGTCTGGCTGCTTGAAAAGGAGCGATATAATTTCTCTGTTAACTTAAAACTTAAACTTACTTTAACTCAGGTTTCCTCAGTACATTAGGTGCATCAGTCTTTTCTCCATCTTTCTCATCTTTCTTCTGTTCCTTTTGAGTGGGTGACGCAGGAGGCGTATGTTCTTTAGCGTCACCGTCTATGTTAGATGGCGCGTATCCAGAGTCGTTGTTGGTGTTTGGATCCATCATTGGGATTGGTGAAGCTAGATTGGCCATTATTCTGTAGACAAAATCAAAGAGATAGGAGTGATGCTAATTTTAATTTTCAATTATTTATTTCCATGAACATTGACATTAAGATGTATAGAAGATAAAACTTAAAGATTACTACTACAGATCATTATGGATCCTGCCGAGCACTGAAATTAGAAGAGAGGAGAAATTATCAATTAGGTAACTAGATTAAGGTTAAAACGCGCAAAATTTCAAAAAGCAACCTACAAACCGGCGGACGACCCATGGACCCTGCACATGCACCGTCGGCACTCTACACCGACGGCACACAATAGAAAACCTTCACATGTTAACAGACTGTAATTTTTATATATAAACATAACTTTTTATTTAATAAAGCAGATATCAACCGTCCGTGTTGGTTCTCATTTTCCTCCGCTGCGGCCAAGACTACCTTAGCCGTCACTATGATCCGTCTGGTGAGTCTGCCAGACTGGCAGCGGGTCCACACCGCCTACCTACCGTCCTAACGCTGCCTCCCTGGGTAACCTGGGAGCAGCTCTTCACCCCTCTTTCTACATCCTTATTATATTTACGTATTTATTGTTAGGTGGGGCTAGGGCTCTAGGGACTTAGTGTCTTGGGGTAAAAGGGACTCTACGCTCACTAGGGAGTTAGTATCCTGTTTGACCTTATATTCTAGATACCAGGAGCGGTGCCTTACAACCACTTGCTTCCCGCCTGTTCAAGGATTAAAATTTTACATTTAAAGATAACTAGAAGTTACTTTTTTGTCTGCGTTTGTGATTATTATAAATAAAATTTGCAGATAATTGATCTAAAATAAAGTCAAAGGTATTAGAGAGAGAAAAAGTGTCAGAAATTGAATGGTATAAATGAGAAAAAGAGTGCTTGTTGATCTCACAAAATTGTATGTAAGTTAGTCGCTTCTTATTATAGCTATTGAATGTACCTTAATTACCGTTTTCGTCTAATTAATTATTACTATATTAAACCTTAGAGTTGCCAATGTAATACGATTATGTTTCATTGAGGTTGAAAAAAAATATAATAGACTTTTTCAGGGTATTGATTGTTTCGCCGTCAATGGGAGTGAGGCCAATTTAGCTTTGGTAAACTAGGGTGTTGATGCGTGATAAATAAACTCTGATTTTCAGAATGGAATAAGTTAATGTTTTTTTGTAGTAAAAATTTTTTATTTTTTTACTTGAAAATCTATTTATTCTCTTAAAAAACTTACAATTGTATATAGTTTTTCTACAATTTGTAAGTGAGCGAGAGCGCAGCATATTAAAAACGACAGCATATGATAACGACTTAGCATTTAAGTGCCGAAGCGAAAGATCAAACAAGTGCTTGTAGGTAAGTGTTTTTTAAATCTATCTAAGGTAAACTTACAGGCCAGTCTCCTCAACAACTGCTGCCAGCATGAACCGCGCCGACCTGGTGGTGGCCAGTTCTTCAGCATACGCGCCCATTTCTGTTCTAAAGCTGAAATACATATCAGCAGAACGAAGTTAAAAGGCTTTGGCATAATTTCATCTGTAAATGGACGATGAATTTTAAAATAACTTAAAAAGTTTAAAAAAAATATAATATTATCACACTTTGTGCAATCCTTTCTAATATAAATAACCGACGGCCGTTTGGTGTAGTGGTTCGCGCTCCGGACTACAAAGCCAAGCCGTTGCGGGTTAGAATTCCGCAAGGGGCAAATGTTTGTGTGATGTGCACGAGTAATTGTACTTAAGTCATGGCTGTTGTGGCAAGGCAGCCATTATGTTTCTCCGTTATAAGTACAAGCTTTACTTAGTTGATGGCTAAATAGTTTATGTAATTGTTGTAAATTTTACTTGTGTAAAAAAAGTCTTAGAGACTTTAACTTTGTTATTTTCTGGACTACTGATTAATATACACAAAAAATGCTTGTTTGTTAGTTAGAACGCCTTTATCAATGGTATATTTACATAATATATTTGCCAGTTAAGAAAAAACAGACTTTAACTGAAAAATATCAAATTTGCAACGCGATGTTAAATGGTTATTTACGAAATATTAATGTCGAAAATTACGAAATATTAAATAAACACTCGAAGATTAATGTCTATTTTTGTCAGATGACAGGGAGCAATAAAAATATTTTAAAAGAACATTATATGGTCATGGATCTTACTTTTCATCATCTTCATCTTCGTTGCTTCCTGAAGCTGTGTTCGTAGGTTTGTCTTCTTGGAAAGACCCGTCGAACTTCTGCGTTTGTGCTATGTTCTCAATGACTACTGCTGCAGTACCACTTGACACTGCCGAACCAAGAGCTGAAGATGTCTTCTTGGCTATCCTTTGCTTTTTCGCTCTTTGTCTTATAGCCTGAAATCATTTAGGATTGATCAGTCTCAAGAACTATCACTACCAAATACCTGCCTATATCAAATTGAAATAAAATCGGTCTGTCATCATCAGCAGTATTTACCTTCTAGTTTATAGCTTTATTTATCATATCTAGGCAGAATTCTGCGATTGTGCGTAATACCTGCTGTTATGGCTTACGGAGCCGAAACTTGGGCACTCACGGTGCGACTAACACACCAATTTACAGTTGCTCAGCAAATTATGGAAAGAGCTATGCCCTGAGGGCCAATTCCCGTAATTTGACAATAGACGCAATCCGGTGTCGATCCGCTCCCAGTAACATTATGATCCCAAACGGTATTCTAGTAAACTCAAAAAATGATATTTAGTTCGTAATGCGACTGAAAATGAAAGAAACCAAAATTAGATATTTTTTTGCTCTGTTTTTAGTCTTATTGGGATAGTTTTAATAATTTTACGTCAAATTGAAAGTTTACGAAAATACCGTTTGTGATAGTAATGTTACTGGGACCGGATTGACACCGGATTGCGACAATTGTCAAATTACGGGAATTGGGCCTCTGGAATCATCTGAATATTCTTAAAAACTTCTTAGTAACATAACATTTGTATGGTATTTTTTATATTTTACTTTGATCTTGGTCTGAAATAGTTGATGTATTTAAGCAGCTGAGCCGTCCTTTATAAGGTTTAACGTATTTGGAGTTACACGCTTTATACGATAATTTGCAAAAGTTATGATTATGACCAAATAAACATTAATATTCTGTACAAAATTTTATTTGTGTGATAAATAAATAATAGTGTTTACACTGAAAAAAAAAGTCAATCGATGTAGAGTTTTATTCGATATGTATGTTTCGGTCCATCAATTGGTATTTAGAATCATTAAATACAGAGCATTTATTTTTGAAGTTTATTTGAGATGCCTGGGAACTTGTAATCAAAAATAAAGCAATGTTTCCTTTCAGTAAAATGTGCAAAATAATATTTTAGGTTTCTTTAACCATGAACTTATTGATTTAATCACCATATATACATAATAACTAAATCATATGAAACTAGATCCAGTGAAAC
Source organism: Anania hortulata (assembly GCA_963576865.1). Taxonomy (NCBI): domain Eukaryota; kingdom Metazoa; phylum Arthropoda; class Insecta; order Lepidoptera; family Crambidae; genus Anania; species Anania hortulata. The sequence goes on from OY756400.1 coordinate 9,330,099, forward strand.
AAAATTCGTTAAAATATTCTTTTATTGCCTTTATTGATTTTCAGTGGCTTCAGTTTATGTATTTTATAGCTCTTTTATGGGCGATCTTCAGGCGACATTAGATGGTTTCCTTGCTCGAATTTCAATTGATATTAGAATTGCGAAGTGGTTTGATAGCTATGAATGTAGGTCGAACCGGATTTTCTTGAGTCAATTTAACGTAGTTGATTTAAACGAATCATCATCATCATTTCAGCCATGGACGTCCACTGCTGAACACAGGCCTCCCCCAATGACATCGGGGGGGATTGCCAACACTCGCCACGCTTGGCAGGCGGGTTGGCATTTCGCACGCAGACGCTGCTGCCCGTCTCGTGCTACAGGAATTAGTCGCCTCTTACGACACGCCTCCTGTTGGCGGTGGGGAAGTGTATTCTTTACGGCCGTCCCCACACAGCACACGACAACAGCTTTAAACGAATAAATATGTTGATATTGGTAAAGTTAAACACTCTGTAGGTCGTCTCGTCCAAACGGAAACGCTGTATCAAAACGAAATCTGCACATTCAAGTTTCAATGGTCCGTGGTGACCCATCTAAGACTAGTCACACTTTAGACGCGTTTTTGTATGAATTTGATTCGTGCGTCAACGTACAAATTATTTGGATCCTCCTACTACTTATGGGGGCCCGCGCACAGCTGCGTGTGCGATTTCATATATTTCTATTCACACGTTTCCCATTCGTACGAAAACGTACCAAGTGTGGCTGGCCCAAGGATTGTAAAACAATGTTGAGCTCTACACTATTACACACACACAACAGAGCTATATAAATTATTATATATATATTTTGAAAGATTTGGTTGGAATAAACCAATTAGTTTGAAAATACTTTTGTATATCCCTTTGCTTGCCATTTACCCACGGTAGATGGGAAAAACAATGTAAAAAAATTTAGAAAAAAAATTGAGGCACGCAAGGAGATAGACAATATAGTATGGTCAATTTAATAAGTTGTGTCAAACTGTCATTGCAGTTGTCCAATTAAATCTTCAAAGTTCTGGCCCGAATGAAAGTTAAAAATAAATAGAGAATAGGGCCCTGATGTGAGCTTAACGGTTCAGGTTTTTTAAAGGAATATAAGTTGATAGCCGATAGCCTTTACAATTTCAACGGGAGGAATTTATAACTGCAGCAGGATTACGTATTTTCAAGAAAGTACATAATTTTATGTTCACTCTACATCCTAGTAGACACTAAAATAATAAGAATTATAGTCCAAGTAGATTATGCTACTACCAATTATGGTATATTTCTCTACGAGATACTTATTACGATTATTGTTATCAAAGGTTCGGCCAACCACGACCGAATAATATTTTTCTTACTTATTGACAGGCCTATTAACGTAGACAAATGGACGAAAGTCGTGATCTGATTATAGAATTACGCGAACAAGAATATTTTTTTGATATCACGTTTCGTCATGATTGTACTCATTTATAAACTCGATAGCTTATTGCTTAATGAAGTATCCAACTATACCTAAAGTATATTTGATGAAAAAATATTTGTGCCTATTTTTTCATTACACGACTGCCCGAAAAAGGAGAGTACCTAATTTTTTTCACCCTGTTACTAGGCAAATATAAATGGTTTATGGAAGTGGTGAGTGTGTGAACTATTATGAGTTTTCGTAGTTCGCAGATTTTAATGGTTAAACAGGATTGAACTTTTCTGTGAGTTTTTTTTTATTGCTATAAAGTAAAAAAAAATCATAAAATAATTGTGATCCTGATTTCTAACACACCTCGGATAAAATGACTACCAGAAAAGGATATTTTTAAAATAGTCGTTTTAGATGAGTAATGTTGTAATTTAACATTACCTCATAAATATTTTGACAAGGTTATATAGCTCCAGTCAATAAAATAATTGAGAAGACACTAAATTTATATAATAACAAAAACAAAAAATGGTGCTATAAGTTGTGTCAACTAAGAGAAACAGGAACTGCGATAGCTCGACCGCGTACAAAAGGCTGAAAGACATTTTTTATGCCGTTATTGTGTACGTACTAAAGTCGAAAGTCAGAATTTTTAAACCTACTTTGATTACATACATTTGATAAATAAATGTAGGTATGAATTTGCCGCTTTTATTGAAATAAATAACTAAAACAGTCTGCTTGTAATGTCAAAATAACAGCTATTTACTAAATGCATATGAAATTATATTTATTTGCCTGTTTTTCTGTTTCTTCCAGCTAAACTCCGAAATGGCTTGACCGATTTTGTTGGGACTTTCACCGTTAGATAGCTGATAGTTTAAGGAGTAACGAATACTACTTTTATTTAAGGAACATAATAAGGTTCCGCGTCAAAAAGGTTTAATGAAATTGTCATCAAAATCCGATTTAAATAAAGAACTCATTTAACCCGTTAACATCCAAGCGGTCTCATGAGACCGCGTAACAATGGAATTTCTATTGTGTCTCAATTACGTTTGCTTGATCAGTTAAAGACCACGCAAACGAAATCGCAGGCAACAGCTAGTCTTTCCTATGATTCTAGACCTTCGCATAATGCGCTCCAAAAATCAAAACAATTCTCTCGATATTAAAGTAAAATCAGTTAACCAAATTAAATACATTTATTAATATCTATCATTTCTACTCGGTTGCCAATCAAACCTGCGTAAGGGTATTCTATGTATTTGACAACGCCTGATTTGGTTTCGTTCGTTCATTCTCCGCCAATTCCCCAAATCATTCATCTCGACATCTAAGGAAAGGAATTTAGAGTTGGGTATTCCTAAATGCGAGAAACTTGTAGTTAATTTATAAACTGGTATTATTAAACTGTGTTCTAAGGCAAGTAACTGCTATTTTAAGAAACTATTTAACTCATCTATCATATAATAAATTTGATAAAATTTAAAACATTATTTATTACCCAATATCTTAAGAGGTATTATCTTGGATAGGTTTATCCTCATTAGTTAAATTTAATTGTACGTCTTTCTATAAAAAATATGTGTAATAACTTTGTATGGTGTGCGAGTATTTATCTATTTAAGGTTTTTTTCTATGTTTGAGTAGTTTGCAGGTTTTGTTTTTATTTTTTTAATCACAACTAGGTATATTTTTTTAAATAAAAAATTGTCGTTCCTTTCCTAAGCTTCATTAGCTTGTCTATGAATAATTCCGTCAAAAAATTATGATCTAAGTTAGTGACGGTACTGATTTCAAAATGTATATTATTCTCTTGGTTTCCATAAAGTTTCCAAATAAAGTTTCCTGTCTATACTAGATAATCTGGACTTACGACTTCCTCCTTTTCGCAAATAATATACCTACATGGTTACAATGCAAACGGGTGCTAAATTTAAAAGATCTAAGCAACAGTATAGTTAGTTAGTTTGTCTGGGCTGTTTCCGCACTTAGCCTCCTGATTGGGCCATTGTGCGTGCTACCTTTTCCTTCTTACTCCAACCATCCTAGATCATCCCAGAAGGTCAGCAATCTTTTCAGATTTTTGCAACAGTATAAAGAAGCGTCTTAATCGTTATTATTTTTAATAATCGTATGCAACGAAAAAAAAAAACTTTAAAATATCCGAAAATAAAGTCGGTCATTCATCAGAGCCGGAGATACGGCGAGCTTACAAGGACCTTACGCAGTGCACGTACGGTGCAATTTTTTCATGCATGAGTTAGATTATCTAAGCGTACGATTTTTAACTTCAAATTACTACATTTGTAAAATTGCGATCTCCTCATAATCACCCTTAAGTAAAGAAGCTAGACTTTATCACTTACCTTAAAAATATTGTAGTATAGGAACATCATGATGATGCACGGGATATAAAAGGACCCTAACGACGAGAAAATGACGTAGTTAGTGTTGTTGAATAAGCACTGATCAGGGCTCCGGTCTGGGGTGTTGTTGAGCCCTAGGACTATGGGCGAGCCGATGGCGCCGGAGACCAGCCAGGCCACGCCGATCATAAGCCACACGCGCCCGTTGCTTTTGTGTTTTGCGTATTTGATTGGTTGTGTTACTGCTATGTACCTGTGAACAAAGTCACGACAATTTTAATTAATTATCTTCTTTATACTACCGCTTTGTTTCATTCGTGGTCAGAGTAAGTTTGACCATGACCTACATTAATAAATATTGGAAAATAGAGGTGCTTGCAACGTAGCGGAGGCAGCGCTTTAGTAGTGCTTTCCAAAGTATAGCTACCTACGCCGCGGTTGTGATTGGATGAGTGAACATTCTAACCATACTTAGTGACATTTATCACAAGCATCTCCGTGCTTCGGAAGGCATGTTAAAAGTTGGTCCCGGCTAATATCACTTAATACTAGTCGTGTAGCCCTGTCAGTGGCCTTAGGGGGCCTTAATAACATTTGACAGTAAGGTTAAGTCACGGGCCTTACAACACTCCTCCACTAATCCAAACTGAGCCCGCATGGTGGAGTATGGCCCAAACCACATCATAGTAGAGGTGAAGCCTAAACTCTGCAGTGGGACGTATAAAATAGGCATACTTTATTGGATAACATTATATACATTTCCCTGATCCTAAATAGCTAAAGCACTTGTGTTATAGAAATTAGAAGCAATGATACCTAATACCATAGCACCCAGAGAAGATAATATAGACACGATGTTTTCTACCGAATTTCGTAATCGATCCCCGGGCCTCAGAGATGGCGACGCCAAGTCCGGAGTATTCGTCTTTCTTCTATGGGGGTCGTCGAAAAGTTTAGTTATTGCATTTGGACATTATAATCGTGTTAATTACCGTTTTAGTTTAATAAATCGTACCTGGTAAAAGTTTAAATATTAAGTACCTACTACCAGTCAAAGATCTACGTATATTCAATCAAAAGTAACGTGAGACTGTATTTATCACTATTCGTGTTTTATTTCTTTCTCAGAATCAATAAGAAAACTTTGAGGATTGATTACAGTGGGAAATTACTTTGTAATTTAACTTTCCCATCAGTTTTATTACTGTTTTCTACGGAATCGCTCGCATGGTAGTTGCCAACTCAAGATTATTATGTCTATAAAAAAATACGACAAAACAAACAAATTATGTTATAACGTATACATGGCTGTAAGAGTGTACTAAAATTTATTTTTTGTGAGCCGTAAACAACTTCTTCTTTTTATTTATTCTGTCGATGCGCGTTTAAATTATGAGCCTAAATATTTATGAGTTCCGAACGATTTGCGAGGCGTTTGCTTAAATGAAATGGAAGAAATTATTAATGTACATTACTTACTTTATATTTCAGTAGAATTAGTAGGTACTGTTACTTAAAATATTTATTTTTCTTAACTAAGCGAACAAAAAGTATGAACACCCAAATACTGTCTGTTTTGTGTGGTGTGCAATGAAGAGTATCTATCTACGTATGGTAGCCGAGAGGCGAGCATACCGGACTTGGTATCGCTGTCTCTGAGGTTCCGGGTTCGATTCCCGGTTGGTCAATGTACAAAACTAACTTTTCTATATTGTCTCGGGTCTGGGTGTTATGGTACCTTCGTTGTTTCTGATTTCTGTATCACAAGTGGTTAAGCTACTTATCATAGGATCAGACTAATGCATGTGATGTTGTCTAATATTTATTTATTTATATCTATCTATCATTGCTACGGACAATTTATGAACACTGGATTGGTCGTTTTTTTGCATTAATAAATTAACGCGCTCGCTTAGCTAATTTAATTGAAGTACAATGAAAAGTACAATGTAGGTATAGTTACTTATTACGTTAAATTACATTTCGACGAATGAATGGGAGGAGTTTGCCCGTCTTAGACCGGAATGCCGTCATATCTTCCACACTGGTCTAGAAAATTACAAAGAAAAGCGCCTTGAGTACCTAGACGCAAGACGCCAAGTACGGAAGACTCGACCCAAACCCTCTTACAGGTGCCAAATGAATTGTATTCATTCATTTGGCCAGCTGTATTGTGCGATCGTGTCTTCAGGTCGAAGTTCGGCTTTGCAAGTCATATCAGGGCCTATCATATTGACCAGCTGAACAATATAGGAGTCGCCGTCACCGAAAACGACGTGGAGGACATGACGTTAAATTAGAAAGAATCAATGACGAACCTATAAAGGAAAAATTAAAATAAGATACATACACCTGAGTAGCACCAATTCTTCTCTCAGAATGGATTAGTATAAAAAAACGTGTTTTAAAAATAAAAGGCAAAGTAGATGTGTGTAAATATATTGCGGCTGACTAGTTAGGCGCGCGTAGTTCTCGCATCTTTAGCAGTCCATTGGGTCAACCCTGAGGCACTATTGCCCCGGTTCATTTAAGTGAAAACCTTTAAAGTGCGACACACACAGAAGGGCCGCGCTCGCCGCGCACTCCGGCTATCTGTAGGCGCCCATTTAAACGTATGTTAAAAAACCCGCCGTACTCCCGATCCAACCTGCCGCCGTCCCGCTCACGCTTTCTATGTGTATACGCTTAAAGATAGATACTTTTTATTGTACATTATAATCATTATTATTAATTATTTGTTTCCTCTCTTTCTGTTACAGTAATTTACCACACGGCAGAAGAACTACTTTACTACGTTACTATTCACACATTATAATATAGGTAATGATTGTATTACAAAAGAGCATAAAATGTAAATTATGTTCCATAATCTCGTCCTCATTGTGTACAATGTAGTACGCACTTTTTGCTACTGCACTGATTACAATCTTCAAAGTTAGGCGCGTGCATGAACGCGTCAATAAACTAAAAAATAAATAACCGGAACGTGCCCCGCACCGTCACCTATCAATGTCATCTGTCACCTGTCAATGTCATTGTACTTTTTTGTACACAGCACTGAAGACTTAAATATTTAGAATAAATTAGTTTTTAAACTAATTAGTGATTTACAGCTTACATACAAATGCAAAAAACCAAGAAGAAAATACGGTGATGTTTGTGTAAAAGTATGGTGGCTGGAAAACAAAACTTGTCAGTTGAATTTGTGAAATTGTTGGACCGATACCTCGGCTCAATTATTACGATTACTACGATTTCTATCACCACCACAGCACACTAATTTTAGTGTTATTATATTTATAATATCATCACCATCACCATCATCTCAGCCTATTACAGCCCACTGCTGGACGTACGGGAAGGACGCAAAGAGCGCCAAGGAGTACGATCTCCTGCTTTGATACAAATGTATCTAGTCATGTTCCCGAGTTCGTCGGCCCATCGGGTTGAGAAGCGTCCTACACTACGTTCGCCGAGACGTGGCCTCCACTCCAACAACATAATCAGCCAGAAATTAATCATGAAAACAAGGAGTGTGTGTGACAGAGTTGCGTTATTCTTCAGCCCGCAAACGAGACAGAATGAATGACATCGGAGCTTTCACGGGAGGTTGGCCGTGGTGATCATTAAGTTCATTCTAGTTGTCTCTCATGTCTCAGAATGAATGACATCGGAGCCTTCACGGGAGGTTGGCCGTTGGTGATCAATATGTTCATTCTAGTTGTCTGTCATGTCTCCGAATGACTCCACAGAAACTGCTCTGTACAGAAGCACTGGCCTTTACGATGGAGTGGCCAGTAGGTTTTTGTTCAGTCTGAAGCGTCTCCTCGAGGGATTCCTCCTGAGACGTAACATTATGGCTCTAGTCTTCATGAAGAGTTGACCATGAGACCGATACAATGTTGCACCAGAAATATACTACAAAGGATCTGTAATAGCATAAGGTAAGTTATTAATATTATAAAATTCTTCTAGCGCATCATATGTACCGAGAGAACAATTATTCCTCTTTTCTGTCTCGCAGCAGAATTATAACACTTCCACTTGCTTTCACGAGGGGTTAGCCTGTGGCTTAAAATTTTTGTTATAATATTGCGGGTCTGCAAATCTTATAAGGTTGACCAGAGACCGACTTCATTAATTGACGTTGAAAATATAGTCGAACACAAAAGTATCAAGACGATACATATCTTCGAATGCCACTGAAAAAAAAAGAGAGGAGGGAGAATATGGGTACCGAGACCATGAGGTAATGCCCTCCGTCTTAGTAATTTTTTCAACTTAACACTTTGACTCTAAGGAGGCTATGAAAGAAGCTCCTTTGCCTGCTGATATTGAAGGCTTAAGGAATTCTGAGTCTTGTGTAAACAAGTCATATACTTACCTAGACAATTTCAGTCTGTTTATAAAGATTTTAAGTTTTTAATAATTTCATCAGTTGTTACTATCAAATTGGGCCTTTGGCAACCATTAATGGTACCAAGACAATCTGTTGGTCTCAGATCTGCTTGTCTTATTCTGCCCCATTTATATACATACAAGTCTATGATAAATAGCGCTTTTACAAATGATGGTTTATCTCGGTGTGGATTTCCACAAGTTTTTTACCACAAGTAATTGAGATACTTCTTGATGTTTTCCCAACAGGGCAAGACTTTATAAAGCATACCATAGAAAACAACCTGTTTACTCCAATAGTTCATGTAGTTATGACCATATTAAGTTTTTTTTTTTTTCTCTTATATTTTACTAAAAAGCTTAAATAAATAAATAAACATTACTTGACATTGCTAATTGATATCTGTGACTTAAAGATCATTAGTCCACTTGATTCGTGAAGTGCCTTAACGTAAAAGGTCCCAGGTTCGATACTCTGGTCGAATGACCCTGGCGAGATACATTGTCTTGTACCTCATAATACAGGGAAGTTGACTCCCTGTTTGGAGACCATGACAAATTGATGTTGGCTGGTGCATGTTTGTATGTTCCTATACAACTGATATGGTATCCCATTTGTGTAACTTATAATATTAGATCTGGTTACAACCGGGTAAACCTTAAATTCTCATAGTATCAAACTTAATTCTCAAGATTCTATAATAATCTATGAAAGCAATTAAAATTTAACACTGTTACTGACTTAAGGTTATTATTCTAGCTGATCGCCATGGCTAGTTAGATTATTTCTAGTCTTCATCAAGTGAAATAAAGACACACTCAAGATGAGTGTTACTTACAAATAATGTGAGTGAAGATCACTGTTACAGAAATGGAAAAATAATTCTCCTTGTTATCAACAAGATAAAAATTACCATAATTAAAAACTTTTTTAACTGTAACTGTATGTTATATTCCAATATTTTCAGTCAGTAAAAACCCATGGAAAGATTTATGCAGCTTTATTTACAGGCAAAAATGTCGCACCATAATTGATCCTTATGTACTTGTCATAAGGTCGAAAACCAATTATTTTAATTTTTAAGTAGGTACCTGCTACCTTTGGAAAAGTAAGAGAAATTCAAAACTAGACACAAAGTTCCAATGATAACTTGAATTTTCAAATCTGACCTAAATATATTTTTAATATATTTTTGTTATAAACCATATATTTCTAGACATTTTATTATTTGTGAAAATGTTTGATACCAAAAATTGAAGACAAAGATAAATTATCAAGATACTAAAGATAGTAAATAAACTGAATTATCCCAGGTGGATAACAAAGGTTCATATTTAAATAGATGATTATAATAAAATATGATTTATTAAAACATAATTAAAAAATTAAAATTGTATCCATGAAACTATAAACTTCATAAAAAATATACTACTGACTTAAAATTATTATTTAAATTAAGGCATGAATCTTACAATTATAATTGAAGATTGTCAAGTACCTATGTAAGTCTATGTATAAATAATTTTATTAGATACTAAATTACCATGTAAAGCAAAAATGGAGATGATAAATAATGACAGAAAATTTCTAACTTAACTTAATTGAAAAAAAAAAAAAAAAAAAATGGATGAGACGATAGAGGCATTGATCAGTGGCAATAATTAAGGCAATGCAGGCAATAAATGTTGCCTTACCTTGTTATTGGACTAAGGCTGTAATGCTGCTACAAGTATTTTGAGCCGGAGTAAACTTTCTATCTTATCCGATGTGATGTATTGGTAAATTATTACTTATTTAATTATTATTTTTTATTAGCTTACAAGAATTGACCAGTCATTGAATCTTTTTATAAATAAGTATTCAGACTGTTTCATTAACTTATTAATATCCCCTACCAGGGATCCACACATAAAGTGCAGGAAGTCTCATACTGATTTCCAGCCATACAAGTGTAACACATATAACGGTTTTCTAAGAAGATGAGTAAAAATCAATCTTTCTCAGTAAAATAATGTTGAAACTATTGTCAACAAAATAGGATCCCTACTGGAACAATACTAGTAGTATTTGTATATAATTTCCTTATTTATAACATATAATTGATGAAAAATTTGCGTTTTATTAAATTCGTTTCCTTTACTTTGGAACTACACCTTGAACAGGAGTTATTAAGAATACCTAAGACTAATTTATTTGCATAAAAAATTGTATTACAGACAATGATAACTTAAAAGGTTACTAGATTTTCTTATTATATAAAATAAAATAAGTCTTTTCAGAAGAAATACTAGCTTAACTACCTACTTGCACATCGATAAATTTACCTTGTTAGGTAACCATATACTAAGTATGTACTACATACTACTGGATAAATGAGACGGATATTAATAGTTCAAAGCATTGGCTCCATTTCCATGACAACTTATTAAACTAGCTGTTGCCCCGCGATTTCGTTTGCGTGATCTCTAGTTTATTCGTAAAGAATATACCTACTTAATAGCGCGGGGTATTTATTTAAAACTTTATTGCACAAACTTAAAAGTGTACAACAGGTGGATTATCAGTCTCAGTCCCAGCAAATCTATAAATTCATAAAGACTTACAGTTTTAACAAAAATAAAAGAGTATTGCAATTAAAGTAAAATTTGCTATTTTCGATTTTATAGAATTCCTACACATTTTTTGGCCTACCTGTATGGTATAAAATAGGTACAGGTTTGTGTCATCAAATGAGATGGGACTGTATCAATATACATGGTTGTATTAGCATACGGGGTTATATCATCATACAGGGTTGTATTATCATACAGGGTGTATCATCATACAGGGTGTATCATCACACAAGGTGTATCATCATACAGGATTGTATCGATATACAGGGTTGTATCGATATACAGGGTTGTATCGATATACAGGGTTGGTTGATTAATTCCAATGAATTAATCAAACAACTATATCCTTGTTAGATAAAACTTGAATTAAGCATCTACCAATAGATAGTTAATAAAATAAAGTTTTATCATGTGCGAAGACTTTAGCAAATCATATAAATGATCATAATAAATGTTTATATTGCTTTGTCGACACAACTTTCCTCTTTGAACATCTACATTGTACACAATGAGGACGAGATTATGGAACATAATTTATATGATCGGACTAACTTACCTAGTGACGTCCGATCCTCAATTATGTGAAGTAATCTCGTCCTCATCCTATCCCCAGCCCGACCCAGTTAGTATGTATTTATCAATCCTTAAAGTACAAAAAAGATTATATGCTATAAATACCTACATACTACTTAGTTTCCCTTCTTTTTGAAAGTTGTGTCCAGTTTTATCCTTTGAAATAATGACATTGACAGGTGACAGATGACATTGATAGGTGACGGTGCAGGCACGTTCCGGTTATTTATTTTTTAGTTTATTGACGCGTTCATGCACGCGCCTAACTTTGAAGATTGTAATCAGTGCAGTAGCAAAAAGTGCGTACTACATTGTACACAATGAGGACGAGATTACTTCACATAATTGAGGATCGGACGTCACTAGGTAAGTTAGTCCGATCATATAAATTATTAATCAAAGAGTAAAAGGTATATTTCAGTAAATGTGTCAAAATTTTCCGAGGGTTATTCAGATTAGCGCGTTTAGTTTTCACTGGATGATGATCACGAATTATTCATTTATTTAAAAAACTTTATTGCACAAAACTTTAAAAAGTTTACGATAGGTGGACGAATTAGTTACTAAAATCAGTATAGGTATACCTGTTTTTTGCTTTGTGAATAAAATGTACCTTTTTCTTTCCTTTGTGAATGAAAAGAAATAGATAACAGTCGTAATACTAAACAGCTGCAAATCCAAGCCTTAGTTGTAGATAGAATTTATCCATAACCAAGGTAGATTACTAAATAGACAGTTATAAATTTTACATTTTCACTCTTTTCATACACTCGGAAGGATAACAACTTTATGGACTCGAACTTAATGTTATCATACGTTTGATTAGATCATTAGAGGCAACGAGGCACACGGAGTCCGTATCATATCACTTGCGACCCAGTGGGCCGGTCGTGAGGCCCAATTTGACCCGGTTCACTTGTCCGAGAGTCAGGTTTAATGGGTGCGTAAATTGGGTACATTGGGACTATGCCTTCTATATTAAGACAATAAATAAAAATAAATTCTTACAACTTTATATAGCCCAAATTGAGCATAGCTTTTACTCAATATGGCGACTAGTTAACGGATGAACATATGTAAAATTTATATGCCTATTTTTAGTGCTAAATCTACAAAGAGGAAAATCACTTCAGCCTAAATAAAATATATCCGTTTATCAACCCAGTTCTGTGCCCATGAATGTGTTTTTCTTTATTTTATTTTGACTAAGATAGTAGAAGATAGAGTAACATACACGTGTTAACAATAAATAAAATAAAACAGTTAAATTTAGAACCATTATTTATTAGGTTAGTTGAAAAATAACTGCGGTGTGAACACCATTACAACCATTGTTTTCATTTGACAAGAATAAATCAACTAAGATATAAAACAGGCACGAATATTATGCCCATTTAAATTTTCCATGAACATCACACGTTTTAATATGTAAAAACCACTTTACTTTCCCTCGAGACGCAAGATTTACCATTTATTTCCACACCGCGATTTGCCAAGCAGTTCATCAATCGACTGTACATACATATACTAAGAATAACAGCTGTGAAGTGTTCACGTTCTCGCAACGTGGTCTGAAAGTCAAATGAAGCAATAGCACTCACCACTCCACAGATACCCAAGAGCCCAAGTGGAATATATTAGTTGGACTTTGGAGCATGTCACACTCGTCTACTGTTAATAGCTACACTAACTACCTAATAAAAGGCAATGACTCCCAACTAACGTTTCAGCAATGGGACAAGTGCTACTAAAGTTTGGGAGTTCCTGTAACTAAATACCTTTGTGGCCTATTAAGGAATACATTACAGTCTAGTATAAAGAGAAATAGAAAACAGGAAAAGGAGAATCTTCGTACCATAGGTTTTTAGCAAATCGATTTAACCAATAATATACTAGGTGTTAATGAAATAACGCAAAACCTCTTAGAAGCTGATTCTGGTTCTTCTATACAACAACTATTTATAGGATAAATATCGAATTCTCAAAAAAAAGAAACTTTCTATACAAACTGTTATCAGATGGTCAAGTTTATGAGAAAGTGTTTTTTTTTGCGATTTCGACGTTGGTCCCATAGAAAAAGTTGTTGTATTTAAGCAGTAAATGAATTAAAAGGATTTTGAGTTATTTTACTAACACTTTGTATACAGGGGTTCACGTAATTCAAGAATAACTGTGTAACCACATATTCTATCATGGTGAAAAACTTTTGTTCTACTCGTATGACTTTTGCAAATTTGCATGAAGATTTATCGACTTACAAAATTAACAAACAGCCGCTTGAAATTGTACAGAAAGACAAAAAAAAAAAGCATAATTTTCGTAAAATTAGTTTTCCAGTCGTGGGACTTTTCTATTAAGTACACCTAAACTATACTATATATTATACTAAAGGTCTACAAAAAATTGCCTACTGTATTCACAATTTATTCTTAAGTTTAGCTCGCTTTTATATACGGCAGTTGAGTTTTTTAATTATTCTTCAAACTTCTGGACTAAAAGACAAAACTTACCTATCCACAGATATGGCGACGAGGTTGAATATGCTGGAGGTGGAGCACGTGACGTCCATCGCGATGTAGCAGTCGCAGACCACCGCTGGGAGACCCCACACGGCATTGAACTGTTGAATTATTTATACATTAGAAATGGAACAGCATATTAGAAGTATTGGATTACGTAGAGAATTTGGCACTGCAGCTTTTCTTTCCCAGTCAAAGATCAAGATTAAGATCCAAGACAAGATAGGAGAGTGTAGTGCTAAAGGACAAGAGAAAGTGCGAGGTTTCCGAAGACGATGTCGAGGACAGAGCGAAGTGGAGAAGAAAGACACGGAAGGCTGACCCCACCACACCGGAGGAGGGATTACATCCTCCACCTGGGGAGGGTCCCTCCCCCCTGAACTGGGTGACACTTGCTAAGGCCCCACACGGTAGTAGAGGGGTGTAGTAAGGCTAGTGATTAAACTTAACTGTCAGCAGATGTAATAAAGCAACCTGAAGGCCTCTGACGATATTTATTTTTATTATTATCAAGCGATATTAGCCAGGACCAATTTTGAACATGCCTTTCGAAGCACGGATATGCTTGTGATTAATATCGAAATGATAAAATTGACGAAAATAATGGTCACCACCCATCCACTCACAACTGTAGCGTGGGTTTCTTTACTTTGCTACAAGCATTTTTTTAGCGTTAAAAAGTGGTTGGGACATGTAAAAGTGCCAGTTATATTTTAATGTTTTTAAAATTATTTCATACAATCGCACTGATCTGATGATAAAGCCCGAAGATGAATAGTAGACCTCTTCAATGTCAAAATAATTAAAACTATGTGTTAGGGATTATTTGTTAATATGTGTCGAATGTTTGCAACTGCTTATTTGAAAAAAAATTAGTTTTTTTATAATTTTTAGTAGTTTGTGTCTGTAATAAATAAAAACAGTACCTAAGCTTTTCGATAAAAGCTTGTTACTTGAGTAATTACTCGTACAAATAATAATTTGACAAATGTTGTTACTTGTTGATATTATCTACAAATAATTATAATACATATAAGATATGTTTAAATTATAACAATACAAATAATTACAATTCAAAACAATGGTAAAAGCAGCCATAAAAACAACGGATCATTGCAAAAAGGCATCCTATTTTTGTGGGGCAGAAACTGATTTCTCGATACGAAATCTGAATCAAAATTTTTTTTCTGTTTATTTTGGCACGAAACAGTCATTACAATAGATTACCTTAATAAAAAAAAAGGATAATAGACAAAAGTGCCCGAGATTTCTATGATATACATACGCTTATAACTAAGGCATTTATACTATAAACATGTGATATTATTATGAGGAGATAAGTTAGCAAACAACAATACACGATGCATTTTTGCAACAATGCTCCCTGAGTTAGGGGCAATAAAATGATTGTGACATGCGAATGTGAGACAGTATAACTAATTAATTGTTTATATTATTTTGTAAATATCTTAGGTATAATATTGTAACTCATTTTATTTAATTTATTTACTAATTAAGAGTGTAGGTATATAACTACCTAAATTAATTAATTGGTTTAATTAGGTTAGTTCAAACAATTAATTTCTTGAATAGCTTGGCTTTAGGCTATTGGGAAAGGTATCAAATAAGTCTATGTTACAAAATTCAGTGTTGTATAATGTAAGGTTGCTAGTAAAGTAATTATTCCTGGTATATTTCTTTCAAGATCGAGTTGGTACAAACATTTTTGGGGAACGTGAGGAAAGTACGGGCAAACGAGCTTTGGTAATGAAATTAATTTTAGATAGTAAACTTGGGGAATCTGTATGATTATTTAGAAGTTTGAAGAGAAATACCAAGTTAAATTGTTTTCTACGGTTTTGCAGGGTAAGTAATTTGTGTTTTTTTAATGATTCGTCGTATGACTCGCTTGAACAATTGCTACGGTAATTTAAAATTTAAACAATTTTTCGTTGAACTCTTTCGATTCTATCTATATCCTGTTTATAGCAACCGAAGTCCAGTATAGAACGAACAAAACTATGGTAAAGAATTCTTAATGTTTCTTAAATGGTTTTTTTATTCTGTTAATTAATGAAACCCAAATTACAAAAAGACCTTTAGATAATTAAATCAAAGTGCCATCTAAATGAGAGCTTGCTGTCCATTATTATACTTAAATCTCGAATACGATTTACTCTTTTCAAATTTGAACTATCCAAACCGTAGGAGAATGAAATAGGAGCAGGCTTTCTCTCTCTTTTCTCAGAACATTCTTTATTACGTTAAGTGTTGTCCAACAAAAATGATACATGTGTTTGATATTTGCATAGTGAATACAAAAGAAATACCGAGGGCACTGACCGAGGTGACAATACTCGATTGAAGCCAGCCAGATGTTAGCCAATATTAACTGTTCGCATAGCGCGCCATTCATTTGTTTTGAGTCCCCGCTTAAAATTGAAATAGCCCGGTAAAAGGCGTATTTAGTCTGCAGAAAAAGGATTAGAACATAACTATACAGAGTATATAGCAAGTTTTCTTCTCACCGCTGTGCAAAATTTTAATCCTATCATACTACTGAGAGCCCAATTCAGTAATCCTTGGCGTTTATTTATCTCAAAATTATGACTAAATTATGATTAATGTCAGTAAAATATATTTAAAATTGCATTTGCTTGTAAGTTAACTACGCTTTTTGGTAACTATTGTTTTTTCATGGTAAATCAGAATTTACTGTTAGACTTATGAAACGTCGCCTTAACTGCATCAGACAACTAAGAAAAAACCTAAAACATTTAATAGGTATTCAAACATTGTCGCATAATTTTACCCCTTTTTAGGGGTAAAACTGTAAACTGGCACTATGTTATGGACAAATCCATCTCTCAAAATGACAATCGTGGGTTGAAGTAGTTTCATACCTTCTAACCAGAGTCCCATTCCCGTAATTTGACAAGGGTTGCAATCCGGTGTCGATCCGCTTCCAGTAACATTACGATCACAAACGGTATTCTCGTAAAAAAAAATATTTGACGTAAAATTATCAAAACTATCGCAATATAAATAGAGCAAAAAAAATCTAATTTTGGTTTCTTTCATTTGCAGTCGCATTACGAACTATAATTGCATTTTACGAAAATACCGTTTGTAATCGTAAAGTTACTGGAAGCGGATCGACACCAGATTGCGACTATTGTCAAATTGGGTCTCTGTTCTCAGACTCGAAATGATCACGCATTTGTCTAGGATATACTTAATTATATTTTAACATAGAGTAGCGAAACAAAATATTTATTTCTATGAAGTGTCTCCGGCTAAGCATCCAATAAGTTTATTTCTAATTATTCATGTAAAATTTTACTTTCCTATTGAATGCAGGTTTAATTTAAGCATAACATTTATTTTAAATAACGGCGTTTAAAATCCTTCTAAACCATTTAAGACCGTCCGTTAAATTCACTTGATGTATTATTTTGTCCATTACTTCTTTTTCTGGCTATAATCTTAAACCAAACACGCAACCTTGCTGTAATTTCAATGCTTCATTGTTTCACTTAGCTAGTTCACAGTAGCCTGATTTTATAAGTTTACAAAAGCTGCATATTAATTCCGAGTAATAATGTCAGTTTCTATTTGCCACGAGAAACAGAGAAATTATTAACTACTGCCAAGTGAGCTACTGAGTTCCCAACCTTTGAGTTCTACTGCTAAAGCTAATAAACGGGTTCACAGACTGCACGTTTTTTGCAGCGCCTACTAGGAGCTGTAAATATTATTTACTATAAATACTGATACTCAAAGTCGTACTATTTTTCTGTAGTTCTGTACTTTAATTAAAGCCTCTTTTAATTTGTCGCTTTTCACCATAACTTACGATTGTTGACCTTGGCCGCCTTCCGTCAAACCGTACTTTGCAATTTCTTTTAAAAAAAGTTGTTTTATATACATGTGTGTTTATTTACGTCTAAATAAGAGAAATCGATCCTCGTACGTTTTTGTCTTTATTTAATACTCATAGTTGTTATTATAGTATAATGGCTTAAAGTTTTTGATTTAAATGTACAAAAACTATTACCTCATATATCCACCCACACTTAAAAACAAATTGGCCACACCGAGGGTTTCTTTCAAACCTGTATGGATATGTTAATAGTTCGTCCATTACGAAAATCGAGTCTCAAACATTTTTACGGTTTTTTCCGAGTTAGTTTATATCTTTATGTACCTACTTGTGTTAAATGACATTGCTTTTTGCCAACGTTCATGATTCATGGTGATCAGGAAGTACCCTATAGGTTTTGATATTTTGAATTCGTTGTTATAGAAATGTTTTTTTTTACAGTTTCAAGGAATTCCATGATGGAAAGGGTCTTGACAGACAGACAGGCAAATACAACAACGGACAACTAAGTGATAGGAGCACTACATATTATGGGTTCCTTTTTCTTTTTGTGGTACGAACTTGCTCATAAACTACATCCACACAGAAGGCAGGCGCATGGCGTCCGCGGTTGGAGTTTTGAACGCTCAATCTGTAAATGTCCTTATTAAACTCGTGTTGGACTCGTGGCGGACTGTGGGACTTCTCTGCAGTTTTGCAGTTACGTACCTCTGCCTGCAACGCTAACAAATTATGGGAATTAGGTACGTTTGAAGCCTTTTAAAGATTGTGTTCTTAGTGAATGTAATATTGTTTGTCTCTCGTTGAATTGCAAATGAAAGGAGAAAATCTGCAGAAAATATACCTTACATTGGCATTGGGTGGTGGTAACAATAATAAAAGTACTTAGTAGATTGAATTGGCCTTTTTCTTCGTTGATGTCGCCTGAGCTTTTTCTTATGAATCTGAAAACCACTTTTAATGAAGTGTGATATTAAACTACAGCTTGTTCTTGGTTCTAAAATAACTACCAGAGGTAGTTGTCCAGTAGTACAAAATCAAATATAAAATCATTTGGAAGTACGTAATCAGCAGCTAGTAATAAATAGCAACTTTTACTATAAGGCCTATGACGAAATATAAATACTCACTTAATATTTAAAGCCCAAATGTTTACCGTCGTTCATCAAGCCCAACTCAACATTTACGAAATTCGGTAAAATGTTTATAATTACAAAATTACTGTGCCTAATTACTGAACTCAAAGGACAAAGAGAATATAAGATCAGTTGTTTTGCGGCTTTTTAAGCTATCTTAATTATTTTTGTAATTTAAAATGACAAAGGTGATATTTGTTACGCTTCTATTGTACACACGCAATATGCAAATGTTTTTTAATTGTAATTTTATTATTCTATGTTAATCTATTTAAATAAAACAAAGTCGGGTTAGTTACACCATTTATAAGTCAAGAACGACTAGACCGATTTTAATGATTTTTGGTTAGTTGGATTTGTATTCGCTCCGAATAGCAGAATAACTATTAAAACAAAAAAAAATATTAAGAGGCGGTACTAAGTTCGCCACGACAGCTAGTTATAATATGTTCATTACAAAAAACATTAGCTAATAATAAAAAAATATTTGTAATGATATAGGTGGAACAGCCTAGCACGAGGTCGAGTCAGGAACAGATCTATTTGAGCCGTTCCTCCCGCTCTCCCGTCACTTGCGTTATTCAAAAAAACTGATTCTCTCTACCCCTACTCAACTCACTGGTTTTATTTTTAACTCTTTTCTCCTTCAATCCATTCGGCTCTGCAACTCTCTCCCCGAAAATATCAAACAAGCCCCCGCTGTAAATACTTTTTTCACTATACTCATACTTGAAAAGTAGGTCTGAAGTTGCCTGAGGAGCGGGTTGAAAGTATACTTTCAGCCCTAAGGATGGAAGGAAGGAATCGTTTTCAACTGACAGCTGTCAAATTATTTAAAAAAAGATTATATTTTTACATTTCTATTCAACTTTCCATACAGCCACTCAAGCGCGATGTAAAATTAAAATAACATTAAGTTAAGTATTAATTAATGATTATATTATAAGTAATTTATTTCAATTATTTCTTTAAAATGATATAGATTTGGACAAAATATTTAAAAAAAATTCAATGATTAAAATGAAAAATAATGGCTGAACAGCTGGTCGGCCACAGAAACAATAAATAGGCGAAAAAGCGGCAATTCGATCTACATTAGATTTTTCAAAATTTTGAACGTAGTGATTACATACTCATTGGTATTTGAGTTTTGAATTTGAAAATTGCTCGCACACAATTCAGTTTCCCGTCACTATAGCCACAAATTAATTCACAGTAAGGCCCCGCAGTAAGTTAAGAGGCTGCTCCCGACTCCCAAAACAATGTTCCTTGAAGACGAGCGCTGACGCGGCTTCTCCGACCAGCTAGATACTTGTTACTTGACACATACCTCATTCGGCAGTGGTTTGATAATGGATTACGGACCGTCCTGGATCGAACGTATGTAGCAGGAGGAGAGATAGACTAGCAATGACGTCACAAAGTGTCAGTGAGCGAAAAAAATTGTTAACATAGGGTAGAGGCGTGAAATTTTCAAATAATTATTACCATAAATTATGTTTTTGCGTTACCAATAGGTAAACTCTAACTGATATTGGTATTGTAGTAATGAGACAATTTAAAACATTTATGAGATGTCGCCATGAATAAAATAAAAAAACCTATGCTAATCTACTTAAAATAATGTTGAATTGCATTAAAGATAAGTATAACCACTAACACGTCAAACCTCCGCGACGCATGTTTAAAGAACAATTTACGCATTCGGTGAAATAAACATCGAAAGGGTATTCTTTTTGTTAACTAGTAATTTAACCCATAGGGCTCATTACCTTAATTAAGCTGATTATTCCAAATCGAACGAAACATTCATAAGTCCATCTTCACGCTTATTGTCGACAAAATCCACGTGCCATCAAGATAATGTATAGCTCTATTGATGGTATGATCCCAGCTTCGGGGTAAATTGATGCAATCCTTGGCTGAACGCCTCAATTTGAGCCGTAATGACAAACGATTTGCAGTTCTAGGTCAGCCATTTTTGTTGCTATTACTTTAGTCGAAACTATTAGAACATATAAATAGTGTGGAATAAATGAAGGCTGTTGTTTGAGACAGTATTTATATTAAAAGACCCTCTGGTACAATGGATCGCGCTCCGGACTCAAAAACCCGGTTGGTTGTAGGTTCAAATCCTTTAAAGGGCATATATCTATGTTATAAATATTTAATTAATAATTGTATTTAAATAAGTTTATCAGTTATCTAATCGCCATAGTACAAGCTTTGCTTAGTTTCAGGATAGACATTGGTGTGACTGTAGGAAAAATTATTTGATTGAAGAGAAACGAATCTGTTCAACAACACAAATGACTTTACGTTGGAATCAAAATCAATATCGTTAAAATTAGATGCCCCATTTTTAGCAGTGGCTATGGCCTTAATGATGATGATACATTTTCATCGAGACAGAGCGCCAATATTTATGGCGCATCAGATTTTTAGGGTTCCGTGTACCTCAAAAGGTAAAAACCGGCCAAGTGCGAGTCGAACTCGCGCACTGAGGGTTCTGTACAAACCTGTAGGCACCTATATAAGTAAAAGTTCACCCATCACGACAATCGAGTCATAGTTATGGTATGTTTATTGCAAAATGAAATCCATAACATTACTAAAGGTAAATTGCGGTTTTCGATTTATGACGTAATAAAAAAAAACTACTTACTAGATCTCGTTCAAACCAATTTTCGGTGGAAGTTTGCATGGTAATCTACATTATATATTTTTTTAGTTTTATCATTCACTTATTTTAGAAGTTCCAGGGGGGGGGGGGGACACATTTTTTGAAGACCTATCCACAGATATCCCACACGTATGATGGGTTTGGTGATAAAAATTTTTTGAGTGTCAGTTCTAAGTATGGGGACGACCCCCAAAATTTATTGTTTTTTTATTTTTGTGTGAAAATCTTAATGCGGTTCATGAAATACATCTACTTACTAAGTTTCAACAGTATAGTTCTTATAGTTTCGGAAAAAGTTCCCTAAAAAGGAACCCTTATAGGATCACTCACTTCGTTGTCCAGTTGTCTGTCTGCTGTCCGTCTGTCTGTCTGTAGAAAAATGTAACAGATAAACCTCTTTACCGCTCAAAATTACTGTTTAATGGTGTTAATAGTAATGGTGTTAATGGTGTTAACTCCGCCGTAGACGGTCCCAAGCCCGGTTTGAGAAAGGAGGAGGGTTGGCTGTGAACGGTGTAAACCCACAACATCAGGGACAAAGACAGCCGTAGAATACGCCAACGCCGAGCAGTGGGCGGCGGTGAAATAACCCACCAATGCAGGTAGCGGAGACCTTAAGGATTAAATACCCTTTAAAAGACCCGTCGTAGAAGGTAATGGGAACCCACTACGATCAACTTTCCCAAGAAAACTCCATGATGGCACTAGTAAGCGGAACGACTGATATGTCTGGTGATCCGGCTGACCCCCGGCGCCCTTTAATACCCGGGTTAATGGGCGAGAAATATGCTACCGAAGACTCCTCGGAGGTGCGTCACCAAGCCACCGAGGTAGTAAATGCTATTGGAGGCAAACATAAAACAGGACCATCCTTACGCCCAAAACACAGGATCGGAAGCTGGAACGTCAGAGGGCTTTTAAAACCTGAAAAACTAAAAGTTGTTGAAAAAGAGATGAGCGAACATAAACTTGCAATCCTGGGACTATGCGAAACACATATGAAAGGTGCAGGTCATGTCACAACAGCAAACGGTAACAAGATGTTCTTCTCCGGGAACGAAGCGAAGAGCATAAATGGAGTGGGCTTCTTAATATCTTCTCAAATGGCACCTTTTGTTACTGGGTATGACACCGTCAACGATAGAATCATGTCTATTCGGATAAGCTGCACCCCTCTTCCACTTAATATAATTCAAGTTTATGCACCAACTGCTGAATCAACACTGGAAGACATTGACAACTTCTATGGCACGCTCGAAACAACTATGGAGACAATCTCCAAGCGTGAAATAGTGATTATCCAGGGTGACTGGAACTCTAAGGTAGGAGATACCTTAAGCGACGACCACATCCGTCACATACTCGGGAGATATGGACTGGGAATCCGAAATGAAAGAGGTGAAAGGTTCATTGATTTCTGTGTAAGTCACAATCTAACGATCACCAACACCGGCTTCAAACACCATAAACGTAGACTATATACGTGGATATCACCCGGAGGCCGCTATCGCAATCAGATTGACTACATCACAATAGCAGGCAGATGGAAGTCGTCAGTAACGAACACAAGAACCTTCCCGGGTGCAGACTGCGGCAGCGACCACAAACTATTAGTTGCAGACCTGCGTTTGAGGCTCAAATCATTTCGCCACAAGTCAAAGCGAATAACTCGGCTATCTGCACCGGAGTGTGACTACTTCCGGCAAACCTTAGAACCCAAATTGGAAAATCCCGCGGAAGTTTCGGATCCAGACGAACAATGGCTACACTTAAAATCAAATATCAAAGAGGTGCTGGACTCCATGGTTAAAAACACTAACACAAAGAAGGATTGGATGTCTGACGAAGTGTGGACAAACATAGAAAGAAGGAAGGAACTAAAGAGTGGCCCAAAACCTGACTACCTTGAAGAAGAATACTCACGCTTGACCAAAGTTATCCGAAATCTTTGCAGAAGAGACAAGAATAAATATCTCGTGGATGTCTGTGTGGAAATCGAAGCCCACGCTGATAAGAACCAGTCTGCCGACTTGTTCAAAAAGATAAGGCACATTACGAACAAGCTTAAACCGTCCTCATGGGTAATCGATGATAGACACGGAAATTCTTTACACGACCTTTGTCAAGTCACAGAAAGATGGAGAGAGTACTGCGAGGAGCTTTATCAGGATCGTCAGAGTCCCTCATCCTTACAACACCTTAAGGTAACAGGCGATTTAGAACCCGATATACTCCGCTCTGAAATCGAAGACTCGATCCGGAAGTTAAAACGTAACAAAGCCCCAGGATCAGATAGAATTACAGCGGAAGCACTCAAAGCCCTTGGGCCCAATGGGGTTAGCTGCTTACACAATATCTGTAACGCAATATGGAAAACCGAGAAATGGCCCTCTGACTGGATACATTCTTCTATACTTCCCCTTCACAAAAAGGGATCGGTGCGCGATTGAAACAATTATCGCACGATAGCCCTAATATCTCATGCCAGCAAAATTCTGTTGCACATTATAAACACAAGGTTGAGATCATACCTTGACTGGCAAATACCGCAAGAACAAGCTGGGTTTGTGAAGGGAAAGGGCACTCGCGAGCAAATCTTAAACCTTCGGCTAATAGTTGAAAAGTGCTACGAATTTAACACCCCAGTGTATATGTGCTTTGTCGACTATCAGAAAGCTTTCGACTGCGTTAGGTGGAACAAGCTATGGGATGTCTTATCTGAAGTCGGAGTTCCATCCCACCTCATTACATTAATACAAGGTCTGTACGAGTCTGGATATGGAACGGTGACAATAGGAGATGTCACATCCAAGAACTTTAGCTTCCGGAAGGGCGTACGACAGGGATGCATCATATCTCCCATACTTTTTAATATATATGGGGAATATATAATGCGGCACACTCTTGAGGGTTGGGAAGGCGGCATTAAAATAGGAGGAGTACAGTTATCAAACCTTCGCTACGCAGATGATACCGCCCTTCTAGCATCGACCGAAGCAGAGATGGCCGAACTTTTGGGAAGACTCAAAACAACCAGCCTTCAAATGGGACTCGAAATCAACAGAAAAAAGACAAAACTGATGATAGTCGAC
Source organism: Anania hortulata (assembly GCA_963576865.1). Taxonomy (NCBI): domain Eukaryota; kingdom Metazoa; phylum Arthropoda; class Insecta; order Lepidoptera; family Crambidae; genus Anania; species Anania hortulata. The sequence goes on from OY756400.1 coordinate 9,354,796, forward strand.
CGTTTTGGTACTGCACAGCGCATTGATATCCTTCAAGAGTTCGAAACCGTGGAACGTTTCCAGTACCTCGGCTCGGTGATTACGAACAAGGGCACTTGCGAATCAGAAATACGCAGACGAATCGGCATGGCCAAGACAGCGATGACCCAGCTCGGCAAAATATGGAAAGACAGAAACATCTCAAACCGGACTAAAACCCGCCTCGTTCGCACTCTCGTCTTCTCCATATTTCTCTACGGGGCTGAGACCTGGACGATCAAAGCCGCTGACAGGCAGAGGATCGACGCGTTCGAAATGTGGTGTTGGCGCCGCCTGCTAAGGATTCCTTGGACAGCCTTCCGTACAAACGTATCGGTCCTCAAGGAACTGAAAATTGAAAATGCTCAACGTCTGTCCTCGATTTGCCTTCACCGAGTTGTGAGTTATTTTGGCCATATCGCACGAAGAGAGACCAACAACCTGGAAAAGCTGATAGTGACAGGCAAAATCGAAGGCAAAAGACCCAGAGGCCGCAGCCCGAAGAGATGGTCGGACCAGATCTCCGAACAGCTGGAGCTACCAGTCAACGCCGCCCTTCACCAGGCGACGGACCGTATCGGTTGGCGGCAGACAATGAAGCGTCTAAGGAGTCACGATCCTCAGCAATGGGGGAACGATTGAGAAGAAGAAAGGTGTTAATAGGTCAAAATTCTTAATCTTATGTACTATTAAAACGTGTAGTTAACATCAAAGTTGAATCATTTTCAAGGATAGGATAAGGTTGTACTCAAGAAATTAAACAAGTTTGCCGAAGAAACATGAGTCAAAATATGCAACATAATTTTCTTACTTAAACTAACCGATAAATTAAAAAAACAAGTTTGGATAGGTCCGATATTTTTCGATCTTGATAAGTCTTTTTTGTTTGACTTTGTTTCAAAAAATGGTAAACCTCTACTTTCTGTGTGTTTAGTTTTAAGTGTTTCTGTAAATATAATTTAAAAAAAATTGGCAGTTGTTTAATTTTAAGTAACCGTATGAAATATGACGTAAATACCATGATACCTGGCGCTTCGCCGGCCGCTGTCGCTGCGGCACCGCTCGCTTTTCTCGCTCGACTCGCGCAATGTGGTCACTGTTCGAACTTAACCTTACCAACAAGTTACCAAAACCTAGACCTAAACCTGGTGCTCATACCACAGCATCTATACCGTGGTTTATGAATAAGTAGAAAGTTTAGACAGTGGCATATACTATACACGTCATGTAAGCTGTTTCGGGATCAAAAGCGTAACGTTGCTGGAAAACGTGTTGCGTACATAAGTGAACATTATTTATGAATTCGTGTATTTTTAATGTCGGTTGTGTGTTCTGAAACCAGGATGTAATCGCATGAAATGGAATATTTGTATCTATACAACACTGGAATAAATGTATTGGAAGATTTTTATGAGGTGCGATTTAAGAATTCATTAACGTTAACGCTACGTCATCATTGTATGCATTCACATCACTCTAAGACCGGATTCGACCAAGCTGGTGTAAGTTTTAACTTTAGAGTATACCACTGCTTAATCTAGAGTAAGCTGATTATTTATTTTACCAACTACTAATCTATGAAAATTATTAAACGGGCTATTTTGACAGTGTTTAAATTATACTGAGAATAAGTAAATGTCAAAGTTGACACTTGTCAAATCCACTCTTGTCACCTAGAAACTTATGTTGTATAATCTATCATTGGCGTTCTGTTATCCTACAAAATTTAATTGTTGTGGCAATTGATGACAACCTAGAAGAAATAGATTACATGGATTTTAGTAAGTTTATCCATTCGTTCATTATTCACAATAAAATAAAACTGAAAATAGTGTGTTCCTGAAGTAAGTTGGAAAAACGCAAACGACGTTATCAAAAAGTAAATTCCAGAAGTAAAGTTATTCCTGTTATAGTTGAACTGGTTTAACTTTGTGTTCGGTCGAATCGGGCCTAAATCGAATTCTCAAGTGGAATAGAAATAACGATTGTAACAAACTGCTAGCGAGGAAGAAACAACAATGCCCTGATTGTTCAGGAGCCAGATACTGGCTTATTTTAATGTGAGTTTAGATAATTTGGTACTTCGTCACACAAGCATGTCATTTTCCTTGCTTCGAGAGCGTAACAATCAGTGTGCTGTCTGGCGCATATTTATTATTTCATGAAATTTAATAAATAAAGTTTATTTAGCACAATTAAAAAGTACTGTATCATTCATAATTTTACACACAAACAGTCATTAAAAATAATAATGAATGGGCTAGTTTCCTAAAATAATCTAATTAGTCCGTCATTAACAGAAAATATTAAGAATTATTTTTTCTTTTCTCAACCAAACAAAAAATGATAAAGATATAGCTCGTTAAAGTTTTGCGTAACGTCACGCCTTGCGACACTTTTTAGCAAGGCGTGACGTCACGTGCTCACTTTGATGCGCTTTATCTTCGTAATTTTTTGTTTGATTGACAAAAGACAAAATATGGGTCCAATATTTTTTGTTAATCTAACTGACGGACTAAATAGAATAACCCTTTTTTGACCCAGGAAACTAGCCTATTATAGGCCGATTTTTCAAACCTCAGACCATACAAAGTCCACTGCTGAACACAGGCCACCCCCAATGACTTTCATTAGAGGGGATTGCCAATATTCACCACGCTTAGCAGACGGGTTGGCGAGCGCATTTTTCTTGCAGTCTCGTGCTACAGGAATTAGTCGCCTCTTACGACGCGCCTCCTATTGGCGGTAGGGAAGTGTATTCTTTACGGCCGTCCCCACACGGCACGATACACATAAACCTCAGATAATTATCTTGACAAATAAAATTGACGCTTGACACATTTTCTATCCAAAAACTGTCAACGTGTCAAACTTATTCCTCGTTTTTAAGTTATCTAGCTATTAAAAAATCTCTCTAAATATGACAGGGTCTGCTCTAAATCAAAACACTCGACGTGATAGTCGCTGAATTATAAATACGACCCATAAAATGTTCTAAACTGATAAGAAAAGTGGCGGTATTATAACCTTAATATTTTATCAAACTAAGTACGCTATAAAATCTTCTTCGACTAACATTTTCAGACCCACATAAATCATCTCTAAAACAGGGTACGACCCGACGGAACGGAGATAGTAGCTATCAGTCAATCACTAGGCTTCAATGGATTAGGCCAATTTATCAATTTTACAGTTACAATTTTACAACTAAGCCACAAAACCATATTGCCCATATTGTAGATCAAATAGAACCAACATCAATACCAATTAACTACAGCTAAAGGTAATATGATGGTTACCAATTTTTTTTTACATTAAAATACTACTAACTTTGCATACAGTAAGCCAATTAATAAATCTTAAAAAGTTCCAAAAATTTTATAGGTAGGTGCCGTGTGGGGACGGCAGTAAAAAATACACTTCCCCACCGCCAACAGGAGGCGTGTCGTAAAAGGCGACTAATTCCTGTAGCACGAGACGGGCAGCAGCGTCTACGTGCGAAATGTTATAAAAAAACCGCGCTCGCCAACCCGCCTGCAAAGCGTGGCGAGTATTGGCAATCCACCCCGATGAAAGTCATTGTGGAAGGCCTGTGTTCAGCAGTGGACGTCTTATGGCTGAAACGATGATGATGAATAGGTATGTATTTTATTAGCCGGGACCAACTTTTTACGTGCCTTTCCAAGTACGGAGATGCTTGAGATACTTAAATGTCCAACTATGGTTGAAATGGTCACTCATCCAATCACAGCCGCGGCTGGGTGTCTTAACTATGGCACTGATTTGGTATTTCTATGGTAATCACTACCAAAGCGCTGCCGCCACTGAGCTATAAGCACGAATTCGCACTGGGCCCGCGTGGTGCAGTATGGCCCAAACCTTCTAGTTGAGGTGAGGCCTGTGCCATGCAGTTTTTGGTATCAGCGTCGAGGACATATTATCCAGGTGAAATAGAGTGAAATATTTAGACTATCGGACGGAAATATCATGATTTTTTGATAAATAAATTTGAATACACCTTATTTGTAGTTATGGACATGGAGCACATACCATATATAGTAGAAATGACATTTATTTTGTTCCAAATTTTTTTTACAACTATTTAATCAGTGACTGTACTGTACTGTATAAAGGCAAAGAGTTTACAGGACTTGACAGTTCATACTAAATTAGAGTAAAAAAACACATGTTTCGGAAAAAGATCGCTGTTAAAATTAATTTATTTTCATTATTTTTGGTAGCGGGGAATAGAATTGAGGTTGAATTAAAGATTGAACGGAGCTCAAAACTAATTCTGAAGTAAACTAGTCTGCAGTAGCTCAGTAGAAGAGTAGGTTCAATTCCCACCTGAGGTAGACAAATTTTTTAAGTGTAACATTTAATAATTTTATTGTATTATCTTATTGTAATGAAGATAAGCCGCTTCCAACTAGCAAATCTAGAAGTTAATGTAGGAGGCCTATGTTCAGCAGTGGACGTCCTATGGCTGAAATGATACTGATGATGATGATAATGAAGAAACTCACTTACTTAGTTTATGCTCTTGAAATCGTAATTCATATCTTTAATTGGTAGTTAGTTAAATTAAGGAAATTTTTTAAGATTGAACATCGCGGATTTTTGAACTTTTGTCACCGCGCTACACGTTGGGCGCCAATGTTAACAAGTAAGTGTTTGATTTAATTTCGCCGAAATGAGATGGTTATTTCCTTTGAGCTATGTATACTCTGAGACTGACAGACAAATTACTTCACCCCATTTACTCGATCACGGTGGAAAATTATTATGTGGGGTGGGACATAGGTACTTGTACTTGTACAGTCGATTAGAAAAATATGAGTTCACTTAAAAGTCCAGCAACCTTCCATATTCCCTTGTAATAAAAATAAATGTAATTTTACAGGTTGAGAATTTATATAGTGGACATAAATTATTTGGTGAAACTAGACCCTATTTGATCTATATTAAGTTAATGAATTATTTTAAAATAATAAAATTTTTAAAAGTATTTATTATTTTAAAATAATTTGTAATTTTATGTTGATGGTAATTTTTGTACTTTTATTTTATCACAACTATCTGCATTCGGATATTTAACTCGTTAAAATGTTTTTGTTTTAACAACACAATAATTACAGGATAGACAATGTGGTCACACCAAAAAAAAGTATATAAGTAACGTTTTTATGGGCTTTACATGTGGCTATTAAGAAAATAGAACTCTTTAGTTAAAACATTTAATACAGATTTTTGAATTATTTTTGCCTTTATTACGATTTAAGCTAATTTCACCAACATTCATATGTGCACTTTATAAATACATCTACGATGATCATCTGGTGTAGTGGTTTGGCGGTCTGGATTACAAAGCTAGGCGGTAGCGGGTTTAAATCCTGCAAGGGGCAAATAGGTATTTGTAAGTAAGTGAGTACGGCCATTTGTAATTAATACAATGTATATTATGTAATGTATTTAAGTACGTGTTCTTGAATGCAGACTGTGACTTGGCAAACGCAGTGTGGGGCACCATCCGACAAGGTGGAGCGTTGATATACGTAAAGCTGCTAGCAAAGGATGGACAAATAGGAACAGGCTCAGTGGCTTGCATTAGGCCTTGGTCCAGCAGTGGACTGACGTGGGCTGGTTACGATGATGATAATTTAAGTAACATTGTTAATCCGTTATCAATTCGCAACAGAACAAACTTTTCTTATTTTGGTGCTAGATATTTTTTTATTTATAACTAGCTGTTTCCCGCAACTTCGTTTGCGTGATCTTTAATTTATTCATAAATGGTTTTCTGCGCAACTTTCTATTTTTATTTTCCTTAAGAACCTTCTCCTGATAATAATTAACACAAAAAAAGCATTAGCGACATTGTTCCATCCGTTCACGCATGATGTAATGACCAAGGGAAATGGAGATTTTTATTTATATAATATAGATTCTGTCTGGAGTCGATTGTACATGTAACTTGTTTTATAAGGTTAACAACATCATCAAAATAAAAGGGGCGCACTGAACAGCTTTAATGAGTCTTACCTAATGTGGTTTACTCACGCACCGGTGATCTATCGACAGGCCTTTCAGTCAACTCCAGTATAAAAGAGGGAGAACTCAAGATATTTTAAATCGCACCTAAGGGTTGCACACATAATTGATGACCTGATTTGTAGTGGCGCGATAATTTCCGATTTGAGTCAATACAGAATACAATATTTTCGTAAATTGGCTTGAGTCTGGTTGTGCTGGAAGACGTCCCGGGCAGAATACATTGTCTAGTACCTCGTACACAAGGATGCTTATTCCTTACTTTGAGACCACGACAGTCAATGTCAATGTCTAGCGCATATTTCCTATTTAGGTATTTGTATTACAAAGCAAACTTAACTTTATTAACTTTCAAGTATCACTAGCTATTATGGTGAAATTAAAAGTATGCTTGGAAGTGCTTGTAGCTTAGTGGCGGTAGCGCTTTGGTAGTGATTACCAAAGTTAAGCCATCTACGCCGCGGTTTGTGAGTGGATGGGTGACCATTCCAACTATATTTAGTGACATTTATTGATAACGATCGATCGCAACGTAGTTTGATAAAGGTAATGTATTTTAAAAAACGAAGGTTTTTAACTGAAAAACTTTATCAAACTACCCGAATTCTTTCAATCCGAAAGCTTTACATTATAAATACAATACTTAGTAAACACAAAACCCTGAAATTCGATGCCACTAATGCTGCAAGAAGGAGGCATAAGTTGGAAACCCTCAAGTGTAATTCTGTTTTTGCTTCTAGACAATACAAAGCTCGCTCGGCCTACCTCTACAAAATGATAAATAAAAAGCTAAACTTATATACTAAAACATATCGCGACTGTAAGAAGTGCTTACAGATATTTTTTTTTTTTTATTTTTTTTTTTTTATTTAAGGCAAAAACAGTCATATACATGAGACAGTTGTCAAATTTATCGTACATAATACAAAGACCTCTAGTGCCTATAGTTTGTGGCAATTATAATGAGCTGTTAAGTAGACGGACACGCTAATGAGAAACGTGTTGAGATTAAAAAAGTGAGAACCTTAACATTAATAAATAATTGGTAAAGAAAATACAGACAAGGGAACAGTATCCACCTTACAGGTACCCACTTGTAAGGTAGGCGCCACAATAAGGTAGGTAACACCGTGACGTTGTTACATACTAAGACTTTGCGAGAGAATGCGTTTAAGCGTTTGTAAAGATACATTAAAAACATCTATACTGGTGTATTCTTTATTATAAATGTTGGTGGAACGAAATATAAATGAGTTACGAGTGTATTTTTTATTAAGTCGCGGAGGAACAAAAAGTGGTTGAGAGCGTGAGGGGCGCACTGGTAGTCGAACACGAGACACGAAGGATATCTTGCTGAGTAGCGACGAGGAATCAATAAGGTTATTCAGTATTTTATAGAGAAACACAATATCAAACATTTTACGTCTGTTGCACAGAGATAGTAATTTATATCTTTTTAAAGAGACGGTGTATGACTCATTGTGAACATTGTTGCGATAATTTAGAGATTTAATAAATTTTTTTTGAACTTTTTCTATTCTTTTAATGTGGACTTTGTAGCATGGATTCCATGCTGTACTACAAAAATCTAAAAAGGACCGGACAAATGCGAAGTACAAGATTTTTAAAGTATGTGATCTACTAAAAGGTTTACTTACACGGAGTATAAAACCTAAGTTCCGGAATGCCAACGACAATATGTGATCGATATGAAGATTAAATGATAACGTGGAGTCCAAAATAATACCTAAATCCCTGATGCTATTCACTCTAAGCAAGCCCTTTTCGTTCATGTAATAATCATAGGAAATTTTGTTTTTTTTTCCGCGTATATGTTATGGCGTAACATTTGTCACTGTTAAGATAAAGCTGATTGGTCATACAGTAAGCATATAAGGCATGCACGTCTTCCTGGAGTCTAGCGCAATCGCTGACTGATCTAACAACTCGGTATAATTTAGTGTCGTCGGCATACAAGAGATGGTGACTATGCTTCAGACTATCACTGAGGTCATTAATATAAATTGAAAAAAGCAATGGCCCAATATGGGATCCCTGGGGCACTCCTGATGGAACTGGCAAAAATTGTGAGGAATATCCCTTCACAAAGACTGCCTGACGTCTGTTACGTATGTAGGACTGGATCCACCTCAAGAGACTGCCGTGCACACCGGCCCTCGAAAGCTTCTTTAAGAGTATGTTGTGATTTATCTTATCGAACGCTTTAGAGAAGTCGGTGTACACGACATCTACCTGCAAGTTATCGTCCATAGCTTGCAACAAGAAATCTGTAAAAGTTATAATATTTGTGTCCACGCTACGATGCTTAAAGAATCCATGCTATTTGTCAGAAATGAGATTACGAAAAGAATACGACATTTGAACCGTCACTATCTTCTCCAGGATCTTCCCAAGTACGCAAAGCTTGGATATGGGTCTGTATTCGTCTATTCGATCTTTCAAGCTGTTTTTTGGAATTGGGGTTACAATAGACTTTTTCCATATACTGGGAAAAGTCCCTGTCAGAATGGAAAGTCGAAAAATTATTGTAATTGGTGTTGCGAGTTCTTTGGCACAGTTGGAAATAAGAACAGGGTGGATTCCATCAGAACCCGCTCCTTTGTGGGTATTTACATGTTTCAATTCCCTCAAAACATCATTATAATAAATATTAATGGAGTTGATGTCGACAGTTGAACCATGTGAATCACACCTTGTGCAGTCAACAAAACTATGAGTACTGGTCGGAATGAAAACAGAATGAAAATATTGGTTAAACGCGTCGCAAATCTCACCACCACTGGAAAGAATTTTATCTTTATATATCATCCTTTCTGGTATACCACTACAAGCATTTTTGGACTTGACAAACGACCAAAAGAACTTAGGATGCGCTTTTATCTTATCCTCGGAAAGTTTAATAAAAGTCTTGTAGCACTCGGTCTCCATAATCTTAAATCTTTTCCTAGATATGTCTAGAAGATAAAACTTATGATGATCTTGAGACATTACTCATTAAAATTAAATAGTAACAGGAAACACACACACACACACACACACACACACACACACACACACACACACACACACACACACACACACACACACACAAACACACACACTCACACGCACACATGCACGCACACAAATGCACGCTAAAAATGTAACTTTTCAAATCATTTACTTAACTTTAAACTAATAAACTGTACATTCTTCTAAAAACGACCTAAATTAATGGAAGAGCGCTGCTCCCTGATACAGGCTCAATAGCTTAAAAGGGGGCCTACGGTCACTAATATAATATAATGTACCCATTATTATGAAATAAATGTTATTTATTTATTTATTTATCATAAGCATCTCCGTGCTTCGGAAGGCACGTTAAAAGTTGGTCCCGGCTAATATCGCTTGATACCAGAAACCTAGTCAGAGGCCTTAGGGCGGCTTAATACCTACTTAACATCTACAGTAAGTTTAAGTCACTGGCCTTGTAATACCCCTGGTTCGCGTGGTACAGTAGGTATGGCCCAAATCAGCTCATAGATGAGGTAAGGCCTGTGCCTTGCAGTAAATAAATAACAAATATTTAACATCACATACATAGCTCTGATCTTATGATAAGTAGCTTTAATTACAGAAATCAGGAACAACAACGGTACCAAAACACCTAGACCCGAGACAATATAGTTTTTTTTTTCTACATTGGCCAACCGGAAATCGAACCCGGGACCTCGGAAATGGCGATGCCAAGTCCGATATGTTCTCCTCTCAGCTACAAAGGTCGTCAAAAAGTGAGAAGTATATTATTATACCTTAGGTATACTTTAAGTAGGTACTATTAAAAGTATTATTTTATTAAATTTAATGTTTATTAGAATTAGATATTGAGGCTACAACTTAAAAACACAGTACTTAAATTTGTATCATCCTATATAATATGTATGTAATGAAGTCAGATTTAAGCTGCTAGTATTCACTTGTAATCCATTGTTCGATGTACTCGGACGTGCTAGTTCGATCCACCTGTGCCTTTTCGTATTCAGAAGTGAACTAGGTAAACTTAGCTCGTTATTGATACCTCTCTTGCATTCAATAAGTGAGCTCGCTTCTATTGTTGTCGTGTCATTAGAAATTTTGCCACAGCGTTACGTCTAGTCTACCCCTTTCAAATCCCGGTTATATACGTCGAAAATAGATTGCGCTGGCGTCAATCAAAGCCACAAAGAGTGAGTGTGATTACTCCAACTCGCGGAGCACGCATTTACATTCTGTCGCATGTCGGGAATCGTGATCATGTGGCGTAACGGATCGTTCGGCGATAAAACATAGTAAAATCGAACAGGGATGGGAGAATAATAGGCCTCCATTGGAAAACGCTTTGCATCCAATTCTGCGTGATATGGAGCACATTTCAATTTACAATCACGCTTCCTGTTTGATAGATAGCAGGGATAGCTTATTATGGTCCATAGGGGTGGCTCATTTTTGTTATTTTTCACACCATGTTGTGTTATCATCAAGACCATAAAACATTTTTCCTTTATGCCTTTTATTATGGTGTTCTTATGCAAGGTATTCGTTCCATAATGGTATACCAGTAGTGGGGAAATGAATGCATTCCTCAGATCGAAGTCCTGAGACAACAAAGAAAACTACAAGTTTTCTTTGTTAGTTTAGTTAGTGTTTTTTGTCAGTAGTTAAAAGTACAAGTACGAGTACACTATACATATATCAATTATATCAGCAATAAGCGTCCTCAAATGGTTACAAAAATCTTGAAACAAACAAAATTTTAAAAGTTATACGACTTCACTATACTGGATTCCCACTCAACGCCCCGCCCGATCCGAAGGTCCCCATAACGCTAGCAGCATTGCCTCGCTGAATAGCTATGGAGACCTGCTGAACCAGCCAAGACCCAGAGCGGGGATCATTACCCTTTTCCCTAAATATAAATATAAATTAGTTAAGTTCCCAGGGGAGTTAGTAAAGTATTTATTTATGAGACACACTTATTACGCAGATATAAAAATAATGTTCTATTTAAAAAACCCAACAAGGAAAAATGTGATGTCAAGGCAGCTCGTCAACCTACTACAAAACCTCAAATTTTCTTAATTGGTATTAATATTTATGTCATACAATAAAATTACAATATGTCATACAATAAATTACTTACAACTGTGCGTTTTTTGCGATCGTATTAATTGGTTATTCATGTGGTCGGAAATATATCCGAGTACCTATATTACCACAGCCTATGTTTTGTGCGAAGAATTGTATCCCTTGGTTTTGTATGTATTTCGATACAAAAATCAAGTGATACAATCGCAAACCTTTTCACTTAGTGATCTAAGATTACGCTTCCAATCAGTAAGTCATTGATCTATGTTCAACAGTGGACGTCAAATGTGATGATTGAAAATCTCGGAAGACAACAATGTTTGATGATTTCAGAATTTGTCAAATGGATAGCCTTTTAACGAGTAATAAACCGGCCAGGTGCGAGTCGGACTTGCGCACTAAGGGTTCCGGACAAACTTGTTGGTATGCAAATTTATATTGTTTAATTTACAAGCTGTTTGATTTCCATAAAAAAAAATGATCGACCATCTCGGGAATCGAGTCAAAGATTTTTCCGCTTTTTCTGCGAATAATTTTATAATTGGGAAGTACTCTTTAGATTGTGGTATCGTTATACGCATATTTTGATACTCAAGCAATCGAAAGATATATCCCTTGGTTGTATCTTTTGATTGTGTCGCCTTAGAATTTTAATTTTTAAGTCACAATATCTGATATTAATTTGATATTAAATCTCCAATGAAAATAATCTTGACAGACAGATATACAAATAGACAGACGGACAACGGAGTGATCCTATAAGGGTTCTTTTTCACCTTTTATGATGCTACTCTTTCAAAATAAAAATGTGGCAATGATGATGGAATAAATTATTACAAATAAGAAATGAAAAATTATATAACAAAGTGCTGAACTTGATCGTTTCACGGACATTATTTGTTTTTACATTTAAAATCCTGCCAACCTTCCTAATCTGCTGGAAAACTGTAATAAAGGCAAATGCTACACTTTATACGAAAGAAAGGTCTAAAGAATAAACAGTTATTTGCATAATATGACCTCGGGTCTGCTGTAATGTATGTGAGACCACGCAGGGCATATGATAATGAGAAATGTTGGGTTAAGAGTGAAAGCATGACAGGAAATACCAGCCAGCTCACTCGAGAGTAACAAAATGACGCTTTATTTGAAATAATGTAAAAATTTATCGATTAACTGGATCAGTTTTGAAAAAAGTTTTACGGTGTAAGTTCTTACGGCCGAACGGAACCATTTTCTTTTTGTATCCACCGTTAAATATATTTTTCAAACAAAAATTCCGGCAACATAATTATTATTGTAGTTGAGAGAAAAAACAAGTCTCGCAACTTAGTTCTTCTACCGTAAAGAGTTGTGAGATTTATGTAATACCAAGTCGGTTAATTTAGTCAGTCCTTACATAAGGGGCCATCTGTATTAAGTTATTAAGTAATGTGCTAACATCTTATTGTGACCATTATTATAAATGAATCTCTAATTCCCTTGGCCATCGCATCACGCGTGAATGGATGAAACAATTTCGATTATTCTTTTTTTGTTGTGTTAATTATTGTCAGGACAAGGTTATTTTAAAAGAAAAATTTGAGAAAGTTTCGCAGAAAATCCTTTATTAATAAACTAAAGACAACTCGAACGAAGTCGCGGGCAACAGCTAGTCAATAGTAAAAATCTTTTGTTTTAAGTAAATAGATTGACTTGGCCATCGCATGAAAACACTATGTATCTTACTAGTAATACATATTATATTAAATTAGCCTTAGAGTTTTGATGATCGGTCAGTCATTCAGTGAGTAAATGACAAAATTAAGAAACTTTGACTAATTATAATTCTTAAACTACTGGTTCAAATTGAATGAGATTTGAAATATACCGTGTCAATACAATGCCTGCTTGGTCACTTAAAATTTTGGCTTCTAGTTTTATTTTTTTATCTAGCTTTGGTTTTGGCCCCATAAAAAGTTATTGTATTTGAGCATGTCCATATGGCACCTTTTTGTTATAACCTGTATATAGAGTTATTTTTAATACATCAGCAACCCCTTGGGGGCTGATTCTGGTGCTCAAATACAACAACTTTTTGTATGGGACCAACATCAAAATCGCAAAAAAAAAACCTTCCCATATAAAACCGCCGATCAGCTGACAGGAGTTTGTATGAAACAGTGAATATTTTTTTGCGTTTTCGATGTTGGTCCCATACAAAAAGTTGTTGTTGTCTGGTGAAATTGAGCTCCAGAATCAGCCCCTAGGGAGTTGTTGATGTTTTACAAATAACCCTGTACATATAAAAACCAATATTGCCGTACGTTATTAGTCTTGATAAAAGTCGAGAGTAAATCGACCAATTTCACTGTCATTTTTTCGTCGTGTTCGTGATTGTCTGAGATCGGTTAAAATTTTCCGACTATCAAACTAAGAAATTTTTACTTTTTACGAACTTTTGTATTATTTAGACTGTGGCTAAGATGTCATTTCTGCGTAATCTAAAGTCGTGAAAAGTTATGGGTCACGAGGTGTGTCCACTTTGAATTCTAAAATCGGTACGATCTTGACAGAAAGGTCCGTTTACATAGTAAGCTGGGTGTAGGTAAGTAAAATATTCGGTCACCAAACAGAACGAAAACACAGCCATTTAAAAAAATCTGATTTGCTTACAAGTTTTACTAAAACATAGATAGTAACTGCTAACACAATGTAACATTATAACTATGGATTCAATTTTGGATGTATTTATCATGACATAAAAGCTTTTTTCCCGTTAAAACCATTTTAGACATCGCTGCCTTTAAATTCTTGTAAATTATAATTTCTTGTAAATTCTTAAATTGTAAATTGGCGGTCATATGTTATGGGCGACTACTAGCGTCCGTCATTTATGATCAATGCTTAGTCTCATTAGTCACGATAGTCAAAAACAAAATTGTAATTATAAATTAACAAAAATAAAATATCTGCTAAAATAAGTCTTAAGTGTAAAGAATTTGACCCAAATTAATAACCCAAAATAAAATATTTGAAAATATATAAATAAATTAATTGAATAAATAACACGTTTTTCTCATTTTAAAATTTTTATATAATTTTAAATCATTTCTCTAGCGTCTTCCTGTGACCCTTACCAGGTCGTCTGACCACCTTGTGAGTGGACGTCCTACGCTGCGCTTACCGGTACGCGGCCTCCATTCTAGAACCTTTCTGCCCCATCGGCCGTCAGTTCTACGTGCTATGTGCCCCGCCCACTGCCACTTCAGCTTGCAAATCCGTTGGGCTATGTCAGTGACTTTTGTTTCGTTGTGGTAAGGGTCGCAGGAAGACGCTGGATGCAGGCCGCTTCCAATCGGCCAATCTGGAAGTCAATGGGGGAGGCCTATGTTCAGCAGTGGACGTCCTATGGCTGAAATGATGATGATGATGATGAAATCATTTCTAATAAAGCCTGTCTTTTATAATGCACTTATTTGTGACTAAATGAAATTTTAGATGGTTTCTCACTTTGTCGATAGAATTCTAATGTGACGTTAATAACAATAAATGTCCAAAATGTCTGTTTACATTAAAAAAATTAAAAATTTGCTTAGATACATTGGTCAGAAGACACTTTACAACTCTAATCCTACAGAATATACAATAGTTTTTTAGGCACACACTGCATTGAAATAAAGATTTTATTATGTACATCGAGCCAAAGGCACGTTCATGTTTTACGATTTCAGAAGTCCTTTTTTTTGTGTTCATTGTTAGAGTTCCGAAGTCAAAACGAAACCAATAAAATTTCGCCATGTCGGTCCGTCTGTCTGTCTATCTGTCTGTCTGCAGATTAGCTCATTGACTCTTAGTACAAGCAGCCTATTTCGCAGTGGTATACTTAAGAATGTCGACAAAGTTGTAAAATAAAATCTTGAATTTTTTTTTTGTGTCCTCTGCACGTATGTACGTACAGTGGGGATGTTATTTTTCTTGTCTATTGGATAGTGTGGGGTGTCGTTGAATAGATCGTTTAAAAATATTGTCGGTGTTCAACCATTATTTTTGAATTCCGGAATCCGTTTGCGTAATATTAAGCTTTCTAGGAGGGACTCGCAGATGCGAGTGAAATGGTTGCTTTAAGAAATGTGAAAAATAACACGAAAACTATCACAGTTAGGTAGGCTTTACAAGTTACTAAGTTAACTTGTAAAATGTTTTTAAAGAAGAAAATTACTTAGATGATGTTGATAATTATGTAAAACAGGTAGCAAATACCGCATATTGTAAAAAACTATGGAACCCTATATGAAGCGTGGCCCGACACGCACTTCGCCGGTTTTTTGTCTAGGTTAAACTACGTACAATGTGACCAATGGTTGGTATATTAAGTCATTTAATTTATTGTTGTAGAATTGACTGATCAATCAGCTAATTAGTTATACCTCTAAAATCATTAGTATAATATTAATTAACTGATTGGTGATTATGTATAGTTAAGGGTAACAATCGGTTTGTGATTATTCTAATTAGATTGTAGTTTAGTTTGATTTGTATCGATTTCGATATTATACATAATATTACTAACATGATAACGTGGCTACTGGCTACCCGTTCAATGGGCTAGTTTCCTGGGTCAAAAAATGATTATTCTATTTAGTCCGTCAGTTAGATTATCAAAAAATATTGGACCCATATTTTGTCATTTGTCAATCAAACAAAAAATGACGAAGATAACGCGCATCAAAGTGAGCACGTGACGTCGTCTTGCTAAAAAGTGTCACAAGGCGTGACGTTACGCGGAACTTTAACGGGCTATATCTTCATCATTTTTTGTTTGATTCAGAAAAGAAAAAATACGTGTCCAATATTTTCTGTTAATCCAACTGAAGGACTAATTAGATTTTTTTAGGAAACTAGCCCATTAACGTATGTAATGGGTTTGAATACCTATTAAAATGATCGATATCATAGTTATAAAACACCCTTTAAAATGTACTGGACTCGTCAAAACGAATCGAATAAGCCGAATTTACTAAGACGAAAGTTTTGTGAAAAATAATTATACTTTTATGTAGTGGACCAAAATAGTAGCGTATTGTTACGCAACATCACAACATAAGATCAAAAGATGACCCCAATAACGCACAAATCCAGTGGAGGTCGACAACACCCAAAGAAAATGGTAAAGTAATACGTGTGCAAACAACCATACTATACCTTTCCCTTTATATCGGCAATTTACAGTGATTCGTTTTGGCTTGGGTAAAAGTTGCATATATTACTTACATAGATCGAATGAGATAGGCAATATTAAATTTATCCTACATAATATTTTGTTGGTTTATTTTTTAAATTTACTTTTCATTACTCATACTCGGAAAGTAGGTCTGAAGATGCCTGAGGAGCGGGTCGAAAGTAATACTTTTCAGCCTTAGTGAGAATCGTTTTTAACTAATAGCTGTCAAATTATTAAAAAAAGTTTTATTTGTTGTACGTAGTACTTATAGATTCCAAGTATATTCACATTTCTATTGAACCATGTTCCGACTTTCTATACAGCCAGTCAATAACAGCGCGATGTAAAATTGAAATGACTTAAAGATAAGTTAATACTTATCTTTAAGTCATTTCAATATATATTTTTTAATTACTTTATTATAATTTACTTTTAACTATTTTATTGAGGGCCGATTTTTCAATAGCTAGATAATTTATATAATTATGAAGAATAACTTGACAGGTTGACCGTTTTTGTACAGAAAATGTGTCAAATCAACAATTTTATTTGTCGGATGAAAATTATCTGGCGTTTGAAAAATTGGCTCTAAAATAACTTAGGCAAAATATTTACTGTTCTTTAGGTAATTATGTTTTTATTTTTACTTTCCTTGTATTCGTAATATAAAGCACAGTGTTTACCTCGAGTTAAAAACTTATTTAATCCCTCAAACTATTGGCGTCCTCGCTACGCTTGGGGACGTCTACGTCTACGTACGTCTCGGCGGGACTAGATAAGTTAATTTCACCCCTAGGGTAACAATGTATTATTTCACGAGTCTATTTATTAACACACGTTATCTATTCGTAACTAATTATCAGCTTATTAACTAATTATGTAATCAAATCTGGAAATCACCGGGGGAGACCTGTGTTCAGCATTGGACGTCCTGTTGCTGAAATGATTATGATGATGATGTAATCCAATCTTGGAGGTCGTTTATAAGCTACTTTTAGCTGTTGTATCGATTCAAAACTTTGTGAGAATGTGACATTCGGATATCAATATCCGACGCCCTCCGTAGCCGAGAAGCGAGCATACCGGACTTGTTGTCGCTATCTCTAAGGTTCCGGGTTCGATTCCCGGTCGGCCAATGTAGAAAAATAACTTTTCTATATTGTATCGGGTCTGGTTGTTGTGGTACCGTCGTTGTTTCTGATTTCTGTAACACAAGTGCTTAAGTTACTTATCATAGGATCAGAGCAATGTGATGTTGTCCAATATTTATTTATTTATTTAGTAGAATGCAATGATTTTGAACGACATTGAACGGAAATAATATTAGGGTCATACTAAACGGATGTCATACAAAAAAGATGCGTTGATTTTCGGAGACACTTTGGTTTGAAAATGTTACGATTAAAAGATTTCCTGTCGAATGACAATTGCCAATGTCCTTTGCAAGAGAAGAGTTCTCTATTTTCGAGTTTAATTTATAACTCAAAACCAATTGGCACATAACTCTTTAATATAAATGATGTTTTTTAATTTAAAAAATAATATATTAAAAATAATCAAATCAAATTAAAATGTACATGTATTTTTACAGATAAAAACGGAACCACCTTTTTTAAGTATTGGAATCATAAATTATCCATTGAAATGGATTCATTTGGAAACAAATAAATAAGTTATATTAACCAATCTGTTACTGTATTTTTTTATTTATTCTGGGAATATACATAGCTTTGACAGGTTATGAGAGATGCGCGTTAAAAAACAATCCGCGGTAAACTGACAGCGTATTTTTGAAGTATTTTAATTATAATGCGCATAATTATGAATTCGCAAGAATTTCTTGGATATTGTATATAATGCATAGGATTTTGTATGCGAACATGAAACTCTCATGCTTTGAAAATACGTCTCCTAATCCAATTGTTTGTTTCGATAGAATACGAACTATTTTTGCACCTGAACTATTAAAACTCAAATGTTGTAACAGTATTTGCTATTACTCTAACTGTAAATATGTAGTATCTATAATATTGTCGATCGTGTCATTATGTTAGGACAGTCAACAATGTAACTTCCCACCACACAATCCCCCACTTTCACCAACTTTAACTACTTGTTAAAGACCAAACAAGACAAACAACCTATTCGGAAGGCCCGAAGTTTAAATTGTTCGTAAAATTACCGTAGGGAGAGATTTATGACCTTTTTCGTTGAAAGTGTTGGACCGCGTTCCTAGAGTAAGCCAAAACATATAAATCTTCGGTTATAAAGAGGCGGTGCTTGTTAACTGGTGTCTACACATGCCGATTTAACTTTTGTCACAATAAGAGACCCATCTTGCAATTAGTGGATTTTGTATCTTCATACTATTTTCTACTACTAAGTAATGTACTTTACAATAACAGAGTGGCCCAATTAAAGTATTATCATTTGTTTTGAGAAAAGTTCCATAAGAAAACCCATTAGTTAGTTTGCTGTTAAGTGATTAGTCGCTTATTTTGAACCTTAACGAGTTGTTTGGATCGGTTCTTGAACATTATATATCGCGTTAATGGTTGCTTTTATAGCGGATAGTGCAATGAACTTGTTTATCAGGATTTACCATCACCTGGAAAGTAAGAATTGTTGATATAGCCATATTATGACCTAATAACGCTTGCCATTGAAGGTGATCTGCGTCTCATCGTCGTCTTAAAAAAAGGACCATATAGCTTCAATACTCTCATAAAACTATCTCGTACACTTGAAATAGATAAGGAAATTAATGTGTTGTCCGAAAGAGAATACAATTACTTGGTACTATCGAGCTGATCTGACAATGGAGCCAGAAGGTGGGTATAAAAATTCTTCAATTGCTACTAGTAAAATCTTCGTATACAATTTAAGGGTTTTTAAAGCAAAAGATTAAATTATTCAGTCAGCAAAAGCAGCAAGAAATTGTTTGGTGTAAATGTGGCTTATTAAAGGATTGCTAGCGAAGTGTTTATTTGCGGTGAGCTCGTTGAGAAGCTGAAAGAAGAGCTCTTGTGTGTGAGTGATTTATGAGCGTAACGTAAGTAAGAATATTCATAACGTGTTTTTTTAGGAAACTTGATATTGTTGTTGCTTATTATTTGACCGCAGAAAGGAATCTACTCGTGTAATATGGTTGGGTGAGTAGATACGAGGTTATTTTTTGTTTATATAAAATCTCTTAAGGGCTCATTCCAGCATGCTCAAATACATCGAAACTTAAATAAATACCTTAAATACACAAATCGTGACAAGTTTTTATTTACTTTCGTGGTCGTCTCATAGTAAAAGTTATTATATTAGAGAACCAAAATCAGCTCTTAAGAGGTTTTGCATAAATTTTTTTTTTGTTTTTAAGACGGGGCAATAAAGAAAGATACAAACCAAACGATGTAGCTACTGGATATAATTCTTAAGAGACTGTCCTTAAATTTGAAAATTATTTTGACCTGCTTCCAGTTTTTAAAAAAAACCTGCAAGAATATATCGAATTCACAGTATACTGTCAACTTATACAAAACCTATTTTTTTAAATTAAAATTAAACTCTACAGTTGAACTTTAAGTTAACGCCATAACTGCTGCAAAACTTAACACCTACCTCTGCCTATTTTACATTAAGCGCCTTCAGATATTCTAGTAAATACATTGAGAAAAATTTACATTATGATAAATTGACGACTTTACACAAACAGAGATAATACAGCTATGGCGGTATCGTTGAGCAGGAAAACCAAAAAAAGTACCTATTTTCCAAAATGTACAATTTATAAAAAGTTTACATAAATATGTAAATCATATATATATCATAACAAAAAAATATACAATTGCTGTCGGCAGGCAATGGGCTAGTTTCCTAAAAAAATCTAATTAGTCCGTCAGTCAGATTAACAGAAAATATTGGACAAGTATTTTTTCTTTTCTCAATCAAACAAAAAGTGATGAAGATATAGCCCGTTAAAGTTCCGCGTAACGTCACGCCTTGCGACATTTTTAGCAAGTCGTGACGTCACGTGCTCACTTCGATGCGCTTTATCTCTGTAATTTTTTGTTTGATTGACAAAAGACAAAATATGGGTCCAATATTTTTTGATAATCTAATTGACGGACTAAATAGAATAATCTTTTTTTGACTCAGGAAACAAGCCCATTGTATTTATCATTTATTTTTCTGATGCTTCTGACAAACGAGTAAGTGGATATATTCGATTACTGAATAATACCTCTGAATATTTTATGAGCGCCATATCAATCAATCGGACAGCTTCACATGAAACATTTAGGCAATAATACAAATGACTTACGTTATGGTAGAAATATTAATCGTAAAATCGGTATGATAATAGCAAATTTAGCCTTTTAATTTCTCTTTTTTATCGCTTTCTTATAAAATACACTTTTATATGTATTGAACTCATTAAAACAAATAGGCTCAACTATGAAGGTTTTACTAGTAGCCTTTATATCAGATCAATGATCCTAAATAGAGTTGTAAAGTGTCCGTCACGTTATAAATGTCTGACCAATATGACCGAGCAAATTGGACATTTTCTCAATGTGACCTGATATTTTG
The DNA here is from genome assembly GCA_963576865.1 of Anania hortulata. Classification (NCBI taxonomy): domain Eukaryota; kingdom Metazoa; phylum Arthropoda; class Insecta; order Lepidoptera; family Crambidae; genus Anania; species Anania hortulata. The sequence goes on from OY756400.1 coordinate 9,375,776, forward strand.
GACATTTATTGTCACTAAGGTCACAATCAATTCTATTGACAAACTATGAAAAAAAAAATTTGGTCACAAATAAGTGCATTATTATAAGAAAGACAGGCTTTAGTAGTAATGATCTTTAACGAAATGAAATTTCTAAATATGCTTTCTAAACGAACAAGCTAAAAAGCGTCATATCGTTACGCGCGAGTTTTTTTTAAATTCAATCCAGATCCAATTACATGTTTTATTGTATGTTTTTACTGTCAAATACTTAATATTTAAGACTAACTTTAGAGGAATTCTTTTTTCAAAATTTATACTAAAAAATATATGTGACTATCGTGACAATAAATGTCCAATGTATGTCCAGTGTACCGAGCATTTATCATAAATGACGGACGCTTATAGCATATGACCGTCAATTTACAACTCTAACCTAAATTAATGTTGTCCATTGTATTGTTACCTGCCTAACTTATTCCTTCGCGTGCCACTTACTCAGTATAGACCGGAAAATCTCTAAGAAAAATAGCTACGACTATTAAAAGCAGGTCAAATTTGACTTCAAAGATTTGATTATTTTAATGGTTAGTTACGAGTAAAACCAATACATGTGTGCTTAAAAGTTTTTAACCGTACTTTAAAAAAGGAGGAGGTTCTTAGTTCGACTGTATGTTTTTTTGTATATGATATTATTCATTGTGTATTATTTTGTAACGGCTTAAGAATATATATTTTCTAGTAACAAACTTAACTGAGGCGTAAAATTTTATCTGGGTACAATAAGTTTTACCAATGTTTTTAAAATAAACTTCCCTTTTTGAACTTAGTTTAGCACTGGTTACATAATTCACTTACCTACTTTTTATAATAGAATAATTATCGTTCTAAAATCTTATGCATAAGATTCGAATCTCAATCGAATCGAATTCGATCCGAATGGGGTGTGATGTTGCTCGCGTCCGTAGGACTTACCACCTTTTCCTAGGCCCACCCTACACGTGCCCCCCGGGTGGTGCTAAACGTGCAACAACGCCGAGCAACAGGCGGCGGTTAAATAACCTGACACTGGCACTCCACAGGCCAAGGGGAATTAAATAGCCTCAAAAAATAGCGCCCTGGGAAAGCACTATTTGTACTACTCCCACCTCTTTAAAAATGAAAATGTCGAATAATAGTGATTGTGATATGTCATGCGCTCCGGCCAACCCCCGGCGCCATCCAGTACCCGGGCTGGATGGTGTGAAATTAGCTACCGAAGACTCCACGAGGGCGGGTACCCAGGCCCCCGTGACAGTTAATGCTACTGGTCAAAGCAAAAAATATGTGCAGCAAGCCTTCCACCCAAGTCTTTTCACAAGACCGAGGTGCGCATCAGTTGGAAGCGCCTCCCCCATTGCCAACATTGAAAAAGAATTTCCAAAATTGAAAGAAAATAAGAGAGATAATTTTTTGCCTGACTGGCAAAGAGTACCAGTCAATAGGAATCCTAATAAAAAGAGGAAAATCTCAATCACGCAGTCCCCTGAAAGAATTCCAACATCAAATATGTTTTCTGGATTACCAATAACACACAAGTCTCAAGAAGATAGCCATCCTAAGGAAAAGAAGCCTAGCAAACCTCCGCCGATTATATTATACGGAATCGAAAATGTAAATAATCTCACAGAATTCTTAGAATCAGTAGCTGAAAGACCGACATTCAATTATAAAATTGTTAACAAAAACCAAATAAGAATCATAAGTGAAGACATAGATGTTTACAAAAAACTCATAACAGCGGTCAGAGAGAAAGGACTGATAGGCCACACCTTCAATAGAAAAGAGGAAAGAAACTGCAGACTTGTAATAAAAAATTTGCACCACACAACTCCACATGACGCTATCAAAGCAGCATTCGAAGAGACGGGAAACGCAGTAGTTGGTGAAATTATTAACGCCAGATACGGCCCAGATAAAAAGCCTACTTCGACATTTTTTGTTAATCTGCAACCCGGGCATAATAATAAAGCAGCAAGACAAATCAGATACATATTTCATCAAATTGTTACAATATAAGACCCAAAAAAGAGAACTGCTATAGTCCAGTGTCAAAGGTGCCAGCAGTATGGACACACGAAGAACTATTGCATGAGGCCGTTTCGTTGTGTCAAATGTGCAGAATCACACATGACCAAAAACTGTCCTAAAGCCGACCGCTCCACCCCAGCAACATGTGCCTTATGTCTTGGTCCACACCCCTCAAATTACAAAGGCTGTGAGGTGTATAAAGAGATACTGGCCAGAAAAACCCAAAAGCGTACTAACGTATTTGTGAAAAAAAGCTCTCCACACCAACTCTCTAGCACAAAACCTAATATAGAACAGACCGAAGAAACCCCAAACCCGACCAACAGTAACAGTAAATCAATAAGGAAATACAATGAAATCGTGAAAATCCACTCACTGGACAGAATTGCTGACCAACAATCTGAACAAGAAACCAGCCAACAGCTATCGAACAATAGAATTGAAGAAATATTCATAAAACAATCGGAAAAAATCGACATCATCTTACAACAAATGAGCAACATGTTAGGGCTCTTGACAACAATAGTTAACAAACTAACGCAGAGCTAAATCAAATTAAAATAGCCACTTGGAACATAAATGGCCTATCACCCAACAGAAGTGAAGTCGAGGTTCTGCTAAAAATGCACAACCTCGATATTCTACTTATTTCAGAAACACATTTCACTAACAACAGCCAAATACACATAAGGAACTACAACATGTACACGACAAACCATCCGGACGGGACTGCACATGAGGGCACAGCTATTCTAATTCGATCTTCCATTGAACATTATGAACTCCCTCAATTCAAAACAGAACACATTCAAGCTACCTCAATAAATATACAAGATCGAACTTCGAACTTTAATGTCTCGTCTGTCTACTGCCCTCCGAAGCACAGAATAACCGAGGAGCTCTTCAGCGAATTCATCAAATGTCTCGGCCCACGCTTTATAGCCGGAGGTGACTGGAACTCTAAGCACCTGCACTGGGGCTCGAGATTGATTACCACAAGAGGAAGAGAACTTAAAAAATGTGTTGACAAAAACTACTTGACAACGATAGCTACCCCAGAACCTACCCACTGGCCGTCCGACCCAAATAAGTCGCCTGACCTTCTAGACTTCTTCATAATGAAAGGGCTCTCTCGTCTCTTCTACCAGATTGACAGTTGCCTTGATGGTTCCTCAAATCACATCCCAGTAATACTATCTATTAGCCCCAATGTCTTGGATTCCCAAAGAAAACCGAGATTATATAACTCCAGAACAAATTGGAATCTGTTTCGCGCCATGATTGAGGACTCCCTACAATTACAGATTTCTCTAAAGACTGAAGATGAAATTGATAATGCAGTTCTAGCCTTTACAAGCATGGTGCAGGAATCTTGCTGGAGGAGCACAGAAGAGATCATTAAAAGGAACACGAGACAAAATTATGTACCGCACGAAATCAGAGACATGATTCTAGAAAAGAGAAGATTACGCAGAGTTTGGCACAACAGCCGCCATCCTGATGACAAGAGAGCATTGAATGGTTATACTAAATATCTAAAACAGACTCTAAAAGAAATTAAAAATGCTACAGTTGAGGCACACCTACTGTCGCTAACCGCTACTGCTAATACAAATTATTCACTCTGGCAAGCGTGCAAAAGTATGAACCAGCCAACAAATCCAAAGCCGCCTCTCCGCCTGAATGGTACCAAATGGGCAAGATCCAAACAAGATAAGGCAAATGCATTCGCTGATCACCTCGCCAAGGTATTTGTCCCAAATGAAGCTACCCCTGGATCAAATGAAGCAGATATGGACAGCATTCTTCAACAAGATTTCCAACTTGACCTACCTCTAAAAGTAGTTACACCAAGAGAGATAATGAAAACCATCAACCAAATGGAAAACAAAAAAGCTCCGGGATTTGACCTCATCGATAAAAAGGTTCTATCTGAACTGCCTCGGAAAGCAATAGTCTATCTGACAACTGTATTCAATTGTATAATCAGAAAAGGATACTTTCCTGCACTATGGAAGGTCTCGCAAGTGATCATGGTCCATAAAGCTGGGAATCCACCACATGAAGTGTCATCCTACAGACCAATAAGTCTGCTTCCAATCATCTCCAAGATCCTAGAAAAAATTATATTGCAACGACTATCGCACGCGATGAAAGAAAACTCTATAACTCCAAACCACCAATTCGGGTTTCGACCAGAGCACGCCACAATTGAACCGATACATAGAGTGTGCAAATTCATTAGTAACAGCCTTGAGCGAAAGGAATATTGTTCCTCAGCATTCCTAGACGTGCAACAGGCCTTCGATCGGGTGTGGCACAAGGGTCTTCTCTGCAAAATCAAATCGCTCTTACCTCACACATTCTATAGGATACTGGAATCCTATCTTGCGGATAGAATATTCCAAGTGAAAGAGTCTGATTGCACGTCAGGCTTCTACGACATACTAGCTGGAGTTCCACAAGGCTCAGTACTTGGCCCAGTCTTGTACACCATATTTACCGCAGATCTACCGCAAACACCTGGGGTTACCATTGTAACATATGCAGATGATACGGCAATATTAGCATCCAGCAGGAACGCAGTAGAAGCTTCGGCAACACTGCAGCAGAGTCTAGTCGAAATAAATGAATGGTTTGCCAAATGGAGAATCAAGGCAAGTGCCACCAAATCAATCCAAGTCACATTCACATTGCGAAGAGATACATGTCCTCCTGTAAACCTAGGCGGTAGAGTGCTACCTCACAGTGACTCCGTAAAGTATCTAGGCCTGCATTTAGACCGCCGATTGACCTGGCAAAAACACGTCGAGTACAAACGAAATGAGGTCAACTTCAAATACAAAGGGCTCTACTGGCTTCTGGGTAGAAATTCTAAATTGTCAATTGACAACAAGCTCCTTATTTACAAATCCTTTATTAAACCAGTCTGGACCTATGGAATTCAATTATGGGGGGCCACTTGCGTTTCCAACATAAACAAAATTCAAAGAGCACAAAACTACATCCTTAAACAAGTCAGCAATTCGCCCTGGTTTATTAGAAACTCGGAAGTACACGAACACCTAAATCTACCAACAGTAAAGGAAGAAATAAAGAGATGTGCAGGGAAGTACAAATCTAGACTGGACAACCATCCAAACCAGCTAGCTGCTCAGCTCACATTACCAGACTGCATAAATCGGCTAAAACGTCGCAGGACCCTTGAACTCGGCTGCACTGTCTGAGCCACTATATTAATATGGATGACGTTTCTTATGAGGAATGTCTCCACCCGAGAATCACCTGTCATCACATCTGCTCATAGTCAGAAAGACTGATAGCATGATAATCCTTAGAAAAAAAAAAAAAAAAAAAAAAAAAAAAAAAAGATTCGAATTTTATAATCAAATCACGAGCAATCGGAGGTTAGAAAGAAGAGAAAGAGAGACAGAGCGAGAGAAAGAGAAAGAGAGAGTAGCACATGTGCAAATATACTTATGATTTAAGTGAATTTGATCTGTAAATGTAACGAGTTAAGGTTGAAATCGATACGAAATCTATAGATATCCGGCGCTACGCTATTCACTCACACAATATCACAATAACGGAATTCGGATACGATACCTCGAATCGCCGCGTACTATATCGTGTTTTGTAAATACATAGGTTCGTTTTGGACGAATATCGGATATACGATATTGCTACGATATAGGTACCTATAGTTTCAAAAATCTGATGCAATTTATATTGCCCATTCCTACAAGGATAACCTTGTAACGACAATTCTATAAAATTTGTATGAAAATATATCGACTTCCCATACGAAATTGCCAAGCATCTGATTTAATTTGTATAGAGAGCCAAAAAAAGCATATTTTCAATTCTAGTATAATAATTTTTTTCTAAAATTAAAAATATGCAAGTAGAACTACTTACTAGGATTATAAATTGATTTTCTCAATATTTTTAATTTTAATATATACTTAATGTATTATATCATAAAAATAATTTAAATGACGGTTATTAAGTTCGGTTAGGAGACTAAGGTAAGCCAGTACTGTCAGAAGTTTTCAATAATTCAAGATTTAGGATTTAGGATAGGAAGGATTTAATAAAAAAAAATACAAGATTAAAACAAAACTTATATTAATAATACTTACCAAATAGTACACTCCAAACGGCATCACTACCACCGCCACCAACAAATCAGCCACCGCCAGACTCACTATGAAATAGTTTGTTGCAGTTTGCAAGCTTCGCTCTCTAGCGACACTCATTATAACTAACACGTTACCGAATAACGTTAATAACGGGAACACTAACAACGACAGCGCCCAAAAGTTATAACTTAGCACGTCACTAGCACATGTTCCGTTTTCAAACGTGCAATTTAAAAAAGTTCCGTTGCCTTTTTCGAAACTGTACAATTCACTGAATGAGTCGTTTAGGTCTAATATCATTCTCATGGAGTCGGTTTCATTCCTTTCGTCGGTGAACGGTCGTTGTAGGAATGTTCCGTTGGGGTCCGGTGGTCTGAGTTGGAATGCGGTTAGTTTGCTCGCGTTTTGGCATCCGTTTGAACATATGCTTTTCGGTAGGTCCATCCGAATTTCGTGTACGTGGAGATTTTCTCCATCCCCATTCATTATTCAAATTCGGGGGCGTTCTATTTGATTGGGTGGAGGCAGGTGATGTACCGCGGCGGGATCGGCGCGCTCTGCTGATCGTACCCGCCGATCATTGTGCTTTCTTGATAATCTGTAACAAAATTGAATTTTATTAAAATCATGGCCTCCAAAGGCGATGTTTTATTCATCCGATTTACATTCGGAAACCCTTTGCAGACGTGACAGAGGTATTCCGGTTTTCTTATTTGACGTTCAAACTCGTTTACTTTTTGTTACATTATGGAACTGAATAGTAAAATTTACTTTTACAAGATTTATTTGAAATGACGCAAAATCTAACTTCTAATTTAAAATCTAACTAAATATGGTGAACTTCGAAATATTTTATCATTTTACTTGTAGCGTGATTGAGTAAAAACCATACAAACTTAAAAACTTTTCTTTATTATTGCGGTATCGGTTACCAGGGTACGAAATATGATAAAAAAACACAAGCTATGTAATGATTTAGTTTTCAGACTCTTACTTCCCCACATCCAATTCTGAGGTAATCTTTCGAAATCCACCTAAGCGAGTTTAAGTAAAAATTCGAAAAATTTATTTAATTGAATAATGGCAACAGCCATACTGTTGTTGTAACAATCAAGAGAAGATTCCACCACAAAGTTCGATTCGCGGCTAAAATAAATATTTATAATAATAATAATTTATTTGCTTTTAACAATACCTTTTACATCAAACATTGATTATAAGGAAAATAATTTTACTAGTTTTTTTTTAATCTGCCTCTGGTGGGACTCGAACCCACGACCTTTCGCTATCGGGGAGACTGCTCTTCCAATAAATTGAATAATAATTGAATACATTATGTATTGATATAATAAACTAGCATTACAGTAAATGGAAAAAATAAAAAAGTTTAAATTGTTTTCATACAGTCGAGATAGTAGCTCCTAAAACCACTTTTCACTAAATTGGATTCGTTCATCCACTCTGAAAACACCTTGTTTATGCGTATAATAATTACTCTGCCCTTAGTTTAAAGTTAGTAGCAAGTTCTTGTATTACATGAGCATAATAACAGGAAGCTATTTGCTTGCACATACATGATGTTACCGTGAAAAAATTCCTTCTATAAACTTTACATGGAACCCTACTCTAATAACGCTTGCTCTACCTCCGTATCGTTAAAAATTTCATTTCGCACCACTTCCAAGAAATGATGTAGTATTTAAGAGATCCAACAACCTGACGCGACCGAGACAGGAGATTGTGAGAGACGTGTAGTGTGAAATATAACAGGGTGTGCCGTAGCTCAAGGAAAACCTTGCAACCACATATTCTATACATCATTATGAACAACTTTTGTTCTATGACATTTGCAAATTCACATGAAAATTTATCGACTTCCCATAAAAAATCACCAAACAGCCAATTGAATTTGTAGACAGACAAAAAATATGCATATTTTTAAAAGTCATAGAATTAAACTAGTTCACTACAATGTATAGAATATTTTGTTACAAGCATATCCTTGAGTTTCGGGACAATACTTAACTTAACACTTCTCTGTACCTGTGTGTAATTCACCATAAATAAATTTGATTTGATTTGTACAATGTTGGTGCTTAGAAGAAAATAATAGTACTTATTGTTTAATATAAACAGCTACTATCATTACAGCATTACATTTTAATTTCTTAAAAAATACCTACTTTAAAAAGGCATGCTCTTCCCGACCAACTCACTTAAGCCGCGACAAAGATTCGTACTACCCACGCGGCAAAACTATGCAAAATATATTGCAGAACACAAAATACATTGCAGAACAGTCGGTAGGTCAAGATATAACTATTTGTACATCTATTCTAGACAAACGGCTAAAACTCATAACGCAGCTAAGGAGTTCTCAATTATATTTTCTAAAGTATGACGCTTCAGGACGATACATCAGGAACAGGATAATTTTAATCTGGCAAATGAAAAATCTCAAAATATGAAAATAATCCCTGTAATTTCAGCCGCATATAATGGACAAGGATTCAATTACAGTGGTCCATAATGGCGCGCTGTGCCCACGACGGGCCATCAATCTGATAGCTGTCCTTTCGTTTCGCGAGCCATGAAAAATTGCGAACACATCGCCTGCTTCTACCGTCAAAATGGCATTAGCACTGACAGGTTTGATCCTACCTGTTTTATTAGGGAATATTCATTTATAATCTATAAGTAGTTCAGTAGGTATAATAGATATAAAATAAAAACAAAGTTTCTCGAAAGAACCAAAGAAACACATCTAACAGAATGGAGTAACAGTGAAGAATGCAGTCAAACAAAAAATGCAGTTAGTATAGGTACAACAGCTCGCAACCAACCACAAAACATAAACTTTTCTCAATTGATGTGTGTCGCGTCGTGTCGGACAAAGTAGAAATTCAGTTCAATTTTAAACTTTTTGAGTAGATTGATCAATAGCACAATTTAGGCGGTCTTATCGCTATTAATAATATAATGACAAATAAATAAAAATAAACTTTAGTTTTATTTTTATATGTTTTTTTTCAATATCACTTCCCAAATTCATGCAACATCTAAAAATTAATTAGTAAAACATTTGAGATATGATTTCTGTTTGATATGCTGTCTTGTTATTTAGTGTGTCATTGTGTTTTAGGTGGAGGAGTTTGCTTAAATTTAAAAAATAATTATAATTCATTTGTTTTGCCGACATTTATTTAGGTATAAACATCAGAGTTTTTTAATTTCGTAAGAGGTGTGAACTTTATTGACTTTCCGGTGTACCAAAGGAAATAAATATTTTGCCTAGCTCACCTGGGTGAACTACGCGGGTAAACCACGGGCAACAAAGGGCACCAATTTCCCCTAGTCCTTAACAACCTCTTATCTTATAGGTATTGCACCTAGTAATAGAGCACTTCGCATCCGATTTATATCTAATACCTTCTGATCTATCTTTAAATCTTTGAAGCTATCTCTTATTTCAAACGGTAAACAGAATGCAATCTAAATTGCATCTATCCGTTTGGGAGAAATAAAACGCACGGGGGCGGGAAAAAACCTTAACAGCACACACCTATCTGGTTCCAATTTCGAATTCACCCCACGTCGGCCGGTTAGAGCAAGTGCAACCGATCACCAGAATTGATCGATTAAATATTTTTGGTCGTGCTTTACGATAGAATCGCGCGATTTGTTATCCCTTCACTCATCTTTCTGTGCCAATTTGATTGATTGGCCATTCGATTGATTAATGTTTTCGTTAAATCATTCGCTGACTTAAGTACTTTTATTTATTAAAAATATATTTTTTTAAATTAAACAAACTCCTTTGCTGTGATTTGTAAAATATGTTTAGTAGTTTGGAAAAATACAGACAAATGTAGTTTCTAAACGCTCTTTTCATTTGATTTACAAGTTTGGTCTTAATAAATTCCTCTACTTCAGAGTTGAACCGAGTCTTAGCGAAGGTTTTAATCGAGCGTTCACCCCTTGCTAATTCGTTGCTCAAAATTACTCTGAAATAGTGTACTGGAAATATCGATAATTTTGATATCGATACAACAATCATTTTTATTGATTAATGAACGTACTAAAATAATATTTTCCCTTAGCTTAGGTCATGTAGTAAAAGTTCATTTAGTTTGCTCTTTGAACTAGATAAGTCATAAAATATTTCCTTGTATTTATACTTACCTATCAGTGGTAAATAAACCCCCAACCGCCAACTGCAAAGTTAGGCGGTTGTGGGTTTATTTAGTCCGGAGCGCCAGTCGTAAATAATTCTTAATTATTTATGCTTTTTCTCTTTAAAATAATTTATTATAACTTATTCAAAACGATCATTTAGGCATTTTTTTTATTTCCTGTCGACACTGTCATTTTTCATTCTATCGATAGTTTTCTTGCAACACTTCGTTGATTGCCCCTCCATTGTGCCCATAAATAGCACACACGTGCCAAGACATACACATGACATTAACAGGCTATTGCATTTTTCATGGCTTGTGATATGGCTATAAGATCCAAATGAAATTATGGAGAGCAGAAATAGGTACCTAAACAGTCAGATCCCGTAGAGCACCCACAGTGAATCAGGCAATTAGATCTTGTTTGATTTGCACAATATCTTGGGGCTAGTTGGTTCGTCATCATTGGAAGTAATAAATAATATGCAAACAATTGGTAAAAAATATTGTTTTACTTTTCTGGTTCTTTATAAAGAATTATATTATGCTTGTAGTCAAACACACACACACTTGCACACAATATAAATTACCACATTTAAATTGAATTGTATACATCGTTTTACTAGGACTGTATACCGAAGAGAGGAGTGCTCTGTTGCATGTAACACAGGTTTATCCTACCATAGGCAACAGTTGTATTTTTTGTTGTTACTCGTAATACCTACTATACTGTACTTACTGTAAGATAAATTATATTTAACTATATAACTAATCATTGTGAGCCGTGCCCTGTGGGGACGGCTGTAAAGTGCTGTGTGGGGACAGCCGTAAAGTGCCGTGTGGGGACCGTCGGCCGTAAAGTGCCGTGTGGGGACGGACGGCCGTTAAGTGTCGTGTGGGGACGGATGGCCGTAAAGTGCCGTTTGGGGACGGACGGCCGTAAAGTGCCGTGTTGGGACGGACGGCTGTAAAGTACCGTGTGGCTACGGCCGTAAAACGCCAACAAGAGGCGTGTTGTAAGAGGCGACTAATTCCTGTAGCACGAGACGGGCAGCAGCGTCTTCATGCAAAATCTTATAAAAAACTACGCTCGCCAAGCCTGCCAAGCGTGACTAGTATTGTCAATCCCCTCCCCCCCCGCTTCAACAGTGGACGTTCTATGGCTGAAATGATGAAATGATGATGAAATCATATTATAAAGAATTTCATGCATCATACCTGACGTATTAAAATTAAGATTAAACATTTTTCTACACTAAAAAACGTGATTATAATATGTTTTTCTAAATATATTTGTTTGTGCAGTGTAAGTTAAAATACTTTTTGATTATAAAAAGTTTTAATAAAATTAAACTAAATACAACATATTGTATTTATTCTGCTTTTTGCCTTGTTTAGCACACAAATAAATAAGTAAATAGTTTTGACTACATTTACATATTCAACGTAATTTAAAATCCAAAGTGACACTATCGAATCTATTTCGAATTTAAAAAGTTTTTATTCCGATTGCCTCTAATTTCATCGAACATTGTGTAGCGTTTAGTATAATATTCTCCTGATAAAAAGCATACGATTTCCCTAATTGCCTTTCGGCAATTACGTTAAATCGAATTGGAATTGTAACCAAAATCGATTTCGTTGTAGAGGCTACCTAAAAGCCGGCATTTTTTTTGTCCGAATGCGTGTGTTTTTGAGATCAGATAGGAGTTAACAACTAAAAAAAAAAACTAAATTAAATTGACCGATAAGAAATAGATAGATACTCTTCATTGCACACAATATAAAGAAGTTAGTCTATGTTTACAGAAAGATGTTCAATTCAGGCGGTCTTTTCGGTATAAGCGATCTCTGTCAGAAAACTTTAAGATAGAGGATAACTATAAAAAAAGAAGAAGAAGTAATAAGAACGAAGGGTTTTGTTTAGCATAAAATAAAAATACCAGTCTGTACACCATAGATACCAGAATGAACGAACGAATTAACATAAACATTCTATCTATGAACTTAAAAATACAAAACAATTCATAACAAATCGGGTAAATAGAAAGCACAAATGGATTACTGTTTCAATTCGCCTATATTGCAAATAAAAATTGAATTTGAAATAAATGTTATGACCTTAGATGGACTATGTAAGAAAGAACATACTTGTAACAAAATAAGGTATATCATGTTTTATACCGGTGAAATATACACCTGAAATGTGAATGTCATGGTCTTGCAAGATTCGCATCTCAAAAAGCCTCAGGAAAACACATTGCACAGCAAAAATATGCCTTTACTCTCCTTTTGCTTTTACGCACTTAGATGAAAATAAGGGTAGAAAATCCACGCAAGCAGAAAAAACAAAATACTCTGATGTTGAAAGAAAGTTACGATGGATCAGATAAGTTGACATCAACATTTTTATGCTACGATGATGTCAATGATTTGCTCCTGGGTATGTAGTAACAGTAGGTACTACTTACTATCAAAAAACATCTTCGATTTTCACACAAATACAACCCAGTAAACACACGGCAAAATTAATGAAACAAAAATTTGAACTGAAGTAAACATTTGAAGTATTATTCTAAGCATGGCATTTATGTACCAACCTACAAAAGACCTACTGAACTATTGAACTATTTGGAATTTAGAGCCAAATTGCAGTTATACATAAGTTTATTTCAGTAGAGGAAAGCTAGAGAAAATTCTGTGTTTGGAAACATTGCTTGTAAGATGGTTTGTACGGATGTTCGCGGGTGCCAAATCGTGCTAACTGTTGCCAAGCCGAAATGCACAAGAAATTCATTTTGAATAGAGCATTATAATATTTTGGATGTATTATAGAACGTAATAAATATCTTTTTCGTTTCATCAACAACATCGAAATCACGAGATATGTTTTGCACTTGTCCATACAAAATTATAATATACATGACCTTTCAATGATTTCTGTAACACAAGTACTTTGGCTACTTACCATATGTTGAACTCTATTAAAAAAAAATTAATCGAAAATAACAATCCGAGATTCTTTGTGACACATTAATTTACAGTCGAATTCTCCATACACACCTTCAACCTCAATTTCCCCTACCCATTAAGCTCAGAAATAGGACCAAAGGGTTCAGTTTAAAAATTCCGTCCTGCCTCACTTAAATATTAAAAGTCCTTACATTCTTACCTTTACCAGGATTTTACGACGTTATGTAATATCGTGGTATAAAGGTAAGTAAAGGTAAGGTAATTTAAAATCAAAACGTAAGGGTGTAAGGTAGTATACGATATACTACTTTACGCCCTTCAGTAAGTATACTTTTATACTAAAGTTGTAAGTTTTTAAGTTCGGCGTTGCAAATTTATCCATCAGTCAGTTTTGATTTATAAATTAATTATTAATATCTATTTATTAATTTTATATACATTACTCTTAATAAAATGATGCCTCTCAATCACACATAAATAATCATCATATCAGCCTATTGCAGTCCATTGCAGGACGTAAGCCTCCCCCAAAGAGCGCCAAACAGAAATAAAAATAGCTTACGTGAACTATTTTTAATTTTAAAAATCAACAATAATTGTCAGGGAAAAGTTACAAAAAATACATTTACCCGGAAAATCTCAACCGGTAGACCGCCGTATCACCACATCTGACATAATCACTGTAAATATGTACACTTTCCACAAACTTGTTACACAGCTTAAGTGACGTTTGTAGCGCAAATTATATAAATAGAGTCGGTCCGTGGAACAACGGGACTGGACAGGAGTCTAGTGTCTTGAACGAATTGAATTAAGTCTCATAGGACGCGCTCCTAATGGACGGTACGAATAAGAAGGAATTCGTATAGACGTGGACAAAAGTGCTACATAAAAATGCGGTGGACATAATATCGCAAATTAGTAAAAACGATACAAATATTTTCAGGTTGTCTGGAAGGATCACTTTTAGCGATAAGACTTTATTCAGCTAATTTTATATTTCTTGTGCTTTATTTATTTTATGTGGTAAATAATGAAGATGTATTTCTGCCTCATTTATCGGCTAACTAGTAGCTGAGTATGTCATAAAAGCATTAAGTTAATCATTTTTACATTTCCTGTTAAACACATGAAAATCCAACATGAAATAATCAACCTGATTGAAGTTTTTACTGTAATAACCACAGCTTTAATTATTTTACGTTTTAAGTAAGAGCGGAGTTTAGAGCATGTAGGAGTTTTAGTGCATTTAAATTGCTTTTAGAGTTTCTTCTATTTGAAAAAAACGTTACAATATTAGAATCGAGTAGTAATAGTTGCGGATTTGTTAAAATAAATAATCTAAGGCAAATTAAATATATATTTTTTGAATTATGCACACATTAGGTCACAATAAACCTCAACAACTATTAATCTAAAAACAATCCTTTGTATTTGTAAAAGGCGTTAATATCAATCATTTTATCGTTAAATGTCAAACAATAACAATATAATCGTATGTTTCTTAAACGTAAACCTAATTTGGATATCAATCTAAGTATCGTTTTATTTTAATCCAAAGAGACTAAGAATTTAAATTTCTTAGTTTTGATTTATAAATTTTACTTTCAATTGAAATCAAGCGAAGAACGATATCAGATTAAAGTTCAAAGACGAGACAAAAATTAAATCAAAGTTATAAATCGAATAATATCTCGCAGTTCAGAAAGTGATTTTACTCGAATCGTCTCAAGATTATACATTTTAATCAGAGATCACTTAAATATTCGTCTTGACACTTTACCCGGTGATTGTACTTACAATTGTACGTAGACACTTTGACACCGTAGGCTATGAATAAATACTTAGGTTTCTATTGGTCTGACTGAAATCTGTGTTGATTAAACTAGTTTGTTAATTGTAGTTTAACGTTCCTGTCCCCCTAGCATCAGCACCAAAATACGATATGATATAGAGATTTATCGACACCTACTGTTTTTTTTTAAAAATGATAGATGTAGCCTTTATGTTAAATTCTTATCGAAACAAGTCACCGGCATGGCGATTTAACATGGTGGCTATATCTATCATATTTTAACAGTTGGCGTCGATAAATCGTTACATCATATCGTGCTTTGGTGGTCATGCTAGGGGGCTGTATGTATAATTAAATAAGCACTAGACAACAACCAACTGTCATGGTCTCTAAGTAACGAATCTCCATCCTTGTGACCAAACAGTGATTTTTGTTAGGGGTGTTTCCTACCGCCCGAAAACCGGAGCCAATTAAGAAATGTTTGTTTTTTAAATTGACTCAAGAACTGAGACTAGACACAGTGAACCTACGACTTTTGTTCAAGGTTGCTATGAGCTGCTCTTGATCGTATTTAGTTGCTAAGCATCACACAAACCTTATTTTTATTACAATGTACTTAATGGGATAATTTTATTCTTTTGCGCGTGTTAGTTCATACCTTTGTACTAATAACAATAGACAGTTAATCTACAAATGGTGGGTTGCAGACATACGCACTTTAAATGTTTGCTATTT
Organism: Anania hortulata; assembly: GCA_963576865.1. Classification (NCBI taxonomy): domain Eukaryota; kingdom Metazoa; phylum Arthropoda; class Insecta; order Lepidoptera; family Crambidae; genus Anania; species Anania hortulata. The sequence continues at coordinate 9,391,645 of OY756400.1, forward strand.
GAATAAACACTACTAAGTTGCCACCAAATTTGCATACTCACAGAACTTACTTAGTTACTAGAAACAAAACATTTAAAAAAAACGCGACTTTTCCTTATTTATCCTAATTTATTGTTTACTTGCTGTCCCGGGAAACCTTGTTCAGACAATCGGCTGTCAAAGGACATAAATAAATAAAAAAACACTGTGGTCGACACTGTATATTTTATATTTTTGCACCGGCAGTAGTAATCTATATACATATATAAAAGAAAGTCAGGTTAGTTACACCATTTATAAGTCGAGAACGGCTGGACTGATTTTTATGATCTTTGCTTTGTTGAATCGTCTTCGTCTCCGCCCCAAATAGCAGAATAACTATAAAAACACGGGAAAATTCACAAAAAAAAAAATGCATGAAGGGCGGTACGAAATTCGCCGGGACAGCTAGTTCCTATATAAATTGCACGTTCAGTTTTTCCAGAATTTAAAAATTTTTCGACAAACATCAATTTTTTTTTCATATAAAACTTGTTCTAATCATTACGAATAAAACGAAAAAAAAACTGCCAAATTGGTCGAGCCGTAGCGGAGCGTAGTGTCATTCCTTTCTGTGGTCGAGCCGTTCTCAGGTAATGCTCGGTGACCGTCATACATGTGGAAATTGATTTTCACTTAATTAGTTTATTTTTAAATTTAATCATTGCATCAAACATTACTTAGATGCGTAATATTTTTTAAATTTTCACCTCTCATAGTTTATATTTAAAAATCGAAATTGCTACAAAAATATACGAAGATAGTTTTTGCAACGGTTTTGGTGTTAAGGGGACTTTTCGTTTTTGAGTAGGTAGTGTATTTTTAGATTTAGGATAAGTTGGTTTATTAAAGTGTTGTTTTCCATTGTTATGTTTTTCACTGTTTTATTTAAATATAATTATGAAAACCTAAGGAAACCGGAAAGTTTCCATGAAAATATAATTTGTTTATTTATACGAAAAATTAACTTACCATGAAATAAAAAAAACATGTTTAATAATTGATGACTCTATTTACATTGCTTCCTCATGTATCGTATCCTTCGTGGAATGTTTATTATGTTATGTTTATCCGATTTTATTTTTACTAAATAAATTCGTTTCCGAGAAGTTATGAAATAGTTGTCCTCCCAGCTACGTAAGAGGAAACGAGGATCTTGTTACTTTTATGTTATTGGAAATGTTACTGTAAAAACAAATTACAGAATCGTTTCATCTGCAACGGTTACATTTTTGGTAAGTATCGAGTTACTTTCATTTTTGACTTTTCATTACAACATCGGTGTAGGTGTAATCAATTCAAGTAAGGAAATCTGACCATCTTAGTATCATTAATTTGTAATAAGTCAATGCACAACAATCAATCTCGTTTAGCCTAGAAAAAATACCTTACATATCCTACCCCCTCGCGAAAAGCAGGACTCAATGGTCAGAAAACAGTAATAGCTAATGTTTCTCGGCACGTCACGCCAACTTTATATCGCTGAGGCATGAAAACCCGTATGCACGACTTCCATGTAATACCTAGGTAAAGCTAAGCTACGCCAGGCATCCATAACCACTCCTGTCACAGCCAATGCCAGCCCAAATTGGTAACGTCACAGGCGTTAAGTCACCAGTGTTTATTTTTACAAAGCTTAACGAACACTGTGAAGGATTTATGGTAGTTAGCGAAATAGACTGACGAAGCTGCACATTAACATTTATGAAAAAATATTATTGCATTATCTGGAAATATATCTTTTTTCCAAAATGAAGAAGTGCAACTGTGTTTTTTTAATCATAAAGCTCTATATTTTATTTTAATAAAAAATAACTAGATAGAGCCTTTCTTGCAATACGCACATGGATTTAATTCATAAAATTTCTATGGCAATGAAAATACTGTTAGTTACGAAGCAACTCATGACGACATCATTGAATATACAAGTATAATAAGTCAGTTTTTCGATAAATATTTTTTTTCGTTTCATTTAAAATTTCCTCTCTCCACACAGAAACACACACACACACATAGTGTATAATGTTTATGACTATAAATTAAATATACGATCACATGGTATTGATAAATTTCTCGAAAATTGATACAAAATCCCTACAACAATCATTCTTATTTCATCGTTGCGTCAATCCAGGAGGACATTATGGCCTTAGTCGGACCCTACGTCCTTTGTTTATCTTTGTCTCTGGAACAAAACACACACTCGGTTGTACATCAATCAGTGAGAGATAACATGCGGATGTACGAGTTAGGGCAGGCTTACACTTACGGTTGACGTCGCATCGTCGTTACAATATGGGTCCTTACTGTCATTAATCTACATAATGTGGCCTAGACCTACAACTTCATGAACTCATAGTGCTGTTTCAAAGAAAATCTATAGTTCCTTATAGTGATAATAAGACAACGTTAAACTACCTATTAGGACTTAAAGTGTTATTTTGGGACGTGTATACGGGCTCTCTTCCGGGTACATGCACGGAAGAGGGCCTTTTTATTAATTTAATTAAAAAAAGAACTATCATTATTTAGTACCACAGTGTTCATTAATGTTTACTAGCACCATGCTAATAAAACAACTATGAAATATGTTTGACTTCAAAAGTAGGCTATTTATTATTAACAAGATAAGAGAGTAGGGTAAGGTGGGGTAAGAATGTCACTAGGCTGAGATCATGGAGCACATAGAGCAGAAACGTTATTTATTTTGTTCCACAAAAAATCGTTATTTAATCTGTGACTATACTGTTTTAGTATGGGCGAGAGTTGACAGGACTTGTCAGTTCATACTAAATATGACTAAATATAAATCATTAAAGTTTTTCGGAATAAGATTCATGTTCTGTACTGGTTGCTCTATAGGGTAAGTGCTCGATGGTTGGGACTATCACTTTTAAATGTTTTGAGTAATAGGAACGGCTTTAATAATTAACTAAGTCGACACTTAAACATGAATGTCGCTACTACTGGTTACGAATTTTGTACTAAAGAACGAACACGTACTAAACTACTCAACCATATTACCACCAAAAGACACGTGTAGCGAAAGAAAGTTATAGCAAACAAAATTTACGATTGTCATTTAGTAACTCCATTAATTGTGCGTTTTTTTCTATCTTCGATTTCTACTGTCTGTGGGTAAAGTACTCATATTATCAGGCACCCCACCTCTTAAAGCCATTTTTTATTCGCCACCTTAGAGCCTGCAATATCAAGCTTACCTAAGTTTGACAAATGTGTATAGCAAATATGACAAATGTGATAATCTATAAGGAAATAACACTTAATTAATTTTGCAATATTTGTTTACGCAATTGATGTACTTAACTAATACGAAGTGATCCTGATTGGAAACCTTGGCACCATGGTTGGCTTCGTTTCAACTGCTAATTTATAGCATGCTAGTTGGCTAACATTGTGAACCTAATAAGGCAACAAATCACTTAAACCTAAGCCTAGCCTTAGACTAATAACATTTTTTTTCTTCTGTATTTTTTTTAAAATGAACTAACTGGCTTTGAGTTTTATAGCAATATGAAGACATTTTCATAACCGCGCAAAGATAGAAGACTAGTTCAGTTTGCCAAAATGTCCGTCAAACGGAAAATGTAAAATGAATTCCCGCGATAAATTAAAATCGAATTTCATAACAATTTACAGTAGTACAGTTGATCCTTACAATTATCCTTAAAAAATAAATAGTAGCCATTGAAGAGTTACACTATCAACGTACGTATACGTACAAAGTTTTAAATCGATACGTTAACGTAAATAGGAACAGTTACTTCGTTTAACCTACTTCCAACTAGTTAGTTACAAGTGAATCTAATTAAAGTGTTTCAATAAAAAGCGATTTGTCGGAAAAAATGTAGCAGGTCTGTAGTTGCCCTTATAATGAAACCTCACCCTGTGGTTTATTGGAAATTGCGCTAATAACATCCCTAATAACAGGCCTGTGTTTTGGCATAATGTTTAGTAATCTGTTAGGCGGATAATGCTTGCTCGCATCTGTTTTTATCGCATGTGTTAACCATTTATTAATAGTATTTCTAAACAACGCTGCATTAAAAGTCTACTTTACTTGAATGTATAATAATATTCTAAATTGCTAATCCATGCTTCCATACTTATCTACTAATTAATAGTTTACCTATACATTATATATCCATACTGATATTATAAATGCGAAAGTAACTCTGTCTGTTACGTTTTCACACCAAAACCGCTGAGGACATAGGCTTTTTTTTGTTGTTGTGAAACTGAACCGATTTTGATGAAATTTAGCACAAAAAATCTTGAACCCTAGGGAAGGACATAGGCTACTATTTTTAACCGACTTCAAAAAAAGGAGGAGGTTCTCAATTCGGTTGTATGTTTTTTTTTTAATATTTGTTACCTCAGAACTCCGCCATTAATGAACTGATTCGAAAAATTCATTTGTCAATTGAAAGGGTATACCTCCAGATTAGTCCCATTTTTTTCAAAATTCAATTCTGATGATGGGATCCATGAGGAATTGAGGGAACTCCTAAAATATTATAGGTATACATATAGCGATTTTAGTATAGTTAACAACAAGTCAAGCATTTGCATTCAGAAAGTATCATTTGCTGAGGTGGAACTGATGACGGAGACCATAGTTCCCACAATAGTCTTCCGCGATAAGATATTTTCATTAAGACAGTTAAGCCAGTACTATTAGGTATTCTGTGGTTAAGCCTTGCCATAGTCGACAAATCAAATTTTAATGAATGATTCTGGTAAGAATGATCCATCAAACTGATCTGATGAAGAAGGCGGAAGGTAAACACCGGAACTCAGTGATAAAACAATGTATCATAGCCGTGTTTGGACTTATTTGAATCGTCATGAGAAGCAATTTAGCTATAATTACGTCATTTAGAATGTAAAAAAACACTAAAAAACAGACAAATAAAATAATTTTTATCCACCTTCTAAGGGAGTAAAATAGGGGTGACATACCGTATTCCACACGGGCGAAGCACAACTAGTAGAAATATAAAATTCGAATAGGACTACATTAATGTAGCAGTCTGTTTTAATTAAGAGCGAACTCAGTGATTTCTGTGAATTACTTATTTCTGTCACAATTGCTTTGACACAATTGAGAGTGAGAGTTGTAAGTGGAATCTTGAATGTTAATAATAATAGTTGCTTGCAACTAAAATAATAATATAACTTAGTAATTTTATTTCTACGGTTTCACGGTGCTCGATGCATGCTAACTTAAATTGTTAGTCTTAAAATAAACACTATATAAAATATTTAAGTAAGATACAGAAGTTGACAACATCACTATACTTATTACTTAATACTTACTTTAACTGATCAAGTATACGTAAACGAGACACAACAGAAATTAAATTGTTATGCGGTCTCATAAAACCGCTTGGATGTTAACGGGTTAAAATAAATGTACAACTATCAGTCAGTTTTAGAGCCTCGTGCTCAACAGATCGATTTCTAATTTTCAAGGGCCAAGATGGAATATTTAGAGGTTAGTATTGGTTTTTGTTCAGAGTAAATTCATGTTCATTCATTAATGTGTCAAAATAAATGACTTGGGCAAGAAAGTACTCGCAAAACATGTCCACATTCTATCACTTCTAAATGTGTCCGCTGGCAATGTATTCCAGCCATTATTCAGTGTTTATAGTTTGTTTACGACTGAGTGACACTACTTCGGAGACTAGTAAGATCGTTTCTTTTATTAGGGGATATAAGTAAACATGGATAGAGATATATATATATAGCCCTTAGATATGTTTTGCCTATTACATTATGGGATAGTAATATCAGGGTAGGGTTTGGCCATTAGAGAAGACCGAAGTTTGGTGACCAGACCACTCTACGTCACTCTACTCACTCTAGATTTAAACGACAAGAGTGCATGGACTTAACCTGCCTTAACATGTCTAGTAACTGTATTTCCTGTAAAATAAGGCTGACAAAGGTGACTGAGTTTGTTGAGCTGTTTCTTCTCATCACCAGCCAATATGTAGTCCCGAAGCGGTGGTAGGACTAAGCTATATTTTGGGACGTGTATAAGTGCCCGGAAGAGGGCCTATGTACAAAATAAATGAGTATAAATAAGTATACTCTGGGCGTCAGAGAGCTATTGGTGCTATGGCCCGTCGCAAGTTCTAAACTCGCGCGATATGGAGGTGCTTGTAGCATAGCGGAGGTAGCGCTTTATCGAAGTTAACCCACCTAGGTCGCGGTGGTGAGTGGATAGATAACCATTACAACCACATTTAACGTCATTTATCAGAAGCGTCTTCGTTTTTCAGAAGGTTGGAAAGAAAGTAAAAGTTGGTCCGGGGTTTTATATAGCTTGATGCACTGGCACTAAGCCATTGAGCCGTAAAGGCCCCTGACTAGACTTCACGACTGCGTGAAGTCAGGGGCTTTACGTGACCTGCAGTGGGATGTATACTTTAATTTATTTTACTTTAGTAAGAAGTGATACCTACCTGTAGGGTACGTCGTCCCCGTCATCATCTCGCGACCCATACGAGTATCGCGCACGAACTAGTCGAGCTTCATTATACATATGTAAAATAAAGGCGAGGGAAATAGACTACAACATTAATAGATTAAAATTAAAATTAAAAAAATAAAACGAAACGCCTGTTTAAAATCAAAATATAGTAACTAGCGTTATTACAATGCGCAAACTAGCAACGTCGCTTTTCTGTAATTAAAAAAAAAATTAAACATTTTTATTTTATAAAGTTTTTTTTTGTATGTTGACGCTGTGATGGACGCTTTAGTATTATGGGTTGACGGGATCGCCCTTCGTTACTTAATATACTGTTTAAAAGGCACGCGACATAAAGCACAACGTTTATAAATTCGTCTTTAATTTTTGTCATAAAGTTTTAAATGAATAAATACCAAAGTAACATCTTGATGAGGACCTACTGGTACTGGTATGGTATATACATAAATCTTCTTCGTGCCGAAACTTATGAAAGTAGACTACAGTCGATGTCATTTGAATACGGCTCATTAAAATATTTCATTCACACCCAATACGCATAAACGTCCGTTTCAATTTATTGAGTTTATTCTGAAAGAAACTTGAAAAATTTGGGAGAACTCTATTAATAATCCATCGGGATGCCATAAAAATCTCAAACAGGAAGCGATACTGCTAATAGGAGTTTTGATATGGAAGTTCTTTTAGCCCTCTGAGGCCTATAATGTCGCACGAGAAACTTAAGTGAAGGGACATATATATTAATATATCCCCAGGAGAGTGTTTCATAAAAGATAGTTGAATTTCTTTCTTTTGTAAATAAGGAAAAGGAAAAACTAATGTAAAAAATAAGAACCTACCAAACTCGACCACGTTACCTTATTAACATTTTGTAATACATACTATCTGTGGATAGTTAACCCCATCCTTGACGTCCCATTTGAGCCCCATCGTTTGTCATTTTATAGTCTACTGACTAACTGAATTGAAATTACTATAATAATAATTATTGGAACGATAGGATGAGAGAAATGTATGACTTAAAACTTCGTATTAAAAAAATGCATTATTAATATTTAAAAACGTGTTAAACGAAACATGTTGAGTCATATTTGAGGATATAGTCACAGTAATGGATAGGTATACTGTAATATAGTTGTGAGAATATTTTTTTTTAACAAAAAACTTTTTTGCTTAAGAAGTTGGCCGAGATGTCTGTATGGGCAAGGCAAAACTATTTTTTACCGACTTCAAAAGAGGAGGAGATTCTTAATTTCTGAATCTGAATCTTTTTTTATTTTAATCAATTTCAACCCATGTTTTTTTGCCAAACTTGTTCAATTTCAAGAAAACAAACTTAATTATCCTTAAATATGTTACAACTTATAAAAAAAAATTAAGTTATATTTCTTCATTTTAGATCGGTGTTCTTAACATTTTGTGTTGAATGTATTCTTAATATTGTGAATATTTACATGTTTATATATTTAAATAACAAACTCCTATTTTTTTAATTTAAAATTGTTATTGAAGATGCAGTAATGTTAATATTTTATGTGTAAATAAAATTTCAGCCTAGGTTACGAATTTCAATTTTCGTTTGTCTCCAATTTCACATGCTATGAACTTATCCAACTTCGTTCGTATTCATTTAACTTCGTGTTCAAAGTATGACCACAATACAAAAACGGTAACAGTAGGTGAGCTTACAGATATGTAGAATAGTGTTTACTATTTTGACTGTTAAATAATTGATGTTTATAATTGTCAACATTTTTTTTAGTTAAATCAACATTAAAAAAAAGTAAACAAAGCAGCTGTCATTTTGTTTAGGTTTGTCTCTTTCACTTATTGATTGCCTACTAATAGAGAAATGCGTTTTAATTACAAAGTTAGTTCAAAATACAATGCAATTTATAATAAACATCCTAACACAAAAACTACCAATATATCCTATTTAATTAAAGTTTAATGACAGCGCTTTGTTTAAATAATTTTTTTTTCCATCTTGGCCCGAGTTTCAGTAGGGTAAAACCACACATCATTGTCGACTGTATCAAATAATGGACTTAAGTAAACTGTACCTATTTAACTGTAACTGTACTTATTTTACCTGCACGTTGTGCTCAGCAATTACGTATAGATCATTAAAAAAAGAGTATTGTAGGTTTAAAGCAGAGTTTTTCGCATCTACATACGTCTAGGCGAAAGCTGCGGATTTTTTAAAGACAGTTCACCAGACCGGGAAGCGCCAGGATATTTGTGTATTTTTATTTTTTTTATTTGGATTACCAGCTTACATGCTAGATACATTTATCCGGGTTACAAACTTAATGCATAGCTAATTATAGGTAGACACGTTATGCAATTTATGGCGTAAGACAAAATAATTAGACTAGACAAATTATATAAATTAAATGCATGATATATTTTTTTAAATTATAAAAACTAAATCCTTTTGTTCCACTATCTCCTTTAATTTTTTTTAAATAGATAGACAAACTGTCTGCATGTATATCTACAAAACTACTAAATCTATTATAGAGCTTACAAATCCTAATACGAGTATAGGTGAGTTCGCGCCAAATTTAGTTTTCCGAACAGGCTGGCAAAGTGGCATCTGGATATATGGTATCGGGGGTATTTATAAGGTCTAAACTCTAAATTTTACTTGACTAAGTAAACTCGAGCAATCAATTTTGCACCGTAGAAAAACAACGTCCATGTGAAATCCATGTGCTCCAATGCTCCAGTCATGTTCTTTAAGAAGATTTTTTAGCCATTCCCTTAGAGTATGCCAAATGATTTAAAAACTTTTTTTGTACTCGCTGAATTCACAGGGAGTGAGTTGAAAAGTGTGGTCTCCACACCACACTGCAATATTCCAAAATGCTACGCTAAGATTTGCGTATAAACATGGGTCACTTTGTGCCAAGTAAACCTACTGTTTGTATCTTCTGCTATGGTATGTTCTGAATCTGAGAGATTAGATTTTAGGATAATCCTAAACGATTTTTTCAATCCTTCAAGACTTGTAATTGATATTGCGACTCTCAATTGGATTACATTGATTGGATTTGTATTGTTGAATGGGAAGAAATGTCTTACATGTTTTGTTAACTAATTTGTGTCTTTAAAGGTTTGTTGTGGGATTTTTCCAAATAATGACCTTAGATTCAATCAAAAGGCACTTTAATTTATCAGACCCTTGGGTAAAGATTGATCTAGTTACTATGAAATTAAATATAACAGATAGACTGTTGTGTTTTTAAGTATTTCGTTAACAGAAACCACAAATTGGTATGTATTTTATGTAGAAAGCAATTTCTTTTTGTTTGTTTCGCTTTCACGGCTCAGATACTCGTAATACTGATCTCAATGGAATCGTGTATGCGTAAGGATCTGTACTGTTTTGCAAAAAGGAAAATATATTTTTTCCGTAGAGTTCATAATAACTAAGTAATCTGACTTGCAATAATTTTACAGCGTCACTGAATGGTAGGGCCAAAATGGCCAATACTGTTTAAGAAATAAATAAAATAAAATAAAATAAAATGTGTCCACAATTATTTAAACAAATTATGAAGAATAAGAGAAGAACATGCATAAAAAATAAAAAACTTAATAATAAGACAAAAGTGTAATGTATAATAGTGTAAGTGTAATATAATAAGAATTTTTAAAAGATATCGAATCTTCAAAAAATCTCTAAGTTATGCTAAAAACATTAAACTGACGGAACAACATTTCATCGTTAAATCTATTACCTCATTTTTAATCAAGTTCAATATGAATGATTTCAAAGAAAATCAATTCATAAATATTAATAATGTGGTATGTTTTCAGGGATACCTATAGTAGCAGCTGCGCATTGTTTCTCAAAACTAAATAAGATACCAAAATAAAAAAATAAAACAAACAAAATATCTAAACTCGCCGCGGCTATTTTGAAATAATTTAATATTAGTATAAATAAGTACTTTGTTTTTACTTTTTAGAGATTCTCATTTTGATATATTTTTCTTTTCAAATCCAATTATTTACTTATTTTGTTCTTGGGGGGTCTGGATAGCTGGAGTTGGTCTGTTTTGAAGAGTCGTTCACGATTTCGGATCACGTAGTCCGCAAACAGATGGCTCGTGCTGTATTCCGTTGTAGCAGTTCAATTGTTTACGGTTATTTGAACCCCTTTTAAAATATTCAAGTAGCGTTAGCAGTTCCAAATTTGAACTCTTCGGAAACAGTTGTTGTCAAACATTTGGCACCACATGGCCTTCAACATATTAGTTGGTTCAATACCGCTGATTCCAATTCAGTGGTATTGAACCAACTAATATGTTATGTTATGTTCAATACGACCAAATTAAAAGAAAATAATGTAAGTATCGAGCTGCTAATATTCTACAATATAAAATGAGTAAACATTCACTAATCACTTGAAACAAAAATCTAAGTAACGTATGTTTTTTTTGTTATGTTATGATTATATCGTAACGTAAAATACTTTTGACATATAAAAAAACAAATTAGACAACATCACATACTAACTTTTTTCTACAAGTTTTTTTTAATATCACTTGCAATCTACGTCATTTGACTGGCCATCATCACCCAATGTCTTGGTTCGAGACGGTGAAAACACGTGAGTCACTTGCAGGTGTGGAGTGTGTTTCCCAGCAAACACACCTGTAATAAAATAATTTGCTGTCGAGAATTGTGCTGAGATTTTTTATGATAAAGCGTGAAGCGCGCGTAGCAGATTCTTTACCCAAACCTACTGGGGGCGTTTTTAAATAAAGGTGACATTAGGCACTTTCCGTTTACTGGTAGGTTCCGAGTAAAAATCTAACGTCTATTTGCAAAGTTTTAGAACTGAAGGTTGAGATTATACAGCATTAAAGAGAATATTGCTTAAAGCTTTCCTGTCACCCAAAAAGTTGTCTTATCTTTTAAAGGAAAAAGCCCGTTTTCCATTGCTTTAAATTTATCTGGTGGCTTCAGAACATTTCGCGAAGGGTTTTTTGGCACATATCCTGTAGTTTCCGTTTTGTTATTGCTTATTCGTTCTGACGGCAATTCGGATAAGTTCTCAATTATATTATTGTTCTGTGATTTGTGAAGTTCAATGAACTTGTGACTTGCGCCCTTTTAAAATGGGTTGATTTGTAAATAGGTACAATTGTAAACTATTTAAATAAAGTAAAATTATCAAATACACGTATTTATTGAAATCACAAACTCGAGTCTAGGAAAAAACCTAACATGTTGAGTCTTACCTTGGAATGAAATCAAGGACCTTTAAGCCTGGCCTATTCAAACAACAAGGGTCATGGCCTTGTTGTTTTTGTTACATTGAATGGCTGTCCTTGTTAATAACTGTATATTGTGGAGCGAGTTTTTTCAGAAGGAGCCTATGCTATCGAACCTTGGATGGCTACATTTTTGCACGACTACCAAAACAGACGTATAAAGGTATAGTATGTACATATGTGCTGTGTGGAGACGGCCGTAAAGAATACATTTCCCCACCACCAACAGGAGGCGTGTCGTAAGAGGCGACTAATTCCTGTAGCACGAGACGGGCAGCAGCGTCTGCGAGTGAAATATTCTAAAAAATTGAGCTCACCAACCCGCCTGCCAAGCGTGGCGAGTATTGGCAATCCTCCCTTTTCGGGGAGGCCTATGTTCAGCAGTGGGTGTCCTACGGCTGAAATGATGATGATGTACAGACAACAGCTCATCAACCTAACACAAAACGTCAAATTTTCTCAATTGATATTGTTCTCTACGTGTGCGTACTTTAAGTTCAAAAGTTGAAAAGCGGTTCAATGACCATTAACTTTTTAGGTAGATTGACCTGCTGTTGTCTGTTATGTACAATAAGTACTCAGGGTTCATGTATGTTTTTTTGTTTCTTTATTCCACCCTTACTTTTGAAACTGTGTGGTGCCTGTAAAGCTTAAATGATTTACAAGTATGGGGTATATTTAGAATCCGCATAATCATTCCTAGTGACATAGGAAACCTAAAAAAGTGTGCGCGATGTCGTTGATTTTTCTTATTGGAAAATTCGACTAATCCTTGAAAAAAAAAACTAGACAAGTGCGATTCGGACTCGCCCACCAAGGGTTCTGTACAAACTTATAGGTACATATTATAAATAGTTCAGGAATCTCGCAGGTTAATTACAAAAAACAAAATTTTGTTCAGATGTATTGTTTTCAGAATTTTCCTTGTACTTGTAGTAGGTATATGACGATATATATTACTTGCCAAATTTCATAGTTCTAGGTCAACGGAGGATACCCTATTTTTGATTGCCTTGAGAGTGTCGAAATATACGTTTTTTTGCGGCATAAACAGCCGTATCTTTTTTTACGTTAACTTAGAAGTTTGATTTTTTTACAACAGCAAGGGACCGTTAACCTAAGTGTATAGATTTAATTTCAACTCGCTACTTTCACGGGTTCCCGAGATAAAGGGTCTTGACAGACAGACAGACGGACAACAAAGTGATCCTCTGAGGTTTTTTGTTTTTTTCCTTTTGAGGTACGGAACCCTAAAAACGAAGGTAAGCAGACAGAACTTGGCCTACATAAAGTCGCTAGCTAGAATAGAAGCTATTATAAGCAACATTGGCGGCTCCCAGTTATGGGTACCAAAAGCAATCCTGTCTTGAATTAAAAAAAAACGTGAATAATTCGTAAACAGGCTTATTTTATTATGCAAACTGATTGATTATTACCAATAAAAGGAATTACTGGTAAAAAGGATAGTGGTTGCAAAAGGCAATAATGGAATCTCTTACAATTCACAGAAATAGTTGGTAAAAAGAAAAAAGGTAAGCGAAGGTAATAAATTGGCCACATTACTGAGGTTTTGCGTTGGCCGGTTCCTTTGCTATGCGAATTTGTTCTCGTGATTCGGTTCTGATTGCACTATATGTTAGGGATTCTTATTCTTTCGAATATTCTCTGAGGCTACTTGCCGTAATGGGTAAGAAAATGAAAAGGATTTTCGCTTAAATAGGAGGAGATCAAAACTTAGTTTCCTCCAGGGGCGGGAGGGAGACAGATTATGAACACAGGTGTCCGTATAAAACTTTTAAAAAGAGGATATAGTACAAAGGCCAGGGACTATGTGGATCCATCACGTGACTTGTTAACTGCCTATCAGTATTAAATCGTGGCAAAATTAGCGGAAAACACGATCTACTACTGAAACTATAGAATGAGTATGTAGTGTTTATTTAAGGTGCAGGGTAAGGAGTAACGTAAAAGAGGTGTTTTTGGACAAGTTTTCTGACGAAAATACTGGATACAGAATGTGGTAATTAATATATCATGTAACTTATATGTTGAAGTTTTTCCTGTTGTATCTAAATACTTAGTTATTATTTGTTATAAACAATAAATATATTTCAAAGTACCGCAAATGTCGCGAGCTTGTACAGATTTATATTTTAAACGACGTTTTTGTTTAGCTTTAAAGTTTGTTTAGTTATTTATAACATTTGTGCCTTTAGGATGAAGTTTTTTTTTCAAATAGTCAACCAATTAAGAATTATAAGGATTTTTAATGGATTTTACTCTTAGCGCCTACTTTTCCATGAGCGGATATTTTGCTCGCAATGATATTTATAGATATTTGCACAGGAGCGCAACAGATGGATGTTTAGTCTGCAAAAAGAATTTTTATTATCTTAGGCACGTAATAGAAGTAGCATTAGTCAACGCTTAATAACAACGTACCTAAAGCTATTCTAAATGATAATAATATCACGACTAATAAAGTTATATGGGGAAATAGAAATGATAAACAAATATTTTTGTATACAAAATTATGTAATGAATACCTTAAAAAATGTGACCAAAGTTACTTTTGTATAAACTGTAGTGGTGTACCATGCAGTAACCAGGATCACTATAGCATAATAGACAAAATATACGTAGATATTGTTAACTGTATGTCTAACTCGGCAAAGATATCACACCCATCTTATAGCACGACAACAAAAAATAATAAATTAAAAAAACAGGTTGTTGGTTGGAACTACCATATTAAGGACCTACACACTGAAGCAAGGCACAGTTATCAGCTGTGGTTACTGCATGGTAGACCGAAACAAGGAGTCGTATATGAAAGTATGAGTAAATCAAGAAAAATGTTTAAAAACAAAATTAAGTGGTGTCAAAACAATGAAACACAATTAAAAATGGATATTATTGCCAAGCAAAGGTCAAATGGCGACTTTAAAAGTTTTTGGAAGTCCACGAATAAGTTGTCTTTTAAGCCAACATTACCAGTAACTGTAAATAATAGTCAGGACTCCAGTGAAATCGCTGAGATGTTTGCGCAACAATTTCAAGTAGGTAACGGTCTCGGGGGCGGCTTGCATCGCGATGACTCACCGCGCGCAGCGCCCCGAGTCTGCGAATCCCTGCCTAACGCTTCACTAAACATTACAGCAGATGGGTTGTTTCAATGTCTAAAAAGTATGAAACGAGGAAAGTCACCTGGCCACGACGGTTTGAGTGTGGAACATGTTCTGTTCGGTGGACTATTATTACACGAAACGCTTTCAAAATTTTATAACCTATGTTTGTCGCACTGCTACTTGCCAAAGGACTTGATGAGGACCTTGGTAGTGCCTATTCCTAAAGTCGGGTCAGGTGACTCATCTAATCCTAAAAACTATCGTCCTATTTCTTTGGCAACTATCTTATCGAAGGTCTTGGAGAGGCTGTTACATCCGGAGTTACTTAAACATATCAACATAAGTGACTCCCAATTTGGCTTTCGCGCCGAGTCATCGACCGATATGGCAATCTTTGCACTGAAAAACACCGTAAAATACTACTTATCTAGAAACACAAGTGTTTATGCTTGTTTTCTTGATCTTAGCCGGGCTTTTGATGGCATAGATTATAACGTACTGTGGTCAAAGATGGAAGGGGCCGGTGTTCCGTGCGATATCTTGGGCCTTTTTAAATACTGGTATGGGAGTCAGACCAATGCTGTAAGATGGGCTAATAACTTATCAAATGAATACAAACTTAAGTGTGGCGTGAGGCAGGGAGGGCTGACCTCTCCAACTCTGTTTAATCTTTATATAGATGGCTTAATAGGGGAACTCAACAGGTCAGGTGTTGGCTGTCACATGCAAAATAAACCAGTAAACAACCTAAGCTACGCCGACGATATGGTCCTGCTGAGTCCCTCTATTAATGGTATGAAAAAAATGTTATCTATATGTGAGAAATATGCTTTAAGTCATGGGCTAACCTACAATGTAAGTAAGACTGAATTTATGATTTTTAAACACGATAAAGGTAATAATTATGACCCGGTTATAAATTTTTCTGGCTCCCAAATTAACTGCGTATGTAAATTTAAATACTTAGGACATATAATTAGGGACGATTTAAGAGATGATGATGATATGGAAAGGCAAAGAAGATGTATCGCTGCTAAGAGCAATATGTTAGCTCGCAGATTTGCTAAATGTAGTAAACTTGTAAAAACCACTTTGTTCGGTGCTTACTGCCAGTCGTTCTACACCAGCCAGCTGTGGACTAACTTCTCGCAACGAGCCTTCCACGCGATACGCGTGCAGTATAACAACGCGTTCCGAGCCATGCTGAACCTGCCCTGGCGGTGCAGTGCGTCTGGCATGTTCGCCGAGAATAGGGTTGACGACTTCTTTGCTATTATGAGAAAAAGAGCCGCCTCATTTATGGACCGCATAAGACATAGCAAAAATAAAACTGTACTATCTGTGTATAAAAGTTGCAGAATTATTATATGTGACATTTAATAAATTAAATTGATAATAAGTGATGTGATGTGTATTGTAAAAATCCTAAATGAAATGTTTTTGTGTCGACCTATGTGATGTTTTTGTGATCATTTTAATCAAAATCTGGTTCAATTTAATTTAATTTAATTAGCTTATGTGTGGTTTTTGATATTAATAATTTAATGTAATGTAACTATGTAACTATGTAACTATGAGAATCAATTTCTTGAAATAAATATAATTTAATTAATTTAATTTTAATTTAATTTAATGCTCAAGTTCACTTGCCTTACCCGTCGCCTTAAGCTTTAAAGACATTTTATTTGTTAATAACTTGTTAATTTAAGTGGTCGACTCATGGGTTTCGAATTTTTAGGAACAATAATTCAGTTCTCAGCCATGAGGGTTGAATACTGGCTTTCTCGAGGCTTTCATATATTTCTGGTAGTCGGACATTAACGTACATGGCGGTGTGGGACCGACTAATTTATAAATATCCAGCAATCAGCCGTTAGAATTGTTCTTTTTTCGCAAATACATTTGATTTTATTCATAGTGTTGCATACTCATATTGCAGCTATACCAAGTGCTTATTCTTACAAAAAATCTGATTATTGGGCGTAATACTCTGTATGATAGAAAATTATAGTAAATTGAATTTGTAAGTGTGGTTTAATGACATCAGTAATAGTTTAAAATAAGGTTGTTCAATGACCTTACTAATAACTTGCTTGATGTTTACAGTTACATTTAAGGTAGTGCGAAATTTAAAAAATAAGTTCTATAGAACAATATAAAAATACTAATTTACTGTAACTACAAGAACCTCATGCAGTGCACATACGGTGCAATTTAATCAAGTAATCGTAATTTTTCTACGTATTCTATTTTTAAATGAAAGAATTAAATATGAAAAAAAAAAGAGTTTGTATTTTACGTAGATCGATTTAGTTACTGATTCTGAGTGGTCCCTGAAAAATTGGCGCTACCGTGAAATGTAGCCCTGTATATCTAAAAAAAATTATCAAACTGCCTATAAAGTATCTCTTGATTCCCTTCAGAATATATGACTACCGTATCGGGAAAGTAAACCGTTTTCTTGTTGTTGTTTGCAAAGTTTGCAAGTAATGCTCATGTTTTGATCTGTATTATGATGAAACTTTTATTGTATGGTGTTATTTGTATGGGCGACTGAGGGTGCCGCGCCCCTGTTTATGAAGCGTAAAACTAAGCCGATTTTCGTAAACTATTATGAACTTTTGTAAAAAGTAGAGCATGACATAGATGATAGAATGCCATAAATTATGTGCTTAAAAAATAAAGTTTGTCATTTTAAACCCAACTTAATTCTAGACAAAGTTTGTCACGAAGATGATGTGGCATTGTACTTCCTATAATATAGAACTCTAATTATGCTTTGTAGAGTATTGTAGTAGATCAAGTATTCTTATAGTTTCGTCATATCCACCTATCTGTCTATCTATCCGGTTATCCGTCTGCCATAGCCATAGGAGGTCCACTGCTGAACAAAGGCCTCCCCCAATGACTGATCATCGGGGGGGATTTCCAATACTCGCCACGCTTGGGCAGGTGGGTTGGCGAGCGCAGTTTTTTTATAAGATTTCGCACGAAGACGCTGCTGCCCATCTCGTGCTACAGGAATTAGGCCATTGACTCTTACGACAGGCCTCTTGTTGGCGGTGGGGAAGTGTATTCTTTACGGCCGTCCCCACACGGCACGGCAAAATAAATAGTCCTTAATTATAATTAAATAAACTTAAAGAATTTAAAAAAAATATTGATGAATACCTGACTGAATGGGTTGCACTATTAAAGTCGCGTGCTAGACAAGGAGATCCCAAATGTACCATGACGTCACAGTACGGACGTGTACTGTGCCATACATTTTTCATTTTAGAAAGAGACAGTTACACCTCAATTTCTAATTACTGTATTACGGTTATTTTTTACCTAAAATCAATGTTGTTTTCACTATTAGCACTTTAAGCAATATAGTAAAAACTATTTAATATATTGTTTATACGAAAACTTTCGTGCATATTGGGATATTGCGTTTTTCAAGAATTCAGAATTATATGCTGTAATAATAGTCCCCCGGTGGAATTTACGGCTGCTATGTTTAAACGGAATTTTATTAATGTAGTTAATAAATGAAATTGCAGTTTCCTAAAACTTAAAACAAACTTTTTGAAGCAATTGTATTTAGATATGAAGTACTGGCGATTTTGATATATGCATATTCCCAATTCTGCAATAGCCTGAAGGATGAATTCATTTTCAAAATTAAAACTTCGTTTTACAAAAATTATTACCCGCAATATTATTACGCGTCATATTACCTACCCTCGAAGCTTGTTATATTTTTGCTTTGTTAATTGAAATCCATTAATGCGTTATTTCATTTAGAAAATTATTTTATTCCGCTTTAGGAGTTTATACGTATATTGAAGAGGATAAGTAGAAATTCATGAATATTTATGAAATTAAAATACAGTCCTCGGTGTTACGCAGCTCCGATGGTAATTCATCAAACTGGAATTTTAGGAATGTTTTCGCTGGATAGGGAAATATCGAAAGCAATCAAACTATATACGACACTTCTTTGTCATCCTATTTCGTCGATAGTTAAGCAGGCACAAAAATCAATACATAAGTTGTGTTAGTTATGAAAAGTGTCTCTTTTTAAATATTTAATGACGAAATTTGTTATACGAACAAATAGGTATTAAGATTTGAATAAAAAAGCAATTTTTTTGGGAAACCATACTAAGCAATTTTTATACGTATATGCGTTTTAAAATTTTAATTCTATTAAAAGTAAATAAACAGGATTTAAAAATGTTTAAACCAAATTTGGTGCTGTCGATAGTAGAGAATTCGATATTTTAACCAAGTTTTAAGGTCTATTCTACCGATAGCTTTACTAGCTGATGCTATCGACAGTTCGACATCACTACACTTACGCGGTAAATTGAAAAATATCAGTGCTCTTGGTAAATGTTATTCGGTTTTACGAGCTAGAAGTTTGACAGCATACAAGTACATACTTTACGACAGCATATTTTATTTTAGGATAAAACATTTTATTGGGATTCTTGCGAATATTGGATCGTAAGTAAGACTTTACTGGTTTGTAAATTTATATTTTGTACAGTATAGTTTAATTGTAATTCCTACATACTTAACGTATTTAATGGTAATTAAAATATTTTGGTATTTAACACTGTTTTGTATTCTAAATTTGTAAAATATGAAGTAATAAACCTTTCAGAGAGTTTTTGAACTTTCAAACGATTTTATATCATCAAGTATATTAATGTTATGGTAATTTCTTTCCTCCTAGCGCTTTTATCCATTAGTATCCATTAGGATAGGTACGCTTGTCCGCTTAGATGGGACCAGGGGTACCAGGCCATTTGGATCATGGTACTAATTCTTGTGGCACGAGACGGACAGCAGCGTCTCCGCGCGAAATCTTATAAAAAACTGCGCTCGCCAACCCGCCTGCCAATCGTGGCGAGTATTGGTAATCCCCCCCGATGATAAGTCATTAGGGGAGGCCTTTGTTCAGCAGTGGATGTCCTATGATTAAAATGATGATGATGATGATGATGACATATCCGATTTCATCTGAGTAGGTATGTAGGTATCCTCACGATGTTTACTCTTACAACGCTCATCATCAGCATCATGCTCAGCAATGACAAATCCGTCCATAGATTACAAAAAAAATTAAAGGATGTTACGAGAGACCTTAGAGTCCAACCACTGAATTAACACCTACACAACACAACACAATATACACAATACATTGCTATTTGTAGAAGAGACGACCTCCGCAGCCGAGAGGCGAGCATACCGGGCTTGGTGTAGCTATCTCTGAGGTCCGGAGTTCGATTCCCGGTCGGTCAATGTAGAAAAAAAACTTTTCCATATTGTCTCGGATCTGGGTGTTGTGGTATTATCGTTGTATCTGATTTCTGTAACACAAGTGCTTAGGCTACTTATCAGAATGTGATGCGTGAGCAATGAATGTGATGTTGTCCAATAATTTTATTTATTTATTCAAATCAGAATATATCGACGCATTTAAAGAACAATCTGTGTTAAATTGTGTAGGTAGAAGCATTATTTTCTAAGAGCTCTATTCGACCTTAGGTTACCCATTATCAAAACTCACCACGTATACAAGAGGTATCCATATAAAATACACACAAACCCGAGTGCTATCAACACGGCGAACCCTCGTATGTGTGATAAATTGTTTCTACATTTTCTTGGCTTACTGGCCGAGGTTTTCAATTTATGTGAATGCAGAAGCTTGGTTTTCACATATTTCCCCTGAGGGGACAACAGTAAATATCGCTTCGGTCTCTTATATGGAATGTACTGAGAATGATTTAGCCCAACTGCCATTTATTTGTGGCTTTTATTGTTATAATATCTGCTTCTCTTGTGTTTCGCGACAGGTGAAGTTATTGCCATAAAATAATAGCTCGCAAAAGGTTTTATCCATTTCTTATCATTCGTGGGCAAAGAACAGTTGGCATAGAGGCAAAGTGTAGGTACAGGGCGCCGAAACTTTGTTATAACAGTTATGTGCCTAATTGTTTTGGTCATGTACTTTATATCAAGCACGCATGTTAGGTATAACGACTAAACCAAATCGATGTAGACTTATAGTATTTATAATGTATCTGTATTAATAAAGCGTTAGACTGGCCACCTTTAACCAGAAATTTTTAATAACGGAATTTGTAAATAAAGTCTTTAACAAAAATCCTTCAAAGTTCAAATCTCACCGCAAAAGGCGTCTCAAGTACGGTAGAATATTCAACAAAACATTTAACATCTTTGAAGTTTCAATTTCAATACATTCCTGCGTTCAAATGCAATCCGATAACTGTCGGAATCCATCACCGTGAGAAGAGAGGTTACCCGCACCACCTGGAGATTCATGATTTACACGTGATTACGGTAACAACAAACTGCAAAATTAAGAATGTATGGTAGAAAAATAAGAAAACTACGAGTAAGTAAACGTTCTTCCTAAGCCCAGCATTTAAATACGTAGGTATTATTGAAATTAATACAGAATGGACATATAAAGTAAAACTAAAAAATCTGGTTGTAACAG
This sequence comes from Anania hortulata, assembly GCA_963576865.1. NCBI lineage: Eukaryota > Metazoa > Arthropoda > Insecta > Lepidoptera > Crambidae > Anania > Anania hortulata. The sequence continues at coordinate 9,413,122 of OY756400.1, forward strand.
TTAATTTTATATTTTCTTCTTAGCACTAATTGAAGTGTACGTGACGATGATCCTAAATGCGGCAAGCCTGGATATAACATTTGGAGCAATTGCTATGGAACCTCCGTAAATTTAAGAAAGAGAAACCAGAATATTTGGGCCATGGCAATACATCCAGTATTATCCCCAGTTGCCCATTTCCTCGCGACGGTTTTCTTACTACTAAGCAAGTGGTATAAATCTGTACATACATTTAAAAAAATTCAGAGGTACGTTTTCGGTCGCGAACTTACGACATATGTATTTGAGGCGAATTAATTAGCAACACTTTTACTTTTTTTAAACAGCAATGAAGCAAAACAGAAATTATTTAGCCCCAAACTAAACATATAGGTTTATAGGTACCTAGTTTGTACTATGGTGACATAAATATTACTTTCATCCGACCGATTTCGGCCATGGCCACCACTTCGACCCCTAATCTGTGCTCTGCTCCTCAAAGTCGCGCACTTGTCTTTGTATAAACATTCATGACTTAGGTACAAATGCTTATGTTCATCAGATAAACATTTAAACCAGTAACATCAAAGCGGTCCCATGAGACCGCTTAACAATAGAATTTCTATTGTGTCTCGTTTACATATGCATGATCAGTTAAATAATTTAAGCGTCGATATAAGTTCCAACACCGGCTTGATGATTTTCAACAGTATTTATTCCACAGAGTCTGCTTTACAAAAATATGTCTGATCGCTACGACAGTACACTCGCGAATGCGCCGCCATTGCGGCACGAACGCCATACTGTGGTTTTCGCCGGAAGCGGAAACCACGGCGTTTTAAATTAAAGATAATTAAATTAGGCTATAATTAATACATTTTAGTGCAATTATAAATTTATAATATTTTAAACAAATCAGAATGTATTTTCAAATTGTTGTCATATTTAAATTAATTGTTTTCAGTATTTTACATAACATTAAATCAGCAACCGGAAGTGCGGAGTGTAAACGTCATTCCTTTACATTTTGGATAATTATCGGACATTACATCAAATATTATAAATTATATGACGTTAAAACAAATTAAACCTAACAATAACTACTTCATCTTAACCACGACCCTCTCAGCAGCTTCTTCATTTGTAATTATAAACTACTACAAACGTTACGCTAGGTACCTGGCCTGCACTTAAACCAGTCAAAGGAATGCTATCCGCATAACACTGCATTTATAATTTCAGTAAGTCATGTCATGCCTCCATCAAAGTGCCCGCCATTTGCATTTGTTTCTGTTAGTTATACCTGCCTAAGACCAAAAAGCAACATTCCCACTACGTACTACGTAACACACAAATATCTTGGAGTTGAAATGGCATGGAGGAATTCTCGGCAAACATTAGGCGGCACTAGTCGTAAGTCAGGCCTGTAAAGCTCTATCAGAGTGCTCGTCTTGAGGCAGATTATCAAGTGACCGCAGACTGAGTGTTTCTCGTACCTTTACTTGTATACAAACCTATAGTCGGGTAAATTGAAGTTTCGCCTTTATGTCTTACATTTTAAGGTCGAAACCGTAGATATAAACCTACTCGATTTTCCTTTGTTGTAAGTCTTAATTTAGATTTACTTGTTTTGCAACTGACAAAATATTTCACGTACTAAAAGTTACGTTGAGAAACTTTCTCGAGAGTTATGAGTTACCAAAGTCTTTATTCAATTTAAGACGAGCGAAAATCTCTATATTTCAGAAACTATGTCCGGAAACCAAATAGAAAATGTCGGTTCTTTTGGATTAGAAGATATAAAATCTATCTAAGTAATTCATTAATCATGGTCTAGTGGTTTGGAATCCAAATTTAAAAAAAAAGGTCGCAAGTTCGAATCCCGAAAAAAGTGCTATGTCAGAACGATGAACACTTGTATTTTAAAACACACACAAAAAACATAAACCCGAGAGAGTATTTGTACCCGAGATTTGAAATGTTTTAAATTTTTTCTAGTTGCATTGTTCAAGCTCTGCTGAATTATTTAAATAAAAATAATTAATCGATTAAATTAAAGCTATAAACCGTGAAAAAATGTTAGACGCTCCATATACACAAATAAAAATTCAACCTCCACTTACCACAATTGAAAATAATGTAATAAAAAAAGTTTTTTTCTAGTTTTACAGTATAAGTGAACAGTCTTGTTTCTTTTTAAAAGCAGAGATATCTCTGTGTTACTCGAACTCATGGCTAATCCAATTATATGAGAACTTTTTTTCATAAATCGTATACAAAATACAACGCAGTTAAATTCCTATATATCGAATTGGCAGCCTTCACGAATATCTTCTTCGCATTAATGTTTCGGCTTTTCATAATATCAAAGAGACATAGAAACAGGCCCATGTATTATACTAGCTAGATAGATATTCGCAGAAACTGAAACCAGTATTAGGCTGCTCAGTCTAATAAAAACGAAGGAATTTTTCTTTATTCCTTTTTTATCTTCGATTCAGCCCCTATTTTTCTTTATCTGAAACTTGTAAGGGCTTGTGGCCAGTGACTTTTTCCACTGAAATGAAATACTTAAATATCTACATTGAAATTGTTGGACTGGCAAGATTATGAGGTAGCTTAGTGTGATTCCATCGAAACCGTTTAATGTAGAAACGGCGGCAACAAAAAATATTACCAATACTACACGACGAAAACGTCAACGTTACCATCATCATCATGATCATAGTTGGACATATTTGATCATACCATTGGACGTCCACTACTGAACATAGGCCTCCCCCAATGACTTCCAGATTGGCTGGTTGAAATTGGCCTGCGTCCAGCGGCTTCCTGCAATCTTACCAGGTCGTCTGTCCATCTTGTGGGTGAACGATTGCTATGAATGTTAAAATAATTAAACTGGCCAAATGCGAGACAGACTCGCGCACAAAGGGTAAAAACGAAACTTTTTTTTTATAAATAAATAAAATTAAATAAATAAATAAATTGTTATCACAATCACACCAATTATCAAGCCCCAAACTTAGCAAAGCTTGTACTATGGCGACTAGATAACGGATAAACATAGTTAAAACTTTTATATACATCCATGACTAAGGTACATGCTCGTGCGCATCACACAAACATTTGCCCTTTGTGGGATTCGAACCCGCAACCGCTGGCTTTACAGTCCGGAGCGCTAACCAGTAGTGGTGGTCTGGTGTAGACCAGGCGGTCGTCTATCATCGTATATTCTTTTGTTCAGTTTGAGATCAGTATCACACTTGACCAGTTTTTATTAATTAGCAAATAATGTATATTGTCATTAGGTAAAAAGCGTTAAATAAACATGAACCTTATTTCTTTAAAATATTGTTAAAACATCCTTGAAAACTTTAAAAAAAAATATATTTTTGTTGTTCATTAGGATGTCTACCAAAATGTTTTATCTTCAATATTTTGTGACAATTTCACCGGCCACCTATTACATTTTAAAAGTTACATCTCTTTTTAGGTAGGAGTAAAAGACAGACAGATAGGGCCCTAAACCTATGTCTCTAGAATCTGATTAAAAACCGAAAAAAAGTGACAGATCACATGATAGGTAAAGTTATTTTAGGTAGGAGTAAAAGACAGACAGATAGGGCCCTAAACCTATGTCTCTAGAATCTGATTAAAAACCGAAAAAAAGTGACAGATCACATGATAGGTAAAGTTATTGCGTATTAAATCAGAAGACGCGCAGCACATTCATTTTGCTATGCAATTTAGCCTGTTTATAGAGCACTTACAACCGATCAATTGTTAGAAACCTTGCATTAGCTCCTTTATAACCTAGGCATACGCCACAAAGTAACCTGACTGGGTGCATCTACAAACTTAGCGGGAAGCGTGGCAACACTGGCAAACATCAAACATATTTTTTAACATGCGTCAGACAATAGTAACACAGAAACTGTCATATTCTCGAATTAAGGAATTAATAATGTTCTTGGTACCAGACTATTTTGCCCCACAGGCAAGCATACTTCTCTGAAGTTGACTGGTATAGAATAATTTTGGCAATAGATCTGCCATTTGTACTTTTTGTTTGTTTTATTATAATGTTAAAAAAAAGTTATTATTTTGTCACAGTTAACACAATGTTTTGTTTAAGTCATCTAACTTTGTATCTTTGATGACAATGTAATAGCTGCCCAGTCGTAAGTCAATATTGTCAAATGTCAGAAAGCGAGTTTTGTGTGTTATAAATTAAAATCTCCAAAATTAGTGTCGGATTACTGACATGGTTTTCATGTTAAAACCTACCGACCAGAAGTAAACCAATAAAAAAAAACAGGCGCAGTGTCAAACTATATAAGAATACGTAGATCTTAAAACTATACCTCAAACCAAGACACATTCACAGTAGATTTTGAATCTTGCTTACCGAAATAAAGAATATAAATCTCAAATTGTGTTATAGTCTCGACTCACTGAATATTGAAAGTGTTCACACACGGTGCTGGTGTTAACCACGCAACCCACGCAACCAGATTTATTTTCTTTCCTAGGCCTTAAACAAAAAGCGGCGTTTACCTGAAATGTATCGTTATAAATATATTCTGCTCAATGTCAGTTTTTGAGGTATATTCTCGTCATTCACACAGATCAAAAAATACTTTTGTGAAGATATATAGTGTAATACGTAGTAGGTGTATTATCCGTAGGTTTGATGTAGCATTGAAGAAAGTGTGTGATAAATGTTGTTCTGTTTTATTTGTGTCTGAGATACTTACTGTATTACTTCACTCTCATGTGATACAATTATTAAGTCTATGGTGGAGCACGCTTGCTCAGTAAATGCCTATCTTGCTTTTCACAGACTACTTTATTATTATCTGGAATACATTAACTACGTTTGTAGATAAATATGCAAAATACAAAGTAAAGTAAAAAGAACGTTCATTTTTTGTCTTTTATATTTTCTGCAAGAAGGGAACTAAAATTATAATAAAAATCACTCCTAAGGGCAGGAAAATAGGGGATGAAATCGGTGTTCAGCACTTAGATTAGGATTTATCACTAAAAATAGATGAAATAAGTAAATTTTATTTAAAAAAATAAAACCGACTTCAAAACACTAAAATGCTAAAAATAATCCTAATCCAGCCGATGAGAGATTCAATGTTTTTGTTTGCACCGACTCCAAAAGTAACTGATTAGGTACTTAAGTGTTAGGATTGTTTTTAGCATTTTAGTGTTTTAAAGTCGGTTTTATTTTTTTAAATAATAATCGTTACGATGATCACTACAAGAACTTAAGCACTCATACATTAAGGTTTTAGTTTACAAACTGATTATTAATTTAAATCGTATAATGTGTAATGAAATCGGAATGTAGTAATTAAATCGGAGTATCGGAGTTAAATCATGTGGCATTAATTAAAATTATTTTAAGACATCATTTGTTGGTTGCTTGTAGCTTAGTGGTGGTAGAGTGGTGGGGATTACCAAAGTTAGGCAACCCCAGGGTTGCGAGTAGAAGTTTGACCACTCAACTATATTTAATGACTCTTTTCACTAGCACGTCAAAAGTTAGTCGCTAGATTCTAGTCGTGGTATTTTTAAGATCTCCGTTGTACACTTAACTGGCAATAAATGCATTTGAATTTGAATTGGAATACTAAAAGGTCTAAGGGCGACTTGATATCATTTGAAAATAAAGTTTAGCCACCAGCCTTACAACACCCCTCTATAAATTGTTTGTGTGTGTTTTACACTGGGCCCGCCTGGTATAGTAGTACCCAAACTGTCCATAGGTTGAGGTAAGGCCTGTGCCTGTGCCAGTAGAACATATAGGGTTACTTGATCTTTTAATTTACAAATTATGTATCCAGCGTAGGGCGCCTTGCGAGAAGGTGGAGTGATGATAAACGAAAAGTTGTTAGCGCGGATGGAAAAGTATAGCCAAGGATCGGATCAGTGGCATGCATTGAGAGAGGCCAGCAGTAGATTGCCGCTAGCTGATTATGATCTTAAGTACTTCCATACAATCATCATTGGCCTTTGCAGGTAAGATAAGTTTGTCTAGTCTTTGTGAATATTAGAAGAATTAAGTCAGTAATTATAATAAAAACAGATATACTTCAAACAAATACAACATTAACTTCGGAACTCGTGAATATTCTCTAAATAAGCTCTATAATCCAGTCGAGAATTGATTCGGGAATGCGCTTGCAAGTTCAACACTGAAGCCAAAACTATTTGCACTAATGAACCAATCTTCGTGTGGCATGTCACGCATTACAAGTAAAGTTGTAGGTATCACAGATTACTGAATAATTCTTACGAACAGATAAAGTATAGATTCTTAACACTGCAACTACTTACATAAAAAAGAAGTTTAAAAAATTAAGAGCAGTCATTCTGCCTATGTCATGTGTTAAGGGAGACACTGACTAGGGAGACTTGATCTATAGTAGGTATCTATTATTTACAAGTAATTGATAAGTAGGTACTACGTACATAGTACTTATAAATTCCTTGATTACTTAACTTGCCGTTGAGGTGGATGCAAGAAATTTATAAGTAAGCACATAGATGTACTACTAAGTACCTATAAATTCCTTGGATGGATGAAACGATGGTGAATGGCAAATGATGTCATGAAATCAATGTCAGTTGACATTGACAGTGATAACGTCATTTTAAATATTTTTACTATTATTTCCTACAACTTGGGATGTGTTCATAAAAAAAAGCCTATAACTATCACACAATTCAGTTCACCATAAAATAAGCAGAGCTTGAACTAGAAACGGCGGAGCGTAGCGTGTCGTGTCGTGTTCTTTTCTGTGTAGAATATAGACCATATAGACCATATAAATATTATTACCTGTGATATGCCTGACGACCTCCGTAGCCAAAAGGCGTTACCACATCTGAGGTCCCGGTTTCGATTCCCGATCAGTTCAATGAGAGAAACAATTTCTATACTGTCTCAGGTCTGGGTGATGCGATACACACGATGCGGTGGACAATTAGAAGTATTTAATATATTTGGCTATCTATTAGAAGTAAAGCGAATAAAGTGTGTTATTGAGCGTGTTAAAACCGTGCAATATAATGCTAAAAGTTCTTGTACCCTTTGTCCGATGAATGCCTACGGTATGAGGGTAAAAAAACATGTTTTGGTAACTGAAAATGTGCCAGTGTTCGGTAAAAAGCTTTTAGCAAAAATATTTGATCAAAGGTATTCAAATAAATTGTTGTTCTATGTTTTATTTAAAGATTGTGCCAGAATATATTTTAGTGTCTATTTTAGCATGTAATCGATTCGAAATAAATTTTAATTATTAGTAAACAAACACAAAAGTTTATATTAACCTTTTCAAATCTTGTTTTTCATATTTTTTTACCCTATAAAATAATTAATAATAGTATAATATACTATAGTAATAACACACACACACACACACACACACACACACACACACACACACACACACACACACACACACACACACACACACACACACACACACACACACACACACACACACACACACACACACACACACACAAACACACACACAAACAATACTTAATTTTGTTATGGTAATAGTTAATTAACTTTGAATTTTGTTTTATTTAATGTTACCTTTCAATGTTATAATGTAATACCGTAGGATATGTAATGTAGTACCGTATATGTAATAGTTTCAATGTAATACCGTGAAACAAGCAGCTTGCTTAGTTCAGAAATCAATGTGTATTGTAAGACCTTAAGTACTTGTGTTTTTGGAAAAAAAAGATTTATTATTCAAATAAACCTCTCTGAAATAGGAATGAAAATCAAAACTAAATTTAATTTACTTAAAGTTGATACAAATTGATATTTACTGTGTAAAGTTACGCAGGCTAAGCTCTCAAACAATAAACATCATTATCTTTCCGTTATCAGACTAACAACCGTTGAACCAGTAAGTGATATAAGAGGAGTGTTGTGACACTTGTGACCTATATTCGTGTCCCACAAATGTCCCGGCTCTGGGTCTGATCCAAATGAATGGGGTGCATGTCCCTTTAAATTACATATTTTTACCGGAACATCCAGAGAATCCACTATTTGGGCTGATATTACAGATGAAAGGGAACCACGCGCGCAGAATATTAACAAGAGGTGTGTGCTTTATTTGATATTTCAGTGCTTTGGAAGAGATTTGTGTCAAGGACGCGAAGGAATTGCAAAACGAATTGTCTGTATTGTTTTTTCTACTACGAAAACTGTTACGACTAAATCTGGTTACATTAAAAAAACATGCGTAATCTATTGCTGATAAAAAAGTGAAATCTAAGTAGAGAAGGCGTTGCAAAATATGTTTATATTTATAAACTTGATTGGCGCAATTTAAAATTTTCTATAGTATTTTTAACACTGATTAACGACATCATTTATAGTCATTCACATAGAAATTGTACTACAACGTCTTATTTGAAATGAAGAATTAAACTAAACAACATAAAAAGTGAAAACAGAAAGATATTAACCATCAGCCGAATAAAACAGTTTTTTTAATAGCTGAGCATAACTAGTTAATCAATGGCCAGTTACAAATTAAAGAAAGATATTTTTTTCTAATTGCACTTTGACAGACATCTCGTAGGTCCTACATAATATGGTCTACTTGGTAATAGTTTATCAAACGTAAACTACGTTTAAACCTTCATCATGAGTGTAGTGATGTGACACGATCGAGGCGCGCATAAGAGGATTACGGGCCAAACGGGGCGGATTGCACCTGTAGTGGGCCTTTGTGTGCTTTCCCTGAAGATATTTCTGCTGCCATATTGTAGCCTACTTTAAAAGAGATAACACATCTAGGTTTTATCTAAAATACATTTCTACGAGGTAATCCTAGTACTTGTATATAAATGAATAAATATTAGACAACATTACATACATTGCTCTGATCCTATGGTAAGTAGCCAAAGCACTTGTGTTACAGAAATCAGAAGCAACGACGGCACCACAATACCCAGACCCGAGACAATATAGAAAAGTGATTTTTCTACATTGACCGACCGGGAATCGAACCCGGGACCTCAGAGATAGCGACACCAAGTCCGATATGCTCGCCTCTCAGCTACGGAGGTCGTCTTAAAATAGATTAAAATGATTTTTTCGTTTTGCTTTTTATTTAACTATGACAAAATAATTGATAAATGTTTTTGTCTTTAAATATTTGAGATGTAATGTTATGTACTATTTCTGAATGAATTAGTATTATTTTAATAAAAATCATTTCTATTTTTATACAAAGGCAACCAGCAGTTGAAAATATACTGTAGGATAGATAAGCATCCTAATTAATTCAAGCGAATTAACAATATAATATACATTATTTGACTACTGTATGTCAAAGCGTGCGACATAGCCTTAATAATGTCACAGGGAACTATCAATTATGTAGCAGTCTGGATTCATTTCATTCAACTTCCTCTTTTAAATCTTTTCTTCCTTGCTGTAGTGTAAGGTAGCATAAAAGGCTAAAAGCCTTAACTATGGGCTATTGGTGTCGTGGAAGATTCCAGAGACCGCATTCTAAGAGGATTTTGAAATCCTCTCAAACAGAACGGATTGCAATGGCCGATACTCGATCGAGCTCCTGATGTGCCTTTGTGCTATCTTTAGAGATTTTTATGGAGCGGAGACATACAAGTACTATGTTTACATGTACAGAGTAAAAAAATACACATTTTCAAATACATTTTTGTATAGTACAATCGGATTCAGAGTCTTGCACGCTTTATGGTACATTACACATTACAGTACATTACTAGTACAGTACAGATAGTAAATTTAAAATTATTACACCACGTTTCTATGGATTATATGAACCTTTGTATCGTTTTATATGAATATAGTCTACTTAAACGTTATTTTAACGAGCAAGACTGTTATTTCCAGAATATACAAATTGCTCAGAAAGGGGTTGAAAGATAAGCCATCATTAAGCTAACAGATAATATGACGGAGTGGAAAATTCAAGGAAATGCTTTTCGGGGGATATACCCTAAGCCTGTAACTTTAAAATTGAAATTAATTTAAATCAAATGTTATATAAAAATACTTTACTGCTAGTAAAGAACAAACTACCACTGAAATCCCAAGCTCCATTTAACGAGGTTAATGATTTTGCATGAAAACATTAACCACGTTACATACTTTTAAGGAAATAGATAGGTTTATTTAAGTTCGAGAAAATTAACAAAATTACTTTAAAAAATCGTGTAGTTTTAAAAATAGTATCTAGATGACCATACTGAAAGTCTATAGGTAAAGGAAAGCTGTATGTGCTAAGGGTGTGTGTATGTATGTATGTGTGTGTTTGGGAGGGAGGAGGTGTTGAAGGTCCCTAGAATTATGATAGCTATTGACAAAAGATTCTATAATTTAGTCATATAAATTTTTACTCTACGATCATATAGGTATTATACTTTTGAAGCTACAACAGGGTGTTTATGTGAACTCTCATTACATTGTTATTTTTTTCTTTTCCTATATAGTTTAAGCGACTGCGACACAACCTCAACAATTTATACCAGAAAAAATATCAGTTGTCAAGCTTTTCAAGAAAAGAAAAAAAACAATCAAGGACATAGCAGCCATTTACTATGATCCAATCCAACATCAACATCGACAGCCATACCAAAATCAGAAGAAAGGATGTTCTTGATGATAATTATCGCTAAATATCATCAAAAACATCCTTTCATGGCACGATCGTACGCCCACTACTCAGCTTGATCTTAACAGCCAAACGACACAAGTTAGTTTTTGTAAAATCATGCAACAAGTCTAAAGTGAATCTCTACTTCTTTTCTTCAAAGCGAAGACGAAGATGTCGATGAATAACTTAATAAATGCAGTCTAATATATATAATTAATATTTATTCTTAAATCTTCAATTTTTATCTCTCTGTTAACTCAAATACCCTGTAGCTCCTAAGTTAGGAGTCCAAACGCATCGGTAGTGTAAAAATGGATATAACAAAATTTGTAGGAAATCGTATGTAGGAACTTTTGTCAGAAGTAATCATGATGCTTTTCGTAGAGATATTTGATAAATGAGCGAAAACCTGCACTTTTAAGGACTTTTAGTTAGTTCATCTAGACACCTCAAGCTATAACTGTACCTATTTTTAAAACTACACAAATTACTTCCACTAATTGCCAATTATTCGGCTTAATTTGACGTGGCTTTTATGACTTTATGAATCACTGATGACTAATTTGAAAATCTTTAGTTTTTGTTTGTTTAATTTAAATAAATAATTATATTAATTCTACAAAGCAAAACATCACATTCCAATGAAAGTAGCATTGTAGTTGTCGTAATAAAAACACAAGTGATTCTTATCAATTTGTATTCCTATAAGAACTCTTTTCCAGCCCTCAAAAGATTATAGAACCATTCCTGATCCAAATGTAAAAGGAAGGTGGATTATTAATCTCATGAAATTCAAATCTGAAATGTCAGTTGACGAATTTCCTTTGTGGTTTCATAGACGGTCGAGTTTTACTGACGTGAATTGTTCGAAACTGGTTCTTATTCCCGCGGGAGGAGGGGCCCAGTCAGGTACGCTCGTATTAAAGTACATCATAATTTTTAATTAAATTCTTCGTCAGTTCCGGTATTAACAATGCAGTACAAGGCTCCTCTCGGTTACGAGCGAAACTGTAGTAATTGGATTTGCATAATGCATTTCTACTGTAGCAGCCAACCAGGCGTGGTTAGACGTTGTTATCTTGACGAAATTGATTTATAATTATAGCTATAAATAATAATTTCTTTATTAATGTTATTCAGAATTTTTTTTGTCATAATTCGGCAAATATTCAGCGTGAGTGACTATATCTTCCAGTAGGTTCCTAGCTCAGTCGATATTCTATCCGTAGTGCTTCGCTAGTCACAGTTCAATCATGTTTCATACAGAGGTGCTTGGGGTCTAAAGAACCCCATGGGGCTATTAAAAAAAACAATAATTATAAACACTTGACTTCATAACATTTTTTATTTTTACCTTACGCACGCCACTTTGAGCGTATTTTTTTTGACGCGACTAACTGGAGATCATTTGAAGATAAAGTAGGAAATAATCAAAGTTATAAAATGGCGTCGGGAAGCAACAAAATCAAGATTTATTGTAAACTGAGTAATTCTCAGCAAAATTGTTATTCGGACACACAATTCGAATGTGTACGAGATATTTTTCTAAAACACGCTACAGTAACACCAATAAGAGATTTTTTTCTAAAGAAAACATTTCCCGTGTAAGAACACAATTTTCCGGTGGAGCGGTGTTTTAGTGAGATGGAAATATTAAAACGTTGCATTTTGCGGACAATGGTGTATGAGTTTACACCGTGTATTGTACAGAATTGTGAAACTGTTTTGACTCAAGAAAAAAATCACCTTTTACTGTGAGAAGAGATACACTTTACACAGTTTCACTTGTAACGACCTATCTGGCTAACTGACAAAAAATGGTTTTTGAAACATGGAAGGCTTAGGAGAGACCTTTGCCCACTAAAAGGAAACCGAGAGTTGGCTGCGCACCCGATCCGCTTTAAAAACGCTTGCAGACCAATATGCCTGTATAATAAGGGGTTTATTTAGAATAATACAAAAAAAGATTTGCAAACTGTATCATGTGACATCATTTAAAAGACAAGAATTACTATACAATTAATGAGTCCTTAAATGATAAAATTTTTAATTGACATTTAATTTTGTTTAATATTTTTTGACATAATTTTAATCTAATTGTTTGTTTGTAATGTTGCAATTCAAGTGAATGTTATAATAATGTTTGACGTTTAATTTTGCATGTTAGTTGGCAAAACCTGTTTCGGTTCCTTTTAATATATTTTTTAAACTTTGTACCAAATAATATTTGCACGTCGCATTGCAATAGAATATGTTAGAAAACGTATCTTGATTTGACCTACCTATTGTAACCATATTCTGGCAAATAAATAATTTATTTATTTAAAAGGGCTTGTTGTGAATATCATTTTTTATTATTTTGAATTAATTTGTCTTATAAGTATTATTAAATTATTAATATGGCGCCAAACTTGGTATTATTGCAGTCAAGTGCTGTAGTTTAACAACAAATAATAAAAGGTAGTCAAGTCAAGTAAAAGCCTGAGTCGGACCTGCGTTAAAGATCCTGAACTGAATGAAAAAATATATTGTTGTACGAAATGTTCAGTGCGCGAGCTCAACAAAATTTCTCATACGACAGATAATCCGGTTTATCTGATAGAAAACTTAAAAAAGGAAAAGGCAAACCTGAAAGTCATAGTGATAGATCGTCATTCAAATTTCCATAAATGCAGAACGGCGACTAGATTCTATTGTTCACTTGTCCACTTGCACTCTGTATTGTTTTGTTTGATAACCATTGAAACTTTTTGTCATTTTTGAAATGCACCTCAATAAAAAATGCATTTGCCAAGAGTACCAAGCCAATCAGGAAATACGTACTTTTGTCCAGACGCCTTATTTCAATCGTACTTTGTAAACTTTTTATAGCCATTTCCTTGCTTTGAAAGACACGTTTGACTGTCGGTTCCGTTTTATTATTATAAAACGTCGTGAAGCATCTGAAGGTAAGTCTCACACACTTCGTCTCAAAACTGTACAGGCCATGCGGTGTAAAGCTCTGCAAAATCGAAATCACATGCATTATATTTTTATATTCATTATATGATTCTCCAAAAAGTCCTGGAACTGAAATCACATCCTTACTTTTGACAGAGGGGCTATTATAACGATTGTTAAAACTTCTTCAGCTTTGTAACTTTCAAAACTATAAGTAGCACCATAAGTTTGAGAGGAAACTTTAACAATTTTCTTTTCATAGGAGAGACACGGTGATATTTCAACCCTGTACCTAAGAAGTGGCGCAACCTCGTATAAGTATTTTCGATGTCGTTCTATTGCAATTTAGAACTTCATAGAGTGATAGAGGCTTAGGTTTTTTAAAACAAAAACTAAGTGGTCCTAGCACACCAGGCAATTTAAAAAAGTTTGTTTTTCGAACAGTTTCAAACGGTTTTAGAAAAAATTCTATTTGCTTTTTGTTTCAGCATCGTTATCATCATCACGTAGCGTGTCATTCCTGTTCTGTGATCATCATTATTATCATGTGTGTGTGTGTTATGTGTGAACATAGGACGTCCACTGCTGAATATAGGCCACCCCAATAACTTCCAGATTAGCAAGGATGGAAGCGGCTTGCATCCAGAGGATTCCTGCAACCTTTACCAGCTGTGCGTGCCGGTATTATTTTGTTTAACTTAGCTTTAAAAACAGAAGATACATCGAAAAAACTTCATTCCAAATATGGGTAATTATTTCATAAATGTCCGGGTAGTCATGATATGTCAGGAAATTTAAAATTCTGTAGTCGCGCAAAGTTTTTGTCGTTATTTTGTGTGCATTCATACAAAATGTTTGATTAGTTATGCATGAGACGCCTTCCGAGCTGAGCGAGGTGCATTCTGTGCAGTGAATGCGACACTTGCTTGATTGGGTCCCTTGTACTGTATAATTTGTTCTGGGTCATGGGATTTAATTGATAAATTAGTTGCACAAAATATAAAGTTATCCAAAATTAGAGTATGAGTATTATTATGATAAACCCCGTCATCCATCAGTGACGAGAGGCGAGAATTTCTCCTTTGCTTTTTAACAAATTACAACTCGAGTGTACTAGAGCAAGCTCAAATTTCAACAAAACATACGTCTTTCTTTCCTACCTGGTTTAGTGGTTACAAGGTCTAAAGAAAGTTGAAAACATACATGTTCCAACTCAGACTTTAGGCTGTCATCCCGCCGGGCTGAAAGGCAACACACAGCACACTACGCGCCACTCATCATCATCATCATTTCAGCCATAGGACGTCCACTGCTGAACATAGGCCTCCCCCAGTGACTTCCAGATTGGATAGTTGGAAGCGGCCCGCATCCGAAGGCTTTCTGCAACCTTTACCAGGTCGTCTGTCCACCTTGTAGGTGGACGTCCTACGCTGCGCTTGCCGGTACGAGGCCTCTATTACAGAACCTTTCTGCCCCATCAGCCGTCAGTTCTATGTGCTATGTGCCCCGCCCACTGCCACTTCAGCTTACTTATCCGTTGGGCTATGTCAGCGATTTTTGTTCGTTTACGCGCCACTCAGACCATGCTATTTAGTCATACTGGAATATCAATTATGTCATTTTTTAACAAAAAAATTAATTTATAGACTCGGTCCGACAATAGCAGGAATATCGAAGTAAACTATATATAGTTACAACGATTTATTCAAGGTCTCGTTTTGTACTGCTGCTGCACGTAATATACTCATTTGTTCCCTTTGTGACCCTCTTCCGCACTATAAACGTGCCAAAATACCTCTACAACCGATTTTGGTGGTATATTGACTGGTGATAAAAAGAAGCTGTGTAGGAAACTTAGTTACCTTTATCAGCCCTTAATACAAGAAAAAAAGAGCTAAGCGGGTTAATTAAATAAAACCCATCATGCGATATTCTCGTTGGTGATTGTCCTTTGACGGCAGACATGTTAAGGCACTAGCATAGACAATAATGTTGTAAGGACCTGACATTGCCTCACTTTGTGTGACCCATTAAAGTCAAATCATTATCATGCCAGTAATTTTCACTAGCCATAATGAGAACAAAGTTAACCTTAATTGGTTTGAAAGCAGAGGTTGCTAACAGGTGGTCTATGAACCACAGGTGGACTTTGGGAGCTTCCCAAGTCTTTCGCGGGAATATTCTGCAGTGCATTTAGCATTGACTTTATTTTCGGAATAACCCAATTTATTATTTTTAAACCTAGTGGTTTTTGATAACATCAAAACAGTCAAGTGGTTCTTGGTTGAGAAAAGATCCACCACTGTTTTAAAAATAAAAGTAAAGTATGCATGTGGGCACATGCCTCACCTCAGCTATGAGGTGGTTTGGGCCATATTACCATCCGGACCCAGAGCGGATTGAAAATATTTGATAAAACTGTAAAAAACATGATGTCATGACTATCCGTATACTAAAGTATTTCGCTAAGGGTCGTAGTTGCTTTTAAGTAGTGTCAGAAACTGTCGTAAAGTTACTTTATTGTTATGGTTGTCCATTGTTTTGGCGCTCTCGAGCACAATAAGGTCAACGAATTGTTCCAAACCGCTTTGCCCCAAAAATGAGTATTTTGACAACAATTCTTACATTTCATAGTAGCATGAATTTTGCAGAGTAATTATTTTTTTAATGTTCTTTGTGTAATGCTTTGATAGAAACGAAATATTCATTAATGCACGTTTTACGTCCATGGAAATTCAAGATACTTTTTTATATGATTTTTTAATTCGGCTTACTGTTTTTTAATTAATAAATGTTATATACACACACATACATTAGCTACGTAATTTTGATTGTTTGTCAGACACAAGGTACTTACATCTTGTAATTTTAGGAAAAAAAACTGTTGTGTGTTGTCTAAATAATTCGGAAAGTAAAACAAACTATGCCATTTAAGTTTAATGACATGTTACAAATTCAAATGTCGAGTTTACCCTTTTATGGGACAGTAAAACTTATCACGAAAACCATGAATACGCTTTGTAAGTTATAAATCATTAATGAAATCCAACGCTATCTAGTCCGGAACATTTTACAGTGGTCCCGTTGTCACAGCATATACGGAACAGTATCATAAAACGAACAAGGAATAACAAAATGCGTAAATTGTATTTTAGACATACTTTGTTGTACTCTTATAAATACTAAATATAATTAGCTATCCAAGTCCAGTTAATATGACACTTTAAATAATATATTTAAGATTACATGCCTGGTCAAGTTCACGCTTGGATAAGCTTATAGACTCTAGCTTA
This sequence comes from Anania hortulata, assembly GCA_963576865.1. Lineage (NCBI taxonomy): Eukaryota > Metazoa > Arthropoda > Insecta > Lepidoptera > Crambidae > Anania > Anania hortulata. The sequence continues at coordinate 9,430,031 of OY756400.1, forward strand.
TCTAAAAAAAATCTCTTATATTTTTTATTTTTTACATATAATTGTGTTGATTAAGTTATTCCGTGTTCCAGTATATTTTATTGTTTGTAGTCTATATTTTATTGCTAGCACAATTTCTTAAAACTGTTCCAATATTTTACCATGAAATGTTACGCTGCATCCAACGGATTGACACTTGTTTTACTATTTGAATGTAGAACAATTTCCAATAGTTGTAAATATGATCTAAATAAGTTTTTTTAAAATTAGTTGATAAAGTGCCGAATTTTTTAATAACATTAATACAATATTTCATTGGCCAACCGGCTGCCAAGCGTGGTAAGTATTGACAATATTCGCAACGGGGGGCCGTTGAGAAAAGGATGGAAGGAGGAGGATGATGATAATGAACGAAACAGAAACAAGAGTTTTACAACAAAAGCGTGGTTGTTCTTTTTCAGCTGTGTCAGAGTACAGCAATGAAAGTGTCCCAGTCCCCATTTGGGACGGGCATAAATTTCATTATTGTTTCCGGAAGAAAATCCTAAGTCTAATATTTCCAACAATGTTCCCAAAGTAATTACAGGTCCTTTTATTATTTTTTCTGTTCTGATTTATCGAAGTTCCAACGTCTCTTACTGAGATTAAGCACTTGAGCAGCTGTTATCGCGCGTTCGGTGGTCGCAAACCGTTTAACAACTGTTTAACGATCATTTAACTGTCAGATAAAATACGAAACGTTAACAACTTTATTGCAATTTAATTAGAACCAGTTAACATGTTTGTCACGATCTAAGAAGATCGCGATCTGTTGGCAAACTTTTTCCCACATTTAAAGGAAACTTTACGTTCTACTAATAACTCTTAAGAAGTAATCTCAGTCACATTTAATCAATTTTACTATACATTTGTGTATTAAAGGAATATTTAGAAGAAATGTAAAAAAAAGCACCAGACGTCGGATAACATCAAAAATATAAAAATAGAACAGTTTTAAAAACTATAAAACACACTTATGTGTATTCCTAACGTAAACTTATCAAAACGATTCAAATGAGCCCAAACTTGAAGGTTTTACTAGTATTTGTTGAAAAGTTCCACTATTCTTCTTGATTCCATCATGAGATCAACATGATGGTGTCAAATCATTGTATTGTCATCGGAAAGTTAAATACTCACAAAGTTTTTAATCGATACGTCAGGTTATTAGGTTAAAAACGTCTTCGAAGATTTGATTACATAGTTAGTAAGTTACAAGTGCAGCTACTTTAAGTGTGTCAATAATAACAAAACATTGTTAAGTAATAATATTAAATAATACACGTAACATGCTCAAATTGTAACGGGTATATATTGGGTCGCCTAATTTTTTGTTCTTCTAATTGGCAATAGCACACAAACAGGCAGCCTAAATTTTTTTTCGCACGATTTCACTTTTCCTAATTGTGTTTAGTCTAATTTCACTTCGCCTAACTTTTTATTGCGATATTGTAACTTGCCAAATGTGACATACGGCGTAACAATTTGTAATCCCTAGTACTTACAATTACTAAATAGTGATTCGCATTAAATTAAAATGCACAAAAGTATAAAACAATTTAATATAATATATGCATGCAAAGATGCAAACAAGCAAACAGCATGCAAGCAAGCATGCAGCATGCAAGCAAGCAAGCATACAGCATGCAAGCAAGCAAGCATACAGCATGCAAGCAAGCATGCAGCATTCAAGCAAGTATGCAGCATTCAAGTAAGCATGCAACATGCAGCATGTACAGTTTCTGTCACGGCTCCGGCACTGCGGGGCTTCGGCGGTCCCACGCGAGCTTATCGTCGCAGATGGCTTTCACCCACCACCGCAGCTTCGGCTCCGCGGCGGCGTGCGTTAAAACCCCCTGCTCCTCAGCCCGCGGGCCGCCTCGCCCCTCTGTGCCTACGCGTTTCTGAATTACACTCTAAGGGTAGGGCAGACAAGACTGCGTGGAGTCGGTTTTGCTTTGACGGTTTTGTGGCAATTCGTTTCTTAGAACAATACATTTTTAATAAATTAAAAAATTAGAGCTTTTATTATTGAAGTGAAATCGTCATAATGCCAAAAGAAAGTTATGCCCATATAGTTTAGTGCATTTAAAATTAGATGCACTAAAATTAGGGCTTTCAATTCTCAGACCAAACTATAATAGTGGCAAAACAACTGTTGGGCTAAACAATAATTTTACGTTATAAGTTTAGGCCAATACGGTTCGGCCATGTTAAATGAGAACTAAAAATTTTAGGCGTGCCGAAGGGCACCCAATTGTAACTTTTGCAGATGACACAGCAGTTATTTTTCATGCCAACTCCTGGAGCCAGGTTGTTCATATAGCTCAGGAAGAACTAAATAAGTCAAGATCTTGAACATGACTAGATTGGGATGCAGATTGGCTGTACATGTGTGGCTACAAAATAAAAGTTATATGGAAACAGAAGCCTTGTTTAAAACTCAAATTTTTAATAAACAAAAACTAAAAGATGAAAACTAGAAGACTATGTAATGTCCAGAAACAAACACACACACACACACACATACACACGCACACACACACACACATTATAAATAAATAAACTATTCTATTCTAACAAATAAATTGATGTGGTCTCGAAACACGTGCTAGCATTATAAAACACGGATCTTACTTCGAGACGTACAGTACAAGTCAACTATTCTGAGTCATTACAGACCGCGTAAGTAATGTACTATTATTGTTATTTTCAGAATATTGTTATTTTTATGTACACAAATTTTCTTATTTTAGGGTTCCGTAGCTCAAAAGGAAAAAACGGAACCCTTATAGGATCACTTTGTTGTCCGTCCGTCTGTCTGTCAAGACCCTTTATCTCGGGAACGCGTAGACGTATCGATTGAAAATAAAACGATATACTCAAATCTACAGCCTCTTGAAGCAGTGAAAAAATCAAACTTCTGAGTTAACGTTAAAAAAAGATACGGCCGTTTATGATGCAAAGAACGTATATTTCGACACTCCCAAAGGAATCAAAATTAATAAAGTACTTCCCGTTGACCTAGAAACATTAAATTTGGCAAGAAGCAATGTCTTATAGAACAAGTTAAGGCAAAAGTTCAAAAACCGTAAATATGTAGTTACATAAAAAAAAAATAATTACAAACTCGGAAAATCGGTATATTTGAGACTTAATTTCCGTTTGACGCATTATTTGCATAGCTATAAGTTGGTACGAAATCCTCGTTGCGCCAGTTCGACTCACACTTGGCCGGTTTTTTATATTGTTATAAACATGTATCAGATACGACATGGATTTAATTTAATTTATCAAATTTGCTCACCGATTTATCATTAAACACGCTTGAACTTTATTGTATGCACTTTTAGTAACTATCTTTGTATGAATACTGTGTTTTATGAAAAATAATTTCATCTATTCAGTCAACGATTTTTTTTTGCTGGATGCGTCTCTTACCCTTAAACGCTAGCCAATACAGAAAAGTTCGTTTCTTTTTATTTTATTTAGTAACGTAGACATGATTTACCAAAACTTACGTAATAACTATTTAAGCATTTATTGTTTGCACAAGATACGACTTTTAATGGTAAAAAGCACAATTTTAAACTTTATCTTCAAAATGGCGACTCTGCCATTCAATTTCGTTAACGCCTTATTGGTCCCATATATTATCTTGAAGAGGATAATAATAAAGAATGAACACTATTTATATGCGGGAAAAGCAATGTTATAAGCATTTTATGTCCCTTAGCATGATTTTGAACCTGTTACGAGGGTTAAGAGTTCATTCGATGTTTGATGTAAACGATAAAGAAAAGATAAAACCATTTTTCATTCCCATTTACATTGGATGTAACAACAAAAGAGAATTGTTTGATTTAAATTTTGTAGAAATTAAAATTGTGTATTTGCTGCTGATAACATCATCATAATCATTATAAGCTAGCCTTAGTCCACTGTCGGACACAGGTCTCTTCCAATGCATGCCACTGATCCCGATCCTCGGCTATTCATAACTATCCACTGCTAGTAGCTTTGCGTAATTATCGCTCCACTTTGTCGGAAGGCACCCTACGCTGAATATGCCAAGGCGCGGTTTTCACTCAACAACACGTTTAACCCTTCGGTTATTGTTTCTACGGCAAATGTGACCAGTCCATTGCCAGCTAATAATATAATTTTATGAAATTACATGGCTTCATATTCACACCGTTTTATCACTTTCAAGATACTTCAATACGGCTAAAATTTACCTCGACTGACAATAAACGTGACTTCAGCACAGTTTATACTCGTATTACGTAAGCGTTCTAATACAGTTTCAAAGTTGTCCTTTGTACTTTGGAACTAACTGTAAACAGTGGCTGTATCATTATGTTATTACGCGAACAATCTGTGCGGAACCCTAAATTAGCACACTAGTGACATTTTGGATAACGCTTGTGGCGGAATTTGCAAGAGTATACACAAGTCGTTTCATGTAATAGTGTTTATTTGATTGAAGATAAGACTCATGCGTAATGTGGTGAATAACAATATGAGTTATCATCAGTTTTAACGTAATATGATTGTCCAAGTCTCTTAAATGTATTAGTTTAAATTTGGAGTAATAGTATTCTTAATTTTATTAATTGGATTATGGCGTTCTACGATATTTGATGAGTTCTTTCCGATAGTTCATTATTCCACTTTATTCTGCCGATTTTTATTTTTATTTGGATGAAACGAATGTTTTGCAGATCTACGAGAAAGCAAATACCTATTTTAATTTCAAGAACCATGCCGTTTAATAATACATATTTATAAACTATTATTTATTATCTTTTATCTCAGCTAAGGCTGCTAAAATATAGAATCAGTACGGGAAATTCCAAGTAACTGACCTATGTAATTAAGTTGGCATGTTTGTTAACGTTGAGGGTTCATCCTCTAAAAAGCGCCTGACTATCTGAAATGCTGCTTCTTGCATCGTTATGTAAGTGTTCTCTTGTTTTATTATTATTATTACAATAAACAAGTTTATACGTAGTAAATATATGAATTACATTACATTATATTAAGTTATGGTAATTAATATTCTTGCTATATTAGTAGTTTTGCATTTACAGTATTTTATGGCTAGTGCTGTGCTATGTACATGTGTATAAGTGTTATTTATGTTATGTAATAGAACAAAACAAATCATATTAAAGATTAAGCAAAGTTTGTACATTTCACTGTTTGTTCCTTAATAAATAAATAAATAAATATTAAGTAGTTTTTATTTTAACAATAACAAGATTTCGTAGGCCCCGTTATGTTATTTAGTTTGTATTGTACTCAGTCAGTAGAACTCAGTTACAAAATAAGCCCAATAGCATCGCCGCCATTGCCTGTCATCCAGCCTGTCTGTCTGTGCAGACTAATCTCCGAGACTACTGTGGGGATTTTGATGCGGTTTTCTAGTGTAGATGAATTATTTCTGAGGAGGGTCTGTGCATGTAGTTTCAGCTATTTTGCCTACTGAGTAAATAATAAAATAAATAAAAATTAAATATTGTTTTTATTATATATAATAAATATTTAGTTTCTGTTTGGAGATTATTATATAAAAAACAGTATAACTTCAACCTTGTTTGGTATTTCTTTTCAGTTTGGACTATACTGTTTTGTGATGGTACAGCTATGTAGAAACCAGAAAGTATTAAAACTATGGCAGAAAAAAGTTACTCGTTACGGAAATTTGTTCTGGGTGCAGTGTTTGCAAGATCTGACAACAAATCGGATAGATATGGCGGCAGATGTAGCAATATCTGGTTAATAATGCACTATTGCAGCAAGGAAATTTTAAAACGGTGACTCTGACATTCTGATGCAAATGTGCATCCTGTCTGCAAAACGAATATTTGAGCTTTGAATTTCTAAGAAAATAACGCCTTTCTACTATTAATAACACACTTGTGAAAAATCTCAGTTTTCTCAGAGAAAAGAATTTCAGATTCGGACTAACACCGATACTTTGGCCTTATCAGGGCAGCAGTAGATAAAGTGAAGATTGTCTTGATGATCACCAACCTTCGGCTGGGGATGACACCCTAAGAAGAAGAATAACACGCTCTAGACAACCTAAATTGGAGCAGTAAGAAAAGATGCAATTAACATTCAATTGTAACAAAAAAGACCATCTTTTAATATGGGTCTCAACTCCTCAAGTTTTTTTTTCCTTTATTGAGAAAACCAACAGCGTATTTATACAATGTTAACATACATTATTTAACACACAATATGGCCAATAACAGGTTTCCCTTATCTTATCAATAGTACATCAAAAGGTATAATATAAAGGTAAGGTGTGAAATGCCACCAACGTTTACGCAACACTAATCACTATACAACACACAATACAATATACAACAAAACAAAGATCAACTCGACAGCCAACTCAATGTTAATTGAAAGATAAAAGACATTGACTAGTGTTAATCATTTAACTTTATTTTAAATTTATTTTATTTTTATTATTATTAGTAACATAATAATAATAAAAATAAAATAAATTTAAAATTAGTTATTTATTTATTTATTGCACATCCCTACACCCGAATCTAACAATGCACCTACTTCTCTCTTAAATATGCGCTTAGTGTTCGCAAAAAGGTCGACAGTGTTATTGTCGAGTCAGCCGTAGGAAAACTGAATTTTGAAGGTAGGCGAACCATGCGGTTTCCGCAAATTAATAAAAATCGTTGAAATCTCTACGAAAACGATGAAGCGTACGATGTTTTTCGTTCTTGGGTTTTATAAATCTTGTAACAGATGTGCAAGGTAAAGTTTAACAGTTTGTATCTCACAAGAACATTTTAAGATATTCACATGGAAGCCAACGCCTGGGTCTTTGAGCTGATAAAACAGTGTTTTGTTTTTTCTGTATAGAGTTTGACGTAAAAACAACACTTAATGATTTTGTCTTATTTTAAAAAATCGTGTTATAAAATGAAATATTCTGTGGCTATGAAATATTCTGGATAAAAAATGTACAATATATTTTCAAATCCACTGATACAGCAAGTTGCGACTGACATGTCAGAAACAGCTTAATTTGCCAAACAAACCTACGATACAAATAGGACGGTAACGGTAAGCAGTGATAGAAATATATATTTTTTTATTTTCGTATAGAAACTGTATATTGTAATAAAAGTTTTAAGCTGTTTGTCATCTTACTTGTAAATTTTAGTAAATGTTAAAAAAAAGGTCGTTAAATATGAAACGATATTTCAGATTTCCTAGAGTTCAATTTAGTTACACTGACAAAAGCAAACAAACACTGGTGCTGATCTCTCTTTGTAGAGTACTGCTTTTAATACAAATAAAACATGTACAAATGGTTACTTTGTTGTCGATTGTTTGTCCTCAAAAAGGCATTTACCGAGGTAAAACTTTATTCATAATTAACAATTGTCTCGTTTTATATAAAAACTGTTGAATTTTTAAGGTAGAACACTTTTTGGGTATACAGGGTTATTTTAAAAACATCAATAACCCCCTAGGGCTGATTCTGGTGCTCAAATACAACAACATTTTCAAAGGACCAACATCGAAACAGCAAAAAAAAACACTTCTCCGTACCAAGCCGCCGAGCAGCGGACATCTGATCAGTTAGTATGAAGCACTGATATTTTTTTTAGATTACTATGTTGTTACTATAGAAAAAGTTGTTGTATTTGAACACCAGAATCAGCCCTTAGGAGGTTGTTGATGTTTTAAATATAACCTTGTATACAAAGAAGACCAGACACTGTTACTTACACTTAAACAGATAATTGAATAAAATTCGTATACACTTAAAAGATCAACGCTATTAAAGCCTAGTTTAATGCAAAACTTTTGTCAAAGAATTTAGTTCTAAAATACGTCACCTGTAATAAAAACAAAGGATAAATATTTTGTTTTAAACGGTAAAGTGTCTGAATATTACTTTGTTTAAGTTAGAACCTTAAAAGAAAGTTATGAGACAGGAATATAAAAGTTACTCACTTCAGAACCTGGCGCCTTGCTCCATCTGAAATTAAAAGAAACCCTGTTAAAAGTTTTGTATTTTGTCATTGTACAGTTGCTTGGATACACAAAAAAAAAGGCTTGGGTGCAAGTCGTGTGAAATTTTGAGTATTTTCAATGTTACAAAACCAAAATATATTCTGCTGAACACTGATAGGTAATGTTAAGTTTAAGGAAAATTTAATATCTTTTCATAAAATATAACTATATATATTAAAAAAACTTTTTTAATTTAACAACTTTATAAAACACTTATAGCTGAAGATATATTTTACTAAAACTGAAATCTATTTTTTTCTTAAAAAAATATATTTTAATCGTCTTTTTTAAGTGTCAAGTCCTACACAATATGAGTTAATTGAGTCCGAACAAAAATATCTGCTGTACCGGTGTAGGTACAGAAAAAAAGATAACATGATAAGAAACGTTAATTTATAAAAAGTCTTGTTTTAAAATGATTTTTGATCTCGAATCGGACTATACAAATTGTAGGTACATCAGCAGTAGATTACTTCCTCCAAAAATTTTATACTAATCCAGGTCGTTTCCTCTAAGGAGCATCAGGATGAGACTTATGGTAACTACGATTGCAGTGTTTTTCCCTAAATCAGGTTTCTCCATTTTCCATGTACGTACGAGATACAGACAGCAGCACACGAGGAATCCTGTTTCACAATGGTATTCGTACTAGTCATAAAAATGTAAAGTTTCCAATAAATATCAATGATCATGTTGGAAATTATGTTATTTTGTAAGCATTTATTACCTTAGTTTTACTAAACGGTGACTACAAAGCGGAAAATCTTCTGCCCGCAAACTTGTAATTATTACAAAAGTTACGACAAGCTAAATTAATACAGTTTCATAATTAGAAGTTTCTGCAAGAGCGGTTTTTATTTCCAAGATTTATTTTCCTGGAACCTTTTGGAAAAGATTAAGTTTTGGGAGCCCATTAAGTATTTACTAAGTCTTCGGCCTCCCTGCTTGAACAATAAAAGTAAACGCAGTTGGCCCACCAAACGGAATTTTAATATCAATCGCTTTGTAGCATGGGAAAGATAATGAAAACCTGCTAAGTGTGTGTCGGTCTACGTGCAATTGGGTTCCCTAGCTGCCCGTCACAATATACGGTATTTTACTTAATTGACATAATCAACACACCATCTAAGCAATTTTCTTCTCCCATGTAAATTTTATAAGTTAACTCGGTAACTTGTGAAGCTTACCTAGCTGTAATAGTTTTCCTGTTAACTATACTATTGTCTTGATATAAAAATTTGCATGCTATATTCTATGGACAAATAGGTCTAAAGATACATTACCTGCATTAAAACAACATTATACCATGTTTATGGCAAATAAAGAATTTGAAATTGTTCACATTTTAATGTACCATTTAGCAAGGGACCACTTGACTCTTTCGAAAAATTGCACTTTAAAGCTTAATATTATGCAAAGGGAAAGGCAAGTTTTCGTGTACTTAAAAATTTGGTTAAAATGCTGTATAATATTAACTGTGTTTGTGTGCCATGGCGCTTATTGTTATAGAAACAACGTAAGCAAGAATCGTAGTCATCTTTTGTTGTAGTGGACCCACTGTATTTGTCAACATTGCGCCGGCTACATGACCACGAGTTAATGCAAGCTTAGACATCAAAAAGCGGTTTAAATAATATTAAGAAACCAAAAGTTTTCGCCGCTTAATAATATCTTCAATTTCCGCCTAACTTTCATTCCTCCACTTTTATGGAGTTAGTCAAGAGGCGTTTCAGATATAATTATCATTATTAACCTTTACTGAATAATATCAGCTCTTAAAGTGTACATCTTGTTTATTAGAAATCTTTCATAAAAAAATTATATAATACTCGTGACAAAGTTAATAGCTAGTACACCATACCAAAATGACACCCTATCGCCTCTCGTCCAAGCTTTCTTCAGTCTTCAATAATACCCAAAAATACATTAACATGTGATTCTGGCTTCTTAATTCTATGTAATTAATGCCAGCCCATGAGAGTTTCAATGTTTTCGTTTGCATCGACTCCAAAAGTAACTGATTACTGATTAGGAGTTAGGAGTTAGTTAGGACTTGTGTTAATATTATTTTAAGCTTTTCAGTTTTTTGAAGTTGCTTTATTTTATTTATTAAATGAGGATTGTCTTCCTTAAAAATCCCGTTAAACAGAAAAAGCACCGTTTCTTCGGATCTGAATAATTAACATTGTTGGACACGCGCACTGAGAGTTACTTTCCCCCTTATAGCTAGAGGTACATTTTACTCCTAATAAGGATAATTAAAGATTTAATAAGTATGTAAGAAAAAAATGATATTAACTTAGGTACAAACAAAAATTCCAGAGGCAACTACTAAATGAAAGATGCACGTCCCATGCAGTAGAAGGATGACATAGTTAAGGTTTCGTTAAAGCGTTATCAACAAAAACTGTTAGTAAGACGCATATTTTTCCGGTATATTAGAATTCCAATTTGAAATAATGAAATCCCGGAAATCGTTAATAATTTTCTCTTTCTTTGGAATTCTTATGTGAATTGAAATTCTAATGATTCAGAAATACGTCCCCAGAGTCAGCTTTGGCTTTCTATAAAAGATGGATATGGAAGGTAGATAGCCTTCTGGAGGCTGATGATGATAACACTTTTGGATTATCAGTGCAGTGGTGAGCCCTTGCTTTCTACCAAATTTTATGGTTCCGAGTCAACGGGAAGTATCAAAATATGTCGCACGAATGGCATTATGATTGACTTAGAAGCTTTAGTTGCTTGCACCTCCAATATACCTTCTACCTTACCTCTACCCGTTCCAAATTTTAGATTGCATAAAGTGGGTAATTTGTTTACGGGAAAATGTATTCGCTTTTTTTTTTTTTAATATCACAGTCTATCGCTAAACTACCTATGTATATTACACTGTAAATGACTATTTAAATGACAATAATGTATTTATTAACTACGTGCCGTAAACTCGTGCTCGCATAGGTACTATCTTGTAACGTAATCATACTATTTAAAAAGAGGCTGGCAATAATGACCAAGTTTCTTGTTAACAATATTATCCCGAAGCAGACAAGGTGGTAGGGTAAAAAAATAATTGCGACATGTAAAAGAACTTATTTAGGCCTATTTGCAGAAATAAATTGGTTTTATTGGTTTTTAACATGCCTGTGAAAAACGGCCTTGTTGACACGGATCATCATTAGCCCTTGAAAGTCCACTGATGGACATATACCTCCCAATAGAACATCATCAGTCCTGCGTCCTCTTGTTCGTGGACGCTACCCAAGAACCTTTCTTGGTTGATAAACGGGATAATAGGGATGACGAATAACTTCTTTCCCTTCGTCTATTTTGCGCGTTTTATCTTTATCATTTTTGGTTGATTGACGAAAGAAAAAATTAAGAGTCCATTATTTTTAAATCTAACTGACGGACTAAATAGAATTTCATTTGCTTTACCCAGTTGTATTGAGTTTGTCAATAACAATTCTGATTCTTTTCTTTCGAGGTACTGTTTGCATGTTGCATTAAACAGTCCTTGTGTTACCGGGTTGATAAATATTAATAGAAACTTTATAAATTGCACCGAAACGGTTGAAACATGGAATAGTTTGATACATAGTTCGTGTGACACGGCGACAAATTAAATTCTCCGAGCGAGGACGTAGTAATGCGCGGTGACCGAGCGCGGTCAGGCCATAACGGAGTCTGGTAAGTGCTAGTTTGTATGGCGATTGCAAACTATATACACGTAGCATTTGAGGTGATTTATAGACTTAGGACCTAGGATTTGACGATTAAAATATAATGCGATTTATGAAATATTAAATACCATTCTGTATAAATGTTAGGAAAATAGACGGTGACATTCTTAATTTATATAGGCGTATTAGTTATAAGTACTTTAATCGTCGGGTAATTTTTGATTGGGTGAAATTTGCCCTTAATCTTGTGTCCTTGATATTATTTACTGCCACAAACAAAAGACTGCAGCGGCTAACCATGAGTTGTTAAGTAGTCTTGAACGTTGCTGAAGAGCTCACTTTTGAAAAAGTATTACTTCACTTATCACTTATATTCTCTCTGGTATCTTGTCTATGATAAAAATATAAATGGCTGCTTCTCAACTCATTGATTATATAGTTATATGCATTGTAATTTTAGATTGTCCCAAAAGAAGCTAGCAGAAAAATTGGGTTTCTTCATCCGACTTTGTAATGACTGTGCGCGGATTAGCGTTTCCCAACACGAGTTCCAAACACAAAGACACGTCGAACATTTTCGACCCTCACAAAAAACCGTTTTAAAAATTCGTATTTCAGTTACACACGTGGAGTTGGTCGGCCGCTAGGGTAAGGTCGGCAAACAACGAATTCAAATATGGGATCGTATTGAGATTTTTACAAACAATACTATTTCAAACGTAACGGTAAACTTTCAACCGGCATAAAAGTAGATTTATAAAAAGAATTTTAAATTTGACGAACGCGGGAGTAATTGTGCATGACTCAGACTATACGAGTAAAACCAGCGGTGGTGTTAATAAATGTAAGTAAGTATGTTTACCCGGTATCTTGCCGCCACAGTACAAGTTTTGCTCTGTTTTTGATATACGAATACGTCAAACTCTATCCAGGTAAGACAAAGAAACCGCTTTTCGGTATTCTGCCCATAAAGGTAAACAAACACCTTTTACTATAGGGCCTAAGTCACAACACGAATACTTTCTGATGCTCCATACGTTTGTAAATGGTAAATGTCAATTCTGTAAAAAAGGGTATTTTTTAAATTACGATTCCTATATTGGTGGCATAATAAAAGTTGTTGATTTAAATTTCTGTTATTGCGATTCCCTCGTCCAACCAATCACCCTTTATAAATAAAGCAAAACAATGTTGAAATAGTTAACACTGTTCTAAGAACTTAAGGGTCTATCTGTATTTATTATGAATAATACATTAATTTATTCATAAGACGTCATTTATCCAATAATGGTTAGTAACAAATGGGCTTTTAATAGTATGTTGGTAGTTAATTTTGACGCAAGTCATTACGTGAACCATGTTGCAGTGGTAAGGTGCTGACAGTCAAATCGCTCCACGAATGCTGCGCACTAGGGACGCGCACCGCTTGCGCATGGTTGCATAGAAGCAGTCCACGCGCGTCTCGGTGAACATCTCCAATACGCAACAGAAGTAGGGCAGCCCAAACGGCACCCTAAACGCACCTCTGCCTAAAAGGACGTGCAAATAACGTAAATGCCATGAACAGGGTAATTTTGACGCCTCTTGAACAGCAAGCAAATCTGCGGGCTATTATGTTAGCAGAACAGACAACGTTCTAAGCTCCTTCTCAATATCCGCATTACATCTTTCAAGGCCGAGGTTACAATATGTCCAATATATATATATTAGCTTGTCGAATCTATAGGATACTCGTTGAGATTAATTTTTGGTATGTTCATAAGACACCTTCGTAGGGCTTGAAAGACCATTAATTTTAAAACCAAGTTAGAGAAAGCTACATTTCTCCTTGGAAATTTGTTTCGCGATCCTAATTAGGTTTTAAAAATTTAAACACACTGCGTCAACTGCGACTCGAATTATGTTTAGTCTTGACACATAATGTTCCCGCTCGCTTTAATTAGATAATAATCTTTAATCTTTCCTTCGTTTAAAAAAACAAAAAGATTCCGACGAACTGAAAGCCTCCTCCTTTTTTGAAGTCGGTTGAAAAACAGCAACTTTTTCAATAAAACATTATTAACTTGAACTCCATAGTTCAATATTTTTGTTGCAAAAATTTTATCCAAGAATGTGCCAAAAATTTTTATTTCAGCAGTAGATCAATATATCGATAGATACTCATTATCGCACACCATAAAAGTATTTTACGCATGTGATTTTTATAGATAATTTTAATTAAGACGTACAATATAAATAGAATCACTCCCTAGAAGGAAGTTAACTTATAAATTAGGACCTTATATAGTCAAGTGCAGTGAGTGGACAAGTGGTAAAGGCAAAGACGAAGACGCTGGATGCAGGCAGGATCAGAGTAATGTATGTGTTGTTGTCAAATTATATATTTTTAAATTTTAGTTTTACTCACTGTCCAACTAAGGCTTGCATTTGCCCTGTTGCAGTCCATCGCTATTTTGCATCCTTTATAACTCAAGTTTGTCTGTCACCTTGCCTTGTGTGTGCGGGAACCAGTTTTCTTTCTTTTGTTGACTCTACTCAAAACATTTTGTATCTCAACAAAAAGTTTCACGGACAAACAACAACAGAAGTCGCAAAAACGAAATGCAGTTGAGTTGTTGTAACACAAAACTTCCTCAATTTTCTGAACATTCATACAACTTTTATTTAAGCACCTACTTTGAAATGCATTTTTGACCGACTTTGTAACATTTTAGCCTTGTAGTTAACAATCTTGTGTTAGTTTCACTCAAGCATGTGTAAACGAGACACAATAGAAATTACATTGTTATGCGACCGCCGGCGGTCTTATAATCCTCAACGGGTATGCAATTCAAGGTGACGTATTCAGTAACTCGTTGAACAAAAGAGTTACTGAACGAGAGGAAAAATATACCTCTGTAATGGGTTACAGCCTGCCAAAATTACGAATCACAGGCACATCACGTCCCAAAAAAATGCGTCTGTAATTTTACAATTATTTAAAACAGTTTAGCAAAACTCTTATTTACCAATGAAAACGTTTTTTTTTTTGCTTTTTTCATTGCCTAGCTGACCGTAGAATAGACCTTACAGTAGAATAAAACTTTATAGAATGGAACACCTGAAAATAATTAAGATAGGATTAATTTTGTGTAGTCTAAAAGCCACCGTGTACGCGCTCTTTGTAGATTAACGCACTGGTGAGTAAGCTTGGACCTTGGCACATTTATTTTCTTGCGTGTTGTTTGGTTATAAGAAGTCTGTTTATGGTCAGAATCGATATAAGATAAATTAGAGACACGAACAAGATAAAGTTTTACCAGACATTAAAAAAAGTACTTTATGAAGCAGGAATACTGTAAAACAGACAGTTTTTGAAATAAGTATGAATATTTAATTTTGTACTTTAGCCGCAGGTTATATAAAAGTTTTTCTACTTATTTGTTTGTAAAATTAAACATGTTGCACCGTTTTTTACAAATTATAAAAAATAATACTTTACCTTTTTATCTCACATATATATGTGGTTATTAAATACGATAAAGAAACATCTCTATCTTTCAAAAATATTTTTTTCACCACTTACAGTTAGCTTGTGTTTGATCTACTAAAAAAAATACATTTAAAGTAAAAGTGAAAGGGAATTCATGTTTTTTTTTCCCTTGAAATATATTTACGTTGTATGAAAAGCGTGAGCATTGGTGATTACACTCCAGGCTCCATTACGCCCTCAATTTGCCCTCCTTAGGGCTCCAATCCAGGCTCAAGCTTAATGACAACTATAAACATTATGAACAATGTACGTACATAGACACAATTGCGCTGCTTGTATTGTAATGTATATGTAATGAAGGGTACGTACAGATCTGGCGAATGCTCCGCAAATGTGATGCAAGCTAACCTATTAAAAATCCCTGGACTGGCCGTTGTCAAATTAAATTTGTTCCTATTACCACCATTTTGTCGCTGTATAGTGGCCTCTATATAGGAAGATGTAAGAGTTCAATGGAACTAAATTAGTAACTGCAGTAAGATATGCAGTATAGGTACGTTTAAATTTGATCTCGGAACTCTCACTCGTGACGTTCTACAGTCGACGAAACACATATGCTGAAGAAGAAGAAGAAGAAGAGTGGATGGAAGCGTTTTGCTCAGGCGCATTACGTCGAAAGAGTCCAGCCGCCTCTCGCGCGCTTCGTCTGACCGCTTCGTCTTTGTTTGTGTATAATCAACCGACTTCAAAAAAGGAAGAGGTTCTCAATTCGACCGTATGTTTTTTTTTGTATATATGTTACGCGATTACTCCGCCAATTATGAATCGATTCTGATGATCCTTTTTTGTTTGGTAGATCATACTTCAGGGGTGGGCCCAGATACCTATAAATTTTATCGGAAATGATTTAGCGGTTTTTGAGAAAATAACAAAACATATACCCAGATAATGTTTTCGTTCGTGGTTCTTGTATCTATGTTACTCAATATCTTCGACAAATGTAAACCGATTTTGATATTTATTTAATAGCTTATACTTCAAAGATGCAACATTTGCGAAAGAAAATTTACCCCTAAAGGTGGAAAACTAGAGGATGAAATCAGTGTTCAGCAGTAACTTTTGTTTGCACGTATGAATTAATCACTAAAAATAAATGAAATGAGTAAATTTTATAAATAAAATATAAAAATAATAATATTAACACTTAAGTACCTAATCAGTTACTTTTGGAGTCGGTGCCAGTTGATCAGATTTTGAATTTTTTCGTTGCATGTTTTGAAGTCGGTTTTATTTTTTAAAATTAAATTTACTTATTATAATATCTAGAAGTGGAGTGAACTGCACATTCGCAGCATATTCGATCTTCACGCGCTCTTATGATTCTTAGTTTGGGGCTTAGTAAAGCCGATTTCATTGTGTATTATATGTTGATTAGTAAATAAAAGTAAATCGTTTGTATTGGTACGGACACGTGATGAGAAGGACAGAGGGGCAAGTAAATGGGCATGAGTATTGATGGGTGGAGAAGTAGAGGACGACCTAAGAAGAGATGGATGGATTGTGTACAGGATGATAAATGACTGATGATGACTGATGGAAGATAAAAACATACTGCGCTGACGACCTGGGAACGGGGAAAACGAATGATGATAATGTGATGATGACTGATGGAAGATAAAAACATACTGCGCTGACGACCTGGGAACGGGGAAAACGAATGATGATAATGATGATGACGTGTAACGTTTATGATTCTAGCAACTAGTTATGTACATTTAAAGAAGTAGGTCAACAAATTTACCTAAGATACTGTCTCTTCAACGATTCAACATTTGTCTCACGTGTAGGTACACCCGATGCGCTACACAAATATTTTAAGCACACCCCTCATGCAGGCAAATGTAACCTCAGTGCGGATATATTTGTTGAGTTAATTATTCTGTTAGCTCATTCACGTCACGAGCCCTTAACGAGTGCGACCGCACGAGTAGAGAGTACAGTCGAACTAAAAAATTTTGAGTTTCCCACTCAGATAATATACTAATCCATACTTTTAATATTATAAATGCTAAAGTAACTCGGTCTGTCTGTCTATTACGTTTTCACACCTAGGTCACTGATCCAATTTTAATGATTTCAGGTAAAGAGATTTATATTTACTAAAAAGTAATCTATTTCGGTAAGAATGTGTGTTATTACTCGTAGATCATAGCTAGATGTCATCGTTTGAAACTGTTTATTGGACACTAGATACACAAAGTAAACAAAATAAAGGAGAAAAACATTTGGAACTGCAAGTTTTACAGTATTATAGCTAGAAGCGATCTCTTCCACATAGAAAGTTGTAAAAATATAATCAAAGTAAAAAAAAAACAATAGGATTCTGTAGTTGCCCGTGATAATTTGTACAAAAATTTCCTTTTTACTCTTCCAAATACATTTTTTGGTCGATTAATACCCGTTTGTAAATTTTGTAAAGCCTGATTGCTAATTAGCACTTTAAAACTTAATATTACACAAGCGAATCCCTGAATCTAACAATGGCTTTCACAACCTATGGTTATTTTTAAAGGACCTATCGATCGACACACACTATGGGATAGAGGAGAGACAAAACCTGTGCTTTAGTAGAAAGTAGGGAATGGACAGTCAACGGCAGGTCAACCTACCCAAAAAGTTAAAGGTCATTGAATCGATTTTCAACTTTAAGTCCGACACATAGAGATCAATATCGGGTGGTAAAATTTGACGTTTTGTGGTAAGTTGAGCTGTTGTCTGTACAAATGTCAAAGTTTGTTTATGAGTACAGTAGAATCATACCTTTAAGGAAGTGTAGTAATAAAATGAGACCATTTATAGTTATAAAAAATATGCATAATATTTTTTTGTCTTTCTATACAATTTTGATCGGCTGTTTGGTAATTTTGTATGGAGTGTCGATAAATTTTTATGCTATTTACAAAAACCATAGAACAAAAGTTGTTCACCATGATATATACAAGATGTGGTTACAAAGTAGTCATTGTTTTACAGGACACCCTGTTTACTAAAAAACTCAAGAAAACCACAAACATTTAACTTAAAGTTGGTAGTTTAAAAGTGTAGATTCCCTCAAGTAGATTTTAGACCCGATTCAAGTAAAACTTTGTAAAACGCTACACTTGCGATTAACTTACGTGCTAGCTTCTCTGAAATAAAATTGGTCAAGCTAAAACAATTTATTTATGGAAGACACAACGCAAGGTTTAGGCAAGTAGGTAAGTATATTTCCTGGACTTGGAGTAATACTTTCTTAGAAGAAATAAATCTTTGATATATCGGCCGTTCTGGGCCTAGACGTAGTTTATCATTGCTGAGATGTTTGCGTGCTAAGTTTACTGATAAGCAAAGAAAAATAAGGAGTACCTACGTTTGATTCCCTAAATACACTCTGAATTTTCGTTGGTTTCGAAGCCGTAAAGGTCGCAATCTCCTACCAAAATATAACAACTTTTAGTATGGGTCTGATATTGAAATAGCAAAAAATGTAATCGCTAATCAACTGACATCAGTTTTATGGAGATGGATATTTTTACACGACTGCCCAAAAAAGAGTGTAATGTTTTCAGTGTTCATATATACCTATAGCAATTTATAGGATAGGAAAAGTGTAAATTGTTAAACTTTAAAAAAAATATTACAATAATAATCAGGGAAAAAGCAGCCATTTCGACGACCTCCATAGCTGAGAGGCGAGTACGCTGGGATTGGCGTTGCCATCACTGAGGTTTCGGGTTCGACTCTTGTTCGGGTCAATGTAAAAAACTAACTTTTGTATGTTTTTTTTCTCTTGGGTCTGGGTGTTATGGTGCCGCCAGCAGCAGAGCAAGTATGTGATGTTGTCCAATATTTATTTAACATATTTATACATTCACGCGGCTCCCTAAAAACGACCTGTAATTTATAAAGGTCAATTGTATTTTTAAATTGCTGCATATATTTATATATAATATTCGGGTAGCTTAGGTACTCGCATATCCGCAGCACAATGAAGTAATTTAATAATAAATACAAAAGCATTGGACATTATGTAACCAAAATATTCAATATCCGGCGTCCATGCGTTTCCAATTTCCACGTTCAATAGCTACAATTAAAATGTTATGCTGGGTAGAATTTAAAATTTGTACACTGTGAAAACTGCAATTTTTCGACGTGAAATATTTTCACTTGATATTCTTTCGGAACTGGGATGATAGATGACTTTGGGATTATGACAGCACGTTGCGCTTCTCTGACATACCTACAAATAATTTAATAGTTGGATGCGCTGCCTTCTAAAAAAGTCTAGCATCATTATTTACAGAATGTCAGGATGATTATTAACATTAGAAAAAAACTGTTTGTATGAACTGAACTTTTGTATGAAATAGTCTTTTTTTTTCGCCATTTCAGAGTTGGTTCCATAATAAAAGTTGTTTGTTTTTATGAGTGGAATCACCTCCCCGCGGGAAAACAACCACAAAAATTTCACGTTGTATATTGGACAACATCACATACATTGCTTTGATCCTAAGGTAAGTAGATAATCCACTTGTGTTATAGATATCCGAAACAACGACGGTACCACAACACCCAGACCCTACCCATTATACAACAACACACCAATTATCTAGCCCCAAACTAAGCAAATTTGTTCATCACACAAACTTTTGCTCCTTGCGGGATTTGAACCTGCAACCGATGGCTTTGTAGTCCGGAGCAAGAACCGGTTAAAATGGTCGTCTAGTGATCTATTAAACAAAGTGGCCAGAAAAGTGACTTCCAAAAATTTTTAGGTACCTCGTGTTGAGAGGTATCTGAATCACCCCTATGTATGTTCTAGGATTTTTCGCAATTTTCGAGTTACGATTTTTTAAATGAATTTTTGCAAACGAATTAGTTTGAAAAATTTCTAAAAAGAATAAAATAGAAGGTTTGTTCGTTTTTTTTCTTGCAGCTAAATCTCTATAAACTGTGCATTTATGCATAAAATAAACAGCCTCATAACTTTAATGGAAGTTACTACAAAATTGACCTGAAGTTGAGAATTTATGTAAAGTGAGTTATCATTAAAATTTTCAACTTAAAATTAAAAATCTAAACTGATGCTTTCTTAGTTTCTAAGTAGCTTCCGAGAATGCGCTAGACTCTAAGCTTCCATAATAATAATAAAAAAGTAGTACTTCATAGGCTTCATAAGCTATTTTTTAAAAAAAACGTAACTCGAAAACTATGAAAAATCGTAGAACATACAAAGGGGTGATTCAGATACCTCAACGCAAGGCACCTAAATAAAATTTTTGGACGTCACTTTTCTGGCCATCTTGAATAGGTACTTATTTTATATGTTTTTTCAAACAGTATGCTACATCTAAGATAATGTAACGTTTGAAAAAATCGACGGGTTAACTAACGTCCTTGGTAGCTTATTTGGAAAAATACTCGCCCGACAAAAACATGCGATCGATTTTATCAAGTGTTATACAGTATATTAACTAACGAAATGACTAACTTCCTTACATACTAAAAAAATATTCCCACTTCAAATACAAATTTCATAAAAATAATTAGCCCCCGACCCTTTACTCACCGTGCGAGCAAGATAGAAAAGCGATGTTGCTAGTTTGCGCATTGTAATTACGCTAGTTATTATTTCGCGTTACGATTTTTGTTTTAAACAGGCGTTTCGTTTTTTTTAAATTTCTTAGATTTAGTTTTTTTATGCTTTACTAAATTTAGATTTTTAAAAAAGATCTATTAATGATGTAGGTAAACTGGCTGAAAGGAACGCCCTACGCTATTTTACATACTGTGTTTACCTATCTCTGATCTACTATACTTGGTAATGCAATTTATAAGCTAAACTCTTTCCATTAGGGTCAATTTTATAATTATTGACAGCGCTGTTTTATCTTTATTTCTTGCTTAAAGAGGCGAGCAGCAAAATTATGGACATTTAGAACTGAGAAGAACTAAAGTATATATAGGTATGGTTTCATTGCCGGTTTGGGTCGATTCAGAAATCGAACTTTTCTAAATTGGTTTGGTTATGGGTGTGTTGGGGATGGACGCCGCCAGAAATAACTGGTGCTTTGTTAGAGAAGAATGTTAATAGCTCACTGCGAGATGTCTGGGGCATATTTATATATTTTGAATTGTAGAAAAAACTCTAGCTCTATATGCTAAATAAAGCAAAAAAGCTTTTTAGTTTAAATCGTACCAGATTTAATTATCGTATCTCAAAGTTAACATTAACCTACTAATTGACATTTATCTCGTTAAAACTTCCATTCGGAATAACAGAGAATTTCAAAGAAAATTGTCGAATATTCAGGCAAATTGGCTTTTAAAAGAAATGGCTGTCAAAGTGCGTTTTGAACAGGAATTTAAATTCGACTGTCGTAGAAACTTGAAGCAGGTTTCACGGATTTTATTTTGCTAACATAAAGTAAATGGATCAGACACTTACCTAATTCATTGTAAGTACTTGTAGCTAAGAGTATTTATTAAAATAATTATCTTTAATCTTTAAAAAAAAAAATTACTCACCTTTTTTTTCATTATCACCCCAAATATTCTGTATAATTTCTGTAAGTACATGCACCATTCAAGCTAAGAGTACGTAGTAAAAATAAAGATGTTGTCACCATTCACAAATAATTTAAAGAAACCATGTTTAAAAAAAATCTTATTTAAGACATTATTTCATTCATAGTTTGCAAAGATCAATTTTAAATCTTCGTTCGACTTCATTTTTGTGGTGTCATCGACCCTATTCGATTCAACCTTAGTCAGCACAGCAGGCATCGCTACACGATGGAACAAAACAAGGTATTCAAAAAGTTCCCGTCTTTCTTTTTCTTTGCCATAGTTTTGCCAAATGGCATTACGAGTCTTTGATAGTGTCACGTGTCACATCATCACGTTGATGACTTCGAAGAGTCAAAGGCTGTGTGTTTTCCCTTGCAGCGGGAGTTTTTGGCTTATGAGGAAATCTTAATTGGAAAAAGTGACTCAAAAGCGCAGTGCAGTTTTACAATGGGGTGTGTGTATAACACGTTCGCTTATAAAAAGTGTGTGGGTGATTGTAAAAATACTATTTGAAACTTTATTAAATGACCTTTAAACGTGAATGTTATATGTAAACATTGTAAATTAAACAATGAAATGAAGTAAACAAAAATTAGCTATGGAAGTTACTTTATTTACCATTTATTATTATTATATAGTGAGGCTATAGGAGTTCGACATAAAATATATTTATATCCTATGACCCTCTACGTACGATAAGACATTTTTTAGATAACACGGTATCCCTAAAACACGAGCCGATCAACGAAAATTAATAAAATCCGTATTTTTTACATTTCGCACATCAGGTGGCATAACGAGTGCACTGGAAATTGAACCCTATAGAACGGAAACAATGGTTGTTTTGTTTCGAGACAACATTGATAACGACACCGTTTGATAAAATTGGCAATAAGTTATGTACTTCATACACGATTCGTATGAATGAAAATATAATATACATAAAAATATTTGGACCACTTTATTTTGTGACGGTGTTAAAAGTTTATTGAACAAAAACGATTGGGGACTTCTAAATCAAAACGGGGAATGAGAAAAACGAAATACTTTTTAGTATCAAAACGAAATTCGAAATTCTGTCGAAACTCAGATATTCGTTCTATTATGTTGGTGTCTTAATCTATTGCATAATCTGTGGTGTGGGTTTCAATAAGGCTAGGCACATATAATCAGGCTAAAATGCTAAAATGTATAATAATTATAATGTTGATTACTCATTGTAACACTTGTTTAATCGACATGTTAAGTATGTTTGATATTTGTACGATACGGTAGCAAAACTAAGCCCTTTGTTAAATTATATTAGCCTGTCTTAACATCGAACGCGCACTTTCATATCAATTTTTATGCGATAATTTGCTCATTTCTTTTAGAAGATCTTTTATAGCCACACCTGTCTTTAAACTCAAACGGTATAAATGAGGATTAAGTATTTTACTGCTAGAATGAAGCGCAGCTCCCAGCGATAGTAATACTTTGCTTGCAAGTTTATAATATTTCGTCATTAGTTAATATTTAAGATTCACTTTATTAGATGTGAAAGATATGTGAGGTATTTTAAAACTCCAACACTCAATCACTAAAGCGTAAGCGACAACGCTGTCAAAATGTCAAGGAGCGTTCTTTAGAAATGTGAATATAGGACTTAGAGCTGACTAGTTCTAAAAAATTTCATAAAGGCGTCAAAGATAAAAGTTCACTCAAAGCGTAACGGCTGAAATAGAGCTCTATATTCCTACATAAGGCTTTGTTTTAGGCTAATGCCATACTATATGTAATATTACGCGTCACTAGATTTAACAAAAACGATAAATCTCGGTTTAGAACTGCTTGAATCCAGCGTTAACTTATTCAGCATTTAACCATTTGCGGTGCGGATTTCTCTGCACTGCTGCATAAAAATTCTAAATTTGCACCAATGGACGATCAGATCAAACGACGCCGGCGGAAGTAGATTGGATACACTCTCTGCAGGGATATCCCTAACATAACTCTACAAAACAGATTCTAGATAGACAGGAAGGAAAGCGCAAGCATGGCTGCTTCAAACAGACCTGACAACGAGCAATACTTGATCGTAAAGACTCTTATTGGTTGGTAGTTAGATAAAGTGAGTAATTCGTTCATGGGGGAATGTATTCGCTTTTTTAACAAATTACCACAGTCTATTGTTGAACTACCCATGTTTGAGTTTAAATCGCATGTTAAGATTATTTTGATGAAAAAGGGTTATTATACTGTTAATGACTATTTAAATGACAAAAATGTCTGGAATTAAATACTGCCCTGCTCGCACAGGTATACATTATTTTCTTTTCCTTTTTTTTTGTGGCAGCTAGTGGTGACTGAGTTTGTTCCGGCGTTTCTTCTCAGCATTTGCCAGATTGTCTGTGTCTTGTCTCGAAGCGCTAGTAGGGCCCGAAAAATAAGGAGACATGTTCTGCCCCATATGGGCCAATAATGTTATTATTGACGTTCATAAGTGGCAGTTTTCTGCCCTAAACTGAATAAATGATTTTTGACTTTGACTTTGACTTTGACCCCTTTTCCTATAGAGTACATACAATTTATAACGAGCAATACTTGATCGTAAAGACTCTTATTGGTAGACCCCTTTTCCTATATATATTTCCTATATATTCCTATACATACAATTTATAAGACAGTAAATTTTATTTACACATCAAATGCCATTAGTAATAATGGCACATAGTTTCTAGGCAGTTAGTTAATTCCATCATTAGGCCTGTCCTTTTATATGGCAGCGAAGCATGGCCGCTACTTGAGCGACACAAGCAGGAGCTGCGTGTCACGGAGATGAATATGCTGCAGTGGATGTGCGGAGTCACGCGAAAGGACCGCGTGAGGAACTCGCGCATCCGCGGTAGCCTTTGTGTCCGTGATGTTGCAGACAAACTGCAGGAGAGTCGCCTACGCTGGTACGGCCATGTTTTGCGGAAACCGGCAAGCTACGTAGGAAACAAATGTCTGGCCATGCCAAGTAGACCCAAGAAGTGCTGGCTTGACGTTGTGAGGGCTGACATGCGTGCCAATGATCTCACAACTAGAGACGCTCAAGACCGTGCGAAGTGGAGGAGTAAATCAAGGAAAGCGGACCCTGGGCTCCAAAGCAATAGCTTTGGACGCAACCGGGATTGACCGTATATCTATAAGAATATCGTAAGAAGAAGTTTCTAGGCAGTTAGAGACTTTAATAGTTGAGGTCGAGGTTGAGGAAATTATATATTATATTTTTTTGATTAGAAATGAAATTTATTAGAAAAGAAAAGTTCCATGGCTCTATTACAAATGAGCTAAATGTTACTCGCACTTGCCATGACAGACCATAGCATCTCTACTTAGGCACCAGTGTAGCCTTAGCCTTACAGCCATATAAGAGACGCGTGGAGTCCATTAGGACACCGGATCCGGCTCCTGTTCCAGAAATAACGGAGTTTCTGTGCAAATGTAGAGTTTTATTTTGTTATGCGAGTTCCTGGAGAGGACGGATAGGCCAAAACTGTTAGTTAACTCCCAATAGGATTAAAAGAGGGATAGAGTTAGTACAAATATACTTCGTTCAGACCGGGTAATCATATTATAATGTCGTTTATATGAAGGTTGGCTGGAACAGTATTAGTATTTGAGACATAGGTACTTGTATACAGGGTGTAACGAAAAGGTGAAATAAAACTTTAAGGGGTTATTCTACGGCTAAATTACATCAACTTTTTCTATGGGACCAACATCGAAATCTCAAAAAAAAAAAATTGACGTTTCCGTACAAACTGATGCCAGCTGGTCGCGTTTTAGTATGGGAAAGTGTTTTTTTTTGCGAATTCGATGTTGGTCCCATAGAAAAAGTTGATGTAATTTAGCCGTAGAAAAACCCCTTAAAGTTTTATTACACCTTTTCGTTACACTCTGTATATTGTTGTACGAGTTTTATGCTATCAAAGCTTTTAATGTGTAAAATAGACAAAATGGTATGTACACGCCAATGAACTTAAAATATCTTTACTACGTGTAATATTTTGCGCCCAGCATTTTCTGGCTTCAGGATCTTTTACTTTGGGTTGGGTGGTTTCTGGAATACAAAGTTTCTTGTTTATTTTTTTAGATTTTTAAAAGTTCTGTTTATTTTTTTGTAGGCTCTATTGATGAGTTTTAAAATCGATAAAATAAATAGTCGATAAAGAGTATTGTCGCTGATATTTATACCGGAAAGTTGGTTTTCGATTAATTGTGACATCGGATATGTAAATCTTTGGGCATCGTTTATTTAAAAAACGGGTTATAGTGTTCTTTGAAATGAAAGTAGATTATTAGACTTACATATTTCGTATTTACATAAAATTCCTTTTTGTAGCGACTGTCTGGTTGCCTTAAGGGTTAAGGTCTGATGGCAATACAACAACTATAGTCTTGCTAGTCATGTATCATGGTTCTGCGCATTTTGTTTATGAATGGGACTAGGGGAAAGGCTAGGGGAAGATAAACTTAGAAAAGCCTTAGAAACTCAAGTTTTTTTATTTTAGTACTACATTAAATTAAATATTTCAAGTAGTCTAGCAATAAGACATTTAAAACAATCAAGTCAAATACAGTATAACATCAAGCGGAATGCCTCTAATTATGAAAGTTGAGAATCTACTTGTAAACATCCAAATTGTCGGCGAAACAATTTAATTACTTGAAACGGCCCTCATCAGAGGGCCCGTTTAATTTACAACAAAAACAGGCAATCGCAACTTGCGATAGATTGTTGCGAAGTTAACGCGTTACGCAAACTTTTGTGACCAAAAATTTTTAAATGTAATTTTATGAGAATGCTTAATTAGGCTTATGGAGACAGGGTAAATAATTAAAAGAGAGAGTCAAAATTTGGTGACTGTTTAGTACAAAATATTAAATTATTATAAAATTTAACAATTGGAAATCAAAAACAATGCCGTGTGGGGACGGCCGTAAATGATACACTTCCCTACCACCAACAGGAGGCGTGTCGTAAGAGGTGACTAATTCCTGTAGCAAGAGACGGGCAGCAGCGTCTTCGTGCGAAATCTTTAAAAAAACTGCGCTCGCCAACCCGTCTGCCAAGCGTGGCGAGTATTAGCAGTTCAGTAGTGGACGTCATATGGCTGAAATGATGATGATGATGAATCAAAAACAACATCACACAACATAAGGACACAACTACAAGGGTTTCGTTTTGACTTAGACACTTGACTCCAATGGATTAAAACAATATATTTAAGATAACATCCTGCATTTAATATTCTTCTTAAAACTTTTTACGGATTCAAGCTACAAAGAAAAGGCAGTAACTTTTTGTGCCGTTATTTATTAACTGTCTTAAGTGTCTGGCCAGTTAAACCCTTTTGTCTTTAGACCACAGGCAACTTATTCTATAGACACCGCATAAATCTGATACCAGCGACACCGCCCATCAAGGTTGAATATTGTAAGCAGCAATAAGTTACCCCGAATTGATACCGTAAGCGATTTTTTAATCGTGCTGAATTTATTTAATTTGACGAAAATAACGTATTGTTATATTTAGTGTGGCGGAAATCTGAAGGCAAGCTTAACACACTGCTGAAAAAAACAAAGACATCGTCAAGGCCTACTAGATGGATGGACTACCTGATAAAGGGGATTAATCGGAAGATTTGTAAAAAAGTATGCTATTAATTCAATGAGTCTATTATGATGTTAATGTTACGCGTTTTTTTATGTTTTTTCAAAATAAATAAGTAAAAAATAATTTGTGCGCCCAAAAAGCGATGATTTTACGCTATTTATATGCTTAGCTTTTAGAACACATCGGCTTAAAGAAAATAAAGAGAAAGAGTCCAGTAGCTTTAACTGAATAAAAACAAAAAATGCCAATTTCAAAATTTACGTGTTTTTATTTTCAAGCTTCATCTATGCACATAAAAAACTAAAAAGTGAGAACTCACAGTATTAAAAGAAGCAAATAGATGACGTAATTCTATTGCAAATAAAAAAAAATATATAAGAAAAAACCTGCTCATCGGGTTTCTACGGAATGGCTTGTTTGTGACTTGCACAATGATTTTAAATGACGGGCTTAGCAAACTCTCAGAACAATACAGACAGAAATAAACGCAATGAGTTTATAAGCAGTTTTGATAATTCAAATGATACCTAAGAGGAGACAAGGTTATAAATCGTGTTTGCTTTTAGTTTCTATAATGTGCTAGATAAAATATTACATATTTTTGTTTTTTATTTTCAATAATTATCATCAGTCGCTATAAAAAAAAATAAACGTGTAACATAAAATAACTGAATGTGAGTTTTTTTCAAATTACAAAATATATTTTTATTTCATCTTTTAAAATAACTTTATTTTATGTCGTGAAGCTGAACCCTGAGCTTATTTTTTATCTTTCTTGACTTTGACGAAGGTACGATATGAATTTTATAAGAAATTCTCCAAGCTAATGACAAATTTAAGCGGTGAGAAATGTCAAGAACCGCTGGCTACATTATTATATTTTGGGCCAAACAAAAGTCAGACAGTTTTCAAATAATATGACAACTGATATTATAGGTACACAAGGGATTACAACAATACTTATAAAACGACTTAAGCATAGAAAAAAGTTATGTATGTATCCTATATACATCTCACTAGGCACATTGCGGATTGGTGGATGGTGTTGTAAGGTCAGTGACTTAACCTTACTCTCAGATGTTGTTAAGCCGCCCTAAGGCCTCTGACTGGGTTTCATGACTAGTATCAAGCGATATTAGCCGGGACCAACATTTTAACGTGCTCTCCGAAGCACGGTGATGCTTGTAATAAATGTCACTAAATATGCTTGGAATGGTCACCCATCCAATCACAATCGCGGCGTAGGTGGCTTAACTTTGGTAATCACAACCAAAGCTCCGTCACCACTAAGAGTAGAGAACAATCACCTCATAGAGCAAGGATAGAGATCAAGCAAGCATAGAAAAATATGATTAATTATTTATGGAGGTATACATTATGTAAACTTGTATCAATGATTTAACAGAATTGCCTACGAAGAAGAAGATTGTCTGCTAGTCAATGTCAGAGATTGATGAGTACTTAGTCTAAGCGTGAAACGGCATGTATTTTGTTTACTATGATAACAAAAGAAAAACGCGTATATTTTCATGTCAAAACTAAAGAGTTTACAACATCAAACGGAAACTAATACAAACATATTTATCCTGCTCAGAATCTTATATTAACTTGTAAAAAAAATACCTTGATTGAACACAAGCCGTTCCCATTAAGCTATATTCTTACAAAGTAAGTAGTATAAAAGCGAAACCGCTTTTAGTTCTTACAAGATGTGAAAGAATATGCCTTTGAATGGACCTATTGTTCACACTACGCCAGACAAAAGATCGCAAATACTTTACTTCCTTTTTCCAATTAGATATCTATTCATCATAAATGGAACTTTTTATTGGTAGTCATTAGACCCCTTTAATAACGCTTAGATTGGTGACGACAAAATATTGATAATGCATCTGGGTGATTTTCCCAGCACCAAATCGTAAACGGCATGGCTGAAACTGCTAGTGCAGGATGGCACTTTTAACTTGTAATATTTTTTTTTAGATGAAAAATGTTGTCTCCTACAGCAGCCTACAAATATTTTTCCATTATGATTGTCGCTAATAAGGAAAAAAAAAATATAAACACCTAAGTTTTTCATACCGGTGAAGCGGCACAATTTGTTTTTCAGTATACTTTTAATCATATAATAAAAACAGTTGATTTTTTAGGGATTTCCTTTTTTTTATTTAAATCCTAAATAGTGGCAGTACTTTATTGCGGAAACTTCATTACAAAATCTGTTGTATTTAATGAATGGTAAGTACAAATTCACGTGTCCAAATTAGATTTTTCACCGCGGTGAATTTTCGTTGTACGCGAATATCTAGGCATCCAACAACACTAGCTTCTCGCTACTGCGCAGTAAACTTGCGCACCAGGGACGCCTAAGCGCTTGATGTGAGAGGACGCGTGTTGCTTGTCTGGTGTTCCCACCAAAAACGTAAGTAGTGGGTTCCGGTGACTTGGGACCGCTTTTTTTTTCATTCACGTGAGTGGATAAAAGTTGTGATCCAATGATCCGATATGTTTATTAAATATATGTACTTTTACTTAATGTCGCCCGATCAAGTAGGTAGTATCAATTTATTTCTATCATAAATACTGTGCTTGTAGTGTTAACTTCTATTGGCTGTTTTTCATGACGGTGATCTCATTCCGGTGAATTCGGTGACCTAAATTGACACCGAAATGAGAAAAAATATCATTTCGGTGATTTTTTTTCATTTCGGTGAGAAGTTGTTCATTTCGATGATTTTTATCTTCATCTCGGTGTTTTTTTTTTTCATTCTGGTGACAAATTATTTCACTTCGGTGAAAAACAGACCATAATTTATAAATATTTGTTTTGGGGACTAAAATGTAGCTACTAGTTAAAAGAATAATCTCAGTTGTTGCTCGCGTGGGCAATAGGCTATTTGACTAAATTATGATAATTAGTCCACTTTAAACGTAATTCAAAAATATTGAACACGTGCTTTTTTAAGTTCCGTACCAAAATGGTACAAAAGGAACCCTTATACTTTCGCCATGTCCGTCTGTCAGTCCACGGCCTAGCACAGATACTGTTTGTACTAGGAAGCTGTAATTTTGCACGAGTATAAACATTAAACACGCCGACAGAATGGTACAATAATATCTTGAAAACAAAAATTCTAGGGTATCTCCCCTACACATAAAGAAGGGATGAATTATTTATTTTTAGTGTACCCCATCGTTTGGGGTATCGTTGGATGGGTCTTTCAAATATATTGCGAGGTTGTGAAGACCATTTTTCGATTCAGTGATCGGTTTCCGAAATATTAACCTTTGTTGTTTAAATTCCGAAATATTTTTGCTAGAGTCGTGTCCCCATCCAAAAGATAGATTTTTGTGCTACCTGATTTATTAATGACTAATACACAATAAGATTTTGTGAAGACAAATAACAAGAGATTACGTTTGTTTTATTTTACATTATACAGTGTGTAACGAAAAGGTGAAATAAAACTTTAAGGGGTTATTCTACGGCTAAATTACATTAACTTTTTCTATGGGACCAACATCAAAATCTCAAAAAAAAAATTTACGTTTTCATACAAACTGATGCCAGCTGGTCGCGTTTTAGTATGGGAAAGTGTTTTTTTTTTTTGCGAATTCGATGTTGGTCCCATAGAAAAAGTTATGTAATTTAGCCGTAGAATAACCCCTTAGAGTTTTATTTCACCTTTTCGTTACACCCTGTATATTACAGTATCTTTGTGTTATCAAAACTAATAATTAAAATCTTTTAAAATAAGAATCTGAAAAAGTTGTAAAGATATACAGGGTGTCCCAGAAACAATGGATAAACCTTTAACTGTCGATAGGTTTCGTCAAGACCTCTCTAATCTCAAATTTTGACTTTAGTAAAAATTTCTCGGTTTTCAAGATAATTGAGTTAGTTTTTTTTGTGCCATTTCTACAAATACGGACTTTTTCTAATTCAGTTTTTTTTATTTCTAAAAGAATAGTTTAGCTATCAATAACAATGGTTAAAATTGAGCTAGCTAATCACGAAGTGCTTCAAAAAAACAATGTTCTAAAAAAATAACATAAAATTATTTTTCCACATGTTTGGTCAACTACCATGTTAAAAAAATGTAGGGCGCTCATCGTGCCCATTAACTTAAAAAAATTCTTAGTTATTCTATTTTCCGAAAAGATATAATAAGCTTATGTTTTCTGTATCTCTGAAACTTTATCTGGTTTTTATTAATTTTTTATTAAAATTACAATAAATGTTCGAATTGGCGTCCTTGCGCTCTGATACACGCCCGGCATCTTTTTATAAAAGAACTAGCTTTTGCCCGCGGCTTCGCTCGCGTTAGATTTGATTTTAAGTGAAGTATGAATGTCAAACTCAGTAATTTAAAAAACTACAAAACTTCTAGACAATATTTTTAGCATGACTATCAAAACACGATATGATATGATATAATATAGCGATTTATCAATTTTAGGATAACGCGGGTATACATCAAATGCAAAAATAGAACCTTTGTGTTGGGATCACGTATGGCTGTCTGTCAGTCCGTCTATTACAACCGATTAGCTCCGAAATTACTGGCCCAATTGGATTGCAATTTGGCACAAATAATTTCAAGAATTTTCATGTTCACAATATTCATTTAAAATCAAAGTTCCAAAAAACCATAAAATCTACACCCATATTGATAGACATTTCAACCCCATCGCATCCCAACAAGGGAGATGGAATTTCACGTCCGCAACGTTATTATATTTATTGTTAATCAGCGACCCGATAAACCATAGAAACAATACCCATGTTGATTTTCAGACTTTGTCAGCCCCCTTCCCCTTTTTAGGAGTTGACTTTTCAAAAAATCTGAAACATGTTTACTCATTTATCGTAAGGAGAACTCACTCCTGTGAAGTTTTGAATAAAAGAGTCTGACTAATCTTGTTTCCCCATACAAACTTTGGGCCCCCATTTCCAATTCCAATTCCATTTTCAATTTTGAAAAACCCTTTCTTAATGCACCCCTAGACCTTATAAGAAACCTACATGCCAAATTTGGAATCTCTAGCACCAGCGGTTTGGGCTGTGCGTTGATATGTCAGTCAGTCAGTCAGTCAGTCAGTCAGTTTCTTCTTTTATATATATAGATGTTTGATGCGGCTCGCGTAACCAGACGTTTTTATGTATGCAGCTGCATTTTGTATGCGAGTCCGCAACTCTGTTATTGAGGATACTGGTCTCGCGTAGACAAGGTCTTTCAGACATCCGCAATAAAAAAAAAACAAGGGATTTAGATCCGGCGATCTGGGTGGCCATAAAATAGGGCCGAGCCGGCCTATCCACCTCTGTGGGTAGTGTTGATTCAAATAATTTCTTACTACTATTGCGTAGTGAGCTGGGCACCCATCATTTTTAAGCCACATTCTCCGCCTCACTTCTAAACTGATATCTCCTAGCATGCCGGGTAAATCATTTTGTAAAAAATTAAGATAAATTTCACTATTCAGTGTAGCTGGATGGTCATATAGCCCGATCACCTGTCCGCCAATAATCCCAGTCCACAAGTTAACTTTAAATTGAACTTGGGACCGATCTTCCCTCATCAAATGTGGGTTTTCTACTTGCTAGCTATGTAGATTGTGGATGTTGAGATATCCATCTTTCCGGCATGAGGAATCATCCGTTCAAAACATTTTATTGAAAAATTGCAGGTCTTCCCTTATTTTATTTAACATGATTCTGCAGAATGCAATCCAGCGCGGATAGTCAGCAGGCTGTAGAGTTTGGACCCTTTGAACATGGAAAGGGTGCAACCTGTATATTTTTAACCGACTTCAAAAAAGGAGGAGGTTCTCAATTCGTCAGTATCTTTGTTTTTTTTTATTTATTTTTTTATGTATGTTCAGCGATCATTCGTTACCAGGTTAACCGATTTCGATACTTCTTTTTTTGTTCGAAAGGGAATACTTTCGGAATGGTCCCATATAAATTTGATCAAGTTCTGATGATGGGATCTATAAGAAAATCATCAAACTTTGCATGAACTCCATCCGTGCCAACTGATTTTTGTACCTATGTTGCCCAATATCTTCAGCATTTGTGAACCGATTTTGATGATTCTTTCTTTATCGAATAGCTTATACTTTAAAAATGGTATATTGAAAATTTTTTGGAAAATTTTCACCTCTAAGGGCGGTAAATAAGGGATGAAATCGGTGTTCAGCCGTTAACTTATGTTTGCACTGAAAAGATTCGTATTGTTGAGGATTATCACTGTATGTATCACTAAAAATAGATGAAATAAGTAAATTTTATAAAAAAAAGTAAACCGACTTTAAAAAACTGAAAAGATAAAAATAATATCAACACATAAGTACCTAATCAGTTACTTTTGGAGTCGGTGCAAACGAAAACATTCAAACTTTCATCGGATAGCACCGACTCCAAAAGTAACTGATTAGGTACTTATGTGTTGATATTATTTTTATCTTTTCAGTTTTTTTGGTTGATTATTACAATATATTTGTTATTTTTGTTGTTTTATTCTCACACGTTCCTAAATGAATTTAAGTTTAAATAAGTTAATATCCATGTATATCGGCGCGCAATCGTCATACGTTAGAGTGACCGGACCGAGTGCGCGTACTCGGCAACCCCCACTGCGCGCGCTAATAAAAAGCGGCAGCACGCCACTTTGGCCGCATTCGCTCGCTAGAGCTCGGACCGTGCGGTAGCTCTGCTCGGATACCAATCGAATTTGTTTAAATGAATTTGATTGTTGTTATTTTAAAGTGGAAATAATTGTTTAATTTGTTTATAAATAAAGTGATTCTGATAAAAAAATAACATGAGCGAACATGGTTTTAATCGGCCTAATACCCCTCCTCTTACATCAGAAGAGGGGACGACTCAACGCCAACCTCCATCGGCCTCTACCTGTAATACTACAACTATGGCTCTTTTGGCGAATACTTTCAAGGACACCATGTGCGAGATGATGATGCATATGTCTCAAGAAAATCGTGCTGCTCTTACTGAAATGATGACAATGATTCGACCACCGGACACACGTGCTGTACGCATTGCAGATGTGTATTTTCCCACCTTTGATCCAGATAAAGGTACTGATGTGAGGGAATGGGTGGACCTCATCACTCGATCACAGGAAGAATACAACCTACAGGATCATGAAGTACGACTTAAGGCAGCTAGTGTCCTCAAGGGTAGGGCTCAGACTTGGGCTGATGATTGCTTGCTGAGAACTACTACTTGGGCTGAGATGAGAGAAGACATGCTACAAACATTCGAGCCTGAAACAAGGTATTTTTCAAATGTACTTCAATTTCGACGATATACAACAGATGATGCCGCCACTATGCCAGAGTACATATCTAATGTTTGGAGGATGTTTAAGAAAATTGTGAAACCAAACCCCACAGAGCAGGATGCTGTCGAGTTTGTCATTGGCAGCATTACTGATGATACCCTGCGTACCGAATTACTCAACAGTAAGTCCAAAACTGTTCCCGAATTAATTGCAATCGCAAAAACAATGCGGAAACGCAAAGCTCCAACCTTGCGAGAACAAGTCCCTTACAAAAGGACCAGAATCGAAACTGATCAAAGTCTTACCTGTTTTGTGTGTGGAAAATTAGGACACAGAGCACGATGGTGCAAGCAAAATGCCATTACACAATCTCGGCTAGAACAGAATCATAACCAACCATCAACGTCGAAAGAACCTGTAAAAATCACTGACAAAAGAAGAAAGGAGTGTTCATACTGTTCAATCCCTGGTCATACTTATGAAACTTGTTTTAAGAGGCTTAATGCTGAGAAGAACGTGAACCTGTGCCAGAAAGGTAATTATGATGTTTCCAATCTTATAACAATTACAATAAGCAACAAAACATTTAGTGCTATGTTCGACAGTGGAGCTGATTGTTCTTTGGTAAAGGAATCAATAGCTTCTGTACTTCCTGGTATAAGAGCAACCAAGTCAACCCATCTAAAAGGTATTGGACCAACGCCTATAATATCTTTAAATCAAGTACGATCCATATGTAAAATACAAGAATTACATATTGAATTAGACCTTCACATAGTTTTAGACCATGAACTCCCAACTGACATATTGATTGGAAAAGATGTTCTAAGTATTCCAGGAATAGAAATCACACTTACCAAAGATGGTGTTGTCGTGACCAGGAAGGAGCAAGAACTAGTGCATCAGACAGGTATTTGGCACTTATCTTCAACCAACCTTGATACTGATATAACATGTGAAGAGGAATTAATA
This sequence comes from Anania hortulata, assembly GCA_963576865.1. NCBI lineage: Eukaryota > Metazoa > Arthropoda > Insecta > Lepidoptera > Crambidae > Anania > Anania hortulata. The sequence goes on from OY756400.1 coordinate 9,465,800, forward strand.
AATCTAAGAAACATTCTAAATAAATACGAAGGTTCTTTCACAGACGGGATTTCTGGTTCAAGAATAACAACTGGTGAGCTTTCAATTCGATTGAAAAATCCTGATAAAATTGTAAGCCGTCGACCATATAGGTTAGCACCTGTCGAACGTGAAAAGGTTCAAATAATGGTAAAAGAACTGCAAGACAAAAACATAATACGAGAGAGTAATTCACCTTTTGCGAGTCCCATTATAATGGTAAAGAAGAAGAACGGTGAGGACAGACTCTGCGTGGATTATCGGGAACTGAATGCGAATACGGTAAGAGACCATTATCCACTACCGTTAATTTCAGAACAGTTGGACCAATTGGCCGATGCGAAATACTTCACGTGTCTTGATATGGCCGCCGGTTTCCACCAGATACCTATATTCCCAGACTCCATTGAGAAGACAGCTTTCATTACACCCGATGGTCAATATGAATATCTTACCATGCCTTTTGGACTTACAAATGCTCCATCGGTTTACCAAAGGGCAATAAATAAAGCTCTTGGCTCTTTACGTGGAAAAGCGGCTTTAGTTTACATGGATGATGTACTTATTCCTAGCAAAAGGGTTTCCGAAGGTTTAGAAAAACTGTTAGAGGTACTGCAAGTTCTTACCGATTGTGGATTTTCCATTAATATGAGGAAATGCTCATTTTTAAAAACAAGTATCGAGTATTTAGGGTACGTAGTGAGCAATGGTCAGATAAGGCCTAGTCCATCCAAAGTTGAGGCTTTAGCGAGGACACCTCCTCCTACAAACGTTAAACAGTTGAGACAGTTTAATGGTTTGGCTGGATATTTCCGTCGATTTATACCCAACTTTTCAACAAAAATGATACCATTATATAATTTGACAAAATCAGGCGTAAAATGGGAATGGACAGCGGAACACGAAGCTGTACGATCTGATATTATACAGTATCTTACTTCAGCTCCCCTGCTTACAATATTTCAGGAAGGACATGCAATCGAGCTTCACACAGATGCGAGTGCAATGGGGCTTGGAGCAATTCTAATCCAGGTAAAATCTGGAAGACGACATGTTATTGGTTATTTCAGCATGAGAACGACACCAGCTGAATCTAAATACCACAGCTACGAGTTAGAGACATTAGCGATAGTAAGAGCAATTAAACATTTCCGGCACTTTTTGTACGGAAGGAGTTTCACAGTTATGACAGACTGCAATGCAGTTAAAGCATCTCGCTATAAACAAGAACTGCTGCCAAGGATTCATAGATGGTGGGCCTTCTTACAAAACTTCGAGTTTGAAGTGGAGTATCGAAAAGGTGAGAAATTAAAACATGCTGATTTCTTTAGCAGAAATCCCCTTCAGGTTGTCATGAACTTATCGACCAAAGATGATTGGCTTATTGTCGAGCAACGTCGTGATCCTGTGCTATCTAAAATTATCAATGAAATCACTAAAGATTACCAACAACATCCTGAGTATGAACTTAAAGACAACATCTTGCATCACAAAACTGATCTAAATGGTAAAATCAAGTTGACTAAAGTAGTACCACTATCTTACCAGTGGAGTCTCATAAATACCTACCATGAAGCACTAAAGCATATGGGATGGGAGAAAACACTTGCCAAACTTAGAGAGAATTTCTGGTTTCATAAAATGTCTTCGACAGTCAGATACTTTGTGGACCACTGTGTTATTTGCAAGACCATGAAAGGAGCATCAGGAGCCACTCAAAGCCAATTACATCCTATAGAAAAGATTCCTGAACCATTTCATACAATCCATATTGATATTTCTGGTAAACTGAGTGGAGCTGCCACTCAGAGAGAATACGTATTTGTAGCAATCGACGCATATTCAAAGTTTGTCATTTTGCAACATGCCAAGTGTAAAAATCAAGGCAGTGCACTCAAACATCTGCAAGAAGTAGTTTTTTTGTTTGGAGCTCCTAAACGAATTATAGTAGATGGTGATGGTGCATTTGTTTCACACTATAAAGCCTACTGCGACCAATATGGTATAGAACTTCATCAATGTGCAGGATATACGAGTAGGGGAAACGGTCAAGTAGAGAGAGTCATGAGAATTATTAAGAATGGTTTAACTGTCATTAAAAATACTCAAAAAATACACTGGGCGAAATCACTGGGCACTTTGCAGCTTGCTATTAATTACACTATCTCTAAAGCTACTGGCCAAACACCGATTGAGTTGCTTACAGGCAAAAGAGGAAGTGTCCCTCCAGAACTGCTTAATATCATTGACGAGGAGAACGAACGAGTAGACCCACAATCAATGCGTCAGGCTGTTTTTGAAAGGATGACCGAACAGGCTGAAAAAGACAAGATGCGTTACGATAAAGGGAAAGCCAAAGTCAAGAGGTTTGAAAAGGGCGAGTATGTTTTATTAAGAGAACCGCCAAGACTAGGCACTAAACTCAGCCAAAAGTATGATGGGCCTTTTGAGGTAAAGAAAGTTTTGCCACATGACAGGTACGAAATTCGACGTATTAATGGGCGAGGCAGATCACGAAAAGTGTCTCATGAACATCTGAGAAGCACACCGAAATTTGGAATTCAAAGCGAAATGGCCATATCGGCAATGAATAGTCATGACACAGAAAGTAACAGCGTAATAAATTGTGCAAATTAAATGTGAGTTGTTCTATGTTCGTTTTGCGTAACATAAAATGAGGTGAGTATGAGTTTAAGTTATGTGTTTTAAATAATGTGAGTATAAAATATAAATTATTATCAGTATGAGTTACAGGTGTGATACAAATGAAGCGTATACGAGTAACCATTGTTTGTCGTGAGTAAGTGCGAGTAATGAGAAGCCAATACGAGCGCTGAGGCTCTGAGGCATGGCCAATATTAGCGTTGTGGCTATGAGGTCACTAGTAATAAATAAACCAAAATTAGCGCTGAGGCTATGAGGTTTCATGTGATGCGTGCTTTCTCTTCAATAGATCGTGTTCTCATGGTGTGTTGTTTCTATCTTTGCAGACAAAACTACTAAGTAATAGGCGCTGGGACGCGCCTGCATCAGTATGGCCGTATCGGCGCGCAATCGTCGTACGTTAGAGTGACCGGACCGAGTGCGCGTACTCGGCAACCCCCACTGCGCGCGCTAATAAAAAGCGGCAGCACGCCACTTTGGCCGCATTCGCTCGCTAGAGCTCGGACCGTGCGGTAGCTCTGCTCGGATACCAATCGAATTTGTTTAAATGAATTTGATTGTTGTTATTTTAAAGTGGAAATAATTGTTTAATTTGTTTATAAATAAAGTGATTCTGATAAAAAAATAACATGAGCGAACATGGTTTTAATCGGCCTAATACCCCTCCTCTTACATGTATGGTACATTTTAATTAATACTTTCAATACCATTATAGTATAGTCAGAAAAGGATAACCTGTACTGTGTGATAGCACTCTTCAAAACGTAGGTAAGTAATTATGGAACTAGGATAGCAGCATTTTAGGTGCATTGCGTGGTAACAGTTTAGTTTTTTTCGGTGACTGCATAAGTAATTTCATTGCGGTGACTCGCGTTTTTCATTTCGGTGATGAGAAGTTTCATTTCGGTGAACTATTCTTTAATTTCGGTGACACCAAAATTTTAAAGTACTATATCTCCTAAGTATATGAACTTAATTTGATGTCGAGTAAAGATTAATCATAACAATATCATAAATAACAATACTACATGGTTTTATTTCAAAAAAAGTTATAAATAAAAAAGTTCACCGTAATGACAAAAAAAATGGACTTGTTGAAATTGACCCATCTCTGCTATCCAGGAGACCACTGGATGCAGGCCGAGTCCTACCGGCCAATCTGGAAGTCACTGGGGGAGTGGTCTATCATCAGCAGTGGATGTCCTGCTATGGCTGAAATGATGATGATCTGGTATTGCAATTAGAGTTACGATGTTGTAGTAATTTAAAAGTAGATATGTCAATCGTAATATTTTCCCTGTTGAATAAATTCTAAATAATTAAATACCGGGTGAAAGGTTGGCTGAGGGAATTCTGCCTGTTAAAGTAAACAGCGTTTACTATGAGGCCAACGGTGCAACACAAAAAAAATAACATTACTCCTACCATTATCGCCTACGCTGGTACGACCATGTTTTGCGGAAACCGGCAAGCTACGTCGGAAACAAATGTCTGACCATGCCACCACCGCCAGGTCCTGGCAAAAGGGGTAGACCCAAGAAATGCTGGCTTGCCGTCGTTAGGGCTGACATGCGTGCCAATGATTTCACAACTAGAGACGCTCAAGACCGCGCGAAGTGGAGGAGTAAATCAAGGAAAGCGGACCCTGGGCTCCAAAGCAATGGCTTTGGACGCAACCGGGATTGACCGTATAGATGAAGAAGAAGGAGACTCCTACCATTATCATCGTTAATGTACATGTCTATTTCCATGTAGTGTAGGACGCCTACCAGGTCGATAGGCCAATGACCCTAGGAAGATGGCTGACAGTAGCTGGATGAAAAAAGAGGGAGATCGTGCTCTTTGGCGCTCCATAGCTCTTTGAGAGGGTAACGTCCAACAGTGGACTGCAATCGGATGACATGATGATGACGATGAACTACCCAAAACTACGCACAGGTTTTTCCAGTTAGATCTGAAAAATCGAGAAATATTTTGAATTTTTAAAAGGATTTTACAACAGGCTACAACTAGAAAAAACTAAAATCTGATTTCGTAATTTAATTATATTTTGGGCTAAAATTATACACAAATAACTAATTTGTACTATTTCTGAGATGGTATATACAATACCATTTTAATGTAGGTCCAATTTACTATTTAACTTACTCAAAATGAATATTATGTAGTACTTATTATTGGCATCTTAGAGAGTAGGCTTTATTAAAATTATTTATGTATTTGAACGACCCATCGCCGCTAGCTGTGGCTTTCAATGGCGGAGGCCAATGTCCAGAAGTGGACTTTTAAACGCCGAAGATGACGATGATGATTCTTAAAATATTACTAATAAATTGTCTGAATTTTATTACGTACTAGAGTAAAGTGGACCTCCTACGACTTTATTGCCTACAAAATTAAATGAGCGTTCTAGATTTTATTAGGTCGTTAGAATTTTGCACCTCTTAATTGGGACTGTTTTCTCTTTTATTGCGTTCATAAACGTGTGAATAGTTTGTTTATTGCACATATCAACAGCAATAGCTTATATGTACTACTACTACATATACGTAACGTTTTGTAGCCGTTTCGGAGAGATTTTCGTCTCCTATTATTATTTTATATAAGGGCCAAGACTGTTTTAAATCATAACAGTTTCGACTCAAATAACTCAATTTACTATTATCTAACCCTGCAGGAGTGCTCACGCAACCGTATAATTATTTCAAACAATTTCTATACATTTTTTCTAAGAAATATGAGAAAAGGTACAAACTGGATTGTCTAAAAATAAAAACAGGTTAAGTTTTTCCAAACATGTAGGTACTTTTCGTACCATGTTTTTTATTTTTATATTATTTTTATTGAAATTTATCTGAAGTAGTGATCCTAATTAAATACATTTAAGATAAACCTGTTTCTTAATTTTATTATTCAGCGCTTTCGCACACCTAGAGCTAAGAGCTCTCTGTCTGAAGAGCGATTAAATGATAAACAATGGTCCTTTTGTAGTTTAAGAGTTCCTTTAGCTACGCTAGATCATTACTAAATGCTGAAGACGTGATACTTGAGCTTCGGAGGAACCGACGCCATATGAAGCTGTGGGGTTAAGGTGCATTTAGGGTTAGAGTTAAAGGTAATCCCTTTAGACTATACTAAGATCACGTTCCTTTTCTAAGCAGACGTGCACAACGTTTTTAAACCTAGGATAACCTAAACTTAGTTCTTAGTGGCATTCTGCATGAGTCAGTTTATTTGTAGTTGATATTCAAAATGATTTGACAACCCAATTGGCGCAGTGGTGCGGTACTTCGGCTTGAACGCAAAAGGTCCCGGTGTCAATCTCGAGTGTGGGTCAATTTGGAAATTGTTCTTTTCTAAATTGGTTTGAGTCTGGGTGGGCTGGGAGACAAAATTCATTGTCTGGTACCTCGTAACCCAAGGATGTTAATTCTTTACTTTGAAACCGTGACAATTTGAAACCACACTGAACATTTATCCCGATAGATATCGCATTGTGTTTGGTCTTGCCTGTAGTGATTATTTGATTAATGGTTCCGTCACTACTTCATCTGATCAAATAATGACTACTATAAATGCTATGATAAGTTGTCAAACGTGTGTGGAACTTGCGTCATTTGGTAGTGATTACCATGTTAATCCACCTACGCGGCGGTTGCGAGTCGATGGGTCAATATTCCAAGCCATTTAGTAACATTTATCGCAAGTATCTCCGTGCTTCGGAAGGTACGTGGACCCGGCTTATACCGCTCGATACTAGTCGTGAAGCCTAGTCAGAGGCCTTAGGGCGGCTTAATAACATCTGACAGTAAGGTTAAGTCGCTGACCTTACAACAGCCCTCCGCCAATCCGCACTGGGCTCGCGTGGCGGAGCATGGCCCAGACCACCTCATAGTTGAAACGAGGCCTGTATAGATATAGGCATTTACTACTTTACTTTTCAATAAGATTTGAAAGAAGGATGGGATGCCTAAAATACCATCTGCGATATCTCCATAACACAAGACATAAAAAAAACAACATAAACAAGAAATAAGACAGAGGAATGTCGATGACAGTTTAAGCAATTTGAATATGCAAAACAGCGGCTTTTTTTAGGTCTAAGTACATTGTAGTAAGTAAAATAACAGTTAACAAACATCTACAGTACCTATAAAGGAGTGAAAACAGAATTTAATTTTACTACAAATTCTAACATACCCTTTAGTTTTGGATATATGTTCTATGACGATTAAAATGTCGTCAGGATTGACGTAACCTTTGAAACTGTTCTTTTGAGTGGCAGGCATGACTTGGGAAATTACCAAACCGAAAACTTTCTAAAGCTTTCTCAATGCGTCATTAACATTATTGAAAAGATTTTAATATTACATCGTACTACTGTACTATCTTTAATTAATGCTATTCTATGTTTAATTATTAAACTATTTTTGGTTGACCTTAATGAAGTATATGTTTAACAACCCGTGAATCTATAGATAAGAATGTATAAAAGTACCTTAATCTGTTTACAAAAGTATTTTCTCACAGCAATTTTTAAAACTATTTAAGCTGTGGTTGATTTTTTTTTTTGTTTAATGGACTCAATCCCGCTCTATTATATGTAGAGCAGTGATTCCGCCAATGTCGTATTATCTTGTTAAAGTAAACACAATAATAAATAACGGGTGTTTTGTGTTTAAAAGTAGCCTCCACTGAATCCATAATAAGAAGGGATTCAGTGGAGGCTACTTTTCCCGTAGAAGCAGGTTTCAAGACGCCATCTACGACGTCTAAAGCAAGCTGTATAGGAGACAAGTCACTTGACACTCGATCCTCGTTAAATAAAATGATATTTCAACAGTTCCGGATCTTTATCACTTTATCGAACATCACAACACAAACTTGTACTCTAAAGCTCTATAAATGATAAATTAAAAAACCATTAAAATAGATCGACCATGCTTTTTGTTCAACTACAGTCAAATAAAAATATCGTTATTTTTAACGGAAAATTTTGACACATTAAATACATTCACGGCATTAACGTTAATCCACTACTTTTAATATAACAAAACAAATAGAAAATTGACATTCACTTTTTTGCGAACATAAAACTCAGAACATGTAAATTTATAAATAAATTATATTAACAACCAACATTCATGCACCATTTTACTTTAATACAGTAATATTTTAAAGATTTAATTTATTGTTGCTATTAAAAACGGCGGTCAAACAGCTATCGTAAATAATAATCCTTATCGGCCTTCCAGGTTCGTACAGTCTAGCACAAAAAAGTTATCTGAAAAATATTGAGTTATATTCAAGGGTTAACTGTGAAAAGTGAACGTACATTTTTGCAAAAGACTGTAAGCGTACTGTATTGATGTTTAATGAAAGGCGGTTTATAAAACCCTATGATGGAGTATGACTTAAGCCTTAGGGAAACTAATGTTTGTTTTTATAAAATAAACAATAATATTTTATATTTATTGAGAGGTTATAATGTATCTATTTACAATTTCTTTTGCCAATTTATACAATTGATACTGGTTTTAAGTATATTATAAAGTGATTAAATCAGTATTCATAAAGTGTGAAATCATTTACTTCCCAGTGCAATCGGCTGCTGGTATAAAACAACTTTTTAAATTATTATTGTTAACATAAAAATAGTAAAAATTCTTAAGATGCTCCATATACAGTGAATTTAAGTTGACCTTAGCCAAAATATTCACACTTCTCTTCTCAAATAAAAAATCTCAGAAAAAATAATCACTTGCCCACACTAATTCGTAACAGATGACAGGTCATTTTGTATGGGGAAGTAAATTTTCTTTTAAGATTTCCCATATTAAATTATGTCGTATTATTAGCAGGATAGTGTGACTTTTTTGGCTCCAAATACAATGTAAATTAACTGTGTATAGTTTCGTTAATAAGCGCATCTCTGGTATGAATGTATTAAAAAGCTCCTTTTTCATCTAGTTCCTTGCCATGATGCAGTCAACGGCAGGTCAACCTACGCAAAAAGTTAAAGGTCATTGAACGGATTTTCAACTTTAAATCCGACTCTTCAAGATGTATTATATCAATTGAGAAAATTTTACGTTTTATGGTAGGTTGACGAGCTGTTATCTGTACATGCGCTGCTGAGTTCAGAGCTGCATAATTTGTGTGATAGAAAGGGTCACTTTCTTGTACTCTTAACCAGTGGTTTTAAAAGTATTTTTTAAAATATCTTTAATGAAAATCTCTGTGACCTTTTTCATTATAAATTCTCACAAACTGAAGAAAGGAAGACCCGTCCACTTGTTGAAGAGATAATAGCCCTGAGATATGAAGGGCATAAAGTATAGTTAATTAAACTGTAAGCGGACACTGACAGCGGCTGTGGACCACAGTCACCTTATTTGCATAATAATTAGATATTAAACTACGTTTCTAAATATTTCACAGGCTTCCGGAGCCAAAGCGTAATAACCATTTTAATAAGTTGAGGCCCTAAAAACTCTTTATTAATGCAAAATAAACCTACTAGGTAGGATCTCCTCATCTTTGATTCGATCTCATAAAGAAACGCTGAGCATAGCTCTTATCATAGCACGCTGTGCAACGTTAAGCTTTTTTATGAGGCCCATAGTGAGAAGCCACGTTGTACTTTCATAACACTCATTAATACTCATTAATACTCATTTATTCAGTATATAGGCCCTCTTCCGGGCACTTATACACGTCCCAAAATATAGCTTTACCCTACCACCGCTTCCTATCACCAGCCGATATGTAGTCCACATATCGGCTGGTGATGAGAAGAAACGGCGCAACAAACTCAGTCACCTTTGTCAGCCTTTTTTACAGGAAATACAATTACAAGACATGAAGTAAGTGCGAGCTAAGCAGGTTAAGTCCATGCACTCTTGTCGTTCAAAAAATCGTCTACCTTATAATACCCTTTTTTCATAAGGTTTTTTTTAATGTGAATTTTGAACTCACGTACAGGTAGTTCAACAAGAGTCTGTGGAACTTTATTAAAAAATTTAATACATTTCCCCAAGAATGAATTACCAACTTTGTGAAGTCTGAAGCTCGGAACGGCAAGTTTATTTTTATTACGAGTATTATAATGATGAAAATCACTTTTTAAGCTAAACAAACTTAGATTTTTTCGAACGTACATAATATTTTCAAAAATGTATTGAGAGGCTACTGTTAATATATTAATATCTTTAAAAATCTCCCTCAGAGAGTCACGAGGTCCAAGACAGTATATTGCACGTACGGCTCTTTTCTGCAACACAAAGATTGATTCAATGTCAGCAGCAGAGCCCCATAGCAGTAAACCATACGACAACAAACTATGAAAATAACTAAAGTATACTAGTCTTGCCGTTTCGACATCAGTTAAAAGCCTTATTTTCCTCACTGCATAAGCCGCTGAACTGAGCCTTCCTGACAAGGCAACTATATGGGGACCCCATTGGAGCCGGGAGTCTAATGTAATTCCCAAAAAAATTGTGGAATCGACTGCATCTATATGATCGTCTGACATAATAATGATGACATAATAATATATCATCACTGGAAATCAAGCTTAAGGCACATATCACGTTAGAACTGACTGCTGATGGGTAGAAAGGTCCGACAATGGAGGATACATACCGGCAAGCGGAGCGTAAGACGTCCACTTACAAGGTGGTCAGACGACCTGGAAATGGTTGTAGGAAGCCGCTGGATGCAGGCCGCTTGCAAACGGTCAATCTGAAAGTCATTGGGGGAGGCCTATGTCCAGCACTGGACGTCCTATGGCTGAAATGATGATGATGCGAGATTTTTAAAAGTTCTTTTCTAAATGGACCCGACGGGGAATCAAACTCGGGGCCTTTACGCTAAAGGCGAATCAAAGCCAGACTGCGCTGATTGCGTAGCCAAATAACCCTATGTATGCGCTTTCAAAAATTTTTTTTTGTAGGTTCTAAAAAGTATTAAATGCAAGAAAAAATTACTTAAAAAGTGCGAATCCTTTTTTATTTGGAAAGATATTTTATATACTATACAAACAAAATAAAATGTAGACTTATAATATTCGGATCTGGGCTAATAAAAAACACAAATTACTTATTCTGAATACAAACTGATCTATTTTCTCGAACAAATGTCACTTAAGTCATGTTCAAAGTCGAAGTAAAATACGTACAGGAATTCGTCACGTTTTTATCTTACCCAAATCTATAAAAAAAACTTCCCAACTTGAATCTCATAAATGTCCTCATGTTACATAACAATGAATATTCAAGGACCATTTTATCCTTCACAAAGAGTGGGGACTCATAAGCGGTCCGTTTCTTTTTTCACGATCGCTAACGTACAAAATACTAGCAAGGGCCTAACTGATCTCTTAAAGCAGTGTCACACCTATTCACAGTCCTTCACTGTGCAATCTATCTGCTTAAAGAACTCCTTGCTGTTAATAATTCGGCAATCTAAATCGCTTTAAAGTTTCAAAAGTAGACTTAAAACCTATCTCCTTGTACCGTAGTTTTTCGCCTGTTTATTTTTCTTAACTTTATTTTTTGAGTAATTTTTTGTCACGAGATTCGTTTTCTTATAAATAGGGTTTTTTGTATTTATTTATTGAAATGTTAATATTTAAATTATTTTTTAGGTATATGAATGTTTTAACTTAAACTGAACATCTTATCATAATGTGCTTAAACTCGTACCAACCAACGGACTCTCGGACCAACGAAAAATATCGCTTTTTATAGTCTGTTTTTATCAGTTAGGTATTTATGTCTTTACCATAACAGATTAAAAATATGTCTAACCTATCAGTAGAACAATAGGTAAGACTCTAACAGTGTTTACGTTTCTACTGTCGTCAGCGAAAGTAGAAAACACCTTATCTATCGCTAGTAAGTATAGCCGTTCACACTCCAATAAGTCCGCATCAAAGCGTCTTCGGACCTTTCCCTCAACCTTTCAGCTCTAATGGAAGAAATAAAATTCTCTTCGTCTCCGATTTTAATTTCTGACCTTTGAGGGATCTGTGCATTTAAATGGATTAAGTTTATTTACTTTTGTGCCCTTTTCTGATCAGAAAAGACGCAGAAAGGACGCACGATCATGCGTTACACGAGGAAGTAGTGTTTTCCCTTTTGAGATATGAAGGTCACTAACAACTCTTATTTTTGTTACTTAAGATTCTTGTTTTATTTTCGTGTATTTTAATTTTGAAATACATAATCGTAATAGAAACATTGTGTTTATTTTAATTACTACAAAGATTGCTTTCAGTCCGTGGAGAAAGAGTGCGTAAGGGGTTTGATTATGTTGCTTCTACATTAAATTAGATTTATAGAAATGAATCCGATGGAAAGCTTAACAACTGTGGGTAGGATAGAAGCCTTCCCCCACCTAACAGATGTTCGCTGACCTGTCTCCTGTTCGTTGTACTACAATCTCAAAGGTTGCGAGCTGGTATTTCGCTGATCCATTTTCAGATGGCTGCAATACTCTATACAAGTATGGACGTGTACTTAGTATAATGTTAAGAGCTATACAAATGAGCTGACCCTACAAGTACTTACACAATCGTCTACTTATTGTACAATTGTTCTTTCAATAAGATTTGACCTTTCTTTAGGAGGCTATAAAATTTTAATTAAGCGCTTAATCCAGTCCAATTAAAAAGAAAATCTGTATAAATGTTTAAAAGTTGAGACCGCATAATTACTTTTCTCCAATAATTTTCCTGTGATGTACTAAGTATAATTAAATTGAAATTTAATTGAGGTGTTCAAATACCCAGTTTATGACATTTTATAGAATAAACCAATTTTCTCCCGCCGGGATTAATTGCGTTCTAAATTAATTCAGTAAATCAATTATTTGGATGTCATTTGGCTTCTCGACAAAGGAAGCCAGATTGAAACCCCTCTCGCTTTGGAGTGTCAGATTTCATTTGTCGCGTTGATATTTTATTATGAGCTTTTTGTACGTTAAGGCTAAGTCATATTGGGTTATCTATTAAATGTAACAGATAAGATCATTTCACTGATTTGTGGTATATGCACACACACATCATTCAAGTCACCGGCAAAAAGATGCCAACCAGATAGGTAACTTAAAAAAAGTTTTTTGTGAAGTAGTAGAAATAGATTTGCTAAAATGTGGTAGGTAGAAGAGATCTTAGATATCTTTTCTGAAGTTTGGTTTAACTTAAAGCACTACTCTCTATCTACAGACCATTTAAAGATATGTTTTCAATTAAAGTTTTTTCTAGAGAGTCTTTATTTTTGTGAGTTTTCACTCATTCTTCTCAGGTAGTTACGTAACGTGTGCCTAACAAGAGAACTTGGATATCTTCATAAATCTAGGTTTACCTAAAATCTTAATTAAACATTTTGTCTACAATACGAGTATGTATTAACCTGACAGATGCTGAATGTCATTTATAACATGTATCATAAGCTAAATTATTATTGGCGGCGATCAGTTGGACAAGAGGCTGCTTTAACTGGTCTAAGCTGGGAGGAGCTGGAGGTTGCTGCGCAGGATCGACAAAATTGGAAAGCCCTTCTGCGAGCCCTATGTCCCTGATGAGGGGCCAAGTAAGCATCATCATCATCATCATCATAAGCTAAATCTCAATTTAAAAAGTTTTTGCATGAGATTCCATTACATTTTCACTTATTTTACTCACGTATTGTAATATAATTGTATTATTATACCGAGACAGTAATTGTCTTTAGACTGCTGAATTGCTGTTTAGCAAAAACTGATGATGATTGCATCTTTAAATGTATCAATAATTAAAGGCCTTTCTACGCTTAAATTAATAAATGTCACTTTACATTTTAAGCTGAGTTGGGAAATAATATTAAATGCGTAGGTGTACTTCTGGATACTTTAGATTTATTAATTTTATGCAAATTATTTTTAGGGCGTGAGAAGCGTCTGTAATACCTTTGTTCATTATAAAGGTAGGTTTTAATTTTAATTTTATATTATCTTAGACTGATTTTTGTTACCTACCATTATTTTATTTTAGTTACCATGTCATAACTATTATGCGATTGTTAAATTTTGCTCCTTAACAGAAGTGATTTAAAACTACATGTCACTCAGCGAGCTATGGAAAAGTCGATGCTTTGGATCTCGTTAACGGAGAAAATCCGAAACTAGTTTATCAGACAGAAGACCAAAGTTATGAACAAAATTGTAGCAAGCAAGTGGCAGTGGGTCGTCCACCAATCGCAGAACTATTGAAAGGAGTAGTAAACAGGTTCTCGAGTGGAGACCACCTCTCGGCAAACATAGTGTAGGACGCCCTCTAGCTCGACAGACCGACGATCTGGCAGATGGCTGGCAGTAGCTGGATGAAAAAAGCGGAAGATTGTGCTCTTTGGCATTCTTTGGGATAAGCTTATGTCTAGCCATGGACTGCAATAGGAAGACATGATGATGATGATTTAAAACTGACAAATATTATTAGAAAATAATGTCGTAGTGAAAATTGTATTTGAACACCAGAATCAACCCTAAGAGAATTGCGTAAACAAAGAGTAACGTTGTATTGTGAATAAATGACTATTAACTTTACCATACCAATTTTCACTTGTTAATAAATTAACCATTTTTGACAAAAAAAGGTCATGATAGTCCATCAGGCGAACAACAATGTGAATGAGTAATAAATTAAATTCACCTACGGTTCAACTATGAGGGGGTTTAAAAATTACGAGGTACTGAACTAAAAAAAAATTATTAACTTTATTAATTCCCAGCGTTACACTCCGGAGAAAAATAACAATATAATGTTTCAGTTTGACGTTTCAAATACAGACCTTACAGGGAGCTGTCAGAAGTTCAGAACATCTAATCGTTTGTGGGTAGTTCAAATAAATTTTCTACGTGACTTAACTGCTGGGCTATCTTAGTTTTGTAAACTTGTGTGTGGTATAACAAAGCTTTGTGGTAATAAATGTTAATCTACTGTCAAAAGTATTTTTTTCACTTAAACAGACATGATGAAATCAATTGGCGGCTCGCCCAACACGTAAGATGATGATAACAGTCATAGTTAATAAATTTTCGGGTAATGATAGTACCTATTTAATGCACATTACAAGTAACTTACGTTATGACGCAACATTGGATCTGGTTTATCGGGATAAATAAATTGCCCTAGAGAACACTCAACGTGTTGAAAATCAATCTTTGCAAACAATAGAGAAAACGTGAAGACATTACGCCTGATCTAGTATCAATAACTTCTCTCGAGAAGCCGTAAAAAATGAAATCGAAGACTTCTAACACAACAGCGTTGAACGCGGTAGGAACACCACTAAATCATAAATTAATTAATTGTATTTCATAAATTAATTGTATTTCCAAATTTGAATTAGCAATGGATACCTACTTACCACATTATGAAACTAACTACGTATTTTATAAGTATTTATTTTCTTGTCACGTAATATGTCGCTTGAGTCGAAAAAGGAGAGGTTTCCTTTTGTTATTGAATAACTTTTAATGTCATTAATACGCGGCTCATTTTAGTTATTCATACTACACCAAGTGACCTATAAAAATAATGTATCTTCCAATGTATTCCTTTGCCTTCCATTTGCCCCTGGTAGACCGGAAAAACAATGGAAAACCATAGGGATTTTTTTTAGTGTCACGCGATTTATTCGGTTTATTCAGAACAAATTATGGAGTATACACAGTTATTTGTAAAAACAACATTGAAAAAGTTGTTGTATTTGACCACCAGAATCAGCCTCTAGGAGGTTGTTGATGTTTTACAAATAACCCTGTATATATTTCTGGAGAGTGGTCCTACCGTGTCTATGTGCTTGGTAACAGTGAAAATAAAATCGTACATTTGCAATCTCCAGTGCGATCAAATCGGAAATATTTGAAGCGTGAAATATTGAAACTGCATTTAGCATTTTATACTTTCCGAACTAAATCTGTTCCCGCGACACCTTTAATAGCAGCTGGCTATTTCCTCAGATAGATGTTGGGTACAATTGGTGCCATTAAAATCAAGAAGTAGTAAGTTTTAATTGTCTTCTTCTTGTCATCTTGTTCTTTAACCCTTTTTTTAAAAGTTTACTATGGATTTTATTTTAAAAAAAACAACAAATTTACCTACAATACTGCTGAACAGATCTGATTATTGGTGTTTTTTTTCTGTTCTATGGATGAAAGAGCCCAGAGGTGGACATTGGAACACTATAATGGCTAATAGTAAAACTTTCGTGTCTGGGCTTTAACATTTTGAGCTGCTGTTTCATGCAACCTTGACAAGGTCCTCAGTCCAACAGGTGGACAAACGTGTTTCTTGTAAATATCTATCATCATCTTTATTCATCTGCCTTGCTCCCAGGTCCTGGAGTCCGCGTAGAATGCTTATATCTCCGATCACTTGTCATCGAGTCATCCAGTCCCTTTACTTTATTTTTATTACGTGTATGCAAATATTTAGGTTAGATACATATTTCTTAATGTAAGGTTTTGAGAAATAATCCATTAGCTTTGTGAAGAAGATATCTCCTTTTCTCTTTAATGCTAAACACTTATGAATAAACTTTTTTTTGATAAATAAGCGAAAACATGTAATCTGTAAAAATATCGCTGTACCTATGTTTATCCGAATAAAATAAATAAATCTCTCAGATGTTTTAAATTATGCGTGAGGCTTTCAGTCACCTACGAAGCGAGTATGTTTGAAAGTTTGTAAGCTACTAAAAGAAACAGATTGTAACAATGTTACCTATCTTTTATTTTTAGACCAAATTCATCAATTTACCTCCTATCTTATCCCCCATTACTCTCATGAAAAAGTTTCTTCGTGATACAAAAAGCGATCGTAAAAAGCGCTCCGAAGCAAATTACGATTCGTACAAAATAAAAGCACAATTTAGAGAGAATCCATTGTGAATACCTTTCCATCGTTTGTCTAATGGAGTCGTTGATAGCATTATAATCGAGTACACAACATCCGAGCTCTCGGTGTTTTTGTAATCTGTGTGAATGATTAGAAATACATAATGTGTGTAAATAAGCTTACAAATTACATTTTGATATTAAAAAAACCAATGGATTTTCAAAGTCTACGTTAATTTTTATAAAATATGTATAAAAATGTTGAAATCTTCAGTCAAACCAATGCATCGCAGTCAGTGTAAGGTGGTCGCGGTGGCAATTAGTTGCAGCAATATTGCTTACAGCATTATTGTGTTCTATTTTTTTTAAATAGATAATCTCGCTCTATAAGATGAGCAGTGATTCTGATTATGTCAAGTATTTTCTTAAATAGTGTTTACAATAAATAACGGGTGTTTAGTTTTTGTTATAATGAAAATAAAATGCTGGAATTCACAAATAGGTACCTATATAACACTAAAGGACTGGCACTGCGCCTTTTGCCTCTCATCTTGATCACAATTAGACTTAAAGGTGGATGAGGTTTGTGATGAAATATAATATAAACATGCGCATAAATTAATGATGTTGAAAACCACTAGGTACAAATAGAAGTAATCCTAAGCATTTCTTGAAAACGAAATGTTCAGTGGTTGGTAGATACTTTTGAAACTTGCGAATGAAATGAAACATGTCACAGTGCTGCGAATTAAAAATTTTATGCAGATACTAACTAATTATAATCTTAATAAATGTAAATCCACAAACGCTAATACCAAACAAGATGCTGAGTCGTAACGTGTCGCATATGCATTCGTTAATTAGCATTTGCATTGAAAATGTGCATTATTGAGCACAAGGGTACACAATAATTCACATCCACAGTGCACATTCACAGTCTTGCGTCTCAGACGAGTTCAATGTCTGCTTAATAGCAACCACAATAAACCTAGATATTACGTAGGTACCTGCAGGAGAATCTTTACCTCTCTGCGCTTTGGTGATTACCAAAGAAAGTCAAAGACAAGTTTTGGCTTTTGAGCTATGTTATTTTTAAGCTCGGCTTGTAAAATTTTTTCATTTTATTTTTATGGACTCAATCCCTCTTTATAGCAGAGCAGTGATTCTGCCAATGCCTAGTGATTTTTGTTAGACTGTTTACAATAAATAACGGGTGTTTAGTTTGTTACACGAGTGCTTAAACTACTTATCATAGGATCAGAGCAATATATGTGATGTTGTCCAATATTGTTTTTCTTGGATTCAGTGAAGGCTATACTTTCCGTAGAAGCAGGTTTCAAGACGCTAACGGGTCTAAAGCAAGTTGTCTCGAGACAAGTCACTTGGCATTCGATGCGGCGTTGAATACAATGATATGTCAATAGTTTTAAATCTCTATCACTTCACCAAACATTAGAACACAAACTACACCAAAATTGCACTCTAAAGATCTTTAAATGATAAATAAAAACCATTAAAATAGATCGACCATGCTTTTCGTTTGACTACCCCACGAAATCTTTCTAATATAATCTTTACAGCTTTCCATCAATCAAAACAAAGTAATTTTATTTTTAATCAAACAGTCAATATTCGCTTTGTTTTTTTTCAGTTGAGTTTTCCGACATATTCTTTTTGAGCCTTGACTATTGGTATTGTACCAATAATCAAGACACTATGATAATTTGTTTTATTATTAATTGTACACAGCAAAATGACATGATTGTAGGTATGCCAATCTTCTACTAAAATTTAAAAAAAAATTGTTTATAAAAGAAAAGCAAGGATTTAAAAAAAAAAAAAATATTTTAATCTTTTTAGAGATATCTTCATCATCATCCTCCAGATCTTTGCTTTTGTCGGAGAAGTATTTTCCATCTATCCCTGCATTTGGCTTCGCTCTTCCCATCCTCGTTTCCAAAATAGAGATATTGTACAAAATAATACTTTAATTTTTATTGTGTCACCAGACTTTGTATAACACATTAAAACCCATACCATACCTAGATAGTAATCTAGTGATTTTTTTTTTACTGCAGCGCTCCTAGGTTAGTTAATACATAACACCTGTTTATGAACCACCACTGATCAATTTACCAACAAATTACCAACTCTTTACAGAGAACCGAATCTGAATCAGAAACAAACAAACAAACTTATAGTCATAATCTTTTCTCGTGGGTTAAATGTAAAAAAATTAGCTATTACAAAATCAAATTTACGTGTAGGCTCTTCAAAACTGTAGCCTTGTAACTTCTTGTCTGAATTCGTTAGTAAACTCAAAAGGTTGATTGTACAATTTATCCGGTCCGAGGGGCCAATTTATATGTACGGGCTTAATCTCATCACGGGCCGCTCAGTGCGAGGGCTCTCGGCCCGTTGTATGAGATGCATTGTATGGAAATTGGATCACTTGATTGGGCGCCGAGCTGTGTACAGATCGTATTTGGGCACTTATAATTTTGATTAACGACACAATTTGTGCGCTTATAAAGAGGGCAAGGTTTAATCATGACACTACGGTAGAGTTGCTTGTAGTCATATCAGAAAATTGGCCAAGTAAAAGTCGGACTCGCACTCAGACAGTTCCGTACAAACATGTTTACATGTAGGTATGAAAATAAATAAATAAATGAATATTAAACAACATCACATACATTGATCTGGTCCTATGGTAAGTAGCCAAAGCACTTGTGTTACAGAAATCAGAAACAACTACGGTACCACAACACCCAGACCTGAGATATTATAGAAAAGTTATTTTTAACATTGACCGACCGGGAATCGAACCCGGGACCTCAGAGATAGCGACATGCTCGCATCTCGGCTACGGAGGTCGTCAAAATAATTTGTCTATAGCGGGAAAAATCTTCGTGACTCGATAGTCACGAACATTTTTACCACTATTTACGGACACTTTTTTGCTAAATTTCATAATTCCAGGCCAACGGGAGATACCCTAGCCCAATAGATTCTGATTCCCTTCCGAGTATCAAAAATGTGACATAAACAGTCTCAGTCAGTCAGTATGTTTTGATTGCATTGATTTAGAAGTTTGATTTTTTTTCACGTCTACAAGGGATTGCATACCTAAGTATTTAATAATTATTTTAATATTTTTTTTCTTTATTAAGGAAACAAACAGCTAGCAATGTTACATTTCATTTACAAAATAATGTATAGTACTAAAGCATTACAAGTTTCCAATAATAGTTTTTACAGTAATATGTTGACGAGATAAAAAGTTTAATTAGAAATTTAATATAAGGGATAAAACAAGAAAACAGGCCATAAACTAGTTGTAGGTACTTGTACTAGGGCTCAACTACATCGAATGGCCCTCGTAACAAACAACGCAAGCGTATCAGTTTCTCGTGAAATATGTCGATATGATTATAAGTACTGTTATACTTTTTGCAGGCTCTAATAATAAAACTATTACTTCTGTAGTTAGTCGAGCAGGTGGGTGTAACAAATGTACTCTTGTGCCGTGGGTTGGATCTTGGACATTTTAAAGTTAATTTATTTAGTAAGTAAGGGGAATCGACAACATTATTAATAATTTTATATAGTAAAATTTGATCCCTATGCTCACGTCGAGTCACCAAAGGCTCAATTCTACTGGTGTCATAATTTTTAAACCTATACTTTAGGCGTCTTATAAATTTATTCTGAATACCCTCTCACAAGCAAATGTATTTCTGATACATTGGACTCCATGCTGTAGAAGCGTATTCTAATTGAGACCTAACATAAGCATTATAAAGTAATATAAGCGTATCTGCGTTTTTAAAATCAATGCTTTGACGAAAGATAAAACCTAGCAGCTTATACGCCTTGGCTGTTATCTTATTGATAAGTGACTCAAAATACAATCCACTATCCAACTGTACTCCCAAATCTCTAACCTCGTCAACTCTCTTTAATTCCCTATCGAATAGCTTGTATTTGAATTGGATAGGACATTTTTTCCTTGTGAATGTAATTGTGTAGCATTTTTCTTCGTTCAATTGCAATTTATTTAGAGAACAATAGTGACATAGGCGATTCAAATCATCCTGCAACTCTAAACAATTACCCTCTGATTTGACTACTGTAAAAATTTTAGTAATGAAAATTTTGAACTTCGAAAACATTCTACAACTTCATTTATAAAAATGTTGAACAGCAAGGGTCCCAGATGCGAACCCTGGGACACGCCCGAAGTAATAAGGATGAAGCTAGAAGTGAAGCGCTTTACCGTGACTGCCTATGTCCTATTCTCTAATTTGACACCTTCTCTCGTTCTTGACGAAACGGGGTTTTAGTTGACAGAAAGACAGACAGGCAGGGACAGACATGCAAGTAGACAACGAAATGATTCTATTAGAACCCTTATAGGATCTCTTTTTACCTTTCAAAGTACGGAACCATAAAAATTATTTGCGGCAACAGATGAATAGACCTGTAGGCACGTCAATACTATAGTCTTCTTAACTCACAAAACCCTAAACGGACGCTAGGATCGCTTAACAATAAAATTTCCATTAGGTCTCATTTCCCTAGGCCGAAGGGTTAGTTATAATTGGTCATTGGGGGAGGCCTATGTTCAGCAGTGGACGTCCTTTGGCTGAAATTATGATGATGATGAGGGGCTTATGCAAATCGTAACTTTTTTCATGAAATCAATCAGAAAAAGTGACGATTAAGAATTAAAATAAAGTTCTTTGATACATTTTGTAGAGAACATCTGGCATCTGCGTTCGCCGATAATTTGCAAGAGTAATTCCCTACTGCCAGTCCTCGGCAAAGGCTTTCACCGCAAATTTACATTGTCGAAGGGACAGACGAGTGCCTAGAATACGGGAAGTCCCTACGGAAAATGAAGCACACACAACGTGGAATATTGTGAATTAATGTTATTTACAGATAAAACTACGACTCATAAAATCAGGATTCCTTAGAGTCTGTCTGCGGATCTGTCATAAAAAAAACTTAATAAATATATTTTTTAAGACGTAGCATTTTTTTTGTAAAATGTTTAATTGTATTTGTTTTATTATTATTAGTAATTTACTACTAAATTGTATTGTACTACTGAACAGTGTTATAATATAGTAAATTAAAATTTATTTTTAGTCCAGAAAAACTTAATAATTATGTTTGCATTATTATTATTGCATTTGGTAATAGTTTACCATACGACAGATTAATATCTGAAAACATATTTTTTATAATTTTTACATAAGTATATAAATAAATCATTAAATAAATAAATAAAGCGGCGCAGAGTAGGAAATACATGCTTCGCTGCAGCTGCACACGTTGTTGACGATTTTTATTACTTCGGCTTGTCGAAATCGGCAGATTATATGATTATCATTATCCTTGAATTATTTTCTTTGAAATAAATAAAATTCGACCGCGCTCAAGAATGTCAAGACATTTTTTTGCAAGTTTGCGACCCTCCTACTCTCTTACACACACACACACACAAATGTACAGTTATCAGCGCAAAATTAACCCACTATACCTTAATCTGACGCGCTCTAGTATTTCCATGTATATTTTTTTTACTATTCTGATCGGCTATTTTACACGCGCGGTTCTATATGGACAGCTTAGATTTGGTAGAGGTACTCAGCAAGATGTCAGGTATCCCCCCCTAAATTAATCTGCTGTGCTTGATTAAATCTAAAAATCCCCTCTTGAGCTCCCCTACTAATAATATCCTTGCGCAATTATATTCACCTTTGCGAAATTATGCCTTTCTAGTACTATGACGGAAGGTTGCACGGACGGACGGCCGGACGGACGGACGGACGGACGGACAGACGGACAGACGGACAGACGGACAGACGGACAGACGGACTGACGGACGGACGGACGGACGGACGGACAGACGGACGGACGGACAGACGGACAGACGGACAGACGGACAGACGGACGGACAGACGGACGGACAGACGGACAGACGGACGGACGGACAGACGGGCAGACGGGCAAACGGACAGACAAACGGTCGGACAGTCGGGCAGACGAGCAGACGGGCAGACGGGCAGACGGACAGACGGACAGACGGACAGACGGACAGACGGACAGACGGACGGACGGGCAGACGGACAGATGGGCAGACGGACAGACGGGCAGACGGACAGACGGACGGATGGACAGACGGGCAGACGGGCAGACGGGCAGACGGACAGACGGACAGACGGACAGACGGACAGACGGACAGACGGGCAGATGGACAGACGGACGGACGGACGGACGGACGGTCATGCCGAAACTATAAGGGCCCTGTTTTGAATACGGATCCTTAAAAACGTAGCAATATTATACTAATAGCCAAGTTAAATAAAAAATGAATATAATGGTGGAATTATTTACAATCAACCAAAGCGTAAGATTTACTTGAGTGACAGTTTTAGGGTAGGATACCCAAATAAAATTTATAGCCAAATATCTTGTTTTGACGTTCCATTATCAGCAGAAAATTTATAACGCTTCGGCAATCTAAAATTGGTATTTTTGGTAACTTAAGTAGCCAAAATATTTCTTAAAAAAAATATAACAAGCCTACTACTACTTTACTAAACAATGGATGTCTCAATTTTACGAAATTATTTTATTTAAAAGAAAAAAGCTAAATGCATATCTTGTTAATGTAATTTGTACACAATGTAAAACCCTTCGGCAAGGTGGGGCGATGATATATGCAAATCTGCTTCAACGGATGGAAAAGAATAAATAATAAATAAATAAACAAATAATATTGGACAACATCACATATATTGATCTGATCCTATGATAAGTAGCTTAAGCACTTGTGTTACAGAAATCAGAAACAACGACGGTACCACAACACCCAGACCCGAGACAATATAGAAAAGTTATTTTTCTATAGTGATCGACCGGGAATCGAACCCGGAACCTCAGAGATAGCGACACCAAGTCCGGTATGCTCGCCTCTCGGCTACGGAGGTCGTCAAAATAGTCAGAATAGCCGAGGATCGTGCGCAGTGGATGAGGTCTATGTCCAGCAGTGGACAGACGTGGGCCACGTAAACATTTATTTAAGGTCTTTAGCTTAACAGTGTGTGTTTGTAGTCGAGGCGTCAAGCAGTGGTAGCGGACCTGCGATTGTATGCTACCACGGATAGTTTTTGTGTGACATGGTGCATAAAAACCACTCAAAAAAATCCCGCTCCCGGATCGATACCGGTAACGCTTCTAAGGGTTCTGCGCTCAAATACATTGTCAGCCCCTCTAGCATGACCACCTAAACACGATATGATATAGCGATATATCGACACCAACTGTCAATTTCTTTTATATATATGGTAGATATAGCAGCCAAGTTCATTTCATTTTTTTTTTAAATACAATTTGTATCGATAAATCGCTATATCATATCATATCGTGTTTTTGTGGTCATGCTAGGGGGCTGGTACCTCATAACTATAACACAAATTATGTCAATCGAGAATTTTAAGACCATGACAATTGGCACATAATATATAGTTTAAACTCCTCTGCAGATTGATATTATATTAATTCTGAAATAACACACATATTTACAATTTGTGCTTTTAATAAACATGTAAGAAAAACACTATTCTACATTTTCTCATCTAGATCTTTAAATTATTTAAAAAAGGTGCATACAAAATTCTTTATTTGCAAAGTAATGAACAAGTATTAAAATAGTTAAGATAGCAGCAGTTTGCTTTCTTAAAAACTTTCTAATTCGACTTTTATTTTTAAACTTAACATAATTTACGTCGATTAAGTAAAACTTCGAAATGTTTTAATAAATAAAGTCAAGACGAGTAATGTAACTTTTTTTCTTTTTACATAACCTAAACACAACTTGAAGGATGCTCAACTTTTCTTAGCATTACAAATTCTGTCTCAATTAGTATAATTGGAAATACCAGTATTCTTGAATTAAGATTGAAGAATATTAGCTTCAAAGTACAGTTGTGAACAAAATTATGTGAAATAGTTTGTTCTAGTAAAGTCAAGGTCCTAACCTGAGCAGTGTTGTTTAAACGTCAAGGAAATACAGGAAAATAAAAAAGAGAGGAAAAGGTCCTAACGCCATGGTATGGCGTCATTTTCGATTACTCGTACTCAAGTTATTTAATCTGGGCGACACTAAACAGAATTTGCAGGAGCTAAAGCAAATGATTAGACAAAATAAATAAAGAAATTCACTTATAGGTTAAATTTATATCAAATGCAAACCTACTAATGACACTATAGGCATAATATATTTTACATAATTATTATTGCCTAACAAAGATAATTCCAAAAGACGGGTACTTTCTAATGGTTCACACAGCAATAAGGTGGAACACACTGCAGAGAACAATATTGAAATGGTGGCAGCATGGTTCAGCAGTAATGGATGGTGTGGACGTGTTCTTAAGTAGATACCGTGACTAGACAAGCGCAGCGTGGGGCGCCCTCCGTCAAAGTGGAGCGACGATATACGCGAGGCTACTGGCAGTGGATGGAAAAGAATAGCCATTGAGCTAGCAGATCGGCAGCAGTGGTCGGACGTGGGCTGAATGATGATAATAATGTTCAGCAGTGAACATTTATAGACTAAACTGATGTTGAAAAACACACAGAACGCAGAATAGATAAGCTATTTTTCTTATAAAAAGATGAGAATTAAAACACATTTCCCGGTGGACATAAGCATTAACAGAGAAGTGGCTAAAAGAGGTATAAAGACCAGTGGGCCAACCATGGCCGAGGGGCAGGCACAAATTAAGGAAGATCGGCACAAGACCGGTGGCTCAGTATAAAAAGGAGGCTTATAAGTAGATGGGTTGATTAGATTAGATAGAGTTAGTAGGCAAGAGAAAGATCCACTTTATTAGTTTTCCTTTTCATTACACATTAAATTATTTATTATGGGCAATAAATAAAATACCGGGCAATGTTCATTTTTCAAGCATTATATGGATTTATGGTTAATGTCCGTTTGTGCACAGGCAATGAATCTTCTAAGCCAGGCAAAGCTGAGTCTGTCCACAACCCGGACTATACCCGTCGCATGCCGCGCTCAAAGGCTGTAAAAGCCAACACTATTTGGCTCTTAGCCAGTGCTCAAGTTACTTACCAGTTTTATTAGTTTATACCAAGTTTGACTGCTTTATAGATTACCCAGTCGATTCAGAAAATGCGATTCATCAGTTCGTGTTTTACTCAAGAAAATTAGAATATACCATCCAAATATTTCATGATTCTGAATGATGAAGTCAAAATGATAAAGAAGACTGAATATTGAAGTCTTATACGAATGTGAATATTGAATAGTTATATTTTATTTGTATTTATTGCATCGATATTCTGCCAAACGTGCAAGCAGTATTATGTTCTTCTGTTTTTCGGTCGAAACCCAATATTTATTTAAGTGTTAATTATAACCTGTTACCTATCTGTTTAGTAAATACGCTTCCTATTCATTAGTTTACGTATTATTTATTGTGTTTATTATGTCGGTGGTCCGTTTGTGTACTCGGCGGGGCCAACTGAAAACCAGCGTCGCGGCCTACTCAGGCCGTGGCTCAAGCTGAGTGATCCCGTTATCCTGGACATCACAGGCACATAGTGGCACCGCTTGGTTCATTATCTAAATACTCGTTTATTTATTATTGTTTTAGCAACGTCTTGTAAATGTTTGTTGTTTTTTTTTCCTTGTTTTAAATTAATAATAAAATATTTTTAGAATGTGAAAGTCCTGGATTAATGTCCTGATACCCAAGGTTAAGAGTGTTTTGCTTGTTGAGTAACCACAACAAAGTTACATCTATTTAGGCAAAAGATTCATTCGGGGCCCGTTTGCCGAGTTAAGTTTCCGTGGTCGAAGAAGAAAAGATTAAAAACACCGAGAACCGGCGGAAATATTCAAAACCAGCTGTATAATTTGAATTAAGGAACTTGTTTCCAGGACTTGAAATGGAGCTGTATTATGATCCGATTTAATTTATAATATTAAAATGGAATTGTAGGTTACGTCGCATGAATTTTATTTTTAATTGTTCTCTTTGCTAAAGAATATACAATAAGTTAATACTATTTTAGTTTATTGTGTTACGAAAAACAAAATCCAGTTTGAGTTTTACGCAATAAAGCTAAATTACGGTTAGAAAAATACTAGTTAATGCAAAGATAATACAAGTAGGAACCACTTTCTACTATTGTTAAGTTTATAATAATTTCCAATTTTTATTGTATCAATCGTTATATGTTAAAGTATTACTTCTGTGTAGTCTTATAAATGACTTCATATGTCTTAACTTGACATACACATACTATAAATGTAATAGTCGATAGTCTCCATGAAATAAATAAATAAATATTTTAAAAAACATGGTACTGAGCTTTTTTCCATTTTAAACGTTAACATTACTTAACACATACACTTTCAAAGAATATAAATTTATCTGAAAAGTATTATTCTGACCACTTTTTGAGCCACTGTACCTATTACGCATTACATACTAAAAGAAACTTACATAAAAGTGCAATACCTACCCAAGTGGCATCATTATCTAAAACACTTGTAAAATAAACTTCGTATCAAGTTCCGAGCAAGATTTATGAACGTGAGTCTGTGTAAGTGGATCTCTCGATTAACAAAAACAAAAGCTCTTGGCATCGGTGCACTCAGATGAACTACTTTTATCTTCATTATCTTACTTTTATCCGGATCGTGGTTGTTTATATTCTGGTTTGAACCAGATTTTTATTTGTTCTTGTGTTCTTAGCAATATTACTTTTCAGGGTTCCGTAGTCAAATGGAACTCTTATAGTTTTGAAAGAAAGAAGAAAGAAACGTTTATTCGACACACAAGAGAAAAAAAAATACAAAACAATATCAGACAATCAGATGTGTCGAAAAGCTCAGCATTTGTCGTGACAGCCACGGACTTATCACGACGCTGATTTTCGGCGGGAACCTCCGACGCTGGAACGTGCAGCGAGTGACGCAGAGGCACATCGGACCACCAGGGAATCCCAAATCCCTCCAACGGACTCTTGACCCGGCCCATGAGGAGCACAAAATCGGTCGGAAGTTTTGACATATCTTAGTACCAGAAAGCCGTAATTTCTCAAAGGTATGCGGTTATGGAAATTAATCACGCCGACAAAGTTGTAGATTAACTATAGAAAAAAAACATTGATAGGTTCCCTGCACGCGCAGTCACAATGTTTTTTTTTCTCATCTATCGCAGGTTGTTCAAAAATATTGTACGTGTGAAAACACAATTTTTCTTGCTTTAAAGTGAAATTTATTGTTAAGTTAAGTGCCAGCGAAATAGTTGCTTTAAAAATAAATGTAGTTAAAAGGAAAACTATCATAGCTAGGCAGGCTTTACAAGTTACCAAGTAAACTTGTAAAATGTACTTAAAAAGAAAAATACTAAGGCCCTCCGTTGCGTGATGCCGCGCCGGACAGACCGGAGATTGGGACTGTTTCTAAAAAAACAAGAACACCGCTACGTTGCGCGGTCGTCCGCTTGACGCAGCGGAGAACATGTTGTTAATTATATGAAACAGGAAACAAAAACTGCATATTATAACGGGGAACTATGGAACCCTACATTGTGCGCAGCCCGACACGCACTTGGCTGGTTTATTTATTTTTTTAAATAACCATTTCTACTAGACTATTGAGGCAAGTAAGATTTCGGCTAATTAGGTATGTTTAAATAAAAATATTTAATACTTAACTGCTGATGATGATGAGATGTTATAAACGTAATATCGTTGTAGCAAGGATGCAAACACCGATCTCGTTGAAAAATGAGTAGATTCATTAAAGCAAAGGAAATGGAAATTTCACTTCGACCTCATTTTCCTCCGAAGGCTGCTTTTTCAGAGACTTACCCAACAAGAAATATTGTCTGAAACCTTAAGATAGTATTATGTTGCTATTAATCACGTTTCCACCTGTTATTGTGGGTTCAATTAATTTCCTGTACAATTAATGTTAATGTTAACTTTAAATAAATTGCTACGTATGTCTTCACCTTTAATGTCAGTTTAGTTAAAACTTTATAATTACAGCAGTTAATTATAAGTTTAATTTGTTTTTATTTTATTTTATTTTTAATTTGTATTTTAAGAGGTACAATTTTTTTTTTCTTTCTTGTTTTTCAAAATAGCAATGAAGTTACTAGTGATGGGCCGAGTACTCGGTTAATACTCATACTCGGCGGAATAACTCGGTTTTAATGCCGAGTATACTCGGTTTAAATAAAACAATATATTTCGGTAGATATAATTAAAACAAAAGTGTTATTCTTTTGTGTTTTATTTTAACATGGTTTAACATTGCCGTCATAGAAGCCTTTCGTCCAACACCACTATGCGAAATCAGAGAATTGCATAAGGTACATTTCACTTTGGTTTTATCTTCTTCAATCTCGTCGTAAAATGTCCAAATTCGTGATCTTTTACGTGAACTTATTATGTCAACAATCACCAGGTACTACACACCTCCTACACACAATCTTGTACTTGTTTACACGCCCAAAACAGGAATTTGATTGAACCGAGTTACTCGCCGAGTACTCGGTTGAAAAAAAAAATAACCGAGAAAAAACTCGGTACTCGTTACTCGGTAAAAGTGCTATTGGCGCATCTCCAGAAGTTACTATAGTAACTCTTATGAATAAAGTTATTATTAATTATCGTATTTTTTTTCACCATCGTAACAGCGTGGAGTTTTGAAATTTCAGATGACATTTTGCATGTAATTCGGCAGGTATTTTGCATTTATGGAAATGCCTAAGTAAATACCAGGTAAATAATGTTTAAGTTTTCTCGTTTTGCAGTCTTTCGTTTGAGGATAAATAATGTTCATAATAATGGGCCGAATCTAGTATTAATAATGAAGTACCATAAAACGGATACGAACGAACGGAGACGGATCACAATCTGCTCAATTTGACGATTATCTTCTTCATACAGACTGATCTCAGCTGGTCGGCGGTTTAATATGAGAAAGCGTTTTTTATGATTTTAAAGTTGGTCCTACAAATGAAGATTAACAGGGTTATGTAGAGAATATATTTTGTAAACGTCTTTAGGACGGCTAAAAAAAAAAGCGCGGTGTAAAACACGTCATATCTCGTCATACATTTGACCCGACAAATTAATAATATGGTAATACGGATAATGTTATGGAATTTGATCATTAATGTAGACCACATTTTGGTAGTGCAGATTGGGTCCTACCCAGCAGTATTAACTACTTCAACGATGATTCGTTTTTTCTTTATACTCGTAGTATGACGTAAAAACAACACTGGTACTTATGCCTTCGCGTTCCACTTACCCACGGTAGACCGGAAAAACAATAGGAAAAAAATTGAATGGCACTGAAAGGGATTATTATTATTGGAGTTAATAGTGAGCAGTCATTTTTGTAAATATAATGTATTATTTTAACTATAACGGTAACATACCAATTACAATCATTAAAGGCACCACCACACATATTTTTTGATAAATTACAAGAAATAGGTACAAATTAGAAATTAATTTTTTTTTTTTTTTTTTTATGTCAAATAATACAATTTCAATAATTAATCTATTCACATTAGTAAAATGAAATTTCTATATAACAATTAGCTACCCAAAGGAGTTATTCTACATACCTATCTCAGAACAGGCAAATCGATTCGCGTACCTACTTACATCAATAACGAAATCGTAGATAGTAATCAGCCAGCCTTGGGCTCCTTTGGCTTAACAATATTAATTAACAGGCAATGCGCACATTCGGTGTTGTTGATAGAGCAAATTTATTGGGGAGTTAATTGAATTTTATCCTCTGTTTGGTACTTTATGGCTGTTTTTTTTTATTTAGAGAATTTAGCAACGGTTTCACACATGGCGACTTAGCTGCGAGGTAAGTCGCGAAGTTGCAACGTACATGATAAAGCTACGCGACTGTCAGTTTTATATGGACTACTGTCACGTGGCAATTTCAAAATGCAATATAATTGACAAAATATTAAAGCAGCCTGTAAAATTCATAATTTCTAACGTTATTTTTTCAAATAACGACTCTAGTTTTCTGTGTAGGTATACTTATCAAAATGTGATTCGGGGCTTCAAAATAATAGTTTTATGGAAAAACTAAAACTTTCAAGCGACAATTTAGCTTACTGACTTATCACCATGTTAGCTTATTGCAATCCACTGGCCACTGCTGGACGTTAATTCGAAAAAAATTGAAACGGGGATATCCTGCAGTCTTCTGCTGGATACCCAAAGTAATGGAAATAGTCCTAAAATGTAACAAGCTAAAGTGACAGTGGGCTAGACACATCTGTCCCAGAATCGATGAATGATGGAATAAACGGGTTTTCTTGTGAAAACTGGGCCTTAGAAAACGTAGTGTAAGATGTCCTCTAGCTCGATGGACCAACGACCTTAAGATTAAGAAGATGGCTGGTAGTCACAGTGGCTGGATGAAAAAAGCGGGAGATCGTGCTCTATGGCGCTCTTAGGGTGAGGCTTACGTGGCAGTGGCAGCAGTGGATTGCTCAATAGGTTAACATGATGATGATGATGACACAAATACATTATAAGACACCTACGCTCGTTACGAGTATTATCACATAAACAGAATTTAAACCTGCGACCGCTGGTTTTGTAGCCTGGAGCGTGAATCTTCAGGTCGGACTGTCTTATAAGAATGCTATTAACGTTCTAAGACATGAAAATTAAAAGCAAACATCCTACCCGCAATTATGAAACGAAGCAGACAATAATATCAAATTTTGTTTTAGGTGGGTACTTAAGACTTTAACGTCCATACCTAGGTGTACTCTGTACTCTATTACCTAAAGATGAAATAAATAGATTTAATTTTATGAAAATTTATTTATAAGTATAAGGATAAATCCTTCAAACAAATCATGAGCATAGCTCTCACCATAGCTCGCTTAGCGACTATAAAATGGCTTTCTACAGGGTGTTAAGTAAATGGTATATCAAACCGAAACTAGCCCATGTTAACATTATGCATATAAATGCTATGGTAAAGTCAGAAATTGGATATTTTATTTTTTACAAATATTTATTTTCAGAAACCGATTTGTATATTTTTTTAAATTGATGACAAAATATCAAATTTCTGACTTCACCATAAGTAGTATTTATATGCATATGTTACCATAGGCTAGTTTAGGCTTGTTATATCATTTACCTAACACCCTGTATTATAATAGTAGTGCGTGAGGGTCACGTCTCGGAACTGTATGTCAGTCATTAGTTAGGTACGCCGTACTCTTTTAGGAGGCTGAAAGCAATGTCTTTGCAATGGGCTAGTTTCCTAAAATAATCTAATTAGTCCGTCAGGTGGATTAACAGAATATTTATGACACGTATTTTTTCTTTTCTAAATCAAATAAAAAATGATGAAGATATAGCCTGTTAAAGTTTCGCGTAACGTCACGCCTTGCGGCACTTTGTAGCAAGGCGTGACGTCACATGCCAACTTTAATACGGTTTATCTTCGTAATTTTTTGTTTGATTGACAAAAGACAAAATATGGGTCCAATATTTTTTTATAATCTAACTGTCAGACTAAATAGAATAATCTTTTTTTGACCCAGGAAACTAGCCTATTGTCTTGTTTCGGGAGTCTTAAATCCGTCAGTGGACTGATGTGGGCCAGTTATGATAACACGTACATAGGCATCTTTACTGTGTAAGTAATACTGCTGCTCGTAACGCAAAAGGGAACATTTAACATTTTGTAAAAGAGATAGTTAAATTTAAATATATGCTCTTTTTTTTCTGATACCGAATATGTATACAGGTTATACCGTAACTCAAGAATAACCTTGTAAGCATGGTCAAGAAACCACATGGTGAACTTTTGTTCTATGACTTTTGCAAATTTGCTTGACAATAACTCGACTTGCCATAAAAAACGTCTCTGTTTAGCCTAATGGTCGACTGGTAGAGAATGCCTCATGGCATTAAGTCCACCTTTTGTATGATTTTTAATCTGTGCTATAAAGTAGTAAAGTAAGTAATTGTTGTAGTAAGTAAATAAAAACTACCAATCAGACGATTGAATTTATGCATATTTAAAAAAAAAGAAAAAAAAAGTTGTTTTCTATGATGTATAGAATATGAGGTTACAAGTTTATCCTGTACCACTCGATTTCACGAAAAAACTTAGTTGTACCCTTTTTCGTTACGATAGCAGAATAGTGGTTTGTTTTAAGATGTTGTTCAGAGAAACAGTTTCCTTACTGCACCTTTTCTCCTTCCAAAGATTTTCCGAAATTTTATGATAAGTTACTTATTCTTTTAAAACCTTCTTATCTGGTAATATTCTAAAGTTTTTATCTATAAGTAATGAAAACGGGCTTAAAACATTGTGTTTTCAAGAAGAAAAGATGTAAAAGTAATCAGCATCAATACACTCTTTTGTGCCACAGTTACAAAAACAAGTCTACACTTCACTGGGAGTGAATCATTACTTGTTTTTCCCACTCACTCCAATCCTTTTGGAAGCAATCCCAACAAACCGGGGAAATGTTTGTTTAGCAATTTCATTAGTCAAATGGCCTAACAGTGGCCAGTTTATTCTTAATGACACAATTTTAAATTAATCTTTTAGCATTATTGCTTTCACGTTAAAACAAAAATAGTAATTTACAGCTTGAATATTTCTCTGTCTTTTATTTTACAAATACAGAACCTATTTAAAAAAATAAGGAATTTTAAAATGGCCAAATTTTATCATAAATGACAAAATGCGACATGATCTAATTAAACAATGATTTTATTTATTAATGTATTAGGTCCTCACATATGAAATTGCCGATACTTAATACTGGCACCTTTATAATCAAATATCTTGCGTTTGATTGGGAATTCCAAATTCAAATTTATTTCGAAATAAAGCCTGAAAAATGTTGTTTTAAAATTCGAATTTCATTTGTTTTCACATCATTTGTTTAAGCTTCAACATTGCTATAACAACCTCTTCCTCCTCGCATCGGTTTCCTCTATGCTGAAAGTCGTGATTGCCTCGATGAAGAATCCTCTACCACTTTCGGACTATTTGGCGCCATCTGCTTCGGTCAATCGCAGAGTGCAGAGCATCATGGATGGTAGTGTCTAGGGTCTTGCGGATCTGGTCGTCCAACGCGTAGGGCTTCTTCCTTTCGGTCTCTTGCCTTCGACTGCTGGTGCTTGCTATAACAACAACTATTGGCAAATTGAAAATTCGCGGTATTTACCAATACTAGTTCCACCGTGGCACCAGTGCTGCAGAAACGACTCGAAGAAATAACGACGTGTACTGACTAGGCACCGCTAACGAACGAAAATTATCATTAGAAATCATGTTCTTACAAAAAATATATGAAAAAATCACACAAAATAAAGTTACTTTGATTACTTAATTCTGATGTTTATCGCTATGATACTGTGAAGTATACATTCAACCTCGTAATTTATGTAAGGCCCTCTACTACATTTTCAGCTAGATTACCCCTGTTTTATTGTGTTAGGACAATTGCCTAAACCGTAATAAAATGTTGATAGTATAATTTAAACTTGTAACTTGTGTAGTTGTTGTGTCTGAACTAAATGTTGTTTTGGTACTAAGGTGTAATGAATTTTAAAAAACATTTAATCATCAGAACAATTAATTTCACCTTTGAAACTACGACTACTCCTACTTCCTGCCAAACTACGAAGGAACAAGCATCAGGCTGGACGACCGGTGATAGAGCTTTGTCTGAGCTGGCCTACATGCGTAGGGGAGATAGCGGATGTTGACTATAGGGGTAGGATAAGTGTCAAAAATATACCTTTTTTTTGAAAGTGTAGAAATATGTGCATTTTTCTTCTGGGTGTTTCCTCTCCCCTCTTAGCCACAGGACTCGCTACATTGCATTTTTTCGCGCTAAGTTGAATGAAGCAACACTATCAAATAAGTCTAGTTTTTGACAGTAAGTCAACCTAATCCTATTGTCAACTATCCCCGGTCTTAGTTACTACAATGTTGCCTATTTTTACCGCAGCTGGGTTCCGAAAAGAAAAGCAGAATAGACAGATTATCTGCAGTGTAACTGTACTGTCGACGACCTATTAGATATGTGGCATAATGATTCACCTTAAATGGTCCCGGGTCCCATTCCCGATTCGGATTTAATTCAGAAAATATTTTTCTAAATTAGCTCGGGTTTGGATGTGATGTTAGGATGAGACGTCCTTGACAAAATCAATTGTATCTTGTAACAGTTATGTTAATTACTTACTTTGAGTCCATGATAATTGGTAGCGTCGTTGGCTTAGCGACCTGAAGTGGATCTTGTTCTCCGACATCGAAACTCGCCACTTAACCATACAAAGAGAACCTACTCGCACAGTAAATAAATAAGCTTAAGCAGTACCGAACTAGGCCTATTAGTTGATATAAATACTAACACTCCAATGGGTCGTTAGGGTTAGCCTTTTAATTTTTGTAAATCGAAATAGTTTTTTGTTTAGTAAGAATTCTATAGAGATAATCGCAAAGCGTGCATGACAACTGACAACTTGTCTTGGGTCGGCAGTTCGCACCCGCGACTGACAGCACTGCGACGACCGCTTAGGGCTCTTGTTGAAGTGAGCGTTTGTGTGTGTACGTCCTTTCAAACGTTTATAGGTAGATACTATACAGTATGAATATAATTTAATCTGTGCTACTGCGTTCCTTGGTTTGACGATAACAACTTGACTAGAAAATATATCAAAATTGCACTACGTCTTCGTTCGGGATACTATCCATCGGCAACGTTTGCAAATTTAATTTAAAAAAACTGTTGCGCTTGTGATAAAATAAAAGATGTACAACATTATGCTGATGGACTGTGTCAAGAACGAGGCGGAAAGGGAATCACTGAATTTCAATTATATTTGAGACGTGGGATTAGTACAAAATATTCTGGCAGAACCAAAATCAGCAAAAGATTACTAACTTTAGTAAAACTGACCAAACAGTGATTTCTTCTCTTATGTAAGGTGGGTGGGCCATGGAGAGCAATAATGAATAAATAGTTTATTTACTAGATAAATAAAACAAAAAAATCCGCCGCCGCGTCTGTGGTCTTAAGTTCGATGGGTGTTAGAGCGAGTAGAAGGAAAGTGAATAGAATCATCACATGGCTATAACTAAGAATTTTTAATAATTGGCCCTTGAAGGAGCATGGCCTTCTTTGGTACACCAACCTTACCTACTTAATACTTAGTAATTACCTACGTATTTAAATGTAACTCTAAGTTTGTAATTGAGAAGATATAATGGGAAGAAGTTTGTAATTAAGAAGATATAAAAGCCCCAAACTAAATAAGGAATAATAAAAACGCTTGTCCTCATTTTTTGGGCATATTTATTTATTTATCAAATCAGCCACTAGAAAGGATTTTTTTCAATCTGTGAAGCTCAAACCACCTAGATGTGGCCGCATAACAATAACATTTTCATTTCATCTTGCTTAGTTGCTCCATGGATAGATGGAAGCTTTTTTTAGTACAGGGTAAAGCGTTCCATAATCTTGAATAAGTTAATCAGCGCATCACAAAATTCCGTAGAAGTTACTACGTTTAGGTTGTTGACAATCTAAAATCGCCATTGATACGACAGAAGAAGAAATAAATAAACATTGCTACCATCTATTTATTACATTCAGAACCTAACGTGTATCTGGAAGTAATACATAGATGATTAAATTAGTTCAGAACAAAGTACTAGCAAAAAATAGTATTAAATATTCAAGGATTTTCCTTGTTCTTTCTTGTAATATAAAGGAAAAAGGTCTTAATTATCTCATTTTTCCCATCTAAGTACTTTATTTTCATAGCCCTTATCATAAGAAACAGCTTTATTAACTAATTAGTTAGCTAAAACAAATTCGGAAGCTACCAGTATTCTAAGATTGATGGCAACTAATGAGATAACATCTAGTCTGCTAGTAAAAAGGAATTCTTATTCAATCCAATTGGGAAAAACAACTTACTTTATTAAAGCTAAGAATAGTTAGTTCACAAAAGTGATGCAGGAGAGTAAAGTACACACAAATATTATTTTTAAATAATACCATCTTCTTTTTAGGTCGAAAAAAAAAAGATTTATGTTTCGCGCAGGACTAACTCTGCATCAGGAGAGCTGATTGAGTGAATGCCCAAGCTACGGATGACATGACAACTTACTCGTATGATATTTTTTTCAACAATCCTAGGAATTACATTTCCCTTAGAGTAACATGAGTATGTAACTACGTGAGGCCTAGCAAAACAAGACACAATCCAAATGTTATTGTAACGGACGACTCAGCAAGGAGACGAGGGCGGAGCATCGCGGCGCGAGACGAAGACGCCGCTATAAGAGGGAAGGAGACGGCACACTGGTGCCGTGTGCAAATCGGAGCGCGCTGATTGGCCGACAGAGTATCGGGCAATAGTCACTAGCGTAGGGATGATTTTGTCAATATAAATAGGCATAAGTCTGAAATAAATATAGTAGTAGTAGTATGAGTATAATATAGTTGTTTTTGTTTTGATCAACAAAGTCGGAGTTTGAAGAAACCATTACAGTCCACAACAAAGTCTGGTCCTTCGAGCCGGATGGAAGAAAACCGCCAGTACCCTAGTGAAATGGTACGAACCAGGAGCCAGGAGCGGGCAATGGAGGGCACGGAAGAACCGCTATCCATTGCCAAGGCGCGAGTATTTCACTCGCCACCGAGATCTCCGTCCGCGGCCTCAAGATCGCGACCGGTGACGTCACAAGGGGAAGGAAGTCGTACTTACGAACCAACAGCACTTCCCGCACCCCTCGTACCGACCGCCGCACGCCCAGCGACTACGGCCGAACGGCGCCGTGAGCCATCGCCGACGCGCTCGCATACGTCACGACGATCAACGGGTAGCACCGAGGCGCGAATACGCACCGCGCAGCTAGCAGCGGAAGAACAGTTAGCGGAAATAAGGAAGAGGGAGTTCCAGTTAGAAGCCGAGCTAGTCAAGAAACGATTAGCAGCCACTGTAGAAACAATTCGGGAAGAGGAAGCCGCCAGTATCGGGGACCCGGATGAACGCATCAACAGTTGGCTACAACAGAGCATCGTAGCGCCAGGGATCGTCGAAGCGACTACCACTCTGGGGCACACAACGTCCGAGCCGAAAGAAAGCACGCTGCCTGCGCGCGAACCGCGCACCCCGAGAGCCGACCGGGGGGAGCAGCCGCCTCACGGAGGTGTACGCTTTGAAGACGCACGCCGTCAAGCTCGCTCATCAACACCGACCAGGAATCGAAGCAGGGGCATCGAGCAATTAGCGGAGGCAATCGAGAAGATGGCAAGAAACCGACCGGTGCCGCGGCAGGTGACCGACTTACCTAACTTCTCCGGTGCTTTCAACGAGTGGATGCCATTCGCCGCAGCATTCAAAGAATCAACTACGGTCTACAACTTCAGCGACATCGAGAACATGGCGCGCCTACGAAATTGCCTGAAAGGCGAAGCAAAGGAAGCTGTCACCGAGCTCCTGTACACCGGTGGCAGCCCCGATCAAATCATGCAAACACTAGAGCAGTGTTTTGGCCGACCCGAATATATCATCGACAAAGTGATAGAGGACATTAAGAAGCTACCACGACTGGGCAACACAGCGAGAGAGCTTAACACGTTCGCCGTACGACTTCAGAACATAGTCTGCGCTCTCAAGAATATAGATCGTCGTGGTTACCTGGAGTTTCCAATGCTGATAAGGGATATCGTGGATAAACTTACGCCAAACTTAAGATCAAGATGGTGCGACTACGCGTATGAACATGAACATGCTATGTCTCCGGAAATCGTCCTGCTATCGCGCTTCTTAATGCGCGAAGCGGACATGGCGCTGCGATACACATACACGACGTCAGCAACCGTGACTGGGAACCAGAAACAAGCTCCAGCAGCGAAGACCTATACACGAAAGAAACAAGTGGAGGTGTACGCAACAACTGCCGCCGCGACGAACGAACAATACAAGTGCTATAGCTGCGAAGGAAATCATACACTAACTAAATGTGACACATTCGCAAAATTGACATCAGATTCACGGTGGGAAATAGCAAAAAAAGCAGGCCTTTGCTTCAAATGCATCGCTAGCCGGCACAGACGAACGAACTGCCGAGCAAAGCCATGCGGAGTGAACGGATGCCGCCGACCACACCACGAACTCTTACACACCGAACCCGCGTCATCGCCACCTCTGAGTTCACCACTTGAGCCACTGCAAGTCACTAACGAAACTGTGATGTCCGTCGCCGCCACTGAAGATCAACAAGGAGCTTCGGTACTACTGAAGGTGGTGCCTGTTAGTTTAACGGGACCCAAGGGAAGCATTAACACTCATGCTCTCCTTGATGAGGGTTCTACCATCTCTTTGATCGAAGAAGACCTGGCGTTGTATCTGGGAGCGGAGGGACCGACACGACCACTACACATCAAAGGAGTAGCCGCCAGTCAACGCCAAGAAAAAAGCAAGTCAGTCAACCTCGAGATCCGAGGCAAGAACCAAGAAGATTGTCATCAAATTAGACTGCGCACTATCCCGCAGCTGGTGCTACATACACAAACAATATCCACTCAGCTGCTTAACTACGAGCACCTGCGTAGCCTGAATCCGGACGACGTGTGCTACGAGAAGTCGAAGCCGCGACTGCTTATCGGTGCTGACAATTGGCACCTAATAGTATCACGACAACTCAGAATGGGAAAGAAGAAACAACCAGCCGCCTCGCTGACCACGTTGGGGTGGGCGATCCACGGAACGGTACCGCGCACTATCCACAGACGAGATACAGAGTCTGTCCTGCACCTATTCATGCCTGAACGCGGCGTGGATGAGAACGACGTGCCTGACAGCCGTCTGGACACAATGATGGAGGAACACTTTAAAATTGACTCATTAGGCGTGTCTATTTGCACTAAGATAACGAAAGAAGATCAACGTGCCATCGAGAACTTCGAAGCTACGGCCAAACGGACCGACGGCCGATTCGAAGTCGGACTACCATGGCGCAATGATGACCTGGAGACGCCACCGAGTTACAACGCCGCCTATAGAAGACTTATTGGACTAGAGCGCAGGTTCGCCAGAGATCCAGACTTCGCAGCACAATATAAGAAGGAAATCGAAGCCCTGAAAGAGAAAGGTTACGCGGAAGCCTGCGATGGGACAGAAGAACGGAACCCAAGAAAATGGTATCTGCCGCATTTCCCGGTTTTTAACCCTAATAAACCGGGA
Source organism: Anania hortulata (assembly GCA_963576865.1). Taxonomy (NCBI): domain Eukaryota; kingdom Metazoa; phylum Arthropoda; class Insecta; order Lepidoptera; family Crambidae; genus Anania; species Anania hortulata. Next base: position 9,505,721 of record OY756400.1, read on the forward strand.
AAGCTCCGCCTAGTCTTCGATGCCGCTGCAAAGTCACACGGAGTCTGCTTGAATGACTTCCTACTGGAAGGACCGGACCTTCTTCGACCGCTGCCAGGTATCCTGTTCCGATTCAGAGAGAAGCCAATAGCAGTGAAGGCGGATATTCAAGAGATGTTCCTCAGAATTAAGATCAGATCAGACGACCAACCGGCCCAGATGTTTCTTTGGCGAGAAGATCCAAATAAACCGCTGCAGGTCTTAAAGATGACGTCAATGATCTTTGGAGCCTCCAGTTCCCCATTCTTGGCTCACAGTGTGCGCAACCGGAACGCTGAAGACTTTGTGCATACCCACCCGGCAGCCTACGAATCCATAACACGTAGCCACTACATGGATGACCTGGTAGAGAGCTACGAGGATATCTCAACTGCAAAGAAAACGATCCAGGAGGTGACTTTCGTCCACAAGCAAGCTGGTTTCAACCTACGACAGTGGAACTGCAACGAACAAGAAGTATTGGCGGAGGTCCCATATGAGCTAAGAGCCAAAGCGACCACACATCTAGCAACGCCATCAGACAAGGCGCTTGGACTGCTGTGGGACGCTGAAAGAGACGAGCTAGCTTTCAACACGAATCTTGCTAAGGTACCGAAGCAAGTAGTAAAGAATAACAGAACGCCAACTAAGAGAGAAGCCCTCAGCGCCGTGATGTCCGTATACGATCCTCTCGGACTACTGAGCCACTTCACGATCAGAGCGAAGATACTTTTGCAAAATCTGTGGCGAAATAAGATTGGATGGGACGAACCGCTGCCCGCCGCTGAAGCAGAAGACTTTCGAAAATGGCTCTCAGAATTAACAAACAGCATAGCCGAGATACGTCTGCCCCGTTGTTACGAACTCGGCAGCCATGAACGAAGAGACTTGCACGTTTTCTGTGACGCCAGTGAACAAGCCTACTCGACTGCCGTGTATTGGAGATTCACGAAAGCAGATAACACGGTGAACGTAATCCTAGTCGCAGCGAAAGCAAAGGTAGCACCGCTCAAGAAACAGAGCATCCCGAGACTGGAACTGCAAGCTGCGGTTATCGGGGCACGCCTCGCGGAGGTCATCGCCGCAGAACATGAGTTGCAGCCTAGCAGCGTCACATTCTGGAGTGACTCCCGCACCGTACTGCATTGGATTCGACAAAATGCACGACGATACACACCCTTTGTCGCGCACCGCCTCGGCGAGTTAGCGGAGCGCACGAAGAGTGAGCAGTGGCGTTGGCTACCATCCGAACTAAACGTAGCCGACGACGCAACTAGATTGAAGAGCAACTCGATAGCTGCAAGCGACCGATGGTTCACAGGGCCGAGTTTTCTCTGTAGACCTGAAGAGACTTGGCCCCAAGAAGAAAACAAGGAACTTGACCCAGAAGAAGAAACTGTCACGCTTACTTACGAACATCCAAAGGCAACTTACCTACCGGATATCAGCCGCTTTTCATCGTTCGAGAGGCTCATCCGCGCGACGGCATACGTCCTTGTATTTATCGAGAAGTGCCAAGGGCGAGCGAAGCGACTTGAAGTCCGCCACCTGGAAGAGGCAGAACAGCTGTGGATCAAGAAAAGCCAACGCGATAGCTTCCCACTGGAAGTTGGATTACTAGAAAACGGGAAGCGCATTCCGAAGTCTAGTCGATTATACAAGCTCGACCCGAAAATCAAGAACGGAACTTTAAGATTGGACGGCAGAATAAGCGCAATAAATGTGCCAGAACCAATGAAGGAGCCTGCCGTGCTGGACGGACGCCACCCGTTCACCCGCATGCTCATCCAACGGGAACATGAAACTGCTGGACACGCGAATAGAGAACGTATCGTCAATGACCTTAGACAGCGGTATTGGATCTTGCACCTACGAACAACAGTGCGGAACGTGTCTAAAAACTGCGCTTTTTGCTGCCTCAGAAAGGCAAGACCACGGGTGCCAATCTTTGGAGACCTGCCGACGGCGCGCATAGACCCTTATCGACGGCCGTTTACGAATTGCGGGGTTGACTATTTTGGACCAATGATTGTCGCTGTCGGACGAAGACGTGAGAAGAGGTGGGGTGCACTCTTTACGTGCCTCACAACCCGAGCTGTCCACCTGGAATTAGTGGGCTCCCTGTCCACAGATTCCGCTATCATGGCGTTTAGAAGAATGGCAGCACGCAGAGGATGGCCCGCGGTAATGATGAGCGACAACGCTACCAATTTCCGGGGCGCAGATGCAGAACTTCGCGCCGCTTATAAAGAGTGGGCACCTGCACTAGAAGAGTTGGGTCAACTACACCGCATGACCTGGCGATTCATCCCTCCAGGAGCACCGAACCAGGGGGGAGCTTGGGAGCGCCTGGTCCGATCAGTGAAGACAGCTCTTACCGCAGTGCTGCTGGAAAAGACACCAAAGGAAGAAGTGCTACAGACCGTAATGACTGAAGCAGAGTATTCCGTCAACGCACGGCCGCTCACCCATGTCTCGGTTGAACCTAATGACCCTGAGGCGATTACCCCAAACCATTTCCTGCTGGGGTCGTCAACGGGCCTGCCACACACCGGGCCATGTCAGCCGGCCGACCGCAAGACTTGGCGCGCTAGCCAAGGTATCGCCGATGAATTCTGGAGAAGATGGGTTCGCGAGTACTTACCGACACTCGTACCACGCCAAGCGGCTGCATCGGACGAACGTCCACTGCAAGAGAATGACCTGGTTATCATCGTAGACGCTGCGCTACCCCGCAACACCTGGCCGCGCGGGATTGTTCAGAAAGTGTATCCTGGTCCGGATGGCAGAGTACGTAGCGCTGACGTTCGCACGCGAGGAGGAGTCTTCCGACGGCCCACCACAAAGCTCGCCGTCCTGACCGTAGAAAGGGCTGCGACGGAGTCTTCGCCGGGGGGAGAGCTGTAACGGACGACTCAGCAAGGAGACGAGGGCGGAGCATCGCGGCGCGAGACGAAGACGCCGCTATAAGAGGGAAGGAGACGGCACACTGGTGCCGTGTGCAAATCGGAGCGCGCTGATTGGCCGACAGAGTATCGGGCAATAGTCACTAGCGTAGGGATGATTTTGTCAATATAAATAGGCATAAGTCTGAAATAAATATAGTAGTAGTAGTATGAGTATAATATAGTTGTTTTTGTTTTGATCAACAAAGTCGGAGTTTGAAGAAACCATTACAGTCCACAACAGTTATTGTAACGCGGTCTTATGCGACGGCTCGGCATTCAATAAGTTAAATGAGTAATTATAGACATTCATTTTTTACTTGCAGGTTGCCTGACTAGCTGACTTTGTAGTCCGGCTTGCATACTACCTACAACATCATAGTTAATTTTTTTTCGAACGGATCTATCGCTGTTGACCTTTGAAAAAAGCCTTATTCAGCTACACCGTGCAAATTTACCGGCAAGCGCAGCGTAGGACGTCCACCTACAAAGTGGACAGACGACCTGGTAGAGGTTGCAGGAAGCCGCTGGGTGCGGGCCGCTTCCAACCGGCCAATTTGGAAGTCACTGGGGGAGGCCTATGTTCAGCAGTGGACCTCCTATGGCTGAAATGATGATGATGATTATGATGTGCAAATGTGGCGAGCACTTAATGCTACTTTACTAACGGACGTAATCGGGCCCGTGTTTAGTGCTTAAGGCACCTCAACAAGCGAAAAACTAGTTAGTAGTGGCGCCAACGGGACTGAGACTGCCTAAACAGGCCGGAGCACGGTCGGGTTCCAATCTGAGGGTGGGTCGGACTCGGGGCTTAAGGGTGTCTCTGTAGGCTCGGACCTTCGGCTTGGGCCGTTCAAAAGGTGGACAGGAGAAAAACGGCTGGACACGTGTCTGTGTCGGCCAAAATGAATGACAGGACCTATCACCCGTCGGCGGGTAAGGTGATGCGAACTATTATATTTTGTGCAGTATTATAACAGCTTAAGGCAATTTTTTTGTGTTATTGGTATTTGGCAAAAGGTAGACAAAAGCGCGCATTGCTACGACGTTTACCATTGGCTACGAGATTCGTAGTCATGCTACGATCATACTTACTGACTCTGTATCAATTCTTTTGTTTTTCTGGGAAAAGCTTTTGTAGCTTTTCCCAGAAAACAAAAGAATTGATCGTCTAAAAATATTCAAATTATTTTTCTTCAGTCTTCTCCTAGCATTCTGTCCTGTTCCTAGACGAAGTACGCTTGACCTTTATCCCAGCAGATGCAGCAAGTTCAGTTATTACATTAAGAGCCGTCCATAACCCTTGGACAGGGGAGCCAGCTTTCTTACGATGTTTTCATTCACCGCCGGGCAAGTGGTAAAAATCCTTAAATGCCTTAAATTAATTAAACTTGACCACTAAAAATGATAAATAATTCAAAAAGGTTTTCCTCGTAATTTTGTACAATAATACTTAATCGAGTTACAGTTGGTTTTAGGAGTTTTACTTAAGCGCCTACAATTTTTAGTATTCCGTCTTTTAAATCAATAAACTCTCTTAAGTGTCTAAATATTTAAAAAATAATAATATGAGACCTCCACCTTTTTTAATTTGGTTACAAAGAACATGTTTGTGCCAGTCCCGTGCATTATTTGGTTGTCTTTTGTATCGTCGCAAATTATCTTGAAGTCGAGTGGAATCGTCAATCTCGAGTTATTCGTTTTGTACAAAAGTTGATTGAGATTGGAAACAATCGTTTTTTTTTTGGACTTTTAGAGCCAAGCTTTATTGCCTCTTCAAACAAACAAGCGTTCAGGAGTACCAATGGGTTACGAAATCTCGATGAATGACGTGTTCTTTTTAACGGCCTTATTCATGATTTGGTCTTGGCAGCGTAGTAGCCCTGACAAGTCACTTCTTTTCACGGTTTTACTACTTTACGGCACTAAGCATTATTACATTTAAAATTACCCTAAAATTTACCTTTTTCTCTCTTTTTCGCTTTGCTGCTTTATTAACTACGCGCCGTTTTTTTGATATTGTAGCCCGTTATATACACCCTAAAATACAATAGATACGTGTTTATAACGGTATATTTCCAAATATATATATATATATATACATATATTAATAAAAATAGAGGTACAGAACCATCTCGTTTCGTTTCTCAAAGTCAGCAGTCGTAAATAAAATTTGCCAACATTTTCTGCGCTTAGAAGTTGCCTTCTAAATAATTTGCTTTGCAAAGTTAATGAAAGAATTAAAGATCCATAGCGAGATAGCATTTGAAAGCATTACAGAGGGAAATTAGGTTGTCATAAAAATTTTATGACATTGTTTGCGTGAGATTAATTGACGTGGAAATTGAAATTATGAGTGTACTGAGTAGGTAATAAGTTTTTGTTATACGAACTGATGGCTTTCTTGAATAATGCTGTATACTTACGAGTTATTTTGGCGACTTTGAGCACATATAAGACCTAAATTTAACATGATTTTTTTTTGTAAATAAATCTTATTATTCTCACATTTTATAATTCGGGAAATAATATCAATCTCAAATAGTTTAGTAACATTAATAGATGAATATGAAAGTCATCATAATATTGTTACTAAACCCTACAAGAGCCAGCATTATAACTCTATTAAGAGTACGTTCTTAAAATTAAACTACGTACTTAATTTAAAATATTTTTTTTAAAAGCTGTTTCATTTTCAACATTGGAATCAAAATATTTTCACGTTCTTTTCATTGATAGTCGTTTACCTAGCACAAAGGGACTTACTCTTGAAACTCCACAAACTTCAGTATTCAATGATTATTGGATTATATACCTTAGTAATTTCTGATAAGATCTGCTTTTGTAAAACGTAATAGTTGGGCATAATTAAAGACAAATAAGTCTGAAGCGTCTTTTGGAGCAAATTATTGTTGTTGACGTCTTTTGTTTGTTGAAGTTGTAAAGTCACCTTTGACCTCATGAACTCAAAGAGATAAGATAGTCCTGATTCCTTTGTATTGTTAAGATGAGTTTGGTGTTATTTTACTAAATCTTATTTATAGACTTAAACTTAATAATTATCGCTAATAATAATTAAGTTTACTGAGCACCACTATATTTGGAATTATAATAGTATTCTATGCATCATTTAGTCAGAGGCCTTAGGGCGGCTTAATAACATCTGACAGTAAGGTAAAGTCACTAGCCTTGCAACACCACTGCTTCACTGCACTGGGCCCGCGTGGTAGAGTATGGCCCAAACCACCTCATAGTTGGGGCCTATGCCCTGCAGTGGGACGTAGGCATACTTTACTTTTTAACCGACTTCAAAAAAGGAGGAGGTTCTCAATTCGTCAGTATCTTTGTTTTTTTTTTTTTTTATGTATGTTCAGCGATCATTCGTTACCAGGTTAACCGATTTCGATACTTCTTTTTTTGTTCGAAAGGGAATACTTTCGGAATGGTCCCATATAAATTTGATCAAGTTCTGATGATGGGATCTATAAGAAAATCATCAACAATTGCATGAACTCCATACCGGGCCGACTGATTTTGTACCTATGTTGCCCAATATCTTCGGCATTTCTGAACCGATTTTGATGATTCTTTCTTTATCGAATAGCTTATACTTTAAAGATGGTATATTGAAATTTTTTTGGAAAAATTTCACCTCTAAGGTGGGAAAAATAAGGGATGAAATCGGTGTTCAGCCGTTAACTTATGTTTGCACTCAAATGATTCGTTTTGTTGAGGATTATCACTGTATGTATCACTAAAAATAGATGAAATAAGTAAATTTTATAAAAAAAAAACGGTTGGTGCAAACGAAAACATTCAAACTCTCATCGGATAGCACCGACTCCAAAAGTAACTGATTAGGTACTTATGTGTTGATATTATTTTTAGCTTATCAGTTTTTTGAAGTCGGTTTACTTTTTTTTTAAGCCTTATTTTGAGGTCAACATAAACTATCAGAAGCCAACTAATTTATACAGGGTTAATAACCTGTAACAGAGGTAAGTAAGTTCTATTATAGTCATCATTAATACAAACTAATAGCGAGAAAACGCTACAAGCATCCTTGCCTCTTTGCCGCACGGACATGATTTTATTTTTGAGTTAGTAGAATTAAGTTTTAGGTAAGAAGATGTATTAGATTTAATTTAGTATTTAGTAATAAATAAAACCTGGTGAAATACTAACCCGTAATATCGCAGCAGTTGATAAAGTTACACTTAGTATTTCTAATCAAAGTCTAATGCCACATATAATATTATGTTACACAAACAATAGAATAAATTATGGCTGAAGCAATTACAGAAACTGATAAAATTCCGTAGTAAAGGCAAATGGGCATTTTGTTCGGACCTGTGACCCATCATCGTAAAAAAAACCCAAATCAATAATGGTCGCGAACTTTGAGGTACCGAGTCAAAAATTCCTAATGACCTTTACTGAGCCGACTGTATGTAAATCTGAGGAGTCATTTCGTACAGTGATTTTGCTTTGAGTTTACTTTCACCCAACTTCGGGATCAAACTTCAACAATAAGCGTGAACTTGTACAAATACAGAACACGCGTGTTAGTGTTTGTATTCGTCCTTGCTATCTTTGCATATTAATAAGTGCACACTTGGCCAAGAAAATTTATATCGTCAACAATTATGAGGCAAGGATCTTAAAAAATCTTTGAAAAAACATGTAAGATGTACCTATTCTAGCAAATAAACGATAGAATTTGAAATAAATGATTGTCCCATAATTGTTTTGATTGATGTAATCACGCAGTGACTAGCCTTGAACATAAAGGGTCCCAAGTTCATTTAAAAAACGTTTTTTTCTAAATTGAATCAAGTCTGGGTGTGCTGGAAGATGCCTCTGGCAAGAAACTCGTAAAACAACGGTGTTGATTCCTTATTTGAGACCATAAAGAATAGTGATTGCTAGCCACATGTACGACGGAGGGTCACTTGAGAACCGTTTGACAATATTTTTTTCGTTGTGTCTTAATTGTTAAGGTTTGTATGAAAATAATAATGTGTGTGTGTGTGTGTGTGTGCGGGCGCGCGCGTGCGCGTATGTGAATGTTAATGCGTGTGTGTGTATGTGTGAATGTGTGTGCGCTTGGAAAACATGTTTGGTATTGTGTTATGTATCATATTTAAGTAGGCTTTCATAATAAATTATTTCCAAAACCACACCAGTTGGCTAGCCCCAAACTAAGGAATGCTTGTACTATGGTGACTAGATAACGGATAAAGATACTTAAATACGTTTAGAAATATCCATTGCTTAGGTACAAATGCTTGTGCTCATCACACAAACATTTACCTCTGTAAAAAGAAAAATTGGTAATTTTAAGTTAGGTTTAAAATTAATTGAGAAAACTAAATGTGTTTATTTTTATATTATGAGAGCAAATAAATGTCGTTTGACAGATGATTGTCAATTAAGAACAAAATAACTATTGCGACTGCTAGACATTAATGAATTACAACAAGAAAAATATACTATTAAATATTCGTAATATTTAACGACATCGTCTACATAATTAAACTTAATTTTATGTTGGGTGTAAGACTGTAAGTACATAAGCATGTTCGCAAAACCGGAAACTTCCCACTCGGCGACACACAGATAATTAATTAACGAGTCGTGTCTTAACTTAAAACCAATATTGAGGCTAGGCATAAAGATAAAAAACCTTTTTTCAGAAATTAAATTTGGTACGTAAAATACCTACATTTTGCTTTTTTTAAATTAGAAGTGTAGAGAAGTTTAAAAGATTGCCTTTAACGCAGAGACAGATGAAAAAAAAACACAAATTTAATCAGTACCTATTTATGTTACTAGGATTGAATCGAAGCTACATTTTGTTTGCTACTTTAATAAACAAAAAGAAAAACTCTAGGTATTGCTAAGCAGAAAAAGTTAAAGTTATTCTTTTTATGTTTTACGGTCGACTTTAAAATCAGAGGTAGTTTGTCAACATCATAGTCGCGATGTTAGCATAAAGACAATGTACTTCGATCGTTGCAATCAATCCTATTATCAACTTCGTTCGCTTCGCTTGTGTATCATGAAACAAAATAAATTTGACAACATCCCATACATTGCTCTGATGAGATCCTATAGCAAAAAAACTTGCGTTACAGAAATCGGAAACAACGACGGTACCATAACACCCAGACCCGAGACAAAATAGATAAGTTATTTTTCTACATTGTCCGACCAGGAATCGAACCCGGGACCTTAGCGATAGCGACACCAAGTCCAGTATGCTCGCCTCTCGGCTACGGAGGTCGTCAAATGTAGATGATCGATGTAGATGGCGCTTCTTGATCATAGATGTAACTGTATAGACAGATACTCTTTGTTGTACAACATACAAATAAATAAATATCTATGTGATTATTTTGATATTTACGTAGCACTAAACGATGCTTGAACCACAAAGAAGCTGTGGCAAAAGCTTAGTCACATACATTAAAGAAGAGTAAGAATATAATTATTAATGACCAACGGTTGAACTCCATAAATTTACAAGAGAAGACAAGCACTAACATATTTGAAACTAGGTGCATAAATATTTATGGAAAAACACAACATGCAACTCACCTAAATAAAACCAACAACTATAACATAACATTACAGCATACCTTCTTGGAAACAATCAATACACAATAAACATTTATTCATCTTCATCTTCATCTTTGCAGCCATAGGACGTCCACTGCTGAACACAGGTCTCCCCCAATGACATTCATTGGGGGGATTGTCAATATTCGCCACGCTTGGCAGGCTGGTTGGCGAGCGCAGTTCTTTATATGATTTCGTACGCAGACGCTGCTGCCCGTCTCGTGCTACAGGAATTAGTCACCTCTTACGACACGCTTCCTGTTGGCGGTGAGGAAGTGTATTCTTTACGGCCGTCCTCACACGACACGTGTCGTGTGAGGACGGCCGAAAGAAACATTTATTATATTATTATTATTGTTTAACAGAATATATACCTTTAATACGACAAAGCAATTTATATACTAAAATTTTACTTCAACTATTATAAACAAAAGTTACAAATGAAGTAAAGCCATCCTTTTTAAGAGGTAAGCCTGTTAACAAGTAAGATAAAAAAGTAACTGAAAATTTGCAAGATTGATGACTAAATGAAACTGTCTCTTGAGTACTTACTTGAGTACACGTGATCGCCATTAGTCCTTCAGAAGTTTTATAAGCATGAGCTAAGTACGGCAATTTTGCCACAAGAATTTAATGTGAACTAAGTACTTTGAGTATAATAAAGCTAAATGGAATGTCACGAGTCTTCCATCCTGTCTTACGATGTGTCTTGGAGACAATGTTGTCAGGTAATAAGGGAGTTGAGGATTTGGTGGGAGGTAAGCATGAGTGATTTATTTTAATAGTTTTTATTTATCATTTAAAGAGCTTTAGAATGCAAGTTTAGAGTAGTTTGTGTTGTAATGTTTTATCAAGTTATAAAGATCTGAATCTATTGAAATATCTTGAAACCTAGGTTTCAAGACGCTATCGGGTCTAAAGCAAGTTGTCTACGAGACAAGTTACTTGACGCTCGATGCGTGTTGAATACAATGATATTTCAATAGTTTCAGATCTTACGGGAAGAGGTTTCTTCGCGGAATCCATATAAAGCAATAAAAACGAAAGCCCTGTTATTTATTTTGACTAGGTACTTTAAATATTTTACTCGACATTGGCAGAAATAAACCTTGCGCGGAGGTTAGGTTGCCATTAAAATTAAAATAATATTATGGATGTTACCAAAGTTTTACGTACCCACTAACTAACTGTGTTACAATTGCATATATTATGTCGGTTTTTGTAACTCTGCTGATAAAAAGAATCATATGTGATGACATGTGGCGATATACAACGTGCTCTTATGATTTTTTATAACTTTAAGTACCGACGCCTTGACGTAACAGAAAGTGTTAAAGAAAACTTATTTTAGGCGCACAATGTAAAAGGTATAATTATTTTTAAATATTGTCTCTGGTCTCGGTGTTGTGGTACCGTCGTTGTTTCTGATTTTTGTAACACAAGTGCTTAGGCTACTTATCAAAGGATCAGAGCAATGTAAGTGATGTTATCCAATATTTATTTATTATATTTAAATAAAATATAATAAAAAAACAAAAATAGCTCTTGAAATATGACTGTCGTTCCTTGTCATTTCGTTCTTATATATTATCCTCTATATAAAGGAAATAAAATGAAAACGTTTACCTAATTAAAGCATACAGAAGCTGTTATATAATACAAAACCTTCAAACGGGTAATCCTGCTGCTCAAATACGGTAGCTTGCCTAATAAAACTAATATCACAATCTGAAAAAAAAACAGACTCCAAGGTAACTACTAAATCAGACGTTATGATATGTGAAAAGTGTTGTATTCTAGATATTTTGATGTTACTCTCTCACGCTAAGCGCATATATCTTCCAGTGTGTCTTACGATGTAGCTCACAAATGATAATGCGAGTAAACACATCCTAATGGATAAAGTTACAATTGATTCCAACATTGTTAAGTAGGGACGACTAATGCCTTTTGTTAGAGACTTTGACGTATGGAACCATTACCTCGAAGAAGCAATGCAAATACATTGCTACAGATGAATTTGCCTCGGAATATAAAAAGATGGAAAGTGAGAGAGGACTCTGATTATGAAATAGCTAAAACATAATTAAGGGCGTTAAGAGACTATCATTACACACTGAATTGTTTTAAGGTTTCAATTTCACCTCTAGCCGCTGTGATGCGCCTCTGTCTATTCTTGCATGAACGTCACCATTTAGTTACTTACGAGTTAACACCTGCCTATTTTTCTTTCTGAGGCTATTCACTAGAGAGTTGTAGTCTTTATCTAGGTATTGAAAAATTTTTGGCATGATAATATAAAACCCTCCTTTCTGCTTCAAACCTAGACAGTTGACAATTACTTTTGTCTCAAGTTATTACACGATTTTGTTACTATACTACCAGGCAGATTGGAAATAGTTGGATGTAATAAATATACACAAATAGTTTATGCATAAAGATTGTTAAAAGACAGAAGTTATCCAAAATTTTGTGGTTTCAAGTAATGGAACTCTAACAGCATTTTATATTTTTACGTTTGCAGTTTTACATATTTCTTTTAGGCAAATCTGAGATATAAATGTAATTCAAATGTTTGTTAAACGATACGCTTCGGGAACGTATTATTACAGGCAACTTAAATGTGGAAAAACAAATGTCATGATGATTGATGGAGTCGAATTAATGACTTAAGTCATTTATCACGGCCAGTCGTTAATAAATCAGCACGTAATTGTTACGTTTTGTGATTGGCATTTATCGATGTAGCTTTTGCGGTTGGTAGCACTGGTTAAAAGGGATAAGAGTTTAGCTTTAATGCCTGAAGGATGCCCTAAAGTCAACATGTAATTTAGTTTTAAGTTTTACTAATGCGTGAAATGGAGAAGGCAATGGCAATTTTGTATGTTTTCAGTTTCGAATTGATCATGATTTTCACCCGTAAGAAGAAGAAGAACAGATTATGTGTTTCTGGATAGATCACGCAACATAAATAAAAAAAAGACATTACAGTAATATTTGTACTTTTCACTGAAATTTTCTTACTAACTGAACACAGTTGTCTCACGAACCTCCAAAATCGTGAGTGTCATTCAAACTTTTATAACTGCTTGCTGGAGAACTCTCGAAACACAAGAACCCTTCCGTTGGAGTTTCAGTGCCGTAATAAAAAGTGATGATGGCCAAATCTTCGTAACACAAAATAACGAGACCCTCGGTGGCAGTTATGTTTTTTGTACATTTTTATTATTTACAAATTGGTGTGTTAAACCACCTCATAGTTGAGGGGGCCTACCTAATAGTATATTAAAGTTATAAAAAACCGCTGTTACACTAGTTTTTCGTATTTCCGTATCATGAGAATCAGAACTGTAACATCTAGAAGTATGCCTTTAGTCTAGAACCTTGTATAGGTTTATCAGAATCATTACTGGGTGTGCAATGTTCCGTAGAAATATTATTAATATAACGCTGTTATAGTATAGTTTCATTTAAAATAATCTTTCTTCATATAACAACTCACTTCATAGAATTAACGTTTCATATAATCTGTCATTTTATAATTTCATTTAAAATAACAATCATTAGCTCTAACACTCATTTTAAATAACAATTCAGAGTTATAAAGCTTATTTAATATAATATTAATTTTTCTAATTATCATTTCATTTAACGCCTGATTGTTTGTAAATAGCTAAAACGTAAAACAGGTTACTTAATGTTTCTTTTATTTCAATTTTCTAATAACACTCTACTGCAAGCATCCATGCAAGCATGCAAGCATTCATGCAAATATGCATGCAAGCATGTACCATACAATCATTACAGCATGCAAGCATTCTAGCATGCATGCATGCTTGCAAGCACGTAAGCAAGCAAGCATGATGCAAGCATACATGCAATTGGATTTGCTCTTATCTGGCGCTGCGGGAAGTGCAGGCTGCACTTGCACTCCACCCTTGCGTAACAAATCTCAGTCACCCACGCTTGCTTCCGCGCTCGCACGGGTGCCTGCGAATTGTTACGGCAGGCGGAGGCTGCTCTCCCTCCACGCCTCCGGCTTTTAAATTACACTCTAGTATTGGGCAGACAAGTACCATAGCAAAGGAACACGGCGAGTCGGGGTTTCCCTTCTCTTTTTACTTCACAACATAACATTTATAAAATTATGTCTTAATTGAGTTATGCTTACAAATATTATTTTAACAAAATTATGAATATAACAGATATGCATAGTATATTGCATAGTAAAATTATGCGTTATAAAGTATGCTTAGCAAAATTATGGCAAACAAAAATATAGATGTTAACGATTATGGTATTCAATATTATGCCTTACAACAATTCTGCATTATAATGACTATGCGCTGTAATATAGTATGAAAAAAATATTATGCTTTTTATTTTTATGCCAAATGATGTATATCATTTAAAATTATGACTATAAACAGTATGCGTTTAAAAGTGTCACTCTTAAATTGATAATGCTATTGAATTCTACATGTTGAAATCTATAAAAACGGTAAAGAAAAAAAAAGACATTACGTTGGGATTATTAAACATATCTTTTTAACCACACGACAAATTACTTTGGAATCTAAAAAATCAACACGTAAAAGACAAATGAATCCCTAGATTAAAAATCAACACGTAAAAGACAAATGAATCCGGTAGGCAAGATCGTTATTGCCTATCGTATATTTGCGTAACCGGAACGAGACAGCGATGTATTCGAACGGATCTGTTATTGTTCCGCTCTGATCCACGGAAAATAAACGTGAATGGAATTGCGGAACACTGTGTTCATCATCAGTACATCAGACCACTCTTACTGCGTTTGCTAATTAACTGATGCTTAAACGGGCTCTGATTGTGCCAGGGTGCCCATTTAAAATTGATTTCAATTTCCTTTTATTTCGCGCTTAAAGTAGAACAATGGTCATAATCACAACGGCGCAGAAAGCCTTCGAATGTAATAAGCACTTTAAAACAGAAATAGAAAAAGATTAATTGAGTGACCATGACATATAAACTTAACAGCATGCAAATACTAGTGTCTAAAACAACTCTATACTCTTTACAGAGCTACATTGCGAAAGGGTGCCGCCAAATTTAAAAAATAAGATCTATGGAATAATATAAAGAAGCGTCTTAATCGTTATTATTTTTATTAATCGTATGTTATGAAAAAAAATACTTTAAAATATCCGAAAAGTCAATAGAGAGATTAGGTACGAAAGGCGAGCCTACAAGGACCTTACGCAGTGAGTTAAATTATCCACGCGTAGGTAAATTTTTTAACAGCGGATAGGAATATTTAAATGATATATTTTTTTTGTTCTTGGCATAGTTCGATTAAGTTACTGATTCTGAGCCACTCTAAAGATTTGGCACCCCTTTGCAATGTAACCCTGTATAATAACTACGACTTTCCAAATGCACTTGTAACGTACAGGTACCAGTGACTAGTCTTGTCTGCAAAACTTTTTGAGGGTTTGATTCTCCGTTTGAGCCAATTAAGGAAATTATTTTTACTAAATGATCTCGGAAGCAGGTCTTCTCGGAGATCCCTCAGAAAAATCATTGTATTGAACCTCGTGAAACTTTATTATATTTTACTTAATAACGATTTTTAAACAACATGTACTTTTCATGACTGCAACAAATTGTCTTGGCGCCAACATAATAAACGTTCTTCAATATAAATAATAAAATTACAATCAGTTAGTGAAAATTAAGATCTATCTGATCCTACAATTTTATGATAAACAAACCCTTTACTCTTCAACTGTGACATCATTTCTTCTACCTGCAAATCAAAGATATTTGGCGATAAAACAGCCTTGAAACGAACAGAAAGACGAAGCGTGGGCAGGTCTCCCACCCGGTGAACAGACTACCTAGTCAAGGTTATGGGCAGCCGTTGAATGCAAACTTTCCAGAGCCGCTCGCTGTGGCGTTCCATAGTCTCTTATCACCACATTGTTTTCAAAATGTATTGCTATTACGTCATTCATCAGTAATATATTATTTTAAAATTATTATTGAAATTTATGAATTTCTATAACATATTTAAATTATCACGAATTAGACGAATGTGACTTTGAAACTATGAAAACACAGCAAGCGCAAAATAAAGCTAAAATATACGACAATAATATGTCACTTAATATCGAATTTGGCAGAGACAATCCATATTTCAGGCCATTCCATAAGCCGATCAGGTAATAACTCTCATTAATGGTCTCCTAGCGTAGGATAACTTTGGATGAACAGAGAAACGTTTTATACGTGGTTTGACTTGTTAATTTAGTAATATACAGTTATCTAGTGAACAAAATAAGCGTAGATAGAAACAAAACCACAATTCCAAGCAAATTAAAACGACACTCTAAGTAAATGCAAATGTTTATCGGAATTTTTTGATTCAACGAAAAGACGGTTAACACTAATACTACTAGATTCGATTCCCGGTCGGTCAATGTCGCAAAATGACTTTACTTTATTGTCTCGGGTCTGGGTGTTGTGGTAACGTCGTTGTTTTTTTATTTCTATAACATAAGTACTTTGGCTACTTACTATAGGATCAGAGCAATGTGTGTGATATATTCCAATATTTATTTATTTATTATTTATTTGTCATAGTTGTAAGTATACAGGGTTATTGTAAAAAAATCAACAACCTCCTAGAGGCTGAATCTGGTGCTCACATACAACAACTTTTTCTATGGGACCAACATTGAAATCGCAAAAAAAACACTTTCCGATAATAAAACGCCGACCAGCTGACACCAGTTTGTATGGAGCAGTAAACATTTTTTTTTAGATTTCAATGTTGGTCCCATTGAAAAAGATGTTGTATTTGAGCACCAAAATCAGCCCCTAGGAGGTTGTTGATGTTTTACAAGTAACCCCTTATAAGTCTTTTTCTAAATCTATTACCATAATCCTCTTAATGTACCAGGAAAACAATACACATTTCGGCTTTCTTTTTTCTTTGCAATTATACCGTAAATTACATACTTTGATGTTTAAGTAGCAATGATTGCTTGCTTGCAATGCAAATATACCGACAAAATTTTGGATATTAAGCACAAATCTTTAAGGGCTATTTTTGGCTATGTCCTGAGATGGCAATATAAATAATCTCCTATTTTAACTTTCTTGTATGGGGTAATTTGATTGCACAACTACTTTTACAAAGAGACGAACATCAAAATCTCAAAAAAGGTCAAACATCCCTCTAAAAATAACTTGACACTGAAATATAGAGGATTTTTAAGGAAAGTTGTTTAAATTGTAAAGATCTATCTCAGTACTATTAGGTATTCTGTGGTCTCGCAATGAAAGGACTGACACACTGATAAACAGACTGTTGCAATCAAACGAAAAACATACAGACTCGATATATACAGATAATCTCCCAAGAATTTTTGGTGACTTGGTAAACACTCAATAAGCTGCAGAATCACATCTGTCGATGTAAGAACCACTTGTGGGTTATACTAACCACCTCAATAAAACATGCAAAGAGCTTCTCCCCAATTCATAGCCCACTCTTGTCATGTCCCGCGTGTCCACTTGTGCACATGTATGTGGCGCTCATAATAACGTTGTCCAAGTGGCGGTGTATTGGTCACATTGTTGAAATATTTCAATATTTAATTACTTTTTACACGAGAAGAAGAAGAAAAATAGATACTAGATGCGGTAAGTGAATAAATGTATTGTAGAAAATTTACGGCAGTAGTATAAATAACGAAGTTAAAAGCTAGTTAATCACAGCTGGGCTGTACAAGTTACCGAGTTAACTTGTAAAGTGTATTTGAAAAAGAAAATCACATAGATGATGTTGTTATTTGTGTGAAATGGTTCGAAAATACTACACATTATGACTGAAAACTACGGAACCTAAATTGCACGTTGATACGAACTTGACCGGTTTTAAAATTAGTTGCATAATAATATCGTTTATGTGTATACCTAGATAATGAACGAGTCCAAATGGCTTCACCTATTTGGATAAATGACGTGCTAGATGATTTTATCACGGGCGAGGCAAAATGGAATTATCATTTATTATTAAAACTCATAATTGAATAATATACAAAATAATCGAGGGAAAATATTATCACTGTAACCAGAGAAGCTTTAATGAGCGCGCCTTCATTATAAGAGCATTATTATTTTTATCGATAAATTTACTAGAGTTTATTTTGTGATAATGTGAAATTAGCCAATTGAAATTTTTCTTTTCATACAAAAGTGAACATTTTCCTTATAAATCACTAGCTTTTGCCCGCGGCTTCGCTCGCGTTAGATTTGATTTTGAGTGAATGTATGAATGTCAAACTCAGTAATAAAGAAAACTACAAAACTTCTTTATAGACAATATTCTTTACTAATGGTGCCAAAACCACTAAACTACTGGGCGAGCTTACACGTGAGCAATCTGATCGTGATGTCCTTGAGACTTGTTTGTAGCCTGGTTCCATTGCATTATTTAGGGGGTTCTAAATTTCGCAACAACATAACAGGGGTGGGCACCCCTGTTATGTTGTTGCGAAATTTAGACGCGCAGAATAAGCCTAAGAATAAGCCTTTAACGCGCAGAATAAGCCTATGGTAAGGCAAACTCGGAGGTTTCAGCGAATCCAGAAATTCTACAGGGTAAATAGGGTAACCAGCGGTTTGGGCTGTGCGATGATACATCAGCCAATCACTTTTGCCTTATACATACATAGATAGAAGATAGATAAATAGTTTACTATCCACTTCAATATTTTAGGATAACGCGGGTCTCGTTTTTTACAACAAATGCAAAAATATAACACTTGTAGGATAATGTGTGGCTATCTGTCAGTCCGTCTTTTACAACCGATTAGCTCCGAAACTACTGGACCGATTGAATTGCAATTTGGCACAAATAATTTCAAGAATTTTCATGTTCACAACATTAAATTTTAAAACCGATACCATTTTCGTAATTAACGTCAAAAAAAAAACTATAAAATCGACACCCATATTGATATTTAGACATTCCAACCCCATCGCATCCCAACAGGGGAGATGGTATTTCACGTCCGCAACGTTGAATTTTAAAATCGTTGTTGTTTTCGTAATCGGCGACCCGATAAACCATAGAAACAATATTCATGTTGATTTTCAGACTTTGTCACCCCCTTCCCCTTTTTAGGGGCTGATTTTTCAAAAAATCTGAAGCACAAACTTCGGACCCCCATTTCACCCCTTTAGGGGGTGAATTTACGGCAGCCACGGACATGCCGCGGCGCGGTCTGAATGACCACCGTGTGCGTTGCAGTATACGATTCTCGTTTGGTCTATCGTTCGCGGCGAAATTGTCCGGCCCGCCCTGTCCCGTCGTGTGCGCAGCGCCTTAATATCTCGAAAACGGTGCGTCCTAGCTCAAAATAAACAAAATTTGGCCCCCGTAGACCCCAGGCGACGTGTCTGGAACTCTTCAACAGCATTTAAACTAAACTAAAACAGACCTTCATCAAGGGTTGAAATCGAGTAAGTAGCATTCCTGTGTCCCATGGGAATTCCGGAGATTGATATACTTTATGTCACTTCCACAACTGAGAAGAATCTCATATGATGAAATACATCGGCTTAGGCTGTAGATAGAGCGTGCCAAAGAATTCCTTTGGCAGTCGAGTGAAAATAACAATGTATGTTGGGTTAGTTTGCAACCATAAGCCGAGATAATATTTTTGGTGATTATTAATTTTAGTTTACTATAAACATAAATAAGTTTAGTTATTTTTACTCTAAAAATTAAGGACTTTCAAGACACAACTTAATCTCCTTTTTCACCCCTTCGTCAAGAACGCTGTCATACATAAATTTATTCTTAATCGTCACCATAAATACAGTATTTAAAGATTCTTACTTCGAAACTGATATGTTTTCATAAAAGTTTCATCCCCTATTTTACCCTCTTAGGGCTATAATTTCCAAAAACCTGTCCCTAATGGGTGTCTATAGTGTATAGGGTATAGCTGTGTGTTAATATATCAACAGTTAGTTAGTGTACCATTTTATTTAAATAGATAACTGAAGTACAAAGTTTTATCCCTCTTTTCACCTACTTAAGGGTTGAATTCAAGAATTTTCATGTCCACAATATTAAATTTCAAAATCGATGTCATTTTCGTAATTAACATCCCAAAAAACCATAAAATCGACACCCATATTGATATTTAGACATTTCAACCCCATCGCACCCCAACAGGGGGATGATATTTTACGTCCGCAACGTTGTATTTTAAAATTGTTGTTATTTTCGTAATCAGCGACCCGATAAACCATAGAAACAATACCCATGTTGATTTTCAGACTTTGTCAGCCCCCTTCCCCTTTTTAGGGGTTGACTTTTCAAAAAATCTGAAACACATGTTTACTCAATTATCGTAAAGAGTATCTACTCCTGTGAAGTTTCGAATAAAATAGTCTGACTAATCTTGTTCACCCATACAAACTTTGGACCCCCATTCCACCATTTTAGGGAGTGAATTTTTAAAAATCCTTCCTTAGGGACCCCTTCTTATAAGATACCTACGTGTCAAATTTGGAATCTCTAGAACCAGCAATTTGGGCTGTGCGTTGATACATCAGTCAATCACTTTTGCCTTTTATATATGTATATATATTAATTAATATAGTATGGAGACTGGAGTAAGGTGCTGCGGATACAACGCAGTGGTGCGGTCTTTTTGACCGTGAAGCAATAAAAACCGCGTCTGCCCATCGATCCCCGCGGCTGCCCGCGCCGCGTACTCAACGCACACGACGGTCAGTTCAGGACTTGCAACCATTCTAGTAGAGCGCGCGTCGCAGACTAAGCTAGCTGCCCGCGCCGCCGTCTGCGTTAGTGTATACAAACTGGTTTGTGCGATCCACGGCGGGCTGCCAAGGACATGCCGCGGCGCGAGGCGGGCACTGGCGGCGCGGTCTTAATGACCACCGTGTGCGTTGCAGTATACGATTCCCTTTGGTCTATTGTTCGCGGCGAAATGGTCCGGCCCGCTCTGCTACGTCGTGTACGCAGCGCCTTAATATTTCGAAAACGGTACGTCCTAGCTAAAAACAAACAAAATTTTGGCCCCCGTAGACCCCAGGCGACGTCTCTGGGACACTAACAACATTTAAACTAATCTAAAGCAGACCTTCATCGAAGTTTGAAATCAGGTAAGTAGCATTAGAGATCAGAGGCCCAATTCCCGTAATTTGTCAATAGTCGCAATCCGGTGTCGATCCGCTCCCAGTAACATTACGATCCCAAACGGTATTCTCCTAAACCTAAAAAAATTCAATTATAGTTCGTAATGCAACTGAAAATGGAAGAAACCAAAATAAGATTTTTTTTGCTCTGTTTTTAGTCGTATTGGAATAGTTTTAATAATTTTACGTCAAATTGAAAGTTTACGAGAATACCGTTTGTGATAGTAATGTTACTGGGACCGGATTGACACCGGATTGCGACAATTGTCAAATTACGGGAATTGGGCCTCTGAGTTCCCCGCGTAATTCCTATGTCCCATGGGAATTCCGGAAAACGATATACTTTATGTCACTTCCACAACTGAGAAGAATCTCATATGTAGACCGTTAGAGATGTATTTCATATACATCTCTAACGGCTTAGGCTGTAGAGCGTGCCAAAAAATTATAAACACACATACATACGCTTGAAAAACATAACCCTCCTACGGCAGTCGAGTGATAATAACAATGTATGTTGGGTTAGTTTGCTACCATAAGCCGCGATAATATATTTGGTGATTATTAATTCGATAATAACAAATTTTTTATTCCTTTTCAAATTCTAACACCAACAATTTAAGTTGAGTAAGTTTACTATAAACATTAGTTTAGTGATTATAACTTTAAAAATGAAGGACTTTCAAGACACAACTTAATCTCCTTTTTCACCCCTTCGGGGGTTGAATAATCAAGAACGCTGTAATACATACATTTGTTTTCAATTGTCACTATAAATACAAAATTTGAAGATTATTATTTGAAACTGATATGCTTTCATTCAAATTTTCATCTCCTATTTTACCCCCATAGGGCTATAATTTCCCGAAAAACCCTTCCTTAATGGATGTCTACACTGTATAAGGTAAGGCTGTGCGTTGATATATCAACAATTAGTCAGTTTACCATTTTATATAAATAGATAACTAAAATACAAAGTTTCTTCCCCCTTTTCACCTACTTAAGGGTTGAGTTCAAGAATTTTTATGTCCACAATTATTGAATTTCCAAATCGATGTCATTTTCGTAATTAACATCCTAAAAAACCATAAAAACGACACCCATATTGATATTTAGACATTACAACCCTATCGCACCCCAACAGGGGGATGATATTTCACGTCCGCAACGTTGTATTTTAAAATTGTTGTTGTTTTCGTAATCAGCGACCCGATAAACCATAGAAACAATACCCATGTTGATTTTTAGACTTTGTTACCCCTTTTACCCCCTTAAGGGATGGATTTCGCAAAAAACCTGAAACACGTATTTAATCATTTATTATTAGGAATACTCCTGTGAAGTTTCTAATAAAATAGTCTAACTAATCTTGTTTCCCCATACAAACTTTGGGCCCCCATTTCACCCCTTTAGAGGGTGAATTTTGAAAAACCCTTTCTTAGTGTACCCCTAGACCTCATAAGAAACCTACATGCCAAATTTGGATTCTCTAGCACCAGCGGTTTGGGCTGTGCGTTGATATGTCAGTCAGTCAGTCAGTCAGTCAGTCAGTCAGTCAGTTTCTTCTTTTATATATATATAGATAATGCCGTTTCCTCCTGCCGTTTTGTTTATAGATACGGTTACTCTGATAACATTTGGAGCGTCCTCACGTGACCTCTGTAAAGCTTGGACAGAACAATCTTAAAATATACTTTTGTGTAAAAAATATTAAAATTTGACCTAAAACATTTAAATACTATGAGTAAACTTTTTATTAATTTGTGCAATTAAAGTTATATAATAAAAAGGTATAACGATTAACAGTTAGTAATTTGCTTACACTCTACACTTACTTAGTGTACGATAGGAACTTTTCTTACCTATTTAATTATTCATAGATTTAGCAAAACGAATAACGCACTAATCTGTTAAGATTTTTTATAAAAGGCAATTATATATCTATTTATACATATAAACAAAGTCAGTTCGGGTTAGTCAGGTTAGTTACACCATTTATAAGGCATGGGCCGGTTTTATGATTTATGCTTTTTTGGATTTGTCCAGAATAGCAGAATAACTATTCAAACATTAAAAAAAACAAAGCGGTACGAAGTTCGCCGGGACTACTAGTAAGATATAAGAATAAGTATAAGATTAAACGCTATTTTAGGGGAAACGTCGCTTTTATCATTATTTTAATAAAATTAGGCTTTATGCGGATAAAAAAGCTTCCCACCAGTTTTCCTATCGACTTAGCAATAGTTAAACCAAATAAAACATTAATTATCCACAGGTAATTATATTGTAAGGTGCTATAGCGGCTTAATAGAAACCTTGCTGAGAGATTTCACCAATAAATTACGCGCTCACGGCTTTAAGGCTTTCTGAGGCTACTTAGCCACCGCTATTATTTCGGATTACTTCCCTCGGCAAATGGGTTTTGAACAGAGTTATAAAGCAAAAGGTCTTGACGAACGCTAATTGTTAGATGCGGCTCAAGCGGTACTGTTTTCAATGGTACAGTTTCTGCAATACGAGTACACGAACAAACGTATTGACGACGTCCGTAGCCGAAAGGCGAGAGCGCTGTAATTGGCGTCGCCATCTCTGAGGTTCCGGGTTCGATTCACGATCAAGTCAATCTAGAAAACGAACTTTTCTATGTCGGGTCGGATCTGGGTGTTGTGGTATCGTCGTTGGTTATGATTTCTATGATACAAGTGCTTTAGCTATTTACCTTAGGATTAGATAAATGTATGTGATGTTGTCTAATAAAAATATAAAAAAAACCGACTTCAAAACACTTCGGAAAAATTTTTATCCCTAAGGGTGAAAAAAAAGAGGATGAAATCGGTGTTCAGCAGTTAGATTAGGATTTATCACTAAAAATAGATGAATTAAGTAAATTTAATTTAAAAAAAAAAACGACTTCAAAACACTAAAAAGATAAAAATAATCCCAACACTTTAGTACCCAATCAGTTACTTTTGGAGTCGGTGTCAGCCGATGAGAGATTCAATGTTTTTGTTTGCACCGACTCCAAAAGTAACTGATTAGGTACTGTGTTAGGATTATTTTTAGCTTTTTAGTGTTTTGAAGTCGTTTTTTTTTTTAAATTAAATTTACTTATTTCATCTATTTTTAGTTTAGTTTTGAAGTATTAGCTATTCAATAAAAAAAAATCATCAAAATCGGTTTACATTTGTCGAAGATATTGGTTAACATAGATCCATGAATCACGAACCAAAACATTATCTGGGTATATATTTTGTTATTTTCTCAAAAACTGCTGAATCAATTACGATAGAATTTATATGGGACCACCTCTGAAATATGATCTACCAAACAAAAGAAGAATCATCAAAATCAATTCATAATTGGCGGAGTAATCGCGTTACATACAAAAAAAAACAGTCAAATTGAGAACCTCCTCCTTTTTTGAAGTCGGTTGAAAAAGTGAGCTTTATATCGCTCAATGCACTTTTTTTCATAAAAATATAGATTAAATTTCAAACATAAATATCGCTTTCACTTTCACACTTAAAAATATAACTAAGAATAGATTTAAACCATGACTAAGCTAACTTATTTATAATGTAAGTCAGTCATTATCGATCCATGTCCAATTTGCCAATATTTCAAATTGGCTAGCTAGTTATTCTTTACTCATGGTTTATACAGGGTGTAAATTAAGTCAATATCATTAAAGGAGGCAATAAATATGTTAACCAATGGGGAAGCAAACTGTCAAATAGTTCATTGTAGAGGGCGCCAAATGTTTGTTACAGAGTAGCTGTCAATTTCCATACAAATTGTGCAAATTATTACGATTATTTAATTTTATTGTAAAATGGGTCGATGTGTGGCTTTTGAATGTAAAGAAGTAGGTTCACATAAATTTCCTCCTAATCCCAAGCTAAGAAAGAAATGGGAAAGAGCTTTGCGAAGAGTAAATTTTAAAGCAGAACATTTTAAAGAAACTGATTTCGAAACTTTTTCTAAGGAAACAAGTACTTAAGTTTAATAATATACTTATGTGTTAAGAAGCATAATATCCAATACTTAATTGTAAAAGTTTTTAAGCACTTAGCACACGTTATACTTTTTCTTCCAGGTTTTCCACTTCAGCGTAAAGCAGCGTAAAAATTGAAGTTTCTGTCATATGCCTCCAATCTAAAATAGAAATAAAACTTTAAAATCAAATTACTGTGAGGTTATGTTTGTTTTATGATAACTTGTTAGTTCGTCTCTATGGTCAAAAAACACTAAATATTACACTAGTTTTCAGTGCTAAAGTATTTTATTTACCACAATAAATACATTAAGTCCTTAGGAATTGTTAAATGGCTTGCAAAATGAATAGAAAAACTTACCTTTCTACCAGCTCCGCTTTCTTTCCTTGACGAGAGACACCCCTTTTTTTTAATTCTTCCTTTAGTTCTGCGATTCGCCAGGTAGAATACATGTTGTAAAACTTCGTTTGCACTATTTACAAGAAACAGGGCCAAAAAAACGCAAGAAAAACAAGAACGACTTATGTACGGAATTTTTGACATGTAACAAACACACAGCGTCCTCTGCGTAAAAGTTTTCTTCCCCATTCAAACAACTTTTACTATGAGATCAACATTAAAATCGTGAAAAAAATGACTGCTTTTGATTGAATTGAGTTCTAGAATGGAGGCCGTACCGGCAAGCGCAGCGTAGGACGTCCACACACAAGGTGGACAGACGACCTGGTAAAGGTCGCAGAAACACGCTGGATGCAGGCAGCTTCCAACCGGCCAATCTGGAAGTCAATACAGGCCTATGTTCAGCAGTGGACGTCCTATGGCTGAAATGATGATGATGATGGTACATTATCGTTTAGGTAGAACAAAGGTTAGTTTGTATGGGGACACAATATTTTTTTTACGATTGTGACGTTGATTCCATAGTTAAAGTTGTTCGATTTGATAAACACATTCGCCTTCTTTAGTATCGAGACTGACTAAATTAGCACCCTGTATCTAGTTCATATTAGGAGGCTCAAACTTTAGAGATTTATAGTCAGCGTCATTTTGAACAGCTTATTTCAATTGTTCATTGTATACTAAAATGTCTTGTACAAATAAGTACCTATATTTAATTTTACTTTACTATTTTCTATCCATCAACTTCGAAGCATGGAAATTTACTTGACTTGATAGTAATATAAAGGAACTAAGTATTTGATAGAAAGTTAACAGTTCCTAAACTTCGAGAAGGTATTACGAAGACTTTAGTTGCCGTCATAGTTCTTAAGTAACTTTATTAAGATAATATTTAATAACGTAAGATGTAAGACGCACCAAGAATTTTTAATTTTTTTTTATAAAATTTTGTGCATGCGCAGACAACAACTCTAATTGATAGTTTCGGCAATCGCAATTGTTTCCGTTTCCTGCAATTGGTGATATAAATTGCAAATCATAGCAACATACAAATTAGTACCATTTATAACAAGTTGCTGGTTTCCGCAACCGTTTTTTTTTAAATTGATTGCTGTTTTTAGTCACTGAAACCGCAAACTGCTTAAAAAAGTTGACAGTTGTGTTAAATGAAGTTGTCAATGAAGAATATATAATATAATATAAGATATAATATAATTTATTTCAGGCATCTTAATTATTATAGATGACATAATATTAAAAAGCTAAATTCTTTATGTAGTTTTGTTAACATTTGTTTTTTAATAATCCAATAAAAATAAAATACCTAATTATATGTACATATTCTAAAACTAAACTCGTTATATAAAGTCAGATATTTTATTCATAGGAAAGATCCTATAAATAAAATATCTGACTGAGATCACCGTTCAAGGGAAAGGTGCCCAAATAAAATAGGCCCATAAAATAAATAGCATACATACAATAATATAAGTTAAGTTTAATTTATTTGTTGTTAAGAATAG
The DNA here is from genome assembly GCA_963576865.1 of Anania hortulata. NCBI lineage: Eukaryota > Metazoa > Arthropoda > Insecta > Lepidoptera > Crambidae > Anania > Anania hortulata. Next base: position 9,532,445 of record OY756400.1, read on the forward strand.
AAGAATAATTATGCTTTAGTTAAGTAGATATGTGTCAAAAGTGTATTTTATGGTACCTGTTTAAAGAATTAGGATTCCGTCTATGAAAGATACACAAAGCTTTCATATCAGATAAAATATTCAAAGCCACCACACCTTATTTTCTTGTCTTCTACCTGCTTTACAAAACTGCCATAGAAAATTCTCTTCTTCGTTACTGCAAAGATTTATTGGCACTGAGGATAGTCATTAAAGTTTATTCTACCTTACACAATGTCGTGATCATTAATAACTGTTTTGAAAAGCGTTTTAGAATATTTTTATGGATTTTAAAATTTCGTTTGCTATTTAGAATAGTTTGTTTTCTGTTATTTAAGATCAGGCTTGAATTATTATGGGTAGATGCGAAGAACATTTGACATAGATTACGTAGTTTAGTTTAAATGGATAACTTTGCAAAACATTCGTCCCTTGCGGTGGCTAAGTTAGCAAACATTTGTCCTAAATCTGCGAATGCTAGATCCTAGTCCATCTACCCCTGGTCCAAATATCATCCTATATGCGTGCAGTTAACTGTGATGTATTGTAATACTAAGTTCCATTCTAAGTAATTAATTTTAACTAGTGAAATCCGAGTAGTCTCATAAGGCCGCATAAAAATAAAAACTATTGGGTCTAGTTTAGCTGTGCTGAGGGGTAAACTGAGATAAAAATAGCTTAGGTTACCTAGTCTAGATGTCCTGTAAGTCATTCAGCTGTTAAACATTTCATAACTTACCTTTACCTTTGTCAGCTACAAACAAACAAAAAATAATCTTCAACCTAAATTTCCTTACATTATTAACGAAACGTTTTTAAATATACTTTTATATTTGTTTTCTTTTTGTTGTACGGCAACGGAACCGAAAAAAGCTGTTTGTAAATTGTGTCCGGTAGAGTGCTTAACTCTTTGCCGCTACAAACAGGTTTAAAAAAGGGTGAACAAAAAAGGAGGCTATTTAAAAGCCTAGTGCACAAGTATTGAGAGGCTTAGCTCAGGCAAATAGGGCCACTTCTCAAAAAGTGGAAAGTCTACTCCGATCTTCCTCCAATTTCAAAAAAGGAATGTATTGATTCTGGAAATAAAACTATGTTTTTTGTCGACTACAAAGCGTTTAAAGTGCCAAACTCTATCAGCTCATAGACCACTCCGAATGCATACCATCCATCTATCTTCGTCTATTATGTTTAATCCGCTGGCAACTTTGTGTAAAATAATATCATTACTCTACTTTGTTTAGGGAAATAGATTACTTTAGTTCTTTATTGGATAATCTTATTTTTGATTTTAGCCTTTGCTTTCATTTTTTATTTAGTCAGTCAGGTACATTTAAGGAAGTTTATTTTGAAGTGGTGAGAATGAATTATAGGTAACTATTATTTTATTGGATTGTGTTAAATTAATTTTTATTTCGGAATTTTTAGTAGATTGATCCAAGCTATTCCAGCTGATATGGATAATATCTATGTTAATCATTAAGCTAACACTTTGAGTTACATGCAGTGGCGGGCATAGGTTTGATTTCAAGGTTGGCAGTAGATACTTATCTAAGTGTTCTCATCAATGACACACATTTATAAGTACCTACTGCCTATCTTATTTTATTTACCAGGTAGGCACTGCCTTATTGCCTATATGCACCGCACGCCTCTGGTTACATGTGATGCTCAATAAGTTTAGTAACATTGCACAAACAATAGATTCATAATACGATGCACAAACCATATAACTTAGAATACGCTACAAATAGTGCTACGAGTACTTGTGGCTGGACTATAGAGTTCGTTCAACAAGTTAGACAAAATGAAGTGAGTCAATAACTTTTTACCATTTGACTGTAGGTATATTTATATAGTCACTTGTATGTTAGTTACCTCTCCATCAAAAATGACGAATGAAATGAAAAATTACAAGGAACCCCAAACTGCCGCTTGTAAGTAATGTGTCCGGCGGAGCCACGGAGGAGCGTTCAACCCTTTACCGTTGCTCAATTTATCACAAAACAAAGAAGCGCGAAACACCGCCCGTTTACAAAGACACGTCACGGTTTTCTGTTATTTGGCAGCTTCTATGATAGAATATCTAAAGTAGATAAGAATGAAGGATTTATTTTAAGGTATTTAAATATTTTAACCATATGCTTCGATTTTTATTAGTAAAATAAGTAATTAACGAATATTCCTCGGTTTTTAGATGCAATTGCGTGTATTATGTAAATGATTTTCATGCTACAGGCAGGAGGCAAAATCACAACGCATGAAATCCATCAAGTAATTAATTTCAGGCAAATTAATTCATTATATACACTATACATCAAGTATAACGGCTTCGTGTCTAAGTATTTTTAATTTCGTTACAGAACAAAAAAGATAAGAAATAAATAGAGTTTCGTTGAACTAGAAATCTCATGAGATCCCATAATGACGTAGTTAGCTGATATAGGGTTAAAATAAAATAACAATGAGATAGGGTTACAATGACTATATGGTAACAAATAGTTTCTTGCCGCAAAAGGCTTTACATGGCAGAAGCAAAACTTCCCTGTGATGAATCGGGTACAAACTAAGGGCCAATTCAGGGCAAATTTTAATTGCTTAATCAACGATTATGTTCGCTGTACGTGCTCACGTGAGGATTGGCCTACTAAAATTGGGTCTTAGTAGTTGTTGTTTGTTGTAAGGTATATGTCTTGAGGAGTCTTAAAAATGTAAACTGATTATTCTCCAAATAATTGTGCTCTACTGTTAGATCTAACAGATTAATAAATTAACAGAGGTAAATGATTAGGTATTGAATATGTGATAGATAGAAGCCAAACATTTGTGCATTAATAACTAGTCTTAATTTTTTTAATGTAAATTTAACACTAAAAAGAAAGAAATATCAAAATGAATATAGGACTCAAATATAGCCAACAAAAACGTATTTACTAACTAAACTGCGCAAATAATAGCAACGAATAACTCGACAAAACTACCATGAAAGAATTCAGAAGCCAAACCTTCGTTTCGAACCCAAAACATTACTTAAATAACGTTATTTTTGTTGTCACGAACACCCCATGCTAGCGAGTAAGGTCACACGAGAGAATAGTTATGAAACTATTAAAACAAGGCTATCGAATTGAACCCGACACGTACAGACTATACGACCCAGTGTAAAAGTCCCCAGTTTCCAATAATCGTGGTCGGTTTCATCCCCGGATTTGTTTTAGGGTTAACTAATATTAAGAAAAATACCAGTTGTACCTACATTTTGTTGGTTGTGGCCATACGCGCGGGTGAGCAAATAACGTTATTTTGTATGTTAATAAAAATCTGGATAGTTTTTTAACTAAAACCCTTTGGAAGGAAAAAAGGGTGTGGTAGGAAGACACCTTTTTAGAATAAAAGTATTAATGCATGGAAAGTGGTTTGTGCAATTAAACCGAAACTTCGACCAAAGGGAATAATTTCATATTGATTCTTGTTGTTCTCTCTTTGTTATTTCCATTGTTGTTATTAGAGTTTTTTTAATTGTTTCTAATCTAATCATGGAATTAGAAAGCTTATTTGAACAAATTAAATCTTTTGTCGATATAAAAAAAAATCGTGCTCAGGGCATAATATAAATTAGCATGAGATTATATTACAATTTCATGGAAAATGTTAACTAGTTGGGTAGGTATCATGATCATCATCATTTCAGCCATAAGACAGACGTTCACTGCTGAACATTGGCCTCCCCCAGTGACTTCCAGATTGGCCGGTTGGAAGCGGCCTGTATCCAGCGGCTTTATGCAACCTTTACCAGGTCGTCTGTCCACCTTGTAGGTGGACGTCTTACGCTGCGTTTGCAGGTACGTGGCCTCCATTCCAGAATCTTTCTGCCCCATCGGCCGTCAGTTCTACGTGCTATGTGCCCCGCCCACTGCCACTTCAGCTTGTTAATCCGTCCGTAGCTATGTCAACGACAGCGTTTACAAATCTCCTCATTCCTGATTAGATCTCACAAATAAACACCGAGCATTGCCCTTTCCATAGCATGCTGTGCAACCTTGAGCTTTCTTATGAGGCCCATAGTGAGAGGCCACGTTTCAGTTCCATATTATGTCATCACTGGTAAAACACTGGTTGTAGAGGTATTTTGGACAAGAAGACGTCGACGAAGAGAAGACGGATAGGTATAAGATGAAGAATCCAAGATCACAGGTACTTTTCAATCAATTTTAAAACATTCACAAAGAAAGGGTTCCTAAAAATTTGGTGTAAACTTACTTATTCCTTTTTTAGATTATTTTATGTATGAAGAACCTTTTATTGGGATCAAGTCCAATTCGAATAAACACTTTTTGTTTCTTTGCTGCTGGACAGAGATCGAGGTTAAAAAATATATTTCTCGCGACATCTTCATGACATGAATTTTGTGGGTGCTTGGGCTTAGTGACGGCAGCGCTTTGGCAGTGATTACCAAAGTTAAGCAACCCACGCCGCGGTCGTGAGTGGATGGGTGACTATTCCGACTATATTTAGTGTCAAGTTTTACAAGCATCTCCGTGCTTCAGAAGGCACGTTAAAAGTTGGTCTCGGCTAATATCGTTTAATACTAGTAGTAAAGCCTGGTCAATAGGCCTTGACGACTTGATTATATCTGACAGTAAGTTTAGTCCTCAATCCACATTGGGCCCGCGTGGTAGATTATGGTCCAAACCACCTCATAGTTGAGGTGAAACCTGTGTTCTGCAGTGCGACGTACTCGTATATAGGCATACTTTATTTACCTACTTGCAATTACTCTTTTTCTACGTATGGATTATAATAAGTGTTTTAACAAACAACAACGCCACTGAATAATTTAAGAAAACCGAACAAGTGCGAGTCAAACTCTGGCAACAAGAGTTCCGTACCAACTTATAGGTTTGTAAATAATTCGTCTGTTACGGAAATCGAGTCTCAAATATATTTACCGATTTTCTGAGTTTGTTAGAAAAACCTTTATTTTTATTTTTATAAATATTGGACAACATCACATACATTGCTCTGATCCTATGATAAGTAGCTTAAGCACTTGTGTTACAGAAATCAGAAACAACGACGGTACCACAACACCCAGACCCGAGACAATATAGAAAAGTTATTTTTCTACATTGACCGACCGGGAATCGAACCCGGAACCTCAGAGATAGCGACACCAAGTCTGGTATGCTCGCCTCTCGGCTACGGAGGTCGTCGTAGTTTTTATAATACTATACTCGTAAGTTGAGGGTTTTTGGACTTTTGCCTTTATTTGTGCTATAAAACATTGCTTCTTGCCAAATTACTTACATGATTCCAGGTCAACGGGAAGTACCCTATTAATTTTGAATCCCTTGAGAGTCCCCTTCAAAATATACGTTTTTGTGGCATAAACGGCCGGATCCTTTTTACGTTAAGTTAGAAGTTTAATTTTTTTACAGTTTTAAGGGACGGTAGACCTGAGTATATTGTTTTCATTTCATTTCGATACCTCCACGTGTTTCTAGATAAAGGGTCTTGACAGACATACAAACAGACAGACAGACGAACGGACGGACAACAAAGTGATCCTATAAGGGTTCCATATTTTCCTTTTAAAGTACGGAACCCTAAAAGTATATGAATCTGGTCATTCTTCGTTTTGCACTGTACCCTTCACGCAATAAAAACTTGTCAAGCAGAAAAATCTTTTGCCAAAATTATGTGTATCAAAGAGAGTTCATGTTTTGATGCCTGTGGAGGTAATGTGACGAAAAATCGTTTTATGTTTGCAAGAAAGACATTCTTTGAAATTTTAGAAAAAGGTTAATAAATAATAATGCTGTGTTTAGATAACGGTAAATTAGAATGTTTCTTTTGCATTATTTTGAAAAGGATTTTTGTTTCGTGTTGTATCTTCTTACATGATTGCAACAACGTTTTCAAATGGTAAAGGCGTGTGAAGTAAAATATTATTTTCGATAAAATTTTTGGGTATATTTGAAATACTGTTTTTCTGAAAATTATTTGCTTTTAAAATAATGACGCATAGAAATCTAGGATATAGTAATACATTGACAAATGTAGTAGTAAAACGGTATGCAAACACAATTTTCTTGTGGCACGTTTCTATCACGTAGAAAGCACGGTTGCAGGAAACCACTGGATGCAGGCCGCTTCCAACTGACCAATCTGGAAATCACTAGGGAAGGCCTATGTTCAGCAGTGGACGTCCCATGGCTGGAATAAGGATGATAATGTCGTTTCCATCACAGATCTTACCTCAAGAGAGCGCCTGAATATATCAGTCAATAAAAAAGTCAGTACTCTCAACTCTTAAGACCGCTTGTCAATGAGACGGTTTCTATCCGGTTCGGAACCTGGCCGGCCGGTGCCGGACAAGCTTAATGAGAACATGAAATTTAGCCCAAATCAGTCAGCTGTATACATAGGCCTCTGCCTCAGCACGCCACTGAGTCTGATCCTCAGCTATTCTTTTCCATCCGCTGCCAGAAGCTTTGATAATAATACCATCGCTTCACCTTATTTTAGGTTACCCTATTACGCTGCATTGATAAATTGTGGATCGTGGTCTCCACTTAAGAACACGTCTGCCATCGGTTATCAGTTCTGCGGCAAATTTGACCAGCCCATAGCATAGCTTTTTCTATAGCTCGCTGACCATATTTGGTCCATCTTTGGACCATTACAGTGGTTACCAAATCTTTGACTAAGGATCCAGTTCCACAGCGAAAACTAGAAAAAAAAACAGCAGAAATAGTGCTTTTATTATTTATTTTTGTGAGTGGGTCATTAACTGATCTAATGACACAATAATGAGTCTGCAAACTTCGTAATCTGTTCAGATTTTTAAACAAAGCCAGGCATGGACTAGCCCTGACCTAATACCTTGATAATGATCCTGAAACTTTGTCGATAAATTAAATACTACAGTCATCTCGTTACAAAATTCCATTTAAGTTGAGATTTTATACGCCTGACGTCCTATTAATGGAGTTCCTATTTCCGCATTAATCCCTAATTAGTTACTTCAGGGTTGTGGAGTTGAGTGAATTGTATAATTTAAGAGAATGGTATACAATTTAGATAAAAGAGTGAATTTTACTTCGGCTCATATGGTTTTATTAGGATTTTTGCATATAGTCAACACAAACAAAATTGCATAAAATATGAAAAACTCAACCTTCAAACAATTACTCACTACAAAAAATGTTGTGTAAATCCAAGTCTATGAATGAATTACTTATCATCATTTTTGTTTATGACTAAGTAATTTAATTAGGTTGTTGATACACGATTTTTTTATGATTCTCTGTATGTGAACTGTAGTTCATTAGAATATGCGATTCACGGATCTTGATATATTCGTGAAAAAAATACGAATGGGCAAGACGTGGAGGAACCTTCGTTTGAATTCGATATCATTTCGTTATCGTTGAAAAAAAAAAACGTTATTACCAAGGGGTGTCTCTTAGGCTACTAATACGTATTCGCGAAATAAAAGAAGTGGTAGTCTATGTCATTAACCCAGATAATGGTGTCCATAATACCAGTTTAAGATTCTAAAATTGTTACTCCAGTAACCAAGAACGTTACCTAAAACAACTCAGATTAATTTATGATGACCCGATTGGTAAAATATTGCAATACTATGATACGCCTTTAATGGTGGTGTTTCGGGTTCCATTCCCAGGTGAGTCAACTAATAATACTAACTTTTAATTAGCGCGATTCTGGATGTGTTGGGAGATGCCCCAGTAGGTACATAAAGAAATTAATACATTGTGTAAGGGTAATCACTCATTATTTCGAGAACGTGAGAATTAGTGTGAGTATTTATGACTAACTGTTGCCCGCGACTTCGATCGCATGCGCTTAATTTATTCATAAAGGATTTTCTGTGCAACTATTTTTTTCCGTATAATGTATAGATGGATGAAATCGGTAAAGTCGATCTCAAGTTATGGCGTGACCAAGGGGTTGATTTTTATATACATAGATATGACAAAAATTTGACTAACATCAAAAGAAAGTCGTATTGAAGATCCCTTTATTAATACAAGACTAAGTTATGCCACGCACGCCCTGCGCGCAAATCACGCATCCTCTCTGAGTGCGGCCACTGCGAATGACATTTCATATAATTTCGCACAAAGGATAACTTACAAAGAAGAAGAAAGTACGACCGTTTGTTGATTGTTTATCTGAAACGCTAAAACGTAAATAAAGTACGAGTAACTTCCACGAATAATCAACTTATTCAGCAAGCTAAATTATCCTATGCTTATTATTTATGATTAATCAAAGTCATCGTTTAACCGCAACTACTTGTGTTAGACTTTTGGCTAAGATCGTCAAGTTCATCTATGTTTATAAAATGAATCTCTATTTCCCTTAGTCATCGCATCACGCGTGAACGGATAAAATAATTTCGCTAATTTGTTGTGTTAATTATTGTCAGAAGGTTCTTTTAATTATTTTTTTTTTTAATAAAAGTTGCGCAGAAAATCCTTTTTGAATAAACTAAAGGCCACGAGAACGAAGTCGCAGGCAACAGCTAGTTATGTATAAATACGTATATGTTACAAAAACTATTTTTCGTACTACGTGAGTTTATTTGTAGTAAATAATAAGACATAGCTTGGGTATACTTATATAATGATTACACAAAATTTTTAATTATTTGTAAAGTGAAAAAAATATTTCACTTACTTGGTCGTATTAACAAGAAGTTGTAATATTTTTATTCTACCCAACGTGTCTTCTGCTTAAAATGTTCGACGAACCAAGCGATTTTACTAGAGCCAAATTAAAATCCAGCTAATCCTCAACTAAGACTTAATCCTTAGATAACAAGTTGCGAAAATGTTTTTAGAATTTTCCTAAAATGGTTTTCAAAATGGTAGCATGAAAAGATGTTTTAAAGAAACAGTAAGTATTGTTGTTCAATTTAATGCATATACTCATATACAATGCTTAATTGAACATGTAATTTTATCTGTAACATGAAGGTTTACTAGTAGCCATTAAATAATTCCACTAATAACTATAATTAGTTACAAGTTTTTTATTTACTTATTTAAGAAAACCAACAGCTAGATTAACAAATATAGATTGTTATTGAACTATATATTATTAAAGCTAATACTAGGTTTTCCTTAAATTAACTAGTGTTAAGTTGAACAACAGAGAAGTAAATGAAAGTGATTTATAATAAAGTGTTAAGCTGAAAACAGAGAAGAATAACAGTAACAGGCTAAGTGCTTACGTATTTCACGAAAATTGATCACTGCCCAATGACATGTCGATTTCTTTACGCACATCCCATATGAGGCTTTAGCTATAATGTATATGCTCCTTTTCATGTATTCTTTAGTAAAACAAAAAAAGATTTTCCCTAAGCAACATGTGGAGAGGTTATTGGCCTCGAGGCCGTAACGATGCGGGAGCTTTTTAGGCTATAAGCCAAATAAATTATAATGGCTGTTAACGGCACTATATAAAGGGTTTTGTTTGACTCAAGCATGCCAAGTACATGATTAAAATAACATGATAATCGTATGTGTATGTAGTGCGTGTAAAATAATTTATCTTACGTGTGGTATGTAATTCATTTTCTAGGTGGGCCTACTGCTGAATATAATAATATGCCTCCACCAACGACTTCCAGATTAGCCGGTTGAATATTAAAACATATTATTTGTTTTTTTTTTATTTAACTAATTAAAAAAAATATTTTACATTTATATTACGGGGAGTTTTTACAGTTCGGTTAGTTGAATTAATACTATCTAGAAATTGTTATAATGTTTAATACCTACAAACAAAAAAAGTCACAAACATTGCTTAGTTGACTTTAGTTACTCTAAATTAATCGAAAATAGAATTAAAACTAGTGCATTGTAGACGTGTGTTCATTAATTCCTTTTGAGTTGATAATTGTAATATTTTAACTATTCATCTCATAGTTAAAACATTACAACTAATTACTTATGCACAAAAGCGGGTTGAAACTTTTAAATTTAACTGTACCTAATCACAGGTCTTACACTAGTTTTAATGCATAAGTACTAGTTGGGATCTACCACTGTATTACCATGTCACATGTCCTCGTATATCCTACTCAGTTGAAGTGGATTTGCAACATAAATAGCTGAAACCTTACAGGATTATCGGGGAGTATCAAGCCTTTGTATTTTAAATAAAGATATCAAATTTCATTGATAAATAAATGTTTTAATGTTTGGGTTATACTCATTCAACATTATACGTGCAATATAAGAATAGCTCAACTGACATTGTTCCTCAACAATTTACATGCACGTGTAGATGCGAGCTATCGGTTGGAAACTGGAAACATAGTACATAGAGAAACAGTAGGTCCACTGACTAATAAACAAGATATGTCAGGCAGAAGTAAAATAGCAGATTAAACCTCTACACCTCCTAACCATTTGGTCCATACGGTACCTATAACTCAACATTTTAACGTTTTTACCACGTACAGTAGCAGAGACGACGGCCAGCTAAGCGGGGTTCCCTTGTTTGTTATTGGCAACATAACCCCAAGGATGCTTCAGGTATAGTGAACGTCAATATGTAAGCCCGTACTAGCAAGAGCCTACATTCCCACCACTGGTGGATATACTGGGATTTAGCCCCCCTAATCTTCTGAAAATTATCAATTCATGTACTACAACTAACTCTGTTCAGCTTTATAATTTAAAAAAAAATATATATTCTGTTTCATCATTATTATCATTTCAGCCATACGACGTCCACCTGAATATAGGCCTCACCCAATTCTATTAATGAAAACGTAATTTTAAAACGTACCACAGGAGTAAGCCTTCTGTCCATGCCTTGTAAAAGCCACTGTCGAACAATATCTTTTGATGATGCTTCGCGTGGTACTGAATTGAGCTGTTTCTAAGGACGATCTGCATTCTAGAAGTGGTATAATAACCATGTGCATACCATTGTAAGTTCACTTATTCAAATTCCTACTAGCTAAGTATGGAAATGTAGAAACTTAAGTTAAAATACTTACGGTAACGCTAGTAAAAACATAAAATATATATAATATTCAAATCAGCTCTATATCTGTTGATTCTCTAAAACATTGGAGGTAAAACTTATTTTTTATTGTAATTGTGAATATTACTACCCTGTAAAAACATTTATCTTTATTTTGGCCATGAATATCTTAAAGGATGTTTATTTTACGAAGAATGATTTATTGGTTTTCCTGAGAAACGCCTCTGAGGAACAATATCTACTGATGACTACATGTGGGGCGACCAAGCAATCTGCATTCTACAAGAGGTAATTAAAACTTGTGTGAAATTTGTGAAATTTGAGAACTATGAACTCTATGAAGTAAATATACCCTAATATCAATTATTTATAACGTTGCTTATAAGTTTTAGAAACGCAACATGATAAATGATATTTTTTTAAATAAAATATTTTAACTAGAATAAAAAAATGGATATGCTTTTGATGAAATGACCAACACGAGTAGTGCGATCTAGTTATTTATTTGTGAAGCCAGGAACTGCACATAAATGGTACAGTCGGTTACAAAAATATTAATTATTAGCAGCTTTAAAAGGACTTAAAAGTTGTATTATGATATTATTATGAATAAAATAAAATGTCTGGCAAAAATTTATTTATTTGATCAGTGATCCACTGCCTGCCAAGAGTGAAAAAATAATACTTTTAATAACACAATAGTGGATAATGAATTCGTCAAAATCATAGAATTAAAGTCACGCTCTACTTACTTTGGTTAGAATCTAAATATCACATTCTGCCAGGATTTTCAAAATAATTGATTACGATATGTTTGATTTAAATATCTGGTTTCACCATCGTATCAGTGTCACTGGCTTAATTCATAAGACGGCCTTTAATAGAGATGTAAAATCGTGCCTTTTTTACATCGGTGCTTTTGCACGTGTAAGCTAAGTGGCTAGTATTTTGTGTGACTGTATAAATATTTGTCATTGAAGTTTTTTTCTGACTGTACCCGACGTGATTGATGCGGAGTCACATGGGGCTATTGTCTATTGTTTATGGGCCAATATTCTTGTGGGGTTTTACGGAAAAAAATATGTTTGTGCTTCCAATAATAATAATAGGGGAAAATGTATTGTGGCAGCGACTATGTGCAACGGTATGCAGAAGAGAGATTTGCAGAATCATGTACTTTTATTTAATTATGACATATTTGTCCACTCTTGGACAGGGAATGTCGATGAACAATGTCGTCTTTACAGTGCCAAAATAAACCCAAACTTATAAATAAATATAATAAACTATTATGGCATTTTAATTTAAAATATAGATTTTTTAATTTAAAATTTAAATTAAAATATGAATTTTAACGACCTCCGAAGCCGAGAGGCGAGTATACCGGACTTGGTGTCGCTATCTCTGAGGTTCCGGGTTCGATTCCCGGTTGGTCAATGTAGGAAAATAACTTTTCTATATTGTCTCGGGTCTGGGTGTTGTGGTACCGTCGTTGTTTCTGATTTCTGTAACACAAGTGCTTAAGCTACTTATCTCAGGATCAAAACAATGTATGTGATGTTTTCTAATATTTATTTATTTAAAGATTTGTATAATATGGAATTTTTAGCGTTTTAAATATTTACACAAAAAAATCATAGTATTTTACACTGATCAAGCATACGTAAACCTGTCACAATAGAAATTCCATTTCCATTGTTATGCGGTCTCATTCGACCGCTTGGATGTTAATGGGTAAAAAAACACCATAAGACATACTTCAAAACACTCACTGCCTTCAGCGTTTTATTTATTTATGTCAGTAAACTTAGTCAATGGCACATAAAATAGAATAAAACAGTTAACAGTAGGTACTTGTAGTAATAAAAATGATCTAATAACTCACCCAACTTTGCTGTAAGTTTTTTAAACTTTTTTCATTTTCACCAAACACTAAAATAACATGAGTAAATAATTACTGAATCACTCACAGTTACATTTGTTTCTTAGTGCTAACCTTTCGTTACACTTTAAAAATTTTCGATCGAGTTTCATCCCCGTAGGTACTAAGGGTAGAACACACCCTCCCTGTACAAGGGTCCCGCTGAAACTGAGTTTTGAAGGTGATGAGATCTCGCGCACACGCGCACGAAAACCGTAACTTTTCTTTTAGTTATTTATTACATCGTAATTATGTCGCCTATTTTGGCAGTAGTTTAGTTAGATTCGATATCTATTTGTCAAAATATATATGGCTGTGCTAGCGAATAAAGTGCGCGACTTTTTGCAAAGCTTGTAAAGACGAAAAAACAACGTAACATGAATCTTGTTTCTAGGGGTATGTTTTTGGTAAATATTATATTCATTGTTCAATAGCAACTCTAAAAATGTATGTAAACATTATTTTATGATGATTTGTAACATCACATTTAAAATGTAGATATTTCATAAAATAAGTAACTATATTGAGTGAGCTACTTATTTGTTTACACGTTGAATTATTCTTTTTGGGTAATAAAGCCAACTGGAAAAAATTGAACCCTTATAATTTCATCTAGTGTGTCTGTACGACCATGTTGCCACATTGACCCATTTATAAACGAATTGTTTTTAATGTAGATAGTCAAAGATTAAAACCTTTTTCAGTTACAAGGTGTAGATGCGGCGTGGATTTTAAAACATTTTTTTTTTATTTCCGTACATTCAAACAATGTGTCCTACCCGTCATAGTGAATGGAGCACAGATATGATCGCATACCAAGCAGACGATAACTAAAGTGCAAGTCACTCAAGGATAATGGAGATGGCTATGTTGGAAATCGACATAAGCCTAGAAATAGCGCGAAAGAAGTGGAAGTGGGCGGGCCATATCAAAGAACGGGCAGTAGATAAAAGTGTTGGAGTAGAGGCCTAGAACTGGACGTAGGAGCGAGGACAGGGACTAGGTAAACCGACGACCAGGTAAAGATGACAGGGAGGGGATGGATGCAGAAGGTTCAAAATCATTTAAAATGGCATGCTATATAGAATAGCTACACTCAGCATTGGGTAGAAACAGGTTGAAGAAGAAGAACAATTTAGATTTTGATTATTACTTAGAAACTACCTTACCATCAACGCGTGCTGCAATGTGCAACATTGCTGTTTATTTAAGACAACATAACTCCTTACTGCCGTAGTTCTGATATATAATACAGCCGAGGGGCATCGCTATATCCAAAATACGATATGATAAAGCAATTTATCGACACCAACAATTTTATTGACTGTCTTAAAAACATTAAATAAGGTTAGGCACCTTTTTAAAAAAAAAAATGTTCTCAATTTATGAATATTACTATAGCAAAAAGGAATAACTCACGTATTGTTCTTGTAATAGCTTGGAATTGTATCAATAAACCGGAAGATTTGCTACAAAGTTTGCTTTGAGATACCTTACCTTTTATAATGCTGCCAACAAAGTAAATCCATGTCGAGCGTGTAATTGAGAAAACAAGTTTATTGGAAATAAAAATGAACTTATTAAACTGTTATCATAGTGTTCGTAAAGGCGGACTTTGTAGAGAGGTTCCAAACTTCAAATAAGTTAACATACAAGTTTGTTTCAACAAGCTGGCACTAATACAGGCTGTTTTAAAAAATTGTATCAAGCGGAATTTTAGAGATAGCACTACTGGGAGTACTCACCTCCATATATGTTCCACGATTTTTTTAAGTTGTCGAGTTGTTTTTTCGTATTTTTGGGGTTCCGTACCATCTGTACCGTACTGTCTGTCGGTTAAGACCCATTTCATCAGGAATACGTGGAAGTATTAAGTTGAAATTGGTATTAAATACCATCAGGTTTCCGATCCAATGGAGCTGTGAAAAAATATAACTTCCAAGTCAACGCAATCAAAAGATACGCCTCGGTTATGCCGCATATTTTAACACCCGCTAGGGAATCTTTAGGTAATCAAAAAGCCCGTTGATCTTTAATCATGAAATAGCAATGAAATAGCACAAGGAAATAAGGAAAAAGTTCAAAAACTGTAAGTAGTTATTTCACAAAAAAAAGAGGATAAAAACGCTTAAAATATTCTAGACTTAATGCTATTTATATACCTACAAGTTTGGAACCCTCGCTGGGCCAGTCCGACTTACAATTGACTGTTTTTTCCTTTTATATACCTACAAGTTTGGAACCCTCGCTGGGCCAGTCCGACTTACAATTGACTGTTTTTTCCTTTTATATACCTACAAGTTTGGAACCCTCGCTGGGCCAGTCCGACTTACAATTGACTGCTTTTTTTCCTTTTGGCTTCTCGCTTAGACGCTTAGAACAAAGCAAAGCATTCAGTTCAACTCCGGCCTTAGTCACTTGCTTGACAGACTATGAGTCGGAACACATGACCTGAAGTTATATGTATATATATACGAGTATAATCCATAGTACTTATACATTTATCAATAAATGAGCTTTTCAATACCACCTTTTCACGTCTTCTGAAGCGTATGAATTTAATTAGAGCATTATGCGCTAAAATCGTCTATGTGAGTGTAATTACGGCATTTATTTTCCGATTAATTAATCTCCAGTTTAATTAGTGCCTCGGACAATAGTTTATGTTGTTAAACGGTAATTTTCAGTTTGCAACGTGAGTTTTAGGATTTGTTTACTCGTTTCCATATAAACTTTATTAGCTATATTCAAATACACTTAGACACCGCAGTAGACTATGCGGATAAAATAAAAAAAATTGACAAAAGGTACTTACCTAATTATTTTATTTTAATATATCAAGTAGTTCAGTATAAACTTTGTTATAAGCCAAACTGCACAATTACCATTTGATCATAACATAATAAGTACCATGCATTTAATTATCTAAATAAATAATAGGACTAGGTTATTATGTTTTTTTTTCCCTGTGAAATGAAGTTTCACTGATTAGTTTATTTATCCATGTAATTTTTCGATTGTTTGAATCAGTTAATAAAAAATATTGGAAACCTTTTTTTACTAATAACATCATTTACTTGCATCGAATATTAATACTAAAACTTTCAAGCAGTTTCATATGTAATTTAACCTTAAAAGCAGTACTCGGCATAAAGTTGGGAACTCTCGCCAGTGGCTTTTCTGTCCATAAACTGTTGTAATATGACGCCTGTGTGCTGCTACTAAGAGCTTTCACTGAGAAATGGACGGGGAAACCGGGAGTTATGGACACCTAAAGAAAATGCTTAAGGAAAATAGCTGATAAAAATATAATTAAAAATACTGGCTGATTTATGTTATACTTTTTAGAATACTTGTAACAGTTATTAAGAAATATTATATATTAGTTAGTTGTGTTCTATTTAAGAAAATATTGTTCTCCCTTTGAAATGTGTCTGCTGTTTTGGTTTTATCCATAAGACCGCAACTTTGTAAATTGGGAATGTTGTGCTCACCTATAAGTGACATATATATCAAAAATATCTTTATACATGTGTTGTAAAATAAGTGTTAAATATATTATGTTGTTGGTGTGCCCTTTTAAATAAAGAAACAAATAAAGATCAAAATAAATAAATAGTTTTCTTCATAAATTTACAGTCTTATGACCAGCCCTAGGCCCTGAAGCAGGGTAAGTAATCAATATTTCGTAGAAGTTCCCAAAAACGGCTTAAATTAAATTTAAACAAAACTGTCTATTTATTATATGTTCATTTGTTTTAAATAACTGTTACAGGTATTCTGTAGGTAAAATCAAATCAACTAGTGTTTTAAGCCCTCCTCGATAATTAATAAATGAGTATTATTGTCAAAAAATTTAAAAAACATTTTTGAGCTAGCATGTGCTTATAGGCACATTTTGTCTCATTTAGTTTTTAAAGTTTGCGCAATAACCATTTTGGTTCTAGAGTTACACCAACCCCCTTCTTTTTTACAATCTTTCTAATAATTTGGTCGTATTGTAAGTTAAAATTATATTATTATGTCATTGACTATTTCATATTAATTTAATGTTAAATATAACAGTTACATGTCAACTAACTAGCCTGTTCCTAGTTGCACAAGATAATCTTATTGGTTAACCGACGCGTCTCGCTTGTGCATGACAGGCGGAATGCCCGCGGCCGCTGGATGACTCACAAGGTGCACTGAACTGTGACATTTCCTAGATATTCTGTGACTTGACTATACCTTTGAGATTGGAATACAGTTCAGTGACTATAAAAAGGATTTCTAATCTGAAATGTTCGATGTAAAAGCACGCATTTTAATTATCGGTACGCTGTGGTACTTACTTAATCATTATAAACGCTATTTGGAATTAATCTGCTCATTTTCTCTATTGTTTGGAACTTTAAATTGATTAGTCAGTAATTTTTATGACTATAATATCATTACTCCTAGCATATGAGTAATTACATAGAGACGGCTGCAAGCGGACATAACTAAAAAACCGGCTCGAAGTAACCACGACAAACTAGCCTTTTCCTTCCGAAACCTCAACAAGATGAAAATATACTCTGAAAATATTTCTCTAATTATCTGGGGTAAGTATTTCTAGGGTCCTCTATAATAAGGTCTAACTATGGTTCAGGATCTTGAAAATGGCCTTTTTATTAATGACATTGGTCAATAACCCTATTATTAGTTCATTCCCTAAGAAACTACCAAACGACACCAGTACACTGTGTGGTGTCACTAAAAATCGCTATGCCCCGTACCGTGACAATACCATTCCATCAATCATCATCATCATCATCATCATCATCATCATCTATATGGTCAATCCCGGTTGCGTCCAAAGCCATTGCTTTGGAGCCCAGGGTCCGCTTTCCTTGATTTGCTCCTCCACTTCGCGCGGTCTTGAGCGTCTCTAGTTATGAGATCAATCATCATCATTATCATCATTTCAGGATAGATAATAGGAAGTCTACTGCTGAACATACCTAGGCCTACTCCAATGACTTCCAAACTGGCCGGTTGAAATTGCCTCCATTCTAGAACTTTTTCAGCCCATCAGCCGTCAGTTCTACGTGCTATGTGCCCCACTCATTGCCGCTTTAGCTTGCTAATCCGTTAGGCTATGTCAGCGACTTTTGTCGTTGATTCCATCAAAAAGTGGTTAAAACCATAAGTGGAGATTTCATGAGGCATAACATTTCCCGATGACACCACTTGATAGTGTCGCGCGAAATAAAGAAGAAGAGAGAAGAAAATAAAGATTTTCCATAATCGGTGGACCAGCGCCAGTTGTGACATTAATTTATGCAAGTTTAGTATGCTGAGAATGTTACTGGACCGTCTGCTGCAGCGAACACCGCCCCTGGAATTTCCTTGAAATTACAAGGAAAGTTTAAGGACATCTTAGAATTACAACCAAATTTTAATTGAGTACCTACTATAAACTTACTGACAAAGCAACATCTTGTTTTATTTATTACTTTAAGATATATAATATAAATCATTTATGATAATAAAATATTTTATTTATTTAGTTGACTTCATAAAAATTTGTTGTTTCTATAAATTTTAGAAACACAAATTTAAACGTAATTAATATTTATTATTATTATATTTCAAAACGAACTTTAATTTCCTTTTTAGTCATAATATACAGAGTAACATTTCACGGTAGTGCCAATTTTTTAAGGACCACTCAGAATTAGTAACTAAATCGATCTACGTAAAAAATAAACTCTTTTTTTTGTTATTTTTAATTCTTTCATTCTGCATTTGCAAAATAGAATACGTAGAAAATTTACGATAACTCAACTATAATATTGCACCGTATGTGCACTGCATGAGGTTCTTGTTAGAGCGGCGTCGTCGGACGCCTCTGTGATCTCTGATGTATGACAGCGCATCTCCCGTTGTTTTTTTTTTATTTTCGGAAATTTTAAAGTATTTTTTTACTCCAGAAATACGACGACTGAAATTAATTACAGTAAATAAGTATTTTTATATTATTCTATAGACCTTATTTTTAAAATTTGGCACTACCTTGAATTGTAACCCTGTATATTTTTCTTGTTAAATCTGACACAAATTAACAGCTAAACGACTACAAGCTGAAATTTGATTCCTAGAATCACAGACAAGCAAGTGTTTATTGCGATAATTCTCAAGTACAACATAATTGATAATCCTAGTAAAAATATGAAACATATTCGATTAGTTAATGAAGAATTCCTATAAGCAGTAAATTTTTTTTTAATCTAACAAATAAAGTTATGAGATATCTGATAAAAAAATGCATTTATTCATTGAAAATGGTTGGTCAAATTATTTAGAGACTCCTTATTGGATCGGTACGATGGTGTTGAGTGGTAGTGATGCTTCCAGTGACCATCTTCTAACTAAATCCTTGTAGATCTCACTTAGGTCAAAGAGCCAGTTAGTACCCACATTGCGTATACTTAATACAAACGGCTTAGTATCCCCACTTTTACTTAAATAAAAATAGATACGAGAACCTACTATAAAGGGTTTGCAATGTAGCAAAGGGGTGCCAAATCTTTAGGAGTGACTCAGAATGAGTAACTTAATTGAACTATGCAAAGAACAAAACATTTAATTATTCCTATTTAAAATCGTACGTGTGGATAATTTAACTCATTTATGAAAAAATTTTACCGTATGTGCGCTGGGTAAGTTCCTTGTTGGCTTGCAGTACCTACGCCTCTAATAAATGGCCGCTCGGCTTTCGTAGTCTCGTTATTGACTTTATTTTCGGATAATTTAAAGTTTTTGTTTTTTTCGTAGAATACGATTTTTTAAAATTAAAACGATTACTTACTAACTTTGCGATGCAACCCTGTATATTTCACACCACACAAAGTAAATAAGGTACAATAAATATATTTAGAGCTGCACAATTTAGGCGGTCCTATCGCTAGAAGTGATTTTTCAATATTTTTTAGGTAAATTGTTCAATTTAATTGATTATGATATTCTGTCGTGTTAAATTACAAATTCTATACCAAATTGTTGATGCAAATTCACTACAGGTCAGTCTGCTTTAATATGCAGCAGCAATGTCCTCGGATATCATCTGTGATAGACATTATACTCAATTAGTCGCTTATTGACAGTTAACCTTCTAATACCTAAACGTAGTTCTATGAGACCGACATGTTTTTTTTATCGATGCCATAATTTTATCTAGAAACTTTTTGGATAAATCTTTTATAAAATCATAAATTCAGTCATTTTTTCAATGGTTTAGCGGTAGTCATCGGAGTCTTGCCTCACATCAATGCGTAGCGAGTTCGCATAACAACACGTAACTCTGAATTTTCGAAATGTACGGACTTATAGCACTTATTCAGCTACTTCGGCACAACAATGGATTTTTAGTCATAATGGTCTGAGTTCCTTGTTTTTTTTTTTTAATTTATTCATAGCACACAAAACAGATTACAATCCAAGTGAATATCTTATATATATCATGCATATAGTACAGATCTAGATCATAATCCAAAGATAAGTTTTACAGAGGTTTTTGGCAATCGCTCCAAATGTTATAACTAGATTTGCTGCAACTGGGATCATGGTCAAGCGTAACCCAACTAGGAGCGTGACAAAGCGCTAGGTAGAAGACTAATTATATTTTCTCCAAAACATTTATTCCTAAACAGTACCACGAAATAACAAAACACTGGATTTGTAGCCATAATGGTCTGGTTTCTTTGTTTATTTAACAGAGGTTTTTGGCAATCGCTCCAAATGTAATAACAAGACTTGCTGCAACTGGGATCATGGTCAAGCGTAACCTAACTAGGAGCGTGACAAAGCGGTAGGTTGAAGACTAATTATATTTTCTCCAAAACATTTATTCATAGACATTACCACGAAATAACAAAAGAACAATTCAATTTGGTAAAATGATTGTCGCGAGGAAATAGCACACTTTAGGCAAATAGGCAGAAAATCCTTCAACGAGTTTGTGGCACGTACAATTTGAATGAGACATCACGCAATCTCAAAATTAGGTAACACGTGCTCTGTTCCCTAAAATACTGCGGAATCGTCTTAAAATTAATCCACTTATAAACATTTGTCTCGAACCAGTAACAAGACGTTCTGCTAAAAGGGATTGTGCTGCGTAGTGGTTGTATAAATTTATTCTAAGTAATTAATGAACTATAAGCTTTGTCTCATGCTTTGTCCACAACAATAGTTGTTTGTATTAAAAACAAAAAATATGACTTTTCACCAAGGTAGGTTCAAGTTATTTTGTAAAAATTATAAACATATTTTTTTTAAGTGTTAGGATATATTACCACCGGTGATACTTGTTAACTTTAAAAGACAGCTTATCTGCTTGGTTTTGAGGTGATGCAATGTCCAGTTATTTCCTATTTTAGTAAGTAGGTATATATATGTATATATATTGAAGTATATTATTATATTTAAGGTATTTTTATTATTAAGATGTATTTGTTATTTGTGTAGTTTTTATAGCACAGCACGCACCTTGTATTTAAAAACTGAAGGATTTCAGCCACCAGGGGCTCCAGCTGAAGATCAGTACTACTATTTTCTGCATCACTCGCTGAGCTGGTGCCCATTGAACACCACATCGATACGTGAACCATCATTTTATTTGTCTCTTTTAATTTTTTTGTAAGTTGTAGCAGGTTTTTTTTATACTTTTATTTTCATTTATTTTTGTATCGTTGTCTCTTTTTTTTTCTCTCTCTCTCTCATATTTTTACTTCTCGAGGTTATAATACATTTATATAACATTTGTAAATTATATTCAGAAAAAAAAGAAGCAAATGCTGCAACCATTACGTAGTGGCATACAAAAGTTTTAAAAGTAATATTGAAGTCTCATTTCCTACTAAATTTATGGGAAAAGTTCTAGCCATTTCTGATATTTCTAGTACCTACTCTAAAATTAGTTTTTCCTAAACTGGTTGGTATTTATAAAAAACAGGATCGATTGGCGTCAAAAAAAATTCGTTAAAAAAGTCATTCTCTTATCTTTATTATTATATTATTCTTAATTTTTTTCCCATTTCTGAATACAGGTCAACTATCTCTATAAGTTATGGAGAGTCTTCTTAGAACATTTTTCTGGTACTACGTTTGTACCTTTCTAACACACATATATTAGTTTCACTTGTGACTAACTAACTATAATCAAATTTTGGTAACAATTTTACCCTACTTTTAACTGACGTATCGATTTAAAACTTTGTAAGTATTTACATTTAGATGACATTCATTGTGCTGATCTGATGATGGAGTCAAGGCACATTCTAACCGTGACTAAGAGGTTGTTTAGGCACAGAGTTAATAGTAATACTATAAGGCTTGAATATAAGGATACAGGCTTTTATTTACCGACAACGAAATTATTTCCATCATTTCATTAAACGGTCTCAAGGATATACATTTTTGGTAATAAGTTAAAGGAGAAGAAAACGACAGCAAAGCAACATGTGGTTACCATGGAGTTTCAATTAGGCGGTTTCATCGTTTTAAATTTTTGTTTTACGCAAAGAAAAAAATGGAAATACCTGGCTGGCACTCTCCATGATTCTAGGCTATTTTTTAAATACGAGTATTTATATTGAGTTATACAAGGCTTTGAAACTCAAAAGTTGGACTGCCAAAAAACCTTAAAAGTTGCTTTTATGGGTCATTTTTATTTTATTGTTACAGACAATTTGAAACTATTTAAGTTTTAAAAGTAAAAATCTAAATAAATTTCATAAAACCGTATATTTTAAAGTATTGGTTTTGGTTAACTAATTCATTTATAATCTACAATCTAGATTATAAATGAATTAGTTAACTAACTTTTTAGGTTACTTTAGCCCTTTAAAAACTATGTATCGAATTTCCCTATAGGCTTATCTATTGTTTTTAATTCAACAATAAAAAATCTAAAATATGTTATTTAAATAGGTATCTCTTATAAATTGTCAACAATAGGATTTTCATAAAAGCAAGTAAGTAATTCAAATTAATATGAATCTATTATTACAGATTTTGATGTGCTTCTTTTAAAATTTTACTTTGCTATCTTAGCCGCTCGCTATTTTAAACTAAAAATGAAAATTATACTCTTAATTATACTCTTAGTTATAAAATCTATCTCAAATTATTCAAAATTATAGCAAGTAATTTGAGTTTAATTCTAGTAAGACAGTGTGTAATACACTCATACTACTCGTATGTGTTAATATCCAAAAAACCGTAGTAGCCTGTTATCAAAATATATAACGATTCTGTTGTTCTTTATTCTGAATATAATTAATGGTAAATATATTTGTATTTAACGACTATTACTAGTGGACGTCCTATGGCTAAAATGATGATGATTATGATGATGATTGCTAAACTAATAATGTTATCTTAACTGCTATAGTTTTCCTTTAATGCACTATCATTCAGATTTTTTAAAGATTTTTCAATCCAGCAGTTTAGCTTTTAGACGCCCTACTGGAACAAAAAATTGCATCATTTCAGCCATAGGATGTCCACTGCAGAACATAGGCCTCCCCCAGTTAAAGTTTAATATTTCGTAAATGGAGCAATAAATCGAAAAATAGTATTAGCAACCCCTAATTCATTTTAAAAGAACTACTCAACGATACCCTACACGGTGGGGTACACAACAAAAAAAAACATCACCGCTTCACATGTAGGGGAACTACGCATAAAATATATATTTTTTTAAATTTTATTCAACAACTTTGTCCGCGTAATTAGTATACACACACCCACAAAATTACAGCTTTCTAGTACTAACGGTCTCTTAGCAAAACCTCGGACAGACAGACAGACAGATGGACATGACATGACTACGGAACCCTAAAAAGAATTTCATTCTAAATTTACCTTAGCTAATTTTAAAACTTTTTGAGTATGAGGGTAAGTCAATTAGTGAAATAACTATACAAAACTGGAAAATTTATAAACAACAGTGCAGCTTACACTAAAATAAATTGTGTTAGTTAAATGTTTCAAATCTTTTGTTTTCAGCCCTATCTGCAGCGGATACTAACAACGTCTCTGATTTTTCCTCTACGCGCAGCTATAAAACACTGGCTGACTTATCTAGACCTGCTTTCCCTTCTGTAGTAAAAGCTTTATCCAAACAAGGAGCGAAAATGAATAGCAGTCGAGGGGTCAAGCCCTCTGGTTTTGGTAACAACGTTGTGTAACACTATCTTAGCGTTTCTAATTTACTCAGCATGACGAAGCTTCATGCGTTCTTTCAAGTCACTGACCTGCCATAACTTTGGACCCCTACTTTTTTGCCAGGCTCTGGATTGAAAGAAAATTATGATCACGTAGAGAGTGGTTTACGATCGAGATATTTTTATGGCGAAAACTTTTCTTGTAATGATTACATTCACTTAAGGGTAAGCCAGGCTTAAGGTGACAGATATAGCAGAGGGATATAAATACTATGAGTGGCTTCAAACAGGTACGTGTCTTTTCTCAGCCATCAGTAGAATCACCCCTTAAAAGGTTTTGCGTTATTTCATGCACACTTTGTATATTTCGAGTCGACTGTGCCAGTGTAGGGGTGTACCTTATCTACCGGACCTCCGTAGCCGAAAGGCGAGTATACCGGACTTGGTGTCGCTATCTCTGAGGTCCTGGGTTCGATTCCCGGTCGGTCAATGTAGAAAACTTTTTTATATTGTCTCGGGTCTGGGTGTTGTGGTACCGTTGTTCTTTCTGATTTCTGTAATACAAGTGCTTAAGCTACTTATCACAGGATCAGAGCAACGTACGTGATGTTGTCCAATATTTATTTATTACATTTATTTATTATTTTACAAAATAAATATTTATAATCGATTTGCATTGTAGATCCTAGTTCAAAATTTTCGTATGGACTTAATAGAGCATAGAGGCAAATTATACTCCTCAGTCTTCTATATAACTTGCCGCGGCGTTTGGATGTGGTCTATGGTACTAAAGCCTTTTTTGGAAACCCGCTTATTCGGAAGGCTGAAAGTCATCGAACCTATGCGCAAGACGATTCGTGATGACTCTCAAAAACAGGTTGTAGACATGGCTCAGAAGCGAGATGCGTCTGTAATTCTTAAATAGGGCGTTATCCCCTTTCTTGTAGAAGAGCACTACCAAACTTCTAATTCATGCCTCCGTTGTTATTCCCTTGAGCAAGACTGGAGTTAAAGAGTCTCTAAAGGACTTTCAGTATCAGTGTTCCACCAGCATTCAGAAGCTCTGATGTGATTCCGTCATCACCTATCCTAATCTCGTATAGGCTGATGTCCTTCGCTGGCAGGCTGATGGATTATCTTCGCTATATTGTCGGGTCAGCTTAGCTCTTGGATTAGTGGCTAAGCTACTAACAGGTTTAGTGGCCGAGCTAATAACTGCCCATAAAACTTCTTAATCTTCCTCAAAACTTCGGCATTTGTCAAAGTTATACTACCTTCCTCCGTCTTCAGCTTTGTCAGCTGGCTTTGCCCTATAGACATGTCTCTTGCAAAAACTTTGGAGCCTTGGTTCCGTATAATACAATACAATTAGTATTAAAGTTGCGGATATCATATCGCAAGGACTTCCATATCCATCTATTGAGCTGCCGATATGCCTTGGCGTCAACGGAGGTCTGCAGTGCCATTGAACGTCATTTTGCCATGAGATTGAGGGTGTGGTGTTATGCTTTTGCAGTTTTTCTTTACGACGGGTCTAAAAATTTCGACCCGACCTTAGAATGTTTCTACAAACCTGTTGTTAATCTCGTCCACTGACTCGCAGTTCTCCAGGCATTGCAAGTGATTAGACAACTCAAACTTAAAGCTCTCGGGGCAGTAAATATGGGAATTTGAGAGTCGGAGACTTTATGTAGACTTCATCAAACGGGACCTTTCCAGCTTGACGTTAATATTAAATGTTCCTTTGACCATTCGGTGATCACTTCTGGTTTTCACCCTGTATTAATATTTTATATCTTATAACGAAGAAAAAACAAGGTTAAAGTAATACTTTATCCTATTATTTATTCTGTGGTAATACTGCTAGCGAGAGAAAAAGCATGAATGGCTCCCTGGTCAAAACAGATCGTTATAAAAAGAAACATTTCAAAATTTAACTGAGCCATAAGAATATTGCTTATGGCCTATCGTTTTTATTTAAGTTCGTCATCTTATAAGCTGTGCTCTTGTCGGTGGAGTATTTTCTATCTCGTCCTGAATTCCGCCTCTCTCTGCACATTCTGATACGACACGATGCTCAGCTCTGCTGCAAGTAAAGCTTATTCTTAATTTTCCTCGCTTCCTTATTAATTCATTAGTTCATCAAGGAAGCAATTAATAATTGAGTATTGAGACTTTTTAACGCCCGAGATTAGAACTGTGGACAGTACAAAGGCACTCAAACCACTCCCGTAATACTCCTGCGGCATTACAACTTTGTCCGATTTTATCTCAGAATTTCTGTTTGAGAAAACCTTTAATAAATGATGCCTATGCCTATTTTAAATAAATTTATTAATGTTCACGGTAAAAAAATAAAATTACAGCAGTAAAATCAAGATTTTCTTTTTTATGCATTTAGTTATTACGTTATTTTGTCTACTCGCATATTTTTATACATTGAAATTAGTTATAAATATGTAATGTCAACGAAAGCTAGTCAAAAATAATATCAACGATATCAATTGTATACAAATCTGGTATCGGGTTACTATGTGCAAAATTAATGGAATTAGCTACGCGTCAATCCAGACGTTTCGGTTTTACAGGTTGAATTCTCGCAATCAGTCTACACTAGATTAAGCTATTTCAATCTATATATCGTTGCAATTAGGATTATGTTGTATAAGATCCGTAGGTATAGTTGATTTCAAAAATATTATGTTGTCATGGTTCAGATTGTTCAACAATCGTTCATGTTAAATTGTTCTGGCGGTTGATATTTATGAATCAGGTTGGATATCAAGTAGATATACAAGGTGTTAATGAAATAACTCAAAATCTCTTAGTGGCTAATTTGGGTGCTCAAACACAACAATTTTTTTCTAAGCCCAACATCGAATACTCAAAAAAAAAACGTTTCCTTACATACTGATGTTAGGTGGTCGCGAAAAGTGTTTCTTTTGTTATTTCAATGTTAGCCTCGTAGAAAAGGTTGCTGTATTGGATCAGTAGAATCAGATTACACAGATATTAGATCACCCCTATAAGGTTTTGCATTATTTCATTAACATTTTGTATATTTGGAGTCGACTGTGCCAGTGCAGGGGTGTACCTTACCTACCGGTTCTTAACAAGTCAGTACGACAGGAAAGAACGTACAAATCGTATAGTTCTTAATACCGAGCATATTTAAATACCTAGCAAAGTAATTACTAAATCAAACTAACCATTTGGCATGGATTTAACACTCTTTAAAAACTTGGTTATTCAAAATGAAGTTACCAGTTAACTCAGCTTCTGACAGATAAAGAAAAAATAATGTCTATGTTTGTTTTACAGATCAATGTGTAATAGTTGCCGGGGTCTAAGCGGTTTAAATAAAAATTAAGATTGCGAAGAGCTTGAGCAAGATGAAGGGACTGTTTTTTTTCCTATTTAGACTTTTATAATATTAAAATGATTTAAATGATTCCACTTACAGCTTTTTATTCACTACATTCCAATAATAATGACTTGTATAGTTATTCTGATGATACATTTTATTATCACTTTTTAATAGCTATAGCTTGAAAACCATCAAGCCTATCACAATAAGATATGAGACATATTTTGTTTAAAATTTAATCAGGATCATTTTTACTTTTAACACTTTTTTGTATCCATTAGAGTTTTCGAGAATATGTGAAAAAACCGATAAACGGGACACATTTCACGGCGAGGGGGGGGGACACATTTCACACCCCCGGGTTTAGTGTCAGATGGAGGGGGGAGGGGAAGAGTTGTGAGTTTTGAACACTATGCCGAAAGGTATCATGTCACACAAGTTTCAAAACTTTATTAATTTGTTGGTCTGAAAAACAGAGAATTAGTAGATAACAACAATGCATGGTTAAGTAATTATGGAGTAAAACCAACCAGTACCTTCTAAAAAGGTAATAATTTTCATATTGACTACATTGTTAAGAGCTACTTACATGCATTATTGCTTTTTGTACTCACGACCAACCTGCGGGTTTTCACTGATGTTATTTCCAAGTTTCTACGGATTAAAACCTTATTCTGTTTCTAGAAACTTTAAATATGCACATTCTATTTCTATCAAATTCAAACAAACTTACAAAGATACAAAAGTACTTATACTAACTTTGAAGGTTCATGTTAAATTTCGATATGTGAAGGTTGCGGTGAACTTTAATTACACTAGCTTACGGCCACGTTAATTAAGATTTGTAGTAGCACAGACTTGCTATTGTCATGATCTAGAGGACACGCTGCTAATACACTACCTCCCGCCTTGATATGAATATTCATATCTCGACTATTCTAGCCCATTGAATTTATTAAACGTGATTCATTCATTCCTGTTTTACATATTAGAATATCTTTAGTAATATAGATCGAATATCCACTTTGAATCATTCTGAAAAATAACAAACTACGAATGTAAATGTAGCTGCGATGAATTGTTGCCTTGTTCTAAACAAAAATACATTTTTCGCTAAGCGTTAGTTAGCAGCTTTATTTGTTATCGAAATTGAAATTTCCTTGTCGAGTTTATTTGTTTTCTCGTCCCAATCTCTCATCTAAATTAAGGTTGAAATACTAACTTTTTAGTACAAAAGCAATAATACTTCAGTATTTTTAGCCACAACTTCTAGAACATAAAAACTGTAATTTAAAATGACCTAGAAGTTATAAAACATTAAAAATATATTTCCTCTCTGAGTTGATACTGGAATCATCATCACTTTTTTCTAAAATGAAAATTCAGTTGGTGAGTCCATGTTTTCATTTCACTTATGAATACTTTGCAAAAAGGAAAACATGAACTAATCGTTATTTATTAATATAATCAGCGAGCGAATATATAATGTAATCAGCGAGGAACAATATGGGTTTCGTAAGGGGAAATCAACGGCACTGGCTTGTTATACCCTCATCAAAAATGTTTCGGAACTTATGAACAGAAAAATTCCCGTATCAACCACCTTTTTCGACATGAGTAAGGATTTTAATTTTGTTAATCACAAACCATTTTTGACAAAGTTCGAACTTTATGTCGTACGAGGCCTATGACTGGATCAAAAGCTATCTCAGTAAACGAATTTAATTCCAAGAAAAAATTCCAAAACTAAATGATAGGTTTCAAAGTATAGCATACAGATCGGAGAATAGAATAAATAATTCAGGTGTTCCCCAAGGCAGTATATTGGGACCATTGCTCTTTATTCTACACCACGACCTGCCTAGGTTCACCCAATACCCGGTGACACTCTTTGCAGATGATATATCTGTACTATACATAAAAAACCGGCCAAGTGCGAGTCGGACTCGCGCACCGAGGGTTCCGTACAAACCTGTAGGTACCTATATAAGTAAAAGTTCACCCATCACGACAATCGAGTCATAGTTATGGTGTTTTTATTTCAAAATTAAATCCATAACAATACGAAAGGTAAATAGCGGTTTACTATTTATGACGTATAAAAAAAAAAAACTAGATCTCGCTTAAACCAATTTTAGGTGGAAGTTAGTATGGTAATGTACATCATATATATTTTTTAGTTTTATCGTTCTCTTATTTTAGAAGTTACAGGGCTAGACACACATTTTACCACTTTGGAACTGTCTCTCGCGCAAACTATTCAGTTTAGAAAAAAATTATACTATAAACCACAAAATCATTTTTGTCGACCTATCCATAGATGGGTCGTATGGGTTTGACGATAAAAACATTTTTGATTTTCAGTTCTAAGTATGGGGAACCCCCAAAATCTATTGTTTTTTTATTTATTTTTGGGTAAAAATCTTAATGCGTTCACAGAATACATCTACTTAGTAGTACTTAGTATAGTTCCTATAGTTTTGGAAAAAAAGTGGCTGCGACATACGGACGGACAGACAGACAGACAGACAGACAGACAGACAGACACACATGTTCCGTTTTTTGCCTTTTGGCTACGGAACCCTAAAAACCTAATCTTGACTACAACAACGGAATAAATAATGAAATAAATAAAACTAAAAGGCTTGAATAGAAACACAAAGAAAACAAAATGTATCCAATTCTGCAATCAGAATGCTAAACTACCAAAGCCACCAGGAACCATACACCATCGAAACGTTCCCATTAGAGAAGCTACATCAGCGACTTTTCTCAGTATAGTCATGGATTCGAGACTAACATGGCAACATCACGTTGACGTAGTATGCCAGAAGATAAGCCGTTTCGTATATGCTCTATATCGTCTTGGAAAATTAACTAACATCAATACAGCTCTGATCGAATATCATGAGTTGATTCCTTGTTAAGGTACGATCTGGTAGTGTTGGGAAATTCGATAAATATAAATCGTGCCTTTAACATACAAAAGAAATGTGTTAGATCTATTTGTGATGTCGGGCAGTTAGAATCGTGCAGGCCTCTTTTTAAACAATTAAATATATTAGCATTGCCATCCCTTTACATATTTTAAATTTAAATTTTTACTAAGAAACACGAATCTTTTTACAAAAAAATGATAAAAATTCCCAATATTCTGCAAGATATCCATACCACCATCAGCTATTACTTGTTTTCATAGAAATAGTTAGCATGACGTGTATTAGACTATACAATTTACTTCCAAATGGAGTCCTAATTCTGCTACTCCCTGTTTACAAGGGGATCATATTTAAAATCTTGGCTGAAAATTGATTTTATGACATGAGTTTATTAAATTTAGCCTTGACAGACACCAAAAAAATTGCTAATGTCTTAAATATTATCTGAACTAATTTATAGCGTGAGATTTGTATTACTGACATGAAATTATTGACATTGATGATTGATATTATTATTATTTTGACATTTTTATTATTTTTTTATTAGATTTTAATCTTCTGGTAATGTTACGATTTTTGACATTGACTAATTTATGCTAAATCATGTTTAATAATAAAAAATGTTAAATGCATGACGACATTATTAACATTTGCATATCTATAAAACATGTATGTGCCATACCAAAAAATTAGAACTAAATATTGGACTGTGTTTTATCCAAATAAAGATTTAATTTACTTTACTTTAACCTTTTGCATAGGTTGATATTAAAATTGTGATAGATTTTCATTTAAGAGAATCGCTACTCAGAAGAGGTGTTCAATTAGATCAAAATTATCTAATCCATTTAACATGTAAATCGATTCACTTAACCGTCCGCATAGAGCTTTGCTCACAGCCAAGAGCTAACAGCTACGTTTTATTTATTTATTTTGGGATGATTTACAGTTTCAATAATACAGTAAATTAAAACAATTTACTGTGGTTTAATTCTAACTACAAATCTCTACATATGAGTAACCAGACAGGTAAGGATAAGTCTAAGTGAGGCAATTAAGAAATAGACATTATTAACTTAAAAATACTAATAATATTTTAACCTGCCAATTTTTTCAGTCTGAGACTATGAACCAGGCAGGTGACCGGTAGTCTCCATCAATAGCTTAGAACCCAGACCCTCCATCTTCTTTCAATAGACCTAATTAATGTTTCATTAGCTGCAACAGTTCCTGTGCACATGCTGGGTATAATCTCTGATTACATCACATGATGTAGTCAGAGATTGGATCCAGCACTGTAACACTTTTAGGTTTGATTATTTGCCCTTAAAACTCCTCGCCTCTACGTGTTGAAACAGTATCCCTACGCAAGCCTTATAAAGGACCGGGTCACTTTTGGCCCGTGAACTCTTAGAGCGTACAAATAATATATGTAACGGGCTATCGTCAAAGCTCCAGAATCTTAAAATATGTTTTTAAAATACTAATAGTAATTGTGGTGGCGTTATGAATAGATATTTATTTACCTGTAGATTTAGATAATACTTTGTACTGTTCCATAGCTTAGTCAACAGTATCCTAAATTCATTTTTTTTTTAAATTTTCTAATGTTTTTATTTCTTTTTTATGGACGGACCTATCGCTGAGTGCCTTTGAGGAAGACATTATTCAGCTTAACCCGGGCAGTTGTGGCGTGCGCTGAAGGCCATACTAGCAGGCGTGATCGGGCCAATGTGGAGTGCAAAAGGCACCCTACCAAGCGGCGAACCCGCTAGTGGTGGCGCCGACGGGACCGGAACTGCCGAAACAGGCCGGACCGCTGTCGGGCTCCTTTCTAGCGGGCCCGATCTGGGGGTTTTTTTTCTAATGTTTAAAAATAACGCCCGATGTTGTATTAATACCGTTACTATAACATTTTGGGATTATTGGATATAGTTTTGAGACAGTAGGTATAGTAATCGGCAGGTCAACCTACCCAACAAGTTAAAGATCATTGAACCGCGATTTTAAACTTTAAGTCTGACATGTAGAGAGATCAATATTAATTGAGAAAAATAGACGTTTTGTGGTAGGTTGGCGAGCTGTCGTCTGTACTATTAGTTACGCATTGCCATTTATGAAGTTTGTTCTACATTTTGTTTATGTATGGGAAACAAAAAAAATATGTTTGGTTGTTTTTGCCAACATTGAGCTCTTGACAGTTATTTTGTTACAGAACCCAGTTTTACCTACTAACCACAAACCAGTTTCACAAATATAAATAAATAAAATATTGGACAATATCACATACATTGCTCTGATCCTATGGTAAGTAGCTAAAGCACTTGTATTACAGGAATCAGAAATAACAACGGTACCACAACACCCAGACTCGAGACAATATAGAAAAGATATTTTTCTACATTGACCGACCGGGAATCGAACCCGGGACCTCAGAGATAGCGACACCATAAGACCGGTATACTCGCCTCTCGGCTACGGTGTTCGTCAAGTCGTCAGTGAAGTTTTTTAGACTACTATGTTTTGCGTTACAATGGATTGTGATATCTTTTTATTTTTTCTATGAATAAATAATTACCGAAACAGTTAATCTGACAACGAAATAAGTGAGCTGTTTGGTCTTGATTGTACTATGATTCAGTTCTATCTTTAATTAAACTTTTAAGTGTCTCCAGAGAACGGATTTATTTGTCTTAGAATTGCAAGGATCTATTGTTTGACCTCAGATAGATTGTTGGTCTTTCGATCTTAAAGATATTGAGTTATGCGCAATTCAGAATTACATTCAATACCCTTTTTTTGTTTTTGTTTGCAAGTGTAACGAGAAATAAGTATTACATAGTTTAAGTATGCGTATAGATCTGGCGAACGCGCCGCAAATGTAATGCTCGCCAGATTTTTGCGTACCATAAGGTTTTATGTTATGTTGTAGATAGAAGCCTACTTGATTTGATGTATTTTTTCTTATTTTGCACGGAAATTTTTGCTTAAAAGGTCGATCACTGGAACTTTTTTTTTTGTTGCAGTGTAAAAAAAATTTATATTTTATCAATAAAGACATTGAAAACATTTAAATTTAAATTGAAACCATTTATTTTACCATCTCAATCTAAATTTTACTCGATCATTGATATTCCCAAGTCTAAGTCGATATTGCTTCCACTAACTTATTCACGCACAAATATTTGTACGAGGAAACCCTTTTTATCCGGTAGTCCCTTGTCAAACACAGTGTATTTGTTATCGGAGGCAATCTCAAAACCGCAAATAAATGCTTATTGGGAGAGAAATATTATATTTCGTATTGTTTTTGCAATTACTATGACAGAAGGTCATAATCTCTATAGTTTACTTAATCTGTATTATACAAAACAAGTTGTAGTATATAAATGAAGATAAGAAAATACCTTTAGTTAATACCTTATACGTAATACCTTAGAAACTGAAATTCCAAATTCGCTATATACCAATATTATATGTATAATAGAGCTATGTTACCAAAGGCATGCACTGGGCTGACTCTTAAAATAGGTGGTTCCTTTTTAACACACTTATTTGCTTCACTCGTAAATAACTGACTAAAAACGTTATTAAATATTTTTGTTTTAATTCTAGGAGTTAGACCAAATACTGTTTAGTGTTGGCCCCCTGACACTATTCGTGATACCTACTTATAAACCAATTTGAAAATTTTGCAGTTCGAAGTTCACCAATTCTAATTTTAACTCAACAAAGCTGTTGAAAAAAAAACGTTAAAAATGTGAAGTCTGTAACCTCTGCTAATTGGTAAACTGCGCAAAGGTCGCGGGTTCACTACCGCCGGTGCACACTGCTCTGTTATTAATCAAACAATTACAAACTATCTACCGGTAAGTGGCGAGAACTCTTGTCTCTTGAGAAACGAGATGTAGGTATGTCTCTATAGTTACATTTTTAATTTGAGTCACTAATCTGACAATTGAACTTTTTACGAATCCTATTAGGGCCTTTTTTCATTACCTTTGCAACATTACATTGGTGTGAAGCTGGATTTTCAACTGTTTCTGGTAATCAAGAATAAATATCGCTCAATGTGGGGGAAGAAATGAGAGTAGCAGTGTCAAACCTTATTCCCCGCTTGAAAAAACAGTGTGGAAATCACCTATCTCACCCGTCACATTGATTTGACTGAGTATCTATTTCAAATAGTCAGCTAGAGTAGGGCGTCGTGACAAATTACTAAAAAGATTGGGAACCCCTATTAAGCTAAAACGGCACTATACCTATTAGTTTTATTCTACTTATAAAATCACCTTCAATCTGGTTCTGCTCTAAGAATAATTGTGATTGAAGTATTTATAAAGGTATATCGATGAGAAGATATTTAGATTGAAACCACAGACGCAGTGCGGTGGTTCAAAGGTAACAAAAGAACTCCCTCAAAAGGCTTTGAAAGCTTTCTTGCGAGATATTGATCTAATTGCGCTTCTTCAAGAGCATTCACTCTTTTAAATGCATCGTGGATTAAACGTCTCGACCCCATTCTAAGTGGGTGCGGTTTAGTTTAATTTATAGACCTCTTAAAATTAACTGGGGACGGCAGACTTAAGGAAGTTAGATTTTAGGGTTCCGATTGTTTGGAGTAATACCTTTGCGTTAAATAACTGCTTTGTGAATACAGCTTTTGGTATTTAATTTGAAACGCCTAGTTCATACCACTGTTCAATCTTTTTCTTAGCAATCAGTGCCTAAACTCTTTCTTTGTCAACGTTTTACGTCTTTGATGACTGTCCGGTCTTATGGTTTGCGCTTTATACTACAAATATGCGGTTGCAAGTTCGAATCACACAAGGAGCAAATGCTGTACCTAAGTCATATATGTAATATCCATAAATGTATTTCTCAATTATCAAGTCGCCATTGCATTGTTTAAGTTTTGCTTAGAATAGGTTGGGGCTAGTTTAAATTGGTGTGACATGTTGAAAAAATAAATTTAATTGATAATCTACCTTGGCTATGGTAACTTCAGGAAATAGACGACTAATAATATCGTGAGAAATAAGATTGCAATTGATTATAGATACTGAAACCTCGATTCAACTTTTTTAGTGACATTTTGTTATGCCTTTTTTAGACCGGTCGCATATTATCAGAAGCTTCTAATAGAAACATTTCTAGCGCGCGCAAGACCGAACTGTCACAAGCCCCGCACATTATCCAGTTCGGCGATTCGGCGCCAGTTGTTGCTGACTGTGCCGCCACGACACACCTCTCTGTCTTTTGACGTTCGCATAGGGATGTTAAGGATGGCGACACGTTATTGCTATTGGCACTTAAATTAGTTATTTTTATAGATTAGTTTTATTAAAGTAGAAAATCATTGTTCATGTTTTCTTCTACGCTAAGTCTCGCTGTATTTAATTTTTCCACTTCATCTATAAAATCTTAAGAATAAGAATATAAAAGTAATACGTTTATTTGAAACAACTAAAAAAATAAAATAATAAATCAATTAAAAAACACGAAAAGTATTAAACAGAATTAAAAGTTAAAAATACATTGTGAAAACTGTAGGAAATTATTTGCGGTTGACCTTTAGAGTGTGTTTGGCCACGAGCTGGCAACAATAGGAGCATAAATTCTCCTATTTTTCCTTCTATCGACTAAACCACCCCCTATTGGAGTCCATAACCCTCCCTCTTGGTATGGCCGTTTGGACCTTTTCATTTTTTGAAGTCGTTTGTAAGCTAAAAGATTAAGAAGACAAAAGTAAACTTCTGGCAACCCTACTTTCATATTTGATATTTTGCAACAAGAAGCATGTGTACAGCATACGGCGACGTCTGCCAAATTGACATAAATTTCTGATAATATGCGGGGTCTAGTAAAAAAGGTATTGTAGACGGGCCTCACAAGAATTCTGATGACGTTTAATCCGGCACGCATTAGAACCGGATGACCGGCAAGAAACATTTCTTACAATATGCGGGTTCTAGTACAAAATGTGTACACCGAAATGCCTTCAGGTTTGCACTAGAATTTCTCTATTAGAAGCTTCGGATAATACCATACCAAATAACCAGTCTTAACAGGCGATCAGCAAATTTAAAATCTTAAAATGTATTATTTTTTACTGTTATCCGATTTCAGTGAAACAAAGCCTAAATGTTGTTAATATATTTATGTAAACCGCAAGTAAATCCATTAAATTGTTTGTAAGATTAGCGTGTGCACACAGACAGACAAATTTAAAAAAAAGTTTTTTTGGGTTCTGTAACTCTTTTAAAAAAAAGAAAAACAATGTCAGACAATTTCTGTACGGCTTTATAGTATAGATGTTGCTCAGATACTTCCACATACAAGACCCAATATCATATTGTGTAAAGTTCTTGCGGCGACCGATAACCATGAATGTCCCACTAATTTATCCGAGCACACGTGATCACGTCCACTTCACGATTCACGTACAAACAGTACGTGACGAATGTTGTTTGTCGCCGCGTTTTGCCGCAAATGGAACACGCATTTCTTGTTTGAGGAATTTAGCGTGACCTTTGCATAGTTTTTCTTACAAAAAACGACTCAATTTAGCCAGAATTTTCACAACAACATCACATACATTACTCTGAGGCTTAAT
Organism: Anania hortulata; assembly: GCA_963576865.1. NCBI lineage: Eukaryota > Metazoa > Arthropoda > Insecta > Lepidoptera > Crambidae > Anania > Anania hortulata. The sequence continues at coordinate 9,569,532 of OY756400.1, forward strand.
TCCCTTAATTTGACAATAGTCGCAATCCGGTGTCGATCTGCTCCCAGTAACATTGCGATGACAAACGATATTCTCGTAAACTTTTAATTTGACGTAGACTTATCAAAAATATGCAAATACGATTTTTAAAAAAAACTAATTTTGTTTTCTTCCATTTTCCGCCGCATTACGAACTATAATAGCTATTGTCAAATAAATGACTTGTCAAATTAAGGGAATTGGGCCTCAGAGCAATGTATGTGATGGTGTCCAATAAAAATTCTCGCCTTCGGCTACAAATGTGGTCAAATTATTTATAATTTAATACAATTGTTTAAAAAATATCAACACCTCGTCGTACGTATGGGACTCGTCAAACTAAATCAAATGAGCACAAAAAATATAATTTTGTATAGGAAGTCAATTGTCACAGAAAATTCATAGAACAAAAGTGGTTCACCATGATGTATATTAACATTTGGATGGCAATAACTTATAAATTGATACTATCAAAGTGTATAATGGATGCAGAATGAAGATAGTAGACCCTTTCTATTATAATAATGGAATTCATCAAAGGCTACTAACAAAACTATCGAGATCAAAATCAACCATTTGATTTGGTTTGACGAGTTCCATATTTAAAAAAAGCTTGTTTATACCAGCCTGCCTAGCATGAGCACCAAAACACGATATGGTATGATATGATATAGCGAAATATCGACACCAATTGTAAAAATATGATAAATATAGCCGCCATTTTAATTTTTTATCGAAACAGTGATCATAATATGTGATGTTACCGGTACGGCGATTCAATATGGCGGCTATATCTATCATATTTTTACAGCTGGTGTTGATATATCGCTATATCATATCATTTCGTGTTTTGGTGCTCCATGATAGGCAGGCAGAGCCGTAGCTGAAAGGCGAGCATGCCGAAAAGCTGAGCCATACATAAAAAAAAATTGACATCTATGAATTTTGAAAAGGACCAAATTTTATGGATTGTGATATTTTTTGCGTTATTAGTATGTTCTGAGTTTAAATATCTACAGAAATATCTGTGTTGTCTGGCACCGGCTATTGATACACTGAATAAAGCTTGTATAGTTAAAAAGCGTTGATGTTTAGCTACAGGTGAACTTGCAGTAGCTTAAGCATTATTACCTACATTTAAACCGAGTATCTACTACCTAGGTTTCATTATCATCATCATTTTAGCCATAGGACGTCCACTGCTGAACATAAGCCCATTGACTTCCAGATAGGCCGGTTGGAAGCGGCCTGCATCTATCGTACCTAGGTTTAGTAAAGCAAAACTGGATTTATGCCTAATTATATTATTTTATAGTTTATCTTCTTGTTCAAACTTTCAGCAAGTATCGGTGCATGTATTGTCGAGTACCTTAAATCTATATATATAAAAGAAGAAACTGACTGACTGACTGACTGACTGACATATCAACGCACAGCCCAAACCGCTGGTGCTAGAGATTCCAAATTTGGCATGTAGGTTTCTTATAAGGTCTAGGGGTGCACTAAGAAAGGGTTTTTCAAAATTCACCCTCTAAAGGGGTGAAATGGAGGCCCAAAGTTTGTATGGGGAAACAAGATTAGTTAGACTATTTTATTCGAAACTTCACAGGAGTATTCCTAACAATAAATGATTAAGCACGTGTTTCAGGTTTTTTGCGAAATCTACCCCTAAAGGGGATAAAAGGGGTGACAAAGTCTGAAAATCAACATGGGTATTGTTTCTATGGTTTATTGGGTCGCTGATTACGAAAACAACAACGATTTTAAAATTTAACTTTGCGGACGTGAAATTCCATCTCCCCTGTTGGGATGCGATAGGGTTGAAATGTCTATCAATATGTTTTTTGGAACGTTGATTTTAAAATTGAATATTGTGAACATGAACATTTTTGAAATTATTTGTGCCAAATTGCAATTCAATCGGTCCAGTAATTTCGGAGCTGATCGGTTGTAACAGACGGACTGACAGGCAGCCACACGTGCTCCCAACATAAAGGTTCTATTTTTGCATTTGATGTATAGAACGAGACCCGCGTTATCCTAAAATTGATAAATCGCTATATTATATCATATCATATCGTGTTTTGATGGTCATGCTAGGGGGGCTGTATTAGTAAAAATTTTGTCTATAAAGAAGTTTTGTAGAGTTTTTTTTAAATTACTGAGTTTGACATTCATACATCACTCAAAATCAAATCTAACGCGAGCGAAGCCGCGGGCAAAAGCTAGTTAAAGTATATTTTTCTTTTTTATATAAAGTATATTTTATTTTCAAACCACCTCGCAAAAGAACACCTTGTTGTTGAATAATTATATTTGTTAGCAAAAGAGTATTCAACTCAAAACTCCACCGTAGTTTTTGTGGGGAAAATAAATTAAACGAAACAGGAAAACTCAGAGTTTGTTAAACAAAGGTACGTGATTCCGTAAAATTTGGATGATGTACGGTTACTGCTGATGGTAGAAAATAAATAAATAAATATTGGACAACATCACATACATTGCTCTGATCCTGTGGTAAGTAGCCAAAGCACTTGTGTTACAAAAAACAGAAACAACGATGGTACCACAAACCCCAGACCCGAGGCAATATATAAAAGTTATTTTTCTACATTGACCCGACCGGGAATCGAACCCGGAACCTCAGAGATAGCGACACCAAGTCCAGTATGCTCGCCTCTCGGCTACGGAGGTCGTCATAAATAAATATTGTGGAAAACATTGCTGGAGTGGCTGGTTAGCCACTAGCTAGTTTAAACAATAACTGAACTCGGCACTTTTGAGAGTAATTTACGATGCTTGCTTATTATTATATATATATTACATCTATAGACATCTTAAAAAAAGTTGGGTTCATTATACCATTTATAAGTCAAGAAACGGCTTGACCAATTTTTACGATCTTAGCAAAAATCTGATATCAGCAAAAAAGTTATTAAGGTACTAATTGGGAATGTTTCTGTTTAAGGTATCTGTTTAATAATATTGTCTCGGCACAGTATAACGTTACGTAAGTTTTTTTTTGAAAAGCTGTGGTAATAAAAAATAAAAAAACAGAAACCTGAGCACCTCCTAGTACATTATATAAAATAGTAATGTTATGGGTAGTATAGCGTAGTATTGGTAGTGTAGTGGTGTATACATACATCGCCTTCGTAACGCGAAAGGGCTAATTAACATTCTGTAAGGGGGAGCATTAAAGTTGAATTTATGTTCCTTTTTTGAATTCCGAATATTATTACCTCAATCTTACAAAAAAAAAATTGTTGTGTCCTTTTTAATTATGACGGCAGTATATACAATAGTCTATCATGTCAATATTAACTTCTTTAACTATCATGATCGACTTGAAATAAACCTTACAAAAGCGATTTCTCAAAATTCTGTCCCGAAAAGAGCGAATTATAAAAAAGTCAAAAATAAAAGTTTTACTAAGACATAAGGAGTCAAATCTATATCAGTAGATATAAATGATGGTATCCAAACAAATTTTAAAGTTCGGCCACAAATGAGCACCAATAGCAGCTTTTATTAAAAGATAGCCCAAAAATAGTATGCACAATGTAGCGGACACATACAAATCCACTTCAAATCTGGCCATCGCCGAATCGATTCGATTCTCCTGACTCAGTAAAGGAACTAAATTGTCAAAGTTGTTCCAGTTCCAAATATTCTGAACATAGTGAAGTGGCGCATTACTGGCTCACTTGGGTATGTAGGACCTCCGGTGCAATGAAGTAGAAACTCGAACTTCAATGAGAATTACCATTTTGTACCCGGTGATCTTAAATAATGTTGATATTCTAGTCATAAGAACCTCGGACTGAAAACTAGGTGTCATTGGAAGTTTGAACCAGTAGCGATGCAACCAGACAATAGAAAACAATTGACATCGGACTCACTGGTAGCCTCCGCAATTCAAAGATTAGACCTTCTATTTTGTTTAGTTTATTATCAGTACGTAAAGTTTACTAAACATTATATAGACCATATTATAAAAAAATAAGTAGTTTGGTAGGTAGTTTGCTTAGCAAATAATAAATAGAAATATATATTGCTAAATATTCAAACTTTTAGAATGCTACGGATGGTAGCGTCAAGGCAAAATAAAAATGCTTATAAATTACAAATACACTATTCAATATTGACAACAGCTAACGAAATACACTACACTTACGTAAGCATGCATACATCACGTATTTGTAAAAGATGCATTTTGCTAGACTTAGGTTTGGTTCCATTTTCCAGTAAATAAAGCAAAAAATCTAAAAGTACGGTCACCGACATCTGCTGAATACGCCGCTAGCTTGTGAAATTTATGTTCGCCTCGGAAACGTGTGTGACTAGTTCACCTTTTTGCTTAGACCTCGCAATAGAATACTTTTAGATGTAACGACTCATCGCATCGAGGCTACATAAAAAGATGTACTCACTGTACAAAATATACATAACAACCACGCAAAAGAATACACCGCCCTGTTCTTAAAGAATAATATCTGTTAGCAAAAGAGTAAACAACTCAAAACTCCACCGTAGTTTCTGTTGGATAAATAAATTAAACGAAACAGGAAAACTCTGAGTTTGCTAAACAAGGGAATTTAATACTGCAAAATTTGGAAGATGTAGGGTAATACTGCAGGTGGTAGAAAATTTTGTGGAAAACATTGCTGGGGTTGCTTCTTAGTTACCAGGCTTGGTTAAACAATAAACTTACTCAGCACTTGTGAAAGTAATGGTAGGTACGATTAAATGACGAGGAACAATTTATATTTTTCTAGATCCTATAGCATTTCTATAGAAAACTTGGTTAATAATGCCTGGCAGTCTGTATAGTCCTAGCTACGAGTGAGAAGATGATTTTTTTCTCTTTTAGTTGAACCATTAAATACAATACTAGTTTTGTAAGTCAGTTACTAGCTATAATAGTCGTTTTAACTAAGGCGTACTCATATAGGTATCGTAATGTATTTTAGTAACTTTGGATAATAAAGAGACCTATTTCTGGGATAGTGGCGTAATACTATTCAGTTTAACCGCTTCACCAACACCATTACTTACTTATTATTTAGGCGGATTAGTTACATGTCCTTTAAATGTTTTACATGTAAATAACGAATGAATTATAAAATGTTGAAAGTTGTCAATGAAACTCGTTTGAAACTCTTTTTTTGCGTTATAAATGGCAGGTAAGAGGCCTCTTTAGACTAGCATAATAGAAAGGACATGGCTTAGGGAGTCGTGTATTCATGCAGTAAGAGTAGTGTCCTGTCATTAACTAGCGTTAAAACCACGCCAGTCGTATAAGTTAAAACATCAAGTGCACGAAGGCTTATATAGAGTGCGATACTACAAATACCCAATGTCGCGGAGTTGACGCGAGTTCTGCACTTGTCTGTATTGAAATAAAAATTGGAAAACTGTTCGGCACACTGAAACGGAGCGTAGCGTGTCATCTCTGTTCTGTGGTTGCGCGTGTTGTTCAACGCTTAGAGTTCTCTTGAGAAAAAAAACAAAGCCTTCTGTCGTTATTAAAAGAGGTAGACTTTTTAAAATCCTTTGACTGATAGAAAACTATACTATTCTTGTGTGACCCGGGAAACGTAATTTAAGGTATTTTGTGAATTTCGAATTCGCACCAGAAAACGTAATATCTTATACATTACTCAATTTCTATGAATGTTGCTACCAATTTTACGCAGTTTTAAATCAATTAGGTTATCTAAAAGTAAAATTAAATAAAGTTAATTGACTTGTAAAGAGTATCAATCTCTAAAACCAACACCTGGCGCCAGGACACGACTGCGATACGTTTGTTTTGTGTGTACTTGTATGAAAAGCACCAGTGCCTTAAGATTGCGAGATTTTATCGGTCTCGCAATCTCACGTCTCTTTATGATGGACTGCTATATTGTATAGTGTCGCAGTATCTAGGTCACAAAGCTTAATACCTTAATATTTAATTAAAAATTAACAGTGAAGTATGCCTAAGCACATCCCACTGCAGGACACAGGCCTCAACTAAATTACGAGGTGGTTTAGGCCATACTCCACCATGCGGGCCCAGTGCGGATTAGTGGAGGGGTGTTGTAAGTCCAATGACTAAATCTTGTCAGATGGAATCAGGTCACCTTAAGGCCCCTGACTAGGCTTTACGACTAGTATCAAGCGATATTAGCCGGGACCAATTGACGTGTCTTCCGAAGCACGGAGATGCTTCTGATATAAATGTCACTAAATATGGTCGCAACCGCGGTGTGGGTAGCACTCTGAAATCACGCTTTGTCAATTGCACCTTTTTTATGCAGGAAAAATGTTTAAGACATACTTACCGCCTCAGAGACCGTGCCAATGATCTCACAACTAGAGACGCTCAAGACCGCGCGAAGTGGAGGAGTAAATCAAGGAAAGCGGACCCTGGGCTCCAAAGCAATGGCTTTGGATACAACCGGGATTGACTGTATAGATGAAGAATAAGACCGCCTCAGAGGCCGCTAGGACAAGATTAGGTTATGTGGGGGGCTCAGTCGACAGAAAACGGCGCTACCGCTGTTTCTTGGCAATCATTCCTACTCAATAACTAGCGTTGTACTTCGCAACTTACTTTTATGATTCACGATTCCCATGCATCGGCTACTCTTACCTGAATCTGTAATCATAAATAGTTCTTGTCCTTTTATTTATAATTTGAATCACGTCCTACGTTCAACCAACCAATATATATTCAAGTTCATTGATAGATATGACTAAAGTTACACAATACGCGTAGCGAGTAGGTAAGTACTATGCAAAAACTCGTTTAGTACTAAAGCAAAAGTAAAGTACTATGCGGGCATAAAAAGTAACATCATAACATTTCACATCTAAGATCAAATAAATACCCAGCTCAGTCTGAAACATCAATATTTATTACTTGCGATGAAATTCCTTTTTACTTTCGCAAATATAATACAGCTGTTTAGTTATTAGATAAAAAAGTAACCATACCAAATAGTACAATACAATTATATGAGTACGTAATCTGTAATACATTTGAATTTAAGGAATGTAAATAAAGAAAAATGACCATTGTACAGATCAGCTCGTAAACCTACAACTAAACGTCAAACTATCTCAATTGATATTGATCTCTATAATATGTCGGACTTAAAGTTGAAAATCGGTTCAATGACCATTAACTTTTTGGGAAGTTGACCTGCTGTTGACTGTACTATGGAACTTCGTCCACCAGTAAAGAGTTTGTATAAAATTAGATAAGGCTAAAAATGCCTTTATTTTGATGGTTTTCTTGATAATTTTTAAACCAAAGTTTAGTTCTAAGGTGAGTGGTGTCTCGAGATATATTTGTACAAAAAAGTACAATAACATTTTACTGTTAACGGGTTCTTTACGTATGTATATTGCACCTGTAAGACTCAGAAAAGGATCATCATCATCATCATCATCATTTCAGCCATAGGACGTCCACTGCTGAGCATAGGCCTCCGCCATTGACTTCCAGATTGACCGGTTGGAAGCGGCCTACATCCAGCGTCTTCCTGCGACCCTTACCAGGTCGTCTGACCACCTTGTGAGTGGACGTCCTACGTTGCGCTTGCCGGTACGCGGCCTCTATTCTAGAACCTTTCTGCCCTATCGGCCGTCAGTTCTACGTGCTATGTGCCCCGCCCACTGCCACTTCAGCTTGCTAATCCGTTGGGCTATGTCAGCGACTTTTGTTCGTTTACGGATCTCCTCATTTTTGATTCGATCTCGCAAGGAAACACCGAGCACAGCTCTTTCTATAGCATAGCATAGAAAAGGATAAGGTTATTTTGGGTTATTTATATTATTAATAAGAAAAAATTACAAAGTAAATTAAAATGTTTCATTAATTTTTATTGCCATTTATAGTGCTTTTATCAAGTATAATAGTAATCTGACGAGTAATTGTGGTAATGATCTATTTACCTTAACGAAATTCATAAGTTTTGAATTTATTTGCTAATTATATTCCTTCTTCTGCAAGTCACAAATAAGTCGCAAAGGGAAAAATTCGATATTTTGGAATGTGTTTTTAAGGCGACTGTTAATAATGTAATGTACTTTTACGTATATATGACTAAGATGTAACTTATAGTCTTTTAACATGTTAATTTGGAAACTGTAACTAAACAGACCATGAAATGTGAGAAAAGAAGACAAAACCAGAGACTTCATGTAAAATGAAATAACTGAGAGACGTAACGCAAGGGTGAGTAATAAGGAAAAAAATCAAATTATGCCCCCGAGGCCTGCGGTGAAATATTTACTTAGTAACGAAATTATTTTCTTTTCTTTTACATTTCTCTTTTTGGTTGTAAGCCATTGAAGTTTTTTATTAAACTATGAAGTTATCCTACTTCTATTATTTTGTTTCTTTTCCGATTGACGATGGTTCTAGAGATTCTTCTAGATTCGGCGGCCAATCTAGTTATTTGGCTCTAAATAGTCGAAGTACTTTGCATGATCTATCGAAGTCCATTTTTTATTGTAATGAAAAAGTAGATATGCTACTAGAAATCAATGATTATCAGCTTCTCCAAGCAGCTATCATCAAACAAGACATGTGGGTCGCTTTTGAAATAGTTTTGGGTCTAAACCTCCTTTTTCTGCAACTTTTAGAAACCTATGACCTCCTTTTGATTTAAAGTTTAACTTTAAAAACACTTGTTGCTTTAAAAGTCACGTTGACAATCCAGCAATCGGATTAAATCGAAGCCACTCTGAGCCAAGTGACGGCATCCCCGTGACGGCTTATTGGAGCGATCACCTGAAATCAATTTAATCAAATAACGTATGATATCGATTCGCATGCCTGCGTCACCATTTTCTGGGAAAATCGGGTTCGGTATAAATCTTGCACCATTATAGGTATAGTTTTGTGGTATGTTTTAGGACTTTAGATTTTTTGTTGCAACAAAACCTTCTTTCTCATAGAACGGATAGATTATAAGAATAAAGTTAAAACTAATTTAAAGCCATCCTCTGTCAGCGTAGAAAAATAATTGTTTCAAAACGATTTTTTTAACGTAAGTAATCAAATGATGTTACCTTAATAATTAAGGTAAAATATTATTTTATGAAACTGACTCATCAAAAAATTTAAACTATTTTTTCTATTTACTTAGAATTATGAAATTTGGTTAAAAGATCTCACCGGCTTAATAATTAAAGAAAAACCTAATATCCACATAATACTTTTCTTAACGATTACCATTGCCTTAATACTTAAATGTCGAAGTTGGTGTGATCACAAATTACAATACACTCTTTTGTTATACAAAAATATTTAAAAAACTGTCAAATGTAATAAGGACAAGCGCTAAAGATGAAAATAAAAAACTGAAAATTTTAAAGATAAGATAATTTTGATAGTCTATTAACTAAACTTAAATTGTAATAGAAATCTAAATTTATTGCGATTTTTTATGCCCAAATTTCTCAAATTCCATATTATAATCTCAAACATTGCCTATAGGGCAGAATGTGTTTTATTTAAACTGTATAGAATCCAATCTCCTGGAATCTCAAGAGAGTCTTTTAGCTACTGTTTGCTAGTGCTATTTGCTACTTATTGGGTTTCAACGCATTTCCCAAGCCGACACTAATTAGGAAATACTGTTTTGATATCTTGATAAAATAACTTATTCGTTTTTATGACTGTGCAGGGTATGCTATAGGAAATTGTTCATTAAATTAAGAATGTTTCACTTGAAAAAAATATCAACTGCCTCTGGTGGGATTCAAACCCATGACCATTGACTATCTACTTTCGCTTTCGCAACTGCTCGCGATTTTATACCCACAAACATCCGAAAGAAATATTATTGCAATAAATATTTAACATACGTGCCGTGTGGGGACGGCTGAAAAGAATACACTTCCCCACCGCCAACAGGAGGCGTGTCGTAAGAAGTGACTAATTCCAGTAGCGCGAGACGGGCAGCAGCGTCTGCGTGCGGAATCTTATAAAAACTGCGCTCGCTAACCCGCCTGCCAAGAGTAGCGAGTACTGGCAATCCCCCCCAAATGAAATAATTACGATCATTGGGGGAGATATGGGGGGGGGGGGCGGGGCTATGTTCAGCAGTGGCTATGGCTGTAATGATAATAAAGTTCCTTGATTTAATAAACTAGCATTGTTAATGTTAATGTCATTCGTGAATGCAAAAAAATAAAAAAGTATTGTTGCGGATGCCCTAATATATACCGGAACTGATACAATTGGGAGTTTTGAAATAAAAGCACGATGTAGCCTGATCTATGAAAATTTGTGTTTATTTAAATTCTATAAACTATCTTAACAACTCAAAGAACCTAAATGCTTGCGCGATGTAACTAAGTACAATGCCATCTATTGAGAAAAAGTATAATTATAATGATTACTATGGACTCTTATGATAAACGGGAATCGAAATACTTGCGCGATGTAAATGAGGACAAGGTCATCTAGTGGCGAGTAAGAATATTATCGGTCGTAAACAAGTATAGGTCGTTTTTTAAAAAAGAAAGGCTTTTTGTATTTAAAAATATGCATTACTTGAGAAATCCGTAGCATTTACACAGGATTTTTTTAATGATTTCCTGAAAAGCAGGCATATGAGAAAAACCATGCTAAAAAGTTTTTTTCTTATGAAATTACTTTTGTTCACTTGATGTGTCCCACAAAAATGCCAAGACCCAATTATTTTATCATTTATATTATTGACCGACATGGGAACGTGCGCGAGGTTTAGGGCGTCTAAAAGATTTCGACAAATGAGGCACCTCCTTTTTTAAGTCGGTTAAAAATAAATACTACATTTCAATAGACTGACGTGACTTTGTATATTGCAACCAACTATCTTCGCAAACCTTTTTTCGTTTTAGTTTCAAGAATTCCTGAACTGAAACTGGCGCAAATGAGTGCAATCAGAGGTTGTAGCTTACAAAAATGGTTTGGTTTTTATTAAAACTCTTGTTGAATGAGTGATGGGTGTGAATATTAATTAAAAATAGCTGTAAAAAGTATTTTTAAATGTAAGATCTAGACTAATTTTTTGGTTTTTATTATACCGTATCTACATTTGCTATGCAGTACCACTTGGTTGGCTTGCATGAGGTATATCTACCAAACAAACGTGTGTAATCTTGCAAAGTATATTCACTGCTACCGCAACTGCTACGATTTGTTTCTGTTATAGAAACTTTAAATTTATACAACTTGAATGTAGATATTTACATAAATCCTGGAACCAACAAATTGATATCTGTTTGTAACAAGTTACCAATATCGAAGTCTAAATTTTCATAGATACGCTAGTGAGAAGTTTAACCTCAGAACTTAGACTAACAATTATAAATATTTATATTCAAATTCTGCATTTGGGTACAATTAAGTAATTAATGTTTGTGTTATCGCAATAATTTAATGTTTATTAGTTACAAGGACGACCACAACGGTAATAAACACGTCACGTTGGAATTTATTGTAAAAGCTAATGGTCTGCAAGTCAGCATCACAGCAGAATAAATCTCAGAAGTCCAGCAACACATTGTTGTTAGCTCAAAGATGAGATTATGCGAAATAATCGTATCAATTTTTCATGTAAATTAAATCATCATCATCATTTCAGCCATAGGACGTCCACTGCTGAACATAGGCTCAGAAACCTATCATTGGGGGGGATTGCCAATACTCGCCACGCTTGGCAGGCAGGTATGAGATTTCGCACGTAGACGCTGCTGCCCGTCTCGGTGCGGTGGGGAAGTGTATTCTTTACGGCCGTTCCCAGACGGCACAAATAAATTAAGTCATAGTAGGTAATTATTATCAATCTTGTTTTGTTACAATAAGCTGAAGAAAATAATCATCTTAGCTAACTATTTTAAATATTTTCAGTACAGTATACCAGTAGATCAAACTCTTAGAGAGAAAGGTACTGATGAGATTTTTGGCTATCGCTGAGGTCTTGGGCTGCAGAAATGGGGATAGGGTAGGACCCCGAAATTGGAGGTAGGCGGTGTTCCGTGTCTCAGCAGAGAGCCTTAACGAGGCTCGGAGGCAAGTTAATTTGCTGGTTTCAGTTACCGTCGTCGTATACCCAGTAATTCCGTGCCGAGACAGTTAATTAAGTAGACATTTCATCTTTTCAAAATACTATCATCTGCTGTTAGCAACTCGTCTCTTTCTTTATCTAGGTCTTATTTTTTGTTCTAAAGCAAGGAATGAGCTTACTGTTATATCAAAATTGTGTCAGCATTAGTCAGATAAAGATACAACTTTATTGCTAACATATTTGGCTAGCATTGTCTCGCAAAACCATAAAACGAAATGAGTGTTGACAGCATTAGAAACTATGGTGTATGGTGAAGATATCATTGAAAAGACATCTCTTGTCAGTAAAAGGCTATCCAGATGAATAATCCAACATCAAGGATATTTTGAAGGCGTCAAAAAGAAGGAAAGAAATTGGCGATTAAAAAAAGGTGACTTGTATAATTTGTCAGTCTTCAACCCCTTATTTACCTGCAAACCAAGATACGATAGATTTTTTTATTGTTACGTGCTCGGCAACCAATAAGCTAAATTATCCTTTGTGCAGGTGTATGAAACAGTATAGCAAATATCAATCATAAGCGAGTAGGTGGTGGACTGCTCCTAAAATCATAATTTATATAAAGGAAGGTGCTACTCAATGTCAATTGATGATTTACACTGGCAGCTTGAGTTTGTTGTTTTACCTTCAGCTGTTGTAATGCTGTTATTTTCGGAGGGTTGGAAATGGATACCATAATCCTCCAAAGTCCTAACTTCTACGCACGTACCGTCCAGCCTCAGATTTGCCGTACGGGTGAAGGATCCAAACTACAAACGCCGCTCATAATTACGCCCGGACTCAGCAAATTGCGTACATACGGCGGGTGGTGACCCTAATTAGTACTCGCCCTTGAAATCCCTATTACCGTTTGTCATGTAAACTCGAATGCTGGCATTTACGGTGTTTTAAAAAGTATTTTGGGTCACAAATTCATTTTAGCGTTAACAACTTTGCAAAAATATTCGTTTTTTGTTGAACACCATAATCTACTAACTTTTAAAACGTTAATATTTCAAAGGGGGAAACATAGCTTGTGTTTTAAGTCTAACCAGATCATTTCAGGTCCATTTTTTAGACTTTTTTAGTATTAATACCACAGACAATAATTTGCCAAAATAGATTTTTTATTATTGCCTTTTGTTTTATTTTAGACAAACAAATTTATTTATTCAGTTGGAAAACATTCGCAATTTTTGGTTCAAGATCTCTCAATTGGCACTCAATCAGGAAAAGATAACTGGAGTTAAAATACTATGCTTAACATGAAAATTTATCATAAGAAAAGCAAACTGTAACTGCTCCATACTTGTTGCTTAAAACTTAATTTAGGTAGGCCTACTTATTAGGTAAAGAAAGCAAAAATCAGTTTTATTCGTTTTATTAAATCATTCCCCTTACTTTACAACATTATTTATTCTGAAGAAAGTTAGATGTAAGTACTATCTTCTGAGTGCCTATAAAGATAGCCTACCCCAATATATCCCTTGAATTATTTTAGGTTCGTCAAAAGATCCCAAATTTTTACATACTTAACTTTTGGAGCGCCCCTAAAGTTTGATCCTAAAGAGTTATTCGAGTTTTCTCAAATACTTCTTAAGGTATTTAGGTATATTTTATTTTTATAAGCATTCATAGTTTTTTAAAAGAATTATAACTTTTCTAAAGCTATCCTGTGAACGAAAATTGTATTAGACTAAGCTAAAGAGTTTTGCAATATTGTAAAATTTTCGTAAGCTCTGAATTAATTGCCAGAATTTTTTAAATCTATTTTCAGAAAGATTCGTTTTTATTTTCAAAAATTCAAATATTCGTTTTTTTTCTTTTTCTTGTGATAAAGACAGTGTTTAAAACATCATTGTTGATAGTAATTTATGGAAATGTAGGCTTTTTTAAAACAAATTCCAAGGCGAATATTTATTTTCTAGTCAAAATTTAACTCGAAATTAACATTGTAAATTGCAAAGATAACATATACCTACGAGTACAATAAAACATTAAATGGTAAATAAAGTTTTAAAATAGCAGTGTAGCAGTAAGAATTTGTTTTCCAGTTACACCTCGTAAACATAATCAACGTTGTGAAACTCTGTTATTGGCTAAGTGTTTTTGTAAGATTTTCATTTAAGCATGATTGTTAAAATAAAGCTGTTAAGTTTTCTAATAAATAAATAAAAAATTAAATTGACAGTGTAGGTTGCCTGATCAGTGGTGTAGGTTAATACATCTTACAAAGTCCCGGTAAAGATTTGCTGGATTTTGAACTTATAGAAGTCGGGAAAATTGTATTCCAATCGAATGTTTATTTTGTTAATTGTCTTAAGTTTGAAGTGTTAATGCAAATATGCTAGGAAACCTTGATGGTTACCGCAACGTATAAATGGTTTTTGCTTGAAAACACATTAAATAGAGAATTTACATTAGACTTAGGTAGGACAGAAAGTTAAGCGCATTCTTATGTACCTACAACGTACATACATAAAAGAGAAAAATATTCAGGTTCTCATGCTGGAAAATTATTATTAGATTTGCTACACAGCTTCGCTAGATAGTGTAAGGGTGCAAAGGCCTGAGCACATTTCTCTACAAATTTACACTTCAATAAACTATGCGAAAGAACTGGGAAATGCAAACGTGGTTTCAAGTTGATTCGAGTGGATAGGTATGTCGCTTTAGTTTGGAGGTGCTTGGACAGTGGCCTACCATTCATCTCGACGAAGAAGGTTCCTTTTTAGAATATAGAGCTATCATCATTACGACTTTATTAACTCGTATATATATTTATCATTTCAGCCATAGGACGTCTACTGATAAACTGAGGCCTCCCCCGAAAGTGTTAATTTAAATATTTCCAAACGTAAACTATGACTCAAAGTTGAGTATTTAAAGTGGTTTCGATAAGTGCAAGTACTATGGTACAGTATGTTATGCTTCAATAATAAGTTTGGCATGTGCACACATGCCAAATACATAAAAATGCAAAATTCTGCAGTAAAGTGGAGTTTTATGGCTGCCAGCGTCGCGAGGCACCTAACTGGTGGTCTAATGCTAGGCACCCAGTTGGTAACACTATTTTCATAATGGTGTAGTAAAGTATTTTAGACTTGATGGGTATATCGTTAAATTAAAAGCAGGTACTCACTGAACTACAAGAGCCACTTTGTTTGAAAAATGTAGATACTCCATAACTGTGTGCACTAAAATTCTGCTAACATTTTTTATTGTGATGATGACAGTAGGTATAATATTCAATTGAGCAGATTTAGTCGTAGAGCTAGAAGTTGGATACTGAAACTTACCAATGGCTATCGAGCTCATTTGATTTACTTTTTGTAGATTACGTTTTGTAGAGAAAGCTGAACCGATTTTGATGAAAATTTGTACAAAAAAATCTTGAACTCAAAGGACATAGGCTACTATTTTTATTCCATCACCTAAGCGAGTAAAATAGGGTCTGACAAACCATATTCCACGCGAGCAAAGCCGTAGGCACAGCTAGTATTAAAAATAGCGAGAAACATTTTAAAATGAAAGTGTATTTATTGTAGCTACATTAGTATGCGATGTCTTGTTCACCTTATTTTAATTTGTAAAATGAATGTTTATTTTAATGGTTCTATCCGTTTTATCCAAGAAGTATTTTTTGAAGCACCCAAAAGATGCTCTCAGTTCCTGTGAATTTGGCGAAAACAACAGAACTAATTTGTTGCCCGTTGCTCGCGTCTCGCTACATTGTAACAAAACTTAAACTAATTTGTATTTGTAGCAGCGATATCTGCATCTTGAGCAACAACTTTCAGGTTTGCTGTGGTTGGTAATCCGATTTATAGTTGAGTAATTATTTCAGCTACAGTACTGTACATTGTAATTAGGTATTTGTAAGAAAGTAAATAAAAATCTCTGCGTTATAAATACGAGAACTTTGTACTTGAGTCATGCATGTCAAATGTATTAATTAATAAATCATTGTTTTTACACCAATTATCTAGCCCCAAACTAAGCAAACGTTTTACTATGGCGACTAGATAACGGATAAAAATACTTAAATACAAACATTTGCCCCTTGCGGGATTCGAACCAGCAACCGCTGGCTTTGTAGTCCGGAGCGCAAACCACTACACCAGACGGTCGTTATACAGGGTTATATTGCAAAGGGGTGCCAAATCTTTAAGAGTGGCTCAGAATCAGTAACTTAATCGAACTAAGCGAAGAACAAAAAAAAATTTTTTTTACATTTTATTATTCTTATCTGTTGTTAAAAATTGCAGGCACGCCTGGATTATTTAACTCATTCATTTAAAAAAATTGCACCGTTTGTGCACTGCGTAAGGTCCTTGCTGACTTGCCGTACCTACGCCCCTGATGAATGACCGCGCGGTTTTCGTAGTCTCTCTATATTGACTTTATTTTCGGATATTTTGAAGTATTTTTTTTCGTAACATACGATTATTAAAAATAATAATGATTAAGCCGCTCCTTAATATTGTTCCCTAGATCTATTTTTTTAAATTTTGAACCCCTTTGGAATGTAACCCTATATTTGTATAATAAACATGTATATCCACTGTTTAGTCGCCGTAGCTGCTTTGCTTAGTTTGGGGCAGGATAATTAGTGTGCTTATTTAAATAATGTGAAATCTCTGCCGTTATACATATAACAACTTTTACTAAGAACCATAAATCAAAATCGCGCAAAAGAAAATATTAATAAATAAAAAGTTTTATTTCTCAATAATAGGGTTACAAATATTTAGTGACTCCAGAGAGTTATAATTATACACGTGTTGGAATGCCTCGCTCTGACCTTAGTGTTAGTCATAATATTAAATAGGTAGGTTAATTTAGAAAACATTATATAATAACTATTACTCATTATCTATACGGTCAATCCCGGTTGCGTCCAAAGCCATTGCTTTGGAGCCCAGGGTCCGCTTTCCTTGATTTGCTCCTCCACTTCGCGCGGTCCTAAGCGTCCCTAGTTGTGAGATCATTGGCACGCATGTCAGCCCTCACAACGTCAAGCCAGCATTTCTTGGGTCTACCCCTTTTGCCAGGACCTGGCGGTGGCGGCATGGCCAGACATTTGTTTCCTACGTAGCTTGCCGGTTTCCGCAAAACATGGCCGTACCAGCGTATATAATAACTATTACTATGAAATCAAAATCGCGCAAAAGAGTTAAATGTTCGGGGTAGATAATAATATTTTTTTTAGGTGTTGTGTTGTTAGTTCATACACTTATAGCTGTTGTGTGAAGTTAATTACTTTTTTCAAGAATTACATGACTATTGTACATCAAAAATACATTTTACAACTACAGAGAATTGATTTCTTAAAACTATGTAAGTACAGTATTTGGTTGTGGATCGCTAACGCCTGTGGTAGGTAATGAAAACCTTAATATAATAAGTATGATAAAAAAAACAAATGAAAAGGGTATCTCACTGATACGAGTGGCACAACTACAATTGATTTACAGTTTTTACTAACGAATCAGTACCAAAGCAACTTGCAGTTTTACAGTATAGGTACTCTAAATATTTGATAGATACAAATTATATCTGGAATAATGATTTGGGATAAATAGTAGAGCCTAGACTGGAGCATGAATTTTTGTTCTCTTTCTTCGTCGGTACAGAATTTTCTATGAAATCATCCCCAAAATGTCGTTACTAGTTATGATGACAGGTACATTTCTCGAGCAAAAGAATTTAAGACCCAGAAGGGCCATTCGTTTGTTAACGTCCCAGTCTTGGCAATAAAAAACGCTTCAAACAAAAGGTGAATGCATGAAATGCGATACGACCCTTCTTCACTGGTTTCTTTTATGTTAGAAATATATAGGAACAACCGACTCCAAAAATATTATTGAAACTAAAACAGTTAGAAATAGTATTTGGTTTATCATCAATTAGTATTTTGTGGAGTTGGACGTGTCTAAGTATGATTTAAAGTCGTGCGGGGCCAAGAGGCAAACACGGTAATTATAAACTGAGTTTTGGAGATATTATTCATATTCATACTTGGCCACGCTCGACTTTTTAGAGTTAGTTTTTTAAAGAATTTTGCTTGAAGTCTGTTAATTCCCACAGACTGTTTTAGCATTTTACACTGAGCTTTCAGAATATTTTACCTTGGTATGTGGTTAACAACATTCTTAAGAAGTACGAATGTTATTTTATTTTCCATGTCGTCTTAGTGAATTCCCCGAGGTGTTCATTTCACACTGTCTGAGTTTAGAAATCCTTTTGGATTAGTACTCGTATACGAGTATCTATTCTTCTATACTAATAAAATCCTAAGTAAAGTTTGTATACATGAAAGACATAATCTCCGAAACTACTCATTCGATTTAAATAATTCTTTGATCAATATTTTATAATAAACCTTCCGGATGGACATAGGATACTACTATTCTAAGAAAATGCACAATTGTTAAATTTTAAATTTTAAAACAATAATATAATGTTCTACCTATGTTTAGTGTGAGCGAAACCGCCGATATATTAAATGGTAATCTCCAAAACCATAATTTTACTTCTGAAATGTTGTTTTACTGGTCGAAAGTTTAATATTTCTAATTAAAATGTTATCCTGATAATATAAAACATACATTTCTCGAAGGATACATACGTGAAAAAATATGAATGATAATTATAACTGCGCCATGTAATGCCAAATGTCCTATGGACATGTAACGAGGAGAGTGATGGGGTATGAGTATTGATGAGTGGAGAGATAGAGGACGACCTAGGAAGAGATGTGAGGAGTGTATGACTCGATGACGAGTGACCGGATTGCATGGAAAAGAAAGACATACTGTGTGGACCCCAGGTGACCGAGGAATGGGCAGGCAGAATGATAAGTGCGCCATGTATTGTCAAATTAAATTGAAATTTCTTCGGCTCTTCAATATGGCTCAATTAGTAGAAAGAGCCTTTAAAGTACAAAAAAAATGCATTCGAGCCTTATGTATTGTCGGTTATCTAGACCACTGTAGACCACTATTTCAATATTTTAAAATACTACCTCTACCCTGCCAGTATATTTTGGATATCTGCATGTTCATAAAGAAACATCCAGATCTCTTTCCTTTACATGACACAGTGCTTGGAAAGAGTAATAGTAGAGACCCATATAAATTATTTATACCACCTCGAAGGTTACAACTATCTTCTAACAATGTATATTGTCATGCTATAAAAAATTATAATAAGCTACCTAGAAAAGTTAGAGCCTTACCGCTCAACAAACTAAAATATGTTTTAAATAATGGCTTTTACGGGAATGCTTTTACTCTAATAAAGAATTTATGGACACAAAAATAAACGATTGTACCTTTGACTGTTAACTGACGACTCATGAGAAAATAATGCTATATAGTTTAGTTTCACAATGCTCAATTAATAATAATGTATAATTTAATAGCAGATTTTGTAACATTAACATTTCTACGCCTAAACCAATGGCAGAATATGTTGTACTTGAGCATAGCTCTAAGATCTTGTGTTACCATGTTCTTGGAAATAAATTATTTATCATTATCATTGTCACTATCAAAAAATTGAAGGGATTTTAATGCACACATTGAGATGAATATTAACGGAAAAGTCTTTCACTCCTTCGCAAAGCAGAAAACTATTCATGGTAGTCTTGACAAACCACTTCAAAGTTATATAACGCCGGCTTACACTATCGTATATGCTCACGAGAAAATCTCAAATTTTCTTACCGTTACCATGGATACGGTATACTCGTTACTTGAGAAATAGTAGCAATAATTTCTCCCGAGGTTTCTTGTGACCCTCGAACCAGAACTAGGTGCCTCGTTATAATTTTATTCTACTCGTAATGAAAACGATTTTTTAGTATTAAATTACCTATTTCAGACAAAACCTAAATATTAAATCATTTTCATCCAAATACTACTTTAAAGATGAAAATATTAAATTTTATTTATTGAAAATGATTAAAATGTTTATTATTGTATACCGTTGACAATTTCCTACTAATTATTATAAGCTACCTTTAGGTATCTTTTTGTACTGTAAGGAAACTAAAGAAATTTTAATTTCTATCAAACTTTATTTTTGGCTATTGTGTATCTACACACGTATTGTTATGACTTATATCTATAAGTAATACTTGCCATCTGCTTTGGCTCCGCACAAATATTAAATATAATAAAAAAATATAATTAATTGCTTCAACAATTACACCAATTAACTTAGCTTCAAATAACTACATAAAGCTTGTACGGTCAACATCAAAAATAGCTTAGTGTCTGACTTTTCCAGAAGAATGTTATGGCAAAACATTTTACAATAGTCTGTCGAAATCAATACGGAAAAGTTAACTACAGAAGTCAGGTTTATACATTTGAAAGACTAAGTTCTTTTGAAAAATCGTTTTTGATCAGCCGTTTTTAATGCTGACTGTATTATGTCCTTTTCGCTAATATTTGTTTTATTTAAATATTTTTGGTTATTATACCTTTCTCGTGAATCGTGACATTTGCCGGTAAAGACAGACAGGACAAAGGGGCTTCAATTTATAATAAGTAGTTACACAGATTAATTTATTTATGGCCATCTAAGACAATTTCTTAGTCTCAAGCACTTTGCTTTTGAAATGTTCATCTAATTTTAATTCTAACTGGCAGATGCTGAGTTGCATGTTTAAATATTCAATTCCAATTTGTTTGACGACCATTCAACAGTTCTAATTAAAATAGTTGCTTACCGCAAATGTGGCTAGACTCATTTCGAATAAAATTTTGCTACGTTTGAACTTTGCGTGATTTTTGTCTCTTTTTGTTCGTAATAGTGACATAGAAGGTCAGAGGAACATCAATTAATTAGTTTTATGACCATTACAATAATATTGTTACATAAATAATATGCTAAGCACGTTCATGTTTCATGTCTGTCATTTCTATATCAGATTCTAGTCACAGTATAAATTCTCGTATTAGTTATGGGGATCGAGAACTTTAGCTTCATTCAATGCTTGCTAGAGTAACGCACACATAGACAAGTTCGCGCTTGATTTGTTTCAGCATGTTCCGAGATTTCGTATCCCTGAGCTATGTCTTGCTTTGAATAAAACTTACCTTCTGTGACTCGGTGTTTGTGTTCTTGCGCTGGTTAACAACCGCCTGCTAAAAAGTAGGAGGTTCTCAAACTGACTTGTATGTTTCTTTTGTTAAGTGTATGTAACCTGCTATTATTGATATATATATAGATATTTTATAAATAGTGTTTCTTAAGTTTCATATTAATTTGAAGGGATCACCTTTAAGGTAAGAAAAAAAGGGTACACCGATTAGTGTACAGCAGAAATTATAGCCAATAGTAACCGATTTTGATAATTCTTTTATTATTGAAATCGAATAAGTAGATTTTTTAAATGCTGCTACTACCAATGCTACTAATAATCGTTACCGTTTGTTGTTGTCACAAAAAAAAATGACATCTTTATGCTGGTGGAAATTTCGGCGGCCTAGCCGGTACTTATCAAGATCATAAAGATACATACTCAAAACGTAAATGGCCTTTCGGGAACAACAAAAAATATCATAGTATTTACATACTGATTATGTAAATATTTTCAAAAAAATTACAACAATGTGATTGACAGTTTAAGGTGAGGACAATGTCGGCTTTTGCGCAAACATCAAAAGCATTTCTCCACACTGAATAGATATTTACACTGTGGTCGAGGCGAGGCAGTGGGACGTATATAGGCTGACTTAACATATAAATAGTTTACGTGAATTCGTAGGTATCATCCAGCATAGTGTAGACATAATAGTTTACATAATACACAAATGTTAATTTAGTGTTGACTATGCGGGTCTGTTGTTGTTAAATTATGCTTGCGTTTATGGAAGTTCCAATGTCAATAGACTGGCACACAAGATAAGTTGATTTTCCGTTTTGATTCACAACATGTTTGCCTCGAGTTATTGACTTAATAAGAAATAGCAAAAAAAAAACATATATGAACCTTAAGATCCTATAGCCTTCAAGTGCATGCTTGCGTGCGTTAAAATAGGTCGTGGCCAGACCTTGATAGAATTGATCACTTCATGATCACTTCACGAACTTTAGTAGCCCAAAGTGAATGAGCATTTGACTTCAACTGTATTAAAATGAAATGAACTATGTAGTTACAAACGACTTGACTGCTCATTTAATTTGATTTCTATTATCATCATCATTTCAGCCATAGGACATTTACTGCTGAACATAGGCCTCCCTCAGTGACTTCCAGATTGGCAGGTTGGAAGCGGCGTAGTACAATTTACATATTTATTTATTATTATTTATTTAAAACTTTATTGCACTAATAGTGTACAAAAGGTGGACTTAATGCTAATAGCATTCTCTGCCAGTCAACATATCTACATTTTTTATTAGTTTCTATTAATAAAAATATTTTACAATAAAAAAATTTAGGCTCTCTATATTAGAAAAAATAAAACTTCATTTGTTTGTTTGTCTAGTACCTATTTACCTTAGATTTTGGTGTGTTAATGTGCGTAAGACGTAGGTTTTTGTATTCAAACGAAGACTACGCAAACGTTGTCGCGGGCAACAGCTGGTTATATTAGGTATATTGTCGTTATAATTTACTAATTCTGTATAAACCTAAAAATAATGCTTAGGTTAAATTGGTTTTAAAAGCTTTTCATTTATTATCACCTGAAGTTAGATACCTAGAGCACTTATAAAATAAGCAAAGATTTATTACAAAAATTTTAGACACACAATTTATGAAAACTTGAAATTATAACAGTCATTAATCAAATAAGCCGCTGACAATAACTTTCAGATGTCAGCCACGAATATTTTAAAATTTAACAGTGACTTAGAATTTTTTAAGTTGTGTACAGATCTGGCGAATGCGCTGCACAGCACGCACACTAATCGCGCGCAATACAGACCGCGTGCGATTTGAATGCAGTTGCAGTATGAAGAGACCGCGCGCGCGAATTTTGCAACTGCAGTGCATGCTGTAATAAAGGCGAGTAGTGCCCCTAAAACGCGACTCGTGAATTCGCACTAAAACTCATTATTATACAGTTTATAACAGCGCGCAATAAAACGTGACTGTTACGACAATCGTTGCGTCTTTAGATTGCGAAAATTGAGGAAAATAATGCTTTACGCATTGACGCAATTGTCCGATTTAAAAACAATATGCTCAGTTTAAAGGTATCAAGTTAATCCGGTCAAGCGGAATGAAAAGCGGAAATTAAAAAGAAGAACGAGAATTTTTGAAATTTGAAACTTTTTTGTTTGTTTTTTAAATGATTTTTCAATTTTTTTTCTTGAAGTACCAGAAACAAATATATGCTAAAAATATTGTGTAGGTTTTGATAATTCTTAGCATATTATGTCAATATTTTTTGATAATACCTACTTCGTCCTACCCTACCATGTGTTAACACGCTGTTAAAAGTAGTTAAAATTTACTTGCTATTTAAAAATATTGCTTACTGCTGGACATAGGTGATTTAGTTTTGTGATATGAAAATAATTATATTTTGATAAGAATTCATATTTTGTCAAAGGAATATATATTTTTACATGCAAATGTGATTATTATCACCTTGTTTTATTATTATAACTGAGAAACAAAATGTTATTAAAATCTTAAAATTGATTTCGTATCTTGTTTTGAGCATTTTTTTGATAAGATTACTTCTAAAAAATAACAGGCGCGTCATCTGCGAGCATTCGTGGCAAACAGCTGACATCAGTTTGTGTGAAGTGTTGTTTTTTTAAAATGTTTTTCCCATAGTAAAAGTAACTAGTTATAATAATATTTGAGCAGGAGTGTTTGATATTTGTAGCTCCAAAACATACTTAAATTCATAGTGTAAGTAAAAAGCTTGCGAACTTAATTTTTCCGGGTCATTTGAATAGAGATGTATAAATGAGATTTACTTTAATTTTGTATTAAAAACTATTTTGTCTCTACGAACTCTTTAAAAAATCGGACAGATCGAGAATTACTTTCCAAATCAGTATACCCACATCTATAATTAAAATACTTACTTATATAATAAAAATGTATATGTATGTATATGTATATGTATCTATAATGTATAGCAAATATGTTAAAAAAATTTTTGGAGTGCACTATATTTATATCTAATCTAATAGATACATTTTCCGCACTGTGATTTGGAACTTCACAATCTAATACATTTTCGTTCTACCCCCAAACGAGGACAGCCTCGGAGAAAAGACAATGTTTTACAGTCAAAATTCCAAAGACTCGTACAACGCACTTTGCTTCAACATTTATTGTGCGACCACGAAGGAACTTTCTGCGTGAGTTATTATCTTGATAAATACCTACCACCTGGGGTTTCAAATTCCAAGTATAAAGCTCCTTTCACCGCAGAGCTCAGACCACAGCGTTGCTTATTGAGAGACATACTAAACATCCACGTAGTGTAGTTAGAGTTGTAAAGTGTCCGTCACGTTATAAATGTCTGACCAATATGACCGAGCAAATTGGACATTTTCTCAATGTGACCCGACATTTTGGACATTTATTGTCACTAACGTCACAATCAATTCTATTGACAAACTATGAAAAAAAAATTTGGTCACAAATAAGTGCATTATTATAAGAAAGACAGGCTTTAGTAGTTATGATCTATTACGAAATGAAATATCTAAAATTAATTTATCTCTCTGCACGAACAAGCTAAAAAGCGTTACGCGCAAGTTTTTGTTTCGTTCAATCCAAATCAAATTACATGTTTTATTGTATGTTTTTACTGTCAAATACATAACATTTAAGACATACTTTAGAGGAATTCTTCTTTTTTTTTAGTTTATACTAAAAAAATATGTGACTATCGTGACAATAAATGTCCAATGTGACCGAGCATTTATCATAAATGTCGGACGCTTATAGCGTATGACCGTCAATTTACAACTCTAAGTGTAGTCCACGCGAATGTTTTTTTTTTAAATATTGGGACAACATCACATAGATTGCTCTGATCCTATGATAACTAGCTTAAATACTTGTGTTACAGAAATCAGAAACAACGTTGGTACCACAACACCTAGACCCGAGACAATATAGAAAAGTTATTTTTCTACATTGACCAATCGCGAATCGATCCCGGAACCTCAGAGATAGCGACACCAAGTCCAGTATGCTCGCCTCACGGCTACAGAGGTCGTCAGTTATTTAGTATAAACCTCAATATTAAAAGTCCCTCCTCCGCCTCCGTCAGATTTAACCAAACTAAATTTAATTCTACATTCCGAATATTGGCTTATCACCATTTTCAAATCTAATCAATGTTAAGTAGTTTGGGCACCTAATCACACTTTCGCGTGTGGTGGTTAAATCAAATTACGGTTGATTTCTTATTTGGTGCAAGGATAACCGATTTAGGGTAAAATTCAAGGTAACAGATAATACCTTGTTTATCTTAAAATTCTGAGCAGGTCAAGTTTACACTTAAATATTTCGTAAACTACTTAACCTTTCTCAAGAATATTACAAATGTAATAAGCCGACAATATTGTATCGAAGCAGAGGTGGGCAAAAAAGTATATATTGGGACATGTTATTCAGGCCTATTTACAGATATAAATTGGTTGTATTTTTTAAAATGAATAATAGACAAGGTTTAGTCTTTAACCTTTAATTAGACCCAATTAGGTCCAATGGACCCCAAGCGTCTTTATGTTTGTCATAATTCAGTAAATGCTTAGCGTAAGCAACTGTATCTATGTACGTTTATGAATTAATAAATGATATATATGATATGATATTTGATATGATATGATATTTGATATGATATATGATATGATATGATATATTGATATAATTTAAAGATCTTACCAGTCCAGTATCTTTAAATCGCAGAGCACATGCAGTTACGAAATAATATACCTACTACTAACACACTTTTACGAATTATAATTATTTGCGCGAGGTCTTTTTTTATAATTATCGAAATCACAGTTTTTCTTGTTTTTTACTTCACGAACCGACAGACGTTGTTTTTTGACACATATTGTCACTGCTGTCTATGTATAATGTTTTCTTTTTTGTTAAGAAGTTTTTATGTCTGTTAACTTCAACACTTTCCCTAAATATTTACATAGTACACAATCCTAACGCCTGGCGTAGAACTGCATATGACAGACGAGGTAGTGCTTTGGTGAGGATGTCTGCAACTTGATCCTTTGTTCCGATCCTTACAACATTACAGATACCTTCAGTTACCAATTCTCTGACAAAGAAATGTCTGAGCCGGATATGCTTCGTTCTCTTGTGAAACTCGGGGTTGTGAGCAAGACGAACAGCAGCTTCATTGTCCACATGCAGAACCGGTACGTCCGCAATTGTAGTCAATGCCTGGTATATTCTAGCAAGCCACATTAGTTCTCTGCCGGCTTCACTGGCTGCCACAATTTCAGCTTCTGTAGTGGAGATAGCGACCGATGTTTGTCGCTGACTAATCCATGAAACTGTGCCTCCAGAATAGCGACAGATCACTCCCGTCGTGGAACGTCCAGTTTCTAGATCACCTCCGTGATCGGCGTCGCTAAATCCTTCTAGGATTCCAGGCATGAGACCAGCTTTATAGGATATCCCATGCGAAATGGTACCTTTGATGTAGCGCAAGATACGTTTTACCTTGAGCCAATCTGCCTTTGCAGGTTTCTCCAACTTCCTTGAGACAACTCCGATGGCATAAGCAATGTCGGGTCGAGTACCAACCATTAAGTATGCCAGAGCACCAACAGCTTCTCTATATGGGAAACAGGAATCTTCCGTTTCTTCTTTCCCTTCTTGAAGAGTCTCTCTCTCAATCGGTGTGGAAACGGGATTGCAGTCACTCATTTGAAAGCGGTCTAATACCTTTTTCGCGTATGCCTCTTGGTTGATGAAGATGGAGCCATCCTTTTCTCGATGGATTTGAAGACCAAGATAATATGTCGCAGGTTTCGTCGTTATGCGCAGTCTCTTCTTCAAATCTTCTAAGAAAGCGTTGGCCGTGTCTTCATCAGTGGCAGCTACTAATCCGTCATCGACGTA
The DNA here is from genome assembly GCA_963576865.1 of Anania hortulata. NCBI lineage: Eukaryota > Metazoa > Arthropoda > Insecta > Lepidoptera > Crambidae > Anania > Anania hortulata. The sequence continues at coordinate 9,596,730 of OY756400.1, forward strand.
CAACGTGATCAGTAGTTTGTTTCCGTTTATTTCTTTTGAATATAAGCAGTGATCAGCTTCGGACTGTTTAAAGCTCATATCCAATAGGATCTCTTGAAAGCAAGAGTTCCAGCACCTTGGTGCTTGTTTAAGTCCGTACAGGCTACGGTTAAGCTTGAAAACAGTGGACGTAGACGTTCCTTCCGTGAGGTTGCACCCTTCTGGCGGTTGAACGTATATTTCTTCCTCGAGCTTTCCGTTCAGAAAGGCTGTGCAGACGTCGAATTGGACCAGATGCAAGTTTTCCTGCGCACTAACGCTGAGTAGTGCTCGTACAGTAGCTAGGCGTGCCACAGGACTGAAGGTCTGGTCATAGTCTACTCCTTTCCTTTGTCTGTACCCTTTTACGACAAGTCGAGCCTTGTATTTGTCGATCGTACCATCTGAATTTCGTTTGATTCGTAAAACCCATTTGCAGGGAAGTGCTTTTCGTCCTTTTGGCAGTGCACACGGCGTCCAAACGTTCAGGTCTTCGAAAGATTTCAATTCGCTATCCATTGCCCTTTGCCATTCTTCGCGATCGTCCCTTTTCATAGCGTCTGCGAAATTATTTGGGAATGTTTCAGTGATACAGACGTAATCTCTTAGTCTCTCAGGACGTCGAATCAGTGAGCGATCTCTAAGATTATAGCCGGTTGGCGGTGATTCAGCGTCATAAAATTCTTCTGGAACTGTCGTTTCGTCTTCATGATCATGGTCTTCGTGGAGGACTTGATCCGATTCTTCTCCCTCGAGAACGTGATCATGGTCGTTGGAGATTGTTTCGGTAGTTGTATCTCCCTCGTGAACGTGTGTTTGCTCTGGAATTGCAACTTCTCTTTCTAAGTACGTGTTTGGCGTTATGGTAATCGGGTATTCTCTTGTCTCAACTTCTGTTTTAGGAATTTCACTATTACAGATGGGAAGAGGTTTCTCATCGAAGATTACGTCACGAGAGCGGACGAGTGTCGAGTGTTTTCCGTCTGTGACCCAGATACGGTAGCAATCTTCGTCGTACCCGATAAGTCGACCTTTTATCGCCTTTTTGTCGAATTTTCTACGCTTTTGCTTTGGGATATGGAAGTATGCGGTTGAGCCTATTATTCGGAGATGTTTAACAATAGGTTTCTTTCCATACCAAAGTTCATGCGGAGATTTATCTGAACTTGTGGGACCTGTTCTGTTTAGTATGTATGCCGCGGTATTAATTAGCTCTGCCCATAACACTTGCGGTAATGGCTCATGAGCGTACATCATTGATCTTGCTGTCTCAACTAGGGTTCTGTTCTCCCTTTCGCTTACTCCGTTTTGTTCCGGTGTATACGGGGTGACGAGTCGCTGTACTATTCCATGAGTGTCTAAAACACTTTTTATGGACGCGTTGTCAAATTCACCGCCATTGTCACTTAGAAGACATTTTATGGTGTGTCCGACTGTTTTAGTTTGAGCGATCATCAAAACTAACTTGTCTTTGACCTCGGACTTCTTGCGTATGAAGTACACCATACGGTAGCCGGTAAAGTCGTCTTTAAACAAAACGTAGTACTGATAGTTTGAGAAGCTAGGTTGAAACGGTCCACAAACGTCAGTGTGTACGATTTCCCCGGGCGCGGTAGCTCGGATTCTTGTACCGAATTTAAGTCGATGCGCCTTTCCAAAGATGCAGCCTTCACAGGTCTCTTTATCCATCGGCAGGTTTAGACCTAGTTCCCGTTGGATCGTCGCTCTTACGTGTCTTTTATTTTGGTGAGCGAGTCTCTCGTGGTACAGTTGCATCGTTGCTGTAGTTGCAAAGACTTCGGGTGGTGTTTCTGGCAGTACGGATTTTACTTCCAGTCGATATAAGCCACCTTGTTTTTGTCTCTTCCCTATTAAGGATACTTTCCCGTTGACAATGACGTTGCATTCAGTTGTCCTGGATGAAAAGGTGCTATTTGGGACTCGGTCGTGAAGTGCGAGTACGGAGAAGAGGTTCTTGCTTATAGCCGGAACGTACCAGACGTCTTGCAGGCTGATGTCGATTTGTTTCCCGTTAACATATCCTCTGAGCTGTACTGTACCTTTGCCTTTGGCACGGACTTCATTACCAGCGGCCGTTGTAACAGTGTAGTTCTCATTGAAATGTTCGTAGGTTTGGAAAATATCAGCTCTGTTGGTGACGTGGCTTGTTGCGCCATTATCAATGTACCAGTTCTCGTTGTCCCGTGAAACTGTGAAGATTTCGTTGTCTTCTAAAGACATGAGTAACAAGTTAGCGGTTTTTGAAGTAGAAGGCGTTGCTGTCTGGGTCGGATTTTGGCTCTTAGGAGGTCTACCGTCACGGATCCATTTTTGACAGTTGCGTACTCTGTGGCCAATACCTAGGCAGTAGTTGCATTTAAGCTTCTTGTCCTTCTTCTTCTCTGTATTCGAAACCAGGGCTTCCGATTGATGCGAGGGTGCGTTGTTACCTTGCAGTGCCCTTTCAAATGCGCATAGATGACTGGTTAGGTTTTCTACGGTACGGTTGGATTTTGGCAGGAGGAGCCAACTACTCCTGAAGCTGAAGTATGAATCGTCAAGCGTGTCCAGTATTTTACAAACAAGTAGCAGTTCAGGTAGCTCTTGGTTACTGTCCTTTTTGAGTTCTTGATTCAGTTCAGTCCAGATGTTCTTTAATTTTGACATGTGGGTGGCTATGTCGTCTGCTTGATCCTTCTTAAAGCTGAAGAAACTCATACACAGGTTGTAGGTTTTGTCCTCATCTGTTCCGTCGAACAGCCTGTGGAGCTCTAACCAGACATCACGTACTTTAGTGAACCGCATAACTTTTCGAAGTGTGTCTTCTTGCATATTGGTGGTAAGTATTAGGATAGCACTGGCATCAGCTTTATCAAACTTATCTTTTTTTTGTTGATAAGCCGCCAATTCAGCATCGCCGCATCCGGTAGGTGGACGAGTGGGTTCCTGGAACGATCCTTCAACTACTTCTAGGGCCGACGGTACGGTGCGTAGTAAGCATAAGGCTTTGTACTTCCAGGTGTCCCAGTTTTTTCCATATAGGAGGCCGATCTGAAGCTTTCCTGTGATACCTTCCATTTTCGTAGTGCGGGTCCGTAACCTGATATAATTTAAAGATCTTACCAGTCCAGTATCTTTAAATCGCAGAGCACATGCAGTTACGAAATAATATACCTACTACTAACACACTTTTACGAATTATAATTATTTGCGCGAGGTCTTTTTTTATAATTATCGAAATCACAGTTTTTCTTGTTTTTTACTTCACGAACCGACAGACGTTGTTTTTTGACACATATTGTCACTGCTGTCTATGTATAATGTTTTCTTTTTTGTTAAGAAGTTTTTATGTCTGTTAACTTCAACATATATGATATGATATATGTTATGATATATGATATGATATATGATATGATATATGATATGATATATGATATGATATATGATATGATATATGATATGATATATGATATGATATATGATATGATATATGATATGATATGATATATGATATGATATATGATATGATATATGATATGATATATGATATGATATATGTTATGATATATGATATGATATATGATATGATCTGTCAGTAGCTTCCTAGCTCAGCCGATCTTCAATCCGTAGTGCTTCGCTATAGTCACGGCTTTAATCATCATGAATCATACGGAGGTGCTTGGGGTCTAACGGACCCCATGACAGACCCCTTAACGAACTCAAGAGCTTCAAAAAACCGTTGTCAAATATGTCTGAAATCTATAGACAGAAAAAACAAAACCAAATGCGGTTAAAAAAGTCTACAATTCATGTACCTTTTTATACTATGTTTGAGATATTGATTTAGAAGTTTATGATTAGTAATTTTCCGGAAGTTATATGCCTTTACCAAGTTAAAATGCTGTCCTTTAAGTTTTAATAAAATATAAACATTTAATTTTATTAGTTTTTCATTTTTTTAAATTTAACATGGGTCCAGAAGACTAACAGTATAATTTTGACGCGACTGACTAAAGGTTAAGTGATTTCTTTTTAACCTTTCTCCAGAGTTAGACGGTTATGTGCAAGCCACTTTAAACCGGCCAATCCGGAAGACGTTGGGGAAAGCCTATGTTCAGCAGTAAGTGTCCTATAGCTGAAATGATGATGATGAAAATCAGCATCGCGCCACTCTGATAAATAAATAAAGCATTTATTTTCAAAGGACATCACAACGATACATACCAGGACATAGCACAAACAATAATGATTTACATTAATTAGAATAAACTTAAATAGTAAAAACATAACATGCCTATTATACTTAAAAAAAAACATAAAATGATCTTGTATAGCACGTAGAAGTGACGGCCGATGGGACAGTAAGAACGTCCACCTACAAGGTGGACAGACGACCTGGTAAAGGTTGCAGGAAGCTGCTGGATGCGGGCCGCTTCCAACATCTGGAAGTCACTGGAGGTGGCCTATGTTCAGCAGTGGACGTCCTATGGCTGAAATGATGATGATGATGATCTTGTATTCTTTTATTGTGCCGATTAAACTATGCATTCATTCAGACAAATGTATGACACATTGAACAACGTCGTGTCAATAAAGCCTCTTATTCTTTATATACTATTATTATGTCTGCGACACGTGTCACTAGATATGTCGTGTGATGTCTGGCGTTGTTAGGCGACGCTATCCGACGTCCTATGAAATTTTATCTCACAACCTTTTGCTAAAAAAGACAAAGAGACGTGATTCCTAGCGACCGTGTCACGATTCCTTATAGTGACATACTTACATTACAAATTGGTTGACTTTTCTTTAGTCATGGATTAGCTGAACCTAATATTTTTTTGTTAAAGTTTAATTTTTAGCATAATTTTAACTTTACTGTCATAAAGATTGGTGATGCTTGGTATTTCACTAAGTGCAATGGCAGTCGCAGGGCCTAGCCCCCGATTAAGAACTTTTCAAAAACGAATTGACAACCGGTAAATCACATTACACTAATCTATACGTTACATATAAAACAAAGTCACACCATTTATAAGTCAAGAACGGCTGGGCCGATTTATATGATTTATGATTTTTTGGATTTGTCTTTGTCCCGAATAGCAGAATAACTATAAAAAACATCAAACAATTCAGGAAAATAAAACGAGGCGGTATGAAGTTCGCCGGGACAACTAGTGATAAATAGAATAGAAAAACGTTTATTTGGTACTAAACAATTTTAATAATTGACATTAAATCATCAAAATTTACTTAATGTAAATTGTGATCATAGTTAGTTAGTCTTTCAGCCGAAAATTTGCTATCGAATGGTTCTGAACTTCCGAATCACGGGTCCGCTTCGATAACGAACTTTTTTAAATTGGTTCACGACTGGTTGTGACTTGTTGTCTGGTACCTACATCGTAATACAATCAAATTAATCCCTTACACACAAATAAATTATTATTCTATTCTATTCTACACAATAAGATTGTTCTAATTCGTGCCCTAAGGTGCCTTTCCCCTGCCGGAGGTTTGCGATCATCATGCCAATAAGTGCTAAGTCCGAAACATTGTCTAAGATTTTTGAGCCAAGAGATTTTACGTTTGCCTGAATTTCGGTGTCCATGAATCTTTCCCTAGATGATCAGTTGGAGAAATTCATATTTGTTGTTCGCATTATGTGGCCAAGATTTATGTGTGGATGGTATATGAATCCGACTCGCATTTAGCTGGTTTTTACTCATTCCCTGCCTACAACACGTTAACTTCTGAAACACGAATCGAGCGATACATCCAATGATCCCCGATATAGGTCCAATTATCGGCTTTTGGCCGCAATAAGTTAGTGAAACCGCAGGGACATTACGGTTGTAATTTTGGTGAAAGCTGGCGGTTTTTTTATTACCGCAATCCCACGGCGGCTTTTGCTTTTTACGCATTTAAGCTAAAGCTCTACTGGATATCGCGTTCGATTAAAAAGGTCATAAATCAATTGTAATGTGTATTTAATACCTGTACAAAAATACTTACTTTACAACTTTCTGCAACAGTAGAATTCGATCATGATCATTTTATATTAAAATAGCTGGCCCGGCAAACTTCGTACCGCCTCTTTACACGTTTTTTTTGGGAATTTTTCTGTTTTTTATAGTTATTCTGCTATTCGGGGCGGAGACAAATTCAACAAACCAAAGATCATAAAAATCGGTCCAGCCGTTCTCGACTTATAAATGGTGTAACTAACCCGACTTTTTTATATATAGATCAACAAATATGCGTCAGACGATTTTACTGTCTCAAAGTAAGGATTCAACATTCTTGTGTAACGAGGTACCAGACACTATATTATGTCAGACACGTCTTCTAGGACACCCAGACCAATTTAAATGTTCATTTTCTTAGTTCACGCAAACCGGGAATCGAACACGGGACGTAATTATTTCTAAAACTCTTTGGTATTTTTAATAGATTGGTTAACCTAACTTTATGATTAAAAACAAGGAAGATTTCAAATTGAAAAAATTGTAAAAGAGTAAGAAGTCTAATGACTCAATTAGATAATCAACAATGTGAAATCTATTTCAAAAATCAGTAAATTGATTCATTTTTCTAGTATTAATATTGACTAATAATTGAATAAAGAATGAACAAACATGGCACTCTTCAATACACAATTAGGCTGAATACCAAAATGGTGATCAGAATTATTCATTCTGACATCTGTTGAATACGAATTGAATCAAATGAGGTTGTAAAACGAAAATGATTTCATGGCTCAACCCTCTGAAATCTGAAAAGCGCCATCTGCCGTCAACAAAACAAACTTGCAACTTTTACCCCTCGTATCCAAACACGTTCTTGAAGGAAAAGTAAGGGCTGAACTTGTCAGTCTGTATTATTTGGGAAAATTTAGACAGATGGCGTTTTAGCGACACAGGAAAATATTTTATTAAAGTTAGTCAGTGGGTCGGAAATTCTATGAGATCTTGAAGCCTCCTTTAAACTGGCCTGATTATTCGTACTATCATAGTACAAAAAAGCATGCCTGCTTTCAGAATTAATAAGGGGGCTGATCTTGTTATAATATCATGACATTTTAGACAGCATTTACCACAAGCAATTCCGTGCTTTGGTCTCTGATATAAATCGCTTGATAAATCAGACTCAGCAGCTTGATTACATCACATAGGGCCGTAGGCTCACTGCTTAACGCCTCAGGACGGGTCACATTCCGCTTGGCGGCTGTAGTAGTACGTTACGTACGCTATACAATAGTCACGGTAAGGACAGTAACCTGCCATTTAGACACCCCTCCACCAATCTACGATGGGCCCGCGTAATGGAGTATGGCCCAAACATGGAAATGTTGAGGTAAAGGCCTGTGCCCAGCAGAGGACTGCATATAACATGGAGACGACTTGAAAAAAAAAACTGATTTTTTCTTTAAAAAAGAGCTACACGTTGTTACTTAATTGTGCTTTTAAGCACAATCTTAATCTTATTCTAAAAAGGTTTGTATTATTGGATAATTGTTACTCATTCAACCTTTAACGGCTGAGCGGAATTAGTTAAAGCTTGATACACCTATAAATTAATAATTTAAACTTAATACAAAGAATCAGTCCTGATTCCCGTTTATCCCATTTTATTCCTGTTAGACGATAATTCTATCCACTTTCACTTAATCCTAAAGACTAGCTTCTGTGCGCGAAATAATTGTTCGCGAACTTTTTGTAACTTTTAAAATCAATAGCATTGTGTTATGCCTAGAAATGTAATTTTCGTTTTAATTAGAAAAATAAGGCAAAACGTGAGTGAAATTTTCGTTTAAGACGAGTAATAAACTAAACCTATTCTAATTAAGTAACAGATGTAACGAACTCGTTGATCGTAAAAATGGGCTAAACGCGAAATTAAGATTCTCGGTAACAACACGTAAACACTGAACTTAAGAAAAAGTATTCATCTAAGTAAAAAAAATATACAGGCATGTATTTACAAACTCAGATGAATGTTCCTAAAATTTATTTGCCAACTTGCGCCCTTAAAAGATTTTCTTCGTTAACAGAAACGAATATAAACTATAATATAAAATCATTTTACGGCCCGGCATATTTATAGTCACGAAAATTAATATTGCATACTTGAAAATTTTTATTTTTTCATTTATTTCACAAACATATAAAAAAATTACAAAAGCTGGAGATATAGCTATACAGGGTGGCCAGAAAAGTGATGTCCTAAATTTTTTTAGGTGCCTCGTATTGAGAGGTTTCTGAATCACCCCAATATATGTTCTACGATTTGTTGTAGTTTTTGAGTTATGATTTTTTTTAAACAGCCTATGAAGCCAATGAAGTACTACATTTTTATTATTATTATGAAAGCTTAGAGTCTAGCGCATTCAAAAAACAAAGAAATCTACTTTTTTTTTTAAATTTTTCAAACTCTGGTTGCAAAAATTCATAAAACAATCGTAACTCGAAAACTACAAAACTCGTTGAATTAAAATACAGTGAAAGTTTGAATTAAAGAACGTGTAGCTCCAAATACGCAAGTAGGTAAATACAACAACTTTCTCTATGGGACCAACGTCAAAAAATTTAATGATTCATAAAAATGTTATCACGTCAACGTGACCAAGAAGTTAGTATGGGACATCTTTTTTTTTCATATTTTTTTTTTTGTTCTAGAGAGAAAAAAAAATGCTCCATGTGCGCACTAGAATCAGCCTCTAAGAGGTTTTGCGTATTTTGGCATAACACTTTGTATTCCTTTGTTCTAAGTTTATAAAGTTTCCCTTTCCTAAATTAATATAAGGTAACAAAACGACAAGCGATTCCTTTGGTCCCCACTAATTTGGGGTAAAAATATCCGAAGAAAACAGAGAAAAGGGGGAATACCCGCCCCAGGGACTAAGACGAACAGGGTTGAATATAAAAACCGCTATGAGTGCAAAAATCCCACTCCTTTGCGGCAATCTTGGGAAAATTTGCTTACCCTGACTTTTACACGAAGGTTTTTCTGACAAAGACTTTTTGTTTTGAACAACTTTCACGTAATTCGTCAAAGATGCAAACAAGTTAAATTAACTTCGAGTGTAATGGAAAAGAATAATTTTTGTTGTTGTTTGTGTTGTTCTGACATATTTTCTGTTACTTTAGTTTTCGAGTTCGCATGTTACAAGGTCATTTCTTTTTGCTTCAATTTCTACATAATATAGACTCGTTTTAAAGGGAACGTGCACGGTTCAACTTGTAAGGCGATGAGTGAATGTTTTCAGGGTTTCGTACCTCAGTAGGTAAAAAATAATCCTTTAAGCATAACCTCGTTGTTAGAAAAGCGTGGATGTATCAAGTTGTAATTATTATAAAAACTTAGGTCTGCTATTCTTTGAAAGTAAACGCAATCAAAAGATACGGCTGTTTACTTTTGACACTCAAATTAAAATCAAAACTTTTAAGATACTCCGACCTAGAATCATGAAAAGACTTCGACTTTTTTGTATGGAGCCTATTTAAGGTTACTTGCAACTTGAGGTATGCCACCTCAAGTTGCAAGTAACCTTAAATATTACCTCAATAATCTTTGACTTCCGCACTTAGAGACGTCAATTAAAAGTAAAGTATTGATTATCATTATTTTTGTTTTTTTGATTATATTGTATCGTTTTTAGTATCACAGAATTTTATTAAGTAATCATTCAAGTGACGTCTCTGAGTGCGGCAGTGAGACTCGATTACCGTTATGGACAAACTATTCACTTCTGATCTACAAATTTATACGGAACCCTCAGTAGGCGACTCCGACTCGTACTTGCCGAGTTTTATTAAAGTTTTACTTTGTTATAAATTTACAATTTAGTGTACACCCTTTGGATATTATTTAAGTCCAATAACTTTTGTGGCAGGGTAAAAAAGTAAAATTGGGACGTGTAAAATTCCTGAATTTTGGCCTATTTGCAGAAATAGATTGGTTTTATACATTTATGACCGTTTCTTGTATAACTGATTTTTTAATATTTCAGCCATTCTGTTATTAAGCCAATGTATCACTTGCTTGTTAGTATGTTTATAACATATTATAGTGGCCTTAGTAATAGTAAATACCCTTCAATATAAATATTTGAATGCCAATATAGAAAGTAATGCACATACACACAATAAATTATTATCTTTGTGGCTGTATTATACTTCTGAAATGTTACTTCCATTGTCTTAAACATTTCCTCGACCTTAATTTGAAAACAGATAAAATTTTGACGTATTATACCACATCTGTCAGGTTATTCTCGTACTTGACACTGCACCTTACTCAAACTCCTTCAAATCTCAAGCCACGACGGGACCTTAGGGAATCCTCGAACAACTTACATTTTAATACGTATACTAGTATGATAAAAGGGTTGTTTGCTAGTTGCTTTTGGACTAGTTTTTAGGGTTCCGTAGTCAAAATGGAATTTTTATAGTAGTCTGTCTGTCTGTCCGCGGCTTAGCTTAGATAATCTTAGTATCAGAAAGCCTGACACGCACTTAAGCTGTTTTGAAATGGGTTTTTTTTTGTTGGTAGATAATATTCTAAATATGTAGAAAAATTATATATTTCTAATTTTAAAGTTTATTTGCTTTAAAATAACGTTTAATTATGCGTTTTTAAAAGCTTATTATTCTTCTTTATTATTTTAAATAAATGTTATTAAATATGTCGGGTCTTTAAGGTATAACAATAATCTATCTATACATATGATTAAAATGTAAAAAATAGTTTTCTGTACAGAAAAAATCAATAGTAGGTTAGTATCAAAGTTTTCAAAAGGACCGCATTGTACAACACATCACAATAGTAAAAAAAAATCGTGTATAAAAAAGTAAGGTTATTGTGAAATAGAAAAGTCTCACAAGTCAGTACTTTTGAAAGTTAGTTTTTGATCAGCAACTTATGATTCTGACTGTAGGTAAACTCCAACAAAAAATTGTTTCCATATATTGTTTTCACAATCACACCAATTATCTATTCTCAAACTAAGCAAAGCTTGTACTATGGCGACTAGATAACGGATAACATACTTAAATACTTTTATAAACATCCATGACTGAGGTAAAAAGGCTCGTGCTCATCACACAAACATTTGTCCCTTGCGGGATCCGATGGCGCAACCGCTGGTTTTTTAGTCCTGAGCGCGAACCACTACACCAGACGGTCGTCAACATCTTGTAAATTTGCAAACGATTTACTATGAATGTATCGCTGAATATGTAGTATGTAGCTACTAGAGCTTTACAGATAACATGCAAGAGCTGAAACCTAATACAATTTCCAGTTAATTTACGAACTTTCGTCCGTTGCCAAGCAAAATTAAGTAAAGCTACTGTAAAGTTTTAAAAAGGAGGACATCCTTTTAAATGCTGCAAACTCAGATCAAGCTAATTAGGCAACTCCAACAGAAAGATAAAGCAAATAAATGAAAAACTCTCAAAGTTTATTAAACACATTTTTATCGATAAAAAATAGCTACTGAACTTTTTGTACACAATTTGTTTCCTATAGTTTCTTGTAAAAAGTAATGGATGCTTGAATTTTAGGTAGTACAATATTCGGCATGATATCAATTATTAAACAGCCCAATTGGTGTAGTGGTAGGGTAATTTGCCTTGAACGCAAAGGTTAGTTTGCGTTAATTCAGAGAACGTTTTTATATAGATAATTTTATCTTTTGCTCGATTGATGGTTGCTTGTGAGTCATCTATTTATTTATTTGATTTATAGATACGATAATGTTAACGTCAAAGTTTTCAAACTGTGGATTTTACAGTCTGGTAGTACCTAATCCGGTCGACAAATCTTTTCCAAATAGACTGTCATTTCAGCATAAGTGAACTTAATCCTAAGCAATCTACTTAAACAGTATTAGACTAAACTAAATAGTTGGTAGTTTATATGACATTGGCAGAGACAAAAATGGTTTAGACGAGTACTAGTTAGCACTAATCAATAGACCCACGTAGTAAACGGTGGTGCGCAAGTTTAGCTTAATGATATAAAACATCCTTGTTACTGTCAAATAGGGCTTGATGTTATTAGGACAGCTTTTTAAAAATAATTTTTATTTTTATTTATTAAATTAATAAAACTTTTTGTAAATACTAAATGAATTTTAGAGCGAAAACTATGAAACTGCTGTTTAAACTTAAATACCGTGTTCTCCATAAGTTTCCGTGTTCTTAAAGCAAAGTAAAAGGCAATAGTGGTATTGTTTAATAATTCAAAGTTAGAAGCTGCAAAACTGAGCGTACGCCTATACCGCATACTGTTACGTAACTTTAGTAAGTAAGGGTCAAACCTCATTTGGTTGCTTGAGATCTATTATATTTTTATTTAGAATAAGTCATAAATCAAATCTGGTGCAGTATTTCCTAGTCTCTCATAAAAAAAACACAATAAGTTATTTTTACAAGTAATGCTTAAGAAATTCGATTCACTTTAAATTATATTGTAAATTAAATAAATCATTAACACAGAGGAACCACAACTGAATATAAGAAGGTAATAATCGTTTCTACGAACAATGATTATGGCGGACAATGATGCTTTGTATATCGCACATAATTTGTTTTCTTAAAGTATTTTCTATAACTTTGGTTAAATTTTAAATCTTATTCTGTAAACATATATTTTCAGACGTTTTTCTGTCTCCAAATTTGACAATCGACAAAAAGTGTTTAACTTGCTCAGTGTCGTAGAAATGAAAGTCATATAGAAAAAATTTATATATAGCTTTTGGTATCTTAATAATATTCATTCAAAATTTGCTAATTTTCCGGGCAGCTTTTTAAATGTTTTATAAACATTTAAAAATAATGAAATCAATCCAGCTATTCTCGGTGAAGTGAAGTGATAAGCTTAAAAACGAACATCATATAAATTGTATTATTATGAATTCAGGACTCAGGAAAATGGAATTGAATTGCAACTACATACAATGATAGATACTCATTGGAACAATAACTATGCTAAGATAGTACTTGAAAAAAAAAAACACCGATTCAGATAGGAATTCCTTCCCATAAAATCGTGTTAGGTATATCATCTTAGATATATCTAGCATGTAATTATTGAAAACAAAATTTAAAACATTTTTTGCTGGTGATAAGAAGTAACAACTCAATTACCTACCTTTGTCAGCCTTTATTATTATATAGAAGATACAGTTATACAGAGTGTAACGAAAAGGTGAAATAAAACTTTAAGGGGTTATTCTATGGCTAAATTACATCAACTTTTTCTATGGGACCAACATCGAAATCGCAAAAAAAAAAACACTTTCCTATACTAAAACGCGACCAGCTGGCATCAGTTTGTATGGAAACGTAAATTTTTTTTTTGAGATTTTGATGTTGGTCCCATAGAAAAAGTTGATGTAATTTAGCCGTAGAATAACCCCTTCAAGTTTTATTTCACCTTTTCGTTACACACTGTAGATGTAAGTGCGAGTTATAAGACTTATGTGTAAGCTGGGTTCATGCGCACTTGTGGTTAAATACTACCATCCCATCAGGAACCTCGTATATTGGTACCATTAGATCATAATAAACGTTGTAGTGAGGTTGAACCGTAAAGCCCGCATATAAGATAACTTAACCTAACATGTATGCCTACCGCGCCTACCGCATGCCTAAAAAGTTGCGTAATTTAAGTCTGTTATTTGTTAGAATACCACTTTCAGTGCAATGCTCATGAAAAAAACTCCTGCGTAGGTATTTACGTACATACAGATATTATGCATAAATGCATAATGGTAAAAAATTGTTATTAGTTTGTTTTGAATTAGTGGTCAAAATATAATGTAATTTTTTTGTTCAAGATACCGGATTCCTAGTTTTATCATAGAATTTGTGGCAAAATGCTCAATGCTTACTGTACAAAGTGCTTCAAGATAACGATACGTTTATTGTAAGGTATTTTTTCATCACGAATTCATTTTTCTTCTCACCAATAGGTACCTCCATTTTTTAACAGAATCCATCCCAAATCCATCAGGAACTAAAAGTTATCCTAAGAAATGAAGGCAAGGCCGAACTTGCAATTTGATTTGAATTGGAATTTATTTGATTTTCACTCGAAAATAAACTTGGCAAATTGATTCGGCTGCCGACCCAGTCCCGTCACGTACGCGGGTTTACGGTGTTTTTTTTAGCATCGATCGGACATTCACTCACTCTTGACTTTTCCGGGATTTTGGGTTCCTTCGGTCTGTGGCACGACACGAAATTGTACTATGTCACGGACATAGACTACAATTTTAGGAGCACAATTTAGAGTATTACTCTAATAGTCAAAATTCTGGTTGAGTTTTTTTTTTTTGAGTTAACACGAGAAGAATCCAAAGAAGTATGGCTTGATTTTGCCATTGATTTGGTACTATTAAGTTTTAACAATCCACTTAAAATATTTTGTCTCATACGTATTAAATCATACACTTCATAACCATGAATTGCAATTTGAAAGTTCCGGTATAGCATAAACTTATCTTAAAATAGAATATCCTTTAGAGTTATCTATAAAATTCCTTTGTCTGAAATGTAAATAATGACCTTTTCAAATCATCTTCAGAAACTCGAGTCTTCCATTTGCGTATCATAAATCTAGTTACAAAAATCCGCCGAATTAGCCGAAGAATACAATTAAACTTTGTTAATTACAAAAGAGATTGAAGAATATGAAAGCTTTCTTACCTAAAGCACGGTGACGTAACTCCTGAAGAATTTGTGTAGGCACTTTACAATTTCCTCCAGATGCCTAACTTAAAAATAATTCTGAAGATCATCTATTACTTTGGAGTTTATAATATTCAATCTATTATTTAATTGCTATTTGAAGGCTTATTTTATCACTGTCTCGTTAAATTGGAGTAAATTTTTATTTATCTATACGTGCTAAGAACCCAGCCAAGTATGTGATTGATTCGTGTGAATTAATAATAATAAACCTCTTTTGGCAGTCAAGGATAATTGTCATAACTAAAAGTACTCAAGTGACAACGTCAGTTATGACTCTGGATTACTAACCAGACGGTTACAGGTTCATGTTCCGAAAGGGGCAAATGTGTTTGTGATGACCATCATGTGTACCTAAGTTACAGATGTTTATGAATATATTTAAGTATGTTTATCCGTTATCTAGTCGCCTTAGTACGAACTTAGCTTAGTTTGAGGCTAGACATAGTTACAATGTGATTGTCAGAAGAATTTAGCATCAGTGATTGACGTTTTTGCGTCAGCATCGTTGCTACGTTCCGGTTTTTGAGATTTTCTCCATTCAATTGTTAACATAAGCGACCGGTTATTTGATCCAGTGTTAGCTACTTTTTTGATACTGCTTTTTGACTAAAGAAATGCTGATTGCCGATGCCAGCTGGTTAGTTGCTGCGATTGCCTTCCAAATGTTCCACTTAGTCGCCGATTTACCAGTAGCTTGTGTGCTTAAGATAAACTATGCGAAATATAGTGGAAGTATGATATGAGTATAATTATGGTTTCTTCATAATGTACCTAGTATGTAAAAGTTTTTAGGTTCTGAATTTGTTTCGACCATATACAGGGTGTAACGAAAAGGTGAAATAAAACTTTAAGGGGTTATTCTACGGCTAAATTACATCAACTTTTTCTACATCCAACTTTTCCAACATCAAAATCTCAAAAAAAAAATTGACGTTTCCATACAAACTGATGCCAGCTGGTCGCGTTTTAATATGGGAAAGTGTTTTTTTTTTGCGATTTCGATGTTGGTCCCATAGAAAAAGTTGATGTAATTTAGCCGTAGAATAACCCCTTAAAGTTTGATTTCACCTTTTCGTTACACCCTGTATTTATGACGCCGCGGTACGTAAGTAAACAGCAGGTTTTTTTATAAACAAAACTACCGAGGAAGGATTATTTTAAATGCAATTTCAATTTTAATGTACGACGCATTCTGTATAAGGTATATATGCACTTTTTATAGTCAAAAGTTTTCAGTTGGCCAAGAAATTATACTTATAGAGTCAAATTGCCCTTAAAACTAATATTTATTCTACAAAATGACCTAAGTTAGAAAACGTTTCACTTAATAATTTCTTGAATACCGTGCTCTTTAACAGCTAAAATAAATAAAAGATAGCATCTAACTTTAATTTGTGACAGACCTACATAGATAGAATCTACTAAATTGGATTTTAGTTCCAGTAACCTAAAGAAACGAGTCATGACTTACTTGCAGGTTTCGTTTAATATTCCATCTCGGTCCGCGTCGATAAAAATATCATGAAAAGAAACTCCGTGTAACGCACTCTGGTTTTCAATTCGGTTTTTACGAATATTTGTCGGTTCGTTTCGCGAACGGTCTTACTTTGAAAGTGAGCGCGTAGACATTGTGGTAAAAATATTTGAGGACTTTTTTTTTGTTTTGCTTAATCGTATTCATCAAATTCAAGTGTATTAGACTAGGGTAAACTATAGAGTATGACGCAAAAAATACATTTATCTAACAGAATTTAAAGTAATTTCGTTAATTATTAATTTATAGTAAGTAAAATAAGTAAGTAAGTTCTTTATTGTGTATAGAAAACAAGGTTACAAAAAGATCTTAGAATAATTACAAAGAGTATCACTTGATCCTACCCTTTCAGGCATATACACAAGTGTTTTTTAAAATATTTTACTTATAATCTAAATATTCCTGTATACTATAGAAACATTTTTTCACTAACCATTCCTTAACAGTAGCTTTAAATCTTGAAAAGTTAAGGTCCTTAAAATCATTTGGTAATTTATTATATATTTGTATACATATAACAAAATAATTTCTCGATACAAGTGATAATGTTGTCATTAGCCTCACAAGTTTATTTTTATATACAGCGCGAAGATTATGCCTCGATATTTGACATTTATGAACAAACAAATTTTGGTGTTGATAGACAAATAAACAACAATCAAAAATGTAAAGACAAGGCAATGTTAGTAGTTTATATGTTCTAAAGTAAGGACGGCAAGAGACAATTTGTTTTAGTCCAAAAATGTCTCGAAAACATTTTTTTTGTAAAATAAATGCCTTATTTTTATGTACAGAATTACCCCAGATTAAAGCTCCATAACGCAAAAATGAATTTACATATCCGTTGTATGCAGTGATAGCAGCCTCTTGTGACACGATCTGACTAATTCGACGAAGTGCAAAAACAAATTTATTTAATTTTGAACAGATTTCAGATACATGTTGCTTCCAGTCACAGAAACTATCTATAGTTATGCCTAAAAATTTTGTATACGAAACAGCTTCTGTAGTTTGTCCTTTATAATGTATTTTAGTACGAGAGCCCACGACCAAAATTTTTGTCTCATAGCAATACGGCCAAAACCGCATCAAATCGATAGATACGATTATCCTGAACTCGAAAATACCAATATCAGACATTTTCCGCGTAGCGTTTGATCTGACCGAATTTTCAAAATTGTCAAAGAATTTTACCGAACTGCATCATAGCAATATGTCTGATTTGCAGACTGTAGTTGAATGATAGTTCTGAGATACCGGAAACATATTTTTCAGACGTTAGTGGTGTAGCGCAAACCCGTAAAATCACTTAAAAAAATTAAAAATGAGACAAAAAAAATGTCTCATAGCAATACGTCTGAAAATCTTTTTTATTAGTAAATTTTGGTTATTTGATGCGAACAAAACAATTTTCAGACGGAAATGTGAACGCATTAAATTTTGAGACCGTTTTGAAAATGTTAACAAATTTTACCGATCGGTATCATAGAATTATGTCTGAAAATTGTTGGACATGATAAAATAAGTTGTCCACATGTGCAAAAAATTTATATCAGACAAATTAAGTGTAGCACCTTCTCTATCAGACAACTTTTCGATACTCAGATATCATTTAAAAATCGTATTGAGGCATCTTGAATTTTCTGTTACAAACCAATGAATACGCTGAGGCTGTTGAAATTAAATACTGATTGATTTGATAGTTTTGGTTTTATTTAAAGCACACTTGAGTAACTTTTACAAAAGAAATAAGTAATGACATCTGTCATCTGTCAAAGTACATATAATAGACAAGGGAGATTCTTGAATATCTATGAAGGCTGTAAATTTAAAAAACAATTTAACAGAGGCGCCGGCCAGGCGACTCCGAAACGTTATTTTCGTTTTTGGGAGTATATGCTACACTTAGTGTCTGAAAACAGGTTTTTGGTAATCATGGCAGCAATACGAAAAGTTGAAAAAAAAATGTATCCGTATTGCTATGATACAGGTCGGCTAAATTTGTTGACATTTTCAAAAATGCGCTCAGGCTATATGCTACGCGCAAAATGTCTGAAAACAAACTTTTTCGTAATACAATTATAAAATCTATGTACATTTTCACTATCAGACGTATTGCTATAATACCGACTGTCTTTTTTTTTTGACACAGCAGAAATGGCCTCCCACGCAGTTGCTACACTTTTGACCGTTACTACACACCTAGTCGGGTTCAGAATCATACAATCTAACGATTTTATAGGGTTTTTGCCGTATTGCTATGAGACATGGTTTTGGTCGTGGGCTTTCGTACTATTAAAGATTTTGTTGTTTTCTTTTACAAGTGCCAAATTGAATGTATTTTGTTTTTTGTATATTTACTCTTAAATTATTTTTATCAAGCCACTCAATGACCTTAAGTAAAGCCATGTTTACAACATTTTCATAATACTTATGACTTATATTTCTATCACCCTTAATTACAACAGTAGTATCATTCATGACGTTGACGTTGACGTTATATCATCATTCAACAAGATACATTCATGAGGTATACTTCTGGGTAGGTCATTAATCTACAAAAGGGACAACAGTGGACCCAAAACGCTACCCTGAGGCACTCCAAATTTTTTTACTTCGAATGATGATTTATACCTCTCTAAGCACCCACTTTTAGGGCAATATCTTTGTGTAGCTACACATTGTTGCCTTTGGGACAAATAGCTTTCGATCCATGTGTAGCTTGGTCCACGAATACCATATTTAAAAAGTTTTGAAAGAAGCCTCTTGTGACACACAAAATCGAAAACCTTTGTCATATCGAGAAACAAAACAGTAACTGGAGATTATCATTGAGACAGTTAGTTATGGATCTTATTAATTTAAATTAAAAAATTATTAGCTAGTGATGTACTTTTGCTTTTACGAAATCCGTTCTGTTCCTCTTTTATTACATTATTGGTCTCTAGAAAACTATCTAATTTTGTAAACATGACCTTTTCCAGAATTTTTGAAAAAATTGGTACTAATGTGACTGGTCTATAATTTTTTAGTAACGATTTTACACCTTTTTTGTACAGCGGCTTAACAATAGATTTTTTCAAAATATCTGGAAATCTACCTTCTACTAAAAGCTTATTAATTACAAATGTCAATGACTTTGCTATAGTAAAAATACTCATCTTGATAATATCTGTGCGAATTTCATCATAGCCAACAGACATGGAATTCTGTAAGGAGTAAACTGTTTTTATTAATTCACTTTCTGTAACTGGATTTAGAAATATTGTACATTGCACAGATTCAATATTTTTAGTTACCAAGGGTGAATTTAAGGTTTCATGTCAATTTTCAGAAACGCTATCAATAAAGTATTTATTAAAAACTTCCGAGATAATTTGTGGATCCTTAATTTCATTATCAGGTTTACATATCTTCTGTATTGAACATAGTTTATCAAGATTCTTAGTACCAGTATATCTATGAATAACATTCCATACAGCTTTACATTTGTTATCGAATTTATTAATATAGTTTAGATTATTACTTTTTTGGGAGAATTTAATACATTTTTTTAGTATAGAATTCCTTAGTATAGAATTTAGTATAGAATTTTTTAGTATATGTTTTATATACAATATTGTAGGTATTACGGTCTCTACGATTACACAAATATAGGGTACGCTTTCTATGACAGCTTTTCAAAATACCTTCTGTTAACCATCTTGAAGTTTCTTTTTAAATATTTTTTCACCTTTATTGTTGGGAAACACAAGTCGTAAAATAATTTATACAAACTATAAAACTCGTTAAATGATTCATTAGCATTGAGTCTATTATCATAAATTGTTGAAAATGACAGGCTTTTTATGTATTCAAGAAACTTTTTTTGGTTTTCCCTGCAATAATCCCTTTGCAACTCATACCACCATTTTCTAACAGGTGTCTTTCTTTCTTTGACCGAAATTTTCAAAACTTGTCCTCTATGATCTGATAGACCCAATTCATGGACACTGGATATACATTTTTTTATATTAGTTGCTATTTCATCGATGCATGTTTTGGAATTGTTTGTAATTCTGGTTGGTTCGTTTATCTTCATTTTCAAATTACAGTTTTCTAGGAGATATTGAAGTTCCAGTGATATATTAGTATCTACCAGAGTATTAACATTCCAATCGCCACAAATCACAATTTTTTTCCGTTTCTTCTTGCACAGTTCTTGCAGCAAATCTGATTGCTTTTGAAAAAATAAAGATCGTAGTCGAGTCGTAGATGATGGTGTTTTGTGATTATATATACAGATCACAATTATACCATGTGAAGTTAACTCCAATCCACAACATTCAAAAACAAACTTTATAGAAAGGTCTTCTAGATGCTCTATTACTTTTTATTCTAAATTTTTTTTTCACCAAAATAGCAACTCCTCCACTTTTTGAGCGTTTTCTGGAATTCCATGGCGCTATTGTGTAGTCATTTAATCGTAGATTTGTCTCTGATCCCGATTCCAAGTTTGTTTCACATAGACAAACGACATCTATTGTTAGTTTCTCCTGTTTCTCTAACTGAATAATTTCACATTGCAATATATCCTGTTTATTTAATGCTCCACTAATATTTTGGTGTAATAATCCAACAAAAGTGGTCTCGTAATTATTATTTTTACATTGTTGCTGTAATTGTACTTGTGATATATTAGTTTTTTTCCTAAATCATTCAAGAAAAAAATAACTTTTTATGTCGATTCCAGTATTAATTATGTTTTCAACATTTAATAATATCGTTCTCATTCCAGCCTTGTTCAGTTTTCCTGTTGCAGCTAAAAACATCTTGTAAGTCAAATTCTGATTAGAATCAATTAGGTACATGTGTTGATGTTCGTTAACATCATTGTATAGTGCTCTGTTGAAAACTTCCACTTTGTAATTAAATATAGAAGCACCGCAAATATACGTTGGGGGAACCACAATGATGTTGGTATTTATAAATGGTTCTAGAGCTTTTCTTATTTGTTTCACCAAGTTATAATAATTTTTTTGCTGGTTAAAATCGCTTTCTCCAAGCATTATAACGCAGTAGTCTCTGGAGTCGAAATCTTTTATTTTTGAATGCAGTCCATCCAGTAGTTGCATAGCATCTGCCCCATTTTTTATATAATGACAATAATCATATCTACGGCCAAGGTTTAAGTTATTTATAATGCCCGGAATATTATGTTTATTTGTACTTGATATATATAGATAGATATACTGCCTATGAAGAGAGTTTCTTTTATACTAGGCATTTTGCAACTTTTTAATTCTTTTTGTAATGAATCCATTGATTTACTAATTCTCCTCATTTCTACTTGAGCGCTTGTAATTTCATTTTTTAATTTAGTAAACTGTACCTGCAATTTATCGAGATTTGATGGAATCAATTGCACTATAATATATATTTAGCTTCTTTTAACTACCTAGTAAGAAAACACAATAGAAAATCTACTGGTAACCCCCATGGCATTCAAGGTATTATGCAGTTTGTAAAATATATATAATTATATTTGACAACCAACCAACTTCAATTCAACTCCGATACTCCAAAACTTTGACTATAAACCATTTTAATAACAAGGTGAATGTACTTAAAAACAAATAAATATTTTATAAGCTCTAAATATATTCCTATGGCAGTTTCATATCTCTCACATTAACTTAAATTATCGTGGATACATTCGTCTGAGTTTCCTTCAGGTGACCAGGTGGTTCAGTGATGGTAATTCTCATAAAAAACTCACCTCAGCTATAAAAAGAGATTTCCTCCTGAGTGCTATCTAAATGTATATGCAGAGTCCCGTAGTTTGGAAGAAAACTCATCATTAGCCCCTACCACTATAGGTTTCAACTTTTGTTTCCGAATAGGGTACTTCCTAGTGTAAAACCTTCCCAGTTCTTATTAGCATTAAAATTATTTACATCATCTCGTCAAATAAAAATGATTTATTCCTCTTAAATTAGAGTAACTACGATTTTTTACTTACGATTACACTTAAATTGTGCAATTATTTAGCTAAGAGCAATACATTTTCAGCATGTAGTAACAATTTTAAAAGCGTTTTATTAAAAAGTTTCGAATTGAACGTTAGCTAAATAGTTTTCCTAATTTTAAATGCTTTTCATGTATTGTTTGTCCATTAGTACCATCAGATAAAATAAACGACTGAGTAAATACTGTGCTACTGTAAATAAAAACGTTAAGAGTTATTGCTAAAAATATAGTAAAATTTTTATAATAAATTATGATTTCTTCAAACTGACCGCTTGACTGAGCAAAACGCACAGCTCTAATTGCTGAAGCCAGTTACATGAATAGTGTTTTCCTTAGTTCCCTAGACTCCCTTGCATCAAGCAAGGGCTAAGATGATTTTTTAATTCCAAAGGTATCTTTATTCCAACAAACTAGAGCCGCCAGCTCGGTGGGTTAAAACAGGCGGTTTGAGAACGTTGTAAGCTGAATCAACTTTAGCAAAAGCACTAGAGCTAACTGCGTGAGAGAAGCGCAAGGCACGCCGGCAAGTCGCCAGGAAGCCGGCATTATACATTTGTTTCAAAATATTCTGGGACCGACCTAGCTCCAGGCCGGCGGATTTCGTGTAAAGAAACGTTTATGGCGGTTTCACACTGCGTCTGATTCGGACCCGAGAAACGAAGGTCCGAAGCATGTAAAGGTTCTCAGACTCGGGTCGGACATAGTGCGTAAACGGTCTAAGAGCGTTCATCAAAATAGTAGGTACAACGTCTACTTCAGATCTACAATTCTCGTAATTTAAAATTTTAAGGACAAACTCGAATAAAATCCCTAATAAATTATTGTTTACATCCTCTTACAAGCATTGTACATTTAACTTTCGCCTTTGCAGTATAAATTTAGTCTTAAACATAAAAGCACTTTTAACTTTGAAACTCTTTTGCCATATAAATAGAGATGTAACTCTTACTTTACACTAATTTACTTTACCTCCTAATATATCTTAAACGCAGCGAAACGCTAGCAATTTTTAAAAATAGATTTAAAAACTTGAACCTTTAATCAGAATAGCATTCTAAGATTGAGTTCATTAAACGATTAGCCAGTTAAGAATTTCCTGGAAATCTCCGATTTGTGCTCATGAAATATAATTATCCTTGAAAAGGGTAATTAAAATATGATTATGCGCATATTAACGTGTCAAAGACAGTTTTGATGAGGAGACATATTAAAAGTTAATTAATAAGTGAGCTGAAATAACCAGCAATATCATGCACCACAGGTCTTTAGATTGAAAGAAAAGTACTTAATAATTACGAGATTTTGGTGCAGAACAGATGTAATTTTAAAAGTATTAATATTATAGTTAGCACTGTTAAAATAAATATACTAGGTATATGTATATTTTTATTTTACGATGTGTTATTTCAAGAAATTTTCAGAATATTCTTACCATTGTTCCAATCTTACGATGTGCTTGTTGCTAGAAGCCTAGTTTCCTAAAAAAATCTAATTAGACCGTCAATTGGATTAGCAGAAAATATTGGACACGTAATTCTTATTTTGTCAATCGAACAAAAAAAATGAAGATATAATAAAGCCTGTTAAAGTTTTACGTGACTTCATTCCGTGCGACACTTTTTAACACGGCGTGACGTCACGTGCTCCCATTCCCAAACTTTGATGCCCTTTATCTTCGTAATTTTTCGTTCGATTGACAAAAGACAAAATAATATGGTGTCCAATATTTTTTGATAATCTAACTGACGGACTAAACAGAATAATATTTTTTTGACCCAGGAAACTAGCCTTAATAGGCTACGGATGTCAGATTAAGGATAAGCAGAAAAAGGAAGTTAATGCATTACATAGCTTTAAAAATAATGTGGAAATTGATACAACAAAAACACAGGGTGAATGGATATTTGAAGACCTTGAAATGATAACGGTTTACATTCCATTTGTGCACTATTACGAGAGTGTCCTGAGTTCCGATTGTAGGAATCGCCACGGGCCTGTAGCTTCGAATAGCCTCGTTAGAACTTCGTCGAGTGCTCGTTAACAAATTTGCATATGGAGGACATGACGAGAGCGTTTTGTGCTTGGGTATCAAAAATTTTGTATCACAGGTTCGTGGTCACCTGTACTTGGGGTGCGTGGTGAAATGTAAGAACAGATATTTGTTGTCGATTATCTGTGAATTAAGTTAAAACGAGAGTAGCTACTTTAACTCTAGTTTTATAATAATTATGTTTTAAAGATTTTTCTTGATAAATTAAAGAGTCAAATCCAATCGATTAACCAGTATTCTTTAATCAGACAGTTTTACCGTTACTATGGTAGTGCATCGTTTGTTGAAAGTTTTACTTCCTAATTTTCAATTCTCATCTGCACTGAAGTTATTTTGGTTGTGGCCACACACAATTTAAGGATTTATGACTTTTAAGTTAGGTCTAAGCAATGCTATGGTGGTAGGTATGCAGCAGTAGGAATATTTTGAAAGTAGCTAAATTTATTTAACAGTACGAGCTAACCAAATTAAAAATCCAATATCTTACTGTGCTGTTAGAATATAGTAATAACAAAAACAATCTAAAGGTAGAGCAAATTACACTGGCACGGCCGTAACATTACAATTACTCTTACAAATCCATATTTATAGTACTTGCTTTCTGTTTTTCTGTAATTATAACACATTATGAAAATTTGTAATTCCACAGTCATCTAAAAAAACTTTTATCCTCTGCTTCAGAAAACCATTAACCACTTTAAATTCACTTTGTCGTTCAGAAACTCTAACAAAGTCGACGTCTGTCAACCGTGCACGCCCATCGATCATCATGTCGACGCCGTTGGGTTAAGGGACCGTTTCAATAAACACTGTAGATAGCAGCAATTCAAAGGTTTTTGGCAACCACTTAGCACTGTCAAACAATATTGTCACATGTGGTCAAGTGGAGCCAGTAAATGAAGTCTTGGCATCTTCAGGTAGCCTCAACGAGCCATGATGTAGTCTGAAAGTCTGGTCTATAGCTCTTATATTGATAATATTTAAATCCATAATAATAAATCTCAATTCGCCGTTACTTCTACTTGTAGTAAGTATATGTTACTTTACTTAGTATAATATAATAGTTAGTTAAGTAAAAGTATTTGATAACTTATTCCTATTTAATCCTAAGTCACCGCCGTATCTACAGGAGCGCTTCAATTTTTTGCAACCTGCCCTAGGTCACGAATTGCGGTCTTCCAATAAACTTCGCCTCGATTTTCCACTCCATTCTTCTCAAACCTATTCCCAGTCCTTCACTGTACAATCCATCCGCCTATGGAACTCCTTGCCATTGTCTATTCGAGAATCTGAATCGCTTCACAGTTTCAAAACTCGACTTAAAACCTATCTCCTTTCACTGTAGTTTTCTCCTGTCTATTTTTCTTCTACTTTATTTATTTAACCATTTTTCCTACATCTTGGTCACTCACTAGATTCTTTTTCATGTTAATAGGGTATTTATTTATTTACATGTATTTATTTTAAGTATGTATTCATATTATATCTGTATTATATAAGTATTTTACTATGTACATGTACTAGGTAGTATGTATTTTATTTTATTTGTTCTTATTTTATTTTATTTGTTTGTTTAATTAGTTTGTTAAATTTTTGGACTTTTATGTTTTGGAACTCTTCACCGCCTCCCTTCTCTCAATATTAATTCAACTTTCCTCTACCTGAAGGTTGTCTGGAAGAGATCGCTTCCAGCGATAAGACCGCCTAAATTGTGCTATTCACTAAGTATTTACTTTCTTGTGATTTGTTTGTTTTGTGTGGTGTACAATAAAGAGTATCTATCTATCTAACTTTTAACAAAGATCCCTTTATTTGGGATCTTTGTTATAAGTTATCATTTACTTTTACTTAATTATAACGAAAGCCAACGATATCTTCAGGGTTCTGAAAGTCCAAATATAAAAACAGAATCCCTATAGAATCACTCGTGTAGTGTGTCTATCTATCCGTCTGACACAACCAAGTTGCTTCGAATCTACTAGACAGATTAGTTTTAATTTTAGAGCACATTATGAATTTCCTAACCCATAGCCCAAACAAAGACTTGTAACGTAAATCATCAAATTTTGGACATAGGGTGCACTTATAGCGGGTAAAATAAGAAAAAAAAGTTTTTCAAACTGTACTGAGTGACATAACAAGAAGAAAGCTTGTTGTGAGAGTGTCGATTTTTTTAATTATTTGAAAGAAGTAAAAAACTGATTAAAAATTAAATGAATAATTACCATGCCCTATAATCTCAGAAAATACTGAGCCTAAAATGTTGACTATAGTGCAGACAATAACGCTATACATAAAGATTACAGAAAAACCTTGAAGTAAAGAAGTTCAACTCGCACTTTTACGGTTTTTCGTAATTTAAATGTTCTTAGTGACCTATTACCACTAATTACTAACCGCCTAAATCGGTCTGTTTTCAAGAAAATAATGCAATATACCGTGACTGTCAGCTGGGTAGTTTGGAACCGACCCTTAAGGAAAGGGTGTGTACCTGTATTTAGACGTCAATCTCTTTGGCGGAACTATGAAATATTGTGTTCAGGTAAAATAGTGCTAGTAGTAAATTCACTGCTTTGTGCACTATTTTTCATGTGTTTGAATTTTCAATTTCATAAAGATTAAAATTTCTTAAAATTTTATACTTACCTACTTTATTTTAATTTCAATAATAGTAAAAAAAACATTAACGATTTGGGCCCACAGACCTACTTCAATAATACATAATTAAAAAACCATTGACGATTTGAGCCCACAGACCTACCTACAGAGGGCTGTCGCCGAAGAGGTAGACCCAAGAAAAGATGGTGTGACGAGTAACTCGCAAACCAACTGTAGGTTTGCCTGCAGAGAGATTGGGAGACATTGGCGATAGATAGATTAAAGAGTCTGGGGGAGATCTTTGCCCAGCAGTGGGATTGAAAGGTTAAAAAAATATATTTAAAAAAAACAAATTTAATATGTAGTTGCTTAAACTTAATTGCGAAAAGTGTCAATAAATTAGTTCAGTAAATATGTCATAGATCCGAATAATACAAAGACGATAAAGGTTGTATTTTAGTAAATAAATATATATTTTTTTCCACAATTATAACAATAAGTTACATATCTAGACCCAAACTCAGCAAAGCTTGTACTATGGTGACTAGATAGTGAATAAACATACGTAAATAGTTTATTTATAAACATTCATGACTTAGGTACAAAATGTTCGTACTCAGCATACAAACATTTGCCTCTTGCATAAAAATTTTGCTTTAGTACGTATTAAAGAATATTCTTTTTTAACCAAAGTAGACTTAATTTTAATTATTCATCAGTTTTTCAACTCCCCTTAATAACTTTAACGTAGCAAAAGTTACCTACCTAAGTGGTTCCTGTCAGATCTTAAATGAGTCATTAAAACGCTTCCGATAATAAACACAACGGCACATGCAAATGGGGCCCATTAGATACTTACTTCACATCTGTAAATCCCTAACTCCATTAGCTAAAAGACTAGAATGGCTTCGCAATTTAAAAAGACATTAACTATAGTGACATCCTTTCTAGTTGCATTACAGCTGAATACCAAAACATTCCGCATAGCGGATCCAGGGCCCTATTGCGGATCGTATAAAATCCCACTTATAACAAAGAGTTAGTTCGTCTGAATCCGAGGAAAGAATAAATTACGCCCGAGTGAAAGACCAAGATGGTGCCTCGTAGAGGGACACCATGAATTTGAATTGAAATGAATTGAAATTGATGCACTCACCTTGTCTCTCCATGGTAAGGCCAAGAACTCTAAACAGTTTTTAGGCAGTGTTGATTATACTTATGTCATGCTCTACACAGAAAAAAAAAGTTTTTTTTTTAAAGTTTAAGTAATACTGTTTTAGAAGCCACAAAAGGCAAAAGTTTTGGTTCGTGAGTTAGGACAGTTAATAAAATAACTTTTCTAAATTAACGTGCTGAAAAACGCCTCTGGCAAAATTCATTGTCTGGTAGCTCATACTAAAAAACATTAAGGCAACGGTAAGGCAATTGACCTTGAGTATTTAGCGTTGACTAATGCGACTTCTATTACGTGCCTAAGATAAGACAAATGCTTCTCGCAGACTAAACATCCATCCGTTGCGCTCCTGTGCAAATAGATTATCATTGCGAGCAAAATATCAGCTTATGGAAAAGTTGGCGCTAAGAGTAAAATCCATTAAAATCCTTTTAATTCTTAATATGTTAACTATTTGAAAAAAAAAAACTTTATCCAAAAGGCATGAATGTTATAAATAACTAAACCAACTTTGAAGCTAAACAAAAAAGTCGTTTAAAATAATATAAATGTGTACAAGCTCGAAATATTTGCGGTACTTTGATTTTTTTAAATGTTTATAAGAAATAATACCTAGTATTTAGACACAACAGGAAAATCTTCAACATATAGGTTACATGATATATTAATTTCCACATCCTATGTCCAGTCTTTTCGCCAGAAAACTTGTCCAAAAACACCTATTTTACGTGTATTCTCCTTACCCGGCGCCTTAATCCATTACTTCAATACCCTTTACCATGCCTCTACGCTAAATGGATTGTTTTTATAGGGAGTTATAATTTTAACTAACTAAAACTCCACCACTTTGGGCAGCGTTGGATTTGGAATGAAATAAAAAAAGTACCCAAAATATACAAAGTATATAAAATCCCATAAACCTGTATAGAATGGTGACTCTAGTCACACGTCCGGCGAAAGAGGACAGCTGGAGCGTTCGAAAATAAGGAAAATGATAATTCAGATGTGGTATCTTATTTAAAGAGAGTTACCTACTTACTGTTCATCTACCAAAAATCCTTACCATGAACGGTAAACAGCACAAAAATAGTGTTTATTACGTCAAACTTTATAGGGCAAAAACAAAAAGGATTATACTGATAATAGATAGATAGATACTCTTTATTGTACACAAAAGAAACAAATCTAAAACTTATTTAAAGTTAATGTATTCCTTTTTCTGTGATTTGTTTCTTTTGTGTACAATAAAGAGTATCTATCTATCTATTTATCAATAATATCAGATAGAGGTCACGATTTCTTATAAATAATTTATTTAATTGTGTTTAGACTACGTTTGATTATCCATACACAGGTAAGCCTTTAACTTAAGTCTGCAAACTGACTTACTTCGTCAAATAGTACTGTTCCAACAAGCAAAAAAAAGCTGGCTACAGGTTCTTATAATTATGTGCTACTTAGAGTGTTTTAGAAACCAAATAATATACATAAAAACTCAATATTTAAAAATAACGAGACTGTAGTAACGAGATAGTAGAGTTAATTTTTAGTGACGGAGCTTTTTTCAATTCATAGATAGATAGATAGACTCTTTATTGTACACCAAACAAAACAAACAAATCTTATCTTATCTTTATAATTTAAGTTTTTTCAATATTTTTAACTACCTATATTTAATTTACTTCAGGGTTAAAAAAACAACTCAAAAAAATTGTTTACGTTGAATTATAGCTATCTATTCTACTTTATCATCAAACTTTGATACCCTTTGTAAGCTTAGGTACTTTTTGAATCCAAAATGATTTTAAAGATCCCTACAACTACTTACTTTATTTTCATACAACAGTGCTAAGAAAAGAACCACCCCGCATAAACTAGCTTTCAAATAAAATGAAATAAAACATTGAAATTTGTCGATTCATTTAAGAGTTACATACACTCAGACACACATAGAGACAGATGATACTGGGTTTAAACGTATACGAGTTAGATCCCATTCCATTCCATTCTGGTCTGAGATTAAAAAAGTATTTAATTTTGGAAGTGCATAACTTTATAAATATTATTACATAAACTTTAGCCGACCGCGTCTATTTTTGTATAGTATCTTTTTAATGTGTCAATGTTAGGTTTGACACTGGCAGCCTAGTGCCCTACTAAAGTATTTTTTCTTCAATACTAACATAAAATTGTGCCAATGAAATTGTACCTATCTTTATTACAAAGTTAAAAGTAAAACTATCACAGCTAGGTAGGCTTTACAAGTTTAGGAGAAGAAAATTACTTGGATAGTGTTGTTCATTATGTAGCAAATACCGTAATTGTGACGGGAAACTACGGAACCCTGAATTGCGCGTGGTCTGACAGCACTTAGCTAGTTTTGATAACTCATATGATCTCTTATCTTACTAAAAAACAACATTGCAGAAGTTTGCCGGAGGAGGAATCTTGGGAGTAATATTAGTTGCTAGCTACAAATAAAATGCTTTGTCATCGTCTTATTCTATTTACCTTGTTCAAACAATTAAAATTGTACCTAAATTAAAAGGCAGCACAACGCTCATTACCCTCTAAAATACGAATCCGAAATACAAACGCTTATCGCATCGCAGCGCTGAGCGCAGTCCGTGATAATCTGCGCAGCTGGCGCTTGCATTTAAATCCTGAAGTCTTCACAATTCACAGATAATGCACACAGTCTTGTAAATAGTTGAATTTGCATTTGACTAGTCCGTAAACCAGTTATCCTGGTCCGGAAATTCGAGGGGAATGGACCGCGGGGCTAATACATTCCCGCGCGGACACCAATTTTTCTGCACCATATATGCGGTTATAAATTGAATTTTCCTCGGGTGCTTTGTCATGTGGGTTGAGATATAGTTGTGGAAATTTTGGAAGTCACATTCCAAAGTTAGAATATTGGTAAAAGTGTCTCAATACATTTTGTAGAAACTACCTCATATCATACCTACAGGTAAATCAGATTAATTTTTCATGAAATTGCTAACAAAAAAATCTTTTTTTGTTTTAGAAATAGGGTTCCAGTTTAAGGGTTTTCTAGTTAAAACGAAACTTTTATAGTTTCGCCATGTCCGTCCGTCTGTCTGTCTGTCCACCGCTTAGCTCAGGGACACTAAGCACTAGAAAACCTAGGGTATATATATAGCACGCTGAGAAAGTGATAGAATAAAATCTTGAAAAATAATTATTTTAGTGTTCCTACCTCCCCTTCACGTAGAGTGAGAATGATTTTTCTATCTATCGCATGGTGTATGGTGTCTATAGATTGGTCGGTAAAAATATTGTGGGTGCATCCACCATTTTTCAATTCAGGAATTCGTTTGGTAATGTTATACTTTAAAGTGCAATTTATTTGTTTAATATAAACATAATGTCTTCTGCCAGCGAAATAGTTGTTTTAGGAAATGTATAAAAAAACACGACGATAGTATAAATAATTAAGTTAAAAGTAAAATTATTGCAGTTAAGTTGGTTTACCAAGTTACCGAGTTAATTTTTAAAATGTATTTGGAGAAGAAAACTATTAATGTAAATCAGGTAGCAAATACCGTATATTGTGAAAGCTACGGCACCTTACATTGCCCGTGATCCGACACGTACTTGGCCGGTTTTAAAAATTGAGTATCCTAAAATTTGTGTCATTTAATTCAATTGTAATCAGCTTGTTTTCTTTATCACAAAGTTTGAAATACATAGTTAATACGATCAAAAAGAAAACCAATTTAGTTCCAGGGTCTTAGCACCTCGTGAAGCACACGAAAGACGTTGACATGGACGCAATTATCTCTAGATACTGATGTTTCAGAGCGCTTGTGTTGTCAGGTGAGAATATTTGTATAACATTCGCGGGCGAAACATGCAACACTCATTTTGACTTGACGTTAAACATATTCAAGAAAACTAAAAAGATAATTCAGACTATAAATACTAGAATAATATAAAGACCGATTTAAAAATGGATTGAACTAATACTACATAGCACGGGTATTACTGAAACATATGCCTTATTATTTTATGTTTTATCGAGGTTTCAAATCCAGTTGCAACTTTGCAAGGACCATGGTTGTAATAAAAAAAAACAACATAGCTAACTTTTAAAAAACTACTGATTGCAATTTATGCCGATTAAAATGTCCTGGTGGTAGAGTGTTGGTCACTTAAAAGTTTATTAAATATGCGGCCTGTCTAAAAAAATAGAGCTGCCTAATAAACGAAGGGAGAAAATAAAAAAAGAATTCTTATTTAGTTCTTAAATAAACGCATCACAACGCTCATTTCTGCAGAATTACGTTACGTGCAACAAGAAAACACGTGCTTTGCAAAGTTGCGAACTAAAGTGTAAATAAATCTAAGAAACAGTGGTTTACACAAGTTTCGTACAAGAACTTTGTGTTTCAAGTTTTTCGTTGTTTACACGAGCAGAACGGGTTATAAAGTTAGGGCGTGGCTGATAAACACTATCCTCTTATTATTTAGCTGGCAGATTTAAGAAAAAAGTTTGCGTTTTTCAGGTTATAAAGCATGAGATGCATGAAACATGTAAACTAAGGAATAGCGCATGGGTGTAGGAAGAAAGGAATAACTGTATAATAATATACAATTGACTAGCTGTCCCAACAAACTTCGTACCGCCTCTGAATAATTTTTTTGCTGAATTTTTCCGATGTTTTAATTGTTATTCTATAATATGTTATAAAATCTGATATGTATGTAGAAATACTTGTGCTCATCAAACAAACATTTTCCCTTTGCGGGATCCAAACCTGCGTCCCTTTGTATTCCTATAGCCTAAGTAAAGGAAAAAGCCTAAAAACAGAAAATTTTAGTACTTCATCATCATTTCAATCATAGGACTTCCACTGCTAAACATAGGCCTCCCTCAGTAACTTCCCGATTGGTCGGTTGGGAGCGGCCTCCTTCGTTTACGGATCTCCTCATTCCATCTCACAAAGCAACTCTGAGCATAGCCCTTTACATAACAAGCAGTGTGACCTTGAGCTTTCTTATGACGTTTCAGTTCCATATGTCATCACTGGTAACACACACTGGTTGTAGATTATAATATATGATGGCGTTTTCACCGCTGGAGAGACTGTAGCACTGTCTAGATCTATATCGAATCAAATACCTTATAGTCCACGAATGCCAAGCATAGTGGCAGTGGCGTTACACTCCTCGGTCTTCTATAACAAACGAAAAAAGTAGTAAACATTTTCGATACTCGATTCGTACGTAACAAACTATTTACATGCCCATGAATTTGTATGGAATTGCATTATTAAATTAGAGTGGAATTCTCGTGATAATCTTTGCAACATAATCAAAATGTCGAACAAGTAAATTAAATCTGTAAATATATGTTACATGATCGCCTATGACACTATTTATGCATTACATAAACTAATATAAAATTCACGTGGTAAACAGAATCTCATTACCATAATTTTAATCAACAATCTCATGAAATCCAGTGTAGGTAATTGTAATCTACATTAAAACTTCTCTTTCAGTGAAAGCTGCCGGCCTTTTGCGACTGTATTCTCTGGTCCTTGTGATTATTCATGTATGTTTCGTTCTAATCCGCACCTAGCCCAAAGAACCCTTTAGCACAAATAAACGAAAGGGTCCACGAAACAATATTCTTTGATCTAAATACCGCGTTTGCATTAAAAGGGTCAAACGCCAAATTTTAGGTCGAAACAAACTCTTAATATTTTCGCATTGAAGCTATAACGATTTTCGAGGTCCCCACTTTGCTCTCGAGCACCGTTATAAATTCTAGTAAATAATTTACAAATCTCCCTTTTCCCTAGTCTATTATCGACATAAAGAGGTTAATTTGCCAGTTTAACGTGTGAGCGCAAAATGTTTTTCTTGTAAAGGAATATTTTATAAGATCTGTTAGAAGCCTGTACCGCGTTTATTTATTGATAACAGATTCTTTGATTTGTTTTTCCGTAAGAAGATCTAAGCGTTCTGTATTTAAAAACCCTTTTCGGGTTTTGTAACTAAAATACGAGTAAAGATGGAAACACTTTTTTACCATTCGTATTTATATTTTCGGTAACTACCTAACGTAAGGATGTTACTCTTGTAGAGAAAATTTTAAGATTTCAAATTGTGCCATTTGATTTTACAAAAATCACAAAAAGAGCTGAAAGAGCAGTGGGTTTGTCTAATCGTTGTGAAAATGGATTATCCTTAGAATTCGTTTCGGCTATGACACTTTACGTGTCTAGACGTGAGAATGGGGAACTGTTTGCTGATGGCGCAATACCTTATCAAAAATAATGCTACTGTCTTCAAATGTCAATTTTTATTATTCAATCACCCATCATGGACTCAATGATCTTAATGAATCTGAGTACACAGCGATACCATGGGTTAACCTCGCACACTGTAAATATGTTTACTTTGATCAAAAAGACTACACGTTTAAATATTTTTAGTCATTAACAAATAGAGTTACACTTTATACTCCTTACAGAGGCGCCATCTATTGCCGCTTTCTATTAAATTGTACTAGGTATACAAATTATTTGAAATTTACAATCTTGTTTTTTTTCAAAAATTAAAACGCTGATAATAATATGAAAATTGTCTAAAGTTTTCAATTTTGTCGTATAAGAAAAGCGTTTTTATGTGAAATAATGTTTTAATTTTTCGGCTTATAAAAATGACTATTTGTAAAATAACTTAATCATTATTTATCTTTTAATAAACATTAATAATAAAAACATCTTTAAAAAATCTACACAAATGTCTTCTCGCTACTAAAATTAAATGATACCAACTTTTCGCTACTAAATGATACCAATCGTCCTAGATCTTATAATTTCTAATTCCTATCACACACAAGCATAAGTGCAAGACATACAAACTCATGAATAAAAAGATGCAATTCTCTCCGGATATTCTGCTGCCGCGTCCGGACTCAGAGCTGCTGTTATTGGAGATCGCGCTATTGCTCATTATTGAATGTTCGCGGTATGTTATCTCAATTTCATGTAGAGAAATCGCAGAAAATCTTTATTTGATATCAAATAAAGATTTTCTGCGATTCCAAGACATTGAGAGTTTTGACGACCTCCGTAGCCGAGAGGCGAGCATACCGGACTTGGTGTCGCTATCTCTGAGGTTCCGGGTTCGTTTTCCAGTCGGTCAATGTAGGAAAATTACTTTTCTATATTGTCTCGGGTCTGGGTGTTGTGGTACCTACCGTCGTTGTTTCTGATTTCTGTAACACAAGTGCTTAAGCTACTTATCATAGGAACAGAGCAATGTATGTGATGTTGTCCAATATTTATTTATATTTTTTTGAGAGAATATTTTTTTACCTACCCTTTGATCGAAAATTTAATAGGTATTAAGCACCCAGCCTATGGGGCGGGACGGCGGTGGGACACTAGCGCAATGCCAGTGTTTGTAACTAATACGCTTTCATACTAGTTGACTTGGCCGCACGGCTAGATCACGCTGCTTACCTGAGAGACTGTAGCCCACTTAAGAAAAAACGACTTCAAAACACTAAACAGCTAAAAATAATTAAAGCAAAGCTATTTGGTGGTAAAATATGCTTATCTTAGGATAAGGTGACCAGGCGAGAACGTCAAACACAGAAATGGTTTGAGGACGTTAAAGACGCAAATGGTTTGACGATATCAAATATTAGACGGGCCTCTGTTATTACCGCGAAATCAAAAACACTATTTCACATAATTCTCCAACCTTCGTTAAAAGATGGCACTCTATGATGATGTCGACCATGTGAACTTGCTTGCAAAGATTCTTTTTTAGTAATTAATGTTATAAATTCCTTTGAGAGCTTCCGTTGCGTTATCGGTTAAAATAAGGAAAAATCATGTATGACGGACTTGTTCCCCTTTAAAAGTCCTAAAAAATTCCATGTCAGTATATCATTTAAGGTTGACTTACTATAACCTTTTTATAGTAACCAAATTTGTTCTAAAATAATGCATTATTTGCTAGTCGATGCAATGTGGTCATTATTTGTCGCCTTACAATTATTGTGTAACACAAATCATTAATATAAACTAGCATTATTTAGAAAACTAGTTATAGGTACTTAAGTTTTAGAACAATGTAAATAATGAAGTAAAAAATGTAATGTAATCTAAATGTGACTTGCACGGAGATTATTTTTGTTTGCGGCGGAAATTGAGCCGGATTCTGAGATATGGCTCAGAAACATCTGATATTAACTTTATATTAGCTGACGCTTCAAAAAATTTTTATTTTATTTGTGCACGTGTGTATATTTCTAATCGACTTAAAAAAAAAGAGTTTCTATGTTTGGCTGCGTTTATTTTTTTGATGAATCTTTATCGATAATGTCGTCAATTATGGACAGATTTCAAAATTTTTTTTTTTGTTTAAAATGGTTTATTCTTTAAGTAGTCTTATTTTCACCATATTTGAATCTGACTGCATAGACGTCATAGGTTAAAAAAATCTGGATTTGATGATAGAATCTCAGGGAAATTAAAGGAAATCCTTAAAAAATAATATGCATGTAGAGCGTGTTTGTTAACTTTTAACAACTTATTTAAGTGTCTGCGTATGGAAGTAATCACTACTGCTGAGCTGATGATGAAAGTCACAGAACTCCTTAACGATTATGAGCTCGTGGGTCATACTGCGATTTGTCGACAGAACGTTACCAGACAGCAGTTTAATTTAATAAGGGCGTAAACTGGCACACCTAGAAACGAGGAAAAATTAGAAAAGTTAGTTCTTTAATTTGACTTAGGTATTGAACGCAGGAGTGTTTTCCATAGTTACGATACCAGAATAAAGCAGGCTTACTTTCAACTTGACCCGGCTTAAAATAACAATTTATCTTTTCAAGCCATGAGGAGTGGGTTCGGTTTCTAACAGAGATAAGTCGATTTTTTTAAAGTATTATTTATCTTACTTATAAATGTGTTGAAGTAACATTAAGGACCTAGTAGCCATATTACTATCATGAAAATTCCATTCATTAAAAAACTTTTGATTACCTCAGGATTAACAACGATGTTACATTTAAATAACCTATACTACTAAAACTCTCCCCCTTTTACGAAGTCGGTTAAAATGTTTCTGATCATACGATAAAAGGCTGTGTTTCAATTCGATTACGAACTCCATAATACAAAGTTTCACTTTACCTTTTTACATGCAAAAGCAAATAGATTCCTTATCACCTGTTAGGCTTTATAAAAAGGAATACCGAGCAAGTTTTCGCAAAACAAAATAGATATTGAATATAAAACGATACGCACCTTTTCTGGCTCATACCTTGTTTTGCATAATCTTTCAGCTATTCCTAGGAATAAGTAGTTATGTTCCCTAGCTAACAAAGGGCAACGGGCGACCCTTGGCATATTTTATGAACAAAGGTTGTAAATTCGAGTTATATAAATGCCATTCGCGGCCAAAACCCGAGGTAAGCTAGTGTTTAACATTGCAAAGTTAAATTATGTTAATTTAAAGGACTAAAACATCGGTGTTTGTCCCTCTGAGGTACCGCTGTAGAAACATACGGTATTAACAACACAAAGTGTGAGTAAGAAGCGAGTTTAAAAAGTTAGATTGCTTTGACCGTCAAGTTCCTGCGTGATATACATTCAAGAATGTTTGACCAAAAATATTTGGCAAGTGTTCACTTTACAAACAAAGATCAAAAAATTGTTTTTAACAAACATAATAATATTACTTTAAACTTGTTCGGGTCTTTTCTAAAGCGGATACATAAGTAAGAGGGCCTGGGCATAACATATTATGAGAATTGTCAAAAATCGCTGGATCAAGAGTCCTTGAATGGAGACCCAGAGCGAACACTAGAAGGCGCAGCAGGCCGCCGCAGCGATGGATGACATCTGCTCACCCGCAGGTCGGGACTGGATAAGTCAGGGTCCTGCCCTGGTTCATCCTGGGCCCTGGGTTAGTAATTTCCTTCGGGGATTGCTAGCTCACGGCTAAACTCTGCGGGGGGGGGGGGGATGAGCGAGGCGCTTCCGGTGGGCTAGGGCAGCCCGTTTGTGGATGCGTCTTCGCAAAGGCGGCACGTGTGGGTGGTGAAGACTCTCTGCTCGTGCGGCCTAGACGGTGGCCGCGGGGTCCTGACCCTGCGGTTGGTGGAAGTCTCTCGCTTCCCAGTATGGTTCAAGCTATGCTGGGCGGCGAGAGGGCGTGAGACGTAGGTGGCCCTTTGTGGCGGCACCGTTTCGTCGCAAAGGATGGCCGCGGATCGGGCTAGGAAGGATAACTCCTTGCCGACCCGATCCGAAGTCGAAAGAGGGGGGAGAGGGGGGAGGCGTTTCACCGAACTCAACTTCTACCCTCTAGTAGGCTAGTGAGCGTGGGGCGGGGGCCCCCTGCTCACATTGCACAGCCTACGAGTGGGGGGTGATCCGTCGTGTACAGGATCACCCAAACCTGCCTGCCTGCCGGCATAGTAGCCGTACGTAGGCGATGCATGGATAGCTTTCCAGAACACGGGTGCCCATGTATTGCCTGGATACGTTAGTGTGGTACACCGCAGGTTTTTTAGTAGGTGATACCTCGTCGGGGAACAGTTGCGAAAGCCACTGTTCTCGTCGTCCTACATAACCTATCGCTGCCCCCGCGGCGGTAGGTATGCGAAATGCATTTTTCCTGCGACAAAAAAAAAAAGGGTCAGGATCGCAAAGAGAAGAGGCCTACATCTAAGGATTTGGACATCGTGGTTTCCAAATTATATGATAATGATTACTATCTTGGATCTGACACAGTGATAGTAGTTGAATTGGACCTCGTAGTGTTCGACATACTAACAGAATAAAAATAGATATCTGAAAAAAAAAACTTTGATTTATTGAACTCATTTACAAGTAGTACAAGTAGTACGCAAAAGCTGGTAGATTTAAAATAATGAAAGTACCTTACAAACCTACTTACTGCTACATACAGAAGTAAAATTGGCACAATCGTTTAGCTACAATTGAACAAATGACGAGGGCCTAACAGCCCTAACATTAAAATTACCAGCACAAAGTACATTCCATCCAAACTCTCGTAACGTTTATTGCGTTGAACATCTCGTCTCTAAATGCCTCATTACTTCTCTGCGGCGATAAAAAGAAAACGGCATAATTTCGCGTGTTTTTTATTGCATCGGATTCGAAATTCGAATGTAGACAACAACACAATCGCGAGAGCACTTTCAAGGACTAACTAGGAACACCTGACGAAAGCCCTTCGACGCATGCGTGAAAAGTTGGGAGTGAGCGCGTGGTGTTCGTACATTCAGTAGTCGAATGAATCTCGCCTGTTTTCCACGACGAGGCTGAACCAACCGTTCGCGGAAAGCGCGGGACGAAAGTACCGATTGTATTTTTTTTTACCCAACACTCAAAACTTGTGGGAGAATAGACTCGGGTGAATGTGTGAAATTTTGTGAAATTACAAAGTGGTGGAGCCTGATCCCGTTTGAGGTAAGTCACGTCTTAAACTTGAGACTTAATGCGTGTTGTTAAATTAATTAATTTCGCCCTCACTTGATCACACCCAGTCTTCGAAGTTAATTGATGGCTCACAATTAATACCCACTTCTCTTCCCTCGTTAAATACTCTATGAAGGTGAAATAAAATGGTGAAAGTGGGATAATTATATCTTATTTGTTTCGTATTAAGTTATTTGTGGTGAAAATAAAGCGTACAATAAAAAATCTTTAAGATATATTTATTTTATTTTATATAAGCTCTACACTTTTTTTTATCTTCATGTATTTATAGCCAGATAGATAAGGTTTATTATCATAAATTTAACATATTACTTAAGTTGTATACAAAAATATTAATGTTTAAGAAACAACTAAATCATAATTATATAGTTAATCACATCCATTAATTCTAACGTCGATCAAATAAGTCTTCCAATTAACTAAATCATTATAGGCGCCCAATAAATTTGTGTCTATGTGATTTTAAGACTGCAATTTTAAATAACAATTTTAAGATACATTTAACCAAGAGATAAAATTTGACTAAGCATGAGCACGAATTAAAAAAAACAGATAAAACCATGTAATCAAATAGAATATTAGTCACGGTCCAGGTTTCTCTCGATTCCCTTAATTTACTCGGACTATGTTAAATTATTCCATGTTATTAAACCTTTCCGAATTGAATTCTGACCAATTAAAATGTTATGTAAATTTATCCTTGCTGAATATTTGATCTAGGGACCTACATTTGGTTCCAAAATTGTTACATCGTGATTTTAGGGTTAAGATGACGAATATGTGTATAGTTGAGTTATCTTTGTAAACATAATATCTGGCGTTGATTACTACTATTATGTAGTTTATAACTAAACGGTAGATAAAAAGTAATATAAATAAAAAGATGTGTCAGCCTATTTTAAAATCGTCAATTAAAAATACAATATTTTAAGAAAATAGCATTACAGCATAATTGGGCATTTTCTATTTTTTTCCATAGCAACAGTGTTTTATTTTAATTTGAAAGTTTGCTCTACTATGTAATTACTTACAATATTTATGAATCCCGCTTATTAACTACGTATAAATTATGTTCTATTAGCATAGGTTTATTTGTTTTGAAGATTCTGATTTTGTAAAATTATATAAAGTCCCATGACATGTGGTGTGAATGCTCTAAATATCATATGAAAATTAAAGCCCACTTGCTTGAAGATTCAAACATAAATTCTGTTGTTTTGACAAATATTAATTTGAATTTTAAACAAAATTTTGTCTAGATTAAAGTATTTGTAGGTCAGTGGGCGGTTCGATATCGATTATCCAAAGTTAAGCAACCCATGCCCCGGTTGTGAGCGGATGGATGACCATAACCATTCTTAGTGGCATAATCAGAAGTATCTGTGTGCTTCAAAAGGCACGTTAACAGTTGGTCCCGGGTAATAATATCACCTGTTACTAGTTATGAAGCCGATTAGGTAAGGTTTAGCCACTGATCTTATAATATTTCTCCATCAATCTGAACTGCACCGTGCGGTGGAGTACGGGCTAAACCATCTTATAGTTGAGGTGAGGCTTGTAACCTGCTCTGTGGGCCTTACTTACATAGGCTGTTTTTTTTTAAACTATAATAATAAGATTGTTCCAAGTCTTTAGTCATTTATTATGTGACATTTGTAATAAATAGTCATACACTTAGAATATATTATATCTACCTAACTTCAATACTTTAATATAAAATCAAGTAAACGCAAACTTAAAAGAAAAACATATTATTTAAACAACTAAGATACAATTTAATTTGAATCTGAAATGTTTTTTTAAGGCGAAGAATAATTTGATATCTCATTTTCTTAGATCAAACATCTCTTGTATAATGGGTAACCTAATTTCCTTTTTATTTGCTTCTGCAATATTTTGTGTCTCTTTTTCCTCAATTTTCAGAACACTTTGAATTGACAGAATAATTTATGTAGACCGAATTCGATTAGCAATAGAACGTGTTACGGTTGCGTTTTTTCCGTATCAAAATAAAATTGACGTATTTAAAGCTTAAGTATTGACTAAACTATATCAGATTGTGTATTAAGGAAATTAGTGTAATAGAAAAATCCGGCCAATGGGCTAGTTTCCTAAAAAAATCAAATTAGTCTGGCAGGTGGATTAACAGAAAATATTGGACACGTATTTTTTCTTTTCCCAATCAAAGAAAAAAAAATGAAGATATAGCCCGTTAAAGTTCCGCGTAACGACACTTTTTAGCAAGGCGTGACGTCACATGCTCACTTTAATGCGCTTTATCTTGGTAATTTTTTATTTGATTGACTAAAGACATAAGACATATGGGTCCAATATTTTTTCATAATCTAACTGACGGACTAA
This sequence comes from Anania hortulata, assembly GCA_963576865.1. Classification (NCBI taxonomy): domain Eukaryota; kingdom Metazoa; phylum Arthropoda; class Insecta; order Lepidoptera; family Crambidae; genus Anania; species Anania hortulata. Next base: position 9,638,764 of record OY756400.1, read on the forward strand.
ATAGAATAATCTTTTTTTGACCCAGAAAACTAGCCTATTGAAAGTCTACGCATAATAATATATTTATTAATTGAATAGGTATTTTAAAAAAAATCTATTTTGTTTAAGAAATTTTGATATATCGGTCCCATAATATAGGTTTTAAAAGGACATAAGAATCAGTCTCCCAAAGGTTGTCAGTATTATTTTAATAGCTCTTTTTGTAATCCGTGAACATTATCACTTAATATATAGGGTGTACAAAAGAATAAAACAACCCTTAAAATTACTAGATCAGCTGCTCATTTACAACAACTTTGATTATGGGAGCAACATTGTAATCGTTTTTTTTTTTGCAGATGCTCCATCCATTAGTTTGTGCGTTAGTTTGTATGGAGTTCTAGAACTATTTAGTTATAAATTTGGAGTAACGCTTATCTATTTACTATGAGGTCAAAAAAGGCATGTGCTAAGATACACATATAAATAATAATTATATTAATAAAATGACATATAATATGCGTTTAAAAAAAAATTCTATAAATCGGTTTCTAAGTAAGTAAAGTAGGCGAGGTAGGATTTGCAATTAAATTAATTTTCAAACTGACTTACCCTAGTACTCATACTAAGCATATGTTATAAACTATTCAGGCTTTATAGAGTTATAACCTAACACCCTATATAAATTATAATAGTCTCAGTAAAGTAACATATGAAATTAATTAAAGTTGAAGCGGGTGTCGCGATTTAGGCAAGAGCGGATTTATTTCGTGAACTTGCCTCCCTTGCGGTTTAATAACAGACACTACTTATCACAGTCGCACCCTGGGCATAGTATAGGTAAAGCTATAGTCACATTTACGGAGTTGGTTCTAGCTATCAAGTGACAGCGGTAGATTTTTATACAGGGGATTTAGAGGAATCCTAGAGGTACAAGATTCATCATTTGTTTTTTAGGGTCCGTAATCAACACGGAACCTTATAGTTTCGCCATGTCTAATTACAAATTAACCACAGTATACACGCCGACAAAGTGGTAGAATAAAAGGTTAAAAAAATTTTTTTTCGGCTACCTTCTCGTGTACGAGTACTCGTGTACACTGTAGTGTGGACGATTTTTTGTTTCGTCTATCGCATGGTGTGGAATGTCGATGGTTATGTCGTTTAAAATATCGTAGTTGCTTTCTGGTTCAGAAAAAAAAATTGCATATTACAAAGCTATAAAGTGATTAGAGAAATGTACAAATAATCACTTCAGTAGTAACGAAGTTAATATTAAAACTATCACAGCTAGCTAAGCTTTACAAGTTATCGAGTTAACTTGTAAAATGTATTTAGACCAGAAAATTACTTAGATGATGTTGTTAATAATGTAAAACCGGTATCAAATATTGTGATAGGAATCTGCGTAACCCAACCGTAACCGGTACGCACTTGGCCGGTTTTTAAATGTAAACTGACTTTGGAAATCTTTTTTTTTCTCTAGATTTTCGGTTACTTTTTTAGGACAGCCTGTGTAAGGTCCTATTTCGTTGGGTGAATTCCTTTTAGGGGATTATTCTTCTGTTCAAATACAACATCTTTACTATTTGAGGAATGTCAAAATAAAATAAAAAACATTTAACCCAGATTTAGTGTTTTTTTGCGATTTCGATAGTGGTTTGTCAATTTAAGTTGCTATCAGCATCTCAGCCATAGGACTTCCACTGCTGAACATAGGCCTCCCCTAATTGACTTCATTGAGGGGTAATGCCAATACTCGTCACGCTTGGCAGGCGGGTTGGCGAGCGCAGTTTTTTAAAAGATTTCGCACGCAGACGCTGCTGCCCGTCTCGTGCTACAGGAATTAGTCACCTCTTACGACACGCCTCCTGTTGGCGAAGGGGAAGTATATTCTTTACGGCCGTCCCCACACGGCACACACAAGTTGCTATATTTACATATTTTTGTTTGTGGCTTTAAAATTGGTACCTATGTCTTCTATTCACATTATCATCGCAAGATAAAATGTTTCCTAGTTTTTAACCCAATTTCAAAGACAAAAAGACATCAAAATCAGTCAAGTAGTTTTTCCAAGATATTCTTTAAACAGCTAGCATGACAATAATCCAAAAATCTTTGTTACAGTCTGAAAATACCTTCTAATAAATAAATCAATATATTTGCCGATCGAGTCGGAAATGTGAAACCATATTTGTGGACATCCTTAATGTAGATAGATTATTACGTTATTCAGTTTTATAATTGCACTGACTTTGTCATCAGTCTCAAATGAGACCTACAGATAAATCTATTTTTGCAAAGAATATCTTCATATTAAAGGTCATTATGGAAAATCTGGTAGTCGGTCGGTTTTACTAAAATAACTCTGAGCTACAAAAGTTTTAAAATACTCAGAACATCCCAAACTCTTTAACATTTCTGCAAAGTAAAGACTTCAGTAAATTTGACGTTAATTTGTTAACCCTTTTATCTATTGTACCACAGAGTATTGAATATTTTTTTTGTTCTTTTTGGGTTCGATTTTAAGCGTTTTACGTTGTCCAGTGAAATATGAGTAAGCTAGGGCATATCATTTGTCAATAACTCAGTCGATACACCGCAAGGAGTAAGTTTCTGCATGCGATATTACCCATAATGAAAGTCATAAGACAATAACGTGGTCATCATACTGTATATTCTTTGTAGATAATATCATTATCAATACGTCACAAACAGTTAAAACTCCTCCACACAACAACTAATTATCGATTCATGACATAATTATTGTGTCTAGGGCCAGATGATTGTCATTGCTGAACTTGAGAACGGAAACGATTCCCCTTATACGAAAAAAATAAACGGTTACACGTATGCGGTCTTTAGTCGTTTCGCCCCACGAAAATCGCCCATGTCCTTTTTTAAATGGGTCCTTTCGCACCACGGGACGAATTGCCCACGAACTTTTTGTAATAGGTCGATTCGGACCGCAGTGAGGAACAAAACAGTTCTGTAAAAATAAATAATTGGAATCGTTAAGTTTTTGTTATGCGTCTGAAACAGACTAGAAAATGAGCATTGGGTCGTTTCGTCCCGCGGTGCGAATCGCCCAAGAGCCCTTTAAATGGGGCCTTTCGATTTAAATGGGGCGAATAACTTGTGGGGCGAAACGACTAAAGACCCCAATATACCCCCTATGGCATGCCTCATAGAAATCGCCCGCACCCCGCAAGCGGGTGCTAAAGACCAATGAAAATGCATCTTAATAGGCTAGTACAAAAGCAAAGTTTGCATGTAATTTTGATATAAAATTCACAAATTCTTACGTAAAGAGTAACATAATCATCCCTATTTACAAATTAACGTAGTCTGCGTTAGATTTCCAAGATTTTCTTTTATTTTAATTTTTTTTCACCGCTTTTTCGTCCCACCCATGGTTGAATAGTAAAGAATGTATTCGTTTTAGCATATAATGTAAATATACATTTTACAGTCTTTAAATTTCTTTTTCCTAGAGTTAAATTATTTTTCCAAATTATCTCAAGCTTTTCTGTTTTTAAAGTTAATTATATTACAGAAATTACGTTGCGCTAAGTTAGTTTAGTGAAAGGAACGTTTATAGTGTCTTGTGCATGAGCTGTCTTGCCTCGAATTCTTCTAAAACAGAATTTAACGGTCGTAATAACAATTTAGTCACTAGTTCCGGAATATTTCATTAAGTTGGACTGTTGGACACTTAGCATTAAGTTAGACTTTGACTGTCTTCGACTTTGACTGAACATAGGCCTCCCCCAATTGACTTCATTGAGGGGGATTGCCAATACTCGCCACGCTTGGCAGGCGGGTTAGCAAGCGCAGTTTCCTATAATATTTCGCACGCAGACGCTGCTGCCCGTCTCGTGCTACATGAATTAGTCGCTTCTTACGACACGCCTCCTGTTGGCGGTGGGGAAGTGTATTCTTTTCAGCCGCTCCACACGGGACACGGTTCTTAAACTTGCCTCTACACAATGCTGAGTATAGATATCCTCCATAGTACACCATTTCATACAATATTGTGCCTATGCATCTATTCTTTACCTAAATACCCACAACTAGATCGTCCGCCTAGCCTGCGGCACGCACACGCTAGTTAGTTCTAGGAGTCCACTCCAAAACTTTTGTGCAATGTAGCCTGACTAGTTCCACTTCTATATCGCTATTAGCATTTATATATATTTAACTATACCAGTACCGTATTCTAACCTCTAACCAACTGGTTCTCTAGTGCCTTAACGTACTACCAAATTAACGCATGAAAAGTTTTTAATGTACTGTTACATTTTAGTTATCCGAGAAAATGAACTTTATTATTAACAAACAATTATTCAGATTACACAACTACTGAAGAAAAAAAAACCCCAAGTTATCTATTGCGTTCGTAAATATAACGCAACTAAATTAAGTTGTTCTGAATGTAGTACTTAAAAACGTATTCACGTTTTCTGTTGCACAATCTTGAGGATGAGGACATTTTAATTAAAAAAATAAATATTTAATTTAAAAAAATGTAGCAAATATGATGATAGATAATTTTATTTAAAAAGTCACGGTGTATATTTTCTTGCAAAATAGGTTTCCAACTTCACAGTAACCAACCTGCTATCCTGTAGGGGATTACATCATAAGTGAATTATAATACTTGAGGCCCAGGTGTTTGCGGTGGTAGCATCCGGTTCTGAGATGCGAATTTCGCTTCTCATCCTCACAGGAAATGACGATGACTGAGGTTTAGGTCAAGGCTATCTCTGGAGGCATCAGGTTAATAATAGCTTTATTAAACTGGCAAATGTAGCATTGTTATCACAAGACACTAAAGATTAGGACAACTTTGTTATCAAACAATCGTAATACGTAATAAGTTTATGACTCAAACTATCTTTTTCCGGTGACTTCGTCTGCGTAGACTTCAAAAATAGGTAAAAAAGGGAAAAATAATCCCATGAGAAACCATAAACACGGGATAAAAAACGTTACGTATTAAGCTAGATTGAACACCACCTACAACGTAGCAACGACCCAGTAGAGGTTGCAGGAAGCCGCTGGAGGCAAGCCGTTTCCAACCGGCCAATCTGAAAGACACTGAGGCAGGCCGTTGTTCAGCGCTGGATATCCTATAGCTAAAATGGTGATGATGATGATGATGAAACTAGATCAAATTGACGACCTCCGTAGCCGAGATGCGAGCATGGAGGACTTGGCAACGTTATCTCTGAGGTTCCGTGTTCAATTCTCAATCGGGTAAATGTAGAAAACTAAATTTTCTATATTGACTCTGGTCTGGGTGTTGTGGTACCGTCGTTGTTTCTGATTTCTATAACACAAGTGTTTTGGCTACTTACTATAGGACCAGATCATTATATTTTTACAAATTCCTTTTAGTGAAAACGTAAAAGCTGGTGTAATTAGTATAATTCCTGCCATGGCAAGCAAATAAAACTTATTCTAACCAAGACTATAGTGCATGCTTTGAGGCATTAAACAACGAACTAAGCTGGATCTGTAAAATCTTGTAAATATATTTTGATAATACAATACTTTATTAACATTAATATAAAATAAAAACAAAAAAGTACTTCCTTAATAAATAAATAAATTGGTACATATTCTAAACCTAAACTACTTCTACGCAGACAGATATTTTGAAATACATTAAGATTCCAGTTAAAATTTATACTTATTCTCCCTACTAATCTGTAAAAATTTTACATATCTTCTATTATGTATAGTCGATAAAGAATTATTAGATCTTTTTTAAAAGTTATGTAACTTTAAAAACACAGATATTGAAAACTTATCTGACAACATGACATGACCACGTTCCTCTAAAAGTAGTTAGAAGGGCTTACCATCATCTTAAATAGCAGTAATACTTTAACCTTGTTTTGTTTTTCTGTACAGTGTTTGACGTAAAAACAACACTATTTAAGTACGCACTATTTAAGAGTTTATGGTGATACCCCAGGCAGCGGCCTAGGTACTGATCTATTCCAGACGGTGGTACGGAATTGATCATCATCATCATCATCATTTCAGCCATAGGACGTCCATTGGGGAATCATCTAATCGACGGGCTATGTCAGTAACTTTTGTATGTATACTATATATTAAAACTGATTTCAGGCAAAAATCTGTCTCACAACAGTAATTTGTCAACTGAAGTTTAATGATAAATGTTTTATAAAATCTGAAAAAGTGGTTTTGGTTGCTAATTATGCTAACAATGCCCCAGACGTTAATTGCTTCTCTAGAGTTCACTCTACAAGATATACAAATTTAAATATTTTAACAGTTCCCAAATTTATGATTTGCGGCCAAAAGTTTAGCTGTTGTAATTTACAATTAAAAGTTGTAGAATGTTGAGACAGATTGGTACTATCTTGCCAATTAAGATTGTTTTCGATAACATTCTTTGCGCACCATTCGTGAAGGACTGATGAAGTTTGATCTTTAAAATAAACATTTGTAACGTTTCTAGTTTACTTAATTTCAACAAAATATAGAAATAAAAAAAACTTTTATAAATCATGTTTCTTCTTCGTAGTGTCCCGTTTTATGACCAGTTTTCCTGCTGCTTATCTCTTTATCTTGCTAGGCATTCTTTTCAGTGAAACTGCAGCTTCCATGTCATTGCCAACAAGTTTCAATGTACTTCTTTTAATCATGTAACTTCACAAGACTCAAACGACAATTCAACTGAATTTCGCGAGCAGAATATTGCGATCCGAACCAAACGTGAGTTTGAGTAACAAAACAGAAAAAATAAGTCGCCTGTTTTTTCTCGATAAACTACGCTACGGTACGGTTATCCATATGAAACGAAAGATTCGCCTCAAATCGATTCCGCATCCGCTTATTGACATTCATGTATCGATATATTCATCGGTACGGAGCGATGCAGCGTATGAGGACGTACGCCTCGCATCACCAAATAATCACGAGAATCTGTTTCTACAAATTTTATATCTGCAATGTTAGATGTTTTTTTGTGGATTTTTATCCTTATAACAGAAAGTTTTTACTCTTTAAATATTTGTTACAACTTATCACATTTGCTTTAAAATTTACAATATAAGTACTTACTTTTGTAAATAAATTATATTATTATGTCTTTTGAATAACTAATTAACGAAACAAAAGCAGCACTTAAATAGAAACACTTTATTATGTGACTTATATGAAGGTTTCGCTCTATACAAATCCCGTGTATGTATGGAATAGAATGAAGACAGAGAGATGCTGAATAGAACTCACGCACTGGTCGTAAACATGTAAAGGACAAGATGGACTTACTTATGTCTGACAAGAGTAACCTTAGTTTGAATGACCCAGGTCAATACTTCGATGCTAAAATTGAAAATAGTTAATAAATCTGATGTAGGAAGAGGCCTACGCCCCGCAATCGACAGACGTGATTTGAATTATGATCAATTGCAACTTAGTTAAACAAAATTATATGAGAAGTGGTTTATTTAACTTATCAATACGCATGTTGTGGCATTTGGTTTAAAGTATGGGCTAAGTTAAATTTCCCCACTCCTAAATCACAATAACTGAATAGTTTCGTACTTGGAGTGTATTCATAACTCTGAGATCGTAAACTGATTTTTACGACTTCTTTCGACGATCCCAAAGTCCTGATATTACTCTCAAGCGAGCACTGTCAGGAACTAAAGAGGCGTTCTCGTTTAGTTGGAAGTTATAAAAGGCGTTAGTAATAGATAGCCACATTTGAAACAGCTTTACTTTTGTCATGGATATTTTACGATCGAATGAAGGAGTCAATTTCGGAAACGTCGGGCAAAATGAATTTGCAAAAAAAAAACACTTCCTTATACTAAACCGCCGACCAGCGGACATCAGTTTGTATGAAAAAGTGTTTTTTTTTTGGTTACTATGTTGGTCCCATACAAAAAGTGTTTTATTTGAGCACCAGAATCTGCCTCTAAAAGGTTGTTGATATTTTACAAATAACCCTGTATAATCGATGCATAGTAAAAAAAATGTCGCAATTAAAAAAATCGGTGTAATGTCTGTTTTGTGAGCTTATTCTTCCAAACGCACAAACAAAAACGACGATAACGATATAATATTCAGAACGAAAAAAAAGGTGTTTTTTCAAACTGTAAATAAACTATAATCTAAAATAGCAACAGTATCAAAAACACTCGGTAGGTCAAGCATAATAATATGTCTGATAATTAAGTCTTTGCATTAGTGATAAGTCTCCGTGCCAGCGAAAATTATATCATTTGTTCCGTCGAAATCGTAAAACTACGGAGAACCGGGGTAAAACAGTCTCAGAATAAAAAATCCCTGTACGTTCAGCAAGTTCTTGTGATGGATTTAAGTTGGCAAAAGACCGCTGTAAAGCTACCTTGCTATCATTAAGGGCTGCATTTTTATTTACTGACGTAATATGACATATTTAAAATACAACTTTAAAGCTCTTAAATCTTTGTTTGTTTGATTTGTATCTGAAAATGAAAGCGTTTAACGCTGTCCTCAAAAGTTTAAAATATTCTTCAAACTTAAAATGTTTATAATTGAATATAATTTGGCATCAATTTAAATGATAAAAAAATTTAAAAAATGTTTTGGATTGTTTGAGCATTCAAATTGTTTTTTATCATTTACTTCCACAACACGATGCTCGCACATATATAACTATTTAAATTCTAATTACTAATTGACAGATGATCCGCAGTAAGTAATTAGGAACATCGCCAGTCCATACTAGGTTAATAGAAACAATCTGTCTTTCGACTAAGAGTCGAAAAAAAAACTATTTTTTTTTTGAACGTATGCCTTTTAGTATTTTAGATAAGACTAAACTATGAAAAATATTCAAATCTTATCTTATTCTGCTACACTATAAAATTATTTCCCTGACAATTTTTAAACCAGTGTAGTTCCTTTTATTGGCATTAGAAAAGAAACCTCTTTAGATAGTACCATGGTAAAGAAGAGCAATTACCTATAGGTAATAACTAAATAATCACAGTTTAGTGTACACTGCTTGTATTTTAATAAACATTAAATAACATGGCGTGACTTTAAGCGTATTTCTTCAAAATGATTGTCCCCGCAACGTTGTAAGTAAAACAAAAACATCTTAATTCACAGCGTTCGTGCATAAATAATACAGTTCGCTTTGGCGATTGAATTTCGTCTGAGAAAAAAGGCTGACTTGCAATGCATAAAAGATGGCAACTTTCTTGCCTTGCGTTACTTATTATAGCGCTTCGTTTCTTGTGTGATCAATGGGTGAGAGAAGCGACGCTAGAGTCGTATTCAGAAAAAAATTTGCTTTGTATTTTTTAACAACAAAAAACGAATACAATAGTTTATGACTTAAAAATATACGAAATAAATCCATATGTAGTTAGGAAACAAAACATGCAATCTATCAGCATTCTGGTACAATATCCAAGTTGCGGCATAAGCCGCAAAGTAATGGCTTACTCTATACCATTTGTATCGATTGATTGAACAACAAAAACTAAACATACGAAAACAATGGTTTTTAAAACTATTTTCCCACTGCGTCCCTGAATTATTTTACATGTTTTTCAATATTGAAAAAATACTTTGGATCTAGTGTTCAGTCTATAGACGTTCGATTGATGTAGGTACATTTGCATTACACATTACAACTTTATGCGTGTAGGTTTCCGAAGCCAAATGAAAAAAAAAACAGACATTTATAGTTTCAGCCGTCCGTCTGTTCATCTGTCTTTCCGTATGCCACAAATAATTTAAGCAGCCTATTAACTACTGTTTAAAGACGTAATTCGGTATGATATCTGACGCCAGAAAAGTTACTCCACAGCTATTTGTATGGGATACACACACGTGCTTACCTGCTTGAAGTGATGACTTAGACCTGGATGGTGGACGAATTCTTTAAAACAACGTGTGAATTAAATGATAGCACTATTTGATTGACTTGACTGGCATAGTGGCGTGGTAATTCGCCTTGAACGCAAAGAGTTCGATTCCCGGTTCAGTTCAATTCATTGTTTTTTTTCTATTTACTTAGGGCTGGGTTGGCTAGAAGATGCCCCTGGCAACATTCATTGCTGGTACCTCGTAATACAAGAATATTAATTCCTTACTTCGAGACCATGACAGTCAAAGTCAAGTCAAAATCATTTATTCAGTTTAGGACAGAAAACTGCCCCTTATGAACGTCAATAATAACATTATTGGCCCATATGGGGCAGAACATGTCTCCTTATTTTTTGGACCCTACTAGCGCTTCGAGACAAGACACGAGACAATCTGGCAAGTGCTGAGAAGAAACGCCGGAACAAACTCAGTCACCACTAGATGCCACAAAAAAAAAATTAAAAGAAAATAATGTATACCTGTGCGAGCAGGTCAGTATTTAATTCCAGACATTTTTGTCATTTAAATAGTCATTAACAGTATAATAATCCTTTTTCATTAAAATAATCTTAACATGCGATTTAAACTCGAACATGGGTAGTTCAACAATAGACTGTGGTAATTTGTTAAAAAAGCGAATACATTTCCCCATGAACGAATTACTCACTTTATACAGTCTGAAATTTGAAACAGCAAGTTAGTATTACAAATTAGTATGTTGTCTAGCACATATTTATTTATACAGGGTTATTTGTTTAACATGAACAACCTCCTAGGGGCTGATTCGAGTGCTTAAACACAACATTTTCTATGGGACCAATCGAAATCACAAAAAAAAATCACTCCCCCATACTAAGCCGCCGACCAGCGGACATATCAATTTGTATGAAGCAGTGTTTTTTTAGATTACTCTGGTGGTCCCATAAAAAAATTGAGCACCAGAATCAGCCCCTAGGGGGTAGTTGATGTTTTATAAATAAACCAATATAAGGTTCTAAATCTAATCTAATTTATTATTCTGCTGCTCAAATATAGCAACTATTATTATGGAACTAACATTAAAATCGCATAAAATAGATAATAAACCTTTTCCATACTAAACCACTGACCAGCTGACATCAATTTGAATGGAAAAGTAGAATTTTTATAGTCGTGGTAACAAAAAAAAAGGTATTTTCTGTCTAGAATACTATACACGAATATGTTTTTTTAGATAAACTAAGAAAATTACTTACATGGCAATCAGTTTGGTTTCACCATCATTTAATGTGATAATAATTCGCTGTATTTTCAGAAATAAGGTTACATTTAATAACTTCCAACATTTGGTTAACATCGTTAAAACTTCCCTATTTATCATTATTTCAGCTGTCATTTCATTAGTCTCCACGTTTTGCAGTCGTAATTTTGATTAATGACGACCAATCTATTCTGATGTCTCGCCAGAGGATTCTGATGGTGTCGCATAGTCCATAGATTAATGTCTACAAAATGACCAACCGACTTACGTTATTAACAGACTATGAATAGATTGCAATGAACCAACGAAAAATTAACGTGAACCTTGAAGTAACAAGTGTATTGTTAACTAATTTTAGAGTTGTTAACGTGACATTCTGGTTCTCAAATGCTGTCTTCTGTTTTTGATCACTCAGTGTACGACGTCGACGTGGTAATACTGGAGTTGAAGTTTTCAATCAAGAAGAGGAAGTCAAAAGAAAGGAGAAGTGACAATGTCTAGATATGTCTAGGTAGAGAAATAAAAATTATAATACGTACTTTATTTTAAATTATAATTTTCTGCGATTCTTAAAGTTCATCTCAGTGTGTGTATAAAAAAACACTTATACACTGACATTGTACAAATCTTCTATATTATCTCGAGTCTGGGTGTTGTGGTACCAATATTTACTATTAAAAAAAAACTCAAATAAAACTAAATCTGGTTACAAATTAGAAAGATCTTTTAGATTAATTTGTCTGCTGTAAAACGCGTATCACAGGAAAATAAACGTGAACAATTTATTTTAACATTTGTTGTTATTTTTTGTTTTCAAAATAGCGTTAAAATTTTAACGTTTAACTAGCAAATGAGCCCTTACTGTTTATTGATCGTTGATGACTGACCGTAATTAAATTCATACACAACAGTTTATTTAATCAACGCTACTTGATACAAATAAATGAATAAAATCGGATTGCACTAATTTTTCTTGTTTGTTTCTCATTAATCAAACAAATAACCTTTCTGAAGAAGAACTAACAATTACGAAATTGAGTCCATAGATCAAAATCAGTTTTATATAACAGTGAACATGTATTTGCGTATTTACATCATTTTCTGATGATCGTTATTTGGGTGTATATTTAACTTTTCATTTTCCGTTCGTCAAGTTTAGATAATGTACAGTCATCTGCATAAGGCGATTTTTTGTATTTGATTTTGAGATTTATTTATTTTTCTGATATGATATTTACCTTAAATAAGACCCACTGTAAGCGCAATTAAGTTATAACGATATAAATTAAAACACAAAATAGTTGTACTTTTCTTATTCCTCTAGTCTCATTTAACATCAAAGAAATAAATGAGTCACAGAAATTTATGAGGTCCAAGTGGTCGAGAGAAAGGTGCTGCGGTAAATTTGCGGCGTGGCAAGGCTCAACAAGATCCGCAACAATTACGTGCGTGGCAGCTTTGGTGTACGTGATATCGCCGATAACCCCATGAAAACTGGTTTTTATACTACGGACATAATTTTGCAGACCACTAGAATACAAGGCCCCACTTTAAGTTGCCCGGCCGTCTTCTTTGCAATATAGGTGACGGCCGAAACTGCGATGGTTGACTATTTTCTATAAAAACATGAAGAGTGAAGAAGATTCCAGAGATAGAGTAAAAAGAGCAGAAAAGCGGACAGCGGTCTAAAGCCAGACGGGATACAGCGGACAGACGGAATATACGCTAGAATAAGTAAATTTTATTTAAAAAAATAAAACCGACTTTAAAACACTAAAATGCTAAAAATAATCCTAACACTTAAGTACCTAATCAGTTACTTTTGGAGTCGGTGCCAGCCGATGAGAGATTCAATGTTTTTGTTTGCACCGACTCCAAAAGTAACTGATTAGGTACTTAAGTGTTAGGATTATTTTTAGCATTTTAGTGTTTTGAAGTCGGTTGTATTTTTTTAAATAAAATTTACTTATTTCATCTATTTTTAGTGATAAATCCTAATCTAACTGCTGAACACCGATTTCGTCCCCTATTTTCCTACCCTTAGGGGTGATTTTTATTTTGCAAACTTTTATCATAGCATCTTTGAAGTATAAGCTATTCAATAAAACAAAAATCATCAAAATCGGCTCATATTTGTCGAAGATAGGTAACAAGAACCACAACCAAAATAATATCTGGGTATATATTTGTTGATTTTCTCAAAAAGTTCTAAATCAATTTCGATAAAATTTATATGGGACCACCTCTGAAGTATGATCTACCAAACAAAAAAAGAATCATTAAAATCGATTCATAATTGGCGGAGTAATCGCGTAACATACATACAAAAAAAAAACATACAGTCGAATTGAGAACCTCCTCCTTTTTTGAAGTCGGTTAAAAAAGAAAAAGAAATGTATGAGGTCGCCATTTTTTTTTTGGGAAAGGACTGTCCACTTACCTAGTTATAAAGTCCGTTCATCTTTGGTTGGTGAATATGTAACCAATCTTGGCAAGCCTTTAAAAAAATATATTTGTGTATTAAATTTACGAATAAAACTGTTTTTCTATAAAATTAATGGTAAAATAATATTTATTTTTTTGGTTTTTATCTTACTTTTAAATAAATAATTACCTAATAAAAAACTTTAAAATTTTATTGCAAAGCAAAGATAAACTAAATTTAAATGTTTAACCTTCTCATAACGATAATGAAATTAAGAGGGGGAAAATAGCAGGCCCATGTATTTTCGAACGAGTTGCTCTAAGACTAAGGGGCTAATATTTGTGTAATAAGCACGAGAATTTGTACCTGATTAATTGATGTTTATAAAGTATGTTTATCCGATATCTAGTCGCTATAGTTTAAACTTTATTAAGTTTGGGTCTAGGTAATTAGGTAGGTGTGATCGTAGAAAAAAATAATTTATTAAATTTATGATTATTACCTTACTATTATTATATTATTTACCTCTTTACATTATATTCTGATAATCAAGATGTAATATAGAATGATTAAGGATTATATAATATAAGTAATAATGTTTTTGATTAGGGACTCATACAATATTAATTAATTCAAACATTTCAATTTCACTCTCAATTCATAGTTGAGGTGAGGCGTGTGCCGTGCATTGGGACGTATATAGGCAACATTTATTTTACTTTTTCACATCAAACATTTAACTTTATAAATTATATTATAAAAATACATTACACGTTTTTCTCTCGAACTGTACCACGCATACATCCTAAAAAGGGTTTGGATCTCATTTCGCGTACGCATTAAGAAAATAATGGGATCAATGTAAAAGTAATTAAAACAAACGAGTTTTGTTTGCTTTTTTGTGTATTCGGGCTCGGCAGCTTAACTTGTTCAGCGGTCATAATTAGGAGTACAGTCACATGAAAAAGGGGATAGCAAATTTAAAAATTAAACGTGATTATGAGAAAGGGTTAATTAAGATTAGGTTACGGGTTTTTAAACGGACCAATTTGCAGGCTTATTTTATTTTTCCAAAATTATGTTTTTACGCGTTTATTTAGATTTATTTATTACTTGCAGGTTGTAGCCGAAAAACGTCAACATCTGCGTGAGTAAAAGTTACCATGGGAACGGGTAATTTTTTTTCGAATAGCTATGTTAAAAATGGTGTCTTTTGCTTTGTGAGTTTCGATAAATACTGCTAACTTATTTTTATTTACATGCAGCTAATTATTATTTTTAACTACCGATTTCTGGTTTTTTGTTTCGATAAATATTGCTAACCAGTAAACCTATTTGGCAACAGCAGTAGAAATCTACTAAATTATATACATGCGATCATAGTAATGCGACATATCTGTCACAATTTATTACTGCGGTCAAGTTGACGTTACGCCGTGATGATGGGTGATAACGTTGACTTAACATTGTGTACTAACTATGTATACGTAACTTAGTTCGTTAATTTAATGCGCTTAACTACAAATACATTCATAAGATAATTAATTTGAGCAACCTCAAGTGCTTTTTATCTGTTATAAATATTCAAGTTTAAAACTAGATCTGTGTAGCTTTTTTCGTTTATTTGTTCCGTGATTACTTAATTTTCTAAAATTTGTTTGCGTTATAATACAAGTGTTAGTTACGTTTTTAATAGGTAGGTATAGAATCGTTTGAAAATCTGTATCAAAGAACTGACTCATAAATACTTTATAACATTCATAAGATGTAAAGGAAAATGTTTATTTCACTTATTTTATTCTCAAGCGAAAGTTAGATTTTGTTAATGTTTGTAAATGCTCGAAATACTTTGGATAATTTTTACTTTCACTCACTTGGCAACAACTCACCTTGAAATTAATTTGTTTCAAAGTTTTGCTGTCAAGCACACAAGTACAGTGAAAGTCAAAATTATGTGAACCCTTTGGATGCTCAACAACCTAATTTCCATGATTTCAAGGTTTTCAACTTTGGCAAAAATTGTTAAAAATTTTGCTCGTGATTGTACAGTAGAACCTTTTAACAGAGTTTACCCTACAAAAGGTACTCGTACCTTTAAAAGTACCTTTCGCGAAGATATCTGTCGGCTAAAGTTTTGTTTTCATAAATTTATTCCGTATTGAAGCTTTCGTTTCGTTCGAATTACACCGTAATAAATGGAAATTCGTAATTTGTAATTTAAGGTCTTGTTTATCGTGTCGACGATGTCTTTTGAGAGTTAAGAGTTTTCGCGTTGATATTTTCATTTGATGCCATTGAAATAAATCAAAATGAATCAAGAAAATCAAATGGAGACATGCCATTTAAAAGACAGGTTCTGATTTTACACCAAACTTAACCCTGTTTTAGACAAATCAAATACTTTGGTAACTTCTATTAATAATCAAAAACATGTGGGCAAGAAATCGTCCGTTAGCAGAGTATCATGCGAAATTCTCTGAGGTACACTTGCGCATCTCAGGATTAGCAAATTTAATCGCGAACTATATACTAAAACTGTATTAAACATTATTCTACAGCTGTCAGGTTGTATGGCGTTGACAGAGACAGATAGATGTCTTAATCCCGTATTAAACAAATTCGGTGGTGCGCAAGTGGACCTAAGAATGTTAAAATTACGTTAAAGTTCCAAACATTAATATTAACCCTTATAAATGCGTTGCCTTTTGAATACATACATAATATCATGTAATATTAATTAAAATACATTTAAAATACTGATAATTTTGTATCAAAATTAATATTCGGAATACCTATATCCTGTAAACAAAGCAAGTTTTTTTTAGTTATATTTATTATAAATAAATATTTTTAGTTTACTTCATAAATGAAGTCGTTCTGGACGTCTCCACATTCAGGAATGCAACCATTTTTTGAAAAAAAAAAAAACCTTTGATGCGTAATATCGTTATCATAAAGATTGGAAAAGATTTGTAATTATATAAATTTTCATAAACTCAAAAAATATATTCAATAATCGATATGTTAAAATATTTTCTGTTATTTTAGCATATTTATACAAAAATATTTAAAAAAATATATATATATTTTTCTCAAAGTTATGGATACGTATAGTATACGTATCAATTAAATAAGATTTTATTGTAATCCAAAGAATCACGCATGTAAGGGTTAATTCCAAAAATGGTCTGGTTCCATTGTGTAAGGGATACGGAGGTGTGATGATAAAATTATTTCAAACTAGCTGACCCGGCGAACTTCGTACCGACAATAAAAGTTAAACTGAACGCATCCCGTTTGACAGGTACAAACAGTTTGCATGGGAAAATAAAATACTTGTTTTTACAACTTTCCTTGCAATTTGTATTTAATTCCTCACGTTTTAAACCTTTCCTGAACTTCCACAAATATTTCAAGATCAAAATTAGCCAAAACTGTCCAGTCGTCTCGAGTTTTAGCGGGACGAACGAACAGCAATTCATTTTTATTATAATGATGATGATGATAATTTTAACAACTAGACTTGCCGCATCTAGGATTATAGACAAACAAACTCTGACTAGAAACGGGACAAAATACTGAGAGGAATAAGTTTCTAACATTGATTAATGTATTCCGAACCCGTGTAGACACTAAGCTTTTGCGCCATTTTTTGTGGCATTATGACCTAAACCCTCCTGTGTGTATGGTGACATTCTATGAATATCTGTTAGTCCATCCATTATATTTAACACAGTTGCTCTTGTCTATTTAGACCAATGGAATCTTAAAAATCTTGGAAAACAATGTTTTTTATTCTAATTTATAGAAATTTCGACATACCTCTGCTGTACAAAGATCTTTTTTCTCCAGCTTGCTACTTATAGCTACATAAATTACTTTATCAAATGAAAACTTATGGATATTATATTTTCAATCATTGTACATTCTTTCAAAGATCAACATATCTGCCATGTTTAATATGATCTTTGATTAACATTCAGATGACGATATTAAAGATCTGTCCAACAACGAAAGAACCACGAGTTAGTTCCATTCAAAACCAGTCTGGTGATATTTTCATTAAAAAATTAGCCAAAGATAGCATTTAGACCTATGGTAAGATAGTTTCCTCGCAAATAATAAATATTACTTCTAGATGAAATGTTACTCAAAACTCAATAGAAACTAAACTAAGCCATTTCAAATAAAATATTTAAAATAAATTATTAACAAAGGTATCTCCACAAATTAACACAACTAAGATTAGCTGCTTTTAAGTAAGTACTAGTAAGACAGTCAGAGCAAAATAAATGTTGTGTCAACAAGACATCTGAAATGTTTGCACCCAATAAATACATCCGGCTCAACCCAAACACATAAATGCCCCAAATGTAGCCACTGGACCATAGCATTAGAACCCTCGATATTTTTTCTACTTGTTTCCATTGGACAAACACGCTTTTATTTGACCGCTGATTTGTATTTAGAACAACAACCAAATGGAGTAGTAGCAAAAATATGTTTTTTTTTAATTATAAGAGTATTACTATTGTGCCAGATTAAAATCTAGTTATTTATTTACATATACTGCAATTCTGATATTTTCTACTGACATTTATAGTTCTATAAGAGTTTTAGAATTAACTAGATCTATACCTAAAGTTATTTATCACGTTAGCCCATGGCCATTCAGATTTAATTTTCAAGAGTGTTAGTCAAGTTTGTATTCATAAATACAACACACATAAACATGCACTGATTTCAACAATGATTCATCATCAATATAATTTCAGCCATAGGATGTCCACTGCTAAACATAGGCCTTCCCCAGCGATTTCCAGATTGGACGGTTGGAAGCAATAATGATTACGTCACGAGAAATTAATTTAAGGAAAAACTGAACAAATTTAAGATTTAAGATACTGCTTAATCTAAAGCCTCAGACATTCCAACAATGATGAACCACCAAGCAGATGATTACTAAACTACAAGTCATTCAAAGTTTGTGTTTATAATTATATAAAGAACACAAAGATCTGAATAAAAATGAACCTGAGCAAGGATGAAGTGGAAGAGGGGCCGAAACATGTCGATGAACCGTCAATATTTGGGGCAGAAAGGTATTGGCTGTTCCTAGACCTAAAGCTGGACGTAAAAACATGGGCAGGCCTGAAGCTAGGCGGACCAACGATAGGGTCAAGGTAGCGGAGAAAGATTGAATGCGGTCAAAAATGGTGTTATATGGAGTAGTCATCATTGGGTGAAGATACACTATTGAGTAGAGAGATAGATGCAGCAATCTGTTTTAATTAAACCATTGGTATAGCAGAATGAGTGCTCATTTTGCAGTGAATGGCTCACACGGGCGGCTCAACTTTAACGTGCCTGTTAAGCGGGATCACACTGATCCGCGTATAAGATCGCACCTGTATTATCGGCTTGATTAAAAGGGTGCGATCGACTGATGGGAATTACAATGGCTGACCTAGTTCCAAGGATCAGTGTGTTGTGTAACCAGTTTTATAATTCAACGAGTTTTGGAAATAATTACTTCTTTAAAATATCCAGACAAGTTCAAGTTGGTCTCGCGTCCTAAGAGTTTAAACGAACTTAATTATACCAATATTATTCATTTATTTGTGCTCTAACTTGAAATGTTTAAAATCAAGAAAAAATGTGTTGTACGTACGTGTGTGCATGATGTGCCGTGTGGGGACTGCCGCAAAGAATACACTTCCCCATCGCCAACAGGAGGCGTGTCGTAAGAGTCGACTAATTCCTGTAGCACGAGACGGGCAGCAGCGTCTTCTTACGAAATCTATTAAAAAAAACTGCGCTCGCCAACCCGCCTGCCAACCGTGGCGAGTATCGGCAATCCCCCCCGATGATCAGTCATTGGGGGAGGCCTTTGTTCAGCAGTGGACCTCCTATGGCTTGAACGATGATGGTGATAATGTGTGTATTTTAAAATTTTTGTACAGTAAAATCTTGTTTTGGGATGGAACGGAAATAACTTACATGTGTGCGATTTGAATGACCGTATCTTTTGATTGCGTTGCCTTGATTTTAATACACTTTCGCCTTTGGTGGTATTAAACATGATAAATATAATGTACAGACAGACAATTATCAAATACTATTAATAGTATTCGATAATACCCTGTCTGTTTCCAATCATGGTCATGTTAACATGATACTCTGCCAGTTTCCAAACCACCCCAGTATTGAGGTAAAAAAAATTAAAATATATATTCGAATCGGTCAAGCCACTCCAAAGTTTTTTGCGATTCTTACGCAGAGCAATTTATTTTAATATAATTTATGTAATATACAGATAGACAGATTATTTCGCAAACAATCTAAAACTCCCAACGTGTCTTTTCTAATTTCCTCTCAGTTAAATTTCATAACATGCTAAAGTTATTTGATTTTAATCAAGAAAGTTTGCACATTTCCAGTAGGTACCGATGCCAACAAGCCGAAAACTAATTTTATTAATTGCTAAAATTCAACCCGAACCGTGAGCATGGTGTTCGACTGCGGTTATAAATAACTCTACTGGTAGAAAGAAACTTTGCTGTATAACTTTCCTCAGATATCAGAATCGAAATAGCCAATATTGTATTGCAACTCTGTGTACAGGTTAAACACAATGATGGCTAAAAATGTATCGATATTTGTAATCATTATTAATGTTTGAAAATATCTATACATTTTTCAATTTCTTGCAAGTTATCTTACTTAATTGAGCCCATATTTCTCAATAATGATTCGCCTCGAATGAAATATAATATTTTTCATAAATTTGCCGTGGTATGCGCGTCATTAGCCTCGTTATTTTTAAGACCATGACAATTGTAATTGTTAACTGTCGCATTATTATTAGTTGCTTCACGTACTGTAGCAGTCAGTGACGACCGCAAGCTAGTGATGTCGATTGACATTCGAATATTTATAGCATCGTTTGTCTATCGACAGCGACCAATAGCAAGACTATTGATTGTTATTATGAGTAGTTTGGCTGCTTATAAATTACAAACTATGCACAGTATCGGTATAATCAAAGCTTAGAATAACAATACTATAGAAAGTATGGATAGTAATGATGCTGTCAATCGTTTTTTTTTTATTTGTAAATATTGGACAACATTATATATGTACATAGCTTTGAGCATACGGTAAGTGCCAATGCATTTATGTTATAGAAATTAGAAACAACGACAGTACTATAACACCCAGA
Source organism: Anania hortulata (assembly GCA_963576865.1). Classification (NCBI taxonomy): domain Eukaryota; kingdom Metazoa; phylum Arthropoda; class Insecta; order Lepidoptera; family Crambidae; genus Anania; species Anania hortulata. Next base: position 9,659,539 of record OY756400.1, read on the forward strand.
CCCGAGACAATATAGAAAAGTTATTTTCCCACGTTGTTCGTCCGGGATTCAAACACGGTACGTCAGAGTTAGCGACACCAAGTCCGGTATGCTCGCTCGTCTCTCGACTACGGATGTCGCCATTTGTATATTGTGATTATTTGGACTATTGGTTTTTGAACATTTTTAATGTAACAATAACAGTGAACACTAGTCACAAACTCGAAAAGTAGCAGCACAAATAATAATTATTGTATAATTGAATGTATTTTTTATGCCCAGCTCTGATACAGAGGAACTTTGAAAACTAGTTCATTATTTAAATATTAATAATGTTATAATTAATCAACTGTACATTGATCTCCATCAATGGTATTGTACCGTCTTAGCTGTCGATAGTGGAGTTCTTCTTGTTCTCGTGTCGATGGCAAGGCATTTTTTTCAAATTTTTGGTGACCACTACTCCGCCACACGAACGGCACTATTGGTGGCGCGTAACAGGTATTCGCGTTTGTAGCTGTCCTAACACGCGGGACATGATATAAGGTGGCCCATGGTTTGGGAGGAAGCACCGCAGACACATTTGGTGTTGGTGACGTCAATTTATTAGATTTTCCTTACAACGGCCGACCTCTGTTCGCAGCCTTTTCATGGCTTTCCAGGTCAGCCCCGGAAGGCCTAGTGGTAGGCAAAGTATAGTTTTTGATAGTTTAAGTCGATATTAAAACAATCGATAATTTAACAGCACTACTAAGAACGCCACTTTAAATTATTTGTGTTGGTTTGTCCGAAGCTTGGCGCTTTTTAGGGCGATTTTCGACTGAAGCCGTAATACCACTAAAATTTCTATTGTATCTGGACTACTGTCCACGAATGTGATTAGGTAGTGGCTAAACGAAAATTTTGAAAGAGTTTAGCATTGGGGCAGAAAAAAGCCCCATTCGGTCATCAACTGTTTCCATTAAAACTTCGCTCATACAAAAACATTAAACTTAGGATCGTGTTGTTTACATTTTGACTCTAAAAACGAAACTGTCGAACTTGCCGAAGTAATCTTCCCAAACGATCGCCTACAAACTTGTCCCGAGCCGTGTTCTCATAAAAATATGTAAATAAGACCCGATACAAAATAAAGTGTAGCTATTTGCGATAAAGATTGCACCCCGAGTGCGGGTCTGACACAACACAAACAAAAACCGAACCGCCAAGCACCAGTTGTATCCACAGTTAGTGTTCTGTACTTTGTATTAAGTCTTCGAAGTAGGCAAGTACATTCGTGTGGAGGTACCTTTTTGAAAACGATTTTATACTGGCCCAGCCCAACATACATAATACCAAATCAGTGCCCAGACTATAAAAAGTTTTATCAATCGATACAAAAAGGTGCTTTGTTATATAATTTTTAAAACTCTGTTAGACTAGTTAGACTTGTGTTAGATCAAAACGAGTGTTTTCCGTGTCTTTATAAGCGACACATTTTTATAACTCCTAATCATTTATTGTTATTTAGGCTGAAAACTACTTGATATTATATTAATTAAAAATCGTTGTCTGGTACGTCGTAACACACGGATGTAAATTCCTTACTTCTGGACCATTACAATTAGGGCAAGTGACACCACCAATCAACTGACATACTATTTATGAGCAATCAAAACGTTATTCTACCCTAAATTTTAAACGGACACCAAGCTATTGCGACAATGTTGATCAAACTTATAAAACTATATAAATTTATTTAAATTTATTTATTAATTTATTTATTTTCATGCCATAAGTTAAACTTTTTACTAAATGATTTTTATACTCGTTTTCCGTTGAACTGAGTACGGAACACTAGAATGTTATCTGACTTGTTTACCCAATACGTTTAACTCACTGAAACGCTGCAAACATGAAATGGAAAACAAATAATAGAAATAACCTACAGTGATTATGCTTCTAGCCTTTCGTTGAAGGAAATGCAATGGGAATCAATAGGGACTTCCCTTGCGATTTGTGAAATATGAAATCGACAGATCCATTTCGCAAATAAAATGTCAAGCGAAATATAAATACTGTGTATATTTGTTCTTTGTAATCTTTATATTATATATAAATAAATCTCTATTTTTCTTGGTCATCGTATCAAGCGTGAACGGATGGAACAATTTCGCTAATTCACTCTTTGTTTTGTTAATTATTGTCAGCAGAAAGTTTTTTTAAAAGCAAAAATCAAGAAATTTTCGGTGATCTTTTTTATGAATAAACTAAAGACAAAGCGAACGAAGTCGCCGGCAACAACTAGTCTCGCATAAAATTAGAAAGACACACTAGATAGTCTATCTGTTAAAAGCATATGTAAGCAATTTACTTTATATGGTTTGCAATAAAGAATATAAATATATTTATCTATAACGTTATGATATGATATGCGTTATGTTGTCCGAGTGATCCGAATTTTACCGAGAACAGTTTATGAAATAGTATATCCTAATGAAAACCACTTCACAAAACATATATGTTCCAAATTAGTATGTCACTACATTTTATAAAAAAATATCTAAATATTTTATAAATTGCTTTATGATGTCGATTGTCGACGAATCTTAGTAACCAACACGATCTAACAAAAATATCTTGAAAATACCTAGGAACAATAGGGCTGGCACTTTTCGAAACAGACCCTAGTCAGCCCCACACAATTTTCAAAAGCATTACAGTACCTTGATCCAAAGAGTCCTGTCCAATTCCTGGTCTCGAACAATTGCAACCTTTTGCAAAATTAATTGTGTAATGGTACCTCGTGTCACTAAAATTATAATTATTTCTTATTTCAAAATTATGAAGTGTATACAAGTATATAGTGAAGTAAATGATATTAGCAAATGTCAAAACTAAATGTTTTTTACTTAATATTATAGAAGTTAATTAACTAAGTACAAAGTCAGTGATTGGGTGTTAATACCGTATGTATTTATTGCCGAAAGAAATAAATGTGCAAATAATTAATTTCTAGGCGTTATTGAGCGACTAATTACGGACGTGTAATAAGGTTGAGAACGGTATACGAGTATGTGTGAGTGTGTACCCAATATCACATCTTCCGAATGAAGGCTTTCCGTTAATTGGAACCAGTAATTATAAGCCTATAGGTAACCTATTTTCGAAATAAAATAACGTGTATTTTTATAAATAACGCACCTCTTCATGGGACTAAATGAATCACAAAATAGCATATATTATGTTGTTTTAGTCAGTAGCCGTATTATAGAAAGCGAATATGTTTATTTATACCTAACAACAAACAACAACTTTTACTAATATTTAACTTTTACAAAAAAATCAAAATCATTTAAAAAATCCCTATCATATCATAAAAACATATAACCGTCTTTTTTTAAGGAGAATCATTATTTTTTTTACGATTTCAAAGTTCCTGATAGTATTAAACGATGAACAAAGTATTCTCATTTACTATGGCTACTGACTTAAAGAACACACTGTATTAGGATATCTATCATCATCATCGGCCTCTAGAAGCCCACAGCTGGACATAGGCGTCTCCTATAGAATATTATACCAACAAATTGTAAATAATTATGATGATTAGATACAAGTGACTACACAAGGCTTTGCTCGGTTAGATAACGGTAGGTATGTCTCCCTCTATTTTGCCCTTGATTGTTAATTTTTTACCAAAAGTATAATCATAATTAGCCCACGCCTGTCCACTAGACACAGGCCTTACCCAATGTTTACAATTAAGTCCGATCATCAGCTATCTTCATTTCCATCCGCTGCCAGCAGTTTTGCGTATGATGATACGCTTCACTTGTCGGAGGGCGCCCTACACTGCGATTGTCGCGGTCTCTACTTAAGAACAAAATTACCCCATCGGTTTTTGTTTATAAAGTAAATGTGATATAATAGATATAATGTAAAAAGTTAGATATCACGAATTTTTTAATCCTAATCTGATAAATATTAGATTTCCCGTACAAATTTTCCACCCCCATTTCAGACCCTTAAAGTTTTATTTTTGCGACAATAGGTAGCTTAAGTCCTTCCTATAGGTCCTATCTGTATATCAAAATTCATCGAAATTAATGCAGCGGGTTACCTAAGCGTAAAAACGTTACAGACAGACGGAGTTACTTTTGCGTTATAAATACTTACTAGTTTGAATTATCGTCAGAACTGTCTCCAGAACTCCCGATTAATTATGGGATAGGGTTTGAAAGGAGTTAGTTAAAAAAAAAAGATTATTTTAATGGTAAGAATTTGTAATCTAAACTCGTATTGCTCCAAACGACACCAACTACGACAAAAAAGAAACAAAACTGTATTATCTTAAATAAAACTATCCCAAATCCCAAAGGCGCTAACTTACGTCATTAGTCCTTCTTAACTTTGCCATAGTTGAGAAATACTAAATACAAAAGTTACTTTTGAAATACATTTTTGACTAGTTTTGTGTCTTGTGAATGAATACAACAGCTTGAAATTTTAGGTAAGACTTAATATTACTATACAGTGTGTAGCCTGAAACCGGGGACAATATTGTAAACAGAGACTCTTATAGGTCAATAGTAATCAAATCATTATGGTACCAACTAATTATAATAAAGACTTTACTTTTTAATTTTTTCTTACAAACTTAAACTTCTTCGGAACGTCTCTTTGACACGACATTGACAAAGTTAGCGATATCGTTTTGCAATAATATACTGATTATGAATCGTAACTTTAAATTCTTATTGCGTGTAATGCATGGGTTTTGGTTAACTGGAATCTTTTCAGAAAAAATAATATAGTACTAATAGAGTCTCAGTTTTGAATATTACCTATCCCTGGTTCTAGGCCACACACTGTATTTTATTAACAAGACTCCAAAAAAGTTATAAATATGTGTCGCAATCACAAAATATATTTTACGCCCTGTTTCGATGAGGCGTAGTAGAAATAACTCTGCGACGATTTTAACTTTAGATAATATTTATTAGTTTAAGTAAAAGGTACAAATCAGTTTCGACACTCTGTTAGCTAGTTAATTAATGGCGGGTTCAAATTTTCAAAACGTCGCTTCTTCTATGAGCCCCCTCCGATCTTGCGATACGTGGACCAATCCTAGCCGCCGACGTCACGGTGCATTGCTTTGGGCAAATTCATGTCCTTATTTGGTAATGTTGGAACATGCCCCCGGCCTTGGAAGCACCAGCGTCCAACTGTTGTCTTCATGGTTATCAGAATAAAGGGCAGATTCGAGGAAACGCGCGTCTGATAACTCCAGAGGCGGTTTGTATGTCAGCTACTCTGGAAATCCCATCCTTTCCTGGTCGCGTGGAAATAATGCGCCCTAGACTCCATTTTAAAGGCGGCGTGTTGTCTTCTTTGATAACGACCATCGTGCCAGTCTGAAGATCAGCCTTGTGCTCCTTCCATTTAGTTCTAGTTTGTAGTTCCGAGACGTACTCCTTGCTCCACCTGGTCCAAAAATGTTGTCTTATTTGTTCGATTCGCTGGTAGCGCGTTAGTCGGTGGACAGGGACTTCAGTCAGCTGTTCAGTCGCAGGCGCTGTTAGGAGACGACCAACCAGAAAATGAGCAGGACTCAGGGGTTGGAAATCGTTCGGATCAGTGGACATGGGATTAAGAGGACGGGAGTTCAGGATAGACTCAATCTGTGTTAATACAGTGCTGAACTCTTCAAAAGTCAAGTGTGCATTTCCAACTACTCGTAACATGTGGTGTTTGCAGGACTTAACTCCAGCCTCCCAAAGTCCTCCGAAATGAGGCGTGTAAGGAACTATAAACCGGAATTTGATGTTTTCATTTGTAGCGTATTCAATAATATCTTTAGAACAGTTAGTTAAAAATTTTGAAAATTCATTAGCAAGTCCTACAAAATTTCTACCATTATCAGAGACAATTTCAGCAGGTTTGCCTCGCCGTGCGATAAACCTTTTTAACGCTAGAAGATAGGCATCCGCGGATAGGTCACTGACAAGTTCCAAGTGAATTGCGCGAGTCACAAAGCAAACAAACAAACAAATATACGCTTTTATAAGTTTTGAGCCCCTTCCTTTGCGGTTCAGGATGAGCACCGGCCCAGCGTAGTCTACACCGCAACGTAAAAATGGAAAGCTTGGAGTCATTCTCTGTTCAGGTAAATCGCTCATTATGGGAGATAAAGTCTTGCCTCTCAAACGCGTACAAATAACGCATTTATGTACAGTATGTTTAGCAAGATTCCTACCTCCAACTATCCAGTATACTTCTCGTGTGTTGTACAAAAGCGTTTGCGGACCAGCATGTTGTAGGCGCTTGTGCTCGGAACGAAATAACAACAAAGAAAACCAGTGCTTTGAAGATAACAACATTGGGTGCTTTTTATCAAAAGAAAAATTCGGTGAATTTTTTATTCTACCGCCTACTCGTAATATATTCTCGCTATCCATAAATAAATTAAATTTACTTAAATTGTGTGTATTTTTTAAGTGACTATTATTTAATAATATATTATATTCCTTCGAGAAAGACTCTTGTTGAGACAATCTCACCAGCATCATTTCCGCCTCTCTAAGTTCGTCAATAGTAAGAACTCCACGTCGATCATTATCTTTGTGTCGTATATTATTAATAAAACGTAATACATATGCGCAAGTTCGTTTCAAACGATTATATTGAGAGAATCTTTCAAAAGCAAACAATGATACTTCTGATGTGGTCACTAATAAGTGGATAGGCTGAACAGGCTTTATTTCTGGTAACTCTAACTGTGCTATATGTGGCTGTTCAAAAATCGAGTTATTGCAATCGAATTTAAGGTCGCGGAGGAATGTAGGCCCTTCCCACCATAAAGTGGAAGTCTTAAGGTCCTCTAACTTGACCCCTCGTGACACTAAGTCAGCTGGATTGCTCTTTCCGCTTACATGGCACCAAGGTAAGTCCTTTGTGATTTCATGAATTTCAGCTACTCGGTTTTGCACGAAAGTTTTCAACAAATTAGGAGCCATACGCAGCCAACCCAGTACAATCGTTGAATCAGACCAAAAAATAATATTATCAAATTGAAAATTGAGCGATTCGCGAATTGCATTATATAGCCTGGCACCCAATAAAGCCCCACACAACTCCAATCTTGGGATACTGACTGGTTTTAACGGCGCAACCTTTCCCTTCGAACAATACAACCTGACTGTTACAGAATCATAATTGATAGTACGTATGTATATGCATGTACCGTACGCGCACTCCGAGGCATCGCAAAAAATGTGTAATTCCCGACGCACCGGACCAGCACCTATGACATGACGTGGTACGCGGATTTCATTTAAACTAAGCACAGAAGATGAAAACCGTTCCCATGTTTTTTCGACCTCTATTGGAACCTTGTCATCCCAACCTATTTTTAGCAGCCATAGTTTCTGCAATAATATTTTTGCAATCATTATAAATGGACTTAATAATCCCAGAGGATCAAAGATTTGTGAAATGTTTGACATCATATAACGTTTTGTAATAATTTCATCATCTTCACTAAATTGCGTGCTAAAATAAAATTCGTCACTAAAGTGATTCCAACCCAAACCTAAATTTTGAATTTCGTTAAACTCTGAAAACAAGTTATTAGCTCCTTGAATGCGCAATTTAAGATCTATACAATTTTTACTAGACATAGTTTCACCTTTGAGTGACGATAAATGATTTGCAAACCTAGTTAACCTACCCTTAACTATACCGCGCTTTTTAACCAACTCTTTAAATAAGCTATCATCACTAGATCTATAAGGAGATTTATCACGGGATTGGATATCTAAACTCATTTCGGCGGAGTGTAGTGAAAATGGAGTTAAGTACTTACAGTTAAATGATGAATACTTGCTATAGCGAAAGGCACGTAGTAGGGCACGACAAGAAGTAATTTGCACTTGTAGTTAACACTGAAATTAGCAGAACAGCAAATATTACACAGTGGGAATGGAGATGAAGCAGGAATAGGCAGGATGGCTGGACGTACCTATGCGCGTTTTCAGGTACGGGACCGACGTTTCTCACAACTTTGCGGATCTATGAGCCTTTTTCCACTTCTCATTGACTTCCAAACTGCATAAGCCGCTACCTCAACCTCACCAGGGTAGTTTTTAGCGGTTTCTTAAACGATCTTGCGCTTCGCTTCAATAGTCAGTCTGGTATGGTTTTTTCATCAAATCCGGCTCGAAGGACCATATGTTTCGATGAGGCGTAGTAGAAATAACTCTGCGACGATTTTAACTTTAGATAATATTTATTAGTTTAAGTAAAAGGTACAAATCAGTTTCGACACTCTGTTAGCTAGTTAATTAATGGCGGGTTCAAATTTTCAAAACGTCGCTTCTTCTATGAGCCCCCTCCGATCTTGCGATACGTGGACCAATCCTAGCCGCCGACGTCACGGTGCATTGCTTTGGGCAAATTCATGTCCTTATTTGGTAATGTTGGAACACGCCCCCTATAAAAACCGGAACAGTAGTCAGGTCTACCAGTTTAAGGATGTGCTGCTTTCAGATTTTAATGTTAATTGCCTTTGGTAAAACAATGAGGAAAAAAAGCTGTTTTAGTGTAGCGTATAGCGAAGCGTCTAGCGTTAAAATCAGTCTCTAGAAGGACCTAGAAAGTTTTTTAGCATATTAATTTACGCGTATCATGGCTTCAACCATCTAACAGTTGAGGTGAGGTCTAAGAAATTATAGAAAGGCGTAGGCTTGCTTCACTTCGCTTCACTTTGTTTATTATTTAGTAATACTTATTAATACTTTTGAATTTATAGATTTGTCCCTTGAACCTGAATTAGGCGACTCGAAAATAAGTCAAACTACCGCATACCATATTCATAAGCTAGGTCAAACAATATTCTGACATTTATATTTATTTAAGTCGCCGGTTGTTAGCGTGGTAATTCCAAAACATACAAAATGTATGAGAAATAGAATTTTTTCCATATTTTTTCGCGGTTTTATTCGATGTTTTCGTAGCCTCCCTTGCTTGGGCCAAACCCGTGCCACCGCATTTGTCATACACCGGAAGTGTGCGATCCGCGGTATTCCAGTTAATATTTATGGAGTTCTTGCTATAGCACTATATATGGCACTTATAACACCATATATCTTTGGATTCGTCAAGATCTCTTCTATTTTATGGCCCGTTTAAAAAAACGGATTTATTTATTTAAAAAATACAGCAAAATTAAGGACACGCAAAGTCAGGATTGACGACATAATCACAATTTTACTAAAGTTCTAGCAAATTATACGTTTCAAACACCTCACAATGTTTATAAATTAAGTAAGTACAAACATATCCATTATTTGATAGCGAAATCGAAACAATCATCCACTTATATCACAAACACGACGATCTCAAAGACTGCCGACTCGAAACCTGATGCCTGACGCGTTCTTTGTTCATATTTTAGTGTGGTAAGTCTGTCTCAATCTTCTTTCGACCTAATTTAACGCAGCAAACAAAGATAGGTATAGAAACCGGCTGGTGCAACCCCATTGAAAAAACACTTAAGTGCATTTTAAGTGAATGCCCGTAGCGGGTACTCGGCGCTTATATGTTTGTAAAAATACCCGCAGCGGGTGTGTCGGCCCGGGAAGGGGTATTTATTCTGTTATTTGGGCGAAGACAAATACTACAAATCAAAATGGTGTTTATTTAACCCGACTTTTTTACATTATAGAGAATTTTGTTTCTAAATGACTTGTTGCAGTTTGTAAATTCTTGATCTTAAAATTATATTTAGACCACGCGTAGTCACATAAGTCAACATGTATAAGATTCTCATTAATTCCGTCACGTTCATTCAGAATCTTTACAATTATTTTTTTAATGAGTAACTTGGTTTTATTTTAAGTACGATGACGTCATAATTGTTATATTCCTCAGTTAGTTATGTAGAGCAGTGAAACAGAGCTAACCTTTCTATGAGTAAAACAAATGGTTTTACAATTATTCGGTGAATACGTGGGTGAGACATAACAGTGAAACTTCAAATTGAGTTATAAACTAGACAAGATAAGAACGTGAGATCGGGTTTTGTCTGGGTTCTTAACTTTATCGGATGGAATGAGTTTCAGACTTCCTGCTTTAATACAGTAGTATTAGAAACACAGGAGTATAGTTTATAGTGAGAAGTTACGAAACACTAGAGGCGTTATATCGGCACATTGTAAGAGACATTTATGAAAGCGGGGCTAAGGCTTTGATAGCCTGGCTGAAAATATACTTTGGATTTCTTAGGGTGCTTACAAATCTGGTGAACCCGGCGCGAATGCGCGGCTTGTACGCCGCTTGCGTACTGCTAACACGTTCACATAATATTTATTATATTGCTTGCGAAATTAATTAAATTTAGGCCCTTATCTAGGTTGATAGTTTTAATATTTATGACTACTAGTATATAGTATAAATTACGACTAAAAAGCCTTATACTCTATCTTAAAAAGTAAAAAGTATGGGTACTTAAGTCAACCAGATTTTATTTATCGATTTCTGACAGCTTTTGTTTGGACCACCCAAATGATAACAGCTGTTAAATCATTTGTTTTTCGAAATATTGTAATTCAGCTGAAGCATTGTCATAATGATTAACATTTTAAATAATTAAAGTACATTTGCGGATCAATTTCTCTTGACTAATTATGTTTAGGCCTTATTATAAGTATGTTTGCTTATTTTACCTGTGAGTATAACCCCTTACCCTTTGGCGTATTTACACCCTCCTAATTTCCCTTTATCCGTATTTAGCTATTTGGATAAGAGGAAATTGTGCTGTAAAGACATGAAACGTTTTAAACGTTAAATTTACATTTGGATGTTGTTTATTTGTTTGAGCTTATGTGTTTTGTTACATGAAGTAAACAAGGAGAGAGTGGGATTCCATTTGCCTTCAATAAACTAAAATCTATTCGTAGAACTGGTGATAAGTAATGTTAATACAGTTTGGTTTCTTTGAAGTAGAAATGTTGAGCAGGCGAATCGCAAGCCCAATTAAAATGAGAAGAAAATAAGACCAAAAACAAACTGCACACCGAAGCATTTTACTTTAATGTTTTGAAATTACTTGTGTTTGAAATCAGTGAAGACAGAATATTCTTATGTGTTACATAATTATTTACACAAAAATAGCAGATTGAAATAACTATGGAAACATATATTCTCCCCCCTTCTCTAAATACCAGAATTTTCATTGACAATGACTACATCAATTCGAAAAATCAGTTTTGTTTTGACCTTAAAATATTTTACATACCGCGGATTAGCATGCTCAAGGAGATTATATAAATAAAAAATGTTATCTTGTCATTTTGAATCTCGTTTAGTGTTTATTTTTCGCCAATAATTAATGTTGCCACAAAATAAACACTAAATTCGACAGTTAGATTGGTTGATATACTCTGGGTTCGGTTAGGTCAAAATAGTTACCACAACATTGCCCGAGCCAAGCGAGCGAAGCAAGCGGTGCCGCAGTATCAGCCAGCGTTTTTTAGTTACTTATTTTATGCGTTCGTAAATTATCGAATTGCCCGACCATCACGTAGCAATATTAATAATGATCAGACACTATATTAAATAATGAAGTTTAGGTAATCAATAATTACTTGGCCTGATCCGACTTTTCATTGTACTTAATGCCCGGGTCTCTTCCTCTCTCCTACTAAACTATGTTGTGCCAGTCAGGGTACATAATTGTTCTTTATCCTTGTATACCATCTTCTATCTGTATATTATCGAACGTAATAAAGTATTGAGTATTATAATTAATGTCCTCATTAATCACTTGGTCCATCGTAACGTTTAGTTATTCGCGACAAAATAATTACACTATTATTCGCGAAAGATCTTCAGGACCCCATGTAAAAATATAAAAACTAATAAAATCAAATGTTTATATTCATTAAATCTTCAAAGACAGCATTTTATCTTGATAAAGGCATATTATTTCCAGAAAATATCTTAACATTTACTTTAAATCACATTCTCAAAAATAGTAAGTATAAACAGGTTTATGAATTGCAGACTTTGCTGTGGTGCTTATTACAAATTTTATTTAGATCTCTTTCTCTCTCTTATTTTATATAGATCTCAAACATAATGTGACAGCGGTCTTTGGAAGCTCTTGGGTAAGGTTCAAAATCCGGAGATTCGGAGTTATCTAATAGTCTCACCCCCATATGATGCACGGTGGTCGGTGATTAAAGCCGTGACTAGCAAAGCACTAAGGAGGGAAGATCGGCTGAGCTAGGAAGCTACTGGAAAATACGTCGGTCACGCTGAGTATGAATTATGACAAAAACAAAGACGCTTGGGGTCCAATAGGTCAAAGTTTAAATAATAATTCAGCTGTCATGATCGTACTTTTTACTTAACAAGGGCCCTCTGGAAACCAACGTCGAGTTAGGCTTAACTGTGAGTCTGAGTTTTTTTTATTAAGTAGATTTCGTTTCGTGCATAGACTACAGAATTCTACTACTTCAGAATTTATTATCCTACGGTAAAAGACAAAAACGGGTTGAAAATGTATTGTATGTAAAGTTGTGTGGAAGAGATAGCTTTTAGTTGTTCAGCTTTGGGTATATTTACTGTTTGCATTGCGTGGTGTATGATTAAGAGTATCCATCTATCTATAACTTGTTCTGGTTTATTTTATGTTGTTCTTAAGCTTTTTTTACCATTAGGTTATTTAACATGTCTGTGATAAACCATTAGCAACAAAATATGTTTCTTATATTATTGGTTTAGTGTTTACCGTGGCAAAAGACTTTGGATAAATATAACTAAATAAAAATAATTCTCTTATAGCCTTGACATTTCCAATAATGTTATATCCAGCCCTAAACCGCCTTCGAAAGGCTCAGCTCCATTGTGATATAACGAATTGTGTATAGTAAGCCTGTTTGTGATTACATAGCCTGGCTTCGGCTCGACAGAGAGAAATTATATGGCATTAAAGTTGAAGCGTATCTTCTGTTTACAATAGTTGCTATTCTAGACTGCTTAGGTCAACTTAGCTTTGTGCTGCTTAAAGCTAAGTGCAGTTCATTTTATTTGATACTATTGTTTGAAATGAAAGCACCAGCTACAAAGAGTTTGTTCTCTACTGTTTTGCTTACATTCAAAACTACGGGAATAATGCTGTTTTGTTAGATTTTTATTTAAAAAGAAAAGTAGATTAATTGTCTTGAAAACTAGAAGTATTTTACAGAACTTTTGTCCTGTTGTTGTGCGAGCATTTAGTTACCATGATTGTTTACCTGAGTTTAAGGATTCTAGTTTGTAATTATTATTTTCATCGTCAATCATTGTGAACCATCGTTTAAAAACTATAAAAAGTGCTTATATATGTATGTGCCTCGTCAAAACAAATCAAAAAGGGATCACTTCAAATCGAAGGTTTCATAAATAGATATCGAAGCGTTACTCCATACACCTCCTGGCTTCATAATCAGATTATCTAGCTCTGTGGTTTAAAATTGTTGTATTGTCATCCGGATTACTAGGTTCATTTCAACCCGACCGTTTTTAATAGGTTAACATAGGATTCCAAGATTAAATTACTTAGTTAAGTAGTCAGTAAAACTATTCGTTAAAGCGTGTTCAAAAGACACTCTTCATCAGAAGATATAACTAAAGAAGAAGTACATAGCTTAACTTTAATTTAAATGTAGAAACGAAAATGTTTGTTTATTTTAAGTGTCTACGAGTATGCTACGTATAGTTGATGCTTTGTGAAAAAGGTGGAGCGAATGTAGGACGAACGTGTGGGTTTGAAAAATATATTTAATTAATTATAAAAAGTGTAGTTCTAAAGTAGAGACCATTGCCTTGGCAAACGTAGTGTAGAACACCCTCCAGCTTGATGGACCGATGACCTTAGGAATCTGGTAGTGGGTGGATAAAACAAACGAGAGATCTCAGCTAGTTGGTGTCAGCTGGTATGGGGATTGTTTTTTTTTTGCGAAAATTATCTATGTAAGGCCCGTAGAAAAAGTTATGTTTATTGAGCAGTAGAATCACACCCTAAAAAGAAAATTAAAATAAATTAAGATCATAATGAAAAGCTCGTTTTAAGCTGGCCCAACTGGAATTCAAATCCAGGATCATTGCACTCACCTATTGAGCCAATCAGACCGCCAATCTAATCAAGGTATCTCTCTCATGAATCACTGATATATTATGATTATTTTGCGAATGTGCTTTTCGTAGACAGGGAAGTTAAATACGTTAGCAAAATGCTCTTGATACATCAATTTTAACACGAAAGTTTGGGAAACATATCGTAAAATATTAAAGGAACGACCAAGCGTGTTAGCTTATCAGACTCATTAAGTCAAAACTAATTTCCTGTCAAATAGTGCTCACAAAGGAGGACGTGTTTCTTCAACACATGTCAGTTAAGTTCGGTGCGAGTGTATTTGCCAGGTGTGCACAACCCCGGCCCGCTAAGTTTCACGGCTCAATAGCCCCGCGACCCTTTGATTTTCCACCTGGTGCCCTCCGCTTGAAATAGACCAGACATGACAGTAGACAGAGAGGCACAACCGAGAGAGATACCGGATTTCATTTAATGATATTACACGTTAGGCACCGCCACGATTACCTTATTAGGTAGTCAAACACTGCCTGAAATTCAAACTGTGGTTCTAGGAGTTTCTGAATTCAATGCGGTAAATTTTTACGAGCGTTATCTGAGTTTGCTTAGCGGTTAGGGTCTGATTTTGTAACTGAATTAGGGGCCCATATTTCGAAAGTAATTCCGTATAGCTAAAGGCCTAAAAGGATTGTGGTTTTGTGAAACAAGTGAATTTTCTACGAGCATTACTTTTTTTTTTTTTCCTCGCTGCGAATAACGTGATAATAAATAAACGGAAAATATATTTCTAATCTGTTGTTTGAATGTTTTCCATTATTAATATTACTTAAAATAACACCCTTCCTCATACAAAATTAAAACGGCTGTACGGGACTTTTCGTAAAAGTTTTTTTTTGGGACTTCTATGTTGCTATTATATTTTGTAAGTTTATAAAAACAGATAAAAGTGAACATATCTACATACGATACGTAAAAAGTCAGTAATTTTGATTCCTATAAAAAAGTAAAAAGCTATTTAAAATTGCTTTAATATCCGGAAAACGCAAACGCAAAAATACTCCATATTCCTAACAAACACTTCAGTTATCAGTAATAACCCATTAACTTAAGAGCCAAAAGGATCATTACCTCTATCAAGTGGCCATTTCATTTTCCGTTGAATTTCAACGGTTTAAAACGTTATCATCTATTAGCTTTTATCATTAGTGTTGAAGGTTTTAACGTAAAATGCTTGTCATCAAATAAATAGTGTATACTTGGTATTTTAGTAATCATATTTTAGAACCCTTTATTATGATAGGTTAATACTTTATTATTACTCGATAACTTAGCAAGTATTTTTTTCTTTAGGTCGCACATTATGTATTCTGTGTATAACTTGCCATATTGTTTCTATTATGACATCAAATAGCATTTGTCACTTATGAAAAGGTAAAGATTTTAACGATACTTTAAACATTAAAATCGGTTAAGACGTTTAGTCGGATTCGGTAAGGGGTAGTCGAACAAAAAGCATGGTCGAATTATTTTAATGGGTTTTATTTACTATTTAAAGAGCTTTAGTGTGAAAGTTTGGTGTAGTTTGTGTTCTAATGTTTTGTGAATTGATGAAGATCTGAAACTATTAAAATATCATTGTATTCAACGCCATATCGAGTATCTAGTGGTTTATCTCAAGACAACTTGCTTTAGACCCGATAGCGTCTTGAAACCTGCTTCTACGGGAAAAGAAGCCTTCACTGAATCCATAAAAAGCAATAAATACTAAACACCCGTTATTAATTGTGAATACTGTTTATCAAAAAAACACTCGACATTGGCAGAATCACTGCTCTGCTAATAAAGAGGGATTGAGTCCATAAAAAAAGGCGTGTAGATATTATGGTGGAATAAAGAAACTCACTCACACGCATGAACTTTAAAAATATGAACATGAACTCAAAAAGGAGTGTTTAGGGCAGTCGTATAAAAAAAAATCTACAATATACTAAATACGGTCAAAATGGTTTCCTATCCAATAACAATTGCGGCGTGTGTTCCTTTACTTTGGTAATAAACCAAAATGATGGCGCCCAGTTGTAGTACAAGCAAATATGAGTGCCTGATAGTACGTCAAAAGTTTTGTTCAGCTAACATCGTTTGATATTAGTCGTTAAGACTAGTCAGATGCCTTGCGGCTTGATTACATCTAAGAGTAATGTTTGTCACTGGCCTTACAAACACCTTCGCCCTTCATCAATCCACACTGGACCCGGTGGTGAAATATGGCCAACTATCTTGTAATAACTGTGGTTAGGCTTGTGTTCTGCAGTGGGACGTATACGAACCACATGATATGTAATTTTTTTGGTTTTCCGCTGGGTAATGGCTCAAAAAATCGTCAAAATGCAGGTACCACGTGTTTCACACATGGCATGGCACATTGTTTACGCTAAAACCTATCTAACCGGTAAAATAATGCTTATTATTTAAATTTTGTTTCTAACTATTTTAATACGGTTTTCTTTAAGGTTTTTTTTTAAATTGTCAAATGGTCTGACACTAATATAATATTGAGGTTTTTTATTAATACGTACAAATGAACTAAAACATTAACTAAAACCAGATCTTCAATCAAACCTACACAGGTTACCTAACAAAATTACCGCCCCTACCTACTACCACCACAGCTATCTAAACATACCCTTTAGAAAAGGGGTATGTGCCTATTAACTATAATGATTTTCTTGGCTCCTGTAATAACTTCTTTTTAACTTCAAAAGCGACCAGCTGTTCCAGCATTGCAAACAAAGCTCATAACGATAATGACAAACGTTCATTATTCATTCGCTAATTAAACGAATAGCTTATGTTTACTGCGGCAATTACACAAGAATAGTCTTTATGACTGTCGGAATAAAAGCGTAATTAGCGTGAATCGTCAGAAGCGTCACGTTCGCTTTATAGCCATGTTGCGGATCTGCTTTACCGTAAGAATGGTGGGTAATAACGTAGTTAAACATTACATTGGAATCCAAGATTAAACTTTAAGGCGTAAACGCTTAGTACCAACTATTGGATCTTCTACTTCTATCAGTTGTTTGAATATAAACTACATATGACAAGCTGACCTTTTGTTATTTATGATTCATAAATTCAATTTTAGAACGGTCTAGACAAAGAAAAGCGTCCTTGAGTGCCCGAGTCAGGTCAGAATAAAAGCTAAAAACTAATAAAATTACGAAAGAAATTCAATGCTCTAACTATATCAAACATAAATATTTATTTGCAAAACTATCAAAATACTTTTTGTAGGGGTGAAAAAGATGGCACAGATACAAATAAAGAAATTAAGGAGACGAATCGTATTATGTAACGTACCACGACATGACGTCATGTTGTCAGTCTAAACGATGAACGTAGTTTACACGACGCGACAACGTATCGCGGCAGATGAAGAGTTGTTCCGTGTGTGTATGCCCTAAGATCTAAAACTGAGTATTGGTCGGGGCCTTACCATGAACTCCTTTATATTAAGTACTTTACCATTTTTTTTGTATTTTCTGTAAAGAGTTGAACACAAAAACAACACTGCAGGAGTTTGACCTAGTCAACTTGAATAGAAAGGCGCCCTTAAGAGGGATCGTTAGAGGCAGTCCGCGAAATTCAAAATTTCTTACTTTCTTTTTTCAAATAGCAACTTAGGTTAACATGTATGCTTACAAATTCGCAAGGGTAGAAATAATAGTTTTGCTGTAAAACAATCACTTAAATTGTAAAAAAAAAGAGTTTTAAAATTTCGGGGGCTTACTTGAACGATCCCTCTTAAACCACAAATCGGTACTGTCGTGGGCATGGAGCACACATATAGAGTAAAAACGTTTCGTTTGTTCGAACGTTTATGTATAATACCAAATCAGTGGTATAGATAAACCTAATGAATGAAAATCTCTATTCACTTGTGTCAATTCTTTTAAAAATATGAACATCTAAAACTAGCCGAGTAAAAAACCCGACCATTTTCAATTGATCATAAATTGACAAAGGTTTGACATAATTTGTTAGGCTTATACCTATGTCCGAACGAATAAAACATTTTCGTAGTAGGCCTTCCGTTTCGAAGATAGCTGGTTCGTATAACTACTTGGGGATTAGTATAACTACTAATAGGGTATGTGCTCTTTAGTCGTAGATAACAGTTGACATCTGTCATTAAATAATTATGAAGTAAAAACGACGAAGACCAAGTTGAGGATTCTGTGGGTAGGTTAGTCAAACGAAAAGCATGGTCGATCTATTTTAAAAGTTTTTATTTATCATTTAAAGAGCTTTAGAGTGAAGTGAGGTGAAGTGATAAAGATGGATATATATTGGGTCGCCCAATTTTTGGTTCTTCTAATTGGCAATGGCACACAAACGGTCAGCCTAATTTTTTTTCGCACAATACACTTTTCCTAATTGTCTTGTCTTGTTTAGTCTATTTTTTTTTACTTTGCCTAATTTTTTATCGACATATTGTAACTTGCCAAATGTGACATTAGGCGGAACAATTTGTCTCTCCGTGCTCTCCGGCTTTACTTGGTATCGGTTTTGAAAAATTCGTTTTTTAGGCCAATACATTTTACATTAGCTATTTCATATTAGAAATTCTAAAATTAGAGCTTTCATTGTTGAAGTGAAATTGTCGTAATGCCGATAGAAAGTTATGCCAATATAGTTTAGTGCATTTAAAATTAGATGCACTAAAATTAAGGCTTTCAATTCTGAGACCTAACTATAATAGTGGCAAAACAACTGTTAGGCTAAACAATAATTTTACGTTATAATTTTAGGCCAATATGGTTCGGCCATGTTAAATTAGAACTAAAATTTTAGGCGTGTCGAAGAGCACCCGATAAAGATCTGAAACTGTTGAAATACCATTGTATTCAATGTCAACGTGACTTGTCTCAAGACAACTTGCTTTAGACCCGATAGCGTCTTGAAACCTGCTTCGGGAAGAGTAGACTTCACCAAATCCATAAAAAGCAATAAAAACTTAACACCCGTTATTGTTATTGTGAACACTATTCAAGTAAATACTCGACATTGGCAGAATCACTGCTCTTCTTTAAGATCGGGATTGAGTCCATAAAAAAAGAAGACCAAGTTGTTAATATTTAAACTGGGATTTATTCTTTCAGTCTGAATGGGCTCGAAGTTACTAGTTTTATGTTCCCGATTGTGGTATCGCACGAACTTGTGCAAGGTCTGAGCAGAATCACACCAGTTATAATTTACACAACATTTCCTTACCAGGAAGTAAAACAATTAGCTTGCAAACTTTGGCATAATGTTTTAACAAGTATAAACACAATTTGCACGAGTCCAAAACTTTGTTCAGGGTAAACATAAAAATTCACCCAAGTTGAGCAGAATTTTGTTTAGCTGTAACCGTGTGTGTATAAAGTATTGCGGTGTTTTGAAACTTCGCAACCACTGAATACACAACAGTAAAATTTGGCTGGGGTAGGTACCTGTGTTATACAGTATTACATTGCAAAGGGGTGCTAAACTAACTAACTAACATAGAAAAAGTTTTCGTTCAGAAAAGATGTAGATGCGCTATATGTATTTCAGAAGCCTAAATATACTACCATTACCTTGTCTGTATATACTCAAGATAGCAAAATTTGTTAAACAACATAATCACCTATTCCTACAATTAAATAAAACTACGGATAGAAATCTCAGAAACCCTAACCGTATAAGTTGACACAGTGCCTAAAACGAAACGCTTCTTGAAAAATTCAGTGCGAGACGACATTTTCGCATATTCTAGTTTTTTTTTTTTGTAACATACTTTTATTAAAAATAATAACGATTAAGACGCTTCTTTATCTTGTTCCCTAGATCTTATTTTTTAAATTTGGCACCCCTTTACAATGTACCCTGTATAAATAATAATAAATTGTTTCTACAATCACACCAATTAGCTAGCCCCAAACTAAGAAAAGCTCGTACTATAGCGACTAGATAACGGATAAACATACTTAAATACATATACAGGGTTATTTGTAAAACATCGACAACCTCCGAGGGGCTGTTTGTGTTGCTAAAATACAACAACTTATTCTATGGGACCAACATTGAAATCGCAAAAAAACACTTCCTCATACTAAGCCGCCACCAGCTGACATCAGTTTGTATGGAGAAGTGAATATTTTTTTTAGATTTCAATGTTGGGCTCATTAAAAAGTTGTTGTATTTGAGCACCAGAATCCATGACTTAGGTACAAACGCTCGTGCTCATCACACAAACATTTGCCCCTTGCGGGATTCGAACCCGCAACCGCTGGCTTTGTAGTCCGGAGCGCGAACCACTACACCAGATGGTCATATGTTTGTTATTTAGAAGTTTTAATTAAGATTAAAGGTAGGAAATAAGTTACTAATTTACTACATATTTTACAAAATATTTAGGGATATACCGAGTAATTTTTGGATTTAACAAATTTGAGATTCCGGTTAAGCGATTGTTGAAATCATCAAGCACATACCATATATAGCATACGGATCATCTTTTTCCGAAACACGTTTGTGATTTTTACCTACATTTAGTTGCAACCACAGACATTTCTACTCTATTCGGTATATTTTTTATGGTTGAAACAAATGCCGAAGACATATTTTTCTGAATATTCGGCAAGTAACTATTGGTTTTCCGACTTCTCAGGCCGCTTCCGACCGGCCAATTGGAAGTCAGTGGACATCCTATGCCTGAAATGATGATGATGAAAAGATTTGAAATAAATTGTTAATACAGAAGGAAATAGTTTGCAGTCAGCACTTTATAAACTATCTATTAAACCTATTAACCAAAGGTTCATTTCAAACGTTTTTGTTTACTTTTAATAACGGCAGTCGTGTTTAAAATTTTTAAGTTATCTCTTAGTAGTAAAAGCAAATTATTTCTAAGTTTTATGAACAGGTTATATTCTAAGGTAATCTATTCTGTGCCTGAAGCAACTCAAGATCTCTCCTAAGCCTCTTCCATATCTGAACTTAAACAACGTTCTTCTAACACAGACTTAACAACGGCCACAGAACTCATTACATCGAGAGCCCATACAAGCGCCGAGACACAATATAGACTTACACAGTAGGTATGCGTTTTACTTAGATTTATTAAATTCGAATTCTAAACTATTCTTCATGATTATAAATATAAACCACGAACTCCGTAGCCGAGAGGCGAGCATACCGGACTTAGTGTCGCCATCTCTGAGGTCCTGGGTTTGGTTCCCGGTCGGTCAATGCAGGAAAAAATACTTTTCTGTAGTGTCTCGGGTCTGGTTGTTGTGGTACCGACATTGTTTCTGATTTCTGTAACACAAGTGCTTTGGCTACTTACTATAGGATCACAGCAACGTTGTGCAATATTAATTTATTTAAACAATAAACTAACAATGTCTATCTGCAATGTCGTTATAATTGCCATCGCTTAAAAAAACATACTGAAGTACATTTGGATTGAATTAATTAATAAATCGAATAAAGCGAAAATAAATAGTGCAATCTGTTGTACAAGTAAATACACAATTTAAAACAAAGTTTTATAGTTATTTCGGGTGTCTTTCACATGTAACTTAATGCGTGCTGTTTTAGTTTTTCAGAGGAAACAAGCAAATTTAAATTTAAATTATGTAAAATATGATACAGCACATAATGACGACCCGAATGGTATAGTGGTGCGGAACCTACTCGTCTTAAACACAAGGGGAAGGTTTAATGTCGGGTTTGGGTCTATTCAGTAAACTAACTTTTGAAATTGTTTAAGGTTATGTGTAAGTTTGGTGTATTGGGAGACGGTCTCTTAAAATTCAATGTTTAGTACCTTGTAACTCAAGCATAGTTCAAGTGCCTACAACACGCGGGCCTTCTAAGCCTTTTTACTTTGTAGTAGAGATCTGATGAATGAACTAATCCTTGGAATCTTCTCTTTGAGCGCATATGCGCACGTATAAGTAGTAAAGGGTCAACTTTGTACGGTTTAATATGTTGCCGGATACAGGACTTAGACGTACGTCCACTATAGAAGATGAAAATGAAAAACCGGACAAGTGCGAGTTGAACTCGTGTGGTGAGGGTTTCTATACGTTTTCCTGAAATATTTAGTTTAAAGAACGATATTCTGTTTTTTTTTTCTTTAAATTTTTTATTAAATAAATAAAAAACTATATCTCAAAATTATGAAACACATAGATTTGAGATTCTTACAGCAACAGTACGGTAGTTTGCAAAACTTTTTTTTTATTTCGTTATTTTACCCAAAAACTACCACGTCACGTGCTAACTTTGATGCGCTTTATCTTCGTCATTTTTTGTATGATTGACAAAAGACAAAATATGGGTTCAATATTTTTTGATAATCTAACCGACGAACTAAATAGAATAATCTTTTTTTGACCCAGGAAACTAGCCTATTGGCTGCGACAGAGGGACAGACAGACACGAGTTGATCCTAAAAGGATAATTTGGAAGTACTAAGAATAACATTATATGTATAAACCGAGTTTTAAAAAAAATACCCCTGGAGCTTATTATACTGATCAAAGAAAAATACAGATTTGACTTATGGTATGGAAACAATATCGATTTTTTAATTTGTTTTTGGCTTCTCTTTTGAAATATGAATCGATCGATCCTTTACTTGTTTCTCTTTTTATATTTTTTTTGCGAGATTTGTTTATTATTACCATAAAAGTCTTTGAGCAGTTCAGTGTAATCAGCCTCTTTGATTTCATGCCTTTTTTCATTTTGTATAAATATACATTTTAAAACAATTTTAAGAACGAGATTTAGTTCGTTATTTAAAAAATATACTTAATATAAACGTTTAAGATAACGTAATTCAAACAATACCATACAGGGTTATTTTTAAAACACCAATAACCTCCTAGTGGCTGATGCTTAAATATAACAACTTTTTCTATGGAACCAACAACAAAGTCGCAAAAAATATATACTAAAACGCTGCCGACCAGCTAGTAGTAATAGTAGTAATATGTTTGAGTAATATGTCGTGGTCAGAGATATATGGGGAAAATGACATAAACTTAGCTTTTGAAAAATTCCACGCTTCGCCTGTTTTATGACTTGTGTTTGCCAACTATTAAATTTCACATAAATAATTTAAATAAAAATAAGCGGAAGTGGTTAACCAAGGGTCTTTAAATATGTTGTAAGACAAAACGATTTTTAAGACACCAATTCTATAATAATTAGACCACAAACAGTAAATTAAAGTACATAAGACACTCAAAAATATTGAATAAATCGATTCAAAAGGCTCAAAAAAATTTCAACATTAAGTTTATAAACAAAAGCAAAAACAAATGCAAGGCGACGTGGTCAGTGATTAAAAACCAACTATCTGGTACAGACGGTACGAAAGATAATATAAATGCCCTGAAAGTTAATGATAAGACAGTAACAAGACAGTAAGATATTCGACATTAAATACAAAAAAATATGACTTCAAAATAATGACAAACGCAGACTCAATGTTTCTTAGACCTGTGACAGTCGAGGAAGTAAAAATTGAAATTATGACCCTCAAAAATACAAATTCTGAAGGCTACGATGGTATTAATACTAGAATACTTAAAGTGTGTGTTTACGAAATAGTAAGCATCCTATCGTACCTTATTAACTTATCCTTTTCCTCAGGAACATTTCCAAATAGCCTAAAAATATCTGTAGTCAAACCGTTATACAAAAAAAGGGATAGGAATGACACTCAAAACTATAGACCCATCGCTCTAATACCAATCATTTCGAAAATTTTTCAGAAGTGCATACTCAAAAGACTTAGTGATTTCTGTAGTAGACACAACATCATAGATAGTGGACAGTACGGCTTTTAAAAAGATAAGTCCACTACCTATGCCATGTTTGATCTGATAAAAACAATATTAACAAGCCTTAACAAGAAACGTCTAACCACTGGACTGTTTTTCGATTTGTCAAGGGCATTTGATTATGTCGATCACAAACTTTTGTTATACAAGCTAGAAAAAATCGGTATCAGAGGTCTCCCACTGCATTGGATTACATCCTACCTCAATGATCGGCAACAATGTGTAAGAATAAAAAATTGAAGGAAGCGAAGTTAAAACATTCTCATCGAAATTTAGGGACAACTCCTGTGGCGTCCCTCAGGGGAGTGTGATGGGACCAATCCTATTTTTGCTCTATGTAAATGACATAACGCATGTTACTAACCACAAATGCATTCTATTCGCTGACGACATATCCATCATTGTGACGAGGATAAAAAACACATTAAAAATCATGAAATAGACATAGATACTACGATTGACAAAATAACTGAATGGCTAAATGCAAATAGTTTTAAAATTAATCTTAATAAATCGAATTTCATACAATTTAATAAATGTAAACAGGACAAATACAATTTTAATTTAAATATCTCAAAACTAAAGGAAACATCAAACCTTAAGTTTCTTGGTGTAGTAATTGACGAAGACTTAAACTGGAAAATACATTTAGATAACGTTTGCACAAGAATCAATAAATTTGTGCATGCCTTAAGACAAGTTAAAAACGTAACATGTAGACAAACAGCCGTTTTAGCTTATCACGCTTACATATAATCTATTCTTAGGTATGGAATTTTACTTTGGGGCAATAGCACATTGAAAAATCGGGTATTTATTGCGCAAAAACGATGCATTAGGGCTATATGTGGTATCCCTCCTTCTGAATCGTGTAGACCACTATTTACAAGCAGCAGCAAGTGGCAATATTCGTTCACAAAAACCCAACGCTTTTCGAGAGAGCTGGTAATACCAGACTAAGAATCCTCAAAGACTGATACTTAGCGATATACCAAAATCCAGTAAATACGAAAAAATCTGTGTTTGCATGTGTGTTCATATATACAATAAAATACCTAATGAAATGAAGGGACTTACTATTAATTTGTTTACAAATAGACTGTTTAAATGGCTGAATAAACACAGCTTCTATGACATCCGAGATTTTTTTACATTAAAATGAATTAATTAATAGTTTTGAATATTGTATTATTTATTTTATTGTGCCTTTAATTCCATTTATTTATAATTAACTAGTATTCAATTTTTATTATGACTTTCTAAACTCAGTGTTACATTTAATTAATTTATTTTTGCATGCTATCTTAATGAAGCAAGACATGTGCACAATCCACTCTAACTCTGTAACAGCTTTTATACTGTGTCTTAAGCAAATAAATAATTATTCTATTCTATTCTATTCCAGTTATTACGGAGCAGTTAACTTTTTTTTAGATTTTAACATTGTTCCTTTAAAAAAAGTTGATTCATTTGAGCACCAGAATCAGCCCCTAGGATTAGTATTTTAAAAATAGCCCTGTATACATATTAACTATTTCTTACCCTTATATTACGTAACAAAATTTTTTTTGTCTATGTCTTGATATTAGCTTGTAGTTGTTACAATAAAACTATGACAAAATAGACAAAACACAGTATACCTTTATAATAGCACTTAGACAGGCAAGTATAATTAATTTACATTACGTTCTATCATGTTGTAAAAATGAAAATAATTATATCAAAACTTTTACCACAAAAATATAATGGGATGAGTGAGGAAATCGCTGCGCGGTGGCAAATCATCATTATCATTAAAAATGGTCGACAATGGCTGAAAATCGGCGTGAGAAATTAGAGGCCTTTAGCGACCTAAAATGGCCTGATAGTGGGTGACTGATGGTAATGCCTCACACATTATTTTTGTTGGCAACCAAATGTGGCCTGACACACTTTGGGGACATTCGTTTTAATAACGTGTGGAAATTACGCTTTTTGTTAAAATCTCCCAGGTACATTTGTTTATTTTTGCTTACCACTTAACAACGTTGGTAAGAATATACTGTGAAAATAATGACGTTTATCTAGCAGTGGGACTCCGAAGTTCAAATATAAGATAAATATCAGGTCTGTCTACCCCGTTCTAGAACCCTTCGATAGCAAATTGACAACCGGTAAATCATGTGACACTAAAGTTAAATCATTAGTGTCATGTGATTTTCCGGTCGACAAATTGTTACCAAACGGCTCTGAATGTGGGGCCAGGTCTGGTCTAGTGGTGCGCAACTTGGACTATGAAAAAAGTATATTATAAAGTAGACGATTATTGAAACGACAAGACTACATACAAATTATAACCTGCCTTGCTCGCACTTACTACATGTAACTGTACTTCCTGTAAAAAAGGCTGACAAAGATAAGATAAGATAAGATAAGATAAGATAAGATATTTATTTGTATAAACATGGTACATTTTTGGTTCTTATTTTTAGGTATCTTGCATACATGTTTAATCGATTTATCGATATACAAATGTTATGATATCGTCATGCGTAACTAGTTGACTAAAAAGTTAATAAAACATTAAACACTTAATATGCGATTGAAGTAAAGGTTATTGCGTTTGTTGCGCCGTTTCTTCTCATCAGCAGCCTATATGTAGTAAGAGGTGGTAGGGCAAAGGTATATTTTGGGATGTGTATAAATACCCGAAAGAGAGATAATATAAAAACCAATATTGATAATAGAAAAATAGTCTTGGGAGTGTTTATAGATCTGCAAAAAGCGTTTGATACAGTCAGCCATAAACTGCTAATCGACAAACTCGAAAAAATTGGTATTACCGATGCAGCTCTGCAAATGTTGAAGTCCTATCTAAGTGAGAGATATCAGATTACCAAGATTAATGATAGTCAAAGTAGCACAAAATTAATTACCTGCGGTGTACCACAAGGGTCGATTCTTGGGCCGTTACTGTTTCTAGGATACATCAACAATATTTCTGATACCAAATTGCGTGGAAAAATTACTCTGTATGCGGATGACACACGTCTGTTTTACTTTGGGCATTCGCTAGGCGAAATCATGAGTCATGCACAAGAAGATTTAAATACAATTTTCAACTGGTTTCGATATAACCTATTAACAATAAATATCTCTAAAACTGGCTATTGCATTTTCAAACCAAAAAATAAAAAATTTATAAATAACTATGAACTCACTATAGATGGAAAGGTTTTATTTGAAAAAAAAGAAGAAAAGTATCTCGGCTTAAGAATTGACAGCCACCTTATGTGGACTTCACAACTTGATTATATTAAATCTAAGCTTTCTTCTTTCCTTGGTAGCATACGACACAGTGTTGGTTGTTTCCCTCGTAAAGTTCGAATTATGCTATACAATTCATTTGTCAAATCTCACCTCATTTATCTAATCGAACTGTGGGGAACTGCGTCTAAAACAAAGTTTAATGAATTACAAACACTACAAAATAAAATTATCAAAACCCTATTTAATTATAATTACCGAACCAGTACTGAAAAAATTTACAAAGAAACTAATCTTATGAATATTAATCAACTATACCTGTTCCAAACGTTAATAATTATATACAAAATTTTACATAATAAAATTCATTCCAGGATTAAATTTACTATAAATAACGAAATTACAAAATATAGCAAAAGAAGACCTCAAAAATGTTTCCTGATACCCAAATCAAGAACAAAAAGCGGTCAGAAAATAATAACTTTTGAAGGAGCACAACTATTTAATAAATTGCCAGACGATTTGAGGAATTCCGATTCACTGAATATTTTTAAAAATAGACTCAAACAGCACATTTTACAGAATATGTCCACATTGGACTTATAAACTAATGTTTTTATTTTATATTTGTTTTAAAAAATGCATTTACATCCTTTTGCGTGTATAGCCTTCCAAGCTTGAACGAATAATGTAACAGCTAATAGACTGCGCGTGCGCTGCCACATGCAGTCAAGTGCAAACTCACTTGTTGGCTGCACGTCTAACGCTTGCGCCATTAACTTAATACCTACATGGAACGCATTGCAAATGACGCGATTTACTTGTTTTGCATGGTGTTTTAGTAGGTATGACACGTAAGTACAAAGTTTGTCGCATCTTGCTTGAGAGGCGATTCCTAATACCTACATCTGTTGGCTGCTGGACAGTTTGTAATTACCTACATAAAAATTGTTAACATGTAAGTGACTGTATGGTTTTTTTTGAGAAATAAATATTCTTTATCCTTAAAGAGGGCCTATACTGAATAAATGAATATATAGCTATTAATAAGATTATAAAATCAGCGGTTGTAGGTTTAAATCCGGCAAGAAAAAAAACCTGTTGATACCTAATAGAAAGCCAACCATTCCCAAATGACAACTACGCTTTTTGTCGAACCGATAGTTTATGTAAAATAATTAGAACATGTACAATCTTGTGTCCCAATCAGACAAAGAAAACTTAATGGTCTTAAGAGTCAACATGTACAGACCGTCCATCAGTGCCAGGGACAGGAATCTTCAAAGTTCCCGAGGGTGCTCAGAAACAATTTGCAGAAGTCCATCGCGAGATAAGCGCTTGTAACGATTCGAGATTCTTTCTAGATCGAATCGCTTGTTCCGGATTGTTTCGAGAAAGTTTCGAAGTGACTGTAAGGTGAGCGAGATATCTCACCTTTCGAAGTTGGAAATCAGTAATTTATTGAGTCTGAAAACTAAGTAATTCTCTCTCTCTAGGGGTAAAAAACATATAAACGGCAACGTCAAAGCCATATCAAGTCATCATTCAATATTATAGCGCGTGTGTGGTGCACTATTGCATTTTATTATTGTTGAAATATAAAAGTATTATTTGACAAAATGTTGTAAAGCTTTAGATTTTTGTCACTAAGTCAATTTCAATGCAGCTCTGGCTAAATTGAGATTAAAAATAGGGGGGCAGATATTTGGTACATTGTCAATACTTAAAAGTAAACAAAATACTAAAACAAAAAACTGCAGTGACAGATAAGTATTGTATTTAATTGATTTCTCTGTTTCTCCATAGATTTAGTGGTTTAAATGTACGGGTTTTTCTAGGTTTTTCTATGGTTACGTGGAGTTATTTTTCTATAGTATTATTTGTACTGTCATTGGTCTCAACCAAACAACTTACTTCACCTTGTATGTGCAACACACATACCTATCAATATAGTGTGATAGTACCATAGTTTTTGTATAAATAACAACAAAAAATTGTTTAATACTGTACACAAGGACACTATTTCTACGAAACAAATAACAATAATTCTAATAACACCGAGTATTACAGTTGCAATACACATATCTATTTACTTTTATGTCGTTGGTTAAAAACTTTACATAAGTTCCTTAACTCCAGAGTTTAGAACTCTTTCAGTGTGTGTTCCCCACTCGGCTTAACATTATTGTTCCTTTTTCAAATAACATTACGATGTTTGCTGTTGAATTATGAATGTATTTTAAACTTTTATATGCGGTCCCAATATTTTCACACAGTGTTTCAATCGCCACGATCACGAATGATTTCTTATTTAGGGACCATAAAAGTTTAAATTACTAATAAAACTGGAAGAGATCGCATCTAATTAATTATGAATGATAATCTATCTATGAAATAAACGTAATATATTCCTAACTTAAAACCATTCCGATACAACAACACAGCAAAAACTAGAGAGATGATTTATTCAAGAAAATTTAAAGAAATTTTCTCTACAACTCGTAACCTAGCTAGAACAATATCCAAGGCCAGCAATAACAGCTTTGTTGACAAATCAATTTAGAACGCTTCAAATTGTTTACTATAATTTGACTTCATTATAAGAGCTATATCTTAAGGGTCCTTTAACTCTCAAGAGGTCGAACAAAGGGGTATTTCCTTGCCGAAATTGTAAGAAAAGCCCGAATTATACTGAATGGAGACGCGAAAATTCTACTTGAATGATGATAAATAATTTAAGGGATGCTCCTATTGAATAACGGCATGTGAAATGTGAGTAAGGAATTTAAATTAAATCCGCTAGAGGTTCAAAGTCTCGTCTTCCGTCCGTTTTATTACGTAAGCAACTTTGCCTAATATTTTCAGAAATGATTAAGATGTGCTTTTTTATGCGAAATGAGATTTTTGGGCAGGATAATCTTCTATCGTACATAACCTTAGGGAGAGCGATTAGCTTTCCCAGAGAAAATAATCCGGCCATGTGCGTCAGGCCACGCGCTATTTAGGGTTCCGTAGTCGACCGTCACTAACATAACTTTAAATGAGTTTAAAAAATAAGAGACTGTTATCATTGCATGTTGTGTTCCTCCGTTTGTGTAAATGTAATATTCCTTGATTTATTTATTTATTTTGACTTTAGAGAACAGATTAAAAAAATACATACAAAAGGTGGATGAGGCAATCTCTATCAGTTATAAACTTAATAAATAAATCAAAATGTGGTATTTCCTGCCTGTTTTACATCTAAATTAGAACTTTTTTTTTCTTCAAATGCATTTATAGGTTGATATAGTTAAGCCACGGACATACAAAAAGATAGATGAATGGACATGACGAAACATTATGCGTTTCGTTTTTACTACCGCACCTGACTACGGAACCTTAAAAAGATTCGTGCTGTCCGGTCGCATTAGTAAATCCACATTAAGATGACTCCGTCTTTGTTATTTCCTAATTACTTATTATCCGTAATGTTTATCCTTGTTTTCAACCGAAATTATGGAAAGGAACTAAAGGAACTCGGTCAGTTTGGTAGATGCTCTCAAAATGTTTTTCCACAATAAAAAACTTTTTTCCTGTTTTTGTTCAGAAGTAAGTCGTTTTGTCACTTTTCTTATGTAAATAAGTCACCTGAAGAACAAAAGTAGAACAGAAGATACTTATTATAATTTGGTTGTCTCCTCGAATAAACACTACGTGTATGTAAGCTTAATACTTATAGGAACTAATAAAATATCCATCGAAGATTTTGCTTGCAAAAATTATTCTCAGTGGCTTGCAGTTGCAGTAGGTCTGCTGTTAGTATATTTTCTAGCCTTTTTACGTCTTTTTTCGACAGTCAGATTAGAGTGAAAACAGACAATTGCCGTATTAGCTTGTAAAAAACAACGATGTCGTTATTAGAGATTTTAAGCAACAAATACATGGGGCACACTAGAAGTTTTGCACTTCTAGCTAATCGGAACTATTTGAATTTCGAATGTTACATTTTTTTAAACGTTGCAACCTTCTTAGTAATAAAAAAAAATAATTAGCGGGAAATGATTTGTCAATTGTTTTTATCACACATCAAAGTTCTACGTACGCAACGAAAATGGAATTAGGTCGAAAAGATTTTAGAGCGATGATTTTTTATGATTTTAAAAGTTCTCTCTCTCCGCAAGACTGTGCCGCTCGTCTTTAAAATGCTTTTGGGAGAGAAGCATCTAGTTTGAGCACCGTGAGGCGATGGTTTGCTGAATTTGAGAGTGATCGAGTTTCTTTACATGACGAATTTCGTGAAGGGCGGCCTTCAACTGCCTTCAACGAAAATAATGTGGCTACTGTTAAGCGGCTAATTGAAGAAAACCCGCGGATTACCTATGAAACAATTCGAGGACTATTGTGGATTGGTATGAGCCAAATTCAGAAAATTTTACACGAAGAATTGAAAGATCGGAAACTTTGCTGTCGTTGGATCCCTCATGAACTGACAGCGGAGCAGAAGCGGGCTCGCGTGGAATGGTGCTCACAGATGCTACTGAAGTACGACCACGGACATTCTAATGCTGTTTATGACATTGTCACAGGAGATGAAACGTGGATTTATTGTTTTGAACCCAAAAAAAAAACAGCAATCTTGTGAATGGGTGTTTGAAAATGAGAACAGGCCAACAAAAGTGAGGCAGGCGAGAAACGGTAAAAAAAATATCGCGTTTTTTTTCCCAGCTACGGGTCCCATCTGTACAATTCCACTTGAAGATCAAAAGAGTGTTAATGCCGTATATATATAATATTCTACCATTTGTTTATCCAGGGTGTTAGAAAAAGTTCGCGAAAGACGACCCGCGTTCTCCTAGATCATGACAACGCTTCTTCACACACGGCCAACAAAACAAAGTCATTTTTAACTTCCGAAAAAGTACAACTCGTCACTCATCCTGCGCATAGCCCCGACCTTGCACTCTGTGATTTCTGTATTTTCCCTAAAATCAAGATTTGATGAGAGGTTTTACTTTTACCAACTCCGAAGAGGCAGTGATAGCGTTCAATCAGCACGTAGAAAACATGCCTTCAGATCTGTGGTCCTCCTGTTTTAAAAAATGGTTCGATCGCATGAAAAAATGATTAAAATGTAAAGGAGAGTATTTTGGAAAGCAATAAACATAATATTTTGGTTATAACATGTTGTTTTTTTAAGTTACGCAAAACTTATAGTGTGACCTACGTACAATATCCAAGGCAACCACATCTACACGCGGTGCATCCCATGTAATAAAAAACTAGGCTCAATTTTTTTTAGCAATAACATGCTAGTTATTTATATGATGATAAAATATATTTTTAGGTGTATCTTAGATACTTATAACTAGGCACTAGACATGAATCCCGGTGGTAGAACTGTTCGCAAGCTCTAATGCATACGTACGTACCACCACAAGCATGCTGGACATTAGACTTAATGATCATTAACCCTTAGATGAGATTTAAATGAGATTCATGTCAGTCATCTGACGGTAAATGATAAGAGAGAAAGAGATTTGAAGCCATACGATAACATTTAAAATCCTACTGCGCTTTTGACTGTCTTTAATACACAGTATCTTTATAAACCAGCAACAGTCAATATAAAATAAATTATCATCATAATCATCATGTCAGCCATAGGACGTCAACTGAGCAAAGGCCTCCCCCAATGACTTACCATCGGGAGAGATTGCCAAAACTCGCCACGCTTGGCAGGTGGGTTGGCGAGCGCAGTTTTTTATAAGATTTCACACGAAGACGCTGCTGCCCGTCTCGTGCTACAGGAATCAGTTGCCTGTTACGACATGTGTCCTGTTGACGGTGGGAAAGTATATTCTTTACGGCCGACAATAAGGCACAGAAAATGGATAACCTCAATATTTCTCCGGTAAACAGACCTTTGGTTTAGTTTAGACTGTTGACACATACTATATATAGGGGTAATAGTGCTCGTAACTCCAGGTTACAAACAGATGTCATGCCTTAAAATCAATAACACCCTTTCATTATAATTCTGTACATTTACATAAGCCTAAGATGTTTACATGTATATTTGCATACGAAATTGGAATCTCTGCAACATCTGTAATTAATGTGTGAGATATTTGCATAAGAGCGCTTAATGCGTGTGTCTAATATCCTTTTTTATGGTTAGCACTTGTGTTACCACAAATGAACTGCAATGCATTACACATAACCCACTTATCAAAATTTTTGAAGTAATTAGTTAGCAAACCACATTTTACAATTAACATTTAATACCTAGAAATTGACTTTTATCTTAACTACTTAATAAAGTAACAAGAACGGAAATGCACTCGAATAAATTATCTGTTGCAACATATAAATCATATTTTAAAATAACAGTCATATTCATAAACGTTAATTAATTTTTAAAAAGCCTTTAAAAAATGCTTAACAAATTTTGTATTCATAAACGCTATTAAGAATGTCAAATTATCTATCTAACACATATACCTAGAAAACACTACGCTCAAACAGCTTACCTTCTGAGTTTTCATCAAATATTATCATCAAATATTTATTTTTATTTGACATTTGTCAAGAATTAAGCGCAGAGAGATTACTACCATTCCTATCAAAATGTTTATGAATACATTTTTTAATCAGTGCTTATGGCTTGTAGTTAATTAGCTAAATAATCAACAAGTTGTTTAGTATCTTTTGATAAATAACGCTGTAAATATCCACGTAGTATATTACCTATTGATTTGCGTTGTTCAGTCCAGTACACCATAGCATGGTGTGTATCCATTTATTTTCTATTGTAGTATTAATATGGCTACAAATTATGACCGGATCCAAGTTACAATGCAGAAAATTTACATTCAGGGCGGAAGGGAAATAGAGATTCTACAGATTAATTGTTTAGAAGGGGCATGCCTTTTGCCCTGCAACGGGGTTTTGAAATTAAATAATGGCTATTAACGTTGAGTTCGCAGAATTGGGTATCCAAGTGACACAAATGGTTTTAGTGGTATTAAAATGGTATAACATGGAATAATACCATTATTTAGTTACATGGTAGATTATATCAGGCACTACCTAATACTTAAATTTGTTTTATAATTATGAAAACTGAGAGTCTGGCGCATTTTTAGGCTGACTGATAAATCATAAAGTTACATGTTTAGATTTTTTATTTAAAGTTGAAAATATTAATAATAATTCACGGAATGTATTTTTTTTAAATTTTTGTCCATCATTCTCATATCTTTTATCAAAATTATGAAGCTGATTATCTTATGCGTAACTCATGAAGATTCAGTTGCAAAAACAAAATCTTTAAAAAGTCCGTTACTTTTTTTTAAGCTGGTCATGTCGAAATTTCTTAAAAAATCAGGAAAAAGTCAAAGCTCGAAAACTATAAAGAATCGCGGAACATACATGGGGGTGATTCGGATACCCCGTGACATGTCGGACCAACATTCTTTTTTGTGACGTCAATTCTCCTGCCACCCTGTATAGGCAAAATTTGTATCACTTACGTGTATTAAAATTCCAACAAACTGATTGACTTCCATTAAAGCGTTATACAAAAATGTTACGGTCTAGTCTACTAAATAAGACGCATCGTTATTAACAGCTTATACTAAACGATTACCGTTATCCGAGCCGCTCCCGCATGCTCCATTCCCAACCCGCGGGATAACAGCGTGATTAATTAAGTTTTAATTTTAATCGGGAACGCTGAGCGCATTATTTACCCGTGCGGGATACAGCCGTGAATATTGATGGAGTTTGTGTACCGGTGGATCAACAATATTCCGACTTATTGCATGCGAGTGCCGAGAAACTGAAGGCATTTTTTCATCAAAGTAAAATAAACATACCCAGATAATACGTTATTTTTTGTTTACGCAATACCTTTGGGCTTATTCTAGTGCTCAAATACAGCAATTTTAAGTATGGGGTGAAAATCGAGATCACAAAAAAAACTCTAAACTACCGATCTGCAGTTACGATTTCTGTTCGGAAAAGTAAAAAATATATGATTGATTTTCGATGTTGCCCCATAAATATGTTTTTTTGTATTTAAGCACCATAATCAGCTCTTATGCGGTATTGCATAAAATAATGTCGGTATACAGGTTTACCGACGATTTATTTTATGACGACCTCCGTAGCCAAGAGGCGAGTGCGCTGGACTTGGCGTTACCATCTCTGAGGTTCCGGGTTTGATTCTAGTTCGGGTCAATATAGAAAACTAACTTTTCTATGTTAGGTCGGGTCTGGTTGTTTATGATTTTTATAGTAGGTACAAGTACTTTAGCTACTTAGGTACCCTAGGATTAGAGCAACGTATGTGTGTAGTCCGGAGCCGCCTCGAAACCAGTGGCATAATCTGGACTTCGCACGAGGCTAAATATAAGATAATGCTGGGAAAAATACAGAATAAGTTCACTCGGTTTCTATATTTGAAAGAGTACGGCGTCTACCCTTTCTATCCACTGATGTATCCGGGCCTGTTCGTGATAGGCATGGTCGGGTACAGCCGGCTGGAGACGAGGCGCGACGTCGCGCTCGCGGTGTACGTGTGGCGGGTGCTGCACCACTCGGAGGTGCTCGCGGAGCTGCGGCTGTGCGCGCCCGCGGGGTGCGTCGGCGCGTGCCGGCGTCCTCCTACGCTCAACGTACCGAAAGCCAGGACAACCTTGCTTAAACTTACACCCTTGTCACACGCTATAAGGCTACTCAATGCCATATTTAGATAAATCTTTAGAGAAATTGACATTTTTCTCTGTAGCCGGGCGAAGTTTACTGAAGTGTCAATAAGCTTAGTTGAAATTATTTTTAGCATTTTAGTGTTTTGAAGTCGGTTTTTATTTTTTATTTTTTTTAAAAAAATAAACCGACTTCAAAACACTAAAATGCTAAAAATAATCCTAACACTTAAGTACCTAATCAGTTACTTTTGGAGTCGGTGCCAGCCGATGAGAGATTCAATGTTTTTGTTTGCACCGACTCCAAAAGTAACTGATTAGGTACTTAAGTGCTAGGATTATTTTTAGCATTTTAGTGTTTTGAAGTCGGTTTTATTTTTTTTAATAAAATTTACTTATTTCATCTATTTTCAGTGATAAATCCTAATATAACTGCTGAACACCGATTTCATCCCCTATTTTCCTACCCTTAGGGGTGATTTTTATTTTTCAAACTTCTATCATAGCATCTTTGAAGTATAAGCTATTCAATAAAACAAAAATCATCAAAATCGGGTCATATTTGTCGAAAATAGGTAACAAGAACCACAACCAAAATATTATCTGGGTATATATTTGTTGATTTTCTCAAAAAGTTCTAAATCAATTTCGATAAAAATTATATGGGACCACCTCTGAAGTATGATCTACCAAACAAAAAAAGAATCATTAAAATCGATTCATAATTGGCGGAGTAATCGCGTAACAAACATACAAAAAAAAAAAAAAAAAAACATACAGTCGAATTGAGAACCTCCTCCTTTTTTGAAGTTGGTTGAAAATGTCGTAGTTTGTAAGTTTATTTATAATATTCAATTGTTTTCCGTGCAATGTTGTTTTGGAATTTACTCTCATGACGTTGTAAGTGTTTGAATAAATAAATAAATAAATGTTGTCCAATTTTTATTATTATTTACTTGAAATGACGTATTATTACGTATACGTATTATTGTTGGTGCCAACATCTATGTCGCAAAAAGTAAATAAAATTATTATTAAAGATTTCGTGTAGCTAAACACTACGCGAGCCAGTATTGGATTGGAAAGAGAGCGTGTAAGTAAATGTTACTTCAGATGTTACATAACTTACATCTATGATTATCGTGTATGGCTATTAAGTCAACGTTTCCAAGAGGAAATAATAATGATAAATAAACAATCAGCTGCTACACATTTTAATATCCAAAATTACGCCTCAAAGTTTCGATAACATTAGGCCCAAAGTTAAAATAATTTCTAAGATTTCCAGTTAGTAGTGGCATACTTATTTAATCAAAGGAATCGTCTTTGGCGACGCTTTGGATTTACTTTACGAAAGTTAGCGTTACATTTAATAATTTGAATTTGAATTCGTAGCGCTGACAATATTATTGTTTCAAAAAATGTATTTAGGGAACTCATGCACAGACAACAGCTCGTCAATCTACCACAAAACGTCAAAATTTCTCAATGGATCTTTACGTGTCGTATTTAAAGTTGAAAATCGGTTCAATGACCTTTAGTTTATGGGTAGGTTGACCTGCCGTTGTCTACACACAACTAGTAAAAATTGAAGAGGTCATTAAAGAGTTGTAGTTCATAGCACCATCATCAGATCAGCTCGACGGTATTAAGTATTTAAATTATTGTATCGTCATCTAGAATACACTTCCAAGCACAGTTTCAAATCGATGCGAAGATAATGAGAAGAAGATTATATCGCCCTCCAAGATTTAACACATAGTTCGTTACTAGCAGTGATGTCGCCTATATTATCTATGACGTAATATAAAAGTAGTCACGGAGAGTGATAAAACTACGAAACCAACACTAGCGATAATTAACTGGTTCTCGTTTTAAGATGTATAAATTATTCGTTATTTTTGTTAGTCAGAAGGTCATAGGAAAAAATATATCTGAAACTGAAATATTTTATTGTTTGCATGAAATAACGTCAGTTGTGATATAAATGTAAATAAAACTAAAAGACTATTTTATTCTTATAAATATTTATTGCGCACGTTATTCAGAGTCCGGAGTTCCGGACATTTTTTATTGAAAGTTATTAAACAAAATATTTGACTTGTAAATATATTACTTCCTATGGTAAAAAACGGTTATAAGCATTGGCTTTGACCGACATTGAATGCTAACACTATGAAAATTCTCTCAAAATGTACGAATTTAAAAAATATTAAACTTATTGCATTGTAAGGCATGATAATATCGTTCAAAATACGGACATAAGGATGCTGCGGTAAAACAAATGTGTGGAGTGTAAATGCTCGGCAAGATCCGCAACGAATACGTGTCTGGCAGCCTTAGTTACGTGACCCAACCAATAAACTACTAGAAAACCGGTTGTGACAGTATGGACATGTTTAAAGAATACGAAGTACTCAGGTGAAGAACATAAGCAATAAAACGCTCAACCTGGGATCTCATAAATTAGTAAAGGAAGAGGACGGCTGAAACTGCGATTGTTGAGTGTATTATGGTATTATATATGTAGTGAGTACATAATAATAATATGGTATAAAGTATAAGAGACAGCGTTCTTTTTGAGAATTGATGGTTTTTAATACTTTTGTTAATTATTTTTTGTCCGGTCTGTCCATTTGTCGTAGTTATGCGTTTTGTCTTTCTTTTTATGTTTAGTGCATTTTGAATTCAAAATACATATATATATATATATAATATATAATATGAATAGGATTAATCACTTTTCATTTGCTGTTCACCAAATTCTTGAGAACTGGTGTCTGTATTCATCATTTTAGCCACAGGGCGTCCACTGCTGAACATAGGCGTCCCCCAGCGCGCGAAGCAGCCTGCACCCAGCGGCTTAATGCGACCTTTATCAAGTCATCCATTCACCTTGTGGGTGGATAGCCTACTATATAAAGAAGAAGTAAAATAGAGAAAAAAGAGCAGGAAAGTTATCCCTATTACAAATAGGGATAACTTTCCTGTCTTGTGACAGGATCGATACAAGGAGGGAAAAGAATACAATAAATTCATAGTTTAATCGTTTCTATATTCATAACAATATTATATAATTCATGATTTCACATATTTATGCTTGATAAAGTGCTTATTATACCAACTCACCGACCAATATACTTCTCTGTACCAAAAGTTTTCAATACCATTATAAAGACAGTCATGAGTTCACTAAGAATATCACAACAGGGAATTGCGATACGCCCGGAACAAAAACTCAGTCCCATCAAATGTATTACATGTCTGGGACTCCTTGCATATTCTCGCTTTAGCATTCGATACCAAAAGTCACTACACAGCGCGACATATTTCATGATAATTATTGACGAAGTTCGAGCCATTAGGTTGACCAAACGGAAACACAATAAGATGGATAATAAAACCACAGTATAGTATTAACA
Organism: Anania hortulata; assembly: GCA_963576865.1. Classification (NCBI taxonomy): domain Eukaryota; kingdom Metazoa; phylum Arthropoda; class Insecta; order Lepidoptera; family Crambidae; genus Anania; species Anania hortulata. Next base: position 9,698,876 of record OY756400.1, read on the forward strand.
GTGCATTATGGAGCAAGTGATTTATGGGTGAAAATCATTTAAAATAAAATAAAAAAATAATAAATAGTTTTTACAATCACACCAATTGGAGCTAGATGCCCCAAACTAAGCAAAGCTTGTATTATGGCGACTAGATAACGGATAAACATACTTAAATACTTTTATAAACATCCATGACTTAGGTGCAAATACTCGTGCTCATCACACAAACATTTGCCCCTTGCGGGATTCAAACCTGCAACTGCTGGCTTTGTAGTCCGGAGCGCGAACTACTACACCAGACGGTCGTCAAAAATTATAATTTAATGTACATTATTTCGTTGATGTTTATTTATTTTTCTCACGACCAATTTAGCTTTTAAAAAAAAACAAGATAGGCATAGGAGTACGACAGGGCGATCTAGTATCTCCCAAGCTTTTTACAGCAGTGTTAGACGACATACTTAGGCATCTCAATTGAAATGTACCTAGCCTTGTCCAGAATTATCCTAACTCATGGTAACTCTAAATGAACATTACTTGAGGCAAATGCCGCTAGAGTTCACATTCCTCGCCTCTCCCATTAGTAATATTAGTAAAATATGTCAGAACATCTTTACTGGTATTGAAGGTGAGAGAAATGTTGATGAATGTGTGAAAAATATACTATGAAATGGTGTTATATCGAATGAGAACAGAGAACATCGCTAGACAGCACATACAATCTAGAAAATAATATTAAATACATATAGAACGTTAGTAACAATATTATGTAAAAATAATTATGTATCTTATGTCAGATTGTATAAAAACGTGCATTGGGAATAATAAAATATTTAAATTATCTCTTCTGGGATATCTTGACCAATCGTTCCGCTATGACTTTTAAGATACTGGTACTTAGTTGAGTTGACGCCTTTTCCATGCAGTGAGATGGCTCACTTTATTTTATTAACAATCACTTTTATTATTACCCATGTACTATGTGACTAGGGGCGCATTAACTAGCTTATGTAGGTATCTGACTACATAATACCAAAGCTAGGATTGAAAATAATAAATTGTATTAACTTTTAAAATGATTATAACAATAGCATTTTGTCAAACTTCTCGATCGCTGAACATTGCCGTTGCGTAAAAAGTCATAACTCATAACTTTTCAAATTACGGCCTCGTCTTTGATCGTTTATGAAAGTGTGGCAATTTCAAAATTAATATTTCCTCTATCTTTTCGCTCGTATAACGGAAAACCACTCGAGACTCAACCGGCATCATTTTTTATTAAACAATTGTGGATAAAACACGAATACAATTCCACCTTTATACCCCGAGGGTTTGTACTGGAATCATTTTTTATTTTTATCTAACAGGTATTGCTATAATTAACAAAATAATATTAGGTGAATACTTTTATGTGATCTACACATTGACAGTCGAATAAATAATATCTCTTGAATAGTTTTGTGATTCAGACAATACGGATCCTTGATTCCCGAAAAAATATTTGAAATAAATAAACGGCGTATATGTAATTTGAAATCCATAAAAAGATTTGGCATTTTTTTTCTTTGCGTCAACCAGTCAAAAGCATAAAAGTTGATAAATCTGAGAGTACGGTTGTTCTTTTGCCACACAATCAAGATACCCTCGAAATTGTCACTGTGAAACGTTTGATTTAGGCTTATTTTACTTTTCTTAGGGCCAATTTTTCAATTAATAGTAAATAGATTTTATCCGACGAATAAAATTTACGTTTTGACACCTTTTCTATACGGTAACTGTCATGTCAAACTTATTTCTTTAACTTTGACGACCTCCGTAGCCGAGAGGCGAGCATACCGGACTTGGTGTGGCTATCTCTAAGGTCCCGGGTTCGATTCCCGGTCGGGTCAATGAAGAAAAATAACTTGTCTCGGGTCTGGGTGTTGTGGTACCGTCGCTGTTTCTGATTTCTATAGCACAAGTGCTTTGGCTGCATACCACAGGATCAGAGCAATGTATGTGATGTTGTCCAATATTTATTATTATTATTATTTCTCTAGTAAAAGTTATCTGGCTATTGAAAAATTGGTCCTTAACGGGGTAATTTATCTTTTCGTAATCGACAAACTTAGCCTGTGTAGTGTTTCTGTTGCAACAAAATTTTTTTGACCTAGGAATTTTATTGTTTCGGTCTTCTTTTTGCAATGCATATCTATTCACTAATACCTACATAATACAAGGCCCTGCAGAACAGTGATATAACTGGTTTACGATTCAAACAGAGGGCATTACACAAAGACTGTACATTTGCATCCTAAGGTCTCATCTTCCCCCAAATTAACGAAGTTGACACAACCCGTGACTCTTATTGCGAAGCGATAAGGATCATATTCGGTTATTTGCTGCAAAGCGAGTGGAACGACTAAATAAAGATACTGGAAATGACTACGTTAAAAATACAATGTGAATTCATACACATCATACCTACTCTTGTATATATTAAGAATAAAACTCCAAATATTTGATCTTGAATAAGAGAATTAATTATATTTGTTTTAAATTTGAATAATTTAAAAAAATCATGTAATTTTCCAGGTAATCAGGCCTTTTTTGTAGCCTTGCTTATAACAACAAGCAGCTTTGTATATGCCAAGATGTGCTTAAACGACATATGTAATGAATAGAGCCCCCGCAGTGGAAGAAACTGACTGTCGTGCAACCGAGTCCGAGGGTAGGACAACAGTCGAACTCCAAAGTACATTGACAAGAAAATTTGTGAACCATTGGCGTAAGTATTAGGACCATACTACCCCTGCGGTAATAACATATTATTATTTTCTCAATAAAAAGCTCGCATATCCGCAGTATTTGCGGTACTCTAGCAATAAGATTAGCTACACTAACTACATTCAAACACAACCGTCGGTAATGGAGTGGAGCTAAACGCAGTGCCGTGGCTGAAACCAGCCTGCAGCTACTATTTTTATTTACTTATTTTAACAAAGAAATTGAAGTAAATCAACATGAATTGCAACCATCTACGAATGAAGTAACAACAAGACAGAATCGGCGGCTAGACATAGGCAGATGCTTAGATGCCATTGAACACGATTCTACAATATTTAATTCTCTAAGATAGAAACTAAACATTTATATTTAAATAGCGAGAGCAGTAAATCCAGCAGAACAGTATCAGTGTAGAATAAAGTGTATTAGGAGTTGGGTTGGCAGCACACTTAGCGCAGGAAATGTGGCCGATCGATTAACACATTATTTCAGGTTGAGTGCGCGTGCGACTCAGCCTTTGAAAGTCCTCGGTACATCACGAGACAGTATTTATGGATAGTCTTCTTTGAACATTAAGTTTAGGAGTATCAGATTGGTGGAGCGTTCGGAAATCGTTTGAGTTTGTGCCTACGTAAATTAAACTAAGGGTTTAAGTGTACAGAGTTCAGTAATCAGCGCTACAAACGATGCGATTTTCTACCATTCATTACCATTTTAAGTCAAAAAATGTATTGCAGATAGCGTTCTTACGAGACTTCGTACAGGTAATTTTAATATCATTATCTTCATCATCACCAGCCTTTGTCTGAAGTCCTCTGCTGAGTACGAGTATAGGCTTACAGAGCGCCACACCGAGCGACTCTAAACCGTTTGCACTAAGCGGCTTTCCGCAACCTAAACTAGGTTGTCAGTCCACTGGGTGAGATGCCTGTCCACGCTGCGATTTCCACCCACATTCCATCTTCATTTTGTGGTCAAAGATAGGTGTCTCGCACCGCTTTTTCAACGGATGTCAGTTTACCAGACGTCTGGCCTGCTCACTTTAGCTTTGAAATTCGAAAAGCTATGTCGGTGACTTTGGTTTTTCCACGGATTACCTCGTTTTTAACCGACTTCAAAAAAGGAGGAGGTTCTCAATTCGTCGGTATCTTTTTTTAATTTTTTTATGTATGTTCAGCGATCATTAGTTACTTGTTGACCGATTTCGATAATATTTTTTTTGTTTGAAAGGTAATACTTTCAGAATGGTCCCACAGAAATTTGATTGAATTCTGATGATGTGATCTATAAGAAAATCATTAAACATTGCTTGAACTCCGTACCACGCCAACTGATTTTAGTATCTATCTTATATAAATTATCTTTGCTAAATGTGGACTGATTTTGATGATTCTTTTTTTAATGAATAGCTTATACTTCAAAAATACTATAATTAAATATTTTTGGAAAAAAATTCACTCCTAAGGGTGGAAAAATAGGAAATGAAATCGGTGTTCAGCAGTTAAATTATGTTTGCACTCGTAAGCTTTGTTTTGATTAGGATTTTTCACTAAAATAGATTAAATAAGTTAATTTTATAAAAAAAATAAAAACCGACTTCAAAAAACTAAAACGCTAAAAATAATCTTAACACTTACATACCTAATCAGTTACTTTTGGAGTCGGTGCCAGTCGATGAGAGATTCTATGTTTTCGTCTGCACCGACTCCAAAAGTAACTGATTAGGTATGTAAGTGTTAAGATTATTTTTAGCATTTTCCTTTAGTCTCAGAATGTCCAATTTGCAAAATGTCAAGTGGTAGCAAAATGTCAAAGTCTCAAAATGTCCAAGTCGCAAAACGTCCAAGTCGCAAAATGTCCAAGTCTCAAAATGTCCAAGTTGCGAAATGTCCAAGTCTCAAAGTGTCCAAGTTGCGAAATGTCCAAGTCTCAAAAGTTCAAAGTTTCTAAAGCAATTATGAAATGAAAACTCTTCTACTTTTTAACTGTAACAGTTTTCTTTATTAATCAGCAAATAAAGATATAATTATTTACACTCTTGTAAAGTTATATAAAAAATGACCTAAATTTATTTATCGTTATTGTGTTATAACTATTTCAGTTATTGATCAACGTATGTTCATGTGAAATCATTTTTAAAAAAGGTATGAATATGATTTTCTTCATAAATTGACCTATATTTATATCGTTCCTGTGCAATTTATCTGTAACAATATTTTATTTTTTTAACAAAGACTATATAGGACATAATATCATATATAAGCTGTGGTATTATTTATATTGCTAGTGTATTAATGCTAATTTTATTATTATTTTTTTAATAGTAATTGCTATTCATATTAATATTGTAAATGTTCAAATCAAATTAATAAATGATTCAACTTAAAAAGTAAGTATATAAGGAAGGAAACTACTTGTTATTAATTACATTATTATAAATAAATATATGTATCGGTTACGAAATACGATTTCTAAAGCATTCAATTAGGAGTAGAAAAGCGCTATCTATTGTAATATTTGTGAATTTTTTTACTTAATATGATTGGCAATATATTTTTCAAACCGTTCCCGCAATTTAAATAATACCACAGCTTATATATGATATTATGTCCTATATAGTCTTTGTTAAAAAAATAAAATATTGTTACAGATAAATTGCACAGGAACGATATAAATATAGGTCAATTTATGAAGAAAATCATATTCATACCTTTTTTAAAAATGATTTCACATGAACATACGTTGATCAATAACTGAAATAGTTATAACACAATAACGATAAATAAATTTAGGTCATTTTTTATATAACTTTACAAGAGTGTAAATAATTATATCTTTATTTGCTGATTAATAAAGAAAACTGTTACAGTTAAAAAGTAGAAGAGTTTTCATTTCATAATTGCTTTAGAAACTTTGAACTTTTGAGACTTGGACATTTCGCAACTTGGACACTTTGAGACTTGGACATTTCGCAACTTGGACATTTTGAGACTTGGACATTTTGCGACTTGGACGTTTTGCGACTTGGACATTTTGAGACTTTGACATTTTGCTACCACTTGACATTTTGCAAATTGGACATTCTGAGACTTTTGAAGTCGGTTTTTATTTTTTTTATAAAATTATGGATCGTATCTTGCAAAAAAACGCCAAGCTTATCTAGCTTTCTCCAAAGCACGTTGCCTAACTTTAAGATTGTTTAGGAGGTCAACAGTCAAGGACCACGTCTCAGTGCCGTAAGTCATATCTACGTAGCACTGAATGGCGAGTAAGCTGCAAACAAGCCGTTTAAGAGGGTTAGCGAAAACTGACAACAGTGTGGTCTAGTATAGCGGTTTGCACTCCGCTCATCTGTAGTCCACAGATTCAGGCAATTGCGGGTTCTAACTCTGTAAGAGACAATGTTTGTGGGATGAGCACTACCATTTGTACCTATGTCTTTTTATTTTATTTATTTAATAAAAACGTCATGACGTATAAAAACATATTTAAGTATGTTTATCTAATCGAATCCACGTATCATCGCTATCCAACCGGCTTTGAACCTTCTAGCTGAGCTACAGACTGATGATATGAGTTGACTCGTCGTTTTTGTTGCAAGAGTCAATTACCCATCTATGAAATAACGCATGTCAATTAAAACAGTTGCACACTAATAAAGTTTCATTAAAATGTTATACCCACTGAACGTGTCATTTCTGTTTTGTGGTTATACCTAAATTTGGTAAATCCGCTAAAGATATTAATGATGATTTCAATTAACATCATGATGGCTTCTTTGAATCTAGAGTTAGGATGTGTTCACACCAAATTGTCAGTCGCTGTGGACGGGCGTTACGCAGTTTAGCGCTTTTCCATACGACATATTGACGACCCGATTGGTTAATTTACCTTATATGCAAAGGGTTCTGGGTTTGATTCCCGGTAGAGGTTAATTCAGAAAAAAATATTTTATAAATTGGCTCGAGTCTGAACGTGCTGGAAGACGCCCCTGGTTAAATAATAGTTTGGTACCTCTGAACACACGGATGTTTAATCTTACTTCGAGGCCATGATAATTGGTGTCCAAAGCATTTTTTATATAGGTTCTACTTTTTGTTTACACGGAACCGACAATACGCTATTTACGCCATGCGTTATTTGTCACTGACATCAATAACCGGATCGGATAACCTATCAAGCACTTGTTTTGACAGATATCCCATACAATTCAAAAAAGTAAAAAAAGTGTAAGTCAGGTTATTATCTAGAACTTAATAGCAAGTGGTGAAACTGGCCCTTAGTGTTCTATTTACTTTACTTAGTACAAGATCCGTTAGATAGGGAAAGGCTAATTTTCAGTAGTGGACATCCTGTGATATCCATAATGATGATGAGTAATATTAATAATAGCAATCGCTCAAAGTGACATTTGCTGCTGGATTTTATCCGCGATACGGAAAATATAGACGCGTGTAAAAAATCTCAAAAGCGCCGTTCTTATGCGGATCCACACATATTTATAAATAATAAGTGCGTGCGTACATTACCATATTGAATTGTAAATAAACATATTTTTTTACAAATCAACTCCTATTTTTTTATTTATTAGTGTACTACGATTTGACAGAAAGCTGCTTTTGTGCGCATGACGACGTTGTTACAATAATGTCAGCTACTTATGGAAGTCAAGGCACGTCTCATTTTGAACGTCACATCCTTGGACATACGGTCTTTTATTTCTAATCAACGTTCAGCATGCACTTTTGTACATGAAGTTCTTTGAGAAAGTTCTTTGAATAGTGACCCTAGCTGTATTGCTTTTAAAGGGCAACAGCAACTAACATTAATCATCATGACATTCTAACAACCAAAATCTTTTGTGTGTATTTTTGAGAAAGTGAGCAATAAGTTCCATTTTATACCTCCTCTAAAAGGTCACACGAGGTCAAATAAAAGTTTATGTGACCCATACGTGGATCGACGTATCGGATGTTTTCCCATTTATTATGTCGTCAATATGAAATCGAATGCACACCCACTTTTTACGACGATACCGTTCACATTATTTTATGGATGCCTTAGGGGGCCATAAATTGTGCGCCCTACACATTGATTTGTTCAAACGGACAAAACGTTATTTTACCATTTTTTATGGCAGCAGTTTTGCCATTTGTCTTTTTTCAGAAAGTTAAAGGTGTTCTCTAAAGCATATCAAATGTTTCAATGTCATTCTTTGACAAAACATAGCCGAACGGACCAGAACGTTTTTGGAATGGATGCCACGTACCGGCAAGCGCAGCGTAGGTAACCCACAAGGTGGACAGACGACCTGGTAAAGGTTGCAGGCCTTAGGTCCTAAACGGCCAATCTGGAAGTCACTGGGGGAGGGTTATGTTTAGCAGTGGATGTTCTATAGCTGAAATGATGACCATGATCATGATTGCGACATGCAACTTCATAGGTATCCAGACTTTTGCACTTCTTACATTAACCGACACCTTTGGTAGTGGAGGCATGGATTCTAGAGTCCGATTTAATTTCTAACAATGACCTTGCAAGGAGCATTCGCTTTGTCTACAGTCGTTCTGCCTTTTCCGATTCGCTGTCTTTATTCAACAACTAGTTAGCTAACGGAAATTAAGTTCTGTAGTACTTATGAACAAAATGCCTAACTCACAGTTCACGCTTTTGTAGATATCTTTTAGGTAAATGATACTGAGTACTTTACAAGAAAACTTTTATTCATTTAAATTAATACTGGTATTATTTAAATTATAATTATTCGTGAATCACAAAAAAGCTTTTTCAAGAAAATTTAATTCTATGTCAAAAATTGTTTAGGAAGTACAAGAAGCGTCACCTCGGCTTTCATGTCAAATTAACATATTTTATTTTTCTTAATTAACATTTTAATTATATATTATGGAATTAGGTAGTCATTGATCTTATTATGGACAATTAGGTTTGAGTACCCGTGGACCCCTGGCCTTTACTAATTTGAATTATAATATATTAATATTTACAGAATTTTGGCTTATTACAATCGAAGCGAAATTTTAATCGTATTTACATAAAAGACAATCTTATTTTGTGTCAAATTTATTCTTAGTATTTTGTAGTTGCAATAAAAATAATGCACTGGAATTTATTTTAGTATGTGTCTGTATGTATCCTTAAAACTTCCTTACCATTCAACTAGACTAAAATCTCTCATATCTCCAGAATTATTTTAAATAGTAAGGGTCAAATCGATAGGTATTAAAGGGCATTATTAAAAAAGGGCTGGTAAACCCTTCTTGTGACACCCTGTTTGGTATTTTTTTATTTAAGCTACGTGGCTTAATTGTAGATCAATGTGAACTACATCTTGCAAAAGCAGCTATTAAACGTATTAAGTTTAAAATTTCAATATCTGATAGTTATAAGTTTTAAATAATTAAAAAATACGAATCTCATACATAACGTATTAGATTCGTCAAAATAAATCAAATGAGCCGACACCCAAAAGTATCACTATTGCCAAAAAATAAATCCAGTATCCACCTACTAGGCTTATTATCAGATCATCTTGATAGGATACATTTATTGCCAGTCACATTACATTATTACAAAGTATCTAAACCAAGAATAAAATCGACTTTAAAGGTTGATTAAACAGATAGGTTTAGTAGGAATAGTTTAGGTAGGAATTAGTTAATACAAGAAAAGTTAATATAAACTTATTAAAAATATAAGCAGGGGCGAAATGACTCCCTTTCTAATACAGTCAGCCTAAAAACCGTAAGGACTCAATCCTGATTGTTTGTGTATTATTTTAACAAGCATTATTGTTTCTCTCGAATCATAACGCCACGCATCGTTAACTACATGACACTGTGATGTTTTTATTTTCTTTTATTCTTATTACTAGTGACTAACATATATTTCAATTTCATTTTTATCTACACAATTTTTGATAGAATACGAAATGCCACTCACAAATATTTTGGTTACAAATAGGGGTGTTCAAATTAGGTAAGATAATTATCATGTTTTCATACATTAATATACATTTTTATAAAGGTAAAATCATAACCAAAATAATGTATTGCCAAAAACTGTATCCAATGTACCTTGTATGTGTGCAATGTGTATACATGTCACAAGATATAACATTTTAAATTTTTTTTCAAATGTCCTAAGAATTTATAAAATCAATACAATTTATCCTGGTATATAATGCAGTATAACGACTATTTCGTGGTATATTCCTTGTATATTTATGCAGACAGAGTCGGGGACGACCACTGGGATTTAATATTTCTAATGTAATCGATTTAATACTCACATTAATTTAAATTGTGTTTAGTCACCGTCATAATCATATTCACAAAAACCGGCCAAGTGCGTGTAGGGCCACGCGCAATGTAGGGGCATACCCAATTTTTACTACATGTTTAATATAATTAAAGTTATTTTCTTCTTCGAATACATTTTATGCGTTAACTCGGTAACTAGTTATACATGCATAGCTGCGATAGTTTAATTATATGCAAGCGTATCCCTGAATCGAAAATGGTGCACACCCACAGTATTTTAAACGACCTATCTAACAGAACCACACCATGCGATAGACGAAAAAAAAACACAGTTAAAAATTGTTTTAAAGGTTTTATTCTTCCACTTTGTCGGCGTATATCTTTGCGAAACTACGCCATTTTAGTCTCTGAACTAAGTCGTGGACAGACAGATAGACGGACGGATGGACTTGATAAAACTTATAAGGGTTTCGTTTCAAAACGAAACGTTTTTATGGTTCTGTAGTCTGTAACTGTACAGAACCTAAAAAATGGAATTTTTTGCTATTAATGCGCAGTAAGCTTTATACGAAATCGCCTCATTCGGTTTTAGGACAATAATGATTTAGCTTTGGATATAACAACAAATTCAAGAAAAAAAGTTTAAAAACACAGCCATCCCATGTAAGTTATAAAAAGCGTAGCAAGTCAGTTCCGAAAGGCTGGCTCGCGTATTGTTCCAGTGATGACGAGACTCTCTTTGTTCCGATGTTGCTATGGAATTCTCGATGCGTGTTCCTGTTTATTCTCATATGTGTCGCTCTTAAAGCACATTATCGCTATTTTTTTCTATTTGTTAAGTTATTTGCACTCTCATCGACTTTTCTTTACATCGGAGATCAATGATCTACTATAAATATGGTAATTGTATTATGCTTTAAACCTACATCATTAGGCCTTATGCCAAATTTTACACACACAAACAATTTACTCGATGAGATAAAAGATCTATTTTCAAAATTATAACTTTCTCGTTGTTACGAGAGACACGAGACCTAAAAGTAATTAATGAATAAAAAAAATCTAATCAGTCCGTCAGTTGGATTAACAGGTAATATTGGACAGGTATTTTTTATTTTCTTACACACACAAAGTAACGTCACGCCTTGCGACACTTTTTAGAAAGGCGTGACGTCACGTGCTCACTTTGATGCGCTTTACCTTCGTTATTTTTTGTTTGATTGACAAAAGCCAAAATATTTTTTAATAATCTAACTGACGGACTAAATAGAACAATCTGTTTTTGACCCAGGAAACTAGTTTATTATAAGGTATTTTAAAAATATATACAATCTCCATAATTATTCTATTTGTTCAGCAGAATTAAGTTAAAAAAGCTAAAAAAGATCTGAATTCGACAGCATTTTTTAATGATATAGCGATGGTTTTCTTTCGCTCATGTATAATATAGTTCCGATTACCGATATCAATTCAAAGTGTTTTTATTTATTAAATATTAACGGAATTTATTTTTCCTGGACACATTTAACGTTTACATCCTGCATACATACAGATCGAGTTTCCGATTAGAACCAATCATTTCCATACCATTAACAAAACCTTATTAGCTTTACTACACGCCGTAAAAAAGGTTGGCTATTTAACAAGTTTATCACGTCTTTGCAAAGACAAAGATACGAATCGAAGTTTGGCTATCACCAATTCCGGCTCATTGGGAGGCGTCGCACGCGGCGTGCGTTGGGAATTTGTTTTGTTCCACAAAGAATTAGGAACATGAAATGGGTTGTGCTGAGTAGGTAGGCTCGAAGACTTGGAAGGGTACAGTCAAAGGAGGTAAATTTTCTTAAAAAATAAAAAGACATCCGTCGATTTTCATAAAGTCAGCCTATTGCAGTACTCTGGTGATTGTTAGCCAAGAGCACGTTCTCCGGCTTTTTTCATTCAAGCACTGCCAACCATCTTCCTAAGGTCGTCGATCCATCAAGCTGGGGGCGTCCTACGTTTGCCAATGCGTAGTCTCCACTTGAGAACCTGTTTATTTTTCATCAGGAACGCGATTATATTTAGTTAAAATGTATATTATAATTTATTTAGGTTTGCAATCACTTGGAGCTTAAAAATAACTTCTAAGTCAACGCAATGAAAAGATACGGCCAGTTAAATCGCATATTTTGACACCCGCGAGGAAATCAAAACCTATGGAGTACTTTCTGTCAATCATAAAATTTGGCAAGAAGCAATGTCTATAGCACAAGTAAAAAAATGCCCGAAAACAGTTAATTTGTAACTTTGTAACTCGATAAACTCCCATTAAAGTCGAACCTACAAGTTTATACGGAACCCTCGGTGCGCGAGTCCGACTCCAACTTGGCCTGTTTTTTTCTGTTATGTGTAGCCGAATTCTCATGCGAAAATCTTGCGACAATTTGCGAATTCTCGCCGATATTGAAAACAGCTTTATAATAAAAAAAATTCGTAAAACACCTCAAGTTAAGAAATTTAATCTAGTCATGCGTTTAATATTCTATAAAAAACATCAAGAAAACAATAAAGGTACACTTGTCGGTACAAATGAATATATTTCAGTGTTGTCACCGAACATAAAAAGGAATTTATCGCGGTCTGTTTTCAGGTAACGTTGTTTTATAGTCAAGTCATCGCAGACACGTAGACCGCTGGTACAGTTGTCGACAAAATTTGATGAGTACAACCATTCAAACTATGTATTGTATTATTTTTAATTGTGCCAAATATACATTATTACTTCATTCATTCATTCCAAGATACTAGCTAGTAAGTTTTAAAATAGATGTTTTAAAACTAAACATTCTATCAGAAATAATACTTTGTCACTTGAACTAATGATAATTCATTGGATTGCAACATTAAGTCTCTATACAGGGTCATATAGGTATATTTCCTTGAAAAGGAAAGATTCAGCGGCATATTCACTAATTTTTTTTTATGTTACAAACATTAAAATTGCGAAACACACTCTGTGTACATTTGATGTGATAGATAAAAACTTTGCATGAACAACCTAATATTTCTTTTGGCGATTTCAGTATTGATTCCATTAAAAAAGTCTGTACCAGCAGATATTACGTAATTTCAGGAATTACATTACTTTACATTACAGTATTCGACGAATTGATTCTTAACTAAGATTTCCCAGGGATTTGGTTATACTCGTACTACGACTACAGGACGACCGTTTGGTGTAATGGTTCTCGTTACGGACTACAAAGCCAGCGGTTGCGGGTTCGAATCCCGCAAGAGGCAAATGTTTGTGTGATGAGCACAAAAGGAAGTCATCAAAGTATTTAAGTATGTTTATTCGTTATCTAGTCGCCATAGTATAAACTTTGCTTAGTTTTGGACGAGATAATTGGTGTGTTTGTGAAAACCATTTATTTATTTTACAGTTTCTAATTTATTCTCTTGCCTCATTTACACAATACCCACTAAAAAAGAAGATTTTGAAGGTGACAGTACACTGTGATACTAAAGTGTATTGAATTATTTACAATGCCGGTGTGCGATGAAACCTTCATCTCGTGCTAAGGTCGATGATGCTTACTTTATGTCTAGGTTTACGTATTCATGAGACAAACCTATAAATATTTGCAATCTTCGCTTGAGTAGCGCTGGTCGAAATACTGTTGGTCAAGTCGTAATGCGGACTGGAAATTCAACATCAGATCTTTATATTGGTTGTTATAAAATTTATTAAATTGGGTGACTGAACAAAGATATTGTGCAAGTAACGTTAAAGTTATCACCGATGAAATAATGCTTGCAAACAGTAATTATATATTGAACCAAATCTTCTGGAAACACACACATCTTCTGTAAATAAATAAATAAACGAAAATAAAGCTTTATCTATTACATTAGGTACCTTACATATGAAATTGCCAATACTGGCAAGTTTAACATCAAATATCTTGCGTTTGATTAGAAATTCAAAATTTAAATTTATTTCAAAATAGAGTAAAGCCATAAAAATATTGTTTTAAAATTCGTATTTCATTTCACATCATTTGTTGGAGCTTCAACATTGATATAACAACAACTATGGACAAATTGAAAATTCGCGGTATTTACGAATACGAGTTCCACCGTGGCACTACTGCTGCAGAAACGACTCGAAGGATTAACTGACGGATCAGGCACCGCTAACGAACGAACGATGCGTTTTTGGTTTTAACGTTTCTGTTCTGGAACTTTCGATTTACATAATAAGCCTCGTGGACGACCTAAAAACCTTGTCACTCGTATTTGATTTCTCATAATGTTTTCGCAATTACATGCTATTTCTATAAAATAATATGACATTACTAATTATATTATTTTTAAAGTTGTACATGAATCTAACAGACAAAACTAGTTTTAGTTTAGCTTTATACCACCAAATATCTATGGCGGGTGCTGTGATCGTGTTTATACTATGAGCATTTAAAATGCAGTTTTTCTTTTACTTCAGCTTTAAAACCATTGTCGGAACTATCAGTTGGAAAGCAGGAAATCCACCAAAACACTAGAACTGAAACAACTAGAGGTTACCATTAGAGTGCACATCTGCCGCAGGATACTAGACCGAAGTAGCTACAATACTACACTCAATAAATAAACTGCTGCGAAGAAAATGTCACGAACTGAACGCGACAGCTTCTAGGGCTGTCCGTAGCTTATTATTTTACAAATGTGACATCTGTATGACGTTATGAAAATGAAATCTCGAGAACAGAGCACCCCAGGCTTTGACTGACAAAGATAAAGTTACCGCAGAAATTACTTCGGTGAGAAGGTAATACAAATTTTATGAAAGCAAAATCATAAAATGAAAAGTAAAATACTAAGGATTATTTTCTTTTCTGTTATGGTGGACTTGTGAAATAAAACTTAACGGTAAGAAATTATATACATAATTCATAAGCTGATGTAGTACGGTCAAGCTATAAAACATTTTAACGAGAAGGTGTTATATTTTTTATTTCCTACTAATAAAAGCATGTTAGTATAATGAAAACATACTACCAGCGATTTTTTTATTAGGGGCGTAATCTCCACAAATTAGCGCCATATTATTTTAATCACCAAAAACCCTTAGCACTCGCAAATAATACTAACTACAAATAATTACGCAACATGTTAAACATGAACGTAGAAAAAACTCAATTCGATACAAAAATTGCCAATTCATTTAAAAGCAGACCCACAATTTACGTCAACGTCACACCAATTCGATTGCTTGAAGTAATAATGGTAATTCAGTTCTTTGCCTGTATAATTAACTGTTGCGACAGCCCTGAGAGCCGCCCTACGATAAAAGCGAAGCGAGAAGAACGTTTAAGTCTCAATTTATTACAGCGATGCTCTCTAATTTGTGTGTTCTTTCACAGTATTAAACTTTGATGTCGAATGATTTAATGGTAGGGACCGGCAGCAATTATTTCTACCGTTTCTAAGGGCAATCAAATTTCGTTACACTATAGAATATCGGTTTTACTGATATTTTTACTTATCATTTACTAGAAAATAAAATAATGGGTATTTTCTTGTAAATTTTAACATAATGGGTGAAATTATTTAAGTAAGCATTTACTTTGATCAAAGTTATCAAAACTAGTAAATGTATTCTACAAATATTTAGTTTTTAGAAAAAACCGAGCTATGTGATAGGTAAATAACGTTTTTCGGAGAATTCCGAAACAATTTAACATTCAGATTTATTTTACCAAGTTTTGAAATAAAAAAACCGGCCAAGTGTAGTCGGACTCGCGCAAGGAGGGTTTCGTACCATTATTACCATCTATAATATTCTTTGGATATTTTAAGCGTCTACCTGTTGCCGTTATTAATATGGAGCAAAAAAATGGCAAACAATTGAATATTATTTTACTTAAACTTATACTTAAATATTTATTTTATTCTGTTTTAACACGCAAGAAATACATCATCTGTGAAAATTTCAACTGTCTAGCTATCACGGTTCATGAGATTCAGCCTGATGATAGACAGACAGCCGGACAGTGGGGTCTTAGTAATAGGGTCCCATCTTACCCTTTGGGTACGGAACCCTAAAAATTTATCATGATACAATGGCAAACATATTTCATAATGATAGGCAATAAATCAAATCAAAACATAATTTGTTGAAATATCATTGTCTTTTACTGTCGTAAACACGCAAGGGGGAATAATACCTAATAAACAGAGAATTCAATAATATTTTTAAATACAATGTTAGTTAATGTTATGTTTTATCCGTTTGTTGCTGATATTGCTAATCATAGTATCTTCTCAGTTTTTCCATTTTTGTCTATTGAGGGATTAATTTTATTGTTTCTCTTGCTTGCTTCCATCACATTTTTTTTTGACTTGGTCGAGTTATATTACTAACCTTATAAATGATTCGCGTTAGGATAAATCTTGCCATATAATTCAGCGATTGCAGACCAATGAGATAGGTAATTTTAAAATTACAGTGAAAGAAATATTTTTCAGACCCTTTTCCACAATTCTACGAGTATTACCCCAAGATTTCTCTATTCAAATAATGGAATGCATCGAAGGAGAAAATCCGATAGGAACAAATGGCAGTACCGAAGATCATTGCGGATTTCTCAGACGTATCTGACTAAACAAGCTCGTTAATACTGGAAATTCGTAATTTTCCCGATCTGACAGGTAATGGAGGATTTGGGAAACGCCTGAAATGACAGTCGTTTGTCACTGACTTAAGATATTCTGAAGCTATAGCTAAATAACGCGTTTAAATGTTGAGATTAATTTTATTAAGGGCTAAGTTTTCAATAGTCAGATAACTTTTATTTGAAGAATAAGGTTGACATGTTGACAGTTTTGCGTATAGAACATGAGTGTCAAAGCGTCATTTTTCTTCGTCGAATAAAAATTATCTGGCGATTAAAAAATCGGCCCTAGATCATCGAGGGAATATCCGTATTATCGAAAAATAAATCTACTAAGTAGCTTCAGAACCAGTCACATGCACGTTCGATTGCCGGGACTATTTCTGAAGTCGTAGATGTATCGCTATAATACTTAGGTTGATAAATTGTAGAATTTGTATATTTTACTAAGTATTTTTAAATATCAGACAAAATAAAGGTTAATAAGTAATCAAACTCAGTGATCAAAATCAAAATCAAAAATGACAAAATCATATTTTCAGTAAAATAGAAGAGGATTTTATTCATTTTTGTAAAGACAAATTCATGTTTAAGAAATAATGTTATCGTTGTTACCTCAATAGATAAGATAACTTTATATACTTTTGTCATAATCTTAAAAGCATAAAAAGGGGAGGCTCTTTTTATGACCTACTTAATTCATTTTCTTACCAGCAGAGGCTCTCCCTCCTTATTCTTTAAACACATTTTGGAGCTGCAAATGAGCCTTATAGCTTCTGCTAATCTTTTCTCGTTGAAATCCCTTCAATCATCATAAAAAAAACGTAGAAGCAGCCAAACAGTTTTTCATTCCAATCTACTACAAATTCAAAAATCTAGCTTACACTAAAACAAAAACTTAAAGAGTTATTTTAATATACATTTAGGATACCTATTTTAACACGGCCTTCAGAGGTATCTGCTGCTAATAGAATTCCAACAAAGCGTTGCTAAAGAAAATATGTTTATAAATATTAATTACACATATATTATGTTTGTACAATCACTACACAAACAGGTCTCGAGTTCGATCTGTCAATTTAGATTACATTTTTCTAAATTGGTTTGGGTCTGGGTGTGCAGGGTGACTCCTCTAGCACAAAAATCATTGTCTTGTGCTCGTGACAATTGACGAATACGGTATTTTATACAACTAATCAATTGACATACCTTTTAAAATGATAATGTAACACTGGAAAAAAAACGACTGCCTCAGGTAGGACTCGAACCCACGTCTCATCGTATGGCGGGCACCTGAGGCAGTCGATTTTTTTCAAGTGTTATATTATCATAGATGTAACAAGCATGTAACTGCTAAAAACAAAAATTTAAATACTTTTTAAAAACTGTCTTAACGCTACCCTTCCATATAATTTGTATGGCGATAGCAAATTATGACGTCACTGTTTACTTAACTCAACGGTTTACCTTTTTATTGATTTTGGAACAAATAAAATTTGAGTTTTTCAAATTAATTATAATGTGCCGGGTCGGGTTATTAGGCCTAAAATAAGGTGAAAGTTTTAATAAATGTTGTCTTAGGATTATTTAAGAATGGTGTAAACATCCCTAATATCTGGTGCATAAAAAGTGATATTTTTTTGTTTCTTAATATTACTTTTGATTGTTTCAGGTAAGGATACTTTAACTTGATCAGTCAAAACACTTAAAGATGATTGAGACTTCGATGCGTAAACAAGATGATAAATATGATGGTAATAATGTGATATACACATGTTTATGCTTACCCTTTTTATTGCCTAAGGTTTGGGATGTTTGGACATGGTGTAAATAAATGGCTTATATTTTATTTTCTTCTAGTACGGATAGCTAACAATTTGTACCTTTTCGAGTGTTGGCAGTGCTAATATAAGACACAAACAAATTTTTGCCTTTTGTGCTGGTGTCCCGGTAAATATATTTTCACACCTCCCAAATTGGAAAGGAAAAATAGGATTTAACCTTTTCCTCTTTGATTGAGACGGATATACAAGGACATCTATTTACAATGTCAAAGATAAACGAAAATGTGCTAAGAAAAAGGGTTTTATTATAAAGTAGCTGTTTGCTCATTATTTTTCGTGCTAGTTCTTAGAAAAAAATGGCAAAAATCAAAAGGAAAATGTTTAATAAAGCTTATTTGCAAGGTAGAGTTACCTAGTTACCTATCTTGTTATTATTATGAAGATCCTGTCGGCTTTTTTCGTTTTTCATGTGCTAGCTAAAAAAGGAGAATATGCCTTAAGTTTGCGTAAAAGATGTACACTACGGGAAATATTTTACTTTAAAACATTCTCTTTCTTCCTTAAATCTTCCAAATAGCCCTCATAGGGCTTTATCTCGTTTCTAGTAGGGGTACGTACGCTTGATCATGATTCTTAACGCAGAAAGTTTAGTTTTTATATAATCTTCATTTCAGCCACAGAACGTCCACTGCTGAACATACGCCCCCCCAGTGATTTCCAGATTGGCCGGTTAGAAACTACCTGCATCCAGCGGCTTCCTGCAACCTTTACCAGGTTTCTGTCCACCTTGTGAATGGACGTCCTACGCTGCGCTTGTCGGTACGTGGCCTCCATTCCAAAACCTATCTGCCCCATTGGCCATCAGTTTTGCGTACTAGGTGCCCCACCCACTGTCACTTCAGCTGATCCGTCGGGCTATGTCAGTGACTTTTGTTTGTTTGGGGATCTCGCAAAGAAACACCGAGCATAGCCCTTCACTTAACATAGTTTTTATAGGTATTTGGAGCGATTGCCATCATACCTTTGTAACCTTAAACAGTGACTATTTGTAATGAAATTAATATTTAGTTGCTTAAAACATGGTTTACAGTGGTTTTACTATGTTGTGATCATGTGTGTAAATGTCATAAATGAATTTAATTCTAATTGCAATCAGTTAGTTTATTTTGTAAAGATTTTTATTAAAAGTCTCTCAAATTTTATAGAAATTCTTGTCTCTAAGGGCCGATTTTTCAAAAGCCATCTGGCTTTATCGAACTCTATCGAACAAATAAAATTGACGCTTGACACATTTTCTATACGAAAACTGTCAACACTTATAACTTATTCTTCAAATAAAAGTTTTCTGGGTATTGAAAAATCGGCCCTAAGTGATATTATGAGTCTGCGTTTATGTAATACATTAGGCAATTGTTAAGGTCAGTTGGAATTGTTTTAGAAATCTTAATACACATAGCACTACATTGTCTTTGATAGTGAGCCAATTTTGTAGTAATCGGTTTGGATCTATTTGATTTCTGTTGTGTGAAAGAGGCAAAATGTTTTTGACAAAAATATCTAGCTTTAGAAACTTTAGAAAACAAAACTTGCAAAATAAAAAAGGTTTTTGTAAATGCGTGCCGTATAAGGATGACCGTAAAGAATATACTTGCAACAGGAGGCGTGTCGTAA
The DNA here is from genome assembly GCA_963576865.1 of Anania hortulata. Lineage (NCBI taxonomy): Eukaryota > Metazoa > Arthropoda > Insecta > Lepidoptera > Crambidae > Anania > Anania hortulata. Next base: position 9,719,015 of record OY756400.1, read on the forward strand.
GAGGTGACTAATTCCTGTAGCACGAGACGGGCAACAGCTTCTTCGTGCAAAATCTTATAAAAAACTGCGCTCGCCAGCCCGCCTGCCAAGCGTGGCGAGTATTGGCAATCCCCCCGATGATAATTCATTGGGAGAGGCCTGTGTTCAGCAGTGGGCTTCCAATGGCTGAAATGATGAAACGCGTTTAATAATTACGTGATTTTCAATTGTAACACGACAGATGTAGCCTCTGTTCGAATGAAGTTAGGTTAATCTTCAAATTGTATAAATCGTATTGTAAAACCATTCATCCTTTCAGTCAATTGTTGAAATGTCTAACTTTGTTATCTCACAGCAACAATAGTCAGTTGCTGAATATTAAAGACTTATCTAAACGACATAATTCAGTTGAGCCTTATGAATTATTTAAAACTCCTCAAAGACAATTTGAGCTACCGAATGAGTTTTCAAGACGTTATTAGGAACAAAATGGATTAATCAAACTTCTCAATCTTACTTTTTCATGAACAGCATCGTTGGATCGAGGTCTAATCTTTTACGAACAACGGCCCTTAATAATTTAGCTGAGAAAGAGACAAAAAAAACGAACAAGTGCCAGTAGCTAGCAGTCGCGCCTTGAGAGTTCGGCACAAATGAAATGGCAACTCAGTTTTTATGTTATATGGATACGAGTTTCGTTTTTTTTTTTTACTTATGCTGAAATACTGCTTCTTGCCAAATTTCATGATTATAGGTCAACAAGAAATACAACATAGCGCTGAATAGAGGTTGAATTGAGTTGGCGAGTACCGAAATGTGTGATATGAATGATCGTTATAGTTGGTGCTGTCAAATGACGTGGTCTGGTCCGGTGCCGCGCCGCGAGTCCCAGCTTTTTTTAAGGAAAGTCTATTTTCATTGACTTATATGCAAATAGTCAGCTTAGCCAGTTAGTGCTACCAACCTAACAAAATTTAGCCTAAAAACATTCACTAAGAAGTAGAAAATAGGTCTGAGATACATTAACGCGCATGGTCATAATATGACCCCCAATCAAACGTCCGCTTACATTTTGCGGTCATATTATCAATTAAAAGGTTGTATTGGTTTCGACCTTTTTTAAAAAAAAATATGGGCTCATAAAATGTTTAGGACATTATTTTGATATTAATTGCAAAGTATTTTTACTGGGTAAAAATACAGTCTTACCAGAGACTTCTTGACAAAATATCTAATAATTACGCCAAAATTTAATCATAAACAAGTGACACGAAGTCCATTGGACCCCGAATAAATGTACTTCGGGCATTATATCGCAAATAAAAGGATGCGAACCATGTGCTTTTCCAAATATAGGACAGGTTTTTTATTTCTCAAAAATCTCAGTTAACTAACGTGTCGTGTGACACTTTAATTCTTAATAACTTTAAGACAGTAATTATACATTCATAATTTATTGTATAAATTTTATTTAAAAAAATAAAACCGTTTTCTAAACACTAAAATTCTAAAAATAATCCTAACACTTAAGTACCTAATCAGTTAATTTTGGAGTCGGTGCAAACAAAAACATTGAATCTCTCATCGGCTGGCACCGACTCCAAAAGTAACTGATTAGGTACTTAAGTGTTAGGATTATTTTTAGAATTTTAGTGTTTTGAAGTCGGTTTGATTTTTTTTTTTAATAAAATGTACTTATTTCATCTATTTTTAGTGATAAATCTTAATCTAATTGCTGAACACCGATTTCGTCCCCTATTTTCTTACCCTTAGGGGTGATTTTATTTTTCAAACTTTTATCATAGCATCATCTTAACAGAAGTATAAGCTATTCAATAAAACAAAAATCATCAAAATCGTATCATATTTGTCGAAGATAGGTAACAAGAACCACAACCAAAATATTATCTGGGTATATAATTTGTTGATTTTCTCAAAAAGTTCTAAATCAATTTCGATAAAATGTATATGGGACCACCTCTGAAGTATGATCTACCAAACAAAAAAGAATCATTAAAATCGATTCATAATTTTAAAAAAATACATACAGTCGAATTGAGAACCTCCTCCTTTTTTGAAGTCGGTTGAAAATTAAACAAAAGTCTGATTAAATTACTGCAATCGAAATCCAAAGTGACAAGTGTACCTAAAGAAGAAAAATTATCAAGAAGTACCTATTCTAATATAAATCTTTGGCCCTCCACCATAATGAGGATTTAAAACCCGCTTTTCTTGAAATTACATTTTCTTGAACCTATTAGAATATTTTCATAAAAAAAAAACAAGTTGTAAAACGAGAATATTACATTATATGCAAGATCGTAAAATTCAGCTTATTCTGGCGTACATCCAATAATTCCCAATACCGTTAAAATATTACTATGTAGTTTATCACCCACAGTGTCACTGCACTACTAAATTAAAACGTTAAGAAATAAAAAAGAGAAATCGTAGATGTTTATATTAGCAGCGGACGCGAGTTGGATTCGTTTTGAAAATTAGAAATCGATTTCAGAGGCCTAAAAATAAGTACTTAAAACTACTTAAACCTTGTTTTCATATTTCCGTACAGTGTTTGACGTAACTACAAGGATGCTAAGTACTGTATAAAGTTCATGGTAAGGCACCTGGAAGTACATTCGGCTATACAGGGTTACATTGCAAAGGGGTGCCAAATTTAAATAAGATCTGGGAAGCAATATAAAGAAGCGTCTTAATTGTTATCATTTTTAATAATTGTATGTTACGAAAAAAATTATTTAAAATATCCGAAAATAAAGTGAATAGGGAAATCGAAAGCCGCGCGGTCAGTCATCAGAGGCGTAGGTACGGTGAGCCTACAAGGACCTTACGCAGTGCTTAAACGGTGTAATTTTTTCATGAATGAGTTAAATTATCCACACATACGATTTTTAACAGCGGATAGGAATAATTAAATGTAAAAAAGAATGATTTTTCTTTGCATAGTTCGATTAAGTTACTGATTCTGAGCCACTCCTGAAGATTTGGAACGCCTTTGCAATGTAACCCTGTATACTACAACGTAGAAAAGGGACTGGCTAAATTGTTTTGTTATTAATCATTTTTAAGTTGCTTTTGTTTTAGATAGAATATATTTAATGGGTCTGAGTAAACGAAAATTTTCACAATTAAAAAAATGTGTATGCTTCATCCGTTTGAAAATCGTTGCAAAACTAATTTAACAATAGCTTTGGTTTTCACTCCGGACAATAAAACCGGCGGTTGCAGGTTCGAATATCGAAAAGAGCGATTGTTTGTGTAACTGGCATGAAAAGTACCTGAGTTTGAAGGTCCTATTATTATACTGTATTTAAGTCACGTAGGTATATTCGTTACGTTTTTACTATTTTAAAGCTGTGTCTAGTTTAGGGTAAACATTTGATGTCACTATAGTAAAGAAATATTGTATTTATTTAAGTTTTTTAAGCAAATGTAGGTATGCCTTTATTTAATAAAAAAAAATACTTTGTATTTTGTTGGATTTGGAGCCAAAAATATTATATTTTCTTTCTTAAATACAACCACTTTTACTGTAAACACAACCTTAAAATCTAAAATATCATTTCTCCATACAAACTAAGGGCGGTTTTGTATGGTGAATGGATTTTTTAAAAATCTTGGTCCTATAGTAAAAGTCATTGTATTTTAGCTTGAGAATGTGACTTTTGTGGTTCCAAGTCCAACAAAAAATCACCATGTTCAAATAAATACGAGTATATTTACCTATTCAAAACGCCCACGCTACCACTTGTTAATGTAAACATTCTAAGCTCGTGACCAACAGGTGTACGCAAAGTTGATAAATAAATCTCTTACAAGTTGGGTGTAATTTACGTGCGAAGTTGGCGCTGTCCAATGCGCAATTAATATAGATACAGTAGCCTCGCTTACCTCCAAACAAGCAGTTTATTCAAGTCAAATCTGCGACAGGAACTTTTAAACAATATACCATTGAATTCATAAGAAATAGATTTGTTTCTGCAGTGAGATTTGTCTACCATCCCCGAAACTCGACAAAAAAATATAGGCATACTAAAGGCTTCACAAATTTTATACCATACTAGGCAGGTAGCAAAACGCAACGTGACTTCATCATGACAGCCTATTGCAGTCGACTGCTGGATGTAAACCTCCCCCAAAGAGCGCCAAAAACGATGTCCCGATTTTTTTATTCATCCACTGCCAGCCATCTTCCTAAGGTCGTCGGTCCACCGAGCTGGGGGGCGTCCTACACTACATTTGCTAAGACGTGACTTAGGTTACAACGTGACTTACTAACAACTAAAAGTACAATGTATAAATCTTACCATTTGCACAAATCAAAATGTTTACGATTTGCTTGATGATATAAACTGTTAAATATTGCAGAAAGTCATTAGATGGATGTAGCTTATGATGTAGTTGTAAGTGAAAACAAAGAGTATTGGATAAAAAACGTACCTTATTATGCATGTCTTTTAATCTAAAAACTGCATAAATTATAGTTTTTGTTTTACTGCGGAAAAGGGAGAGCACACTTCATCAATCTATATTATGCTGGTTCAATGTAAGAATGTTGTGATAAAGACGTATGCTGCAGGAAGTTTTAACGTTTGTTCTCGCACCATTTTAGGAAGTATATTCTGTGGTTCTTGTACACACGTATAAACAAAAGATAAAACTGTTATTTTGTTTAGTCCGTTCTTTTATTTTAAGCAAAGAATGAATGCAGTATTTGGTGTTCATGACAAATACTACACAAGCAGTATTGTTTTTACAAAACAAGGTTAAAGTATAACTAACAGAAGAGGTCATGTATAAGGCCTCAGATGCTAAGATTATGAATGTACAGACAACGGCATGTCAACCTACCCAAAAAGTTAAAAGTTTAACAGATTTTCAACTTTAAGTCCGACGCGTAGAGATCAATATCAATTGAAAAAATTTGACGTTTTGTGGTAGGTTGACGTGCTGTTGTCTGTACATTCTGATATGGTGTGTAATTTTAGGATTGTCCTACTATTGTTTTCAACAGGACTTCTTTTACTATAGTGACATCAAATATTTACCCTAAACTAGACACAGCTTTAAAATAGTAAAAACGTAACGAATATACCTACGTGACTTAAATACAGTATAATAATAGGACCTTCAAACTCAGGTACTTCTTATGCCAGTTACACAAACAATCGCTCTTTTCGATATTCGAACCTGCAACCGCCGGTTTTATTGTCCGGAGTGAAAACCAAAGCTATTGTTAAATTGGTTTTGCAACGATTTTCAAACGGGTGAAGCATACACATTTTTTTAATTGTGAAAATTTTCGTTTACTCAGACCCATTAAATATATTCTATCAAAAACAAAAGCAACTTAAAAATGATCCGTAACACAACAATTTAGCCAGTCCCTTTTCTACGTTGTAGTATACAGGGTTACATTGCAAAGGCGTTCCAAATCTTCTAAGATTATGAGTCAACCTACTCAAAAAGTTAAAGGTTTAACAGATTTTTAACTTTAAGTCCGACGCGTAGAGATCAATATCATTTGAGAAAATTTGACGTTTTGTGGTAGGTTGAGGTGCTTTTGTCTGTACATTCTGATATGGTGTGTAATTTTAGAATTGTCCAACTATTGTTTTCAACAGGAGACCTTTTGTAAGAGGCGACTAATTCCTGTAGCACGAGACGGGCAGCAGCGTCTTTGTGCGAAATCTTACTACGCTCGCCAACCCGCCTGCCAAGCGTGGCGAGTATTGGCAATCCCCCGATGATAAGTCATTGAGGGAGGCCTTTGTTCAGCAGTGGACGTCCGATGGCTGACATGATGATGATGAACTATTGTTTTTGAGAAAATGTCCTTTACTAGCTTCTGCCCGCGACTTCATTCAATTCGTAGACATCAGCAATATCAGCATTAAGCCCAAGAGGAAAGAATAGTCATCCCACGGAAACACTAAAACAGGATAAACGTTTATATTCTAAGTCCTGAGCTAGACCGATATGTCTATGTGTGCCAAATTTTGGCTAATTCAGCTCAGCCGCTAAAGTGTAGTTGAGTAACAAACATTCAAATATACTGACTGACTTTCAGATTTGTAATTTTTTTAAAATATTTCGGTAAGATTTCGTCATAATTACAAAATAATATAGCAAAGGAATGCTTTATCTTTGTTAAGATAATAATGTAGGTCAATGAGATATTGTTTCAAGATACGGATCTATTTCTATCTGATAGAAACTAGATTAGACTTTCTAAGAGCTTTAATACAAATTGAAACTTGATTCACTTAGCCTTCATTAGTCTTAGCGTTCAGGTTATATTTAACGAATATTTTATTGCTGAAACTTCTTAAATTGTAGTAACAGAACTAAATAGAACGATAAAATTGGCTTTTACTATAAGATTACATTTGTGTTTGTTCTTTTCCTTCTAACAAAATTGAGAGGTTTACAGAAAACCGCATTTGAATCGGACGAACTGTTCCAAAAATAAATGGTAACATATGAGAGCACACACTCACAAACAACTTCTTACCCTAAACTTAATACCTTCTCCGTTCCGTCGTGGGTAACAAAATTCTGTTGCAGGGGTGAGTTGATGGTTAAAAATAAAAACCGGCCAAGTGTGTGTCGGGCCAAGGGCAAATATAGGGTTCCGTTCCGTTACAGTATTTTCTACCTAACATGATTAACAAAATCATATAAGTAATTTTCGTCTCCAAGTACATTTTACAGTTAACTCGGTAACTTGTAAAGGCTACTTAGGTGTAATATTTTTTCTTTTAACCTAATGAGTATACACAGTCGTGAATTTTTCCATACATACACATCCCTTACAGTAATCATTTCTTCCAAAAAAATACACTTTAAAGCAAAATATTGAGTAAAACAAGTCCCTTCACACCTACAATATTTTTAAAAGATCCATCCAAACGGTACCCTACTGACCCACACCATGTAGTAGACGAGAAAAACAAACCGGACAAGTGCGAGTCCGACTCGCCCACCGAAGGTTCCGTACAAATTTGTAGGTACATTATTATAAATAATTCAGGAAACGAGTCTCGCAGTTTAAAATAGATAAATTACAAAATTTAATTACAAATGTATAATTTACAGATTTTTTCCTGTATTTGTAGAAGACGATATTACTTGCAAAATTTTAAAGTTATAGGTCAACGGAAAGGAAATTTTGATTCTCTTGAGTATCAGAGTATACGTTTTTGAAACATAAACTTTTTTTAAGTTAACTTAGAAGTCGGGTTTTCATACAGCTTCAAGAGACTGTAGACTTGAGTATTTGGCTTTAGTTTTAACTCGATACCTCCACTCGTTTCCTATACCAAACCTATGTATTGACATTGATCCTCAAAGGGTTTCGATTTTTCTTTTAAGGTACGCAACCCTAAAAATCATTCATCCCCACTGTACGTGCATAAGAGATACCCTTAACAATATATTTTTCTGATTAATTCTATCACATTGTCAGCGTGATTAATATGTATATACGTATGGGTTTTTCAGCCAAAATTACGGATTTCTAGTACTAAATAGTCTCTGAGCTAAACTGCGGGCAGACAGATAGACGGATGGACTAACATGGCGAAACTAGATATAAGGGTTCCGTTTTGACTACGGATCCCTAAAAGCTTGCAGTTTTAATATCGATGATGGATGAATCATTGCTTTGTTTTAAAAAACTAAGTTTGTGTATTATTTCTGTCGTAACTTAACTAAATTCAAGAATCATTGAATCGTTCTTTAAAACCCTGCAATCCCTAACGATCGATCAGATAACGCTTACAGTGTTTATCTGTGAAACTTCTGAAATCTCGGGTAGTTCAGAGTTTATTCATAAGCCAAAGTTCCAAGGCCGGCAAAGGGATCATTTGTAAAGGTTTCTTACCATCAAGTTACGTGTTCCTTCTCTAATTTAATCAATTATACTGTTCGTGTAGTTCTGTATAAGCGGGCAGTGTACTAGAAAATCAGTTAAATTAATTCCTTATGGGTGTTCACACAGTCTGCCACAATCTCTTAATAAGCAATTTGACGGTTGGTCACCTCTGTAAGGAGGTTCTCAGAGGGCCATTTAGGGCAGTAACGCAGATTGCAAATGTCCGCGGATACTGGGATACCCATTTTTTACCTGAATGCCTTCTGCACTCGCCACTCTTGCTCGGTGAAATTAGGTCATCAACGACCAATGGCATAGATCGTTTAGTTAACTGCCTGGAAACTAGACACAATTATAGCATTAATTATTGGTGGTCACCATTGACCCCTATATCATTCAAAATGTTAAGGAATGATGAAAAAATGCCCATTGGCGTTAAACCATGGGGTTGAAAATCGAGTTCACTGAGTAGCATTAATATTGGCACACGCTAATATAAGCAATCCATAGCCCTGCACAAAAAAGGTCCATAAAAAGACTCCCATACAGCGAAACACGAGTTGCCTTTACAAGCATTACTAGTGTTCCAGTTCCTTAAGATCAACTAACTAAATTAGCCTTTGACGGCTTGCTGGTGTGATTTAAACCTAAGTTTTCAAATGGGCGTGTTTCTTTCTAATCTAATCAATTACCGTTGACGTAGTTTTGTATGAGAAAAGCAACGTTCTGGAAAACAAGTTGATTTCATTCGTTACGGATGGGTGGTTATTCAATGAGATGTTACATCTTGTTATTTAAATGGCACTGCGGGCTTGTGTTATGATAATTCATTACACAAAAAGGATTTCTTTTGTAAGAAAAAATAACATCGTTTCGAGTAACTTGATGGCCAGAAAAATGATAATAAAAATGTGTTTAAATGACTACAGCTAGCAGTAAGTAGTAGTAGTAGTAAGTAGTACTATTTTTAAATGTCTATTTATTAGTTAATATCCAAATAAATAGTACGACGTAGTGTGCCGTGTGGGGACGGCCGTAAAGAATACACTTCCACCGCCAACAGGAGGCGTATCGTAAGAGGCGACTAACTCCTGTAGCACAAGACGGGCAGCAGCATCTGCGTGCGAAATCTTATAAAAAACTGCGCTCGCCAACCCGCCTGCCAAGCGTGGCGAGTATTGGCAATCCCCCCCGATGATAGGTCATTGGGGAAGGCCTGTGTTTGTGTAGTGGGCTTCCAACGGCTGAAATTATGAATGAATGATGAAATAGTACGACATAATTTAATTACAGAAGCTTTTTCCTTATTTTAGTAATTATAACAAATGCCATAACCATTTTTTTCTCGCAAGGTATAACCTAACCATCGTCCTTAGTTATTGTTTTAAATGATAATGTACGCCTATATTATATATATAAGATGTTTAAAAAAAAATATTCCTGTAATTTTCTTGTAAAAATTTACATGCCACCTTAAATGTGGCGAGACATGACGGAATATTATGTAAAAAACATCTTAATGTACCATGTTTCATGTAAATAAATGAATTTGAATTTGAATTTGAATTTAGAATGTAGCTATACAGGGTGTACAAAAGAGTAGAGCACTCTTTAAAACCACGTGACCAGTTTGCTCATATGCTATACTTTTACTAGTGTTGCCGCTCGATAGGTCAATATCGATTGTCTATCGATAGCCTATCGATAGTTAAAGGAAAAACGATACTATCGATAGTATCGATAGTATCGATATCTCTTTTACTGCAATACTATCGGTAAACAGCAAAACTATCGATAGTATCGATAGTTTCGATCGCTGCCAACCAATGAACTATCGATACTATCGTTAGTGTTGCTCTTCCATATCTAATAGACTAGCGATAGTATCGATACTATCGATAGTTTTATACTATCGATAGGGATATTTATTTCAATAGTATTGTATTCAATATGCAGGCATAATGAGTGGTATATTCAACGAAATCAAATTAATTAACTAGTGTATTTGACTTTATTTAAACATACGTTTAGTTTTTTGTTAAATAAAGATGGCAATTCTTTGAATTCTTAGGTGGCAATACTATTGAATTAAAGCTCACTATCGATAGTACAAAACTATAGATAATATTGATAGTATCGATACTATCAATAGTCTTCTCGATATTGAAGAGCAATACTATCGATAGTATCATAAATTCATTAGTTGGCTACGATCGAAACTATCGATACTATCGATAGTATTGCTGTTTACCGATAGTATTGCAGTAAAAAAGATATCGATACTATCGATAGTATCGAAACTATCGATTGTCCTATCGATCGTATAGATGAATTTGGCGTTCAAATATCGATTGCAAAACTATCGATTTTTCGGCAACACTAACTTTTACTATGAAAGCAACATAAAAATCATGAATATTTTTTTCAGATGCTCCATACATCAGCATCGAGGTAGCGCGTTAGCTTGTATGGAGCATCTCATTATTTTTCCGATTTCGAAGTTGCTTCCATAGAAAAAGTTGTTGTATAAAAGCAGCTGATTACGTGGTTTTAAGGAGTATCCTATTCTTTTGTATATTATGTATGTAGTTTAAAATAAAAATGAAATAGTTTGGTATAGTCACTAAATAAGTAATAATAATAAAACAATGAAAATGGGCTAGTTTCCTAAAAAAATCTAATTAGTCCGTCAGTTAAATTAACAGAAAATATTGGACACGTATTTTTTCTTTTCTCGATCAAACAAAAAATGATGAAGATATAGTCCGCTAAAGTTCCGCGTAACGTCACGCCCGCGTGCTCACTTTGATGCGCTTTATCTTCGTCATTTTTTGTTTGTTTGACAAAAGACAAAATATGGGTCTAATATTTTTTGATAATCTAACAGACGGACTAAATAGAATAATCTTTTTTTGACCCAGGAAACTAGCCTATTGTTTTATTCAGACTGACAAAACCTGTTCCCATCATCATTACCATCAAAACTAGTGCATAATACCAAGCCAACTATGATTCGTTAGCAAAAGCATACACGATTCCGTCAGACCTGACTGGCGACCTATTAATTATTTCCTCTTTGAGCTTGTGATTCGCCTCGCTTTAGGGAACTGATGAACAGAAATATTAATCCCCTTTTATGCACTGGCGTTAATTATTACATGACAAAAGCCAATGTTTTAAAAGACCTTAATGGGTAAAAACGAAGTAATTTGTTAGGAACTACATAAGTACATTTTATTCTGCAATAAATATTAATTAAAGAGAAGACAATTATTTATTCTTGCCTCTACATAACATAATTGATCATATAAAAAAAACTAGTTTTTCTTTTTTAAATTGCCACATTATGGCTACAACTTATGACGCTGGTCTAAACATCCGATAGGAAGAAAAAAGTCTGAGATAAAACACTTTAAATTTCTTGCCGATTGAGCCGAAAACCATCGAAACTAAGCAAACAATAAAAAAGTAGTAGCAGTGCCGTAGCATAGGAAGCACTAGCTACGGAATGCTACGGCATCCGTAATCCGTCTACGCAACTACGACGTAGCAGATAAAATAAGCTATAATAAAGAGAGTTGAAAGTGGCAGAACGTCTGAGCCGATAACTAACCGATGACTTGGAGTACAGGTAGTAAACCCCTTAAATCCAGATTTATGACCGAAGCGCTCGGTTTAAGGTTTAAAAATTCAATGTTTCCCTCTTTTATGCAGAATCCTACTGGATGTTTCAAAAAGCCAAGCAATTCTTTCAAATATATACGAGAATTGAGAGCATCCATAATAAAATCGGTCTTTATTATGCCATAATGTTTTCCAATGCAATGGTATAAAATTTACGGGTCATGCTCAATTCCTCACTCATTCATTCGCTGCAGTATCGTTGTACTGTTATATTTAGATCTCTTGAAATGACCGTAGCAGATAGAACAGAAACTTTATACCCGCACTTTAGGATCCATAAAATAGTGTCACCGCTCAACGGAAACCAACAGTTGACGTTACTTCAGAATTAAGTTTTTAAAATTGATTCAGAACTAGCTTTTGTCAGCCAAGTCTTTTGTAAGGATTCCTTTAGACTTGCTAACTATACAAAAACAAAGATGAAGTGTTCAGGTTGCGCGCGTGTCGCGAGGGTCGCTTGAGCTATCGCGACATTACGCGTCATTACCAACCAATCAATCATGACATATTGGTATGAAACTACAAGTAACAGAGAGCTTAAGTAATATACTAATATCATAGCTGCAATCTGGAAGATTATTATTAGATAGCACGCTTACACACTCGAGCAATATTTAGAACTTAAAAAATATAAAATGTGTGTGAAGGTGTAATGTAGCATAATAGCGAAACGCACCCTCGAGACTCTCGATTCGAGAGTTCACTCGCAGAAAAGACGAAGACTAGTGTTTTAATACAACAATATGACAACATTATGACACAATAATATGACATAGATTTTAATATGAAAGTCGTTAGTAATATACTTTCTATTCTCTTTGGTCTGTTATAGAAGAATATATCCAGAGCAATAACTAACCAGTGACTTTCAGCACGGATAGTAACCCCTTTATCCAAAGATTTACGAGTGTCCAATGCGCAAGTTTTTACATTTAAAATTCAATATTGGTCTCACGGCGCGTTTGTTGCGATTGATAATAAAATTCGATTAAATGTAAATAGACTTTGTTTCCAGTCTGGAAACTGGGATAACGTGTTAATGAATTCCATTTCAATCTGGATAACCATTATTTGTTTAGAATTAAGCACTTTTGTAATCAAATAAGTGGTGTTGGTGGGCAGTCAAAAAGTTTAATGTTAGTACTATTATTATAACAAGTTGTTTCAAAAACGCCAACCTCCATCAAGTCGTACTTTATGATACAAAATTATATCTTATAAATTAGAAATATAATAAAAATTATAGTTAAATTAAGTCAAATAAGCCCTTTAATTTTTAAATTAACTTTAATTCGAAGGTTTAAGTTATAGCTAGCTTTTAACAACAGTTAAAAGTAAAGGTTAAATCTGCTTCGAAGATTAAATAACAAATTTAGTTACAAGTGACTCTATTGAAAGCGTTAAAAAAGTTATTTTATTTTAATCATTTTTTACTGGAAATCTTGTACACAATTGTTTTCACGTTGCATAATTTACGTGAAAGAGTAACCATGATCCATACATCCTCACAAATTTTCGCATTTTTAATATAAATACTTATTAAATACAAATATATATAAATAAATATTGAACAACATCACATAGATTGCTCTGATCCTATGATAAGTAGCTTAAGGCGCAGGGTAAGGAGAATACACATAAAAGAGGTGTTTTTAGACAAGTTTTCTAGCGAAAATACTGGATATAGGATGTGGAATCAATAATATGTTGAAGTTTTTCCTGTTGTATGTAAATACTAGTTATTATTTCTTATAAACACTAAAGGCTTCAAAGTTGGTTTAGTTATTTATAAAATACGTGCCTTTAGGATAAAGTTTTTTTTTCCAAATAGTCAAATTTTTAATGGATTTTACTCTTAGCACCTAGTTTTCTATAAGCGGATATTTTGCTCGCAATGATAATCTATTTGCACAGGAGCGCAACGGATGGATGTTTAGTCTGCGAGAAGCATTTGTATTATCTTAGAAATGTATTAGACGTCGCATTAGTCGACGCTAAATGCTCAAGGTCACTTGCTTTACCCGTCGCCTTAAGCACTTGTGTTACAGAAATCAGAAACAACGACGGTACCACAACACCCAGACCCGAGACAATATAGTAAAGATATTTTCCTAAATTGACCGACATTGGTTAGGCGTAGTTTTTTTATTATACCTACCTTCTACGAGTATAAAGTAAAAGCACACCTTTTGGTATATCTTTTTAATAAATCAATCTACGGTTCTATTCTCAAAACAGACGATAAATAATTCATAAGTCTTTTATGCGTACCTTCAGCTACACAATCGTACGGCATCATTTTTCATTTCATTAATAATAAATAAATATCGGAAGACATCGTCAACATTGTCCCTGATTTCGAACTAGGGCGAATATTTGTGTTACGGTTACTTAGACGAGTAAATTATAGGCTGGAGGTACGTAGTAAACTTGGCAAGTAAAATTTAGTAAAACTAGTTTTTATTTAACTTGCTTTATTTGTTAATTAACTTTAATAGTATTAAAATAAGTGTCTTGTCAAGCATTTACAATGCATAGCATTTACAGACGACCACCGAAGGCGAGAGACGAGCAAAGACTTTCCTCCAAGAAAGGGACGATCCCGGGTTCGATTTCCGGTCGGTCAATGTAGAAAAATAAAACTACATCGTCTCAGGTCTGGATGTTGTGGTACCGTCGTTGTTTCTGATTTCTGTAACACAAGTGTTTAATCTACTTATCATAGGATCAGAGCAATCTAAGTGATGTTGTCCAATAAAATACTTCTTAAAATATTTCTATATATACAGTATCTATGTTAATAAACCGTTCGTTTCCGTTAACTTGTAATACTAAATCGTCCATAGGTACATACTGAAAACATTAAAAAAAACGGGTCCCGTCCTTTGCGTTTAAGCCGTTTCACAGTATCACTACGCATATCGGGTCGTCAGTTCATGTTTGTGTTTCGTTTCTCTTGGCGTGTCACTTTGGCGCCAGATCATAGACGAGGTATTTGGTAGTGCAGCCGCAGCCTAAGCAGTGACTAGGATTTTGATGATATAAATATCCATTGCTTTGCGACAACAGACGAAACAGTAGATTTTATTAGCTAGTAGCAGAACAAATCGATACCGAATTTATCAAAATGTGTTAATCATGTTGTCCCAGCATACTTCGACTTAAGCCCATTTATGAAAAATATTTTCTGAATTGAACCGAACCAGAAATCGAATCCGAGACCTATTCCATTCCATTCCAGTAAATTACTGCGCCAAATACGCCAATCAAAGTCGTCAAATTTTATTATTATTGTAAGGTATATTCAACAAGTGAAACTAGATAGAAGTTATGTTCACTAAAACAGTTTAACTGTTCGCTTTGAAACTAGTTTGTATTTAATAACTTCTAATGTCCACTAGTGTTGGGAACATATTGCAAGTGAAACTTGCTTAATCAGTGCCAAGACACTGGTTGCAATTTGGAGTTCAAACAGAGTGATCGTAACTTAAAAACATATCTTGTAACTTGTCTACGTTATTATTACTTCTTAACAAATGATATTTTAATGGAAACACGACTTTATAATGAAAGTAAACAAACTGCATAGTAGTCCAACAACAGTACTGTATCCTTGGCTGTTTATAGATTAAAATATTTGGAAATATTTAAACCTATTTGTAAAATAGGTGTAGGTAATAGCGGTATTTTTCGTTCCTGTAATACAGGTATCACAAAAATACAGGTAAAATACCTAAATAATATCGGTACTTATTTCCCTAACAATTTTTATAAAAATATCCAGCTATCTTGGTCACTAACTCACTAAACAAACAAACGAGATGAGTTTTAAACGTTATTAATCGGCAATACACCTCTATTTGACTTAATTGCACATTTGACATTGCTTAGCTTGGCTGGTACCGGTGCCAATACTTATATTTTATCTGCAAAATACCGGTATGTTGTCCAAGCCAATTGATACAGGTATTTAATACCGGTATTCCAAGCCCTGCGTGTCACACCGGCGCCTCTTGTGTATGTCTTGCGTCTAACGCTGGCTCCGTATAAATTTGCCTTAACTCCTGACTTAACCAGAAAAACATTGTATCTGAAAAAAAAATTTAATATTAAAAAAACTTACAAAAACATTTGAATGTGATCAAATTTGTTCAAGATGTATCTTAGACAAGTAGTGTCCACTACTGTTGCAAACGTATCGCTAGTGAAACTTAGTTAATCAGAGCCGTGACACTAGCAAGTTGGAGTTCAGACCACGGTCACCGCAACTTGGCAAGTTCGCTTTAGCTGTTTTACAAGTGACTTGTTGTGAATGGAGCTAACTGGCCGTTTGAGGTTATCTATGGATTTCAACACAGCATCACGAGGAACTTTGAAAGTTATATACATACAAGGTGGGGACGACAATATGACAATAAATGAAAACATAGATTTTATTAGTTTATGTTATCTCTGTGTGGAGCCGCACATATTAAAAACAGATGGATACAGCACTCAGCTATAATAGTCGGATAATCATGAGCTGCTTGAAGTTAGCCCCGGTAAGCATGGTTTTTTTTCCTGTCCATAATCGCGCCACCGGATTCCGTTAAGGAATAGATAATTTTATGGAAATAACCAAAACGGAGTATGACTTCCGCCACTTAATGTTCTGGTGCTCCACAGTACCCCGAAGGCTTAAGAGCCGACGGAGCTTAAACAAAAAATAAAGTAGAAATTAAAATCTTTTACCTACTAACTAATTATTAAGATGTATTACTTGTATGTATGTTCCATAAGACACTAAGGCAGAAGTCGTAGTTCAAACTGACGGTCGCAACTTGGGCAAGTTTGCTTTTAGCCGGTTTTACGAGTGACTGTAACGGCCGAGCTCTCCACCCATTAGCGTTTGTTGTTACGTGGCTTTTAACCTCTGCCAAAGTAAAGGCTTCAAAGTTATAGGTAGGTTTATATTTTCTTTAAAAATACTTCTGAGCTTCAAAGTCGTGAAAATATTTTTAGATGCTCCAAATCAACTTGCTAGATAATAACGCATATATAATAGTTTTATATCAGCAACAAGAAACTGAATCGTTGGTTTCAAGGAGCGCCCTATTATTTTAAACACCCTGTGTATGAAGTTCATAAGAGCAAGTGTATTCCTACTATTTCACTGTAAATTAAATGATTCGAGTGAAAATGAAACTGAATAATATAAGTATAGGTAATAAAAAATATTTAAAAAAACTCTTGCACTGTACATCGTCGGGAAATTATAAATACAGAATTAATTTATTGACTGTATACGATGTGTAAATATTTTCGAAATTTTTGTTTATTAAATCTAGAATTAATTTAATCAACGATAAACGACGATTAAATTTTTTTTACAATTGAATTTAAAAAAAAATCGATGCTTCATTTTATTCCATGACCATGTAACAGATTTTTTAGGTATCGATTATACAATTGTATTCAAACGAGAATAGTGATTGTCAATTAATGGTTAATAATTAAAATGAGATTGGAAGTAAAAACTCCTACGTCTTAAGTCAGGTAAAAAGTAGTGTTACCAACCAAGTACTTAAAGACCAAGTCACCCCTAAAAAATTTACGACCTTCACACTCGTTTTGCACCGGTCGTAAAAGAGGTATAAAAATTTGAAACTTTTTTGAATGTAAATAAAGTTACCCAATCCTTCAAAGAACTTTTCTTTGCGTTTTCAGTTTAGATAACCATTAAAAGCGCAGTTCACAAACTGAAATCCCCTTGCCAACTTTAAGCTCCGACGTAAAATGGGGCAGATACTTTGCGAAGGAAGCACTGTGCGCGTAGAAGATAAATATTTTTTTGATGTTGGTGTCGTGGCCAAATATAGAAGGTAGTTGAAATGTTCTTAGTTTTATCATTGATTTTAAAGGCCCCACGTAATGTAGTCGACATAAAACAATGAGCAAAGATCCTTGTCATTTTAAAATACCACATAAAATCAAAAGTGAAAAATAAAAAACAAAAAAAAAAGGTGTTTTTTTAAATCGACATTAAAAATAATTAAAGAAGTTGAAAAAGATCAGGTAAGGATCAAGAATGAATAACAAGGTCCAAGTACAGGTTTGTTGCGGATATGTCGCCACACGTTAAGCGAGGAGTTATGAAAATGTAGATTTTTTTTTTAAATTTTTTATTTTTATTTTAGGAAGATTTACAGTTTCAACAGTAAACTAGAACAATATACTGTAGTTCAATACTAATTACAAATCTCCACATATGGGTAACCAGAGAGGTAAGTATAAGTATAAGAAATAAACAATGTTTCATACTTAGCCCTGCCTGACTTCAAAACCAAATAAAACCCACACATCTTAACAAAATATATATTTTATTGTGCACACTTTATTCGTTACTTTTAATTTAATATTATTGGATTCGGTTTTTTTTCCTTATCTCAGAGTATAAATGTAAGGAATTCCCTTAAAGTCAGTGTTTTTTAATGTTTAGAAGTTCCCTTCTACAGAAACAATCACTATCCCTCTTATTAATAAAAATATAGACTAGCTTTAAACCAAGAATAAAGATTAACCAACCAATTTAAAATGTATGCCACCATTAAGTCATGTCTAATTTATCAAAATTTTAAATTGTATTGACAATATATTAAAGTTGGTGTAAAGTTATGCTGAGGATAAAACGAGTTTATAAACAAAACGGTAGGCGATAGCACTGTATTAGCACTACATACTATCACAATTCGATTTAAGCTTGCTTGAATACATAAGTTAACTTATTGGTCGCATGAGACTGCATTTTTTTATTAATTAATATAATGGACAACATCGCATACATTGCTCTGATCCTACTTATATGGTAAGTAGCCAAAGCACTTGTGTTACAGAAATCAGAAACAACGAAGGTACCACAACATGCAAACCCGGGATAATATAGACGCTATTTTTCTACATTAACCGACCGGGAATCCCGGGACCTCAGATGTAGCGACTCCAAGTCCGGCATGCTTGCTTCTCGGCTACGGAGGTTGTCGTAAATTTTATTTTATAATTAAATGCAATACAATAAAATTTTTATTTTTCCTCGTTTAGCTTGGCTGTGGGTTATAATTACTTTGAACAATTTCATCTGAACGTGGAAGTTAATAATTAAAGTAAGCTTGTAAAAAATCTGGTGGAAGTTAATAATCAAGTAAGTTTTTAAAAATGATTTCATTTCATGTTTTCATCCAGAAATTTAATTTCCATTCGATTAAAAAAATAATAGTTCAAATCCATTTACCAACGTCAGAGATATAGGTAAAGAATTTTTTTTTTGCTTTTTCCTATTAATTGAATACACATGTAGTTCGTTTCTCCTGTGGTAAAGTCAATTTAAAAATGTATTGACATTATTTATAACTTTTGTCTTAAAATTCCTCGATGCTTTGTTTTTATTAACACATAAGTAACCAAATCAATATCTTATGAAATTCGCATTTCAAAAAATAAAATATTTTACAATTACGTTGTAAATTGATCCACAAGTAAGGTTTTCGTTTCTAATTGCACATTGCTCAAATGGCAGAATATCACGTCTAGGGGTCGTATTTTTTTCTGCAAGGCTACGATGACAGGTGGCGCGGCGTCCGTGTGACGTCACACGTGTGGAAATTAGAGCCTTTCGAGAACGTGCCAGGAATTTTGATTCGGCACCATTTTGAAGCGTTATGCGAATATGTACCATTCGATTTTTTCGCTCTCTGTGATAGACAGTTATTGCGAAATATTTCAGAACTGAAATTGAAATATACATTTTCTACGTGCTGTGCTATGTAGGATATCGACTGGTTTGTTTTCAATGTTTATTTTTACAGTAAAAAAACCTTTAAAACGTCATAATGAAAATATACTTCAGACTAACATTAGTCTAAAATGCAAAGACTAACTAGGCATGTACCTAGTTGCATTTTTAGATAGATAGATAGATACTCTTTATTGCACACATACGAGAGTAAGTGAATTACACATGATTAAATGATTTTTACAGAAAGACGTACAATTAAGGCGGTCTTTTCGCTAATAGCGATCTCTACCTTCAGGCAGAGGACAGGCATTGGAGAAAGGGGAAGGGGTTTATTACGATATTTATCAATAACAGCTTTAAAAGCTAAAGGACATAAGTATTCACTCTTGAAAATAAAATTTTAAACAAAATTCGGATTGCCGCGATAGTGATTGCTATTTCGGTTGTCTTTTATTAACCTTATAGATTGCACGGTAATACTGGTTACTGAGCACCAATACAAAAATACCGAGAAAATAAAAAGTTCAGTATAACTGTACGGCGGAATGTTAATAGCTTTTACAGTTTTTACGAGTGACATGATTTTAACAATAAAATTTTCGTTAATTTTCTGTACCCAAGCAGTTGGGTATTGTATTTTTGTCGACTTGAAATACGTGTGCTTATATAATATTATATTTTGTGCTCATATTATTTTGAGGAGTTTCTTTGAAGATTATTTCATCACAGTTACTTTTTTTTACTGGCTCAATTCCGCTCTATAAGAAGAGCAGAGATTCTGCCAATGTCGATTATTGTCTTAAATAGTGTTAACAATAAATAACGGGTGCTTAGTATTTATTGCTTTTCATGTATTCAGTGAAGGCTACTCTTCCCGTAGAAGCAGGTTTCAAGACGCTACCGAGTCTAAAGCAAGTTGTCTTAAGACAAGTCACTTGACACTAGATGCGGCGTTGAATACAATGATATTTCAATAGTTTCATATCTTTATCACGTCACCAAACATTAGAACACAAACTACACCAAACTTGCACTCTAAAGCTCTTTAGATGATAAATGAAGACCATTAAAATAGATCGAACATGCTTTTCGTTCGACTACCCCTACTGAATGAGTTACATTAATAGGAATGTAACATGAAGTAGCAATTTTGACTTAAAATGCCAATATAGCCGCCGGGAGGAATCTCGGGTGTTCAATAAAAATTATACAATATTTTTTGCGAAGCACTTGGGAGATTATCTACAAAATCAATTAGTGGGAACATGAATTGGCCTCCAGAGATGACAGAACATTTTTGCCCCCAGGATACAATAAAGACTTAATAATAGAAATTCTTAGCATTTTCCTTTACACAAAAGGAAATGGCAGGTTGTCGGGGATCTAAAAAATTAAACTTCTGAAGGGCGTTTAATTCTTTATGATGTTTTATTAAAGCTTTGGTTTACAACTTTTTGTTTTAATTAAAAATGTGTAATGTAAAAGTTTGTGTCTGACAACTTTATTTTAGTTACTTAAGGTGTTATTTCCCTTAGGTATATATGCCAAATAGTGGATAGGACTATTTATGACTCACTTGTAAGTTCTATCATTAGAAATATATATTATATATCTCTTAGGACAACTAACCTGAAAAAGTTCAGTAGATACATTTTTGAATATGCAAGATTTATTTAATAAAAGTCAATTAGAGCTCATCAATGAGTGAGAATTTTAAAAGTATTTACTTTAATTTATTACTTGAAAAGCCATAGCATGTCGATACTTCGGATGAAAAGTTTATTATAATAAAATAAATTATGTTAACTATTGGCCGATGGCGCAGGAAGGTTTTGGAATGGCGGCCTCGCACCTGCAAGAACGGCGTAGGACGTCCATCCTCAAGGTGGACAGTCGACCTGGCAGGCCGCTTCCAACCGGCCAATCTGGAAATCACTAGTAGAGGGAGTGGGAAAGGCCTTTGTTCAGCAGTGGACCTCCTATGGCTGAAATGATGATGATGATAAGTACATTAAATATTTACGATCTTTTTTTTTTTAAATAGTGAATTTCTTAAACCGTATATTTGATTAAATGTACTCTTACCTCATGCAAGTTATAATTCATAAGCTCAAATTTTAATTACGCTGTATTGAACATGGGTAACAACATAGGGAATTATATTTGTTAACCCTACAACATAACCCAAGTACTATAAAAATGAGAAAATTACCGTAATACAGTTGTGTGTGCAAATGTGAAAATTATCTATGCGTCAAAATTAACAAAACACAAAACTACGAAAACTGGTTGACATAATTATAAATAAATGGGTTGTTTACACCATTCTTAAATTATTCTAAGACAACATTCATTAAAACGGTTACCTTATTTTAGGCCAAATAACCCGCGCACATTATAATATTGTACTAATACTGTATAATATTCATAAAAAAAAGTTCCCTAGGATCTCATGTCAATCACTTGTAAAGGTTATAGTGAAATGTACAAAGCCACAGTTTGTAAACAAAGTTTCTGAAGTTGTCCGATAGTTAAATAAAACCATCAAGAGCCCACAGAGCTTTATATTGTACTTGTCTGTTATAGAGTTGTTCAAAGTTTTCTGATCGCATATTGCGAGCTTCGAGTTCGTAAAGTGACCACAGATTGTTAATAACTCTGATGCACTGGATACTGTCCACACGGACAACCCAGAGGAATTGCGGACTGAATGTGATCAAAGTTGGAGAATTTATTTTCAAGTTGCTATGTTGAATTTAATTTTTTACGAGAAGCTGCTAGGATTTATATAGTGTGTCTTTGACATTATTCTCGTTTTACGCGTTTCAATTGTACGACAGGTTTTATAACTAAGTATTAGTTAGAAAATTAAGCGAAAACACTGATATTAAGATTAGATTATCTGTATTCAAAATAACCAACTAAACAACACTTACAATTGGTTAGTATTATTTGCTTACTATTGTGAAAGTTTTGAAAAAAATATCAATCAGCAGTGTTTACTAGTAGAATAACACTCATATTATATATTTATTCATTTTCCTAATGTACAGACAACGGTAGGTCAACCTGCCCAAAAAGTTAAAGGTCATTGAACTGATTTTCAACTTTAAGTCCGAGATGTAGAGATTAATATTATCAATTGAGAAAAATTGACGTTTTGTGGTAGTTTGACGTGCTGTTGTCTGTACATAACATAAAATTGCTACAAGTACATCGACCGTTGTATGGTTTTCACCTGTCAATTTTAAGTGTAAACACACCGAGAGATATTTTAAAATAAAACGATAGAAAATTGTAGCAGCGAAAAGTTGAGAAAATATTGCCCGTGGTGATATTTTTGTTCTGTTGTCTGTTTCAATTTTATTCTCTACAGAATTGCCACCACTATATTTGCTATATTTGACCTCTTGTTTCTACTATTTAGGAAATGTTGTAAAGCGTATTTAAATTGTTTTTTACTAATACAATACAATACATTTTAATGCTGGTATAACTTTGAATAAAAAAAGTTTATCTTTTACGTATAAACTGAGTTAAGTATAATAGGTATTTAAAATTTTGCGGTGTCAATATTAATTGAAGTACTTGACTGTCTAAAGATTTAATGTCTATTAAGAAGAAGTATTTTTATTTTTCGACTTAAATATTAATGTTTAGGAAATAAATAAAAGACAAATGGTATCGTATTTTAGATTTAAGCAGTTTCTATTAAAGCACTTTCTTTTATGATCATAGCATGGAGTGTAATACAAAAGCTCATTTACGACTGGACAAAATGAAAGTTTTCCACTGCCGTCACGGCAAATAATATGTTCAGAATTTTCTAACATACCCTCAACCCCAATCACCCGCTAATCTCTTCAAGATAAGTTGAACAGCTAATAGAGCCGGCCTAACTCCGGAGTGGAGCACTAATGATGCGGCGATTGGTCATCTATCAACTCAGATCGTCGCCTGTCCGATTGACAAGCGCTGAAATAGTCCGCGGCCTGCTTGAGAGCGGAAGTAAAATTTGTTAAATACAACTTATATTAGCAATTTACAACGCTATTAAATTATATTCTATAGCAGCGAATGTATGTATGAATGTATGTATCAGTTTGTATGACGTTGGCAGAAGCAGAATGAGGGGTTAATTCCATACTGGAGCTAATCCAGTGATGCGCAAGGCCAACCAAGAAGATTTTTACAATTGCTTACAATTATTTTACGACCGTCTGATGAAGTCGTTTGCGCTCCGGACTACAAAACCAGCAAGGGTTCGAATCCCGCAAGAGGGATAATTGTTGTGTGATGAGTCCGGGCAATTTTGTACCTTAGTCTTCATCATCATCATCATTTCAGCCAAAGGACGTCCACTGCTGAACAAAGGGCTCCCCAATGACTTATCATCGGGGGGAATCGCCAATACTTGCCACGCTTGGCAGGCGGATTTCCGAGCGCAGTTTTATTAGATTTCGCACACAGACGCTGCTTCCCGTATCGTGCTACAGGAATTAGTCTCTTCTCGTAAGAAGAGTGAAGAAGAAGAAGAAAAAGAAGCGTGTCGTAACACGGCTCCTGACTCTTCTGTTGGCGGCAGAAAAGAGTATTCTTAGTCTTGAATATATACAAAAGTATTCAAATATGTTTATCCATAATCTAGTCCCCATAGTAAAGGATTGCTTAGTTTGTGGCTAGAAAATTGGTGTGATTATGGAAACAAGTGATTTATTTATTCTTGTTGTTTGTTTTCTCTGATCTCGTTATAGGTTTATTATTTATGTTATTTATGCGTATTAGGTATTAGTTTTACCAATTTTATTGGTAGTTCTTAAATGGAGTGATGTTTTTGTAAAAAAATGCACTTTTTAATATTGGATTTAGGTATTAAGCTAACCTTCCCGCTTGTAGTAAAGCTATATCTGAAGTGGCCAAGAATCGGGTAATGACTCATCTCCGAGAGTGCCGTAATCGCTTTTATAGGCACTTTGAGATGAAAATCGAAAAGTTAAAATGAGTAGAGTTAAACTTTTTGGTGTCATTATGTTTGACGTTTTGAGTTGTTCTTCTAATGTGCTCTAATGAGTCTTTGATGATACCTAGGTACTATTAATTTGCCAAAAAAATCTTTGTATAATTTAGTTTAAAATAATAACAAGTAAGACACGAATTCATGTAATGCAAAACATGCAAAAACTGATTTGGTAATATACATGTTTTATACCTTATTTATTTTTATGACATAAATAAATAAAAAATATTTTATTGATCACGAAAGGTATTAATTGTTTAATGCGTTAAAAAGACACAAACAAGTTAAAAATGAAAAAAAAAGACACTTGGAAAACAAAAAAGTTTTTTACAACCTTTTTTGTCTCAACCCGCAGAGCAGGAAACAAAAATAAAGCATACCGTAAATCAGGCAGTTTCCAACAGAAAGACGCCCTTATCTTTGGTGTGGACTGTTAGCATCTGTAACGATGTTTTGATAGCGCCCGCTTTCGGATACGACTATAATTAAAATGTCATTAAGAAAAAGTGAGAAGTTTTTCTTTCTATGCGAACCAGTAGGGTGGAGTTTATTTTTATAAGCTGAACTATTTAAAGTACAAGTCTGTGTATCTAAACACAGACAACAGCTTGTCAACCCACCACAAAAAGTCAAATTTTCTGAATATATATTTATCGCTACATATTGGACTTAATGCGATGGATGGATGGATGTATAATAATGGATGATAATGATAATTATTCTCTACTGGATGCGGGCCGCTTTCAACCGGCCAATCTGGAAGACACTGGGGGAGGCTTATGTTCAGCAGTGGACGTCCTATGGCTGAAATGATGATGATGATGATGATTGGACTTAAAGTTAAAAATCAGTTCAATGACCTTTAACTTTTTGGGTAGGTCGTCCTGCCGTTGACTGTACATTGACGACGCTCTGGTCTAGTGGGTCGCGCTCGGGAGTACAAAATTAGGCGGTTGCGGATTCCAATCCCGCAAGGTGCAAATGTGTGATGAACAAACATTTTTTTTAACATGAACGCAATAATAAAATTGGACACTAACTAGATTAAGTTGTAGGTATTGTAACTAGTTTCTTGGGCAAAGTTATGATATATACAAACCGTTAAGTACTTTAAAGTAACATAAATGCATCATATATTTAAAATAAATGAGTTTTTACGAATTTTTTATAAATATAATATGTAAACAATCTAAAACGTAACAAACTAGTTTATAGAAACCTAATACAAGGAATTGCGACTGCCTTTAAAACACCAATTATCTCAATACCCCAAAGTCATATTTCTATTTACAGAGGTTTTTATTGTTCATTACAATTATAAGGCTTTTAAATTTTGCACAAAAGAGGCCCTTGTGGTATATCAGATCGTCGGATGGTCTCCCATTATTATAAAATCGTCCATCATACTCCAGTGGAATTCGTCCTCTGAACTTATTTGCATAATGATGGCAATGGCTCGTCTATTGAATTTTGAGACAATTCTTGTGATTTTAATGAGATTATGGTAAGCATAAATGAAAATGCAAAGAATCTTATGAACAAAATAATAGAACGAAAAAAGAAAGTTAGGTAGGAAGATTAGGCAGATATAAAATTAGACTTGCTTAGTTTTATGCATGTTAATTATAATTCAAAGTTTTCTATAACCCTGTTGTGCAATCAAAAACATTCAAACACTCCACGGCTGGCACCAACTCCAAAAATAGCTGTTAGTATGTTTGTTTAAATGTTATTTTTAGCTTTTTAGTGTTTTTAGAGTCATTTTTTAATATAAAAATTTGTTCCATGCATTTTTTTTTGTGTATATTTTTCACTCAAAATGGCGATCTGTGATGTAATTATAGCTAAAGTGCATCTCATGACGATTCAAATAGGCCCAAACACGGCTCTGATTACATTGTTTTATCACAGAGTTTCGGTGCTTACCTTCCGCCTTCGTCATCAGTTCAGCTTGATGGAACCATTTACACCAGAATTATTTATTAAAATTTGATTTGTCGACTATGACGAAGTTTAACTGTCAATGAAGATATTATCTTATCGCTACTCGTGGAATACTTATATTGTGGCCAACTATGGTCTCCTTCATCAGTTCCACCTTAGCAAATGATACTTTCTAAATACAATGAAAATTTAATGCTTGACTTATGCTTGTTTAATATACTAAAATCGCTAAATGTATACCTATAACATTTTAGGAGTTCCCTCAATTCCTTAAAGATCCTCCTTTTTTTGAAGTTAATAAATTTATAATGATTGGACTAATAGGAGAAACTCAAATGATCTTACATTAACTTCGTAACTATTAACGTCAATTCAACAGCAATTTACATAAATTGAAATAAATAAACTAGGATAGAGTATGATACTTAGTATCTTAGAAAATGTCAAAGTCAAAAATGAATTTAAGATTTTTCACAATGCATTCCTTCGATGAATATTTAAGTCATCACAATTTCTACTATGGCCAATTGCTGTGACACAATATTGATATTTATTTTTTTTGTGTTTTAAAACTAAGATTTTTTTTAAAATAACAAATTAATAAACTACGACGCTGTATTTTATCCAGATTCACGTAGCTCCATCAAAATTAAAACTTGAAAAGTATCAGTAATTGCTTTTCTTATAGACCTTTGGGATAATGATACAATTAAAATATCATCCAATCAATCAATGGCGAAAGTTAATGGATGATTCATTATCCCGGATAGCTTCGTTAGTGTCCCACTTTTCTGTTTTTTCCGTTCAATCATTTTCAATTAAGTAGAAAAGTTCCAAAGTTTATAGTAGCCTGTGATTTCTAGGTGACGCCTTCAGATACACTCTCTAAAAAGCACAAAACTTTCCTGTTTGTGATGTACAAACAGTGACCAATAAAAATATATTCTGTTAAATTAGTTACTTAAATTAATTAAATTTATTTTGTTTGTTTCAGATATGACAAGTAACAAAATGATAAGAAAAAGAAGAGAATTCTCATGAAATTGAGAAATAAATCAAAACTATGAGAAAACACCAAACACAAAACCAAAATGGCGCAAACGCCACAAAGTGGTACAAAATTAGACAGTAGAACAATGCTAAATACGACACAAGTGCCATATAACTATAAAACAACCTATCATAGTACCACAACATACCTTTATCCGTCAAAAAGGCCACCTGATGAATTCAGATTAGAAGCAAATCATACAATAGTAATTAAGACCAGACAAGCACAAGCGTTCCATAAAAGCTTTAGGAATGTTACAAATAATAACTCTAGTGGAAATTATATGATGCTAGTTGAAGATTTTAGTGATTATTTCTATGGAAATACAAGTCATGACATATTTAGCGATCATAATGGTACGTTAGATGCTTTAAACGACGTGTATGAGTACACAAACTGTACTATCAATGGCACGTTCAATATATCTTGCTTTAACAAAGGGGATTTAATGCCAGAGTATAATTTATGGGCGTTACTGTTATTGATATTTCCTTTTTTTACTCTTTTTGGGAATGTATTAGTTATAATGAGTGTTGTGAGGGAGAGGACATTGCAGACTGTGACGAACTACTTTATAGTGAGTTTGGCTGTGGCGGATCTGCTAGTGGCTGTCGTTGTTATGCCGTTTGGAGTTTATTATTTGGTAAGTGTATTTTTTTTGTCATAAAATTTTTATTTATTTATACATATAACACAGTTTCATAATTCCATCAACTATGCTATATTACATCTGTTAATACATTATAAGGCAGTTAGCAGTGGCAGTTTTTCAAAGTATTAAGATGACGTGCTAACACTATTTTCGATTACATGGGTACGCAAACTGTTTATTTTATGTCATGAACATTTTCTGGAAGATAATGTTTACTACTTTCAATTACTGTGTTAGAAAAAATACAAAATAAATGTTAAATCCAAATACCAATAAATTTGTCATGGAATTACTGTTAAAACTTTCTGTCTGACCCCGAACAGACAGGGGAATACTAACACTGTTTCAGTAAACACGAACAACAGGACAAAAGCTGGATTTACTTGCTCAAGATGCGATTGTTAGAAAATGTATTAACTAGTCGGGTAAAAAAACAGAATGGAGCAAAAGATTAAAATTATTTGTGCAGAATTCAAATTTAACATATTAATACATTATTTGATTTGAGATTATTTAGCTAATACTAACTTTGCAAGATGTAAGACTGACTGGAAAATGTATGACAAAGTGCAATATCGCCAAAACTTCTTTCACACAAAGATTCAAATTAACCACTTCAGAATAGCATTAGTTGTAACTGTTTTTTTTTGTACGGCAACCAGCCCCCCTAGCATGACCACTAAAATGCGATATGATATAGCGATATATCGACACTAACTTTAAAAATATGATAGATATAGCCGCCATGCTGATTTTATATCGCAACAGCGATCATAACATTTGACGTTGATTCAACATGGCGGCTATATCTATCACATTTTTACAGTCATTCAGTCACATATCGTGTTTTGGTGGTCATGCTAGGGGGGCAGAGACTATAATAATAGTATCTGACGGCAACAAACAATAGGTATAATTTTACCTTCCAGAGCTTCAGTTATATATATTTTTAACATTCATAATTACTGAATTGTTAAGTGTAACTTATATTTCTCTATTTATAACTTAATAGTGAACGACACGGCTAAATTACATTATATCAATAATAACTATATAACATAGTTATTGTCATAATACTCTTACGCATGATCTATTTCATACCCCAATGTACTACTCTGATACAAGGAAAAGTCGTAAAACTTTTAGTGGGACATGAATTTCGGCTTGCCGTAAAATATTTGCAATAAAATTATATTTGCCGAAAAGATACACTCTATGGTGCTGAATTTTTCTAATTCTTCTCCTCGAATGAACTCACGTAGGTTTTAGAAGCATTTTATAGCAATCTAGCCTAGATTAGGAATTGCCAGGCCTAGCAAGTTTTACGATCCATAGTTTGCCCCACATTGTCAGATGAATTAAGATAAATAAATAAATATAAATATAGGACAACATCACATACATTGCTCTGATCCTATGATAAGTAGCTGAAGCACTTGTGTTACAGAAATCAGAAACAACGACGGTACCACAACATCCAGACCCGAGACAATATAGCAAAGTTAATTTTCTACATTGACCCGACCGGGAATCGAACCCGGGACCTCAGAGATAGCGACACCAAGTCCGGTATGCTCGCTTCTCGGCTACGGAGGTCGTCGATAAATTATATTGCTATCCAAACTAATATTGACGACCGTCTGGTATAGTGGTTTGCGTTTCGGACTACAAAGCCAGCGGTTACGGGTTCGAATCCCGCAAATGACAAATGTTTCTGTGATAACGTGATACGAAATTTTAGTTTTGTAAATTGTGTAACCCTCTCACATAAGTGAATTTATGTAATTCTTTGTGAGAATAATAAAGATCTTAAACCAGATGAGCACGAGCATTTTTACCTAAGTCATGGATGTTTATAAAAGTATTTAAGTATGTTTATCCGTTATCTAGTCGCCATAGAACAAACTTTGCTTAGTTTGAGACTAGATAATTGGAGTGATTGTGGAAATTATTTATTTGATTTCATCATCATTTCAGCCATAGGACGTCCACTGCTGAACATAGGCCTCCCCCATTAACTTCCAGATTGGCCGGTTGGAAGCGGCCTGAATCCATTATTTGATTTACTTATTTATAACAAATGCGAAACTAAAATTGTCTGACTGTTACGTTTTTACGTCTAAAATTCGGGTGACAAGCCGTTTCCCATGCGAGCGATGCTGCGGGCACAACTAGTAATAATATACATGTTCCAGAAATGGATGATCAAACAACGATATCGTGGGCAGCTTATTTCATCAGCCATCTAAATAGCCATATCTCTAGGGTTCCCCAAGCAATGAAGTTCGACGGTCTTGATTTCCTTTCAAAAAGAAGTATTTCTTGACGGAATTAGACAACTTCCCCTTCTCTATGTGAACTTATGCCAATAACTGTGCACCTACCTCAGAAGCATACCGGCGTAAGTTGTTTGAAGTCACTATGCAACATACGCCCGAATGCTTTTGAGCTGAAGCTGAATCCATGATTATATCAACGATTTAACTTTTTTTTTAAATAGTCATTTTAAGACAAAAAAATATATAAATATTATCTTTTAAGTAATTTTATCACAGAAATGAAAGAAGTAAGTTGGACTGGAACAGCACTTAAGCTACAATTTGAGGGAAAATGCGGGACTCCTAATGGGCCTTTAAAGGCGTACAGGCGATTTACTGTTTAAACAACTTAACGATTGCGCCATGATTTAAACTTTGAGCAATTTGAATCTAATTTTCTGGCTCTGGGTACTGATTAACAATTGTGAGAATTTATCCCCGTTTGGCAATCAAACAACAATCGTAATTATTTTCCTTTAGTAGGTTTGTTGATTTCATTTATTTTAATAAAAATCTTCCAACCTAAATGTATTTTTATAGGTGTAACAATCAATCAATCAATCCATTTATTCTATAACAATATACATTGTGTGGAACAATTATTAAAAATATAGTACAATATTAAAATAATTAATATACTAATATTATCGTTAGTATTTAAATGTCAAGGAATTAAAATGTCATATAAATTAAATTACTCAGTACCTTATGTCAGACAATGTTTCCATTACATTTCATAAGATCATTTACATTATAATAGTATTCTTCTAATAAAAGTTTTTTCAATTTCATTTTAAAGCAACTTTCGTACACTATATTTTTAAATTCGATAGGTAATTTATTAAACACCGCGACTGACTGATAGTGAGAACTCTGCTTGACTATGCTTAGACGGCGTACACATTTATTACTAAAATCTTTTCTCCTTGTGCTTTCTCGGATACGTTTTTCCGCTGGAGTCTCATAATCACTAATGTGCTTTGCAAAATGAGTTAAAAGAACCAGGATAAAATGCCAAGTCATTTGAAGTGCTCGCGACACGAGTCTTGTTGTTTAATACGCACTATGGTTCTGATCGCTCGCTTCTGCTGAACAAAAGCCCTATGTATATTATTATTTATAGCTTCTTCCCCAGAACAATATACTATAGCTTATTCTCGATTCAACTAAGGCGTAATATACCAGCTTTAGATGCTTTTCATCTACTTCAGCACGTAAGCTTCTTAAAACGTAGCAGACAGAGCTTATTCTATTCTCAATGTCATCTAATTCATGCTTCCACTTTAGACTTTAAAGTGTCAATATTTACACAACATATTGTGACCGATAAACCGTTCATTGACACAAAAAATAACGCGGCTTATAATTTCGTGGGCAGCTTTCAAGCAACTATGGTCAAATCGTACAAAAAACGGACTCTATTTCCGTAATCAGCTAATCCTGTCAGGCACAAAAAAATTTTTTGTTCACGTTTTGATTTATTTAGATCAAAATTAATACGATAACCTTGTAAAATCAGGAATTTACAGGAAAAAGATAAACAAATGTCAAAAACACTAAAGAAATTATAATCTAAGAGGTTCGTGGAGTTACAATGGGCTGTTGTCCACGGTAGGTGATATGTTACTCAAGAAGAGTCAGTGTTGCTTGCTTATTGCAAAAGACAAAAAAAAATCTCTCTAGAAAAAAACTTTGGTTTAAGATGGAAAGTTCCTTACCGTTAACAATTTTATTTTAAAACTTGTTAATCCTATTCTCCTCCTAATATCATTATTTACTTCCTGCTTTAATTTTAATGTATTTTTATGCTTTTCTTTCAAAGGGTATATAAGTTGAAATCTTAGATTTCTATGTTTTATTAATGCATTTTTCATTGATTTATAATAACGCTAAACTCATTTAAAAGTTAACGATTTAAAAAGAGTATAAAATGCTGACACTCCCAGGATACCGATGCAGAAACCGCCCATTAAATTATAATTATTATGACTTAAAGTTTTTGCTTCTGCGGGTCCTAAGTACTTAAAAGAGCTAAATGGTCTATGAAAGGTGAATTTAAACCGCAACATTAATTATATTGTATTTGCATATTTTTTTGCTGGCGTTTCACTTTAGCTGTATTTTGGACATTCAGCTGTAACGTTAAACTTTGTCTAATTGTCCCCTATTATGCTGGGAACTTTTGCTGAAAGCAGAATTTGTTTTAAATTTATGATACCATCTACACTAATTTGCTCACTTCAGATTTAAACGAATCATTTAAATTTTAGATTGCTGATTTTAACGATTACTTACACTTCGTAAGTGTGTACTACGTGAACCAAATATTAGCTTCTTGTGACAGAATAAGACAATAACTTAATAGACAAAGTCCCTAGGCAAGCACACACTTATGTGCTAAAATATAATTCATAATTTTAGCCATAAGACGTCCACTGCTGAACACAGGCCTCCCCAAATGACTTTCATCAGGGGGGATTGCCAATACTCACCACGCTTGGCAGGCGGGTTGGCGAGCCTAGTTTTTTATAACAATTCGCACGCAGACGCTGCTGCCCATCTCGTGCTACAGAAATTAGTCGCCTCTTACGACACGCCTCCTGTTGGCGGTGGGGAAGTGTATTCTTTACGGCCATCACAGCACCCAAATAGAATTATTTATCGGTTATCATTAATTAATTGTATGTAACCTTGAGCGAAACCTGTAGCAAATATCTGGAGTTGCAATCAAATCCCTACAAAACATTGCTACAGCCAACAAGGTAACACTGCAGTGGATAAAAGGGTATAGTAAATCCTTAGGCAACGACGCCGCAGATAAATCGGCGGGGAGGAGTTGGAACATACTCCCCATACATGATCATACTCCTGATCCTCCCTTTGCAAACTCCCAACTGCGCGCCTCGATCAGTCACCGTACACTATCACAACAAAACGATGGATGGATACTGAGTACCGCATGCAGGCAATCAATAGATTCTTTCAGGGGTCACGCCCAGATTGACTAGACGTATACTCAGTCTTAAAATACGAGACCTGCGCATATTCGTGGGGATAGTGACCGGTCCTGTCTCATAAACAAACACCTTTACACAATAGGCAACACAGACAGCCCTCTCTGCAGGGCATGTCTTACTACAGATGAAACTGCGAGCCACATAGTCTTGGAATGCGAGGTGGTTGCATCACAACGAAATAAAATTATTGACAACCCAAGGTCACTCCGCAAAGCCTGTGAAAAACTGGTAACATCCGTAACCATCACATCCCCCATGCACAAAGGACCGAATTTGAGTCTAAGTGCGGAAGAGGGAGTCCACTCTCATACTCTTACTTATTATCATATGTTACGAAAATGTTCAGTTATATTTCAAAATAATTATGTTGGTGGTCCTGGAATAAAAAAAGGAACAGATTTCGACCATGTTTCTTTTTATTATTCTAATTTAATGGGTAAGTTAAAATATATAGCTGAACCCTAATGTACACATTGTATAATCAATTAATGGTTTTCCGCAAGTTCGCCCGTGCAAATGTTGAACTCCTTGTACAAACTTCAATACATGTTCCTCTCTTGGGATTGATTTAAGAAAAATCATATTCTAGAACAGCCATTGAAAAACAATGTTTGAGATTCATATTTTGTGTTTTTAGCTATTAGGGAGTGACAGTGAGTCGGTCAGTATCAAAAACTATTTTTTAAACTGTTATATTAAAAACTATGTTGTAAGTTATATTATAACGCACGAAATTTGAAATTAGATCCCGTAATAAAGGAGAAGATCAATTTGACATCCAACACTGCAGAATAAGAGTGACAAATACTAAAATTAAATTTAAAGGAACGAAAAAAGTAAATTTTAACGAACGTACATTAAGGAAAAATATTTAAATATTGAATTAACTAACCTAGATAGCCAGTATTATACGTCTTGGTCTATAATTCTCGAACCAAAAACTACATTCGTTATATCATAAAATCTTTTACTGCTTTTCTCCTAGACCTTGGGTATGCAAATACCTGCATACTTTAAACTCGCAAGAATATTTGCCATTGGCGTTAACAACAGGATTATAAAGTGCTGATGTGATTCGCCACACGGTAGATTCCATGGTTGACCTGTGACACGCAAAACGTGTGCTATTCAACCACAGACAAACCTATGTGTCCAGAAACAAACACATGCAAAACTCATTCTTACGGGTATTGGTCTAGAATTGGTTTTTAATTGAGCGCATGAGGATGATGTTACATAATTGAAATCTCATTATCGGCTTTTCGATTTTGGGACGTGTCATGTGGGGGCAGAGTACAATTTCAGGGCGAAGCGTGAGATAGGCCGTGATGGAACGGTTTACGCCGCTAATTGGGTATTTTGTAGACGCAGCGGGAGATCGAGTGTGGCTAGGTAGAAATAAAACCAAAAGAGGATTTTTTAGAGAATGATGGCCTGGTCAAGTTTAGATCCTTCGTCCATAAAAACGGTTGTTCTCAGATGTTCTAAAATATAATACTGAGTTCATATTTAATCTAAAAAACCGGATAAGTGCGAGTCGGACTCGCCCACCCGTACAAATTGTAGATACTAGTACATCTTATAAATAGTTCAGGAATCGAGTCTCGCAGTTTGATTACAAAATAATTGCAAAAAATAATTCTAAAAGTATAGTTTTGAGATTTGTCTCTGTAAATGTAGTTTAAGACGATAAAACTTGCCAAATTTCATAGTTCTAGTCTAGAACAACGGAATGTACCTACCCTATAAATTTTGATTTCTTTGAGTGTCAAGATATACGTTTTTAGCAGTATACTCGTAAACGGCCGTATCGTTTTTTACGTTAACTTAGAAGTTCGAGTTTTTTATAGCTTCAAGGGACTGGACGATACCTTAACGCGTTCCCGTGATATAGGGTCTTAACAGACATTCGTCTGTCTGTCACAACAACAAAGTGATCCTATAAGAGTTAATTTTTTTTTCTTTTGAGGTATAGAACCCTAAAAATGAGTAAGTATTATATTTATTTAGTAGACTTTTGGGTAGGTTTTTTATACACGTTAAAAATATTGTTTCACTTACGGTGGTAAGTAGCAGTAAGCAGCACGGACATAGTGAGAAGACTTAAAAGAACAAAACCTTTTGAGTTAGTGCAGTGATAGTGTGTATAGCTCTCTGCTATTTTTATAGACTTGTGAACAATGTGTCTTCCCCTTAATATTATTAGTGACAATAAGAAAAGTGTTAATGGACACGTTCTTAGCTATAACTTATCAACTATACTTAGATTAGGTCAAAATTAAATTACCCATTAGTCTAGTTAGGCTAGATTGTAATATATTTAAGGTTTAAAGTATAACTTAGGCCTTACAGATCATACAAATAGACAGATCTTAGACAGATCATAAAAATAAAAATAAACTTACCACCGCTTTAGATTAAACAAAATCATACTTCATCTCAGCGCTCCTTACAATATTTTATTATTGTTTTTCACTGTTTTATCATTTCCTAGGGACTATTATTATGACATCATCATCATCATCGTCTTAAATATAAATTGTATTTTAGGTACCTACTAAAAATTCAACACCTAAAATTAAAAAATACAATATTTTAATAATAGCCTTTCCCCGATGACTTACAGACTTACATCCAGGGGTTTTTCGCAAACTATAGCAGGTCGTAAAACTGACGGGCAATAGGACAGACAGTTTCTAGAATGGAAACCACGTACCGGTGCAGCGTAGGACGTTAACACATAAGGTAGACAGGACCTATATGTAATTGTTATACCACTTTAGCAATAAAGTGATTAATTATTATTATTATCAAATTAGGCGTCTCTGAATGCACGCCACTGAACTCGACTCTCGTATATTCGTTTTTATCTGATGACAGCAGTTTTGCGTAATCATCCTTGTTGGAGGGCGCCCACTCCCTACGCCTGCGTTTGCTAAGTCGCGGTCTTGAATAAGATTTTGAAAAAAAAATGTGTTTTTAAATCTTTATTAGACTTAATAAAATTTCTCAACTCTTTCGTGGACATGAATGCTATACCATTCGTATTTGCGTACATATTTTTGACGCACATGTTATGCCACTCAAGATAGAAACGTTTGCCTTAGACAGAAATGCCACAGCATTCGCCATGTATGTGATGTTGTCCAATATTTATATCGAAAAAACTTGTGTAAAGAACAAATTAAACTCGTGTTTACTTGAACATACATTTACTTTCTCAACTTATTAGCAACGTAACCACAACGTTATTACCACAAATTTTTCAAGGCCTAAAAAGCCCGCCCGAAAAATGACCACAGAGTACCAAAAAGAAAACATAGAATAAATCAGACAGAATATAATATCGATTGTGAAGATAACTAACACAATCGATATTTTTCGAATTGGTGACTAATTTGTAATAAGTACATAACACGTTATATACACGTATATATACAATATTACAATAAATAATAAAATATGATTTAATTAAATTCCAACATTTTTGACCCCTGCCCCCTTGGACCCCCCACTTTAACACACACATGCTTAAAGATCGGCAAACGATAGTCAAAACCCTATCAAAATCTGTTACGCAGTTAGAACAACTATGCACAAATAAACAGACGTGGAAAACGACTTTTTATTCATTGATGATAAGATATTTAGGAGCCGCTTTCAAATTATAATATTCTCTGAAGAAAGTTCTTGACCTTTAAACAGCTCAAAGATTTCCTTATTACAACGGCATAGGAAAAATGACAATTATGTTTGGATCTTTTATAAATTAATATTTATTTGACGACAGTTTGGTTTGCGTTCCGGACTACAAAGACACAATAATAAAGTGTGAAGAGCACGAGCATTTGTATCTGAGTCATGGATGATAATAAAATATTGTAAGTTTAATTATAGTATTTATCCGTTATCTAGTCATCATTTACAAATTTTACTTAGTGTGGGCTAAATAATTGGTGTGATTTTGAATACAATTAATTTGCCAACTTTTATCTCTAGGTAGCGTAGGTGGTTATAGTCTTAATGTAAAAAGGTAAGAAAGTATATTTAAGAAATTAATTTGTGTTAAATCTTGTATTTAAACTTTTCGTTCAAAAATAAGGTTCTCAAATTGACTACATTGTTTTAAATATGATTACATATCTTTTAAGTTAAAAGTATCAAATTATAGTATCAAATTATACTTTCACATGTTTGATACCAATAAAAAAAAATTGAGACAAAATATTGTGCAACTGCTGACAACTATTAAACATTAAACATAATTTTCTGAATAAGATGTAGGTATAAAATATTATTTTATAAACACGCTTTTGATATTACACTAATTTACTATTTTTTATGTCAAATTGTCTACCAAGTTTTAAGACCTCCATTGCGCTAGTGGCTTGGAATTTCAATTTGATAAGCCAAAAGGAGCTATAAACCATTCATGTAAAGACGGAAATTGAATACTTAAATTTTAATACGCCGGCTACACATGGCACTCTCGAACACTTTATCTTGCCTTCCTGAGGGAATAATTTCATTACTCGATGTTAATAGAGTATTAATGGACTAGGTACGGGGTCGATTGGAGCCGAATGCTTTTATTGAAACGGATTTCTCTTAGTAATTCATAGCTTCACAAAGTTCCGATTCGTGTAATGTATCTGTTGTGTACATACTTAATGTAGTTGTTTATCGATGACCTTACTATTGAAAAAAATTGAGATACTTAGTGTTTTTACTTTTCTTTCTTTTTCTATAATTAGTAGTCTCATAAAAAAGGTTGTTATATTTAAGCAACAAAATCAGAACTTACGATGTTTTATTTGGTTTTAAAACTAATCGTGTGTATGATAATTATATTTGCAATAAAAATATTTAAAAAAAAAACAACGAAAATTTCACTTAAGTAGATTGATAAGCACAATGCGAGTTGCGGAGAGCATTCAACAACTTTGTCGCTCATAACTGGCTCCCGGGCTGAGAAACTTTTTTAATTGGCTTCTGTGTGCACTCGCTCCGCTTAGTTGATTCCGAGAGATGACATCTTTCACACTCTGTGTCTAACTAAATGTAATGAAGTTTATTTTTGTATGGCTAAAATACGGAATGACAAAATAGTGATGATGATTATTGATAAATCTTTCAAATGGAATCTAAACGTTTTATTTTTTATATTGTCCCCATTATCATCATTTCAGCCAGCTCATTCCTGATTCGATCTCGCAAAGAAGAAACACCGAGCATAGCCCTTTTCATAGCACGCTGTGCAACCTAGAGCTTTCTTATGAGGCCCATAGTGAGAGGCCACGTTTCAGATCCATTTGTCATCACTGGTAACACACACTGCTGTCCCCATTGCCACTATTAATCTAACAAACAATGAGTGTAATTTAATTTTGAGTCCTAAAAAGCTCGAAAAAAATGTATATTTAAAAATGTCTTGTAAAAGTGCCTCTACTAACATTCGACAATGCGAGCCGTGGCAACCATCAACAACTTTGACGCTCAGAACTAGCTTCAGACTGAGAAACTTTTTTTAATTGACTTCTGTATGCACTTACTCCGCTAAGTTAACCCGTTAACATCCAAGCGCTCTCATGAGACCGCATAACAATAGAATTTCTATTGTGTCTCATTAACGTATGCTTGATCAGTTGTACGAGTACACCGTAAAGATAAGGGGCGTCAAATGTTTCTCAATATACAATAAGCATGTGTGTATATCTTAGATTGGTAATTAGTCTGATTTGAGTTATCAAATTTATTGGTACAAATAAGTCATCTTCAGATTGAAGAAATAAAAAACGCATAGGGTTAAAATTTCTGTTATTTTTATTCTCTGTGTGCAAATACGTACTGTGTTAGACGCTTATTTACAACAACAAAAAATCGGGGAAAAATATCTAAATACTCTTTTCAAAAAAGCTATCGATGTTCATATCATTGTTCTAAGGAGAGTCATGTAAATTACATATAACTTTCTAAAATTACAAAATTTTGTGAGGAGTTATGCGTGTTAACAAGTCTGCTAGGCAGAAGAAAAACCAGAATATATCTCTTTTCCTCAGTGCCGTACCACGTGCTTTGCCGGGCCTGGCGTATTGTAATTTCCGTAATCTTCCACCAGACGTTTCATAATCTATCGCACACATTCATAGGGCCGTCACTGAAGCCCTTAATATTCATTAGATGACACTACACTGGCAAACGCTGAATTGGTTACCGAATTATTAATTTCTAGAATACCGTTGTTGCTCCCGGTTGCTTCCTGTGTTAAGGAAGGATGACACAGTGTAAAATTTCACGTTAGTGAAAATGCACTTGCAAGCGCAACAGCTTCAGATCAGATTGTCACTGTTTCTGGTTTCCATAGATTAATTGTATCTTTTCTTAATTCGAGCAAAATTTTTTTTTCTTAATTGAGTTCCCAATTGTATTGTTTTATCCTACATGAAAATTAACTAAAAATAATATATTTCTTTACAAAAAAATGCGTTTGAACCCCAGTCACTACTGAGTTTATAAAAAAACTTAGGTAGATCGCCCTTTCGGTGACATATATCGCTACCTAACAAAAAGGAAAAAGCAAAATTAAGATAATGAAGATGAGCAAAATTACAACTAAAAACACAAACAAAGTTACAATCTAAATCAATTTCTTAATGCAACTGATTTAGGCCAAAAGCAAAACAGCTGGCAGTTAAAAGTGTAACCAATGAGTTGTAAGAGAAATTAGTGCACAGTGCTATACTCGTAAAAAAGTGGTGCAGCAAGGTGACTACAAAACTGAGGCACGTTAGTGCTACGTCTTTTAAGGAAGTCCATGTTGGTCCTAAATCTGTAAAGATGACGGCGTCGGCGATGGCGAAGCGATGTCCCTTAAGAGGGCTAGAAATTTGTCATTCAAAAAGACATTGCCCAGGGTTTCTTGTGTCAAGAGGTAATAAAGCTTTGCTCTAGTTAGAAGACTTCCTTCCAATCCTGTACCCAATTTTGAGACGTTCAGCAAATACTGTTTGGTTGTTTCTCAAGAATTGAGTATTTTAATACTACGCCTCTAGTGTTCTTAAAATGAAAGAAAAATAAGCGGTCTATTTTCATTTACTGTTACTTTTTATGCATTGCACATTCACCAACATTTTTATCCGAGATTCGCTGAATTTACTTTGTTTTGGCTAAGACCCCAGTACATTTTTTGGCTCAGTACAAAAGTTTAGCTTCACTCGTAAGCTCCCTAAATAAATTAGTTAAAGTTAAAGTCTTTAACATTTCGTAGGCTAATATTCTTAACTCTGCACTAGTTGCCTGAGTATTTAGCGTGAAAATTAGACAGGGCAGGCAATTTGAGATAAATTAGCTTACGGTTTTACTTTCGAACACTTGAAAATGTTGGGAAATCTGGTTAAACATTTACACTGTTAATTTGAAGTAATTGCATTTAGCATAACTCTCTCAACAGTTTTGCTACCAAGTACCTATTTACAAAATATGTGGAACAACATAATTACACCATTTTAGGAAACACGGTCTGCGCTCGCAAATATACTGGCAATGTTCTTAAGAATATAGAGTTAAGTGATGGGGCGTACTAATGCGATCATTACGAGACTAGAAATTACCTACTTATTTTAAAAAGTGGCACACATTATAGTTTAGTAGATTACAGTACTCATATTAAAATTTGTTAGACACGACATCACATATAACACCAATGATTGTCATTGTTATAGCATTCATTAAACACTTTATAAAAAAGTTATAAGTTACCATTTATCTATATTAGCAAAATATTATTTACGTAGGTATCTGTGTCTACAAGACTAGAAATGACCTACTTACTTTAAAAAGTGGCTCACATTGTAGTTTAGTAGATTACAGTACTCATATTAAAATTTGTTAGACACGACATCACATATAACACCAATGATTGTCATTGTTATAGCATTCATTAAACACTTTATAAAAAAGGAATAGGTTACCATTTATTTATATTAGCAAAATATTATTTACGTAGGTATCTGTGTCCATTTCAACCTTTTACCTCATGCTTTTACCGAATAAGAAAACAAAGGTCTAGAGATTACATTGTGAAATTTTAATATCATTTGCTAACAGTCCTAACAGTATTCAAAGGGAAAATCCCTTCACCCATCTTGAATCTCTATATCACCATTAACGTAAGTAACCTGCCTGCTGAGATCTTTTTGAATAATATGCCTTTGTTCATTATTGATTTAACGTTTTCGAATACAAAAAATGAAAGGAAAGTGTTCTTAGATTTATAGCAACATGTTTTGATAAGAATGATATTTATTTTGTGATAATACTATATTCCACTTAAACAAGAATTGCAAAGTTCTGACAATGAACAATACTAAAGCCGACTTGGATTAGTCACTTACACAGTATGTAAACATCATTCTATAGCTGTCAGTTTGAATGACGTTGTCAGATATAGAATGATGTCTTAATACCATACTAAAGTAATCAGCTGGTGCGAAAGTTGGCGTAAGACAACCCGGGGTTAGTATCATTTTGTTCATATCAGTAAAAAATATATTACAAACTAGCTGGCCCGGCAAACTTTATACCGCCTCTTCATGCGTTTTTTTTTTTTCGTGAATTTTCCGAATGTTTTAATAGTTATTCTGCTATTCGGGGCGTATATAAATCGATCAAACCAAAAATCATAAAAATCGGTCCAACCGTTCTCGACTTATA
Source organism: Anania hortulata (assembly GCA_963576865.1). Classification (NCBI taxonomy): domain Eukaryota; kingdom Metazoa; phylum Arthropoda; class Insecta; order Lepidoptera; family Crambidae; genus Anania; species Anania hortulata. Next base: position 9,761,057 of record OY756400.1, read on the forward strand.
AATGGTGTAACTAACCCGCTTTCTTTTTTATTATAGAGAGAAGAAGTGTTAATCGATATTTAAAGAATTTTCCTATTAATCTTATACGTCGTTCTTAATAAGTGCTACAATTTGAAGATCAAGCGCCTAACCATGAATGCTAAATAGTACCTACCTAAGCAGGGCTGTTTTTGCGTTAAACCCACTATACAGAAATAAAAACAAGGCTAAAGTTCTTATACTGTTTTGTGAAATAGCTTAGCTTCTAGAACTAAAATAAAATATACGTAAACGCACAAAAATAACCTCAAATAATATCACTATTATATTCGTATTCCCTCGCGACCGAATCGCGAGGATAAGTTGAAAGTGAAATCAACTTGCAACGAATACAACAAAACTCTATATCCGTTGGATGGAAATCGAAAACGTCCAATTTATAGATTCGTGGGTTGGCTGTGGATAGGCGAAGCTTACGTTAGTTCGGTACATTATAGAAATCGTATGATTGGTAAATCTTTTTGAAATAACCAAAATTAAGATGTGTTAAATACTTGTTTCAAATTCGTTTCTTACAGTTTAAAACCGTGACGATCTTCAAAAAATTTATTTAACTTCTTCATATCAAATAACCAAACATACTTTGTGGTTCTAACCTAAATTTTTTTAGATTATTATTTATTTTTTCCGAATCTATACCACATATTTGCGGCGATGGAAATCATAATAAGCAAACCAGCACATTCAGAAAACACTGCGTGTAGCCAAGGTCTTAAGTCTTCTGGTTCTCCTATCTAAAGGCTGAAGATCCAAATGTAGTAAGTGGACTTGCCGCGTCTATAGGCTATAGTTTCTTGGGTCAAAAAATATTACTGTATTTAGTCCGTCAGTTAGATTATCAAACAATATGAGACCCATATTTTGTCTTTTGTCAATCAAATAAAAAAGCCAAAGATAAAGTGCATCAAAGTTTGCATTAAGACGTCACGTCACGCCTTGCTAAAAAGTGTTGCACGGCGTGACGTTACGCGGAACTTTAACAGGCTATAGTTTCATCATTTTTTGTTTAATTGAGAAAAGAAAAAATACGTATTCAATATTTTCTGTTAATCCAACTGACAGACTAATTAGATTTTTTTACGAAACTAGCCTATTATGGTTTAGCAAATCCGACTAGAATGGGACAAAGCGCTAGGGGGAAGAAAATATATCTTTTGAGGGAATTTTTACGAATTATTTTGTAATTAGTTTGTAATTAAACTGCGATACTCGATTCCTGAACTGTTTATAATATGCACCTTAAAATTTTGAACCCACTGTGGGCAAGTCCGACTTGCACTTGTCCGGTATTTTTATGATCAGCTAAATCGGGTGAATTCGGGTGATCTTAGTGAAAGTCAATTTTTTTTTTAAAGTACCTACTACAGTACATACATTTTACAATATAGACTTATGTTTTCAACTTCCAAATTAAAAAAGCTAATAATAGAACATAAAATTAGTTAATTTACCACACAAACAATGCTTTTTTAGATCTTGCAAATATCGTACAAAATTATTCAAGTAGCCATGAGCAGGTTTTACATGGTAGGTAGCATGAGGTTTAACAATGCACTTAATTAAATTTTCAAGCTCGGATGATAAATAATAATGACAGAAAGGTAAAAAAATAGAAGCTCTGTAGTTTTATAATAATCAAGTAAGATAATTATATCAGTAATTTTTCATCATTAAATCACGTTCCGTTGTTATTCCGTAATAATGTCAATTTCGGAACAGTATCTTATATATTTTACAAACTAGTAGTTTATTAAACATATTCATTATGTTTTTTACATTTGATGAATATAATTAATACGAGAAACAATAACTTGTTTTGATCAACCAATGGGCTAGTTTCCTGTGTCAAAAAAAGATTATTTCATTTAGTCCGTCAGTTAGATTAGGAAAAAATGTTGGACCCACATTTTATCTTTTGTCAATCAAACAAAAACTTACGAATATAAAGCGCATCAAAGTGAGCACGTTTTTTTTTTTATGGACGGACCTATCGCTGAGTGCCTTTGAAGAAGGCATTTTTTAGCTTAAACCGGGCAGTTGTGGCGTGCGCTGAAGGCGCACAGCCTAGGTCCGCCCCGCTAGGCGTGACCGGGCCAATGTGGAGTGCAAAAGGCACCCAAGCGGCGAACCCGCTAGTGGTGGCGAGGCCGGAACTGCCGAAACTGGCCGGACCGCTGTCGGGCTCCTTTCTAGCGGGCCCGATCTGGGGGTGAGTCGGACTCTAAGTGAGCACGTGACGTCACGCCTTGCTTAAAAGTGTTGCAAGGCGTGATGTTACGCGGAACTTTAACGGTCTAAATCTTCATTATTGTTTGTTTGATTGAAAAAAGAAAAAATAGGTGTCTAATATTTTCTGTTAATGCAACTGACGGACGATTTTTTTAGGAAACTAGCCCATTGTATTTTAATCTATTATTCTAATTACAGGTGGACTTAGTAAATCATTAGTTATCGTCTCTTCTATCTTCCTTAGCTAAGTCCATAAACTTACTAAAAATCTATAATACCTACCAAAGTAATATGGCGAGACGAAAAAACTCATCGCTATTTCAATTTGAAAAGTTTTGCTATACGTGAATTCGTTATCACCTTCTCAGTTAACTTTAGCTTTGAACAAATTTTAAAAATAATAAACAGCCCATTTTTTCCGGCTCATTTAATACCCTCACACTTCAGCTGACTTGGAATGCCTTATGAAATATGAACGCGATTTATATTCCAAGGGTTATGCCAAAATCCATTTTAGGCTTCGGTCCACATATAATGTTCCTTCCTTTTATATCCTTGAATTTCTACTACTTATTTAGTTTAGTATTCGAGTAAATAATAAAACAAGTGCATATTGGGCCACGTGTTATGTAGATTCCATAGTTTTTCGTGACAGTATGCGGTATTTGTTACCTTTTTTCGCAATTAACAACACCATGTATATGTCGTGGCCAGATCGTAAAATTGATCATTTCATGATGTGACCGATCATTTCATAAAATGGTGGTATTTCATGATATAGAACAGAACCCGCTGCCTTCATCATGATGTGGTCTGGCCAAATCAATGAATACTCATTATCACATATAAACAGCTAAACGCACGACTACTTCATGAAAAGGATAAACATTAGTAATCATTATCGTAAAATCGTTACATTTCCCACCGGTAGAGGCGCTCACGTTGCTTTGTTTTTGTGATGAATAATGGCGGTGGACAAATATTTTATTCTACAAGGTGAAAGTGCAGTGCATATATCGTTACGACACCAAGCTAGGCGATTTTCAGAAAAGTCATTCCAAAAACGAGCTCAACGTCAAAAAATCAAGGAACTGGGAATGTAATTTGAGAGGTTAGTTAGGTTATTTAGCTATTCAAGTCTTTTTATTTATTATTTTTGTTTAAAAATAATGACTATTGAAAATATTTACCTATCTATTTATCTATCGACCAAGATTACAAATATTACATGAATTTGAAATGATATGACCAAACGTGGAATGACATTTTATCGAATGTTGACGTTTAAACGATATGGTCAGTTTTAGTTGGCCATATCATGAAATACCACCATTTTCTGAAATGATCGGTCACATCACGATGTGGTCAATTTTACGATCTGGCTACGACATATTTAATTTTCTTCTCCAAGTATATTTTACAAGTTCACTAGGTAAAGCCTACCAAAACACTTGGGGAAACTTGACTTTAAAAAAATTAACTTTAAAGCTCGCAAACGCAAACAGATTTCTCAATCGGAAAATGGTGTTTGCACACCCAAAATATTTTAAAACTACCTATACAACAAGACACCCCACACTATGCAATAGACGAAAAAAAAAAAATTTCCACCTACGTGTACCCAATTTTTTTACAAGATTTTATTTCACCCCCTTCTTGCGTGTATACTTTGCATATTGGGAAATTCGGCATTCTAGTAGGTACTTAGAGTCTTTGAAATAAGACGCGGAAAGATAGACATACAGACGGACGGCGGACATGGGAACTATAAAGGTACGAAACTATAAGGGTTTAAAAAAAAGTGAATCACTGCTGTTTGGAGAACCGGCCGCACGCTAACTTGAGCTAATTTTAAAAGGTTTTTTTTAATATATCTGTACCGGAAATCAAACCCGGTACCATTTGCGTGTAAATGAAAGAAGGCATGACCCTATGATATCCCTCTTCTATTCTCACTTCGCATAAGAAGTCAGATCTTTAAAAAAAACCTTTACTTCTCTCTTCATGATTCCGAAGTTCTAGTAGTAAAACAAAAACAAAATGCGTATACTACTTCGGGACTCAACCGGAACATCACGAATCGAGTATCAGACGTGGCCAATAACGAAACAGAGCAATAAATCAGATAAAGTATCTCAATAGTAACGCTCCTCGGCACTGCGAATGGATGCGATCATTTCCATTAGCCACCGGAACCCGCTATGTGGCCTTGGTTGTTGGAACAAGCGACAAGAGACAGTTTCGGAATATTTTTTATATTCAGTATTTGCCAATAGACGATATTGGAGCAAATTTTTGTAAAGAAAATTGAAGATGGTCATATTAGTACGGCCATATGTTTTTTTTGTATGACCATCTGTTTTTTGTAGGTATGTAATCAACTCAAAAATATAGCTACTTTATTGGTATATGAATTTTCCTGACGAAAAGAGAAAGTGGGTCTGTTGACCTGTCCCAGGGGTAACCAAAAAAGTAAAATAGCGTATTAATGCGACTGAGCGCATAGGAGTCCACGGATTATAGTTCTTAGGCGTTTGGGGTCTAGCCTTAAAATATTGGGAAGGACTTTAGTTAACTCGCTGTCCGCCTCTATGAATTGGTATATCTACTTTAAATTATGTCTATATGTATGTTGTTTTGCTTATCTTTTTATAATGGTTTAGCAACAGCTATGACATTGATACTTTATACTGCTACGTACCTACGTAATAAGCTCGTAACTCTAAAAACCTTAATGCATTGCAGCTAAATTAAGGTCGACTCTCCTCGAATTGCCACGCTTTCTTTCCATAAATCACAATACTGAGTAAGATAAGAGTCAGATTCTGTTATACAACAACGTTGATAAAGGAATAAATATCCAAAATTTTTAAAAAAATACTACCAATTAACAACCTCCACCATATTTACGATATTAATATCGATTAGGATAGTCACGGTAGATCGTCTCTATTTTCAAAGTTGTTGTATAAACATAATCTAATTTAACTGCTTATTTCAACTATATACGAGTACTGCCACGTGTCAGTAGCATGACCACCAAAACACGATATAATATGATATGATATAGCGATGTGTCGACACCAACTGTAAAAATATGATAGATATAGTCGCCATTTTTTAAAAAATTGAAAGAGCGATCATAAATGTGACGTCACTGGCTCGGCGTTTCATCATGGCGGCTATATCTATCATATTTTTATAGTTGGTGTCGATATATCGCTATATCATATCATATCGTGTTTTGGTGCTCATGCTAGGAAGGCTGAACATTTATTTCAAGCGACTCCTTTAGTGAGAGTTCGTATCTCTTGCCCTTTGTATTATAAAATATTACCTCATATACTGCTCGGAGATAACTGATTTGATTCCTAAAACAATTTATTTTAAATATTTTAGTTATAGTAGTATATAGTTATTTTTAAATATTTTATTAGTAAATTTGAAGGTGCACAAAAATACATAGCAAGAAGCAATTATGTAATTCAGTCGTTTAAATTTAAAAACGGTTTCATGATAAGTAGTTATTGCTTTTTTGTTACTAATACTCAATAATTTTAATACTGAATTAAATTCCAGTCATAGAAATACTATTGCCATTGTGAATTGCCTACAGAGAATTCACTCAATACTTTATCAAAAGAAATACATTTCTAGTTGCATAAGATTGAGAAATTCACAAATATTTTTATAGAAAATAATGCCAGTCGTGTGGAAATCTAGTAATTTGTAGCCTGGGTTAGCCCGCATGCGATAAAATACAAAACATAGAGGATTCCCACTAGTCTTCAGGAATTAATAGCGCAAGTGACCATCCCTTTTCGAGTGAGTTCTAGCCCACAGAGATAGTGCTCGTATTTTGGCAAACGTTAGTTGACGTAAATAAAATAAATTAGTTCAGCAGCCAAAAATAGATTGCAGGTTTCCAGATAGCAGATTTCCACTGAATCATTGATGCCATTTTTTCGGAATTTCCAACCAATTTTACTACAACTTAAAAGCAATATTATGTTTAAAGTTCTGTCTAACAAATAAACTTTTTTTTCTACTTTTACAAGTATATATATTTTTAGTAATATTCTTGAATAGAATCAATTTGTTTGCATAGGGTCAATAATAAATCACTCCGTTAGCTAAATTATTACGTACTGTGTTTCCCAAAATATGTAAAATATAACATTACGTATAACACATGGTAGACCCAAACTTTTCGGACCTAAGTTTTAAACTAATTCAAGCCTCAAAACTAAATTATAACAAAAAAGACCCATTTATTTTACTTTTGTTAACCCCAAAGTACCCACGTAACTCGCTAGCCTAGAAACTGTGTAAATTTTCTCCTGCGGCTCAAAAGTATTTGCAATTCAAAATTATCGACGAATTCACGCGAGAAAAACATTTTTTCACCCGTCATTAGGCCCGGTGTGATATTTTCAACACATTGTGAGGCGTGCGCTTTCCATTAAATTGATTTATTCTCGTTGTGTTTTGTTCGCTTTACCTGCGTAACCGCGTGGATGACTTCCTGGACGTGTTTGGTAATTACGGTCAAAATAAACATTCGATTTTTCGGCTGCGGACTCAATTTAAATACGGATACTTTGTTATTTACCCCTTTCAGCTAAATAAATGAAGTATTTTAGATGAAATATACAAAAAAAAAAATAGATCTATTAATAGGGTTATTAGAAAAACTCTCGTTCAGTAAATTTAAAAAAATAGAAGAATGAGATGAGATACTTTTTGATGTTTTTTTTTCTTAAAGCGCTGCAATACCTTTTAATTGTACCTCTACAACTACATTTCCATGATTAAAACCTATTTTTTAACACAAGTCTCAGATGTAAACAAAATATACTATCAATTTACTTTCACTTATATGTATAAAAAGGTGTTCGGGCTCGTCCGGGATTTGAACCCGGGACCTCTCGCACCCTAAGCGAAAATCATACCCCTAGACCAACGAGCCGATTAAACAGTAACGAGAATTGATATAGCAGCTCATTCTTCACGTTGTTTATATAAACAAAAAACGATAGTAAAGATAAGACAAGTGGCGACAAAGTGAAAGGTTTACTTATTGAGTGGGGGGTTTCACTAGTCTAGTTTTTTGGTTTGATTTAAAGGTGTTCTAGGTTTGATTTCTGATTTTATTTTTATAAAATAATAGCATAATGTTGATAATGACACTACTGTGTAGCCGAAGGCGAAAATTAAATTTATTTACCTACGAAAAAAGGTACTCGTTCAGTGAATTTATTTAAAAATGTAAAGTATTTTTTTTAATAAATTCTTTTTCACAATCACAACAATCAACTAGCCCCAAAGTATTAGAAGTAGGCGACTAGGTAACGGATAAACATACTTAAATACTTTTTTTTAAAAACATCCATGAATTAGGTACAAATGCTCGTGCTCATCACACAAACATTTGCCCCTTGCGGGATTCAAACCCGCAACCGTTGGCTTTGTAGTCCGAAGCGCGTATCACTACACCAGACGGTCGTCCAATTAGGTAACAGCTGATCAAACTTATTTATAAATGCACTAGAATTATACCTTTACTTCACAATTGACTGTAAAACTCATGTATTTTCCTTATTGTAGGTTTTAATGTACCTACATGTTTATTTCGTATAACATTGCCTAGGTAACAAAGCGTGACTAAAAGATGCGAGTTCTAAACAAATCTACTTAACTGTTCTGTTCTTGTATAAAGTTCTTTGTATTAAAACTTTAAATTAAGCAATTCCTAGCAGCTCGCACATAAAGTAAACTCAATGGTGCCTAAGTAGAAGAAAACAAGGAGCCTCGACCTCCTTCCTCGCGCTATCAGATTTTAGTATCTTTCACTGGAAGCCTGAATAGTTCGATACGCAAATCGAATCTTCCATTGGTTACAAGACAGTCCTCTATTTTAGACCAAGAGATATGACGAAATATTTTTACACGAAATATTTTTACCCTTACACCTATTGGCATTTGTTTGTGAAAAGCGTTTTCATGTAAGTTCTTGGGGTGTATTAGAATCTCATAATTATGACAAAAAATAATTTTAAAAGCGTGAAACTACTGTTAGCGTATTAGGAACTCAGATTAATAAAATAAATCGATTTGACTTGACAATTTTTTTTTAGCTAAGAACATTTTATTTTTAACATTAATTTTTAAGAAGTCTTTAGTACTTGTCTAGAATTCGTTTTTTTTACCGTCGACTGAATTCTAAGTTATAAATCACTTCGTTTGAATTCCGTTTCAATAATATATTGTGATATCGCAATTTAGTGACTTTCTATTGTTTAATTTGACAATATTTTATGGGTTTAATAATGATAAGATTATAGGTAAATACCACCATAAAACTGTATTGGATAGTCGATTAAGATAATTAGCCTATGAAAAGCTAGATATTAAACATTGAATACACATTATCAACCGGCTCGTTGGTCTAGGGGTATGATTTTCGCTTAGGGTGCGAGAGGTCCCGGGTTCAAATCCCGGACGAGCCCAAACATTTTGTTTAGGAAGAACTTGTTTTTAAGGTTTTCTTGCTGATATGGATATTTCACGGTTAGTATCAATTCAACAGTCTTAACGCTTATCCTAAAGGTTCAGCATAATTTTTTTTAAGCAACATAAAAACAATATAACCAAACATACAAATAAGAAAAAACAAACCTATCAGCGTTGCATCAACAACTGATCCAAGCACAAAGTATTTGAGAATAAAATAAAAGAAAATAGAAGCAAAATTACCTACTACACACCTGTCATGAAAATGCCCGAACATTATGACTTGGTTTCTTCAAGTCAAGACTTACATAAACGATACTTACCTAGTTATAGGTGTGTTTAAACATGCAAAATAATCCGTAAAAAAATGAATTATTGTGCGCAACTTACTTAATTTAAGATTTTTTTGATAAATTTAATAAAAAATTAATTGATAAGATCTCAGGAATTAGTTAACTATTTTAAAATTAAATGAAGTACCTAAAATATATTCGTATGCCCGTTACCTAATTACTTAATGTTATTGCTACAACATACTTTTGTATAATGCCAACATTACAACTACTACATTATTATACTATAGTTACAAAATGCTGCATCTCATGCCAATCAAAAACGCAATCTTTGTTAACGTGTCAATCAAAAGATAGTATTTTTGACTTTTCACATAAGTGAAAATCGTTTGTTTAATGAATGGTAATAATTTATTGTGTACAACTAGGAATAGAACAATATCTATTTTTTTAAATAAATTAACTTAGCCTAAAACTAAAAACTACCTACGTACTCAATAATAAAAGCGTGTCCGTAAAGGAGAGGAGGCGAGAATACTGGCAGCGTTTCCTCGCTGAATGGCTAAAGTAACCCTTTGTGCGAGGAACGTACCAGCCTTTTTATATTCCGAAATGAAAATCAATTTTGGTGCTATTTGTTTCAGTAATGCAAATAATAAAATACAGTTGGCTCTTGAAACAACTGCCAATAACAGCGTGAGCTCGGACGTTGGCGCTAAGCCTATAATGGTGCTAAATAATTTGCAATGCAAAACGTCTCTTGTGTGCTGCACTTTGTTGCATACCTCTTTGACGCAGCTTGCACTTCGCTGGTTGCTGAAATAGTTGCATTTGGCATTAAGTTAGCTTTCTTGGAGTTAAGTTACCTATTCAGGTTATTTTTGCAATTAATACTGTTTTAATTGATTAAAACATATTATAAATATTCATGAAAATATGGCTGAACCCATATATGTTACACCTTGTTTATCTGATACTATGTTTGATGTTGACAGAGGCAAAATAATGTTTTAGTCTAAGTTAAAGTTAAATCTAAATTAAGGAGATATTACAAGTGGGTAACGATTTGTTTCAATTTATAAGTCGTTTTGACTCGCTAGATAAATCTTATAATGACTTGAATTAAAAGCACACGGCCATACTTATTTACGCTAAAGTGTAACTTCAACTATGGGGTTGTTTAAGCCATACCTACTCCACCACGCGGGCACAGTGCGGATTGATGGCATGGAGATGGTCCACGTGTTGTAAAGCCTTACTGTCAGATGTAATCAAGCCGATACATGATCTCTGTCTGAGCTTCACGACTAGGTATCAAGCGAAATCAACAAGGACCAATTTTTTTTGTGCTTTTTGAAGCACGAAGATGTTTATGATAATGTCACTAAATATGGACAGAATGGTCACCCATCCACTTATAACCGTGCCGTGGGTTACCTAACTTTGGTAATCACTACTAAACTGATGCCGTCGCTGAGCTACAAGCACCTCAATTAGTTTAAGAAATTAATAATAAAAAGCATTGACTTATATTTGAAATTACTTTGTAAAAAAGATGAACAAAATCCGTTGAAAATAGAATGCGTTACCCCATGTAAAAAAATACTTGAAATACTAGTTAACCAAACACTTTTTGCTAAAGTAAATATCAGCAGAGTTTGCAAGACACCTTAAATAGACTTTATTTGGGAGTCCGGAATGTAGTCGCCGAGTAAACATGTTTCCTTTGTACAGGAATATTTCTCTGTAGTTTCTTTTCCTATCTTGCCGTTCCTGTTCTTGATTTGTCGGTCAATACATTTAAATTCGATGGTTTGATCCAAGATTAGTAAGAACATTGAAACGATGTTGTTTTATTTCAAAAACAAAACACGGTTCGAATGATATTGCCTAAGATCCTAGAAAGCCCGTCGGAATCATAATGTAATTAAAGAGCTTTATTAAAGAATCAGAATCAGAATCATAATATTTTATTTCGCTTAAATGTGGTATAGAGATGTTATAATTTATACAATGTGTATTTTTGATACTTGATCAAACGAATGTCATGTTATTTAAGTCAAACAATTTTAAATTAAGTGGGTTACAACATCCGGGTTTTAAAAGAATCGACATCTTCTTCCATTGAGCAAAAACATTTTTCAATTAACCACTTTAAAAAAAACTGTTTAGGGGAAGCATTATATATATATAATGCTTCCCCTAAACAGATTTAATTATTTTATCATATATATATATACATATATATATATTATATGATAAAATAATCATTTTTAAAGTAGTACCTAGTTAAACATCATCTCTTTTCTGTCATACCTAAGTATTGGATATTTGAGAAAACAAAATAGGTACAGTATGTCACTAATCACCTTGATATTCGCGAAGTGATTATTAATTACTACAGCTGGAGATTTACTACTTACTACGAAAGATTGAAGATTGAGTACAAATCTTATATGCCATGCAAAAGTTACTACAAGTCATAATAGTTTTTGTTTAAGTATGATTGCAAAGAAAAAAGTATTTGGGCTCGTCCGGGATTTGAACCCGGGACCTCTCGCACCCTAAGCGAAAATCATACCCCTAGACCAACGAGCCGGTTGGACGATACATCGAAAATAAAAATATGTACATTGTAATAATCAGCATGCGATAATGGTTGTAAAATGTGAAAGTAAAGCCGGGGCTTGAAAGTCAAATACTTTTGGCACGGTTGTAGTAGTTGGTAATAGATAATGTAATTTAATCGTCTCAGAAAAATCGTAGACATATAAATGTTCGAGTTAATTTAGTTTATTTTTATTTAGTTCCTTCTCTAGTATGTGAGAAGTCGCCCCCGGCAAACCTTATTGTGAATTAGGTACCTTGAAACATAGAATTGCTAACACCTTATTTCGAGATCATAGCAATTGGTATGTTACCTGACGCATATACTGTTTATATATATATTTAGGCATGTTTGTTATTTTCATAGTAGATCAGATCAGACATAGCTGTGTAATTTTTTTGATTTTACTTTCATGACTATTTTCGACGTTGCGTACCAACGTCACTTTACTTGACTTGATGTTTGAGCTGAATAATCCCAATTCAAACAACAACCATCAATATATTCTTTAGACGTAGGTATTTTGTAGCGCTGTCTTAAATAAATAGCTGGACCCTTGCCAGATTAACCACAAGTTTTAAACAAGAGCACGTAGGTAATTTTCGTAGGAAACAAATAGGTACAACCGATACATTAATGATCTGTTTTATTTTACTTGAGTTAAATTAAATAAATGCGTTAGGTTTATATTATTTTCACAAATTTTACTGTACAAATAAATAAAAACAGGTGAACTTAAAATTTTATTTTTATACAAATCTGCATCTGGTTTTAGTTTATATGGGCTTTGTAAATTTAAATGCAGATATTTGGCTATTCTAATCGAGACAAATCAACAGTAACTGGAATAACTGAGCGGAAAACAATAATATGGTTAATTCAAACCACGTCGCAACTTATTGGCTTGTTTGATTTCTTTCCGCAGCTCGCCTGCAATCAAACCGCGGCCTAACCTCGTTACGTTTTGGAAATACACGCCCAATCAGATACGGCGAGTCAATCCTTTTTTACGAACTAGCATTGTTTTGAATTATAACTTTACCAAACATAATTTGACAAAGTAACAATAAAGTATTAAAATAGGTTAAAACTGTTTTGTGGTCAATTCCCAGTTCTTCAACTATGTCCCAACTAGGTATTGCTATTAGCTATTGCTCCACTTTTTCAAAAATGCGTTTATTTTGTCCTTTGACATCAAAATTCTTGGATTAGAAACGCTTAAACCAACTTTGCTCTACTCTTACTGACACTGCATTAGATCTATAAATGTTACAAAGTTTTTAGTGGCTTACGTTTCTTTTTTTCTTTTTTGTAACAATTTTTTGAAATGTATCTTCTTCTTCATTAAATATTGACAGAAAGAAAATCAAGTAAAAATAACTGAAAACAACATTTTAATAATTTGTTTCTTTTTTGGAAATATTACCTTTTTAATGGAATCATAACCAGCCAGATACAAATAGTACAACCAAAGAGATTTTATCACAAGTTTATAACATGATACTACAGCGAAAATATTTTTTTCCCTCGGCCTACTAAGGCCCGATTCGACCAAACACAAAATTAAACTAGTTTAACAATAGCAGGAATCACTTTACTTCTTGAATTTACTTTTTGATAATACACTGTACTCAGTTTTATTTAATTGTGAATGATGAACGAATGGCTAAACCTACTAAAATCAATGTAATCTATTTCTTATAGGTTGTAATCAAATGCCACAACAATTAAATTTTATAGGATAACAGAATGCCAATGGTAGATTATACAACTTGACAGTTTCTAGGTGACAAGAGTGGATTTGACAAGTGACAACTTTGACATTTACTTATTCTCAGTTTAATTTATACACTGTCAAAATCGCCTGTTTAAATATTTTTCATAGACTTGTGGTTGGTAGAATCAAATATCAGCTTACTCTAGATTAAGCCGTGGTATACTCTCAAGTTAAAACTTACACCAGCTTGGTCGAATCCGGTCTTAATCACTTGAAAAAAATCGATTGCTTTTAGGTGGGATACGCTACCAGCCACACTGCGGTATTACGATGATTTCGTTTGACGGTAGGTTGAATATAAAATAAAAATCATTCATAAAACTTGAACTCTGTTTTGTCTTTTGTATAGAGTGCTTAGGTTCTGTGTATAGTTCATGGTTAGGCCCTAGAACACAATGGTAATCTAAGGCTTCCAAAGGTATAATTTAAATAAAGGTGTGGTTTGTATGCTTTAGAATTTTTTCACATGAGTTTTTTTTGTATTAAACGTCTAACCGAAAAAGTAAATGATTAATTACGTATTTTTTCTTCCGATTATTCGAGATTATAAGGTTACAAAATTTGTATACTAATTTGATCATAGAAAGACCACTTATTTATACAAAAAACTAGAAAACTCGATCGAGACATAAATGTAGTCTGATCCATGTGACTTCTTCGTACTTAAATGTTTAACTGTAGAATGATTTTTATTGTAACCTTCACTTGATTGACTTTAAAAAGGAGAAACTACACTGACATCTGAATGTGACGATGTGCATACGCGCAACATTATAAATCACCTTTCACCAGAAGCCACGAGCAAACTTGGCTCTATTAATTTTTTTACGCATTTTGGCAACCGGCTCGTTGGTCTAGGGGTATGATTTTCGCTTAGGGTGCGAGAGGTCCCGGGTTCAAATCCCGGACGAGCCCTGAACGGTTTTTTATTTTATTTTATGACATACTTATAATAATTTATTTAAATTTGAAACTATTTTGATGCTGTTATGTTTACTGCTTACAAGTACGCACCTCATGGGACTTACTTTATTACCATTACAATTAATAATAAAACCATAAGTTCCACTTCAATAGTTAGTCTTCAATAGTTATTATATCTTGTGTTTTATAGATTTTTAAAAGAAAAGTTAACACGGATTCGCGAAAAAGTATAAGTTTTAAGTTTCTCACAAGGTAGTTAGCCAACAGGAAGTTTTTTTGTGGCGTTAGTGGAGGCTGTAATACCACGAAAAAACGCGTTAACGCGTAAAATTAAAAGAACTCACACTGTTAGCTCTCGGAATTTTATCACACTGTAAACATGCAACCATTCAATTTAATTAATGGTAAAAATGTATACTACCGTATTTTTTTAAAATAAACTCCTTTGTTTTAATATATATTTTTTTGCTTTTAATAGAAGCAGTATTGACTTTAATATTTTTTCCTGAATTTAGAGCGTGAGGAGATTCGTTAGATATTGAGCAAAAACATGTAATATTTTAAACGTTCTTGTTGCATTTTTTAAACTAACATTATACCAGTACATGGGTATTAATGCAATGCAACTCATATTTTTTATTACGAATCGATTTCCCCAACGTTTCGGCCTAATTGCAATAGGCCGTGGTCACGGGATGACCCACAATTCGTAAAAAGAGGTTTGTGTTGCAAGAATAGTGTACAATACCCGTGTAGTGTATTATGTTTGTTAAAAAAACATAGTTTGCCTTCACAGCTATTGTTATTAATCCTCGCAATCTGATCAAACATGCCAAAATGATTACCAACGTAGATTTATATCATCTGGTATACTCACACTTGGATAAATATTTGAAAGTTTATAGATAAAAACAAAATTAAATAAAATATTTTAACAAGAGTATTAATAATATTTCCTGGCTCATTGACTAGGAACCGCATCATCATCATCTATACGGTCAATCCCGGTTGCGTTCAAAGCCATTGCTTTGGAGCCCTGGGTCCGCTTTCCTTGATTTGCTCCTCCACTTCGCGCGGTCTTGATTGACTAGGAACCGCAACCACAGACTAAATTTAGAGTTTATCTAAATTATTACTATGTATCTTATCTTTTTATCAAGAAACCGCTTTTGAAGTTATTTTTACTCTACAGTTTAATCAGACGTCTATAAAATTCATCATTAAACTAATCTTTATTAGATAAAAACATTTAATACTAATATTTAAGGTAAGCAATGAGTAGGAGTAGGTACACTTTAGTAAAACATTTTATACCTGCTTGCTTCTGCCTGTGACTACGTCTGCTTATGCAAAAATAAAAATTAAAAACCTGCCAAGTGCGAGTCGGACTCGCGCACCGAGGGAGTTTTTTTTTGCAAAATGAAATCCATAACATTACGAAATGTAAATTTCGGGTTATGATTTATGACGTATTAAAAAAAACTACTTACTAGATCTCGTTCAAACCAATTTTCGGTGGAAGTTTGCATGGCAATGTACATCATATATACATTTTTTGTTTTATCATTTAATTTTCTTATTTTAGAAGTTACGGGGGCGACACATTTTACCACTTTGGAAGTGTCTCTCGCGCAAACTATTCAGTTCAGAAAAAAATGAAATTAGAAACCTCAATACCATTTTTTTGATGAAAAAAATTATTTTTAGTTTCATTTCTAAGTATGGGGAACCCCCAAAACTTATTGATTTTTACTATTTTTGTGTGAAAATCTTAATGCGGTTCACAGAATACATCTACTTACCAAGTTTCAACAGTATAGTTCTTATAGATTCGGAAAAAAGTGGCTGTGACATACGGACGGACAGATAGACATGACGAATCCTTAAGGGTTCCGTTTTTTGGCTACGGAACCCTAAAAATCATCCTCTGGGATCACAAAATGAGATAAATATGTGATAAGCTACATCAAAATAAGTTTTCAAATTCCGTACAGCCGTTAAAGCGTTATTGAGTAACAAACATCCAAATTTTCATTTAATTTAGTATAAAATACAGGGTGACTGATAAGACGAGAGAAACGTTTTGATAGGATATTATATCAATTATTAAGGTAAACAGTTTTTGTTATAGGGCCAAAGTAGCAACATGATAAATAAAAACAGCCAAGTGCGAGTCGGACTCGCGCACGAAGGGCTCCGCACCATTATCTATACTACGTTAGTAACTATATTACATTTGTTAAAGTAAATAAACAACTAAATATTCCGTGAAAATTTCAAGCGTCCGTTGCCGTTATTAATATCGACCGGCAAAAAATCACGTTGTTTTTATGAGAGCCCTACTTAAATATTTATTTCTGTTTTTAGTATTTGTTGTTATGCGGCAACAGAAATACATGATCTGGGAAAATTACAACTGTCTAGCTATCATAGTTCATGAGATACAGCCTGGTGACAGACAGACGGACAGTGGAGCCTTAGTAACCATAAAAACGTACGGAACCCTAAAAAAAACTGTGCTCCATACCTGCCTAATATCATCAAGATAAATAACTATTTTGTGGAACGGTAAACTTTTTCTTCCGATTTCGATATTAGTGCCATAGTAAAAGTTTACTATAATAAATATTTTTATTCTGTAAATGTGATTTCCTCGTCTTACCATGCAGTTATTTGCAAGCTGCAGTGGCAGTGGGCGGGGCATATAGCACGTAGAACTGATGGCTCATGGGGCAGAAACATTCTAAAGTGAAGACCACGTAGTGGCAAGCGCAGCGTGGGTTCCACAAGGTGGACAGACGAACTGGTAAAGGTTGCAATATGCTGCTGGATGAAGGCCGATTCCAACCGGCCAATTTGGAAGTCATTTGGGAAGGCCTATGTTTAGCAGCAGACGTATTTTGGTTAAAATGATGATTAATGATAAATCGGCGTAAAAAAATTATAAACAAGTTACAGAAGAATAAAAAAATATTAATCAGGGTGTTCAATCTATTTATGCCATGTTTGAAAGCGAAAAGTTTTATGGTTTGAACTAAATAATGTTGTCATTATCATTATGGTATGCGTGAACCATCGAGTTTTAGCGATAGTTTGTAAGCAGTTATGTAAAGTTTGCGGTAATCACAGTAAATAACAAAGTATACACGTAGTTACGAAGTAATATTCAGTGTTTCGTGGTAAAGTTTTTCAGTTTTTGATACCTGGGGCCTATCGATTAAGATAGGTAGATAGATAAACACTTAATTGCATTAAGAACATTAAAGGTTGTATTTCAAACAAGACACAGTTATACATACGTATACAATCAGACGACCTCATCGCCAATTGAGCTCATAAAACATTACTTAGCTTTGTCTTTCTCTGTACAGAGTGTGACCTATAACAACAAAAATATATCATCATCGTCATCATCATTTCAGCCATAGGACGTCCACTGCTGAACATAGGCCTCCCCCATTGACTTCCAGATTGGCCGGTTGGAAGCGGCCTGCATCCAGCGTCTTCCTGCGACCCTTACCACGTCGTCTGACCACCTTGTAAGTGGACGTCCTACGCTGCGCTTGCCGGTACAAAAATATATACAATCGAACAAGTTGAATCTTGACAAGCATATAATACAATAAGGTGGTATTTCGCGTATGTATCCATATATATATGAATATGAAATACATATATAAATGAATCAAACTTTTAAATTTTTGTCATCTTTCAGTCAATGCTCAAACTGACAGCTAAGTATAATTGCCGTGTCCCTGTGTATAAACTGTGCCCTGTGTGCATTATGTATTTGGTATTTAAACTCTCCATAATTTAAAAAAAACGAACGAAAACGAAACAACAGTCTACCATTCGTAGATAGTTTGTTATTGAATAAGTATTCCCACGCTTACTTTTTCTCGGTAAACTATAAGAACGGCAGTTAATTCGAAATTTAAAATATAAATATAGTTTTATCTAAAAGTTATCTACTGCGTTGATAATAAAGCTCAAATTGCACGGGCCTTTTAGCCATATTGATACAGTTTCCTTGTAATTAAAAGTTACAAGGTTTAATCAACATCAAAAGTAGCTTAGTATCTGAATTTTCCAAAATAATCTAATTGCAAAACATAACACAATAGTCTTGACAAAATCATTACGCAAAAGTCAAATAAAGAAGTAAAGTTATTGTGACATTTAAAAGAGTCAGTACTTTTAAAAAAATGGTTTTTGATCTGCTACTTTTGATGCTGACTGTACAACATGCATTGTAGTGACGATAAAAAATAAAAAAATTGTCAATTCCAAGAGAATTATCGAGTAATTAGGTCAGGATTCAAATTGGTTAATTGTTCCATAAAGACACAATAAACTACTGAGTATAAACAACGCTGCTGTTTAGATCTAGCAGTAAGGTCCTTGGTAGGTAGAGACAGTTTTTTTAAATGAGACTGTAGTATGTTGTAATGACGATTAATTGCGTTACTAATTTATAATTACATGCTTAATATTGTAGATTTATTTATATTTTGATGTTGGTCCTGTTTACCGAAGTACCTATTTGAGCAGTTAAAGAATTCCAAAACATCGTAGATATTCCGACGATGACCTCTATAGCGTAACAGTTCATGTAGTTGTTAAAAAATAATGTATTCAACTACCAAAAAGATAAAGCGGGCTCGTCCGGGATTTGAACCCGGGACCTCTCGCACCCTAAGCGAAAATCATACCCCTAGACCAACGAGCCGGTTCTTACTGAAATTGTATTATGATATCGCTTCAGTCAAACTCCAGCTATTGATCGACAAGAACGGTTATCAAAATAAGAGCCGGTTTTTCAATAGTCAGATAACTTTTATATGACAAATAAGTTTGACATGTTGACAGTTTTCATATGGAAAATGTGTCAAAATGTCAATTTTATTCGTCAGATAAAAGTTATTGGCGTTTGAAAAATTGGCCCTTAATCCAATGACTTTCAGACACCTATTAATGATAGCCCACAACTTTTTTTATGAGTAATAAAATGTGTCAGATCAAATAGCATTAGTATCACAAGATCTGACACTACTCGATCCGAAACAATTTGTGTTGTTTGCTGCCCTGCTAATTTGGGTCGACTGCCAACTTACAGGTACCTGCTGGGTACGTACGTACAAACATAAATTATATTCCCTATTTAGAGCTTAAGGAATATAAGTTATGTTATTAGTTATGCAGATTTTTATGTATGATTTTTATAATATGGTTAAAAATCAGTTACCAAGATAATCGATACTTTAGCCCCGTTTCATTTTAGGGAATCAGCTGTAAAAGCTGGGGCTGCAGCGGAGTCGAAGCGACGCAAATAAGAGCCACTTGCATGTGACTATGTGTTTGCGCCATTTGGCGTTGAGATGTTTGAACCGTGGGGAGCGAGTGCAAAATTACTCTTTGGAAAAAATGTACTAAAATTAATTTCAATTTCGGAATATAAAAATGCTGGCTCGTTCCTTGCTCAAAGGCTTAGTATAGCCATTCAGCAAGGAAATGCTGCAAGCATTCTCGCCTCCTTGCAAAGACTGCTCGACTCTGACAGCGGTAATTTAAGTACACTTTTTTCTTTAAAGATCGCAAAAAAATAACGTAATCTGTAATTATAGCACTTGAAAAAAAAAGGCCGCCTCGGGTGGGACTCTAACCCACGACTCATAGCATGCCGGGCGATGCTTTTCCAACTAAGCCAACGTTTTATATTGTTATACAGGGTTATATTGTAAAGGGGTGCCAAATTTAAAAAATAAGATCTAGGTAACAATATAAAGAAGCGTCCTAATTGGTATTATTTTTAATAATCGTATGTTATGAAAAAAAAAAACTTTAAAATATTAGTCATTCTTTGGTGGCGTAGGTACGGCAAGCGAACAAATACCTTACGCAGTGCACAAATGGTGAATTTTTTTATGAATTAGTTAAATTATCAACGCTTCACGATTTTTAACAGCGGATAGGAATAATTAAATTTTTAAAAAAACACTCGATTAAGATACTGATTCTGAGCCACTCCAAAAAATTTGGCACCCCTTTGCAATGTAACCCTGTATATTGTATTCAGGGAACTATTCCAACATCCCCCAGACAATTAAAAAGCCGCTGTGAGTTGGTAGGAAATAAGTAAAAGCCCTGGGATCTTGCTCTATGAGGATTGTTGGTGAACAACTTTTAATGAGCTACCACGAACTGATTAAATACTTTGAATATGTAAACTGAAGTTGGCACACAAACTTTCGTTTACACAAGGTGTAACGTAGGTGTGGCCATATTTTAGGAAAAATGTTTTGTGACAAAGTTAATACAATTTAAAATATGGCTAAACCTTAACCTACATGTTGTATAGGTTTAAGGCTTCTTGTGATAAGACCGCCTGCATTGAGTAGCTCCAAACCTTTTTAGTTTGCAAATTTTTTATGGTGTGTATCAATAGTGTATCTATTTATACATCCAAACGGTGAATATCCATTGGGTAAGAGCCGAAAAGTTACTTAACCAGCTTAAAAACAAAAAAAAATGTATGGCACGAACATCAAAATCTTCCAAAAAAAAAGACTTTTCCCTATACTAAATGACACATCAGTTTTTTACGTTGGTTATGGTGAAGTGTATATTTTTGAGATTCCGATATTGATCATTATAGTAAAGTCTTCGCCAGGACAAAGTTTATTTGACCGCCAAAATCTGCAGCTCACGAAATAAAAAAGTAGTAAGTTAGTCTCTTATGAATCTAATTATGTCCGTCGTGCATCTGACGTTTGATACCCCAATCCTATAACAGACTTTCCTTACAACAAATAATACAGCAGAAAGGCATCTGAGATAGATTTATAAAACTTATTACACGAATGATGTCGAGATTTGGTGGCCATTTCCAACATTATATCGTATTAGGGCGGTTGCGTTATTCGATTTTAGCGACCTTGCCCGCTTCTCACGTACATTATCCAACCGGGGTCAAAAAACTTGCAAGATAATAATATTTTTGGCCACCATCTGATTTAGTAGTTCGCGGTCTAGTCTTCAAACCTCTATAGCCGAAAATGTATCCTATAATATATTCTGTGGCCAAGAGGCGAGCATACCTGACTTAGTGTCGCAATCTCTAAGGTCCCGGGTTCGATTTCCGATCGGCCAATGTAGATAAATAACTTTACTCTATGTCTCGGGTCTGGGTGTTTTGGTATTGTTGTTATTTCTGATTTCTGTAACACAAATGCTTTTGCTAGGATAATTTATATGATCGGACTAACTTACCTAGTGACGTCCGATCCTCAATTATGTGAAGTAATCTCGTCCTCATTGTGTACAATGTAGTACGCACTTTTTGCTACTGCACTGATTACAATCTTCAAAGTTAGGCGCGTGCATGAACGCGTCAATAAACTAAAAAATAAATAACCGGAACGTGCCCGCACCGTCACCTATCAATGTCATCTGTCACCTGTCAATGTCATTATTTCAAAGGATAAAACTGGACACAACTTTCAAAAAGAAGGGAAACTAAGTAGTATGTAGGTATTTATAGCATATAATCTTTTTTGTACTTTAAGGATTGATAAATACATACTAACTGGGTCGGGCTGGGGATAGGATGAGGACGAGATTACTTCACATAATTGAGGATCGGAAGTCACTAGGTAAGTTAGTCCGATCATATAAATTATGTTCCATAATCTCGTCCTCATTGTGTACAATGTAGATGTTCAAAGAGGAAAGTTGTGTCGACAAAGCAATATAAACATTTATTATGATCATTTATATGATTTGCTAAAGTCTTCGCACATGATAAAACTTTATTTTATTAACTATCTATTGGTAGATGCTTAATTCAAGTTTTATCTAACAAGGATATAGTTGTTTGATTAATTCATTGGAATTAATCAACCAACCCTGTATATCGATACAATCCTGTATGATGATACACCTTGTGTGATGATACACCCTGTATGATGATACACCCTGTATGATAATACAACCCTGTATGATGATATAACCCCGTATGCTAATACAACCATGTATATTGATACAGTCCCATCCCATTTGATGACACAAACCTGTACCTATTTTATACCATACAGGTGGGCCAAAAAATGTGTAGGAATTCTATAAAATCGAAAATAGCAAATTTTACTTTAATTGCAATACTCTTTTATTTTTGTTAAAGCTGTAAGTCTTTAAGAATTTATAGATTTGCTGGGACTGAGACTGATAATCCACCTGTTGTACACTTTTAAGTTTGTGGAATAAAGTTTTAAATAAATACCCCGCGCTATTAAGTAGGTATATTCTTTACGAATAAACTAGAGATCACGCAAACGAAATCGCGGGGCAACAGCTAGTTTAATAAGTTGTCATGGAAATGGAGCCAATGCTTTGAACTATTAATATCCGTCTCATTTATCGAGTAGTATGTAGTACATACTTAGTATATGGTTACCTAACAAGGTAAATTTATCGACGTGCAAGTAGGTAGTTAAGCTAGTATTTCTTCTGAAAAGACTTATTTTATTTTATATAATAAGAAAATCTAGTAACCTTTTAAGTTATCATTGTCTGTAATACAATTTTTTATGCAAATAAATTAGTCTTAGGTATTCTTAATAACTCCTGTTCAAGGTGTAGTTCCAAAGTAAAGAAAACTAAAATAAATAATATGGATGTTTACTATCGCAAATATTTCATTAATTATATGTTATAAATAAGGAAATTATATACAAATACTACTAGTATTGTTCCAGTAGGGATCCTATTTCGTTGACAATAGTTTCAACATTATTTTACTGAGAAAGATTGATTTTTACTCATCTTCTTAGAAAACCGTTATATGTGTTACACTTGTATGGCTGGAAATCAGTATGAGACTTCCTGCACTTTATGTGTGGATCCCTGGTAGGGGATATTAATAAGTTAATGAAACAGTCTGAATACTTATTTATAAAAAGATTCAATGACTGGTCAATTCTTGTAAGCTAATAAAAAATAATAATTAAATAAGTAATAATTTACCAATACATCACATCGGATAAGATAGAAAGTTTACTCCGGCTCAAAATACTTGTAGCAGCCTTACAGCCTTAGTCCAATAACAAGGTAAGGCAACATTTATTGCCTGAATTGCCTTAATTATTGCCACTGATCAATGCCTCTATCGTCTCATCCATTATTTTTTTTTATTTTTTATTTTTTTTTCAATTAAGTTAAGT
The DNA here is from genome assembly GCA_963576865.1 of Anania hortulata. Taxonomy (NCBI): domain Eukaryota; kingdom Metazoa; phylum Arthropoda; class Insecta; order Lepidoptera; family Crambidae; genus Anania; species Anania hortulata. Next base: position 9,784,658 of record OY756400.1, read on the forward strand.
TCGAAATTTTCTGTCATTATTTATCATCTCCATTTTTGCTTTACATGGTAATTTAATATCTAATAAAATTATTTATACATAGACTTACATAGGTACTTGACAATCTTCAATTATAATTGTAAGATTCATGCCTTAATTTAAATAATAATTTTAAGTCAGTAGTATATTTTTTATGAAGTTTATAGTTTCATGGATACAATTTTAATTTTTTAATTATTTTTTAATAAATCATATTTTATTATAATCATCTATTTAAATATGAACCTTTGTTATCCACCTGGGATAATTCAGTTTATTTACTATCTTTAGTATCTTGATAATTTAATGATTGGATGATTATTTATCTTTGTCTTAAATTTTTGGTATCAAACATTTTCACAAATAATAAAATGTCTAGAAATATATTGTTTATAACAAAAATATATTAAAAATATATTTAGGTCAGATTTGAAAATTCAAGTTATCATTGGAACTTTGTGTCTAGTTTTGAATTTCTCTTACTTTTCCAAAGGTAGCAGGTACCTACTTAAAAATTAAAATAATTGGTTTTCGACCTTATGACAAGTACATAAGGATCAATTATGGTGCGACATTTTTGCCTGTAAATAAAGCTGCATAAATCTTTCCATGGGTTTTTACTGACTGAAAATATTGGAATATATCATACAGTTACAGTTAAAAAAGTTTTTAATTATGGTAATTTTTATCTTGTTGATAACAAGGAGAATTATTTTCCATTTCTGTAACAGTGATCTTCACTCACATTATTTGTAAGTAACACTCATCTTGAGTGTGTCTTTATTTCACTTGATGAAGACTAGAAATAATCTAACTAGCCATGGCGATCAGCTAGAATAATAACCTTAAGTCAGTAACAGTGTTTAATTTTAATTGCTTTCATAGATTATTATAGAATCTTGAGAATTAAGCTTGATACTATGAGAATTTAAGGTTTACCCGGTTGTAACCAGATCTAATATTATAAGTTACACAAATGGGATACCATATCAGTTGTATAGGAACATACAAATATGCACCAGCCAACATCAATTTGTCATGGTCTCCAAACAGGGAGTCAACTTCCCTGTATTATGAGGTACAAGACAATGTATCTCGCCAGGGTCATTCGACCAGAGTATCGAACCTGGGACCTTTTACGTTAAGGCACTTCACGAATCAAGTGGACTAATGATCTTTAAGTCACAGATATCAATTAGCAATGTCAAGTAATGTTTATTTATTTATTTAAGCTTTTTAGTAAAATATAAGAGAAAAAAAAAAAAAAAAACTTAATATGGTCATAACTACATGAACTATTGGAGTAAACAGATTGTTTTCTATGGTATGCTTTATAAAGTCTTGCCCTCTTGGGCCAACATCAAGAAGTATCTCAATTACTTGTGGTAAAAAACTTGTGGAAATCCACACCGAGATAAACTATAATTTGTAAAAGCGCTATTTATCATTGACTTGTATGTATATAAATGGGGCAGAATAAGACAAGCAGATCTGAGACCAACAGATTGTCTTGGTACCATTAATGGTTGCCAAAGGCCCAATTTGATAGTAACAACTGATGAAATTATTAAAGACTTAAAATCTTTATAAACAGACTGAAATTGTCTAGGTAAGTATATGACTTGTTTACACAAGACTCAGAATTCCTTAAGCCTTCAATATCAGCAGGCAAAGGAGCTTCTTTCATAGCCTCCTTAGAGTCAAAGTGTTAAGTTGAAAAAATTACTAAGACGGAGGGCATTACCTCATGGTCTCGGTACCCATATTCTCCCTCCTCTCTTTTTTTCTTCAGTGGCATTCGAAGATATGTATCGTCTTGATACTTTTGTGTTCGACTATATTTTCAACTTCAATTAATGAAGTCGGTCTCTGGTCAACCTTATAAGATTTGCAGACCCGCAATATTATAACAAAAATTTTACAGCCACAGGCTAACCCCTCGTGAAAGCAAGTGGAAGTGTTATAATTCTGCTGCGAGACAGAAAAGAGGAATAATTGTTCTCTCGGTACATATGATGCGCTAGAAGAATTTTATAATATTAATAACTTACCTTATGCTATTACAGATCCTTTGTAGTATATTTCTGGTGGAACATTGTATCGGTCTCATGGTCAACTCTTCATGAAGACTAGAGCCATAATGTTACGTCTCAGGAGGAATCCCTCGAGGAGACGCTTCAGACTGAACAAAAACCCACTGGCCACTCCATCGTAAAGGCCAGTGCTTCTGTACAGAGCAGTTTCTGTGGAGTCATTCGGAGACATGACAGACAACTAGAATGAACATATTGATCACCAACGGCCAACCTCCCGTGAAGGCTCCGATGTCATTCATTCTGAGACATGAGAGACAACTAGAATGAACTTAATGATCACCACGGTCAACCTCCCGTGAAAGCTCCGATGTCATTCATTCTGTCTCGTTTGCGGGCTGAAGAATAACGCAACTCTGTCACACACACTCCTTGTTTTCATGATTAATTTCTGGCTGATTATGTTGTTGGAGTGGAGGCCACGTCTCGGCGAACGTAGTGTAGGACGCTTCTCAACTCGATGGGCCGACGAACTCGGGAATATGGCTAGATACATTTGTATCAAAGCAGGAGATCGTACTCCTTAGCGCTCTTTGCGTCCTTCCCGTACGTCCAGCAGTGGGCTGTAATAGGCTAAGATGATGGTGATGGTGATGATATTATAAATATAATAACACTAAAATTAGTGTGCTGTGGTGGTGATAGAAATCGTAGTAATCGTAATAATTGAGCCGAGGTATCGGTCCAACAATTTCACAAATTCAACTGCCAAGTTTTGTTTTCCAGCCACCATACTTTTACACAAACATCACCGTATTTTCTTCTTGGTTTTTTGCATTTGTATGTAAGCTGTAAATCACTAATTAGTTTAAAAACTAATTTATTCTAAATATTTATGTCTTCAGTGCTGTGTACAAAAAAGTACAATGACATTGACAGGTGACAGATGACATTGATAGGTGACGGTGCGGGCACGTTCCGGTTATTTATTTTTTAGTTTATTGACGCGTTCATGCACGCGCCTAACTTTGAAGATTGTAATCAGTGCAGTAGCAAAAAGTGCGTACTACATTGTACACAATGAGGACGAGATTATGGAACATAATATCAGATCAGAGCAATGTATCTATGTGATGTTGTCCAATATTTTTGTTTGTTTATTTAAAGCCAGGCGGTTGCGGGTTCAAATATTTGTGTAATGAGCACTTGTGTTCGTAGCTAAGTCATAAGATATTTATAAATGTAAGTAAAAAAAAATATCTGTTCAATTGTTACCATAGTACGAGCTTTGCTTAGTTTGGGACTAGAAAATTTGTGTAATTGTTAAAAAAACTTGTTTCTAATAGACCATTCATATGTAATATTATTTTTGGTTATTTAATCCTGCATAGTTTTCTGCACATTTTAACATACAGACTCCTACAAATGTCAATGAAAATCATTAACTATTACTGTCATCAATATATTGTGTGCGTAGAATTACTTCTAACAACTTGTAAAATACGGCTCAAGTAAACACAATTACAAGTTGATTGAAAAACTTGCCGTCTTCACTCTTACTTACCCTCATTAAGGCTCTTTCTTTGTTAATTATTCATTGCTGATGCTATTTGAAATTCAGAATAGATTTGTGCTTCCAATTTTGCTATGTCTTGCGCTTAATTTATTTTTAATCGAGTAAAACAATTTGGGTTCTATTTTCTTCCGTTAAGAAAACCATTAAGAAGTCATTAAACCAAACCACTTTCCTTTTTTTAACTGATGATTAACTACATAATGGTCAAATAAATCATTTTCTAGAATAAATGCCAAAACGTCGAAAACCAATCGTCCGAGTTCTATAGTATATTGAGCCTTGTTTAAGCATGCATATGTTAAAGCCAGGAGTTAGTCAACAAAAAATCAGCCATTTGATTGAATGACTGCTTGTTCATTATCTGCTGGCATTCAACTAAATCAAATAACTAAACGATATCCAGTCAAGTTGCACTGTAACGTATGACAAGGAGGCAGAATATAGCACAGTATAATTTTTTTGCTGTCTCGGTGGTTGGTTGGTTTTGGTGGTGCACTGACAACAAATAAACCATATTAGTATCAGAGGCCAGAGGCCCAATTCCCGTAATTTGACAATAGCCGCAATCCGGTGTCGATCCGCTTCTAGTTACTATCACAAACGGTATTCTCGTAAACCCAAAAAATTCAATTGCAGTTCGTAATGCCATTAAAAATGGAGAAACCAAAATTAGATTTTTTTTGCTCTATTCAATCAATCAATCATTTATTTGCGTCAAATATGGTACTCGTGTACAAGGTGTCAAATTACAATAAAAGAATTATATTTTATATTTTCAGTCGTGTTGGGATAGTTTTGATAATTTTACGTCAAATTAAAAGTTTACGAGAATACCGTTTGTGATCGATGTTACTGGGAGCGGATCGACACCGGTTTGCGACTATTGTCAAATTACGAGAATTGGGCCTCTCGTCATTTTATGATTGAGCTAAATAAAAAATGAAGGACCAGGCAACACACTAATGGCTATTTCACATTCGTCAAGTAGCTCTTAATTGCCGATTAAAATATAATGCGATTGATTATTAAATACCATAAATATTAGGTATAAATATTAAATAAGTATAAATATTAGGAAAATAGATAATGACATTCTTGATTTAGCGTATTCTACTTTAATCGCCAGGTAATTTTGAATTGACGATCGAGAAATTAGCCCTTTTGTCATAGTTTCAAAGTAAGGAATTATTATCCTTGTGTAACGTGGAACCAGACAATGTAATTACAGGGACATATCTCAGGACACTCAGACTCGAGACAATTTAGAATAAATCGTTTTCTGAATTGACCCGAAGCGGGTGTCGAATCCGACACCTTTGCTTATCTTGAATTATCGCGCCAATACACCAAAAGGGTCATATATGTCTATTCTTGTTTATTATTTCTTCTTCCATTTTCATTTATATTTTGAGAGAAATTCCTAATAGGTGCTATGGTATAGAAATATGATTGTATTTTGATTGTTGAAGGTTTTCAAATCATATCAGTTCATCAAAGCCATAAATTTTCCCCATACAAGTATTTGCATGTAAGAAATATGGCAGAAACCGGTTCTAATATTCCATATATTTGCCCTTGAAGGATTCAAGAGAAGGCGCTATGTTAAGAACCGAGAATGGATTTTATAATGAAATGGTACTTTGCCTATTTTAATTTAAATGCAAATTTTAATAATTTTGCTGCAGGAGAAAGCCTTTTCTTTCCCCTTTCTGCGGATGTGTAAAGAGCACTTGAAATTAAAATAAAAAATATGTTGTTATGCAAAATAATTTACGAAAAATAAACGAATATTAAACAATAAATACGTATTAAGATAAATGTTTTTTATATTTTTGGTGAGTAGACTCGATTATGAGTAAGCTTTTGAGCACGAGTGTGAAGTGCACTGCACAATATCAACTGCAGCTAACTAACTTCATTAATTTTGACGAACATCAACACAGGTGTGCAGATTACTGAACTTCTGTAATTACATAGTTCGCAAACTAACACATGACTTACTTAATCTTTTGTATTTCACTAAAATATGACCTAGTCCAAGAGACGTACCTATTTTTGATGTGGAAAATCTACGAAAACAATATAAATGGATATCAGTGTTTGTCATCAAATTATAATTTTTAACTATTTTCGTTAAACGCAGAAAAAACAAACCATAATTTTTTGATGTCTTAATAAAAGAAGAACTCATTGATTTTATAACCAGCAATGAACTGCACAGGATGGAATATAAATTAAAAGTTACTACGAGTGTGTCAATGTCATAATCTATAAAATCTGTGTCAAAAAACTTCCAATGTCATTCTTTCGCAGTTTCTACCAGTATACATCCTAATAAGAGTGGGTGAGAACTATTCGTTGCAGAATTTATGGAATTAACTTTTAAAAATCGGTTATTTCAGGAACGAAATTGCAATATAAGATTACTGCAATTTCGTATGCGAATTTGAATTCGAATTTTTCAAATATATAGCTCATGGGTGTAAAGGTGCACTTTCAGAAAGCTTAAAACTTTGGCACACATTCAAACATGGTTATTAGTCTCTTGAAAAGCTTACATGAGCTGTTTTACACGTAAGGTTATTTATTGTTATAGCGTATAGAAGCGAGTTAAAACGACTTTATGGAAATTTTGATCGTTTAGAACGTAAAAGAATCACATCATGGCTATGAGTTTTATGAAAATGGCTGAATAAGCGATATTTCGTGACTATTTTACCTCCAAGCAGGTTCGTAATAAAAATGAAACTTATAAGTAGTTACCCGATATAGTCATCTCATCCAAAATTATAATTCTCAAAAATGTCTGAAGAATTTTGCGAAATACACAGCCATACCTTAGACCTAACCTAGAACTCTAAAGAGTACCTACCTTTGTTATTGCATCTACCTATTAACAAAACAAAAAATATTTGGGTTGAAATAACTCTATTTTTAGAACTCCTTGTAGGTGCTTAAATAGGATTCTCAAAAATAGAGTTATTTGGTTTGTTATTTGAGCTTTATAAGGTCGTTTATTATTTTAGCGTATTATTTTATTTTTATTTAATAACTTTATCCGCAAAAGACACTTTATTTGATAAACCCATTAAACTTAGATGAAATAGCGGGAAATTAAAGATTCATGAAATATTTATTTCTTAATTAAATTAAATTTTAATGCCACATAAAAAGAGCGTACTTAAAGCGAACTTAATACCACGAGGCAAATGGTGCTAGTTACTCTTAGGTTTAATACAAATAAAATCGTTGGGCGGTGATTTACTAACTATAGTTATGTATTAACCATGCGAACGAAGTCCGGGGTGTTGCCCGCGACTGTTTATTTCAGTTTCAAATAAATGGTTATCCAATATTAACTACCTTAATATCTAATAACATATAATAATTAAAAATCTGTGAATAGTGTATCTGTAAACAAATTTTATAAATATACCTCTAACTTCTACTTACAAACTGAAAAAATATTCTTCTACTATTTCACGTTATAAACCAAAAAAATAGTCGTTGTACAAATCGTTTTAATATCTTTCCTCGTTTCAGTGCCCTTGTTAATTATTCTAAAAAACGGGGAAAGCGCCTGAAGGTTAGTGTTGCCATAAAGGAAACGAGTTTTCGCAATAAATCTGCCCTAACACTTGATTACGCGGTTGTACTTCACGCGGCTCGTTTTAAGTGTACACTCATGTACAGAAGTTGTTCCGTAATTAGCTTTAGTATTTTCATGCCTCATGGCTGTCCCAGAATAGGTATGATATTCGTAATTGCGGTTACGACCTTTCCATGAAGAAAACAAGGTAACTTTGTGAATACCAAGCACTTTTGTAGTAATAGGTCTGCCACGTATTTTTCATAGCCTACGTGGTTTCTTTCACTATCTTAAAACGAAGCATCCTCATCTCTTTATACATACAAGTGAGATGTCATTTTCTATTTTATCTAATGTTAAACTAAAAAAGACAAAAGTGTCGGTAGACTACAAAACAATGATTTAAATTTTATTGCCAGATGATCAAGCTGTTAATATATATATGAGTAGGTACTTTTAGTTTTCAAGAAAATGCAAGGTACCTTAAATATCTTAGTTCGTAACAATACTATACTAAAACAACAACATGTTTCACCTTTTTTAAACTGTGTAAGTGATTGAAGCTGTCAAAACGTTTCAGCTTTATTACAACAGAATGACTGGCACGTACAATCACGCATAAAAAGGTTTATGTATTATTTCGTTTGGGATTTTTAAAAAATGTTTAATCTCTCGAGATTTCAAGTAATCGTTTTATAGACCGACTGGGATAGATATCAAAGCATCGTTTAATAGTGTTTTCCTCATCTTAAAATAAAGCCCGCCACGGTTTTCCTGGTAAAATTAGGAAGGTGAAGTTAATGAAGGAAAATCAACTTAATTCGAGCAAAGTAAAGATGTTTTTCTTTCGTAAATAAATTTATATTTTGTTCCTTTATACTGGACTGCCAACAATTTACTCTGGACGTTTGGTGGTTATTTTAAAAAGATTTTTTTTTCTTGTCAATAATATTACAAACAAAAAACAAGAAATTAACAAGTCTGTCTTTAATATTCTGAGACCAGGGGCCTGACCTTATAGGCTTAAAATTACCGAAGCAGTCTTGTTTACATGTAAAAATCTATAAATAAAAACAAAACAAGGTTGTAGTAATACAAAAAATAGAGATAGGTCCTCAAATAAAAAAAATATGAACAAAATTTCTCCAACTAGACTGCATAAATCAAAGTTAGGTGTCAATTAAATTGGAATCCGTCCAATAGTGCATTCGATAGCACCTCATTTTCATCCATCAGTTACTTAAAAGTAGGTAAATAAAAAATACATTTCAATTATTCCGAGCGTTGAAAAAGTAGATGTCAAGTGCGAAAGCAATTTAACAATTTTTATTTGCGCTCTCTACGATCTCTTGCTCTGTTTAATTTGCCATCGATACTTGGCTGAAACGTTTAAGAGCGTAGACGAAATAAAAATGCAGAGATGGAAAAGAATATTCCGTTTTATGCGTCAAAAAGCTGGAATCAACGATTTGTAATCGCGGAAGATTACGTGATGCCATGTCAATTATTAGCTCGTCCTTTTTTTTTGACTCGTTGTATTTTACGGTCAGACCTTTTACCCTCAGACCGGTTCCGTACCCTCAGAGCGCCAACCGGAACCTATTTAATAAGCATACGCTCTCTCCGGCTGTCCGTCCATACGTATGGACGTCAGTCAGCGTGCTACCTTAAGAAGTTGTAGCTTTTGAGCTTAACATAATAGTTGTCCGGTCTAATTTTACATAATAACAGTTAGAGAAAGTTTAGGGAGAGATCCATTCGAAAAATATGATTGATCGATCAATGTATTTTTGCTTTCTGTCCTTTCTCTAGCGTAATACTGTTTGTATTGTTAATTACAAGTCATCCTTAGTAGGATTATAGCTGATACCTTAAAGTAACAGCAAATGATATAAACCGGTAAAGTGTGTTAAGTAACAAAATAAAAAAGGTGCTTATATTACCACATTTTACTGTTAGCCTGTATAATCTATGTGCTCCAGTTCGTAAAGTTCATCTATTCTTACTTTTATAAAATTTCTAATACCTATATGAAGTGTCTGTCCCAGAATTACTCTAGAAGTGATATTTCACTAGGTCGTGTTGGCAGGTGGGGCCCGATCGTAAATCCCCAACTTTCAGCTTTATTTAAAATCGGATTAAATACGGTATCCGCGTCTGCAGGTATTGCCAATTTTTATTTATCATCGCTTGGATAATTTAATTGCTTAAATTGTTTATTGCTTAGGAACTCGTGATGAATAGCCTTTAGCTGCGATTGTCGAAAGTTTTAATTGGAATTCATGCAGTTATTCCTCATTAGGAAAGTTAAATGTGTATTTACAATGTCGAAGTTTTATATTTCCGACTTTTTATAACAAAAAATATTACGCAATTTTACTTCGGAGTCATTATACAAATTTTGCTTTTTTAGGGTTCCGTTCGTCTATCTGTTTGTCTGTCTCTGCGCGGTTTATCTAAGAGACTCTTAGTAGCCGTAATTTCGCACAGGTTTACATATTAATCACGCTGACAAAGTGGTAGAATAATATCGGAAAAAAAAAAGTAAATCCCCTTCTTGTACTGTGGTGATGTTTTTTTCTCTCGTCTAACCAATGGCGTGGGGTGTTGTTAGATAGGTCGTTTACAAATATTATAGGTGTGTGTACACGTTTTTTCGATCCAGGAATCCGTTTACGTAATATTGGGCTTTAAAGTGCAATTTTCTGTTAGAGTGTGGTGTGCCATTTCTATTGTGCCATTTCTATTGTGCCATTCTGCCAAATTTAGTTGCTCTGAGAAATGTGTAAAATTCAACGAAGATATAAGAAAAACTATCGCAGTTACGTACGCTTTATATTTTAAAGAGGTAACTTAAAATGTACTTAAATAAGAAAATTTGTTAAATTTGATAATTATGTGTAACGTGTAGAAAATATTGCATATTGTGACCTGCAATTTTAGAACCCAACTTGCACATGGCTTGAAACTTGAAACACACTTTTTTGTATTTTTTGGAACACGACTAGACATAAAATGGCTTGGTGAGGTTGGAATTCATAAAATTCTTTACAATTGATCCCGAGGGCGAAATTAATGAAGAAACCATTACAAAAAAATTTCGAGCCGGAATTTTAAGATTATATAATAAATTATTTGATGCTGAGCGCAATCATAAAATGCCTATTTTATCTTATTTTGCTTAGCCGAAGGGTTCAATAAACCTAGTTTTCATGTAAAAAAACAAGTACAACCCTATAACCACACATTATTCCAAACACAAGCCTGCTACGCTCAACGCTCAACTCGGAAACTCTCATAATACACCCCTAACTATTACACGGAATTCCCGGAGTTGCCCCCATAAGTGTTCCATTATAACTGTTCCCACATTAAGGTGGCATGTGTTCCACGCAAATTGATTCCGACCTTGAAACAAAGTTGACACTCTGTTCCAATCTTGTTGGAGTTTAGCCTTTAAGATATCCCTAATTTTGGTTAATTATTTGGGGAAATTGAGTGGAGGCAGGCTTGTGGTAAGAGCTCATATTTTGATTAATTGTACAAAGTGTAATTCAACTATCTCTAAGATAGCTTGTGTTGATGACAATATAGTATTAATCAAGCAGAAAGTTTGATTAGAGGACAATTTTTTTAGACTATGAAGAAAGTTTTAGTAGATAGGAGTTCTTGTTAAGTGTATAAGAATTAACTCAAAATAAATTACGTTACATATTTTTAGAAATATTTTAAGATAGCTGACAGTTAATGACGTTGATGACAATATAGTATTAATTAAGCAGAAAGTTTGGTCAGATGACAAGTTTCTTAGACTACAAAGAAAGTTTTAGTAGATAGGAGATCTTGTCAAGTATATTAGAATTAACTCAGAATAAATTACATTACATATTTTCTGAAATATATTAGAAAATATAGGTGCATATAAAGTTAACAAGAAACCTCATTAACCTAATCTTACTTGTAATTAACGCTGTACTACAGCAGTAGGTATTTAATAAAGAAAATTTATTGATGCTTAGCATGTTTTAACTTTAATTTAAAATTTCAACCGTTGTATATAAAACTCGTTTTGTCTTAAGAGTAACTTTACACCAAAGTTAATCTTTGAATCATAAAATTTGAAATTGACGTGACGTGAAAGTGACGTACAGCCAACGGCAGGTCAACCTACCAAAAAAGTTAAAGGTCATTGAACCGCTTTTCAACTTCAAATCCGAAATGTAGAGATCAAAATCAATTGAGAAAATTTGACGTTTTGTGGTAGGTTGACCAGCTGTTGTCTGTACATTAAACATTGGTTGGCTATCTTTAGTCATGGTTAAAATCTAGTCTATATTTTTAATAACATTAAGAAGGTAGGGAGTAAATGTTGAAAATTATCAAAGTTTTTATAATAAAACAGGGACAGAAACTGTTTATTATAATAAAAAGTTTATATCACTACATTACTGTAATCAGCTTGATATTGATCGGCGTTAGGCCATTCAAATAATTAAAGTTCGAAAGTTGTTGTTTGCTCAACTTAGTTGTACTGTGTAGTGGGACACAAGCGTTTTTACACACACATGTGTACCTACTGTGTCACTACAAGGTTACTCACACCTAAAAATAGGTTTTATTTTTAACGCAACACGGATATCCTGATTTCAATTCTTAGTATGATGTTGTCTAACGTAATTTTAGGACGATGTCATACCCTCATGAAATCTAAAATAAAATGCGATGCCAAATATGGAACCCCAAAAATAGCGTACAGATAAATCAGCCCATTTCCCGCTTAAGTCGACAGCCGCCGTAATTCTGTTTTGGCATCGTTTCAAACTTTGTTGACAAAGTTCTTCGATTTATTTATCAAAGTAAGACGGTTGTCCGATATGTATCCGACCTAAAGTACGATTTTTTGTGCTCAACAAAAATTCTTACACTTCAAGCATCAGTCGACACTGTTGGAAGTTGTGCTTTAATTGTGTTTAAAATGTGGTTATTAATTATTGTTGCTTATGCAATCTTGCTTCCAATGTGTTTGAGTATGGATTTCCATACTTTGTCTGTTTTGTTTCTGTCGAAATAGTTTTACTTAGTAACCTAGATACTGACAATAATCTTGAAATTTGATAAGGATAAAAACAAAAATAGTTAAAAGGCTTATGCTTTCCCGTGTATGTCAAACTGACAATTATTTATTAGGAAGTCATTCTGAAGCTGTAGTTCGGATATTTTTCGGACAAAGCATTTATTTATGGATATGCTCATTGAAATAGCCGTGACAATGCTAATACTCATTTGATTGTTAGTCGTTTTCGTGTAAGTAAATAGAATTGGAATCTGGTCCGTAATAGGAATCATTTGGAATCGGAAATTTATTAAGAATATATTTGAATGAAGCTCAGTAAAAACCTATTCAGAGCTAAATAATTGGTGAAATTGTTGGATCTGTTTATTTATTTATCTTAGTGTGTTTGCGAGGATTTAGAGGAGTATGAAATCAAAATAATCAGCACGTCTGAACAGAATGATTCCATTAGTCTAACACTTCCTCCATTGCTGAAGATTCTAATACATCGGTTGTTTATCAAGCTACCGAATAAACACCATTCATCAATATAAACTTAACCCATTTTGCTAAGTAAGCACAGCGTATAGCTATGCAAGCAATGACAAGATCCAAGTTCAATCAAAGTTGCAAATCTTAGAGCAATCACTGTATTGCTTTGCAAATAGCAATATGTGCTAGCGAGAGTAAACCGATTCTAACATCTCAATTTATACTTCTTTTAAATTGATTTAAAAGTAAGTCTACTTAACCATTATTAGACAAAAAAACACTTGATTTTGATGTTGGTGCCATAAAAATAGTTGGTTGTATACAGGGTTAAATTGCAAGGTAGTGCCAAATTTGAAAAAATAAGGTCTAACGAATAATATTAAAATACTAATTTATCGTAATTAATTTCAGTCATAGTATCTCTGGAGTAAAATATACTTAAAAATTTCGCGAAAAAACAGAAAATGCGAGATGCGCCGTCATTCATCAGAGATCACCGGCATACGCCGACGCCGCTCCAACAAGAACCTTATGCAGTGCACATACGGTTCAATTTAATCGAGTAATCGTAAATTTTCTACGTATTCTATTTTTCAAATTCAGAATGAAATAACTAAAATACATTATAGATTATATTGCTTATTTTAAACAGTCATAGAACCAAAGAATATACTTATTCTTAAAATAACAAGGTGAAGGTTGAGTTACATGCAAAAACAAGCCCAAGCCTAAACTAAAGGTTTAGACGTTTAATGTAGCACATTTGCAAATAACACGATATTTTTTTAAATAAAATTATTAATTCCGCCACCTCGATTGACGGATTTTTTTTACTTATCAACTTCAAGTAACTAAATCTTTTATTTCCAATCATTATAATTGCTGAAAAAGACGTTAGAATATCAGACATATAGTTTTGTCGACTTTTAATGTACAAGAATAAAGATTTTTTAACACAATAACTGTAAAAAATATATAGGTTCAACTTATGATTTTTTTCGACAAATGGCGCTAGTTTACTACGGATTTTTGTTTTAAATTAAGCATATTTAAATCAAAAGTTTGTTTTACAATACCATTAATCTTTATTTATTTGAAATATGCAATTTTATCGACAATCCAATCAGGTAAAAATGCTTTAACAACTCAAAATCCTAAATTTTAGATGCACAACCGCTTACTCCATAGTAACGGCGCGCTTTGTGACCACAAATTGTCAAAAAGAAAACACAACTTACATTAAATGAATAATTGTATCTCACATCGAGAGATAAAACATGGGTTCAATTCTGTTGAGGTCAGTGTTTAGCTAATACGATTACCTACGCAAGACTAGGAGAAAGTATATTGACCCAGTGAGCGACGGTGTCGACTGTGTGTAAACGACGATTGAGATTAGGTTATTGATACAACTGGTGCGGTGTTTAAATCGTTCCTTTTTTCAATTTTTTTTTTATATCATGCTGTTAAATAAAAAATATTGACTATATGTTATAATGTTTTAAAAAATTAGTTAAGTTTTAGTTTTCTATATCTATTTATATATAAAAAACAAAGTCGGGTTAGTGACACCATTTAAAAATCGAGAACGGCTGGACCGATTTTTATTATCTTTGATTTGTTGAATTTGTCTCCTCCCCGAATAGCAGAATAACAATAAAAAAGACGAAAAATTTTACAAAAAAAAAAAGAAAGGGGCGGTACGAAGTTCACCGGGACAGCTAGTTATTAATATTTAACACTTTTTGTTTATTATTATTACTATTTCTATTATTACTTTTTGTATTAAGGGGTGAGGAGGCAGGGTTGGGGGGAAGGGTTGAGGGAACAGGAAAAAATAGAGTTCCCCTTCACAACCCGTAAATGGCTGATTAAGTGTTAAAGGCATTTTACCTTTAAGTTTTTTCTTTTATAACACTTGTTTTCAGTGCCATAGTCCTAGATAAATTCTTTTTCTATTGCATCCCCAACTTTACCCAAATCGCAGTCCACGCCGGGCTTAACTGGGTCAGTACGCACTGCTCTGAGTAAACAAGCCCAGTACGTGCAGACCCGGGCCATCCTGTGGGAGAGGCGTTAAGCAACCCTTTGTTTGTCATGGGAGCTGTATTGTTTTGTGGAACGATCAATGAATTAATCGTATGTCGTACTGTCCTCGGGGAAAATTGTGCTGATAGCCATAAGGCGAGCGTTTATGAAATCTGGGGATACAAATTTTAATGCGTTTTATTTAAAAACAAAATACTATCGAATGCTAGAATTAAATAAATGTTTTTATTTAATCTATCCACCTACAATTGCGTTTACATCAGATTGTTATAGGTTGAAACTAGTGTTTTTTTATATTTTTTTCAGGAACACTATATACTGTTTTTAGAGTAGAAATAGGTAAGCTAAAACGTTAATAGTTATTATACAAATCTTACGTTTACGAAAGTAAAAATACGGCCAAACAAACGTAACTGTAATAACACTAATAATTAATTAAATATAGGGCCCCATCCCGGCACTTAAACACGCCCAAAAATATGCTTTGCCTTTTCACAATGGTAGAGACTACATATTCGCTGGTAATGAGAAGAAGCTACGCAAAAAACTAATTATTTCAGGAAACTCTGTTATAAAGTATAAATCTGTTATAAAAAATAAACACTGAACTTATAAATAGTACAAGCAATAAAACAAAAGAAATCTTTTAAAAATTGTTTCATTTGTAACCGCTTGGAGCCACTTTGCTTGTCTAATTCATTAATGAATGATCCGATAGTTTGAGCTGAGCCTGACACCAAGCAAAGGTCCTACATGCGTGACTTAAGCCTAAAAAAATCGCATTGCTGTCATTAGCCTAATAAAAAATACTATACAAATATTTACAAAGTGTAACAACACTTCAACGCTCTAACGCAGTATCTTCCTCACAAACCACAATTTTAAAACGTCTGCAACAAACCTAGCCTAATATAATTGTTTCAAAGAATCCTGAGGCAGATACAAAGGCAACGGCAGAAACACGTTCGAGTGTGTGATGTATGGACCTAAGCCACTCCACTGGAGTATTATAAGGAAGCCCACGACCCACATCAGGCGATTCAGAAAAACAACCATTTATAAAACAAAATTTGACGCAACTGCCGAGCTTATTCTCTGTAGCATAAAGGCTAAAATGATGTGTAAAATCAGAAGCTGGTAGTGTAGTGTAGGACTTGAGACATGTCACGAGATGATTTGTGTCTGTCACGTCTTGACGTCAACGTCTTAATCCACACCGGTCCAGTATTATGATAATCTGTCGAGGTTAATCCCGTCGTGCGTATGTGACTACCAGAATATCACCAAAAAATACAGTAGGTGGTACTTAGGTTTTGCTAGTTCAAAGACATAATCATGTAACTACAATATTAGCCTATTCAATTACAAATAATCGGATATGATAAATTAAAAATGAGTTAATTTTAATAAAATTGGTCCTTTAAATATTTGGCATCTGTGTAAACCATATTTAACCATATTTGCTTTTATCAAAGATTATTTAGGTTGTTAAAGATGGAGATGAGTAAGAGTATCTAATTAATAATAAATGATGCTCCGTGTGCTATTATACCCACTTCTCAGTTCTCACATAAGTCAAGAGAGTAAATCTTAACATTCAGAAGTTCTACTAAACTTAATATTTTATAAATATAAGTACGAGTATATTACGTTTCCTTGCCATTCAATGTGTATAGAATATTTTAGGCGTACTGTTCGAAAGGCATATAATATTTCCATTTTCCTTCTCAAACACTAAAATAGAGGGTTACCAAAGAACAGAGAAACTTATTTCGTATTCTCGCGGCGGCCTAGGCTAGTAAATCTTGAAAGAAGCCAATCGCTCGGCGGTTATATGGGAGCCCTTTCAAGCCTCCTGTCCACCTGGTGCCATCACATAGAGTTTTATCTAAGGCGATGTTTTTTGATGCATAAGGAAGTTATTTATATCCTTTAAAAATGACAAACCCAAACCCTGTGCACCTTATTTCGACCCTGTGCACACATTTTTCCTGTTTTGTTCCAATAATTATGTTTCAAACTACGTAGAAACTGTTTTTGGATAAAGTACAATACTGTCAAAGTAAAAAAAAAAAAAAAACAAAAACAGAAAAAAGATTTAAAGAAATCTAAAGCCATTCTATATTAAAGGTACTGCACCAGAGCCTGGTAAATGGACAGGTGCATCCAGCGGGGGTGGCCTATGTTCAGCAGTAGACGTCCTGTGGCTGAAATGATGATGATGATGACAATGTGAGTGCCATGTTTAAACATATCTTAGAAATAGGCAATTGATGAGACGGCGTCAGGCACAAGTATACAATGTACTTATTACTCACAAACTACTTAATAACTTAAATTAATAAATACTAACACAAAAAAGTAATAGGTAGTGTTTTTAATTAAAAGTTATAAAAATACCTTTCACATGAATGTAATATTTTAGTAAATTTTTAAGCGATTAAATCATCCCTTTGATTTAGTAAGCTTGGTGGACACTAGACCTAACAATTACAATCATAATGTCGCTAGACTTTGAAGCTATGTGCTCTTGGGAAATCTACTCTTTCAACAACGTGAGCGCACAGATTTCACATTGTGGATTGTTAAATGAATAGTTTGCTCAGGTTACTGTTATATTATCAGTCTTTTATCTTCTTTATAGCTTAGCACAAAATAGATAAGTATTATCCAAGAGGATTAAAGACGTTTTTACAAATATTTACGTTTTATTTTAATTTTACGTCACATACTATTAAATTGATAATATGCCGCGATGACGGATAGAATCATCATCATTAATCACCATCATCATCTTAATTGGCTTTATTACTATTCGATTGTACCTAATTCGGAACAATAAGAGAAATGCAGAAATTATCTTTTTTAACCGACTTAAAAAAAGGAGGAGGTTCTCAATTCGTCGGAATCTTTATTTTTATTTTTTATGTATGTTCAGCGATCATTCGTTACAACGTTGACCGATTTCGATAATTTTTTTTTTTTGTTTGATAGGTAATACTTTCAGAATGGTCCCATATAAATTTTGTTAAATTCTGATGATGGGACCTATTAAGAAAATCATCAGTACAATGCATGAACTCCGTACCATGCCAACTGATTTTAGAAACTATCTTACCTAATATCTTTGCCAAATGTGGACCGATTTTGATGATTCTTTTTTTAATGAATAGCTTATACTTCAAAGATACTATAATAAAACATTTTCGGAAAAAATTTCACCCCTAAGGGTGGAAAAATAGTAAATGAAATCGGTGTTCAGCAGTTAAATTATCGTAAGATTTGTTTTGATTAGGATTTATGACTAAAATAGATGAAATAAGTAAATTAAAAAAAAAAAAAGACCCACTTAAAAAAACTAAAACGCTAAAAATAATCTAAACACTTAGTAGTTAAAGTAGATACGACGCGGTTGGTGTTGTCAATCTTGGAAGCTATAAACTTTGATACTGATACTAACCGATAAAAGTGAAAGGTAGTTTAGTAGGTACCTATGTATTGTATCTGCCAGTGATCTAGTGACTTGATGCCGCTTTTCGACTGGTATTGCAACCGGCTCGTTGGTCTAGGGGTATGATTTTCGCTTAGGGTGCGAGAGGTCCCGGGTTCAAATCCCGGACGAGCCCGACGTCTTTTTATTTCAAAATTGTAAATTGAAGACATTTTTGATATTAATAATAAGGTTTTCGCACTGAAAATGATTTAATTGCTATACAATAAATGTAGCTGGGTGTTAGATATTGTTTTGTTTTGAAACTTCTTTTATTAAGATAAAAAGTTCTATAATCACAATAATGGCCTGGGTGTGACAGTTTTTTTATTACCCCAGTTTCCTTTTTCCTTCAATGGTAGCAAATAAGCAAACAAAATAAAATTAAACGCAAGGAGTGTTTTTATATGGGCCATGTTGCGTGCGCGTATGTAGCTGGCACCTAAATGACATTCTTTTTGTAACCTAATAAAGTTGCCGAAGGGCACTTTTACTGTATTAGTCAAGTAGAACAAGAACTGGGAATACCAGTTGTTTTTTAAAGAGTATAACATTAGGTTTGTTTTCAAGGTTATATATTGTATCTATAAATATAAAAGAAAGTCAGGTTAGTTACACCATTTATAAATAAATAATAATTATAAATAAATATTGGACAACATCACATACATTGCTCTGATCCTATGTTAAGTAGCTTAAGGTTACAGAAATCAGAAACAACGATGGTACCACAACACCCAGACCCGAGACATATAGAAAAGTTATTTTTCTATATTGACCGACCGGGAATCGAACCCGGGAATTCAGAGATAGCTTGATATATAAAAAGTCAAGAACGGCTGAGCCGATTTTTATGATTTATGATTTTTTGGATTTGTCTCCATCCCGAATAGCAGAATAACTATAAAATTATTGAAAAATTCACGAAAAAAAAAACGAGGCGGTACGAAGTTCGCCGGGAAAGCTTGTATAGTATTTAATAAATAAAAAAACCTTCGTAATATTATAGTATAAGTATAATTTATACCCATAATATCAATTATAATCTTCTATATAGAAATAAAACAGAGTCAGGTTAGTTACACCATTTATAAGTCGAGAACGGCTGAACAGATTTTTAAGATCTTTGATTTGTTAAATTTGTCTCCGTGCCGAATAGCAGGATAACTATAAAAATCACGGAAAAAATCACAAAAAAAATGACTGAAGGGGAGAAGTTTGCCGGGACAGCTAGTAATAAATAAAATAAAAATCCTTCGTAAGATTATTTAAGACACTACTTAAACCATACTCTTTCGCAGGATTTTTTTAACCTATATCGACTTGAAACATCCAGTTTTCATATATTCCGAGTTAAATAAAATGGTAACATTTAAATAAAATCGGAGAATAAATATGGATTTTGACGTTCGGTCCGGTCTATACAAAGGACACTGTCTGAAATAATTTCAAAAGTAACAAAAATATAGTATGTTAGTTAGGTAACTTAAAAAAACATGTTAGCGAGGTACAGTATACTACATTTTTATTTTAAATTAATTTAATCCATTTTATTGTATTGTATTAATTAAAAACGCGTCCTACCATCATACACCACAGCAACCGAATCGTGTGCGAATTGAATTGTTTTGTGTAACGTTACAAACGTTCAAACGTTCTACAGACACGCTCCCTAAGTGATCATTATTTAGAACACATGCCTCCACTTAGTAATGGTACCTATCGTTTTGACGTCTTTGAATACTGATATTTATTCAAAAAGGGGTTTTCTTTACAGTAGAAGTCTTATATGCTAATAAACTAAAATTAAAGTATAAACATATAACTAAACTTTGTTTTGATGGCGAGAGCTTGTGTGTGATACGCCAAAGTCATGTACTACATAGCTATTCTACGTTAAGAATAGGTAAAAAATAACCTATAAAATAAAATAAAAAATATATTTATTTTACTCCATTGCGAAATATTTCGAAAAGTTTCATTATTTTTAATATGTTGATTGTGTACAGTACTGTTTAAAATTTTAATAATCCATTTTTAACAGTAATACTTTTGTTTACAATTATGATCTTGAATAAAAAATCCAATATATTTTGTTATCTAAATAACGGCTTAATTACTTTTTTCGTTTTTAATTGGGAAAGCCGGATATTCCGATTGTGAATGCAAACAAATTCCTCTGGATGGGAGGTTAAACGACTTTCTGTTTCCCTTTTAAATTTCTCAGCGGAATCTATATTAATTGTGTATTTCAAAAAGTTAAAACCGCTTCAAACCGGTTAAAGCCAATCTCGGTGTGTTCGGCAAATATTAATAAACGCCAAACAAAACTGGTGTTTGCGTGTCAGGGTGAATTTAATTTTCCCATCAATAAACGCATTAATAGGATTTCACTTAGTTCCTATTTGATTTTGGTATCCGTCAGTACTTTGACGCCTGGAACCTTCCCGATATGAATTGAGCATTTGTCGCAATACCTACACGATACGAGTACACAATGTACTTAAACTTTTTAACATTTCAATTATAAAATATTTACTCTATAAATTCTTACAAATAACTGTGATCTAACATTGTAGTGTACTTCCCGCAACTTTAGCACATGGGGGGGTGAACGAATCCAAAATTATTAAAAGTCTAATAGTACAACAATGCTGGTCAAGTTATAATATAGCTGATTTTACAGCTTACTACCGAGTGCCTAGAATTATAAGTTTGTCATTAAAACACCTATTTATGTATAAAATAAAACCCTTTATTTTCTACTGATGTGATTGTCACTTAAAGCGGTTAAGTATGCTACTGGTATGAGGTAATTAAGTCTGAAATTTAAATTCATGAGCACTTTCCTGCCACATAAACGTATGCCACGATTGTATCACCCAAAGTTCGCGTTCGCATTCGCGGGCACATTCACACGGCTCACGTGGCTCAACTCACCATGCAATTCAGATGAGCGACGATTTTAAATTCCGTATACATAGTGTTCAATCCCGCGTAGTCAATACGAGTTCTCCAATGTTTCCAATTTGCTAGATTGTACCGAATTTGAACGGTGGCGGTACGAAGATAAATAGAACAAATTGTTTTGCAATTTCCATACGTATTTCTTGTTTAGATTCAGAAGCATGCGTTTGATTTTAGACCCTAAAGTTTGAAGATTAGGGTCTTAGAAGTTCTCGCAATTGTCCCGGCAAGCGACAGAGAGGCGTCATTCACTTGGAGTTGACTGCCAAAGAATATTAATGTTAATATCAGCTATTTGTTTCAGCGATTATTTTTTTGCGAGACGTTTTTGGTTTGAAGAAGTCTCTTTAATCTTTTGTCATTTTGAAAGAAATCTATAACATCTATTTATTTATGAAAGTTTGTTGTTAGATTGGTCTATTTATTATTTGTGTGACCTTTGTGAGTTTTTTTTTGTTTTTAATTATGAGTTTAAGAGGTATTAAATATATAAGTAGCAATTCTCTCTTCTCACCAATTAAATTAAACCTTTTATTCATCATGTCTTTTTAACATCTGACATTGACGGAACTAATGTGCCTCAGCGCACAATTCATCATCAATGTCATTTCAGCCATAAAACGTTTACTGTTTAACATAGGCCAGATTGGCTGGTTGAAAGCGGCCGGCATGCAGCGGCTTCCCGCAACCTTTACCACCTTGAGGGTGGACGTCCTATGCTGCGCTTGCTAATACGTGGCCTCCATTCCAGAACCTTTCTGCCCCATCGGCCGCCAGTTCTACGTGCTATGTGCCCCGCCCACTGCCACTTCAGCTTGCTAATCCGTTGGGCTATGTCAGCGATTTTTGTTCGTTTACGGATCTTCTCATTTCTGATTCGATCTCGCAAGGAAATACCGAGCATAGCACTTTCTATAGCATGTTGTGCGACCTTGATCTTTCTTATGAGGCCCATACTGAGGGGCCACGTTTTAGTTCCATATGTCATCACTGGTAACACACACTGGTTGTAGATTTTCGTCTTTAGGCACTGAGGTATTTTGGATGAGAAGACGTTGCGTAGTTCCCGAATGCTGTCCATCTGAGTTTGTTTCGACAATTGACCTCCTTCTCAAAATTAGACCTGCCCAACTGGATCACTTCTCTCATATTTGTCATCAATTTCGACAATTTCTGCCAGTAAAACAAAAATGTAATTAAAATTGAACAAAAAAAGTAAGTCATTTGTTAAATAATTGTCTGACATTGCACCAAATTGGCATACTCTGAGTAAACAACAAGTTATTTTAACCGGCAAAGTGTGACTAGGGTACCTAGGGTAACAAGGGTTCCCTTGTTGTTTGAGTCAGACTCGCACTTGGCCAATTTTTATAATGTTTTTTTTTACGAGCGTGCGTAAATACGTAAATCGGGTATTTGTGAAGCTTATCTACTGCTAAAAAGCACATACTATTTCTTGGCTTGACTTTACATATTAAAAGTGAACTTTGATTTACCAAAACCGTAATAAAAGATTGGAACCCAAAAAGGTTAAATAAGAATTTGATTGCCAATTAGGAGAACAAAGAACAAGAAATTACATGACAAATTACGTCCAAGGAAATCGTACAATTTCCTTTATTGATGAAAATACAAAGATACTTCATTATCAGAGGTACATAATTTATACTTTCGCATCTGTATGTGTACAACGGATACAACTAACTCCTAATCAATAACATTCACGTGTTGGATATAATACATCAAAATTTCGAATGATGTACAGTCAACTCTAAAAATATTTACCTCTTTTGACGGAGTATGTTGACCTTAAGAATAAGGTCGTTGAACTTTCGAAACATTTTTACAGAATATTGATATCAATCAATACTTTTGTCGCTGACTAGTTACGGCAAGAGTTCGACGGCATCTGTCTCTTTTTAACCAAAGGTTGTGGGTATAATAATTCTAAAATCCTGAGTCCGACGGTCAGAGAACTTAATGAACTCTGGTGTGAGGAGTATGCTAAAGCATATGGCTTGACATATAATGTTAAGAAAAGTGCGTTCTTGGTCTATAAGGCTGTTGGAGGAAAGTGTCCGGAGTCTGTTCCAATCATCAAGTTAAACGGTTTTGAGCTCAAACAGTTAAAAAATAATAATATTTATGACGACGTAACTGACGACCTTAAAGACCATACAAATATTGAGAGGGAACGTAAAGTGTTGGCAGTCAGATGTAACATGCTGGTGCGCAAGTTTGCGCGGTGTAGTCGATCAGTGAAGATCATTCTTTTCAAAGCTTACTGGCAAGTATTTTATACATGCAGCCTGTGGGCTAGCTTCAAGCAGAAGACTGTCGATCCTCTACGTGTCAAATATAAGCCATTGGCTTCAGAATGTTATTGGGGCTGTCCCAATTTAGCAGTTCCTCAGGGATGTTCGCTGAGGCACGCACTGACGATTTATATGCCATCATGCGTAAAAAAGCATCGTCATTACTCTGCAGAATACGGGCTAACTCCAACTTCATTCTGAAGACCATAGCGGATACATATGACTCTCCTTTATCTG
This sequence comes from Anania hortulata, assembly GCA_963576865.1. Lineage (NCBI taxonomy): Eukaryota > Metazoa > Arthropoda > Insecta > Lepidoptera > Crambidae > Anania > Anania hortulata. The sequence continues at coordinate 9,808,477 of OY756400.1, forward strand.
GCCATCTTGTCAGGGTGCAGGTCAAGAGGAACACTGATTGACTCGCCGCTGCCATCTGTAGTTCTGTCTGTTTTATTGTTTTGTCCTTTTGTTATTACTAATAAAACTAGCATAGAATATTTGACTAATAAAATGGACCTGGGTTGTCTGATTTGATGAATTAAAATAATAATAATACAATGTCGGGAGACGCAAAAATATATAATAGAACACCGTCATATAGTAAATATTTTGCTACTAAACTTTAATATTTATTTTAAGTTAATCATGTTTTCAAGAAAACTAAAACAAACAAAAATAATAGTGACTTCCCAATTTGCAACATTTAATTTTTTTTATTCTATTAAAGGAGTTTAATAAAGTCTAGAGAAAATTTTTTTTGGTTATGTTTATTTTTGATCAAGTTAGTTAGTTATGACGATGATGAGGTATTGCACGTAAATGTCGGTCATATTTACGTGCAATACCTCATCATCGTCATTATTTCAGCTATAGGACGTCCACTACTGAATATAAGCCTCCCCCAGTGATAAATGGCGCAATCTGAAAAAGGTCTATACCAAACTGGTAGAAAATGGCTGAGAAGAAGAAGAAGAAATGACGTGATTGCCTCAGTAAGCAAATCAAATAATGGCGTTAGAGGATGTAAGTTGGTTAAACCATTGCTGGGTTCCTCATTCTTCGTAGGCTGCCCACTTTAGATAGTATCGAAAACCTAAACATGTCTAAGACTTAATACATACTTTGTTTTTTAAATTAGGGAAACCTGTCATTAGTATTACTTTAAAAAAACAATAACATTCGCAACCGCCGTTTGCCGTTTTCATGGCAAGATTACGTAAATATATTTAAAATATAGGTGAACTTTAAGGAATACTTTTAGGGTTCAAAAGACAAATGGCACAAAACGGGTCCCTTATAATTTAATCTTGTTCGTCTCTGTCAGCATGTCGTTTTGCTCGCAACCTTTTTGCTAACAAGCTGAAATTTAGCATGTTAAAACTATAACGTTTCATGAAATATTATTTCAGGGTATGTAGTGTCTGGCATGGCAAAGGCTGTAATAAACTATATTCTATTTTATAGAGAAGTGCGAATTAAAATCAAAATAGCAAATAACCGTTTTTTTAAGTACATACCAAGCTAAATTTTGTTTCGTCATTGAAGAATCAAATTACCAATCTGCACTGGGCCCAAAAGACGTCAAAGTTGAGGTGAAGCCTGTTCCCTGCAGTGGGATATTTATAAACTTATCTACTCACAGAATCGAAGAACTGACACACAGAGCTTACGCGATATTTGTGTTGGTATAAATTTATCTGGGCTGTATCCGAATTTACTCAGCGGATCGATTGGGTATGTCTCAAGACTTAAATGGATATTACAGTAGATCGATCGTGGATCCATTACCCACACTCCGGCCTTAGGGAGAGCCGCTGAGGGAATACAGATAGATAATGCGTCCTGTTGCGACGCGTTTGATAACGAAAACCCTTTTAACGAAACTGTGGTAATTTTTAAATACCTTTGCATACTAATAATAATAATATTTACAAATTAAAAGATTCCTGTCAAGAAATAGTGTTGTTTTTTTTACAAATCGATTTACGTAGTCAACATCACTATTCACGTTTAGTGTGTATTACCAAAATTAATGTAACTTAAAGAATATCGAAAACATGGTTAGCCTCTGGAATTAAATATAAAAACAAATCAAAATAAAAATTTAATTAAATAGAAAAAAATATCAAATAAACATCCTCCTTCGATTATTTGCATGTATCCTGAGATTACTTAAAAGCAACACCAAAATTGCTGCGTCCGCGACAGCATTGTCTAACCGTATGCACCCACTGCAAATCGGAATAAGAATTCATGTGCGCGTCCTTTTAAATGACAAATTTCAACTGAGACTTATAGTTATGTACCGTCTATCGATTAGAGTTCGATCAGAAAGCTTTCATGTCCTTACATTCCGAATTAAACGAATTGTAGCAATATTGGAGACGTTTATTGCCCTATTTTGTCTTCGTGGAAGAGTGGAAGACGGAAAATTAATTGTTATTTTTCTTTGAGAATTTTACAAGCAATAACGCAAAGAACGAAGTATTAATTTGACGTTTATTGACTTGATGTACTGTTGAGTGGAAATAAGTGAGCAGCGATAAAAAAATGCTAAAATCTTTCCAGATTTAAGGAGACACACGTCACTACTGGTGTATTTCATAAAATACGAATGTTATCTATATAAAAAACAAAGACGGGCTAGTTACACGATTTATAAATAAAGAACGGCTGGAACGATATTATTGATGTTTCATTTGTTGGGTTTGTCTTCGCCCCACATAGAAGAACAGGTATTAAAGCATCGGAATAATTCAAGAAGAAAAAAGTATGAAGAAGCGGTACGAAGTTCGCCGGGGCAGCTAGTAATAATATAAAGGGGGAACGATTATGGGTAAAGACATTTAATAATTTATAATGTCTGGAGTTTTAATTTAACTTAGCCACAGACGAACCTAAGCTATAGGCTTCACCTACAATAAATACTGATGAATAATCTGTTCTCTTACCTTATTCATAGACTAGACCCTGCCTCGTAACTTTACCTACAATAATTTTCGATATCGCCATTCAAAATGTCATCTCCTGTTTCAATTCCTATAGGAATGGATATTTGTAAAATCCTATCATAGTCTCATAACGTACTTAAAAAACAATTCTTCCAAATTTGAAATCACTACATTCATAACCTATGCGTTGACTGTCAGTCAGTTATTCAATAAGATGGTATGTTATGACGGTTTTATCGTAAAAGATGACGACAACCGTTTGCTTAACTAATTGCATGCTTTGAAACGCAATTCAGCAAATAGATCTAGGTCAGGTCTAACAGCTCGTGAACTAGCCACTGCGCGTGCCGTGACTTATCTAAGCCTTATGAGAGCTTTTCTGAGCGAAGCGAGCGAGCGTGTGGCTTGGCTGCAGGCCAATGGCGACGATTGTTGCTTTACTGGTCCTTTTACTGCTTAGTTCATCGTTTCCTAACGTCTGGCGTATGTACCAACCCTACCCTTGCAAATCAAGTATAAAGATAAATTATTATTTAAAATAATATAGATCTTATTAGAAAATAACAATTATATTACGAATTTTCTAATGACCATACTTTCTCTGTTGGTTGCCTAGAGCGAACCCTGACTTTAATAAAACAAAAGAATACTAGATAGCTATACTACTAACTAACTCTGATCACTCACGTGCACACCATACAATCGAGCAAGAACACTCAAAGTCAGATGTGGTCAATCTTTGAATGTTTAAAACTTTACAATAATTAATTAATATTTAATTTTCATAATGTATTTAGTGAAGTAGGCCTTAAATATGAGAGCATTTAGTTATTTATAATAAGTTGGATATCTTTACATCAATTAACGTTATTAAAGAACATTTACAGAATAAATAAAATGGAGGGAAAAGAGAGAAAATTAAACTTTCAGTCACTCATGCTTGTTTTGGTTATTGGTAGGAGAATTATTAGGAATCTAGAAAAATTAATAAGTGTTTGAAAATATGTCATATTATGTTAAAGTCAGACTCGTAGATTATAGAAGGTTGAGCACCCCTGGAAATTAGGAGAGTTCGGGTGTCAGCTTTTAAAACATGGGACGCGGGGGATAGATGATGGTTAAATAGGTTTAGCAGCTTGGTCTCGGGACAGTTGACCGTGAGTTTCGAATTCGATTACACCCTGATGGGTGGGTGACGCGAGTGTACGACGGCAGAGAGCGTATGAGTTCGTTTGATTCGTTAGAATACCTGTTGAGAAGTTATTTAATTAATACCTGATGTCAAAGTTGTAAAAATTGTATTTAATAATACTTTTGAAAATGAATTACCATAATTTTCATGGATTTTGTTATTTACACCGTTTCTTTCAACAGGATTTTAACAGTTTTATTATTTACTTACCATTAGAAAATGGAAAGGGGTATATTTGAAAACCTTTTAAACAATAAATGTAATAAATATATTAAACTTTAACCACATATAACTCAGTTTAGTAAGTTAATTATTTAATTGAGATTTATTCTATAAATTGGTTGTTTTAACATTTTCTATGTATGTTTGTATTAGATTTTGTACATTTTAGGTTACGAGTATAGTATTTGTTTAAAAGAACTCATTTCCATTTTCTGTTGATAGAATGCATGTTAATTTTACTTGTGTTTTACCTTTTTTAACATTTATTTATTGTACTCACTTGAGGGTATTTTACGTACTGAAATTCATTGATTTGTTTTATTTGACGGTTTTGATTACGGGTTACCGGTACCTGTACGGTTTTGATTACTATTTTAGCGTTTATTATTTTGTGACGTTTTATTTTTGAAATCGTTTTTTTTTAGATTTCTAGGTTCGTAAATATGTAGTTTAGCTGGAGGTACTGTTAGGTAGGGAAACCCTTAATCCTATCCTAATCTCTGTCTTATCCCTCATTCTAAAGGTAGCTCCATTCATGTAGGTTTTTGGTGTAATTAGTAAGTAGGTAGTTAGCGAATGGGCTATTTTTAGGCTTCCATCCTTATTAAATCCTTTATACCATATTCCTATATCCACAGAACTGAGAAAAGAATTTAATATACATTTTGTACTTTAAATTTTAAATATTTTAAAATAATTTTTGTCTCTTACTTCCGACTATCGTGAGAAGACTACCAAGGGTCAAGTATTTCTGAACGTTTTAAATCCATGCAATGAGTGTTGATGTAGGGATATCGATGGCTTTTTAGGTCACATCTCAAACACCCTATAAAGAAGTCATGGGTATCTTTGGATCGACTTGTATTATAAAAGGGTCATTAGTATATTATCAAAGTATAACTGGAAGTGTTGATTCCGGGTGATGCGGGTTGTTGTGGTAATACCGATGACATCACATAGGTCGAAGTCTTCAGGATAGATCTATAAGAGTTGTCATGGGTGTTGTTGGATCAACTTTGTATCATTTTGGATTTAACATTTTCAGATAAGTAATTATCTTAGGGACCCCGTACCTTTGGTTGACTTTACATGAAGTTAGGTAGATTTTAAGTTTAAGTAGTTAGTATTTTATATTAAATATCTTTAGGCTCAGTCATTCCCTTACTTGCGCATAATTTACGTTAAATGCGTTTTTCAGGTAGGTCCTATTCTTATGGAGGTGACAGATTGCTTTTGGGATAACGTTTATCATATGGTCACCACTCCTGAATATGAGCGTTTGGTGTAGGGCTCTTCAGGGCCCTTCGGGGCTTCACTTTCCTCTTCCTTGAATGCGCATACACCCAGGAAACTCTAGAGAAACTTGATTAAAGCATCCATGTACCTCTAAAAGAATTTGGTTCACTACTATAATCACAACGCACGGTCCTACCATTTGAACTAGACGATCACACAGCCAATATAGATTTCTAAAGAAAGAACCAAATAGGTTAGTTAAGCATTTAATTATTTATATTCAGATTAAAATAATTAAGGGGTATAAAGGGGGGATTGTTACACGTATTAGGGTATTTCCTGGTTGTTTGCTGCTCCAGATTGGACTACAGTATGAAAAGGGGTTCATTAAGCTTTTTCTAAAAAAGTGGCTTATATGACATATAAATTATCATCTGTATTTTCGTTCTTTTCTCAATTGATATTGATCTCTACGTGTCGAACTTAAAGTTGAAAATTGGTTCAATGACCCTTAACTTTTTGGGTAGGTTGACATGCCATTGACTGTACATAGAGTGGATACGTAATAGTGTCAATAAGGTACTAAAAGTAATGCTTAAAATTAATTTACAGCTAGAAAATTATAGTCCCGTAACTTCAATTTTCTCTAACTTTAGAAACTTGTACGTATTTAATTAACTCATTCAATAATTTAGATGATAGCAGTAATCACATTTATCAAGTCGGATTGTGACAACAGCCTGTCAGCTATCAGGGGAATAACAAAACAATCAGCTGATAGTGAAGGGTCTCCGAAATAAAGCTTTATTGTGTAGTAGTCAAGTAAATAAGGCCTTTGTCTAATAAAAGTTTTGGGAATGTAATATTTTATGAAGCAACCTTGAGCTGTACGTTATGTTAGGTATGGAATGCTTTGGTCGGAAATTATAACAATCTGTATGTTAAATTTTTCCGATTGCTGGAAAGAAGATTATTAGCATCTTATTTTCTAATTTGGAATTTGATTTTATTTTGCAGTCAACTGTAGGGGAGACCGGGGATAGTTGACTATAGGGGTAGGTTGACTAAATGTCAGAATAACTATAATTTTACTGTTCTGTTAAAAATGTTTACTGGGCGCAAAAAGCTGTTTCCTCTCCCCGCTCAGTCGCGGGACACGCAGTAGTGCATGTCTAGCACTCAGTTAAAAACGCAACACTGTCGATTATGTCTAGTTTTTGACAGTTAGTCAACCAATACCTATAGTCAACTATCCCCGGTCTCCCCTACTCCTTGAAATAACACTCTTTTTCAAACACTCCCAAAAAGTGTTTTATGGGATTTGGTTGAGGTAGTCGAACGAAAAGCATGGTTGATCTATTTTAATGGTTTTTATTTATCATTTAAAGAGCTTTAGAGTGCAAGTTTGGTGTAGTTTATGTTTTATGGTTTGGTAAAAATATAGAGATCTGAAACTATTGAAATATCATTGTATTCAACGCCGCATCAAGTGTCAAGTAACTTGTCTCAAGACAACTTGCTTCAAACCCGATAGCGTCTTAAAACCTACTTCTACGGGAAGAGTAGCCTTCACTGAATCCAATAAAAGCAATAAAAACTAAACACCCGTTATTTATTGTGAACACTATATCAAGAATATCACATTGACATATGCAGAATCACTGCTCTGCATAGAGCGGGATTGAATCCATATATAAAAAATGAGTTTTTACGAACACCATTCTCCTCTTACTATGTGTTTATAATTTATACAATAGAATAAAATAAGGCGAGGCTACCTGAGTCACTGACTCCGAATCTTGCCTTACAAGGAGTTAAAATCTCAGCGTATTGCAATTTTTTTCGGAATCTACATACGGATTTATAAAACTTGCTCAACAGTAAGGAAAAACATAGTAATTCATTAAAATGGTTTTAAGAGATACAGAGGTCTATTATAGTAATCGCTCTAAATAATATATGATACTATACTTGTCGCATCTAGGATCACAGTTAAGCATACGGGAGAAGTAACTATGTAGAAAAAGAATTTGTACAACCAAATTCCGAAAAAAAATCCGAAAAATTTATAAAAAATCAGTCCAAAAAAATTGAGGAACTAACATCTGCAACCAACGAAGTCCATAAGCTTTAACTTCTTTGAATAAATTTAGAAAATGAAAAATTGGCACGTATCACGTAGAACTGATGAACGATGGGGCAGAAAGGTTCTAGAATGAAGGCTACGTATCGGCAAGCGCGGCATAGGACGTCCACCCGCAAGGTGCACAGACAACCTGGTAAAGGTTGCAGGAAGCCGCTGGATTCAGGTCGCTTCCAATCAGCCAAGCTGAAAGACATTGGGGGAAGTCTCTGCTCAACAGTGCGCGTCCCGTCGCTGAAATCATGATGATCATAAATTGTCTCGAACCTGGGTGTTCTGGGTCTGGGAGACCCAGATTATAGAAATCAGAAACAACGGTACCAAGACCCGAAACAATGTAGAAAAGTTAGTTTTCTACATAGACCGACTAGGAATTGAACCCGGGACCTTAGAAATAGCGACACCAAGTCCGATATCCTTGCCTCTCCACTGCAATATATATCACAATTAGGTCGAAAATATTACACAAAAGAATCTGCCTATCACCAATGAAGAAATAAATAGAAGTATAAAAAATATTAAAGCTATTGTGGCTTCTTATTACACGTATACGTCCGGTAAAAACTCTTTAAGAACTTCTGCAACGAAAAAGAACCCCTTATTCACCGAGAGTAGGTAATAAAGACAATCAAATTGGGGTACGTTGTTTTATAGTCTGCCATATCCTTGAACCAATTCCGGTGCGAAGAAAAACAAGTTTTGCGATAAAATTAATTCAATAGCGTCTTTACATTTAGTTATTTAGAATCTAAAAAAACTCCCACTTAAAAGATGAGACGATTCTAAAATATTAATTGAAGTGAATTTAAAATATCAACTTAATTTTATTGGCAAATCTGAAAAAAAAAAAATGTTTTACAAAATTTTAAAATATATTTTGATTTCCATTACATAATTTTAAATATGTTATAATATCAAAATAGATATTAAAATACGTGGTAAATTTATTACATAATATAACTTGATTTGCTTTAAGTTGTTGAAAAATAAAGCTTTTTTATCCCTGCAAAAACAGTGTTCTGCAATATTTTTATTTGAATAAGAATAATATTCATGGTTTTTCAGTACCTAATGATATCAAAGTAATAAGAAATCACTATTTATAATCACCATCATTTCAGTCATAGGATATCCCCATGCTAAACATAGGCCTCCCCCAATAACTTCTAGAGTAGCTGGTTGGAAGCAGCCTGCTGGCGTCCTGCAACCTTTACAAGGTCATCAGTCCACATTGTGGGTAGACGTCCTACGCTGTGCTTGCCCGTTTGGCCTCCATTCTAGAAAGTTTCTGCCCCATCGACCCGTCAGTTCTGCTTAACTATGTGTCCCGCCCACTAACACTTTAGCTTGCTAATCCGTCGAGTTATGTCAGCGACTTTAACACATGCTAGACAAGACGAGTGTGAATCGGAGTAGCGCATTATGAGCTATGTACACACTAGGACACTGATCTACATATTTTTTTTGTTTTAGCTCTTATTAAATTTACTAAAGTTTCGCCAGCAGCTGCGATTTTACTACAAGAACAAATGAACTATTTTCAGGACTGTAACTCAATGTAAGCTATACCCACGACGGGATACTGTCCACAAAAGTGACAGAAATAGATAGACAGATAATCCGTATTGCACACCACACGGAAAAATAAACAAATAAAGAAAAAACTAATATGTAGAGCTGTATTTTTATGTGATTCTATTAATACAAGCGATCCTTTTCAGACAACCTTTAGGTACAGAACAGTTTAATTAAAATTGAGAGGAGGGGGTGAAGTTTCGGAAAACATAAAATATTAAAAAGGATTTCTTTTAAACGATGATAATAAGTTACGATTTATTCTCCTTTTTATATCTATACGGTCAATCCCGGTGGCGTCCAAAGCTATTGCTTTGGAGCCCAGGGTCCGCTAAGTTATGATTTATTGTACGTTTGAATAAAAATAGGCAAGTTATACGAATATATTTTTAAAATGATATCACAACAGGTGAAATCAGTGTTATAAAAGTGTCTTGTGATCCACCATAATCTCACTTAATGCTTTCAGGGTTCTCACGTGACCATGTTTTGTGTGATGTTTATACGGCCGTTCTAAAAGGTTTTAAGAAATATTTAGTCTATTAGTAGTCAAGACGGTTGTTGTATTCTATTTTTAACTACTTACGTTTCACCGTAGTTTTAAAACTGTAATTGTAAATAATAGAAAATTAGCACAGTTTTTTGATGATATATTTTTTTTGTTTTTCTTATCACTTCTGAAATGAATATTCTAAAAGCGACCTGCAACGTGGGTAAGCGCACTACAACTTGCGCAGTAATGGGTTCCGTAGTTTCAAGTAAATGGCTCCTAAATCATCATCATGTCAGCCTATTGCAGTCCACTGCTGGACGTAAGCGTCCCCCAAAGAGCGCCAAAGAGCAAGATCTCACACTTTCTATGAAAACCGGTCTGGGGATGACAGTCGGATGATAGGTGCACGCACTACGGAGATAAACATTATGTAACAGTATTATCAATCATCATCATCATCATTTCAGCCATAGGACGTCCACTGCTGAACATAGGCCTCCCCCAGTGACTTCCAGATTGGCCGGTTGAAAGCGGCTCGCATCCAGCGGCTTCCTGCAACCTTTACCAGGTCGTCTATCCACCTTGTAGGTGGACGTCCTACGCTGCGATTGCCGGTACGTGGCCTCCATTCCAGAACCTTTCTACCCCATCGGCCGTCAGTTCTACGTGCTATGTGCCCCGCCCACTACCACTTCAGCTTGCTTATCCGTTGGGCTATGTCAGCAACTTTTGTTCGTTTACGAATCTCCTCATTCCTGATTCGATCCCGCAAAGAAACGCCGAGCATAGCCCTTTCCAATCATTCATTCATTATCAATCAGTACATAATTAAAAGGGGAGAGAAGGAGAGATAGAGAAAATAAAAATTTTGCTTATTCAGAAGAGCGATGACTTGTTACGCAGCACTGATAGTGCTGTTCATGTAGCGGACTATTTAGTGATCATCAAAAATTTGGCATAGTTATCTAAAGTAGATACAAAAATAAAGTAAGGGAATAATATTAGTATGAAATTATATCTCATAATATTATTGACGTCACTACTTTAATCATGCCGAATTTTAGATACGTTCGCACAGACAGTCAGACATACGTACATATTGACTGAACGAAATAATGAGTTTCGTTTTTCCATTTAGCCGCGAAACCTTAAAAAGGGAAAATTGAGAAACATAACACATGTGGCTTCACATATGATAACCGTTACATTATACTTTTTATTGGACTTGGGAACTCTTGAATGGTACAAGAAAATATCGGGCATGCTCTCATAATATTTACCTACATTGGTGGTTTCAAAGTTCCAAAAGCCATTTATTTTGCTTACTCGTTTTTGTGTAATGTGAGTGAGGTTATAAAGGTTATATTGGAATGAAAATCGCTTGGTACGAATAGGAACTCGGCAGACAATTGTTACGGGAGTGTGTGAATTTATTTCATCTATATTTTTTTGTAGGAGTGTTATACATTGCACAATAAACGTCTTTCGTATTGTTCTTGTTAGTTTAAAATCCTTATGTACAGTCAACGACAGGTCAAACTATCCCAAAAGTTTAAGATCATTGAACCAATTTTCGACTTTAAATCCGACACATAGAGATCAACATCAATTGGGAAATTTTGACTTTTGCGGTAGGTTGCCGAGTTGTTATCTGGACCTAGTAATAGTAATATTTGCTTGGTCAGTTAACTATACTGTACATAAAATATAAATGAAATACTCTATTCTGCTTGTGTTACTAGGTACAGACAACAGCTCCTCAACTTATCACAAAACGTCGAATATTCTTAATTGATATTGAACTAATGTAGAGTTTAACTCATGTAGAGTTGAACTTAAAGTTGATCGGTTCAATGCCCTTTAACTTTTTAGGTGGGTTGACCTGCCGTTGTCTGTACCAGACGAAGGGCTAGTTTCCTAAAAAAATCTAATTAGTCCGTCAGTTGGATTGACACAAAATATTGGACACGTATTTTTTCTTTTCTCAATCTAACAAAAAATTATGAAGGTAAAGCCCGTTAAAGTTTCGCGTAACGTCACGCCTTGCGAGACTTTTTAGCAAGGCGAGACGTCACGTGCTCACTTTGATGCGCTTTATCTTCATCATTTTTTGTTTGAATGACAAAAGACAAAATATGGGTCCAAATTTTTTTTATAATCTAACTGACGGACTAAATAGAATAATCTTTTTTTGACTCAGGAAACTAGCCTATTTATATTGCCCGGGACGTATTCCAGTAGTTTTTCAATTTAGAAAAGGTTGTTTTTCAAATTGACCCGGACCGTGAATCGAATCCCCTTAACGTTAAAAGCGATGCGTCGCGGCAGTCACTACCAATCGCGTCGTCGATTATTTAAAAAAAAAAGTTATTACTCTTTTAAAACATTTGGTTGTAAAGTGGCTCCTTTAACACCGCCGTTAGGTTATTATACAGCTTTTAAAACTTTTTTTCTTTACAGCAGTTATAGATCGGTAAACTAAACATTTTACAAGAAAATAAAACAATATTAAATGTGGATTAACAATAAATTTAATAATATTTTAACAGAATACCATTTATTTATTTTTAATTTATTTAGAAAACCAACTGTAACATACAGATATTCCTTATTACATTAATAATTTTAAATTATATTATATAACATATTTCTTAGTTAATAGGATTAGACACTAAGGCACATTATATTGTGCATTAACTTATGCAATTTACACTTTTATATGTATAGATTTTGTTGAACATACCTACTTTAAATCTTCAGATTCAGTTCCTTATATTTTTAATGTTAGGCTGTTTGGCTCATCTCCAGTGTCTCCTTAACACTGTGCGCGCAATGCAAAGGAATAGTGCAAAAAAAAAAAAATAGGAGCCATATTTTACAAATTTTGTCTAAACGTTTTTTTTAGCGGTGTGTTGGAAAACGTCACCAAAAACGCGTACACCTTTTGGTTCCATTATGCCCTTGTTTTAGAATTGGGAAAGCAAGTGTTGTTACTGACCAACAATACAAATTAGCTTGAATCAGTATGTACTGTATTTAAATAGAACTCTATTCCTACTTCCTATAGAATACCTACTCTGTTAATGTTATTTTTTTCGATACAAAATCGTAAAAAAAAAAAAACGATAAAAATAAGCACAAAACAGTTAAAACCCAAATTGATATGAGATTGTAGTTACAATAAATTTTTTATGAATTGAAATAAAAAATGCAGTTACGAAAACGATACATGGTTATCATATTTCACAATCTTAAAAAATATCCCCTCGAGCCACAACTTTGATTGTTATTATACTTTAACTTTACGATACTTTTATTCGTACAATAACCGAATAGGTTAGAAGTTTTCAAATAAACCGTAGGTACTATTTGTTTAATGCGACGAACTAGAACTATGCAGGGACACAAACAAGAAACTAACTTCGCTACTGTGAAACTCCAAGAATTTCTTATTAGGGAAATTTATTTTGAGGGTGACTTTAGTGCCAGTTTCATACTTTTTCCTGCCGGCTACCACTTATTTAGCTAGGGCAAAACTAACGTTAAAATGTTGCCAGCATTTTTATTCTTATCTATTATATTAAAATAACTTTCTAATGATAAAAAATGGTAGCTTGCTGGATTTTTTTATCTACTATCTAAGGTTGTTATTATTTGCAAATATTTTGCTTCTTATGCAGCTTCTTTTTAAGCTTAACGACCACAGTATATAGGTAGTTATGTATTTAGGCCTTTGTAAATGAAAATCATTCTTTGCGTAGTTAGGTGCCTCTGTTAGTGTTAAACCATTAAAACAGTCAATAAATCCCGATCCCTGATGCATAAGAAGCAAAATATTTGCAAAAAAAATTATTAGTATTATTTGACATTGAACTACTTATTAAAACATAATTGAGATTTTGTTTTCTTTAAAAAAAAATCTTTTGAATACAAGAGGAAATTACATGTAAAAAATTATTTAATAGTGCTGGCTGGCTCTAGGTTTGAAAATGTTTTTTTTAACAAGGCCAATAAACGTTTCTAAAAGTTATTTATTCAATCATTACTAAAATGATGTCGCTTAAAACGCGCCACGTTCACATAAACCCGACCAAATGATGTGTTAAAGATTAACCGTATATTTTTTGTCGGAGGAACCACCGCGTGTATATTTTTGTCGCAGTATCACTAGATAATAACGTAGCCCGTTTTCCCTATCCATTTAACCCTTTCCCGCCACAGGCGTGTTTATCTTAGATCAATGAGACCCAGTGTCGTGTCCCAAATAAAACAGCGTTTCTCTCTTAATTTTTTAATAACAGGGCGCTTCCCACTGTGCAAGAGTATATATATATATTGAGTATTCGTATGTATAGACACTTTAGAGTCTAAACATTTTAGCGTTAAATCAAACAGTCTAAAGTTTAGACTGTTTGATTTAGCGCTAAAAATGTTGGTTGGTTGGTTGGTGTAACCTTGCGAGCCGATTTTTAGTTAACTCATTAAGGAAGTCAGCAGCATACACCGTGTATAGCCGTTTTTATTTTATTATTTATTCGTTGTGTTATTAATTTAAATTTATACAATTACGTATTTAGTTAGTTAAACAATTAAATACTACTAATAAAAATCTTAGTCGTAGATGCTCTACATATTTTTTTTTTCGTTTGTAGAGAAAGGTTTCTTAATATTACCCGCTAAGCAACATAATAGATGTTAGCAAATTTTTTGAATCTAGAGTTAACTTAGTTTGGAATCAAAAATCTTGATTTAGGTTCTGAAATATGTAACATTTTGTTATAAACCAAGTTTAAGCGAAATCTAGAGTTATAAAGGTGACGCAAGTCGACCTGAATATCATCATATTGTAAAACTTCACGCTTAGTAACCACAGTGTAGACAACAGCCCGTCAACCTACCACAAAACGTCAAATTTTCTCAATTTTCTCAATCGACATAGATCATTAAATTTCGGACTTAAAGCTAAGAATCGGTTCAATGACCTTAAACTTTATGGATAGGTTAACCTGCCGTTGACTTTACATGTTGTATTAAGAGCGCAAGTCCCAAATTCAATTTTGGTTTGGCTTTTCTATTCGGCCCGTAATATGTAGCCTAGGGTTGTCGCGTGCCTCTCTCTGTATAAAAACACTCGTTATCAATTTGCTGTCCAATGGTTTGAGCTTCACTCGAACCAAAGAAATGAAAAGTTATGACAGCTTTAATGTGATTAATACTGTTCTGAACGGCTGGACAGTTAAATTCGTTTAACATTATGTGTGTAATCTGAAGCCATGTAGGTACATGAATTTTATATAAAGAGTTCCTTTTTGTGTGCTGAGTTTTTCGACATTACAATTTTGTTAGTCTTAGATCAAGTCTACAAACCTAATATCATGTGTGACAATAAACATTTGTTCAAGTTAATATGCTTTTAATGATACTACGTAAAATGTGTTAAATTTGTTACTCTCTCGGCGACCTAACTCGTTAACCTAATATAAGCAGCATTACCTAATTCGGTTAGTTTAATTAGGTCCCTAGATAATATTGTTAGAAAGTTTTCTTAGCGCCTTATTTATACCATAATTATAATATCTTTAGAAATACTTAGCAGTAGTAGTATATCATTATATTTATAGGTTTATAATGAACATAGGCCATTGACTTCCAGATTGGCCGGTTAGAAGCAACCTGCATTCAGCGTCTTCCTAAGACCTTTATCAGGTCGTCTGAAATTTGAAAAAATGAACTTTTCCTCACATGAAAAGTTTAAAACTTTAGACCGATATACGTACAGGGTGCATGACTTGAAACGGAAAGAAATATGTTAAAAAGTGTAAAACTACACTTATTATAGTAAAAACTGTAGTGTAATTTAACGAATTTAACGGTATTTTAATTAAGATCATCGAACAACAATCGAATATTACAAACTGATTTTTGATGTCTACGTAGCACGTATTATAATAATGTTTTTAGTTATAGCAACCCAGATCACATTACGGCAACAAATAAAATGCTTATGGATTTTACATAACACAAAAAGATGTAACAGAAAAAATAAATCATATTTGACTAGACAGTATTCATCGCATCATTATAATAATATTATTTATGAATATGTAACACAAAAAATACATAATATCCTTAGAAACTAAAATTCTAGTTTAAATCGTTACACAAGCACGTGTACTAGATCAATCAGAAAATAATTTACTCTTTCCGCGACACTGACCCAGACACAAAAGAAGTTTTATTTTTATCACGTTTAGTGTCGCGCAAAGGGTTAAATCAATAGATGACAATATAAAAATAACCTACTTCAAAAACACTCAAACATACATACGAGTAGCCGTTATATTTGGATTCAGATGCCGACCGTAGAGTGTTTGAATGTCTTCGTTTTATAAGGTCGCCAGAAGTCTTTGTATTATTAACGGTAACTATGTCAACTATCTCATGTATATGACTGTCTCTGCCTTTAATAATAATAAAAAAACTCATCAAAAGTTATATGACAACTTCAAATACATTTATCCGATGAACATCGATTTTATTACATAGGTATTATGTTTATCAGTCCTATCTTTATGGTAAAATTTGTATAAATATTTATAGCTAGAAAGCTCATGACGATTCCAATCAATCTTAACACAGCTCGGATACATTGCTTTAATACGGATTTCCGCTGCCTACCTTCTACCTTCGTCATCAGATCAGTTCGATGATATTTTCACCAGAACCATTTATATTCATAACTATAACGAAGATTAACTATCTAAATCAAGATATCTTATCGCCACCGTAAAGTACTTATAATTCCGGAGGCCATCTGTGGTGTTTTTCATTAGTTCCACCTCACATTGATATTTCTGAATGCAAATGCTTCATTTGTTGCTGAATATTCTAAAACTGCTATATAATATTTGAAAAGTTCTCTTAATTCCTCTTGGATACCATCATTTGAATTGGATTTTGAAAAAAAAATGGGACTAACCTGGAAGTATCCTTTTTTAAATAAAAACAGAATTTTTCAAAACGGTTCATAAATGGCGGAGTTATGAGATAATTAACAATTATTTAAAAACATACATACAAACGATTTAATAACCTCTTCTTTTTTTAAAGAAAAGATCTACCATTTGTTACAATTTAGATTTTGATTATAATCCGTAAAGAAAAGTCAACGAAACGAGTACAACTCGTATTATTTAGCAGAAGAATATGATATTTGGAGCTCCAGAACCAAACTTAGTTCACTGAGTATATGAAGATAATTATATCCTATGTTTTAATATGGCCATATCACTAAAATATGCCAAGCATCGTGTTATTATGTAGGACGGAACACGTCACACGCAACGACTCCCTTGAGGACCCGTAGTTTGCCGTTTGCCTACGCCATTTTACAAAGTTACGTAATAAAAATGTTCATACAATATTGTCACATTATTAGATGTCATATTGTTTTACGTGTTTTTACTTTCCCTATAAAAGAAAAACTATTGTTTCTTTGAACTTTCAAAGTATTTTCTATGGCTTACTTTTATTAAAATAATGGAATATTATACAGGTTGGCCAGAAAAGTGACGTCCAACAATTCTTTTAGATGCCTCGTGTTGAGAGGTATCTTAATCACCCCTACGTATGTTTTACGACTTTTCGCAGCTTTCAAGTTACGTTTTTTTTTTAAAAAAATTTGAAACCGGATTAGTTTGAAAAATTTCAAAAAAAAAGTAGAAGGTTTTTCAAATTTTATTTCTTGCAACAAAATCTCTATGAACTGTGCATTTATGCATAAAATAAACAGCCTCATAACTTTAATGGAAATTACTACAGCATTTACCTAAATTTGAGAATTTATGTTAGGTGAGTTATCATTTAAATTTTCAACTTAAAATTAAAAATTGAACTGATAAGTTCTTAGTTTCTAAGTAGCTTCAGAGAATGCGCTAGGCTCTAAGCTTTCATAATAATAATAAAAAAGAAGTAGGTACTTCATAGGCTTCATAGGCTATTTAAAAAAAAATGTAACTTAAGATACGAAAAATCGTAAAACATACATAGGGGTGATTCAGATACCTCTCAACACGAGGCAAACATTTTTGGACGTCACTTTTCTGGCCACCTGTATACAGACAACAGCTCATTAACTTACCACATAACTTAAATTTTTCTCAATTGATATTGATCTCTATATTTCGGACATAAAGTTGAAAATCAGTTCAATGACCTTTAACTTTATGGGTAGGTTGACCTGCCGTTGAATAAAATAAAGTCATTGCGAGCGTTTCATTCGACATAAATAATAGTAAAAGAAAATATTCCAACAAGTCATTATAACAAGTTATGATATAGGTATTGCCTTTACTAGAAAATCCCTTACATCCTAGCCTGCCGTAGAAAGGCCCCGTAATTTATCACCATATTAAAAAGGTACAAGAAAGGGCGATATTAACATATGTCTGGGAGACCCTAGTCAGTCACTTAAACCATCCATGCTGACTAGCCATGTTAGGCTAAGAACTGACGTGGCGGTATTTACCCGGACTTAACGGCACGTTTTAGAGTTCCTCAGATAAACGGAAAAATATCTAAATATCTGTCTGTGTTATCACAGTCATATAAATCGCAGCCTAGCAGTGTTATTGTTAGTTGCTTTCGTAATCAGTTCTCATAAAAACCACAAAACCACACGAACCAATTTTTTTGACATTAATTTGCGATTGTTATCTTTATTAGCTTTTTTTATAGTATTAAATGTCATTTTGTGTCAGTTCTTTGTTGTTCGTAGTACTTATAAATTCCTTGGTGTTTATTCACACGATGGTTTGTTTTGCAAGTGGGATCGAAAAAATGACGTTAAGCACCGTTGTTGCAGATAAATGTCCATTGTAAAAATTGAATTTTTGTGCAACTGTTTTCATGCTTGACAGTTTCCAAACTAAATGAAAAACCAGCACGGCCAGTAATTGCTTAAATTTTATTTATTTATTTATACTTAATTAAGACGTGTCATTTGTCAGAGACAGCGTAGAAGATACACTCAAAGAAGACGAGAGTATCATGAGATAGACGTTTAATGAAAGTAAAACTCGGATATTTTGAAATCTTTTTGGGTGAGCTGCCTGATTATTGTAATTAAACTCTTTAGCAGAGTTCCAAAACTTGGACATTACAACCATCATTATGGTTGCTTAATGACTCAAGTTTCGGAAGTAATCATTTTGCATTCAGATTTCAAAGGCGTTTCTGACTGTGTAACTTTATTCTTGGTGACCTATTTTAATTTGGGCCGAAATCAGTTACCAGCTGTGTAATTAAAATTTATTACCATTTTTTGACAAACACGCAAGAAAGCCTTGAATTACGTTCTAGTGCATGAAATGACATCGATTTTTCGTTCGTCGTTTTAAAACTCTGTGTAAACAAAACATCCAAACAAAAAACATCCAGAAAAACCACGCTCAGAATTATGCAATTGTTGAATTTTTAAACGTCCAATCTTGTCATCATTGCCTCTTATCTGGCACTCTTTGGGAAGTTACCCTAATTTAGTAAAATGAGTACGCGAGAAGTTTCATTACGTTTTATACTCGTTGTGGGACGCATTATGATTTTCAGTAAGCATGTACATATTATTAAAAAAGCGTGGCCTTATTTTAGGCTATTTTGATAAGAATTTCTGAAAAAAAGACAGTAACGCTTTTAGCCTTATGTTAGTAAAAGGCAACAAATAAACTGGTGTATTTTTTTTATCACATATTCCATTCGGAGTTATAGTTATTAATAGATTTGCTGCTGGTATGGATTAGGCAGTAGTGTATTATCTCACTGTGCACTGTCATTCGGCCCATGCACTGACAGAGTAATAATTAGTAATTGTTACTATTTTTCAATATAACTTTAGCAGTCGTCTAGTTTACCAATTTGTGTCTATCATTTGCCTCTGATCAGTCTAGGCTTACTGGGCAGGGAAAGTGCGTGAATGTGAACGCCAAAATTAAGTTCTTAATTAATTATCCACTTAAATAATAGTTACGTGATAGAGTGAGACGCTTCACGCGTCATAACGGCGTATGTTAGACGAGTGTCTGGTCAAGTGGTTCACTCCAGACTAAAAATCTATGTAGTTGCGGGTTAGAATCCTGCAAGGCCCAAATGTTTGTTTCATAAGTACAAGTTTTGTACCCAAAACATTAATATAACTATACAAGATATACATTATTTAAAACAACGCAAAACCTTTTAGAGGGTTATTCTACTGGTTACAGCACCTTTTTCTACGGAACCAAAAAAGCAATCGCAAAAAAAATATTACTTCCACATACTAAACCGCGACCAGCTGACATCATTAAGGAAAAGTAAACAAAAAATATGGGGTAGTTGGTGTCATTGGCTAAAGTAAAGTATGCCTATGTCCCACTACAGGGTACAGAGGCCAGGCCTTACCTCAAATTTGAGGTGGTTTAGGCCATACTCGACCACGCGGGCCCAGTGCGGATTGGTGAAGGGGTGTTGTAAGGCCAGTGACTTAACCATACTGTCAGATGTTAGTAAGCCACCTTAAAGCCTCTGACTAGGCTTAAAGATTAGTATCAAGAGATATGCCCCGACAAACTTCTTAACGTTCCTTCCAAAGCACGAAAATGCTTGTGATCAAATCACAACCGTGCCGTAGGTGGCTTAACTTTGGCAATCACTACCAAAGCGCTGCCACCACTGAGCTACAAGCTCAAACAAGCACCTGATTGATTGATTGTCGTAATCATCATTATCATCATTTCAGCCATAGGACGTTCACTGCTTAATGCCTATTTACTTCTAGAATAGCCAGTTAGAATCGGCCTGCATCCAGCGTCTTCCTGCAACCTTAACCAGGTCGTCTGTACACCTTGTGAGTGAACGTCCTACGCTGCGCTTGCAAAGGATTAGCAAGCTACAGTGGCAGTGGGCGAGGCACTAGCACGTAGAACAGACGGCCGATGGGGCAGAAAGGTTCTAGAATGGAGGCCGCGTACCGGCAAGCGATTGTCGTAAGCATTTTTTTATTTATTTGTTTGTATGATAACCTTATCCCTACATACTTGTACTATTTAATTAGGTATTCTCAGGTCTGGTGCCCAGTTAAATTACAATTAAAATCAATTATTACATCACCCCCTTACACTTGTGCAATACCTTTCCTCGAACTATATTGGCCGACCGAGTGCAGTAAATTAATGATAAATATCTGCATAGCGTGGGTAACCGGGGGTGTCAGATGTCAGTTTCAGTTAAACTAAGTTTAAACGGAACTTGGTGCCAAGTTTTTGAACTTATTTCAACTTGTATGGCATGGCATACAATATATCTTTAGTTATGAAAGATTTTACTTTTTCCACATCTTCCCGTTAGAAGGATAAAATCTCACATTTACTTTCCTCTACTTTAGAAAGAAAGAATAAAAATCCTCTCGTACCCTGATACTGCGTTGTAAAACATTCAATTTATCGCGTTTGGCATCTAGCTCAGAATGCGTGACCTCCACAGTCTCCGCGGTTGGATGCTAAATCCTTCCACAAAGAAGGATTTTCATCATATTTCTTTATGTGGTGCTTCAGCACATTAATATATATCAGGAGTTGTCTGCCATGATTACCCTTGCCCTCCTGAAGATCAGATTAAGGATGCGCTCAATGTCTTTTCTGATATATACATGATACATGGCATTACTCGTAAGTCCATCTTTTGTACGATTTTATTTTTGTGCAATAAAGTTAAATAAAAAAATAAATAGATACATACACCTGCCGATGGGGCAGAAAAGTTTTAGAATGAAGGCCGCGTACCGGCAAGAGCAGCGTATGACGTCCACTCACAAGGTGGTCAGACGACCTGGTAAAGATCGCAGGAAGTCGCTGAATGCACAGGCCGCTTCTAACCGGCCAATCTGGAAGTCAATGGGGGACGCTTATGTTCAGCAGAGGACGACCTATGGCTGAAATCATGATGATGATGATGACATATACACACAACAACAAAGTGGTCTTCTTATGAGATAAAAGGCTGTAAGGCTCGTCTAATAGCATTATGTAGATAGATCAAAATATAAATTTCAGCCATTAAAGCGTTTTTAAATTAAAAAAATCCATACATACAAACTTTTACATCTAAGATAATATATTATTATTAGTTCATTATTTTCTAGCTTGTCAAATAAAAACTGCAACATTGTAACTAATCCTTAAAAAACTGCTAAGTACTAACCACTCCGTTCATTAATTTAGGTCCGTATGTACAGGATCGATTTCTACCAATTTCGTTACTAATATGTGTAAATGTTCGGACGACAGTTATGACAAATGTTTTTTTAAAAGCTAACGATAAAAGGGTATCCTTTTGACTATAAGTAATATCAAAGATACAAAATGATCATAAATAATTTTCTTTCTTTCTTTCATTAAAACCATTTTTTTTAAGTAGGCCAACTTTTTTTACCCTAGCACTGCTTTGGGACAATATTACTTTCGGATTACGAGAAGTTATTTGATCGCGTTTTCTATGAAATTCTTATCTTGTTTTGTAAAAATCTGTTCAGCCGTTTAGCGATTATAATAATTTTGGTATTTCTTTATCCTGTTATTGTTATTAATTCAAGGTAGACTAGTGTGTATATTATACCAAAATAATGAAAACGCTTTTCAACGGAATTTAAACACAATTTAAATGAGTATATTTATTACTACATTTGTATTTATTTGTTCCATTTGCAGAGTTTAATCAACAAAGCGCATTTAATTGACTCGGTGTTAGTGGTGTTAACTAACAAATGATAATGGCTACCTATCCACACAAATAGGGTTGCCACTTTAACAACTACTATTTAAAAAAAACAGTAAAGTATGAAATTAAATCTGAAACGTTTTTGGATAGTATTTGGCATGTTTCAAAGTTTTAAATTATCAATAATAGATCACAATGGCCTAGATTAGAACAAGGTACCCGGAAATGGACGATGATAAACTGATTTGGTTCATTGTTTGAACGTGGTTAGTTAATTAGTATTTGATCAAATACATTGACTGCTAATTATCTAAAATGTTTCCCAAAATTTTGCAAATATGTTTCCAATGATTTCAAGCTAATTAGCGGTCAATCTTAAAAAAAAAGATTAGTTTTGCTACATTATATGAGTTTTGCAGAAAGCAACCCTACAATATCTCACCTTGGCCTCCGTTCGATTTATTAAACTCTATTCCCCGAGGTTTAAGCCTTTAAATGAAGATTGAACTACTAATGTATTTTCATGACCTTATCTCCGGAACAGGACTTCGATATTAGAGCAAATGGGATGTGTAGAAGGTCTAAAAGTTGGGGTCAAGCCAGATTTATCAGTTTCTTAATGAAGTATTAATAACTCACATCACAGTTAGATTATAAGTTTGTCTTTGATCATTTTCCAGTAAGGAAACAAAGGAATTATTGGTTTCTAAGAACTATGTAGAGTAATGAACAAAAAATTACAATCATGTAATTTTTTTAGGGTTCCGTACCTAAAGGGTGAAAACGGTAACCCTATTACTATGACTTCACTATCCGTCTGCCTGTGTGTCTGTCATCAGGCGGTCTCTCATGAACCGTGATAGCTAGACAATTGAAATTTTCACAGAAGATGTATTTATGTTACCGCTATAACAACATATACCATATACAAAATTAAATAAATATTTAAGTGGGGCTCCCATACAACAAACCTGTTTTTTGCCGGTTTTTGCTTGATATTAATAACGGCAATAGGTAGACGCTTGAAATATTCACAGAATATTATAGATAATGGTACGGAACCCTCCGTGCGCGAGTCCGACTCGCACTTGGCCGGTTTTAAATTAAAATAAATTTAAATAAGCTATCCTAATCTATAACCTTCAACTCAAAAATAAATGCGTCTGTAAGGCAAGGAGGCAAGGATGCTGGTAGCTTTTTAATGATCGTTATCTTTTTTTAAATTCATATGTTAAAAGTTTTAGTAATATACAGAAAGGAAAGATCCAAAGATTTATGTGTAAACCTTCTTTTTGAGACATAAAACGTACAGTTATTTTTTTTTAAACTAACCGACCACGTAATTTTTAAATTGTAAATAGAGCTTTCCATTTGGTAAGATCAATTTTACAAACTGATTTATTATTAATTTACATTAGTTTGTAAATAATAATGATTATAACAACTCTTATAATTATATAACTATTATAAGAGTAGGTGATTTTGGCCTATGGTTGCAAAATAATAAATTGAATAATGTACAACTACAATGACGTATTTCAAAATCAATTTGTTTGTATTATCTTGTCACATGAAACTATCAATGCCTAATTAATGTGATTGTTTACATTAATTATGGACTAAATTATGCTGAAAATTGTTCTAGTGGTCGCTCATTGGCTATCGATTTACATAACACCTGATAGAGAGCAAATTGTTCGCATAATGTTATTTGGTAATCCTGCTGTATGAATATTAACCCTTATTTCTGTAGATCGTTTTTATTCTGATTGACAACACCGGTTTTTTTTTCATTGCTTTATATCATCACGAAGTATCATTGCATAGTTAAAGGTATGCCCATACCATGTCTGGAATGGACGGAAATGCGATTTCCTTATTGCTAATTTGACATTACCTTAATGTGATAACTGTTACGTAAAAAAGGCATCGAACCTAATTGACATACCTCAAGTTGCAAGTAACCTTAAATAACGTTATTTTGGTGTACACCTATGAAACACTTAATCGATAGAGAAAATAAATTACAAACAACAAATATTATTTCACAAAATGTCGTAAATGATATGCTTTTTTTCAGAGTTTCAGGGTGAACATGTAACATTTATTTTCATTTACATAATCAAATTGAAATTCTGAAAAAAGCGTATCATTTACGACATTTCGTCAAGGCGTATTTGTTGTTTGTAATTATTTTCTCATTCGATTAACGCATGTTTCATAGGTTTACACCAAAATAAAGTATTTAAGGTCACTTGCAACTTGAGGTATGCCAGGCTCCATACAAAAAAGTTCGAAGTCTTTTCATCTTGTCATTCGTTTGCTCGATTTTTTTATTTTGCTATTGTGTTTGATTTATGATAATACTAGCTGTCCCGGCGCGCTTCGTACCGCCCATTCCATTCAAACATTTATTTTTTCGTGTATTTTCCAATTTTTTATAGTTATTCTGCTATTCGGGGTTGAGACTAATTCAACAAATCAAATATCATAAAAATCGGTTCAGCCGTTCTTGACTTATAAATGGTGTAACTAACCCGACTTTGTTTTATAAGACTAGCTGTTGCTCGCGACTTCGTTCCCGTGGTCTTTACAAAACCATAGTTAGTAAAAAAAACTAAAGACCACGCGAACGAAGTCGGGGGCAGTCAGGGGCAACAGCTAGTGTTACATAATAATATTTTTTTCACTTTTTTTTTTCAACTGAACAGCGCTATCTAACGGTAAGAAGCGGCATCTTTAATGACAAATATCTTATATCCCTCCAGAACCGTACATTTTTTGGGGATAAAAAGTATCCCAACTCTTTATTCCAGACTAATATCTATTTCTGTCGTCAGGGGACGGCCGCAAAGAATACACTTCCCCACCGCCAACAGGAGGCGTGTCGTAAGACGCCTCTTACGACACGCCTCCTGTGGAATAAGTCGCCACTTATTTCTGTAGAACGTGACGGGCAGCAGCGTCTGCGTGCGAAATCTTATAAAAATTGCGCTCGCTAAACGTCCTATGGCTGAAATGATCTATTTCTATGCAAAATTTAATCTAGATTCGTTCAGCCATTCTGGCATGATTGAGTTACAAACATTCATCCAACTAAACTTTCATGATGTTAGTAAGAAGTAAGATTAGTAATATAAAATAACGATGACTCTGTCTACTTTTTAAAAGTACCTTTAAATGTTCAGTTCGTATCATCATCATCATCACTGCTGAACATAAGCCTTCCCTATTAACTTCGTATACCATTTTTATTTTCGAGCCCAACAAAATGATTTGCGTTCTTCAAGATGGACTTAAACCCATATAGTGAAGAGGTCAAATCAAGGTTGTCTCTACTTTTTAGGTAATAATTCAAGTTGAAATGGATTTCTTACTATAAGAATTATTTGACGTATTCTTGTCCTTATCAGCCATTTTTGTTTGCCAAATGAGCCAAGCCCTTTACATAATTTATATATCAAGTAAATGTTTTTTTACCTAACTTAACTATAATAAAAACAATAATTAGAAAATAACCATTTAAAACACGCTTTTACACACATGCCTTAAAATAAGGCCCAATTTCTAAAAAGAAACGCAGTTCAGCTTAAAGTATTAAGAAAAGTTTTGCTAGGAGGTTCCGCTTTTTTGCTAATTGATTTTTTTCATTTTTCAGGTAAGCACTTTGGTACACTTCTTCTAAGTGCGTAACTTTGTTCAAACTTGTAAGTATTAGATTGGACGTTAAACCACTTTTCCATTTAATTCTTCAGTGGGTATTTTCTTTGCTTAAAAGTATTTTTAAGAAAATTTTGCTTCAATTTATTATTTATTTATTGCTGTAGTTATATGTTGCAAGTTGCGTGGGTGGGAATTATATACAAGGTAGAATTTAAAGACGGGGCAGTAGGTGCGGATACCATAATCGTTTTTGACTGGAAAATATAAGACTGTCCTAAACTTTTAGACATATTTTTACGAGCATCTACTATATATATAATAAATGATCAGTGAGCAAATAAAGCAATTTACACAAACAATACTTTTGATGCCATTTGACCCTGTTTTTATTATAAGGATCAAAATACTAAGGATAAGGATCTAAATGGGCTAATTGATGTGAGAGTACTAGAAATATCAGAAATTACTAAAAACTTTTCTCAAATATGTAGTGCGAAATTATCGTGACTTCTATAACTTTAAACAAAAATTTTATAGTGTTTCAATTTTAAGAAGATCCTTCTTGGAACATATACATTAACGTAAATTTTGCTTAATTTTTTTTTGTTATCAACCTAATCGTTTTAGATTTTTGTGATTTACACTATTAAAGTGTTCACTGAACAATAAGTTACAACGTCTCTGCAGTTGATTCAGTACTATGTTTTTTGGTTCAGTTTCTAGTATTTTTGTTTACACTAGTTTTTTTTTATCTAACTAAAATTAACTTGCATCTTAAAAACATAAAAATATCAAAGTTCCATAATGTAGTCTTATTGTATTTCTCATAATTATATTAAGGAGCAATTCCATCGTCTTGAAATTATAGTAGTATCTCTTATATGTAATTTAGGACGATTTATCTCCGCTAATTTATCAAGTATGTGAAATTATGAGATTCCAAATGCCGAAGTTAGGTTATTACAAGGCAATCGTGACCTGGTTATCATTATAATAATTCATTTTAGAGATAACTGAGCATTACCACGCTTTTAGGAGGAGAAAATTACCTAAAAGCTGTGTTAATTTGTTGTGGGCTTGAAACTATGGATATTGTATCAATATTTAGGAAAAACAGATTTATATAGATATTGAGATTTTTTGGACTTATTAACTAATCACTTCAAATAAATATTATATGCTGTAATATCGTCCTCATTTGAAAAAAATCTTTATGCTATGGTAAACTGTATCTCTGATACACTCTATATATACATATAACTCTGTAACAATCTACGTAAACTAAGGGAAGAACTTGACTTTTTAGGCCGAAGAATTTTTTTTAACCAATCGTTTTAATTGTTATGTTGTTATCATTTTATCATTCTTTTCAAAATAAGTGTGATTTATAAACTCCTAATAGGGTCAAATTTAAATAAAATATACGGTTCTCTATAGAGCTTTAAGGCAATTAAAATTTACTGACGAGCTGACTATAACTTTATCTTACTCTAGAACAAAAATCTTAAGATCAAATGTAACAAGCTAGAAAGAGACAACTTGATTTAGTCTATACATAAGAAATAAAAGGTCGCAAAAACGTTGTTCGTGTATGCTAAAAGTAAGAGTGTGATTTTAGGGTCGTATTGTAGTCACACCGAATTCTGTTATTGTACAATAAATCCCTTCGTAGTGACAATATCAGGCTTCAAGTTCCCGTCACAAACATGATCTGAACGCGAGCGCTCACTTAATTCAATATAAAACAGGCTATTGAATTCCCTTCCATCCTTGAGGAATGCGACCTTCGTAAATCCGATAACGTATGTGTTACGTACAATTATTACGTTATAGCGACATCTTGGGACCCTGAGCGCTGAAGTTGCGTCTGAGAGCAGTGTTGGGTGCGGAGCGTACAGCATAATAAAATAAATTTGTCGACAATAAAATAATATTAAAGTTCAGAAATAGAATCACACCTCTATTCGGTTATTTTACGGCTCTCATCCACTGTAAGGCGTAAACGAAACTATCCCCAATGTGAGCGTCATCTAAGATTCACTGAAAGAGTATTTAAAAAATATATAGATACTCAAACAGACACTCTATTGCATACCAAAAAACATTAAATTAAGCAAGTGGCTGTTATTAAGTTCAATAGATTGAGTAGTAGTCTAGTTCAATAGATACAGACGAAGGTCTGTATGTTAGTCGTATCGTATTGTCGAAATAAAACTCTCTTGCGACCACGTGCTTATTAGAAACTAGCTGTTCCCCGCGGCTTCGCTCGCATATTGTTTAAAACAATATTAATTTTAATGTTATGTTTCTAACTTCAACCACTTTCACCTATCTTTATAGTTATCCTTTACCCTATGGTTGTCTGGAAGAGATCGCTTTTAGCTATATTACCGACAAAATTTTACATCTTTCTGAAGACATAATCTGTAACTTCTTTGTATGGTGTGCAATAAACAGTATCTTTCACTATCTATTTTAAAGAGTGACGGCCTTATACAAAAATCTTCTCTTTATTTTACCCTCTTGGGGGTTGAATTTCAATACCATCCCGTTTTGATAAGCCTTTATGTCACAAATTATAGCTAAATTTTAACTCTATATCCTAAGCCATTTGGACAGGATGAAGATTTTACATACATACTTTCATCACCGATTTGATACTCTAAAGGGATTTTTCTTCGTTTATGGTAAAGGATTGATATTTTTAGGCTTATTTGGTGGTTCTATTATCTTATTTAAACAAATATAAATGATTTTCGAGTAAACTAACATAATATCTTGTTTAAATAACTATTACATAGTTTATAACTATGATTTAAAATTATACAGCGTTACTTTTAAAACAACAATTTCCTGATGGAAGTTTCTGGTGCTCAAATACAACTACTTTTTCTATGGGACCTACATTGAAATCGCAAAAAAAAAACTTCCCCATACTAAGCCGCCGACCAGCAGACATCAGTTAGTATGGAGCAGTGAATTTTTTTTGTAATCTTTTACAAATAACCCTGTATGTAAGAATTGAACATCTGAATTCAAAATAAGTAGTATACTACCAAGCAGTTGTAATCAAACGTCTAAGAAAGGTCCATGTTACCTTTTTCCATTTTCATTATCGTGATCTTCAAACCCTACCACTGCAAACGGGGATTGGCAATTATCGGAAAGGGCCTAAGTGTACTTACTATTCTGCAACCTTGAATATTATCAGATTCCGCTCGCAACCCCGATATGAACCAACCCTTATTGGCGCGGCAGTGAAAATCGCAGGGCGATTAGATTAGCCCCGGAATTGTGGTTGTTAGTTACGCCACGGATAATAAAACAAATCCATGTAAGCCTAAGGTGACGCTGAGGTTTCAGCAGATGGTATGATAATAGGAGAACGATAAGGAACATATAGAAATTAAGAGGCAATAGTTGATTAGGAAATGTATGAACTATCCTTTAGATAGATAAAATCTACAATAATGGAGGAACTAGCTACTATTGAAACTATTGAATATAAATCCAGCAAAAAAGCTGCCAGTTCTAGAGATATAAAATACATAAGGGGGTTTGAGTTCACCTGCCTCAAAAAATACACTTATCCGTATTCTTGTAATCGTAATGTCGTTTAAAGTCAATGGGAGGTCTACCTACCCAAAAAGTTAAAGGTCATTAAACTGATTTTCAACTTTAAGTCCGACTCGTAAAGATCAATATCAATTGTAAAAATTTGACGTTTTGTGATAGGTTGACGAGCTGTTGTCTGTAGGTATATTTCCACTGCATAAAAAAAAACAACAACACACCGATTTTCATGATTTATCTTTCTATCTTTATATTTGATCTACCACCTATTCGTTCTGCGCTGGAACTCTCGCTGCCAACGTTCCGCAAAAGATGTCGCAATTGGCTGCTTCACGAACAGTCATTAGCACTAGCTAATTATAAATTTAAATAGGCATTTTCTATTGCTACAAAACCTGTGTTAAGTTAGATATAAGTGTAGATTTTTATGTTTTCACAATTGAATTTGTTTAGCTTAACTTATAAAAGGCTATGGCAGAATAACGTACTTTGCATATCTTTGCCTGTGGGTATCCTGCAATCACTAAGTCATAGACTATTTCATTAAGTTTCATATTATTCTGTTGTATCTGTAATCTGCTTTGAGACAAATAAATACATTCTTATTCTTATTCTTATTCTTAAAGTAAGAAATAAAGATTGTGTTACGATGTACAAGACACTGAGTTTTGATGAGGACATCTCCAAGCACAACAAGACTTGAGCCAATGTCAAAAAGATCGTTTTCTCGATTCGAACCGGGAATCGAACCCGGACCGTTTACGTTCAAGGCGAATTATCTTGCCAACACTAGTCAGGTTCGTCGTCTTTGGGGAAATAACTTTTTAATAGACCTATGCTGTTGGCTGAAGGCTTTTACTGCTTCACCGGGCAGTTTGGTGAATGTTTCTGAGCTTAAAGCGGCCTGCAAGCAATACCTCAGGTGCGGGCCAGGCCAAGAGGTGAACCCGACTAATTTGCATAAACCGGGAATTGAACTGAGGTTTTGTTTAATCCTGTATGCATCGAGCACATTTTACTACTAAGGGGCTCATGAAAACAAATTATACTTATCGTTTAATTTACAAAATAATAAAAAATATTAAAAATTTGCTTTGTCCAATTTCTTTATTTCAGGAAGGTTTTTGGGATGACTTTTGACCATAAGGATGTTATGCATAAAAAAACACTAAAATATGCTAAGTTTTTACTACATTTCAACATATACAACAACATATTTGTTGTCTTAATTATTTGTAACATAAGGATTCATTGTGTTGGGTTACAATTTAGCCCATTAACATTCAGTTAAACAAATTGTAAAAATCATGATTGTAATATTGATGCATACATCTTGAATAAAAAAAAAAAAAATTAATAAAATATCAAATTACAATAACTTGTTTACGAAAATAGTTGTTCAAAGACAAAACGCACTAAGTGCAGTTTTAACCTTAAGAAAATCACGTGAAATTTTCGCTGCGTACTCTCCGTCGAGGTGGTAGTTTATAAGGCATGCCTCGCGCGTTTAGTCAGGTATACAAAATTAGTTAATTACAGTAGAGCTGCAGCGATGCTTCATTAAGCAATCACGCGTAATCAAACGGTGCACGCTAATGTCGTGTAGGTGATTGGCGACTAATTGATATGTCATTTGTAACAATGATTAAGCCGTATGTAAAACAGTTACAAATTGATATGTCGTTTGTTACTGTGTATTCATGTAAAATACACTAACCAAATTGACCAATAGTCGAATTCGACGCGATTATTCGGGCGTTATAACAAGTTCCACATTGCAATGGTAATTTGGACATCGATGTTTTAATTCCCTCATTTTAGCATTCCAAAGTGTGAATTTGATTACCATAAAAATAGGACCTGATTATTTAATTGGACAGCATTGGATCAATGAACACATAATTTATTGTCATTAAACTTACTATTTTATAACATTAAAAATTCCTTAAGTTTGGTAAAACTGTAAATATGAATTGAGCCTAAAGTTTCCGCATAATTATGTTGTTACATTAAGATGTTGTCCAATGAATTATGTATATTACTAGCTAGGATATATTCTAGCTAAGCTAATAAGTTTTAAAATCTTACTAGTCTTATTTCTTATAACGTAACGTAGATATAATAGTAAATGTCCAATTATTGTACTAAACATTATCACATGATTCGCGTTATAATAGACCGTATTCCTCAGCCCAATTTTCTGCGCCAAAAAGGAAAGTTCCTCATCGTTTAAACCGAAACAGCTTAGTGTATAGCATCATTATTTTCTTACATCCGGAAGCGTTTGCGTACATGCTTGTGGGGGTAATTCGGTGTGACGTTTAGTCCCCCTCTTTGACATACATTACGACTCGTGTCACACTCGACTTGAGGGTAGGGTTGGTATATTTAGTAAACCAAACAAGTTGACCAAAATCTTAGAAAACATTTCCCGTGACGCCATAAGCGTTGATTTCAGAATTAAACTAAAGAGGAATAAATAATCATCGCATGAGACCTAAAAGCCGTATCAAATCTTATACTTTAAATCTTATGTGATAAACTAGATCAATACCCATAGGTCTAAGTATGTGTGCCAACGTTCAGCCAGTTCAGTTTAGCTAAGAAAGCGTACGTTTACGGATCTCCTCATTTCGGGTTTGATGATAATAGTCCAACGAATAAGTAAGCTAAAGCGGGCACATAGCTCGTAGAACTGACGGCCGATGGAGTAGAAAGGTTTTAGTATGGATGCCACGTACCAGCAAGCGCAGCGTAGGACGTCCACCCACAAGGTGGACAGACGAAAGGTTACAAGAAACTGCTGCAATGATGCCATTAAAACCGATTAATCAGGAAGCCATTGGCGAAGGCCTGTGTTCCTGTGGTGTCGATGTGTGATGTGTGAAGTGGATGACCTGTGGCTGAAATGATGATGATGATGGTCAGAAAGCGTAACTGAGAAACAAACATACAAACTGTAAATATATATACATATACATTTAGGGTAAAAGCAATCACTCTATTAGGCAGCAGTGTACTTATTCTTCTGCCCTAATCTTCTTATCTTCAGGTGGGATCTAAATCAGTGCTTACTCGTAGTCGCAAACGAGATAAAAAACAAATAAATATGGTTGTTTGTATTTAGTACGCTGTAGTGTTTTTTTTTGCGAATTCGATATTTTTTCTTCTGTGAAAGTGGTAATGTAATGAAATGAAATGCAATGTGGATCACACAAAATAGACTTTTGTCTTGAAATCCTAGGTTAAAAAATGTGAAAGCAGTGTGTTGTCTTTACGTAAAGACTAGAAGAAAACAAACTAAGTTTGAAGTAATACTAATATATCTGATTCAAATTTATTTATTAGCTCGATATAACAACAGATCATGGTTAGGCCCCTGAACTAGTTATCCAAACATATTATGTGTGTGTTGGTATTTTGCCACCCCTACAGTACAGGCATACAGGATAAAGTATCTCGGATGGGCACGAAATGAAATATATGAGGACATCACGTTTATCGTTTAATCGCCATGATTTTAGAACGGATTTCGAAGTCGTAAAATGAATCTCGCTTATAGTCGTTTCGTGAATACTAAGAATTTAATGCGAGCTGTATTAAGCATACATTTGATTAAACGAGTGGAAACATATTTAAATTTTACATGGTATATTTTACGTTTAGGCAGGTAGAATTTAAAATAATATTTAGCCTTTTAAATTTATCGCTATGAATTTCATTCTTAAATAAAACATATGTATGTATAACTTTAATACTGAGTTAAACTGCTTGCTTAAAATATACGACTATGGTAAAGTTTTTACTCCTCTTTTATTTTAACTATTTTAATAAGGAAAATAAATAAATTATTAGCCCAATTAAATAGGATAGATAGATAGATTAAGTTTTTATGTTACTTAAGTAATCACTTTGAGATCATTATCATAGTATAAGTGTACCTAAGCAAGAAATATTTATGTAAGTAGGCGGCGGTAGGTAGCTCTCATTCTGAGGGCTGGAGGCTCTGTCACCTCTGGCTGCCCGTGGCTAGTGCCCACTAAAATAACATAAAGGGTATCATATCAGCCTAGTTGCAGTCCACTTGTCGACGATATCCCAAAAAGCAGCAATGTCGGTTCACCGAGCTGGGAGACGTCTTACATTATATTTTCTGAGACGTGGTCTACACTCGAAAACCCGTTTACTCCAACTTTCATCGGTTCTGCGACAGATGTGGCTAGCCAACTGCTACTTTAGCGTGCTACATTTTTGAACTATGTCCATTACTTTAGTTTTCTACCGGATGACCTCGTTTTGGATTTTATCCATAGCTTACTAAGTGACGTGTAGTCGTTGGGTCACCTTTACTGTCATGTTTCACGTTTTGTTTCCGTAGGCGATTACTGGTAGGATGCACTGATCAAACACCTTGCTCTTTAGGCTTGTGGCAATGGCAATGAGAAGATATGACGAAACTTTCCCAATGCTGCCCAGCCAAGTTGCAGTTGATAAGGGCTTTGCATGGTCTTTTCACCAGTTTTGGGCATTATTTTAAATAAATTTCTGATCCCCTTTTTTGTTTTTCTTTTTTATCTACATCCATTTCTTTTTCGTTAATACTAGTAGAGTTATTTGACCAGCTTCCATGCAAATTTTAAATGCTACAAATAAACTAAGATTTAGAACTAAAGACGACAAAGATAATTACGTTTAAAATGAATTATATTAATATTTAAAAAGTAAAATTAAAACTTAATTTTGAACACAGGTTAAATCAATACACTGAGTTGATTGCCATTGATGCATAATTTTGAGAAATATTGAAATTCCAAAGTCCAATCATGATCCGATTTGTGTGCGGTATAATACACAGTATCAGCTTCAGTTTCCAATTCGCAGCTTAAGCTTACATCTGAGGTACACGTGTTCCGTCCGACAATCACCTCAAACAGTGTTGATAACTGAATTGGCTCAATTTAGTGTTGGCAGAATTGGAAATTACAGTGGTTTCTGGTTTGCCCGCCACCATGTACTTTGGAGTATTTTAGACAGTTCTTGGTTATGTCGCGCGGAAAAGCCTTTACTAATTCTTGTAAATTCTTAATTATTTGGCATGTTTAAAAGTACATTATTTATCTATCATGCAGGTGAAAAACACTTTTTGTTTGTTTTGTAATGAAAAACATGCTACCTAAAATTTTTCAAAAATTGACAGGCAAGCTTGCGAAGTCGGTTATATTTCTGTCTGAGGCCGTCGTTGTTTTTTTACTATTATTATTATCTATATCTATATTTATAAAACAAAGTTGGGTTAGTTACACCATTTATAAGTCAAGAACGGCTGGACCGATTTTTATGATCTATAATTTGTTAAATTTGTCTCCGCCCCGAATAGCAGAATAACTACAAAAAAATACAAAAAGAATTAAGAGGCGGTACTAAGTTCGCCAGGACAGCTAGTTACTAATAGAATTTTCCCTAAAGTGGACCATCAGCTGAAAACGACGAAAGCTACATCTTCATCGAAAATAATTTGAAAATCCCTGGCCCTATA
Organism: Anania hortulata; assembly: GCA_963576865.1. Lineage (NCBI taxonomy): Eukaryota > Metazoa > Arthropoda > Insecta > Lepidoptera > Crambidae > Anania > Anania hortulata. Next base: position 9,843,430 of record OY756400.1, read on the forward strand.
GGCCATAAATCTCGTCTTTCAACACGGCACTAACCATTCGTCATCAAATTTAAATTTGATTGGGCATCTTTGCCCGCCCGTGAATTTATGGGCGCGCGCCCCCGTACTTAAACTCAGCTATAGATGTTTATGACGGCCGCTAAATGTTCGCAATCAATGCTATTTAGTGCCAAATAGCGATTGATGGTGTATTTTATTATTACCTGTCTTTTTATTACGGGTGGAACATTAAATGTTGGCTTTGCTTACCACTGACAGCTATACCTTTCCGAGATGTCTACAGTTTACAGTGTTAAAAGCGGCTTTAGACTTGGTTAATTTGACACACGACAACTGCGCTGTTTAGCGCGCTACGTGACTGATATTTTTATATGGGCTACAGTCGCGAGTGGAAGTAGCGTAGTGTGAAAGAGCTACATTTATTACCTCGAAACTGCTAGGGTGGTAGATAAGTATCATCCCAAATCCCTCCAACAAGTTGAGAAACTCTTTCAGATTTTATTATGTATACATTCTATTAGTAAAAATGTTAATGCTCTAATACATTATATTTAAATAGAATTATTGTCATAACTGCTTTTAGGCCCGAAAATATGAGTACATTTGAAATTAAGATACATGAATAATGTAATCTTTATGCATATTTGAATGATCATTAAAAGCCCTTATTTAAATAGTGTTATTAGCTATCTTCAAAACGTCTTATTAGGTTCATTAGAATTAAGAGCCAATAAACTTATATTGTTTGTGAAAATTATTCAAGCAAATTATTTGCTAATTGAGGATTCTAAAAGCAAAGGCACAGCTTAAAATAAACAGTTATTAAGTATTTGCATGGATTTGGAATACAAATATTACAACTAAAATAGTTGATAAAAAAGTTTTTTTTACAAAGTGATATCAGAATGTCACAACGTTTATACATTTATTATGCTGTGATAAATATTTTATCCTTATCTTTAGCGTCTATTGATAGATCTAAATTTTATAATGCATTATGAAGATTTATCAATATTTTTTGATCAAATCGTTTTACAAAACTGTAATTTATCAATCGGCTCGTTGGTCAAGGGGTATGATTTTTACTTAGGGTGCGAGAGGTCCCGGGTTTAAATCCCGGACGAGCCCACTGTTTTGACGAAATCTGTCATTTTAACTCTAAAACACGTCAAATATTTAAAAGATATATAATTTTGCAAATGTATTTACATGGGGATTGATAGGCAAATACATAATTTTGACAGAGCAAACAATACAAGTAAATTACGAAAGCAAGTTAATCATTCCTACGGAGTTGAACTAAAGGGTCGAATAATTCCCTTAAGACAACCTTCTCTACGATTTTCGAAGTCTATCCGACCCCAAGAGAAACAAAGGGTTGGTGGATGTTAATTTACACGATTGGTGTGGATTTGGTCAAACGGATTAATAATTTTGTCGACAGCTATTTGACCTCTTTACTCTAGTTGTTTAAGTCTATCGTAGAATCTATTTAAATATATATATTTTTTATTAAGAAGACATAAATTAAAGGTTAGTTTTATAATAAATTACAAGTACTAGTTTATTAAATGTTGTAGTTTGTATATCTTCAGAAACAAAAAGTATAACTTTATTTACCGATGGCAGACAGAGATCGCAAACTTAAGTAATTGGTTATCGTTAGTTCTCTTTAGATACAGATTTAAAAACAACGTAAAACAAAAATCACCTATAATTTGATTCTCGTAACGGATTAATATTAATTTTACTAAACCTAGAAACTCATAATGTGTGATATAAATGTAATAAGCTATGTGTATTTTTACATACAATCTTTATTGTAGGTACTATCTGTTTTCATACCATTTCACAAGAGAACCTACCAAAAATATACAAGAGGAAAACCTCGCAGGTTTCCGGATTGATTTACTTTCTCATTTTGCCGATGATATTTTATAGCGTATGGCGTTGCCCTGAAAACATCTTTCTTAGGGGAATAATCCCTTCATCCAGTTTTTCTTTTTGGTAACATAATCCAACATACCTTATCCTTTAATGCACTGAGATGTATTGGGATAGATGTCAAAGTGTCGGTAAAATGGCAGCACAAAAAATAAGTCTAAAAGAGATAGTAAGCTTTACTCTGGCTACCCTAAATATCAGGGGTTAAAGTATGAAATTGCCGAGTTGTACTGAAAAATTAAAACTCATTTTTTTCTAAAATGTAACATATTTATTTAAACTAAATATTTACACTTGTTATCTATACATTGTTGCCATCTAATCGGAAGTTTATTTATGCCTTTGCGATAGAACTCTGGAGATCTAGACCAATTGTAACTTCTTTGTATGGTGCACAATAAAGAGTATCTATCTATCTATCTATCTAGATTCGACAAACTGTGTGAAACCATTTTCTACTGCCTCTTGGGAAGAAATTTATTTACCACGTAGAAAATTGTTTCAATTACAAAAAAATGGTAGTCTGTTGGAGCAAGGTCTGGTGAGTACAGAGGATGACAAATGGTTTCTAACTGCAGCTCCTGTAGAGTTATACCGGTTTCTCGTGCAGTGTGAGGTCTTGCGTTATCATGGAGCAATAATGGTGAAGATCGATTCACGAGTCGGGGATGTTTCACTGCTAGTTTTGCCATCATTGTTTGAAGTTCAGTACAGTAAACATCTGCTGTTATAGCTTGACCAGACCTGAGAAAGCTATGGTGAATAACACCATGAAAAGACCACCAAACAGCTACCTTTACCTTTTTATTAGTAAGCTTTGCCTTAGCCTGCCTTGCTGTTGCGGCTTTTGATCTGGGGTCAGCTATTGCATTTTTTGGTTTCGGTTATCGTAAAGAATCCATTTTTCGTCAGATGTGACAATTCGATTAAATACTTCTTCATTTCTGTATTGATTCAAAAAAGCAGATTAGTCAAATCACGAGGCACCCATTTTTCATATTTTTTTATCTTGTTGATTTGATGCAAATGAGTCAATATTGTAGGTAAGGTAGCTTTAAACCATTCATGCAGCTAATTCCTGGGTAGTTTGACTCAGATCGGCGTAGCGCAGATAAGTAGTCTCTCTCAGTATTGCGAGCTGTTTCTACTGCGTTATTTCCGCGTCGAAACTCGTATTCAAAAATTACTCGAATTTTCTAAGTATACATTTTTCAAAGTCGAAAATCGAAACATTTTTTAAAAGAAGAACCTCATAGTTATCATGTGAAAGAAATTTTACTCGAAAATCTCACACCATGAAGGTTTTTTGTCAATTCGAATTATTTATTACTTTATAAAACGGCAATTTCATACTTTAACCCCTATTGTTAAAGTTATCCTTCGTAAATTGTCAACCTCGATTTCATAGTTGCAAATTTTTAGGGATCCTTAATTGTATTTCTTGCCACGGATGCGGTAGATTATGCCTGTTCTGCTGTAATAGCCTGCACTGCACAGCTATGGAAGGAACCTTACAGAAACAGATACTGCTTAAACCGTCTTCAATAGACGTTCAAGGCTTCAATCTAATTTACCTCCACACAACATTAATTACCAGTATTGTTCTACGGAATATATCACCAAATCTGTCCATGGCCTTAATAACTAGGACCTCTTAACCTAAGCCCCTAATAGTCTCAAATTGCGATTCCGATCGCGTCTAAATCAGCCGCAGTACTTCGTCTTTGCGTAATTGAGTTAGAGAGCACGAAGGTACACATAGTATGGCGAGAACAGTCACGATAAGACAATCAACATCATGTAACAACTTTGAGCATTATCTGAAGTCCGAATGAAAATTTTTACACAATATTTTTTAAGTGGTGAGGTAGGGTACTTTGGTCATATTCCTTTCAACAGAAGTTTTGAATATTTAAATAAGCTGGAAATAGTGTGAAACACAGCGACAAACTGTCTGTTATCAAACAAAGGTGTCTTACACAAAGTCTGTTTAAAATGCCATAAAGTGTATAAAGAAACATATTTTTGATTCAATAATTATTATTATTACTAAAGTATTCTAGAATATTCAAGTCTAACACTAGCTCTGATTTTTTTTTATAAACTAATACTCCAAAATTTTCAAAATTACTAAATACTTACTAAGTTTTCAAAGTGATCAAGATCAATTTTAAAGATAACCTTTAAATAGCAAGTAATCGCGGCAAGCCAAAGACCCGCCACGCAACTCGTACATATTGACGACCGTCTGGTGTAGTGGTTTGCGCTCCAAACGACAATGCCAGCGGTTGCGGGTTCAAATCCCGCAAAGGGCAAATGTTTGTGTGATGAGCACGAGCATTTGTACCTAAGTCATGAATGTTTATAAATGTATTGCAGTATGTTTATTCGTTATTCTAGTCACCATAGTACAAGTTTTGCTTAGTTTGGTGCTAGCTAATTGGTGTTATTGTGGAAACAATTTATTTATTTATTTATTAAGCATCCATATAGGATGCTTAACGGTACCAAAAAAAAACTATCCAGTTGGCTTCTAAAATCAATTGAAATATGCCATTATTATTAATAGACTAGTTTCCGTAACAAGTTTTAACAATAAACTCGATAAGAAAACTTATACATTTCATTATTGATTGTCTGTTCTCGTTAGTCTATGGCTAAGGTGGCATAGCAACGGCCCTAGGATATCAATGGGACCGACACAAATCTAAATTGTAATTTCGTTAATTGTCTAGTGATTTCTCCTTGTCATGTATTGGTTTTGGCTTTAACTTAGTTTTAGGTCGATTGTTATTTACAAATATAATTTACTGTGTTTTTTAATCGGTCTTAATCTACGTTTATTAATTACTTTTATGACATTAAGCGGTTTATTATTCAAATGGAATAAGACTTACCGAATTTATTACTATTATTTTTATTTACTAATAAATAACAAACGAAATTCGCGCTCAATAAATTATGTTGCGGTAGAACATATTATTATTTATTACTCAACGTCTCTTTATGAAACAAAATGATTTATGGGAAACCCTTGTTAAGTATGGAATTGGGCAATGGGTACCACTTTCTAGGGTTTTACGAAAAGGATTTATTCCTTTGAGATAGTTTTATTTATTTTATAAGGTACTGTTTTGCATTTTACCTACCTAATAATAATTATATTAAGCATATTTTGTTACTATTATTTTTCAACTGTTGGATTTCAGAAACAGATTTTTTTTTTGGAATCCGTGAAATGAAATGAAATGTTAGATGTTTTTAGCCATTTTTAGGGTTGCGTACTTCAAAAGAAAAAAACGGAATCTTCATAGGATCACTTTGTTGTCCGTCTGTCTGTCTGTCCATGTGGTTGTCAAGACCCTTTATGTCAGGACGCGTAAAGGCATCGAGTTGAAATTCAAACCATATACGAGTACAGGTCCACAGTCATTGAAGCTGTTAAAAAATCAAACTTCTAAGTTAACGTTATAAACGATACGACCGTTTAAGGCACAATAAACGTATATTTCGACACTCACAACGGAAAAAACATTTATAGGGTACTTTCCGTTGACCTAGAAATTTCAACACGCGTTTCTGTATTAGCACATGGGATACTTTTTATCCGGGTAAGGTCAACGCAGATGAAGTCGCGGGCAAAGCTAGTATTTTATATAAGTATATATCTAGTACTAGATTTTTCCCGCGACTTTGTCTACTTCGATTAAATTAGATTTGATTAAATTTAGTCCGGGTAAGGTCAATACCTTACCCGGACTAAATTTAATCAAAATCCATTCAGTAGTTTTTGCGTGAAAGGATAACAAAGATCCATACATCCTTACAAACTTTCGCATTTTTAATATTAGTATGAAAAAATTGACCTCTATTATCTTAGCTCTCCGCATAAGCTTAGAAATTGTTCAACCGAACATTTTTTGGCAGTACGTGACATTACAAATACGAAATACAGTCACCAGACCATATTACGTACCATCAAGTTTATGGTGTTTTTATATAGTGTTACATAATAATATAGTTTGGATTTGAACTCCCACAGCTGTTTAGTATTCTACTCCCGAACGGGCTTGCCCGGAATTGTCACTTTCCTACGAAAGTATTATATTATTTGTAAGGGGGTGAAATTTATTTGTACGTAACTTCTAGTTTTGGACCGACTTCTCTTTGATTTTATTACTATTTGTACGTTGGTATGTCGATGTGGCACTACTTCGTGGACTGAATGAGTAAATCTGGAACCATGTATATACAAAGGAAAACATTTTTACTAGAATTTTTTTTTTTCATCTGCCTCTCGTGGGATTCAAACCCACGACCTTTCGCTATCCGGGCGACTGCTCTTTCAACTAAGCTACGGCAGACATTGTAATGTTGGCGTATTTCTTCAAGTATTTATAGCTATTTATAAGCCAGCGTTGTTTCATCAATGTCTTGGGTTTTATAGCCACAAACATCCAAATGAAAAAAAAATTTAAAATATTAAACAATCAGTTACGATGAAACAGCTTAATCAATTTAAACAAGTATAAAATAAATAAACTGTCAATACTATTAAAAAATTACTTTCACGTCCCGAATGTCGCAGAGTTTCGTCGCTGGCGTGAAAGTACAATGCCTGGTCGAGTCAAATTTAGTCTGGGTGTGGTGAGAGTTCATCTTCTCGTTATCATCATCGTAATCAGCCCACGGCAATCTACTGCTAGAATAAGACCTGTCTAAATGAACGCCATTAATTCCAACTCCCTGCCATTATTTTCCATCAACAGTTACTGCTAGCAGCCTTGCGTATTTCATCACTCCACCTTGTTGAAGAAAACTCTATGCTGCATTAGCAAAAAAAAAACACATCACTAGCCACAATTTGTCCAGAGGCATTGGTAGGGTAAAATATTGGGACGTGTAAAAATGCTTTTAGGGGCCTATTTTCAGAAATAAATTGTTTTTGATGATTTTACTCCCCCACTAATAAAACCCCGTTTGGTAGCTCATAACGTGGCGTAACGCAACACAGGGGTGATAATTCCTTACTTCAAGACTATGACTATTTGTTTTTTGTCTTTCAAATATTTACACAAGGTTAAGGTTGAGCAAAGGACATACTTCTACAAGATGTAGTTCTTAAAAAAAATAAACAACTCATGATAAGTTTGAGATGATAATCTGCTCTAGTAAATACGTGCTACTCGATTAAAATGTACTGAACAGAATTTTGAATAAATTAAAAAAATATACTTGAAAAAAAAATTGGCTACTACATTAAACTCACATCTCTTCGGTATCATTATTAGTTAGCTTAATTGAAAGTAAAAAAGCTTTTTGTTTTATTGAAATAATTTTATTATTTGATATTTTTTACAGAAAATACGGAGAGCTATAAATCAAAATTAGTAAACATTATTAATTGAGCTAACGAGGCCATTTATAGTTAACCTGGCGAATTATTTTAGGTGTTTTGTTGTTAAAGCCAGCGTTGTCGCATAAGTATCTCAGTTACACATAATAGTTAGTATACCTCTAGTCCTAGTTCCAACATGAGGCGGTCAAATATTTTTCGAGTGTATTTTTTTTTAAGTTGTATAAACAGAACTGCAGATGCAAAAGCTACTTCTGATTTCCAAATAAGCGGTCAAATATTTTACAAGTGTAAATATATTTTTATCAAGTTTTTTATTCAGAATTGCATGTACAAGTAGGTCCATAATTAAACTTAAGACCATGTATACTCATTTTTAATTTTGCACTTGAAACGTACGTAGAACGTGATAAATTCTGATTTAAAAAAATCTTTGGCCATGGCGGGGTTATCTTTGAGCGATTTAAATGTAAACGAAAAATTCCAACTTGTACAAACATGACAGAGGGCACCCCTTATCCCTCGTCCACAAAAGCTGACGAAACAAAGTGAATACGAGTTTGTTTTCATTGGCTGCAGGGCTGGACTTGGTGATACAAGGGCCCTAGAAAAGTTCCGAGCAATTTTTCTGAAAAACAGAACAAAATTCTCAAAGACTGTTTTTAAATAATTAAATATGGGCAAGACAACACACCAATTATAATGATCTCGAAGTAAGTAATTAACATCCTTGTAGGTATTAGTCGTAACACCTCGTAATTTACTGTCTGATATCTCAGTGCTCGACTATGATTTTTTACCAGGGGCGTTTCCTAGCACAGCACGCGACAAGAGAAAACCTAAGACAATAATTGAGCCAATTTAGAAGAAAAAAATGTTTAAATTGACTGTTAACTCGTAAAACTCCAAGCGGTCGCATGAGAACATCAATGGGCCCCTTGTGTTTAGTATATATTGCGTGGTAAAGATATGTAATAAATTGCTACAGTAAACTGTATTTTGTTCCTGAGTACAGTACATCTTTTTCTACAGGGCCCTGAGCTTACGGCCCTGTTAGCCCCGTATCAAATTAACACAAACATTTTAAATAATTCACAGAGCTTGCAACGTATGGTTAATTATGAGTACACAAATGAATTGCACAATATGTTGCCTTACAGCGAATTATTTTATTGTTTCATGACTGTCACTTGCCTGAAAATGGCAACTGTAACTATGATATTAAAGCGTGAATTCCTTTGTAGTTAAAGTTTTTATTTTTCTTAATTGCCATCCTACTGCTGCTGCTACTCAACATTTAAATTTTATGGTTAAAAGCGATTGTCATAATAAAACAGTGTAAATTTATATTAATTTTGTATCTACTACCTGTTGCCTGCTACTTCCTTGGCATAATCTTCAATTTATTTAAACACTGTTTAGAGTTAATGATTAGGCCTCTGATCCAGCATGTTATGTAAAAAAGTAGTATCCACATTAATATTTTTTCTTTAAATTTAAACATGCTCTACATGACACCAGTTGTCATGGTCTCGAATTACGTACGTGGTTGTGTTACGAAGTACTAGACAATTAAATTTGTCAGGAGCATCTCTCAGAATACCCATCATCATCATCATTACAATTACAGCCATAGGACTTCTACTGCTGAACATTGGCCTCCCCCAACGACATCTAGATTGGCCTGTCTGTCTGTCCACTTGTAGATAGACGTTATACGCTGCGCTTGCCGGTACGTGGCCTCCGTTCAAGAACCTTTCTGCCCCATCGGCCATCAGTTTTACGTAATATGTGCCAGTGTGACAGTGGCAGTGAGTGGCCACTTTAGGTTGCTAATCTGTTAATACTACACCTACACACACACAGCCACATTCTAGCTAAGTTAAAAAAAAAGATTTTACATGGTTTTGAACCGGGTATCGTACACAAGACCCGTTGCATTGCACAAGGCAAATCACCGCGCTCCAGTACACCAATCGCATTGTCATAATACTAGTAGTTTTTTGTTCCAAAAACTGATTTGGAGTTAGTATCAGTGATATAAGTAGATATTTGAATAAATGACTTTGTCTAGGCCCTTTAAGTCGCGTACAAGCGATCGCATTACTTATGGATCTCATATTCTCAATACGACAAGATTATCTCACGTCTTGAATTTGATATTCGCGTTTGCTATTCTGGAGACGAAACCCTACGAACCGAAACAAGCCCTTAATTTTTGGGATTCAAGGGTTGACTTGAATAATCTGAGTTCGTGTGTCCGACTTATGCTTTCGTTACTAACAATACAATTTATGGATATTTTCGACTATCAAATCAGATATGTAGTAAACCAATTTTTCAGAAGAGCAAAAACAAAATCAATTTTAATAAAAACAATTTTACTAAATTATTTTGGGTATATCTATAGATCCGGCCGTTTGCCTTTCATATAGAGGTACATATTTTTTGGTTTAGCTATTACATCCACTTAATATTACAATCTTGCCGATATTAAATTTATACAGTGTTACAAAAGAATAAGACACACCTTAAAACCACGTGAAGGGCTGCTGTTCACATGAGCACGATCTATGTTATGATTGGTAGAACTAGTAAATACTAATACAGGTTGTTTTTCATGAACTGGAAGAACAGTGGAATCGAGGACTGAATAGGACATTCCCTAAAACCATGTGATCAGCTGCTCATACACAACAACTTTTACTATGGGAGCAACATCGATACATTATCTTCGAGGTAGCGCGTTAGTTTGTGTGGAGTTTCTTATAACGATTTCGATGTTGCTTCCAACAACAAACAAGTGTCTTACTAGTACCAACCTTACCATAGATCGTTAAACTAATACCTACTATTTATACGGCTAAAATTGGTAATTTTGTTTACCATGCTTATCATATTTATCAAAATCATTTAAGTTTTGTGCCTGCTTCTGGCTATAAAAGAATAACGAATTTGTTTCAAATATTTGTTATTGTTGATACAACGATAGCCAACTAGTTAACCGCTATGTCCAGACCTCTACTATCCAGCTATAAATTGCATAACAAGATGTCTAGACACTTTGGCTGGTGCATAACGCTGAGTAATCTTTCTCGTCATTCGTCTAAAGCTTAATGAATTCTCTCACTTCTTATTTTATGTATCATTAGTCATAACGCCATCTGGACCAGCTGAGAATGTTTGTGAAGATAGATGAAAAACTTAATTGTAAGAATGAATGAGATCTCAGACTAAACAAAGTAGTTGCAATTTGCAAAGCGCACATCGCTTTTTGTTGATGTACGGTATGCTTTATTGGAAGCGATTTGCATAACATCTACGTTTACTGGAAATAAAAGGAAAAGAAATGTATTTTTTTTAAAATGCAGCCTGTGAGGTTCTATTAGTACCTACAAGCAGTGACAGAAAGATTAACTACTTACGGCATCTTAACAATACTAAACTCTTTTAATCATCACACAAAGTCATCCAACTCTAAACTAAACGGAGCTTTTACTATGGTAGATATGTCGCAGCCTAGTCTAGGCGTGTCGTTGAATGACGTTGTTCAATGAATTGGCTAGCCGTGCAATTAAACAGCTATTTTAACCAGTCGGCTGCGACAGATACATAAATACATTGATAACATATATGACTCAGGCACAAAAGATCATGCTCGTCACACAAAAACTTTCCCATTGCGGGATTCGAACCCCTAACTGCTTGACTTTGTATGCCGAACCCTTTTGTAAAAGTTATTGCATTTGAACGGTAGAATCACACCTTGGAAGTGGCTAGTGCGCAAACAGATCCCTGAATCAAAAAATAGGAATTCACACACACACACACACACACACACACACACACACACACCTATAATATTTTAAAATGACCTATCTAATGACAACCCACACCATAGGATAGACGAGAAAAAAAAATCCCTGACAAATAATATTTTTCAAGATTTTTGTTTAATTTGTCGGCATGATAAATGTACATACCCATGTTAAATGACATCTAAGAGTTATGCCGTGGACAGACAGACAGACGAACAGACATAGCGAAACTATAAGGGTCGTTGACTACAAAACTGTTTGAAAAAGAAGTTAACTTTTAAAATAGGACTTTAAAAATAATGTTTGTTTGTTTGTCCCGTAACGCGTTCCTATACCATTTATGTACTGTTGATGGTTTCTAAATTGAAAAAAGCTATGCAAACGAAGTCACTACCAACTGAAAGTTAGTATTGGTTTCATCCAAAATTCAATAGTAATTTTACTTGTAACTAAACTAAATTTTAATGATCCTGGCAACAAACACCAACAGAATATCGAATACACAAGAAATTGGAAAGGAAAAGGTAAACTGCGGAGTGATAGATCTCGTTTCACCTCGACACTTGAATGAAAAAGGCTCTTAATTAAATATTGTAAAACAACTACAGGGAAATGCGACGACAATTTTTGAGATTGCACCATCCAGAGATGGAGTGCTTTTACTTTGAGAGGAGTGGAAATTGCGTCAGCATCAAAAAATTAGGACTGATGACGGAATTTTAAATTCAGTTTCTACGGACCGTTATTGTCATAGGCTTTAACTTAATTTCTGTATCTCTATCTATACTTATAATAAAATTGTAACTGGTCAATTCTGTACATTTAAGATATTTTAAAATGTTTTTTTGGAGGCACTCTTTAATCGATGCTGAAGCCAGAACTATATTTTATTTCACTTTGGTCTGTTTGTCTGTCTGTATCTTGGCTGCGCATCACTCCAGAACTACTTAATGGATTCAGATAAAACGTAGCATGATTTGAGTTCATACTACGAGGTAGGACACCGGAAAATTTTTATTTCAAAATTCAGCACGGTTCATTTGGATTTCTTACACATTTTTTTTAGGCACGCAAGAAGTTAAATGTAATTCATACGCGTAGTCCAATTTTATTTATTCTATTTTTTTTAAAAAGGAGGTATTTTATAGACTGTCCCATAAATATTTAAAGGTCATCAGTTTTGTAGTTCAGAAATTACAGAGATCACAACCCTTCAGTATTAGACCCAGAAGCAATCATTAAATTGGGGTATTTTTGAACAACGGGCTAACTTCTAAAGGACAATTCAAAGAATATACACCTCCCAATATAAATATTTTTATCATACCAATGTGACTAAATTTGGCCTAGAGCTGAAAAGAAGCAGCGCCACGACCTCTGCTCTTTCCTTTTTTTCAAATATGTTATGTTACAAATAAATTTCATATAAATCAGGCTGTAGGCACATGTGTTGTTTGAACTTACCCTATATGACCTTAATAACTTAAACCACCTCTGAACTAAAATAGCAAACGGAGCCTCTTGGACCCAAATTTGCTTGTATTGAATTACTGATTCGACAATTACATGCTACTGATTAAACATTTAATTGAACATTCATGTATGCGACACTAATGCTATGCGCGTCTGTTATGACATTACCAGACATGATGTCTAGAATGGCAGTGAACACAGTGGGCTCAGTGGCGTCTATTGTAAGATGCTAACGCCAAAATTAAAAAAGGTATAAGATTCTTGATTGTAACAAAAAAGTGAGCAACTATTTTGTTAGATAAAACATTAGCGATTACAGATGAAACGAAAAAATTAAACAAATAAGGTATATCGTATAGATTATAGGTATGCATAATCTTAATAAGCTTTTTCGTTTTATAAAAATTTAAAGTTGAGACCATGCTTAGATGCGTAAAGCGATCATATGAAAAAATATTTTGTGTATGATTACCGCGTAACGTTACGTTTACTAACATCGAGATAGTCTGATTACATCATCAAGGGAAAGCTAGACATTTGGGATTCGATTTTTGAATATGGGTATGAAAATAAATGTAAAAAAGGTACTTCACTATTTTAGCATTCAGTTAAATCTCCTATATCAAAAATCACCTATTTTCCAATAGGTACGGTAATTAAAAATCGACTTTCTGGTTTTAGTAGATGTGAGACTACTGTTTGTATTTGTCTCCATTGTGTGACATGTGTCAGGCAGACAAAACGTAGAACCCATGTCTTACCTTTGTAGCGTATAGTGTTTGTACATGTTACTGTAAGATATGAGAGAAATATACATGTGGAGCCTATCTACTACTTAAGACATGTAAGGTTTAAACTCTAATGTAAAAACAAGATGTAGACTTACAAAATTACAACAGGTCTAAAAGGTTTTAATAGACTAAAGCATATTGGCACTTAATAAGAAAACGATTTTTATTACCAACCAATTCCGTTAGTCAAAAGTCAAAAGTCACAAATCATTTATTCAGTTTCGGACAAAAAACTGCCACTTATGAACGTCAATAATAACATTATTGGCCCATATGGGGCAGAACATGTCTCCTTATTTTTTGGGACCTACTAGCGCTTCGAGACAAGACACAGACAATCTGGCAAGTGCTGAAAAGAAACGACGGAACAAACTCAGTCACCACTAGCTGCCACAAAAAAAAGGAAAAAATCTGTATCTGTGCGAGCAGAGCAGTATTTAATTCCAGACATTTTTGTCATTTAAATAGTCATTAACATTAGTTCAACAAGGTAGTTGAAGCTTGCGTCTTGTTACCTAAACAAACTTGAATTCGTATTGGTAATTTTAAGGATGTAAAGCCATAAGGAATAATATATTATCACCCCAATATTTAAGACTCATACACATCTAAAAAAAAAAAGATACCTAAACTCGAAAAAAAAAAACAATTATTCTGCTCACAAAAATAGTAAAAAATATAAAGGTACTTAGTCTCCTTCTTTTAAGTGCTATGGCACCTGTGCCAGCAGGAGTCACTCCTTCTTTAAAAAACATAATAGATATGCCGCAGATAAATTGCATAGATAGCTATTTTACATAACCGATAATTGTTGTACAAAACAGCCCTGTTTTGTAAAGTAGCTGAACGATGATCAGCTGTTTTGCGATTGCACTGCGTTTAACAAAACTGCTACGCACATTTAGACGCAACGCAAAATAGTTTATGTGCTGTTGTGACAATAGCTTGTTTCAAATAAATTTATTAAACAACTATTATTTATTTAAGTAGGTGGTAATAGTTATCATACAAATGAATAAGAATTCGGAATCACATCAGAGCTTCTGAATGCGGGTGGAACACCGATACTGAAAGTTCTTCAGAGACTCTTTAACTCCGTCTTGCTCAAGGGAATAACGCCAGAGGCGTGAAACAGGGGTGTGGTGGTGCTCTTTTTCAAGAAAGCAGATAACACCTTATTGAAGGATTACAGACCCATCACACTTCTAAGTCATTTAGTCATGTCTACAAGCTGTTTTCATCTGAGAGTCATTACAAATCGTCTCGCGCGTAGGTTCGATGACTTCCAACAAGCCGGTTTCCGAAAAGGCTTTAGTACCATACCATAGACCACATCCATACGCTGCGGCAAATTATACAGAAGACCGAGGAGTATAACTTGCCACTATGCTTGGCGTTCGTGGACTATGAGAAGGCCTTTGATTCGATCGAGACCTGGGCAGTGCTACAGTCTCTCCAGCGGTGCCATATTGACTATCAGTACAACGAGGTGTTGAAGTGTTTATACAAAAACGCCACCATGTCGGTCCGAGTACAGGAGCAGAGCACGAAGGCGATTCTTCTGCAGCGAGGCGTAAGACAGGGAGATGTAATATCTCCGAAACTGTTCACCGCTGCATTGGAAGACGCTTTCAAGCTCCTAGAATGGAAAGGATTTGGCATCAACATCAACGGCGAGTACATCACTCACCTTCGGTTTGCCGACGATATTGTGGTCATGGCAGAATCGCTTGAAGACCTCAGCACAATGCTTGATGACCTTACTCGAGTCTCCCAACAAGAAGGCCTGCGGATGAACATGGACAAAACTAAGCTCATGTAGAATGCCCATGTTGCGCCCTACCCAGTATACGTTGGGAGCTCTACTCTCGAAATTGTTGACAAATATGTCTACTTAGGACAAGTTATCAAGTTGGGTAGATCAAATTTAGAGAAGGTCAATCGTCGTATCCAACTCGGCTGGGCAGCGTTCGGAAAACTACACCACGTCTTTTCGTCCAAAATAACTCAGTGCCTCAAGACGAAAGTCTAGAACCAGTGTGTGTTACCAGTGATGACATATGGAACTGAAACGTGGCCTCTCACTATGGGCCTCATAAGAAAGCTCAAGGTCGCACAGCGTGCTACGGAAAGGGCTATGCTCGGTGTTTCCTTACGAGATCGAATCAGAAATGAGGGGATGCGTAAACGAACAAAAGTCGCTGACATAGCTCAACGGATTAGCAAGCTGAAGTGGCAGTGGGCGGGGCACATAGCACGTAAACCTGGCGGCCGATGGGGAAGAAAGGTTCTAGAATGGAGGCCACGTACCGGCCGTAAAAATATAATTACCCTAAATTATCAAACCGCGATAATCGTAATACACCTACAGCTTAAATCGGAAGTCAGTCAAACAGCCTTAATTGTTGCATAATTAACTAATTAATTACACTCATATTACCAGTTTTGTTAATTATTTTTGTAGAACGATTTTATGTTTTTGACAGTATAATGCCACATATAGGCAAGAGCAACAAGATTAAGAACTAAAATCTGTAATCTGATGTTTAACTTTACGCTGTTTTATATGAGCTCTAATCGTTGCATTAACAAATGGAAAACACTTTTTGCAATTTTGCGTGTTTAACCGCTAAACGTCGTTCAGCGGTTTTACATAACGAAGCTGTTTTGTAAAACAATTTGTGATATTATTTACGAGCCAAATTTTAATGGATGGTTCAGCCTCTAAAATACAGTAAAAATTACATTATTAGACTTGTTGGCTCTTAATTTTTTTAGACCCTGTATAACTTTAACTCATCAATCATTCGTAATCGAGCCACAATAGAAATTTCATTGTTATGAGTTGCTTAGATGTTGACGAGTTACAGTATGTTACTGGTATTTATCTACAAAGAGATATGAAAAGACTCATTTTATTAATACATGTGTGGTACATGCAATTTAAAGCGAGAGCTGGCAGACCGGCCTCAATCAAATGAAGATCGATGACGCTTTCCCGGTGTTACTTTGACAGTGCATGATATGGGTCCGGGTGTCATAATTCGATGACATGGACACCCGTGACTATATTTAGTTTATAACAAACGGTTCTGTTTGTGATGTGCACTGTCTATTTTGGACATGATTAGGTTATAAAGGTAGACTGGTTAAACGTGGAAATTACTTTAAGAGATTGTTTTACCTATTTTCACGGTGACACCAATATCAAAATCGGGATAAAATACAAAAAAAATATTAACCTCGACGGTAATAATCTGGGGCATGTTTTTTCAGTTCACTTTAATGGGCAGAAAATTCTGTAAAAGTAATTCTCTCACTCAATCTGTTTGAACTCAATAAATATGGAGTCACTGTATTCATTTATTTTATACTAAAACTTTAGAAGTGGAACCAACATCTAAATCATAAAAAACTTCCCCATACCCAAAAGCCGTTAAGCTGTTTCAGGTATTGTTTATAAAAACTAGACTTTTTTAATTATTTCGATGTTGTTACTATAGTGAAAGTGGTTGTATTTTAGCAGTAGAATAATATATTTTAAGGAAGTAAACAAATTAAATAGGACCTTAAGGTTTATATCTTTTAGTCATTAATGTTTTTCAAGGTTAGTTACAAAGTCAGTCGTTTATTTACGCATTAGATAAATTCGAAAGTAACATGTGTGCTGGTATGTAATTAAGTACATTGTTCGACCCAATAAATTTCTGTAAAGTCTACCAAGTTTCTGAACAATTCGAATAAAACGGGCCATTTCCAACTTTTGACCGCTTTTACAATTTATTGTAGGTAATTACCGACATGGTAATACAGGTGTCATAATTAAATGGAAAATGTAGGAATAAGTATTCTGGATGTTAAAAAGACAATATTAACTGAATGGAGACTTTATTTTTATTTTAAACTAGCTGTTGCTCCGAATTCGTTCGCGTGGTCATTACTTTATTCAAAGGATTTTCTGCGCAAACATCTTAATTTTTTCTTTCATAAGAACCTTCTCCTGACAATAATTAACACAATAAAAAAGAATTCGTTTATCCCTTTTTGGGGTTCCGTAACACAAAAGGAAAAAACGGAATCCATATAGAATCACTTTGTTGTCCGTCTGTCTGTCTGTCTATCCGTATGTCTGTCAAGCAAGACCCTTTATCTTGGGAACGCGTGAAGGTATCGAGATGAAATTAAAACCATATCCCAAGTCTAGTCTTCGGTCCCCTAAACCTGTGAAAAATTCAAACTTCTAAGTTAACGTAAAAAAAAGAATATCCGTTTATGCCGCAAAAAACGTACCTACAGGTATTGCGACACTCTCACGGGAATCAAAAGATAAAGGGTACTTTACTTTGACTTAGTTAGAACGATGAAATTTGGCAAGTAATGTCGTCTTATACTACAAGTATAGGGAAAAATCTGAAAACTATAGTTTTGTACATTGACTTATTACTTCGTATGGTTTTGTAATTAAATATTGTAATGTTTTTTGTAATTAAACTGTGAGGCTCGATTCCTGAACTATTTATAATGTGTACCTACAAATTTGCACAGAAAAAACACGATTGTCATATTCTTGCAAATCCGATTTGCAATAATATTTTGACAATCGTTGTCTTTGACTGAGCGAACGAGAAAAGCAATTATAAGATGATGGGATGAATTTTAATGCTAATTTTTGTACGTTAATATGTTTACAATCTGTTAATAAATTTGGATAAAATGTTATGACAGAAGAGAAATTAATAAAAAATTTCATCTCAATTTTCAAATGATAGATAAAAAAAATCTTGCTTTCGTTTCAGAATACTTACACCAAAAGTCGTTAATGATCAATATCGTACTCTTTATTGAGGTGAACACTTAACAAATTGCGTCTTTGTTTACTTTCTCAGCAGATTTTCCAGATATTTCTAACTAAAATCAAATTCGAAAGCTCGCAAAATGTGGCGTTTGTCGTAGATTCTAATTAACCTTGCAAAATGGTAGTGTCAACCAACAGAATGAAATATGGTGCAATTAGTGACCTTTCGCTTTCGGTCGTCTATTGGAAGCGAGTCCCCTTTTATGGAAATCCTGGAAAAGCCTTCCCTAAATAAAGTAGAAGCTACTCGTTTTGGGGAGATGTTTTTAACATTTTGGTGAAATATTACACTGTGTCGTGTGGTGGACAGTTTTTATATTATGAGCAGCTTTAAATTAAGATGACACGACCGCGGCTTCAGTTTTAAAAGTTATTCTGCTATTCGAGGCAGAGACAATAAACAAATCAAATTACAATATTGGATCACAAGAAACAAGGTTAAAGTAATAATGTTTTAAGGGCTCATGTTTAGGCCCCAGGTGATCCGCCAGGCAACGCTTACATCTAAAGGATAAGTTTAATTAAAGTAAGCCGAGTCCGCCTCTGGCGTTATGCCAAAGGCTTAGATACGCAACCATTTTTCGTATATTTTTTTGCCAAATACAAGTCAATTCAAGACAATTAATTAGGAAACGCCATAATAAAATAAAAAAAGATTTTCTTTAGTTAGTTCGTCTAGAAAATATCTTGATGTATAAAAGACATAAAAAGTGTTTTTAAGCCAGACTGGTAGGCTCGAAAGAAAATAAAAAACGGCCAAGTGCTAGTTGAACTCGCACGAAGGGTCTAATCTATTTTTTGTTTATTGTTTAGTATTGCTATTATTAAGATAATAGATAAGACCCAAAAAAAACGTTACTTGACGTTTGGGCTCTTAATTTTTTTTTTACAGCGACCCTTACTAAAACGTCATCATTTCAGCCATAGGACGTCCACTGATGAACAAAGGCCTCCCTCGATGATTTTCATTGGGGGGATTGCCAATACTCGCCATGCTTGGCAGGCGGGTTGGCGAGCGCAGTGTTTTATAAGATTTCGCACGCAGACACTGCTACCCGTCTCGCGCTACAGGAATTTGTCGCCTCTTACGACACGCCTCCTGTTCCCTCCTCCGGGAAGTGTATTCTTTGCGGTCGTCCCAACACGACACTACTAAAACGTATTAAGAACAAATGTCTACCTGTCTTAGTTCAAAAGATGCATCCCTGTGACAGACAGCGTATCCTTAATAATAGGGACCCGTTGAGTACGGAACCCTAAGACAAAAAGAAATGTAGCAAGTGTAAAGCGACTAACTATTAAAAATAAACACATTACCATACAAACTGATGTCGGCTGGTCGGTAGTTTAGAACGGAGAGATTTAGATTTTTTGCAATTACGATGATGGAACAATAAAAAAAGCTACTAAATTTACAAAATTTTTTCTCCTAATTCAGCTGTGTCAGATAGCTTTATAATACCTTATACAGGGTGTTAAGTTATAACCCTATAAAGCCGAAATCAAATTTCTATTTTCACCATATTATTTATATGCAATTGTTTTTGTATCTTAATTTTTTTTTTTTCATACTAATCTCAATAACATAGACTCATTTTTGCATGAAAAACTGTTTTTTCGAAATAATGATATCAAATTATATCTGAATTCATCATAGCATTTATATGCATGTAAATAAGCACCTTTTTCGGCTTTACAGGATCATGTGCTGACATAGTCCAACGGATTAGCAAATTGAAGTGGCAGTGTGCGAGGCATATAGCACAGAACTGACGGCCGGTGGGGCAGAAGAGTTTTAAAAATAATAAGCATAACCTAACACTAAGTATATGTTTCAAGAAAAACCAAACGTTAAGGAAATAAAAATAGATGTAACTAAAATCACTCTTAAAAAAATTTTTTTTTTTGCTATTTCTTGTATACGAAAAGTAGTAGATACACTCATAAAAAGCCGAAACTGTAACCCTCTCTTAGTTAATTCAGCGGAAAATCTGTAAGGAATTTCCATTTTCACCGAGTCTCAGTAAAAATGGCATTAATTAGGACAACCCTGGGGATCTAATTTTTCCGCTGAAAGAATAGACTATAATTTGTGGGTCGTTGTAGCTGTTACGACGCCATTTTTCATTTGCATCCAAACGTTTAACTAAGCACCCCCGGAATTAATTTTATTTTTATTTTCTACACTAAACAGTTTACAAATGACAACAAGCAATAAATTGTTGCCATTAAAAATAATTCAAACTGAATCATTTGGATCGGTGCAAGGACTCTTAAGTAAAGAAAAATATTCTACAAATGAATAATTTGCAGTAAAATAATATTACTAGCTTTGCTCGCGGCTTCGCCTGCATGGAATACAGCTTGACAACCTCTATTTTACTCCTTGAGGTGAAAACAAAAAATGGAGGTTAAAAATAGCAGCATATGTTCTTCCTTCCTATACAATAATTATTGTTGGATATCCTATAGAAACTGGGTTAAAACAAATGTGCTGTTTCAGCTAAACGGCGTCTGGCGGTGTTTGGCGTAATTAAGTAACAAACATTCATCCATCAAAACTTTAGCATTTTAATACCTAGTGTGCCTAGTGGTTAGATAACAATAAAAAATTTATTTTACGATCTTAAAATTAGTCAAACAAAAATAAAAATTGGCCAAGTACCTACTTAAATATGAGTGACAGACGACAGTAAGTCTCGATAGAAATTCAAAACTAAACTGGGTAGGTATTAATAATTAATTGATAACAACAAAACTTATAAGCCTACCGTAAAATACAACCTACTGCTCAACTCTTCAGGTTTATTTTAGAGTAAGGTGAGAAAATTTTGGTGAGGAAAATTACTTAATATTCTATCATGTTCTTATTTTTATTACTTCTGAATTAGTTCATGTATTTTTGTATTAATAAGAATCCCTGTAACAAAAAAGGCAAAATGGAAAACTTTACCTGACAAACTTGAAAAAAAAGAGCCTAAAATCAACAAGTCATTCGATACTAAATTGCCAAATATAGTAAAGTCAACGTTCTATCGAAATCGTGTGAAATTAGAATCGATACCTGCCTCGTAAGACAGACACGGGTAGTGTTATTTTTAAATTCACTTTTGTCTATTCCATTTGCTCCAATTAAAGCGACAACAGGTGTGACAATTTGCACCCGTTCTTTCTGGATTCACATCGGCTGTTAATTGAGATCCAAATTGGTATTGACTTTAGTCCATACTATCTTTGAGCTGTGAAAATAGTAAGACTAAACATATCGAGGACTATGTAAAGGGTACTTTCATTCGTTTATTCATTGTTTTATTGTTATGCTCGACTGTTTTGAGAATTTGCTTATACATTTTACCAATTACATTAGTCTTATTTTAGGTCGTGTAACTCTTTGAGAGTATGTTCAGTTGTTTTTAAATCATCTTTTGTAGTTAGTTAACTTTCTTACCATTTCGATTTTACTCACCCTGATATAATAAAGTCAAAGTCAAAGCATTTATTTGCATAGAATAGGTAGATAATTTAAATTACAATACGATCTTATTGAGTAAGTACAGTGCTTACTATTCTGCGTAACATTGTCAGCATGCAAAATAGAATAATAGATACTGAGCGGTCGCATGAGACTGCGTAACACATGACTGCTTAGTTGGAAAGAGCAGTCACCAGAATAGCGTAAAGTCGTGGGTTTGAATCCCACAACAGAGGTAATTAAAGATTTGGTTCAAGTTATATTCTCGCCTTAACATTTTTACTAGCAAAGTATAAAGAATTCATTTAAAAAAAAAACGAATCTGTGCATTTATTTGCAAATCAGTCTCAAATTAGTCATTTTTGTGTCCGCAACCTACGCGAGGGGAAAGGTGTGGAAACCGTCACATGTGTGGACATCCCACGAGTTTAATTACGCAATCAACGGAGCCCGAAATGGGACGCAATAACTACGTGCACTACTTTTATTTACTACTGTTTGTTAGCGACTGCCTGTTTCATTCACTTATTTCCACTGCACAGTTGGATGTAGCCACATTTTACATCCGTTACTGACGTTTTAGTGTTCAAATACAACTCGGCTGGGCTGTGACCAACGTTGTTTATTTGTAGTTGTCAAAAGTTGATGTTCTTTTTTCAATTGCGTTAGGTGAGTTAAGTTTAACCACAATCTTACCTAATGGTAAGTGTTAAACAGTTGTAGTCTCCCATTGTAGACATTCTTCACTAAGATAATACTCAATAATACTCATTTATTCAATAAAAAGCCCCTTTTCCGGGCACTTATACATGTCCCAAAAATATAGCTTTGCCCTGCCACCGCTTCAGGACTACTTATCAGATAGTAATGAGAAGTTGTTGCACCTAAAGTCGCAGAGGTTAAATTAGAAACAAATAATCCTAAATGACACTGCTGACGTAATGGAACAAGTAAGTAATTATGAAGTTCATAAAGACAAGCAAAAATAGACCTTGTAGTTTTTTAAGCAAGTGATATTCAACCTTAGGGTGGTACCAATTTATTTGTCGACTATATTTCGTAACATCAGAATAAAAATTCCTTCAAGACCATTGAGTGTGTAGTCTGGCTTATTTACATTCATTGATTTAGGTATCTTGAAATACCATAAAGGTCAACCATAAATTCTTCAAAAAAAATCCTGCTATTTTTATTTACTTAACTAATAAGTTGCCAAGGCATGTTCCATTTAATTTCGAAGCTAGGCTAACTTTAATTAGTAACGTTTCTAAGTTTAAACTTCTCCCGTTAATCGTTTTACCAATAAACCCTCAGGCAAATTCTATTCAGTTTTCGAAGGTACAAAATAAACAGAAGATATATTTATGTACGGAAATTTTAACCGCAACGTTTTAAAGTACCTAAATTCAGATTTCAATTCAATTAGATTCTTTATTTGTTATAAAACATGGTATTACAGGTGTTAAACAAGATAAAAATCCATGGCTGCATATAGTGAGGCATGCAAATTGACATATTAACTAGTAGAAGACCTGGCCGTTGATTCAGAACCCTTCGATAACGAATTGACAACCAGTAAAGCTATATCATAATTATATTGTCACGTGGTTTTCCGGACGACAAATTGCTATCGAACGGTTCAGAATTGGGAGCGTTCTCCTCATAATTTTGCTACAGTTTATTTATTTCATCGGGATCATTATCGGGAAAATACAAAAATGGGATGGATATTACTCAATATCTATAATTTTTGTGCCAAATATTATCACCTTATTCCGTTCCGAAGCATCCAAACATACAAACTTTTACATTTATAATATAAGGTAAGATGTTCTGAATTCACATTGTGTTGCCGCATCCATCGACCTAAAGATGACACTAATTCAAGACAAGTTACTAACCTACTCTTTCGTGGAATGGACTTAAGCGCACAGTTTCGACTGATATTAGCGCTTCCAGATACGCGTGTGAACAAGCGCGCTTTATATAGCTCGCTTTAAATAGCCGAACGCTTCAATAAGCCCGTAAATGAAACAGTATTATGAATGAAATAAAGGTTATCATTCATGAAAGAATCAATGTTGATTTTCCTGTAACTTTTACATTATTAACCCGTTTCCTACTCGGTTTATTCGAATTAAATGTAAGTGTTATTCACGGGCTTCATTCCGCCGCATGTTCAAAGCTTTGACATTGACGACGGTCCGCCAATTATTACATTTGACGTGAAATTAACACATCTTGCGCTGGCGTTAATGTATAATACCTACTCGTAATTAATGCTCATTGTCACACTAAGCACTGTCAGCTGTTGATTTAGAATAGATTTTGTAGTTAAGTATCTAAGTGATAATAATGTTAACAACTTGTTTGCCTTTTAATCAAAGCGATAAATAAAACTGTTATCCTGCGAAGACCTACAACGAACGCTAAAGATAAACTTCGAGGGGAAGCTTAGTTACTAGTTGTAGACTAGTGTATGATTATGAAGGCAACAATGGCAAAAGAGGTCTATTATTGCCCAGAGTTTTTTTTTTGTGTATCTGTTCTAACAATTACAACTTAATAATGACTTTTAGTCGCAAATGAGGAACACGACAACAAGAAAAAAGATGCATGTGTGATCTACCGATCTATCTAAATTACTATATAGCCGTATACCTACTCGTTTTAAAGATAATCTAGATGAATACACAAATAACGTTAGGTAAATATCCTATTCCGCCAATAATACATTGTACTCAAATTATTATATACGTTTTACAGTTGGACTCGTCTTTTGTCGATGTTCTAATTAGCTTTGAAAGTCAATTGTTGCCTACGCACACCAGATGTTGTAAATTTGATTTGATTTCTCACAAATGTAGTGTTACCTAAATTTACTATGTAATAATATTATTATATTATCTTATTAAACCGTTTCAAAAAGTAATGAAGTAATTCATGTTCACTTTAAATATGAGTAAGAATGTGACTTTTGGTTTTATTATTAACGTGTACAAAATGCAATCCATCATTTTGCCAGCACGATGAAAGCCATCCAAATTAATCTTACTCGAATGATGAAGCTTGCTCTTTGACGTAAAATTAACCATCCACTGCTTCATACCTGTAATTATACCCAATTATTGTCACCACCTACTAGCAATACCACCTGTTGATTTAATATGCATTGTTACACTGATCAGTGAATTTAACCACGACAGCGACATGATAGGGGATTAGTTTAGTAAGTACCACTTGAACAAAATAATGCTCTGAGTATTTTGACATGTAAGTAATTAATTTTGTTACTTGAATGACTTATTGTATTTGTATTCATTTTGAGGGCAACCGTTAGCTCTGCAAAGTCTACAAATTATTTTTGTACTTAGGTGCTGACTGTACAAATACTCGTACTATTACAATTTAGCAATTTGATTTAGGGGTTAATTGTGTTTGTAATAAAATTAAATTGATTTTATCTATTTAGTTTTGAATAGCCGAAAAGCAATTAACCAGTTTTATGCGAAGCTGCGAAAGCTACAACTATCTGCAGCACATAATATACACAACATTTAATACCAACAATTTTATTAAAAACTGTTTGGGTTAATAATGTTTTTTGTTGTGTCTTTTTTAACCTAATGACGTGTCTATTAATATTAGAAAATCTAACTTTGTAACAAAATGTAGATCTCGCGACTTAGTCTTGCCTCCATTGCCCGGCCTTATTCCATAATTAATTCGATTACGCGTCTGACCCAGCACGTATTATGTAGCTGACAGTGCGCGCATGAGAAGGGTTAAGTTTTTAGGCCGTATTTGTCACTGGTATTGTCGGCCGTAGCTTTGTTTGTGCCTTAATTATTGCTAATTTAATTAGCGTGTTTTGTTGTTTACAAATGCCGTATGTCAATTTATCTGCATTATCTAGTCCTACTACTGAGCCAAAGTCTAAATCTGTTTTGTAAACAAACAAGTCCCTTGAAAGTTTAAAAAGGTACGAAGCACACAGAAACATATATTTTAAAATGTTTCGACTTGGTGTCGTTATGATATTATGCATTAGTACAAGATTTTAACCTCTTATCATATCCTCTAGCTAGAGACTATTTTACATTGTGACAATTACAAACAGGATTAGGGTAAATCTTAACTTAAGGATGTTGTGCAAATTGGCTTTATTTGTAAAAAGAAAAACATTTAGTTAAATTTGTTTTAACTAATGCTTATTATGTTTTGTTTCTACTGAGCGCTTTCGATATTTAAGACAACAAAGACAAAACACTTTACATAATGTACAAAACACTACGCTATATTCATACTAATACAACGTGTATCCTCCTCTGCCATTCCAGATCAGTAACTAAGCTAAAACATTGCCAAGTGCTAATTCTGTTTTTATGAAGAAGGGTCAAACTAGTTTTGCCGCTCGATAGGTCAATATCGATTGTCTATCGATAGCCTATCGATAGTTGAAGGAAAAACGATACTATCGATAGTCTATCGATACTATCGATAGTATCGATAGTTCATTAGTTGGCAGCGATCGAACTATCGATACTATCGATAGTATTGCTGTTTACCGATAGTATTGCAGTAAAAGAGATATCGATACTATCGATAGTATCGATATATATCTAACGATTATCCTATCGATTGTATAGATGAATTTGGCGTTCAACTATCGATTGCAAAACTATTGATTTTTCGGCAACACTGGGTCAAACTTTATCATGTAACGGCTTTAGGTTTGCAGAAGATAGATAATTGGTATGCTAACGAGGTGCAGCCATCCAGCAGTAGACGATGATAAACATATTTGACTCAAGATAACTTTCCTAAACACAAACTTTCAGCACACACTCAAAGCTTAAAAAGTTGTTTTTATTACACAATACGTTCATTAAAAAAATTGAAAACTTTCTAATTGTAACGTCCCGTTTTTTTGCTGTCAGTGTTGGTATACAGGGTTACATTTCACGGTAATGCCAATTTTTCAGGGTCCACTCAGAATCAGTAACTAAATCGATCTACGTAAAAAACAAACTTTTTTTTTGCATTCTTCACTTCTATTCTGCATTTGAAAAATAGAAAACTTAGAAAATTTACTATTACTCGATTAAATTGCATCGTATGTGCGTGCACTGCATGAGGTTCTTGTTGGAGCGACGTCGGCGTACGCTTGTGATCTGTGATGAATGACGGCGCATCTCGCGTTTTCTCTTTTTTTGAATATTTTTAAGTATATTTTACTACAGAAATACGACGACTGAAATTAATTACGATAAATTAGTATTTTTATATTGTTCTATAGATCTTATTTTTTAAATTTGGTACTACTTTAAAATGTAACCCTGTATATTATTATCGATAGTAAAATACCGAAATTCTTAAATTACCATCATATTTCTAGATAAAGTATTGCGAATTCATTTCTCTTCATTAGCTAATTTGAATAGCGTTCAAGCGTTTTATAAGAATTCCATAAATTTTCCAGTCGAGAGACAATCTTAAAACTAGGAACTTTCAACTTAGGTTCAAGTTCCCAAGCGTTTTAAAAGTTGCTTCGGGCTTACTTCTAAACTTTGGAAAGTAAGGTGCGGTAGATTAAGCGTGAAAACAAATATGGCACACGATCAAAGGTCTGTAGGTAATAAGCTATTAGTGTTCAGTGAAGCAGCCTAGACCCACAATTGACATGGAGATACAGAAGACTTACATGTTTTTGTTGTAATGAATGACGCTACGAGTAAATGTAATAATTCACTTACAAAAATCGTGTAGAAAATAACTAAAAAAGTAGATTAATAAACTTCATGGTGTTGGAACTATTTGTACGAGTATTATATTTTTTATTGAATTGCTTGATAGGGCGGTGCTTAAGCCTATTTTGGATAAGTAAAAGTAAAGTAAGTCAAAATTCATCCCACGGCAGGGCAGGCTTTGGATAAGTAAGTCATTCGAATTTGATTTTGTTAGTATATGTTTTTTTACAACTTAATCGCGGAAATATAAATTAAAGTTTACTGCGGTGTTACTGTTCAGTTGTCGTCTATGTCTGTCTGTAATATGAACTAATCTTGGGAACCCTGTTCCTATGCCGTTCGATACTAATATGTATATCATTACGTTGACATACCTACTGTGAAGGTTAGTCAGTAACCTTTGTACCTACGCCTTTTAATACGATTTTATTATGTTTACAGTCTCATAAGGTTTGTTTTTATTTTGTGAGTGAGTTGAGTCAGAACTCGCGTGCCATGAGAAGTTTACATTTAATACAGGGGAATTTCAAAAACTTTTTTAAGCAGAAGAGAAGGTGGTTTCCTTTTTTTTTGTGTGTAACTTTGAGATTCAACGTTTTTTGTGGTACAATAGTATCAGATTGACAGTTTTTTTTGTGACTGTATACCTTAATATTTACCACCCTTTTGTATTTATATTTCGAATCTAATACCTGACCTGAACATTACAAGAGATGGGTAATATCGGTAAACCGCCATCGTGAAACCGCAACAGGATAAATTTATTTTATCAGATTAGAACACAGAAGTGTGTTTGGCAGGCCATGTGGTCGGCTGCGATGTGGTGCTCCACAATTTCACTGCGACGGTTATGGTAATTGACAAAAGGTCCTAATTTTGTTGGCCGAGTAAAATGGTACTGCTCACGTAGATAAGTGTGGGAAATTATTACGACTTACCATAATTATGCAGCATATTATCTGATGAAAGAGAATTTTAGATATTTGTTAAATATCAGACAGTGATATTCTTTTAATTAGTGAGTAACGTACAGTCAGCATGATCAAAAGAAGGTGATCAAAACCAAATTTTCAAAACTACTGGCTCTTATAAATGATACAATAACCTGAATTCTTCAATTGACTTTTGCGTAGTGATTTTTTCTGACTATTGTGATATGTTTTGCAATGAGAATCTTTTGGAAAATTCAGATACTAAGCTATTTTTGATGTTGATGGTATAACCCAAACTCAGTTAATTACTAACAATGGGCTAGTTTCCTAAAAAAATCTAATTAGTCCGTCAGTTGGATTAGCAGAAAATATTCGACACGTATTTTTTCTTTTCTGATACAAACAAAAAATGATGAAGATATAGCCCGTTAAAGTTCCGCGTAACGTCACGCCTTGCGACACTTTTTAGCAAGACGTGACGTCACGTGTTCACTTTGATGCGCTTTATCTTTGTCATTTTTTGTTTGATTGACAAAAGACAAAATATGGGGCCAATATTTTTTGATAATCCAACTGACGGACTAAATAGAATAATCATTTTTTGACCCAGGAAACTACGAGTAGCCCATTATGAATGTTTAAAGAATAGCGCAAACCACTAAACTTCCGCTGTCATACCTACATACAATATGCAAAAATAATACATTAACTATTGAGAGAGAGAGAAAGAGAGATATGCATTAGAACATTAAATGATTTTAGAGATAGCCCTGCTGAAAGTTGCTTTTTTAAAGGTGTTGGTTTTTAGCTTAGTAGCGGCGTTAGCTCAAAGTCTCGCATATTATCCGTGAGCCGTAACTTCGGATCACAGAAACACTTTCCCTTTGTAAAATTCAAACTCGCAGCCGATTGGTAGAATGGACTTAAGAGCGAACTACTTGCAAGAATTTATGTAAACAAAGAAACTGTCATTTTGTGTAGCGTATAGCTTTGTTACTATTAAACGCTTTGTAATTACAAAATACGTTCAAAATACATTTTCATTTTATAATAAATATTGATTAAACGTCCTAAAATAGCATCAATTTTTTATTTAAAAAAAAAAACAATTTCAAAACACTAAAAAGCTAAAAATAATATTACAACGTAAGTACCTAATCAGCTACTTTTTGAGTCGGTGCAACGAAAACATTGAAACTCTGATCAGCTTGCACCGACTCCAAAAAACATTCAAGCTTTTTTGTGTTTTGAAGTGGGTTTTATTAAAATTTACTTCTTTTATCTATTTTAGTGATAAATTATACATAATCTAACTGCTAAACACCGATTTCATCCTCTTTTTTTCCACCTTTAGGGGTAAACATTTTTACGAAAATTTTTACTATAATATCTTTGAAGTATTAGTTATTCAATAAAAGTTATCTGGGTACATATTTTGTTATATTCTCAAAAACTGCTAATTCAATTTCAATAAAATTTATATGGGACCACCGCTGGAGTATGATCTACCAAACAAAAAAAGAATCATCAAAATCGATTCATACTTGGCGGAGTAAACAACTTACAGTGCAATTGAGATCCTCCTCCTTTTTTGAAGTCGGTTGAAAACTATCAAAATGTTAATAAAATCCAATTTTAAAAAAAGTTTAATCACAATGCTATGTTTACATTCATTCTTCACCCATTTTGCTTGACCTAACTATATATATACCGAGACGGTATTTCTTTACTCGTGTTATTAGTAATCGATGTATAGTCGATCTACAGGCATTGCACCATAGAATAGATCTTCAGCTGATTTTGTTCAAAAGTCGGCCATAATCCTAAGCAGTCGTACCTCTAAAACAGAGTTGCCTAGCATACATGCAATACCTAACTGCTTGACTATTTCCAATCGCTTTTAGTTCCGTTTTTGGACGGGGTTAGGTACGCTTGTCTATAATGATTCTAGATGCAGCAAGTCCAGTAATTATAACATTGGAATGATTGCATTCAGACCTCCATAAACCTAAGACACTGTCGTAGACACTGATACTTTACTGGTTACATACAGGGTTATTTTGAAAGCATCAACAATCTCGTAGAGGCTGATCCTGTTGCTCAAATACAACAACTTTTTCTATGGGACCAACATTGAAATCGCAATAAACAATTTTTCCCATACTAAGCCGCCACCAGCTAACATCAATTTGTATGGAGCAGTGAAATTTATTTTCGATTTCAGTGTTAATTCTATAGACAAAGTTGTTGTATTTGAGCACCAGAATCAGCCCTTAGGAGGTTGTTGATGTTCTACAAATAATCCTGTTTAAGTGTATAATACTATTTTTTGGAGAACAGCTTCAAATTTATGATCAACTAGATAGATGTGCTGGTTCCGTCGTGAAGTAATTCTGCTTCGACAAGGAAGTGGTCTTAATCCAGTAACTGCTTAATAATAATGATAAAATAATCAACAGAACTTCCGAATTAAAGTTATTTTGGCCCACACAAGGACCTAATGGACTGTTTGTTGCGGATAAAGTTGGCAAAAATCACTTACTGAAAGTATTTTTGTAGCACAATAGAGGTCCACGGACATATTTCGAGCGGTCGACATAATTGCTATGTTGAAACATCTGTCGCACCAACTTCCAATGCCTTGTTTTTGCCGCAACTTTAGCCCGGCGGGAAATTCAATAAAAAATCATCGTACCGATTCTTGTACAAGAGATAAACTCGAACACATTTTAAAGAGTAACTCAAGTTTGAAGCTTTGTAGATAGAAGGCAATTATTGTTTTATAATATATGTAGACATAAACCATTATGGTGTTTTAATAATATTCAGTTTTAAAAGTATATATTAATCTGAAGGTGTTTTAGTTAATGTAGTTAGTTCGTTATTAGTTATATTTTTGATAAACTTACTAGTTATACAATATTTATATTATAATAAAATATCATTTTTTATCAAGTCTATATCTATATGTAAGGTTTTAAATCATAAAAACGTTACCACTTATCATTCCTACGCGTAATTTCGTTACAAAAGCATAATTATGAGTATAACTCGTACGTGTCATGCAGGCAAATTATCTGTTGCATCAAGGTTTTATTTTTCATTTGGCAAAATAATATCTGCCGAAAAAGAATTGGCCCCCAAACCACGCTGCGGCGTGTTCTTTCACGAAACCTTTCAACCGTTTTCACAGTACACACTGGTGAGTTTTCTGAATTCAGTTCATTTGTTAAAGTAATAAATTAATGGGTCGCTCCTAATTCACCCCTGGTGAATAAGGCTGGTTGTAAACTGAAATATTCCCTTATTTGTTCATTTACATTTGCTTTTAGAGTGTCTAAAGTCAATGGATATAAACTATCACATCATATTTGTTACCAGTGTGTGTTACATGTGTGTTACCAGTGATGACATATGGAACTGAAACGTGGCCTCTCACTATGGGCCTCATAAGAAAGCTCAAGGTCGCACAGCGTGCTATGGAAAGGGCTATGCTCGGAGTTTCCTTGCGAGATCGAATCAGGAATGAAGAGATTCGTAAATGAACAAAAGTTGCTGACATAGCCCAACGGATTAGCAAGCTGAAGTGGCAGTGGGCAGGGCACATAGCACGTAGAACTGACGGCCGATGGGGCAGAAAGGTTCTGGAATGAAGGCCACGTACCGGCAAGCGCAGCGTAGGACGTCCACCTACAAGGTGGACAGACGACCTGGTAAAGGTTGCAGGAAGCCGCTGGATGCGGGCCGCTTCCAACCGGCCAATCTGGAAGTCACTGGGGGAGGCCTATGTTCAGCAGTGGACGTCCTATGGCTGAAATGATGATGATGACATCATATTTAAGGTGAGGCCTGTGCACTGCAGTGGGACGTATATATATAGGCATACTTTACTTACATCCATTTTCCCATACAACTCATTACAGCTTAATGGTTATTTAATATGGGGTATTGTTTAAATTATTGTGATTTTGATGTTGTTAACATACTTTTTGTATTTAGTCAGTGAATACCTCCTACAAGTAACTTGACTAATAAAATAGGACTTTAATCTGAATTATTCGGTTTAGCTTGCAAATAGTAAAATGTAAATAAATAAATAAACTTTAGTTAAAAGTCGTCTTTTGAAAGACTATTTGTTTTAAGAATAATTTTCAAGAATTATTATTTCGAAACCTTTTATTTAGTAATTTACCTAAATTAGTCATAATTATGTTTAGTTTATATAACCTAATATGCAATAAAGTTTTTATTTTAAATAAAAATCAACTGGATCTTTATTTTAAAAGTTATGAGTTTCTATTGTGTATCGTTACCCTAAACGGCAATCCAGTACCTAGCAAAAATGGCTGCCCTAGCAAAAAGTGTCACCTTCCTTATTGCTTATTTATTTAAATTCCAGTAATTAACATCGGGCCGTTTTAATTTTGAAAATGCGAATCTGTACCTTTTCACAGCCTAAATGCTTTGGTACTTTGGCAGACTCCATTATTTTTGGGACGAGGGCACTGAATAAATACATTTAAAATTCCAAATTGATTAATCTGAATAAAATACCTCCGCTCTCTGCGAATGATTAAATTAATTAAGTTGAGAAAACTTTAAACTTCATAATATGTTTTTATTCAGCCAATGATATGCTTTTATAAGGCATGACTTTATTGGAGATTTTATTCAGATTAATCAATTTGGAATTTTAAATGTATTTATTCATATAAAATTGATGTTTTTTTTTTTAAATGGCACTGGCTGAGGGCTGCTCGTAAGAAGAACTTCGCTGAGATATCTTATAAAATTAGTAGTGGTGGTAGCAGCATTGTTTGGTGGTGATTGTCTTCAATGTAGTAGCCCTTAAGAATGGCATTTTTTAAATCTTTTATGTCACACATTCTGATTTAAGTAGGTACCAATTACATAAGAAAAAAATAACGTTACGTCACTTCGTTCCTATCTAGCTCCACTCGTCACGTGCAGAAATTCAAGCGGACGGCTAAAGATAAAGATTCTTTCAACAGCAAAGGAGCCGGACAAAAGCCGGCACTCGCGCGTCGACAATCAACCCGCTCGTCCGCTCGGAATGAAACGCGATTTTAGCGCAATAAAAGGATAGACACTGCTTTTGTGTGATGCTCAAGGTTATAGTTTACAGATCTGTGTTCAGATAACATAAATATAGAGGTTTTGAAATGTAATACAGCTTAATTTGAGCTCAGCTTATTTCGAGACCCCGATGAAGAAAGCATTTTTTTTTTGTTAAAATGCTTTCATCAACCCCCATTAATTATCATCATTTCAGCCATAGGACGTACAATGCTGAACATAGGCCTCCCCCAGTGCCTTCGAAGCGACCATTAACGAGTAACAATTAGTATTTAGGTGTAGATATTACACTAGGTACTATTTGTGTCCATAATTACAGACTCTGTTAAGATCATACATATAATTAATCAATTAATACTTTATTGCATAAATTGGAAATTCGAACTAACGACTTTCCATCTGGCATTTGCTGCCAGTCGAGTCAGTAGGTACAGTACAGTTAGTAATGTAAAATATTCAATGTGATTGGTGTTACAATTTTATGGTTATTAACTGGTTATTGGACTGTTTTTCCACTTACTTATGATTTGACTAAATTCAGTTGTAAATTGGCTAGTGTAGTTCTTATTCAGCAAGCTGCAATCACATACAGAAATTGAAACTGACAGCAAAAGATCGAGATTCTCAGCAAAAGGAAACGGACAAAAGCATCGGCAATCAACCCGCCCGTCCGTCCGGAAAGACCCGTTTAAGACATTTCACGCGATTCAATTCGATTTTTAAGTGTAATAAAACGATGAAAACATCGAGAATTGGTGAGATTGAGTGTAAGGACGTGCGTGGGGTGAGTGAATTGACTTGAACATTGAAGGAGTTTTTGTTAGTGAAGCCATTCAGTAAATGATTTATTTTTAACATATTCAAATTCAATCGTTTATTTACACGAATACATCGTACATGTAGACAAGCGCAGCGTAGGACGTCTACTCACAAGGTGATCAGACGACCTGGTAAGGGTCGCAGGAAGACGCTGGATGCAGGCCGCTTCCAACCGGCTAATCTGGAAGTCAATGGGGGAGGCCTATGTTCAGCAGTGGACGTCCTATGGCTAAAATTATAATGATGATGATGATCGTACATGTAATTTTACAATGCAGAACATAAAACAATTGTTTGTCCATGTATTCTGCCTTCATGCAGGCGTGCAAATATTAATTTTAACATTACAATAAACTAATTACAATACAAACAGTCATACTATTTAAATTTTATAGGATATAGCTCTGTAAAACAGGTCAACACTAATTTATAAACAAACAAATTAGTAACTCGTATTACTCGTACTCGTAATTAAGAATTTTAACATAGAATTTATATGCATAAACAATTAACCTATCACAAACATACAAACCATTTTCTATCCTTCTTTAATATTGTCAACTGGTCATTGTTGGTCACGATATTTCCTGGCATGTATCAAGTATCATTTTATGTGTATATATATATGTATATATATTTATATACAGTGTGTAACGAAAAGGTGAAATAAAACTTTAAGGGGTTATTCTACGGTTAAATTACATCAACTTTTTCTATGGGACCAACATCAAAATCTCAAAAAAAAAATTGACGTTTCCATACAAACTGATGCCAGCTGGTCGCGTTTTAGTATGGGAAAGTGTTTTTTTTTTGCGATTTCGATGTTGGTCCCATAGAAAAAGTTGAGGTAATTAAGCCGTAGAATAACCCCTTAAAGTTTTATTTCACCTTTTTGTTACACCCTGTATATGTATATTGTATGTATGTAAGTAGTATATTGTTATTAGGTATATTAAATTTCACACTAAGCTCTCTGCACCACTTTCCCTTTTCTACTTATCTGTCCTCTACCTGAAGGTTGTCTGGAAGAGATCGCTTTTAGCGATAAGACCGCCTAAATTGTGCAACTTTCTGTAAACACAAATTGTAACTTCTGTAATTGTATGGTGTACAATAAAGAGTATCTATCTATCTACCTATCACTGTAGTTTAATAACCTATAAAATTTCTTGTATTTTATACATTAATATCGTTTTAAACAAAACCTTATTCAATCCGGACGCTCAGCAAATATTCGTAGACCGTCAAAAATAAAGGCTAATTAGTAAGTTTAATTTAACATGACACAGGGTCCCAAAACATTTGACACAAAGAAAAAGAGAATAACTCATTTGGGTCGCAAAATATTGAAGCTGAATGAAATGAATGAAAGCTGAATATGTTAACTGAAATTTGGCGGGTAAGAAATAAATGAATTTAAATCTCTCTTACTAGACTTGTGCACATATAATAATATTTTAAGTAAACACAATTTATATGCCATTAAAAATTATTTTATTGCAAATACCGTTGTATGTGTCAGAATATTGAATAAATGCCTTGCACCAATTGTATTGTTTTAGTATGAGATTGACCCTTATCTCTATCTCAGTGGAAAATCATAACAGTCTGAATGGCGCAAGCATGGACACAGGCAAGTTCGCGACTTTGGGGGGCAGAGTAAAGCTAACTTCGACGACCAAACGCGAGCAAAATAAAAGCCCGTCAACCCGTAGCCATCAACTACCATATTATGAATAGGAAACTCACATGCCTACAGTGTTCACGGGAGTTTGCTGCAAGAATTGGCAACGTAAGCTATCTTCGAGCACATCAGCGCAGATCAGGCTAAGGGTCGAAGTGGTCGCCATAGCCGCAATCGGTCGGAAAGAAGTAGTAGTATAATACGGTTTCTCTGTTTATTAGTATCAGGTTATCGATTTATGTAAAACTAGCTTTTGCTGTAAATAAACGTTTATGTCACACCGCTCACAGAACACTTGTGTTTACAACCACCACTACCACCACACTTTTTGTGGAATTTTAATGTATGCAATACATTTTTATAAATAAACTAGCTGACCCAGCGAACTTCGTTCCGCCAATTCGTTTGACAGGTACTAACAGCTTGTATAGGAAAATAAATTAGTTGTTTACTACTTTCCTTGCATTTTTTATTTTATTTTCTGACCTTTTACACCTTCCCTGAACTTCCACAAATATTTCAAGATCAACATTAGCTAAATCGGTCCAGCCATTCTCGAGTTTTAACGAGACAAACGAACAGCAATTTATATTTTATTCTTACGATAAAATGAAATAACACCTGTCATCTCTAATTCATAAATCCCTGTAATCACCATTCAAAACCCTTTACTCTGATCCCACTTTTTTTTCGTCAGTCAACCCATTATTATTTTTATATCCATTATCGCCATATTGTTGTTATTATGACATCACAATGCAGAGCCAAACTTATGGATTCGAACGATAACACAATCAATATCAATAACACAAACAAATAAACGTATATGAACCCTAAAACATTATACTCCTTTTTGGCAGTCGTGTAACAAGATGCATTTTCCGCTCCGCCTAACATTTTAAAACCTGCCTGACCCGAATTAGGGTCGTCTAATTGACTTAACGAGGTCTCTTCAACCCCTAGTGGTCCAAAACCGTAGTCTCGTTTTCCCATCTTGTTTGGCCGTCACATAATCTCATTACTGTGATGCGAGACCATCTCCCATGATTGCCGAAATCCAACATTTCAGAGTTATCACCGACCATGCAAACGGAGTAAATTTAAAGGGTTTATATCAGCTGCAGTACGGAGTTACTGCCGGGTTAATACTCTGTGTTTTTCAGTAATGATCACGTTTATATTTTAATTAAAGACTTAGGGATTTGTATTTATACAGAAGGGTTTTACGAGTTTACCTGTATACAGGCTGTTGTTTTGAACAATAGCCAAATAATTTATGTGTTTATCAATACGAACAACATTGCCTATTGTTGGAATTTAATTATATCATATTTTATTATTTACTGTAATATTGTTATAACGTGTTGCTTATTACAAATTAGTAATCAATTCGAATAATATCGATTGTGTTAAATAACTTCACAATCGATATTATATTCTGTGTCTGATTTAGTCTATGTTTTTTTTGGTACTCAGTGGTCATTACGGGCGGGCTTTTCGAGGCCTTAAAAAAATTGTCGTAATAACGTTGTGGTTACGTTGCTAATAAGTTAAAATAAATTTATTTTCAAGTAAACACGAGTTTAATTTGTTCTTTACACTATTGGGTCAACATCAAAATCCTGCTTTTTTTTCGTTTCTCCATACAAACTAACTCTACCTGGATGATAATGTATCGAGCAGATTTTTTTTTCTTCATAAAATCGATGTTAACCCATTGTATATTGTTTGTATTGATGAACACATTGACCTCCTTAAATTTTGCTACTATTGAAATCAACACCCTGTATTATATTTTTGTTAAAAAGTTAAGTATGGCTATATACACACTAAAACGGGAATTAACGCGATCATTAATAGGTACATATTTTACATTTTATTTGCCTGACGCTTCGACTGGGTTACACAGACCGTGGTCACAGGCTTACTGAACAGTGTAATAATCATGCAACGAGAAAGTTTAAAAGTAATGGGCCAGTTTCCTAAAAAAATCGAATTAGTCCGTCAGTTGGATTAACAGAAAATATTGGACACGTATTTTTTCGTTTCTCAATTAAACAAAAACTGATGAAGATATAGGCTGTTATAGTTCCGCATAACGTCACGTCTTGCGACACTTTTTAGCACGGCGTGACGTCACGTGCTCCCATTCCCAAACTTTGATGCGTTTTATCTTCGTCATTTTTTGTTTAATTGACTAAATACAAAATATTTGTTAAATATTTTTTGATAATCTAACTGACGGACTAAATAAAATAATATTTTTTTGACCTAGGAAACTAGCCTATTATTATATGTTCCATTGCAAACTGCAGGGCACAGGTCTCACCTAAACTATGAGGTGGTTGGTTATCTTTTTGTATTTTAGATTATAATATTCAATAGAATACTATTTTATGAGATAATTTTATTTCCAGCAGATCCAACTGCTCAAATACAAAAACAAACATCGAAATCGGAAAAAATATAAGTATACTTCCCCATACCAAATAGCAGATTAGCTGGTACGGGTTTTACGAAAATTCTTTTTTGAGATTTTGATGTTGATTTTGTAATAAAAGCTGTTGTGTGTGATGCGATGTGATGATGATGGTGATCTCTGTACGGTATAAACATAAACTTTATAGCTTTACCGTATGTCGTTGCATGTAGCTTAAATGTAAAACTAAATGAAATACTTACTAAAGGTACAAATATTATGATACACAAATACACTGGAGTGAGTTTAACCTATTTTCAAAGTAGGTACAAAAACTTATTGCTCTTGAATGCCGGCAAACCTATCACCATTTTGAACGTTTCGCATAAAACCCATACATATTGCATCAGATGCGGTCAGACGCGTTCACTGTTCAATGCTTTCTATTCAGATCAAAGAATCGATCGAATTATTACGTTGTTTTAAATATCTATCTTATATTTTATATTTCATACAATATTAAAACTAATCGTTTTTCAACCTTATGTGCGAGGGCCAATAGGTTTCTGTGATGTACTGTTATTGAGGTCATTTTTAAATAATAACCATGATTTTAAATTCTTAAAATTATACCAATTATTTAGTACCAAACTAAGCAAAAATACACCATACCAAGTAAAAAGGTATAGAATGCTTATGCTCATGAATAATTTTTGAATCTATGATTTTTGAACGAAAATATAGTATAAGGGAAGCAAAGACAAATAACTTAGTTCTAAATGTTCCTTAGCCTATTTTTTCATTCATTAAGGAGTTTAAGATATGTCCAAACCTTACGCTGGTATACCTTTGACTGCATGCGAAGGCTGGCTTAGAGGCACTTAAGCTTACTACATCTGTTTATACTGTAACGCTATCATCATTATGCAACAAGCCTGTTCACTTGCGACTGTAATCTCGGGATCCTCTCAATGAAGTCACTCAAGGAGCATTTACCTGCAAAATAATAAATGAGATTTGAAACAACCAACAGGTCGCTATGGCAACAGGTGGTTGAAATGAAAGGAACTGATTTTCACATCTTTAGCTCCTGATTTGGTGATATGTGATTT
The DNA here is from genome assembly GCA_963576865.1 of Anania hortulata. Taxonomy (NCBI): domain Eukaryota; kingdom Metazoa; phylum Arthropoda; class Insecta; order Lepidoptera; family Crambidae; genus Anania; species Anania hortulata. The sequence continues at coordinate 9,882,952 of OY756400.1, forward strand.
TTGTCATTAGATTGATAGACGATTTTTGACATTTAAAACTACGGTTAGAAATACCTTGGCCCTTCTAAGTCCTGTTTAAAACAACTATACTAAATTTTTAAGTCCGTTATAAGACTTGTAAGGCCACAGAAAACCGCATTTAGAGTGAATCAGTGAGATCGCTTTAATCGTATCGTTATTCTTTCTGTATAGGATCATACTTAATTATTTATAGTTTGCCAGTAGAGTATCTTATTCTAGTATTTGTTTTAAATTAAATTACAAAATGACGTAATTAACGTTGAAAAATTCTCGAAACTTAAGACTAAATATTGGTCTTTCATAGTGTCTCATGACCTCTGCCCAACCGAATCGAGTCCTGAAGATAAAAACCTGAAAGACTCGAGTCCTCAACACTAGTTGAAACTAGTAACTAGTAATTTAAATGTATCTTTTTTTTAACAGTTCTGTAATTATAATAAATAAATAATAATAATAGTACCTACTTTTGATGAAAGTAGAAGCAAAAGATTTAAAGGTACTTGCAGTTATCGACCAAATGTTTTAATTTTAATTAAAAAAAATTGCATCTGAAATTTTGAGATGGTCGATTCAAAACTATGAAAACCTTTATAACACTACACGATCAGTTTTATTTTATTTTTATTAACAACGTTTGTTTTTTGTTTCAGGTAAGTGTACTAATGCAGCCAAAATGACAATGATTTTATGTAATAATTGGTAAGTTTATTGTATGCATTAATCAAGGCTTGTTTTTGGCGTTGACAACATTTGTCTAGTATTTACAAGACTACCGCGACTACATAGTTAAGAGAAGCTTACACTGCTCCGTTGCGTAGTCGCAACTGAATAATTTGCCGCACTGACCGAGTGCACGACGACGGAACAACAACGTACGAATTACAGTTTGTTTATAAAAAAATAAACTTACAAAAATAAGCATAAAAAATCGCAATCCCTAAAATAATTAAAATAACTTAGTTATATAAAATTCGAAACGTCATGTTTAAAACAAAAATCGTATCGAGGAATAGTTACTAGCGTTTGCACTGCGCAAACTGGCAACATTGCTTTTCTGTCTCGCTCGTTTGTTGATGGACGTTAATTTTATGAAATTTTAAAATTAAAATATTTTTTATGTTTATGGGAATATATTTTTTTAAGATGTATATGGATGTATAGTGTGCATATAGTATTTGAGGTTAGCAAGAACGATTTATTTATTTAAAGCCTTATATTGCCGAAGTAATTGCTGCCACAGAACTGTCAGAAAAATATTTATTTGGTCAGTGGAATATTACAAAAACTATGATAAAAATATGGTACCTACCAACTATTATTTAATACGCATTTTATGATAATAATAGCGTAGCGTAGGGTAAAACATTACGTACTTATAGTAAATAGTCAAATATAATATAGAATAGTAAATAATCACTATTCGTGTTGCGGCACGAATATTATTTGCGGTTAATTTAATCACACCAAAGTTTGGATTAGTAATTTAAATTTCGGCACAAAATTCCATAACCCGGGTGTTGTTTCATTAAAATGCATAACTCAAACTTAGCGGGAACTATCCGGCTAGTTTGTACAAATGTTGTTAAGGCGAGGATAGTCTGTCGAAATGTTTTCAATCAGTGTCCAAATTGTGCATATAATAATATGTGTAAGAAAAGTACGCCTTAGATTTTTTTGCGACAGCAGAAAAGGATTACAAATATTTAAATTGTGACGGTAAGGTCCGTTATAAAATTGGTATGTTTTTAGTACTGATATTCTTAGCTTTAGCAAAAACTAAATTATTATTAACTATTTATGAATCTCCTAGAAACGCAAAGATCCCGAGTTCGATTCTTAGTTCGAGACAATCTAGAAAGTATTTTTTTATTTGACTCTGTTCTGGCTGTAATTTATTTTTATTTTTTATTTTTCTTTATTAAGGAAACAAACAGCTATCAATGTTACATTTCGTTTACAAAATAATGCATAGTACTAAAGCATTACATGTTTTTTTTTACAGTAATATGTTGACGAGATAAAAAGTTTAATTAGAAATTTAATATAAGGGATAAAACAACAAAACAGGCCATAAACTAGTTGTAGGTACTTGTACTAGGGCTCAACTACATCGAATGGCCCTCGTAACAAACAACGAAAGCGTATCAGTTTCTCGTGAAATATGTCGATATGACTAAAAGTACTGTTATACTTTTTGCAGGCTCTAATAATAAAACTATTCTTGGACATTTTAAAGTTAATTTATTTAGTAAGTAAGGGGAATCGACAACATTATTAATAATTTTATATAGTAAAATTTGATCCCTATGCATTAATCCCTATTAATGTATTATTTTGAGGGACTGTCTTGGTAAAATTCATTATTTGTATCTCGTAACACAAGGGTATCAATTTTTTTTTATTGAAAGTGTTGTTAAGCCTATAGGGTGAATTTTGTAGCATATAAGGTTTTTTTTGTATAATACTTAAGGGTTTCTTTATAATCATATCAAACCACTTTGCCGACCAAAAAATAAGTTACCTAACTAACCTAATTTTACTAGTGTACGAAAACTATTCTTAACATGAACACGGACGGCAAACAACAAAATTAAGCGGAGATAGATAACTAGTTTCTGTGGTAAAAATAATGGTAACCATTATTAGTATAAACCAACCTTTGAGTATTTTACACAAATTAAAATTTATTCTATTTATCTATATTTACTCAGACAATTTTTTTTGGTTTTAGATAGAGGATACACAACGTCGGTGAATAATGTAACTTTTTAATAATTCATTATATAAATGTTTACATAAAACGGGTTTTTATTACCTTCTTTTTCGTGGACACCTGCCTTAAACTTTCAGACGAGTAAATTCGTATGGCTTTTAAGTCGGTTTAATATTACTACTGAACAGCTGGCATGTAATTTGTTGGATGCTGGTTGCGATCCTAAAGTATTTGAGGGAAAAATCCAAATCTTTAAAAAAAAACAGTGCAATGACTGAGTTTTTTTTTTCAAATCGTAGATAGGTACTTATTATTTACTCTCATAATAGATAATAATACTCAATTATTATTAAAAATTGTTAAAAATCTGAACATTATGAACACCTACTTACTGATAGGTATGCCTCATTAGTCACTGACTGCACAAGTAGGTACATAACAGTGCACGTAGAAAGGAAAACACAAATTTATTAGGTAGTAGTAGTAGTAGTCGGTATTTAGTTAAGAGATTGTTAATGAAATGGGATGTCATGCCTATTCATTTAATTTTAAGGCTTTGATACTGATCTTAAAGTTGCAAATGCAATGGCGCAAATACGAGTCACTTGCAAGTGATTGTGTTTGCGCTATTTGACGCTGAGCCGTTAGATCTTGGGGACCCATTGCAAAATTACTTTTCGGAAAAAATATTAAAATTAATTTAATTTTCGGAAAATAAATATGACTACTCGTTCCTTGCCTAAAGACTTAGTATAGTCATTCAGAGAGAAACGCTTCTTTGCCTTATCATCAAACTTGTATTTGTGAGTAAGTAAGTATATTTAGATTAGATTTAGAAGTTTAAAATAAATAAATAAATAAATATTGGACAACATCACATACATTGCTCTGATCCTATGATAAGTAGCTTAAGCATTTGTGTTACATAAATCAGAACCAACGACGGTACCAAAACACCCAGACCTGACAATATAAAAAAGTTATTTTTCTACATTGACAGAGACAGAGATAGCGACATCAAGTCCGGTATGCTCGCCTCTCGCTACGGAGGTCGTGATATATATGCATTAGAATTGATTCTGCCTAATACAAAAACTCATATCATTATCATCTTAATATCATTAGGCCACTAAATTTTCGTCTTATTATTTATAATAGATTATTATTTATTCTTTTGTTTTGAAATTAACTTTGCTTAGCACCACAATAGTTGAATATAAATGACTTAAATTACAGTAATCTAAAACAATAAATGAAATCCAAAGATAAATAAATATTTAAATGCCTAAAAATACCATTTATTTGATTATATTATTCAATAATTATAATATGATTACTTAATGGATTTTAATTCTTTACAACTTCTTAAAATAAACAAATTGGTCTAATTATGCATGGCGTCATCCTCTATCTATCCCACAATACCTATCTTATTGTTGTGCCCTACAGGGTCTATAATTATCTGTTTTATGTACCTATTTATAACACCTGTGTAACATTATAGAATGCAATAAATATATTGAATTGAATTGAATTGGATAAAAATTACGAAGTAAAATCCAACAACTATTCAAATCGTATATCATAGATGCTTAAGCTATTCCGTGTTTCGATTGCAAATACCAGGACAAAGTTGACAGTCTAATGCTTTGGTATCACGTTACTGCTACTTTCACGAGCGTATCGACATCAAATACACGAACGTGCCATGTATACGATGGAATAATCCCGCTCCTCTGGCGAACAGCCCAGCTATATGGCCGTACTAGTGCGAAATACTAGTGCTTGTCACGTTATAGGTTTGGCCGTGTTAGCATACGCGTTGCAGTCTTTAAAATATATAAATTTCATCTCCTCTGTATTGCGAAAGGGTTATGTCCTACTGTGGACTTATGTAGGGTGATTATGATGCAAAAAGAATTTCCATAGTGGTTTTCCCATAGCTATTGTTGATTTTGTATATAGTGTAAAAAAATATATTCTGATTTAAGATTTAAGCTAGATCAATTTCCAAAATGTATATTACCCACTACGAGTAGAAGTTTGCACACCTTACATTAAAACAGGTAACAAATATAATAAGTGAAACAGTCAAATTGAGAATATCTTTAAACAAATGCCTATTAGTTTTAAAAATGATAAATACCTATTTTTGGGGTTCCGTAGTCCTGACAAGGAACCCTTATAGTTTCGTCATGTCCGTCTGTCTTTCCGAGGTTTTGCTAAGAGACCATTAGTACTAGACAGCTGTAATTGTGTAGGTGTGTGTATACCAATTACGCTGACAAAGTAAAAGAATAAAAATTCTTTTTTTTATGGTACTCTCCTACTTAAGAATCGGGGATGATTTGTTTTCATCGTCTACCCCATCATGTGGGGTAGGTATCGTTAAATTAGTATTTTGAAATGACTTAGTTGTTAATACTATTTTTCGATTCAATGCTCTATTCAAGAAATATTAAACTTTAAAGAGCAATTTGTTGTTCCAGTAGGGTGTCCCCGCTCTAAAAGCGAAACTGCTGGCTTCAAAAAAAAAACCTTGTTGATAGTGCATTTCATAAACTTTAAAGGAAAATTATAGCAGTTGAGACAACTTCATTAGTCTAGCAGTAATAGTCGTTGAACTTGGGTGTTGGATTATTTTGTACCAAATACAAAATCCTATAAGACCATTAAACTTCTGATCGACATCCCCACACGTGTTAGAAATTTTAATTCAAATTAAAGTCGTTTTTTGTTAATATAACCAATAACTCCTAAATATCTTTTCAAATTTTTTTGAGAGAGAATAAAAATCAACAGAATCGTTCTGTATTGTGATAATGGGCTACTACGAAACCCTACACTGCGCGTGTCCCGACACGCACTTGGCCGGTTTTTTTTTTCTTCGTAAAGAAGAATATAACAATTAGTCAGTATTTTTTATCATTACAAACTGAAGATCTACTGTTACTGTAACATGTGTTAAAATATTATCTGCAAAGCCCTTTTATAAAGATATCTTTGTCATTCAATATTTTAGAAAGAGAATGAAAATCAACAGAATCGTTCTATATTGTGATAATAGGCTACTACGGAACCCTACACTGTGCGTGTCCCGACACGCACTTGGCCGGTTTTTTTTTTCTTCGTAAAGAAGAATATAACAATTAGTCAGTATTTTTTATCATTACAAACTGAACTTACTACTGTTACTGTAAAATGTGTTTAAAATATTATCTGCAAAGCCCTTTTATAAAGAATAATATAAAGGTTCCTATTCATCGTCGGCTCAGTGAAGATCCAACAGAATATCATCGTCCGCATAAACCTCTCCCCATTCTGTACAAAGGGAAAATTGCATAACGATCAGGCAGGCGCCGAGCCGTGCTGTCGCGGTCACATTCCCGGATTGTCCCGGGAAATGACCGGGAACTACAGGAAATTGTGCTCGCCGCACTAGCAACAAGTATGTTGGGCGCTTAGAGATATTAGCATGCAAAAATACTTACAGGCATTCTGAAGTTAAAAATAATATTAAATGACTATATTTTATCTGCGACATGGTGTACATACTTTAAAGGGCAGAAATGTAATTTATTTTGTTCAACGAAAATTCTGCAAATAATCTGCGACTAAAATTGTTTTATGGGCGAGAGTAGGAGTTAATAGGACTTGTCATTTCATATTAAATGAAAAAAAGAAAGTGAAAACCAGCCAAGTGCGTGTCGGAACACGTGCAATGTAGGGTTTCGTAGTTTTTCTACCAATATTGATAAGTACTTGTGTGCCAAGACGACGGCGACGAACATCAAAGTCAGGCGGTTGCGGGTCGAGCCCTGTAAAGGGAAAAAGTTTGTGTAATTAGCACATTTCATTATCTAGTCGCCATAGCACAAACTTTGCTAAGTATATTGGTGTGGTAGAAACAATTTATTTAATTAATTGTTAAAATTATAATTTTAGGCTTTTTTATTTAACTGTTGAAGCGTAATTAACTAACAAATATCGAAACCTTTTTCATTTATAATATTAAATTATTAAGATTAATCTAAACATGATCAAATATCGAATTCATCAAAAACAATGTTTGTTATTGTGTATTCCTTTGAACTGCGTATGTCCACGAAACGTTCTAATCCAGAGAATTATTTCATCATCATCATCATGTCAGCCTATTGAGGTCCACTCCTGAACGTAGGTAAGCCTTCCCCAAAGTGCGCCAAAGAGCACGATCTCCCTCTTATTTCATACTCCCACTGCCAACCATATTACTAAGATTGTCCATATCCTAGAATAATGGGGCGGCCGGGAACTGGGGCTCTTACTCTTTTGGATATCTTATCATAGGGGGTTACCACACACACCGTGCTGGGCAAACGGGTTGGTGAGCACAGTGATAATTATTTGGCTGTCATAAATTAGATTAAAATCATCATAGCCATATTGTTTTAATTTGTAACAAATAACAATTAAATAAAAGGATTTCTTTGAAGCCGTGAGGCGAACACGCCGGACTTGGCATCGCCATCTCTGAGGACCCGGGTTCGATTCCCGGTCGAGTCGATGTAGAAAACGAACTTTTCTATATTATCTCGAGTCTGGGTATTGTGGTACGGTTGTTGTTTCTGATTTCTATAACACAAGTGATTTAGCTACTTTAGGATCAGAGCAATGTATGTGATGTAGTCAAATATTCATTTATTTAATCTTTGGTTCAAAAATCATTTACTGTCTGCAACCAGAAACTGCCGGTCAACATTTGCCTAACGATACAAAGGCAAAATTGCTACGTCCTGACTGCCGACTCGTGTGCCGTTGAAGGCACATTTGCAAATTGTCCGGAATATAACCCGTGGCTTAGTACAGTCATCGCATAGGTAACCCTTGTTCGCGAAAAGTATGCTTAGACTTCAACATTGAGCCTGAGAGGAATAAATAATCTTTTTTTAAATAAAAAAACGAATAAACTATACCAATATCTATATGTGTATCAAATTTTTGCTGATTTCGTTCAGCCGCGTAAGCGTAATTGAGTAACAAACATCGAAACATACCAACTTTAATATTAATACTTGGCATTATTATTAAGATTCCAAAACCAATATACATTAATAAAATACAGTAGTAGTACACTTAGTAATTGATTCTTTTTTTTTCACAAAATCTACTAATTAACTACACTGATCAGTCAACATTTGCATTTTAATAACAAACAAAATAATCACGTTCGGATTCCAACCCGTGTCTCTAAAAGCAAATAATCGTTTGATTCGCGTAAACAAATTCATGCTCTTTGTATCCCACTACGTATTATTATTATTATTAAAAACTATTATACATATATTTAAGTAATAATAATACTAATGATAATAAATTAATACTGTGTTTTTATGTGTTATTTGTTTTTTAGTTAAGGTAATCTCACAGTCAAAAATCAGAAAATGTAAAGTAGTATGATTTGGTTAAAATATCCGAGCAGTTTTAAAAGCTATATGCGGGTATTTCGACATACATTTTTAATAAAGTTTTTAGGTAGATAAATATGTCAATGACATTCCTACATTTTACAACCTCAGTTTATGTAACATTTAAAAGATATTTAAAAAAGAGTCGTGAAAGTATTTGTAAAGATTCAATTATTATTAGTAAGAAATGATGTGGTTTTAAAATGAAATATTCACCTGAAGTAAGTATGTTTCCTCCAAAACATTTCATCTGGAATAAAAATGTAAACATCTGTATTTCGTACATGTACCTTAATCTTTATTAATTTTTATTAGGTAAAACTTAAGGCCTTGTCATTATAATAGTAAAAACTTCTTTCTTCTTCGCAAGACATAAGTTAGTTACATAAGACAATAAGTTTTATGATAAAAAGTTGCTTTTAACGTTTTTTATCTGTACCCAAAAATAAATTATAACCAATCAATCAAACAATTTTTGATTTTCACAAAACAGTACGTTACTAGTAAGTATATTGGGTGTAACACAAAATACAGATTTTTTCGTTTTGCCCATTAACTTTACAAAAGTGTCAAATGAATACAATACCTACTTGGTTCTTCTTCTTCTTTATCTATACGGTCAAGCCCGGTTGCGTCCAAAGCCATTGCTTTGAAGCCCAGGGTCCGCTTTCAATACCTACTTGGTTCATAATCCATTGTTACCATGAAACATATATTTTAAAAATTAAGCGTTCTCAAGTAGGCCTTAGATGTTAAAACAGAAACAAGACATCTAGGTTTTAAAATATCCTTCATAAATATTTGTATTATTTAGTATTTTATGAAAAATAGAAAAATTTTTTTGAAACTCAGACCCTTAAGTCAAGTGTAAAAGTCTAAACATAACTTTTTCTGTACATATTTTTACTTCAAACAAACAAATTTTCTCAAACAGTGAAAAGTTTTTTCCGTGTTCGTAAATAAAATGCTTGCGAACAATGCAGTGAAAAGACGAGTACAGTCACCGCTAAATAATGTTTGGCAGTTTTTAAATTACATTCCTTGTCTGGTGACACAGTATATTTACTAACGCCTTTTAGAAATAATGGACATTCTCTTAAGCTACGTAATCAACTGCTGCAATAACATTTAATACAAGAGCGTGTTAAAAATTGTAGAAAATAAATTAGTTTTCCACATTTTGAGGTTGAGGCAAGTACCTAAGTTTGTATGGGAAAAAAACACGATTACAATGTTGCTCCCTTTGTAAAAGTTGTTGTTTATCAAGAGCTGGTTACATGAGTGTTCTATTCACTATTACACATAAGCGTTTTTTTTGTATTCTAATACCTAACACCAAATGTCACTTCTGGCAATACCCGTGGGTGATACAATTTATCGTATCGTACAATCAGCCAAAAAAAGGGTTTTTATTTAATTACTAAAAAAGCTAATATATATACTAGCCTACTGCCAATAGATATTAGTTTTTAAACATTTTTTAAATCTTTTTTAGTAAATATTAAAATATTTTTTTTGCTGATTGTACTTACCTAGTATAAACTTGAGACTGGTAAACATTTCTGTTGGCAACTGTACACTGAACTGCATGAGAACGTGATGCGGTTGGCCACCGAAACACGTTTTAGCTTTTTGCTAAGTCTTTCCCAGATGTAGGAGTAATTTTCGTGTTACTCTATTTTCGTGTATTGTGCTAAAGAGAATGCAAACTTTGCATTAAAATAATGGAAGCTTTGAGGTTTTTATATGCATGGTGTATGAGTAATATGACTTAGTTTTTAGAAATAAGGCCCTTGTGGTTTTAATAATAAACCACGTGCTGCAAACTTCTTCTCTTGAATAAATCTTACATGACCATTTATTTGCAAGTTCTAAATTCGACGAGTTATTTTTTTAAAGTTGACTGTGACTCATTTTTTTGGACTCCAAATATGTTTTGGTTATGATGGATATATTGAAGTTAGTCTCGTCTAGTTTGAACAAGCGGTATCGTTATATATCAAATTTGCTTGATAACTTAACGCAGCAATCGCACTAAATTCGGGAAAAATTTATACTTAAAAAAAATGACCAACTAGATAAAAATAAAATAAGAGGTACAAAAATAAAGAGTTTTTTTATTATAAGTCGGGCTGGTGCAAATACGTACGTATGTCAATAAAAAAAAAAAAACTAATCCACGACTTTATAATACATTTAGAATGGTACAATTTAAGCGGTCCTATCGCTTATATGACCTAATGTAATTATTGTAAGTCAAATACCTATTGTTTTTCCAACCCCGTAATATTAATTGTGCTTTTAGCACCCTCATGTCATGGTTTATATTTTCTGTCGAGCTTTACTTAAGTAAACAATTATTTTTTAATAACTCAAAAAATAATGCCTGCACTAACAAAAGTACCTACTTACATGAGATAAAGAGTGATATTCTTAAAGTAATTCCTTCTAGGTTTGTTGTGTCGTGTGCCAACTAGTATTTTGTTGTCCTGATTGTCGCCGGAAACACGAAAAAACAGCTCATGGTTTAACTTACGACTGTCCTATCTGCAGAGGAAATAAATTTCTTTGTAAGCCTCAAGAGTTAAACCAGCAATTTCTTAAACATTTGTCACAAGAACATTTACCCCTGCAGTGCAAGAAGTGCAATCAATATTTTATCAAAATGGATGATTTTAATAATATTTCCGAATGCAGAAGTATTTCTGAACTTGTTAATAAAGAAAACGAAATAGATCACTCACAATTGAAGAGTGTAGACGAAAAATTTGATTCACTTTATGATAAAACAAAAAACAGTGAAGGTGATAATTTTGAAGCTATAGTTTCCGTAAACAAGGCAAATAAAACAGCTGTGATTACTCCAATCATAAGAAAAAAGAATATAGTTGATTATGATTCTAGTGAAAGTGACGCAGAAGATCCTAAAGCATCTAATGCACAAACATCTGATTCTAATAAATTAGTCCCTAAAACTCCAAAATTGAAAAGGCAGCGGGTTGCTACTCCTCACGCAAAGAAATTACTGAGTCTAATGAGGCAAAAAGTAGTAGAAGAGTATGAAGAAACGGTTAATGATGATGATTATGATGGCTCCCCAGTTAATAGTAGGACGACTCCGTCTCGAAGTGATAATTGTGCAGGTACATATGACTTGGACATCTGCATTTTATAGTTTTATCTTTTTTGCTTATGTTATAAGATCAAAAACAAAAAAATTATAAACATATATTTTTTAAACCAATTAACCGAATAATTTATAATAAATTTAAGCAGTAACATACTAGTGACATCAATAATTAAGAACAAGATAGTTACAGTCAACGGCAGGTCAACCTACCCAAAAAGTTAAAGGTCATTGAATGATTTTCCACTTTAAGTCCAATACGTAGAGATCTATATCAATTGAGAAAATTTGACGTTTCGAGGTAGGTTGACGAGCTGTTGACTGTACATGAAAGCTGAAATATATTTTTTGTCTCTAAATATTATTTTGGAGATCTATTTTAGTAGTAATTATATCAAAACTTTTCAAAAGTTCCAGATAGTCAAAAAGAGATGACCACACCGACTTCCCACATTCCACACAATTTACTAAAGTTAGCTCAAATAGTCACAACCAGCACTCCCACGCATCCTCTTGTGGGCGGTTGGGCACTTTTTCCTGAACAGAGTGCCGATTCACCTCTTTCTGAAATCGAGAATACTGAAAGTCCAGCCCAGACTGACAGTAATGAGGTAATAAAATGGGTAAATTCATATTTTTAAGTTAAATGTTTTAATATATATAGTTCTACATACATAACTTACTATTTTTAGGCATCCAAATCTGAAAACATAGCACCAAAACTCAAGAGTATTATAGTGTCTGGCAGTCGAATTCGATTAGGCAGTCAAGATAGCTCAGAAAAGCATGTCACGTTCCAAGAATCAGTAAATAACACCGATGCCTCATCAATTAAGACTAAAAAAGTTAAATTCGCTGAAGATACTGTTTTCGAGCAAGACAACAAATTAAAACGAGGTACTTAAACTGGGACAAGCAAATAAGATTTTCGTAAAGAACTTAATTGTATTTTCTCAAGTTTGTTAGTTTTAACGGAGTTCGTTTATTTAAGCTTTCTTCATTATTTCTGAATTTTATGTTAGATTAACAGTTTTAACAAAGCTATATTCTTCCAAAGGCTTAAACAGCTTATTATTTTCAGTATACAGAAAACCGAAACGTATGCTTACTCCTGGCCCTCAAAAACCGAGATTTTGTCTCAATCCTCGTTTCCAAGCTCTCATCAATCGTTTTGAGACTCAAGGCCAAACAGTTGCACGAACTCCTGTACATAATAAAGAAAAGACCCCTGAAAGCACACCAGCTATTGGCGAGCTATCACACATGCCAGCTCGTGCAATAATCTTCAATGAAGATAGCCTTGTCCTAGACACAGGAAACTACTCAAAAGAATCAAATGAATTATTCAAGACCTGCAGCGATTCCCCCACCAACTCGGCAGGTATCAACACAGCCTTAACAGCGCTCACTACCAATATAGCTGGCTCTTTACACAACTGCCTGGCTTCTGTTATGAAATCTTCTGGGGAAGAAACAGAAATACAGTTTAAATTTGTGATAACTAAAAAGAAAGTAAGCGTCAAAAGAATTGCGGAAGAAGGTAGTATAGAAGAGAAATGCAATGAGCTCGAGAAGCATTATGAAGCAAATAAAGAAAATATTTGGTCGAGTGTAGCGAAGGCTGTCAAAAGTGTATTTTGGGGTGACCAAGGTACTAGTTTAGTTACGCAATATTTTTGTTATTACGTCGCCTCAAAACCGAAGTTACTTGTTGCAACTGTTACCCAAAAACAAAGAGATAATAGAAAGTTTCTTCATGTTACTCAAGATTATTATGTTACAATTATATACGATATAAATTAATTACGATAAATTAGTATTTTTAAATTGTTCTATAGACCTTATTTTTAAAATTTGGTACTACCTTGAAATGTAACCCTGTATGAGGTCGGTTAGAAGTAGTTTTATTAATTACTAACTCTGCCCGCGGCTTTCCTTACGTGAAATACGGCTAGTTATCTCCTTGCTCTTTATAGTAGGAGGCTTTAAAAAGGTACAACAAGTTTCTTGGGGTTAAATATGTTGCATTACAAAATTTTATTAAAATCGGTTCGCCGATAAAGCGTAACAGACAATAATGTTAGTATTCAAGTATTTTATTCTCTTAAATTCACTATCTGTTCTAATCAAAACGAGCATCTTCAGTTACGATTTAGGTTAAAACCGTTACTGGATCTCACCCAAAACTGTCTGATAGGCATTTAAATTCATATAATCTGGAACAGGTCCAAGAGATAAGAGAACAAATAACATTCAAATTGTAAATTCAGAATAAAAATCGTTTCCATGTCGAGTGAAGCAATGTTGCATTTTTAAATTCATGAGAACACCGTCTTATTTTAATGATTTTCCATTCTTTCAAAGAATCTAGCCATTTATGACTTTACAACCCTCTTGTTGGTTACTTTATATTTTTCTATAACTTTGCTTGAGTGTTGCGTATATCTTTTTGGAAAAAAAATCTGAAAGAAAAAATATTGCGAGGCATACAAACTACCAATTTAATACGAGTTTAAACTGCTCACTCAAAATTAGGATTTTGTTATTGCCCTTTTTTAATTGATATCAACAGCAAGAGTCATCAGAGACATTGGGGGACATCTTATGGCTAAAATTATGATGATGATCAAGAGCAATCTTGGCCTTCATCAATATAGCTCCCTGCAATCTTTATCAAATCATCTGTCGATTAGGTAGATGGTCAGTACCATAGTTATCACTATAGTTGCGTTGAGACACTTCTTTAAAATAATCTTAATCTTCCAACCAAAGAAAGAACCAGTAATAAACTAATAATCTTTTATTAGTTTATTACTGGTTCTTTCCTCTCTTCTTCGCTTTCTCATATCCTAATGGTGAGGTTTTAAACCTACTGACATTTGATTTCAGCCATGACACCATATAGATCGTGCAACTCCAACGAGTCTGCTTCTTCATCAGCTTCCAAGCGCAAGTGTGACGAGATGACAGACCCAGAGATCAGTCCCCTTAACCACAAGCGTCACAGATACGACGGAAGAATCAGGGGTCGTCCACCATTACGAAGGTGTAAGACCTGGGGCGTTTCAAGCCTAAGGAGCTCGCAGTCAGCTGAACAACAGTCTTTGTTGAAGGAGGTCTCAATAGTCCACGATGATGCTATGAATCAGAGCTTCTGAAAAACGACAAATCAAATTAATATATTATCCACTAACATCATAAAGGTTCTGATCCTCAACGTCTTTTTCAGGAACTAATTGCAAAGTGATGTATTGAAACTGATATTAATGCCGCAAAGTTAGCCTAAGAGGCATAATCAAATTAAATTAATTGTTTATAGATAAGTGGAAGAACAGAATAGCTTTAAAATGCATAGTGAAGATTTTGTACTTAATTTTTGATTCATCTATTACTCTTTAAAATCTGTGATAATTTCTTTTTTAGTCTAGGTATTATTAAAAATAATAGTGATAATAATCAATACTGCACCTAAAATATTTTTTATTTTAGTTATTTGGCTAGAGTCTAATTTATTAGTTCGCAGTTAAGGAATTAATGTTAACCTATGTTTTAAATGAGGTTTATTTTGCCTAACTAATTTAATGTTTGCCAACAATTACATACAGAATCGTTAGTACCTTTTAGGTAGGAATAAAATCAGTAAACAACAGCGTTCAGTTCTACGTTCGACGGTAATTTAATTTGCATACGATTCCATCAGCATGTTTTAAATTACAATTGACATATTTTTAACGTTATTTTCAAAGTAATTGTTATTTTTAAGACACAAAAAATGGTAAATTTAGTTAAAATTGCTTGTGAAAAATAAATAGAATAAAAATGAAACAAGTTGTTTTAGTAAAAGCAGGTGCCTGTACTTTTGCTTAATATACTACTTTATCCGTTTAACTAATTGGGTTGACGACGTAACTGCTTACAATAATAATACCAAAAAAATGTTTATGCCTTATTTAGAATGTATTTTTAATATTTTAACAAAAACTAAATATAGACAATAATTTCAGTCATTTCCTACTACCAAGAGTTCATCGGGCCAAAGAAAGCCTGAATTTACTCAACTCCTTCCAAAATTAGAGTAATACACGTAAATTGTCCTGTTCTTACCTAAGAGCTTCAGCTTATAATATATTTTGGTTCTGTAGCACTGGTATTCATTGTACCAGTTTATCTCATCATAAGAATTTAAGTTCCTACATCGATCGTACCACGTAGGTATACCACGCCACGTAAAGGGTATAGGATCGCTGAGCGGGGCAAACGTATTATCTACATATTCACCGCAACCCCGCACTGATTTTTTTGGTAAGAAAAGGAATATGTTCTCGCGTCTAAACAGCGCTTTTTAATGGTGAACCCCTCAAGCGCGGGGATTAAATACCGCGACAACCGTTAAGCGTGCCATATACAGAGCGATTTCGTGCGCGGATTACCTACCCGCATTCTTTTGCATATGAACTCGTAAGTAGGCAAAATCTAATTACTGATTTGAAAAGAGTATAGAATTTTACGTATTTTGATGTAGATTTTAGGAGTTAATTATTTATATTGTATTTTAGATAAGAAGATTAAAATGAAATGATGAATGAAAAAAAGTTTTATTTTCCATTCTCCATCTTTATAAATTTTTCAGGCTAACACACATGTTTCAGTAGCTTAATAGTCGTCTCTGGTCATCATATGCACGATTACATAAGTTAAACAAGGACAAATACTACTAAAATTGCCATAAACTACCCTATATCCTATACTTTTAGTCGCAATGCGACACTCTGCACTTGTCGAAGTTAGCTTAATTTATGAGGTTAAAACACATGTTCAAGTGGATATATATTCGTCTCTGTTCATCAACTGCACGATGGCATCAAATAAACAAAGACAAATATACTAAAATAGCCATAAACAAATCATTCTTTTACTGGTTGCTTTCTGTCGCAATGAGACACTCCCGCGCTTAACGTAAATAAAGTTTCTGTCGCATTGCGACACTCGCGCTTGAGAAGTTAAGTAGATATTTTGTACTATAAGGGCCACGGGAAGGCAGTTCGGATAAGAGAAAAATGAATCATCTGAAACTTATCCCTGATCGTCACTCTCTTTGCTGCGTAATAGTGTGTTACCAATGTATATATAACTTTTGTACCTACTATAGC
Organism: Anania hortulata; assembly: GCA_963576865.1. Taxonomy (NCBI): domain Eukaryota; kingdom Metazoa; phylum Arthropoda; class Insecta; order Lepidoptera; family Crambidae; genus Anania; species Anania hortulata. The sequence continues at coordinate 9,899,410 of OY756400.1, forward strand.
ATAGTATGGCGACCACCGCTGGTACTGGTCTCCTTTAGGAGACGGCTAGCGGTGGCTACTAGGATAATGCAAAACTTTTATCGTCAGAAAGATATTGCCAGTGGTTAACGCTATAATTTTCATTGTAATTTTTCATCTCCAGCTGCGCAATACGTAAGGTCATTGTGAAAGGTCAGGTCACAAAACCGATCATTAGTTCATATCAATCTGTCTGCTAATTTGCTGACGCTCCTGTCAAACGCATTTGCTCTCATGCCTCGTCGAAAATTCCAAATCACGTTATGCCACTAGTGCAACACTAAGTTTTAAATGAAACAGGACCTAATGGTGTTGCCGGATGATCGATTGGTATTGATTTATTAATCAATAAGGCTAATGGGGCTCAAAAATGTATTTCAATATTTAAATTTATCCCTTTGTCGACTATACATCTTACATGTTATTGGGAGCAGAACAACACGAAAATCTTCTTGAGAAGATACAGACAATAATTATTTTAGATGGAGGGGATCCAACCAAAACGTATGGATAATGAGACCAAAAAAATATGTTTTTCAATATCCAGATAACTTTTTTATTATAAACAATAAGTTTGACATGTTGCATTTTATTCGTTGGATAAAAGTTATCTGGAGTTTGAAAAGTTGGCCTTATATTTAGGTACTCGATATTAATTTTAAAATTAATATAAGTTATATGTTTTATCATAATATACAAATAAAATAAAGGTACTTATAATATTGTGAAATCAAAGAAATCTGGAATTTAAAAGGTTAGTAAAGAACAACATCATGTTCGACTCTATTTTTCAAGTACACGTACCTTTCAATTAATATTTTGTATCAATTTGTCGTGTTGAATACGATTTTGTTTACAAATGAATGTTTTGTTCACTAAGAAGCGTTTTGTGTCAATTCTAACGCTTTGAGAAAACAGTAAACCCTTACGCATCGCTTACTCCGAACAGCTTTCATTCAATTATTCATTCTACTTTGATAAACATCTAATCTCTCGAAATGCTCGTCTTAATTTGAAATCATGGACGGACAATATTTGGGAATAATTTTAGTTTGCGCCGCACATTGAAAACCTTTATGTGAAGTTATCTAAATGCTTAGCGTTTCATATAAATTTGAATTTGGAATCATTCATAATAACATTAAAGACTAGCTGTTCCCCGCGGCTTCGCACGCATGTAATTTAGTTTGTCACAGAAATTAGTTAACTAACGTATCCTAGTAATGTCAGTGGGTTTTTTGGAATAAACAACAAAACAAACCCACACCAAACCTATATGTTTAGGTTTGCTATAATTGTGACTAAGGTTTTAGCACGACTTCAATGATGATGAAGTCCAAGGTGGATCACCCTTACTAAGTAAATATGGTTCCTATCTAACCATCTTATTCGGAACAAAAGTAAGCTAATTTACAGTAGAAATTAATAGGTAGGATGTTGGTACCCACGCAGCCTTAAATGTCGCGCCAAGCTTTACAGCTGGTGCGCCAGAGTTATCTTGCACGCATTCCTCAGAAAATGATATTTTTTGGGACAAAATGTCTGTATTCTAAGTTGTTTTAAGACCTCTTCTCTCTATTTTACTCTCTTGGGATTGTATTGAAATTCAACCCATGTCAATATCATCCCTTTTGGTAATAAATACTTACACAAATTATACATTATTGTCACAAATTATAGCTAGTGACAAAATTTTAACTTTCTATCCTAAGCCATTTATTTGGGCAGGATGAAGATTTTACATACATACTTTCATCCCCCATTTGACAGGAATGCATTTAAAGGGATGCAAGTTGACAAATGCTGAAACAGGTGTTCATTTATTTTTATTAGTGAGTATTTGTGCCAAATTTCAAGTCCATAGATTACAAAAAATATATTTCCCCATACAAATTTTCCCACTTAATTTTACCCCCTTAGGGATGCATTTTCCCTAAATACGAATTTAAATCTTTCTAACTTCAGAAATGACGAACTTTCATACAAACTGTAATCGTCATTTTTACCCCCTTAGAGGTTACATTTCCAAAAATCCGTTCTTATTCCTTGTCTATATTATTAAAGGAACCTCTGTGCGAAGTTTTATCATTCTAGATTCAAAGGTTTGGGCCGGGCGTTGATGAGTCAGTCAGTGAATAAATGAGTGTCAGGACTTGTCTTTTTTTTTATAGAAAAAGAAGACGATTATAATTAAACTCAATCTGTAAACGTTAAGGACATCACAAAACATGAATAAATCTAAACCAAGAAGGTAGAACAAGACTAAGTAGGATTATCTACCTACCTACTTCAAAATACTTATCATTTTCAACTGGGTAAACAAACAACAGACGATCGGACAAAGGTTGCAGGAAGATGCTAGATGCAGGCCGCTCCCAACCAGCTAATCAGGAAGTCAATGGGGGAGACCTATGTTCAGCTGTGGACGTTCTATGGCTGAAATGATGTTAAAGCGATAAGGCCGTCTAAATCATGGCCAATGCCAATGCCAATCTTTATTAAATTATTAGTTATCTTGCAAAAATAAAAATTTAATACAGAGTTTGAAATGTATGCAAGAAAAGTCATCGTGATGTATGGAATTATAGAAATAAATGTTAAATACTTGTCGTTGCCCTACTGGCTGGTAATGCTGACTGGTCTTTAAAGACACACTTAAAATAACTACTTTACTTCGTAACAGTTACATGCTATTTATTAAATTTTACGACCAATCTATTATTAAGTAGTGCACTTAATTTTACTTCGTGTTTGCTTACTGTTAAAAAGGCCATTAAACACAGACGCAGTGACCTCATTCTTTTTATCGCATTCGTCTGTAAACCCTCTTTTCATTATTGCTAATCCTGTTAAAACCTTAGCCCTAAAAAAATCAGGTCAGATAGATCTAGATGATTAATGGTATCATAAAAAAACGTTTTTATTATATGATAAATGATAGTGTATCTACTTGTAAAATACTTATTTTATAAACTCATGATAAGACACAACTTTGCCCAAGAAAGTAATGATTAGTGTACGTATGCTGTCCGCGCTCATAATTAAGAAATAGTTTTCGCAAACAAAAAAATAAAGATTAAATTAAATATTACATTTAATTTTGGACAACATCACATACATTGCTCTGATCCTATGGTAAGTAGCCAAAGCACTTGTGTTGCAGAAATCAGAAACAACGACGGTACCACAACACCCAGACCGAGACAAATAGAAAAGTAATTTTTCTACATTGTCCGACCGGGAATTGAACCCAGGAACACAGAGATAGCGACACCAAATCCGGTATGCTCGCCTCTCGGCTACGGTGGTCGTCAAAAGATAAATAAGTTGTTTGTTATCAGAGTGTATTCATTAGTAATTTACACTAACATAATTTATTTTATTTGCATTACTTAAGTTAAATGATTATGACTCTAATTATTTTGTTGTGTGTATCAATAAAATAATATAATAAAAATTCACCCTATTAGGTTTACGTAATTACATTTTAGACAACGCTAATTGTTTCTAAATATGTGAAGGTCTTACCGCCAACACTAGGCGTTTCGTAAAAGGCGACTAATTGTTGTAGCATAAGACGGGCAGCAGCGTCTGAATGCGAAATCATATAAAAAAAACTGCGCTCGCCAACCCGTCTGCCAAGCGTTGTGGGTATTGGAAATCCCCACGATGATAGGTCATTGGGGGAGGCCTGTGTTCAGCATTCCTATGGCTAAAATGATGATGATGAATTATTCCGAACCAGAAATCGAACTCGGGACCTATTGCGTTCTAAGAGAATAATGAAAAGCGCGCCAATAATCGAGTCGGCAATGTGTGCATTGAAGTTTAAATAATAATCGACAATGAGCAATTAAATGTCCACTGTCCATCACTTGGCATAAACTCGTTCATTGATCACGATTGGGATAAGTTAATTTATTCTCTGTTCGTTCTTTCGCGGAGTTTGTATGAAGCGAATAATTGATTTGGATGATTGGTGTTTGGTCCACTCCAGCTTTTTGTTGCAAGGCATATTGACGAAAATATAATACTATGTTCTGCCCGCGATTTCGTCTGCGTTGACTTAAGAGTTAAATGTAGTATACATGTATGTAATGTAGGGTAATACGTAATACTCGATAACTCGATAACTACGAAAAATAGTAGAACATGCATAGGGGTGTTTCAGATACCTCTTAACACGAGGCACCTAAAAAAATTTTTGGACGTCACTTTTTTGCTCAACCTGTATAGTACTTATTACCCTACATTATATACATGTACAGGTAGTTACTACATTTAGCTCAGAGAACTACGCAGACGAAGTCGCGGGCAGAACATGCCATGTCAATATGCCTTGACTACAACTTTAACAGTTTCTCATCTTCTTTATAAAACGTACTCAGGTTACTTACATCATTAAAAGTTTATGATTCAAAAGCGGCTGGATCAATTTTTACCGTCTAATAAAGGTTGGATTTGTCTCCCCCAAATAGCAGATTCAAACATAAAAAAAATCACAAAAGTCCAAAATCACAAAAATCCAAAATGCGGACTAGCTAACTAGCTGTAGTTTATAACATTAGTAAGAAGATAAATGAATAAATATTGGACGACATCACATACATTGCATTAATGCTAATTTACGTAGCTAAAGCACTTCTGTTATAAAAAAAATAAAAAAACAACGCCGGTTACACAAAACCCAAACCCGTCCCAACATAGAAAATTTCGTTTTCTACATTGACCCGACCGAGAATCAGACCCGGAACCTCAGAGACGGCGATGTGACGGTTAAAGATGTGTAGGTATCATAATTAGTCATACCCATTTTTTATCACATCTACTCGTAACTGCTGATGGATCAAGTGACTTTTTTATTAATTTAGATGGTCTATAGAAAAATCCCTTTTATGCATTCAATATCGCACCAATTTATTATTTCCACAACAAAAACCGAATATGAAAGAAAAAATTGATGTCAGTCAATACACCTACTCCATTTGATGTCTGACAGAAACACATTGCTTGTTTACGTACGCTCATAATAAAGAACATACAGTAGGATCACTGTCTATTGGTCAAACTTAACGAACGATGCATTACAAAAATATAAATAGATTGACTACAGTAAAAAAAACGCTTCTGCAGAAGTAGTCTACTCATAATAATTTTAAACGACTTTATTAAAGGGACAAATAGTGAATACTTATTTACTACTTGTCCCTTATTTTATTACAGTTAATAGTTAACAGTTAATAATTTTATTGGAACAGCTGATGTTGTAACAATCTATAATTGTTTGTTGATCATAAAAGTAATTGGTGTTTTTAATCAAGTGATTTGACACAGAGAAAAACAGTTTCTATAAAGTTCTTGCTATTCCAAGTTTGACGTTTGCTTTGTTTTGGTTTTTATACAAGCGGGCTAACGATTTTTGAGCGTCATCATCATCACTAGCCTTTGTAAGAAGGACATTAATGGACATAAGCCTTCCCTATAGAACGCCATAGAGTTCGGCTTTGGACTGTTTCCATCCAGCGACTGCCCTCAACCGTGACTAGGTCATCAGTACATCAGCGCGATTCTCTAGCATACTACAATTGAAAACGAATAAAGCGGGTGTTGATCCGCAACGCTAGCCCAAAGTACGCTAAACACTGAGATAAGTTCTCGCGTGTGCAACGCCAACGAAGCGTTTATTACTCCTACTGTAAAGGGGTTATTAACTTAAATAATATGGCTGCTTGCTATTAGCCAAAAAGCAAAGCTAGTTTTTTTTTTGTTTTGTGATAATGTTGGTACTTTTTAATATATCTTTTTTTGTTGTAATAAGTGTGTGTCAAATAAAAATCTCTCTCACTACAAAAGCATGTAGGTACCATAAGTACAGCCTACGCTTGTTTGCGAATGATAATAATCATACCCACTAGAGTAAGCCTTCTGTAACTACCTGTATTTTGACTCGGTTGTGATGTACATCAGAGCTGATCGAAGCAGAATGTTTGTTCGTATACTTTTTTTTTTTCATTTTACCCAGTGAATGTGCTGTCGAATGAACTATGAAGATATTGACAAACATGTTATGGGTAAAGTCTGCCACAGTTATGCCTCATAAAGATTAATAAAAGATAAACAGACACTGTTCATTGCACGCATACCACATACATGGGGCACACTAAAAGTTTTGCACTTCTAGCTAATCGGAACTATTTGAATTTCGAATGTAATATTTTTTTAAACGTTGCAACCTTCTTAGTAATAAAAAAAACAATTGGTGGGAAATGATTTGTCAATTGTTTTTATCACACATCAAAGTTCTACGTACGCAACGAAAATGGAATTAAGTCGAAAAGATTTTAGAGCGATGATTTTTTATGATTTTAAAAGTTCTCTCTCTCCGCAAAACTGTGCCTTTCGTCTTCAAAATGCTTTTGCGAGAGAAGCACCTTGTTTGAGCACCGTGAGGCGATGGTTTGCTGAATTTGAGAGAGGTCTTTACATGACGAATTTTGTGAAGAGCGGCCCTCAACTGCCGTCAACGAAAATAATGTGGCTACTGTTAAGCGGCTAATTGAAAAAAACCCGCGGATTACCTATGAGGCAATTCGAGGACTATTGGGGATTGGTATGAGCCAAATTCAGAAAATTTTACACGAAGAATTGAAAGTTCGGAAACTTTGCTGTCGTAGGATCCCTCATGAACTGACAGCGGAGCAGAAGCGGGCTCGCGTGGAATGGTGCTCACAGATGCTACTGAAGTACGACCACGGACATTCTAATGCTGTTTATGACATTGACACAGGAGACGAAACGTGGATTTATTGTTTTGAACCCTAAAAAAACAGCAATCTTGTAAATGGGTGTTTGAAAATGAGAACAAGCCAACAAAAGTGAGGCAGGCGAGAGACGTTGGTAAAAAAATTATCGCGTTTTTTTTCTCAGCTACGGGTCCCATCTGTACAATTCCACTTAAAGATCAAAAGAGTGTTAATGCCGTATTCTACCATTTGTTTACCAGGGTGTTAGAAAAAGTTCGTAAAAGACGACCCAAAAGCCGCGTTCTCCTATGGCATGACAAAGCTTCTTCACACGGCCAACAAAACAACAACATTTTTAGCTTCCGAAAAAGTATAACTCGTCACCCATCCTGCTTTTTCCCCAAAATTAAAGATTTGATGAGAGGTTTTACTTTTACCAACTCCGAAGAGGCAGTGATAGCGTTCAATCAGCACGTAGAAAACATGCCTTCAAATCTGTGGTCCTCCTGTTTTAAAAAATGGTTCGATCGCATTAAAAAATGTTTAAAATATGAAGGAGAGTATTTTGAAAAGCAATAAACATAATATTTTGGTTATAACATGTTGTTTTTTTAAGTTACGCAAAACTTATAGTGTGACCTACGTACAATAATAAAGTACAAGGTATGTATACTCTTTAATTATCGGTTTAGGTACTGCAAATGCCACTTCAGCTTGATTGTATTTTATGTTTTATATTAATGAATAATAAACTAGCATTTTCTTGCGGGTTCATTCGCGGTAATGACGATTTAAAAATATAGGACCATACTTAAAACGTAATACAATTACAATATTATTAAAATATTACTTTACTCAGACACATCGGCGGTAAAAAATCTGTATTTATAAACAAATAAATCGCAATTATGTAGGCACTTCCAATATCATAGTAGGTAAAATTAAATGCTGTCTAAGTTGAAGCGCGAGATATCAACACACTTCATGTTAGTCTAATAACACAAAACGATGCTGCGTTTTAAAATGTGCTCAGCGCCATTTTTCGAGATGATATAGCTAAACATGAATTAGCTAATAATAATTTTTAAATGTGCCTAAGACAACTCAAAAATAGTTCTTTTTGGGATATTACATTTTCTTCCGGTCTCTTTTCCTTTTTCTGTACTCCAGGCATCATGTCACAATTTATATATGTCAATAGGCCGAGTCGTTATGCCGGACGACCATCTGAAAGTATTTTTTCTGTCCCGCGGGAACAGTGCTCATCCGTGGATTATGTCTCACATTTTGAGCTCAGATGACTAACTTTATGCAAAAAGGCATTGAACCTAATAAATTGGCAAACCTCAAGTTGCAAGTAACCTTTATTAGCAATATTTTGGTGTACACCTATAAATAATTACAAACAACAAATATACTCTTTGACAAACTGTCATAAATTATATACTTTATTCAGAATTTTAGGATGAAAATGTAATATTTACTTTTATTTTCATAATCAAATTGACATTCTGAAAAAAAAATATAATTTACGACATTGTGTCAAAGAGTATTTGTTGTTTGTAATTATTTTCTCTATCGATTAACGTATGTTTAATAGGTGTACACCAAAATATTGCTATTAAAGGTTACTTGCGACGTTATTTAAGGTTTCTTGCAACTTGAGAAATGCCAGGCTCTATACAAAAAAGTTCCAAGTCTTTTGGCAGCTAGTTGCATTTAAAAAAATAGAAAGTGACAGCATTAGGAACTTAGTTAAGCGGTTCGACTATAAAACATAATGAGCACTAGACATCCTTGCATCACCATGCCCAGGCAGTCATAAGTACAGCCTGTTTGAATGTGTGTGTATAAAACTGAAGTACCTACATATAGATAAAAGACGTCGATTGCTGTGGTAAAGGTAAACACTTCAAAGGCACGCGACGCCGTAAATAAATTGATCGGTGTGTGAAATGGGAAAGACAATGGCAAACCACTCCATTAATTTCGTCGAGATAGTCGTTCTGAGTGTTTCATTCCAGGGAATGATCACGACCCCCAACATTAAGTGGTACGGCCATAAATACTGAGTTATTATTTTTCTCTGAGCTGTGATAAAAATATTGGCTTATAATCTGGTAATTCTGTTTTTTAGACCAAAAAAAAAAGTTTTGAAACTTGTGTGGCATGATACCTTTGGGTTAGATTGTGTTTTTGTTGCCCATTTGATGAGGATTATTTTTAAGTCTTTAACAATTTTTCCATATGTGTAACAGTTTTTGAGAAAATGTGAAAAAACCGAAAAAGGGACACATTTTATGGTGAGGTGTAGCGTCAGGTGGAGGGGGAGAGAGAGCCGTGAGTTTTGAATACCAAACCCAAAGGTGTCATGCCACACAAGTTTCAAAACTTATTAATTTGTTTGTTTTTTCCATACATTGATTAATTGTACTATTACTAGCAATTCGCCCGAGACTTTGTCTATGTATCTACAGGCCTGTTCATACACGTTTTTACTGCATATTTTTTACAGTATTCGATTTTTAGGGTTCCGTACCCAAAGGGTAAAAACGGGACCCTAAGACTCCAATGTCCATCTGTCAGTCTGTCTATCTGTCATGGACCGGGACCGTGATAGATAGACAGTTGACATTTTCACAAATAATGTATTTCTGTTGCCGCTTTAACAACAAATACTAAAAATAGAATAAAATAAATATTTATGGCGGGTTTTCATACGACCAACGTGATTTTTTTGCCGGTTTTTGCTCGATATGACTAACGGCATATGAATAAGGTATACGCTTGAAGTATCCACAGAATATTTATTAACTTTAAAATTGTATATACCTAGTGTTTAATGTTGTTTAAATAAAAAGGGAATCCTTCGTGCGCAAGGGGTGCTAAATTTCTATCAATAGGGGGTGATCTAGGGAACAATATAGAAGCGTCTTAATCGTTATTATTTTTAATAATCGTATGTTAGGAAAAAAATACTTTAAATATCCGAAAATAAAGTCATAGAGAGACTACGAAAGCCGCGCGGTCATTCATCAGATGCCTAGGTACGGCGAGCCAACAAAGACTTACGCAGTACACATACGGTGCATTTTTTTCATAAATGAGTTAAATTATCCACGCGTACGATTTTTAACAGCGAATAGGAATAATTTAATGTAAAAATTTTTTTTTTTTTGGTTCTTTGCATAGTTCGATTAAGTTACTGATTCTGAGCCACTCCTAAAGATTTGGCACCACTTTGCAATGTAAGCCTGTATTTTTTAAATCTTCGCCTAGTTTGTCTTTGTTAGTTAAGCGTCGCTTATAAGCTTAAAGTAAATCAAATCTAGCTATAATTTCAGTTAATTAAGGAGACTAATTGGCTCCATTTTGGGCTAGATATCACGTAGCCAGTGTTGTCTAGGAATTTAACTGTGTGCTCTGTGGCTACAAACACATCCACAGCCTAGAGAAAAAAGTTGCCACAGTATTTTAGGTTTTTTTTTTGTAGCTTTTTGTTTATTGCAATCTGAAACATTGTACATTATCTATATTTTTTTTTACAAATTTTTCGGTTACATAATTTATTATAAATATCCATAGCTGTGGATCATACGATCTGACGCCTGTGGGCCATAGATACCTTTTTGACGACGACAGTAAGTAGCCAAATCCTTACTAATATTATAAATGTGAAAGTTAATATGTATGTTTGTTATTATTTAACGCAAAAACTACTTAACAGATTTTAATAAAATTTAGCAAACAGGTAGACCATGGCCTGGATTAATACATGGGGATACTTTGTATTCTGGTAAAGTTAACGCAGAAGAAGTCGTGGGCAAAAGCTAGTTGATGTATAAAATTGTGCATTCTTCATACTTATAAGACTACTTCTAATTTGTCTTATCTCAGCTAGGTATTTTTTATTTATTTACAGGTCTTACACAGGCCTTAAACAGGCTTTTAGGTTAAGCAACGTACCTCTACAGGTAGCTTTTTTCAAGAATATACACACTTTTAAGTATGGAGTGGCACAAATACTAAAATAAAAAAAAAAAGACAGTGTTCCATCATCATCATCATCATTTCTGCCTATCGCAGCCCACTGCAGCACGTAATCCTCCCCCAAAGAGAAGAATCTTCCGCTTTTTACAAGCTTTATATAATTATATATACCAATTTTAGAAATTAGCAATTTAAATTTGACCCACTTCCTGGTGATCGATTGAGCTGAAATTTATCACACGAATGTGAAGTCGGTGTCAATGCAATATTTTGGTACCATTGAGCTGCTCTGATGATGGAGCCGGAAGGTGGTCACAGCAGTCAATACTAAACAATGCAATAACATTGAGTTTGGGCTCGTTTCAGTTGGTTTAAAGAATATTCTGATCGAAAATGGTATCCAGGGTCTGATGATTGAGTCAGATGGGGGCTATAAGAACTCTATAACAAAACAACGCAACAGTTTAACACTCGTTAGAATTTCCGTGACAAGTGATCTATTATTGCTTGATATCCAGGGTCTGATGATGAAGCTGGAAGGTGGCCAAACGAAAAACCCTGTAAACCCTATCGAGTTTGGGCTCATTTGATATATCTTGACAAGTACTCGATCAGTAGATGATGTCTAGGGTATGATGATGAAGCCAGAAGGTAGCCAAAGGAACTCTGTAATAAAACAAGGTAACCCCATCGAGTTTGGGCTTGTTTAATTTGTCTTGACAGTTACTTTATAAGTAGATGATGTCCAGGGATCATACCCTGGAGAAAAAGAAGAGAAGGTTGCTAAAGGAACTTCTGTAATATGAAAAAGGGTACGACTGTTAAATTCTGGCACAGCGTTTGATTTGTCTAGACGACTGTACCAATTGTAGATTTGTCTGATGGTGGAACAGGAATGTGGCCATAGGAACTATGACAAAACGACGCAACCCCGTTGAGTTAGGGCTCGTTTGATATTTCGTGAAAAGTACTCTACATCATGTAATAAAAGTATGTAAAGTACATGATGTCCAGGTTCTGATGATAAAGCCGAAAGATGGATACAGGAACTAAATTTCTTCAAACTAAAAACTTCAAAAGCATAAGGCACTGATCATTGCCATCCGTTATACCATATCAGTGCCTCGAGCTTTTGAAGTTTATGTATATTTTTCATTTTGAAAAGACGTATAGAACTTACCTATCTACGTGTATGACAATTATGTCACTTAAATTTTTTTATTCCTTATATTTCACTTTTTACTCAATAAAAGCTTGTCTTTAAAAACATTTTTTTACTTTTAATTTATTTCATATAGCCACTGCTAGCCATCTTCCTAAGGGCGTCCTACACTACGTTCGCCGTGGCGTGGTCTCCACTCGAGAACCTGTTTATTCTATCTTTCATACGATCTGCAACAGATGTGTTTCTTATTAATTAATTATTTATTTAGTGATATTAATTAACTTGTATCCGTCCATATATTAAGTCCGCGTAAGAATAATATTTCTATTGTGTCTCGTTTTGCTGGGCTAAGGGGTTATAGTCCAAGTGCTACTCTTTCAAAATGACCAAAACATCTGAATTTTTTTCTCGATTTTAATATCGGTGTCAAAGACAAAGTTGTTTTAATTCATAAAAATAATTTAAGATATTTATAATTAGTATTTTTATATTATAAAATTATTATTTGTTAACGAATTGATTTAAGCAGCAGTGTAAACACCTTTAGGATATTAGTTTAGTCCAATACCTTTATACATTTATACCGTTTCTCGTATAACTGATGTCTGTTGTGTTTTCCAATAAATTAAAAAAAATATGTATATGTCCATCGTTTTAAACATCCTGCTAATGTAACGGTAAAACTAAAAAAAAACAATCTAGGGTATCTACATTTTTCGAGGTATGGTTTTACCGATTGAATGAGTAGGCTGTTCTCTTTGGCATCGACACTGGTTCACGATATACGATGCAGTTGACAGCTCGTTAATGCAAACGCCGAGAAACATACATGCATTAGCAGTATTAGCACAATGACTTTGTCTAGCTATGTTTTTTTTTTTAAATTGAAGATGAATAACACAACGTAATTGAATTAATAGGATTACTAACCGACTTGAAAAAAGCGGTCAAGTGCGAGTCGGACTCGTCCATAAAGGGTTCCGTAGCAGCAAGTAACATAATATGAAAGTTCTAAAGAGCTAATAAAGCATATATTTTTTTTAAATATTTGAGTTGATCGAATGAAAGGTAAATTGCAGTCTACGATTTATGACGTATAAAAAAACTACTTACTAGATCTCGTTCAAACCAACTTTTGGTGGAAGTTTGCATGGTAATGTAACATCATATATTTTTTTAGTTTTATCATTCTCCTGTTTTAGAGTTTTTAAATTTTTGAGTTTCAGTTCTAAGTATGGGAAACCCCAAACATTTATTGTTTTTTTCTATTTTTGTGTTAAAATCTTAATGCGGTTTACAGAATACATCTACTTACAAAGTTTTAATAGTATAGTTCTTATAGTTTTGGAAAAAAGTGGTTGTGACATACGGACGGACAGACAGACAGACAGACATGACGAGTCCATAAGGATTCCCTTTTTTGCCATTTGGCTACGGAACCCTAAAAAGAAGGAGTTTCTCAATTCAGTGGTATGTCCTTTTTAATGTTTGTTACCTTAAACCTGTCAACCATTAACCTTAAACCTAAACCATTTTTTAAAATTTCTATTGGGATTTCTTACACATTATTCCCATTTTTATCAAAATCCAGTTCTGAAAAAAAAAACCTGACGATGAGTGGAAAATAGAAGACGAAATAGACGTCAGCACCTATAGCGGAAGACCAGCATCACTTATTTGCTCCGACGTATGCTGAGCAGATACCTTTTCAGTATCATGTATCAAAACCAGACTGTAATTTATTACGTTTATTTATATTGGGCTTACACTTTTATCATTCGTCTAAAATAGATAGATAATTAATTTAACTTTTTTTTTAAAACAGACTTTAAAAAACTGAAACACAAAAAAATAAATAAACATACCATCATCATTTCAGCCATACTGCTGAACATAGGCCTACCGCATTAACCTCCAAATTGGCCGGTTGGAAGCGGCCTGCATCCAGCGTCTTCTTGCGACCTTTGCCAGGTCATCTGTCCACCTTGTGGGTGGACGTCCTACGCTGCGCTTGCCAGTACGCGGCCTCCATTCTAGAACCTTTATGCCCCCTCGGCCGTCAGTTCTACGTGACATGTGCCCCGCCCACTGGCACTTCATAAACAATATACACCTACCTAATCAGTTATTTTTGTTATTGTATTTGTTTTTTGACGAATTATGTACCTACTTGGTTTTTGACACTCGCCAATCCAAGTTTGCCACAAATGTGTTTTCATTCATTCTTTTATAATTTTGTGCATACGGACAAAACTACGTACAGACAACGGCATGTTAACCTATCCAAAAAGTAAACGGATATTGATGCGATTTTCAACTTTAAGTCCAAATTGTAGAGATCAATATCAATTGAGAAAATTAGAGGTTCGTGGTAGGTCAACGAGCTGTTGTCTGTACACAATAGTATTGCAGTTAGTAAGAATATCAAGATTATGTAGGTTTAAAAAGGTTATTGCCTTATTTATTAAAAAAAGGCTTAAGCAAATATTAAAATAATCCGTTGCACTCCGACTGACGATCCGCAAACATTTAAGTTGCGGTTTCGATGGCTGCTATTATAACTAAGACATGCCGCAAAGTGTAGTTATTCTACACTTAACTTTATGCAAGCAACCACATCACTAACTACATCAGTGTTTCAAATTTAAATATTATTGTACTTTGGACGTTTGTTTTCAATCACGCCTTAACGGCTAAATACAGGGTTACATTGCAAAGGGGTGCCAAATCTTTAGAAGTGACTCAGAATCAGTAACTTAACCAAACTATGCAAAGAAAAAATTTTTTTTTCAAATTTAATTATTCCTATCTGCTGTTAAAAATCGTACGCGTGGATAATTTTACTCATTCATAAAAAAAAATACCGTATGTGCACTGGGTAAAGTCCTTCCTTGTAGGGTCGCTGTAACTATGCCTCTGATTAGAGTTGTAAAGTGTCTGTCACGTTATAAATGTCTGACCAATATGTTCGAGCAAATTGGACATTTTCTCAATGTGACCGGACATTTTGGACATTTGTTGTCACTAACGTCACAATCAATTCGATTGACAAACTATGAAAAAATTGGTCACAAATAAGTGCGTTATTATAAGAAAGACCGGCTTTAGTAGTGATGATCTATAACAAAATGAAAGGAAATTGCCCAAATTGTTTGGATGAATGTACTGACCTAAAGATTTTTGTGTCATGATAAAAATGGTTTTATATGCTTTAGTAATTTATGTTTTTCACACCTGCGAAGTGATATCGATTTATGTTTCCAGAGTTCAGAGAAATTAAATAAAAAAGAATTGTTTGTAGGTTATAAAAGGTTATAGGAAATGAACTCTATTCCAACTGACATAAGGTTGACTTTTTATGGGAGAGTTGATAGACCCGCATTTTCTCAAATGCAATCGCGCGCAAACTGATCACGACATGAACTTAAGCGCGCTGCATATGCGCACTTGTAAAGACTTGTAAAATATTCACTGATATTGTAGTTTTTAACGGAGGAACTAATGCTCAACTCGACGCGTAAAAAGATACAAGTAAACAAACATCATAAATACCGGATGTCATGTCAATGTCATTGAGAGATGCGAGTGATTTGACATGAACCAACTGTTAATCGATTTTGTGATTATGATTGTTCAATTCATTATTTTCTTATTTTATGTGTTAGAATGAAAATCATACACTATAATATTTTAAAACTCAACGATTAAAAAAAATTTTTTTTTTCATAGTTTTTGTAATAATCGCGAAAAATCTATGGCAACTGCCTTTGCATTTTTTTAAAATCATAATCGGATTATAGGATATCTCAATACCCAATTACATACTTCCCTAGCTAAATGGCGGAAATGTTATATAATAAGAAAGTTCCTTTTTAAATTGAAAAAATAACCCCGAAAGGAATTCTAACAAGAAATGCCGAAATGGTGTGAAATAATTTTTTTTTTTTTTTGCTATGAAAATTACTCTGACACCAAAACTTTACTAAGAGTACTGGTCATTGGCATTCTCCTTTCTAAAATTAATTTAGCTTTCTGCACGAACAAGCTAAAAAGCGAGTTCAATCCAGATCAAATTATATGTTTTATTGTCAAATACTTATTATTTAAGACTTACTTTAGAGAAATTCTTCTTTTTTTTATTTATACAAAAAAATATATGTGACCATCGTGACAATAAATGTCCAATGTGACCAAGCATTTATCATAAATGACGGACGCTTATAGCATATGACCGTCAATTTTCAACTCTACCTCTGATGAATGACCACGCGGCTTTCGTAGTCCCTCTATTGACTTTAGTTTCGGATATTTTAAAGTAAGTTTTTTCGTAACATACGATTATTAAAATAATAACGGTTAAGATGCTTCTTTAAATTGTTCCCTAGATCTTATTTTTTAAATTTGGCACCCCTTTGCAATGTAACCCTGCATAATGAGCTAAGATCTAGTATACACATTATAGATATTGACTTAGCTTAACACAAAGGATAATAATATCTCATTGGCTTAAATCTCAAGGAAAAACGAAGTCGCGGACAGAAACCTGTATAAGAATAAGTTTAATATTTTTAGCCTAGCCTTATTCAGCGAGGCATAAGCTGGCTGGACGCAATGTAACGTGCGTATGTACCCTAATAGTTTCGTATTCTCGACACGCGCGTTATAATATCACGTGACTGTATTATTTCAAATTCAAAGGGTAAAAACCAGAGGCCGTATTAAAAAGGCTAGCTCGCCTGTAATAGAAGCCGGGCACGGAATGACAGTACTTCATTGCGATTGGCGGTCGCAATGGGAGAAGATATACGCAACTACCTTTTATGTCTTTGGACCAAGAGATAGGGGTTCTTTTTGCTTGATATTTCATAGTTTTAGGAACGAGAGGACCTTACAGTAATTAAAAGCAGTAGTTTTATTATATTTTTAGTTTCTTGAACTTCAAAAAGAATAAACTACGGGATTCTTGTATAATCATTTTTCAGTTTTAATAAAACAGGTGCCTAAAGGTGTCAAGTTCAAATTAATATCTTTAAAGTAAGTGTAAAGATTAAGTTTTTGAATTAACGAAATAAAATATAAAATTATATCTATTTATGTCACTTACGAGTATCTTGATACTCGCAGTCACTCGCAAATCCTACAGATATGATAAAATTTTACAACCTTTAAGGTATTACAGCAACAATCAACGACAAATTAAAAAAATCTATTCGTTATACATGACATTAATAGCCTTACTATACCCAGTCCTTATTTAAAAATAAAATTTTCTAAATTAAGAGTTTCAATTATTTCGATGCAAACAAGACCTTTAAAAGTATTAATAATTCAAATATAAGTTAAGAAAAGGCATTACTAAGACAGGTTCGAATACTGGATTAATTTTTGTACTGTTGTGCCAGAGTATAACCACTGACCAATGTTGAATACGAAAATTCTTAAGTGATATAGGGTATGTTCGAAACTCAAGTTTCTTTTCGTGTACAAATAAAACTTCGTTACTGTTTGGAAGCGCCGATTTACGATTCAGACGCGATTCAAACAATTTATCCTTTGACTATTTACATAACGGATCTGGCACAACGTTTTTAGTTACAAAAGATCAAAGATAAATTACATTGACCTAGACATGTAACGACACAATGGAGACTGACGCTTTTGAAGATTTATTTTTCCCATGGAGGTGGATTGTAAAAATATTAAAGGGATTTCCCGCTTTGCTTATCAAATAATTTTAAAATAGTTATATAAATATTAGGTAAAAACTGCCAATACTGAATGTCTAATAGCGAGATTTGCCTAGTACGCAAGACTTACATATTTTTAATTCATAAAATTTAATAATAATGTAATAAGTACAATAATATTTGAACTGTATTGAATCCTACCAACACTGACATAAAAAAAAATCCATTCAAAATTACCTATCATCTGTTACCTATTAGTATAAAAAGTGATTTTTTTTTAAGATATAATGTTGTTGCCACACAAAAAGTGAACTTTTCCGCTCAAAAACCAAGGTAAACTCACGATATAGAAAACAAAACTAAATTAACTGATTTTTCCTGAATTACTTTCGAAAAGACAGAAACGTTATAATAACGTAACATCTCCTAATAATCTCTACTAATAAATGACGTTCCAATCATGAAGCATACCGGCAAAACAGCGTAGTACACCATCAGGGTGATTGATGGGGATACTAATAGCGGCGGGGAATAAATCGGGCTCTAATCGGAACTGTGATGAGAATACTGCAAAAGCTGTAGGTATTATTGGATGTGTCTATTAATACTATTAAAATAAAATAACAAAAACTACCCACAAAGATTGGTAGAGCATTTCTGCACTACTAAAAACAATTGAAGCTTTTTATATCTCTAGGGAGGTGAAAGAGGAAAAAATTTACACATGACTCAATCCAGAAATTACTAGAAATATCCGTAATTTGCTTGAAAATAATATGTTTTATCAGGACAATGTAACCTTACGTATACTTGTCATACATATTAGTAGCTATAAATAAAAAATATTTGAAAAAGCATTCCACTCACCTAGCTAAACTAATATTTTAAACAAAGCTTTTACCATGGTGAAATATCGGATAAACATTATACTAAAATGACTATCTTATATTTATTTAAGTAACTGTAGTAAAAGTTTTTTTTATGATTAGTCTACTGTGGAGTGGTTTGAGGTCCGGACTGAAAAAACAACCGGTTGCAGGTTTAAATCCCGCAAAGAAACGCAACCATTTGTACCTAAATCATGTATTGTTGTTCCTTTTTTTAGTCGCCATAGTACAAGCGTTGCTTGGTTTGTAGCGAGCTAATATTATTTGATCAATTACTTCGAAAGCTCTACTTCTTAACAACTTCTTTCTCTAGCGAGTTTAGTTTTTGTTTCCATAATTTAATTTTGTTGAACTCACGCCCATTTTGACTACAACCCTTTGTTTTCTAATGACTGAATATTATGCGTTTTAAGGTGAAATAATAATTATGAAATTTTCATTGCTTAGCAATCAAGCTGTATTTCTACTCATACCATTTCTCGTAAACGATCCTCCTTTCAATTTGACGCGAGCATAATCTTATATTTGCCATATAAATTATGTTCAGTCAATTAAATATGTCCCAAATCCTCAAGAAATGTCTTTCACCCATAAAACTCTATATTACGCCCATGCGATTACTTCGACGTGAGATCGTACTCTCACGATATTAGAGTTTTGTATAGTGTGTCATCTAAAAATCGGAAATTTTAATGTTTTTGTTTAATTTGATGTTTTGATATTTTATATATATTTTTACTATACATAAAAATGTGTTAAACAAAATGCCTAAAAGAGGTAAAAAAAACACAATCGTCTGTATGATTATTGGTAAGAGCAAAAAAACGGATTGCTAAATAAAAACAAATTAAGAAATGAATTTAAATTTTCACCTCTTAAATTGTTATTTTCATTGTTGACTCAATATACTCAGCAGGAGCCATCAAAATGAAGTCACCCAATAGAACTCGCCAAATGCGCATGACCTACTTATTTCCGAATTGTACCACTCCATTTTCGGCAATCGTTCGATCAAACTTTAGATAGTGGATCGTAAAATGACTATTTCGCTGTGAAAAAAGTCGTAAAGTGATTCCGGGATTTTTTGTCAAACTACCTTACTTGGCGACTGTTTTTTGTTACTGGTCTGTTTTTAAAAGTAAAAATAAAAATACGAGATGAGTTAAGATATTGAAAAAAAAAAACACATTTTATTACTACTAATGTACTTGTTACTACGTTTTTGAACCATAACATCGATAACCCAATAAGTTTAACAGTACTTGACTCCAATGCAGAAAATTTTATTTTATCTCAAAGTTTCTACTTATATTATATTCTTATAATGTGGGGTTTATTCCAGTTATATCAATTTCAAAGCAACCAAAATATTACATCAAAATAGTTACATTAACTGATCTCCTACGTTACCATTTGATTTGTAGATTCGACCTCTTTACACATACGAATGATTAAGAAGATATTAATAAAACAATTAAATAAATAATCAAATAAATAAATGAAAGTTTTAATTATTTAAAAACGAGCGATGTCTAGCGTTTAAACTTAATAAACTTTAGAATCTGCTTGAACAAAGTTGAGTCACACAATATAATATATAGTGTGGAAATGGAGCAATCTAATCGTTCGTTTGTCACGATATTTACAAGTAAACAAACAGTAACCGATATAGGCAGATAAATTATCTAATTGATGTTGTAACATAATCCTGTTACAGTAGAGTCTGCTCAGGGAAACGCAATCTTGTTGTTGGATATTTTCTAAGTGTATTATTTGTTCGGACCAGCTTAGCACGTATGACAAGCCCAAGTCACGTATCAACATAGTAATTACTTTCGCGACATAGATTTGTAAAAGGTGCTTGTAGCTCAGTGGCGGCAGCACTTTAGTAGTGATTACCAAAGTTTAGCAACGAATGCTGCGGTTGTAAGTGGATGGATGACTATTCCGACCTTATCCAGTGACATTTATCAGAAACATCTCCGTGCTTTGGAAGGCACGTTAAAAGTAGGTCCCGGCTTAATTGCTTAACACTAGTTAGATGTTTTAAGAAACCTTGATTAAATCTGGCAGTAAGGTTTAGTGGCCTTGCAACACCCCTCCCTTAATCTGCACTGGGCACATTTAACAAAAATCAAATAAGGTTTTTCGACTATTTGTGATATGAAAACAAATAAATATAATCTCTTAAAAAGCCATTGTGAAAATGACTAACGCTTTCCACTCACGCACTTTTTTTGCACTTTTTTATTTAACATTTCACAGTTACCGTCTGACAAACAAATAAAACGTCGCACAAAAGATCGTGGACAATGCCCTCACGTAATGACTGCCGGAAGTTCCTCCGATACCGGATGTTGACTGAACAGATACTGTATCGCAGGCAGTTATCTTCTGGTTCTAGACCTAAACTTCATGCTGACAGCTGACAAAAATAACGAGTTATTTATTTATTTATTTAGACTTTATTGCACAGATAAAAAAAAACATACAAAAGGTGGACTTAATGCCATGAGGCATTCTTTACTAGTCAACCATTAGACTAAACAGAGATGTTTTGTAGGCGGTGTGATATAGGTGATACAAATCCAAATAAAATGTCTGTGTGAATTATTTTTAAAAGCATAAACTACATAAAAACTAAATAGTATCATACATATCTATGTATTATGTGTAGTATTATCTTAGTATTTTGCCTTTGTAATCTTACAAAGGCAAAATACATAAATAAACTATAACTGAATCTACACTTAGCTCATATTTTAAACTTGTACTTGTTAATTGTATCATTGGTGTAACATTTGTTAGTTGCTCCTATTAAATATAATAAAATATAATATAATAATAATAAATAAATATGAATATTAATATCAGTTAGATCTACAAAGAAAATCCTCCAGTTTTTTCAAGGACAAATCTTTATGTATCTTGATGAGCATAAATTTACACTAAGCTTTTAGTATTTAATAAGTAATTTTTTTAGGCTCAATTTATTGTGATTTTATGGAATTTTATTTTTAATAACTAATGTAGTTATAATAAGCGAGGTACCGCTACCGATTTCCTACATAAAAAAAAACTAAAATAAGGATTGTGAAGATTACGACGGCCGGAAGCTTCGAAACTGGGTTTTCTCGGTAATCATTCATGTCGCTTTTCGAAGTACTAAAACCGACCTAATAATAAAGATTGTCGTCCAATTCAAATTTATTTTTCAAATCATTAATCTAAAAAAGAAAAATGAAAACTTCCTACAAAACTGAATTACGGCTACCATTACGTATAATAATTTGAGACAACAAATTAAGGGGCGGTCTCGCCACGGCACAGGTTATTACGCTAACGACCACGGTCAAACAGACCCCTGGCCCTCGTTTGTCAGAGGTGACCTCTGCTCCTTGAGATTTTAATGCCATAGCGATACGGCAGTGATATTATCAGCAACGACCTGGTTTTGAAAATAGTTTAATAAAACGCAATGTATTACCTACGTACGTAAAAAACAATGCGCTAATAAAATAATACTCTGCCAGTAAAATGGGTAGACTACCCAAAACAAAACTTCAACGATAAAAACCAGTGTTGTTCGTTATTAAAATAGACAGTTCTGGTTTCATTTTTGTGATTTGAAAGAGTGCCACAGTGTTGCGACTTGCGACCAACAGAAAATAGGAATTATATTTTTTAAATTGTATTACAATAACAGGGCGTATCGGACTTAAATACCGAGGCTTCCATTAGTAATAATATCTACGAATTTTACAATTTATGGATTTAAAATAAAAAACCCTTCCTTTTTTAAAAACTTACGTATGTAGATAGTTAGGGTACTTGGTTTAGATTTGTGAATTTGCAAATATCAAAGTATGTGACAATAATGTTAGAAATTTTAAAATTTGACCTTTTCCTTGACCTTGACTTAATGGTATTTGTTAAATATTTAACTTAATACTTTTTACCTATTCTATCAAAAAGAACCTTAGCAGATGTATAGACGCACAACAAAGTGATTCTAATCATCATCATAATCATTTTAGCCATAGGACGTCCTCTGGCGAACCAGGCCCCAGTAATATGAATAGGTTTCTATTTTATTTTTTTTGGAGATTTGGTATCGATATCATAAAATACGGTATTAAAATATTCACACTGATACGGCTCGACACTTGTATTTGATTTACGGCAAGTCTTAGATTCTTATCATCCCTCAAGAAATATTGACAGGGATGTCTCACTTATTTGTGATATCCATAACATTTGGCTAGCGAGGATATTGGGTTCGATGCCTTATCCGGGCCGTCTTGAATATTGATGATATTGCCAATACCTTGTTATATTTTTTGGTTGAAATTCTTCACTTTAAAGGCTCGTATCGATAACGATAAAATGGATGTTATTTTAAGAAACAATACTTAAAACTATAAAAAGATACGCTTATCATCAAAGCAGGACCCCAAGATAATGCCTATAAAAATATAACAACGCATAGTTTTACTTTTTGAAAATATTTGGATAACTTCAACATAAATAGAATCATTTAAAACGTAGCTAAAATACTCGTAATAAAACTTTTCATTTATCATCAACTAAAGATCGATGTCATTCTACAAATGCTCTGGTTATCCATCACTATCCTCAGGAAAATAATTAAGCGTGACTGACCTAACTTTAGTAACGTATTCTGTATTGTCACCAATTTCTGGCTTCGCTCCAGAGTCGTGACACGTGCAATAAAAGTGGAGCAAAGAAATGAATAGCATATATATAAGAAGTATTCTAGTAAGGCTCTTTAGTACTACAAATGTTTTTATCCTCGGAAAACGTAAGTATTCGTTGAAAATTAGAATCGCAATAGTTTTACTTACGCTTTTTAATAAATTATCAATACGAGCACCGCATATATATGACAAAATGGCCCGCTCTAGGTACCTAATAACTAAACTCGAAGCAGACGAAAGTGCTGGCAAATCAGTTAACTAAAGCCGTAAATTTACAAGAACTTTTTTTATTTCAATAAAAAATATTCAGTATTTTTTTTAAATACCTTACAAAAACAGCCTTGCATGGAATAAATGCAGGAATATTGATAGAACAAAAGCAAAGACAAGTTTTGTTAAAAAAAATGAATGCAAGCAAGACACAAAGAAATATGACACATACCTAACCGTATCTTTTTTAAATAGATGAAGTTCAATTCTTTATTCTATTCTATTTGAGCAGTAGAATCACCCCTAGAAGGAAGTTAGGTAAGAAATTGGGAGCTACTACCTGACACATTACTAATAATGATTGTGTGTATAAAACGACCATACTTTGATTCTGGAAACCTATTTACATAGTAAATCTAGTAATTGTATTAAAACACTACTTCTAGAATAACAAAAGAATCGGATGCTATTTTTCTAACGTGAATTGGAAAATTACCCTTTAAACAGATCATTTTATTACAAATTCTGCATTCACAAACTTGAAGACTCTTTCATGCATTCCGCAATATCTAAGTTCAATACTTTATTTTACCACGTAAAAGGTTAGATAGAAAATGTGTTTGTCGTTCCCCATGCTGCAGTTTAAACCCTATGATCAAAGGTATTAAAGTTTATTTTTGTCTGCAGGTGAACGGCTCATGGGGGCTCCCTGCGTTCGTCTGTGATGTCTACATTGCGATGGATGTCACCTCTTCTACTTCCAGTATATTCAATTTAGTTGCTATTTCAGTTGATAGGTAAGTGCAATTTGGTAATGTTGAAATTTCATTTTTCTCAGAGTATTTCTTTAAAAAAATACGTTTTCAATTGAGAGATTCGTTCTAAGAGTAGTCGTATGTTTTCGTTTGAGTTTAGGATTTTAATCATAATATCTAAGGTTTTGTGGTGAAATAACAAAAATAAAAATTACTTTAATTTTTTTTTTTTTTTTTAATGTGCCTCTTTAAGTTCAATTCTATTTATACTTGTATTCTTATATCTTACGAAATACCTAAATAAACAAAACTTCAGTCCTAATATTGATAATACACACACACACACAAACAATGTTTCACAGAACTAAAATCAAAACAGAGACTCATAATTAAAAAACTGCATGGCAAAAATTTCCAGTTAGTTATTTTAATGTATTATTTTAATCCTACAGGTACATAGCAGTAACACAACCAATCAAGTACGCAAAGCACAAAAACAACAAACGAGTGTGGTTTACCATAGTCCTGGTGTGGCTGATATCAGCTGCCATCGGTGCTCCTATTGTCCTCGGTCTGAACGACACTCCTGACAGGAACTTTGACGAATGCCTCTTCAATAGCCAGAACTATGTCATCTACTCTTCCCTGGGCTCCTTCTACATACCTTGCATCATGATGATGTTCCTTTACTATAGTATTTTTAAGGTGAGTTGGTAATGGAGTAGACGAATATAAATTAAGATTAGAAATTATGTATAGTCAATGGTAGATCAACCTACTCGAAAAGTTAAAGTTCATTGAATCGTTTTTAAACTTTAAGGCCGACACGTAGAGATCAATATCAATGTCAGCGTCAGAATGGCCGGTCACTAGACGTATTTATCGTTGAAATTATGACCAATAATTGCTGCCCAATTGCTTCTTTTTGGTTCCTATAAGTAGTCAATTGGTGCCATCAAATTTTAGAAAAAATTGAACATTTAAGAGTGACCGGCCATTCTGATGTCTCGTTGGCACCTAGCTGTGGTACCTCAAGTGCGTAGAGTCGCTGAATTATAAATCGGCCAAACATTAGTGCCCGTTTATTGCCGTCAAGCTTTTAAAGCTCCGCATCCGCACTGTATGGCTAAAGCAGATAACACTAAATTTAGCTTATTTCTTTTTTAAATATTTTAATTAAGTAATTAAATATAAAATTAATTATATTAAAAGAAAGCCATTGACAGTTTAGCTGGCTGACAATAAAAGCTGGTTTAAATACTAACGTAGCGTACATTACACGGTTGTGCAAGTGTCAGTCAATTCCATCAGTCATTAATGATGGATGCACAATGGTAAAGAGAAAATTGATTTCTAGTACAACTCAGTCATGCATATTCTTCTATAAAAAGCATTCGTCAATCAAGTTGTAACTAACAGAGTTTCAAAATGCTTGCTTGAGTGTGTAAGGTACACACTCAAGCAAGGTTGATCTATGTAAAGTTTTAATATAAACCTTCTTTTAACCCGGCCGTTTATCGCTAGGTGATTACGAATACAAATGGTCACTAAGGGGTAAAAAACTGCTACATTTTCTTAGCTCCTTATCTAGCTTCATCGTCATCATCATTTCAGCTGTCGGACGTTCACTGCTGAACATAGACCTCCCCCAATGACTTCTATCATCGGGGGGGATTGTCAATACTTGCCACGCTTGGCAGGCTGGTTGGCGATTTTGGCGAATTTTGCACGCAGACGCTGCTGCCCGTATTGTGCTACAGGAATTAGTCGCCTCTTACGACACGCCTCCTATTAGTAGTGGGAAAGTGTATTCTTTACGGCTGTCCCCACATGGAAAAATCTATTATTTTATTATCTAGCGTATAAATAACGTAACTATAATTTCAACAGGCGCTAAGAAATAGAGCAAAGAAACAGAGAGCAGCTAAAAAGCCTCCTGTAGCTGGTGATCCTGCTACAGGCGCCACTGCAGCCGTGGTTATAGAAAACGTAGCACAGACCAGACGACTGGCAGAAACTGCGCTGCACGAAGACCGACCTACTAACACGGGGTCTGGGAGCAACGAAGATGATCACGAAGATAGGTAGGTATTTTTATTGGTACTTTAATGATAATATACTTTTAAAACAGTTGTATAATTAAGGAGGTGAATAAAGGGTCAAATAACTTTTACTTAGGAGTCATCATCATATATTATATCAAAATCATGGGGAAAACCTGCTCTATATATTATATCATCAAAGTAGAGCTTTAATTTTCATGGGGACACATAAATAAATAGTGATTTTGATGTTGATCCCATAGAAAAAGGTTATCGTATTAATAAACACATTCGCCTCCATGAATTTGACAACTGTTTTAAAAGTAACAATGTATTAACTGTTTTATTTGTATAATTTTTTTATTGAGCAGAGCTAGCGACTGGGCAAATGTAATAGGTAGGTAGGTAGGATAATATGCATAATAATGCATAGTGGCTGGAAGCAGTTTGAAAAGTTTAGCCAAAAATCGGGTTAGGTCGTACTATAGAAGTCGTCTGGCAGCAACGGCTAGGCGTGGGTTGGTTACGATGAAGATTTCTCTTTTTTTTTTACTATAGAACTGAGTTAGTATATTACTCAAACATAAAACAATTAATAAAAAATACAGCGACAGTAAAAACTTAATTAAATTTTAATTCCTTTAAATAAAACATTTTATAAGCCTGATATATAAAGTAATCTAGAAAATCAATCAACAAAATATTATTGTGGAACTGAAATGGAAATTGTCATTGCCAATTG
This sequence comes from Anania hortulata, assembly GCA_963576865.1. Lineage (NCBI taxonomy): Eukaryota > Metazoa > Arthropoda > Insecta > Lepidoptera > Crambidae > Anania > Anania hortulata. The sequence continues at coordinate 9,926,367 of OY756400.1, forward strand.
TGGTAGTCGCTTATTTTAAGTTCGGAAACGAGCCTTACATTTTTTATTTATTTCTCCACGAGGTTTAAGCCAATCCCTATTTCCTTTTTTGTCTGTTTCAAAAGGAAAACGGAAAACATTCCCATTTTCTTTTCAGTCTGTAATATGGTAAAACTCTTACTCAATCAAACTTATCCGGGGCGCACTTGACAATCCGGATCAAGCTACACAGGCGTGAAATAATGTTGATGCGAAAAGTAAATCTCATACACTTTATATCAAAGTACTGGCACCGCATTTTTTAACTTGAACATTTGCTTACATAAATAAAATTTGAGTCGAAGAAATTAAATCATTTTTGTTTTCGCTTTTTTTGAACCCATGTTAGTGTATAAAAAATTTAAAACTCCAAAATTCGAGCCAGTTTTAGAATCTTGCTATAACAGTAATAATAACACAAATTATACAGCGGTAACAGCTTATACTCGTATCAAAATTTTTGCGTCATCAATTTTCGATTGTTATTTAATAGTAGGTACATTGTTAACCTAGGGGTGAAAGTAACTAATTTAGTGCCAAGACGGGGTTTAAGTCCGAGGGACTAAATAAGTCTTTAACTCGAGGTAAACACTGTGCTTTTCATTACGAATACAAGGAAAGTAAAAATAAAAACATGAATTAGATGAAGAAAAAATTAGTAGATTTTTTCAAAGAGTATGCAAAAGCAAACGAAACGGCCAGCTTTTCAGCCATTATTTCTCATTTTCATCATTGAAAAAATGGTAAATATTTTGCCCAAATCTGTTATTTTAAAGAAATAGTTGAAAGTAAACTTATAATATAGTCATTCAAAAAATATTTATTTAATACTTAACTTTATGTTACTTAATTAAATTTAACATCGCGCTGTTATTGAGTGGCTGTATAGAAAGTTGCAACATGGTTCATTAAAAATGTAAAATAGAACAAGTTCTTTCTTTTTATAATTTGACAGCTGTCAGTTGAAAACGATTCTCCCTAGAGCTGAAAAGTACTACTTTTAACCCGCTCCTCAGGCAACTTTAGATCTACTTTCCGAGTATGAGTAATGAAAAAAACCTTTCATTATCCTACTAAGCCTGAATAACCACCTAAATTTATTTTTTAACACCTTTTTAGAGCCCTGTATATTTTGAGGAAACTATACAAGGGATCTATGTCAAACGAAGTGATTTCTCATACTAAGTCCCCTTTTTTCACTTTAAAAATAGATAAGTTGAAAATGTCCTACTAGTAACAACTTTAATCTACATTTATATTTTATATTTAATTAATATTTTATACATATGTATAAAAGTTTTTTTTTTGCTGTACAGTTTTGACAAAAGGTCAGCAGACCTAGAGGCAGATGCTGATGAGTGTCATGTTATACCAAATGACAAGTCCACAGAATTCATGTTGGCTACAGTAGCTGAAGAAGCGGGAAAGTAAGTCAATCCAAAAAAGGAATACATTATTAGTAGAAAAAATAACGCGTTTATCAAACATTTGTTTTTTGCGAAACTGCTACCAAAATTTGAAGGTTTTGATTCCAATATCGCCGTCAGTTCCTTAAAATTATTTTTCGTTATTTTTTTACTTCCATTGGCAATTTTTTATGAAGGCTACACCTTACTATAACATATTTTTTTCTCAGCAGCCCCAAAAAAAATATCAAGTCTCAAGCCACCGATCCTAACGGTAACAATGATTCTGGTTACGCGCCGTCCAATCTTGAAGACACGATCAGAGAGCACGTGTCCCCCCCAGGGTCGCCAGGGTTGAAGGATGCAACCGTACTGAAAAATATGGCATGCGATAATTCAAAATGGAAAAAGAACGGGAAAACTGCCAAAGTTATGTCGGATTCAAGGTAATAATAAAATAATTAAGATATTTGATACGATTTGCTTTTAAAAATTATAAAAAGGTTAATTTATAAGTTATTAAAGGTATATTTTATAAGTTATTTTTTTTCTATTTTTATTTTACTGATCAAATACAATTACTTTTATTATCGGACCAAAATCGAAACCACACACTAAACATAATAATATTAAGTATGCAATAAAATGCACTGTTAAGGGCCTCTTGCACAACTTACTGATAAATTCCAGATAACTTATCTGGCACATTTTTGACAGCTAATTGTTTGGGTTATCTGTCAAAACAAGTGCCAGATAAGTTATCTGGAACTTATCAGCAAGTGGTGTAAGAGGCGCTTAAAATTGTTTAAAAAAACTGATAAGAAGTTATTGTATTTAAGCAATAGAACAACCTCCTAAAATAAAGTTAACTAATAATTTAGGACAAATTAGACACTGCACTACTTATTAGCGTCCTTATTTTAAATCAATACACCACGATCAATTAGTACCAAGATGAACTAAACGCATTACGTCCAGGAATGGATGATTACTTATTCATTGTAATAGCGCAATATATGGCCCCAGCGATAAGATACCGATTGGCGATTTGTATTCACCCAATATGAGAAAAACCTAATTTGGACCTATTTTTTACGTCGCCCATGGCTACATATGACACATATCGTATAGATTATCCATTTGAGGATATTTACCCATATTAGGAAAATACCCTGGGTAAATACCATTGATTGTTTTTTGTTTTGCAGAAATGTGTCCTTGCAAATTCACTCAGAAGACGAACACGAGACGAGTCAATACGACATAAGAGATGGATCGTCAGCCAAGAAAGAACGTAAAGCAAGTGCCGCAACCGCTCGCTTTACAATCTACAAAGCGAACAAAGCGAGCAAGAAGAAACGTGAAAAATCATCCGCAAAGAAAGAAAGAAAGGCAACTAAAACGTTAGCCATTGTTTTAGGTAAGAATTGTAATAATGTTGATAATATGAATTATTTATTAAACACCTGCGTTTCCATTTTAAAAATTCTTCATATTGTAATAAAAAATAAAATGCTTTATTGTACTCCTATATTTTCAAGCTTGCGAAATAAATAAGTAATGATTTACGATTATCATGGGTAAAGATGCTTAAATGGTAAATCTGAGCATGTGTACCTAAGTCATGCATGCATGGATGCTTATAAAAGTATTTATGTATGTTTATCCGTTTCTTAGTCGCCATAGCATTGCTTCGTTTAAGGCTAGATAATTGATGTAAATGTAAAAAACAATTCATATATTTATTTAATTCTAGCTGTTGCCCGTGACTTCGTTCGCGTGGTCTTCAGTTTGTTTATAAATAATTTTCTGCGCAACTTTCTTAATTTTTTCTTCCAAAAGAACCTTCTCCTGACAACAAAATTAGCGAAATTGTTCCATCTGTTCACGCGTGATGTGATGACCAAGAGCAATAGTCATTTATTTTGTTTATACAGATTTATATACAAAATTGGTTTTCTGATTGCGACAAAACCTTAAAAGATATTGTGTGCACTCTAGGAACTAAATTGAACAGTAACAAATTTGCGGGTTACCGCTACATAGTAATTAAACCATATTTTTTTGTTCCTACAGGTGTTTTCCTATTCTGCTGGGCACCATTCTTCACGTGCTCTGTCCTGGGCGCGATTTGTGACAAGTTTCTGCTGCCCTTCTCTCCTGGTGTCACCACTTTTATCTTGACCACGTGGCTCGGCTACATCAACTCCTTCCTCAATCCAGTCATCTACACTATTTTCAATCCGGAATTCAGAAAGGCCTTTAGAAAGATACTCAAGTGCGGTACCTAGCCTTTAGATTATTTGGTCGTCTTCACACAGTAGATCTCAATTACAAGATTTGTTACGATTTTTACGATGCGGTTACATTGGCGTTTCTTTTTTTGACTTGAAAGTTTTTAATAATATTTACTTCGTTTTCAGAAAACTTACTTAAAAACGCTAGAAGAAAATGATAAATATGAAATAGACTTTTAAAGATGAGGTATTGGCTAGATTTATCCATTTTGATCAGTGACAAATAATTGCTAGTGGCAAATACTTAATGCCTATGCCATGAAAAGCGGCAGTAATATGTGAAAAAATAATTGCACTTGCTGTTTGCACTTATCAAATTGTAAATCGAGAATAACGTCGCAAGTCGTATATTTAATAATAATAATATTCTACTAGCTTTGTGCCACTTGTCTAGGCCTGTAGTACCAATAATAATCATGTTATAATAATAGAAAAAGATAAGAAGTCACAATCATTTTTTAATTTAAATCAATGCGTAAAAACTTTATTATGATTAAGATCAGTTTCATTTTTTGTTTATCATTCGATAATATGTAACTTTATTAATGTATGGTGTAAATTACTAAAAACTGTATGAAACTAACAACGAAACCGTCTTATCTATGTGTCTTTTAATTTTATCGTAACGAGATCTATGAGATGACCAAATATAAAAAGCATTAAATAACTTTAGAGGTACCTACCTAAAGGTATTATTTATTTAATGTGATAATTCAATAATATAAAAATAAGCACATTTCTGTGTTAGCTTTAGATTTATAGCATATCAATCTGTAGATAATAAATAATTTAAAATAATAACAAAAATACATAACTAATAATATTTATTATAAATTAAGAATGTACATAAATATAATATTATGTCGTATAAGATTTGTTTTTGCTTCGGTATCTAAGATACGGTTAATTCTAGTCATTATAAAGTTCAGTATTATGTAAATAAATGTTATACATATTTATGCCAAATCTATAGCGATATTATAAGGTTTAGTTATTTTAAGGTTGTGATTATTTTAAAATTTAATTAATTACTGGGGATGTCAACCCTACTTATGTGAAATTGCTGTAAAAGCTGTAATATATAAATTATTAAATATTTTTTCAAAAAATGCTTTAAAATTAATAATTCAAAACACCAAGGACTATGCAAGCATAAAAGAAATAGTCTTATAAAAAGTTGTATCTATTATAATAAATTACCTTTTTATTATTGTAAGCGACTGCGAATAAGTCCAAAAGAAAGTAATTACCAATATTAAGCCAATTACGCTTACTTAATCGGAAGAATATTCGAAAAATCATGTATCATTGTTAAGATTTGATTTGTCTTTGAAGTCATGATTATTTGTGAATTTACAAGCCATATTTTTTCAAGCTGCTTTAATGATACGTTACCTACTTATATTTTAGATTATTTTTCCTTTAAGTAGATAAGTCAACAGAAAATGATGTACGTATTCGACTGTCTTTCAGAGACATGAATTGCACTGCGAGATTTGAATAAGGTAGTTTGTAATTATTCGCCAAATAGTAAATTTGACCATATCAACTATAGTATTGTATCATATTTTCAAATTAGCTATTATGATTTGTATAAGTATAAATTGTAAATGTAGGTTCATAATTGTTTAGACGTTGCAATCAATGATCTTCCAAAATGTGTAAAAACTTGAAGATGATTATGCATTTAATATGTATATTTGAATAGTGTTATTATTACTTTTAACAAAAATAACCTCTCATATGTTCTTGTCCCGTAAATAAATATATAAAAGATTGCTTAAATTTTAATCAAAAGATAAATGACGTCATGATCTCGTTTGCTGTTTGCTCAATATTTTTAATTAAAAATCGTTAAAAAACTTTTAACAGGTTACCAATTTTTATTAAATAAATATACTTGGTTCTTGTCTTGTTAAATAAAATGTTGTAAATTATCATTGCTCAACATGACAAAAAGTTATATTTGCTAAATCAATATTTAATTGTTTAACACAATTCTTTTTCATTGCTCAATGTTTATGAAATTATATTGCTAATATTATGGTAACGAAACAATAATATTATTATACTGTGAGTATATAACGTAGATATATGTATGCCATATTATTATAATGTAAAATTGTACTTACTTGTATAGCTGTACATAATTTTATGTAATAGTTGCAAAAGATAACAGGGTTCCTAAACAGAATCCAATTAATGATAAAAGTTTATTTTAGCCGTAAATATATTTATTACACATAACACATATTTATTAACAGATCATATAATTTAATATGTTAATTTTATTATTTCAGTGTGTAAAATATAATAAATATAAATATTAAATTGTTAAATCTCAAGCTTTATAGAACAAATTTAGTACACGCATAAGCTTATTAAATAATTAATGATTGAAAAACACAATAATTTGTTTCTCTACATTAGAATTCTGGTTGAAATAACTTCGTTACGTTTATCGATACAATTGAATAAATACTGGATTTTTTAACAGAGCTTAATCACAACTAACTAGCTTAGTTTGCCGTCCAATAACAGCCTAGCCCCTTTACTAAACGGCGCCGATCAACTAGCGTTCTAAATGATACTTTTCAGCCATTCAATCAAACAGCTAAGCAAATGACCGATAACGTTTAGGTCTACTTACATATTTGTAGTCTAGTCATTTTAGTTCCACTAGTTTCGATACGATTTTCCAGTTTCGATAACGAGTTGTCAAACGATAAATCACGAGACACTAATGTTAAATCCTATAATGTCACGTGGTTTTCCAGTCGACAATATGTTACAGAAAGGTTCTGAATGGAGGCCTGGCGCTGAAACCCGCACGCAGTCAATATGGCGTCGGCAAACAATAATATTGTCAGTACTGTTTAAAGCTAGTTTTTCAGTAAAATAGGTTTTCCTTAATCAAAATAGTTCAAAATGTAGTGATAAAAAGAATGTGAATTTAGTTGTGATTAACTCGAGCGATGTTCTGATATCAGATATTTCATCTTTTTATCACATGATCTTATAGTATAAATGGGCTAAGCATCAGCCAGCCAGTTCATTCAGTTATATTAGACGCTACTGTTAAATATCATTTTGGCCGCTAGTTAAACGACACCGTTTTATGGTAAAAAGGCTAAGTTGTTAATTGAACAGCTAATTAAACTAGTTGGCTGCGACATATCCATAAGGAGATTTTGCGACTCAGAATAACTATTTTTAATGAACAGCCACAAAATCGTAAAAAAAAATTTTTTACTTTCCTTAAAAATCATCATTACGTACAGGTAAATTTTTATTTTGAGATATTCAATGTTGGTTCCGTATTTTTTTTTAAAAACTTTGTAGCACTGTTAAAAATTATATCCAGTAATATAAAAAGCCAAATAATGTATAGATCCGCATTTTTGTTTCATATTTTTTGTACATATTGAAATAAGAAATCATAGTTATGACAAAGTAGAAAATTTAGTTTTAGTGGACATGACTGTACAGTGAGTAACATCTTATTTAGAGCTAAAAAGAATCAGATATTTTATATTAAGTTTTTCAGCTATCATATTTTATAAAAACATTACACACGCGAAATGTATGTGACTGTACCGATTGAATTGCGACATGTTGCGTAGTTGTTAAAATATGTTTGTAAGGTAGTGTTTTAACTTTCTATGCGGAAATGTGATGATTTAAAAGATTCTGTTTATAATTCATTGTTTCATTTTAAATTAAGTACCCAATCCTTCATACAGTTCAATTACTAAAACGTGATAAAATACAGGGTTATTTTTAAAACATCAAGGGGTTGGTTCTGGTGCTTAAATACAACAACTTTTTATACAGGACCAACATCGAAATCGCAAAAATAAAACTACTTTCCCATATATACTAAGCCATTGACCAGCTGACATTTTGTATGAAGCAGTAAAACTTTTTTTTAGATCACGATGTTGGTCCCATACAAAAAGTTGTTGTATTTAAGCACCAGAATCATCCCCTAGTGGGTTTGATGTATTAAAAATAACCCTATATATTTCATACTGAACTTTACACTTAGCCATTGCTTGTTTTGATATGAAGAATTTGATTATGAAAACGTTTATAGCTTTAATACGTAGGTCACACTATAAGTTTTGCGTAACTTAAAAAAACAACATGTGTTTAATCAAAATATTATGTTTATTGCTTTTCAAAATACTCTCCTTTACATTTTAAACATTTTTTCATGCGATCGAACCATTTTTTAAAAAAGGAGGACCACAGATGTGAAGGCATGTATTCTACGTGCTGATTAAACGCTATCACTGCCTCTTCGGAGTTGGTTAAAGTAAAACCTCTCATCAAATCTTTGTTTTTGGGGAAAATACAGAAATCACAGGGTGCTAGGTCGGGGTTATGCGCAGGATGGGTGACGAGTTGTACTTTTTCGGAAGCTAAAAATGACTTTGTTTTGTTAGCCGTGTGTGAAGAAACGTTGTCATGATGTAGGAGAACGCGGCTTTTGGGTCGTCTTTCGCGAACTTTTTCTAACACCCTGGGTAAACAAATGGTAGAATACTACTCGGCATTAACACTCTTTTGATCTTCAAGTAGAATTGTACAGATGGGACCCGTAGCTGAGAAAAAAAACGCGATAATTTTTTTACCAACGTTTCTCGCCTGCCTCACTTTTGTTGGCCTTTTCTCATTTTCAAACACCCATTCACAAGATTGCTGTTTTTTTTTCGGGTTCAAAACAATAAATCCACGTTTCGTCTCCTGTGACAATGTCATAAACAGCATTAGAATGTCCGTGGTCGTACTTCAGTAGCATCTGTGAGCACCATTCCACGCGAGCCCGCTTCTGCTCCGCTGTCAGTTCATGAGGGATCTAACGACAGCAAAGTTTCCGAACTTCAATTCTTCGTGTAAAATTAGCCGCTTAACAGTAGCCACATTATTTTCGTTGACAACAGTTGAAGGCTGCCCTTCACGAAATTCGTCATGTAAAGAAACTCGACCTCTCCCAAATTCAGCAAACCATCGCCTCACGGTGCTCAAACAAGGTGCTTCTTTCCCAAAAGCATTTTGAAGACGAGCGGCACAGTCTTGCGGAGAGAGAGAACTTTTAAAATCATAAAAAATCATCGCTCTAAAATCTTTTCGACTTAATTCCATTTTCGTTGCGTACGTAGAACCTTGATGTATGATAAAAAACAATTGACAAATCATTTCCCGCCAATTGTTTTTTTTATTACTAAGAAGGTTGCAACGTTTAAAAATATATAACATTCGAAATTCAAATAGTTCCGATTAGCTAGAAGTGCAAAACTTTTAGTGTGCCCCATGTAATACCATATACCGTACGTTGTTGTTAAAATTAAAGAAAATTTTAATTGCGAGTTTCTGTGACTATATTCACATAAAAAAATATAAAATATCCACATTTATCTGTCTTTACCTTAACTTTATTTAGATTAAGATAACTCTCAATATTAGGTGAAATAAGACTACTACATTTGAAAATTTTCAAAAGATTATCGTTTCTAAAGAATCTATTATTAGAATGCAGTGTCGTATAGATTTTAAGTTTGAAGTCACGTAATTTTTAGAATCTGCCTAATAATATAGGAGATGTAGATAGTAGCTGCAGTGAGTCAAACTTTGAGTAGCCCTCAAATAAACACTAGTTGAACTGTGAAAGTGTGGGAACGGCCATAAAGAATATAATTCCCCACCGCCAATAGGAGGCGTGTCGTAAGAGGCGACTTATTACTGTAACACGAGACAGGCAGCAGTGTCTGCGTGCGAAATGTTATAAAAAACTGCGCTCGCCAACCCGCCTGCCAAGCGTGGTGAGTATTGGCAATCCCCCCGATTAGCATAGGGGGAGGCCTGTGTTCAGCATTAGACGTCCTATGGCTAAAATGGCTATGATGAAAAGTAAAAACAGTTTTTTAAAACTCAAGACAGTAGACAATGTAAAGCTCGTAAATATTTATTATTGGTATATCAGTAATATACGCAACTAGAACAGTCAATATGTATAAAAAATACAATATATTATATTATTTACAATGAATTGCACTAAAAAGGCAGCAGAATCTAAAAAGGATTGATAGAATCCGCAACACCGCCATCCGCTCCAAAACCAGTATCGCAGATGTAGGCGAGAAAACTGCAAGGCTAAAGTGGGAGTGGGCAGGACACGTGTGCAGAATGCATCCAGACAGGTGGACCCAAATCGTCACCCGATGGGTACCTATAGACGGCGGTCGCCGAAGAGGTAGACCCAAAAAAAGATAGTGTGACGACTTGGTTAACTTAACGAGAGATTGGGAGTCATTGGTGATAGATAGAGATCGATGGAAGAGTCTGGGGGAGACCTTTGCCCAGCAGTGGGATTGAAAAGGTAGAAAAAAAAAGAAAAAAAAAGCAGTCTGCAAGTGTACATTATAAACAAAACAATGTGGAACAATGCAGAAATAACAAAGTTGAAAGCAAACTTTGACTTGGTCGGAAACACCAAGAAGACGATATAGTAAGCCGCAAAAACTAGGAACATGACTTTTTATGTCTTCAGCACGAAGAATCAAAATATTAAGTCTTCACTTGATGACATTAAGTAAGTTGCAAATAAAGGGTATCCCGAAAATCAAGGATAAGCTCGTAACTACTACATATTCTATACGTCATAGTAAACATCTTTCGTTCTAAGACTTAAAAAAGTAAGTTTAAGTTATGGGACGCCCTATGTTAACAATCTTCACTAGGTCTACCTTAATTATAAAAAATTAAGGTAGACCTACCTTAATTTTTAGTTCATTAATCAAGTTCAAACCACCCATAATATTATGTGACCGCGTAGAAATAAAATTACTAACCAGTAATAGGGAATGTGCATACATTTTTATTTTCATAGTAAAGGTTGTTTTAGAAAGAGGAATTAAGGAGATATATCTCAATTTCAATTACGGTAATTTTTTACATAAAATCTTTTTTTTTTCACTATTGGCACTAAAATTTCATATGATTTCTTATAAATATAGTAAAGACAATATATTATTTCCGTGCATATTCCCTATTGTTCCATTATATCCATTCCTACTTGAATACTGCTGCTTTAAGGATGGGTGGGCGGTAGAAATAAGCACGGTAAGTATGTGTTAATCAATTAAGGACGTATTACTATTATATCCTCAAGACACAGATAAATCGATTAGCCTCAGACAGGGGAGATTGATGAAATGTTTCCTTTATTAGATTGATTTCTAGACAGTAAACAATCCATTAAGCACTCAACTACATATGTGATAAAATCGTTAGATGGTTTAAGTATACTCGTAATACTCACTGAAGCAGAGGTATAATTACCTAATCAGTATTATTTTAAACACTTTCAGACAGGGATCGCCAATTATTTGTTTCATTAGGGGTCTCGACAATACTAAATTAGGTACTTGCAACTTATCGAGTAACCAAGTTAAAATATCAATTCTGAAATAAAAGTTATTTTTAATGTTTACTTAGAACCCGTGCACATTATAGACGTTTTAATGGCCGATTGTTGAATTGGTCTTAAATGCTATGAATACAGTAGGGAATTCGCACACTGAACCGATTTGTAATCGGCTGATTTTAATAGTAATTTTAATACCGATCCAACTATCTATCAATTATCAAAAGTCTGTAGTGTACGCGCGCTTAAAGTCTGCACATAAATATTATACGTCGGTGGTCTAGGCATGGACCACGGACTATCCTATGACTATGTTAGTTAGACTATGTTAATATTTAATATTAGTCTATAAGTTATCAGCTCACTCAAAGAGAATTTTTAAGAGATGGAAGGGCGGAGCCCCCTGACACAGGCTTCTTAGCTTAAAGCTGTTTATAAAAAAATACTATTCTAAAGAAATAAACAATTGATTTATTTATTTATTTATCCATTTGGTGACCAGTATAAGATAAGGAATCATCAACAAATCAATCTTAAGATAAGTACTTGCTTAATGTAATGATTAATCATACCTACAAGATAAAAAAAGAATAACTGCATTCTTACATTTTAGGATAAATAAATGGCTAACTTCCGTTTAGACACATTTCTGTTTCGTAACCCTTAATTAAAACAGGCAAAATTAAAAAAAGGTTGCTAAACGCCACTTTGTCTAGTTTTTAATGAAGGTTACAAAACGGGAATTTGTCTAACCGGGAAGCTAAGCTCGCTTTTCTTGTTGAAGCTATAAATAAAGCAAGGACTAATGTTTTAGTCCAAGTCTAACAATATTACTTACTTCAAACTTGTTTGATTTTTACTGTATATAAATTAAGATATTTATTTATCACTGCATATTTACACTGTTACCACAACAAAACTGCCTATGAGTTTAAGGATATGCCTAAGTTCAAAAAAACAAAGATACATTACTTAAAACGTGGAAACAGATTATTACTTCTATCTAAAGCAATGGACCCGAGTTTTACGGAACAATGGTTTAGAAAATGGTCCGTAAGATTGTGAATCTTGTACAATATCGGTGATCATATGAAGGAAAGCCGCAGTCAGAAGCTAATACTGGCAACAACGCGTCCATTGTTAGAGTCTCAAAGCGCCTGTTGTGCGGGAGTGATTGTACTTTTCTGTTTGCTCATGGTCTGAGTTGCTGGCGAAAGCGTTTAAAATTTTACAGTATTTTGGAGTTAATTTGAATGAGTTAGTACCTATTTCTAGGTAATGTTTATTTTCTTGAATAGATTTGAAGGACAAGGCTTGAAAAAATGTGCATTGAATCGTGTTGATAAAACTACTTAAGGCTAGTACCGTCTCTGAATTAGCGATTCAACACGTGTTAGTACTACTCGTAATATCGCACAAAAACTCATCAAAATACAGGTTTCAACAGCGTGCAATGAAATGAGGCTGTTAAAACAATCACTGCGAGTTTGTGTAGAAAAAATTTGGGAATACAAACTAATTCTTCAATTAAAAAATCCTATGACAGTTTATAGCTATCAAGTTGGCCTGTCAATCTACGTATAAACTAATTTAATTGCCCAAGCGGTTAAAAAGAAGACAGATAATTTTTATATTTTTTGTTTGTTTGTAATTGTGATTTATTTTTTTTCTCCTGATGTATAATTACTTGGAACAAATGCTATGCTTAAAATATTGTGCAGGTTTTGGCAATTTTTGCCAAAAGTTTAAATATTTTTCGGCAGTTCGGGCATAAGTAAGCTATTGAAGATCCATGCTAGTTTACATGTGGTGACTATACTTCCCTTAAGTCGAAATTATATTTACTTTAAATTACTAGGGGCAAAGAGGTAATTTCTTCATGTAAAAGGTAGAGTCTACTCGTAAAATCTAATATTTACGTCTGCGACATCTGTAACACATCTAAAACTAAAGTTGATTTACAATAAAAAAGTATACAACTTGCATAGTTGTTAAACGACAGTATACAGTAATAAATCGGCGTAGTGTACTATGTTTTGCGTTATGCACAAGGGTACCGGGTTCGATTCCCGACTGGGAATATTTTTTTGATTAAAGGTAGCACTAACTAACTGGGTTATTGCTGCCTTCAATCAAAAAAATGTTACTAGGAAAGTACCACGTAAGGATGTTTCCGAGATTCTACCAATTGGCGTGTTGACTGGCGCATATTGAGAAATTATTTTATATTTTAATACCAATTTAAGGATTTATTTTATTTATAATCTATGCCATAGGGTGATTTTACTGCTCATAAACAACCACTTTTACCATGAGTCGAATATTCTAATCTTAGATATGTAATTGTAGCTTTTAATGTCAAAATGTTAACCTTCTGTTAATAATCTTTCGCGTCAGTTTAAGCCTTTAACTGTACACGCTCCTGGATAATGGTCGAGTTGTCTCGAATCCCGAAGTCAATTCCGGCCATATTGTCCCTGGAGAAAGGACCCGCGATAGCCTCTCCTGGGTACAAAACTAAATGTACTTTCAAGACACTTTTATAATACTTACTAGGTATGAAATAATTCATTTTTTTATTTTGTTAAATGGTAAGGTAATGACAGATATGCTCATTAGTGACACGAAAACATGGCACTAATGAGCAATTGCTACTTAGTGGCAAGTGTAAATAAGCATTGTCAGTAATAAGCATGCTTAATTTAAGCATGCTCATAAATCAACTGTCGTTTGCTTTTTGAAAATGCTACCTGTTGCGCGGGCTAAGGGGGGCATGCTTTGAGCACGTCTGAACAGGTTTGCTTATAAGCATGCTTATTCAATTCACAACACGTCATCATTTTTGGGTTAGGTAAAAAAACTCGAAAACTGTTTCGAGTCTCATGCCTTAACGGTTCAGACCTTTTTTCATTATTTTGGCCTAAACTTACAGATAACTAAAAAAAAACTGATAAGTACTACGTTAATGATTTTATAGCTGTTGACATCTTCGTTTTGCATCTCCAGCAATCGAATACACGTTCTAAGGATTTCTACTCTGTTACCCAGTTAACAACCCAATTAGTCATTATTTTCGCCAACATTTTGTATACCTATTAATAACACTGTTTTATTGAGTTTGTGCGGATAGAACTGATACTATTATATCTTTGTTACTGTAGAGAACCACTGTTTTGATTATATTTTCTTGCAAAGGTTCCATTTGTAAGCTTCGATTAAATGTCACATGTGAACATTGTTGTTGTTTTTTACTTTCGTAAAAAATATGTTTTTCTTTTTAATTTTCAATTTATTTAATAGTTTTCTAAAAAAATCATCTGAATTTTATTCCGTAAATATATTTTCTGAAACCAAAGGCCATGACTTGCTAAGTTACCTATACAGCCATTCTTCAACTTAACTAACGAATAAAAACGGTTTTATTATTTCACGTTGAAAATTCATTCGTTTTTTCAAGTAGGTAATTCGAATTTACTTGCGATTACATTTAAAATAAAACCTTTATCAGTTCACTAAAAGGCGCAATTAAATGCACAATGCTGAGCGTTTCTATTCTACCGTTTCCACAGAAAAGTGAAGAAATACGTGTTTCAACTTGCGTCGTTAGTTCGCTTTTTTAGAGTTCCTGTGCAAAATGGCTATAACGGAACCTTTATAATTTGTACATTCCATCTGTCTGTCTTTTTGTGTGCAGGGTGCAGTCTGTATTAAGCATATCACGTCAGCCTCTTTTTCTGCATATGAAATAATAAACATCAGAAAGCATCATGAACGCTTATACCAAAGCAATGATAACTTTATATTAAACTCCATACAAAAAAGTAATACTACTATAGGACATCATAGTACCAGATTCAGGCTACCGCTTAATTCAGACCAGTCTCTCTCTTACTTATTTTAATTTTTTCTTCTATTAGTGGATAATTATTTTTGTTAGACTTAAATTAATCGTAAAAACTAGTTTAGTTGCTTTATATAAACTAAGGTTTTACCTCAACGATGATGTATGGAGCGTCTTAAATTTTTATTTTTCGATTTTGATGTTGATCCTTTAGTAAAAGTTGTTGTATTGATGAAAACATTAATTTGCATCCTTTAATATTTAAATTGACGTATTCTTCATTCTGTATAAATTGTAATTTGAGCGCTTAAAAAAAACTTAGTTCCTAACACAGACATACTTTAACCAAGTTTTGTTTTTTTCTGCATACAATTTTACGGTAAAGCAACACTTAAGTACCTAGTGTTTGGTCTTCATGGTTAGAGCCGAAGACACATATTGCAACAAATTCTCCAGTGCCTATGGTCCCCGCAGCATATTAGTGTTGTGGCATGCCATAGGCTGCTATGATTAATGATGAGTAGAGGAACCTTTTGGCACTAATATTGTTGTTTCTATTTCATAAAGTAAAAACCTGTGTAATATTTTATGTTGTTTATTAAAACTATCCAAGTAATTCAGGCTTCTGTTTGCCTAATATTAAGCTTTAATGTATTTTTTTTTGTTAGAGTCATTTGACCTCCTTTGAATTTCACTTCAATTTACAACAGCAGCAATTCAACAAAGTTAAAAGAAAAACTATTTCAGTTAGGTAGGCTTAAAACTTACCGATTTAACTTATGTAAGGTACAGACAACAGCACGTCAACCTACTACAAAACGTCAAATTTTATCAATTGATATTGATCTCTACATGTTTAACTTATGGTTGAAAATTTGTTCAATGACCTTTAACTTTTTGAGTAGGTTGACCTGCCGTTGACTGTACCAAAAAAATATTTAGATAAAGTTGTTAACTAAATAAAACAAGCAAAAATATTGCATATTGTGCAACTGTACGGAATCCTTCCTTGCGGGTGGCCCGACAGGCACTTGGCCTTTCTTTTTTTTATTTGCTTTCCTGTAGAGGTAAGCAGATAATGCCTATTCAACGACACTCCACATGTAGAGAGTGTCTCAACATGAGAGATGTCGTTGAATAGGCATTTTGAAAATAATTTTATAGGCTATCTTCAAATAAATATTTGTGTAATTCCTGCTTTCGATTAACCAAGTTAAAATTATCTATTAAAAAAATCACTGCTGCATACAAACTCATGTCAGTTGGTCGGCGGCGGTTTAGTATGGGAAATTATTTTTTTTGCGATTTCAATGTTGGTCCCATAGAAAAAGTTGTTGTATTTGAGCACCAGAATAAACCCCTAGGAGGTTCTTGGTGTTTTAAAAACAAACCTATTACAGAGTCACTTAGTTTTACGGTCCACAATTTGTTATAAAACAGTTTTGAGCCTCGGGGCTAGAACTCTACTCTGCGTGTTTCAACACACACTTGCCGGTTTTTAATAATGGTGCTGGTTAAAACGTCTCCCACATTTTTAACATATAATAATGAAAATATAATTTTCACGTACAATGAAATGACTAAACAGAGAAAGTGATGGTACGGCTGAAACTCTTCAAATGTGGTTAGTACGCCAGCTTGAAAAATAAACTCCGAGGAGAGAAACGCCTTTAGAAATATACCAAAGATTAAAAACGTATTTCATTTGCAGACTGTAAGTACTAGCAGTTGTTTTAAGATACTCTATATTACATACTTTACGATAATTACACTTGATTTTTATAGAAAGATGTACTATGAGGTGGTCTTATTACTTAAAGCTCAATTTCGCGCTTTGACTGTAAATATAATTTATTATATTCTAGCGAGACTTCAAAGTATGAACAGTTGTAAATACATAAATAATACAAACTTTTCTTGTGACCCTATAATATAATGGGAAAAACCATATCAAATTCGATTTCATGCTCCGGAGATGAGAGAAAAGACTTTAATTTAAGTAAATAGTGCTTTTTATCAAGTATCTACATATTCGTTCCATGGTACAGTTAGGGATTAATAATAATTTAATTTTATTTATGTATGTTTATGTACGTATATTATATATTTATCTACTATTATTGTTTTACTATTTTTGTGTATTATATGTAAGTATTTAATTATTTTTGATTATTTGACTTACGCACTCTTTTGCTCTCGCACTACGTTACCCCACTGTATTAAAACTTAATTTCCTCTGCCCTAAGGTTGTCTGGAAGAGATCGCTTTTGGCGATAAGACCGCCTGATTGTACATAACTGTGTCTTGTGTGTAATAACCTTAATGTTTTGTGCAATAAAGTGTCTATCTATCTATCTATTAATTCCATTATTATTTCGATAATTCCTCCGCTGAATAATGATGTTTTAATATCAAATTTCAGAGTTAAATTGGATTTAAATTAGAAGCCACGAACTAAATGTCTGTAATAATTTAATCATGTAAACCCTCAACCGCTATCATGAAGATTATTAAGACATTGATTATGCTTAAATCCGTCATTTCCCCTAAATATTATATTACAATGCTTTTAGCGTCGCGAACGTTGTAAAATGTAACGCCATTTTAACAGGCAGCGCCAAGTAGCTGGTAGGCATGAAATTTACGTATTAAAACATAATGTTTTGGTCGTTAATCTTTGACAATGCGCTTTTCTTTTATCCAACAAAGGAAGCCCTGAAAAAGGGCATCTCTGCAGAAAACGGTTGATTCTCAGCGAGCCGTAGAATCTATTGAATAAAAAATATTTTCTCCCCCACAATTTGCTGTGCGCCAGGCGTGATAAATTTGCTTTTTAACTTGGTTACTTCATAAATTTGAGGTTTCTGGTTCTATAAAATCTATTGACGTTACAAAACGGACGTATAGTTCCATTTTTAAGGTAAAATCTTGTTAAATTTAAATCGCAGATACCTAAATATCTGATGGTCAACAAACTATCGTCAAGGTAGATTGTTAAAAGCGATTATCAAGTTAATATTTTTATAATTTTCATTTTGCTTTCGTAATAATACTTTTACGAAATTTTATCTGTTGTTGATTACCTACTGGTTGCAGTTAGTTTTTAGTTAATGTTCAACAAATTATACGATTTAGTAATACCTATCGATGTCAGTAATACCTCCAACAAATAATTTCTAATATTTTAACAATCACACTGTAAGTCACAGCGGGTTTGGGTCCGCCGTGACACAATCTTGAGAGATCTTCTTGCTCCTTCGTGTGGACTGTATAGTTGAAATGAAACACTTCTTTCTTCCTTTGTTCCTATATTCCGATGATGATCTTGACCGTGAGCGCAGTACAAATTTTGCGACTCACGGCCCCTATATTTATACAATCTTAGCCTATTTTCACTAGTGACCATCGCGGGTTAGTTCACAAGACAAGGACATACAATCTTCTGTCCCTGCCTACCAAATTTGTTAGTGTAAGCATTTTTTTTTTTTTTTTTTTTATCGAGATACTGAGGGAGACGACCTATTGTTTATGTTCTATCTCTGTCTACAAATTTCTAAACCTACCTACAGAAAATGTGTTATTTCCCACTCACAACATTCTACCTCTGTTAGCGTCCTACCTACCCTCCGAATGTGCGAGATGGGCGACAGAGATAGTCTGCAGGTTCTACCGGTCCCACCCTCCAGTTCCGTCGATTCCCTGGTAGGGTGAGACAACCTTACAGGGTCTCTTTCACTCCTGTTTACCAAATACCATACAAACCTAGTTACCTTTATTAGCCCTACCTAGTTGCAAGTGGGATATATCTAAACAAACTTTATTAAAATAAAACAATCCCTGCGCTAATTACAAATGCCTTAAAGCTAGGCCCTTATAGAAAATTAAGCTTTATTTACAAAACATCAAACTTATAACTATTACATAAAATAGATTGGTTTGTCCGTAACACACACCAATTATTAATTAGGCCTAAACTAAAAAAAATGTTTTTTACTTTTTATTATATAACGCAATAAATATAACAGTTAAGTGACAGCAGTTAAGTGAGAAAATGCAGAGTTGAATGGCCCACAGTGCCTTCAAAATGATGAGGGTCGCACTTCGTGTTTGAAACCTGAGAATCAATTTGGGTACTCGTCTCATATTAAAGTCCAACATTAGGCCTATACTTCTAATGGATGTAATCCAGGAACAGATAAAGAAGACCTCAACATACATAAAGGATTATTCGAAATTTTCCATAAGACGGGTGTACCTTTGTTCGAATATGCTGAAGGCAAAGGTTCCCAAACAAGGAATTACTGTGATAAGCCAAAGCCAGAGCTTTTGACTTTTGGTCGTCTGGCCATGATGTCAACATCCAGAAACGGATAGGAATAATGTCAGTGCAGCCCAATTATTCTACTTCGCAAGTCGCAACCAAGAGAGGCAAGATCCAGGAGCCGGTAGCCAACCTTTAATGATTGGAGAGGCACTGTAAGAAACAGAAACTAGGTCGATCTTCTACTGTGGCGGTTAGATATCGGAAAGACATACTTCCATAAAGGTATACATTGACATTCATGCGTCAAGTACAAATTCTCATCACATTTGCCTCGCATGATTCGAACCCGCCACTTTGGTTTTATGTTCCGGAGCGCAACCCACCAGACTAAGACGGTCGTCTTATCCTTGTTATTCATAGTCGTCTATACAGGGTGAATATTCTAACCATAAATATAAACAACAATTTTATTATGTCACATACCGAAATTGGAGTAAAAAGTTAACCTCTCCATACAAAAGAGTAAATTACCTTGTCGGTAATGTATGGAGCTTCAGTTTTTTTTAAACTTTTAACTTCAATATACTTAATAACCTATTAAAGCGATTCCCTCAGCTTAAAAGTCACCCTTAATAGTGATATAATAATATTCATAACATAAATATATTATTGTTAGTCTTGCAACAAGAGATTTGGAATATAATCAACTGTTACTCAAGCCATAAAACAATTAGTCTCTCGGTCCCACGACCTAAAACTTAGAAGTCCTTTATTATCATTTCTTAGTACTATCCTAATGGAGGATTAGGGATACTTCGGAAAGTTAGTGGTGACTGAAGCTAAAATGATAATAATTATTCAGGATTAAAATTGAATATCAGAATCTGTCTAAGTATGATATTCCAAGCCTTACAAATCTTATCGATTATTATGATACAGATATTTTAGACCACTATGATGTATTATTTCTTATTTAAACAACAATTTTAACGCATTTCTAGTCCTTAGACAATTTTTTGCTAAGCTATCGGTGTCATTATTATGTCCCTAAATACTGAAGTCGTCTCTACCTTCAAAATAAAATCGTTTCTTAAAAAACAAAATACATTTATCTAAATTAAGAGACCCACGACGAATATAAACCTTTAATAGAAAAATGATGAGATATTTTATTCCCTTAGCTAATAAAAAAAACAATAGGACAACATCATATAAATTAGTCTGACCTTAAGGTAAGAAGCCAAAGCACTTGGTACAGACCCGAGACAATTTATATAAAAGTCATTTTTCTACATTGAGCTACCGGGAATTGAACCCATAAATAGAATGTAATTAATGTAATCAAAAAGAATCCATCGGAGTCTGCTATTTCTCTGCCCTGAATAGGAGAATATATATTTTTTTTATTTAATATTTTGAATTAATTTACCACAATTCTTACAAAATATTTTTATTATATTTATTGTGGCACTAGTCGGCGGTTACTTCTGCAATTCAAAAATACATCAAACCCTCCTATTGAGCAAAAAATGCGAAATTTTTTTACTGCAGCGCCCTCTGGCAAGTAAAAACACTTATCTAAGAATCATCGCTGTCAAATCACAAACCATCATCAGAAAACCACATCTGAATTGGTCGAACCGTCTCGGAGATAATAGCAACATTCGAGTGCGCGCACACACACACACACACACACAAACAAAAAATATGTCACCCTGAACGCATATACCTTCTTAGTAGAAAACCATTATACTGAAAAAATATCGTTTATTTTGCTTTTTAAGCTATAACTCAAAATTTGGTCTTTGTAAACATAGCTAAGTTAGCTAAAGCTACGAATAGAGACTCTCACCGTGGACTGCCATTTTCCTAGCAGTAAATAAAATGTAGTGTCTTGTTTCATCACTCCACTACATAATCCTCGCCGACTGCTCATTACACCCTATATTTTCTCTTCATTGCCATCATATTTTGTTTCTCCTCTCTCGTTGCTTCGTATTTTTACGACGTACCTCGTGAATAAAATTTGCCTTAATTAAAATATGGCTAATTGAGTTCGGAGCAAGTTACACCTGCATGTTTTTATTTACTTGTTGATGTTGCTTTTTAGAATTCTGTTGCCAAAGGTTCAAAAAGGAGTGCTTCTTAGTCATAGTAGCTCATTTTGTTATGGTTTATATTTTTTTTGTTTTTTGTTAAATGTGAAACTTTAACGTTTTATTGAATGTGAGTGAAGCAGTATTTAAAATCATAGGTATTAAAATATTTTTTATTTATTATTATATAACATTAATGACATTAAAATGTGAAAGATTGTATGCTTAGATTATGTTACTCAATAAATATTACGCACAGCTGAAAGGAATCAGCTGGATTTTGGAACATTAATAGGTACCAGATATTGATCTAGATTATTTTAACTTGATTTGATGTTCCCATGGGATAAATATGTCTACGAATACAAGTCGCGGGCAGAAGCTAGTCTATTCTAAGACTTTAAAACTAAGTGCAAAAGTTACATGTAACTTAACTTGCTCAATGCTGCAAAGCTATACCTACAACCGTTGAAAGATTTTTCAAAGTACAGAACCGTTTATCACGTCAGACGTTTTATCGTGACATCACCAGACACCACATAAAATGGAACAATGAATTTTTCAGAAAACATTTGTGGTTTATGATGTGGCTTTTTATTTGTGTAATAAACAAGCAACGCCCAAAGGACTATATCGTATATGTATTGTAAAAGCTTTTGAAATGAATATACTGACAATAAAACTTATGTTTGTTAACCAATATAGCCCCTAAACTCTGTATAGTAATGTGGATTGCGCCTTACGAGCGCCAGAGGACGTATCACAGTAAATAATAATGATTGAAAATCAATAATTAGGAAAAATATACGTTTTGCGTTGAAGAAAATCACTTTTTTCCCCATGCATTTGGATCAAAATAAAAATATTCCGTAAAATGTTAATCCTAAATCATAAAAAAAACATTTCAATAACGATCGCGAATTTCGAGGTACCGGGTTAAAAATGTCTAATGACCTTTGTTCTACTTAAGTATTTATAAAAATCTTTAATACCAAATTAATAAACAGTTGTGGCCAATTTGCAAATGCAAACTCATTAATTATTTGAAAAGTCAGCCTCTTGCCACTGATATTATTGTGTCCGAAAAAAAATCATAAGTTTAGGTTACGAAATTTCAACACTTCGTTCGGGACTCGTCATTGAAGGCCACGAAATGTTTCCCTTTGCGATAGCGCAGAACCCTTAGCTATGAGCTAGCGCCTTCTGACGGAGGTAAGTATGACTATTATTATATACATATATATTATTATTTATTATTATTTGTACGCTCTAGGAGTTCACGGGCCAAAAGTGACCCGGTCCTTTATAAGGCTTGCGTGGGGATATCCAACGCGTAGAGGCCGTTTTAAGCGCAAATAATCAAACCTGAAAGTGTTACACTGCTGGATCCAGTCTCTAACTACATCATGGGATGTAATCAGAGACTATACCCAGCATGTGTACAGGAACTATTGCAGCTTATGACAAGTTAATTAGGTCTATTGAAGGAAGATGGAGGGACTGGATTCTGGGCTATTGATGGAGACTACCGGTCACCTGCCTGGTTCATAGTCTCAGACTGAAAAAATTGGCAGGTGGTGACTCGCCGGCAACTAAATGGGCCCCCCCTGGCGTCATGGGTCTTACAAGACCGGACTGAGGGGCAACACTGTTGTTGGCGGCTAAAAGGTGTGGAGAGGTGGCTCTGTACTTTAAACGACGATCACTTGCTCCCCCCGGAGAGTCCGGCATCACGTGCCCACTCACCACTTACGAACCACATCCACCCTTCAAGCATCATGCTCTAGCGACTCCACTCTGGTCGGCCGGCTAAGGCGAGCCAGAGGTGACAGTCCTGCAGCTCCTCTTGGGTTCCACTTCGGCAAACCGAAGACGAGGGTCTTGGCCGACTCTCGGGAGCACTCGGATTAACAACTGACCCCGTGGTGTCGCTACTCACCACAGCTCGCCACAAAGCTGCCCTGCGGGGTTATTATTATTATTATTATTATTTATTCATTGAAAAAGATTACATTGATCCAGTTTTTTAGTAATTCTTAACAGCTATGTTAGTAAAAATATATTTAAACAAATTAGGGAGAGTAAACGTTTCGTTACAATTGCTGACCAACGAAAGCTTTATTTCACTAGTTTGGTCAGCAACTGAACGAAATGCTTAATTATAGGAGAGTCATATCTCTCTGCAACGGTCTTCAAGATACTGTTTGAGCTCGCCCGTACTCTGTCTAGTAGCGAAGCAGTTTTCTTGCGTAAGACTGCAAAAAAACCGTCGGTATGCGATTGAGCGAACATTTCCAATGCACTGCAGAAGCGAGGCAAGCCCAACAGCGCCCTGAACCCGTTGTTATACTGAATACGCAGGACGTTCAGCGATTTCTGAGTGTAGGGTGTCCAAAGACTACCCGTGTACAGGTTCTGACAATACGCTTTAAACAGCGTGACCTTTACTTGGTCAGTACAGCGAGCAAACCTGCGTGCCAACATATTGCACCTCACTGCTAACGCCCTACGTTCCCTCTCGATGTTTATATGGTCTTTAAGGTCGTCCGTAATGTAATGTCCGAGATATTTAAATTGATAGACCCTGTTTAACTTTTCCCCATTCAACAAGAGTGAAGTACCAGCTTCACTCGGACATTTACTGGCGGCCTTAAACACCATTCGCTCTTTTTTACATTATAAACCAGTCCATGGTATTCAGCGTACGGTTCACAAACTCTTATCATTTTTCTGAGTGCACCCATCGTTGGCGCCAGCAGTACCATGTCATCAGCGTAGCTTATGTTGTTGATACACACATCATCCACCCAGCATCTGACACGCATACTGCTGAGGACAACGATGAGCTCATTTATGTATAAATTGAAAAGCCTGGGAGACGTTAGCCCACCCTGGCTCACCCCGCACCGCAATCTATACTCCTCAGAAACTGTGTCTGCCCATTTTACATTATTAACTTGGTTAGCATACCAATACTGCAGTATTTGTGACAACTCGGGCGGGACACCTTCATCCCTCAACTTTCTCCATAGGATATCATACGATACGAGATCAAAAGCCTTGGAGAGGTCGAGAAACCAGGCATAAATAGGAGTCATCCGATACGTATAGTATCGTACAGTGTGCTTGAGACTGAGGATTGCGCTTTCAGTTGATAGTCCGGGCTTAAACCCGAATTGAGCGTCGTGGGATTTTATGTATCTCTCTAAATGTAAATCAAGCAGACTGTCAAACACCTTTGCTATAATCGTGGCCAGTGAAATTGGTCTATAGTTATTTTTGTCCGAGATGTCACCAGTTTTAATTTTAACTATCGGGGCAACTACTGTTCTCATAAGGTCCGCGGTCAAATAACAGTGGCTCAGACAGAGCGAGAAAAACATGCTCAAAACCCTAGGTAAGTGGACCCCCGCGTATTTAAGGTGCTAAGACCGTCGTGACCAGGCGATTTGCCTCTTGACATTTTGTTTATGACCGCCTCCACCTGTTTGGCCGTAAATCGGATGGGTTCTTTGTTTTCCTCAGTCCCACCATCGAACACTGTGTGCGAAGGTCCATTGGGTGACTGAACCTTAAAATGGTCCGTGAACATATCGGCAATTGCTTTAGGTTTGGTCTGATCCCCCACACTCACTGGCACACCAGGCTTAATGTTAAGTTTGTTTGTACTTTTCCAAAACTTACAATAATCTTTTGAGGCGCAATGTGTAGCAAGAATGTCCATTTTGATTTTGCAACTTTAATGCGACTTAGTACAAGCAGCTTTGAGCTCGTCGAGCCCAACACAACCACCATCTCGACGGCTGGGTTGAGACATCCCGACCGGCACTCCTGACCCTCTTCACCACTGGCCGTCGTCCTTGGACCGTCGCGTCGACCAGTCAGGGCAGTACCGGATCACGACGGCAAGTTTGGACCTGGCTTATACCACCCACGACCCACTATTTGTAAATTTTTTAATAAATATATTTTTTTCTAAAAGGTGAGTTGGCTCAGTTATTTTACCTCCCAAGTAGGTAGGTACGACGTCAACGTCATACTGGCGCAATATTTTTTTCGCTAGGACGTAAATATAACTTTTTTTGTAGAGTTTCACTCAGCGATTCTTAAGTTTTGGTGGCTTGAATTCTAAGTTTGTCTTTTAGTTTACACATAATAACTATACTATGTTAAAAAATATTTTGTTTTGTCCACAATTTTTAAGTATTGGTGGCTTAGTCTTGGTGGTGACAGTTCAACCTAGATAATACATATTATTTTATTTATATTCAATTGCACACTCCACTAACAGCTTTTAGCCAAAGCATAAAGTGGGTCAGTTACAGTTTTATCACTATTTTATTTTATTTTTGAGAAACTTAATGATTCACTCAGAGCTTGAAAACTAAAGTCAATATTGGCAACACGCACTGCTGAAAGACTCTAGGGGATATCGGACCAAAACGTTCGTAGAGATGCTCAACGACGTCATATCCATGAATGAAAATCCAGCAAAGGTCTATAATTTCTAACCTTTGCTGGATTATTGAGAGAGAGAGAGAGACCTATTGTTAAGAATTCCTTACGGGCATGGTGTACCGTCGTAGGTAGCGTCTTGTATCATTTTATTATCCACAAAGTCAGAGAGAGCCAGCAAGTGTACAAAAACTGTTGCAGTAAATGACAGATTATTGAGCTTATTAAAAGAGAGGCTGAGATGGTACATCATCTTAGGTATCATCATCGTAAAAAAACGGACATTTACGAGTCCGACTCGCCTACCGAAGATTCCGTATAAATTTGTTATAATATTATAATAGTTCAGGAATCGAGAGCTCTTGGAGCCTAATTACAAAGTGTAATTACAAACGTATAGTTTTCAGATTTTTCCCTGTGCTTGTTTATATTGATATTACTTACCAAATTTCATAGTTCTAGGTCAACTGAAAGTACCCTATAAATTTTGATTTCCTTGTGTCAAAATATCCGTTTTTGCGGCATAAACGGCTGCATCTTTTTTTACGTTAACTTAGAAGATAGATTTTTTCACAGCTTCAAGGGACTTAGACTTAAGTATAATGGTTTTAATTTTAACTCAATACCTCCACGCGTTCCTGAGATGAAGGGTCTTGACAGACATACGAACAGACAGACGGACAACAAAGTGATTTAATGGTTCCGTTTTTTCCTTTTGAGATACGGAACCCTAAAAATGGCAGGTAGACTCACGGTAAACTTAATGCCCTTGAAAGGGACCTATCTAAATTAGAAATATTTTTAAAGACTAGCTGTTGCCCGCGACTACGTTGGCGTGGCCTTTATTTTATTCATAAAGGATTTTCTGCGCAACTTTCTCAATTTTTTCTTACAAAATAACCTTTTCCTGACAATAATAAACACAACAAAAAAATTATTAGCGAAATTGTTCAAGCCATTCTCGCGTGCACTACGCGAATCATCAAAGGAAATAAAGATTCATTTTTATATATTTAGATAAGTAGTTTATCTTTTGTTAATTGTTTTTAAGTAATCACACATCATCATTTATTCTTATCCATATCATCTATTTCAGATTGTTGCTGTTCACGGGATTCCGCATTTACGTTTATGGCTACATAGAGTCCTATTGTATACCGGCATTTCTTGCCACAACACAACGATTGCTGATTACTACGAGTCTGGTGGTGGTGGTGGTGGTAGTAAAGCCCGGCGAAGACTTTGCTGTTTTATCATGTTTGATGCTCCAGTTTTAGTATCTCGACGCGTTTCTCCCAATTATCTTATGGGATTCCAAAGCTGTTCATGTGCCGCTTGCAAGAGTCTTTAAACCTGAAAATTTAGAGCCTAATTAATGTCTTTACATTTGGTATTTGGCCCAGCATGACTTGACGTGGCAGACTCTTGGGAGCCATACGATGGTTGTAGCCAAGTCAACGGTGACTCCGTTTACTACCACGTTGTTTTAATAAAGCACGGCGCATTTATTAGAGAACTTTTTCGTTGCTGTTATCCTTCCAGGTAACTGAGTACCAAGCAGCGCCTATGAAAAGCGTCTAGTCTAAGTAGTCTACGTTTCCAAAGCGTACAGTAATGTGCTCAAGAAGCATATTCTAAAAATATGCAGTTATTTTTGGGGTTGGTGCGAATGAAAACATTTGAACTCTCCAAGGCTGGTACTGACCCTAAAAGTAACATATTTATTTAAGTACAGGGAAAGCTAAAAAAAACAATCAAACTAAAAAATTGAGAACCTTCTCCTTTTTAGGGTTCCGTAGCCAAATGGCAAAAAACGGAACCCTTATGGATTCGTCATGTCTGTCTGTTTGTCTGTCCGTCCGTATGTCACAGCCACTTTATTCCGAAACTATAATAACTATACTGTTCAAACTTGGTAAGTAGATGTATTCCGTGAACTGCATTAAGATTTTCACACAAAAATAGAAGAAAAAAAAATTTGGGGGCTCCCCATACTTAAAACTGAAACTCAATTTTTTTTTCATCAAACCCATACGTGTGGGGATCTATGGATAGGTCTTCAAAAATGATATTGAGGTTTTTAATCTAATTTTTTTCTAAACTGAATAGTTTGCGCGAGAGACACTTCCAAAGTGGTAAAATGTGTGTCCCCTGTAACTTCTAAAATAAGAGAATGACAAAACTAAAAAAAATATATGATGTACATTACCATACAAACTTCCACCAAAAATTGGTCTGAACGAGATCTAGTAAGTAGTTTTTTTTTTAATACGTCATAAATCGTAAACCGCAATTTACCTTTCGTAATGTTATGGATTTAATTTTGCAATAAAAATACCATAACTATGACTCGATTGTCGTAATGGGTGAACTTTTACTTATATAGGTACCTATAGGTTTGTGCGGAACCCTCAGTACGCGAGTCCGACGCGCACTTGGCCGGTTTTCAATTCTGTTGAAAATAACTTTTTATCCTACAAGATTATGAACGCGCATGAACGGAACATCCCCGTCTAGGTTATTTACAAAAAAATATTTTGTTTGTAAATTACTACATCGCAGGGATATTTAGCAGGGTCTAACCCGTGGCTTTTGCAGTGACTTTGGGTTATTAAATAACCAGAACTTCATCATTTTAGCCATAGGACGAACCACTGCTGAACATAGGCCTCCCCCAGTGACTTCCAGATTGGCTGGTTGGACGCGGCTTACTTGAACCAGAACCAGAACTTGAGCCGGGATTATTCAAAGCATCAGTTGACAACCCACGTCACGTGACATTTTTTATTTTGGTAATAATGATTTGGAAGAACTATTTTGTGGTTTTCTTGGCAGTTGGTGAATTTGTGGTAGTGGTGGTGTTGGTTCTACCAAAGCGGAGAGGAGAGAAACTGTGCTTTTATATTAAAATCAAAGCAAAACGATAAAAGGGTCTTGTACATACCTTCTCTCATCTTCTTCTCTGCCTTAAGGGTAAACTAACCTTAAGTTGATTGTCCTTTCGCGCAGGTGTCCTGGCAGCCGACGTGACAGATAATGAGCTCAGAGAGTATATCAAATCAAAATGCAAGAAAAAGCACCAATTCGCACTGGGCCCGCGTGGCGGAGTATGACCCTAACCACCACATAGTTGTAGTAAGGCCTGTGCCCTGCAGTGAGACGTATACTTTACAACTTTACTTTATTGTACAGAACCACTGATTTTATTATATTATTATTTTTAAGTTGTTCCCATATTTAGATGGGGTTTAAAACTTTAACATCACAATCTGAGAAATATGAGTAATAAAAAAAAACTATTTATTTCAGACAGTGTCCATACATGTTAAAAAAGTTACATTGTTACTAAGATATAGTTAGTTAAGCGACTTAAAAAAAACTCTGTTAGCTATTTTCGGTTAAAATTCTTTATACATTTTAATTTCAATTCAATTTAATTTAATCTATTTAAATATTTTAATTGTATTCTAATGATATAACATTCTTTAATTCTAATTCATACATTACATAAAACTAAGTTTAATTATTTGCCACCCTCTGGGACACCGGGCAACCGCACTTGTGCTAGTGCCCAGTGCCGGCTTGTCGCTGAGTACGTTGAGGATGGTGTAATGAGTGACTAAATAAAGTGATTAATTGATCACATTAACTATATACTCAATTTAAATAATGATAAAAAATTATCCGGCAATTGTTTGTTTCGATGTTGTTTGCTGTATTTTATTCATTCAGACAATCATAGCATTACTCGGTATTATGTTTGGAAGTGCGGTAGAAGCTCTGGGGTCGTAGTCGTTATAGGTAGGAGTGAGTCGAGAGGAAGTCAAATCATCAGGTACCTAATTCTCGCTCTGTATTTTTCAAAATCTACGAGAGTATGAAAAAAATATACTAAATATTACGGTTATAAAATAATGTGTTCCTCCGTAGCCGGGAGCCGATTATGTGGCTTGGCCACATATTATAACTATGATGTAGAGCAGTCTGAAATTTGGCAAGTTTATCTTTGGTATTAAATTATGTGTGTCATTTTGTAGTACCTACACAGATAGATTAAAAATCTACTTCTGAGCCCCAAGGATCGTTTGACTTTCAATGAAAACAGATTAAACAATGTATCTAATGAACATAGTGTTTCCAGATTAGATTAAGCATACATTTAATTAAGGAGTCTCTTATTAACAATATCCAAATAACACGCTGTGATCATTAGATCGCTTGTTCATAGCATCAACACGCATAAAATTATATACTAACGGCAAGGACGCTTAGATGCATAGCAATTGCAAGATTGCAATAACGCCTTTGTAATTAAATTACTCAATTGCTTTGATTATAAGGAACTATAATTGTATTCTACCTAGTAATTATGCAGTTTTATGACTATCTATGAGAAGAATCGAATCCATGATGGTAGATTAGTCGTTTCATTATGTATTTGAAGTAAATGCAGAAATGAAAAATATAAGGAGAGTCTTGTGTCTTTTCTTAAAATAGTCATACTCGTATTGTAGCCAAAAACAAATTAAAAGAGACAAAATTTTATAAAAAAAATAAAACCGACTTCAAAACACTAAAAAGCTAAAAATAATATTATGTATGTAAATGTAATATGCAAGCTGATCAGTGTTTAAATGTTTTGGTTGCACCGACTCCAAAAGTAACTGATTACTGGTACCTACGTATTAATATTATTTTTAGCTTTTTAGTGTTTTGATGTCGGTTTTTTTTAAATAAAATTTATTTATTTCATCTATTTTTAGTGATAAATCCTAATCCTGCTGAAAACCGATTTCATCCCCTGTTTTTGAAGTATTAGCTATTTAATTAATAAAAATCACCAAAATCTGTTAACATTTTTCGAAGATATTGGGTAACATAGATACAAAAATCAAGAACCAAAACATTATTTGGGTACATTTTGTTATTTTCTTAAAAACTGCTTAATCTATTTCAATAAAATTTGTAGGGAACCACCCATGAAATATGATCAACCGAACAAAAAAATTATCATCAAAATCGATTCATAATTGGCGGAGTAATCGCGTAACATAAAAAAAACATACAGTCGAATTAAGATCATCCTCCTTTTTTGAAGTCGGTTGAAAATAAGAATACCGTTATTCAATTATTTATCAGAAAACAAATTTGAAAGTTAATAATAGGTAGTTGTACTTCAGGCCTTGTTGTGTTTTTTATGGTAAATCAGCCATTCTCATTATTATAAGCCTCTTTAGAATAAATTGGTGTAAGCTTTTTAAGCCCCCTTCACACAATAGAATCATGGGTTATCAGCAAACATTTTTTGCCTGCTACGTATCCATCTATCTTATCTGTAATCTGCCAATTGATCTTGGCTCTTACTTCTACGGTTTACATTCTAACAGAGCACCACAAGTCCGATTTGCCATTGGTGATGATTCTTAAGATTTGGTGGCTCAATTTTGGTGGCTTAGGTGGCAAAAAATGCACCACCAAATCCTAATTTGGTGTTTTGTGCTCGTCGTAGGTATTATTTTATAAGCCAAATGCTACAAAAGTATCTGCTAAGGCTGAAAAAGATCAGAATATGTTTGCATTTTAAATAAAATACTAGAATAATTATTTGGTTTCCAGTTATTTGGGTAAAAAAATAAACTACGGAATTAATTGATCATGTTTTCTATAATCTAACTCTTGCATCCTGACTGACACTATTACTACAATATTTTCAGTGACTTGCCATTCTAACCTTAACTTCTTAAGTTATCATCATTCATTTGAATGCCATTATTGTTTGGCTATTCTATTGTAAAAGTCGTAAGAACCTTCTAACCAGCCACTCTGGAAGTCATAGGCCTATGTTTAGTAGTAGACGTCCTATGTCTGAAATGATGATAAGGATTCTCATCACCACGACTGATACTTTGCTTTGTTCCGTCAATCACTTATTGGTATTCCGATCTCGTAAATAATAATGTCATTTTACGAATTTACTACTTAGTAACTGTAAAAGGACCGACTGTGTTTATTTAGGATAGTGTGATTGTCACTGGGAGAAAACTTGAATATTCATTATTTCGTGGTAAATTGGGTCTAGCTAGACAGCTTAAGTTTTGATTCTATCGCTTGATAAGAACTTGAAGTGTTATTATTTTACTAACAATGTTTTCCCTCTTCGTAAATTTAACTTTATTTAAAAAAACCTTTATCTATAAAAAAATGTTAAACTGTAACAGGTCCAATTTTGTACACTAAAGATATTTTATTTTGTAGGATAGGAAGCTTTATTGGTTCTGATGCTACAAATGGTTTTTGTCAGTCTATCTGTATCTTGGCTGCGTATCATTCTGAAACTACGGAATGAATTTAAATGAAACTTATCAAGATTTGAGTTCTCACTACGAAGTAGGACACTACATAATGTTTATCCTGAAATTCAGCAGGGTTTCTTTAGGAGAAGGGATGAAAATAAAATTATGTACTAAGTCGTTTTATTAAAGCGTAGTCCGATTTTATTTATTCTTTTTTTCTTAGAATGGTCGTACTTTCGGAGTTAAATATTGCCAAACCATAATGTCTCCCATCCCGGGCCGACAAACCCGCAGCAGGTATTTTAACATACA
The DNA here is from genome assembly GCA_963576865.1 of Anania hortulata. Taxonomy (NCBI): domain Eukaryota; kingdom Metazoa; phylum Arthropoda; class Insecta; order Lepidoptera; family Crambidae; genus Anania; species Anania hortulata. The sequence goes on from OY756400.1 coordinate 9,958,778, forward strand.
TAGCGCGACATACCCGCCATGGGCATGCACTTAAGTGTTTTTTTAACTTACTTAACTTACTAGCGAGCTTACAGGACATGAGTGGAGAAGGCGGATAGGCGCCTCCATTTTCGTTCCACCACCAAGCGAGAGGAGTTGAGATACAGTTACAGGAGTTTACAGGAGTTGAAATTCCAAGGACTCGCACAAAGCAGTTTTATCATTTATTGTGCGAACCGCGAAAGAACGCTATGAGTAACTGCCTTGTAATAATACATCCTGGGGGATTTTAAATCCAAAGTAGCTAAAAAGCCTGCATCAGACCACAGCGTTTGCTAATGAGAAATACCAAACATCCTGTAGCTACGCGAACTAAGTAAATCGCGGGCACAGGTAGTTTTAAAAAAAATTTAAAATGTTTCCTAATTGTCAACGTATTTTATTAAAAGTCTCATTTCAATCTGGTCTAGCTAGGCAGTTACCTTCGTACACTGACAGGCTTTCAAGGTTTAAGATGCTCAGTCTAAAAAACAGAAGATTGTTGTTGGATCACATGTTTTTGTTTAAGATTGTGATTGTGGGGTGGTCTGGACTGCCCATGGCTCTTGGAACAGCTTGATTTTAATATACCCTACAAAATCCCGAAACAAGGTAGATATGCTCCATTCATTACCAGGGGATCCAATAGCAGTCTCGGCCATTACTCTGTCATTAACAGGCTTCAACGACAGTATAATGAGTTACAGAAGAAATCAAGTGTAGATATATTTTCCAACACACTCCCCAAATTTAAAAAATTGGCTATAGAAGAACTAAGCATATAACTCTTATCTGTAAATCTTGGCTATTGTTTAACTAAAATTAAGTCCTAAAAAATATTATTAAATTTTTATTTTATAAGTAAGCTCTTGTTTTAGAAGTAAACTATAACTCACATTTGCAAGTCGTGGCAGCCTGTAACTGAATCTACACTTAGCTCATATTTTAAACCTGTTACTTGTTAATTGTATCATTGGTGTAAGATTTGTTGGTTGCTCCTATTAAATAAAAATAAAAAAAATAAAATGAAAGGAGTTGATTAATACGAAAGTACTCAAAACTATTTAAAATAGAATATAGCATTATACTAATACTTTCAGTACTAGGTTAGTTTATCTGAATTGTTTTCTTTGCGTTTCTGAACATTTGCGTTTTATTTCACTAAACTGCGAACTAGATAAGATGATACTAATATTTTTTTTACTGAAAACAATTGCTTCTTTAGTCCTAAACTAAAATGCTTTAATTTTTTTTACTCAAAACGGACGGCGAGTTTATTTGCAATTGAAACAGAATAGGACATGTGTAACTTTCCATATATATTCAGATAGAATACATTCGTACTCTCATTTTCCACCACGGTTGGCTTACAAATTGGCTCATTTATTCCAAGACTGGGTGAAGAGCAAGAGCAATTTTAAAATTATCGGTTTACAGAGACATAAATAACTTTTTATCATATTGCCTCATTAATGCGTTTAACGAAGCTGCGATAGGCGGCCACACGGGAATAATATAACACGGACATTGGATAATTTAACGTTTAAAATTTAACGTTTGTTGCCAGTTAAAAGGGAAGAAAACGGTTTATATTTTTTTACAACGCTTATTTATTTACGGTTATATTAGTGTAAAGATCACGAAATGCGTAAATAAGAGAGGGAGGAAGATTCTAAAACAGGTTTTTCTAGATAATACAAATTCAAGCTTATTACCGCCGAATACTGTTTGCGATTGTATAATAAATACAATCGCAAACAGTATTCGGCGTGTATAAGTATACACGCCGAATAAGAAAACTTAACAAGCACTGCTTAAACGCTACCAATCTTCATACGTAAACTGACTTCCCCAAGATAAACAAGAAGTGCACTTCACTCTGTGTTGATTTCAGACAGCTAGGAGTTGGCTACAAAAATGCTAAATTGAATCTGCATCACAAATCCTTCCGCTTACAACTGTCATTTTCCTACGCTAATTGCCTGCTTGATTTGCTTGGCTTTGAACTACAATACGAGCTTATTCAGAATGAAACGTCTCATTTGGCTTCTTATTATGCTTTGAAAACTGAGCTCCCACGGGTATAAGAAACTATACCCGTATAGGATCCCTAGTACTTCTTTCTCATAGAATGTGTAGAAACTAAAAATACGAACATCAGTTAAAATTAGAAGTCAACGCAATTAAAAGATAATAATAATATGGCCACGTTATATTGTTTGATACTAGTATACTTACTTATCGAAATTTGTGAGGAAAGTAGGTTGTTCTCGTTGACCTAGAATCTTGAAAATTGACAACGTGTATTGTTTCAGAGACCGAGTAAGGGAGAAGTTCTTAAATTTGAAACTACGAGTATATCACTTTTTTTAGATTGAAAATTGTTGTGCTAGTTATAACTGACTTTTTAATTAATTTTATAAAAAAAATAAAAACCGACTTCAAAAAACTAAAACGCTAAAAATACTATCTAACACTTAAGTTGGAGTCGATGCAAACGAAAACATAGAATCTCTCATCGACTGGCACCGACTCCAAAAGTAACTGATTAGGTACTTAAGTGTTAAGATTATTTTTAGCGTTTTAGTTTTTTGAAGTCGGTTTTAAAAAAAAAAAATTAACCTATTAATTTCATCTATTTTAGTTATAAATCCTAATCAAAACAAATCTTACGAGTGCAAACATAATTTAACTATTGAACACCGATTTCATTTCCATTTTTCCACCCTTAGGGGTGAAATTTATCCGGCATTTTTTTATTATTATAGTATCTTTGAAGTATAAGCTATTCTTTAAAAAAAGAATCATCAAAATAGGTCCACATTTGGCAAAGATATTAGGTAAGATAGATACTAAATTCAGTTGGCGTGGTATGGAGTTCATGCAATGTATGATGATTTTCTTATAGATCCCATCATCAGAATTTAACAAAATTTATATGAGACCATTCTAAAAGTATTACCTTTCAAACAAAAAAAATAATATCGAAATTTGTCAACGTAGTAACAAATGATCGCTGAATATACATAAAAAATTAAAAAAGCTTCCGACGAATTGAGAACCTCCTCCTTTTTTGAAGTCGGTTAAAAAGGGCGTTTAAATAAAATCGATCTTGGTCATATTTTTATGAAAACCTTGTGGTTAAAAAATAAGTAGTAAAAACTGGTCAAATTATGTGAGTCTGGCTTACACTATGAAATCAAAACTAATTAAATTAAAACGGACATATCGAACTCGCGATGTGCGAAATAAATAAATAATCAACCCGTAGAGTTAACCATATTTCTATTAAAATCGATTAGTTAACGTGTTTGTGCTGTGTATTAGAAGGTCCACAATTGTTTTTCATTCGATTTGCAATGAATCTTTTGTGAATTGAGTTGTTGTAAGCACGCCAGGCAAGGCATCTAGATTGAATCAAAGAACAGGCGAACAAAATAGCTAAATATCATATTATCAATTGTCCGAATTGTAATCTGCCCTAATAAATATGCGGCAAATAACAGATCGTTAATAATTGTTTTTTGCCTCCTGTTACAAGCTTCAATAATATGTGCGCTGTTACTCATCTAAAGGGTACAAAGTATACTTAACTTATTCCAAAAGTTTTTATTTTGTTTTATAAATGTTTAAAGCGAAAAGTAAACTTTTTTTAAAATTAAAATTTCGTGTGTTATAAATAATTTGTCAGTCAACTTTTAGGTAAGCATTATAGAGCTCAGTTTTTTGGACTAACTGAGTCGCATTTAACCTAAGCAATGTCTAAGTCGCAAAATCCAGCTTTATCCGTTTTACTGGAAAACATTGGGAAATCCTTTTGTTTTAAACATGGCATAATGTTTTACATTTGAATATTCGCCCACATTTTCCTTTGCCGTCAAAGTAAATGCAAAATTCTTCAGAACCATGCTAATAGCGGTCCGCAATATTTGGTTTATATGGGCGGTGAGAGCCTATGTACATAATACATTCCGTATTTATTTAGCCATTGCATAGTGGAATAAGAAAAGCATGACTTCTTTAAACAATTAACAATTTTTGTTATAATGTCCATAAATCATATCACTAAACTAATATTATTGCCATTATACACAACAATTTACAAAATTAAATACTCGTATCATAATATATTGCTCGTCTGTACGTTACAAGTTTTTTTTTTTTTTTTCAAATTTAGATAATGTACAAAAACTTAAAAAACAATAAGTACCAGGTTCTAGTCATCACAACTCTTCATCAATCTTGAGTATTAATTAGTCTAAAACAAAATCGTGAGGCGTAGATTAACCTGAGTGAATATGTAAATGATGTTATCAACTGTGTTAATGCTGTCTTTAAATGTGCCATTTTGCGAGACTTGATTATTGGTGTAAGGATAGATAATGCCTATATTGTTATTCAAATGACAATATTGTATTGTATTGTATATTTTACAAATGAAAGTAAAATATTAATGTTTATTGATTGTTTTAGTTATCTGATTTATATTATTTAACGAGCTAAGCCATGGCCAAAGAAAATTAATAAGATATCTTTGGCCATGGCCGTATTCGTTAGACTATGACTACCGGATGAATATTCAGGACCGGACTCCTGAGGTCGCTGAAGAGGTTAGACACACCTGCTATGTTGCGGATTAATTTCAATAGAGGAAGCATAAAATTTCATGTACTTAACTCAGATTTGGGCACCCGTTCTGTAAGTCTCGGGAGCCCCAATATAAATTAAATTGTGATTACCATCCCTGGATAAGGATTTACCTTTGAATAACTGCTACTGCAATACTTTGTTCATTTGTACATTTACACGAATAATTAAAGCAAACGCCCAAATTAAAGCAAATAAAATTATAATTTGTTTAATAAGTAGGTTTTGAGGATGCGTACTATAAATATAGAGTACCTAACTCTGGTATTACCGTAATATGTTGCATAAGATTAACTAAATGAATTTGAGCACAGCCAAATCTTAGTAATTAAAGTTATTATTTATAAAATAAATAGGTTTTGAGAATGCGTAAGTGTAACTTAAAGGCGAAACGAAACCCTTATAGGATCACTTCGTTGTCCGTCTGTCTATCTGTCTGTCAAGACCCTCGTCAGAAATGCGTGGAGATATCAAGTTGGAATTAATATCATCATCATCATCATCATTTCAGCCATAGGACGTCCACTGCTGAACATAGGCATCCCCTAATTAATATCAAATACTATAATTTGCAATTCCTTGCAGCTGTGAAAACATCTAACTTCTGAGTCAACGCAAACAAAAGAAAACGTGGACACTTTTGTGTCTTGTGTCAGACACATGCTACCTATAGTACCTACTTATAGTTGACCTTGTGCCGTGTCGTGGGCGTGGCCCACGCCCACGCAGCCGTAAAGAATATACTTTCCCACCGCCAATAGGAGTCGTGTCGTAAGAAGCGACTAATTCCTGTAGCAGGAGACGGGCAGCAGCGTCTGCGCTCGCCAACCCGCCTGCCAAGCGTGGCGAGTATTTCATTGGCAGGCCTCCCCCAATTTCATTGGGGGAGGCCTGTGTTCAGCAGTGGACGTCCTATCGCTGAAATGATGAATGATGATAGTTAACCTAAAATCATGAAATTTGGCAAGAAGCAATGTCTTGTCAAAGAAAAAAGTCAGAAAACCGTGCAGTTCCGTCACAAAAAATATATGTTTTTTGAACAGACTAAAAAGGGTTAAAAATCTTCGCTGACTCGCGTTAGGCCGGTTTATGTAATTCATAGTAGACGAATATAATATCATTAATTAAAACGTTTTATTTAGCTTACCGTGTTTGTGTCTTGTCTCGGTTGAATCTAGTATTTAAATTTGTTTTATTATTGAGGTCGACCCTGTCAAAGTATGTGACATTTAAACGTATACAATTAAACGTATCTGTAGCGACCATAGATTTGTAAGCGTAGCGTATTCTAAGTCTATGGTAGCGACTTAGTAATATTACCAGAACACTGACCTAAAATTTCTTTCAAGATTTACGTTTCACAAACCAACTACAATGTCAAGTATTTAACCAAACCTTTTAGTAGAGGTTAGGCATGAGTTCTAAGTAAAAGGAATCGATAGTTATCCGTACTATCTATTCCGAAATTTGCAGAAGCTTTTTGCCTCAAAACCGTCCCTAAATTCCTTAATGGGTTGCGGTGGCCGCCGAAGACATCCCTTCCACAATATTTGAGTTATTTCACTACCCATATATCAGACTATAGAGATTGTAGGTACCATGCCTATCTGCACATATGACAATATTTATAAGAAAAAAAATTCAGATAAAAATTTCGTTCACTTCACTCCTCGGTCCCGACAGGCTGCAGTGACGGCTCAAAATAAAAAAAACAATATGAATATGACTTTCATATCAAATGTTACTAAAGTTCATTTTTATTTTGATAATTTTTTGTGCCAAATTTATTTTATTATAATTATTTATTTGATTGTTTATTCTCTTTAAATCGTAATATATCTACCTAACGATAAAAAAAATATTTCTTTCAAGGTTATAAATATATTCAGGCTAATCTTGTGCCAATACCTTATGTTACATTATATTTATACAAGTATTTGGTTTCTTGTCCATTGAATTTGAATAAGTTCAAATATTTAGAAAACACTTATTTCAGAATTTGAGAAATCACATTCACATCTTGTTATTTATGAAATCAAATACCTCCCTCCTCAGGGACACAAATAAGGCGAAATTTTCGCAGAGCAAGTAGTTAAAATGCAGAAGGGTCCCTAATAATAAATCGACGGGTGACCTAGTGACCCTGGTGTAAGGAATTTCCCTTCATAGTAAAATAGACGTGACGGACGAGGAAAACATTCATCGCAAGATTATTAAGAGGACTGTTTTAATTAAAAAGGCAGTTCCTAATACTCACACAATTTAACGAAGCTATTTATTTTAAACTTTTTAATGCAGACACTTTGTTAGGTTTTTAAATTTAAGTTGATTTATGTGCAATAGATTTTTTAATTAGCGTAAAATATTTTAATTTAGCACTTATTACATTGAAAGTACCTACCGATTAAATATTTCAAATCGAATACATTTATTAAACTTATCGTTTTACCATAAATTACCGGTATTTTGGCAAACTAGTTTGGGAATTTATTCACGTTTACAAAGAGAGATACTGACTTAGTCTTTTGGTACAAACATTTGTACAACGTCTTAATCGGATAGGTAATATTATTGCAGTTGCAAAATTTACACACAAAAAATGAAAACCGACTTCAAAAAACTAAAACGCTACAAATAATCTTAACAATTAAGTACCTAATCAGTGATTTTTGGAATCGGTGCCAGTCTATGAGAGATTCTATGTTTTTTTAATTAACTTATTTCATCTATTTTAGTGATACTTCCTAATCAAAACAAATCTTACGAGTGCAAACATAATTTAACTGCTGAACAACCATTTCATTTCCTATTTTTCCACCCTTAGGGGTGAAATTTTTTCCGCAAATTTTTATTATAGTATTTTTAAAATATAAGCTTTTTAAAATTTACTAAAAAAAGATTCATCAAAATTGGTTCACATTTGGCAAAGATATAAGGTAAGATAGATACTAAAATCAGTTGGCGTGGTATGGAGTTTATGCAATGTTTGATGATTTTCTTATAGATCCCATCATCAGAATTTAACCAAATTTATATGGAACTATTCTGAAAGTATTTCTTACCTTTCAAACAAAAAAAAATATTATCAAAATCGGTCAACGTAGTAACGAATGATCGCTGAACATGCATAAAAAATAAAAGGTTCCGACGAATTGAGAACCTCCTCCTCTTTTGAAGTCGGTTAAAAATACAACTCAAACCTATGCGGTAGGCCCATGAGATTCATTTGTAAAGAATAGCCGAGAATCGTGGCTTACACTTGGCTAAAAGTAACAAAAACAAAACAAATGATACCAGAATTTGAGGTACCCTAACATCGCTCACATTTCATAAAACTCTCTTTGTACCTGAATTTTTTCTTTGAACCGCAGTGACAAACGAGAAAAACTATTTCCACAAACTACTTTGTCTCGCCTCCACGATTCTAAGATTATTATGCAAGTTTTACATATTTGCGGGATAAGAGTTTTCCCCTCTGGCGGTTAGGCAGGAATTTGTACGTTATCCTTATGCGTAGAATATTATGCGAGGTATTTCGAGGAATACAGTTTCATGAGGTAAAAGGATTCAGCTTGATACAGGGGTTATAAGAGTAGCAATACCACGTTGTTTCACTTATCATACTCAAACAACAAAATTGTTTCTTGCTATTTGATATCGAATAACGCTCGCGTATGTTTTGATTTGTAATGGCCGAAAACATTTTTCAATTTTCCCAATTAACAGCAAGATGTGTCCCTTTTTGTCCCTTCAACTATGAAATTATGTGGATCCGTAGCAATGTCTTGACCGAAAAGCAAATTATTCAATCACACATTGCTTCACCATAATTAGCAGTTCGGTCTCACAAAGTTAGGCAGTTACATTATAATTATGGACCCAAAGAGGCACAACAAATGTGGACAGAACAACAAGTGACAATTATGTAACCTCCAAAGTAAAATCTCATCTGCGGTCTTCACTTTTTATGTTTTTTTTTTTCAAAACAGGTAATCATTCTTTAATAGAAATATCTGCCATCGTGTGTTTCACACAGAAAGACAGATGCTCACTTCAAAAGGTCGACCCCGATCAGCTAAAGTACCCCATACATTAATAATCGGAACAAGGCAATATCCAAGCGCTATTGACTTTATAGAATCAAACACGCCCGTTGCGTGTAATGCCTCCTCAAGGGGTCACTTTGCAATAATTTAGTCCGGCCCGCATGGCGGTGGGCGTAGTTAGGAACTTATTAAACTTGGAAACTTGAAAAACATGTTAGTAGTCCGAATAAACCACACAACGAAACGAACTCATGAGGTTGATTCAGGAGGCAATCCAAGAAATGAGTGGAACTGTAGAAAGAGATGGGTGTATGTGGAGTGTGGTCACTAAAGTGAAGACGAGAGGGAGGGTAGTACAGAAGGATGTAGCAAGTCTTGTTGGTTAGTCATCAAGATTTTCGATAGGATAGTGTAGGCTGGCGGTTTATAGTTATTATTGTTATTTACTAGTGAGTGTACTAGTTGATTGCCTAATTGATGGTCTTATCGGCAAACTCTTTGGTAGATCTTAGTCAGTTATCGACCGACAACCTCGCAGCTCTACTCTCCGACCCGCTCTTTTTTGCCTCGCTCCGTTCTTACCTTGTTTGTTGCTGCTTCCGTTTATGTATCTTAATTTTTTCACTCCATTCCGCTTGAACTTTTTCTAATGCTGTCAATGACGATACTTGTATTATAAATAAATCTAATCCCTGGGGAATGCCTACTCAAAAAAATTGTAACGATTCTAAGATGCCCTAAGGAACTAAACTTTAGGAATGATTTTATAATATGTTTTATGAACACATTAAAAATAGATAGCTATTACAACAAAAATACCTTCTAGGTTTCTGTACCCAAAGAGATAAACGGAAGACGGAAGCCTTATTGCTGTCAATCGGTTGTTAGTTCATCAGTCTGTATGAAATATTTTCTGCACATCATAAAGAGTAAATAAAGTACTATCATAAATAGTACTTTATTTACTCTTTATGATGTGCAATGGAGAGTCCATCTATCTGTTCAATTACCAACGGTTAGTAGGTTACGCGCACCATTAAGATTGTATTAGTAATTAGGCCCTGAGAGAACTGATTGTTGTTATGTTTTTGTCGTAACAGTTGTACCATTCTAAATTTTTTGTTTCTCTGTACTGTTTTATTGTGTGGTGTGCAATAAAGAGTATCTATCTATCTATCTATCTATCTGTAGTAACTTATGTTCCCAAACTCTTTAAATCATAAGCTTAACAATTTTAGAAATCAAAACTATTTACCAATGGCCAAGAACAGTCACAATTCAAAATGTTAATATGATAAACAGCATATACATACCATATTTTAGAGAACTCATTCAGTCGTCACTTCCTTCAGTTTATGTTGAATCTTTATGCCACTTTCAACACATACTCGACCATCTTTATCCCTGGAAATCTATAGAGCTAGTGGTCCATTTGCAGCCCTTACGCCGCCTCTGTCGGCCCAGTTTGTTTACTAGGCCCCAGGGAGGCTTCTTTACGACCGCTTCCTACAAACGCATAATTGATAATGAAGGAGGAAGATCTCACTCTCACTTATGAACTGTCCGTCGGTTTATTTAGTAGGATTAGTTTTATTTTATCCGTGTGTTTAACGGGTCGTTATTGGGTTAGTGAGATTTGGGGCACTCGAGGGGCATTAACGAAGGATAACGCGAATCTTTCTGTTGAGTTTCGATAAGCAGGTTGTTGTAAGGATTTCATAATAATTATGAATAAGTATTATTCACAAAATGTTTGAGAAATGTTTAAGTGATTTTGTAAAATTATAATACAATATGTTAAGTAACGATAGGCGTTACCGTTATCCCGGAATACTATATTAGCGTCTATACATACAAAAAAAACACCTATAAAAATAATAATGTTTTAAATTTTAAAAACAGGTATCGTGAAAAATAATTAACATCCGACCCACCTCTCACTAAGCGAATGAAACAGAAAAACAACGTTTTTGGATTTCAATTTTTATGCAAATTTTTGTACATTGATTTTTTTTTTCAATAAAGTAATGATGTAGATGAACGGGCTTAAGAAAACACACTTTTTTATTTTCATACTGTATATAATATCACGAAGAGTACAATCGTACATATAATATAATAAATATTGTGGTACATCAATGTAATACTAATATAATAATTTTATCAGTATTCTACGAATTACGCTAATATCAATTACGTCTATTCTAGGCGTAGAATTTCTCTGTAAAACCCATATTTTATCATACATATCCGTAGTACGTCCATCTTCGACGCTCACATAAAATATTCATTCGTAAAGCTAGAAACCTGTGCGGTGGTGGAACCCAAAGAAATGCGGTCGTGCGGTGCAACGGTGTAAATTGCATCTGATACGTTACCGCACCTCGGATGGAAATATTGGATTGGCACCCCGCACTGAATATCAACTCTTGGAAATGTCAGCCGGTATTTTTATTTGGCATTTAATGGCGTGTCGTGGAAATGTGTTGTGATTTTAGCGTAAGTTACATACATTTACAGTTAGATACATTTCATTTTCTATGTAGGGTTAGCAGCAAAATATTATAAAATACTAGCTGTTGCCCGCGACTTCGTCTGCGTGCTCTTTAGGGGTATGAAAAATAGATGTTGGCCGATTCTCAGACCTATTCAATATGCTCACAAAATTTCATAAGAATCGGTCAAGCCGTTTCGGAGGAGTACGGGAACGAACATTGTGACACGAGAATTTTATTTAAAAGATTAACTTGCGCTACATAACACACCTTTTATGGTCTTGAAGTAATAAATTAACATATTTGTATTACGAGGTATCCGACAATGTCAGTGGAGTCTCACAACACACCCAGACCCGATTCAATTAAGAGAATATTGTTTTTTGAATTGACCCCAACCGGGTATCGAACCAAAGATCCTTCGCTTCAAGCCAAATTATCGCGCAAATATACTAATAGGGTCGTCAAAGATCATGTTTATTTTTTAAAGATCAAATTATATGAATTATTATTAAAAACTTTTATTCAAATGTATGTCAAAATCACTAAAAACTTGCACATTATAGGTCCAAAATGATCATCTTCTACGATAATAAACATTGTTTTATATTTTGACCTTGATGTTGCTTTGGAAAAGTTGTTTAGTTTTATCAACCAAATCATGAAATATGTTTGGCTATGTATCTTGAACTTCTTATTGAAAACAAAGTCGTTATACTATTTATTTCCCACGCAAGATAGTAACTTTGTGTATAGGTAACTCGAAAATGAATTCAAAATCTAACAAGAAATTAATTAAAGCCGAAACCATCTTGAAATCTCTGAACATTAGCTAAGTCTAAGTTAGCCAGGCTGCGTCGAGCTGCATTCTTGCGGCTTCTTGTCTGGAGTCGGGATGTTGCGACTTCCCTTGAGATCATAGCATTATGGAGCTATCTCTGAGCATCTTGTAGTTGTATTCATCGCATGAGCTGCCACAAGATATGGCATTTATTTAAAAAAACTCCGAATTAATTTAATAAATGAAACACCTACATAAACATTTTAAGTGTGTTTTCCATTAAATTTCGGTATGATTTAAATAGATTGGCAGACACAACTGTTATGTTATATTTATGATCACCAGACTAACACAAATAAATAAATATTGGACAACATCACATAAATTGCTCAGATCTTTTTTTCATCAATCATACCTTTTCCAAAATCAAAGTTTATAATTTGGTGACTAGATAACGACCTATCATACTGTCCTTTTTCATTATATTTAAAAAGTAAGGTAATAATTTTTAAAGTGTGATGGAAACTATTTTCCCACTGCCCGTTTAAGGCTTAAGCCCTTAATGACATCTATAATCAGGCACGAAATGCTTACACTCATTAAATACACACTTGCACCTGGATTGTAACCAACGCCCGCCGGATTTGTAGTCCTGAGCACGAACCATTAGTCCAGGCGGCTGTCTAATCTTAATCTAGCTTGGATTATCAAGCTATAGACGTGGTAAAAATATAAAGATCCTCACGTCTCAGCGTGATCCCTCGTAATTCCTCTGATTACGTGTGGCCGATAACAATTAGCGAGTTGTTGGATGATGGCCTAAGTCAACAGGGCTCTTGGATCGTGAGATTGTTTCAGGACCAACATTCATAAATGCTTACTTTGCCCGCGGTAATTTATGTCAAATATGTGGTAAATGGTAATGGCTATTAATAAGGGTCTTATCTTGGATGACAAAGTTTGTGATTGCAAGTTTATCTTTCATTAAAAATAACACTTTACAACCCTACGATAATTCAGAATATTACGTTCTAACGTGAATTCATTTAAATAACACTGTTTCATAAATCTCAATGACAATATTTATTACTGTAACAATAGTTTTTTGATTTTTGTATATAATAGAATGATAATAAAAATTATTATCACGGAATTATTTTATTACGAAACTAATTTCATTTAATATATTTCCTTCTAAATTTAAATTAGCTATCTCAACTATAAAAGTATACCTATCTGGTATGTACCCAAACCACTTACATTATTTAATGGGGGAGGCCTATGTTCAGCAGTGGACGTCCTATGGCTGAAATGATGATGACGATGAATGGAAATTGGTTTATAAAATCGCTTTATAATTATTAATGGTTTTTTGACATTTTCCAAAATAAAAACGACTTGCTGCATCAAATATATTTTTTAAGATTACAAATAGAAATAGAAATAATATTAAATAAATTATAGTGCTACTCGTAATATTGAAAACTAAATTGATTTCAAGTAAAAAATAACCGTAATACAGTAATAAAAAATTGAGATATACTTGTCTCTTTCTAAAACAACTTTTACAATTGAAAATGTATGGGGGACGTGTACCATGACGTCACGGTACATGTCGGATATCCTTGTCTAGCACGCGACTTTAATTGGTTGTAAGTCAGGTAGTTATAATTTTTTTCGAAAATTCTATAAGTTTTATTAATTTTAAATAAGTAGGTATTATTTATTTTAAGACTAAAATATACACATATTCCCTATTGCTAATCTTTTTCTAAATAATTGTCCCGAATCGGAATCAAAACCCGAGAACCCTTTGCGACTGATGCAAATCAACGCGATATTTCAATCGAGTTGTTTGAGAGTAAAAATTTCGTATTCTGCACTCTGGTGTTGAGTCCTTTCAGCTAAAAGCCAGTTTTAAAATTGATGTTGGGGCTCGGCCTGTAAATAGATTTTTAATAAACTCAGACCTTTTGTCGAGATCTCATTGTAAATTCAATATTTGTCGCGAAGGTTCGAATTGAATGCCTTACCTTTCTTTCGTAGAGCATTGTTGTTAAACGAACAATAAAGATATCTTCGCGAACCGTCCTCATCTCTTACAATAGTTCTTCAAAAGAGCAAGAGGAAATTTTAAGTGGTAATAATGGTCTAGGCTAGGATTAAAAGATAAGGTTAAATCGCTCTAGAAATGTTTCAAAGTCAATTAAAGAGGTTTTCATACTAAGTGCACTTCTTATGGATTTCATTATGGATCCTGTTCACTTTTGTGATGTATTAAATATAATAAAATTCATATTATACGAGTATTACATATTTTACGTAAAATAAAATTTTAATAGAAAGAAAGAAAGAAAGAAAAGACATTTATTATCCATTGGACAAATTGGCTTACCATGAGAACTAAACAATTTATAGACATTTTTTTTTCATCAATTAGGAATAAATTGTTGTACAGTCAGCGGCAGGTCAACCTACCCAAAAAGTTAAAGGTCATTGAATCGATTTCCAACTTTATATCCGAGATGTAGAGATCAATATCAATTTTAAAAAAATCCTTTTTTTTGTAGGTTGACGTGCTGTTGTCTGTACTTTATTTACGATTTATAGGTTCATCATCATCATCATTTCAGCCATAGGACTTCCACTGCTGAACATAGGCCTCCCCCAGTGACTTCCGGATTGTACGGTTGGAAGCGGCCCGCATCCAGCGGCTTCCTGCAACCTTTAACAGGTCGTCTGTCCACCTTGTAGGTGGACATCCTACGCTGCGCTTGCCGGTACGTTGTTTCAATTCCAGAACCTTCCTGCCCCATCGGCCGTCAGTTCTACGTGCTATGTGCCCCGCCCACTGCCACTTCAGCTTGCTAATCCGTTGGGCTATGGGCTATGTCAGCGATTTTTGTTCGTTTACGAATCTCCTCATTCCTGATTCGATCTCGCAAAGAAACACCGAGTATACCTCTTTATAGGTTATTGATAAATAAAATAAAATAAGGATTTATTTCAGAAAAAACAGTCCACCGTGTAAGTAACTACATATTAATTAATAAATGTCAAGGTACCTTCTAGTCATTTAAGTGTTATTTGGAATTTGGGTAGCATGTATTTCAGAATTAAGAATCTGTAAGTATTAATTCTATGATTATATTTTCTAAAGAGACAGTTATACAAAAGGACGGACCCATTTACCCCATTATATCAAGTCTCGATACTGCAAACTCAAAGCAGTCGCCAGTACAATTTCTGCTAAGTTTATTGAATGAACCAGAAATAGAACATTCACTGTTGAATAAACTTCATGGTTTTTATACAAAACACTTCGAAACAGGTTAGCACGTAGATGAAACAACGGAATGAATTATTTCAGAACAGGCATTTAGACGATAACGGTTATTCAAGAGTAAAATAGATAAAACGTGCCGAAAACTACTTAAACTAGAAACTTGATTAATATTGTTTTGTGAATTTATTTCGATTTTTAAAGGAAAAAGACTTCGAACTTTTTTGTATGGAGCCTGCCATACATGAAGTTGCAAGTAACCATAAATAACGTTATTTTTGTGTACACCTATGAAACATACTTTAATCGAACGAAAAAATTATTACAAACAATAAATACTCTTTGAAAAAATGTCGTAAATGATATACTTTGTTCATAATTTCAATTTAATTATGTAAATAAAAATAAATATTACATATTTACCCTGAAATTTTAACAAAATAAATAATATACGACATTTTGTCAAAGATTATTAGTTGTTTGTAATTAGTTTCTCTGTCGATTAACGTATTTTTCATATGGGTACACCAAAATAACGTTATTTAAGGTTACTTGCAACTTGAAGTATGCCAATTAGCTTCGATTCCTTTTGTGTTAATTTGAAAAGTAAGTTCCGGTAAAGGTTTTTGTTATGGGATATTTCGAACTGTTTTTTTTTACATTTGCGAGAGGAAGTCACTAACAATACAATATGTTTGGTGGGACAAAGGTCTTAAACTTCATAGTCAAATAACTATTATGTTTGTGGTACTACTAGTTCTTACATAACTTCTCAAAAGACACAATAAGTCCTAAGCGCTCAGTTTTAGTGTTCACATACATACTTTGGAAGGTCTGCCAAAAAGTTTATACTGAATTACGAGGAATTAATTAATTGAACTCCGTTCGAAAGTTTATTGAAACGGACTACGGTATTCATACCTTTTAGACACACGGACAAATTTCAGTAAAACGGCGCACATATTCTTATTCTTCTTTTTTCTGTTAAATAGTTTCATTAAAGTGCTAATGGTGTATTTTCTTTAGATTTCAATGGAGAGTAGATCATCGTATACATTTCATCTCTAAAGCCACTGCTTTAAATCCACTGATTTAAAGTAAAACTTTTTCATGAAATAGAACAATATTTTCAGGTTCTAATGGAGTAATAACAGACTTTTTTTCTTGAATCTTTGGGCGCACGCTTGTTTTATCTTTTATAAACTTAGATGCTTTTTCCCGGGACTGCCAGACTTTAATGTGTGAAATGAAACCACAGTATGAATATATATAGAACGTAAGATGTATGAAAGAGAAGTAAGCGAGTGGAGAGACAAATGCGGATTTGAATGTGGCGGCTGGTCAGATGTTCTAGGTGCGTGCTGCTGAAAATCTGAATAAACCAAGTCATTGTTAAAAACCTAGCATATCCTTGATCCTTAAAAAATTGTCTTCCATCAGGTTTGTTTTAAAAACTTAGGGGATGGCTTTTGCCTAGAAGTGGGGTCAATAAAACAAATTATGATAATGATGCATTTTTTAATTACACACAGATGTTTGTCAAAACGCTTTGACACGACATTAGTTTATTTTATCACTTAATTTCTAACTTATTTTAACAAAGCGTCGATAGAAATAGTAGTGGCGTTAGTTTTGAAGCTTTGTGTCCTGAATTTCCCTCGGGCAAGCCCGATTTAGCGACTGCCCTCTTATACGAAATACCAATATTGACGGGACCACTTCTCCACTCCTAACAAATGTAACAACTTTTATTTTTATTATTCTCAGTTGCAAGATATTAAAAATATATTAGCAATGTTTTACAAATCTGTCTGTAAGTAGAAATTTTCTATTTATCTATATAAATAAAAATGAATCTCTATTTCATTTGGTCATCGCATCACGCGTGAACGGATGGAACAATTGCGCTAATTCTTTTTTTGTTGGGTTAATTATTGTCAGGAGAAGGTTCTTTTGGAATAAAAAAATAAGTAAGTTGCGCAGAAAATAATTTATGAATATACTTAAGACCATGTGTACAAAGTGGCGGGCAACTGCAGCACACCAATAATAATTGTAATAGGCTTGAGATATGAGGTATCAGACATTTTCAGGTGCTTATTATCCGAGCTGATCGGGACAAACTCGTTTTTTTTTAAATTGACTTGAAATCGGAAGTTGAATCAGAAAACTACGTATCGTAAAGATTTTAAATTTTTATTTTGAATAATTAATAATATATATACTTATATTAGGTGCCGTCTAAATCTTGTTCCACCTTAAGGTAGACAATTTAAAAGTCTAATAAGCACCTGTATTATTTATGTTGCCTTCTAAAGAGACAGCTGATCCCGGAGGATACACCTACTAGGGTTTGAATTTAGTGAGAAATTAATGTCTGGAAATTTAATTTAAGAGATGTGTTGTGGAATTGTCTATGTAGGTATTCAGGATATTTTTGACATTAATTTAGTTTGGTATTTAACGGTAAGTATTACTTATTACGTATCGGTGTAGCTTCAAGGTAAAGGTGCCCAAGATAGTAGCAAATAAATTATGAGAAGTATTTCAAATTCTGTAAATAAAAGAGTTAAGGCCACTCTGTAATCGATACTAAATCCAAAACTGTTTTTATCCGGTAATTCAGCACAGTTTCTTTGGGAGAAGGGATAAAAGTCAAAACGTCGTTTTGTCGCGTACCTATGCTCAAAATCATGATCGGCTAAGTGACTGAAAAACCGTCAAAATAGCGATTGGTCCACATCGCGTGCGGTTAAATTCACATGATTTTCTAATCGCGAATGGTCAAGTTAACTTACATTCAGGATAAAGATGCAGTCAGCCGAATATTAAAAAATGTGTTTACTATTTTTATAATGTAATTGCCATGGAATAATAGATTATCGAGATTTATTAGAGTTAAAGGGCTATTCATTAAGTAAATAAATGCACAATTAATTTATAATTCTACATTGTTTTACAGCTGTTCATGTCGAAACATTAAAAAACTTTAATACGCTTTCCTGTAAAATTTACAATTCTGTAATTAGTGTAGCCTTGAACTAAGGTATCGATATTTTGCCTGAGGTTTCGTCTATTTTAAGACAAGACTTGATGTACTTTGTTCGTTTACTTAATGATATTCCTCCTTCGGAGGTTACTTTGAGAATCGCTGTAGGTACTGGGGCATCTTTGATAGTTGAGATGAGGCGTTATAATTTACCCTACGTAAATAAACTAAAGACCACACTGCGGGCAACAGCTAGTTTAAATTAAATGTAACAAACATACAATCTACGAATACTAATTATGATTCTAACAACAAAACATAAAATTTATTGCAAAAGTCTCTGTACTAACGTAGTACTTATAAATTTATTGGTGTAAATAGACAATAAAATTACAACAAGTATAGTAGCAAGTTTCAGATTATTCTCTAACAGCTTTATCTCGCTCTTTTGTATCGACAACCTTTAGTAAACGTTCCTCGGAACTCAATCCAAGTGCTGAGTTTAGTTGCTGTTTGACTTCCCTACCTGATGTAAATACGGGGTTTTGACACAGAAAGCCTTTCTGAATTAGATTTAAGGCGAAACTTGGGTTCGTTGTGAAGTTAGCCGAACGAACTTCTTTTAAACTTGCCGGAATTTTAAGTACTTGCCACAGGAAGTTTCTTAGCTCTGACTGATTTAAACCGAACCGTTTCAATTTTTACCTGGGAAAGAAGATGGATAGGATCGTTTTTATAAATACAATCAAGAAGATTGTAAGTATCTCTTGCCCTTATAGCACTGGCGATGATGATGACTATAGTCACCACTTGACTATAGTCATGGCAATTTTCAATCCAGCACTTAAGGGAAGGTCGAGTATTAAAAGTGCCGGCGGTATGTTGTTACGATACGAATACTTCGCGAAGAAAAGCGATAACAATTAGTGTTAACTCGATTAGTCGCAAAACGTCATTTAAGCCTTTGAATGTCACGAAACTAGACACAGAAGAAAATCTGTTGACCGGTGAACAGGACCGTTTTGTTAATGATAATAATTATTTCAGCTATAGAACGTCCACTTATGAATTTTATTGGCTAATTGGCTTCCCCAATGACTTCTAGATGGGCTGGAAGCGTAACTAGTTAATATTTTTTATATCATTATTTTTTAACAAAATAATCGTTAATTTTGTTACTGGTACCACAATCGTACTACTGTTTGTTTAACATTGAGTTATTGCAGCAGTATTTGTCACAATTGCTCTCGGAACTACTCACCTCAACGACAACACAAATTTTAAAAAAATATTCTGATACTCCTGATTTTTTTAACATACATCAAATATTACTTAGTTGCTATTGACTTTTACGTAGGCGGCTAATTGTATTATTATAAATCCAAAAAAAATAATTATCTGTACAGTCAGAAAACACGAATCCGCGTTAATATATCAGTGTCAATTCTTTATTCTAGTCAGTGACCTACTCATTTGTCCTAACCCTCTTCAAATAGAAAACTCCTGTCAGATGCTTGACTGAATATGATTAGATTTATGAAAAATAGATTAAGGATATACGATTATGTACGTAAATTTAAACTAAGTCATGTTTAGCTTTTTTTAGTTTGAACTATTGATTCGACAATAAATGCAATTATAATTTAAAACCAATTAATAAAATGTTCATTTAGATGAGAGAGGCCCCTGATAAAAAGTTAATTACTTCAAACAATGACAACATTTAAATTTTGTTTTTAGCAATTACATGCTTTGTTATATCTATAATAATATAACACTTGAAAAAAAAACGACTGCCTCCACCACCTGAGGCAGTCGATTTTTTTCAAGTGTTATATTATCATATGACAACATTATTAATAAATAAAAATCGAATGCATATAATATTGTTAAATCAAGTTTATTCAAAACAATAAAAACGCGCCTATCTTTGGTCTAAAAGAGCTTAAAATCCAGACCTTCCTCCTTGACATCCACAATATGATTCTTGAACGCCATTTATAACAGTTTTCATGTGAAAATAGCTTTAAACTAACATACGATTGTACTCAAATGTAATTTAATTAAAGAGAACATAATCTATGCGAATTAAGCAGTGGTTGTTAACTTAACGACTTGAATGGATTAGTAATGTTCTTAATGGCCACAATGTAAGTTAGCTAACAGTCTGTAACGTGTGTTTTGATATGTAACTTATTCAATCGTTACTTATTTACGTTAGTCCTCAAGAATGGGTAGACCGATATAGTTGTTTGTTTTTTTTTGTATTCGTAATTGTGAGGATAAGATTTGAATAAAAAGAAAAATTAAAAAAGTTTTCTAGAAAATCCTCAAACACCGGCCAAACACGGCCGTCTACTTCCCAATAGATTGCGCTGAAGCGCAACAATGTAGAAATGATTTATTAAGGCAAACTCTTACATAACCTACTCCCTACGCACGAAAGACGGCGTTAAAAACAAATTTATTTGTGAATTATTAGATTTTTTGATTTGTTTAAAAAAATCCGCATACACAAAAAAACACAAAAAACAAAAGGACACTAAAAACTAGGAAGACCAGTTGAATGAAGTGAATTTCCGTGGTCCGACATCATTTCAACAACTGAGAACCGTTAATAGACATCTGCTTGCGACACCGTGAGGCATGTCAACTCTTCCATTGTTGCTCGAGAACGATTCACATTAGGACAACACGCTCAAAGAGTCTGTAATATTTTGAACATTATTTGCGATTAGCCCATCCACATGTTTTCCTTTGAATTCAAACAATTTGTAGATTAAATATAAGAATGAGTCTGAGGATGTTTTGCAACGTACGCGTCGCCAAATAAATTCATTTTTGCAAATGACTAAAGTAAGTAGATAGTAAGTTCTTTGAGAAATCAGAAACAACGACCAACCAAAACCAAGGCCCAAGACAACACAAAAAATTCGTTTTCTACATTGACGCGATCGAGAGTCAAAGCCGGGACCACACCGGGATGTTCGCTATTTATAACGTTAAAATTTTGGAAAACGACTTTGAAAATATTATCGTCGACGCGATCAGCTATTTGTATAGCTTGCGGCCATAGTTGACACTCGTTTTGTATCGATCGTATGAGAATGAGCTTACCTATGTAGTGATGCACTCAACTAGATTATGTTAGTATAGAGTTAGGACATCATACCATTTTTGTCAATGTTATATAAACTAACAGCTATACAATGATGGTAAATACCGTGTTAGTGGATAGTTTAAGAATTCGGGATTAAATACGCTAATCTTGAGAAGCACATGTAAATTGTAGGTCTTAAAATTCTGTGTTATCTCAACAAAAGAAGTACCTAACTAAAGACTTACTTAGACAATAAGCGCTTGCACAATTAAGTAGGAAGCTAAGCGGTAATACCCAATAATATCCCGGCGGAATGCGACACACGGGCACTTGGCACAACCGTTAGAGATTATCAGCGTGTTTAGATGAGACGATATGACGGCGACTCGACCACATTAAAAAATAAATAATAACAAATAACGGCACCCTCCAAAAGTGACTGCGCACCTAGCAGCACCGCAGTACCCGCACTATCCGCATCGTTTTTTATTCTAAAAGAATTTCTGTTCATAGCGGACGTGTGCTTAGTGCTATGGATTCCGATACATCAGAACAGAAGTCACTGACATAGCCCAATGGCTTAGCAAGCTGAAGTGGCTGTGGGCGGGGCAAATAGCACGTAAAACTGATGGCCGATGGGGCAGAAAGGTTCCTGGAATAGAGGCCACGTCTCGCAGCGTAGAACATCCACCCACAAGGTCGACAGACGACCTGGAAAAGGTTATGGGAAGCCACTGGATGCAGGCCGTTTTTAACCAGCCAATCTGAAAGTCATTAGGGGTGGCCAATGTTCAGCAGTGGACGTCCTATGGCTAAAATGATGATGATGTATGCATCGGCCGTGGTATCATGAAGTTATCCGCATACGATTCATCTATACGATTTCATAAAAAGAATTTTAAAATCAGATGACTGCGGCGCGTGCGGTTACTGCGGTGCTGATAAGTTCACGGTCACTTTGACAAGATAAAGTGATAAAGACGCAACGCAAAAGCAGCGAATAGAAAAGAAAACCGAGGTTCCTGCTTTTAGCGTGTACTGGGAGAGGTTACGTAGGCTGGTTATAATGACGACAAAGACACCAATTGTCATGAAGCTAAAAGTAAAAAATTGCGTCCTTGTGTGCTACAAAGTAACAGCAAGTTGATCCTCCTTAAAGCATTTATTAGCACACGTCAACCTAAACAATTAAGACATGTTTGTTTTCTGAATTGATTGGAAATTCGAACTAGACACCCTTTGCGTTCAAGGCGATTTATCCTTTAATAAATAATATCGTGTAACAATTTATTGTAGAAACGTAGATGTTGCTTAGTACTTATTTTATTTTTATTCAAACTTTATCGCACAGGTAAGTTGACGGACAATTGACGGACTTAACGCTATACAACATCATCTACCAGTCAACCATGAGGTAATGCAGATAATGTACAATATAGTATCTGACATATTTTAAAAGACAAACAAAACACAGACACACCTTATATTATTTGTGATTCATGATTGCATTCAAACTCAGACAAGATCATGAACTGCAGTCAATAGGTAAAATTTAACTAAACTCGTTCAGTGTAAATCGCTCTCCAGATATTTAGTTGGGTGGAACCAATTAGAAGTAGCAACGTTTATTACGTATAAACATTTCTGCTTTTCACAAAAGTGTTTATCCAACGCTATTTACACCACACGGCATTGTGTACTAGCAAATAGCTATTCACCATATGATTAATGAATTTATTGATCATAAATTACGTAAAAATAAATAAATTTCATTATTAATTACTTAATTTTAAACATTTAAGTATAATAATTTTAATAATAGCTGTGTTTCCACTTTTAAGGACATAACATATCTGTCGCCGTCTTAACAATAAATCTTCTGTTGTGTCTACTATTGTGTGCAACGTGTTAACTTGATATATTAAAATAAATGTGTATACAATGTGAATGAAAAACATTGAATAAATCGTGATTATTATGACGTTTATTTAAAGAGAAACCTAGAAGCTATAAACTATTTTGAAAATAATTAAGAGGTTATTTACAGAGTGAAAAAGAACACACAGAAGTATCACAGGTACAGTACGAGTATGTATGTGCAGTCCTAAATAGGTATTACTGAAAGTAACCGGTCAAAAAGTAAATAACTAAAGGAAAAATGTCTTTAGGCATTAAGGCCGCCAACTGTACATTTGTTTCGTGCAATAAAGAATAAATAAAAACTTAATCTTTGGCCAAACTATATTATGTTGCGTTCTTACATCTGTTAGCAACTATGTCTTCGTAGACTTAACTGCTACTCGTACAAGACTAAGTAGGTATGATAAATTATTGTCTCTCAAGAACACAAAAATTACGTAAAAATCGTTTATAAAAAAACAATAATCACACTAGCAAACATCTAGCCTAATCTAAACAAAGTTTGAACTATGTCAACTAGATAACGGAAAGGCTTACTTAGATACATTTTAAATACATTCATGACTCAGACATAATGCTAGTGATCATCATACAATATTTGCGGGATTTGATGAAGCGTCTGACTTTGTAGTCCGGAGCGCGAATCACAAAACCAGCTAACGTGTACATGTGCCATTTCTTTTTTTCTGCCGTTGAAGCGTGTTTATGTAACAAACACACAAACACAAAGTTTCACATTTATAATAGTAAGATTGTAAGTGTGTCCTTTCTTACAGTACAACATTTTGGCCTACCTATCGGGTAAATCTAAAACGCCCTTTACGCGTACCCAAACCATTGCAGCATCTCGGGGCATCTGGAGGGATGGCGGCGACAAACGACCAATATAAATTAGGGACTTACACTCGGGCTTGGAACACGAATGCTTATAGGTATGAGGGATATATCGAACGGTTACCTTGGATTTATGGGGTTTTGGGAATGAGGCGAAAAGGACACGTCGTATTTACATTTAATAGTTGTATATTTATTGCGTTATATAAAAATAAGAGTTTATATACAGCTTTAAAACCTATCTCCTTAAACTTTAACGAATCCAGCAAGCTATCTTTAAAATAGCTTACTGTCGACCTAGGAGATATCCAACTTATAAACTTTACTTCGAGTGCAAGTTCCTTGTGTCTATCAATTGTATGTAACTGCGACAATATTTCTCTTTCATAGACTATACAGGAAGCGAGAAACTTCCAACACAGGTTTAGCACCACGCGGCTACCTTCCACCACGTCAAGCGCCACGGCGCGGCCGCAAGGACGCGGAAGACAAAGAAAACGGCGTACTTTATCAATGTGACTCCTCTTTCCGTCCCGCGACCACCGTCCAGGCCGCACAAGTCTCCCTCCCTCTACACGTGTCTCCGTCACGCAGACGCACCAAGTTGGCGAGTCAAGGAACACACTAACCTTAGGAGGTTGTCATGGCATTTGCTTATAGCTTGTTCTCATGTATATTAATCTCATAGTATGAACAACTTTTACTATGAAACTATTGATAAAATGAGAAACAAAACAAAAGTGCTACTCGACCAAGACTATGACAAAGCCGATTTGTTTTTTATAATTTCACTATCGATCCTATTGTAAAAGTTGTTTAAAAAAGAACAACTGTAAACGTATGTTTCTCGTTCATCCTAACAATCTGTTTATTAAAATATCCAGGTACATTTAACTTTAGACTTTTTGAATTGCAACACTTCATATCGCAATTTTCATAAATGCAAGTATTTGCTTGAGTTAGTAAACTTTTTACAACAAGGTTACGTTTTTTAAATCTCTGTCACAATGGTGTCATTTATGTCAAAACTATCGGCCATGTCACATGACAATGCCACGATATTTTTATTTATTGTGTTTTCTACTTTCCATCAATTGGACATTTTGTTATGATTATATTTCGGATCGCAACCCGCAGAATAAATACGGGAAGCGACTGAGTAAAAAGGTAAGGATTCAGAAGCCTAGACAAGGAGATAAGGAGTACATTCACAGAAAGCGCCAAGAATATGAAGTGGTCGAAGATAAGGATCCCATGGCACAAATAGATGTTGCTAGTTTTATTCAGAAGCCAGATGAATACGCTGTTGATGAAAATTTTCCTTATGAATCGGACAGTAATAGAAGGTAAGTTATTGTACACTGTTGACTTGGACTTGGTTCCATTTGCATGGATTTTCGTGGACAGAATTTGTATTTATCGCGTATCTCTTTGGAAACCGTGTAAAATATAGGTACTTTCAGATAAAAAGTAGTTTCAATTTAACTTCATACCTTATTTCAATAAAATCAGTAGAGTATAAAACGTAATGATCAGTAAGATGCTTTAGATTTTTTTGTACGATTCAATAACAATATCATTAGATCAACCACAGTTGAATACCATTCGGTAGAACTTTGTATCTATAGGGTTGGCATACCTAGTATTTATAAGTAACTAGCTGTTGCCTGCGACTTCGTTTGCGTGGTCTTTCATAAAAAAAAACTGCAAATTTCTTAGTTTTTTTTTTATAAGAACCTTCTGTTAATAATTAATGCAACAAAAAAATAATTTGCGAAATAGTTCCATCCGTTCACGCGTGATGCGATGACCAAGGGAAATAGAGATTCATTTTTATATATTATAGATATCTGTGATTTATACAATATCGACACTCGATTTAGCAAATTTACTAGCCGCACGCGTCTTGTGACACAAAAATAAAACAAAATGTTACATAATGATACCTTTTAGTCAGCTGTTTCTTTGTTTTTACTTCCGTTCCGTAAGTCCAAATGACAAAACGAAACCCTTATAGGATCACTCGTGTGTCTGTCTGTCCGTCTGTCACAGCCAATTTACTACGAATTTACGGGACCGATTTAGTTGGAATTTTGTACACATATTAATATTTGTGACCCAAACATGCACGTGAAACGAAAACAAACAAATTATCAATACAAGCGTCAAATTTGGGGACCAAATTAGTAGATTTAAATATTTTCAAACATATCAATTAATAATATCAAATTAAAGGGGTTTTTGTGAAGATATCAAATATTTTTATATTATAAATTTAAAATAAACAGTTGTACAAGTTATTTAACAAAATGAACGAAAATTTACCATTCCCGCCCCTTATTTCCTGAGCCTAAAATTTGGAAAAAATACGGGCCGTAGTCCCTTGCCTTGCCTATAGATTCTTATCCTCTTCAAGGTTTTCGTCCGCCATCTTGGATTATACCATAACGGTCCGGCCGACAGTCGACCGCGCGCCTGCCGTTGCTATTAATACGATTTATCCTATAGTTTTGTATGTAAAGCGCTGAATCAAATTAGAAAAACGTTATCTCCGATAAATTTGCTACAGAAATGTCTATCATACGCAGAGAATACCAGTAAACTATGTAAAGTCGGTCGGATTTTGAGTCTGATGTCAGATTTTGACTACTATTTTAAGAAATATAAATACGAAATAAAATAGCATGAATGGCGTTTTTTATTAAATGTTTGTAAGCAAAAAAAAATTTCACCTACCTACAATAATTTTACAAGAATAACGATTTAAAGTCTTATTAAAAATGGTCATATCTCCGAAATCATGGATCAATTGGTTTAAGTGTTAAAGTTAAAATATTAAGTAACATGAAAAATAAGGGGTTTCACTATAAGAAGTTCATGGTCTTAACATGACATAATATATTTCTTAATATGCCGCGACGTGATTTTTGGCAAAAATGACAATACCGTAGAAAGAGCCGAATTAGTTTTTAGTAAATTATGTTAATTTTGACTATTGAAATTTGATTCTCTTTGTGTATTTAAAATCGGAAGTTGTGTAAAACTATGTAAGATAGAGATAGCACACATAGGTTGAACAGAAATGCATGATTGGTACTATGTGCAAGAATTCTGAAAGAAATAAAGAACACAATTGATACAGTTACTCAAAATTACTAATAAATACCGAACTGAAAGCCGCGATGTGATTTTTGTGCTAAAACGTGAATACCGTAGAAATAGCCCAATCAGATTTTTCGTGAATTTTGTTAACTTGTATTAATGAAGTCAGAATCTTTTTACCCGACTGACCCAAAAACAGGGTAATGTAATATACTAGTTATTTATGTTATTTATTGCATTAGAAATAAGTTAAAATGTAAATCTTGTATTGTATGTTTTTAATCGATAATTGTAAACTTTTTTGTTTTTTGCATTCACAATAACGCTAGTTTATTACTTCAAGAAATATAATTTTACTTGAAAAAAATATTTTCCTTGAAATCGATAATTGTGTAAAACTATGTAAGATAGAGATGGCACATATAGATTGAAAATAGATGCACACATAGATTGGAAAGAGATACACACATAGATTGAAAAGAGACGCCGTGTGCACGTACTTAATTGCCTAGCTAGTAAATAAAATTTGGACTAATTTCAGCCATAGGACGTCCACTGCTGAACATAGGCCTCCCCCGTTGACTTCCAGATTGGCCAGTTCGAAGCGGCCTGCATCCAGCGTCTTCCTGCGACCCTTACCTTTATATTATGTTTCTCATGAATTCTAGCATTTATAAAACTACATACCTGAAATTTGAATTATTATTTATCATTCTTGCCGCAGAGTATTTAAGGGAGAAATAACACCAAGAATTAGTAATAAATTCAATATCAATGTATAATTTACTAACACTCCATAGACCATATCAAACATAATATCATCTCTTCGGCACAACAAAAACCAATATTGACCAAAGGTTCTAAATTGAATATTTAAATATTACAGAAATAGAATTACTTTTGATTAGGTATTATGTAGGAACTAAAATAGATAGTTGGGATGGGTAAATTAGGATGAAATGAGGTGACGGAAGACTTTCTAACATAACCATTTTAGGTTATAACAAATGTCATAACAAATGATATGTCAGAGGATTTTTGCATGTTGCAGTGTGGCTTGTCTTCGAGTGTGCACCTGTTTTTATATGTATACTATCTATCATTATTGTACAGAAAAGAAACGAATAAATTCAGAAAAGCACAATTAAGGTGGTCTTATCCCTAGAAGCGATCTTTTCCAGACAACCTTCAGGCAGAGGACAGTTGAATTAAAATTGAGAGGGGAGGTGGTAATAAATTCCAAAAACACATGTATTATGTATATGGTGTAACAAGGAAGCTCGTTCAAAATGGCTATATAAAATTATGAAAACAATAATGAATTTTATCACCCTAACGATAACCAAAGCCTTTCTTTTTTTCTTTTATGCCTTCCGATACAATTTGTGAATCAGTATTGATAAATTTGAATGAAAATTATTCCAATCACGCATTTTTATTACAGAAAAACAAAGCTGAAACACGAAAATGACTACGAGTCTTTGGACTACAGCCCAGACGAATATATTATGAAGAAAAACAACAAACGACCGTACTATTCGAACCCCAACCCGGATAACTCCTTCGATTTAGGTCCCAACCCGTTTCTTTCGAAAGACACGATGAATTCACGACATTTAAGTTTAGATTCCCTGTCTTTACACGGGTTGAATAAAATAAAGGTTGCTCAAGACTCTGGCAATTATAAGGATGGGTTATATGATACAAATACCAACGCAATTCATAATCCAGAAAAAAAAAGGTAAAAAACTCGTATTTTTATGACAGATTAAAAAAAAATTACGTTTATTTTTGCAAATGTATCTAAATTTAAAATTATATTATATTTTCTAAGCAAAGACTGATAAAAATATTGTGTAGGTTATATTCTTCACTTTAGTTTCGCCATGTCCGTCCGTCTGTATGTCTATCTATCCGCGGCTTAGCTCAGAGACTCTTACTACTAGAAAACCTTAATTTCGCAAAAAAAATGTATTTATATTAATCACGCATAAAGTATAAAATAAAATCTTGAAGAATATTTTTTTAGTTAGCCTCCCCGTACAGTATAAGTACACTGGGAATGTTTTTATTTTCATAGTTCGTTTAAAAATACTGTCGGTGTGCAAACACCATTTTTCGATTTAGGGATCCGTTTGCGTAATATTATAGTGCAATGTTTATTAGTATCAAGTGACCAGCCAACTAAATCGTTGCTTTAACAAATGTAAAAAGATACGACAGAGTATTATAATATACAAGGTGTTCAAAAGAATAGGAGACTCCTTATAACCATGTGTTTAACTCTTCGATCAAGAATACACTGGGTAACGCCTCACTTATTAAAACAGTATGCACTCAAATATGGCACCGTTTTACTTAAGTAGAAAAAAGGTAAATAAACAATCAATAATTTAGTCCTAACATATGCCTAAACCGTAAACGTTAAGGCGCAGTTTTGTTTGTGTCGAGTTTTACACGCATTCGTAAAAATCCGGTCTCATTTTATTTTCACACGTCTGCAGCAAGTACTTATTATAAATACAACTCTTAAGTTCTAAGAAATAAAGTACATAATAACATACAAAATAAGACCTCACTTTGAAGCGAGGCGTTATTTACTCGGCCGTATTTGAGTAGCTGACCGGTTATCTAGTAAAGTCTTGATCGTAGGTTCAACTGCTCATATACATTAACTGTAAGGGAGCAAAATCTTGTAAAATGTACCTATGAAAATTACTTAGATGATGTTATTATGTATTATATGTAAATGAGGTAGTGACAAAAAACTACGGTATCTTACATTGTTCGTAGCCCAACATAAACTTAACCGGTTTTTTTACATTATTATTAATAATTTCAGACAACTAGTTTTCTGCCACACAAAGTGAAGTCATAATATTTTCTTGCGGTATTTAATTTTAGATGCATGAGTCTAGGTTCATGCACACACAACAGCTCGTCAACCTATTCTTATATAATATAACAAAACGTCAAATTTTTACTTAAAGTTAAAAATTATTTGAATAACCTTTAACTTTTTGGGTAGGTTGACCAGCCGTTAACTGTACCTAATACAAAACTGTAAAAATAATGTATCCGGTGAGGGTATTACACCACCCTGTCAAAGGTAGCGGAATAATATTTTTCAAATTAGTTATCCATTTTACAGCGTACTGAAATACATGAAGTTCCCGTTTTTTTCCCATAACAAAACTGGAACACTAAAACCAAAAAAGGAGAAGAAAAGAAAAGCTTTTTGTTTCAATTGCCCTAAGAAAGAAGACAAACCCAATGGCATCTCATCTGTAAGCTACTTACTGTATTTATTGTCAAATAAGCTTCCAACCGGCCAATCTAGAAGTCACTGGGGGAGGCCTATGTTCAGCAGTGGACGTCCTATGGCTGAAATGATGAAGCTTCGAACAAGCCAACATTTTTAATCGGCAAGCGCAGTGGCGGTTTGGCCCCCGAATCAGAACCTTTCGGTAACAAATTGTCGACCGGAAAACTACGTGACTATAGAATTTTACATTAGTTTCACGTGATTTACCGGTTGTCAACTCGTTATCGAAAAGTTCTTAATCGGGGTCAGGTTAGATACTATTGACGACCTCCCTAGCCGAGAGGCGTGCATACCGGTCTTGGTGTCACTATCTCTGAGGTCCCGAGTTCGATTCCCTGTCGGTCAATGTAAGAAAAATAACTTTTCTATATTGTCTCGGGTCTGAGGTGTTGTGGTACCATCTTTGTTTCTGATTTCTGTAACACAAGTGCTTTGGCTACTTAACATAGGAACAATATTTTTCCAATATTTATTTGTTACTAGCTGTCCCGGCGAACTTCGTATCGCATCTTCACATATATATTATTTTTGAAATTTTTTCCGATGTTTTTATAGTTATTCTGCTATTCGGGGCGGAGACAAATCTAACAAATCAGAGATCATAAAAATTGGTCCAGCCGATCTTGACTTATAAATGGTGTAATTAACTCGATTTTTTAATATACAGAGTGTAACGAAAAGGTGAAATAAAACTTTAAGGGGTTATTCTAAGGCTAAATTACATCAACTTTTTCTATGGGACCAACGTCGAATTCGCAAAAAAAAAAAACACCTTCCCATTTGTATGGAAACGTCAATTTTTTTTTTGAGATTTCGATGTTGGTTCCATAGAAAAATTTGATGTAATTTAGCCGTAGAATAACCCCTTAAAGTTTTATTTCACCTTTTCGTTACACTCTGTATATATAGACTAGCTGTCCCGGCGATCTTCATACCGCCTCTTTTTTTTTCGTGAATTTGTTCTGCTATTCGAGACGAAGACAAATCCAAAAAATTATAAATCCTTAAAATCGGCCCATCCGTTCTTGACTTATAAATGGTGTAACTAACCCGAATTTGTTTTATATTATATAGTATAGGTTTATATACTGAAATACCGCTATACCGGTAGCAACGTGTACAATGTTATTATGTTGACGTTATGTTTGACGACCGTCTGGTGTAGTGGTTCATGCTCCGGACTACAAAGCCAACGGTTGCGGGTTCGAATCCCGCAAGGGGCAAATGTTTTTGTGATGAACACAAGCATTTGTACCTAAGTCATGGATGTTTATAAAAGTATTTAATATGTTTATCCGTTATCTAGTCGCCATAGTACAAGCTTTGCTTAGTTTGGGACTAGCTAATTGGTGTAATTGTGGAAACAATTTATTATTTATTTATTTATTTATGTAGATTTATATATAAAAAAACTAGCTGCTGTCCGCAACTTTGTTCGTGTGGTCTTTAGTTTATTCATAAAGGATTTGTTTATTTATAAAAGATTTTCTGTGCAACTTTTTTGTTTTCCGTATGAACGTTTTAACCGAGTATCAGAAAACTTTAAAAAATAGGTATTTAAAATCGGTAAAGTCGATCTTAAGTTATGACGTGACCAAGGAAAATAGGGATTCATTTTATATAAAAACTAGCTGTCCTGGCGAACTTCGTACCGCCCCTACATAGATAGATAGATAGATAGATACTCTTTATTGCACACCATACAAGTAAAATACACATGATTTTTACAGAAAGATGTACAATTTAGGCTGTCTTATCGCTAATAGCATATTACATATTTTTTTTTGTGAATATTTCCGTGTTTTTATAGTTATTCTGCTATTCGGGGCGGAGAAAAATTCAACAAATCAAAGATGATAAAAATCGATCCAGCCATTCTCGAGTTATAAATGGTGTAACTAACTCGACTTTCTTTTACAAATGTAGATTAAACGTCATTCGACCTAGACATGATTTTTAAATATATTACATAATCAAAGGCTATGTTCAGAGTATATTAGGTATATCTATTATGTTAAAAACAAAAAAAACTGGAATGCAAAAATATTATATATATTTATTAATTTATTTTTCTCTTTATTATCACATAAAAGATCTTATAAACATATAGTAGTTATTTAACTTAGCATAAAAAACCACTTAAGTTTGTAATTATACGAAGTACCTATTAAGTTTACATCGATCAACATTTAAACAATTTAATAAATGAACGAAAAGTTATAATAGCTGTAGGTAGGTAGTATATAAATAGGAATGATAGGAACCTACAACAAATATACAGATAAGAATTGGACAAATACATTCTTTTCGGTTATTAATTCACATTTTAATCATAAACATTTCGAAGGGAACTGAGGAAATGCAGTTTCAGCTTATATTTAATATTTTTTATTGTTAATTCATATTATATTATACTAGGTTTTGCCTTTGACTTTGTTCCCATGGTCTTTATATCAATTCAAAAACTTCCCTATTAATTTTATTACAATTTTGTGAGATTATTTTGCGTAGAACCTATTTTTTTTCTAAAATAAAAGTAGCCTAATTTACTTCGCATAGTTACTTATCTCTATAATAGACGGACCGCCAATTTTTATTTAATCTTTTTGTATTTAGTATTGTATAATTTATACTTTATTTTTATGTTTTTAGTATAAAGCTGTGTTTTGACTTTACAAACAGACACTAATTGTATTAATTTATTTGTAGTAAAGATATATACTGACGAACTGTTAGTTTTTGGTTTAAATGGTTTTTCTCCCTAAAAGATAGTTAACGCCGGTTTGTCCGAAGCGTTACACCCTTTTATTAATTTATGCTACATCAAGACATGACATTTAATTCTAATAGTTTTTAGTAAGCGTATGACGACTGTCTGGTATAGTGGTTCGCGCCCCAGACTACAAAGCCAGGTTGCCCGTTGCGGGTTCAAATCCCGCACGAGTCTGATTCAGCCCCAAGTCGGACCCGCTAGAAAAAAACCTGACAGCGGTCCGGCCTGTTTCGGCAGTCCCAGTGCCATCACTAGCGAGATTGCCGCTTGGCAGGGTGCCTTACGCACTTGACTCTGGCTCGATCCCGCCCTAGTATAGAGCCTGACACCTACGAGGCTGAAACTCTGCTATGCAAAGACTCACACTCGGCCTGGTCGCGGCAACTACTACTGGGGCAGACCTAGACGAACCCCGCAAGATACAAATGTTTGTGTGCTGAGCATGAACAGTTGTTTCCTTGTTTCTATCTCATGAATGTTTATATACGTATTTAGATATGTTTATCCGTTAAATTGTCGCCCTAATAAAAGATTTACTTAGTTTGGGGCTAGATAATTGGTGTGATAGTGGAAAGATAATATATTTTTAAATTTTTCAGAGTGACCAACTCGAAGAAACTGCAATGCAGGCAAATCTAGAAACTCTTAACCCGGTTACGATGAACAGTTTTGACAATCCTAAAACTAAATCAATTAGAGGTAAAAGAGATTATTGGTCCAATGCTAGCGAAAGACAAAGACAGATAAAGGAATTAGAAGAAATACAGAGAAAAGTAGATAGTGTGGAAATTATGCCAATGTATCAGAAGAACTCGTAAAATTCTCAGTTATATTTCAAATGTTATTTGTAATTATTTTAGAAATAAATATTATATATTATCACAATTAATATCTTCGTTTTTTTTTTCATTTTATAAAAAAAAACACTTTCTGGAAGTCTACGAAAATATTACACGAAAACAAAGACAAATATACATTTAATTATAAAAATACACCCAAATTGTTTGAAGAACATGTTAGTTCCGGAAAAAATGAGAAACTGTCAGCAGTCTCGTGCGTTAGAATAAATTGCTCCAGTACATCACGCTTGTCAAATAGATATTACGATTCTTTTGCAATGTCTGTTCCATGCACTCTTTTGTGAGCTATATTTTTTCTGCGGTCAACGATTGCAGTGAAATTTATATGCAGGACGGTTTCTATCTTGTGGCATATTTTTGAAGCATTCGTATTCAAATTCTTAAATTTTAAGTTCAAACAAACAAAACTCGTTTTGTAAGGTTAGTAGGCTTGTAGAGGCCAGCCATAAGACGCGACGTTGCGGCAGACCGCACAGCAAACGGCCAGCCGCAATGGACAATGCTCCTAGAAATATAACATAAGGTAGACGTTGAAGAAGTTGCACTTATTTATTTATATTATCGTGAATAATATCTTAGTAAAAATAAAAAAATATTCAGATACACCCTTTACTAGAGACTGGCATGAATCGAGCGCGTTTCACCGCATAATACGTAGGAGGGATGCGGCAAGCCGTAATATTCAGCTGGCGCGGTAGACGGCTTTTGACATTTTGAATAATGCGGTTTCATATGAAAACAGACATGCGGCCGGCCGCAACAGCGTGCTGTGTGTGGCTGGCTCGATATTGTGCTGTAGGTCTAAAGTATCATACATCGGTAGACTACTTTTTGCCAAAAAAGCATAGTCGTGATATAATTATAAATAGTTTTAAATATAATGTAAAGCCGTACTCTTTCACAAGTATTAGTTAATCCATATAATAATCGTCAGCATTAAGGCACTTACTTCTATTGAATTTTCACTACAAATATAAAATATAATCATTAAGAAGAATTAAAAACCACATTAAATTACGAAAAGGTTAAAAAAGATGAATGTGTAACTAATCAATTTGTTTTGGTAAAAAATAAAATCAACCATTATATTTCATAGTTTGATATTATTAACATAGTCATTTTTATAAACAGTTTCAATAAAATTTGAAATCAGAAATGTTTGTGTTAGCTGCTAAGCAAACATTTTCTAGTGTGTAAGGTCCATCTGAAAAAAAAAGCGTCAGGGTAATTTAATATAGTTGACAATGACATCACTACCAGAGCTTACTCATACCGATTTCAAACCAAGTTGAACTTGGGATTCCAGTTTCAAGTCTGGCGGAAGTCACAGCCTCTCTTATAGCGAATGGTACTGCTATTGTCAAACATAAGGGCGGTTCGCCAACAGCTGTAAGTAGGAAAAAATTAATATTATCGTCAAAATTAATTATTACATATAACTACTTCTCTTCCCTAGATTGTTTTGACAAGTTTTATGCCCTATATTGCTGTGGCTGTTTTTAACTTTATATTTATTTACAGCAGCTACTATTAAGTTATAGAATCAAAATGTTTCTTTAAAGTGGCACTTTACAATCAACATTTGTATATTTCATTATATGTTCCCAGATATAAGTAAAAAATATATTGTTTTTTCTATTTATAGGAAAGTATATGAAATTATAGTGCTAATAGTGAAAACAAAATTGATTTTAGGTAAAAAATAACCGTAATACAGTAATTAAAAATTAAGGTCAATTCTTTCTAATAATAATAAAATTATTTCTAAAACAACTATTACTATGAATAATGTATGGCGGGCGTGTAATGTGACGTCACGGTACATATCGGATCTCCTTGTCTAACACGGGACTTTAAAGACTGTAAGTCAGGTTTTTGAAAATTCTTAAAGTTTTATTAATTATAATTAAGTACTATTTATTTTAAAACCAAATAAAAAACATGCATATTCCCCTCATGTTTCATCATTCGTCATCATTTCAGCCATAGGACGTCCACTGCTGAACATAGGCCTCCCCCATTGACTTCCAGATTGGCCGGTTGGAAGCGGCCTGCATCCAGCGTCTTCCTGCGACCTTTACCAGGTCGTCTGACCACCTTGTGAGTTGACGTCCTACGCTGCACTTGCCGGTACGCGGCCTCCATTCTAGAACCTTTCTGCCCCATCGGCCATCGGTTCTACGTGCTATGTGCCCCGCCCACTGCCACTTCAGCTTGCTAATCCCTCATGTTTGTTCAAAAGTAACCAGAGTCACCCCGCTACCATGAATAACCTTCAAAGACAATACAGTAAGCTCAGCAAAAAATGTGATATCGACATCTTTCCTGACTTCATAAAAAAGTTTAGCCAAATTTATCATGTTTTATCTTATTCTATTTTCTCTAGAGTAAGAAATATAATTTATTACTTAGACTAGCGGAAAGTTTTCAATAATCCAATACATTTTTAAGAGAATAAGTTTGAAAGTTTCCGTATATAGAAAATATATTAAAACGTATATAATTTTTTATTTATACTAATATTATAAAGCTAAAGAGTTTGTTTGCAAGTTTTATCACGTTTTATCTACGTAATTCTATTTTCTCTAAAGTAAAAAATATTTAACCCTTCCCGCGCCGCGTCGTGCCACCCCTTCCCTAGCTTGGGCCAAACCCGTGCCACCGCATTTGTCATACACTGGAAGTGTGCGCCCCCCTGTATTCCAGTTAAAATTTATGGAGTTTTTGCTGTAGTGGCACATAAAACACCATATATTTTTCAATTTCAAGATATCTTCTATTTTATGGCCAATAAAAAAAAACTAATTTATTCATTTACAAAATACAGCAAAATTATGAACACGCAAAGTCAGGATCGACGACCTTATCACTATTTTATTAAAGTTCTAATAAACTGTACGTTTCAAACACCTCATAATGTTTATAAATTAGGTTAGTACAAACATATCCATTGTTTGATAGCAAAATCTAAACAATCATCCACTTATATCACAAACACAACGATTTCAAAGACGGCCGACTGATGAGTCATCGCGGCGCCTTTATTTACAAATGCTTGAAACCTGATGCCTGACGCGTTTTTTGTTCAAATTTTTGTGTGGTAAGTCTGTCTCAATCTTCCTTCTACCTAATTTACCGCAGCAAACAAAGATAGGTATAGAAACCGGCTGGTGCAACCCCATTGAAGAAACACTTAAGTGCAATTTAAGTGCATGGCGCTTATAGGTTTGTAAAAATACCCGTAGCGGGTGTGTTGGCACGGGAAGGGTAAGTTTTCAATAACCCAATAACATTTATTTAGAGAATAAGTTTGACATGTAGACAGTTTCCGTATAAAAAATATGACAATACGTACATAATTTTTTATTTATACTAATATTGCTTAAAAAGCTGAAGAGTTTGTTTATTGGGTTGAACGCGCTAATCTCAGGAACTACTGATTTGAATATTTATTTTTTTGTCGGATAGTCCATTTATCAAGGAAGGATTAAGGATAAATAAAATTACGCTACGACCAATTGGAGCGGAGTATTAATAAAAAATGTTGCAAAAACGGGAAAAATATTCCCTTTTGAGAGCTTCAGTTGCGTGCGCTGCGTAAATGGTTAAAGTTACCCAAAAATCCGTGCCATGCCGTGTGGAGACGGCTGTAAAGAATACACTTCTCCATCGCCAACAGGAGGCGTGTGGTAAAAGGCGACTAATTCCTGTAGCACGAGACGGGTAGCAGCGTCTGCGTGCGAAATATTATAAAAAACTACGCTCGCTAACCCTTCTGCCAAGCGTGGTGAGTATTGGCAATCCCCCCTTTTTAGGGAGGCCTATGTTCAGCAGTGGACGGTCGGACGGACTGACGGACGGACGGACAGTCCTACGGTTGAATTAATGATGATGATGACGCAAAAATCATGTATGACGGAATTGTTTACCTTTAAAAGTTCTAAAAAAGGTATGTGACAGGATATATCTATCTTTTCGGGTTGACACACTATAAACTTTTTTATGGTAATCAAATTTGTTTTAAAATTATGCATTAGTGCTAGCGTTGCTTTTTCTTTTACTTTTAGAGCGAGGCATTGATATGGTTTATTGAATTATTATGAGCTGGGAAGTGACATAAGTCGTTGATAAAGACTTTAAGTAACAAATCGACGTACACGCGAGTGCAGCTGCAGACGGAAGCTAGTGTCAGATAAAAATTACCGGGTGTTGAAAAACTCGGCCTTAAAATATTAAATCTCAAATATCTAGTTTTTATAAAAAGTAGTAATAATAGTAACACAATTAAAGTAACACAATATCAAACATTATGCATGCTGTGGAAATATATAATTAAGACGGCACTTAGTCCATAACCAATACCTGCTTTAAATCTTAATTTTTGTCTCGTTGGTTGTCCTAATAAAATAAATAGGATTAAATAGGAATATTACATGCACCGGCGCATTTATTCAAACGAAAATTTACATAAACGGTTGTGCAGATTGGTTTAAACTGGAAACTAGAAGTTTGATTATGTAAAAACCTTAAAAGTGAGTATAGACTAGAGCATTTTCAAGAGCATTTCTATGTAAAGTGACCATTTGGTGGGAGGGGTAGTCGGACGAAAAGCATGGTCGATCTTTTTTAACGGTTTTTATTTATTATTCAAAGAGCTTTAAAGTGCAAGTTTGGTGTAGTTTGTGTACTAAAATGGTTGCTGAAGTGTTCTAGAACTGAAATTATTGAAATATTATTATTACCGCATTCAAGACAACTTGCTTTAGACCCGATAGCGTCTTGAAACCTACGGGAAGAGTAGCCTCCACTGAATCCAAGAAAAGCAATAAAAACTAAACACCCGTTATTTATTGTGAACTATACCAAGAATACACTCAACATTGGCAGAATCACTGCTCTACTTAAAGAGCAGGATTGAGTCCATTAAAAAGATATATATGTTATGTGACGTTCGCACGAATGGCAAAAAACTCAGTTAAAAACATAATTTCTATATAGTGTAACTTTCCAGTGAATGCTCGCCGCTGCGTTCTACGCTATGTTCTCGGCAAGTGAGCGTTTACCTGTGACATTGCTTACGATCATTGCGTTTGCTCTTTTCAACCGACTTCAAAAACGGAGGAGGTTCTCAATTCGACTGTATGTTTTTTTTTTTTTTTGTATGTTTGTTACGCGATTACTCCACCAATTATGAATCGATTTTAATGATTCTTTTTTTATTTGGTAGATCATACTTCAGAGGTGGTTTCATATAAATTTTATCGAAATTGAGTAAGAACTTTTTGAGAAAATCAACAAATATATACCCAGATAATATTTTGGTTGTGGTTCTTGTTACCTATCTTCGACAAATATGAGCCGATTTTGATGATTTTTGTTTTATTGAATAGCGTATACTTCAAAGATGCTATGATAAAAGTTTGCAAAATAAAAATCACCCCTAAGGGTAGGGAAATAGGGGATGAAATCGGTGTTCAGCAGTTAGATTAGGATTTATCACTAAAAATAGATGAAATAAGTAAATTTTATTAAAAAAAATAAAACCGACTTCAAAACACTAAAATGCTAAAAATAATCCTAACACTTAAGTACCTAATCAGTTACTTTTGGAGTCGGTGCCAGCCGATGAGAGATTCAATGTTTTTGTTTGCACCACCAGGTACTTAAGTGTTAGGATTATTTTTAGCATTTTAGTGTTTTGAAGTCGGTTTTATTTTTTTTAATAATTTGAAATGTCATTTGCTTTTGCTCGATAAAATGTTACACCAATACGCTCGTTTATTTTTAGTTGTAAAACCAGGTTGTGACAAAACATCGAAAGCGGCGGACTAAGTTTGGTTTGAGAAAGAATGATACATTAGAGCGTTTTGTTGTTTTGTTACAAGTAAAATATTCAAGTCTATACTACCTTTAGAATAAAAAAACGACATTCACAATCGTATAGTAGTGGTGGTTTTTAGCACGATTAAATACAACAAAAGAGGGTACCCAGATAGATTTGTGTGTCAATTTTAAGATTCACCCTCATGGATTTCATTAATCTCTGATCACATTTATGTTGCAATAGTAACAAATGACAATATAATGGAGACATTTTTGTTAAAATCTTAAATCAGTCTTTTTTAATTATAGTTCATTAATAATTATTATTAAAGGTAATATTATTGAATTTATATTTATGTGATAAACC
Organism: Anania hortulata; assembly: GCA_963576865.1. Classification (NCBI taxonomy): domain Eukaryota; kingdom Metazoa; phylum Arthropoda; class Insecta; order Lepidoptera; family Crambidae; genus Anania; species Anania hortulata. The sequence continues at coordinate 9,999,141 of OY756400.1, forward strand.
AATAGAGTAAAAATAGATACCTTTTGAACCAAAAATGATTGGATCGGTGTAAGTGTTTTTCCTGAAATAAACTCTTAGGTTTTGTGGTATATCTCTTGCTTGCGGCACATGATAATTCCATGTTCGGTCGGTTATCAATTCCCCAGTATCCACATTATATTCCAATTTTTCAGTTAACCAATACCCAAGACCCATGATAAAAGCCCCTTCAACCTAAAATTACAAATTGTAGTTTAGTACACTTTGCAAACATATCGTTTAATATTTTTTACTACTCTATTAATTACATTATATTTAAATAATAGTACACGAGTACTCATAAATTATAGGATCTATTTTATGTTTATCATAGAGTCGTACTTACTTGGCCAACATCAATTTCAGGGCTCACACTATGACCAACATCTTGTAATATATCCACTCTCAAAATTTCTCGTTCTCCTGTCAGTATATCAACTTCTACTTCTGCCAATGCAATCCCAAATATGTTATATTTTAGTTCATTTTCAGCGCCAACAAATTCATGTATTTGTAAATCAACGTTCATTTCGAATGCCTTTTGAATAAGTTGTCCCCAAGTATAACTAACTATTTGTTGTCGAATTGGTTGCAATCTGCTTAATAATTCTAAACAGCATTTTTGAACTCCAATAATTATGCTTTGAGTAGTCAGGCTTCCTCCAGATGCCGAAGCATTGGGTGCCATTGTAGTATTTGTTGGTTTAATTTGTATCCTATCCAGTGGAATTTTTAGTAAATATGCACAAGTTTGAATAGCTTTCGTATTAATGCCTTGACCCATTTCTATTCCTCCGTGTGTTATAACTACAGTACCATCGCCATGAAGAACTGATAAAATGACGTCAAAATATCGTGGAAACTCATGAGGCCATCTTAACAACGAAACCCGTAGCCCTCTTTTCTTCCACCTATTTTCGGTATTAAACTTGAGCGTAGCAACTTGTCTTGAATTATACTCTGCATTTTTTTTCATAACATTTACAATATCTGTTATGTCGGAAAAAAATGATTCATGTAGGTTTGCTAAGCGAACTTCAAGTGGGTCCAAAGACATAGCATAAGACACATGTTCCATTATTACTTCCGCAGTTGATACAGCTTCTAAATGCCCTGATTAGTAAAACTGCGATTATTTATTTATTTTTTTAATATGAAAGTTAATTATATTTTTATTAAAATTTACTTACCTGGCGCCCTGAACCAAGAATTTTTCGCAGTATCAGTTAGTGTGTCAAAATTTTTGTAATTCCATCGTGATGGATTGTAGCAATTATCATATGTTTTTACAGAGTAAAGGTTCAATAGCTCATTTATCATGAATCCATGATCCTCGTACATATTCAAATTTAAATACTGAATTAACCCTTTCGAATCAACCGCCACCTAAAAAAATAATTTTAAGAACCATAAAAGCAATAATTTGATGTACTACGCTACAATTTACCTTTGTAAGATCACAATAATAAGAATATCAATTTTTTAATATCACAAAAAATAAAACTGCCAAAATAACAACTTTCTAACTATTGTTCGATTTGTTTTTTAGTCACAGCCGAAAAACAAGTTAAAAAAACGACTCACTACTAAGTAGCGAAACAATAAGAAGTATTACGAATAAATTATGTCCATTTTGCTGGTTGTGTTTTATGATACGAATTTATGTGCTAACAACAAATGATTATTTATTATGCAAGCAATAAATAAGCGCATCAAACGGCATTTTTAGCACAAAACCGGAGTTGGGGCAAGAGTTTTTACATTTTGGAGCTGGCTGCAGTTATATGCCCGATTTTTTTTGTCTATATTATGCTATATTAGCTTCGTTAAATGTTCGATTCTAGTGATTTTATTTAAAAAGAAAAAAAATTAAGACATGGGTGATTTAATTTTACTTTACAAATATTTGTGATAATATTTTAGGTGAAATCGGTGAAATTTAATAATTAAAAACGTTTTTATTTAAAATGAAAATATTTTTAGTATGTATGGCCGTAATCGCTATATATGTCATTAAAATTAATTACTTAGCATCCTGTTTAGAAAAAAAATTACGGATAACCGTACAAAAAGTTATCTGCCGTTTAGTATCTTAATCTTTCACTGTTATTGTGTATTGCAACCCAATAAACTTGGTACAATCTAGCGGTTGACTTTGGCTGGACTAGGTTTATCTCTACGAATTTAGTGATAATAATCATACAAGCTGCGTAAAACTACGTTTTTATTAGTGTCTAAATAACCAGATACAACACAACGTTACTCCACCACCAGCCATTATTTCGTTACCGTTACCGTTACCATCATTTTGCATTGCACGTTGTCAGGGCTGCAGAAAAGGACGTAGGGTACATTTAATCCAGAAAAACTACTGTTCTCGCGTGATAGAAAAAATAGTTTTAAACGGTCGTCGGGCATAACAACACTGCCTGTAGTACCCCGGAAGATAATATATTAAGTCAATTAATTAAAATGATTACATTTTGCTTATTCAGCTCTGTTAGTTTACCCCGTTATGGTGGTTGACTGTCATTATCATTTAAGCCATAGGACGTCCACTGCTAAACATAGGCCTCCCCCAGTGACTTCCAGATTGGCCGGTTGGAAGCGGCCTTCTGCATCCTTTACTAGGTCGTCTGTTCACCTTATAGGTGGACGTCCTACGCTGCGCTTGCCGGTACGTGGCCTCCATTCCAGAAACTTTCTGCCCCACCGGCCTTCAGTTCTACGTGCTATGTGCCCCGCCCACTGCCACTTCAGCTTGCTAATCCGTTGGGCTATGTCAGCGACTTTTGTTCGTTTACGAATCTCCTCATTCTTGATTCGATCTCGTAAAGAAACACCGAGCATTACCCTTTCCATAGCACACTGTGCAACTTTGAGCTTTCTTATAAGGCCCATAGTGAGAGGCCACGTTTCAGTTCCATATGTCATCACGGTAACACACTGGTTGTAGACTTTCGTCTTTAGGCACTGAGTTATTTTGGACGAGAAGACGTTGCGTAGTTTTCCGAACGCTGCCCATAGCTGTCATAATTGACTGATATAACTGTCGTAACATCAAACTAAAGTGCTTTACTTATTGAGTTCTTCAATTAGATAAATGGCGCTGAGCACATTCTTAGACGAAGTATTGTTTTATTTATCAGAAGACCAAATAATAATAAGTGCGTTAATTTCTCACGCTTTAACTTAAGCAGCGTACGCATGTACATCTAACATGTACATAGTCTGGCTATAAATACTGTTACAATTAAAAATAAACAAATATTACATTTGAATTTGTAATCTGTCATTTTTATATGATTGTTCATTGAGTTTTTTCATTTTGGCGCCAATATATTGTACAATATTTTGCGATATTAAAATGGAGTGGGGTGATAAAGAGAAATGAATCGCTGTGATTGCATTACACAAAATAGGAATGGGGCCAAATGCAATTTTTAAAACTCTCCATACGCTTGGTATTAGCAAAATGTTTGTGTACCGGGCTATTAATAGGTACAATGATCCCTCCTCTGCTTGTGACAGAAAAAGATCTGGCCGTCCACGTAGTGTTCGTACGAAAAATGTAGTCAAAGCAGTAAGGGAAAGAATTTGAAGAAATCCTGCCCGAAAGCAAAAGATTTTATCTCGGGAGATGAAGATAGCACCTAGAACCATGTCGTGTATTAGACTGTACTGATCATTTCTTAACTGATAATTTAAAAAAGAATAGTGTGGTAAAATCGAAACAACTACTGAAGCTGTACGTACGCAAAGGGAATTTTTGTTTACCGATGAGAACATTTTACAATTGAGCAACATTTTAACAAACAAAATGACCTTATTTATGCTCAAAGCTCTAAGGAAGCTTCCCAATTAGTCGACAGAGTGCAACGTGGGCACTATCCGACTTCAGTAATGGTTTGGTGGGGTAATGCTAATTTGGGGTGAAGAAGTGACTGAATTCTACTTTTATGAAAAAGGTGCCAAAACATCGGCACAAGTGTATCAAGATACCATTCTTGAGAAGGTAGTGAAGTCCCTTAACAACACCATGTTCAATAACCAAATAACCAAGAATGGTCCTTCCAGCAAGACTCGGCGCCGGGTCATAAAGCTCGGTCTACGCAGTCTTGGTTGGAAATGAACGTTTCGGACTTCATCAGAGCTGAAGACTGGCCGTCGTCTAGTCCCGATCTTAATCCGCTGGATTATGATTTATGGTCAGTTTTAGAGAGTACGGCTTGCTCTAAACGTCATAATAATTTTGAATCCCTAAAACAATCCGTACGATTGGCAGTGAAGAGTTTTCCCATGGAAAGAGTGCGTGCTTCTATTGATAACTGGCCTCAACGTTTAAAGGACTGTATTGCAGCCAATGGAGACCACTTCGAATAAGCTTTTTATATTTTAAATTGTTTTATATATATGTATGAAACTAACACACTGTAAAAGTAATAAATGATATTTGCAATAGATTTTTTTATTTTTTTCAGTATTCATGGCAAGACTAGGTATATACTAATATCATAGTACGTATGTACATGTTTCCGATTCATTTGCTTAAAAACATTGTTTTTTTAATCGTTTTCGCTATTAAGTTATATTTTAATAATGTTGTGATAAATTGTATTGCGTTTTTATTTTCATTTAATTTGTTTCTTCTTATTTTTAAGTCTTTGTTGTTTCATATTTTAAAATTTACATTTATGCAAGCGAAGTCGCTGGCAAATGCTAAAAGTCACCGTTTGCGTGCCGCATATATTTTTTTTTGAGATTTTCCGGTCTAAGGCCGTATTCAGATTATTCAGCCGGCCCTGCGCGGGTAATCAACGCAGGTAATATTCGCCGAGTTTCTTTACAATGCACAAAACCAGTACGCGCCGTAGCGCCGAACGTCTCCGACTGGTTCCGACAAGCTTCGACAAGCTTCGTAGATGTTATCTGAGTGAACCAGCGCCGATAAGCGCTGGAAGATCGCCTCAGGCTGCCTGCTTTCTTTCTGTATACGGCCTATGTCGGGTACAACACATGAAGGAAGCATGAAAATGATGCGTCTACTAGTCTGTAAATAAAAACACTGCCTAGATTCAAAACAATAAATAGGTATATAAAAACTCACTTCATAATCAGATGACACAGATAATCTTTTGCCGAAAGCTCTAGTGGTCGACGTTAAAGGCATAATCATTCGGCAAGGTCTATTTAACTTGTACGAGACAAGGCTGCAAGCAACTGCAGAGAGTGTGTTACGTGATATTTTTAACCCAAAAGCACCTCCTAGTCGCCGTACATTAATATCTACTCTGGAAATATAAAAACAAGTAGAAACAACAAAAAATACTAGTATTAATAAAACCACAACATTTACAATTGCCAATATTTTACCTGTTTTGGTCAATATTCAAGGCTCGCGCTATCATTGACTGCGGTGCATCCATCCACTGCGTTGTAGTATGGACCTCTAAGCCTTCTTCAGTAGGTAGTGTAATACAAACTATAGTCTCCATTGTAAAATGAGCCTGTCCACGAATTGTGAAATTAGCTTTGATCACTTTGTTGATGTCTTCTCCTTTATCATTTGCATCAATTTTTTTAAATAAACTGACTTTTTTTGTATCGTTTTGAGCAATTTTAACATCAATAACTGGCTTTGTAACATTTTCGTATTTAACAACAACCATTTTAGCAATTTTGTTAGCTACATATTTCTTTTCAGCTACAATCACACCGATAGGTTGGTTAAAATACTTGATTTCCCCACTAGAAAACACTTCCTCGTTCGTTTTGGCAAATGTATCTTCAGCCGGAGTAAATGAATTCAAGCCAGGTATATCTTTCGCTGAGTAGAATGCTATTGCTCCCGGTTGTTTCTAAAATAAGAAAAGCGATATATTTGTCTGTACCTAAGGAATGAATTTTTCTTTAAATTTATGTTAATGCAGTCCCTACATACCAATGCAAGCCTCGGGTCTATGGAGACTATGTTGCCTCTGGGCACTGTGCTTAATACGAGAGATGCGAAGACTTCATGAGGATAGGTAGCACGGTCTTCTGTATACGATGCCTCACCCGCACACTGTATCTGAAAATATTACACAATGTGTTTCGAAATTAGATTTGATATTCGCGTTTGATTATTTAAAAAATTAACGTCTTTCTCTCACTTATAAAAATCAGTTTTGGATATACATAATATTAAACTAACTAATGCCTCCATTTTCGGTATAGGCTGAGTTAGTGGATATTGTGATGGATCCGTATCGTATAACTGTCGAGCCTGCGACACCGGTCTTAATTCATGCAGCTTCGTCGCTCCAGAGCGAAACCGTGGGTTGATGGTGCTTGTAGGACATAAAGTCAGTAAACTCTGAAATATAATTAAGAAGATTTACCATAAAATTAAAGTTATAAATCAAAAACTTTTTAAATTGTTCTGGTAAAAATATTATCTCGCATAAAGAACGTCGAACAATTCTAATGAATATTCAAAAAGTCAGAATTAGTTACCTAGGTATAGGTATGTAAGGAAGAATGAAATGTAACTATAGCCTTAACGTTTTTAAGTTCAGATGACATCAGCTCTAAGTTACATGTAATGATATTATGTACCTTATAGAATAAAGCAAGAGCTAACTGTTTTCGGTAAGTCACAGAAGGTTCGCCGGGAATTTCCTCGACCTTTAATTCTGTTTCCAACACTCTTATTGCAGACTGTAACGTTTCGTTTAAAAACAAAACTTTTTTACGTAATAATATTTCTGTAGATCTGGCTCTCGTGAACGAAGCTGAAAGTCCACCATAGACTATTCTTGACTCTATTACTTTATTGTTTGAGCTTTTGTATCTATAAAGAAACCCAGCATTTACTGTTGCATGTACATTTTGAGCTCGTGGCATTATCTAAAAAACAAACAGTTATAAATTTTCATTATTAATTTAAATTTGATTACAAGAATTTTGTTATTATATGAAAGACATTTCTATCCTTACCTTAAATGTTACAATCTTATATTCATCACTAAAAGGTGGCATCAGTATATTTAAAATAAGTTTGCCTTTCATTTTTAGGTTCAAAAATTGCTGCATATCTAAAACTTGTGTAACTTTTTGTTTATGCACTAAAATAAAGAAATGTTTTTAAATAAGATTCGATTTCATGTAAAAATATATATTTATTACATGAAGTTTAAGGACAATTTTCGTACTTATTGTTACTTGAGCGCCAACTGTTTCTAGTAATAGGTATATATCCGATGGAAACTCATTATGCTGATGTTTTATCATTAAATTGCCTCCAATGGTACCCAGCTGTGTAAATTTAAGTAGTAAAAGCATAATTAAAAAATGCTAATATAAATAAATAAATATTACAAGTTAGTATCAGAAAAAAGCGTGTACCGCCGAAGTGCGAGTTAGGCTTGCGCACTAAGGGTTCCGTACACATATAAATTATTCGTCCATAGCGGTAACGAGTCTCAATTTTTCTATAGGTTTCGATTCCCTTACGAGTATCAAAAATATTGAAAAAACAACCGTATCTTTGGATTGCGTTGACTTGGAATTTTGACTTTTTCACAGCTTCATGTGATTGCAGATCTAAGTAGTTAATATTTATTTCAACTTGGTACCACGCGTTCCTAGTAAAAATGGTCTTGACAAACAGACAGGTGAACGATGAAATGATACTTACGTTACGCACTGCTATGTGAGCTACCAAATCAAGATGATTGCGGAAAGTTTTAAGATATGCAAAATACTCTTGGTGAGAAACTTCATCAAATATTTTAAGTAGTTCTGTAAGAGATGTGCCGGCGCCAATTACTAAATTCTGATCTATCGAATATCCTTTTAGTTCTGTTACGTCACTTATATCTATCAGCACACGTGGATATTCTTCTATTGGGTAGGGACCTAAAAATTTAAATTAGTTGGTTTTAAAAATGCTGCGTAAAAATCTTGTAAACTGTTTTTACGACTTATACCTTTAGCCGTGTTTCCAGCCACCAGCATGTAGAAATCTTCACCCTTTTTCTTAAGAATTTCAAAAATGTCTTTGGTGCAATGGACTTGATACCAATATTTGCCGTCTTCTAAAACTATTTCTTTTACATCTAATTCATTTACATCACTGTTTGATACCAAACACCAATCTTCTGTATTACATTTTGTTAAGCATATTGTGCCTTTTTTCTTACAAATTTGAAGATCTTCTATATCATCTATGTTTTGAGCTTTTGGGGCATCTTTGGCAAACGTTTTGAAAGCTTCAAGAATAGGCCGGTAGCCAGTGCATCTACATAAATTACCAGCAAACGACTTTTCTATTTCTAGCATTGTAATATCTGGTTTACTCTCCAACAGGCTAAAGATAAATGAAACAAATATGTGTTTAAGAAATAAAAAAAGTTTAGTGAAAACAGTTTTTACATGCCTTAACAAACGAAACGAAACGAAACGAAACTTAACAAAATCTGATACGGTATTTTAAGAATTTATTTTTACCCCAGCCGCTGAGGACTGGTTACGCCACCTAGCACTCGACATTTAAATTAGGATTGAAGCAGCTATAAATGCCATACGATATGATGATGATTTTACCTGTACATTGACATAACCCATCCAGGGGAGCAGTATCCACATTGCGTGCCGTTATGTCTCGCCAATATTTTTTGAATAGGATGATACCCATCTAGCCTGTTGCCCACTTTTTCTATGGTAGTTATGTCCCAGTTTTGACATGATAGTATGGTCACCATACACTGTAAGATACCGACAAACATATTTTTATATTGCATCTTAAATTACTAGGTAGGACCTGACTGGCATTCGACCTAACTTCACTAACAAAAGACACCAAATAACGTTAGCGTAACTATTTTTGTAGAATGCCCAAAATAAAAATTTACTTACTGGATAAAAAGAAGCTAAAAATTTTTTTTTTAATAATTACTACAAATCTACAGCAATACGGTAATACATAAAAGCATTAACTTAAAGAAATAATGTAAATTAGTTTTGGTCCATAAACTTCTAAGTTGCCATATAAATCACTTAATAATATGACTAGCAACTGTGGAGCCAAATAAAGATTAAAGAATAACAGGTTATGTTTTGGTGTGCTGTTATAGTCTATTTCATTATTTTTCTGTAACACGCTTCTGACATTAAACAAAGAATAAAACATTCATAGCTAAACTATAAATTACGAAACATTGCCAACACTATTACTTTTAGGGATTGAAAAATTTTAAAACCCCCGACTAAAAGGACAAAAGCAACAGCTCTTTCTTAAAATTTAACAGTATGTGATTATTGAAATTCCGTTAGTCTAACAATCAAAGTATAAACGATACTCGTCGGACAGAACTATCGCTAGCGGCCTTTGTCCGCGTCCTGAAGAAGGACCTTCCAGTTACGCCGGGCAAGCTTTAAAGGCACATTTTTAACGTTTTCCGAATTTATTCTATTCTATATGTACGTTTGCGCCACAGCAACGTAGCCGAGTGTTTTGCGTCGAAGCCCCATACTATTTAGCGGGCGCGCGGGCGCCATCTGATCGGTTAAAAAAAAGAGCAGATTACCAGAAACCGTGACTTCCGAAACAGCCCCAACCGCATTATGGACTCCACTCTAATGTCTCCGCATTACACCGCGCAAACACTATTGCTCTATTTTACTTTGTAAATAATATTTGAACTTTTAGACCAGTGGCAAGACACGTGTCAATATATTTGTCATACATTTTTAGCATGGGTAGGACCCTTGATAGACCGATGACCTAGTAAGATTGCAAGCCCGAGCCGCTCGCTGCGTTCAATGGAGGAGATAAACGGTTGAAATTCTACATTGAGGCTTGATTGATATTAATTACCGAGTTAACAGCGGCCGGAGCGCTGCCGTCGCTCTTGACGACGCTGACGATACACGCGCCGCACCCCGCCTCCAGGCACATGTACTTGGTGCCGCGCAGGTGCGCTCTATTGCGCAGGAACTCGAGCAACGTTGTTTCGGAATCGACATCGCTACCTACTAAAAATTTACACCAACTCTGTCTTTAACACTGAAGTCACAGTAAAACATTGTATCCCAACCATACAAACATCCAAAAAAATAACAGTCCAAACTTATCTTGTCATTTTGTATATACCTAAATAACAACATAAATCAATAATAATAACAATTTTACAGCAATTACTATAAAAATATAACATAAAACATTCATGCTTAGATAATTAAGATTTAATGTATTAGTTTATCATACTTTAGAGATACAAATTTTTTACAGACATGTTAGCGAAGATCAATGAAATTCCAATAAAGTAGTTGTTCAAGTCACTGTTTAATACTTTACTCAATTTATTGGTTTATACAATTGAATGACTACTGGTATCAATTATTAATCTAGTACGCGCACTCTTTACTCAAGCTCAACTCGAACTGTCCGTCCCTTAAGATCACATACCAACGTCCTCCCAATTCCACATCATCAAATCAAGTTACCGCTAAACAAGCTAAATACAAAGGTAATATCAGAGCTCACACATGGGACGTAATTACATTAATATAAACAAACTGTACAAGGCGGCTCATATTAAATCTAGGGAACCCTACGCGTATTGGTCATTATCAAAACATCTAAAGACATTCCGGGGACCCGGCCGAAGACATCGCCGTTGTTCCTTGGCTTGCACACGTCACGCGGTGCTCCGATTGCCGACAGACATTAGTTGTAAGAGCATAAAAAATCACAATTCAATACGTAGAAAGTTACAAAACACAATCAACATAAATAACAACGGAACAGCTAAATACATAGTAACTGAATTTTGAAAAGTCAGACTTGGACCTAAGTATAATTTTGAATACGAGCATAGTCAAGTATGAAATATGAATTTTATATTTATTATGTTGTTTGGTCGTTTTTACAGTCATCCAAGGCTATGTTCTTTTGATTTTACTTTGCAGTAGTTAGTTATAGAATGAGCCACTTACTGTACAATACTTATCTACGTCGCGTGTATAATTACTGGCATTAGTTACCCAATTTAAATAATTATGATAAATACATAATATCAAATTACTTATTTGAGTTTATGAAGGCAACATTTAGCTATAATAGAAAAAGAAGTAAGTACGGAGGTAATTTTTTTTCATATATTCATTGCTGTTACTAGATATTTAAGTAAACATATAATATGAATTTTACTAACGTAAAGTTTTATATTATTTTGAGTTTTTTTTTTTAAATAAACTTAATTCTAAACATTTTTTTACTTACCAGAAAACTGCTTGCCGTTTATTTTAAATTTTATTCGGTCCATGAGTTATTTCGGCCAAGTTGAAATTCTTACTAACAAACAAAAGCAGCTTGGATCCACCTTTTACCACAAAAATGTCTCGAGCGATCAATTGTTTAATAGAATATTTATTAAAGAGTTCCGTCTAGTTTAATAATAATTAATACATTTTTTAAAGAATGTTAGTTAGTTTTTAAATATCTATGAGTTACTGTTGTTATTAGGGTTGCATTTTTGTCTAAACTAATGCAGACTTAATTTTTTTTGTTGACTTTTTGTGGACTTGAATCCTGCTCTATATGTAAAGCAGTGATTCTTCTAATGTCAAGTATTTTAGAAGATTAACCATAGGTGAAAAATAATGTTTAAACCATGCTTAATAAACTAATATTACTTCAACCTTGTTCTGATTTGTCAGTATACAGTTTTTTATGTATAATAACCAGTGATCGGAATAGGTAGATTGATTTGATGTACTTTGGTAGTGCTAGCATAATATGGATATGTCTTTTTTTTTAAAACTGATACAAAGAAATCTGAAATCCGGGAGGCATGTCCATATTAACATCAATGTTTGAGATCATTAACCTCAAATCAATCTACCTATTCCGATCACTGATAATAACAACTGCAATAAATGTGTATAAATGCAATGTACGCTAATCTGTCGAGTGGTAAATTAGAATGTACAAAATGTAAAATTGCTAGAACTTGAGCAGATAAGACCATCTAATTTACCTCTCAATATTTTTATAAGTACTTTGATTATTTTGTAGATAAAGAGTGTCTATCTATCATTAACCGGTTGTTTTTGGTTTATAAATGAGTTTGGTGCATTAATTAGATATTATTATAATTATTATGACATGACATGACACAACACATTATGTTTATTCAACTTAAAGAATATTGTTTACGTGTTCTTTGGAGATTTGACAACAGATAATTATTACCGGCATTAAATCAACACCAGCAGTTAAATTATTAGCCAGTCGCCTAATATTTTGCTAGTTCGATTTTCTGTAAAATAGAGATGATAGAAGTCTACGTCATTGTGTGTTTAATTTAGTTTGTCTCTGTAAAACAGCAGAATAATTATAACATCTGATAAATTTGACGTTAAATATAAAGACTGTCTCACGCAAAAAAATAATAATAATAATAATACGAGTAGGTACTTCAAATAGAATCTAGGATAGGGAAAGGAGTAGAAGAAGAAAAATTATTAATGTCTTATGTAATACTTATTTTTTTATAATTTTTATCAGGCACCTTTTTAATATACAACTTTAATGAATTATAGCAAAACCTATTAGGGGCTGATTTTGGTGCTGAAAAACAACAACTTTTTTATGGACCAACATCGAATCCTCTATAAAAAAATTGACGTTTTCACAATATAAACTGATATAAACTGGTCGCGGCTCAGTATGGGAAAGTGTTTTTTTTTGCGATTTTGATGTTGGCGCCATAAACATATAAAAAGTATTAGAGCAGTAGAATCACCCCCTTTAAGGTTTTGCGTTGTATTAATAAATATTGGTGTACCTATTTGTTTCGACACTAAACAATACTCTAGAAAATATATTTTTTCTTTAAGTAACCCTAAAAACGTTTAATTATATTTATGAGTATGTTAATTGTAATAGTTTTAATAAAACGAAGTAGCCAAATAAAAGTTCTGCGTCTAGAATTCCTTATTATAAATAAAAACTCGCCAAACCTTCCACCTCATTATTCTTTTAAATTGAATGCAGTAAAATCGTGGTTTCTTTAAGTTATACATTTACACAATTTTAATTTTTTCAATAAAATCTAAAATCTGTAGTTTTAGTCTCAGCTGCTAAACAAACCTTTTCTAGTGTATATGGTCCATCTGCAAAAAAACAAAACGGATATAATAATATTCACAAAAAAACTAGCGAAGAAAAACCATTCGTAAACTATTTAAAAAAGCCATACCGATTTCAAACCAACATGAAGTTGGAATTCCTGTTTCAAGTCTAGCTGAAGATACAGCCTCTCTTATAGCCAAAGGCACAGCTATTGCTAAACACAGAGGTGGTTCTCCAACAGCTGGACGTAAAAAAATAAAATACTTCAACGAATTCATTTATTTAAGTGTAAGTACGTGTACTACATAAACCAATAAAATGATAAATACCTTTTGAACCAAAAATAATGTTATCGTTGTAGGAATTCTTTCTAAAATATACTCTAAAGTCTTGTGGTATATCTCTTGCTTGAGGAACATGGTAGTTCCACGTTCGATCAGTTAATAATTCCCCTGTGTCTGAATTATATTCCAATTTTTCTGTTAACCAATGTCCAAGACCCATTATAAAAGCACCTTCTACCTTTAAATATTATAAATTATATATATATATATAAGGTTTGTTGCTTGTTTTTATAAATATGTTTTGAAAAGAGATTTTACAATAATTACCCTTATTACTAAATAAACGTATTTGTATTTATTATGTTACTTACTTGGCCTATATCGATTTCAGGACTGATACTGTAACCAACATCTTGCACAATATCAACTCGCATAACTTCTCGTTCTCCTGTTAGTATATCTACTTCAATTTCAGCTAATGCAATTCCAAATATGTTATATTTTAATTCGCTCTCTGGACCAACAAAACCATGTACTTTTAAATCGACGTTCATTTCGTATGATTTTTGAATAAGTTGTTCCCAAGTATAACTAACCATTTGCTGCCGTATAGGTTGCAGTCTTTCCAATAGTTCTAAACAACATTTTTGAACTCCAATGGTTATATTTTGTGTTGTAAGGTTTCCTCCAGAAGGAGAAACATTAGGTGCAACTATGGTATTAGTTGACTTGACTTGTATTTTATCTAATGGAATTTTAAGTAAATAAGCACACGTTTGAACAGCTTTCGTGTTAACACCTTGACCCATTTCTATACCACCGTGTGAAATTACAACAGTACCATCACCATGAAAAACTGATAGATTTACATAAAAATAACGAGGATACTCCTGGTGCCACTTCAATAAAGAAGTCCGGAGCCCTCTTTTCTTCCACCTATTTTCTGTGTTAAATTTAAGTGTGGCTATTTGTCTTATATTATAGTCAGCGTTCTTTTTCATAATATTTACCATGTCCAATATATCCGTAGAAATTGCTTTATCTAAGTTCAATAAGCGAAATTCAAGTGGGTCCAAAGACATTGCATAAGACAAGTGTTCCATTATTACTTCCGCAGTAGCCACTGCTTCTAAATGGCCTAAAATTAAATAATGATTAAGTAAATTAGGTTGTGTGAAATATAACGTGAGAATATATTGTAATTTACCTGGCGCCCTGAACCAAGTATTTTTTGCAGTATCGGTAAGTGTATCAAAGTTTTTGTAATTCCAACGTGACGCATTGTAGCAATTATTATATGATTTCACAGACAAAAGTGTCAGTTGTTCATTAACCATAAATCCGTGATCTTCGTACGCATTTAAATTTATGTACTGTATTAACCCTTTGGAATCAACTGATGCCTGAAAAAGTTAATTCACAGTATTTAGTAAGTTTCAATTGCTGTGTGTCTGGCGGGAACAGCAACATAAAAATTGACAAAAAAGTGTAGACACTGATCGTCCAGTAAAACTAAATCTGTTCGTGCGGGGAATGTTTCAATAATACGTTGCATAGTGTTAGTTTACAATACGATAGATTAAAATTTTAAAACAATATGGCTGGTGTTTTTTTCCTTTTATTTTTTAATGATATTATTAAGATTTTTAGCCGTTAGTAATTTTTAAAATGTTATTGAATTATTAACGAAAAGTTTTCGTTTTTTGACTTATGTATTGATGTCTTTAAAACATTTCAGAAAGTCATAACAAAAGTCTTAAATTAAAGTTCATACAACCAAAATGGAAATAAATAAATATTTAACTTACTTCATATTCAGATGAACAAGGAAACCTTTTGCCTAGAGCTCTGGTAATTGACGTTAAAGGCATTACCATCCGACAAGGTCTGTTCAATTTATAGGAGACAAGGCTACAAGCGACTGCAGGCAATGTGTTTCGTGATATTTTCAACCCAAAAGCACCACCTAGTCGCCGCACATGAATATCTACTCTATAATGGTAAATATAATAAAATAAACTTTAAATGTGGATAAAATAACAACAAATTATGAATTTCTTTACTATCACCTATACTCATACCTGTTTTGTTCAATATTCAGAGCTCTTGCTATCATGGACTGCGCTGCGTCCATCCATTGGGTTGTTGTATGTACTTCCAAACCTTCTTCAGTCGGTAGTGTAATGCAAACTATAGTTTCCATTGTAAAATAAGACTGTCCACGAACTGTGTAATTAGCTTTGACAATTTTTTCAATATTTTCACCCTTATCTTTTGCATCAATTTTTTGGAACAAATTTACTCTTTTTGGATCGTTTTGTGCAATTTTGACATCAACGACAGGTTTTTTAACATTTTTATATGTAACAACAACCAATTTAGCAATTTCGTTAGCTATGTGTTTCTTTTCAGCTACAATCACACCTATGGGTTGATTAAAATACTTGATTTCCCCACTCGAAAACACTTCCTCGTTCGTTTTGCCAAATTGGTCTTCTGC
Source organism: Anania hortulata (assembly GCA_963576865.1). Taxonomy (NCBI): domain Eukaryota; kingdom Metazoa; phylum Arthropoda; class Insecta; order Lepidoptera; family Crambidae; genus Anania; species Anania hortulata. Next base: position 10,015,063 of record OY756400.1, read on the forward strand.
TGGAGTAAATGAATTCAATCCAGGTATGTCTTTGGCAGAGTAGAATGCGATTGCTCCTAGTTGTTTCTAAAATAATGAACACATTGAATTTTATCAGAAATAAAATGACATATTAAATAAAAACGTAATATTAACAATCATACCATTTAAAAATTAAAAATCAAAGTTTATTTTCGTCTTATCGAATGTAATTTCAAATTCCATTTCAAATGTGTACTTTTCATTGTAAAACATAATCAAAATTTTGTCAATAACCCTATTTAAGTACCCAGAATGCAATTGTAATGAAGGAGCGTGGTTACCTGCCACAAGTATATGCATTTACTTACTACGTAACCTCAAATATGAATGTTAATATTGTACATTATGTGTTTTCTAAAGAAATAAACATTTTTCATACCAGGGCAAGACTCGGGTCTATGGAAACGATGGTGCCTGTAGGTACTGTGCTCAACACGAGAGATGAGTAGACCTCATGGGGATAGGTAGCGCGATCTTCTGTATATGATGCTTCACCTGCACACTGGATCTGGAAAATCTCTCGTTTTTACAAAAGAGCATACAAATGTTTTATTGATGCCTCATCAATAGATAGTTTCCTAAAAAAATCTAATTAGTCTGTCAGTTGGATTACCAGAAAATATTAGACATGTATTTTTTCTTTTTTCAATCAAACAAAAAATTATGAAGATATTTCGCGTAACGTCACGCCTTGCGACACTTTTAAGCAAGGTGTGACGTCACGTACTTCCATTCCCAAGCTTTGATGCACTTTATCTTCGTCATTTTTTGTTTGATTGACAAAAGACAAAATATGGGTTCAATATTTTTTGATAATCTAACTGACAGACTAAATAGAGCAATATTTATTTGACCAAGGAAACTAGCCTAATACACCTTTGTATTTGGAGGTACAGAACTTGTTTTTCTTTAGGTGGGGCGTGTTTGAGAAAGTCTTTACTCAAGCTAATTTAAAAACTTATTAATATTAAACTTACCCAACCACACTTTGAAATAAATTTCTACTTCACTGGGTAAATCCATAATAAATGTAATTCAAGCAGTATGAACACTTTTATTTAATGTATTTTTTAAGAAAGTATAACAACTAACCAGTGCCTCGATTTTCGGTATAGGCTGAGTAAGAGGATATTGTGACGGGTTAGTATCATATAATTGTCGCGCCTGCGACACTGGTCTTGATTCATACAGCTTCAATGCTCCAGAACGTAACCGTGGGTCGATGATACTTGCAGGACACAAATACAATAAACTCTGGAAAGTTACCCAGAAACAAATTAAAGTAATTGATGATCCAAAGCTGCAATAAAAAGATGTTAAAATGCTTTTATTAACACATTTTAGTTTAACGGTTAAAAATGTTTGTAAAAGTAAAGATTAAATTATTATGTTTAAGGAACTTTGCAAGACTGGTCTTAAAATTTGCATAGGGTCTAAACTGTAAAAATGACAACATCTTTGCAAGAACTAACCACGACCAACTGACTCAGTTAAGCGATTGAACATTTTCCAGAGATTTTTTCAGTAATAGAACACACAATAAATAGTTCCTCGTATCATAATTTCTAATCTATTTGAAAAAAAAGATTTTGTGTAATGATAGTCTTTCAAATATTTTATTTTTACTGTTTTATTAATAAAATTGTTGGTCTCTGGATTATACGACATGCATTGTTTTCAAATTTGATATGTCTCAAATTATCGAGAAAATTTGTCAATTCTTGAATTAATCAATAGTTTGATTAGATAATTTTTAGTCATGGTTTAAAACGATAAATCATCATCATCATCTATACGGTCAATCCCGGTTGCTTCCAAAGCCAAAGGTTTAAAACGATAAATATTAAAAATAATAAATATTATTAAAATAAAGGGTAATATTTATATAATACCAGTTTACTAGTACCTTGTAAAACAAAGCAAGGGCCAACTGTTTTCGGTAACCCGCTGAAGGTTCGCCAAGAATTTCCTCCACTATCAGTTCTGTTCCTAACATTCTTACTGCAGATTGTAATGTTTCATTTAAAAACAAAACTTTTTTCCGTAAAAATATTTCTGTAGATTTGGCCCTCGTGAACGAGGCTGAAAGTCCACCATAGACGATCCTTGACTCTAAAACTATGTTATTGGAGCTGTTGTATCTATAAACGAATCCAGCATTTACTATTGCATGCGCATTTTGAGCTCGTGGCATTATCTAGAAGTAATATGTATGTGAGAAATTTGTTACAAGTAGTGTATTAAATGTAATAACAACTTACTGGATGTTTACCTTATAAGTCATAACGTGATGTTCGTCACTAAAGGGTGGTAACATTATATTCAAAATAATTTTGCCCTTCATCTCTGTGCTTAAAAATTGCTGCATGTTCAAAACTTGTGTTACTTTCTGATTATACACTAAAATAAAATTTATGAAAAACACTTTTTGTTTCTCACACAGAAACAAACTGTCAAGTTCAACTACACGTTCTGTCACAGCCTCAATACTCAGCAAAAGGTTTAGGAACCAAATAGCACCTCAGCATTGGTGTACCGAGGAAACCAAAAAAGGGAGAGTGATTAGATACTAGCTTTTGCCTGCAGCTTCGTCTGCATAGACTTTAGAATCATCATCAATTATTATCGCGCATAAAAACACAAAACAGGATTTAAGGTATCCTATTAGGATACCTTCCACACTGATTTGAGCTAATTTCTTTCAGCCATTAATGAGATATACAGAAATGAAATATTCTTACTTATTGTTATTTGGGCTCCAACTGTTTCTAGTAATAGGTAAATATCTGAAGGAAATTCATTACGTTGGTGTTTTATCATCAAATTGCCTCCAATAGTTCCCAACTATAAAACAAAAATAGCTAAGATATAAAATAACATATTTATTATTATTATTAAATTTAAGATATAGATAGAATATATAAGATTATAAATAATTATTATTAAATTAATAATGAATATGCAATTTTTTTTTATTAAAAACTAGATAAGTGTAAGTATTAAACAGATACGTACAAGTAACTCACTACTAGTACACGTGTAAGAACTGACGCGTAGAAAAGCGGCCTTGACGAAAGACAAATTACAACATTTATTCGGTGTTTATACAGCTTATAAAGTACATACCTATGGAGTATTTTTTACCATGAAATATTCACTATCATTGTTTTTTTGAATAAAAACAATAGGTTTTAAAAAAACTTAGTCAATTTCAAAGATTGGCAAGCCCTTACCACCAACAGGGATAAGTGGAGAGGTTTGGGGAGGCCTTTGCCCAGCAGTGGGACAGATATGACTTATTAAAAAAAAGGTATTAAAAAAAGTACAAGTAGTTTGTTACATTATGTGTGTAACATTTTTAAATCTTTTTCAATTATTAACGACAGTGGCCTAACAATGATCTCAACAGTATTACTTTAATCTTGTTTTGTTTTTTTTTGCATAATAATTAATTTAAAAACAAAACTACGTGTACCTACTGTTAGTTTATGGTTACGCCCCTGATTGTATTGCATGCGTTTAAAATGGTGGATGCTATGCTATGTTTGACAGATTTATTTGAAAATTTATAAAAATACTGCTATATGGGGCACACTAAAAGTTTTGCACTTCTAGCTACTCGGAACTAACTACTTGAATTTCGAATTTTATATGTTTTTAAACGTTGCAACCTTCTTAGTAATAAAAAAAACAATTGGCGGGAAATGATTTGTCAATTGTTTTTATCACACATCAAAGTTCTACGTACGCAACGCAAATGGAATTAAGTCGAAAAGATTTTAGAGCGATGATTTTTTATGATTTTAAAAGTTCTCTCTCTCCGCAAGACTGTGCCGCTCGTCTTCAAAATGCTTTTAGGAGAGAAGCACCTTGTTTGAGCACCGTGAGGCCATGGTTTGCTGAATTTGAGAGAGGTCGAGTTTCTTTACATGACGAATTTCGTGAAGGGCGGCCTTCAACTGCCGTCAACGAAAATAATGTGGCTACTGTTAAGCGGCTAATTGAAGAAAACCCGCGGATTACCTATGAGACAATTCGAGGACTATTGGGGATTAGTATGAGCCAAATTCAGGAAATTTTACACGTTGAATTGAAAGTTCGGAAACTTTGCTGTCGTTGGATCCCTCATGAACTGACAGCGGAGCAGAAGCGGGCTCGCGTGGAATGGTGCTCACAGATGCTACTGAAGTACGACCACGGACATTCTAATGCTGTTTATGACATTGTCACGGGAGACGAAACGTGGATTTATTGTTTTGAACCCGAAAAAAAACAGCAATCTTGTGAATGGGTGTTTGAAAATGAGAACAGGCCAATAAAAGTGAGGCAGGCGAGAAACGTTGGTAAAAAAATTATCGCGTTTTTTTTCTCAGCTACGGGTCCCATCTGTACAATTCCACTTGAAGATCAAAAGAGTGTTAATGCCGTATATATATAATATTCTACCATTTGTTTACCCAGGGTGTTAGCAAAAGTTCGCGAAAGACGACCCGCGTTCTCCTAGATCATGACAACGCTTCTTCACACACGGCCAACAAAACAAAGTCATTTTTAGCTTCCGAAAAAGTACAACTCGTCACTCATCCTGCGCATAGCCCCGATCTAATACCCTGTGATTTCTGTATTTTCCCCAAAATCAAAGATTTGATGAGAGGTTTTACTTTTACCAACTCCGAAGAGGCAGTGATAGCGTTCAATCAGCACGTAGAAAACATGCCTTCAGATCTGTGGTCCTCCTGTTTTAAAAAATGGTTCGATCGCATGAAAAAATGTTTGAAATATAAAGGAGAGTATTTTGAAACGCAATAAACATAATATTTTGGTTATAACATGTTGTTTTTTTAAGTTACGCAAAACTTATAGTGTTACCTACGTATCAGTCTTATTTTCATGCCACCACAAAAAGAAGGTGATATCTGATGAACGACGGCGCTTTTTTTTTTCGGAAATTTTAAATGTATTTTTTAATATTTTATTCTAAAAATACGAGGGTTAAAAAAAGATAAAGTCGTATTTTATAGCGTCCTTTATGTCTAGTATTTTTTAAATTTGGCAAAAACCTTGCAATGTAGCCCTGTGAGTATTTAAAGTTAGAGTTATCCTACCTATGTGACATGGATCAAAGAAATATATTACTTTTAAATGTAAAATGGCTTACATTTCGCACTGCTATATGAGCCACTAACTCAACATGTTCGTGAAAAGTTTTTAAATATCCAAAATACTCTTTTTGAGAAACCTCGTTAAATATTGTAAGTAGTTCTGTCAAAGTTGTTCCAGCGCCAATGACTAAGTTTTGGTCAATTATATAGCCTTTTAGTTCTGCCACGTCACTTATATCTATTATCACACGTGGATATTCATCAATTGGATAGACTCCTGAAAATCAAAATAAATTAGATACAGGTTTCATTGCAGGATATGTATTCTTTTAATTAATTAATTCCTTTGACAAATTACACCAATTAACTATCACTACTACTAGCTCAGCTTGTACTATGGAACTAAATTACGCGCTAACCACCGTCAGTGCCTCATATTGAGCGGAGACCAAATTGATACATAGCATCTAAATGATTTTAAATTATAATTTTTTAAATGTTTAGTCTTAACTTCAGGTTAAATGTATGATAGTTGAGTATATTAAAAAAATATATATACTTTGTATTTTAAAGGTACCAATTTTTTTTTCTTTCTTTCTTTCATAAACATACTGAAATGTTCGTCCATTTATTAACATTCACAACTTAGTTACAAATCTTTGTTTTTATCACACAAATATTTGGCCCTTGCGGGATTCAAACCCGCAACTGCCTTTGTGGTATATTTAGAGTGATGATAGTTGAGTATATTAAAAAAATATATATACTTTGTATTTTAAAGGTACCAATTTTTTTTTCTTTCTTTCTTTCATAAACATACTGAAATGTTCGTCCATTTATTAACATTCACAACTTAGTTACAAATCTTTGTTTTTATCACACAAATATTTGGCCCTTGCGGGATTCAAACCCGCAACTGCCTTTGTGGTATATTTAGAGTGAACCACTACACCAAACGGTTGATTGATATTTAGACATATTTTTGAGATTTTATGGCTTACCTTTAGCTGTGTTTCCTGCGATAAGCATATACGAATCGTTTCCTTTTGTCTTAAAAATATCAAAAATATCTTTAGTATAATGGACTCTGAACCATAATTTCCCATCCTCCAACACAAGTTCTTGGACATCGAATTCATTTACATCGTCGTGTGATACAACACACCAATCATCTTTATCACACTTTATTATACAAATAGGACCTTTTTTCTTGCAAATGTGAAGATCTTCTATATCATCGATGTTTTGAACTTTTGGAGCATCTTTAGCAAATGTTTTAAAAGCTTCGAGAATAGGCCGGTACCCGGTACATCTACATAAGTTACTAGCAAAAGACTTCTCTATTTCTAGCATTGTTAAATCTGGCTTACTTTCTAAAAGGCTGGGAAAAATAGTCATAAGTGATGTAAGTAATTAAAAGCGTTTTAAAAAGAAAAAAAAAAAAAAAACTTTTAACCGTTGCCAAATTTTCTTTTATGTGACATTATTTCTAATAAAACTATGCCATCTAGAGAAGACTACATACCTGTACATTGACATAACCCATCCAGGGGAGCAGTGTCCACATTGCGTACCATTATGCCTCGCTAACACTTTCTGAATAGGGTGATAACCATTTAGCCTGTTACCGACTTTTTCTACAGTTGTTATTTCCCAATTTTGACAAGATAGTATAGTCACCATACACTGCAAATGAAATATATACAGGTCAAGGTGATTTGGTGACATTGAAGTTATTTTGCGATGGCAAGCAAGTACAACTTGAGAAGTTATAACGGTAATATATATTTTTTTATAGATGTTCTTTATTATCTATTTTGCTTTCTTAAAAAAATGCCAAAATACTTTCCCATCTATTACAGATACTTAAGCCGTCTTAGCTTAGGAAATAAATCATTTTTAGGATTAGTGATATTACTGAGTTGATAGCGGCCGGAGCGCTGCCGTCGCTCTTGACGACGCTGACGATGCACGCGCCGCAACCCGCCTCCAGGCACATGTACTTAGTGCCGCGCAGGTTCGCTTTATTGCGGAGAAACTCAAGCAACGTCATTTTCGAGTCGACATCGTTACCAACTATAAAATAATAATCTATTTTATTACTTTCGTCAACGATAAAATCATTATAAACTTAAAGGGATAGGGTCTAGCTAGGGGATAGTTCATTTTTCGATAGATAGAGGCTAAATAAAATTTGGTTTTTAGTAAGCGTCAAAATCGCTGGTCACTCCAACCAGATGCCTATCTATAATTAACCTCGGAATTGGTATTTAAAACATACTTCTTAATAGTTACTAAGTATTTACTGCTAATTAAATAGTGGTAATAACCAATGTGAATAATTAAAAAGTTTCGCCCACTGTTCGTAAAAACTGCTAACTTATTATAAGCCTGTTAAAATTTTTAAAAAATATATGCTGTGAAAACTGTAGTGTGTCTTTAAATAGGCGCTACAAGTATCACAAATTATATAGTTCCTAAAGTATAAATAAAGTCATTTTTAATGACCATGTCACTCCCAGATCGATTTTCGTCAAAAGCGTGGCGCTCGAAGTTGTCAAGGAGTATTGTCTACCTCGGACAATTGCTGAAGTTATGTAGAAACAGCTTTGATCGGCAGCATTTAGAATGCTAAGTCATATCTTCTCGTCGCCACTGCCACAATGCCTGAAGAGCAAGGTATTCGACCGGTGCGTCCTACCAGTGATAACTTACGGAAGCCGAATCGTAAAAATGACAGTAAATCTGACCCACCGGCTTTACGTTACTCAGTGAGCTATAGAAAGGTCGATGCTTAGGATTTCGTTAACGGATAAAATCCGAAACGAGGTTATCCGGCAGCAAACCTAAGTAATGGACATAGTCCAAAAATATAGCAAGCTAAAGTGCCAGTAGACCGGCCACATCTGTCATAGAACCTGTGTCAGTAGAACCGATAAAATGTGGATTAAACGGGTTCCCGAGTTTAGACCGCGCCTTGGCAAACGTTATGTAGGACGTCCCCCAGCTCGATGGACGAAAAAAGAGGGAGATTGTGCTTTTTGGTGCTCTTTAGGGCTTACGTCCAGTAGTAGACTGCAATAAGCTGACATGATGATAATGATACAAGTATCCTGTTAAGTAAGGGGCGCATCTAAGACATTTTCAACGGTCTAAATTGAAGCTTTAGGCTATGCGTTGTCAGAAAGGTTAGTGGTTGTCATATTAATTTCCCGTGTCAGCAGTTTTGTTAAGGTCTTATCAAGATATTAACTATAATCATCATCAATAAGGCTAAGGACGTCCACTGCTGAACATAGGCCTCTACTAATGACTTTCAGATTGGCAGGTTAGAAGCGGCTTGCATCCAGCGGCTTCCCGCAACTAAGTATTTACTGCCAATTATATCATAGCTTCATGCTTCATTTTACTGTGGTCCTGCCTGTCTGCAATTTATATGCTTATTCTTATCTCCAAAACAATAGCAAAAGCCAGAATGATTCACAGTGACCGTTGATACAGTTTATAACCGTAGATACACGGTAAAACGGTTAAGGCCACTTGTTAAGTAACAATTATTATTAGTAGTGTAATAAAATAAAAATGCCTTTATTCTACTATAAAATTTACAATTGCTAAATTATTTTTAGTTATTCCAATATTCATGCATAATCCTTAATGAAAATTTTATAAAAATTAATAATACAATTATTTCTGACGTAATAAATTAGATTTAAAAAAAGCGCGGAAAAAGGTTAGCACGAATGGACATTTTTGCAAATTGACATTTTCACGAAAATATATTATTGTGTTTTTAAAACGATTGACGATGTGTAGCGAAGCGTAGCGTGTCATTCCTGTACAGTGGACAAATCAGTGGCCACGTTTTGACTCTGTTAGTCAATACAGGTAAAATATACATGACCTGGGGACCCTGGCCCATCTCTAAATTATTTATTAGTTTTATTTAGAATGTTTTGTACAAATACTACCTTTTTCACTTACCAGAAAACTGCTTGCCATTTATTTTAAATGTTATTAGATCCATGACTTACGTCTTTCAGATCTTGAATTTTACTGATATTAAAAACATTTAAGCTGAGAGCCTATCTAATATGTTCATCGTATGTTATAAATTTAGAGATCCGCAAACAGTAGACTTACCAACATATCATTTTTATAAAGCATGAAACATGGAAGAACTTTCAAGAAGCCTGTCCTGTATGCATGGGCATAGTGCCTCAGAGACAGACAGACGGATGAGCGTTAGCAAACGGTGACAAATGATTGAGAATCAAAAATCACTCCCTATAAGAGATCCTTATTTTGCAGGAATGCTTGTTACGCTTCCCCAAATGTAAACTAATTTAAGTATATGATATATTTTTTTAATAATATAAACTTAGAATAAACTTTATGTATAAATATACTTAAACCTATATTTGAAAGAAACGATTTCAAGCTCAAATTTTCAACTCCCGCAAGTCTGTCATGGTCTTCGTCTTTGTCATGCCGAAGTGAAAGCCAAGGTGGTCTGCAGGACTTTTACCTCTGGCTTGCCTTAACTGGACGGCCATGGAGTCGCTAGATCATGATGCTCGAAGGGAGGATGTGGTTCGTAAGTTGCGAGTTGGCACATGATGCTGGACCCTCAGGGAGCAAGTGATCGTCGCATAAAGTCCAAAGCTATAATATCTTCACCCTTTCGCTTACACCAGTGTTGCCAGTCCGGGCTTGCATGACTCCTGACGCCTATTCAAGTTACAGGCGAGTCACCACTTGCCAATTTTTTCAGTCTGAGTTTATAAACCAGGCCAGTAGGTACCCGGTAGTCTCCATCAATAGCCCAGAACCCAGTCCCTTCATCCTTCTTCAATAAACCGAATTCATTTGTCACTAACTGCAATAGTTTCTCTACACACGCTGGGTATAATCTCTAATTACATCCCATGATGTAGTCAGAGATTAGATCTAGCACATGACTACACATGTACTACTTTCAGGTATGATTATATGCGCTTAAAACGGCCTCTATGTATATAGGATCAGTATCCACACGCAAGCTAGGACCGGGTCACTTTTAGCCTGTGAATTACAAGAGCGTACAATAATAAAAATAAATTCATTCTACAATCACACCAATTATCAGGCACAAATGCTCGTGTTCATCACACAAACATTTGCCCCTTGCGGAATTCGAACCCGGAACCGCTGGGCATTGTTACTTCGAAGCGCGAACCGTTTCTGTCAGAGCGCAGCCGAGGTGACATCATGCTGAAGATGCCACGTATAGTGGCGAAACTCGTCAAGGTTTTTATGTAGGAGTTGGGTACTAACTATTGCATTTAACTGCATATATTTGTATTAAGTATGGGTTGCAGGTGATGTGATTGGGTGCTGAAGCCGGCGTAACTAAGCAAAAAGAGATTTTTTTAAATTCAAAACGGTACCTGCACATTAAGAAACTGCCACGACTTCATCATCCTCGTGCTGTCAGGCGGAAATGTGATAATTGATTTTGCAATATGAGAAATAGACGCAAAACGAGTAATAAAAATATTAATAAAAATACGTTGGAACCACTCAAACATAGCAGTAATAATATTACCTTATTTTATCTGCTATCTTAAAAATGATACAAAACAAACAATTCATTAAAATATCAAAAAAAAAATATTTGAGAGCTCTGCAGACATAAGTTAATCAAATATTATGTAATTTTGTCGTTTCTTAGCAATCATCCAATGATAAAGAAGTAAATGATAAACGTGCTTCGAGTTTAATTGTTCATAATTTTCAACATAAAACTCAATACTTGCTTCATAATTATGCCTTTAATAATAAAACTGATGTTATATCAAATAGCCACGTGTTTTATAATATAATAATCAATAATCTGAAGTTTAAGTGTAGGTTTTTCTTTCTTTTGTCATCTTGTGTTTATCAAAGCATCTAAATATAAACATGACTAGCGTCATTATGTATGTACTCCTCAATAGGTGTCACGTTATGAAATCTGATATTATCCACAAGGTAGCAGGTAAGTATTGTTATACAGGGTTGTTATTAACAACCTCTTAGTAGCTGATTTTGTTGCTAAAATACAACAACCTTTTCTGTGGGACCATAGTAATCTAAAAAAATATTACTGCTTTATACAAACTGATGTCCACTGGTCGGCGGCTTAGTGTTGGGAAGTGTTTTTTTTTGCGATTTCGATGTCGGTTCCATAGAAAAAGTTGTTATGTTTGAGCACCAGAACCCTAGAGGGTTGTTGATGTTTTCAAAATAACCCTGTATAGTATGTGTTATAGTCAAAGGTCGATTTGTAGTATCTTTGCGGAGTATCGCTTGATAGTAGTCGTGCAGGCAAGCCAAACTACGTCCGCGTGGTGGAGTACCTATGGCCCAAACCACCTCATAGTTCAGCTGGTGAGGAGGTGCAATGGGACGTATACCTACTTTACTTTAATCTTTACAATATAATAATATTTATGCTTCAATAATAGTTAAGTGTCTTGGAGGTATAAACTGTGCATAAGTTGGTATCGTATGCTATATCTGTATTATGATCATATCGAACTAATATTATGAATGTAAAGGTTTATATGTATTAAACTCAATAACTCTCTAACACCGAACAGAATTAGCTGCAATTAAGCACAATCATTTATCTAGCTTAATCTAGATCCTATGTTCTATGGATTAGGTATGATTTATAAATTATTTTCGATTTAATCGTACAGAGGGCCGAGTGGTGTCCCAATGTAGTTTCATGTTTGTTTATTAAAGAAAAACACCAAGAGACCTGACTTATTGACTTTGCAAAAAAAAGCATTTGAATTATAATACATAAATATAAGATTAATTAACTCCTATCTAGCGGGGTTTAAAACTAAGTTTAAAAAAGAAATATAATGATCTGAATTAATTTCCTATTTACGTCAATGACTCAAATGTCAAAATCAACTTTTGTAATTCTCCCTAGTACTGCTATATACGGATCTGGCAACAAGACTTTTTGGTTTAATGAACAGAATTCTACATTTTTGTTTTTAAAAAGAATTAAGGTCTCTTATGTCAAATATGTCAAGATGTCACAACTAACAAAGTTTTTTTTTACAATTGAGCAACATTTAAACAAACAAAAATACCGTATTTATGCTCAAAGCTCTAAGGCAGCTACCCAATTAGTCGACAGAGTGCAACGTGGGCACTATCCGACTTCAGTGATGGTTTGGTAGGGTATTAGCTATGAAGGAGTGACTGAGCCATACTTTTGTGAAAAAGGTATCAAAACATCGGCACAAGTGTATCAAGATACCATTCTTGAGAAGGTAGTGAAGCCCCTTAACAACACCTTGTTCAATAACCAAGAATAGCCCTTCCAGCAAGACTCGGCGCCGGGTCATAAAGTTTGGTCTACGCAGTCTTGGTTGGAAACGAACGTTTCGGACTTCATCAGAGCTGAAGATTGGCCGTCGTCTAGTCCCGATCTTAATCCGCTGGACTATGATTTATTGTCAGTTTTGGAGAAAACGTCTTGCTCTAAACGCCGTGATAATTTGGAGTCCCTAAAACAATCCGTACGATTAACAGTGAAGAATTTTCCCATGGAAAGAGTGCGTCCTTCTATTGATAAATGGCCTCGTTTAAAGGACTGTATTGCAGCCAATGAAGACAACTTCGAATAAGCTATTATATTTAAAATTGTTTTATATTTATGTAAACTAACACACTTTAAAAGTATTAAATGTTATTTGCAATAGTTTTTTTTTTTGTTTCAGTATATTTTATGGCAAGACTAAGTATAAATTCAATGATTGTCTCAATATTGAAAGAATATTGTGTTTAATACCATTATCAAACAGTTTTAAGGCAAATAATTTTGATAGATAGATTTTAATATATACATTCCTTGTTGTGCTCGTATTTTATTTAATGACTCAAATCGTTTTAATAAATCATTTGTAAGTTCTTATAAATACATTCAATATTACACCTAAAACAATTATATTTTAGTCATCTGAGTAGTGTTAAGTTATACACACATGGTGCTAAAAGGCACAGAGACACACATATGCTAAAAAGCGTCACACTACAAATGTCTTATAACTTTAAAACCCCACTATCTATAGGTAAGATTTCTATTCTTATAAATGACTGAAAAACGAACCCAGAAATTCAAGTTTGATTGTGACGCAAAGACTTTTTCTTTTGTGGAAAATAATGTATGACAAGTCGGCCCTTTTCTTTTACTCAGACTCGGATCGGAAGTCACGGACAAAATTTAGTACCTATGCTCTTTAATAAATACAACATTTTAATTCAATTATTTATTTTTTAAGTGTTAGTAAATGATCAAAAGTATTCTATTAAAGATCCAAACAAAATTCAAAGTGTAAGTAAAGAATGATGCGTCAAGTTGGCCAGCATATCAAATAAAAATCATTTGCGTATGAAATGAAACCTTATATCATAAGCTTCAATTTTTATTATGAACAGAACACGGTAAACAACCGAAGAAAAAAGATATCACACCTGACATCATAGGACTTAAGCCACTTCGGTAAAAATGCTATTCTCAAAAAATGTCTTCATTAGCGGAACACTTACGAGACGGGGTGTTTACGTTATGGAAGTTTATAGAGAAAACCGATTACCTGACCTTCAAAACTGTAATATCTTTTTAAGCAATATGTGGTTGCTTTGTAGACGAATTCAGTCCAGACATGTTAGACGAAGTTATTATTCATATGTGCTCATAGACCGTCAACAACAGGGGAAAGGTTAATTACCAAGTGATAAGCTGACTGCATAGAATGAATTTTTCCATTGTAGATTTGATTTTTACAAAAAAGGAGTAGGTGCAGAAAATATAACTTTTTTCCAGTTCATTCATAATAACATAAGCTGTTTCATTTCAGTAACTGTAGGTTATAAGCAATAAGCTAACAGACATTAGAACTTTATTGGCTATGCCGGCCAGGGTTCATACAAAAGTGCCCATCATTCCTTGAAATTATAAAATTATTTCGAAATATTTTTCTTAATTCTAAACATAAATGTAATAAAACCCGGATTGTTTTCTACTAAGACCAATATTTAAGATGTTATTATAGTAAGGTAAATAAAAGTAAAGTAAAAAAAAAAGAAAACATGTATCAAATGGCCTTGTAAATACCGCGTACAGCACATGTGAAAAACGGATACAAACCGCCGCGTATGAAGTGCCTATTTGTTGTAAACGTTATTAACAAAAAAAAACCGACTTCAAAACACTTAAATGCTAAAAATAATCCTAACACTTGAGTACCTAATCAGTTAATTTTGGAGTCGGTGCAAACAAAAACATTAAATCTCTCATCGGCTGGCACCGACTCAAAAAGTAACTGATTAGGTACTTAAGTGTTAGGATTATTTTTAGCATTTTAGTGTTTTGGTCGGTTTTTTTTAAAATAAAATTTACTTATTTCATCTATTTTTAGTGATAAATCCTAATCTAACTGCTGAACACCGATTTCATCCCCTATTTTCCTACCCTTAGGGGTGATTTTTATTTTGCAAACTTTCATTATAGCATCTTTGAAGTATAAGCTATTCAATAAAACAAAAATCATCAAAATCGGCTCATATTTGTCGAAGATAGGTAACAAGAACCACAACCAAAATATTATCTGGGTATATATTTGTTGATTTTCTCAAAAAGTTCTAAATCAATTTCGATAAAATTTATATGGGACCACCTCTGAAGTATGATCTACCAAACAAAAAAAGAATCATTAAAATCGATTCATAATTGGCGGAGTAATCGCGTAACATACATACAAAAAAAAACATACAGTCGAATTGAGAACAGGGCTTTGTTTTAGCGTTCTTGATTTTAGAGGAAAAGAGAATCAGAATTAAAACTGCAAATTTATCAAACGAGGGACACGTTTTTGTAACGATCCACGTATAATCATGTTACTTGACTACTTCTTGCTAGGTAGCCAAAAATTTGCATATATGATTCGGCATATTGTGTGTAAAATAATTTTAAAATATATTGCATGGCCGCATGTGAAACCTCATCTTGTTAAGAAAAACGATTTAATCCACAATCACTTTGCATTGAAGTAGGTACGTCTACGGAACTTAACTACAATATATACGAAATATTATATGATAAACTTAAAACTATTTAAGACCACATTAAATTATAACAGGGTAAAAGTTTTTTTTTAAATTAAAATTACAAGCAACCATTGTCATTACTAGTTGATAAAAAACAACTTCAATAAAATTTAAATTCGGATGTCTTAGTCCCAGCTGCTAAGCAAACCTTTTCTAATGTGTACGGTCCATCTGAAATTATTAAATAAATTAAAAGAGCGTAAAATTAATTAACAATAAAAATTACATGAGTAGTGGAGTTTATAAACATACCGATTTCAAACCAAGTTGACGTTGGGATTCCAGTTTCAAGTCTGGCGGAAGTCACAGCCTCTCTTATAGCTAATGGTACTGCTATTGCCAAACATAGAGGCGGTTCTCCAACAGCTGTAAAAAAATACTCAGAATTTTCATTTTTATTGTAGACTAGCTTCCGCCCACGGTTTACTCTGCGTGGCGTTCGATCTGTCACTAAAAAGTCTTTATCCGGTCGTTTGTTCAGCGGACACTATAGTGTCCAAAACCAAAATACACTCGCTTGTTTCCCGGACACTATAGTATCCAAGCGCTGCGGTGGCAGAAATAGCTTTATCCCGCTTTAAATCACTACCGGACCTATAATAAGGTTGTATTGTGGTGTGTAAATCTTAAAGATAGACGTGTACCTCGCACCTCCAGTACTACAAAGACGTAACTGCCATTTTGTAAATTTTACAGAAGGGCGTTTTAAAGATTTAAATTATCTTTAAGGCATGATTGTGAATAAATTATTTATTTTATTACACTGCAACCAGGCTATTTTAGCTTGATGTCTAAGTTTATGACTATAGAAAATACGTAAAAAAATACTGGAACTAAAATAAAAAATAGATACCTTTGGAACCAAAAACCATTGGGTCGTTGTACGAGTTTTTCCTAAAATAAACTCTGAAATCTTGTGGTATATCTCTTGCTTGTGGCACATGGTAGTTCCATGTTCGGTCGGTTATTAATTCCCCAGTATCCACATTATATTTCAATTGTTCAGTTAACCAATACCCAAGGCCCATAACGAAAGCTCCTTCAACCTATAATTTCAAATTAGAATTTTAGTGCACTTTGCAAACGTATCGTTTAATATAGGGTGCTACAAAAATATCTGCCACGGCTAAAATGAGTGAAAGTATTGCTTATATAGATAACGATAATGAAGAAATAACGAGTCTCAGATCGGTAATTAATTATTTGAGAAAAGGCAGTAAATAAATTTTAACTTGTTTCATTTTGCATAACACACTTCGCCATCCGCCTTGACACTGCGCAGGAGCGGTTTTACGTTTAGTTATAATTTTAAATAAGGTAGGTCTACCGATAGTCAGATCGCGTTAAATTTGATTTACCAATTAAATAACGTGATTACAGTAATCGGCGTGATTAAAAGTTCACCACCAAAGTTAATATGTACAAAACATATATACAATGCCCAGACTTATTGTTACTGTTTTACATCGCACTTAGTATCATTATGTACAACGCCAGTTCATTACTTATTTACAAAATTGCTTTACACGGAACTTATTTAAATTATTGACAAGGCATGACCACTACTTATTATCTACAAAACTGTTGTAAAAGTTGACCTCACGGTAGCAGGGTACCATAACAAGGTACTCTTGATTTTGATCTCGCGGCACGGGCAACGAACGGAGCGATACGACGTGAAACGTGCATGCGCACTCATCGCGGTTCTCCGCAGTGCATTGGCCGAGTGGGCGGCCCGGCAGGGGCGCATGCGGCAACCTGGGTACGTCGCTACCCAGGTTGCCGCATGCGCCCCTGCCGGGCCTGTGCGGGCGACCGGTGAAATGTGCAGCGGTATCATTTTGGCAGTAACAAGAATGAATCTTGTAACCGCAACACGCAGGACATAGTACGTAGCACATTGGATGGGTGGGGACGGTTTGAGACAAAATAAAGCCTAATCTAAAAACAACATTATTTTTTTATTAAAAAAAATTAATAATGTTCTGGACATACAATTTATTTACTATCGTAGTCTATTTATGCAATACTTTCCCCCATTTCAGCCGTGGCAGATATTTTTAAAGCACCTTATATTTTACTTATTACTTTAAGATTGTTTAATCGTGTACTTATATACTCGTTTCATTAGATTTATTTAGTGTTAACCATTCAAATAATACTTACTTGGCCAACATCGATTTCAGGACTAACACTGTGACCAACATCTTGTAATATGTCCACTCTCAAAATTTCTCGCTCTCCTGTCAATATATCGACTTCTACTTCTGCCAATGCAATCCCAAATATGTTATATTTCAGTTCACTCTCAGCGCCAACAAACCCGTGTATTTGTAAATCGACGTTATTATCGAATGCTTTTTGAATAAGTTGTCCCCAAGAATTATTATTCACCTGCTGTCGAATAGGTTTCAATCTTTTTAATAATTCTAAACAGCATTTATGAACTCCTATAATAATATTTTGAGTAGTAAGGCTTCCTCCAGAAACCGCAGCGTTTGGTGCTACCGTGGTGTTAGTTGGTTTAATTTGTATCTTATCCAGTGGTATTTTTAATAAATATGCACACGTTTGAACAGCTTTTGTATTTACGCCTTGACCCATTTCTACCCCACCATATGTTATAACAACAGTACCATCGCCATGAAAAACGGATAAAATAACATCAAAATATCGAGGTAATTCGTGAAACCATCTTAATAACGAAACCCGTAGCCCCCTTTTCTTCCATCTATTTTCTGTATTAAATTTAAGCGTGGCAATTTGTCTTGTGCTATATTCGGCGTTCTTTTTCATAGTATTTACAATATCTAATATTTCGTCAGAAATTGATTTATCTAGGTTTGCTAAGCGAACTTCAATTGGGTCCAAAGACAAAGTATAAGATACATGTTCCATTATTATTTCTGCAGCTGATACAGCTTCTAAATGCCCTGAAATGGTAATTAATTGACTATAATTTTAATTATTTCTAAATTAATAAGAAAAGAAAACTTTTTGATTTACCTGGTGCCCTGAACCAAGTATTTTTGGCAGTATCAGTTAGTGTATCAAAGTTTTTATAATTCCAGCGTGATGGATTGTAACAATTGTCATATGTTTTTACGGCCAAAATGGGCAATTGCTCATTTACCATAAAGCCGTGATCCTCGTACATGTTTAAATTTAAAAACTGAATTAAGCCTTTAGAATCAACCGCTACCTAAAAATGTTAACGTACTTTTATTAATTATGATTTTTGCAAAACTTAAACAACTCTATAAGACACCGCCATGAAATAAAATAAAAATCTTCTAGCAAAATAGCAAAAAACGCACATTATACAAATAAATCATATTATGCACATTTTCAGTATGCATCAAACGGTGTTTTAAGTTCAGAAACGCATTAAATGCCTGAGTTTTATTCTTGCATAGGTCGGAGAAAAAGTATTTTTGCTTGAAGAACGTACGTATAAACTTGTAATTACTTTTTGTTTCTGGCTGGTTTTGATGACTTAAAAAGGTAATATAAAAAAACGCAAATTTGTTGTTTCCACCTATTTTTCACTTGTTTTTGTTGGTTCTATAATGTTAGACCAAAACACTTTCGGCAAATGTTTACTTTACAAACAACGATCATCAACTTTTTATTTCACAAACATCTTTTCTTTGGAAATGTATTGTTTAAAAAAATATCGTTTGACAATCAGTGACTTTACAATTAATTAACTTATAAAAATGATGAATGTTAAAATAAGTAGATATCATTTTCAAGGATTGGCTTGGCAGCATAATGTTGTTATCCAAATTTCATAACATAAAATGATGTTAGATTTATGAAACTATTTACAAACGAGTACTACTTAAAACGATGAATTACACAAAGTATTAGTTGATTTAAAAAAACCTATTTTTGAGCAAAATTTTGAATCTAACGCTCGCCGGCCGCTGCCGCGACACGCTTTCTACGCTCGCTCGGCTTTGCAATTTTAACCTAACCCAAGTGACTTAGGTAAAAAGTTTTTTTTAGTAACTAGCAGGGGCGTGCATTCCATATAGGCTATTATGCAGAGCCTACCTTTATAAAAAACCGACAGCTAACCATAATTATTAATTACGTATTCAACAATGAACAATAAATATTCTGTAACCATTTTGTCGTCTACCTGTACTATTCCTTACTAAAGCGCGCAACTTAGATCGTTTCTGTGCAATTTAAACAATGTTAGGCTGCCGCGAGATCGCCTACTGTTTCACACAAACTTACTCAATTTTCACTCACAGCCTACCCCCATCTGAAACCAATGCACGCCCCTGGTAACTAGGTACTTAATTGTAAAATAAAATCGTTAGTAAACTACATACCTAGCAGCAAAACGCGAATTATAAGACGTGTAAGTAGTCGGGATTCACTGCTAATGTATAAACATTGCAAAACAATACAAAAAGATTATACTTTCTTACTAATACTATGCTATACTTGGTTGATTAAACTTTTTGATAAAAAATATATGTATGATAAGATTTGTTTGTAATCGATAATTTTGTGAAACAATAACAATTTGTAAAAAAATCATGTACAAACGATAATTTTGTGAAAAAAATGTTTGTGAACAAAAGCAGTGCAATTAATGCAGTGTATCACACAGTTTTAGGAGAAGTAAAAATATTACGAAGATATATTGATTTGAAACTTTACGTCACATCTTGGTACAATTTTTACTTACAAATGATGCCCCCTTTTCCGAACTTTGACGCACTTTAATTTTGTAATTTTTTATTGATTGGAAAAAACAAGTATCCATTTTTTTGATAATCTAACTGACGGACTAAATAGAATTCATTTTCTTTACCCAGTCGTCACTCCTACAATATGTTTAACATGAAAAACCGTGAGCTTTTTAGTGTTGCTAAGATTTGGGTAATTTGAGACAAATAAATGAAATAAATACACTTTGCTTATAACACTCGAGGCAGGTTATGGAAGCTCGCTACCATTTGGCACTGCACGGCAGCTTTCAGATGTAGTTTTAGATACCTAGCCCATAAATGCTGAGGCAATCTGACTTCACCTATAAGGCAGGTTTGCTGTTGGTCGCATATAATAGGTTTAAAGTAGCAAAAACAGCCCGTAACAACAAGGTAACTATTTGGTCGGCTTCCTTATAAGGTCGGAACTTACGGCTGTATTTAGTTAAAAAAGTTAAAATTGTAATTTCACTTCTGAAGAGTTTTTGAAAAAAATAATTATTGCTTTATGAAGCTTACGAAATGTATTTAAATTTTAAATAATGTTGATAAGGCGTTTTAGTTGAAGTTTTCGTTACTAAACGTTTTATAATCGATTGCTTTACCACCAATTATAACGACCAAAGGTACTCTAAAATGGAGTAATTTTAAGGTACAATAGAGCAACACTCAATCAAAACCAAAAATATTTGCGTTGTGACTCCAGTCATAATTTCTATTAAAGATTCTTGCATTATTATGTAAAAACACTCAAGGAAAGAAGGTTTTTCACAAGATATCAGCGCGGTCGCTCCATCTTTTAAAAGGAAATGACATTTCTTGACAGCTGCCAGTGCTCGCAGAAATTAAAACACATTCGGATACATACACGAGGCTCCAAAGCCATAGATAAAGCATTAAATTGATACGTACGTACTTAAACGTAATGATGAAGATTTGACTCATTGGAAAGAACCTTCAGTTTTACTTACTTACATAGATTTGTAAATGCTCGGGACGGAACGCCTTTGAAAATTAACATGATATTCTACTCATTTCATTGAACAACTTTTACCATGGCACTTATATCAAAATCGGAACAAAAAAGTTCAACTCTCCATACAAAATAGTAATTTTTGTCTTGACGAAACGGTATGGAGCATCAGTATTTTTTTTTCGTGTACATTCGCTACTTTGACACTAGTTAAAGCTGTTAACGTTATGAGTAGAATATCCTGTTAAAGCGATTCCATCGTCTTAACAGTCACACAGTATTATTATCGACAAGGAGTTATGATGTTTAAAATTTTAATTAATTCACTATTTTTATAGTTTGACTTCTTAACAGGGAAAAAATAGAAAAAAAATAAGAATGTCATCTTTAAATGGGACCATCAGTCTTGATAAAAAATATTGCTAAAAGTGTAAAAACAAACAAACAACTGTTACACGCACTTCATAATCAGATGAGACAGAAAACCTTTTGCCTAAAGCTCTAGTGTTTCCTGTTAAAGACATTATCAACCGACAAGGTCTATTTAACTTGTAAGAGACAAGGCTACAAGCAACTGCGGAGAGTGTGTTCCGTGATATTTTGAACCCAAAAGCACCCCCTAGTCGCCGTAAATGAACATCTACTCTGTAAACAAATAAGTAGAATTAACAAAACAAACAAACTGTAATATTAGAAACATATTATTAACTTGTGAATTTACATTAATTTACCTGTTTTGATCAATATTCAAGGCTCTTGCTATCATTGACTGTGCTGCGTCCATCCACTGCGTTGTAGTATGGACCTCTAAACCTTCTTCGGTTGGTTGTGTAATACATACTATAGTCTCCATTGGTAAATGAGTCTGTCCACGAATTGTGAAATTAGCTTTAATCACTTTATTAATGTCTTCTCCTTTATCTGTTGCATCAATATTTTTAAATAAATTGATTCTTTTTGTATCAGTTTGGGCTATTTTAACATCAATAACTGGTTTTATCACATTTTTGTATTCAACAACAACCATTTTAGCAATTTTGTTAGCTATATATTTCTTTTCAGCTACAATCACACCTATGGGTTGGTTAAAGTACTTAATTTCCCCACTCGAAAACACTTCCTCATTCGTTTTGCCAAATGGGTCTTCGGCTGGAGTGAATGAATTCAATCCTGGTATATCTTTGGCAGAATAGAATGCTATTGCTCCCGGGTGTTCCTAAAATAACGCAAGTAGTATTAATCAGTACTCGAAGTTCAATCGACCAAGGAAGAGCTTTACCACTTTAGATAACATATCCCAATAAAATAATAATTTGCTAAGGCTTATTGTAAGACTTAAACTTACAAGTTCAAATAATCACAAATGACACTACTGACGTAATTATAGGCAAGCGAAAATAGACCTTATAGTTTTTTTTTATGAGCAAGTGACATTCATATTTAGGGTGGTGAACCAATTTCTTTGTCGACTATACCTACGTAATTTTCTTAAAAATGTATAGCTGTCCATACCAGCGCAAGCTTCGCGTCTATGGAGACTATGTTGCCTGTAGGTACTGTGCTTAATACGAGAGAAGCGTAGACCTCATGAGGATACGTAGCGCGATCTTCTGTATACGACGCCTCACCCGCACACTGTATCTAAAAATCAAACAGATGTGTTTCAATATTCATATTGAATTCTGCTACTCTCGCATTACCAAGGTTTGTTTATATCAATTGCTAACATAATATACGAGTAATAATAACTATTGGATATAGTAGTTGGAACTTACCAATGCCTCTATTTTCGGTATAGGTTGAGTAAGTGGGTATTGTGACGAATCGGTATCGTATAACTGTTGAGCCAACGACACCGGTCTTAATTCATGGAGCTTCGTTGATCCTGAGCGGAACCGTGGGTTTATGGTTTTTGCAGGACATAGAGTCAATAAGCCCTGAAACACAATAATTCAAAAACCCTACAAGTTATATAATGTAGATGGGTAGGGACATAATATAATTTTAGAAACTGTGTGGCAAAAAAAATATCAACCATTAATTAAGAGTACTTATTATTTTTAATACTTTAATGTTTTAATGATTATAAACAGTAGCTTCAGCGTGCACATAAATCTGACAAAGGTTTTTAGCGACGCAGTCCGCTTAAATTTTTGGTAAATTCAAATGAAGACGAAGCGGTCAGATCGTACATTAGCGGCTTACTCGTGGTATGTGAATAATGCGCTCTACGTAACGCGTGATAGCTGCTCTAGATTTTTTATGTCATAGCTCAAAAAAATTGAGTTTTTTTTAATAAAATGGCGCTAGTTTACCACGGATTTTATTAACAATCAAAAGTTTGTATCACAATACCTTTGATCTTTATATTTTATTCGAAATATTGACAATCCAATCAGGTAATTAGACCGAAAAACGCCTTGAGAACGCTCAATAGAAACGGCGCGATTTTGTAAAAAGGCTCTTAAATCTAAGTCATGGATGTGTAAAATAGAATTTATGTGATTACCCAGTCGCCTTAGTAGGTATTAAGCTTTGCTTAGTTTAAGTAAATATATGAAACAATATAAATCAAATAATCAAGTGTTTAATCTCTTGGAGCTGTCAAAAAATAGAACCCCGTTGACCTAGAATTATGAAAGACACGATGTATTTTCTGCATTTTATGCCAATGAAAAGGAAAAATCCGAAAAGCGGTAAAAAAATCTGCGAGACTAGATTCCTTACCAGCTGTTATGCTCGTACGAACTATGTACAAGTTTGTATAGAACCCTCAGTGGGCAAATCCGACTCGCACTTGGTCGGTTGTATGATATTAATGTTACTGGAACCGGATCGAATATGATTAATTCAGAAAATGGGCTTCTGATTAAATGTTAAGAAGTAAATTAATGTACCTTGTAGAATAAAGCAAGGGCCAACTGTTTTCGGTATGCCACTGAAGGTTCTCCAGGAATTTCCTCAACTTTTAATTCTGTTTCCAACACTTTTAGTGCGGACTGTAAAGTTTCATTTTGAAACAAAACTTTTTTACGTAAAAACATTTCCGTAGATCTAGCTCTGGTGAACAAAGTTGAAAGTCCACCATACACTATTCTTGATTCCATTACTTTATTATTTAAGCTTTGGTACCTATAAAGGAACCCGGCATTTACTACTGCATGTGCATTTTGAGCTCGTGGCATTATCTAAAAATAATAATGTTTGTTAGATTTTTTTTAATTCTTTTTTACGACTATTTGATTATTAAAATTATGTTTCATGAAGTGTAATCAAAATGGAGATCTTTACCTTATATGTTATAACCTTATAATCATCACTAAAGGGTGGCAGCAGTACATTAAAAATAACTTTTCCTCTCATATTTATGTTTAAAAATTGCTGCATACCTAAAACTTGTGTAACTTTCTGCTTATACACTAAAATAAAATAAAATGATTCGTTAATTACATTCGATCTAATGCTAAACATTTGTGTAGAAAATGATGAAGGTCTGTGTTTATACTTATTGTTACTTGGGCGCCAACTGTTTCTAGTAACAGGTAAATATCTGATGGAAATTCATTATGCTGATGTTTTATCATTAAATTGCCTCCAATGGTACCCAGCTATATAAATAAAAAACGTAAAAAGGTTAATTAAAATGCAAATGTATACAAGTAATTTTTTCATGTTTCTACTTACGTCATTGCGTCAGGCATAGAAAACGGCCTTCACAAAATATTTTTTTTATAAACTAATACTTACATTACGCACTGCAATATGTGCTACCAAATCAAGATGGTTGCGTAAAGTTTTAAGATATCCAAAATACTCTTGGTGAGAAACTTCGTCAAATATTTTAAGTAGTTCCGTAAGAGTTGTGCCGGCGCCAATCACTAAATTTTGATCTATCGAATATCCTTTTAGTTCTGTTACATCACTAATATCTATCATCACAGCTGGGTATTCTGTTATTGGGTAGGCACCTAAAATTAAAAGTAGTTAGTATTTGGAATGCTGCTTTAACTTTTTGCTTTAGCCTTACTGACCATCACCTATAATATAGTTTTAGGGTTTCGTACCCAGAGGACAAAAAAAGGACCTGTCTGTCTGTCACCAGGCTGTATCTCATGAACCTGTTTTTTTATAGATGATTTAAGTGGGGTTGCCATACTACAAACGTGATTTTTTGCCAATTTTTGCTCGATATTAATAACGAATAACTAATGTTGTATAGATAATGGTACGGAACCCTTCGTGCGCTAGTCCGACTCGGATTTGGCTGGTGTTTTATTAATTGTTCCACTTTTTAAACCTTACTTCTACTGAACCAATACAGATTTTTGATAATTTGAGTTAGTGACCAAAAGTACGAATCTGTTATTATGTATGTCGACAATGTATGTACGATTATATTCTTCAAGTTTCAGTTGTGTGCGTTTTTCGTGTCAGAATTTTATACAAAAAATAATATGCATTTTAAAGTATATTTGTGTAATTTTATTGAAAAAAATCTTATTAGCGTGTAAACAAGAAAAATAAATAGATTTTTGGTCCTTTATGTCACGGTAGTTAGCGTTAATACCTGAACATTTATTTCCTTGAAAACTTCCCAAAAAAAAATTTTTTTTTTCAGTTTTGTTTTTTATGCCTACGATAAAGTAGCTCAATGTTTTTTTAAGTTTTTGAAGTATGTCTTCCACATACAACAAAGGGTTAAGCTTGCAAATTGTTGTTTTTTTACGACTTACCTTTAGCTGTGTTTCCAGCTACCAGCATGTAGGATTCGTCTCCCTTTTTCTTTAAAATATCGAAAATGTCTTTAGTATAATGGACTCTATACCAATATTTTCCATCCTCCAATACTATTTCCTGTACATCGAATTCATTTACATCATTGTGAGACACAACGCACCAATCTTCGCTATGACACTTTGTTAAACATTTTTTACCATTTTTCTTACAGATGTTAAGATCTTCTATGTCGTCTATGTTTTGAGTTTTTGGAGCATCTTTGGCAAATGTTTTGAAAGCTTCAAGAATAGGCCGGTAGCCGGTACATCTACATAAATTACTAGCAAATGACTTTTCTATTTCAAGCATTGTAATATTTGGTTGGCTTTCTAAAAGGCTGAAGAAGAATTTAACAAATATAAATACTTATTGATATACAATCTATTATACATAATATAAGATATACAAAATAATTTGATCTCAATTAATTGTATTTGAATATGTTTTTTTATGAGATAAAATTATCTCGCAGCTAGAGTAATTCATAGAGCTGAATCTTAAGGAAAATACGAATGACAATATTTATTCTTCGACTTCGTTATGTGAAAAAGTATTGAAACTACTAGTTGTTTTAATATAGAATTGTGTGGAACGATTTACTAAACAAGGTTAAGATTGTTCTAAGATGTCTAGGTTTTTTACCTGTACATTGACATAACCCATCCAGGGGAGCAGTATCCACATTGCGTGCCGTTATGTCTCGCCAACACTTTCTGAATAGGATGATACCCATCTAGCCTGTTGCCCACTTTTTCTATGGTAGTTATCTCCCAGTTTTGGCATGATAGTATGGTCACCATACACTGTAAAAACATTTAAAAAGATGCAACTGTTGTAAAATTTTGATACCCACTAGTGTCATTTTATGCCACTCGAATTGCTAGACAAACATGACTGCAACTTAATTTAAATTAAAAAAATATATATTACGTTTACATAGTTTTTGTGGAATACACAAAATCGAAAATAACTAATATAGAAATATCGAAAATAAAGAAAATAATAAAATGCATGAAAAAGAGCCGAATATTATTGTTTTCTAACTCTGACATGTGGCTATTAAGTAGAATACCACAATTATATCTTCTTTCTGGTCGTTCCCTCAATGCTGAGGATCGTGACTGTATGTCAATTTTCTCCACTCAGTCCGGTTCTGCGCCATATGTACCGCTCCCCGTATCAATTATATAACAACAATTATATAATAAATTTAAATATAATGATATTGATTATTGTTTTTGTTAGTTAGATTATTACGAAAATGTAATTACATACGGGTTGCTTTTGAAATAGTTACCATTGTGCGAATGTGTTCATAATTTTTTTTTTTAAAAACTCTTCTAGTAAATAACTATTTCTAGTAAATATCAAAATCGTGATATTTTTTGTTTTTTCATACAGAGAAATACTCTTATATCTTTATATTAATATATGCAGCAATAAAATTTAAAGATGCCGATGATTATGATTGACATTAACTACCGAATTGACAGCGGCCGGTGCGCTGCCGTCGCTCTTGACGACGCTGACGATGCACGCGCCGCATCCCGCCTCCAGGCACATGTACTTGGTGCCGCGCAGGTTCGCTTTATTGCGCAAGAACTCGAGCAACGTAGTTTCAGAATCGACATCGCTACCCACTGCAAATGTGATACAAATTTGACCCATATCACCACAGTAAACATTATATTGCTTAATGTTAGTACATGTCAACTTTAGATAAAAGTCTATAAAATATGCGCGTAACGCATCAAGAGATCTAAGCGTGTCTTGTAAGTCAAACATCAGTCGGTGTAAATGTGTAAAATGTTACACGCTATATAAATAAATATTGGACAACATCACATACATTGCTCTGATGACAAGTATCTTAAGCACTTGTGTTACAGAAATCAGAAACAACGACGGTACCTCAACACTCAGACCCGAGACAATATAGAAAAGTTATTTTTCTACATTGACCGACCGGGAATCGAACCCGGAACCTCACTAACTATTAGTACTACACTGATCTAGAATCAAGGCTTCTGACCTTCTCGTACCTGCAGGATTTGATATTCAGATATTTGTTGCTCAAGGTTAGATGAGATTAGACAGATTTGTTAATCTGCCGTTTGACTGTCCGTGCTTTAGTTAATAATCACTGAATTGTCGAGATATGTGGCATGAACCACTTAATTAACTTCGTTACTCGAATCTACGTCACACATACCTACTGCGCCTACAGTAGGCCTAGTTACATAATTTAAAACAATAAGATTAATACTAAGTTACTTATACAGGGTTACATCTTATGGTAGTGCCAAATTTTAAAAATAAGGTTTGTAGAGCAATATAAAATACTAATTTATCGTATATAATTTCAGTCGTCGTATTTTTGGAAAAATTTCCGGAAAAAAAAGAAAACGCGAGATGCGCCGTCATTCATCAGAGACCACAGGCATACGCCGACGCCTCTCCAACAAGAACCTCATGCAGTGCACATACGGTGCAATTCAATCGAATAATCGTAAATTTTCAACGTATTCTATTTTGAAATGCAGAATGGATGAATTAAAAACAAAAAAAAAGAGTTTGTTTTTTACGTAGATCGACTTAGTTACTGATTCTGAGTTGTCCCTGAAAAATTGGCAATACCGTGAAATATAACTCTGTACAGAAGGCAACATTAAATATAATCAAACAGACAAGTAATAAAAGAACTATAATTTTTAAGTACAGATAACGGCAGGTAAACCTACCCAAAAAAATCGGTCGATTTTTTGGGTTTTGGGTATCAACGATTTTCAACTTTAACTCTAACATGTAGAGATCAATATTAATCGAGAAACATTTTTCAAACTCTTTTTAAAACCTTAGTAACATTAATAAAATCAAACGATTCCATATTTATTTGGATTGGTCAAATAAATATAAAATCGTTTGATTTTATTAATATTACTAAGGTTTTAGTTTTAATGTAAACTATATTGAAAAATAGCACTTATTTCTACTTACCGGAAAACTCCTTTCCGTTTATTTTAAATTTTATTCGGTCCATGAGTTATTTCAGCCAACTTGAGACTCTTACTAACAATCAAGCAGTTTATAACCACTTTTTATCGAATAGTAAAGCCTTAAGCAATCAATTATCTAGTTTTAGTTTAGAGTTCCTTCTAGTAAACCTTCATAATATTATTTTCTATGTTTGGTTTGTGTTTTTCGAATTTTTTGGTATATGTACCTCATAGATTTTGTTACTAGAGAGAGTGATTCTCAGACTGTTTGTGGTATGTATTGTAGTAAGGCAAGTGAACGCATTGGTTGCCGTAAACGCACTGTTTTATTTCATAAACGAACAGTGAGCGCAGCTGCTTGAATATATATAGTGTTTTTATTAAATAAACTGTTTATGAATACTATTTTACAAGGTATCCAAATAATTGTGTCAAGTTTAAGTCTAGCTATAGCTAGGTACCTACTGTACTGAGTAAGTAACCAAATCAACCCCATGTATGTTCCTGCAATTTTCGTAGTTGTCGTGTTTTGATTTTTTTTTTTGGACTTCTGTTTGACACATTTTTTTAGGGTACCCTATCTATATTTTCATAATAACTACAAGATCTATATAACTAGTAAATTGACTGACTGTTGATATATCAACGCACTGCCCTAACGTAAACCGTCAATTTGAATTTAGTTTTTTTTTTTTTGTTTAGGCTGACGATTACAATGTTTTTATTTTGCCATTGTAAATATTAGTCACAATATTATTACATTAGTCCATAAAAATATAAAAATGTATTATAAATAAAATAAAAGGTTATCAAAACCAAACATTCCAACAGAAATGTTAATGGTGCCAAGAAGGCCGGCTGTATTACCTCGTTGAATGGCCAAGCTTATTCGTTCGCCAAGGTAGCTACCGGCCTTTAGGTTACCAGAGACAACGACCAAGCGGGTGGATAGTTCGGCAAATAGATTTTTAGCCTCAGTGCCCCAAGGTCCCAGTATTAAACGGTAAACTCCGAAAGGCGTTAAACGGTAGCAGTTGTTTAGGCAAGAGTATTTCCTGTTTTTTTAATGCAGAGGCTACTGCTGCACCCGCAGGCTTTGAAGTGGCAGGAACGTAGGAAGGGGCCAGAGTGTCCACGCAGGTTGCATCCCAGACTAACGCACGACCATTACTCCAGGGAATAATAGTCATTCCGTCGGGCTTTTTGCCGCCATCCCGACAAATACCCGCAGGTTCTAGAATAGGGTTCCGGGATTCTAGCTGATGTAAAGGCCCCGTGGAGAATGGTGTATAAGCTAGCGTGGCGTGGGATACAGCACGCGTTTTGGGCACAGGGCAAACCATAAAGTCCGAGACAATCCACTGTGACACCGCAGCGACAGCGGTGGGGATGAGTAATGTTAGTACCGAGATGTAAACAGGTCATCATCATCATCATCATTTCAGCCATAGGTCGTCCACTGCTGAACATAGGCCTCCCCCATTGACTTCCAGATTGGCCGGTTGGAAGCGGCCTGCATCCAGCGTCTTCTTGCGACCCTTATCAGGTCGTCTAAGTGGACGTCCTACGCTTGCCGGTACGCGGCCTCCATTCTAGATCCTTTCTGCCCCATAGGCCGTCAGTCCTACGTGCTATGTGCCCCGCCCACTGCCACTTCAGCTTGCTAATCCGTTGGGCTATGTCAGCGACTTTTGTTCGTTTACGGATCTCCTCATTTCTGATTCGATCTCGCAAGGAAACACCGAGTATAGCCCTTTCCATAGCACGCTGTGCGACCTTGAGCTTTCTTATGAGGCCCAAAGTGAGAGGCCACGTTTCAGTTCCATATGTCATCACTGGTAACACACACTGGTTGTAGACTTTCGTCTTGAGGCACTGAGGTATTTTGGAAGAGAAGACGCTTTTATGCTCCTGGAATGGAAAGGATTTGGCATCAACATCAACGGCGAGTACCTACATCACTCACCTTTGGTTTGCCGACGATATTGTGATCATGGCTGAGTCGCTTGAAGACCTCAGCACAATGCTCGATGACCTTACTCGAGTCTTCCAACAAGTAGGCCTGCGGATGAACATGGACAAAACCAAGCTCATGTCGAATGCCCATGTTGCGCACTACCCAGTATCCGTTGGGAGCTCTACTCTCGAAATTGTTGACAAATATGTCTACTTAGGACAAGTTATCTAGTTTGGTAGATCCTATTTTGAGAAGGAGGTCAATCGTCGAATCCAACTCGGCTGGGCAGCGTTCTCTCTTCTCTCGTCCAAAATACCTCAGTGTAAACAGGTAATGATTGAAAAAGAAGTGTCGATGAGAGTCCCATCGTGTCAAACTATGCAACCAAAGTCCAGACTCCCATTTGGCAACGGCAATGAGACAGGCACGCTCTGTATCGTTATTAGATAAACCGAGAAGGGAATCGTAAGAAAGTTTACAAAGCGGCTCGTCCCATTGTCTTTTTTATACAATAATTTATATGATTCTCAGCGTTTGTATAATTCAATTCAATCGATATATATAATCGATCAATATCTTTATTGCATGTCACATGAGAGCAAGTTGTCAATAATTAATGCTAGAGTAAATGTAACCCAATAAATATGGAGTAATTCCACCACCGAAGAAGTAAAAATGGGGATGAAGTTGTGTCAGTTGTTGTAAAGACCCTTCATTTTCAAAGTAAAAATTTTTTTTTTCTTTATCTAGGTTTATGGTTGGAAACATAAGCATCATAAATTGGTGTTGCTGGAATTGTAACCCCTAAGAGGGTGAAAAAAGGGAAACAAATTTTATATTTATTTTTGTTTTCGTAAACAAACAACAAGTAAATATTAATAATTTATTATTTCGGCTTATGGTTTAAAATTAACGTAAATCATATTGTAGATTTTTTACTTTTTTAGGGAGAAAAGAGGGATGGAATATTGTATTTAAGTTGTTTATGCCCAATTTTTTTTATTTAAGTGATAACGTGTATCGTGTTATTACTATGCTTGTACTGCCTATCCGTCTGTCTATCTGTTTGCCACAAGCAAATATCTAAATGCGGAAGTCTTAATTACTCAATCATCATATTTTTTTGCGTACATGTTGACAGGGGTCAGAAAGGACATAGGGTACATTTTATTCAGAAAAAAAGTACTTACTATTCCCGCAGGATAAAAAAAATACGTTAAGTTAGATGATCTTCCGGCATAAAAACTCTGCCTACTGACATGAATAAATTGCAACAATATGATACCTGCAATACAAAATAAAACCGGCCAAGTGCGAGTCAGACTCGCGCACCGAGGGTTCCGTACAAACCTGTAGGTACCTATACTATAAGTAAAAGTTCACCCATCACGACAATTGAGTCATAGTTATGGTATTTTTATTGCAAAATGAAATCCATAACATTACGAAAGGTAAATTGCGGTTTACGATTTACTGGGTCTGATGAAAAAACATTTTTGAGTTCCAGTTCTAAGTATGGGAACCCCCGAAATTTATTGTTTTTTTATATTTTTGTGTGAAAATCTTAATTTGGTTCTATTATATAGATAATAATTCGGTCTACTTACCAAGTTCCAACAGTATAGTTCTTATAGTTTCGGAAAAAAGTGGCTGTGACATACGGACGGACAGACAGACAGACATGTCGAATCCATACGGGTTCCGTTTTTTGCCATTTGGCTACGGAATCCTAAGAACCGGCCAAGTGCGAGTCGGACTCGCGCACCGAGGGCTGCGTACAAGCTGTAGGTACCTATTTATTTAAAAGTTCACCCATCACGACAAACGAGTCATAGTTATGGTATTTTTTATGGTAAGTTGCGGTTTACGATTTATGACGTATTAAAAAAAACTACTGACTAGATCTCGTTCAAACCAATTTTTGGTGGAAGTTTGCATGGTAATGTAGGTACATCATATATTTTTTTAAGTTTTATTAGAAACCTCAATATCATTTTTGATGACCTATCCATAGATGCTCCACACGTATAGTTTGATAAAAAAATTGTTTCAGTTCTAAGTATAGGGAACCCCCAAAATTTATTGTTTTTTTTATATATTTATGTGTGAAAATCTTAATACGGTTTACAAAATACATCTACTTACCAAGTTTAACAGTATAGTTCTTATAGTTTCGGAAAAAGTAGCTGTGACATACGGACGGACAGACAGACAGACATGACGAATCCATAAGGGATCCGTTTTTTGCCATTAAGCTACGGCACCCTAAAAAAAGAAAAGGAAAGAATGGCTTTGGGGAAACACAGAAGAAAGTGTAATATTGTCTGATTATTAATAAGTGCGTTATGTCTCGCTCTTCAACATAAATACAAATACAGCATCCGCTACTTAATATGATTTCAGAAAAATTTTTTTTACCGTTTAATAATCTGTGTTAATTTCTGTTTTTAATGATATTGTGAAAATTAATCCAATAGCAGATTTGAAGAATAGCATTCATCCAATAGCAAATGACGTGTATGTGAGTATGAAGTACAGTCTCATGACAGACTTGTTCTTTGAAATTAAATTTTTACTACAGTACACCAGGAGATCCCAAATAGCAGGTCAATGGTGGCAATAATATTTCCGCCATTGACCTGCTATTTGGAATATAATATTATATAATAAATCCAAATTTGCTTATTTTCTCTTGATTCCGATGATGATGAAGGACTATTTAAACTTTAGATAAATATAACTTAGAATGTATTTCCATAATAAATAAAAAATACGTTCGTAAGTTCTATTGATTACTAGAGCGCTTAAAGCGCTGTGGTATCTATTTTTAGCTATAGATTATTACATAATTAAAACTGCCGGGCCGTGCAAAAGAAAGGCCTCGGTTTTTTCGAGGGCCACACGATGACGAGGGTGTCATCTGCGTAGCTGATTACACGGGTGCGCGGGAGAGGCCGGTTCCGGAGAACAAAGTCGAACCCGATGTTCTACAGGGTCGGGCTTAAGACTGAGCCCTGCAGGACAACGCATCGCATCGCTCTCCGCTACAGCATCCCCCCCGCAACCGTGTACACTAACTCCCTCTGACTGTGGTAGTCGTCCAGCAGCATCCCCAAGTACGGAGGCACTCCATGAAACCGGAGCGCCTCGATGATGGTGGAAAAAGTGAGGCTGTTGAAGGCGTTGGTTATGTCTATTGATAGAGCCAACACTCGAACACCATTTCCAAGTGCCTCTTCGGCATAAGTCATAAGGGCCAGTAATGCGTCCGTTGGTAAGCGACCAGTCCGAAAGCCAAACTGGTTTTCCGACAAATTCAGACCACTCTCCTCCATATGCTCGATGAGACAGGACGCCAGGATTTTCTCCATCCCCACTCCCCCCCATCTCATCAAGCAGTACGATCGGCCGGTAGGCAGATGGAGAGTCCTGCGGTTTCCCTTCCTTGGGGATTAGGCAAATTCGTCCCACCTTCCATGCCCTCGGGAACTTAGCGCATTGTAGGAATCTGTTAAAGATGTCCCTAAGCCGGATCTCAAGGTGGTTGAGAGCGACACGCAAGACACAGGGAGAGCCAGGGACGCCGTCCGGTCCAGACCCCAACCTAACCTAACCTAACCTACTATATGATATAAATACCTAAGATACAAGCAAACAATTTTGCTTAGTTTAGGTAAAAACATTATAATATTTGTTTACTAAACCTATATTTCTTAACTTAAGTTTTATGTATCTAGGCTATGTTTACACAGAAATAAATAAATTTTATCTTATCCTATCTTTTATCATAACTGTAGTCAACAGCTCAAACACATTGACTCCATTACAAGTTACTAAACGGAAGTGGAAGATAAAACATATCGTAGACAACAAATTTAGTTTCCGATAAACTAGAATTAGTTATGTTTAAATCTATCTTAAAATTGAGATTTAGTTATATAAAACTTCAGTCAATTTTTTATCATTATACGGCACCACTCACACACAGTCGTTTTTCTGCAGCTTCCGAACTTTCAGATGCACATGTAAAATGTTTGCATACATAAATATCCGTAGTCGCAGTCGCCGGCCAACCTTCACGTAGGTACATCGTCACGGAGATGATCACGTCCATATCGAAATTCTCCGAACCACGAATACACAGAGCTGCAAAATAGGGCTTCAGCGCCAAATGCTCATTGAAGTGTCTGGCAACCCTCTTGTTGTCATAAAATCGTACAAAATCCTTAATTAAATTTTAAAAAAAGAAAACTGTGCAGCATCAGCTCAAGGCCTCGATCATCTTTTATCTAACACCGACTCATTGAAACCATTCTTATGACTCCAAACAAGTTTGTCAAGTAGGAAATGAGCTGATAACCTCTAAACGGCTCAACAGATCTGCATAAAACAAAGCAAAGATCCATCTCTGCAATATCAGCTTTAAAATAAAAAAACTACATTAAAATCGGTCCATTCGCTTTGGAGCTCCGATGCCACAGATAAACACGTAAAATTTATAACACTTCTCTTTTTTGTCGGGGGTTAAAAAACATTATGCGGATATTTTCTAGTCACCATAATACAAATTTTGCTTAGTTTGGGGCTAGATAATTGGTGTGAATGTGTAAAAAAAAAATTTATTTCACGAATTTAATTAATTTTAATTGGATATGTCAGTGATAGCGAGCGACATACAATTTTCTTAAGGACGGGCGTCCTTAAATAAAAACAACAAAAGTAACATGTTCCCAGAATGTTCCATTTTCGAATTTCGTAATCTTTTTTATTGTAAGTAGCCAGTTCCAGAAACTTTTAGTATGCCCTCCACGTGAGGACTATCCTTTGTCTGCACAGGCCTCTACATTTAGAGTCTTTTTTGAAGTTATTTTGATAAATCGGCGACTTCCGCGGAGGTCAGCCAAGACGCGAGCATACCGGAAATGGTGTCGCTATCTCTGAGGTCCCGGGTTCGATTCACGGTCGGTCAATGTAGAAAAATAACTTTTATTACAGAAATCAGAATTCTGTAACACAAGTGCTTAAGCTACTTATCATAGGATCAGAGCAATGTTTGTGATATAGTGCAATATTTATTTATTTAAATCATATTTTTATCCTAATTGAATCCCATTTTTCATTATTTATCATTATTTAATATTTCATGAATATCTCATAAGGTCATATAAGTGCGGTTTTCCGTTTAAGAAACTGTACCTGCAAGCTGTACCTGATAAAAACACGACAAATTTTAACTTAAATATTTGTCCGAGTTCGTTTTGTATCCAGTATTTAAAGCCTTTTTTGTACATTTAGTGTATTTTGTGCAATAAAAAAAAAACAAATCGTTTACACAATTAGACGTTAAAATCGGTTTGGTGATGCTAGATTACTGAAAATTAAAGAAACGAAGAAAATGAGGCGCGTCGTAGGAGGCGACTAATTCCTGTAGCACGCAGCGATTTCGTGGGAATTCTTATAAAAACTGTGCTCGCCAACCCGTCTACCAAGCGTGGCGAGTATTGGCAATCCCCCCCGATGATATGTTATTGGGGGAAGCCTTTGTTCAGCAGTGGATGTCCTATGGCTGAATGATGATGATGATGATAATAAAATAACTAACCAATGCCAAAATTTTCGATATAGGCTAATTAAGTGGAAATTAAGCTATGGATCCATGTCATTTTAACCGTCGGGCTTGAGTCACTGGCCTTAATAGATGCAGTTTCGTCGCTGCGGAGCGGAACCGCGATTTAATTTTTAATTGTGCTTGCCGAGAATAAAGTCAATAAACTCTGAAATACGAGTACATGTGGGATAAACAGAGCAGTAAAATTCCATGGTTCTTTAGATTACATTTATTTTTAAACTTTCAAATCTTTACGTCTTTCGTCTTTACACCTCCTTTTCTTAGTTTCTTGTTCCATTCATTCCGTCCTTCTTTTACACCTCACTCTCAATCTTGGATTCATTCGTCATTCGCCGTATTCTATTAAATCACCTTACGCTCTGTTATATCCCCACATACATGTTATTCATGAAAACTATGAGGTAATGAGTATTCAATTATGTTTAAAAGTCTTTGTAAGGTTTTCAGTTCTGGTATGCTAGACAAATGTAGTCAAGTAGATATACAGATGGTCTGTATACTTGACCCTCGAAGAAGTACGGAATTATACAAAAAGATTGACGTTTACCA
This sequence comes from Anania hortulata, assembly GCA_963576865.1. Taxonomy (NCBI): domain Eukaryota; kingdom Metazoa; phylum Arthropoda; class Insecta; order Lepidoptera; family Crambidae; genus Anania; species Anania hortulata. Next base: position 10,051,951 of record OY756400.1, read on the forward strand.
AGCTGTTCAACATAATGCACGCTACAAGCATCCTGGATATTTACGTTACATCAAACTGGCGGTTTCCTTGCTATCATTCTCGATCATCAACAAGATCACATCATTGATTAGCAAATAGCGTGCCAGTTACAACAACCCTCTTGTGCACAGCACTATTTTAGTGGACAGTTTAAAACATGAGAGACACACAAACATATATTAAAAAATGAATAGTGCTGAGAATAATGATATGAATGCACTATATGTCAATCGCCTTTTGTTAAATTCATTCATTCAATTTTAGTTATTTAAGTTCGGCTGTTGAACTTAAGTAAATAATTTTGACAATTTGTCATGAATTGTGAATTTTAAAATAACATCTTGACAAAATGCATTATCAAATTAAATAAAATATTTTAAAAAAAGTATAATTACCGGCCATGTGCGTGTCGGGTCACGCGCAATGTATGATTCTGGAGTTTTTCGTTACAATAGCGGTATTTTCTACCTTTTTAACATAATTAATAACATCATCTAAGTAATTTCCGTTTCCAATTACATTTTACAAGTTGACGTTTTTCTCTTGCGATCTTTGCCTTAGCTAGAATTATTGAGCGTTAGTTTCACTGAGAGCTGGGCTGCTGTTATGACAGCCTTAAGGTCGTTCGTTGTTAAGGCCGTCTGTTTTAGCCATAACAGGCTATTCAACTTTTACTGGTTCGGTTTTATTGGCAGCCATTACTGTAATAGGATTTAAAAATAAATTGTATAAATAATATAGGTCCAGTAGAAAGCAAGCCTACTTGGTATCGTAATTGTAAACATGAGACCTTATGTCTTGCTTAAATACCTAAGTGAAATTGAGAAACGAACATACTCGTACACAGACAAAAAATCTATAGACGCACTTTTTGGATTCCACTGATCTGTTTTTTATTTTTCTATTGTTAATGTTCAGAAATCGACTTTTTGCAGTTTTATTATAATTTTCATTTAATAGAAATTATATCCGTACACCAACTATTACTTCGACTGACATAGTAACTGCTTAGCATCTGCTCACTTCGAACTGACGAGCAACTGCCCAAGTAGCGAGCTCTTTCGATACTGCCGCGTTCTTTCCCACCATAACTTAATTACGTCATTTCCCATCAACCAGTTAGTATTGCCATTAAAATATAATTTGAGATTTAAGATTTCTTTAGCAGCAAATATTTAAGAAAATTATAAGATAATAATCAAATCACGACATTAATAAACACAAACAAGAATTGAGTTATTTGAAATGGCTAATAAATCAATTATTATTATATTATTATTTTTAATAATATCATTTACTCGTTGAAGTAAATAAAAAATAATTGCAATGATAGTAAAATCACATAAATTCAACGATATACAAAAAAAGTTGTATGTAAAAATAATTTATTTGTTTTGAATGTTATGCTGTACCTATTATGAAAATTTAATATTAAACTAAGTAATCGTTGTAATGAAAAAAAATATCACATATGTTGTTTTAAATCAAGTTTATTATTAATATGAACGTTAGTAAAATCCAATTACATCAAATGAAACTATGACATCTAATACGCAACCTTGAAACCACATAGTATGTCTAATTTAAAAAACATATGTTATTAGGTAAATTATATGTAAATAAGAAACGTTAAAGTGTGTGTACAATTTTAAAGAGACGTAAACGTTATTTGCTAGTCTATTAAACGTTGACGTCGTTTTTTTTAATGCGTATAATTCAAATATATGAATAATCTAATCACTTACGTGGTATTCTATCTGCCAAACTGCGTGGCAATTTTTAAAACATCCTCAAGCATTTTACATTCTAGATCAATTAATTGTAATGTTTGTACTATCTACATTATTATTTTGTAAGCCAAATGTAACACGAACAGCTGTTTATTTCCCCTAAAAATATTGAAGTCGTTATGAGCGATCGGAACGTGCTAAAGTATTCATGTTCAAATATTTTAAAATAATTCGGGGTGTTTAAATAAGTACGAATTAAATTTTAAGTTGTAGTTAAAACTTCAGAATCAACTGAAGAATACAATTTTCAAAAATTATGGTCCATCAAAAATGGCCTCACTATATGAAAAAAAATACATTGTAATTTTTTTGACATATTTGGAAAAACTAATTTAAAAAGAATTTTTCGTGTACTCTATAGACTCAACACTGAACCAACCCCTAAAATTTTGCTCGTACTTTTTTAACAGCCTATACTTATAATATATTTAAGCATTCCAAAAGATTCTGCTTTATTTCCTTCTTATTTATATTATTATGGAGCATCCTAGATCAATCAATATAGAGTAAGTATGTGAATTAACAAAAGGCGTCCCCGTCTACCCGTAATACTACGGCATACATACTAAATAAAAACGAATTCCTTGGATTATAAAATATGATTTTAATTTTACAGTTTTATAAAAAAATATGAGTGTCCGACTCTTTTCTCACCGTGCGAGCAAGACAGTAAAACGACGTGGCCAGTTTTCGTATTACGCTAGTTAGTCTTCCGCGTTACGATTTTGATTTTAACAGGCGTTTTGATCCTTCTTTTATTTTTGTAATTTGGTTTAATATTTTTTTAAATCTATTTTTTATTCTTTTGTATTTTTTATTTTTGTATTGTTTTTATTTATTTTTTTAAATCTATTTATGATGTAGATAAACAAGCTTAAAGGAACGCCCTCTGTTATTTGGCATACTGTCTATTAAGATATTTCGGAACTGAATATTCTTATTTTTTTCTAGCTAGAGCCTTTTGGGATATTGTTGAACATTCTGAAGCCCAATTCCCGTAATTTGACAATAGTCGCAATCCGGTGTCGATCCGCTTACACTAACATTACAATCACAAACGGTATTCTCGTAAACTTTTAATTTAACATAAAATTATCAAAACTATTCCAATACGACTGAAAATAGAGCAAAAACCTATCTAATTTTGGTTTCTTCCATTTTCAGTTGCTTAACGAACTATAATTGCATTTTTTGGGTTTACGAGAATACCGTTTGTGATCGTAATGTTACTGGGAGCGGATTGACACCGGATTGCGGCTATTGTCAAATTACGGGAATTGGGCCTCTGGTATCTTACAGAGAATTGAACATAACGGTGAAAAAAATCAATAAAGTTTAAAATCCGTAGTTTTGGTTTGAGCCGCTAAACAAACTTTTTCGGATGTGTGTGGTCCATCTGAAAAATTCGTCAAAAAATAAATATAAATATTTTTAAAACACGCCCAGGTCATATAAATAAACTCGTAAACTGATGGGAAGAAGAAAAACCATAGTATTACCGATTGCAAACCAAGGTGGGATTCCCGTTTCAACTCTAGCTGATGACACAGCCCCTCTTACAGCAAGAGGTACTGATACTGATAAACATATAGGTGGTTCTGAGACAGCTGTAAAGAAAAACAGAATATATTTTATAAACAAATAACTTTTATATATCTACTAGTTTAAGTAAATCTCTAGTAGTTTATGTAACTTTAAAACACACAATTAGCTGTATGAAACTCGTTCAAAATAATTGAATGAGCCCAAACACGAAGGTTCACACACTGGATCAGCTAGATGGTATTCAACTTATCATTTCATCATTTGCCTGCCCTGTTCCCAGGTCATCTGGGGTCAGCGCAGTATGTCTTTCTCTTCCATGCTAACTGGTCAATTGTCATTGAGTCATTCACTCCCTTCTCAGTCATATCTCTCCTCACACAATCCATCCATCTCTTCTTAGGTCATCCTCTACTTCTCCACCCATCAATACTCATATCCATCACTCTTCTCGTTACGTGCTCCTCTTCCCTTCTCATCACATGTCCATACCAAGACAAACGGAGTCCTTTCATCTTTTCTGCTACATGTGCCACTTTCATACTAGATGGTATTCAACTATTATGTGTATAACGTTGTGACCAGGTCACGGTGCCATATAAAGTCAGAGAAAAGGGGAGACTTTACAGATATGTGCCATTTGGTACTGTAACGGAAAAAAACTACTACCTCAATAGGTCAAAACTTATAACTTATTTTTAGTGGTCCAGTTTCAATGTGTCCGTCCTAGCACGGCCATACTTCAAACTAAAAGCGAAACTTGAAGCGATGATCTATGTATAAGATACATGTACCTACACGTGCCGTAGGTACTTATGCCATACATCTCTTTTTGAAACCAATTTGACGGCCGATTTTTAATTTATTTTACGCCTACATAAATCTTAAAGCAAAGATGCATCTTTACTTATTAATGATTTAGGTTTAGTAAGTCATATAAATAGAGGGGGATCACTTTTGTCCATATGTCAACATCTTTAATTCTTTATGCTGCGAATCTTGGCTCCCTCTATAGGAAAACTATGCCTGCGACATCTTACCTTCGGCGTATAAAGAAATATCTGGTCACAATGATACACATAACCATTTTATTTCATTCGGATTACAAGTACTTACTTACAAAATTTCAAATAGATACGATTGTCGACGATTGTGATCAAAGTTAGGACTAATTCGATTTCAAAGATTTGATTATATAGATTTGATAGTTGTCTTCAGCGAACTTCGTATCACCTCTTCATACATTTTCTATGCTATCATGAGAAATACAAATTCAAACTAAAAATCATGAGAATCGGTCCAGCCGTTCTTGATTTATATATGGTGTAACTAGCCGGTCTTTGTTTTTATTTATAAAGATTTATAAGTATAGCTACTAAAATGATGTTCAAAATAACTTCTAAGTGTGAGTACCGCACAAACCAAATACAGGGTGGCCATAAAAGTGACGTCCACAAATTTTTTTTAGTTGCCTCTGAAAGCTTAGAGTCTAGCGCATTCTCTAAAGCTACCTAAAAACTAAGAAATTATGAGTTTAGATTTTTAATTTTAAGTTGAAAATTTAAATGATAACTCACAACATAAATTCTCAACTTTAGGTCAGTTTTGTAGTAACTTCCATTAAAGTTATGAGGCTGTTTATTTTGTGTATAAATGTACAGTTCATAGAGATTTAGCTGCAAGAAAAAAAATTAAAGTAACCAATTTTTTTTTAAATTTTTTCTATCTGATCCGGTCGCAATTTTGCAAAAACTCATTAAAAAAATCGTAACTCGAAAACTACGAAAAATCGTAGAACATACATAGGGATGATTCAGAGACCTCTAAACACGAGGCACCTAAAAAAAATTTTTGGAAGTCACTTTTCTGGCCTGTAAATGTGAGATTACCTTTAGAACCCCAAAAACGTTTATCGCTAAAAGAATTATTCTTCCTTAAATATACTCTAAAGTCTTGTGGTATATCTCTTGCTTGTGGCACGTGATAGTTCCATGTTCGGTCAGTTAATAGCTCCCCTGTGTCAACATTATACTCCAATTTTTCTGTTAACCAATATCCAAGACCCATAATGAAAGCGCCTTCTACCTGAATTATAAAAAATATAAATGTTTGTGCATTTAAATCAATCTGACTAGAGTACATGACTATGTAATATTGCTGTTCAGGCAGTTAACTTTGGTCACTTTAAAATCCTGCACCCTAGGTTTTCGCAATCAAAATTGAACGAAACCTAATTGAATAGGTAATTTGATTATAGTTAATTTTAGTTTTAACATTAGCTTTTATTCAAATTATCCTGAATTCCTCTGATTTCAGATAACTTTATGGAAATCAAATAGCCAAGAAGTTTTTATTTACTAGAACTACATCCCAAAGCAAAGTTTGCATTTGCACATGCAACTGTATGATGTGTAATTTACTTGTATGGTGTGCAATAAAGAGTATATATCTTTCTATCTATCTATCTATGAGTAGGTAACATTTAAAAAAGCTGTATCATATCCAATTGTTTAAAGTTGGTATGGTTTGTTTAATTTGTTTAGCGGAAGCATAGGGTTCACTCTAGATTTTTTTCACGCCAGTCAGATGGTGTTGTAAGTAAACTACATGCTGCTTAACGGTTGTTTTTTGTAATTTATCATTAAAGTGCTACTCACTTGAGCAATATCAATTTCAGGGCTAATACTTTGGCCAGCATCTTGTACTATATCGACTCTCAAAATTTCCCGTTCCCCTGTCAGTATGTCCACTTCTGCTTCCGTTGCAGCGATCCCAATTATATTATACTGTAATTCGCTCTCAGGACCAACAAACCCATTAACATGCAAATCGACGTTCATTTCAAATGCTCTTTGAATAAGTTGTTCCCAAGTTGAATTATTTGTTTGCTGCCGAATAGGTTCCAGTCTTTTTAGTAGTTCTAAACAGCATTTTTGAACTCCAATCACAATGTTTTGAGTGGTAAGATTTCCTCCAGAAGAAACATTATTAGGTGCCATTGTAGTGCTAGTTGGTTTAACTTGTATCTTATCCATGGGAATTTTCATTAAATATGCGCAAGTTTGAACTGCTTTAGTATTAATACCTTGACCCATTTCTATACCACCGTGTGTTATGATAACAGTGCCATCGCCATGAAAAACTGATAAATTTACATGATAATATCTAGGGAACTCTTGGTGCCATTTTAAAAAAGAAATGCGGAGCCCTCTTTTTTTCCATCTATTTTCTGAGTTAAATTTAAGTGTGGCTACTTGTCTTGAGTTATAGTCGGCTTTTTCTTTCATAATATTTACCATTTCCATCATATCCGTAGAAATAGATTCATCCAGGTTCATTAAACGAACTTCAAGGGGATCTAACGACATTTCATATGATAAGTGTTCCATAATAACTTCAGCAGTAGCCACTGCTTCTAAATGTCCTAATAAATAAGTTATCTGTTATCTGTTATCTTATAATAAAATAAATTATTTGTGTGAATATAAGAAAAAGTATGTATTTAAGATTACCTGGCGCCCTGAAATATGTATTTTTTGCAGTATCAGTTATTGTATCAAATATTTTATAATTCCAGCGTGATGCATTGTAACAATTAAAATATGATTTTACTATAAAAAGAGGCACCTGTTCATTTACCATAAATCCGTGGTCTATGTACGAATTTAGATTTATGTACTGAATTAAACCTTTGGAATCAGCCGCCACCTAAAATATGGTTAAACATTATTGTTATTCTAAGTACAAACATGTAACTGCTAATTGCTTACAAATAATGAATTAATAATAATAATTCCAAAAAAATATATTAATTTTCTTTTGTAAAACTTTAATAAAAGTCTCGTATGTGTACATGTACAAGTAAATATCAAATGCCTTGTACGGTTAGTTGTTAGTAGTAATAACATTACTACCAAAAAAACTGTCAATGCACAACAATATAATATGTAAGGACTAAGACCAGATCTAGAAACGCCATTGACACAATCAAAGAAAAATAAATAATAATAAATCATTTTTTTATGTCGTGTCACTGGCAATTGGCGACTCTAGATTTACTTCGACTTATCAAAATATTGCTTCAATACAAGTCTCATATGTGTACATGTAAGCGTAAATATCAATGTTAATAACAGTAAAGAAACTGTAAATACGTCATCATCATCATCATTTCAGCCACAGGACGTCCACTGCTGAACATAGGCCTCCCCCGTTGGCTTCCAGATTGGCCGGTTGGAAGCGGTCTACATCCAGCGTCTTTCTGTGACCTTTACCAGGTTATCTGTCCTCCATTCTAGAACCTTTCTGCCCCATCGGCCGTCAGTTTTACGTGCTATGTGCCCCGCCCACTGCAACTTCAGATAGCTAATCCGTTGGGCTGTGTCAGTGTCTGTGACTTTTGTTTGCTTACGGATACCCTCATTTCGATCTTGCAAGAAAACACCAAGTATAGCTCTTTCCATAACACGCTGTGCGACATTAAGCTTTCTTATAAGGCCCATAGTGAGAAGCCACGTTTCAGTTCTATATTAAGTCATCACTAGTAACATACACTGTATGTTACTTTCGTCTTTGCGTGCGTTGTATGTTACCAGGGCCAGTCGTCGTTTAAGGTGGTAACCGGATCGACTCCAGGGATTCTCAGCACCCCCTGCCCCGCCGTCACCCTGACTGCTACCATAGCCAGGAACAGCAGGACCACTGGAGACCGGGGGCCTGGTCTTGTCTGTACTACTCATGACGGGGGGATTGCCATACTCGCCACGATTGGCAGGCTGGTTGGCGAGCGCAGTTTTTTATAATATTTCGCACGCAGACGCTGCTACCCGTCTCGTGCTTCAGGAATTAGTTGCCTCTTACGACACGCCTCTTGTTGGCAGTGGGAAAGTGTATTCTTTACGGCCGTCTCCACACGGCACGACACGGCGGTAAATACGCAAGAATACAATATGTAAGGACGAAAACCAGATAACACTTCGAGATTGAGACTATATAACAATATCTCACAACACGCAAGAAGTTTCACAAAAAAAATAAGTCACCTCATAATCAGATGAACAAGAAAACCTTTTGCCTAAAGCTCTGTTGACTGACGTTAAAGGCATGATCATTCGGCAAGGTTTATTCAATTTATAGGAGACGAGGCTACATGCGACAGCAGGCAACGTGTTTCGTGATATTTTAGATCCAAAAGCACCACCTAGGCGCCTCACATGAAGATCTACCCTTTAAATGTAAACATGGATTAAATATACATTTAAGTTTGCATTTACAACAAAAAGTTGTTTATTAAAAAAAAAAAACTGGTTCATACCTGTTTTGGTCAATATCAAGGGCTCTTGCTATCATGGACTGAGCTGCATCCATCCACTGGGTTGTGGTATGTACCTCCAAACCTTCTTCAGTTGGTAGTGCAATACAAACCATAGTTTCCATTGTAAAATAACATTGCCCACGAACTGTATGATTAGCCTTTATAACTTTTTCAACGTTTCTACCCTTATCCGTTGAATCTATTTTAGCGAGTAAACTGACCCTTTTTTGATCCTTTTGTGCTAGTTTGACATCAACGACCGGCTTCTTAACGTTTTCGTATTTAGCTACAACCATTTTAGCAATTTTATCAGCTATATGTTTCTTTTCAGCTACAATCACACCTATGGGTTGGTTAAAGTACTTAATCTCCCCACTAGAGAACACTTCTTCGTTTGTTAAGGCAAATGGATCTTCAGCTGGAGTAAACGAATTTAATCCTGGGATATCTTTGGCAGAGTAAAATGCTATTGCTCCCGGTTGTTTCTAAAATAATCAATATATTTAATGTAATGACTTACTAAACTACGTATTCAATTTAAGATATACCTAATGTGAGCAGACTTACTAAGGCAAGACTGGGATCTATAGAAACTATAGTGCCAGTAGGTACTGTGCTCAATACGAGAGATGCGTAGACCTCATGAGGGTAGATAGCGTGGTCTTCTGTGTACGAAGCTTCACCAGCACATTGGATCTGAGAAAATAAGTCAAATAGATCTGTTTCTTTTATCCTCTTTGCAATAAATATAGTGTTATTGTATTTTGAAAAGTTTAGTTATTTAGTACAAATTAAATCTTATTACAAATTAGGTATTTATGTTTGAGAAGTTAATAGCAGCAACTGACCAAAGCCTCAACTCTCGGTATAGGCTGAGTAAGTGGATATTGAGATGGGTTCGTTTCATACAACTGTCGGGCCTGCGAGACCGGCCTGGATTCCTGCAGCTTTATTGATCCAGAACGATACCGTGGGTTTATGGTTCTTGCAGGACATAAAAACATCAAACTCTAAAATAAAACATTATTTATTTATTTAACGAATACAAACAGTGTAATGTTAAAACTTTTCTTAATCTCTAATATCATTTGTTTTGTTCTAGCATGTGTCTTAAACACAAGCCATAAAATACTTTAAAACATATTAGTTAATAATGTATAAGCAATAATTCAAGTTGGTTATGTTTGAAATTCTAATACTCTTAAAAAGCTGGGGTCACAAAGGTGTGGTATGTTTTTAACTCTTTTGACAATGAATTATACATTTTACATATAGATATCACGGCCCAGTTTTTGTACAATACCTTGTATAAATAAGCAAGGGCCAAATGTCTTCGATAAGCTGCTGATGTTTGGCCAGGGTTTTCATCGACTTTAAGTTCTGCTTCTAAAATTTTTATTGCAGATTGCAACGTTTGATTTAAAAACAAAACTTTATTACGTAAAAATCTTTCTGTAGATCTAGCTCTTGTGAACGAAGATGAAAGTCCGCCATATACAATTCTTGAGTTTATCACTCTGTTGTTGGAGCTTTTGTATCTAAAAAGGAATCCAGCACATACTATTGCGGGTGCGTTTTGAGCTCGGGGCATTATCTAGAAATAAATATGTATTTATGTAACAAACTATAGAATCATCCATTGTTTGACTAAAAATATCTATGTATAAAATAAATATTAAATTTAAAAATATCTAAGATGATATTGGGATCTTTACCTTATGAATTATAACTTTGTAGTCATTACTGAAAGGTGGTATCATTACATTTACAATAACTTTACTTCTCATGTTTGTATCTAAAAATTGCTGCAAATTCAAAATTTGCGTTTTTTTCTGTCTGTCCACTGAAATTGAGATTCATTTTATTGGAACATTCATTCTTTTACTATTCAAAATGTAAGTGAGATAACAGGAAAAATAAATACTTACTAATTGTTACTTGAGCACCAATTGTTTCAAGTATGAGGTAAATATCGGATGTAAATTCGTTATGCTGATATTGTATCATCAAATTTCCTCCAATAGTGCCCAGCTAAAACAAAAAAGGTCACATCGTGTCATGAGGCTATATATTTAATCATGTATTCCAACATCAATGGCATTTACAAACGTCTGATATATAACTTACATTTCGCACTGCTATATGTGCTACTAAATCAAGGTGATCGCATAAAGTTTTCAGATATCCAAAATACTCTTTTTGTGAAACCTCATTAAATATTTTTATGAGTTCTGTTAGAGTTGCGCCAGCACCGATTACCAAATTTTGGTCTATTAAATAGCCTTTTAGTTCGGACACGTCACTTATATCTATTAACACACGTGGATATTCCTCTATCGGGTAGATTCCTAGAATTCAAAATGAATTATGCAGTGTAATGAGTAAATGACAATCACAAACTTTTTTCAAAATGTTTATTTACCTCTAGCTGTATTTCCTGCCACTAGCATATAGGAATCGTCGCCTTTTGTTTTAAGAATATCAAAAATGTCTTTGGTATAACGGACTCTGTACCAAAAGGTTCCATCTTCTAACTTTATTTCTTGAATTTGGATTTCCGATTCACTTATGTCACTGTGTGATACAACACACCAATCGTGCTTATCACACTCTGTTACACAAAATGCGCCCTTCTTCTTGCAAATCTGAAGATCTTCTATGTCATTTATGATTTGAGCTTTTGGAACATCTTTGGCAAATGTTTTGAAAGCTTCAAGAATAGGCCGGTAGCCAGTACATCTACATAAGTTACTAGCAAAGGACTTCTCTATTTCTAGCATTGTTATATCTGGTTTACTTTCCAAGAGGCTAAGGAAAAAATTAAATAGAGGTGATTTTAACGAATGCTGATTAAAAAAACTTTTTAAAAAAACTCCGTTAAATTAAAAAGACATGATGGCTGCAATAATGTAATTTGTTAATTAGTCTAGAAAAATACAAAACAAGTACGAGTAAAAAACATGTCATTAAAATGTTCTTCGGAAATTTTGTGTCAAAAATCCTAAGCATTCCGAACCTCAATAAGGAAAAAAGGAGCACTCTGGTGTTGATCTTGTATGTAGTTTGATCTTATTGGTTAAGAGGCGAAAGTTTGATAAATTATTATGTACTTTGTCGCTTAATATAATGGAATTTAGTTATTAGTTAATTATTTTATCATACCTTTTATAATCACGGAAACATCAACTTATGGTTGGATGTTTTTTGCGATTTTGGGAAAAGCATTGGTTTTTAAAGCAAGTTGAATAATATGTAATATCGTAAAGAGGAAAAATTTTCTCATAAAGATTTGCTTATATAGAGTATATTTTATAAGAAAAAGGTCTACAATAAAGAGCCGATTAAAACATTATTCCCGTTTTATGTTTTACATATAGCAATCGCAATAGCCTGCAATCAAAAGTTTGTCACAAACTTGTGTCCCCAAGTTTTCAAAAATTGGGATTACCTACCTACTTAATTAAAATTTGGGAATCCTTTACTATGCGTATTGCATATAAGTCAATATAATAAATGTTTTATCTTTCTGTGATTTGTCTCTGTTGTTTGGTGTATAATAAAGAAAGAAAGAAAATTATTTATTTGGTTCATATAAAGAATAAAGATAAAAAGAGTATAAAGAGAAAAAAAAGAATATAAAGAGTATCTATCTACATATAGTGTATATTATATATTACATTATAACGGAATGCCATACCTGTACATTGACATAACCCATCCAGGCGAGCAGTATCCACATTGCGTGCCGTTATGTCTCGCCAAAACTTTCTGAATAGGGTGATACCCATCTAGCCGGTTGCCCACTTTTTCTATGGTTGTTATCTCCCAGTTTTGGCATGATAGTATATTCACCATACACTGAAAATTGTCAGAAAAATACATTATTGGACGAAATCGAAAACAACTGGTACGGTACAGGTACAGGTCTAAGTCAAGACTGATAAAGCAACATATCGTCATTGGACCATGATTCCGTAGTTGGTTGCCCAGAGATACATTATCAAAACATTATTAATATGAAAGTCCGAGTTAATTATTAAAAACAATTCTGTCATTCATGATTTTTGCGTAACTTTAACCGTTTACGCAGCGCACGCAACGGAAGCTCTCAAAAGGTTTTTTTTTCCGTATTTGCAACATTTTTCATTTAATTTTATGTTCTAATTTTATAAGTTGTAGCGTGATGTTATATTCGAACCAGCCTGCCTAGCATCAGCACTAAAAACACGATATGATATGATAAGATATAGCGAAATATCGACACTAACTGTAAAAATATGATAGAAAGCCGCCATGTTGAATCGCCGTCACATATTAAGATCGCTATTTCGATAAAAAATTAAAACAGCGGCTAAATCTGTAATATTTTTAAAGTTGGTGTCGATATTTCGCTTTATCATATCATATCATATAGTGTTTTTAGTGCTCATGCTAGGCAGGCAGTAGTTCCTGAGATTAGCGCGTTCAACCAAACAAAAAAACTCTTCAGCTTTATAATATTAAATTCTATTAGTATAGATTTTTGTTGAGATAAGATAATAACACACTATGACAGAATTACGCTAATCGCTTTAAAACTGCTACAAATACTTATAGGGTTAATGATTTTACCGAGTTGATGGCGGCCGGTGCGCTGCTGTCGCTCTTGACGACGCTGACGATGCACGCGCCGCACCCCGCCTCCAGGCACATGTACTTGGTGCCACGCAAGTTCGCTCTATTGCGCACGAACTCGAGCAACGTCATTTTAGAGTCGACATCGCTACCCACTGTAAAATAAAAAGCAATATCGTTTGTAGAAACGTCTACGGCAGAGAAAAGAATAAAAAATGTTTGTTTTTAAAATTACAATTAATTGGATGAAAAGTCTTGGGTATAAGGCACATTTTTATAAGACATACAGAATTTATGACATGTCTTAGGTTGAACGAGAGGCATGCTTCTACAGTTTGCTGTTGTGATGAAATAAAAAATATTGGCTATTCTGTAAGTATCTTTAACATTTCAAGATCATTCATTGACACTTGTCGTAAAAATGGTTCATTTTCTAGTTTCATGACATGACGATGGCTTAGGGGATCGTTGAAGACAGCCAGCGAAATTAAAAATGTATTGTTCTATGAATAGCATGTAATGTAATCTAATGTAATGTAATGTAAACAAAGGTTTTACATTGTACTCTAATAAACATTAGAATTATATACGCCGCTGCAAATGATATTCTTACTGAATAATAATATCTACCCTTATAATAAATTTACCTCATTGAGTCCTATTTGGACGTAAATACTATATTTTATTAAATCAGTCATTTATTTTTAATTAAATATAAATCAATGCGACACAATGAGGTTTTTTTTAAATATCAATAACTCAGCCGCGAATCTGGAAAAATTTGGAAAAACGTAACAAATTTTGCATAAATAGTTTCTGAGAAAAACAGTAACACATTATTCTTACCAGAAAACTGCTTGCCGTTTATTTTAAATTTTGTTTTATCCATGACTATTTCTCTCAACTTCTAGATCTTACTGACATTTAAAATGCAGCTGTGGACCTATTTATCTTAAACATACGAGTCAAAAATGGCGTTCCGTACACTTTGGATTAACCTTTACATGTTTTTAAATTTGCTTCTGTACTATTTACTTACAGCTGTTTTTTCAAAAAACGCTAAGACATAAAAAAAAGAAAAACTTGGTTTTTATTTAATAAAAATAAACATAATTGTGAATCAAAAAATTCGTCAAAACCATCAAGTCAGGTAAATGTATTATATAACTGTCCTTTAAGAAAATGTCATTGCTATGTAATGGAGTCAATGTTATTTCATAAAAAACGAAATGTTTCTAATTATTTAGCAAAATACTTAATTAAAATGAGGTAGATTAGAGGTTACTTGATGATGAATATTAAACGAATGTACTCGAAGTTGCCTGACTTGTTTGTTTACTTTACAAAAAAATAGTTTTAGAAACTAAACACAAGCCATCGTGATGCACTAAAATGTAACATAATAGTTTACATAAATTACCTAATTAAAATGATGAAGCATACGTAAACGAGACACAATAGAAATTCTATTGTTATGCGGTCTCATGAGACCGCTTGGATGTTAACGGGTAAAAAAGGTTTATTTCTTGAAGCAGTTTGGGCAGTTTCAAGGTTTTTATTTACTTATTTTTTACCTCCCAGCTCTATCACCAGAATCGTTTTACTAATATTGTAATTATTTTATATTTAATATTTTTTGGATTCCTTTAAACAAACCTTATTATGAGTCAATATGAAGTCAAGGGTAGTAAACCCAGCGAGACATTAGGTAAATATTGAAGAAAGATCTACGATCGGAGAAAATTCTGTTCGAGGCGTCAAAAAAAAATAGTTATATAAATTGCTAGCGTACTGCAGAATTTGACAATAAATTAATCGATATTTTTTAAGAAGTCGGATTAACTGACTTGAAATCATGAAATAAAATAAACACAATATATCGATACTTTAAAAGCACACTACATGATGATTTTACGTGTAAAATACCAAATTTTATCGTCAAAAACACTGCCATGAGATTCTATTACCTTTGTTCTTGGAATACCCGCCAGCGTGGGGCCATGGTACACGGCCTGTGCAGGATGGCTGAGTGTTATCATCTACTACCGTCACCCTACGTCACAGCTGGGGAGTACCGCTTACTACTGAGAGAACATGACAACCGGACATCGAATACTAGCGCCATAACATTAAATTACCACTCTAGGTATAAAAGAATTTCGAAAATTTGTTTAATTAATTTATAATAGGATTTATAATTTTTAATTAATGGCCAATAAAAGCCAGTTTTGGGTTCAATCAGATAGATTTTTCCACCCTAAACTGATTGTAAAGAAAGCAAAGCTCTGCCGGAATAAAGAGTCACATTATTTCTGGCAATGATATCAGTCAAATTTTAACAACAATTTTCATTCAAACTTAACAGATCTTGCACATTTAATAAAAACAGCCATTTAAGGGAAAATAATAATAATCAAATAAAAAAAATCTCTGAAAGTAGCGATTGCGCCTGTTTGATGATTCTACAACTTCAAAAACTATCTTTCATGAAATCAGTTTGTAAAAAGATATTTAATTGAATAATATTAAATACAAAATATGTCTTTTGAGCTTTTTTATCGTTATTACAATAAAGATAATAATTCCAGTCATCTTTCTTCTATTGGCTGTAGGTATTTAAAAAGTAATTTTTTATCAAATAAATCGACTTTTTATCAACATTAATATAGGATCAGCCCCCCTAGCATGACCACCAAAACACGATATGTTATAGCGATTTATCGACCAACAAGTTGCGATATAACTAACTAGTATCCGTAAGCGGGTGTCTGGAAACCGGCTATATAATATAATAATCTACTCTATCGTTTTACGGTATGCAAGTTTATTTTAATGTATTGCTTCACTATCATATGCAATAAAATATAACTGTTTAAGTAGTAGTTGAGAATGCCCCTGTAAGTTTGAACTGTTAATAATACGACTTGTTTTATCTGTAAAAGATAATTTGTCCATAAAAATAAAACACATGGTTTCCATTCAATTCTTTATTTGCAGTCAATGGCTCAATAACCAACTACAAAATATCGAATTTCTTTAACTGATTTTCAACTTGAATTTTAAAAAATAGGATTCAAGTTCAATTGAGAAAATTTTAAGTTTTTTAGTAGGTTCATGATAAGCCACTGATTGTACAAAGACTAGAGGTACATTATACATTAGTAAGGTAAATATAACAAAAAAACGCAAAACTCATTATTTTTATTAGTGATTTTTGTACTATCAATACTGGTAAATTTGTATATGATGATATTTTGGCAAAATTGTTTTAGTAAAATTTTAAATCAGAAGGTTTGGTTTTAGCCGCTAAACAAACTTTTTGTGTGAAAAATGTGTATGGTCCATCTGAAAAAATTGTTACAAAAATAATAAAAAATATTTATGAAACGTACCTAATTTAATTAAACTCGAACGCTAATGGGATGCGGAAAAACCATTGTATTATCGATTTCAAACCAAGATGAAGTTGGGATTCCCGTTTTTCCCGTAACAGCTGTAAGTGAGGAGAAACAAACGCTATTCCATCATCAAATAACTCACATTCTAGTTTAAAGACTATAAAATACACTACTATAAAATATGTATTAGACCCATTAAAAATAATCAAATAAACCCAAACACGAAGGCTTCACTAGTGGTCGTTGAAGAGCTATCCACCTCAGAACTCCTTTATCAGATCAGCTCAATGGTATCAAATTGTTGTACTTTTATTGGGACTACATATACTTAATTTTTTTAAAATCCATACGACAATAAAAACTATGACCTATTTTTTTTACTTTGAACTTCATAGTTCTAATTATGTAGTTATTTACAAGTAAAGCTAATAAAATTGTGTTTGAAATATTTTAATCTAAGTGTACGTACCACACAAATTAAATAAATGTTATTGTACCTTTGGAATTAGAACCTAAAATAAGATAGATAGATAGATAGATGCTCTTTATTTAATTGTACACCATACGAAGAAGTTACAATAAGTTGATCGCTATAAGAATTCTTCCTAAAATATACTATAAAGTATTGCGGTGTATCTCTTGCTTGTGGCATGTGGTAGTTCCATATTCAGTCAGTTAATTACTTTCCTGTATCCAAATTATATTCTAATTTTTCTGTTAACCCATAACCAAGACCCACAATGAAAGCACCTTCTACCTGAAATGTTTTTTTGTGTTCGTTAATTCAGAATAAATCTAGTCATGTACAAAATTGCTGTTCAGTTAGTTTACTTTGATCTGTGTGTTGTTATATAGTCAAATAATAAGGATCCAGACAAAACAAAAATTGAACAAAACATAGGGACTGGCTTCAAACAATTTTTTTACGTAATTTGATGATCGTTATCAAGTTTTAGCATGAGTTTGTACTAGCTTTTGTACTAGTACTAGCTTTTGTACTAGTACTAACTTTAAGTGTAGATTTTAAAAAGAGACAATTGTAAAAATATTAAAAGAGATTTACACTCAGAAAAATAAACGGTAACAAATCAATGTTTGTAAACAAATGAATGATATCATTTCTAGTTCGTCGGGGATAAATCAACAATGCTCCTTTACCAGCTTATGCATATCTCGACCAAATTTCACGATAACCGGCTGAATAACGTCACAAACAAACTCTATTTCGCATTTTTAACACAGAGTATGGTTAAAATTCTCCTGTATTCTCTGATCGATATAAGATGAGACTTTATTATAGTCAAACATTTGTAAACGTAAAGATTGAAATGATTATTTTACCCTTAAATAACTGCCTTTGTATATTAAAATCAAAATTAATTTTAAAGTACATAAAATTCACGATTATAAAAGTAAGAATGTGAATACGCGCGCAACCATATCAAATGGTTATAAAATAAAATAATCTATGTGCCACTAAATGAAGATGATCGCATAAAGTTTTCAGATATCTCTTGTTGCGAAACCTCACCTTATATTCATAAGAGTTCTGTCGGATTTGTGCCCGCGCTGATTAATAAATTTTGATAGGTCGCAATAAAAGTTTCTGAAATCAATAATAAAAAATACTAAAATGTAAATTTATTGTTTCGCAAAATATTCTCCTTTTGCGTCAACGCACTTTTTCCAATTTGAAAACATTTGTGTACTTCTCCATGGTGACGTCAGATACATGTTTTTCATATTCTTCGACAGATTGTTCTGCTGATGAAAACTATTGATCGCGTAATTGGTTCTTAATAAAAATTAAGAACCAATTACGGAAACAGAAAAAAGTCATACTGTACCAGGTCAGGACTGTATGCATGATGACTCATAAGTTGTACGTTTTTCACCTTCAAAAACTCATTTGTCTGTCTGGCCGTGTGGGAACTTGCATTGTCGTGGTGTAAAATGATACGGCGTTTACCGTTATTTTCATGGAGTTTGTCAATTATTTCCAGTAAACAAATGGTCGTGTACCAGTCATTATTCACGATACGACGATTTCCTAAAGCAACAGTACCCATGTATCCAGTTTTATTAAAAAAGAAGCAATCATCCGCTTCGTGACACTTTTCACGCGTGCCACTTTGGTTGGTTTCGCCTCATGTCTAAAGACCCATACGCTCGATTGCTGCTTCGTTTTGATCGTAGCTATAAATCCATGTTTCGTTACCTGTTACTATATTTCACACCAAATTTGAAGTTCGTTGTATCTGGCAAGCATAGCATGGCACCAAGGGATGCGGTCCGTTTTTTGAGCATTAGTCAAATTGTGTGGGATCCATCGAGAACACAACTTCCTCACACCCAAATGTTTGTGTAGGATTGACTGTATTTGACTCATGCCTATGTCCAAAGATGTCCAGATCTCATGTTAGGTCAGATGCTTGTCTGTTTTGATCAAACGGCGCACAGCATCAATGTTTTTGCTGTTCACAGCGGTGCACGAGCGACCTTCACGAATTTTATCATGGCGATTGACACGACCGCGCTTGAATTCTGCAAACCAGCTATAAATAGAAGTTTTGCATGGTGCTTCTTTGCCAAAAGCAGATTTAAG
The DNA here is from genome assembly GCA_963576865.1 of Anania hortulata. Lineage (NCBI taxonomy): Eukaryota > Metazoa > Arthropoda > Insecta > Lepidoptera > Crambidae > Anania > Anania hortulata. The sequence goes on from OY756400.1 coordinate 10,071,233, forward strand.
ACAAACAAGTGCAATTTTTCTTGCAAATGTAAAGATCTTCTATGTCGTCTATGTTTAGATATTTTGGAGCATATTTGACAAGTGTTTTGAAACCTTAGAGAATAGGCCGGTAGCCAGTACATTTACTAAACTTATGTAATTACCAGCAAAAGACTTTTCTATTTCAAGTATTTTTATATTTGGTTCACTTTTGAAAAAGCTAAGTAAGAATAAAATAATGGTGATTCCTTAAAAATAATAAAGAAACACAATTTTGAAAAGTTACCAAGTTTAAATGATAATTGCTATCAGCTGAATAAGATAAATATAGAGTTTAACATACAGCCTACTGCGTTGTCACTTTTAAACGTACACTGCCCCAAGTTTTTGATTCCGATAATTTAAGAGTTTTGTACCCTTTACATATATTTGACGACTTATAACGGAAGACCATACCTGTACATTGAAATAGGTAACCCATCCAGCCGGTTGCCTACTTTTTCTATGGTTGCTATCACCCAGCTTTGTTAAGATAGTATGGTTACCGTGCACTAGAAATTAAACATGATGATAGTGTTATTTGCTTAAAACTTGGATTTCTTACAAAAGTGGCAGTCATGCGGTTTGTAAGTTATTCTTAAATTAGTTAGGTACTTATATTACCGAGTTGATAGCGGTCGGAGCGCTGCCCTCGCTCTTGACGACGCTGACGATGCACGCGCCACACCCCGCCTCTCGTTCGCTCTATGGTGCAGGAAATCGAGCGACGTCATTTTAGAGTCGACATCGCTACCCACTAAAAAATTGAATCTACTTAGCATTGCATTGTGTAAATTGTAAAAAAAAAACTCGATACCATATTTGCCAAATCGCTAAACAAAACAATCTCTTTCATCTTTGCAGCCATAGGACGTCCACTGCTGAACACAGGCCTCCCCTAATGATATTCATTGGGAGAGATTGCTAATACTCGCCACGCTTGGCCGGCGGGTTGGCGAGCTCAGTTTTTTATAAGATTTCGCACGCAGACGCTGCTGCCCGTCTCGTGCTACAGGAATTAGTCGCCTCTTACGACACGCTTCCTGTCGGCGGCGAGGAAGTTTATTCTTTACGGCCGTCTTCACACGACACAAAGAACAAAACAATATAATCTCGTAAAATGAATGAAAGTTTATTTGTACCTTAATCTTAACAGAAAACTGCTTGCCATTTTTGAAATTTTATTAGATCCATGTCTTATTTCTCTCAATTTCTAAATCCTACTAACATTTAAAAAACTGAAAAGCTAAAAATAATATCAACACTTAAGTACCTAATCAGTTACTTTTGGAGTCGGTGCTATCCTATGAGTTTGAATGTTTTCGTTTGCACCGACTCCAAAAGTAACTGATTAGGTACTTATGTGTTGATATTATTTTTAGGTTTTCAGTTTTTTAAAGTCGGTTTCCTTTTTTTATAAAATTTACTTATTTCATCTATTTTTAGTGATACATCCTGAACAAAACGAATCATTTGAGTGCAAACATAAGCTATTCGATAAAGGAAGAATCATCAAAATCGGTTCACAAATGCCGAAGATATTGGGCAACATAGGTACAAAATCAGATGGCACGGTATGGAGTTCATGCAATGTTTAATGATTTTCTTATAGATCCCATCATCAGAACTTGATCAAATTTATTTGGGACCATTCCGAAAGTATTCCCTTTCGAACAAAAAAAGAACTATCGAAATCGGTTAACCTGGTAACGAATGATCGCTAACAAACATTTAAAAAAAAGATACCGATGAATTGAGAACCTCCTTCTTTTTTGAAGTCGGTTAAAAATACAGTTGCGGTCTATTTATCAAAATTAATATAGAGTTTCGTAAACTTTGCATTCATATATGTTTAAATTTTGGCCTGTTTTGACTGAATTGAAATTGATGATTTGAAGTTGATTATAAATATGTTTTATAACTTGTTAGAGTAAAGAATTAGTGAAGGTAGTAAGTTTTAAAATACTACTCTCTAAAAAAAATATCAAATGCCTTATCTTATAGAAAACCTAATGTTTCCTAGAGATTAGCAAGTTAATTTATTTAAAATAGGTAAATTAGAGGCTACATGTGTAAAATGAATACAAAATAAACGTGCTCAAAATGTCATGACGTCTCTTTACAAAAAAAAACTAATTTACTAAAATTAAAATACGATTAATAAATTAATCTCTAGCTACTTAGGACTGCTGAACATGGGCCTTCCTTATGAACCTTACAGCGAGCGGATCTGGGGCGTATGCATCCAGTGGCTTGACATCATTCTATTATACTGCAAAACAACATTAAGTTTCGGTAGTAATTGCTAGTGTACTTTGACAACCGAAATTCATTATGAAGTAGGAAATTGGTTAGTGGGTTGATCGGAATTGAACTGACTCTTCTGGAGCTCCATTACGCATGGGTCTGCCCCAAGGCTCTATATTGGTTCCAAGGCTCTCTTTGCCTCTATTATTTTTATTCTATATAAATTTACTTACTTTACTAAAGACATTGTCAGATAGTATTGTTTGCAGATGATACATCACTGATATTTAAAACTGACAGAGGTAAAGCTACCTTTGATAATGTAAATAATGCTCTCTCTCAAGTAGTACGCTGGTTTACAGCGAACAACCTGTTACTAAAAAAAAAACTTAAATTCACTATGCCCAATGTGAAGCAGGTCAGTCGAAACGGCAAGACTAGTATACTTTAGTTATATTCATAGTTTGATGTCGTATAGTTTACTGCTATGGGGCTCTGCTGCTACATTGAATCGATCTTTATGTTGCAGAAAAGAGCCGTACGCGCAATATACTGTCTTGGACGTCGTGACTCTTTGAAGGAGATTTTTAAAGATATTAATATATCAACAGTAGCCCCTCAATACATTTTTGAAAATATTATATAAGTACAATTGAAAAAATCTAAGTTTGTTTAGCTTAAATCATTAATATAATACTCGAAATAAAAATAAACTTGCCGTTGCGAGCTTCAGACTACACAAAGTTGGTAATTTATTCTTGGGGAAATGTATTAAATTTTTCAATAAAGTACCACAGACTCTTGTTGAACTACCTGAACATTTCAAAATCTACATAAAAAATCCTCATGAAATAAGGATATTATAAAATAGACAATTATTTAATGACAAGAGTGCATGGATTTAACATGCTTAACTCGCACTTACTACAAAGTCAAAAATCATTTACTCAATTTAGGACAGAAATTGCCACTTATGAACGTCATTCATCATCATCATCATCATTCATCATTTCAGCCATAGGACGTCCACTGCTGAACATAGGCCTCCCCCATTGACTTCCAGATTGGCCGGTTGGAAGCGGCCTGCATCCAGCGTCTTCCTGCGACCTTTACCAGGTCGTCTGACCACCTTGTGAGTGGACGTCCTACGCTGCGCTTGCCGGTACGCGGCCTCCATTCTAGAACCTTTCTGCCCCATCGGCCATCAGTTCTACGTGCTATGTGCCCCGCCCACTGCCACTTCAGCTTGCTAATCCGTTGGGCTATGTCAGCGACTTTTGTTCGTTTACGGATCTCTTCATTTCTGATTCGATCTCGCAAGGAAACACCAAGCATAGCCCTTTCCATAGCACGCTGTGCGACCTTGAGCTTTCTTATGAGGCCCATAGTGAGAGGCCACGTTTCAGTTCCATATGTCATCACTGGTAACACACACTGGTTGTAGACTTTCGTCTTGAGGCACTGAGGTATTTTGGACGAGAAGACGTGGTGTAGTTTCCCGAACGCTGCCCAGCCGAGTTGGATTCGACGATTGACCTCCTTCTCAAAATTGGATTTACCCAACTGGATAACTTGTCCTAAGTTAATATTTGTCAACAATTTCGAGAGTAGAGCTCCCAACGGATACTGGGTAGGGCGCAACATGGGCATTCGACATGAGCTTGGTTTTGTCCATGTTCATTCGCAGGCCTACTTGTTGGGAGACTCGAGTAAGGTCATCGAGCATTGTGCTGAGGTCTTCAAGCGATTCTGCCATGACCACAATATCGTCGGCAAACCAAAGGTGAGTGATGTACTCGCCGTTGATGTTGATGCCAAATCCTTTCCATTCCAGGAGCTTGAAAGCGTCTTCCAATGCAGCGGTGAACAGTTTCGGAGATATAACAAGTCTTACGCCTCGCTGCAGAGGAATCGCCTTCGTGCTCTGCTCCTGTACTCGGACCGACATGGTGGCGTTTTTGTATAAACACTTCAACACCTCGATGTACCGATAGTCAATATGGCACCGCTGGAGAGACTGTAGCACTGCCCAGGTCTCGATCGAATCAAAGGCCTTCTCATAGTCCACGAACGCTAAGCATAGTGGCAAGTTATACTCCTCGGTCTTCTGTATAATTTGCCGCAGCGTATGGATGTGGTCTATGGTACTAAAGCCTTTTCGGAAACCGGCTTGTTCGGGAGGCTGGAAGTCATCGAACCTACGCGCGAGACGATTCGTGATGACTCTCGAAAACAGCTTGTAGACATGACTTAGAAGTGAGATGGGTCTGTAATTCTTCAATAAGGTTTTATCTCCTTTCTTGAAGAAGAGCACCACCACACCCCTGTTCCATGCCTCCGGCGTTATTCCCTCGAGCAAGACGGAGTTGAAGAGTCTCTGAAGGACTTTCAGTATTGGTGTTCCACCCGCATTCAGAAGCTCTGATGTGATTCCGTCATCACCCGGCGCCTTGTTGTTCCTAAGCTGTTTGAGGGCCATCCTAATCTCGTATAGGCTGATGTCCGGGATATCTTCGGTATAGTGTCGGGTCAGCTTAGCTCTTGGATCTTCGGCTGAGCTACTTACAGGTTTAGTGACCGATGTATATAACTGCCCATAGAACTTCTCGATCTCCCCCAAAACTTCGGCTTTTGTCGACGTTATACTGCCATCCTCCGTCTTCAGCTTCGTCAGCTGGCTTTGCCCAATAGACATGTCTCTTGCGAAAACTTTGGAGCCTTGGTTCCGCTCTATCGCCTCTTTAATACTGTTGGTATTAAAGTTGCGGATATCATGTCGCAAGGACTAACATATCCGTCTATTGAGCTGCCGATATGCCTTAGCGTCGACGGAGGTCTGCAGTGCCATTGAACGTCGTTCTGCCATGAGGTTGAGGGTAGGGTCGGTAAGCTTTTGCGGCTTGTCTTTACGACGGGGTCTCAAAAATTTTGACCCGATCGCTTGGACAGTTTCTACGAACCTGTTGTTAATCTCGTCCACTGACTCTCAGTTCTCCAGGCATTCAAAGCGGTTAGACAACTCGAGCTGAAAGCTCTCGGGGTTGTAAATATGGGCATTGGAGGGTCGGAGCGTAGACTTCATCAAACGAGACCTTTCTGGCTTGACGTTGATATTCAATGTGCCTTTGACCATTCGGTGATCACTGCCGGTTTTCACCTTGTTGATCACGGAGACATCATTGAATATTCGTCGCTTTGTGGTCATGATAAAGTCAATCTCATTTTTCGTGGAACCGCTGGGACTCATCCAGGTCCACTTCCTCTGAGGCGGCTTCTGAAAGAAGGAATTCATCGCAAAGAGGTCCTCCTTCTCTAGAAATTCGGCCAGCCTCTGTCCCCTGGGGTTCCGTTGCCCATACCCAAATTGCCCCACTCTCAGCTCATTATCGCCTCGAATACCCAGTTTCGCGTTAAAGTCCCCCATAACAACATTAAAGTAGGTCTTATTAGTATGTATGGCTCTACTGATGTCCTCATACAAAGCCTCTACTTCCTCATCTGGGTGTGTAGAGGTCGGTGCATATACCTGTATGACCTTCAGCGAGTATCTATTAGATACTCTGAGTATCAGGTATGCAACCCTGCTCGACACACTTCCGATAGTGACGATGTTGTTAAGAAGGGACTTGTGGACGAGAAACCCGACACCACCTTGGGACAGTTGGTCGCCCTCCCGGTAGTAGAGTAGGTTGCCGGATTTTAGGGCTATCGTGTCCTCGCCCTCTCGTCGGACTTCTGATAGCCCCACAATACTCCAGTGCATCCTACCCATTTCATCTTCCAGCTCAACGATCTTCTCGTCAGTCCTCAAGGTGCGTATGTTGTATGTTACCAGGGCCAGTCGTTGTTTGGGGTGGTAGCCGGATCGACTCCGGGGATTCTTAGCACCCCCTGCCCCGCCGTCACCCTGACCGCTACCGTAGCCAGGGACAGCGGGACCACCGGAGACTGGGGGCCTGGTCCTGTCTGTTATCGTCATTTGGGGATGAATGGAATGAACGTCATTATTGTAACATTATTGGCCCATATGGAGCTTAACAAGTCTTTTTATTTTTTTGGCCCTACTAGCGCTTCGAGACGACGACTTTCGACAATCAGGAGACGTATTTTTGAAGCATTAGAAATGAAATTCGAATTCGAACACGAAAACAATTCGTGTATGAAATTCATTTCTATTGCTCACGATTTTACGCATTTTTGAATTACTCGTAACTATTTTCGTTTTACGAAGAATATATTATGAAACGGAATGCAAAAACTCATTGATTTTAAAAACGGGTAGTGAATCGCTATAAACGGAACGTAAATAAAAAGTTATTATGTCAAATTTCTGTCAAACATATCTTTAATTGTCAATGTAATTTTTCCGTAATTTCTACTATCTCGTGAGGTGGCATCTGGTGTTCTTCTCGCAATGTCAAAAAGGTTCGCTTGTGGCACTAACCTGCAGAACACCACTGACGTCATGCGCTTACGTCGAGTCGCGTTCAAAAAATCATAGGACGGTGACAGACGGGAGTCTCAACCGTGTATCGCATACCAAAAAAAAGTTCAGAGTACTGTCAATAGATTGAAAGGGTTTCTATGATCTCTGCGCGTAAGGTCTGTTTAATCTGTGCGTGCAAAGTTCACCATATGATTCTGACATTGCGTGTTTGGGTGCGTGTTGTTAAATAATTTTGTTTGATCAATGTTTAAGAGAAAATACATGAGAATAGTGCTTAAATCGATAAAGTGAGTGTGTTTAGATGGATTTGCAGCATTAGTTTGCATAATGGAATGATATTTCAAGGTAAATTTTATAAAATGTAAACAAATATTTTGGCGGCCGCCATTGCTCGAGATTTTTGGTTAGTTTCAATATTAATTCGATAAATTCATATCAAATAAAGCTTTGATAAATCTATTTATAGAGTCAGCAACGTAATTAATTTAATAGATTTATTTTAATAAGCCATAATTACTTACAATATCGAAAATTTAGCGCGACGGCACTTGACAACAAAAATGTATAATTTTGTTGGTCATTTGCAGAATATCAAAGTTTAATCCTTATCCTTTATTTTATGATAAATCTAAAGTAAATTTGATAAGCTTTATGAATACATATTTACTTTTTAGGAAAAATAAATGAGTTTTGTTCTACACACCATTTGTTCGAGGTACCTACCGATTTTAGGGTGATTTTGCAGCGGTATTTTCATTTACCTTAATTATGTATTAATTATTTACTTTTCTTACATTATTATTTCAAGAATAACAATATTATGAATCATTCTTTGTAATTCAGTCGTTTTTTTGAGGCTAATTGGCCAACTTAATTTTTTGCAAAAATTTATTTTCCCGTGTTGGCGGGTGGTCTGCAAAAGACTTTTGCCAAAAAAAGCCATTATTTAGCAAAATTTTTATGGAGTTGACTTTTTGTTTGTTTGTGCTTAAAATCCATTGTAAATTCGTATTGATGAATAATGAAATAAATGAAAGGCAATCTCTCGATAGAATATTGTTTATTTGGTAGATAATTACCTTTTTTTGAAAAAATCGGGGAAATTTAAGGTCAGCTGGATTCATGTCGCTAATAAATCGCGTAGTTAACTCGAATTGCATAATTTAATACATAATAAAATAGGTTGTTTCCTAAGGATTCCAAAGGTATACAATACAACCCCCTTACGTGCCGGCTAAGCCACCATATGTTAGTTTGACCCAAAACGCGTCATTATCTGCGTCATGCGCTGCTCACCTGTGCCAATTGTAAGGTGAAAGTGATTTATTACCGTGCCAAAGGAAGGGTTATTTAGTAGAAAAATAAAAACGAGTGGTCGTTGCAAATTCATGAAATGAGGTTTTAGGAATTCGCATGCGAATCTTGCGATTTCGTGTTCGGATTCGCATGATTCAAAAATACTTCTCCTGGCAAGTGCTGAGAAGAAACGCCGGAACAAACTCAGTCACCACTAGCTGCCACAAAAAAAAAGTACCTGTGCGAGCAGGGCAGTATCTAAGTAAGTATATACCGAGTAAATGAGTATTATTGAGTTACATGCCAAAGTACCTATAGACACGGCTAGGTTAAAAGTTGTGTCACAAACACATCGTCAAATATGTTGTACTTAGCAAGTATGTATTTAGCAATTCAACTCGCTGTACACAAGTCATTAAACGAGTTTAAAAACGTTTACGTCTAAAATAAATTTGTAGCGGACGGGATTTTATCAGACTCGCGCCCACAGAACAGGAATGACACAAAAGACAAAATTTTTAGAAGTTACAAATCTCGGTTAGTGCGTTAGCAGCGCTGCAGTGAATAATCGCGATTCTGTCGTTCTGTTGCGTCTACTAGTAGACAGAGACTTGAGTTTCCGTTCCCGAGATAAAGGATCTTGGGAGGGAAGGGACAGACAGACGGACAACAAAGTGATTCTTTAAGGGTTCTTTTTTCCTTTTGAGGTTCAGAACCCTAAAAATGGAAAAAATATTTCTAACTAAAAAATTATAAATCTAATTGCAATTAGTTCCTCATGGCATTTTATTGCTGCGCTGTTGGTCAATAAATTAATACCACAAAATAAAATACTTAACGACATTTATTTTTAAAATACACCTAATTTTATAAACAAAACAATCACTTCTTAAATTTTTATGCAAATAACAAAGATTTTTTAACAGAATATTAAATAAAAAAGATTTTTAACTAAATTTAAACTGATCAGTTGTTGACCCAGAAGACATACATATTTTTTCCAGTGTATACGGCCCATCTGTAAAGTAAATCATTGTTATTATTCAATAATAACTTTAAGTTATATAATCAAATTGCTTCTCTCTCTTTCTTACCAATTTGGAACCATTGATTCTTGAGTATCCCAGCATCAAGCCGAGCTGCTGCTATAGCTTCTCTTAACGCAAAAGCGATTACAACTGCTAGACAAGCTGGTGGTTCACCGACAGCTAGAAAAAATATTGAATAAATAGTTTGTCCAATATAAGGTTTTTACTTAGTTTTTGTGTAAACCAAGAATGAAAAGAAAGCTATTCAATTTTAACATTGCTCTTAACGGAATACTCGTAATGTTGCAAATTAATGACATGCCTTAATTTTAAAAATGCACTTTAAAAGATATAAGTATACTCAACGCAATTTAACTCGCTGTTAATTACGTACGCTATAAGTAATTAAACAAGCTTTTATAGCATTGCGTGCAGTAAAATATATAAATAAATATTGAACACAATCATCACATACATTCCTCTGTTCCTAAGATAAGTAGTCAATAATCAGAAACAACGAAGGTACCACACCACCCAAGCTCGAGAATATATTAAAAAGTTCGTTTTCTTAATAAACCTGACCGGGAATCCAACCCAGCACCTCGGAGACGGCGACACCAAATCCGGCGTGCTCGCTTCTCGGCTATGGAGGTTGTGTATGACTTGATTTGCAAAGTCATCTGTTCATTATAATTGGGCTTTTGTTTTAGGTAATAATTATAAAACCTATTCGTACCTTTGGTTCCAAGGATGATATCGGTACTATATGAGTTTTTCCGCAAATATACCCTAAAGTCCTGTGGAATGTCCCTTGCTTGTGGCACATGATAGTTCCATGTTCGGTCTGTAAGGATTTCACCCTTACTTAGGTCGTAAACCAAATGTTCAGATGTCCAGTACCCAAGAGCCATCATAAAAGCACCCTCAATCTAAAACAGAGTAAAAAGGAACACGTGAGTAAGTAAAAGTAATCCATAAAGTAAAAGCAATGTAAATTTCTTCTTTTTTTCTACCTGGCCAATATCTACTTCAGGATTAACGGATCGTCCTACATCTTCCAATAGATCTACTCTCAGTATTTCATGCTCGCCGGTAAGAATATCAACTTCAACTTCAGCGAAACACACGCCGTATATGTTATATACCTGTGCAGATGTAAAACCTACAAACCCATGTCCTTGCAAATCTATATCCTGATCATATGCACTTTTAATTATTTCTTCCCAAGAGGCACCGGGCATAGCTTCTTGAACTGGTGCTAGCCTACTAAGTAAATCTTTACAGGCGTTTTGTATTCCGATTCCAACATTTTGTGAGGCAATACTACCACCAGTAATAAATGCGTTTGGTCCAATTATAGTGTTATTTCCCTTTATTTTAATTTTTTCTACTGGTATCTTAAGTATATATGCTGCAATTTGAACTGCTCTGGTGTTTATTCCTTGACCCATTTCTATTCCAGAATGTACAATGGCCACAGTCCCATCCTCGTGATACACTGACAAAGTGACTTCAAGACGTTGACCTCCTACTGGAGACCACCTCATAAAAGAAACTCTTAACCCACGTTTTTTCCATCTGTTTTCAGAATTAAATTTTTCTACTGCTGCTCTTCTTACCGTAAAGTCAGATTTTGATTTCAATGTTTCGTACATATCTATAATATCGCTGTGATTTGTTTTATCTACATTTGCTAGTCGAACTTCAACAGGGTCAAGATTTAGTTCGTAAGAAATGCGTTCAAGTAATATTTCTGCCATAGCAAGAGCCTCTAATGTTCCTGTAAATAAATTTATTATGTTGTTAGTTGACAAACGGCAGCCATAAATTATAATAACGTATAAGGTGTAGCCTTATTTCAGGAATTATGTTAGTGACTATGAATTTGTACAAGCCTGCCCAAGAAACATGAATACTCAAGACATAAAACCTATTTCTAGACCTTCCATTACTAGATACATACTAAGACTCACTTACACAACAGTTCAGTAAATACAACGCAAAACATAATTTAAAACATTATTCTGTTTCTATCAATATCAAATGACTGACAGAGCTTTAGACTCTTCATCGGAATGCACAATGCTGCGGTAAACGTTTAGCAATCTCGAACATAGAATTGTGTAAAAAAAAAACTAAAATGGTTTGCTGCTCCATCGAATAGAAGGATCTTTTATTAAGCCTAAGTGTAATAATGTTTACTACAGTGTTGTGCGTATGATTTTTCTTTGTTTAGCGCTTTTTTTTTTTTTTTTTTTTCTTTGACTTTTTTCATATTATAATAATGTCCATTTTATCTATTTATATAAAAATGAATCCATATTTCCCTTGGTCATCACATCACGCGTGAACGTATGGAAATATTTCGCTAATTCTTTTTTTGTTGTATTATTTATTGTTATGAGAAGGTTAAGGTAAAAAAAAGAAGTTGCATTTTTTTTTACGAAAGACCACGCGAATGACGTCGCCTGCAACAGCTAGTAAAATATATAAAGATATTTTTCATTTTATAAATCAAAATAACTTTACATAAAAATGCTCGCAAAGACCTTTCCGCGCTACTTGAAAAGGTGCCAGCAAATGTGTATGAAATTTCCTTTGAAAATCTATTATCGACGATTTTTGTTTTTAAAATAGTCAGGTGCAAAAATATTTTATACAAAATTTGGTTGTAAAAGCATTACAATAAAATTATCATTACCTGATTAAAACAAACACCTTTATGTAATTTAAACCCTGTAAAGGCGGTCCTGAATTTTAAGAACTGTACTTTAACGATAAATTCATACTACACTAAGCTCGTTTTATTAAAATTACTTATATTGTTCTAGTAAAGCACTATACACTCTTGGTCCGGAATAACTGCGTTTCTGGCCAGGCTATGATGTTCTTGAGCTTAGATTAGCTACGCTCTCGGCTTTCAAGCTTGGTCATCATGTCCGCGCTATAAAGCCTGAGTCTCGGCCCTTATTCCAGCTTGTCTATCAAGGGCTGCAATGCTGACCGCGCTGTGTTTGCCTGGAGCTACGCTACGTTGCACATTTTGCCATCATCAGCGCTATCAGCAACGCAGTCATTATAGACCGCAGCAGTACTGTACAAGTAGATACAATTGTTTTTATTACATTAAAGTTATTTTTTCTTTACCTGGTGCTCTACACCATGTGTTTTTATGAGTGTCAGTTATAACGTTGTATCCAGTGAAGCTCCAACGAGTACTGTCATAGAGGTTGTAAAATATATCAACGCCAAGTTGGGCAAGCGTTTCATTGATTTTGTACCCGTTATCTTCGTATAGTTTGTAATCAACATGTTGAATAACACCAGAATCATTGACATTGACCTGTAAATTAATCATTTCATAGATACAAAAAGATACATGTACAAAACTTTCCCCGATCAGAGGACGTTATGGACTCTAAACAGTACCTAGGCAGTGTTATTTTTGTAGTAAAATTGTATGTAGAAAAATTAAAATAAACGAAGTAGTACTGTTTTAGGAGCTTATGATTAACCATATTATTTTATTAATAATGCCGACTGAAAATAAAGTAAAAAAAACAATATAGTAATGGAATAAATATAAAGTAGGCTGTGTAAATTATTTTTACAAAATTTTATATTTATGTCTTTTTGTTTTACTTTTGTACTTCGTTGTTGCCCTACCTCAAATTCATTGGAACACGGAAACCTCTTTCCCACAGCTCTCATGTTTGTAGTGAGCGCTTGTATAAAGCGAACTGGTCGGTTTAACTTCCACGCAGCAAGAGTGCAAGCCACCGCAACTTGTGTGGCGCGGGAAATTTTTATCCCATAAGAACCTCCTAGCCTCCGGACGTAAACATCGATGCTGAAATTAAAATGAAAATTTCATACATTAGCCTGATTGTCTTCACTTCACTAAGATATTCTTTCGTTTTTAAATAACAAGAGGTACTATTTATTTCGCTGCACTTCGACTTTTTGACAGATGTTGACACATCAAAAATCACCTTATCTACTCATAAATAAATTTATCCAATCAACATTGTTTTTATAGTTCTTAAACAAAATATTGAGCGTAATTGGCTAGGTTTAGGTAGGCTACCCCGAAAAAATAAAAATACTACATGCGTATTCGTTGACCTCTTTCTGTCCAATGGTTTCCCCATACGAATAAAAAAAAGTATAAAATTAAATGATTATTCCAACTATAAATACCATATGACCGTTGAAACTGACCCAATGTAGAAGTGTGATCAATGATCTAATAGACTAGAATACAACACTAACCTATTTGAATCTAAGTTTAACGCTCGGGATATCATAGTTTGCGTTCCATCCATCCACTGAGTAGCACTGTGTACTTCTACGCCATCTTCGTTAGGTCGAGTCACACAAACTAATGTCTCCATCGAAAAATGGTACTGAGAATAAATTGTATTCTCCCCTTTGATTGTCTTTTTTATGTCTGTCCCTTTATTAGTTGCCTCTGATGATGCATACTGTGTAAGTCTATTTTGATCTTTTTGTGCTTCTTTTATATCAATCACAGGTTTCCTTACATTTTTGTATGTCACGTGGACCATTTTAGCAGCTTTATCAGCTAAATGTCTGCTATCAGCCACTATTATTCCTATTGGTTGATTATAATACTGAATAGCACCGCTGCATAATAATTCTTCGTTTGCGGAATAAAGTACACTATCAGCTGGTGTAAAGGAGTTGAGTCCTGGAATATCTTTAGCTGTATAAAATGATATTACACCTGGTTCACTCTGAAATAAAAATAATGTTTTAGTTGAAGTCATTTCTTTCAAATTTTGACGGTGCAATAGCTTTAAAAAAATGGAAAATTAAAATCAATCCTTTCGTTTTTATTTATACTAAACACATCTTGCAGGTTCGATTCGTTTTTTTGTAAGTCAGTAACATATTATTTTCTTAGTTTTTGTTTTGGTTTAATATATTTGCATTAGTTTGCTTTTTTGAAATGAAGTAGTTTTTATATAGGCTTGTGTTACTGTAAACAAATGTTTTAAATCAATAGATTTGCACATCTCAAAATGTTAGTCAAGATAACTTTTCTTTGAATCAAAGTAGAAAAGATAGGTAAAGAAAAGAATATATATAAACTATCAAAAACCAGATAATATTCGTTAACGACTAGTGACAGTTCATGTTTACACAATATTTCCTAAATATTATTTTAAAACAAGATTTTTACCAATGCCTTTGAAGCGTCCATGCTAGCTATAGTTCCAGTGCCCTCGGTAGCAAGTACGAACGCAGCAAATACTTCGTGTGGAAACGAGGGCAGGTCGTCTGTGTATGGTGCTTCAGCTGAACATTGGATCTGTGAAATCATATACGTTACAATCAGAGTAGGTTTCATTAATTTAAAAAAACATAATGATTATGACAAACTAGCCAACGAAACATGGGTCAAAATTTCCTAGGGCCAAGTTTATTACTCATGTCTAACAATGTTTTTTGGCAAACTTGTTTAATTTTATGGGCATATAACCCAAGTTATAATGTTGTTTATTGTAGACATAGACTAAAGAAATATCGAAAGTAAAAGTCATTTTAACAAATAAATAGGGATAATTGGGACAGCTCCGAAATAAAAATCCCATGCGTGGTTTATGTTCCTCTACCGAAAACAACATTTAGGGCCACTTTCACCACTTGCTGAAAAGTTCCAGATAACCTATCTGGCACTTTTTTGACAGCTATTTGTATGGGTTATATGTCAAAACAAGTGCCAGATAGGTTATCTGGAACTTATCAGCAAGTGGTGAAAGTGGCCCTTAATGCACCTAATTGTCATCACTTGCATGGTAAACTACCTCAACCACGTTGGTCATATAAAATAATAAACATACGAGTATTACATAATTGATTTGTAGTATGATGTACGTTTTTGTCGTTCTGTTATTTGATAGAAATGGCTTATACGGGTGTCCCAAAAAGGGTATACCAGCAGACGCCAGGTGATAGAGGATACTAATACTTACTTATCGATTGGACCCCATCTATGTTCAGTGAAAATGAACAGTTCTCGACATATTTAGTTTAGAATGAAATTTGACTTGATTGCAAACTGACCCAGAATAAATAAATTTTATTTTAAAAAAAAACGACTTCATAACACTAAAAAGCTAAAAATAATATTAAAACGTAAGTACCTAATCAGTTACTTTTGGAGTCGTTGCAACGAAAACATTAAAACTCTGATCAGCTTGCTTTTACTCCAAAAGTAACATTTTTTTCTGAAAATATCTTTGAAGTACAAGGTATTCAATAAAAGAAGATATTGGGCTTGTAACAACGATACAAGAATCGCGAACTAAAACATTATCTGGGTAGATATTTTGTTACTTTCTCAAAAACTGCTGAATCAATTCTGATAAAATGTATATGGGACCACTTCTGAAGTATGATCTATCAAACAAAAAAAAAACATCAACATCGATTCATAATTGGCGGAGTAATCGAATAACATACATACAAAAAAACAACATACAGTCGAATTTAGAACCTCCTCCTTCGTTGAAAACACGTGTGATGACTAAACGGTCAGTGCTAGAGTTCATGTTTTTTATCTATAATAGTCCAATCATATACCTTTCTGAATACAATATCATTTACACGTTATCATAAAACAGTTTAGGACAAAATTAAAAATCTATTGTTAATAGGCTAGTTTCCTGGGTCAAAAAAAGATTATTCTATTTAGTCCGTCAGATGGATTATTAAAAAATATTAGACCCATATTTTGTCTTTTCTCAATCAAACAAAAAATGACGAAGATAAAGCGCATCAAAGTGAGCACGTGACGTCACGCCTTGCTTAAAAGTGTCGCAAGGCGTAACGTTACGTGGAACTTTAACGGGCTATATCTTCATCATTCTTTGTTTGATTGAGAAAAGAAAAAATATGTGTCCAATATTTTCTGTTAATCTAACTGACTGACTAATTAGATTTTTTTAGGAAACTAGCCCATTTGTTATTATCGATAATTTTATCTGTAACTTAGTCTCGCTCTAGTTAAAAATAATGCACATAAATATTTTCAGTTATGTATCTTTAAAACTTCTTTACATAGTGGACTGACAGCTCTGGAACAAAAATTACAAAATATCGAGTGAAATCGAAGGTGGCAAAAGTTTCCTCAAATTTGTTTGATAATGAATAAGTATGAATTTTATTCTGACATAGTAAAACGACAAAAATTTGTTAAATAAGCATTTACTACTTTATTTCTACGTTATGTGTTACATAAATGCTTACTTCTATTCTTTTTATTTTAACGACCCAATAAAAAGTCGCTTATGGTTGCTATGTTTAGCATTAGATACCCATTTACAAATATTTTCCTGTATTACTTGCTATGTATTTTGGTTTGTGGAACGATATAAACAATTTTTGTTATTATTATTGGACAGACATGAGATTTGCCAGTCACAAATACGACTTTTTTTAACACTGCATGCTATGTCTGTCTAGTATTGAAATCAAATTACAGTATACTTATTAATAAACTATTATTTTCTCAAATATAGTATTAATTTACGGATACTATATTTGAGAAAAAGCCGACTATGCATTGAAGCCAATGCCCGTGTTTTTAAAGCAAAATTTTGAACCCATAATGTAGCAATTAAGACATAAATGCTCATTAAACTTATTTTTGTCGTTTTATTATGTCTGGATAAAATTCATTTATGAAACAAATTCAAGGAAACTTTTGCCTCCTTCGTTTCCACTCGACATTTTGATATGAAGCTGTAAAAGCAAATATTTGAAATTTACAGAGCTGTTAGTTCACTAAGTAAACAAGTTTTTAAGATACATAACAGAAAATATTTTTATGCATTATTTTTAACTAGAATGGTATCGAAATAAAGAAAATAATAAGAGATCATAATTTTTTTCCCAAACTGTTTTATGCTAACGTTTAAATGATATTGTATTCAGAAGGGTACATTATTTGACTATTTTAGTCAAAAAATGTGACTCCAGCACTAATTGTTTGGTCATAAAACGTATTTTTCTTGATCTATTCGCAATCAGGTCAAATTTCATTCTTCACTAAATATCTCGAGAATTGTTCATTTTCGCTGAACATACATGGGAGTCCAATGGTATGTATTAGTGCCTTCTATCCCTACTACACCCTTCTTTGGACATCCTGTATAAATAGTGATGTTTTCATACATACCAAGCCCTCCACTTTCTGCAGCGGCTGGGTAAGGGGCCACACTGAAGGATTGGTATCAAAGATTTGCCGCCCGTCCGACACTGGTCGCGTTTCATGTATTTTTTCCGCTTCTGATTGGTATTTGGCGTTCAGAATTGTCTTCGGACAAAGTGAGATCAGACCCTACAACAGAAGGTACTTAACTATTAAAACTTTTAAAATATTAACAAATGTTACCTTATATGAGTAGGTAGGTATTTTATTTCGCTTTATAAAATATTAATGTGGTTTTCTGCCTGTTTTATTGTACGAAATCCTGTTAAGTATTATTGTAAAAAATTAAGTACAAAAACCACAAAACTTTTGACCCTGGTTTACCCCACATTCATTAAATATATAAAACTTGCAAGTCGGACTTGTGCACCGGGTGCATTTCGATGTTTTTTTTTTTCGTTTAGTCCAAGATCCTTAGCTCAAGTTAGGTATTCTGTTGCTCAAGCCATAAGTCAACCAGTTTTTGGTTAGGGTTCCGTAGTCAAAACGGAACTCATAGCTTTGCCGAGTCCGTCCGTGTCGTTTAGAGACGTTTTTATCTCATGGTGCGGGGTGTCGTTAGACAAAATGTTTAAAAATATTGTAAGTGTGCTAACACCATTTTTCGTTTCAGAGATCCGTTTGTATAATATTAAGCTCTAAAGTGCAATATTTTGTCTGTGTTAAGTGTCCTCCCCCGTCTGCCAGCGAAATAGTTGCTTTAAAAAAATGTGAAACATTAACAACAATAGTATTTTAAAACGAAGATAAAAGGAAAACTATCACAGCTAGTTAGGCTAGTTAGGTTAGACAGCTATAAGTTACTGATTTAATGTGTAAAATATACCTACTTGGAGAAGAAAACTACTCTAATGATGTAGGTAATTACTACCAGTGATGACCTACGGAGCCGAAACGTGGAGTATGACAGTAACTCTGGCCCACCAACTTCACGTTACTCAGCGAACTATGGAAAGGTCGATGACTAGGATCTCGCTAAGGGATAAAATCCGAACGAGGTCATTCGGCAAAAGACTAAAGTAATGGACATAGTCCAAAAATGTAGCAAGCTGAATTGCCAGTGGGCCTGTCATACTTGTCGCAGAACCAATCAAAGGTAAAGTAAACAGGTTCTCTCTCGGCTAACGTAGTGTGCTTGTAGGACGCCTCCCAGTTCGATGGACCTTCGAGGTGGCTGGATAAAAGAAGCGCGAGTTGTGCTTTTTGGCGCCCTTTGGTTTGAGGCGACTTACGTTCAGCAGTGGAATGCAATAGGATGACATGATGATGTTGTTAATTATGTAAAACATGTAGCAAATACCGCATAATTGTGACGAAAAACTACTAAACCCTACATTGCGCGTGGCCCAATCAATACACATGCTAGGGGGACAGGGTAAGAAACAAAGCCATCAAAAACGTTATGATTTGAATTTACATTAAATACAAAATATCAAAACAGTTTTTGTCATTCATTCCCTTTACGGGCTAGACTTAACTGATTACCCACAAATAGATGGACAGAAAGATAGCAGAGTACCAGCAATGTGCTGTTTTTCTGTCTGTAGGTAGAAGTAAAAGTTTCTAATTTGCCTTTTAAATACGAAACTCTAAAAACTTACCTATTTAAATTGGTTGCATTTTTGAGCTAAACATGGGTTAATAAATTTACATGCAAATAAAACTCATTTTAAAAGTAAGCAGTTTGTTTTTAAAAATGACGTCAGAAGTTTTTACTTGCATGCCAATTAATTTGGGGCAGTTGTTATCGTATAAATTTACTCATTTGTTTTTCCTTAAAAGGCGCAATACCTAAAACGAATTTAAATAAAAATGCGTGTATTTTGTCCTGATGTTAATTAAGGCTTTTAATCTCCGTAAGAATTAATTAATATTGAATGTTTTTAAACAGGAATACTTATATTTTATAACCCCTCAAAGCATTTAAACGAGACAATAGAAATTCTACTGTCAATATGAACAAAATATGACCCTATGCTTCCCTGGCCGGTTAAACGTAGGAACGAATACATATGATTTTGTAAAATTCAATAGAATTATAATGTGTAGGTACTCTTTACATTCTTTTTACATTGAAATTAGATATTATTTTTTAAGAGGCTTGCTATGTTTTGTTTTTAAATTTTGGAAATACTGATTTTAACTAAATTTGAAAAAATATATTGTCTAAGCTGGGAATCAGACACAAATGTATAAACAGTTCATTGTGCAAGCCGGTAATAGCTCAGCAGCTGGAGTCTCGCGTCACATCCGTGGATCGTGGACTCAAATTCGAGCATGTCTGAAATTTTTTGAATCTGTGTACGGATTTATATCGTCTGCTGCGGTAAGGGAAAACATCGCGATAAAACTTGCACATTCAGACAACAATGGTGTTGTTTGGTGGTAAACAATGGTGAAATTTATTTACTAAGATTGCCAAATGTAAAATTACGATTGAAAAAGCAATCACTACTAGAAACAGGACAAACCGCCAAGAGGAAGAAGAGATGAATATATTTTACTGTGTACATTTAACACCATTTATACATTTAACTTAACGTACAGTTAACAAATATCAACGTGCTGTGTGGGGACGGCCGTAAAGAATACACTTTCCCACCGCCTCCAGAAAGTGTGTCGTAAGAGGCGACTAATTCCTGTAGCACTAGACGGGCAGCAGCGTCTGGGTGCAAAATCTTATAAAAAACTGCACTCGCCAACCCGCCTGCCAAGTGTGGCGAGTATTGGCAATCCCCCCCCCCCCAATGGACGTCCTATGGCTGAAATGATAATACAGTCAAGATTTTAACAGATACTTTTTGAAAAAATATATATACAAACCTTGTAAAACAATCCCAAAGCCAACTGCTTTCGATAGGCAGCCGATGGTTCGGGTGGGTTTTCTACCGTCTCCAACTCTTGTGATAGAATTTTCAAAGCCGCTTGTAGAGTGTCGTTTGTGAAGATCTTTCTTCCAAAAATATACTTTTCTGTCAGTGTAGCTCTGGTATATGGTGGTTTAAGACCGCTATAGGCTATCCTGGACTGTCTCACAATGTTGTCTGAAGTTCGGATGCGGTAAAGAAAACCAGCGTTTACGACAGCGTGGGCGTTTTGGGCGCGAGGCATGATCTGGAAAAAAAAAACGCTAGTTATGAAGGTTCATACTATCTCATCAATTGATTTGTCTAGAACGGTCACTGATTCAGTTGTTAGAAAATAGCTTTGATTTAAAAATTGCTTAGATGTGAGATAAAACCTTTTTTATTAGCATGTTGTTTTATTACTGTCTACTGACGCTTGCAATGCCTTTCTGTTGCGACAGGAAGATTATCAGGCTATTCACTTGGTTTATTATGAAGGTTAAATACATATTAATAGGTAGATCAGTCAGAGGCAGTCTTTGTATGACATTGTTTTGCTTGTCTCGACATTTTCATTGACGATAGTGGAATAAACTACAAAACAGGTTGTAGTTGATCACGCCTTTCATTGTTTGAGATCTATTATGCAGATATATTTGTAAATATATACTTTACTGATATATAATAATTGACAACACAGAACAGAGGTTCAAAATGTTATGGTTTATTATAATATTTTCCGAAAACAAAATCTTGAACTTGAAATACTTACGAAGAGTCTTGCGGATTTTGCCACACACTCGGATTTGGAGGCAAATAATTATAATATTATATTAATAACAATTGATTTATGAACGTAATATTAAAGTTTTAAAAAAATCGATAATTGAAAGTAGAACATTTTCAATCATTGTTCAATCAATTTGTCATATCAGTTTTTCACGTAAAGGTAAGACCGTACTAGAGGTCACATGGTAAATCTTTCAAAATTAGATTCCCTACTCCTAAACTGTGATTTTAACATAACGAACCATTATTTAAAATATTGCTGTATAACTTAACTCTAATACTTCCACCTTGTTTGTTTTTTTCTATATAGCATTTGTTTTCTATGCCCTCAATTTCACATTATGAACTCTTTGGAATTCTGCCAGCGATTATATCATGTAGGTATAATGATGGTCATGATTGTCTAACTAAATTGCAAGGCTTTTTTGGGATACTGTTTGTAAAGTTCAGTTTTAATTGTAACATTGGTTGGTTACTGATAGCTCACATTTTGGAAGGCGATTAACCGAGTAGTTACTGCATACGCACACATCGTAATTATCTTGCACTTATGAAACACATGCGGATGTAGGTTACTTACACCACATACTGTTAAATTTTGTGTGTCGCAAGTTCTGTCCTTAGGAAAACATAAAGATAAGACTAGCATAGTTTATATTTAAATTAAATAGTAAAAATTTACTTCTGGTTTTATCTAATACGCCCTATTTTTTGCAATGGTCATAACGTGGACACGTAATTAAATGTTTCATCATCAACATCATCATTTCAGCCATAGGACGTCCACTGATAAGTATAGACCTCCCCCAATGACTCCATATTGGCCGGTTGGAAGCGCCATACATCCAAAATTAAATTTTTACCATAAGATTCTGAATAAAAACTACAGAACGCAGATTATAGAACTCCATATGCTCTAATTTGCAGTCTATACGTAAAATACAAGCCAAAAATTACTACATAGTTCGTTCAATTGACGTATCCGTTAAATGTAAATCCAGTAAACATTCGCATGCAATATCATAAAATCTCAACTATGTGTACACTATAATTATAGTAAAATATTAATTTAAATTATTTGATTGAAATTAAAATCCCTTGTTTTAATCAAATATTTGTTCTGTGAAAATTTACATCGCTGATTCTATATTACTTTGCATTTAGTTTGTTTTTAATCACCTACTAACCTCAAGAAATTATTAAAACAAATTTAATCTATTATTAATATATTCAATTGATGCAATGTGTATTTAATCGGAATATTTTTTGCAATTTCGGTATTTTTTCTATGATATATATTGTTTTACCTATTAATTTTTCCTGTGTATTTACGTTTATTATACGTCGAGCTCCGTTACTAAAATTACTAAATGAAATTACATCAATTGACGTAAGAATAAAGTGCTAGTTACAAATACGTACTTTATAAGTGACGACTTTATGTTCTTTGCTCAACGGAGGAAGTAGAACATTCAGTATAATGCTCCCTTTCATATCAGTGTTTAAAAACTTCTGCATTGTCACTGTTTTTTTATAACCACTACGCGGGCCTGAAAAATTAATATAGTAAACCAAACATAATACAGCAAATACAGCATGAAACAAACAAATATTACAGCAAATAAGACTAAATAAGAAAGTGATAAAAGTAACATGAAATAACACATCAAATCGTACTTCCTACTAATATTATAAAAGCGAAAGTTTGTGAGTATGGATGGACATTTTACTATTTCACGCAAAAACTACTGAATGGATTTTGTTGAAATTTGGCATACTGATAGACCATTGCCTGGATTAACACATAGATACTTTTTATCTGGGTAGGTCTATGCAAATGAAGTTGCGGGCAAAAGCTAGTAAATTGTAAGTAACATTTTGCTTCTTTTAAACCTAATTTTTGTATGCCTTCTGTCAAATCGTAGTCTGCAAATTATTTAAAAGCAATATGTTTTATAAATATGAGTGTTTCTGTACGATCAGATTAGAAAAATCAATTTCCGTACTACTAATTATTTTTTTAATAATATAAGCTTAGTATGTAAAGGTGCAGTTTTTATTTTATATAAGGACGCGCTCTTGAGTCATTTTATTAAAATTTTATCAAAATTATATTAACAGTGTGTTTTTTTTTGTATTTACTCCAAAAAAGCGTGATAATTTTAATTTAAATACATATCGTTAGTTGAGCACCGACTGTCTCAAAAAGAAGAAATAAATCTGATGAAAAATCGTTATGCTTATGTTTTATCATCAGATTTCCAGCAATAGTTCCAATCTGAAAAATAAGATAAACATTTCTCAACTAATAAGTAATAACGGTGATTAAACATGGGACCGCACTGCGGTTTTTTAGCGAAGAGATCTTGAGCTCGGTCTCTGGTCAAATTAATTAAGAAGACATGTTTTTTAAATTCGCTCTAGCCTGGAATAATGAATAATTAATCATCCTACAATCACACCAATTATCTAGACCCAAACTTAACAGAGATTTTACTAAGTCTCTAGCAGCCACCATGCAATTATCTAGACCTAAACTTACCAGAGATTTTACCATGGCTCTAGCAGCCAAGGTAAAATCTCTGTTAAGTTTAATACGCTTAGACATACTCAAATACATTATACTTATTATATCATCCAGGACTCAGATAGAAATACTTTCTACAAAGGGCAAGTGATCGTAAGATTATTATCTTATAACCACTCGCCCCTTGTGCGATTCGAACCCGCGATCGTTTAATCGAACCACTAGACCAAAGCGGTCGTTAATGCACTAAGTATGATAAAAAGTCCAGTTAAAAATTGATTTTATTAATTCTACTAAAATAATTATTGGGCTTACATTTCGAACTGCAATATGAGCTACTAATCGAAGATGATCGTAAAATGCCTTCATGTAAGAAAAGTCCTCATCCTCGCTAGCATTTTGGAATATATCCAGTAGTTCACTGAGCGTAGTCCCAGAATTGATTACTAAATTCTGATCCTTCACGACGCCTTTTAATTCTGATACTCCGCTTATATCTATCAGTGTTGAAGGGTATTCTTCGATAGGGTAAACTCCTGAAAACCATGCAGTCATAGTTATAAAAGTTAGACGTAACAGACGTCATAATAATTTAGCCCAAGCATATGATTATAATTTAGGTATTTAATATTTGAGGATTCTGAAGACCAAAGTATATTTTCTCGTTTAAATTGCTATGTTTCTTGATGATGACTATAGTTATTTTACACACCATATTATTATTCTTATCGCTAAGAAAGTAAAGGTTTTAATTATTGGACTCACCCTTAGCTGTATTCCCCGCAACTAGCATATAAGACTCAACTCCTTGTTTTTCAAAAATATCAAAAATATCTCGAACCGTTGAAACTCTATACCAAGATTTTCCGTCTTTTAACTCGATTTCTAATATGTTTGGGTAATCTTCTTTGGTAATATGGCACCAATCATCTTCGTCGCTACATTTTTTCAGACAGGGCGAGCCATTCTTTTTACATTTCGGTAGGTCTTCGATATCCGCGATATTGATTCGTTTTGGAGCGTCTTTGGCAAACTTTTTGAAGGCTTCCAAAATAGGCCTGTATCCAGTACATCGACATATATTGCTTGCGAATGACTGTTCAATTTCAAGCATCGTAAGATTTTTTTTGCTTTGCAAAAGGCTGTAAACAAAATGGTCAGCATTCAAAATTTATAATTTTTAAATTTCTTGAGCATTGGACTTGATAATCACTTAAGAATATTGGCCTCAGTCTAAAGTTTTGTTCAGTTTCAGTTGTTTTGTTATCAGCTAATAAACATGGTATCTATCTAAATAAACACACAACTGGTATCATAAATAAAGTAAATGTTCGTTGCACTAGTTTGTTATTTTTAAATATTTGCCTGGCTACATATTTTATAAACAAGTGTACTTTATCGTATTATTTTATTCAGTGTCAGTAAACGATATACAAACATTGCTATGGCAGAAATATTTATTTAAATTTCTCATGCTTTGACGATAATGTTTGGATCATCTGATAATCATTTCACTATTTCCAAGTTATCTCAAAGTAACAAATTTTCTATCAACAGTTTTAATTAAGAAATTTTATGATGTTATATTATTTTGATCTGCATACGCTACCGGTCGATCGGTCAGTGTTTTGATAACAAGGTTAAGTGAAAGCTTTTGTTTGGGCATTTCGAGTGACCGCGAAAGTACCGGTATGACCAGTAATCAGTGCACTCTCGCAAGTTAACAAAGTACAACATGTACTTTCATTTTGGTAGCATAATAGCCATCAGTCACGAAAAAAGAAATTTGACGTAGTAACTCGCTTTAAAAGCAAAGGGTCCCGACTTCAACTCCCGCTTTAAGTCAATTTAAAAAAAACAAACATATAAAATTGTCTGTCTGGGTGTAGGTACTGCTAAATGATCATTGTCTGGTTAACTTCTTACATCAAGACAGTAAATGGTGTGTTGTCTGGTGCGTAATTATTATAATCATTAAATCATCTCCCTAACTTATAACATTATTAGTAATATACATCATAAATGTCCGTAACTAAACTTCTACACAGTGTTAGATCTTATTAAAGATACTCGAGAAAAGATTTACAATGGCTTTCCTACTTTGGTCTTTTATTAGTGACTTCGATGTTAATTTTGTTACATTGAAAAATTTGTTGTATTTGGGTATTAAATTCAGCTCGCAGCTCCAATTTTCAAGGTTAAGAGCGTTTTAACTCCAACCATTCAATATATTTAACGTGATTTATTTACCTGTATAAAGCCATGACCCAGCCCGGGGAGCAATATCCACACTGACTGCCGTTGTGTTCCGCAAGAGTCTTCTGTATGGGGTGGTAGCCATCATTACGATTTCCAACTTTTTCTATTGTAGTAATCTCCCAGCAGTAACACGAGGTTATTGACACCAAACACTGTTGGCAGTTATTTTTTTAAGGACACAACACAACTAGTACACACTAGCAAATCGATGAGCTGATGTAAAAATCTTCTTTTTACTTCAGCTTATCTTTTTTCGTTGTATCTGCGTAAAATTGTGGCTTATATTTCGACACATGACACACACACGACCGACGGCATTTCGGGTGGCGCGCAATAGTTTTGCGCAATACAGGTGGCAGGCGTACATACAAGATATGAGAAATGATGACTCATGGTTTGTGGTGCACGGCCCATAGTGCGGAGAACCGAAGCTACAACTTCTAGGTCTGAATGGTTCAGAGATTACAACTGGCAAACGCAGCTCGTGACTACTTGCCGGGTGGCCGGACATAAGGGTGGAAAGGCATTAGTTGCAGTTCGCTATGAACTTTTAATTAAAGATTTAAAGGTTTAAAGCAATCTTAAGTATCATCATGTACAAAGATGGTGACGCTGGTAACATTTAAAATTAATAAAGATACCCAGATGAAACTAGAGTAGTGAATAAATAATGTAAAATCGCTCATCAAAAGAAGTACTACTCCTTCTTGGATTGTAATTAGGAGTTGTTTGTAATGAGTTCAAATTTTTCAGTATAAAATTAGAATTATTAAGTATGACTCATACCACGTGACATGCATTTATTTTATTTATTTGTTTTCTCCGTAAGTGAATATTTATATATTATTTCAGAAATTATAGATCTATATGACTCTTTTATTATTTTTTCATTTGCTTAGGTTGTTATTTCTAAACAAAGAACACAAGAAAAATCTAAACTTTGGGTTAAACCTAGCTTGATTCTATTTTATTTGATGCTACACGCATAGACTGTTTAGGTTAAATTGACTCACTTACTATGTAAATCTTTTTTAGGATTTAGGTAGGCTAAATTTCATGCCATGTCATGAGATATTTATGTATACAGGTATATCTTGTGAATAATTTCCATATTACTAAGCAGTTTTATTCTTGTTGTTGTGATCACCTACCATCAGTTTAGCACCATAGGCACCAATTACTGATCAATTTTATATGGCGGGGTCTTCGAATAATTTATGCTATAGACGAATAAAGTTCCTGCATGTGTTTGTAGGTGTAAACCTATTTAAAAACCGCATTTCGAAGTTTGTTTTTAATGACACTATTCAATTTCCATACAAAACTGAATTACTCTGTAATCGTTTTTTTTTTTGTAAATAAATAATACTTAAACCATGATATAGAATTACTGAGCCCACAACTGTAATTTATATGAATATGATAGTAAGTAGTGCGATCCAATTGTAACTTCTTTGTATGGTGTACAATAATGAGTATCTATCTATACAATCTTACAGCGTTAACAGAGACAGGATCAGCGCCAGGACTCTTGACAGCAGTGACGATGCAGGCACCGCAGCCTCCCTCCCGGCACATGTACTTAGTCCCACGTAACTCCAGATACTCCCTCAGGTAGTCCAACAATGTAACGTGTGAGCTCACCTCGCATCCCACTGCAACAAGAGTTGTGAAATTTTGTGAAGATAGTTTTAAATTTAGTTTATGCAAATAACCTACTTAATTATATTTCTCTTCTTTTTTTTCTAGTGTAATGTGATCTTAGTTGTTTTTTTTTTAAAATAGGCTTGCATTTGATAACAGTGGAACCAAGAACTTGCATATTATATGACTGGAATTTAAGTGTGCTGAGGCGCCCCGACCTTTATCTCATCTATCATCATCATCATCAGCTCATCATCATTATCAGTCCACTGCTGGACATAGGCCTCTCCCAACGACTATGTTAATTCTTTACTTTGAGCGCACAACTATTGGTATATGTAGTCTGCTAGTGTATAATAATAGGTTACAATCTAAATTAAACACTAACCCAATTGCAGTACATTTCAAAGATCTTTTTGTAAATCAATTAGTAGAAATGTAAATAGAGGACAAGAATTCGTATTTAAAGTGCTTACTTTAGATCCGCTCAAGTGTCAGCCACCTTAGATTAGTACAATTTTATATTTTTTTGCTGTATACCTGCATCGTAATCATTATCCGGTACCTACCAAACTAGTTTGCATTAAGTCTAGATTTCGATACTGTGCGGTTAGTTTTGCTTAGCTGTCTGTCTCATATTTCTTTTTTTCTTCTCTTTCTTCTTTAGCTTAGCAGGTGAGATAGACTAATAATACCGTGACTGACTACAAACCTAACAGAAAATAAATAGTATTAATACGTCAAAAAGTTTTGTTTCAAGATTTTATTTCATCTTAAGTTCAAGTAATTCGTTGCATCGCGGGGTTTTTCGTTAGGTATTGTATAGACGGGCATTGCGGGACAAACAACAAATGACAACTCTAAACACCTGAAAAAATATGTAGCAGTTGGGTAAACATTCATATTTCTAACGCCAAAGGTGTTTTTTCACTTTCAGTAATATAACAACTATAAAACATTTATATTACCATACGTTTGCGTAACCGTTGTATGTAATTATTTTACAAAACGATATGAATTAATATTTTAAATTATACTTTTGTATTCCTGTTATAACGGAGCAAAGACTCGACATGTTTATTTGTTACGTAGTATTTAACCCAGAGTGACACATAAGTTAAGGATTAGGCTACCTTTATTATACTTTTTATGCGAAGCCGCATTACGCTGACAGATGAATCAAAATAAAAAAGAGTTATTGCTTTTACATAATTAGAAATGATATCATTTCAATAAAACAGTACAGGGAATCCTTTGGAGGTGGCTTTGCTTGTTTTAATTGATATCTTGATCCCTCCCACTTTTTCTTCACTCTCTAACTTCCTCTTTTAGAGGTAATGAATGAATTCACTAAGTATAAATAATTAGCGACCTTATTATCACAGCGCCGCAGTTATTATTCACCTTGAGCGGAAAGGTTTCGATTCCTGGTCCGGTCAATTTAGAAAACCAATTTGTGTATAATGGTTCATATCCGGGTGTGCTGGAAGACGCCTCCGTTAAAAATATCGTAACTAGGATGGTAAGTTCTCACTTCAAGACCGTGATAGTTTGGTGATATCTATCACATAGTCGTTTATTCTCATGAAAAAACCACAAAACAACTGATTTTATCCTTATTGTTCGAAATATTTTTAAAAAAAAGTAGAAAACCTAGTTCTTATTATTGAAATGAGACCTGTTTTTTTTAATAGTGCAAAGAGCAATCAAATAACAGTAACTATTATACCTAAGCACAATAATGTTGCTAAACTTACAATGTCTCATAAAAAGTTTTAATTGCTTTACCTATAGCAATTTAAAAAACACCAAGATACCAAGATATAACACCGCAGGCCAGATACATTGTTTTAATAATAAAAACGAAAAATACTCACCGTAACACTTAACTCCGTTCACGGTAAAATTAATCCTGTCCATGACTGAATGATTCCAGCGTATGAAAGTGACTGCTTCATATAGTTACCACAACCGGGTACACCTAACGAATTATAGTGGAAACACACGGATTTCTACTGTGTGCGTACCTGCCGGCGGTACATTTCAGGTGCTGCACAAGCGCAGGCAATTTTTTACCTGCCTTGTAAAAGTGGACCATTCTATCTACACAATTAAAAAAATTCTTCGCTTAATATGTCGTAGTAAAAGTGACAATGCCGAATAACATTATAATGATTGCTAATTAAAATTATTTGACACCTAGCATACACAAGAGATATTTTTGAATTAAATAAATAGTGTCTAAAATAATATATCCTATAAACACTTTTCCACAGCTGTTTGTATTGTAGATTGATAGATAGTTAGATAATATTTATTGTACACCATACAAGTAAATTACACATGATTATACATTTAGTTTAATAATAACAAACATAAACATACCGATTACATTACAACATACGCCTCACGATTTTGGCGCCATTTAACTGCCGTGTGATCGTAAAAAGGTTTATGGGTTTGTATGGACAGTGTTGTTGTCTTTTCTTTTTGATTTTTATTTTACATGTTCATCATAATTTACCTAAGTAAAAAATGCTAGTGGGATTCAAACCCTTAGGTTACGTTGAATCCAAAATGTGTTTTCACACTATTTTTTCTAAAATGTGACAATAAAATTCAAAACATCTAAAATGATAGAAAAAAAGGAAAACCTTAAAAAAACCCTATCTGGCATAATGAGCGACGAGTTTTTTACTAATTAACATTAATGTTATTTTTGTATCAGCTTGTACGTACACTACCGAGGTGGTCAGTAGGCTTAAATTCTACATAAACGCGCTATCGGGGTTACGCTCATAGACATAAACTAGGGCCAAAAAAAGTACTTTTACCAATCTAAGGTTATATTAAATACTGCTTCAAGCGAAATTAGGAGCAATTTCCATACTTAAACGAAAATTTAAAATTGTATCTTATATACTTACCTAGTCTTGCCATAAATACTGAAACAAAGAAAAAAAAATCTATTGCAAATAACATGTATTACTTTTACAGTGTGTTAGCTTAATACATAAATAAAAAACAATTTAAAAAAGCTTATTCGAAGTGGTCCCCATTGGCTGCAATACAGTCCTTTAAATGTTGAGGCTAGTTATCAATAGAAGCACGCACTCTTTCCATAGGAAAATCCTTGACTGCTAATCGTTCGGATTGTTTTAGGGATTCCAAATTATCATGGCGTTTAGAGCAAGCCTTACTCTCTAAAACTGACCATAAATCATAATCTAGCGAATTAAGATCGGGACTAGGCGACGGCCAGTCTTCAGCTCTGATGAAGACCGTAACGTTCGTTTCCAACCAAGACTGCGTAGACCGAGCTTTATGACCCGACGCCGAGTCTTGCTGGAAGGACCATTCTTGGTTATTAAACATTGTGTTGTTAAGGGGCTTCACTACCTTCTCAAGAATGGTATCTAAGGTATAATGGTATACCTTTTTCACATAAGTATGGCTCAGTCACTCCTTCATAACTAATACCCCACCAAACCATCACTGAAGTCGGATAGTGCCCACGTTGCATTCTGTCGACTAATTGAGTAGCTTCCTTAGAGCTTTGAGCATAAATACGGTCATTTTGTTTGTTAAAATGTTGCTCAATTGTAAAAATCACCGTACCGCGTACCGCTTCAGTCGTTGTTTCCATTTTACCACCCTATTCTTTTTAAAATTATTAGTTAAGAAATGACCAGGACGTTTCATAAAAGCTGCAAATCCTAAGTCATCTTTTAAAATACGCAACATGGTTCTAGGTTCTATCTTCATCTCCCGAGATAAAATCTTTTGCTTTCAGACAGGATTTATTCGAATTCTTTCCCTCACTGCTTTGACCACCTTTTTCGTACGAACACTACGTGGACGGCCAGATTTTTTTCTGTCACAAACAGAGGAGGTCTCATTGTACCTATTAATAGCCCGGTACACATACATTTTACTAACACCAAGCGTATGGAGAGTTAAAAATTGCATGCAATCACAGCGATTTGGTTCTCTTTATCACCCCACTCCATTTTAATATCGCAAAATATTGTACAATAATTGGCGCCAAAATGAGAAAACTCAAAGAAAAATCATATAAAAATGACAGATTCCAAATTCAAATGTAATATTTTGTTTATTTTTAATTATAACAGTATTAATAGCCAGACTAAATATTTTCGATGAACTGAATCTGTCTAAAATGTGTTTATCTTTTCTGACACACTGCACATGTAAATGATACACCGAATACGAGTATATTACAAGTTAATATTACCTAAATTTAATGGGTCAATCGGAAGAATCAAATGAAACATTTTCACCGTGGTCCCTTGTTTTTCATACCTTGACATTAGCAAGACTACTGCATTTACTACTAGTCTGTTTGCACCAAAAACATTTCTAAATTATCATTTATATCGACGGATGTAATCGATATTTAATTAATTATAGGTAATTACTTTTCAACAAGGCTTACTGCAATTAAAATTTACATTACTAAGTATCTAATACATAAAAACTCGACCATCGCATTGTATGATCACACTGTTATCTCAATGGATTCTGTATGTCACAAAAACTATTATATTAGCCTAACGGTATTTTTTTCAATTTTTTTAAGTTTATTTCGTAATTTCTACAACTATAGTATCGTTAATGTGTATTACTCTTTTCTTTAAATACACACTTGTTAATTTACTTAATTAAAATTCATGGTCTGAGTCGTTGACCGCGTAAGAATTGGCGTTGATAAAATAACAAAGTGTATATTTCAAAACTTATATTCAAATTCACATAAATAACAATCTCGTTATTTGTCAGTGCACGCTTTTTCTGATCTTTCTTAACCTTTGGAACAGGTTTAAAGTTCGCAAAGCAAGTGATATTGAGAAAATGGCAGCATCTTGTATAAGATCTTAATTATTATATAACTTCTTTTTAGGACGTGATAACTTTTTCTATGGGACCAACTACTAAATCTTAAAGAAAAATGCTTCCATAAACTGATTTCAGTTAGTTGGCAAATTCGTATGACGAAGTTAATTTTTATTTTTCGATTTCGATGTCGGAAAAAGTTGCTGAATTTGTGCAGTAGAATTACCTCCTTGAAAGAAGTTAACTAATAACATTGTGGTCCTTATATTAATGATTTCCATAACAATATTATTATATTTTATTGTCTTACCTGTCAGGTTTATAAATGTCATCCGTTGATATTTCCGCAAAATATCAAAAACTTTAAGGAAAAATAAAGACAAAAAGAAAGAAAAAAGTTCGTATCGGCGTAGATTTTGTGTAACCGATCGTAAATAAAAAGCTAATTTTCATTAAACAACATCTTGTTCCCAAATTATTAAACATTGACTACGACTTTATCTACGGTGCCCAAGAATGGTATGTCATTACATGTACAGTCAACGGCAGGTCAACCTCCCCAAAAATTTAAAGGTCATTGAACTAATTTTCAACTTTAAGTCCGACATGAAGAGAACAGAAGGAAACACAACACACAACACACAACACACACAAACAATTCGAATTTCGAAACAATTTGAAATTCGAATTCAAAAAGATTCGAACGAACGCAAGACACGAATTCAAATAAATCTAATCCGCTAGTGTAATATTATGTAAAATATTTGGCGAAGTAAGTAGGCTTAAAAAAAAAACATCATCAGCCTTTAGAAGTCCGCTTAAGAACGCCTATAGGCCGTTTGCATTCAGAGGCTTCCCACTACGCCCACCGGGTGTTTTGGTGGCAGGCCAACCCACGCTGCGTCTAACAGTTCATATTCGCTACTCGAGAACTGCTATATTATTATATTACTAACTGATATGTTAAATTCATGGTAAACCAATTTTGCTGGATGCAGGCCACTGGGGGAGGCCTATGTTCAGCAGTGGATGTCGTATGGCTGAAATAGAGATGATGATAAAACCAACATTTGCTGTTTTAACTGTTTGCTTATCTCAATTATTTTATTAAATTTCATACAAAAGACTTTTAGTCGTATATCGACATATTCTGTCCTATATTATGCAAAATGAATAAAATACCCTTTTGTATGAAATTGAATTGCACTCTTAAAGGTACTATAAAATTACAAACTATATGAATGACATGCGTCGTAGATACATTTGAGGAACACAATACATCTGCAAACTTCCAGGTGCATGTTGCATCTTTTCAAGATTTCAAGACATTTCATTAAAATGAATTTCCTCTGTCTCCCTTCCACAGATGGGTCTAAAATTAATCGTGCAAGTAATACTTTGAATTATATAAACAAGGGTTTTTAAGTAATCTAAAGTTATGTAATGTCTGCCACTACACAAGAGACTAATTATGCTTTGGGTGTCTAATTTATAATTTTCGCTCAATTTTGTCATGTGTTCTGCTAATGCTACGATGCTACTTACCTACTAGGTAGCGATCCATAGTACCTAATATAGTAGGAACGCCAAACTAATGCTTATATTTAGTTTGTGTTATTAGATAATCGGAACAACAAATTATATGATAAAATTAAAATTATGTTTGTTGGCATAATTTTAAGACAAATAGTATAGAATTAAATACAAGAGTTTTGATGTAAATATAAAATTCTTCTTTTGTCGTGTCAATGGCGACTCTAGACGGACTTCAACTAAAACTTGGCAACTTCTACGGCGTTTTGTGTCGCTCTATTTAGGTCATCCCTCGTGCAGGTGTAGGGGCCACAAAGGGCAGGAAATTAGGTGAGCCATAGTTCGTGGGTCCGCACCACAGTCGCACTCACTTTGCCGCTCGGTCCTCATACCCCACCTTACCAAATTTTGTCTACAGCGGCCAACCTCTGTCCGGAGACGGTTTAACGCCTTCCAGGTTGGCCATGACTGTTAATGCCCAGGAGGAAGGTGTTCAGACGGCGATATAAAATCGGAAGGCGGAGGAATTTTGGAGGACAAGAGCTGAATTCGAGCATCTGTATGCTGGGTGGTGCTGCCTTTGGTCAGTCTCATGAAACTTTTCTAGCTCTTCAGTCTAGCTTCAGGTAATTAGTGGCCATGAAGCGGATGCCGAGGATCGGTCTCTTGCTTCTTATTTTCTATGGCACACGCATCCCTTCAAACGTCGGGTGGCGCTACACTCGCAAGAGGGTAGCGTTTGTTTAAAGGGGTAGGCTTAAGGCAACCTGTAATAATACGGCACGTCTCGTTTAACGCAATATCGACTTCCTTAGAGTAATATAAAATTAAGATAACGTTTCAATTTTATGACTTTAGTCTTTAATTATGACGACCTCCGTAGCCGACAGGCAAGTGCGCCTTGGACTTGGTTCGTCTTCTCTGAAAAAATGAACTTTTCTATGTTGTCTCCGGTATGGGTATGGTACCGTCGTTGTTTCTAATTTCCTAAACACAAATGCTTCTACTTGCCTTAGGATCAGCAAGTACATGATGTTGGTATAACTTTTAGAGAGAGTTATTGCGGGTTTAAATCATGTTGGCATTGAAACATGAAGCAACAAACAGATGTACAGTACAGTTTATACACATTTCTGCTAGTATTATTCCAATGACTACCGCAACCGCGACCGCCACCGTACTTGCAGTTTGATCGCGTTGGTTTAACTAAAACTAAAGGTTTTTTAGTGACGGAACCCTTAATGTGTAATACGAAAATGCATAAACCTACAAACTTCTACCTTTTTAGGCAAGAAGTTAGTAATCGAATACCAAATAATTGTTTGTTACTAATTACTTTATTCCGTCGTGAAATTACCTGCTCGCTTTCAATGTTTTCAATTCAATTTTTTTTTTTTACTTAGTTAAGTAGTATAATTGCTTAGTATAATTGCTTACAACAGGACCTAAATTTTTATACGTGCAATGGTTACCTAAAGTCTATCTAAACAATAAGCACATATGGGTAGTTAGAAATTTCCAGAGCAGATTATAATGTAGTTCGGTAGATAGGTATTCGTAATTATTAACATCATAATCAGCCTACGTCAGTCCACCGCTGGACATAGGCATCTCCCAATGCACGCCACTGAGCCCGATCCACTGCCAGCAGCCTTGCGTATATCGTCACTCCACCTTATCGGAGGGCGCCCCACGCTGCGCTTGCCTAGTCGCAGTCTCCACTCAAGAACACAATAAATAATTAGTTATTGTGAAATAAACATTTACTGAAACATCAAAAATAGTTATGTAAAAGTTTTTTTTACTGTTAATTGCTTAAAATTAATAATGCTATTAGGTATATTTTAAATTCTAAGAGTTTAAAAATAAATGTCTAAATATCTGGTTCGTTTATTATTTAAAGTGACTTTGTTGGCACTTAAACAGGAAATCCATTCAGACTTTAATCTACAAAAAAAGGCCCAGCGTAATAATTTTCAATAATATACATTCCATTTGAGGCGAGTGTAGTCGCCAAAAGTGGTTTTAAAAGCAGAGCCTGTCAGAAAAATATTTATAAATATTCTATGAATTGTCAAAGCCTACACAAACTTTTGACCATATCATTTGTACTTATACTTTAAGAGAACATGCATATGGAAATCATTGCAAAATCATACAAAGACATGCTAATTCTCTTTCTTCTTTTTTACCATTTGACCGATTTAATTGATAAATAATCCAAATTGATAGCTATAAACTTAGTTTTTTAATAGAACAATTGCGTCTGTGTGAAAAGTATTATTTTTCCCAATATTCTCTATCTAAAGTCACAGCGATTGTCGTAACAGCCACGTTTCCCTGCGCGCTGCTATCAACCGTATTTTAATGAGTTTCATGCGAAATTCGTACTAACACGCGTCAAGTCGCTAATTTGGGGCACTCAACTTTTCTTACTGTTACGCTTGGTATAAACCTGCCTTGGGTAACCCACCCATCATCATCATTTCAGCCATAGGATGCGTCCACTGCTGAACAAAGGCCTCCCCCAACGAATTATCACTGGGGGGGATTGCCGACACTCACCACGCTCGGCAGGCGGGTTGGCAGTTGTTTATAAGATTTCGCAGACGCGTACACGAACCCACCCATACTAGTGGATTTTTTTTTTTTTAAATAGGTACCTAATAACATAGGAGACCGGGGATAGATGACTATAGGGGTAAATTGACTAATTGTCAAAAAAAAAGTATTTATAAGTGTTGCTTTATTCAACAGGGTGCAAAAAGCTATTTCCTATCTTCGCTCAGTCGCACACACACGGACAGACACACGGCATTGCATTTTTGCGTTTAGACTTTAGTTGAAAGCCCCAACACTGTCAAATAAGTCTAGTTTTTTACAGTAAGCAACCTATTTCCTGTTGTCAACTATCCCCAGTCTACCCTAATGATAATGAAAAAAAAAATGAAAAAAGATATACAATTTGACGGACATACGCTACCTGTTGCATCGTTTTTTATACTTAAACATCCTCTTTTGTAAAGCAGATTGTAATGATACGTGATTGTTAGAACATCGCCTGCCTAATTAATTACGTTATTATGCCGATAAACACCGAATAAGACGTAGTTACTAGTTAGTAAAAAAAAAATAATAAAAGTGATAAACCTGTAGTAGCAAAGTTGTCAGAATTTTAATGGTTCCATTATCTTTTTTGAGACACTCAAAAGAAACGACAAACCTTAAAAATACATGAAATTAAATGTGCGCCAGACAATATGCTAATTTTCATGGTTTTGAGGTAAGGAATAAATTAACATCCTAATGTTACGAAGTACCAGACAGTGGATTTTTCTAGGGGCGTCTCTCAGCACACCCAGACCCGAGTCAATTTAAAATAGTTCGTTTTATGAACTGACGCGCACCGGGGATCGAACTTTTAAGGTGATTCACTGCTACTACGCCAGTTAAGTCGTAAAGAACGGAACTCTCATATTATGATCACTTTGTTGACTATCTTTTCGTCCGTCTGTAACTGTTGTCAGCATGACCATTGATTTATTTTTTCAACTATGTAATCAAAACTCTATTCTAACGTATAGATTACTTAACTAAACTTAGTAAGTATTTGACATTTGGATTACAATTACCTACATTAATCCCTACTGAATAGAAATCAAATAATGAAAATAATTTAACACCTTCATGCTTCGCATGCTGCGCCAATTTCGCATGCATTAGCTCGTACACGACATAGCTTTGGTAGAAATAAACACAAAATTTTGTGTGAAAAACCTAGCGCAGTTTTTTTTCACCATCACACCAATTATCAGACCTCAAACTAAGCTTGTGCTATGGCGACTAGATAACGGATAAACAGAATGCCATCAAGAACATAACTTGTAAAAAGACAAGTCTCGCAACTCAGTTCTTCTACCGTAAAAAGTTGTGAGATTCATGTAACTTGTTTTTTTCACCATTTGTGTTTTTGATGGGATCTCATTAAGTTTTGTAGATAATCCTACTTTTTTTCCATTTCGGTACCATCTACACCTTTTATTCCATAATATTATACATATACAGGTACACTGATTCATTCACTGCAAATCTAACGTACAACGTTAGATTTGCAGTGAATGATTGATGATCCTATATATTCATATGGGATTACAAAGTTATTTATGCAGTTAGTGTATCTAGAAAACTGGACCGAAATTGCAAAATGTTTTAGTTTTTTCTTGACTTATACACTCAACAAAAATTGTATTCTAAATTTGAAGCTTCTGTCTCCTAGAAGTGCCTTAGAGTTTTGATGATCTCTTAGTCAGTGAGTGAGTGTCAAAATTAAGAAGCTTTGACTCGTTATAATTCTTAAACTACTGGTTCAAATTGAATGATTGATGAATTTAAAACATACTGTGATTAAATAATGCCTGCTTGGTCATTTAAAGGCTTCTAGTTTTATTCACAACGAAGTTATAGGGAGGTCGAAAATAGCCTGAACTGCTTAGAGAAAAGGAGAAAAGGATGGTACGGCCATGCCGCTTTTTTGCACGACTTGGCCGAGCCCCCAGATTAAATACTTTTATAAACATTCATGATTTAGGTACAGATGCACGTGCTTATCACACAAACATTTTCCCCTTGCGGGATCGAACCCGTAACGTAACGCTAGCTAGGTACGTAGCACATCTACCTTCTTCTTCTTTCTGGTAGAAAACTAGCCTGAATCTAGGTATTATTATAATGCAAACCCTTGTTATACATCAAATTATAGTCACAGTTAACAAGTGTTTTTGAGCTCCGCGCCCGAAGGGCAACACGGAAACCTTATTACTGGCACTCTGCTATCTGTCAGTCTGTCTGTCCGTCTATCCCTGTACATTTTGAAATTTATTGGAAAAAAATATATAAGGTGCTTCATAAATATCTGCAACGGCTGAAATGGATAAAAGTATTGCTTATATAGATTACGATAGTGAAGGAATTACGTGCCCCGGATCGGTAATTAATTATTTGCGAAAAGACAGTAAATAAATGGTTACTTGCTTCAATTTGCATAACACACTTCGTCATCCGCCCTTGACACTGCGCGGGAGCGGTATAATGTGAAACGTTAGCATTTTTGGACAGATGTGGACGGTTTGAGACAGAATAAAGCCTAATCTTTATTTAATATAATTTTTTTAATGAAAAAATTAATGATGTTAATACAATGTGACATAAAATTTCTTTACTATCGTAATCTATGTAAGCAATACTTTTACCCATTTCAGCCGTTGCAGATATATATGAAGCACCTTATATATCCATATTGATCGTGTAAAATGCAAAAAGCCTGAGGCAGTCATCGAACTCGTCACCTATACATTGACCGATAGCAGTGGTAATAATTTGGCTATAGAATTCATCAGCTGTTCTAGGTGTTTCGAATAAGGAAAAAAACATTTGCGTACGAACCATTTCATTATTTATTTTTCTATATGCAATTCACAGTAAGAAATGTTACACTTTAGACAATAACATCTTTTTTGTCTAATTAAATTTAAATTACAGTATTTGATGATGATCAACTACAATCGGAATGATTTATAGCATTGATATCTAAACAAAAAAAAAACTAATAATTATGATTACTTGTGATTCGTTTAAAAGATTTTTAGTTAAATAGAAACCGAATATTTATTTGGACAGTTCTCTTTCATCATCATCATCATTTTTACATACATCATTCATACAAAAGGTGGACTATATGTTCTTAGCCATAAGACGTCTACTGATGACCATAAGCCTTCCTCGGTGATTTCCAGATTGGCCGGTTGGAAGCGGTCTGCTTCCAGCGGGTTTCTGCAACCTTTACCAGGTCTTCTGTACACCTTTTGGGTGGATATCGTACGCTGCGCTTGCCGGTAGGTAGCCTCCAAAACCTTTTTGCTCCATCGGCCGTCAGTTCTACGTGCTTTGTGCCCCGCCCTCTGCCATTTCAGTATGCTAATTGTCTTTATCAGCGACTTTTGTTCATTTACGTATGTCCTTATTTCTGATTCAATCTCGAATAGCATATATTATATCTCGATAGTGTGCTATATATAATGTGTGTGTGTGCTATATATAAGTGCTATATATCGAGATATATAGCACTTTCCATAGCACGCTAAGCGACCTTCAGTAGTTATCTTTTTCGTTTATAATACGATTAAAACTAACCAAAACAACATTTTTTAAATTTGTAAAATATTGTAAGCAATTATACAAGAGCTATGTAAAGCGCCTAGTTAGTTAATACATTCTTATAAGGTAATGTTTGTTAACTATTTTACTAACAGGCGCTACTACACCTTTAAGTTAAAAGTGACGGAAAACTTAAGCTAGTTTAGCATTTTATTTTAAACCTGTAAAAAAAAATATAG
The DNA here is from genome assembly GCA_963576865.1 of Anania hortulata. NCBI lineage: Eukaryota > Metazoa > Arthropoda > Insecta > Lepidoptera > Crambidae > Anania > Anania hortulata. The sequence continues at coordinate 10,111,352 of OY756400.1, forward strand.
CACTAAGCATATTCGTAGAAGCTTGAATGTAGGTGGCCCACATTTTTGGAACACCTAAAGATTACTGACAAAGTTAAATATCAGACTCGTAATTGCAATGTACATACATAATTATGTATAAAGGAGTATGTATGATCATTTTTTTTAAATACGAGTACATGATCAGCTGCGGTTAAATAGATTGCAACAACTTTATCATGTAAATAACATTAAAATCTCTATTAAGTAAAAGGAACCAACAAACATTCAACTTTTACTTCCACCATAGCATATAAAGAAATCTTTGACCATAGATACGAGTATAAAAGTGTTGTATGTAATAATCTTATTGACATAACCTTTAGGAATCAGGGGCCCAACACGACTTCGTAATATTAATCTTTGTCCACTGGACAGTATACCGCGGCACAAAAAAATATATAACTTCTTTTGGAATGATGCTATACTTAAATTCTGCTACAAGCCTGCTACAAGCATGAGAATAGCTCATCCTATCTTTTAAAAAAGATAAAAATAAAACCTTAAAATAAATTCAAAGATCGGCAAATTTTACTAAAGTACCTTACCTACCTACTAGTTTTTTTTTTAAATGTTAATATGAAACACATCATTCACTCACAGTCCCTTACCACCGTGCTATGTTAATTTTCTATAATTTATTTGTCAGACTTACTTACTTTTGATAATACAAACATACATAACATGTGATAGTAGGTACAGTATTACCATGATTACGAAAGTTTGAAGTAGCAAAAAGGCAAAGAGGCTTTTACTAGCACAATCTAGTGACAAATGTCGATACGAAAAAGTGACATTTGCGCGTCAATTAGTTTTTCAACCGACTTCGTGGCCTGGGGCCATGCATTTTGAAATAGGGGTAAGCCCTTCTATGGCATCTCCTTTGGATTAATACTCAAAGCATTATCATCATCAGTCTTTGGGAGTCCACTGCTGGAGTGCTCGACTTTGCCCTTCCCTATAAAACCTTACAGCGATCGGTTCTAGGCCGTTTGCATCCAGCGGCTCTACATCATATACCGCAAAACATCATTATGTTTTAATAGAAATAGCCAGCGTACTTTACTAACGTACGTAACCGTAATTATGTATCTAATTATAACACCTGTGTAACATTATAGAATGCAATAAATATATTGAATTGAATTGTTTTGAATTGAAAATCGATTAATTGGTTAAATCCCAAATATTTACAAATAACCCTGTATACACGGTCAGGTTAAAAGTTTTATCACAAACACTTCAAAATTGTACGACTAAGATTGTGTAAAATATAACGAAAACAAATGTAGTGAAAAACAAGGTTATACGAAAAGGTATTTCCATTGTCGATCTCAGCACGCACATCGTGAAATTTTTTGCTTGCAGACGGGATTTTGTTAGATTCGCTCATACTACGAGTAATTTGAAGACAGTTGCGCTGCGCAGATATGACATCTGTACAATGTCGGCTAACGATAAACAAACGTCACAGTTATCGTTAAATTTTGCAGAAATTGATGCGTTATTGCAGCGGTGTAGCGCAATAACCGCGATTATGTCTTTCTTTTGCATTCTATTTTTTAAGTGAATCAAAAAAACCTTAATTTTTATTTCAGGATGACGCGCACGTTCTTTAATCAAAATCTGGAATTGGTTATAAGTAAGAATGTGACAGAACTTATGACCCGACTGTGTATTTTATTTATGAATTGAAAAAACTTAATGGATAATCATCATCATCATCATGTGAGCCTATTGCAGTCCACTGCTAGACGTAAGCCACCCCTAAAGAGTGCCAAAAAGCACGATCTCCCACTTTTTTCATCCAGCCACTGTCAGCCATCTTCCTAAGGTCGTCGGTCAATCGAGCAAAGGGGCGTCCTACACTACGTTTCCCAAGGCGCGGTCTTCACTTGGGAACCAGTTCACTCCACCTTTCATCCGTTCTGCGACAGATGTAGCCGGCCCACTGCCACTTTAGTTTGCTAAATTTTTGAACTATGTATGTCCTTGTATTTACTTTGGACTGATGCCGGATAACCTCGTTTTGGATTTTATTCCTTAACGAAATTCCAAGTGACGACCTTTCCATAGTGCGCTGAGTGACGTGAAGTCGGCGGGCCAGCTTTACTGTCATGTTCCACGTTTCGGCTCCGAAGATCATCACTGGTAGCACGCACTGGTCGAATACCTTGGTCTTCAGGCATTGTTGCAGTGGCAACGGACGGAAGGGATAATATAAAGTGGAAAAATGATTTCAAAGAACGAGAGTCAGCGACTGTAAAATATTTAACCATAACCTAACAAAAAAATATATACCTACTTTTAGTTCTTTATAGTTTTTATTGCTGGTCAAAAAATAAACAACACTAAATACTTTACAACATTTATTTTAATAATAACACTCCGTTTTATAAATACAACCAACACCAATATTTATCTTAAAATATATTAATGCAAACTATAAGGACAAATAATTTTCAACAGAATGCTAAATAATAAAGGTTTTTTTAACTAAAATTATATTGATCAATTTTTGACCCTGAATACATACAAATTTTTTCCAGTGTATACGGCCCATCTGTAAAGTAAATTGTTGTCATTTTGGTCATTATTAAATTATTACTTTAGGTTATATGATCAAATTGCTTCTCTCTCTTTCTTACCAATTTGGAACCATTGATTCTTAGGTATCCCAGCATCAAGCCGAGCTGAAGCTATAGCTTCTCTCAGCGCAAAAGCGATTACAACTGCTAGACAAACTGGTGGTTCACCGACAACTGAAAACAAAATATGTCATCCACTATAAGGTTACTACTTGGTTTTTGTGTAAACTACCACTATCGCCGTTAGTGCCATCTTTTGGGACACATATTTTGAGATCGATTAATAAATAAGTACCGTGTGTTATCTGTATTAAATTGATTATTTATATAAGAAAATGGTTTTAATTTTTGCACTGTCATATAAGCTTCGTAAAACGTAAAACAGGGTAATTGTGTTGATTGTGGCCTTTTTCTGAGGAGTCGAAAAAAGCAAATGTATGGAAGAGAAGAAGTCATTATGGCTTTTGTGTCTTTATTCTACGTCAAAATGATTATTTTGCCCTAATTTAAGAGTTATGATATTATAAATTAAGTTCATTGGTATCTATTAAATAGTAAACAAAATTATTGTTATACTTCGATGTGTTTTTATCAAATTTTATAAAAATTTACACTTAATTTTATTTAATCTATCTGAGCCCCAAAGTCTGCAGACGCAAACAAAAAAAAACATTTTGGGCAACTTATTTAAAGTTAACAAAGATTTCACCATACCTGTTTGCACACCTACAATATTTTTAAATGAACTATCCAACGACACCCCTCAACATAAAATAGAAGAGAGATAAAAAAGCTTCTCCACGTACGTATAAGGATAGTAGGTTTTTTCAAGATTTTCTTTTACTACTTAGTCGTTATGATTAATAATTAAAAGATACGACTGTAAACTCTTGTGTTACCAATGTGTGTTACCAGTGATGACATATGGAACTGAAACGTTGCCTCTCACTATGGGAAAGCCAGAAAGCTCAAGGTTGCACAGCGTGCTATGGAAAGGGCTATGCTCGGTGTTACCTCGCGAAATCGAATCAGAAATAAGGAGATCCGTAAATGAACATAGCCCAACGGATTAGCAAGCAGAAGTGGCAGCGGGCGGGCCACATAGCACGTATAACTGACCACCAATGGGGCAGAAAGGTTGTAGAATGGAGACCACGTACTAGCAAGTGCAGCGTAGGACGTCCACCCACAAGGTGGACAGACGACCTGGAGACGTATTTTTAAATCATGCAAATTCCAATCCGAATACGAAATAGCAAGATTCGCATGCAAATTCCTAAAATCACTATTTTTGAAAATTCATTCCGTGAATTCTGCAACGAGTGGTCCTACCCACTCGTTTTTCATTTTCTACTAGTAGAAAGTACGGAATAATGACATTGACAAGTAAACAAATGTTTGACAGAAATTTGACATAGTAACTTTATAATTACGTTCCGTTTTAAGCGATTTACTACCGATTTTTAAAATCAATGAGTTTTTGCATTCCGTTTCATAATATTTTCTGCGTAAAACGAAAATAGTGTTTAGGAATTTAAGATAATAGCAACACTTATTTCAAGTGATTCAAAAATGCGTAAAATCCTAAGCAATAAAAATGAATTTCATACACGAATTGTTTTCGTGTTCGAATTCGAGATTCATTTCTAATTGTTTCTAATGCTTCAAAATTACGTTTCCTGGTAAAGATTGCAGGACGACGCTGGTTGCAGGCCGCTTCCAACCAGCCAATCTGGAAGTCAATGGGGGAGGCCTATGTTTAGCAGTGGACATCCTATGGCTGAAATGATGATGATACTCTTGCATAATTATGGCTTTCTAAGATTCACTGAGTCCCACGGACAGACAAACAGACAGACGAACAAGCGGACATGGCAAACCTATAAAGGTTTCGCTTGGGCTACGGAACCCTAACTTAAAGGTTGTTTACCTTTGATCATGAAACTTATTCTCCTGCGAAGAAGGACGAAGTATTTTTTGCTCTTATTATATTAAACGGCGCTAAGTGTTACCTAATAAAATCGATTGATTGGATTTTTTATCGAACAGACGGTCGGACAGACATATGGCGAAACTATAAGGGTTCCGTTTTGACTACAGAACCCTAAACCCTTTTGGAGTCGGTGCAAGCTGATCAGAGTTTGTATGTTTTCATTGCACCGACTCCAAAAGTAACTGATTAGGTACACGTGTTAATATTATTTTAAGCTTTTTAGTGTTTTGAAGTGGTTTTTTTTAAATAAAATTTATTTATTTCATCTATTTTTAGTGATAAATCCTAATCTTACTGCTAAAAACCCGATTTCATCGTCTTTCATTCCGAACATTTTTGTTATAGTATCTTTGAAGTATTAGATATTTAATTAAAAAAAAGAATCATCAAAATCAGTTTACATTTGTCGAAGATATTGGGTAACATAGATACAAGAATCACGAACCAAAATATTATGTCATTTTGGACATTTATTGTCTCTAACGTCACATTCAATTCTATTGACAAACTATGAAAAAAAATCATTTTGTCAGAAATAAGTGCATTAATATAAGAGAGACAGGCTTTAGTATATTAAAGGCTTTTAAATATTAAATATTAATTTTTTTTAAAATGTTAAAAATTATCGTATCGTTACGCGCGAGTTTTTTTGAGTTCGATCCAGATCCAATGACATGTTTTATTGTATGTTTTTATTGTCAAATACTTAACATTAAAGACTTAATTTAGTGGAATTCTTCTTTTTTAAATTTATCCTAAAAAAAATAAGTGACCATCGTGACAATAAATGTCCAATGTTACCAAGCATTTATCATAAATGACAGACGCTTATAGCATATGACCGTCAATTTACAACTCTAGTCCTATGGTAAGTATAGAAATCATAAACAACGACGGTATCACAACCACCCAGACCCGAGACAATATTGAAAAGTTAGTTTTCTACATTGACTTAATCGGGAATCCAACCCAGAACCTCAGAGATGGCGACGCCAAGTCCGAGGTGCTCGCCTCTCGGCTATGGAGAACTTGCTTAACTTGACTTGCTAATTCATCTATTTTAGTAAGTTGCGCTTTTGCTCTAGGATATTTATGAAAGCCACCTTTTTTAATTGGAAAATTGCTTTGAGCCTAATGTAAGTCGCCAAGCACTTGTGTTATAGAAATAAGAAATCAAAACACCTAGACTCGAAACTATTGAAAAATTTCGTTTTCTACATATCGAATTTCAGCGTTTTTACCTTTCCACCCTCGATATAGACCCAACCGGAAATCGAGCTCGGGACCTCAGAGTGGCGACGCCAAGTCCGGAGTACTCGCCTCTTGGCTACGGTCGTCTTTTTATACTATAACTAGCTGTACCGGCGAACTTCGTACCGCCCCTTCATACGTTTTTTTTCGGGAATGTTCCGTGTTTAATATATTTACTCTGCTATTCGGGGCGGAGACAAATTTAATAAACCAAAGATCATACAAAATTGGTCCAGCCGTTCTTGACTTATAAATGGTGTAACTAACCCGACTTTGTTTTGTATATATATATAGATAGATATACATACCTTTCGTTCCAAGAATTAAATCCTTACTATATGAGTTTTTCCTTAAATATACCCTGAAATCCCGTGGTATGTCCTTTGCTTGTGGCACATGATAGTTCCATGTTCGGTCTGTAAGGATTTCACCCTTACTTGGGTCGTAAACCAAATGTTCAGATGTCCAGTACCCAAGAGCCATAATGAAAGAACCCTCAATCTAAAATAGAGTAAAAAGGAATATGTCAGTAAGAAAATGCAATCTTAAAAATTCAAAATGTACGGTACAGAGTACCCGTAATTTTTATTAGCAATGTAATTTCTTTTTAGTTTCTACCTGGCCAATATCTATTTCAGGGTTAATGGTTCGTCCAACGTCTTCCAATAGATCTACTCTCAGTACTTCATGCTCGCCGGTGAGAATATCAACTTCAACTTCAGCAAAACACACGCCGTATATATTATATTCCTGTGCAGATGTGAAGCCTACAAAACCATGTCCTTGCAAATCTATATCCTGATCATAGGCACTTTTGATTACTTCTTCCCAAGAAGCACCGGGCATAGCTTCTTTTACTGGTGCTAGCCTACTAAGTAAATCTTTACAAGCGTTTTGTACTGCAATTCCAACATTTTGTGTAGTAATACTAGCACCAGTAACAAATGCGTTTGGTCCAATTATAGTGTTATTTCCCTTTATTTTAATTTTTTCAACTGGTATCTTTAGGAAATATGCTGCAATCTGAACTGCTTTGGTATTTATTCCTTGACCTATTTCTGTTCCAGAATGTACAATTGCCACAGTCCCATCGCCGTGATACACTGACAAAGTGACATCAAGACGTTGACCTCCTACTGGAAACCACCTCATAAAAGAAACTCTTAAGCCACGTTTTTTCCATCTGTTTTCAGAATTAAATTTTTCTACTGCCGCTCTTCTTACCGTAAAGTCGGATTGAGATTTTAATGTTTCGTACATGTCTATAATATTGCTGTGATGTGTTTTATCTACATTTGCTAGTCGTACTTCAACAGGATCAAGATTTAGTTTGTAAGAAATGCGTTCAAGTAAACTTTCCGCCATAGCAATAGCCTCTAATGATCCTATAAATAAACAGATTGTTATTAATTGACAAACGGTACAAGATATAGCCATATTTTATCAAATATATTAGTGTCTATGAAATTGTACAAACCTCCTAAGAAACATGAATACTCAAGATATAAAAAATATTTTATGACCTTTCAAACTAAGACCCACTTACACAACGACTCAGTAGCTGTATTTACTATTTATAAAATTATTCTGTTTTTGTCAATATCCAATGACTGACAAAGCTTTTGGTCTCTTTATCAGAATGCACAAAACTACGGTAAACGTTATGCAAACTCGAACATTAAATTGTAAAAAAAAACATCTAAAATGATCTATCGCTTCATCGCATCGAAGGACCTCTTTGACAGCAGCGTGGATCATAAGGATCATAATGTTTACCGCAGCGTTGAGCGTTCTGAATAAGAGACCAAAACTAAATACCAATTGATATTTTTTTGCTTAGCGCTTATTTTATTTAAGAAATCGTTGTTGTCAGCTTGAAGATCAACATTTTTATTGTTCTTTGACAAAGTTGTGATTATTTTCATGAACTTATAAAGGTATGATACATTTTAAATAAATGAGAATAACTTTAAAATGCTCGTGGTCATTATTCAGACAACCATATTGGAGCAAAGACCTTACCGCGCCATTTAAAAAGGCGCCAGCAGATTAGTAAGAATTTTTATTGCTGGTGATTAAGCCACCAGCAATTTTCTTTAAGAATCCATTATTATACACGGTTTTTGTGTATAAAATTTTATTTTATTAAAAAGATTTTATTCACAATTTGGCTCTATAGGCAGGACAATCATCAGTGCCTGATTTTAACAAAAACATATTATTTGTAGTAATTTATAACCTGTCAAAGCCTAATTTTAGTATCGGTATTTTAACAACTGTTACTTTAAATAAATTCAATAATTCAATTTATTAAAAAACTTTATACAGGCCGCATATATCAGAAGTTTCTAGTAGAAACGATTTCCACTTCAGATAGAAAATCTTTAGAATAAGAATAATAAGAAAAGTATGTTTATTTGAAACAAATAAAAAGAAAACACTCATTAAAAAATACAAATATATAAGTGGCCTATATTATCCGAAGCTTCTAATAGAAATATTCTAACTCGCACCTAAAGGCGCTCCGTGGATACATTTTGTACTAGAACACGCATATTGTAAGAAATGTCCCGTTTCCGTCGTCCGCTTCTGATGCGCGCCGGATTGAAACGTCATCCGAATTCTCGAGAGGCCCTTCTACCATACATTTTGTACTAAACCCCGCATATTATCAGAATTTTGTGTCAGTTTGGGAGATGTCGCCGTACGCTGTACACGCGCTTCTTGTTGCAAAATGTCAAATATGAAAGTAGGTATGCCAGAAAATTACTTTTGTTAACCGACTACAAAAAAGAAAGAGGTTCTCAATTTTCCACAACCCTACCTCTTGTAAATTTTGTTTTTATTTTTTGTATAAACTATGAACTCATTGGTAGAATACGTTGGGGTATGCGAGCAGGCAAGAATAATGTTAAGTATGGTTTAGGTTTAGTAGCGGGACAGTTAGATCCTGTTTAGGGGTAAAATGTCTATTGAAATTATCGATCTACGTTGAGTTGAGATCGCATTAATTCTGTTTTGATGCGTGTTTTTTTTCCTAGATATACTGTATTATGACAATTCAAATACACTTTTTTTTAAGGGCGGATATGACTATAAATAAAAATAATATTAAAAATAGACAATATTTTAAGTGATAAGTTCTCATCATGACGAGTAATAAGAGAGCAAACTCATTATATATGCGGTACACTGATTACATCTCCTACGTTTTCACCATTAGAAGTAAAATATTTCTTCAAGTTTTATTGACAATATCTTTAAACGACATGTACAAAACAGGTTACAGCCATTATGAGTTGTAAAATTACAAGTAATTGAAACCATAAAAACTAGATTGCTACCCTTAACATGTCCATACTAAGTGACATAACTTATAAGCAGAAAATATTTATAGTGTCTCAAATACCATGCATTATTCTGTCATCATGTCATTTTACTTAAATTGTACGTAGGTCACACTATAAGTTTTGCGTAACTTAAAAAAACAACATGTTATAACCAAATATTATGTTTATTGCTTTTCAAAATACTCTCCTTTACATTTTAAACATATTTTCATGCGATCGAACCATTTTTTAAAACAGGAGGACCACAGATCTGAAGGCATGTTTTCTACGTGCTGATTGAACGCTATCACTGCCTCTTCGGAGTTGGTAAAAGTAAAACCTCTCATCAAATCTTTGATTTTGGGGAAAATACAGAAATTACAGGGCTATGCGCAGGATGGGTGACGAGTTGTACTTTTTCGGAAGCTAAAAATGACTTTGTTTTGTTGGCGGTGTTGTTTTTTTCGGGTTCAAAACAATAAATCCACGTTTCGTCTCCTGTGACAATGACTTAAACAGCATTAGAATGTCCGTGGTCGTACTTCAGTAGCATCTGTGAGCACCATTCCACGCGAGCCCGCTTCTGCTCCGCTGTCAGTTCATGAGGGATTCAATTCTTCGTGTAAAATTTTCAATAGCCACATTATTTTCGTTGACGGCAGTTGAAGGCCGCCCTTCACGAAATTCGTCATGTAAAGAAACTCGACCTCTCTCAAATTCAGCAAACCATCGCCTCACGGTGCTCAAACAAGTTGCTTCTCTTCCAAAAGCATTTTGAAGACGAGCGGCACAGTCTTGCGGAGAGAGTGAACTTTTAAAATCATAAAAAATCATCGCTCTAAAATCTTTTCGACTTAATTCCATTTTCGTTGCGTACGTAGTAGTTACTTTGATGTGTAATAAAAAACAATTGACAAATCATTTCCCGCCAATTGTTTTTTTTATATCTAAGAAGATTGCAACGTTTAAAAAAATATAACATCCGAAATTAAAATAGTTCCGATTAGCTAGAAGTGCAAAACTTTTAGTGTGCCCCATGTATTATGACAATATTATGGTGGAGAATAAAATAATAATAACATTTTTATAATGAATAAAAAATTATGATTAAAATCGGTTTATATTCGTCGAAGATATTGCGTAACAAAGATACAAAAATCAAAAGGTGTGGTATGGAGTTCATGCGATGTTTGATGATTTTCTCATGGATTAGAGAACCAAGATCCAAGATCCATGAGAAAATCTTTCATCAAAACTTTACCAAGATATGGGACCATTCCTAAAGTATTCCCTTACAAACAGAAAATAATAATAAAATATTTTGACAAATTGAAAAAATCTTTCTTTTTTAAGTCGGTTGTAAAGGTAAAAGATTGAGAAACTCTTCCTTTTTTGTAGTCGTTTAACAAATGTAACTTCTAGCAAGTCTACTTCCATATCTGACATTTTGCAACGAGAAGTGTGTACAGCATACGGCGCTGTCTGTCAAACTAACACAAATACGATAGTTTGCAAGGTCTAGTACAAAATGTATGGTAGACGGGCCTCTCAATAATCTCGGAATACGTTGCAATCCGGCGCGCGTCGGAACCGAACGGCTGTCACGAGACATCTCTTACAATATGCGGGTTCTAGTACAAAATCTATGCATAGAGCGCCTTCAGGTGCACCTGAAGGCGCTCCGCGCGCTAGAATGTTTCTATTAGAAACTTCTGATAACATGCGGCCGTTCTTTAAAAAACATAAAAAAGGTGTAGTTAATGCTATGAGATATTAAGAAAGTGTAGGGCGCTACCTAGCACCCGCCGCCAATCGTTTTTTTTTATTACATCTAAATCAGACAAATTATTAAAAAAAGACACACTACTGTACAACTAAAACCAAAAGACAGAATGAAAAGCTGTGGACAGATATTCAAAAAATCTAAAAAATACTTTTTGAGGTCGACGCGTTTCCAGTTTTTTAATAATTGGTCTGATTTAGGTGTAATAAAAAAATCAATAGGAGGCGCCAGGTAGCACGCTGCACTATCTTAATTTAACTATATTAAGCTGGTTTTATTTACATTACTCGCATTGTTTGAGTAAAGCACTATACACGGCTTGGTCCGTAATGACTGCGTTGGTGTCCACGCTATGATGGCCTCGAGCTTAGTTTAGCTACACTGTCGGCTTTCAAGCCTGGTCATCGTGACAGCCCTTGGTGTCCGCGCTATAAAGGCCTCAACCTCAAGTCTTGGCCTTTATTCCAGGTTGTCTATCAAGTGCTGCAATGCTGACCACGCTATTGGCCTGAAGCTGCGCAACTGTGTGATTTCTGCCATCGTCAGTGCTGCCAGCAACGCAGTTATTAGAGTCCGCAGCAGTAATGTACAGATAACGGCATGTCAAACTACCCAAAAAGTTTTCAACTTGAAGTCGAACACGTAGAGATCTAAATCAAATAAGAAGATTTGACGTTTAGTGATAGGTTGACGAGCTGTTGTATGTACGAGTACTATTGTTCTTAAATGAATTAAAGTTATGTTTTTCTTTACCTGGTGCTCTACACCATGTGTTTTTATGAGTATCAGTTGTAACGTTAAATCCTGTGAAGCTCCATCGAGTACTGTCATATAGATTGTTATATATATCAATGTTAAATACTTCAACCGTTTCGTTGATTTTGTATCCGTTATCTTCATATAATTTGTAATCAACATGTTGAATAACACCGGAATTATTTACACTGACCTGTTAATTAATATTTTTATAGTTACAAAAAATACCTATATAAAAGTTTTTCCGATCAGAGGCCGTACTATGAACTCTAAACAGTACATGCAGTGTTATTTTTACAAAAATATCTGTGCAAAAAAAACAGAATAAACGAAGTTGTTCAAGTTATTCTGTTTAGGTAAAATACTAATGCCAACTGAAAAAAAAAAGAAAAAACTATTTTGTGAATCCCAAAAAAGTTTACACGCTGTGTGAATATCTTGTCCAGCCAGTTCACCGACAGACAACCCTAGTTCTTCTATCTACATCTACGAGTATCTATCTATTTAAATAAAAATAAATCTCTATTTGCCTTGGTCATCGCATCACACGTGAACGGATGGAACAATTTTGCTAATTATTTTTTTGTTGTGTTAATTATTGTCAGGAGAAGGTTCTTATGAAAGAAATATTTAAGAAAGATGGGCAGTTTTTTTATTATTAATAAACTAAAGACCACGCGAATGAAGTCGCGGGCAACAGCTAGTTTTTAATAAAAAGATAATGTAATTCCTCATGCTCGTATTTTATCGTGGGGTTACTCTAATGTCATATTTTATAAAGCAAACGTTACAAGTAAAAGACAAAAACGACCCGTAACTGTAGGACCAAATTCTTGCTCATACTGAGCCCGTACTAACCGCAACCGCCAGGCGATCGTGTGATGCGTCACCGCTGGAAGGTTTTTTAATTGTGTACTTCGATGTTGCCCTACCTCAAAATCATTGGAACACGGGAATCTCTTTCCCACAGCTCTCATGTTAGTAGTAAGCGCTTGTATAAAGCGAACTGGTCGGTTTAACTTCAACGCAGCAAGAGTGCAAGCCACCGCAACTTGTGTGGCGCGGGAAATTTTTATCCCAAACGCACCTCCTAGCCTCCGGACGTATACATCTATGCTAAAAATAAAAATTAAATTGTATGCGTTAGTCTAATTGTCAACTTCAATATTATATTCTTTTGTTTTTACATGAAAAGAGTGCCTATTTACTTCGCTGCCTGACTTTTTGACAGATTTTGACAAAATAAACATCAAAAATCACCTTATCTACTCATAAATAATAATCATCATCAACGTATCACCCCTTTCTATCTAATGGGTTGGTGTCTTCATACGCACCCAAAGTTAAAACTAAAAAAATAGTAAAAACCAAACCAAATCACCAAACAAACTGACCCATTGAGGAAGTGTGATGTGATGTGTATAAACTAGAATATAACAATACAAACCTATTTGAATCTAAGTTTAACGCTCGGGATATCATAATTTGCGTGCCATCCATCCACTGAGTAGCACTATGTACTTCCACGCCATCTTCATTAGGTCGAGTAACACAAACTAGTGTCTCCATTGAAAAATGGTACTGAGAATAAATTGTATTCTCCCCTTTGATCGTCTTTTTTATATCTGTCCCTTTATTAGTTGCCTCTATTGATGCAAACTGTGTAAGTCTAATTGGATCTTTTTTGGCTTCTTTTATATCAATCACAGGTTTTCTTACATTTTTGTAAGTCACGTGGACCATTTTAGCTGCCCTATCAGCTAAATGTCTGCTGTCAGCCACTATTATTCCTATTGGTTGATTATAATACTGAATAGCACCGCTGCATAATATTTCTTCGTTTGCGGAATAAAGTACACTTTCAGCTGGTGTAAAGGAGTTGAGTCCTGGGATATCTTTGGCTGTATAAAATGATATTACTCCTGGTTCACTCTTAAAAAAATGTGTTATAATTTAAGCTTTTTCTTTCAGATTTCAACGGTACATTATTATCTTTAAAAAAAAATTGGGAAGTAAAATCTATTCTTTCATTTTTATTTATACTCGAAACATATGCATGCGTTTTTGTAAATCAGTTAGGTATTATTTTCTTAGTTTTTATTTTTGTTTTAAATTTTTGCATTACTTAGTTTGCTTTTTTGTAATTAAGTATCTGTAGAGCTTAAAATATGTGTGCATGTGTTATTGCAAATAAATGTTTTAAATAATAATGTTTATCTACCTATCTTTTTTAACTTTATAAATGTTAGTCATGAGAAGATTTCTTCTAATGAAAGTAAAAAAATGGTAAAGAATATAATAGATATATAGATATGAACTATCAATAACCAGATATATTCGTTACGGCTACCTATTGAAAGTTTATCTTCACACATTGCTCATATATTTTTTAGGTTAAAAAAAGTTTTTACCAAAGCCTTTGAAGCGTCCATGCTGACTATAGTTCCAGACCCCTCGGTAGCAAGTACGAACGCAGCAAATACTTCGTGTGGAAATGAGGGCAGGTCCTCTGTGTACGGTGCTTCAGCCGAACATTGGATCTGTGAAATCATATACGTTACAATCAGAGTAGATTTCAATTAATAAGCCTTTGCCAACGAAACATGGGCCGAAATTTCAAAATACGTGTTGAACGTTCTTTTATTAATTAGACGTTTTAATGCAGGGCCAAATTTATTACTCTATATGTCACACAATGTTTTTTGATCAACCTGTCTAATTTTATTTGCATATAACCTAAGTAGTTGTATTTATACAAAGACTAGAGAAATATCGAAAAAAAATTCATTTTAACAAATAAATAGAGGCAGCTCTAAAATAAATCGCCCAGTCTGAAAACACAATCACACAGTCTGAATTTGATGTGCTTGTCATCACTTGCATGGTAAACTACCTACATCACGTTGTTCATTAAGGCGCTGCGCATACAATGGAGTGGGGTGGGGCGGCGCGGGCATCGACGGGCAGACGCGGTGTTTATTGCTTCGCGGTCAAGAAAACCGCCCCGCCCCGTCGTATGCGCAGCGCCTTAAAATAACAACACAAAAAATGTGGATACATGATTTATTTGTAGTATAATGTACGTTTTAGTCGTTCTGTTATTTGATGAATGGCTTATATAATCAGTGACGTTTCCATACATACCAAGCCCTCCACTTTCTGCAGTGGCTGGGTAAGGGGCCACACGGAAGGATTGGTATCAAAGATTTGCCGCCCATCCGACACTGGTCGCGTTTCATGTATTTTTTCCGCTTCTGAGTGGTATCTCGCGTTCAGAATTGTCTTCGGACAAAGTGAGATAAGTCCCTACAACAAAATGTAACAATTAATACTTTTGTAATACTACCTTACTTGAGTACTTAGCTCATTTCGCTCTAATTAATAATATAATTTTCTGCCTGTTTTATTCTACAAAGTCCCGTTGAGTATCATTATCCTAAACCGGGAACCCATCACTTTATCGCAATTAACTTCAACGATTTCCATGTCCCATAAAACTATTCGCAGATCTTTTTATACAATATTTAACACTTACGAGAATCAGGATACATCGCAATTTTATTAATATACAAATTCTCTCCATCGTTATTTCTTATCATATTTTATGTATTTTATCTTAATAATCTAAAATCAATGTTTTGTTACCTATAATTTTGTTTCCACGTAAGTTACAGTTTGCAAAATATTTGAAACATCAAGTTTTACTTCACTAAAGTTTTTTGTTCGTAATACCTACCTACTCGTACACTACGTAGTACATATTTAAAACATATCTATTTATAATTTAAACCAATGCTATTAAAAATTGACTCGGTCGACCGAGATTCCACGTAGTCTTGTTTGCCCTACCCCTAGAGTGTCATTTAAAAGCCGGAGGCGCGGAGGGAGAACAGCCTCCTCTAGCGTGGGTTACTGAGATTTGTTACGCAAGGGCAAAGAAACTGTACTTCCCGCAGCGCCGGAGACGAGGAAACCCTAGCTTAGATATATTATGCATGCTATGTGTTTGCTTGCATGCTGCATGTTTGCTTGCACTTTGCGTGCTTGCTTGTACGCTGCATGCTTGCTTGTACGCAGCATGCTTGCTTAGACGCTGTATGCTTGCTTGCACGATGCGTGTTTGCTTGCACGCTTCATGCTTGCTTGCACACTTTATGCTTGCTTGCACGATGCATGCTTACTTGCACGATTATTATAGTATGTATGTAGTAGTAGTATGTATGTATATGTAGGTAGATATTATTTTTAACAAAATGCTTGCTGTGTTTTGTTTAAAAATTTCCGAAACACTGGTTTTAATTAAATTTGAAAAAAATATGTTTTTTGAGCCCTTATTCAATCAGAAACCATTTTGTTAACACAGTTCATTGTACGTACAAACCGATATTAAAGCTGGAGTCTCACCTCACATCCATGGATTGTGAGCTCGAATTCGAGCGCATCTGGACTTTTTGGAATCCGTTTACGAAATAACATCGTCTCATATGATAAAAAAACTGGCAACATTAGACAACAACGGTCTTATTTCCCTGTCTAATGGAAGCTAATTACCAAGATTGCCAAATGTACAATTACTGTCAAAGTATAATCCTAACTTGTAACGTGACAAGGCTAAGACATTGTGCAGTCAACATTACAGATAATCTCCTAACCGATTGCCTGACGAATGATACATTACGATATTATACAAACCTTGTAAAACAATCCCAAAGCCAACTGCTTTCTATAAGCAGCCGACGGTTCGGGTGGATTTTCTACCGCCTCCAACTCTTGTGATAGAATTTTTAAAGCCGCTTGTAAAGTTTTATTTGTGAATATCTTTTTTCCAATAATATACTTTTCTGTCAGTGTAGCTCTGGTATATGGCGATTTTAGACCACTATAGGCTATCCTGGACTGTATCACAGTATTGTCTGAAGTTCGGATGTGGTAAAGAAAACCAGCGTTTACGACAGCGTGGGCGTTTTGGGCGCGAGGCATGATCTGAAAAAGATGCAATATGGAATAGTTATGAAGGTACATACTATCTCATCAATTGATTTATCAAGAATCGTCCCTGTTTCAGTTGTTAGTATAAGACAGTTTTGATTTTAAAAAAGCTTAAATGTAAGATAAAACCTTCTTTTATCAGCATGCTGTGGTATTAGTTTTTACTGACGCTTGCAATGCCTTTCTTTTGCAATAGAGACTTTATCATATTAAATATATATTAATACGTAGAGTATATTATGCAATCTTTGAATGTTATGTTTTGCTTATCTCGAGGTTTTTTATTGAAGATAGTGAAAAAAACTACAAAACGGTTAATATAAAATAATATGTTAAGACGAAATACCTATCGCAATTTCGGTATTTTTCTATGCTTAATATTGTTTTACCAATTTATTTTCCATGTCTAAACGTCGAGTTCCGTTAATTAAAATGAGTAAATTAAATTACATTAAACGTACGAATAAAATGCTAGTTAAAAGTACGTACTTTAAAAGTGACGACTTTATGTTCTTTGCTTAACGGAGGAAATAGGACATTCAGTATAATGCTTCCTTTCATATCTGTTGTTAAAAATGTCTGCATTGTTACAGTTTTTTTTAAACCACTACGCGGCCCTGAAAAAAGGGTAATTACACAAGTAAAACTACAGCAAACAAAACTAAATAGGTGAGGTGGATAAAATTTAAAGAAACATGAAATAAGACATCAAATAAATTAAAAAACCTTTCCTTCTATGCCTTCCGTCAAATCGTACTTTGCAAATTATTTTAAAACAAGATGTTTTATAAATATGAGTGTCTATTTCCGAAAAGACAGAATAATCCATTTCCGTATGATAACTTTTTTCATTATGATAAACGTGATAAGTAAGAGTGTATTTTTAAAGAGTCCCCTTAAATCATTTTACTAAAATTCATGAAAATTATATTTAAAAATATGTTTAATTGTATTTACTCCAAAAAAGCGTGAAAATTTCTATATACATACATATTGTTAGTTGAGCACCGACTGTCTCAAAAAGAAGAAATAAGTCTGATGAAAAATCGTTATTTTTATGTTTTATCATCAGATTGCCAGCAATAGTTCCAATCTGAAAATTAGGACAATTTTAATCGTTCTCCGGTCAAATTGACTAAGAAATACATTTTCTAAATTAGCTGAATAGATCTGGATAATAAATAATTATGAATCATTCAATACCTAACTATACCAATCATGGCAATCATCTAGCCCAGGGGTCGGCAACCTGCGGCTCGCGAGCCACATGCGCCTCTTTGGATGTGAAGCATTTCTATCTATCAAGCAATTCAAAACCAACAAAACCACTCTAGAATTCATAGTAAATCCTCTTCACACAAATAGAAACGAAATCCAATTTGAAAATTAATTCAAATCCAAAAAAATTATAGCTCTTTAAAAACATTAAAATTTTGTAAATTGAAATTTTTGACTCTTCCGAATTAAAAAGGTTGTGGACCCCTGATCTAACCCTAAACTAAGCAGAACTTTTATTATGGCGCCTAGATACGGATACATACTCAAAATACATTAAATGACATTCATGGCCCAGACACTACTGCTCGTGACTCGTGCTCGAGCCTTACAAACAATTGCCCCTTGCAGGATTCGAACCTGCACCTGCTTGTTTTTCTAGTTCGGAGCTCGAACCACTAGACCAAGATAAAGGCCAGTTGAAATTTTTGTTTTCTAAATGATTCTACTGAAAGACTTAGTAGGCTTACATTTCTAACTGGAATATGAGCTACTAATCGTAGATGATCGTAAAATGCCTTCATATAAGAAAAGTCCTCATCCACGCTAGCGTTTTGGAATATATCTAGTAGCTCACTGAGCGTAGTACCAGATTTGATTACTAAATTCTGATCCTTCACCACGCCTTTTAATTCTGATACTCCGCTTACGTCTATCAGTGTTGAAGGATATTCTTCGACAGGGTAAACTCCTGAAAAGCAGTTACAAATGTGATAAAAATAAAGATTTATCCCAACAACTATTACGACCTACCAATGACAGTCATAAAAGTTAGGCGTAACATACCTCATAATAATTTAGCACAAATAAGTGATTATTTGAAAGTCAATGGAGAGGTCTATGTTTCATACATCATTTTAAACTTCTACAGGCCAGGAAAATACAAGTGTATTTTCTCGTTAAATTACTATGTTTCTTGTTGATGACTCTACTTTTAATTATACAACATTTATTATTCTTTACCGCTAAGATAGACAAAAAAGTTAAGGTTAAAATTCTTGGACTCACCCTTAGCTGTGTTCCCGGCTACTAACATATACGATTCAACTCCACGTTTATCAAAAATATCAAAAATATCTCGAACCGTTGAAACTCTATACCAAGATTTTCCGTCTTTTAACTCGATTTCTAATATATTTGGGTAATCTTCTTTGGTAATAAGACACCAATCATCTTCGTCGCTACATTTTTTCAGACAGGGCGAGCCATTCTTTTTACATTTCGGTAAGTCTTCGATGTCCGACATATTGATTGGTTTTGGAGCGTCTTTGGCAAATTTTTTGAAGGCTTCCAAAATAGGCCTGTATCCAGTACATCGACATATATTGCTTGCGAATGACTGTTCAATTTCAAGCATCGTAAGATTTTTTTTGCTTTGCAATAGGCTGTAAACAAAATGGTCTGTATTAAAACAAATAATGTTTAAATATCGTAATCCAAGAAAGAGTCCTAAGTAAGGCTCAAATACTGAAACTACGCCCAAACGTATATAAATCTAGACTTAGAATAGGATTTGACGTTTCATTGTACGATAATCTCTAGATCAAGACTAGATAGGGCTTGTGCATTGCACAAGAATAAGGGCCTCGATCTACAGTTCCATAGTTCTAATTAATATTTGGTGTTCTTTGTTTTAGTTGTCAGCTAGTAAACTTAGTATCTCTCTAAATAAACACACAACTGGTATTACTAACAACGTAAATGTTTATAGTTGTTATTTTAAAATGTTTGCCTTTATACCTACATATTTTTAGATAAGTGCACTTCGTCGTATCATTTAATGTATGTATCAATGAATGGATATACGTGTAAACTCCTTATAACGTCACTCGATTTAACGACAAACTCCTTAAAACGTCGAAATTGCTTGACTTTGGTTGGTTTACCTTGTTTTCTATACAATAATACACTTTATATAGCGCCACGCTTTCTGTATTTAATGACAAAATTACGGCTTTATACTTTCTAAGTTGCTGAAATTGATAAGAACTGCAGCTGTGTATGTTTTTTTGTTTGCTGTTTTGTTATTTTATTAGCACGTGTTTACTTCGACTGTACCGGAGATTCTAAGTTTTTTTTTTGTTTTTGTATGATAAACATGATTACCTCGGAGCTCGGTTACTAGACTTTTATCAAGTTGTTACACGTTATCATAATCGCAGTTGCTTACAGACTTTTGAACCGTAAACATGCCAAAAATATTTGTGTATTAACGAAAAAGTTTTATTAATAAGCTCAATAGAGAGAGGAGGCGAGAAAAAAGATGTTGGAAGACGCTTTGGATATATATTTTATTTCTCTTCATTTAACGACTACTTTCTAAAACGCTGAAAAATGCACAGTCCGTTAAGTGTCATTATGTAGAGTTTACACTGTATATTACAAACATTGCAATAGCGAAAACATTTAGTTAACTTTGTTATGCCTACCTTACCTACCTATACCTACCTTGACGAAGCTTTTTCGATTTCGAGTGACCGTGGATTACCGGACTAGTAATCAGTGCATTCTCACAAGTTAACAAAGTTTTACATGCACTTTAATTTTGGTACCATCGTACCGTACCGTACATCAGTAAAAAGAAAGAAAATTTGACGATAGTAGCGCGGTGACTCGCTTTGAACGCTTCGCCGTAGCGTACTACGGGTTCGGTTCCCGCTTCGGATCAATTCAGAATAACGAACTTTTCTGAATCTAGGTGTACTGCTAAATAATCAACTCCTTATCTCGTGAACATGACAATAATTAGTGTGGTGTCTGGTGCATATTTATTATTAAATTATTTCTGTAACTAAAATTCTACATAGTGTTGGTCTCATAACAAAGACAGCCAAGGGCTACTTGAGAAAAGAGGTAGAATAGCTTTCATACTGTGGTTTTTTATTCGAGACTTTGATGTTAATTCGGTTACATTGAAATAGTGGTTGTATTTGAGTATGAGAATTAGCTCAGATGGTGTCAATCTTTTCTCAAAAACCTTGTTTACATGTCATATTAAATTACGAACAACATATTCTTCTTAAATTTTATGATTGAAAATTCACCACGACGTATTTTCAGAACTAATCGAGTAGGATTTAACTATCTAGGAAACATGATTGTATAGTAAATTCAGTTTGATTCGGACCGTCACGCGCGCATCATTTATTTATTATCTTGGGCTATTATATCAGTTAGAAAGAAGAGCTATGCTCGGGATTTGTCTTAAGAATAAAATCAGAAATGAGGTAATCCGACAGAAACCTAAAGTAATCGATATAACCAAGAATCTGCAAACAGAAGTGGTAGTGGGTTGGTTACATTTACCGTTTAACCGATAACCGATGGGGTAGACGTGTTCTTGGAGACCGCGACTAGGCAAGCGCAGAACGTAGGGCGCCTTCCGACAAGGTCGAAAGATGATATACGCAAGGCTGCAGGCAGTGGATGGAATAGAATTGTCCAGGATCGGACTCAGTGGCGTGTATTGGGAGAGGCCTATGTCCAGCAATGGACTGACGTGGGCTGATTATAATGATGATGATGATGCTTATATCAGTTATTCTAAAAAAAAAAATGTCATACACAAGACTCCAGTATTTTCAACTAAAAACAATGACTAAACAAGGTTAACATCGATTATAACTCCAACTGTTCAATATTTATGTACGTGACTCAATTACCTGTACAAAGCCATGACCCAGCCAGGGGAGCAATATCCACACTGACTGCCGTTGTGTTCCGCAAGAGCCTTCTGTATGGGGTGGTAGCCATCTTTACGATTTCCAACTTTTTCTATTGTAGTAATCTCCCAGCAGTAACACGAGGTTATTGACACCAAACACTGTTGGCAGAAAATGATTTTTAAATGCAAAAACAACACTAGCAAATCAATAAGCTGAAATGAAAATCTTCTTTTCGTTGTAGCTCCTTAAAATTGTAGCAAATACTGTGCTACACGACACGGATGGCATTTTGAGTGGCACGCAATAGGTCTTCGCAATACAGGTACATGCAGAACATAAGAACTGGTGAGTAATTTTGAAATGTGAAGGGCACATATTGCGGAGAATTAAAGCTACAACTTCATGGGCCTGAATGGTTCAGTCAGACACTACAAATGGCAAACGCAGAGCGTGACTACAAGCCCGGTGGCCGCACATAAAAGTAGGCATTAGTTGTAGTTCGCTATGGATCTTTCCCCAGGGAATCTTTAAGGGATGACAAAATGAAAAACGATTGAAAAAAGTTGAAAACAGCATTTTAATAATTTGTTTCTTTTTTGGAATGTTACCTTTTTAATGTCATCACAACCAGCCACATACAAATAGTACTAATATATATATATATAGTAGTAATAGTAATAGTAGTAGCCCAAGAGATAATATTACAAGTTATGCATACTAACTTTTTTGACTTTGACTTTTTCTCCGATCTAACGAATATGTTACAAGATACGTGTTTCGCCTTTATAGTTAGTGAGATCTTACAGCGTTAACAGATTCAGGTTCAGCGCCAGGGGTCTTGACAGCAGTGACGATGCAGGCACCGCAGCCGCCCTCCCGGCACATGTATTTAGTACCACGTAACTCCAGATATTCTCTTAGGTAGTCCAATAGTGTAACGTGCGAGCTGACCTCGCATCCCACTGTATAAGGAGAGAGAGAAGAGAAGATGTTAGTAGAGATAATAATTTTCGAATAAGCCCATCGAGCACTGTGCCGAGGTCTTCAAGCGATTCCGCCAAGATCGATATTATCGGCAAACCGAAAGTGAATGATGTACTTGTCGTTAATGTTGATGCTGAATCCTTTCTATTCTAAGAGATTAAAAGCGTCCTACCTCGATGTCGATGTCGAGTCTCTGAAGGACTTTCAGTATCAGTGTTCTACCGGTGGCACCGGCATTCAGAAGCTCTGATGTGATTTTGTCATCACCCGGCGCCTTGTTGTTTCTAAGCTGTTTAAGGGCCATCCTTATCTCGTATATCTCGCATAATAAGAAAGATATCTTCGGTATAGTAAGTGTCGGGTTAGCTTAGCTGTTGGATCTTTGACTGAGCTACTAACAGGTTTAACAGGTAGGTAATGGTTGGGAAAATATTAATAATTTGTAAAGCCAAAGGTGTCTTTTCACTTTCAGTAATATAACAACTATAATACATTTTGATTGATATAAATACGTTTGCGTACCATTGAACAATATTTTGCTTATTTTTACAAAACGATAAACGCAAATATTACTGCTTAGCCTCGATGATTGATTACGTACTTTAAATATAGACTGTAAGGGATGTTGGTTCGTTGTTTGTGTCCGGCAAGCACGTCGCCGGAGCATAAGAAACCTATGCGGTCGTCTAAGTAAAACACCTCGGTCAGGATCTTGGCAAAAAGCTTATATTGCTGATCAAAAAGTTTACAACAATGAAGTAGTAACCGCGGCTTCCAAATTCCAAGTTCCAATTAGGACGCAAAGACTGATACAAGTGCTTGGTTAGTATTCGCAGCGTGAGGAGTCCCAATATACGATTGACGACATTTGTCTAAAAGAGCACACTTGGATGCAACCTTTGCTTTGAAATTGATTGTAAATTACAATCAATTTCCTAGGCAGGTTCATTATTTGAAAAAACACATGTAACCTTCCTATACGCCATTGATCAAGCAAAAAGCGGTAGTACTAATGTTGAAGTCAATTGCCAACCTTTGGGCAGGATTTTGTAGTGCACATGGTTTCCACGGCGTGGCGCTAGTTGTCTGCTTACTTAAGATTAAAATAATGTTTTGTTACAAGGATATATTTTTTCTGATTTATTTACAAATGTAAAATTTTCAGATTTTTCCCTGTACTTGTGGTATATGACGACATGACTAGCCAAAATCAATCAATCAATAGTTGGCAACCCGATTATCGCTGCCGCGCGGTGGTTCACCTTTTAAGCGCAAAGGTTCCTAGGTCTAGCAAATTTTTAATACTAATTTTCATAGATGTCTGTAAAAATTAATAGCATAACATAACACTAGGAAAGTACCTAATTTCTCACATCGAGACCATGATAATTTGGCATTATCAGAATTTTTATTCTCATGAAAAACAACACAACATCAGATTTTGTTCTTATTATTTTAAAAAACAGGTTTTTATTATCAGACTAAAACCGTTTTTTCAACAGCTTTTTTTAATAATCCAAAAACCAATCAAATAACAGTAACTATAAATTGCAATAATATTGCTAAGCTTACAATATCTCATAAAAAGTTTTAATTACTTTTCCTCGAACGACCAAAAAAACAACAAAATTTATTAACATCGTTGGCCAGATACATTGTTTTGATAATAAAAACAAAAACTACTTACCGTAACACTTAACTCCGTTCACGGTAAAATTAATCCTGTCCATGACTGAATGATTCCAGAGTATGAAAGTGACTGCTTCATATAGTTATCTCAGCGGGGTACACCTAGCGAATTATAGTGGAAACACACGGATTTCTACTGTGTGCGTAACTGCTGGCGGAATATTTTAGGAGCTGCTCAGGCGCGGGCAATTTGTTAGCTGCCTTGTAAAAATGTAACGTTCTTTATACACAATTTACAAAAAAAACTCGCACTGTATTTCGTGGTAAAAGTGACAATGGCGAACAACATAGATATAACAATATAATACATCATTTCTTTCAGGCATCATATTCATGACAGTGTTATACAGTATAGTAAAAGGCCCATATAATAAATACAGAGTAACATACACAAAGTAATAAAACAATGGACACTAGGTCTTTTTTGGGCTTCTTTCTAATATAAAAATGCAGTTTGTTTTAAATAATATCTGTAAAACTTTTCCATCTTCAACCTTTTACTGTCGAATGAAAAAACAGCTGTTTGTATTGTACACTTAGTTGCAATTGTAACAACCTAACAATGTATTCATTAATTACCTAAGTGAAAAAAACAGCTTCAAAAACACTTTTATCGTCGGTTATTTTTAACCACATCCATTTATAAATTTATTTAATTTGTCTGTTTTTAGTTATAAATTCTAATCCAGACGAATGATAAGAATGCACACAGTATAATTCGCTGTACACATATTTCATTATTTATTTTTTCATTCTAAATGGCGATCTTCGGTGTAAATTTTGAATAAATCATTTTAGCTAAAGTGCATCTCATGACGATTTAAATAAATCCAAACACGGCTCTAATACATTGTTTCATTACAAAGTTCCGGTGCCTACCTTCCACCTTTGTAATCAGGTCAGTTTGATGGTTCATTTTCTATAGAATTATTTTTCGATTTGTCGACTGTGACAAAAATGGCTATTTGACTATGACGAAGTATAACTGTCGTCTTATCGTTACTCGTGAAATAATAGTGGCCATCTGTGTTCCACCTTGGCAAACTATATTTTCTGCATGCAAATGCTTGACTTGTTGTTGAATATACTAAAATCGCTGTATGTATGCCTATTATATTTAAGGAGTTCCCTCAATTCCTCATGGATCAAATCATCAGAATTGTTTTTTTTTATTTCCAATCCAATCAATCTGGAATTTATTAAATAATGTTTACAATCGGGGCCAGTATTGCCAGATGGGGAAATTGGAAAATATACCTACATAAGTATCACTACGGCATTTTTGAACGGAGACCTTGAGGAGAGAATTTACATGCAAACACCGGAATGCTTAGTAGATTCTTAAAACAGCCACAAAAATAAATAATTAAACAGAGCAATTTCTAGTGTAAAATAATCCTCAAGGGCCTGATATAAGAAGGTTGATAAATTTCTAGTTGGTATTAGTTATAAACGCTCCAAATGAGAACCATGTTTGTACACTAAAATTAATGATGATAAAAAGACAAAAGTTAGCTTGTACGTCGATTTTTTTTGGGTGTACAGATGATAATATCTAAAGTAAGGACAAGAAACAGTTATCCCACCAAAAACATTTTCATATAAAATGTTACCAAGACGAGACCATATTATGACTCACACTATCAAAAAGTTATCAGATCTCATGTATAGCCAAGCTTCTAACTCTACACGCCCTAACTCTACAAGGCCTAACTTCACAAACTACATTCACATGAGCGTAAGGTAAAAAATTCATTCACTGTTTATTTTTTCTCGTCTTGGCGTCGTTTTTGTAAGTTGCATGTAACAATTTTTTTTTATCAATCAAAATTTATAATAACAAGTAGTCTCTATTTAAATAATATATATTATCAATTTTCATATGAGATCAGCAGGGGGGTAACCATGAACTCTTACAAAACCAACTTTGTTTGGTTGCACTTTGATATGAGATTATATGTTAGGTCACGTGATTTGGTACCATGATCTACGTAAAACAATCTTGTTTAAGGCTGGGAAAGACCGAATGGTATGTAAAAATAGTCTATGCGTTGCAAGTGGTCCGAATCGTCATAATTAAATTAACAAAATGTCAGTGAAATCAATAAATACCTATTCTTGCGTACTAAATTTGCCAAAATTTAAAGAAAATCTATTTTGCTTCTACTAGGAGGCATGTCAGCAGCGCTGAAAATTATTCTATCGTAAATATCACCTATACTAAATGAGCTACGACTGAGCTCTGAGTTTTTCATAAATGTTTCGGAACAATGCATTGTCCAATACCAACCTACTTAGTCCAATGGTGTCTTGACAGTACTTATTAAAAAAAAGTAAAAGTCATTATTTGTTGTCAACATTCATAAATAATTTATTTTACTTTAGAAATATGAATTACAGAAATACAAAATAATATTTTCAGTTAGTAAGAAATGAGATTAGAAAATGGTTTAATGAAACATCAAAACAATCATTCAAATTGTATTATGTACGAGTACGTCGAACAACGTCCAGTCACAATATTTTTTATAGTAATAGTTTTATTGCAGATTAGTTTCAAGAAAAATACAATCAAAGCATTCAAGTTTTAAGTAACCCCTAAACCCCTGGTACTAAAGGAGAAGAAAGCTTATGCTGGGCAATGATTAGGAACGCAACTGTAAACTGTGTAAATTAAAATTCGATGCACAGAGCATACAAGTGTACCTATACCAATAGTAGTTTCATAAAATCATTGCAAAACGCCAATTGACACAAATAAATAGTGAAATAAATATGTACACTTTATTTTAGTACTATCTAGTTTTTATAAGAACCCAGTAGTTAAATAGGTTGTTAAAAAATCCCGATTGATAGCTACTCAAATGAGTAGTTAAGTTCATCGTATAGAACTCAAATCGTCTTGCGATACTCACTTATTTGCGACTCAAGAGGGTCTGTCTTACTATGCTCTTAAATACATTCTCCACTCCAGTCAGTTTCCAAAGGTATAGGAAGCGGGCTGCGACATAGTCCTCTCTGAACCAGGAAAAGACCAAGGGACGTTTTCCTTATAGCTATCGACCCATCACATTATTTAACACGTAGCAAAGCTGTTCGAGCGTTTGCTTCTTTGAATATGCTAGTTAATTTGACTAGATGACAAACAATTTAGTTTCCGCAGTGGCGAGTCCACCAAGCTCCAGCTAACACTCTGCACACGTGGTCCACCAGCTCAACGATCAGCAGGACAATACGTCCGGAAAGATGTTATTGCCCTGGACATGTGTGGGTTTTTTAAAAAGTTAGGCGTGTCGCACGTTCGATCGTGCTCATAATAGCCCGTACCCACCACCATCTCCACAACCACGCTTGGAGGCGGGATGGCGAACGCAGTTTCTTATAATAGTTCACACGCAGACGCTGCTGCACGTCTCGTGCTACAGGAATTAGTCGCCTCTTACGACACCCCTTCTGTTGGTGTGTTCTTTACTGCTATCTCGGCTTACTTTTACTTGATCTTTTCTTTTTTTATTTAATTGATTTTTATATTACCTTTTTAACTGCGTTTTGGCAAATGAACGTTTGAATTTGAATTTGATCTTAATAATGGCAATACATACTATTGCCATTACTAAGAGTAATACTTAGTAAATATAATTACTAAATTTTTTAAGAAAATTTGTATCTCGTATGTATGCCGTGTCCCCACACGGCATACATACGAGATACAAATTTATATAATACGGCCGTAAAGAATACTCTTCCCCACCGCCAACAGGAGGCGTATCGTAAGAGGCGACTAATTCCTGTAGAACGAGACGGGCAGCAGCGTCTGCCTGCGAAATGTTATAAAAAGCTGCGCTCGCCAACCCGCCTGCCAAGCGTGGCGAGTATTGGCAATCCCCCCCAATGAAAACCATTTGGGGAGGCCTGTGTTCAGCACTGGACATCCATGGCTGAAATGATGTATCTCGTGTTTAATACAGTGTGAGTCTTCATAAAGTGCACATATTGAAATATGGCATTCTATGCTTAATTTTATCGACGGAAAACATATTAAAAAAATCTAAAAAAAAATCGCTATTTTTTTTTTTTTTTACACAAGATTCTTTTGTCTTTTGACCGACCGGAAGACCCCGCACCCCAACCCGAGCGTATTTACATCTAAATTCCCAAAAAAGGGTCTCTACCTGCTAAACAATAGGGCATGGCAACGCACTAAACCCTTTTTTAACAATTCATTAGACGCGTGTTTATTAACTTAAAAATAAGTTATTTTTACTTCTCGATAGCTAATACGAAGTAAAATAATTTAAAATTATAAAACATGCAGGTAAAGCATAGGCATAAGCATTTCTTATTAAAAAATAAGAAATTTAGCAATTACTGAAAAGAATGATTAAAAAAAAGCAAATTTTTGCTCAAAAACCCATTTTATTTCTGTATTGTAGGCAGTTTTTTCACGGATTTAAATTTTATGAGGACGCCTGATCATCTCCGATCATTTTTAAGTTTAATTAATTGTTACAAATTAATTAATTTAAAAGAAACAAGGTTTTATTTACACGAAGGTCACAGTAGGGAACAAAAACTTTAAAAAATCCATAAAAAAATAGCAATTTTTTTTTAGATTTTTTTAATATGTTTTCCGTCGATAAAATTAAGCATAGAATGCCATATTTCAATATGTGCACTTTATGAAGACTCACACTGTATAGTACGATAGTACGAAGGATGCGAGTCCGACTTGCACTTGGTCGGCCTTATAACGTTACTAACTTGCTACCTTATGTCTAAATGTACTTAATTAACTTGAGATTTTACCAAATATGTAAAGAGCGTACTTTATTAAGGCTAGGGTCAAAGCTTTTTTCCTATCGTGCTAATGTTGTATACATGTTCCGGTTTGCGTAGATAGTTGTGTTTTATTTATGTATGTTTATGTACGTATATTATATATTTATCTACTATTATTGTTTTGCTATTTTTGTGTATTATATGTAGGTATTTATTTATTTTTGATTATTTGACTTACGCACTCTTTTGCTCTCGCACTACGTTACCCCACTGTATTAAAACTTAATTTCCTCTGCCCTAAGGTTGTCTGGAAGAGATTTTTGGCGAGAGAAGAGAGCTTTTGGCGATAAGGCCGCCTGATTGTACATAACTGTGTCTTGTGTGTAATAACCTTAATTTTTTGTGCAATAAAGTGTCTATCTATCTATCTATCTATCTATAGGTACAAGTAAGTAAAGTAAAATGCAGTAAGATAAAGTGGCAGTGGGCCAGCCATATCTATCGCAGAACCGATGAAAGGTGGACTAAATTGAGTGGAGACCACGCCACGGTAAACGTAGTGTTGGACGTCCCCCAGCTTGATGGAACGATGAGCTTAGGTTAGGAAAATGGCTGGAAGTGGCTGGAGATCGTGCTCTTTGGGGGAGGCTTACGTCTAGCTGTGGACTGCAATAGGCTAACATGATGGTAATGATGGTGACTTTTTAGGTCAATAGCTTACCTATTTTTAAAATATTAAATTTGCTACTGCCTGCAACTTTGTCTACGTAGACTTATATTAGTAGAATAATCGTCCCACGGTAACACAAAAAACCTTATGTGTTGGGCTAGATCAATACCCATGCATGTGTGTGGTTTCAGCTAATTAAGTTTAGCCGTTAAAGCGTGATTAAGAAACAAAAGTATTAACTGTTATATTTATAATAATAATTTGTAAGGGTATGATTTGGATCTTGGCAGTCACTGCCCATCATCGCGAATGCACCGCTCTGTGTCTGATACCGGCGGCTGTGTCGCGCTGGCGGGGAGCGTGGTCTTCTATTATTATATTTCTACCGCTCAAGAAATCCAACAATTGACAACAAATTAAACGCAAATCTAAATGATGTTTTTTTTGTCATTTATTTAATGCACAAACAGGGTTTAATGTTTTAGGTTTACATAAAACTTTTTACGTTTACGTTTAGTTAACCCGTCCTCGATTCAGAACCGTTCGGTAACTAATTGTCCACCAGACGATCACGTGACACTTATGATTCAACAGGATTTAACATTAGTGTCACGTGGTTTATCGGTTGACAATTAACTCTCGAAGGGTTCTGTATCGGGGGGTCACAGAAATCAGACAATGGAAATTTTATTGTTGGCCACATGTAGGTGGTTTGAGCTTAGAAAATGTAGTTTACAAAAGACCTATACTCAGTGCCTACAATAGAATCTGATGGAATATTAAGAACATAAACATATTTGTTTACCTATGTCCCTCTAATTACTTGCTTGACTTTTAAAGTACTTAGTGGCGTTTGATACGTTTATTATTTTCATTTCTTTTTATTATGATAGTAAGTAAACTTGTGTGTTTCAAAATAACAGGAAAGTAATTAAAATATCCCCTAACAGCAAGGCTTTAAATAACATAAGTAAAGACTCTACAACTAAATGTAACAACAAAAACAACCCGGGGTCACGTATCTATGGTTTAAGATTTGATGAGCACTTTAGGCGCACTTTCGTACTTGTAAGTTTGCTCTGCAGCAGGCCCCTAATTGGGCAGTTTTGGATTAAGCGCCACTTCATTACGTAATTAAAATGTATCAATACCTGTGAAAATAAAATGTTTAGCTAATGCTCGCAGATCCGTATTCATTGGTTTGAAACAAAAAAGAAGTAGGTTGGCATGATAGCTTCTCCCTTAGGAACCTTATTGTATATTCTCAAAATAAAAGTCGTATACTAGGTCGTGATGTATTTTATGCGCCAAATTGAATGTAAATCAATTTTAAGACAAAAAGCTCGTTTTTGCTCCTGCTGTTCTTATCCAGGGTCTAGGATCTCATTATAATAAAATAATAATCACTTTCTCTGGAGAAATTAAACACTACGATACCACTCGCAAAAGTCGTGAAATGCGTGCCTGATTTTGCAGAATACAATTTTACGATTAATTTTACATTTTTTTATATTTTTAATTTTTCAACACATTTGCTCCAAGGTGCAGTTACTATGATTTAGACAACGTAATTTCATCATCTTTTTCTTCTTCCTCTTCAGCATATGTTTTGTCCACTCTTGGACATATGCCTCCTGAAGCTCTCTCCAGCTAGCTCTTAGTGCAGCGATTCTTGTCCAGGCCGGTCCTGCCGTCTTTGCAATATCGTCCGACCATCTTGCTGGTGGTCTACCCACACTTCGTTCTCCAGAGCAAGACCTTGTGGTTCCATCTTTCGTCGTTTCTACGGCATACGTGGCCTGCCCATTGCCCTTTCAGTCGTGCCACCTTTTTGCCACGTTGGTAACTTTGGTGCGCTGGCGGATTTCATAAAAACGAATAAATATTTTTATGGTTTTTATCAGTTTTTGATTTTAAAATTTCCGCGTGTCACTCCTTTGACAACTGTCATACTATTAGCATCGATCAAGTAAACTATGAGAAGCTGACCTAAGTCAAACCTATCAATCAGGTCCGAAACTGAGTCTCAACATTAGTTAAAATGTATAGCTCAAATAGCTCATTCTTTGGAAACAGTTTTGAGCCATGTAAAAATGTCTAGCAATTGACAAACAATCTCAATTTTAAAAAATCGTATAGCTACAGCTTAATTGCATTACCTCTCGCCTTTATTATTTTTATAAAAGAGTAGATTATTCCGTTCTCTTTTCCACAATTTCATGATTCGGACAACTGTCTCATGCTTTTAATAGCAACAAAAAATTTATAAGTAGGTGTTCGTAGTACTTATACATTCCCTGGATGGCAATGACATTAGGCCATAGACTTCGGAGATAAAAAATTTAAAGAGACGAAGTTATCTGTTGTCAGTGGTTTTAAATATTGCGTCTCTTTTCTTCTCAAAGCAATTAATCGACAAAACATCCAAAACATTCGTTCTTGTACATCCCTAAACAAAACCTAATTATGTAGTTCATGGTACAAATTCAAAACAAGCTCAAATCAAAATCTCGAAGCAGCATAATTGCTTTTACAATTTTGTAGCAGCTAAGCAAAGTATCATTATTAAAATTAGAGATCTATACATATAATTCATTTATTTCTTAGATTTTGTTACTGTTTTTACAGTATTCATTCAGAAATTAAGAAATCAATGAAATGCCTGCTATGACCATTTTCCATACCAATAATTTTGACATAAGAAATCAATTTGTAACTGTCATTAGTGTCAAAATAAACGTCATTTGTATTGAATTGAGTGAATGATAAACAAAATTGTATGTTGTCAAAATCCATGAAACAAGATTGTTTTTACGACCTCATGGTACCAAATTGACGGATGGGCGTAATTTGAGATTGTTTTAAGAGTTTATGGTTACCCCCCAGACCTCTAGCTCAAAGTTGCGGGTTTCATACAAACTTCCATCCCCTAGTTTAAGGGGTTGGGCGATAAAAGTTACAAGTTTTACATTTTTTTTGTTGTTTGTGTAGTAGTACTAGCTTACATACCAAATTTCAGCGTTCTAGGACATTAAGAAATACCCTAAGAATCTTGATGATCATCGGTGAGTCAGTGACGAAATCAGGGTTTTTTAGATATCAATAAAATTTAAAGTATAGAAGCTATGCAATTAAAACTTTATAATAATATGTTTAATAAGTCCGCTATTGGCAACATATTCCAAAAAAAATTCTTGATCTAGCATAATCCAAACCCAAGTTATACTTAAGGGTTAAAAACCGGCCAAGTGCGAGTCGGACTCGCGCACTGAGGGTTCCGTACAAACCTGGTATATAGGTATTATAGACCTGAGTATTTGATATGAATTTCAATTTAATACCTCTACGCATTCATGAGGAAAGGAGTAGTAAGTTTAGATTTTTAAAAAATCTTTTTATTATATAATGTAACTAAAAAAATATATGGTTCACGGTTTATGTATGAGGTTTATGTTTATGAAATTAAATGTTTTATTTTTATATTTGAGTTGATTGAATGAAATGGTAAATAGCGGTATATGATTTATGACGTATTAAAAAAAAACTAATTACTTGATCTCGTTCAAACTAATTTTCGCTGGTAGTTTTTATGGTAATGTACATTATATATTTTTTTTAGATTTATCATTCTCTTATTTTAGAAGTTACAGGGGGGGGACACACATTTTACCACTTTGGAAGCGTCTCACACGCAAACTATTCAGTTTAGAAAAAAATGATATTGGAAACCTCAATATCATTTTTAAAGACCTATCCATTGATACCCCACACGGATGGGTTTGACGAAAAAAAAAATTTCGAGTTTTAGTTCTAAGTATGGGGAGCCCCCAAAATTTATTATTATTTTTCAATTTTTTTGTGAAAATCTTAATGCGGTTTACAGAATGCATCTACTTACCAAGTTTCAACAGTATAGTTTTTATAGTTTCGGAAAAAAGTGGCTGTGACATACGGACGGACGGACAGACGGACAGACAGACAGACAGACATGACGAATCTATAAGAGTTACGTTTTTTGCCATTTGGCTACGGAACCCTAAAAAACGACGAAGCGCTTTGAGAAAAGGTAGGCAGTGCCCTTTCGCTTCGCTTAGCTCGTTGGCTACTACCGTGCCCCCAGATTGGCATTAAAATTCGAAATGAGGGATCTAAGACAGGTTAAAAATTTTTTGGGGATGACTGGTAATAATATACAAAATAGATAACAGTTGTGTACATTTAGCTAAGAGAATTATGTAATAAGTTGTTCAATAGGTTTAACAACCAACTTACTAAAAAAAACTCATTTTACGCGTATCACCGTGATACTTAATAAAGCGCATAAAAATGTAGTTAAATTTGTCTTAAAATTGTTATCTGACAATAATATAAGATAGGTACCTACATTATTGCATTGGGTACCTATATCCTATCATGATAATTGTAACTAGTGTGTAAATAAATAAATAAAGCATATGGCAGATTGTAAGGTACCCGATATTTTATACACCTTTTAATAATAAACACCTTTTATTAAATTAACCTTGAAAATAAAAATTGTGAAAGTCAAATACCTTATCAGCAGTTTATTGGCGGACTTATGTATTTAGCAGTGTTGACTAGACCTGACATCATTTACAGTAATTTTTCTAAGTCAGTTTAGCAATTGTTATAATCATGAAACTTGGGCATATGCTAAACGAATTTTAAAATATCTATAAAAAACTAAACACTTTCGGCTAAAATATACAAGATGTGGTAATTCAAAATTAGAAGAGTTTGTTGATGCAGATTGGGGGAGTAATGTAATGGATAGATGTTTTTTACGGGTCTATATTTTATGTTAGCTGGAAGTGTTTTTTCTTGGGTGGCGAGAAAGCAGAAAACAGTTGCCCTCTCTAGCACCGAAACTGAATTTATGGGTAAAGCCGAAGCTTGCAAGGAAGCTATTTATTTGCTTAATTTATCAAGATAAATAATTGATGACTTTTGTACCATAACTTTGTTTTATGATAACCAGGGTGCACTTAAGCTGTCTTTAAATAATTACTTTAATAAAAGAACTGAGCATATAGATATACGCTATCATCTAAAGAATGTGTATTCGTATTCGCTGAGAATAAGCACATACCCTGATACTGTAATGCGGCAGTGGAATTTTCCATACTAAATGATTATCCATCCACTGACGTATTGACACATATCAGTATTTAAATTATATCTTAATACGACACTACGTCCGGATACGTCCACGTCTTACGACGTAATGACAGATTAGATAAATAATTGACAACCTAATACGACAACTACGTCCAGAGAAGTAACGTCTAACGACGTAGTGTCACATGGGAGACGTAGTTAACGCGACAACGTCGTAATGTCAAAGCCAAATGCGACATTACGTCTACAGACGACAACGTCCAATGACGTAGTGTTACATGGGACTGCAAATAGCTAACTTAATACGACACTTCGGTCAACGCCTAATGACTTAATGGCAGGTTTGTCTTTTAATTGACGCCCGTCTGGTGTAGTGGTTCGTGCTCCGGACTACAAAGCCAGCAGTTGGGGGTTCGAATACCGAGAGTAAATGGTAAATGTTTGTGTGATGAGCACGACCTAAGTCATGGATGTTTATAAATCTATTTAAGTATGTTTATCAGTTATCTAGTCGCCATAGTACAAGATTTGCTTAGTTTGGGGCTAGCTAAATGGTGTGTTTTTTTTAAAAATAATAATTGTCTGCCTAAACAAGACACTACGTCTAGCCTCGTCATGGATAAACAAGGGACCTAGTAAAACACATAATCTGTAAAATAAACATTTTATTGTGAAAAATCAGTATGGAATGGTCGTATTTATTTATTTTATTATTACGGACTTGGCAAACATGCTACATGGGGCACACTATAAGTTTTGCACTTCTAGCTAATCGGAACTATTTGAATTTCAAATGTTATATTTTTTTAAACGTTGCAACCTTCTTAGTAATAAAAAAAATTGGCGGGAAATGATTTGTCATTAAATTGTTTTTTATCACACATCAAAGTTCTACGTACGCAACGAAAATGGAAGATTTTAGAGCGATGATTATTTATGATTTTAAAAGTTCTCTCTCTCCGCAAGCAAGACTGTGCCGCTCGTCTTCAAAATGCTTTTGGGAGAGAAGCACCTTGTTTGAGCACCGTGAGGCGATGGTTTGCTGAATTTGAGAGAGGTCGAGTTTCTTTACATGACGAATTTCGTGAAGGGCGGCCTTCAACTGCCGTCAACGAAAATAATGTGGCTACTGTTAAGCGGCTAATTGAAGAAAACCCGCGGATTACCTATGAGACAATTCGAGGACTATTGGGGATTGGTATGAGCTGAATTCAGAAAATGCTGAGCGGGCATTCCTTTTCGACACATCTGACTGTCTGATATTGTTTTGTGTATTTATTTATTTTCTCTTGTGTGTCGAATAAACGTTTCTTTCGTTCTTTTCTTCTTTCTTCTTTATAATTTTACACGAAGAATTGAAAGTTCGGAATCTTTGCTGTCGTTGGATCCCTCATGAACTGACAGCGAAGCAGAAGCGGGCTCGCGTGGAATGGTGCTCACAGATGCTACTGAAGTACGACCACGGACATTCTAATGCTGTTTATGACATTGTCACAGGAGACGAAACGTGAATTTATTGTTTTGAACCCGAAAAAAAACAGCAATCTTGTGAATGGGTGTTTGAAAATGAGAACAGGCCAACAAAAATCAAAAAGAGTGTTAATGCCGTATAGTGATAATTACGTAATTATTTATGCCGTATTCTACCATTTGTTTACCAGGGTGTTAGAAAAAGTTCGCGAAAGACGACCCAAAAGCCGCGTTCTCCTACATCATGACAACGTTCTTCACACACGGCCAACAAAACAAAGTCATTTTTAGCTTCCGAAAAAGTACTACTGACGAGTTGTACTTTTTCGGAAGCTAAAAATAACAGGGTGCTAGGTCGGGGCTATGCGCAGGATGGGTGACGACCCATCCTGCGCATAGCCCCGACCTAGCACCCTGTTATTTCTGTATTTTCCCCAAAATCAAAGATTTGATTAGAGGTTTTACTTTTACCAACTCCGAAGAAGTAGTGATAGCGTTCAATCAGCACGTAGAAAACATGCCTTCAGATCTGTGGTCCTCCTGTTTTAAAAAATGGTTCGATCGCATGAAAAAATGTTTAAAATGTAAAGGAGAGTATTTTGAAAAGCAATAAACATAATATTGGTTATAACATGTTGTTTTTTTAAGTTACGCAAAACTTATAGTGTGACCTACGTATAGGGTTACCTACCACCGGAATATTTTAATTCAAAGTGGTAGGTATGCTATGATTCCCAAACAAAAAAAAAACTAATAAAACAGATTCATTGAAAATATTGCAGGTAGGTTAGGTATTTGATTAGTTCTCTCTCTCACTCTCTTTCTTACAATAAAACTGTCCAGAGCAAATTACCATTCCCTTTAATTCACTTTGTATAATAATGAAAGCATTTTATCAGTACTTACATACCCTAGATAGAGCTATACAGAGCGCCTATTAAATTTAATACATTCGGTTAAGGTAATGTTTTTTGTTACTATTTTACTTACAGGCGCTGAAAAGCATTACAAACTTAACTATCAGACTCGTATAGCAAATAACATTTAAGTTACAGATTTGCTCAACAATAGACAAAAATATAAAAATACAAAATCAGCTGCAACAACTTTGGGAATAACATTCAAATCTCTAGAAAATAAAAAAAGCCAACAAACATTCTAACTTTTGCTTCTACCACAGATAATAAGTGTTGTTTATTAGAAACTAGTTAACATTTTAAGAATTATGTACACGACTTCATAATGTAATCACTCCGTATATTATATTTTCCTTGTGTTCAGTAAATCAACTAAATAAACTAAGTAATTATTATTATTTTTTGTTTAAATTAAACATGCAGTTGTGACAAGATAAATTCGAAGATAACAACTTTTTACTGTGCAGCCAGATGATAAACTGATAAGGTAGAAAACATCAACAGCCATTATTTATTCTTATTATACTATACTAGCTTCCGCTCGCGGCTGCGCCCGCGTGGAGTTTTTTTTATTTTATTAAAAAGGTTCACCAACAACTTACATAAAAAAAAGTTACAATAAACTGAAATCTATTTACTAGGCTAAATGTAGTCTCTTAAGGTGACAACTTGCATTGTTTATATTCAATCGAGATCAATACACAAAACAACAAACAATTCTTAAAAGAGACAACATTACAACAAATAAATATACTTTTTTAATTATTATTTATTGTTAACCTTCTAAATTTTTTAAAAGTTAGATCTGTCACTAAAAGTCTTATCAACGACCCATGTCACTTCCCAGCTCAAAAAAATATAATTAACCACATTAATATGCCTCGCTCTAAAAGTAATAGAAAAAGCGACGCTTGCACTAATGCATTATTTTAGAACTTTGATTACCATAAAAAAGGATAAAGTGAGTCAACCCGAAAAGATACATATATGATATGACGGACTTTTTTTTGAATTTTTAAAAGGGAAACAATTCCGCCATACATGGTTTTTGCGTAACTTTATTTGTTTACGCAGCGCACGCAACGGATGCTCTCAAAAGCTATATTTTTTCCCGCTTTTGCAACATTTTTCATTGGTACTCCGATTCTATCGGTCGCAGCGTACTTTTATATAGCTTAAAACCTTTCTCAATAAATGGACTATCCAACACATTAAGATTTTTTCAATTCAAACTCGTAGTTCCTGAGATTAGCGTGGAATAAAATATCAATTCAAAGAATGCCTAGGTGAGGATCTGAACATTTTTTGTAGATATTTCGTATCGCTTGAACCATCCCGCTCCTGGAACTCATATATTTTTTTGCTTTATCTTTAGATCAGTTTGATTTTAAGGGTTCCTAACTAAGTTAAGTGGAAAAAATAAAACCTTTATCACTTTGCTCAATTCGTCTGTCTATCCATATCCGTATGTAACAGCAATATTATACTTGAATCTCTCATAATGACTTTGATAAAGTTACAGGATTACATAGGATATGGACTTAATGTAGATCCCTCACAATTTTATGATTTATTGTCATCAGATAGAGCTTTAATAAAAAATTTGTATTTCAACTTTTATTATCAAACCAATTATTATACAGAACTGAAATTCCTTTACAACTAAAATAAATATTCTAATATTTCAAACTTGGACACTGACCAGAGCAAAGGTATACAAGCACAGTCATTTGTAATCTATTGTTACTAGCCTAGGCCCGCCCACAACAAAATGTCAGACGCTGTAAGTCGCACAGCCTCACCTTACAATTACCGACAATAAGTGCCCTCAAATTGATAGTTTAAGGAAATACTTAGAAGTGACTCACTGACTTGAATTAGTATGAACTTTGCAAGAATACTAATTTATGACTGCAACGAAAATCCATAACACTGGATCTTTAATTTGTAACATCTGTATGTACAATATATTTTTGTAATAAATTATTGAGTATTGAGTATTAATTGTCTCGCACTTGCTTAATCCTTTGAATTTAAAACGTTTCTGATATTCTTTTTTTAAAGGTTTTTTTAAAGGAACTTCAACTTTCAAAAGCAAATCAATATATGCAATTGGATGCATCGAATGTATATTTTTGCAAACATTTTCTTGTAAGTTCAATTAACAAAGTTACATACTTACCTTGATCAGCAAATTTAATCAAAAACTGATGTGAATATACCAAAATAGGTCATGTTCCTTTTGTTATTATTTGGATGATGTCAGAATCAAGTTCCTTGTTACCGTAAATAAAAACACAAAATATGTTAATTGTTATCCTCTTACATTTTCGTGTTATATAATTATAATGTTTTACCAAAATAGGCAAATAAAGATCCTGGCTACCAGATTTATCTATATACATAAAACAAAGTCGGGTTAGTTAAACTATTTATAAGAACGGCTGAGCCGATTTTTATGATCTATATATAAATTTCGTCGACCACTTGGTCTAGTTTTAAATAATTAATCCCAATTTTAAAATGTAAAGATAAGATGCGCTATAAAGAACCCGAACAATCCAAACTGTGCCACATATTTTTCTTGCATTATAGTTTTATCCACCTCAATGTGTCCAATTTCCTCCCGATCGACTCGTGTTCAGTGGGATTTGTAGAGTCCAATAAAAATAAGATATCGGACTGTAACTCTTGTAAGACATACACTTTTATCTATTAAATGCGTTGGCCATAAATAAACCTTTTAACCAGGTACACTTTTTCAATTATTATGTCTATCTCTATAGACTGATTACTTTGAAAAGTTTAGCTTTTTTACAAGGAAACTTTGCAGTTATTTTTTTACTCTAGTAATAAAAAATAACTAATTCTGTTGGAAATTAATACCCCAGTGGCTTATAGCATTCGTAGAATGTTTGCAAAATTGTCTTTTGAGTAAACACATAAGACTCTATTCCACAAAATAATACTAAAAATACTCGTACGCGCATTATTTGGTATGATTTTTGAAAAAAGCAGTTTATTTAAAAGATACAATTATACAATTGAAGCAGCCATATCTTGGAAGCGACCTCTTCTTGACAACCTTTATGCTGAGAGGCAATGACTCGAGTCTGTCAATTCTTAATAATAGAAGAATAAAGAGTTTCGGTTATTTTTTTAATGTCATCAAATTATTTAACAAAGTAGTCTTTATATTTTATAAAGATTCACGATCAGTCTAGTGCATTTAGTGGTATGCTTATTCGATTTGTATGCAAGTCAATTTAGGTAACGAACTTTCTTTAAATTGGATTGCGTCTGGGTGTGCTATCACACATGCACACAATGATGTTAATTCTTTATTTCAAGAGATCATGATGCCGGTTGCCACTGCCTCCCGCAGCACGCGGTGTGTGCATTGGGATGTTATTCGTTAAAGGCGTTTACGTTACTGTTTGTAACCACAAAGTGATTTCCCGATTAGCCGATTGAAAATCTTTACCAGTCGTCTGTCCACCTTGTGACACTCGTCTCAAATTACAAAATTTGACAACCACTACGGTTGGATTTGAAACTGCGCCGCTATTGCGTCGTCCTGAAACAGCGCTTAATGTGTGGAACTTTTTAAATTTAATTTAATTCTCTAGGGAATAAATAATAAGTAAATAGGAACACATACAAATGGAGCAATCAATGAATCATACTTGTTTATTACTCGTAATAAAGGAACAATTGTTTTTTTATGCGTAACTATAGTAAAATTGTATCGGCCTTATAACAAAAGTGACTGAATTGTCATGAGTCATTCGGAGAAAACAAGTGCGGGGTTAAATGCTCATAATTTTCGTTTATGAATATTAAAACAGCATTAATAATGTCGTTCCGTTTTTCCCTTTTGCTGTACCAGTATACTGAACGGTGTTTGTTTAATAACGGATTTTTTATTTTCTTGAAAATAAAGAAACTCGCAGTTTTAAGGTGAAATCGTTAAAATGTATTTATTTAACTTTATTGCACAGATTAA
This sequence comes from Anania hortulata, assembly GCA_963576865.1. Lineage (NCBI taxonomy): Eukaryota > Metazoa > Arthropoda > Insecta > Lepidoptera > Crambidae > Anania > Anania hortulata. The sequence continues at coordinate 10,152,653 of OY756400.1, forward strand.
ATAAAAAAGTCGGACTTCTACGAAGTTATTCAATACAAATATGTAATTTAAATATTAAAATAATAACTTAACAGAGTAATTAATCAATAAATACAAAAACCTTTTTATTCTTTCTATTCGTAAATTTTATACATTGATATTCTTATAAAAAGACATGCCAAGTTTTTTTAAATATCTGCGAACAAGAGATGAACGACTTTACAAAATTAAAGTCCAAGACTTCAACAAAGTTAAATTGTAAAAAGGATAACTTTATAAGGTTAGGTTGTATACCTATGTAATTTAGTCATACACCTTCATGTAGGTATGCGCTTTTTGTGCAGCATCATTCAGGTTTTGGCTTAAGTTTTAAACCCGAGATGTGTAAACTATTGCAAAATATTTTATTTTTTATTTTATTTTATTTATATATTAACACCAACAAGACATACACTATTTTAGACAACATTAACTATACATGCTAATATATCAAGCTGAGTGCTATCTTAATTACTATCTTATATTTAAAAATCGCACTCGAATAAGTCGAACAAGTTGTACTAGTGAATCAGAGCAGCGTACGCGCCGACGCGTCACCTCATTGAGCGACTGTCAAGTTCACTGGCAACCACTGTTTTTGCGCTGTTGTGTAACCTTGCCGGTATGGTCTGTTACAAATTCAATTTGATGCTATGCCAAGTAAAGCGAAATTAGCAAACTAATGCAATATTTTGCAAAACATAATCTTCTAAATTAGATAATACTTGCACTTAGGTATATTTATTAAATAGCGACTAGCTCCGGCTTTGCACGATTGCCATGAGATATCCTTAGAAGATAGGAATATTCCTGTACAGGATTATTTTAACAACATCAACAACCTTCTAGGGGTCATTCTGGTGCTTAAATACGACAACTTTTTCTATGGGACCAACATCGGAATTGCAAAAAAAAATTCACTTCCCCCTACTAAGCCGCCGACCAGCTGACATCAGTTTGTATGAAGTGTTTTTTTTTAAAGATTACGATGTTGGTCTGATAGAAAAAGTTGTTGTATTTGAGCACCAAAATTAGCTTCTAGGGAGTTGTTGATGTATTAAGAATCACCAGTATACCTATGTATAATGGTAGGTTTATACCATCGCGGATTTTTTGTAGGCCTTTTTAAGAAAATGGAACCCGTAGTAGTGTTTTGATGTAGCTATCTTATAAGCTTCACCTGAGTGTAGCGTTTGTAATGAAATTGGTAAACAGGGTTCCGTCAATCAAAGAGGAGTTATCCTTGATGTAAGGAACACCCAGTATAGTTTCAAAGACGAGAATACTAATACAATTAAGAAGCTTGAAACGGAAATTTTCCGTTCATTCGAACCTACCTGATAAATTAAAATAACCATTCACTTTTGTCGAACCCTCGACAAAATAATGAACAACTAAAATTAGCCGCGTAAAAAACATGGTCGTTTTCAATACCTCATCTATATATATAAAACAAAGTCGGGTTAGTTACACCATTTATAAGTCAAGAACGGCTGGACCGATTTTTATGATCTTTGATTTATTGAATTTGTCTTCGCCTCGAATAAAAACCACGGAAAAAATAAAAAAAAATAAAAAAATATGAAGGGGTGGTACGAAGTTCGCCGGGACGGCTAATTAATTAGCATAGGTTTGAAGTAAGTAAATAGCCATTTTAATTTAATAAGGTTACGTTCGCATGAGCGAAACATTTTCGTAATTTCGGCCTATTGCTCACAAAACATCGACTTTTTGTCTTTGTATCTATTTGTAATACCTTCAGACGAAATTCTTTAAAAGGTGGTAAAAAGCCTATCAAAATCCTGTTACGAATTTTAGAAGAATTAAGAGCACAGACATAGGAAAATAGCGACAATATATGTTTATAAATATATATATTTATACTTTTTAAAGATATTAATATTGAATTTTAATATTACTTAAAATTAAGTTGGAGAGACTAATCCAATGCGTCAAGACAATTATCATTGTTTGCCGCAACCTTTATCTTAGTTTCTTATTGTTACCCAAAATGTCTGCAAATGTGTTATAAAGTTTAAATTCAAATTACTCCCATTAATAGTCAAACAACAAGTCATATTCTCAATGGCACACAAGTTTTGTAACCCAAGTTGCGTGACATGAGACACATTGCATTAAACTAAATATAGTGTGAGAAACTTCGGTAAACACCCACCGCTGTAACTCCGAAGTTGAGATACTATGGAGTTACAACCAAACTTTATGCAACTCTCATAAAATCTTGAGAGAATCCCATTAGACAACTATCCTTAAGTGTGTTCTAAAGTGGACAGAATTTACGATGCTAACTGGACAGACTTTTGAGTTCTTGACCGCTCTTTTAAAAGAGTTTAAAGGTATTTTTTGTCCCATAATTTTATTTCCTGTTATTGATATCGATAGTATTGCATAAAAATTAATATTATCGGTAGTATTATCTATAGAACTGAATGATTGTAAATGTGTTACTGACAGACAGATTAGTGATGCAGTAATTTGGCTTGGTCTGACAAGGTTCGATTTCCGGTTTAGTTCAATTCGGAAAACGAGCTTTACTATAATATATCGGGTCTAGGTGTTCTGAGAAAAAAAAAACTAGTACCTCTAGATAAGAATAATAATTCCTTTCTTCGAGATAACAGCAATTTGTGTATGTTGTCTGGCGCATATTGATTTATTTATTTTATTTATGAAAAAGTTTTTTTTTTACTATTAATTATATTCTCAATTAGTTTTGTTGTTTACTCTCTCTTTCACAACACTGATGAAAAAAAAAACTATTTCATTCTTGTCTGTTTTATGCCATCATTTTGAACTTCTGATTTAGTAAGACGATCATAATTGGAAGTTGTCTACCAAATAGTCCAATGTTTTTATGGTCTTTTTTTGCACTAACATTACTATTTTAACACGACTGCCCAAAATAGAGTGTAATGTTTTTAAGGTTCGTATTATATAAATATGTATGTGTCTGAGTTTCTTTATTCCACCATAACGACTAAACGCCTTAACTGATTTTGATGTATTTACCGTTAGGCCGCTTCTAACCGGCCGATCTGGAAGTGACTGGGGAAGGCCTATGTTCAGCAGTGGACGTCTTGGCTGAAACGACGATGATGATGAGATATCTTTTGAATCCTTACGTTCTTCCGGTTTTAATGGTAAGTTAGTAGTAAAAGTTGAACATGTAACTTTTTTTTTCATATACGCTTAAATGTACTTTTCGATGACGAATTGTTTAAAAAAAGTATGATATAAAAAAGACAATAAACAACACTAATAACATTAATAAAAGCAAACTAAAATGATAGAAATATATTGTGAATACATTAGGAAATTATTTGCACTCGCCTCTCACTCACCAAAGTTTGCTTTTACGAGTATTACCGGCAGTTGTGTTTTTTCATATTTTTTTGGACTTGAAATTACAAAGTGCATTGTTTTCGTAGTTTAACTTGTAAAAGTGACTAATAAGCGTGAAAATTGTTCTTTTATGGCAAACAAAATGCATGCAAGGATGCCTGACATATTTGTAAAGAGCAGTATTTCACACTCCAGTGTGCCCCTGTCTGAGAACTGTTGCAGAATTTATTTCATTAGCGATTGTCAAATGATTTCTTTGTTTTTATAAATAAACACAGAAATAATTTAACAGCTGTAAATACGTCATGAGCCCGTTTTGATAATAATATAACCACTGAACCCCCTGTACTTCTTTTTTAGCTACTAGTTGGCTGGTAGAAATTACTTCTTGACACTAAATCCGCCATTTATTACAATTATTTTTATATGTGCAATAAAGTATATTTGATAAAATATGATAAATAAATTGTTTATTTCTCTTTCACACTTACTTGATCTTAATGTTAAACTTACAAGGTTCATAATTAAATTTATTACGCAAGTTTTGTGAGATACTGGAGCCTAAAACTAGTCCCAGATTCGATTCCCAGTCGGTCAATGTAGAAATAAACTTACCTATATAAATTGTCTTCGGTCTGAGTGTTATGGTATCGCCGTTTTTTCTGATTTCTGTAACACAAGTGCTTTGGCTACTTACCATAGAATCAGAACAATGTATGTGATTTTATCCAATATTTATTATAGTTATGAATAGGGTATGTATTTATTTTAAGTATATGTATTTATATTATGTCTATATTTATTTGATTTATTTGTTAGTTTAATTAATATTTGTGCCTTTAAATTTTGTACTTTTATTTTGGAATTCATCACCGCCGCTCCTCTCCATTTTAATTTAACTGTCCTCTACCTGAAGGTTGTCTGCAAGAGATCGCTTCTAGCCATAAGACCACCTAGCCCACCCACTTACTATTCTAATTTGTGCGGTGTATAATAAAGATAATCTATATATGAATAATATTATATATTATTTATAAGGTTAGGTATTGAGTAGTTACTCTTTGTAAAATCGAAATATCTATTCCAAAAGTCCTACAAAATACCTCGCTAACTATTATACTCCAGTGTCTGATCATATCCACCCCCAGCTATTTAAAATCCTCCTTAACATTATTTGCTCAATATCTCAACATCGTAATCATAGGCAATGATACATTTAACTACAACCTTTAAGAATTATCTATAAGAAATACCTATGTTTTGAACAAAGCGTACTTGGTACCTATTCTATGAATCACTAAGCTTAGTAAGTAGGGCGTTAGTTTCTTAAGTAAGCGTAATGAACACTGATATATCACTTACACAACACTGTGTTTACCAATGCTATGGTATTTTTGTAGGTAGGTAGGTAATAAATCGTAGACAAAAAAAAACTGGCCAAGTGCGAGCCGGACTCACGCACTGAGGGTTCTACTGTACAAACTTGTAGGTAATTAGTTCGTCCATTTCGGGAATTGAGTTTTTTGTAATGTAACTATAACAAATACATGGTTTCCGTATTTTTTCCTTTACTTGTGCTATAAGACATTGCTTCTTGCCAAACGACGACCGTCTGGTGTAGTGGTTCGGTTACGGGCTACACCCAGCGGTTGCGGGTTTGAATCCCGCAAGGGGCAAATGTTTATGTGATGAGCACGAATATTTATACCTAAGTCGTGAATGTTTATAAATGTATTTAAGTATGTTTATACTACTGTACTATGGCGACTGGATAACGGATCCAGTCGCCATAGTACAAGCTTTGCTTAGTTTGGGGCTAGCTAATTGGTTTGATTGTGGAAACAATTTATTATTATTATTATTAATAAAATTTGATGATTCTAGGTCAACGGGAAGTACCCTAAAGGTTTTGAGTCCCTTGCGAGTGTCAAAATATTTCGACACAACCGGCCGTACCTTTTGATTAGGATGACTTAGAAGTTTGATTATTGCATAACTCCATGAGACTGCATACCTTAGTACCTATTTGATATCTCCATGCTTTTCTGACAGTTTCTTGACAAACAAACAACGATGTGATCCTATAAGCGTTCCTTTATTTCCTTTTAAGGTATGGAACCCTATAACTGGAAGAAGATGTAAGTATAAGTACGGGAAAAATATCATATTACAAGGGAGTAATTATGTTTTAAAAATAGCTTTTTTTGCAAATCAATGTCACACTAAACTGTGGTAATGATTAATGATTACCTACTCATCGTAGTCATCATAATTAGCGAACGGTAAATTATGACGGAATCTGTTTTTGGACACAGGACTTCTAAAGCAAGTCACTAGTTAAATCTTCGGTTATTTCTATTTTCTAAATGCTTTCGAAAACTGTGTTTAAAAACGTTGCGCCACCGTGTTAGTCCTACACATCTTCTTTAAAAATTTTGATTTCAAAACCGAACCGTAATATAATAATAAGAAAAACTTTAAAAAACTACCAAAGTTTTAAACAAAATCTTTAGCGTGCACCACGCCAACGCTAAGCTATAAAAAATACTATAGAGTTAAGCTACGAGCCGTATCAATTGCCTACTCCAGCCAGTGCTTTTAAAGTTTTATTATTGTTTACTATCGATATATGAACCGATCAACGTAAGCCCTCTCATAAACTATGTATAACACCATTTAATTCGGATGAAATCATTAAAGTGTAAAGTTTAACCGCTTCAATAGTTTCAGCAAAGTGTGTAAGGTTTCTTCGTAACATCTCTCGGCTTTGTAGCAACCGATAATTTCATCTCGAGTATTTGATCTTACCTGTAATCAAAGTAATTAAGATAGTAAGGATTAAATTTCTAAGATGCTCTACTCACGCCTTTCGAAATTAACCTGCGCGCACACTTCTCGTCACCGGCCGGAACGCAGAACGCCTCACACGCACACTACTTCCCAAGCCCTATTGCTCCCTAATATGGCCCTCATCACGCTCAGGAGATATTTACTTAAACCTAACCTAATCAGTTCTCTATGGAGTCAGTGGCAGCCAAAGTAAGTGTGAATATTTCTATTCGCAACAACTAAGATCAACAATGACTGAATCAAACAATCATGGAAACCAAACTATTCAGTGGTGTCATCATCAACATCTCAAATCTTATAATACGCACTCATTTCAGGAGATGTCGCTGAAGATGCCATTTGGAGTCCAGATTATACATGTCAGTGTCAGGTATTATCAGTTACATTCTCTATGTTCGCATGCGACATGTAAAGGTAGGTACTGATCAGCGATGGGGAGCGTAATGTAACATGTTACAAAGCGAGCATTTCTACAGTCAGTACGGGGTGACAAGCGAGCAATGATCCGGATTGACATGGATATCGGCAAATGACGTAACAAAACATGCTGCTGCGAATGTTAGCATCCAGCAGATAGGGAAGGGCAGTGCACCTTGCATTAGCTTGTGCTTGTTGGCGTGGATAGGGATTGGGTGCCTATCATATGGAGGTTTTAGTAAGCGAAATTTTTAAAAACAATTATGTAGTTTGATTAGCGTTTGTAGTTAGGCCACAGCTGTCGCAGAACCGATTAAAGGTGAAGAAGACAGGTTCTTGAGTGAAAACCACGTCTTAGTAAACGTAGCATTGGACGCCTCCCAGCTCGCTGGCTGTGGATGGATGAAAAAACGGGGGATCGTGCTTTTTGGCGCTCTTTGGTTTACGTCCAGCAGAGGGCTGCAATAGGCAGAGATGAAAATGACATTTGTCATACAGGGTGTAGATAAAGAGACCAGACAAGAGATAATATGTGTAGCTTACCAGTCGGGTGGATATATTATTATAAGCGAGATAAATACGCATGTGTGTGTCCCCACACGTCGCACAGAATTCACATTAAGTAATTCTTAGTTTATCACACACTTAATTACTTATCAGTTCTAAAGTACCTACACTTCCAAGATCGCCAGTAATTATTTATAATAACAAGCTATGATTGATTTTCAATAAATTACTTAGTGATGTAATGCCTTCCCATGAGGATGTTCGGGTATTAATCATTCACAATTATTAAGTGCTGATTAGGTATTAATGGTAGTCTTGGTAACGTAATTAGATGGTTAATTTTACACCTAAAAACTATATAAATAGGTACATTTTTATTTATTTAGCGATTACCCTCGAGTGTAAGTGTAATTTACAACTATTCTATTAAAGAGTAAAAATTGCAAATCGATTTGGGTCAATGTTCTCTCATCAAAGCTCCATGAATTTGGTTTCATCATGCGCCTTTTCAGAATTTTCAAAATGACTTTTATGTTATTTTAGTGGTGCAAAACACTTCTTAGGTTACCTGTTTAGATTACCTGTTTTCTACATCTTAGTAAGTACAAGCTGTCATAAAAATCATTATCATCATGTCAGCCTATTGCAGTCCACTTCCGGACGGAAGCCTGCTTTACTGTCATGTTCCACGTTTCGGCTCCGTAGGTCATCACTGGTAGGATGCACTGGTCGAATACCTTGTTCTTCAGGCCTTGTGGCAAAACAAGCACAAATGTGCTTTACAGTAAAAGTTTATTTAGAGTTTGGGAGGCTGGCATTATCCTGTGTTACAGAGCACCAGCAGTCCAGCACTCTTTTCTCTTAGGCGGGGTCCACGTTACAATAATTGTTTATGTAATGAAGTACTCGGTATTAAATTAGAAGAAAATTACAATTTGTAACTGTTTGTGTAATTGTGTGTGTGTGTGTATATGTGTGCGTGAATTCGTTTGTTAGCTAGATGAAGGATGTTTTCAGTTTTGTAGTAGTTCAAACCTTGATATAGGCACAGAGGTTGAACTTAAAAAATGATTTTTAGAAATTCAGGTAAAGCGTTGATACCTAGTTGACAATAGAAGAGTTGTGCAGGATTGTCTTTTAAAGCCGGGTTTAGGTTTAATCTGGATTTAATTTGGTTGAGGGTACGAGTAGACCATAAGCCATAGGTGAATATATTCTACTCTGAATTTGGCGACTGGGGTAGACTGGATATGGAAGGTACCGAGAGCCATAGCCTCGTTTGCGAGAGGCTTCTAGAACAAAAATAGAACCCCGGCTTGGCTTTGTACAACTAACTTTAAATAAATGAATACACATATTTTACTCGTAAATTAGTTTATCAATTAAAACCGTATCAACATACCATAATTGTTTATAAGTTAATAAATAAATAAAAATACAGACAAACAGGACTAACAGAAAGACGCAAAATAAACTTATTTTAAAATAAGTTTAGTTGTCATGTTTCTGGCTCAAAGTTTTGTAAATCGTTGTTTTTATTCAAGTGCAAACAATCTCTATAAAAGCTTATCTAAATTCAATCTTGCAGAACTACTCGTATAGAACCGGAACATTTGTATTTGCAAGATAATCAAATTATGCGAAATGCCAAATAAATCACTGTTATTTAAACATATACCTAAACAAAGGAAACACGCTGAATTAAATTCATAAGAATTTAGTTTAATCTATTATATTTATAAAATTATATAATATATAAAACAAAGTCGGGTTAGTTACACCATTTATAAGTCAAGAACGGCTGGACCGATTTTTATGATCTATGATTTGTGAGATTTTTCTCCGCCCCGAATAGCAGGATAACTATTATAAAATGGGAATTTTCACTAAAAAATTAAATAATAAGAGGCGGTACGAAGTTCGCCGGGATAGCTAGTTACAAATAAAAGTCTAACCGTGTTTTTGTGAAATAAACATAAGTTATTCGAAACCTTTAAAATTTAATAATAATAGTTATCGTGTGGACGGCCGTAAAGAATACACTTCCCCAGGCGACTAATTCCTGTAGCACGAGACGAGCAGCAGCGTGTGCGTGCGAAATGTTATAAAAAACTGAACTCGCCAACCCGCCTGCCAAGCGTGGCGAGTATCAGCAATCCCCCCCGATAAAAGTCATTGGGGGAGACCTATGGTCAGCAGTGGACGACGACGGCTGAAATGATGATGATGAATAATAATAGTTTGAAGTAATCTTGATTTTTTATCCGATATGTTTTATATACCACGTAGTAAGTGCTAAATATTTTTTGTACGTTTAAAAAATATTTCAAGTAGTAACTATTACTAAATACCTGTCAGATAAAATTACTATCAGAATTCGGAGTTTAGTACAATATTAATTTCACCTATTAAGTTAGTTAACAATTCCATCTGATAGGATTGATAGCACGAGCAATGTCAATTTCAATGGATTCAATTAACTAACACAATATCACTATAATGAAATTAATATCTGTTTCCAAGGAATCGGTAGTGACATCATAAACGGAACTGCTGGTATATTTGTATTAACAAATATATATATTTACTTAACCAATCGTAAGACAAGCGATACATCTTATGGTAGCTTCAATTGACGAGTATACTAGCCGAAAAAGGGCCAGGGCAGTTGTAGAAATAAATTTAAAAATTTTTTTTTTAAATTTAGACGTTAGGTATACAAACATCATATGAAGGAAGGTACAGAAGATACATTTATATAAGAAATTTCGCTCTTAGCTAACTTCAGCGTTTCAGATAAATCTAGGCAATTGTTCTGTATGGATACATATTAGGGGATTCTGTTATACTGGTAGATACTGTGTCTGTTAGAACCGCGAATTCTATTTGCTACAAATCAAACATTAACGGAATGTGCTAGACTTGGGACATGACCTTTAGAATAATTGCTTGAATGATCTAGGCTGGGAAAAGCCAAATAGAGTAAAATTTACGAGTTAAGAGGCCATTTTTTACTGATTTCAGGGAGTTCACGGCATCAAGTCTATGAAAGAGCTGTGCAGGGTAATCTCAAATAAAATAAACTTTTCAAAACTGACCGTTGACTGTCAGCAATGGAGAGACACCAAAAGAAAAAGAAGATTTAAACGACTCAAAAAGTTTTAAGACTAGTCCCTTTTGGTGCATAAGTTTTGACACGTATCAGGGGTCTAATCACGAAATCTTAATAGTCTATAAGCAGTGTTGTTTTTTTCATTAAACTTTGTGAAGAAAAGATATAACATGGTTGAAGTAATATTGTTTTATGCTCATTGTTAACCCTCTGACACCTTTTAGGTGGCATAAATAGTCAACTAGATAAATAATGGCTATATAGTTGTTAAAACTGCCTAGTTTGAAATTCTTGATATTTATTAAAGTCCCATCTTATAGTATGTACGTACACATAAATAAATAGATTAAATGTCCTGCGCCCAGTTACCCGGGCGCAGGCCGCTTCCAACCGGCCAATCTGGAAGTCAGGGGAGGCCAATGTTCAGCAGTGGACGTCCTATGGCTGAAACGATGATGATGATTATGTCTTACGCAAAGTTACCAAATTTTTTTTCCGGAGGATAAATCATTACTGTGTTCTATTCGACTTTGCTTTGCACAACTACCTCTCCATTAATTGACCTCTTGATTAGCTTGTTAGACGTACTGTCGAAATACGTGGCCAACAACTTATATAAGTACCTAATTACCTTTATCGCCTTACATAGTCTTTCACAAAAGTTCATTTTTGTACCTGAGCTATTTTTCTTCATAAACATAAACAGCGACAGCCTACTACTATTCTACTGATTTAGATAAATTATTACTCTACTACAAGGCGGCATACAAAAGTTAATGCATACAAACATCGCATGCTAAATGATTTGCTACGATTATAATTCCATAGCTATGGAGTTGCTACTAGGTACAAGGCAATTACCGCCGAATATTCACACACTTGATAATGATTCTTGTGTGTCATGGTCAAGTGCGTATGCACGCCGCTAATTTTTTGGTTCCGTTACACCTGCCCCTCGGACAAGACGCAAACGATTCTTACATGATGTCTGCGTATCTTAACTCACGATATTCTAACAGAGCATTAAGAATCACTTACGAAAATCACTAACTATAAAAAGGAGTTGGAGACACGGCTCTGCACTGCTCGCCAGACAGCACTTCTAAATGTCAACACTTTTAAAATTTTCGAACAAAGTTGTCTCCGCTAAGCTGTTATGCTGTTATGAGACATTAACAATTACTAGGTGTGTTTTTGACTGAATCTGTTTAAATTTATCAATCACGTTAAACTTTTAGCAGTAAGATTTCAGATTTTATGATAAACTAGCTGTCCCGGCGAACTTGGTACCGCCTCTTCATAGGTAATTTTTTTCCTGAATTTTTTCGTTATTTTAATAGTTATTCTGCTATTCGAGACGGAGACAATTCCAAAAAATCATACATCATAAAAATCTGTACAGCCGTTCTTGACATATAAATGGAGTAACTAACCCCTCTTTGTTTTATATAGATATATGGATGTAAGTATAAATTTGACAATAATTTATAGTCACGTACTGACGTAAAATCTTACTTTTTTTTTATTGCCCTCTACTTGATTACCATTTTGTAACATCGAAAATACAAATTGATAGAACGGCGGATATTTCAGGGGATTAGCTGGTATTTTACTTCATTCACCGTTTTTACAAATTACTTCAAGGCCTGTAACAGTACATAAACTTGCCAATTTATCAGCTGTAATTAGTACTTTTTATTAGGTAATCAGATATTTTCGACGTAAATAAGTGAACGGAGCGGCCATTTTTTAAATAATATGTTAATTAGCCCAATTTCAATGACGTTCTTTTTTGTGCGTTATTGTTTTTAAATTAGGCGGAAAAGAATTCAGATTTCATGATATTATCATCTGTTCTGATTGTTTGCAAGATAATTAAGGATTTTTTATTTCGTGGTGCTCCACATTTTGTTTATTAAAATATTTGTGTAAGAATTTTGTAAATACTTGTGTATTTAGTTTACTTCAAATAAATATCAGACTTTGAATAGTATAAATGTTCATAAACTAGGTACCTACGTCTATACTTTTTAGAATTCTAGATTACCCGCGACTCCTTCGAATAACCCTCCAAATATAAAGATTTTATTTCTCGTTTACAATCGTTGAAGGATCTCTCGTAAAAGTTGCGTGTTTTAAATATTACACGTTGTATTTTAAACATGGAGACAAATTCGTATTCACGTTGATTGGCTAGTTTCTAAATTCTAGATGATGTATAAATAATCAAACATCTAATTTTATTTGTATCGAAAGAATATTTAAAAAAAACTTCTTTGACCATTGGGCTTGTTCTAGATCGGAGGTAGAACAAATCGCTAACGTTTCGTCGTAGTCGCGGCTCGAGCGATTTATCGTGCTATCGCTGCGAGGTGGTGAGCATAGAGAACGTTTCCACTATTGTCGTATATAGGGACGTCAAAAGTCGTGTGATTAAGAGACTCTTTGGTAATTCATCGTGTTAGTAAGATTTAATGTAAGTAAATATAAACAATAGTTGTGGACGGAAAATATAGGAAAAAAACATTTACGAGTACAACTGCACTTTTGGTGGTATTATTATTGTTAGAAGCGATCTCTTTTAGACAACGCGAAAAATATGAATTTCCACACTTGTGGCAGTACTGGCAGTATGCGATATAAACTTCAACTTTAAAAGCCGACAACTGACACAGTGAAAACAAGCTCTTACTACGCGATATCATCACGGATCCCGTTCCCTGATAACCAATGCGTTACTACTACGATTCTCTTTTATATGTGCTGTAAATGGCCTATAAATTGTTAAGCTGGGGAAAGGTCTTCGTAATTGATAATAAGTTTTCATAATGCCGGTGTTGTAGAATAATTGTCAAATATACACTTACTTGTCGTATCGTATAATCGTAAATTCTTGTGTAAGATCGCTTATATAAACATATAAAAAATACAAAACCTATAAACAACATATCATAGTTAATTGACCACCTGATTAATGCATTGGCGTAAGTGAATTGGGGTGACTTAGCTTACCGTAAGATAAGGTTTAAATCCTGATACCGTAAATTTAGGTTAACAAAAACAGAACTGGCTTGTTTGAGGGTGTGCTAGGAGCAAGAATGATCTTAATTGTGCTTTGAAATCAAACGATGATGTCTGGTGCATACCTATATATTATAATTATTACGGACTACCGCCAATCTAAATTCATGGAAACAAAATTCTTATAAAAATACTAGAAACTAGATTTCCATTAGCAAGAATCAATTTGTCTGACCAGAAATCCATTCTAAAGCCTTTTTCTCTTGACTATTGGCGAGGCCGGTGTCTGTCTAATTAGTTGTCAATTTGTTGCTTTTCGTAGATTCAAATCTTTGACCAGACTATAAAAATAGTTAAAAGTTCGTAGCTTCATTAATTCAGGAGATAAGAAGATTACAGAGTCATTTATTTGGAGGATATCTACTTTACAGCCTTTTATTGTACGTTTTTATATGTATTATCGTATCCTATATTATATTTGAAGCAGATTGTTCAAGGCAGCCCGCGAAATTAGAAAAAAAAAAAGTTTCTAGGTTTATGTTTATTATTATTATTATTTCAAAAAATATATATATTGCGCTGACTATCTAGAATCCCCCTTAAATGAGAATGCTTTACTATCACTATTATCAAACCAAAGTACCCCAGGTTATGATGGCAGATGAAGCCAGCTTTTCCGCAGGTAGCATATTCACTCGTAGTTAGTATACGTCTTGTCAGAACACTAGATATAATGCCTATTAGCCTACCCTTGCAATGGATGAGGTAGCCGTTACCTCAGCAGATAATAGCCGGTAATGAAGGTTCAAAAGGGTGAGGAGGACTTAATGTCACCAAAGGTGTCAAGTGGCAACAAGGAAGTATAATTATGTGACTGAACAGGTGATCATTGCCAACATTGTCTCGGAAATAGCAAAAACTTATTACTGCTTAGATTCTATATTTTCAGCAACATACGGGTATTTTACCATAGATGGGGAGCAAATCATTTTCTTTGATATAACCAAATAGGTACCTAAAAGTAAAATATGATGAAATAGTCAGACTTTAAATGAACCGATCGGAAGATATTATAGTTACACTATTAATACTTATGTGTAATTTACTTTGGGTTTTTTTAGTTTCCTAAAAAAATCTAAATAGTCCGTCAGTTGGAATAACAGAAAATATTGGACACGTATTTTTTATTTACTCAATTAAACAAAAAACTATGAAGATATAGCCCGTTAAAATTCCGCGTAACGTCACGCTATGCGACACGTTTCAGCAAGGCGTAACGTCACTAGCTCACTTTGATGCGCTTTATCTTTGTAATTTTCCTTGTCCAATATTTTTTGATAATCTAACTGACGGACTTAATAGAATTATCTTTTTTTGACACAGGAAAATAGCCTAGCAAAATTAAAGATAAAACTCATAAGTTTTTGTATTAACACTAAATAGTAGGGGTAATCTGCACGTAACAGGAACATTTTCCCATTTACCCGCAATCCTTTGTATTCGATCTTGGCGGGCTCGATAAACACACGACCGCGCCTTTGTGATTCACCCAATTTCTTCGCCATCGTATTTCAGCTCTTATCTCTATTTTGGATTCTCCAACGCAATACATTATGAGAGACAGTACTCTAATCGTGACCTCTTGGAGTTCAAGGTCTAAATATCATATCTTTTGCCATCGTTTAAGTGAAAACCTTATTTTGTTAAACTTCAGGGTTTTGAGTAAATCCTATACATAGAAGACAGTACCTGATGAGTAAGATACTATTTCTTATCAAGATGATTTGGCGAAAATGTATCTTGCAGTGGTACATACAAACAAAGGGGTCCCCTACTTGAGATCGAATTTCGTTTGCTCGTGTCGTCAAATCGACAAGTTACATGCTCGATGGCTTATTACACCGATCGTTCAAAATCTCGAAAATGCTTTACGTCGAATGGTCACATGCGCGAACGCCATTACATCGAAAAATTATATATCGAACGTTCATGATACCTAATTTGGAACAAAAATTAAACCCATATAAGTGCCTATCTGTATTCGTGTTTCTGTATCGGCTTTTTATATTCGAGCAAACGAAATTCGATCTCAAGTAGGGGGACCCCAAACAAAGAGTTTGCTCATAAATCTATCCCAGTCTTGATTGATACGATAACTAGACTGCTCTTAACTTAATCCAACTTAAGGCACTAACTTATACTGACATTGTAATTGCAACCAAAACAAACATTACATGAGGTGTGAATAGAACACAGCTGCTAATAACTAGAGCGACCTCGCGAAGGACGCGCGCGCACACCGATACGGCTTTTTGTGGGAAAACCTTATGTCGGTATGAGGTGAAGTTTGTCAACAAAAAAATTCAATTTACTCGTTGACAATGGCGGTATAGAAATCTTAAACAAATCAATGCCAGCATTTTTCACATAAAGTTTTGTCCACCATACAGTTGCTGTTTTTAATGATCAATCAACAGCCTTGTTTTTCAAATATTCTGTGATCTGATAATCAGATCATTTGTGTTAAAATAAACACAAAAGAATTATAGCTGCCATTCAATTAGGCATAGTAACTAGTAAAAAGCCTTCAAATTCTCGTTGCCTTTATGATTCATGAATATTTGTAACACTAACCACGCTTGTCATGACTTCAATGCATTTTTTTAATATAATTTACGTAAAAATCTATATTACATAATATACGCCAATAACGCGTCAAAGAAGAATCCAGTACAATGCCGTAACATAGATTGCGCAAAGGCAAGGAAGGCCTAAACACAATCCTAGAGCTATATCTCCTAATGGGATCTAGGAACATATTGCAATTAATACAAACAATGTCTGCAAGAACGCAATACAGTTCCTTGTATAGGAGGGATAATTGTAGTGTGGAAACACAATTTCGGCCTGCCCTAGATTGAAATTCTTCAGTCAAATCGTACTTGTTTTATGATGATTCTTTGTTTTCCAACAGCTCCTTTGTTCGTTTATGATAAAAGTTTCTAAAATTTTAATTGAATTTAAATCATAATTGGTCTACGAGTATTAAACTGTACTAGCGAGGGCGCGAACGTAAACACTCTTGTGTCTTATGTCAGATACAAGCCACCGATGAATATTTGATTTCTATTGAACCAGAATGAAATCATCCACTCTCTGCGCATACGTAAACATTTTTTTCGTCCAGTTGCTTCCACTTAACACATACTCATGACGATCAAAAAGTGTTCGATGTCGGTAACTGGAAACTAATAGTAGTCAGTTGAAGACACAAGCAACATTAACATATTTTCTTACAATTGTACTGAGCTGCGCATACGGAGGAGTTGGATTCGGTGTCCGTCTCCTGTGTGCTACACAAGCCACGCACACTGAACGGGTGGCGCACGAGCGCGGGTCACGCAGGGGCAAGGGCTGGGTGAGCCGAACGAATTGTGGCCAGAAGTAGCGACCAGTGACTGTGGGCGATTGCCGCCACCGCACACAGCAACTACGGTTACCAGTGACCAGTAGTAGCAACGGGCGACTGTGTCCGATCACCGATACAGGACATAGCAACTACGGTTCCCTGTGATGGTGTGCCGTGTCGACAACAAAGTGTTTACGTTTGTTAAGCGCCTACCGATTGGCGTAAGGCGCGGTGATTCGTCTTAATCACAACGGTTCTGGGTTCGATTCCCGGGTTTTCGTCTAAAATGGCTTGCTCTTGGGAGTGCTGTAAATCACCTCTGGCTTTCCTGTCTGGTATCTCGTAACACAAGGTTAGTACCAAGACCGGGACAATAACTGTTACGGTCTCACCAATTATCGGTGTATTGTCTTGCGCATTTTATTTACATAAATTAATTCATTCATTCTTCGCAGTCAAAACAAATCCTTTATAGTTTCACCATGTCCGTCTATCTGTCTGTCCGCGGCTTAGCTCAGAGACTCTTAGTAGGTACTAGAAAATCGTAATATCGCAAGTATACGTATTTATCATTCCGGCAAAGTGGTAGAACAAAATCCTTAAATCTTTTTTTTCTGGGATACCTCTATTCTCTAATCGGGATGTTTTTTTCTTGCCTATTGCAGGGTGTGGGTTGTCGTTGGATAGGTCTTTTAAACATATTGTGGGTGTGCGAACACTATTTTTTTGATTCAGGGATCCGTGTGCGTAATATTAAGTGAAAAATTGGTTTGAATCCACCCCTTGCTTTCCTACTAGAGTGATATTTGGACTAAGAAAAATGAAAAAAAACCCGGCAGTAGAATAATATATAAGATAATGGGAAAACTATTATAGATAGGCTTTACAAGTTACCCAGTTAACGTGTAAAATGTACTTGGGGAAGAAAATTATTAAAACAATTTAGTATTTTAAACAACTTAAATTTTAAAACAAATTGCAGTATTACATTTTAATCTACTTTGTAGGTACTATAATTTGCTATTTCGTAATATAATTAATTTTATTTAACACTTAGGAGGCTGGCAATCATTCACCGAAGTAATAAAAACAACCTAGGTAATTTAAAGTTATAAAATCACTTATTTTATAATGGAATAATCATTTTGTGAGTATGAATGTGTGACAGATATGGATGAATAAGGTGTCAGGTTGTCATCCACTGTAATTACTAACTTACATTTATTACATCAATGCATTTAGATTACAGTTTTAAAATAAAATTATAAGCTTTTGTTAGCAATATAAACATTTTACATTTAAAGTCCATCTAAAACTAAATTATGAAGTTAATTTGTAAATCTAATAAATAAAAAATGCTGATGGTATTATAACATTTAATGTAAACTATAAAAAATCCGCTAATAAAAGCGTTCTTACGAGTTAGAAATAAATTGTGAATACAGTAGGAAGATATTTGCTCGGGAGACTTTTGGTATATAGGTGTAATATAATGGTTATAAAGGTCTCCAGACTGGAAACAGTTTTCTACTGTCTCAACATATTTTTAACTTTCATTAAAGGCGGTCGTGTTTTTTGCTTTTTTATTTTTTGAATAATTCGTCATCGAAAAGTACATTTATGTTTATAAGGTGTATATGTTTTTCTTTTCGCCTTTAAAAACCCTTTATTTTTTACCCCACATGATTTTAACTATTTAACTTACCACATTATTTTTATTTTGATATCACATAGCCTACGTCACAAGGGAGAACGTAAAGAATAATCTAACTAATCGAATCTAACTTTAATAATCTAAGGTATGAGATATATACCTCAAAAATTTATCAGGGCGTTCAGTCGTTATGGTGGAATAAATAAACTCATTCACATAATTATACAGGGTGTAACGAAAAGGTGAAATAAAACTTTAAGGGGTTATTCTACGGCTAAATTACATCAACTATTTCTATAAGAACAACATCGAAATCTCAAAAAAAAAATTGACGTTTCCATACATAATGATGCCAGCTGGTCGCGTTTTAGTATGGGAAAGTGTTTTTTTTTTTTTTGCGAATTCGATTTTTGCGAAGGAAGTTTTTTTTTTGCGATTTCGATGTTGGTCCCATAGAAAGTTGATGTAATTTAGCCGTAGAATAACCCCTTAAAGTTTTATTTCACCTTTTCGTTACACTCTGTATATTCATACACATGAACCCTTAAAACATTTACATTTCTTTTTTAGCAGTCATGTAATTATTTAAAGGAACTTCAGTATATTACACACGTAATTGTAATATCCAATTCTAATAATTCACAATAGATATATTCGTCATGGCCCTTTTTAATAAGCGCGGAATAAGTAATAAAGTACTGAGGTGGTAATTAAAACAACTTCCGCTTTATTGTTTCAGTTTAACGACTTAATTAAGCAGAAACTTTAATATGAAAAAATAACTTCCAAGTTAGCGAGCTGTAAGTGAAATAAAAAGAAAGCACAGCACACGAACTTAGGACTTCTGTTTTTATGAATGGGTCCAGCTTGGATTTTACTCCACCTAACTATAGATTTTAAATCAAAATTAACCGTTTTGGATACGAGGTAAAAAGAAAAATATGAAATTAATAACAAATTAACGACGACCTCCGTAGCCGAGAGGCGAGCATACCGGACTTGGTGTCGCTATCTCTGAGGTTCCGGGTTCGATTCCTGGTCGGTTCAATGTAGGACAATAACTTTTATATTGTCTCGGGTCTGGGTGTTGTGGTACCATCGTTGTTTCTTATTTCTGTAACACAAGTGATTTGGCTACTTACCACAGGATCAGAGCAATGTATGTGATGTTGTCCAATATTTATTATTATTATTATTATTTTCAAGTTTGACAAAATGGCAGTTCATTCATGATTAAAAAGTAGGACGTAAATGATAGGGATATTTATTAACAGTCGGAAAACTCTTTTTATGAGCCGTACGAGTTTTTTTTTCTAAAAATTCACAAAGGTCTAATGTTATTAGTACTTAGTATGAATTGACTGCGTTCTTAACATAGGATTGATAGATCTTTAAAAAGTATTACGTAGGTATGTACCCACATCTAAAATGCATTTATACGAAATTTCTTTTGTTTTCACAAATCAGAATTAAATTAGATAGAATTAGGCAATGTCTGCAGGCACGTATTTCATCTATTTAATTCTAATAAATAAACCCATTTTTACACTAATCTTTTCTTTTGTTGTTGTTGAATCAGTTTTGTTAGTCTGGATTTTAGACTTCACGGCTGGCTAGTTAAAATCTTGGTAAATCTATAGTAATACACTTAGAATTAAAAGAGCTTTTATTTTTAGGACTTATCCCACGTCAGTTTGAGACACTTTAAGCTCTGTAAAATATTTAGCAGAAGCTTAAGCGGTTCTGCACAAAATGCAACCCTTTTTATTTGGGCTACGTGATTTTTTTTCTACTAGAATGTGTTTAACTGAGTAGTATACAATTTAAGAATTTTTCAGTAAATTTACGGTTACAAATCGTGCCGTGTTTTAAAAACTAAATAGATGGCGTCCTAATTGAAAGTTGATTAGAAAATTTTACTATCTGAATTTACCTAATCAGTAGACAAACCCTTACGCTCAATACCCAATGAGTATTAAAATATTATTACGTACGAGTACTAAGAGTCAATAAACCACCTGCATTAAAACCTTTCACATCATCCCTCACTTAATTCTGACGCATTAAGGTATCCTTGGCAATAGATAAAAATGTACAATAATTGGTGCTGTCCATACTGGCCGCTTCCAGCCCTGCGTATAAAAGCTAGCTGCGCCGGAGCATGTCATCAGTCAGTCAGTGTTCAGTGCTGTGGTAATACCTTATATATACAACATGAAATTTTTGGTAAGGATCTGAATTCCGAATCTATAAGTAAAATATTATATAAAATAGTTACTAAATAATTTGGAATATTATAAATTTTTTTTTTATTTAAATATTGTTTCTTTTTATTTGGTAATTGTTTATTATATAAAAAAAAAACAATATTTTTATAAATATGAAATAAAAATTGTAGCTTTTTTAAAAAAAAAACAGTTTTTAGGGTATTATTAGATACCCTAAAAGTGTTCATGCTTTTCATATTCTAAAATAAACTAACAAGCTTAAATTAATGTCAATAATTACGATTCTGATTGTGAACAAATCTTTTCCAATAAGATCAAAGGACATTAAAACACCGCGCCCTATGCGTGAGATTGATTGCAGAAAATTATACCGTTCATTTGACCCACCGATAAATGCTAAGACAGGCAAATTGGAATAGTTCCTTTCACGTACTACTTTATAACTTAGCTTTGACATTTAGAAAAGGTCCTTTATAATAACAGTAGGCTTTTGTGATTACAGTTCACCTCATTTTTTTCTTCGTTAACTTATATGGTTGGTTTACATGGTGACTGTAGAGTGGCTGTACAATGTCAGTCCCGCGCTTCGTTACTTGTAGACACTAGGACTAGCGATTGCAAGTCAGTCCAATTGACCAGCCACCCGTTAAATTCACTTACTATGTCGATCTAACTCAGTAGGATCCACATGCGCTATCACCTTAAATGTAGATTTATCCTAAATCCTGTTTAAAACACAATTCTGTAAATGTCACGGTGAAGTTGACAGAGACTAGCTGGTGCAGCATAAAGTGAGTAATTCGTTCATGGGGAAATGTATTTGCTTTTTTAACAAATTACCACTTACATAAACTTTAAAATTACACTTTAAATCGCATGTTAAGATTATTTTAATGAAAAAGGGTTATTATACTGTTAATGACTATTTAAATGACAAAAATGTCTGGAATTAAATACTGCCCTGCTCGCACAGGCATAAATTATTTTCTTTTTCTTTTTTTTGTGGCAGCTAGTGGTGACTGAGTTTGTTCCGGCGTTTCTTCTCAGCACTTGCCAGATTATCTGTGTCTTGTCTCGAAGCGCTAGTAGGGCCCAAAAATAAGGAGAAATGTTCTGCCCCATATGGGCTAATAATGTTATTATTGACGTTCATAAGTGGCAGTTCTCTGTCCTAAACTGAATAAATGATTTTTGATTTGATTTGATGACAAAATTACCATTTACTGAGTTCAGTCGCTGCAATAATATAAACCGATTATTACTTTTAAAAAGATCTATGACTATTAGAAAAATGCAAATACATTCATAGCTTAGAAGAAAATTAACAACACTAGCACACTTATTACCTAAAACAAAAAACACCACAGTCAACAATTAAAGTGATATAAATTCTTATCTTTCCTTATAACACCCCTCCACCAATCTCCAGTGGGCCCGCGTGGTGGTGACCCAAACCACTTGAGGTGAGGTCTGTGCCCTGCATTGGGACGTATATAAGCATACTTACCTTACTATTCTTATCTGATTATCACTTCTCGTCCATAAAACACATAAAGTGTATTCTCCTTTATAATTTGCACTCAGCAGAGCATGAAATAACATAATTTTGGCTTATACAATTTTGCTATGATCTTGTAACCGTGTCATAATCTAGATAACACAGTTAATAGCTACTTGTTTGGGATTTAAGTTAATAAGCTGTTTGGATCAGACAAGTTCATTAGCTTATCAAAAATACTAGATTATTTGAATATAAAGTAAGAGTATCCAAGTACTCGTAGATATGTTTCAGACTTTGTTTCAGAGAACACAAAACTACCATGAAGCTAGTTGCTTAAATATTTCAAAACGCAGTTTTTTCTTTCTTTTAAAAATTTTAAAATGGAAAATAAAATACCCACTTGGTATATCCACATTTATCTGTTCATATAAAGTTTATTATTAGGGGAACAACCATACAATGCATAATTTAAGTAACTCAAAACCATTTAGCAATATGTTGCTTTAAAACCTACTTTGCTATTAGCCCAGCATCGTGATATCTGCTATTGCTTGACTTGTTTAACACCAAGCCGAAACAATTTAAAGACACATTAGCAAAATCTTAGTTTGACGGTTCACTAACTGCTTAGTAATAGAATCATAATTCTTTCTCTAAATAGGTACTAAACACAAATGAATAAGCTTTTTTTCTGTTACACATATGCGAAAACATGTAAATGGTGTATAGTTTTTTAAGTAGTCTAATCACATGTAAAAATATCACTGTATGTTTTCCAAATAAAAAATCGTGTTATCTGCTATTGTTGCAGTAGGATCACTCGTATAGAGGTTTTTCGATACTTTATGCATTGAGACACAAATATATACCTTAATTTCCATCCAACATAGGAAGGAACAGAAACGTTTACATATTTGCATCACAATTGTTATCGTTCCTCAATTGAATTGAGATTTCAATCTTGATTTACTATAGACAATCACGACAAAACGTTAATTGCCTGAGATTAGCTAAACAAACAGTAAGGTAAGGCTTCTTGTCTAGCCTCAAATTATCCTTTGTCTATCCATCGGAAGTATTGTGTAAGAGCATTGTCAGTATTGTCCGCCAAAGTGACACACTATGGGCAATTACTGTTGGCACATAGAAGCACCACTAGTATTACGAGCTAGGTACGTGCAATGTCACACTTAGGTCGGCAACAGTGGGAAATGTAGCAAGAATCTCTATACTGAGTATGTCTTTGAGACCAACATTGAATACTCAAATTAATTATTTAAAGTTGTGCTGTACGTTTCTCTTTTTGAATCACCTTTTTGGAATTGAAATTAGAACCACCCTTTAAATAAGTGTAAAAAATAATAATTTAGTATTATTTAGAAGGGGGTTTCGATCCATGGGACCCATCACGGTACCATAAAATACGGGAAAAAACTCTAATAGAACAACTTTTTTAAAAGGACTAACATCAGAATTTCATTCAAAAAACACTTCTCCATAAAAACTGATATTAGCTGGCTCAAAGTTTTACTGTCTGTAAACTGTTAGCGGGGAATCGATTGCTGGGAACACCCCCATGAGCGATTCCCGGCACTAGCTGTCAGCTGTCATCGGAGCGTACTTCATCCATGCGTCGTAATTGTGCTTTCGCGTGCTTTCCGTATCAATATATTTTAATAAGTTAATATACCGTTTTATTTAGAGGAGTAGGAGATGCTTTACAACATTTTTTTTTTTTTAAAGTATATATAACGACTAATACTCTTAATTGTTTCGTGCTTCGTTGCAGTAGAAGTAGTTGCGTCAAGACCTAAATTTTCATAATTACCCAAGTCAAACCCATTGTCATTTCATCTTTAATTTAAATGTATTCAATGGATGTAATTATAATTAAACATCTTCTCATGTCACGGAATACAATTGATTACATACCTACCCACAGTACCTAATTAATTAATCAGAATTGTTCAGTTACCTGTGCGTATTTCTATCAATATTTACTTAATAATTACAGTCTTCTATTGTTCGGAAAGTAAATTCATTGTTTCTGAAATTAAAAAACTTGTCTAACATGATTATTTCGAATTAAAATCTAGCTTTTGCTTGCTAAGCTTTATCGCTAAAAGTTTAAGTGCTAAAAAAGCACGTATTTGGAACTGTGTAAATTTAAGATGTTTTTTAATCCTTATTCATTTTGAAGTGGGTTTAACAAAAAATATGTCCGTATATGTAATTATATTATTACGTTAATTTAACAACCTTAATTTATATTATATAAATAATTAAGTCAGCTATTCATGACCTGCGCGAAAACGAATGTTCTGATGTTCTCGCGCATTGCAGTATTATTTATTGTAAAAACCTCCTATAGAATGAATAAGGATTTAAAACACCTTAAATTTACACAGTTCCAAATACTTGATAAAAATTTTTGTCATCAAGTTTAGCAAGCAAATGCTAAAAAAATTCAAATAAATAATTGGATTTAATACTGCACTTTCTATAAATTAAACTTAAATCACTTGGATATGGAGTAGGCTTTTTCATTTAACTACTGTTAAATAAATTAACTGACTTAAATACTACAATATTTTGCAAAATTATTTAGTAAAATAAGGCTACCAACTAATACCTACTTAGGAAGAACTAGCCTCACCTGAGATCACTTTATAGACTCATGCAGTTTTGTCAGTAACAAGAAAACTTACTTACCTATTTATCTTTTTTGTACTACAGATCGTAGCTGCCCTTGCCATCGCCGCCGTGTGCGCAGATGAGGCCAAGAAGACCGAGAAGCGTGGCCTAGCCGGCCTCGGCTATGGCGGCCTTGGCTACGGAGGCCATGGCGTCGGCTACGACGGATACGGCTACGGTGGCCTCGGATACGCGGGCGGCCTCGGCTACGGCGGTGGTCTCGGCTATGGTGGATATGGTAAGTCATGTACAAATTCTATTTGTTACAAACGTACCTACTGAAAGTATCTAAGAACTATGATCTCATACAGTTTTGTCACGCTCTTCTCTCACGCCAGACGAGATGTATTGCGTTACTCAACTTAACTAAAACTTAATTTCCTCAACCCAATAGCTATCTGGAAGTGATTGCTTTCAGTGATAAGACCGCCACATTGTACCTTTATATTGTGTCTCGTTTGTAAAAAAAATCTTATTAAATATCTTTCAATAAAGTGATTATCTATCTATCACTTACCATTTTTGTCGAGGCAAAACGCCCAATGAAAACGAAAGGCATAAGAACATTTTTTTTTTTTTTAAATTTTTATCTAATTAGTAAAATTCAAAACAAAGTCCAAAACATTGTCCAAGTAATTTTTCCATATACATATTTCTTAGCCTTCGAACCGCTAATACAGTGATGAGGCTGTTTCTTAGTTAAATACCGCTCTGTTACACACTTTTGAAACTATAGTAAAAAAATCACTTGTTATAACAAGAACAAAGCCTTCAAACTTTAAACCTCCGTAGCCGAGAGGCGAGCATATTGGACTTGGTGTCGCTATCTCTGAGGTTCCGGGTTCGATTCCCGGTCGGTCAATGTAGCAAAATAACTTTTCTATATTGTCTCGGGGCTGGGTGTTGTGGTACCGTCGTTGTTTCTGATTTCTGTAACACAAGTGCTTAAGCTACTTATCATAGGATCAGAGCAATGTATGTGATGCTGTCCTATATTTATATTATTTATTTATTTCTATTAAAGCACAAGATAAATTTCTTACTAAAATGAATTTTGTAAAATACAAGAGTCGTAGCATGTTTCGTATAACAACGTTACCACGGTGCAACATAAAGTGCTACCTTAACCCGATTTATTACAGGCTTCAAACTTTCTTCTTGGCCTTTTTCTTACAAAATTCCTACATTTTAAAGGCTGAAACCTACTACCCTAGTTTGAAGTTAAATTTTAAGTGACTCGCAAATAAAACTTCAATTTGCTGCAATTCAATTTGGGAACTAAATTCCTTATGTAGATATTTCCAGGAACTTGAGTTTGATTCGGTCCAACTTAAAATTGACCGAAAGCTCTTAGTAAGCGTACCGGTATTCTCTCAGCATTCCGAGTAATTCGTATTCAAAGGGCTTTATGTTGAATTTCTTGAATTTTAATAGTTTGCAAATAATATTCAGGGAGCATTTGGGTTCTCTAAACTTTGTGAAATCAAAGTAAATTGTTACAGATTAAAATTAGCAAGGAAGGAATGTTGTTGTTTTTGTGCCAAATTTCGCACCACCAGTAACTCATTTAAAATAAAATCTTAAATACTAAAAAGTCCACAGTCCAATAGCTATCAAAATCGGTCCAACTGGCTCCAAAACTTACATTCCAATCAGACAAGCTATTTCAATTTTGTCCCCCCACTTTATCATGAATCACCGGAACAAAACAGAGGAACTGTAACAGCCCGGATCTTAAGCAATTAAAGTTCGAACTAACGTATAAATTTTTAACTCTCAGATCCCAAAGCGTACAAGGGATAGGATAAACTAACATTAGTGGTGCAATAAAATAGCGGTTAAGTGCACTGAGAGCAGAGCAAATCGTTCCAAGAGATTAATACCGGAGCAAAATGAAATGGTCGTTTCCAGTGCTCATTATCTCTTGCGAACTATCCCGATCTTAGCGGACAACGTTTCATTCCACTTTAATCGCTATTTCGAAACAATAAGGGTGAATAGTGAACGTGATTAAGAAATAAAGGGATTCATTAGTTTACTATTAAACAGATTGTGTGTCATTCATGTACGTATATTGTTTGACAGATATCATAATAGATCTGAATAATTTATGTGACCGGTTTTTATAGGATATGTTTATTGGATAAGATACTACTCTTGGAAAGAGTTTTCAGACTTAAAACGACGTCACTATTTAGCTGGACAATATAATTTAAATTTCGTTCTGTATTTTTGATTAATTTTTTAGTGTAGATACTTGATTACTAAATAATTTTAATTAGAATTATGTAATTTAACTTGAATCCTATATTAGAATTCATTCCAATCTTATGTAATCCTGATTTAGGACCTGTATGCAAATTATTAACTGCACAGAGTCTTTAACCTTAATTTTGTAATTTAATGCTCATACTAGGAATCTAAAATCATAATGATAAAATTACTATAAGTCAGGGAGATGATTGAAGAGCTCGCAGTCAGTTATATGATTGAACGACAAGTTTGCCTACATAATGATTACCATCCAGTCCCTACTGACCGTCAGCGATACAATGTCACAAGGTGTAATGACATGACGTGGGAACAGCGAGATCCTTGGCATACAACACGGATAATTACACTGCAGTGACACACTACTGAACGTTAGCTAATTTGAATTTGATGTATTGTTTGTTTATTACTTACTCTGACCGCGGTTTTGGATACGCCTCACTTAGCCCTTAAAAATACAAAGACAGTAAGAAAAATAACTTTTGTCATGTTTTAACGTTTGGAGTTATTTATCTTTGCTAGTCTAATACATTAACAAAATTATGTTTATAAAAGTGATTGTAAGAATTTAAAGTTTTAAAATCATTTAAACATTATAACAATACCAAAAATCGATTCGTCAATTAACTGCTTATCTAAGTATTTTTTGTCCAAATTACATAACCTTACAAAGTAACTATTGCACGGCAATGGTCACGCGAACAAATAACAATCTGTTAAAAGTTTTTCCGGTTAAAATTTTATTGACCTTCACATTGACTATTCGATTAATACAAATTCGGCACGCTTTGTTCTGCCTTCTTCGAGACTTTTTCACTTTACCAATTTCGTCCCTCTGAATTTAGACGATTGAATCCATTGTTATATTTTTTCTCAACTTTGAAATTTCATTGTAATTGTTTTAGACCAAATCGAATGACGTGTTGTCCGAAATCGGGAGTATGTTTTTATTGCTTCAAATTCAATAAATATTATGAGTGCACACGTAGTTTCGATAATATAGTATAAATATGTAGGTACATAACTTATATAAGTAGGTACATATCCAAAATCAGAGATCCAATGTATTGTCACGGGTCTGGGTGTTGTGGTAGATACCGTAATTGTTTCTGATTTCTGTTACACAACTGTTTTGGCTACTTACCTCAGAGCAATATATGTGATAATCCAATATTTATTTTATTTATTTATTTTATGTATGCCTACCCATGGGTAAGATTACAATCAACAGCAAGTCCAACCAATAAAAAAATACTGCTTGTCATATCACTAAGTATCACACTTTTTTTAGCTGCTGCTCCAGTCGTCAGCAAGGTGGCGTACACCACCAGCCACGGCCTTGGCGGCTACGGTGGATACGGATACAACGGTCTCGGATATTCCGGCCTTGGCGGTTACTCCGGCCTCGGTTAGTATCCGAACGTGGGAATCACACCACGTGAGAAAAACCCTTCAACAAACAACGTTACACATTCTACCTATTTAATCACATGAGAACTCTATCAATTGGTCATACAAAGTCTATTGTTTTTAGTCAGTTGACATTGTTTGCCCGAAATCCAATTTTAACTGTTCAACTTATTTACGTATTGCTACGGCCTATCGTCGGAGCTAAATTGGACAGGTACCAAGGACCGAATTCGATTACGTTGCGTATCCGTAATTAGAATTTGATCCGATATCTCCAATTGTTTTCGGGCCAAACGATATCACCTGACCGTTGTAACACGTGATCTGCTTTTTAATCCTATCGTGGTCGAAGTTTTATCCGTCATTTCTAATAGTCCAGTACCTAAATAAATAATACGTAACCAGCATGCTAAAACTTTACATAACTTTTAATCAACATATGCGCAATAACTTGTAAATTGAATTGTTAGATAGTGTTGGTGTATTTTATATAAATACATTATTTGTTTATCTAAACAAAATTTATATCATAACATACCCTTTTTATAATATGGATTATTCTAACCGATAGCAGCAGGTCTTGGACGTCCTCAGTGTCAAAATAGAATCACTGGACTATGCAACCTAATCATAAGCCTCACCGCGTCTCTTGATGAGGTTCTATGTTTGAGGTTCTGCCTGTCCATCGATTTAACTTGGTAGGACGGTTCAGTTTTTATCTTAGGGATTTTAACTTTTTTTAACAGGCTACGGTGGACACGGATACTACGGCGGCAACCACGGCTACTACGGAGCCCCTGCCACCAGCTACGCCAACCAGGTTGCCTACGCCGGCTACGGCGGCTACGGCCATGGGCTCGGAGGATACGGCGGACTCGGTTACTACGGACATCACTAAGCCTTCTTAGCACCTTGCGATCAAACAAACTTTTATTCTTACAACTAATTCTAATACTCATAACAAATAAAATATACTGCCAAGTAATTTATTTACTAAAAAACTGTACAATCTTTAGCTAGCCAGTTTTCAATGGGCTGAAATTCTGCAAAATATCTTAAGATCTACACGGCTGGCCAAAGATAGTCTTATTAAATCGACCAATATTTTTATACAACGAATTAAATCATGCTTTGTAAATATACGAAATAAATAAAAATGAAAAGTTCTATTCAGTTGTTTCCTTAAAATGATATACAATCCATGATTTAATTTTAATCCTCTATCGCAAAACACTTCATCTAAAAACCCAATTATCTTATATGAATACTCTCATGAGCCACGAGTTTCAAAAGATAATTAACTTTGGATTACTAGCACACACAGGTGACACGTTAACAATCAATTTTCATAACAAGATTGAAAATAACTATCAGTTGCGTTATAGTTTACATAGATTTTACCTACGACCTTTTAAAGTTTTCTGAGAATAAAATCAAACCTATCTCAGCTTTATCCCAACTTCTAAAAAAATTAAACATGACTGACAGTACTTTATCTTGAATACCTATACTGCTAAATAAAACAGACCTATCATGCTAATATTACCTTTTACCACCCTGTGGGGTATTCAGAAAGCAGGTCATCCCCTTCTTACCCTCGCAACAGTGTCTGAAAACTTCGTACGTGGGGTTTATTTATCAGATTTAATACAAAATAGCCTGTCGATCACACTGTCAGTAAGAAATTACATCAAGCCATATTCAGCTCGACTGTATCTCACTCGGGCCGGGTGTATGGCAAACGGTGGATTAGCATAAATGAATTATTGACACCATGCAAAATAAGCGGGTCTCTAAGAAAAAATGTATTATTCAGAAAGGTAAGCCGCGAGTTGCGGATAAAAAGCGGGATAAATGGTGTGTGGAGTGGTACACTAAAGAGAGTTTGAACCCGCTTCCGAAGTTTCGAGACTACTGATATTTCACAACTTTACCGATGTTGAACCCGATATTCTTCAAGTGGGACTATACCGCCTTACCGAGTACACTCGTACGAGTGTTTTCAAGTATATCTTTGATG
Organism: Anania hortulata; assembly: GCA_963576865.1. Classification (NCBI taxonomy): domain Eukaryota; kingdom Metazoa; phylum Arthropoda; class Insecta; order Lepidoptera; family Crambidae; genus Anania; species Anania hortulata. Next base: position 10,183,128 of record OY756400.1, read on the forward strand.
TGAAATTGCGGGTAAAATTGCAGACTGCACTCTTTTATCTTGCAAGGAGTAGCGTATGGCAATTTTATAAAGTTAGCAGAGTTCTTAACCGCAACGTAGCTCAGTAATAATTGTGTATTCTACATCTGATGCACGTAGCAAGAAGTTACAAAGTTTTAATGAGAGCTACACTACAAACAGTTTTTTTTTATATCTGTGCTCCTTCACGACTCAATTCAGTATTAATAGCTTTTAGTTTGTACTAGCTGTCCCGGCGAATTTCGTACCGCCTGCGCCTTTTTTTGTGAATTTTCCGATGTTTTTATAGTTATTCTGCTATTCGGTCGGGGCGAATACAAATCCAACAAACCAAAAATCGGTTCAGTCGTTCTCGACTTATAAATGGTGTAACTAACTCGACTTTTTTTTATTTAAATAGATTTCCGCTGAATTACGCAGTAATGTACAGCATTGCAATTAAAATATTGTAAGGGGAAAACCTTTAGTGCAATTTTTTCCAAAATGTTTGTACACATCTCGTACTTTTCAAGTTAATTAATATACCGCTTACTTTTCAATGTTTTCGTCAAATATCTCTGAAAATAATGGTCTATAAATAAAATAATTGTGACATAGGTAGGGACCATAATATTATGTTACAATTATTTTTATTTGTTTGTCTGTCTATAATGTATATGTAATTTATGTGTAGATAAAGTGTTAGCTTTTTATTTATAAGATTATCAGTTAATAACCATTTCAACAGCTCCCCTGAAGGTATAAATTATTGGAAATATAAATATGAGCCAAAAAACACATCAATCTGATATGGTATCAAATTAACTGAATTTACATCCTAATTTTACAAGGTAGAAAATGAATTTTGCTAGGAACGTCTCCCAGCACTAATCGTCGAGTCGAATTTAGAAAAAAACATTTTGCGAATTTACTCGAACCGGGAATTGAACCCAGTACCGGTTACGTTGAAAGTGCATCACCGAGCCCCTAAGCCAATCAGATCGTTATAAGAAATAGCCCAAAGATGCAATTGCTATTGACCATATAATTCTGCAGTGGATATTAAGGCTGCTTTTACATATTTAGATACGTTATTTAAATATAAAAATATATACTTTTTCAAAACATTTTAGAGAAAGAGTGCTTTTTTTTAATTTAAAAGTATCTTCGAAAAACCGTGAACACATGCAAAAATTTTCTATTTTCTTTATACTTTTTATTATCAGAGATGTTTTTATTCCATGATGAAATTATGATAACAATAAAGTAAATGTAATAATCAAGGCACATTAATTAATGAATTTACAAAAAAATATTATTTAATTTCTTATACCTAACTAAGATTCCGTGAAAAACAATTAGGATTTAATTTCAACTAAATTAGCAATTATACATTTTTAAACCACATTTTTTATATGGCAATATAATAAGCTTCTATTCTACGGTGTCCTTTTTAAGCAGCTTGTTCTTATAAGATGGTCAATCATATATTTTCCTCTACGGTTCTCGATATTAAAATTTGAAAATAAATTGTCGTAATGAATGTATCTTTTACCGAACGAAGGGTTCTTTCCTGTCTTGATTATTATTACGAATTCAAAGTCCAACATAAACTGCCTGGCAGACTATCTATGTAGGTACCCCATACAATTTTGAGTACTGAGACGTCAGCGTAAGCAGTTCATCCCTTTGTTTGCATTCCACTTCTGGTTTATTAGCAGAGTACACAAATCACTATGAGCAAACTGGATCCCTTTGATGTCGAGGGCTAATTATGATAATGTAATTGATCAAGCATTATGATTAACATCATAATTCACGGTTGACTAAGCGCATTAATTAAAGCACTTCCAGACCTCCTCAATTAATTGACACGATGACTTATTCTTTAGTATACTTATATATTTTTTGCATTTCCTGTAAGCATCACTTTAAGGCACTTTATTCGTAGATACTCTACGTCTAAAACTCATTGTTTTATCAACCACCAAAAAAATATTAAAACGCTGATGTAAAAGAAACAAACGCTTCAGAGATTAACATCGCTGGAATAACAAGGGAGAGGTTATACAGAACACAGAGTTACTACACCGGCAGCTTGGCATACACGCTAGCGATTTGATAACGCCTGAATAAAAATAACAGGCAAAAACACGCGACTGCTCTTACCATTCTCACAGGCGCTTATAAAACTCGTATGAGATTTTTTAATTAAACATGTGTATGCAGTTCTAACGTGCAGTGAATTGAATTTCAGCGGCAAATTGCTTTTTCTAACGGTAAAAAGCTATGTTTCCCTTCAGCACGGTGTTACTGAAGGAGTTTTTCAGTGAATTTTCTAGTCGTTTAGAGCGCTTTTGAAAAAAGTTCTTTGATCGTGTTGATCGTCACACCGTAAACCACAAACACGGTATTCGGTAGTAAGGTGTAGGTACTGTGAAGCAACAGGTAGTATGTAGGTTGCACATAGTTTTATGCGTGTGTTAACGTCAAATTTCTTGCACCAGTAGGTAATCGGCAAAGAAAGAGTTTTTGAAATGCAACTATTTAAATTTATAAGGTGTGAAATGAAGAAGCTACATTAAAATCATTGTTATTTTTATTTCATTTATGAGCATAAATAAAATTCAATACGCTAGAGACGGGATCATTATATTCGAGTCGCAAAAACATGTCATTAGAGACAATACATTCATGTTAGCATAACGACCGACAATTTATGTTAGTCGCAAAGACAACTCGCAAAAAGTATCGTGTTCGCTAAGAAAAGCTACATGGAAAATGACTGCTATACATCAGTTTTACATCCCATTAACATTCGAAACACGCAACCTTTTAAATCCTTGTGAAATTTAATCCTATATATTTGAAAGGTGTTCCCAGACGCCTTCTGAGTAAAAAACTGAATTTATTTTTTGCTTTATACAAGTTTTTATTTGTAAGGAGATTTTTAAATTTCACTTTTATTTTAAAATTTCAAGAAGTTCCCTAAACCATATTATAAGGTAAAACACACTTGAAACATTTGAAATACATGGCGCTTTAAATACCTACTACCTTACTCAAACATGCTGTTATTATATTTAAACTTGATATAATTATAAACAGTAAAATACAAATAAATATACAACTGAAAACTAATAATAAAGGAACTAAATAGTATTTACAAAATGTACATACAAATTAAAATAAAGGCCCATGTATCACCCATTCCCACAAAAAAGACAAAGGTGCCTAGAAGGCTGGCTGTATTTATCTATGTAACTGAAATGTAGCCCCAAACTAATATTATGTTCAGCTAACCGTTTTTGAATTTGCTCATTAAAAATGTTTTTGCTTAAGTAATTATTCTCCTTTATTAGACTCTCGATGTTTTCAAAGCTTTTGTCGCGAAATTACCCTTCCAGTGCCGAGCTCATTCAGCTAATTTAAAATAACGAATGGCATTGAAGTGCATCTAAATTGTGCTCAGGTGTTGCCAGACACTCCTTAAAAAATGCACTCGCACCGAAACATTTTTAATTAAAATTTCACATGTCATTCCGTTGCGAGCCCAGCTAAAAGGGTTCATAAAGGAAAGGGTTGATAAATTACTACCCGACCGCTTTATTTAGTTACTAGTAAAATATAAGGGCTGTGAGGTCGACATCTTACCACCCTCCTATATTAAAGGCTTCCTGTTACGTTTATTGCACCCATGACACGTAAACACCTTGGTGCTTGACGCGGAAGATTTAGGCTACTTCCCATCCATGGCATCTAATCCCATATTTTTTGTTGTTTGTTTAAACTTGTTTACATTTAGGTACGGGTTTGCTGTTTCTAACATTTCGTTGTGACTTATGATTTGCTAATCGTAGTTTTAATACGCTCCTTAGGGAAGCAAATATGAATTGTTAGTTACTGGCGAATATGTTTCTAATAGAGCATGTCTAGTAGATTTAATAGAGTCAAACATTTTTCTGTTTCCAATAACTGGTTAAGGGGGATCGTTAACCTAACCCCGCGAAATTAGATTTATCTTACGTTTTTTTACATTTGTAAAGCTAGATAAGCTATTTAGCTTGTCTGGTTTACATTGTATACTGATCAAAATGTAATTTGCGTCTGTAGTAATGACTTTTTCTCTAAAATTACTTAAACATAAAACCTAATTGAGTCATATTCGGTCGATAATATTATGTTTAAAATAATCAGTCCTTATGATACCTATTCATAAGTATACACCGTAAACTAGTACCACAATTTGAAGAAAAAAGTATTTCGAATAATTCGGGCTGCCTTGAACGACAAACTCTGAGACTGGTAGGTACTCGAACTCTCGAATTCCTTAAATTCGAACCAAAATTGCGTCAACTAGCCAATTCATTCCATATAATTTTATTCGCGTTGATATTCTAATTCGGTAGTGAATCAATAAAAATATTTGTAATAATACCTTATCCGAAGTGAACGTATTTTACCAGTTGAAATATCAAATTAAGAAATCCACGATTACACAGACTTTCAAATAACTGTCGTTTTCGTAAATGTTAGAAGGTTATAACTAAAATTTTTGAATGAGACCAAAATTAAGTAAGGTATCCCTCCGATAATAAAAATGACCGACATAACCTATACATTTAATTAGGTAGCCCATAATTGAAATGGAAATGGGTTGGCCACGTCTGCCGCAGAACAGATAGCTCATGGCATCATGGATAGATGATCTAATAAAGGACGCAGGTGGCTCGTCGGACTGATAACCTGGTAAAGACTGCTGCATGAGGAGAGTAAGTGATCAATATCACGCGTTGGAGAAGTTCTACAATTAACAATGGACGAAAAAAGTCAGTTAAAATGATTATGACTATTTACGTACGTTTAAAAGCTTCCTGTTTATAAAACAGACTGCGTAACTATTCCCAAATGGAGTAAGTTTGAAAGAGTATTTCGAAATTACAACCTAAAAGTGCCCCGGGGGCCCATTTGCAGAAACAAACAATACGAATGTAAATTACGGAGCATCTCAATTTAATAATACATCACAGTCGCTCAGGGAATTTGTTACAGAGAGGAGCAACCGGCAACTCGTGTTGCCCTCCAATTTACGGCGTATAAAATATTGGCGTGTTTTATTATCGAAACAGTTTCCTCGGTAATGCGACTACGCGAGCGTGAGGCGCGGAAAAGCACTCGAGAATGAATTTGCGGCCACTAAACCCGCGATGTGCTATCGGGTTTAACACGTTTGCTGACACTACCAAGAACATGAGTTTCCAATTTTACTCTGTGCTAGTCTTTGATGTGATTTGAAATGCTGTAAATTTGAATTTTTTGACATATTACCTTCCTCTTTATGAAACTGCGTAGCCCGACAAATAGTATCTATGGGATGGATAGCCTTTAGGTAGACGTTGTCAATTCTACAGGGATGCATGGCCTTTATAGGATACTCTTTGTAACAAACAAAGTTGCCTGTAAAAGATTGCTCTTGGGGATAAGCCCGCCCTATTGTACATTCTTTGTCTTGTTTATGTAATCCTTTGTTTTGTGCAATAAAGTATATACATATCTGTAAAACTACTTAGAAATGGGAGCTATTACATTACATAATTAAATATGAATATTCTTTAGGCAACACACGATATGTATCGAAGTAAGGAATTAAGATCCTTGTATTACGAGGTACCAGACAATGTATTTTGCCAGGGGCGTCTCCCAGCACATCCACTCTCGAGCCAATTTAAAAAATATTGTTTTCTGAATTGATCCGAACCGGAAATCGAACCCAGAACTCTTTGTATTTGGTAAATTACCGCACCACTAGACCAACAAACCACACAAAAATTCACAAATAAACTTTAGCTTTAACACAGATATAGCTGGTTTAGTAGCCAATGACATGCAACAGCTAAGATGCGGCGGCATACACCAGAAGACGCTTTTCTATATTACCGTAGTGCAACGTAGCTTGACAGCTTTTTTAGCTACTCCCCTCTTCTAATATACAGAACTTAAACGAAACACGAAACGCTGTGAAAGAAAAACTACTTGGCATTTTTACATTGAACTGATATCAAATATGTTGTTAATAATGATGTTATGAAATCTAGGAAGGTAGCAGAGTGGAAACGGATAGTACAAATTAAACCAAACACAATGGTATCCATAAGCATTAATCAATTAAATCAAGGTACTGTAGAGTAAGCATCATTTAAACGTCCCGCCGCAGGGCAAAATAAGATAAGATAAAATATATTTCTGCATAAAAACATTGCATAATATTATAAACATAAAGCGTAAGTAGTTCCGTTAAGTCTAATACATACCTATTTATGAAACTATGAAAAGTGGATTGCTTGTATCGTAGTTAAAGTTTAGTCAACACTTAATCATTTACTTACACAAAATCTTTTTTTTTTTAATTAGCCATTTCTATCCCACTGCTGGGCAAAGACCTTCCCTAAACCTCCTCCTCCTCCTCCACTTATCCCTGTCGGTGGTTAGGGCTTGCCAATCTTGGAGAAAATTGTCTAAGTCATCGCGCCATCGCTTTCGAGGTCTACCTCTCGAACGATGTCCGTCAGTAGGCAGCCAGTGCCTGACGACTTTTGTCCACCTTTTAGAATCCATCCTATGGACATCAATTACTGACAATTTTTTTTTTCTTTCTGCCTAACATGAAATTAGACCTAATTATGTAATAACTAAAAATACTCATTTCAACCACATTAAATCTGTGGGCGCCCTTGACGTGGCTGCAGTTCCTACTTAGATGAACGGCGTGATTGGAGAGGTACGGAATGAATGAATGAATGAATGAGTTTATTTTTATTTCAAGAAAGTTATTACATAATTTTGATTAATAGCATCTTAAGGCGCCGGGTAAGGAGAATACACGTAAAAGAGGTGTTTTTGAACAAGTTTTCTGGCGAAAATACTGGATAAAGGATGTGGAAATTAATATATCATGTAACTTATATGTTGAAGTTTTTCCTGTTGTATCTAAATACTAGTTGTTATTTCTTATAAACACTAAAAATATTCCAATACCAAATCAAAGCAAATATCACGAGCTTGTACACATTAATATTTTAAACGACGTTTTTGTTTAGCTTCAAAGTTCGTTTACTTATTTGTAACATTCGTGCCTTTAGCGTAAACTTTTTTTTTCAAATAGTCAACAAATTAAGAATTATAAGGATTTTTAATGGATTTTACTCTTAGCGCCTACTTTTCCATGGGCAGATATTTTTCTCGCAATGATAATCTATTTGCACAGAAGCGCAACGGATGGATGTTTAGTCTGCGAGAAGCATTTGTATTATCTTAGGCACGTAATAGAAGTCGCATTAGTCGACGCATAATGCTCAAGGTCACTTGCCTTACCCGGCGCCTTAAAGCCTATGTTAGGTTAAACACTATTAACAAAATCAATTAAAGCATTCAATTTTAGGCGCGCTCAATAACAATAGGATACACGTTCTATCCTATTGTTATTGAGCGCGCGCGCACAGCGATAACGACACCCTGCATTAATATGAACCTATCTCACACAGTCCGGTGGCCGGTTATCTTGGGCATTGGTGTGCGTATGTACGAAAAAGAAGAAGGTCTCTTTAATCTTCTTTAGCTATATAACTTTAAGTATTAGATATTACGGGTATGTGCTTTATCTAGAGTGACCACTTTACAAATGTAATTTTGGCTCAACCGATAACAATGTCGTGAATATTAAGTACTACTGCCACAGCTGAGACCTTCATACGAGCAGTGCTGACAGAGTAATCTGGAGCAAAGCTAATTTACCGGCCTGCATCCCTTGTTATTTATTACGTCCACTATTGCATTTCGCGGAAGCAAACAAGTCATAAGCGGTAACAGTCTTATTTTATCCTTAGAATAAATAAAAACATAATTTTGACATATTTTTTTAAGTCTCTGGACTGGAGTGATCATAGTTATGATTATATTTTCTTAAATAACTATGAAAGCTTTCATGAAAATTATAAAGTACTGTTACTTACTAAACTAAATAAGATGCACTTTTAGTCAGTCAAATATGCTTAATAAACATTAACGTATTTATAACTTCGACTCTGTGTCGGTTACAATTAAATGGTAATAAAATATCACATTGCTATCAATTAGGTTAAAAAAATATTAATAATTATAAATAAAATTTAAATGCCGATTTTACTAAAACCTATCTAAACGCTATTTAATAAAACTATTACTTTAAATATATAGTACCCATAGCCACACAGTGATCTTGTCCGTCACCTCCGGCCACGTCTCGGTTAACAGAGAGAGATAAAGGTACATCACGAACCTGGTAAGTATATCTTTCCACATGAAGATGAGGTAGATCCCACATAACGACTCTTAAGTACAGCGATTAAATAATGCGGTTTTATATGAAAACAGACAGCTGGCCGGATAGTGCGTTTTGTTACAAAACGCACTTTTGTAGGTAACAAACACAAAACGCACTATACATAAATCCGACTACATAATGTACGAGTACAGATGATTTTTTTAGTCATCCTTGGTAAGATCATTCCCAAGATTTAGAATTTTATGTCAAATTAATGTAAGGTTTAATAACGTTTGTCTAGGTGCACCGTTTGTTGGAATATTTCACCCCGCTACATTCAGCCTCTTAGGTCACATCTAAACTTTTACCTGGCGAACCACTTACCGTAGCATGAAGGTAGCGTAATATACGCCTTGTCATAAAGCCAAGAGGTCCAATTTTGGTAATTAAGTGTGCATTTCATTACTACCCCCAGGATATATTGCATGAATTTTGCAAGATTTACTTTTGGCTCTTAATTAATGTTTCCATAAGTGTAATTAAAAATTGTTAATCGACAATAAGCTTGTTTATGTACTTGTACGTACTATGAGTAAACTTTACAATGTTTTGTTCTTGCTGGTCTGTCTCAAAACATTAAATAGTTTCCTGAAACAGGACAGAATTATTTTAAGTGATTAACCATGACCATGAAAACGCTGTTTAACAAGGTTACACAGCGTGCTATGCTCGGTGTTTCTTTGCGAGATCGAATCAGAAATGAGGAGATCAGCAAACAAACAAAAGTTGCTGATATAGCGCAACGGTTTGCCAGATATCTGAAATATATTTTACATAGAGGATAATCTATATTACATTGCACGTCTATAAATTTTCGTTCAAGTTTAAACAAAACACTTGGAAATAATTAGTTTGCACGGGCTGAGAAAAAGGCGATGCTAACGTGAACTGTAAAATTAGTTTCACCCTGGACAGAGTAGGAAAAAGGCGAAATAGCTTTAACACCCGCCGTGTAACAATTAATTAGAATGTAACATAGATTACTTTGACTATAGATTCCACGTAAATTCGAATGAACAGTGTTAGCTACCTACAGTTAGCAACTGCTATAAAAAAAACTCAATGATTTTGTACTCTTTTGTAATTGTGCCAAATATGCTTTTATTCATTCATTCCTAATATAGACGACCGTTTGGTTCAATGGTTCGCGCTCCGGACGTGTAGCCAGTGGTCGCGTGTTCGAATCCACCGAGGAGCAAATGTTTGTGTGATGAGCATTAGCATTTGTACCTAAATTGTAAATGTTTATTTTATTTGTGTCTGTGTGTGTATTTATGTATGTTTATTCGTTATCTAGCCGCCATAGTAAAAGCTTTGTTTAGTTTGGGGCTAGAATATTGGTGTGATTGTGGAAACAATTTATATTATTATTATTATTTAGCTAAAAAATTTGCTAAGGAAATCTACTCCAAATCGCAATTCGCGCAAAAATGGTGCGACGTTTACGAAGTCTAATTTCGGACAGGAGATGGAGCCTTTCTTGCTCTATCTACGGTTTTCGTTTGGAACGCTCTTAACGGGACACCCTGTAGATACCTACACGTATGATTACATAAATATATAATAGAATACCTACTCTATTAATATGAAACGAATCTCGTGCCTAAAATGTAGGAAAAGTTGAGAAAAATAGACAGAAGAAAACTACAGCACAAGGAAGTAGGTTTAAAACCTGGTTTTGAAACTTCAGATTGCCGAATTAATAACGGCAGAGAGTTCCATAGGCAAAGGTAAGTTCCATAGGTAAGTCAATGCTATTAGCATTATAAGTAACTATTATAAGAACTATTATAAGTCAATGCTATTAGCATTGAATTATAAGCTGTAATTGTTAACACCTTGAAGGGACCGACTGTGCTCTACACCTCTATTCATATTTTATATTAATATAAAACTAAAACCTTCAAACTCGATATGTCTACCAGCACTATAAAAAAATGACTTGGAAAACGGACAGACGGATAAACAACCAAAGAGTCAATAAGGGTAGCATTTATTACAAGGAACTGTAAAGATAGTAAAAAAATTTGGACAAAGTCTATAAAAGAGTATCTAAGCAATAAGATAAAGTCAGGTTGACAGTTGCATAATGTAGCATTTTATTTGCATAGATGTGATAATTTTTCATAGGCCATTTTATTTTTTATATATAAATGCGGTATCTCCTTTTCTAGTTGTCTGTGGACTGAGAGCAATTAAAGCTTAGCTGAATCGCTATATTTTTACGTTCCACATTTTTCCTTAGAGACAACCGAGTTTTCGTTTGCTTAATTTATGTAAATATAAACTGAGGAAGCTTGTAAAAGTTTACGCTATCTGAAAGAGACGCAAAAGAAGGAATTGGTTTAAATGAGATTAAACTACAGTTCATCAAGGCAACTTTTGTAGATAAAAATAAATTACTCTGGAGTAAAACAAAAATAGTTGAAAAGAACTTGACTGCAAGGGCACTCTTTTACGGGTAACTACATAATTTTTTTTTAATAAGATCATTAATATCAAAATATACTCAATTTACTTCTATATGTATATATATGGTAGATAGGTAATCCATGGTTTAAAATAATATAAAACCTTAATCCTAGTTCCAGCAAAAGTCGTTATTACATTTGGTGCTCTTGCCATGAGAGCTGAGACAGATAAATCCGTAAATAGATTCCAATAAATCCAGGGGTTACACACTCACACGCTGGGATGCGAACTCATGACTTACGGGTATGAAACAAGACGCTGTCCACTGATCTACCACCGGTCTAAACTGACTAATCACTAAATAATAGTAAGTATCATTAAATCCACTGAAAACCAAAATCATTCGTGCAACTTATGCAGCGACGGCAGGACCTACCAGATATTAGCCCTATTAAAAGCTTAATATTGGTACGTATAGAATGTGAAAATACTGATAAGCAGTACTTTGATAAGCCTTTCAATTGAATTGTCACACAAGCACCAAACTAGTTGCACCACAAATCTAATTGGAAGCGGGTTCAGAAAGGTCTCCTGGCCGGTAAGATCTCAATTTAGGCCCGAGTGGCATTTCGCAACGACACGGTTAACATACAAAAGCACGCATGTGAGCACATGCCTGCCACGCCTTGTAGGAAATGGCCTATGTGGTACGTGCAAAAGGGGGACCAAAAACCGCTTTATTTTGCAGGACCGCAAAGTACTTTTGCGAGTAAATATTAGCAGGTAATTTTGCCAGTATACGACGTGTATCACTAATAGGCAAAACCTCTTATGGGGTGACTCTGGTGGTCAAATTACTTTTTCTATGGGACCAACATCGATAAAAATTAAGTCCCATGCTGACTTTTTGGTCACGTGATATCAATTGTGTAGGGAATAAGTTTATTTTTTTGTCTTTAGTCTTGTTTTGTTTTTTCTGCATAGAGTTTATCGTATAAACATGATTTCTTAGGTACTGTTTAGAATTGGCTTGTTACATTGCTACAGTGCTTCGTTACCACCAAATAGATTATATTACTACGTAAGTCGTATTGGTAGATATAACATAGAGGTTTTACATTTAAAAACATTTACACGATGTATCAATATTTAACCCTTTTCATGCCAAAAAACATCCTTATTGTTTTCCATTGTTTTTCCGGTCTACCGGTAAGTGGAACGCGAAGGGTTTAATGCAAATCTCTAACATAAAATAGTTTTCATATTAATTCATGTCGGTGATTCGCTGGATCTTATGTGCATTTATAACGAAATTCTTTAAAATAATATTAGTTTTCACATAATTTAATATTCATGGTCACCAGAGTAAGCTGTATTTAAGCACGCATGCAAAACCGAACTGGACTTTATATAACTGACTAGACAGGGCTAAGGACTCTACATATAAATGCATTTATAAGTCAGAGGCCTAATCTTCTGATGCATGATTGTCACTTACATCAAGCACTAAAGAGTATTTTTTAAACAGCCGATTTAATGATTCGATACATTTTTATCGAAATTAAAATTTACAAAGCGAACAATCAATGTTACAATGTACTTACAAGCATTTTTGACCTCGATTTTGTTCGTTTAAAAAGACGAATAAATAATAATTTCGCGGAAAAACAAATCAAATCACCATCAAGGGAAGCAAACTACTTATAAAGTTAAAAATAAAATGTGAATACAGTAGGAAATTGTTTGAACTCGGCGTACCTTTGATAAAAAGATGTAATAGAAAGGTTATAAGGGACAGCTAGTCAACCTACCACAAAACGTCTATTTTTCACAATTGATATTGATCTTTACATGTTGAACTTAAAGTTGAAAATCTGTTCAATGACCTTTTAAACTGTTGGGTAGTTTGACCTGCCATTAACCGTACATTTAAGCATCTATAGGGTGTCTCTATTTTTGTAATCAACAAAACCTCACGATTAGTTTGGAAGTTTTTATTTCTACGAGAACGTAAGGATTCTAGCAAAACTTCATACCTACATCAAAATCGGTTAAGGCATTTAGTCGTTATGGTGGAATTAAGAAACACACACTTACATACATCAATACATACATGAACCCTAAAAACATTACACTCCTTTTTGGGCATACCAATTTTCAGTTAATTTCATTCAGCTATTAAAATTTAACACTTTCGAGTTATCATGTGTCGACAGTATTTCTTAACTGAATGCAAAAAAATGGAGGAGGTTCTATGTTTTGCTGTATGTTCACCAATATTTTCTACAATTGTATAAATAATTTGTTTTTTCAAACGACTTCAAAAAAGAGAAGAATCTCAATTCAACTCCAATTATTACGTATTGTTAAGGATTTAACACTAAAAAATAAATGTTTTATAAAAAACTAAAAATCTATTTTTAAAAAAAATTTAAAAGCGAGAAATAATATTTATAAAAACATACCTAACCACTTACTTTTGGATTCGGTGCGAATTAGTATATTACATTTAAAATCTATATGGCTGGCTGGCACCGACTTTAAAAATAAGTGATTAAGAATGTTCATGTAAATATAATTTTTCGCTTTTTAGTTTTTTTTGGAGGTATTTTTTAAAAGTTTTATTCTTATTACGGCTATATTCTTGCATTGTCCGCTAAAAAATCCAAAGCCTCAATCGAGGCTTTGATCTATTGATTTTTTTGTCTTCGATCGATCCAAAGTTTCAAATTTACTTATTAGACGCCAAGCGGTCGCATGAGGCCGCGTAACAATAATATTATCATGTCTATTGTGTCTCGTTTTGCTGCTCTAAGGGTTAAAATATTAGGAATTCTAGTAAAAAGTACTACTAGTACTACACCTAGTACCTAAGCGAATATTAGATGTTATCTGGAGCATGTAGTTGCATGATCCACATGCCGGTCCTCACCGCAACATTTTCAGGTCAGGGGCGGTGGAATGTTTAAGTCAATTCCAGGGCTTTGAGCGACTATAGGATATTTAAATTTAATTCTCGTTCAAGTATAATATTATAATAACAAAATCATTGTTTATTATATTAAGTCTTAATAAAACGATTATTTTGTAACGGTTAAAACATATTTGTTCAGATTAACATGACACTAAAGTTTCCGTAAATAACTTAAAATAACGAATTTAACATGGTAAGTAGCCAAAGCACTTGTGTTACAGACATCAGAAACAACGACGATACCACAACACCCAGACCCGAGACTATAGAGAAAAGTTATTTTTCTACATTGAACGACTGAACATCGAACGGGACCTCAGAGATAGCGAAAAAATTTGCCTCTCGGCTACGGAGGTCGTCTTTAAAATCTATGTATAAAACCATTTAAACATTATTAACATTTATAACAGTTTTAGTAACTATAGTTAAATTGAATGCAAAAAAATATTTAATTTATTGTAAAATAAAATAAACAACCAAAGGTTAATGATATGGATAACTTACTATTTACTCTTCAAATAGAAAAACCAAAAGCATCGTAAAAGTTTTTCTTTATCTTCCTCTATAAAAGTTGTAATGCTACTAGGTTTTATTAATCAAGTCCTATTTTATACATTTATCCTTGTAGGGGATGATTCTCAAATATATCAACTTCTATTATTGGATCATAATCGAAATCGCAAAAAAAACAAAATCAATTTCACAAGCAGTGTTAGAACCCCAAAATTTTATCGCTTGCAAAAGATTGATTTCCCAATACAAATAAAATAATGATATTAAAATGATACCTTAAATCAACTTACCCCATGCATAAAACAATTGCTACCACTAACATACGGGTATAGCTCGGCTTGTTGAGCCCGTTATAATTTTACGGGCGATAAGCCAGGCCTACTTTACGAGGCAACTCCAAGTGCGAGCTCAGCCTCGAATTACGTCGTCCAATTATACCTATAACTACACTTTATTGTTGTTTTGATATCTCAGGGAGAGAGTCATGTACTCAGTGCTACAAGTCAAGCTATACAAGCCCATTAAAAGCCAAACTTACATTGTACAGGCGATCCCTTTGGTAAGAGATGACTTGTGACCGTGTTTACGTACCTATATTAAATATATAAAAATGAATCTCTATTAAAATTATCTTGGTCATCCCATCACGCGTGAACGGATGGAACAATTTTGCTTATTCTTTTTTTGTTGTGTTAATTATTATTATCAGGAGAAGGATCTTATGAAAGAAAAAATTTGAAAAGTTGCGCAGAAAATCCTTTATGAATAAACTAAAGACATCGCGAACGAAGTCGTGGGCAACAGCTAGTTCATCATCATCATCATTTCAGCCATAGGACGTCTACTGCTGAACATAGGCCTCCCCCATTGACTTCCAGATTGGCCGGTTGGAAGCAGCCCGCATCCAATGTCTTCCTGCGACCCTTACCAGGTCGTCTGACCACCTTGTGAGTGGACGTCCTACGCTGCGCTTGCCGGTACGCGGTCTCCATTCTAGAACCTTTCTGCCTCATCGGCCGTCAGTTCTACGTGCTATGTGCCCCGCCCACTGCCACTTCAGCTTGCTAATAAAATAGCCCAACGCTCAAGGTCGCACAGCGTGCTATGAAAAGGGCTATGCTCGGTGTTTTCTTGCGAGATCGAATCAGAAATGAGGAGATTCGTAAACGAACAAAAACAGCTAGTTATTATACAAAAAAATTCTCTTGATTTATGTTTCAATGACTATAAACTGTTACATTGTTGTAAGGTGCTAGTCTGGTCTGATGATGCTAAGGTTTTATCCACACTAGGTCTTAGTGTGGAGACGGAGATGAAACGATACTACATACATTTACTCGATGCCCACCATATTGGATATATATAAAATGGCAGTGAAAACTTAACAAATAAAAAAACAATATTTGTTATATGGCATGATAGGCATATTTTAGTGAAATGTAGTCAGTTCAGTGTAGACTCTGGAAGTCACATTGCAACAGTTTGTTCATTGACTTACATAACCTTAATTTTATCGACCCTCGAACGAGCGAAATAAAGGAAAGCACATTAAATGCACTCAATAGCGTTTATTTCTTTTACTAGTATCTGTCAAGACAAGACAAACATGAATGCCGACTAAGTAAATTTAAAAGATAGGTACGTTCGTTCAAAATACCATTTGTAACATAAAGTGGTTCAATTGAGCATCAGAACACGCTTAAATACACGGAACGCAAATGCAACTAGTGGATAGTGTTTTCTCATTGTTATATTTTATCTGAATGAATCGTTTAACGTCATAGTAAATTAAAATAAAAAACTTTTTTTTATATTGGTCACAATGCTTTCATAGGAAATGTACTCATAATACATCGGTTTTAAAAATCTTAAGCGTCTATACCAAAAGTACTTTCTAATAAAATAAAAGTAGGATCGAGTAAGTGAAAACCGGTATTTACTTATGTAGTAAAAGAAGTCCACAGACGAAACCATGGATAGATTTTTTATCTTTATGCGTGTCCCGCCGCTTTAATTTTATTTTCGGAAGTCTGTATATATATATATATGAGTATATTTTAAGTTTTAAAATGAACATTGTCCTAACTCACAGACAAATAAAAGTCAATGTTCTTTTATATCAAATGGAACTCTAAATAAAAAGTGTTTCATTGCGCTGTCTACTATTTTCCCACGAAGTTATGAAACGAATAGATTCAGAGAGATAGAATTGGCTTATTTCGTTTTGATGTATAACAGCGCCTTTTGATTTCGAAAGTAATTTCGATTCGCAGCAGCGAGCGAGTTTATTGGGAGTGATAAGTGTGACAGGGACAAAAGGGTCTATGATCGTAATAAAATGTGTTGATCATTATCAAAAGAACAAAATAATATGAATATATCTTAGTTTTCCAGTTACCAAAACTGTAGGTTCAAAGAAACCTAGTGTCTGCTTACTTACATTTTACCTGGTTTACTGACTTTCGGAAAATGTTAAAATATTTTGGACACACTTAGAATAATTTGTTATAGAGCATCGCATTTCTCAACATTATTAGTGTCGAGATCCACTAAATAGGCAAAAAGTTAAGTAAGAACTGCAGGTAACCATAGAATATTTATCCTTTTTTCAGAATCGTAAATTGTTTAGGGAGCTATTAGACTAGTAGTCTTTAAGGTAGTAGATTTTACTTATTTTACTGTATTGAGTTTGACGTATAAAATACTACTTGGGTACAGTTTAGCGTAAGTATATACTAAGGCTTTATTTAGGTTTAGATATAATGATCAAAGAGCATCGATCGACTGAGTTAAAACTTTTGTTCCAGATTTCAGAACGACTAACTTGAAAACCTTAGCAAATACATAAAGAACATTTATTGAACTCAACTGCATCATCATCATCATAATTTCAGCCATTAGGACGTACACTGCCGCAGATAGGCCTCCACGAGTGATTTTATCAGATTCAGCCTGCATCCAGCGGCTTCCTGCAACCTTTACCAGGTCGTCTGTCTACCTTATGGGTGGACATCCGAGTATAGGTAATACAAGTTGCTGACTTTTAAATACTTTTTTTATTATTTGATACCTCGTAACACAAAGATGTTAATTCCTGACTTTAAGACTAAGAGATTTGGTGTTAGTATTATAAAATACTCTGTAGTGTTCAAGGTTCTTCTGTTAAAAACTTTCCGGTTTTATAAAATGAAAAAGAACTGGCGATCACTAGGCTATTCGTCTGGTGCATATTTATTTATTTATTATCTTTATTTTTTTTAAATTATTTATTATTTTTATCTCGTTAATTAGCGAGCACAGAAATGTCGCTGTCAAATGGGCAGAGATTGAGATTAAGACTTGATTAATAGATACTACACGACTAAACCAATTAACAGATTAGAGTTTGATGGACAGCCATCTTTAGCAGCTGTATCTCTGCCATCAATTTCATAATTTATAATAAGTTATCTCTTCCAGCTATTTGCAACTTAAATTAATGTTGGTAATTTAGATTTCCTCTTTTGTTTGTAATGCTTTAAATAAAATAAATCAAATAATATTTAACCTATTCCGTTCACTGCTAAACCAAACGCTGCAAATTACGTAGGTGTACCTATAATTACTGGCACTACAGTAACCGCCCTGCCCTGGTCAAATACTAATCATAAAGATAAAGATAAAATTTATTTTTGTTCAAAAACTTAGCAATAATAAGTTTATACTTTTGATCATAAACTTAAACTAGTACTATTATCTATTCTGTGCTCAAACCCTCAAGTGAGAGAGACAAATCTGGTTAGATCCCAATTAGGTAATGTTATTATTAATATTAAAGAGAATGGGCATAGTTGGCTGAAGCGCGAGAAATGCAATGCCCTATGTCCAGTGACTAAGCAGAAGAGGAAACAACTTTTCACACTCAATTAACTAATGCAGCACTTCCAAATAGGTCCATTTTCTGACAATTATTCAACCTACACCTAAAGTCAACTATTGCCGGTCTCCCTTAATTAATAAAACTGTCAAAATAGCATTAAATTTAAATAGGCATTTTCCACTGCTACAAAACCTGCTATCTTAGATATAAGTGTAGATTTTTATGTTTTTACAGTTTTATTTGCTCGGATAAACTTATAAAAGGCTATGGCAGAATAACAGAGTTTGCGGGTCTCCTGCATCCACTGAGTCATAGACCATTTTGTCTTACAATATTAAGTTTAATACTATTCTGTTGTGTCTGTAATCTGCTTTGAGACAAATAAATACATTCTTATTCTATTCTATCAGAATCTAAGTATCTAAGATATCACTCGAAAACCAAAATTTTGCGTTAAAAAACTACAAACTAAAATGATAGGATCTTTACGATAAAATAATTGAATAAAATGTAAGTAGTAAACAGCAGCATTCATATCCTTCATCCGGTTAAGGTAAATAGGTTGATACATACTCGTAACAGTATCAATTTCCGCGAAAAACTACAACAAAAGAGCCATTTGGAAACAATTACACGGGTCATAAGAAACTGATTATTTCGACATGCGCGGTGTTCGTTCCAGCGAACAAACCGACTTACACAATATCGAGGAAAAATTTACTGAGCCATAGTGAACCTATCAGCATTTCATTTTCCAACTTTAGATAATATATGACATTAGATAAGCCGCCGTAGCTCAGTGATCGGAGTCTCTTCTCAAATTCGAGGTCGTGGGTTCGCATCCTAACACGTACCTCTAGATTTTTCGGGATGTACGTACGGATTTATTGCTGCTCGATGTTTCCACTATCGATCATGAGAAAATCTGCATAAGCAGAAAACACTGGATGTGCCATGGTCATGGTCCAAACTGGTCAGGTTCCTCTGTCTTAGGGTAATGGAGGTCTGAAGTCAATCGCTCCATATTATTATATAATATGGTTATTACCAGACTTTTTTTATTATTGGCACTCACAATAATGATAGTTAATCATCAACAACGATAACATTTTTATTTGAAAAAAAATGTAAGACTACTTTTAGTGCAGTGGTTCTTAACCGGTGGTCCGTGGACCACTGGTGATCCCTGGAAGCACTTGAAGTAGTCCAGGAAGCCACGTTAAAATTATGGATAGAACAACCCTTTACTCATTTACAATTATTCTGCAAACAAAAACATTGAATCTCTCATCGGCTGGCACCGACTCCAAAAGTAACGGATTAGGTACTTAAGTGTTAGGATTATTTTTAGCATTTTAGTGTTTTGAAGTCGGTTTTATTTTTTTAAATAAAATTTATTAGTGACACTGTTAAGGTTTTACAATGCGATCTGGCGTCAATACTAAGCGTGAATCTGCAAGACAAATCACCAGGCTCCCACCCTCTAAGCTCAAGCATAATTGGTACAATTACTTTAAAAGAAAATACAGATGAAATATAAATATAAATAAATAAATAAATAAATAAATCATTTATTTGCCAGAATATGGTTCAATACAAAGATGAAAGATATTGTTTTTCCAACATATTCTATCGCAATGCGACGTGCAAATGTTAATTTTTATCATACAATTAATGTCAATAATTTCAGTACAAATTAGAATTATCAATAGTGTCAAATATTATCAGTCAGGAATTCATTAATAGTGGTAAATAATACAAACTGATAAAAAGAGCACGAAAAAAAGTGTGTATGTCAAGGATTTCATTCGAAAGCTAGGGATCAGCTATCCCAACAACTTTTTTTCAACATATTAAAGACAGGGCTGGGTCAGGCAGGGTCGTAACTACAAATGAGGATGATATGAACAGTAATGGGGAAGCATATTACCTCCAAAAAGTGCAGCAGTGGTGATTTAAGGCAAGACAGAAATTTTGACAAATAGTTCCTCATCACTTAAAGGTTGAGAACCACCTACCTTTCGTTATCCGGACTATCCTCCGCAACTCTGTTGAAATAGCAGCTTCGCCCAGATAGTGAAATGTATTTTGTTCGAATCCAACCAGAGGCAGTTGAAAAAAATATTATAATTTGTTAAAACGTGGTAATACAAAGATGTATTTATTGTTTATATGTCCTCATATTTTAGTATATTGTCATGCAAATGTTAATCTTGGTTCTATAACGTAACAATAAATTAATCAACCTTTCTGCATCTGGGATCATTGTTAAGCTTACCCCAATTAGGAACAGGACAATAAGTAAAGCGCTCGGAAGAAGATATTATAGTAAATAACAAAATCTAAATGAACAACTTACACAAGACAGAATAAATAATAGTTCAATACGAAATAAGACACCCGAAACTGGCTTTTTCCTACTATACTATACATACTATCTACTTGACCTTCAAAATTAGATGACATGCCGGATTTGAAATCACAACATTTTTTTACAAAGTCTGTATGAAGACTTTTTTATGCAAACCTTTAGGCAGACACTAAAATTAGTTTTTCAGTTATGAGTGAGAGAGTTTAGTAAGTTAGGTAAAACAAGTTATATTTTCCACGATATTGTAAGTGTTCGACCGTGCTTGGCTGAGCATCCACCGCAGATGATACTAAATCAAATTCCACGGTTTAGGGGAGTTATACAAGCCTTTGCCCTGAACTTTACCTATAACAAAAAGGTTCAATATTGGGTCGAGAAGCTTCAATCATGGTAGCGTTTCATCCTATGAATATTTTTGCATTGGGTAGACTTTGCTAGAGAAAAATAGCTTTCAATATGATATCCAAGCGAAAGGGTGAGCAGAGAACGGCAAGATTGAGAAGAAATGTGTGGTAATATACCAAGTAAATTTATCTACCTAAAGAATTCAATATCCAACCAAATAAAAAAAAAGGGTTTACCTACAATTATTTCATATCGTTAACTTTACAACAAAAGTTATTTTCTTCATCTCGTTCGATAAACTTATGCAGAATGAATGTTCATCAATATGAATGACCTTTACTACGTACAGAGTCAAATATTTAACGAAGGCCCAATTCCCATAATTTAACAGTAGCCGCAATCCGGTGTCGAACCACTCCCAGTAACATTACGATCACAAACGACGACTTATTTCATGATTGGATTAAAAACCTTCCCTCGCCAAAAATCTTCTTTATATTATTATGGAATATTACGCAATTTTTATCTTTGATTTGACAACCCATATTGCTCTAGATTTTATCTTACAAAACCAAAGGAATTTTTATTTTGTAGTGATAAAATCTAAATCTCAGAATGTCAAAACGTTCATAGATAGTCATACGACCTTAATAATAAAGACTGCTAACAAATACTAAATGCTAACTGGATTATTAAAAAGTATTACAAAAATATTACCACTTTATTAGTGTATATGATTGTATAAGTAAACTCGCAAATGCTCTACTCTCGCTCACAACATATGACATAATAAGTTACTACTCCTACCGGTTTAAAGTTTCATACGTTACGCTTGTGCTAAATATAACTTAATGTATTTATATCGTGAGAAATAAACAGCTACATAAACGAGCCCATTAACAAATTAAATTATTAGATTAAAAATGTAAGCAAACCAATTAATTCTTAATGGCAGACATTGCAACATCCCAAGGGCCTCCTAACTTTATAATTACGTATGTCTTCAAGTTTTATCACTTGCGGTACAACCAACACATTAAAGTCCTAACTTTTCTAGACCAAAGTTTATTAGGTTAAGTATGTGTCACAAATCTTTATCGTCTGGTAGGTATAAAGATTCAACCAGCTGTTTTATTCAATGACATGCGCGACACAACTAAGTGTATTTAAATATATATGTTAATTTTGCACTTAGTTTACCGAAAAAAAAACAGAGTGGAATGAAAATTGAAACTTTGACAGTTTGAAAAAGAACAATACTAATCTGCCAACGTATCCCTATTACTTAGGTATTAAAAAAGTGTGTATAAGAGTGTATTGATCATCCAATTAATTGAAAAGATATTGATCATTATCGTCATCGCACTCTTAATAAAACGGAGCTAACAGTCCCTCTAAGTAGCCATTAGAACAATAAATCTCCCCGTTTCCATGGAACACCTACAGCGTCTAAAATTCGGCAAACCGCCAAACTGGAAAATTCGAATCAGTGATCTGTTAAATTAAATACTTTATAACTCTTTTTTCACGCAACGCCAGTCCACAGAACATTTTCAAATATCGCCAATTTATTTGTAACAGGATTAATCCTTCCGAGTTTTTTCAGACAAATTGCCATTGCATAGGATTTACACGCAAACGCAACATTGCTAACTTTGCGTTTTACTGTGTTGGTTTATTAATAGTCGGATTAAGTGAACGACCGAAACTTAGAAGTGTTGCGAAAAACCAAAATGTGAAGCAAGGGCGAGGGAGAAAGGGAAGCAAGTATTTGTTCAGCTTAACCTGTCACTTGGAATCTGGTTAATGTGTGAGTTGGAGTGCTCAATTATAAACAAATTTGTGTAAAGGGCTCCTTGTATGTTTTATTCTTTAGCTAGGGTGGATGGAAATCCGCCAATAAATAGTTTGTTATTGAAAATCCTCTAAATTGCCTAACGAAATTTGGTCTGTACCGTTACGCGTAACAATAAATACTGCATATAAATAACGTTCCGTTTTACTCGTATGATCAAAATTGCGATACGTTACAAATATGTTATTTGTTTCGCGTGTAATTACGCGTATTAGCCACGAAAGCAAAAAAAACTATCAAGTAATTATTTCTTTTAATACGGACATTACAACAATATTTATTTATTGGATTGTATTACGGATAAAATATTGTGTATTTTATAAGTTCTATCAAGAATAAGTTTTTACCGCAGTAAATCAAGTTAAAATTAAATAGGTCGGAAATAATAAATTGGAGTGTAACTCCAAATATTTACTACTGACATTACGACCCGCTTACTTCAAATACGTTATTCTGTGTGCTTACTATAGTAATGGAAAAGACAGTACGTAAGATTTATATGGACATAACATTATGTTACAGTTTTTGCAAATGGCAAAAAAGAAAGAGCTTTACTTGTGTTTTTACAGTTAGAAGAAAACATGCTTTTTCAGGCAGTATGTGTTGTTCGTGAGCGGGAAAGCTTACCAACATGCAACGGGCATGTATACTATAGTTCTAATCAGACAAGAAAAGTTACACCTATTTGTGGATTGTAAAAACAATTGCTACTAAAAAAAAAAGGAATTACAGTTATTAAAAATATGACACTGAACTCTTTAGTTTTAGAGCTATTCAAGTACTCTACTAAATTAATTGCCTTTTTAACAATATATAATACAAAAACTCGACCACTTTTGTCAACGATAAGCAAGATTTCGTGGGATATCTCGAATTCAAACTGATTAGGTATCTTAAATATATTTTCGTAGGTCCTCATTTACGGCTTCCTAACCCCAATTAGATATCTGTTCCTTTCTATATAGAAATATTGAGAGGAGATAAATACCGCTCAAGACATTGTCAACTAAAATCCGTTCTAACCTACCCAATTAGATATCACAGGTACCTATATATGTTTATAATAAAAACTTTTGATACATTTGGTAAGCATGTTTTTTGATGCTCGAAGTCATGTCTATACAAATATATTGCTTTTGCTCCCCAGTCGACGGCAGAATTGTGTTATTGCCGATCGTCGATACGTATGTGCCGTGTGTTCCGATTGTTACGTCACCACACGCCCAGCCCCGCGCCATGTAAATTGAAGCATATGGGATTTTATGAAAAAACTAAAAATATGACTTTCATTACCTACCTAAAAAATTATGTAAAGTTAACAATCACCCGTAAATGAAATAAAATGAATGAAATGAAGTAGTACCCTCGACAAAACTTGAATTGTCATAATAAAGTTAGTAAGTAAATTCAACAAGCGTTCTACTAGGACATCGACATATTTTGATAGCACCGAATAAATTTTCATTTGCATCATATTTTTGCTTACTATTGAAACATCAAGAAACGTAATTCAGTAGCTCTAAATCAAGTTCCCCAGAATATATCATTAAAACACGCACCGGTCGCAGTCGTCATTATCAGATCAGAAAGCATCTCATTTCAACAATAGACACCTAATTTATTAAGATTAGCTATCTAAACCGCCATCGCAGTGACAGCGTAAGACGCTATTAGACACACCCAGGTTTGCACAATCACAAAACAAATTAAGTTCGAGAACGACATTTAAATATTAAACTATTTATAAATATGAGGCGAAATAATCAGTAGCAATCAAAAACCTTTATTCATACAGGGTGCCCCGAAAATTTTTGACCGAAATAGAGAAGAGTAGCCTAGGATTTATTTTAAAATTCAACTATTTTATGGTGTAATGGCAATAGACCCACGGTTTCTTTTGTAACTGAAAAGCGTACTATTTACTTATTTCATAAATGTATCTTAAGTCAAGGTTTGAAAAAAAAAACCTAAACTACAAAAATCGCGGAACCTACATATAGGTGATTCAGGTCTATGTTTATTTATGTCTAGACTCCCCTTTAAATTACACACATTTTTGGAAACCCCGTATA
This sequence comes from Anania hortulata, assembly GCA_963576865.1. Classification (NCBI taxonomy): domain Eukaryota; kingdom Metazoa; phylum Arthropoda; class Insecta; order Lepidoptera; family Crambidae; genus Anania; species Anania hortulata. The sequence continues at coordinate 10,207,885 of OY756400.1, forward strand.
TTATCATAATACCCAGAAAATGTCTTGAAAGTTCACAAATCGTATACATGAACATATTTAATTGGTGTTAACTAAGAACTGTGACCATAAAATTTGTGCGAACGTGTGAATGTCTAAATTTATAACGTCCAATTTATATTACAAACAGGAAGAATAAATCTTATAATGTAATGTAACATGCATATTTGGTCATACTTAAATTAACTAAGTGTACAAGTTAACCCATAGGTAAATAACTTTTAGCTCATATAAATCGAACGAACTTAATTGACTGGGGATGGAGAGATGGATGGGTTTATTCTTTAAGTACCTTTATTAAACTACTACTGTGGCAAATACGGCACACTTTGATTTATTAAACAAGCTGTTCTTTGAATTTTTTGAAATTTTAGTCAGTCAATCCTTGTCCTAAAATAATGTTTTGTCGAATGAAATTTTGCTTTTGTCGCTTAATAAGAGATTGATTTTTGAAAAGTGACATGAATCTTGTGGTTTTTATGTTAGCAGTGCAGAAAGTGTCCTAGACCTCAAGCACTTTGCAACGAAGTTCAATATGTATAGTAAAATACTTTTCATTACACATACTCGGAAAGTAGGTCTAAAGTTGCCTGAGGAGCGGGTTGAAAGTAATACTTTTCAGCCCTAGGGAAAATCGTTTTCAACTGACAGCCGTCAAATTATACAAAGAAAAAACTAGTTCTATTTTACATTCTTAATGAACCATGTTGCAACTTTCTATACAGCCACTCAATAACAGCGCGATGTAAAATTGAATTAAGTAATATAAAGTTAAGTATTAATTAAAGATTTTTTTAATGACGTTATTATAAGTTTACTTTTGACTATTTCTTTAAAACTACAGATTTGGGCAAAATGTTTACCATTTTTTTAAATGATAAAAATAAAAAATATTGGCTGAATAGATGGCCAGCCACAGAAGAAAAATAGGCGGGAAAGCAGCAATCCGATCTTCGTTTATTTTTTCGAATTGTAGAACTTAGTGATTGCATACTTGGACATAATCTGTCTAATCTGTGTTGCATACTCTTTGGTACGGTTTTGTTAAAATCCACAAATTTTTTCTTAAGCTAATTCATGTTTTTATTTTTACTTTCCTTGTATTTGTAATGAAAAGCACAGTGTTTACCTCGGGTTAAAGACTTATTTAGTCCCGAGACGGGGTTTGGCGCCCGAGCGTAGCGAGGCGATAAGTTGCTTTCACCCCTAGGTTAACAATGAACCTACTATAAAAATTGCTATTTTTTGGGACTAGATAACGGTTAAACATACTTAAATACCTACGTTCATAAACATCCATGCATGACTTAGGTACAAATTCTCGTGCTCATCTCATAAACAAATGACGGGACGCTCCTTGCGGGACTCGAATCCGCAACCGCCCGGCTTTGTAGTCCAAAGCACCACTTCTCCAAAGAAAACCACTACACCAAACGGTCATCAAAAAATTTTGGGAAAAAAACAAAAAACAATTATTTTTTGAAAAATATTTTAAAAATGTCGTTTCTTCAGACGGTATGTATTACTTATATATCCATTATTTTCAGGAAATTAAAAAAAAAAAAATCTGTGTATCTACAATAATATACAACTGCCACATAGATACTTTAATAGTACAAGATAGTTTGTATTCATGCGCAGTTTAAAGTAGTTCCTTTAAGACATGTGTTTTGAAATTATTAGAATGTTACTTGCATGAGCGACCACAATCAAGCCTCTATTAGTCACCCAAATGCACTTAATAGTTAAAATGCCAGGTCATTACAGTGAACGTTACAAAAATCCCAAAACACGTCTTGCAGTGACACACCGGGTATCTAGATATTTCGCAAAGAGGTCACATATTAAAAATAATACAAGTGGACTAACTAGAGCGCGGGTAGTGACGGTTTACCGGTCACTTAGTATCAAGTAACAGTTATAACTGGTAACTTTGAGTATTTTATTAATAAACCAGACTTTTTTCACGATTACGACTAGTGTTGTAATTGGGTTTACGACTAACTTTGCGCGTTTTTAGTAGATACAATATCCAAAACTATTATTATTCCTAAAACATGTGAAATAAATATAAATATAAAAATATATTTTGTATTTATTCCAGCATGGCCAATGCTGCATAGTCGTGTGTTACATGCTGTAAAAGCTCAGGAATTAAAACATATCAATGTTGTAGGTACAAACGTACTTAATAATTAAACCTACTTTTACTATACTTACTTGCCTAAACTTTACATTACTTTACATTTTAAACTCAACTTAACTTTTTAAACTTAGCGGTACTTTTAAACCTTTTACCCAAAAGTTGTCTGGAAGAGATCGCGTCTAGCGATAAGACTGTCTAAATGTATTAATTTTTGGGGCTGTGTGTTTTGTGTGGTACGCTATAAAGTGTATATATCTATCTAGTCTATGTATACGTCCTATGGCTGAAATGATGATAATGATGATTTCCTATCTACAAATTACAAAACAAAGAAAATGCTCAAGGATGTATAAGCACTTGGGGATAGCCCCAAAAATTGTTTAAGGTTAAAATAGTTTAAAGAGGAATTTATCAAGTCAAAATCACGTAAACAAACTCGCAGTTATCTTTTTGGCAGATGGTCACTTCCCTATGTGCTCGGGAGACCGGTCCGATTGCAGCGATGTGCAGTTATTAAGCGTGAATCTTTTGAAACTAGAGCCGAAGCCAGAGATATGAGTGGATAGGCTTCTTCTGGGCAACCTCGCTCCCCCGTAGACCACATTACCCTTGGGCCGGATTGAGATCAAAAGATGGAGATTAGATTCAGATCTTACTGCTCATTGCACACTACACAAAATACGGTTCGTACATAATAATAATCAAAAAACTTAAAAAGTTTTAACTAGCTTCTGCATTTGACTTCGTCTACGTAGACTTTAGAGTTAAACTAAATAGGAACACCGGACAAGTGCGAATCGGACTTGCTCACCGACGGTTCCGTACAAATCTGTACGTACATAAATAGTTTGGGAATCGAGTCTTGCAGTTTAATTACATAACTTAATTACAAATGTACTTATAGTTTAAACTTTTTTTATATTTATTTTTTGCATTTTGCAATAATGCTAGTTTATTATATCGAGAAATTCGCTGACATTACTATGTCCTCCGTAGCTCGGTTAGAAGAGCAGTTGGATAGCGAAAGGTCGTGGGTTCGACTCCCACCAGTGTCAGTTGAAAATTTTTTTCAAGTGAAATTATTCACCTTGAAATGTATAGTTTCCAGATTTTTCCCTGTACTTAAATAAATAAATTGTTTCTACAATCACGCCAATTAGCTAGCCCCAAGTTAAAAACAAAGTGACAACAAAGTGATCCTATAAGGTTTCCGTTTTTAATAAAAAAAGTTACCTATGTGCTATTCCAGACTACAATCTCTCTGTGCTAAATTTCATCAAGATCTATTTAGCCGTTCTGGCATAATTGAGTAACAAACATCCAACCAGCCAAACTTTCGCATTTATGATATAAGTAAGATTATCATGGAAAAACAAAAAAAACGCGATTTCGATGTTGACTTTAATTTGATGTTGTTTATTTCATTTAAATGTTAAGACTAAAGTTTAAACTTAAGTTCAAACTTTATAGCTACGCCCAATGGTTTGTAAAATATATTATGTAATCGATCGGCTTTCGTTAAAGTCATTGACCCATGCGAAATAGGTAATAATAGTTATGTAGAGCATTTTTTGCCATGACATAAGTAATAATTCATACGTACACATAAGTGGACGACATCCACTTAAGTAATTTTTGGCAACAACATTACATACATTGCTCTGATCCTAAGGCAAGTAGCTAAAGCACTTGTGTTATAGAAATCAGAAACAATAACGGTGACCACAACACCCAGACCGAAGTAATATAGAAAAGTTCGTTTTATACATCGAGCAAACCGGGAATCGAACCCGGGACCTCAGAGATAGCGAGGCAAAGTATGGCGTACTCGCCACTCAGCTACGAAGGTCGTCTCAAAGAAAAGATATCCAGAATCATATGTTTTATATCTGATACTCCCAGATCACATGCCTTGTAGATGCATGTGCATTGAATGGTGATCTAGTTGATTATTTCATTATGAAAACTAACAGCGTTTACATAAAATTTACATTATGCTAGTCATTATCACCCGCCTTTGGAAGTCCAATGCTGGACGTCCTCCTCGAGAGAGCAAGTGATTTCTGGTCCGTTTGTTTATTACGCTAGTACAACCTAGTAATAACCTACTTAATCTATATAAAATTGTCTTTTTATAAGACAACTCCTGACTCACTCATTCATTCATTGACTGACTCATCAACGCCCAGCCCAAACCCTTAGATCTAGAATGATGAAACTTTGCACAGAGGTTCGTTTAATAACAGAGACAAGGAATAAGAACAGGTTTTTGGAAATTTTACCTCTAAGAGGGTGAAAATGACGATAACAGTTTGTATGAAAGTTCGTCATTTCTGAAGTTAGAAAGATTAGTATTTAAGCTACTCTTTGTAAATAAAAAATACTGTTTTCGGAGTTTTTTGGGAAATGCATTTCTAAGGGGGTGAAATTGAGTGGAAAAATTAGTATGGGGTTTTATTTTTTTTTTGTAATCTATGGACTTGAAATTTGGCACAAATACTCATTAACAAAAATAAATAAATACTTGTTTCAGCATTTGTCAACTTGCATCCCTTTAGAGTGTCAAATGGGGGATGAAAGTATGCATGCGAAATCTTCACCCAGCTCAAATGGCTTAGTTCAGAGAGTTGAAATTTAGTCACTAGCTGTAATTTGTGACATAAAGGCTTACCAAAAAATTGATGGTATTGAAATTTAGCCCCCAAGAGAGTAAAATAGACGAAAGATTTTTGAATAGAAGTCCTTTAAAATACCTAGATAGTGAAAAATACTGTGAAGGTTCTTTTGAAAGAAAAAATTTAGAAAAGTGCGCAGAGATTCCTTTATGAAAAACTAAAGATCACGCGAACAAAGTCGCAGGCAAAAGCTGGTATTAAACATGGCCAATAATAAATTTTCTTACGTAAACAGTAGTTGGATTTGTTGATAGGACACCAACATTATTTCCTGGGATATACAGGAATTATCTCCTCTATTAGCTTAAATTCCGCCAGCAGCTATGCATGCCTGCTTTTAAAAATAAAATCCAGTCCCTATACCAAGAGAAATGAAAAACCGGTCTCATTCCTTGTTTATTATAAAGAATCTTTATGCAGAATATGTATTTTTTGGTCTTAGCCCATGAGTGAGGGAGTCAGCTTTTCTTTTTATATAAATTGATGATGAGTTTCAAGATAACATCTTTTGTGTTGCTTAAAAGTGGTCTAGTTACTTTAACTTTTACATAGTAAGTAAGTCCATTCAGTAAGTTTCCACATGGCCGAGTCAATTAGCAATGAAGAACGACAGACGTCGGGCTTGGCGGATGTTTGGTAATGCGGCCACGTGCGACTTGGCAGTGCTACTGGCGTGGATTGGCACGGTAGTTGGGGCTAAGTAAATTAGGAAAGTCTATCCAAACTGTACTACCAGTTGGGCTGACGCGTGGCAATGGGATCAGGAGAAAACTTCTATATACGTACTTGAAAATGTAACTGTGTAAATTTTTGGAGACTCCGTGATCTAGGTAATACTAGCGTCTTCAGCAGCGAAATGAAGCGCGATTTAATCAGGTTACGGTCTAACTCGTCTAGTATTCGGTAATCCAGAATAAAATAGAGTATACGTTAACCGTGTGATATTTTTGTAAGTACCTAATCGTATATTAGTAAAAAAACCTAGCAGTGCGAGTCGGACTCGCGCACGGAGGGTTCCGTACCTATAATATCCTGTGAATATTTTAAGCGTCTACCTGTTGTCGTTATTAATATCTAGCAAAAAACGGCAAAAAATCACGTTTGTTGTATGGGAGCCTCAAATATTTATTTTATTTTGTTTTTTAACCGACTTCAAAAAAGGAGGAGGTTCTCAATTCGTCGGTTTTTTTTTTATGTATGTTCAGCGATCATGCGTTACTGCGTTGACCGATTTTGATAATTATTTTTTTGTTTGAAAGGTAATACTTTCCCATATAAATTTGGTTGAATTCTGATGATGGGATCTATAAGAAAATCATCAAACATTGCATGAACTCCGTACCACGCCAACTGATTTTAGTATCTATCTTACCTAATATCTTTGCCAAATGTGGACCGATTTCGATGATTCTTTTTTTAATGAATAGCTTATACCTCAAAGATACTATAGTAAAACATTTTTTGGAAATAAATTCACCCCTAAGGGTGGAAAAATAGGAAATGAAATCGGTGTTCAGCAGTTAAATTATGTTTGCACTCGTAAGATTTGTTTTGATTAGGATTTATCACTAAAATGGATGAAATAAGTTAATTTTATAAAAAAAATAAAAACCGACTTCAAAAAACTAAAACGCTAAAAATAATCTTAACACTTAAGTACCTAATCAGTTACTTTTGGAGTCGGTGCCAGTCGATGAGAGCTTCGATGTTTTCGTTTGCACCGACTCTAAAAGTAACTGATTAGGTACTTAAGTGTTAAGATTATTTTAAGCGTTTTAGTTTTTTGAAGTCGGTTTTTTTTTTAAAGTATTTGTTGTTATAGCGTCAACAGAAATACATTATTTGTGAAAATTTCAACTGTCTAGTCATCGTGGTTCTTGAGATACAGCCTGGTGACAGACAGACGGACGGACAGACGGACGGACAGACAGCGAAGTCTTAGTAATAGAGTCCCGTTTCTACCCTTTGGGTACGGAACCCTAAAAAGTAAACTCGATCATCTGTTAGAAACCTATTACGCCGCCTTTTCTTGGACGCCTAATAATCCAGTTTTGAATTAGAAACACTTGTGGAACTATCAACCTGATTTACATAGTACGATAGTAAACTAAATCCAATTAACATAATTAATATTTGGTTTAATTATTTTCTAACAATTATTTTCAACGATTGCTCGGGGTATTAACGGTGCTATTAATTTTCTTGTGCCAATTTATCATGAGACGATAGGACGCCGTGTAGAGAAGCGGGCAAAGTGCCAAGTCTCACTTGCAGAACAACTTTTTCGTGTTGTCTGCATTCATCAATTATCTCGAGCCTTATTTGTTTTTTTCCAGCGCCAGACATTGGCTGTATTCCTTTTAAAAGATTTCAAAAAGACAATAAGTATTAATCAGTGTATATCGCAGTAGATTACATTTGTCAGTAAATACACCCTGGGCCAGCGTCACAATCCCTATGGCTGGCGCTAACCCATAGCGCTAACCTAATAATATTCTCCCGTTTACACAAACCTCTAGCTCGAGTGTTCGACAGGCGTACTATTGAAAAACATTGCTATATAAGTTACAATTATTCTGACGTGGAAAGCAGACTGAATTTAACTTTATTTCCTATCATAGCTTAAAAACTTAAGTTCTTACTGCATTACAAAGTAATCATTCAAAATAAGTTCTTCAACGACCATTCTAACCAATCTTCACTGCACCACCCTCAATGAGCCACGCCTAAGAGCATATAAGCGCCTCATCTCACCCGCCGTGCGCAAACGCAAACAAACCACACGCGAAGCTGCGCGAGACCCGCGCGAAATCGTTGTGCGCACAAAATCGCGAGGTGATAGTGAGATGAAGTTGACGGTTAGTTGTTTCCTTTTTTGGTTGAGTGCAATGAAAGTATAAACTAGGTATTTTGGGTTGCGTAAGTCTGATATAAGATTAGGATATTGGTAATAGAAATAAATGAGTTGTGCAGACGCATAGGTGCCGTGATGTGTTTTAATAATTCATAATGTATTTTATCATGCGCATACAGAAACAAGTTTTTGATTTATGTATTTTTTAATTTGTGTCTTTTGATGATCTAAATTTCAACTTGTTTACGAACATTCCATACTTCTTTGCCAATGTCAAAAACATAGCAAAAGCATGTCTAATAACTTTTTCAATAGATTAAAATAATTTCATAGAAAACGCTTAGCGATGAAGCACTGGTCTCCTTCCAAGTTCCACCAAAAATTTAGTTTAATTTTAGGATGATTTGTTTCGAAGTAAAATAATGTAAACGTTTAAAATGTTAAATTTGTTATTAAATTAAATTTCTTACATATAAATTCAGGTAAGTCTATTGCTGCTAGCAGCGGCAGTGCATGCTGCAGACGTAGGATCATCTTCTAGAGGCAAACAGAAGACAGAAGATGTGAAGACAGACAAACGAGAACTGGCAGAAGGAAATGCTGCGATAGAAAAGAGAGCACCAGTCTTGCCTACCGGTAACTAACTAAAAAACTTGACAAACTTCACTAAGCTTAAGTGAACCTTTAATGTAAAAACATAATGACATTTTCATTTATGGACAAAATATTATGTGTTTTTATTTTTTTATATTGTAAGGAAACCTGCACAGTCAGATAACACTGGCGTGACTGTTTTCTGTAGGCCTACTACGAAGATGTTTAGCCATCTGGTTCCACATCTTGCAGGGTTCTGACGGCAATAGCCCTAAATTTAATAACTAGACTTGCCACATTTAGGAACCTGAATAGGAATAGGACTTACTTAAAGAAAATATAATTTATATAATAAAGGTAATTATTTCTTCATTTGAAAATGACAGAGCCACGCTCATCTAATATATAATGGTTATGTTGTATAACGGCTTAAATTAGTCAAAAGTAAAACTTAAAATTAATTTACGTAGTAAGTAGTTCAAAGCCCTCCAGTGGTTTTATTAAGGGTCAGATTTACGTAGTCATTATGTAGGTACGTTGCTAGTTCACACAAGCTCCCGCATTATTAATTCATTATTATAACATATTTGAATGAGGCATACACAAACTTAATTTATTTAAACGGTTAAGTGAGTAGGCTACTTTTAAGCCTAAGAAACTCACAGCTCTCGAGAATGCGATGCCTTTGTTATAATTGAACTAAGTTACCGTAAACCCCGGATAAACTAAAAACCTGTTGGCAATAACTATTACTAATAGTCCAGTTATCTCACTAAAATTGTAATACTTTAAAGAGAAAATTAATCGAATCTAACAAGAACCTTTATTACTTTTAGTTCCACCATCAGCAACACCGGGAATCGAATACGCTGACTCCAGAGACTCACAATCTGAAAAATCTCCATCACAGGTAAGAAATATTGTTTTTTTTTTAGTCATTATAATTAAGCTGTTCTTGCGATAAAGCTGTAAGTCGTTCAATGATTGTGTTCGTTTAATGATTTAACAGCGAATAATAGGCTTGCGAGTTTTGTATACATGTAAACTATAGAACCAAATAATTTAGAAATGCTAATTTATTAATAAAATCAGGTTTGGATCGAATAAATAAAAACATTTAATCAAAATCATAGATTACTTACTAAATGATGCTACACACTTATGAATGGATGAAAAGTATTTTTTTTTATTATGATATAAAAATGCTAATGTTAACTTTGGCATAAAAAATGTGCCCTGCAAAAAAATTCTGAACAAAAAAAAATTGGGTAAACGTTTAAAAATTTTGACAGCTGCTACCATTTAAACAAAATCTAGGGTGGAACGAATAGTAATTACCTAAACCTGCAAAATTAAATATTCAACTAGTGGTGTACCAACGGAAAATAACAATAAATTATGGAAATAACAATAAATTACAAATGACAAATTTATTGTTATTTCCACAGTAATGGAAATAACAATAAATTGGTCATTAGTCATGTACGAGTGTTATATGCTACGCTATAACTTATCTCAAACTTACTCTTGTATAAAAACTTTTACAGTTGCTATAAATAATCTAGTCTGCTTTTTCTGAACTGGAAGTTAAAAGGATATGGTGATCCTAGGACATAAATTGGGGCGTAAAAGGATTTAAACATTTTTATGAGTTTTACGATAAAGATAGTTACACCCTTCGGTATGTAGAGCCATAGGCTTTACATTATCTAAGTATTTGAAAAATTCGAATACTGATTAAATTGACTCAATAAATTCCTAGTGCTCGATTTTTTTTAAGTAGCGTCTGGTGTAGCGGTTCGCGCTCCGGACTACAAAGCCAGCGGTTGCGGGTTCGAATCCCTCAAGGGGCAAATGTTTGTGTGATGAGCACGAAGATTTGTACCCTAAGTCATGGATGTTTATAAAAGTATAAATATGTTTATCCGTTATCTAGCCGCCATATTACAAGCTTTGGTTAGTTTAAGGCTAGATAATTGGTGTGATTGTGAAAACAATTTATTTATTGTTTATTATTATTATTTTCCTATTTCTATTTCCTGTACTTTTATAACCTGGCTCATACTTGGGTATGCCAGAAGCACCTGGCAAAATTTGTTGTCTGCTATTACGTAACACAACCTAAGGATGTTTCATTACTTTGAGACCATTGCCATTCAGCTATGTTTATTTACTTTAAAATAAGGTTAACCCCTAAAGGTGATTTCACGACATCAATAACTGTTAGATATCTAACATAATCAAGGCGATCAATGACCAATAAAACAAAGAGCATTACTGATATACTCTCGATCGTTAATGCTAACTGTAACTAATACTCTTACTTACGATATGATCTTAAATAATTCCATCAGAGTCAAGTTTCACCTTTACCGGTCGTGAGCCAGAACTCGCTACTTCGCCGGTACCCTCACGATTTAACGTCAATCTAAATCTGATCAACTCGAAATTACTAGTCCGATAGTACACTTGTCACGTCCCGGCCGTGTCGACAGGATGATAACACAGCAGAACTATGGTTATATCAATGTAATTGACTAGTCGTGTGTTGAAAAGGTTTTATTTACGGCTCGTCTGAAATGACGTCTCAATGTAGGAAGTGCAATCGACGGATCGAGTGAGGTTGTGAAATCTATTCTATTGCATTTAGATGATTCTAAAACAGGGGAACAAAGTGGTCCTAATATCGTATTGATTGAATGGCATCAAGTCCACATTTTGTGCAGTTTTCTTTCAAATCAGTGCTATTGCATAGATATTTTACTAAGATCAAGTTAAAATCGATAGATGAGATTACTTAGATAAAAATACAAAAAGAAATATTGTAATGGAGATGCATCATTGAAGATGCGTGCATCAATTTTGTACTATCGTTATGTATAAACTTTTACATTACTGATAAAGGTAAGTAAAATATTGCAAATACTATAACATTTTTTCATAGCAATTTCAATTAATTCAGCGTAATTAGTCTCAAAATTTAAAACTATTAAGGTGTTTTAAAATCAGGTTAATTTCGTGGAGGAAGCTGGAAGTTTTGATGCGCAGTGAATCTGCACGGACTCCGGCTCATTTAGAGTTTTCATTACTTTGGAACTTGCATCTACTGGGAAGGTTATTAAATTATTCTTACAAAGTCATCAAAAGTGAAAAATGTTTATTAAAAAAACCGCAGTTAAATATTGTGATTAACGTATTCTTTTATTTACGTCATTTTGCTTGTAGCTCAGTGGCGGCACCGCTTTAATAGTGATTAGGTTAAGCCACCTAAGCCGCGGTTGTAATTGGATGGGTTACCATATTCATATTTAGTAACATTTATCAGAAGCATCTCTGTTCTTCGGAAGGTACATTAAGAGTTGGTCCCGGCTAATATCGCTTGATACTATTCGTGAAGCCTGGTCAGACGCCTAAGGGCGGCTTAATAACATCTGACAGTGAGGGTAAATCACAGGCACTACCCCACAACTCCCCTCGACCAATCCGCACTGGCCCCGCGTGGTGAAGTATGGCCCGAACCACCACATAGTTGAGACGAGGTTGGTGGAGGAGGAGGTTGTGCTCTGCAGTGGTCTGCAGTGGGACGTTTAAAGGCATACTAAACTTTACTTTACTTACGTCATTTACAGTCTTTAAATCGAAGGTTATAACTCCATTTATTTAAAGGAAGAGACATTGATACAAAGTTTATAAACATGAATTAGACCATTTAAACTCATTTTAATATATTTGATCGAGTAAAAGAACCTATTATATGACCAATTCCGAACAATCTAGTTCTTCATTGCGAGTCAATCTAACTGAACTCATGATATGTCATCTCAAAAATGTACGGTTTCCGAAAAAAAAGACGGTCGATCTACATTTCTACGGTGACCTCGAAGAATGACATCACGCGGAACAATGCATCAAGGAGAACGACGCGGGCACCTCAAAAGGAGACTTATGAGGGAAGTTTCACCCAAAAGAAATTTAATATAAAAGTTGTTGGCGCGCCTCAACTGGGCCGATAAATTTTTGTTGCGAAAATTTTTACGGCTGCCAGTTTTATGAGCGTCGTCGTTTTTAATTTTCGCCGTGGTTTGAATAGTTTCGTCTCGTCTGAGAGATAAAGTTTGGATCGACTTGAAAATATAGAGACTATTTATTAAATCCTCTTTCTTATCCCTACTAGCCTATTTATAATTATTCCTATTTCCAGGTTATACATATAGTTAAACATTTTATTATTTATTTACTATCGTTTCTCCGTTAACTTATCAGTCTTACCAATTTTAGTTACTGTCATCATTCTATGTTGTTGTTAATACACAGCTTCCCAACATCAAAATTCAAACATAAATTTGTTAAATCGATTACAAAGAGCATACTCAATTCAGTATATCGGCACAGACAACAAAAAACCTGTAACATAAATAAAAAATTACGGATGTTTTAACAATATTTTTCACGAAAACAAGTTAAGTTAAGCCTTTGACCCGAAAATGCCTTTGTAATAAAAATGAATGGTCAACTGCGAACAAAGCGGATGCAACTATTTCAAACTGCATTGCTGTAACTTTTGGGAGCCTAGTGAAGAATTTACACACGTAAGCCTACCGAACGTTACGAGCTGCAGCAAAGTTGAAAGTTAAACTTCATACGCTGCACTCTTTTAGGGTTCCGTACCTAGGTATAAATATAAATTTAGAGATGTATCATTTCACAAAAAAGACTACTAGGCTAGACTATTATTTTGCTAAGTAATCAAAATCGATTACAAAATAACAGTTTTTAGGGTGCCGTACCTAAAAAGGCAAAAAGCAACCCCTAAATGATCAGTTTGTTGTTTGTCTGTCTGTCTGGCCGTCAAACCGTTTTCATCAGGAACGCGTGGACGTATCAAGATGAAATTAATATCAAAAACTCAGGTCTGCAATCTCATATACCAGTAAATAATCTAAATTCTTAGTCAATGCAATCCAAAGACAAGACTGCAAAAATGCGGCATTATTTTCTATACTCGTAACAAAATTAAAACCAAAATGGTTGGTCCGTTGACCTAGATTCATGAAATTAATATAGCACAAGTAAAGAAGAAAGTCTGGAAGCCGTAAATATGTAGTTACATAGCAAAAAAGTTTTTAAGTTTTTGAACAAACTCTGAAAAAGCTGTAATAACGATGTAACTATTTGAATATATACAAGTTTGTAAGAAACCCTCGATGTGCGAGGCCGACTCGTACTTGGCCGGTTTTTTGTGTACGGTTCCCGTAGAATAGATTTGGTTTTGTTTTTCACAGAGCAAGGGATCGATATGGTTTTGTGCATAGTAATAGTTTAGAGAACAGAGAAGGTTACTTTTTATCCCGGAAAAATGGACGGTTCCTATGGAATAGTAGGATAGTATATCAATAATGTATCCACGAAAAGACTACTATTTTTAATTGACCTCCTAAAAAAATAAAATAGCGGTTGAAAAACAGTATTTGACGCGGGTGAAGCCGCATGCAGAACTAGTGTGTACTTCTACTACACTTACTAATATTTACAATTAAAAAGTTTGTATGTTTGGATATATATTTAATTTAGCTGAAATGTGGCTCACATATTGATCTAGCGTCCGTTTATGTGTTCCCGTTATAATATGATTTTCATTCTTCTTTGGCTTAATTCTTGAGTCTTCGCACACAATGTAGCGGGCAGAAGCTAGTAATATACAAGATTTGTTTATACATATGATAACAAACAACTTTGCCTAAGAAACTTATTGCTTAAATCAACATAATTTTGTTAGTGTACGTTTACGTCGTAAATAGGGTCGTCCCGAACTTAACAAATAAATTTAAAATTTACTTTTTACTTTAGGTACCTTAGTAGTTTCTTGGAAATATTTGTTTGTTATCATAAGTATAAACAAACCCATGTATTTTACACTAATAAAATTCGACTTATACAGGGTTATTTGTAAAACATACAACAACTTTTTTTTGCAATCAACATTGAATCTAAAAAAAAATTTTACTGCTTCATAAAACTTATATCAGCTGGTCGGCGGCTTAGTATGGGGAAGTGATTTTTCTTTGCGATTTCAATGTCGGTCCCGTAGAAAAAGTCGTTGTATTTGAGCACCAGAATCAGCCCCTGGGAGTTTGTTGATGTTTTACAAATAACCCTGTATAGTTTTATTGCACAAAATTATAAACTGCTCATTAAATCATACCAAATCCGCTCACATCAGAGTGGAATTCATATTTACCTCTAACCTAAAAATAACTGAGATAATAACCATACAAAATGCCAGAACGATTGCCTCAGTAAGTTTAAGTTTTTTATCATAATAAATGTATTTAATTACTGCCGGTCTAATAGACCAATCCACATTAGCTAGGGTATGTACCTAAGGCTATAAAAACTAAGCATTTCAAACTTAATACCTCGCGTTCCGACTAAGAAACTGTTCACAATTGTCGAGGTTGAAAGTAACCGTTATGTGAATTGGGGCAAAATACCACGTTTATAATTACTTAAACACAAATAATATATGTAGCGTAACAGAAGAATCATTTTGGCCGAAACGTAACATAATGGTTGCACTGAAGACGAATTTTTTGTCTTTTACTGTCCAGCATTAAGAATAATAACAATCACACCAACTTATCTAACCCCAAACTAAGCAGTGTTCTAGTCATAAGAAAGCTACCTAAATGATTCACAATTGAGTGGAATCATTAACATTAAAATTGTCCTGACATATTTTCTTATATTACTAATTTTATTTTGTAGTAGATATTAGAAAGCTGCAACTATCGAATTAGGTTATTTTCCTGTAATGGTAGCTGTATGTATGATAACAAATAAATAAATAAATATTCTGTATCGTATTATTAAAAGTTCTGTATTAATTAATTAATGTTCGAAATTTAGTTTTATGTAATGTACATATTTTTAAAAAAAATCGACACTGACAGATAGATTGGAAATGTTATTGTTACGCGGCCACATGTAGGTGGTACGAGCTAGACAGACTAAAAAGCAATGCCTGCTAAAGTACCTATTACTTAACAATCATCACCCTATATACACAAAGTCACTCAGACGAATTATAATGAGACGCGTAAGTTATTATTGGGAAAGGAAATGAATAAAACCCATTGTAGGTGGCAAACCCTTTCAATTAATTGAAATAGCTTATATTAATTTAACTTTTCCGGAAACGGATGTGTACTCCCAAATTTCAAGATGGCGATTAATTACTAGAGAATTCCGTCAGTTCCATAATAAAATGACGTAATTGAATTTTGTGTCTAAACATTTTAGACCTTTGAGTTTGAACTTATTGTTAACTACCTCTTGATAAATATTAAGGCAGGCATAATCAAGAGACCTTAGTTAAAATATATTGACGTCGTTCTTCGATTGTTATGGCAATAATCTAAGGATGCGTTAATTTTCGTTAACATTACTTTAATAGAATTAAGTAGTTAGTTTTTCTACTCTTATCATTATTTAAATTTGTAAAATTTTCTTTATCTTTTCAAAGAATATCTTACTAGAATAGGATGCCATAAATACTCGAACAACAATTTTCTGAGCAACGCTGAAAATGTTTCGTGTTTCTTATACAATATTTCAGTTACATCCTTTTAGCGTGTAACAGAAAATCCTGCGTCCTTTGTGCCGATTGCGATTGTGAGCCCTTGCAAGTATTAAGGGCTGGCATGATGGATTGTGCGATTATTGTTCACTCTTTCCTTAGCTGTCAGCTAGAGATTACGACTCGCAATACCCTGATTACAATATGACGTTTTATTAGAAAAAATAATTAGAACAGAGCCGGTAAAACATTCCCGAAAAAAAGTCAGGTATTTACGATATTGTCTCTTATTGTCATGCTTTTGATACTACAATAATTAACTTTTGGATACCGATTGGTCGCATGAGAGTTGAGTCCGCGTAATATATAAATTTCTATTTTGTCGCGTTTTGTTAGACTAATAGGCTAACAACAAGACCTAGCTTGCCTTGTTGCTTAATGTACAGCTTTCAAATATAAACATTAATAAGTCCTTTGACACAGGTCCTTGACCTATACCGTGACAGTCATTTGTCTAACTCAGCAGCCGAAAATGTATACAAATAGGTCACTTAGGTTTTGTCACTTCGTCGAGTGGTAAGTAATAAATCATTAAATTTTACCATTCGATGTGGTAATTAAATTATTGTCTCTGAGAACACACCATTTAAAATTCATTATCAGACAAGGTATATAATACCAATAATACAATATAGTTATGTTACTGAGCATCGTGAGACATAAATAAATCACAGTTTTGATCAAAACCTGCAACGTCTCGTTGATTCCAATATTGATAGGCAAATATCCGACAGTAAAGTATACTGGCCGTTAACATTTTCAGTCATTTATGATTGGGCCACTCTTTCATCCAGTACCTATATTAAAAATAAAATTGTGAATAAAACGCCGAACCCCGCATTCTTTTGACTGTCAAACAGAAAGCTTAATTACAGACGAGGCTCTTACCGTTATTGAAGGGTCTACTATAAAATAATTGCCAACGGCGCTCACTTCGAATTGTGATTTTGATTTAGGGTAATTTAGATAATTTAATTGAATTTAGCACGGACTTTTTTGTGTTATAAAATTTACTACTCTGGACTTAGTTTAGCATATTTTGACATTTCGATTATAATGTGTGCATCTTCGCAATTAACATAATAATAACAGCAGGCGGTATGGACTTAGTCCACAGCCGTTAAACAAATATTTTTAAAAAAACTATTTATCATTTCGACTCTGTTTGGTTTTAGGGGTAATCAATCGGGGGACACAATACACATATTGTCTATAATAATGTCTTTCTTTTTTTTCCCAAATTGGAAAATACCAACAAGTAAGGTAGATTTTTCCAATTAGCGAAGACGACATACTGCCTACTACTGCCCGTATTGTTGTAGTCAATACACAAAATAATAATGACAGATCAATTAGTTATAATGACCAATATTAATTAAAGAGGTATTGATTAATTTTATTTAGAAAAACACTTGCCCATAACATAGATTTCAAACACACAATTTAACACTTACCCTTCATTAGCAGATCTAAAGGAAGATCAAAATACCAGCCCAAACCTAGATCAATACATAAAGGTTTAAGTTCAAGTAACCTTTATCCATCACGAATACCATCGCATTATACAATCTAAGCACAAAAGGCATACCATTATTTTAAAGATGATACAAATATTGACAAAATATGTCTATAGATAATTACTAAATATTTATTGATGTTTCTTAATCGACTATTAGTTTTAAAACCAGAATTAGTTTATTTCAATCCGTTTTCCTTTTCGCAAAAGGATAAAATCTTGATTAACCAACTTGTAAAAACTCACCTAATCGCTAGATTTTAGTTCAAAAGCTATTAATATTTATTAACTATTTTTAGTCTAACTTCCAATTTGATTTACTAAATGAGCGTTCGAAGTTTACCTGTTACTTTTAGTCAGTACTTCCTTATTAGGCACTAAACACCTTCTAAGAAAAATAATGCCGAGATTGAGTGCCTCTCTCCAAAAACTCTTTATATACAGCTAATGTACTATAAATAAATCCCAAAAGCAGCTGGTAGTGAAATTCATTCGTCTGGAACGAAAATCGTAACATTACTTTTTACTGCCAACCTGAAATTAGCCACGAGAGTGCCCGTTGAAATAAATGTCAAAAACAAGAAAGTACCTCTAACTTATTTACCGTTTGATCATTTAATGTTGTGATAACAAAATAAATTGTTAATATAGGTACAGACAAACTTGAACCTCTGTCAGTAACAAAATACGTCAAGTAAGAATCGTTCTCTAACTACAGAGTTAGCACGTAAACGCTGTGTATAGTAACGTTCTAACGAGTCATGAATTCGTCGCGAATAAAGGTTTAATATTTTTGGTACAACAAATTAGTACCAATTATTCGCGAAGACTATGCCTTTATTGCATTTTATTTGGTACCTTGTATGACACCTCCTGTAATGAAATGTTAGCTAAATGTGCAGGTTTCCTCACTATGATTTTCGATACCGCCGAGCAAGTGGTACAAATCCTTACATAGATTACAAAAGAATCCAGAGGTGAGGAATTCGAACACACTAAGTCGAAAATCCTACCACTGAGCTACTATATACCGCTCATTAACGATACCCGTAGAAGGTATATGTGCGCTATCGCTTTTGATGCGAATGTGACCCAAGGAAGTCTAACCTTAGATAACCCGGCGACCGTGGGGCCGTTTCCCCGATTACCCGCGTAACCCTATGCGTAGACGTACACCTGTCAGTTAGAGGTAATTGGAGTGAGTTGGAAACTTTGTTCCTCGCATTACGTTTAACATGTTTGCTTTCATGGCTCAGCTCGAAACATCCAACTTTATTAACTCTAACGTTTGAGTTAAGGGGCCTATAAACGAACGTTAATTTATTTTAGACATTTTATTCTTCCTTAACAACATGTGCAAGGTACGAGTATGTAATTTGCACGTTCAACTTCTATCTTGCGCAATTATTTCTCATGCTCATTTCAATGATTACTATAGTCAGTGAGTTTTTTACACCATCTAAGCCATTAAGTACCTACGTTTCAATGACCTTTAAATTCATAGCATTACACTCTGAAAAATTTGGTGTATGCAGCTCACTTAAAATCCATCTGACTTACGTGTAACATTCTGGAAAAAAAGATTTTTTTTTGCAATGCAATATACGATAATACGCTGTTGCTGCGCATGTTCTGTAGGACTGTTTTTTGCAATATTTATGTTACAGCTTAATATGCACTGTATAGAGTGTATGTGAAGCATTTATTAGCTTAGCTTACGATAAAATTGTAACATAATTTATCATGCAGTAAACTATAAAACTTTAAACTTGCAGTACGTTGCACAGAAAGGAAATGTAGTTACGTTTTACTATGAGTAGCACTTGCTATAAGTTACAAGGTAAATATTTCCAGCATAAGCTAACCTAGCTAGCGTTATAGAAACATTCGATCCAAATAAACTATCAGCTTATACTGGCCATACTAGTAAGAAAAATCCATCTGCTTACACATGACTCTGCATATGAATTAAGGTTCTTCCGAGAATACATTAATCCTCCTTTGGTGAGAAAGGATATTGTAATATACCGCTACTTTGCGTGACTCTAGCTGCACTAACATGCTAGGATTTGCCGTATATCTCAGCTAATTTTCTATCGTGCCGTTTTAACATTATAGCCAATCGGCACAAAGAAAACTACTTGTATGCCACATGTGAGACACAAAAAAAAATAGAATCATAGGTTCTGCGGGATATAAAATGTACAAATATTTTTTCCTATCTTTTAATAAAGTGCCCTTCGTCTCTTCAAACTTCTGTGTTGTCTCGAGTCTGCGTGTTGTGGTACTATCGTTTTCTATAACACAAGTGGTTTAGCTACTTACCTTAAGGTCAGAGCAATGTATGTGATGTTTTGCAATATTTCTTATAATTATTATTTATTTAATTCACACAAAAGAATTGAATCAAAATTAAATTAAACACAACCCGTTACATAGGCCATTATTTTTTACGCCTTGCTTTAAAAACGAAGTCTGATGTATAAAATTACTCCGGAACACATTATTATTTGCCCAAAAGCTCAAAGCATTATCTTTATTTTCACACGACATCAATATATAAAGGATATTAATATTTATATGAAAGCTGTTTAATATAAATTCAAATTCAAATGAAATCAAGATACCCCAGTTAAAAGTTTATTATATATATATTATTATTTATAATAAATTAGGTCGATTTTGACGAAATCTCTTTGTAGAGTGTCTTAAAGCCTACTAGAGTGTAGATTGGCGTAGTAGGGTCGCGGTGATTTGCCTTGAACGCCTAAGGTTCGATGCCCGGTAAAACAAACGTCTTGAATTTGGCTCGGGTATGGGTGTGATGGGAGTTGCCCCTGGCAAATACCAGTGTCAGGTACCTCTTAACACAAGGAAATAATTAAATATAAATATAATGTCCTCCAGCGCATTATATTTATATTTAATATATGTATATCTATCTATATGTATATCTATCTATATGTATATCTATCTATATGTATATATAAAATAAAGTCAGTTATTTTTATGATCGTTGATTTGTTAAATTTGTCTCCGTCCCGAATAGCAGAATAAATTGAAAAACCTAACATTCCCAAAAAAAAAAGGAATGAAGGAGCGGTACGAAGTCGGCCGGGACAGCTAGTATCTTTATATAAAACAAAGTCGGGCTAGTTACACCATTTATAAGTCGAGTAAGGCTGGACCGATCTTTATGATTTTTGATTTGTTGGATTTGTATTCGCCCCGAATAGCAGAATAACTCATAAAACATCGGAAATTTCACAAAAAAAAAAGAGGCGCGGGTGGTACGACGTTCACCGGGACAGCTAGTATAAAATAAAATAAAGAAAGACACGTGACTTAACAACGATCGTAGAATGGAAATACAATATACGAAAAAGGCATTAGGTAGGTATTGAATTACGTGGGCGTCACGTCCTCTGTCAATTTCATACATTATTCTAATAAACGTCTATTGTCTAGACCAGTGTTACTCAAACTGTTGGTCCCCAAAACCCCAGGGCTTTGCCGAACTATCTCAGGGGATCCGCAAGGGATATTGCTTAAAAAGTATCGGAACCTCATTGGTATACCTAAAGTTGTAAGTACCTAAAATTACGTAATTTAGGTGTACACCTATGAAACATACGTCTATCGACAGAGAAAATAATAACAAACAACATTTTTTTTTAAATGACGAATATGACATACTTTGTTTAGAATTTCAGTTTTAATTTATAAATAAAAATAAATTATATTAATCACAATTATTCAAACTGAATTTTTTTTAAAATCGAAGTCTTTTTATGGTTAGGCCTTTGGTCTTAACTTAGTTAACATCATTAAGACAAAACTTTAACAACGTAACCACAAGTCGCAGTTCGTTAGGATTAAAACTGTAAAATTATAACTAGGCGAGTTAACTTAACTATACACGAGATGTGTCCCTCAGGACTTACAGACGGCATCTGCAAACTCTGATGTACTCCTGCAATTTGGCTTGGGTTCAAATGTGACTGAAACTTCTTGAATAGCCATCTTGGCTTAATAACATCCAGTTGTTTTTTGTAGTTTATAACGTAAAGTTTTTTTTTAATATATCTTTTTCGCTTAGAGGTTACGCATAGTTCAGCGTGGAAAAGCATCCAGCAACCTCATTCACCTCTTAGACACACATTTATTTTTTAGTATTTTTTAACTCTATGAACTTTTCCAAAGTTAAAATATTCATTATCGTACTATACAGCAACAGCATATCAGCCTACCCAAAAATAGAATAGTGATTTGTTACTGCGTACATCAATAAGAACCTAACAGCATGGTATCACCTTGTTCTGAACCTATAGACAAAGATTCTTTTGATAAAAATATTATGACATAACAAATAGAAATGAAAAACGAAGAAGGCTCGTTTTGTTGCATGCAATGCAATCCTCATAATACTATGATCAAATCAAAACAATTATTACCCGAGACAAGGCTCAAGATCGAACTTGCAACATAAACACAAGGCGTGTCTGGAAGAGGTTGAAAGCGAATAACTCACAAAGGCCCATTGCAGTGATGTTAAGGGTGACCTTCCATCAGCTACTGATTAACATGAGACAAAGTCTAAGTCAAGACAATCACCAGACTTAAAACCTGCAAGTGTCATATTACCATCGATCATTATAATTAACTGCCATAGACCGGCTGCGCGTGCGACCCGCACGCTGCGTACGCAACACACATGACTGGGGCCACTTTCTCAGACACACCCAGAACTGTATCATTTAAATTGCTTATTACTCACATGAGTTTATTTATTCGAAAATAGGACAAATCTCTTATTATAAGTAATAGTAATAATTTTAGTCACTGTAGTCTATTTATTTCATTATTATTATTTTGTTGTATTTCATGGTGGTTAAAGGTACACCAACAGCAAGACACATACGAGTAAGACAATCTAATTACAAATCAAAAGGGTCTTAGTTAAAAATATGTTTGTTTATAATTTACTACTTTATTTTTAATAATATTTGTGAAATCGTTGAAAATAATATCATTGTCTAAACCGTGAAATGACCTAATCTTTTTATTAAATCAATCCATTAACTGAATTAAATCGTTAAATTTTCCTGTTAGAATGTCAACGACTATTTCTTTAGTATTATTACTGAATGACATTTAATAACTAATCATGCATACTTTATATGGTAATAGTGAAACAAGTTGTTCTTACTCTATTTTACGAAATATTCAACGTTTGGATACTAAGTAATGCACAATCACAACAAATTATCTAGCCCCAAACTAATCAAAGTTGGTACTATGGCGACTAGATAACGGATAAACATACCTAAATACTTTTATAAACATCCACGACTTAGATACAAATGCTCGTGCTCATACTTGAGATATTTGCAGAGTGAACTTATCACTAGCGGCTTCTGCAGTTTAAGCAAAGCATGTGTCGCAGCATCCGTTTATGTAATTAGGTTTGTACGTAATAACTTAATTACTTACGCTTTCTAGTTTAGAAAGACAAGAAAAATATTAATATTTGACGCTCTTAGATTAAAACGATTTATCTTAGCTTTGCAGTTTATTGCATCACGATGCCTTGTACTGTTTATAAATGTTTTTCTCCAAGCTAAGCACTTTTAGTAACATATAATATTAATCTCCTCTTTAATTATTATTATATTTTAACTTGACGCCGGACTTGGCGTCACCATCTCTGAGGTACTTGGGTTCGATTTCCGGTCGAGTAAATGTAGAAAATGAACTTTTCTATATTGTCTAGGGTCTGGGTGTTGTGGTACCGTCGTTGTTTCTGATTTCTTAGGATACTCTAACTTATCTTAGAATATGAGCAATATATTTATGTGATGTTGTCTAGTATATATTAAATTTATTATTATTAACTTATTGGCTGCCGAGCGGTTGTATAAGACTGCGTTAAATTTAAAAACGATACACGATAGACATTTGAACAAAACGTTGCTTGGCTTAGGGGTTACACGTAGTGTTCCCAACTATACTGTTAAAAACAGTATTATACTTTTTTTGCATGCATGTTAATAGTTATCACTGTTCTTAAAAAAAGGAAAAAAAATACTGTATTATGACCGCAAGTATTTAAAGTTAAAAACTAAATTATGAAATACAATTGCCGTTAATAAAAGCGAACTCAAACCTCACTCACATACATACATCCATACATGAACCCTAAAAACATCACACTACTTTCTGGGCAGTGGCGTCAAAAAGTAGCTCTTCAAAAAAAAACTGATCACTTTTCTAAAAGGCTGTTCATTTTAGTTCCCCGACCGTAATATACTTTATTTCTCGTACAAAATGTTGGGAACCCTAGTTACAGGAGTAAAACACAGATGTAGGTCACTTGTACACAGATTTCACTGACGTACCATACCTCAAGACAGATAATAAGTAGGCAGTTATTATTATGCTAATACAAACCGCAGCTAATCACATTAAGCTCACCCACTCGTGCTCGTAATAACATTAAAAACATAGTATCGATTGTGTAACATGTAGGATGTGATCCAACGCAACCTGTTCGGGACCGGTCGACATGTCGATGAAAGTTTTTATTAACATTACAGACGGTTAATTACCTAACACATGTATGAATCATTCAACTGTGGGATTATATTCGAATATAGTATTTTATGAAGTCACAATTGAATGTAATTTACATTGTATAT
This sequence comes from Anania hortulata, assembly GCA_963576865.1. Lineage (NCBI taxonomy): Eukaryota > Metazoa > Arthropoda > Insecta > Lepidoptera > Crambidae > Anania > Anania hortulata. The sequence goes on from OY756400.1 coordinate 10,232,022, forward strand.
GTTTAAGAATGAATTATGAGATTCGAATGGCGTTGGACTGGACACATGACTAGACGTAGTGACGGCGAGTCACCACACCCAACTACACACCTATATTCGTTACAAATAAAGGCAGAAAGCGAGCAGAAAACAGACCACCAGCCCGATGGGTTCCGTCAAGGCAATTGCCGAAAAAAGCTGAATACAATAAATAAATAAAAGTTGTAAGAGACCCAGAAATGGTCAGATATGACGTGATGGTAACAATTTTAAACGTAGTCACGTGACGTAGAGTACCTATTCTTTTTTTTAAAAATGCCCTCACCAATGGAGTTGCAAATTTGCTAGATGTATCTTGAAATAGTATAATATAGCTCTTGTGTTTTTGTGTAATGCTTTACTACTTTTAAAACTGCTTAACGGAGTTTGATGCAACTTTTACTGTCATTTAGACAATTTAATTTCACATATTATTCACTTATATTACTACCACGTAAAGCCGTAGTCTTTATTTTTAAATAAAAAAGCATTGTATAAAGCGAGTGTAGTTAAAGAAAGAACGAACTATTTATCAGTCTGTCTTGTCCTTTTTGGAGACAGTTGAAAAGTGAACCAAATAAAAACATGACCGTTTGTTCCGAGAAGAAAAATGCATGTGCAACAAAAGAAGATGGCAGTGAAAGACTAATTAAAATGCAGTCCGAATCGCTTGGGGACCTTCAAGAATGCTAAGAGGACAAGGCCATCAGATACAAAATGGTAACAAAAAATAAAATGACTGCTGCGGTATTTAGGAATTAATCGTGTAGCTTTCCTTTAATGAGTTAGAGCTTAAATACGATTAACGATTTTTAATATCGTTGGTTAGAGCACAAAAAAGGATAGGCACCACATTTTAAGTAACCATTTCAGTGATAAGCCCATGGTAGTACCTACACTTATGTAAAGTAGTGGCGAATGATATAAACTTTTCAAAACAAAGGTTAGTAAAAATCCTCAAATACCTTGAAAGACGCTTCGGTAATTTCGGATCGATTATTGAATTGATTGTGTTTTGTTTGTGCTTCCACCTCTGGTAAAATCATGGAGCACATATATAGATATATAGAGTGGAAATGTCATATAATTTGTTCGACAAAACTTTCCGCCTTTTTTATCTGTATCTGCATTGTTTTTGTATGGGCGACCGTTGGCAGGGGTTCATACTAAATGTAAGTGAAAAATCACTAACAAGTTTCGGAGAAAGATGGTTTGTATTACTGCTCTATAGGGTGGGTATGTGCTCGATGGGCAAATTCATTGTCTGATACTTCGTAACTAAAGGATGTTAGTTTCTTACTTCGAGACTATTAGTTTACTGTGTAGCATGTACTTTTTGCTTTAATAAAACTAAGTTTTCCCTTGTCATGTAGACGGACTGTATTCTTCAGGCTTTGGAAGTGTCCTCTCCAAAATATCTTGCAGCGTTTCTGTGAATTTGTCATCGGCCACCGTGCCCGCTGCAAAATTAGCGCGTCCTTTATCAAAGCCTTGTTGGAATTCTAGACTGATGAATTTTGATGAATTCGCTGAGAGCAACCTCGCTTAAATTAATATTTTTGACAAATTGTTAAACATATTACCTACTCTGTAGCCCCTTTGAAGTACCTATGGTAAGCTCAGTGATATATTTATGATTTAAACATAACTTAAACTTCTGTTTCACGGTTTGGTATTCTAGAGGTTTCATTTGCAAGCAACAAATTAGCAAGTTCATTCATCTTTTGTTTTGTTAAGTTGTTTTTGCGAACAGAATTTTAAATTTTAACTGTTTGAATGCTTTCTAGTACACATATAATACACCAGTATTTTGGTTAATTTCGCATTCTTCTGTCAGAAAACTACTATTGTAACGTAAATGGAAAATAACTACAGCTGTTGATCCTTTTTCACAAAGCAAAAGCATAATTTAAAATTACTCAGCAAAAATATTTGCAAAACCTTGTTACCTAAAATTCAGTAGGGTATGTACACGGTTAAATCCTAAGGTTAGATGCGTTTTATTTTAAATTTTCGTTATTATTGAATTGACATTCCGTAAATCAATCATAATTACGAAAGTACTAATTAAGTACCTATTGACTTCCCTTACAGCTTTAATGATACAATTAATTATCCTCCTTAATGGTTCAAAATTACAGCAGAATACGAAAGAATGCTCCTGTTGTCCTAATTATCCCGGCGAGAGAGTAATCTCCCGGATCGTTCGCTAAATAAATCCGCTAATTTATCCGCTTTTCCGTGCGATCTTGGTACAAAAAATATGGTTTTTAACTCCTATAGGATTCTGGATGGAAATAGGTACCTAAATAAACTAAAATATCTACTGTAAACTAAACTATCGGAATTATTAGATTCAACATTTAATAAAGTTTATTTAAACAGCTTAACGCCAAATAGTAATTATTAGTGTTGTTAAAATAACAAAGATAATGTAAGTTGTAACAACAATTACGCAGGTCATAAAATTTTACTTTGTAATTATTATTTTTTTAAATGAGTAATCGAGCTGGGCAATGTCGTAATGATAAACAGTATGAACCGCAATGTCTCAAATTATAGCCTAATAAAAGTAATACCGCAGGCACGAAAATTAACACGATTATCTCAAAAGTCATAACCTCACATAAATTACTAAGGAATTCTGTGGCAACGGGACGACTGGTCTTATTTAATTTATCTTACAATAAAAGGATCTAGAAAACTAGTTGGCCAACAGCATAGGATGTAAACGTGAACTAAACTAGCTCACAGCGTATTTAATTTTAATCAGGGGAAAATTAAGAGATCTACTGGGCAAAATGTCAACTGTGCGTTTTCGCTAACAATGATGTATTATACACCCGATGCTTTTATTCCGTGGCGCAAAGAGTAAAAACGTCGTATGCAAAAGAGCTTTTAAAATATTTTCCATTTTACTGCAACGTTTTTTTCTCGCAATGTGTATTTTTTGGAATCCAATCCAAGCTAAGTTAAAATTAGTTTGAATAATGATATTTCTAAATACTTAGATAACAAATTATTGAGTAAGTAGATGGTCTTCCATTTGAGAGAAGCAGTAAAACAAATTGGAATCCTACGAAACTCATTTTAATCCGTACACAGCGATACAAAGATTTACTAAACAATACCCTTAGAAATTCTTCAGCGTCAAATACTCCTTACATTGACGAGATAGACAATACTCCAATAACCCGGCAAGTCACATACCAACATTTTCGACTTGACAATATTACAATAAGACGACGTCGGCTTTCATTAAACAGACGTAGGTTTTCACCCTTATTATCCCTTCTATTTAAACACAAAGCAGTCTTAATTAATTTCAGACTAGATTTGTAGTCAATTCATTTAACGACTTAGAATCGCTCGAGAAAATTTGCTGAAGTAAATCAAGATTGGGATCATTTTGTCGCATCAAAGAGAGATTTGTAAGACTATTTTTATTATCAGCAAAGCTTTTTCGTATTTTTTCCTTTTTATCTTGGCGTCAGTACATTCTCCGCATCTGCGATCGCTATTATTTTTTAGTGTAGTCGATACGTCGTTACTTTTACGCATTTTAGGCCTGTTACGAGCTATACCACAGAGAATACAATATTGTAGCTATGTTATTTAATCACCTATTAGAATATTGTCCCCGAATACTAGAGTAATATTGTATGAGAGTGCCCAAGGCACTGTTTTAAAACCCAACCTGTTTAATTTTCAGGTAGAGATGTCCCTTAAAATAAAATGTAATCAGATGGACTTAAGAGGAAATGTTGTTCGTGTAATTTGCGGCTGGGGCGGAAGGCGAAAATCGCTCAAGCACTCGCACGCCCTCTCAAAGATTGCGTCATAATCCCTCAGCGTTAGGCGTCACGGTCTCTGCCGTGGCCCGTAAACCCGCCTAGTTATTGCACTCCACAGAAAGAAATCCCCATTCCAACGCAATTTCGGCGCAAATAGCCCCAACTTTACAACTGGGTAGGGACAATTTGGCCCTCATTGTCGACTTATAAGAGCTTTAAACGGTTATCTAGTGCGTTATAGGCTTAGTGCCAAATTTTGCATAATAAGAGCTCATTTGGTTTAATCCATTTGGTCCCCGTTCGGGATTATCGCGGTCACTCGATGATGTTTTAATGAGACTGCTGAATGATTACGCTGTTTTAGTTGTTTTGTTTATTTATTCAGATTTTTATTTTAGAAATATAGACAATACCTAATCATGGTGACCGATCTCGCTTAAGGACATTTAATTAGCGCCTCTATGCACTATTACGTCACTCACATTTTCTAATATATTAAGTGTGTCTATTATAATAACCGCTTTTAAACATTTTTACAACTGTATTAGAGTAGAACTACACCTTTAGGTACTAATAACCGTACCTGCTACAGTCATTCATTCGTCTGCAGTTTCAGAAGTTTTGTCACTGATGTTACCTTGCTACCTAAATCTGAAGGGTTAATATCGAACGAAGGGACAGTCAAACATTAGTGCTAGCTCGACTGTGAACCTAGATTTTGCTGGAGTTGGAATTATAATGCTATTAGGAACCGCAAACGTGGCAATTTGTGGTGGTCTAATGTTTGCCCGATTGTTCCCGCCTGTTTTGGTCAACGTAATTTTAAAGGTGACTGATCTCAAATTTCGAAATGTGAAATTCAAAATTGCTTGCGGCACGCAATATTTGGTATTTAGTTGGGCATCATTTTGTAATGTTTCTGAGTTTTGGCATGCTGGTTCACAGACTAATAAAGAATTATTTTTGGTATTAGGTCTTTTCTATTTGTATCTTGTTTATTGTGCTATAGAGTATAAATAAATATATTAATACATCTACTTAAGGTTAAACTAGTTTGTAGGATCAAAACCTGGCGACGAATGCTACACACAACGCTAAAATACTCTTATTTTTTAAAACAATAATAGGAACATTCATAATATTACATCTACATGCTTTTTGTGGTTGATCACGGCTGATCACGTTGATCATAAACGGCTGATTAAAATTTTTATTCGTTTTTGGATAATGAAGCAGATGCTTTGATATATCAAAATATTAAGCTTATTTGTAAAATGATAACATGGTAAATATCAACTTTCGTATTTAAACCATTAAACTTATACACGTATCCGAATAATAAAGAATAATGCTTTTCCCAGACTTTTCTTAAGAGGAAAGTCACTTTTACGCAATTGGCACACAAATCACGGAGTGGCGGTCGAAGGGCGATATGTATAGTCACAACTTAGGACTTTAACAATTTAAAATGTTATAAAAAGGTATACTTTTTATGGTACCCATTTTAAATCCCGAGGTACATTGGAATTTTAAAAAAACAACAATCACACACTTTTATGTCCTATTTTTTTCCATCTAGTCATACATCGCTCCACCGCAATTAGAGGGCCCTACGTCGCTTTTTCAAAATCGAGGTCTCCACCCAGAACTACCTACGTCTACCCTATCGGTTGCTTTAGTTCTCGGTCGGATAACCGTATTTCTAATTTTATCCTTGAGAGAAATCCAGAGCATAGAGCTGCTGTCTCCATAGAGCTTTAAAATTTGCAATTCTGTAGTAACGGTACCGTGAGTGTCTACATCTCGGCTCTGTAAGCTATGTCTATGACAGGTGGAGACTTTCGTCATCAATTGAAATGACATCGTTTAAATAAAATGAGACAAGAACAATTCGTGTCACTTTCTATGAATACGGTCCCGAAACAACAGAGCCTAAAAAGATTTTTCGTTGGAAAATAAAAAGGAGACTGTGCTTAATATAAGAAGTCTTTAAAAAGCTCTGTCCATTTACATCCAGATTGATAAGAGGAAATTTAATTCATTAGCCTACAAAAATAATTATTCAAGGCCGATTGGAAAATGTTCTGTAAAAACTTCACAAAAACAATTACTTAGGCTGAAATAATTACACTTTATTTATTCTTTAGAAAACAATAAGAAGTAACTTTTAATTGGTAAAGTAATCAATAATAAAATCCACTTCTGCTCTGCATTTAAAAAACAGAGATTAGGTGAATAATCAAATCCTTAGTATGTAATTATTTCTACTTTTAATATCTACAGAAGAAAAAGAGACGCATAAGACTGACTGGGATGATTCTTCAGGTTTAGTTTCATTTTGTGCCTGCGTCTTAAAGTGGTGACTTACAGTTTTCTCCCATTATGGATTCCGAGCGCGAGATTCTTGAAATTTAATTTATCGACGAGCCCTGAATTACTTTAAGTAACGTTTACTGAGTGACTAGTTGAACAACGAACGAACTTCGACTCTAGCTTTTCTTATGTACCTACTACTATTATTTAAACGGAAATATTTTTATTTGGAACATCATTTCAAACTTAAGAGGCCGTCCTAGAAATCGTCGTATTTCCGTACATTTTGTTCTCTGATTGTAAAGAAATGATTGATAATTGAAACAAAATAACAAGTGATTTAAAAAAGATTAGTTCTTATTCTTGCATGTAATGGGAATGAATTTTTCATATCATTTCAAAAATAAAGATAAATCACCAAAAGACCTACCCTTATTTTAAAAAAATGACGTTCGAGTTACGTTTGAACATCAGTTTACAGGAGACTACAAGTTATCCTGACAATTCTATTTTAACATTTAATTGAAGATATGGTCTATTTGCACATAGGTTGAATACTTTTTTTATTTTCTTACAAAATATAGCAGAAAAAAATGCTGAAATAACATAAAATTTTAGAAATTTCCATCAAAATATCATTTATTTTTCTATTGTTATGAACAACTATTATAAGATTTAAACACTACACAATAATTTTCAGGTATGCTTTTAAAATAATATAATTTTTATTTTATGTAAAAAACAAAAAATTAAGTAGTAAACCTAAGTCAAAATTAACTATAAAATCAAGTGCGCAAACCGATCGTTTTTCAAACCTAGGTAGGACGTCCACTACCTAATAAATTATCAATAATATTATCTTGTAAAGGATCAACATAGTTGACGCTTTATCCCGCATCATAGACGCACACAAGCATAGAACTGTATTTCAATTTTGCACTGAAAAAAGGTGCACGGCCTCTTAAATTAAATAAAAATACAAAATTTTACTACGTGTGTGTATGTGTTTATGTGTCTGCGCGTGCTCGTATGATTATATGCTTGTGTCATTTCAAAATGAATTTTATAGTTGATGCTTAGTTACACGGTTTTAGATGAAAGACTTCCTTAATGGTGTCGTAATTTTTCATTATATAAATTCTAGAAAACAGAGTTCATTGTTACAAACAACATCACGGAATAGTTGTGTACGCGATACCAAAGAAAAGACATTAAGTATCTTGAGCAATACACACACAATAAAGTAAGGACACATTAAAGTAGTTACTCGTGGAGAAACGTTGACCTTCACCAATAATTTAGTTATAAAAATCCTAAGCATTTTTTTTTATCTTGAGCTTATACAGCCCGTTAAAGAAATTAGTTCTCGTCGCCAATTCCCCGGGAGTTCCGTGACACACTCCCGGTCCCGAGTGTAATATTATGACACTAATCGTCTTATCTGCGTCCCGGGTAGTGGGAGGACGCCCTTCGTCCACACCCGGCCGTCCAACGATTTTCCCCGCTTCGAAATATAGTTTAGAGCAAGGATAAAATAAAGATTTTATAAAGAAGCAAGTAAAATAAGTTTTTTTTTTATTATTCTTGTTGCTATTATATTATTATGTAGTAATCAGATGAGGTGCGTTGTATACCTATAGTTTTTTTTTTCTTAGCACAATTCACACAGTTTCTTTCATTTCATTATATATTGTATTGAACAACAATACATAGGGCACACTAAAAGTTTTGCACTTCTAGCTAATCGGAACTATTTGAATTTCTAATGTTATATATTATACGTTTATTATTTTTAAACGTTGCAACCTTCTTAGTAATAAAAAAAAACAATTGGCGGGAAATGATTTGTCCATTGTTTTTTATCACACATCAAAGTTCTACGTACGCAACGAAAATGGAATTAGGTCGAAAAGATTTTATAGCGCTGATTTTTTATGATTTTAAAAGTTCTCTCTCTCCGCAAGACTGTGCCGCTCGTCTTCATAATGGTTTTGGGAGAGAAGCACCTTGTTTGAGCACTGTGAGGCGATGGTTTGCTGAAATTGAGAGAGGTCGAGTTTCTTTACATGACGAATTTCGTGAAGGGCGGCCTTCAACTACCGTCAACGAAAATAATGCGGCTACTGTTAAGCAGCTAATTGAAGAAAACCCGCGGATTACCTATGAGACAATTCGAGGACTATTGGGGATTAGTATGAGCCAAATTCAGAAAATTTTACAGGAAGAATTGAAAGTTCGGAAACTTTGCTGTCGTTGGGCTCGCGTGGAATGGTGCTCACAGATGCTATTAAAGTACGACCACGGACAATGCTGTTTATGATATTGTCACAGGAGACGAAACGTGGATTTATTGTTTTGAACCCGAAAAAAAACAGCAATCTTGTGAATGGGTGTTTGAAAATGAGAACAGGCCAACAAAAGTGAGGCAGGCGAGAAACGTTGGTAAAAAAATGATCGCGTTTTTTTTCTCAACTACGGGTCCCATCTGTACAATTCCACTTGAAGATCAAAAGAGTGTTAATTCCAAGTGGTATTCTACCATTTGTTTACCCAGGGTGTTAGAAAAAGTTCGCGAAAGACGTCCCAAAAGCCGCGTTCTCCTACATCATGACAACGCTTCTTCACACACGGCCAACAAAACAAAGTCATTTTTAGCTTCCGAAAAACTACAACTCGTCACCCATCCTGCGCACAGCCCCGACCTAGCACCCTGTGATTTCTGTATTTTCCCCAAAATCAAAGATTTGATAAGAGGTTTTACTTTTACCAACTCCGAAGAGGCAGTGATAGCGTTCAATCAGCACGTAGAAAACATGCCTACAGATCTGTGGTCCTCCTAATTAAAAAAATGGTTTGATCGCATGAAAAACTGTTTAAAATGTAAAGGAGAGTATTTTGAAAAGCAATAAACAATATTTTGGTTATAACATTTTGTTTTTTTAAGTTACGCAAAACTTATAGTGACCTACGTATTTTGGACAACATCACATACATTGCTCTGATCCTATGGTAAGTAGTAACCACTTATGTTACAGAAATCAGAAACAACCACACACTACCAATAACACAACACCCAGACCCGAGACAATATACAAAAAAAATATTCTGCATTGACCGACCGGGAATCGAACCCGGGACCTCAGAGATTGCAACACCAAGTCCGGTATGCTCGCCTCTCGAACTTCATTAAATTTCAAAGGTTGGGTATGAAAAGCTATGAAAGTAAGAATAGATAGAAAACATTCCGGGGCTCCGAGAATGATAATCAAACACAGATATGTCGATCCCGAAATCGCGAGTTGTTTTCGTTACCAACGTTTTATACGAAACATTAACCAATGTCTAATATTTATGACATCGAATCACTTATGACAGTGGTAAGTGTTAGAGAGAAAAATTTTAATTGCGTCACTATTTACCGAGGTAGTAAATTTCGGTCCACTATTTTCGTAGATTTCACCGAAACCAGTATAATTTGAAGGGCTGTCATTGCAATACGATTTCAGGAGCGGTCCATTTTATTTTGCACTTTGAGGAAATGTAATGTGACAGGTCAGGTCGGACTTGGAATAACTTTTTTTATGTAACTAGTCCTCTCAAGGAGTCATGACTTTTTTATATTTATTGAGCGACCCTTTCGCACCCATTCAAGGCTGAATTTACCACAGGATCTTTTAGTAGGGGCAATATAAGCTAAAGTGTGTTTTACTGTAGTTGCTTTTTGGAAGCACGTACTTGTGTTCACATACAATTTGCTTCCCTTACGTGGCAACAGGCTATTAGTCCTTTGTGTATCTGCAACTGTTTTATTACTTCAGCTCGGAATCCGCTTTATGTTAAAAAGAAAAGAGAATGGCGCTTTCTTTTATTTGGGTTTTAGTTTTCCTTATGTTCTCCCGATTCATTCATTTCTATGTCAGCGGAAATTTTCAAAGGTAAACGGATGAGTTGTTTGTGAGACTAAGTCACTTTGGGAGTGTTCTGGTTGTGACATAAAGGTACGTGGCCAAAACAAAAATGAACATTGGAGCGTGAAATGGAATAAACGGAGCATGAGGCACACTCAGCTGCGCCGACGTGCCCACTCTTGGGTAATTGTCTTAAAGGATCCTTTGCTTGACGAGTAGAAAATGATAAGTTTATTCACTGCCTGAATCCTTCATTATATAACAAAACGTTCAAAGCTATAGCTAGTTAAGGAAAAATGGTAACATCAGACTTCCTTCTTTAAAAATGTGGTTCTTAATTTGACGCGTTTATAGAATTAGTATTAGGACAAATAACCTTTTAATGGGAAAAAAAAAACATTGTAATATTCTAATTTAAAAAAATATATATATATAGAGTATTTTAAAGTTAGTGCTATGGAATGCAATTAATAAAAGTCGATTTCTATAAATTTTGAAAAAAAAAAGGCAATATAACTTCAGCTAAAAAGAGGTAAATAACCATTACGAAGTCGCGTGGGACCGAGTTCAATAAACAAGTATCCGATAAAAAATGTAAACCTACTTAATTCATAGTTCATCATCATAATAGGCTCCGCTCGGCTTATATTTGTGAAAAGGTTTTTTAATAATATCAATACATGCAGGCCTAAGTGTGTTAGGTGGTGAAGTGAGAGGCTAGCCCACCTGATGGCGACATAGCAGACCAGCAGGGCGGCGCCGGCGACTAGCACGCGCACCGCCAAATTTAAAAAAAATGTGCGAACAAAAGGTTTTGCGTAAAATGTGTAGGTAGGTAGGTAATACATAGAGGTTCTGTCTATCATTAAACATAACAACTACTGAAACCAGTAGTGTTGTGGTAAAACAAGAGGCATCAATGTTGGTAATTTTATTTATTGAAAAAATTCTGTGTTGTGTGGTACCTACTTCTATTCAACCAATGAACCTATGCTACTTACAATCAGAACGTTATGGAAGATAAAATGGTTACCTACTCAAACTAACAACGAGGCGTATCCACTACCTACCGTACCTCTTAGTCAATTCACACGAATTTATATCTTATTTTCACTAAAATAGAGTTCTTGTTACAGCAAATATACGCAACCCCTTTGCCTCAGATCGCGAAGATTTCTGACTTGCTGAGTGGACAAGGGCCTCCTTTCCAAGCCGCTATAGCCAGCCATCTCTTCGCTCCCGTGTCAGTCTACCAGCCAAGGGTAAGTTATAGCCCCATGACATAAACATTTTTACTGCCAATAAATGCTGATAATAGTGATTTGGACCCCATATCCTGTTATGCAGTCGTAGCCATAGTTTCTCGATTGATTTTCCTTATCTTGTAGATTTTTATGTGCCTGCAATCTAAATCAATATCAGTTTATCTACTTGCAAATCACCCTAATTTTATTGTAACCATAAAACATTATTGAGTTGTTTTCGCGTTCCTTAAAGTACGAATAGCAATGGAATCTATTTAATGTTAATCGATAAACTTGACAAAGTGTCACAAGTTTAAGTTCCCAACAGTAGATTCGCAAATATATTTGTAATAGTTCAGAGAGATATTCAACAACGAACATTTATTCAGCAGTAACTAGCAAAAGCCTTCTTGTTTATCTTCTAATCTAAACAACTTTATTTACAGCTCGGCGCGCCGACAACTTACGAAGTATCTAATCCGGTACCATCGCAATTAGCGTACTCCGAACACAAGATATCGTACCAGCCGCCGCAAAACGCTATACAGTACAGCCAGCCATTTCAATACAACCAGAAATTACAGGCTACTAAACAGAACTTTGCCCGGCCGATTAATTACCAGCCTCCATACCAGCAACAAATTTTTGTTCAACCGCAACCTATTGCCTACAATCAGCAACCGCAAGCAATTGCGTATTCCCAGCAACCTCAGCTTCTACCTATCCCACAACCTATTTATCAGCAGATACCACAGTTTCCTTACCAAATCCAAAGACCAATACAGTACACGCAGAACGTAGGCCCTCAGCAGTTTGTACAACAGCCATCTTACAGTCAAGAACAACAGACGTTGGTCCAAGTACCTTCTCAGCCAGGGATCACGTATGCTCGCAAAGAACAAGGCGGCGCTCAAGACCAGGAGCAGCCACAAAAACAGTTGAAGTTGCAGGAACAACCCGAAGAACCTAAGCCTACGGAAAAACAAACATCTGCTCCTGAAAAGGTATTTAATTATATACTTTTCAGGAGGATATTATATGATTTTCAAAATAACTTATTTTCTCTAAAGTATGTAGTCAGCTTCTAGTATAAAATAACTTATTGCACGCAAAAAAAAATCGTACAAAATTGACATCTACCTCGACGATTTACACAGGGTGGCCCATACAATGACGTACCGAAAGGCCGTCCCGAGGGACGGCCTTTAAAAAATCGAGAGCGAGACGAGTCTCGCTCGTCCATGTATGATCAGAGATATTTTGTAGTTTTAGTTTTATGATTTATTTTCTTTTTTTTTCCAAGAAGAAAAAAAACTTTAATAAATTTAACCGGCAAACTACAAGGTAAAAAAATATGAAAAATATCATAAGTCAAAAACTACAAAATATTGCTGAACACACATGGGGGTGATTTGGATAGGTCTCGCTCGGTGCGACGGACTTAAAAAACTTTTTGAACGTTCGAGCCAACCCATATCAGGACATTTTTTTTATTTGAATAATTTCGATATTGGTATTAAAATAAAATTTATTGTATCAGCAGCTAATTACGTGCTTTCAAAGAAATTAACAATTTCATAGTAACAGTAAATAAACTTTAAGGGCTCTTGATAATAAGGCGGCTTATATCTGGATCAGTGCAAGATTAGAAAATGAGCTAATCAAATGCCAGGCCAGTTAAACCGTGCCGTGCATATCTCTAGCGAAAACTCTGTATAAACCGTATCGTGTAACATTTTACATCATAATTTTGACTCTTAAGTCGAATTCGTTTTTAAATATAACAAAACTGGACTACCAATACTAATATTTCTTTATTTATAGTTTATGACACAGAGTAGAATCATACAATAGGTGGACTTCATTAATGATTAATGTACCTATTTATAACACCTATGTAACATTATAGAACGCTATACATATATTGAATTGAATTGACTTAATGTCATGACTTCTTTAAGAGATGAGGACGATTTTTACAACACTCACGTTAAAACTCTAATGGAATAGATAAGCTTAGTATAAATAATTACATGTACTCGGAAAACAAAACATATGCAAAATTTTCTTTAGGATATTAAATAAGTCCGATAACTTAAATTAGTAGATTACTCTTGTAGTAGCAAAGATAACAAATGACAACAATGTGTTTATCGATACTATAATGTTTCAGAACTACAACGCTCAACCCCAGGGTGCAGTCAGCTACGCCAGCTTCTCTCAAAGTCAACCTGCACCCTCCTTCGCGCAGCCCTCTCGACTACAGTACCAGCCTCAACCACAATATCAATCGCAGCAACTGTTCCATCAGCCTCAGCCACAGCCACCTCAATACCAGTACGAGATTCAGCCCCAAATTCAGTACCAAGTACCACAAAATGCTCCTTCAAAATTATCGCAAGAGTCCATTGCTACGGCAGCTACCAAATCCCTCCCTGTTAACCCAGCGAGACAGATCGCCTACTTCAGGCCAGGTCCGTCTCTCCAACAACTGCAAGCTCATTATCAACATCAACCTCAGGCATATCCTCAAGAGCAACAGGTCCTGCTGCAGAATCCTAATCATGGTGCTCCCCAAACATACGCAGTAGCCCCCGCCTTCCCACCAGTACAGTATTTCGGAAAATTCGCCCACTCTATCTTTGGTGGACATCAAAATTGATGGATTGTGTTGATCACTTGAGATGAGGTGACATTAATCTTTTGGCACTGCACAAAAAAATGTAGTAAAATGTAACTACTAAATAAGTTTGTAGAATATCTACATATCCTTAATTTATACACCATAAGTATTTAAATATACTATAAAATATAGTAGTTAATAAGTTAAAAATGCGCATCATTTAAATATTAAACATTGATCATTAATTAAAAAAATGAAAAGATTCTGATATGTACGTAAATTGATCAAGAAAGGTGCTAAAGTATTTACTAAAACTGTGATGCCATATTCTTTATAGTTATAAGCGTTTTCAAATAAATTTATAAAACGAAACGATGTTTTATTTCTTTTACTTTTGCATGTTTAGAAACAGCAAAGTCTGTTTCAGTATACAACGTAGATTGTTCGCCTTAAGTTCAAAAAATCCGTGTAAAAACTCATGTAAATAAACTCATGTGTAAAAATTTTGGAAAACCCGTATTTATCGGTTACTTCGAAACTCGGTCGATTTATCCTAAACCGACCGGAAAACTTAGAGTTCCCGAGTCTTCTGTAACCCGCGGGCTAGTTACGGGCTCGACTCGCCCCAAACTGGATGAAACTTTACCAAATCTCCACGTGGGGCCTGAGGCAATCTTTATTACTCCAATAAGTGGCAACATGGTACCTGCAGCGTGTCTGATGAAAGTAATAATTTACTTCTTTTGTTACACAAAATGATCCCAAAAGAATAATCATGCTGAAAATCACAATAAATGTAATTTAAATTCTACACAAAAGCTGTAAATTAATGACCTCAAATCAAATAAACGCTCATAGTTTATTAACCATTCATGATAATGTAGGGCTGAAATAACAAAAAGTGGTTTAAAATCAACGGCAAAATCTTTAGGGCACTGAATGCGAAGTACAGATAATAGAAATCTATTCAACCCTTTGTAACATTGGGCCAATAGACAATTCAGACGATCCAGTGAACTTGAACGAATATCTACACTATTACGTACAAATTGAAACAATCGTTCTAATGAAAAATTTTCTTTAAAACAAAATATAATAAGCATCTTATTAAATAGACGTGGTAGCATATACTTTTATATTCATCTTTAAATTACTATCAATAAAATTGAAATAAAACCTCTCATCATATTTTTATTACTGTGCCCTATCGGCTATCACTTACGCCATTTTATAGAGCTTACTATCTCTTCAACATCTTCTGACACTAAGTAACTATTACCTATACATACAGGGGCATTAATTTAATTAAGCCGATTGAGTTTCAAGTGAATCATAACGCCCCTAACACTCCCAAAAAGGTTTGGGTGCGATCATAATATCATTTTGATGCTAATTGTACGCCGCTCGTGTCCCGTCCAACAATAGACTCAAGACAATATGCAGACCGCTTTATATCACAAATGTCTCGTATAGTTTATATAGAGATAATTAAGTAAGGACGGCCCGCGTTCACTTCGTTAACCTTGCGTGCGAACTAGGACCCTTGTAGGCATCGTATATCTCAATGAATGACGATTATAGGATTGATCAATTCCTACTTTTTTAGGAAGAGGCATTAAGTAGAAGCAGATAGATATGAGAGCACAAAAGTTATGTGAATAATCACTTATACCAGCGTAGTGGCAACAGTCACAATTAAAATTAAGGCAGGTATGAAAATGAATATGCGAAAGAGCGCTACAATTTTAAAAGGTTATAAGGACAAAATAAAAGTGCGAGTGAGTCACTTAATTATTTTGTTACAAAAAACTAAAATTGAGCTGAGCGAGCGTCAAGTAATTTAAAGTTTTGACAAAACTTTGAACAAAAACACAGAGAAAGAAAGCAGTAAAAGCGAGAGCCAAAGAAATATATCGAGAGCGAAAGAAATCTTGCCGCTTGGAGTATTAATTTTTATGTCGTTTCAAGTTCTTGGCCTCTATGTTTGATCAAGCCCTACTCGGCGTGGAAGGACCACTGATACTTTGGTTTGGCACCCTGGTACCCCAAAACCCTAATACACCCGCGGTCTGGTCACTGTCCCGCGGTCAAAAGAACCTATTAATGAATAAGTAGGTAACTACTTAAGTTACAATAATTTTAATAGTTGGTAGATTGTTTAATATGTATTTGTCTAATATCTTCTTGTATGAATGTGAATATGGTTTGAAAAATATTACAAACGTAGACCAGAAAATAAACCAGGTTTGTGTTAAAAAAAATGTGGACTAAGTATACGGTATCAACAATGGTTGATGAAAAAGTCACTAAACTCCTTTTATAATGAAGGTAGCAAAATCACACATTTCAACGTCTGTGGTTTTGCATTTCAGACGGCGCTAAGTTACATTTGCATACAAATATCAATCTACATGAACATCCACCTCAATATTAAGATTCATCTCAATGCATACGTGTAGAAATGAAAACAAAAATGGTTTGTTTAAATTTTTTCATCACGGCGACAAAACTGGCTTACAGCCAGGTGAACAATTAATTTGTCAAAGTGAACAGTATTATTTATTTTGCGGACTAGTCCTCAAAGGGATACTCGTTGGTTGACTAAATGTATATCTTTTATTTAAGTGCGTTTTGATACAAACATTCATCATTCGTTTTACCTTCTATGGGATGAAATTCAAAAATACTTCCTACATATTCCCAAGCGTATCTACCTACTCAAGAAATATTTAGTTTCTTGGTCCACTGGTTTGGGCTCTGCGTTGTCTCTAAGTCAGTCACGTCTCTGTTTTATTGAAGACTAGTTGTCTATTTATAAATATAGGGTTACATAGCAAAGGGGTGCCAAATTTTAAAAATAAGATGTAGGTAACAATATAAAGAAGCGTTATAATCTTTATTATTTTTTATAATCGTAGGTTACGAAAAAAAAAAAAACTTTAAAATATCCGAAAATAAGTCAATAGAGAGACTACGAAAGCCGCGCGATAATTCATCAGAGGCATAGGTATGGCGAGCCAACAAGAACCTTACGTAGTGCACATACGGTGCAATTTTTTCATGAATGAGTTAAATTTTCCACGCGTACGATTTTTAACAGAGGATAGGAATAATTAAAAGTGAAAAAAAATCTGTTCTTTGCATAGTTCGATTAAGTTACTGATTCAGAGCCACTCCTAAATATTTGGCACCCCTTTGCAATGTAACCCTGTATAGATAAATTTATATTGTGTTGTAAGGTACTAAAATGTTTTTTCGTACACTCGACGCAAAGTAATTCAGAAAAGTTCGATAATCTAAGGCCCAATTCCCGTAATTTGACAATAGCCGTAATCCGGTGTCGATCCGCTTCTAGTAACATTACGATCACTAAATGTATTCTCGTAAACCCTAAAAATGCAATTATAGTTCACAATGTGACTGAAAATCGAAACCAAAATTATTTGTTTTTGCTCTATTTTCAGTCGTATAGGGATAGTTTTGATAATTTTACGTTAAATTATAAGTTTACGAGAATACCATTTGTGATCGTAATGTTACCTACTGGGAGAGGATCGACACCGAATTTCGGCTATAGCTAAATTACGGGAATTGTTTCCACAATCACACCAATGAGCTAGCCCCAAACTGAGCAAAGCTAATACTATGAGGACTAGATTACGGATAAACATACTTAAATACATTTATAAACATCCATGACGTAGGTACTAATGCTCGTGCTCATCACACAAACATTTGCCCCTTGGTTTGGCCCCTTGGTTTCGAACCTGCAACCGCTGGCTTTGTAGTCCGGCGTGCGAACCACTACACCAGACGGTCGTCAATCGGTCGAATTGTGCCTCAGGTTGACTCATTTCATGTTTTTTTTTACATTGGTGCCAACATTCTACCATAGTAGATTATTACCTACCATGGACACAATAAATAGGATAAAGCTGAATAATTTTATTATAAATATTGGGCAACATCACATACATTAAGCACTTGTGTTACAGACCCGAGACAATATAGAAATGTTTTTTTTTTCATTGACCGATCGGGAATCGAACCCAGGACCTCAAAGATAGCGAAAGAGGAAAACAACTAGACCAATGTTTGTTATTTGATTGTCTGGCATTGACGACTTATCTTTTGTAAATCTTTCTTTATAGCAAATTTTGAAATGAACATCAGTGGTTTGAAGCAATTTGATTGAATTCATTAACACTCTTAATTAAACCCTTGTCAATAGAAGTCACTAAATACTCTCTGCGTTGTGTTGTATTTTCTAAGTTATATTATAACTTAAGTATATGATTTCGACTTCGTACACCAATGATACAGAAATCTGTACAAATCCGATCGCGTCCAGATCATGTATCGCTTTCGCTTGTTTCTCACCGCAGACTTTCCTCACTCGAAGTTTTCTAAGGTCGTCCGCTGCATTAAATATGCACCTGCAACAGTCCACAGGCACACGTCTACTTTCAATATTCGAAGAAATATTGCTATAACTGCACACAGCGTTTTACAACTCGGTATCAACACATACATATTATATGTCTTCTACGAGTATCAGTCAACGCAGCGGATGGCCTAAAGGACATGGCAACGAGTGGTTCAGTCCCCAGCTATATGTTAATTCAACGCATATGTAAATCCGAATGACCTTCCTTTCAGCGTTGTTCGACCTCGCATTTCTTTATGTCCGATTAGCTTTTTGACTAGGTAGGTGGGTTTTAAGGTTTGCAGATTGGACGGCAGCTTTAAGAGCGCACTGGACTAGTAAGCCGCTAAACGCTATCACCAGTCGCAGCTACTAGTCGCTGGATGCGGCAAGCAGTGGCTAGAATTCTGGTTCAGTATTTGAGTGTGCGTTGGAGGAGGGCGACAATACATGGCCAAGGTAGCGATCGCTGACCGGAGTGGTGGCAGCTTGTGGCTCGGACACGGCCTCTCGAACGCTCAGCTAGCGACGATGCCATACAAAATGAAAAATGTAATCATCTGCAACTAGTCGCCGCCACTAGTGGCCCTGGGGGCAACTCTAAGGTGTATTTTTAACATTAGCATTATTTATAGTAAATTAGAAAATAAATGCGCCAGACAACACATCACTGTCATAGTCTCGAATTGATATCATATTTTAAAAAAACTATAAAACAACTAAAACTTAAATGTACTGGGCTCGTCAATACGAATCAAATGAGCCTAAACATGAAGGTTTTATTAGTAGTCATTGAAGAGTTCTACTACCTACCTCCTGACTCCATCATCAGTGGCATGGCATGATGGTGTCAAATTATAGTATTGTCATCTGAATGTCAAATAATTACAAAGTTTTAAATCGATACGTCAGTAAAAATTAGGTTAAAAACTACTTCCAAGATTTGATTACATACTCGTAGTTAGTTAGTTACAAGTGAAGCTAATATAAGTGTGTTAAAAACAGATTTCTGAAGTGACGCGTGAATCAACCGGGACTCTAACTCACCGCGCTACTGCGCCATTTGACCTGCGCCATTTGTGTAGTGGTTTGCGCTCCGGACTACAAAGCCAGGCGGCTGCGGGTTCGAATCCCGCAAGGGGCAAATATTTGTGTGATGAGCGCGAGCATTTGTACCTAAGTCATGGATGTTTATTAACGTATTAAAGATGTTTATCTGTTATCTAGTCGTCATAGTTAGTACCTACAAGCTTTGCTTAGTTTAGGACAAGATAATTGATGCGATTGTGGAAACTATTCCAATTTCAATCTGGGTATAAAAATGTAAGTAGCTTCAGAAGTGTGGACGGTGCCCGACGGTTGGGCAAATGTTGATCAATAGAAAAAAACATTAATACTTACTTACCTAAAACTCAGCAGATATCAATTTATACAAAATTTATAAAAACTAAGTTGATCCCAAACTTGCTTCTTCAGAACAGTATCGATTACTATAAAGTTATAATGTTAATTTAAAAAATAATAGTGAATATGCTCTTTTAAAAAAATGCGCCTTCTTTTTATGTAGATATCTCAAAAATGTTAACATTTTAACGAAATTATGTACAAGAAAATTCATTAAGTATTACCTACTTAATACTTCATTCCTTTTTGCTACTACCAAAGCAAAAACCTTCAGCCAAGGAAAATCGACTACTCAACTAAACAAGGTTACTTACTGGTAATGATAGCAACGTCTAAAAAGTCTGAAACAGAAAGGATTTAGCGAGCAATTCCTAACAAAAAACTTGAGCTGGATTTCTCCTACAATGACAATCTTATTTTGAGAAACTCAGTTTGGATACCTTTGGATACTATATTAAATTACCGACCCTGCACAGTTTTTCGTGTTTCAAATCTGTCTGTCTGTCTGTCTGTCTGTCACAGACATTTTATTCGTCTATCAATGATATAAAGTTTAAACCTCGCATGGTTTTAAGTTAAAATATTATATTTTGATATAATTAACTGTTACAATTAATAGTTATAGTTTTTTTTATGTCGGAGGTGCTAAGTTTTTTTTTTATCAACCAGTCATTTATCACCAAAGGCGTCAGTGAAAACCTTATCCTATAATATCCAAATGCACAAAATATTTCAAATTAAAAAAAATGCGCACTCTTTCTCGTCATATCAAGAGGCACAGGTTGCGAAAAATGCTTTACCCTTCCGCGCTCACATCCGAGTGATGTATGCGCGTGTACCGCTGGACCGGAGATAAAATTTTCATCGGCTGAATGCAAAAATGGCCGGAAATGAAACTGTGAGATGCATGCAATAAATGCGCCGGACAAGATAAAAACAATACCAGAAAGCCGGTTGTTTTAGCCATTATTCCGGATAATGCGGAGAAAGGTGTTTAGTAATGTGCATATTTTTTTTTCTGGCAGCAGCGTTCTATTTCTGAATCTTTATGCCTGTATAGGTACTTAGACTAAGCAAATATTTGTATCTGTTTTCTTTGCGCTAATAAATAGCTCGAGTTAGCAACATAAACAACCAAAATTAATTATTTGGTTATTTCGTAACACAAAGATGTAAACTCCGTATTTCAAAACAATTAAAAAGTGTTGTGTTGATAAAACAATTAATATTATTAATTAAACTTAAACTTACTAGACTAGCGAATTTTTTCGGCTTTGCGCGTATATTATGTAAGCATTAAAGTAAAAGAAATGACAGCTAGGCTAACGATATCCCTACATAATATGTAACGTAACCAAATAATATCGAAGCCAAATGCTGAAACATGATGCGACAAATACATCACCATACTGCGCTCATTTTCGAGTGATGTATTCACCGTACCGCTGGACCGGATATACAATTTTCGTGGAATGCAACAACGGCGGAAAATAAAACTGGTGCGAGCCGCACTGCAATAAATGCGCAGGACAAGATAAAAACAATCGCGGCCGTTTATTTGACGAATGCGGGCGGTAAACTGTTTGGTGGATTGACGACTGACGTATAATACTATTTCCATTGTAACGCTGAGACTTAACTTTACAAAGAGCCCTTTTTTACGTTTAATAAGTTTGTTCTTCGTTAATGACATTCTATCAGAGGGTATCGTATTCTTATTTGTTTAAAACTTTATTGCACAAATTTATTTAAAGTCTACAGAAGGTAGACTTAATGCTAGAAGCATTCAAATTCCCTTTTGCAAAGCTTGCAAAAGGGTGCGGCAAACTTACATTTCTTAGGTGATTTAAAAAAAACTATATTGATTCCGCTTGCCCTTCCATTTTTATTTTGTAACCAATTGTGACTATTGGAGAAACTATTGAGTATTCTATTGACTATTGTTCACTTACATCTTACATATCAGGAACAGTATGCAGCAATAATACAAAATAGGTTGCAATACTTGCAATATTGCCAAATCTGCCCCTTAAATAATTGTCCACAGTTTACTACCAAAAGTGTAATTAACTGCAACAGCCCGCACACATATCAATTCACACGTCTTTCCAAATATTTTCACGTACGGTCCAAATGAATTTATACCCAAATCGAGTACCGATTCGACCGAAGGACAGAATCGAGTGCGGCCTTTCCCTGACACGTCGTCGGCATGCGTTTTAGTAAGGCCACTAGACTAAGAACAATAACCACAGATTTAGTAGTTAGTAGCAAAGTACAGACGACGCCAGGTCAACCTACCCAAATATTTAAAGGTCATTGAATTGATTTTCAACTTTTGGTCCGACTCGTAGAGATGAATATCAATTGAGAAAATTTGACGTTTTGTAGTAGCTTGACGTGCTGTTGTCTGTACATAGTAAGAGTAAATTATGTGATCAAATTCATTACATTTCTTCGTTGCAATATGCGTTAAATTAGATATTAGTATTATCAGCATAACACAGATGGATGGCAAAAAGTGCACGAGGCATAAATACAAAATACCCAACACTCGGTGGATAGGATAGTTGTTGAGAGTAGGACGAATTGGTAAAACCCCCAGCCCACCCTTCGGACAACGGCCCAAACCGAGGTCCGAGCCTACATATAGGCGCCATTGAGGCTCGAGTTCCACCCGTCCCCAAATAGGCTTGCTACAAAGGAGTCCCGACAGCGGTCCGGCCTGTTTCGGCAGTCCCGGTCCCGTCGGCGCCACCACTAGCGGGTTCGCCACTTGGTAGGGTGCATGCACTCGACACTGGCCTGTCACGGGCGCTAGTATGGGGCCCGATACGTATGAGCCTCATATAAGGCGAGTAAAACGGAAAAACTGAGCAGCTATTTGCTATCCTACTTTATGGTAGGACCCAAAAAGCTGATGACCTCTACGCTTTCACTCTATGATCAGAGACACTGTTAACACCTAAAATCAAAACGGAGGTGCACACAAGAAAATCATTACAATGCGTGCAAATTCTTTTTGACAAGGAAACCTTGGACTCTTTAATGGACATAAATCTAAAGACACTTGACTATCTATATATCTAGGTGATGCATAAGGGTGGCTACAAGCGGATAAATTGAAAATCATGACCCCTCTACTGGGACAGTTAGGCAATTAGATAAAACCAATTGAGCTTAAAACAAAACAATGATCAACGTATTTGTACCTGCAGGTCTACTACGAAAAACGAAATCCGTCAATACGATAATCGTTGTTCGGATTGCTTACTACGAAACGCTTCGGATTTTTTAAAATAATACGATAAATAACATTTTATTCATTCATTCACGAAGTCGTTCCGAAAATATGTCGCATCCGATTAAAACATCGGCACTTAAAAGTGTTACGTAGTTAGTAAGCCTATCGTTTGCGTATCGTTTATCTTTCGTTTCGTCCGAAACATCGTATTTCGTTTTTCGTAGTAGGCTTCCTGCGACGGTCAACTCCATTTGAAATTAGAATCCAATGCAATAAAGATTAAAGAAAAACTCATAACTTTCACACCAATTTTTTTTTTCTTGACGCTGCAACGTTATCCTGCTGATGATCGCTTTCTCAACAATTTACTTTACGAGTGTGGCAAAAATGTAATTAACTTTGTGTGCCGTTAAATTTTAACTTAATATGGCTCTAAAATGTATAAAAGTTCGCTATTAAACCTAAAATGCGCAGGTAAAGTACTTATGTACTTACTCCAAAACATACACTCAATCACAAAACTTATGCTTTACCATTAACGTTAAAACGTTATCTGCCATTTCTCACCAACGTTAATATAAACCAAACGTGGGCATGAATATGCAAAAGAAGACAAATTATCGGGCAATCTATCTTTTTTAGATATTTATGGATACAACGGTTGCAATCGGCTATCTGTAAAGCGGAACCAGTTAGAATTCTAAATGATAAATGTCCAAGTATCGTATAAACAATATAAATTTGTATCCTCAAGTTTTCTAGCCCCACCACGTAAGATTGGATTCTTGTTCTTGTCAAACCGCAAATATAGCGCGTGGAGGCTGGCTGGTCGCACCGAGTCTTATTATTGTTAAACATAGTTCAATAATGTGACAATTTTATACAAAATAATTTAATTATATAAAAGTGAAATAGTTTTGGAAACGTCTTGCAAGTTTCTATGGTAAGCATTAAGTTATATGTATACATATTTTTGAGGTCATTTGTCTTGGCACAGTTAAACTTTTAAGTACCTTCTTCCCTATCTCCCTGTTGTCTATAACAAGTCTATATTTGTTGAACCCTAGGCAAAGTTTAGAACCTCCTGATGATAATTATAAATACTATGCGTTCGACAATACACTTATTGTTAAGGGAGTAAGGCATAAAATAATATTTTCCCAGAGGCTTCTGCCTGCACATCCAGATCCGAGCCAATATAGATAAAATCGTTTTATGAATTAATCCGATCTGCGGATCGAACCCGGGACTTTGTGCTCAAAACTATCACAGCAATCGGCGACAGATTGATGTCGATGGGAATCGTTAATAAGAATTATTTATTACCAAATAACCATTACCAAACAACAACGTAATTATAATTAGTTATAAAAATAAGTAGATAATTTATTTTGACTTGTAACGTTTTCTATCTAATAGTAGATTGTAAAGCTGTTTTCGGTAGATGACCCTCGTCCTCGGGGTTGTTTGGTTAGGGTCCTAGTAGACCCCAATCTAAACTAATTATTAGAGTTAATTTTGGCAGCCGTATTGTTCACATTAAAATCTAGTCGCTGTGCGCCTAGTCGAGTTTAACGTTTTACCCACACTAACTGATGATTTCACGAAAACAACATAATTTGTGAACTTCCATTAATATCAACAATGAATTGATTGGTCGAAATTCATTACATAATTTTAAGAATAAATAACCAACTTATAGCTTAAGTACATACAATCTCAATCGAAACGAACGTACACTTCTTTTATCGGGAACAAACAATAAGTTACTGTAAAACATATTAGAAATAATTTAACCATTTACGATTCACATTTTGACATTTATCGTGTCCAGTTTAGGGATCATTAGCCCGACGCAATACAGACCTTTCGTACAGGACGAAATTTAAACAAATATGAGTAAGAAAACAAGCCCAAAGGCTCGAAGTAAGGATTGAACAACCTTGTCTTACAAGGTAATAGTGAACTTTTCAAAGGACGTCTCTCAGCACAATTTAGAAAATGTTGCTTTCTGTATTGACCCGAACCCGGAACTAAACCCGGGACTCTTGCAAGACGAACCACCATGCTACTACCCTAATCGGGTTGGCAATATGTGGTAAGTTTATATTGAGCAACAGATAGTAAGCAGTAAACCATTGCAATATCTGATATGCAGAAATCCTACTATGAAAATATTTCCTAGGTTCGGACGTACACGTATAAACCTAATTAATTAAAAATAACCATTTACTTGTGTAAAGCCTTTGTCAAAATATAAACAACTGAAACTAGCCGTGTAAAAAACATGGCAATTTTCAATTGCACATATTTTCAAAAGTTTTCCACAAATAGATGAAAATTTTAATTTATCAGGTTTTAAATACGTCCGAATAAACGAATCATTTTTTGTATTAGGCCTACAGAAGCTTTGCCTACTTACATTCTGACTTTTGCGTGTCAACCACATATTAGCAATGCTATCATAGTTAAGTACTAATTATTTAGGTATATTAAGTATGTCCTCAAGCCACGTCGTAACTCACACGTGGCAGGATTGCATTCGACCACAAATTGACCCCTAGTAATCAAACCAAGCCGGAATCCAGCCTTGCAATACCTGCAGTTAGTTAGCTACATACCTGAGCGACGATAATCAAGCAATTAATATCTCTTATTGGATTAACTACTTACGACTATGTTACATTGATTAGGGCAGAAATTTAAAACATCGAATTAATGATTATCTCCTTTTCAATTTTGTATTTTGTTCCGAAAAGTATTTAGGTACCTACCTATGTAAACGTGTATGATTACATCCCTAATTCTACTAACGATTGAGAAGTTCCTAGTTATTTAATAATACCACGACCGTTTGGTCTCGTGGTGCGCGCTCCGGACTACAACCTGGAAGGTTCGAATCCCGCAAGGGGCAGATGTTTGGGTAATTAGTACCAGCATTTGTTCCTAAGTCATGTATGTTTATAAACGTATTTAAGTATGTCTGTCCGTTATATAGTCGCCGTACAAGCTTTGCTTAGTTTGGGGCAAGATAATTAATTGATGTAATAGTTAAAATTACTTGAAATAATAAATAAATAAAAACGGCCAAGTGCGTGTCGGACCACGCGCAGTGTAGGGTTCCGTAGTAGCCCGTTATCATAATATAGAACATTCTGTTGTTCTTTGTTCTGAATATAATTAATGGTAAAGATATTTGTATTTGTTACAAAATTATCCAACACCAATTAACTTATCTTAACCGCTATAATTTTCATTAAAAGTATATAAAATGCACTGCCATCATGATTTTTTTCAGATATAGCAGTTTAGCTTTTCCAGGGGAGGGACGCGCTACTGGAACAAAAAATTGAACTTTAAAGTTTAATATTTCGTAAATGGAGCATTAAATCGAAAAATAGTATTATCAACCCCTAAGTCATTTTAAAAGACCTACTCAACGATACCCCACACGTTGTCTCTTAGCAAAACCTTTAACCTCTCTTACCAAACCTTAAGGCAGACAGACTGACGGACATAACGAAACTATAAGGGTTCCTTGTCAGTACTACGGAACCCTAAAAAAGATAAATATGCGCAAGCCAACAGATTGTCATGGTCTCGCAGTAAGGGCTAAACATTCTTGTGTTACGAGGTACTAGATACCAGCATACCCAAACTCGAGCCAAAAGATTTCCGAAATGACCGCCACTAAATGACACTCCAAAACGATTGCCGCGGCACTACCCGAATCGGGTCTGTAATAATTAAATTCTACTCAAACCGTATTGGCAGGTGAATAAAGGTAACTTAGTGCAAAGTACCGTTAAGTATTGAATCAACAACAACTGATTACTCATATCGTAATGTATCTATTGGTTTTCATACTGTACGGTCTACAAAGAAACTAGTTTTTTTGACGAAAATGACTAATTTCATTCTCTTAATAATAAATAAAACTAAATGGTAGCTTACACCTTCCACCTGTCAAATCACAACTCTTCCAATATTTTGTACGACAATAGCTAAGTATGACGTCTCTCGACTGACTTTTTATTGATTTCAAAGCATTAAACATCGAATTTTACAAATAAATGCTTATAAACTGAGTTTTCAAACGTATAAAATAAGGTATAATTAGAAAAAAATTGTTGGCCTAATATTATTTATGAAAGATGTCAGTCAAAATCGCAATAAGTTATGATTAATTTCCTTTTAATTCAAAAGGCTTAATTGATGTCTCTTGTCAGTAATCAAGTCCGCAACTCAATGGTGCTACCTTGCATAAAAATCTTAAAATATATTTTGCATACCAGTATGTAACAGGAACGACCTTGCTTTTTTGCTCATCGAATTTCTAAAGTAGAGCACCAGAGCCGGCGCTGGAACCTGTTAGTCCAATCCATTATTATTTATGCTAATATTAATTACAGGCAATGACACCGAACGGTGAACAGACGTGATTTATTGTTGCCAATATATTGTGTAGAACCAAATATCAGTGTTTTGCATGTGAAAGTTTTTTTTTAAATACTATGTCACAATTCTGTTCTGTCTTTACTATTTTCGTTTAGTTTTAATTCGTTTGTAATGTTTGAAAAATTTATGTTAGTGTTTTATTGTAATCATTGTATATACAGGGTGTAACGAAAAGGTGAAATAAAACTTTAAGGGGTTATTCTACGGCTAAATTACATCAACTTTTTCTATGGGACCAACATCAAAATCGCCGTAGAATAACCCCTTAAAGTTTTATTTCACCTTTTCGTTACACCCTGTATAGCCTAATCGGCTTGGTATCTATATTTTGACACCGTATTTTAAAAAAAGAGATTTTAAAGTGCGACGCTATAATTTGATAATTACCAAAGCGCAGGCATATGTTTTTTTCAATTACGAACTATCTTCTGCCCGCGACTTTGTTTGCGTAACCACAGAAAAAGCTATGTGCGGTCATGGGAACACTAAAACGGAAAAATAAATGTCCTATCTAGGTATGTGTGCATTATGTAGTTATGGGTAAATTTCAGCTCATAGATTAAGTAACAACCATATCTCCTTACAAACTTTCAAATTCATCCTATTTTAGTAAGATTTGTAATTTCATTGGTATCCTTAGTTATGGTGAAACTGAATAAATGTACTAAAAACTTATTAGTAACTAACAAAACAAGACAAAAGAGAGTACTAATAACTTACAATAAATGTTTATGTTTTTCTGTTTATGTATTCAAAGATTATCTTTAAAAGCCTAACCTAAATCTATGGTAATCGTAATGTAATCCACAAAGGTACAGAAAAGACGGAGCAAAACCCTGTCGACTAGCAAAGGGCTGGTTCATAAATAATGCAAACGCTTGCTATAACCACTAGCATAAGTTTGACTATAATTCTTTGAATTGTATCATTAAAATGTATTATTAAAGTAGCTGCTTTGGTCAGATGTTTTTAAACTAATACCTATTTAGTTCAAACACAATGTTTTCTACCTATACCTACTCACATACGGTGCGGAAACTCTCATACCCAATAAATAAATACTGCTAAACATCTCACAAAAATCAAAAACAACGACGGTACCATAAAACCCAAACCCGTGACATTATAGAAAAGTTATTTTTCTACATTGACCGACCGGAAATCGAACCCGGGACCTCAGACTGGAACCGGGACTGGACCTATACTTACTTTAGAAATTCAAAACTCGATATTAATTTTATATTGTATTACAAAAAAAACCGTAAGAAATTGTACATAACAGTATCTTCTCTCTATCTCTATTTAAAAAGGCACCTAACTAAAACCAAAAAAATCTAGTTGTTCTGTATTTAAAATAATATAGAAGCGCAAACTACATAAATCACTTCACTGATTACCATTATAACATAAAAATACCACGCAATTATACCAATAGCTTTCATTTGTTTTAATTATTTGATAAAAGCTGCCAGATAACGTCGCCTGTCGGGCAAACACAAAAACGAAGTATAATTAGTAATTACTTGTATGGTGGGACAGGTAAAATTATTTCGTCTGGTAATAAGCCAGGGTAGATCACATTTCAATCCATAATAAACCTTACTCTGCGAAGCTTAGCGTTGGAATTGCATTTGCTGTTTTACGCAGCGTGACACTGGAGATCATTATTCTGTTTCGTAACTGACATGACAGGCTCTATTAACAATTCGCACCTGATACGAAACTGAATTATTATGCTCCAGTGAGACTGGTACCAAAAATGAATCGATGTTGGGTTAGTAAGCCAAATGTCATCTCCCTAAGGCACACTTGCGTATTGCAGGATTAGCGAATTTAATTCCGAACTATCCACTGACACGATATTAAATATAACTCTATAACTGTTAGTGTGTACGTTGACAGAGACAGAATCATGTCTTTATACTGTACTAAGGTAATCCGGTGGAGCGCAAGTTGACTTTCAATCTCTTTAGCATTGCTATAGGTACGAACAGTTTAGGCTAACCTTTGGAATCTACTTTAAGAGAACAATAACGAATAATCATATTTTACACAATACAGAGTTACATTGCAAAGGGGTGCCAAACTTAAAAAATATTAATAATCGTATGTTACGAAAAAAATACTTTAAAATATCCGTAAACAAAGTCAATAGAGAGACTACGAAAGCCGCGCGTTAATTTATCAGAGGCGTAGATACAGCGAGCCAACAAGGACCTTACGAAGTACACATACGGTGCAATTTTTTAAAGAATAAGTAAAATTATCCACGCGTACGATTTTTAACAGCGGAAAGGAATAATTAAATGTGAAAGAAAAAACTTTTGTTGTTCTTTGCATAGTTCCATTAAGTTACTGATTCTGAGCCACTCCTAAAGATGTGGCACCCCTTTGCAATGTAACCCTGTATTATTAACTAGTTTCTTAATAATTGTATTTTCCTTCCAGATAATGTCAAGCATCACAATCCTGCTAATTATTGCGCATATACATCAAGTTATCAATGTACCATTGAGTACCAATGAAAAGCAAGCACAAACATTCAATGTTAGCCCTAACAGTCTTCCACCGAACGTATTCTCAGACCATGGGAATGACAAACTTCCAATACTAGTTCCTCTAGTTCAAACCCATCGGGTCACGTTTGTGGATCCGAAGCCGAATTTTAGGAAAAAGAAAGGCCCAAATATACCTCTATCTCTACCAATACCGCACCATCTTCTAGGACCCACAACATTGCACGTAATACCGATCCACTCAAATTTTCACCAGAACTCTATTCATGCGGGTGTCAATCACATCATATCGAATAACAAACTGCCTATTGTGTCCCACTCATTTTCACACAGCAGTGGGTCAAACATTACTCATTCTACACAATTGATACCAATCTTGATACCCATTCATACACACTTGGTTCCGCTCCACGATTTGACGGTCATACCTCTACACAGAGAAGTGCACCATTTTGAGCCGAAGTTGAGCCACTACAGAGCATCTATGGAGAAAAAGGATGCGAATGAGGAAGAACCGATAAATAGATTTAGATCCTTCTATGGTGGTTTTGGCAACGGACTCTACATTGGAGGTCATGGCGCTGGCCATGGGTTCTACGCTTACGGCTAGATTACTAATTCATAATAATTACCTACAATAATAAATTATGTATGAGTCAATACATTTTACTTAATTGTATTAGTAGTACAAATATGACAATGTCTTACACTGCATTTTTGCATCAAAGTAAACTTGCCCAGAAAGCTCTTATTAATAAGAAAACTCTTATATACATATAAGGCAATATACGAATATATCTGGAAACATTTATTTTAGTTAGTTTAAGTATTTATTGAGTAAAGTAATAATCAAATATTATGATGTCTTATTTTCTTCTTTTTTTCTTTTACAAAAGTGCAGCACAAATGTATAACAAAATCATATGTTAGGAACCTACCTAAAATAAGTAGAAAGAATGCAGATAAGATAAGGACCTTCTTTTTATTATTAGTGTTACGAACTTGTGTGCAATTAACATACGAGTTAAAATGTCGAGTGCTTATAAAATAACAAGATAGTGACTGTTGTGACAAAGTATGTATCTTGACTCCATACAAGACGTTAGATACATGAAATAAGATTTTGATTGTTTTTACTATGATATTTAACAAAGAACTTTTTCAATGATTATAATATAATAATACAATACAATAATTCATCAACTTAGTAAATCCAACAAAAACCTTAGTCAATATTAACTTGATTGTATTAACATACTTATTTGTTTATGATTTACCATTAAAATTAATTGGTGTGACTGAAAAAAAAACCTAACCAAATTTTACTAATCCCAATAATACCTATGTCATTCGTTGTTAATAACATGATTCGGTGTAAGTAGTTACAACATGTAGATACTGTTTTTACATACAGACGACCTTACTTTCAAAATGTTAACCTGATAAGCTTATTTGAAAGACACGAATCAGTTTCAAAGTCGTATAGGTAGTACATGATACATGCTGATAACATTGGGTATCTCATTATCATGGGCGTCATGGCTCATGCGGGCTGGATCATTTTTGCTAAACTATAACTGCCATTTATTGCACTATATAAAATCAAACGGACTTATGGTCGGCGAGTAAAATGAGACGCTCTTATTTTCTAAATTAAGAGTTTTTAGTGCATTTTTTTATTTATTTATTAGCTGAGTTATTCTTGCTGTCTGTACTCTGCATTTAAGTTTGCAATAAGTAAATGGGAATGTTTAACCGTTATCTCAATGAGGCATTACTCAGTTGACAAACACTTTGTCTGACTGATGGACCTGCGAAAGTGAAACGTGAAAATTGTTTGTTTATACAAAACAAAAGAAAGGTGTTACTATCAAAAAGTGTTGGTATTATTGTAATCCCACGAAGATTTGTTTTTGTAAACATCAAGTATTTTAAAAAAGTAAGTTATTTGATATTCTACACTTATTTGTAAACAGGGCGTCAACTTTATTGAAGTGAGCGTCCTATTTAGGTTGATTACATTTTGCAACACACCATCTAAAAGATTTTAAATTATGACTCTACTTCTTACAACAGTATTTAACGACAAATGAAATCAATAGATTAAACTTAAACTGTGAGAGACGAAAACATATAGAAAACATTTTTTTTTTAGTTCCAATCTGCTGCTAGCTTCAAAATAGAGTGTTTATACAAAGCCCAGTACATACTTACCGTCAACATGAGGTAACAACACCAAAACAGCTCATGCACGTTGTTTAATTTTAATTTAATAAATGTTTTACAATATATTTTTTTCTTTCAGGATATTTGTTAGAACTTTTATTGTTGTCACCTTGTTAGTCTCGTCTTTCTGTGATGTTCCGAAAGGTATCGTATGATCAATACAGTATTAGGTTATTTTATTTTATTTTAGCCTAATTTGCTGATAAATATAACTTTTTTTTTTTATCAAGTATTCATAACAAGAATTTATTAATTAAACATTATATTATAAAACTTTATCATATAAGTGTTCTATATCATGTTCCTTATACTGAAAGTGTCTTACAGACACAAATAAAGAGGAATAGAGAAAGGCAACAAGACATGGCCCGATGACATTAACAAAATAGTTACAACTATCTGGCAAAGACTGGCTAGAGACCGAGACATTATATATTTGATCGAGAATCGCAAGTTTTCATTAACCTTAATAAGAACCATTACTTAATGTTAGGTATAACTCAATGCTTAAACAAAGGTGGTCATAATGTTGTAGTAAGGCATACTCTACCAATCAGTTATCTTGCAGATTTTTTTACTGATGACTTATTATTTTTCTTAAGGTAACATCGTGAACCCAAAGGATAATCACGGCTATAAAGTTATGTATCGATCGGAGACGTGGTTTGTCGCACGAGATACTTGCGCCAATATGGGAGCCAAGCTGGCCGTGCCTAAATCAAGGGTCAGTAGAATCATCAGAACCGAGTAATATATTTATTAGTAGTATTTCTACTAATAAATAGATTTCTATGACTATTACTACTAATAAATGGAATAACGATAGTATTATGTAAAATAGATATTTGCTATAAGAAACTAAACCCGTAAGTATCTAATCCACCTAGATAATTATGACGAATTCTTTATTTAATCGTACCCTTATTCCATTTAAAAACATGTTGTACATGGGGGGTTATAACATGTTGTTTTTTTAAGTTACGCAAAACTTATAGTGTGACCTACGTGTAATACTTTTGACTTGTGCCTTCGGCCTACCAGACTTCGATTTCAAGATGTCGTGATTAGTGATCGACAGGTGTTTTTATTCCATGAATACTATTTATATTTAGATTGTGTTTGTCTGTAAATGTTGTTTCAACTCTTTAATTAATCAGCCAGACAAAATAGTCTTGGACGAAGTAATTTTTTTCCCAAATCAATAATAACAAAAACAAATTCACATATGCACGTGCACGACCAACTTCCAGTTGCCAGTTTGCGCTAATCAATATCGAAATATCGCAAACTAGCCATATGATGCCCTGACGAGCATCATATGGCCTAGGTACGTGACTTTACCTACTCCAAGATATGCGATATTTGTTTTTACGACCTCAGTAGTCAAGAGGCAAACTTACCGAACTCGGTATCGCTATCTGAGGTCCCGGTTTCGAATCCCGGTCGGTTAATGTAGAAAAATCATCATCATTTCAGCCATAGGACGTCCACTGCTGAACATAGGCCTCCCCCATTGACTTCCAGATTGGCCGGTTGGAAGCGGCCTGCATTCAGCGTCTTCCTGCGATCTTTACCAGGTCGTCTGTCCACCTTGTGGATGGACGTCCTACGCTGCGCTTACCGGTACGTGGCCTCCATTCTAGAACCTTTCTGCCCCATCGGCCGTCAGTTCTACGTGCTATGTGCCCCGCCCACTGCCACTTCAGCTTGCTCATCCGTTGGGCTATGTCAGCGACTTTTGTTCGTTTACTCTCGTTCGTTCGTTATCTCCTAATTTTTTATTGGATCTCGCAAAGAAACACCAAGCATAGCCCTTTCCGTGGTAGGAAAATAACTTTTCAATATTGTCTCGGGTCTGAGTGTCGTGGTACCGTAATATTTTTTTCAGATTTTTGTAACAAAAGGGCTTTGGTTTCTTACTATAAAATCAGAGGAATGTATGTGATGTTGTCCCATATTTATTTATTTTGCACTTTAAATGATAGATATATTAATACTTATACTTAACTACCTTATTTTGTAGGAGCACTTTAAATTCCTCCAAGGAATAGTAGCCACCATGCATTATTCCAGCATCGTAGGCACCAAATTCAAGTTGCTGGTGTGGCTCGGCATCAACAACCTCGACAACTACCAGATATGGACAAACATTGACGGTAAAAAACCCTCCGCGTTTATTAGTAAAATAAGTTTTAGCAGTATGTACTTACGATAAACTAAGTTTTTTTTTCTTAACAGGTGAAAATATAGAAGATACCGGGTTTCATACTTGGGCTGGCGAACACAACGGGTATAGTATAAGGTAAGTAGTATTACAACGCCAGTAGAATAATGACAAAACTCATACATAAACTAGGTATAAGAGTCGTCTAGAAGAGATCGCTTGTACCTACACGACCGCCTAAATTGTGCATCTGTCTGTGAACAGTAACTTCTTCTTTTGTACGGTGTGCAGTGACAAAGAAATAAAACTGAAAGAAATTTATTTATTTGCATAAAACATGGTAAATTTCAGATAATAATACTTATATTTATCACATGTTTTGCCTTCATTGTGGGTTGCAAAAAATAATTGTATAATAAAAATACCTACTAAAAAATCTAACATGAAAATGAATGAATTGACATACGATAGATAGATCTTGTCAATTTCTGATTTAAAAATTTGTGACATTCTACTTCAGCACCAAATCTTTTACATTTTCTACAGTAAAAGCAAAGCTGATCCATCTGAGTCGAACTACCTACTACTACTTTTACCCATCTTAGAACTAAGAGTTTTTGTAATATATGTTACAAAAACTCTTTCTTTTCTAATTGGTTACACTGGCAAAACAGATGGCAAATAGGTATTTCTGTGTGCTACTTATCGGTTTAACAGTTTCTATGAAATATCTGCATAACAAGCGACATCCTCAGGCGAACAAACTAACAATCGATCAAGCTCTTACCAGGTAAATGGTTACCTACCTACCTATCTACCTAGGCTAGGTATACTGTGGTTTCTTTAATAAAAGACGTGTTTTCATTGTTTTCAGTAACAACCCTTCGGAGCCACATTGCGTTGGTATGGATGCAGCAAACTTTGGACTTCGGGATTGGTGGTGTGATAGACGTCAACCATACATATGCGAAATACAGCTACAAAATGCAACATCATTGTAACTGTTTTTATAAAATAATAAACTTATTAAGTAGTGTCATATAAATAATAAATATAGTGAATAAATTAATATACTCACAACTACACCTTCATCTATCTTCCCTAAATATACAAATGAATCCCTATTTCCATTGGTCACACCATAACTTGAGAAAGACTTTAACGACTTCATAAATTTTTTTAGTTTTCTAATATTTTGTAGAAGTTTCTTACGTATATTTTTTCTTTAACAAAAGTTGCGCAGAAAATCGCAAACTAAGGACCACGCGAACTAGTAATTTATAAAAATTAATAATAATTGATTGTTCGCTCGTCTTCTATGCATTCATAAACTATTCCCATTACGATTGAAACTTTTGTGTGTTTTGTTGTGCGATCTTTGAGGAAGGTGTTTGAATTGAATATAACTGAATATGTTTAGAAAAATAGCACCAAAATTAATTTCAATTTCGGAAAATAAAAATAAATCTTTCCTCGCTCAAAGGTTTAGTATAGCATTTTGCCTCCTTGCCTCATAAACACGTTTTCATTTTTGATTAAGTAGATTTTAGTTTATAGTTAGTTATTTTTGTTGTAATGTATTGTTGATTTAGTGTTTTATGATTGAAACTGAATAAATATAGCAAAAAACTGAAGTGACGACAACGCAAACGAAGTCGCAAACAACAGCTAGGCTCAGTAGGTCACATCTGAGGACCTTGATTTTCCGCTGTCGCGTTCGTCTACCTACGTGTTGTGCATACGATGTCACATAAATATCATTATGTCATTATGTACGTAGTTATAACAAATAAGTATACTTACTTGACTTGACTACTGTCAAACTACTTAATTATGATTTTAAAATTAAATTATATCTGTACGTTGTTTTTTTTTTTAAATACAAACACTTAAAATTTTATTCCACACTGGCATCTCAGCATTCCCGACAGCTAAAAATGCGTATAATTATCTCTCATTCTGGCTCATTCATCACACACTAGTAGGTACTAGCGACAAGGGCAGCTTTCTAAGATGGGACGAGCCAAATCTGTAACTACAACAAAAGTACTATTTCCCTATAGAAAAATTGTTTAAATCCTTTATTTGCACAAAATAAAAATTTTGGGACAGGGTATGATAGGATGACATTAGTTGAAAATAGTCCTCCCTCTATTATTCCCATAAACGAAAATAGGTCGAATTACCGGTCACCCTGTATAGTATTCGAACTTTTTTGGCAAAATCACCGAGTGTGATGAGCACATATCCGATAGAGTGGACTTGTCATTTATTTTGTTACATAAAAATTACGCCATTATAATTTAATACTAAATATATAATAAATATATAACAAATACTATAATAAAT
The DNA here is from genome assembly GCA_963576865.1 of Anania hortulata. Lineage (NCBI taxonomy): Eukaryota > Metazoa > Arthropoda > Insecta > Lepidoptera > Crambidae > Anania > Anania hortulata. The sequence continues at coordinate 10,268,709 of OY756400.1, forward strand.
TTTTTTGCGCTCGCTTTGCACACACATAATATTTTTACTACATAGGATTTACATCTACTATAACGCAGGACGATGTTACTCATTATTAGGCTCGTAATCGTTTCGTTTGCAATTTGTTCTTGCTTCTCACGTTTTTTTACATCTTCCACATTTGACTGCGTTGGCGCCCCTATGGAATATCCCTAGCTACGCCGATGGATAGAGGTAGTACTTAGGTACTTGGTGTGTTTGGGTACTTCGGGTCCAGAGTTGCAACTCCGAACAATTAATATTAAGCTATTCTCACCGTCACTCACTCAGGCTTCTAGGTCATTTTGCGCCGTTTGAGGCGCCGAGCAACAGCAAAACCCACTCATTCTGTTACTTAAGTATTGCAAGTAGCGTCTCACACTAGACGCCTAGCCTAGGTAGGCCGACCATGATATCGGCAGTTCGGGACGCTTGCCCTCATTAGGTAATAAAACAGTTGTTACTATTTTTCCATTTACTTTAGACAATGGCAGTATACTTTGAAATTCCTTTGTCTGCCTGCCATGTAAAATGTTTAAAGTTAAATGAAATGTCACTGTCAAAATTTTTAGGTTATGTTGTTGTGACCGATTTAGAGTAAATTATTTCCGTAAATTAATATAATAATAAAGCAAAGCCACTAAGGTAATAAATTGCAATGTGAATTTGAATGTTTCGTTTTACCTGACGTAATCTAATGATAAACATTGTTTTAGATGAACGTACTAAGAAAAGGACTAACGCTTCTTTCGGTGGGAATTAAAGCTCACTTTACACAAATAAAAGGTATTTATTAATATTTTTGCATTCAACATTGTTGACTAATTACATATTTTTAAATGCAGTACCTACTATAAATTCTAATAAGAATTTAATATTTGAATAAATACTTTTATATGTTATGCAGTTCCAGCTTTACCAGCCACCACATTGCTACCGGCCATTGCACCGATTGTCCCTGGCCAAGGTCTGTTCTCCAGGGCCATGGCGTCCCTGGCACAAATGCACAGATCTGGACCTCACATTAAAATTAGGAAATCAAGAAACCCACTCAACGGAAACCCTTTTGCAAAGGTATAATTTTCTGATTTTGAAAGTCGTGACTTTTATGTAAAATAGTCAATTCTCTTGCTAATTTAAATATCACTATTCAGGTGGTGCCCTGTATTAGAGCCAGTGATCATAAGCTGAAACCTTTAATGTCCGTTGGCTCTGTTAATAAAGTTTTGTACCATTACTCAACATTTCATGCATATAATAGTTAAGCATTTCAGTGTTTAAGATTGTTTATTGTTGTTATTCAAATTAACTGAATCTGTCATTGGACATACTTTTATACAGGGTGATTGTTAAAACAATATAATAAAAATAAAGGAAAAGTTGCAATAACAATTGTTAATAAACACTAACAATTAAATGTTATCAACAACACCTTTCCATACAAATCTTAACAATAATTAATCCTGGTAGTTAAAATGTTTAAGTATTTTTTTAGGATTCATTGTTGCAATTTTGCTTCCGTATCACCTCCTGAGAAGAATATATTGTTTTACCAATCATCCTGTATAAGTAGTAAGTAATGTTAAAAAAATAGGAACTATTGAAATTATATATTTTTATGCAGTGTTTGTGTGATGAGCCTGAGCATTAGACCTAAATCATGGATGTCATATAATATTTGGTAAAAAGATTGATGAATATAAAATATATTTCTCATTTTAATAAATAAATTAAATATTTTCAGGGAGTAGTACTAAAAACATTGATAAAGAAGCCCAAAAAGCCCAATTCGGCCAACAGAAAATGTGTGCTGGTACGCCTATCCAACGGAAAAGAGATGGTTGCTTATGTACCTGGCATCGGACACAATCTTCAAGAGCACAATATAGTTTTAGTTAGGGTTGGCAGGTAAGAAAATACAAATAATCCCTCTATTTTAGAATAATATTTGTTTAAAATAACTTGTTTTGGTAACACTGGGTAAATGTTTGTAACCCAGCCCTGTAGCAAGATAGATCAGTTTATTTTCCAACCACAATATATAGATTGATCGATAAATCTAAAGAATAAATATGTACCAATTATAATTTTATGCCAAAATAAATTAGTAATTAGTTATTACTTTATTGTCTAAAATATATTTTTTGGACATAAAAAGAAAAACTTTAAATCGAAGTAATAAATAAATATGTGGCAACATAAATTAAATATTGTCTTAATTTATACATATAAATCTTCTGTATGTGTGTTTGTCACCTAACTCCTTCTAAACGACTAGAAATTTAGAGTTACACGTTTTGTATGTCGGTGGCGCTAGCAGTAGCAGTTTTTTATCCTTGTGTGAGAACAACGCAACGGTAACGAGAGTGCTGCCGTCACGGCTAGGGTTTACATACTAACTAAACCAACGCTATGTCCTGTGGGTGCCCGCTGAACGATATTCCCGAACTGAAGGCGACTTCTTTTGGCTTTAAGCCTCATCATTTCAGCCATAGGACGTCCACTGCTGAACATAGGCCTCCCCCCTTCACTTCCAGATTGGCCGGTTGGAAGCGGCCTGCATCCAGCGTCTTCCTGCGACCTTTACCAGGTCGTCTGACCACCTTGTGAGTGGACGTCCTACGCTGCGCTTGCGGGTACGCGGCCTCCATTCTAGAACCTTTCTGCCCCATCGGCCATCAGTTCTACGTGCTATGTGCCCCGCCCACTGCCACTTCAGCTTGCTAATCCGTTGGGCTATGTCAGCGACTTTTGTTCGTTTACGGATCTCTTCATTTCTGATTCGATCTCGCAAGGAAACACCAAGCATAGCCCTTTCCATAGCACGCTGTGCGACCTTGAGCTTTCTTATGAGGCCCATAGTAAGAGGCCACGTTTCAGTTCCATATGTCATCACTGGTAACACACACTGGTTGTAGACTTTCGTCTTGAGGCACTGAGGTATTTTGGACGATAAGACGTGGTGTAGTTTCCCGAACGCTGCCCAGCCGAGTTGGATTCGACGATTGACCTCCTTCTCAAAATTGGATTTACCCAGCTGGATAACTTGTCCTAAGTAGACATATTTGTCAACAATTTCGAGAGTAGAGCTCCCAACGGATACTGGGTAGGGCGCAACATGGGCATTCGACATGAGCTTGGTTTTGTCCATGTTCATTCGCAGGCCTACTTGTTGGGAGACTCGAGTAAGGTCATCGAGCATTGTGCTAAGGTCTTCAAGCGATTCGGCCATGACCACAATATCGTCGGCAAACCGAAGGTGAGTGATGTACTCGCCATTGATGTTGATGCCAAATCCTTTCCATTCCAGGAGCTTGAAAGCGTCTTCCAATGCAGCGGTGAACAGTTTCGGAGATATAACATCTCCCTGTCTTACGCCTCGCTGCAGAGGAATCGCCTTCGTGCTCTGCTCCTGTACTCGGACCGACATGGTGGCGTTTTTGTATAAACACTTCAACACCTCGATGTACCGATAGTCAATATGGCACCGCTGGAGAGACTGTAGCACTGCCCAGGTCTCGATCGAATCAAAGGCCTTCTCATAGTCCACGAACGCTAAGCATAGTGGCAAGTTATACTCCTCGGTCTTCTGTATAATTTGCCGCAGCGTATGGATATGGTCTATGGTACTAAAGCCTTTTCGGAAACCGGCTTGTTCGGGAGGCTGGAAGTCATCGAACCTACGCGCGAGACGATTCGTGATGACTCTCGAAAACAGCTTGTAGACATGACTCAGAAGTGAGATGGGTCTGTAATTCTTCAATAAGGTTTTATCTCCTTTCTTGAAGAAGAGCACCACCACACCCCTGTTCCACGCCTCCGGCGTTATTCCCTCGAGCAAGACGGAGTTGAAGAGTCTGAAGGACTTTCAGTATCGGTGTTCCACCCGCATTCAGAAGCTCTGATGTGATTCCGTCATCACCCGGCGCCTTGTTGTTCCTAAGCTGTTTGAGGGCCATCCTAATCTCGTATAGGCTAATGTCCGGGATATCTTCGGTATAGTGTCGGGTCAGCTTAGCTCTTGGATCTTCGGCTGAGCTACTTACAGGTTTAGTGACCGATGTATATAACTGCCCATAGAACTTCTCGATCTCCCCCAAAACTTCGGCTTTTGTCGACGTTATACTGCCATCCTCCGTCTTCAGCTTCGTCAGCTGGCTTTGCCCAATAGACATTTCTCTTGCGAAAACTTTGGAGCCTTGGTTCTGCTCTATCGCCTCTTTAATACTGTTGGTATTAAAGTTGCGGATATCATGTCGCAAGGACTTCCATATCCGTCTATTGAGTTGCCGATATGCCTTAGCGTCGACGGAGGTCTGCAGTGCCATTAGACGTCGTTCTGCCATGAGGTTGAGGGTAGGGTCGGTAAGCTTTTGCGGCTTGTCTTTACGACGGGGTCTCAAAAATTTTGACCCGACCGCTTGGACAGTTTCTACGAACCTGTTGTTAATCTCGTCCACTGACTCGCAGTTCTCCAGGCATTCAAAGCGGTTAGACAACTCGAGCTGAAACCTCTCGGGGCTATAAATATGGGCATTGGAGGGTCGGAGAGTAGACTTCATCAGACGAGACCTTTCTAGCTTGACGTTGATATTCAATGTGCCTTTGACCATTCGGTGATCACTGCCGGTTTTCACCCTGTTGATCACGGAGACATCGTTGAATATTCGTCGCTTTGTGGTCATAATGAAGTCAATCTCATTTTTCGTGGAACTGCTGGGACTCATCCAGGTCCACTTCCTCTGAGGCGGCTTCTGAAAGAAGGAATTCATCGCAAAGAGGTCCTCCTTCTCTAGAAATTCGGCCAGCCTCTGTCCCCTGGGGTTCCGTTGCCCATACCCAAATTGCCCCACTCTCAGCTCATTATCGCCTCGAATACCCAGTTTCGCGTTAAAGTCCCCCATAACAACATTAAAGTAGGTCTTATTAGTATGTATGGCTCTACTGATGTCCTCATACATAGCCTCTACTTCCTCATCTGGGTGTGTAGAGGTCGATGCATATACCTGTATGACCTTCAGCGAGTATCTATTAGATACTCAGTATATCAGGCCAGTGTACCAGGCGTAGTGTATCAGGTATGCAACCCTTCTCGACACACTTCCGATGGTGACGATGTTGTTAAGAAGGGACTTGTGGACGAGAAACCCGACACCACCTTGGGACAGTTGGTCGCCCTCCCGGTAGTAGAGTAGGTTGCCGGATTTTAGGGCTATCGTGTCCTCGCCCTCTCGTCGGACTTCTGATAGCCCCACAATACTCCAGTGCAGCCATACTCTAAGTGTGTTCCGCGGAACCCTAGGGTTCCGCGATACCCCTGTCGGGGTTCCGCAAGAAGTTAGAAAAAAAAATCAAAACACCTCTCTCTGGTCGACCGTTCTGTCGCGGCGTATCACGATTCACGAACAATTTTACTATGCCGCCACCGCCGATACCTACTTGTGACCGCGCAATCCCTTTGATAAAAGCCGCCTTTGAAATTAGACGCTATAATTGTGAACAAGCGACTTTCGGCTCTAACTTCAAAACGTAAAGTCGAGATTGCTTACACCACATTTTTTGAATTTCTATTTTTATATCGGCTTTTTATTTATCAAAGACGCCGACTCGAGTATTTTTGAGAATGTTCGAGATTGAGGCTAGGACTATAAAAGCGATGATCAAGCCTTGACACTAGTCAGTCGACGATTAGCGTTCGGAGCGATAAGTACCTACCTGCTAGAAAAAAATTGTGTATTGTTCTACTGCTGTTTTCTGATTGTATCAGTTTTGTACATTTCTTCTTTGGACTAAAGTGCTAAACTCTTCTACGCAGTAACGACCGTGCATTATTTTAACCTCACCATCCTGAAAGAATGGAACGTTGGCTTAAAGGCGTTAAACGTGTCGCAACAACATCTTCCAACGAAGCCGAATGTTCAAAAGCAGTCCGCGTGGAGTATACAGCAATTACCGATCCAGACGATGATGCAACGACGTCAAGTTCCACGGTTTCAAAGGCGAAAAAAAGGAAGTATGATGAATCATATATCAGTTTTGGATTTGTTGATTCCAACGGCTCACCTCTCTGCATGTTATGTAGTAAACTGCTTCCTAATAGTTCCATGGCACCTGCCAAGTTGCGCCGACATTTAGAAACTGTACACCCCGAGTCTAAAGACAAGAATAAAGAATTTTTTGTACGTAAAAAAGAACAGTTATTGGAAAGTCAAAAAACAATGATGCATGTAACCCAAACTATCAATGAAAAGGCCACGGAGGCATCATATTTAGTTAGCTATCGCATTGCACAAGCAGGAGAAGCGCACACTATCGCTGAGAATTTAATAAAACCATGTGTATTAGACATAACAAAATGCATGCTCGATGAAAAATCTGCAAAGCATCTTTCTACTGTGCCGCTATCTAACGATACTGTTTCACGGCGAATTCATGATCTAGCAAGCTACGTCAAACAAGAACTAGTTACACGTCTACAAAAAACACAATTCGTCTTGCAAATGGATGAGTCGACTGATGTCGCTGGTCTGGCTATCTTGCTGGTTATCGTGAGATATCCATGTGAAAGTTCTTTTGAAGAAGACATGCTTATGTGTTCACCTCTACCCACAAACACTACCGGAGAGGAAATTTTTAATAAAATAAATATATTTTTTGAGGAAAATAATCTCAGTTGGAACGATTGCATTGACATTTGTACAGATGGGGCCAAGGCGATGACGGGTAAAACAGCAGGAGTAGTGTCACGAATAAAAAATAAAGCGCCTAATTGTAGTTCCAGCCATTGTATCCTGCATAGACAAGCACTTGCGATGAAGCAAATGCCGTCCAATCTAAAATTAGTTATGGATGAAGCGGTAAAAATAATTAATTTTATCAAATCACGACCACTACAATCCCGATTGTTCTCATTATTGTGTGAAGATTATGGCAGCACACATAAAACACTGCTGCTCCATACAGAAGTGCGATGGCTGTCTCGGGGTAAAACTTTAACAAGGCTATTTGAACTTAGAGCCGAGTTACAAATGTTTCTTTCAGATACTTCTTTTAATTTGAAAGACCGTTTGTATGATAAAACTTGGTTGTTCCGACTGTCTTTTATGGCGGATATCTTTCAGAAACTGAACGAATTAAATTTATCATTGCAAGGTAAACAGACAACAGTGTTCCAGGCCTGTAACAAAATAACTGCCTTCAAAAGAAAATTAGATTTTTGGATTATTTGCGTTGGAAATAGAGAAATAGAAAGCTTTACGTCACTCAGTGAGTTTCTTGGCGATAACAACTCAGAAATATTTCAAGATGATGTATTTGAAGAATTGGTCCAATATCTCACTTCGATGCGCGCATCTTTTGAGCAGTATTTTCCTGAAGAACAGAATACAAAAATGAAACTGAATTCATGGATTCATAATCCTTTTTTACCCAACTTACAAAAGCCCGAAAGTATGTCAAACGAGATATATGAATCTCTTTTAGAAATGTCATCTGACACAAGTATGGAGTCACTGTTCAAAACGACGCCTCTCAACGATTTTTGGTGCAGAATCCGAAATGAATATCCAATGCTTGCCAAAATGGCTTTGAATATTCTTCTCCCGTTTCCAACAACATATTTGTGCGAAACAGGATTCTCAACCTATGCAGCCACGAAAACAAAATACCGCAATAGACTGGACGCCGAACCTGATATGAGACTTCAACTGTCCTCTATGAAACCTGATATCAACCAATTGATGAAAAATAAAAAACAGTTTCATACATCCCATTAGTTAGATTTTTTTTCTTTTTCAATGTTATATTTATTATTATACTTGTTATGTAAGTAAGTAATAAGTAACTGTTACATGGTACTCTAATTATGCTTATTAATAAAAAATACACTTAAAAACCATTGTTTTATTGTAGGGTTCCATCAAGTATTTTGCTATCCAAAAGGGTTCCGTCACCAAAAAAGATTGAGAACCGCTGCTCCAGTGCATCCTACCCATTTCATCTTCCAGCTCAACGATCTTCTCGTCAGTCCTCAAGGTGCGTATGTTGTATGTTACCAGGGCCAGTCGTTGTTTGGGGTGGTAGCCGGATCGACTCCGGGGATTCTTAGCACCCCCTGCCCCGCCGTCACCCTGACCGCTACCGTAGCCAGGGACAGCGGGACCACCGGAGACTGGGGGCCTGGTCCTATCTGTTCTCGTCATTTGGGGGGTATTGCCAATACTCGCCACGCTTGGCAGGCGGGTTGGCGAGCGCAGTTTTTTATAATATTTCGCACGAAGGCGCTGCTGCCCGTCTCGTACTGCAGGAATTAGTCGCCTTTTACGACACGCCTCCTGTTGGCGGTGAGGAAATGTATTCTTTACGGCCGTCCCCACACGACACCTTAAGCCTCATATTCACTAGGAAACATCCGCAACACGTGTTGCTGGACATAGCATGTCGTGTCCAATTCATCATCTCTCTTCTATATTTTCCGCCCAAAAGGTAAGATAAGATCTCGGGCGACGTCCAGCGACACGTCTTAACATCTCGCTTCTGTCATTTTTGTCCAAGAGGTTGTAAGACAAGATATCTGGGGACGTCAGACAACGTCGCGTCACCGACATCGCACGAGACGACTAGCGTTAAGTCTTAGCATCATCTTGCCTTGTCTATTTCGCTTAAAAAGTCGTAAGATAAAATTTATCTGGCAATGTCGCGTCGTCCAACATCACACGAGACGTCTAGCGACAATTCTTAGCATCTTGTCCTATCTTTTTCGCCTACAATAAAAGGTCGTAAGATAAGGTATCTAGGTAAGTTGGTCAACGTCGCCCGACATAGCATGGCTTTAAATCTTATTTTTTGCTTTTACAATTCTACCTAGTTCTACCTAGTAGCACAGGTTCTACCTAGTTCAGGCAAAGGTAACTCCTTGCCTCCTTGCCTGGTATAGTTTTAAGTTGTACTGTTAAGAATGTATCTGCTTTTCTTATATTTTAATAAACGATTTATTTTATTTATTTAATTACATTGTTACATTAAGTTACATTGAACAGTAGTCGACCCGTTAGCGAAAGAACTTGGAGATCGATTATTACGTCTTCTTCTAACCTTTTCAAAGAATCTTCGAAACAAATAAAATAAAATTAAAATGATTGTAATTTTTAAGAGAGTAAAGAGTTTCCTAAATTACCATTAGCTTTGATTTTGAAAGTGCCTATTCTTTCTTCTGATACTGGAGCACAGAATACCTAATAGTACTACCGTACAGAAGACTCACTTCCTAACAAAAGTCAGGTTTAGGTATAAAAATATACCTAGACTCGCCAGAGCTACCCGCTTGCAAGCAAAATTGTAACTTAATACCGCGCGCGAACCACGAATTTTCTTTGCGCGAATTGCGAATTTAGTTTTATGACCAAGCTGCGAACGACGGCACGGGGTTGTCACTTAAGAAATTTTTGTACCTAGTTGATTTATTAGTTTTACGATTAAAATAAGTAGATTAAGCATTATAAACGTTGATTCTGTAAACATATAAATTCCATCTGAATGTCGTGTGTTCGATTTCTACGGGTGTAGGTATTCCTTTGTAAACATTATCCTATCCTATTCTTAATATTGTTTTTGAGGCTAATATAACTAATTAAGGATTTTTATTTTAACTATTACTACTTATTATGGACATGGAACTAAAGAAGAATAAATATTTCAATATGGTGTGAAATTTAACAATATGTTAGCCCTGATTCACTATTCGTTTTATTCAGACAACCGGTAAACCAACAACATCTTATAAACGCATTATTATATTGACGTTTAGGCTAAGTAGAAGACATTGCGGGTCAATTTGCAAAAGCAAAAAAATTATTATTAAGTATGCGCTCGCGCGACGTGACCGCGACTGTCGTGCGAGCCGAGCGACAGCCCACTTGCATACGCCGCTTCGGGCGGCGCGCTGGCCGAATATACCTAAACTGCGGAGTGACACCCCCCTGACTGGAGTATCAATACAGTCAGTCCACAAATCTCTGCTTAGCCGTCTACCGCTTAGCACATTTTTGTGGACATTTTTATACCTAATAGTTTTTCATACAATTCCAGGTTAAAGGATTGTCCCGGAGTGAAGCTCAAGTGCGTCCGCGGCAAGTACGACCTGGCACACGTCGTCAAGCAGAAAGTCTAACGTAAATCGTTTGTTATTTTGTTTTAGTCAAATTATATAGGTACATAGTTTAAGAGCACATGATGATTTTCATTTACAAAGTTCACCCCGATTATAGTGTTTTTAAATTAGCATAAGTTTTGTGACAGATCACTGTTGACAATTATAATGATGCGCGAAAACGAAATCCAATCGTTTTATTGGGTAAAGAGAGTTAAAGGATTTTTAAGGAATTCTTAAGCTATGTTATTTTTTGATTAAAATTTTTGCTGAGATTTCCAGAGACAATAATTTTAACATTTATCCAATGATCTGATTTTATTTTCCTGATTGTAATATGTTAAATTAGTTACATATAAGTAAGTAGTATGCGAGAACCATAAAAATGTGAACTGTCACCGAACTCATCCTATCTTGAAAATAGTATTCTAGTTTTCTAGTATTTATAATAGTAGTCATCGTGATATTGCGTCAAAAGATATTTTAAAAACACCAACAATCTACTTGGGACATGATAATATGCCACAGTATTTAGGTACCGTCAGGTACCGTCGTTTCAGATTTCTGTAACACAAGTGCTTTGGCTACTTACCACAGGATCAGTGCAATGTATGTGATGTTGTCTAATATTATTTAAAATTAACAACGATTAAACACTCCGGCGGTAGAACATTGCAGTAGAAAACGATTAACTTTCTCGTTTTCAAAGAGAATCGGTTGGATTTCTTTAGGGCACATACGTGTCAACAGTAGTGTCACAGAACCCTTCTGTATGGAGGGTAGAGGTAAGGAGTACTATCTTCGTTGTGAAAAAGTGTCCGTCAAAGTGCGTTTAGTTGGCGCTACAGTAGCAACCGGGTAAATTGTTCAAATGTTTTTAAAGGATGGCTTTATCTTCCTTATTTAAAGGTCGCTTTAATATTCTAACTTGGCATACTTCAATTTGACAACAACTGCTACATACATAATTAGCCCTTTGCCTACGCTAGCGCCATTTTGGAGGGTTTTAAAACTGTTATATACTGCTTTAGCTGGTAAACTTTTCAACTTTTTGCCCGTAAAAGATAGTACTCCATACCTCTACCCTCTATATTATCTTGAAAGAACTATAATGATAGAAAGTAAGGAAGATTGACATTGTCACTGACATAATAACTTTTTTATTTGCGTTTTGTTGTCAGTTATCATAACCGTTTTTTTTAATTAATGAATTGCTTATTCCAGTTTTTAATGTTTTATGCGTAAACAACTTAATTTAAGTGATTTAAATATTTATGAATAAATGCATAGCATTAGAAATTAATTTTATATCATCATCATCATTTCAGCGATAAGATGTCCACTGCTGAACATAGGCTTCCTGATTGACTTCCAGATTGGCCGGTTGGAAGCTGCGCTTGCCGGTACGCGGCCTCCTTTCTAGAACTTTTCTGCCCCATCGGCCGTCAGTTCTACGTGCTATGTGCCCCGCCCACTGCCACTTCAGCTTGCTAATCCGTTGGGCTATGTCAGCGACTTTTGTTCGTTTACGGATCTCCTCATTTCTGATTCGATCTCGCAAGAAAACACCGAGCATAGCCCTTTCCATAGCACGTTGTGCCACCTTGAGCTTTCTTATGAGGCCCATAGTGAGAGACCACGTTTTAGTTCCATATGTCATCACTGGTAACACACACTGGTTGTAGACTTTCATCTTGAGGCACTGAGGTATTTTGGACGAGAAGACGTGGTGTAGTTTCCCGAACGCTGCCCAGCCGAGTTGGATTCGACGATTGACCTCCTTCTCAGAATTGGATCTACCCAACTGGATAACTTGTCCTAAGTAGAAATATTTGTCAACAATTTCAAGAGTAGAGCTCCCAACGGATACTGGGTAGGGCGCAACATGGGCATTCGACATGATCTTGGTTTTGTCCATGTTCATCCGCAGGCCTACTTGTTGGGAGACTCGAGTAAAGTCATCGAGCATTGTGCTGAGGTCTTCAAGCGATTCTGACATGACCACAATATCGTCGGCCAACCGAAGGTGAGTGATGTACTCGCCGTTGATTGTTGATACCAAATCCTTTCCATTCCAGGAGCTTGAAAGCGTCTTTCAATGCAGCGGTGAACAGTTTTGGAGATATCTCCCTGTCTTACGCCTCGCTGCAGAGGAATCGCCTTCGTGCTCTGCTCCTGTACTCGGACCGACATGGTGGCGTTTTTGTATACACACTTCAACACCTCGATATACCGATAGTCAATATGGCACCGCTGGAGAGACTGTCAAAGGCCTTCTCATAGTCCACGAACGCCAAGCATAGTGGCAAGTTATACTCCTCGGTCTTCTGTATAATTTGCCGCGTATGGATGTGGTCTATGGTACTAAAGCTTTTTCGGAAACCAGCTTGATCGGGAGGCTGGAAGTCATCGAACCTACGCGCGAGACGATTCGTGATGACTCTCGAAAACAGCTTGTAGACATGACTTAAAAGTGAGATGGGTCTGTAATTCTTCAATTGTGTTATCTCCTTTCTTAAAGAAGAGCACCACCACACCCCTGTTCCACGCCTCCGGCGTTATTCCCTCGAGCAAGACGGAGTTGAAGAGTCTCTGAAGGACTTTCAGTATCGGTGTTCCACCCGCATTCAGAAGCTCGGATGTAATTCCGTCATCACCTGGCGCCTTGTTGTTCCTAAGCAGTTTGAGGGCCATCCTAATCTCGTATAGGCTGATATCCGGGGCATCTTCGGTATAGTATTGGGTCAGCTTATCTCTTGAATCTTCGGCTGAGCTACTTACAGCTAGTTTATCAGTCGACAATTTGGTATCATGCAGTTCTGAAATCAACATAGTTTTCAAATATTAGAGGTACAGCCTTAGTTGCGAACCCACGACCTACTGATTTGAGATGAGACTCCGATTACTGAGTTACCACCGCTCAGCGCAGAGACAAAAATAATAGGAAGGTATAATGGTACATTTTGGTTTTAATTATTTAAAAAAATCAAACCAAGCAGAACGAACTATGTATTTCACCTAAAGGTTTGTATGACTCAACTCAAGCAATCCTAGGCAGTAGGTTGAATAGATGGCTAACTATTAGACAACTTCATTGTAAAGAGACTTGTAGATGTTAACGTCTCTTCTCATTTTGCCTACATAAAAGAAAGGGGTATATAGGAAATCGCAATAACTGTCAATATAGCGGACTTTGCGAAATCTAACATCTGCATCAGATATGGCAGCTGTATAACCACACGTACGCGATTTTGCACCCACTGGTTTACTCTTTAAAGTCTCATTTGGCTGGTGTTATTTTTTGCGCAGTGGTCAATAATAATATTTGTTGGTGATTGTTAGGTCGCGCGCCTGTCATTTAGAACCCTTCCGCGTGGACCGGATTATGTCCCTAGAGATTTGGGACGGATAGCAAAAAAGTGGAATTTGAAACTAACGTAATGGAACCGTTTTGTTTGGACGCCTTAGAAATATAACACCTAACGGTTTTGGTAGCGATAAGTATTGCTTTGTCTTACGGATTTAAAGGAATGTTTGTTTCGTTTAAGTAAAACATTCAATATTGTGGTCCCTTGAAAGAACACCTACAAAGTTACGTGCCTACCTACAGCGAAATGCAGCTAAATTTAAGAGTCCCCAAAGTGACTCCAAACTGTCATTTTTGGCGAGATGACACTGTACAGTACATACTCTTTTAGTTCAATCTCTCTTGCCAAATGTTGAGAAATAATAATTTAATCTAAATTCACTTTCCTAACATGTTTAAATACTAAGTGAGAGTAGAGAGTAGTGTGATTTAAGCCGTGCGTCATAGCCGCGCGACGCGCATAGTGTAAAAGCGCTTATACTCCATAAAAATAATAGAAAACAACTTTGTTTACTGTAGAGTACACTACTAAACACACCGTCCACATAAATAAATGCATAATAATATAATATCTGCATTGTAAAGGGTAAAATTGCCACTACAAAAACTAGAAATATAATTGATATTAATTGCACAAAATATGGTAATACAGGTGGTCACAGTAATAATGTCCGCTTCATTTACCGCGATTCGGCATGAAAAATTTTAACATAATGAAAATATCAAAATTCATGCCCAGTATTAATTTTGGGAAATATAACATAAAGATTTATATTATTTTTCCATCGAGTCCTGTTTATTTATTAAGGGTGTATAAGAGCTTCTATTCCACGGTATGCTTACACATAAGGGTATGTACAGAAAGGGTGGAATGAGCAAGCAATCTGAAGCTGACCAACGCATACACTAATCCCGGCCATTCACACCTTCACATTGTGAACATTGTCGCTCTTGCATGACTTGAGATTTCCATTTACGATTACGCACACCAATTTTGGAGCCTTTATACTCTTTCAGCGTAAGTTTGACTTTGACTGACAAAAAATGTTGCGAATTGGTAATTCCTTTTAAATTTTTATTCCAAAAGAGATTGAATGGTCAATACTGTACCTATTTTGTCCTATGCGGTCATTTGATAAATACGCTTCTCAGAAACGTATTAATTTAATAAATGGTGATAGTATTTTGCAGATGGTTAGTAACACCTTGATTACCTAAAAATTGTACAAAATCTTATAATTGTTCGCAACTCACAATATTTACTTAAGTTATAACTTATTATCCCCTAAATACTATAAGGATTCACATTTCCCAAAATAAACCCTTTATCATTATTTACTCTTCCGTGTCCCGTGTACAGTTATGTGTGGTCGTGGGACCTCCCCCGCCGTAGCTTTCTCATCGTAAGCACACATCTTTCACATCAAAAGCTCGCACGAATCACATAAGTGATCGCTTCGCTTAATATCCGCGTGGACAAAGCTTTTTGTGCCTTGTGCTATTAATGCGGAAGTTTGTAAATATCTTTATAAATAGCCGTTAGAAGGTTTATACTTGTGTAGTTCTTTTATTTATTATATTTATATGACCTACTTCTTAAATAACGACTGGAAAAAGTAGATACATATTATGCCCTTTTTAAATTAGTTTAAATAATTAATGTTAAAAACCAAACTTTGTCCTTATTCCAATAAAAAATAATTGTAGTACATTTTTAAATGTATGTCATTAATTATTGATAAAAGTCTAAAAAAACCGTCGCCGACACCTGCGTCGTCTCCATATCCATCATCATCATCATTTTAGCCACAGGACGTCCACTGCTGAACATAGGCCTCTCCAAGTATTTCCAGATTGGCGTATCCTTAATAATCCTTATTTGCTAATTAATCGAAAAACCGCGATAGAAAATCTGCCAAATAATGTGCTTTTGCCCGCGACTTCGTCTCATATTTGTTAAAAATATCATATTTGTTAATCCAGGCCATGGTCTATCAGTTGGCCAAATTTTATCAAAATCTGTTCAGTATTTTTTGCGTGAAAGAGTAACAAAGATCCATACATCCATACTCGCAAACTTTTATATTATTTGTATCGATTCGACACAAATAAAAATAGGTACTCAATACATTAAAAAGTTTGGATCATAAAATGTATAACTAGCCAAAGTTACTTAATAACGACCCCCATAGCCGAGAGGCGAGCATTGCCGACTTAGTGTCGCTATCTCTGAGGTTCTGGGTACAATTCCCGGTCGGGCAATGTAGAAAAATAACTTTTCTGTATTGTCTCGGGTCTGGGTGTTGTGGTACTGTCGTTGTTTCTATTTTCTGAAACACAAGTGCTTGGCTATTTACCATAGGATCATAGCAATGTGTGCGAAGTTGTCTAATATTTATTTTATTATCTATACATATTTTAATAAATATAACAAATAAATCACCTTTCAAACGTCATCACAACAGCGTGTATACGAAAAATTGATTCGTAATATCATTAAAAATATCGTGCTTTTGTTTTCAATTTAGGTAAATCACTTGAGTTCTAATGAGCTATTGTTTTCGATCCACTCTAGGTAATTTGCATTTCGGAACAATATGAAGGTTGTGCTTAAGTAATGTTTGTCTTTTATACAGGCAACGTGTTATGTTATGATGTTGCTTCTCACCAATTTGCTTAAATGTGTACAAACATGACTGGACATTAACAAAAATTTAAATAATTTTACATTAATAATGACCTATTTTTGATGTGAAATGAAGACTAATTTCATGTTATAACAAATTTTATTTAATAAAAATAATATTTGTTTTGGTTTAATAAAATTTGTTTTGGTAGACTTTTTATAAAACTTATCAAAATAATATAAATTTTTATGTTTATTCCTCAATTACGCTTTAAGAGCTGAACCGTGAGATATTATCCTTATTCATTCCTCTTTGGCAATTCTGAAGTCTACGTAGACGAATTAGTGGGCAGTAGTTTGTACATAAAACATATGCAATGTTTTCATTATACAACATACAGGATGTCCCTGGAAGTATGAATCAAATCGAACTGGCGCATAGCGGGGTCATTTCCTAAATTTGGTACTATAAAATAATCTCCCTTTTTTAACCGACTTCAAAAAAGGAGGAGGTTCTCAATTCGTCGGTATCTTGTTCAGCGATCATTCGTTACTGCGTTGACCGATTTCGATAATTATTTTTTTGTTTGAAAGGTGATACTTTCAGAATAGTCCCATATAAATTTGGTTGAATTCTGATGATGGGATCTATAAGAAAATCATCAAACATTGCATGAACCCGTACCACGCCAACGGATTTTAGTATCTATCTTACCTAATATCTTTGCCAAATGTGGACCGATTTTGATGATTATTTTTTAATGAATAGCTTATCCTTCAAAGATACTATAATCAAACATTTTTAGAAAAAAATTCACCCCTAAGGTTGGAAAAATAGGAAATGAAATCGGTGTTCAGCAGTTAAATTATGTATGCACTCGTAAGATTTGTTTTGATTAGGATTTTTCACTAAAATATATGAAATAAGTTAATTTTATTAAAAAAATAAAAGCCGACTTCAAAAAACTAAAACGCTAAAAATAATCTTAACACTTACGTACCTAATCAGTTACTTTTGGAGTCGGTGCCAGCCGATGAGAGATTCAATGTTTTTGTTTGCACCGACTCCAAAAGTAACTGATTAGGTACGTAAGTGTTAAGATTATTTTTAGCGTTTTAGTTTTTTGAAGTCGGTTTTTATTTTTTTAATAAAATTAATTGTATTTTATTTGTTTGAGCAGTACATTAATTATGAGATATTATTGAAAAAATAACAACTTTTCATTCGATGATAATGGAACCTATATTTGATGACCTCCTTAGCCGATGGACGAACATATCGGACTTTTTGTCGCTTGGTCCCGGGTTCGATTATTTTCTCGACATTGACCGACTAGGTATCGATTCGATACCTCGAATATTGTCTCGGGCCTAGGTGTTGTGGTAACGTCGTTGTTTCTGATTTCTGTAACACAAGTGCTTTGGTTAATTACCATAGAACCAGAGCAATGTATGTTATGTTGTTCAATATTTATTTATTATAGTCAAAAAGTTCGGAAATAACCCCCACTATGCGCCTGTTTGGTTTGATCCATACTTTCAGGGATCGTATGTATATTCAAAATATGAATATTACTTTGAATGAAAAATAACATTTGTCAAGCTTGTCCGGCGAAACCAAAAATTCTCTTCTCGGAAAGATATAATTTTCAAAACTAATCCTTCGCACGCAGTCTCCTACTGCGTAATATTGGTTTGGGATTAGGCATTTATAATAACTTGCTGTTATTTGTAATAACCAAACTGTATTGTAAGTAGCTGAATCGACAATTGCGAAGGCGAACGGGGAATACTGCACAATGCGTTTCTCCAACTTTTATCAATGTACTGATAAACTAATGTTTTTTTAGTGGCCTTCTTACACAAATATGATTTACGACGTTTCCTAGGAAGGCACAATGTGCCGGTGGCTCAACTCTTGCCTATTGTCACACAGATCTGCGCTTTTATTTTAGTCTCTACCGCCTGGTAATAAGGGTCATGTAGATGGTCAAAAATGTTTTTTTAGATCTGTCCGTCATCTGCGGACAATGCCCACTATTAGCGGATTATAACCCGCAAAAAGAGCAGGTATGATGGTACATAATTCGCACGTGCAAAGTAAAAGCGATGGAGATTTTTCAATGATCTTAAATCTGTGCAAGTTACCTACACCAAGTTATGTTTCTTGATTGAATATATTTATTACCTCTTCTGATCAATGTTTCATCGTGTCATCATCATCATCATATCACCCATAGGATGTCCACTGGTGAATATAGACCTCTCCCAATGACTTCTATATTGGCATGTTGGATCGATCGATCTGCATCCATCGGCTTCATGCAACCTTTACCAGGTCGACTGTCCAGCTGATTGGTTTTTTCGTTTTAACTATTGGTCCCTTAATAGTTAAAGTCGTATATATTAATGAAAAGAACTACATAATGCACAATGCCATGACCCTATGTAATAAAATCCCAAAGCTTTTCTTGCCTTACATGACCTAAGTGTCATTTTACAATTTCCAATTCTCAGTTACATTAACTTTAGTAAGTCCGTAACAGTATGTAATCTCTCTTCGACTATAACTTAACCCACAGCCGAATTCGCTTGCGCTAGCAGATGCAAAGCCATCCGCGTCCCACGGGATACCCGGCACATCCGAAACAATAACAACACTGGACACTGCGAACGTGACGTACCGAAGTCACCGAAGCCATTGCGTTTGTTATTTTACTCGTTACCCAAATAATTTTAACTCCTGAAATCTGTTTTGGCTTCTTAGAAACTATTCAATTGCCATTTTGGGGTTAGTAGATAAAGCCATACAACCTAAATAAATATGATGCTAATATAAGTATTTTTTTAAGAAAATTGATAGCAAGTTTTTTCTTCGTTTGTTTCAATAGTACTCCTACAACGTACGTGCCTATCTAGATAATGGCAACCGCTTTATTATGTTCTTTCTTCGTGCAAGATAGATAGATAGACACTTTATTGCACAAATAAACATTAAAGGTTAAACACAAGACACAGTTATGTACAATTAGGCAAGTGTAGTAATTTCAACTGTGACTATGTTACCAAGCTTTTTTATACTCCTACTGACCCGATATCGGGTCACCATAACAATAGTGTTCTATTGTATTTGGTGATTTTTCTAGTACGTCACATGTTTATATCAGTAGGCAACTATGAATTCTGAATAACTAGTAGTACGTAGAGTACAACTAATTTGTTTCACGACTAGGAGAGTAGACAAAAGCACTTTGTCCTGCCCGGCCGCACTAAAAAATCAAATCAAAGCCGCACGAATCTAATTCGCACTGTAGACGGGACTTTTCGTACGAACAATCCGGATACTCCAACTTCTATGAGAGCATGCATACTATAACTTCATGTGCGATTTCATATGTTGTTTTATTCGCACGATTTACAATGGTACGAAATCGTACTTAAAGTGCGGCCGGCCTTACGTTTGACCATGATCCTAAATGCGGCATGTCTAGTTATTACATTTGGTTGGAGCGATTGCCATCAGACCTCCGAAACCCTTAGACATGGAAACCAGACCATTTAAAAATATACACACATCCATTGTTACCTTATGTTAATATATAAATCCATACATAGATTCAGAAATATCTAGAGATACGTGATTCGACGGAAACTCACGACTCACGAATGTTAAGGAAAATGGCTAGTTTCCTAAAAATATCTAATTAGTCCTTCAGTTAGATAAAGAGAAAATATTGGACTCATATTTTGTCTTTAGTCAATAAAGCAAAAAATTATGAATAATATGCAGAAAAAAATGCACCGTATGTGCACTGCGTAAGGTCTTTGTAGGCTCGCCGTACCTACGCCTCTGATGAATGACCGCGCGGCTTTCGTAATCTCTCTATTGACTTTATTTTCGAATATTTTAAAGTATTTTTTTTTTCGTAACATACGATTAAAAACAATAATAACGATTAAGACGCTTCTTTATATCGTTCCCTAGATCCTATATTTTAAATTTGGCACCCCTTAGCAATGTAACCAGTATATCCAGATACCTATCGAAAGGTGACAAGCGCAAGAATATGATAATCATCCAAAATACGAGCGAGTAAAGTGGAAGTTGACCGTACATTGCATGGCGCTTATGAGATTTAAAACTAAATGACCTAAAGTAATACGGAATATGCATGTTTTTTTTATTTGCCTTAAAATAAATAGTATAGTAGTAGTAATAGTATAGTATAGTACCTAAATATAATTAATAAAACTAAAATTTTTCGAAAAGTATTGATAAATACCTGACTTACAGCCCATTAAAGTCGCGTGTTGGACAGAGAGATCCGATATGTACCGTGACGTCAAATTACACGTCCACCATAAATTTTTCATAGTTAAAGTTGTTTTAGAAAGAAATAGGTATACCTTAATTTCTAATTACTGTATTACTGTTATTTTTTACCTAAAATCAATTTTGTTTTTACTATTAGCACTATAATTTCATATATTTTCCTATAAATATAGTAAAAACAATAAAAAATGATCATGCATATTCCCTATTATTATGAAGGGCAATTATAGTTCTATTTGACTAGTGTACTAAACCAGATGTAAATCGCCCTTAAATAGAGACTAAACTCTCAGTGCAGTTTTTCTGCTGATATTTCCTATACCACTTGCAAACCGCATCACCAATGGGCTCGCAGCGGGCGACGTCAATCAAACATCATATCCCGCTATCTCCCCCGACGCCTGCGCACCTAATCGCGCCCTTCAGCCCTTCAATCCTTACAACTGACACAATTGGTGTTACGGCAACGCCTCACAAATGCTGCAATTGTTATACACAATTTCATTTAACGCAAATCCACGCCTAACTGTATTCTTTTAGACTTATCGAACACAATACTTGTTCATTTTTCTGCAGTTTCTGTAACCCTTTATCGGTTTTATATTTAGAGTTCCGCTGATTGCAGAAAATATGAGCAGCTTTTATAGGTACCTGGTTTCTACATGTTATTTTTACATTTATTTATTAATCATCGTCATCATTTCAGCCGTAGGGCGTCCACTGCTGAACATAGGCCTCCCCCAATGACTTCCAGATTGGTCAGTTGGAAGCGGCCTGCATCCAGCGGTTTCCTACAACCTTTACTTTAGGTCGTCTGTCCACCTAATTGGTGGACGTTCTACGCATTTATGTATTTAATAATATCCAAATGATATTTCGCCTGTGCCGAATCTGAAAATGTGTGATATTGTTGGAATCCTCAAGTCATCCCAAATGAATTGTTTACATAACATTATCAAAATTTCACAAAATCTTTCACTCAACTATTTGTAACGGCTACCGTGTTTTTTGTTTTGCAAATACCCTACTGCGTTATCTTTATTGGGTTTACCACTACAATTTTGTATGTAAAAATATTTGGTTTATTGTAACGTGTTCGGCATAGAAATACTTATTTCTGACTTAAGAGTCCTATTTGTATTACTATTTTCTACAGTACGCACGGAACCTTTTCTGTATCTCATGGCGCCACGCACTTGACCGCTTCAGATAAGTGTTTTGGAGTTTCGCTATTTGCAAGAATGAACCGTACATGCATGGGTTTAAGTTATTTTTTGTTTGGTTGCTGCCGGTTGTTGTTGTACGTAGATAATGCTATCTAAAGCTGAAGGCTGTATCTGTTCGATGGATAATCCGTGACTCCACATTGTGATGTTTAGCACCTGCGGATTTCGATGTACGCCTAACGGTAACAAACTAAATAGTCTCTTCCTAAATGTACATTCACTTTATCTATCAATATTTTTTACATTTACAAGTTTACAAGTAATATGAACGGAATAAATATTACAAAAGCGTTATGCCACACGATTGTATGCCATATTATTTACTTACACATTTTAATATTTCTTATATTTGGATTTTCCATAACACTAACTGACGACGACTTTTTGTAAAAAGTGTCAATTCAATTCACACTTTTTGCTGCCAGTATGGATGGCGCCATAAAACACACGCACATGGCCGCGTCTAGTCTATACGTTGACCGCTACTATTTAAATCAATAGTTATGCCTAGATATGGCCACTTTTCGGGACCTACATAGTTTTATGAAATCAAAAAAAAGTGTAAATAAATAAACATCGATGGTAAAACTTATAACATGTCGTTCTTTACGGCTATCTCACCTACGTATCCTCAATTTATGAAAAATCAAAAATAACACACAATGTGTAGATTAAATTACCTACAGATTATGGTGATCTTCTTCCTAGCGCTTCCCTGCCCCGTTCTTAGTACTGACTAATTATTTATAAAGCAAGTTTGGAGCGATTGCCGTCCATATTTCGTAACTCCTATAAAGGGTCTGATTACCCTTTATAGGAGTCCAGTGTAATCTGTATTTGCAGATTTCCTCGCTATGTTTTTCCTCACCGAGCAAGTAATATAAATCCAGAGATACGTGCTTTGCGATGTGAACTCACGACCCACGGATCTGAGGCGAGGAGACTTCGATTCTCAGACCAGTGAAAACTACCACTTTCTTTCTGTAAAAATCATGTGTATTTTACTTGTACGGTGTGCAATCAAAATTTTTTTTATTCATAGAAAAAAAATAACATTTTTAGTAACAAGTACATTGGAACTCTCCTTTTAAGTTTAACACTTGTATTAGGAGAGAACCGCTCTCTCTACAGGTTAAATTAGCATTTCTAAAACTTAGTGCTTTTTTCCTTGTGAAATAAATAAACAAGCTAACAAACCATTTTACTGAAACTGTGGGTAGGTGAAGAATAAATAATATATTAGATAATGGTGCACATGAGTGTGGATTGTTCAAGTGTGTTTTAGAAAGATTACTACAATAAGTATATTATTATCCTATTGTAATATTCCCTCAGTTTCCAGATAATTTAAAGTCCTTAGCCATGAAGTTAAAGTTTTTTTGCATTCTCGGTAAGTTTTACCATAAATATTAATAATTTTGTTTATTCTATTGTATATATTTTTTGATTGTATACGGTATTGTTTTGAGGCAAATACAGTTCTGGATATTACACGATTGATTACCAATTTTTGATTACGCTTTCTAAGTTTATTTGGATCTATAGATAACCTCTTATGAATTTTCAAAGTACATTGCAAAATATATAGTTTTCTAATAGTCAGAACATTTGCTTCATCATATAATTTAGTTGTATTAACTCGTTTTTTCTTTCTTAACATAACCTTTAATAGTAACCTTTGGGCCCGCTCAATCCTGATAAATCTGGTTTTAAAAGTTCCCCCCCCCCCAGATTGTTATACAGTAAGAGAGCACTGATTGCACCAGCGTTCTGTAAATATAGGTAATTAGCTGTTTGTCGGCAATTCTTCGGAGATATTTAAAAAGCCAAATTAGTTTTCTTGTTCGAAGTGTCACTGCATCTAGCTGAGGATACCAAGAAAGATTTTTATCTATAATGATGCCTAGGTATCTAATTGAATCTACTCTTTCAATAAAAGGACAGCTACATGAGTGTATGTTTTCTTTTTGGCATGTGTGGGCGGTAAGGGTTAAGTTATTTTTAGGTTGACTCTATTATTTGCAGAAAATGTAATATAGTGTGTTTTTTGTGTGTTCAGTGTAAGCAATAAATAGTATCTATCTATCTATCTATCTACCACTGCCCTATGGTGATCGGTGTGTGAAACAACGGAACGTACTAGACTGAGAAGGTACGTTATTTACGTACTGGCTAAAGAATATGCGCACAATGACAATCATTTTGAAATTAGATTTTAAAATAAAAAAATTAAACCGTTTTCAAAAAATTAAAAAGGTAAAAATAGTCTTAACACTTAAGTACCTAATCAGTTACTTTTGGAGTCGGTGCAAACGAAAACATTGAATCTCTCATCGGCTGGCACCGAATCGGTTTTATTTTTTAAATAAAATTAACTTATTTCATCTATTTTAGTGATAAATCCTAATCAAAACAAATCTTACGAGTGCAAACAAAATTTAACTGCTGAACACCGATTTCATTTCCTATTTTTCCACCCTTAGGGGTTATTTTTTTTCCGAAAATGTTTTTTATAGTGTCTTTAAAGTATAAGCTTTTCAATAAAAAAGAATCATCAAAATCGGTTTATATTTGTCGAAGATATTGGGTAACATAGATACTAAAATCAGTTGGCTTGGTACGGCGGAGTTCATGCAATGTTTGATGATTTTGTTATAGATCCCATCATCAGAATTTAACGAAATTTATATGGGACCATTCTGAAAGTATTACCTTTCGAACAAAAAAATAATTATCGAAATCGGTCAACGCAGTAACGAATGATCGCTGAACATACATAATTTTTTTTTTTTTAAGTTTCAAATCGCGTGTGCGGTCTTGTCCTATTATGTGTTGCGGTGCGAGGCGGCTGTCAAAAACTGCGTCTGAGGCGCCGCCGCGCCGGTGCGCACACACATCGTAATTTTCTTTTTTTAATATTCACAAAATTATGAATTATTTAACTCAAAAATGCTTGTAATGTAATGTAATGTAGTCATTGATTATTTTGATAATCTTTATAAAGCAACGTCGACCGTTCCGCGCCACTTTAAGAGGCCGTCCTAGAAATCGTATTTCCGTACATTTTGTTCTCTGATTGTAAAGACGTGCATGATAATTGAAACAAAATAACACGTGATTTTAAAAGACTAGTTCTTTTTCTTGCATGTAGCGCGAATGGACTACCCTTATTTCAGAAAAATGACGTTCGAGTTACGTTTGAACATTGGTTTACAAGAGACTATTATGTTATCCTGACAAATCGATTTTAACATTTAATTGAAGATATGGTCTACTTGCACATAGGTTGAATACTTTTTTTTACTTTCTTACAGAATTTAGCAGTTTTTTTTTTTAAATAATATAACAAACATTTTAGAAATTTCCATTCAAATATCATTTATTTTTATATCGTTATGAACAACTATTAAGATTCAACCACTACACAATAATCTTCAGGTATACTTTTAAAATAATTTAATTTTTATTTTATGTAAAAAAATAATAAATTAAGTAGTAAATCTAAGTCAAAAATAAACAATAAAATCAATCGCGCAAAACCGATCGTTTTTCATACCTAGGTAGGACGTCCACTACCTAATAAATTATCAATATTATCTTGTAAAGGATCAACATTGTTGACGCTTTATCCCGCATCATAGACGCACACAAGCATAGACCTGTATTTCAATTTTGCACTGAAAAAAGGTGCACGGTCTCTTAAGAGGCGCCACTAAAATTTTATGGGATTTCATTGCTGACGAATTTTGGCAACTAGCAATTTCCTTTAAAATCCATTATTGTCTAGTTTTGTTTTAAAAATAATCACGTGCAAAAAGATTTTAATAAGTTCTTACTATACTAGCTGGTTTTATTTCAATTACTAGCATTGTTTGAACAAAGCACTAGGTGCAAGCCTTGTTCCGCAATGACTGCGTTGCTGGCCACACGCTATGTTGACCTTGAGGTTAGCTTAGCTACATTCTCGACCTTCAACCTTGGTCATCATTGCAGACCTTGCCTTCCGTGCTATTCCAGCTTGTCCATCAAGGGCTTTGTTGGCCTGGAGCTGTGCTACGCTGCGCTTTCGGACATTATTAGCGATGCCAGCAACGCAGTCTAACAGACCGTAACCACAATGTATAGTCGGCAATGAAATTAGTTTTCCACCCTAAAGTTAAATATCACTTGCTGATATTTTAATGTATATTTTTGCTTGCCTAATATAGGCTTCTAACTTCATAATTTACTTATTCTATTCCGTTAGGAGTGTTTTTTGAGCTTCTAAGTGAACCTCCTGCTACTTCAAGTGCACTACTATTTTGAACAATTTCAAAGACAACAAAATCCCGTTTTTGTAAATATTTTCTTTTTAATGATTTGAGTTGTCAATAAATAATAGATCATAGGTCAGAAGAGTATTATTTTTTACGATTAAATGTGGTTTCTTGCATAAACCTCTTTGATTTATGAGGATCAGTCAGTTGTTGCTGTTTTAAAATATTTTATTTATTTATTTAAACTTTATTGCACAGGTGGGTACAATCGATGGACTTAATGCTATACAGCATTTTCTACCAGTCAACCTTGAGTTAATGCAGATAGTTAAGTTTGTGGCGTAATATTTTATATTGATTTCATTTCACAGTTAAAATTGCATATACCTTTAACCTTTTCTTGGTGATTGTCTTACAGTTAACCAATTGCGTTATTCCTTAACAAATAAACCTTAGAAAAATATTATTTCACTGGCATATGTCATCAAAAGTGGTAAAGCACTTTCTTGGTCGACTGTACTATAGCAGACTATTTCTTCCATTTCCAACATATACAGACAAATGATATTGATCTCTATGTGTCAGACTTAAAGTAGAAAATCAATTCAATGACCTTTATTACCTTTTTCGATAGGTTGACCTGCCGTTGTTTGTATAATACACAACGGCTCAGTGCTACTGTTTAGTGATTTCCTAAATTGTGTTATTATTTAATTTTGTATTAGCTTAGTGTACCTGCCTATCCATGGGACATAGATGTTTGGGAGATGACTAGTAAAATAAGATACATTATATTTATGTGAAATTGTATTTATTTACAATTTATATGATCAGCTTTCTAAGACTAGAATTTTATCGCTGAAATAGGTATCTAGTTAAATACTAAATACTTATGTACCCTGTAAGTACTGTACTTATATTGTACCTAATGTCAGTCTTCATTCTCATAAATTAAATTGCACACAATGCTTAGAACAATATTATCAATGATACAATGCAAAAGTTACCTATAGGTATTTACAATGCAACTTAAATCGAATGCTAAGCTAATCGAACATCTTAATCAAAATTGCACAAAGTCCTATGTCAACATAACTGTTAACAGACACATATTTGTTGGCACCTGCTGCAAACTCGCGATGCCAACTTCGCTTTCAAGTTGGCAACTTCGTTCTTGAGGTACGACACTTTCAAAGCCAAGTGGATCTCCCTCATCTTCCTTCGGTCCCTGCTCTGCTTTGCTGCGAAGTTGTTCCTCTCACGTTGCTTCCTGTACGAGTCGTTCGCCGAGTCCTGGTTAGTTGACCGCACTGCTCGTCGCATCTTCGGGTTATTCCCAAGAAGAGTTCCGCCGTTCTTCTCCGCCATAGCCCTCAGAGCGTCTCTTTCAAACGACTGGAAATCGGGGTCGTCTGATAGGGTGTCCACATCCATGCAAAGTTGTTTTGAATTAGATAGTGGAGATTCTGGCGGTGACAGCGGCCGCGCCGGGTACTGAGGGCTGACAGGAACAGGCGGTGGTGGGGCGTCGTATCCGGAGCAAGTGCTGCCACCCGACAACGGCGACATCTGAGCTGGAGGCGCGGCGTAGTCGTGGGGATACGCGTAGCCGCTGTAGTATGCTGGATGTCCAGCAGGCACCGTCGGATACGAGTAATATCCATATCCGTACACAACAGGTTGCTCGAAGCTCGGAGACAGGTTGGGAACCGGTTCTTGTTTGACTTCAGTCTTGGTAAGGTCCAGAGCGGCATCGTCAGCGTAAGGCGTCCAGAGAGCCATGGTAGCAGATGTGATTACGTGTGTTCGTCTTGAAGCGCAAGATACGAGTAACTAAAGCCTCACTTGCCCAAGCGTCCCTTGCTTAAATGGGGTGTGGCTTAGCTACAGAGGGCTGGATTCACCCCCGCCGGGTCCCCGTAGAAGGGTTGTCTGCTACCTGCGCCCCGCTAACGGGACTACAATGAAAAACAATGACCACGAGTTGTGGTTGTCGCAATTTTCTAACTGAGACCGCAAAACTTTTTAAATTGCGTTTAAGTTATAGATAACTTATTAAAATTATGTAAGCTTGCTCAACGTACGCGTCTACACCGTCCCGGATCATAACAATTTACTAAATTAATACTGCCCTTGCCAAGGTTTTAAATATTCGAATACCCACTTTAGAAATTATGTTGTTTGTTTACTTTTTAACTAACGATAGCCGTACCTAATTTTGTTTATCACCTGAATTTGGTTTAATCCCCATAAATTCTTAGAAAAATATCGGCAAATAACAACAACAAAATAATATTTTGTTTAGTAAACGTTAAGCTGGAATATGAATAACTACTTAGCATAATTAAATTATCATTAGGTCTAGTTAAGTAAATAAACTTTCAAATACAATTACTCAAGTTAAAATAATTAAAAATATTTCTGTTGGGTATCTAGGTGAGTTATATAACTATACAATGTCGGAATGGTATTTAAATTTGATGATTTGTATAAAGTCTGTGGCTAACTACAGACAATTAGTTCAAACTTCTGTTTCTTGTAAATTTTTTATACGACGTCATACTTACAAGACGGCTAATTATTATGGATGAAAAGTTATGATGACAATCATTTTACCGTACCATATGGCATATTCTCAGAAACCCTATTACACAATTAAACGTCCGTTTCCTAATAAGTGCGGAAAGGACAGCACTGGATGGATGATCATCATACATACCTTATACTAGTGAAAACCCTAATAATATATGCAAAATAAAACCTTTCTGCGTCGATTTAAGGATCATATTTGTTAAAATCTTGGTACATTAAATGACGCGAATGTCCAGTCATTGAAAGAAGTCGTCGATGCGTTATTAACGATGCAACTGTCGCTATGACGGATCTATTCTGGGCATTGTATCCCAGTATTCCCAGTGCAACTTCCGGAGATTTGAAGTAACTCTTTACTCTGACCAATAATGATGACACGGTGGTCTGCCATAATGTTATTCTGTTATAAAGGAGCCGGATTTAGTCATTGATACTGTATTGAGACGAATCTCCTTAAGGATATAGAATTCGGAAGATGAACAGCATTGTCCGTCATGGGAGAACTTTATTATAATGATGACAATTGCTATGCTTCTAATAACGTTTTTATTTAATATTATGAATACAGAGAAGTAGATGCATTGATGTAAGCAAGCTCACTGTCTATTTGAAAACTTTAAGTCAACATTTATTTATTAAAATAAATGGATCATAGAAACAAGAAACTGTAACTTACTCGGTAGGTAGGTACCTGTTTAAGTTATCTAGAATGTAGGTACTCTAGCCAACATCTAAACTAAAAAGCTACAAACAGCTAGCTTAAAACATTCACCACCTAGTATGAATGAAAAATCCCGTCATAAAACTTGTAACTAACCTTTTTGGATTACTGTCTCCAAGGAAGCAACCATGCGGGTTCATTATTTTATACTCAGTTATTTGAATACTTTTACCCAAATGCGCAAACTTAGTCGTTCGAATAAACAAAAGCTAGCACGTTCACCGTCGCAAGCGCAGGTAGCGGGGCGGGCGGCGCGTGCCTCTGAAGTCGCGGTAAAACGCTCTTAAAGAACTGATAACAATGCCACTGTGCAATAAAACTTACCCAAAAAGGATTACATTGTCAAAATAGATTAGAGAACGTTGTAGTTCTACAGAAGCTTATTATGAACGTCTTGTGGAATAAAAGAATATTTTAATCCCTGCAATAAAGTGTGCGTCTAATGCGTGTTCAGGGACACTTTTACGCTTTTGTTTTATTTTATGGCAGGATTATTTTGCCCACCGCCAGGCAACCTAGTCTACCTGCGTAAGCACTATACTTCGGAATTCACGTTATTTCTTGTCTCTATGTCCAAAAGTAGGTAGTGGTGTTATTACATCGAGCACATACTCTATGGTATTATGTTAGGTACCCTAGGGTATGGGCTCCCGTGTGTTATTCTTATAATCTGCATAGCCCATTCTCATCTTAATGATAAATCAAATGTACTTTGTAGATTTTTAAAATTATTACTGACAAACTCTAACCTATCAATTTAATTTGTTTGTCGGATGAAACGAAACGACCAGTTACAAAATAGTGTTTGTTTATTTCCGTGATGTTCATTTTAATCAAATAAATATGCTTATATTCTGTAAATCACTAGGGAAGACCTATGTTCAGTTCAAGGACGTTCTATGGCTGAAATTATGATGACGATAATGAAATATGCTTTTATTTTTTTCATCATTATCATCATAATATCATTTAAGAGCTTACTTAATCTAAAGTAGCAATATTAAGGCCATGTTTATTTTATTTTATTTATTTATTTTATTAGGACAACCAACAAGACAAGCACAATTACAAGCAAATTGGTAAGACATGCAAATATGTTATGGATACTATTTTAAATAGTCCAGTAAATTTTGTTTAAGTTTTTGTCCTTTATAGTATATGAATTGAAGTAAATGAATTTCTATTAGTATTAAATAATTAAGGGTTTGTTTATACTCATAATAACAAACAACATTGTTTCCCAAGAAACTACATACCTATATCCAGTGTACGAAACTGTTTTTTTAAAAAAAACGCGGACGGCAAACTTACATTAACAAAAATTTAGTTGCGATAGGCAATACGTTTCTTAGGCAAAATAGTTTTTTATCATGAGTATTTATAAACAAACCCTAAAGTATTTTACACTTAAACCCAGTTAGTTCACTAAACCTACTGAAAAACCTCACAAAGATACGATTAAATTGCTATTTCCTGTATCACTAAAATGCAGTTGGTGTCCCATCGATGCTTATTGTTGACAAATCGATTGATCAATCAGCTTGGCAACGTAACTGTTCCCGTACCTACAGGGCGCTGCCTTGCATAGAGACAGCATTTCAATAGCAATCGATATTTGTACGAAGGGCGCGCCCACGCGCATTACACTTCGGTGAACATAGATTGATGAAGTGCGATCTGACCACACACGTGATTAAAATGATCACAGTGTTAAATTTCAGAAACACTCTTGTGTGCTTAATTTTTTACATCTAAAGGATTTGGCCGTTGCAAAAAAAGATATGCGTACCTACGGGTTTAGGAATAGGTAACTTCGTTTTCCGTTAATCGGTATGTGATGTTGTTTAATATTTATTATTATTTAGCCATAGCTGCGTGTCACAGGGATGAATATGCTGCGGTGGATGTGCGAAGTCACGCGAAAGAACCGCGTGAGGAACTCGCGCATCCGCGGTAGCCTTCGTGTCCGTGATATTGCAGACAAACTGCAGGAGAGTCGCCTACGCTGATACGGCCATGTTTTGCGGAAACCGGCAAGCTACGTAGGAAACAAATGCCTGGCTATGCCGCCACCGTCGGGTCCTGGCAGAAGGGGTAGACCCAAGAAATGCTGGCTTGACGTCATGAGGGCTGACATGCATGCCAATGATCTCATAACTAGAGACGCTCAAGACCGTGCGAAGTGGAGGAGTAAATCAAGGAAAGCGGACCCTGGGCTCCGAAGCGATGGCTTTGGACGCAACCGGGATTGACCATATAGATGATGATGATGATGATTTTACCCAATACCCAGTACCCAATCCAGTAAACGCGGCTCACTTGGTTTAGGCCTGTGAGTTCGCTGTTACTACCGAATAATCTTTTCTAATTCTCCGGGATTATGAAATTGGTTACCTGCCTATACTTATATTAAAAAGTCATCTGATTAAGTCATAAGTAATTTATTCCGGTAACAAAAACATTGTGTATGAAAACATTGAAATTCATAACATTCATTCACAATTAGTCACATTATTATAAAATATATCGGGTCAGAATAAACATTAAAATATAATTGATAAAATTAAACATTTAAAACATACTCACTATATCATTACAATTGGATTACTATTTATGTCAATTTCATGATTTTAATTTAAACATTATTAACATAATCCTCTACACTACAAAAACAGTTTTCCAATAGATAAACCCTCAGTCTGTTTCTAAATACATTCGGATTAGTTTCACTTTTGAGATCTTTTGACAATTTGTAAAACTGTTAAATTTTACTGCCTGATATTTGACACTATGTCTAGCCATCCTTAGTTTTGGCTGTATTATATTCGATAAGTCTTTTCTTCTAGTCTTGTGGCGCTTTATCCTTTCTTCTGTGGTCTCATAATATATCTGTCTGGGTGCTTAACAAAGTCTGTTGGAAGAACTAAAATATATAGACATGAGACTTGTCAGGATTTTTAATTTTTGAAAATGTTCTCGACATTATATGTATATTTAGTACTTCTTAAAAACTTTAATATACATTTTTCAACATAAAAACAGCACACGAGATAACAGACTTTTAGAGATGCTTTTACCGTCATTTATTAGAAACATGTGAAATAAAAATGATAAATAACGCACACTATTATAGCAATGCAACGCCTTATATTAGTGTAACGCTTCGCTATTCGATAATGGGTGCTTATTTGATATACTGAAAAGTACCTACTGTACAGTTATGTTAATACTACCATTAGGTGTTTCAGCATCGAGATATCCATTGAAATCTGGTCAATCCTTTGGTCTAGTGGTTCGCGTTCCAGACTAAAAGCCACACGTTTGCGGGTTCGAATTAATACCCTGTGTAGATATCTAACTGGCCACTAACTTTTTGGTCTGACATAGGTGGTCGAGATCGACTGATCTAGTGGTTTCAAAAGTCAAAAAGTCAAAAATCATTTATTCAGTTTAGGGCAGAAAACCGCCACTTATGAACGTCAATAATAACATTATTGGCCCATATGGGGCAGAACATGTCTCCTTATTTTTTGGGCCCTACTAGCGCTTCGAGACAAGACACAGACAGTCTGGCAAGTGCTGAGAAGAAACGCCGGAACAAACTCAGTTTGGAACTCTAGTCTGGAACTGTTTGCGTTCCAGACTACAAAGTCAGACGTTTGCGGGTTCGAATGAATATCCTCTATGGATTTCTAATACTGGCCACTAACTTCAAGTTCTGATGTAGGTGGTCGGGTAAAATGCCGTTGTGACTTCCCTTCAAAAAGTTTGTTTCGCAAGCGTCTAAAAAAACCCAACAATATGCAAATAGTATCGCATTTCTCGTCATTGTCTCCACCATTTGCGACGGATTAAAACACAAAGGGTTCTCGGCCTTTCCTATAAACAATGCGGGCGTCTCCTAAATAATTCGCAAGGCAACGGTACCTCCAGAACAAAAGTCTTTCGCCATTTCTTGCCGATATGCAATACGTTGGAGGACACCAAACAATGAAAGGGTTCCTTTCACTATGACTAAAAAGTTTTTAGAAACTGTTAACACTGCGTAAATTGGACTTAGTTTTATTGCACTAAATTTAAGTCTCATAGAATTCATAATACTTTTACTGCATTTAACAAGCCTCTGGTATTTTTGTGTCTGTTTTATAACATTTTATCATAAACCGTAAATGCGTAGTTGGAACAGTTTCAGCATACTTGACGACCTCCGTAGCCGAGAGGCGATCATACCGGAACTTGTGTCGCTTTCTGAGATCCCCGGTTCGATGCCCGGTCGGTCAATATAGAAAAAAATACTTTTCTGTATGTCTCTGGTCTGGGTGTTGTGGTACCGTCGTTGTTTCTGATTTCTGTAACACAGGTGCTTTGGCTACTTAACATACTCGTAGGATCAGAGCAATGCATGTGATGTTGTTCTACATTTATTGTTATTTGTATCATTCATTCACAGGAACAACAAAAACAGATTCATCAATTGTACAGTCTACGGCAAGTCAACCTACCCAAAAAGTTAAAGGTCACTGAACCGATTTTCAACCTTAAGTCAGACCCGTAGAGATCAATATCAATAGATAAAATTTGACGTTTTGTAGTAGGTTGACGTGCTGTTGTCTGTACCTAATTCATCGTCATGTCATGCCACTTGTTATAATTAACCTATTAATGTGTGAATTAACCTATTGCACAAAAAAGACAGCAAGAGTTTGCATACAAAAAACATCAACGCGTCAGAGGAAAGGTAACAAAAGTTAAAAAACTGCATTGTAGTTCTTATATGTTTTTTTGTTATTTAATTAGGTAACGCATCCACTTTGCTACCTTATTCACGAACAAAAGTCCAAAGGTGTGTGTTATGTGACCTTGCTTTATATTAGGTATGTTTTTGTGAAGTTCCCAACAATAGGTGAATACGAAGTTGTGCAACGCCCTTTTTAAACGACCCTACGGCCACGGGGCAAGGGGCGGTCTCTTTGTAGCCAATAGAATTGACTATATAAAAAGCTTCTAGTGAGATGCAGTTTTTAAAACTCATTTTAATTAACTTAGGGCCGATTTTTCAAATGGTAGATAACTTTTATCCAAAGAATAAAATTGATTTTTTGGGACAATTTCTATACGAAAGCTGTCATAATGTCAAACTTATTCTTCAGATATAAGTTATCTGACTATTGAAAAATCGGGCCTTAGTCGTATCGAGTTGAAACTTTTTTGTGGGTGTAAACCGGATATAAAAGAAAAAGTTACTCTAAGTATTTGTAATATTCTATTCTATGGCATACAACCATTTAATACTATAGAGCTAATTGAATGATCTAGTCAGGAGATGTATAGCGAAACTTTTTTGTTGCCAGTACTGGTAAAAATATAATACCTAGTAAAAACTTTGATTTTAGGCTCATTTGATTCGTTTTGACGAGTCTCATGCATAAAATCGTATTTTAAAGGCTTTTTCGACTATGATATTAGAATTTTTGTTATACTTTTTAAAAGATATCTAAATTATATATAATATCATTAGGCGCGATCGCAATTAGGACACTGTCTAGAAGTTTATAAATTTTCTATAAAAATGTTTAGTGTACCCTTGATTATTTAACTGTAGGTATATTAGGTAAGTACCTACTTCCCACCCAAGACACTAGATCTACCAGTTTATGCTATGTTCTGCATAGACAAATAGTTTCTATAAAGTTGTTATACAGTGTGTAACGAAAAGGTGAAATAAAACTTTAAGGGGTTATTCTACGGCTAAATTACATCAACTTTTTCTATGGGACCAACATCAAAATCTCAAAAAAAATATTGACGTTTCCATACAAACTGATGCCAGCTGGTCGCGTTTTAGTATGGGAGTGTTTTTTTTGTTTTGCGATTTCGATGTTGGTCCCATAGAAAAAGTTGATGTAATTTAGCCGTAGAATAACCCCTTAAAGTTTTATTTCACCTTTTCGTTACACCCTGTATATATAACACTTTCATAACACAATAACACTAACAGCTCAGACTTGCAATTTGCGATTTACTGTTAAAATATAACATAAACTAAAAGTCTTGTGATGTAAAGGAAGAAGAAACAACACCAGTATGCGTATTATATTTTATCTTTAAGTTTACGTTTCTTTATAGACATAGTTCAATCCGTTTCTGCTTGATATTTATTTTTAACTAAAGAAGTCACGGAACTCGGAAGCAAAAGTGCATCGGTGTGACGTACCCTCGCCAGTCGTCACCCTCGACAATGGGACATTGGAAGGGTTACGTATTAATTGACTGCATGGACGCGGGACGCTCCCCTGCGCAACACCCCACGACAGCGTTATGTAACGTAGCTAACTTATCGATCGGTATATACCTACTATGTCTACTCATTTATAGAGGTTTATTTTTACTTGCTAGAACTTTTTACGTTTACAAATAATTATATCAGTTTCGCACATTCGTCATCGATAGTTTTAAACCACTTAATTGGAAATATTTTTAGTGCCTTTAAAAATGAATAAGCGCCAGAAAACACACCAATTGTTGTGGTAATTAAAATATTAATTTGATTACCGGTTTATATCAATTCAGAAAATCGACTTTTCTAAATTATTGTTCATTGTCTCGCTACCTCGTGTATTACAAATAAGGATACTAATTCCGCCTAGCCTTATATTTTTTATATTCATAAGTAGAACAATTATATGTATTATAACCAATGCAAGCCTTTATTTTTTATCACTTAACCCAGCAAAACATGACACAAGTACCTACGCGGTTTCATGCGACCGCTCTCGGCATTCAATAACCAAAAGCAAGGTACAAATATGTATATTTAAAAAACATTAATACCTCTATTACATATCAGATGATGGCGATTTTTTCAAAATGTCCATCGGCCGATCCACAGCATGAGATGTGATCATGTGATCACATATAGATTGCTTCCCACAGCTGCGTTAGATATATCAGATCGATTGTAATATCCTTTTGGGCACGAGAGCTGTCGTGTGCACAAATCAAAATAATCCTTTGGCAGGTGCCCCGACAATCGAACTCGTTGTTTTTGTAGGCTGCCGCGTGGACAGCGAATCAAAAGCCGCGTGCCAATGTTATCTTTGAGCCTTGAAATATGAGATGTGACAGATATTATAGAGAAAGAATAAATAATTCGTGGAAACTTTGAAACTAAATATTTTTGGAGAGATGCGTCGCGCGCTTTGCTACAATTTATTTATGCTGAATTATGCAATGGGATAGGGTAAAAGTCATAGACATGTAATTATTGCGTTATATTTGTATCCAGACCGTGGTAATGAATAAACTGAAAAGTATGAAGTAAAATATTAGAAACATGATCGCCCACGTGATTATCGGTTTGTCACAAAAATAATTTATTGGGAATCCGGATTTAAAGTAATTTTTTCTATTTATCTATGTCCGAATAACGAACTATGTACGGATTGACCTATTTATGAGCTAAGTATCGTGCAGGTCATAAGGTAATTAATGATTTAGTAATAAACAAAACATTGGCTTTTATTTTGTTAAAAAATCAATATCACTACTTAAAAGATCAATATTTTTAAATTAGATTACTTAATTTTATTAGTACATAATTTTAATTGAGTTCAATTACAATTTAACTTTCAAAATAGATAGGTGGTGCTGGCATAATAATGTTAGAGTAATGTTAATTACCGGGAAAATTGCCGGCAATTCGTAGGAACTTCCTTTTTAATGGTACACAATCAATCTATTTTTTAAAGTACGTAATCAGCTTTTGGTAACAATATTTGAAAGCAACATCGAAATCAAATTGTCCATTACCTCAATGTTAAGTAAGTAATACTTACCTTTGATTTTAATGCAATTTGTATACTTATTTGCCTTATATCGAAAGTTCACTTGCATATACGATTTCGCATAGACAAGGTGTCTTTTAAATCAAAGACAACCTTGTAACCACATATTGTATACATGTTGTATACATAATGGTAAATACCTTTTGTTCTACGACTTTTGCAATTTTACATGAAAATTGATCGACTTACCATACAAAATAACCAAACAGTCGATTGATTTTGTATAGAAAAACTAAAAATATATATGCATGTTTTTAAAAGTCATAGAACAAAAGTTGTTTACTATGGTATGGATGTGTGGATGTGGTTACAAGCTTGTCCTTGATTTACGAGACACTGTATAATGTTTTCATTTTGAATTCTTATTTTATTACTCTAAAAGCAATACTGTTCTTGCTCATTTCTTTAGTAATAGGTTTTATAAGTACTATAACCTTTTATTTGTCTTATTCAAGTAAAATATAGGTGGATACTGAGGCGTTAAAACTATTTTAATATTGTTTATGCTACGAAATCAACACCTGCATGGAATAATGTTATACCTAAGTATATATCTTAGTTTTCCGCGATTTTTAGTTCAGTTTAACGTGACTATAAAATACCTAATGTAATGTGCAGTTTTTCATTAGTCAGTGAAGGTAACGGCAACGCAAACGCCACTACAAAGGTGAAAGCGAAATGTATAGAACATGAATATATTTTTCGACGACGCGTCGCGGCGTCTCACGGTGGTGCAAGGGCGAAATTAATTTAATTTTTATATGGTTAGCTGTAGTTACAACTTATACCTCATATGTATATAAAACACTTTGTTGTTGAAGTTGAATTATTTTTTTGGTTTAGAAATTACAGCATCAAAGTCATACAACTGAATGCGTACAAAATTAAACCTAAAAATCTTGTAATAATGCAGTCAATATAATTATGAAACAAGCCGTTATTTTAAAGCCATCTTTTCTAGGTTTTAAAAGGGATATATTTTGTTTCAGGATACATATAAAAATATTTATGATTTCCTTTAAATTATGAATAGCTCTTGAGTTAAAAAAAATATATATTTTATTTGCCTAAATATAGCTTTTGATTGGCTATTACTAATTAGCTACAACGTTCCACGCATTTAAATGTAGCAACAATTTATAAATGTTTTTGTAAAATAATACTAGCTATAATTATTTACTGTGCGACGCGGTCGGTACAATTTCAATACCTATATTTTTCGTATTGCTGGCCATCGCACCGGTTGTTGTGCAACCTTGTGGAAAAGCACCCATTTGGTGGTAATATACCTAACTTAGAATGTATAATAACTCAAAATGTGTACGACTCGACTGGCGTAGTGGCGCGGTAATTCGCCTTGAACGCAAGGGTTCGATTCCCGGTTCGGGTCAATTCAGAAAACAAACTTTTCTAAATTGACTCGAGACTAGGTGTGCTGAGAGACGCCCCTGGCAAAATTCATTGTCTGGTACCTCGTAAGACAAGGATGTGAATTCCTTACTTAGAAACCAGTCACTTGTGAGTCCGTGTTGTTTAGCGCATATTTATATTTATGTGTAATGAAATGCAAACTATTTTCTGCAGGCGTCAATATGCTTTTAATTGATTCTTAAATATTTTTAGGGTAAATTGCCATCTTAATTCAAAATAAAATATGCATAATTTATCATGTCATACATTTATTTACATTAGGTACAATTTGTTTTAGGTACCTACTCTACAAGTTTAAATTTCATTTTTTGCTGAAAAAGTTTACTTACGAGTACTTATACTTAGTACATAATTTTACATTTTACTCACAAAGAAATAGAGGTATCATTATTACTACAATAAGTTACCTACTAAAATTAAAATGTACATTTATTGTGACTATATTTTACCCGTAACATTTTGAAATGCGAAACAAATAAGACTAGAAATAGATTCTGCGTTGACACTATTATTTACAAAATAATACTTCGCTTACATTACAAAAATTGCACAAAAACCAATTCATACGAGTAAAGTTAGTCTATCACGCACTTCAACAGTTCTCCCGATAGTTTCATGACTATCACGTTAGCAACTTAGCACTCGCACACTTGTTGACAGCGACCACAAACGCCGGCAGCTAGTCTTGCCCTTAAATCAGCCATTTTTTTCTTCAAGAAAGTCACCTGGAAGGCTAAGCGCACTTCCCTCAACTTCCTTCTATCTCTGCTCTGCTTTGCGGCATAATTGTTCCTTTCCCGCTGCTTTCTGTACGAGTCGTCAGCCGTCTGGTTGGTCTGCACTACCCTGCGCATGCGAGGATTATTCCCGAGGAGAGAGCCTCCGTTTTTTTCCGCCATAGCCCTTAAGGCATCCCTCTCAAAGGCCTGATACTCCACGTCATCGTCCAAAGACTCGATGTCGTATAGCTCAGGCGACTGTGGCGGCGAAGGTGCTGAGCTGATGGACTTCTGACGGCACGCTCGAGGAGACCACGGACTGCCGACGGATTCCGGAGATATTTGAGCTGATGGCACACTGTATGCTGGCTGGGGCTCCGGGTAAGTATAGTACGGGTACGGGTGTGTGTTCACGGGCAACGGCTGCGGGGAGACCGGGTAGTGATGGTACATGTACTCGTTGTAGACTGGAGATGTGTTTGTCACAGGCACTGTTTCAAGGATCGGTGATTCCCGTTCTGTCTTGATAACTGGCGCGCGACTCAAATCTAAAGCGGTTTCTTGAACGTACGGCGTCCAAAGAGCCATTATGGCAGACCGATCTAATTTCAACTGGAGATGCAATTCGCGTAAACGGTAAAAGATGATTGAAGCTGTTGCGACGTTTGTCCAAGCGCCCTGTACGAAGGGGCGGGGCCTCGTAGGGTGGGGGTGCATTATGCCCCGTTGCAACGGTGACAAAGAAAGGGTTGTTTACCTGCTACATAGTAACGGGATATCTCAAAATTTCCGCGTTTATTTTTCGTCAGTTGAATCGATGAAATTAAATACATGTATATTAATCATCATCAACAATAAACGGTTGCTTAGTAGAAAATCTGATAAAATATGAAAACTATTAGATTTCTTTAAACTTTTCAACATTTTAGTACCAACCTGCCTATTATTTAAGTGTAAAAAAAAGCGGTACTCCATTTCTTCTCCTAACATTGTTTGTCCAAAAATCATTATCCATAACACGTTTGCTATAAACTTCAGTAACCATAATGTTTAAAAATTCGAAATTTTGTGTTTTAAAATTCTCTTTAGTCCTAAAACTATTCTGTCATAATTTTGATTACTATAATAGTTGAATCTACTAATTTTACATGAAATAAAGTCACATGTCCTAAGTATTGTATTACATACTGTGTCTTATTCCGAATGTTCATTTACAATATTATTGTTAGTCCTAAAACAAGCCGGCCAGCAAGTCGAAGCTGCGGTGGTGAGCGAAAGCCGTCTGCGACGATTAGCACGCGTGGGACCGCCGGAGACACGCAGCGTCGGAGCCGTGACAGAAGCCTTGCATGCTGCTTGCTTGCATGAATGGTGCATGCTGCTTGCTTTCATGCTTGCTTGCATGCATGGTGCATGCTGCTTGCTTGCATGCATGGTGCGTGCTGCTTGCTTGCATGCACAGTGCATGCTGCTTGCTTGCATGCATGGTGCATGCTGATTGCTTTCATGCATGATGTTTGCATGAGTGATGTTTGCATGCATGCATGGTGCGTGCTGCTTGTCTGCATGTATGGCACATGCTGCTTGCGTGCATGCATGTACATGCTGATTGCTTGCATGTATGATGTTCGCATGCAAGCATACTGATTCCTCGCCTACATACACCTGCATGCATGCTGATTGCCTGCATACATAATAATTGCTGCTAGCTTGCACTACGCATTTATTATTATTAGAATAAATAAACATTATATAATTTGAATGTGGACATACAACTTTTATAGAAAACGGTTTTAAGTCTTTCGTATATTATTGATTGTAATATTTATAACAAATAAATTTAGGGCATATTTTATTTAGGGCTTTCAATTTTATTGCATGTAATATTATATGACATTAAGTTCGGGCAAGTTATCATTCGGACAAATGATGATTAGAACAAAAAAAATATTGCACTTTAGACTATGGATAAAAATGTTAGGGAACAAAATAGAGAACCGTAAAAATCATTTATTGACTCAGAACTACTTCAAGCTGCAGCTTTAGCACTTTTGCAGGCTGTTAAGATATTTCAGGGTTAACAATGTGCAGGTGAAATGATTATAATTATACTCCCCTGGATTGAGACACGTTAACGTTACGATTTCACAAATTTACAAGACATGCAGGCATGCATTTCGTGACCTAGCATGGAAAAGGACCTTAGCATCCCATTGCCCAGGGAATCGACGCCAACCCGAAACAAGCATGATAAGGGGTGTATTCTACATAATAGTCTATAGGTATGTAGTCTATACATAGGTTTGTCAAATTTGCTAATAGAGACACAATATTGGTTTTGAATACTGATACGTGTAAATGTGATTTTTATTTTAAAAAAATGATATTTATAGTTTTTTTTTTTTAAACTAGAGATTTTTGTCATGGTTTCATTGACTTGGTTCAGTAAGGTCACCTAGAGAGTAGGTTGAATTGAGCTATCACTTTCTGCGATTCCTAATGACCAAAATGACAATTGCCGAATCGTAGACATATAATAGAAGTCTATGATTCAGACATGGCTCATATGATATTAGGATACTGACGCGAACAATTAAAATTTTACCTTAGCGTCGATCTCATATGTACCCTGTAGGTATGTATAGCAAACAAATAGCCACAAACTACAGAAAGCGCTTTTACGTAAGAATTTATTTATTATTGAAAATTTCGTGACGTTTAACCCGTTGTCACATCCAGCCTATAGAATCTTATACCTAAATAATAATTATGTCTCTAGGTCTCCCTTCAGTAAGGTACTGTTTCCTACTTTTTTTGAACTGAGTTATTATAAATCAATTTCATTAAAAATGAATTTGTTTTCTTCTTTAGCTTAAAACTCTACGTGTTTAATAGGTATCATGGTCATTCTTTGTTTTTACCGTAAGCGTTGCCTAATTACCGACTAAGATGTGGGTACGTATCATTATTAGTAAATTAAGTTGGAACATTGGTTTGTTTTGATCCCCATTAGTTAACAGGCTAATGATTTTAACAAACTTGTTATTGACTTAATGATCCTAAAAAATACATCATGTAGGGAAAAAGTCGGTAAGTATGGTGTGTTGAAGGTTCTAGATGTGATGCGCGACAGTATTGTATGTTAGGTTGCACCAAACTTTCATCTGAAAGCTGAAAGTGACTGCTGTCTGTGCAGCTTACGTAGTAAAACAATAACTGCGCTTAATTTTGTGCAGAGTTCTGCTCCTAAATGTAACACCATATCGCCAAAATATGTATTCCTTTTGAAAATTTATTAATTATATATTTTTTTTTACAAAAATGTCAAAAATCTAAAAAAAATTATGTAAATGGGTTAATAAAAATACGATATTAAACATAAATTCGATAACAAAAGAATTTTATTTTACTTCATTTTGACCTTAATGGCGCTTTGGCGCTTTTTTCCTTTTCTCTATCGTTTGATATCATTCACAATATTTCAGTTTAATATTAACAGACTGACGACGAATAGTGTTATTATATTACATCATAATGTAAAGATTTAAACATTTATTTTTTATTTTACTAGTGCAATAAACTTTACGATACTTACTCCCGTTTCTCAGTGCTCAGTCAGTCGAAGTTAATCCGAATGAATGCACATTCGAGATTAAGGTCCAACATTGACTGTCACACAAATGCTCCGTCACACTTGAAAAGATAATTCGAGGGTTTTAAACTTTTCTTGTGAGATGACAATCATGTCGGACCACCGTGACATCTTATTAGCTATTTAGTAAAATTGTTCAAGAATCGAAGGAATTGCAGCCGGAAGTTAGTGATACAATGCAAATGTATTCATAATCCCTTGTTTCGTCAAACAACTTTAATAAAATGTTCATCGAAAATTGATGATCGTATCTATACTAAAATTATTTATTTCCTCTACTCAGTAATAATTTAAAAAAAAAAACATTTCCTATCGCCTAAATATCATTAAGGCGATTTAAGGCGCCTTACGTAGTATGAGAATTCACACTATACAAAATAGAGTATATACCTATTTTGTTAGTGCGTCTTTTCGTCGTTTGGTGCTAGTTTACAACACGACAGATTAATATACAGGGTGTCTCGTAACTCAATAATAACCTTGTAACCACATATTGATGGATACTATTATGTAAACCCTCGACAAATAATTTGTTAGGACGAGTCCTATCTAGGTAACATTTTGTAACAAATATCTCATGATGGAGTGTTACTAGTAAATAAAACCTACAATGCCGAGCGGTTGCGGGTTCGAATCGCGCAAGTGGTAGATATTAGCGTGGTAAGCCTAAGAATTTAAACCTAATTTGTGGATGATTTAAACCTAAATGTTTATCCGTTATCTTGTCGCCATAATAGGTACAAGCTTTGCTTAGTTTGGGGCTAGATGATTGGTAATCGTGGAAAAAAAAAAATATGTATTTATTTGACTTGTTTTGATGAGTGCTTACCATACGTTACAATTGGTAACGAGGGTCTGCATACATGGATCATGCATACGTTAACGAGACACAATAGAAATTATATTGTTAGGCGGTCTCATGAGACCGCTTGGATGTTAACGGGTTGGTTACTTACTAGTAAACCCCTCGTCCTTGGGCTCATATGATTCGTTTTGACGAGCAACATGCTTATTATTTGCTTACGAGGGTCTGATGATCCTAGCCTAAGGAGGTGGATAGTAAAACTCTCCAATAGTTGCTAGTAAAACCTTTTAGATTGTTTCATTGGATTGGTTTTGTCGAGTTCTATTTATAAAATTTGATAAATAAATAAAAAGTTACTTTATTGCACGAAAAACATTAAATATTATAAATTATTACAAACAAGACACGGTTGCGATTGCAAGACAAAAGCGATCTCTTTCAGACAACCTTTCGGTAGAGGAAATACAGGGGTAACGTAGTGCGATAGCAAAAGAGTGCGTAAGACAAAGAAACAGAAATAATAATAAATAATACATACAATACTGCATCAAATATTTTCTCGTATTTTATGTAAAATAGATAAGTAGTGGTAATTTTGAATGACTACTAGAAAACTGCTCGAGTTTGGGTTTGTTTAACTGACCTGGTTGGTTTGGACATATCGTACAGCACGAAATACGATAAAATATTTAGATAGAAAAGCTATGGTGGGAAAAGGTTCACGACTGAAAAGTTAAACATAATAATATTAATATAGTTTAAAAACCTAAAACACGCTTCTATTTTTAAGGGACTAAAAAATAATCATCTTTGTGAAAAAATGTCATAAAGCTCATAATATTTTGACTGAGGTGTAGAGTTTGTAAAGTTAAGGCTTGTAGAAGCTTGGCTTTATCTACACGTTATCTGAAAACTTTTTGAGAATTCGAGCCTTAGGATCTTGTCTTGGCAATATTTTACATAAAAATGTTTTTGGTGTGATAATAGCATTACATTTTTGTTTGTTAAGAACCTAAGTTTGTATTTTGTGAAAGAGTTAAATCGTAGTCTGGAGGTGGACTGCAAAGAGGATTTAAATACTACAAAGTGGACTGGAACAACATAATTTTTGTATAAAGCGCCGGGTAATT
The DNA here is from genome assembly GCA_963576865.1 of Anania hortulata. Lineage (NCBI taxonomy): Eukaryota > Metazoa > Arthropoda > Insecta > Lepidoptera > Crambidae > Anania > Anania hortulata. The sequence goes on from OY756400.1 coordinate 10,313,567, forward strand.
TTTTCATTTTCCTCTAACACAGTTTTTTCCCGTTTTTCAAGTCCATTTAACTTGTATGATTAAGTTTTGCAGGTTTTAATTGGTTTGATTGAGTTTACAAGTCTGCCTGTCCCGTGTATCGACCGGCATTTACATGATTTACAACCTTTATTTTTATTGCTTCATGGTTCCTGACAATCTGTTTTGTGGGCTAAAAACCTGACTGTATGGCTTTATACCTTTGCCTTTATTGTGTGTATGAAAAAACAACCGCTGCTGTCAAAGTGGCTGTCAAGTCAACGAAAGTCAATGCTGTCATTTTGTAGTTACATATTTGTTGTTGTTTCAAAATTAAAATTAATAAATAAAATTTTTGCTAATAAAGAGGAAATAATAGAGGATTATGTAGTTGTTAATAATTAGTCAAACAAGTGATAATATGGATCTCAAGTTATGCCGCGTGTGTGGAGAAACAGTTGGAAACTTGAACATTTTCGAAAACGACGAGAATGGTATCTCGATATGTTCAAAAATCGTGTACTGCTGCTCCAAAATAAGTATAGACGAATATGACGGACTTCCCGCTTACATTTGCAGCTGTTGTGAAAAAGATTTAGCTGCGACATACCAATTTGTACTGAAATGCGAGGTTACAGATAGGACTTTGCGCACTTTACATTTTGTTAACAAACACAATATTTTAACTAAAATTGAAATAAAAACCGAAAAACTTGAAAATAATAACAGTGATCATGAATTGTCCCTCAATTACAACTCGTACGATGAATTAGACGTGCCTCTTGCAGTTATTAGTAAAAGAATAAAATTTGAAAATGTAAAGCCAAGTAAAGGAAGCAAAAGTCTCGCCAAAAGAAAAAAGAAAAAGTTTAATCATAAAGGTCCTCAGAGCTGCTCAGTGTGTGGACGGGAATGTGCAAACCCTTCCACCCTGTTCATTCACATGCGTTCACATACTAATGAAAAGCCCTTCCAATGCGAATTTTGTGATAAAAGATACAAAGATTCAGGCAGTCTAAAACGACATTCAATTAGAAACCACATGAAAACAAGAGACCGAAGATATATCTGTGAGAGTTGTGGCAAAGGATTTTTCTCAAAGACAGACATAAGAATCCACTTGCGGACTCATACAGGGGAGACTCCATATTCGTGTTCAGAGTGTCATGCTCTGTTTACCCAACTAAGTTCATTGATAAGACATAAAAAAAAGCACTTGGGAGAAAGAACTGAAGAATGTGACATTTGCTTCAAAAAGTTCATTACAAGAGACTCTTTAAAAAGACATCAAATGGTTCATACTAGCAAGAAACAATATTCATGTAATGTTTGTCTTACAATATTTAAGTACAAACACAACCTCACAAAACACTACAAGATCCATGTTGAACCGAATAGTTTTGTATGCAACCATTGTGGCCGTACTTTCAATACTAAAGGGAACCTGAAGACTCACATGAACAGAGTCCATTCTGAGAAGTCCGGTTACTGTAACACATGTTGTAAGATTGTTTCTAATCTTGAAGTGCACATGTGGAAGCACACTGGGGAACGCCCACTGAAATGTGAACTATGCACTAGAAGTTTCTGTGAATTGAGAGCTCTCGCTCATCACATGAACTTCCGGCACAATAAGACTGATAAGTTCAAATGTACAGTAGAAGGTTGTCTACGTGGATTTCCATCACGGCCTATGCTGGAGTACCATATAGCTAAACTACATGATAGCTGCTTCAAATACCCATGTGACCAGTGTGCTAGAGGTTTTTATAGAAAAAATGATTTGGTTAGACATAAAATAGGAACTCACAAAGAGAAGTTACTATAATATAGTATTTAATTCTGATCTCAAAATTGTTAGTTTTAATATACAAGTTATATTAAAGTCCCTAAAACATAATATTTCGTTCCAATTTATTTTCAGCCTCTACTGTTTTGCTAAAACTATAATACACAAAATAATGTCCCTTGCACAGGTATATATATGTATCCTTCTAGTTTGCGTTAGTTTTGCCAAATTCGTCTCTAATACTATCATTATTTTGTTGCACCGCCTATACCGTCTCTTTCTGGCCTCATGGTTGACTGGTAGAGAATGCTTTTGGAATTGGGTTCGCCATTTGTACTATATATTATACATATACCTGCATAACATAAGTTTTACAGTCGCTGTCGCGTCACGTGGTCCACTTACTTATGTCTAGTTTTTAGTAGGTAATTCTTAAGCTAGGTATCCACTAGGTGCGCGTGCTGTGCTCTGTGCACCTGCAAGTCCTGCAACTGCTCTAGACTGAATAAGTACGCAAACTTGGAACATGCAATTTATCTAACGATATGCAATAATGAAATAACCTTGTACAGGATAACAGCCCCCCTAGCATGACCACCAAAATACGATGATATAGCGATTTATGGACACCAAAATGTTAAGATATGATAGATATAGCCGCCATGTTGAATCGCTGTGCCGGTGACGTCACATGTTATGATCGCTGTAATGAAAATTCAAAATAGCGGCTATCTCTATCATATATTTTTTTTAATACAGTTGGTATTGATAAATTGCTACATCATATCGTGTTTTGGTGGTTATTCTAGGGGGGGCAAGTGTCCTAATTTTTATCAAGAGCTTGGGAAATGGAGAAACAGTACTCTATGGGACCAGCGCAAGCCTGACGAGGCGCGGCATATGTTATCATCTCAGTCTCTTCGCCGCGCTTCGACAGGTTTGCGCTGGCCCTAAAAATAGATTTTCCCGACTGTTCCGCTGACTTTCACTTGTCCGCGGAGCAAAGAAATCCGTCGAGTTGTCACAGACAGATTACTACTAAGCTACACAGACTCAGCACACACGGTGTGCGGATCATTTGCTCGCCGTTTAGTGCACTTTTCCTGTACACACAATCCACATGCGTGGCTTCCGCGTGCATGCAACTTTGCAAAGTCATAGAACAAAAGTTGTTTACCATAATGCATAGAATATGTGGTTACAAGGATATCCTTGAGTTACGGGACACCCTGTATATGGTGGTAATCGATAGTTAAACATATCCAGCGACCTGTGACCTACACACACGTGCGAGGGTGGTTTTTAGAAAGCATCGGTATAACGAAGATGAAAACACTGGAGAAGTCCGACAGCTTTGATCTCTATACTGTACTAAGTTCCATATATTTAACTTTGAGTAGTTATCCTAACTTTTAGGTTAGGCCAGCAAGCAAGCAAACTATATCAGTCTTCTCTCTGGCTGGAATTTTAAAATTATCCAATACTTCCTCTAACAAAATCTATTTAATAAATGGCCATTTTCAAATGAATTCATAGAAAAACAAATACACCATTCTTTGTAGGTTGAATACAAAATAAAACCAATTTACACTATACAATAATATTTATTTAGTGCTGATGAATATCATGATCCAAAAATAAACCATATCACAGTCCACCACAGAACTAAAGTAAAACAGAATCAAGAGAAGGAAAGAAACATTGAGTACTTCTATACAAATGATACTTTTTAATATTGATTAGTTTATAGTTGAAATTTTTAGACAAATAAATGTTAACGGCTCAATCTAACAGTGGTCTCCATAATAACACCATCATGGACTGTGTCAGAATTGTTTATTATTATTACATTATCTCAAATAAAATTGCTATTTATGGCAATCATAGTCATTTCATTTATATTTATATTATCAACACATGTTGCATGTTTTGTACAAAAACAATAACCTTATTATAATATTTATAATAATAAATACATTGCGAACTAGTCCATTATTTACATGGAATCTATATAACATTTTGTATGTAAATAAAAATAAAAAATTGCACATTTTACAATCAGATTTTTGATCCAGTCAAAATGTATAATCGGTAAATTTAACCTAAATAAATAAAACATTACGCAAACATCATAAATTATTCAATCATCAGTCAACATATTACATCTAAAATTACATCAACATTTATAATTGTTTCAAACAGACGCAGTTGTGTGCACAGTGTAACAAGTTAACAATCACAAAGGAAATAACAAACTGTCTGATATTACCATAGGTAGTATTACGTTTAGGCCGTCGGGTATGCGTTGTCCTACCAAGACTGTGTACTTTCAAATGTCTTCCCACAGGCTAGCATTTAGCAACTGCTCATTAACATGCATACGATCAAATGGATAAAAATACCAGTTACTGCCACAGCCAGTTTAGGCTTCGCATCACTACAAATACATTGTCACAATCCTGTAATTACGTACATGATGCACTGCCCTACTACGAAGCAAGTGGTTTGTCATTCAAGAGCGCCGTCTTTACGCGAAAAAATCGAAATCTTTTAACCGTTAAATATCAGTATTTTTATGAGTTTAAATCTTCTTAAATTTGCAGTGCAATTTTACAGAAGGTTGCCAAGGACGGCGCTCTTAGCCCAACTCAACACCTTCTAGCCCTAGTTCATTATTTACTCCTAACAAACCGAATTAAGAAACGAAACGTTAGCACCAGAGAAAAATATGATTATTGGTAGTATTTTTCGATTGGCCGAGTCGAATCGAGTCGTTGTCGCCGATTGTAGTTTGTGTTATACATTACTTAAAATTATGTATTTACATTACGATTATTAGCATTTGTTACAAACAAAGTCGAATATCTATTACATTAATGAATCCTAAATGGTCAGATTTTCGCTTACAACCTTGAATATTAATTTGTATTTATGTTTTAAATTAAGGCATCGTTTCTCCAGCTCTCATTTTTTGTTAAATAAGTGTAAAGTCATACATATATTTAGAATCATTCAAATACAGGATCAGGTATGGGCATTCATGCTATGAAGTAAGCAGGAATTACAATATGCGTTTATGGAGTGAGAGAAGTAAAATCAGGGGTAGATCATTTTGAACAGAGTATGTCTCAAAGCAAACCCAGTTGTATGTTATAAAATTATCTATCAGACTTCAAAATGAAATCTTCAGTAATAAATTCATAATATCCATAACAATATAAAATTCATATTATAAATTAAAACGATCTTAAAATAACATGCTTATTGCAAATCAGCTCGTACTAAATATAGGCAGAAGCGTAGAGTATCTATTTTGCTATTTTACTCTCTGATGAACAGTTCACGCACATAAGCATAACATTAATAATTTCGTTGTCAGTGGACTACTAGCCTTAACGTGGAAGATACATTTATTGTGAATTTTATTAATTATTATAATAATATATAATAATAATCATAGAAATATTTAAAAAACCGTCACTCTATGTTTTGAGACATTATAATAAAATGTGCAGTAAGTAAACTTTGTCCACAGATATTAATAAATAGAAAAATATTTCATTTAAATTATAATAACAACATCGAATAAACGAAAAATAATTAAACCTAACAAACGTAGTTGTACCATACGTTACAAATAAGTCAAACAAGGAATGAAGTCTAATAGAACGTGTGGCAACGTCGCAGACTGGATAATCGTAAGCTAGGTTTTTTGGTACAACATAATAGGGCTGCTTAATCATTTGCTTCTCGGTACTAATCGCGCAGTGATGAGTCTTGTTTTTATACAAATCGCTTAGCTTTGCCTCGCCCAGCCGTACAGCAAAATAGGGATAAGAAGCACCACAAATTAGACTCAGTGCTGTGCGGCGCGGCCACTGATGGCGCATCGTGTCTCCGTCAATACTTTATTAAACATTATACACGATGGACGTGGAAGAAAGTCTGCTATTTTACTTATATTATATTTATTTACAAAAGAAAATACAATCTCGTCTCGCGCCCTGTTCGCGGCTGATGTGCGGTGCTCTCATATCTTCTAACGGCAAAACGAAAGTAGAACCAACACCCTCTGACCTATAATATTTGTTTACACGAGAAATTAAACTGCCGAAGTTATCTTCAGCAAGTTAAAATGTATACGCAACAGCGGCATGTTAAAATCCACAAATTAATAACTTGTTACTTATGTTAACAATTTCAACCAAGCAACTTCTGGGTATATTTTGCTTTGTATGCTGTATACAAGAACTTTAAGTCTGGTGCCCACTGGTTTGATTTCGAGTCACCGTAGTAATAGTTTTTACCGTGTGGACTTGGCTCTAGTTGCATATCCTTTATAAATTATGTTGGTTTAGCATAAACAAGGTGTAAATCATATTATAAGTATCTGTCAGTTTGTGCAGTCGATAAATACAAAACGACTTTCTAAACCCAAAGTGACGTCGAAGTCATAGAAAGGCTATTACGTCTGGAGTGTTTCTCCTTCATTGCAGCATCAGGGTCTTCTAAAGTTGAGTGTACAGGTTTCAAATACTACAAATACCCCCGTTATACTGCAAACGTCTATGAGAAAAGCTAGTACCCCTTCGTTCCCGTTAGCAGGGTATTGTCAGCTGTAAGAGCCGGGCGAGTGTGTGAGAGTGCTAGTGTGTGTGTGTGTGTGTGTGTGTGTGTGTGTGTGTGTGTGTGTGTGTGTGTGTGTGTGTGTGTGTGTGTGTGTGTGTGTGTGTGTGTGTGTGTGTGTGTGTGTGTGTGTGTGTGTGTGTGTGTGTGTGTGTGTGTGTGTGTGTGTGTGTGTGTGTGTGTGTGTGTAATTGAATGGTGTAAGTGCGTGTGTGTGAGAGAGATATTGTGTGTGTAAGTGCGCACGTGTGCGTGCGTGTGTGTGTGCGCGTGCGTGTGTTTGCGTGTGTTTTAGGTGTGTGTGTGTGTGTGTGTGTGTGTGTGTGTGCGCGTGAGTGAGAGAAAGTGTAAAAAGTGTAAGCGAGTGTTTGTGTGTGTGTGTCTGTGCGTGTGATCACAGTTCAGTTGATGGCCTGCTCGGTCATCTGCAGGCAGAGCGCGTCGAGGCTGGAGTAGTCGTCGGAGAGCGCGGAGAGCGGCGGCGGCGGGCGCGGCAGGGCCTGCGGCGGGAAGGGCGGGTACGAGTGCGACTTGGGCCGCGGCACGGCGGGCCCGCGGCACGAGGGCGCCCACGCGCGCCGCGGCAGGGGCTTGTACCCGCTGTGCGGACCGATGCGCCATCTGCACGGGTAATATACAGGGTGAAACAAAAACCTAAAACGAAGTTTGAAATTACGCATACTGTACAGAAACGGCAGGTCAACGTACGCAAAAAGTTAGGGGTCATTGAACTGATTTTCAACTTTAAGTCCGACACATAAAGAGCAATAGCAATTGAGAAAATTTGACGTTTTGTGGTAGGTGGACGACCTGTTTTCTGTACATCAAACTAAGTCTTAAGGGGCCCATCTATAAATAACGTCACACGAATTTCATGATTTTATGACTCCCCGTCCCCCGTCCTTGTCACAGCTGGTCACATTTGTGAGACCCCTGCATAGAACGCAATTCAAACCTTATGTTTATATAGACAAGGTTGGAAATATAAGTTTTTTGTAAATACATAGTTTAATTTTTATGAAATTTAGAACCATCTTCCACCCCTTGTCACATAATCGCCCCTAATAACGTGTGACGTAAATTATGGATGACCACTAAAACATTGCTGTAAAATAACTGTTATTTTTGGGTCATCATTATCTCAGCCTACAGCCTATCCACTGCTGGACATAAATCTCACCAAAAAGCGCTAAGAGCACGATCTGCCGCTTTTTTCATTTAGCCACATTCTTAAGAGTTGAGGGGCATCCTGCCTACGTTTGCATCTCTCCTTAAACCGTAGATTTCCAGGTATGGTCCCGAAGAAAAAAATGGTCGTCATAATAATGAGAAGCCGACTTCGATATAGGTTTATTTATTCACAACGCAACGCAATTCACGTCTGAACGAAGTCCCGTATAAATACTGCGAGACTGCGACAGTCGCCATGATAATCAAGTCGTCGAGTATCGGATACTACTTACGCATCGTTATGTACGGATGGACTAACTTCATAGATTACCACCAATAGACGACCTCCGTAACCGAGAGGCGAGCACACCGGATTTGGTATCGCTATCTCTGAGGTCCCGGGTTCGATTCCCGGTCGGGTCTATGTAGAAAAAAAATACTTTTCTATATTGTCTCGGGTCTGGCTGTTGTGGTACCGGTGTTGTGGTACCGGTGTTGTGGTACCGTCGTTGTTTCTGATTTCTGTAACACAAGTGCTTAAACTACTTACCGTAGGATCAGAGCAATGAATGCGATGTTGTCCAATATTTATTTAAAAAAAACAAGATTCCGCATAAAAGGCAATCCACGCGCACCACACATGAGTGCATTCGCACCCATGTTACCCGGCCACTGGCATTGCCATTTCAGTAGCGTTTAGATATTAGACCTGCGCGTATCGCGTGTTTTTAAAGTTGAAAAAATATATTTTAGCTAATAACGTGAATCAAAATGACCACTGTGCCGCAATATGGTGTGGAAAGTCGACAAGAAAATCTAATTATAAAAATTATGGTATAACATTCCATCGTTAGGTAAATACTTTTGCACTGACCAGACAAGAAGAGCTCAAGTTATAGTGGTTATAATGCATTGTCCCAACAAGCACGCGTTGATGTCTTTTTGAAAAGTCTCTTTCATTTATTTGCATTTTTACATTACGCTGTCTCTTTCTTCGATAATGCTAGTGTCTTAACTAGTTCTTAAAAATATGTCTATAATTTATTATTTCGCTAGCAGTTTTAATAATTCTTTTTTATTTTTTAGATTCATATTGAGAGGCAAAATGCACGGAAAGATAGAAAAAACTACACCGACAAGAGCAAAGCGCTTAAGTAGGATGGATGAAGTTTAGATTTCCACCGATTAGAATTAGGATCAATCGGAAACAAAAATAGATTGACGCAAGCTGTAGTGTTTGTGTTGAGCCCATCACACGAACAGTTGCCCCTTGTGGTATTCGAACCCGCAACCGCCATGCTTTGTAGTCCGGAGCACGAATTACTACACCAGAACAGTCGTCACTCGTCATAGATTAAAGGTCTTATTTACTGTACCTACAAATCCTTCCATGATCCTTCCCTTTAAACTTTCTTTGCACCAAATTTCAACAAAATTAACCCAGTAATTTGGCCGTGAAAACATGATACATTACAGACAGTCACTTTTGCATTAAAATATTAGTATGGATTACCTGAGATAAATTCTTTTACTTGATATCAAAATAATGAGTTTAGACTAGTTAGTATAACTGCATCCTACTACTGACTCGATGTCGAGTCACCACAAACAAAGATAGTTTTCTATTTCGTCCATCCGGGATTTGCTGGATACTGGACGAGTTAGTATAAATATTAGATTTAGGCGATATAATAATGTGTTGTTAATGTTGCTGTAATAATAACCTAATTCATATTTTTTTAAACCACCTTGATTTTTCCTCATTTTTAACACCTATTTTTTACAACATGAAATTATTATGCCAATAGTAAGTAATACATAATTGACATTAACCTAAAAAATATTTTTTTGTCACTAATTTATCGACAGTCAGTCAGTCGAAATCACATGCAATGCTCCAACACTATTTGCAATGGTGAGAAGGGCTAATGCAAGCTTGTCCTTGATATAGCCAATCAAAGCACCGTTGACTCGCTCTCCGTAACCCGCACTTTCCCCAAACTTTGGTGACTTTGAATCCTTATAAAACATTCGACATGCTGGATCTATTGGGGGTAATCTATGACCATCGAGCATATACCCTATAGAGCAGCAATATGAACCATCTTTCTCCGAAACTAGAAAGTGATTTTTCACTAACATTTAAAAAAAGTACAGATACAGATTTAAAACTAGCGGACAATTTTGTCGAACAAATCATAATTATGACATTTCTACTCTATAGGGTATGTGCTCTATGTCTATGACTAACTTATTATGGAGTTCGATTTTAATCTTTCATCTGGCTAATAAAACTTGGGTTTGTTGGTTCAGCCCGGCTGAACGGTTTGCAGTGCGACACATGACTTACCTAGGCTTGGGACACCGCCTGTTGAGCGGCATGTCGCTGACGTGGTGGAAGAACTGTCGCGGCGGCAAGCGGTGCCGGAGCCGCTTTAGCGCTTCCTGTAGCTCCACTCGGCTGAAAGCTTCGTGATGTAATGCCTGGTGTCAAACAATATTAAATTAATAGGACATCATCCACATTGTTGTTAATGCAAAATATATCTGCAAAAAATGCTTTCGTCAATTTTATTCAGATGTAAAATGAGTTGTCCGAAAATGTTTTTATTCGGTAATATTTTAAACCATGACGATATGTTGTACATATTTAGTTATAGCAACCAAACAGTAACATTTCTTAGTCTTACTAAATTAAATAATTTTGAAGACCTGCGATTTCGAAAAAAATGTTTTTAAATTCAACTTTTTTGTTTTTAAAACAGCCATTCCAGGCAAACTATTTGAACAAAAACAAAGGTAAGGGTTAGTTGTCAGTAACTAATGCAAATTTGTAGAAGGAATGGCTTTCTTGTCTTTTATTACTTGACTTAAATAGAAAAAAAAAACGAATACCCAAAATTTGGCTGATGGCTCTGTGCTACTGCTTTTTCCGTCATTAAAAAACATTACTATTACTACTGTCAGATGTCAATGACACTGACTTCTTCTTTTTTGTTATTTGGCGTTCATTAATCAGCGTTTCTACAATTTTTCCGCCAATATCACGAGCGTAGCCATGAATTTTTTTATTACTTTTTTTTTATTTTATTTCGGTTGGATTTTATCTAAGCTTAATTTATCCTAATTCAAAGAGACGGTACAGTAAAGATATCACGTTATGACACTATCCCACATGCCACATGTGGACTGTCAAAATTGACATTTTCACAAAGGATTTATCAGTTTGGCAGATGTCAGCAATGTTAATAACGTCAGATAGTTTTTGTCAGAAAATTAATATATCTGTAGTTTCAGGTGTCATATTTTTGTAGGTTTTAAATGATTTATAATTGTATCCTGGTTAAAATTTACACAGAATAAAAAATCTAGCTCCATAGAAAAAAAGTCCTTTGGAGAGCCAACCACACTAAACTAAACAAGACACCCTCGAGTACTGAAATGAAACTTGAAAAGTTGAGATCGATAAGCTTAGATTTTAGATTCGATCCGTCGGCACGATCATATGTCATCGTTACTTTAGTATAAAATTGTGGTTTATCACAATACTCAATTCAATACAATAGTTTTATCGCAATGACAGCGAAACGGGATCTCACCTTTCAGTGTCGTTTGAGTATTTGGCCGTAATTAACTTAATGTATATCCGAGTTAGAACAAATCAGGATTGAATATATTATACGGCAGTTGGTATCCAAACGTATTTTCACTCATGCCAGCTCTAACAAGTCATTAATATTAGTAAAACAACAACCAACAATATTTTTTATTGATTTAAGCTTTATAGCACATATTTAAAAATCATACAAAAGGCATTCATTAGAAATATTGAAATCAGGAATGTTAAAAATCTACTGATCAAAAGCCTAAACGAATGAGATGACATCATGTTCACCCTGTATCAATAAATCAAATTACCTTTTCGACAAGCCAGCAGTGCAAGGACATGGGGTCGACGGGCGAGTCTAGCTCGCTCTCGTCGAGCGGCGCGTGCGCCGGCACGCGGGCGGTTGCGCCCACTCCGTTGCACAGGCTCTTTGATGCTGCAAACATTCAATCAAATATAATATGTATAAGATATTATCTCACTTATATTCAAATTCAAATTAAAATATTTTCATTTCAGTAACTTAGTCTATTACAACTATTACGTGTGGGAACTTCCCTTTAGGCAAAACATCGCCGTGTTAGGAAGAACCGCTCTTCTCTCTTTACAATCAGGTAGTTACTTATACTAAATTACCGCTAAATACATTATGTATATTAATAGATTTTATTAAAATAACGCTCGTGTGTCTATGTGTGTGTGCGTGCGTGCGCGTGCTTGCGGGTGTGTGTCGTGTGTGTGTGTGTTGTGTGTATACTAAACCTATACACCTTTTTATACCTATAATAATAATGATATATAATGTAATTTTTTTAAGCATTAGTTCAGTCTTATTTAGGGGCATTTCTATAATATACAGTAAGGTTAAGTCACTGGCCTTACAACACCCCTCCACCGCACCGCACTGGGCCCGCTTGGCGGAGTATGGCCTAAACCACCTCATAGTTGAGGTGGGCCCTGTGTTCTGTAGTGGGATGTACATAGGCATACTTAACTTTTTTTACAAATATTATAAATGCAAAAGTTTGGGTGAATGGATGTTTGTTAAATCAATCACGCCAGAACGGCTGAACGGAACTAGATGAAACTTGCCTAGAAATAGATTAAAGCTTAGAATAGAAGATAGAATTTCTTTTTATCCCAGAAAAATGTACGGTTCCCGTGGGATACAAGATAACTGTCATTATAGATGGCGCTTCTTGCCGTTTATAGATGGCGCTTCTTGCCGTTTATAGATGTCGCAGTTCAGTTGGCAATCAATTTAGAATTTTTTAAAAAATGTAACACTAGTGGTTGCTTCTTACTTCCTTCGAGTGGTCTTTAGTTTTAACTATGGTTTTGCAATGACCATGCGAACGAAGTCGCAGAAAACAACTAGTATTTTATATTTTAAAATCTAGTGTCACGGTGTTTGTGAACGCACTCCTCCGAAAGGGCTCGACCGATTTTTATGTTTTTTTAAATGTATATTTAATAGGTATGAGAATCGGTTATAAAGTATATTTTATATCGCTAGGTGACTAGGGTGTCCCTATTCAGTTTTTTTTTAATTCGAATTATTGCCTCGTTCTGAGCTATCGATAGTATGGCTTTTTCAGATGAATATTATCGATAGTTCAGCAACACTACCTCACATCTCCATAGCCTTTAGACAGGGAAACCTGACCATTTTGGACCATAGGAATTACAAACGAAATCCGTCAATACGATAGTCGTTTTTCGGATTTCTTACTACGAAACGCTTCGGATTTTTTGAAATAATACGATAAATAACATTTTATTCATTCATTCACGAAGTCGTTCCGAAAATATGTCGCATCCGACTAAAACATCGACATCCAAAAGTGTTACGTAGTTAGTAAGCCTATCGTTTGCGTATCTTTTGTCTTTCGTTTCGTCCGAAACATCGTATTTCGTTTTTCGTAGTAGGCTTCTAGTTTCCGAAAAATCCAGAGGCAATTCTGGGAGAATTCACGACTCACGAGGTTAGACTCCCAATTTTTTGACAACTGAGTAACCAATAAATATAAATATTAGACAATATCACATACATTGCCCTGATCCTAAGGTAATTAGCTACAGCACTTGTATTACCCGACCCGTGTGTGTGGACCCAAGACAGCATAGAAAAGTTCGTTTTTAGATTAAAACCCGGAACCACAGAGATGGCGAACGCCAAGTCCAGTGTACTCGCCTCTCAGCTACGAGGGTCGTCAAATGCTCTAAATATTAGTCTAAAAACAAACTAACCTGTGTCTAACGCGCGTACTATCGCTACGGGCAGGTCCGACGTGGGCGGCATGGGGCTCAGCAGCACGCCCCGCAGCCGCTCCAGCGCGCGGGCCGCGGCTACCGCCGGCACGCCGCTCGACAGCTCAGACTCCACAGCTTCTAGCGTCGCCGCTCGCTCGTTCAACTTCTTAATTGACAGTAGTAGTTTGTGGCGAGCGCCTTTTGTTACACCTGGAAAGAATACACACTTTAATTTTTAATGAAAGCTAAATATCAGAGTTTAAATCAGCGGTAGGTAACCCACGACCTTCTTCCGGCCCGCGAGGTCGTGACTTGAAATATTAGAACAAAAATACATTGTCATCATTATAACATCGTTATGCTTGCCCCAAAATTAAGAATAGATAGAAAATTGTACTGTACAAATTGTAAACTGTGTAGTTTATGCTGTGATTATATAATGATGTTCATTTTTGTAACGTCATATGCACCGCCCACAAAACATTTCTGTTTAGCCTAATGGTCGACTGGTAGAGAATGCCACATGGCATTAAGTCCACCTTTTGTACGATTTTATTTTGTGCAATAAAGTTTAAATAAATAAAATTCTCAATGAAACATTTTTTGCAATAATTACAAAATACGAAAAATAAAATTTGTTGTTCAATGAACCAATGAATAAAATGTTGAACACTAATGGTTTTGCATAGGTACCAAGTTATTAACAAGTGCAGTACCCAACTGCTTCTATATCATTTTACTGCAATGGGGCCCTTTCCTGCTAAAAGGTTGCTAACTGCTGGTCTAAATATCTCTGCACTTTGCGGTCGTAACCTGTTCCTTTCTCTCGCCCGCTCAAATGCAATCACTTACTCTGTAATGTCAGTCACATAACAGGTGCAGGGTTTTTAACTATTAGGATATGCTCCCTCAGTACTTACCTAACTCTTCCAGGTATTTTTCATCTATTCCCATCATCTGCTCATAACTAATATTTGTAAAAAGCCATACATATTTGTGTAACCTCAAACTTTTGAGCCACTGTGCGACATTCGACATGCCAGGATGTTCTGTATAGTTATTACATTTTAGCTCATCTAGTCGTGTTTCACTTCCTGTTGTCCCGTACATTATACTTATTGGTCTTATCTGACCTAAACTATGTTCACTCGAAAGTGAAAAACTCCGCGGTTTCTGCACGAACGGCTCGTCGCTCAGATTCTCAGCAGAGGAAGACATTTGCATAAAATTTGTTGAAGGCGGTGTTAGGCTATTTGATCTTTGAGATTTTGGCTGTGAGATCGCCGCGTCGAAATTCAGCTTTTCACCTTCTAAACTAATATCTACATCCCTGCCATTTTTAGAAAACGATTCCTGTAAAAGGTCTGTATAACATGACTCTAATGTGTCAATCATTCCTCTAAACTCAACATTTTTGCCTATTGTCCTTCTAAAGGTATTGCTTGTGCCCCAAATGTTGGTGTCTGGCAATAGGCAAGGCTCTATCCGCTGTTGCCATACAGATTCTGTATTTCTATTGCCTGAAATGTGATTTTCTAGGTAGCGAAGCCATTGTGTCAAAGTACTGTAACAAAGAACATAATGTAAACAAATAACAACACGTAGTAAGATACAAATAAACACTGCAAATATGCAATTTACAATACCTTTGGTCATGATGAGTTAAAGCTGGATGGACTAATAGGTACGAGAGTAACTGACGACATAGTTCGGGCGCGACAGACGACCGCCGGGGCGCGTCCACACACCTCTGGACTAGGGCAGGGGTGGCTGTCATGTACACATCCTTGGCGCGTTCATTGTCAGTCCGTAAGAGAGGCAACAGTGTCAGCAGTTGCAGTAGCTGCTCACCTGACATGATGCAATAAATTTTAAATAAATGCTAACAGTGTCAATTAAATGGTGGTCACATTAAACCTTATATTGTCATTATGTAAAAAGTAAAACACTGACACTATTAGTAATAAATTGTAGCTAAATAATAATGTTTATCATCAACCATCCAGCCACTATCAATTTCAGTTGAAGTTTTTCTTTACTGATGCATATTTTGCTACTATTTATTTTTAATGTAATAATGGTTATCTTTCAAACGTAATTGATTTCAAGGATACCAAGAAAAATACAATAACAAACTGCATCATTGACAACAGTGAGATACTGAATAGTCTAACTAATGTTTTATATAACAAACAGGTTTAACAAAAGGGATTACAGTATGTCATGATTCAATATGAACTAATTTGGTCTATGTAACAAAGAAAAAGATGATTTTATGTACCCAGATTTATAGCAAATTTATAATTTAAATCTACCTACATAAAAAATATTATTTGCTAAAAATCTGTATACACTAAGACAAATAAAGTAAATTAAAAACAAGTAGAAAACATGTAATAATTTAGATTAGAATATACTACCAGATCATTGAATTTGTATTGGAATTTTCATAAATCAAGTCTTACCCTCATCGTCATTATCATCTGTCCTTGGCGTAAGGAGATTCGCGAGCAACGTTTCATCATTCGCATCTCGCTCCATTCGCTCGTCTTCGACGTGGTGTTGGAGAGCAGCTTCCACCGCTCTCTGCACCAGCTTCAGCCCAGGCCAAGGAACCCTTCGCGCCAGGGCACACGCTAACACAGTCTTCTCACATGCACCCCATTGCTCGAACATCCCGGCGACGCCCCCCAGCTGCTCGTAAAACGTGCCGTTCATCTCGACAACAGCATATCCACTTAAATAATATAAGATTTGTTTGTGTTCTACACGTCAAAGGTCCCTGACAGCTGATCGTCAAGGCACGGTTTGGCCCAAACTAGGATGCTCCTGCACTCGAGATGGTACGTAAATAACTGCCACGATTAAGTAGCGCAATTTCAAAGCTTATTTTACACAACAAAATTACAGGTAGATCAAAAAAACATTACTTTCGGTTGCTAAAACTATACATCGAAAATCCAAAATGGCTAGGCTTGCCACAGATTATCGAAAGTTGACTTTAAAAATCGGGTGATTTGTCATTCTGTCATCTGATATTTTTTAAGGGTAAGTTGCAACAATCAATAACATTACTACGACGTTTGCGTTCGTTCGACGTTTCTCATTCTAAATAAAGAAAATCTAGGCTGGCAATCGGTACCAACCACTGATCAAGTAAAACTACGTATCGGTACTGTCAAAAAAGTCTTGAAATGGAACTAAAAATTATTTACAATATTTTACACTGGAATGGTTATGATACGTAAAACAATTTCCAGTGCACGGTGCGGGAAGTGATTTCTATTTTCTGGGTGCCTATGTCAGTGCCACAAATCAATTGCTTCGCATGTATCGATCGAAAAGTAATACATACAATGAACGTTTACTTTTCGATCGTCAGATGCGAAGCTATTGCTTTGTGGCACTCACACGAGGTCCTCTGTAACCTTTGTTGCGCACCGATACATATACATGGTTATTTTTATAACATCAACAACCCTCTAGGGGCTAATTCTGGTTCTCAAATACAACTTTTTTTTATGGGACCAACATGCCAATCGAACAAAAATATTTCACCGCTTCCATAGTAATATTTTAAGTCAATGACCGCTTCATACTCGTACAAAACTGATCTCAGCTGGTCGGCGGCATAATCAGTGGTATAATATGGGAGTATGGGAAAGTGTTTTTTTATGCTTACCAATTTTTGTTAAAATAACAGATAGTTTTATTACTTTATTAAAATAACAAAGGATTTATGTAAACAAAGTAAATAAATGGCATTCCGAATAGACTTAACTTGTCCTTTTCACTTATTTATCACAGAGATATAGAGCAGCGAAATATCCATTATATTTACAAAATTAGTTTATAATACTAATTTTTCATTAAACTAGCTGTCCCGGCGAACACCGTACCGCCGCTTTTTTTTTTGATATTTTTTAATAGTTATTCTGATATTCGGAGCGGAGACAAATCCAACAAACCAAAGATCATAAAAATCGGTCCAGCCGTTCTTGACTTATATATGGTGTAACTAACTTTCTTTTATATATATAGATATTAAACAAACATTGTAAATTTGTAATATAGCATCAAAACTATCAAAGTTTTAACATTATCCTATGACCTTACTCCATCAAAATGTTACCTCCTTTCATGGATTGGATGATGCAGAAAATCATGCGTTACTTACCTGTTGTAAGTTTCTGAGCTACTCCTAAAATTTAGCTTGTTTTATATTTAGCACCCGTATATCCTAAACAATGTAGCAAGTCAAGAGGCGCGAGAGAGCACGCCGGACTTGGCGCTGCCATCTCAGAGGTACGTTCGATTTTCCATCGGGTCAGTGAAGAAAACAAACTTTCAATATTGTCTCGCATCTGGGTGGTGTGGTTCGTTCGTTGTTTCTGATTTCTAAAACACAAGTGCTTTGGCTACTTGCCATAGGTTAAGAGCAATGTAGGTGTGTTGTCCAATATTTAGTTATTTATTTTAAAAAATCTCGGAGCTGTTTCCCGCTAATTCGTTCGCGTGGTCTTTAGTTTAATATGCATGTATTATCATGTATTATACATATAATACTTCCTTTTGAATATGTCTATTGTTAAAAACCTTATCAAAATCCTTTGCGTACTTAGTTTAAAAGATCTAATCAGACGGAGGAAGACCGTGGAAGTGACTTTATTTTATACTAGAATAGAATGAATAATAATAATAATAAATTGTTTTTACAATCACACCAATTAGCTAGCCCCAAACTAAGCCAAGCTTGTACTTTGGCGACTAGATAACGGATAAACATACTTAAATACATTTTTAAACATCCGTGACATAAGTACAAATGCTTGTGCTCATCACACAAACTAAATCAAAGAATAGAATAGAATAAAATTGTTTACTATGTAAGTAAGTAGGTACTATAGATACGTGTCAGTGCGATGGTAGCAGAGCAGTAGCCTGATCCATAGCATAAGAAAAATGTACTTGTAAAACAAAAATAAAAACTACTTTTCGTAACGACTAAGCATATTTTATAGCAAAGGCTGTACAATAGAAACAACAGAATGCAATCTATTTATTGTAAACAAATGAAAATGTTTCATCTCGGTTCCACCAGCTACCGATTTAATTATATTTTGAGTTATCTCTTTTCCTGGTATTTCTTCTGATTCGTCCTTATCCTTTACGTAATCCAAAATATCTTGAGAGACTTTAATTTTGCACATACTAATGAAGCCTGATAACTGTTTGTAAGTTTCAAACGGGAATACTCCCGGTATGATAGGCACGTTGATTCCTGCTGATTTAGACCTCTCGATAAATGTGTCATAGATTTTGGGCTCAAAGAAAGCTTGAGTCAGCACAAAGTTGGCGCCAATGTTAACTTTGTGTTTTAGTTGTAGTAATTTTTCGTCACTGCATTCGGGTAGACCTGCTACTCCGATACAAAAGTAATCCCCTGTTTCGTTTCTAATTGCCTTTATTAATTCTTCGCTTGTTTTGAAGTCTGACGACTGCGGGTCATAGCCTTCTGTAAAAAAGTTGATAATATTAGAATTTGCCTGCGGCACTGCCATGACCGCTGAGAAACTCAAAAACTGGCATATTTTAATTTAAAGGATAGTAGAAGTCTCCTTAAGTAAGTATGTAAATACCTATTAAGACAAAATGCCAAATAAAACCTAAACAGCAGTGGTGGTGTATGCACTATGCAGTGGTAATTGTCATCCCCGGTTCGATTTTTGGCTGGGTTGATTGTTATATTCTATGATCGCTTATAAACATTAATAAGTTTATTGCCTTTGAACTTTCGTTGCATGATTAATACACACTAAAACGGGAATTATCATAGGCACATATTTTACCTTTTATTTGCCTCACATTTCGACTGGGTTACACCGACCGTGGCCACAGGCTGACTAAAACAGCGATGTCTTCACTCCGCGCATGAGAGGTAGATTCTTCAACAACCCTCATAATATATTTTTTTCGCGCAAGTAGGTACTTTAATAATGATTACATTGATTCCCGTTTTAGTGTGTATTAATAATAATAATGAATCACTTACCTCCTAAAACAACGAATAAATTGCAAATTTTAATTTCCTGGAATAGGTTTAGTAACTGGCGTAAAAACTCTTTTCTCAGTAAATCACACGACAAGTGCAACACGACCTCCTTTTCTTTACTTCTTAGATATTTTGCCAAACTCAAAGGGAGAATGTCCAGGTTCTTATTCTGGTGAGATTTTGCGTGCCAGGTTATTGAATAGAACAGTGGTTCCACAGTTAGATTGTCTATTTCAGTGGTGGATACATCTGGGGTCACTTCAAAGGAAAAAGATAGCTTTTGATTGCTACGTTGTATCAATTCCGTAATTTTTGCCATTTTGCGATGTTTTTGTCTGTAATACAAATAAACGGTTGTACCTATAATAGTAATGAATGTTAATAACCTCTTAGTACATATTGCCATTTTAACAGGATGATTCTTCTGATCAAATAACATAAGGGACCAACATAATACTTAACAGTTGATCGGTAATTTTAGTCCTATCGAATGGTATCGGGAAATAACTTTTTTCGTAATGTGGATGTTGAATGTAGAGAAAGTTGCTATTAGTATTTTGAGCAGCAGTAGAATGAGGTTTTGGAGGGCCTTTAAATAAATAAAGGTAGGTACATAATTTGTTACAAAAAAGGTATATACCGTATAAGTATAGTAACATATTCACTTAACATGTCGGCAACAATCTACAGTGCAAGTGCAAATGTTGCAACTCTTCAATATCTAAAATTCAAATTAGAAAGCTGATAATTCCAATGATAATAAATTAAGTCGGTTCCTTTGTTAAAAAAACACGACGAACACGCGATGCATTAATGGCTGATGATAACAATATATTAAGTAAGTATTATTATAAGGATATTTCATTTATCATATCATACTGCAAAAATATTTTCATAAGTGGTGTCAAATCACTACCTACCTAAAGTCCGTGTTTCTTTGCTTGTCGAATATTGTAAACAATCTTAGCATGGTTTAAGGTTTTAAAAAATATATCTTTATTTAAATGAATTGACGTTTGTTAGTCTTACATAGATCGATGGAAGAGTCTGGAGGATACCTTTGCCCAGCAGTCGGATTGAATAGGGTGGGAAAAAAAAGTCTCACAAAAAGTCAAGAACGGCTGGACCGATTTGGCAAATTTTGGTTTTAAAATATTTATAGAAGTCCAAGAAAGGTTTAAAAGGTGAGAAATAATATAGAAATTGCAAGAAAAGTAGTAAAAAAAACTATTTTATTTTCCAATGTTCACTATTCGTACCTGTAAAACAGGTTGCGTTTGGAAATTAATATCGCAACTAATTGCAAGGAAAATAGAAATAATACATTTTTACTTTGTTTTATTTCATAGATAAATTCAGACAACTTTTATTGGCGGTACAAAGTTCCCGGGGTCAGCTAGCATCAGGTCAGCATTTAAGCATCGATATTAAATACGTCTCTACAAATAATTTAATTCGCAAACTTAGAACGAATAATATAATTTTTTTAAATATTATAAAAAATTAAACTACTAAGTAACTTACCAATTGTAATTTACCAGAACCGCAAACACGAGTACCTACACACACTGTAAGAGTGACTTGGTCGATAATATGGATAATAGTTTAATAACAGCATTAACAGCTGATAAGAAGATATTTTGTATGTGACCGATACCGCGTATACAAGTTGGTACCTACTGTTGCTTATTTTTTTATTTTTTTAGGACACAATTTTTCATGTAATGTAAATGCTGACTTTTACAGAAAGTAGTTAATAGTACCTATTGCATGCAGTGTGTAAGTAGCCTATAAAAATGACCTCTTATGATGTGTCAAACATAACTACAGTAAGCGTGTTTAAAAATCCTCTAAGATCGCACTTGCCCATATATGTTTTCTCTGACGCACTTGCCTAACGACTGCGCTTTGTGTGTGAATAAGCATGTTAGCACTAAATACTTAGATAATACAATATCTATGGGTATAGGGGTAATCTATGTACAAACCTATATCGTGGATGTTTATAACTGTTAATTTAATTTCGTTTAAAATGACACATGATTTTGGTCGCCTTGATTTTACTAGGGCTATATCGGAAATATAAAAATTATTGTTGACAATATTGACGGGTCCTCCTCCTACGTAAACATAATATGAGTTGAAGAAAGAGTTTTTCAGAGTAAGCTGCGTAGTCCGGGTAGGGTCTAGACTCAAATCTAGGGTATACCTAAAGGTCGAAAGGAAATAGGTGCGGAATATGTTACGATTACGAAATAAAAATCCATCTCATTAATGACGTTCTGTATTATGACTGTTCCATACATTAATATCAATCAGCCATTATACATTATCACAACCAAAATTAAATATTGTAACGTAAAAAACCATTCGAATCCACTACTTACAAGTAGTAACAAAGCCATTTCGAAGCCGTGTACTTATTGTTACTAAATATTATTGTTTAATATAAAATTGACTACTTATTTAATCTTCTAGGATTATACTGCAATTACCACGAACATTGCTTGATAATGGCGGACTATATTACAATGACAATAATACTAATTGTGTAAAAGCATCCAAACACCTAACGCTACTTTGTCTACTTATTTATCTTACTGGAGTCTACGTTACTATAATTCTTACGTATGTAAGTTATTGTTACTGTTTGGTAAAGCTTCGTATGGATCAGTGAACTAATCATTGATCGATGGTGGATATACCTACATAAATATGTACGTAAGCATATTGTATTATGTCACGCAATTCTATTAACCTGAGAGTGGTCGCTACGTCATTAATAGTCCTCAAAGAATAGTGGCGAGCTATTGAACAGTGGGTTCATCAGGTGAAAGATTGGTAGGTACATCTCAGGTACATACGTTGCTATTCGTAGGTATTGTTGTTTTATTTTTTTTAATGTGCCTATTGCAAAAACCTTATATTACATGTAGGTAAGTGTCTGGATAAAATCCATTTGTCTTTAAATCCTACACTAACATCTGAAAACAATTACAATCGTTTATTTCACGTTAATTATACGTGCTGTTTGAATGATAAGTAACCTACTGGTTTGTGTGGTTTTTGAGTTGTCCTATTATCTACGATATTTAGTTCCAGAATGTTAATATACGGATTTACAGACAGCAATTCAACTCACGTTGAAATGTGTAGTGTTTTGAAAATAGTAGGTTTAACGGGATCCATTTGGGACGTCACACACTGAACTACTTTCTGTGGCTTAAACCTACATAAGTACCTACTGATAGGTACTTTTCACACCGTGTGTATACTTC
The DNA here is from genome assembly GCA_963576865.1 of Anania hortulata. Classification (NCBI taxonomy): domain Eukaryota; kingdom Metazoa; phylum Arthropoda; class Insecta; order Lepidoptera; family Crambidae; genus Anania; species Anania hortulata. The sequence goes on from OY756400.1 coordinate 10,336,339, forward strand.
TTAACCCAATAAAAACTGTAGGAATCTAAACACACAATAACAGTGACAAAACAGGGTGTCATTTAACAACAAAAATCAACAGTGGCAGAACAAGATGACATAATCTAACATTTTTTTGTTTAATAAATTGTCACTAAACGGACAGGTACAAGTTAATTAAGTGCAGAACATTACTTTCTCATTCATTATTATAACCACGGCGTAATTTAACAGCCGCGAGAATTCTAATTCAACAACAAACACTACTTAGAAGCTAAATTAGACGTAATTTGTTAAAGCCATTTCTGCTTTTTACATGTCAAACATGCACTTAGATACGACTAGCATACGACCGACACGTACATACTTCCGTATTGTGGATTATGATATGTCTAATTAATTCTTACTCTAATTTAAACAAATTGAAAAACGTTTATTTTAGCGACGCAAAGGTTATTTATGGGTAATAATTATTTGCTGGGCTGCAAATGCTACAATGTGCGAAATATAGAAAAAATACATAATTACTACTTAAAAATCTTAAATTAACTAACAAAAGTACAACTCAATTTATTCAATTTGCAACAGTACCTAAAATTTATGGGCGATAACTGCATTTATTTAGTTTCTTGTGAGTAGCGACGTACCTACTAACTAAAGCGATTATAATACATAATAATTTCTTATAACCAAAAAAATACTTAAGCAAACGCTTACCGTTGGTCCTCTATTTGATTTAAATTTCTACAATAACGATTTATGAATTAAACACATTAAAATAATAGTGTCATTGAACTGTCATTTGCATTGAAGGTTTAGCGTTAAAGTCTATACAGAAATAACAAAATAAGGTTGAAGTACTACTTCTCGAGACCACATTGGTTAAATCCCAAATATCAAAGCATCAAAGCAAAAAAAAACTCTAACCTACATAATGACCTTTGTTGTAGATGCTGTAATGAAATTCTTCCATAAACAAAAGATATTTTACCTGCAGCATTTTTGACCCAGCTAATATATTAACAAACTATCATTTACATATTTTCTGGCAACTTCTTTACGAGAAAATGTTTGTTACATTTAGTGCAGTGTTTTGTCAGAATTCATGACGCCCTGCGACAGTAGTAGGTCTGAATTGACACCGAATTCAGTCTTGTCTTCAGAGTTATTTAAAATAGAGGTAGTTTTATTTACAAGAAGCTCTAGACGAAAGTCACTTGAAGGTAAAACGTCATTACATTATATAATTTTGCGCAATACAAATACTTTACGAGTTACAAAGATATTTTCTACAGCATTTCGACTTGTATTAATAATAACGAAAAATAGGGGTAAGCTAATCGTAGCGACCTTAGAAGTCGTAGTCGTAGCGTCGTAGCCTCGTAGCAAATTACGTACTTTCAGATTCCTAGCACGATATTTTGCAAAGTTATTAAAATTTCATAATTTTCTATCTGATGTATCCCTGCTGCTATCCATCAGCTTATTTAAAAAAGTACTGAGTCTACATAGCATCGTAGCAGCATTTTTTGTAGTCATTTCGTAGACACATTTCGTAGTCACAAGTGTAGTACTAGACAAGTACGTACCTATGAAAAACTATCCTATTAAAGACCTATAAAGCTTACTTCTTTAGTATTTTGTGCCATAGCATAGCAGAATTCAAATAAACTGATTTCAAAACAAGACGCGAGTTGGGGAGTTGGACTCAGATTTTTTAAGGCAGTTTGAGATAACTTTGTGTGGGTATGTTTTTTGCAAAGTGAGAAGACTAGGAACAGTATTATTGCTTAGGAGACGCCTATGTCGAGACCTCAACAGAGGACGAAGACAGGCTGATTAAATGGGCAAACCTGAATGATCGTTGAAGCGTAAATATTTCAAGTGACTTTCTCCTTAGACACTTATCACTGAGCCACTGAAATTCGTTAACTTATAACCATTGCAAGATCGGCAAATCATATTTTACTCCTTTCAGATTATAATTAAGGTAATTTAAAAAATGAACCAAATAATTTCGTTTTTGTGACTCAGTTTATAAATTTTTGACAAATTATTTAGCAACAGCTTATCCTAATTTGATATTGTCTCATGGTTTATTATCACTAAGATTTAATTTAACAGCTAATTTAATATTGACTTAATGGTAGTGCATTATTAAAATTACTTTTACATTATTTATGACGGTATTATATATGTATATAAATGTAGAAATTAAAATATTAATTAAATTAGCTTAATAATGCCATGTTCTCATTCTGTCGGAAAAATATTCTTAATGAATAGGTAAGTAGGTACTTACTTAACACATCCGCAGTCCTTTTAGAAAATATTTTTTGCTGCTGTTAGCAACTTAACCATATACGAGTATTGCATTTCATGTAGACTACTTAATTTTGTTTATTGAATACAAATTACTATCTTTAGGCAAGAGTAAATGGTTCAAAACTATGAACAGACTTAAGTGTCACTATTCAATATTTTAATTTACGGACTATTCAGAGTATTTTGGTTTACTGTTAAAAATACGAACTTCGAGATTTTTATTAAATATTAAGTAGGTAGCAAAAATCAGAGTAAATAATCACTAGAGAGAAATCGATGACGTTACAGTACAATACAGAAAGTAGAAACTCGGCTCATCGGAATACAAACTTAAATATTCAGAATCTGATGAGAGCCTGTCACACATACACACTAAAGCAGAATGTGGTGGTTGGGTTGTAATAATTGTTATGTGTTTTAGTTCCCTGTTTGTCACAAATCTTTAGGATGAGGCTTTGATAAGCTAGCTTCGGTTTGGTTTCACTGTCCCCACCAACAATACACGTGGTTTATCTCTTACGTTATATAATTCTCTTTACTTATGTGTTTAGGTGTAGGTACAGCAGATACGAAAATCCAGCACTAAGATGCACAGATCAGATTTAAAAAATAGAAGCTGCTAGCTAATCATAGCCTCTTTGAAAGTATTTTCTAAAGGTGTAGAGGTAGTCTACTTATTTCAAATGGACTCCATCTGTTCGGTGAGCTCCAGGATTGGGCTTTCACTCAGCGGCAGCATATTGGTCGTGGGCGGCAAGCTATGTCCTTGCCAGTTTTGCTGCAATAGACACAATTTTTATTAAATACCATTATTTCCTTACCTGTGACCTTTAGTTATGATGACTGCCTTGAGTGGCTTTGCTATTGTACACCGAATAACTTACATGGGAGCCACAATTTCGGGATATGGTTTTGTTCATGAAACCAAAAAACTTTAGCAAAAAAACGTGTAATATTTTAACCTTCCATATTAAAACGATCGACCGCGCAGTTTCTGAGGGCCAGAATTATTTTTCATTATCCGACTATTCGATTCTATAGCAAACTTCTTCGATTTCATAGGTCAACTATATCCTTTAATATGGCTCATTAGTGAAAACATTGTATATCCTGGCTGTATACAATTTTCGTTAGGTAGGTGGTGTTAGCCTGCATTCTAAGATTAGTAATATATTAATAAATTCTTTAAGTCTGTTCCTAGTCTATGATTTCTAATAGGTTTAATGTCGAATTTTGTGTATCATTAAAATCTACTGTTTGTGACTTACAACTATTTTTTATATTATTTATTAAATGTGACATTACCACTGGATGGTTAGGCTTATGTTAAAAATAAAATTAACAGCTTGTGTTAAATCTAAGCAAGATTATCTAGCGCGTTTACTTACAGCTCCTTGTTTACTATAAGTTCTGTAGTTTTATTAAATTCTAGGTTTTTTCTAGACTTATAAGTAAATTATTGCAATGCATTAGCGCTATTAGATTGTACGTGGTTCAAATGCAATAGGAAATTGTAATCATTTGAGTATTTAGGTGCTAATCCTGATTAAATTTAGTCTGTCCATTTTTTTTTAATTTTCTACGTTAACTTTATCGTTAACTACCCCACAACCCGCGAACTAAATAATGATTTTATAGTAGGTATTTACTAGGTAGATATTTGCTGTTTCATGCTTGTGTATTTTTGCTAACTACTTTTTCAATAAACATGCGATTGTGACAACTACAGTAACATTACAACCTAGGTATTTTAGCAAAAAAAGGTGATGAAATAAAACAAAGAGCTATTATAAATTTTACAAGTACTTGTATTTAAATAAACTTGGTTCTAAGTAAAGCTATCACATTTTACATAAATAGTTTAATTAGCAAATAATAACAAAAACTATACAGACTTTTACATAAAGTATAGAGTTATGAGTTATATTATTAAATAGATATCTAACTTAATAATAATGAAGTAAAACAATGGATATAATATTATTTAGGAACATTCTCAAGTGATGCTTTATGTAGTTAAATCGTAGTTTATAATAGTATTATGTATATTATTCTAAAAATTATACATTGGCAAGTATTTTTGCAGTATGTGGAATAGAGTATTCAGTTTCTACAAATATTTTTTTAATAGGAATGAAAATACATTAACTGTATATCGAGTAAAACATTTTGCTATATTGAGTGCAAGTGAAGTTCTTAATTTAAACACACATTTCAGTAATACTTATACGAAAACTTTAATCACTTGAAAATTTCTTTAATTTTCTAGCGGCAGTTACGAGAAGTGTTTTACTTTGCTTTTATGCTACAGTGTAGTTACACAACTATAAAACTCTAATTTATTGTCATGCACTAATCAACACCGATGCGACCGTATATCTACGCATCATCAACATTACGCTCACTTAAGATACGAATACAAACTACAATGAGACCAATCGTCGATCTAGCGAATGTTTCAGCACGTGAAGACCGAGTTTAAAGCTAAGATTACGATCTTACGCTGCGTGCACACAATTGACTACGAATCTACTGCTCTACGTTGAACGTGGAGATCTACTTAGTTGGTCTGTTGAAATACCTGAAAGCAGGGCTGCGGCGGGAACAGGCCGGCGTTCCACTGCGCCGGCCACAGCGCCGCGTCGGCCGCGTGCGCCTCGCCCTCGGCCTCGCGCCCCTCGCGCCCCTCGCGCCCCTCGCGCCCCTCGCGCCGCCCCGCCAGCTCCGAGATCTGACAAGCGCTCTGCAAGCTCGACGGCAAGTTGGACCAGTTCTCGCTCCCAAGCCTGTCCTTATTCATAATACTTATCTCCATCGAACCCTGATATGCAAATTTGGCCACCTCCTCTTGACCCTCGTCCGGCTTCGGCTTCGCCGTCCGATTAGGGCCCTCCACTATCGCCTGGAAAGCGAGCAAATCTCTATTCTCGGTCTCCGTTAACGGTAGCGGCGGGAGTATCTGTTGCTGCTGGGCTATTTTGTAGCTCTGCTGGCGGAGCATCTGTCTCCTGCTTAGTCCTACTTGCAGGTTGTGTAAGGGTCCCATATCGTGCGCGGGAATATTTGGGGGTGTCATTTGTTTTTGCAGAAGTTGACGTTTTTGTTGAAATAAACGATGCTGCATCAATTGCTGTTGAAGGGGTGGCTTTGGGCTGACTTGGGGCACTGACGTGCCATGGGCCAATTCGGGTGGCTCCTGGAGCTGGGCGACCATTTTTGGACTGGCGGGCATGGGCGGCGATGTACTCGAGTAGTTGAACGTTTCTGGAAGACTGATTCGTTTGGGCGTCGGAGTTTTTGTCTCTAAATAATGTGGAGTTTTTGTTTCTAAATAATGTGGAGTAAAAGTAGCCGCAAATTGATTGTGCTGTATTTGTCTTTGCGTCATTTCCTCGGCAGGAATCGAGGATTGATACTGAGTTTTCAGTTTCTGAACCTCCTTTTGAACCAGATGAAGTTCAAGAACACCTTTGGCTTTACAATTTTCATTAAGTCTTTGACTATTAAAAGCTAAGCTATTCTTTTGTGATTCGTTTGATTGCGCTGCTTGTTGCGCCACCAGGCCGTCGCTGGCTCGACGTCCTTCTCTGAAGTCGACGGGACTCCGTGTAATAGCTCGAGGGCAGTTTTTGTTAGCTGACTGATAATTCAAAGGATTATGTCGCGCTATAAATCCCGTACCACTATTTTTATTATTATACGACGATATATAGACACATGGATGCATTGGGCTAGTATTTACTAAGGAACTCGTCTCGTAAGCCAACTTATCCTCATTAGACGTACAACTGGGTAAACTACTGGCCAGTTCGCTAGAGCAGTCTGATAACTGGTAATCCAAACTTTCGAACGTCGAGAAGTTGCTTTGCGACGAATCACAGCTAAGATTCTGGCTCAGGCTTTTGTTATTAAAAAATGTGACGACGCCGCTGCTTGAGCTAGAGCTCGCGTAGGAGCTTAGTCTGTTCTGCACCCCGCTAGGGACGCTTACCACGTCCTCCATATCGGTCTCACAGCCTTCGTCGGTCGACGATGAATACTGTTGTTGAAATTTTGTCGCTTCAGTAGTGTTGCTCTGAAGATTTTGCGTGTATGTTTGACCCGTAGTGTATCTATTCAGGGAAAATTTGCTGTCTGGCCTGTACAATGAATTTGGAAATAAATCACCCGCAGTGGATGTGGACGTCATAGGAAAATTTGACTCGGTTGCATTAGAAATGGGCGGCAAAACTGTACTTTGTAAATAGGAATACGCTGGAAGGTGATGATTCATGTAGTCTTTAAATGGCGGTGTACTTGTTTGAAGCCTGCTGAGATCCTGCTGTTGGGCTTGCGAGACCAGCCTGCTGGATTCTAGCGGCTTCGGTTGCTCTAACACACCCGTGAGTTTTGTTTCAGTGAGTTGCGTCGGTATTGGACTAGTACTAAGATTGACAGTGCCTTTCAGAGGTAAAGGTGACTGCTGTAATGTGTTCATAAGTTTTGCAGCTTCAGAGCACATAGTGAAAGTAGTCGAATTGGGCAGTTTCATAGTATCTACATTGAAATTGGTGGCCGAGGCCGAGTTTTGGAGAAAGTTTGCAATAACATTATGATCAGTCGCGGAAGAGCTTCGCCCTCCATCTATTGCACACTTTGAGTCAAAGCTAGATGAAGTGAGTAATCTAGTTCCGTCGCTGGTACTCTTAAGTGTGTCAGGTCCAACAGTGGTGGACTGCTGCAACAGCCGTCTACAGTCCTCGCTAGACTGTTTCAGTATATTTTGTTGCTGTTCATAAGTTGAGGTGAGTAGTCTATTTGTAGGGACGGGGGCCTCGTTTAGTTTGGTTCCTATCCTTTGGTTCGACTGGGAAACTTCAACGTTTCTCATCGAGAGGAGCCTCGTGGACTCGGACTCGTGGCTTACGCTAGACGCACCGTCGATGCTTCCGACTAGAAAGCTCCTATGCGTGTCCGCCGGGTCGGAGTTTCGCTGGAGCAGTCTTTGTTCAGTCATGTTCACACCCGCGAGAGACAATAGCCGCTGCGTTTCAGAAGAAGAGGAATCGGCTGGCACAGCTGTTATCGTGGGTGTTGCCCTACTGAATTCTCTTGTCTGAGAGTCGCCGGAATGGAGCAGTCTGAAATGGACAAAGGTGTTTCTTGAGTGAATCTGAACTACCTCTACTACTACCAAGCTGCGATATGGTGAGTTGTAATGTTGTTTACCTATTGTGATGTTCTCGCCTGGCATCGTGTGCTTCCTTGGCAAGCGCCTGGTCAGCAACGGATGAGGGTCGTCGGGAGGGCCTGGAGCGTGCCTCAGAAGTCGAAGCATTGGCCCCGCTGGCTGCACGTGCCCTCAACCTCTCTAAAAGCAGGAGGTAGATCGCTGCGTGGTGGTCATAACTGTTTGATCGAAGGCTCTGAAATGTCAATTGGAGAGATTTAAATATCGAGAACTAAAAGTATTATGCTATGTCTATTACAGTTTAAACTTTGTTATGTTTTTAACAATCCCAAATTTGTACACTATCAAAATTAAAATGTATAAATAAACTACTTTGTACTTATAAGCATTATAGCCTAATTGTAAAGCTTTGGTAATATGTACCAAATAAATTGTATGGGTTTTCCCGTGTCAGATAATGTTATTTAATTTTGTCGTGACATATAAACCTATTAAATAAATCCTATCAAATGAGTTCATTGTTTAAGTTGTGACATTTTTGTACTAAAATGGCTGCCTACGAAATGAATACGTCAGGGTAACAAACGTAAAGAATACATGGTAAAACGACTTTGATGGGTATTTGCGAGGAAACCTTTGACCAGTGTCTCATAGTTTAAAATATCAAGTACCTCCTTGGTCTTGACAGGATCAATGCCGAGGCTCTGCATAAGCCGAAGCACCTGGTCGTTGGGGTCGAGCTGCGCCGGCGCGTGTGCAGGGCTTCGCATAGGGTCCCCGGCAGGCGCAGGCACCGCGTACGGCTCCGCTGCCATCCACCGGTGCTTCTTGATCTGATCTATTGTGTACCGTTTCATTGGCTCTAGCACCAACATCTTCCGGATTAGGGATTCACAGTCTGGAAAAAAAAATCGTCAAGGTGAGATATGCAGTTAAGGCGGACAGATGGCAATCGCTTACATATGATCACATCTAAAATCGTGGACATGCTTCCTCGACTAGAAACGACACAAAGCGCAAAATCATATCATATTCTCGCCCAATGCCTAAGTACTATCTCCTAAATAGGTAACATATCACCTACTCGGGATATAAATAAACCTACGAACCTCCAGCTCAATTCATAACTGAGTAACTTCAGCGATACACGTAAACATGTGACGATAGAGTACAAACAAACTATTTTTCATCGAAAATATAACACAACCTAATATTACAATATGTGCTAGACTAAAAAGGTTTGCTCAATATTTGATGGCTATTAACCTCAATAACGAAAGAAAGACAAAGATTAATTATGCATTACGCACGTTTTCGTCCGCAGAGACACGGCACACAACAGCTGAAGACATTGTGACGTAAATCGGGTAACTAGCGTGTTACCGACGTACCTAATTACGCCGACTGGACATACATACAAATCGTGCCTAATTACCTGTACGTTTTTGGAATGTAACCCCTTATGCCAAGCCTACGTCTAACAAATGTAGGTATGAAATTTGTTTGCTGTTTAGGGTTAACACGTAATCGCAAACTAAAATAAATTGTAATGGCAGAGGTAAATGCGTACACACGTATAGGTGAAAAAGAAAGGATAGAAACTGACTTATGAAAGAAAATATAATATTATTGTTAAAAAAAGATATGGAACACTTGCATAATTCTGTTAATATTTTGGCAAATAATACATTAATGTATGTACATTGAAGTATTATTTCCTATGCCTATTTACGTATTTTTAACTTCGTCGTCAAGTTCCTACATATGATCACGTACGTGTTATTTGACTCTACATATCCTGAAACTGTCTTTTCCGAACTTAAAAGTGCTCACGTCAGACTGTACATTTCCAGCAAATAACTTACTTGTATTTTATTCACTCTGTTCAAACATATTCAATCCATTGCACAAAATCTTAAAAGTTATAAGAAGTGATGCGTTTAAGCGAAAGTGCGTATAGCGGTGATAACGGTTTACGTCACGCGTTGGTTAGGAAGAACTGAAAGGTCACGGGCTAGGGTTGCCTCGAACGTCACGTAGCCGTCGAATAGTAGGTATGTATGGGCGCTAAACGATGGTTGTTTCCGTCCAATTTGGCAGGTGCGACAGAGACGAGTGCCTATTTATACGTGACACGAGCGGTGTCCGAAGAAATTTCTAAAGGGTAAAAATTCAACACGTGCGAGCAATTCCCGTGATGATATAAATAAGGCCACGGCCGGTCGCCTTTAGGATTTCTCTCGTTGAATTTTCAAGTAGCAATATTTACCGACATTTTAAAATCTCTTTCAATTTAAAAACGAAACTATTCCAATGATGTAGAGACAATGATAAAGTGATAGTAATTTATAACGTTTTCTCATGTAGAGAAACCGAGCAGACGGTTTACCTGATTTACTACTATTACAGTCACGCGTCTAGCCACTTGTCACGTCTCGATCTCGAGCACTAAGATAACAAAAAATATTAATTGATTAAATTGAAATAGGACACCGATGCAACGTAAACAGCGATAAACTTTACACACGCCTCTCTCTACTTTCTTCGAATCACATATTAACAGAACGACCTTCATTTACTACTTAGTACTATCATTCGAAAACAAACGTGCAGAGCGTAATTGCATATAATATGTCGCATTTATCTCGCTAACCTCTGCACAGAATTATTACGTAGTTTTAAAGTTTTAAAACAAAAAGGTGAACTCCGCGGAAATATTATCACGTGTAACAATCACATGTCAATAATAAATTAAACATTGTCGAAAAATTTGACGTAATGCATTTCATTTGTATTTGAAGATAAATGATCACCTTTTTATTTACTTGTAGATTGTACCTATTCCGCGCCATTATAGCCTACATGGTCACGATTTCGTGTCTGATAGCTAAACATATCGCCAGAATATTAATTACATAGATTGCACTTTCTTACGTCAATCGCGCGGCGCGGCGTGACCATCAAGGTCTGGCGCACCGATACACGGAAATACCTTCGTACAATGTTAGGACAGAATAGTACAGTACAGGGACTTCGGTAGATGAACTGTAACGACAGGACAATGCAAGGTGAGTTACACAATACTTGGTAGGTAAGCGACGGTATCACGGTAACGCAAAAAAGTAGGTACGCTATGTGAACGTAAATCTATATAAATTATGTGGTTGTGACGTAAATAGAGTGATCGTGTTTGTAAAAGTACCTAACACTAAAGGGTAAATATGAAATAGTGTTTTTTTAAAAATACGTAATGAACTCCTAACATTACAACATCTTTTTAAAAGGTAGCAACATCGAAATTTCTACATACTCGCCTTTCTATAATTTTTATCTACCTTGACGATATTTTTTACAACTGAATTTTTTGCGCGCTTTTAATATTGACCCATAAGTAAAAGTTGTTCATAACCATTACGTATTTAAGAGAATCACATGACTTTCAATTTCAATTCAATCTGAAAATTGAATCCGGGTTCGATTCCCGGTCGGTCAATGTAGAAAAAATACTTTTCTATTGTCTCGGGTCTGGGTGTTGTAGTACCGTCGTTGTTTCAGATTTCTGTCACACAAGTGCTTAAGCTACTTACCATAGGATCAAGCGCAATGCATGTGATGCTGTCCAATATAAAATAAAAAAATTCAAGTTGATTAATCTATTGACATGTATTCAAAAATATAATGAAGATATAGTGAAAAATATTTGTATTTCGGTATTGCCTAAGGACCTTCCATATATTCGTCTTTCACAAAACATCGGGGTCATGCGTCATTTCACCGAGAATACGAGTAATTGCTTTCATGCGTTGACAGAGTGACGCCCAAAAATAATCATAAGTCAATATTTTATTCATACCAATCGATCTTTACTTAGCTTTAACAAAACATAATTGTGATTTGAGTGACGAATCCGATTATAAATATTCGCTTAACCTCAGTGCGTCTGGAAATAGCCGCGCCGGCCAAATCCGCACTCGGCGCAAACAAAACACGGCGCGCATCAATCCAGAGTAATTCGGCAGATACTATTTTATTTACCTCCGTTCACTTCTTTCTAAAATAAAGTCGATGAGTACAGTTTTCGCCAGGCGATTCTATTAATAATCGCTCGGACGCAAATATCGCGTGCTTTGCTTAACCATTGACGCAATCGGGTGAAAAATGCGCGGGAGTTATTTAATAGATCGTTGGAAAGTCGGGTGGGTGCCCGGAGCCTCGCCTAGCATCCGTGAACTTGGCTTCGCGACCGCGACACGGGCGTAGTCTTGCATGCCTGGCTACCAATCCAGCGACTAATTACCACCCATAAACTCCATGTAAACACGCCAGACATGATGACGCATTTTGAACGACATCAAACGCTTAATATTTTTATTATGAAATTAATAAACAAATCGCCGTAGTTAAACATTCTTGCACTTGTTTATGCTGAAAATGAAATCAAATCGTTCTCAAAATGGTCCCTCGTTGTATGATAGATTTCAGCGCTACTACAATCAATAGATTACCTATAGCTTACTACTATATACGAATTGCAACAAACATGTAATTTGAAGTTCTTGACAGACATTCGGATAATGTACTTATTTAGGTGTTATGATGCCTTTCAAGAACTCTACAAGGAGAATAGAACGGAGTAATAATAATATATGTTTAATAGGCTTGTTTCCTGGGTCAAAAAAAGATTATTCTATTTAGTCCAACTTGTATTATCAAAAAATATTGGACCCATATTTTATCTTTTGTCAATCAAACAAAAAATGACAAGGATAAAGAGCATCAAAGTGAGCTCGTGACGTCACGCCTTGCTAAAAAGTGTCGCAAGGCGTGACGTTACGCCAAACTTTAACGGGCCATATCTTCATATTTTTTTGTTTGATTGAGAAAAGAAAAAATACGTGTCCAATATTTTCTGGTAATCCAACTGACGGACTAATTAGATTTTTTAGGAAACTAGCCCATTGATATAGAAACGACAAATTAAGTACGAGGCAAATAATTACTTATATTAGTACCTACTTAAACGCTTGTGTTATATTTACGTTATGGTATTAGGTATCAACTATATGCCGTACCTAAGTAAGTTTATTTACTTAATTTACATCTTACGCAGACGAGTCTCTATAATAGTTAGTAGTTACGTTAATAAGCAATTAAATTAATTACCAACTAACACTGTAAAGTCCAAGTTTACCTATTTGATAAGCACTTTTTTGGCAACTCAATGAATTAACAATTGATTTAATACAATGTCCTAAAGTGAAATGCAAATAGTCGTGGCAAAATGTCTTTAGCGTATCAGTGCCTAACCGTCGGGAAGAAGATCTACAAAATTGCAAATCATGCTCCGCAAACAATCGTCAATAATGTTCGCAAATAAAGGACCAGAACGGAGACTTTTCTCGGTTTAGCATTAATATGAAACGCTAATACGAGCTGTAAATGTGTGACGTCAACGCCTGAGCAATCGCCGTTGAGAAAACATACACTTTTCTCAATATTCGCCGCTAAAAATGCAGTGTAAATATATCGCGTACGTGCGTAATAAACCCCCTACTGCCATTTTTGGAATGTAAATAAGTATCCACAACCTTATTTCACAGGTATTTGGCTTTAAAAACACATTCTATTTTCGAGCTAACGTGTCGGGGTCACTAAGCGTTGCCCAATTTGGAATTAGCCTGCTTAAATACCACGCGACTTTAGTACATACCTACGTCGTTAAAAAATAATCACCCGGCTGAAATGCAGTAGGTTATTAAGGCTAGTTACACAACTTTGAAGTTACACACATGCCAAAATAATGCATAATCGCTGTGCTGTACTTGTACCCCAATTATACGTGACCTTGGCAAATATAAATACAATAACTTTCAATTTTATACAATATTAGTTACATAAAATAATAATCACCAACAAACGTTTTTTAAATCCTTTAATAACAGCGATACTAAAAATGGACGTTATAAATTTAATTTATATTTCATCAGAGCTATTATTAAGGTATCTAATTTCGTAAATATATTTTAAAAACGCCAGGCTTTGATATAATCGACTGTTTAAAGTCAATAATATAATACACAAGCGAGCAGAACATACTTATTTTATGGAGGGACATAAATACGTTACGTAATGTAGGTATGTGGGTATAGAAAAGTAAATTACCATCACACACACTTTCAGACACTAATAAAATACACTTAACATGCAATTTACCCTCCCAGGCTTCCGCCGGTTGCTAAATAGGTACAATGAAAACTCAATTTAAATCATGTACTCTTTACTGAGGTAGATAATTCTATATCCTGCCTATTTTTTGTTACATAGTATTTGCGTTGAACGGTTTTGAATAAGACACAAAGGATATTCTCATACATGATATCACTTCATGATAGGTATGAATATGTGCGCGTAATGTACCTACTGGCACACCATAGACCACAAATCTGTTGCGGATTGACGATAATGGGTGGGCGTTACTTAGGAAAGTCTTACATTTCCATAATACGAAAAAAATACGGTAAAACACACCACAAATAACCTGTAATGATAGTTATACGTTTAGATAAATAAATAAAAAATACATTTTAAATTGTTTTTGTATGTGCAAATCTAACTTACGTGCAAAAATTTTTTCATGCTTTGATGGAAATAGTCACCATCATACATTTAATGGCATTTTTATGCATGGACATTGATTGTGAAGTATGTACCACATTAGGTACCTATTATGGCTATATTGGTATGACATCGAAGGTAGTATTATTTAGGTTACGGAACTGAATCGAAGAAGTGCTTATGCTGTCGTAACGAAGCATCATTTATTCATTGTTAGTAATTTAGTTAAATCATTCGCGTGTTATCGCCGGTGTAAGCCGGATATCCGCGACGAAACACGAACTATCTTTATGAGCTAACAAACTGCTTTGAAAATACTACAAATAATGCGTAGAAGATTAACATCCGATTACGTATAAATAACAAAAACAAAAATGTTATCTTTTCATAAATATTGACGTGATATCTCGTTGTTGTTGTTTTAAAAAATCTTATCTCACTTGAGAAGCCCACTCTGCTTGATTATTTGATCATTCAAACTTGTAAATAATTATTATTTATCTGTTGCATACCTTCTTACATAAGTACGCGTCCGCAATTACACTTTAAAGTATAACCTCCGCTTATTTTGGGAGAATGTATTAATTTGTGTTTGTACCAATTCAATGCACAGGTGCTCAACTTGGGAGTCAACCACGAAATGGAAGTAGGTTTCCGGCGACAAATTGAGTTAGCACAACTTGTTTGGATTTCTACTTCCTCGAATACAGCGGGGATATTTAATATCACCACCAATAAACTCTCAAAGACACGGTCGAATTTTCCGCGACTCGAACTTTCTATTAGGTGCCTGAATAATTCATAAAAACGTGCCAGTTGATACATAAATATAAGCTCGTTATCGTTAGAGTTTTATCAGCTCTGACATCGCCTAAGTGACAGGCAACGCGTAAATTGCTTTCGACGTAAGTAAGTAGATGTGCGATAATATGGTCTGTATTTAACATCCTACAGTTCGTATCTACTTATTTAAACACAACTTAACCATGAAAGTATTAAGTACATTAGTAGAAAAACCGTATTTTTAACCCTGTGCCTGCTGCTACTCGGGATGCTATATCTCTAGAATTTAGCTATAGGTACGAGAATTTACAGCGCTCGGCTGTAGCCAACTGACGTGCTAGCAATTTTCTCGCGACCTTAATCTGTCGCATGCATGGTGCAAGGATAATCATCTTCTTGCCTGCCTCTTATCCTTTAAAACGTGCTATTTTCCACTTCTAGCTAAACATCGGCCGTAGACCGCAAAAATAAATACGCGCCGCTTAGACGAAGTACGCAAAAACAAGTGCCTCTGAAAGATTTAATTACAACTGTTTAATTTTAATCAAATCTAAAACGTTTAAACAGTTTTCGTTGGAAAAGGTTTACGTTTAATATGCAAACTATGGATTTGGGGCGTATAGAATGACCGAGGTGAAGGTTCCCGGGACGGTGACAAGGGCATAGACAAGGTGGGCGGAGGGCATAAATACACGAGACGACCGAATTTAGGGACTCTAAGGACGTACTTACTAAACAGGTCACCCATTTTACTATTTCTAACAGTTTCGTTGAACTGTTAACCTGGGGCCATTCTGAAGGCAGTGAGCGAAGCTTGGCGTTGTTCATCTCTCTCTATCCTGTCATACTTATTTAAGAGTGTGAGATATAGATAAAGCAGAACTTTACCGTAGAACTTCCACGTGGCCACGGGTAAGAAACAGTTTTATTATTGACTATCTTCCGCTCACGGCTTCGCCCGCGTGGTATTCGGTTTGCTACATAAAGGCTTAAAGTAAACAACGACCAAATAATGCATTATTTTAAAACAAAAAAAATATTAGTTACCATAAAAGAGGTTCTAGTGAGTCAACCTTAAACTGTTTTTTTTAGAACTTTTAAGAAAGAACAAATCATACATGATTTTTATATCACGCAGTTTTAAGATGTGAGTGTCCTATTCTCTTGTACACCCTGTAGAAGTATATATCTGAAATGCTGAAAATTAAGAATTTTATTGATTGGAGACTTTAGACTTTTCTATCTGAGAAATACTATTGTGTGCTAAGAGTTATATTTAGCATGTTATTTAATAAAATTGTAATGAGTGATGTAGTCTTCACAAGTATAGTACGTCATTTTTATTACATATTTTTAGTCATGTGTGCTAACTGTGACTTTTTGCCACAATAAAGTCCACAGCCACACTTGGCATAAAGCGTTGTACATGTTATAAAGGGCCCGCTACATCTGCATACAGCCTCTCGTCTTTTCAATGCACTTCAACCAACCCGTTTTAAAAAAAAAAAACATTTATTTTCCAAAAGAAGAATTAGTACAATGTATACAATTTATAAAACTTATCGTAGGATTTAGCACCTTAAATATGCAAGTTGGATTAACTGGTTAATAACCTAAAAACAAAAATCATGCAGCATTAAAGGATAAGACATCTAAATAAATACCCCCAAACTATAGCTTGTATCTTGGGGACCAGGAGTACGGTTACTAGTTTTTAGTTTTTATTGGCTATTTTGGCTCGTAAAATAACGAGTAAAGTCACCGTTAGTTTGCGTCATCGGTACTTTGATATTCACTTGTGTATTTTCGCGAATATGTAACAATTTTTTTGTATAGATCACGTTTATCACATCGTGTACAAAACAATATAAGCCAAAAAAAATTACCTTTGTGACAGAGTTTTTTTTATTAACTTAACTGTTATCGTCAGTAGTATGACGCGTAGTTACGTTGAGTGTATTTTCAATTGTTGGTTTTGTTGAATAAATAAAAGTTTAAAAGTTCAGTCACATTTTTCAACGTTTAGATACACCTCGGGTGCGTCTGGTAACCTACAGGCACCCAGAGGTGCGTATTACCATAAAGTTCTTAATTGGTCGGTACGCGGACCTAATAAAATCTACCCAAGGGCCTATAACACGTAACCTCCTGAATAAAATAAATGTTGGCAGGTAGGGTTCGGTGTTGTCGCAAAAATAACATGTACATAATGTATGAGAAAACTAAAAGCTTTCTTACATTCAGTTCGGGCCAACCTCTTCTATGTCTCGTGAGTAATGGACAACGAAATTTTTTTACTTAATGCAACTTTATGTCTGCAAAAAAGTAAGTCTTAAAGATGGTTCGTTATAGCATTTTACTAAGTAATTTTACACAGCTAAGTAGCTTGGAAGAGCGAAACGCGCTAATTCCACCCGGCGTCTCTTGCAGAATTTATTATTAAGAATATATTGCTTATTATGTATAATGAAAAAGTGATAAGCTGTATTTCACGCAAGCGAAGCTAATTATAATTATAATAACAGCTGACCCCCTAGCATGACCACCAAAACACGATATGATATAGCGATTGATCGACACCCACCTGTATTTTTTTAATATGATGATTTAAGGCCGCCATGTTGAATTTTTATCGAAAGAGCGATCATAACATTCAAAATGGCTGCTATATCTATCATATTTCTACAGTTGGTGTCAATATATCGCTTTAATCGTGTTTTGGTGGTCATGCTAGAGGGGCTTGTCTGTGTTAAATTAAGATTATAATATTATGTTTAGGCTTAAAAAATGCATTTTAATTTTAAGAATATTGGTGTAAAAAGTCTCCTTTAAAGTTTGGACTTTAAATTGATTTAAAAAAAAAAAGTATTTGAAAAGAAACGTTTACGTTTCTTTTGAAATACCCTTTTAGAAACGTAGTTAATTTCTTTATTGTTTGTACAGTCCTACAAGTCTGTTGCGTCAAAACCCAGTTTATCGACTGGGCTCAACACTTAGCGGGCGTCAGCGGTTAACTATTTCTGGCACCCTCGTCATCAGGAACTTGTATAATTAATAAAGATTCCATACAAAGGCAAACACAAGTACACAACACGAAGATATTCAATTCTTTGTTAGGACTTTACAAAATAATGACTAATTTATGATACCCTACGAAATTGCTACGAACTAGACAGATTGTTTAAAGTGTGTTGACAATGTTTATCAAATGGTAACTGTATTCGTAGTAACAAATATCATATCGATAGACGTCATGATCCGTATTGATTGATATGTACCAAGGATAGATAATTTGAGGATACAAATTTTCTCCAGTACTTACTGAAACAAATATTTCTTTTTGTTTATAATTTGTAGACAGTTCCTCTTATGTCCGCTGGTTTATTTTTTACTATAAGTTGTTTTGTCCTCAACGTTGTGTTGGTCAAAAAAATATTGAGTTGTAAAATTATGTAACTTTAGAAAAAAACGTAATCATAATTGGTTAATAAATAATAGAATTGATAACGAACAAATAACGGATTTAAATCGTGATAATCCCTTAATCGCATTTTCATTTGCGTCACTGGCATTGAATTGAACCGTGAACGTGTGGACGGATCATTATCACAAAGATAAACAGCTGTATATCAATTAATCACAAATAAATCTTAACGTCAAATGCTTATCAAGTTATCAAAACAACAATGCGTTCTAAAAATTGAAGTTCTCATTCTGCCTTTAATAAATGAAATCACTAATAAAGAGTATGAATGATTGATGTTATCTTAATTATATTATTACATAATTGAGAAAGGTATCGACCATGCAGGATCTCAATAAAGTCACGTTCTAGCCTTTTATAAAAATAACAGTTTATTCTTTGGTAGTTAAACCGATTTAACTTTATTCCGGGAAAACAATTAAAGTGGTTTTTTATTTACCTTCATCCAAAGTTTTGGTTAAACCGTGCGCTCTCTGTAACAATAAAAGTTAGCAGACGGAAGATATACCGGTATGTTGAGTTTGAAACCTATATACGCGTTTCAATTGTTTTAGTTACTAAATTGCTTAAAGACAGCTATTATTAAACCTTTATATTAATAAAAACAAAATTGGATATTTGTATCGATTCTGCCGTTTCGTTTTCTCAGAATCTAACTTGTTTTATGGTAAAATTTTGTTGTCCATACTTGTAAATAAAGAAGGTAAAATAAAAAATAAGGTATCTACTGCGATTTTACCGTATTTCAGTGCTGTAACTGAACCCGGGGGTGTACGTATTTTCCCGCGCCTCTACGGTGTAGGTAACTTTGCGGCTGCGACACACATTGCGTTGCGTTTCTCCAATATTATTATATCCATGATGATACGAGTAATGATACCCGAGAGAGGAGAGAATGGAGTTAGAGGATAATAAACTTTATTTTCTAGAGTGTAAGAGACTCAGGATTCCGGGTATTCAAAGCGGTATTCGCTGCGCGGTGTCCGACCACGGGATGCATGATTGAACATGCCGATGACGCAAGCGGCTGCCCGCTTATCGATTTCATTATTTTTTATCTTTCATGTCCGTGCACCAATTTCTAGGCTAGTTTACCAGTCTAGCTTAATTAAGCTAGACCTGTATGTATATCTAGATACATTGATATCGACCACACTACAATTAAAAACAGGACTACACGTATTCTTGTGTTCTGTAATTAACAGAAATAAGTAACCATTTATATTATATCGCTACAATGCAAAGCAGTGAGTTTTCATAGTGCATGTCGACACAATATGATCTTTTTTATCAAATTAAATGCTAATTACCTATAAGGCTTCATAAAGTTCTTATGATCTAAATTCACAATTATGTTGTCTTATTTGGCATATATAATGTTAGTAGAAAATGTCGTTATAATATAATATTACACTAGCTTTTGCCTGCGACTTTGTCTACGTTGACTTTACTCGGATAAAAAGTATAATATGTGTTCATCGAGGTCATGGTCATCCATTCAGTAGTTTTTGCGTGAAAGAGTAACAAAAATCCATCCCTCCTCACAAACATTCGCATTTATAATATTAGTAGGAAGTAGGATTACTGTAGACTGACTAATAAAGTAAATATTGGTGAAATACGAACAATAAATCATGGTCGATTCCGACGAGATGTTTTCTGTCTGCTAAGCCAAGGTACTCCTGTAAGGAATGTTGGAGACGTATAAAAGGCACTGTTATGTACAAGGCGAGCATTGACGAAACATAAATACAGCTTCAGTGTGATAGCACATAAAATAAACAGCGTAGAGATTAATGTTGACGCGAGTGTTCGTGGACTAACTTTAGTGCGAAGTAGGACGAGTATTTGTTGTCTTTGAGAAGTGCTCCTTCTTAAGGGAATCACAAGCCTCAAGTGTGTTATTAAGCACTAATGCAGGGTTACCATTTAAGTCGTCAGTAGCATATTTGATGGTAAAATAAGACCAAACTAGGTCATACTCTTCACCTGCCTTCTAATAGGTTATTTAACATTTCAAATAAGTACAACCATGTCACGGTCTTCTAAGGGGGTATACAATTTCAGGAACAATAAATATTTGCTTAATCATCATTCATAAGACTGTATTTGAAATCTGCTAATACAAACTGTTAGTTCAATAAATTTTTGGACGACTTCCGTAGCCGGGAGGCGAGCATACCGCACTTGGTGTCGCTTTTTCTGAGGTCCCGGGTTCGATTCCCCGTCGGTCAATGTAGAAAAATAACATTTATATTTGTCTCGGGTCTGAGTGTTGTGGTAACGTCGTTGTTTTTAATTTCTGTAACACAAGTGCTTACGCTACTCATCGCAGGATCAGAGCAATTTATAAAATTGAACTTATCTTTTCAGATTTTAACTTTGGGACATATCAGTTAAGTAAGTAGACTGTAGTGAGACGACTAGAGGCTCATACTCGCGGTTATATGTTAACATTCCAAATGTTATTAGCACTTCCATGTCTGAGTATTTACATAATACGTGCGTCTTACAGTTGTATATCACCAACCGAGGTCTTTAGGCACAACAATGCTAACTGGTTAACCGGTAAAGCAAACATTAAAATGTTTGTCCCACATCCTTATTAGAACCTAGGTTCTACAATACGTTTTCATAGAACTTGAAATGGCTAAAATATGTATTTTCAGGGTTCCGTACTTCAAAAAGAAAACTGAACCCTTATATGATCACTTTGTTGTCCGTTTATCAAAACCCTTTTCCTCAGTGCACTAAAAACTATACGGCAAAATCTGGAAGTAGTTTTTTTTTATTTATATTCTTGATGTAATTTTAATGTTGATAGTAGTTGAACAAAAAAGACAAAGTACAAAACCTTGGGTGCGTGAGTCCAACTTACTTTTGGCCAGTATTTTAACAAGAGGAAAGTAGCTATTCAGAAAAAAACTTTGTTTCTTCAAGTTTAAAAATGTTCAAAAGCATTAAACTTTTTTTTTCATTTGACAAACTGAACTCAAAAGTACAAAAGAGATATTTTTATTAGAAAAGTTAGTCAAATTGGCAGCCCTATTTCAGCGGGTTGGGAACTTGTGTTGGGACCGTTACTTCTTGTGGATCACTCTTCAAAGACGCCACTCTCGATGTTTGTTCCGAGGCACAAAAGTGTTTTTCACAATTTCCAGCTTGTTGACATAAAATCTTACAAATGGAGCGAGAAAGTTACCAACTCCGAATTATGAATGAAATATTTTTGGCTCTGCCGAAAGTATTTTCATTTTATAAATGTATATAATCTAATGATGTATTTACCCATTGTAAAGCTAATTGGGTATGTGCTTAATTGATAAAAATATATTTTATTTATTTAGAATATAATGCAGGTTAATCCATTGATTATGACAAATAATAATAATTGATTTTAGTGGTGTAAAACTAAGATTTATTACGAAAAGACAAAGTAAAAGCTGACTTGCGGACTGCGGGTTCCATGCCACCTTATTTTCTTTCCTATAGTTCGGGAGCCTAAGCGCAAGCTAGTCTCACACTTGACCGGTGTGTTGTCTGCAACGATTCTAAATTAATCACACCAAATAAGAAAAAATATTTTTTTATTATGCGATATACTTAACTACAAATTTATTAATTTTATAAAAAAAAAAATGTACTTTGAATGCGTTATTTTAAAACGAGCTAGACTAGGTGCATTATACTATAACTTATTAAGGGTATTGTATAATCTAAAAAAAAATGAAAACTACAAAACTAAAACTAAAACCAATAAAAACCTAATTTAGGAATAATGAGCAAAGTTGCTTAAAAACAGGTATACAATAACTTTAAAGGATTTTTCCGTTTAATAACTTAATATAAAAGAGTTTACGTAGTAAATGGCGCAGGAATTTGCGTCTTACGAACAATATTTGCCTTAATGCAAATGACAATCGCTGAGGTCATAACGGGGCAGGCAGGCGACGATACACACGAAAAAACTCGAATTGACTTTGGTTACATTATTATTTTAACTTTCATGAGCCCCGCCGACCTTATTTATGAAACAAAAATTCCTTTCATGAAAAATACATATTACACTTTCCTTTACAAGTCACGAACAAAACTAGTCGAAAGAACAAAAACTTGATCGTAATATTATATTTTGGGGGCATGTAAGTATCCTTTGCGAAACGAAAGGATCCAGGCAATCTTCACTGAATCTTAATTAGAAGGAAAATGGGCGAAGTTGGTCTGACCGACCCCCATTTAATATCTTTGTAACACTCGGGAAACTCGCTTTAATACCAAATTGCTTACGTCAATCTGCGCGGCGCGTGATCGCATTCGAATACGACCTTTAAAAATGCATAATTCAGTGATTTTCTAACGATATCTATCTCTAACTACATTTGGTTTCTCCATTAACATATCAAGTCACATAGCTTAAGTGAAACAAGCTGATTAGCATATGCGTATTTTCTTGCCTATTGAGTTTTACACAAAGATAACAACTACGGTAAACAACATAATTAAAATTGGAAACGATCCATTACAATCGTACCTAACTATTGAAACTACTAGACACTAAAGAAGAAGACTGTTTTAAATGTTGCTGTTGTATGTAGAACTTTGCAAATACGATGTGCTTACGACGCTAAACTTTGTGGAAAATGTTACAGTCTATCATCATTAAGATCGCACTCACCTTCGCTCATAAAGTAAGGTATCCTAAATCTGCCCGACAGCACTCGGTCCCGTAACGACTGCAGGGTAGAGCCGTCGAAAGGCAGAGCACCGCACACTAGCACATACAGCACCACTCCCAAACTCTGGAACAAAGCTCATTAGTCAACCATTTGTGAAAGGATAAATCGGGACGCTCTACTAGTCACTAACATCAAAAGGTAACTCATTTACACACGTACGGTGAGGATTGATGAACCAAGATGAAACGCTAGACCTTTAGGCTAATTTAGACTGTTCTACATGGCGTCGTCGATATTTGTTATTCATAGAAAAGCATAAAAAACACATACGTAAAGCCAAATTAGAAATACGATTACGTCAACATTTTATGATGATTAATTTTAAATGAATCATGTTTTGAATGATATTTGTATAACCGCGCATAAAAAGTTAGGCTATTTTGAGTTTGTGTCGTGAAAGCAAAAATTTAATATCGTACCCATATGTCAATTTCGGGGCCGGTATATCGCTTGCCCTCGAAAACCTCGGGTGCGGCGTAGGGGGGCGACCCGCACCAGGTCGCCAGGAGCTCTCCAGTGGCGTAGTAGTTGCTGAACCCAAAGTCGGCGATTTTGATGTTCATATTGGCATCTAATAACAAGTTCTCCGCCTAGAAGTGAACAATTCTACGTAAGTATACAACTTAAAGTTATTAAAAAGCGATAGACGTAAACATCTCTTCAGAATGACCATACACAAAATACAGAATGCTGATCATTTTATGTAAAAAGAACAACTTCGTCTGATCCCGGTATCGATCTAGGGAAATCGGCACTTAAACCAGTCATTGAGCCGTCTCCGCCTAAATGGAAAAAGTTCCCTTGTTCACATGTCATCGACTTCAGAGTCGATGACTCTTGAACGGTAGAGCTCTATTTTCATGTTTATTGGATATAAATAGGATTAAGAAGTTTGGACCCGAATTGTTTCAGAAGCTGAAGGTACAAGAATTAATTCTTCCTTAAGTATTCTGTTTACAGTAAAAGGCTTTGTTTTGATGGGTATTATGCCTTCGACAGTAAAAATAAAGAGAAATATATTTTATTATTATTTTGTTTCTTTAACATTGTCATTACTATAAAACAAATTAAATATTTCGAGTAGATACTCATCTCAAATTAATATACTAACTTAAATTTAATAGTAATCCTAAGAAACTCAACATTGTAACTATATTAGATACGTTTTACTTATTTATATAAAGTACGCAAAGGTTTAATATCATGTTCGTCTCCATAAACTGGTGTAATATGTTTCCAAGTAATCGCACTTGAATTATCAAGGATTTGGCCAAATACCAAATGATAGAGCAATTGAAGGTTTACGAGGAGAGCTATATACTTTCTTCGAATAAGCGACGCAATACATTTATGAGAAAATTGCTAGTTTTTTTTACAATGATGTACAACACAATTTCAATTGAAGGTGATTCATTCATAAATATTTTAAATTAACACATAATGACTTACTGAAGTTACTTACTTACATAAGGTTGGTAAATATTTTGTATGCGAATTATCAACTATATTAAGACTATTGTTTAATAACGAATGCGATTGTGTATGTGACAATACAGCATTATCTAAGTAGGTTAATTGAGTTTACTTGTTGTGGTAAATTTTTCTTAAGCAAATCTTATTCTGTCGATATTCATAGCTTATACGATATGAATAAATGCCCTCACCCTAGTAGACTCATATATGTATCATATTTCACATTCAACCGTCCTAGAAATAAGGTTAATAGAGACATAATGTGGCCATTTATCCGACGATATTCCGGTAAATCGCGGTAAGGAAGCAAGCGACACGTCTTTATTTAGCAAATGTTCTGGTTTCCCTTGAGGTTGCAGGTGGCACAAGTTATGACATACCTTGAGGTCTCTGTGGACAATTCGCCTCTCGTGGCAGTACTCCACGGCAGACAAGATCTGCCAGAACTTCCGCCGGGCAGCTTGCTCCGCCATTCGCCCATACCTCGCGATGTAATCTGCACAAACACAATGCAGACATTAATTTAAAATTGAAACAGCTTAGAAAATAAAGTTAGATGATATTATGGTGATGCCGATCTGCATGTCATCTCTAAATGACACAATTGAGAAGATTAACTTGGCACTTAGCTGAAGCAGAAATTATAATTTCTTCTTAATAGGTTGACAGACAATTGTAACTTATAGTAAGTCCCTACCTAACTGACATTGTAAACTGGATTAAAAATATTGTTAATCTATTAGCTTATCTCTTAACTTCGACATCACAGTGGAAGTCAACCTTAAAGGGGAAATAATGTATTTCTCCAGGAGCTTTTTCGCCACATAACCACAAACTGAAATCCGGTTTTAGTCGTTTTGGCATTGAGGGATTACATGTTCTTCCATTACTTACACTTTTATTAGTACTTTCCGCTTACAATTTCAACGTTTAATAAAGGTTACGATGTGTTCGTAAAAACTTGATGAAGTTAGGTATTACCAAGTGTGGATATGGAATTACTGATGAAGGAAATACACATTTTTTGTCTATTTAGTAAGTACTACATGATGCATAAAACCCGTTTTCTGAATAAACACGCGGGGAAACCGAGTTTGCAATCATTTAAGAATTTAAATGCCACCGCAACCCTTTGTTAAAGATTGTGTAAATAACGAAAATTATTCACTTTATTTACATGGTTCCCTGAAGTCACGAATATCAAACAGCATAAAGCATATTTTAAAGAGCAAACATTGTAAGTTGTTTTCAGAAACGTTTTTTGTCTTATTTAAATCACTTCTGATTTAGTAGCGTATGAGTAAAAAATTTGCTGGAAAAGTTAAGACTTTTCCTTGTCCATAGAATCCAATAGATTTTAGCCATTCAACTACTAGTCTTAAATAAGTACCCACTATTAATTACACCGTCGATAGATGGACTTTGATTTTAAATCATTTTATATTAGTCTCGGCTAAATTTAGAATTCAATTCAGATCGTGAAGAGTGATTTCTCATATTTTTGCCAATCACTCCAATAATAACTTTTATAACCGTTGAATTTGCTTTGGGTGTGGTATCTTTTTCTTAATAATAATATTTACACTATACATTATTTCTTGTACTTATGCCAGGCTTAGTAAAGTTAATGATTATGTTTTGAGTTTAGTGATCTAAGGTTTTACTTTTAATTGCAAAACCTGTACGAAGTTTCTAAGGATAAAAGCTAAATGTTAAAACTACTACAATTTAATTTAAACTTATTATATTAATAATGCAATAATTTAATTTGTGGTAAGTCGTGTAAGAAAAATAGTTTCACTTCACCATAACATTATTTTTTTTGGCGTGATGATTCAGACGCTATACGATAAGTCGATAACATGCTTGCTCATGACGTCATGACATAATATTGGTATGCATATAACTATTCAATTAAAACCTAAAGATACTGTATTTGCACTACCCTAGTACATCTGAAAGGAGACAAAACGATACGGCTGGAAAAGTCTTGCATTTGATACGCGATCGCGAAATGATGATGATGACTCTAGAACATATCCATGAAAAGGTTGATGCTAAAAGTGAGATAATGTGCCGACATCGCAATAAATCGAGTAGGACGATGGGTGCACTGACGTAATAGCCCGTGATAAGATTTATTCGCCTGTCTAACTGCGAACGACGACTAAACTTACTTATTTCGTAAAAGCTTGTACCCCCACTCTACTATAGGGCTACTGCGCACAGTACATAGGGTTCCGGACTCTTCAATGGGGCCGTTTTTATAAACGACCCTAAACTAAGTATGTTTGCCTATTAAAATGTACCTAATTTATAGGTACACTCAATAGTTGGTTGGCTATTACGATCTCATTGATAATTTTCGTTTCGTTCCACAACAATATTATAATCAATAAAAAAAATATAACCCTTACTTTTTATACAATTTAGAAAAGTACCCAAAAATTTATGTTTGTATGACAACCAGACGGACAGACAAAACGAAATTATAAAGGTTCCACTTTTGCTATTGGCCTCCCTAATAAGGGTTCCTCTAAAAACAAATAAAGAAGTAATGTACGTGGAAATGTAAATATTTGAAGTAATATCATTTTTAATGTGTCTTAATAACTCGGTGTCTGCAAGCTATAGGTTAGGTACATTTTGCTTAACTATAATAGCGAGACGGCATGACATCACCTGCCTTTAAGCAGGTGGTGTGCAAACATGCTTCTCCCAATGCACCTGTTTTTGAATTTGACATTAACCGCTTTGGATTAAAACTTATTAGGAAAAGAGTGCCTTATAAGGAACACCCCTTGTATACAGCAATACTCAGAAACAAATAAAAATAAACAGGAACATTCAATTAGTGCTACTTTAAAGATGCATGCATCAGTTTAAAAACCAAGATCTTAATATGGACATACTTTTTTTTTACTAAGTTTTTTTCTATAAATAGTTTCAGTCGTACCTATATAACAGAAATTAACCGGAAGTATCTATTCAAAATCATATATTTTTAAGTAAGGCTTCATTGTCAGTTTCCTTTGTTAAATGTAAACCCTAATCTTTGTCTTGCCCTGTGCGTTAAAAATCTTTTATACCGAACATGAATTTTGGATGCGATGCGTGCGTTCACACGCAAAATCATCTCGGCTCGTGATAAGTTCAAACCGTTTATATTCATGGAAAGATCACTCGGCTTTTTGGGACGAATGTAGTCAGCTGTGCGCGAAATTGCTTTCCTCGCCCCCCTCGGCCTTCATAGCCCCCTAAGCCCCTGGCCAGTGACGTCACTGACGCCGTGCTTACGTCATGGACGGAGCGACCACGAACCCACGAGCGGCCTTAATCGATTTCGAGGTTACAATAATGCGCTCGTACAATGCTAAGGAGATTTATGAATGCAATGTAGCTACGTACGACATAAATATTGCGTCCGGAGAGAATTTCCGACAGAAACTCTAATAGGGAAAGACCGTTCTAAATAATTAGTGTGACGAATGGCTATATTAAGCGAATTAAGTAGGTATATATCATAACAATTACAGTTTAAAATATTACAAATGTAATCTAATGAATGATGACACAACATAATTGTTGTTTCAGTGTGAAAGAAATTTTGAATAAATCTTTAACTAAACGAAAGCGTTTGATTGATAAAATGCTAAAATTACAAAACCAAAAAGGTGTAATTTATAAACGGTATCGCAACATATATAACTTTTAAAATATCGGTCAGTGTAAGTGACACAAAATAATTAATTATTCTTTTTAACCGCCCAACCCTTAGGCTAAAAACCGCAACCGCAACGTTTCACGCTGGGACGTACAATAGACACAACAATTCTAATTTATTTTAAATATGCTAAAAAAATAGTATACCTTTATGTTTTTCAATATATTCTGTTTACTTCAGCGTAGCTTACATAGCGTTTACATGGACAAGACAGTGATCAATTGTTGTAAAACCGCCCAAAACCAGTTCTTCGATTTTAACTAATAAATGAAAACTCACCAAAAATTTCTCCTTTGCTCGCGTACTCTGATACTATGTAAATCATGTTTTTCGTCTCCATGACCTGTAAAGAAAATAAGTAAATTAAAATGTATGTCTTACTTACTCAGATGCGTTAGGTGCGTAATACTCAGTTAGTTTAAACCATAGTGAGTTAAAAACAGGTTAAATGTTAAGTATGTTTGGATGATTGTTACTCAACGTCTGACCGGAATTCGCTGAAATTAGGCACACAGCTGTTGATCTAGCTTAATACCTAATTATTGCGTTCCCTTAAGATGTTTATTAAATCCTCTTTGTATTAATTCTGAAACTTACGCAGACTAAGTCGTGGTCCTAAGCTAGTTTTATACAAATTACTTTACCGTCAGTGTGAAGTGTGAACTGAGAGTCATCCGAGTTCACACCGACGATGAAGTAAGCGCTATTGCTAAATAGATAAATAGATACTCTGTTGTTTGTGTTCATCTAATTTTGTATGGCAATGACCTGTTGCCCCAAATCGGCACAAATTACAACGTTTAATTATGTCTGCATCATACAACAATGTACAATCACACTTATTAAATCAGTGTACGTCCTTGTATATGAACCTTCATTCTTGTATAAGTACGTACACTGAACATCTTAGGCCCAATTGCACAACCTTTTTAAACCGAGATTTAACTTATACGTGGAATAAAACATCGTTTTACTTTTGTTATCATAAAATTAAGCGATAGAAATAGGTACAGAGATATTTTGAAACAAATTTAGGCTAAGACCTTACGCAAGGGCCTTTAAATATTTTATTACTACTTATGTATAGTAAAATTCAGTTAAGAAATTAACTGAAAAACGTGTACAAATCGAATTTCAGCGACTATGAACTTGAACTTGAATTGAATGTATTAAAGATATTAGTCTGGCTTCCTGACGTCACTTTTCTATTCGCTCAGTTTTATGTAGTTTGTTTTTTTTTTGGTTGTTAAATTTGGCAGATTAAACATTTTAGGTAAAATAATTGTTAAAAATAACAATCGCAAATTCACTACATTAATTAAAATCGCCAGTGTGTGTTCTGGTTTGAAAAGGTTAAGGGGGATCGTAATTTGCATCCAATTGAATCAGCAATGAGCACTTCCATATTTCACGGTTCACGAATGATTTCTGCCAATAAATTAGCATTTTCAGCTTTAAATGGCGTTACGTCTGACCGACCTTATCGTGGAAATTATTATCCTTGAAATTTTACATTAATATTACATGAGCGTGTCTACTCTAAACTAGTTAAAAGTACCTACTAATATATTATGAATAATCGCTTTATATATCTAGTTTCCGTAATCTATCTATACCTATACAGGGTGGTCCAGGCCAGATGGATATGTTTTTTTTTTACATTTGCTATAGTCTTTAAGTGAAAGAATTAATAATTTTTTTTTTGGAAATTAACGTTATTTATTTTTCTTCCTAGTTAGATTTTTCAAAAAAAAATAACTTTTTTTCTGGTTCGTTAACAGGAGCCTTTTTTTGGCAATTGAAAGAGCATAAGTTGCTACAGTTTAAAAAAAAACATGAGTGCTTTGAACCGCTTTTTTAATTTTTAATTCAAGTTTACGAAAAATCTGTCGATTTCAAGGAAAATAATTATTCTTGCATTGATATGAAATTAAATGCACTTCAAATTTGCAGATCAGTCTGATTTTTTTTTCTGAGAGAGTGCAATGTCTAAGTTAGCACTTAAAATAAAAAAATAATAGAATGTTTCATTTTAAAAGTAAATTAAAAAAATATAAAAAAATTAAAAGTTGTGATATTTCTAAAATTTAAAAAAAAACTTGTAAGCGGCTGACAAGCGATTTTTTTCCTGGCGGGTACAAATAGCTAAGCCGACTACCTAAAAAAAATGTATATCCATCTGGCCTGGACCACCTTGTATATAAAAATGAATCTCTATTTCCCTTGCGATGACAATTATGCGTGAACAGATGGAAAAATTTCGCTAATTATTTTTTTGTTGTGTTAATTATTGTCAGGAGAGGGTTCATGAAAGAACAAAATAAGAAAGTTGTGCAGAAAATCCTTTCAGAATAAACTAAAAACCACGCGAACTAATTCGCGGGCAACAGCTAGTTCTAAATAAAAATGAACATACAAATTACTTGAGCTAGTATTTTCTTCTTCTGTGTTGGTGTATAGATATAGAGCTAAGGAGTGGCCACTCTAGTAGAGCTTTTAGCTGTAATTGAATGGATTAACAAGAATGGAGCTGGAAGGCTAAGATAATGAATGAATTGACTTTGATTTACTGACTCTTTTGTGTCGTGTGCACTAAGACACACTTTTAAAAACAAACGAATGCTCTAAAATATTGTAATTTTTAATTCAACGTTAAAAAAACTACGTAATTATCGTTGTTCGATATAACTCAATTCCTGTATAGTGTATACGTTCTAAAATAACCTTCTAGGTACTAAATTGTAAAACTACCTGTTATGGTTGCAATTATCCGTCTAAGTTATCGTCTTCCGGAAATTACGGGGACGCCAACGTTGCGATATAGTATTTTATTAGTTACCTAAATGTAAATAAAGGTAAATAACATTTTTATTGCTAATTAATGTAGGTAAACATGGTCATTGCAATCTGGCCTTACATCCGGCTACATAGGTACCTAAAATTTTTCGCAATTTATGTACCGATTTTAAATTCCACTTGCTCGGCAACCTGCAAATTCAGTTAACAGGGGTGGTAGCGATGGGCCAAAATGGTCCAATTCCAACGGAGGTCTGATGGCAATCGCTTCAATAGGGATGACAACTACCTTTTTTCTTCATTCTGTTATCCTACAAAATTT
Organism: Anania hortulata; assembly: GCA_963576865.1. Lineage (NCBI taxonomy): Eukaryota > Metazoa > Arthropoda > Insecta > Lepidoptera > Crambidae > Anania > Anania hortulata. The sequence continues at coordinate 10,367,746 of OY756400.1, forward strand.
AATTGTTGTGGCAATTGATGACAACCTAGAAGAAATAGATTACATGAATTTTAGTAGGTTTATCTATTCGTTCATCATTCACAATAAAATAAAACTGAGTATAGTGTATTCCTAAAGTAAGTTAGAAAAACGAAAACGAAGTTATCAAAAAGTAAATTCAAGAAGTAAAGTTATTCCTGTTATAGTTAAACTGGATTATGTGTATGGTCAAATCGGGCCTTAATCAAATAATTATAGAGATATATTGATAATGTCGCACGTCACGGCTAGGTAGGTACAATTTAAACTTAGACGTCACAAGCCCCGACTCCCGAATTTTGACGCGATTTATCTTTATATTTTTTTAATTATTGACAGAAAAAATAAGTGTCCATTACTTTTTTATAATCTAACTGACAGACTAAATAGAATTTTATTTTCTTTACCCTGTCGTCATCCCTATTGTAATAACTAGACTTGCCGCATCAAGATGTGAACCAAACGTAAACGCTTGGACGCCATTCCTTGGACTAGCCAACCTTTGGCATTGTCCCGTTCCTGTCGGGGTCGACTATCCAACGGGATAAAAACCAAGGATGAATTTAAATATTTAGTATTTGTGTAAACCTATACATTATCCGTTTGATCGACAAAATATTATTTTGACCACCTCCGTAGCCGAGAGGCGAGCATGGCGTCTTGGTGTCGCTATCTCTGATTCGAGTCCCAGTCAAATGTAATAAAAAAACTTTTCTATATTGTCTCGGGTCTGGGCCTGGGTGTTGTGGAGGTATGTGATATTGTCCAATATTTATTATTATTATTTATTTTATTTTTGTAACTATCCACTACCCGTTTCATTGACAGAATATTATTGTTGCCTTTTATGACTTGCTTAAAACTATATCAGTAAAAAAAAAACTTACATTTACTTATCACCGCATAATTAAAAGGCGATGACACTATTAACATACCAAAAAATAATAATTTGAATTAACCTAACCTAACACAACCTAACCTAACCTAAAGCTACAAATTAGGTAAATTAAGTACTTAGGTATATTATTATCAGCACATGTAACCAAAGCGACCTATTTATATTACACTGTACAGTTATTTAGTTGCTATTGTTATTACTCATCGTAAATGATAGCGTTCTTCCCTGTTATTTAATTAAACGCATTGTATTGAAGAGAATTTTCAAATTTAAAACGAACAAAAGACGGCTGTGAATATTCAAATACTTAACTGAGAACAGTTTGAAAGTTTTAAAACTTGATCATATTGCTATTACTTTGATGGACAGAGCCGCGCAATACATTTCTAATAAAAACTTTTGTAAATCCAGAGTAGCTCAGAGCGATTTGAGTTTCAAAAGTATTTAAGCAAGTATTACGTAGTGATGCTGTATGTTTAGTAGGTATATCGATAGCGTAAATATAGTTTTAATGGCGAAAATCAATGGAAAGTGTTCTTGCTTATCGATTATAATAATTATTGTGTACTATCAAAAGTGTGACCATCGATGTAGGAGTCATTATAAGTACTGACTATTTTATAATTCCTAGTAAAACTGTTGTGTAGTGAATTTGTTTGTGGTCCAAATTTATAAATAAAATAAAATAAAATTTATACTCTAATACGTACATAGCGGTTTAATGGGGCTCAATTATTTAATAATTACTTGAGGGATTTAAAAATTATGTTAGTAAGCTATTTATGTACTCATAAGTACATAATGAATTTGGGTCACTTAATTTACTTTAACTTTTTGAGTTAATTAAAAATAGAACAAATAAAACAAAACTTTAAATAAACTAACATGACCTAAAGCTAAAAACTACCTAAGTACTTTAGTTTACTTTAGTGTCCGCTTTTATTTTTGAGTACTCAGGTTAATTAGTTAGTTTAGTGAGGCCTGGAGGCGAGGATACCGGTCCTCGCTGAATGGCTAAACGAACCAGCTTTTTTATTTTCCGAAATAGAAATCAATTTTGGTGCTATTTGCCAAAAAGTAATTTAGAATTCGGTCCCCACGGCCCAAACGTAGTCACTTGTAAAATACTCGTATTTGCGCCGCTTGGCATTTTCCGCTGACTCTGCTGCAGCCCCTGCTTTTACAGCTTATTCCCTGAGTTAAGAAGAGGCTAAAGTATCAACACAAGTTGCGTAAGACCAGGTCTCTCAGGACCACCAGGTTCCAGCGTGGAAGGAACGTTGATGCTGGCAAGAGCTCTTCTGATAGCGTCCTTGAGCGACACGTGTCGAGCGAGACGTCCAGCGCTTTGCTGACAACAGAGACCGTGACATTTATCCTATTATATATTCTGTGCCGTGACGACCGAATCTGTCTACCTGCTTGCCACAGGGCCACGATTTCATTTTTGGGATAGGGATTGCCGTCGAGGAGTGTGCCGTGCCGAGGTTTTTTGACGGGAGTGCATGAAGCCAGTGGCATACATTACCTACCTGTATCCGAAAAACCAAAAAAGCTAGCTCGATTCACAAAAATGTTATTAGAAAAATAGTCTAATAATTTCATCCTGATCTGGGCCATTCTCCTGTCACGTAAAAATACCTGAATTTAATTTACCGCTATACCATTCGTAGATTCTAAATCATGAATGTTTTTGTAAGTGACCCGAATTCATTGATGGGTTTGAAAACGTAGACGTATGACGAACATGTTGTCTGTCGCACATTTTCTACGTAGCTGTACGTAGAAAATGCCCGACGACGGTTATCGGAAAATGAGTAACTAATGTATTTTATCGTGGATTTCACGCACAAGGTAATAATAAGTAAGGAAACTGTATATTGTTTTTGTTTATCGTTTTTTTTTTTCAACACATTGACCTCATCACTACGTAGAGTTTTTTTTTGTGCAACGAGTGTATTATGCCCCAGTATTTGCACCGTTTTGCTCGCGGGAGCAGGATGTTTATGTCGATACCGAACCGACTTAAACTCAATGGTGTCAGACTCTTCGCTTAGAGCTGACTGCGTCAAAATTCGTGTGCGATACTCATGATGACGCTAACGAAGACGAGGCGAGTTAGTATAAGCAGCGGCAGGTGGTGCATTGGGAAAGTTTACCACCTTCCTACTTACTAATATCTAATATCTTTTTTATCGTCAGAAAAATGCGTTACGCATACCACACCAGGGGTTATGTAGGACTCCGGATCTCAGAGTGAGGGCTGTATACCTACTAATACTATAGTATTACCTGACAGTGACCCTCCGGAGATATGTGATTGGGACTACGGATTTCGCCAAATGCCTATTGTCATAGGCATACTCGATAGTTATAGCTCAGCTGTGGCTCGCCTGTAAGCGCCACCCGGCTTAGCAGCGTGCTAGAACACGAGCTACGCCGTCGCACCTTGATACTCCCTAGCGAATGTCGTCCCAGCACTCCCAACCAAGTAGCCAACGCTTGTCGCCGCGCATCTATCGCGCACAAACTTAAAGAGCTACAGTTGACGATCATAATCATACCACAGCAAGGCTAGCCTCTATAACGTAGCTTCTGTTGCGGAACACACTCCTAACACACAGAAACGAGAAGGATACTAAGATACAGCCAAGCGGGCATTTTTAAGCTCTTTTTATGGGGTTTTACAAAATCGCTGTCACTATGTAGCGCGCTTGTGCATCGTAAAATTAGGATTAAGGTAGTTTTCATAACGTTTTTGCTTTTTTGAGTTTAATTACAGGATTACATCTTATCTTATATATATAAAAGAAAGTCAGGTTAGTTACACCATTTATAAGTCAAGAACGGCTGAACCGATTTTTATGATCTTTGGTTTATTGGATTTGTCTCCGTTCCGAATAGCAGAATACCTAATAAAAAATCTGAAAAGTAAAAAAAAGAGGCGGTACGAAATTCGCCGGGACAGCTAGTTTTCAATAAAATGTTGTATTTTAAAGAAATAAAGATCATAGGTTTTCTGACACAAGCTTTTGATACCTAATTTAAAACAAAAATCTGTAGTAAACTAGCGCCATTATACAGAAAAATATTTTTTTGAGTTATTATGACAAAAAAAAAATTTGGTATGTGTGATATTTTGACATATTTTAATCAGCAATAATAGTTAATTTAAATGAAAGATTTATTTGTTTGAAATTGACAGGGCAAACACTTCATAAATCGAGGTGGCTGGACTAATAATTTTCTAAATGAATTTGTAATTTTTTTTTGCAAATGTGTAACATTTATTAATACGTTTATAGAAACAAAAGATTCGGCTATATTTTGCATAAATTTAACCGTCTTAAATTTTTCCTAAGGTCGCAAATTAGGTCGCTGATAATACTTATGAGTTTTCGAGGTTAGATCAAGTGTATATAAGTTTCGAAGTTTTTAGTTCATTCTTATTTTGGGTACAGAAGTCAAAAGATTTGCAAGTAACGTTATTATGAACCTGAATTAAATAAAATCAAACAGCTTAGACCACGAAAAGTTGTTTGGCTTTTGTTGATGTATATTTTTCCCACGGTGAAGAAAGAATTATATAACTATTATTATTGTATTGTATGACATCGACATATAGAATGAGGATTGCCACGAGTTTTGAATGAACTGAAACCGAGATAAAAAAATGATCAAATAGAATGTTCCTATTTGTTTTAAACACGCCCGTGAACCATTCACGGCCGCAGTAAAAATGTAAACTGCCACTAAAAATATCCGCAAAATGTGTGTGAGTCACGAGTGGTAGTCCGTTCCGGCGGCACCGAACACTCGTTCGAGGAAGCGAACCAAGTTCGACAACTAATTTGGTCAATTAATATTTATTAATATACCTGATAAACACACGTTAAAAAAAACAAGCTATTTAAGGATACATTTCAGAAAATCCTCGCTACATACAGGCTGTGTGAAATGTATGATGAAAATAAATGTTTGTTAGTTTGTCATGTGTTCCTAAACCATTCATTCGATTGGGAAAAATCTTTGGTGAGTTGTTGTGCATGCACCATACACCGGGTAAGTTACTGAATTGCATTGAAGACACCGCAAAAGTGTTCGAGGGCAACAGCTAGTACCCATACGTATTTAATAACTTAATATGCTATACTTGCTTTATCAAGTGTTATGAGACATCCTATTAACTCTATCGATCTCTGGCACTGACGCTAGGACAACTGAGAGACACAGCCGTTTATTTTTTATTGTAGAGCACCTGCGTGCTTCTCTAAGATACTTTAGAATCAGTAGGGAAATCGTGTGAAATTGTCTATTTGGTTTTTAGAACTGACAGTATTACAATACATGATAAAAAAACAGCTCCTTACCTGCTAAGCAAAATCATTTACGGTTAGACCAACGAAACAAATAGCGATTCGGTAATTAAGTAGCTACAAACAACGGATATGGTTATATTGTTCTATGCAATCGGAAATCCCTTATTGCGAACGACGAGGACACAACGAACCTCTTTATAAACCCGAATGAACAAAAACAATAGAATACTTATTTTAAAAATACATTGGAGCAATGATTATGTTTTGTTTTGACTAGGTATTGACGGCAAATTTTGAATCGTTTTATAAACGCTTCTTTTAATACGATGCCACTCGATTGTCATTCTTTTTGCAACTTTTTAAAGTTTTCAATCACTCTATGACGTTCTACGCTTAGTCAGAGCTTACTTTCTTTCTTACAGTAGCAGTTCACTCAAGATAACAGAATGTTTGTACACAATGTCTACCCCCATTGAGCTTATAATAGTAACCCATTCATACATCGGCACGTGTTACGAAACGTTATGCAAGAGTCATTGTTCAGACGGAATTGTTGTGACCTATATAAGACTGCTTACCATGTAGAGTACATAACATGCCGATGCATTGGTTCACTAGTGGAAGATTTCCGTCAAATATAACTTTAGTTAGTCTCTTTTGGTACTCACATCCTAATATTAGACATTCCTAAGTGCAAGCAAGTTGGATGTTATAAAATGAATAAATAATAGCCATACAACATAATAATATCTATTGTCATGGTCTCGAAATAAGGAAATAACATAATTTTATTACGAGCGAGGTATCAAAAATTAATTTTGAGAGGCGTCTCCCAGCACTCCCAGACCAGAGCCAATTTTTCTTAATGATCCGAACTGGGGACCATTTACGTTTAAGGCGACTTGCCACGATAATAGACCAACCGGGTCGCAAATCTTGATAGATACGCACCTCGGTACCTATAAGTAATTTTCCGTAGGTATGTCTATAATAATACCTAAGTACCTAACATCCCTTTCATTCATACAGTTATCTTAAAACGATTTTTAATTAAAAGTATTTTAATTGTAAAATAATATAGATCAAATACTGCGTGGAATGAGAGTTATTTAACTATGTCACTTTAATTATGTCTAAATCGACCTAATAATTACCCAATCTTTACCAGTATTTAACTGTAACCTTAATGTTATTCGTATTCGCATTGCGGACATTGCAATCTTCATTCTCTGGCCGTCAATGAGAACACTTTCGATAAGCACCTTCGTTTCCCCAGAGATTTCCCCCGGAAAATACACACAGATACCGAGTTTAAAAACATTCGTATGGAATCAAAGGTTACAATGATTATTGTGTTGTCACGTGATCTCCACGTAAGTGAGGTAGTGTCGCGGCAGTGAGACTAACCGACTGCATATTATTGTTAGCTCGTCACTCGTCAGACCACACAGTTTTGATGCTTAATAATAAGATGAGTAAATTAACTGTACTACCACATTGCGATATGCGTCCGCATAAACCGAAATATCCGATAAATAAACGAGTTATCGGTCCCGATAACTCGTTTATTTATCGGAAGTCAGTCGCCAGTCACACTTTCCTTTAACATGTAAGCCGTTTTATTGATCACTAAATCAAAATACCGCCTACATTGTTGTGAATGAAAGTGAAACCATAGGAGTACGGACTCCTTTGTAGTGAACGACTCTACATTTATATGTATTTTATGGTTCGAATCCCTCATATGAATTTATCCAGTAAACGAATCGTACTGAATCAAAATAAATTGCCCACATACATGCTTTAGTTTTGCAATGAAACCTATGTTCAAATTGCATAACAGTGCAAAACTGCCTCTTTAATTATTTATACATTGTAGGAACACGTTATACGTGTAATAATAAGTGTTGATTACGAGATCCATAACTCGAACCACTCCAAATGCATGTTAAGTGGTGCACATTTTTGTAAACCAAACTAGTTTTTGTGCACTATTAGATGACACGCAAATGTCGAAGTTATAATAAATTGTATATAAAAATCATAACATGAGGTTGAGGACATTGTGTGCGACATACCTACATCACAATAAGTTGTTATAAGTAGGTATGTTTTACGTAAAACGTTTTCATGTGCGACTGTATGACGTCAAAGCTTTAAATCTTTAAGAAATGGCTAGACGAAGTAGGTAGAGCTACAGATATACCTACTGTTTACACGTTGTGTTTATTGTTTTGTCAATAATACATTTTCTTACGTAAAAACATAGAATATATTATGTATAAGTCAGTTAATTACTATATGGTGGGTCACTAAGTTGAAGAGCTGGTAACTAACATTTTAAGTACTTGACATCTGGCGTTATGAAGAAATTACGAATTATAAAAACAAATTAAACTTTTAATAATTGCAAATATTTCGTAGTTAAACCTCCACATACTTTGCATTATAAACTATTTGAATTCCACTTTAACAGGCAGATAATAATCTTAATTAATTAGTTAGTACCTATCTACTTTAGTGGTTCAGTATTTATAAATATTTAAAATTTAAAATGTACGCTAACTTATCGATCAATGTAAGATATAAACTCTTGTTTGCTATGCCCTTGCGGCGTGACATGTACACCTTTATTTATCTTACATTGTAGGTAGGTTTTAATTGAAATTACAAGAAATCCAATTCCCTTAATTTAACATTAGTCGCAAACCAGTGTCGATCAGTAACATTACTGTCAAACAAGAATCACTTCAGCCATAGGACGTCCACTGCTGAACACAGACCTCCCCTAATGACTATCAGCGGGGGCGATTGCCGATACTCGCCACGCTTGGCAGGCGAGTTGGCAAGCGTAGTTTTTTATAACATTGCGCACGCAGACGCTGCTGCCCGCCTCGTGCTACAGAAATTAGTCGCCTCTTACGACACGCCTCCTGTTGGCGGTGGGGAAGTGTATTCTTTACGCCCATTCCCACACGGCACACACACACACACGGAAAATGAAACAAAAAAAAACTCACTGGCTTCTTCCATTTTCAGTCGCATTATCATTAATTTTTAAGTGTACGAGAATATTGTTTTACTGAGACCGGATCGAAACTGGATTGCGACTACTGTTAAATTAGTGTTAGTAGGCCTCTAGTTAGTTAGATTGACTACGCATCTTTGTCCGTAGACTTCGTAGTCAACCAACCCCGTGGTAGTCAACAAATTCGTAACGGTATAACCTCGTAGTCGGGCGAGTTACGGGCTTTTCGGAGCAAGTCGAGTATCGACCGTGTCTCGATTGTAACAGTTTAATGTCACACATGACGTACGATTACCTATTCTGTGACATCAAGTGCCACTCACTGCCGGTGCTAATTTGTACAATTTGCTGTACTGTTAACGGACGGTAGTTTCTCTTTTTGACTGACTGACTTCTTGAAATGGTCGCACATGCATTAAATTGCCACTTAAGGTCAACCACCTACGACTAGACATACGTGACTAGAAACCAATTTGCTCGTATAACTGTATGAACCTTATACACCCGGTACTGTACTTTCATCATCAAAACTACTTTCTAAGCTTCACTGACAATAAAAAACTATTGCTATTCTTAAATATAAACTCATAATTATTCACTGACGAAATCTTATATGTATATAAAAATCTCTTGTCACGGCGTTTGTAGTCGCCGCAATGGCTGGACCGATTTTTATGAAATTTCGTATGTATATTTGGTAGGTATGAGAATAGGCTGTAAAGTATATTTTGTACCGTTAGGTGAATAGGGTGTCCCAGTCCAGTTTTTTTTATAAATTAAGAACACGCGAACGAAGTCGCGGGCAACAGCTAGTGAAACTATTTATATCTATATCAAATATTTATAAAGTAATAAGTCAGGTTTATTTTCAATACCAAAATCAATATTGCACATAAATTCATATCGCACCCATATGAGGTAATATGTTACTTATTTGGTCTTTTTGCATAGCGATAGCATGAGCATGATTTATAATAGAATATTATACAAAATAATGTCAATACACACACAGCTTCCCAATCTTATATCACCTGTGATCACATAAGCCTTCGCTTTTATTAATAAATAGACTGGGATTTTCCTAAACTGTCCATTTCTTTTTGGAGTACGTATTCATTTTTTGTTCGCGTTTTCTAACTTGGCGTGTTCTATTCGTACTACGTAGATAGCATTAACAAATAAACTGACTTCCTCAAGTTTCAAACTTCAAAACTTTCAGAAGCCTTCCACGTTGGAACAACTTTGTGATGCCCTTTGAGGATCTATCTAATTATGTACATTGCTAAGAAACCAAATCACGCTCTTGTCATTTGATATCCAATAACAACTAAATGAATGTCGACACACGACTATGACAACGATTGGAAGAAATGAATTAATATTTATTGGCAGAAAAGCATTGTGCCTTTTCAATATATAGACAGTCTTTGTTTGCCTATCCAATCATGCTGTGAGGACAGAAAATATATAGACTTTCGTGGTAGCAAAATTACGTCTATAATAGAACTTTACTCCAGGACTACTTTGATATTGGAAATGTTATGAAAAAGTTAATCATATGACACATAAAAGTATGCACAATTTAAAAGAATTTGTTCTATATAAGTAGTAGAGACTCACCTGATAAAGCTTAATAATATGAGGATGATCCAGCCGCTTCATGATGTCCACTTCTCGGTACACCTTCTGAAGATTGCTGGCGTCTAATTGCGATTTATCTATTATCTTAATTGCTACCTGCAACAAAAAAATCAAGAATTTATAATTTTACTTCTAATAGGAACAGAATAGGCAGGTTTTAGGTAATTAGGGCTCTTTTGGTTTGATAAAGCCCATTTATTGTAAATGATTAAACTCTTACGAGGTCTTCTTGAAGTTATTATAAAGAGAGTATGTTATATATAGAGTATGTATTGTTATTCAAATTAGGATGTGAGAAAATCTTTTAATATAACAGTAGTAGTATTCTTCTCACTACAAACAAAAGTGGGAACTTGGGAAGACATATAATATTTTGAGTGTGAAGAAAACCGCTGTGCCCCTAATTTCGAAGTTTTATGGATAAGCATACCGTAACTGTATAGTGCGACTTACGTGTTGTTCTAACGTTTAATTTTATGTGTCAACAAGTTTCAATGGCAAGTACATTTTTTATGTTCATAACGGAACAATACCGTTAGTTTCCAGACAGACAAAAAGGGTATGACGTCAAGCGAGCGTCATTTCTGAACGATTGAGCCAATTGACGTGATTGGCGCGGCCGCTAGGCCACAGTGCACTTTCGCAAAAGTAGTACTTAGATAAAACAAAAATTACCGTTTAAGAAACCTACGTACAGCTACATAACAGTCCGTCGTAACATCAAGTTTCTCAGTTTTATCAAATTATACTTTTTACAATAAAGCTCCTAAAAAATGAATTACTTAGTTATCTCTTCAACCGACTCCTAGTTAGCTTACTTGGTTTTAAGCTTGGTTTTAAGGTTAGTGGTTCATAGATAACCTTTTTTAAACAAAAAATCATTTGTTTTGTTGTTAGCAAAGACCACAAGATTCGAGACTAATAAATTATGTCAATCTAAAAATAAACTGGCTTTTGAAATCGTTTCAACTGGCAGCTCTCACGGACCACCTATGTGGTTTGTTCACCATCAATTGAGAAACAATGTTGGATTCTATGTGACTACAGTCAAAGAAAATTAATAAAGGTAGAATGCTAACTCCATAGTACAAAGTGAACTCGTTTAAAACTTATTATCTTCGCCGGTACCTCCTAGTTCTACTTAATATATTAGATGGGGTTACTGTGCACGCTGAAATGTGGCTTACCTCGTGCCATCTAGCAAACACTTGATGCAACTCTATCATCAAACAACACTCAGTATACTACGTGTCACGAGATGGCGTTAAACAGCATTGATACTGATTTTTATAAAGTGACGTCTAAATTATTTGCGTCACAAAGTACCAACGTACAGATAAATTCATCGCATTAGCTTAAGCACGTATGGCCTAACGGCATGATACCCTAACTTATTCTCGTGGTTGCTCTAATACGAGAAAGTTTTGTTGTTGAATTTTGTCTTTTTTGTGTTTTTGCATTTACATGTACTTATCATCTACATAAAAAAACGACTGCCATAAGTGGGACTCGATGTTTTTCAAGTGCAAATCTCAACCGATAGTTTAAATATTTGCCTTCATTACCATTCATAAGACGAAAATAATTTTCACACACTACTACACCGCATTGCTGCCACGCGCCCTTCGTTCTTTCATGTTATGGGTTCAAAGCGGCGCGGCAACAGACATAACACCTAGCGCTAGTAAAGTATTTTGAAATTTCAGCTCTATGAAAAGGTTATAGGGTTGAGTATTGTTTAACTTGCGATACTACTCGCATGGTACCTATACGGTTTGGCAACGTCGCATTTTAGTTATTACGAAGCGCAAACTTGGATTCGCGACTTGCTTGCGACATAAATTATTAAACTGGGATTGGTGTAAAATATGAACTGGCGATCGCCCGTAGCTTTGCCTGCGTTCTATTCGGATTAACACAAAATAAAAAGTAGGTAGCTCCTGACAACATGTGTGCAAATCTTATAGCGATCAGGTAGTTCGTTTAGGCCAGATAGCGTAACAAAACAAACTTACTTTCGCATAATAATATGTTTTTACTGAATTAAGGAAGCACTTACTTAATGATATTTTAATTTTCACGATGTACGTAGCCGAGAGGCGAGCACGCAAAACTTAGCGTCGTCATCTCTGAGGGCTCAGGTTCGATTCCCGGTCGGGTCAATGTATTGTCTTGGATTTAGGTAGGCTGATAGGATAGGTTAAGTCGTCGTTGTTAAGTTAGATCTTTATTGTGTATGGAAAACAAGGTTAAGTATAAAATTATCTTAAAATAATTACAATAATTTATCAATTGTTTCTGATTTCAAACACAAGTACTTACTTTAGCCACTTATATTTGGTTGGACCAGAGCAATGTATGTTGGAAAGTAGTGGCCCAAAACCAATCATAAATTAAAGAACAGTCCAGTATCAAGCAAAGGTCGGCGGTTTGGCAATCTTCAAAATCCTGAGGCGAGCACAAATAATCGGGTTTGCAGAGAATTTCAAGAGTCCTTTGGGCAGATCACAATCACAAACTATAAAAATAAATCTCAGAAGCACACGTTAGTCGCAAGCGTAAACAAACAACGAATATGAACGAACAAACGAATTAACGAATGTGTGTGGTAGTGTGACATATAAGACATGTGAAATGAAGCTTATCTCAATATCAACAAGGTGTATAATCGCGCCAGACGCATGTTAGTACGAGAACGCGGTTCGCATAGTACCTTTGTCGAACTGGCAACGTCGCATGATCACATTTGCATTCGACCTCTTATTTTCTATAATATTAAGTTTAAAATCGCGCAGCACTCAAGTCGAATCCAACTAGCTGCACTGATCTCGAGCGCTGGGCGAAAAATGCGCAGAATACCATTCCGATTACGTGATTGGCTAGTCGCGCGCCGCGCCCGCACCGCCGCCGCCGGGATTGGTTGCTTGCTCCGCGCGCACGCGTCTCTGATACGATGATCGTCTCGTAACATGCATAAAGTCTAAATCGTCTCCATGCCGGGTTGTATTCGCAACTTTGTTGTATTTTGTGTTTTGAGTTGCAACCTTCCCCAACTTTGCACGGGTTACATGGGTAATACCTAATACATGGTTATAAATTATTTCTAATACAAACCTTTCTCATACATAAGTTTAAATAATTGTGCAACTTAATTGTTAGTGCCTACCAAAGAAAATTAATATGAAGATATCTTTGGTGCCTACCTATAAAAAACATCTTTGTTTTCGTAGCCGAGATGCGAGCATGCCGGACTTGGTGTCGCTGTCTCTGAAGTCAAGGGTTCGATTCCCGGTCAGTCAATGTAGAAAAATAACTTTTCTGTATTATCTCGGGACTGGGTGTTTGCTGTGTTGTACCGTCGTTGTTTCTGATTTCTGTAACACAAGGCTTTGGCTACTTACCATATGATCAGAGCAATGTATGTGATATGTTGATTTCCAATATTTTTTTAAATAAAAAAAAAAGATAATTGGATACTCTTTAAATAAGTAGATAAAAGAAACAAAGGTAACAGAAAAAGCACATTAAGATTAGCTCAATTCAGGGGGTCTTATCGCTTAATTTATTCTAATAGTAGGTATCAGTTGAGTTCGTAAGCTAGCTAATTACATTTATCAAATTATCAATTAGCAAAAAATAAATAATCATGACTTTATATGGGAATCATTGAATCTAGGTTTTTGATTTCTTAAAACTAACTGAAAATGTAATTCTCAAAACTAACTGAAAATGTAAAAAAAATTTTTCGAAAGAGAATCGAACTCGGGACCACAAGTGCATGAGGTATAACATTGAGTTCACTGCTTCTATTTAAAATAACAAGTTTGCGCCATCTAGCGTATTTTAGTATAACTGTATGCAATGCAAACTTGTGCTTATACGTGCTATCTATCAGTATGTTCAAACCATCAAAAAATAAATTAAGATGAAATCGAATTTGCTTATTTTAATTTAAATAAATAAAGGAAATGCAGTTTTCATCTTAAAAATTAATAACAATGACAAACCAAAACCGACAAATGCGATATTTCGCCTCTTTCAATATATTTTTTACATATAAGCAAAATGCGAAACAGGTAACACCATCTGTCGTAATTTATGGAAATGAGAAAAAGTTTGTATGGAGTTGTCAATCTACCAATATAAAGAAATCTTTGCTACAGTGGAGTTCTAGTGGTGGAAACGAGAGGGAAGTTATTCAGTCGAACTACGTTCTTAATATTAATAGTGTTAATTATCAACCACGAGAATATATCAAACATGACCATGATATAGGTACGATGTTGTTTTGCGGCACTTACAACAATAATGCATCTATTGCGTTTGAATGGAGCTGACATACTGTTTTTTCTAATGGACTATGGCGCACATTCCTCATGATAGAAGTGGGAAAGAAAACCAGTCGAATAGATCGGGGAAATGCTGAGTACCTCCCCACTAGTGGAACGTGACCGGAGAGAACACGTGAGGTGTGCGTAAGTAAGGACTGACAACGACCTTCGTCAGCTCGGAAGATAGGCTATTAATAAAACCTGTATCGGATATTGGGTCATCAAGAACCGACCCTAAACTTTCCAACGAATTCTTGAAGAACATTATTTTGCTTAGCTTATTGTATATTAAAACCCTTAAGTAAGTTAAACACTATATTATATCTATGCAAGTTTTAGGATAAGAAATCAGACTCTTTGTCTAAATATCTATCTAAATCCTTGAATTTGCTTTATCTTAGTTATCTTTTTGACAAAATAGTTATTAAACATACGAGTTTGTAACAATCGAGTAGGTACTAACAGACACACACGCCAACATTATGTCGTCAAACCACAAAAGCGATTTAAAAATCATATAAAATTATATGAATTTTATATGAGGCTGTAAACACGGAGTAAATAATATTATTGTTTTCACATTCAACATTGATTGACAACTGAACAACAAACTGTGAACGTCTATTTAGAAGGCTTGTTATCAATATTTATAACAATTAGATTTACCTCCAACACCTAAACATACTATACATCTTTTTAGGGTTCCGTAGTCCTGACAAGGAACCGTTATAGTTTACTCTTGTCCGTCTGTCTGTCTGTCTTTCCAAGGTTTTGCTAAGAGATCGGTAGTACTAGAAAGTTGTAATTTTGTGGGTGTGTGTATACTAATTACGCCGACAAAGTGGTAGAATAAAATTTCGGAAAATATTTTTATATTATTTTATATTTTTCATCGTGTGGGGTATCGTTGAATAGGTCTTTTAAAATGATTTAGGGTTTGCTAATACTATTATATGGTTTAATTCTCCATTTACGAAATATTAAACTTCAACGTGCAATTTTTGGTTCCAGAAGGGCGTCCCCCTCCCTCTAAAAGCTAAACTGCTGGCTTGAAAAATCTGAAAAAAATCATGATAATAGTGCATTTCATAAACTTTAAAGGAAAATTATAGCAGTTAAAATAATTTTATTAGTTTTAATTTTATTTTAATAGTCGTTGAACTTGGGTGTTGGATAATTTTGTACCAAATACAAATATCTTTACCATTAATTATATTCCGTTTTTTTTTAAAGAAGAACAGATTCGTTCCATATTGTGATAACGGGCTACTACGGAAGCCTACACTGCGCGTGGCCCGACACGCACTTGGCCGGTTTTTAATATTAATATTATAGATAAGCAAGTAAAAGCTCTTTTAACCTAACAATTAAGTTATTTATGTAGCGAGTTCAGATTCACGTTACTCAAGTACATACTTAGTAAGAAGTATGAGTACTGACTGCTCAATAGATTTCAACACTTCGATACATCAAAAGAAATAACAAGCGATTTATTTACTATGTATATCCTCTTGCAGTCAAAGATGATATAAAACAGGATACAGATACGTACCTAAATCTGTAATTGCAGCAATATGTAGTGAACTGACCGGTAGTCAGCCGCGCCGACATTGACCCCATTGTTGCGATAGCGCATTACGCACATCTTTACGTCATCGATACACTCCAACTCAAGACCCTCGTTAACAAAATAAACTCAAAATATCTCCCGAAATAAGTGACGATCGTCAATGATGAGTGTTTCAAAGTGTCAAGTCGGATCATCGGATGGTCATAATGAAGTCATGCGAACTGGTCGATCGGAGTTAAACACTTTATATGTAATCTATAAAAACAAGTAAGTCCTTCCACTGCTCATTGGCTAGGAAAAGCTTTATTTACTGTACCTTTTCAATGAATTACCACTGTAACGTTAGTAGCTATACTATAAATAGACATCGCGCATCGGTAAGAAGGAGTCTTAGAGTGACTTCTACTTTTTGCCAATTACCTAATTGTCATGTTCGTAGTTGTCCTGCGGTGATCCGAGGTGCCGTAAGTGTTATTAGGTACCTACATTTGGACGATTGTCAAATGTCATCCTGGCCTCCGTAATCCGTGACCCTTAGAAAGGGGAATTCCCGACCACTTTGGACCATGGCTACACCTCCATTGTTATGTGAATGTGGCCGCTTCCTCACGATGTTTTCCCTCACCACCGAAGAAGTAGTCACAGATTCTGAAATATCCAGAGGTACGTGCTAAGATGCAAACTTACAACCCACGAATATGAGGCGAAACTCCAACCACTGAGCTACGACGATACCCTCTCCGAATGTAAGCAGCCCTAAATCTACAACCCACTAACCTATCTCGGGAAAGAAAAATTAAGTTACTAAACTAACCCTAATTAAATAGGTATCCACCTAATGTAGTCAGATGTTTAGCTAACTATTATATGTCGAGATAAGGAATGGAATTGAAATTTCTTAAGTACACCGCAATGGCGTCCGCATCTATTAAAAAAGATAATATATGACGAATGAAATATGATTATACATATTTCATTCGTCTTCGCTGTGAAACCTACCTACCTAATATCTGTATCGAAACACATTTTTCATTGTTTTGCTTTTAATCGTATGTATACGAAATATTACTATAAACTATGGACGACTTCTTGACTCAATTATTTATCACTAGGTACATAATGTTTTACGATAAGTAAGATAATGGTCCACGCCTACGGTTCCTGTTTTTTTGTCTATGTGTATAGGCTAATTTTGGAAACTACTGTTTTCTACAATTTTCACAAATACTAACAATAAAATTCATTCATTCTGTAAGTACATACTTAGACCTCTTCCGGGCACTTATACACGTCCTAAAAGTAGAATTGCTTTACCACCGCTTCAGTGACTAGGTACTTACTTATAGCACTGATTTGGTAGTATAGGCTGATGATGATGATGATAATTACATAAATAATAATAAGGTACGTAAGAAGGTTGCTAGTTAGTCTAGTTACTCTCTAAAATCATGTATTCGTCTGGCAAAATTGTAATTCAGTTAGTATAACTTAATTTATTAAGGATAGAAGACATATAAATATACC
Organism: Anania hortulata; assembly: GCA_963576865.1. Taxonomy (NCBI): domain Eukaryota; kingdom Metazoa; phylum Arthropoda; class Insecta; order Lepidoptera; family Crambidae; genus Anania; species Anania hortulata. Next base: position 10,385,075 of record OY756400.1, read on the forward strand.
TCATTTAAATATGGTAGACAAACATGTACATTTAACAAAATAAAAGCAAAGCAAGTTATGTTCTTAACTGCAGGGCCTTCAAAGGCCTTCTACTATATGACAAGGGTCATTAACCTACAACGGTTTGTCCATTTTTTTTTATTGACTTTTTTAAAAAAGGTGCTTTTGTTTTCTTAATCAAGTACCGATACTACCGAACTGACTGTACATTTTTTTTTTGTAAATGTACAATTGCCAAAGCAACATTAATTAGGTATATGCTACATTAAAAATTACATGCTAGAAAAATTTAAGATAATATTACATTTTAAAACAATACGACCGCCTCACGTGGGAATCGAAACCACGTCTCTTGCGCTATGCTGGCGACTGCTCTTTCAACTGGGCTACCAAGGACATTAGTTTTATGAGACGGGTTTAATTCCTAAATAAGGCGGCCAATTTTTTTTATGGGTGTATTTTTCAGTTACATTCTAGACAACGTACCTATGCCCCGGTCTTAGTGCGCGTGTCCGATTTGAGTCTGTTTTTTGTATAAAGAATATTCTAAGTCGCTCGATGCACGTAAATCTACTTGCGTTTATCTCCTTTGCGTATTTGTTAGTCGGTCAACAACCTAATGCTATTGAACCAGGCGTTTTTTAACGTATGACGCTCGTAAGCGATACGCCAAAGCGGATCCACTTCGTACTTAGTAACAGTTAATTTTTTACCGCTGCCGGCACCGGATCCTAAAAATATGGAGTTTGGAAACCGGCGGTAGCTATACTGCCGGCAGCTGAGATTGAAAACAACGGCTGCCGGCGCCGGCACTCAAAATAGCAACCGGCGACTTAATTGTAATGCGCAAAAAGGCTAGATTTTAGTACCGGTAAACAAACACACAAAAAAATACAATCAATAAATCCAAAAAAAAAGTTTTCTCCCTACAAACTGATTTCAGCTGTTCGGCCGTTTAGTAGTAGAGTAAAAGACGCAGAAAAATTGTTACTTATGAGCATCAGAAGTTAAGCTTCTTAAAATGCGCGCTAGAGCAACGCACACGTAGACATCGCTCACGTACACGATCTCAGAACACTTGGGCGTTCCATGATGTTTCGATATTTCGAGAACGGTGAACATACATGGGGGTTCAATCGATAAATAATAGGGTCCTCTAACACCAAGCGCCCGCTGGTACACCCTTCTTGGGACACCTTTTAGAGTAAAAAATCAAGTCGTTGACGAATATTTGTCTTGCAGAGAGTTAAAATGTTTGAACAAATAAATCTGAATAATATAAAAATCTTGGAAAAATGAGAAAAAGGGATCGACCAAAGGGGCAATACTATTATAGGTTTAAACCCTTAGAAAATGATTAAATAATAAAAATAGATATTTGACAACATCACATACATTGTTCTGATCTCTCTGTAAGGAGCCGCAAAGCACTTGTGTTAAAGAAATCAGCAACAATGACGGTACCACAACACCCAGACCTGAGACAATGTAGCAAAGTTATTTTTCTACATTGACCGACCGGAAATCAAACCCGGGACCTCAGAGATAGCGTCACCAAGTCTGGTATGCTCGCCTCTCGGCTACTAAGGTCGTCGAAAACGTAAATAAATAATTTAACTTTAATCAACATCTTGAACGTAACACTAGTGAATCTTATACCCAAATAAACTAACCTAAAACTAAAATCTACTAACTCAAAAATAAAAGCGTATCCATGAGGCAAGGAGGCACGAATGCTTGCAGCATTTCTTTCCTCACTGAATGGCTACACTACGCCTTTAAGGGAGGAAGGAGCCAGCATTTTTATTTTTAAAATGTAAGTGATTCTAAACTTATTTTATGTACCTAGTCCTAGTAGTTAATTGTTCCTACTCGCTTTTGTATAATAAGTATTAATAAGTACCTAATGTTCCACGGCCAGTGCCGGTAACCAATTCGGCAACTAGCGCCGTAAACCAATTTGGCAGCCAGCGCCGGCAGCCAATTCGGCAACCGGTGCCGGCAGCCAATTCGGAAACCGGCGCTGGCAGCGGAGGCACTCCCAATTTTTTAACACCTTCGAAATTAACTTGAATGGCGGTAAGTACCTACCTCAGTTAACTGTAGTGGTCTCATATTTTGGTCAAGTTCCGATCATGGGATCTAAGGGAAAATCATCTAACATTGCATCCACAAATCATACTTTCACCTAATAGAAGACCCCAAAAGAATAACTGCTACTAAGTACTCGTATTAGCACACTAGTCTGATTGCGTTGCCGAAGGGCATTGGTATTGATTCTATTTGTTTACAAAGGTACCTACGCTTTAAGATTCATTTGCGTCAATTGATTATCTTTTAATTATGATAAGTCTCTGAACGCACAACATGTTTTTAAATACCTATTGTTTAATTTTATAACGGGTAGGTATTTACTTTCCTTCATGTAGGACACCGAAGATAAACTTAGTGAGTGAATAATGTCAGTAATTTTAATAATATAATAAGGCAGGTTAATATTTCTTAAGGTGATTTACATAAGTTTTTAGTACCTAGGTAGTTAAAATAATCAATAAAAAATACATCTAGAATTCTTTCCTCTAGATAGCGCTATGTCTCGTTCTTAGTCAGGTATCCTTTTACCAAGATGGATAAACAAATATCTGTCAAGTCCAGTTATTTTAAAGGTATCTACATTTGGATAACGATGAATGATATTGTTTTGTTTTTTCTGTATTATTAGACGTACCATAACAACGATTTCGTGCTGTTTAGCGTTTATGGTGAACCCCCAGCCAACACGTAACATTTAGATTAGCTTGCTTAGGGCCATGGCAACATATCCAGTGTTATCCGATGGTGCAGGTTTCCTCATAATGTTTTCCTTATCAATTCATACATGGATTCCGAAAAATCCAGAGATAGATACGTACTAGAATTTGAACTCGCGATCGACTGCACACTGATGTGAAGCGAGACTCAAAGCTATAAGCTGTCAAGTTAAAGACATCAAAAAGTTGTCAAGTTTTTTTCTTTTTAATTGCAGTAGGTTTTTTTATGCTCTTATTTTTATATGAAAAACGGCCAAACGGATGGCGATGTGAATTTTTTCTTTCTTTCTTATATTATTATTTAGAAGCTTGTCAGCACGATATGCTTCGCATACATAGCATCCATCCAGGAGACCATCTTGATCTGTACAAGCATTGAGGCATTGACTAAAGTGTAATTGGAAAATAATAATAATATTAATTTGAGGTTCTTACAAATGTTTGTGTGATGTAATACTTATTATATTGTATATTTTAACTTTATTTAACGTGAACTATTTTGTCAACTAGGTGTCCAGTCCACAGTGAATTTTGGGACGACATGGTTCACCCTCGAGCCGCGATCAACAAGTCTAGACGACGATCAATATACTCGGCAAAGCGAGACGGGGCGTAGGCGTAAAAAAGACAGATATACCGACTGCTTTTCCACCTTCACAGTTCACAGTAATCACAAAAGATTCGCGTGAGTTACACTAGTTGAGATTAAACCGTAAACGATGTGAGGCCCGGGAATTCGACATTATTTGTCGGGACTCACTAATCATGTCATTAAGAACTAAAAGGTGATTATGATCAAATCCGTAATAACCTAGGTAAAAATCAATAGGATAGTCGCCCGTACATACCTACGATTGGTACTGGAACATATTATTAGTACCCGGTTAGTCACTAGATCTATGTATGCTCTATGTAGATCCATCCCACATTTATACCCACTAACAATATTTACGAAGCTAGTAGCATCGCAAACTCGAACATAGTACCCTCCATTCTAGTAACCCCCACCCCCTCCTTCTTTCCGTCACTTGTCGTCCTGGGCCGGGAATTCCAGACAATTTTTATCGAGTATAAAAGCAGATATGAGACGTTATCTCTAATGTACAATTATACATTTTTTTTATCACAGGTTGTAATATTGTTACTTAATATACTAAAACATAACTACAACTTCGCATGCAACGGTCATGTTTTAGTAAATGTATAGTACTCGTAGTAACTACTAGTGAGTAAGTAAAGTACTTACTTTATTCAGATTAAAACAAATCTGGAAACTACCGCTTCATTGAGTGACGTCACTTTGAGGACGTGTGAATATAAATTTAATGTACCTAAGTACCTAGTTTAGGAACAATATTTACAATTGTGTGGACAATGTTGTTGTATGTACAATAACTGATATTGCGAAGATTATAATTTAAACTAAGAACTATTGTGAAACTATTTTTTGTCATAAATAAATACTTAGAATGAAATGTATAAGTGTAGGTACAGGGTGTCCCGTTACTTAATTATACTTATAACCTTGTAATTACATATTCTATGCATCGTACTAAACAACTTTTGTTTTAAGACTTTAAAAATTAAGCATGTCATTTTTTAATCTTCCTATAGGTACAAATTCAATTGGTTGTTGGGTAATTAATTTTGTAAAGGAAGTCGATAAATTTTCATGCATATTTACTGTTACAAATGACATGTTATGTATACAAATGACAGCTTATTTTGTTGCCCATCACAAGTGAGAGTCAAGGAATTTTTAAGTAACTACTACTACGTACAACTAGTACTTAATAAATTCCTTGGTGAGAGTATGTTCGAGAACTAATTTTGACTTAAACTGCTAAAACTGCCTATCTCTCGGCCATTGCTAATTTAGTTCAGTGTACTGCCGCTCTGCACATATTAATATAGTGGCCTACGGCGTCGAAATGGCGATTAATCAGCTAAGCATAAATTTTATTTGACAGCAGCCAGTCTGATAGGTAAATTCATTTCCGGTAGAAAATTTTGAAGTCTACCCGACAACAGATGGCGCTGCTCGACAATTGTTAAAGTCAAGCACTCATAAATTATTGTTTTTGTTTTTTATTGACTGTTTCATTTTCTTCGAAAATTGATCTGCAAAGAAGAGCTAGTTGTACAAATTTTTTAACTTATAAATTGTTTAATTTCTATGGATATAACAAGCATTTTTTTATTAAACACAAAACAATATTCATTCATGAGAGCTTCAAAAATAAAGATCTGACATATTTTATTATCATTAGGTTTTCAAGATTACTCAAGATTATTGAGTTTTATTAGAAATACACGATTGACGTCACAAAACGTCTCGAGCGTCAAAGTAAGAGGTTTTTCTTATCAAACAATAGCGTTATCTTGTTGTTATACCTATATAATGCTTTTTGATAGACTCATTGCCACTTCTTTAACTTCGTGTAATGATACGAGCTTAAGCGATTATAGAGTTGCATATTAGGTAATTGTAATTGCTATACAATTTATATATTATTATACGATTACTTGAAAGACATAGATCCTGCTCTTTTTTCAAAGTTGGTAAAAAAATAAGTACTACTGTCCAAAAGGACATAAAAAAGATGTCTGATTTGGAGAAAGTCACGGAAAAACAGAGATGGCATAAGGGTGACCGCCAAACTGCAAAACGCAGATAACACAAGCCACTGACGCAAAGCTCCAAAATAGATAACGCATTTGCGTCAAGCGCACATTTTTCAAGCGGGGCCCAGTGTAAACGGAGCGTGCCATACGGAATGATTTCCTGGCAAAATATTTGCCAGACTTATACTCGACCTGATCATGCAACCATTATCACTTTCGTCTGCTATCTTTATACCTACGTTTCAGTTATTGAAGCCAATTATTTTAAAAATATATTGTTGACTTGACTTCATCAACAAGTTTACTAATAATACACTTAAAACCATACAAACAAAGATAATAATCCAAGATTCTACGACACCTGTTTTTCACTTATCTATCTAAATAAACATCGACAACAAGGTTTATATAAAATAAAAAAATAAACATTTAAATTTACTAGACATCGACTTCGTTAATAGCCAAATTAAACAGTGAAACCTATTAATACGTCGTTTTTGTATGTATGTTGTGTTGACCATCACCTTATTCACCTTGCCAGCAATTAAAAAATAAAGAAAATTAGGTACTAACGGCACACAGATATAACTTACCTACTCATTTTTATTTATTTGCCGAATATTAATTGGTGTTTGATTTAATAATTTCATTGTAGAACGTAGAGAAAATTCTAATTTAAGGTATCGAGTTCTAGTCTGACCTGTTTTTTAATACGGGAATAAATTTTATCGACAGATCAAAGACGCACACATTAAGAGATCAACGAAGGCCGAGGGCGTTCGTTGTGTTATTTCGGTGCATTCATTCAATGTAGCGTCCTCGTATACTTTCTGTTATGCGTCATCATCACTAAATTTCCCAAACAAACAACAAATTTTCCATAGAGCTCTCGAATGTGAACAGTTTACAAAAAGTAATCACTGCATTCAGGTGTTAGAAAGTCGTCCATCCAAACGCACGCAGTGAGTCACTTACGTACGACGACGCCACACAGTATTCGGCCAATGACCCACTTCGATGCCGTAGGTAGATTAACAGCTAACAGTAACCAGTAGTAGTAAAACAATTTAATATGTTGTAATAATCATAATACCTACTAACTACGCAGCGATGTTCACTATGTTAAGATAGTAGAGTAGAGAAGTACATATGTTTATAATATTATTTTATGCTATAAATTGCTTTGGTTTGATACCAACGGCTACATTCTTTGTAAGATTATTAGTTGATACATTTATTCATGTCATGTTATGCAAGCTATCTGTATACAGATAGGTCTTGGATTTTTTTCTGTTCAGAACTTCAGATGTTGAAGTGGGTCATTTATTATATCCTAGTTTTCTATTATCGACACATCTGCCACGTAGCGCACAGCACGACTCACAGTAAGTACAAATAGAAAAATGACCTTTACAACGACATTTCACGACTTTACGATTTCGACTTTTTTGAATAGGTAGGTAGTATCACCCTTTCTGATAGTTATATTTTTTTACTGAACTGGTTTTCTGGTTTTCTTTTGACTAAGAATAAAAACGCTGTTGGTATCTTAGAACAAGCTGTATTTTTGTGATAACACTTTAAAAAAAAAAAAAGAGCACAACTAACTAACCCTTTAATCTGTATAACCTCCGACGTTTAATTGAACCTAGTAAATAAATTATTTAAATGAAATACAAATACCGTATAATTCATTAGGGTTTATTAAGATACATTCCCTCTGAAGCAAGTGTTTAGGTCTTTAAAATCTCATTAATCACCTGTTGACTGTTGTTATCTTTAATGACCCCATTGCTTGGAATGTGGTACACTAGTGATATTACATCTTCTTGCACATACAGCTACTATGTAAGTTTAAGTAGGAATTCAGCTTTTCGCTGGGCTTAAACATTTAAGGCCAGGGTATTCGGCTGCAATGCAACTGTCTTAGTCCAACCAACGTAAAACGAAGCTAGCACCTTGCAAGTTGTCTTTTTTTTAAAGATTGACAAGAGAGTTTAAAAAGAACTAATTTTGACAGCTTTAACCTCTCTATTTAAAACAAATTATTTTGGTATTTATCATTACTGCATCATCCTAAACCGCCTAATTTTAAGTACTATAACCAAAAAAAAAGAGAATCAGTTAGAAGATTTCTATTACTATACTATATTATATAGACTTATCTTTAGACTATAGACTTATCTTTGTGATTTAAAGCCCTGCAGTAAATTTAAAGCAACATATCATATTTTAAATGACTCACAAGTTGTACTAATAGAGGCAATAAATATAATATATTTTCCTTTTTCAGGTATTACCCTATTTTAGGAAACTGCTGCCTTAACTAAGGATGAAATGAAAACCTTTTTTTCAGCCAAGACGCTGAAATATTAGAGCGATCTTTTGAATTTTATTACGGACTGTGATAGAAATATTAATTAATTATTAAAATATCGACTGTATATTCCTTTTATTTTCCTTACTGTGTCCTTGTGTAACTTTCAAATGAATTAATATTTGAAACAATACTTTTAAAAAGTGCTATCCACATAGAAACCAGTACGTATAATATTTTTAATAGGTAGAGAATTTTTATAGAGAACTGAAATGTAAAGACCCTTTTTATTGATAAATTTTATTTTTTATTCGGCTAAATATAAAACCAATTTTGTTTTCTTACCTCAGTCTTCGTTATTCGATGTCGTGCTAATTTAACAACGGCAAAATTTCCCTTGCCAATGGTCCTCTCGATGTCATAAAAACCCACCCTAATGGGGGTTTTCGCAGGACGTTCTCGATCCGCCATTGTAGATGTTTTATTCACCAACATAAATAGATTTAAGATTTTCTCCCTTACATTACACTGAATCTGAAAATGTTGATTATTCTATGTCACACATAATGTACAACACGTATGTTTATCCATTAGTGATTGCCACTACTCGCACTGGCATCTAAGGAACTATTTTTACATCACGTCTAGTACAGTTTTTATGCTTTATTACTAAATGTTGTTCATATTAATGCACTGTATTTTTACTAAGCAAAGAGACGTCCTGTATTTATTCATTGGTAAATATCGTATCAAAGGTCCGCATTTTATGTTCCGTTTCGAATAACAAAACCGTAATATTATTTGGATCAGTTCCTGTTTACACTTAACAATCATTAATTAAAATAGAACGTGCAATTGCATACAAAAAATATTTACAATTGGTAGAAAATCGCGCAGAGGCGGCGTGCGTGTATTGTACGATACGGGCACCACGTCACACCGCCGCCTCACCGGCTGTCAACCGGGTACTGAACTCGACGAGTTCGAGCCGAGTCCCAAGTCGATCGCGTCGAGTAGGTACGTCTTCGGAGCGAGCACACTACGAGTACCTGCGAGCTACGACCACACGCGCGCGCTTTCAGCAGCCCGCCATGTTTCTTCTCTCAGTGACGTCAGCAACACTACATAAATACATACATAGAAGTTGCTTGCATACGGACACGCACACAACTACATAAAACTAAAACACAAAGAATAGTTTTCAGAAAACAAAATCGAAATTTATTTAACATTCCTTATTCAGTTATTCTAGACAGTGTTCTAGACTAGATATATTGAATATTCTAGCTGTTGGGAGTTTAATTGATTTACTTATAAGTAATTACATATTTTATTTTAAGTAAGACTTTATTATATTTTTGCAGTTTTATTACGAACATTTTAAAATTTTAATGTTATTATATTAATCGTGAAGCCTAGTCAGAGGCCTTAGGGCATCTTAATAACATCTGAAAGTAAGGTTAAATTGGCCTTACAACACCCCTCCACCAATCCGCACTGGGCCCGCGTGGTGGAATATGGCCCAAACCGTAGCGGAGCGTAGCGTGTCTTCCTGTTCTGTGGCCCAAACCACCTCATAGTTGAGGTGAGGCCTGTGCCCTCAGTGGGACGTATTTATGCATATACTTTACTTTACTTTTTATATTAATCGTTCGTTATGTAAGTAGTTAGGAAGGAACGCTCGTAACTTGACCTAGCATCTACCGACACAAAAAGAAAAATATCGAAATAGTATAACTACTCGGCAAAAGGTGGCGCTCTACTAGTATCTAAAATCATAGAGATTAAAATTGATAAAAAGATATTATTTTTCCCCTTCTTAAATTTACAATAAATTGTGGTGGTTGTACTGTTGGCAGACTCAAAGAAGTATTATTGTTCTAGCTGCTCCTTTCGCACCACACTACAGTGAAAACAAGGTTTGCATTGCACAGGATGAAGATTGAAGGTATCAATTATGATCCCTTCAATGGCGGCGTTTCAATTACCTGACGGCCGTAAAGAATACACTTCCCTACTGCCAACAGGAGGCGTGTCGTAAGAGGTGACTAAATCCTGTAGCACGAGACGGGCAGCAGCATCTTCGTGTAAAATCTTATAAAAAAACTGCGCTCGCCAACCCTTCTGCCAAACGTGGCGAATATTGGCAATCCCCCCGATGATAGGTCATTGGGGGAGGCTTGTGTTCAGCAGTGGACGTCCTATGGCTGAAATGATGAAGATCATTTTAGTTGACTTTAGACTAGCCTACTCACAAAACAGGAATGACACGCTACGCTCCGCTGCGCTACCTAATCCGTTTTAAATTTTAACACTTACGGCAAAACCGTCCATCGATCACCATCGGTCCGCAATAAAAATAGCGCTCTATAGTACAGACGAGGACTTTATCTCATCACATTAAAAAATGCCTTAAACTTAAATTATAACTTAAAACGCTCTCTGGACGCGTCCGTCAGTCCAAGGATCGACCAGTGGCAGCGTTTGACCTTACAATGTCAAGACGAGTCCAGAGCCGCGTCCGCCGCCATCTGTCACCGGTATTAGTAACCACTTTTTCAAATGGTTTTTTCAAACATTTTTATCCTTTTTAAGGCACCCGCGCCAGTAATAATGACGCTATCCATGACATCACCAGAGACATCACACACAGTCTTCAAATCTTTAAGTCCTTGGTTGGTTGGCGCGATTATAAATATAGTTAGTAGTATGTACATTACACGCATACATTTTAATAATACAATTGACAACATTTCAAATATTTATACCATACCATTTTTAATTGCTTTTTCAAAACCTTACTTAGAAAAATACCTAGGTAGCCCATATTTTTTCGTTTTCATTTCTTTTCTTTCTATCCCCTGCAATTAATTAGTTATTTAAAACGAACGTTACTCGCTAGTTGAAAATCAATGACATTTATTTGAGATTGCACAACTAATATAAAAGAAGTTCAAAACCTTACGTTACGGTATTTACAGTGTGGGTATTACAATACCGTCAATAACAACGGGAAGTTTGGGTTGGGGAGAACGCGAACGCTACTGACTAAAAACCTATTGCTCAAAGCTGCGAGCGACTCACAGCTGCAATTAAAAAACATAAAAAGGACAAAGTCAAATGTCAGTTTTTCCAAGTGGTAACTCGCCTCGCATTTTTTCCAATGTGATTGTGGAAAGCAATAACTCATTGCAAATTTCTAATATTTTCAAGAAGTATTTTTCTGATTCTAGTTTCTATTTCCTTATTTTATCACTATTTTCTAATTATAACCTACATAATTTGGTACATTGAATCGTCTTGGTACCAAAGTTACACTGTACTTGGCAAGATGTCGGTGATACTCTTCTGCAATTTTGACAAGGAAAGAATGTATGTATCATCGTAAAGCTTTTAGTAGATTTTATATGAGCTTTTATTCGTGTGAATGTGTAAATATAATAGGTAGAAACACGCCAATATGCATCAAGTAGCGGATGGAAATGTACAAAGCATTAAATGCAGTCAGATGACTATGAATACGAACGCGAAAAGCAAGAGCAAAAAGGCCAAAGATCCTTCTGAAACGACTGACGATATAAGTATATTGGATCCAGAGGAGCTAAATGAAGTTTTAGCTAGTACTCTTCACATTAACCATTTGAATAATAGTAACCTAACTAATGGAACAAGTGATCACTTGAATAAAAATAATATCTCGAACAATTCGAGTGTGTTATCTGAAGCTCAAGACGATATATTAAGTGATGTTTCGAAAGATGTAAATAGTGTACATTGTAATGATGCTGCCAGTGAGCATTTGGAGGAGTCTGCTTCCCCAATTCATGTGACCAGACACCCTTCAGACACTATAGATAACATTGGGGACAGTACCGACACGCACGAAGCTCCTAGAGAAGAAATCGAAATTATATCATATGAATCTGAGCTTCAAATGCCTGAGATCATGCGACTTATACAAAAAGATTTATCAGAACCTTACTCCATCTATACTTATAGATATTTTATACACAATTGGCCTAAACTTTGCTTCCTAGCAATTCATGAAGGGACTTGCATAGGTGCCATTGTTTGTAAGTTAGATATGCATCGCAATGTTGTCAAGAGAGGCTATATTGCTATGTTAGCTGTGGATGAGAAATACAGAAAGAAAAAAATTGGGTCTAGGCTAGTTCGGAAAGCAATACAGGTAATATTGATTCTTTTATAATTTTAGTTTTGTAATTAGTTTAGTAATAGTAATAATCAGCGCGAATTACTTTTTTTTACCTTTTGGCGTCGAAACACTAGGTCCGTGGGGTCCCAAATGCACACTATATAAAGAGATTGCCAAAATATTAGTTGACACCAGTGGGGACCCCAAAGGCTGGCAGCTACCTTGACAGTGACTAAGCATCGCAATCCAGCTAGGTAACGCTGCCAGCATCTTGGGTACCCTACCACGAGGACCATTTTTATAATTCGCTATTTTCGTAGTTTTGATTTGTATTTAGTATTTCATAGATGTATATATTATTTAAAATTGTGATTGATTGATTGACAAGGTACTTGTTCAAATTAAAATTACTCCGTAATAGTAGTAATACAATTCTTTTTAGTTTAGTAATAGTAAACGAAAAAGCCACTTTTTTATGATTTCAGGCTATGATAAATGATAACGCAGATGAAGTGGTGTTAGAAACAGAAATCACAAATAAACCTGCTCTCAAGTTATATGAAAATCTGGGCTTTGTACGGGACAAACGCTTATTTCGGTATTATCTTAATGGTGTAGATGCATTGCGATTGAAGTTGTGGTTAAGGTGAAATAAGTAGGTAACTAATGGGAAATTCTCAATGTTGTGTTATTATACTTGACGAGGCTTACTAGTCTCAAGCATATTTTACATATAAAGTGATCCCTACTGTTGTTATATGGTATAACCTGCTATTGCCATGAGGATTTTAGCCAAATGTATAGTTTGTTTCAATTATTTTAGTCATGTGATATGTTTATTTAATGTAATTTATGTGTTGAAATTGTTAATGAAATATTTTTCCCCAATTAATTTTATATCTTGAGTATAAGATTATTAATGGTAAATTTCCATCCCAAGAATACACAACTTTGAAGAATTAAATTGTAGTCAGTTTAATTATTATTTCACCCTTCACTTGTAGCTTTTGTCACAGATGTAACTGAATATACTGACTGAAATTTATCAATTCTTTTTAATACTAATTGTATTGTAAAATCTGAAAAAATGAGTGAATTGATAGTAAATAGTGTTCAAAAACATCTTTAAAAAAATTGTATCATTTGACTAATTCCCAGTAAATATGATTGAAATCTTAATAAAATGCATTCCGATTAGTTATCATAATTTATTAAAAAGTAAAGGTTGCTGTATTTGTTGAAGATCCATCATAGATAAACATGTTATTTACTGGTTTATATTGTTTTGTGATAATTTTTATGGCCTCGTGTGCTACACAGCCACCTAGAAATGCTGATACACTATGTATCTCTGCTCCTCCATAGCGACACATTTCATGAATATGATCATCTTTGGGAAACGGAGAGCATGATATATCACTGAGTAGTTTAGTAACACATGTTTTCAGATTAGAAATGTCACCTTCTGGTTCCCAATCTCCAGGAGCTCTGCAGTGTTCAGAGCGGAACATTTCGGCCGCTCTCAGTAGAATGTAGTGTACCATCATAACATCTGGTTCCTCAAGGTATCGAGCGATATATGATGCCACAGATCCACCTAATTGGTATTCAGTAGCTATGTTTGAGCCTCTGATTAAATACAAATCATGGGCATGCCTACAAAACAACTTTACATCTGCTTCACTAATGCTGTCACAATGCAGTTGTGCTACTATTTGCTGTACTTTCCTATAGACAATCTCTGCATCCATTGCAGCTTGAGATCGGTATATGTTCTGCAACTTAATAAAATGTTCTGTAGAAGCAGTCATATCTGGCAGCACACCCCTTATAGGCAATTTTCCTTTGCCTTCGGCCTCAACAAATCCTCTTAAAGCTGAGCACATAATCCAAAATGGTGCACTGTCTTTATTAAGGTTTGTGGCGGAGCTACTGTACAGTAACTCTTGTATTTTTACAGGTAAAAATGTTGGGACAAGAGCAGTGTTAACTGCTCTAAGAGCCTCTTCGAAATTCTCTTCATTGATTGGTATACCATTTTCATCTTTCCTTATAAAACCTTGAATGAGAACTTTTATTTCATTTTTCTCTTTTCTACTCATAGGCCAGCTATTAGTATTAGAAATTTGCCATTTCTGAACAGCCTTGTATAAAATTACAATCCAGGGTATATGTCCATGGTCTTTTAAATCAACTGCTTCAATATCAAAATCTTTTAAATAGTCTGCTAAGGATTGAAATGGAACATCAAGCCGTAGGTCAACCTGCTCATTGTCAGGATGAGTTTCAACAATAGCATGCTCCCTTAGCTGTATTCTAAATGAGCCCAGAAAGCCAACAGAACGACAAAGAATAAAAGGGACATTCACATCCCATAAATGTTGTGCTAAGTCTTTAATAGTTTTTTCACTAAGTGCTGTGGCTATGACTACAGTAAATGACTTGAAAAAGTCAGGGTTCTCTTGAAGTATCTGGTCTGGCGGCTCCTGAACAGCGTGGCCTTGGACGGCGGGATTAAGTTCTATCAGCAAACGGAGGGTTTCAGATCCACGGTTCAAGCCTTTACTTGAACATTCCAAAAAGAAATTACTGCCAATATCTTCGTCACTAACAATGTTGTCATCGACGATTGTAACAGATCCCACACCAGGAAGTACTATTGATTTAATTACTTCTGTACCCAGAGCAGTAGCATTTATGAGACAAATATGCCCCTTTTCAAGAGCAGCTTGCCCATGGTCTCCCCACAATCGAAGTTGCCGGTCGTATTGTTTAGTTTTTTCATTTTGTTCTGGGGACTTCGGAGATGGAGATGCCATTGTATAGTTTCTAATGTTAAAAAAGGTATTCTAGTTTCACTTAGCACAAGAATAGAATATTAATGTTTTGTATTATCGTAAAAATACAACTCAAGATTTTTTTCCGAAACCAAATCACTTGTGCTAAATTTGGCATTGATTGACCACAGATTAAATTGTACGTAACGTAGTTTTACTTGATCAGTGGTACGTACAAGTAAACGTAGTATTACTTGTTCAGTGATTATAGAAGAGGGAATTAAAATGACAATCCGACATGTCAAAATTATGGTGTCTGACCAAAGACATAGAAATAACTATAGACTGGCTGCTATCATTAAATGAAATTCGTGCCTATTTAATTATCGCCATCTTGGCGCTGTAGGCCATAGTATCGGAACTTGGAACTAAATTAGTGATGCCCCAAGTCGATATTCGTAACGTTTTTCGATTTCACTAAATAAAATAGTAACAGTGTGACTTTAACTGGTTGCCTAGAATAGAATACCTGAAATTTCCTGTTACGGTAAAACTTAAGATTTAATATACAGGGTGCTAAAGAAAACGATACCCAAGTTTTAGGAAGTGGTTCAGAGTTGAGTTTAGAATACAAGAAAATCGTATTTAAAAATCCATTGAATTATATAATGTCGTATCGAAACGTCAAAGTATCACAGCAGTGTGTAGTTACTGACTGACGTCACCGGTTCTCTTTTAAAACGAGCTAATCGGGAAGCTCGGCACCACCAGGGTCGGCTGTCACGTTGATGACCAATGTGTCTATAATTTAAGTTATGCCGATGACATGGTGCTGCTGAGCCCGTCGGTGGCCGGTCTACTCAAATTGTTGGCAATCTGCGAAAGGTATGCATATACGCACGGACTTACATATAATATTAAAAAGACAGAAATAATTATTTTTAGAGATGGAAAAGGTCCTATAAATATTTTACCAGTACACTTGTGTGGTAGTGCATTCAGGGCCACGCCACTCCTATGTGCAAAGGCGCCAAGACAATAGGGGCGCTGGATGAAATGCCAGCGCCTCCTTCTTTTTTGATGCCGGTTAAAAAGAGGCACTTCATAGGTTTCGCAGACAAGCGCTGCTAGGGGTCGGCGCAACCTTGAGTGCATTGAAGTTTGTATCTAAATTTAAATACCTAGGCCATATGCTTACCGACACTTTGAGGGACGAAGAAGACATAGAACGTCAAAGGCGAACCCTCGTGATGAGAGGCAATATGCTTTTTTTTTTTTTTTTTTAATTGGGTTTTACGGCTCTGGGTTCCAGCCCTTTTAAGCCAATCGTTGTTTTCATACAAAGAGTTAAAAGTTTAAACAGTTCATTTTTAGATAAAAATTATCCGCTTGGAAGTGTGAATATGTTCAATGTTTTTCATAATTATTGTTCAATCATTTCACTGAAATTCACTTTTTCACCGAACGAATCACAGAGTACCGAGAGATGATACTATGAATTTGTAGAGAGCCTTGAAGAATTTGGGATCACTAAGAAGTACGTGCAGATTCTGAGGCACAGCCTTACACACTTCTTGAAGGTCGTTGATCATTAGAAGTCTTTGTATGCCGAAGCTTCTACATTTCATAATTATGTGTTCTAAATCAGCTGCTGGTTCTTCATTACAATGTGGGCATTCGGCACTCGATATCAGGTTAAGTCTCTTCAGGTGAGTGGGAGTGTGACAATGGCCAAATCTTAGCCTATTGATGATGGTTATAAATTGTCTATTATCAATATAATCATTCTTGCGATGGTACCAAGGTTTGGCGGGCGGGCTTCCTTGGATCTTTGCATACCATTTTCCCTTTTCTGCACTTTTAATAGTCCAATACTCATGCCACAACTTTTTCAGATCCTTGCTGATCAGTGCTTGGTAGTCAGTATGAGCAATTTTCATCAAAGCAGAATGATCGATATCAAAGCCATTTCTCGCAGCGCAATCCACTATTTCATTCCCGCTGATGCCACGATGCGATGGTACCCACAAGAAGTGAATATTTTTACTGGTAAGTCTTATTATATCATACATTAGTTTTTTTATATCATAGATTAAATAATTTAAGCTAAACTTTTGTGAGTTGCATTCTAAGGCTAGAAGTACACTTTTAGAGTCAGTCAAAATAATGATATCTGTTCGTGTTTTAGAACTAATTACATGTCTTAGGGCTAAAAGTATAGCATAGCTTTCAGCTGTGAAGATACTACTGCGACAATCAATTTTATAGCTTTTGACTAAGCGAAGTTGAGGATCATAGAATGCTGAATTTACACTATTGTCTGATTTAGAACCATCAGTATACACTTTGTAATAGGGCTTACTGTTTAATAATTGGTCTAATTCAGTTTGATTATTTACTTTATCCCATATAATATTAAAATGTTTGCTGATAAGAACCTCGAAACTCACTTTATAAAGTGGCCATGGCTTATCTATATACATATTTAAGCAAAGATTATGTATGTACATAGCAATTCTAAGTAGTTCAGGTGTGTGCCCAGATATTAGTTCAGAACCTGATATCTGCGTAGGAGGAGTTGAACTTATTTCAAATGATTGGGGTGGTAATATTTTATGCATTACAGATTTGTTATCAGAAGAAATAAGTTTAAGACAAAAATTGTAGGCCAGTTGTATGCGTCTTACAATTAGTGGAGGAATACATGATTCACACTGCATAGCATTGATGGGAGTTGAGCACATAGCTCCTGTAATTATTCTAAGTGCTTTATTCTGGATGACATCTAATTTTTTTAACAAAGTTACACTACAATTCATGTATGCCAAAGAGCTGTAATCAAAGTGACTGCGAACAAGACTTTTGTAAAGCATGGATAGTATTTTAGGGTCTGAGCCCCAGTTTACACCAGCTAGTGAGCGCAAAATGTTTAAAGCCTTAGTTGAATTTTTAATGAGTAGATTTATGTGATCTGCAAATGAAAGTTTTTTGTCCAGGCACACTCCTAAAAACTTTTTCTCTTGAATCCAGGGAAGAGGATTGTTATTATAATAAATTTGAGAGTCACAATCATCATATTTTTTGGAAAATAACATAGCACCACTTTTATTAGGACTGATGTCAAGTTTTAGTTTGTTGCCATAAAAGTGATGGATCTCAGCTAAGGCTATATTTAAACTATGTACAGCAATATTTACATTCTTAGTTACAGTATAAATTAACAAGTCATCAGCAAATTGAAGAAAATTTACATCAGTCTGTTTTAAATATTGATTTATTTGACTAGTATACAAATTGTATAGCAATGGGGAGATAGTAGCTCCCTGCATTGTTCCTTTATAAACATGCTTCGGTCCATGAAGAATATTATTGAATTTAACATACATTGTTCTATTATATAAAAAATTAAAAATCCATTTACAGACATGACCTGGTACACCAATGTCGCTCAAGATGCTAATAAGAATTGAGGGATTCACATTATCAAAAGCACCTTTCACATCAAGAAAGACACAAGTTGTTGCAGAATGACAGTGGAAAGATTTCTTAATATCAGAGATCAATGATGTAAAGCTTTCTGAAGCACTTCGACCTTTCCTAAATCCATATTGTTCATTAGGTAAGATGTTATTTGATTCGACATAGTGATCTAATCGAATTTTTAACATGCATTCAAATATTTTACCAATACAGGATGTTAAAGAAATGGGACGGTATGAGTTACTGTCATCAGCAGGTTTATCTGGCTTTAAAATAGGAATGACACATTGAGTTTTCCACGACTCTGGAATGACCTGTTCTTGCCAAAGTAGATTATATACTTGTAATAAAAGTTTTTTAGCATTAATATGGAGGCGACGAATGAGTTCATATGGAATCTCATCTAATCCAGGGGTTGTGTTCTTACGTAATTGCAAGGCTGTGACAAATTCTTCCCAAGTGAAAGGTTGAGAGAGAAATGTTGCTTTTGTATCACCATTTTGAGAAAAATACTGTGTTAATAATGAGTTGTTTATATCTTTTTCAGGAGGAGATGAAGGGGCATACTTGTTGAAGAAAGATGGAATCCATTCATCATTCTTTGGCAATTTCTGAATAGACAAGCGTTTAAACTTCTTCATGTAGTTCCATACTGTGCTAACAGGAGTGTATCTATTAAAAGATTCACATAGAGACTTCCAACTAATTTTCTTTTTTTCATTTAAAGTTTTCTTTTTGATGGCATCCAATTTCTTGTAGTTAACATAATTGTCAATGCTTGGATTACGTCTATAAAAATTTAAGGCTTGTTTACTTTCTTTTACTACGCTACTGCAGTCATTATCCCACCATGGTACTGGTTTTTTAATTAAATGAGGAGTAGTTTTAACAATTTTAGGTACGGACATGTCTCTAATATTAGTTAAATGATTGTAAAAATTATTGTATGTTAACATAGGATCAGAAGTATCAAAGTTAACACAATCAGACATTTTTTCTGTTTCAAAATGGAATTTAGACCAATCAGCCTTACTATAAACATACCTATGTACCGGATCACCAATTTGATATTTATCTACAGATGTCTGAATGTCGGTTATAGTGGGATAATGATAACTTCCCATAGGATCGTCGTGAACCTTCCAATCACATAATGGAGCCACTGATGGACTGATACAAGTTATATCAATTGCCGAAGGATTATGAACAGACCTACCTACTGTGGTTGGCGCACCTGAGTTGAGGATGCAAAGGTCACAGTCGTCCAAGATGTTATAAACTTCATTGCCACGACTATTGCAGGAAGCGCACCCAAATGCTATGTGGTGCGCATTAACGTCACCACAAAGCATAAGTGGTTTCGGTAATCTTTGAAGAGGCAATATGCTAGCGAGCAGTGTTGCCAGTCCAGACCAGTCCAAGTCGCCAGAAATTTGGCGCCAAGTAGCCTAAATTCACCGGTAACTTTTTTAGTTATGAAGTAGCCTAACATCGCCTAATTTAAAGTATAGCCTAAAATGCTACTTTTTAAAGTAATAATATTGTTTTTTCAGTTTCTTTCTATTAACAACTCCAACTCATTTTAAAAAATATTTATGCACATTCTAGAAAAATGAAATTTTGCCACTCTTTAACGTTTATAGAGTTGGCTAATATAAACAATTAATTCTATTTCTAGTAATTTCGTACTTCTAAATTCCTTGGTAATTTATAAATATAATCTTTGTGTAAGGACAAATATATTTAAATAATCATAATAAGGACATGATAATAGAGTCTGACCAACGAAACATGACTAGAAAGAATGGCGGCAAATTTATTTTCTAATAATTAATTGATAGTTATGTCATGTAACGTTATTTTAATATGGGTTATTTGCCTGAAGTAAATTATATTTAATTTAATTTAGTTACGAAAATACATAAAGCACATACCCTATAGAGTAGAAAAATTAAATGTCATATGATTTGTTCGACAAAATTTTCCGCGATTTTTTAATCTGTATTCCGCCATTTTTAATTTGTTTTTGTAAGGGCGAGCGTTGACTGGCAGGAGTTGTCATTTCATACTAAATGTAAGTGAAAAATCACTTACTAGTTTCGGAGAAAGATGGTTCGTATTGCTGCTCTATAGGGTATGTGCTCGATGCGAAAAATATACAGTTTTAGAAAATAAATATTAACATAATATATAGTTATAGCAATATTAACCACCGCTACCTACGTCAAAATTAGTTCTGGGTTCAAATACTAGTGGCCAGTAGTGGCACTTCAAATCACTGATCAGGTAAAACTACGTTAGACTTCAAATGGGCATAAAAATGGTACGGGATGGATAACCAGTCACTCAAAGGCCAGTCTGTATTAATTTCTGCACCAGTCAATGTCTTTGATTATATAGTTCCTAAAAATGTTTTTATTTTTATTTATCCTAGATACAGATAAAGTCAAAGTTTTTGAAAAAGAAATGTCACTCAATTGCCATTTGCCAGTCGCCAATCCAACTTAGACTCTTTAGACATATATTAATCTGTGAGTCCAACCAAACGTTTAAATAAACAATAAAAAAAATTCAATTTGTTTGTCCTTTGAGATTAGGGATGCAAGTTTTTAAAAATATCGATATATCGATATTGACATATCGATTTAAGTCGATATTGATATATCAGTCTAGTAGCCCGATATATCGATATTTTACCTTTTTTAAAAGCCTATAGAAATCCAATGTAGTATATTTGTCAAATCAAACGTTTATCAGTTATGTATGGTTTTATTTTATATACTTACCTAAGTAAAGTGAATAATCACAAATTTTGGATAGTTATAAAACATTTTTTATATTAATAAATATATTTTAAAAAAACACTGTTTTTTGTACTAGCTATCAAATTAAACAATAATAATTTTGACAGTCTGCTTCCTTGTAGTCGGTTTCTGCTTTGAGCCCTTTGAAAAAAGACGTTCAGAAGGAACACTTGTTGCAAAAATTAGTAGATGATGACTAATTGCTACTTTAAAAAGATTGAGAATATAAGTACACCTTGTATTATCTTGCCATGGTTCAATTTTTACTTTTAAAAGTATTTACAGGAGCAGAAAGACACATAATTAACTCGTCGTCACCGTCAGTTTTTTTCTTTCTATTTGCTAATGAATAAATAACATCAACAACTATAACACGAACACGTCACACTTTATAACATCAATCACCACAGAACAGAACAGAATACACAGACCACATTCCGCAGTTTAGGTATCGCCAGTGCGGCGACCGAAGCGGCGTATAGAAGTGGGCTGTCTCTCGGCTCGCACGGCAGTCGCACGCGGTCATGTGAACTTCGCGCTTGCGCGTACTTGAAAATGTATATTTTTTTTACTTTTCGACGCTCAAAATCGACAATCCGTATTAAGTTAAGTAAGTTATGTAAAAGTTAAGGTTATTCGTGACACTACGCATATTTGCGACTCTGAGATTTAATAATAGAAATTTTAAATCTGGATAAAAAACAATCAAACAATAACTTAAAAGAAGCAATTGTAAGAAAAATTTGTAATAAACACATTTTATTTCTTTACTTATTTGTATTTTATTTTGTTAGAAATACCCAGTTAATCGCTCATCTGTGCAATAAACTAACTTAACATAAATAAGCTGCAGCTCTCAGACTACGATTATGGCGCGTCATTGAAGTAGGTACCTACTACGTGCAAAAGAGGCGGCGGCAGCCGGTCATTCTTCTTTAATTCCATATGTCCTTAAGTACTTAATTAATAATAGTTAAAATAAAATACCTTAATTAGGTGCCCAGAAACAATGTTAGGAACAGGATAGGGTAATGTTTACAAAGGAATACCTACACCCCTGTGAGAATCGAACACACGACATTCAGATGGATTTTTTATGTTTACAGAATCATCGTTTGTAATGCTTAATCTACTTATTTATCTTAAAACTATTAAATCAACTAGAGGTACAAAATCTTCTCAAGTGACAACCCCGTGCCGACTTTCGCAGATCGGTCATAAAACTGGAGCGCGCAAAGAAAATTCACGGTTCGCGCGCGGTTACAAGTTTCAATTTTGCTTGCAGGCGGATAGCTCTTGCGAGACTAGGTATATTTTCATACCTAAACCTGACTTTTGTTAGGGAGTGAGTCTGACGGTAGTACTATTAGGTATTCTGTGACCTAACACAGATTGGAGCAAAGAACAAATATATTTTTTTAAATAGTCAGTGTTGCCAGTGGGTATATAAATGTAATATTTCGATACGATATTTTGTGGTTTTCGATATTGATATATCGATATCAGAGCATCGTCGACATCGATAAATATCGATATTTTTAGGGCTCAATATATCGATATTTCTCGGTCTCCGATATATCGTTGCATCCCTATTTGAGATGATCAGTTAATCAGAAAAAATATTGTAGTTTGGTCTGTATTATTTAGAAATGTGCACTAAAAATCGCCCTGTGTAAACTGTGTTACGATATTTTTTGATAATACTAAGGATTGATACTAACGTTAATATTGTACTGATTTAATAATATCACATTGTAATCCTTGTGAGTGAAGAAAACAACTATTTGGGTCGGTTGTAAGTCGGATGGTTTTTACTATTACAACTGAAACCACCATACAAATGGTAATGATACATATGTGGGGCGAATGTGCATGGCAATGAATTTACAAACATTATTTCAGGATTTCAATCCCAGGTATGCTTATTACTATGTGGTATTTGATTGCTATAACAAGTGATTTTATTGCAATAGATGGATTTGTTACAGTAAGTTCGTGGTACATACCTGTTTGCTGATATTTACGGCTCTGTTAGCATTGAAGTTAGACAACTCGATAACTTGGTCTTACTGGGCAGTATTTACTCCCATATGGGTATGGAAATTCCTTGTAGTCCTCGGGGCAACGGTTGGCACCTATGTGTGGTGGCAGTACCCTCATTTCAGGTAAGTCAGCAATTAAGTATAATTGATTTCGAAGTTCTTAAATTAAGTGTTTTTTTTAACTGTATTTTTTATTGGCCTTTTTTCATTTGGTATTGCCAACTTGTTTATTTTTACACTATTAAAAAATTTCAGTCCCGCCATTACCAAGATCCCAATAAATTATAGCCCCATAGTTAAATATAGTTAAATTATTTATAGCCCCTTCAAATATTTCTGCTAATTAAGTTAATCCTTCTGACTTTTAAGGTTTTCTTGTAAAAAATCTACTGAAAACAATTTGCATTAAATAAAATATAAAACATGTTAATTAAGCCAAATTAAACGAATACTTTTGTTACCTAAAATATTTTAATTTCGCCTTCAGATTATTTTCATAAAACTAATGTAGTCAACTAACTTTCACCCAAAGAGTGGCCTTGACTCTATTGATTGTCATTATCTTTCCTAAACCAAATAATACATGTTACGTTATTAGTGTTAATACTTATTTTATTGACTTACAGGATAGAAGGGGAAGCATACATTCACTACAAAGCTATGCTGATCAGTCTTGCCATACATTTAATACTATTGATGTTTGAACTACTTGTATGCGACCAGTTGACCACCAAACGCCACATATGGATACTGGTCTTTATACCGTTGATCTTCATTAGTATAGTATCTATAGCCATTTGTATATGGTCAGTGAAACATGACCGTAGTTATGAGGTAAGCTTTAATAGTTGCTTTATTAAAATACTTACAACAATAATATATTCTCAGGTTGTAATCAAGTCTAAAAAACAATGTGTACATATGAGCGGCTTAGTGCTATGTTTCCCACTTTCATCTCAATTCTAGAGTTTAGTTTTAAAATTGCTTCACAGTTTTCAAAACCAAGTGTTGTTAATTATAATATTTTGCAAAGACTAACATTGGACAGTTTCGGTAGCCTAGCTTACCGAAGCGCTGTGTGTGGTTAACGAGCAAACATTCCTACTTCATTACTGCAGATTAAGTTATATTTCATGCTGAATTAATGTAGCATACATGGTAATATAATATGAATAACATTCTGATTTTAATTGTTGTTAATACCTAGTTGGAGTTGTTCTGTGCTGTGAACATCCTGCAGTTCATATTTCTGGCACTGAAGTTGGACGACTTCATCAACTGGTCATGGGAAGTGGTGTTCGTGCCTTTGTGGATACTCATGTGTCTCAGCCTAGTAGGTGAGTGTATGTATTGCTTTTATCATTTTACCATTCATGTTTAGTATTGTAAACAGTAGTTTGGTAAATTTTTAGAAACCTTTTTCCTCCATAATGTCCGAAAAACTGCCTATCTAGGTAACCTTTTGAAATAATAGCATTTAGAAGTAAGAAAGAATTTTTTTTTATTTGGTACCTTTAAAATACAAATTAAATTGAAAAAAAAAACATATTTGACCTTACAAATATTCATACATATTGTATAACATTATAAATAAATATAAACACAAACTGTAAAAATATAATAATATTATTGTTCACACCTTCAACATTTTGTGACAACTTAATAGCGACATGCACAGATTTACAATAGAAAACATCAAATATCTTATAAATAACGAAATTGTTAATTGTGCTCCCACAATGCGCAGCTACCACAGAAACACTTAGGGCCGATTTTTCAAACGGCAGATAATTTATCCAACAAATAAAATTGACGCTTGACATATTTTCTATACGAAAACTGTCAACATGTCAAACTTATTTTTCAAATAAAAGTTATCTGGGTATTGAAAAATCGGCCCTTAATGAAATGTAAGCTAGAAATAACTGCAAGCGACTCGCTCTGCGTGGTATTTGGCGCGATATACGCTAGTTTTTTAAGTTTTTAGTTAAAATAGACAGTAAATGGAATGTAGACCACATTCCATTTACTATTTTTTTTGCTTGTCGGATATACTAAACTGTCTTGACATTCCTTTTTAACGAAATTAAAATAAGACAAAAATAATTACCTGCTATTGTAAATAACCATTTAACACATTAACACACTGATATATTTAATAATTTTTGTAAAAAGATAAGCCAAGATTCTTTACAATATTCGACGAGCAAAGAAAAAATTACTTAACTTGCACAGGACTGTTTTGCACATCGCGCGTAGAATGGCGTCAAATGCGCAAGACTTTCGACTTATAAATTAGTCTCGACGTTCTAAAGCAGTAATAGTCCAACATTACGCTGGGCATGTCGTTCCCTAAATTTGGTAAGCCCATTGGGACTACTTCACAAAGTAATTCTGATATACTGGGAAGATATCCTTACTAAGATAAAAATAAATTAATAAATTTTGACAGTTACTAATCCTATGTACCCACTGATTTATTTGAGACTTGCATGCTAAACTATATTCGGCAAAATATCATAGACATATTTTTTGTGTAACACCTGAAATACTATGTTATTATGCAAATAAAGCAATAAATGACTTTGGGATCTCTCTTCTTTTTCTTCTTCTAGAGTATCACGTCTTGGTAGCACCAGAAACAGCACCAAAAACTTTTACTTATGGATAGGGGGCCACAGTCGTGGATTGCTTAGGGTATCAAGTAGTCATAATCCGGCACTGTTCGTAGTGTGGCCTTAGCGATGGTGCTGAAAATCTGCTACTTCCAGGGGTGTTGTACAGCATAATCTTCGCGGGCATCCTCCTGCGCACGCCCGACATCAACATGCAGCAGCGGCGGACGAGCTTCAACTCCGCGCTCGCCTACACGTTCACAGTCGTACCCATACTGGTGTTCCAGGTACGAACTCTGCTCATGACAAGCCGCCAGAAACACAGTTCCGTCGCGGTCTGATCTTTTACTGCAATAGTACTTGTATAAACGTAGTCGTAGATATGTTTTTACCGCGAGTTGATCGTGACGGCGTTATCGACCTTTTGCTTTTGCTTGGTCGTATAGGATAATAGCCTAAACAGGTCTAGGTGTTGCATACACACACATACACATGATACAGACAAAAAAATTACAGTTTATTGAAAATATTGAATGTATGTCTTTTAACTCCGTTATGACTGAACTTTATTCTGTTTATTCAACAGTTCTGTGATGTTTTATTGAAAGTATAAAATATTAATTTTATACTCACACCTTGCAACATTTTATAGGAAAGGGCACATGCAGTTTTATATAAAATAAGCTGTCACTGAATTTATAACGCTCAGACACGCTATGATATAGGGTTTCACTTTGTAGTGTATCTTTTACCAATACTAATCACGCGATTTAACTTAATTTTGACATTCGCCACGAAATTTTTAATCAGTCAATCAGGGGCTATTAAAAATATATATTATATATTTGGTCAAGTATGCGTTTACCCGTCGTGTGTTTGAGAGCTTCAGCACTTGGTTTCAAAATAACTTCTAAGAGGTAAACAATCCATGGCAACGATTTTGGAATAACAATGGCACGGAATGTTCATTTTGCGCACAAAATTTGGTGTATGCAGTATTTACGTAAGGTTTCAAAAAAACACTACACAGTTTTTTATTTTTTTATTGTAGTTATGATAGTAATAAATATATTGTGTTTTACAGGTGCTATTGACGAATAAGCTTGACAACTTCGTCGACGTCGCGTTGTCATATATGGTGGTAGTCAGTCCTTTGTTCGTCAGCTACGCCACATTAATTATCATGTCGTTCAGCTCAAAAGGGGGAAATAAATGTAAGCATCCATTAAAGATGATTTCGTGGTTAACAATTCACTGCATTGTTTACTTATATTTTGTTTTATTTTCGGTTTCGGTTTTTTAATGCAAAAGTGTTCGCTCACCATTACTCAGCATGGTTTTATTTTGCTAATGAGACATAATCCTACTGAAAAATTATATCAAGGTATGCTTTTTCAAAACTAAACAGATTTATTGGCTATAAATTTCGCTTTAATTGTAAATATACTAGACATACAAGGTGACTTTTTAATGAGCATCCAAATGTTAGTATACTAAAGTAAAAGTGCTACTCGATTAAAATGTATGGAAAAGCTATTGTTTTATTCTCGATTTTACTATTGGGTACTACGATCTTACTATCCTATTAACCATAATAAAAGTTGTTCCTTTACCTAAATAGGACATTTTATTTGTATAGTAGTCAAAAAGTCATATCTTTAAACAATGTAGACAAACGTTTTTTAATGTTTTTATTGTATTCCAGGGTGGTTCGGTATCAGGAAAGACTTCTGTCAGTTCCTGCTATCGGTGTTCCCGCTCCTACAGGAGTACGCGAACATCGCTTACAACAACAACGCGCGCGGCTCCACAGGCGTGCCGAGCGAGCCACCCGTCAACCAGGAACCTTACCGAGACGAGGACACCAAAAAGGTCAAAGACAACAAAAAGTCCCACAAAAACCAAAAGAAAAACGAAACCATGAAACCAGTAGTGCCTGTAACGAGCATAGACATGCCGGATTGATCCGAACGAGGCTTTAAGCAAATGTTGTGTGTTCACTTGTTAGTTAATTGTCTCTTGTAAATATCGGGCTTCTAAAATGTAACGGAGCAATATTAAACGTTTGTTAAGTTTGATATAAGCTGAGCTGTTCCGTGAGTAGTTGTAGCACGTGATGTAATTGGTAATTTTCAAAGGTGTAGTCTAGGTTAGTTTGTTAACTTTTAATACTGTACAGTTGTTTGTTGCAATGTTTTAAAAGTTATACACGAAGCTTGTTATTTTAAGTCGGTCCGACTTCTGATTTTATATTTGTAGTAGACAATGAATGGCGTTGGTTTACAGGGACGGGTTATTTACCCATTGCCACTAAATGAATTCATAGTAGTAGCTGGATTGTTACATTATTTGTTATTATTGCCCCCAGTTTTACGTTGCACGTTTTAAGCACAGGCCACACTGGGAGCGAAGCGAAACGAAGGTAAGTTCGTTTTGCTTAATGTCGCTCGACTATAATTTCTAGCAAGTTTGCATCCCTGTCTCGACTTTTTCATAATGACTTCACGTCACTCGGCGAACAATGGAAAAGTCTATGCTTGGGATCTCGCTAAGGAATAAAATCCGAAACAAGGTCATCCGGCAGATTACCAAAGTAATGGACATAGATAAAACAATGTAGCAAAAAGTGGCAGTCAGCCGGCCACATCTGTCGTGGAACCGATGAAAGGTGGAGTAAACGGGTTCTCGAGTAGAGACCACGCCTCGGCAAACGTAGTGTAGGACGCCACCAGCTCGATGGACCGATGACCTTAGGAAAATCGTTGGCAGTGGTTGGATGAAAAAAGCAGGAGATCGTGATCTCAGGCAATCTTTGGGGGAGGCTTACGTCCAGCAGTGGACTTAGGCTGACATGATAATGATGATTATCCCTGCGAGGTTTAGTTCTGTAGTTCGGGGTATAAACCTGAGTAAGAAAGAATAGACGTAGTAATATGAGAGAAGAGTAACGATCATAGCTTCGTTTCGCTTCACTCCCAGTGTTACCTGTGCTTTAGGTAATTATTTTAAATAGGTGCTATTGTTATTTTGTAAGTTTTGTTTCCCGGCAATGCGTTAGAATCAGTTATAAAAACTACCGGGCGATATATAGATGTGTTCTATTTACAAGGTTAGTTTGTTGTTAACCGTAAGTAGGTCATATCAAAGAAAAGCAATCATATGGGTGTGTAGTTGTAGTTCGATATCGTGACGTGAATAATAGAATATGTTATCTGGAACATATCGCTTTATACTTCGCTTTAATGGTACCTAATATTAATTTTTAAACAAAAAAAAAGATGATTCGTATTCATATCATGTACTAAGCACAACGCGTTCACGTGTATTTTTTTTAACAAATACAAAAATAAATTGTTGCAATTACTTATGAACTTTTTTATGAAATGTCAAAAAAGTGTTTTCAGATAAGTTGAAATATATAATAGAATTTTGTTTCACTGATTATGTAGTCAGTAATAAGTATTTATTATACATTAACTCATATAACAGAAATAATACAAGCTCTAAACGAATACAAATGTTATAATTAAGAAAGCTAATGTTAAATCTTGCCTTGTGGTATTCGTCTCGTAATAGTTAAAATAAAAAGGCATGTGTGGTTAAAATTTGACAATACACGAGTTAGTAGTTTTGTATTAGTGTTAAATCGATGCAAGGGCAAAAAGGGGCATTTGTGATTTGCGTGAACTATCATAGACTCTATTATGCATGGGTTCCAAATTTCACATTATGTAGGGATTTTCCGAAAAAAATCCGAATAGCTTAATTTTTCTTTTATTTATTTCTGAGCATGTTGAAGGTTGAAGAGTTGTTGTTATAGTGTGTGTTGTAAGAAAATGTTCTTGGAAATGTATTACAATTTGTAAACATAATGGAACTAAGTATTAGATAAATTTGAGTAGTGTGGAAAAATGGTTTGGCTTCTAAAAATCATACCTATTTTCAAAACTATATTAAGCATTGCATCTTTATTTTAAAAAAAAATACCCGCAAATCTTAATGGTTGTAAACCCTAAAAATATTTTTTGATTCACTGTTTAAGGATATGGGATGGCTATTTCAATACCATTAAAATGGTTTATTTGTCACTAGAAATTCATTGTTTTGATTTTTATGGCTTGTTTAAATGACAAAGAGTAATTTTGGATAGATCTGATATCCAATTCAACTATTTTATGCACTTCAATTGTCTCGTCGCGTCGCCCTGTTTTTATATAACCAATGTATTTGCTGATTCTATTGCTCAAATAAAAAAAAAACACTTTTCCATACTCATTGATTGGTTAGTTAGTACGATTTGTACAAGAGCAGTGATAAAAAAATATATGTCGATTTCATAGAATGTGTATTTAGAAAATTACCTTTTTTTACTTCAATAGTGTCGAATGATAAGCAATTTATCATTGTAGTGTCGTGACTTTCTGCAATAAAGCGGACACAGAATAGAAAAGGCGCGATTCATCAAAACGTTCGTGACAAGTTCGTCGCAGTAAATGTCGCCATATACTGTACTATACTCACGCATTACCCATGAATGAATAGTAAACGCACAATTTTGTTTTTCTTTACCGTTAGCATCCAACCTTCGTAAAAAAAAATTATAGCGTGTTTAGTTTTTGTTAGGTCAAATCGCAAATTACCAATGACAAAAAAGAGCAAGCACTTCCGTGCTTGGATAATCATTAACAGATACGGGTTTTAAAAAAGTACCAGTTAAATGATTCATTATTTTTAAAAATCCATTGTGGACCATTGACTACCTCGTTGATGTAATATATAAAATGTCGATTAATCAGAGGTCCTGGGAATCCCAGTGCAGACAAAAACTTATAGGTACCCATATTACAGGTGTTTGTCCGTAATTTTAGATGTTTGTGTTCATCAAGAATTGAATGAATGATTCATTGTACTAAGTGATATCGTTATTATTATAATTTGTTTTTTTATTATTATTCATCTTAAGTATACCAGACTGGATTTTTAATAACCCACAAAAACTTTGCTAGTATATTTTTTATCTTTCTGTATAATGATAACTATGTATTGCGATCATTTATCACGTTTATTTACTAGTATAGCGAAAAAAATATTTAATACGATAGGTAACGGCTAATAGTCAGTTTTTACCATTTCTGCCCAATAAATTTCTACTAGACGATCCATTGATATTATACCTGACCTTTGAAATTTTGTAGACAATAAAAGAAAGTGCATTATTTATTATTGAAAGCTTATGTGCAATTTTAATCATTGTTATTTAACAAGTAGTAAAGAAGCAATAACTAACACGGTTTATGGAATTGTGTATAGTAGCAAATGCAATGACTATGTGTCACGGGTTTTGTATAAATTCTTAACCAAGTAATCATCACCAGTTCTTAGGTTCTTTTCTCTCTTTTTTGTTGTTGAAGGAAAATAAATGAGCCAAAAAAACGCTCATTAATGTTTTGCTTGATAACTTTAATTATTGTTTAGAGTTGTATAATTAATTAAAGTTATTATCTCAATGATTGATTGATCAACAATGTAAAGTAACAGCCTATCAACTCGACCGATTTTTAACGTTAAGTGTAGAGTTTAGTAATAATTGAATAAATTAAAGGTTTTTTGGTACGTTGGTGAGCTGTTGTACAGCCAGCATATCAAGCTGATCGCCTATTTGTATGAAATGTCTATAACGCGTCAACTTATGCTGGAAATGTTGAACTTAATGTAGGTACAGTCTTTTGACTGTACCTCTGTTACTTTAAGGCTAAGTTCAGATGACCGCGCGGTACAAGAACTAACTAAACACTGTTTACCGTTTACATAACCGCGCGGCCGTCTGAACTTAGTCTAAAACATATCCACGCTGTTAACTTATGAAAATACTTCATGTATTTATGTTTACTGTGATATATTCTTCCTATCGCCTATTGTAAATTAATTGAGTATCTATTAGCTAAATGTTTAGCTAATGAAATGATTATTTTAACTCCATTTATTATTTTATCAAAATTAAAGATTTCAGCTGTACATGACATTGGTATTTTGCTTGATCCCTTTTATCATCGAGATAAGTGTTTATTCTTTTATCCCTTATATTTATACAGGTTGTTCCAAAATAGAGGGATTTAAAACTATTTTTAACTAACTATACATTTTAAAAATTTTAACTAGTTTTTTTTTTTGCTCAATGGTATTAGATCTATCCACCATTGTTTTGTGACGGTAAGGCATAACTATTTATCGATTTGGGAAAAAATAAAGTATGTACATCTCTGTTGGAAAAATGGGCGTAGCAATAGGTACCAACAGTATTGGTATAAGTAGGAGGGGCTTGTATCTCAGTGGCGACAACGCTTTGGCAGTAATTACCAAAGTTAAGCAACCCAAGCCGTGGTTGGGTGCCCATTCTGACCATATTTAGTGACATTTATCACAAGCTTCGGATGGCACGTTACCGCGTGTATGGCCCAAGCCACTTCATATGTAGTTGAGGTGAGGCCTGTGCCCTGCAGTGGGACGGATATAGGCATACTTTAGGTATAAGTAACACGTACGCTTAATCGGTAATTTTGTTTCCGTGTTGCGACTTTGGCCCCGCTGTTCACTTTAATTGGGCAAACAAAATATCCTGTTAGAGCGATTCCATCGTGTTCTCACTCTGTACTCTGCATGAAGCTGATTATCAACAAGCTTAATTAATCATGTTTCTGGGACCAACAATACTGTTTTAAATCAAGTCATGGTTCAAATCCAGGAACTTCCATAGGGTGACTCGGGAACCCATACGGGTGCTCTCTCTCTTGACTAACGTTGACACTTTTATTTGATAACCTGTATACTTTATGTAAGTATAACCAAAGGGACAGCGTGTTAATTTTTTTTATAGGTTTCAGACCTTAAAACAAGGGATTTAAAAATTCAAAGTTCGAAAGCAATGCAATGTCAATTCTGCCTTATAAAGATTTATAAAACGCCGTCAGTAGTTTTTAATTTACTCGTAATTTTGTTAACTAGTTTTCGCAAAGCTCGCATAAATTTTATTCTGATCAAAAGTGTTACACAATTTTGCGCCAGCCGCCGAGAACAGCCTCGAAGCAGTCGCCTTGACCTCTCTTATGAAAATGTATTATCTCCTCGCTCCATAATCGATTATATGCTAATGCGGCAAGATTTATGTATTCCCTGTCCTATCGCATTATCATCGTCTAAAAATTACGACGGCGTTTCAGAAAGGAACACATTTGCAATAAACTTTTGCGGTTTGCGGTATCCTGTTTCTATCATTACATTTCGTTTCAAGAAGAACCGCGTACTGATATGGTTCTGTACCATCGGGTTTCAATCCATTTAGTTCCGTATCATCATCATCATCTATACGGTCAATCCCGGTTGCGTCCAAAGCCATCGCTTTGGAGCCCAGGATCCGCTTTCCTTGATTTACTCGTCCATACTTCGCACGGTTTTGAGCGTCTCTAGTTGTGAGATCATTGGCTGCATGCCAATGATCTCAGCCCTCATGACGTCAAGCCAGCATTTCATGGGTCTACCCCTTTTGCCAGGACCCGGCGGTGGCGGCATGGCCAGACATCTGTTTCCTACGTAGTTTGCCGGTTTCCGCAAAACATGGCCGTACCAGCGTAGGCGACTCTCCTGCAGTTTGTTTGCAATATCACGGACACGAAGGCTACCGCGGATGCGTGAATTTTTGGCACCTCCAAGATACTTTTATTACTCGTATTATTTTTTTCTATTTTCTTTTGTTTTGCTCCGAGTGTATTAAAAATCCTGAGGAAGTTATTCTTTGCCGTTAAGGTTAATAACCTAAAGGGTCTGAGTGTCCATGGTCGGGGGACCGGGGGTCCATGGCGAGCATAACCGTCACACTAACTAGTACTTACATAAATCAGTTTTAGCTAAACCTCGTTTTTAGAAAGAGTAAGAGGGTCTTTGAATTTTGTCACCGGACCCCTAGTCTAGTCTAGAAAACGGTTATGAAACCCTGCTTTACGTGAATTTCGACGGAAATGTTTAACTAAGTAGGTATCCATGTTATTTTTCGCCTGAAAAACACTCCCTGTAAATAAGTGTTCAAACTACAATACAAACTTACCTTACGCCCATCGTAAATTGAAGGTCGAGTTTTAACAGCGATAAAAAAGTTTAATGGTAGCAATTCGCAAGTTGTCGTACAACCGCTCCGACGCTGGCCAGCCGGCTGGCACCGACGTCGCCACATCGATTGCCGAGCGCGGCCGCTCGCTGCAGCAGTCGACACCATGAACCCGGCTAGTTAACACATCCCAAAGTTTTTATTTTTATTTAGTTATGTACACAGACATAAAACTTAGTTAATATGTCCGCAAAAGTGAACAGCAAGAAATGGATAAGCGAAGAAACGTCAGAAGAAGAGGAGGCGTTCAGCCATGGCAGGGAGATGGAAGCGGTTTGTTATGCTGTCACTAAAGTGATCTTAGATTTGGATAATAAATGGAAAGGCTCTTTAGGGAAAAGCAACAGCCATTCTTTATCTAATCGTAGCTATATTATGGAGTTGGTCAATATACAGGTATGTACCACTTAGATACAAAAACGTCGTTTTATTCCTGATTTTTTTAAATGTGTGTATCGTCTTATTTAAAATTGCAGGTACTAGATCAAATAATAGAGTATTTATCAAAATTAGTGAAATCGTTCTACAAATTGAACCCTAAGTTGGCAAAGCTGAAACAGGACAGTGGTCTGATCCAAAGCAAGCAAGAGCACGCGTTCGACCAACTTTGTGGGTGTAGGTTTATTATGCTGCAGGCTATCAGCGGGCTTATCACAACTATACTCAGTACGTGTCTTCACAGAGAGGACTCTAGGAAAATGATCGAGTCTTCTTTACGGTGAGTTATAAAAATTCAATGTTTTATGTTTTTAAGGTCCTCTTTTATTTGCTAATTCATTAAAATCACACAATCAATTTGAGTAGTAGGCTTAAATACATCAACTTTTCAACAACATTGAACTCTCAAAATAATCACTTCCCTATACCTAAATAAATAGCCGATCAGTTCTTGGTCTAGGTCTTGATTTTAGTCCCATAGTTAAAGTTGTTGTTTACATTACAAATAGTAGAATTACCCTCTAAAAGGATGTTTTTATTGTTATGTTGGATGTTAATAATAATAATAATAAACCCCGCAGGGCAGCTTTGTGGCGAGCTGTGGTGAGTAGCGACACCACGGGGTCAGTTGTAAATCCGAGTGCTCCCGAGAGTCGGCCAAGGCCCTCGTCTTTAGCTTGCCGAAGTGGAACCCAAGGGGGTCTGCAGGACTCTCGCCTCTGGCTTGCCTTAACCGGCCGACCAGAGTGGAGTCGCTAGAGCATGATGCTCGAAGGGTGAATGTGGTTCGTAAGTGGCGAGTGGGCACGTGATGCCGGACCCTCAGGGGGGAGCAAGTGATCGTCGTTTAAAGTCCAGAGCCACCTCTCCACTCTTAGCCGCCAACAACAGTGTTTGCCCCTCAGTCCGGTCTTGCATGACCCACGACGCCAAGGGGGGCCCATTCAGTTGGCAGCGAGTCACCACCTGCCAATTTTTTCAGTCCGAGACTATGAACCAGGCAGGTGACCAGTAGTCTCCATCAATAGCCCAGAACCCAGTCCCTCCATCTTCCTTCAATAGACCAAGTTCCTATCTTATATAGTATTCAAGTCATTAGCTGCAATAGTTCCTGTACACATGCTGGGTATAATCTCTGATTACATCCCATGATGTAGTCAGAGATTGGATCCAGCAGTGTAACACTTTCAGGTATGATTATTTGCGCTTAAAACGGCCTCTACGTGTTGGATCAGTATCCCCACGCAAGCCTTATAAAGAACCGGGTCACTTTTGGCCCGTGAACTCCTAGAGCGTACATAATAATAATTGGATGTTAACGGGAATAGGTGATGTAATGCCTAAGACACAAACAAAGATGGCCACAATTCTCGATGCTTTGTCTTCTGCATCTAATTGTCTCAGTTGCCGGCGAGTAAGGTCGTCGACTGATTAGGGTTCATCCAGTTTACCAATTCTTAATTTACTTATTTCTTACCTTTTAGGTATATTCACCATCATCATCAGCCTCGAAATTAATTTAAGTTGTGTATGTTTTATTTATCTATGTTGTGACTATTAATTTCTTTAAATGGGATATCCCAAAGATTAATGTAAAACTGAAGTCCAATACAATTTTGTTTAGCCATGGAAATTAGATTGGCTTGAGTATTATTTTGTTCCATTTACTATTATTTTTTTAAGTAAAGATGAAATTAATCAATATTTGATAATCTTACTAAACGGATGTCGGCTTCCTCAAAAAATTTATGTCGCCTTCGACTTAAAATAATATTTTGTGTTTCAGCTTAGTGGCAATATACAATTACTTGATTGGGCTAAGTTCAAAAAAGTTCGCAGCGAAATTCAACGTCTGCAGCAACACTTATCCGAACACGATTAGCGAAACTAAAAACATCACTTTAACTAAAATAGTTCAAGTGAGTGCACTGTTTATTACTTTTAGGACTTAGTTTATCTAGTCGAGTCACGAGATATTTACTTGTTTATGACTCATGCCGTGTATCAAACATTGAAACTTTAAAGTTTGACTCACTAACTATTTAAGTACAGTACGAGCATAAAATATAAGTATATTAATTTTCATTGGACTTTAAACCTTATTACAGCTAAATACGTCTCACAAAACTAGCTACCATGAACTAATCACACTTCGTATAAAAGATGACTAGCTTCTGCCCGCGACCTCCTCTGCATAGACTTTAAAATTAGATAAAAAGGAATCATTCCACAGGAACACGAAAACGGGCGGGATAAACAATTACCCTATTTTTTAAGGTAGATCATTATACAGGATGTTTGGTTATGAACATATAAAGCCAAAGGAGGTTTATGCTAACATATGCATATTAATACTATGTAAAGTCAGAAATTTGATATTATTTTTTAAAAAACATACAAAACGTTTTTTAAGAATTAAGTTTTGTATAAAAATAATAAAATTCAAAATAATATATCAAATATCTGACTTCAATATACTTACGTTAAAATATTTTTAATGATTCAGGTCAGCCGTTAAAGTGTGATTGAGTTTCCTTATTAGTAGTATTAGTATAAGAAGTATTTAAAAAAAAACAAAGCAAGAATTCAGTTGAATTATTTCTATATTTTACAGATTCTATCAAAAAGTCGTGTAGAAATCAATTGCCACCGGCTAATAAATTGTTTAGTAAAGGTTTATAAACCTGAAGATAATTCTGACAACGAGTCCAGCTCTAGCACTGCCGAAAGCTTGGAAATATATCAGTAAGTTTTGATATTACGCTACGCTATCTAGGCTATTATGTAGGCAATGCTTTAATAAATCTAAAGAAATTGCTGTCTACATATATAAGCACGAGTATTTAATTAAGGTCGAAAAGGACTTGTGCTTGACTGCGCGACGTCGGAGCCCTTAGCTCGCATAAAAAAATGAATCATAATTTAGTTTAGCATAATAGTTTCGACATAAAGTTTACTCGCATAAATTATTATAAGTTATAGTCATTTAAACGCAGAATGTTTCATAATTTTTTCTCGCTCCAATATAACACGTCTAATGGTGATTTACCATAAAATACGAAACGCATAATACAGTTATCACACAAACATTTGCCCTTTATACGAGCTTTCAACCCGCAACCGCCTTTGTAGTTCGGAGCGCGAACTCCAGACGGTCGTTATTTTGTTTTAGCCAAAGATGTATTTTCATTTCATCTTTTTTGCTTTTAGCACACTAACAAAACATATAACCCCGCCCACCTCTACCATATCGCGAGATATAACCGTCGAAAAGCGCCGGGAAGCATTCATAGAGCACAAGAAAGCGAAAATGAAGCAAGCTCGGAGTCTGATAGAAGTTAAAAACAAACAGAACAAGAAGTTAGGCGATATCTTGAACGCACAAAACTCCGATTGTGATATAACGTACGCGTCTCTGCTGACAAATGAATGCGCTTTGGAACACATCTTTAGTAACGAAGGTATACACAAACAATACAGTAATATTATTGTTTAGTTGTTTTAAACTTATTATTGATGAGAGTACATAATGTATGTAGTTTATTTTTTTATTTCTTAGTTTTTGTTTTTCGTCGCCGGTAACGCCATCTTTCTCAACATTCGGTTTACACTAAAAACCACTTATGCTAAGTGAGTGCCGAGTGGATAGGTACAATTTGATTCTATATCACAAATTTTTCGAACTATGTAGGTACATTATTTGTCGTCAACATCACATACATTGCTCTGATCCTATGATAAGTAGCTTAAGCACTTGTGTTACAGAAATCAGAAACAACGACGGTACCACAACACCCAGACCCGAGACAATATAGAAAAGTTATTTTCCTACATTGACCGACCGAGAATCGATCCCGGAACCTCAGAGATAGCGACACAAAGTCCGGTATGCTCGCCTCTCGGCTACGGAGGTCGTAGAAATAGCGATCATAACATGTGACGTCATCGGCACGCCAATTCAACATGGCGGCTGTATTTATCATATTTTTACAGTTAGGTGTCGTTATATCGTTATATCATATCGTGTTTTTGTGGTCATCTACGGGAGTTGGCAAAGAGAGTAAAATAATTTACAATTAATCTCAAATGTGACTTGACTGTATTTTATGCTGTTAATCAAGTTGATTTTGGGCTCTCGTATCCTCCTATTTATTTTAGATTCTAACTATTTAATTAAAAAAATATGGGCCTTACTACAAAAAAGATAGTCTAGGTTTAAACACTGCCTAAAGATTAACCAACCATTTAAAAAGTATGGTAACATAACCGAGACATGTGTGATATGTCAAAATTCCAAATTGTATGGCTATTCTTTAGACATGGTTTAAACCTAGTCTATCTTTTTTGTAGTAAGGCCATATATATTTCTATATAAACATATATTTTCAGAGAATGTGAATGGCATTCTTCAAAGCGAAGAAATGTACATAGAAATTTTACTAGACACTGTGTCGAATATGTCAGCGCCATTACTCGGTCCCAATGGAATCAGGAAACTAAAGTCAGGTATAAAACACTTTTTATATAAAACGATTTGGACATTCACCACTTATTTCGTAAAATAAAAAAACACTGTCCTACTCTAAAGTAATAAGATTAGTTTTGGAATTATTCAATTAGGAATAGTTTTTTGGCGTTCTAATTTACTATAAAAACCAATAAAACCAATTTATTTCTGTAAATAGGCCTAAATTATAAGCTCTTTTACACGTCCCAGTATATTTTTTTACCCTACCACTGCTTCGGGACAATATTGTGGGCTAGTGCCGAGAAGAAGCAGCGCAAGAAACTCAGTCACTATTGTCAGCCTCTTTTTAAATAGTGTGTTTACATTACAAGATAAAATGAACCTGTGCGAGCACGGCAGTATTTAATTCCATACATTTTTATCATTTAAATAGTCATTTACAGTGTAATAACCCTTTTTGATTAAAATCATCTTGACATGCGATTTAAATTCATACATAGGCAGTTCAGCAATGGACTGTGGTAATTTGTTAAAAAAACGAATACATTTTCCCATAAACGAATGGGCTGGTTTCCTAAAAAAATCCAATTAGTCCGTCAGTAGGATTAACAGAAAATATATGACACGTATTTTTTAGTTTCTCAATCAAACAAAAAATTATGAAGATACAGCCCGTTAAAGTTCCGCGTAACGTCACGCCTTGCGACACTTTTTAGCAAGGCGTGACGTCACGTGCTCACTTTGATGCGCTTTGTGTTCGTAATTTTTTGTTTGATTGACAAAATACAAAACATGGGTCCCATATTTTTTGATAATCTAACTGACGGACTAAATAGAATAATCATTTTTTGACCCAGGAAACTAGCCCATTACCCACTTTAGTCTGAAATTTGGAACTCCTTATTGAGTCTTGTTATAACTTGACTTGATAGACCTATGATAGATTTATATGCTTATTCATGATTGGTTTTATTATTGTTTGTTTCAGGGCGCATACAAGCCAGTAAAAAGGCAGCTCATAAAGTGACAGAGTACTACCAAAATATACTATGGGGTGATGTCGGGAGTTGCCTTGAGCATATAATTCTGTGGTGGTCGTCGTATCCTTTAGCGATAAGGTACGTGAACACGTGATACTAAATGTAAATGTGTAAGGTGCAAACTACACGGATCGCCAAACCGCTCACAGGCTCCTGTAGATGCTATTTTAGAGGGCTAGCTTTACTCGATTTTGCAGGGGAAAAGTTTATGTTATGTAGCTCGTGATGGTGAGATAGATAGGCAAGTCATCAGGGGTGGGGGCGGTATGAACGCTTGGTTTAAAAAAAAACTTTATTTGGTATCTTTAAATAAATATTATGATAAATGTGTGTATTAAATCGCTCGAGCGGGTTCATAAGCTAATTTGACACAGGTATACACTTCTGTAAAGAGGACCCAACTTAAGTTATGTTTTTGTAATTTTAGTTAATGAAATAAATACATTTACAGAATTTTTTACAAATCGCACTAGGCTGCAGTTCACAGATAAATACATAACATAAAGCATAGGCTGCGTTCTACACCAAAAATGAATTGGGGTCGGGGATCTTATTGAGATCCTACTGCGCAAAACAATATTATATATTATATTCGACTAAATTATCTGTGTCACACATCCTGGGATACTGGCATGAGTAAAAAATAACGCCTACACAAGTCCGCGGGTGGTCTGGCGACCCGTATAACAGCTGCTTGATTATTTATGAATAGAGATAAAAATCTGCATAAAGGGTTTCAAACAAAAACTCTGTTTGTAGGTCTCCAAACACCAGTCAAAATCTACGTGAATGGTTATTTGGAACTTTCAACGTACATAGTAAGTGTAAATAAATAAATATAATATGACCACAAATTTGCCACGGCGAGGCGTGTAGCGGGGGGTTAAAGTATTGTATTACCATTGCAAACTCAAATTGCGTTATGGTGGGGGGTATAACTGATCGGTGGTACGGGGCGTATTCGCAAAGAGCATATTTTGTTCTCAGTGCTTGTAGCTCAGTGGCGGCAGCGCTTTGGCAGTGATTACCAAAGATAAGCCACCTACGCCGCGGTTGTGAAGGGATGGGCGACTATTCCAACCATATTTAAACCACATATATCACAAGCATCTTCGCGCTTCGGAAGGCACGTTAAAAGTTGGCCTCGGCTAATATTGCTTGATACTAGTCGTAAAGCCTAGTCAGCGGCCTTAAGGCGGCTTAATAACATCTGACAGTAAGGCTAAGTCACTGACCTTACAACACCCCCCCACTAATCTGCACTGGGCCCGCGTGGCAGAGTATGGCCCAAACCACCTCATAGTTGAAATGAGGCATGTGCTCTTCAGTGGGACGTATAGGCATAATTTACTATGTTTTGTTACGTCATGTGCCAAAAGTCGTGTCAATCTTCGTTGTTCGAATGTCACCCTGTATTGACTCTGACTGTACGAATGCTCGCTTTGTAACATATTACATTACGCCACGTAACCCCGGTGAGTACTCACCTTTGTAAATAGGTTTTCTCATACCTCGCTCATGCTCGCCGTTTCAAATTTGAGTCAACTTAGGGTGCGTTACCACCAAAGCGAAGAGGAAAGGCACTGTGCAGTGTGTTCATACAGATGACAAGCCGAGTTAACTCCGCTTTATTAAAAATTAAAATAATTAAAACTACAAGATACAAATACATATTAAATAATAGTAGCAAATTACTAACTATAAGAATATTTAAACAAATAATCGTCCCACATCTGCCATGTTGCTGTGCCCGACAGGGCCCTTAA
The DNA here is from genome assembly GCA_963576865.1 of Anania hortulata. Classification (NCBI taxonomy): domain Eukaryota; kingdom Metazoa; phylum Arthropoda; class Insecta; order Lepidoptera; family Crambidae; genus Anania; species Anania hortulata. Next base: position 10,426,571 of record OY756400.1, read on the forward strand.
TGATCTGTTATACTATAATTATGACCTTTATCTACATTTTGGGAAAGCAATAAAGAATATTGAATTGAATTATAACAAAGTTCCTCTTTTCACTACTTTGCTTTGGTGGAAATACACTAAAATTTTTGGTACGCTGAAAATGTATGATATCATTATAATCCACGTTTTAGACACACCCGAATTGATATTATCTGCTCTAAGGATACTGGCTGACGCTTTAGGATGCCACGTCACGACCACATCTTGGGATAGACACTTCGGGTATGTAACGAGAAATAATTGATTTGCGTGTGGCAGTAAAATGAGTCTGTATTACAGTTCGTGAACAGTTTACGTGTGTGTGGTCTAAGAAAGGGCAGGTGGTAGCGTGTGTTATCCCAATGTACGTTTATGTAACAGATAATTTATGTTTTGAATCTGATTTCAGCGCCACATTAACAACAAATCTAAAAGCAACGTCACTAAAACTGCATCCAGAGTTGTCGCTGTATATCACTGAGGTATGTAAACAGTTGTTTGTACTACAGTCAACGGCAAATCAACCTACCCAAAAAGTTAAAGGTCATTGAACCGATTTAAAACTTTAAGTCCGACACGTAGAGATCAATTGAGAAAATTTTACGTTTTGTGGTAGGTTGACAAGCTCTTGTCAGTACAATCAGTGAGTATAAATATTACTTTTTCAGAACAATGTGTGTGTGATTAAGTCTGTGCCTTTGCAAAGTAAATAATATACTGTTTCATTTTTTGGATCACTTCTGTTTTTTCAGAGCACTGTTTCGGGATCAAACTTCGCTCTGATGCTGCACGAACTGGTGACCCTCAACAACCAATGCGAGGTCACGTGGGACTACATACTTGGCGCTCCGATAGAGGACTTGCCTATCGTAGAACAGATCCCTATATTGCATAGACTGGGTGAGAATCCTTTCAACTGTTATAGTTTTATTATTATGTAATGCTTTATTTGTTATTATTATATGTTTTATTATTATATTATTATGTAATGAATTTTTTTTTTTTTTGTCAGTGCCTTACTTTTAGAATTTCAATAAGTAACGAAATTTATATTTAAAAAATTATGGTGCCATCTACATGTACCTACAGTGGTGTTGTTTTATTTTCTCGTCTATCGCATGGTGTGGCCTGTCGTTAGATAGGTCGTTTAAAAATGTTGTGGGTGTGAACCCAACATTTTTGATTCTGTGATCCGTTTTCGTAATATTAAGCTTTAAAGTGCAACTTTTTCTTAAAATTCAAGACATTATGAAGTTAAAAGAAAAACTTACAGCTTCTAGGCTTTACAAGTTACCGAGTTTACTTGTAAAATTTAACTACTTGAAGAAGAAAATTACTTAAATGATGTTGTAATAAATGACACACTCCTTCCCGAAACTGCAAATCCTTTGACCAGTTTACTGGAGTCATTTACATGTTGTGGTTTGATCAAGCTGGAGGGACTCCCAGAAGGAACTATCTTAAGTCCTCAACAAAACCGATAGTAGTCTGGTATCAATAACCTTCTACTTGTAATATTTCTTGTAGGCAACTTTTACTTACCTACGAACCAACTGTGTAATCACATTTTTGGAACTCAAGTTTGACCTACATATAAGTCGTATCGATTTGAAACTTTGTTTATTTATGTGAATTCGGAACTGATCTAATGATGAAGCCAGAGAGTGGATATTGAAACTGTTCAATAGATATTATTAAAACCGTTGCAACCTAGCGTTTGGGCCGATTTGATTCGTTTTCACGAGTGTAATAATATTAAAAGTGTGGCCAGTAAATTATATGTATTTTTTAATACTTATCTTTGGCATACTTACTTTCAGATCATTCCATCCACACGTACAGACTGTGGTGCCTGGCGGAGACGCGGCGGCTGGCCAACATGTGGGAAATGGATGATTTCTTCCGGATAGCGCACAACGACATGCAAGCGTGCATGGAACAATTGCAAAACTTGCGTTTTGCAGACCACACTATCACTATTGAGTCAGGTATGTTTTCTTATTTTATTTAATGAATTCTGTGGTTTAAATTAAATAGTTTTCTGTTGTATTGAGCGGTCCTATTTACCATTACAGTAATCGATTCGGTTTCTTTAGTAAACTAATCATAAGACTGGTAGAGAATGTTATATAGCATCAAGTCCGCTAATTGCACTTATCTGTGCAATAAAGTTTAAATAAATAAAAATTGCCTACGATTAGTTCTCTCTCTCTCTGCCTCATTCTACCTGACCTATCCTTAGAATAAAATGGGGTACTGATTGGTAAGTATGTAGGTATGTCAGTCTGACAGAATCCTTATAATGCTTCGCACACTGTTAAATTAGGTGATTTAAGTGATGGTGTTCTTTTCGTTTTAGGCAAAATAGGTGTACATGAAAACGTGTGTGCAAAAATGAGGGAAAAGTTGGTTTCTGAAGTAAAAGTTAACATACAAAAACTAAAGGTAACTAACATTGTAATTGTTAGAAACCATAATAAGTAATTAATAAATAATACCCTTATGGTGGCGATTTGTTTATACCACTCAACTTTCTTTAGCTTCACTTGTAATTAAATCTTGGAAGTGATCTAAGTACTTCTAATTGTTATATCGATATCCGGATACGATACAGTAATTTGATACCATCGAGATGTCGATTTCCTTAATGGCTCCTAGTTAAATCGTCCGGGCACAACGTTTAACGAAAAGGCTCGTTTCGTTTCGTGACGTGTGGTCGCATTCCAGGAAGCCACCGAAGAGATAGTGAGTGTGGTGTCGAGTGTGTGCGCCACGACGAGCCTGGCGCACCTCACGATGATCTTCCCGAGCGCGGCCGCGTGGCGCCGCGTGGCGCACCCGCCGCGCCTCGACCACTCCGCCTACGTGCACGAGTTCCTAAGTACCACCGCTCATATTACTTACTCAGTTCAACTTTATTGCGCCAGCCAGCTGTTGCGGGTTGTACCTTAGTCATGGATGTTTATAAAAGTATTTAAGTATGTTTGACCGTTATCTAGTCGCCATAGTACAAGCTTTGCTTAGTTTGGGGCTAGACAATTGGTGTGATTATTATTATTACACATGATTTCAACCATAGCACGTCCGCAGTGACTGCTGGACATAAGCCTCCTCCAATGACTTTCATTGGGGGGATTGCCAATACTCGCCACGCTTGGTAGACAGACTGGCGAGCGCAGTTTTTTTATAAGAATTCGCACGCAGCCGCTGGTGCCCTCTCGTGCTTCAGGAATTAGTCGCATCTTACGACACGCCTGCTAGTGGTGGGGAAGTATATTCTATACGGCCGTCCCCACACGGCACTTACTCAGTTCAACTTTATTGCGCCCTAGGAATGACGACTGGGTAAAGAAAATGAAATTTTATTCAGTCCGTCAGTTAGATTATCAAAAAATAATTGACATAAGTACCTATATAATTTTTTCTTTTGTCAATCAACCAAAATATGACAAAGATAAAGCACTTCAAAGTTCGGGAGTGGGGTCTCGTGGCGTAACTTCAAAGTAAAAATTCTACTAAGACGTAACGTCATGTGACATTTTAAATCAATATACGTCTCTGTAATATTTTGGTGATGTGAAAAAATAAAAAACACGTGTCCAATACTTTTTGATAATCTACCTGATAGACAAAAAGAAAAAAGTTAGTCGTCATCCTTATTCAAAGTCAAAGTCAAAGTCAAAAATCATTTATTCAATTTAGGACAAAATTGCCACTTATGAACGTCAATAATAACATTATAGACCCTTAGGGGGCCAGAACATGTCTCCTTATTTTTTGGGCCCTACTAGCGCTTCGAGACAAGATAAAGACAATCTGGCAAGTGCTGAGAACAAACTCAGTCACCACTAGCACGTCTATCCATTGATGGATAGACGTGCTTAGTAGCGGCAGCACATAAAGTTAAGCAAATCACGCCGCGGTTGTCAGTGAGTGAGAAGGATGACCATTCCGACCATATTTAGTGACATTCATCAGAAGCACCTCCGTCCTTCGGAAGGCATGTTAAAAGTTGGTCCCGGCTAAATATCGCTTGACACTAGTCGTGGAGCCTAGTCAGAGGCCTTAGGGCGCGGGCGGCTTGATTACATCTGACAGTAAGGTTCAGTCACTAGCCTAGATGAGTTGGTAGTGCAGTAGGTATGGCTCTAACCACCTTACTTATAGTTAAATTTCTCTAAACTCGTTTGCTGTTAAGTACAAACTTAATTAATCTTGTTAAAAAAATCTATTTACTTTTAAAGAAATTTAATCAAATTGCGCTGTGGTATGCGCTGTTCTTTTTTATTAAATACTTAATTGTGATTTATCTGCAATATAGATTTATTTATTTTTCTAGATAAAATGCTACTGCCAGTTATCAAAGCGACTGATGACATAACACCTTTAAATATGGTGCTAAGGATAATGTGCGAATCATGGCTGCATCACATATACGTAGCCAAAGTTAGATTTAGGTAAGTTACGTTACTATTATTATGATAAAAGTTTACTAAATTTAGAGAATCATAGAAATTGCAGCGTGATAATAGCTAGCTGTAAGGTATTTTTTGGAAAAAAGTTAAGAAAGTTTCTTAAATGGTTGTTTGTTTTGCAGTAAAGATGCGGCATCGCAACTACTCGCCGATTTCAATGAAGTGCGAAATTGGTTGAACGACTGCAAACAGTTGTCCGTTCTCGCTAAAAAACAGATGCTGCAGAATGAAGTTCTTAGGTAAAACAACGGTTATTTAATCAATGAGTTTGGTTACTGGTAAACGCATTTCGTAATGTTACATTATAAATTCTGGCCAGCGAAAATGTTGACTGCTGAAATGCTAACATGTCAGAATTGAGACTACATAATAAAAAAATAAAACTAAATATGGGCCGCCACCGCGATTCAATATTTCTGGTTTACTGGTAGACAATACCTTAAGGCAGTAAGTCCATCAATTATACATTTCTTCCGCAGAGCCACAGATAACTAATCTATCATTTTTATGTCTATGGTCAATCTCAACTCTAGCACTCACTAGGTATACATACTTTCATATTAGCGCAAATATCAGCTACGTAAAAAAAACCTTGTGTGTAAATCAGGTACTAATAATAAATATAAATATTTAAGATAGTTAATATTAGTTTTATTAACAGGTTTAAATATTTATTTGGTCAGGCGGTGCGAGGGCGTGGGTCGGCTGTTACTGCACGCGCCCGGCGACCTCATCTCAATGCAGGATTCCACCATGCAGGCTTCGCAACACGTTCGAAAAGAAGGTAATTAACCTTTCTTTAAAAATAGTTCACAACTAAAGTCAACTCAATTGCATCAGTGGCATTTTTACAAAGCGTGAATTTACCACATCACATACATTGCTCAGGAGACGTATTTTTGAATCATGCGATTTCCAATCTGAATACGAAATCGCAAGATTCGCATGCGAATTCCTAAAATCACTATTTTTTCAAATTCATTCCGTGAATTCTGCAACGAGTGGTCCTATCCACTCGTTTTTTTTCTTCTACTAGTAGAAAGTAGAAAGTACGAAAGAAAGACATTGACAATAAACATTTATGTTTGACAGAAATTTGACATAATAACTTTTTATTTACGTTCCGTTTTCAGCGATTCACTACCGGTTTTCAAAATCAATAAGTTTTTTATTACGTTTCATAATATTTTCTGCATAAAACGAAAATAGTTAACGAGTGATTCAAAAATGCGTAAAATCGTGAGCAATAGAAATTAATTTCATACACGAATTGTTATCGTGTTCGAATTCGAAATTCATTTCTAATGCTTCAAAAATACGTCTCCTGATCTTAAGGTAAGTAGCCAAAGCACTTGTGTTACAGAAATCAGAAACAACGACGTTTCCACAACACCTAGAGCCAATCCATCATAGAAAAACTTGTTTTTTTAGACAACATCACATACATTGCTCTAATCCTAAGTAGCTTAAGCACTTGTGTGATGTGATGTGTTATAGAAATCATAAACAAAGACGGTCTTTTGCCCGTCTGTCGCTCAGCGTTCAAGATCCGTGCCGCAAGATGTAACTTAGCCGTTTCCGATTTCAGACCAAGAGAACGACTCGCCCGAACAGCTGATGCCGGCGGAGATGTACGTGCCCAACCAGAAGCAGTGGCTCACGCTGCGCGCCGGCCGCCTGCCGCGCCCCGAAGCCTTCGCCATGTGCTGCGTACTGCTGACTTGAGAATACAATACATCTCTATTCTTACTATAGCTGGAACTTTTATTTTTCAAATCAAATCAAATCAATATAGTTATTTACTTAAAACACGGTATTATAGATGTTCTAGGTAACAATTTTCACATATTTTGCTTCGTAAAGCATGCATGCATAGGGTTAGTGTTCAATTTGAATCAAAATAATATAAAATACTTAGAATGTCTAAGCTTATCCTCGCCACTTCGTCTGCGTTGACCTTTTACCTGGATAAAAAGTATCCTATGTGTTAATCCAGGCCATGGTCTATCTGTATGCATAATTTCATTAAAATCTGTTCAGTAGTTTTAGCGTGAAAGAGTAACAAACATCCGTACATACAAACTTTTGCGTTCATAATAGTAGTGAGGACTAGCTATGCCCGCGGCTTCGCCCACGTGAAATACGATTTGTCACACTTTATTTTACTCGCTTAGGAAGTGGATTAAAAATAGTAGCCTATGGATTCACGCTATTTTCGTACAAAATTTCATCAAAATCGGTTTAGCTTTCACGACAAAAAAGTAGCCTATGTCCTTTTCCAAGATCCCATCTATCATTATACTAAAATTCAATAGGATTAATTTAACGGTTTAGGCGTGAAAACGTAACAGACTTAGTTACTTTCGAATTTATATTAATAGTATGGGTAAATAAATATGCTCTAGACTAGACGATACACTAGTTGTTACGGACTGGAGTAAAGAAGTAACCTCCTTGTGTTACGGGGTATCACACAATGAATTTTGCTAAGTGCAGACGCCCTAGGGAACCCCAGCACACCCAGACTCGAGACAATTTGAAACGTGTACGTTTTTTTATTTGACCCGAACGGGATTCGAACCTTTTGCATACAACGCGAATCACAGCGCCACTACGCAAAGCGGGTCATCGCGCGTCGTTATTAGTCTACGCTGTCTTAACAACTGCGCTTGCTTAGAATAACAATTACACTTCTTTGATCGGCTGTGATTGCTTTACCAATGAATGTGACTGAGTTTGCGCCGTTTCTTCTCATCACCAGCTGATATAAAGTCCCGAAGTGGTGGTAGGGCATATTTTTAACGTGTATAAGTGGCCGGAATGGGGCCTATATATACCATATGGACATAATGAACTCTGTCTAATCTGTGCTATAAACTGAATAAATGACTATTATTATGACTGGCCTTCCGCTAGAGAGCGCTAATGTATTGTAATTTAACCACAACGCTCTACCTGAAAAGTTCAATGCCAATTTTTAAAACAATTGGTAGACAGGTCAATATTAAGCTTTTCCGCGTGATGACGAATAGAATGTGACAGTTCGTATCGTAACCAAACATATATTTTTCTTCGCTGATTTCGGTCTTGCTGAGGTGTATTTGTGATTCGCGAGTAAAAATATATTTTAATGACATTTCGTAACCGAACGTGCCGGCTGTGAAACTTTGTTAGGCGGATCCACGTAGTGTGTGTGTTTTACTTGATCAGTAGGCGGATCTAGCAAGAGTGATGCAAGTTTAACGCCGGGATCATCTGTAACAAACTATTTGATTTAGTGCTCTTCCTCTGGACCAGGGCCTGGAAACCTGGTTAAAAAAAAATAACCAGCTCGTAAGTAACGCCATTCAAAAATCGAAGAGCATCATCAATTCGATTCCGCTTCGTCAGAATCCATATTATTTCGGTTTTGATCAAAGAACGCAAAATAAGGGTTCCTGCTCAAAATACCGGTTTATTCCAAAAAAGTATTGCTACCCCGTTAACGGTGCTGAAATGCGGAAGTAATTACTAAATCAAACATTTTAGACATGAACTACCGCAACTTAGAATACGTTGTGATATCAAAAACACAATTTAGGCAGAAACTTTTCTGATGAACTTTACTACATTTAATACATGTGGATGTTTTAGGTTTGAATATTACTCATTAATTACCTTACAGTCACTTACATGGAGAATTTGCTAATATTTTCGAATTAAAAGTAATTTGCAACATCATATTATTATCGTCTTTTTGCGGCCCATTTTGAAGTAAGTTATGATATAATAAAATCAGGCGAGAGTAGTGAAGTGTTGCCTTAAACAAAGACACAGAACGTTGATTGACTCGCACGATTCATATCTTCGAGCTATCTATCCGAAATACGAGCGAGCTGGGAATTTCTACTTATAAAGCGTTGAAAAGAGATAAAGCGCATGGGCGGAGCGACGTCGCACCCGCAGGTCGCTTGGAATTAACCAGATTAATCCCTGCGACAATAACGCTCGCGAATAGGTTCCGCCTCGACCCAGTGATTAGAAAATACCTGGTTAAAAACCTTTATGAACCGGTATTTTACGAACTATTTCCTAGCCCTGCTCAGGACACATTACAAATTCGATTTGTTGCATTTTGCAAAGTTACATATATATTAAGCATTATATTATTTATACCACACAACACTCTCACATCACCGCTATAAAGTTATCTTCGAGATGTTCAATTCAATAAAATAACAATTAGTAATGATTTTCTATATTCATAAAGTATCATATTTACCATTTCATTTGATTGATTCTACATTGCTTAAATCTAATAATCACAACATCTTACATTACTACCTACTTAAAATGTTTCGGGTATGTCTGATTAAGTCGAATGTCATTTAATAAACGTCCTAATTTATGTGAGAGCTTCGATCAAGAATACACTAGATAACCGGTTAGCTACTCAAAAACGGCCGATTAAATAACGCCTCACTTCAAAGTGGGGTCTTATTTTGTATAAGTTATTCTGTACTTTATTTCTTAGTCCTTAAGAGTTGTATTTATAATGAGTAGTTGCTGCAAATGTGTCAAAAAAAATGAGACAGGATTTTTACGAACACGTAAATATCGACACAAAATAAACTGCGGTTTGCGGTTAAGGCATACGTTAGAACTACATTATTGATTGTTTTATACTCCTTCCTTTTATCTACTCAATAATACAGAGTTACATTGCAAAGGGGCGCCAAATTTAAAAAATAAGATTTATGGCACAATATAAAGAAGCGTCTTAATCGTTATTATTTTTAATAATCGTTAGTTACGAAAAAAAAAAACTTTAAAATATCCGAAAATAAAGTCAATAGAGAGGTTACGAAAGCCGCGCGTTCATTCATCAGAGGCGTAGGTACGGCGAGCCTACAAGGACCTTGCAGTGCACATACGGAGCATTTTTTTTCATGAATGAGTTAAATTATCCACGCGCACAATTTTTAACTTGTCAGGATAGGAATAATTAAATGTGAAAAAAAATGTTTTTGTACTTTGCATAGTTCTAAGCTTCATTAAGCTATTGATTCTGAGCCATTCCTAAAGATTTGGCACCTCTTTGCAATGTAACCCTGTATAGAAAGACGGTGCCATATTTGATTACTGTTAGCGAGGCGTTACCTAGTGTATTCTTTATCGAAGTGTGAGAGCTAAAACTTATCAATATATCACTTCTATTAAAAACAAATTAATACAATTTCAAGTGCACTGATAAAAAAATCTTTTAAATATAATCTACTTCATTTAACAGTTCAAAAGCTCTAAGTGGTCTATGGAAAGATTGCACCGTTCATCATCATCATCATCATTTCAGCCATAGGACGTCCACTGCTGAACATAGGCCTCCCCCAGTGACTTCCAGATTGGCCGGTTGAAAGCGGCTCGCATCCAGCGGCTTCCTGCAACCTTTACCAGGTCGTCTGTCCACCTTGTAGGTGGACGTCCTACGCTGCGCTTGCCGGTACGTGGCCTCCATTCCAGAACCTTTCTGCCCCATCGGCCGTCAGTTCTACGTGCTATGTGCCCCGCCCACTGCCACTTCAGCTTGCTTATCCGTTGGGCTATGTCAGCAACTTTTGATTGTTTACGAATGATTGAAATGATTGCAGTGGTGTCGCTACTCGCCACAGTTCGCAACAAAGCTGCCATGCGGGACTATTGTTTCCAATCCGAATTTGAATATAGAAAAAGACGATTCGGAAAATCTAAGCGATGCCGACGGTACATTTGAAGATGCAGTGCGGGAGGAGTTGGACAAGGACAAGGTCGATTAGATACGTTTAAAAGTCATCATCGGAATCCGATCGTCTACTCTTCTCCTTAAGTTTATCATACTCATTGCGCCTGATCAGGTCTTCCTTCAGCTTTTCCATGTCGCTCAGCAGACTACTCACTTGCACGTCTTCCAATTTGTCTGGGCAAGTTTCTGTGTCGGTGACACTGTCTAGGCCAGAGTCATCATCGGATTTGTCGGGTATGCTTCTAGCTTCGTCTTCGGAGGGGACAGGGGCGCTGCTTTCGTCGGAGCTCTCTGGTTGTTGCTTGTCCAGGCGGTAGGCCTTCGGCACCTTGTCGTCCTGCCGCTTGCGCTTGGCGGCGTGGCGCGCAAGCAAGGGGTTCTCGCGTTTATCCCTCTTCGACTTCTTCTTCCTCAAACTCTTCGCTATTACTCGTTTCTGGTGATCCAGTTGGGGGAACAGTTCTGGGGAAAAATTACAACGATCTGATCAGAAAAGATAAATACTCTCGCTAAGCTTGTATGTAACACAAAGTTTTCCACAAAATAACAATTACTAAAACAAAATCGTCTACTACAGAAGAGTTTAAATAACATCACAGGGTATCAGGAGACAGTAATGATGAAACATTCAGAGAAGCAGATACATTTAATGCATCTCGATAAAGCAATATTTCTTATGTTGTGTCTTACTTTGTGATGAAAGGCAAACGAAAACATAATGATGAGATGAGATGAGAATACATACTCTGACAGTCCAAATGATAGTCCTGTAATCCCGAGGTATTTTATAAATCGAGATCTCAAATCATATATACTTGCCATCTAGGGCCTATTGATTTGACTCGCCCTGTCTAATCGATTATTCATTTAGGCGGTCTTACGCATCTTAAGATTAACGAAATTAATCCTGAACTGTCCACTGTTTGTATGTCTGTCTGTCTGTTTGTATGACTGAGACAATGATGTATTAATCTTATACTAAACGAATCCTATGAGTAAGCGCAAGTAGAGCTTAAACTGTTAATAGAAATGATGACATCACCAACCAACGGGGAAGCACACTGCACATTTATCGCATTTGTTTTGACCGTAGTGATTATTGATCACTAGTTCAGCCACCGATCAAATAGCCACTACGTAGGTTATTCTAAGTTGTCAAACGTATGTATTTTACTTTCGTAAAACATACAATATTATGGAAATAAACACAATCATTGTACTCCTGTTATTTTATAATTAGAATAAATTTGAAAACAATGGATGAAAAATGACACGAAAAATAAAATGACCCTTCCCTCTTCCCTAATATATGAATATCACCCTAATGATATAATCACGTATTTAATTTGACAGCAGTCTGTTCAGTGTAATACGGGTGAGCGAGTGTAGGACAGAAATATGGCCTCTCACTAATAGGAGTCATAAGAAAGCTCAACAAAGTTGCACAGCGTGCGATGGATGCTCGGTGTTTCCTTACAAGATCGAATCAGAAATGACGAGATCCGTAAACGAACAAAAGTCGTTGACATAGCCCGACGGATTACCAAGCTAGCAGCTGTGGGCGGGGTACATAGCAGTAGAACCGACGGCCGATGAGGCAGAAAGGTGAATTAAGATGAATGGAAGCCACGTACTGGCAAGCGCAGCATAGGTCGTCTAGCCACAAGGTGAACAGGCGACCTTGTAAAGGTTGCAGAAAGCCGCTGGATGCAGGCCGCTTCCAACTAGTCAATCTAGTAGAAGTCATTGGGTGAGGCCATGTTCAGGACTTCCTATGGCTGAAATGATTATGATGAGAGTAGGACTAGGTGTGTATTGAGGCCCGGCATATGCCGTACGTAGGCGTAAGGAGTACAATCTTCGTTTTAAAAGTGTCCGTCCAACTGCGTTAAATTAAGAGGCACCACAGTAGCAACAGGGTACACAAGGATAGAAGAACTTCCGGCTCCGTTATGGCGCACTTTTCATAATAAGAAACATAATTAATTACTTATCTTTTCTTAATGCCTAATAAATTTTTACATTAAAAAATAAATACACGATTAAAACGAGGGAATCGTTTAAATGATTAAAAAAGTTTTATAAAAGTCACTAAAATGTTCTAACTTAGCACCACTCGGCTTACTTCAATCCGTCAAAAACTGGTTTTGGAACTGTCATTTACTACTTCAGCTGGCTGGACACTTTTCAACTTTCCACCCGTAAGAGATTGTACTCCTCACCCTACATACTGACGAGGGAGTCCCACCGCTGCCTGCGTAGCGGGGAGGTATCGTAGGTAGCGAGATGCATTATACCTGCGACGAAAAAAAAGAAATAAAAAGCGGCCAGTATGTGTGCACAGTTACCGTGCGCGCTGCTGAGCGCCTCCTCGGCGGCGTTCATCTCGGCCTCCTGGATGGAGTGCCCGCGCGCCGCCGCCAGCCGCGCGCCGCGGAAGTACACGCCCACCGTGTACACGCGCGTGTTCGTCGGGCCCAGGCACTCGATCACCCTGCGCAGGGGAACGGGTTAGCGGGGAACGCGACCGGCCCCGATGGGTTGGGGCAAACTAAAACACGATATGATATAGCGATTTATCGACACCGACTATTTTTTTTAAATATGATAGATCAGTGATCATAACATGTGACGTCGCCCGGCGATTCAACATGGCGGCTGTACCTATTATATATTTTTTTTAAATACAGTTTGTGTCTATAAACCGCTACATCATATCGAGTTTTAGTGGTCATGCTAGGGGGGCTGATAAACATTCGGCCCCCCTCCCGCAATCTTGTTATAAAGCGCAAAAGAGACAAATGCAACTTGGAATGAGTATTCCTACACAAAATAAACGTAATCGTAATTTCGAATTCCCCTGTTATCTTCATCAAAACTAGACAGAGTAAGGTATACAGTAAGTAAAATAACAGAGGGTGTTCTCATAAGTCCGTAGCCTCATTAAGTAGTATGCGATAATACCATCCATTATCCATTTTTCACCGAAAAAAATCGATTACTGATTGTCCGACCAGTAAATTTATATGACAAAGACGCAAAGACTAGTTATTTGCAGTAAATACTTGTATAGCGGTATGTCGGGCTCCCCGCCCTCCATGGAGCGCAGCGTGAGGCAGCACTGCTGCAGCTTGGACTTGGGATCGTTCCAGTCCTGGTTCATGATGAACTCCTGCAGGCGCGGGAACAGGCACGCGCTGCAAAACGCTTGGCAGTACTCTAGGTTCTGGAATGGGTTAAAAAAAAGCCAAAATTTAGGGAGTAGGTCAGAATCGGTCAAAAAAAGAGTTATTATATTGGTTTTAATGGTAACGGTACTATTTTATACTTTTTAGAATTACTGGCAGTTCAAAATATATATGTCATCAAAATAAAATTAATTCGTGTGACATTCGTTTCCATAATACATTTTTTATACAATGCTCTATCACTATAAATAGTCATTAAGAATTGAGTACATTTTGCACCTAAATGCACAGTAAAATTCATGTACCTTGTCAATATACAAAGCGCCCAGGAAAGCTTCGAGCAAGTCAGCCTTGTGCTTCTTGGTCGTCGGCTTCGCCTTCGGGTTGTTGTAGATGGCGTAGGCAGACATATTGAGGTCGTCGCACACCATTGACTGCGTTCGGTTGTTGACCAAAGATGAGCGGAGTAACTAAGCGAAATATGTTAGATACGATTAGTTCCATCTGAACAGAGCTTTGAAGAAGTGATATTTACACTGGACGGCTGGTATCATCATCATCATCATCATCATTTCAGCCATAGGACGTCTACTGCTGAACATAGGCCTCCCCCATTGACTTCCAGATTGGCCGGTTGGAAGCGGCCTGCATCCAGCGTCTTCCTGCGACCCTTACCCTTACGGCTGGTATAATTTTAGTTTATTACTACTTCCAGACAGAATGGCGCAATGGCACATTGTTATTGAATGAAGAATAATAAGAATCACGTATTTTTCAAAATGTTTATAAATAACAAAATGAATGTTAACACAAGATCGCTACATACAATATTATTTTTAAAACGAAAAAAAAAAAATTACAATTAAATTGGTAAAATAAGAAAGCAGTTTTTGAACCGGACATTTTATCAGAAATAATAATCTAATGACGTTGGGAATGTCCGCCCAAAGGTCAAATAGAGGACAATTTGACAGTGATTTGACCAGTAAGACGCGGATGGTCTAACTAATATCGTTGCTTCAATATTGAAAGAACCAACAGTGCTAATCAGCTGTCAAACAGACTTGTACGTAACCAAACCTTGTGGTCACCCAATTACCAAATAAACTCACCGACAGATGTCCTTCGTGGTGGTCGGGGAAATGCCTGTAAAGCCTGTCAGACACCACCAGCTGTAAAACAGTGTCCCCGAGAAACTCGAGCCGTTGGTTCGAGCCTAAGGTGAGGTTAGTAAAGCCCACGGAGCGGTCGGTGAATGCTCGGGCTAGCAGCCGAATGTGTTTGAATTGAACACCTGTTCGAAGACATAGATAGATATGCTTTAATGCACAAATACAAATAAATTACAGTTTAAGTCACACAGGTCTTATCGTCAAAACCACAACCTTCAGGTCTTCCTCTAGGAAAGGCAAAAACGGCGGCCGTTTTTTAACCGACTTCAAAAAAGGAGTAGGTTCTCAATTCGTCGGAATCTTTTTTTAATTTTTTTATGTATGTGGCACTGACTCCAAAAGTAACTGATTAGGTACTTAAGTGTTAAGATTATTTTTAGAGTTTTAGTTTTTTGAAGTCGGTTTTTATTTTTTTAATAAAATTAATTATTTATATGGATTCACATAACAGCCATGCAGACGCGCGTCGATTTGCCACAAATTTGAAGGCGGCTTAAGAGGAAAGGCTAAAGTGAGTGTGGGGTGCTTAATGTGAAACTTTCAATCCTCATGGAAAAAAAAATACTTAAACAACATACATAAAACTGAGAAATAGTCATAGTTACATAGTTTTGTGTAGATTTCAAAAGATTTACGGGGCGGATTGATTCCCTCAACTGGCTGACTGACTTTTTTATGAAAAAAAAGGTGACGTTGGGAACGTTGTCGATTGTATTAAAGTTATATTTCTCGTAAAAAGATATAGATTTTTACATGCAATTTACATAAAGTGAAGTAAATTAATTAAAGCCGTCAGCTTTTGCTTTTGTTTTGTAACTTTGTCCAAAGCTTATTAACTCTGGTTTTCACTACTTTAATTATGAAACCATTTTAATATACGTTTCGTGAAGTTCAGACAAAAAGGTGTACGTTGATAGTAATCAAGTAATAATTCGATTGTATTTAAAATTGTGCGATTGAGTACAATCGCACAATTTTAAATACAATCGAATGAAATAATATACATCTTATTCCGGGATAATAAATAGTTTTCGAAGGATACGTGATAATTATTCTGTTACAAAACGCATACTCAAATACTCTATTTAACGCAATACTCTATTTCCACACTATATTTTCGTTGTAATAAAAAAAGGGCACAACTAACATTTAGTGTGAAATCTTGAGATATAAATATTCAGGATCAGAAAAAAAGGCGGATACATTAAACATAGTTTTCTTAAGTATAAAAAAAACCCTTTTGCGTTTCGACGGACAAACTGGAACTGTTTGTCTTGCCAGAAGGGCAGTTTCAGTTTGTGTTGCCAGGAGGTAAAATATAAAAGCTTACCAATGGATTCTTCGAACTCCGTCAGCCGCTGCAGGAACTCGAAGTCCTTGATGTACTTCCTGTCGCCCAGTGGCTCCTGTTCCTGCAGCGGGTGCGCGCGGCCCTTGCGCCACACGTCCAGCAGGTCCGCCTCGTTGTACCACAGCGCGAGTGCGAACACCCGGTCTGCCACCTGGACCGATTTACGGATGTCGAATAACATTTTTCTTCGTTTATCAGGTAAATTATCAAAAAGTATTGGATACGTATTTTTTAATTTTTCACATATGAATCAAATTAAAATATTTCAGAGATATATGCAGCATTTGCAGCGGGCGGCCACACCGCTCGCAGAACCGACGACCGTTAGGGACCGGAGGATTAGGTTCTCGAGTGGCGACCACGAACTGGAAGACGCAGCGTGGGCAGGCCTCCCACGCGGTGGACTGACGATCTTGTCAAGGTTGCGGGCAGCCGCTGGATGCAAACGGCCCAGAGCCGCTCGCTGTGGCGTTCTATAGGGGAGGCCTATGTCCAGCAGTGGACTTTTAGAGAGAGAGATGATGGTGATGGATTTGAAATGTCGCATGATGTCACGACTTGGTACAATTTTTACTTAGAAGTGACGTCATGAGCCCCCACTCGAACTTTGACGCGTTTTATGTCATAGATTGATTTCGAAAATATGGCCAAATGCCTCCTTAAATAGCTTTCAATTTTTTTTTCACGACTGATGTTGGTCCCGTAGTAAAAATTTATGGAGTGTCCTATTCTTGCGTACACCCTGTATACTGCTGTAAGTGGTGATGTACCTCGAGGCCGGCGTCGAGGAACAGAGCGCCCATGAGCGCCTCGAAGCAGTTGGCCATCGCGTGCCGCATCACCACCTCGCGGCACAGGTCCGAGCCGTGCGCGTACAGCATGAACTGCTCCAACTCGATGTTCTGATTGACAAACGACTATGTTAGTGCCCTTTTAACTTTGATGCGGATTTTAGCCTGCGGATCTGGTCCGCGAGCGTAAACAATAACGCCGCTGGCACGCACGATAAAGAGTAGAATAACGCGTGCACGCAGGCGGATGGCACGCGCACGCGGTTAGTGTGCTCGCAGTCAATCCGCGTTCCGCGTGCGTGTAGCGCGCGTGATAGGTAAAACTTGTTTGAAATAATAAAATGCGGGCAACCCGCATTCGGATTAAATCCGCACGCGGGCGGAAAAAGTTATCTCGGTAACTTGTAAAGATTCTCTAGCTGTGATAGTAGTAACTTTGTTATATACAAAGTCAAAAGGGAAAGGAAGGGAAGGGGGGCACTTGACTAACAAAAAAATTGGACTTTAAAGCTTAATATTACGCAAACGGAGCTCTGATTCGAAAAATGGTAATGTCACACCCAAATATTTTCAAACGACCTATCTTATGACACCCTACACTAAGCGATAGACGAGAAAAAAAAACATTCCCACTATCCGTGTAGGAGGTAGTCTAAATTACGGACTACGAAACCCTAATAATTAACATCGGAGTCTAGTAAGTGACAATGATACCTATCGTAAATTATAGCGAGCGAGCGCTGGACTGTTGTAGAATAGAAATTTTAACTTTAATCTCTATCTGCGCGGCAAGTAACAATACTTCACTACTTTTCAAAATTAAATTAAACCATGTTCATCTGGCTTGTACAGCTTTGTCTTTGTTTAAAAATCATTATATTCTCCAATATCTAGAAAGAGATTGATCAAAATCGTTTACTCACCTTAGCTAACTGCGCCAGATGCTGATTCTGCACTATAGCAGCCCTGTAAGTGGCCAGCCCGCCCTCGGCCAACCCCGGGAACATACGGAACAGGTGTATAGACGACAAGAACTCCACCACCGCGTCTCCGAGGAACTCCAGCCTCTCATTGTGTTTTATCTCTGACTCTGTCTCACTTCGCTTGCCGAAACGAGACATAATGTTTATGAGCGTAACAATGCCTAAAACAAATGCATTTTTATTATTTTTTGCTATTAATTTAAACAGTAAAGTATTTTTTTAGAGGTTCAAAAAACGAGTTGAAAATTATTTTGTCGATTTGCTTAATCCAGCACAATAGATGTTTAAGAAAATTACTGACAAATTAATAAAATTTTATTCATGTCAATCTCTATTCTATCAATAATTCAAATTATTCGATCCAAATTCGTCTCGCCACTCGTTCCAATTTGAGCTAAAATCGACTCACACTCGGGAAATGCTAAGGAAATATCAATCCTAAAACAAGTTAGATTACGCTAAAAATAGATTTCGGCTCAATGCGGTATGCATTCTCGGTAAAGTAATGGTAGTCCCTCAATAATAAAAGGTTATAAATTATTAGGTAACTTTCTTCTAGGAGCTGATTCTGCTGCTCGAATACAACAACTGTTACTGAGGGGTCAAAATCGAAATCTCTAAAAATACTTCTCCATAAAAACTGATGTTAGCTGGTCGGCGTCTTAGTATGGCGAAGGTTTTTTTTAGCGATTTCGAAGTTAGTAATAATAATTATAATAAATTAGAACCTTACAGCGAGCATCGACTCGGTAGCTCATTAGCTCAGAATGATATAAACAAACCTTTCTTCCTCGTATAGTGTATCCTCCTATCTCCATACTCGGGTTGCCTGATCCCACAGTTGGTGAGGCTGTTCCGGGCGTGGTCCGGGTTGGTTCCAAAGTTTTCCCTGTACGAGGGGTGGGTAAGAGCCGTTTGTAAAAGCATTCTCTGCTTGAACACGTAGCCGATCTTGCGCTCGAGGCTCTCCAGGGACTTGTGGAACCGCAAGTGACGGACTAAGACCGGAATTAACATAGCGTGCTGAAAACAAAAATCTGTTGATTAAACTCCATGTTTGAAAATATGAATTCATGACGTCAAATCTCATTATGGCCACATGAGTAAAGTAAGGATAAGAGACAAAACATCATAGGTGCACTACTACAAGCGCACGGGGCCTGTGTGCGTGAGCACTGGCTGGCCGTCTCGTAAGCGCCGCGATGTGTTTATAACCGGTTTGAATTGGCTGGGCCAGTGCACAAGCTGAGGGGTGCGCGAAGCACGTGTTTAGTTTCGCTTGACATTGATGAATTTAAAAATTGTAATAAAAGCTTTAATATTTTTATTATAAGCTGTTATTTCACTTGCAATATTGTCTGTACGTAACTCTTAAAAAAATATTCGAGCGGATGCTAATTTCTTACTGACTGAGGTTTGTTGTGGCACATATTTATTTTTATTTATTTTATTTACACAGATTGCTAAAAGCAAAAATTAATAAATGCAACTGACCTGCACAATGTCACACATAAGGCCGGTAGTATGGAACCCTTCCGAGGATATGGCGACAGTAACGTCTCTCTTCATCTTGCTCTGCGTGCGCATCTCTTGCAGCTTCGCTTCTTTAGCCGTCAGTTTTTGCCGCTCTTTGAACGAGGGCTTCGCCATGTTGGCTATGAGGTGCCGGTACTTCACGTAATAGCGCCAGGCTTTTTGGTATCTGGGGATATTTTGGATAATTATCAGGCAGTTGTATAACTATACAAACATACCTAGAACCGCGTTGTTGTACCCTGGGGGTAAAAATTACACTGTTGAAATGCGCGCAAATGAAAAAGTGTAGCAAAGCAAACACGACGACAAACGTGTCGACAAAAATTTCGCCTTTGTTTGGTCTAGTGACGTACTGTTTCAGTATGGGAGAGAGTGGATACATAACTTATGTGAAAAATCACTGACCAGTTTTGAAGATAGATAAATGGTACGTATTACTGCTCTATTTACAAAACTAACGTAATCTTCCTTTGGTGATCAAGGATTTCGAAGTACAGCCAACACTTACTCTGGGTTGCCAGCATAACTAAGCTGTGGTGGTCGAATGCCAAAGTGCACAATCTCAGGAAAAAACGTTTTCACGTCTTTAGTCTTCTTGTTGTCTTCGGAACTGGCTGGCGGGCTTCTGTCTAGCTGGTCCACGCGGACAGAGCACGGTTTTTTACCGGGATACGTTACTATCATACCTGTAGAAAAATACCTTTTAAGAACATAAAAAAATTCTGTTTGAATTCTGACTATTCGTATGAAACTATTATGACGGTCCATAGATGGTCAGGTCCGTAGAGGACGACATAAAAAGAGACGGATTGCGTGTGGGGTGAAATACTTGATAACAAGTGACCTGATTGCATGGATGAGAAAATCATACTACTCAGATGATCTGGGATCAGGGCAGGCGAATGATGATGATTATAGTCGGTCCGTAGTCCGTCGCAATATTATCTTACATAAAGACAGAGTCGTCGGTTATAGTAGCCAGATCGGTAAATAGAAATATTTCTAAATATGTATACAAAATAAAATAAAATGTAAATAAAAAGGACAAATAAAACTATACGATTTTGAGTGGTACCTGTACAACTGAAAATAGTATTGTTTTATTTTTATATTGCAAAACAATTTTCAATGTGCTATATAACAATAATACCTTTGATTCTGTCAACAAACTTCTGCCATGTGTAGTGATCCATTGCATGAATGTCTTTCAGTCTTTTCGGAGGTATCAATAATTCGCTCTCGTCTAACAAGTATTTTAGAACTTCACACATTGAGAGTACCTATAACAATACATAAACTTGGAAAACTAAATTCTATAAGAAAAGTCGATAAACTACTAAGAAATTTTATATCAACCTTACCTCGCAGCCTCCTTCTGGTAAATATCGCACAAATCTTGGCATGAAATGGAACTGGGAACACGAATTTTCTGTTGCTTTACCTAAATCTAAATCAATGAGTTCTAACAACTCATAAAAGAGATATTCCTCTGAAAACGAAACAAGAGGTTAAAAACATAATTGCGATAGATTGATATTTATACAGGATGTCCCGTAACTGAAGAATAACCTTGTAACCACATATTCTACACATCATATATAGTGGTTACAAGGTAATCCTTGAGTTACCCTGTATTTTCTATACACTTTATTAGTACTTACCAAATAAATCCAACTCTCGTACAGAAAAATTGGTCGGTGCAGGTTCCTCAACATAGAGTATGGTGTATTCGATATTGAACCTTATTACTTTGCACGTAGGCAGCTTTGTCAATTTGTAATGTGAGAACATCGAGAATCCGGAGAATAGAAACTCATGCTCGTCGTGGCCGATGATTGTTGGCGCTTTGATCAAAAAGTTGGTCGGTGGAGATACTGTTATTCTAGAAACGAAGACGGATAAGACTTAGCAAGCGAAATGTAAACTCCTTACATACATCATTGATATTGGAAGTGGATATTTGGACATTTGTAAACTTTGTATCATGCCGATGAGGCAGAAAGATTTGGAATGGAGGCTACGTACCGGCAAGCGCAGCGTAGGACCAGACAACCTGGTAAAGGTTACAGGAAGCCGCGGATGCAGGCCGCTTCCAACCGGCCAATCTGGAATTTACTTGGGTAGGCCTATGTTCAGCAGTGGACGACCTATGGCTGAAATGATGATGATGAAACTTTGCTATAATGTTTTTGGCGACAAATCAATGGATGGACTAGTTATTAGTGCTATTTCTGTATTCAATTATTCATAAGGTGATAATATTATTAATGATTATGTATATTCTTTGAGAGTAGTATCAGCCTATAAAATCTGATTTTGACTTAAAGAGATTTAAGTAATATCTAGTTCATTATGTCATCGGAAATTCCAAGTTTTTGACAAACTTTTCAATTCAAAACCTCTAAATAGGCACAGACATAAATTCGTTAATTGATAGAACCTACTCATTTTCGTGACTCCATAATAACGTACTCACCGGTAATGGTACAGGCGATCAATGTTGCTCTGGTTGGGAACACACTTTGGGAAGGCCCCTTCCCCGGCGTACACTCCGTGGCGCATGCCGTGGCGGCGTGCGCGGGCGCTGCACCGGCATAGCGGACCACCGTTCATCTCGCCAGTGTTGTTGAACCTTATTTTAATATCATAGTTTATTCTACTATCCTACTAATATTATAAATGCGAAAGACTGTGAGGATGTATGGATCTTTGTTACTCTTTCACGCAAAAACTACTAAAACAACAGATAGACCATGGCCTGAATTAATACATGGGATACTTCTTATTAGGGTAAGCTCAACGCAGACGAAGTAACGGGCAAAAGTTAGTAGTTTATAAAACACACTTTTATGTGTATTTAACTCGTCAACAAGTTCATCCACCTCTTGGCTCCATCAGACCGGCACTATAGTATTGAATTATTGTCATTCGACTGTCACATACTTACAAAGTTTCAAATCTATACGACAGTTAGAAGTAGGGTAAAAACTACTACCAAGATTTGATGGGGGAGATGGCGCCACCGCCAATGTAAACAAGCTCTCTGTATTTTATTCGCTTTAAAAATAGAAAAACTGTATTTTCTCATAACTAATGTAAAGAATGTGTTGACAATAGTACAATTAATCAGTGATAGTGTTTGCAAAGCAAAGTGACAAGACATTATTGTGATATTGGAATAGAAATTATTTACTAAGGAAGTGACTTTTTTTACTTAAAATAACTTTAAACAGTGTCAAATATAACTTAAAAGTTTAAAAAGGTGCATTGATAACTTTTAAATAAGACGTTTTATCGAGCAAACAATATTTTGTTAATATTTTTAAAGTGCTGGTGTTGTAAAAAAAGATTGTATCATTCAAAAACTGTAACGAACAACAGTCATAGGTAAACAACAACCAATACATAAATTCACATGTTTACTCATTGACTCCGTGGAACATTGGCGTAAGACGCTGCAGCGCTGGAGAAAAGTCTTAGTTGATGCAAGTTCGAGACCAAGTTATATTTGGACAAATGTTGACTTTTTTATTTTGTATTTTTATTTTCTTATATTCTTATTTTCTGACAATATTATTTAAAAAAAAAATGACAAAATACTTTGTATAATTATTAATTATTATAAATTTGTTAATTAATAATATTTTTGACATAATTAATTTGATAACTACAAGATGTCGCAAAATTGTGCTAAATGCGAAAAGGAAATTACAAAAAAAGACTTTATAAAGTGTATAGACTGTGATAATTATTTCCATTTGGATTGCACAAGTATTGGGGATAAGCTGTTTTACTTAATGAAGCCTGAAAATCGTACAAAATGTCAGTGTGATGGTTGTAGATTTAATAAAAACCCTCACCTTAACATCAATATACCAACAGAAAATTCATTCGAAGCATTGTCTGGGTTAGAAACAGTTGTTGATCATGAAGAAGATAACAATACCAATTTTGTAACAGTTCGAGTGAAAAGAAAATCAAAATCGGGTCCTGATTTATCATCATCATTTTTGTCAGTGAGCAGCACGCACTCGCGTACCATCGAGTTAGAAAATAGTCCTAACACTCCTAACATAAACATTCAATCTTTGAGGGCTGAAGTTCTCCAGCTGCGGTCAGAACTACAAATGGCTAAGAATGAAATTCTGAAATTGAAAAATACTGTTACTAATTTAGAAAATAAACATTCACAACAAAATCAAATAATAAATACGTCCACCCCAAAAAGACAGGAAAAATCTGTAAACGGACCAGAAACGAACCAAAGTGTGCTAGAACCTATGCTAGAGAGGAATATTTTACGAAATGAAAAAAAGAAAGTGTGTCTTATCAGCACTATTGACCGAAACAAAGCATCGAAAACTATGATAAACAACTTTGCGGAATACAACATGGTTCACTATCGCATTCCTGGCGGTGGTATTACTGAATTGTTAAACGGTATTCATAAAAAACTTAGCAACTGTACTTTTAATGATTATTGCATATTGTTTTTAGGGGAGACTGATTTTAATGTGTCAAGTAATTACAGAAAAATTGTTGAGCAAATAAGGAATATATTGTTAACTGTGACATATACCAATATTATAGTATGCCTGCCGACATTTAAGTTTTGTTATCAAGCAAATATTTATAACAGGAGAATTGAAATGTTTAATAAAATAATTTATCATGACAATTTAAAATATAAATATTGTTACATTCTTGACTCAAACAAAAATTTATGCTACTCCTATGACATGTTTTTGAAATTTAATGGACAAATCAATATTAGTGGCTTAAAAACAGTATTATATGACATTAACCAACTTATTTTAGATCTTGACAGTCGGGTAAAGTGTGACAGACGGCAGGAAGAGAATGTCTCCGTTTCATCATCATTGCATACATACCAAGAAACTGTGATAGAACCTTCCTTTCGTGCCTAAATCTCGTAACTTTTGTAAAATTATGAGCCAAAACATTCAATGTCTAACTAACAAAGTGGATGATTTAAATGTTTTATTAATGAATGCTGATGTGGACATTATTGTTGTGGTCGAGCACTGGTTGTTGCCTGATAATAATCGACTATATGCGTTGGAGGGCTATGAACTGCGCGCTAAGTTCCTGCGGCGGAGCCATGTGCATGGTGGTGTGGCTATATTTGCTAGAAATCATATTAGGACAACAGAACGTATAGATATACAGTCTTACACAGTAGAATTTGTAGTGGAATTTTGTGCTATAGAAATTGTAAAATTTAATCTATTAATAATATCTATCTATCGACCGGAAAGAGATGTAGAGGTATTTTTCTCTCAGATACAAGCATTGTTTAACCACCTAGCAAAAAATTCTTCTAATAAAAAAATTATTATAGCGGGTGACATTAATATAGATGTGACAAAAAATACAAAATTGTCTCAGAGATTTCTTAACCTGTTAAAATCATTTGGTTTAAATTGTCTAATAAAAGAACCTACACGAGAGACGGAAAATAGCTCTTCATGCATAGACCAGTTCATAGTTACTGCCAACGTAAACATGCAAGCAACTGTGAAGAAATATAATCTATCAGATCACCACACATTAATTGGGAAATTTCCCTTGTATAAAAACTTACGTGATAATACAACATTTTCTTACAAAATAAATAAACGGAGATTTAATATAAGAAACATGGACAATATAAAAGAAAACTTAGGACACATAAATTGGCTTAATTTATTGAATTCAAAAAATGACGTAAATCTAAATTACAATATTTTTATTAATACAATTCAGGACTTATTAGATGCATATATTTCGCGAAAGACATTTTTGATTAAAAATAAAAGACAAACTAAATGGATTACGAGAGGTTTAAGGAAATGCTGTTATCATAAACGTATATTGCGCTTACTTACATCCACTTATAAAAATGACACTTTAAAAACTTACACTAAAATGTATAGTATGATACTAAAGAAAATACTAGCAAAAGAAAAAATAAAATGTTATATAAATAGGCTAAAGAAAGCACGAAATAAGTACAAAGAAATGTGGAGTATGATCAATGAAAAAATTAATCCAAATTATAATATAAAACATAAAAATATAAACTTAAAGCATGATAACAAAAACATAACGTCACCAACAAAAGTAGCAGAAATATTTAATAATTACTATGTAAATATAAGTGCCAATAGAACTAACACTGCCTCATGCCAGAAAAATACGACATCTTTAGCAAATTCAATTTATTTAAGAGATGTAACGGAGTCAGACGTGAAAAAAGCAATATTAGGCCTTAAACGTAATAATTCCTGTGGATATGATGAAATTCCAGGTACGCTGCTAGTACACTGTGTTGAAGAATTTGTGGAACCATTAACATTTTTGATAAATCAATCTTATAATGAAGGCGTATTTCCAGATGCTTTAAAGTTAGCAGTGGTAAAGCCTATCTTCAAGAAAGGGGACACACTAAATGTTGCAAACTATCGTCCTATTGCCTTATTACCTGTCATATCAAAGATATATGAAAAAATCATATGTCAGAGAATTTATGCTTTTCTGGAAAAATATAATGTTCTACATAGTAATCAACATGGCTTTAGAATAAACCATTCAACTGTATCGGCTGTATTTGAATGTAATCTCGAAATACTAGGTGCGCTAAATAAAAACCAGTGTGCTATCGCTGTTTTTATGGATATGACTAAGGCCTATGATTGCGTTTTACACGATATTTTAATACATAAGCTAGACTTACTCGGTATACGTGGAAAAGCGAAAAATTGGCTTGCTTCCTACCTGGCCAATAGAAAACAATTTGTACAATTGACTCATTTAAATGACAGAACTAGAAACCTGACGCAAATTAGGTCCTCTACTCGAGATATAAATGGGTCTATACCCCAAGGCAGTGTATTGGGTTGTTTGTTGTTTTTAGCTTACATTAATGAGTTACCATCAATAGTACCACAAAAAATTGTTTTATTTGCAGACGATGCTACACTAATAGTCACTTGTGAACTGGATAATGTGAACAAATTACAAGGTATTGTAAATGACTGCCTCCAAAAAATTATAACACATCTAAAAGACATAGGTCTAACACTTAATTTTGGAAAAACGAAAATGATGCAATTTAGGCAATATCAGAGGAAAGAACTAATGTATTCGATTTCATACCAGGGACAAATAATTGAACAGGTAAATACATTCTCGTTACTAGGTATAACGGTAGACTCGACACTTTCGTGGAAACCACACGTAGAAGTCGTGGTGAATAGGCTAAGTAGTTTCTCGTATGCACTGCGAGAACTTCGAAAAAGTACAAATGAGGAGTGTGCTCTCACTGCTTATTACAGCCACGCTGCTGCCTGGATACGTTACGGAATTATTTTCTGGGGTAACTCGACTGATGTATCTGCGGTATCTGTGTTGCAAAAACGGTGTCTTAGGATAATAACGTTTACATCGCCGAGAGACTCGTGTAGAATATTATTTGCTAAATATAAAGTACTAACGGTCACTTGCGTATATATATACGAGATATGTCGATTTATTCGAAAAAACAGTAAGTACTTCCAACACTTTGACGATGCATCAAGCCGTTACGCCTCGCGCCGTGCAAATGATTTCGTACTACCCCCAGCCCGACTTGCGCTTTATAAGAGCGGTCCGTACTATATGGCCGTCAAAGTGCATAATCATTTGCCAGACTCTGTTAAGGCCCTCCAAGGCATGAAATTCGATAAAGAGTTGAAAAAATTATTAATTGAAAAGACGTACTATAATTTAAGTGAATATTTTAATGACAAATTGTAATTTTATTATAATTTTTAAAGTAATTGACATTATACAGAATTTTAATTATGTTGATATTTTTGTTGTAAATTGTAACTTTTAATTTTATTTGACATTTGTAATTTAATAGGAGCATAAATAATAAATATTGTCTAATAATTGTAAATGGAATGATAATATTGTTAAGATTAATTTGATCAAATAATTGAGTTCACGAATGCCTCATAGAGGTTATAATGTAACTATTTTATTACCATCTTTTTATGCCTATTAACTGTACTGCTATTGGTTTACATTATAAAGTGAATAAATGAATATATATGAATATTACATGGTTAGTTAATTACAAGACTTAAGTGAAGCTTAGTGTGTTATCAAAAACCAAAATATACTTTGGATTTCTCGTAGGAGATTCGGTGTCGGTGTCGACTCAGACTCGGTGGCGATTGCAGTGCAGCTGCCGCACCGCGCACTACACTCGAAGTGCATTGAAAGCGTGGCTAATGATAATAACAAAGGAACACTAACTCGTACTCGGTTTGAAACCGATTTGCAGTTGCAAGGCGGCATAGTTACGCCGCCCTGCAACCGCCTTTGATTTGTAGTGCTACTTACAAAAAAGAATATAATGCATTTCTAGAGAATCCATCATATTGCTGAAAATCGTTGTAGTTATGTCACTAGAGTTGTCAAACGCCTAAATTAGTTAACTTACCACATTTCTGGATGGAGCCTTCTAGGGTGACTTTGTTTCCTTTGCAACTCCAACATGATCCTGTCTGTGTAACCCTGCAATCCGTCTTCATCAAGTTCATCTTCTTCACTTTCTGATGATGATGAACTTCTTTCTTCCACTGTTTTAACATTGAATAATATCGTATGAATATTCTATAAGATCTAAGAGGAAATACATGAGTATTACAGAATAGGTAGGTAAACATTTTTCATTCTAACCAGAACCATAATGTTTTAACCTGAAACAACTGAGGCGCAAATCGATACGTTCAATGTTGGCGATGTTACAGAAGAGCACGATATGACGAGCAACATGACGAAAGCAAGATCAGCACGTCATTATACACATACATAACATTTATTAACAGGTCAGGATTACTTACACTTATGTTTACACATTTTAGCCTTCGGTGGCTTCAGAGGCGGAAGTTCGTCCACCTCCGGTCGCGCCTTTCTACCCCTTTCTATGAGGTTTTTGAAGAAGTTATCGCAGAGCTTTTCAAGCTTAGTGGTCTGTTGGACGCCCACGCCAGTTTGTGTTGCTTTATAATACAGCTCTGCCGGTGAGCTTCTATACCACATTTTTGGTGCCTGAAATTCAATTTTAATGTTTTAAGGGACGGGCAAGTAGACAGGTAGAGATCCATGAAATTGACATTAATAAATAAAATAAGATAGTAGTTTCTTTTGGGGAAGAAAGGTTTTCAAGTGGCGAAAACGAACTGGGAGAAGCAAGGTTCAAGGTTGTGGAAACTGCTTAGATGCTAACAGCCCAGAGCCACTTGCTTTGGTGTTCTTTAGGAGAGGCTTATGTCTACCAGAGGACTTCCAAAGGATGACGATGATAATGAAAGGTGAAAACAACGAAGATTTATTAATTAGTTATCATTAGCTTTTGCCAATAATACCTATAATTAGCATCTACATGATGATCATCTTGATGATGTCGTCGAGCTTTTTATCATTGAGGCATATTATAATTCATAGATTAAGTAACTGACATGAGCGAGAACTCTGCGAGAGCGAAGTCTCTGGATCACCAAAGATCTATATGACGATCTCGATATTGAAAGGGAGCGCAGGGTGTTGGCCCGAAGGTTTTCACGGTGCACTGAGGAAGTTAAAGTTACTTTGTTTAAATCCTATTGCCAGTTATTTCATACCTGCAGCCTATGGACCTCATACACGCGGCGAGCCTTTAATGCCCTGCGAGCGCGGGCTTCAGGATGCTGATGGAGCTACCGCGTTATTGTAGTGCATCAGCGATGTTCGCGAAAGCTCGCGTGGACGGATTTCATGCGATAGTGCGAAAAAGAATCGGCTCTCTGAGTAGGTTATGTGGTGGTGTCAATGGGGTCCTGAACACCATCGCTATAAGAGAGGATAGTGGAGTGTTGAGGCACTGGGTAGATATGCCGCCCTGTGTCGCAACGTATGCTAACTGGCTCTGTTGGGTCTGTTGATCCTATTCTCATGTGCCTATATGCGTCAAGCTTAGTCAAGCGTAGGCATATCAGAATAAATTTTAACTTTTAAAATTGGTACTTACTTACTAACATAGTTACTAACACCAATATGGATTGCAAGCAAAATGTTACTAACACCAATATGGATTGTAGTCCTAATAAATTTAATTTACAATGAGTTGCTGCATGACTATGTATGCCGCGATAGCCATCATGCTGTTCTGCATAAACAAAGAATTTGATATTAAGACACACTTACTTCGTCTTCATCTGAGTTGTGCTCTTTAGACCATTGCTCCATCTTTTCAATGAAATCTTCAGAAGTCTTGCAATAGTTTTTCCTAAAAAAATATTAACTCCCACTTATTTCAAATTTAACCCGTTAACATCCAATCCAACATAACAATGGAATATCTATTGTGTCTCGTTTATGTATGCTTGATAAGTTAACGCATATGCACCAAAAGCATCACAACTTTATTATAAATTAAAGAAATTATTTCCACAATCATTCATTATTCATGACTTAGGTACAAATGCTCATGCTCATCACACAAACATTTGCCCCTTGCGGGGTTCAAACCCGCAACCACTTAGCTTTGTAGTCCGGAGCACAAGCTACTACACCAGACGATCGTCATTATGAACTGAAGTTTATCTTGTGGCATTTGAGTGTTGTTAGTCCTTTCTAATCTCTGAAACTACTGTAGGAATTTTGCAGTTTTAACTAATAGTTATCCATAAGGAATTTTTGTACCTGATTTATAACCATAGACTTAAATATAACCATGCGCCTGGATGCTAGTGTTAAAACACATTAAAAAAAAAATTTACATACCTGTATTCTTCCAAAATCTTTTCTCTGTCTGTTAGAGGTTTATGTACTAATGTGCTTCTCTTAGAATGCTGTGACAATGACAACTCTCTTGAGTGACTGGGATGACGAGGATCCCTACTAGGAGACCGGTGGCTGTGTTTACTCGGAGATCTGTAATGACTCCTGTCTCTCTTGTCATGGCTTCTGCTATGACTTCTGTAATCTCTGAAGTGGGGTGGACTATGCCGTCGCTCATATTCATGTCTCCTTCTTTCATATTCCTGTCTTTCATAATAAGCTTTCTCAATGTAATACCTTTCCATGTCTCTCTCTCTGTGACTGTGCCTCGATGGACTTCGACTATGATGTTGTCTGTGTGGTGGACTGTGTCTCATTGGACTTCTACTATGATACCGTCTGTGCGATGGACTGCGTCTCGATGGACTTCGACTATGATGCCGCCTATGCGGTGGACTGTGTCTTAGTGGACTTCGACTATGATGCCATCTATGTGGTGGACTATATCGTGAAGGACTTCTACTGTGTCGACTTCGGTGTGGGGGACTATACCTAGACCTTCCCTCATAGTACCGGTCTCTTTCTCTCTCATATCGTTCTCTGTCATAACTAGCATCTCTATGTGGAGAGCATTTATGTCTGTGGGCTAAAGAAGAATGTGCTCTGGACAGAGGTCTTACATACTGTTCACCAGAAGTGTGGCCCTCACTTTTAAGAGGTTTACCGTCTTTATGGCTTGAGTAGCTTTTCTCAGATCCTGTGGGCGAGTTCACCTTCTCAATTTTAATGTTATCTAACAATTTAGAGGCTGGCTTTTCAAAGGTGAACGTGTAGTCAGGGATAAGTGGTGGTAGGTATGGAGGCGCCATAGGAGGGAGCACATTCACGTCCGGTGCGGAGTAAGCGGTCACTGGTGGGGGAGGCACGTTTAAAGGAGGCAGAGTCATCGGGGAATAATGAGCGGGTTCCACTGATACAGATGGAGGATTGTACGGGGGAGGAGGATGGTTAAACACCACAGGCGGCGATATTCCTGGCACAGACGGCACCGGGGGTGGCATATCCAGACGCGGTGGCGGTAGAGAATAATCCAGTGGCGGCACCGACATTTTTTCAAAAAGGTGGTATCTATTTTATTTTAAGATAACACCTAATGACTTCTTTGATTTCTTGTAGTTTTTACCATAGCACGCGAAATAAATCCATTTAGATTTTACTTAGAACCTACTTTAAACTAATTAATACTTCTGTTTTTACAAAATTAACACATGCAGGTAAGCAACGTAAATAAAAAAATCGACTAATATTAAATTCTGTCTGTCAAACTGACTGCTGGCTGACTGACACATTGTTGTCACTGTCAATTTGACAGTTACGAAATAAGAAGGGGTTGGTGTCTGTCTGGCGGGCTGACGGAAGTGGACGAAAGGATCGTCCAATAGGCCTTGGACCTTGGTGGGGGGTAGTCGAACGGAAAGCATGGTCGATCTTTTTTAATGGTTTTTATTTATCATTATAACCTTTTCTACATGGAGGACGGACGCATCATGAACGTATGACATTGCTTTGACCGTCGACTCTTCGCTTCTTGTTCCGGATTGAGGATACATCGATCTTAGCTTACTGAAACTCGAGTGGTGTAGGTGAATAAATCAGACCAAGTTTGCAAACACTAATATCAATTATAGCCTGCTTCGGAAGAGGAAGAGGCGGTGTCTGGCTGGTGGGCTGGCAGAAGTTGACGAAAGGATCGTGAAAGGATCGTCCAATGGCAGCGTTTGACCTCACAATCACTGATCAAGTAACACTAATTATGCTATTAAAAATGTCAAGACGACTCAAGAGACGCGTCCGCCGGCGGTTGTAACCAGCTTTGTAGAACTTTAAGCTGGTGATATCCCCAAAATCTCCCTAAAACTGTTCACAATAAATGCCTTAAGACCCTAAACTGAAAAGACACGGCATTAATATCAACGGCGAGTACATATCACACTTGCAATTCGCAGATGATATTGTCACTCATCATGGCCGAAATGATTGAACCTTGACCTACAGCACATCCAACGCATCGGTCTCCGGATGAACTTAAGTAAAACAAAGGTTATGTTCAATGACCATGTTACTCTGCGACTAGTAGCTGTTAAGGGGGCTGCTCTCGAGGTTGTTCAAGACCTTTATGTTTACCTCGGGCAAACATTGCAGTTAGGTAAAAACAACTTCGAGAGAGAAGCCCGCAGAAGAATACAGCTGGGCTGCATGGGCAGCATTTGGGAAACTTCGTCGAGTCTTTTAATCGTTAATCCCTCAAAGTCTGAAGACAAAAGTCTTCAACGAGTGCGTACTGACTGCCTGTCATGACGTACGGAGCCGAGACTTGGACACTCACGGTGCGACTAGTACACCCATTTAAAATTGCTCAGCGAGCTATGGAAAGAGCTATGATCGGGATTTCTCTGAAGGATAAAATCAGGAATGAGGCTATCCGACAGAAAACTAAAGTAATCGATATAGCCAAAGCATGGAGCACATATTATACCTAGAGTAGAAATGTCATATGATTTGGAGACGTATTTTTGAATCATGCGAATTCCAATCCGAATACGAAATCGCAAGATTCGCATGCGAATTGCTAAAATCACTATTTTTGAAAATACATTTCATGAATTCTGCAACGGCCACTCGTTTTCTTTTTCTACTAGTAGAAATTACGGAAGAATGACATTGACAAGTAAACACATGTTTGACAGAAATTTAACATAATAACTTTTTATTTACGTTCCGTTTTAAGCGATTCACTATCAATTTAAAAAATCAATGAGTTTTTGCATGCTGTTTCATTATATTTTCTGCGTAAAACGAAAATAGTTACAAGTGATTCAAAAATACCAATCGTGAGCAATAGAAATGAATTTCGTACACGAATTGTTTTCGTGCTCGAATTCGAAATTCATTTCTAATGCTTCAAAAATACGTCTCTTGATCGATTCCGCCATTTTTTTATCTGTATCTATGCTGTTTTTGAATGGGTGTGCGTTTAGGAGCTATCATTTTGTACTAAATGTAAGTGAAAAATCACTTACTAGTTTCAGAGAAAGATGGTTTGTATTGCTGCTCTATAGGGTATGTACTCGATGAGCCAAAACAATAAGCAAACTGAAGTGGCAGTGGGCCAGGGTCACGATTGCCGTAAAAGCAGTCACTGTTTAGCTTCTTTGCCAAGATAAGAGAAGGAATTCAGGGTAAACTTCATCCGGTCCCGCCGCCTTATTAGTTTTAATACACCTAGTATAGCTCCTAAATCGGCTATAGTTTTCGGCTGTTGGTTGAATGAACCTATAATTACAGTCGCGTCGAGTTTTGCTGCAAAGGTGTTCCAGTCAGCTTTTTTGTCAAATAATACTTCGCCTCATTAAGACTCTCCTCACCCCCGCTATATAAAGGTATACTTAGGCGAAAAATGCAGTCGCTACCATCTTTTAAAAAATTTACTCCCACAGGGTTCAGTCCTGGCGCCACTCCTGTTCAACATCTACATCCGTAACATGCCAACCACGAGATCCAGCAAATTCGCTTATGCTGACGACTTAGCATTTGCATACCAGTCGAGAAGATTTGAACAGGGAGAGCGGTTGCTGACTGAGATCTAGGAAGGATCTAGGATCTAGGAACTATGGGAGATTATTACACAAAGTGGCGTCTGCGCCCTAACCCATCGAAAACAGAGGTCACAGCATTCCATCTCACCAACTGCCTGGCCAAAAGAAAACTCCACGTAACCTTCTGTGGTGAAATAGTGAAGCACAATTTCACCCCAAAATACCTCGGCGTAACACTTGATCGCTCTCTAGAATTTCAAGCCTCACCTCGAAAACGTCAAGCAGAAGGTGAAAACGAGAGTAAATATCGTCCGCCAACTGGCAGGTACGAGCTGGGGGGCTTCTGCGACTGTTCTTCGCACATCTGCTCTAGCGCTAGTGTACTCGACCGCGGAGTACTGGCGCCTGTATGGTATCGCAGTATCCACAGAAATAAGATTGACACTCAGGTGAACGAAGTCATACGCCTAATATCGGGAGCAATTAAATCAACCCCACTTTCATGGCGTCCCGTACTATAGAGCAGCTGCCAACGAATGGGAAAAATGTTTCGAGCTAGACCGCTCCAAACCTATGCCCATCAGGGAGACATTGAACGAGCTTCTATGTCTATATTCAAGGTCGCCAATCTGGACAGACTAGCGGATTAAAAACCAGTTTGATCTAGTGGAAGCCTGGCGTTCGGAGTGGGGCCTTTTTAAATACATCAGTATCAGACCCCACTAAAACCTGCCCGGTTTTGACTCGGACCGTAAATCGGACTAGACTGAACCGATTTCGTTCTAACTCACGGAAAAACTAACCACCACCTCCATAAATGGGGATTAAAGGAGTGACCGCAGTGTGACTGCGGAGCACCTGACCAGACCCTTTCCCATGTGGTAAACGAATGCCCAATTCACTGTTTTCCTGGCGGAATGACGGAAGTCCATGCTTATACACCTGCCACCTGCAAGTTGGTTTAAAAACCTGGAAATCGTCTGATCCACGCAGGAAAAATGCCATACGCAATGATGATGATCACGGACACGAAGGCTACCGCGGATGCGCGAGTTCCTCAAGCGGTCCTTCCGCGTGACTCTGCATATCCCCCGCAGCATTTCATCTCCGTGACATGCAGCTCCTGCTTGTGTCGCTCAAGTAGCGGCCACGCTTCGCTGCCATATAAAAGGACAGGCCTAATGATTGACTTATAGATCTGGAGACGTATTTTTGAAGCATTAGAAATGAATCTTGAATTCGAACACGAAAAAAATTCGTGTATGAAAATAGTTTTATTGCTTCCGATTTTACGCATTTTTGAATCACTCGAAATAGGTGTCGCTATTAGATTGAAATCTTGTAACTATGTTAGTTTCACGCAGAAAATATCATAAACCATAAAGCATAAACTCACTAACGAACGTAAATAAAAAGTTATTATGTCAAATTTCTGTCAAACATACGTTTACTTGTCAATGTAATTCTTCCGTACTTTCTACTAGTAGAAAACAAAAACGAGTGGTCGTTGCAGAATTCACGGAATGAATTTTCAAAAATAGTGATTTTAGGAATTCGCCTTCGAATCTTGCGATTTCGTATTCGGATTGGAATTCGCATGATTCAAAAATACGTCTCGTCTTTTTGACGTACGTCTCCAGGAGACGTATTTTTGAAACATGCGAATTCCAATCCGAATACGAAATCGCAAGATTCGCATGCGAATTCCTAAAATCACTATTTTTGAAAATTAATTCCGTGAATTCTGTTTCTGTTTTCTACTAGTAGAAAGTACGGAAGAATTACATTGACAGAAATTTGACATAATAACTTTTTATTTTATAATATTTTCTGCGTAAAACAAAAATAGTTACAAGATTTTAATTTAATAGTAACACCTATTTCGAGTGATTCAAAAATGCGTAAAATCGAGAGCAATAGAAATGAATTTCATGCACGAATTGTTTTCGTGTTCGAATTCGAAATTCATTTCTAATGCTTCAAAAATACGTCTCCAGGAGTCGTATTTTTGAAGCATTAGAAATTAATTTCGAATTCGAACACGATAACAATTCGTGTATGAAATTCATTTCTATTGCTCACGATTTTACGCATTTTTGAATCACTCGAAATAGGTGTTACTAATAAATTGAAATCTTGTAACTATTTTTGTTTCACGCAGAAAATATTGTAAACCATAAAGCAAAAACTCATTAACGAACGTAAATAAAAAGTTATTATGTCGAATTTCTGTCAAACATACGTTTACTTGTCAATGTAATTCTTCTGTACTTTCTACTAGTAGAAAACAAAAACGAGTGGTCGCTGCAGAATTCACGGAATGAATTTTCAAAAATAGTGATTTTAGGAATTCGCATTCGAATCTTGCGATTTCGTATTCGGATTGGAATTCGCATGATTCAAAAATACGTCTCCTGACCACTGCTCTCAAGCGACTACTTTCACTCGTTCACCCGTCTTACCACCCTGTCCGCGTCTACCAGTGCGATATCGTCAGCATACATCAGGAGACGTATTTTTGAAGCATTAGAAATGAATCTCAAATTCGTACACGAAAATAATTCGTGTATGAAATTCATTTCTATTGCTCACGATTTTACGCATTTTTGAATCACTCGAAATAGGTGCTACTATTAAATTGAAATCTTGTAACAATTTTTGTTTCACGCAGAAAATATCATAAACCATAAAGCAAAAACTCACTAACGAACGTAAATAAAAAGTTATTATGTCAAATTTCTGTCAAACATACGTTTACTTGTCAATGTAATTCTTCCGTACTTTCTACTAGTAGAAAACAAAAACGAGTGGTCGTTGCAGAATTCACGGAATGAATTTTCAAAAATAGTGATTTTAGGAATTCGCATGCGAATCTTGCGATTTCGTATTCGGATTGGAATTCGCATGATTCAAAAATACGTCTCCAGCAGCCATGGTGGCTGCATATGTGAGTCTCTGATGCTGTCTGACACAACGTCTAATATCACTAAACAGAAACGGACTGAGGACGGAACCCTGGTGTACTCCGACGGTGATACTAGGGAACAGTTTAGAGTCGCCAACAGCGGTCCGAACCATAGAATCGAAGCTACGGTACATGTCTCGGATAATGTCAAATATGCCTCGAATCGGGGACCCCTTTGGATCTCAGTGCCCACCAGATCACTCCTGTATCTCTCCATGACGGTCCTTAGAGCGAAAACAGGGTCCATAGTCCCGTTGCCAGGACGAAACCCATATTGACACTCCGAGACATCACACTCCTGTCGGATCCGAGAGTCCACAATCCGCTCAAGGAGCTTCATGGCGTGGGATATGACCTTTATACCGAGGTAGTTGCCGCACTCTTGCACCGATCCCTTGCCTTGAAAGTGATGCGCTGCTAAGAGAGCTGTAGCCAGACCCAGGGGTCTGGCTACAGCTCTCTTAGCAGCGCGTTTTGCAGCCTTGTACACGTCGTGGTCTTCAGATCTCGACGCTTGCCACTTTTTAAAAAGGACTTCTTCACCCTTATCTCCCCCTAGACTGAGTCGTTCCACCATCAAGTCTCCTTGTCACATTTGCGACCGCCCTGAGACAAGCCAAATACCGTCTCCGCCGCACCAGTGACAGCTGCCTGAATCCTATCCCAGTATTTTTAGACTGGTTCGCCATCGCCATTCATCACAAGGTTAAGGCGAACTTCTGGGACGTGTCTTCATCAAGCTTCGACCATCTGATTTGGCGTCGGCAGCGCTCGATACGCTTGATTTTGGCATTTCGAGGAGGTTCATGACGAGTAGACGGTGTTGTGCAGCGAGACTCTCATCACCGGGTATGACCTTGCAGTTGGCCACTTTACTGATGTGGTGTCTCCTAGTAAGTAGGAAATCGATCTGAGTGGCGTGCCTACCGCTCCTGTAGGAGACAAGGTGCTCGGTTTTTTTTTTTAAATACGTTTTCTCAATGGAAAGGTCAGCAGCCGCACACGTCCGGAGGATATCCCCTCCTTCTGAATTACGATCACATGACCGTTCAGGTCGCCACTCACAACGATCCCCTGCGACAACGGGATACCCCTAAGCACTCCACCGAGTAGATCCCAGAACGCCATCCTCTTAGCTTCGCTACAAGCGGCTTGTGGCGCTTAAGCACTTATCAAGTGGGTGACAAACCCTTCAACAAGCACCCCCACGACCATCAGCCGATCGCTGTAGCATTTCACCTACAGAATGTCTTCCCACATCCCTCGGAGAACCACGGCAACCTCATTCGCTTCACCAGGTGCACCGTTAATAGCTCTGTGGGTGCACTCATGTAGATCAGTTTGTAGCCATTTCCAATAGACATTCCCATATTTGTCACTAAAATATTTTTACTCTGCATACTTCAATCCGTCAACTGGTTATGTTTAAACCATACTCAAAAATAAGCAGATTTTTTATTTATTAAATGTTTGTCCCTAAGGAAGAGTAAGGTTGCAAAATTCAAATAAGGTCTTTTTTTATATTTTTATTTACATTTTGTAAATATTATTTAGTTCTATAAATTTAGTTGTGAATTGGTTAAAATAAAGAAAAATATGATAGTTACATAAATTTAATAATATAGGAATAATAATATAACAAATCAAACAATAATACACAGTTGATTTTAATAAACTAAATTGTGACATATGTCTCTAATTTTTGCACTTCCAAGGCATTCACCTTCACTATAGAAAACACCAAACTGCCCTTCAGTAATAGCTCTTAAATGATTTCCTAGTAAGATGGTAAGTCCTTCTAAATTTTTAACAATTCTACAAGGAACTAGTGGTTTTGTATGTTGAAATCGGAAGTAACAATTCAGGATACCATTTTCTTGTAAGTCTAGAGGTTCACTATAAATCCAATGAGGTAGTCCGGTGAAACACAATTTGTTCCATATAGCTGGATGTTTTGTGCCTGCTACCTACAAAATATACCAAAAGATTAGTAAGCATTTTAAAAAATCAGATTATCTGCAAGTAAAATTTGTAGGAGATGCATACTTAATTCTATTACTATTAAACACAAATACAGTTGAAATAATAAATACGTACCACATAGATATTGTTAGACTCTAAATCCTTCTTGAAGACAAAGTAAGCATCCTTATGATCTGCTAGACAACACCTCTGTCCAACAGTCCACTTGTGTAAGCCTCCATGTTCACCTACCTCTTGTCCTGTATCTATGTCTATGAAGAAACCTTTTTTAGTCTCAATGTACTGTAAATAAATAAATAAAATAATTTTAGTGATAAATTCAAAGTTGAAGATAGTACAAGGTATTGTATTCATAATGAAATACTTACCTCTTCAATAAAATCTTGGAACCTCTTTTTTCCTATAAAACAAATTCCAGTACTGTCTTTCTTATTAGCCACATTTATAAGCCCTTCTGATTTGGCTATCTCCCGAACTTGACTCTTCATCAGATTTGCTATAGGAAACATACACCGCCGTAAAGAAAACTGCTTTACTTGGGATAGAAAGAATGTTTGATCTTTATGCTTATCTGCTGGTTGTAGCAATCTTACACCTGGAAAGTGAACAAAGTTTTTAATGGTAATTTTAGAAACACAATACTTAGAAAACAAGTAAGGTTTTACCTACCGTCTCTATCGGAATACCTCTCAAGGAGAGGGCCGAAGGATGTATTAGCATAGTGACCAGTAGCTATAGCATCCACACCTAAGTTATTCCTGCAATGTTCGAAAAAGCTATCAAATTTAATATATCTATTGCACAGTATGTCGGGGTTTGGTGTCAATCCTGTCTGATACTCGTTCAACAACACTGTAAACACCTCGTTCCAGTACTCTTTGATGAAGTACACCCTATGTAAAGGAATTTGTAGCTTACGGCAGACAAATGTTGCATCTTCATAATCTTTCTCATCCGAACAAAAGCCAGCTTCGTAATTGTTATCCCAATTTCTCATAAATACTCCTTCAACTTGAAAACCTTAAAATAAAAAACTGATCATCAGGGCACAAAACTTTTAATACAATACAATTTCAACAAAAAATTTATACCAGCTCTTTTTAAAAGAAGTGCTGCCACAGCACTGTCTACACCACCTGATATTCCTAAAGCCACTTTTTTAAACATTTTAAAGAAATATTTAAATCAGGAAAATTCGAATAGAAGGAAAACAAACATTTTTAAATTTTCAAACAAAAAAGATAACCTATACTTAGTATCAATTTTTTTTTTTTTGGTTCCATTCTTTCCTTCCTCGATGGTTGGAAAAGGCAAAGGCTTTCGCCATACAGCCAGGTCTTATGTTAAAATGTATCTTCAATGTATTTTTTTAATTTAGAGACGTTCATCAACCGTTTCACAAATAATGTTTAAAGCTCTTCTACAGTTGAAATTATGAAATTATATAGGGCTTTATAGTTTTCTTCATTCTTGAGAAGTTCCTGTAGACGGCGCGGGATGTCTTCAGCTTAGTATCAAATTGACATTTTGTTTTCTTCACAGTTTTCTTCTTCTTTTTTATAACTCCCAACCCAAAACCCATTTTGTTTTATACCGGTGACAGATGGCGGCGGACGCGGCTCCGGACTCGTCTTGACATTGTAAGGTCAAACGCTGCCATTGGTCGATCCTTGGGCTGGCGGAAGTTGTCTGAAGGATAGACCAATGGCAGCGCTTGACCTCACATGTCAAGACGAGTCCGGAGCTGCGTCCGCCGCAGTCTTTATTTCTGGCTTTTTTTTTGTTGCTTGAAGTTTTCACTGATCAGGTAAAACTTGAAGTTTTACCCATTTTTTGCGTGCGATGCGACGTCACACTTTTAGTCATTAATTTTAATTAACTTATTAAATTAAATTACATGCAGCAGAGCTAGGAACGAATAAAATTAAATGATTATCCACTTTTTGTCTAGAGTAAAACTGGATACAAACGGCGACCGACGCGTCTCTGGGCGCGTCTTGACATTGTGAGGTCAAGCGCTGCCATTGGTCTATCCTTCAGTCAACTTCTGCCAGCCCAAGGATCGACCAATGGCAGCGTTTGACCTTACAATGTCAAGACGCGTCCGGAGCCGCGTCTGTCACCGTCTGTATCCAGTTTTATGCTTTACGCGTGTCCTTTAACTTTTTGTTTTATTTCGAGAAATTTTTCCATTCTATTTCAAGCATTTTTAAAAATGAGGTTTAATTAATGTTATAGAACGTTTTGAAGCAGATCCTATTTTATGGCATGCAAAATTCCGGCATCTCAAACTGAAAATCTAAACGACGACGTTAATTATATGCTAATGCAGACAAAAACATAGCCACTGCACCACCAAAGCCGTCGATACCGGATAAGAGAAGAGTTCTCTTCTCTTCTGTTTAGTAGTGAGCTATCAAGCGATTGTGGTGGACAGACAGTAGCAGTACCGTTAGTTCGCGACAAGTCCAGCAGTCGATCCTTCTCGCCGTGAGTCTAGAGCCGGCATTTTAGGGTAGTGGTGTCAATCGACACTCTAAAGCTGGTGACAAATTGCGGTGGACGCAGCTCCGGACTCGTCTTGACATTGTGAGGTCAAGCGCTGCCATTGGTCTATCCTTCAGACAACTTCCGCCAGCCCAAGGATCGACCAATGGCAGCGTTTGACCTTACAATGTCAAGACGAGTCCGGAGCCGCGTCCGCCGCCATCTGTCACCGGTATAAGAAGTCGCTCGGGCGAAGGGCAATCGCCCGTGTCCCGCACCAGCCAGTGGCTGAAGAAATCCGACGACGTACTTTTGACGTATGTAATGGTGGGTAATATCGTGTTAACTATATATCGATATTTAATATCGGATTTTGCAACTATATTATTATATATTTTATAAATCTGTATATTTTTCGTAACTACACACTGCTGTGATACATTGACG
Source organism: Anania hortulata (assembly GCA_963576865.1). Lineage (NCBI taxonomy): Eukaryota > Metazoa > Arthropoda > Insecta > Lepidoptera > Crambidae > Anania > Anania hortulata. The sequence continues at coordinate 10,468,133 of OY756400.1, forward strand.
TTTCGATATGACATTAGATATTTATGATATATTTCATTGTGTATAATTTTATAACGGTTTAAGATATTTTTTTCTAGTAACAATAAATATATTGGGGGCGTGAAATCTTAACTATGTACTTAAAGTTTTATCAATAATTTTTGAAAAAACTTTCATTCATACACACTTACGCTAGGCTTAGGACTGGCTGCATTCATTAACTGTAAAATTTTTAGTTGTGGTTCAGTCACAAATTCAGAATCAAGTCCAAAACTGGTGATACACATTGCTTTGACCCTGTATATTTAATATTAGGTTTTACCTTAACAGGAAATTTCGGGTATTCTATTCTAGGCAACCACTTACAGTCACACTGTAACCTTAAAAAATAATGAAGATCGAAAAACGTTATGAATATCGACTTATGGACATCACACGACTAAGGGACGTAACTAACAACTAAAATGTACCTTCTTCAAGGACAAATATATAAAACTGGTGACAAACTGCGACGGACGCGTCTTGTTATTGTGAGGTCAAGCGCTGCCATTGGTCTATCCTTCAGACAACTTCCGCCAGCCCAAGGATCGACCAATTACAGCGTTTGACCTTACAATATCAAGACGAGTCCGGAGCCGCGTCCGCCGCCATCTGTCACCGGTATAAGTTTCATTTCACTAATTTAGTTCCAAGTTCAGATACTACGGCCTACAGCGCCAAAATGGCGCAATAATGTAGGGTCACGGTAGCTAGTCTATAGTTATTTCCATGTCTATGAGTTGACTTGACTGAGTGAGTGAGGTCTGTCTGAGAACAAATTGACTCTGTGGAATGAGTTGACAAGTTTGTTGTACAAGAGAGGTTATTTCGCGTATTTGTTTGCAGTTTTCGATTGATATTGCTGTAAGTTTTTGATAAAAATGTCGAACATCAACTTACAATGTTTGTTAGGTATACAATGCAATGATTTTGTAATGATTGCTGCTGATCAAACCAATAGCCACAGTATTATGGTCATGAAAAATGGTATGTAACTTTTTCACTTTTCAATTACATTTTTTGACGATTTTACTAACAAGAAGCGTTTTGTTTTAGACGAGGAGAAGATCTATAAGATTTCTGATAAACTTGTGATGGGTGTAATTGGTGATTCGGGGGATACGACTCAGTTTGCTGAATATATTGCCAAGAACATACAACTGTATAAAATGCGCAATGGCTACGAGTTGGGCCCAACGGCTGCAGCTAATTTTACCCGCAGAAATCTCGCTGAATATCTGAGAAGCAGTGTAAGTCTTGTCAAAGTCAAACCATCAGTAACCTCATTCATTATGAGTCAAGTGTAAGGTTTTTATAGTAAAAATCTTTTTTTACATGTCATACAGCTTATAACCAGAGAGAGTGTATCGGTATAGTACCAGTCGAAGTTTCAATGCTAAAATGTTATACTGGACGAACTTCTGCACTATTATAAACCCTTGTCTGTAGTAAAATGAACTAGAGTGCAGGTCCTGTGCGCAGGGTGTGGAATGTGTGGATTCAAACCTACGACCTTTCGCTATTCAGGCGACAGCTCTTCCAACTGATTCATTTATTATTTTTTTGCATTATTGTGAATTATTTTTTTGCATTATTGTTAATTGTTAAATATTTGCAATAATATTTCTTTTGGATGTCTGTGGGTATAAAATCCAAGACATTGATAAAACAACACTGGCTTACTAACAGCTATAAATACTTGATGAAATTTGTTACTTAGATTATATTATTAAATACTGCCTACCTAAGATTTTGGTATGTTTCATAATTGCATTCTTATAAGAGATAAGTACTATTTTTGAATTCTCTTAATCCCTAACTAATTAATGATTATAATGAATATAACAATAGATTCTAGTTTTAATAGGTGGTTAAATATCTTATTTTCAGACCCCATACTTTGTTAATGTGCTGATGGCAGGGTATGACAAAGAGAATGGCCCAGAATTATATTTCATGGACTATTTAGCATCAAGTGTGAAGGTTCCATTTGCTTGCCATGGCTTTGGCGGGTACCTTAGTTTGAGCATTATGGACCGTTATCACAAGAAAGGTAATATACGTTATAAATTAAAATTAGTAAAGACTAGTAAGTCTAGATTATGTTTTTTTTTATAATACATAATACAAGTCAACCATTTTGTATAAAATGTCACCTTTGATATAACAACACTTAAACAATTTCTTTACTGTTCCCAGATGCAACTGAGCAGGAAGCATATGAAATACTAAAGAAATGCGTCACAGAAGTCCACAAGAGGCTGTTTGTGAGCCTGCCCAACTTCCAAGTGACTGTGGTTAACAGGGAGGGCATCAAGACAATGCCCGTTATTAACTCAGCATCATTGAAGTGATTTATTATTTTTTAAGGTTAAATAAAAACGCAGTTTCTATAAAAATACTGTTTTTGTTTTATATATCTAATGGGTATGCCTATATATGGGAGACCTATGTTCAGCAGTGGACGTCCTGTGGCTGAAATAATGATAACGATGAATGGTTATGACACATGGATGCCAGCCTTCTTTTCGGAATGGAATCGCTTCTGACCGACTCTGCACTTCTTGTTTAGGATTGAGCATTCGTCGATTTGAGCTTACTTAAACTCCATTGGTGACTGGTCTACACCAGTCACCAATGGAGTGAAAATATATAAACACCGATTAAGTTTGAAAGCACCAATATCGATTATGGCCAAATTCAGAATGATTTCCATTCGAAGGCGGCGGGGTCTGGCTGACGGTCGGACGGAAGTGGTCGTAGGATCTTGCAATAGTAGCTAGCGTTTGACGTCAAGGAGCTGAGTAGGGCGAAAGTCGAGCAAGAGGCGTCCGTCCTCCGTTTAAAAAGCTATAAGTATATTCATATAACCCATAAGATTTGCAGATAAAAAAAATAATTTTCCTGGAAATATCAGGGGAAACTGAGTGCTTTTTTATGGAAGTTTTTCTATGTGCAAAGATATTGTTCGACAGCTAAGCCAATCGGTTACAAAGGTAGATACCCATAGTTACAAATTAAAGTCCAAAAATGTTTTTTACAAAAAAGACAGTGAGGTGGACAAGCCAAACTACATAGGATCGATCAGTGAAATGTATGTGATGTTGTTTGATATTGTTCATTTATTTATTTAATAAATTTAATATTAATTATACATTTCAAAATAAACAAAAATTTCGTGTTTCGAAACTTAGTTAAATTAAATTTTTAATTGTGACGTCACGAAATTTGGGATCGTCGATTCGTCGCCCTCCCCCGCCCCCTTAACGTGTCAAAAAATGGAATTAAAACGCAAAATATTTAGTAATAATATGTACTTTAATTAGCCCTAACATAAAATTATTGTGTTGAATAAATACTATCCTCCAGCTTTATTTCTTTCAGGGCTTGAAGCCGCCGCATCCTGGGTTTCAGATTGAGAGACATTTGCATTGTCATTGTCGCCCCCGTTGTCCCCTTCATTATCTGATTGATCTAAAATTACACAACAATGAGATAATTAGTTGCCAAATCCTGTCATATTCTCTACTCTCTCTACTTATATGCGGGGGTGGATTTGTTGTTTGTCCTTTCATGCATGGGGTTGAGGGTGAATAGACTGATGCGATTGGAGTGTTATCTAAGCTTCTTTTTATCCCAGAAAAAAAAATTGGGTTACAGAGATTAACGCTTTTCATGTGACGAAATCGAAAATGAGGTGAAGCCGAGCTATTTGAGTAGAACCAGAAATAATTATCAGGCCTATTAAAATTGTTTTCTATGTAGGTCATAACAAAATTGCATTCAAAATGTACTTCTCTTATATAGAAAAAATACCTTTCTTTTCTGTTGGCATGTCCTCAGTCCTGTTAGCCACTTGGAAGTGATATTCCAACTCGTCGAAGTCAAATACTTGATCTGTCGGCAGTAGACACGGTAAGTACGCCGGGAACGTGGGTTTACATGCAATTACTGAAATAATATAAGCAGTTGAGATTACAAAAAAAAAAAATTTGAAATTCCAGAATAGAAATAAAAACATGTACAACGACAACTGTCTATTAAGTCAAGTAATTCGCGCTCCGGACTACAAAGCCATCGGTCGCGTGTTCAGTTGCAACGCAAGGCAAACATAATTAAGTACTTGAATGTATTTAAGTTTATCAGTAATCGAGATAGCATAATAAGGGATAATTAGATTAAATATATAAAAAACACTAGAATATGTATACTCACAAGGGAAGACTGTGTTATCTTCGGTATTAAATAAGTTGTGTATCTCACTGGTTTTTGCAAGGAACTTTGTCAATGCTCTTTCAATGTCTCTCTTTTGTGAGGCTGCTTTCTCCCTAATTGCTTCATATTCAGTTACTGGTTGTTTATGAGTCTGTAAGTTAGCAAACAGTATAGTATAATTTTTTTATATGCGTATACAAGGTACACACTGGGGTCGCAAAGGAAACGCAACATATGACGCTTCCCAAGCTACAAAAGAAGGCTTTGGTAGGTCTATTTACTTATTTATTTATGGTACAGCAACAGAATGCTGAATGCAGGAGCTGAAGGTTGTGATTCACCTTAAATAAATGTTATTTACTATGTCTTATATGTATATTCGCGTTCTATGTGTGGTGTTAATGAGAAGGCCTTGTTAAAGGTCGAGACACTCATCTGTGTTCTCAACCTTATAAAATAAAAGCCTTACGCCAAATATCTACAATTCCCCACAAGGGATCCGTTCTACTATTACTTTTTCTGTTCGCAGATCTCAGATAGGTCCGCGGACTCCGAAAGATACTTTGACGATTGTTTATCGCCACTGCTACTGTATTATGTGTAGGGATACAGTATGGATCAAATTTTAATTTTTTTTTGTAGTTGAAAGGCTACTTACTGGTGTCCGAATATATGCATGAGGATCAGGTAATGCCGGTAAATGAAAGGGTATGTGCGGCGCCGGTTTGGCTTTTGAACCTGCAGACAACATAGCTGGAGTCCTTGGAGCCGGTGCCTGTTGCGGTGGCTGAATGACATGTCTGTTTGGCCGGGCTGCATACTGTTCTATACTTTGGAGGCTTATACCTGAAAGTGATAAAATAACTGTAAGTTTATTAAGTAGATAAAACTATTTGGGTTATGAACTGCGGAAAACTGCAAAAGATACTTAAATTCTTCTTGTTTGTACTGGGTATAGTGCAAGGAAACTTATAATGCACAAATCAATCATCATAAACATCATGTCAGCTTATTGCAGTCCACTGCTAGATGTAAGCCTCAAGAGCACCAAAGAGCACAATCTCCTGCTTTTTCATCCAACCACTGCCAGCCATCTGCCTAAGGTCGTCGATCATTTGAGCTTGGGGCGTCCTACACTACGTTTGCAAAGGCGTGGGTCTTCACTCGGGACCTTTATAAGTTCTGTGACAGATGTGGCCAGCCCGCTGCCACTTAAGCTTGCTATATTTTTGGACTATGTCCATTACTTTGGTCTTCTGTAGTTCGCATGGTCTGTAGTTTATTTATAAAGGATTTTTTGCACAACTTTCTTTTTTTTTTTCTCTAAGAACCTTCTCCACACAATAATTAACACAACAGAAAAATAATTTGCAAAATTGTTCCATCCGTTCATGCGTGATGGGATGACAAAGGGTAATAGCAATTCATTTTTATAAATAAAGCATTTATAATAATAATAGAATATTTTGCGTTTTAATTTATTTTTTTGACACTTTAAGGGGTAGATGTCGACGAAGTGTACACTGTGTGACAATTTTGGGATACCCCCCAAATTTCATGTCACATTTAAAAATTTAATTAACTAAGTTTTAAAACACGTGTTTTAGTATATGTAAAACCAGAGCAAAGAAAAATGGGGGGCTGGAATCACACAAGAAGCAAATGATAGTGTGATAAGCACATGATAAATTCAGGATGAATACTTTAGTCCGGTGTTTTGTCAACTTTACTAACCAAGGCAGCCTTTTCGCCAATATCTATATTCTGTAGACCTCTGAAACTGATTGACAGCATTAAGAGGTCTCTCTCCTACTCTTACTTTTTTCTGTTCGTGGACCCCTGAGATAGGTTAGTGGACTCCTGGGGTTCCAGGGACCACTGGTTGAGAAACACTGCTTTAGTTTATTTATTTACCCAACAAGTTGCTAGTATTATGAGGTATTAGACCTTAGCTCAGTATTGATAAGATTTTTTAATAATATAAACTTACCCATGTTAATTAGAGCCATAACCACATCCCCTAGAACTGGTTCTACTCTTCCAGATAATTCACAGTAACCCTTGGCAGAGTTACCAACTTCTGTTAGAACTGTGAATGGATTTAATTTACATTTTATTAATCAAACTTAAACATTATTTAGTGCATACTTACTGCCATTAGGTATAAATAGTAAGTATGAATAATGTTAGTCAATCACACCTACATTGCTGAATTTTGATTCGACATCCAGAAACCATGCCCTGATTTATAAAATTGGTAGTTCTATTCACATAGAAGAAGTGAAGGCTGTGCAACAGATTTTTCAGCATGCCACGCAAGCGAAACCACGGGCAAAGGCTAGTCGAGTTTTATTAAAGAAAACAAGGAATCATCATGAATATGGATCATCTTACAGCATTGAAGCATCTCAGTAAGAGTTTCTAACGACAGTTTGTCTGCAGCATCGAAGCCAGTCTCCAAAAGAACTGTGGAGACAGCAATGTTCAGTATTCGCCGTCGAGCATCCGCAGCATTTTCTACTTTTTCTGTATTTTCAGACATCTTTCTTTGATGTAACGTAGTATGATGCGTCGATGCGTGGTGTCGACAATAAGATTTTCACGGTTTTGTAGCCGTCAGCAAGTTATGAAAAATAAATAAAGCTAAAATCGAAAAAACTGTTTTGATTATTTCCGTACATACATTCATACACAGAGCATATAACTTTACATTCAAATCAATAATCATCATTCATACATTTGTTAATCTGTAACATTCATACATTGATGACACTTTTTTTTTTAAATATCGTCACCATGACGTCAGGAAATCTCAATTTTGACATTGACATTTGACGTTTCTGCAAGAAGTCAGCTAGTGCTAGCCAAGTCAGCTTGGAATTTATAATAATAATTGATACAGTAATTAATTCAGAATTTTGTGCCTAAATCTTAGTTATTTATCAATTACACTTACTATTATTGTGTAAGTACTTATGTATTAGTATTTTATTACAATCACGACTTGAAATTTCACTTTCAAAGCTTTCACTTTTAATGTTAAAAAACGTTTGCTTCGAGTTCATTGTATCCTTTACACCAAGATAAATGTAGTATTTAAGCCATGTTTTAACATTATGAGAAATGTATTTAAGAAAAACTCAAAAGATGCCATAACATTCTACATATTTGCAACTAGTTTATGTACAGACAACAGCTCGTCAACCTACCACAAAACGTCAAAATTTCTTAATTGATATTGATCTCTACGTGTCGGACTTAAAAGTTTCGAATCGGTTCAATGACCTTTAACTTTTTGGGTAGGTTGACCTGCCGTTGTTGTACATCATCATCATTAACTAATTGGTCTTTGCATAGCAGCAACTGCATGGTTGTTACCCCAATAAATTTAATTAAATTGTTTGTTGTATGGTATCATCTATTCATTAAGCTTCACCCTTCTTATTTAAACAATAATAATTTATTTTCAGACTCCCACACCCATTCCCAAAACTATACATTAATCCAAAATGGTGAAACTATATGCAATCTTAGTTCTCTACAAAGGAGTTAACAGTGGTACACTTCTCAAATCAGCATATGATTTGCAAAGTTTTAGTTTCTTCCAACGAAGTTCTGTACAAGAGTTCATGATGTTTGTTAGTAAGACTATGGTAGAAAGAACACAACAGGCCTCCAGGCAATCATTTAAGGAAGGAGAATACATGTTGCATGTTTATGTAAGGGCAGACAACCTTGCGGGTGTACTCATATCTGACCATGAGTATCCAAACAGAGTGGCTCACACATTGATTACTAAAATACTTGATGAATTCACTGCTGCAGTACCAGCTAGTAGTTGGCCAACTGCTAATGAAACCACAGTGGACTTTCCAATTTTGCCACAACATTTAACTAGATATCAAAACCCTAAAGAAGCAGATGCATTGACGAAAATACAAAGTGAGTTAGACGAGACAAAAATCATATTGCATGATACAATAAAAGCTGTCTTGGAGAGAGGAGAAAAATTGGATGATATGGTGGCAAAGTCTGAGAGTTTGACTATGCACAGCAAATTGTTTTACAAGACTGCACGCAAAACAAATAGCTGCTGTAATTTCTGAGAAATTCTAATACTTACTTTTAACTGAAATGGCCATACCTGTTCTGTTGCAGTATAAGGAAGTTCTTAAAAAAATATTGTTCAATGTACCTTAATATTCAATTTGTTTGTTGAACCATAATTAGTTTGGGTTTGTGTGTATCACACATAAATCCTTACAATATAAATGAACATATAACCTGGATGAGATAGATAGGCAATAGATATTTTTACTATTAATTTAAATTATAAACAGTTACTTTATACAATTTTTAGGTTTAATGTAATACAACAATGTGTATGATCATTAGAGATGAGCTGGGTACTCATTTTTCTCGGTACACTCGGCAGTTTTAAAATATGAATTATATTCAGATAAGAATTTCTCTGCTCTCTGCAATGTTTGGGGATAGTTTCGTTACATTTCCAGAAATAGTCACTTGTTTTAACAATTTCTTGCAGGAGTAAATAAACTGTTTTTTTTTCAAACTGTAAACATGAACCAAGTAACTTACCTGATCACTCAATTACTAGTCAGTTACTGAGTAAAAGTTGTACTTGGCACACCTCAAATGATTAATAGTGAAAAGGTATTGTTAATGCGTAGGTTACATTATGTTCTTATTTCTCCAAATATAAGAGGGAGTGTATATTTTGATAAGACTATTTTATTAAGCATTAACATGGAATGTAATGCTTTTAGTTGAATGTTTTTACTGATGAGTAAAGTACATAATTATTGTCTTACACAAATCCTTTAGTAGTTGTGGGTCAGAGATCTGTTTGAAACTACAGATGTTTCTGTAGTTAATTGGTTGTCTATTGATTAAATATAATGAATTATTTCCTAATAGCATTATCTCAAAAGTTACAAGTTGTGACACCTAATTGAAAAGGTCAATGGATCGAATCCATCTATGGCTGGATTATTAAGAGCATTCCTGTGTGTGTGTGAAGTTATAACTTGTATGACATATAATATTATCTTAACACCCATGTTATTCTTATTCTTCAGGTACCTAGATTACATTTAAATTTTAAATTGTAATCTAGGTAGGACAATGATACTATAAAGTTAGAACAAAGATTATGATGTGAATTTTAGTTACACAGCAGAGTAGGTTGACTTCTAGGTTCTTAAACCTATGTTCTCCTATGAGAAGTGAAACAAACAGTTAATTTGTATAATACGTCCTCATCACACATACATATAAGGCGTTGCACAAACGACGGGGCGGGTTGGTCCTTTTGACCGCAAAGCAATCAAGACCGCGTCTGCCTGTCGACGCCCGCAGTTGCCCGCGTCGCGTACTTAACGCACACGGTTTTTTTGGTCGCCGTGTGCGTTAGCAATATACGATTCCTTTGTTCTATCGTGAGCGGCGAAATTTTCCGGCCCGCCCGACCCCGTCGTCTGCGCAGCGCCTAAACCAGTCTTAGCTATTTCTGTTATTATTGTTGTACTTTTTTGTGTAGGTATATTAACGGAGCGCAAAGTTTCGCATTTATGTATGAGTGCATATTGTGTGCTACTGGTTATTTATTTAAAATGTTATAAAGTTGAGATTGATAAATCCTATAGAATAGTCGGTAAAATTAGTGCAGTTTTTTTAATCAAAACGCTGAAGTTGGCAATAATGTAAAATAAATAATATAAAATTATGTAATGTATGTCTACAAAGTCGGGTTCCCTATGCTATACCGAATGACGAAAGACAGAATAACATATACCCGAACACTAATGACCGATAGCTTGTTTTACCGAAGTATCAAAAGACCGAAAGTTTAAAATCTCGATAGTTTATAAGACCGAAAATTCATAAGGCCGAATTATGTCCCTAGCTAAGTTAAGCTCATCAATAAATCGTTCTTTGCTAAGGATGAAAATGAAAAACTATCAACATTTCTAAATTTCGATTAGATTAGATCTAGATCAACTAGATTTCAAACGCCTAAGAAATAAAGGATCTAGATAAAAAAAGTTGCTGCCTATAACATATATATATGTTATACGGTTATAAGCTACAAATAAAACACAATTTAAACTTTAAAATTCAGCGTAATTTTTAAGAATAAATAAAGAAATAAAGGATCTAGATAAAAATTACGCTGAATTTTATAGTTTAAATTGTGTTTTATTTATAGCTTATATCCGTATAACATATACAGGGTGTCCCAAAAAATAGTGTCAAGCCGAAGTCCAGAGGTAGAGCATCGCTAGGGCTATCCGAATCACCCCCATGTATGTTCCGCGATTTCTGATAGTTTTCGAGTTATGTCTCTTTTAATATATTTTTTAAAATTTTTGTGTTGTCACTTTTTTGGTCACTGTGGCGCGAATAGTTAAGGTACATGCCTGATTTTTTTTTCTTTATTAGATGAACACTAGGACTAACTGATTCAGAAGTATTTTCATCCATAACACTAATGTAACCCATTAAAATAAATTATTGAAACCAAAAAGTTATAAATCCTGTATTTTTTCTAAACTTTGAAGCCCATTTAAAAAATAAAGTTACATAAACTTTTTCATTCAAACTTTTTTTAAAAACTTAACTATTCTATCAGCTATTTATCATGAAAATTTTATTGAGTAACTTTGACGGTATCATACTTAAATTAGAGTTCCAAGTAAACTATGTTTAAAACACAGTTTTTGTGAATTCTTAGAAATTTTCAATTAAAAACAAAACTATTAACACAAATAGCGAAAGTAATAAAATTCTGCCTTAAAACCTTTTTGTAGTTTAAATTTTTTTTACCTGCCGTCAAACACAGACAAAAGGCGTAGAAGGACATAATGATGCGGTTATTGGTAATGTTATCTTTCAAACAGTTCTTGTGAACTACTTTTTTTTTCATTAGTCGTCCGTCTGCTTGACATCGCGCATTAAGTACGATACGTTCTTGCTTTGTGGATTATTTACTAACGATTTGGCTTTCTCTTACGGACTCTTGAGTGCACTTTCATTGGACTTGGCTATTCGTACGGACTCAGATTGCTATCGTTTTGGATTTTTGCTGCCTGTACAGTCTTGCTGCTTCGGAAGCATTTCCTCTTGCGTAACTGTAGTAATAAAACATGGTTGCATAGTCTCCAGCGGAGAAAGGCATAGTAGGCAGCGTTAATCGAATGCAAATGCTCTCAAAGTCCGTGTAACAGCCACTCTGTCACAAGGCGGAAACGAGAATTTGGGGTCGGTGCAAACGAAAACATTCAAACTCTCATCGGATGGCACCGACTTCAAAAGTAACTGCTTACACATTATACTTATGTGTTGATATTATTTTTAGCTTTTCAGTTTTTTGAAGTCGGTTTACTTTTTTTTTAGAATTAATTTTCATCCTTAGCTAAGAACGATTTATTGACAAGCTTAGCTTAGCTAGGGACTTAATTCGGTCTTATAAACTATCGAGATTTTTAACTTTCGGTCTTTTGATGCTTCGGTAAAACAAGCTATCGGTCATTAGTGTTCGGGTATATGTTATTCTGACTTTCGTCATTCGGCATAAGGAACCCCTAGTCTCATCCTGCCGGTTGGCAAACACAATTAAGTAAACATGGCGACTAGATAAGCTACGAAGGTACATTACATACATTTCTCAGGCTAAAGGCGGTCTCGTTAGTTAATAAAAATAAATAGGCTTAGTAAGAGTTCAGTTTATGATAAAAATAGACAACTTGATTTGTAGGCGTGTTCTCTTGCGATTTTAATTTTTACATTACAACCGATGTTAACTAGGTAAGAAGGAAGGACAAGAAGAGGAACAATATTTCATAATAACATGTAGTTGAAATACTTAAGTATACCTGCCTACCCGGTACCCGTCGTATTGTATTCCTGTTAATAGATCGTCTGCGGCTATTTTTTTCTCGTGTCGACGGCAAACTAATTCTTTTCTGAGTGACAGGACAGCGTTTTCGGAGATGCTAAGCTCTTGCATAGGCAGGCTGACACGTGATAGAAGCATGATCGTATAAAAAAGAAGGACGCTATGTTGACTGGTAGTCATGTAAAGCAGGCTTTGCTATAAACAAATCTCACAGGTGTGCCTAATCACGCCTTCCTGAGACGTTCATCGTCGTTAGACGGATGATATGAGTAAAATGTGTACGTAAGCGAGCGTGTCTTGTAGCTAGTACTACTAGCTGCTTCACTTTAGTACCATGTGGTATTCCATCTTATTATATACGTTAATGGATAAGGAGTTTGCTGTTATGATTTCCGTACCTTTTATAATATTTTTATGTAGTGTAAATGTGCTAAGTGTTATAATAACGTTGAAATTAATTATAATAATTATGTATACCTTCCACTATGTATCATTAAAATGAGTTGCTGCAGCATATTATAGTTTCCCCTTTGAAAGAAAGAAAGAAAGAAAGAAGAAAGAAAAGACATTTATTATACATTGGACATCACACACAGACAGTAAAAGACACAATACATTATTTAAATTAAAAGAAAAAAAGAGTAACAAAATAAAATTATAATAGAAAAACGAGTAAACCAAGCGGTGCCACTATGTGCCTGTGATGTCCGGGATAATGGGACCTCACTCAGCTTGAGCCACGGCCTGAGTAGTCCGCGACGCTGGTTTTCAGTAGGCCCCGCTGAGTGAGGTACACGGACGGACAGCTGAGTTTGGGTACTAGCTGATAAATTATTATCTATTATAGAAAGAAAGAACCTTCCTTGAGCTATTTATTTAGATGATCGATTATACTTTTAAGGTGTTGTACTTCCTGCCACGACCATGGATGTTTTTCTAATATCTTTAGACGGTAAAAAATAGTCAAGATTTTTTACTATTATTTACCACTATTTTGAAATTTTCTACCCACTAGATCTAGGAGATACGATGGTCGTGCTGAGAAGAATACTTCCTAGCACGACCACATAGAAACCCGTGTTATTATTAAAATTTTAAAATGGTATTAAATAAATTAGAAAATTTACTATTTTTTACGCCTATTTTAAAATTTCCTACTATATAAATCTTAGAAATATGATTAGAAAGTTGTTCTTTCTAGCACGACCACGCCCAAACTCAGTGTTATTCTGGAAATTTTAAAACGGTATAAAATATTTTAGAATATTTACTATTATTTACTCCTATTTCTCAATTTCCAACTATATGGATCATAAAGATATGATTGTCTGCTAGGAAGTATTCTTCTCAGCACGACCATCGTATCTCCTAGATCTAGTGGGTAGAAAATTTCAAAATAGTGGTAAATAATAGTAAAAAATCTTGACTATTTTTTACCGTCTAAAGATATTAGAAAAACATCCATGGTCGTGGCAGGAAGTACAACACCTTTTAAGTTCCATTCCACTAAAGTGAAATAAAAGCATGGCTACGACCTGTATAAGAGGAGTTATTGAGAATGAGATTTAAGTCTTACTGATTTGAATGTTCGATTGCTATCTGTTGTTAGGACTATTTAACTATATATTACCAATACCTATGTGTTATATCTATGTCTAATTCATAAACTAAGCCGCCGGTTTGTTAAGGTAGTAAAAATTTCACAGCAGTAATTAATGGCCTACTTTATATTGTGAATTTATTTTACTGTATTCTTTATCATTTGAGTTGGGAATATTTGTGTGTAAGTACTTAATGTGACAGACAATGTTGTTGCGAATTGTAAATTGAATTGACTGAAGATTTCCACGTGTGCGGTGAGATGGTAGTCAACGGTGCATACACCTATAAAAAATCTCTATTGGCATTGAACTTTAAGTTGAAAATCGGTTCAGGAAATTTGTCATTTTGATGCAGATTGATAAGGCGTTGACTGTACTGTTACATTATGAGTGTAGATCCGAAGCATCAGTTCTAGAAAGGCTCGTGCGCATTACGGCCACACATCGCATCATTGCCAAAACGCCCGATTAAGTAGCTGTGGTTGAGGAGAAGTGAAGAAGTATAATTCAAAGTGATGGGTTAGCCGCATTTGAGACTCGTTTTCCTACGAATTTGACTCGTGCGTATGTAAGCGAACGGTCTTGGTCCACCAACCATTATGGTTGCCAGCATACTGGCTGCCCCCATGTACAACGTAGCTTGGTTGGCAGCCCATTAGTAAAGGACAATTCATTCTGGCATCATTAATGATTTTTTCACGTAGGAACGTTACACTTACACACGTACTATTGGAATAGCTTTAACTTTAACTCTTTAATTCTCTAAATGAAATACTGGCCGCTGGCTTTATGTGAGAGGTGCAGATGTTCATTTTATTTATTTGCTGTATGTTGCACATTAATGCGTTGTCAAGTTTGGGTATTGTATATGTAAGTATATGGGTGTTGACTAAATATTCTTATTGGGAAGTGTATTATAAAATTGTATACCTAAATATTGCTTGAAAGTGTTAGTAAATAAATAATCAATATTTACTGTTGAATTAGATGTTATTATTTCTACTTACCTACTTTTTATTTAGTAGTTTCTCTATGAGTACTTACGCCAACTCGACACGATTGCTACCGAGTTTCATCATCATCATTTCAGTCTTAGGACGTCCACTGCTGAATATGAATGGTGTGTTAATTATTAAATTCTTTTAGTTGATCGTTTGACAATTGTATTATGCACTATGTGGTAAAGAGCCGATACTCGCTAGCGTCAGCCGTCGGCGTGTTTTTCCGAGACCTTGCTTCGTTAGGAGTACCTATCCGTTAAATTAGCCGCTCGTCACTCGACGCGTGTTAGTACGTCGTGTATATCGCACGAAACCTTATTAAAACATGGTTCATAAATTTCACAATAGCGTGCAATGAAACGTGGCTGTTACTACAATCCCAGTTACTACAAAAAAAATCTTTTGTTTGTTTTTTCAAAGATTTTAGTATTTTTTTCTCCTGAAGTTTAACAAATGCTTTACTCAAAATGTATAGATTTTGAGGATTTTTAGTATATTTTGCTGACTATTTGGGTTTAAGTAGGCTTTTGAAACCACGAGCTAGTTTACATTTGGCGACTAAGCTCGCCTTAAAGGAACTGGTCCCAATCTTGCTTCAGCTGCCTTTGCGGTTAGTAAAATTTGACATCTAACTGACGTTGTAACGGCAAGCCTCGTGTATTTTAGTTACTTTCACAGTATTATGTCTTATGGTCTTCTCTTGTGGGGTTCTGCTGCGGACATCGATACCATCTTTATTTTACAGAAAAGAGCCATTCGAGCTATTTACAAACTTAGTCCGCGCGAATCCCTGAGAGATTTCTTTAAAGAAATCAACATACTTACTCGCTGTAGCCTCTCAATACATATTTGATAATATCATGTACGTTCGCAAAAAATTTGATCTTTTTATAAAAGTGAAAAGTGATATTCATTCATAGACATCATTCAACACAAGAAACAAAAACAAACTTGTAGTCCCAAACTTCAGATTGGCCAAAACAAGTAATTTATTCTTTAGTAATTGTATATATGTTTTAAATAAATATATAATTCACCGCCTCCCTTCTCTCAATATTAATTCAACTTTCCTCTACCTGAAGGATGTCTGGAAGAGATCGCTTCCAGCCATAAGACCGCCTAAATTGTGCTATTCACTAAGTATTTACTTTCCTGTGATTTGTTTGTTTTGTGTGGTGTACAATAAAGAGTATCTATCTATTTATCTATAATTTTTAATATATATAATACCTTACAATGTTAACGAACTTCCTATTAATAAATTTAAATTACATGTCAAAACTACCCTAATGTCAAAGGGGTATTACAGAATTCAAGACTATCTTGATGACAAGAATGTATGGTCAGTCCAGCCTGCACTAAACTGATGTACCTACCTGTTTATTTTGATCTTATATATTTTTTTGTGGCAGCTAGTGGTGACTTAGTTTGTTCCGGCGTTTCTTCTCAGCACTTGCCAGATTGTCTGTGTCTTGTCTCGAAGCGCTAGTAGGGCCCAAAAAATGAGACATTTTCTGCCCCTTATGGGCCAATAATGTTATTATTGACGTTCATAAGTGGCCGTTTTCTGCCCTAAATTGAATAAATGATTTTTGACTTTTTGACTTTTGATCTATCCACATAAAAATACAACGACGTTGCTACCGAGTAGGTGTCGACTCCGAAACTGCGAGTAAGCATGGTCCTCCTCCTATTTGACTTTTATTATCTCTCTTTCGTTTTTCGAATGACTAGATGATCTTAGGGATGTGTTGCAGTGCGGCCGCTCTGATGCGCTCTATACACCACCCACCGATGCAAGTATAATGAAGCCGACAACAAAGTCGCCGACCCGCCGACATGTAATAAATCGGTCGGTGGTTTTGGTGTGTACCTACTTACTTACGCTAAGAACTCACGGAGCGATTTTCTGTTTTATTTCAAAACTCACGAGACCGGAGTTTTTGCGGTTACGCAGCCGCCGCAGTTGCGATTATCTCCCGCAAACTTGGCGGGCGATGATCGCAGTAGCCGGCGGGGCGGATTCTGTACCTCCCGCCCCGCCGGCTACTGCGGTAACCCGCCAAGCGACCGCAGAGCGTGCGGGCGCAAACCGCCGCGGCGGCGGGTGACTGCCACCCGCGCGATTCTACAAGTCGCCCGCCGGTGCCGCGGGTGTAAAACGCGTCGTAAAATGTGCTCTTACTTTTTGCATATAAATCTACATTCTACGAAGCTGCGGGCCCGCAACCGCAGCGGGCGCGGGTGAAAACCGCTCCGTGAGTTCTTAGCGTTAAGATGAAAAAAGGTATTTAACTAGAAGTACGCGTTAAAATAATTATTGTAGATTTTTTATAAAGTAAATGAAATGCATTTTTGAAATAAAAATACATATATTAATTACATCAATATTAAATTACAGCCAACATAACTATGTAGGTTACAATAATAAAAATATACCTATATAATTTCCATTGAAACAAAATAAATAATAAAAACAAGGTATTTTTTTCCTTATTAGTAAAACCTATTCTAAAAATCATTGACTATAGAAGGTTGCAACTGCGGAATACCAGGTAACATTTTCAAAACAATCCACCTACAAGCAAGGGAGAGCTCACTTATAGTAATATTATTATTATGGAATTTACTCATTAATTCTATTAATTAATTAATAATGAGTAGTAATGTCAGCGTAATCTGCGCATGGGTAACACGATTTCAGGAATCAAAATTGCAAAATAATTTAGTTTATGTTAACTTATTTTTTTTTCCTTTCCTTTAAACTCAAACATTATTTTCCAAAAATCTTGTTAACTTTTATGCAATGCCTTAAAACAAGTAGGATAAAAATAATTATAAACTGCTGGTAGGTAAATCATGCGCAAACTCCGCTGCCATCCGTTTAACCTAAATAGAAGGAAATTGGTATTACAATCATTACTGAATAATATAATTTTTGCAGCTAAATTTTTGGCATCAAGCAACGAAAAAAGAAAAGATAAGAAAAAATAAGCTTTGGAATAGACAGCCAGTGAGATTGTGTTGATCGGTTGTATATAATAATTTTGTGGTGTAAACAGGTTTGTTTTCATATTAATTTCGTGCGGTCTTTGTTTTGCGACTTGTCGCATGCTTATCGTATACGAATAATAATAATTACGCGTCCTAATCAGTCCGCTAATGAATGCAAACGCATTTGCATTTTGTATAAAGTTGGAGCCGTCACACAAACCTATTTACATACTTTTAAATCTCACTGGCAAGAACGATAACTTATAAACATTAGCAAGTTCTACTCACAAATTAAGAGTCCTATGTAAAACATAATTTAAAATACATCAACCGAAGGACAGACAAACCTAATTGAGAGATACATTGTAAGAAATAGTGTGAAGACAGACTGAGATAGGTACAAATTGCAAACGTATAAATGCCCTTTACAAACATCCACGCGGGAATCATAACGTTAATATATCTTTATTTTGTAAATCCGCGCTACTTAAAATTACGTTTCTAGTGATAAAGAGATTTCACTATGACATTCATACAATATATCTCTTATCATCCAACACCAAAGTGTTTTTTGTTTACATCTATGCACTAATATTACATTAAAATATGTTACAATGATCCCATTTGTTATTTTTCAATTAGTGTAAAATTGGCTGACGTTATGGAAACAAAATTACGATGTGGTAATATCCGGAATTGACCGAGGTACCTACTGACAATACAATTTGTTATTCACCTCTGCAAAATCAGTCTTTTGTAAAAGTACTGAGAGATTTTGCAAATTTAGTAAACAATCAAAATGATCCAGGCCAAAATGCAATCGATAAATCAATTCCTTCGAAGGCATGTTATTTATTATCTTCATTACAAATACATACAGGCATTGGCGTAGCCAGTAGATAATAAAATAAGTCTACTGCAGATAAATGGCTCAAATGCATTCTACAGTATGGGATTCATAATACTTGTAAATTCACCACCACGGCAGAAATGGTGGCGTTAGTTTATTAAACGTTACTGAGCATTGGGTTATTTAAATTATATGTGATGAATAACGTTTTTTTACATTCAACTATTACTTTACACCAAATGGATGTTTTTTGTGGTTTTTACGTGTTTACTTTTGTATAAGAAGTAAACCGAAGTTTTTATTCTCTGAGTTTGTGCACGCCTCAACACCGCTTCGACGATCGCCTGCAATGTACTGCCACAATTCACACTGACGATGTTTTTGCATAGTTTAATGTTCTTAAATAATAAAAGAATAATTTAATATAGACTCTACTTGACAACAATGTAACAATTAAAATAATAATCGTAATTAATTATAAATGCCTTTTCTCAAGTAGCCAAATATAAACTTAATCATAAAACAAAATCGTACCAGCCATACAAGTTAATGCTACAGACATCAGCACACACGTTCTCATTAATACTTCTCCTACACAAATGAGAATAAATAGGACACAGTACATCCCAAAGCAAAAGGAAATATATCGCTATTACATAATTATGCGTCATCATCGATCATGATTCACTTACAACTACTTACACATTATAAAAGGCATCCTTTGACAAAAAATATTCGTCATAAAATCAATCGAATACAGCAAATCACTGTTTAATTTACATTAAAGGAATATCTACTATGATCACGACACAAGCAAAGTAACGACCGATCGGCGATCACTAAACACAACGATACTGACATAAATGGCCACAGGTCACACATCTACGCTGCGCCCGGAACGCGTTGCTTTGTACTAAGTGGGGACACTACGGGTCGCGTCCCGGCCGGACTCCGGCGAATCAAAACCGTAACGTAACTTTGGTGTTCGTTCTCTTAGAAATTACTTATAAAAATGCACCCACGGATCCTCGGCTCGGCCGGAGATCGTCTCGATTTGATCCAAGCGTCGTTTAGTCGCGTTCATTTGTTGGGGACGTGGATCTTCTTGGACCTGAAGTCGTAGATCTTGCGGCAGAAGAGCACGAGCTCGGGCGAGACGGAGGGCGGCAGCTTCGCGTCGCTGGGCGCGCACGCCCCCGCCTCGCCGGCCGGCGGCGGCGGCACGATCGACGGCGGGATGACTATGCCCTCTTCCGCGGCTTTTAGCCGTTTCCTGTATCTGTAATATGAACAGACAATATAGTCCAAGAACTAGTTATTAGTCTAGAAAAAGTTTTTGATACTGTGGATTCTCTAATGCCGTAACTACAGAAATCTGTGTTCCAACTATGAGTATCCTAGTGAGACCATAAAACATAGGTATAACATTACTCGGTATGTAAATAGACCCGCCCTACTCCCGACCTGACCTGTCGCCGTCCCGCTTACGATTTCTGTGTGTGTTACGCTTTATTGTACTAACAAGCAGTAACGAGTGGCGACCACAAACTCGAGCACGCAGGGTGGGACGCAAGGCCTTTCACCCGATGGATTGGCGACTTCGTCCTAGTTGCGGAAAGCCGCTGGATGCCAGTGGCCATAGCCACTCGCTGCGTTCTATGGGGAAGCCCATGTTCAGCTAGCTATCATATTGTAAAAATACTGGCAGACTCATCAAATGTTAATAAGAGTGTTAAATGTATCATTTGTCCTGTTACGTACGTTCCGCGTGTTCCGTGACCGGTAGTATTACACTAGGGTGACCATTACTTCACCTATAAATAGCTAGCCTGTCAAGTTCGTACGCGGACCTCATGCGGAGATACAGTCATTGCCTGGGACCAGTAAGTAGGGGGGCATCTCAACTTGTCCACTGCACTATTTGCCGCTGCGAACACCTCTTCCCAGTTAGCGTCCATCGCCCTACAAAACTTGACGAACTACAGTTAATCTATCTTGTACTCACCGGCAGTACTCGTTGAAGGTGAGCACGTGGCACTTGTCCTCGATGCAGGCGACGGAGTTGGCGTCCCGGTGGCGCGACGCGAACACCTCGTCGGGCGCGTCGGCCGCCTGCCGCCCGCGCTCCGTGTGCTCCGGCCGGTAGTACCACACTAGGGACACCATCATTTCACCTGTAACAAGGATACTCGGTTAGTTCGATTTTGACATTGCACATTATTACAACATGGATTAGTTATTGAAATCGGGCAGGGTAGGGTGCTACTCAAAAATGATTAATTTCCTTAATTCATTCTCAACTTGGATTCTTACTCATAGATTTCAATAATAATTGAGATATTTTTTGTGGTAAGATGATGAGATTGAATTTGCTAGAAACTTATAGCTCTTACAGTATAATTATCTCTGCGTATCCCCGCTATGATGATGACGACTCCTATCCTGGTTTTAATGCCCGACTCATTCATCATCACCTCGGTTATGCTAGTCCTCTGTCTATTCTGAGGTTATGCTTTTAATGCTTTAGTTAATAAAAACAAATAAACCAATTTATTTCTGCAAATAGGCCTAAAATAAGCTCTTTTGCACGCCCATCTTTTGCACGCCCAATTTTTTTTACTCTACCATTGCTTCGGGACAACTGTAGGCTAATTAAGTCTACACGACTGACGAAGATGCATTTTTACGCGAGAGAATGAAACGTGTTAGTGCTGTCGGTGTACCGAATAAGAGAAAATAAAAATAAATCTTGCGAGTTAAACTAGGACTTAGGAGTATGCATGCAAGCTACGTCTTCATTAGAAATCACCATAAGTTATAAACGGGATCAGCTAAGACAAGGACGGGGGGATGAGGGCAAAAAAATCATGAAATTCGTGTAACGTAATTTATGGATCACCCCTCGGTAGGCATGGCCATCTAAGCGTGAGACGTTTCAATTGTTTTCACATGCCCGGTCGGCTAAAGAAAGAGAGAGAAGATCAGAAGCGTAGTGTACCGTCGTCGGGGTTCTGCCACAGGCTGGCGACGCGCGCCACGAAGGGCTGCGCGCGCGCGGGCGAGGCGCGCAGCAGCACGCAGTCGCCGCGCGCCACGCGGTCGCCGCTCGCGTGCGACATGCGCGCCCAGCAGCGCGCCGTGAGGTCCAGCCGCGAGTCGTTCTGGAACATCGTACTATATTTTATTCATCTATTCGACACTATTTTTTATGTTATTTAATCGCCATCATCCTCATTTTAACTATAGGACTATAGGACTGCTGAACATAGGCATCCCCCGGTGACTTTCAGATTGTCCGGTTGGAAGCGGCCTGCGTCCAGTGGCTTCCTATAACCGTCACCGGGTCGTCTATCCACCTTGTGGGTGGACGTCCTACGCTGCGCTTGCCGGTACGTGGCCTTCGTTATAGAGAACCCTTCGCCCCATCGGCCATCAGTTCAACGAGCTATGTGAGCCGCCTACTACCACTTCAGCTTTACTCATGTTATTCATCAAGATCGAAAATCATTAATTTGAAAATTATTGCCCAAATATTCTGGTTTAGTCGATTCATCGGGTCACCGTCATGACCGTCTGGCATAGTGGTTTGCGCTCCGGAGTACAAAGCCGAGTGAGTGATTGTGAGTTCGAATGCTCCAAGAGGCAAATGTTTGTGTGATGCGCACGAGCACTACTTGGACCTAAGTCTTGGATGTTTATAAACGTATCTACGTCAAAATATGTCCGGGCAAAGAAACAGGGACTTCTTCCAGGTGGTTCTTCTTCTCAACAGTAATTGAACTGGTTTTTTATAAAATCACGATTCGAGTAAATAATTATCTTACCTAGCCGTTCAAACCCATATTTAAAAAAAATAATTTAGCACTGATAAGTCCCGTATTAGTTCCCAACAATTATGTCAACCATAAGGATCTTAGAAAACTATGTGTATTTTACGCTAGGGTACTCACATTGAGGTAGACTTTAGATATATAGTGATCTCCGTCGAAGCTCCAGCCGTTGCTCCAGCGCGGCGGCGCGCGCGGCTCAGCGTCGGGCGGCGCGAGCGGCGCGGGCGCACGCCGCCGCCGCGCCGTCGCCCCGCTGCGCCGCCGGCGTGCGCGCCTCGCCGTCGTGGCCCCCGCCCCTGCCCCCGCCCCCGCCCCCGCCCCCGCGCCGCACGCCGTCGGCGCCCCGCACGCGCCCCGAGGCGACCCGGCCTCCTCCACGGCTAGCGACGCTTCATCGGACTTTATAGCCGCCTTCTTCGACACCAGCAGCTTGACCACCTTCTCCACGCTCTTCCCCTTCGACTCCCCGTTTCCGAGCTTCGACCTCTTCGCTTTCTCCTTTTCGCACTTCTCCTCCTCCGTTTCGCTCGTTCGCGCTTTTTGAGATTCTTCCCCCGCGTCCGTTTTCGTTTCAGACTTCGATCGCGCCGTCGCTTTTGGCTTTTCGCCTTCTTCGATTTTGTCCGCAGTCTCCTTCGGCACTTCGGACTCCTTGATCGCTTCCTCGCCGTTTTCGGCGGGCACGACTACGCAGTCGCTCGACGTCCTCCTATCGGAGGTTATGCAGTCCTCTTCTGTGGACTTAACGGTGGGCGTTTTTAATACTGATTTGAGGTTGTGCGTTATTTTCGAGTCGACCTTCTCGACTTTACAGGCGTTTTTGTTGGCGAGCTTCTTTTCTATTAGTTGGCTGACTGCGGCGATCGTGTTCGGCCTTACGCCGTTGACGGGTGCGTTAGCGCTGTCGACGACGTTGTTGTTGATGTTCGTCTTCTTTATGCAGCTTTGAGCGACGTTCTCGTCGGGGGAGAAGAACAGTTCGGCCGGGTTTAGGTTTCTCTCGGATAAACTCAGGGCATCTGGCCTGTCGACGCTGTTCTTTCTGATCAGATTGTCGAGCAGCAGTGCACTTTTGGTTTTTGGTTTCGTCGTCGTTGGATCTTCGGCCACTGCAGCTACGTTTTTCAACCGCGGGTCTTCATTTACTGTTTCGACGAGAGCTTTCTTTGATCGCGGTCCAGCTGACACACTTTCCAGTTTCCTTTTGAGTGTTTTCTTTTCAGTTGACGGAGTTTTAGGCACCCTTTTAGCCGGTGACGATTTCTTTTTGGGCTCCTTTGTAACAGTTTCCAATCGGACGTCAGTCTGATCTCCTGATACTTTTCTACGCTTTTGAAGTTTCACATGTTCCCCGATACCATTAGTTTTACATCCATCTTCCAGTTGCGTATCTTTCATATCTATCTCTAACTTTGGCCTGGAATATCTCCTTTTGACTGCTTTCGCGGAATCCGTGACATCCACGTTTTGTTCAGAGACTGCTGTGCAGTTGTGTTCTCTGAGAGCTTGGGCGTCAGTTTTACGCAAAAGCGCATTTGTAGGACCCTCGTTTTCTTTCTTTACGTCTACTAAAGGTGTAGATCTTTCGTCAGAGGAGGATAAATCTATGGGAGCGCAGACTGGAGGTGAGATCGCAAGGACGTCGTCATCGGCGTCGCTATTAAGGACTAGGGGAACTTGAGGTACCGAGAGGAGTAGTCCGGTATCGTCGCCGGCGAGGGATCTTCTTGCCATGGCTTTGCCTAGGCGGGCCCGTCTTGGCGCGGCGGGTGGTGGTTGAGGCGCACAAGCCCCCGCTGAGCCCCTCGCAGGAGAGGGCGGGCCTATTGGTTCAGCGGGGCCCGGGATGTCCCCCGAAAGCCTCAGGTTGTCGCGAACGTCGTACAGTTCGCGTTTAGGTGACGCGCCTCCGATGGCTGGTAGCGGACACGGGTGTGGTGCGTCTGCTGCGGCCGGTGGTTCTGATTCCAACGGAGGATCCTGAAAATGGCAATTAATTTATATAACCCGACTTCCGTATGTGCCTTCTGATAGGGAGATAAATAAGATTGGCAGTATGAATCTCTATAGGGTCTTTTAGGAGCGAAGGGCTGGTTCCAATTAAACAGGGTTACCTTTCCGCTGCCGTGTGTGTCAGCGACAGCGTCTAGGGCGCACGCCCGCACCTTCGCTCGGAAGGCGCCCCCGGGCGGCGCGAGGGCCGAAGGTACGTCCGGGCCGCCACCGGTTGGGGCTTTACCAGTAGCGGGCCCAATAAGGACGTTTTTTGGACACGCGTTGAGTGGGCACGGGCATCCGCGGTATTCTGTAAACAAAAATTTTTTTTGAGGTCGTTACTGTAGTGCCGCTTGAGTAAGTTTATTCTCTGTATACCCTGGAGTCAAGAAAATCCCTTTTCCCGAACTAGCTGCACCTTGATGAAACTTGTAAGTGACATGCAAGGTGATCTTAGAGAGATAAAGATTTGCCTGCAGTACGACGAATTAATAGGATTTCATTGCATAATAAAAGTAGTAAAACATGGTGATAAATGCTGGAAAGCTTCGTGCCTACCTACATTATTCATTAGGTTCTGACCTGCGACAGTAAATTGTCTAGCAACCTTACTAATTCGCATGTAGGTCAAGTCTATTAGGAATTAGCGAACACTGGCATGAGGCTATGATTTTCAGCTCACAAAGGCAAATAAAATTTATTGTACGATATTTTTATGACCTTTGTAGAATCACTGAAAAGTTTGCGTGACACTAAGCACGATTTTAATTGCGTCGATATTTTATTATTAAATTGTCCGTTATCTAATCAGCGCAGTAGTATAATTATACGCGTTATCCGCAGGAATTATTATTATTGTTTTATAAATAGGCACAGCCTAAAGCTAAATTGCCAATAGATCAACGGTAACATGTACGCGGGCTAAATGCATCACACATGTAGTCGCATTGACAGAACATAACTATAATGTAGATAGATGGACGAAGCGAGTGAATCATGAATGCCGAGGGTGATGGATGTATTGCGAAATACTGTATTACGATTACGAACGTACCTACCTACAGGATAATTACAGGACATTGTTTATAATCAACCGACCGTGTTACTAACCTTGACCTACTTATTCAGAATATCAAGCTATCTCTATGTTTAAATGCCAACCGGACAAAAGTATCGATGAATTTATTTTGTGGTCTAGATTTCGGAAGTCTACAATAAATTATTTAAAAAAACGTTTCTATATGACCAAACGGAATAGTTTATTAAAAGTAAAGAGCAGTTGAACTAATACTATGTAAAAATTACAAAAAATAATATCTATGTAGACGAATCACATTAAATATTCCCAAAGAAGGTATTCGCTGTGTGCGCGATGACAGCGCCCCTAGTGACCACAATTATCGTGGACTAAGATCTCTCAAATTATGGCAACTGGATGGTTTGAGGATGATTTTCGGATTGTTTTTGTTCGAAATTAAATGAAAATATCTAAAAAGTTTG
Source organism: Anania hortulata (assembly GCA_963576865.1). Classification (NCBI taxonomy): domain Eukaryota; kingdom Metazoa; phylum Arthropoda; class Insecta; order Lepidoptera; family Crambidae; genus Anania; species Anania hortulata. The sequence continues at coordinate 10,494,055 of OY756400.1, forward strand.
TGATTTTCTTACTTGAACTAAAACATAAATGTTATAATACGTACGGGATTTGAATCAATACAACATGATATAACTTTCTAACCTCAAACTGTGCAAAAAGGGAAAGAATTAGTATTAGCACAGCATGTGAGAGACGTCAAAGAGCTTGGAAACAACGGACAAAGCTACTTAATAAGAGCTGTGATCATAAGATAAACGTCTGTGACACAAACCCTCTACAAACTTTTATTTCTGTCCATCTTGACGTTGGAAACGAATAAAACATGCACGAACTGGTTTTCCCATTGTTTCTACTCTTTATAACACGACACGTACTGTGACCCATATCGCAAATTTCAACGTTTTTACTTTAAAATACTTAATTTCGTTAGTATGGAATTCTATGGAAATTAGCAATTTGACACATTACAGTCCAGAGTTATTTCACATTTCTGCCAAATAGCGTGCTGCGATCGATTTGACGTCCCACACCTCCCACTTTTTCCAACGTCAACATCAAGATGGAAATTGGAGCATAGAAATAAATGGACAGCTGCTGTGAAAAGGAAAAATGATTGTAGGGGGTTTGTGTCACAGACTTTTATCTTATGATTACAACTCTTATTAAGTAGCTTTGTCCGTTGGTTCTAAGCTCTTTAACGTCTCTTACATGCTGTGCAAACACTAGTTCTTTCACTTATTGCACCAGTTTGAGGTTAGAAAGTTATATCATGTTGTATCGATCAAATCCCGTACGTATTATAACATTTATATTATAGTTCAAGTAAGAAAATAACTTATTATAATATGCACAAACTTTTTAGATATTTTCATCTAATTTCGAACAAAAACAGTCCGAAAATCATTCTCGGTTTGAGAATCCAGATGCCATAATTTGAGAGATCTTAGTCCACAATAATTGTGGTCACTAGAGGAGCTGTCATCGCGCACACAGCGAATACTCGCGAGGACATTCTTATCGCGGAAGATCAAGAAAGAATCTATTATTGGCTATTTTGCCTTTTGGATGTTGCGTCTACTTCGCCAAAAGGGTCATCATTATCGGAACGCAAATAGATCGCTTGCGCGCAGATGAAGCCGTGGGCGGGAGCATAAATAGCTCTATTGTGACTTGTCCACCTGTGTTTTAAGAGTGATTGGTTATGCCAGGATAATTTTAGAAGCACAATCTAGAAGGTATTTATAATTAATTTAGGAATGAAATAAAAAGCCAATTAAAAAAAATAATGCCAACAAAAGTGTAATGGATCTTTATTTTCACAATCCTGTATCGCTATTAAAATAAATATGTACTTATCTTTTAAAAACCAGTGACTTCTACGTTTCTGACAAAGTATTGATAGTTCAAGATGTACCTAACTAAGTAATTATTCATGTCAGTTTTTTATTTTGAGGTAGAGAAGCGGATGGATATAAGTATTTTTATTACCTTGGTTCTTCATGTACCGAATAATGAATAAGACACTTGCAAGCACAGAGAGTACCGCCTCCCCGTTGACGGAAAAGACATTTATCCTATTATATATTCTGTGACAACGCGATAAAAGTTGCTGGAAGTAGCTCCTGCTTTTTTTAAAGGACCTAATATGCCGATGGCCAAGAGGCCTCTACAACTTCATCACACTGCGAAGGCATTCAGCCTATAGAGGGAACGATCGGACCGCGTCGCTTCTACCTATATTCAGAAGTGAACGTATAAATGGTGATACTGATATGAAATTGTAAATACTGACCTACGTATGGTATCCTTTGCGGCGAGTGTTGGTAACATGGCGGAGTACCATAGTATTGTGGCGGGGGATAAGGCTCGCTGCCTACTCCTACCATCTGAAAAGAAAAAATTACAATCAATACCTTCTTAGATTCTAGATATCGTATTCTATAAATCACGAGAGAGGCGCGTCAAGGGGCATGTAGACTAAAAGAAATAATTCTCATTCTACCCCTACCCTATCGAATTCTCACGAAGATGTCTTAACAATTACTAAGCATTCTTTCGTTTTTCATCTTTGTTTCGTTTTATTATATTCTAGCAATATTCTAAGAATGCTTGCTCGATTGATAAAAACGGCGGACGAGTGAGCGAACAGTTGGATAAATGAACAAGAATATCTTGCTTGCCTTACTCTAGGTCTGTTTCGTTTGAGAAATAGCGAAAGAATATTGATGTTACGCTAAGGACTAGAATATCTAATACTTATCTTATCTTTATTGAATTATCACGCCTTTGGATTTGTTATGCTATAACGAAGTCGATAGAATAACCTACTTGCAAAAGGCTGCAACGGATTCTTTAGGGTTAATAACAAATCAGTGTGCGATCTGCACTGTAAAGTGATTTTAGTGTCGATTTCCATCAATTTGCAACATTTCTCGGCGGAATTAAAATGATAAGACCCCTTGAAGAAAATTCCCTTACTCAGGGGAATTGCCAGACAGCGGGGACGGGTCCGCCCCTTCAGATTTGCGCCTAGGGCGATTATTGGATTGAGTCTTACCCCACCATCAGTCAGTAAACGATTACTCATTTCTTGGTTGACAAATTACATGCGATTAGGTTAGTTAGTTGTAGGAAGGTAAGATTCAGGTAATCATTTACCTAGCATCTTCGCAAGTATAAATAAGCCCATGTCAAAATAATTTAACGCGAAGCAAAGTCGAGATTTTTAATTTATCTATAGCTTGATAAGTCAAGAAGTATTAAATTGATCCCTGATGTTGAGCATCTTTGTAGGTTGGGAACCTATTTATCTCACAAAGACACGGAAATTAGGTCTTACCTGAGCATCGGGCTGTGGGGGTGGCATGTGGTATGCTCCCGAAGGTCTGTAGTACCGCCCGTAGCATAGCTCTGCTGCTGGGTAGTACGGGGCTCCGTATTGCTGTAGCACCTGCAATTAATTTTTGAATAAAATTATTTGTCCGAACATTAAAGGTACGTGCACACACAGCAGTCATACGTCTCCATCTAGCCGCCGATCAGTCTCGTCTATCTGCGTCAGAGCCGTGACCTGGTGTATGTGAAATAATGTTAATAGTGAACAGGCAGGTTCTCGTTCGCAAAAATACATTTCAACGCCGCTGACTAAAGACACGGTCGTAATGTGACTGACGCCATGTCTACTTCTACTTAATATTGACGTATTTTTTGAACTTGTCAGATCGGCGACTTTACGGTCTTGTGACATATATTAGTTACCCCAACTTTAAAGCACAGTTAAAAAAATACTACTAAGATGATAACGACAAAACACTTACGGAAGGGTGCGGCGCGTGGTAGTGCGGCGGCGGGTGGTACCGCGCGAGCGCGCGCTCTGCGTCTGCGCCGCTCTCTTTGATAAGCGGCCCCGCGGGCTGGTAGTAGCCTGCAACAACAAACAAATTAGGTTATAAATCAATGACATAAAATGGGCTATTAGAAAGGGATTAACAGTATAACGTAAGTAAAGTTTTTTTTTGCGCAGCGCAGCGTAATATTTCAATGAGTTTGTATGGGGCAAGAATCATCCTTAGAGACGCAACAAGGAGCTGCTAAGCAGAAAAAAATACGTGTCGCGACGCGCCGCGTCGAGCAGTACGTCGACAATACGTCTGGACCTTTATAATTAAGCAATCAAGAGATCAGTCGCGGGGTGAAAATATTTTGTTTGAGATTAGTGAGGGAGACCTTTTTGCAAACCACCAAGATAATCTTTTAAAAAAACATATCTTTGTAATAATAATATAGTTAAAAGCCTCAGCCTATTTGTTAAATATTTGCGAACGAAAAAGTTAACATGTACCTATTATAAAGTTTATTTAGATATATGTATATATAAAAACTTTTTGCAGTCACATTTTTTAGAAATAAAGGTGCTTATTAATTTATACTTAATATGTAGATTATGTAGTTACGCCATAAAACTAATGCATATTGAATATTACCTCGAACCATTATTTTCGATAATAACTCAAGCCAACGGACGGAAAGAACAGACTACAGAAACAATGCGGTTGCAAGTTGCAACCACTTCCCGTTGCGCTATAACGTTTTTATTATAATTTACCAATGTTATTAAAATAGTATTATTAGTAACTACATAAGGGTATAATTAGGAATTTCCTCAGATAAGGTAGGTTTGCGCACCACCGGATTATTTTCGATTTCTGTTTATGGACGCTTCGCCCACGAGTGAATATAAAACCATCCGAGTTCAATACAAACGCATACGTGCTATAAAATATTGGACAACATCATAAACATTGCTCCGATCCTAAGGTAAGTAATTAAAGCACTTGTGTTATAGAAATCAGAAACAACGACGGTATCACAACACCCAGACCCGAGACAACATAGAAAAGTTAGATTTCTACATTGACCCGACTGAGAAACAAACTCGGGACTTCAGAGATGGCGATGTCAAAGGCCTGAGTACATTTTTAATCGGCGACAAGATAATCGGTCAGCGATTGTCGCAAGCAACCTTTAAAATAGAAGCAATGGGTTAGTTTCCTAAAAAAATCAAATTAGTCCCGTCAGTTGGATTAACAGAAAATATTGGACATTGGATTTTTTGGTAATAAAACAAAAAATTATGAAGATATAGCCGGTTAAATTTCCGCGTAACGTCTCGCTTTGCGCACTTTTTAGCAAGGTGTGACGTCACTTCCGAACTTTGATGCGCTTTATCTTCGTCATTTTTGTTTGATTGACAAAAGACAAAATATGAGTCCAATATTTTTTGATAATCTTACTGACAGACTATACAGAATTATATTTTTTTTTACCCAGGAAACTAGCCCATTGTGCGCTGGAGCACACTGGTTCCGCCAATTGTTAAAGAAGAAACACGATGGAGGCTTAATTATTTTTTTCCAGTGAGAAGGGAGGGTAGACAATCATAATGTTATCAGATTATCTTAGTACCTCCTAGGGAATTAAGCTATCATTCTGCCTCTGTCAACGTCATACAAACTGACATCTATAAATACCGTGTTAGATAGTTCGTCTCCTTGTATTGTGTGTGTCCCTGTAGAAAATAATGAAGTGCTCGAGTCGAGGACTTCAGTCTGACAAGTACTTCCCAATTTAAAAATAATAATATTATGAAGTCATTATGTTTCTGGTACTTAGACTAGTACTAGTATACTTACTCTAGTAGGTACTTAGTTCTTAAAAATTTGATTCCTCTAGTTCTAAATTCTTAACATGAATTTCTGATCTGGGCGATATTTTAAGTTTGAATTCACCAGAAGAATTATTTTTTTAAGAACATTCCATCCAACGTTTAAATACAGTCAGTCAACGGCAGGTCAACTAACCCAAAAAGTTATTCATTGAACCGATTTTCAAGTCTGACACGAAGAGAATATCATTGATAAAAAATTGACGTTTTGTTTTGTTTTGACGAGCTGGTCTGTCTGTACGTGTATTACACGCTTCCTGGTTAGTCAATAATTTTAAAAAATGGTCAAGTTAGTTCGCTGATTCCCTATAAACAAACATTTATTGGATAACGTTATCGGTATTTTCCACTCGTTACAAAATATCGAAGCTCCGTGTGTGTATCACGTGACGCGCGAATGATAAAGTTGCGGTCGCAACCGCTTCCGTTGTGAAAACTGAATGAGTTTTTCGTTCGAATAAACTATTTTTGTAATTTGTTGTTGGCCTAGTTCATTAATGGCAAGGCTATTTGTGATATTATACTATAAGCACTTAAAGTAAACCATGTTCATTTTTGTTACTTGTCTGGTAAATACTCTCTACCTTTTTTATTCCATAGGCAAATGCACGTAAGTAGTTAAGATTGCAGTAAGACTTACGTATATTAATGAAGGCTTATATACTTAATTAACGAATACTTAGTACCGCTAATCGTCACAAAGTTTATTTTCTTTAAAGGGTTCTGAATCAAGGGTCAAATTGTGTGTGGTCAACGTCAATTTACTTTCTTCATGTTTCTAGAATTTTCTCTATCAGTAATTATACAGAAATATTAATTAATTTATAAACAACACTGCTGTATGACCAAAAAAATAAATCAAAATCAACATACGCGTACATAATAATTAACTGTTTCGAGAATACCATTTAACAATCCATTCATATTTTAAGTAGTTCGAGTAAATTCTACTACAGCGCTAGTGCGCCGTCACCGTTACCGACCGAGCGAGAGGCGGCACTAGCTTGGACCCGCCTCCGACCAAGGAATACGAGTGCGAACAGCTTTTTGATTGACTGCAGTGAAGTTTGATATTGTTTAGTTTTATGTTTGAGTTCGATGATTATGAGATTTTAGCAACAACAGAACAGTAAAATACCACTTAATAGTAGATATTAGTTTAGCATTATGCTAGGTAGGTAAGTAAGTACCTAAGTATCTACCTACTACTACTATGGTTTGAAAAGGTAATTGCCTACTATATTAACTAACTACCATCGTCTTCTTCAAAAAATAATTGTTGGTTACGATAACAAACTCATCATAGGTCGAAGGTTCGTAGGTCGTTTAAAGGTAATAATATTGTGGGTCGTATTTATTTTTACAAAGAAAAGGTAAAATTAGATTATTATTATTTATTTAAAAACTAGGTTGTGTAGTTACGTACAGACATTACTGGCGTAGTTGTTTTTAACGCGAGGTTACAACAGACTTATCTCAGTCTTTCGATTATTTTGAATGTATATTCCATGACATCCATCCAGTGGATGGTCCACTAAACTCTACATTTTAACTGTGGTGTCTACTGCAGTTACCCACGCCAGTCTCACCAAATTCGTCCACACGCAAGATATTAAGAGACATGAAATTGTGAGAGAGATATTGTCTAAGTCTCGCTCGGGATACGTCTTTTGGCAAGTAGGTAGGTACCTGATAGGTTTTAAATATGCAGGGCTGTTGACTTGACGGCGACTCTACATCGTTATCCATTCAAAAACAATAGCTGCTCTTTTATCGACAACCAACTCTCTAATTGAAGTAATGAATAGAAATCGCCGAGACATTCCTTTGGAACAATAAACAGGCGGAACGAGCCTGGCCGAGGATAAGGACAACACTAATTGCTGCGCCCGGCCCGGCCAAGGCGAGAATGCAGTAGACTTATAAAGGTACAGTCAGGAGCTAAAGTGAACAAATGGAGTTGACGATCAGTGAAAAGTTTGCGGCGAGAATACTAGGACTTAAGGAGTCGGAAACTAAAATGAACAATGTGATTACTCGGTGCGCAAGTAAGAGGAAACAGAAAATAAACGATTAACAAGAATTATTTCCTACAAATTGAATAAAATTGAGTTGCGTATTTGTTTATAGATTTGAATTAAGTTACTAACCGTGGATGATTAATAATGCTTTACTAAATCATTGCTACGATTATGTTAAATGCCGTGAACACGTTATTACAGAGCTTAAATGCTTTATTACGAAAGTTAACCATATCGTAACTTTTGTTTAAAAGTTTTGAAAAGCGTTTGTGTTCTTGTTCTTATACTGACCCAATAAGCAGTATGTATTTTATTAAATGCAGTTTAAAAGAAAGTGTTCTTTTATGAATAATTTTAACACAAAAATAACTTATCTTCAAATTGAATAAAATGGAGTTGTTTAATCGTTAATGTTAATAATGTTTTACTAAATCATAGCTACGATTATGTAAAATGCCGTTACCACGTAACTACACGAGCTTAACTACTTAATTACAAAAGTTAACCACATTGTAACTTTTGTTAATAAGTTTTGAAAAGCGTTTGCGTTCTTTCAGTGTTATTAACTAACCTGAGAGTCAGTATATATTTATTTTATTATTTTAAAGGAAGTGAATTCTGCCATGAATAATATTAGAAGACTGTAGAAATAGCTTGTAATGATAGCTTATTTAAAATTACTAAGGTACGATCTTCTAATCTAAAATTCGGTGTCTTGACGAGAGTTACTCATATTTCTTATTGCAACCGTGCGTGCATCTACTTTAATTAGCTTTAGTTTATGTTAATAAAGGATCATGTATGTACCTTAACTATTTTTTTCTTTACAAAATGAAAATAATAATAGGCTAGGCTAGTTTCCTGGGTCAAAAAAAGATTATTCTATTTAGTCCGTCAGTGAGATTAGCAAAAAATATTGGACCCATATTTTGTCTTTTGTCAATCATACGAAAAATGACGAAGATAAAGCGTGTCGCAAGGCGTGACGTTACGCGGAACTTTAACGGGCTAATCTTCATCATTTTTTGTTTGATTGAGAAAAGAAAAAATACGTGTCCAATATTTTCTGTTAATCCAACTGACGGACTAATTCGATTTTTTTTAGGAAACTAGCCCATTTCTGTAAAAAGGAATGTCAAAAGATTGTTACAATATTTGACAAACTGAGAAAAACTGACTGTGTAAGATTGGATGCAAAGGGCACATAATATTAATATAAATATTGTCAGCTAAGTTTTTTAATAGGGATAAGGATAGTTTATTTAAAATCTTGTTTATTTTATTATGCCAGTAAGTTACCGATGCACGATGTAGTAAAGCGAAAAGTTTTACAGGCAGTATCCTGAAGAAGAGTGAGTTAAGTGAAAACTGAGTCCAGCTTGCGATCCGCTCAACGATATCTCAGCTTCTTTAATAAATCTCCGCAGGTCAGTCTCTACTCCAACTTCTGTCGTAATTGTTAACGTATACTCAAATATAAGACGCAAAGTTACGTATAAGATTTAGCAAATATTACGAAACTGTTGGTTTTTGGACTTCTTACTCAATGTTGTATTCTTCAAACTCAATATAGAAAAAACAAAATAAGGTTGAAGTTATACTTCTAAATAAGAGATCTTAATTAGGTTACTGTTCATTGTAACAAATAAAACATTTTCCTAAATATTTCTCATGTGCCTACAAAGATCAGTGGCCTAATTTAGATCTCTTATTTAGAAGTATTACCATAGACGATAGTTTACATTCGTCTATGGTGTTACTAAGTATTCTCAAATACCTACCTATTTTTTGCGATTCTTAAAATGTATCTTAAGTCAGACGCAACTTCAAATCTGCTTCATTTAGATAACTCCCATCAAGATGCGATAGAATCTTAAAAGGGTTTCAAATGTCACTGAGTCATCATCATCACAATGAATAAATACCATCTACTTTAATAACTTATTGCACCGGCCGTGTCCATTCATCCAGATCGCAATCACGCCATTAAAGCATGTGGATATAAAACAAAATATGCGACGGGCGACAGAGACAGAGAGCTGATACAAACCCATTTGAGTGAGAGGAACCACAGTAATAAGCAGGTGCATCAGAAATGGAAATGAGTAATGAAAGAAAGGCATCGGTACTTTTTGACGTTACTAATAGGAAAAAAACTGGGCAAGCGAGAGTCGGACTGGGGCACCGAGGGTTAAGTACTATTGTATTTTCTTTAATTCAGTTCGTAATTCTTAGGGCAAGACCGACTCGCAATCGAACTTTAGTGTTTACACTATAATTACACCAAGTTTAACGCATACATTAATTACCGATTTATCTGTAAACTGACAACTTCGACCGGCCCCCGTGTTTTGTTTGTTTTTAAAATGTTTAAAGGATCTACAAACAAAATATTCTCATGAAAAAAGTATTTTTTTGGTATTTTATGTTAACGTTCTACACCAAATATTAAGATACTCGTATATATATAGAGTACTCATCTGTATAATGTACTTTGTTGATGGTTGTTTTTAAATCTGCAACTTATTTCGTACGAAATAGACATGGATGGACGGACGGACGGACAGACGGACAGCTGAGTGACAGCAATAGGGTTTTCAGATTAGCCCTTTGGGTACGGAATCCAAAAGTGAAATATCTCGTAACATATCTTTATCGCAAATACTAAGGCAGATGCGAGGATGGGCAGAAATGTTGCAAGTGAATTTTATAGTTAGATGTATTATAGCAGGATAATTGTTAAAAGAAAAACATAATTCGCTTTGGGATTACCAATAGATTCTCTCATGTTCCAATATAATATTATTACGTTTATAGATGATACAATAAGTCCGCGGTTTTGTGGTTTATTCGATAAGTTGTGACAAGCTAGAGTCGTTTAAACCAATATTTGTACAATAAATATATGTTTTTAAGTGTACAATTGTAAATGTGCTAGAGATTATAAGTTGTTATAAGGGACACAGGCATGCCACCTATCACGTAGAGCTATAAATCACCTGACAGGCATTCGGTAACTAACTCAATCGGAACTAGGACGACCGACATTGAAATACCTATACGGTATAATTAAACAACTGTTCTATATTCATTATTACCAACCTAATAATAAAAAAAGATTTATTTCAGTTAAGATACAGGAAAGGCAAAAAATAACAATGATTGTTGCAGTTTTTGAAAAAGTAAAATACTTAAAAATAGGTATAATTAGAATAAAGATAACTTGTAGAGTAGGGTCGAGATTATATTTGTCTATGGCTATAATGGGCTAGTTTATGGGTCAAAAATGTTTATTTTATTTAGTCCGTCAGTTAGATTATCAAAAAATATTGGACCCATATTTTGTCTTTTGTCAATATGTATGTATATGTAATATGTCAATGAAGATAAAGCGCATCAAAGTGAGCACGTGACGTCACGTCTTGCTAGTAAGTGTCGCAAGGCTTGACGTTACGCGGAACATTAACGGGCTATATCTTCATCATTTTTTGTTTGATTCAGAAAAGAAAAAATACGTGTCCAATATTTTCTGTTAATTCAACTGACGGACTAATTAGATTTTTTTAGGAAACTAGCCCATTGTGATCTTAAAGAACATCAAGTTAAAAATAAACTATTTAACAGAATCGTTTTTTAACTTAACAGAATCAACAGTCTCGCTCGATTCAATTACTAGTTAACGTGGGATCGAACATCAACACTCCATAAATAGACTTCAACTTATACGCGCCATTGTAAGCTCTAGATACTTTAGAAAAAGAAGAGAAAAAAATCTCGATTTACGTTGCAAAACATGGCCTAAAAGAAGCGGGTGGTTCGCCTTGAACGGCAGCTGCTCGTAAGGGGGTTATTCTGAAACCGCTTTTCGCTCGCTTATTTATCTGTTGGTAGCATTGTGCCAGTTGCTGGGCGATATGTGTTTCATGTGGTGCTAACGGAAATGTCATTGTTAAGGCGCAACCGGGATTTTGGGTTGCTTTTTGTTATCTATACTTTAAGTCGTTTTTGGGAGTCCCACTGACACCTCAGTTACTGAATGAATAAAATGTTTTATTTGTTTTAGAGCTAAATTTAACCCCTCGTCAATCTCATATAATGTTGTCGTGTACCTGTGTGTAATATAACGTTATTAAATATGATATAAGTACATCTTCAAAAATATGAATTATATCGCAACGGAGTGAAATGTTAAATTGTTTGTCGGTTCGTAGTCGTGTAAGTTAAGAGCCCTCGACCTGTGCCAAGATGGTTAAGACAAATAATGGAATTTTATTGCCCTTGGCTCATAAACACGTAATGTTATTTGTTGAATCTGTTAATATGAATAAGTAAGCAAAAAAATAAAAGAGTAATCTAAAGAATTAGTTACATTTGAATGAATCGTACGTAACGTACTTCTCACAAACGTTAAACCTTTTATAGCAAAGACGCATCAGTTTTAAAAATTTAAATCGAATTCAATTAATATATTTATCGTAAAAAAACGAATGCCCATAATGATAAGGCGCGTAATCGTTTAACAAACACGGCAAGGACCGGTTGCGGGCAACCGTTCAATTAGACACCGAGCGCGCAATTAGGCCCGCCGCACACTGCGCCGCAAAAAGCATTGCACGAGACCTGTAAGGCGATAGAGACTGGTTGCACTGAAATCACTATGCGCTGATAAAGCGTAAGAGATGATTAGAAAAAACCGGTACTAGCACTTAGTGCAATAAGTTGCGAACTTGATTCACTTGAGAGTGCTTTAGAAATAGTAATAAAGTACAATGAATTAGTTTTTTCTAGTACCTACCTACAGCTGGTGTCCAGGCGTAGCCAAAATAATTACATTTAAGACAAACAGATAAAATTGAAGGTTTATTTAGAGTACCTAACGGGGCAAATGAAGAGGCAGATAGCGATACACCATTCAATTCGACTCTGCGATCAATGCATTCTATATTATGATCGCATGATTATCTTACAAACAACACCAGTTATTTTAGTATAGATTTCATATTCCAAACAAATTTAGCATACAAGCAAGGGTGCAATTAAGGTACAGAAAGCAAAACCAAGGGTGCAATTAAGTTCGGTCGCATTCTCAACGGGCGATCGTTCCGATATCGCCACCGGTAATTGGAACGGGTTCCGTTTACCGATACACGTGATAGACTGCAGACACTAGGTTTAGTACTAAATATTAACATTTATTGGGCGTAGAGTAAAGAACAAAGGCTTATCTCAAAGCGACAAGAAGACGTAATCGGTATATTTTTCAAAGCCGTTTTTTCGCTATATTTACTTTTATATTTCATGTTTAAACATTACTTTATCGGATTTTATAATGTGCAACCAGTTACAAGCTTATAATAAAGCGTAAAGCGTAAATTTAACATTTTGTTAACCGTATACATCGTCAACGTTAAAAAGCGCCATCTATCGTCAATTTGTCGGGAAATGTGTTCTTTTTTGGCTATATTTTCAGCTATAGCCTATGGCCAGCCGGAAGGTTTAATATTTGAATTATTTTAATCGAATGAGTAGTACCGGAAATAAACTTCTACATCAAACCAAAATTTTCCTCATATTATGAGTATAGACAACACAAAACCGTTTTAAGAAAGGTGGATGGATATGGCAAAATAAGCTGTAAGCTGTAGGATTATTTGCAAGGAAAAAGTTAACCGAGCATTTAGAATATCTTGTCAAATTACCCTTCAGTGAAAACTAAGTTCTGCTCCTACCTGTTGTCTGTGCTGTTATGGCATAACTTCACTGTTCAACAACTTTTGATTGTGCGCTCCAATGTTTTATTTCTTGCGTGTTGTTAAACAATCTTGAAGTTTTATAAGACAAAAAATATTTGTACAGGTAAGAGGGTTTTCTAAAATCATTCAGCAAGTTATCATTCATATGTCGCTATCTCAATAGTAAGTATACCATGAGCTTATTTACATGACGAGTTGAATTCGATGTTCGTTAGCAAAGATATTATATTTTTGTGTAAAAATATTGTAGAAATACAACAACAGTATCGCTAGCAAATATCAACTACATGATCGTGAGTAAGCTTAAAGTATAGTCACCATCAATAAAATGTAACGTTGTCTAATAATAAAAAACATGTTTAGTAAATTATTAATTCACCAACTAAGTATCTAGGCCCAAATTACGCGGAATTTGTCCTATAGCGACTCTAGTCCGAGTCTAATGGATAACCAAACAGGTAGGTAACAACATTTTGTAGACATTTACAAGACAGGTACAAATACTAGTGTCCATCACACGCATTTCGGCAACCGTGGCTTTTGGCTTTGTTGCCCGGGCCACAAACCAGATCAAAACGGTTGTCCTATCAAAAATTGTAGCGAGGATAATTAGCAGAATTGAAAAAGCGTAATTTAAAGACAGGACTCAGTTTCATTATTCAGTGAACTTTATTTTTATATTAAGAGAGAAAGGATATCAATAAATGAACTGTTAAAACAAAGAAGCATGACGTGAGTTTCTATTAGTTCATTAGAATTTTTAAACTCAATTCTATTGTGAATCTACAAAATGCTCGAACAAAGGAGAATCGAAAAAATCGAATATTAAAGTCAAATTACTATAACTGATGATTGAATGAAGGAACGAACAGAGGCCTATGTACTCATAATAGGTCCCTACCAACCACGGTAGCTCTCTCGCAACCGGCATTTTAGAGAATAACCGAGCCAGTCAGAGAGTGAAGGCGTAATTTTTCAAATGCGCATTCGTAACGGTCGCTGGTAGCATAATGCACGGACCACCGAGGATGATCATACCGTGACCGATTCTAAACATTAAGTGTAATCGATGTTGTGGTTATTTTTTCAATAAAGACAACAATAGAATTAAAGCGTGTATAGCATTGTTTATAACTTGTATCTTAGACCACTTACACTTTAAGTAAAATTCTTTAAAATGTTTAGGCCAAAAAAAAATTTAGGCGCTTACTCGTTATTAAAACCACTTCTACAATAACAATTGGTCAGCCACAGCGTAAAACAAAAAATCTAATTAATAATTATTGTATTAGAAATAAAAACTTCTTAATTTCTATATTTTATTCAATTCAAATATTTATTGCGTTCTATTATGTTACACAAGTGTTATAAATAGATACATTATACAGATCAGACCCTGTTGAGTACAACAATATTATAGTAGGACTCTACCTACTTAATTAAAATACATTTTTTAAAATTAATTTTAACAATTAAAATATAATTTTATTAAAGTTATCAACTGATTTATCTATTTGTGTGATATTTTCAGCCATTAGTAAACTTAATATGTGCAAGGAATTGTTAAATTCGCACTATGTAAGGTTAATAATTTATTTTAAAAACTAGCACGCGGAATGTGTCGCTCGCCGTTTGAATTTTAAATCCGTTATTCGGAATAATTTGATTTGAATTTAGAACGCAGCAGTGTAGATTTATTCGTGTGGGTATTAGGAATGCAACTACTGAAAGACTTTACACATCAATCTCTGTTTATAAGTCATTTTAAGTGGTGAAATTGAACAGATAATTTGTCTACAAATAAGTTAAAGTTATAAATTGATGTTTTCTAATAGTTGTAAGTAGTTTTCTAAGGAAGAATAACAACACAAGTAGGTACCCAGGTATTAGTTTGACTGAAATCATGAGTTCAAAGGGAAAACATAAACTTACCAAAACTTGAACAGGAATAACTGGTAAAATGTGCGAAACTGTAGACCGTTGTCTACTTATTCATAAGCGCGCAGTTGAAATGTGTAAGGCCTGAGGCACATGGAAGGTTAAAGATCGATATCGCGGGCTCATTAGGCCGTGAACAGCTAAGTGTTAATTGAAACTTGTCCCCTTTAGTTAGCTTTAACAACACGAACCGTGAATAACTCATACTAATTCGTTTGGGCCTGAAAATAATAAAAACAGCGAACAACTATTATAGTTTGGGCACAAATAAAATAAAAAACAGACTATTTTAGTTGCATTACATCTTTTTTGTGAAATTTATGAGTGAAAACCAGTAGTCAGGTACAAAACATGCAATTAAAATTGAACAATGCTTGTTTGTAGGGAGAGACAACATCTAAAACATGAATTGTAAGTTACGCCTGGCGCCTTTTGCAATGTGCCTGGCGCCTTTTGCAATGTAAAATGGAATCCATGCAATCACGAATACGATTTCATTTCAATTTAATTTAAATCAATTTTCATTAATTGTAACGCTCACTTTATATTTACTTTTTGTGGTAAGTAGTACCTAAGTGAACATTTAGAGTTTGATATTGCATTGATCTCGCGTGTTGTAAATAAAACAAACCGGTCGTCCAATGAGGTTGACTTTTGTTGTGGTAATTGGTTTTTTCTAACGGCCGCCCCCACTCCGGCGGTTATTCCCACGGGCTCTCGACCGAGACCGCGTGCTATTAGCCCAGAAACAACATGGAAGGTAGGTTGGAAGTGTAAACGTTTTTGTGATAAAAATCCCAAAATATTACTGAAATTCGAGTATCCAGCGTTTCCCGGTTGCCTGAGCGATGACTCAGTTATGTCTCACTGCAGATAGCAGAGTTATTGTGAGCGAAATGGGAAACCCCAATGTTATCATAACAATAATAATAGATATCTCAGACGTAAACGTACGCCGACACCAATAATTATTGACAAACATTAACAATGTATAAAATTACATAAAAAACTATTTGTTTTTACAACATTATAAACGCATACGCGTCTTAACAAAGACTAGCTAGCTATAACACTTTGTCAAAATTTGCTCATAAGTACTTGTTGTGGTACATCATGTTTTCCGGTTGTAGACTAGATTTACAATTTCCTTATAAGAACATGTTAAGTGAATTATTTATTGCACCTTAAAACAAATAAACAAAAAATTCGCACCGTGTTCTTAGATAATTAAAATAGTCTTAATTGTAATAAAACAGAACAAACGTGTCTTCTATGTTTAAGCTTATCTTTTAGGTAGGTATTTAATATGAGAGAAAAACAAAATACGGTAGCAAGAATTAAGATGTTATTTATTCAATAAAGGTGAATTCGTGATAGAACATGAATTCCGAGAAATTCCGAGAGATATTGCATTTAGTAGATACGAGTTTGCCCTCGGAAGATATCCTTACTAACTGTTTGTTACCTTGATTTATATTATTAACTCTATCTAATTTGTATATATGTATAGAGGTGATCATGGTACTTATCTCTGATGGCCTTTTAAGAAGGACCTCCTCAGCTCTACCAGGTGAGAGTTGGCAGCGCTGAAGGCGATCAGCCTAGGTCTTCTCCACTAGTTGAGGTCATCCATCACGCTAATATTTTTACTGAATACTTTGGGAATGGTTCTAATGTTAAAGAGAGAGGTCAACTTTTATTTATTTTTACAAACGGTAAAACCTTAAACCAGTTTGCTTCTAAGGATGTACAAGTATGTTTGTTTACAGCATCAGTTTGTTGTAACTTGGAACATAGTTCATGGAACTGGATGACCAAACAATATTTAACTCAACAATAAATAGATATAAAATAAAAAACCGAATGCGTGGCGGAAAAAGCGCAGCAAAGAGTTTCATAGTCTTAAATGATTGAAGCCAAAATTTATAGGTGTATTTCGAAAACTAACATAGATATGCGTATCAAAAAGAAACAAGTGTCTGTATAGTCGCTACAGACTATACAACATCATAATTGATTTATAAGTATTATTTGGGTTGCCACAGTCGGGTCACCGCTGTCAATGACCGCTTGTGCGATCGTACAGTGAATAAATTATACTAACTGAAAGCAAATACGGAATAAGACATTTACATTTAGTACCGGACGATAGTTTAAAGAAGTTATTAATATATTGTACACATATTGGTACACTTTATTTTTGTAGCTGTACCAGAATAAAGCAAATATTTTTGGGTATACCTGCCATAGATGATATGTTGTGATTTTAATTTAGTTTTAAGTAATTTTAAATTTATTTTAGTTTTAATTATATAATTTAATTATATTATAATTTATTTTAATTATTATTATAATTTAGTTTTAAGTTATTTTATTAAAATATTGTAGGGCCCTAGCATGGCGCATTTGAAGTTTAAATTACCAGAATGCTTATTTTTTCAAGCAGGTCTCGGTTTCATTACGACATTCAAAAAAGAGAAAAAACAATGGACAGAAATTCAAAAGATGAAAAAGTATCGTAAAATACCGTTTAAAAAACGCGGGAAATTCTACCACAGATTAAAAAAGGTACAGACAACCACAGATTAAACGAGGCTCGGCCGCAGCCAAAGAGCAGAAAAGAATTGTTTGGCGCGCTAATTCGCGAGGTCATCGTCCCTGGATCAGTTAGACACGATCAACGCTTGTTTTTATCGCGTTTTTTCTTTGTGGTTTTTGTCGCGCTCTCGTGCGTTACCCTCGCCTTTTTCTATTATTTGATGGACTTGGGCCTTACTAATACCTATTTTAGCTTCTATTATGACCTCTGCAAGTTCATTTAGTTTTCTGTTTACTTACACCATTACTCATTAGCAGTGATCGGAATAGGTAGAGTGATTTGTTGTACTTGCGTAATGCTGTCATAATATGGACATGCCTTTTTAATAAACTGTTATCGAAAAATTTCGGGATTTCGGGATTGCATTAAATATTATTTAGGTCGTGATTTAGTAGCCATTGTATTTGAAATTAGAGGTTACGATAGCAAAGCACTTTTAAGTAGTACTTATTTTGCTATTTGTATGAGAAATAAAAAAACTGGTTAATGGAAACCTATATTTAGACTTTAGAAATCATAACTTTACGTACTTACCAAAGCACGGATATCAAACACAGCCAGCTCCGAGATTCGGTGCTGTTGGTGAAAATTTCTTTACAGAAAACTCCAAGTAAATACTTTCGACCCCGGCGGATTGAACCCGGGACCCGTTTCGATAACAAATGAATGAGTCAAGTCAACCGTCGATACTTGGTTCTGATTGGTCGTCCGGCATTATCAAGTGCGGCACGCACAAAGACTCGCTCCCAGCAGAGGCATAACGGCACGCGTCTATTCATAATGCACCGAAGATTTATGACATCACAGGTCTTGAGTCTCGAGTCTTTGACGTCAGTATAGGCCAATGTTCAGTACATTTTACTCAAACTTACTGAACTTTCAAATTAGAATATCTATGTTAAACAAATAAAGCTGGTACTTCTTTTAATATTTAACACCCCGAAAAGATATCCTACTGCATTTTTCATGTAGGTAAAATAAAAGGATTTTTAAATTAAAAAAATGTTCGTCTCAGGCAGGACGCTCAAACAAAATGTAAAACGATTTTTGTAGTTGCTCCAATGGACACCACATAAAATTAAACCCTGAATAATGTCGAAATCCCCGAAATCCCGGAGAATTAAAGCCCAATAGTTTCGAAATCCCGAAATCCCGAAGGTTTGTCCATATTAATATCAGCGTTTGAGGTTATTGACCCTAAATCACTCTACCTATTCCGATCACTGCTCATTAGGTAAGAATCTGAGGAACACATATAAAAATATTGGAAACAACTGAAATGAATAAGCAGAAAAAGTAAGTACTTACAATAATTACAAACACACAATCTGCGAAAAAGCATTTGTTCAATTGTTTGTAAGTTAAGTAATTGTATTTAAGTTAAATATCTATATTATATTGTACACTGCCAGTAGGCGGGTAAAATACTGGATGTAGGCGGTACTATTAATATTGATAAAATTGGCAAGGTGCCAAATCAGAGTCCAAATTAACAGACGCGTGTAGACGATTCGAAAAAGTAGTAATCCGTGTCTATGTTTGTTTGTTCAAAAATGAATATTCAAACATTTTGTTGTTGGCAAACAATAAAATGATAAATGTATTCAAACTCATATACTTAAGCTATTTTCAAATTTGTCCCTAATAATAATGTTTTGATAACTAATGGATGTTCACAGCGTCATGTCTGACAAATCATTTTTGTGTCCGTGTAACATTTTTATAAACTAAATCTTTGAATGTTGTTCTTATTTCTTATATTTCGGTCACGAGGATAAAACAATGTTTTAATTATTTAATAATTTTATTTAACTATCGTATTCCTTGTTTAGATATTACTCTGTTCATTTTCCTATTAACTTCTTGATGGTAAAAAAAAAGATATTTATAATTTTGATGAAAATGATAAGCAGGAATAACATGGCATCGCAGATGTCATAATAACCAATCGACACTCAGTAGAAAACAGTTCCGATGATCACAGTTCCGCGGAAACGTTAATAAAAGTCATTCGGTGAAGCGAAACGAACGTTCGAGTTTGTATTTGCCTTGTGGCTTTAGAATAGCGCACTGAAGGCGGCACTAGCTTGGACTGCCGATGCCGTTTATGCATGCATGGTTATTTTTACTGCGTCGTATTTTTACTGGACAAGTAATTTTTTAAATAAAACTCATTCTCTTATTTTGTCAGTATTAAGGTATTTTGAATTTGTTTGGTCCAAAAAAAGAAGCGAATTTCAATTATCTACCTTTTTCCCAAAAGGAAAATGAGTTTACATTACTTTTATTTACTATAGTAAGATTTTGCGGCTGTATGTACGCAGAAAAATAACATTTATTAAAATGTTTTTTTTTATACTTCAGTTAGGTAAAATATATGTATATATATATAAATAGGTTTATTATCTCTCAAACGTTAAATGAACTTGCAACTATTCGTACGGTTGAATTATGGTAGAATTTGCTACAAATAAACGTAAGTGTGCATTTGTAGGTGCAAACGAAACGTAACGTAGGCGACTAGTTATGTGCATAAATAAGTAAGAATAAAAGTCATTGTCACAAATGGATTTTTCCATCCTACATATATTGTTTTAGGGTTGAAAATCGTCCAGCTAATCGTTGTCGATGTTCACCCTAGTGACCTTGAGGCGAGGGGTGGCCCCTTGTGCACGGAGCGATTACTAGGATGGAGTTTTATTTTTCGACGCAATATAGGTACTCTATTTCTTTTTAAACATTCGATGAAGATTATACTGCGTCGTACTGTACTCAGGGCCTAGTGTTAGTTTTTATTCGATAGCATTCGATAGCTTTTAATGAAAACGTAAACGCAAACGTCCATACAAATTCACATTTACTTTTCGATTGAATCGATCGAATATACTTATACGTTAAAAACTTACACTAAGCCCTCAGATATACAAAGAGTTTGTTTAAAGTTTGGGTTATTAGGTACTCACTGTAGTAGATAATGTGAAATCGATATTACACTTGGTCAAAACAGACTAGTGCAATTTTTGGTTAGCTAATAACAATAATAAAATAAATACCTTCTTATTTAAATTTTGAAAAGACTATGTTGACTAATTGCAAGTATAGCTATTTTCTGTCTTGAACTGTTTTGAATTGTTTTTACGTCAAAGCATTTACACAAAAAACAAAACAATGTTGAAGTAATACTGTTTTAGAAGTTCATATGGTTAGGCCCCAGAATAGACTATTTAAAACTGCGTCATCTCTTTAATAATGTTACCTGTTTTTTTTTTAAATCTGTATCGAAACATTAGGGTACACATTTTTGATGAAATAACTTTGCTATCGTAGAGCTTGTAAAGTAAAAATGTCCAGCCAGACTATTACATATTCGAGAAAAATTTGATGCCTGAAAAGTGATAATGTCAGAATAATAGGTCAGATTAAGAACATGAAAAAATAGAGTATTTTTAAATTCAAAGTGCCCGCTATTCAAAAGACTTTAGTAACTGTATTATATTCATTATGGCCTGTTATTTTTCGAAATAGTATACCAGACGTCTATTTATAGTTAAATAGTGAAGCCATTTTATAGAGCTTCGTCTCCTGGCGTTACTCCAGAACTTGGCGAGTGGATATTTTCTTTAGATACAAACAGGTATTAGTTTAATTAGGGACAGTACCGTATAGTGTCTGCCAACAACTGCAAGAGCTGTTGAAGCTGTGTACAACAAATATATTAAACCAGCTACTAAAGGTTATATCTTATATATAAAATTCTCGTGTCACAATGTTCGTTCCCGTACTCCTCCGAAACAGCTTGACCGATTCTCATGAAATTTTGTGAGCATATTGAGTAGGTCTGAGAATCGGCCAACATCTATTTTTCATACCCCTAAAGACCACGCAGACGAAGTCGCGGGCAACAGCTAGTGTACCTATATAATTCTTAAGGTTAAATCGATAGAGCAGAACCCTTAAAATACGGCTTCTTTTTATCTTGAAGATAACATTCCACTTGAAAAAAAATTACAACTGCCTCAGGTGAGATATAAACCCCGACTTTTGCTTCCAAATGAGCTACGAAAGATATTAGTTACTTTTATCTATTGTTATGTAACATGTATTTGCATGTTGTCAGCGAGAGAAATTAATTTATCCCTATAAGTAAACAAGTAGGTACTCTTTATTGCACTCAATAAAGAGTAATTAATATAAATTTACAAATTGTAGCTTCCTTAATTTTTCTGTTTTCAAAAAGGTGTAGGTAGCTACGAGTGCAATAGGGATGACGACAAGCTTTTTTTTCTTTGTCCATCAGCTTAGATTATCAAAAAGTATTGGACACGTATTTTTTTCTTACAATTTTTATTTAGAAGTAAAGTGACGACGAAGCCACCACTCCCGAACATTGATGCGCTTTATCTTTGTATTTTTTGGTTGATAGAGAAAATAATAAATAAGTGTCCATTATTTTTTGATAATCTAACAATCTGACGGACTAAATAGAATTTCATTTTTTACCTAGTCGTCATCCCTATTGCTAATATGCAATAAGCCGAAGGCCGTATGCAGAAGAGCATGATAAGTTCTGTCTATACCTAGGTACCGTGACTGCTGACTGACTCACAAACAGCGCTCATTAGGCAACAGAAACATGAAACACGGGTCGCAGGTTTATGCAATAGTGCAATAAAAATAATTGTAATTATTTTAATTTTTTCGAACATTCTCACCAAAGAAATCCTATGGAACATGTTTGAGGAATTCAACATATGTATGCGCGAACATACTTATCTTACCTATATCATAAGTATCTATTACTTTTGAGAAGCCTCGACATAACCATGATTTACTAAATAAACCATTTTTTAAATTATTTATTTATGTTGCTCTGTCCCTGTAATGACCTGTGTACTCTTTTCAAAGACAAATTATGATATTTATAAAATGAAGTTAGGCGAACAAGTTAGGTAGAGTCCTATTATTACTCTGCTGAAATACTCGTAAGTAGTATTGATGTGTGTGTGTGTGTGTGTGTGCTTCGTATAGCGGCAGGCGGTCGGCTTGTGGTCAGGGGCGCATGTTGACTGCTGCGTTCTACGAGCTTCTAATGGAGTGCGTTTGTTGGGAGATAGTATCAATGCAAACAGTGGCTTTATACTTACTATCGGAAAATATATCGAAATAGTTATGATGGAGTGAGGTTCTTTAGCAATGGGCTTCGCAACGCGCATAACGGCACTGTTCGGGCATTTTTTTAAAAAGTATTTTTGTTGTTTTTTAAAAATTTTTTTTTTTTTTCATAATTTATGTTTAAATTTAATAATATTAATAAATAATTATCGGGTAGTATAACCTGTACCGGCAAGCGCACCGTAGGACGTCCACTCATAAGGTGGTCAGACGACCTGGTAAGGGTCGCAGGAAGACGCTGGATGCAGGTCGCTGCAGGTAACCGGCCAATCTGGAAGTCAATGGGGGAGGCCTATGTTCAGCAGTAGACGTCCTATAGCTGAAATGATGATGATGATGGTGATGATAACTTGTTAGAATAATTTCAATACCTATATAGCCTATTTTATGTGCTAAGTAATATTTAAACCATCTCTATATTTTCTCAATTTCTTTTAGAAAGAAACGGTATTATTAGCTTAATAATTGTAATTTCTGTAAGTATATTACAGAATTGAGAAGACTTAAAGTTGAATTAATATCGAAATTAATCATGAAAAACCTTTTGAATGTTACCTATTTTTTGCACGGTATAAGCGAAACATGAATAATCATAATATTATTATACTTATTACCTTTTATTACTATGTTTTTTTGCAAATAAATATTCTTAAACAAAATAGTTTAGTTATAACCCAACACGAGTAGGTGCGCGGCTAGGTGTACCTACTAAACACAATTCAGCCGAACTCAGCGCAATAAAAACCGAAAAAGGGAAGTGTGCCAACGACCTTAGTCGCCGCCCTGGCCTATATCCTGGATACCCAGGGCTGGCACCGGCTGTTCACTTTAACAACAAAAATAAAGATTTCATACTTTACAAACTATAAAACACTTTTATATGTATTGGACTCAAAAAGACGATTCGAATGAGCCCAAACACGAATGTTTTACTAGTATCTATTAAAGAGTTTTAACTGGATGTTGAATGTTTCAACTGATGTTCCTCCTGGATCCCTCATCAGTCTTCACGATGGTGGCAAATTATTGTATCGTCATCCGAATCAGGGGCGTGCATCCCATATAGGCTATTATGCAGAGCCTACCTTCATAAAAAACCAACAGAACAGCTGACCATAATTATTAATTACGTATTCAACAATAAACAAAAATATTCTGTAACCATTTTGTCGTCTACCTGTACTTATTCCTTACTATAGCGCGCAACTTAGATCGTTACAGTGCAATTTAACCAATGTTAGGCTGCCGCGAGATCGCCTACTGTTTCACGCAAACTTACTCAATTTTCACTCACAGCCTACCCCCATCTGAAACCAACGCACGCCCCTGATCCGAATGTCAGATAATCGGTTTGATACTTTGCACCGATACATCAGTTAGAAGTAGGTTAAAAACTACTTCCAAGATTGATAACATAGTTAGATAGTACAAGTGAAGCTAATGAAAGTGTATTAAAAAAGAGAAATATTCCTTACAATAGAAAGAAAAACATAACGAACCGGGCTTAGGTTATATCTCAAGGAATGGCAGCAAATACCGTAAGTAGCCAAAAACGAAATGTTTAAAAGTTTTTGACCGAGCTTGTAACAGTAGAGTCAAATAACTTTGCGGTTTTGACATTATAGATTTCACAATAATTTTATTTAAGGAGGACTCTGGATAATTTATAATTTGTCACAACAACATGTTTTATAGCGTATGAAACTTCTAAGATCTATTTATTTATCTTCTTGTCTTTACCTTAAAAAGAAACTGTAACCGATTACCATTATCAGTTTCTAATGATTACATAAAACTAATAATAACTATGATTATAAAAGATTTTTTAACAGTTATTGTTTATGTTAAACATGCATTACCACAAATCTGTGATTTTTTAATATAAATAAGTTACCAGGGACCTCCTTACTTAAATTACTTTTTTTAAACGTTTTCGAAAGGAAACAAAACATTTTAGTGGCAGCCCTACCAAAGCAGACACTTCAGTGATCAGAATGAGCTGAGGCCGCCACAATACCTACACATCTCAGTCCGCAGACTGAATACCTACTTACACCGCTCTCGTTCGCTGACGCTAATACAACGTCAACTCTAACAAATTACTTCTCCCAGACGATTCAAATAAAAAGAGATTTGTACGTCACTGAGGCTTCATAAGATAAAACTGTAAGAATTTGAGGCTACTGAAAGCGGTTGACAAGAAAATCTCCACCTATTAAACAGGGTCAAGGATAAATTGCTTTACACAACTCATTATGTTAGGTACATAATGCGTTGGACTGCTTTTTTGGTAGACATTAGTTAGGTGACTAATGTAAAGAATGTATGTTAACATAGCCGTTGCACAAGGCTATCTACTTAAGCCGTTTAATTCTGATCGCCAAAAGTACCCTAGTAATGTTTTGTTGTACTATGAATAAGCTATCTTATTCTTGAATTTATGTATGTACAAACATTTTCTAAAGTCGCGTAAATACAATTACAATTTTGACGCCAAAACCAAGACAAATAAAGTGATTATAGAATGTGACCAAAAAAAGTGGGAATAGAACACATTGCCTCAACAAGCGTGTGTTTGTCGGGAAAAACAGTTGAGGAATCCTTTTTTTAAGAACAAGATAAATTATGAAGAAACAGAACGTCAAAGTGCGTCTCGGAATATATTTGATCCGCTAATTATGGTTTCGCAATAAATTCGCGGTACCAAGGCCGCGGAAAACACTTGAGCAAACACCATTTGCTCTCTTTGTGCAACTGACAACTAAGTAGTGAATATTTTGTCTAAAGTAGATTGATATTTTTTTTATTAAGTATTACAGTCAGGCAGGCAGACGCGTTAAAGAGGCTTTTTGTGATGTTTGAGATTACAAACTCCGAAACTACCCATTTCAGTAGGTATATTATATGGTAGGCACGTATGTATGGATATGACGTAAAATGCATTAAACCTATTTCAAATGCTTTTACAACCGCTGGCTGCTTCAATTCCCAGTATTAGATAGCTTTACTAAGAATTGTTATATTATAGAGTCGAGCAAATCGTGTAACGCGTGGTTACACATCAATTTGCATAAATTATTTTTCATAGGTATGCTCAACTAAATATTTTTACTACAATTTTTCATGTCTTCAAACGTTAGATGTGATAGAAAATGATAGAATGTATAGATAGTAGAATTTAAAGAACTCTCCATTTTATTAAAATACGATTTCTCACCTTACAAAAAATTTAAATTATAAAAAACTAAAATACGGTTTTCTACGAGTACAATAAAATCGTTTTGTAATGTTAAATAATGTGACAGTCAAGTACTGTGTTACTTACCTACGAGTAACAGTAAACATAAATGTAGATGTCTCTCATGTAGCGCGCTGTACATTCCAAATTCGAAAATTCGTAGCTGACATTTGCCTTGTATGAACGTAATTATTAACTGTTCTTATGGCTGTATAGTTCGTGCATGGGGCATGGGTACGATTATTACGAGGCCGCGTTCTAGTTGTAAAGTTTATCTGTGTTACCGGGACGCGGAGGCGGCTACTTTGTCCAAATTAAATACTCGCCATACTGAAAGCGATGCTCGAGAAACGTTGATTGACTGTGTGGGTGTTCAACTTTTTTTGTGTTTTTGCAAGAAGTGTCACGCACTCAAAATGAGGTTGGCAATATCAAAAATGACGGAAATACTGAATACAATATTAATGCGTTTCCATAGTTTGTAATCAAAGTTATGTAAGTAAGTCCATGAATTATTTAGTGTCTACTTCTTTCGATCTAGAACAAACGTTTTCTTTTTTTTAAACTGTATAAAGAACTTCAGGGATGAAAATAAATAAAACACGATTTCCATAGGTATTTCCATATCCACAAAATAATCAATGCAACGATCAATCTCTCCGACTCGCGCCAAAAACGACCGAACTTTTTTACATCGACTCTTCTATCCGTGCGAGTACAAGCAGAAACAATGCATCAAATCCATTCAAATCAAGACGGTGGATATAAAAAAGCATTAAGAATTCCAAACTCGCGCCGAAGTGCCAAATCCGTGACGAGCCGCGAATTTTAAACGACGCGGTTATTGATAGTTCGCCGGTATTTTATTTGACATTTTGATGCTGTGAGCTAAAACAAGGTTAAAGACATTATTTTGAGGGATTTTATAGCGAAGGGCTGGCCTTCGGTGTATTTTATTTCTTTTCGCAGCGCAATTTTATGAGTACCTTCTGTCATATTGACTTGCTGATTATTTATCAACCTACTGAATATGTTGATTCTGAATCTAGAGTTTCGTATTTCTTTCAGTGCATATCCAATTAACTTTTACAACAATGACACAAATGTTTAATGGCCTGTCCTTTTTAAAATAATGGAGAAGGAAATAAATGTTCTTTACTAGACATGCGATTAAACGCTCAAGGTCGATGCGCGGTGGCGGAATGGCGGCATTTACGAAGAACGCATTATGCGCGAGCGCAGCACATAACTTTACTTACAGTACAAAGCGCGCCGGCTGCAGTACATAAAATGGCCAAAGCAGTGCAGAAACTCTAACCATACAAACGAATAAATAAATAGACGAGCTTAGCAATCAGGATTTAGGCAAGTTTGTTTTGTCAAGCTAGATTTAAGCGGTATGTCAAGAATTTGAATTTGATTGAATAATTCGGGTCTATAATAAATTTGTAGATCCATTCCAAATTGTCGTTCCTGGGGCCTTACCATCAACGCTAAACAGTATGTACCTAAGTAGTATTGTTTTTACGTCAATTTCTAAAGACAACAAAACAAGGTTGATTTATTATTGTTATGTTATGAGAGACCAAGCCTAGGGCCCCTTTAACCCGCACGACTGAAATAAAACAGAACCCATGACTTCTTCAAAACAGAACCCTTTGCAAACTACAGTGGATATGGATTTGAACTTTGTAACTTTATTTAAACAAACTAGTAAGGATTTTTACTTATTAAGGTAAGCTCAGTTAAGCGACATTTACCCAAACAACAACTTCACACACATAACCTTTTTAGGGTTCCGTAGCCAAATGGTAAAAAACGGAACCCTTATGGATTTGTCATGTCTGTCTGTCTGTCCGTCCGTATGTCTATACTGTTAAAACTTGGTAAGTAGATGTATGCTGTGAACCGCATTAAGATTTTCACACAAAAATAGAAAGAAAAAAATTATTATGATTTTGGATTTATCCATACTTTGAGAGCTATCGTGTGGATGCAAGCACATGTGATGTCAGCCTGCAAGGTTACAGAAAGTCAAGTAGAATAGGTCCTCTCTGCGCTAACTTAGCTTCTGCTTGAGGTAAGAACAATAATTTATACTTTACGGATACAAAGCGCACGCACCGGCTGCGTTGTCAGTGCTACCATACGCGTTTATCATGTTATAAAGTCTATTCAATAAGCTTGACTCATTCTTATGTATACCTACTTCACTGATTCTTTTCATCTAATAATCTTTTATGGTTTAAGATTTTATTAATTAATTAAATTAAAGTCTCACAGTGATATCTTAAAGATAGGTAAACATATTTGGTTATTCAAATAAAACTAAAGCTGTGAGTATTATGCGTTTACTCAAAAATTTTTATATCAAAATAATGGCTTCATACCGATGTAGGTATACGAAAAAAGGAATCATTTATTATATTGAACAACTTCATTGTTATGTAAATGTATGCTTGCTTAGATCTCAACTAAAAATTTGTTGTAAGAGCAATTGCGATAACATTATCATAATAAATGTTTGATAATTTACTAGGGTTAGCTTAATTTGAGTTTTCCTTTACTATCGATGTAAAGGAACCAATAAAAAAGTATTTTATTTCAATTTTAGCTATAAAACTCTACCATAAAAATACGATGAAAAGAATGTTAATGAAGTTAGAAGTTAAGTAAGATTTAGGACCGCCAATTAAAAAATCTTTTATGTGAAATATCTAACTTCATGGTCGATATGTTAATTTAGACATCATAAAAATGTGTTATTTAAAATCAACTCAATAATCCAGTCATACTGCTGTGTCGAATTTATTGTCGTTACGAATAGGTAGTTTATGTATTGGTTCACTGGGTTCTTTATTTTTAGGGGTCCGCATTTATAAAGAGCAATAACCGAAGCCGAAAACTTAACGAAACATGATAAACTTTTATTGATAAATACTTCTTTTAAGACAAATAAGAAATAAAAACAATTTTGGAATTATCGAAATTAATATGTTCACTTACAGTTACTACTAAGATTTAAAAATGACACCTTATTTAATAGCAACTTTAAAATGCATTAATTAAAACATCGTTTATTAATCTTTTTTATAATAATAGTTACATTTAAAACAAAGAAACCGTTTTCCTATTTAACAAGAAATCCAGAGTACACAAGTCTGTAATTTGTAAAGCCAGCATATTTTATTTTGAGAATAAACAGTCATCATTGCGTCATTTGTGAAGTTACCATCTACTATAAATAGTTTTCATGAGTGTATTTCCAATTCTAATTTATTGTTAAGAATACCTACGTAGTTATTTTTCTTACATCTACCTATATAAGTTTTAATACTGAAGTCGTTTGTGGAGGCTAGTTTTGTTTTCATTAAGTTTTTTCAATAAAATTTTACATGTTTGTGCTATATTTCAAACAGCCATGGCCTACCTGAGTCAATTGCAGAACAGTTCAGAACAAGTTCTGAAGTTTCAGATCAGAGGTTGGCTATAGGAAAAACTTTCTGAAGTGGAGTTTAGGGGATGTTATCACGCGATTGCTGTACAAACGGAGCCTCATACCTAATGCTCATCTACTTTTACTTTCCCCTTTGCTCAAACACTTGCATGAAGGGAGAATATAAATGATGGAAGTATTAATGGCTACGGTCAGGGTTTACAGATAAGTGTTTTACAATAAATTAAATAAATAAATTGTTTTCACAATCACACCAATTATCTAGCCCCAAATTAAGCTGTACTATGGCGACTAGATAACGGATAAACATACTTAAGTACTTTTATAAACATCCATGACTTAGGTACAACTGCTCGTGCTCGTGCACAAACGTTTGCCCCTTGCGGGATTCGAACCCGCAACCGCTGGCTTTGTAGTCCGGAGCGCCAACCACTACACCAAACGGTCGTCGTCGTTGTTTGAACAAATGTAAGAAATACGTTAAGTCGCATTCAGATACTTTAGTCAGCATTAATTTCAGATACAGTGCCAATAAGTAAATTATTTCTAAGTCACTAATGAATATCATTGTGTTTCATAAGTTGTTAATGGAATTTTCGACGAGAGTTATTCAAATAGTAGACATTTCAAATAAACAATTATTTGAAATGTTTACTAACATATTTCAGAAGCACTATAATTTAAATTACATTTTAATGGGTTAGATGCCATTGGTTTGAACTAACTTGTTATCAATCGTTTACAATTCTAAAACAATATCGAAGCTCATTCACTCGTTTAATTCGACGCTAAACGGTTAATGTTATTAAAACTGTTGTTATGTTATATATGTATTTGATTGCTATTTTATTAAATTAATAAATAAGTTCTATCTAATTGTTTTTAAAATAATAATTAAATCATTAATAGTTTGTTTTTGATTATTAATCAATTAATTGATACATAAAAGGGGGTTTAACACGTTAGGTGCACGAACTATTTCACCACTTGCTGATAAGATAAGGCAAGCTACAGTTAAATTAAACATATTCGTACTTGAGTAAAAAAAGTATTAAAAAATGATAAATTCAATCCACAAATAAATATTTACATTTATAAATTAAATTGGCCGCTTATGTTGTATGCGAACTATGAATGATGGTCGTTTGTCTTTTTCTAATGAATCTATCTATTTAAATAAAACAAAGTCGGGTTAGTTACACCATTTATAAGTCAAGAACGGCTGGGCCGATTTAATTTTCTCCGTCCCGAATAGCAGAATAACTATGAAAACATCGAAAAATTCACAAAAAAAAGGGGCGGTACAAAGTTCGCCGGGGAAGCTAGTTAATTATAAATGCACGATGCTGACAGCTGATTTGGTAGTTTCATCTACATTTCTGATAGGTAGCCAGCGTTTAGTTTCTTTTATTAGTGTAGTTACGTTATTTTAGTCAGTTGCTTGCATACATCAATTTTAAAAACAAAATCATTTCTAAGGCTCTATAAAACAGTATAATGTACGTGTGCCGTACCACCTAGATAAATATATTCAATGATACACTTTCAATATGCGGCAGATTTTGGATAAATAACTTACAAAAACGATTATAACACTAGACTTAAGTTATTGTGAAACGGCATTGTCGGGGTAGGTCAAGAAACAACATTTCAGTTTGCGCAATATATGCAAATACATAAACAAAAGGAAAAACTTACGCGCGGCGAACTTCTTCCACATTTGAATTTGATATTTTGAGGACGTCCACTCGCGAAGAAGTTTTGGAGAAAAAGCGTCGATCACAGAACTGCGCATATCGTGATATCGTACTGATAACCACCGAGGTCAGTTTTCGCGAGGTCCCACCGACCTTCGCGAAATTAGCGCGATTTGCATGACTACTTATTCGCACTATCTGTGGTTGATAACGCGTAGATCTTAATAAGGAAGTTAGCTTTGTATGCGCCAGCAGCCTTTTGTTGTTTGCTTTTGCGCAACTTAGGCCCGTAGCACGATCCAAACATTTCGATATTAGTAAATTACGAATTAAACTTTACGAAGATAGATTTAGAAATAAATAGGGATGTAGATACTCTTTATTGCACGCCATACAAATGGCATAATATACTGTTTTGTCTTAAGGCTCCAATTGCATTAAACAATGTTTATTATTTTATCTTTCAGCAAACATGGAATCCACGTTTCATTTTCTGTTAGATTGCCATTACTAAAGTTAATTCAATAATAATTATCGTTGTGTTACATTTTATAATTATTCTTATTTGTTATGAATAGTTTAATGAACAACAACTTTTTTTGTGGTTAATCACGACCACCACAGAACACACTAATAGGTTTTTGGCTTTATTTATATTGGCTAACTTGTATGTACCGTAGCGTTTCAAATTACATTGTAATTACTTATTTTACTGTTAATGTTCATCATGACATTAACTATTACATTTACAAAAACAATATTTTTGTATTATTTAAGCTTATTTTTGTGCCTTTTAACTATGACGCATTTTTATCAATACTTAGAAGTAATAAACCTAAAATAGATATTCTAACATCGCCAGATGGGCGATAAACCGATGATCGTATGCGGAGACGAGCAACCATGAGTTTAGTGGAAGGCAATCTCGAATGTATAGACGGCGCGACGCTCTACCAACATCTAATTATATCGACAGGCAATTTAATTATATCGACAGTTAATCGAGAAAGTGTCGCATGCGCCGCTCTTATTGTGATACAGATTACAATGGATTTATTTATTACCGTGCGACGAGCGGTAGAATCGCGCCCGGCTCCCGGTTAATATTATTTATGTACGCATATGCGGGCCAACTACGCACCCGGGGACTTATTAATTATTTGATGGAACGAAACGACATTTAACCCGCGACATGCCGTAGGGAGCGAAGTAACAATTTTCTTTACATACCTATCTGCACTGCAACAAGTCGAACTTCGAACGGGCTCGGAATTTGATTACTTCACATTTAGCCGAGCAATTAGCGTGCGGGATTATTGGGCTGACATCAAATTGGTATTAAGCCGAGGCTGATTGAGATGTGGGGAACATGATACACGTACTGCTTACGAAGGTCGGTAAAACGCAATCTGTAGCGTTTACATTGAAACGTGAATGGATTATGATTGACTATCCAATTGTAATTTGGCTTTTTTTAAAGTTTGTTTAATTTAGACAAAGGTCGTTCGTAATAAGTACTTAAAGAGACAAAGAATACAACTTCATTGGAAGAAAGTTAAACTTTTAAATTCAGTCGTAAAATTCTTATTCCGTGTCGGTCGAGTGGCTTTATTTTTAAACAAAGAGGTTTTCGGAATAAATATAGGGGTAGAATATTTATTGGTTGTTTTTTATCAGTTGTATTTGTGAATAATGTAACATGGGAACGCGGCGGGAGTATGCGGGCGGCGAGCAGGTTCGCTGGGTCGGAACGACCCGCTGACCCACTCGCCTGCTGCCACTTGATTACTGCACTGAGGATTCAATCGGACAAAGGCTGAAAACGCGGCTAATACGATTATATTCATAACGCTCTGCTGTGCCGTCAGAAACTGCCAGTGCGAAATATGCAAATTGCGTTCCGTATTTACCTCCCTGTTCTGGCGGCATTGGTTTTAGTTAACGAGAAAAGGTCAAGGTAGAGGCTGTTCGCGATATTTATGGCTACTTACCGTGCGGATAGGTGCGCGTCATAGTGTCGCATAAATTGCAGGTGCATGTCGCCTTACCTGAAACAAAAAATCGGACGTTTATAACGTGTGGGCCATGAATTATGGAGCATTAACAAGTCAACTATTCTAGACTAGCTGTTTAATTGAAGTTATTTTCTTATGTTACGAGTACTTGTCATTTAGGGAAATATGGCTTTAAGAAAATATGCTAACAAAATATGTCTATGTTTCTAGAAGTCATTGGGGGAAGCCCATGTTCAGCAGTGGACGCCTAAGGCTAAAATGATGACGATGATGTTATAACGTTATACACCTAGTTGGTTACCTACACATAGCTGTAATTAAACTAAAAATAATAACAGTGTATATGGTACGTAGTAGGTTATTATTTAACTAAATTAAGTACCTACTTACAATCAGAAGTGATAAAGATATTATAGTATTTTTTATGATATCCAATTTTTTAACTCAAGTGGAAGCACAAAAAACTTTTTAACTTATAACTTACTCAACCAAGAGTTTAACAATTAAAAAGAATATGTAATAGGTGCTTTTTAATTTTATTTGTTACACTCTTGGTCTCTCCGTAGGCGTAAACAGAATTAAATTAACAACGATGTACTTTCTAAATAATTTTATTGCGTTTTTTAGCGTTGTGCGGCAGATTGCGTTGCTTGCGTCTCGTATCGCGTATAAACAAGCGATCGCCGTGATTCACCCGCTGACGCTGCAATAAATAATTCACGTGACAGCGACAGCGGGCCATTCAATAAACACTTATGTTTTCATTGCATTTTTTCTCCTCGCTTATGTTTTGTTTTTCTACACACCTGTTTGTTTTGTCGGCTGAAAATGATTTTTAAGCGACTGCATTTAGTCTAATTCAGTAAAATACTTAATGCGTAGATCTTTTAAAGGTACTTATTTACTGGAATCACAGTCATCAGTAAGTATTGACACAGAATATCTTATGAGTATGCCACTTTTAAAGCATTTATTAAAGCATTAATTATAGGACCAAGTTCTAAAAACGTAAGCCAATGAAAAATGGAATTGTAATCCATGGTTCGTCATCGTAATTGGCCTGCCTAATTTCAATGTGATATTTCATTAACCTTATTTTAGTTTCGGCGGATCAAGGTTTTTGATATTTAACCCAATGAGCCGATAATTATTATAAAGCAATAAACGCTTTAAAAGGCCTCCTGAATGTGAACCTTTATTCATACAAAATGTGAACACAATTATAATGAGAAAACACGTTTCCTATCCAAGGAATGATAACATCAGATAAGTAGCAGCTAAAATTGTTTTATCCGGATATACACAATTAATGTAGCAATTGTTGTTAAATTAAATTCCATATGGGTGGCGTAATAAGTCGTTATTAACCAGTGTTGGTAATAAAACTTGCGCGGGAGACGGGTATTTAGTACATACATTATTGATGTACCTAGTGATGGGCTTCGATTAAACGTTTCAAACAAATACTAAAGTTACTGAAATTCGTTTTTTAGTAGTCAGAATACTAGAAATATAATACTAGAAAAAACAACATATACAAATAAAACAACAATAACACATAGTGCTAGACCCAGTACTATTGAAAACAATTACAATTTTAAAATATATTTTTCTTCCAGTATGACGTTATTCCGTAGTGCGTCATCGGATAGCCGTGTTTTTGTTAACATACGGAATGCATTATTTCGTTAAATCTACATTTATTATAAATACATAGCTTTACTGATTTTGAGGCATTGTATGTACAAGTATATGTTATATTGATTGCATTTAACAAAATCAAAAGTTTTTACGTATTTATTCCTTAAACCCATCAAAAAGTATCTAGATGGTAAGTAAGTTCAATTAAACAAAACAAAGATAGTGTTGTCATCACTAATATTTACGTGAGGGCGAGGGGCCTCGCAGGCTGATTATTGTTTTAGTTAACTTTTTATAGCCCGCAGCGGTCGGGCACCCCCGCGCATTCGAAGGGTTGACTGCCACTTGAGCGAGTGTTAACGTGTGATGGGTGAATGAGGAAGAGTCCATAAAAAAGAGTTTTACCCAATTTTTATTAGTTCCTAGTTAAAGTTGCACAGTCAACAGCGACCTACTGCAGATCCTCAGATATTACATTACTAATTAAAACAAAATCCTAATGTGTTGAAAAAGTACAACATCGGTGGAGGAAATTTGATATTTTGTTTACGCTTGTGACTGTCATTTAATTTTTTATTCATGATTTTATCGTTGACTAATGTTTTTGTGGGTACTCTACCTTGATTACTTAGTATAAACAATACTACATTTCTAGCCAACCGTAAGCGGAATACCTATAACTGTTTCTAACACTAAGCCTGAAAAGAATCTGAATAAATAATAAGATTCAATAAAGTAATAAGTTTTTTGTTCATGGCTAAAGATCACCAAAATATCCTTAGAGCCGTACTACCAACTTAGAATGAGTACTTACCTAAGCAATGGTAAATTGACAAGTATTGTTGAGTTGTTTCAACATGACTAAGCAAAAACAATAAAAGAATAATCATTCATGTTTCCAAAATTAGTTTAACAAGGACACATGTCCTCGTGTTTACATGGACGAATACATTAAAATACAAAACTTATACTTTATAGTGGCGTAAATTGTTATTTATAAATATAGGTAAGTTATCTTATTACCTATCTTGTGAAATTAAATAAATCTTAAACGTACATTTTTACACATTAAAAAATCAAAACCATGTAAGACCGAACGCTAGTATTTTTACAAACGTGGCAAGCGAAACTGTTTTTGAGCGTAAGTTGTGGTCTGTGGAACGTTCCCGAACGTTCCCGCAGTCCTACAGCACGCTTCGCCTAACCTCGTCTACAGAGGCGGCATTAGTTTAGAGCTGATAAGGTGAAACGTACGAGATTTCCACTCTTCGTGAGGTAGGTACCTCCTAGTAGAGTTCGCTCTTCCGTCCTAAGCCATAACTTTAAAAAAATATTTAGTTAGGTACAACTTAGTTTATTCTTAATAACAGCAAGTAAGTAAGTAGGTACTTTACATTTGTTAATTAACACAACACTAATGTATTTTCCAGTAAAAGCAGCTACAAAATAATTACAATACACAACGATAACGAAATGTAAATTCATGTGTTTTATTTCGAAACGAACTAAGTGCCAAATAGTACAGTATGATGAAGAGTGAATGATTGGAGGGCATTTCGTTTTCCATGCATGTGTCACTTTTGCGATTGGATGATT
Organism: Anania hortulata; assembly: GCA_963576865.1. NCBI lineage: Eukaryota > Metazoa > Arthropoda > Insecta > Lepidoptera > Crambidae > Anania > Anania hortulata. Next base: position 10,530,347 of record OY756400.1, read on the forward strand.
CTACAGTATTTTATTTTAATGGATTTGTTATTGTGTAATTGTAATATTATATTAATTTTAGGTGTAACAACATAATCATAAAAAAATAACAATTGTGATTGTCTGCTTTAGACAAATTAGGTACCAAGAGGTACGAGGTAGGTACGTAAATAATTAATATCTATTAGTCAGTCATATTACCTTTCAACAGGATTCTAAAATGCTGCATGCATATTCGACGATTTCGTTTTATTTTTCGTGCAGCATTTGTCTGTCCTAAAATTTGTCATCCTCTTCAATTCCACGATCATAACAAGATTTGCGCCCTGTAGGTATAACAAGAGAATCGACGCCCGCGGGGGACCGCGATGAGTCAGGCACGGGAGAACCCGTGACGTCATCGTTAGCGAGCACCCGATTTTAACTGCGCACTTAGCGACGGCGGAAGGGGCTATTTTGGGAATGGACACGCTTTATCCGAATAACAGCCCCTCAAAAGCAACGTTAGTCTTTAAATAATGGATACCTAGCACTGAATAATTATAATTTTAACGAATTATGAGTGAAAAACTTTTTTACATGAGATAAATATTCGATTTTCTTTTTATTTGCTTATAACTTTGAGAATATTTGCTTTTTATTTAACTTATCTGATATTAAAAGAAAAACTAATTCTAAGATTTATACTTTGCGCATAAAAATTGTCAATCACATGTTTTGGTCAGATTAGCTTAGCTTAGCTTAGTTAAATTAGAGACAAAAATAGATTATTTTCACATTTTATATTTGCATTAATACTTATTATTTAGGATCCATCTTATCTGAAAGATGATAACTTATTGATAAACGAAAACGTGACCAAGGTCGAGTAGTCAAGGTGATTTAAATAATTCAGATGAATTAATGATTGAAAAAGAACTTAACTTAAACCATTTTTAAAAATTAAAAGGTTTATCGAAGTTGTAATTTTTTTTAAAGAATAACTTAGCTAAAACACAAACAACATTTTTATGTTTACTAATACATATTTACGTTAGTTATCCAGAATCAACCAAAAATTAAGTGAGGCTTATTTATTAGCTCTCATCTTAAATAAACTTTAGTAACTACTAATAATACTTAATTGATACTGTTATCAATCACGAGTCATAAATTCGTAAAAAAGTAATGAAACGCCAGTTCCAAGTAAACGGCGAGTAAAATTCCACCAGATTATTTTAGTTTTCAACCGACTTCAAAAAAGGAGGAGGTTCTCAAATCGACTGTTTTTTTTTTTTTTTGTATGTATGTTACGCGATTACTCCGCCAATTATGAATCGATTTTAATGATTCTTTTTTTGTTTGGTAGATCATACTTCAGAGGTGGTCTCATATAAATTTTATCGAAATTGATTTAGAACTTTTTGAGAAAATCAACAAATATATACCCAGATAATATTTTGGTTGTGGTTCTTGTTACCTATCTTCGACAAATATGAGCCGATTTTGATGATTTTTGTTTTATTGAATAGCTTATACTTCAAAGATGCTATGATAAAAGTTTGAAAAATAAAAATCACCCCAAGGGTAGGAAAATAGGGTAGATTAGGATTTATCACTAAAAATAGATGAAATAAGTAAATTTTATTAAAAAAAATAAAACCGACTTCAAAACACTAAAATGCTAAAAATAATCCTAACACTTAAGTACCTAATCAGTTACTTTTGGAGTCGGTGCAAACAAAAACATTGAATCTCTCATCGGCTGGCACCGACTCCAAAAGTAACTGATTAGGTACTTAAGTGTTAGGATTATTTTTAGCATTTTAGTGTTTTGAAGTCGGTTTTATTTTTTTTAATAATTAATACTATGCTACGCGATAAAAAAGAACTTTGCTAGAGAAAAATAAATATGGTCAAGTGCATATAAAGCTTGACATAATTTTGTTCTTAGTATTTTGCAGTTGGAGTTTTACGCGGTGCTTCTAAATGCAAACAAGATAGAATAGTTTAAACTTGCAGCTCGTAGTACAAAAGCACAACAAAAACATAACATAAAAATATTTTACAACACAAATACATAATATTTACACCGCATAACTTGTTTATTTACTTGTAATCAGCGGAAAGTAAATTATTTATCAGACAGATAAAAGAACACGCGCACGTTTTGTAAATCCGATAAGTAAGCATAATTTTAAAGAAAGTGTCCTTGATAACTTTGTAGACTTAAATTTTGATTTTATTTTTATCTTACACGTTTGGATTAGCGGTGATAATAAATTACAGTAACTAGGTAATAAATACTTAATGTATTGTGTAGCGTATGTAGGAGTCAGGAAGTGATAGACAGGAAGAGGTAGCGTGAGCCTTGCGTAACCTCGCTGACACAATGTCCAATTCACATAATGCGTCCTCGTCTATCGGTCTATATTAAATTTGTTTTTGTTGCAAAAATTGCGATATTTTTGTCCGACCTTCGTCAAAGTCAACTTTTGATCTTCCTGGGGCACAACCATGAGCTCTTAATACATTATTACCTCCACCTTGTTTTGTTTCTTCTGTATATCATTTGATAAAAACAACACTGCTTAGTACTGCTCGAGCTCGGAGTTCATGGTCAGTTCCCATGGTCCCTGAAAGTAGGATTTTATCAGTACGGGCTAAGTTGTGACGATCTCTAAATTAACATAATACATACTTTGACATTTAAAACATTATGACGTACATTATACTTACACTGTGCTAAAAATGAGGTTATCAAGAATAGCGTACATTTTATCTGACGTTAGATTGTTTAAGAATGTGTTGTGATGCAAGTAATTATTATCAATAATTAATTAATTAATTAAATAACTCATTTTCTGCTGCGCCGGATAGGCAGACCCGGCAGGGCCACGTCAACTGCAATTTCACATAAAATCAACTGCAATTTCATATAAAATCACCAATTTTTTATGACGGGTGTTATTAACGCTGAGTGGCTTGAAGAGTTAGGAGGATAAAAATAAGTTGTCAAAGTTATTAAAAGGACTAATTCTTTCAGACACCAATTAAGTTTTTTGTATAGGTTAATAACTTTTGCTTAGCAATTTTGGATGGGTAAGGTACTCTTTGACCTTTAATATACGTGCCCTTTCCAGCGCGTCTACATCTAAAACCCCAGCTAGTTACCCGATTAATACACACATAAAACTGACAATAAAACACATGCTAAGGCCGTCTTGTTTGGGCACCTCGTTATTGGGCCCATAAATTCGTTCGACACTAGCGCAAATCCGGATTGGATCACGGATCTATGCGAGGTCGATACTCTCGTCTAGCAGGGCTGGTTACTGTAGCGCGATTGAAATTACACACGGATAAGGTGATAATGGTTCATAATAAATAGTTTAATTCCTAATGGGAAAAGTAAATATGAAAAAGAAATTTGGCCCTCTCAAACAAACTGCCCTGTCGTCAACTAGTCGATTTAGTATGAAAGGTCCAAAAAATGTTACATAGTTTGGCCTATGTTATGTTAAAAAAAACTGAAAAGCTAAAAATAATATCGACTCATAAGTACCTAATCAGTTACTTTTGGAGTCGGTGCCATCCGATGAGAGTTTGAATGTTTTCGATTGCACTGACTCCAAAAGTAACTGATTAGGTACTTATGTGTCGATATTATTTTTAGCTTTTCAGTTTTTTGAAGTCCGTTTACTTTTTATAAAATTTACTTATTTCATCTATTTTTAGTGATACATCCTCAACAAAACGAATCATTTGAGTGCAAACATAAGTTAACGGCTGAACACCGATTTCATCCCTTATTTTTCCCGTCTTAGCGGTGAAATTTTTCCAAAAATTTTTCAATATATCATCCTTAAAGTATAAGCTATTCGATAAAGAAAAATCATCAAAATCGGTTCACAGATGCCGAAGATATTGGGCAACATAAGTACAAAATCAGATGGCACGGTATGGAGTTCATGCAATGTTTAATGATTTTCTTATCGATTCCATCATCAGAACTTGATCAAATTTATATGGGACCATTCCGAAAGTATTCCCTTTCGAACAAAAAAAGAACTATCGAAATCGGTTAACCTGGTAACGAATGATCGCTGAACATACATAAAAAAATATTAAAAAAGATACCGACGAATTGAGAACCTCCTCCTTTTTTGAAGTCGGTTAAAAATCTGAATATTTAAGTAACAAAGGTTCGTACAAGTATTTGTAACCCCCTTATCCGATCGTTAAAATACAAATAGGTACGGTACATCACAAAAGAACAAGTTCATATTCTAATTACACTTGAGTATTCACCAAATTTTCTAGAAACATAATACAAGCTGTGCTATCGATCCAAATACTGAGTCTAGATTTCCCGTAAGTGATTGGTAAAAATAGTGCGGTCGGCGAAATGCAGCCGGATATTACACGTCTGCCTACCGATAACTTATATTAAAACTTGTCCACAATTTTGCGCCAAAACGGAAATTTAACGTGCTGTTTTAAACGATACGAACGACTTTTATTGGGTAAATCTCAGCGTTGCAGCGAAACATGGGCTTAAACATTTGGCTGCAGATTACACGAACATTTGGGTTTCGTTCGAGCACACCACTTAGTTCTGCGAAGTTGTTATGTTGCTTTGGTATATATTAGTAACGTTAGGAACCTGACGTAGATTTTAGTACGCGTTACAAATGTTACCTAATAGTGTTGCTAGAATTGGTACTGTTTGTTTACCTACTGGTTAAACTATGTTGTCTTGGCGAAACAAAAAAATCCCGCAGTAACGCGATTGCAATGGGTACAAAGATAGGATCATAAACACCAACCAAGTTTTGAATTAATTTTCTAAGTAATATGTAATTTTTTTATAAAAATAAATATTGGACATCACATACATTGATTTGATCCTATAATAAGTAGCTTAAGCGCTTGTGTTACAGAAATCAGAAACAACACCCAGATCCTTTTGGGTCTTCCCCAAGAGGTATATTCCTCTAGAAAAGTTATTTTTTTATATTTACCGACCGGGAATCGAACCCGGGACCTCAGAGATAGCGAAACCTAGTCCGGTATACTCGCCTCTCGGCTACGGAGGTCGTCATGACTAAATAATAATAATTCCTAACTAAGTCATAGTTTTTTATCAATGTATTCAATTATGTCTATTTGTTAATAGTCGCTATAGTTTGGGGCTAGATAATTAAAATAAAAAATAAAAATAAATTGTTTCCACAATCACACCAATTAGCTAGCCCCAAACTAAGCAAAGCTAGTACTATGGCGACTAGATAACGGATAAACATACTTAAATATTTTTATAAACATCCATGACTTAGGTACAAATGCTCGTGTTCATCACACAAACATTTGCCCCTTGCGGGATTCGAACCCGCAACCGCTGGTTTTGTAGTCCGGAGCGCGGACCACTACACCAGACGGTCGTCTGGTTGGTGTGATTGTAAATTATACATAGTTATTGAAAAGTAAATTAATTGGTACCATTTATTTATTTATTTATTAGGACAACCAACAAGACAAACACTAATACAAGTAAGATACACATTTTGAGTTATACTGACTTAGAGCTAAGCGTCGTCTTAGTTAGTTATTATACCATTTTGTGTTCTACACTGCTAGTGTTGATTCCTGTAGTGTAGGTAAAAGTCTATGCTTTGTTTGTATTCACATTAATTAGACGATGATGTAATCGTAGACGTACCTTACACACGATAAAAAGTTTAGGTAAAACTGACTTCTCGTTGACGCAAATCAAATACGCGGTTAACGCAACTTGTTTAAGCGGAAACGATTGACGTAATTATTTTTAACAAAACAAAATTATACAGGGATTATCAATAGTTCAGGATTGTAACTCGTAAAAGTATTAAGATATATATTTAATAAAATACGCAATTACATTTACACTCTGACCCTCTGACATGCAGGTTAGACATAAATAAAATTATCGTTTCATTCAAATTATCGTTATCATTGTTCTATGATTAGTATATTATTTTCCCGTAAAGTATTTTGTATTTGACAAGCACAGATAAAAACCGTCTTGCAAAAACAATGAATATATTTAGTTACTTATTTGAGGATATGAACTTATTTAGTTGAGCATTGCTTTGATCGATCATATTATCTATCATTGATTTCAATAGCAAAGCAATATATACTCCAGCCAAAAATTAGTAAGAACACTAACAAAGACATTTTGAACTAACTGCGAACCAGCTAATAATACGAGGAACTCTAAACACAATCTATTGCAATGTAAGTTTGTTAGTTCAATACTTAGCCTATATTAGTCGGTGTTAATTAGTTAATCGGTACTCGAGCGACGTGCACGATACTCACCGGCGCTGGCGTAGTAATCGTGAAGCGAATACAAGGGATAGTCACCTAGTTTCAGCAGGTACGCCGACAGCAGCACTGCGTCGTGCCGAGGGTCCATCTGAGTGCCTCGCACAGGCAGCGCCCCCGGCCTCATCAGCGAAGAAATAGAAAAGTCCGTCGTTTGAGCGGGCCCACCCCACCCGTTAACACTACACAACTTACACTCCTCCTTCATACTTTTGTTAAACACTAATATAAATATCTCTATAGTCCGTTTTTTTTGTACTCGGTTTGTACTGGGCACTGATAAATCACATATAAAAATATCCGTGGGCTGGCTCGCACATCACAGAAGATATCACAGCGGCGTTCGGCATCGGCGTCTGGAATCCATTCGAGCAAGTTAACTTCCACAATTTTCGAAGATTCACTTGTTTACAATCTTGCACATCGGTGTTATAGGTACTACCTAATAGAGATTAATTTTTATAACGTTACGTAAATGATACCTACTCGAAACGATCGGTTACTTCACATTAATGTCGACCTTTTTATTTGACGTAATATTATCTTGAGATGTGAATCTATTCAATAAGTTGATGCTGTAATCAAATGCTGTGTTTATTATGTAATTATTTGATATAGCAGGAGTCTATTTAATGATTGTAAATTATAACATGAGTTCGATCAGAAGTATCATAATTAAAGATATTTCCTTCAGCTAAATGACAAACAATTAAGACATTTCGGGATTTGCGAAGGTTAACTAACTTTAATATGTAAACACGAGCGGGAATGTGCACTCACAAAAAAGACTGCTCGAAACCCAAATATTAATATAAAAGGTTTTTTTAAATTCTTTGTCAGTTTTATTCGAGCATAAAGCTGTATAGCAGCGCGTTGTAAAGTCAATTATGCAAGTTATTACGGTCGGGAAGGTTTATTAAGAGATGGCAGCGATTATGCATGTGATAGTAAACAAACGAAACGTGGCCGTGGTGCCGGCGAGCTGGGGCTGCATTGCGGGTTTGCAGGTCAACGGTGCAATGCCGTTGGGTGCTCCAGTACAATACACCGATGCGCCATTGTTTTCTACATTTTTAATAACCGATTAGTGACGTCACTCGGCATTGTGGTATTGAACCTAAACTCAAAGTTCGCAATGTCTTGTTCTAATTCAGCGCGATTACTTTGCGTCTAATTATAGAACTGCCTTTATTCTTTTGTGAACTTGTGGAGGAAATTGTTTTCATGTGAGAAACCAAGCACTTATATTGAACGATGGAATATTGAAGATTTTTTGTTATGCGCAATATAAATTAAACGATAGTCCAGTTCCTTTTTTATTGAAGATACAAAAAAGCAGCTTAAACTTTGTCATAAAATATGATTTTGATTAGGTTCCTACCTACTACAACATTATCTCAGCTGTAGCAGTTTTGTGTTAATTAAATTAGTTTTGTATAGTTTAAATGAATCATAAATTACTGGTGGCCGAATAAGTATTTTTACTGGGTCTCAAGGTGATTGACGATTCTTTTGACCTACCGTATTTTGACGTCAAGCCGTATGTTTATTACTGCCAGTAAAATATTTAACTAGACATTTTATGAGCAATGTGTCCATGATTTTGTAAAAAATATATAATGACAAAATAGAAAAACAATTGAAATGTTAAATAATATTGTACACATTCTCAAAAGGTAATCTCGTAGTTTGTCAACGCCTATATTGAATTAACTCAATCAATCAAACAGTTATTTTCAGCTCTGGCACAGAATACCTAATAGTACTAGCTCTGGTACTGATAGTTTTATTTTGTTGTCTAGTTTTTGACCACTTTTGATGGTTAAAGTACGGCCGTATGAAGTACAATCTACTAATGAAAGAACTAACACTTTTATTTTGTTTTGTTAAATTAAAAATACGCCATAAATGGTCGTGCTAGGATTCATAACATATTCCGTAACTGTCCGCGCTGTTTACACGAGTTGCGGTGTTTGTTCCCTGGGGCAGCCTTGACGTCGTCTTGACCCGATTGCTCTCAATAACGGTTCAAAATAGACCGCTTCTAGGTAATAACCCAGTTCGGAGTGACACTAACACCTACTCCCGTTGTTATGCTATTAATAGATCAAAGAACCCGCCTATTTAAATTTTATATTTACAGCCTTTTTGATGTTACATGTTTACATGTAAACTTATTTACATTGTAACATTAGGTAAGTGTATCATCTTAAATTAGTTGCTTACACATTGATTGTAGCACAAGACACTCAAGGATTACGATCACTAGCCCTGAATAATTACAGTGATAATGACTTTGCTATGATGCTGACCGTTATTTGTTCTCGAATACTTATCTTTATCTTTAAATAATAATCCTAATCTTAGTTATTCAGATGGGAGCAGATGTATCATCCAAATCCCTAACAAGATAGAGAGAAAAACGAGTAACGAACGACTAAAATAAAAACTGCATATTTTCATTTTTCGCTTTGAGAAAGAGAAAAGAGCTCGTAATGTTTTGCAAAAATGCTTACATCCTGTAATATTGCACCAATCAATAGTGTCACTTGAATTTTTGGATTCTATGTAGAGATAAATTAATACCACTTTTTCCGCAATGAAAGAAGTAGCAATGATCCAAATAGTTTGGTGCCTTGCGCATGGATTTCAGAGACTAGATGGCAATCGTTAAGTGTAATAACTAGAAGCCGAATCGAATCGAAGTAACAGGACAAAGCACTGGAGGAAGAATATCCTAATCAAAACGCTAAGATGTAAACACATTGTATTCATATTCTGTGGTTATATATTATGTAACAACTCAAAAAAGGTACGCTTATTAAATAACAAACCTGACACAACATTTACAGTCTTTCAAAGCAAGCTGTATACCTATTGTGCTTTCTCAGCCTTCTAAAGTGCACATTTGTTATCTTGGATTATCTATCCGGTATTATAAACAATAATCACAAATTCACAACCATTCATCAAGTCATAACAGAGTCGTGTTTTAATGTTCCACCTCATACCAATGATTCCTTGAATTCTAATTTCTGTGAGCGATGACTCAACTATGTTTACGATTGAATATTCTGGATCTAATGGATTGCTGTTTATATAGATTTTGATTAACGTTTCATTTGTACCTCCGATTATTAATGAACCTACCTATTATACTAAACTTAGTTGCTTTATGCTTGTCAAAAATGTAAAGCAAAGTAATTTTGCTATCTATAGAAATGTGACTATCGTTTTTAGGATTCTGTGACTCAAACTAAAAAAAAATTTAGTGTCGTCCATCTGTCAAGACAAGACCAGTCTGCTTAGAAACGGGTAGAGGTAACAAGTTGAGATGAATATCAAACACTACAAGTTTACAGTTCTTGCAGGTGTTCAAATTCTAGCTTCTATGTCAACGCAATCAAAGGATACGGCCAATAACTATCTGCATACCCACCTAAATAATGGATTTTGTTGTACGAAACTTTCAGGTCTAGTTCGTTTATAAATACTCGCACTTGTCCGGGTTTTTATTTAGTGCCTACTATCCTTTTCTCTAAAATAAGAGACTTATGTTAATAGAGAAGTAAATAATCAAACATTTTGTTAGGAACGTTTTCCTTAGTTTCATTATATTCAAGCTACCTTATTTTGAGTTCCTAGCAAAAAAGACAATTGTTATTTTGTATTCAGCAAGCAACGTCACTTTATAGTTTTTTTAATGGGCAAGCAAGTGGCGAGTTGACTGATGATGACGTCACCAGGTTGACAGGTGTTATTTTTTCGCCGACGTTTACGTGCACCGAACGTGCGGCGCAATATGCACGCGGCCTTGGGCGGTAAACAAACGTCACGTGTTCAGGCTCGCTAGTGGAACAGCGCGGCAACTATATCGCGACAGTAATTTTGTTTTCCTCATTTTTATTCGATCACTCAATACCTAGGTCTGTAATCTAACTAAAATATGTGTACTTCCAGGAAAAACACGCGATAGGAACTACCATTGGAAATTACATTTAGGTAGTCTAATTGCCGAGGCAAAAGATGCATTTAATTTTTAGTTACAATATATAATACCTATACATACTTATTACGAATCGTTATTCAATCGCGTAGAAGGGTCATTATTTGTATTAAATCCAGCGTGCTCAAAGGTGCTGGCAAATCCTTTCTCACCGGGAATCTTCCGGAACAATTCGAAGACGTAAAAAATTAACCTTAATAATAGGTGTAGCCCCGCACGTGCGCCGGCGCAGGCAGCTGCCGTGACAGATGTCAGGCTCCCCCCGCGGGTCCTTCTACCCCGCCCCTCGCTCGCCCAACCTGACTATACCAGACACATCAATATTCTAACAACTATAATAGCATACATAAACAACCGACTACCTTATTAACGATCTTTAACGGCGATGATTCAATCTATAAGACAAAGCCATAATAATGTAAGAAATAAGAACAAATGCGTCTCAAATCGAAATGTGCTATGCATGTTATTGATAAATGCGGAGGTAAGCTCGGCTGAAGGAATACTTATTAACATAATTTAACATTAGACCTTGCAAATTGCTGCGTATAAATAAAGACATTGTTTGCTCGTGTTCACTAATCTCCATTTTAGTCAGGATGTCAATCGATTTCAAAATTTTAAATCATGTTTTGTAGACGTCACGATCTCAAAGAGGAAAGTCCCTATTCGTTTAGGTTGGGTAAACTTTTTTTTGGTAATATTGCAATAACCTTCCATTACAAATAGATCCTATCTAAAGTTGTATGTTAGCAAGCGACAACGCTGTTAAATATTTGGCAATGTTTTCTGGCGGACACCCAGTCCGACAACCAGTGCTCAATATGGTGGACATAAACATCAAGTAATGTCTGCCATTGTGGTTCATATTGCCTGCGTAGCTTTGCTTGATATAGGTAAATTAATAACGATTCAACAGCGTTTAACTAACACAGTTTAATCTAATGCGACTTTCTGTTGGCAAAGATTCTTGGCACGTAACATCGCGGACACGATGATACCTTTCGGAAACCCATACAGGTCTATCAATTCAAGAGATCAAATGATCCTGTCAAAAATGGTTTTAGCAGATGCTATCAAGCGACGGAAAGGGCAGCTTTCTTGGATGCAGTTGGCAGGCGACGCTGGCGGAGGCCCAATTGCGCCAACTACGGTCACGTCTATCGGCCGATACTAGTAATGCTGCTATGATGGACTGTTTGCTAACTGCGGATAGAATCACCCTAATGGAAACTAATAGCGTGTCAGCTGCGATATAAAAGCGATAAGTAACACATGCGCCATTCATACAAGATCTAAAACCTGTTCTAATATCGTACAGACAATAATTTGATATTCCTTGCAACAGAAAAGAATTTATCCGGCGACCTTATCAGGGTTTATTATTATCAGTATCGATTACCATATCGTGACAGCGCGATAACTCGATAAGCACATAATGTAATCTAGGTAATACTTTCTATCAGACTACCTTTGATTTACTGAAGCCGACAGTAAAATAGTCGTTTCTGTAATCGAAGTGGTTAAAATAAGAATTACTGTTAAAAACCATTAATCAATTCGAGATAATTGGTGTTTTTAAAAGAGAACGTTGAGTAATATGTGGCAACTGAAATTTAGATTTCAATGCTTTCGCTATACCTTTCATAACGGCATCACGCACTCATTAATCATTATTACCAATTGGCCGATGCGGACTCCAGTTCTAAGCGAGACGAAAGCGCTCGGTCGTTTCACAAGAATCACAAACTACTTACATAAGGCGGCTTGCGTAAACCCACTTAGGTGCAGAGCTAAGTTAGCTTTAAGTTCACGTACGCTGGGCCGTGCGAAATAACAAATCGATTATCTCGTTCCTGCACTCGATTGCCCAATCTCCTTTATTCATTTTCGTTCCTTCTACGCGACCGTTTGTTTTTGCAAATTAATGCAAATGTTAATTCATTGTATGTTTGCGATCTTTGTTTTTTTCTTCAGTATTTTCATGCAGCTTATTAACATTTAAAACTTTTCAAACTTTGCATTGATGTCTCTAAATTAAATATGCTAAGTGCAAATATTATCTTGTGTACACAACACGAGTTTCGTGACCCTTAATTTTCGACATTAGCTATAAAAGAGTCGGATGTTGGACAAATAACGGACCCCTTTAAACTATAGAGTTAATTCATTGCGATTATATTATCAACGTTAGATAAATAAATTGTTCGTCCGAGCTTAACAAGATTGAATTTGTTTGGACGTGTGGGAATACAAATTTAGAAACACTGTCATTGCTCTGCATTTATTACCTTCTCTAAAACGTTTGTTACAGCTTATAAGATTGCATCAAGTTTGTCAACTTGAGTAACTGATGCGCTTCTAATAATATGCGAAGGTCGCAAGAAGGGAATGCAAATTTATAGCTGCCTAAAGTTGAGAAATTCAAGTATTTGGCTGCGTGCGTTGCTCGGAACGGAATTAGAAAAGTTGAATATGTTAGTTAATCGAATGCTGTATTTAGATTTGTTAATCAGTACGAATATAGAATTAATAAAATATAAAACGAACCAACCAATATGCGTGTTGATAAATGTGATGGAAAGCGTGGTTCAGTTTGATTTAGTTTTCTAAAGCCATTTATCCGCGTAATTGTTGGCTATCGCTGGTAGGAGAGTGTGAAATTTTGCAATAGAGCCATATCGTGTGGAGGGCCGGAGGGCTAGAGAAAGTGAGCCTTTCACTCGCTGCTACGCGTCGAGCTAATTTAAACAATAGCACGCAATCATGCCTTTTGTTACTCCCACCTATTTGTTCTGCGTTTATTGGCGATCTCAAAATAGTTCATATTGCAGGAATAATTCGCACAAGACAAGTATTGTTATGGTAAATTTCGTGTGATTTTTACAGCGCCTTATTTGTGAAAAACTGTTTTTTATTAAATTTAAAAGCTAGTGTTCCGCAATGGTAGATTTATATTAGTTTTTATACGTGGACTATAGACCTTGTGTGTAATATTCTAAGAACGTTTAATACACCAAGCTTACACCAAATTTTACCATAATAGGAGTAATTCAAAATCGCGAAAAAAGTTGAATTCCTACATTATCGTAGGTAGAGTGTTGAATGCACATAGAAATGAGTTTCTTTTTCGATTTTGATGTGCAGTGGGCAGTACAGTTTTCAGTTCATTACCTAAAGGCAAGGCATAAATCTTGTAGAGATGACGTACCTAAATACAGTATCCAGTACAGGAGTTCGGTGGACTCGCCTAACAGAATTATTAAAGCGTGACGCACTTTCTTACATGTATCAGCCCCATAGATCTATGGTCAGCCCTAATCCATTTACCTATGCAAATAACTCGATAAACTGTAAATGTGTTTTGGAGTTATGTCACTGTTGTGTTGTGGTGTGACTCAACAGGCTGGATTGATGTTAAAATGAGCTAAGCAGCAGATTCTCTCGAGTCGCCTATGACTATGAGCGCTAAAGTTTAAGGACTACAAAGGAAGCTTGCGTACAACCTGCAATAATGGACCGCAAGTTTCTGAGGGAAGGTACCTAGGTACTTTAGCTTCAAAATAACCTATTGATAAGCTAAAGTACCTACCTAGGTACCTACTATTACAGAATAATAAACTTATTGTCATTCAGTTGGTGAGCTGGCCAAGAGTGTTAATTCATTATCATAAACGCATACGCTATGGTAATTAGTTGGCCCTGCTGTACTGATTTTATGATTATGATTGTCTATTTCGGGTTATTTTGAAGTTGTGTAGCTAAAAAAACTAAACCTTCTGGACAAAACTTTTCCTGAACAATCTCTCTGTTCGTGATCTTGATAAATATATCAAGTTTGAGTCGTCACGTTGGCACCCAGATTTACTTCTAGAAGTCTATAACGAGCCATCAGAAGCCAGTTTTGAACACGTATGTACTAAGTCGCAATTAAGTAATTTTATCGCAATCGGTTATTTCGATTTTGCGGAAGGTTTCTGTCTGAGGACAAATGACACTCTAAAATTGCGCTCTATTCTTTGGCAAAATGACTGTGCATCTATACTAGTCAGACATTCAAGGATTCAGCCTGAGTGCCATGGCTCAAAACAGGTAGCCTCATGCAAACCACTTCAGCTCTATAAATAAAATGACATCTTTATTTCATAAAACAATCCATTAATTATTTCTTACGTCAAGTCAGAAAAGACTATGCATTGATTTCAATTTATTTCGCAGAAGCAAATTAGATAGTTGTAGGCCAGTAGTAGGTACCTAGTGAATTACATTTTGTTAGCATGTGAGCCTCGATGAACAAGAAATACATATCATAAAACACTTTTTGTGTGGCTTTGATAAGGATTTGCCGGTCTTATCTCGTTATTCGTCCGTTTCTTAAGTGTTACACGTATTGAAGTATAGGTACGAATCATCAAAAAACCATCTGCTCGTATTAGCATAACAAGTCTGAAAGATGGATGATGATTTTGTTTATTTAAGAATTCTTGTTGCAAATAAACATTAAAAACTTACCTGTGCTTTATAAGAATTAATTTACTGAACTTGAGATTAATAGAATTAGGTTTTGTTACAAAAAATAATGTGTCTTTTAGTACCAAGCATTGGTGTGAGCCTTACACGGTATCGTTCTCAGTTAAGGAGCCGATTAGTTCATGGGTGGCGTATTTCCAATGATAGGATTCCGATTCATCCTTGTGTTGGGCGTAATAGCTTGTTTGCTGGCTTTTGTCTATATAGGGCAGTACTACGATGGCATTAATTGATAGCATTGACAAGCCGGCTTACGGCGCAGTCCCGACCGCGGCGACGCGACGCAAGGCGGGATAGAGACAGTAGGCAGACTGAATTAAAGGATCTGGACCAGATTACAACACAATGTTCTTGCACTGAAGTTATCAGCTTCACAATTCATGACCGCATAGAATTATAATCAGAAGATCAAAATACTGAAGAGATAGCAAAAGTAAACAATTTAACAACGTGATTACATAATTGCAAAATATGGATATGAATTCGCTTGCGATAAACAATGATAAACACACGTTAATCATGAATAATTAAAAGTTACACAACTTCTAGGTGCCGGATACATAGTAAGTTTTTACCTATTTGGTTGTGGAATGTACAAGATAATCACGATTCCCGTTCATTATACAGATTGACCGCAGTTATGCTGACCGAATGAATATTTAATGCGTTGTTGACATTCCATGAAAATGGTAATGTGACACCCTCAGGCTATCTCCACATTGACGTTGCCGAACTGTGTGTTCGAAGCCGATAGCCATCATAGGCGACGAAAGCCGGCCGGCGGCATTCGGTAGCCTTATGTAGATTCGGTAGCTTCAGAACCGGACGGAACCCGTTTCGCACAATACCACAATGCCCACAATTTCTTTTCGCGATCTGATCGACACTCGCCAGACACCACACCGTGAGATACAACTTACAAGTGACATTTATTTACATGCACATGAAGTTGCGTTTCTCGATCCACACACGTCTCAAATGATCCACTGGTTTGGCACAACACGACACTGGCGGAATGGACGCTGAATTCAGGTTGAGTCGCGATCGGAAGCGTGCAGATAATGCGTCGTGTTTACAGTTGCGCGGCGTTTTGGAGCGTGGAGTACGTGCACTCAATTCCGCGGTTGACAGTCGACTGGCGGCGGGCGAAAGAAAGCTGCGTCGTAGCAGTGGGGATGTGGGGGGAGGAGGAGGGGGGCGGGGGGCGCGGCGCACCTGCGGCGTCTCGGCTCGAGCGAGCTTCCCGCTGCTACGCAATAAACGCTCGATAAACTTTCTCATTAGGCGCGCCTAACCGTGTGACCGTAAGCTCGTTTCTGCGTGCACATTAAATGAAATGCAATACGACAACACTCGTGTAGGTACAATTCACACTTCAGGCGGGCAAAGCTTTCGCCCTGCGCGCGAGCTTTCGGCTCGTGGAGGCTGCGCTTGCGCACTCTATGATATGTTAGAGGATAGAAGCTCATTTGACTAATTAAATTGGTCAATAAGACAATAGTTAGTACAATTGATAATGTTTTAAGTTAATTTGTTGTTTAAATACTATTATCATCTATCTATCTCTATCTATCATATATCTATCTATAATATACTATATAATAATAATATAATACTAAAGCTATCTGTAAATTATATAGTTTTTAGGTTATGTACAGTTGCGTAAAAAATATCCTAGGCCTATACAAAGAAAGAGCTTATAAGGCAAGTTATAGGCGGCGAAAACTGTCTCTTTGAAACCGATGTAAATACATAATAATAGCAGTTAATAAATAGTAGCAATTGTGTTTAAATAAAATGCTGCATTTAACTGGAATTTTCTTGGACCGACTAAATTAAATCTTGGATGCCAAATTTCCACAACAGTAACATTATTTACCCAATTTAGTTGCAAGTTGCATAAGTTCTTACAAGGCACTCTGCTATCAGAGTATTACGTATTAATTATATATGGGTATTTGTAAAAAATTAAACAATATAAATCGTAATAAAACATCACAACAGAAATACGATATTAAGGATAACAGGTCAGTGGTTTATACTTATTATACAAAAGACTAGGTCAGATTTTTCGATATTTAGTAAGTACCTATGTTATGTAGAGTACGTCATTTTGTGTGCCGAGCGCAAAATAGGATAGCTGTCTGTCAAATTTCTACTTTTTGGCATGTCTATCGGATTTCGTTAATAGTCTTGACCTAGTTCTAGGGCGAAAGAATATTAAGGTTAGGTTAGGACTCGTTCAGAATATAGTACGTTTCTACGAATTAGAAAAAGGAGAAAATGAAAAAATACGACAGTTTCCTATGATATTTTTTTGTGATTGCGTCGTAAAGTGTGTTTGAAATTGTAAAATATTCGAGGTAAGATTTAAACTGTAGATAATCTAATTACGGCGTTTTGCGTTTTTATAAAGGCCTGAGGATCTTTGCTCTTTAATTTGTTTTATGTTGTTCTAATTATCTAAATAAGTTTGTAAAGTTTATGTTTAGGAGATACGTGTTCTTTTATTATAGGTAATTTTTTACATGAGTTTGAATTTTACAAGTCATACTTTTTTAAACTTCTTTGTTATTCTAAAAAAGCGGAAATAAAGTGTTTAAGATTATTTGAATTGTTGTATTTTATTAAAAAAATATTTTAAACTGTATATTTTGGAAGAATTACCATTTTTCCTCGGAAGAAACATGCAACTGTCGATAAAAAAAAGAACGACAAATTGCGTCAGACATTACGTAACTTACTGAAAATTAGCATCAGTTACAGGAGTAGCAAGTTTTAATCATCTTAAAGTCATATGATTAGACAGGTCAACGTTTTCACTTTGCAGGTAGACTACAAAAAATAACCTATTTCTATTACGCCCCGCTCATACAATCGACCGGAATTTCTAACCAATTTCACGAAGCTACATTTCGTTTAGGTATATTTACGATATGTGACTTGCATCCATTTTGATACATTTGCATTGAACGATTCGATTTTATCTACAACGTAGTCGAGTTGAACAATTCTGTTAAATTTATTTGATAACTTGTTGCCATTTTGTAGATCATGAGAACATGATCCCGTTTTTGTAGATATTTTGAGGCATCAAAGAATAAGGCAAGTCTTTCCCTACCTTAATGTCGACCATAATACTCTATTTTACAGAGTTCTGAAGAGACCGAAGCAAGTGGACAACTGAGGGTGCAAGGTCATGAAGAGTCGATAGCATGCAAGAATCGATTAGTGATTAGTGACTAAGAAGGGGTTATCATGATGAACGACCACACTTTTGCTCTCCGGCCGTATTATTTCAATGGCTTATTTTTATTTCATAAGCAGCTAGCAGAAGATGTTAGAACATTATGGTTTTACCCGGCGTTTAAAAGTATGAATAACATTCTTCCAATCCCACCATACACACAACATCACCTTAATTCGCATTCGGCTTTCTTCAGCGGTCTGTGAAGCAACTGTACTTTGACCATAATCTTTTCCTATGTTGATGTCGTAAGTGGATCATTTACGACAGAAATATGCAGCGGAGAAGATTTCAGAAAAGCTTCTCATTTATCAATTAAAAACAAATAGATCGGTTTATTTCGTTTTCCTTCAAGCAATGTTTCTATGGCAAGCGATCGCAACTATAGTTTTGTCAAATTAACCCTCTGTCCACTTGGATCCATTGCAATGGCTTCATTGATGGATCTAGGATCCATAGTACGTTTTTATTTCACATGAGTCCACATGTCAGTCAATTCGAAATAATGGATTCTATTATTAACAAATTGAACTGGCAACAAAGATAATTTAAAGTACCAGGGCAACATAATCAACTAGAAGTTATTTTAGTTTTTTTTTTTATTTCTATGTTTTATTTTGTTGGATGGCTGAACTGAGAAAACTCCACAAAAATCTAAGTAACTCGTAGTTTAATTATATACAATGTTAGGTTTTTTTAAATGTTCTCTTTAAAAAATATATATTGCTGACATAGTTGTTCGTTTAAAATTATCTAACAAGAGGTGTGCAAGGGTCAACAGTTTTTATTTAAATAGAGTAGAGGATGACCACTTTTCACATATTTCGCCGTATAAATAACTTTATACTGTTGTTAATCATGCCACAGATCTAAATATCCATAATATCAATTTACGGAGCAAAATATAATGAAACAATATCCGTAAACAATGTTCGGCAATCGAGCGCCGAGGAACGAGCGGACGGGCGATCTCGGAAGCGGATCAAATTTTGCTATTAACTCCCAAATTTCGGTCAAATCGGTTTAGTGGCTATGGCATAAATAAACAGTGTAGTTAGTACGGACGGTTTTTACAGGTCAAATATTTTTCGTTGATTTTGGTTATTATTTGACATAGAATATGATGGATTATCTATATCTATATATATAAAATAAAGTCGGGTTAGTTACACCATTTATAAGTCGGGAATGACTGGACTGATGTTTTATGATGTTTGATTTGTTGAGTTTGTGTATGCCCCGAATAGCAGAATAACTTGTATATTATTAGTATACACGGAAAAATTCACACAAAAAAAATCTTATGAAGGGGCGGTACGAATTTCGCCGGGACAGCTAGTGTTAATATAAAAATGTAGAGTCACTTTAATCAAGCTCAAGCTCTCGTCCTGCCTCTGATCGACTACGCTGATGTGTGCTGCTCTAACCTCTCCCAAGCTCATCTTGATAAGCTTAACCGCCTCCTCAACAATGCAATACGTATCATCTTCGGCCTTCGAAGTACAACATATTATTTATTCTGTGGTACAACCACATTTCCTTATTTCGCACGCAGCTTAAATGGCTACCCATCCGTCAGCGCAGAGACCTGAAGATACTTTGCACTCTCTTCACCATTTTACACGACCCACACTTCCCAAACTACATGAAACAACGCTTTACTTACCAAGGTTCCACCATTCCGCGCTATCTTTGATCTTCCCACGACCTTAGTCTCTTCATTTCCCCTCATAAATCTGGGTTCCTGTCCGATTCCTTCACTCTTTCAGCTATTCGCCTTTGGCGCTAATTCTCTCCCCCTTAGTATAAAACAATCCCGTCAAAATTTGTCTTTAAAAAATCATTACTCAGAACTGACCATTCTACTATTACTCAACTCCTTTTTTGTATGTTTCTTTTTCTTCTTTTAACACTTTCGATTAATAATCATCGACTTCCCTAATATATTATATAGTATGTTTTATAGTATGTATTTATTATTATTTAAATTGGTATGTAGTATGGGTGTATTTTATTTGTCTTATAAAACATGTCGGATACTTTATACTCCGCCACTGACTACATTATCTGCATTACCTCAAGGTTGACTGGTAGAGAATGTTGTATAGCATTAAGTCCGCCAATTGTACTTACCTGAGCAATAAAGTTTAAAAAAATAAAAACCGACTTCAAAAAACTATAACGCTAAAAATAATCTTAACATTTAAGTACCTA
The DNA here is from genome assembly GCA_963576865.1 of Anania hortulata. Taxonomy (NCBI): domain Eukaryota; kingdom Metazoa; phylum Arthropoda; class Insecta; order Lepidoptera; family Crambidae; genus Anania; species Anania hortulata. The sequence goes on from OY756400.1 coordinate 10,550,671, forward strand.
ATCAGTTACTTTTGGAGTCGGTGCCAGTCGATGAGAGATTCAATGTTTTCGTTTGCACCGACTTTATATATTTTTTATTTTTTTTATAAAATCAACTTATTTCATCCATTTCAGTGATAAATCCTAATCAAAACAAATCTTACGAGTGCAAACATAATTTAACTGCTGATCTGAACACAGATTTCATATCCTATTTTTCTACCCTTAGGGGTGAATTTATTTCCGAAAATGTTTTAATAGTGTATCTTTGAAGTATAAGCTATTTATTAAAAAAAGAATCATCAAAATCGGTTCACATTTGTCAAAGATATTAGGTAAGATAGATACTAAAATCAGTTGGCGCGGTACGGAGTTCATGCAATGTTTGATGATTTTCTTATAGATCCCATCATCAGAATTTAACCAAATTTATATGGGACCATTCTGAAAGTATTACCTTTCAAACAAAAAAATAATTATCGAAATCGATTAACGCAGTAACGAATGATCGCTGAACATACATAAAAAAAAAGACTCCGACGAATTGAGAACCTCCTTCTTTTTTGAAGTCGGTTAATAAATAAATAAAATCAACTTTCTCTGTACATTTTTGAGGCTTTTTTAGGTATTATTTTGTGGAAAAACGTCATAAGTTCTTTTTTAGTACATGTAGTTGTATGACAATTTCGATGATAAAGGCAATCGTTCGTCACGAAATAATGACTGCGTGACTCACCCTTGAACCGAGTTACTCATACAAATGACATGATAAAAATGAAATGTTTTACTTGGACTGGATTAAACATGTAGAGTAAGTCCGATTACGATATCTGCCTAGGTTTTATTTTATCGCCCACTTGAGACTACTACTCTACCAGGTAATACTGATTTTAGTAAATGTCCATCTGCAAGCTATAAATGATGAAAATTTTCGTCAAATAATTGGCCATGAAAGTCAGCAGAATCTACAGGTTGTGGTTTGAACAGCCATCAAATCATTTTCTATGGGGTTATCATCGAAATTGCTTTTATTTGTTTCTGCATAATAACTAACGCTCTACCTCGATGATATATAATATGTTGGGCAGCTAATTATTTTTTATTTATTTCGACGTTATATGCAACTAATTCAATTAACTACTGGTCAAAACCACACCCAGTATACAGGTATTACCTACAATCCATAGAGTAGGCTATCATCATTGACTTTCATCATCATTGACGTTTTCGGCTGCGATGATAAGGCTAAATATTTGTATTATGTATGGGCTACTTACATTGGAATGTTTTAGGATTGAATAGGGTACTGGATAATTTTCCATGCCTATATTAACGTAGTTTAGGTAGATCTAGACTCATCGGGCGAGGATAGACCATAAAAATACTGCGTATCCTTAGCACGTGATGTGGGCACGTGGACTCCACACGTGCGCGCGCTCGCTTGGTGCGGTGTTGCCATTTGAGTAGGTATTTGTGATCTAACAGTGTCCTTGGCGCTTCGTAGCCAGTATAAAAAGTCATCAGACTTTAAACAATTCAGTTAGTTACATTGGAAAAACTTTAGGAAACAAATCATAAAATATGGATTTCAAAGACAAGTCAGCTTAGATCACTTGACTGACTGTGATTAATCATGATTCTTTGGAGTTATAATGCCCACGAACGGTTTACAAAAACAATATTTTCCATTTCTACAGTATTTACGGGTTGATGGGAATGAGGAAACGAGCGTCCGCTACTAACAGACTCTAGTATCATATCACATCCCTCCCTACTCCCTAGTCAGCCTTGTTTATTTTATAAATATACTTTTCAAACCATAATATTTTATCAAAATTGCATTTTCGCAGAACTTATAAACATAGTTGCTAAGATAAGTAGGCAATTTTCACGGGGACATCTCAAAGGAACGTTACATTCAAAAACTCTGGGATGTCTCACTGGCGTAAGAGTCTTATAATTTCCTGATTCAAAATACTTTCAGTGACTGTCATTGTGCTAGGCTCTTTCTTAGCAGTTTCTTGCAAATAATCCGGCCACTGGCTTCATGCACTCCCATCAAAATACCTCGGCACACTCCTTGATAGCGAATCATTTCGGGTGTGTGCGGCTTGCGCATCGGTAACAGTTTGCGAGCTACATCCGTGTCCCTGTGGCAAAGATGTAGACAGCAAAGCACTAGACGTCTTGCCCGTCACGCTGCGCTCAATGACGCTATCAGAAGAGCTCTTGCCAGCATCAACGTTCCTTCCACGCTGGAACCTCGTGGGCTGGTCCGTGATGACGGCAAGAGACCTGATGGTCTTACGCTAATTAGGGAATTCCAAGGGCGGAGACGGGTTGGGCTTTAGTAAGGGACGCTACTTGTGTTGATACTTTAGACCCTTCTCACCTCAGGGAATCAGCTGTAAAAGCAGGGGCTGTAGCAGAGTCGGCGGAAAATGCCAAGCGGCGCAAAAACGAGTCTCTTGCAAGTGACTACGAGTACGTGTTTACGCTATTTGGTGTAGAGACGTTTGGGTTTGGACCGTAGGGACATTCGGCTAATATTTTTTTGGAAAAATAGCATCAAAATTGATTTCTATTTCGGAAAATAAAATAAATGGTTCGTTCATCGCTCAAAGGCTCAGTTTAGCCATTCAGCTAGAAAACGCTGCCAGTATACTCGCTTCCATGCCTAAAGAACACGCTTTTATTTTTTAGTAGGTAGTTTTTAGTTTTAGGTTAAGTTTTTAAGTTTATTTAAAGTTTTATTTTATTTAACGGTTCTATTTTTAATTTGTGTGATTTATCTATATAAGTAAATTCAATTTGGTTATATTTGTGATTTTTTTTAATTGATAATATTGAAATAAGATCAAATTTTTTTAAAGAACAATTTAAATTTATCACGAAGCGAGAAGTTGCTGATAACTGAAATAAAAAATTAACTGCAGTGTTTCAGAGCCCACTTCAGCCATTGAAATTGGCAATTTTAGTGCACATTTCCAACCGCAACATTGGCCCATTCAGTCCAGTACCTACTCGTAAATACTGTGTGACGTGGAGGCAAAATAATATTTATCAACAATAGTCAAGATATATTATAACTGCCTGCTGAAGAGTCCATACATTCTAGTATGTTTTGAATGACGGTATTAGGTTTCATAATGCATACATAATGTAGGTACAGTCGATAACATTGGTTAGCTTGATAAATTTCCCGTACGTTTGGCTATAGTCCTAATTAAAGATGTCACATCTCGAGTCCTAATATTATATTACGACAAAAATAATATCCTATTTCTGTAGCTTACTGAAAACATTGACACATTTCCTTGTTAGTTTAGGTTAATACATAATTAATTTGTACAGGTATTTTGATGTGATGTTGTTGTAGAGTTGTTTTTACACTATTGTTTTAAGTAATAATTAATTGTGTAACACTGTGAAAAAGTAGGTAATTAATAATAAATAATAATTTAGGAAATTTATCGCTGAAAACAGGCGAAATTGTAGTACATGTTACCAAAACTAGGCATGAATACTAAATTTAAAAAGACGTACACGATTTCGGAGTTTGAAGTAAGCAGTTATTGCTATCATTATTTGATTCATTATGTAATAATAATCTTGATTGTTATTTAGGATATGAAAATAAATATGTGTTTATGGTCCAGTAAATATTTATATATTTAAATAATTACATTAATATTGATAGCATGAATAGAACATAATTAATTCTACCAGGAAGCAACGGTAAATCTAATTTACAAGCTTTTTACCCGGATATAACAAATAAAAAACATCTTTATTACTTTCTCAAATTATAAACGTTGGAACTGATTCTGTTCTCGGTGTATCTTCATTACAACGTAATGAGATGCTTTTCTCTGGTAAATTTTGTCAGACTAGGAAATGTAGAATAATCTATTTCCTAAAATAGACTAAATACTGAATCGTTGAGCCACGTCTAATAGCAAACCTTGTTAACTTGGAATAATTGCATTTAATAAATGGTTTTAATTTTCACAGGTGTTATTATTCTGTACTTGTAAATAGATTTGACAGATCAGAATTTGTTTGTTACAAGTAGACTAAGGATCTAAATTCTACCGGCGAAGTGAAACGGTGAAATGAATTTTTTAAACATACGATAGTACTGAAATTTATTTTGTAATAGGATATTTTTTGTGAAATAATAATTTCATTTAATTGTAAAATGAACAGGATTAGCTTGCACTAACGAGGAGGCAAATTTTTGCTGTATAATATCTTTAGGGGGCTCAAACAATAATGACGATTAGTTATTATTTGTGTGTATAAAATAATATAATACTTAACACGTAATCATCTGCTCTGTGTTTACAATAACTTTTACTACTTAAGGGAGCAAAATCGAAATCGTGAAATAATATTTAGGTTTATTTAGGACAAGAGTTAAGTAGTTTGTATGGAGCATTCATTGATCCATGAAAACTAACCTTGCTAGCTTAAGTTACCCCAATATCGTTAAGATTGTTTCTTAAAATCCATACAGCTGTTCGAAAATGAGTTCGCTCAAAAATAAACACTCAGTATGATTAACTGTTTTTTTTTCATTCCTTTCATAGCACGGCGTAATGAGTTATGCCTTCCTTAGCCGCCTCGGAATTTGCTTCGACGCCGTTTTTGCAGTTGAAGCGGTGTGTAATGACATGCTGGCCCCTAATGTTTTCATCGTCTAATCAGCCGTATCAGCTTTATAGCAAATATGAGCAGTAGGCCTCCTCCACTCCGTACTATGGCTGCGTAAATGTCAATTGTACGAAAACACGTCATGCCCATTTTTCCTCGCACATATTATTATTTGGTGCAAAACTCCCGATAATAGCTCGTTAAATGTCGGAATTGCCGTCAGACGGCGTAACAATATTTTTTTGTTTATTTGTGTCTACTCATGGACAGACGTGAAGACAATTAGGTAGGTACATATACTCTAAAGAATTTTATAATAAGGTTGCGATTTGGCTAAAACTCTAATTGTTAGTTAGTTAGTTGGTCGTGTATGGCGCGGTCCTTCTGGTAGGAGTACACCCTGTTGTGTGTTTCTAGTAAGGTCTGGATACGGTGGACGGTTATCTATTACTGGCGATCGGTGTTGCTCATCCCACTGGGACTAATTCTCTGCATTCGTGATGCGACTTTGCAGTACCCACTCTACATTCCTGTTTTTTTTATAAGATGATACTTGTAAACTTGTAAAAAGTTGTATAAAATACAGAAAAAGAATGATGGACAAGATTAAATTGAACTCATTTAAAGTTAAAATAAGAATCGTGCATTACATTTAACGCTTTATTTGGATTAAAATTCACTTCATTCAATCTGATTGTAGTGTTAAATTTCCCATCCCAATTTGATTTTCAAAATTGATATCATAAAACAATTAATTGCGGCCATTGGAAACCATTATTCCCACAAATTACGGGCCTGCTAAGGCACAAGCATATAATTCAACACGCATTCTACTGAGACGTATGCTTCATTAACATTTTCCGTTCCCATTACGGAAACAGGCGCGGGCTGTTCGAAGCTAAACTGCGCGAAACGAACCTCTTTTTGTCTGTGGAAAAAGAAAAAAGTATAAAAACACAAAAGTTCCAGCCAGCTGCGCCCGAGCATCCTGTCGACGTCACAGCCTTTTTGCGTCAATTGGATCACGGCGAAGTATGCCTGTCTTTTGCTGTCACACGTGTTTGGGGCATGTGCGACAGAGATGACAAGTGGCTGCTGTGTGGAGATAATAACGGCAGTCTTCCGCAAAGCGCCGTGTCCTCTGATAAGTGTTTTGTTGGCGGGCTTGTTGATTTTTAGAGTTCCTGTGACTTGAATTTTGATAATTTTCCATTGATTAATTTTATCGTTGCAAATCTAATTTGATGATTTTGTTAAAATATGTTAATTGTTTCAAACATTAAATTGAAACATGGTGAAATTGTTATTTGACCAGTTGGTAAAAAGAAAAAGGAAGGAAGGAAAATTTTGAAGGAAAAAAAATCGTGTATATGCGTTTCCAAGGACGACATTTACTAGGTAAAATTACTACAATGCCATAATTTACGTTACATAAATTACCTTTTTAAGTAACACTACTAACCTACTTACTTACTCACTTCTACGTAAGGCTGAATGACACTTGTTCATATTTATAATCGCCTACCATTCATTTGACTTACTATTAAATTAGCTTAGTCTTGTTACTTATTACTCCTAACTACCTAATCTCCATCTATACGGCCATAAGTTTCAAACCTCAAGCGTTACTTATATGTGTAATACCAACCGTACTAACTACTCAGACGCCTGCTTTGTTAAATGTAATTAAGAATACTTAATGTCACTATATTAGTTTGGCTCAAAATATGGGAATTTACCAACACATCGAGTTTAAACTTGACCGATATATACGACAGTGACAGGGTCACGCTCGGCCGGCCTGTCGACATTAATCGTTATTGTTGTGACAGACTGACGCACGACTGTCCCACAGGATCAACCTGTATCTCACCCCAGAATAACCTTTACGAACTCATAATATTTTACGACTTCATCGTAAGATAAGTACGTAAGAGTTTTTATTTTAGATAGCTTTTATTCTTTTGATAACTACTTATTCTAAAAATCGTAGTTTATAAAGTTATGACAAAATATTTTTAAATGGGTAATGGTGGTTAAATCTATCATCAAAACGTTTTAAAAACCTGTGATCACATCCACACCACATCTGTGATATTCGAAGTGATTATTTTAAATTATTAAGTACATTTAGATTATATTGAATATTTTCACTCTATTCCTATAGGTAGTCAAAACTTGTCTTTATATTAATAAATCATACCATTATTTAAATGTTATTTATTTCAAAATTTAAGAAGCATAACGTTTTGCCAGCATAAAAGTGAGGCAGCTTATTCATGATTATTAACCCGACTGAATTCTGTTTTACAGAAAACAACTCAGTGTGTCCAGTTAACGAAAACATAATTTGGCATAAACCATAGAATACCATAGAAGAATAATTCGGTAGGTACTTACGGCGATTCTAAATTTGAAGCAACTTTACAGTTCGTTTACACAGAGACACACGCACACCACTATAAAAGAGGGTTGCTCATAATAGTAGTTCTCCCCAAACTTGCGGAAAGTTTTATAAAAACAATGCTTACATCTAGATTGTCATCACAGACAAAAGTATCAGTTAATACTTTTAAAATTAATCAATAGGGACAATAATGTAAAAATAAAATGGGAAAATAATTTCCTTAACTGGCAACACTAACCTTTTACAGAATGTAAAATATAGAGATTAATTTTATTATCTTTTATGGTCGAAATACTAAATAATATTGTACTAAATAAAAAAGTGAAGTTATTACAATTTTTATATTTATCCAATGTGTATTGACACCATTTAATAGCACATCTCGTCAATATTTTTTTTTTCAAAGAGACGCGTTCTGAGCGGATTGACATTTAACACTACGGAGTTGTCAGGCGTTTGGAGCCTGCTGCGGCTCCAATTTAGTTGCTTCAAATTTTGCGCGCGTATTGGGTATCTAGTGTCAATAGACACAGCGTCAAAAATCTTTGGCATAAACATAATTCAACATTTATTTAAGTTTCACTATGTGGACACGCGTTAAAATCTTGGCGTGTCCAGATGACGAAATAATAAGTGAAAATAATTTTAAGTTTCACCAACTGGACACACGTGTGTTTCTTGTGTCGAGTTGGTGAAGAACCCAAAAAAGTTGTATTTTGCTCTTACACCTGAAAAATATGCATACTAGTATGCATAATATGGTGAAGTTTTATTAGTGTTAAAAATTACTTAATATTGTTAACAAACAACTTTTCTAAAGAAACTGGGTACCTATCTCAGCTAAATTATTGTGCGTTTGTCGTCCGCGTTTCTGTTAAGAAATACACATAGTTTTCGTCCACTTACTAGCAAAATTAGGTTGAGATAGGAACTAGTTTCTTGGGAAAAGTTGATATCATTACTTATCATAAGTAGTATTTTACACTAATAAAGAATATAGCATTACAAATTTACAAGTCACCCTGTATTACCGTCCGTTGTAACCGTATTAGAAACAAGGATATTATTTTAAAACATTATTTACAAACGTTTTCTGACAATAATAAAATATCATGTTCATATAAATTAAATATTTTAATGAATTTTAAGTCTACTGTGGGACTAAGTTGAAAGTTTAAGTCAACACCTATTGTCATAATTTTGACTAAACCGATGACTGTTTTTCAGGTAATTGCAACTACTAATTGCTGTGTCCCGTCATTTGTCATTACCTAACGCGTTACGTTTGTCAGCTAAAGACAATAGACATTTAATTACTTTTCACACACACGCTGCAGTGTAAGGTTCAAAAGGTGATTTAGTCTTCTTTATGTTTACAGTCAGTATGATGACATGTAAAAGTAAATCCTAGTTGAAAGTAAACAGCCTAGAGGCATCCTTACCTACCAAAATTTTATTATTTTATTTAGTTTGGGTTTTGGGTGTGAAATGCCTAAATTCTCTTTATCTATGGGGCCTGTGCCTCGATAGGTGGTTTATGCAAGAGGTAATAATAAATAACAAAATATAAATAAAAATCATATTTATTTCTCTCACATACAAAATTATTACTGTGTCTTATGTTATGGTAAATGAGCACATAAATTGTAGCACCTTATGTGAGTGAGAGGTGCTATGTTGTTAGTTATCTTCCTTTTAGATAATGGTTTTACTACTTATCGAGTACCTGTAGACTAATAACAATTCATAACATATTTACGATAACTCTTACTATATGATGGATATCGAAATCTAAAAAAATATAATTACCGAACCACCCGTAAGGATTTGTCCAATATTCAGTAGGCCTACTACGAAAATGGTTCGTTCGTACGTTTAAACATTACAATTACAAGACTTCCTCTTAATGCGTTCGAACAAGTGATTAAGGTATTTTTCTTAAATCATGATGTAAACGAATTTATGAAATGTTCATTTTCTGACTTACAAACAAAATTTAATTTCTATTGACATGTTTATTTTATTTAAGTTTAAATTATTTTATTTTTATATTTAATTATTTTTCAGTTATAAACTAGGTGATCGTAAATTATTTGACAATGTAATTATGGAAATTGTAAATTTTGACGTACCAATGTTATGCAATGTAACGAAATGGTTAATAAAAAATTTGAATTTGAATTTGAAAAAACATAATACATTAAAATAACTACAAACTTCTGTCATAACTTTGACAATATATACAAAAATCCGTTTATTGACTGTTTTATTCAGCTATCAGTTAGCTATTTAGACAGTTCTTTATTTAGTTGCAATATTACTCAACTTCATTCATGGACATTAACATGAATAAAACATGAAACTATTAGAGTGCTTTGGGATTTATCTGTTAAAAACCAGCTAGAGACTAGACTAGAGACAACGGGCAAGAGGCTCAAAGGCGCAAAGCTTGCCTAGGAAACGGAACGAAGCCGCAATCAGTCTGTATTAGTCTAAACTACCTGTATTTAACCGACTTTAAAAAATGAGGATTCAATTCGTCAGTCTTTTTTTTGCAAAATATAATAGATCTCACCTCACACTATAATAGATCATTTCACCACCAAACGAGGAGAGCCTAGACGAAATTCCAAAGACTCGCACAAAGCACTTTGCTTCAACTTGCTGAGCCAACCGCTAAGAAACTATGTCTGAGCTACTGTCTTCTGATAAATAAAACCTGGGAGTTTAAAATTAATTCAGTTTAGCTAGCTAGCTCCTTTCAATATTTCAATACATATTTTAATATTCTTTATTGCTTTCCCAAAATGTCTTGATAAGAGTCCTTTTACGCAGACCCACAATAGCAAACATCCTGTAGGCCAAACGAAAGAAGTCGCCAGCACAGCGAGTAGTAAATATTTAGGTACGTATTTCAGTGTGAAATTGCGATTTCAGTTTTAGGATGCACTACCTATAATAAGATTTTACATGCATACGGTAGCGGGTGGAATAATAAACGTGTAGTATTCTCGGAAACAACGGGCCATTTGCATGAAACTCGCCGTGAGTAAATTGAATCCGATCGTAAATATATCTGCAGATTATTGACAAGCCGATACCTGTCTTTAGTGTTTCATTTCGATATTTCTTAGCTCAGATTTTTAATCATCTTTATTGGATATTTATTAACATTAGACTTGATCCTTATTCAATTCTAAACAGTAAGTTCTTGAGCCATGATATCATAAACTTCGAAACTGTTTTTGAAATTTTTCTCAAGCACATTATATGAACTATCTAACATATCCTAACATATCAGTTATCTTAACCGTACGATTAGTATTATTAAAAATGATTAAAAAATAAATAAAAAAAGCTCGATGCTTATTTTATCTTGTGTCGAAGATTAGTTTTGATTATAATCTCAATCTTTGTGCGTTTGTCTCGTTCATAGCCGGGGTACGCTGGTCTTCCTAGATGCGGTAAGAAGTCTAGTTATTACACTAGGAGCGATGACAATCAGACGTCTGCCCTTAGACACTGTAACAACCAGACCATTTTGGGCCATGGCACAAATGTGCAGAATGTGAATGTGCAGGTTTCCCTCACCGCCGAGTAAGTAGTATAAATCCGTACAGTAAAGTAACTATGTGTTGGGATTCAAATTCACTACGACTCCGACTACTGAGTTAGCAGTGCTTAATATTAAGGCCCGTGTAGTCGCCAAATGTAAACTAGCGTGTGGTTTCAAAAGCCTACTACTTAAGCCCAATTTGTCAGAAAAATATTTTTAAAATATGCTAAGATTTGTCAAAATCTACACAACATCCTGAGCATAGCATTTGTTTCTAGTACTTATACTTCAGGAGAAAAAAAAAGTTGAAATCATTCAAAAAACAAGTAAAAAAGATGCTAATTCACCTTCTATTTTTAAACCGCTTGACTGATTTAATTCGTTTATACGTCGATTGATAGACCAACATTATAGCTACAAACTGAGCATAGGATTTTTCATTCGAACAATGGCGTCTATGCGAAAAGTATTATTTTCCTCAATTTTTGCAACCTAAAGACGCAGCGACTGTCGTAACAGCCACGGTTCATTGCGCGCTGTTATGAACCGTATTTTAGTGAGTTTTCGTTCTGCATTTAACATTAACATTCGTCAAGTCGCTGGTTAACCTTAATTCGGTTACTCTATTAAAAATATTTGGCACGTCCCGCTAATTTACAAACAACAAAACGAGGCCTCAAGGACTCCTAACGTTTAAGATAAAATTTGAGAATCTCTGTGGGCAGTATCGTTGTTTATACTTGACTGATAATACCGCGTTTAAGGTCAGCTGATATCTCTGTGTGTCAGCGTGCGCCGTACGCGCAGCGCGGGCGGAACGGAACAAGACCACGATAGATATAAGTTCAGCAGGCACATTAAGAAACGATACGCAATGGACATTTTATTTTTAATGCGTCCGTTTATGTTTGCAAGAAAAATAAAAGTTCATGTTCATCAACATTTAATTTACATTATTTACACAAACCTCGTGGACCTTACTCTCTATTAATGAAACCCGTGAAGGAAAAGTAGTATCGAAGAAAAGCTAATAAAGACAGACAGGAGTCAGGATGAACAACAGACAAACGCAGCAATGGGTTTTTAATGTATAATTATATTGCGAAGGTCCGAAAGTGATCACGTTTGGGTAGATCGATCATACAACAGGCCACACGCAGACAGACGCATAAATCTAAAGATTTCCGACGATCACGCCGCGCCGTGCTTTGGTAATAACACGTTGCACATTACTGCGCTTACTACATTTGTTTTTATTGTGATAAAACTGTGGGTAATGGGGAAGAGGAAGCCGCTATCAAGGCGAGCCTCACTGATTTATCATATAAATACATTGGCGGGCTCTTGTATGTTTTGTGATGTAAACAAGCTTAGACATACTGTGTTGAGGTAATAACGAGGTCCGTCATTTGTGAACATGTTACTCTTTCTTAAATGAGGGTCAGAAATCATTTTGTCTTTTCTCAAATTATATCCTATCAAGAACTTAACTGACAATGAACGTTTGGATTATGATTTTAATAGTGTATCTACACTGTTACTTGTTGTGGCTAGCAAAATAGTAGCTAGTTCTACCCTAAGCTAAGAAACAAATATTTAAAAAAAGTTATGTTTAATGTCATTGTTATCTAGAGACACAGATATGTCAATCACACGCATTATAACACTAAAACCCAAATATAATAGGGTCAATTTGCGCTCGAATAGATTGTATTGGCTTAAATTACCGTAATTTTGCATTAATTCCGTAGTAATTACTCGAAACGTCGGCCAATATCAATCGCGCTAGTAAACACCGTAATTTATGACATACAAAACGCCCACTTAATAGTGATACCAATGAAGCAAGTAAATTCCATAATTGGGAGGCAGGGGTGCCACAAACGATAACGTGCCACCATTGAGAACAAGTCAGTGACCACAAAATATTACAAAACGCAAATGATGTTACCCTGAAAAATATGAAATGGAAACGTTTCTTGTGGATTCCTGCTTCCGTAAAATCAAACTGCAATAAGATAAGTAATATATGTACTTTACTAGGTAGGTACTTGAGATTACAGTTAATAATAAATATTGTTGAATAAAACGTTATTTATATATATATAATAAACTCATTCAAATTCGCATATGACCAGGTGAAACTTGGCAGTAGATATCGGTAATTTCTCATACACCGTTACATTGAACTTCTTAACAGCAAATCTTAAAGAGGGCCTTAAAAGCTTTAATGATATTGACGCCATAGCTATACATAGATTCCCGTCACTGCAACAAGGCAAAGCTTTCGAGTTGAAAACCCTATTGGGAGGATACACCAACTGTAATACAAACGAATTATGGTATTGTGCCGGTTAATAGGTTTAAGTGTAGGTTGTATGAGTAAGTTAGCTCGAACTGTCTTTGGTCAACTCAACGGTATGCAATTTACTTTACTACATGTGGATAACAATTGTCACTAAATACAAATATTGTGTTCACAAGACAGTCGGCGTCTTTTACAATAAAATTAAATACTCGTATTATTTTAATTACCCACTAGTATATATTTTTTCCAGTCACACTAATTAGCTAGCCCCAAACTAAGCAAAACTTGGCGACTAGGTAACGGATAAACATACATAAATACGTTTATAAACATCCATGACTTAGGTACAAATTATAGTGCTCATCACACAAACATTTGCCCCTTGCGGGATTCGAACCCGTAACCACAGAATACCTAATAGTACTACCGTACAGAAGACTCACTTCCTAACAAAAGTCAGGTTTAGGTATAAAAATATACCTAGACTCGGCAGAGTCTAGAGACTACCCGCCTGCAAGCAAAATTGAAACTTAAAACCGCGCGCGAACCACGAATTTTCTTTTCGCGCCCCAGTTTTATGACCGAGCTGTGAACGACGGCACGGGGTTGTCACTTGATAAGTTTTTGTACCTAGTTGATTTATTAGTTTTACGATTAAAATAAGTAGATTAAACATTACAAACGTTGAGTCTGTAAACATATAAATTCCATCTGAATGTCGTGTGTTCGATTCCTACGGGTGTAGGTATTCCTTTTTAAACATTATCCTATCCTATTCTTAATATGGTTTCTGGGCTAATATAACTAATTAAGGATTTTTATTTTAACCATTACTACTTATTATGGACATGGAATTAAATAAGAATAAATATTTCAATATCGTGTGAAAAATGAAAATGTTAGCTCTGATTCACTATTCGTTTTATTCAGACAACCGGTAAACCAACAACATCTTTTATACGTATTATTATATTGACGTTTAGGCTAAGTAGAAGACATTGCGGGTCAATTTGCAAAAGCAAAAAAAATATTATCAAGTATGCGCTCGCGCGACGTGACCGCGACTGTCGTGCGAGCCGAGCGACACCCTACTGGCATACGCCGCTTCGGGCGGCGCGCTGGCCAAATATACCTAAACTGCGGAGTGACACCCCCCTGCCGCAGCCGCTGGCTTTGTAGTCCGGAGCGCGAACCACTGCACCAGACTATTTATAACACATAAAACAAGTCGAATTGAAGATGATTTTTTACTTATCTAACAATAAAAAAACCGGCTAAATGCGAGTCGGACTCGCGCACCGAGGGTTCCGTACAAACCTGTAGGTATATAAGTAAAAGTTTACCGAAGCTTAAAGGTATTATTATAGACCTGAGTATTTGATATGAATTTCAATTTACGAGTAATACCTCTACGCGTTCATGAGGAAAAGGGTAGTAGGTTTAAAATAATTTAAAATATTTTTATATTATATGATGTAACAGAAAATTTACGGTTTTCGTAATTTTTCCTTTATCTGTGCTATAAGACGTTGCTTCGTACCAATTTTTTTAGATTTTGAGTTCACGGGAAGTACCCTAGAGGTTTTGATTCCCTTGCAAGTGTCGAAAATTTGCGGAAATTTGCGGCATAAACGGCTGTATCTTTTGATTGCGTTGGCTTAGAAGTTTGATTTTTTCACAGCTCTAAGGGACAGTAGACCTAAGTATTTGATACAAATTCCAGCTTGATACCTCCACGCGTTCCTGAGAAAAAGGGTCTTGACAGAAAGACAGACGGACGGACGGACGGACAACAAAGTGATCCTATAAGGGTTCCGTTTTTTCCTTTCGAGGTACGGAACCCCAAAAAGCAAGGTCTAATAAAAAAATATATCTACTTTATTTACCAAAAAGCTGTGGCTTGAAATTACATAATTATTCTTCATTACTAATTCTTGTTTTCTTAAATGCTCGTAACTTTGCGAGTCGTAAGCTTAGACGAGGTGTTAATTGAAAAAGAAACAAGTTCCGTAATTACCTTCAGAACAACCTAAAGCAAGCAAACTTGAAAGCATCGGACAAATATGCGGCCCATATCTTTTGTACAGTTAGCCACTTGGTCCTTATTACAATAGCCATAAGGAAATCAATAACTGTCAGTTTGATGTTCACTGTACAAATGGTTTAACGCGCGGACGCATAACGGTGCGACCACCGTTATCTGCGAAATCGTTCGTCGCTTCGCCAACAGGAGTGAGCTTTAATACCAACATACTGACGTAACGATTCCAACGATAAAGCTCAACGATGTATGTTCAATGTTCCAAACATAGCGGCGCGTACTTCAACATATTGTAAAGAGCTTTTGAGTTAAGCTTACCCAAAATCTTGAATTACTTATAAGTTTCTGAATGAACGCAAAAGCTCAATGACGTTAACAAAAATCTTGTTTGAAAGTAAACGGTCGGTAGTAGCAGAGCTTGTATAAAAAAATATACTGTATGTCGAATGATGTCAGACGAAAACTTTATGTGTTGTATATTGATATAAGGTCTTATTTCATTAATTAATATCCTTTTAGGGTGTGATTCTACTGCTAAAATTTAGAAATTTTCTCTATAGGATTAACACCAAGAAGTTATTAAAAGCGAAATATAATCCAATAATAAATTTACAATCCGTTCGTGTAAAATTGACCTTTTATGAGACTTTGGTGTTGGTCCTATTATTAAAAGTTGTTTTATTTGAGTAAAAGATTCGCCCCCTAAAAGGAAGTCAGTTAATAAAAAATAAATATAAAAAAACAAAGAGCTTTCTCTGGGGATATTGTGTAGAAGAGCTGCTGAGCTCAATTAAAGTTACAAATCTTTAATAAATGTATTACCAATGTAATCTTATTAAAACAAAGTTGGGTTAGTAGCACCAGTTATAATTCAAGAATGGCTAAACCGATTTTTATGATCTTTAATTTGTTGATGTGCCCCAAATAGCAGAATAAATATAAAAACATCGGAAAAATGCACGAAAAATAAATACAAAAGAAGAGGCGGTACGGCTAGTTTAATATAACCCTTAACCCCTTTACTTACTGAGGAAATTTTCGTATTTTAACAATATTGGACGCTAGAAATAACTGATGTTCCTGATACTGTTAGTTACGCATACATATCTCCATCGTAATAATTACCGGCTATGCATCTATTAATGGATTGGGATTAGGTACTCGCCGCGGAGTGGATTGAAATGCCACATCGAGCTCGCTTCGCGCCGAAGACAATTACCGACGATGTTAATTGCGATTACACAATACTATCTCGTTCTTGATCCGTTTATTAAAATTAACAATTCTGGTTATTATTAATTCACTTTGTGCTTTAGTATTTAAGTAACCCATGTTTCGTACTTGCTATTTCGTTTAATTGGAAAAAAAATGTTTTAAAATAAACATAACATATATAAGTATAGCTCTGGCAGCCGTAGCACATAAAAAACACAGAGGCTTGATTTATAGTTCCCACTTATTAACCTTAATAAATACTAATCTTAACTTGTCGTTATAACCAAAAACACGTAAGTATATTGTTCAGAGACCTTTATTAATTTTTTTATTGTTTGATGTTACAGCTCTAGTAATACACACTGTAAAAATGACAACCACATACATCACCTATTATGGTTCAAAACGTACAGACGGTGGGACAGACAGTCATATGGACGTACAGATAGCTACTAGCAGGGCCAATAGGTTTATTGCCTACCATTGGGTACAGAACCCTTAAACTGAGCCAAAAATTACAATAAAATCTAAAAATGTTAATTGATTTACATTTTGAGGTAACCCAAAAAACCGGACAAGTGCGAGTTGGATTCGCCCATCGAGGTTTACGTACTTTGTAGGTACATATTATGAATAGTTCAGGAATCGAGTCTCGCAGTTGAATTACAAATGTATAGTTTTCAGATTTTTTCCTGTACTTGTAGTATAAGACGATATTACTTGCCGAATGTATAGTTCTAGGTCATCGGAAAGCACCCTATTAATTTTGATTCCAATGAGTGTCGAAATATACGTTTTTTGCGGCATAAACGTCTGTATCTTTTTTACGTTAGCTTAGAAGTTTGATTTTTCACAGCTTCAAGGGAGTTTATTATTATTTTGTTTCACCTCGATACTTGCACGCGTTCTCGAGATAAAGGGCCTTGCCAGACATACGGATAAACAGACAGATGGACAACAAAGTGATCCTATAAGGGTTCCGTTTTTTCCTTTTAGGGTACGGAACCCTAAAAATCATAGAAGTCATAATATTTCATAATATTAGGATTAATCTTCTAGCATCAATAGCTATTGAAGTTTTCTCTCTAAACATCATCAGTGATTGCAACCCATCAATGCGGCGGATTGATACGTCTGGCTCGCGCAGGACAAAGAGGGATGCGTTTTTACTCCTCATTGTGGCACAAAGAGCCCAACAATCCCAACAATCGAGCATTCACTCCGAGAGGTAGGGCTGTGCTCACTGCGTTATTATAAGCTCAAAATTATCACACACAGCTTAACACGTAGGTAAAATGTTATTTCGTTTTTGTGATCCTGTGGGATATTTATTCATTCCTTTTTAGTTTAATTTTAAAGTCAACGCAGACGACGCGAGCAGAAGCTAATAATGAGACAGTCGAATCAATACACTAGCGAGAACGTTTAATGAACAAGCGATTCTAATTTTGTTTGTGGAAATAACGTTTGTTTGTTTGTCAGGTATAAATAAACAAGGTAAAATGTTAATTTCCATCATCATCACCATAATAAGCCCAAATGCTTTTCCCAAAGCACGCCACTAAGCCCGATCCTTTATTGTTTTCGTAGTTGTAAGCTACTTTGCATAGTTGCATTATATGATTTAATCATCGCTGCTCAAGCTTTGCTGAAATTAATCTGGAAATCATGCTATGGCAGCAAATTAACTATACCTGGGATGTCATAATAATTAACATACCTACGATTTGAAATATTACTGAAAATCCGTTACTACACTATTTGAAAACATTGACTATGAACTGTATATGGTGAAATGGGAACTACATAATTGACAATAATTGTAGTCATTGATTTTGTAACAGAGCTAAAATAGCTGATCAGGGTTAGTAGGGCTACATTACACCCTTTGGAACTAAGTATACATTCTTGAAACACTTTTAAGCTTTTAAGTGCCTAGGTATTTCTAAGTATAAAGGGTAAATCTACACTAACAAGTGATATCTATTTGGTGTTGTGGCAATATGCCTGTCACTGAGTAAGCGAAGCTTGCCTGTCAGGTGAGATGAGTCAAAAGTATACTGCACGTAAAATTTAAAAAAGGTTTACAAAATCGCCAGCCCTGCGCATCGTCAACATTTTCTATAGGGCCGGAACGTCACGGCGATGCCGTCATAAAGCCCGGCGGATATCCGAACGCGCTCAAAGCCGACCATCCACCACTCCAGGGGTACCACATAAGCGTTATGATAATGTGCTCCGAAGGATATCTTTGATTTGCATTTGGTGTTCTAATATAGATTGTGTATTCATTAAATAACCCAGTGAAACTCAAGTGTTATGCAGATGCAGAAGGGGGTCACTTTGACTCTAACAAAAATTGCACTTTGAAGCTTTATTTATATACGCAAGCGGATCTCTAAATAGAAAAATGTTGGTTACTTATTTTTAAACAACTTATCCGATGACACTATGCCATAGATGAGAAAAAAAACTCATTTGCACTGTATGGTAACCTTAATTTTTTTTATTCAAAAGTTATTCTACTGATTTGTCGGTGTGATTAATATGAATATCTAATACTTAGTCTCTGAGCTTAGCTGCAGACAGATAGACAGACGGTTCCGTCTGTCTATTGGATCCCTAATAAAAATCGATTGCCGTGTATTAGTCTTGCAAAAACTAGAGAATGGCTCAACCGATATGGCTGATTTTTTTTTCGTTGTGTTCGTAATTGTCAGCACAGGAATAGAAAAATTTGAAAAAGTTTTCCGGAAAACTTCAAATTCCGATTCGAATTTCCTTCTTTCTATAGGAGTTTTGATACTCGGGCGCAATTGTTGTTTGACAGCTGATTATTAAGTTTTTTACGTCCATTACTCATAATATCCAGGAATAACATTACTAACCGACATGCATCTATGGTTACGTATCTGTAAATCATCAATCAGGGACCACTAAGAATCAGTAACTAAATCGATCTACGTACAAAACAAACTTTTTTTTTCATTTTTAATTCGTCCATATTACATTTGAAAAATAGAATACGTAGAAAATTTACGATTACTCGATTAAATTGCACCGTATGTACACTGCATAAGGTTCTTGTTGGAGCAGCGTCGGCGTATGCCTGTGATCTCTGATAAATGACGGCGCATCACGCGTTTTCTTTTTTTTCGGAAATTTTTAAGTATATTTTACTCCAGAAATACGACGACTGAAATTAATTACGATAAAATAGTATTTGTATATTGTTCTAAAGACCTTATTTTTTAAATTTGGCACTACCTCGAAATGTAACCCTGTATAGACAACCCGTAACTGATAATGAATTGTGCCCTAATAATAATATTTTTGGAGCACTATCGGTGGATAATAGCACTTAGGATTAAAAAATTATCAGTCAAGGAAGTGTATAAATACTACAATTTAACAATCAACAGAATGTTGACTCACATACTACTTACAGTCTGTGTAAACTACATATTTATTTAATATTAGCTATATATATCCCAGATATCAGTATTATAAGTACATAATTCTTGTTGCATTTGTATTATAAAATCGCCTCAACAGTAGTCCTTTTTTTAATGATAAAAAGTGGGCAAGGGCCTTAAAAGATTAAGTGCGCATCTAGTAGTAATGCGTATCTATGTTTTTTGCCATCTTGTCAAACTCTCATTCAGCCAAGACATGCCAGTGTCACAGAATTGTTAAAGATAAAAAGCTCGTATCTAGGTTACTTTCGAGCCTTTTGCGATCATGTTTTGATGCAAAATGTGTTTACGGGACGTGTGAGGTGGTATATATACAAACTTACAAACTTATCATCTAATGCCGATGGATAATAGGTACTTTTTTTTCAATTTTGACTGCAGAAGCCACGGGCTAATGATGTACGAATGATCCTTATTTTATTTGCGCAAAAACCAGTTAAGGTATTAGCGGCACGGGAGTCAAAGTGAATGAAAATACACAAAAAAAACTAATTATGAAATTTGGTGGAAGACAGTTGAAAATCAAACGGGTATTATACAATGTGCAAAAGCCGTGTGAAGATTAAATATCTTGTTATATTAACAAGTTATACAAAGTTTTCAAAGACACCGGAATCTTAATTAGTTAACTAATATCAATCAGTATCATGCTATGTAACTTGTAACCTGTATGGACTTTTACTGTCTGAAAATAAACAATAAAAATAAATAAAATAAGGTAGTTTAAAATGATGAATTACATGTTGAGGAATAAGGTCGTCTAATTGTGAAAACACCAAACCTTTTCAGGAAAAATTAAATGTTTTTGTTTGTGTTCATGACTTCCAAGGGCGTCCTTAGAAACTGTAAATGTTACCTTTTTACACCGCAGAGGTTTCAGGTCTGGCTTTTGTGTGACTTACCTAAAACAAAAAGTATTGTAATTAACACGTGAGCTGTGAACAATATAAAGAACTAAATAGCAGTTGCCTGCGACTTCGTGGTCTTCCATTTAATTCAGAAACCTTGACTGGCGTGTGCACAACAATTCACCAAACTTTTATCGCAATATGATGAATGGTTTAGGAACGCATGCAGGACACAGAAACAAATAATGTTTCATATCTATACAGATAAATCACGAGTGTTTTAAAATAAAAAAAGGTTTCTTTACAATATTTGATTACAGTGCACGTTGTAGGAGGCACCATTACCTTCCTCTTGACTTACGCAGGAAAGCAACGGACGGATCACTTATGAATATTGCTAATGGTCTTGTTGACAAATCTCAACTTTTAAATTATATTTTCTTGTGTGTTTCAATAAAACCTAATAGATGGGCATTGCTTGGATGTTTCAACGTTCCAAACAAACCAACGAAAGAACTCTTTCTTCTGCAAGGTGGGTTAACAATGTAATGAAATAGTTAACGATTACACAGATTTGTTTTATAACCTCCCTGTGGTAAAGACTTTTATTGAGTGATAGCTTCATGAAATGTGTCCTAGCTCGTATTAGTCCACCCAACATAAAATATTCTACCTCATCGTATTGTTGTGTGTTGTTATTTGCAATATGTGTTTTAATTATTTTGCCCCTTGCTCAACTTTATATATTTATAGCTGAAAACTTTAGGCTTAATTTCATATTCACCGCTTTAAACCAATGTTGTTACATTTAAGCTGTTTGTTTTCCTTGAAAAATATAAATATATAGAAAGACTTACACTTCTGTTTTGAATAATTTAATTTGTTGTAAAAGCACGTTTACTTTTATCGAATTTTAATGTATTTGTATCCTCCTCCGTGGTCAGTACGTGACCCGCGTCCATTTAGTCACTTCAGTGATGAGTCTTTAACCACCGAGATCCTGTTCCTGTCTGAGCGCCCCGTGGACTAGCGTTTTCAGGGTTTTTAGGAGTAAGACCGTCCACCATATTGGTCTTTGGCCGCTTGATTTAAGCCTATTTTCTCTGATGAAAGGATTACCTAGCTTGCCTAATCAAGGTTTTCAGGCAGTTTTCATGCAAGGTGCCATAAGTATCGTAGATAGTGGATCAGATCATATCTGATTAAATACCCATTGAGAAAGAAGGTATTTTTGAATTTGAATCTAAATATTAATATAGTTAATAGTTCCGACCGACAATTACACATTATCTAGTCCTAAACTAAGCTTGTACTATAGCACAACAAACATACTTAAATACGTTTATAAAACATTCATGACTTTCGTTCGTTTGAACCCGCAACGGCCTAGATTTATAGCCGGAACGCGCACCACTAGTCCTGACGGTCGTCAACTAAGCACATATTATGTACTGCTTTTGCTTTTATCATCGTTATAAACGTAAGTATTGATCAAAACCAAACAAAGATACTACTTACTATTAAGGTGAATGGAAGTACTAACGACATAATATCAAAGAGATTTGTTGATTCCACTCTACGAATAAGAAAACATTTTCATATTTTACTGATTTTTGTAGGTAACTACATTAACGTTTGACCTGTATTTTCCTGGAGAGCAGATGTTTTTGGCTATATTACTTTACTGGCTGCCTTCTAAAGTGAGTATCTACGCCAGAGGGCGCCGACCCTCTCGAATACCTAATCTAGTTCGTTGACCTAATACGGGTTCACGGAATTTAGAGATTATTGTTCCAAAGCTTCATGCGGTAACTACTTTATTAGTGTCTGATATTACGGAAGAAAGTCATTACATTTGACTGTATGAGTTGCGTTGTTATTATTGATGTAAACTGTATTTTTGAGACGTAAAAGGTTTATATCAATGTCCGTTTTTTAGTTAAAGGCTACGTTAGTAGTCAGAAACATATTGCTGTTTGAGACATGTATCGCCTAACCACGGTCTCTTAAAACAGCATTACTTCAACCTTGTTTTTTTTTTCAGTGTCTACTAACACGGAATTAAACACCTTTCTACAGCTGTCAGTTTGTATAACGTTGACAGAGTCAGAATAATAGTTATCCCTTATTACGCTGATCCGTTGGTGCGCATCTAGTCCTTAAACAACAGATACTAAAAAGCGCCAAAGTGTGAGTTCGGTTCTCGCTAAAAAATATAGGTATTGAGCAGTGGAACGGGACTCTTGGTTCACACTTGGAAGATTTCTGATGTGACAAACTAATTACATAACCCACGTACAAGAAATGAGTTTGTTAGAATCCTAGTGGATAAAGGTCGTCACATGTACTGTACCACGACTGTGTGGGCGACTATCCCACTCTCCTGGGTGAGTTCAGTTTGTGACGTGATTGTGTTTTTTTAAAATTTCAATTAGGATTAGGCGAAGACCTGAAGATTTGAAAATCTTCTCGTAAAGGCAAACGAAATATCATTGTCTGGCACTGCCACTCCGCCACTCGGACATTGTCTTCAGTCCTTGCGCAAGCAAAATCCCTAGTCAGTATACATATATTATAATATTTAATTGCACGAAATAATAAGCTATTTACATAATTAATTATACAATTGATTTTGATTTAAGACATAATTAATTTCTAATTGATTTTGAACACTACCTACTTAATAAACTTTATGTTGAAAATCGGTAAGTTGACATTACCTAAGTGGTACATTAACTAGGATGTTGACTGTACAATAAAATGTATGCCCGATTTCTAAAGATCATTGTTTCATAAGGAACGTTAAGAAAACCTTAACTGACGAATTTTACATTTGCAGTTAAATCTTCATATCTCGGTACATAAATGTTATTGCTACGTATTGCTTTTATGATTTAAAAATTAATTCAAAAATAGCTTTTCAGAACTTAACGTTCATTATTGCGCAGTTGATTATAATTACAAGTAAGAAATAATTTACGGCTGTCGTAATTTAAAATACAACACATTCGCATTCAATATAGTATCTGTCATAACACAGGCCGAAACACAGGTTTGCAGTTCTGCATGAATTTTGTTATATTGGACTGCGTAATATGAATTTATTTCGGCCAAATGCTTTTTGTGAAACTTAACTCACATAATGTTTGTATATTCTTTTTATTTAAAATACACAATCAAGTCCTAATATTTTCTTATCACTCAGATTTTAAATGTTCATCTTGTAAAAAAATAAAATAACAAAAGGTGGACTTTATGCAATGAGGCATTCTCTGCTCTAAAAATTTCAATAGCAATGAATTTTAATAAAGAAAATACCGAAAGTCAACATCATTCTCATCATTTTAGGCATAGTACGTCCACTGTTAAACAAGGGGGAGGCCCAATGACATTCAGATTGGCCGGTTGTCATCTATCTTAAAAACTCATTGTTTTTCAGAACATTAAAATGAATTTTTATGTAATGTACTACATATTTATATACCTTTTCTGTTGTCCTAGAAGTTCTATTTTATCCTCTGCTTTCTTTAACAAACGTTAATTATTTAATTAAAAAGTTTAAATTTTAGAGAACTCGCCTCACGCACTATCGTGCGATTAGATGCAAGAACAGTAAAACTAAATGGCTATGCTAATTTCTTAATGATAATAACCGAGTGTTTATGAAGTCGTAGATGCAAATGACTTTATAAGTTTCAGTTGCAATTGCCTTCTGAGCTGCGAGTTAGGCGTGTAACACACGATGCAACTAAGTTTTTGAGTGTGCAAACTTAAAGTTTTGTAAGTAGGTACTTGTGTTACGATTATTTACAGATAATGCAATGACATAGGTCGCTATCCATTTATTAAGACCTTATTTACTCGTATGTACATTTTGGAAAAACAATAAAGATTATTAAAGACCCTCGTAGCCGAGAGGCGAGTACTCCGGACTTGGCATCGCCATCTCTGAGGTCATGTGGGTCTGGGTGTTGTGGTACCGTCGTTGTTTCTGATTTCTGTAACACAAGTGCTTCGGCTACTTGCTATAGGATCAGAACAATGTATGTGATGTTGTCCAATATTTATTTATTTAATATTTGTTAAATTGAATACATCGCTATTAAAATAAGTTTCCTGACTGTTATTAATGAAACCCATCTACAGAACACCTGCCAGGTTGATGAGTTTATTTACTTTTAATTGCATTATATTTTATTTATACGCTCGTATGTATTATATAGATAATAATAAAATAATTTGAAACCATCGAGCTGTACGTACCACTCTCGTAGTCGTATAGTAATCGTATTTACTTACTATTCGACAACGAATACGATATTGAATTAGTAGCATGATCTGACGCTACAGCCAATACTCTCCAATAGCTACAAGTAATTTCGTGTTTGCTCCTTTGACTCGTTTTGACGAGTCCTACTTAAGATTAAAAAAAATATATTATAATAACGTCTGACAATTGTAAGATCTTATACTCAAGGCTTTATTTTGATAAATGTTAGGGTATAGCCGAAACAATAAGCATAATACCTACTGTCAGTACAGTCAGACATTCTTTTTGTAATCAATTAGGTATTTATTGAGCTAGAGATAGTGTAGATATGAACTTATAAGTATGGAAAATTATTCGGTGGCCTAATTTTACTGCACTTCAGTTTATTTTCAGTTATTTGAGCGACTGCGTCTTCACTTTTCTCGTGTGGTCTATGCCTTACGAGGCATTCTGTGCGCCTTGTTAAGGCAGTATCATAATATGGTAATCTCTCACGCGAATCTGCACTATTACAAAACGAATTGAGTGTGTGACAGTGCAGCCTTTTGTTTATCGCCATATTCATTACAGGGAAGTTGGTAATTTGATTTTATGATAAACACAAAAGCTATTTTAACCGTGTTTGTTTGTGGTAATTGATTTGACCCTTAATGAACATGAAACCCGATCTTTTGTTATTTTAGTTTTATATTGCTGTAATTTTAATTACATACTTACTAATTCAAGTATTTTATTTACGTACAACTCAATAGGAAACATTTAATAAAGTATTGAACTGTTGTTATAAAAAAAAAAATAAGGTTGAGAACTTGAGAGCGTATTTTCGTAAAGCACTTAAAGATAACTTAATACGTTTGATATCATTTACTTTAAAATTGTTAAATAATGTAGAAAAGAAAGTACATTTATTAAATTCCCTAAGGCCCTAATTGGTATTTTAAGTTTCAATATTCATAATGATACTGTCCGCTGCTGTATGACGTCTGAAATAATCTTACATGATGTAACTGACGTATTTGCACTCAGACGTAGGTACAAAGATTACCTATCGCATCATTTTCCAATAAACGTTTTCCCTCTTTTAAATTGACAATTATACAACACATTGCTGCGATAATTATAAATAATGTCGTTATTAAAATTATTTCGGATTTTTCGAGCACATAATTGTGTGAAATTTCACTTTCGTGTTCGAATGAATCGAACAAAAAATCTGGGGTTAATTCAATGGAGAAGACAAGCGAGGCGCCGCATTCAGAATTCACCTACAAAAATATTTATTGTGGAAAGTCCCGGGATGCCCTGGGAATTCCGCCCGCATTCTGGAAGCTACCTGCGCCTGTAGGGTTGCCAGAGACAATTGCCTGAGATTCGGGATCGAGTTGAGCATACAATATTGTGAACGGTACAACAGATTTTTTTGTCAGAGGTTTGTGAGGACTGGAAACAACCAAAAAAGGTTTGGCCGAGCGGCAGATGTTTGGTGATGATTGTTTTCTGATTGTATAAATATATTGTTTGTGAGAAGAGGATGTCAATTAGAAACGCAACAGATGACAAATCAAGCCGAGTTTGACTGTGTCTAATTTAAATTGTCTCTTAAGCAATTGAGTCTTATTTTAAAGTTTTTCTATGACAAACACAAGATTATATAACTTCTGGATTTGATAAAACATTTATTACCTTCATTAAAAGGGGTAATCAGTTTAAGTCTTAACATTAATATAAATAACTATAAGTTTTCTTAAAAATGACCATTATTAGGTAAACTTTTACTCTACACAGGCGGTCCCATAAGCTAGAGTTCAGACGTTTAGATTACAATAAGAACAATCAATGATATAGCCTGATTTCTAACTACAGAATAACTCGGAACACTCTGACGATAGTATGGGCCCGAGCGTTCCGAAATTTTATATCCGTGAGCGATAGTCTATGTATGCGTTGCTAGTGCATAAAGGTTATCTTCTGATACGTAACTATTATTTACTTATTTAAACATTATTGCACAAATTAAAATCGTACAAAAGGTTGACTTAATGCATGTGGCATTCTATAACTACACACAGTATCAATGACAATATAATATAAACTAATTAATATAATACATAGATAAAATAAATACATAAATATGATGACTATTACTGGAAAGTAGAGAAGCAAGGGTTCATGATGACGATTTAATTTTACCTAGAAAATGAGTTCGTGCAAGTATCTTAAAAGAGTATCTATTGGGAGCTGCTT
Organism: Anania hortulata; assembly: GCA_963576865.1. NCBI lineage: Eukaryota > Metazoa > Arthropoda > Insecta > Lepidoptera > Crambidae > Anania > Anania hortulata. Next base: position 10,577,671 of record OY756400.1, read on the forward strand.
ATTCTGTGTTCTAACCATGCGAACAGTCCCTTATTTAGAGACTGGGATTTATGTGGCTGTGCCTTAGTAATTATTTTGGATATTTTGAAGATACGAATAGTGTTTAAATTTCTAATCTGGCACCCCTGTATTTATCGGATCGAGCAAGGTTGAGCGACTAAACTATCGATAACACTTAGTCTCGTGTCTCGGTGCCGCAAAACTCGGATTCGTATTGTTTGGAGGTGCTATGAAATTGAGCTGCACTTCTGCTGTCTTGCGCCTTTTAGAAGCTAAAGAGTAACACACACTACAGCACAAAACACTTGATAAACTGATGATCTGAAGCTGGTCGACCACGTACTATGGGAAATCGCAATAGATAATCTAGATTCTAGAGTGTTAGATTAATTAATTACCATTTAGTTAGAAATCATTTATTTATTTACATATCTATTGCGATTTTATTCTCAATTCTTTAATAAAGTTTAAGCAGTCACGTCTTAAGACGTCTGACACACTAATGCTTCTCGAAAGTATTTTTTATTCCTTACAAGCCTTACACCTACTTAGGATCATGTCAACAGGAAAAGTCGTCGAGAAATGTGAGATCGCGATGCATGATGATTGATGATTAACAGTACAACAGGCTAGCATCATCTTCCTGTGGGAAGGATGACGAATATGATTGCACAATATTAGGCCATATAGGTATCTATGTATTATAAAAACCACCGAATGCATACCAGAACATGCTTAAAGATGGTTCCGTAATCTAAGTTAATAGGGCCGAAAAGTATGAACTACGTGTTACTACCTTAAAAAATATCTATTTGCGCCCGCTTGTCATGCGATTTTTACGAATATTTTCATAGTTTAGGAAAGTTTTTAAGTTAGTCGACTAAAACAAGTAAACCGAGGTAGAACCTGATTTTATTTGTTTTGTTTTAAAAATCTTTATATTCACCAATTAATTTGTACAATCAATTTGGGTCTTAATTAACCTGTACAAAAAAGTCAACTTTAAAATGTTCGGGATATCTTAAATGGCTTTTTATGGAATGTTGATTGATACCGTTGACAAGTAATTCTAGGACAATATTTCTGTAAAATATCATTTTATTGAAAACATACCTACCTACATTAATCATTTTAAATTATTTGTAGAATTCATTGAACATCATCATAATTCCAGCCATAGGACGTCTACTGCTGAACATAGGCACAGTTTATATATTCTATTTATTTACTGTGACATAGGCCTCCCCCATTGACTTCCAGATTGGCCGGTTGGAAGCGGCCTGCATCCAGCGTCTTCCTGCGACCTTCACCACGTCGTCTGTTCACCTTGTGGGTGGACGTCCTACGCTGCGCTTACCGGTACGTGGCCTCCATTCTAGAACCTTTCTGCCCCATCGGCCGTCAGCGTGCTATGTGCCCCGCTAACTGCCACTGCAGCTTGCTAATCCATTGGGCTATGTTAGCGACTTTTGTTCGTTTACGGATCTCCTCATTTCTGATGCGATCTCATAAGGAAACACCACGCATAGTCCTTTCCATAGCACGCTGTGCGACCTTGAGCTTTCCTATGAGGCCCATAGGCAGAGGCCACGTTTTAGTTCCATATGTCATCACTGGTAACACATACTGGTTGTAGACTTTCGTCTTGATTTTAATTATTTGTAGAATTCAGTAATTATTAAGTTCGTCAGTTGAAAATGGCAATGCGTGACGACACGGCTTGCCATACAAAATCTTTGGAAGTTTATTATGATATTCACATGAACGGAAAGATAACAGAATAAAATAGGTACCTAATTTAAAAAACCCACTTCACAGTAAGTGCCCTCAAATAAAAGTATTTTCTTTCATTACAATTTTGGCGTTATTTATACCTATATAAAATTATGCTGGACTGCGAGCAATAATTACGTCTGTGATATGTATATAGACGGACATACGGATTTTTTAATTACGAAATCCTATAATGCAGTTTGTGTGAGTCATTGCGAGAAAATACATCTCAACATATTGACCCAATTAAGAAAACTTTAACGCCTTCTTAAATGATTTTTAAGTACATCATTAGACATGTTGAGTAATATACACTTTTAGGGTTTGTTTCATCTTATAAAACTATAAATAGTTTTTTATTTTATTTGAATTTTTACCTTTATTCACACCAGCTGATCTCATTAATTCTAATAATAATATTCCACGAACACAATCACAGCATAGACACAACAACACTTAATCTTGCGTTAAACGTTGCAAAAAATTGCGTTGTTGCGATACAGTTTTTATAGTCAGTTACTAGTCATAAACTTACGCGGGAAAACACCGAAAAATACCCGAACACAAAAACCTGGAGCGCCTAATCGACTAAAAGAATTGTTAAGTTATTATTTTCACCAAAAGAATTTAAATATTAATATCTTGAACTATGACTCTTAAAAAAATATTCTCAAAAGAATTAGACCTTGAACCGTGGAGACAGCGCGTGGTCTATCCAACGAAGCCGGGACAACACTGCTTTAATCGTATTATAGTATACTCGCACCTAAACAGCGTGTAGTGATGTTAGTCATACCTTATATCTGTGTAATATGATGTGTGATTGTGTGAGTGATTGACAAATTCGCGGAAAGATAAGTTGAGCTGACCTTGGTATAAATACTGTAGGATCCTGTAGGCAAATAACATAGCATGTTAGGGCTTAGAGTTTCCGTTGCTGCAAAGTATCTAGTTTTGCCTTGTCACTATTTTAATCATAGTAATAAATTATCGAGCTAAACCCTAACTTTATGAGTCGTAAATATTGTATTTTCATTCGTAGAGTGGATACCTTATATACAAAAACCATCAATAGTTCAGTCGACTAGCCTTCGCGATAATCCTTTCCGTTTCCCTACAGAATAGAATATCAAAAAGCTGCAATGCACTCTCAATGTACTGTTTTCATTTTATTGTTTACTAGCTTTTGCCCACGACTTCGTCTGCGTTGACTTTACCCGGATAAAAAGTATCCTATGTGTACTTCCAGGCCATTGTCTAACTATAAGCCAAACTTCATTAAAATTTGTTCAGTCGTTTTTGTGTGAAAGAGAACTGAGAAAGAGTAGTAGGAGTAACAAAGATCCATACATCCATACATACGAACTTTCGCGTTTATAATATCAGTAAGGATACTTTTTGGACCATTTACTTTGCTCGGAGTCACATTTGGAACTTATCTATACGAAAAATTTCAAGCGCTAATCCTTTACTATCATTGTCATTTACTCTGCCACTAGGAATGTTTTATTTGACGAAAAAGGAGAATGAACGGCAGAAACTGTAGTGGTAGTAATATACATTAGTGGCTTAAAATATACACGAGAGAATAAAGTCAAATATCTTATTTAAGCTTTTCTCAATGAGAAAATATGACACGATTTTTACTTTGACTAATTCAAGAATAATTGTACCCTTTTCATCATTTATAGTATTATTATCCATAGGACATCTACTGCTGAACAGAGGTCTTTTCCAATGACTTCCAGATTGGCCGGTTGGAAGCTGCCTGCATCCAGTGCCTTCCTGCCTCCTTTACGGTAGCACAGATTAGCATAGTATTTTTTTATCTGATCGTAACTAAATACGTATTTTTATTCTTGTTTTTAAATAATTTAAAAAGTACTATTTGCCAGAAGGCGGCTCCTCAGGACGGTGCACTTACCGCGATCCGCTCGAGTAGAACACTTTGCCATTGTCTTTTTACATCGACTGTGCGACTCGTTTGTCTCACGTAGTACAGGGTGCAGGAACAATTTACAATTTTGAACCGGCCGGTGAGCCGGTTGTTCCAAACCGGTGCAATATTTATCGGCAGCCCCAATGGGCTCTCTATAAAAGATGATAGCGATTCAAAACGGAGACTCAGTTGGCATACCGAAATACTACAGCTTTGAAACGGTTTCATAGAATCATTTTTGGAGGTTTTGCAGGTCATTGAAAAATAAACCTCTTTTAATTTGAGTCAGTAATCTGACATTTTGAGCTGGCCCTTTCTACGATTTCACTTGGTCAAAATAGCAATTGGATTATTCCTATTGGTAGTTAGATTATACCATATTAGATAATAAAAATAAGAAAATAATTTTATTATTTGGCACCAAACTGGTAAGGGTCCCCTGGTGGTCCAATGGTATGGAGTTTACTAACTCGAATTAAAATTTGAGCTTTAGTTTCCGCTTCATTTTTAGATGAGTTTTTCGAAATCAGAGAAATGGTTTGGGACTGGAAGTACAGGCAGTTGCTTGTACCAAACTAAGGATTAGATATTCCGATGAGCGCCGATGAGGAAATGATATAGTAGTAGATACATCTCTCTGGGCTGCATCATTGAAGACAAAATACCTAGATAGCTGCAAGATTAAGTGAATCTTATATCAATAAGTAAATCTATATAAAATATCTATAAGTTTGGAGGCGGTGCCAGCCGATGAGAGATTCAATGTTTTCGTTTGCACCGACTCCAAAAGTAACTGTTTAGGTACCTTACGTGTTAAGATTATTTTTAGCTTTTTTTTTTAATTAAAATTTACCTATTTCATCTATTTTTACTGATAAATCAAAACAGATATTTAGAGTGCAAATTTAAAAAAAAAAAAATCTGCTGAACACCGATTTAATTTCCTATTATTCCACTATTAGGGGTGAAATTTTTTCCGAATTTTTTTATTACAGTATCCTTGAAGTATAATCTATTTAATAAAAAAAGAATAATCTAAATCGGTTCACATTTGTCAAAGATATTAGGTAACATAGATACAAACATTAGTTGGCGTGGTATGGAGTTCATGCAATGTTTGATGATTGTCTTATAGATCCCATGATCAGAATTTGATCAAATTTATATGGAACCATTTTGAAAGTATTACCTTTCGAACAAAAAAAGAATGATCAAAATCGGTCAACGTAGTAACGAATGACCGCTGAACATACATTAAAAAAAAGATTCCGACGAATTGAGAACCTTCTCTTTTTTTGAAGTCGGTTAAAAAGCATTGACTTCCATATATGAGGACATGATTATTTCCGGTTACAAAATGATTCATTCTAATACAGAAACGTGAATGAGAAATTGCGTTTATCATATTTTATGTAGGAATGTTTTGCTTAATAAGGCAAATAATGCAACATCTTACAACCCTTGATAGCAGCCAACAAATAAAAATGTTGATTACCGAAGCGTTTATTCAATTCGGAATAGTAACGCTCGACTAAGGATTCAAGTGAAAATCGAGGTTATTGTAGTGCCCAAGACACTTCCTTCTATTTTTACTTGCACTGTCAATGGCCCGGCGAATCACGGGCTTGTTGTTTGGAAGCGGAACAATGCTTTGATAAAAATTGTAGAGGTTTTTTACTAAAGAATGAATTCACAATGGTTTGATGACAGCGTAAAAAAGATTAGTGATCTTCACTTAGAATCTTTTTAAATTAATTTATATAAATAAGAGTTCTAGTAAAATAGCAAATAAAATAAAGGTTTACTACTTTCTGATATATGTCCTTTTATCCTAACGGTCGACTGGTAGAGAACGCCTTATAGCATTAAGTTCATCTTTTGTATATTTCTTTTGGTTCTTCCTTGTTTTTCCAAAAAACGTTTGATATAATATTACTAAGACTAACAACTATTAATATAATATTCATTTGACCTAATTTTGGTTGAATATTTATTTAATATACACGATTACGCTAACATTCAAGTGGCATAATCATCATTTGACCTCATAGTCATTTGATGAATTTTTTGTTTTGTCTAATCGTAATTCATGTAATCATTATTTAACAAACTTTTAACTCATATAATTGTCAGTTCAACTTAATCCTTCATCCTTACCCATAGAATGTATCCTTAGTTTTTAAGCGCTCGGCGGCCGCCGCCGCGGCACGCTCTATCACTACGCTCGCTGCGCTCGCTCCGTTCGCTCGCTTCCTTCCACGCTGTGTATTGTCACTGTTCTAACCTAACTTAACCAATTTATATACAGTGTGAGTCTTCATTAAGAAGACCATAGTCATTGTCATTTGATAGTAGGTTTTACCTAACTTAAATATTTTGGTAAAATAAAAGTTAGATTAAACGCTCATTAGGCCAAACTATTAGTAGGTCAAACGTTTTTTGTTTAATAAACTTTGTCCTATGATATTAGGCAAAGAAAAAATTCGATCAAAAGAAATTATTTTAAATGAACATTTATATCTAACAATGTTAGAATAAATAATTATTAGGCAAAACGTATAATTATAGCAAATGAAAATCGATGATATGAATGTTTGTAAAGTGATACTATATCAAACGTTTTTCGGCAAAACAAGGGAGAACAATTTTTTTAAATCTATGCAATAAAGTTTAAATAAATAAACCACTTAATTTATTGACTTAATACTATTCTAGTAGTAAATGTTAAATAGAAGTTTCGTAGAGCAGTCAAACAAATAAACAACGGTCTAACCAAAGGCAAAGTGTAGTCTGTGAATACTACAGCGGTTGCTCTTTCTAATAAAAATACAGTGTGCCTTTTATTCCAAAGGATCGCACATAGCTTACAATAATATACCAGCTAAGGTTTCAATTGGAAATCGGGGTCATTCAAGCTGCAATTTTCACTTGAAAACGTGAATAGCCGGCCGGTTACTGTCCGGTCGAGTCGCAGTGGCCGTACCCGCAAACGGTCCGGACTCTGATAAAAATTGCAGTGGTTTTAAATCACAGGCCCGGCCCCAGGGCCAGTTTACGAGTGTTCGCTATTGTTTAGTTCCGTTTCGCTCGTTTATTTGTTAATCGCATTAACTAAGTGAGGTGCAGTTACTGAGGAATGATACTGCGGTCTATTTGGACCCTCGTCCTCAGTTTTTGTGTACCTTTTGCCGTGCGATGTCGTGCAGGGTGAAACAATACTCGTATGTTGGAATGTTTTACGGGTTGTTTTATAAGACAAATAATAATATGTATTTACAAAATGTATATAAAATACATAGTTTTAGGGTTATATTGAAGATGTTATTGCGGTATATATTTGTAGCAGGTTTCGAGTCATTAGAGTGAAAAGTAATGAGAAGGGGTAAATATTTCCGAGAAACAATCCTAAATGATAGTTACCCCTAAATGATACTTGGAAATTTTGCAAAATAACTTGTAGTTGTTGTGAGTATGCTTGTTTATATTTTAGGGAAACCCTAAAAATTACGACTCACAACAACAGTAACAACAACAAAAATCTAACCCATAAGAATTTTTGCCATACACGTGCAGAATAATTCAATCGTTGTCGTTAAAAACACCAATTAATTCGTAACCGTATTAAATTCCCACTTTACTGCCAAGTGTTGTTTGAACAGCCCTAAGTTAGTAAACTCGGCCGCGTTAAATAGATAACCGAACTGGGGATTTAACCCTAAAACGAAGCGGGCGGTGCCGCCGGTTGTTTCAAACCGAATCCCGGCGAGTGCACTGTTTACTTGTTCGAGTTTTAAGCTGTGAACATTTTATACTACTCTGGCGAATAGTCATTTTATAAAAATTCAGTATTTCAGTTGAGGCTTTATAGTCGCCGGTAAATGAATCGGTGTTTGAAGTACCTATGTAAAATGTTTATAGCATTTCATTATGAGGGCAATTGAAAAAATACTTTTAATAATATTTGGGAGATATTGGCAATATAGACAAGAACATCTAATATGTTAGCAATAGACTTGTTGCTGAAATTTAGCCCAAGAGTGCTCGTTTAAAAAATAATAAAGCTACTAATTGTGTATTCTCATATTTGATAAAATACGTCAAAATATAATGGGTGTAAGGGGCCAAACCAAGATCTTTTGGGCCCAAGCCAACCTCATCTGCCAGTCGGTGCACCTGCCAAACAACGGACGAGGCTCTGGCGCAGACTTTCCCTTCAGGGTTGGGGGGTCGGATGGCAGTCACTCCTGTAAAAGCCAACCCTGCCAGACAACATGGTGCGTCACAAAAAAGTTAATGTGACCGATAGGGCGCCGCCGCAAAACGGCGCGCAGGAGCATCGCTCGACTCCTGTTACAAGTGGGCTAGGGCTACCGTGCCACGGGCGGGCACGGCCAAAGACGCGAACCCCACAACGGAAACTCCGCTTCGCCACCTTAAATATTGGCACGCTAACCGGACGCGCGAAGGAGTTGGCCGACGTACTCTTCAGGCGGAGGGTGGACGTGGCGTTCCTGCAGGAGACTCGGTGGAAAGGCAGCAGATCCCGGTTACAAACTGATCTACACGGGTGCACCTGGTGGAGCGAATGGGGCGGCCGTGGTTATCTCCGAAGGATTGCAGAACGACATTCTGGAAGTGAAACGCTACAGCCATCGTCTGATGGTCGTGGGGGTGCTTGTTGAAGGGGTTGTCACCCACTTGATAAGTGCTTACGCGCCACAAGCCGGTTGTGGCGAGGTTGAGAGGATGGCGTTCTGGGATCTACTCGGTGCAGTGCTGAGCGGTATTCCGTTGTCGCAGGGGATTGTTGTGGGTGGCAACCTGAACGGTCATGTGGGTGAACGGTGTGAAGAGTTTGAGCGTGTTCATGGTGGTTTTGGGTATGGTGGTCGTAATGCAGAAGGAGGGCATATCCTCATGACGTATGCGGCTGCTGACCTTGCCATTGTGAACACGTATTTCAAAAAGAAAACCGAGCACCTTATCAGCTGCAGGAGCGGGAGGCACGCTACTCAGATCGACTTCCTACTCACTAGGAGACACCACATCAGTACACTCACAACTGCAAGGTCATACCCGGTGAGAGTCTCGCTGCACAACACCGTCTTCTTGTCATGGATTTCCGCGTAAAGCCCAAAATCCAGCGTATCGAACGCTGCCGACGCCAAATCAGATGGTGGAAGCTTGATGAAGACAAGTCCCAGAAGTTCGCCTTAACTATCGGCGTCAAGAGGGACGGTATTGATGGCGAACCAGTCCAAAAATACTGGGACAGGATTCAGGCAGCCGTCACTAGTGTAGCGAAGGCGGTGCTTGGCTTATCTCAGGGCGGTCGCAAATGTGACAAGGAGACTTGGTGGTGGAACGACTCAGTCTAGGGGGAGATTAGGGTGAAGAAAACCCTCTTTAAAAAGTGGCAAGCGTCCAGATCTCCTGAAGACTACGACGCGTACAAGGATGCAAACGCGTTGCTAAGAGAGCTGTAGCCAGAGCCATGCGAGACCACTTTCATACGCTCTATGACAAATTGGAATCGTCTGAGGGGCAGAAGCTAATTTATAAGTTGGCACGCTCCAGGGTCAAAGCGGCACAGGATATTTCCCAGTGTCGCTGTGTTAAAGACCCTGGGGGCAACCTGTTATGCAAGGGCCTCGCGGTGAAGGAGAGATGGCGCTCTTTTTTCTATGAGCTGCTGAATAAGCAGCACAAAGAGGTGCTGCCACCGGACCTCCCTCCGAATCAGGGCCTAGTACCACCGGTAACGCCTGAAGAAGTCCAGTTCGCTCTTCGCCGCATGAAGAATCGTAAAGCTGTCGGAGCCGATGGAGTCCCAATCGAAGCCTGGAAGGCGATAGGCCCTCTTGGTGTGGACATCTTAACCTACCTTAACAACCGCATACTCTTAAGTGGGCTAATCTCGAACCAATGGAGAACGAGTATTATTACTCCGGTCTTGGGTCCGGTCCGGTCTCAAGAGTGTCAATATGGGTTTCGTCCTAGCAACGGGACTATGGACCCTGTTTTCGCCCTAAGGACCGTCATGGAGAGATACAGGACTAAGAACACGCCTCTGCACTTGCTCTTTCTTGACCTGTAGAAGGCCTTCGACTGTGTCCCTCGAGTGGTGATCTGGTGGGCACTGAGATCCAAAGGGGTCCCCAAGGCATATATTGACATTATTCGGGACATGTATCGCAGCTCCGATTCTATGGTTCGGACTGCTGTTGGTCACACCAAACCGTTCCCCATCACCGTCGGAGTTCACCAGGGGTCCGTCCTCAGACCGTTTCTGTTCAGTGTGATATTAGACGTTGTGTCAGACAGATCAGAGACTCACATGAGCAGCCACCAAGGCCAAGGTCTGAAACTCAATGTGGCGAAGACCTAGTCCCTGGCTTGTAACTCTACAGATCCAACGCCCGTCCGCATAGGCGGAGACAAGGTCGAGCGCACGGACCAGTTTAAATACCTTGGATCTGTACTTCACGCGTCAGGAGACATCGATTGCGACGTCAAAGCACGCATTGCTGCTGCGTGGGCCAAATGGCGCGAGGTCACTGGTGTCATTTGTGACCTCAGAATGCCGGTTAAGCTTATATGTCAGCGAAGCGTGGCCCTTACTTGAGCGACACAAGTCACGCGAAAGGATCGCGTGAGGAACTCGCGCATCCGCGGTAGCTTCGCTCGCGCATCCTTCGTGTCCGTGATATTGCAGACAAACTGCAGGAGAGTCGCCTACGCTGGTACGGCTATGTTTTGCGGAAACCGGCAAGCTACGTAGGAAACAAATGTCTGGCCATGCCGCCACCGCAGGTCCTAGCAAAAGGGGTAGACCCAAGAAATGCTGGCTTGACGTCATGAGGGTTGACATGCGTGCCAATGATCTCACAACTAGAGACGCTCAAGACCTCGCGAAGTGGAGGAGTAAATAAAGGAAAGCGGACCCTGGGCTCCAAAGCAATGGCTTTGGACGCAACTGCGATTGACCGTATAGATGAAGAAGAAGACTTCAAAATATAAAGGACTTGCCATTTAATAGATTAAAAAATGTATTTGCATGCTATTCCGATGTCTGAAAAAGATCAACTCCATGACACTTTTAACACCTAAATGTGTTTTTCAAAAGCAAATAAATATTCATTTCATTTCAATTAATAAGCTTCATTTATCAACCGACTTCTTTAATATTAAGGCGCAGACACAGAGTAAGGAGAATACACGTAAAGTCAAGTGTTTTTGGACAAGTTTTCTGACGAAAATACTGGATATAGGATGTTTAAAATTATATTCATGTAACTTATACGTTGAATTTTTTCCTGACGTATCTTAATACTAGTTATTATTCCTATAAAACATCAACATCAACGGCGAGTACATCACTCACCTTCGGTTTGCCGACGATATTGTGGTCATGGCAGAATCGCTTGAAGACCTCAGCACAATGCTCGATGACCTTACTCGAGTCTCCCAACAAGTAGGCCTGCTAATGAACATGGACAAAACCAAGCTCATGTCGAATGCCCATGTTGCGCCCTACCCAGTATCCGTTGGGAGCTCTACTCTCGAAATTGTTGACAAATATGTCTACTTAGGACAAGTTATCCAGTTGGGTAAATCCAATTTTGAGAAGGAGGTCAATCGTCGAATCCAACTCGGCTGGGCAGCGTTCGGGAAACTACACCACGTCTTCTCGTCCAAAATACCTCAGTGCCTTAAGACGAAAGTCTACAACCAGTGTGTGTTACCAGTGATGACATATGGAACTGAAACGTGGCCTCTCACTATGGGCCTCATAAGAAAGCTCAAGGTCGCACAGCGTGCTATGGAAAGGGCTATGCTTGGTGTTTCCTTGCGAGATTGAATCAGAAATGAAGAGATCCGTAAACGAACAAAAGTCGCTGACATAGCCCAACGGATTAGCAAGCTGAAGTGGCAGTGGGCGGGGCACATAGCACGTAGAACTGATGGCCGATGGGGCAGAAAGGTTCTAGAATGGAGGCCGCGTACCGGCAAGCGCAGCGTAGGACGTCCACTCACAAGGTGGTCAGACGACCTGGTAAAGGCCGCAGGAAGACGCTGGATGCAGGCCGCTTCCAACCGGCCAATCTGGAAGTCAATGGGGGAGGCCTATGTTCAGCAGTGGACGTCCTATGGCTGAAATGATGATGATGATGAAACACTAAAAAATACTTCAAAGTACCGCAAATATCGCGAGCTTCTACACATTTATTAAATATTTAAAAACGACGTTTTTGTTTAGCTTCAAAGTGGGTTCAGTTATTTATAACATTCGTGCCTTTAGGATATTTTTTTTTTCAAATAGGCAACCAATTAAGAATTAATTAACTATAAGGATTTTTAATGGATTTTACTCTTAGCGCCTACTTTTCCATGTGCGGATATTTTGATCGAAATGATAATCTATTTGCACAGGAGCGCAACGGATGGATGTTTAGTCTGTGAGAAGCATTTCTATTATCTTAGGCACGTAATAGAAGTCGCATTAGTCGACGTTTAATGCTCAAGGTCACTTTTTTATTTATTTATTTCAAGGACAGCCAACAAAGCATACACCTTAAAGTTAAACAATACTGTTACATACACAAGCGAAACATTCTGTAGTGTTGCCTTACTTACAGGCTGCCACGACATGCGTAAATATGGAAATTCTTACTCGTGTACTTAAACATATTAATATTCTAAGATTACAAAAAAATTACACTTATGTAATTGTTAAAACAAACATTTTTTTCCCTCACTTGGCCGAAACAAACTGATCGTGTATTATAGATTTAAATTTACAAAGCGAATTGACAAGTCAATGTCTACCTGAGAAAAACGTGAAAAATGACTGACACTTGCTTTACCCGTCGCCTTAATAGAGCAAGCTCTTGTTCTGGGGTACCTAGATATTATGTCACCTTTATTCTTTTTCCAAACAAGTAAGCTAAAACGCAAAGCAAACAAGCCCATAAACATATAATTTAGTAATATATTTTAATCGATCGATCAAATTGTGTATGCAACTCAACTAATACTAAGGCTTACAGTAACTTTGAGACTATTGACGTAATTTAGTAATATATTTTAACCGATCGATTAACTCGTGTATGCAACTCAACTAATACTAAGACTTACAGTAACTTAGTGTCGTTGAGGCAAGTATCACATAGCTGAGCCGAGATTTAATCCTGAAAAAAGGCGAGGCGAGGTGCACCGGTTTTGCTAGACTGAACGCCGGCAAATAAAATGACGGATAGCATTACGTTTCAAAATATTTTTTCTATTATTATTAGTTTAACATGTTCGGGTATTTACAATTTAATAAATTAATATGAATTATCTTGTGTTTTAACATATAAAAAAGGCTGGTGACCAAATACTGAATACATCAAACATTTAACTTATATGTAAGTAAGCAGCTCAGCAGACACTAAGCTTAACTCAGCGGCGTTAAGCCGTGCGGCCGGTGGCAGATAACTGCGCCGGGTTTTAACCCTAAAGAGGGTGAGGAGCGAAGCCGCCGGATTCGCCTCAGAGTTCAGACTGAACCCCAACGAGTGGAGTGTTTACTGACATTTTCCGATAGTATTATGTAGATAGTGATGTGTGTATTTTTTTTATACCAGATAATGAGACTCGTACCTCGCCGTCCCGCTGGGCTTGCCTACAAACAGGCGAGACGCGACACGCTGCCGTCGGGCGTGAACGGGACGGTTAGATGTATGCATGGTAAACGTACTTAGTAGTCACGTAGCGTTCTGTATTTGTAAATTTTTACAAAGTTTTAGAGATTTAGTAATGGATAGTGGAAAAATCGAACATTTTATTAGGAACGTCAACGAAACCGTCACGCCCGCAGTGTGACGTGCACGCATCGCTGCTGCTCCGTCACCGACCCATCGCCCGTCACGCCCCGCTAGCTAAGATTCCAGGCTTATGTAGGTCTAACTTAAGGTATTGTAGATATTATGACGTGTTTTATTTAGCCGTTGTTTTTAAAATAGTCGGTATTGTGTAGATTCGCATTGTATCATGCCAATCGATGAGCATACCGGCGTATACGTTCAACAAAAATACCTAGTAATTCGTATTTTATAAATGCTCAGACAACTTCTCAAGAATTTCTATACAAACAAACATCTTCGTACTTATTTTAAACTGCATCCATGGATGCCAACGACGTGTACTAAACTTGCCCTTTGCCAATCTGCATAACAAATACTTTGAATTTGAATTCAATATGAATGTAAAGGGACATGAAGCTGAGGTTTGCTTTAATAGCTTTGTAGAAGTACTTATAAAGAAGCAATACATGAATTATTTAAATTGGAACCTCAAAATAGATGGTTGTATTAATATAAAAATATGAAACTTTTTCGTGCTTTTTATGCCTTGTGAATATTAACGTTTTTGATAAGTCATCCAGTCAAGTCATCAACTAAAACAAAAAATTTGATCCAATGATCAGTTAATTCAGTTATACTTAGGTTTGCTTATTAATTTAAGCATACAGTTTAGTGAAATATTTACTGGTCAATGTAGGATCAATAAAGTACGAAAAAAAGGAAATGTTGAGATTATATTGTCACCCTCGGCGCAAAACACTAGTAATTAAACAATATAACTTTTTATCACCGTAAAGTTGGCTTTATTGACTCGCAAAGTGTGAGGACCCCTCAAAGAAAATTAAATCTGTTTTAAACCAGTTTCGAATGAAGTCATTAATTAGAAAGTTACATAACCGAGTTTTGTTAACAAAAACACTTGAAAAACAACTTTCTTACTTCAAACGAACTGTGGTAAGATTAAATAATTACCTACCTCCTCGCCAAGTCCATTAAACAGAGATCAGAACAAATGGCGCTGTATTTCTTTACAAAAAAGCAATTCTAAAATATTACTTGCTCTCTGTAGCAGTGATAGGAGTAAAATATAGTAGGTAATGCTATTAAAACTTTAGTTGGAATTTTGTTTTTAAAAATGATAACTTTTGATAATAGCCTTAAACAGCTTTTTGTTTGGATTATTTTTTGTTCATTAGACTCTTTGTCAAATAGTTATTTTTGTAGGTAAATAAAAACATCGGGTTTTAGTGTAGTAATAGTTTGAATAAAGTTCTATAGTATATTGGAATCTAGTTGCTTTTATAGATAACATTTTAAAGGCTACAAAGATTTTAATTGTTGTGTGTGTGAGCAAGGATTTAAGATTTTTTTTTAAAACGTTTTATTTTGTATTGTTTTCACCACTTGTTTAGTTTGAGAAGTGAACGAAAGTTTTTCAAATAAGATCAGTGAAAGTAAACTTAGAAGATACGAAAACAGCAATAAATCTTACATGTATGTCACATACAATTTAACACTTTCATCTCAGGCCCGAACGTGGGCCATTCAGTCTATATTTGTTTTAGAGCGAAAGTATGGCTCGCAAAAACCTCGTTTAGTTATTTCACCATTGTCGTGAACAATGGCGGCTGTCACTCATCACAATAGTACGCACGCCCCCTGGCGGTGAAAGTAACTTTATACTGACGTAAAAAACATCACTCTGATGAATCAGACGTACCATATGGGATTGTTTGTATTTACAGATGGGAAGGCAAAGGGATTTGTGGCCGAATTTCCCAAGTTGACGAGTAGGGAAGTTCGGTTATCCACATATTTTTATACAAATATTTTTTGGAACCGTTTTCATTCTTTTTAAGCGGCTAAACATTAAACTTCTCCTTAAAAAATAAGTTTCGGACTAAAATTTAGCCCTGAACTTTGCTCTTATGTACTTTTGCTCGTATGTACGTACAGTTTTGAAAAGCAAACCGGAATTTTATGCAATATGAATTGGTCATTATTACATAGACTATTCGGTACAATATTTATACTCAGTTAGCTTAGAGACTGCAAATCCATATAAAAATAAACACAAAACAATCACAAGGCTCTAAACTGGCAGCAGCAATTTCAAGAGAACGTATTGAAAGTCGGTGCTCATTGGCCTTCTTACCTTACGCAAGAAAAAAATCTATTGTGGGCCTCCGAAAGCTCCACAACTTTTAATTATACAGAAAGCTAAATTAAAAAGCACCCGCCCGTACTGCAAAGAAGCTTCGCCATTCTGCTAAATGTCTGTTTGTTGTTTTTTTACAAAGCTTTTGTGCGAACAATTGGACAGGACGGTAAATAGCCTTGTGGTGGCTGATAAACTTGATATGCGGTGCGTGGAGTGATTGTATTACGAGCACTTACCTATCTTCTTATTTTAAAAACGGGAATATAAAAATTAATAAATTCTGGACAACATAACTTACATCAGAAACAACGACGGTACCACAACGACACAATAAAGAAAAGTTATTATTCTACATTGACCGACCGGGAATCAAATCTTAGAGATAGCGACACCAAGGCCTGAGTGCCTCTCGGCTACGGATGTCGTCGAATATGCAGGAGAAAACGTATACAAACACATCGGCAGTACGACACATTTCCTCAAATTAATGTCAAGGTTGAGAAGTCATTAACTAGAACCTAGTTAGAACCTTAGCCTAGAACCTAGTCACAATAGAAAATTTGTTGTTCGTCTTTCAAAACCTCGGCTCACTGGTATAATATTCACTTTACACATTAATTTGTTTCATAATTTTATTTTAATGTAAAATAAAGTGTGAGTTAATTTTGCTTGAAAAAATTCATAACAAAGTTTGATTTGCCTTCACTGTTAATTAACAAAATCGGTAAATAAGCAGAAATTACTCAGTTTTTTAAACCGCAATTACTGTTCAAACGGCTCTAAAGCAACAACTTGAATACATCCAACAATAAAAACTCGTATCTTAAAAATGACCTAAATCACCAGTAGTTTACACGACCCGTTACATGTTTGTTTACATAGGTGTTCGTACAACTTGCAGGATACAAGGAAGGAGCGGGAATAATTTATGGCCCAATTAGGGAACCCTCGTCGGGAAAAAATACCAAAATCTGACCTTAACAGACCCGATAATTACTTATTTACGGGAGTGAGGGACTCCCGACGTGATGGGACGGTATTTGCGTAGGCGGAGCTTTATGAGTTATCTTAATTAGACGCAGGTATCGGCTATGGCATCGATACAAAAGTATGGATACTTGACATATACCTAAGTGTTTATACGTAGGTATGTTATAAATATAAACAAAATATAATACAGGTTAAGCTTACAAGCAAATACAAAATACAAGCGAACTTTACATCAACGGAATCCACTTTAAATATTGAAAATAGTATATTTTATAACATATGTACTTTACTACGAAGACGTATACGAATAATAAAATCTTTGCGCAACTTCATGTCTAACTTTGTGCCAAATTATATTAAAATCTGTTTAGCCGTTTGAGCGTGATTATGTCATGTAAAATTTCACGTTTATAGATTAGTGGTACTAGATAATTAACATCGTAATCTCCTGCATACATAAAAAATGCTGTGTTCGTATCGAGTAGACCTACTAAATACCTTAACAGAAAGATCTATATTATGAGTACTTGGGGAGGGTTACACCGCTTTTTTCAGATCTCGAAGTGTAGCTTGCTCCGCTCTGCTTGTTGTGTCAATATTGCTTTCTCCTTTTAGGCGACGTCGAACTTCATAAAATATTGAACTCTGCCGACCTGCGACCCAATTGCGAAGGTCTGTAATTTAGCAACTGTGTTCTTTTGAGATTTCGTGACTGTCAAAATTAAAACGGTTGCGATACGAAAATTATCAAATAAACACGACCCCTGGCCCTCTGGCAGTCGTAAAGTACACTCCGCATTACAGCGCAGGTTATTTCGCTTTTAGCCTGGTAATATTACACAAACAAACTACATTTATGAAGCTTGGTATAAACATGTAGCTCAATCTATCTAAAATCTCCTAATACTATTTGTAGGTCGAAAAAAAAGGTGGCGTGACGATTGGAACAAGCACTAAGAGGATTGGCAGGTTTCGGCTTAAAATAGAAATAGACCAAGCAATTTGCAAGATAACTTTAGCTAAGAAATCAGATTAATGAGATAACTTAACTTTTCAAAAGCAATTAGCCTTGGATGCCGTGATAGAACAACAAACCTACAAGTAATGAACCTACAAGAAGTATATTGTTTACTTTTAAATTTTTCAACGATGGAAAGTCAACTAAACAAAAACAGTTTGTGGACTGTACTGTTTTTCATCTTGCTTGATATTTAAGCTTGCTATCAAGCTCAGTGTGACCATTCTATAATCTAGTAGGTAGTTATAGTATCTGTGTAGGCTGATAAAACGTTGTCTTTTTGTAGTGACGGGGTCTCATTATGCCATTAACAAGACTATATGCCATTCCAGCCTTGTATACTTATATGTTATATTATTATTCTTATATTATATTATTAGTTTATTATATATTATACTTGTACGTTTTCCACTTCGTATGCTGCTGCTACTACATATAAATTAAATCTGGTCAAATCGCTCGTTTCCAAAGTCGACAAAATTTTTGTGACTCGTTCTGATTGACGAGCATTTATTAGGAATTCAATTACACGTCAATATTAAATAATTTGTATCATTATCATGCGTCATAAACATTATAACTGGAGATACTCAGTAAATGATTAAGAGCAGTCGTGTAAAATACTTGACTCTATTTGACTTTTCATCTGTTTTTTACTATATTATGTACTCGTGATATATTTTATGAGTGTATTGTTTATACACTCATAAAATATTGTCTTGACTACAAAATTCGTGTTAATAAAATAACGTTACAGTTTAAAACTTTTAATTCAAGGATAACTTTGTATCCACATATACTATGCATCACAATAAACAACTTTTCTTCTATGACTTTAAAAAAATATGCATTTTTTTTTGTCTTTCTATAAATTCATTTAGCTGTTGGTAATTTTGTATGGGAAGTCGATAAACCTTCATACAAATTTCCAAGTCATAGAACAAAAGTTGTTCACCGTGATGTATAGAATATGACGTGGTTACAAGGTTTCCTTGAGTTACAGGACACAGGTAATAATTTTTATAAAATGTAATAATAAATATCTATTATAATAATAATGAGTATTGTATAATTATCGTAATTAATTAAATTGTATTTTGTGGGGCATTATAACATATGTATAGAGATTTATCATTGGAAAGAAAATTCGTATATATTTTTAAAATTTTTGTTAAAATTTTTAAAATACTAAAAAAATTGTATAATAATACAAAATAGCATTTTTTAGTAGCATTTGTTTTAATTGTTTACATAAATAGTTTTTATAAATTTCAATAAAATATAAATTTTATGTCATTTGATTCATTTTGCATAAATTCTGGTAATTTGTTATAAATTAGTATGGACAGACGAATGGGCTTGAGGAATAAAGCTTTAGACGGACAGTAGAAGTAAAATTAGTTAGTAGGTAAAATTGCGTGACTTTTGTTTGAAGTTTGTTGAAGTTTGGGTGTTTTTGAACGAATTTACAAATTCCCAGAATGTACATACATGGTAGGGAAAGTATGTTAAACTTTAGAAAATATGGTTTGCAGCTTTCAGTCTGTTTTGTATAGGCTAGGATTCTAATTAGTTTTTTTTGGAGAGTGAAAAGGGTAGATGCGTCAGTATTGTTTCCCCATAAAATAAGGGGTCTTTAGTCGTTTCGCACCACGAGTTATTCGCCCCGCGGTGCGAATCGCCCAAGACCTTTTTTAAATGGGTCCTTTCGCACCACGGGGCGAATCGCCCAAGAGCTTTTTGTAATGGGTCGATTCGGACCGCAGTGGGGAACAAAACAGTTCTGTACAAATAAATAATTGGAATCGATAAGTTTTTGTTATGAGTCTAAAGCGGACTAGAAAATGAGCATTGGGTCGTTTCGTCCCGCGGTGCGAATCGCCCAAGAGTTCATTTTAAATGGGGCCTTTCGCACCGCTGTAATCACTGCGGTGCGAAACGACATATTTAAAAAGAGCTCTTGAGCGATTCGCACCGCGGGGCGAATAACTCGTGGTGCAAAACGACTAAAGACCCAAAATGAGACCGTAAGACAAACTTGCCATCCAAGATTTGATTACATAGTTAATAAGTAGTTCTGTTGTGTTAGCAAAGCTAATAAAAGCGTATTAAATTATATTATTTTAGTCGGCTTTCTGAGGATCGCGACCACCTTAAATTCTGCAAACGTATGTCTTCCCATTTCAATATACATTTAGAAAAATCTACTTACAAAATGTGAAAGCGAATAAATATAAACTTCTTAGCGATACAAATAGATTTGTCCGAGACAGTCATCGGTGTAAGTATTAATCATAATTTAATGCTTTAAGAGGCTTTGTACTAATGTAAGAGCGCACTGTGCCTTACAATAGGATTATGTCGGCTTGTCGCCGCTGCATATTATCGGAATCAGAAAAAAACGGTGAAGCGTAAGTCGTATATCGTATCGTATGTAATCGTCGTATCGTCCATACGCCAGGTTCTGTAGCCTATTTACTATGCCCGTGTAGTAATTTACATTTAAAACTAGATTTGTAAAGTTATATAAAACTGGGTTCACACTTTTATGTGTAAACATAACTGATTACGACTTATAAACACAATCAGCTTGGCTATAAAGCTTGTTAAAAAGGAGTTAAACTTTGGAGGATTCTGCTGCTCTCAAATAAAACTTCTTTTAAAATAGAAATCTCAAAGAATAATATACTAAAATAATAATATATTATTATTAGGAACACACTTAAAGAAGAAGCACAAATCCTTGACAAAGAATATGGAATTTGGCAAAAAGGAATGTCTTAAAGTACATAGTCCGAAAAGCGTAAAGTAGTTGCATCACAAAAAAAGTTTTTTTGAACAAACTCAGAAAAATCGTTAAAAATCTTCAAGTCTCGGTTTCCGTTATAGACGAACTATTATTTCCATAGGTACCTTCAACTTTGTTCGGACCCCTTAGTGCGCGATTCCGAATCGCTCTTAGCCGGTTTTTTCATAATGAACTCAAAGACAGTTGCCAGGATTCGGGTCTAGGCATACCCGACCATCAACAAACCCGACCAATCATGTTTAGGTACTCTCTGCAGAAATCCAAATTATTTGGGACCTACAATAAAAGCCATTAGAGTACAGATTGTAGTTGTACACATATTCAGACATAAATAGTTTTTATGAAGTTTTTGCTATGGAACCCAAAAACCCGGGCATTCTTCGAAACTAGCTATCAGTAACACCCAGATGTGTCAACAGTTTATCTGTGGATTCTTTTTTGGTGGTTTCAACATTTGCTTTATTATTTCCGATTGCTTTTGAGATAAAGCTGTGTCTACACTTAAGTAAGAGGTTTAGTGAATTTCTAGTATTGTCCAACTACACAATTTGATTTACTACGTTCTTGAATAGTTTGTGATTGTGATCGACGTGTTCCGTGATTGTTATGTTTATTCATTCATTTTTGAGGACTCATTAATGTGAAAACATGAAATATCATTGTCATAATAATAAGTCAGTTTTTTTTATACTGGGGAGGCCTGTGTTCAGCAGTGGTGATAATGATAATGATATTTTTTCCGTGTGTAGGTACAGCTAATAAACCGCAACTCCCATTCCCTAATGCCAATGATTAAAGTATGTTATATTATGGTATTGTAACTCTTTATCCCCCATAGATCACGGAGGTACCAGTTTAGAACTAGGTTGTTTTCGGAGTGGCAGGACATTACAGGTAAGTACGCTTCTTAAAAAGTTATAAAATATTGGAGGATGAATTTTCTGCCTGGCCGTGAATAGCATAATATCGTGAGTCACTGATACATTTTTGGGTGACAGTATAGTAGTATAGATGTAAAACATTTCTGCCGTGCCATGCCGTGCCGTGTGGGGACTGCCATAAAGAATACACTTCCCCACCGCCAACAGGAGCCGTGTCGTAAAAAGCGACTAATTCCTGTAGCACGAGACGGGCAGCAGCGTCTTCGTGCGAAATCTTATAAAAAACTGCGCTCGCCAACCCGCCTGCCAAGCGCGGCGAGTATTGGCAATCCCCCCCGATGATAAGTCATTGGGGGACGCCTTTGTTCAGCAGTGGATGTCCTATGGCTGAAATGATGATGATGATGATGATAAAAATATTTTTTGGTTTACCTTTTTTCAGATACATGAGAAATTTTTAACTTCCGACGCAAAACGAGGGGTATTATAAGTCAGACGTCGATGTCTGTGTGTCTGTCTGGACCGTCGTAGTTCCCAATCGGATGGACCGATGCAGACGCAGCAGACGCATTTTTTAAAAATAGAATGCTAGTTCATCTAGTGTGGTTCTTAGTTTTGTGGAATAAAAATCAGCCTGTCGGTCTGAAATTTAATTTACTAATCGACTCTACATTTACGTCAATCATGTGAACGCAGGCCTAGTAGACTGCTGACCCACTATATGGTGGTACGTCATATTATTATGCCGTCAACAGATAAGATAACGTATTCTCTATTGAAATCCATTCAAGCTTCTATTAACTGATACGATTCTTCACAGATGGTAAATAAATATTAAAAAGATTATTTTGTAAAAAGGTAAGCATAATAAGCGTTCTTAATCTTTTATAAACATTTTGTTTTCTGTAGTTAAACTTTATTTTGTTATCTTTCTGTTACCTTACTACAAACCTCGTCCGGAATCTAACCAGAAATCTCCTCAAATCCAGTACTTGCACCACTGAGTCATAGAAATTCTTGGAATATTAAATAGTCTTGTATGCTCCGGCTATTATTCCAAATCGAATTTCTCGGGCACAATTATCTAGCTAGGCAATATATCATGTAAACGATAACGAGTTAGACAAATAGGTCATTGGCATAAAGCAATAGCTTGCAGCCTACTTGTGTATGTATACAATACAGCTCATAAAGTCAGTGAATGCGAAAACCATAGATGCATCATATACAAAATAATATTAAAGTATTGGTTACGCTTGTAAGAAAATATTTCAAATTGTATCAATTGATTCGAACTTAACGTATTGACTGTTAAGGTGTCATTTTGTGGTACGTAAACAAGTTGTGGATTACATATGTCGTGGTCAGATCGTAAAATTGATCATTTCATTAAAAAGTGGTATTTTATGATATAGAACCAAACCCACTGCCTATATGATGATGTGGTCTGGCCAAATCAATGAATACTCAGCGTTTGACGATATAAACAGGAACGCACGACTACTCCATGAAATGGTCAAACACAGCAGTGATCATATCATAAAATCGTTACATTACCCACCGGTAGAGGCGCTAATGTTGCTTTGTTTTTGTGATAAATAATGGCGACAGACAAATATTTTATTCTAAAAGTGAATAATAATGTGTAAATTGAAGGTGAAAGTTCATTAAAATATCGTTACGACACCAAGCTAGACGATTTTTATAAAAGACTCAAAAAAACGAGCGCAACGTCAAAAAATCAAGGAGTTCGGAACGTAATTTGAGAGGTTAGTTTGGTTATTTAGTTATTCAAGTCTTTTTGTTTATTCGTTTTGTCTTAAAACGATAACTATTTTAAATTTGTAATTTATCTATCGACAAAGATTACAAATATTAAAAGAATTCACGTAACTTGTAATCGTATTTTTATTCTAATGATATCGCCATACGTGGATTGATATTTCATCGAATGTTGACGTTTAAATGATATGGTCATTTTTAGTTGGCCATATCATGAAATACCACCATTTTATGAAATGATCGGTCACATCATGAAGTGTTCAATTTTACGATCTGGCTACGACATATACATTAATACAAGAGCTGTATAACTTAACATTAGTATTATACATTTTAAGTTAATTTGTTGACGATCCATTAATCTAGTAGTTGGCACTCCGGACTACACAGCCAGCGGGCCTCTTGTAATCCAGGTCATTGACATCATTCACAACTAATTTGAAGACAAAATCCCCAAATTTCTAAGTTGTTACACGAAAATGACCTTTAATGACGACCGTCTGGTGTAGTCGTCGCGCTCCGGACTACTAAGTCAGGCGGTTAAGGGTTCGATTCCCGCAAGGGGCTAGTGTATGTGTAAGTTCAAAAATTTGGTTTTAAGCCATGTTTATTTTAGTAAATTAGTTTATCCATTACAAAATCGTCATTATGCCTACAAGCTATTCTTAGTTTGGAGCTAGATAATTGGTATCACACCAAATTATAAACAAAGATTGATTTATTTGTTGAGTTGTACACTCTTCTAAGTGGTTCCAGTAGTTATTAATGACGTTTGTATATTTCTGTGTTTTCTTTAGTTGTGCCGTCAGTACGCCCATACATGGACTGATATAATTTGTGTGTCTCTCGCACACATCAAACTGTAATTGTCATAAATAATTAGCTAATCGATTACAACTAGCTATTAGAGTCCAATTATACATTTAAATAATTTTGTGTGTTGACTTATGTTAAACAAACAACCAATTGAATGTTGTCAATTTTATATTAATTTGCATTTGGGTAAATGTTAAGTTATAATTACTTAGTTAAATATTGAAACGTGACACAGTAAACTTTTGGTAGAAACATAAAACTTAGATTATCAACAAAAACCGGCCAAGTACGAGTGGAATCGCACCGTAAAATATTGAACATTACATATTTTTAAAATTGACAGAACGAGTATAGCATAGGAACAATCACAGCCGGTTTCACTAATTCTTGGTCTACTTATGAGTATGTACAGTAAACTAGCAAAGTTTGTATGTATTGCCATAATTATTATGATAAGACCGCCTAAATTGTACGTCTTTCTGTAAAAATATTGTGTAATTTACTTTGTATGGCGTGAAATCAGTATTATTTATCTATCTATTTACTAAGATCAAGCAAAACCGAAAAAAAACACTTTTTTATTTTTATATTTGTTGTTATACTACACACTGTAAGAAATTTTAAAGCATATCTATTACGGTTCCAAGGATACAGCCTTGTGATAGACGGACAGACAGACAGCGGAGCCGGAGTATTAGGGTTCCCTTGGTCTCCAAGGGTACGGAGCCCTAAAAACTTCAGAAAGGTAACTGGAATAATTATGGAAAATGACTAAAAGATGTCATAAGACAGACAAAACAGGCACCATGCAAGTTGTAATCCTCTGACTTTGTAACAAATAAAAAACTTTTATAAATTAATTTCATTCTCAATGCATTTAAAAAGGTTTATAACGCCGCTTCAGTTTTCAGTAACAGCGTCGATCATGTTGATAACTCGCAAAGTTCGTTAGCACCTCTAATCCAAACATTAAAGTCATTGCAACTCGGCGGAAAGTTAAATTTTAATCAAACGAAATACTGCAATAAGTTGGTTATTAAGGGCCGTGAGGAAACGAATAAAGTTGTGTTAGAATTTCGGCAGGGGGCCAACAAAGTTGGCTGGATGCGATTCGACTTGGGCCCGAGTTGCGAAGTGATTTGGAGAACTTACACGTCAACTGCTTGAACGATGGCCCCGAATATTTGGAGTTTGCACGATTTGCTTATTTTCTCTTTATATGATTCTAATTCTAACAGTCGACCCGAGACAGGAGTGCCAACAGTTGAGCTATGGTTTCGTAATATTATAAGGATGTTTCAGTAATTTGTACATAAGTCATGGATGTTTATAAAAGTAGGCACATGTTTAAATAAATACATATTGGACAACATTACATCCATTGCTTTGATCTAATGATAAGTATTAGCTTAAGCACTTGTGTTACAGAAATTAGAAAAATTTGAAACAACGAAGGTACCACAACACCCAGACCCGAGACAATACAGAAAAGTTATTTTTTACATTGACCAACCGGGAATTGAACCCGAACCTCAGAGATAGCGACACCAAGTCCGGTATGCTCACCTCTCGGCTACGGAGGTCGTACATAAGCTTAGTTTAACAATAGTAGATGATAACAGCAACAAATATTTAAAATGTCAATGAATAAATATATCTAGGCTAGGCGATAGCCTACGCATCGGATACGATGCGCGGCAGAGACATGACAAACCGCGGGCTAAATTGAATTATCACAATTTTTTTATTATTAAATCAGTGTAAATAAACAACACGTTTGGCGCTGAAATCAGTCACCAATCAGGGTATGTAATATTAATCGCCATCATTTTACCCATAGGATGTCCAATGCTGAACATAGGCCTTCCTCAAGGACTTCTAAATTGGCCGGTTGGATGCGGGCTGCTTCAGCAGCGGTATATAAGTTAATTTACCGTGTTAATTATATCTACACGGGATGCCATAATTAAATATATTTATAACACATTCCCATTGAACGAGACACCCTATATAAATTTACTAGCATAAATGAAATTAGTTTAACAGTTTGCAGCGAAGTTCTGAGTAACAGTTAGAGTGGATTAAACGTTGGCTCTGTCGACTGAAATACCATTGATACATTTTTTGCCGCTTTTCGATGCATATTTATTTTTAATTTTTTACTACAACTATAGGTAACATAAGTAACTAATTGTCGTTTTACTTTTCACTTAATAATCAATATAACTTGATGTTTTATTATAAAAGTTAAATATTTAGCCAGACAATTTTATTTGAATCAAATTGAAATCTGATAGGTTTTAGCCTGTAAGTATTATATAATAAAAAACACTTTCATATTTTATTATACATCTATAAACCCTTTTACAACCAACCAATCTGGAGCTTTTCACATATCCGATACAATACGTCTGTGTGCTTATTTTTCTAAATTGTAACTGTATGGTCAGCCTTCGTAGGAAACCGATATTATTAGCCTTAAAATAAATTCTGTCCTTGATATTTACGATGGTTGAATTCTTCATGATTTTGTGTTTTTCTTCCGTGTGGACAAGGTCACATTTTGGTCCGCTAGTATAAATCCGTTGGATTTTATTGCTACAAGAATGCCGAAAATGTATTAGTATAGGCGTAAAGCGTAATAATATGCTAATCATTACGTATCATTAATAAGCTTTGATCTATAGAGATACCAAAGTCGTACATACTATGCACGTGGTAATAAAATATATAGGCTTCCTTCTAAAAATACTATTACCATCATGATCATCATTTCAGCCATAGGACGACCACTGCTGAACATAGTAGGCCTTCCCCAATGACTTCCAGATTGGTCGATTCGAAGCGGCCTGCATCCAACGACTTCCTGCAACCTTTACAGGTCGTTTGTCTACCTTGCTAACATAGCCTGACGGATTAGCAAGCTAAAGTGGCAGTATGTGGGGCACATAGCACGTAGAACTGAGAGCCGATGGGGCAGAAATGTTCTAGAATGGAGGCCACGTACCGGCAAGCGCAGTGTAGGACGTCAAGTTGGAAAATAAAAATACTAAGAAGTATGTATTAGGTCAGGAAAGCATGTGCTGTGAAACGTATAATGTCGATACCATAATATATCTGTTTTAACACTGTTTTTAATTAAGTTAATACGGTGAGGACAGTCGTAATAGCGAAAACTATTACAATATACGGGTACATTTTTCTGATAAACATCACTTGAAAGTCAGTGTCTGTTTACTATAAGTAAGGAAACACGGCCCCATTGTATAATGATGTGTGGTACAGAGTATTTTGCAATAGAACCAAGCGGTCAGTAGGGTCGACCCCCCCCCCCACCCTGGTGCTAGAGTCGGCAACGAGGCTAATCCGCACGTCACATATTTGGGGCGGAAGCGCCATCATCGGCGATTCGTATTTTATCCGCAAATACGTTTCAACAAAACTTGATTCCACTTGTATTGCGATTATTATTTTTTAATAATATTGGACAACATCACATACATTGCTCTGAACCTAAGACACAGCCCAAGGTAAGTAGCCAAAGCATTTGTGTTCTAGAAATCAGAAACAACGACGACACTCACTACACCACCCAGACTCGACGCGAAATAGAATAGTTCGTTTTCTACATCGACCCTACCGGGAATCGAAGCTGGGACCTCAGAGACGGCGACGCCAAGTCCGGCTTGCTTTGTCACATTCGGAGCTGTTCCCTGTGATTGCGTATAAGTCTCCAATTCATTTCCATTCCACCTCGATTTGATAGATTTTCAGAAAATCCTTACTAGCTTGGTGAACCTCTACACTTAGTAAGGAATAAATTGTCATTTCATGTTTGTCTTTAGCGGTTCTACCTCTGCTATAAGGCACTCAAGTTTACACTGATTTGTAATATTTTACTAAATACTGAGGCATGTATTCAGTTTGAACTGTAATCTACCATCAACAATACAGAACATAAAAAAAATACACGTTACAATACGCTTCATTTAATTGATTCTTCAGTGGTAGCTGTACACTTTGTATTGTTATAGGCGAAGTATCGGATTTGAAACATTGAATCGCGAAGTTTTCGATTCGGTTTTAAGTTAATTTATGGTTTTAAGGATAGAATTGTAGTTGTATGACTAACGTTCGAGTTCGTGATTTGGATTGATCATTTTGGTGATAATTAGATTTTAATAATACCTACCACTCGCCAAGATACGCATTACCAGCTTATAGTAGCTTCGTATTTTTTATGAAGTTTTAGTTGAATACACATTACAAGTTTAGAAACTTAATTAACAAAAATCACTCAAGAATTCTATCAAAATTAACTAGGTTTGCTGGTCTGATTTAATCTAACTTATCCTAACTAAACCTCACCTAAATCAAATTTGTTTAGAACTGAATATAATTATATTGTACGCTTCGAGAAGTTAGGTAAAGTATATTTATTTAACGTAGGTCAGGGGGTCGAGATAATGATATAAACAACTTAGAAAACACATTTCATCATTTTAGGGTTATTAAATATATCCTCCTGAGAAAATATCGGATAACCCTGTTAGTACGTTAGTAGACAGTTGCCTTCCAAAAAGGTTTTGTGGAAGAATGTACGATCGAAGCTATTGAAACCGAACGAGGTTCGTTCGTTGTTAGTGACCCTCTTACGGGCGTCGCGGCTCAACACTTGAGAGCTAACAAAAACATTCTTGTAAAAAGTAGGACGCAAATATCGGATTACGGCCCTTGATTTTAGTAGAGTTCTATTACTTAGACCCAGTAGTTTGACAAGTGACAAGAAGAAAGTTCTGACTACAACTTTTCTAAAGCTGTATTTATCCACTAATTACGTTGTTTTTGCTTATGCAGTAGTTCATTAAAAATGCAGTAAACAAATACCTACTCAAGATACAATCTCTTAAGTAGTAAGAGTTGTTTACAAGATTATTAATAGATTTATACACAATGTTCGTTAACAGAGATTTCTAAGCCATCCGACTGAAGTGCAACTTTCACGTACTCACTCGTAAACAGTCTCTAAGGCGCCGGGCACACTGCTGCAATAGCAATTAGATTAAAGCAACTTGCTATCAGTTTAATGGGGTAAACTGTACTGGAAAAGTCGTAAACTACAACGAGATATTAGCGTGTCAAAAATATCGGTTAACTTAGATCGAAACAACATCTACTAATCATTAATGTTTAGTTACGCAGATGCTATTAGCAATTAGTTTAGTTAGAACAACAGGCAATTTGTGATAGCACTTCGTAGGAACACTTCTATGAGATTTAATGCTCGTACAAATAAATTGAAATCGATGCGATATTATGGTGGCGAAAACGTAACTTTAAAACAAAATTTTGATAGGCTTAATCAAGACGATCACAATCTGACCCATCTATCTATTCTCGCCTACAAAAAAAAAAGCTACATTTGGTAAGTCTTATTTCAAATAATTGATTTTGATTTCAAGGTTTTTTTGAGATGATGTTACTGCCTAGTGCCTGCCCAGCCCAAAATTCAATGCACGCCACTGGGGTAAAGTTACTGACTTAAGAGGAAATGCGGGCGGAGTTTAGTCCATACAAAGTTTTTCTAAGTTTTCTCCGTGGATTATGTTACTAAAGCAAATATCTATATTTACCACCGCTGTTTCGTTTTTTAAAATAAAAATATATAAAAAAAAACTGTGAGAACTCTAACTTTGCTAAAATCATCCAATTATACTCATACTGTTGCTGACCTTTTTTGTATATCTTTGTAATTAAAAAATATGATGTTTTTTTGACGGTTCTGTTTTAGCTTTGAAGTATGAAGGAAAATGTCGAAATTATAATTTTTATTTGTTTGTTTAATATTATTGGTTTTATTCCGTTATTAAGACCACTTGCAATAACTGGTCCTTCGTGATTGTACTAGTGATTTATTGGAAATACGCTAATTGGTATTTTTATTTATTGACAAAATGTCACTGAGACGTAGCGAACGAATCGCTGCGAAACAAATAGACAAATCTGGGAAAATATTGCCCGAACCTGGGCCTTCAACGATGAAAACCAGATCTCACGTAAGTTCGGCAACATCTCAACGACGAATTATAGAGGCCCCCGCTGCACGAGAGATGGCTGAGTTACAGCAAAAAAAAGTGGTGGCCGAGATGAGAATGGCTGAAATTACGAGACGAGAAATAGAAGCAGAAGAAGCTTTAGTTCAGGCACGGCTGCAAGAAGACTTGGCAAGTCTACATAGCCAAAGCTCGACTCGATCAGAAAAGTCTACTGAGCTTTGGGTAGAAAAATCGCGTCCTTTCTTCAATGTTCCTGGCGATGTACATGTTGAAGATAATCTAACTAAGGGTAACCTGTCTGCGCACTATGACAAGCACGACGAGCCGCGTGATGCCGCGGACTGCAATGGTGTGCGCGCGCACTACTCCGGTGATGAAGAGCAAGTACATTATAAGGACAGTGATCGTTTTAATATTACTAAGTTAACTAATTCCATTGCTAAAGCCTTGACTGTTTCACATAACAATAATGATAAATTGTTAGGCAGGCTCACTAGTAATAACTTGCCTACTTTTTCAGAAGATCCACTCGATTGGTTGCGATTTAAAAAAGCATACGATATTACCACTAAAGTGGGCCAGTATTCTGAGGAGGAGAATCTTGCCCGACTACAAAGGTCTCTTCAAGGCGAGGCTTGGCAGGCAGTTGCTGCCCGATTGATCGCGACTACTTCTGCGTCTGACGTCATGAGAATTCTGGAAATGAGGTTTGGGCGATCTGATTTAGTTTTAAGTAGGTTAATATCTGAAATGAAGAGTGTGCCTAAATTGACTGGTCTGAGATCAGAGGTGGTATTGCTTGCGACTAAAGTAGATAATTGTGCAGCCATCGTACAGTCAACAGAAAATATAGGCTATTTGTATAGTCCAGAGTTGATTTCTGAAATTGTAAATAAATTAACTGAGCCTTTATTTTACCGCTGGCTAGATTTTAGTAAGCATTCTAATAAGCATCAACCGCAACTGATTTTGCTTGCTAACTATTTAATGTCAGAAGCTCAGGAGATATGTAAGCGTGGTGCGGTAGAGCCGTCTACATTAAAGAAAAATGCGAAAAGTGGTTTGTCGACCTTGAAGCCCCTTTTTACGACCAATGTGGTGGAGGAAGAGAGCCCTGGTTTCAGCGCACCTTTGATATCCCACAGTTCTGAATCTGGGTTGATAAACGTGGTGTCTTCCTCCAAGAAAGAAGATACTGGCTGCGTATTTTGCTCAGACGTAAGTCACATGATAAACAATTGCCTAAAATTTAAATCTGAGCATATAGATAAGCGTTGGGAGTGGACAGTAAGTCGACGTTTATGTTTTAGGTGCCTCAGTTCTTCACACCGACGTGACAGATGCAAGTCAAAGAAGAAATGTTCGACCTGCAACATGACGGGACATCACACTCTATTACATAAACCTAAAATAGAACAAGAAGTGAGTGAACAAACTGAAGATGAGACTTCTGCAAACGTATGGTCAAGTCAAAGAAAGAAAGTCTACTTGAAAGTTGTTCCAGTTTGCATAGAAGGCCCAACAGGTAGCGTAAGTACATACGCACTTTTAGACGAAGGTTCAACTGTCACTTTGGTTGAAAAAGGAGTAGCTGATGAGATTGGAGCTACAGGGCCGGAGGTCGGCTTGAACCTTCAGGGTGCTGTAGGTAGTAATAACGATATCGTTATTACTACCTACAGCACCCTGAAAGTTCAAGGTTCCGTAAAGTCAACATCAACTTTACGGACTAGTAACGGTTTATACAGACTAGATAGAGTTCGTACCGTTAATAACTTGACGTTGCCTCAATGTGCTGTCACTGAGAATCAACTGTCATTTGCACATTTAAAAGAAATCCCTTTGGCTACGTTTACCGGAAAACCAACATTGTTGATAGGGCAGGATAACTGGCACCTTATCGTAAGTCGCGAAATAAGAGAAGGAAAAAAGAACGAACCTGTTGCTTCTCGCACGTTATTAGGGTGGGTTTTTCATGGATTCTCATCTTCAATAACAGAAAATCAATTTGAGTTTTCTTATTACTTACATAAGACAGATAATAATAAGGATAACGAACTTCACCATCTTGTGCAGGATTACTTTCAACTAGAGAGTATTGGAATAAACTATCAGGATAAAAGAAGATTCTCTAATGAAGAACGTCGTGCCTTGGACATTCTAGATAATAAGTCAAAACGAATTGGTGAAAGATGGGAAACAGGCTTATTATGGAGATCGGATAATGTTGAGTTTCCTAATAATAAAAGAAATGCTGAGCACCGCCTGAGAATTATCGAAAAGATGATGGACTTTGACGATAGCTTTGCTACTGATTATTCGAAACAAGTTCAGAACATGTTAGACAAAGGCTTTGCTGAGCAGGTACATGGTATCCTATCAGGCAGAATGTGGTTTCTTCCGCATTTCGGGGTAAGAAATCCCAATAAGCCTGGTAAACTACGTCTAGTCCACGACGCAAAGGCAGAGACTAAGGGTATATCTTTAAACACAGAATTACTGGCGGGTCCAGATCTTTTAAATTCTTTATTAGGAGTTTTGCTGCGTTTTAGAGAAGGAGCTATTGCAGTAACAGGTGATATACGCGAAATGTTCATGCAGGTGAAGATTATTAGAGAGGATCAAAACGCTCAGTGCTTTTTATGGCGTGGAATGAATAGGTTGAATCCCCCTCGTATTTATCGCATGACTTCGATGATATTTGGCGCGAAGTCCTCACCTTGTACTGCTACTTACATTTTGAGACGTAACGCTGAAGATTATGCTTTGTCACATCCTCGCGCTGTTGAAGCAATTAATAAACGTCATTATGTAGACGATTATTTGGACTCTGCTGACAGCGAGGAGGAGATAACGCAGTTAGTGAAGGACGTTATCATGATACACAAATCTGGAGGATTTGATATTCGAGGTTGGTGTTCAAATGTACCTGCTGTCTTACCCCAAGAATCAGACAGAATCTCAGTCAACCTGTTACAGCAGTCTAACGAAGAGGAGCGCACTTTAGGTGTCATTTGGAAACCTACTGGAGATACTCTTGGTTTTGATTTAAGCCTAAAGAAAGTAAGCAAGGAGGTGGTTGACTGTACACGAAAACCAACCAAGAGAGAAGTTTTAAAAGTGGTAATGTCTGTGTTTGATCCCCTAGGCCTGTTGTGTCCTTTTATGATTAAAGCCAAGATTCTTTTTCAGGACTTGTGGCGGAAGGGCAAAGGCTGGGATGAAGAAATTGACGATAAAACATCACAACAGTGGTACAGTTGGTTTCGGAGTCTGAAAAGATTAGAATGTTTCTCGATTCCAAGATTTTATGGTTTCGTTGAAAAGGATAATCTCCAGCTACATGTATTTGAAGATGCTTCTGAGGAGGCCTATGCTTGTGTGGTATATTTACGCAGACATGATCAAGTCGTCTTTGTTACAGCAAAAAGCAGGGTTGCACCGTTAAAATCCGCTACAATACCGAAGCTTGAACTTCAAGCAGCACT
Organism: Anania hortulata; assembly: GCA_963576865.1. Classification (NCBI taxonomy): domain Eukaryota; kingdom Metazoa; phylum Arthropoda; class Insecta; order Lepidoptera; family Crambidae; genus Anania; species Anania hortulata. The sequence continues at coordinate 10,611,232 of OY756400.1, forward strand.
TCTAGGAGCAAGACTAGGCTGTACAGTAGCTAATGAACAGTCTCTTTTGATCAATAGGAGACATTTTTGGACTGATTCTAAAACTGTCTGGTTTTGGATTAACAAAAACCCTCGGAAGCACAAGGTATTTGTTTCAAACCGTTTGGCTGAAATAGATGAGCTTACTAAGCCCTACGAGTGGAGATGGCTACCTGGAACTATCAATATTGCTGATGAAGCCACCAGAGCTAAGAGCAATCCAAGTGGTAGATGGCTCAGTGGACCTGACTTTCTTCGCCTCCCTGAAGAAAACTGGCCTCAAATTCAGCCAGACTCAGAAATTGGGGTAGAGACAGAAATCGAATCAGAAGATGTGATGCTGATTGAAGAATACCAGTTTCCAAAAAAGTTGATTGCCGATGAGCGATTTTCTAACTGGCGTCGACTTGTAAGGAGCTTGTCATGGGTTTTACTTTATTTAGATAAATTTTATTTTAAAAGGTCTGTTGATTTAATCATTACTCCTGACTATGAAGAAAAGGCTGACCGGCTGATAATAGAACAAGCTCAAGTTGAAATGTTTGCGTATGAGATTTCGGCCTTGAAAAAGGGTGAGAAAATAAGATCGTCTAGTAAACTGATCCAGTTGAATCCTGAACTAAATGCTGATGGTCTACTTATAGCAAGAAGCCGCCTGGATTCAAGTAATGATCTTCCATTACATTTGAGAAGACCGATAATTTTGGATGCGAGACATAACGTAACAAGATTAATAATAAAATATCAACACATCAAATTGGGACATAACGATACAGCAACATTGATTAACGAATTACGTCAACGTTATTACATTTTGCGACTAAGGACGACTGTAAAGAGCATGATACACGACTGCGTGATATGTAGGTGTAAGAGGAACCGACCTGCACAACCCATGATGGCTGCTCTACCGGATTATAGACTACACCATAGTTGTAGACCTTTTACTTATTGTGGAATTGATTTATTTGGTCCAATGACAGTAACTATTGGTCGTCGTCAAGAAAAACGTTGGGGTGTTATTTTTACCTGTTTTAGCATTCGTGCAGTGCATATTGAATTGGCTTCTTCTTTGTCAACTGATTCAACTATCTTAGCAATTCGTAGAATGGCCGCCAGACGTGGATTTCCTAAGCAGATCCACTCGGACAATGGAACGAATTTTCGAGGCGCAGATAAAGAGTTGCGAAAATCTGTTCAGACAATACTGGCTGGAGATACAATGGCTCAAAGAGTAAATAATCTCGGTATCAAGTGGACATTCAATCCACCTGATGCACCTCATATGGGAGGGGTGTGGGAAAGAATGGTTAGATCAATTAAAACAGCTCTCTCATCAACACTACTTACATTGTCTCCAAAGGAGGAGGTGCTTCATACGCTGTTAATCGAGGCAGAGAATATTGTTAATAGTCGCCCACTGACACATGTCTCTTTGAACATTGATGATGAGGAGGCACTTACACCCAATCATTTTCTCTTAGGAGCTTCAAACCCTTTGCCGCAATTAGGTGAATTCACTGACGATGATTTACACCTAAGGAAGCAGTGGAGATTTGCCCAACGTTTATCGGACAAGTTTTGGTCACGCTGGCTACGAGAGTACCTGCCTAGCCTGCAGACACGACATCGTTGGACGTCAGACGCAGGAAGCCCAATCAAAATAGGAGATTTGGTTCTAATTGTTGATTCCAAATCACCTAGAAACATCTGGCCTAGAGGCAAGGTTGTAGGGACCTATACTGGCCGTGATGGTCGTACACGAGTGGTGGAAATCGCCACCAAGGGTGGCATTTTGCGTAGACCGGTAAATAAATTAGTTTTACTAGTGAGTCAGCCACCCCAAGATTAGGTTTAATCGAGGAGGAGAATGTTGCTGTCCTTTTTTGTATATCTTTGTAATTAAAAAATATGATGTTTTTTTGACGGTTCTGTTTTAGCTTTGAAGTATGAAGGAAAATGTCGAAATTATAATTTTTATTTGTTTGTTTAATATTATTGGTTTTATTCCGTTATTAAGACCACTTGCAATACATACCATATTCAGAAATCTCGTACACAAATTTGACGAGTAATAAAATAAAATAAAATCATACAGACATAGCTAAAGCCTTTCTAAAAATATATCTTACTTTATAAATTGCTAAATTGGTCAGTGTGCCGTCCGCCTTAGCGCTCACGACTAATGGAGTAGTGCTGTTTTCAATGAGAGCCGTCACGGCACCAGATCGACTGATAAATTCTATAATGATCCGTTAATTTCTTCGTTTACTGTTAGTTTTGTTCTTAATTTTAAATAAGACGAAATATACCGTACTAGCTATAGTCACTAGGTAGGTAGGTAGGTGTTTTATACGTAAACCTACTGAGGTAAAGTTATGGTTATGGTAGGACGTCCACCCCACAAGGAGGACAGACGACCTGGTAAAGATTGCAGGAAATCGCTGGATGCAGGCCGGTTAAAAGTTCAGCAGTGGACGTCATGGCTGAAATGATGAAGGTTATGGTGTTATTATTTCAATTAATAAGTATTATAAAATTGTGATCACCGGTGTCTTTGTCCAGTTCCCAAATCGAAATCCAACACTCGTGGTCCCACAGCCAAATAATAGAAGATAATTAACACAATTCAAGCCTGCGGTTAAACGTTTGATCATTAAGTATACAGTTAGGTACAATATATTTAACATGAAATATAGGTACTTATCAGAAAACTACTCGTGTCTGCCTGCTAACCTTTCGCAGTATAATAATAATATAATTGGTAATTTCTTTACCACAATAGCTTCTGAAGTGCTGATTAAAAGTACTTATCATTATAAAGACAGTTTATTTTATTAGGGACGGAAGGTTTATTATGTAATTTAAAAAATATAAGCCACAAGACTTCCCGCAAATTACTAAGAAAAAGTTTTATCAGAAATAAACGTACCCATTCCTAAAAGTCTTTAAAAAGAATTCTCATTTTATAAGTACATATAGCCATTGTGATGAAAAATAAAAACCTAAGATAAATTTGCACAGGCAAAAAGATTGGAAACCAGATTTGAAATATTCGGTTAATTCGTAAATTTTGGTAAATCTCAATTTTTACAAGTAGTCTTATACTCTCACTCTACCACTGTCGGTATTTACAATCTTTTGTATTTCTTATAAACATAAAGTTCGAGTTGGAGTAATTTCAAATTATGCTGCCGGAGTAGTAGTAGATCTGTACCATTTTCAGTTACAGGTGATTTATCAATCACAGTCCTTGAATCGTATTTGGCTATTTGATACTGAAACTTAACGAGCTGCTCACATTTAGACATAATAGGCTCTTAAAGATGTAACAATAGGGCTTATTTTCTGTTGACGGGAACTGTAGAATTGAACAACAGTTAGGCTGTTCTCACGCTCTGTTTGTGCGTTTCAGAGCGTTTGTTATCAAACACGGACTCAATAACGTTTGGCTCCCTTTGATGAGCGCGCCGTGTCTTTACGCATCAATTTTAGGACTAAACTCTCGTCAATTTACACGCATATTGGTTTGATTACTTTAAGAAAAAGCTAAATACACGACTGTGAACTTAGTTGTATAACAGTATTTCTTCCATTCTCCTAAAACATTTCCCAAAATAATGATTGTCAACCAAAAATGTGTTTTATTAGACCTCTTTGCATACAAACCAACTCTCAACAAGGCCTGACGACCGTCTGGCCTAGTGGTTTGCGCTTTGGATCTGTAGTCTGGTCAACGGTCGCGGGTTTAAATCCCATAAGGGGTAAATGTTTGCGTAATGAGCACGACCATTGGATGTTTATAAATGTGTTTAATTAAGTATGTTTATTCGTTATCTAGGTGCCAAAGTACAAGCTTTGCTTAGTTTGGGACTAGATAATTGGTGTGATTGTGGAAATGTATTTATTTTATTTATTGAAATGAAATGAAATTGGCTATTGGAAACCAGGGAGCGGAAATGGCTAAGTAAAAAAACGTAACAGAATCTCCTATTCTAGTCTTGGCGAAAATTAATGAAAAGAAGCTAGGTTCTTTCATTTTCGTTCATTTAATCAGAGTTTGTCAAAGCCAGAGTTCGGAAACAAGCAAATGCCCTCCCTGGCCGCGACACCCATTGCAGCATCGATCATAGAGTGCATAGTGTAATGGCGCGATGGCGCGGACAAAGAGACTGCCGTATTTACCTGTATTGAGTTCAAATGCTAACAGGGCTAGCAAAGCAAAAAACGCTTTCAGAAGAAGAGAAAAATAACACCTACAATCTAAAGAGTATTTTAACATAACCCAAATGTAAAAGCCTTAAGAGACAGTAGATTGATTTATCTCGCTGATGTCATACATGGGCTATTCAAGTAAAAAAACGTGCATGATGTCGACGATAATGCCAGGAAACTTCTCCAATTTTGGGATAGATTAGGGGGCTTACCATGAGCTCTTATTGTAGTATTCCTCGAGTTGTTTTGTTTTTTCTGGGTTTGAGATAAAACAACACTGTTTATGTATTATTTAGCATAGGTTAGGTACATGATAAGACCTCAATTGTGAATGTTTACAACAAGTAATTTAATAAAACTACTAGATGTAAACATTACTACACGATATGTATTATATTAGTAAACTGTAACCACTATAAAACTGTAACCACAATTTTTTTTACGGATTCATAATTAAGACCTTAAAAAGAGTTTCTTACATTTAAACGAATATTTAATATATATGTAACTTAAATAAGCAAAAAGGTAGACAAAATAATAATATGTACTTTTAGGCGAGGACGAGTGCAATTAGTTATACATAATACAGAGCACAGTGCAACCCTGAACCGCGTGTCAAATAAATTAACGGTCAGATTGACCCAGAAACCGACAGCACAGCGAAACAATGATCTTGCTATGCGCTACATCGAAACAAAATTGTTAGTCAGTTATGGTATGTTGTTACGGTAATGGATATAAATTATTGCATGTTTGTTTTATTATGTTCGTAACAAAAATGTATTTAAAACATTTTCCGGCTTATTTAAAACTGCAACAACCTACATTAAAAGTACTAAGATACCCACAGTTTTATAAGTTCTAAGGTAAGTTCTGTTAGATTAGAATAGCTAAATTACGCAGGTTATAGCTAAGAAACATAAATAACATATAGACCTACGTAGTCTACCATTTAAAAAATTTAAAAATTAGATTTAAATACTTAATAAAAATAAAAAAAACAAACAACGAAATTTTTTGAAAGCAAGTGGGCTGTTAGGTGCACTAACCAATTTTTACGATATATGTATATGTAGTACGGATTCTGAACAAACTATTATATTCATAATACTGAAACAAAGCTCATTGTTCTATGACTAATTTCATTGACAAATTGATCGACTTTATTGCACTTAACACAACACTAAATCAACTTGTGATTTAATAAGCGCACGGTTTGTGTTTTGTTTCATGTTTGTCTTGTGAATAATTGATAAAATGATTATGAAATCAGTCAGCACTTTGATATTATAAATCGTCGCATTTAATTCGGCTGGGCAATATTCGGGAAACACAAATCGCCTTTTCGTCTAAAATACCTCAGTGGCTAAAGACGAAGGTCTGTGTATGTTACCAGTATTGATGACATAGGAAACGTGGCCAACACAATTCACAACGGGCCTCATAAGAAAGCTCCGGTTGCACAGCTTGCTACGGAAAGGGCTATGGTCGGAATACCGAAACAAATATCTTTGCGAGATCAAATCAGGAATGAGGAAATTCGTAAACGAATAAAAGTCGCTGACATAGTCCAATGGATTAGCGAGCTAACTAAAGTGGCAGTGGGTGGTGCACATTGCACGTATAACTGACGGTCGATGCCAAGGCCAATTGAGTGGTCATCCTATGGCTGAAATGATGATGATGATGATGATGACATATAAAACATGGTATTACCTATTAGGAACGATTTGGTAATGCTTTATTAATAATAAGTATGTTAGTATTATCACTATAGACTACAGACTTGTAGTTATATCATCAATCTAACTAATTCAAAATGCATTAAATTAGATAAATCCTGAAATATTTTTACTACAAAAATATACGTATTCATAGGTTTCACAGTCTATTACAATTAAACGTAGGTTTGTCAAATAGCTATTTAGCAATTTGAAAAGAAAGACCTATTAACAATTAACTTTCCTTTTCGCAAAGTTGTAACAGTGGCTGATAAAAGCGTTATCAATGAGTCAACTTACGAGTATTTTGCCTTAACACTATCCATGTCTAAAGTCGTCCTTGGGTGACGGTCGTATTCTAAAAATTTTGGTCTCGTTATTTGCAAATTTTGTTTTAACCCTACACAAATAAACGCCGAAACTACTGCCGTAGTAAACGGGTACGACGATGTTCGTTTGTTTTACGCTAAAAGTTTTCGAGTAAGATAATTTTGACGTTTCTATTTTGGGAGCAGTTTCATTCAGTGATATAAATACGCGTGGTAAAGGCACGTGATAGTCAATTTTGTCGTTGGTTCCCCACTGCCAGATATAAATAAAATGAAATCGCTTGTTTTAATGATAGCACAATGGCTTTTGATGTCCCAGCCGTTTTTAAAGCAAATTTAGTGAATTTGAAATCGAATGGAAAATAGTCAATCTTATGAATAGTGCGTCGGTGACGAGAGATGTTTTGATATTTTATAATAACAATGGAATGTACAAACAACCACATCGTCTGAATAATTATATAGTCTTAGAGAACCTCCACCTTTACCACGACATCTTAAACTCATTCCAAAAAGTAGTAAAATAGTTTAAATACATACAAGATAACGCGTAATTTTTTTATCAATATCATGTTTTAAAACAATAAATAACTACCTACTTAGGTCTCTTATATTTCATTCGTAAACTTTATCATTATGCCCGGCTTGGCTAAAAACCTGTGTGAATGAAAATTCCTCAGTCAATACGAGCATCTAAAAAGATAAACAACATAATAATAAGAATAAAAATTACAAATTGTATCAGTGAGATTATACAATACATTAACGTCAGTGTGGGAGACCTATGCCTAAATTAACCTTAATGCCTGTTTTTCAGGTCATAGTAAAAGTATAATGCTATCGGTAAATTAAGACGCTAAATAATACAACAGTATATAATTTATGACTTCTCAGAAGTATTTCAACGATGATAAAGTAATTTTAACTACATTGAGCGACGGGAGTATTTACACATGTTCAGTTTTCATGATATCCTTATTCATGAAACCATCATGTAACTTAACAAAATATTGTTTTAATGCACAAAATGTATTGTCGGTACTGTACCGAACTGTTATAACTCTTACAACCTGAGTTATAAGAGACAATCTATCAAGCTACTTCTGCTGTAGGTTGTACGAGTGCATGAATAATTTATGCTTTTGGATGCGTAATAATATTACGATATGCCGCGTATCACTTCACTTACATAACCCATAAATGTATACGCTCAGTATGTAGACGTGAAGGGTTAACTTATTGTTATAATCTTGCAGATGTTTTACCGAGTTTCTTTTCCTTGAGTTCGAGAGTTGGGGTTCACGCGGAGAAAGAATTCACTAGTGGCAAGATATAATACAGGTACTTAGGTACCTATATTTTTAGCTTGCTTTATGCAGTAGAGTTAAAAGTAAAGGTACATGAACTATGACTGATGATGACGTAGCCAAGTTTACGACTCGGTATACATTTAAAAACCAACTAGAAAAGATAAAATAAAGCCGTGTGTGTTACCGTAAAACGTGAAAGCTCGAACAACCATAAATCCTGAGATTTTTCAGTAAAATCTAAGTTACTAATATACGGCCTTTACAGTAACATCCAATTGTTAAGTTTTAGCGCATTACAGAAATGGTGCATAAATATCGTTTTAATAAGGACTAAGATATTTCTGAAATCATGATAAAATTGAAATATTATTACTATTCTGCTATCTGAGTTGAATGGTCACAACGCTATTTTCAAGCAATTAAATACCTACATAATATATGTATTCCGTTCTTGAACTGACACTTTCTATAATGCTTCATTAATATCTGCAACGGCTGAAATCGGTAAAAGTATTGCTTATATAGATTACGATAGTAAAGAAATTTTATGTCCAGAACATCATTAATTTTTTCATAAAAAAAATTATATTAAATAAAGATTAGGCTTTATTCTGTCTCAAACCGTCCACATCTGTCCAAAAATGCTAACGTTTCACATTATACCGCTCCCGCGAAGTGTTAAGGGCGGATGACGAAGTGTGTTATGCAAATTGAAGCAAGTAACCATTTATTTACTGTCTTTTCGCAAATAATTAATTACCAATCCGGGGCACGTAATTCCTTCACTATCGTAATCTATATAGGCAATACTTTTACCCATTTCAGCCGTTGCAGATATTTATGAAGCACCTATAAAAATTAAAACAGTTGTTTTATTAGAAAGAATTTTTTAACAAGCTGTAAGGAGTTTAAGAAGTACTTTGTCATAGTTTGTAAGTTCCGAAGAAATTGTTGAGTTGATGGGTACCTCACTACATAGTTAGTTTGCATTTTAGTTAGTTATCTTTTACAGTTGTTTGTTGAAACACGAGAATTAGTTAACGTACTATTACTTTATGTAACTTTAGTTATTGTACTATTTTCAGCCTATGAACCACTACGGCAAGGGCTTCGGCATCGAGCAAGACTCTAAAATGAAGATAAAGGAAAATATCTGAAAATAATAAATTTTACTCCTTATGATTTAGAACATGATTTTTGTTAAAGAGATTCGAAGTCATCCTAACGTCATAAGGGTGTACATTTTAAAAGTGTCTATTAGATTCTTGGTTAATTTTCCAAAATAAAATAAAAATTTATTTAACAAAGCTTATCTTCAACACAGTACTTTTTCTTCATGCCTTTTGTACTAAACCTAATTACATGATAAGGTTTTTATATTATTTTACTGTCTGCAAATTCAATGCTGCCGATAGCAAAAAAGTTGAGCTACCTGCAATAGGAAATATGCATGAAAAAAAAAATGTTTTTACTATATTTATAAGAAAATATATGAAATTATAGTGCTAATAGTAAAAACAAAATTGATTTTAGGTAAAAAATAACCGGAATATAGTAATTTGAAATAAAGGTATACCTACCTATCTCTTTCTAAAACAACTTTTAGTATGAAAAATGTATGGCGCGCGTGAAATCTGTCGTCACGGTACATATCGGATCTCCTTATCTAACACGCGACTTTAATGGGCTGTAAGTCAGGTATTTATCAATATTTTAGTTAAACTCTTAAAGTTTGACTAATTATAATTAAGTACTATTCATTTTAGAACCAAATAAAAAACATGCATATTCCCCATTATTATTGTCACCGATTTTTTTATTCGTCGTAGGGGTTTAGAGACAAAATGTCCTTTCAGGTATTCTATCCTTGTCAGTAAAGTAAAAAGTAAAGTGGCTTAAATTTTCAGATTATACGTGCTTACGACTTTTATATTTCGATTAGTTTCTGTGTTCAAGAACCTAATGTAACCACAGCATGGGCTACAGTGACCCTTGACTAAAACAAACAAAATTGTACTACAGCCAATGAAACCGTAATACAAGCCTCGTTCTGGAATGAGCACGGGCGTAGGTATATTAGTGCCGACGTAGTATAAAGCAGCGTTTACATTTACATCATAGTATCACGATAATCCTTATCCGAAAGAGTCCGTATCCTTTGTACATACAATATTGAAATCCAAAACTGAGGTAGGGTTGATCTTTTGAGGCAGAAACAATGTATAGAAATTCATACACCAGTCTTAATCTACTTAATTTAATAAAGGCTTAGCATGGACAAACATTTACTTGTGTGCCACTTGTAGTCATCTTTCATACAGTTATTTTGGACAAATCGGCTATATTTTTGCAATATATCTTAGTTAAATCTATTGGTTCTTGTGTAGAGAGTAGATGTCGCATAAACTAAAAAACACATTTACTCAACAATTTACAAATTAATATATTTTTTATCGCTGATTGCCTTTGAAGAAGGCCTCTTCTGCTACACCGGGCACTTATGACAAGCGCTAAGGGTACTCGTCTAGGTTCGCCCTAGCGGTTGCCGTGACCCGGCCGAGAGACGGGCCCTATACTAGCGGGCCTCATCGGGCCAGTGTTGAATGCATACGGCACCCTACCAAGCAGCGAACCCACTAGTACTGGTGCGCCGATGGGACCGGGACTGCCACAACAGACAGATAGCGGGCGCTATCTGGGGTTGGGTCGGACTCGCGCCACAAGGGCGCCTCTGTAGACCCTTGCGACCTCGGCTTGGGCCGTCGTCCGAAGGGTGGGCAGAACGGCCAGGTGTTTTGTCTGTGTCGGCCGAAATGAAAGAAGGGATCTAGCACTCGTCAGCAGTAGTAATATTTACAATAATTACGCTCATTTTATATAGCTTCATAGCATTACACTTAAATTGAATGTTATCATTTTGGAGTTGACTATACTATAGCGACTAGATGATAGATAACTCTATAAACATTTAAAGACAATATTTATCACTTATACAAACGATTGCGATACGCGATTACGATGTTGCTTATCAGATTATAAATATAAGCTGACAAAGAGCTGATATAACAGAAGCATAATGGCCCTAACACCAACGCGTATCATTTTCTACGCACACTAAGTTCTATGATACGCGACGAAGATACGATACGCCTACGCGAAATGTGAATGCAGCTTTATTACTTATGGAGGGGGAGTCGTGGGCGGGTGACGTCCGCCGCCCACCAGCGAGCGAGATTAGTTCGCTTTTTTAATACTTTTTTGTTGATATTCAACCCATACGGTGCTAAAGCCGTTTTGCAGCGATCAGAGTTCAAACTCGTAATCATTCAGTCGTTTGGATATTTATCATTGTGTACTCGTACATACTCAATTTATACTGGTACTTAAGAATGGGTGGAGAATATCAACACGCAATCAACATACTGATGTTACATTGATTGTTTATGTATTATGTCATAATAGTGGATAATTATCTAACACTTTGGCTATCTTCAGCTCAGCTTAAAGTGGTTACGTTTGTTAATTTTATTCGTCAGTTACCATTAGGTAAGATAAAAGTCATTAAACTTAGTAAAATATTATGAGATTTATAAATAATCTTACAAATAAGCATACTGACACATTACTTACGCAAAGCAATCAAAGTTCATTACTTTAAAGTAAGTAATCAAAGTGCATTATGTGACTCGCTGCAAAAAGCTGTATTATAGGTACCTGTAACAAAGAAATTACGGATTAAGAGAGATGACAAATTATAACATTACATAAAATTTATAATATATCCTGAATTTGAATCCACGCACTTTTAGGTCTACGGACTATGTTTTACCTATATTTATCATCATCATCATCATCATCATTAGCCCCTAGAAGTCCACTGCTGGACATAGGCCTCCCCTATAGAACGCTACAGCGAGCGGCTCTGGGCCGTTACATCCAGCGGCTGCCCGCAACCTTGACCAGGTCGTCAGTCCACCGCGTGGGAGGCCTGCCCACGCTGCGTCTTCCAGTTCGTGGTCGCCACTCGAGAACCTCTACAAATATTATGAATAAATAAATATTGAACTTTCTATGGCAGAGTAGCGATTTGCTAATCTTTGCAACTTGTAATCCTTTTTATCCAGATGTCCAAACATCCAGGGGAAGGCATGATTGATGCATCGGACATACACAGACCAAAACCATTTCCTGATCTGTCCTGGAAATGCTTTATAATCACATCATGGCTGTTACGTTACGCTGTTAAGACGTATCATCATCTGATCTAGTCGATGGCCAACCAATTTGAATGGTGTTCCAAAAATCCGTTGGGGCAGAAAGGTTCTAGAATGGTGGCCGCGTACCGACAAGCGCAGCGTAGGACGTCCACTCATAAGGTGGACAGACGACCTGGTAAAGGTCGCAGGAAGACGCCGAATGCAGGCCGCTTCCAACTGGCCACGGAGGAGGCCGGTACGGAGTTTGCCGGGACAGCTAGTTTATATATAGAAACAAGTCGGGTTAGTTACACAATTTATAAGTCAAGAATGGCTGAACCGATTTTTATGATTTTGGATTTGTTTTATTTTTCGAATAGCAGAATAACTAATAAAACATTAGAAAAATTCACAAAAAAAAATTATGAAGAGGCGGTACGAAGTTCGCCGGTACAGCTAGTACTGTTATAAACATTACTTAACTTAGGTGCAAATGATCGTGCTCATCACACAAACATTTGTCCCTTGCGGAATTCGAACCCGCAACCGCTGGCTTTGTAGTCTGGAGCGCGAACCACCACTACTACTACACCATGCAGACGGTCGTCTGAAACGAACGACCCGAACGAAGGTAGAAGTGGTTATGCATTTACTTGTAAATTTACATGTTTATATGAAAACGCTTCAGTTACCCGATATATTATTTGCAGTCCTTTTCAGGCGAGGCCACAGCGCGAATAAAACTTTGTTTATTTTGTTGTTAGCTGCATAAGTATAGTTGAAATCCGGTTCTGTTTTTTACTGTGTGTAAATTAGAGTTTTAACAATTGTATCACAGACGCGAAAGTAAGTTTGTTTGTTTTATTTAAATAGCTACATATGTTTGATGTGTTTGAAGTTTTGTTATTGTGGATATGAGCCATTTAGGCGGCTCTACGACAAAAATTAAAATAAAAAAGATTTTAAAAATTTTTGTTCTGGGTCGAGTACCTAGTATTCAAGGCTACAAGTCTAGGTATACATTTCTCTTTTAAAACAAACTGTCACTGAAGGGTCCATCTGTAAAATGAAAGCTCAGTTTATAATGGAAATGTATAGGTTTACTTCTAGTATTCTTCCAAGAACTTCTCTAAAAAAACTTGGGTTGTTGGTAAACGTTTTAAGTTTTAAAGTCCGTGATTTTTGTGGCAGTGTAAAATATTTCAATCTTTTACATATTTTTTACCATAAGTACCTAAGTTTTGTTTCGTCTAGTACATGTTAAACTTAGCGGTAGGCTAGCAAGTTACAATGAAAAGCATTCTAATGTAATCCAATACCCTGAATGCGTCTACTAATCACGGACATTCGCAGTTGAGCCATCGCTCGATCACTACGAACTAGCCCATTGTGGCTATCGTGAACTAGCTCCCATGCATAATTCAAGTAAATAAAGTAGGCTTGGCTTGGGTATTAGACATACTCGTATCAATCAATCAACAATTAGTTAATAAATTATTCTAACTATCACACCAATTATGACGATTCTCCGTAGCAAGCACGCCGGACTTGGTGTCGCTATCTCTGAGGTCCCGGGTTCTATTCCCTGTCAGTCAATGTAGAAAAATAACTTTTACTATAGTGTCTCGGAGCTGGGTGTTGTGGCACCGTCGTTTCTGATTTCTGTAACACAAATGCTTTGGCTTCTTACCATGAGACCATGGGATGGGTAACTAAGTATTTTCAACTTCGGGTTTAACCGAACAAATTCAGCTACAGTAACAGAGTGCTCTCAGACACGCAATCTTGTGTTGCTTTGCTTGTTAAAAAATATTGAGGCAAAAACAAAATAGACAATTTATGGAAATCCATTGTTTAAACTCTATTTAGTTACGAAACACCTAGACATTGTCAAAATATTGTCAATGAGGTATTGAGATGTTTGTTGTTTTTTGGTATCTTAGTGCTGATTTTCAATAGCCAGATAACTTTTATACGATAAATAAGTTTAAAATGTTGACAGTTTTTGTATAGAAAATGTGTCAAAGCATCAATTTTAATAGTCGAATAAAAGTTATCTAGCATTTGAAATATTGGCCCTGATGCGGGCAGCCAATGATAAAAGAAATGGATGATCTAAGTGATAGAGTGAAGAGATAAACAATCAACGAGTAGTATGAAAATTATTCGCTGCTACGAAGCGGTCTTTCTGCACCTCCTATTTTGTGTCGCATGCGGCATGTCCAACTTTTGTTTACTTTCCGTTCGCTGTTTATAATTAACATCAGCAGGATTAAAATTCGTAGTTGCAGTTTGTGTTTCAACTTCAAAAATTGTATTACAAAAGCCAAAGTAACTGTTGCGAGCTCCGCTTTTACGGCTCTACAATCGAACTAAGTTATAAGCTTATTGGGAACAGTCAGCTGAACTTTTTAATGTTTCTTACTATGGACTATATGTAAGGTCGTCTTTCGGGTCGACTTTAAAAACTCTTAGCTTGCTTGTTTTGAGAGTTTAACGTATACTTTATTATTATTTCAAAGCTAAAATAATAAATATAGAAACTAATACATTATGTCAAAACTTATAAAAAAAAAAAAACTGCCTTTAAGTTTTACCTTCTTTGTCGGTATAATTTAGATAAATTTTGAGCTTTTTGAAAAAAACAGCGTAGAATCATATAATTTTAATACAAAAAAAAAACAAAGTTTGAGTCACAATGCCATTTTTTGTTTTGTTAACCACGATTCGTTATTTCATTTGTTACTTTTGGCATATTATATTTTTTATTGTAAAGAAATTGACTTACCTACTGCAATAATCTAAAATCGCTATAATAGTTTTTTTTACTTCTTCTTTATCTTCATCTATACGGTCAATCCCGGTTGCGTCCAAAGCCATTGCTTTGGAGCCCAGGGTCCGCTTACATTGATTTACTTTGCGCAGTCTTGAGCGTCTCTAGTTGTGAGATCATAGTCAATAAATAGTTTTTTTTACATAATATGAAAAAAAAACAGACTTGATTTTTTTAAAAAAACAGAGTTAATAATTTTTGGACTTTTCATCCCTTTTTGGGACTGAACCTAACAATATTGAATATCGTTGATTGCACTTTATCCAGGGACACTTGGTATAGGAAAGTTATCTACAGAATTTTAAGCCTCTAACTGAGCAGTAGGCCATTCGGACATAATATTAAAAACCTAATAAATTAAAATAGATTCACTCGTGTCAATCCTTTGATAAAGTATAAATAACTGAAACTAGCCGTGTAAAAAACACAACTGTACCTATCCAATTTTATTGCTTATAAATTATCAAAGGTTTGCGATAATTTGATAGTAATTTTATTTTTTAAATATTTACACGTCTGAACAAACGAAACAATTTCATAGTAGGCCTTCAGCTTCGGCTCGGCATGTGAAGGAATATATGAATGAGTTTGTGTGTCATCCGTTTGGACATCTTATTTTATGAAGATGATACTTTAAGTAGGTAAATTTTTTAATTCACCTACTTACTTTATTTTTTAATTTAGGCGACAAGCGCGCGTAGTCGGCTAAATATAATGCGAAGTCAGAGCGTCTAGTACCTAACAACGTATCTAGTTAGACAAACAAATGCATCACAAGTTAAATGTGAAAGTTCGTTACGTATGCGCTCAGTCGACTAGGAGAAGTATGGACTCTGACCTTTAGGGGACGTGGGAGGATGCGTGTATTGCAAATAGTCAATTTTAGACTCACAATTAATTTAAGTTAGTTTTAGCAAGAAAAACATACGTAGGCCACTATAAATGGAAATTGGTACCGTAATTGTAAATTTATTTTTACCACACCCAATTTTATTAAAAAAACTTCTTATTTATACTATATATATTAATTTGCAATCAAATGTAAAATTGTGCTCTTTAAATTTATCACCGGTTCCTCAAAAAAACACTGAGCTTCTAACTCGTTATTGTAAATTCGAAGTAACTGTTTTCATTTAGATACTAAGATATTGATAATAAAACTAATACGCATATTTAAACTAATATATTTTTAAAACTAATAGCTATACCCATATTTGTACATTGAGCCCTTAAAATGCTTTTAATGAGCATTCGAAGATATCTTATCTAGGAGATAAATAGCACAATCGATCGTAAAAATCCTAAGCTCCATTATTGGGTTTGTTTATTATAATTGGTTCATCCGTAATAGGTTATGTGCCCAATTAAGAGCTTACTGGACCGTGGGCGTTCAGTATGCTGCCACTGACATACCCTGTGTGGGCGTTTGCGCGGATTGAATAGACATCAGTCGTAAAAATAATGAGCGCCATTAAATTGTATCGATATTACTAAACTTCGCTTTATTAATAGCACAAAGGTTAAGCTCATATATTTTTAAGTCAACTGGTTTAGTTCACGAATCCTTTCTGTCATCTTGAACTGCTCTGACAAATTATATGGACTTTTAAATTTGTCCCCGGAGACTTTTCATTTTCCATAATAAGTTCAAAGTCCGTCGTAATCCAACTACTTATAGTAGGTAATTTTCAGATAATGTTTTTTATACGTAGCAACCCATTCTTTAGAAAATTAGAAAAGATTAGTGAAACTTAGGTTAAACCTATATTTACATAAGTTAATATCTTAAGAATTATCAGTTGGATTAGAGAGCTTTTTTGGCCAATTAGGGATTGTATTGATTCATGTGGGAGTTTTATTTTCTTCTAACATTAAATGTCAGAAGAAAAATAAAACTTAATTTTAACTCCAGCTTAGTGGGAAGATTATCCCACTACTACCAAGGCCTAAGGCCCCGATCAAGCTAGCGTTTAGTTAGCGTTTGAGCGCGTTAGCGTTTTCTAGAGCACCTATGTTTGCGATCAAGCATGTTTGGACCAAAGGTACAAAAACCACCGCGGCCGCATCCTTCTTCGTAACGAGCATCGCTATTATCTGGGTTTAATAACTTAATAGGTATATTTCAATTACTGTATAAACAAAAAAATAAATTATACATACATTAAACAAACTAAAACTCAAAAATAAAAGCGTGTTCGCAAGTAGGATAAGTGAAAATAATAAAGTTTACAGATTTAATAACAAATTTAAAATTGTGTTCCTCAAACTACTACATCCCGGCGCGTCATCCCACGAATTAACTTTAACTCATAAAAGTTAACTCTCATAATTTGATAATTGTATTCATGTCAGTAAAATGTCAGAATAAATAATTATACTTGCTGATTGTTTGAGATATATTTACGAGTAGTACCGATGTTCTACAACAGCGTCGGGTCACAATGTTTTAAAGCTGGAAAAGAAAAAACATTTATCCCTGCAAATGGCAACATTTGTTGGTAATGTCATTACGATTGTTTGTGACAGCGCGGGCACGTAGTCCTTGCAATAAAATGTGTAAAATAACTATTATTTACTCTATTTGTAGCTTAAAAGTTAGTGTTTAGAATGCTATTATACAGTTCTCTATGTGGATTGTGTTTACAATAAGGTTTATAGTGAATTTCAGCCAAAAATCAACAAGGGATGAGCGCCATAATCAGGCGCGGTTATGGTTTGTTTTTTAACGCTATATTAATGGAATCAACTTATATATTCATTAGTTCCAGTTACAGGTATGTACAATCAAATACTTTACTTCCTTTTGTGAATTATAGATATTCTCCTATGAAGGAATTACTTAGGTACCTAACGTATAATTGATTGATAGAATCTAACCTAAAAGTCGTTTTTAAATTATAATCTTGTTACTTTTTCTTCTAAAAAACTTAATAGAAGTTGAGAATGAAATACAGAGCTATCAAGTTTAAGCTCCAGTTCGCCCCAAAACTGAAGATACCTTGTAAATATACAATTTATGAAAATAAGGAAAACTTAAGAAATTTAGAAAACAGCAAGATGAAGAAACCATGACACAAGTATGGAGACTCACATAGAAAATATTGAAGCAGCCTCCTCAGGCTTCAGTCTATATCAATGAAATTGAAGTGGAAACGCAATGGCTGGGTGTTGAGAAAACTTTACAAATTACCTACTGAAATAAACTTCAAACGCCTGGGTAGTATATACATAATGGGCAATAGACAATACCATGAAAATTGAGCCAATGCACCCATTATTTGACATCTAGCTCTATCATTTATCGGATAGACAGTATGTTGCTATACCATGAAAATGGAAATTGATCCAGTGCACCAATTAATTGCCATCTAGCGCTATCACAGTGCGGATAGACAGTATGTTGCAATACCAGGAAAACTAAAAATTGAGCCGGTGCACTAATGACCTGACATTAAGCGCTTTCACAAAGCGGGAAGACAGTATGACAGTATATGTGGCAATACCATGAAAATTAAATTTGAACAAGTACACAAAAATATTAGATGTCTAACGCTACCACCAAGTGGATAGAATAGTATGGACAGACAAGCATACTCACTCAATTTCAATCAACTAGCGCTACTATCATGAGACAACAAATAGTATGGACAAATGAGCAGGATCACTCATTTTTAAACACCAAGTCCTACTGTTACTAAGCAAATAGACAGTATATAGAAATGGGCAGGCTCACTCATTATTAAACAAGCGCTAATATACTAAGAGAATAAAAAGAAATTATGGATAAACAAGCAGGCTCACTTGTTATATTAACTAACCTGTTGCTATGCAATTAGTGTTATATTACATAAATAACAAATGAAAAATCAAACAAATTATTTGAAATCTTGCACTGTAAGCTGATGTGATGACAGTATGAAACAATACTATATAAAATTGTAAAACCAATTGTACAAAATCAACACAACACTATAATATTATTATTGTCAGACAATAGTGCTAATATCTGATGAATACTATTACAAATAAACAAAGATGGTTTTAACTAGTTCCCAAGGGATTGGATGGAGATAGAAAATTCAAACCGGAATTATTGTGAAAAGCCCTTTACCTCAAGAAAGAAGGTTACAATAGAGATACAGATACTTACTTATCAAAGCTATGGATTACTTTACTGGCCATCTTATTAATCACAAATCTCTATTATAAAGTCTTAGCCATTGCGCTAATGAATCCATTGTTTGGTTCAAAACTCCAAAATAACCCTTTCTTTGTTTTTACCATAGTCAGATAATGAAGTTGCACTACTGAATAATTTATCAAGAAATTATATAACTAACCCAATATTTTACTAATTAATTAGTATTTAAAGGTATTATTGCACTTATGCAATTCTTGGAAGAAATAAATAGTCCTGCAAAATTGCAGTGAAACAAGGATTTTGACAAGACAACGCTTATAAAATCCATCTTGTGAGAAATCAGATGCCATCTTATCAGCTTATACTTCATGTCAAAGAATTTTCGCATAGAAATCCTTAAGGTTATAATTTACTAACCCTAATCCAAAGTTAATGCCACAAACAAATTGAAAAGTAAAGGTGTTATGGAAGTACCATAAAAACCCTTAAAATATTAGGCTTACATTATTTAATTAAATAATAACCTAGATATTCCAGATTCCTTTCCTTTACTTCATTGTGGTAAACAATGTAATGTACTAAGAATACCTATTTATAAATATGTACTTAACATAAGTACCATTATTCAAAATAAGATACATTTTAAAACTATTGGGAACGCTTGATTTGTTCAGTCCTCCATCATAACGATATGAAATAAGTATAAGATGGACAAAAGTCTGTAAGATTAGTAATATGTATATAACTATTTATTTATTATTTATTAAGCCTTTTGTGCTGAGTCTTTTTCCAGTCGAGCCCAAGCTATATGTGTGGAACCATCTTTTCTTTGGCTGACCTTCTTCTGAATATCTTGTTATGATTAATTGAGGACTATAAAAAATTAATGTAATAAAACCTTATTAAGGTAGACTTCTGTAACCGCTGAATTAACATAAAGGCTATGTGATGATCATTTACCTAATACTAATTTAGTAATTTCAATAGATCTTTTGTTTTTTATATATTTATGATAATAAAATAAAATAACGCTGTGACCCCTATCACATGCTAAGGAACTGCTTCTAATCACTTAAAAGTTCTGATCATAATCTAACAAAATCATTATACCTATTCAATTTCTTAAAATTGAAATATCCCTTTTAAATTACCATTAAGACAGACATTTCTCAAAATTAAGAATAGATAAATTCACAATAAGAACATAGTAGGTACCCCTACATATGTACTTATTGATATATCAGCTTAAATATAATCTTAGAGATTACTTTTATTTCATTTAAGTCACTAAACCAGGAACAATCTAATACCTGTTGTCCTGATAAAAATTACATAATGCCAGGGCTTGAATTTCCTTAAATATGTCATATTGAAACTAAATTTCTGAACAAAGTATTCTTGTAATTACTAATTACTAAAGAAGATGACAATCTTGACAATAATGTGTGATGGAAAATAATACATTAAGAATAATTGTACTTCAAATAATTAATTCATGTAGAAAACTTAATTTAAATCAATTAGGTATAAATAAAAAATATGAAAGTAAATTCCAAAAACAAAGCCTAGTAACCAGACATTTTAGTAGATACCATAATTAACCTGTACATGTAGAAACATGTCTCAGATAGAACCATTCCCTGTTGGTAAACACTTAACCCGTTGACTGCCCAATAACAGTCAATAAAAATAAGAGATGGGCAATATAGAGTTATAACAGATAAGTCGAACTGATAAATACATTTATCGTATTCAATAATATTTTCTACCATAGCAAAAAAAAAAAAAAAAAAAATTAACAGATTCTTTCACATTATAACTTAATGTTACATTTATTAAAATTATGCCTACATTGCTGCATTCAAATAAAGCTATAACTGAGTCTGTTAAAGAAAATGTTTTTCTGTTAGTTTACAATATTATTAACTGATAAAATATTTGGTTTTATGATCCTCCTAAGCTACCGTATTGAATTCAATCGATATTTTCAACCAAATTATGCAATATTATTTCCATAATATTAACATTCGGTAGCAATAAGGATGTAACTTAACTATGGTCATCCGTACATTTGTGACCAAAATTGAGGATTCTAGAACCCCGGTCACCCATTCATTTAGTGACCAAACCTGAGGTTGATCCAATAAGTGACTAAAGTGATTAAACTTGAAGTTGTTTGACCACGGTCACCCATTCATTAAGTGACTAGATTAAAAGTTGCATAATGCATAACGATTGATGTTTTTAACCAATTAAAAAAAAAAAAAAAAAAAAAAAACTTTTTACAGGATGAACCCTCAACAATAACAAATATGCCAACTTAATTACATAGGTCAATTACTTGGAATTTCCCGTACTGATTCTATAGATTACCGGCCTTAGCTGAGATAAAAAATAAAAGAATATAATAATTGATTGTTAACACGTTGAGCGCTACGCGGAGCCGCAAACAATAGATTTTTCTATTGTGTCTAGTTTGTGGCAGTCAAAGACTTTTATCATTTAAAGTATAAATATTTTTAATCATTATTGCCACCTTTAGTAAAAATATTAATTGTAATCGTACGCTAAGATATTATGATTGCGCACCTGCATTTTTTTTTTAAATAAGATACTCTCCTTTCGTTATATTCATTTTAATCTTTTTATTTGTTTTTTTTTTGTTAGAACACTTTATTGAAATAAGTATTTACAGTACTTTTAGCAAGATATTTGTCTTACAACCGGTCTTCAGGAACAATTGTTTTCGATGTTTAATCACTCAATTATGGAATTGGCTAACAATGGACATTGTTGTTATAATCAGATAATAAAATAAAAAATAAAATAAAAATATATTTACAAAAAAAAAAAAAAGTGTGATGTAACACTATCGTAATAGACTAGTTATTATTTTGTGGCCTGGCTTGTGCAGTATATTATGTGAGACCTAAATGGAACGTAATTTTACTCTTGACGCATTCAGAATTTCAGACATTCTACGTGAATTCATTAGTTACTCAGCCTTAGCACTAAACTTAAAAGATATGATTAAATATAAGTACCTTTTTTGTTTTGATTTGCCATCAAACGTCTCCGGATTGTACTTAGTTTTCAAAATGTTTTTTGCATTTTCTAAACTAATAAGCAACTTATTCGCAACCGAACTTCAAACATCTACTCGTAAATATATCTCAAACAATCAGCAAGTATAATTATAAGATTAAACGAACTTACCTTAAGTGAAGTTCAATCTTAATTATACGCAGCTGATTGTTTGAGATATAACAGTCCCAAAAACCCACCCACTAATACTTTGTATTATCCCAGTATATTACAGGGTTGCTCATAAGGCTGTCTTTAAACGTAATGACATTACCAACAAATGTTGCCATTTGCAGGGATAAATGTTTTTTCTTTTCCAGCTTTAAAACATTGTGACCCGACGCTGTTGTAGAACATCGGTACTACTCGTAAATATATCTCAAACAATCAGCTGCGTATAATTAAGATTGAACTTCACTTAAGGTAAGTTCGTTTAATCTTATAATCTACGTTCCTCACAAATGAGCTTCGTCCCCGGGGACTGCTAATTAACAGGTCGGATGCGATAGAATCCCGTGGCTCTGGGCGTTTGCGGTCGGTACAAAGAGGGTCAGAAAGAGCGCTTCATTGTAGGTTTAGTCGTATTAAAATTATAGCAGATTCTAATATTTTGTTAAACAACCGCTACCATTGGCCTATTTATAAAGTCTAACAGTACCTAAGCAGTGTTGTTTTACGTCGAAAACTTATACACACCAAAAAAACTATACAGTTTTAAGAGGATAATATGGTTAAGTTACTATTAATACTGGTAGTAGATAAAGAGGACGACTAAAATCTGCAATGGTTGAGTGTTGTCACTTGTCAAAGACTGCCTGAGATAGAGCGAAGTGGAGATGAAAAAAGCAAGAAGACAGACAGACCCTATTACAAGAGGGGACAAACGATAAGAAGAAGGAGCAAAGGATCAGTTAGGCACATTTGCTTGTTGCTATCTCTCTCCAATAAGTCTAGATGTTCCTCCAATAGTGTCAATTAAGCCGCTTGAATTTAGCAAGTAGGTACGTACAGTTTGAATTCAACAAGTACAACCAACGCAACGAAAATCAATCAGTGTTGCTTAGTGCTTTTTATTGGTTCGTTATTTAGCTATTATATTTATAACACTCGTGCGCGCTAACAAAATTTAAAGAATTGATTCAACATTGACAATAATATTGTAGTAGATGCAGGCTCTAATTTAAATCAGCCAATCATTAAAAAAAATGTTGCTTCTAACAAGATTGTGTCGGTTGTGACAAAGTATCTTGACTCCATACGAGCCAGTCAAAACGTTAGATACATCGAATAAGATGTATTTGATAGATTTTATTTAATATTTTTATTTAAACTATGATCTTATTTCAAACTAACAGGATAAATAATTATACCAACTAATTGATCTTAGTAAATCCAACAAAGACCTTAGTCTAGTAGTAGTTAGTTGATTGATTCAACATAATTATTTGTTTATGCTTACTGTTAAAATTTTATTGATCGAATCATGCAAATAAAATCTTGATGAATGAATTAATAATCGCACCTACTTGTTTAGTTAAATCTCAGATAAAGTTATAACGTATTATTTAAGTATTATTATAGTTCTATTATTCAATTTAACGTCAACTATGAGAAAATCACTCTAAGTTGGCTCACATTTTTTAAAGTGTAACATAATATTGACAAGTTTGTAGATGCGACAGAAGCGTTGTAGGTCGTGGGCGTCTGCGGTTGACTAAAACGGAGAACGTGGGCGCTTCAATGTAGATCTTAGTTCACTATTTCATTGAATTACAAACTTTAAGCACACGAGACAATGGAGACTCCAGGGATCCCGCGCAAACCGCAAATGCAATAGACAAATAAACGGACACTCTGTTGATAGATTGAAATATTGAAGCTTTGCGTCCAACGGTCAGGTTACATAACCGTGGAGTTCTGAGACTCAGAAACTAGACTACTGTCAAAATGGTCGACTGACAGACATAGCATTAAGTCCATTTAGTGATTTGTGCAATAAAGTTTAAATAAATAAATAATAAAAAAACAGCTGATCGACGTATTTATACGATAAAATTTTACGTTCTGTAGTCCTACAGTAAAATGAAAACGTAAAAAAACGTAAATTTTACTAATCGATATTAAACTCTAGGCTCTCTAGGTACATCTAGAATTTTAAGTTAAAAACCGGTCAAGAAAATTTCTTATTTTGTGGCATCTTGATAAGCTGCTGGCTGTACAATAGAACATCTGTTGTTTGGCAATCCCATGGCATTCAAGGTGTTAAATTTGATTTTATGTAAAGTTGGTTTTAATAAGTTGGGCATTAAAAGATTAGGTTGATACGGAACCTTGTGGAAAAACTACCGTCCTTATTAAACAATAATACCATGATATCTTTTGTTTATGCAATACCTCATAAATAAGGGGTGATTCTGGTGCTCACAAAACTTTAAATATGCGGTAAACATCAAAAACTTACAATTTTTTTTTTAATAACCATATTAAATGACCGATTAATTAGCTTTTACGATTTATATGGGGAAGTAACTTTTTTATTAAGGTATTTAGATGATTCCATACTAAACTAACAGACTTAAATAACCCCAAACAGGTATTGTTTAGTTAAATCACAGATAAAGTTATAACGTATTATTTAAGTATTATTATAGTTCTATTATTCAATTTAACGTCAACTATGAGAAAATCACTCTAAGTTGGCTCACATTTTTTAAAGTGTAACATAATATTGACAAGTTTGTAGATGCGACAGAAGCGTTGTAGGTCGTGGGCGTCTGCGGTTGACTAAAACGGAGAACGTGGGCGCTTCAATGTAGATCTTAGTTCACTATTTCATTGAATTACAAACTTTAAGCACACGAGACAATGGAGACTCCAGGGATCCCGCGCAAACCGCAAATGCAATAGACAAATAAACGGACACTCTGTTGATAGATTGAAATATTGAAGCTTTGCGTCCAACGGTCAGGTTACATAACCGTGGAGTTCTGAGACTCAGAAACTAGACTACTGTCAAAATGGTCGACTGACAGACATAGCATTAAGTCCATTTAGTGATTTGTGCAATAAAGTTTAAATAAATAAATAATAAAAAAACAGCTGATCGACGTATTTATACGATAAAATTTTACGTTCTGTAGTCCTACAGTAAAATGAAAACGTAAAAAAACGTAAATTTTACTAATCGATATTAAACTCTAGGCTCTCTAGGTACATCTAGAATTTTAAGTTAAAAACCGGTCAAGAAAATGTCTTATTTTGTGGCATCTTGATAAGCTGCTGGCTGTACAATAGAACATCTGTTGTTTGGCAATCCCATGGCATTCAAGGTGTTAAATTTGATTTTATGTAAAGTTGGTTTTAATAAGTTGGGCATTAAAAGATTAGGTTGATACGGAACCTTGTGGAAAAACTACCGTCCTTATTAAACAATAATACCATGATATCTTTTGTTTATGCAATACCTCATAAATAAGGGGTGATTCTGGTGCTCACAAAACTTTAAATATGCGGTAAACATCAAAAACTTACAATTTTTTTTTTAATAACCATATTAAATGACCGATTAATTAGCTTTTACGATTTATATGGGGAAGTAACTTTTTTATTAAGGTATTTAGATGATTCCATACTAAACTAACAGACTTAAATAACCCCAAACAGGTATTGCTTAAACAAAAAATAACGTTGTATTTTTCTTAAAACAAGACCGACGCACAAACTTTTTAGCATTCTTAACTTGTGTTCAATTAATGACTGTAGCCAGTAGGTCTTACAGTTTACAGCCTAAAGAATATCATTAGCTTCACCCCGTTTGACGCGGGTGGCACCTATTAAACATCAGCTATCGAGCTGGCCACGACGCAAACCCATAAAGTTTTATACCTAGGGGTTTTATTGCTACTTACTCGTACTTCCTCAAACCAAAGACTGGCAAGCATTGTCAAAGTGCACTTAATCTGAACGCATAGAGAACGCTTGTTCCTCCGCCATTCTCAGCCCCATGTGTTTTGAATCATCTCGCCTAATTGATTTTACACTAAATACTGATGGTCTCAGTTTCGTCTAGTGATGTGCAAGAGTATGATTTTGACTGGATTACTTGGATTTGGTAGATAATGCTTTTGTTTCTTAACCTTTAGTTGCACTCGCATGCATTTGAACAGAAATACTTTATCGTGCATTTTATATCTCGGCAATTTTAAATATTTTTTTTTTAATTGCTAATAAAAAAATGAGCTAAAAAGATTTAAACATATGACTTAGGACTAGGCACAATTTTTCTGTCCCTACGCTACGCAATTTTTTTATTTTATGGCTACCGTTTTGGTTTTATAAAAACGAAACCTAGCTTTAGAACCATTTCACGGTTTTAAACGAATCTATAGGCACCTAATTGATAAAAATATAATTTTATTTATATTTTTATCAATAAGGATTAGTATTTAATTAAGTGGTTCCAGAAATTTGGTGCTTCAAATATATATGACACATACTCCCAAGCGTACTCCCTTACGTACCGCTTTATCATCGTTGAAATATTTAACTGTCTTTGTCCGATTCATTTCATTATTATGTCAATGCGTCTTCGTCACACCACTAGATCTCGCCTCCCACGATAACGATCGGATAAACGCTGACTAACAATCTGAGTATTAGCCTGCCAATTACAAGAGGGCTGTACCCTTGCCTTACTGAGAGCCGCTTCCTGCTCCCAAATGATATTTAATTTAGACGTGTAGCTGCTTATAAAGCTCTACAGTTGTTTAGCTGTGGTTTTTGATGAAATCTCGAAAAAGAGGTAACAGACAATATTTTTCGATTTTATGGATGAACGTGATGATGGCAAATGGTGGCACAATGTGGAAAGATTCCTGATTAGGGGTCCCAATTCAGAACAATTCGCTAATGGATAGATAACCGAATAATCACGTGACACTAATGCTAAATCATAGTGTCACATAGTTTTCCGGTCGATGATTTGGTATCGAACGGTTCTGAATCGAGGGCCAGATGAACCTACAGATAACAACGTTTTATAAATTCTTAACAATACAATACAATACTGTTCCGTAGTTTTGGATTTATAAAACCAGCAAACATACTATAGTCATCGGAAATATCTCTGCCTGTGACGTCACTGCACGAGTCAGAAATTGCGTTTGTGTGGGCGAGACAGAGCAAAAACAAGTACCGATTTCGACGAGTACACCCTTTCGGATGCTTCATACATTGCCAATAAAATGCTTAACCTAAAGTAAATCCTAAAAGTTGTTTGAAGTAAGTACTTAAGGAAACATTCTGCCAAATTAGATCGGCAGTCATTGATCACTGTGGATGTTAAATTCTGTGGACATAAGGAGCTTAGGACGGGGCCTAAGTGGCTTGTGTTCGAAAGGTCGGCTTTCGCTTATGAGAATTTGGTTATACAGATATACCCATCTTGGGGTATAATATCTTCAGAATTGTCAAAACGTAGAATGGTTTGCAATTAGCTTTGTATTGTAAACTGAGATTTTGGTGACGGTAAATTTAATCGTGGATTGTACACTTTCCGTCCTGTCTAAACTAAACTGTCCTTTTGTAAACCCACAATATTTTTTTTGCCTTAGGACACTACCTACCTAAAATTCTCATTATATGAAAAAGCAGAATATTCAAATCATTTAGGTACGTAGATTGTATCCCACCAAAAACATTCTGTAAAAAACTAGCCAAGTCTCGATGAAGCTGCTTGTTTATCTCTAAAAAGTAATGAAATATAGACAAAGTCGTGCCAAGTCTAAGGATCCTTACTGCGATTTCTTTATTATTACACGTAATGTTGTGTGACTTGGCCGTTGAAGGGTACACAAGGGTACAAAACCAGGTGCTCCATGACACCATTGCACCAATCTGTCGCCAGAACCGCTACCCATTGACGATGGAAAATTGCCACTTGGAAAACGTTGATTGAATAACCAGTCAATTATAGGCTTGATAAAGCTGCGTTTACACGTAATGTTGTAAAATACAGTCAGCGCCATCTAGCGACGTGTGCGGGTATCACCACCACTCTTCGTCCAACGCATACTTTATATTTTGACCAAATTTTGAGCGAAATTATAATATTTTAGTGTAATTTGTTTATTTAATTTGTGTAATGTTCGAGTAGAATAAAGTTAATCGTTCGACTATGTCTTCTTGTAAACTTGTAAGTATAAGTATAAAAGCCAGTCTAGTCTTATCCAGAGTTTTCCTTTAATTTTATTTATATGCGTATTAAAAGCAGAAGGGGAGGCATTCGATTTTTTTTATGTACCAATAGTAGAAGGGGGCATTACCATATCTCTAATACAGCTGAGACCAGCTGAGGGTTCTTCATCAGATACTTCAGACCTTCGATTTTTGACATCAAATGAAGCGGGTTAAATATTTTTTGTAAAGGCGGTATGTCGATCTCTTCTAATAGTTTTGTTGGGCTCTTGTGTTTTCTAATCAGGGTCACCAGGTACTTCAGATCTTCGATTATCCTAGTTTTTATAGTTTTCCCTTTATGTGGCCATTAAACCCTAACTCTGTACCGAATTTCAGCTCTCTGAGTTTGTGGGAAGTACTAGTTCTATTCTGATGATCATGTGTGAGTGAGTGAGTGTCATAAATGCGAAACTTTGGTTTCGCTTAACTTCGGAACTAAATGACCTACAGACTTGAAATTTTGAATTTAAGTATTTGAAGCTTACTAGATGACGAAAATTTCTGCGTTCTGGTCTTATCCAGAGGTTCTCAAATAGGGGCCTGAAAATGCGGCGAAATGGTTCCAGTAAAGGATGGTATGGCAGTGTTTGCTTCGCGCTCGACTTGGCGGGGGAACTGCCGTGCCCCCCGATATATAATTACATGCAAATGAAAACAGCAACGACACATAAAGTGAGTCCATAAAAAGAATAGTCTCAAACGTCATGAAGTGGTGCGCTGACACATTTTAATTTCCTGAATGTGGTACGATAAGATTTATAGGGGCGTCTAGTCGACTCCGTTCTGGGGCGGGCTAATTTGCCGCAAATAGGTGATACGACGAATGTCCTCGATTGCTCTTGAAAATAGCGTGCATGTACTTTTGGTAAATTTTGTTAGTTGTTTCAGTCTTTTAGAATGTGCTTATATATCATTTATTTGGTTTTTGGGCGAGCAAAACCATTGCAAATAGACTACAGGATGAGAGAACTAAAAGAAAACAGGTTGCGTACGACATTTTAATAGAAGATCACTTGAGTACATCGTAAATACAACATGGCGACATGGCTTGGCGACCCAATTGGTGTAGTAGCGCGATAGTTCACCTTGAACACAAAGGGTCCCGGGTCGATTCACAGTTTTAGTCAATACAGAAAACGATATTTTCTAAATTGTCTTGAGTGGGCTGGGAAACGCACTTTGGGAAATACATTGTCGGCAGACATTAGTTGTCTGTGACACGTCGAATTGCCAATAAAACTCTTTCTTCATTCTTTGCAGCTCTTTAGCTGCGATCTTTACGAAGATGCTCAGGATAGAGCGAAGTAGGAGAAAGACCAGGAAAGCGAACTCTGTTATATGACAATATACGCTAAAAGCAATATCTTGGATAAAATGATGGCATATGTAATTACTTGTTGAATACTTTGGACAAAATTGGACATTTCAGTTGTAACAAACACCTAATAAATAAAAGCCTTTAAATAATTAAGCCCCATTCAGCCGCGTGAAGCTGTCTTAACTATTTGTGTCTGTCTTACCAGTAAATCATGTCTATGTATGGAGCTGAAATAAATTACAATTCGTATATACATACATACAGTAAATATTATGAAATTAGAAAGTAGTTAACGTTAAATCATGTACGTAAATAGCTCGTTTGATATTTCGATTTGATTTTATAAGGCGATAACTTCTAACAATATCCAATGAATTAATTAAGTATCAAAAGCTTTGTGATTAGTTAACGAATCAACAATATAATCTGTTCAAACTCAATTAATTAATTGTGCTTACCAGAAACCGAAGGAAATCTAACTGTATTTTATTTTTTAATTCGACGAAGTTGGTTACTACAAAGAAGGGAAAGGTAATGTTTCAGTAAGTGCGACAAGATTTAGTGGGAAACCAACTGGAGCAAGCTAATTCGGTGCAAACGGGTAATGGGGAGAATGTCCCCAATATTTCGCCGCTTGGGTCCCGACTTCCGGGAAAAATTCTACATGGTCCTGATTTAGATGAAACATTTTTTTTGTACCTAAACCTATGTAGTTACTTACATTCTACCAGGATTGTTTATGATGAACGGATGTTTATAAAGTTACCATAATATGTTAAATTAACATATAATTTGCGTGCACGAAAGCATACATTTTCTTTCTATCTATAAATTTTAGGTTGACGGATTTATAACATACTACAATACTTTAAGGCGCAGGGTAAGGAGAATGCACGTAAAAGAGCTGTTTTCGCGCATGTTTTTTGGCGAAAATACTGGATATAGGATGTATAAATTAATATATCATGTAACTTGTTGAAGTTTTTCCTGTTGTATCTAAATACTACTTATTGTTTCTTATAAACACAAAAAAATATTTTAAAGTACCGCGAATACCGGTATCTTGTACACATTTATATTTT
Organism: Anania hortulata; assembly: GCA_963576865.1. Classification (NCBI taxonomy): domain Eukaryota; kingdom Metazoa; phylum Arthropoda; class Insecta; order Lepidoptera; family Crambidae; genus Anania; species Anania hortulata. The sequence continues at coordinate 10,641,716 of OY756400.1, forward strand.
AAACGACGTTTTTGTTTGGTTTGAAAGTTGGTTTATTTATAACATTCATGCCTTTAGTTTGAAGTTTTTTTTCCAAATAGTCAACAAATTAAGAATTATAAGATTTTTAATGGATTTCACTCTAAGCGTCTACTTTTCCCTAAGCGGATATTTTGCTCGCAATGATAATCTATTTGCACAGGAGTGCAACGGATGGATGTTTAGTCTGCGAGAACCATTTGTACTATCTTAGGCACGTAATAGATGTCGCGCAAGTCGACGCTAAATGCTCAAGGTCACTTGCCTTACCCGTTGCCTTAATATCTTATATCTCATCATCATCATTTCAGCCATAGGACATCCACTGTTGTACACAGGCCTTCCCTAATAACTTCCAGATTGGTCGGTTGAAAGCAGTTTGCATCCAGTGGTTTCCTGCAGCCTTTACCAGGTCGACTGTCCACCTTGTGGGTGAACGTCCTACGCTTCGCGTGCCGTTATGTGCCTGCAGGTAATACTTGCTATCTAGACAATACTTTTTATTATCGAATTTGTTTTAACAGTCCCAAGGTTTTTGGGTCGTGAAAAAAAACCAAACAAAGTCAAAATTATACATATTTTTTATGTAGTAGTGTTTATTTTTTCCTATATCGCGTCCAAATTATACAGTTCTAATTGGGTTTATTCTGTCGTCTGTCTGTCTGTCGTCAACTTCTTATATATTATTTTAAGGTGCGAAACTTCATGTTCTATCCATTATTTATCTTGTAAGGTGAAAGCTAAGCCTATAAACAGCCAATTTACAGCCAGAGTTAACTGATCGACCTAAGGCCATCGGGGCTTTAATAGCCTGTAGATCTGGAGTAGATCGCTTATACCCCCGCGACCGGTTTTGTTATTGTTGTCTTTATATAAACAAGTTTAGTGATGTGACAATACATCAGGTTTTAGTACCTATCGAGTATTATTATTTGATAAGTGTCAAGAGCAATGGTTGTGCACAGGCGCTCTATTAAAAAAATCGGTTTAAGTCCTAAATGAAGTTTAAATTAAATTAAACCGAATACCTATCTGCTTTTAATAATGGATACAATACAATTAATAACAAAAATAATTAATGTTCAACAGAAATCTATTAAACATGAGTTCCATTTCCATCCCAAATAAAATATAAATTCATTTTACAATATTGTCTATCACAATTGCAACACATTTTTTTTTGGGTTGCAATGCAATGATATTTTATTTATTTCGATTTTGACATACTATATTAATCTAAACTTTGGTATATGTACCTTTGTGGCACAGACAAACATTTAAAGAAAATCTACATGTTTATAAACTGGTTTGACTAATACTTTAATTACTAAAACAAAAGCTGAGGTAAGTTTACCAAAATGAAACGATGCGTCACATCACTACCCATCTGTAATTTAATTGGATGTTTGTGTACATTACAAACCTCCTATTAGGACTGTAATTTAGTTGTATCAATTAATTGACTTTAATTACACCTTGCAAAAATGACAGGCTATGATGTGCAAGGTGTGTTGCTATGGCTACAACCCTGTATTAATGTGGATAATGTTGTTTGATCGCTCAAAATGTTGCTAGTTATTTTAACTATTACCTGTTCATTACTCGGTTCACGGAGTAAACATCTGCAATTATTATGAATTATCTACAAAAAAGGGTGTTTTTGTTGTTACATCAGTTGATTAATTGTTGTCAGTACCAAAAGTGATTTATACTTATCTTAATTATGAGAGTTTAAAAAAATTCAATACTACTTGGCTACTAATGCTGAAATCGTTATTCGTTTCAATAGCTCTTCCGTTTTATTGAGGTATAGGGCGCGCGAAGGTCGCCGTGACCTGTCTTGTCTGACCCAGGACGCGCGCCCTTCAACGAGAAAGTGTTTAAGTTTAATAGATAGCTTTATAATTTCTAAAACGGATCTGTTTACGGAGTTAAATATGAGGACAATGTTTGACTTTTAGTCATTTGACAGAAGAACAGTTTTATGGTTTAAAAAACTTATTCCTTGCCATTTTTCGTGGTGTGACTACACAACATCTCTAAATAATGAGATGGTTAGAAAATATACTTTGTAAAAATCTATCTTTCTTTTCAGTTAGGAATTTAAGGCATAGCTGGAAGCGTTTCAATAATATTTCCATTTATGTTGAGGTATAGAGCGCGCGAAGGTTGCCGCGACCTGTTCCGTCTATTTCACGTAGAACGCGTGCTTATTAATTAGTTTAACAGATTGCTTTACGGTTCCCATTAATGCAATAAGTTAAGCTTACACAAAATTGACACATTAAAGTTCGGAACGTCGCATCGCAAACGTTTCAATAATATTTCCGTCAGAGCTTCCGTTCTTATTAAGAGGTGTAGGGCGCACAAAGGTCGCCGCGACCTGTCTACTTTGATTCAGGACACACGAAAGTGTTTTGACTTTTATAAATCGCTTTATGATTCGCAATAATAATTAAACCGAGATGAATGAATTTGTGTAATACATAAAATGGGCAAATAAAATAGTAATCCAGAGATTCAACTTAGCGACATATAAAATAATTACGTTAAAATATGGTCGTTAAAAATACCATGTTCCAGAGCCTACAAACGTAATAAACCCCTATTTTATTCAATTTCTGATGTACCATGAATATAAGACCCTCACTCTATGTTAGAGGGTTACAACTTCCAAGTAAACTCTTAGTATTCAGTTCTGAAACTTAGCGGCATGGAACTTAAGATTTTCTTAGAATTTGCAATTTATGTCGAGGAAACGAGTTACACAAACGTTACAATAGACTTCATATTTAACTAATAAGCTATCAGTGTGTTTTTCTTTGCCACAGCTTAGAGATGATAATATAAGGTTGTCAACATACAGTTTACCGAATAAACAAGGGTGAAATCAACACACTCGTGAGATCATAAGATTTTTCGCCGATCCGCGTTATCTGTTGCTGAGCGTTCATTCGTGAAATGTTTGTCATTTTGCTCTGCGTAAATCGACGCGAAAATACGGGCTCCACATTGTAAACAACGAACGACGCAACAAGTCGCGGGAACGCTTCACCCCATCAGTCCCACACGACCTTTCGCTCTTTTACGATCAAGTATTGAAACACTATCCCTGATGAGGGTTAGTGACGCATTTCGCCTTTATCCACCCACAACGTCATAACATCTTCCTAAATAAAGGCCCCCAGAACAACTATCCTTAAAACAAATGAAGTTAACGCGCAAAATCATAATGCGACTGCAAATGACGCAGCAATATCTTAAAGGTCACGAATGTTCATTCGTATTCAGCGACGCAATTGGTCGTATACGACAAAATAAGCAAACATAGTATCCAGAGGCTTTGTTTCGTACTTACTACGTCATAGCATACGGGTAAATATTATGTACCGTTAGAGTCGCCGGTAGCGTCAGGAGCGCGGTGTGCGGGCCGGGTGTTGCGGCGGGAGGTGTAAAGTTCCTTAGCGCGCAATGGTAAGACCGGCAAGTCAGCGATCATCGTGATCTCAAGGTCCGCTGCGGTCGCGCGGTGACACACGGGCTGCGCAGGGCCGACTGGCGCGCAGTACGCGGGAAAGGGACGGGCTACTTGTACGCATGCGCGGATAAAACGCGGGAAGCACGTTCTAGAAAACGCTTTCTCAAATATGCGCTGTAGCGGGAAACCGCGAAGAGCGGCTTGCAATTGAGATGTGCTAGCTAGACGGTTGCATTTGAATTGATTAGCTGTAGGCGACTGTTAGTTAAAATTATTTTGAATAACATTTAAATAAAAGTTTTGTGATATTTCACGAAGACTACATCAACTTAAATAACAAAATAAGTTTCTAAAACTTCCGAAACATTTATTTATTTATGTAGGTATATTTATACTAAATTAAAAAATCATGCACCTTGATTAGAGGCCACATCATCACTTGTGCCAAAATTCTCTTCATTCAGTCCATTTCGTTTTCACTACATATATTCGCCGAACCAATACCAACATGAAAATATAAAAGTTTGACCATTATTTTTTAATCAAATTAACACGTAATGCCGTAAATATACACGTAATACTGCAAATATATGCTTAATTAAAATACGACCTAAGTATATTAATGTCGATATCTTTCCAAAAGTTATAACTTTGGCGGCAGAAACCAATCCAACACGACGTAAAGATTGCAGCGCAAACTTCGATCAAAAGACTCAACTGATTATATCTTAGCAAATTAGGAAAGTTTGCGGATAGCATTGGTTATAAAAACAATTTCCAAGGAAAAGCATAATTGATTGGTATCAACTGTGGATTTCCGACGACTGTCGCTGTAAGTAGGACGCTGGGTCAAGGATGCCTCCTATCTCACCTTCCTTGTTTTATTAACCCGGTAACTCGTCTTTTCTCAAAATAACTATAATAACAGCTTTTTAACTACCTAATAAATTCTTGGATTTTAATTTTAATGGTACAAGGGCAGAAACACAAGCAGGCGTTTAGAAATTACAATCCAACTATAAATAAAAATAAAAACTGACAATCACACCAATTTCTAGCCCTAAACTAAGCAAAGCTTAAACTATGGCGACTAAATAACGGATAAACCTGGATAAACCTTATCATTTTATAAACAAACATTATTTGAGTTACGTGCTCGTGCTCATCGCACAAACATTTACCCCTTCCGCCTGCAATGTTTGTGTATGAATGATTATTGCATTGTGGTATTAAGAAAAGGATGAGACTGTGTTTTTGTTATAAGTTTTGGCGATTTGTTCCAATTTATATTACAGGGTAAAATTGTTTAAAAAAAAGTGTTATATTTTTTACAGAAAAACAAAACAAGGTTTAATTAATACTGTTTTAAGAGTTTATTATTAGGCCCGTGTCTAAAAGTAAATATAGCAAAAAAAATACATAAAAATCGATGAGATCGTCACACACCGGTTTGGTCTGCTTTTATTTAATATTCTTAGCAAATTGAGTACCACTTTTGATGAACATATATCACTGGCTGGCCAGCCATCAATCCTCTACAATCGGTGCAGCTATCTATAAGTCACTTCACTTTTTGTCTTTCACTTTCTATTCGAATTTGATGATTCGGTGCGAAATTTGAAATGCGCGTAGGATGGTCGGGCAACCGACGACTACTACTTAATGTTCGATGAAGTCCTCGCAGGGAAGGAAAATTGTGGAGGAATATGTGCGTGCATGTGTGCGTGCATCAGAAAAAGGAATCTGTTCTGTGTGCGCTAATAGCGCATACGATACTATAGCGTAACTTTACTAAGGCGTATTATTGTTGTGTTAATTCATTGCGATTACTCGAAACTAAAGAAAATAAATTAAATAAGTAATTACAAAAATGTACAGACCACAGCACGTCAACCTACCACAAAACGTCTAATTTTCTCAATTGATATTGATCTCTACATGTCGGACTTAAAGTTGAAAATCGGTTAAATGACCTTTAACTTTTTGGGTAGGTTGACCTGCCGTTGTATGTACTTAAAGTAATTGTGAAACACAAAAAATCAACAATTATTTTAATAGCTTTAAGTTTGTACCCAGCAGATATGATGTCTCTTAATCATTAGAAAAAGGAATATAGATGCGCTAATAGCACATATTTATACAGTAATACAGTTCACTATCATATGGTAAATATTTTAGATACATGATTAATTTTAATTACTAGTAACTAAAAAGAACTTAAAATAATAAAAAAAAGTATAAAATGTAAAACATTAACAATTATTTCAATCTTTTGAAGTTGGTACATACCTAGCAGATGTAGATGTCCTCTAATCACCACTTAAAGCTCCGCTTAAACAGCACAATAGGGCTAAACTGCCTTAAATAAGAACAGCGATTTTATCACACGTCGAGCCAAATTATCTTTTGAGTCGTCTCGCCTGATTGGATCGTAAAAGACCCACTAGAGTTATATTAGGGTAATATCAGCGATCTCGGTCATGCAAAACGACCTTCGAAAGGCGGCATCTGAAGAAGTAGATTGGAAAAACAACCCCACTCTTATTAAACAGAGTATAATCGTCATTGGGCATTAATAAAGGATGTTAGCCATGTATATTATTATGTACTATATGCATGTCATTTTTGTACTTTTAAGGAGTGCGATTGTTTTCCATTGTAAGATGAACTTTTATTGCACAGATATTTTCCTCTATTAAGAGTTCTGCTTATAATGGAAATGTATTGTTAGACTTATGGCCGTGCCTCATCATCATTTTCATCATTTAAGCCATGGACGTCCACTGTTGAACACAGGACTCCCCCAATGACTTTCATCGGGCGTGATTGTCAATACCTGCCACGCTTGGCAGGCGGGTGGCAAGCGCAGTTTTTTATAACATTTTTCACGCAGACGCTGCTTCCCGTCTCGTGCTACAGGAATTAGTTGCCTCTTACGTGTCGCCTTCTGTTGGCGGTGGGAAAGTGTATTCTTTACGGCTGTCCTCACACTTTACGCATGGCCTTGTCTAATCTAATCTAATTAGTGGGATGTGTGACTATCTGGAAGGACAGGATGGTTTTCTTTGCTTCTAATCGTTAGTCGTTCGTTTTAGCGCAAGATCGATGGGGGAAGCTATGTGGAGTGTGGATGTATGTTAATGCATAAAAGCGGATGTCTACAGTCTAAAATGATGGTGATGAACTCTCAGCAGTAGCTACAATGAAAGACTATGAAAGACATTTGATTTCACCGTGGATTAAGCCGTCATCTGAAAGAGAAAAGCAGTACCCATTCTTATTATAGATACCGTCATTCAAATTATGCCCGATATAGATCGAGGGGGATATTTTTATCGCTGCTATTAATAGGTAACTTTATTTTCATTAAGCGTATTGTGTACGATTAATCATTCACCGAACACTAGGGATGTTCCGAGTTATCGTTTAATCGGTTTATGGCATTTATTAAAAAGGTTTTCTTGCTATCTGAAATATCCGAGTATGTAAGAAATTATATTAAAACAGAGTTTGATCAAGTATAAAGCTAATAAGAAGTTTAATGACTAAAGTATTTATTGAACTAAATTCATGTCAACTACAATTTTGTTTATTTGGTTCATAATTGAATTGGTAAAAGACTTCAAATTTTTTTGTATGGAGCCTGGCATACCTCAAGTTGCAAGTACCCTTAAATAACGTTTAATTAATATTTCATAGGTGTACTCCAAAATAACTTTTTTTTATGTTACTTACAACTTGAGGTACCTATGCCAATTAGGTTCGATGCCTTTTACTCACTGTATTCTTCCATGCTGATGCAGTGAAAAACCTTTCAGCAAATATTTTAAAGAGATATCGTATTTAACAGGTCAGGATCAAATATTATAGGTAAGATTATTCTTATTATGTTGTCTTTTATTTGTATAGGTATAAAAAGAGGTTTATTATACCTAAATAATACCTTGGGTTTCCAACATTTTATGGCACCCCCAACATGTCTAAATGTCTTCTCTGTTTTTTGGTAGTTTTAGATGGTGTACAGAGATATGTCTTCTTGAAGACTTGACAATGGCATAGTCACTGCTGTTTCGTTAGCATTAGTATAAAAAAAACTACTGTATAGGCTTATTTCCCAACCGGCTAATCTGGAAATCATTGGGGAAGGCCTATGTTCAGCAGTGGACGTCCTATGGCTGAAATGTTGATGATGATAACGATAGAGGTTAAAAGGCTGGTGTTTAAAACTGAATAACTATCGATTATTATTCAGCTACTCCGTAAAGTTAAATCTACTTATCGCATCTTTACCGGATACTATTTTCGGGAATCCGCAGCTAATGAGCACGTTACGCGGCGATTATGTCTATCCGTTGGCTAATATTAGGGAAACACGCCCCAATTGCTATGCAGATTGATTGATAAGCGGATTGCTATAACTGGTGTTCTATAGATTAAATTTGGGTTAGGTAAAGGTTCATCATCGTCATCATCATTTCAGCCATAGGAGGTCCACTGCTGAACAAAGGCCTCCCCCAATGACTGATCATCGGGGGGGATTGCCAATACTCGCCACGCTTGGCAGGCGGGTTGGCGAGCGCAGTTTTTTTTATAAGATTTCGCACGAAGACGCTGCTGCCCGTCTCGTGCTACAGGAATTAGTCGACTCTTACGACACGCTTCCTGTTGGCGGTGGGAAAGTGTATTATTTACGGCCGTTCCCACACGGCAAGGTAAAGGTTATTTATTTTAAATATATAATGTCTTTTTTATCAAATGAAAATTATTGGAAACAATATACCTATTTAAACCATTTAATTAATACATTTTAGAAGACATAACAATAGTGAAAATCGCAAACTGTTTAATAAACCTACGTTGTTTGGTTCAATGAACATGAAATAGTAAACCAAAACACTATAATAGAATAGCTGTTCGTCTATAATCTCAATAATCCTATTTACCATTAATCATAATATTTCTCTACTTGTACGTTTTGTACGTATCTAATTATCCCCATAATTAACCACGTCAGACAACTGCTGGACATAGGCGTCACCCAATACACGCCACTGAGTCCGATCCTCAGCTATTCCTTTGCATCCGCTGACAGCAGATTCGCGTAGGTGTATTATCATCTTCACTTCGTCGGAGGGCGCCCATCGTTGCTTTTGCCAAGTCGCAGTTTCCACTCAAGAACACATCTACCCTCATCGGTTACGGATTCTACTTTTTCTTTGAGATATATCGATTCTGCGGATAACTTCATTTCTGATTTTAGGCTTAAGAGAAATTCCGAGCATATCTCTTTCCATATGTCGCTAAGCAACTTTCAATTAGTGTACTATTCTTACCGTGAGTTTCTACGTCTCGCACATATTGTCTCCCCATTCAAAAATTAAAACCATGTTATCTGTAGAAGCATTTTTACTGTGTTACAAGCAACAACGACCTTTTCCCGATTAAACGTAAGAGTTCCGATAAGTATATAAGAAAAAAGTTTAAAATAGATTTAAAATAAAAACATTCATACTGCCAAATCACAAATATTATGTCACACTTACTGGAATAGCAAATTGTCGGCAATGGCTTACCTGTAACAAACAATACATAACGGTAAAAAATTGTTGAATATAGGAATATAAAGTAGGCTTGCTTACTACCTCAGTAGCAACGCTAGGCTTTTGACTGATCAAGTATACGTAAACGAGACACAATAGGAATTCCATTGTTATGCGGTCTCACGAGACCGCTTGGATGTTAACGGGTGAAGGGTTCCGTTGTAAACTAGAATAAGTACCTTATTTTGCAATGTCCGCCAGTTCGTCTGTCCAAGCGTCCGTTTGTTTCTTAGCAATTTAAAGCTAAAATTCAGTTTTGAACACAAATTTCATAAAAACATCAATCAGGGTAGGCCCTAATAGTTAGGTTTGTTTTTGTTTTTCTTTAGGGTATTATTAGATAGGTCTTTCAAAAAATAATTATTGGCGTATCTTATCATTTTGAGGGATAAGTGTTTAAAAATATTATCTGGACAATATTTTAAAGCTGTTTAGCTTTGTCCATTCATATTCATATTCATATTCATTTATTCACTTTATTTCAAAAGTTACAATTTACAACAAAAATATCAACATAATTAAAATTCTGTATAATGTCAATTACTTTAAAAATTATAATAAACTATAATTTGTCATTAAAATATTCACTTAAATTATAGTACGTCTTTTCAATTAATAATTTCTTCAACTCTTTATCGAATTTGATACCTTGGAGGGCCTTAACAGAGTCTGGCAAATGATTATGCACTTTGACGGCCATATAGTACGGACCGCTCTTATAAAGCGCAAGTCGGACTGGGGGTAGTACGAAATCATTTGCACGGCGCGAGGCGTAACGGCTTGATGTATCGTCAAAGTGTTGGAAGTACTTACGGTTTTTGCGAATAAATCGACGTATCTCGTATATATATACGCAAGTGACCGTTAGTATTTTATATTTAGCAAATAACATTCTACACGAGTCTCTCGGCGCTGTAAACGTTATTATCCTAATACACCGTTTTTGCAACACAGATACCGCAGATACATCAGTCGAGTTACCCCAGAAAATAATTCCGTAACGTATCCAGGCAGCAGCGTGGCTGTAATAAGTAGTAAGAGCACACTCCTCATTTGTACTTTTTCGAAGTTCTTGCAGTGCATACGAGAAACTACTTAGCCTATTCACCACGACTTCTACGTGTGGTTTCCACGAAAGTGTCGAGTCTACCGTTATACCTAGTAACGAGAATGTATTTACCTGTTCAATTATTTGTCCCTGGTATGAAATCGAATACATTAGCTCTGTTCTCTGATATGACCTAAATTGCATCATTTTCGTTTTTCCAAAATTAAGTGTTAGACCTATATCTTTTAGATGTGTTATAATTTTTTGGAGGCAGTCATTAACAATACCTTGTATATTGTTCACATTATCCAGTTCACAAGTGACTATTAGTGTAGCTTCGTCAAATCAAAACAATTTTTTGTGGTACTATTGATGGTAACTCATGAATGTAAGCTAAAAACAACAAACAACCCAATACACTGCCTTGGGGTATAGACCCTGTTATATCTCGAGTAGAGGACCTAATTTGCGTCAGGTTTTTAGTTCTGTCATTTAAATGAGTCAATTGTACAAATTGTCTTCTATTGGCCAGGTAGGAAGCAAGCCAATTTTTCGCTTTTCCACGTATACCGAGTAAGTCTAGCTTATGCATTAAAATATCGTGTAAGACGCAGTCATAGGCCTTAGTTTTTATATAGGCCATTTTTTTGATAATCCGGCGTTCTTAATATTATACTTAACAAAGAAGTAGGCTTTAGTGGTTTAGTGGTAATGGTGGACAAACTTGTTTAAGTTCAGTTATGTATCTTAATTATGGAGACAATATTAGAAATCGTAGAGCAAGTAATGTTGCTGCAAATAATGTTAGTATTTCGGCCCCCGAAACTATCGTAACCCCAAATAATGTAAGTTTTTCAGCCCACGAACAAGCGTATTCCCACACGTACTGGACCAGCAAGACACAAAAAATACACTTCTCTGTTTGAATGACCGGTCAAAATAAAACAATACGTTATTCAGGGTTTTTAATCAGAACCATTGTAAAAGACTAATAATACTAAGTACTTTTTTAATATAAGGGTTTTTTTTAAAAATAGATAATAAATAGAGGGTGACAAGTATAGGCTTGGTCCGCGTGCATGAAGTCGCGGACTAAGCAAGTCAAAAAAAAATTATACACCACACAGCTTAGCTCTTTTTTTAACTCGATTGTGCTGATCTGGTACTGAGGCGCCAATAGGACTGCGATGAAGCCTACTGTATCTGTCTCTATTACGACATCTATCAATAAACCAGGAGGTAACGAACTGTAACCGGGAATCTCCATAAAATAAATCGTCGTGTAATAACGAGGGATTTTAACAATCGGATTGAGCAATGGATACCGGAGTTACAGAAATATTCGGTTTTCGCCGGATCCGTACGCCGATAGAGTTAATTGGAAAGTGCCGATCTGTCGGCATTTGGGAGTAAAAAGCTATTCTGGGTCTGATATCTTTTCTTTGATATTTATGAATTTAAGTCACAACGATAATTGTTTATTGAATGTTATCAGAAAACTTTAATTTGGTGTTACCTAAGTATTTCTAGTGCGACAACACATTACATTTTACAAATATTTGCGAAGCGATTATTTAGCAAAGAAAAAATGAACTATAAAAAAAAGGATTTTCACAAATAATTCTTTTTTTGGGCTATAAACCCGAATATTTGGCCATATACGACTACACCACGTGTACCTAAGTAGACAGTAACAATTGAATCGGTCTGTAATAACATGACTGTGTGACAACTACTGTTTTCTCTATTCTCTATTTGTTTACTCAATAAAAACTACGTCTATTTACTGGGCTAACTGCACTCCGACATGAAATAGGTTCCACTCCAGCAAAATAAGCGAATTATGGCCAATTTAAAAGGGAACAAAGAGCGTAGCTTGGAAGTAGGTAAGTGGGGTAGGTAACACAACATCTCGGGCATCTAAACATTATTTCCATTTCCCAGACGTTTGTGGGTCAAAGGTCGCTTCAAAAAGTCTATATAAGCCCAATATCGATGATGTTTGTTTAGGGTCCCGCCGTTAAACTTAAATTGTTCGGCATGATATAGTGACTACGCGTGGGTCTACCCTTGATGTGGCATTCAATTACGTAATAGCATAGTTCAATTTTTTTTTATGTATCTAACATCTACACTCTTCGTTGAACGTTTTACGAGACAACTACTAAGAATAACTTACTACATACTTATCACAGATGACTAACACTTTGACTTATTATGCGTAGACTACATAGAGTAGTTATTTGTCTTTTATTTATTTTACCAAAATATACAGAAACACAAAAACAGTCAATTATGGTATAAATACAGGGTAAAATTTCAAGGTAGTGCGAAATTTTAAAAATAAGGTCTATAGAACAATATAAAAATACTAATTGAATGTAATTAATTTCAGTCGTCGTATTTCTGGAGAAAAATATACTTAAAGATTTCCGAAATAAAAAGAAAACGCGAGATGCGCCCTCATTCATCAGAGATCACAGGCATACGCCGACGCCAACAAGAACCTCATGCAGTGCACATACGGTGCAATTTCATCGAGTAATCGTAAATTTTCTACGTATTCTATTTTTCAAATGCAGAAAGGAAGAGTTAAAAAAAAGAATTTGTTTTTTACGTAGATCGATTTAGTTACTGATTCTGAGTGGTCCCTGAAAAATTGGCACTACCGTGAAATGTAACCCTGTATATGTATATTATTTAACCCAAATTTAAAAATTTACAAATATAACTAGGCGTAAGTGTAGTGGCGTGTTAAATAGGTTCTGGGTTCCGATTCTTTGTTCAGGTTGAATAAAAAATCACATCATCATCTATTACTAATACTAAAATGAGTACCTCGTAGCTTAAGCGGTAGTACTATTAGGTATTCTGTGGCTTAAGATAGAGATACTCTTTATTGCACATCACACAAAAGAAACAGTTCAGAGAAACAATACATTTAGAATGGTACAATTTAGGCAGTCTTATCGCTAGAAGCGATCTATTCCAGACAACCTTTAGGTAATAACCTCAAGGTTAATTACTTCTAGACCATAGCAATTGGTGTGTTGTCTAATACATATATTTTAAATTACATTTAAATTTATCAAAAATAATTTAAAATTAAAATTAATATTTATGTCATATTTTATGAGCATTAAAAAATAAAATCGAATACATATGTGCGATTTTATCTCAAATTACAACCCGACCTCAATAGGGCTACGAGCGTCCACGATAAAAACGTCATTCTCGTCACCCGGAGTAATGGGGCACGTGCACACGACAGGCCAGCAATTACAAAATCATTAATAAGCACCAGGATATGAAGTGGCAAATAAAGTAGAGCGGTCACATTGCTGGATTGCGGAGGCTGCGGTTTGTTGCAAATAAACAAAATATTGTGATTTATTTAGTCTTACTATTTAGACCTAACCCGTATAAAAATATCCTATGTGTTAATTTTTCTTTATAGAAACGTACCTACAGCTTTTTATAACTTCTGCCACCAACTTCGTCCGCGTAGATTTAAGGTAAAGAGGAATGTACAATCATCCCATGGGAATGCAAAAACGGGATAAAAATGTATTAAAAGCCATTTTCAAACGAATATTTCAAGCGCCTAATTTGCGACCTTAGTTTTTCCTAGGATTTCCTTTCGAAGACTGTCAAGTAATTATATGCATATTCAAATTTTTTGTTTAGACGTTTAATGCTGTACATTTGCAAATAAATCAATAATTTATAAAATTATCAACCCCCCTCGATTCAGGAAAAGGTTTGCCTTGTCAATAGGTTACATCCTAAAAAAATCTAAATAGTCCGTCAGTTGGATTAACAGAAGATATAGGACACATATTTTTTTCTTTTCTCAATCAAACAAAGAATGATGAAGATATCGCCCGTTAAAGTTCAGAGTAACGTCACGCCGTGCGACACTTTTTAGCAAGGCGTGACGTCACGTGAAAACTTTGATGCGCTTTATCTTTCTCATTTTTTGTTTGATTGACAAAAGACAAAATATGGGTCCAATATTTTTTGATAATCTAGCTGACGGACTAAATATAATAATATTTTTTTGAACCAAGAAACTAGTCTATTTCAAGCAACATAGGTATTTTTTTAAAATTTTATTTTATTATAATTACAGTTGCTGAAATGGAAAGTAAAAATGCCAAAATATCAGACATTTTAATTTAACAAGAATTATATATTTTTTATCACAATAACTCTAAAAAACATCAGATTTTTTTCCCGAATAATGGCGCTAGTTTGCAACGGATTTTCGAAATATGTGATTTTATTGACAATCCAATCAGGTAACCAAAACCCCACCAAAAACGTTAAGCAAACTCACTCTAAATCCTAATTTTACTCCATAACGGCGCGATTTTGTGACACTTCTTATAAGCTAGATCTGTGTGTCTGTGTGCCAAATAACAGCGTTTAGCCTTAAGTGCGTGATTTAATTAATGGCAATAATCAAAAGCTTTATTTTTTTTCAAATACTCAAAGCAAAAGTGCAACACGTTAACGATATCATTTTTATTTATTTCACGTAAGTAGGTTCGAACGAAGCGGCGAATTAATAAGCTCTTCCGAATGGCTTCGATGTTATGCGATTTATTCATATCGATAAATGCGACGTGTGTACTCAGCATTATCAGATATTTGGCGGGTTTGTTTTTGGGGAGGCCCTTGGATAAAATACCGCTCATTGTGAGACACGAAACACGATTAATTTTGTATCGATTACACATATCGAGTATGAGCAATATGATTATTAACGTTTCTGTGTTCGTATTCTTGGAAATTCATACTGTATGGTATTGCATGTAAGTGCGAATTGTGATAAGCATTGTACCCATTTATATGATTGAGTGACAACTTACTAAATTACTATGATAGACTGTTAAGCTTAGACAAATTAATGTTATTTAATAAAATATTATTCACGACCGTCTGGTCACGTGTGTCGCGCTTGAGTAATGTTTGAGGGGTGAGGACAAGTATTTGTAAGTACCTAGCTAAGTTTACAAATGTATCACTAAGTTTACAAATGTAATAGTTTATAAATATGTTTATCCGTTTACTCGCCATAGTACAAACAAGCTTTGCTTACTTTAGGGTTAGATAATTAGTTGTGATTGTTGGGAGATTTTTTATTTAATTGCAAAACTATGTGATGTTTAATGTAAGTCTTTTAATCAATGGAATAGGCATTATTATTATTTTACACTTGCAGCCAATGCTAGTGATAGAGATAAAAACGAATAATATGCGCAACCGGCAACCGATTTTATTGGAATAAAAAAAAAATCCTCGTAACACAAGGACGCAATGTTTGTTCAATTAAAACACCTATGCACAGTTAATAGCTATCAAGTTCGCCTATTAATCGACGTATAAACAAATTAAATCGGTCAAGCGATTTCAAAAAATTAAAAAGAATGAGCATCTCTTTTTTTAAATATTTCTTTTTTTTTTCTCTTGAACTATACGTACTAGAAACACGCGTTATGGTCAAAATGTTGTGTAGGTTTTGTAAATTTAGGCATATTAAATAAAAACGTACAAGCCCAGTGTACGTTTTTAAGCTTTTAAAGCCACATGATAGTTTACATTTGGTGTCTGTACTCCCCTTAAGGCTTAGTTCAGACGACCGCGTGGCACCACACGGGAATGCCCGCGCGGTACAAGAACTATTTAACTAAACAGTGTTTGTCGTTTTTATTACCGCGCGGCGCGCAAGATCTTATAGCGCCGCGCGGTATCGCGGTCATTTGAACTTAGCCTTAAAATAAAAATCCAACATCCAACTACTTATATTCAGACAAATATAATTAGTAGTTACAAATATAATATTGATTGACATTACTAGAGTCCTTGTTAATTCCAGTTTCTCTACATCTCGGATATCCGCTCTTTTCCCAGTTAATTAGCGTCTATTATTTGTTTTCCTTCCCTGTTTTTGTCATTCTGTTCCTGTGAACGGGAAAACGGGTCTTATTGCCGGCGGATGTTTATTTATTTTTATTGTATATTTTTCACATTTTATTATTATCTTATCAATATAAATAAAAATAAGTAGCTAAATGTGTTGCTAAGCGCCAAACTCCGCCAAGTCGTTGTTTCTGATTTCGGTAACACAAGTGGATCAGATTAACGTATGTGATGTTGTCCAATAAACTTAAGAACGACTGGACCAATTGTTTATTTTTTCAAATATCATACAAGTCTGAGAAAGGTTCTTATAAATAGAAAAATTTGAAAACTTTCCCGGAAAAATTACTATTGAAATTGAAATTTACCGATTTGGACAAAGCAACGTCTGTCGTGGCTGCTAGTTAACAAATTTTAAAAGCTATATACATAGCATGCATGTATCTTGGTGGAGAAACACTCTAAACTATACTGTTTGTACAACTTGCCAACTTAATTGTTTTGATTTGAAACTAAGTTAAAACATTCTATGTAAGGGCGTCCCTTAAACTTCCCTGCTACCACGTAATATAAGGTGCAATTCAAATGACGCAAAACCTGGACTGATTATGGTACTCAACAACAAATCTTGTTCTGTTGGGCCAACATAGAATTCACAAAAAGGTAACTTATGAATATTAAATTAAGTAAGCAGCTATTAAGATTTATATTTATATTATCTATTAAGATAAGTTGTTTTTTGACAAGGACAAGTGTTAGGTAGTTGTAAGTATTAAAGCACCACAATAATTTTATGAGAGGTTTTGTACAATTATTTTAATTACAATTTGTATAATCTCGGCACTACTGTCGGCACATTATTTGGTTCAAGACTAACACGATAGTACGCTGATTAGAGTTCAACAAAAATTGCCAATTTTGTCGGGACGCCAACTATACATTCCGAACATTTTTGGTAGCACTGATTCAGTAGGTATTATTATTTTAGTATCAAACTGTTCGTAAGTTTTATTTGACTTGTTTGAGAATACTAATTATTGGATTGAAAATAGTGTTAAGGCTATATGTTAAGGCTATTTGAGACGTTTTAATGGACAGCGTCCGACGGTTACTGGTATTAAGGCGAAGGATAGTCGGCGTCAACTGTATCTCGATCAATTATCGAATGGCGTTTTTAAATTTAAAGCAGTCGTGTATAGGGCGCAGACGAAACAAAATTGTAAATATCGACCATAAGTATATATATTTTGGTATTTAATCATCATTTATTTTCAATCAAAACGGTAATTTTTGAACGGACTGTTAACGCTTAGATTAATTGCGTTAACACTTCATAAACGAAAGTGCCTAAGTATTATAGCTCATTTAAGTTTAATACAAGCGGCAATTTTAATTTTCGCTAAACAATAGGGAATATACATGAAAAAAATAGATTGTTTTACTATGTTCATAAGAAAATATTTGAAATTATAGTGCTAATAGTGAAAACATAATTGATTTTTGAGTAAAAAATTACCGTATTATAGTAATTAGAAATTAAGTTATACCTTTCTCTTTCTAAATCAAC
This sequence comes from Anania hortulata, assembly GCA_963576865.1. NCBI lineage: Eukaryota > Metazoa > Arthropoda > Insecta > Lepidoptera > Crambidae > Anania > Anania hortulata. The sequence goes on from OY756400.1 coordinate 10,659,352, forward strand.
TTTTACCATGAAAAATGTATAGCGGACGTGTAATGTGACGTCACGGTATATATCGGATCTCCTTGTCTAACACGCGACTATAATGGGCTGTAAGTCAGGTATTTATTAATATTTTTCGAAAAATTTTAGTTTAATTAATTATAATTAAGTAGGAACTATTTATTTCAGGACCAAATAAAAAAAACATGCATATTCCCCATTGATTGGAAATAGTATCTAAATCCCTCCAAAACTTTTTCATTTAGATAAACTACATTTGATAATACTTATATACATATAAAGTTTAATGTGAGTCATACTGAAAGCTATAAAAGCGATAACAGTTCAATTGAAATAAAAACAGTGCAATGACAATCACCCCGGTGCGCCGTCATTGCCTTTAATCCTGGCTGGAGTAAAAAATATTTTATTCGACGCGAAAATTTTACGGCTACGACCCGTGATAAAAGTCTTTTGAGACCGAATAAAAGTGTCTACTGAAAAGGTAATAAGTAAACTGTGTTGCTGTGAAAAGATGAGTGAGCCTAAAAACGCATTTTACTTTTTCAGATCTTTAGGTATTTTTCTTTGTTAGGTAGTTTATGCAAAATGGTCCGAAATCCAATGTACATCAGTAAGCACCAGAGTATCTCAAGTTTGGTGCTCAAAGTACCTACTTTGAAAATGTTTTATTTTTATTAAGATTGACAAAATGTTACAATGAGATTAAGATCTTTGCTATACTACGCGTAGTCTGTAGCGGTCGTAACAGAGCGCTAATGTTTAAAAAAAAAACTGTCGATATCCGTGTTTGTGTATTTTCGACGACGGAAAATTATGTTATGCAATATCGACGGACGGCTACGGACTTTCCACGTAGTGTGGCGCAGGCGACCAGGCTAAAAAAAGCTAAATTTATTGAAGCTAAGCTTAGTTCGGACTAGTTAGGGTTGTCACACAATAATGATGATAGGCATACAGATGTAAAGAAGATGCTTCGGCGCCAAGTTAATGGGTACATGACCACGCCAAAACCTTTCGGGCAGTTGCTCGCGTTTTAACGGAGTCTGATACGGACTTAGACGATAGAGATCGAAGCGAGGTCGTTACTTGACTTTACTTGGCTTTTATACAGGGTGTCCCGTAAAGAGAGTGCCAAACAGGAACCATAGGTAGAGCAAAAAAGGCTCTTGTTCCTGTCCGAAATAAGACTTCATAAAAGTTAGCACCATTTATGCACAATTTGCGATTTTGAGTTGTTTTCCTTAGTATATTTTAAAAAAAATCTCTATTTGTCCAAAAACGGTGCAACTTTCTTTAGGACTACTTTTGGACAAGAGATAGAGCTTTTTATGCTCTATCAACAGTTTTCATTTGGCACGCTCATTAAGGGACCAGTATATATGCTCGCAAGAGAATCTGAGACTGCGACAGCAGAGAGACTGGTGGCGCCGTCGTGGACAAGTATGATTCGTGATTCATGCTCTAAATGGTTAAAAAATGAGTCATTTTATTATGGAAACCGATAATTTGATTGAAATAATAAAACAAAATCCTGCGACAATGCGCTCTTTATTTTGACCTTGACTCATACAGAGATGAGAGCTGTTACCGTTTTTATTACACTGTAGATGAAAAACTTTCCGATACATAATTGTATCTAACGACTGACTATGTAATACTAATTAAACAGTACTCGCCGTTTTCCAATTGCATAGATAGTAATCTTAATGACGTGATTAATATCACAAATAATATAACCGATAAGCGATAGGGTAGACGTGTTCTTGAGGAGTAGAGACCGCGACTAGCCAAGCACAGCGTGAGGCGCCCTCCGACAAGGTAGAGTGACGATATACGCAAGGCTGCCGGCAGTGGATTAAAAAGAATAGCAGAGAATCGGGCTCAATGGCGTGCATTAGGAGAGGCCTATGTCCAGCAGTGGACTGACGTGGGCTGATATCAATAAATTGTCGTTGCAATTATAATTACTCGTATATTCTCAAAGCGTGGGTTTAATTCTGAAATATTGCGCCCTGTTTCAAAGTTACTGTGAGCTACATCTGAAATTCTTCACGCATAATTTCCATCGCAATAGCCGAGCTGGCCCCAAATCCGCTGGTGAATTAAGCGCAAACTTCATTAGCACCAAATCTCATTTCGGTTGTTATTTACACGTATCACGGTGGCCTGTCGGCGGCCTTGCTTTCCGGTATTTTAGTTCCAGCCTGTGGGTCGGGAGCCTAAATTATCTTGGTTAATGTTGTGTTTTGGAGTGAAGACCTCTACATTATATCCCTTATATTCAACTAGCATTTCTGTTAGCATAGCAGAAATTCAAAAACCTATTAACCTTTCAGGCAAGCCACGAGACACAATGGAAATTTTACTGTTACGGCCACATGTGGGTGGTTTGGGCTTGACAAATTAAAATTTACACGCCCTTAAGTCCTCCCTAAATTACTAATACATTTTGAAAATATTTATTTTGTGCCTCCCTACATCCATGATAATATTTGATATTTCAAACTTTAGCGGGTGAATACCTATATATACCTATATGTACATATACTGCAAATAAATATAAATAAAGATACTGGGTACCGTCAGCATCAGAAGTAGCTGATCAAAAGCTAATTATTAAAAGTACTGTCTCTTCTAAATTTCACAATAACCCATAGATTAATCTATGCAATAACCTGACTTTAATTTGACGTTTGCTTACCTAGTGCACTGATTTGGCCTGATTTTGTCAGACTATTGTGAATGTTTTACTATTTCTTTAAGAAAATTCGGATACTATGTTACTTTTGATGTTACATGTATATTCAATTTAATTTTAAAATCGATACTTTACAATTATTGTAGTAAAGGACTGTATGTAGCAATAACAATATGCTGCTACCATATAATTGCAAATACTATTTAACAAATCTCTAACCTGTCTCTCTGTTTATTTATCACACAACAACTCTACAATTCTTTTGATTATAAATAAACTACCGCAGTAGCATTTCTTCAAGATCAGGAACAACTTATTGTTATAGCCCGATTAGCTTCGGGAGGCGAAGCCAACACTCACGACTTAACCCGCAATATATTAGACAATCCGTCACATTTACTCCGAATAATAAGGTAGAATAAACTAGCGGCCACAATACAGTTATATACAGTGATCTCTCTCCTCTAAGAGCGTCAGGTGACGCACACACAGTATCACGTTGTGCAATATGCCATTAAAAGAGTTCGTTCGTTCGTGCGCCAACAGAATTAGCACAGACAAAATAAAATAAAATTTATGTTACGCTCAGAGAGTGAAAACGCTTCATAGGCGTTTTTTTTAAATATCCACATCGCGAAAGTCGAATAGGCAACCCATAGCGAAATTCGTATCTTGACTATCATTTATTCTACCACAAGGCGTTTTGGCTATGAAGAAAAACATGACAGACTAACTATTAATTAATAATAAATTGCTTACATTAGTCTTTATTCTTTCCTTTACGCAATTTTACTGGTGTGTGTCAGTGCACTGTGTGTGAAGTTTATTTATTCAATGGCATGCGGTTAACAAAAACCTTTCTTAAAGATATTGATAACGGAGAAAGCTTCATCATTTCAGTCATAGGACGTCCACTGTTGAACCCTATGTTCTCCCCCTGAGACTTTCAGATTCCAGCTTACTTAGGAGAAACCTATTAAGTCGTGTCTTGACGCTCTTGTGCAGTAAACAGAATATATTAACCTACCCTAACCGTCTTTACTCAATTGGTTACTATTTGTTAGACTCAAAGTTGAAAATCGGGTAAATGACCTTTAGTTTTTTGGGAGATTGTGACATACTATTGACTGTACATTTTAATATTAATGCGAAACACTAGGTACATGAATGTCATCCAAATTAAGCTGAACGGTGATACATTATCGTGCGTCTAAGTATTCGAACATCACAGTATTCACAGAGAGCCGTGGTTACAGTATTTAGTTACTTTTAGTAAAACTATCGCAAATTGCTTCCATGGGTCACTTTCTCACTGACTGTTTGATGGCTGTGTATCAAATTACCGTCATAATCACATATTACAAAATAAATGAATTAATGTTGCACCTACTGTTTCTACTATTGGTTACAAAGAACAAAAAAGATCTAAAATGATTACTGGCGTCGTGACGCGGTTTTCCGCCAAGAGCGCAATTTAAGGATCGGTTAAGGCGCAGGGTGAGGTGAATACACGTAAAAGAGGTGTTTTTCCACAAGTTTTCTGGCGAAAATACTGGATATAGGATGTGGAAATTAATATATCATGTAACTTATATGTTGAAGTTTTTCCTGATGTATCTAAATACTAGTTATTATTTCTTGTAAACAATAAAAATTATTTAAAGTACCGCGAATACCGCTGTCTTGTACACATTTATATTTCAAACGACTTTTTTGTTCAGTTTAAAAGTTGGTTAAGCTATTAACATTCGTGCCTGAAGGTCGAAGAATTTTTTTTTCAAATAGTCAACCAATTAAGAATTATAAGAATTTTTAATGGATTTTACTGTTAGCGCCTACCTTTCCATGAGCGCATATTTTGCTCGCAATGATAATCTATTTGCACAGGAGCGCAAAGGATGAATGTTTAGTCTGCGAGAAGCTTTTACACTATCTTAGGCACGTTATAGATGTCGCGCTAAATGCTCAAGGTCACTTGCTTTAACCGTCGCCTTAAGGAACGTTTCAATTCCCGGATGGGTCAATTTGGGAAATCAGCTTTTCTAAATAGGCTTGTGTGGGTATGCTGGATGACGCTGTTAGCAATAAAAAATAAAAAAGGAGTACCTCGTAACATAAGTTTTAATACCTTACTTTGAGACCATGATTTGGTGTTTATCTGGATCATTATTACTTACCATGTTAAAGCCGCTGTTATTATAAAACTGTCAGACGTATGTAGATTTTTTGTTACCATCTGTTGATAGTTGCTGTGGGACGTAAAGGTAACAAATTAAATAAATATTCCCATCTGCGCGGCACCAGTACTATCTACTCTGTAGCAGCGCCTAAACTGTCGTCTAATTGTCGCCCGCAAGCTGCCTTTGCATTCACGAGCGCCCTGTCGCACCTAATAAGGGGAAATAACACGTCCACAAACACAAATAGGCAACGAAATCAATGGAATGAGGAGAAAACAAAGCCTCTCTATTACCCACGGGTTATCACGAGCAGGAACGAGCCCCGAGCCATAATTCCATCCAATAATCCTTTACGATGAAGTGTTGAATAAGCGTCTGGCGTGTTATGGCATATTCCTGAACGTCGTTTCCTCAATAATTTGTCTCTGACTAGGCTCCGGAAAATGTTTCTACCCTTGGAACTCGGAATTCAACTCGAACGAAGATATCGTAACATTGTTTTATGTAGATAATGCCACGTTTACTAAGGCACTTCTTTAACGTGATGGTAAAGCCAATCGGTAAGGAATTCGTTGCCTTAAATTTTGCACTGTAATGTAATTTTTGTCAATTGAATATATCTAAACGTCATCAATCACTAAATCAATCACATTAATATTTTTTGTTATACTTTTAAGTGCCTATATCGTTTTAATTAGGTATTAAAACTACAAGTAAGAAGATACATATCATGTTTCAAACCATTAATGAATTTAAAAAGATTTGAAAACTTTAGCAAAAACTGGTATGCTATAATACAATGATGCATTTTTGGTGTATCAGGTAATGTAGAATTATAAGAACTGCACCACCTTCCCCTTTCTCTATGGTTGTCCTCTACCTAAAGATTGTCTGGAAAAGATCGCGTTAGCGATAAGACCGCGTAAATTCTACGTCTTTCTGTAAAAATCATGTGTAATTTACTTTGTATGGTGTGCAATAAAGAGTATTTATTTCTCTATCTTCTAAAAAAGATTTTTTACTGTTGAATTAAAATAAGAGAATTTTAAATAACCATGTCCTTACCATAACAAATGTTAATCAAATCTCCGATCTCAAACATTCGATAGTAGTCGATCACACCGATTTATGCATCGTTCCTTTATTGGGAATGCAAGCAAATGTCAAGGGAAAAGTGATCAATGCCTTCCGCAGGGTCAGTTGCTGCTAACAAGGTTTGTTCGATACGTGAATGAGTCATTTCATTAATGAATGAATTCGGGAATCTTTTTGTAGGTTACTACTATTATGTTAACTTTCCTTTTTTTACGAGAATTTTAGACTTACATTCAAAAAGCATTTAGCTTTTTATTGTAATTAAAACAAAACCACAAGTTGCTGCGCAAAGTAAAAAAGTACATTTTTTCTTTAAAATGTTTCCTGTTGGTATCTTCCTTATACTTGGACCGCTAAACGTATTCAAAGCAAGAGTGAATGTGGTAACGGCACTGTGAGTAGGTATGTCAATACTTGAAGGTTTAAGAAAAAAATGTTTAGAGAAACTAACAAATAATTGCGCTGTAAAAACCGGCATTTGGCTGGATTTTTAGTGCAATTATCGTGGCCAGGTAGAACTCATGCACAGGCTCAGTACCGTACAGTACCTTTTGGAATCTATAGCGAAGCTATTTGACAGGTTTTCATTATCTGTTTTTGTACTAAAGATTGTGTTCACTAAAGACGATTGTATGTTTAATATAAACTATCGCTTTTAGTTACAGAGCAAAAACAAAAAATATTATAAAAATAAACGTTTGTATGGGGACCACTTTTTTTTTTGAAACTTTTTGTTGTTTTGATTGTTTCAGGCCTCGTTAGTACTTACGCTTCCAGTACGGAACCCTAAAAAGCAAGCAACACAAACACGGACGAACTATAGCAGAACCAAGTTATAATAGCCAAAGTGTAAAACTTGAATGTGTGTTCGGCGTTTATAGAGACGAGTATCGCGAAGTTTGCGTGCTGCGGAATGAGGATTGTTTAAGTTGGGGATACTAAGATACTGTTTGCCTTCGATATTAAGTCTCAGTCGGCGTTAGATCAACTCTTGCGCACCACCGTTTACGGAATGGACATAGGTGTATGTCTTTTTTTCACAAAAAAAGGGTCAAGTGAGAGTGTTTTGCGCTAAGGATTTCTTACTATTCTTTACTAAATAAAAGAAAATACGGTAGTACGATCTGTCGATGTGAGAATCCAGCGCTTCAGCACATATATAGCTGGTTATTTATCTATAAAAGTGTTTAATAGAAGTTTGGCCTATGTTCAGCAGTCCGTCGGTCGTATGGCTGATATAATTATGATCAGTGTTTTTCATACTAAACGTTTTAACCACTAAACATCTGAACTTACACCTATAGTTTGATCGATAATGTTATTCGTATAGTTAATCTCTTTATATAAAAACCGGCCAAGTGCGAGTCGGACTCGCGCACCGAGGGTTCCGTACAAACCTGTAGGTACCGTTATGAGTAAAAGTTCACCCATCACGACAATCGAGTCATAGTTATGGTATTTTTATTGCAAAATGAAATCCATAACATTACGAAAGTTAAATTGCGGTTTACGATTTATGACGTATTAAAAAAAGAACCAATTACTTGATCTCGTTCAAACCAATTTTCGCTGGTAGTTTTTATGGTAATGTACATTATATATTTTTTTAGATTTATCATTCTCTTATTTTAGAAGTTACAGGGGAGGGGGACACACATTTTACCACTTCGGAAGCGTCTCACACGCAAACTATTCAGTTTAGAAAAAAAAAAATATTAGAAACCTCAATATCATTTTTAAAGACCTATCCATTGATATCCCACACGTATGGGTTTGACGAAAAAAAAAATTTCGAGTTTTTGTTCTAAGTATGGGGAGCCCCCAAAATTTATTATTATTTTTCTATTTTTTGTGAAAATCTTAATGCGGTTTACAGAATGCATTTACTTACCAAGTTTCAACAGTATAGTTCTTATAGTTTCGGAAAAAAGTGGCTGTGACATACGGACGGACGGACAGACGGACAGACAGACAGACATGACGAATCTATAAGGGTTCCGTTTTTTGCCATTTGGCTACGGAACCCTAAAAATGAATCTCTATTTCAATTGGTCATCGCATCACGCGTGAACGGGTGGAACAATTTTGCTAATTCTTTTTTTGTTGTGTGAATTATTGTCAGGAAAAAGTTCTTTTAAAAGAAAGTTGCGCATAAAATCCTTCATGAATAAACTAAAGACCACGCGAACGGAGTCGCGGGCAACAGCTAGTTAGGAATAAATATCCGATACTACTCTAGTATCTAGGATTATAGATTTTAGGTTGTAATAAGATTTAAGTTCCTTTAGTTATATAAACACTACGTTTTCTATCCATATTTCAAAAGTCTAAAGACTTCAAAAAATTTGTACGCTTACAATTCGTGGAGTACATCGAACACACACAGTTTTGTTACATTTTACAAGCCATAGTTATGCGAAAACGATTCTCATTGTTTTTAGCGAGTGTTCGAGAAACAATGGTATTATCAAGGGGTGTGTAAGGGCCGGAGTGGGGGCCTACCCTTCACCACTAGGTCAAGGGTCACTGAATCTGGAGCCAGGGAATTGACTCCCTAAATATATATAGGATAACGATAATGGCCACTGTAGTGTCATTATGAGGACATTGGGCCACTTATCACGACAATATTTGTTGCGTGTTGGTTGGTATTCATTTTATTAGCGATGATGTCTTATAGTTATTTTATTTATTCTTCTTCATACTTATTTTATTTTTTTATTTATTTACACTTAGTATTATAATGGTGAAATGAAGAATTTTTTAAATTTTCGTCATAAAATTGAATTTATGTAATGAAGAAACGCTGCCACTGTATTCGCCTCCTAGCCTCACGGACACGCTTTTGTTATTGTTCTATTTTTGGTTGTATTGAATAAAATTTGCTTTGATTGTACAGACAACAGCTCGTCAACCTTCCACAAAACGTCAATTTTTCTCAATTAATATTGATCTCTACGTGTCGGACTCAAAGTTAAAGATTGGGTTAATGACCTTTAACTTTTTGGGTAGGTTGAATTGCCGTTGACTCTACATTGAAAAATATAGTATTGCAAAATTCTATAATCACTACAATATCAAGTACCTATGATATTGTAGAGATTATAGAATTTTACTTACTTTAATAATAATGTGTACAATTTTAGAAACTATTGACAAATATTCATAAACGACAGTGAATAAGGTTTGAATTAAATCGAACCTTGTCATGAATACAAAATAAGTTGAGTTTATAGAAACAAAACTAGTGCTCTTCAATGTGTTTGTTGACTTCGTGTGGTGTCATAGAAACTATCTAATTTATGTCACTAACCACAAACGGACTATCGTGCAACTAGCTAAACCATAGCATGAAAATATTATTTCTAATTTCTACAAAAGCGAAACCATTAAAGTCGTCAAGTGGAAATAAATCAGCAAACGCCGGCAGCGATAAGGTAAACCGTTTGTGCTTTGTATCAAATATTTACAAATTCCTGCGATGGGGTGAAAGTTATGAACGCAAAATTTAAGCAAACGGTTTTAAATGGGTCATTAGTTTTCTAAGTTAATGACTGGGTGAGGTAGCAAGATGTGAAAGATGGTTTTATGAATATAAATAAATAAAAATATGCGTTCTTTGTAGCTCAGTGGAGCGCTTTATTTTTTTAAAAAAATATTTAAAACTTTATTGCACAAACTTAAAAATGTACAACAGGTGGACTTAATGCCAAGGGCATTCTCTACCAGCCAACCTTTGGGTCATGCAGAAAGCAGGTAATGGGTGCGGTAAAGGTCCAAAATAAATTGTAGTTGGTACTAAACAAACTATGATTTACTTTGGTTGTGATTACCAATATTAATATTACGTAGCGCACTAAGTTTTATGGTATTAATCTTGTGTTACTGGTACCACAGATTAATTTGCTCAGACCCAAGCTAACTAACTAAAGTAAGTATTCTGAATTGACCTGAAACGGAAATGGAACTTGGGACCATTTACGTCCAAAGCGAATCACTCAATCAAAATCGGGTCCATAATCAAGTTAGAACGCGTGCTGGTTAGTCCTCTCTCACTAGATCAGTGTTTCCCAACCTGTGGTACCCCTAGAAGTCCGCCGACCATATTTCTTATCTCAGGGGGTCGACAAATAGAAAGAAAAAGAGCTTATTAATACGACCGAGGATTTTAAGAGGTCCGCAGATTATAATTATTTGGCGCACTTGAAAGGGGTTAGAAAAGCATACATGCTCTAATCTAAGTAGCTAAAACAAGTTATAGAAATTAGAAATAACGACGGTACCAGAACACCCAGACACGAGACAATATCACAAAGTTAGTTTTCTACATTGGCTCGACCGGGAATCGACCCAGGACCTCAGAGATAGAGACGCCAAGTCCGGCATGCTCGCCTCTCGGCTACGGTGATCGTTAAATGAAATGAAATAAATCCTCTACCTATTGTTGTTTGAAAGAGATTGCCATTAAATTTCTTTGTCTTTCAGTAAACATCCCAACCTACTCGGTCATTCTATTTTATTAATATTAGCATCGTGACTCTAGGTATAACTTTGATTATACTAACATGGATTGAGTCCAATGTTATTATTTAAAATAAATCCTCTTGTCGCCACTGCCTGAAGAGAGGTATTCGATCAGTGCGTCCTACCAGTGATGACGTACGGACCTGAAACGTGGACCTCTGGAACATTGTGGAACGTGGATCTCGTTAAGGAATAAAATCCAAAACGAGGTTGTACGGCAAACGATCAAAGTATGGACACGGTCAAAAAATGTAGTAAGTTAAAGTGGCAGTGAGCCAGCCATATCTACCAGAACCGATGAGAGGTGGAGTAAACGGGTTCTCGAGAGACCATGGCTCGGAAAACGTAGTGTAGGACGTCCCTCAGCAGCTTTGGAAGATGGCTGGCAGTGGCTGGATGAAAAAGCGGGAGATCGTGCCCTTTGGCGCTCGTTGTGATAGGCATACTTCCAATAGTGGATTGCAATGAGCTGATGTGATGAAGATTTAAAATTAACTTTTTTCAGAAAGGCATGTCCAGATTTTAAGAAAATTAAGTACCCGTTTATTTGAAACTAGTCTATCCAAATGACATTTCTGAAAATCTTACTAGTCTATTAACAATTCTTGGCAAGCATTTGTTACGACAATGATTACTTTACAACTTAACTTTGATGAATAAAGTTTATATTATAACGCGTTTCCAGTAGCCACACAGAGTAAAGTGAAAATAAATTAACCAACTCTATAGCGGCGATAAAGTTAAACCGCGGTTTGTGCTCCGTTTCAAATATTTATGCGATCGCCAAAAGCTGTTGGGGGCTGATGGGGTGAAAATTGTGAAGCGTATTAAACAGAATCGACGGATGATATTGTGGATTAGTCGAGTCAGTTTTCAACACGATTTCAGAAATATTGGCATTATCATTACAAGACTTAATTGATTGTGTTTTATTTTGCTGTTGACTTTAAAGATTTTGTATTGTGTAGTTTATTATGATTTTAGTTGTTACATAGAATAACTAGCGAATACCCGGCGTGTGCTACTATGCTAAAAAAGAAAAAAAAAAAAAAAAATTATGAGTGAACCGAACGTGCCTAATGCACGTTTTTAGGGGTCTTTAAGGCGCAGGGTAAGGAGAATACACGTAAAATTGGTGTTTTTGGACAAGTTTTCTGGCGAAAATACTGGATATAGGAAGTGGAAATTATTATATCATGTAACTTATATATTGAAGTTTTTCCTGTTGTATCTAAATACTAGTTATTATTTCTTATAAACACTAAAAAATATTTTAAAGTACCGCAAATATCGCGGGATTGTACACATTTATATTTTAAACAACGTTTTTGTTTAGCTTCAAAGTTGGTTTAGTTATTTATAACATTCGTGCCTTTAGGGTGAAGTTTTTTTTTCTTCAAATAGTCAACAAATTAGGAATTATAAGGTTTTTTTAATGGATTTTACTCTTAGCTCCTACTTTTCCATTAGCGAATATTTCGCTTGCAATGATAATCTATTTGCACAGGAGCGCAACGGATGTATGTTTAGTCTGCGAGAAGCATTTGTATTATCTTAGGTACGTAATAGAAGTCGCATTAGTCGACGCTTAATGCTCAAGGTCACTTGCCTTACCTGTCGCCTTAACTATCTTTGCATTATTGCCTTTCTAATGAACCTGGTTTGGGGCATATTGGTTAGATAGTTTTGAAGTCTATAACGGACATATGTAGAATATTTTTTTATGTCTTATATACATATTGTATGGTAAAACATTTTTGTTCTGTACATAGAAGATTTAATAGATACAAAACCTTGCAGAACTATTATATATATTTCGTATAACTATATTATTACTAATTTATCTATCATACTGCGACGTATATATTGGACATCACATACATTGCTCTGATTCTATAAGGTTTATCTATCTATCTAACGCACTTGTGGTACAGAAATCAGAAAAAACGACGGTACCACAACCACACTCAGACACGACCCAACATAGAAAAGATCGTTTTTTACATTGACCTGACCGAGACTCAAACTCTGAGGAGTTGGCGACAACATCACGATATTGGACAACATCACATAAATTGCTCCGATCCTATGATAAGTAGCTTAAGCACTTATTTTACAGAAATCAGAAACAACGGCGGTACCACTACACCCAGACCCAGAGATAATAACGATAAGCAATTGCGTCATTTCCTTCAATGTGGGTGGTTCTGTCCAGCAGTGAATTTCTAAAGGCTGTAATGATGATACTACGACGATGATGATTTGTATGAGTAAGTAAGTCACCACAGTTTTCAAGTTTATTGTGATAATTATAATATTATTAGGAGTACAGTACATCGACTTCAGCTCTAGGCTCGCAGGCCTGTATCGCAGAAGCCAGTTAAGGTAAATGAATTTTGACAGCATAAGCTTGTATACGACTCAAGTTGCATGGAACATTTATTACTATAATACCACAGATACAGAAGTCTAACAATATTCGATTAACCTACCGGTACCTAAGAATCTAAGTCAACTATTGAGTTTTTTGCGGATTAAATCAACAAGCAGGGGCGATAAAGTAAAGCCGCGGTCTATATGCGAGCGTGTTCCCATCAAATATTTATGCTCTCGTTGAAAGCTGTTCCGATGGGGTGAAAATTGTGGAGCGTGTACAGACAACTTTTTCAAATAGAAGTTACCTTGAATGAGCGTTTTTGTGCTGAACGACTCAGCGAACCGACTAATATGAGGGTAAAATATCTAAGCATTTCTCTGTTCGTTGGTGACGGCGCCGCACGGCTTTCGTACATGTTTTTTTGGTGTTGCCCTGTGACCACTAGACTGACTTGAGGGAAAAACTTTAACAAAGCCAGCCTTAGAGCGCCAGAAGAACCTCACTAACTCCTCGCTTTCGACAAGATTGAATAACTGGACTTGGCGCCGATATTAGGCCATAAACCGTTGGATAGACTGTCATATGTCCCCTGCAAAAAGAATACAGTCGTGCGATTCTGTAAACATAACCACGTCACTTCGACAGTGACCTCGCACTTATCGACGATAAGTAATGTGAACCCACTTCATAACACGAACAGAGGCTAAGTTCGTTCGTACCGCTTAGGTGACTTTTAGAGCGAGTTCACCTGCGTGTTTCTTATAGGCTGTGGTCTTACAAAAGTTTTACACCATACCATGACGTACAACCATATCATGACGAGAGATCAGTTCAATAACTATTTCAGTATTTTTAAAGAAGTACTTAAGAAGGCAGAGTTCCTGGCAAGGGAAAACAGAAGTAGGAATGGTTTATTTCTAGCAGACCACGACAGGTTTGATTAGTATCCTGCCTTCCCAATGGGCTAGTTTCCTAAAAAAATCTAATTAGTCCGTCAGTTGGATTAACAGAAAATATTGGACACGTATTTTTTCTTTTCTCAATTAAACAAACAATTATGAAGATATAGCCCGTTAAAGTTCCGCGTAACGTCACGCCTTGCGACACTTTTTAGCAAGGCGTGACGTCACGTGCTTACTTTGATGTGCTTTATCTTCCTCATTGTTTGTTTGATTAACAAAATCTAACTGACGGACTAAATAGAATAATCTTTTTTGACCCAGGAAACTAGCCTATTCCCCATAACAGCATCGTACGCATTTATCCGTAATATGATATGAGCTGAGTTACACAGCTTGCTTGCCTCTTATGTTGCATCTATTGAGCTAATTTGTCTGTAGAAACGTGGTACCAAATATTGTGCCAAAAATACTTTGCGGGTGTGTGGTGTTTGCTAATGAAATGAGATCATAGAGATCAGATTATGTGAATGATGCTTTGCTTCTCGATTGCAATTGGTTTGAGTGGAAGGATTTGTGAAATATGAAATGAAGAGCTACATGAGATAGAACAACATAAGTTGACGTTTTTGATCTATTAAGACTTATCCTTCATACTTTATTCATCAATTTAAGGTCAATCGTCTAAGAATTAAGAACCTTATAAACCAAATACTAAGATTACGTCTCTATAAGCTATCACTCATAATAAACGTCAAGTCTGAAGACAGATGCAGAATAGGAAATACTCGTTCGTACCTACGTCATGTTCTCAATAATACATTTATTTATTTATTTAATAATACATTTTGCTCTGAAGATGAGACAATTGCAAGTAAAATATGGACGGAGACGTCGGGCGAAGCTAGCCAGTTAACATAATTAATGGTTTGATAGATCTTATTAAATCATCGGATGTTTCACACGACTTTCACTTCATCTTCATTTGATATACGATGTGAATCGCCAAAGCCCTTTGGTAAGGCGCCTTATCCCGTTATCAAAATCACAATCGTCTTTGCGTATTACGCTTTCCTTTCATAAAAGGTAAATAAACCCCGGAACGTTCAGTTACAGCAAAATCCTGCTTATGACAAGATCGTATCGGCATTTACCCCCATTTAGGGGAAATAGTTATTGAGGGCCGAACTGTGCTGCTCGGCGTGCCGGTCCGAAACACCCTGAATTTACCCGAGAAACGGTTTACGTAATTATTATTAGTCTAAAAAAGCCTGCGGCAACCATAACGCAATCAAGCTTTCCGTTCCATACTCTTAATTATGATTTGTTAACGATACTTTTGTTTATTGCTTGTGGAAAGAAATACCAATACCAATTAGTCATTTTCGTGTATTTATTTAATAGCCTATTTGTTTGTGTACTATGGCTATTTTTGTAAAGTTTTGTTTACGTAGCCATATTATTGACCAGCATATCGAATTCTTGTTTTTGTTTGTTATTCGCCGATCTATTTGAGTGACCTTTCTTTTTTGCACGGATTGCCGTCTTAATATAAGAAGGTTCCGAAAAACAATCCGCGGAATTTCATTACGAGAGAAATCTTATTTTTTTAACATTGACGTTACTTTTTTAGAGCTTTAATTCTTTCAACTCAACCCACTCAAATGTTGAGAAAAATCTTTTTTAAAACAAAAGAGCCTTATTGTACTCTACTACACCGAATTAACTTTTGTTAACTTTTTATTTGTCCATAGATTTCATTACTTGATAGCCAGTGTTAAGTAATACACGAGTAGACTAATTGAGAGTGCGCAGTCGGCATTTTAACATTCAACCAGTTATTAGACGTAACGTAATTGCTTTCGGTTCCATTCGACCGCTGGGGGACCTTAG
Source organism: Anania hortulata (assembly GCA_963576865.1). Lineage (NCBI taxonomy): Eukaryota > Metazoa > Arthropoda > Insecta > Lepidoptera > Crambidae > Anania > Anania hortulata. The sequence continues at coordinate 10,675,021 of OY756400.1, forward strand.
GCAATTTGTTTGATATTGTCATATTTTTGTAAGTAAATGTGGGACAGACTTCCATACTGTTAAATTTATAAAATAATAAGGAAATAGTTTGAGTTTTAGCTTAGAACTTATTTTCCTTTTTTTAGTTAAAATAAACCTTTTATGTTTGTGATGTGGTGACTTTTACCTCACGCTATGTCTCAATTATTGCAATATCACTATTTTAAACAGCTGCCTAAAGACCTACCCCCTATCTATATTTTCTCTTCTTAAGGAGTCATCTTTAAAAAAAAACTCAGGTCGTAAATTGAATTTTGTTAAAAAAATGTTTCACGTTTCTCAATATTTGTTTATGCCACAAATTATTTCGACAATCAAAGTTACCTATAATATCGTTCTTTACTATACTATATCTTTTAGAGACCGCGCGAGAATTGGAAGGTTAAATATAAATTCAGTTCGCGCGCGTATATTGCCTTCATAATAAGGCTGGCCGGACATTTTTATTCAGCACTCGTCGCTTCATTATTTTAGACAAAGGCTCTATGAATGTATAGTAAGGGCCGTTTCACGGGTTAATTACTCTGACGAGGTTTGGCGGCGCCTTTCAAGGGTTTTTTGCGAGAAGGATACCTGAGTGGGAATCTTTTCTTTTATTTTAAGTACTGAGAATATGCATGAACTGTCTTTTAAGTTTGTACTATGAAAATGGCTTTGTTCCGATTTTATTAATTTATACACAAATATCATTCCGTTGTTTGCTTTGTTGGAAATTTTTAGGATAACCATACTTTTTATATTGAAATGAATTGAAAAATATATTTTATTGCATAAAATACGGTACAGTAAAGATTTTCTTAATCTGAGACAATTTCCAGCGTATTTTACCGAATTTCCGGTAGGCAAAATTATAATCGAAAATTACTAAGCTAGTTAAGTTGTATAAATAAATCATTAATGTCGTCCGTAATATTATTTAATAATTACAATTTGAGTTACTAATAATTTCAAATTTAATTAAAAGTTAATAATGTCCAAATTTCAATTCAATGTAAATGTCATAAAGTAATAACTAGTAGTAATGAGATAGCAGTTGTTAGAAATAAATACAATAACAATAATAAGCAATCAGTATTTATTTACATCGTCAGACCTCTGTTTCGTATTTTCAGTCTTGCAAAATCCCACAAATTCGTCAATGCTATAAAAACTGTTTTCCAACAACAATTTGCGTATTGCTCTTCTAAAAGTTCTGATTTTTAAGTCTTGTATCGGCACAGGTAGTATGTTGTACAGACGAATGCACATGTTATTGTTATTTTTCCTATAGCAGTGCACATGGTGGTTTAACAAGCCGGTTAGGATATCGTGTTCACCGCGTAGACACCTCAGATTTACTTGTGAAGGGATTAATATTATTTTTTACAAACATAAGTGCCTCGAATATGTACATTGATTGCAATGAAAGAAGGTTGAACCTTTGACAGAGCGGTCTACATGGTTCCGAAGGTTTTACATTACAGATAGTTCTATATAATACACTTTTTCTGCATTATGAACGACCGGCACATATCACTGGAGTTACCCACAAAAGCAGACCGTACCTTAGAGAAGAACAAACATATCCATGATATGCCGTCAGTGCTGCGCTCTTATTAGCTAATTTCGTAATACGGTACAGTGCATATACAAATCTATTTATCATATTGCATACAGTGTCGACGTGTTGCTTCCACGATAGATTTGCGTCGATGTAGATGCCAAGAAACTTAGCACATGTGGTTTCGACAATGGGTTCGCCATGATGATTGACACACAATTTTAAAGGCTTTCCGTTTTTGTTGTAAAACTGTAGGTACTTAGTTTTAGGTATATTGACGCAAAGATTGTTGCTATTTAGCCAGTCTACTATCTTACCGATTTCATTGTTTATTACGTCTTCATAGTTGGCGTTTGGTTGTTTATGTATGATTACCGAAATATCATCAGCAAACAAAGTACATGGGTATCGGGTGTATTCTGGCAGATCATTTATATACAGAATGAATAATATTGGGCTCAAAATGCTGCTTATGCTATGTGCTTATTACTCATAGGTTTTATATAATACACTTAGGACATGTCCATATTACACCTTGCATATTAAATTTAAGTCTTCTTCTTCTTCTTCATCTATACGGTCAATCCCGGTTGCGTCCAAAGCCATTGCTTTGGAGCCCAGGGTCCGCTTTCCTTGATTTACTCCTCCACTTCGCGCGGTCTTGAGCGTCTCTAGTTGTGAGATCATTGGCACGCATGTCAGCCGATAAGCCGCATATTAAATTTAAGTGTCTTGTTCATTTTCAGATCATAATAATAATAATATGTACGTGCATTGTGCAATAGCCATTTAAACAAGTTTTATTATGGTATCTCTAGCAAGTTTTATCAAAATCGGTATCGCTGGTAGTTAAAACCTAAGTTAGGACACATTTGCTAAGGTTTTCTCGTTTTTTATAACGGGAAGAAATGAGGTAGATGGTTACACAGTAAAAAATTCAAAGGACGAGTTTGTGCAAAATGCAGCCAGTGTTGATTTTTTAAATTGTTTTGAAGGTATAAATTTGAAAGTTGGATAAGGCGATTGTTTTTCAGTTATATATCTAAAGGTAAACGGGAAGTTAGGTAATCAAAAAGGTCCTTATAATCAAATAAAATTATTAATCGGTCGTTTACTAAGTAGGGGCTGGACTGAGGTTGATTATTCTATTTCACGATGACGAAATTACGGCCCAAATATTCGGAACGAGCGCTAAATATTTCTGGGAACCTTATCGTTGGCATACTAGTACTTGATGTTTCGCGGCAGCGAACACCAAAATGTAAAGTATTTGGCGCAGAATACCTCTGAGGTCTGTTTTGTGATAAACACAGATTAAACCTTTGACGTGAATTATACTTGTCTTCATTGTGAGAGTGGGATAGGTACAAAGTTAATGCTAAGTGTAAGAGGCCATCCATAAATTATATCACACGAATTAATTATTTTTTACCTCTTCCCCGTCCTTGTTACAGCTGGTCACTTTGTAAGCCCCCTTACCCTACTGGAGTGATGTCACATAATATGTGATAGTATTGTTATGCAGAAATTATGAAATTGAAACAGTTGTTTCGAAATTAGTTTTATTTCTTTTTACGTTGTTTTAAAAAAAAATCAACATCAAATCAAAATTTAAAATAAATACAAAACAAAAATTTCGTGTTTTACTATTAAGTTAAATTACATTTTTAAATGTGACGTCACTACATTTGGGATTCCTTCTACCCCTTGTCACACAATGTCACACTTCGTGGACCCCTCAGGAGGAGGCTCCTTAACGTTGGACGTAATGTATGGATGGCCCCTAATGTAACGAAATGATTATTAATAATTTGAATTTAATAAGTACTGATCTGCTTCAAAAGTGGCAGTGGGCCATTAATGTCCGAATGAAGACTTGAATTAGAATTTTCGAAATAGGTAAAAAGAAGGTGGCACAGTCACAAAACAATTATGTACTGTGGATCGACCTGATCCCATTGCACAAAAGATATATATCCCAAAATAGTAGCATTAAAACATTGATTAAAGGGGAATTATCCCTAATAATCATTGATTGTTGTTTTGGGTTGTTTACCTTAAAAAAAAGGCAAATACGATTCAATTATACGATCAGTTTTAAGGGGTTGGACTCCGGAATTACAATTTGTTGTTGTTATAATTTTTAGAATTAAACGTATTTTTTTTAAATAATAGGCCTTTTTAGTGCTTACACAGATCTGCAATCGCTTTAGTAGCTTGTTTTTAAAGGACGACAGACACATTACCATGACTTTGTTGAGATTCCATTACCATTATATGATTACTAAACGGAATTGCAATTAAAACGTCAGCGTTTTCATTCTCAGGAATGGAACGGCTAAAGGTATCAAGTTGTTTCTACTAGCTGATAATAGAATACTATTCACTCAAAAACAACTTCAAAAACAATAGCTGCAAAGGTACATTGATCCTCACGAGCAACGAGTCTTCGAAACGGGGTATACAACAAACAAACTCACTGTTCAAAATCTACTAATCTACTTTCATTGACCTAGAATCATGAAGTGTGAGTCGGGCTTGGATCACGAACTAAATGAAATACAATACGGTGAATGCCGTATCTTTGATGTGCGAGTATGACTTGTACTTCACCCGTTTTATTAAGTTAGATGGGTTTGCTATGATCACACTGACCCAGAGAGTAGATGTGGTTTGAGAAATTCAGTAGAAGAAGAAACAAATTGGTAACATTGTTTTAGTTTCTTTAAAAAAAACTTTGCAGTGCACCCTGCAGTGTTCTCAGAAGATAACCATTTTATGCTATAAACATAAAATTAAGTAAATCTGTATCTCCAGAAGTTTATTTGAGTGTGAACATTCATCACCAACATCAAGAATTCAAATAGTTTTCTTTATTAGCTTGAGCGGGTTCTCAAAGATTTTATTGCTAATTCAGAGTTTGCGAGAAACCAAAGAAAATCATACCGTTTACCGGAGTCAGGGTTGCCAAACAAACATTAGGATTTTAACGATTTTCCTGGAAAGACACAATTTTCGCAACTTTAAAAAGGTTTGGTAGTAACAAAAGGTTTCCTTTTCGTTGCGAAGTGCGATCAGGGTTGCGTATTATATGTTTTTTTGTCTGTTCAGTCTTTTTAACTTAAATACTACTTATAAAATCAATCATAGGTAATTAATTACTTTTAAACTTTCGCGTTGCATGAGAAATATGTACCTATTGCCAATCGCGTTAGTTTTAGTGTGTAGTAAATTAATAATCTCTGTTATCTCTGATATCTTCTAATATAGTTTGGGATTTTGTAAAAAGTAAATCTTATCATCATCATCATTCCAGCCATAGGACGTCCACTGCTGAACATAGGCCTCCCCCAAATCTTATAGGACCACTTTATTATAATATTTATAGGGTATAAATTGCGAACTACAATATAAAAAATTATATATATATATATATACCAGCATTACAAAAGCTAATCATATTGAATTTGGTGATTCCAATGCTAAATTAGTCACGAATAAAAACTCACTTTTATACGCTGTGCTTTTTAAATATTTCTATATTGTCTTTAAAGTTATTTCAACATTTGAATTGTTAGATGGATACTCTTTATTGTACACCAGACATAAGAAACAGGAAAAGAAATACACTAAGAATAGCACAATTTAGGCGGTCTTATATTGCTAGAAGCGATCTCTTCTAGACAACTCTTAGGTAGAGGACAGTTAAATTAAAATTGAGAGGGGGAGCCGGTGAAGAGTTCCAAAATTTAAAAGCACTAGAAATACTAATTAAACAAACAAATAAAATAAAAATAAAAGCCTACTTACTAATACATGTACAGACAACGGCACGTCAACCTACCACAAAACGACAAATTTTCTCAATTAATATTGATCTCTACATGTCAGACTTAAAGTTGAAAATAGGTCGAATGACCTTTAACTTTTTGGTTAGGTTGACCTGCCGTTGTCTATACATAGTAAAATACATATATAAATTGTTCGTTAACGTTTAAGTTGAACTAAACAAACGGCAGCCCTATCAAATTCCAGTTTTAACATTCGGAAGCGCAAACAAGTCTCGGAACTAGTTCCCGTTGTGGGACCACACGGGGCGTGTTTATTGCAAATAGGAGCTCAGCGCGCTGCCCGAGTGTGGGGATTCCGGCACCTCGTGGGTTATGGCAACTCTAAATCTTATATTTATTAAGTTGACGCTGATCTAAGTTCTATTTTGTTTAACGTAAGAATAATCAAGTCACAAAACAGATTTTCGTATATTTAATATTAAGCGTTGTTACTAATAATAACTCTAAATCTTATATTTATTTACTCGAATTTATTTATTCGAAGTTCTATTTTGTTTCGCGTAAGAAAACAAGTAATAAGTTATGATACAAACTTTCGTCTATTTAATAGGTACCAACCGTTACTAAAGTAAGTTTTTTGCATTGATTGCGTTGCCAAGTCAGTTTTTTTGCTCTTTAAAACTTTTGACATTTCGGTAAATAAATATTGCTTAGGCGGTTTTTCGAGAAAATTACCATCAGTATTTTGCTTTCTCTCTACCCTGTCCGGCAGCCCGGAAAAAGAAGTTTGTAGATAATGAACAATTATAATTTTCATAAATAATCAATAATGGACCAATACAAAAATAAAAAATAAAACCGACTTCAAAACACTGAAATGCTAAAAATAATCCTAACACTTAAGTACCTAATCAGTTACTTTTGGAGTCGGTGCCAGCCGATGAGAGATTTAATGTTTTTGTTTGCACCGACTCCAAAAGTAACTGATTAGGTACTTAAGTGTTAGGATTATTTTTAGCATTTCAGTGTTTTGAAGTCGGTTTTATTTTTTTAATAAAATTTACTTATTTTATCTATTTTTTGTGATAAATCCTAATCTAACTGCTGAACACCGATTTCATCCCCTATTTTCCTACCCTTAGGGGTGATTTTTATTTTTCAAACTTTTATCATAGCATTTTTGAAGTATAAGCTATTCAATAAAACAAAAATCAACAAAATCGGCTCATATTTGTCGAAGATAGGTAACAAGAACCACAACCAAAATATTATCTGGGTATATATTTGTTGATTTTCTCAAAAAGTTCTAAATCAATTTCGATAAAATTTATATGGGACCACCTCTGAAGTATGATCTACCAAACAAAAAAAGAATCATTAAAATCGATTCATAATTGGCGGAGTAATCGCGTAACAAACATACAAAAAAAAAAAAAAACATACAGTCGAATTGAGAACCTCCTCCTTTTTTGAAGTCTGTTGAAAAAGGCAATTTCTATCGAATGGTCAAAACCAAAAATTAAGATAAGGATTACTTACGGAGGAGATGCATAGAATATATTTTTTATCGAAGTAGTTTAAAAGCCTGTTTTCGTAAATATAAATTGAAAAAAATAAAAATTTAAAACGATGATTTTAAAGATAAAACTTCCAAGAGAATTGTTGTACTTATGTCTTTCAATTATTTTTATTTGCTTTATATAAGGAGTACAAAGATGCTAAAAAGTAGGAAAACACGAGTTATGCTAAACTTGTGGTGGTGGTACGGCTTTAAATAAAGATGGCATAGTAAAACAATTAAACAAGCTGTATAGTTTGCAGTAAGTCAATTCACATAAATGTCGCCATATCCAAAATAAACATAACTCATTTGTATCCAAATCAAATACATCACAATCCATTCAGGGTTAAATCAATAGTGGTAAGATACTCAAATCAACGAATATACCTCCCGAAACTTTCCTAAATACACTCTGAAATTTTCCTTATGTGCTCGTTGCCGCTTTCTCCGTTATTATTTTATTTTCTTGATGGATATTGCTTGTATCCTCTTTCCTCAAAGAGATAAACAAAACCTAAACACTGTATATTTTGGCCTTTGAACTTTGTGATTTCTTTGCTTTTACTTCTACATTTTGCGTGAAAATTTAATGTAAAGCGATTTTAGGATGATAAATATTTTTCTATTACTTTCTTGTAGCTGTCTGGGAATTTTCACAGAGTAATTTGTACAGAGTGTTCATAGTCGATAGTTCAGTGTGCGGCATCATTTATTTCTGACTATATAGCATTTGTTCACAACGGGGCTTACCAGAGTTTCTTATCTTTGACCTTGTTTTGTTTTCTCTGTATACATTTTGACGTAAAAACCACACTGCTTTACTCTTTAGCGTTCATGTTAGAGCCACAAGTTTTGACGACCTCCGTAGCCGACAGGCGAACATTGCCGGCGAGGCCGGACTTGGCGTCACCATTTCTGAGGTCCTGAGTTCGATTCTCGGTTGGGCCAATGTAGAAAACTGGGTGGTGTGGTTCCGTCGTTGTTTCTGCTGATTTCTATAACATAAGGGCTTGGACAGTTTACCTAAGGATCAGAGCAATGTATGTGGTGTTGTTAAATATTTATAAAATGTTTTTTTTTCTACAGGATCGTTTATTTAGTCTCATTTTCGTCCATCACATTGAGATCAGCTACGTACTTATACCCCTAACGTTCATCTTTACCACGTACTCTGTACCTACTACCAGGGGCTTGATCGAGTCATGGTTACGTTGGGATACGTGGCCAAAGCATAAACTTATGTATGTCTCAGTACCTATGCGCATGTAATGTGCTTGGACAACGGACGGCATGTATGTGTGAAGTCCAGCTCTTTGAGTTTGCTGTGTAAGTACTTGATAGTTTACGCAATTAAACACGTAAGTTGAAGGTCTACTCTTCTACATTTAGACTTTAAATAAACAGCTTGCTACACGAAGTTACCGTTAACAAAGAATAATAAAAACTTGGAAACGAGATATTTTCGTTCCACTTTCCTCGGCCAGTTCTTTCGAAATAATAAAGTTGTGAACTCAGTGTGCCCGTTCCCGGAACTCTGATTGGATTCGCGAGCGTCACACTAATCCGAGGTTAAGCCAACAAAACAAATTACTCGAGTTAAGATTTTAAATGTTAAAAGGCAAGTTTAATATTTTAAGTTGGAGTGATTTATTCAAAGAGGCCGGCAAAGAATTAATTACTTAACCGACTGTCGGCGCGGGAAGAACTTCCGACGCTAGGGCTGCCATCTGCTCAATTACCGCAGTCGGCTGCTACATTGCTAAGTACCTGTACTGGTTTTATTTTTGCTAATGGTCCTCTAACAAACCGATTTTATCTTGCAATGTTTATCCATCTGTTTGTTCAGTTATGTAATTGTGTGATAATAATGATATAAGTTTACCGCTAAGCTATGTGAGCGGAATTATCAAAATGTGAAGTAATGATCTTTCATAATTTTGGGGGTTTCGTTCTTTAAAATAAAATCAGGTTAGTAGAAATTATACACCTATTTATTTTAGTTTTAAAACATAATTTAGTCACTTCGTGTAATTATAATGAAAGCCTTGTTGGTGAAAACTAATTTATAAAACTTGTCAAATGTGAGTCGGACTACCCCGACCCACTGAGGATACCGAACTAAATAAAAGACAGACTAGAAGAGACTCCTAAAATGTAAAATGTTAACTTATAAAATTAACTTTGAGATATAAATTACCTAAATAAAGTTGTTAATTACGTAAAACAGGTAGAAAATACCGCATATCGAGACAGGCAACTACGAACCCTACATTGCGCGCGCCCGACAAGAACTAGGCCGTTTTTTTGAGTGCAAAATAATTCTGTATTTTATTACTAAACACATCCAAGAAGATTTCAATATTAATAAACAGTAATAATAATGTACAAATTCAGAATAACTTTTTCCTTTTTTAAATTTTAATTAATGTTTTTTTTTTTGTTTATAAAGTACTCCCGTTCAATTCAATTGTTTTGAAGTCGACAAATTGTTAAAATCGCTGTATTTACCTAAAGAGACATAGTTATCTTTTACACATGTTACTGATATGTTGCTGGTGAATCTTTTCCAATAAATATTTTGTCAATTTCGTTAGCGACAAAACTGACTTTAGGTACAGTAAGTAAGCTTTAAAAGTAGCTGATCAAAAACTCTTCTAAATGTCACAATAACCTGACTTCTTTATTATATTTTTGCGTAGTGATTTTGTCAGACTATTGTGATAATTATGGTTTTCAATGCGTTTTTTTTACATCGAAGCAGTTTACATTTTGTAAATTATTTAACATTCAAATTCTAACGTTCTTGTTGAAGCTAGGAGATGATTGTACTTTTTAAATGTTCACAAATATGGTTATATGCCAATCCATTTCCAAACCGCGGCGTAGCTTGCTTAAATTTCATCATCGTCGCCAATGTTAAATAAAAGACATATTCCTTGTGACTGCTATTTATTGAATGGCGAAACGACACACCACGACGTTAACCGAAATACAAAACAGAAAAGATCTTTCCACTAATGTTATTATAATACACAACAGTAATCACCACCAAAGCGCAGCTCCCACTGACATACAAACACTGACTGACATAGTACCTATATTGTATTTTTATAAAGTTTTTTATTTTAATAAAAATTAGGTTATAGTCTTTTAGTTTAGCATCATATGAACACTGAAAGACTGGAATTACGTACCTGGTTCATGATGGGCGGCGGGCGAAGGCGCGGAGAAAGCACTGGAGCAACCGGCTGCGCGGCGAGTCAGGCCGCCCAGCTCAGGAACTGCAGAAAAGGGTATATTTTATATTATGTATGTATTTGACAGCCTACAACTCTTAAAAATGTGAGACAATTAAGAGCAATTTTAGCTTCATCATCATCATGTCAGTCTATTGCAGTCCACTGCTGGACGTAACCCCCAAAGAGCGCCAAAGTGCACGATCTCCAGATTTTTTCATCAAGGCACTGCCAGCCATCTTTCTAAGGTACACGGTCCATCGAGCTGGAGGGCGTCCTACACTACGTTTGCCAAGATGCGGTCTCCACTCGAGAACCCGTTTACTGCACCCTTCATCGTGTCTGCGACAGATGTCGGCCAACTGCCACTTTAGCTTGCTACATTTTCTCTTAGTCGACGTTAAATTAAATTAAATAACTATGTTAATACTTAAATCAATCAAAGCTAAATAGTTATAACAATTCATAATAATCAGCCCACGTCAGTCCCCCTGCTAGACAAAGACCTCTCCCATACGACACTGAGCAAGATCCTCGACTATTCTTTTCCATTCGTTGCTAGCAGCTTTGGGTTATCATCGCTCCACCTTGTCGAAGGACGCCCTACGTCTGCCAAGTCTACATTTGTCTAGTGTGTAGATACAGTTGCCTTGTAAAAGTATCCTATTGTTTTATTTATGCATTAGGAAAGATAGATGAGTTCTTCGACTTCGACTTCCAATCCCTGTTCAGATAAGAAAAAAATGTTGATAGGTTTTTCACTCGGTGATAAATAACATTATACTTTAAAAAGATAAATTTATATGGACCCATACTAAAAACATATTTTTTAAATATTTTAAGTTGTGTACACGAAACATATTCAGACTAGAATGATAATGAACTAAATGGTAGCCTCTGCAGCCGGACTCGGATTTCCTTATATTTCGGCGTAAAGCGGTTATGTTCAAAACATTATTCCAGAATATTATGACCATTTTAACAATTTCGGCATGGAATTCAAATTTCAGGATGGAAAGTTTGGGCTCAGTTGGCTACTAAATACAAAGTACTTTACCATCAGATTACAGCACTACGTCTAAACTCCCTTCGGGCCCTCCCTACCTCTGGTACTGTGGGGTTTAGGATGATATAATTATTAATTGAAAGAAAGTATTAGCTATTATTTTAAGTACCCAAAAACTACAAGAAATGTAGTTTTCTATTAAACTGTGCTAATACAGAGTTACATTGCAAAGGGGTGCCAAATTTTTAGGAGTGGCTCAGAATCAATAATTGAATTGAACTCTGCAAAAAACAAAAAAAAAAAAATTCACATTTAATTATTCCTATCCGCTGTTAAAAATCGTACGCGTGGATAATTTAACTCATTCATGAAAAAATTGCACCGTATGTGCACTGAGTAAGCTCCTTGTAGGCTCGCCGTACCTACGCCTCTGATGAATGACCACGCGGCTTTCGTAATCTCTCTATTGACTTTATTTTTGTATTTTTTAAAGTCATTTTTTTTCGTAACTTAAGATGATTAATAATAATGATTAAGATGCTTCCTCATATTGGTCCCTAGATCTTATTTTTTAAATTTGGCACCCCTTTGCAATGTAACCCTGTATACATATCTACTAATGTTTATAAATTGACATCGTAAGCTAGAACTAGACTGTCTATGCTGAGTATTATTATTATCTATCATGTAAAGAAATAATCATAATTTTTAACGAAAAATGCAATACCCTTACTGGGTTCATGATTATCATCTTGATCTCTTTCATTGTATGTAACACTCCTAATGTACACTTAAACAGAATACGTAATAGTTATATTGATTTCAGCAAATCAGCAGGTACGTTTTGAACACGAAATCACGCAATGTGTCGCTACACATGATTGTGGTTACAGCCAATACGCGCTATTTGCTCTGAATGTCAGTGTTTTCGTTTCATTGGGTGCATGGTATAATAATGTTAGATGCATGCAAATGTCAGTGTCAGTGACAACCAATCACTAATGGCAATAATATTGTATACTTACTTAATAATATTGTAGAGAAGAGACTGAATGAATTGTCATCAATTAAGTTAAAGAGATTGTCGTGTCTTAATGGAGACTTAGTAAATAAATAGTGCTCTAGTTACACAATGTAGGTATAATATTCTAATATTACTATCACTTTAATATATGTTAGGGTTTCTGCCCATAAGTAAGTAAGTAATATTGTAAGTATGAAGTAACAACGAAATCGCGAAAAGGTTTTTCGCCTTTCATAATAACATATTTCACAACATATTATTACGGAGGATCTGAGTTACTTTTTGCGATTTCAAACTTGATTGCATAATTTAAAAAATATATATCAAGAAAACGCTATTAGTCCCTAATATGAATAAGGCGTAACTTAAAATAACCCCAGTACTTTCAAATGAGTATTAATAATACAACACAGTAGTAAAATTTTCTTTCAAACTATTCTTCAAGCTATCTATATCTTTTTTTAAAAATAAGATACGAGTCCGTAACGATTCTTTAAAATGTATGAGATTATCTAAATAAAGTAAAGCGAAGATATTTCTATCATAAGAAAATAACAAATGAGTTGTAGCTGCTTAGACCATAATCGGGTTTTGCGAAATGGGATCCCGCTAAGCTATGAAAATTAAATGCTCTGCTCTCCAATTCGAATTATTCAGAGATGAGAATCAAATAAATTCAACGCGGCTCGTGATTTAAACCTCAATTTCAGCCAACTCTTCTTTATTTTAAGTAAATTTTTCAGACAGCTTATGAATTTAATTCGTTTTCTTTGTTTACATTTTTTGAAGTACATATGCGTACTTAGGCATAAAAAGTTACTATAAGTATCTACTAAATAATTCTAAGTACTTTGGGAGGTCTTAATAACTTGTCCCTCAAATGTTTTATTTAGTAGCTATACTTAAATTTTATACAAGCTTTAGTTTTGTTGAATTTTATTAGATATAAAACTCGCTAGATAAAGCCTATCTTATTTTATTATATGATCCATGGCTTAATTTTATTTCCTTCTTCTCCCTTTTCTTGTGATCGTAAAAATATGATTCCGTAAGAATTTATTGTAAACTTAAATCAAGAGAGCACTGTAATACCTTACTAGCGCAAAGATCTTATCAAACTTTTATGATTTTCACGAGCATAAAATCTCTATAAACGCATTTAACTCATAAGAAAACTTGCAACTAGTAATCTGCGAATCAGACATAACTTAATAGCTTTGGGAGTTGAATAATAATGTCTGTATTTAATAGGACCGCACACGCTCCGCTCAGTAATTCATAAATTCAATTAAGCTTCGCACATTGGGCTCGAATAAAATTAAATTGAATATCAAATAGCTCGGTATTGCTGATTTGGAATCAGGACGGCTGCTTAGATAAGTGGTGGCTATTTAATATCTACGGGATACGGGCATAGAGTAAAGAGAACCGCCAGCACACTTTTTAAAAAATCCACCAACTAACAATTTGAACGAGTCTATCTATTCATAATACATACTTTCTACTACGTGTTCTTTTGTTTTTCCAAATGTGCATCAAAGAAAAAATAAATCAACATAAATTTGATTAATATGTCCTAGGAAATTATTTTACATTATGCGACAGTAACAGAAAGGATTTTAAATGTAATAAATGTATAATTGTGCTCACAAATATTTTCATTACAACCAATATCACAGCATCATGACCGCTAATCTTGTTTCTTTACTCGCTATTAGAGCATTAGTTTAGAATGAAAAAAAACGACTACGGCATTTCATCGTTTTTGCCACTTTTGTCGGTTGTCCACCGAAAAATAATAGCTTTTTCTTTTCACCTTGTAAATTTAAACCCGATAATGTTTTAAAGGACTTAGAATTTTTCATCTATGAATTGTTGAAATAACTCGGTTTCTGATTCGTGCATTTAGGTCATGAATGATGGTTGCAATAAGCTACAACACTTTAAGTACTTTTTAGAGGTAAGTGTCTCTAGTCGGAACGGTGACCCTCCAAATAATATGCGTGTTCACTTCATACTTATTTATTAGCGCATGCGCGCGTCCAGTAAAAGGGCTACAGAGTGACTGCCTGAGCTATCGAACTGATACAAAATGTGTGGGTTGCACAAATGCTACTAAGCACCCTACAAGTTCAATATTTTTTTAAAACATCCGAATTAACAATGTGTAACTCCTAATACGCAAAATATCTTTGGGGCTGATTCTGGAGCCCAAGAACAACTAAACTTGTTACATACCTATTTACTCGTATTACTGTATCTTTATAATTACATAATTGTAAACTCCCGATAGCTCAAACATAAAACTAAGTGGTTTTTAAATGCTATCACTTATGTATACACGCTGTAATGTTTGTTAAAATTATAAATTAATGTAAAAAAACATGTGACCAACATAAGAAGAAAAATATTATAAAAAATGTAGGAATAACCGCCTAAGAGATTTTGCATATTTCGAGTTATTCGTTGTTTACCTATTACTAAATAAAAGTGTGATAGCTATTCTCTCTTGTTCTGTGGCAGTTGAGTTGGAATCGTGCCACGCGGCGGGCCACGAATTACAATGAGGGCCAATTCAGTAGACGAAGCGGGTAGTGGCCTTACCCACAAATCAGTAAACAACAAACACGAACTACGATGTACCCTAATAATACTACTGAGTGCGTGGTTAACTTTACGACATACGTCAAATACATCAAAAGTCTTTTACGATAATCATTCAATTGTGGCGCTTATCATTTTGAGCGATTTAGGTTTACCTAATATGGTGTAATCTTGAAAATCTGGATGTGGTCATCGACTTTTGATGCTGACCGTACCTATACAGTTTAAGTTATACAAGATTTTTGCATTATAGTTAATGATAATGAATGTATTAAATGTCATCTCTCAAACATTTACTTATCTCATGAGACTTCTCAGACAATTATCTTCTTTCAGACGATGTAAAAAGATGATACTTTTTGCTAAAACCTGTCGGGACTTGAGACCGAGCAGAGTAAAATAATTTACGTAAATAAATTTATTAACCTGTCTAGTAGTACTCACTTTAATTATAGTCGTTGATTTGTGTTTGCCTTAGACTAGGTAATGTCAAATACAATAAAATAAACGCTTAATCAGATTTCAGACAACCTCACTGTTTATTCTAGTAAAGTCTACCAACAAAAACATAAATGTGAAAATGCCAAGTTCATATTATGTATGTGTATGGTTTTTTAAGTGAAATAGTTTTTGAGATATGGGGGGGGGAGGCGGGGGTTTAAAAGTGGCTCCAAATGGTTCGTGTTATAATACACACGGTGCTACTCGCTAGTTCTGTTAGCTCGAACTTGGCTTGACAGAGAAACAACTAGATTTTGATTTATAGCGGTAAATAGATCACAAAACATTTTGTCTATTCGTCTTCTCTGTTTTATTTGTCTTGTTTCTTTACTTTTTTTTACAACTACAAATTTTATTTAAGCATAACACTTAGGAGCCGAACAGCGCTATTGTTAATGCTTTCTTTGGTAAACATCTAAAAGTGTGTATACGAGTATGTAACACACTTTTAGATGCATGAAACCAATATGGTCAAAAACTAGCAACATGAAAAATAGCTGCCAGTATAGCCCGTCAAGTTTGTTCGCGAAACTCATGCGTGGCAAGCGTAAGCTAGAACGGCATACGCTAGGTAAATAATTTCATTTCATTTCAGCCATAGGACGTCCACTGCTGAACATAGACCTCCCCCAATGACTTTCATTGGGAGGGATTGCCAATATTTGCCACGCTTGGCAGGCGGGTTGGCGAGCGCAGTTTTATTATAAGATTTCGCACACAGAAGCTGCTGCCCGTCTCGTGCTACAGGAATTAGTCGCCTCTTACGACTCGCCTTCTGTTGGCGGTAGGGAAGTTCATTCTTTACGGCCGTTTCCACCCGACACGGTAAGTTAATAATATTATATTTTATTTTAATTATTTGGAACACAAAACAGAATAACATCAATATAAAAAAAAAAAATTATTTTCTTTAAAAACTCATACTAATTACATGGCAGATTGGAGCCTCCATAAGCCTGTGTTTTGTGGAGGCCTCGCTCTTTCTTAACTAAGTTAGGGGATATAATTTAAAAAATTAAAGAAATCTTTTTTAATTTTTTCTAGGTGTGTATGAGTGCATGCTGGCGTGTGTTGTTTGTGTATGGGAGGGTTGAAAGGTTAGTATCATGGTATAAGGCATTAGTAAGTAAGTGCTTATCTTCCCCCTGCACCTATACCTCTCCATCGAGCACATGCCCTATAGAGCAGCAATAGAAACATATTTCCAAAATCCGTTTATGATGTTTTACTTACATTTAGTATGAAAAGACAAGTCCTGTCAACTCACGCCGACATTAAACGGTACAGTCACAGATTAAATTATTTCGGATTTTTTGTGAAACAAAACAAATGTCATTTCTACATAAAGGATTTCTCATTTGTCAAGCTACAACACAATATTATCTCAATTGATATTGATCTCTGTATATTACGTGTCTGACTTAAAGTTGAAAATTGGTTCAATGACCTTTTACTTTTTGGGTAGGTTGACCTACCGTTGACTGTACCACATCATCCCTGTCAGTGTCTGTTGCCCCCCCCCCCCCCCCCCACACGAGTGTTATTTGTACGTAGCGCATAAACTTGACAACCTATAGAATAGATTGCTTAGAGGAGTTACTGCGATTAATTAAATGTTTATTTTTGATACTATATTGTGTCTTATTGGCCCCAAGATATAAAAAGCTGGCCAGAGGAACAATTCACAGCTCACGGAAACTAAATAAATAAAAATGTTGGAACTAAATTGGTCGATGGTAAACTACCGCTTGCTTCGATACAAAACCATGTAGTAGTTAAAAGTAAGCTACATCGGGCTGTTACAATTCTCTAAAGTTACCCCGGTTGTGTAGGGTTGTCAAATGCGAGATATAAATATTATGTATTTCTACAGGAAAATTCTAATAATCAGAATTTCTGCAAAATTATCCTAATAAGAACTGCATACTTTGCTAGGAATTAAGCATATTTTTTTACTAACTATACAATGCAATTCTTAATGTTTCAAAAATGGGCGAAAGTAGCACCTTTTGCTAGACGACACCGACGAACTGCTAGTTAAAGTGGCGTCGTGATTAATCTTGTATGCAAAGGGTTACAGGTTCGTGCCTGACAGACAGGTTTATGGGATTCGCTATATACATATTAATGTAAATATTCCCCTTTCTTTATGGTTGTCCTCTACCTAAGGGTTGTCTGGAAGAGATCGCTATTAGCGATATGACTGCCTAAATTGTATGTCTTCCTATAATAATCATATTTACTTGTATGGTGTGCAATTAAGAGTATCTATCTATATTTTAGGCAGTTATAACGAAAGCATAAAGGCACCTAATCTTATTTTTTTCATAACTTGCTTTTGTGGCAACCCTAGCATGCTTGACCGAGCAGTTGTGGAGGATTAGAAATTTACTGGTGTCCACACACTTAGCTCAATTTGACACTGCGATATACAGCTTGTTGCCAATACTGTTCGGCGGGATGTTTGTGCCAACTATTGTGGCGCTCTTTGTCCGCTGCCACTTTTGGTAACTGCATACCTAGTACATAACAGTAAGAGTATTTTTGAACCAAGAAATAAGGATGACACTTATTTTTGATATTGCGGAAACTGTCACATAAAGCGTTAAAGACTCTCATTCGTATATAGCATGTTTTGTGACATGCGCTTAAAGTGTTTCTGAATTTACATACATATAAACTTTAATTTAATCTGAGGTAAGGTCCTTGGTGAAGGTTCCAGGAACCCGCTGGATGCGGCGCTTTCAACCGGCCAATCTAGAAGTCACTGGGGGAGGCCTATGTTCAGCAGTGGACGTCTTATGGCTGAAATGATGATGATGATAAAGGTCCTTATTTATTAGTTAACTTCTTTTAAGATCCCGATCCTAATGCTCAAGTACAGCGAATTTCTCTATGGAACTAATATTAAAATCTCTAAAAAATATTTTAGTTTCCTATACTAAATTGAAATTTTCGATGGAAATGCGAATGGGATTCCGAAAAGGTTTCGATGGTAACCCCTTAATGAATGTTAGTTAAGTATTTACTCGCCGACGACCGTCTGGTGTAGTGGTTCGCGCTCAGGACTACAAAACCAGCAGTTGTGGGTTCGAATCCCGCAAGGGGCAAATGTTTGTGTGATGAGCACGAGCATTTCTACCTAAGTCATGGATGTTTATATAAGTACAGTGTAAACTCTTTATAACGAAACTCAAGGGACTGAGCATTTTTTGTCGTTATAGAGAGTTATCGTTATATGGAGTGAACAAAAAAACAACCAAATTAACAAGAATTTTTAATATGTATGTCTTAGATAATAAATGCTTATAAATTATTGTTTACACATATAGTCAAATAGCTTTATCTGACGTTTTTTGCTATGCCAGTACTTGTTTTGTATTATTTTATGTATTCTATTCATATCTAGATATGTGGTGGAATCGTCTTGATTAAACAACAAAAAAATTCTACCAACTTAGCGGCATCTAGGGCTTGTTGAATTGTTGGTGGTGATTCGGCTTTGTAGGTTTACGACTGATAATACGATAGGTATGCTTGGTCGAAGACCATCACTTCCGAGAAAACAATGCGTCATACTGCACGTGTTCAAGGCTATTAAGGATAACAAAAGCTAGACCGACGTCGGATGTTTCGGAGCTTCAAAGTCTTTTGTTACCTGATAACATAACATAAACAATAATACCGATAATAAATATTTACTGTCTAAAAATATGAACACATTTCTTCGTAATAGTGAATGACGTATCGCTATAAAGAGTGTTTCAATATGTGGGTTTTAACGCAAACCAACCAAGTTGGGCTCACTTCAACGTTATAGGGAGTTTATCGTTATAAAGGATAACGTTATAAAGAGTTTACACTTTAAGTATGTTTATCCGTTATCTAGTCGCCATAGTACAAGATTTGCTTAGTTTGGGGCTAGATAATTGGTGTGATTGTGAAAATATTTTATTAATTTATTTGAGCAGTAGAATCACACCCTAGAAGGAAATAACTATATATTATATTTCGTCGCTTCATTCTTCAGATATAGTTAACCAGGTAGTCCCTTTTAGTTGCTGGCAACATCGCACAATTTTTAAGAGTATTTAAATTGACTATGTAACGACTTTTATCCCCGCCGCGCACGCGCGGCCTAATCGCTAGCTCATTCCTTTTTTGTGCGAGGCAACGAGTGCACACGCTTAAAAATGCCGAAACGTAGTAGGGAAGAAAAAATTGAGCGTTATCAGAAGAAAATTAGGAAGTTACAAGAAAATAAAGAGAAAAATAAAAAGATTTACCGCCGTCAGATTATAATTTCTGACGATGAAGGCGATACACAATGTAAGTACCTACAATTTATATTTTATAAGTGAGTAAAAGTGTAAAATTTACTTTTTTAGACCGACTTGTATGGATTGACTGCGAGTCAATAAATACAATCTTAGTTCATTGGGGTTGACTGCGAGTCTCCAACAATGATATTAAACTTATCGGCCAAACATAATGGCGTGACCTACTTTATGTCGGTTAGTAGGAATTAACTGCGAGTTAATGACTACAAATTCATATACGTAATAATAATATTAAGCACACATCGGGGTTAATCGTGAATTTTCAACGATGTAAGGCAATGTTCAGCGAGAATTCTATAGAATGTATCCTACCCACATTTTATATTTTTTTCTTGTTTTAGGCTATCAAGAATTGCCAAGTGAGGCTTTTATATTACAACAAGGTCAAAACGACGATACTCAGCCCCAAAATGATGATTTTTCACAAAACCTTAGTGAATGTATAACGGAAGTAAAGTCGACCGATAACGTTCTTTCAACATCAGAAGAACCTTCTTTAGACCCCGAGTTACTCTCAGCACTGGGTGAAACTGAATCTGATTTACCTGAGTATGGCGAAAAAATTTTAGACAGTCAAGCCAAGTTATGGCTACCGATCCTAAAAAAAGGCATTCCAAAAGAATCCAAGGACAAACTCCTAAAAGAATACGCTACTCCAGATAATTGTCGGCTTCTACAAGCCCCAAAGCTAAACGCTGAAATTGCAGCCGCCCTTCCTGATATGGTCAGAAACCGGGACAAAAGCTCACTTATGGCTCAACAACAACAGCTTGGCTTAGGAATAACAGCGGTCAACAAGGCAATGGACCTGCTTCTTTTGAATGGAGACAAGGTAAAGGCGATTAAGCACCTAAGTAATGGTTGTCGATTATTGTCAGATTTGCACTTCACGTACACACAAAATCGAATAAAATTAATCACACCAAGCCTAGACAAAACCTGTCTTAACGTGATTAACGACGCCGAAAGAGATAGCACTTTGTTTGGCGAAAAACTGGGGGAGAACATCAAAGCGGCGAAAGCCATAGAAAAGCAAGGACTTCAAATAAAAAAAGGACCAACTCAAAAAGCCCCAGTCACGTATCCGCAACAGTCAGGCGCTCGTCCATCCTACCAGCAGGGAAACTGGCAACCTCCTCGCTACCCATCGAACAGGGGGGGGCGGGGAGGGAACCGTCGCCATCCTCCAGCACCACAAATACGCCGAAACAACCAAACAACCAATATGAAGACCGCTCATCAGAGCAAGCCCCGTGCGCCAGCGCAACAGTGACACAGGTACATGCTGGTCGTATTAAATATTTTTATAATTGTTGGCTTGATATTTCGGAAAACACAGTCGTACTCGATTGGATTGAAAATGGATTTTCCATCCCTTTTGTTGAAGACGTAATACAAACCGTAGTACCGCGGACCAACTTCTCAATTGACGAAAAACGAGAAATGAAGGAAGCCATTAAAAAATTGATAGATTTAGGAGCAATATCCCCGTGTACACCAAGAAATGATCAATTCATATCTAAAATATTTTTGACTCCAAAACCAAACGGCGGTAAAAGGTTTATATTAAACTTAAAACCGCTAAATAAATTTATACTACCTTCTCACTTTAAAATGGAAGACTACCGTACGGCAGCCAAATTGATTCCTCAAAACGGCTATTTAGCAACAATTGATCTTAAGGAAGCATATCTTCTTCTACCTATCGCTGTCGCAGACCGTAAATACCTCAGATTCGAATTCGAATCTGAGCCAGGTTCAATCATAACTTATGAATTTACAGCTATGCCGTATGGTTTGTCATTAGCACCTAGGGTGTTCACGAAAGTCATGAAAGAAGTGATATCATACTTGAGAAATCGAGGCTTTAGATCAGTAGTTTTCTTGGACGACATTCTGTGTATCGGTGATAGTTATATAGAATGCCTTTACAACGTAAACGAAACACTAAGGTTGTTGCAATGTCTAGGTTTTATTGTAAATTACCAAAAAAGCCATTTAAACCCGCAATCTGTTTGCAAATTCTTAGGATTTCAATTTAACACTAATGATCTGACAATGAGTTTGCCACATACTAAACGTAACAATATAGCATAATTAATAAACAAATATTCTACTTTACCACAGTGTACCATTCGCGATCTAGCTCAGTTAATCGGGGTATTGATATCTGCATGTCCAGCCGCAAAATATGGGTGGCTTTACACTAAAATATTGGAACGACAAAAATTTCTTTTGTTGTTAAAATACAATAATAATTATAACGCAAAAATATCATTGCCCGGTGAAATACTCCGAGATCTTAACTGGTGGAAGAAAAATATTTTCTATACTTACAACCATATTAGACATACTCATTTCCAATTCGAGATTTACACAGACGCTTCTCAAACCGGATGGGGAGCGGTGTGTACAAATACTACCCGCCGAGCTAACGGGATGTGGACCACTGTAGAACGCGAGAAACACATAAATTACCTAGAATTACTGGCAATTTTTCTGGGGTTAAAAACCTTCTTTCATCAGGAAAAGAATTGCACTATATTGTTACGTGTAGATAACACCACAGCCATCAGTTATATCAACCGGATGGGCGGAATCCAGTTCCCTCATTTAAATGAATTATCCCGACTAATTTGGCAATGGTGCGAAGAGCGAAACTTATGGATTTTCGCTTCTTACGTCAACACAAAAGATAATGTTGCAGACCTTGATTCTAGAATTATTAACCCAGACACCGAATGGTCTTTATCGCAAAAAGCTTTTGACATTATTAAAAATCATTTTGGTACACCCGAAATTGATCTTTTTGCTTCACGCACCAATGCAAAATGTGTAAATTTTACGTCCTGGAAACCGGACCCTGATGCGATGGCTGTGGATGCTTTTACCATTAACTGGCAAAGCTTTTACTTCTACGCGTTTCCACCCTTTTCTTTAATTTTAAAATGCCTGAGAAAAGTGATCGACGACGAAGCATCGGGCGTTCTCGTGTTCCCTTACTGGCCATCACAGCCATGGTTCCCGCTGTTAAAGAAGTTAACCTGCTCAAACATACTTTATTTCGACTGTCAAAAGTACCCACTTCGATCTCTTTTCAGAGATCAACATCCACTCAGCCCGAATCTTACCCTGGCGGCTGCGAGGCTCTGCGGCAAGCTTTCGCCCGACGAGCGTCCCCACCAGAAGCAATCACACTAATGTTGGCCTCATTAGCCGACAGCACTATGAAACAATATAACGTTACTCTAAAGCTTTGGTGGCAGTATTGCTTAGACAAGAATATAAATTTTTTTGCGCCCCCACACACTTCAGTACTCTCTTTTTTAAGTATACAGTTTACTAATGGATGTTCCTACAGTAGTTTAAACAACCACCGCTCTGCTTTGTCACTACTCTTGGGCAACAGTTTTGGATCTAATGACGATGTGAAACGGTTGCTTAAGGGAGCGTACAGATTAAAACCAGCTACTCCCAAGTACTCCTGTACTTGGGATCCCCAATTAGTTCTAAATTTTGCTTCACAATGGTATCCTCATACCGAACTGTCACTTGAAAAAATTACAAAAAAACTAGTAATCCTCCTTGCTATTTGTACTGCACACCGAGTACAAACCCTTTCCCTTATAAAGTTAGAAAATATCATTTTTACAGAGGGTGGCGCAAAAATTTTTATAACAGATTTAATAAAAACCTCCGCACCAGGTCGCGACCAACCAATCCTGAAATTACCATTTTTTACTGAAAATAACAGTATCTGCCCTGTTACAGTTCTCAGAGACTATATTTTTGCGACAAAAAATAAGAGAGCTGCTAACACGGGTCAGTTAATACTAACATTCAAAGCTCCACACAAAGCAGCGACAACTCAGTCCATAAGTCGTTGGATCAAACAAGTGCTGTCGGATAGTGGAGTTAACACAGCGGTGTTCAGCGGACACAGCACACGCCACGCCGCCACGTCGGCCGCACACGCACGCGGCCTGTCCGTGGATACAATCCGCAAGACAGCTGGCTGGACCAGCTCCTCCAACACGTTCGCAAGGTTCTATAATCGCATACCAATCGAAGACGAAAGCTTTGCCACGTCCGTGTGTCTAAATTAAATTAAGTTAATACGATTAATCCGGATATTATTATGTAATATTGTTTAGTTATAATTACCTGACAGATATTTACGACATTTATGTTTAAGAATGTAATCTAGTTTTCTTCCTTAATAATAAAATAAAATAATTAAACACTATGTTTCATTATTTTAGTAACACAACAAACTTTCTTGACGCTCTTACTCTAAAATTCTACCTGGTTAACTATATCTGAAGAATGAAGCGACGAAATATAATAAGTGATCAAACGAACTTCATAGTGAAGTTCGATCATTATTATATGAGTCGCTTCATTCGAAGATATAAGTTCCCACCCCCCCGTAACTACACAAACATTATAAAGGTTTGTTAGTGCCCTTATCAAGAAAGTTTCGACTTTCCTCTCTAAAAAATGAGCTAGCGATTAGGCCGCGCGTGCGCGGCGGGGATAAAAGTCGTTACATAGTCAATTTAAATACTCTTAAAAATTGTGCGATGTTGCCAGCAACTAAAAGGGACTACCTGGTTAACTATATCTTCGAATGAAGCGACTCATATAATAATGATCGAACTTCACTATGAAGTTCGTTTGATCACTTAGTAACTATATATATAAGTTAGCTCCTGTGTTTATCAATATAAATCTATATTGTGCTCCAGCTGAAAATCAGCGCTGTAATTTTCTGCAGTACTCGCTGAGCTGGTGGCCATTGGACACCACATATCGATGTAGTGTCCAATTGCTATACGCTGACCATAATTTTAATTATCTCTCTCAATTTTTTTTGTAAATTGTAGCAGGTTTTTTTATGGTCTTATTTTTATGAATCGTTGTGTGTAACATTTTTGCTCTCTCTCTCTCTCTCTCTATTGTTATTTAAACGTCCATACGGTTTATAGCTTAACTGTACGCTTCTGTCATTATTCAAAGACTGTATGTTATGAACGCTCGGATATCCATATATCTTAATGTCGCCAGATTGTTACTAATGTAATTAATTTAGAAACCAAAAGGCGTGGGGTAATTTAATTTTAAAAGTAAATGTTTAATTATTAATAAGTATTCCGGCGTTTCTTTCCCAGCACTTGCCAGATTGTCTGTGTCTTGTCTCGAAGCGCTAGTAGGGTCCAAAAAATAAGGAGACATGTTCTGGCCCCATATGGGCCAATAATGTTATTATTGACGTTCATAAGTGGCAATTTTCTGTCCTAAACTGAATAAATAATTTTTGACTTTGACTTTGAGTATTTGATTAGATTAGATCTAATTGCAATGCAACCTTTGTATACTACAAGATTTATGCAAACATTTTTTTTTTCAATAGGTACTAGAAACAAAAATGGGTTTTTAAATCATCTTATCTAGACATCTTATCGTATTGGCAAAATATGAGCGTGTTTTTTAAGATTATTGCCTAAGAACAAACAAATATGTAATCGTTTACATATTTTGGAAGTGGCCTGCATCCAGCTTCATCCTGCGACCTTTATGGCTGAAATGGTGATGATGATGATTATATATTTTGATTAAATTTTAAGTTTAAATTAATGTTTGTTTATTAATTATTGGTTTTAGCAGAGCCTTAATCGCTAACTCAAAACAGTGTTGTTTAAATACGTCAAACTCTGTACAGATAAAAAAACAAGGTCGAAGTAACACTGTTTTAAGACCTCATTGTTAAGCAAAAGAAAATTCAGTTATGTGATAAAAACATATCTTAGACTTATTGCGCTTAATTTACAAATGCCCCAGTAAGTCTTACAATTACTAGTTCATTATAGTCAATAGAAATGCAAGGAGCATTCAAGTGTGGCGGCGCTGGGCTTCTAATCTAGGACATTAATTAGCACAGGAACGCCAGTAAGACAGAGATTATCCTAATAATAGTTTAACGGCATAGGAATATTTTATTTTTGAGATTTATGTTTGTTTAAACTTTTTATTTTTTGCAATCACAATAATGCTAGTTTATTATATCAAGGAAAATATATATATATATTTTTTTAATTGCCTCTGGTGGGATCGAACCCGCGACCTTTCGCTTCCCGGGCGACTGCTCTTCCAACTGAGCTATGGAGGACATATTAACATTGGCGAATTTCATCAAGCTGTTAGTAAGCCAGCATTATTTCATCAATGTCTCGGAATTTGCGGTTGAAAAAAAAAATTTTTCAAGTAAAATTTTTATCCTTGATATTTATGTTAGTTACTCCAGTTTTCTGTTTGTATTATTTAGTTCATAATAAACATAATATAGTAATCGAAAGGCGAGCACACCGGACATGGCGTAGCTATCTCTTAGGTTCTGGTTCGATGCCCACTTAGGTCAATTTAGAACTACATTGTCTCGGATCTGGGTGGTGCGTCGTTGCTTCTAATTCCTATGACACAAGTTGTTTCATTGTTTGGCTACTTATCTTAGGATCAGAGAAATGTCGCCAATGTCTATGATGTTGTCCAATATTTAAATATATGTTTTAGTAAGTAGTAAGGAAGTTAGATATAATCGTTTCAGTTTTATCACTGTCAGCTGCTTAACACTTCAATACTATGTCTGTTTATCTGAACGACTTATTGGTTGGCGGGAATGATAATAAATAAATATGTACCACACAACACGCCAATTATCATGGTCTCGAAGTGGAATTAATACATCCTTGTATTACGGTGTACCTACTAGACAATGAGTTTTGTCAGGGGCGTCTCCCAATATACCCAGACCCGATCGGATTCACAATAATCGTACCTGGGACCGTACCTTTGTGTTTCAAATGTTGTAATCACCGCGCTACTACGTACATTAGATCGTAATAATAAAATAACATACATAATTAGTACGTATTTATGTAGTTTATTTTAAACAGGTATTAAATTCTACTACTTACTATTCAAGCTTTTGAACCTCGCGTTATATTCCGCATCCTCGCATTTTTTTACGTATTTAACGATCGAGAAGGAAACATGTATGGACTTTCGGGGTAGCGCTGTCTGGAGGCACACTAACAAAAATATTTTTACCATACTACAAATCTGTGTTTACGTTCTCATCAAAAGCTATACAGGGTTACGTTGCAAAGGGGTGCCAATTGGAGTGGCTCAGAATCAGTAACTTAATCAAACTATACAAAGATAAAAAAAAAATCACATTTAATTATTCCTATCCGCTGTTAAAAATCGTACGCTGGATACGTGGATAATTTAACTCATTCATGAAAAAATTGCACCGTATGTGCACTGCGTAAGGTCCTTGTCGGCTCGCCGTACCTACGCCTCTGATGAATGACCGCGCCGCTTTCGTGTCTCTCTATTGACTCTATTTTCAGATAATTTAAAGTAATTTTTTTTTCGAAACATACGAAAATTAAAAATAATAACGATTAAGGCGCTTCTTTATATTGTCCCCTATATCTTATTTTTTAAATTTGCCACCCCTTTGCAATGTAACCCTGTAGAGTCAAACTCACACTACTCCTAGTAGGCCTCCCTTCGGATTGACTGAATTGTCTTGTTCATGTGACGTTTATATGTATAGGTGGTTTGGTTTTCTAATAATAGATATAGTAAATATACGAACTTCAATTTTAATACAGATAGCAAGTAACTTATAAACCCACCCAAATAACAGGTTGAATTACAGTCGTCCACAACATCATAACTAGGGCTGGCCCGGCGCCAATAGCGTAGCTTGACATTAACCAACCTAGATAAGGCCCCGATTTTTTTATAATAACAGGTATTTTATTTATATTTTTTTATAACCGAGAGTAATATTTTTAACATTGATCTGTTTCAACAAATTGAGGCATATTTATATTAATTAATTTTATGTGATGTATTATACCTAGGTGAGGTAGTTATTTAAGTATCTACTGAAAATGAGCCGTTTAGTAATATAGCCGACGAGCCATATATCTTAGGCAGGCTGTATGTTTAATCGACTATCTCTATTTAATACTACTAACACACGTAACTATACTACCTAAAAGTACACAATAGCTAACCCAGCCTATCCATTAGGCTTCATTTTCAGCAAAACTATAAACATAGTTCGAAGTTTTGCTGAAAATGAGGCGTCAAGTGACTTTCCCCGATAGTAAACTACAGTTGCAAACTGCATAACTTTTGTTGCAGTTAAAACGTTCGCACCGTTTTCTTAAAACAGGGATTCCTCATAGAAATTATTCTCTGTAGACTTTTGTCATCAATACTATGTAAACCTCAACAGACAAGCTGAATTACAGTGGTCCACAACATCATAGCAGCGCTGGCGCCGCGCCAGCCGAGTGCAGATGGCGATGCAGGTCTCGGATAGCGGTGTTATAATGCTATTGGGGTAAGTTTTTTACGCCTACGCCTGTTCTATTATAATGTCACTTAAAACATTGATCACTGACCTGTATTACCTGGATAGGCTGCTGTCAAGGTAAAATGGTGTCTATAATTGATTTTGCGATTTTGGTGCTACTTATTATAGGCCACTATAGGGGCAGATGCGAGTGTCCATAGAAGTAATATTGTGATATCCGCAATACAAGCAGCCTTATGGAGTTTAGGTCAAAATTATTTCTTATTACCGTTCTACTCTCGCGAGTAGGGTTTCAAATTGGCAGACAAAATTTGCCGTCATTTGTATGGGAAAGCCAGTCAGTGGCTTCGATACTTAGAGCATCATAATGGACAGTCAGAATACCAAATTAGACATAGGCAGTAACGTGTAGTGTGTTTTCTCAAAACAGAACGCACGCAGTCAACAGTTTTTATCTTATTACAAAATGTAAAATTTTCTTGATCGAATTTTTCAAATCAGACGCTTTGAGCAGGAGTTCGTTTTACATCGACCCGACCGATAATTGAATCCGGGACCTCAGAAATAGCAACGCCAAGTCCGGCGTACCCGCTTTTCGGCTACGGAGGTCGTCGAATTAAGCCGTAGTTGTGAAAAGATTTTTGTGAGCACACAGTCTATTTTAATCGAAATTGAAATATGTATGTAAATGTATTAAGTAAAGCAGGTATATTAATATCGAATAGATATTGTTGTTTAGATTAAATCCAAGCAAAATTGTCTAATCGATTACACAGATTTCTTCATGACTTTGAATACAATCTTGTTACGAAAATCCAATACAATCTTTTGATCAATGTTGAATACAATCTTGTAACAAATACTGAACCTAAGGACATTCAGTAAGACGAAAAAATGCGTAATATCCGAAAACAGCTTACGAGTAACTCTGTCAAATCTGATCAAAAGATTCTTTGAAGTATTATGGCAAGAAACTTTTGTGACCGTTAGAGAAAATCCGCTTCACTTCATAAACTGTGTAGCTGTGAAAACCTTTTCAATATTTGTTATTTACAATGTATCGTGCTCGATATTCGAGCTTCGTTTCAGACTCCACAAATAAGTAACAAAACAGAGTGTGCGCGGTTAAAGGTATTTTCTGTTGTTTTTGTTCGATCGAATGGCTTAACAGTATACATTTTTTACTGACTTTACTCAATAGTCACAGATACATTATTGTTTTGAAATTAAATACCAAACTTCATGCTATGTTGGCTTATGACATTTATTTCCCAAAACAGAATAATTTGTCATCAAGTACAGACAATAGCTCGTCAGCCTACCATAAAACTTTTTCTCAATTGATATTGATCTCTATACGTGTCCGACTTCGGTTAAATGCCCTTTAACTTATTGGGTAGGTTGACCTGCCGTTGACTGTACTAAGATATGACAGGCCTTTCTACTTTACTTCTTTTTATATTTCGTTTATTTTTATTTGTGTGGACTTTTAAGTGTTTTTTCGTTTGTACATTACCTGTTTAAAAAGTTGTAAACCAATTATAAAACCGATAAATTGTTATCATGGAATAGAAGAACATTAATCTCAAACCAAGCACCAGTAATAATAAGCCTTAACTACTTGAGATGACGAATTTTGCCTATATATTGTGGATTCTATATTTACATACAAAACAACATATTGCTACAAGAATTCAAAACTATGAGACTCGTTGCTTTACAACGATCGGTCTTGCGATACATTCGCGTTGTTAACAACACTGGTTTTAACTGTTAATAGGTTATCCGGCAGCAGACCAAAGTAATGGACATAGTGCAAAAATGTAGCAAGCTAAAGTGGCTGTAGGCCGGCCACATCTTTCGCAGAACCGATGAAAGGTGTAGTAAACGGGTTCTCGAGTGGAGACCGCGCCTTGGCAAACGTAGTGTAGGACGCCCCCCGGCTTGATGGACTGACGACCTTAGGAAGATGGCTGGTAGTGGCTGGATGAAAAAATTGAGCGGCAGATTGAGCTCTTTGGCGATCTTTAGGGGAGGCTTACGTCCAGCAGTGGAATAGGCATAGGCAATAGGCTGACATGATGAATAAGGTTAATATGAAGTAAAAACGAACATACCTGGGTGTGGATGGTTGTGAGCATGCTCCGCCGGTGGTTGCATGGAAGACAGCGCAGACAGAGGAGTGTACCGGGAACCATCCTCGCGCGAGCAACCCTCCTGTAATGGGTCGTTCGTTATTACCGAGTTCCATTTTACTGACTGATTACAAACATATATTTTCCTACATCTTAACTAGATTGGAGTAGGTAAAATTTAAAGTATTTCGGGCCAATGACCCTAAATATTCATGCCCCTGGAATCTAAACCCTGTATTCTGGAATTTAAATAAATATCAACAAAACCTCAGATTAGTGATCATCAGAGATAATATAAAATGTTAAGTTAGTATTGGTCGGTCTTAGGACTATTCGGAGCCATAAGCTGTCTTAAGTTATTTACTATAAAATAATGATATTAAATAGTATTTTAATACAATAACACCAAATACCTAGCCCCAAAATAAACAAAACGTGTACTAAGGCGAATAAATAACGGACAAACATTTGATTCTTGCGGAATTCGAACCTACAACAATCTGGCTTTTTAGTCTGCTGCAGTGCAAACTAATAGATCAGACGGCCGTCACTATGACAACCTTAAGGGTACAATACCATAATTTTAGTATATTTTAGTTTACAAAAAAAGTGCAACTTCCCCAACCGATTTTTTAAAATTATTATTTAAACCTCGAGTAGAAGAGAATATTATTAATTAACGAACTTGAATATTAGCTTTTTCAGTTTCCAACATTAACATTCCCTTAAGGTTTCAAGCAGTTAATGGTTTATTCTTTAAGAATGATGAAATTCAGTGTATGTACGAGTATTATGTTTGTTTGTTTATAATAGTCAAAAAAAGCTTCTCTAAATCTCAGGTTTATATATTACTTATAGGTAGTTAGGGTCCCTAGCGCCTTGCAGAGGTAAACATAACCTTTAGAAGTTACCTCGTCAGATATAATCTGAGTCAAGGGCAACACGATGGATACCCCTTTGACGCGTAAATCGTTTACGCCTCAATTGATACCACCCAACGCACTCCCCCATTCCAAAGTGACTGTTTGTACTCAACACAAAAGGCTTACTTTTCTCTAGCTAGCTGTAAGGCTATGAAGGATAAGGTGAGGACGAGATCCCGAGGCGTGTTTACATAGAACTTACTTCATTACCGGGTATTAATGAGACCCAAAGCGCCAGCGGCAGAGGCATCCCATCTTTATTACTACCAGTATTACACGCACCAATTTGCCGACTTTTACCCAATACGGCTTTTGTATTATTGTTTTGGAGCCAACAAGTTTCGCCAAACACATAAAAGATTCAATTTATTAAATTGAACCCAAGCTTTCAATTAAGGTTAATGTGTAAATGTTGGAAAATTGGAATTTTAATTGAATCTTACCTTTTCGCAGTTTGCTGTGGCCGTAGTCTGCGTGTGGCTGGTAGAGGAGATACGATATTGCATCGCAGTGCAAAAACCCTCGTGATGAGTCGAATATACTCCAGTTATTGTCACATCCGTATCCTGGTTTACTATAACTTCAACCTTTTGCTTTCTATCTGCTAACGAGGTTTCATCGACTTCTTTTTTAGTATCTTCACTCTTTGTTTCCGACTTTACGCCGGAACTTGCCCCGTTTTTTGGCTTTTGAGAAAAAGACTCATCACTACAGGAATCTGATGTAGTATCATCTTTACTAGATTTAGGTGAACGTTTCTCATAGCTAGCGGCCAGAATTGCTGTAGCATTTAAACTGGCCATACGTTTTTGTACAACCATATCTTTTAAATCCATTACAACTTCATTTCGGTTTCTTTTCTTTTTAACAGGCACTCCAGCCGTCTTTTTCATTTTTGCGGGAGGTTTCTCAGTATCAGATTTTGAAGACATTGTTTTAGTATTAACTTTCTTTTTTTCAGGACTAACGGTTTTCTTTTTAGTTTCTAGTTCGCTGTCTTCACTAGAAGACGTTGATGATTTTGGATCCCAGTACTTACCCGCACTTCTGATCCCAGGTACTCCTCGCAGAGTTCTAGAAGGTGGGTTGTCATCGGAACTTTCAGAACTTTCATCTTTCTTTTCGGCCTTAGATTCATATTCAGATTCTGAGGTTGAAGTCATAAGTTTATCTGGATCTTTGGACTTAGAGTCTTTCTTTTTAGGCATTACAGGTTTGGACGTCCCTGGAATAACTGGTCTGTCAATAGTTTTCATCAAACCTAATTCCATATGTGTACGACTTTCATTTTCATATAAACAATGTACTTTTGCCATGGCATTAAGAGATGCCATTCTGTGTTTTTTTGGTCCAGTCCACATTGATAAAAGTTTAAGTCGTCTTTTGCTTGGTTTTTCACCTAACAGAAGTGAGTTGTCTTTGAGATCGACAAGTGAATCTTTTGAAAGTTCTTTTAACTCTTTTGAGGAAGTCGATTTCTTTGCACTGTCAGTTATTCTTTTATATTTCTTATTTTTCATTTTCTTTATCTTAGGAGTGTCAGAACCAGAAGATTCTTTGGTATCATTGTCATCATTAGACTCGTTTACACTTTCATCTGACGAAGTATATTGAAAAGTAGTATTTAAGGCAAACTTTGAGGTATCAATTTCTTCATCAGATATACTTGGTTTCTTTTGTTGTTTCTTCGGTTTCGATGGTATTTTTTTAGGAATACCGGGGGAAGCAGTTTTAGGGGACTTTTCTGTTTTGCTTGCAGTTGGTTCTTGATACAGAAATTTAATTGGGCTAAACGGTTTTCCAGTGACACTGGACTTACGAGCGACCATCTTATATGATTTACTAACAATCGGTTTCGGCTTATCTTCTGCATCTTTTTCTTCATTTATCGCTGCTGATTCATCGTTAGAAGTGCTTACTGGAATTTGTGTCACAGAAGCATTGAGTTCTTCAGTTTTTTTGCTGGCTTTTAGTTGCTTAACCACTTCTTCTATTGGTCGATGGGGCGAATACTTCTTCTTTTCGGATTCTGTCTTTTTATCAATGATTGTCCCTTTAACTCTAGCTATAGGTCGTACTCTTCCTACGTTTTTAGAAATAGGACTGCGAAAATCAGACAATATACTTTTAGGAGAGTCGACTTTTTCTGTAAACGTATATACATCAATGTCAGGCCCTTGAGATACTAGTGTATTTGGTGAACTTTTTTCTTTACTGTCATCTTCGGTTTTATTTTCCAGTTTCATAGACAAAAATCTTTCAGAAACAGTTAAATTTCCTTTAGAAGTTTTACAACATTTAACATCTATATCAACTGTTCTTGGTGTTCTGCTGGAAGTAAAGAATTTCGGGGGCCTTTCTGTCTCTGCTTTTGGCGTATCTGAGGTGACTGTTGCTGGAGCATTTGCATTTCCCATAAGGCTTGTAGGTATTTCGTTTGTTTCAATTTTTTTTTCAGTTTGTGTTTCCAATTTATCAGGAAATTCGTCATTATTGTCACTTTTTTTAGTACCTTCACTTTTGCCAACATTGTCTTGATCACTGTTTGGTTTACAGTCTTCATGTTCTTTTTCTGGCACATCTGGTTTATCAACTTTAGCTGGCTTTTTCTTTTGATTTACTACATTACCCTTTTTTACTAGGGTTTTGGCCTTAGAAAATTTCGATGGGGTCTTTTTGGCCACATCTACATTAATTTTGTACTTTATATCATCAGTTTTTATTTCAGATTTTTTATTGTTAGATTTTTGATTGACTTTCTTTCCGGTTTTAGTACATTTTTTGGGGGCGACTTTCTTTGAAATTACTCCTGTATTATTTTTAGCCGTCTCTTTCTTCTCTTTAGGCTCCTTTTTAGGTTTTTTTGCTGGCGAATCACATCTGGGATTTGTTTTGGAAGGACCAGCTTTGGAAATTTCAGGAGATGAATCATATTTATCTCCTGAAGTTTCGCTGTCGTTTTTGTTAGTAACATCATCCTTTTTTTTAGGGCCTTTTGCTAATGCCTTGTTGGCAATACTCTTCACCTTTTTTGGTGAAACTGATTTTTTCTTGGATTGTTTTGAATTGGAGCTTGTCTTAAACGTTGTTTTACTTACTGCCCCTTTCTTAGGTAAGGGTTTAGAAGATTGTGACCGCATTGTCTGTTGTGGTCACTTGAATGTTACCTTCATTGATGGATTGATGGTGGTTGTTACATCCTGTAACAAAAAGAAAAGTTATTTAAACATTTGTTTAATACCTTTTTTTATTTTATTATCTTCATTAAATTACCAGCGCGAAGCCGGCTGCGGTACAGCTTTTCATTCTAAATTTATCAAATGAGTCAACGCTCCCGTGTATAGAGAAAAAAACCTTTTGTTGTACGGTTCACCCCTCGACAGATGGTTGTATAATTATTCGTAATAATTCAACGGAATTGTAGAGTAAGTTTCTATTATAACATTGTTATAAAATTTCTAGTAAAGAGTAGCTTTTGCTAGGAACTGTTCGTGATAATAACTTTTTACAATACCTACTCATAATAAATTCGTTGAAACCGCCTCTATACACGATAACCATTGATTTTAAAAGTCAGACAAATAACTCTCGGGTTTATTTATCTTAAATTGATAAAGAAAACATAAAATTAAACATAGTTTACGAATAACGTTTTATCGATAAATGCTGAAGGCGAGTATAAATTGGTGCCAAAGCAAACATCTGTCTGGCCGTGCGCCCGCGCGTATCAACGACGTTCGTTTTTTGTACAAAAAAAAAAAAAACTAACCGAATTTTATACCTGCTACGATCGCACGTGCCGGGTTGCCATTAGGGATAAGGAATGAGATAAGGAAATAAAAGGTGAAGTGCCAACAAAAACAACAAACATCTAAATGTGTCAAGATAAAGGTAAACATTTCTGTCTCGATGACCGTCTTCTTGAAAAACAACAACTTGACTACGCACGCAGTTTGTCTAGCGTTAAAAATAAGCAGTATACGATTTGCATCGCAGCTAGACGCACAAAGGAAAGGCTTAGTGTAGCCGCTCGGTTGCCTACCATCGGTAGGCCTATCGATAGTATAGATTTTTAAATTACAGCAATAGTATTATAAATAAATACATATTGGCCAACATCACATAAATTGCACTAATCCTATGATAAGTAACTTAAGTACTTGTGTTACAGAAATCAGAAACAACGACGGTACCACAACACCCAGACCCGAGACAATACAGAAAAGTAATTTTTCTACATTGACCGATCGGAAATCGAACCCAGAAGATAGCGACACCAATTCCGGTGTGCTCGCCTCTCGGCTATGGAGGTCGTCAATTTGCATTCATTGAACTCAATACTATCGATAGTATAGATAGTATCTATAGTATTGCTCTTCAATATTGATAAATAGTGCCGTGTTGGGACGGCCGTAAAGAATACACTTCCCTTCCCTCAATAGGAGACGTGTCGTAAGAGGCGACTAATTCCTTTAGCACGAGACGGGCAGCAGCGTCTTCGTGTGAAATCTTATAAAAAACTGCGCTCGTCAACCCGCCTGCCAAGCGTGGCGAGTATTGGCAATCCCCCCGATGATAAGTCATTGAGGGAGGCCTTTGTTCAGCAGTGGACGTCCTATGGCTGACATGATGATGATGATGATTGATAAACTATCATTACTATTGATAATATCGATACTATTGATAGTTTAATTGCAATTATGGTGCAATACTATAGTGTTGTTGCGTATCAAAAGTATTGGCCTATCGATAATGTAACTGAGTTTCAATGTTAACTATTGATAGTTCTGCAACATCAGCTCTTTTGGGTCTAGAACATTATTAAGTACCTAAGAGTTAAATTGTTATAATCCTTAGTGTACAGACAACAGCTTTTCAACCAACCACAAACTGCCAAATTGTCTCAATTAATATAAATAAATATATCTTAAAATTGATCTCTACGTGTCGGACTTAAAGATGAAAATCGGTTCAATGACCTTTAACTTTTTAGGTAGGTTGACCTGCCGTTGACCACACTTACGTTATTTAAAGAACATTTAAAGTTTCTTTGCGAGATCGAATCAGGAATGAGGAGATTCGTAAACGAACAAAAGTGGCTGACATAGCCCAACGGATAAGCAAGCTGAAGTGGCAGTGGGCGAGGCACATAGCACGTAGAACTGACGGTCGATGGGGCAAAAAGGTTCTGGAATGGAGGCCGCGTACCGGCAAGCGCAGCGTAGGACGTCCACCTACAAGGTGGACAGACGACCTGGTAAAGGTTGCAGGAAGCCGCTGGATGCGGACCGCTTTCGACCGGCCAATCTGGAAGTCACTGGGGGAGGCCTATATTCCGCAGTGGACGTCCTATGGCTGAAATGATAATGATGATGATGATTTAAAGTTTGTAGGACCAGCAGTTTCGGCTGCGTGATGATGCGTGACGTGATCAGTCAGGCAGCTTTGTCTTAGGTGTTAAGCATAAAATAAAGCGATTTAAAATTGATCTCATAGTGATAATAAAATTATTAAATATAAGGTGTACAAAAGAATAGGACACTCCTTAAAACCACGTGTCCCATGTTGTCCTATATTTAAAAAATAATAAAAAAACACGTGATCAGCTGCTCATAAACAACGACTTTTACTATGGGAGCAACATCGAAATCGTGATTTTTTTTTCAGGTGCTCCATACATTGTATCTCCATACATCGAGATAGCGCGTTAGTTTGTTTAGATAATCTTTTTTTTGTAGATTTGATGTTGCTTCCACAGAAAATTTGTTGTATGTGATCAGCTGATCACGTGGTTTAAAGGAGTGTCGTATTCTTTTGTACACCCGTAATAAATACATGGCGTAACGACATAATTTTAAGAACACAATTCTTTTGTAGATTTCACAT
Source organism: Anania hortulata (assembly GCA_963576865.1). Taxonomy (NCBI): domain Eukaryota; kingdom Metazoa; phylum Arthropoda; class Insecta; order Lepidoptera; family Crambidae; genus Anania; species Anania hortulata. The sequence goes on from OY756400.1 coordinate 10,712,002, forward strand.
ACCTAGAGCATTATAGTAGCGCTTTGAATAACGGGTATTAATATGATACGAATGAAAAAACTTGACTTCACGGCATTTTATTAATGTCTTAAGCAATAACGTGTATTGCGGAACCAGGGGGTCCGACACGTGTTTTTAAAAACATCTCGTGTTCATAATTACTACTTAATTGGCAATACATTTGACGCGAGTAATTAAATTTAGCTGGCGAATAAGTAACATGATATCCAGCGAAAGCTTCCGATAATTTGTTGATATTTGTGCTTTTGAGTCGATTGTAAGTTTTTTAACAATAGTTTTGATGTTTTTGGTCGCTTTTCAATGTTTTTAGGAATTATGAAATACCTAGGTGTATTCTTTGACCACCTCAGTAGCCGAGAGGCGAGCATACCGGATTTCGTGTCGCTATCTCTGAAAAAATAACTTTACTATATTGTCCCGGGTCTGGGCGTTGTGGTACCGTCGTTTTTTCTGACTTCTGTAACACAAGTGCTTGAAGCTACTTATCATAGGATCAGAGCAATGTATGTGATGTTGTAAATATGAAAAAACATTAAGTATTTTTTCTTTCTTTGTAATTTATAAGTACTTGAATTAATTCAACAAACGATAAGCTTTTTGTAATTTTAATAAAGTTCACAATAAACTTTGAACCTACACACCAAATTTGTTTCTTTTCATGAATTAAACAATTCCAACACCTAAAGTCGATTTGGAATTCAACGATATAAAATAATTAAATACATCGAAGACAAATATTACAAAACAAACATTCCGTATCCAAACAACGCTAGTAAATTGGCCGTGAGGCGGATAATATTACAGTATTATTTAATACTAGAAGGAACGGGCGCGTTCAAAAACTTTTATTGGAATAGTTTGGGCGGCACCAACCGCTTACGTCCAAATCTGCGCCCTCAATGAGAATTACTCTTTTTACGACCCCGGTTTCGTTTCACGACGGCTAAATTTGTCTTGAATACATTTTCGAGCTGTTAATTTTTAGGGTTACGTAGACATAATTTCATTTTTGTAATTTCATCAAGTCTACGAAGTCACCTTATGCAACTAACTAAATATAATTTTGCCGCTACATCATAATAATATGGTAATATTGGGTCGTTGGCATAGTAAGCACAAATTACATAAGTACTAGGTTAAAGTTAGATAAAGTTACAGTAATCCTTTAAAAGCCCTACAGGCATCACCTCAACGTTGGGCCATACTCTACAACGCGAGCCCTATGCGGATTGGTGGATGGGTTTTTTAATGCCAGTGACTTAATATTACTCTTAGATGTTATAAGCAGCCCGAAGGCCTCTGACTAGCCTTCAGGACTATTATCAAGCGATATTAGCCGGGACCAACTTTTAGCGTGCCTTCCGAATCACGGAGATGCTTGTGATAAATGACACTGAATAGGGTTGGAATATTTACCCATCCAATTACAACCGCGGCGTAGGTGGCTTAAGTTAGGTAATCACTACCAAAGCGCTGTCGCCACTGAGCTACAAGCACCTCAAAGTATAGGTATACGTTCGTATATTTATTTTATCCTTATCAATATTAACACGTTAATTATTGACCCGATATTCAGGGCTTCGTCAAGGGGTAAATATCTATTTGCTAATGCTAATATTGCTAATAATACAGCTAAAAATAACCCCAAAACGATAACCCAGTTTCAAATAAAAAAAACATTGAAATTGGTCGTTTCTTTTAGGAACTAAGTTCCACAAACAGGCATACACACGGATACACAGACATCCCTCTTTTTCGTCGTGGGGTAAAACACATTCACCCCTCGAACATACATAGATTTATCTTTACACTAACCATATGGTGGGATCCTGAAGGACTCCCCAGTCAAAATAAATATAAGTACTTGGGTGAACCTTGGGTGGCTTTATCACACCACTGTCTACTGAACTCTACACCAAGTTTTGTCCGATACGGAGTTGCCACCTTTTTTCGTTGATGGGTTTCGCCGCGCGTATTGCGATTTGGTTGTTTATGACTTGCTGTGACGTCATCATAATGAGATTTACTTGCCCATTAAAGTTAATGTCGTCTTACATTATGTGTAATAAATGTAATAATTGATGACAAACCTATATTAAATCAATTTAAGTACCAACGCATCAGTATACAACGAGCTTGCTAAATGTTTTATTATTACTTTTGGATATTAAAGCAGTATAACAAAAATTGCTTATTGTGCTCGTACTGTTAGGTATATGGTAAATACAGCTACTGCTACCACAAGTCTTACATACAATGTCGCAAAATATAATGACAGCATTGACTTATATATTACATAAATCAATTAATGACAGTTATTTATTCACCTAATCGATCCAATCTCATTTCAACTCTATCAAAGCGTAGTTGATAAGATATTCAGACGGTTAAGAAGCCGAAGCGACTTTGATCGAACGACAACTATAAATCGAGAGTTGAAAGTAAGTGGACAAAATGTCAATCATTCGCTCAACGATTTGACGCGTCGTTGTCGTCACTTTGTTGACGGAATACGACGTAGAAAGAAATACGTTTTAAATAAAGACGATAAACGTCATCTATCAGACATTTCTGATTTACGATTCACTTCGATTTGAGATGATGTCAGTTATGGAAAATACGCGAACTTGAAATCAAAACGTGCACTTTGCTTTCAAAACGTGTCCATGTGCAAATATTTATATTATGAAAAAAGTTGAAAACGTAAAATTACTAAGTACCTACTTTATCGTGATTCCCTTTAAAGTAAGTAAACAAGGTCTAGAAAGTAGACTTCGTGTACTTACTTGCTTTTACACAATAAGGAAAACTTTGTAATTCTAAATACTCATATTTTGTACATAAGTGTATTTCTCATAAAAGTTAATTTTCTTAAAATCAAATTGTCCTGAAAATCATCATGTTATAATTGTAACAGAAAGATCTTGTCATGATTTAATTAAATTATGATACTTTTAAAAAGATTATGACAAAATAAGTTTTTGAGTACAATCTAATACTCATTGTAATCTATCATTGAAAATTATAAACGGGAAAAATAAGACAGGAAAATACCTGTTTATAATTATAGGTAAATAGGTATAACAAATAGGTACTCATTTTCTAAATATTCACGTAGCAACGTAGTCGTTAAAATTAAAATCAAACAAAAACACGAAAAATAAGAGAATCGTTGTCGGATTGTAGTTGTAAGTAGGTAAATAATTAAGAGATAACTTAACCGTCTTTTGTAGAGTTAATACAATAAAAGCTCGGAGCGTAACCAGAGGGCGCCACTTATTATTGTTTGAGAGACTTTTAGAAGTGGGGGTAGCGGAGTTTTTTTAACGCGGACTAAGTTTGAGGGGGCAGTAATAATTGTAGTTGCATCTCCAGCGTTCATTGTTGTTTTAAATTCAACAGATTTGAATGCAAATGAACGATCATGCGAGAAAAACATTTGTTTCACCGTGGAAAGCAATTTGCAAAACTGCTTTACAGCTTCAGACACTGTTTTAATTTACGTTATTCTGGATTTTAAATAAAACTCGAACGTTTTTTCGCGGACTCTTTATTACGGATGTAATTTAAATAATCTATGCACAAGTTGAATTAATCGACTTTAATCAGTCGGTTAATCTAAAATCGGTGGCAAGGTAGACTGCCTAGTTGATTGCCTAGGCATAAGAGCTGTCGCATCCAGGGAGAGTCATGTCCAGCTGTGCATGGACGAAGCACGGAGTAGGTAATGTTTTTTTTCTTCTAGAACAAGACTAGATTGGTATGATACAATACAAGTTCACTAACTACGGCGAAGAACAAGAAGAAACCACGAACAAAGTAATAAGAATACCTAATAACAATAGTAGTTTCTACGACATCAAAGGCATGACTACACAACCTGACAGTATTACCTTCTCGATCTTTCAAATCAGCGGGAGTCTGTTTGCTACCTATTCACGTAGTGGCTTCTTACTGTAATTTTCGTTAAATTAACAGTTAGATGATGCTCATCATAGACCGAGATGCCGAGAACCCATGGTTCCAAGGGCGGGAGGGGCGCGGCGTATCGATCGCGCGAGCCAGCATCCGACTCAGATTCACTTTTACGCCACTTGCCCGTCAATTACGTTCGGATACGGCACGATTCGTGTGTATGCAGCTTAAGATCGCGATGAATGCCAATACTGAATCATTGAAAAGATCAAGGAGATCATGTACCCTTCCTGAATCTTGTTTTTGTAGACAATTAACGTAATATTTTGACAGTAATTGGCATTAAGGTAAATAAATACAAAGAATAATATCTATAAGCTAATTTAGAATTGTATTCAGATGTGTTTTATAATGATAGTCAACGACATAGCAATCCATTGTACTTACCAGTGCAATAATGTTAGCATAAAGAAATCCTAAAATTTAATCTCTAATCATCTGAATTTCTAATAAAATATTCTCATCAGTTTTAAAATATGACTTGAGTTGTATCTCAAGTTGAATTTATAATTGTAAGCTAAGAAGCAATCGCATATCGGCTTTTAAAATAAAAAATATTGATGTAAATTTACAGTTTTATCGCGATTACTGATAGTATCATTAAGTCCTATAAATAATGAATAAATGCGATTGAAATCGAGCGTAAAACTAAAATATGGAGAACATGAACATAAATGTCGAACAATTATGGTAGCGCCATAATAACGGTGTTAAATTGAACCTAATTGAAACAGGTCCAGCTGATTGACAGTTTAATGTTTCATTTAGTAATGTTTTATTTCAATAACAGTGGAGACAGTGATGAAGGTGAACGAGCTAAATGCTCTTAGGAGCTTGTGAAAAGAATGATTGAATTATGGCTATTTATTTGACTTTGATAAATATCAAGTTGTCTAATCTAGTCAAGAAAAGTAAATAAACTTAACAATAAATGTAGGTATTTTTAAGTATATAAAAATCTTAAAAATGAGCATAATTTAGTGCCTAAATCTTTTTTTTGCTTGTCGCTTAGTTAACCAAGTTTGAACTAATAAAATAAATGTTTTCAATTGGACGCGTATTTTAGCGAATAGAGTTGTATAAAGCATATTCTAAACATGCTTTCTGCTAACAAAGATTTAACTTATTAATTAGCGTACATAAAAGCTCTAGTTGCCAAAAGTTTCGACACAAGACTGCACAAAACAGTGATAAAAATATATCAGATACCTAAGTGCATGTATTATTTTAAAAATAAAAACCAGAAGATGATGATGTTCGTATTTTTACTCAACATTAACAACAATCTATTATGTAAAAATGTATAAATTTTTGTATAATCTCAAAACAAACCTGCTTGTCGCGTCAATCTGTTTGTTTATATTAATTTTAATAGTGTTTTCAATATCATTTAGAAGGAAGGAAGGAAGGTTTACAATGTTTACATATATTATGTAATACATAAAAAAATACATTTATAAAAAGTAGAGAATAGTCGCTGTTTTGTAATCAAGTCGTAAAATATTACATGTTTCATCTCTAAAACTAGCTAAACGGAATCGTACATCTTAAAAAGGCCTACAACCATCTGCGTCGTAGCGCATCGGCCTGGGCATCTTCACTAGCCCGCTCCGCAGTGTCCTTTTGCGTAATTACAATTTTATTTCGCAGAGGAAGGCTACATCCACCCACGCTGCCTCCCTATTGAAAACTTTAGTGATGACGTTCAACAGTGTGAGATCAGTGTCTACTACTGTCGCTAGGGCCTAACGCTGGGTACACCAAGCTGTGCACTCCACAAATGTGTGCCTTGCCGTATCCTCTGAGCCACCAATACAGTGATAACACACCAGGGTCGTCTTCCTCCTTGCAACCTTATGCAGGTAACGAATTAAGCACCCATGCCCGGTCAGTACGTGCGTTAGTCCGGAAAGAGGAGGAGAAATGCCCTTGACGACGGTTCACCCATTCTTCGAGGACTGGATGGAGTGCCTCCAGCGTCCATGCTCCATGTCTAGGGCTTTCCAAATTTCGCTTCCAGCGCAGGAGTGCGGCTTCGTGCGCTAGATTACGAGTCTGTTAGACTTCTTCTAGGGTGGGGCGCTCTAGCTTACGCAGCCAACCTTACGGTAAACTTCAGTGAGTACCTCTGCCTCGTACTCATATGGCGGAGTACCGGCCAGAGCGCAAGCCGCCTCACGTGCAGAACGTTGCAGGAGGGCTTTATTAGTGACCGAAAGAGCATCAATCCTCACTGGGGCACCATACAAGGCCATACTGCGTACCACTCCCATGTAGCGGCAGCTTGCCCCTGGGCCTCCCAGGTTAGGAAGAAGCCGGCTAAGGGCGAAAGCGGTGCCCATTAGTCTAGGCGCAAGCCCACGAAGTGGTCACTAAAGCGCCGCGGACTGTCTAAAATAATACCTAGATATTATTACCATCCATACGTCTAGCAAAAGCGCAACACGGTCTGGAGATTGCTGGTTAATCGTGCTGCCTGTAGTGGTCACGAGGATTCTATAAAGAAGAAGTGTCTATTCAGTTAAAGTGGGTAACCCTGCGTCTTTCACACCACAAGCTTAATTTCAGTTGCAGTCAATAACTCAAAGCTTGACTCTGATTTAAAGAGTAATGTGCAAGACTACCCTAGCAAAATAAAAATGAAAGCACTTTTGTTTTAAGCTTCGAAGAAATATCTTATGTAAGTGAGAATAGTATATCATTTGGAATTTTCGTCGCCTGCTTGCGGAAGCCGGTAAACGCTACAGTTTTACAGCCCCATGTTTAAAATGGAAGCATTATTTAAATGCGGGAGAACTGACTTCGCGGCAAAATGTTGAAGCGCAATCGACAACATGCACCACACTACTTAATAAATGCGAACATGGGCAGCTCATAAAATATTTATTAGTGTTTTGGTTTTATTATTTACACTTCAATCTTCGTTATCGAAATCTGATATGAATGTCAGTTTATTAAAAATCTTATAACATGCCAATGCGAACTTGAATTGATTACTTACAAATAAAAGAAGATGTATGGGTTCCGATCGAATAAAGAAATCAAGTGTCAAAATTACAAGCCGCAAGCGCAGTCTTTTATCACCGTTTGTTATGTCGCGCCATTCATTTTTACTTTGAACGCGGCGCTCGTCTCTCGACAATTTTTCTCCCTTTTGTGAGGCTGGTCCTCCACAGATGTGAATACGGCCCTCGGCTGAAGGCCCTCTCAATATACATTCACATCATAAGCATGACTCGAATAACAAATTGCGGGTTAAATGAAACGCAAACCTCGGATATCATTTGCGGTTATTTAGATTTTTTCAAGTAATTCATGGAACAAGTGGAAGACAAGTTAGGGGGTTCTTTGGGTACTAATACTAGTATAGAAGATACAACTTTTGTTGGTCCCATAAATATAGTTAAAGTTGTTTATATTCATAAGTAAGAGCAGAAAAATCCTTTAAACGAATGTCTCTTGTATTACTTAACACCCTGTATATTATTAGATAATAAGCGCAAAATGTTCATTAGGTTTGTTTTGAGTATTTTCTCGAGTCTAAAATACTTTTATAATATAATCAGTGTACACTGACGTAACCGCTTGATTTTAGCGTACTTAACTCAATACATTTTCGTAATTTACACGTCGTTATTCCACAAATTATGTTTTCAGGTCATTAACTACATATCATTGCTGGAATGTGGTTGAATAACAGCAAAGGCAGGTTCTTGTAATTGAAAATACTCCTAAATAATGTTTAAGCGTCGAAGTAGACCTTTTGTGTCATTGAGGGTAATAAGGAATGCCTAAAAAGAGTAAGTGTAATATAAGCTATAACTATATAATACATGCATCGTGAGTTTCAAGCAAATACACGATCCTATTTTCTTTGACTAATAATGCCTTCCAATTCAGTGCCTTAATAGTACAGACTAACAATTTATCGATGGCATCCTATATTCACGTAAATACAAGAAAGCACAAATAAATAACAGCTTTGTCGGCAAACGTTGGGCTTGAAGACAGGTGTTCAAACCTATTATGGCGGATAAAAAATGCAGGCCACAGACGAGTGTCGTTTTCAATCGGGTTCGACAGCGCTGAGCTGTAGTATGTTTACTGTTGATAAATTATCTGGTGTGGCTATTTTGCTTTCTGGACATTATGCAGGGTTGTACAGGGTGGAAAATAGAATACGACACTCCGTTAAACCTCGTAATAAACCGCTGATATATAAAGACACCTGGTAAAGGTTGCAGGAAGCCAATCTGGAAATCACTGGGGGAAGCCTATATTCAGAAGTGGACGTCCTATGGATGAAATGATAATGATATAATAAGTTAATGCATCCATATCTACATTTATAAAAATCAATTGCTGTCTCGTTAAAACTCAAGAATGGTTCTAACGATTTAGCTGATTCCTTTTTGTTGTGTTCATAATTATAAGGACAAGGTTTATATGAATAGAAAAATTGAAAATTATTAAGAAGAAAAAATAGAAAATTATCGAATTCCAATACGCCGCAAATTTTATTTGGCTCGATTGTCAAGGGACAAGACAATGTTTGCTGGGACCATAGACTTAGAAAACGCTACGTGCTAGCTAGTTAAAGTGAGGTCTTACCTTTACTTAAAATAAAATAAATAATGATGATGTAGTTTGATGTGAATTAATTGTTACGAATTTAGTATGACAACTATTTCCAACCCAAGGTTTACCTAAAGGTAATTTATGTTAAAGAAAGAAAAGAAAAAGATTATTGCGCACCTTTCCGTGACATTAATATAATGTAAGTAAGTAACGGTACTCGGTGTACTTAATAAATAGAATACACATTTTATTTATATGACAAGTAGTGTAGAAATATGGCTGAGGTCGGGGAATCCGAACGAAAAATAACTTATTTATAAGGGACGGAAGCTTTTGTTACTTAGTTTACATAACAGTAACGCGGGAGTCTATTGCCTTGCCAACTTTATGCCATTTGTTATATTTACTTTGCTAGAAATGTATTCGAAGAATATTAACTTGGTTTAACTTACTTTATAAATGGATTTGTTTCTCATAAATAGTTTAAGATAGAGTCATATTGATATTATAGGTACTGTTCTGTTTTTCTTGACCTCTCAATTTCTAATTCAACTCTCCTCTACCTGAAGGTATCCTGATAGAGATTGCTTTTAGTGATAAGGCCGATTAAACTGCGCACCTTTCTTTAAACATCAACTGTAACTTTTTTGTATGGTGTGCAATAGTTATAAGTCTCTCTATCCACAAATACCACACAATAGGTATATACCCGGTGGACTGACGACCTGGTCAGTGTTGCGGGTAGCGGGAAAAGGCCCAGAGCCGTCGCTGTGACGTTCTCTAAGTAATACCTGTGAATAGCAGTGGACTTCCACAGACGGATGATGAGATCATCCGTCAGAAAGATTTCTACCTATAGATGAAATTAAACCATCTAGCCTTCATGTGGCAAACGAAATTCCAGAATTTGTAGTTGTATAACATACAAACTTTTCTCTTTAGTAATCTCTAACTGTTCACTTAACCCTAATCTGCGGCGTCACTTGGTCCCCGTTACTCATAGTTCCCTGCGAGCGGCCCGCGGAACCCGCGCCACGCAATTATCCTCAGAAATTGCTGCTATTACCCGATTAACTTAATATACAATTAGTTAGAGGAAATTTTAATTAACGTGTACGGTCCTTTACGCCGAATAAGCTTGTACTGAACAAGTGGAGGGTTAGCGTAACCGCGCGTTAAAATGCTGGTTGTGTTTAATTTCAAGTGTTGTTGTAAGTACATATTAGTGTTATGAGATTTCCGTATATATTTTCTATTTTAACCAACTTCAAAAAAGGTTCTGTATTTGACCTGTTACTATTTTTATTCGCAAATATCTGGCAAGCCAATAAACTAATACATAAAAAGATGTTAAATAAAACCAGTCAAATTTTAGGATCATTTATCATTCAGAATCGAGTCTCGTAGCTATACTGTAAACAAAAAAATATACACCTTACAAAATTGGTTTATGCAGTGTTATTAAAATTTCAATCTCTATAAGTACAGAAAATACAAAATACGGTTGATGTAATACTTCTTTATGAAATCATGGTTTGGCCCCAGGGGCCTAAAGTTTTAAGTTAACAAGACTACGTAAGCTTGTTTTTATGTTTAGGCCACAATTCCTAATAAAACTACAGTTTTAAAAAAATTGTGACGAGGCGTGTCGTCATCTCTCAGGTCCCGGGTTCGATTCTCGGTCGGGTTAATGCAGAAAACGAACTTTTGGGTGTCTTGATACGGTCGTTGTTTCTGCATTCTATAACACAAGTGCTTTAGCCAATTACCTTAGGATCAGAGCAATGTATATCGCATACATTGATTTGATCCTAAGATAAGTAGTTGTCAAATATTAAGAAAAAAAGTTACATAATAGCATTATTAAAATAGTTTTTCTTGGTTTTAAGATTGCTAAACTGTGGTTTTAACTACCTAGGTAGGTTATTACCTACGCTTACTGAACCGTAACATTGGGAACACGATGTAACCTTTTTCTAATCCAATGAATAATTCATGAAATTATAAAACATGATAAAAATGCTTATAAATGTGATACACGACCGCTAGAACATACATTCTACCATTTTATAATGGCAATTACATAGTTACGAAGGGCAGGAATGACACGCATTTAATAAAAAAAATGTGTAAGGGGAGCTAATAGGTGGGTCGAAAGGACATAAAATATAAATTTTAAACTTTTCTTGGTGCAATTTTATTTTTTCAATACCTTTCAGTGGATATGAACAGTTTAAGGCCGTACGGCCTTTACTTTATACTTTTACGTTTACGTTTACGTTTTACTTTTACTTTGGTAGGGGTACCCCAACCAAAGTTGTTTCCTACTTGTTAGCAGCTATCTACTCCTTATTTAATGTATATACAAATAATTCAAAGACATAACAATAATCTTTGAAGTTTTATCTTTGAAATCAACGCGTAAAATTTGTATTTACTCTATTTTATACTTACGAAATCAGGCTTTTAAATTACGTCGATAAAAATGTATTCTATGCATCACCTCCGTAATTAATTTTTGGCTTTGACCAATCGATAGAAAATTTACAAAACTCAAAATTGGTCCATTATTGATGATTTCTGACAATTATTCATGATCTACAAACTTCTGTTTCTCTGGCGTGCCGCACGGGGTAGAGAGGAAATTAATGCTGAAGGTCATTTGCTCGGGGAACCGCCTTACTTTCCTGATAAATTTTTCATTGAATTTACTATTTTTCATTTAATAACACGATGTATGCTGACGATAGGCTTAAACACTAGAAATAACGAATATTTTTACTATGGTGTACCTATCCGCACCAAACACGTCGAATTTTTAATTCTTTGTATGAAATCATATGAAACTTCGGTTACTTAGGTATATCCGCGCCGAACCAGTAGCATTGCCGGTAGAAAGTAGGAAAATTGCTTCGGTCGGCGCGTGCGGCGCGGACAGGTGTGCGTTTACCTTTATAGACCTATGTTGTTTGCTGAACGTTTTACAGAACTTCACTCGGCAGTTTGATATAATTATTATATGTCGCTATGAGTGGCATAATGTATCAGCAAAATATAAAACAAGCTAGAAGATTAATTGACATGAGTTGTTGTAATATTATAAGTTTATCTGACATTCATAAGCTAAGACTTGATGCAGTTTTGTGTGATGATAAAGGGTTTATCTGTCTTGGCATTAGGTCTTTAAATAAGCCTCCTCTATATCCAGAATTAGATAGTCCCAATCAAAATTAAGGTAACAAAAAGTATCTTAGAAAAAATATTACTATCTGAAACATGTCAATAGTTTTGCTTCAATATTGTTAATTAGGCTGTCAATAAAACGGGCTTATTTCCATATTTGTTCCTTAACTTAGTAGCAAAAACTCGTACCCTGTATTTAACAAAGTAATGCAAGCTTTGAATGCAAAAAATAACGACGCAAGTGACCGATTAACACTCTATTTGTTTGGTAGTTAGCGTTAATAGGGCAATTATATCGTGTAGTGTCGCATTTAAGGACATGGTGCGTGAAACTGACGAATGGGCCATCATGCAAGATGCATTGCAACTGTGACGTCACATCAGCTCTGTCGCCAGCCCTGTGTTAGGGCTGCCACGATTTAGCGTGTTTTTTTGGTTAGGTTAGATTTATTGTTATTATCGCACTCAAATAATGAATGGTTTTTAATGTTAATTTTGACAATTTATTTATCTGTAAATTTTGACGAGCCTATTGGCGCGGTAATTCGCCTTGAACGCAGAGGGTCCCGGGTTCGAATCCCGGTTCGGGTTAGTTCAGAAAACGATCTTTTCTAAGTTGAGTGTGCTGGGATAAAGCAAAATACATTGCTTGGTGCTAGGCAAAATATATTGCTTAGTACCTCGGAGGTAGGATGTTAATTCCTTACTTCGAAACATTAGAAAAAAATGTACTGAAAACTGCTTAAAATAAATGAAAATGGTAATAATACTCGGCAATAAATTATTGAGTATTGAGTATATACTTTTTGCGAAGGAGTTTGCATAATTCAATCCTACCTGATGGTAACTGATGCTGACGCTTATCAAATAGATTAAAAAGTCCGTAAAAAGGGGAAATTCACAATTCAGCGCGCATTAACTTTTTTGAGAGATTTAATTTTATTTCTTTTTTTTTTGTTAATACCTAGTGCAAAGATTGAAGTTGGTCTAATGAAAATTTGATTGATTTTATTAAAACACCAGTTTCGTAATAACTTGACGGCATCAATCACACTAAAAATAGTATTACAAAACTTCATAAATAATGATAATATAACACAAGTTGAAGGCGGTTTTTGCAAAAACTGTTTTTTGTTGTATTTCTATAACAGTCTTATACACCGTGTCACGCTAAATACGCAAACAAAACCTCTTTTTTTATTCGATGTTGGTCCCATAGAAAAAGTAGTTATGTTTAAGCACCAGAATCAGCCCCAAATAAGTTTTGTCGTTACACGGTGTATAGCTTAGATTAAATAAAGATATTTTTATAAACTTTCGCGTTGTATAATTAATACAAATATACGTCAGGCAAATAAAATATGTACCTTTTAATGATCGCGTTAATTCCTGTACTTACTAGTGTACTTTAAATATATTATTATTTCAACTTAAATTAAATGTCGTGACATCATTAAACATGTTTAAATGAAACCAAATTATGTCTGTAAATGTTTTGTAATTGTTCTAGGGTGCCTTTCCATTAAAACGGAGATAAGAGAACAACAATTATATTTTCAAGTAAATAACAACCCGAGCGAGTTAGATAAATCTAATTTTTAATAATAAGATATAGGCACACTGTTTGTCGTTCTAGTAGCTGTTACAACTCGGTGTTTACAACCAACTTAGTTTAGAGAACTCGACTGCACAGTGCAACAATATTGCAACCCTATTCTGTGTGGTATCAGGGCTGACAACGTTGCCCTTTTCTATTCATACATTTATTACAATTTGACAATCTTCTCATAAAGTCGGACAAATTGAATGCGCGCGGAGTGACGTGGATGCCGACGGCAGTAATGACGTCACTTCCGCTCCCCATGCTCAGATCGCCCTAAATTAGGGTTGACACTCTATGGATATTGTTGTAAATAATAGGGCAATATGGTTGTCCACGATTTGGTTTAGTTAGGTCAATGAGGGTTTATTGTCATAATGACATGTATGTAGAGAGGGGATTTGTGACAAGTTGTTTGACCCTCGTACAATCGAATGAATTTATATTAGGTAGATTTCAATATAGAAAAACAGCAGTAGTACCACACTTACTTATTTTCTTTACCTGTATACTAATTTTAAATCTACGAAACTACTACAAAATAAGATGGACATGCTAATGCTTATTATAGTAATTTTATATGACCAGCTAATCACGTGGTAATAGGAGTGTCGTATTCTTTTGTACACCCTGTATACGAAAGTGAAACATTCTGTATCATGCTGACAAGCTTATAAAAAAAAATTCACGCTGCGTCACGCACACATTTTATACATCCCGATTGGTCGTTATTTCATTGAATCGATGTGCAAAACAGAAATACATAGTGAAGCACACCTTAACTAAGTGTGTGTCGCTTGACTATTATGCAACATTGTCCTAAATTTTTAAACTGTCATGATTAAAACCATTAACGCAAATAACATTTTCTAACATCAAACTTACGATCTTGATAATAGCCTTAATTTGGGTTATAATTAAAATATTTACAGAGCTATTCTGTCAACCCTACAGGGTCGTCGTGTCAACTGCCGATGGGCCGTACCCCGTGGCGAAAATGTTTCCTATACTGTCGTTTTGTGTCGTTGTTTTGTCGCGCAACAAACTGCGTTATCCGACATAACAGTTTATTATAATTGGCGGTGAGGGATGGTTTTCGTTTTTTCGGTGACGCATGGCGGTTTTTCGTCAATAGCGAATATCAAAACCGTATACGTTTTGTGTAAGGTTAGATTGATTTGTGGTAGGTTTAAAATGCAATACTATTTATATCACTTGGAGTATACTTTTATTTAGGGTCAATATTAACGTATGTAAAATGTAGAGTTATTACAAGTGATGGCTGTTCACTGTTCAGACAAACTACACAACAGCAGCAATAATGTTGCCATAAGTGAAGAATGAATAAAAATGTTGTAGGTAATTAATTTATACAGAATTACAGGCAACACTTTACCTTACGGTTACTGTGAATAATTTGGCTTTTTGCTTTTACTAACATCATTCGTGATGGTCGCGTGGTCCATCTCAGCAAGCCCTAAGTCTTACCTTGTCTAACGTCTAACCTAAGTAAGCCCTAAGTATTAAATTTTGACGTTCAACGAAAACCAGACAAGTCTGTGGGAGTTGAAGGATTAAAAACGACACTAGAAAACTTGGTGGCAGTTTATAACAAAAACTAAGTACTAGTAGAGCTTAGTGAAGAGGAACTTTGAAAAGTACCAAAAGTCAAAAAGTCAAAGTCAAAAATCATTTATTCAATTCAGGACAGTAATAGAAAGGTCAATAATAACATTATAGGCCCTTAGGGGGCCAGAACATGTCTCCTTATTTTTTAGATATAAGATAGTCTTGAATTTAAGTAGTAAAGTATTTTTTTTACCGAGCGTTTAATCATTTCTAAGCCATATCTGTCAAGAGCTTAGTCATAACCTAAAGGTCAAACTATAAATTTCTCGCTTAATAGATCATTAACAGCGATGCGCTTACACACGAACAACAGGCTTGAGTGAAAGTTGTATTTTGTTGCAAGTGACGCATCACGTCGACTACTAGGTAGGTATATTTGCTGACAACTTACTTCGTAATGTCGCATAGCTACAGGTCTGTTAAAAAGTATTTTTTTTGTAAAATATTACGTTATTTCTCTCACTAGTGCTTAATCTGTCTTTCACTCACTTCCACGCTTTACATGGAATCCATTGCATTCTGCTTAGTTAAAAGTATGATAGATATATATTTATTAATTATTTGTAAATCTCGCATGTTAAAGTATACATAGTCAAGCTACACATACATTTCGAATACTTGTAACCTAAAGGAAAGAAGATTTTTTTAGTAAGAATTCAACTTATACAAGAATGTATAACTGTACTTGTATCCGTTTGTGCAAGACAAAATACTTTTTAACCGACTTCAAAAAAGGAGGAGGTTCTCAATTCGTCGGAATCTTTTTTTTTATGTATGTTCAGCGATCATTCGTTACTACGTTGACCGATTTCGATAATTATTTTTTGTTTGAAAGATAATATTTTCAGAATGGTCCCATATAAATTTTGTTAAATTCTGATGATGGGATCTATAAGAAAATCATCAAACATTGCATGAACTCCGTACTAAGCCAACTGATTTTATAGTATCTATCTTACCTAATATCTTTGCCAAATGTGAACCGATTTTGATGATTCCTTTTTTAATGAATAGCTAATACTTCAAAGATACTATAATAAAACATTTTTGGATAACATTTCACCCTTAAGGGTGGAAAAATAGGAAATGAAATCGGTGTTCAGCAGTTAAATTATGTTTGCACTCGTAAGATTTGTTTTAATTAGGATTTATCGCTGAAAATAATCTTAACACTTAAGTACCTAATCAGTTACTTTTGGAGTCGGTGCCAGTCGATGAGAGAACATAGAAATGTTTTCGTTTGCACCGACTCCAAAAGTAACTGGATCAGGTACTTAAGTGTTAAGATTATTTTTAGCGTTTTAGTTTTTTGAAGTCGGTTGTAATGTCTGAATTACAGATATAAGTATACAGTGGCTAAACCGTCTACGTCGCTACAAGTAGAATTTCATCGCAAGCTGTCAAGCATCGACAGCCGAATGGCTAAATCGGACTAAAGTTCCACGGGCCGCGACTTCTGGCCGGCAACGAAAAAAATTACTTCAAAATTAAATGTTTCGATAAAGCTGTTAATTTTCTAGTAAAATCAGGAACCGACTGAAAGGAAGATGAAATCTGAATCTATGAAAAAGGTGTCAGCTTGCAGAGGAAACGGAAACCGTAGACATAAGCTGAAACTATAAATTCTTTCCCACCAAGTAAGATGGTAGGACCGAAACATTCATGACTATTATTAAAAAAAAAAGACTTCAAAACACTAAAATGCTAAAAATAATTTTAACACGTAAGTACCTAATCAGTTACTTTTTGAGTCGGTGCAAGCTGATCAGAGTTTGAATGTTTTCGTTTAGTCGTCGTCGTTCGTCTTTTTTTCCACCCTTATGGCAATTTTTTTTTCGGAAAATTTTAACCATAGTATCTTTGAAGTATTAGCAATTCATTAAAAAAATACATTTTTCAAAGATATTGCGTAACAGATACAAGAATCACGAACCAAAACATTATCTGGGAATATATTTTGTTTTTTTCTCAAAAACGGCTGAATCATATTCGATAAAATTTATATGAAACCACCTCTGAAGTTTGATCTACCAAACAAAAAAAGAATCATCAAAATCGATTCTCGGAGTAATCGCGTAACATAAGAACAAAAAAAAAACAACACAGTCAAATTGAGAACCTTCTCCTTTTTTTAAGTCGGTTGTAAATTTACTGTCATGTCTGATTTTACTAAACGGGTCCGGCCGTTATGGTTAATTTTTGTACTCGGCTGTACTGAATTAAGTATCATGGCAAAAAAGAAACATTGGGGGCGTCCCGGCCGGGGGCGTACCGGAATAATATTTTTTTCAATATGGGGGCGTGGCGGCCGTGTCTGTACCGGAATGGGACCCTAACGGCCGGACTCTACTAAACATTATTTTGTATCACGTGTATCTATACAATTTTTAACAACTTCTAGACAATAACAATACCGCAATATAATGTTCCATAATGATCCTCATCATGATGCATAGTTTGGAACTGGTATCAATTTGATACCAGTTTTAATAAGTACCTAATATCACCACTTAAAGCAAAGTAACTCAACTGTTGATTGAAGAGGTTACAAACAGTGCAAATCGTCCAGGTGTAGTGTTTATGTTTTCAATGTAGTGACGACCTTAAGCTGCTCGTCTAATGGAGCGTCAAGAGCTAGTTGGACTGGACACTCAGGGCTGGCAATGACCGGGCAGTAGTATTATTGAACAAAGATTACCGTGGCGTGCCCGTTTCGAAACGCATCCTATCGATCATAATCGATTTTAGACTCTGAAATCAGTTAGTAAAGTCCAATTTTGAGCAGCGCATGCGATATCAAGATTATGGATTATTCAAATTATGGAAGATAAACGACATTGTCTCGATTACAAAGAAAAAATCGTTAATTTCGCAAGTTTTTCACACAAACAGTGTACATGGGGCACACTAAAAGTTTTGCACTTCTAGCTAATCGGAACTATTTAAATTTCGAATGTTATATTTTCTTAAACGTTGCAACCTTCTTAGTAATAAAAAAAAACAATTGGTGGGAAATGATTTGTCACTTGTTTTTTATCACACATCAAAGTTCTACGTACGCAACGAAACGGAATTAAGTCGAAAAGATTTTAGAGCAATGATTTTTTATGATTTTAAAAGTTCTCTTTCTCCGCAAGACTGTGCCGCTCGTCTTCAAAATGCTTTTGGGAGAGAAGCACCTTGTTTGAGCACCGTGAGGCGATGGTTTGCTGAATTTGAGAGAGGTCGAGTTTCTTTACATGACGAATTTCATGAAGGGCAGCCTTCAACTGCCGTCAACGAAAATAATGTGGCTACTGTTAAGCGGCTAATTGAAGAAAACCCAGGAATTACCTATGAGACAATTCGAGGACTATTGGGGATTGGTATGAGCCAAAATCAGAAAATTTTACACGAAGAATTGAAAGTTCGGAAACTTTGCTGTCGTTGGATCCCTCATGAACTGACAGCGGAGCAGAAGCGGCTCGCGTGGAATGGTGCTCACAGATGCTACTGAAGTACGACCACGGACATTCTAATGCTGTTTATGATATTGTCACAGGAGACGAAACGTGGATTTATTGTTTTGAACCCGAAAAAAAACAGCAATCTTGTGAATGGGTGTTTGAAAATGAGAACAGGCCAACAAAAGTGAGGCAGGCGAGAAACGTTGGTAAAAAATGATCGCGTTTTTTTTCTCAGCTACGGGTCCCATCTGTACAATTCCACTTGAAGATCAAAAGAGTGTTAATGCCGTATTCTACCATTTGTTTACCCAGGATGTTAGTAAAAGTTCGCGAAAGACGACCCAAAAGCTGCGTTCTCCTACATCATGACAACGCTTCTTCACACACGGCCAACAAAACAAAGTCATTGTTAGCTTCCGAAAAAGTACAACTCGTCACCCATCCTGCGCATAGCCCCGACCCTGTGATTTCTGTATTTTCCCCAAAATCAAAGGTTTTACTTTTACCAACTCCGAAGAGGCAGTGATAGCGTTCAATCAGCACGTAGAAAACATGCCTTCAGATCAGTGGTCCTACTGTTTTAGAAAATGGTTCGATCGCATGAAAAAATGTTTAAAATGTAAAGGAGAGTATTTTGAAAAGCAATAAACATAATATTTTGGTTATAACATGTTGTTTTTTTTAAGTTACGCAAAACTTATAGTGTGACCTACGTATACCTTTTAATACAAGAAGTAGTTACATATAAGAGGTTAACCTCTTATGATTATTATTTTTAATATTTTGCAGAAGAGAAGACAACTGTTCTCTCTTAATATTTGTGGGAAACACAAGAGCGGTTGTCTTTTAATATAGATTGATTATATAAGACAACTCGCAAGGCGTGATTGGATGAGCACCTAGGATAGCACAAGATCTCCAGCTCTTAACAATTACCAAAAAAAATAAAAACAATGTCCCACGTCCCACGCTTACCATGTGGGCACAGATCAAAGTGTGCGGTAGTGTCCTGTGCACACCATGTGCGTAAAGCGCACGTGACATTTGAAGGTCGTGTCTATGTCGGGAACTCGTTTTATTTTACCGCTAGGAGAATAATAACAGCGGCCCAGTTTGTTGTTAGTCTATGTAGAATCGGAAAACTGGGTAGTGCCAACACCGAAAGATTTATTTTTTCTCAAACGTGAGTAGTCATCGCGGCCATTTTGCGCGTGGGGTTGCTTAGCAATTAATTATGTTTTGTGATCAATTGTAAGTGATTTGAAACAAACAAATGAGTGAAATAGAAAGCCAAAGTGTTAGTGAATCGTATTGTGACTAGAAATCATGCAAAACTTCTTGGATTTCATCATATTTATGGAGGTAACTTTTAGTAATAATCATAATAATAGATCGAGTAAATAATCTCGAAATCGAAATTTTTGTGTTTTTTTAGGAAATTGAAACGATTTTTCATGACATGTTTATTGCTTAGCGTATTTCATACTCTTTCTAAAAATGTATCATACATGGATGGGGGATGGATAGCCTATGCAAAAGCCGCTCAAATATATTTTTTAATATGTAGGTATTCTTAAAATCTAGATTTTTAAGAACATATGCCATTTGCGCATACGGAAAAAATAAAAAATGGACGTGGGACGGGTAGTTTGGGGAAAGCAAACCGAAAACACACAATTTTTATTTAAGTAAGTAGGAACAGTCTTTACTTTACAGGTTTTACTCGATTTGCTCTACATACTACAATTTAATATCAATCGTAATCATTAAAAGCCCCCTTTTCATTTAAATACACAAGGAACACTAGATCGTTACGTATCTTGTTTCGTAAATGATTTTGTAGTTAGGTATTATAATGTTTATAGTTTACTGCCAGCCCTGAGTCCGGCTTAATATTGCCGTTAAACTAATTAGGGCGAGAGCAAGCAGTTTGCATAGTATCGGTGATACATTAACAAGCACACGATTTGCATTATTAGTCTATTTGTATAAGGTTTGAGTTAGATACTCATTTATCTATATATATAAAAGAAGAAACTGACTGACTGACTGACTGACTGACTGACTGACTGACTGACTGACTGACATATCAACGCACAGCCCAAACCGCTGGTGCTAGAGATTCCAAATTTGGCATGTAGGTTTCTTATAAGGTCTAGGGGTGCACTAAGAAAGGGTTTTTCAAAATTCACCCTCTAAAGGGGTGAAATGGGGGCCCAAAGTTTATATGGGGAAACAAGATTAGTTAGACTATTTTATTCGAAACTTCACAGGAGTATTCCTAACAATAAATGATTAAACACGTGTTTCAGGTTTTTTGCGAAATCCACCCCTAAAGGGGGTAAAAGGGGTGACAAAGTCTGAAAATCAACATGGGTATTGTTTCTATGGTTTATTGGGTCGCTGATTACGAAAACAACAACAATTTTAAAATACAACGTTACGGACGTGAAATTTCATCCCCCTGTTGGGATGCAATGGGGTTGAAATATCTAAATATCAATATGGGTGTCGATTTTATGGTTTTTTGGGATGTTAATTACGAAAATGACATCGATTTGGAAATTTAATATTGTGGACATACAAAATTCTGGAACTCAACCCTTAAGTAGGTGAAAAGGGGAAAACATTTTTGTATTTCAGTTGTCTATTTATATAAAACAGTAAACTGACAGGAGTATTCCTAACAATAAATGATTAAACACGTGTTTCAGGGTTTTTGCGAAATCCACCCCTAAAGGGGGTAAAAGGGGTGACAAAGTCTGAAAATCAACATGGGTATTGTTTCTATGGTTTATCGGGTCGCTGATTACGAAAACAACAACAATTTTAAAGTACAACGTTACGGACGTGAAATATCATCCCCCTGTTGGGATGCAATGCGGTTAAAATGTCTAAATATCAATATGGGTGTCGATTTTATGGTTTTATGGGATGTTAATTACGAAAATGACATCGATTTTGAAATTTAATATTGTGGACATAAAAAATTCTACAATTCAACCCTTAAGTAGGTGAAAAGGGGGAAATTTTTTTTGTATTTCAGTTATCTATTTATATAAGATGGTAAACTGACAGGAGTATTCCTAACAATAAATGATTAAACACGTGTTTCAGGGTTTTTGCGAAATCCACCCCTAAAGGGGTTAAAAGGGGTGACAAAGTCTGAAAATCAACATGGGTATTGTATCTATGGTTTATCGGGTCGCTGATTACGAAAACAACAACAATTTTAAAATACAACGTTACGGACGTGAAATATCATCCCCCTGTTGGGGTGCAATGTGGTTAAAATGTATCTCTCCGTAAATGTATTGTATTTCAATTATCTATTTAGATAAAATGGTAAAACTAACCGAACATACATTGTTGTTTTCACTCGGCTGCCGTAGGAGGGTTATGTTTTTTGAGCGTATGTATGTGTGTTTATAATTTTTTGGCACGCTCTACAGCTTAAGCCGTTAGAGATGTATTTTATCATATGAGATTCTTCTCAGTTGTGGAAGTGACAAAAAGTATATCGTTTTCCGGAATACCCATAGGACATAGAAATTACGCGGGGAACTCTGATCTCTAATGGTACTTACCTGATTTTAACCCTCGATGAAGGTCTGCTTTAGATTAGTTTAAATGTGTTCCAGAGACGTCTCCTGGGGTCTACGGGGGCCAAAATTTTGTTTATTTTGAGCTAGGACGCACCGTTTTCGAGATATCAACGGCGCTGCGTACACGACGTAGCAGGGCGGGCCGGACAATTTCGCCGCAAACAATAGACCAAAGGGAATCGTATACTGCAACGCACACGGCGGTCAATAAGACCGCGCGCCAGTGCCCGCCCCACACCGCGGCATATCCGTGGCTGCCCGCCGTTGATCGCACAAACCAATTTGTATACACTAACGCAGACGGCAGCGCGGGCGACTAGCTTAGTCTGCGTCGCGCGCTCTACTGTAATGGTAGTCCTGAACTGATCGTCGTGCACGTTGAGTACGCGGCGCGGGCAGCCGCGGGCATCGATGAGCAGACGCGGTCTTTATTGCTTCACGGTCAAAAAGACCGCACCACTGCGTTGTATGCGCAGCACCTAACTCCATTCTATATTAATTAATCTATATACATATATAAAAGGCAAAAGTGATTGACCGATGTATCAACGCACAGCCCAAACCGCGGGTTCTAGAGATTCCAAATTTGACACGTAGGTTTCTTATAAAATGTAGGGGTCACTAAGAAAGGTTTTTCAATATTCATCCCCTAAAGGGGTGAAATGGGGGTCCAAAGTTTGTATGGGTAAACAAGATTAGTCAGCCTCTTTTATCCGAAACTTCACAGGAGAAAGTTCTCCTTACGATAAATGAGTAATCATGTGTTTCAGATTTTTTGAAAAGTCAACCCCTAAAAAGAGGAAGGAAGCTGACAAATTTTGAAAATCAACATGGGTATTGTTTCTATGGTTTATCGGGTCGCTGATTACGAAAACAACAACGATTTTAAAATTTAATGTTACGGACGTGAAATTCCATCTCCCCTGTTGGGATGCGATGGGGTTGAAATGTCTATCAATATGGGTGTAGATTTTATGGTTTTTTGGAACTTTGATTTTAAAATTGAATATTGTGAACATGAAAATTCTTGAAATTATTTGTGCTAAATTGCAATTCAATCGGTCCAGTAATTTCGGAGCTAATCGGTTGTAACAGACAGACTGACAGGCAGCCACACGTGATCCCTACACAAAGGTTCTATTTTTGCATTTGATGTATAGAACGAGACCCGCGTTATCCTAAAATTGATAAATCGCTATATTATATCATATCATATCGTGTTTAGATTATTAAAAAATACTGTCTATAAAGGTTTGTAGTTTTTTTAAATTACTGAGTTTGACATTCATACTACACTTAAAATCAAATCTAACGCGAGCGAAGCCGCGGGCAAAAGCTAGTACAATTATAAATAAAATATTGGATAACATCACATACATTGCTCTGATCCTATGGTAAGTAGCCAAAGCACTTGTGTTACAGAAATCAGAAACAACGACGGTACCACACCACTCAGACCCGAGACAATATAGAAAAGTTATTTTTCTACATTGGCCAGACCGGGAATCGAACCCGGGACCTCAGAGATAGTGACACCAAGTCCGGTATGCTCGCCTCTCGGCTACGGAGGTAGTCGAAATTATTTTTTATAACTTAAAAACGACTATAGAATGTCTGAAAATAATACATTATCTATGATCTATAAAAAAGCTGATTAATTTTATATTTAACATATTTAAGTGCTTATAAATTAAAGTAAACTTCGACACAATTTTCTTTTTCCAACTCAACCATTTTTTTTTATAAAGTGATATGAATGAATGCAAAATTAATATTTAGTAATGAAAAAGCTTAAACAATTTTTTGCTTGTTCTCTTATTAAAAAAACATCATTTGTTCTTTATTGCACAAAAAAAAAACAATGGGCAGACCCACTTTTTCTCCAAGACTGACTCCATGATTAAACCTACTAATATTATAATTTAGGCAGCAGCCAACCCATGATTAACCATAATTCTTGCGCTTCAAAAAAATAACTCAACGGATGCCGTTTAACGAAAGCGAATTTCCCCAATTCATAGGCCGTTTGATTTGTAGACCGACTCGAGATTAGGACAAGAGTGGGGGAAACGCCGATTTCCGTCAATTGTAAAGGTCCCGAAATGAAATCACTTGTTAGAATCGCCGAAATGGAATCACTTTTCCGCCACTTTGCGGACAGCGAGCGGGTTAGCGTGTGTCAGGAGAAATAGGGGTGACAGAACAAAAATCAAATCAATGTTCTAGGTGAAAAGAAACAAAAAATGAAATTCTAACAAAAAAGTTTTTTATGACCATCATAATTACATTTAACACAGGCTCAGTAACTTTGAAGATTGGGGGGGTAGGTAGAGATAATGAGGGGGGGGCATAGTAAATTTTCATCAATTTTGTAAAATAACTTGTACAGCTGCTTATTTTAATATGCCAGATGAGACGGACAGAACACACGAGTGCTCCTATATGTATATGGGTTTTGTTTTTTCATTCGGATGTACGAAACCCTTAATAACTCAGAGGGGAAATGATGAAGTTAAAGCGAAATAACAGTTGACTAAACAATATCACTTGTAAAAAAAAAATTACCCAATTTCTGAAACCAAAAGTGCAGTCACAAACGCAGTCGAATTATAACGTTTAAAAGTCCAATGCTGTCCAACTTATTCCGCCGCGTTGAAAACCCTACGCGTGTCGCATCTTCGATATTTCGCATTCAAGCTATAACATGTCAAGTGGCTTATTCAATTCCTTTGATATCACATATTGGGAACGGTAAGACGTATATTGGAATGGACGGTATGATTTTTATTGCGTAAATTCTGAAACTCTAGTCTAAAATTGTCTGTAATAATAAGTCATATTTTTCTGACGAAGGTCAGATGGTCAAAAATAAATCACAAGTTGTTTATTACTCAGTCATGTAGTATGCTTTTTAACCGACTTCAAAAAAGGAGGAGGTTCTCAATTCGTCGAAAACTTTTTTTTTTTATGTATGTTCAGCGATCATTCGTCACTGCGTTAACCGATTTCAATAATGTTTTTTTTGTTTGTAAGATAATACAGAATAGTCCTATATAAATTTGGTTAAATTCTGATGATGGGATCTATAAGAAAATCATCAAACATTGCATGAACTCCGTACCACGCAACTGATTTTAGTATCTATCTTACCTAATATCTTTGCCAAATGTGAACCGATTTTGATAATTCCTTTTTTAATGAATAGCTAATACTTCAAAGATACTATAATAAAATTTTGCGGATAAAATTTTACCCCTAAGGGTGGAAAAATAGAAAATGAAATCGGTGTTTAGCAGTTAAATGATGTTTGCACTTGCAGATTTGTTTTAGGATTCACTAAATTAGATGAAATAAGTTAATTTTATAAAAAAAAAACGACTTCAAAAAACTATAACGCTAAAAATAATCAAAAGTACCTAATCAGTTACTTTTGGAGTCGGTGCCAGTCGATGAGAGATTCTAAGTTTTCGTTTCGTACTTAAGTGTTAAGATTATTTTTAGCGTTTTAGTTTTTTGAAGTCGGTTTTTATTTTTTAAATAAAATTAATACATGGTAATAACAGTTTATGTTCTAAAAACCACTTGCACATCTTCACTCTTTCTTGAAATGTATATTATTAATCCTAATCTGTAATGTGGATCTAATACTGTCTGGTAAAAAAAAAGTGAAGTAAATGTAAGTATATCACTAAGCACGTAGAACTGAAGGCCGATGGGGCAGAAAGGTTCTGGAATAGAGGTCACGTACCGATAAGCACAGCGTAAGACGGCCACCTACAAGGTGGACAGACGACCTGGTAAAGGTTGCAGGAAGCCGCTGGATGCGGGCCGCTTCCAACCGGCCAATCTAGAAGTCACTGGGAGGCCTGAAGGCCTATATTCAGCAGTAGACCTCCTAAGGCTGAAATGATGATGATGATGATGAAGTATGTCACTAAGTGATCTAGTCCAGCAGTATACATTGTAATCTGATTTAGTGTTTACGGTTTCCAAAGTTTCAAGTCTGTAGTACTTTTACTATATAACATACAACTATGAATATCATCTAGCACCCTCTGACTTTACACGAACAGTGAGCAGTCTGCGATAAAAGAGTTATATAAACGATTCTCCATACTAGCTGTCAAGAGGTCTGTTCGCTTCTATTGAAACCGCGCGTATTGCAAAAGGGAAAAAGACTGATATTTATTTCTTTGGGAATTCTACAGGTTTATACATATAATGTAGGTATCTAAAACGGAGAAGTGAACTTCTCATTATCGTTTGAAATTTTGTATAGTTGATATTAATTGATATTTTATTTAAATCAATTTAATAGCTACCTAATTAGGAAGCTAAGTATTACAACAAGTTAGTGCTATTGAAATAAACATTATTTAAACATATAGTCTTTTTTTCTGTGCTTTTCGAACATTATAAACAATCTTGACAATTGTGTATAACTAAATTGTTCATATATACTAATATAATATTACAAAGCTGAAAAGTTTGTTTATTTGTTTAAGGTAGACTTACAATAACCTTATTTAAGGTTATCAAATTTGTTCTAAAATAATGCATTATTTGGTCGTTAATAAAGACTTAGTGACAGACTAACTACGCAGGCGAAGCCCCGGGGGGACGCTAGTTTAAAAATAAGATAGACACATAAATAATAACCTACTGTAGTAACTAATAATTTGACAAAATAAACAAGAAACACCAACCCCAAAACAGAAAGTAATTAGTCACACTTGTACCTCGCGCTCCCAACGATGTACAAACTCGAAGATAAAGTCGTAAAGCTCCGAACTTTTGCATTCCGCACTTTAAGAGACTACCCTCAGTCAGGCTCTTAAATCCGGCGCTTGGCAAGGTGTCAAAATGCCGGAACAATTATGTAGGCAGCCCGTAAGGATTATGTCATGTCACCTCCCATATATGAATGAACTGAATTTATGTATACTTGGGCAGTTGAGCTGACATCGCAATGATGTTAAACGTGATGTGCCAAAAAGCTGCCCTGTCATCAAAATAATGACAATATATAAATTATTTAGATTTGGTGGTTCCAATCGTCTAACAAATAATAACTTATCACATTAACAGTCCCGTATACTTTTTTCAGTACACGTATTGTGTTATCTATTGTGCTACTAAGCAGTTGGGACAAGGAAAGTATTAAAAATAAATAACACTAGGAAGGAATAGAGCTGAATTTTATTAATAAAACAACATTAACACAAAATAAAACCACACCCATCGCTTTACTTACGTCTCTCATGCCCTGAATGATAAACCGTATTAGAAATTCAGTACAAGTCGAGACGTGAACAAAATCAAATTAAAAAAAAAACATTAATAATTCTATTTTCAGAACTCTTTCGTTAAACATATTTCCTCTCAGAAATGCCAAAAGAAGGCTAAAATTAATGTGAAATATTTTACCACAATACAAATATTTCGGCGCCGATAATAGACTTGAGGTGAGCTTTTAAAAATCCGATTACTTTTTATGTCGATGACGAATCACGCTAATTAAATATTGAATTTTCAATGCTGGTGCTGGGAGAGCATTTATATCAGTATCTACATTTTGATTAAAACTAATCAGAATACCTGCTATTGACAAATATTCACGACACTGGTAGCGCGGCGATTAGATAGGAATCGATCATTCCTTTTGCCGTAGTTGTCATCTACCTGAAGGTTGTTTCAAAGAGATTGCGAAAGCGTTGCTTTTAGCGGTAATATTCCTCCCCAAATTGAACTACTTTGTATGGTGTGCAATAAAAAATATCAATCTACCTGTCAGTGGTAGGCGTATAGTAAGTATGCGTGTAGTAGTGGACGTACGTTTGCTGGTTGTTTTTATTTCTAACTAGCTGTCCTGGCGAATTTCGTACCGCCCCTTCATACATTTTATTTTGTGATTTTTCCGTGTTTTTACACTTATTCTGCTTTTCGGGGTGGAGACAAATTCAACAAATTAAAGATCATAAAAATAGGTCTAGGCGTTCTTGACTTATAACTGGTAATTTTGTAATATGCCTGAGACAGAATTGTTAAGGTGTTCATTTAATCTTCAGTCTTTGATCTCATTTGGCATCATCAGTATAGGAATCTAGATTTGGATTACTTCTCATGTTTGTATCGACCTTTGGGCCTGTTATATAATTTGCAATTATACACGGTATTTTAAATCCAAATAATTCCGAAACATTACCTTAAATCTTAAGAACAAATGCCAAGGCCTTACAGCATAACCATTATTAACGTTTCAAGAGGACATTACTCGAGTAATTTTACTTGTTTAAACAAGCAGTGATACATTAACGCAAGGTGATTATTATAAAATAATCTGCTTGAAGTATTTTTCGTTGTAAGGCCAGGTGTTTATTGCGAAAGCTGGGCGCAGATGTCAAAATATTTGTATAACCACGCACGAAATATCAAACCGTGGCTTTGGCGAATACGTGTTCAATTAAATAATCCAACAACATGCGATATTGGCTGTGATGTTGGTGTGGCTTATTTTTTGCGAACTCGGTACTTTGTGATCGAGATTCTTTTGTTTCGATATTTTACAAATAAAATGTTGAAATTTATAATAAGCTTGAGATGAATAATGTAAAAATTAACGTACCTAACCCTTATTGTATTACTTGAAGTCTTCATTCATTCATTCATTTACGTCGTGACACTTTGAATTGCTTAACAATATCGATGATTGAATTGTATATTTTGTGTTATTTTTATTTGTGTTTTAAAGAGGTTTCTTTTTTGTTTTACTGCATATTGTTAAATATGTGGACGTCATTCATTGTAAACTTTAACTTGGCTACTTTAATCCGCTGCCTTAAATATAATAAGCCTGCGATATTACATTCTGCTTATTACAATGCTAAGTTTACTCGTATACCTAAGTACTCTTTATAAAACCAAATTAAATCTTCTAAGTTTAACTCAAACACAAAACCGTTTACCACATAGTTTGTCTACCTCACAAATCCAGTAGGGACCGGGCCTTAGGTATAATTACAAGGGAACCGTCAGTGCCGAGGTGTCTTTATGTAAATTATATCGTTGCTTGTCCGACCATTCTCATAATTAGCTGTTTTTGTCAGCGCTTAAGCAGCGTTGAGTGTTACGATACGGCGCGTGATTATGATTTAAATATTTTTAGTCTGGGGATTTGAATTAACTAATATTCATAATAAATGAAATGAGTATTTTATTTGGAATGTGTAAACTTGTTTGATGATTGGAAGAGAAGATAGTTTCATTTTGATCATGATATTTCTATTATAAATCCTTTTTTTTCTGTATTGTAAGACTTTATTCCTAAATGAATTCTCCGGAAGTACCAACAAAAAAAACCGGCCAAGTGCGAGTCGGTATGCGCGCAAAGGGTTCCGTACCATTATCTAACAACATTAGACACTATATTATAATGGAGGAGGAAACAAAAATACATTATATTATTTCAAAAAACTACAAAAAAATCACGTTTGTTGTACAGGAGTTTGACTTATTACTTTTTTATTTTAAATCAATTCCTTTTTTTTCAAGTGAACTAAATATTCTGTGAATATTTTAAGCGTCTACTGTTTCCGTTATTAATATCAAGCAGAGAACGTTAAAAAAAACACGTTTGTTGTATGGGAGCATAGTATTTATTTAACAGTTTGTAGATGTTTGTAGATACAGCCTGGTGACAGACAGACAGACAGACGGACAGTAATAGGGTCCCGTTTTTACCCTTTGTGTACAGAACCCTTAAAACAATGATTCGGGTAAACAATTTTACAACACGCCTGTCGACGTGATAATAAAAACTTTTATTGTGTCCCGCAACATTTTAATTTAGTTTCCGAGTATTAGCTACTCTATTGTGGTATCTTTATTGTATTATAAAATCAGTGAAATCAAACAAACTTGAGCGAATAACCATACTTAATACATTCACAATGATCTAATGCCGTAATGTCAAACAAAAACGTATTAAACATTTAAGCCCATCATGTTGAACCGGTCGTGATTCGTTCTAGTTCAGCCGTCGAGTGGGCCAGTTAATTAATTGCTGTAATTAGCTTAGTCAGCACCATCGTTTTACGATCTTGATGAGGCAATTCAATCAAAAATGTGACTGAATGAGTTGTACCTATCTTCGCTTGACCTCAGGGGGCTTACCATGAGCTCTTAAAATTGTATTACTTCAACCATGTTATACTTTTTCTATACAGAATTTGACGTATAAACAACACTGCTTTGTATTGACAAGTATGACAAGTTTTATGTCTGAAAAACATTTAAATAATCGTCATCATGAACCCTTGCTTCTCTACTTTCCAGTAATCGCCATAATATTTATGTACGAGTATATTATTCTATATATTATATTAATACTGTGTGTAGTTTATGCTATGGTTTTATGTAAATTTGTTTTTAAAAAACGTTATGTCGCACCCACAAAACATCTCTGTTTAGCCAAATGGTCGTTTGGCAGAGAATGCCACATGGCATTAGGTCCACTTTTTTTGCGATTATTATTTGTGCAATAAAGTTTAAATAAATAAATACTCTGTCAAACCCCATACAATTTAATATAATCATACTTCAACTGAAACTGATCATGACTCATTCCATTTTATCCATGGAGTGGGCAAGTTAATTAATTACTGTAATTAGTTAAGCCGCTATCGCGCCATCTTTAAGTCGGCGCGATCGCCGTGCGATCTTTATTCGGCGAGTCGGCAAACGGATGATCGTTAATGAGCTCAAAATTGGCACGAAACAAAACAGTTAGGAGTTTAGGACTCGGCTGCATTGAGAACCTCGATCGATATGATTAACTTCTGTTGGTGATTACCACCATTATTTGTTTATTATGTACAAGCTTCTGCACGCGATTTTGTCGTCGTAGACCTTATAATTAAGCCAAAGAGGAATGAATAATAAATCAATCTTACCCTTAAAATCAAATGAGAAATTTTATAAATAAGAAATGTCCTAAATTATCTCACGACAACCCAAAAATTGGCAATATTGGTGGCATATCGATTTTTCTCATTAATTACAGAACATTTATGAAGCTGACATTTGATAAAATTATTCTCTGTTTCACTCATTTTAATGTTTACTTGCAAAAACCTGATTCGTTAACTTTTTATACAAATATAAATAATAAATAGAGATACATTAAAACCAATAAAACCAAAATGGTTGTAGATCATAGTATCTCGCATAGTTATACTTTAGTACCTATAATTTACTATTGTATTCAACCTGTCTTTCTACCACTTAGGGTATATCAAACTTCATGTCATTTTGTACAATGCTGTGTTATCCAAATACATTTTGTTCCCCCATTGTTTTGGTAGGGCATTCAAACAACGCATTAAACGGTCAATAAGTCACATTCTTTCAGCCCTCGCTGTACACATCAAAAAGCTTTTTGTGATTGTCAACTTTAGATAATTAAGTTTTATAGAAGTCGCAAAAGAGAGCGATTTTGTCTGACAAACTTTGTAACAGACAATCACAAAAGTCTATCTATTGTAAACATACAATCGCGTCTACTCGTATTTGCCAAATCTTAGCTGTAGATCCTAGATGTTGGGGTTTGCACTATTGGAATCCCCCGCATGGGGAATATTTCCCGCTGGGGAATGTTCCCGGGAACGGAATATCACTAATTGTACCCACCATTTGCCATCTACAGTGATATAAACTTAAAAAATGAGGCATACAATTTCCATATATTGTGCTCTGCCAATTCGGTTTGTTAGACTGCAAATTTGTATGTTTTATTGCGTCATCACTTTTTTTGGCGAAGGTTTTCAAATGATATACAGATTGTTGGCCTCGCAGATAACAGCTCGCTCTCGTTATGTTTATTTATTTAGACTCTAATGTACAAGTTTAAATCGTAGAAAAGTGGACTTAATGCCATAAGTCATTCTTTTTCAGTAGACCATTTAGACTAAACAGAAAAGTTTCGTGGACGATACGTCACTTCTTATTTAGTAACAGTTAGAGTCTACCAGCTTATGACCTAGTCTTCCTAAATTCATCACGGCGAACCCAACACATTAGCTGTATATTCCAACATATCACATATTAATGCGGTGTCTATTGGGAGTAGTGTTCTGTGTCGTCGACATACAATACCGAAATTGTCGTATTGTGGCAGACACCGCCGTTGCAGGCGTCATTGAAAGCATCGGTTAATAATTGAAGTAGCCCGATGATAATATCGGAATAACAGGGCAGTGCCGCTGTTTACCCTGTGGCGTGTGGTTTTTTGTAAACAAAGCATTGCATATTTTATTATACTAACTACCTAAAGTCTACGGAAACCGCTTTAATGATGCACGATTTCGCGAAGTTAGTTTCAATGTGTATAAAATGAAGTTTAATGAAGTAATACGAAGCTCTGCTTCATTTGTTTATGATTTTGTATGAGCAATGGGAAATAGAATTGTTGCACACGGCATAGCTAGGAATTTGCTTTTATTGTTCCTTTAAGTGGCTAAGTTTTCTTTATAAGAACAAAATATATCAAAAATACCTATGTGTTGTCGCAGGCAAAGAAAAAGCTACACTTTTATTAAAGATTTTGTTATTTGCTTAGAGAGGTGCCTGTCATCATTATATCAACCATAAGACGTCCTCTGCTGAACATAGGCCTCCCCCAGTGGCTTCCAGATTGGGTAGTTTTAAGTGACCTGCATCCAGCGGCTTCCTGCAACCTTTGCCAGGTCGTCTGTCCACCTTGTGGGTGTTAGATGTCCTACACTACGCTTTCCAGTACGTGGCCTCCATTCTAAAATATTTCTGCTCCATCGGCCGTCAGTTCTACGTGCGATGGGCCCCCGCTGCCACTTCAGCTTGCTAGTCCGTTGGGCTATGTCAGCGACTTTTGTTCATTTAATGTCCCCATTTCTGGCTATGTCTATGCCTAGCTTAAATTATCGCGCTTATATTATTTTAACTTAGTTATTGTATTATTGATTATTGTTAATAACACGCAATTACCATACACCAAGGAGCGCAGCACACAAAGGTAATACGTATCGCGTCACAAAGCCCTCAATTCACGTTCCCGCTTTGTATAAATACATGGCATTATCTCTCCCCGTATATTAATTGGCTCTATATATCCATTAAGCGAATACAACATCCTTATGTCAATGCAGTAGTGCCCAAAGTCAAATGGTATGTTTATTTTATTAGCCGTGACTGTACGTCATTGAACAATATTGGTGCGTGTTGTATCCTCGATTAGTTGCACCCTCGTATCTGTAGTAACGGGGCCTGACGGATCATGTTCAAACATGGGGTTTTGTGGGGCTAATAAATCTGTATCTGTATTAAACGGTTAGTTTAAGCGATTAGGAAGTTGCATGTCAAAATATAAATATATATTGCAGTACACGCTACACAAAACAAACACAGTACAGGTAAACACGTCTAGAACTTTACAATGTAGGCGGTTGTATCGCTAGAATTGATCTCTTCCAGACAACCTTCAAGTAGAGCATAGTTGAATTGGTTGAAGAGTCCCAAAAATGTTTAAAGAAAGTAATACAATTTGATTGCATGAAATTTTTAATTGATTTACATAATGGTTAATTCTCTATACAATAAAACAAAATAAAACCATTTATAAAACAAGAACGGCTGGACTGATTTTCAAGATCTTGTTTGTTAGATTGCGATTTGCCCTGAATAAACAAATAAAAATTACTAAAAAAGGAATAAAAGGGCGGTAGGTACGAAGTTTGCCGGGTTCGGGACAGTTTGTTGTAATTAAATACTAATAGGTATTTAATAATAAATTTAATAAAATATATTAACCTAGTATATTCGGCCTTATGGCATTTTCGAACCTACCAGTTAAGATAGTTTTGACATATTTTAAGTTAGTTACAATAGGTTTGTCTCTGTATCAGATACTAAAGTCTAAATTTGTACAATCAAATGATCATAAAACATGCATACGTTCCCTTTTATTTTGTATACCCATTTAATATACATGTATTTTTTTTATTATACATTTATAAGCAAAACAAAAATGTTTATAAAAATACGAAATTAATTCATAATTACAAATAAACTATTTACATACCTACCTAAAACTAAGCTGTTTACCTATTAGTCAGAACCATAAATAAAAGGCTGGTCACCATCGGTTTAATCTATTAATATAAAAATAATAGACCTAACATTTAAAAAGAACCTTTTGACTGACAAAAAAAAAACAGTCTTTAGCATAGACTAAAAATAAATGTACCATTTCGCGTATTAACTTCTGACTATTCTATCTTACATGTTCGTTTTTTAAGCAGTCAGGTTTTTATCTTTTAATTACTTGAGCACTTTTATCAAATAAAGCCTCTTTCCAAGGCTTATTTCAATAGCCTTGAAGATAGGCTTCTATTGAGATTAGATTTTAGCTTCTAAAGATCATAAGAGAGGAAAATAAACTTCACATTTCATGAAACAGTGGATTAGAGTAATAGGATTTGACTGACTAATAATATCTGCTACAGGGGCGTGCATTCCGTATAGGCTATTATGCAGAGCCTACCTTCATAAAAAACCGACAGCTGACCATAATTATTAATTACGTATTCAACAATAAACAATAAATATTTTGTCGTCTACCTGTACTTATTCCTTACTAAAGCGCGCAACTTAGATCGTTTCTGTGCAATTTAACCAATGTTAGGCTGCCGCGAGATCGCCTACTGTTTCATGCAAACTTACTAAATTTTCTGAAACCTTCTTTCTGAAAGCAATGCACGCCCCTGATCTGCTAATAACTGCTTATGACTATTTATGCGAATTTGACAGTCACAAATAATGCTCCATTTAATATTCAACGTTAAAGTTGCAGCCAATTTGAGTTTGATTTAAATTATTAACATAATTAGTTAGATGCTATTATTTTACGGTGGCGTGAGAAAAATATGGTTACAGTTTTTACAAGTAAATAGGTATTTTATAAGCTATACTATATTAAATTGACAGTTACGATGTTGAATTAAGACTTACAAAAAAAAACAGAAAAAGGTAAACCTAATTACAGATTAATTTACAATGATAACAAACCAGTAACAGTAAAATCTCTAGTAAATCGATTAAACTAATTTACGGAAGTCACGATATTATAGCGCTGCAAATAATATTCGAAGAAACAGAATTTCAAGGTAGGTTGGTGTTTTCATCGAACCCTCAAAAAGAAACCTAATTTTACAATAGGTATATGAAATACTGCAAAAGTCTAGAAACGCCAAAGACGAAACTCTGTTGAATGTGCTACGTACCTACGTACGAATAAAATACCTACTACTACCTACATTATTAATTTCCAAACTTCAGTATTAACGAAAAAAAAAACGATGATTCTTATTGACTGGCGGTGTCACATCTGTAAAAACTATAGAACTTAATTAAGTTAGATCGTTTGAGAGAATACATGCTGTTTAATGCGCTTCTCCCTTAACTAAATAACCTAGGCCTCATAAAAAGACTAACATAACTAGAACCTTTTGTGGCCTATTATGTACCTGCATTGTACCCATTTGACAACTGTTGATAATTATGTCACTTAGACCGGATTCGACCAAGCATGGTGTAAGTTTTAACTTGAGAGTATACCACTGCTTAATCTAGAGTAAACTGATTTTTCATTCTACCAACCACTATCTACGAAAAATATTTAAATGGGCGATTTTGACAGTGTATAAATTATACTGAGAATAAGTTAATGTCAAAGTTGTCACTTGTCAAATCGATTTTTGACTCGTGGTCCCACCAATTTTGTCCCACTGGACTCGTATCCCCACCAAGTTAGGATACGTGGTCCCACTACAAGTCCCACCGATGGTGCCATTTAAGATTCATGACTCGTAGTCCCAACCGCTTCCTATATAAAAGTAAGTCGATAAAATAAGTGAATAATAGGAAAACAATTAGTGAACATTGTAAAACCAGGGAACATCTGAAAAACCAGTGAACATCAGAAAAACAAGTGAGCATCGGAAAAACAAGGGAGCATCGGAAAAACAAGTAAACAACGAAAAAAATGTTTTTGTTAAACTTAATTATAAATAAATAAATAATTATACATACACAAACACACACACACACATACATACACAAACACACACATACAAATACACGCACATACATACACACAAACATATACATAACACACAAACACGCACTCATACACACACACACACATACATACACATACACACAAACATATACATAATACACAAACACGCACTCTCACACACAAACACACACACACATACATACATACACACAAACACACACCCTTTTAAAAATGGCTTAGATAATATTGATATTTCCACCATGTGTAAAACTAACTTTATTTTACGTAATTTTGTCTGAAGGGATCCTAGTGAACTCCTTCTTGAGATCCTGTGAACTCACCCGTTTTTTCAACTTGTAATTAACAAATATTATGGATTATGGTCTTAAAGCAGTAGGTAATATTATAAAATTTATATTTATTATTTTTATGAACTAAACTTTGTTCTTAACCGTATTATTGACTTATTTTTAAATATTCTCTAAGCTTTTTTTATATTTTTAAGGGTGTGTGTTTGTGTGTATGTATGTGTGTGTATTTGTGTGTATGTGTGCGTGTGTGTATTTTGTATATGTATGTATGTGTGTGTGTGTGTGTGTGTGTGTGCGTGTGTGTGTGTGCGTGTTTGTGTATTATGTATACGTTTGTGTGTATGTGTATGTATGTGTGTGTGTGTGTGTGTGTGTGTGTGTGTGTGTGAGTGCGTGTTTGTGTATTATGTATATGTTTGTGTGTATGTGTATGTATGTGTGTGTGTGTGTGTGTGTGAGTGCGTGTTTGTGTATTATGTATATGTTTTTATGTATGTGCGTGTATTTGTATGCGTGTGTTTATGTATGTATGGGTGTGTGTGTGTGTGTTTGTGTATGTATGTTTATTTATTTATTTATAATTAAACTTTAACAAAAATCTTTTTTTCGATGCTCACTTGTTTTTCCGATGCTCACTTGTTTTTCCGATTCTCACTTGTTTTTCTGATGTTCACTGGTTTTTCAGATGTTCACTGGTTTTGCGATGTTCACTTGTTTTCTTATTATTCACTTATTTTATCGACTTATTTTTATATAGGAAGCGGTTGGGACTACGAGTCATGAATCTTAAATGCCACTATCAGTGGGACTTGTAGCGGGACCACGAATCCTAACTTGGTGGGGATGCGAGTCCAGTGGGACAAAATTGGTGAGACCACGAGTCAAAAATCATCATTTTCTATGAATCACATTTTGATGTATAAGCTTCCTGTACAATTATAGTAGTGGGACCACGAACCCTACTTTATTCCTATGACTGGTGGTCCTACTGACTAGTGGGATCACGAACCCTAGTGTTGAAGATTAGTAGGACCACGAGTAACAGTGGGACAAAATTGGTGGGACCACAAGTCAAAAATCGTCAAATCCACTCTTGTTACCTAGAAACTGTCAAGTTGTATAATCTACCATTGGCATTCTGTTATCCTACAAAATTTAATTGTTGTGGCAATTGATGACAACCTAGAAGAAATAGATTACAAGGATTTGAGTAAGTTTATCCATTCGTTTATCATTCACAATAAAATAAAACTGAGTATAGTGTATTCCTAAAGTAAGTTGGAAAAACGCAAACGAAGTTATCAAAAAGTAAATTCAAGAAGTAAAGTTATTCCTGTTATAGTTAAACTGGTTTAATTTTGTGTTTGGTCGAATCGGGCCTTAGCATTGCAAAAAAACAAGTAGCTGCCGCAAAAAGGCTAATGTTCACATTTGTTCTTATGTAACACTTCTTAAGTCTGTAATTACTTTACAATCGTTTCAAGGAAAGGGAAGTAACGGCAGGATGTTTATTCAAAACATATTACCGTCAGAGCCTATTTGTAATTTAAAATAATTTCATGAATTAAGGCGTAAAAATACCTGGCGGCTACAGGCGTTGTCGGTAATTAGGTGAATGAATTCTATTTGAGTTAATTGCTCGTTAATTTCTTATTAACTTTAAAACTAGAGACTGTAATAGAACATTAAAATGTAAAAAATAGTCGTTTGATTATGTATGTACAAAATTATCGAATCACAATGGGTACGCTTGAACACTAAACGTTTTATGCCGGTCAGTAAGTTAGGTATAAATCTTAATATGTCATAACTGTTACTAATTTGTCAGTTGCTAGTTTGGGCAATTGTAGGGAACCGAAAACAGTTGTGATTACCAAAACCCACAACCAGGGTTGCTATACCTATCTACGCAATTGCTCAAAGTTATATAAAAAAATATAAAAATGTTACTTGCTAGTTGCCTATTGCCGCAACAGATAGAGAGCTAGTCGCTATAATATTTATAGACATTATTAATTTTCTGTATCATTAGCTTAACTTAAATCTGGTTGTTTTATAACATTACATGTCGGCATTTATAATTACTTGTAATTGGGCTTACTTGATTCTGCGAAGGAAACTCGTATTTCATCGAGATCAGAACAATATTTATGACGATCGGCTTAATTGTGGGCCTATTGCGAAAAATAAAGTGAACGTGATATATTATATCACTCGGAGAGTCTAAATTAGTTTATTACACTCGCTTTTATATTAGATAATAATGTTTTTCAAGCTTTGCTTAATTATTCAGAGTAAAAATTTAAAATTTAATCGATCAAAACTTAGCCTTTTTACCAGGTCGTCTGTCCACCTTGTAGGTGGACGTCCTACGCTGCGCTTGCCGGTACGTGGTCTCCATTCTAGAACCTTTCAGCCCCATCGGCCGTCAGTTCTACGTGCTATGTCTAGCCCACTGCCACTTCAGCTTGCTTATCCGTTGGGCTATGACAGCGACTCTTGTTCGTTTACGGATCTCCTCATTTTTAAATCGATCTCTCTAATCATTTTACTAATCCATAAAATGTTTAATTTTCTGACATACATTTAAATTCACATTTTTTTTATTACTAGCAATTGCTATGAGTAAAACTATTAGCATAGACAAAGGAAAATTTTATCTTCGTCTATGCTAGTAGGTAGGTAAGTACTACATAATTATATTACACGGATTACGGGCTGATATTATTTCATTAAAAAAAATCGTTTATTTTATCATTCATTTTAGTCGATAATATTTGATGGTTTTAAAGTTTTTCTTAATACCAGTAGATTAATCTCTCGTCAGATGGTATGTTTGATAGAACATTAATAACATTAAAGTTAACTTTGCAGGGTAAGTAGGTATTTAAAGTTAGCAACTCTTGTGATGATGTCGCGACAACGTTGAGATTGTAGAAGTAACTTGTATCACAAACTTGGAGTGTATCAAACAAAAGTTGTGTTCTGCGGATGTGATGCTGACTAAGGGAATTGGGTTTAGACCACAAAAGTTTGTGCCGTGTCCACATTGTAACGGAGTTGGCTGAATAACGGTTATTCTTGTTCGAAGAACAGCTTCGAGCACCATTTTTAACACGCTTTTGTATTAACTTACTATGTAACTAATCAAATCTCGGAAGTCGTTTAAATCTTACTTCTAAATGTCATATTATTAATTTGAACCTTTGTCCGATGACTATTTGAGCCGAGATTGGGGCAGTAGAACTTGTTAATGGCTACTAGTAAAACCTAGCCTTTGACTCATAAAATTTGTAATGACAAGTCTCAATTTAGTAAAAACGTATTTTGTAATTTTTATTATTGTAATATTTAAATTAATATTAATAGATTCGTCACAAGTCTTACCGTGCGTCAATCAAAAAATATCCATCGAAATAGAACGCCCAGAAGCCAAGTCCGCGTCCGTAAAGTGAGGCAACACAAACTAATCCATAATGGCTTAGTTTATTACTCGGCCCGTTAGTGCTCAAGATCGTGTCGCGTGACAAAGAGATAAAAAAAACATGACGGTTTGCGAAGTGAACGGATGTCACAGTACATCAAGAAAACGCAAGAAAGATTTTAACATTACATTTCACGTGTAAGAATTGCGTTAAAACTTATATTTTTACGTAAAACATTCATCAAAAATAAAAATTATTCACAATAAATTAGTCTTGACATTTCATGAAAATGTTGCCTGTATGGGGAAAAAATATCTCCCACATTGTATTGTTTTTAAAAGATAAATGTCTCAATTTATATTTTGTTTTGTAATCGAAATAATTGAGACGACTTTGAAATATTTAGGTCCACTATGGCGACACTTAAACAAAAATTAACAGATTTTATATGGAATATAATTGATCGCCGAATTTTTGATCGTTTTTTGTATGGAGCTGAGACTTGTAATTTTTCTACACTTTTACTGAGAAAAAATTTACCAACTCGCACTTGACTGTTTTTCGAGGTTAAAATATTATGGGCAAAATATAATGCACCCGAGCATTCTGGTGCTTTTAAGGGGGTTTTATTTAATTTAATTAATAATTCTTTTTTTTTTTTGATCCGACGCACCGTTACTGAGATATTTGCAGATTTTATGTACGGGGATATTGTCAAAATTTTAGAACCAGAATTATACAAAATATAGCGCTCGCCGGCCGCTGCCGCGGTACGCTTGCTCTGCTCGGTCGGATTCGTGCTTTATTTGGTAACTGATTTTAACATAACCTAACCCAGATGATCCTTGACAAGTTTTGACTAGTCTATTTTACAAGTCCCAGCTGCATACTAATATACTTCAGAAATTCGGCTATGTGAATGTTCCATTTAAAATCAGTGAAATTTTTAAAAAAAATTAAAAAAATACCTGAACCAGGACTCGAACCCGGGAACGCAAACAGTTAAAGGCGCAGGGTAAGGAGAATAGGTACACGTAAAGAGGTGTTTTTGCACAAGTTTTCTGGCTAAAACACTGGTTAAAGGATGTGAAAATTAATATATCATGTAACTTGTGTTAAAATGTTTCCTGTTGTATCTAAATACTAGTTGTTATTTCTTATAAACACTAAAAAATATTTCATAGTACCGCGAATATCGCGAGCTTGTCACATTTTATATTTTAAACGACGTTTTTGTTTAGTTTCAAAGTTGGTATAGTTATTTATAACATTCGTGCCTTTAGGTTGAAGTTATTTTTATTCAAATAGTCAACAAATTAAGAATAATAATGATTTTAATGGATTTTACTATAAGCGCCTACTTTTCCATGAGCGGATATTTTGCTCGCAATAAATCTATTTGCACAGAAGCGCAAAGGATGGATGTTTAGTCTGCGAGAAGCATTTGTACTATCTTAGGCAGGTAATACATGTAGATGTCAGGCAAGTCGACGCTAAATGCTCAAGGTCACTTGCCTTACCCGTCGCCTTAAGTCGAATTGCCGCAAATCCTCCGCCACTATGCTTATTGGATCGTCAAAATAAATGTATCGGACTTTATTTTAAAACCACACTTCTCGTGTTACAGATAAAAGATGCATTGGAATGTAAAACTAAGACCTTCAATAGACATCGAAGGTTAGCTTCTCGGCTTACTGTTGCAATGAAAATATTGTTCTAGAGTCGTGAGCCGCGATGATGTAACTATTGCTTTGTCGCATTGTACACCCATAAATATGGATATCTATCCTTTTGAGGTTAGCTAAAATGTGATGTGTGCGCTCTTTATTAGAATATTACCTATATATTAAAAGAATTATGTAACTAGTTCCGTTTGGCAAGAGAGCGAGTATGAAAATGACAATAAAAAGAAACTATAATTTTGACGACTTAATTAGCGTAGCGGTGGCGCCTTGAACGCAAAAGGTCCCAAAGGGTTCAAATCTTGGTTCAGGACAATTTAGAAGGCAACATTTTGTGAATTGGCTCGGTCTAGTTGTGCTGGTGCTTCGTAACACAAGGTTGATAATTCCTTACTTCGATATCATGACAATTGCTGTTGTCTGGCGCATATTTATTTCATTTACATTTATTTTTATCATAATCTATATTATTTAATACTAAAGTTTCCCTAACATACGCCAAAGGCACTAGAAAGGCCATTTACAACAATGTGTCCAGTACAAAGAATTCCGATTCAGTAATAAGACCGTTTGAATAAATTACGCGAACGGAACTGCGGAGGCGCGTGCACTGAAAACAAAGCTAAAATAGAAAAGCTTTGCAACCATTGTTTAATAACATATTTTATTATAGGTCATACATCGCATATTAGTAAATTTTACAGTCATAAAAATGGTAAAGTTTACATATTTTCAGCGCAAAAACTAATATTTCCAGCGCCTAATTTGTGACTTTAGGAAAGATTTTTAAACTGTTGAATACATGCAAAACATAGCCTAATCTTTTGATAAGACGTTTCATCATTATTTGCCTGCCCTGTTCCCAGTATGTGTTTCTTTTCTTAAGACGTTTAATGTTCCTTATTTGCGAATAAGACCATTTTTTATTAAAAAATTATCAATCCCGCCACATCTATTTACGAAATGTGTTGTCAAATTCAAGCAACTAAATCTTTCATTTAAATTCATCATAATAGCTGAAAAAACTGCAAAATATCAGACAAATAATTTTGTCGACGTTTAATGTACAAGAATATGTATTTTTTGACACAATAACTAAAAACAAAAACGTTTGTAAATTTTTCCACATAATGGCGCTAGTTTACTACGAATTTTTGTATTAAATTAAGCATACATATTCACAATCAAAAATTATAAGTCAGAAAGCCTTTTATCTTTTTTCATTGGAAATTGTTGGAACTATAAATCTATTGACAATCCAATCAGGTAAATAGACCCAAAAACGTTATAAAAACCTACCCTAAATCAAAATTTTACGATGCACAAGCGCGCTCCATTGTAACGATAAAATTTTGTGAAATGGCTCATAATAATATTTAAATTAAAATGAATCAAATCATTTATGTCTCAATAAATAATATTTTAATTCAGCCAAAATAACATGAATCTAATTGGGAATACCTAAATAGAAAAATACTAAAAGAAACAAAACAATATTAATATTAATCAAACGACATGACTATTATTACA
This sequence comes from Anania hortulata, assembly GCA_963576865.1. NCBI lineage: Eukaryota > Metazoa > Arthropoda > Insecta > Lepidoptera > Crambidae > Anania > Anania hortulata. Next base: position 10,755,097 of record OY756400.1, read on the forward strand.
TACCCGCATACTACAGCAGCCGCAGATACAATCCAAATATTTTTAAATATTGTATTTGGTATAGTTATGATTTACTTTATCCTAATAAGACCCTATTTTTTGCTACATAGCATAGGCTAATTAATACTTTGGGCTTAATATATTGGATAGCCCAACAGTGAGTCAGAAAGGGATAGTTCACCAGTCGAGTATATGGACTGGTGTTTCTCATAAAGCTGTGTTCAAACGAGCTACGGTGATGAATAGCTTGTTTTGAAACGACTCGTTTATTAGTTCCGCCCTTTGTAATTCTTTATTTTAATATTTTAACGTTTTGCTGAACTGCTGATAGACAGTGTTTAATGCCTTTTATTCGTGCGCCAAAATGGTTTATTGTATCGGAAACAACTTTCACTATCAACAGATTTATTTCGTGAATTCTTCGAATAACTTAGCATTACACAGTTTCTTTGTTCATTCATAGGTAAGTACTTTACAAGGTTTATTTTAACAAAGCGAAATCTTGAAGCCAGCCTTAGGGTTTAAGACCAGGGTGAAGTTCATCAAAATGGACTTCATTTGGTCCTAAATCTAACTAAACCGTCCAAAGAAACAGTCTCAAAATCGGTATATGGGTTCACATCTGTGTTCATTTGAAACTGTAACCTCAAACTTACAGCTTTAGAAAATGTTGAAATAGATAATTGTTTCAGACGGTTATGGCGGGTCGATATCTTTAAAACTTTATTTAGGTTTTTGTGTATTGTAAAAACGATGGCGTAAATTATAGCAAAAAGTATGACAACGGCAAAAGGTAACTTTTACGTAATTAAAATGTTGCGGGCTTTAAGTTATCCGACAGTTGTAAGGGACACTTTCCATTCACCCTTACCCGTTACAATATGCAGTATTTGCTTCTTAGATATTTGACAACTAACAACTACCTACATCTCCTTACCATCATCTCTCAAGTATTTTTTCTTCTTCAAGTACATATTTTAGGTTTACTCGGTTACTCTTATAAAGCCCAGCAGTTTTCCATTTTAACATTGAATACTACTGTCGTGATTGTCACATTTTATAAAGCAACACTTAAGCTGGCAGAGGGGAGGAAGAGACTTGACTCTATCAAAAATTGCACTTTAAAGCTAAATATTAAGAAAAATTAAACTAAATTGCAAAATGGGTTTTACATACCTACAATATTTTTAAAAGACTTATCTAATCACACCCAAGATGACAAGAAAAAACATTTAAAAAAATATTTTTTTTTAATTGTCGATGCCATATTACAGCTTTCTAGTAGTAAAAGTCACCGAGCTAAACCACGGACAGACAGACAGACATGGCGAAATTAAATACTAAATTATGTTTTTAGGGTTCCGTGATCAAAACGGAAACACAATATCGATCATAAATATTTCATAATGACATTCGATGTTTAGTTTCACCTAGGCCATCAGTAGATATTGCCCGTCGGTGTCTAATTATAGGAACTGTTATTGAAAAGTTATTATTTCTATTAATGGAATCGTCTGTAATAGCATTAATAAAAAGTTTTGATTATTTCCAATGTTCAACCGTAAACAAAAGAAACATAATAACTACAAAAACTAATGTTTCGTCTGAAAAGTTATATTAGTTTTAGGGTGACCTTACGTTTTCTGCAATGTCAATACATTAAGTTTTAGCTAACGCAAGCACGTGACTAATTATCGAGCTTCAGTTGAGATAAATAAATGCACAAGGTAAATAAAGTAGGTAGGTAACTAAATAAGAAAATGTAAGTCTTTATTTGGGCATCTGATTTCTTGGAAATTATCTGCCAAAACAATAATATAGGGTTACTTACACTTCACCGCCTTCCATCTACACTTCTTTATTTATTCTCTCATTAGTTACACTTCAAGCAATAGCTGATAGATAGCTAATAGCTATAATACTAAGTTGTAAAAGAAGACAAATTAAGAACAGCGAGGTGCTGTATGTCGAGGAATCCTTACCGCAATCTAATGTACAGGCAGCGCCATCTCTTGATGTTTCAGGGAATTATTAGTTAAACCTATGAAAATAACTTATTTAGTATGGAGTTTGAACTAATATCTAAATTTTTTAAGCTGTCTTCTTCGTTACGTACGAACTCGCTCTCTCATTCGTAATGTGAAGTAAAATTTTTGTCTTAGACTCTTGGGACTAGGACATACAAAACCTAAAAACAAACTTTCTTAAATTTATTCAAATAGCTACTTTGATTTCAACAAGGCTGGTAGTTTTGTAGCGTTTGAAAAACGCTGGGTAAATAATTTGTGTAGGATGTCCGTTACATTACATATTACATATACCTAATTTAACGGACAGTGGTGATAACTATTCTCAGTATTTATAGAATTGTGATTGTTTGTGGTTGTGACTCATCAATAGAAAAGTGACAATGTTGAATAACCTTGCATCTCAGTGACCTTTCATAGGTTACAACATCGTATAGCGATAGATAAATCGGCTGGCTGATTCGTAAATAAGGTATTTTGTTATCTGTTTGTAAGTTACGTACGTTCTTACAAATAACATGATAAATGCACACTTTTAGGGTTCAGTAAACTTGCACTGTCTGTCTGCCGGTCCGTTCGTCCTATTTCGAAGGATTGAAGCTTTTGGACCGTAGTTGGTAGTTAGTTGAAATAATAACTCGTCGTCCTACGCTGCGCTTGCTGGTACGTGGCCTCCATAAATTAAATATATTATATGTATTATAATATTATGTTTAATTATAAAATCGTATAAACGGTACCGTATCGTAACGGTATCGTACCACAGTCTATCTAAAAAACGTCAAACTCAAATTAATTAAATTGTAAAAACCGGGTTCACCCTAAGGAAGATTTTGTATGGAACTCTCCGTGCGTGAGTCCGACCCGTGCTTTGCCGCTTTTTTGTAAAACGTTTGTAGTAATTACCTGTTTTGTGACTGCACGATTTTGTTTAGTTAAATAAAGTTGTTGTTTGTTAGTAGGTAATAACTAAGTATTACCATAGAGAAGAGAGTCCCGTGTGGGGACGGCCGTAAAGAATACACTTCCCCACCGCCAACAGGAGGCGTGTCGTAAGAGGAGACTAATTCCTGTAGCACGAGACGGGCAGCAGCGTCTGCGTGCGAAATCTTATAAAAACTGCGCTCGCCAACCCGCCTGCCAAGCGTGGCGAGTATTGGCAATCCCCCCAGATGTTGGGTCATTGGGGGAGGCCTGTGTTCGGCAGTGGACTTTCTATGGCTGAAATGATGATGATGATGATGACCATAGAGAAAGGAAATAATATATTTTACCTTTGTCTATTATGGTATTATGTAAATTCTGCTATAAGTACCTCACGCGACTTGGATTCGTATCTAGTTACATGTATAAGATTTTATACCTATAGTTTATACCAGCGTATCTGTTTTTATACATATTAAAACCTCAAAGGAACATTGAATGTCTATATTTAGTTTAAAAGTTTATGTATTTACAAATGGCATAGCGACGCGCTGAATCATTATAAATACTACGCTCTGACAGCGTTTACGTAACGATAATATGTACATACATATATTATATATGTTATACATGTTACCGTATGTTACATTATGTTATGTGTAAATAGTTACGCATGTGCAATATTGCTTGTTTACCTTTTAGGAAAAGTTAATGATTGCAACTTTCTTTAAAAACTCAAACTTACTTACCTCCTACACATAAAACAATCCGTTTTGGTAATGTTTATGTAGTTTTATATTACCTAGCTCGTGATCACACTCAATTAGAAAATGTTTAACGGAATAAGATCATACAAAGATATTAAAGAGCGATACGATCTTTCATAAGATAAAAACAATAATTAATTCTACCTTAAGTAACTAGTAGAAGTGTCAAAACTTTCGAAATAATTTCATGGAAAACGTTGCACAACACGAAAACCGTCGCCAGCCCTGCTCTATTTATTTTATGTTGATTTTGGAAGGAAACTCGCTTATTTGTCATCTGTTTCACAAGCGAATTTATTCCCGGCAGCGAGCGCTGACGTATTGAGATGTCCATTAAATTACGCTTGTAGCGTAAATACAAATGTTTTTAGCGTACCTACGGGAGATCATGATGGTCAATCTTGGTGTTAAGTTGTTCATACCTGTATCATAGAAATTGATGAAACATACTTTATCATATTACTTTCAACACATTAAAAAATATATAATATAAAGTTGAAATAAAACGTGCGCTAACATACACATGAATCTTTGAAGGAGTCGGTCGATCATGCTTGATAATAGTAAGTATCAACTATATCTCGTAACAAAAATGGCCTATTAACCCTTCGAACTACAATTTGCAGATAATTACTATACGTACATTGTCAACAAAATTATTTTGTAATATTTTATCATAATTGTCAAACCAACATATTTCGGCCGCTCTCCCTAGGCTTGCAGTTTGCACTGACATGTATTGAAATGGCAAATACATTACGCTTGGAGCGTAAACAGTGCATTTGCATCAAGTTCGCCAATCACAACAACAGTTTCGAGTGCCTTATCGTTCAGTGCCTAGCAGCAATGGATCATTACGAATCCGGTTCTGTGTGTATGCACGTAGTACTTACTTATACTACTTTGATTTATCTGTTGGACAGACAGGAATCTGGTCTACGCTTCCTGATCAACAGCATTCGAAATTTTATATTACTTGAAAATTACGGCTAGATATTTAGCTAAGTCCAGTTACTAACTTGGTAACTACGAACTTAACTTAGTAACTAGGTAACTTTGTGCTTAATCATTGGGCAGATAAAACATATAATCTTTAAATTCTTTAGTCAGAAATTATTATTTAAATAATTTATGAGTGTATCTATAGCCCTTTTCCACATGGCAACGCGTACAGAAGACCTAATAAATCAATACAAAGCATTCTTTAATTAAGTGAAATATCTTGTCAACCAAAATAACAATCTCATACATCGGCAATTCGGCACTAAGTGCTCACACAAACAGATTTATTTATGCCGGCGCTTGATCGCCGCAGTCGCGCTGACATATTGAGATATTCATTTAACTACGCCCGCCGCGATTTCATACTACATGTGAGAGTATGTATACGTCTATGCACACACTAGCTTACAACTGCTAACGACGGATCCTTTCGTATCTATTGATATAATAAATTGATATATTAATGTATCAAAGGGATAGAAATGCTTTTTGGGCACAATACTTAAATTACCAACCACAGACCATTTAAGAAAGCAAGTAAGCAAATCTTATATTATGTAGTATCTACAGGGACCATCGATCCACAACAAAAAACTGTGCTTACTTAGTTTAAAAAATACAGTTCCATAGAATATTGTTAAATGTATTTTAGTTTGTGGTAAAAAATAAACGTTTGTTTTTTTAAATTGCGAAAAAAGGCTCATTAAAGACTAGGTACTTTGACAGGTCATTGCTGAGATAGTTCTCAATTTAATAGTTTATCGCTTTTCATTTACTGAGGAAAGAAGAGAAAGTTTAATTAGATAAGTTTAGAGAGTGATAAAAAACAAGTACTTACAACTAAATCGCCACCATTCTAAATAAGACCTCTTTACAAATAATATCCTAATAGTACGCAAATCAGACAGCGCTTTAACTAAGTATTCAACTAATAAAGTAGGTTTACTTACAAAGATCTTATTTGTGAAAGTTATTCAACCTGCTGCAAAAAAGGGAAAAAAAGCAAGAAATCACAAGCCAATTGTAGTGACGAAGTAAAACAGTGTTTAGCTTCGCTTGATTGATGCATACGGAAACTGCGCTAGAGCGAAAAGAGCACGGTCAACAATTTAAATGATTGCCAATTGACTATTTTGTAGAAAATAAAAACAATTGGACTGATTAAAATTAAAAAATAACACCACAAAATTGTACACGGAAAAAAAGTAGTTAAAACATTCAATTAAATCTTTTGTAGTTTTTATTATACCATTTACTTAGTTCAAAAAGTCATAGAACAAAAGCTGTTTAGTTTTTTTTATACCTATTTGCGGTTGCGGTTGATCGAATATGTTTGTAAAGACAAATTGTGACATTCCAAACTCAAATTTTGATGCAAATTTTTAAAAGTGGAGCAAAAGTTGATCGAAACGTAGTGTAGAATACGTGAGGAGAATGTAATGTGAACTTCACAGGACAACCTGTATATTTTTTTTTTTTTAAACTCTTACGTAACGTAACTGATAAAACGAATATTATTTGCTATTGCTATTTGAGTCTTTATTGTATGTGCAGTAAAAAGTTAAAGCAATTTAATATCTAAACAGGCTGTAAACGCTACAACAAAAATTGTTCCAGACCCTGGTCGTTAAATCTCTACCCAGCATGTATTCCATCACTGGAGACGTACATGCCGCTAGGCAAAATTGAGGTGTCGGAAATGGCGATTTATCCTAATAAAGTGTGATGAAACTATGAAGTAACACAAGACAAATAAAAAAGTAAAATATCGCCTAATAAGTATCAAATTTTCGAACAAAGTTGACCTGTTTTTTTAAAAATACGATTCAAGCAGTAATGCTCAATCTAGACAATATAACATCATTGGGAAGATGTTAATTAATATCAATGTAAATATAGTCAATAAAACAACGTGTATTTTTTCACAACTATTTTTACCTAAAATTTCGTGGTCTGTAAGTTTATTGAGAATCAGAAAATGTGTCCGCTATTCTCATAATTATAGCAAGACTACAAACGACGGGATTCTTGACACTGAAGACTATTAAGGCCGCTCTCGCTGTCGAGATCGACAATAATTGCTTGTGGTTCTCTAATCGATTCAACAAATTAAATGTCCCGTCACAAAATTATTCTAACGTAAATTTTGCTCTATCTGATATTTTACTTAAAACCAGGAATTGTGTTTATCTTGAAGTTATAAAGAACAAAGAAGTGAAATTCGTTACCATCGGATAATATACAAAAAACAATGTAAAAAGCCAGACTTTATCATTTAATTCTTGCTAAAATGCGTGATATCTTTCAATTAGTATCTATCACATTAGAACCATACTAAAAATTTGGTTATATTAAAAGCACATTTTAAAATATGTCGAATTTCTTAGTTTATTGCAAGAGCTGTCTGTCCCAAAGCACGCCACCAAGTCACTTTGGTTATTCTTCAGTCACTGCCTACAGCCACTGACATTAACACTATGAGGCTAAAATTATAGCCTTTAATATAAGTTAGTATTTTTACAGGCTTCATTGTGGGTAATTAAATATGCATACTAATAAAACTTACTAGTAGAGCTTTTATTTATTGCGTAATTATTTGTTATATTACTCAATTTAAAAGTTCGTTAAACTTTTTCAATATTTAACGGCCTTAATTATTCAACGCTTGTTAATGTTCGTTATGCTTAGTTGGCGTCGTTTTGTTTTTAGTTAAATTAAATAATACCAAAGTATAGCCGTAGAACTCGTAAACACTGATCGTATCGTACACTACTGGCTATCGGATCTCCTTGCTTACGCTTGTCGGAGTCTGTTAAGGGGAAAATATTAATTACAGCATGCGAACACAGTCATGGTTTTGTACCGATTCTCTTTTTGTGGTTGTTTGAAGCTATCTTTGATGTCTTTTACGAGTTAATTAACGTTTAACAAATGAAAAAAATCGTCTGGATAAATATCTTTTTCATTTTCGACAATATTTACAACTTTTAGTAAAGTACGTATATTAGGTAGGTAATCTATAACAGAATTTAATTAACAACTGTTTCTAGTCTTATAATCCTGTATCTAAAGTCTAAACCAATAAATAATTTTATTAAGGTTTCAATAACAGGTAAATCAATGAATTTTTGCTAAAACACAAGTTTTTATTTTTTTAAATAAATTGTAGGGTAACGTTACTGCAACTATTTTTGTGTGGAAATGGGGCAACAAATGTACCGTTTTTAAGAAGATTATCTAAGTCTAAAATTTATAAGAAAATTGTTGCGTAACTCCAGAATCACTTTCGCTAATGAATTGTGATAACCATACTGTAATGGATTAGGTATTTGTTGAGCTAAAGACAATTACTTAGCGAAGAAATAAGTGAGTTTTAAAAAAATACCTGTGACAATCAAAGCAAGTGAGTTTTTTTTAAGTGAATTGTAAGTAATGTGCAAAATGTAACCCAATTATTCCACTTCTTTCAATACCATCTTCCTGCTTTAGTATCACGCGATTCATGACGAAGTATTATTCTGTAATACGAGGCTCAGTATTTCTAGTTTCAATGAGCCGTAATGTAAATCTCCTTGCTTGTCTCAATAGTGTCTTGATTGCAAATAATATGAAAAACATCCTCCACCTCTTATGTTTACACAGTAATGATACCGCTACTCTAATAAAGGAGATGCTTTAGCCTACATAAGTTTTCACAGTAACAGCCCTCTTCATTTTAATGGAGCTTATTGAAATATTATTAATGATACTTGATGAACGTAATCTGCTTGCTGTATTAAGTTTTCGTTGTAAACAAGCAACGTAACAAATACAAACATTTTATTATTATTATTAACCTATACGTAGGTCATGCGTAACTTAAAAAAACAACATGTTATAACCAAAATATTATGTTTATTGCTTTTCAAAATACTCTCCTTTACATTTTAAACATTTTTTCATGCGATCGAAACTCTGAAGGCATGTTTTCTACATGCGATTGAACGCTATCACTGCCTCTTCGGAGTTAGTAAAAGTAAGACCTCTCAACAAATCTTTGATTTTGGTGAAAATACAGAAATTCAATTCAATTCAATTCAATATATTTATTGCATTCTATAATGTTACACAGGTGTTATAATTAGATACATAAAATAGATCATTATAGACCCTGTAGGGCACAACAATAAGATAGGTATTGTGGGCAGAGAGGATGACGCCATGCATAATTAGATCAATTTGTTTATTTTAAGAAGTTGTAAAGAATTAAAATAATTAAGAAATCATATGATAATTATTGAATAATTTATTGAATAACATAATCCAATAAATAGTATTTTTAGGCATTTAAATATTTATTTATCTTTGGATTTCATTTATTGTTTTAGATTGTTGTCATTTAAGTATTCGTTTATTGTGTAATAACATTTTTTTATTAACATAAATTTTAATTGTTTTATAAATTTTAAATCATTTACTTCATTTTTCATAGACTCCGGCAATCTGTTGTAAATTCGTATGGACATAACGTATGGGCTGGAAGAATGAATCTTTAGACGGACAGTAGGTAGAATCAATTTATTTTTATATCTTTGCGAGTAATGTAGATTAGCGCGGTTTTGATATAAGTTTGGGTGTTTCCTAACAAAAATCATCATCAATCATCAATCATCACAAAAATCACAGGGTGCTAGATCGGGGCTATGCGCAGGATGGGTGACGAGTTGTTCTTTTTCGGAAGCTAAAAATGACTTTGTTTTGTTGGCCGTGTGTGAAGAAGCGTTGTCATGATGTAGGAGAACGCGGCTTTTGGGTCGTCTTTTGCGAACTTTTTCTAAAACCCTGGGTAAACAAATGGTAGAATACCACTCGGCATTAACACTGTTTTGATCTTCAAGTGGAATTGTACAGATGGGACTCGTAGCTGAGAAAAAAAACGCGATAATTTTTTTACCAACGTTTCTCGCCTGCCTCACTTTTGTTGGCCTGTTCTCAGTTACAAACACCCATTCACAAAATTGCTGTTTTTTTTTCGGGTTCAAAACAATAAATCCACGTTTCGTCTCCTGTGACAATGTCATAAACAGCATTAGAATGTCCGTGGTCGTACTTCAGTAGCATCTGTGAGCACCATTCCACGCGAGCCCGCTTCTGCTCCGCTGTCAGTTCATGAAGGATCCAACAACAGCAAAGTTTCCGAACTTTCAATTCTTCGTGTAAATTTTTCTGAATTTGGCTCATACCAATCCCCAATTCTCCTCGAATTGTCTCATAGGTAATCCGCGGGTTTTCTTCAATTAGCCGCTTACAAGTAGCCACATTATTTTCGTTGACGGCAGTTAAGGCCGATTCACGAAATTCGTCATGTAAAGAAAATCGACCTCTCTCAAATTCAGCAAACCATCGCCTCACGGTGCTCAAACAAGGTGCTTCTCTCCCAAAAGCATTTTGAAGACGAGCGGCACAGTCTTGCGGAGAGAGAGAACTTTTAAAATCATAAAAAATCATCGCTCTAAAATCTTTTCGACTTAATTCCATTTTCGTTGCGTACGTAGAACTTTGATGTGTGATAAAAAACAATTGACAAATCATTTCCCGCCAATTGTTTTTTTTATTACTAAGAAGGTTGCAACGTTTGAAAAAATATAATATTCGAAATTCAAATAGTTTCGATTGGCTAGAAGTGCAAAACTTTTAGTGTGCCCCATGTATCATCCCAGTGCTGGTTTTCCCTCAACTTATCTACAAGCGATAGTCTTGTGGTAAATCAGCTGAAGGAGCTGTATTAAAGGGCTTTTGGATCTTAAAGTCGACAAACGATGAATAAGATGCAAAAGCCATCGAATATAAAAAATACTTAAACTCAGATTTTTTATTTAACATTTAAAATCTTCACAGTATCTTGGAGTTTTTAAATTAAGTTTAATACAAAAACAAAAGTAGGATTGCACGATGTATTATGCTTTCCCATTTCTATATATATTAGGCTCAAAATATCCTTAAATAATGGGATGTGATATGGGCCCAAATCGTTACTCCATCGATGGGACCTACAGACGGCTATCGCCGAAGAGGTAGATCCAAGAAAAGATGGTGTGTCGATTTCGTTTACCTGACGAGGGATTGGGAGTCAGAGAAGAGTCTCGGGGAGACCTTTGTACAGCAGTGGGATTGAGCAGGTTGAAAAAATATTCCTGGCAAAGTAGTGGCAACATTAAAAAAAAAAAAAAAACAAAACAAAAACCCAGTTCTTATGAATTGACAGTTTTTTATTTACATTTTATGATTTCGAATTAAAGATATCCCCGGTTTATTTTTTATTGAAATTACCTATATTCGCATTTATGCTAAACTTATTTTTTTGCGCAACTCAGAGCTTTGAATCGTAATACTCGTAGCTCTAACAAATACCTACATGTACAAAATTATTATTTCGTTTTCATTTGTATGCGAAACCTTGACGTCAATCCGAGCATCACAATAAAATCATGTTGTATTAACTTGTATAGCATTTTGGTGTTTGTGTTTAAAGTATTCTATTTATTAAATAATAAAACTAATTTATTTATTACCCGTGGCCTCCTTGAGAGACACATCAAATAAAGTTTTTCTTTTGTATTAACCGTGAAAATTAAAAACACAACGTATTTTGCACTTTTTTTAAACAAAATGTTATCCCTAGTAATTTAGATAGTAATTTTTTTGGTAAATTTAAAGGCCAGGATTCAGAATACGAACCTAGACTTGTCTCGAGTGCGCGCTCGAGAACGTACGTAAACCGGTGATAAATTAAAACGAGTATGAGAGGGTTTCTAAATCTTCGGATGGGTTGTAAATTGCGCCATAAATGTGGCTAAAATAATTGTGTTTCTGCCATAATTTGTGTTTACGGGCTTATTTTATAACTAGTCTAGTGGTATTAGTACGAGGAGGTTTGCCATTTACTGTTTTAGTTTGAAACATTGTATTTTACAGTTTCGTTTTTAAATTAAATATTAAGAATACCTCAATTGTCTACCTATCTAGCCCCTAAGCAAAGCTTTTTGTTTGGTTCCCGCGGAGTTTGAACCTGCAACTGTCTGGCTTTTGTAGTCCGGGGCGCGAACAACTATATTATAACTATTAATCTTTACTTGGATAGTTAGTTTATTTTGTCTTCATAAATATAACAAGCCGCTCTTGTCTGAGAAAGTCGTTCAACTTGGGTGGGTTGAGTAGGCTATTATGCTATCAGTAGCATTGTAACTATTGTAAGGCTCAATCATACAGCTCCACTGTGTCAATAAATAAAAAAAATAATTATTAAGAGTGTCAGAAAATCCTGATGCTCGTGACAAGCAAAACCTTTGTTTATTTTATGGTTGATAGTGTTTTAAATCGGCAATAATCGAACTTTTTAAACCATTAAGGCACACTCATGGAAACATCACATAAAATGTCTGAAGTGTGCTCGCTTGCTTGAACTTGGCGACGTACCGGTGATAAATTCACCGAGCAGAGTGCTGCGAGCGAGGTTAGTGATTCCGGCAAATGGCTCCGAAGTGACTAATGCCGCCAACATTCCTGCGCCACTGTTTTGAGCCGATTGTCTGTTCGCTTTCCGTATCGTTTCGTCATTGATTCATTCATTTTGAATAAGGGCATGGATAACTAGGATAACAGTGGCTCGGTAAGAGTTAATGCTCAGCATTGTGTCAAACAAATAGGTGGGTAGATCACTTTGCGGCGCAGATACCGTCTCAATATCAGTCGGTCAGTCACTAACAGCGAAATGTGCCATATACCATACAGTTGTTATTCGAAGTTTCGAAGGTATTAATTGTCTGCTGTTTTGATTTAAAAATAGAACTTAAACATGGTGAATATGAACAGGTTACTACGAGTAGGACAAGTATTCTATAGTGTGTGTTTCGGGAATATACCACTCGTTTAGATTTTTAAATAAATGTAGTATAGTAGGTAGTAACTAAGTAAGTCGGTGAACTGACTTTATAACGTGATTTTATACAATCCCTCTATAATAGAATTTAAAAAAAATTTAATACGGAAAAGTTTGTGTGAGACATAGGAAATGTCGAAAAGATTGGACTTTGAGTTGTCACGCACTGGTTGCCTATACTGACCCACACGTCGTCCGAGAGGTAGATCTCAAAAACGATGGCGTGATAACTTGGGAAATTTTTTCTCAATGATTGGCAAGCCCTAAGTTTGGGGGAGGCCTTTGCACAGCAGTGGGACAGACAAGTCTATTTAAAAAAAGGATTCCAGAACGTGTCTGTAATCAATTGTCGACGCAGAATTGTTTAGATAATTTATTAAAAACATCGATAAAATAAAATATTACCTCAAATACACAAAACAATTTACAAATTTCGATTAGGTACTCATATTGTTGCGCAAACTAATGGTTATATTTAGGGCTATTAATTGAGCAACGATTGTTCATTTGGGAGGCCCTTAACTCATTCCGATCGCGTAATCCTCCGGGGAGCCCGTAATGAGTGTTTTATTAGGACCTCTTCGCTAACGATGCGATTGAAACTTAAGTCAGTATTTATTGTAATTATGCGAAAATAAAAATAAGTATTTTTAACTCGAATACTGCACACATTCCAATATCATATCTTAGGAAGAGTGACAAATGAACTTTTAAAATTAAACCTTAAATTGGCTTTATTAAAAGTCACAAATATTTAATAGCACAACTAAATTTAAATGTTCTACCTGATAGACTATTGGCTACTGGGCAGGATGCCGACTGTTACAAACTAATTTCATTACATAACTCTTTATTTACGTACAGGTACTTCCTTTGATCCTTTTTACATGCATACTAAAACTGAATCACTATTAAAGATTTAATTAAAATCTAAACTTACGCCCAATGCACTTTCCATGATAATCAGATAATCAATACTCGATAATTTGCTTTAATATTTAAGTTGTTTAAAACTGCACTATCGCGCTCTAAAATGGAAACGACTGATAGTCTAATTATACTTCAGTTGCGCACATGTTCACCTATTTGCCATAAATAATATTAAGTCTCGAGCTAGTCGTTAAGTTTTAATTTTATGATTTGTAGTTGATTTAGTTTGAAAAATCTAAATAATCTATCTTATTAATACTGTCATAGCATACTTTTATATCTTCTAGAGCATAACCATAAACTCTATAAAGTACCAAAAAGACTGTCCGCTTTCTATCAAATCGTACATACTTTCAAATAATTTGAAAATCATATGTTATATTATTTAAAAATCATAAGTGCCGTGTGGGGACGGCCATAAAGAATACATTTCTCCACCGCCAACAGGAGGCGTGTCGTAAGAGGCGACTAATTCCTGTAGCACGAGATAAGATAGATAGATAGATAAGATAAGATATTTATTTGTATAAACATGGTACATTTTTGGTTCTTATTTTTAGGTATCGTTCATACATGTTTAATCGATTTATCGATATACAAATGTTATGATATCGTCATGCATAACTAGTTGACTAAAAAGTTAATAAAAAAATTAAACACTTAATATGCGATTGAAGTAAGTACATTTAGAATAATTTCAATTCAATTCCAAGCCTATTTTACAATAGGCAGCAGGCAGAAATCTTATAAAAAACTGCGCTCGCCAACCCGCCTGCCAAGCGTGGCGAGTATTGGCAAACCCCCCCAATGAAAGTCATAAGGGGGGGGGCTATGTTCAGCAGTGGACGTCCTATAGCTAAAATGATGATGATGAAGTTGTTAAAAATTATTTGATGTTACGATCCCCTAACAAGAATATATGCCTGTACGAGCTTGTTTTTTTACTTTTACGAAATAACGGACGTGTAAAACTGGCGAAAGCGTGAGTCGCGCATTCGCGGCGCGTTCACCAGATTAGAAAGCCCCCTAAAGTTTCATTACCAGCTAAAAACTAAGTAAATTTAAAGAATTTAGCTAGGTATAATACGAATTATGCCATCCATTTTCATCTTATATAACAGAACTACAATAATAATATAATCCTCAATTGCGATACTCTGAAACGTAGGTACATCTCTGCTTAGATACTTTCGGTGTGTGTTAGGTATACATACGAGTTACTCAGTGTCCATGGCCCTAAAGCAGTTTTAAAGATTATTCATAAACACCATGAGTGCACCTCAGCTACTCCATACAAAGTGGAAGCTAAGTCTCGGTCAACTAGGCACGCCAGGAACAACGAACAATAACTTATCCAGCCAGCTCTTGCAAGCACGTTTAATGAGATATTAACAAGAAAACTTATATGAAACTCGACACGTTTTATTCATAAGCTTAAGCTTTTTAAGACTCTGCCGGTCGTAAATAAAAATTGAACTATAATGGCTGCAGTTATGGGTTAAAAAATATATTATATTTAGTTTTACAATTTTCATCATCATCGTCATCATTTCAGCTATAGGATAGGACGTCCACTGCTGAAAATAGGCCACAGTGATTTCCAGATTGGACGGTTGGAAGTGGCCTGCATCCAGCGGCTTTCTGCAACCTTTACGAGGGCGTCTGTCCACCTAGTGAGTTGACTTGTCTCATCATCATCATCATCATTTCAGCCATAGGACGTCCACTGCTGAACATAGGCCTCCCCCATTGACTTCCAGATTGGCCGGTTGGAAGCGGCCTGCATCCAGCGTCTTCCTGCGACCTTTACCAGGTCGTCTGACCACCTAAAAATTGACTTGTTGACTTGTCTAAAATTACATATTAAATCATAAATATCATCAATGTCAACATCGAATATTTTTGTAACATTTACAAAAAGTTACTCGTTAGTTACTTATATGTGTCACAATTTGGTAATGTAAGTAGATAATGTAAGTGGAGTTTAAAAACTTAATCAACTTAATGATTTTTACAATGATAGTGCTGATCGAAATATTATCGATGTTGAGATCTATTACAAATTACAAATATGTAAGCTTTTAGTTACAATTAAAATGTCTTAAATAAGTAAAGTAAACTAAGCACATGTTTGTATCGAAAAATGGAAACTTATCGCACAAAGAAAACTAAATAATAATTAAAGTTTTGGCCCTGTTGTGCCACCTTAACTCAAAAATTGCAGAATTTATGATGTTTGATTACCGAAGTTTTGTCTTTCACCAAAGTTGTGTTGAGTTTATCTCAACGATATAAATCATTTGCGTAAGTAAATACGGTCCTCCCAGCGACTCCATTAAATAATGATAAGTGGCGTATTGTGTTTATCTCGAAGATAACTATAAGAATCTTGCCATTGTAAGACAAAATTAGCCGTTCAACGAACCTCGTAATAGAATGAACTGAGTATGAAGTCATGCCAAAATTGCGTTTTCATTATTCCTTTGTCTCTAACATTTTTCATTTTTGTGTAAGTAAACACTTTCAAATTGCTTAAGTTCACCCTCAGGGGCTTAACTATGAGCTGCGATAGATCTTTAAAAAGTATTACTTCAACTTTTTTTTTTCTAAATGGAGTTTGACGTAAGAACTACACTACTTTATTCTGTTTAGAGTTCATAGTTAGTTCCTTGATATAACATGTTGATACAACAAAAGGCATGGCAAATAGTCTCCTCTTCAAGACAAATAAATCAAATTGAACTGTATGTTTGTAACGTCACAGTAACAGCATTTTACTAAATGCATATGAAAATACATACGGCACATATAACAAAAATCGTTAGGACGGGAGTTAAAATACAAGTAACCGTTGAGACATTTTTAAAGAGGTTTCTTTTCGTTAAGTAGGGACAGCTATGGATGACTAATCCCTATGACAAGCCTAAGTACCTAATCACAAAGTTTCTTACGCAGTAAGTGAAATTAGGTAAATCCTTTCGAAAGTAACGAAAACTCGAAGCGCTAGTAGGGCCCAAAAAATAAGGAGACATGTTCTGGCCCCATATGAGCCTATAAAGTTAATTATTGACGTTCATAAGTGGCAATTTTCTGTCCTAAATTGATAAAATGATTTATGACTTTGACTTTGACTAAACAGAAAAATTAATGCATATGAATATGCTGAGGTAAAACCACTATTTATCGGAGTTTATTAAAATAAATTTAAAAGATTACATTTTAAAAGTATTTATCAAAATTTTATTAGTTTGCCCTAGACCTGCTTATAGGGCGAATCTAAATGGAGTGGCAAATGATGAAAGCAAAGTCACCAAATTCTGGTAGAGATTCGCTTGACAATACTATTGACTTGAAACAAGAAGTCAAATCTTGAGATATTTACTTGGTAACAAGTACCTACTTCAGGTCAGAAAGTCAATCATGTGCACCCTTAAATCACATCCTAACAAAAGCAAAACGTAGAAAGCACACGCAATAAACTTAACGATGCGCTCGTCAAACGCGGGCTCGACAAATTTGCACCAAACGACCCTATTGCTGCGACAAACAACTAACAGACTGGCATGGGATAGCTTTGAAACACTGTTTTTTGGCGTAGTCTAGCAAAGACAGAGCGGGAATCAAAATTGTATCACTAGAGCCGAATTTGTCAATCACGACGAATAAGGTCACATCCAAAAGTTTATTAGCGAATATAAAACGGGGAAAACTAAACACAAACTATTACTTAATTGATTTTACAGAATTTAATTATTAGTGAATGGTGCTACGAGTAAGATATACATTCACCGAGTGATTATAATCAAACATGAAATAAAGACGTAATGCTATCACATACAACGTGCATTTCATAATATAAAACACTAAGTTTCAACGGCAGTTTTTAAATCACCATTAACGATACAAAAATAATTTAAAATACTAGTAAAAAGTCAGATTCAGAAAATTTTGAAAGGAAGGGAGGATTTGATTAGACCCTGAGATAAGTGGAATTGTACTGTCAATAGTCCATTGAATCCGCGCCGGGGCTGCGACAAATGTATTTAAAAAGTCTCACTTTACTGGAACTGTAAGAAAATAATACTAGCATTCACAAGTGCCTATTGAAACGTAAGTGACAATAAATAACTTAAATGGAGCTCCAAGGAGAGGAAATAAGTTAAAATTAAATGCTCTGCAAACGTATAACCGCTGGCATTCTCAATTCTTTTTGGTCTACTCGTTTCAATTTCAATTTGTACTTTTAATAGCCCAGTCGGAACTTTTTTCTTAAAAGGTCATTCATTTTTGTATGTTTTATTACCCTTATTCAGTGACTTCGTAAGGGTAAGTTTAAGATTTAAACTACTAAATAGTTTTCAGTGATTTGATTTCTTTTATTCCTTTCTGATAAGATGTGAAGGTGCGTGTCGTTAAAAATTTATAATAAGTATTCAGAAAATTTGGCGTTTCATTTGCAGTCTATTATGCTATGTTACGGATTTTATGCCTAATTTTTGTCCTACTTTATCAGCTTTGGATTTTTGTTTTGTTTATGTTATATTTTCTTTTATTAGTACCGGCCAATCTGGAGATCACTGGGAGAGGCCTATGTTCAGCAGTGGACGTCCTATGGCTGAAATGGTGATGATGATGATGAATTATTTTGTGACAAGTTTTGATCCTTTTAAGTTTAGTTATCGCTAACAATCTTGAATGTATAAACTAAAGGTGTTTAATTTAAATGGTAAAATCAATTTTGTCGTATATTTTCTTTCAGAATATTTCTCAGAGGTTTTAGTAATAAACTTAAATTGTATTGCTAAGTTCTGGCAAGCAAGATAGCTAGTTGTTAGTGTTGTGACGTCAAGAGTTGTTATCACGCTAGCGAACACTGCTTTATGACGCTGAGCTAAGAGTAGATATTTTGAGTAAATTATACGTCGTTAAACGTTTTTGTTTTGACTTAGTTAGTCGTCAGTTTATCAGGTTTTAGTGGTAACAAAATCTTATTTAATATTACAAGTTGCGGACAAACAGAGATTTAACTAAAATAAAAGTTTCTCCCGCGCTATTAACATATGTTAAATGTATATACTATAGTATTATATTGCATTACAATCAAAGTACATTCTTTTCTTTTGATATTTTATTGATACCTAAGCATTTGTTAGTAATCAGCTGAAGGGACTTTCTACTGGATTTACTTTAGTGCATTTGCCCAATCCACCATCAAACATATAAAAGTACTGCAGTACCCTTTAGAGGATGATATTCCCTCCATCTTAACTAAGCACTTCTCAATTTCATCTTAATTAGCACAGCCACATATGTAGATTCATACAAGCGTCCACGTTTCCAAAATTATAAACCATGTGTGAATAGCCTTTTGCTAGCAAGCACGAACCAGCATAAGCCACATCTACACCCTTTGGGTTAGATTGTAAAGATGCAGAGCAAGCTATTCAAAAATAAAAAAGACACCTAGGATATTTTCAGGAAACGATTTAGGCTAGTTCTCACATGTGTGATAACGGCTATCCGTCACAAATCGAATTTTATGTGGGTGAGGCCCTGGTTTATTATTCTGTTGCACCGTAGCATTAAGTACCACAGAACAGATGGTGTCCTAGTAGTAGGGCATTTAATACATTTATACATGGTTTACATGATGGTAGTAACTGGCTTCATTGGACTTAAGGAGCCAGTTACTAGATCAAGCCAGTAAGTCAGTTTTCTATCTATTTTGAAATAGCGCGGACAGTAACTGACGTGTGTAGCTTATCAATGGGACTTACTTGCGACCGCCAAGTCGCCACTGGACTTAGTTAAAACTATATAAATCCACATGAGATCAGGTAAGACTGCTACAAACACTAGGTCGATGTAATGGCACTCTACTGACTACTGTCATCGTTTAAACGGGGCATTTAGTTACTTGCTCTACAATTAGTTGAGCACTTCATAGCTCCGTGACAGTACGGAGTAGACGGTGTACTTTGTATTCATGCAAGTTTGTCAACTTGGGAGGTCTCAGTGCGCCGGCCAAGTATCGCGGAACTATGTTAATTCTCTTCTTACCGGCCATAACTGATCAAACTTCTATTAGAGCCTGGACGGTATCGGCTTGTTCATTATACTTGCAACGAGTATTTTCACAAGTTATAATAGTAAAGTTTTACAAAATATCCGTCAAAATAACACTCTCTGTTTACAAGCATCTTGATGTCAGTCCTTTAATTACTTTTATCGCGATAATGCTTTAAGGTTTTATATCCAAAGGATCCCAACAGGATTTCGTTTCGAAGCCTATTATGTCGCCTGTCCGTCAGTTCTATCTTATTTTGCCTGATTTCTTTGTTATTATTGATTAATAAACAATCAAATATAAGGGGTGCCTAATTAATGTTCACGTTTGATGTTTTAACACATTTATAATTTACAACGATTACAGTTTAAGTAGTCATAAAAAGTATTTTTACTTTCTACTTTTTCTGTTATTCGAACAATTTCCATCGCGTGAGGCGAGAAATTAGAGTGTTCAATTGATTTGGCAGCTATTTTCTGGCTCTTATTACTAGAATACATAATATTAAGATATTTTGATAAACAATGTGGCTTTTGTGGGTATAAAGAAAACATACATTGACATTGGTTGATATAATACAGGTCTACCTTATAGATCTGGTTGACATTTACTACGTGTTAAAAACACAGAAACAAAATCAAAATCTCTAAAACTGTTTTTATAACATTAAAAATTAAACAAAAAAATGAGATTTCGACATTATTTTTATTTGGTAATAAATTTCAGCCCTAAAATCAGCCCAATAAATTAACGGTTTATTTTTATTTATAAATATTAAAACATGTTCTTAATTGTGTTAGTTTTAAGGCATAAAAACTTTAACTTTTACATTTCTGATAATTTTCTAACGTCTCACAATAAACTTTGAACAAAAAGAGGGCGTCATAGTGCTCATTTTATTACCACTGAATATAAAGTTGGAATGAACTTTGAATGATACTCAAATGTTTATATCCCCCAAATTTCATTCTGTTTCGTGTTTTGTTTGCTTTCAACAACTCATAAAAACGCGGAAACCTGGAAGCAATGAAAGACGTAGCGTAAATGTAGAGCGATAAACTTCTGGCTAGATCATAATCATATTTATACACTTTGTTTTAATTTTGAACGATGAAGTTTAAGAAGCCATGTCTGTTTTTTTTGTCTAATAAGTAGCATTAAACTCTGAGCAAGCAATCGTATCTGTTAACTTTCTTTCGTTATAATAATTTAATGGAAGAAAAGTTTGCACAACTTTATCAGACGTCTTCTTATGTTAGCTATAAGCGACTAAATAATATAATGTAAGAAATAAGAATGGGCTAGTTTCCTAAAAAAATGTAATCAGTCCGTCAGTTGGATTAACAGAAAATATTGGACACGTATTTTTTCTTTTCTTAATGAAACAAAAAATGATGAAGATATAGCCCGGTATAGTTTCGCGTATAACATCACGCCTTGCGACACTTTTTACCAAGGCGTGACGTCACGTACTCACTTTGATGCGCTTTATCTTTGTAATTTTTTGTTTGATTGACAAAAGGCAAAATATGGGTCCAATATTTTTTGATAATCTAACTGAATAATATTTTTTTGACCCAGGAAACTAGTCTATTTTTAGGGAACTTCAGTGTTTAAAAACGCGAGCCTATTTTATTTTTCCAAGGATTGAATAAATAATATTATTCCATTACTACTTTGATTTTTATGTTGTCAGTAGTGACGACAAGTAGGGAAACTAAATTACAAGATTGATGTTTTTATTAAATTGAAACTTTATTTTATTTTGAAATTTACAAAATATATCGTTTCTGGTGGTTTCTGGTGAAATGTCACATCAAAGTTAGGAATCAAACCGGAACAGACGTGAAAAATCAGCATCATGTATAGTATCATGCTAATTGGTATAACCAACAACCCAAAACCGCTAAAACCTAAAATCTAACCGCTCTAAAAATCTTATGTCTTATATAAAATAAAATAAACCTGAAATGGAACAGTCTGTGAAGTAGAGAGAATAAAACACCAAATAGATCGTAATCATATTATGTTTCCTCGGAATGGTTTTTTATGCTATTAAGACACACTTTAATAATAAACAAGAGAACACTGTTGTAACACGCTGCTAAAAGCTGATCAAACTGTATTGTAATACAATAATATTGTAACAATATAATAATAATATTGTACATTTTGACATACTTAATTAATTATTTGTTCATAAATACGAACACCATAAAAACTTTCAGACATACCTAGCATAAGATTAGGAAGTAGAATGTTCTAGGATATGAATACGATTTATAGTTGAAATAGTTTTAGATGCCTCCGATTGCTACTGAGTAATTTGTTTAAGACTCGAACGAAGTTCAGTATTTTCCAATACGCCGTTCATTCACCTGTAAAACCTGCGAACCTCAGAATTGAAAGTTATGAAGCGCTCTGTGCACCCCAACCAGAGACTTATAAAAGTGTAGATTGCGATAAAAATGCTATTGAGTTAGATCATAATCTTGTTTGTACACCCTAGGTCGTTTTAATGCTATCGTCGATAAACCGCAAATCGCTTTCATAGCAAATTCTATTAGCCAAAGCTATTTGCGAGATTGATAAGACCAGTACTACCTGTGAAATAATGTGCATTGCTTCTGTGGTTTATTTAGATCGTGGAATCGTTTTATTGGCTACAAATCTAGCGGTTTATCACGAAAAGCATGTCGAATGTCTGGAACAATTTTTAAAAGCATCTTTACGAACAACTTTTACAATAATATTTTTTACATAGGATTCGCTTTTTGTGTTGATTTCGATGATTATGATTATCGATGTCGAAAGAATTGTTATCAGAATTATTCAGTACAGTTGTGTACAATGCACCTTATTTGTAAAGCTTTTTATCTTCTTTTTTGCTTTTTGGTTTTTTATATGATTGTATTCGTTTGATGCATAAAGGTACTAATACATGTGCCCGCCATTTATGCTATATACGTTACTCTCATAAACTCCGTTTCCTTTAATCACAATCGTTCGTTCCGATCGACTGAAAAGCTCTAAATTCAATCCATTACAGTTTGAATTGCATCTTTCTTTATCAACTTTCATGAAAAATAGTATGTGTATCCATGGTTCAAAATGGTCTGGTTGCTAGTTTGGGTTACAGAGCTCTATAATGTTATAAAAAGACTTGCATGGACCTGGATATGCCAGGATCACTCACAACACATAATATGCACATTGTGGTTTGAGTTCACGTTCCACTCTTTAACGCGTATTGTATAAAATGTAACAAAATGTAAATCCAATACTGGCTGCCTGCTTTGTCACTAAGAAAATGTATTCTGTATAAGAGCTGTGGATTTTTAAAAAATTCAAATAAAATGAAATAAATCAAGTAGGCACGTGACAAAGCGCTAAACGAAAAAACAAGTTACATAATTCTTTAGAAGTACAATCGAAATCGCGGAGAATGTACATTTAATAAGGAATTATTTTTTTTAATTTATACTGCATAACATAACATTTTGATATTACCTACTTTATAAACCGTGAACAGTAACTCTTGTTACATAAATTACAATGAGCACCACCATCTCTTTAAACAGTTGTGGGATACCTATTCTATTATTTCAACCTTGTTTTGTTTTTTCTGTATTGTTTAGAGCTCATGGTTAGAATTCAAATCTCACAAACTTTTTAGCAAATATTTTAGTCTGTAGAAAGACTTGAAACACATTATCATTAATAGAAAGTATTTTAATATGCCGATTAGGCTTTACTACTCCATTACACGTTTTAATGCGATGCTTAAAATTAATTTGGGTAAGACTAGTGATATTATATCACTATGACCTGATTATGCATCCGCATTGCAGTTCTCAGGGGAACTTGATATTCTTTGTCTAGTGAAATTAACTTTTACTCGAGCTGAAATAGACTTGTATGCTGTAAAATTTTAGAGTTCCTGTCACGTTTATAAGACTGAATAAAGTGAAATTGAAATAATTTCTTGTAAAAAATTGGCTTTATATTTTTAATTACACGAGAACTTCCTAATTGTTTTTTTGAATGGCATTGAATTTTTTAAAAAGATTTAAGATGTTATTTTAGCATCGAGAATCCGTTAAAAAGCAATTCATTCTAATCTAAAGAAAATGTAACAATTATAAATTTTTAATTATTAATGTTTTTACTTTAAAAAATGATTTTTTTTTTGGTGCTTTGCTAAGTCCGGGGCTAGATAATTGGTGTGATTGCTGAAATTATTTATTTATTTAAATAGGAATCATAAAATTTTATAAATAAAAATAAGTAGGAAAACTATAGTTAGTCAGCAGTGACATTATAGTAAATATGACGTTACAAATCTGGCAGAGAGTAAGCACATGGTCAGCCGCCAGCAATCCAACCTGTCCGTCAACCAAATCGCCTATCATCAGTCCCGACCAAACATTCCGATTGACAAAAACAATAAAAACAGACTGGCAATCTCCATCCTGAACCGTTGGTAAATGACATAATTTTTTTCATTTTACTAGATATTATTAAATTTCGTGCAATATTTGGGCGCAAACGAGACGGAATAAAATATAATAGCAACAAATGCCAATGGTTAATTTGTAAAACAATTTGGTAAAACATTTACCTGAATATTTATTGGAAGAATTATACATGACCTGTTTACATTATGAAATCTATTTGTTCAATAGTTGCTTTGAAACTTTGAAATATTGAACACAGTTGGCCGTTGATGATTTATTGTTATTATAATTAAATTTAAAACGACACCTATGTATTTACACAAAAATACGAATTTTTCAGGAAACAATATTTAATAACTTCGAATAATCAACGTACAGTTCTATTTTTGAAAAAATCTCTAATAAGACTTCTCTCTTGGAACGAACGACTCGACAAACGTAGGTATTCTATAGGAACTCCAAGTTCAAAGTTTAAGCATGTATTTGTATTCATTCAGGAGTTACTAAATAATGTAATTTTCGTCCACCTGGTACACTGTTCTCCAAACTACTGCCACTAGAACTACATAATAAATAATAGTATGGTTGAACAACCATATTAGCGTCGGGACGAGGTGATTCCACCCGACCGTGCACTTCTAAAATAGCAATATTGGACTAGAAAAATTAAACAATAAAGTTTCAGAACAAACGACACAAAATAGAATTCAAAATGAATCCGAAATATCACGTCTGGAACGTAAATGAAATTTATTTAATTAGGACCGAGAGACTCAAATGAAGTCGATGTAGATATTAAATATACCTCAGTAAAATGTTTTATTTGCTTCAAAAAAAAACTATCTACAATATGTAACTAAAGGAATTGATGGTATAAGTTATTAAAAGCTGGTATTTAATTGGTACCCTAGCAATTATTGACTTGGGTTTATAAAATCAATTTAAATGTTCTTGCAAATTAAACTGATAGACTTGTTACAGCCAGTCACAAATTTTAAATGAGGGAAAATAAACCACAGGAATACACCAAGTCGTAATGAATGTAAATGACAGCACCTGTTCACCAGTATGACCAATGAATTAGTCATCATTCCATTCAGCTGTAATTACCACACGGAATGTAACAATCTCAAGCTTTAAACGTCTACTCGATAAATTTATATTTACCTGTTTCTGGCATAGACAAGATAATATATTATTTTAGGTAAATGATATCTGAAAGAACAAACAAGAATTATGACCTCGTGAAATATCGAGGCGATAATTTATTAAAGGTTTTGGATAGAAAGTAATAAATAGACAGCTGCCAACTTAGTAGGGGTAACGAATGAGGCAACCGGGAGCTTAGTAAAAAATTCACTTAATCTTCCAAAACAAAGTTTTGCGAATATTGTTACTGGCATTAGGTATACTATCAAAATAAACTTTGAAGTGTTAAGAATAAAAAGTGTTGATAATGTTGTTTTTATTTTCAAGTTTTTTAAAATACATTAAAACCTTATACCTTTACTTGTTTATATTTTTAGTGCATAAAGGCCGCTTCCAACCGGCCAATCTGTCAATGGGGGCCTATGTTAGCAGTGGACGTCCCATGGCTGAAATGATGATGATAATGATGATATTCATCAGAACCATTTATAAAAATTTGCTTCGTCATAATCTTATTACTCCCCTTATCGAGTTATCTAATCTTTTGCGTGCCGCAATATTTTTTTTAATGGATTTTCCGGTCTACAGTTAGTAAAATACTTATTATTGAGAAGTTCTTTTTACCATCTGTGGTCTTCTTTATCAGGTTTACTTCACCAAAGTTATACTTTTTAAATGCCCATGCTTTACTTATTGTTGATATTACCAAAATCGCTTTATGTATGTATATTTCCTCACTTTCTCATTGCTCTAAACTTATATTATGGTTTATGAATTTTAAAGTTCTGAGGTAACAAACATTAAAATAAAAAACATACATAAAATCGGTTAAAAACAACAGTAAAATAGTGTTTTAAAGTCAATTTGACAATCTAAAAGGCTCAGTAAATAAATATGACACCTTTACTTTAGACCCGGGACTTTATAAATAGCCGCACAGGAAATACGCTGATTAAAACATATCATATGTTATCTACCAAAAAGAGCATAACATACATTTAATCGGATCATATAAGTAGTAAAAATGTTTAAGATAACAACCAGCGCAACGTAAATGATAATAACATTACTCTTTTAATTCAACTCTCGTTTAAAATCAATGGGAGTACGTAACAATAATGAAATGCTTTCTTAAAAACTGAGCATGATATTGTAAGAACCATTTATCGCGTATCGTTTCCAAATAAAGAACAAAGGAAAAATTTCAAGAACAGACACGTTTTGGCATCGCTTCATGTAACTTTCAGTGTCAAGAATCTTAAGCATAGAATAAATACTACTTATAACTCCACTTTAATTTGATTTATATTGCAATACGAAAGGAGAAAATAAACTAGATAAAAGAATATACCTACTAAAATTTTGATATAGAAACGAAGCAAGTTTCGGTTAAAAGGAACAGACATCGTATGACTGAGAGGCTATGTAAGAAGTGTAGGCAGATAGGAGCCATTAATTCGTCGTTTAATAAGGCAAAGCCGAGGATGACAACAATAATAAACGCCAGCACATATACCGTGTAGGTATTAGTGCTGAATACAAACGGATTACCGTAACATGTGCCGGGATATTAAAAGCATTGCTCCGATTAATTAACTTTATTATACCTGTCAACAATATTGCGTAGAGCTAACAATATTGTAATTAGCGAGTAGGTAATCACTGGAACACTGGATTCGCTCCTGTCATATCACAATGGATTGGCTGAAATAGACACTGCAAATGATCAACAATCTGGAAATATGGACGCTTATTTATCTTTGTATAGTCCCGCTACGGTGATTTAATAAATCCTATTCCGTGCTTAAAAGTATCACAAATTTCAACGCTGGAAAATCCAAGATCTTCGTATTCTGAGAAATTTGTCGCTTACATTTAGATATTTATTGAAAGTTCTTTGATGGCAAATCAAGAGGAAAAATGTCTTAGGTTCTTTATAGATTAAGAACCCATTTAAAAAATCTTTCTAGTATGACCAAATTATTTTCTACGGAAGACAACTTGGCGTTTATATTTTAACAGCGATTTTATCTGGGGTAATAAACTAAATTTAATTCGTCTTTCTTTTTTATCCTTTATATTGCTTTAACTTGATCTAGCTTTAATTTAGTTTCAATGGAATGTCTCAATGTCTTTTAAAACTAAAATGATAAACCTCATTGAGGTGAAATATATTTTTCCTCGTTTAAAAATTCGCAAAAGAAGTATGAGAGAAAATCTTATGGAGGTTATGTTTTGGAAGCTGTAAATCGTTTTATTATAAATTTTCATAGTAAGCATTACTATTCATTCTTTCTTATGGGAATATCAATGTCTCTCTTTCTAGCATGTAGGTAAAGCGAGATGATATTACTTGGATGAAATACATTTGGAGTCATTATTGTTATCATCTGCATAATTTTGCGTTTCACTTTGCATAATGAGTTCAGACCCATGAATGACAATACACTGTCGTAATATTACTCAGACACCCTTATGCTGAATTGAACAAATCTAGTGTATATGTATTGCATTTCAAATGATAATCCTCCTCAACGGTGTACATAAAACAATTCATTTGCTACAGTTGTAAACAATGATTGTACATTTTAGCATGCAATATTATCTTTTTGATAAAAGCCATAGGTGCAATTTTATGAAACACTTACTTCATCCAGATGTTTCAAAGAAATCCAAGACAAAATCCAAAATATGTGGCAACAATCCACAAAATCACTTAAACTTATATTTCATTAGCTTGATTACATCCTGTCTACTTCATAACTTTAGGGATCCAACCTCAATGATATTCACAGCACTGAATCCAAGTAACAGAAACTTATTAACCGTAAAGGGTTCAATCCCATCTGTCTCCGTTTGGAACACTTGCCGAAACAATAGAATCGCGGCAAATCGCCCATCGGGCAGCCACGTGCGTCGCGACGCCCACCGAAGTCCCAACTGCGCCGACTGGATGCGCAGTCACTACAGGTACCCTCTTATTAATACAACCTCGACCCTCAAACAAAGGACCTCCAATCAATCTGCTAGCTCGCCTCAATTTCATCACCCGAACCTCTGGAAAGAAATCATCTACATACACTTTCACGAACACCAAACTACGCTCATGCCTCAACACTGGCATATGACGCGGCAAAAGAAGAAAAACGCGCAATATGCGCCCGACAAGGACGCAACTACACTGATTTGTGGAGCCAGAGAGGGACAGGTTCAAACATTTTGTAAGCTGATAACCAGAAGCAGCGAACAGAGCGAGGGGAACCATATTCTCGCGCGACTCCGCATGAATGTAATGAATTAAGATTCAATGGTATAAGCATGACTTTGTGCGTGCGTGTGAATCGTTTTGATATAAAGCTTCGTGCTTTGGGATTGTTATGTATTTTTTATGTTCTAATAGAATTTCTGAACAATGGAGTTTATTAGAAACCAATTAGAATCTTTTAGGTTAATTTAATGCAGCTTCTTTTACCATATTATTTTAATACTGGATGGATTTAAAATAAAACATTTGGACGGCACATTACACAATGAAGCGCTGAGGAAAACATTTCGTAAGAACAACTCAAGGTCCATCCGACCAACCTCGTTTATCGAGATAAGGAAACTAGAAAAATAGAAAACTCGCGGTTTAGCCGTCTCTCGTTATCCCTATCGATTCAAGGATACATCCTTACACCGAAATACGAGTGAGATATTAGGAGAAGGCTTAAACAAAGCGAGCGCGCCCGAGCCGCGCGCCTTTACAGGCGCATATTGGGCCACACAAGTATCCAAAACGAAAATTGACGAGTGATTTTTACCTATACATCCATGAAAATGCAATCCATCATTGGGTCCTCGTGTATCCACGGCCGCGGCACGCACACAAGCGCGCACCGCACACAATCACACCGCACCTCCTCACGCGAAGGGAAAATCTTCACACACGACACAGATAAACATGTCAACTGCTAGACATTGTTACCCTAAAGTCCTTTCACGTTTTTCACTACTAAATCACCATTATGCACAAATAATAACACAAACAGCATCAACGAACACAGAAACACACAATAATTTCGCAATATCACCCGCGTCCGATTCACGAACACGACGGTTTCGACAAAAATACGCGTAAGTATTGTAGTGTCGATTCGGCGACTGTTCTCCCCGCCCTGTTCCAGAGACGAATGGGGCCGCCATATTGAATCTCGCCGTGCCAGCGCACAGTGGCGCATCTACCGGTAGAGCTCGGAACCAACTAGCTCTACAATTTGTACCCGTACACTCTTATTAAGTTTCTGACTTAAAGTTTATGAGCCACCAAGAAAAGTGTATTTTAAAAAATCTGCTACACACCCAAAACATTGTTAACATGAAATATGGGTTCAAAACAATACAGCTTTTTATTAAACTAAGAAAAAAGTGTATTGTTGAGTGCGCATCTTTCCTCGAGCAGTGTCGAGTCTGCTTTGTTTGAACTAATGCAACTTGAGTCCGGTAGATAGCGCTGCTGTATGTTACATTATGTAAATAACTATGGTATTTATGGCTATGTACACTGTGTTAATACGTTCAATGCCACGCGCTTTGCCGAGCTTTATCTAATTAACACGCCCCAATTTATTACGGCTTTTAACAAAAATTGTGTTCAATGACTTTATTTGACCGAGAATATTTTATCAACGCACAAATTGACCACATTCGTCGCAGTTTCCTGCTTTTGTGCTTAACAAATTATTGAGTGAAATTAACTTCCGTTGACGTTCGTTTGGATAATTAATTTATGAACCTTTAGATATTGTACATTTCAATCAAGATTTCGCGCTTATAGAGTTGAGACAGATTACTTATTGAATCAATATATTTTGTACATACGAGCATTGCTTGATAATATCTTTGATTAAATTTTAATTGAATCAGTCAACCTAATAATAGAGGTTTTAAATTGTGCTGGTACTAATACTACCAAATTGGAAATAGGTCAGTAAAATTTTATTGTGAGAAGCAATTGGGTTGATACAAATACAATTTCATAATTAAGATTTTAACTCCAATCGTATTCATTGTAAAAATAGGACATCTCAAAAGCAGTTTGAAATTACAAATACAAAGTAAAAGCTTGTTAAACAATAGAAAACAAAAACAGTTTTTCACATAAATAAATAGGTATAGCTAAACAAACAACAAATTATTATGCCTCTACCTACTACTGTGCAAAACAAGAGATCACTAATAAATGTTACACGAGTTCCATCTAACCGCAGTGTTTAACGAAACAGTTGATTTGAACTTAGAACTGCAGATAAAAAATATACTTACGCAGTTGCATACTTACCCTAAATTTACCATCACATCAAATGGTTATTACCTAAATAATGTGACGGGTCCAAGCCACGGCAATCATACGCCTGTTACGGATTGTAACATTAAATCAACCCGCGTAAGTTAGTTGGATAACACTGATTGCGGTTGGCCTACATGCGCACTCGTTTTATGACCACTGTGTACCTACAAACTGATACCATTAGGATAAATCTACTCATCAGTATTCGTGGTTACCAAAAAAGAGCGTCAGATTTTTTCTTCAAAAATGTTGACATAGTGCTTTAAAAAGAATTAAACTTAAAATATGTAAAAATAAATCTACAAATTTGTCACGAGCTAATAAATTGTGAACTCAAGACGTAGTCAACTACTTTACGGCATAAATGTCAAAAATCTGATAATAACTAAGTATAGGAAATATCACATATCTATCATATCTTTGCTATTTGTATAATAGGTCCTGTGCTTATTTTTATCTGTTTTTCCAAGTTCCAATCTTGTTTAGATTACTAAGAACCCTGTTTTACTAT
This sequence comes from Anania hortulata, assembly GCA_963576865.1. NCBI lineage: Eukaryota > Metazoa > Arthropoda > Insecta > Lepidoptera > Crambidae > Anania > Anania hortulata. The sequence goes on from OY756400.1 coordinate 10,786,178, forward strand.
CATTTAAAACAGGTATTTCTCGTCTAAAAAAACATTAAAATAATGTCATACTGTAAAAATTTGCCTCGAGTTACTTTAATTATTATGTAATACTCCAACTAATAATTTATGCTAACTAGTTACTTGAAATCTAATAACGAAAAATTGCAAATTGGTGAAAAACATGAAAGTTTTACAACTCGCAACTCAAACAATAAAATTAATTGTATCAATAAACGCTTGTCACTCCGTCCATCACATTTCGTCGCGATGTGTTGCGTGAGATTAGAGAAAATAGGGAATAGAAAACACTTTCACAGAAATGTTGGCAACACGTTCACTTACAGTGTAGAGAACCATCTAAATGATTGTAGAGCCGTAAAACAAATTACATATACAGCCTCTGCAGATAAAAGCTGGAATGCGTGTAACATCAGATTATTGAAATTGTTTATTCGCAACACGAAGGAACACGAAAATGTTGTTTGCCAATTGTTTGTTTGGTTTGACAGGTTCAGCAGAAACAGCAAATTATTTTCGTTATTTTGGATTTTACTCTACATTCTATATATAATAAATAGATTTTTATAAAGAATAAATAGAGAATAAATAATAGATTTTATAATTCACTTGTGAATTTTTTGTATAATACAATACACGAATACATTTGTTTTTGTGTTTTTACTTTAATGATGTTAACTTGTAGGTAGATTTGAGATTTCATGACCCATTTTAGTAGGTTCTTAACGTTTCTTTGTGTGCTTAATTATTATTTTCTCATTTGTACGTAGTATTAAATCAAACAGTCAAATAAATACTATCATTGGAACTATAATAATGGTCTTTAAATAAATCCGTTTAAGTTTTAGCACGGTCTGGCGATTTCTCAAGCCCACACAACAGACGATATTTTCGAACTACTTTCACCGATTGCCTTTTGTTAGCCCCATAAATGTGTATATCGGCAATAAACGATACCAAATACTAATAGCTGTGTCATGCTTGGGTCAGGTAACTGTCCAGGCCATAAGGGTTTATGTTGAGAATGGAGGTGACCTACTACAGATCTGGAAATCTGATATTAAAACATGTTGGCTATGAATTTAATAATTTAGTAATTAGGAAAAACGTAATTAAGTGACAATAACCTATCTATAACCTAACCTATAGCTAAAATGATGATGATGATAATGAACATTATCTATTTAATATAAATGTACCAATAAATACATCATTTAAAATCGGGAATCTGGGAAAAAAATCTTAATTTTGTAACGTACAACTTTGTACTCTTTGAGATTAACAATAATTGTGAGATATAATATTATAGCATGCAATGTAGGAAGTTTGTTAGAGATAGTAATTTTATGATTTTTAGACAAAGGAAGATAATCCCTTTGCAAAGCGAAGCTTTATTTACAAGTGGATACTAAGTCGAATAATCTTGGACTAACTTTACGAATTTAGTATTATATTTACCTATACTTATATAGGTTCCGCTATGTTTTGTGCTCAATAAATATCTTTGCCAAACAGTTTTTCACATTCCGACCTATGTTTATTTAGCAAACTTGTTTGATTTCAACCGTATGCTGAACCTTTTTATTACACGTCGCATACGTTTGTCATAATAACATACTAAATAAGCCAAAGAAACATGGTCCGTAATATTAAAAATATTTTTAGACCTTTCCTACCAAATGGATCAGCTGACCGGACAGTTGTTGTGTAGTATGTTTCTTTGGAACATTTTTGTGTTCAAAAGCACTAAGTAGGTACCACATTTCGAAATAGGCAGCAACCTTTTGTTCACGGTATAAGTTTGTCATGTAAAAAACTAAATTAACGGCAAATTTTCTTGGCATTGCGCGACTGCTACTAACAAATCGTTCAGGACCTGAATATTTCCATAATATTTCCATACTTACATTTAAATTATAATAAGATAGGAGTGATTAAAACATACTGTAAATATTTATATCGATGAGATTATGGAACTATGCATGACGGTGAAGCGTTCAAAGATTGCGTGCACAACACAACTAAATATTTTGTGTAAAGTGAAAGAAAATAACGGATGGTCGTGTCTAAACAGACATTTTTACTGTCGCTGTTGTCGGTTATTCATCGAAGAAATCAAACAAATAATATTCTGTGTAACGCAGTAAATTGACTCTGCTCCGTTACGCTGCAATGGGGATGATTTCAAAATTTCTCTTTTCACGTTTTAATGCTTTCCTGTCGCACTCTACATACGCCATGTATCTGAGTAGTATTTGTGCATTGTTTTCATGGTATCATAATATCAAGATTAATACTCAATACCTAAATAAGAAGAAAAAATACTAATTAATTGAAGCCGCTAAGTTCAAGTTAACGTTTATATCTATAACCTCTTAGTTTTGTGTTTTATTTTTCTTTCTTGTCAATATTCGTATGTGTTTTAGGAGCATTCCTGTTTTATTAGTTAACATCCTCTACGGTTTCTAGTGTAGCTTGAAGAATAACTATTTTACTAGGTATAGGACCAACGAAAACGTAGTACCTATTTAAATCCTTTTTGGGGCTGGACATTGGATGTATATCAACAACTATATCCTTATTTATAGATTCTTGTCTTAAAAAACTGCAATGACCTTTCATTGTATGTATGTTAGTCTGTGATGTATTTATTATGGGCCTTTTAATATAACGTATTAACACTGTAATTCACCTTTATTAATGTAGGTATTTCATAAAATGGGTTATCTATGTAAATCGAAATCTGGCCATAGACATAAAAACTAATAAACTTCTCTGTTTATCTAAAATAAGTAGAATCAATATCAATACTATAGACTTTAGTACTGACAACCATCATAATCAAGTAGTCATGTAGTATTTCTAATGCTACAATTCTTTTTAAATTAACTAAAATAGAAACTGGACTAGCCACAGTCCTCGATAGTAAAAAAGTTTGATTGGAATCCCTAAGGAAAGCGAAAGTGTCGTCAGTCGTCTCAAAACCATTTTACCTACTAACAGATAGAAGTGCTTCACGAAGTGCTGGCCTAACATACCTTTAAAAGTAAAATAGTTTGTAATAAGTATTTTGTCGATAAATTTTTATTTAAGTGTTTAAAATGATTGTATTATATTAGTCATGGTTATATATTTTTTCTCAATTCGTAGTCATGAAAAGTACTGGTATTAACCTAACCTATGCTACCCTAGCTACCTAGCTAGCCTACCCTAGCTACCTTTTTTTTTTTTTTTTTTTTTGTCGCAGGAAAAATGCATTTCGCATACCTACCGCCACGGGGGCAGCGGCAGGTTATGTGGGACTCCCTTGCCGGAAAACGGCTGCTACTGCAACCGTGTTCCGACAAGGTATCACCCACTAAAAAACCTGCGGTGTACCTCACTACGTATGTGGACGGTGCATGGGAACCCGTATGGACGACTTCCATGCACCGGCTACGTACGGCATATGCCGGGCCTCAGGCATAAGGTTTGGGTGATCCTGTACACACGGAATCACCCCCATTCTGGTAGGCTGTGCAATGTGATTGTCGGGCCCCCCGACCCAACGCTCACTAGCCTGCTAGAGGGAGGTGGCTGAGATTGGCAAAGCGCCTTCTCCTCCTCCTCCCTCTTCTACGACGGATCGGGTCAGCTAGAGGATCTTCCTCCCTGACCCGCTCCGCGGCCTCCTTCTGCGACATCACGTCGTCACAAAAGGTAGCCATGGCATCCCAAGCCACCTCGCTGCCCAGCATAGCTCTCACTATGCTGGGAAGCGAGAGGTCCCCCCCGACCACTGAGGCAAGAGCACGGCGCTGCTGGACCCATGCTGAGCACACCCCCAAGGTGTGATCAGCCGTATCCTCCGCAGCGCCGCACTCATGGCACTCAGGGGTCTGCTCTCTACCCGCCACACGATGAAGGTACCAACCGAAACAACCATGTCCGGTAAGCACCTGCACTAGCTAGCCACTCTAGCTGGGCCACCGTATTGACTGGACTCCAATCTACGAGACCAGCATCGCATCAGGTGTTCGTGGGAGCGAAACCTGATTCGGGCTGTCTCTTCATGTGTTGGGTTGTTGCCCGCCAGTCTCTGTTCTCGTCGCCATGAGTAAACCGCTTCGAGAATATCAGCCTCTAGGTCCCACGGAGGCATCCCCGCGAGGACCAGGGCTACGTCAAGCGCAACAGTGCGGTAGGCCCTTATTGCTCGCAGAGCAAGTATTCGCTGCGGCTGGTGAAGGAGGGCTCTTGCTTCCCGTTTGAGCGGGTTCCAAACTGGGGCTCCATAGAGGGCCATACTCTTTGTGACCCCAGCGTACAGTTTGCGACAGCCGACGCTGGGGCCTCCGACGTTAGGCAGCAGCCTTGCCAGCGCCGCCGCCGTTTTTATCAAACGCGGTTTGAGCAACCCGAAATGACAGGCGAAATTCCATTTGCCGTCGAGAGTGAGACCCAGATATTTCATCTGGGTCCCAATCGCGACGGCAACTCCCTCTACTTCAATATGAGCGCCAGGCGGAGGGCCGTGGCGAGGCCCGTGGAATAAAAGAGCCCCTACCCTAGCTACCTAACCTAACCTAACCTAACCTAACCTAGCCATAAAATGAAGTGGATTTAAGGTTACGATTACCTACGTTAAATTAAGATTATGAACGGCATGTACTCGTACGTACATACAGGGTGCAAGGTGTTCATTTTGAGCCGCAAAAGTTATCTCTTCTGCTCGAATATAACTTTTTAACAGGACTAACATCAAAGTCCACCACCCCATACAAATTTTAAGTTATGTAAGGTAACGGTTATGTTAAAGGTCTCAGAAAGACGCTCAATACAGGCCGCTTCCAACCGGCCAATCTGGAAGTCAATGGGAGAGGCCTATGTTCAGCAGTGGACGTCCTATGGCTGAAATGATGTTGATGATAATGATGTTGTGTTAGAGCAGTTGATACTTTGCTTTGATACTATGATGCTGTATTTATTTTTATGATTTCCAAACGTTGCAATATCTACTCGAAGTCTATTGATTTGCATTGTCATTTTGAAATGATGCAAAATGAGTGGTTCTTACAGTTTCGTAACATAATAAGTATTATTCAGTTCCTAAATTATATGAATTTCAATAACAACTTAGTGTTCATAAAGAAGAACATAAAACTCACTTCGGCCATAAAATGCTCAAACATGTCGTTTGGAACATTATGGTTACGGAACCATGTTCCGCACAAATTGGTTACCATTTCAATTTCATATGTTTCTGCATACATTTTAACGTACTATAGACTGCTACATTGAGTTGACTGAGTAACGCTAGCACATTCAAAGTCACAATAATCATTGTTTGAAAATATTATGTTATGCTTAAATCTACTACTCGTATTCAATGCGGGTGAATAGCTACTTTAATTATAAATAACAACGTACATTTGTGGGTTACAGAATAACGGTATTTTTAGAAAAGTGTTTGTATGGTCGTATTTTAAATGCAACTCCCTATTGGAAGTAAATATTTTAATAAAGTTCCAAGAGTTTTTTAAGCGGTCATTTATCTTTTTTATTTATTTTAGAGACAATGATAGTACGTTAAACTTCCACTTCACTCGGAACCTTTATTATTACTGTGATAATAAGTATTAAATACAAAATACGAAATAATCGGGACAAATAGCTACCAAACGCAATTTGCGACACGGTATTATCAAGCTTCATAATTATCGCCTTATCGCGATGAAACCCGCGTCCACAAACAAGGGTAATTATGATTTTCCTTTATAGAGTTCTGTAATGTTTCAAACGACACTGTTTACAACAATAATGTCAATCCGACTGTCCGAAGTGGAAGTCTTTTGTACAAAACAAGTAGCCTAACCGACATTTCGGAGATTATTTGTTTCGTGCCTACTCTAAATTAAGTTTCAAATGTTTATTTAAACATTTTTGAGCATATTACTAAGTAAGTAAGTAAGTAAGTAAGTAATATTACTATTAAGTAAGTAGGTAAAGCAATAAAAAACCTAAACATTAAATTAGTTAACTTATTCTACAAAAGGCGAACTTAATGCTATATGCATTTTTTACTCTACCTTTAGGCTAAGCAAAGATATTGAGTAGGTAATGTTTAGTGCTGTTTTTTTGTGATTATTTAACAAAATTTTATATACCTAAGTACATTCTTGAGGGAACTGTCCATGACTACCTCATTTAGGATCAAGCGTATTCCCACTAGAAATGGAAGACAGTGTTATGAAAAAGACTGATAAAAAAATAATAATTAATGAATTCAAGTAATTTCTCGGAAGCACGTAATCAGCTACTGATATAAAATAACTTTTAATTGGAAGCAACATCAAAATTCTAAAGAGCGCAAAAAAACATGCTCCATACAATATCGTGGAAGAAGATAATAACTTATATGTGTATATGTTGCCATAGTATGACAACTAGCAACGGAAATATTTACACGATTTCAATGTTGCCTTCATACTCTAAAAGTTTTTGAATATTAAGAGCGAATTACGTAATTGTAAGAAAAACATGAATTAATATTCACCATGTATTGTACAGTACAGAACCCTTTCCTTGAGAATACAGCTCATATCCGTAAATTTTCTAATTAACGTACATTACACGATAAGTACAATTAGTTACGGTGACTGAAATAATTTTATTTCCTGGATTCGTACATTTCGTTAGGAAATCCAAAGATGTGATTTTCCTCTGACACATGAATGCCATGAGTATACCTGCTAATTTCGCCAGGTTCGGTAGTGGAGAGACTGGTAATCTGTCATACAGGTCTCCTAATACAGACACCAGTCTCTCGCATAGACTGCATTTCATTGCCTTTGTAATGTCTATGTGAGAGAATAAATAAACAATTTATTTATTTATTATTTTATTACATTTAGAGTAATGGGTCAATCTTGAAAGCCAAAAAAAACACTGTCCGAAGGCAAAAACTACCCATAACGTTTAAATTTTAATGTAAGATATTTTTTTTCTGTTACTTTAATGTTTAATTTAAATGGGGCACAACAAAAACGGTGTTTATTTTAGCTTAAAACATCTGAAAAAAATCTTCGAAGCCTTGATATTTGATTCCCCTGGGCTGTCCCTTTGTCATTTTTTGAACAAACCATTAATAATTTACCTATCTATAGTCATAAATTTAAGATTTTTTGTAATTTAAGAGTTAAAGGGTGAGTTGTTTAATGATATAATAAATACACAAAGTCTGTGCCAATTACTGTTTTTTTTAAAAAAAATGTTTGTGTTTGTCCGAGCGCAACGATTGATTCTCTTGGCGCGTCACTAAATGCCACTTGCCTTGCTATTATAAATGTCTACGGCGAAGGCGTGCACATCGGCAAGGTGGCTTTAGTCGCGCTCTGAACATCACGAGGAGAGGTCGCGCGTCTCGACGTTTCCAAGCCGGATTTACGAAGGTAAGAATTTGATTCCCCTGGTTTTGTTTCACTAGGTCATTGATTACCCTGGCCACTTTAAAAAATGTTTTTTGATGATTAAGAATTTCTTTACTAGGATTAACAGTAGGGTATATAGGACTATTAATGGTTTTTATAATAATTATTGGCAAAAATCAATCCATTTTAACAAAATCGAAAAAAGATTAACTTTTATTGACTCCCCTGGCATTGATACCCCTGGCCAAATGCCAGGGGAATCAAAGCTTCCTTAATTTATTATACTCTCATATTATGATTATGGGTTACGCATTAAATAATAATTTTACTATTGTGTACAATCAATGGCACATCAAACTGGTGTTCAGTTTGCTGCAGTGCAGTCCGATATTAGCTCTCGCACCGCTGATATAGAGGCGGCAAGAGGTGCAAAGTGTATGTTATTATATAAGATCATGTGCTATTATACTATACATTGTAAGTTAAATATTTTATTGGGTTAGGATTAAATATTGCAACCAATTTTCAAATACTTTAACGAATAATTCTAATTCTTATTATATATTATCCTAGCGGCCGCCCGCAAATTCGTCCGCGTCGCCTCTCGGGGTGGAATTTAAAAAATCCTCACTTAGTTCTCCCTTACACTCCCCTTACAAAGGAACATGAATGCCAGATTTCAGCTTCGTGCGTTCAGTAGTTTCGGCTGTGCATTGTCTGTCAGTCACTCACTCAGTATCGGAAGAGTTTTATAATGTAGATATTTGACGAAGCTTTGGTTTAGTGCGAGTGTTTAGCTCGCCGCTTTTTATAATATCGCCTTTTACAAGGTCCCGAGTTCGATACCCGGTCGGGTTAATATCGATACCATTTTTATATTTATGTATTACCTCCGGTCTAGGTGTTTTGATACTCTTGTCGTGCTACCAGTACCCAAACGTGCAGATACGTGAGGAGAAACTTCGTTGTCATTACAAGTGATGAAACTCGGTGGCAAAAATCTAAAGTCCACGTGGACGAAGTCGCGAGCTGGCGTTTAGTATTTCAATGTCCTATATTGTATGTTTATTTTTGTTTTGTTACAGTTTTTAAAGCAATGCCTTCTAAGCAATCTCGCGAAGAGAGACTAGAAAAAAAACGACGGGCTGAAAAAAAAAGATTAGAGAAAATTAATAATGATCCCGTATTACGTGCACAACAGCAAGAAAAAGAAAAAAAGAAGTATTTAAACAAAAAAAGGAAAGGAATAATTATACCGATTGCTGAAATGTCTCCAAAACAGAAAAAAATTGCGAGAAAGAAGAGTAGAGATAGTTCCAATCGATACAACCAGAGAAAGAAACTTCAAAAAATAAAAGAAGTTGAAGAACACGTTATTGTTGAAGAAAAGGATGACTCGGATATGATTAGTGATATAACAGATCCTCTGAGAACGATTTCACCTCAGTCTCCTAATTGTGAAGCTATTGAATCACCAGCCTGCCTAAGTCCCGTTAGTAATAGCTCTGCAGCATCTGATCGACTTAGAAGATCTGTAAGAAGAAATATAATGAAAAAAAATATTGACCATCAACATAATTTGAATGAAGCACTAACTTTACGCCGAGAAAGTCTAACACCTTCTCCTCAAAGTTCAGTAATTGAAATTGATTCGGCGACGATATCACAGCAAGTCAAATTTTCAAATAAAACCGGTAGACAAGATCCAGTTCTCACAACAACTAAGAAAAAATCTCCGTGGAAATATCTTTTAAGAAAAATAAAATACAGGGCTGACAAAGAACTGCAGATTAAAGACAGAAAAATTCAAGAATTGAAGAGGATTAATGAGAAATACAAAAAACAATTAAAAAGATTAAACATTCATAACTCTGAGAAAAATAAGATGCCAAAAGTACACAAAAACAATCAAATGAATAAGTCTCAACAGTTACATGTCGTATCATCAAAAAAGCAATTAAAAAGTGAAATCGAAAAGTTTTTTGAAGACGATGAGAATAGTCGAATGTGTTCTGGAAAAAAAGAATATATCACTAGAAACAAGATAAAAAAACAGAAACGCTACCTTAATTTCAACTTACATCAATTGCACAAAAAGTTTCTTCAACAGCACCCTGAGTACAAAATAAGTTACAGTTTCTTCTGCACGCTTCGGCCGTTTTGGACGATAACTCCAAATGTCAAAGCTAGAGATACATGTCTTTGTACTATCCACGAGAATATGAATCTTGCCGTGATGGCTCTTAAAAACAACGGCATAATAGTAGAAAAATCTCCATATGAACTACTTGAATCTTTGTGCTGTGATTCTAAAAATATAAAATGTCTGAGTCGTGGCTGTGACTCTTGTAAAGATAAGCATTTGAGTTATAAAGAAGTCGATAACTCCAAGGAATGTCATTACTCGTTTTGGACGAAATCAAAGAAGAAGTATATAAAGAACGGACAAGAAAAAAGTACTGTGCAATCATTGAAGCAAAAAATATCAGCCAACCCAAAAGATATTATTGACCATTTTGAGACGCTACTAAGACCGTACATGAAGCATTGTGCCAACATTGTTACGCAAAATAACTATATTAAAACATTGAAATCAAATTTGAAATCTGACGAATGTATTGTGCATTGTGATTTTAGTGAGAACTACAATACCAAATATGCTGCCGAAGTTCAGGCCTTTCACTTTGGTAGCTCTAGACAGCAAATCTCACTACACACATCTGTTATTTACTATTTACAAAATGGAGAGTTATGCACTAAATCTTTCTGCACTTTAAGTGAATGCTTACGACATGACGCTGTCGCCATATGGGAGCATTTGGTACCTGTGCTGAATTTTATTATGGACAATTCGAAACCAAAAACATTACATTTCATATCAGACTCGCCGTCTGCTCAATACAGAAACAGAAAAATGTTTTACGTGATGGCTAAGCTTCATTGGGATTATGCAAGTTTACGGCGTGTAATCTGGAATTACTCGGAGAAAGGGCACGGCAAAGGAGCTCCCGATGGTGTGGGCGGAGTATTGAAAAGAACAGCAGATCGAATCGTCGCTGAAGGCAATGACATTTCAAACATTGATGTCCTTATCAGCTATCTTAAAGATAAATGTCCGGGAGTTACGATAGCGGAAGTTCAAGAATCTGGTATGTTGGAGAAGGATCTGTTAATTCCCTCTGATTTAAGAGAATTCCAGGGCACCATGGAAGTTCATCAGGTGATATGGACCAATAAAACTCCCGAAGTCCTCGCCATGAGACGTCTTAGCTGTCATTTAGAAAAATGTTCGGAAGAACCAATTCATTGTCCTCATGGTCAACATATCGGTTTTTATAATATCAAAAGTTCAAAGGTCCACAGCACTGGTACATCTAAAACCGCGAAATCAAACAAGACTGTAAAAGAAAATTACTTCGATAAACCTTCTACTTCGAACCCAAATTATGGGCTAGCTGCAACTGACGATCAGAGCATTCAATCGGATATTCATATTCCATCTGATGATAGCTTCTGGATTAATGTGCCTTCAGTAAATAAAACCTTAATTTCCGATTCTATGTGTAAAGTAGTAACGTCTGCTCTCTATGGCGGGGAAGACTCAGATTCTAGTGATGATTATAATATTTTTTAATTTATTGCAATTAGTCCATTTGCAAATCATATTCATTTATTGTTATAAGTTTATACATTTTTGAGAAACTTTATCGCTGTTAGATACGTAATATAGCGTCATTGTTGCCGCATGAAAAGGTGTTATACTTTTATGCATACAATACCGTCTACAATATTGACTTGTGTTAGATATTGTAGGCACGTTAGATGATTTAATTATATTAATTTGATAGTTTTTAGATATGTTGATTTGTTACAGTTGATTGATAGTTCCTAAAGAGAGATATTGTTTTGTTTTTTTTATAATACTACTTATAAGATTAATGATGACTCTAAAGAATCAAAATGAAACCAAAAGACTGGTAAGTTTAATTAAAATAAACGATTATTCTATACAAAATGTTTTATTTTGATTTCCCTGGCATCTTATATTGATTCCCCTGGCACCAACATTTTAAAATCATATATCTTTATATCTAAACATGTGACAGTGATGCCTATTTGTGAAATATGTTTACAATGATGTGATATTTAGCCTTTTGTTAGTAAAAGTTTAAACTCTTAAGTTTTAAAAAGTGCCAGGGGAATCAAGCGAATACGCCCAATTTCAAGATTGACCCTAATTATCATCTGATCTTCGAAACCTTTAGACAAATGAACCATTTACCATTTGAATTACTTACACCGATAGTTTTAAATGAACGTACAGGATTCTTCTCTCACCCATGCCTGCCCTGCCTGCCTGCCTGATGCCTGGCTGATGCTTTTCCTCAACGGCAGAATAGTATTTCTTACATCTTATAACCGTGACAATACTTCGGACAGGAATACTTAACCAGAGTTACCTTTACCGTTCTGCGCTCTGCCTGCTAGGCTTATGGATACCTGTACGTTGCTATACGTGGCCCTTTTCACCATATCCATCCATCGAGACGAAATTCTACCTCTACTTCGTCTTCTTTCGACGTGCCCAACAACCGGAAAAGTTAAACTATGGTCTTGCAATCGCCTAGCGACAAGTCCAAAGCATAATTACTATAGGAAACGCAGCATGCAAATTGAAGAGAGCCGCCGTCTAAGTTTGGCTAAGAAGATGGTTCCTAGCGTAGTCCAGGGTATGCCTAAAATGGAGAAGACAAGACTACGCATAAGTTCGTACATCTAGCAACTCCTTTTTTTTTTTTTTGTCTTTCCGAAGTCCTCCCATGTTTATTTGGTGAAGCCCAAAGTCTGCCAATCCCTATCGTGGTTCTCCAAATCGTCACGCCCATTGTTTTTCCATCGATACCCATCTTCAGGAATCCATTAAGTGACGATCTGGGTGTATTTACCTGGATGCATCCAGCAGATATGAAACACCCACTCCGTCACTTCAGTTTCGCTACCTTCCTACCCACATCGACAATCGATCAACACCGACTAACAATCGCCGTCATTGCGTGCAAGTAATCAATCCCAAGTAGACAAAACGTGTCATTACTACGCATACCGTTCAGCTTGATGGTTCTAAACCTCCAGTTCACTGTATCGACGAACATGAATTTGGCTTTATTTATGCGGAACTCGTACGCATTCCACCCTCTGCGCAGTTCTTACTGCTCAGATTTAAACTCTTGTGAGATGAGACTCCGACCCCTAAAATACAACTACTGCTTACCACTGAGCTACTAACTCGTGTCAACTACAGGTTAACGAATGACGCTATTGCCAACTGCGCAAAAAATACAAGGGGCACTCGAAGTGGAAAGCCGGTCTGTTCCGGGCCTTCAGCGCTTGCTAACAATCCAGCAGTGCTTCGTCACCGTGTCTTGGGTGGTGTAAGACACAGGTGACATAGTAACGCTGATGTCACATACTCTACTGCCACACAGTAAACAAAAACCACAAACAAACAAAATAAACCTTACGTTCACGAGAACATGTCATTTTTTTCGCTATTGTGTCTGTTCGATTCTTGACTATAATTTTTTCTCCTAGCGTCAGTTTCCTTATTATTAGTTATTTCTTTAGGAATTTAAGTATCTGTTGATCTCTCGCCGAGTGTAGGACATCTGATTAATGCACGATAAGGCAAACTTCTATTCGAAACTCTATGACAACAGCTTTATTTTAAATGAGTCTATTGGTTATATTTATTATTTAAGGCTACTGTCGAAGTATGTATCGTTTGTTTTAGTCTTTATAATACACAAATATTTACACTCTCTTTTTATACTTACACCTACAGCGCCAAATACCAAATCAACTTAGCATTGAAGTTCGAATCCAAGCCGAATAATTAACGTATTTTTTGTGCGACAAAGTGCAATTGCGTCCTTCTGAAAATGACCGAAGGAAGATACTCTATCTGCAGAAAGAAACTGGCTAGTCAATTGGCTAGTCTCTTCGTGAAAATTTAACACAAAACTACGTATAATGCATTTTTTTCGTCCTTCTTAGCTTCTCCACCTGTAAATACACATAAATCACTGAGTAAATCAAACTGACCAAAACTCTTAAGAGCATTGTTTACGTCTGCATAGCCAGCATGTTTGCTCTGAGTACAATCAAGGTTGGCTTAAATCTGCCGTTGACCTAAAGGCTATAGAGATTTCAACTGAATTACGATCCTACCTAAGATATTAAGATATTAATTAATACCTATAGTATACCCCACCAACATAAGGTCAACATTTAAATGAGGCGCAAATACATTTTCTTTGAGTCACGTTTCCGAGGTTATCTTCTTTTATATAAATTTATCTAAATACTCTCTCGCTCTCTTCTCAGACTTGGTCCTCATCCACAAGTCACGCTTCATTGAACACATTACCGCGGCGCAATTTGCATGGTGCTCGCAGCCCGTCCGCACTTCGTAACGGTAACTAGATTGGATAACGCTTTCCTAGGGCAGGATGCCATGACTACCATGAGTCATGAGTCAGATCATTAGTTAATGCAACCATTCGTTCCTAACAATATCTTTATTTACACTCAACTTCCAATTATATCCATTTCAATATAATACCTTGGAACTCACAAAACGCACTTGATATCATGAAACCCACGAAATGAAAGTTAGTAATTAAAATTCAATCAGTCTCAGCAATGTTTTTGATTTTTTACCCTTGTATGTTTTCTTGCTTGCTTTGTCTATTATATTCTGTTATATTTTTTTAGCCTAAAAACGGATGTATTATTTATTGTCCTTAGTATTTTTATAAAACATTAAATAGGATTTCTGAAAAATGATTTGTTTAGAATATCAGTAAGTTATTCTACTAAATCATCATCATCATCATTTCATCGGGGGGATTGTCAATATTCGCTAAATACTACTAAATAGTAGGTATCAATGTATTTCTCTAAAAATCATTCACGACAGCAATTAAGCCCACGTAGTGTTAATTGTCATTTAAATTAATTACTCAGTAATATCCGATCCTTAATGTATTTGCACGGCAAAGATGAACACGAGCTTTCTGATTCGGTTATGTTAATAAGAGTATAAATAACATTCAGCCTCCTCACTAATTGTTATGAAGCGACGATCGTCTTATGAGATTACATTATAATCTAATGCCGTTCTGTAATAATGAATGAATATAGAACCTCATATTTAATTATACTGTGGGGTCGTTGGGGAGTCTTTATGTTAGCACACTTAACAATAATATGAATGCGTTTGTCTGAACTTAGCCGGTTTATATCATTTATGAATCTTGGATTTTGACAATTTATTTAAATCATGTTTATAAATAAAAAAATAATTTTCATAGTTACATTTTGTTTACATTTTCTTAACATTCGTCGGTCATATTATCGCAAAGCATTTTTTAAAGAAATAACTAAATAAAAGAATACTAATTATTAAATTTTGTCGTTAAAATACTCATTAAAATTATATGGGGCCTTTACAATTCATAACTTCATTATCCTATTTTATTCCTATTGTAGGGCTTTTATAGAAAACCTATATAGAAAGTGAGGCAAATGATTGTAAAAAGTGAGGACCTGCAGTCTTCTAAACGCGAGTCGCGCCGCGGTAAAAACATTTTATGCGACGCAAGGCATACTTAATGGCTCAATGTGTCGTCAAATTGTTATGTTAATAATATTGAACAATATCTCAACAATTTTCCAATAGGAAAAACAGCAGTATGTACGTTCGCAATAATCTAAGTTTGTTTAGCTTAAAAGGTGATTTTCATCATGTTAATACTAGAAATAAATTTAAAATTTGCCGTTCCGAGCTTCAGACTACACAAAGTTGGTAATTGATTATTGGGGAAATTTATACTTTTTTTCAATAAAGTATCACAGGCTCTTGTTGACTTGTTCATGAGTTCAAAATTCACATTAAAAATCCTTATGACAAAAGTATATTATAAAGTAGACGATTATTTGAACGACAAGAGTCCATGGAACTAACCTGCATAGCTAGAACGTACTACATATTTGTATTTCCTGTAATTAAAAAAAGGCTGACAGAGGTGACCGAGTTTGTTGCGCAGTTTCTTCTCATAGCCCACCGATATGTAGTCCCGAAGGTGGTAGGGCAAAGCTATATTTTTGGGACGTGTAATAAGTGCCCGGAAGAGGGCCTTATTGGCTTTAATTATGACTATTATTACGCAGAATCAGCATCTTAAGGTTTATTGCTTTTTACACATTGTAAATCTCGATAATTGAAGCTGGCTTTTCTTGGGAATATTACAAAATTAAAGCTAAATCCAAAAGTAGAAGTTTTGGAAATTGCCGAGTTAATAGTCAGGGCCAGTTTCACAACTTGCTGATAAGTTCCGGATAACCTATCTGGCACTTGTTTTGACAGATAACCCATACAATTATAGTGAAAGATGGTGTTATCTAGAACTTATCAGCAAGTGGTGAAACTGGCCCTCAGTAACGTAAAAATGTGTCTTTTTTTCTTAATCATTGACTTTCTAAGTGACTACCTTAATTTGCTTACATTGATGTAGAGTCAAAATTGCCATATTCATCTGTATAATGAATATGGCAATTTCGACACTACATCATATCTACCAACTTTCTTACTCACACTGTCAATACCGATCTGACCACAAAGTGTTTGCTCACTTTCTCGTTTCCCCTATCTAATGGTCCGTTGAGCTGATGTTTTGCTGACGCTCATTATTCATGTAGACAGTTATGGTTGTAGGCATAGGAACTTTATGAAGGCTGTAATAATTAATCAAGTTGTAAGGGATTTTGAACAATATCGAAGAAATCCAAGTGCATCCTGCTAAACAAAGAACGAGACTCAGCCTTCCTAGCATGCCCACGATATGATATAGCGATATTTTAACACCAACTCTAAAAATATGATAGTTAAAGCCGCCATGTTAAATCGCTGTGCCGGTTAGATCACATGGTATGATCGCTGTTCCGATAAAAATTTAACATGGCGGCTTAGCTTAATAAATTTTTTTTCAACAGACATTTGGTGTCGATAAATCGCTATATCATATCGTGTTTTGGTGGTCATGCTAGCTAGGCTGGCGTATCCAGTGATAGAGCGGTGTGTATAAGCTCGCCTACATCTCATGAAACAGTTTATTCGTTTGGAAAAAAAGAAAATTGTGGATCCGCATATCTTATAACTACCTACTTGCTGACTATAAGTTGAAGTCAACCAAAATCAACTCAAAATCAAACAGTGATTATTAAAATTGGGCAATAAAACTGTTTACTAATTGAACTAGAAATAAATAATTTGGAGCTAATCTAAGCTTTGGATTCAACTTTGTGATCCAAGCATTGAAAGCTCACTCTTGTCATTGCCACTTGCTAGTCTGTTGTCACCCTTTCGAGTTTTCATCCCAGCGGCCGGTCATTTTTGTTTGAAGTCATAATTTGAAACATAATTTTCGAAACGTAAATAAGTTAAAATGTCACATCACAGCGGCTCGCATGCAGGTAATTGACATTATGCAATTAATCACGTGTATTGCGCATGCGATTCAATTTTGTAATTAATTATGCGTAAGATTTCGGGTCAAATCAATAATATTTTTTTAAACTCGCTCAATGCCGTTTGGTTTTACTTTCATAATTCAGTGGACATGCTTTAAAATGTAACTGTCAATTAAAATATGATTTCGATACAGTAGCGTACATCTGTCTGTTTGAATTTAAAAATATTATTTTATAAATGATGATTTGAAATCAGTCAGAATTTATCTACTCCTGCAGTATGTCCATATAATACATAGGTTTCAATAGATAGAGGTTATACAGAATGTAAATTAATATATTGAATTTAATTTAATAAAAAAAAACCTTAAAAAGCCGAAAATCATATTAAACTAATATAAAAATTACCTTATTAAAACCACAACGTGTAACGATCTAAAATACAAAATTTTATGACATTGGCATTAAGTAAATAAAGGTATTATAATAAGCGTAAAAACCGCATTCACTCGTCTACGATGAAGCAATTCTGCAATAACTTTGTAGGTCATATAAATATCTGCAAAGGCATAGTAGTTAGATCTAATAGAGGACCAGAAGAAACTGTATACCAGAGGCCCAATACCCGTAATTTAACATTAGTCGCAAGTGTCGACTCGCTCCCAGTGTCACTACTATAAAAAACGGTATTCTCGTAAACTTTTAATTTGATGTAAAATTATCAAAACTCATTTTAGTTTCGTCCGTTTTCAGTCTCATTAGGAACTACAGGGTTACTTTGCGAAGGGGTGCCATTTAAAAAATAAGATATAGGGAAGCGTCTTAATGGTTATTATTTTTAATAACCGTATGTTACGAAAATAACATTACTTTAAAATATCTGAAAATAAAGTCAATAGAGAGATTACAAAAGCCGCGCGGTCATTAATCACAGGTGACGGTACGGAGAGCCTACAAGGACCTTACGCAGTGCACATACGGTACAATTTTTTCATAATTGAGTTAAATTATCGACGCGTACGATTTTTAACAGCGGATAGGAATAATTAAATGTTTTTTTTTTTTTTGCATAGTTCGATTAAGTTACTGATTCTGAGCCACTTCTAAAAATTTGCCACCCCTTTGCAATGTAACCCTGTTTAATTGCATTTTTTTGGGTTTTGTTAAGTTAATATCAATACTTCGCTCATATAAAGCTTCAACGAAACCCATGTACCTTATGTTACTAGTCCATCAAGCTATGCTCCCGGGGCCTAACCATGTGCTTTTAAAACATTAACTTGAACCTTGTTTGTTTTGTATTCGCTGTGTGCGCGATGACAGCGCCCCTAGTGACCACAATTATTGTGGACTTGAGTCTCTCAAATAAGGGCAACTTGATGGTTTGAGAATAATTTTCGGATTGTTTTTCTTCGAAATTAGATGAAAATATATAAAAAGTTTGCGCATATTACAATAAGTGATTTTCTTATTTCAACTAAAATACGAATTTTATAATACCTACGGGATTTCAATCAATACAACATGATATAACTTTCCAACCTCAAAATGTGCAAAAAGGGAAAAAAATTGTATTAGCACAACGCGTGAGAGATTTTAAAGAGCTCAGAACCAACGGACAAAGATACTTAATAAGAGCTGTGATCATAAGACAAACGAAATTCCCTACAAACTTTTTTCTTTTCACAGCTGCAGCTATCCATTTATTTCTTTGCTCCAATTTTCATCTTGATGTTGGAAACGAATAAAATATGTACGAAATGTTTTTCCCATTATTTCTACACTTTATAACAGAAATTCGGGTTCTGTCCACCATATCGCGAATTTTAACATTTTCACTTAAAAATACTTAATAACGTTAGTATGGAATTTTATGGAAATAAAGCAATTTGACACATGACAGTCCAGAGTTTTTTCACATTTCTGCTACATTGCGTGCTGCGATCGATTTGACGGCCCCCACCACCCACTTTGCACACAGCGAATACCTCTTTAGTGAGTTTGACGTCAAAACAATACTTTTTAATTAGGTACATTTAGAGTTAATGGTTGCCCCAAAACATGACGCACATACCCTATAGAGTAGAAATCTCATATGATTTGTTTGACAAAATTTTCCGCCATTTTTTTATCTGTATCTGTACTGTTTTTGTATGGGCGATCGCTGACAGGAGTTGTCATTTCATACAAAATGTAAGTGAAAAATCACTTACTAATTTCGGAGAAAGATGGTTCGTAATGCTGCTCGATGCCCCAAAATCTACTACAGTAATTGCTGGTTCTTGGTGTAGCTCAGTACAGAAGTAGGCGATGATAGGCTGATTGATAATTGCTATTAAAAGATATTGTCCAATATTTTTTTATTTTTTTATTTATGAGTGATAAGTATAGAAAAATAATTTCGTTGTCATAATTAAATACTACGTTATTATCTAACTACTGTTAGCTGCAAATTATTATGTTATTGGGGGGCGTGGTGTTCGAATCTACTAATGCGTTGCTTTTGTCAAGTGGAATATTTTCTACTATTCGTTCATTTGAACAAACCCGCACGGCAAACTAACCTTCCACAAATTAAATTAGTGGTTTCTGTTTCACGTGTGTTGAGAAATGTAATAAGTGGGTTGTGGCAACAGATCGAAAATGCGCGGGCGCTGAGGTTTAACTAGAGCAGACGGTGGCCGTTAATTATAACTTACTTGACATTGAAATGTGAATGAAATGGTTTTTAACTACATATCTATACAGAAGGGACCTACACTAAGGTTATCAAGTACCTAAGTAGGTAAATTTTTGTAATTTATAACAGTAATATACAGGGTGTTTGGCAGAACATTGAACATACGTTAATGGTAAAGTAAACCGCGGGCCCAGTGTGTGTTGGTGGAGGGGTGTTGTAATTGTAAGACCAGTAACGTAACCTTACTGTTAGATGTTATTAAGCCGCCCTAAGGTCTCTGACTAGGCTTCACGACTAGTATCAAGCGATATTAGCCGGGACCAACTTTTCCATAACTTCTCCCTTACTCTTAAACATAAAAAAGAGGTTAAAAAAATGTAAAGATCAACTTCGTTACATTTAAAAAAATAAGGTGATACCTAGATAACTTCTGATTTTTTAAAACATCTCTTAAGTATAAGCTTTCTAGCTGTTGCCTGCGACTTCGTTCGCATGGTCTTCAGTTTATTCATAAAGAATTTTCTGCGCAACTTTTTTAATTTTTTCGTTCAAAAGTACCTTCTTCTGACAATAATTAATAAAAAAAAAGGATTTACGAAATTGTTATAGCGTTCAGGCGTGATGCGATGACCAAGGGAAATAGAGATTCATTTTTATATAATATATAGATTAGCTATTAGGTATGTAGATTGCTTTGATTTCTTTTTCGTAACTAGAATTAGAATTCTACAAATGTGGAAAGTTATTTTTTTTTGCGAAATTTATCAATGCAAAGAATAAAATAATGGAACCATAAATTCAAATCTGATATTTATTATTAATCTCAGTTCAAATTGTGCTCAAATTGACGTCCCTCATTCGTAATGCAAGCCTACAACGGTATCATATTCCTACTGTCACCGTACTTCTCGACCGTGGACTTCTGTGCGGTACACCAAATCCTTGGCTCTTCCTCAGACGTAAAAATATGGTATGAATCGATAATTTTATAATTGACATAATCGTCGTAACATTTTACTAAAGTGTCTGTCATGTTTAATACTAGAACGACTCGTTAAATGGCAAAGAGCACATTTCAAAATGCGGTATCGTTTTGTATTACTGAGTCTGAACTCATATGAAGTGCGTTAATGTCTCCCACTTCAATTAATACAGCATACGCTTCCTACTATGGATATTAGAAGTACATGTTTGCGATTCATTTGTTGTTGTTTTTTTACCATTTATTGTAGTGGTAATACGTTTAAAGTTTGTATTATTCCATAATTTTAAATCTACATCAACGCTAACGAAGCCGCGGCCAAATGCTAGTAAATATATTTAATTTTAATCTGTTATTTAGTGACACCATAGTACTTTGCTAAGTTTGGGGCTAGATGAAGTAATGTGATAACGTGAATTTGAATTATTTATTAATTACTGCTTTGCCAGCTTTGGTTTTAGTCATTTATTCAGTAATAAAATAGGCTGACCCTAAATCACAAATTATATACGTCCCAAAAATAAAGCTTTGCCCTACCACCGCTTCGGAACTACATAACGGCGGCGAAACGGCGCAACAATCACCTTTATTTGCCTTTTAGACAACAAGTCATGTACTAAGTATGAGCTAGGCAGGTATAAAGTCCAGGCACTCTTGTTATCCTTTTTTATCAGGAGTTAATAAAAATAAAAATAAAAAATTTTGAACTCGTCAACAGGTTTGGTACGCTCGATTCTATAGGTTTACCATGGTTAACAAAGCACTTAGGTACTTAAACTTAAAGTTGAATAATTTCAGTTCATGAAAACAGTGAACTTAAATTATTCCACTTTTGTAATTAAAATAGAATATATGACTTGTCGGACTTATTAAACATTACAAATAACAGCAATTACACGCACATTACATCAAAACCAAGTTGCAGATTAATTGATTATGTAGTAGAAGAACCTGCTTGACTAAATCACGGTGGCAAGTAATTAATCAGGAACTTAATTAATACAACTAAGAATGTGAGCTATAAACCAATAAAAATAGAAAAAGAAAGCAGTCTGCCTACTTTTAAGTCTTGTAATTTACTTTTTAAAGTGTACAGTGTATGTTTTACAAATATGTAGACTCATTAAAATGTTGATGATGAGCTGTCTGACAGCCCAGAAATCTTGAAAAGTCTCTCCTGCTTAGCCAGGGACTCAGAATTCAGGATCAACAGCTAGGAACATCAGCCGGTGATATTTTGCGAGAATTTGAAATAAAAAAGCCGGCCTCTAGCTGTGATAGTTTTTATTATAAATTCGCTGTGTATCAGAAATACATAAATAAGGATACACATACACATACACACAATAAAGGATTCATTTCTCATTTCTTTTCTCAAAGCATTTCATTTCTTAAAGCTACTATCTGGCTGGGAAACACTTGAATTAAACAAAAATGCCACTTTTAAACTTAATATTACGCAAACCGATCCCTAAATCTAAAAAAAAAGTTATCACTCACCAAAAATATTTTTAAACGACCTATCCAAATGGGATATACAAGAAAAAAGTCATCCTCACTCTACATATAGGAAAGGTACTCTAAAAAATATAAATATTTTATTGTAGCTTTTTGTCGGCGTACCTATGCAAAATTACAACTTTCTCAAACTAGGAGTATCTAAGTTAAGACAGATGGATGGACATTGCAAATCTATAAGGGTTCCGTGTTGACTATGGAACCCCAAAAGAACAGTCTCCCTAGGGAAAGCAAAAAAATATCAAACAAAATATACCATTTAGGGCCACGTTCACCATTTGCTGATAAGATCCTGATAGCCTATGTAGCACTTGTTTTGACAGATAACCTATACATTAGCTGTCAAAACAAGTGCCAGATAGGTTATCAGGAACTTATCAGCAAGTGGTGAAAGTGGCCCTAATAGTTTTAAAATTATTGTATGCTTTTGCTCACAACGCACTACGACCACAGACTTCTGCTCATTGTAAATAGTGCCCAAGTGCCCGGAAGAGGGCCTCTAAACTAAATAGTTGTCTGTTTTTATTCAGTCGGTACTAGTAGTGTAGTACTTAATCTTTTGTATTAAGTAAGGACTTTTTATACGAATTCTGTTTAAAATACATAACTGTTTCACGTTGCAAATACAAAACATATAAAGTATGCCGGTTCCGGTAACAACATCAGGCATTACTGTTACCGATACCTGATTAATAACTGGAGTCTAATCAGCGCGGAGGTCATTCACCCGCCACTTACACAGTGGTGTTTCGTTTCAGATGCTAAAGCGCTTATTTATACGGCAGTATACTATTTTTCTCTTAAAACTTTGTATATTTTTAAAACGACAAACGATTTTTGAACTTTAAATATAAAAAAAATATAAAGCCATAGATATGGTTTCAAAGATGTGAACTAACGGATTTACTGTGAAATTAATAGCTTATGAAAAGAACCACGGAGCTTTAATTAAAGAGAATTAAAAAGTTTATAACGACGGCCGTTAGGTGTAGAGGTTCGCGCTCCGGACTAAAAAGCCAGCGGTTGCGGGTTCGAATTCGCAAGAGACAAATGTTTAATGAGCACGGGCATTTGTACCTAAATCATGGATGTTTATAAAGGTATTTAGGTATGTTTATCCGTTATCTAGTCGCCATAATACAAGCTTTGCTTAGTTTGGGGCTAGATAATTGGTGTGATTGTAAAAACAATTTAAAATTTAAATTGTAACAGATCTTAGCTAATAAAACAAATGATGTTTTATTTCGAAAACGCTTTTAAATGGCCAGGTAATTTATATATACTTTAAACTGACTTCAAAAAAAGTTCTCAATTCGACTGTTTTTTTTTTTTTGTATGTATGTTACGCGATTACTCCGCCAATTATGAATTGATTTTGATGATTCTTTTTTTGTTTGGAAGATCATACTTCAGAGGTGGTCCCATATAAATTTTATCGCAATTGATTCAGCAGTTTTTGAGAAAATAACAAAATATATACACAGATGTTTTGGTTCGTGATTCATGGATCTATTTTAACCAATATCTTCGACAAATGTGAACCGATTTTGATGATTTTTTTTTATTGAATAGCTAATATTTCAAAGATACTATAGTAAACAATTTCGGAAAAAATTGTACCTTGTACATTGCTTTTTAGTGTTTTGAAGTCGGTTTTATTTTTTTAAATAAAATTTACTTATTTAAATTAGAAACTTTGAATTATATACAATTATTTTAAAGATACTACTGTTCAATGCACGCTATTCTATTGAAGCTGTATCCTCGAACAAATCGTTTTAGGAAAGCAGACCAAGGGCATTATTCGTTACTAAATAGAACCACAGGTGACCCTATCAAATTACTCAATTTTTCAATTTTTATATTTGGTTTTATTAACCGTAAAGTAAAGATCACTTTATAAGTACGAGGAGCAGCGTCTGAATGCCTAAATTAGTTACGTCACTTAAGTATCAATTGTTTCGTAATTTTAAAACGATAGTTTGTCTTTATAATCGACTTGGTGGTATTTTATAGCATTACTAGCTGTTGCCCGCGACTTCGTCTGCGTGGTCTTTAGGGGTATGAAAAATAGATGTTGGCCGATTCTCAGACCTACTCAATATGCTCACAAAATTTCATGAGAATCGGTCAAGCCGTTTCGGAGGAGTACGGGAACGAACATTGTGACACGAGAATTTTATATATAAGATAATTACTTTTCATTCCTAATATGTAATTCCTAGTGATACTGTTTAGATCGGACTTACGAGTACGTACGTAATTGATATTATATGCAGAGTATTAAATGTTCAATAACCTATTAATGTATATTTTTGACTTTCCGGTTACGATCACTTTTGTTAGCAAGTAAATCAAATTGATATTAAATTAAATGTTTTAAAAATACTTATCAAGAAACCACAAAAAATTGCGTTGAAATTCTTCTCAAAATCATTAATAAGTCATTTATGTTAAAAATGGCGTAGGTACCTGATGAATGATAAAATGCAAAATAATTAAATTATAAACAGGGTAAATATTTTTAATCAAATACCTACTTAACTAACTAGGTAACAAATTTTTACATACTGTTTTTTTAGAATCCTAAACAATTAAAAGCGCGTCTTAGCTATTTGTTGTTGTTGCGAATTCGAACAATGCCTTAGAAACAGTGTTGTTACATTCCGCAGTCTATTGAATCATACAAAAAATAAACAGGCATGATACCGCAAAGAGATGCGATAATCATGCCAGAACTACTTCTTTTAGGCTAAACTTTTAAGAACAACAATGGCACCTCCAAAATGGAATCCTGAGACTTTCAATTGATGTATTATTTAAGAAAAAAAAAATTTAATGCGTCTAATTTAGGTAATATTACTAAATCTTAACCACGAAATCAAGTGCGTAAGTTTTTTATAAATAAAATAAGTAAAAATACTCAAATGTTAAGCTTCATACAATGAGCGCTTGAGCAACGCACACGACATCGCTCATTGTGTGCGTTGCTCTCAATATTCTGAATTTGAAGTTTTATAAAAACTTTAATTCCTGTAAGTGTGCAGTCTATAAAAGGTGAATTTTGAAAATGGTTATAAATAAACCTGTTATTTTCTTAATCAATTTCCCAAAAAACCTCCAAAAAAACATAGTAGGTGTTCCGGTTCTATACGAATGCACTTCTCTTGAGTTTTGCGGATGCTATATTTTTTATTTTTAAAGGCTATAAACAACCAGTTTTAAACTTAGGTGTAAACTTATGTGTAGTTTAATGTTTTAGTGTTCAAGTGTAGGATGTATATCCTACACTTGAACACTAAAACATTAAACTAGCTAACTGGTGAGCTAGCTTGTGCCACAAGACACACAATTTAGTAGAAGGCCCACTTGTATATACCCGATTTATTACGTACGCCAGACATATAAAGTGTTTATAATTCATAAAAGTGTGAGTGTTAAATGAAACAGTTGAAGTCTGGTATTTTAGCACGGGCTGAGTTTTTAAAGATTGTTAACTACATGGAAAAAATTAGAAACATTAAAGTACTTGCTTCAGTAGTTAATTAAAATTGGAACGATACAGAAAACATTAGCATTGCCTGCGCAAAGATGACAAACAAGGTTGTAAAAGGTTTTACATTTTTTAATGAAACCGCCCAATTTATTACCTAAGTATCTATCTTGAACACATACATTGGCTGAAGCACTGCAGATCACTCCATGCAGAGTAGGTTGTAAGTCTAAAAAAATACCTATAGAAACTTCAACTAAATTAAACTTCAACCAGATAAATCATCTCTTTTAAGTCGGGTGGCCCCTGTGTGTTAGTGCTCTACTTAGTTGATGTTAGTTTTCTTACTATTTCTATTGTCATTAATGATAATATGATTTTTCATTCAAAAAACTAAATCTATTTTTATACACATCGAATTGATTACTTACTTGTTTTAGGTTTTTCAGTGTCAGTGGAATATTTTAATAAATATAAAACTGGATATAACTCATTCCGTAACTGGCAAAAAGGATTAAGCTATGTTTTTTTGGAAATACAAAAAGGAATGTCAAACTATTCCCAATTTAACTATCATGCCATCAAGATGAAACATTTGTAAGGGATGTTTCCTTACTTTTATTTAAGGAACTTCTTGTCAACTCCAAATCTAAAGCCATAATTTCTTGCTGCTATGACAGTATCCTGATTTATGGCTATTGTTGCAACTCCAATCGAAAGGCAAATCAAGCGAACCTACTAAATGTATGTGTAATGTGGTCTTGCCTGCAGTTCCGCATGCACTCGGTCCCGTAACGGTGGCAGGTTATACAAAAATCCTGTATATCCCCTATTAGGAAACCTGCTTTCTAACGCTTCCATGTTGGAGTCAATGCACCACTGGCTGGCTGCATACCAGACTAACTAGTTTACAATAACTAATAAATAAAACTTCAGTTAGTAACTTCAGTTTTATTATTGATGACGACCTCCGTAGCCGAGAGGCGAGCATACCGGACTTGGTGTCGCTATCTCTGAGGTTCCGGGTTCGATTCCCGGTTGGGTCAATGTAGAAAATAACTTTTCTATATTGCCTCGGGTCTGGGTGTTGTGGTGCCATCGTAGTTTCCGATTTCTGTAACACAAGTGCTTTGACTACTTACCACAGGATCAGAGCAATGTATGTGATGTTGTCCAATTTTTATTTATTTATTATTATTTATTTATTATTGTAGATATTCGGCGCAATAATTGAATATGAAAAGATGTTCTACAGTATTATTTTAAACAGTCTTTAATACCTTATGCTTTTCTTAAATAACCTAATCCATTCTATGTTTTTTTTTACAATTTAAAAAATCAATCAAGCTGTCAAGTCTGCTAAGTATTTGTGTAATTAAATATAACTGTATTTGAAATCGTATCCATTATCATCATTATAAATTTAATTTATTGCTTTTTTTAATCTATACTAATATAAAGATATCTTTGACTAATATTAAAAAGGTAAAGAGTTTGTTTGGTTGAACGCCTTAATCTCAGGAAATATTTTTTTTGGGAAAAATATTTTCGTGCTGGATAGTCCATTTATTACTTTACTATTGTTGCTTCCTCTGCGTAAACGGTTAATATCATGTAATTGTTCATCTTTAAAAGTTCTTGTTATAAAATAATGCATCGGCACTATCGATGATTTTTCTTTTACTGTTAGACCGAGGCAGTGATGTGGTTTATTGTATCATTTGGTTATTTTGAGCTGGGAAGTAACATTGGTAGTTGATTGATAAAGACTTTGAGTGACAGATCGAATTCCACGCGGGCGCAACCCCAGGCAGAAGCTAGTGTAGAATATACATCACGGTGAGACATCACAAAAATCATTTTGCTTTTTGCCAATATGAGGTAGCGAGATTACTACTAGCGAGTAGCATTACATTATTATTATCTTCACATGCAATCAGCAAAATTAGAAAGCAACCTTAAACCGATGAATATCGAGATAATAATTCAAGTAACAGTATTATAATAGTTTGAAAGAAATCCCGAAAGTGGGTCTAACCAATCAAACTACTATTAAACCAACGCTAATCATAAAAGCTGAATGCTGTAATTTTTTGTTGTTCTACTGTGAGATTAAAATAAATTGTTATTTAATAATTACTTAACAAAAGAAGACGCTCTGTTTTATTTTATTTCCTTTTTTTAAATATACGCCATAGACAACACACCAATTTATTGTCATGGTCTTGAGTAGGAATTATCATACTTGTGTTACGTGTTACTAGACAATCTTTTTTTGCCAGGGGCTTCTCCCAGCACACCCAGACCCGATTCAATTCTAGAAAAGTTGGTTTTTTGAACCGACCCGAACTGGGAATCGAACCCGGGACCGTTTGCGTTCAAAGCGAATTACCGCACCACACTGCGCCAAATCGGGTCGTCGTTATTATGATGGCGTTTCTTGTATGTGCGGAAAAAAAAAACATCGGCAGCTGAAGTTGTATCGCGGCATTCCTTGCAAGGCAGCGCGATCGCCGCCGACGATTCAGAAAATCTTGAATCAGTTCGAAAGTAGACGCACGGTGGTTCGGACGGCTATACGCTACGCGTCGCGACATAAGAACGCGCGGAATACGTTGACATTCTAAATTCAAATTTGACAGTTCAAAATAAACCTTTTTTTTATAAAGTGCTGAATAGTGCTGTGATAATTAAAATCATTGGATTGTGAATACACACTTACAATTGGATATTAAAACTCTACACTTAACTGGATTGTTGATTGTGTAAGTATGTATTCATTAATTATACAAAATAACGAGTAATCTTCATTAAATACATCCTCGGTTTACGTTTCATATTTCCTTTTGTGTTACTTAATTTAGACTGATGTTTTAAGGACGTAGCTAAATGGTGATTTTACGTTCGTTTAATTCAATTTATAGGCGTGATTATTGGATTTTCATAACGCAATCATTACTGTACTCGCATGTGATTGTTATTAAATCATTATTTTTGGTTGTTAAAATAATACAAATATATTCTAAACTTTCCATTTTAGATCCCTAATTTATAAAGTGTGTAGTAACTTTTACTTACGTAAAATACTACGTTTATAATTACTCGTCCTAACGAGTAGTGAGTATAAGCCCGAAGTATTTCGACCGCATTAACCAGCGGGCCGTATACTTGTTTCGTTTTTCTTTTCAGCATTACAGTTTATCTTTTGAAATGTTTTTCATCTAGCACTCTTCAAGTGCCTTTCCAATCACAGATAATAAACTCAAATATGCCTAAAACCGTCCCACTGCAGGACACAGGTATCACCTTAACTATGAGGTGGTTTGGGCCATACTCCACCATGCGGGCCTAGTGCGGATTGGTGAAGGGGTGTTGTAAGGCCATTGACTAAACCTTACTGTCAGATGTTATTAAGCCACCTTTAAGGCCTCAGACTAGGCTTAACGACTAGTGTCAAGCGATATTAGCCAGGACCATTTATTAACGTGCATTCCGGAGCACGGAGATGCTCGTAATAAATGTCACTAAATATGGTTGAAATGGTCACCCATCCAATCACAGTGGCGGCGTAGGTGGCTAACTTTTGGTAACTTTAATCACTACCAAAACGCTGCCGCAACAGAGCTACAAATACCTGTTCCCAATCACTTTCTTACTCCTAGTAACTCTGTCCGTATTTACCGAGGACCATTGCTAATTTCGGTAAATTCTTGCATTTTTCTGACCTTTTTCTGCGACTGATCATCTCCTGATTTTTATGATGCCTCATCTGTGTTTTAGTCCAAGTTGGTCTTGGCTGTTTCTTAATAATCTCTCTACTCTCTAATTTTATATATACAAAATAAGATACTCCATAAAACCACTTAATCAGATTAATGAGGTCAGATCTAAATGAGGTCACCAACGAAATTGAAATAAAAATTGATGCTTCAAAGATTATATCATAGAAAGAAAATTATTATTTGGTTCATAATTTGTAATATTATAAAAAATATGTAGGTACTTAATTACTTACAATAAATTAATAAAGGCAAAAAGATACTGTGATACGAAACCAAAATGGTTGCAACTCAGCTATTTTGCCATGGCAAAGGTTGCCATGACGCATCATCAAGGTAGCGCGTAGTTTCAATGGATTATCTAAAAAAAACACAATTTCGAGTTTGGTCCATAGTAACAGTTGTTGTATAACAATTGATTTCGTGGTTATAAAAAGTATCCTATTTTTTTGCACACCCCGTATAATATATCTTTTGGGTAAAGCAAGTTACTACTTTGTATTTGGATTATAATTTTAAGTGTCCTTTCCAATTTAATTTTGGACGAGGCGTACGTGTTATTTTACTATCCTACTTTTTGCGTTTTATTTCATTCTTAGCCATCTAGACAATCCAACTGCTCGTCGCGTTTAATTCTCGCGTTTTCCCGGCGATTCCGCATTTTCGCAAATGTTTATGTAAACAACTGTAATTTGGTGCCGGCTACTGCGGCAATTATTGCTATACAAGACAATTTGTTTCGTTGACGGATTTTTTGGTAATAAAAACCAGATTAACTTCAATAATGTGAAAAGAAGTGTAAAGAAGATTTAATAATCTTAAAAAATATATAAATATCAAGAAATTCTGCATTTTCTTTAACTAGTTACATTTAGGAAGAATTTTTTTTAGTATTATTTTCCTATATCATAGTGATTCATGGTCATGTTTGAGACTTCAAAGACTTTTAAAGGTGGAAATGGACAGAACAATAAGACTACTATCCCCATTCTAACTTCATTTTGATAATATGTTATTAATATGTTTTTTTTAACGATTTATAAGATTCAAATCGTCTGGCAATCGTCGTCAAATAGAAGAAGCTTGTCAGTCTTTTCACATTCCTGTCATCGCTTAGATTTACATTGGAATCGAATATGTTCAGCGATTTCTATCGCATTCGCCCGGCCTACATGCGGTATCGCGCACGAGAAATGCTAACTAAAGTGTAAAGCAATGCGTGTCGGTGACCGGAATTGCTAAAATATTTAAGTAACAAGTATTTACTTACACCTACCATGGTAAGAAAGTTTTGACAGATAAGAATTTATTTATAACTTTATTATTAAATATTAGGTTTAGCATTTTCGAGAAGGGTTCTCATTTTTTTTCATAAACCAGGCTCGCAAAACTATTACAGAACTAATTTAACTACTGTCATTTGTTTACCTATTTTATTTTAAATTGATAGATTCAGACAAATATTTAGACTAAATATAGATTTAAGAGTCCGTAATAAGTAAATTTAAAATTCTTCTAACAATTACATCAATTATCCACCTCCAAACTAAGAGAGCTTGTATTGTGTGACAAAATAAACGATAGATATATTTAAATATATTGTATAATATCCATAGCACAGGTACATGCTTGTCATCAATACAAACACTTGCCTCTTACTGAATTCGAACCCGCGACAAACTGGCTTTGTAGTCCTAAGTGCGAACTACTAGACCAAGGCGGTATTCAAATAAGTGTCAGTTTTTATCACTTGTTTACTTTATAATAGCCTCTTATTGGGTTTATGTGTACAAAATTGTCACAAAGTCATCTTGTCGTGGCAATTATAAAACAATTAACATGTTTCTTAGAATTCACTATGTTTATTCCAGATTTTAGTACTTAAACATTCTTGCACCATTCCAAAACGAAATTATTAGATAATGTTCTCAATCATTTCATACTATTTCTTCTGATAGCTAGCTATCAAAATGTAATTCTATCCGTAATCGACTAAAACGTTCGCAATAGCAATTCAGTAATTTCACAGTGTTATTCTGTTTATTTAGCAATATCTAGTTTTTAGTCTGAAAGAAACTAACTGGTTTTTAAGAATTTCCGCTTAAATTGCGACCACTTCAGAAGACGTATTTTCAAGATCGACTTACAACAAAGTCAACTAAACTAAAGTTGAAGCTGGTAATCGCAATTTTTCTTTTAATAATATAAAACTTAGAATATTACCAATGACTCAAATCTAACACAGAAAAAGCGTATTTACATTTTTTCTAATGTTTTTGATGTAACTTGATAAGTAGTAACTTTATGTAGGTAGTCTGCCTGACTGCTTCTGATAAAAATTTCTGTAAAATAATTTATGACCGCTAAAACAGTATTTACGCCATGAAACATCAGTCGCGCTCTATTTATTACCATATCTATGTAAACTATTAAAATAACGTAGTGATTTATTGTGATTTTGTAGCAGTAGTCAATTCCTCAGTAGGTGCCACAGCTCAAGTGAAAACAGACATAACAGAATATAGTTTAATTTTGTATCATTCTCACTGAACTTTAAAAGGAACTGACAGGATGATACTAAATGTTTTGTTATGTTAAAGCACAGTCAACAGCTCACGAACCTACTACAAAACCTCAAATATTCACAAGATGATACTTTTAGATGTAAAAAACGGCTACACTTAGCCGACTGTCGACTGTAGAAGTCCGACTCACGCACCAAGGATTCCGTACAAACTTGTGTGTAAATATAATTCGCCCTTACCGGGCATCGAGTCTCAAAGATTTTTGCCACGTTTTTCGAGTTTCTACAAATAAAATATGAGTTTAGCTACAAATTCAGGGTTAGGGACTTTAATCTTTACTTGCGTCAATAAGACATTTATTTTTGCAAAATTCCATGATTCTAGGTCAACGGGAAGTACTCTTTAGATTTTGATTCCCTTACGAGTATAAAAATATGAACAAAATATAAAAAAACAACAATAACATCAACAGCCGTATCTTTTGATTTCGTTGACTTAATTAATTATACATAGACTGCGTTGGAAAGATATGTCCTTTATTCAAGTAAATCTTTAATGTTCTTGTGTTACTAGTGTACTATTGCCAGTATGCTCCTTATTATATTATTATACTTATTAGTAGTGCTAATCAAATGAGCTGGTTCTTATTTTTAGTGTGTGACAGAACGGTTTCCAATTAAGTTATGCGGAACGAAGTCGGCGTGAATGCATGCGGTATATCATGGAACGTTCGCGCCAGTATCGCTCATCACGAGAACATAATGATTGCTGTCACATCACTAACATACCACGCCTTTAATTTGTTAGTCAAATTAGGTAGCTATTTGTTAACATTTCAGCAAAAAGAAACTAATTACTAGAAACAATCTATAATTACGAGGTATAGCTTGGTTGAAGCTGCATATTAATATAGCCCTTTGTGTATTGCCACAAAATGTTGAAAAGCAACCTCAGATATAATTTTGTCATCTTAGGGACCTTAAATTTTCGGTCATAACAATACAACTTTTATTATCTTAAGGACCGAGGAACCCTGTTCATGTCCTTGGCCGTTTTTTTATCCCTCTTTGACCT
Organism: Anania hortulata; assembly: GCA_963576865.1. Lineage (NCBI taxonomy): Eukaryota > Metazoa > Arthropoda > Insecta > Lepidoptera > Crambidae > Anania > Anania hortulata. The sequence goes on from OY756400.1 coordinate 10,819,169, forward strand.
TGAGATTGGTAATTGACCTACCACCCAAATTGATTCCTTTTAAGATTGGTATGAAACACCTGCAGAGCGGCGCCAGGTGTATGCAAATTACATGTGTTAAATCTTAAGAAACATCTGCCTGTTACTTTGAATATAAAAAGACAACATTTTGTATGTAAGTACTTTTATGTTTCAGTATTGGTGATGTGTGGTGTTTAGGTTCTTGCGGAGTGTAATGTAGCTGTATAGAGCATCTTCTATCAGAATATACCTATATTTTTTGTCAGCTTTATACCTATAAACCTATAGTCTTACGATAATTTAGCTAAATGATACTTACTACCTTTTATTTTGTTTTAATAACGTCACTGATCAACTGGTATTACAACAGCGATCATCATCATTTCAGCCATCAGGACTTCTACTGCTGAACATAGGCATATAATTGATTATAGGCAATTAGTCACAACAGTGATATTCACCTACTATTATTGTAAAACTAAGTATTATAAGTCACTGGGGGAGGCCTGTGTTCAGCAGTGGACGTCTTATGGGTTGAATGATGATGATAATGATGATTGTAAAACCGCCTATTGTAAAAAGATGGAAGAGCGACGATACTTAGAGGAGACCGGGGATAGTTGACTATAGGGTTAGGTTGACTAGTTATCTAAAGCATAACTTATTTAAAAATGTTGCATTTTTAATTGGGTGCGAAAAGCCGTTTCCTCTTCCCGTTCAGTCACAAAAAAGCCGCATTGTGTTTCTTGCGCTTAGTTAAATAAATCTAAGTAATGTGTTTAGTTTTTGATCGTAATCGTAAGTCAACCTACCCCTATAGTCAACTATCCCCGTTCTCCCCTACTTAAATTCAAATTAAGTCTGGTAACGAATAACAGCCGAAAATTTGTGTTTTGTGTTACATTTCAAGAGGCTACACTCGAGACGACGACGTCGTCTGACAAGGTCAAATAGTAAGGTGTGGTCCGCGTGGCCAATGCATGGTGACACACTCTGGGGCCTAACCATGACCACTCAGAACAGTATTGCTTCAACCTTATTTTGTTTTTGTTTTCTGGTAGGGCAAAGCTATAATGTTTGGGACGTGTATGCACAAGTGTCCGGAAGAGGGCTTATATAACAATCACTATTAATAGATTAGACATTAAAACAACACTACCTAGGTACTGTTTAGGGCTTATAGTTAGTCACAAAAACCTTTGGCAATACCTTGAACCTGTTTATCCCTTCTACTATAATGTTATAAATGCAAAAGTCACTTTGTCTGTCTGTTTGTTACGCTTCCTCTCCTAAACAACTGAATCAATTTTAATATAAATTTAGTACAGAGATAGACCAGAGGTTGGAAAAGGTCATAGGCTACTTTTTGTTGTGAAAGCTGAACCAATTAGATAAAAATTTGTACGAAAAAAGCTTGAACCCTTGTGAAGGACATAGTTTACTATTTTTAATCAGGGTGTGACAAACCTTATTCCGCGCGGAAGAAGCCGCGGAAAAAGCTAGTAAAAATATACTGATATTATTTTATCTCTAGTCTAGGTTTATATATTTCAAAATCATAGACTGAAGATATTCCATATAACATTGACGAGTTGTACTACTTAGCGTTCATTACCCAGGTGATTTAACTATGATGTCATGCGCAACAATGCTGCTACACTGAGCTGATGAGTGTATTCTCATGTACGAGTAGCAAAACATCGTTTGAAACATTTAGTACAAGCCTCTACGAAGGCTATTATAGTTAATTGCCACCTTAAGGTTAGTAACCTTTAGCAAAAAAGGCTTTGACTAAGTTACTTTAAGTAACTTCATAGTGGATAGATTCGTTAGTTGTAATGTAGAGCCATACACATTAAACGCAATCGTAACTCAGCCAGAACGGCAATTGTTGGTATTGAAGCAAATGTTATACGTAATAATAAACATTTTTGGCATTTAAATATTTTGCAACTGGACTAATATTAGGTACAGACAACAGCTCGTCAACCTACCACAAAACGTCAAATTTATATTGATCTCTACGTGTCTGACTTAAAGCTAAAAACCGGTTTAATGACCTTTAGTTTTATGGGTAGGTTGACCTGCCGTTGACTGTACATTAGATATTACCCTACGAGCTAGGTTATATTATGGTAGATTATTTGACGCAGCTAGTAACTACAGGGTTTGTCAACCATTTTTACTGTGGAATACTACTTATAACTGACAGTTTTATTCGTATTTTTTTATTAAGATTTACAGAGATACAGACAATATGATATATGAATCTTGTCATATTACCAAATGACTTAAATTTGAACTATTTTGTAATTCTAGATGTTTCAAACCATAAACCATGATGGTAAATGGACTACACCTAGACCTAGAGAAGTCCATACCCATTCTTAGAGTTAGAAAGTGTTTGAGAGAAAAGTTTGAGGTTAGACCTCAAACTTTTTGCAACCAAAAAACGAGCTGTGACATTTTTCCGACAACGTAACACTAGTGCCGCGCCCGGCTCCGCATCGTTATCGGTAATCGTTAATAGTTTCTAAACGGAACGGTCACGGTGCACACCAAAGACAACTGTGACCCCGATAAGGCTTACAAATAGGTACTTAGTTGTGGCCGAGTTGGAGGCGGGAGCGAGTCGTTAAGAAATTAGGTCAGAACAATTAGCATCGAGTGTCAAGGTAACCTAATGGAGAAATGTCGAGGAATTTCTACCTACTATGCGTGTTTACTATAACTGCAGTCATTGTAGATGATTCTAACCCCAAACTTTTAGTTGCTGAATCAAAGGACGTCTTAATGCTTTTAAATATACAAGTAACGTAAGGAGCTATACAGTGTCAAATACTTATCTATTTATGATTTTTGTATATTGTTTGAAAGAATAGCTCGCTAACTTTATCGGCAAAAAGCTAGCTAATCCAATGGTTTACAAAAATTATAGAAAGATGATTGGAAAGAAGGATGTATTATGTTACATTAAAATTTGAACGTTGATGAGTTAAAATCAGAATTTTAAAATGTTTTTTGCATCCACGCTGCTACTGAATAGTTATCTAAAAGAAAAATAATAAAGAAAATTACCCAATGCTATCATATTGAAAAATATTTGTCCCCGAAAGTATTTTCTAAATATATACTTAACATACCCAAGTCAAAAGAAAGCAATCGTAGTGTTTTTTTTTATCGTCACCATCTCTCTTCCTTCATTCACTTCCTAAACAGATAATCATTTATTATGTATGGATGATGTGCAAATAAATAATACGTCAAAATTTTCTTTAACAGCTTCCTCCTCTCCTTCGTATTAAGTCTACAAGTCCTGCTTCACAGTCAAGTGGTTTACTTAAAGCCGGTACCAAACCAGTCTAATCTCCCGTGGCTTGCTCCGACACCGTTTAGCCGTAGCGAACGCGTCCGTCCGATCTGTCGTGGCACGCGCAATAAGTACGTGTAAGCCGTTTGTTAGCACGACTTAGCACCTTTGTGATTAAGTGCGGATATCTGTTATCTTAAAACCAGACAACTGCGAGTACTAGTAAGTACCTACTAGTAAAAAAATCCTTGCAGTAGCTAGGATTTTTTTCAAGATAGCAAATAATGTTTTAATTTATATTGGAATCAGTCCACTCCTCCTTTTCTTGCAATTTATTTTACTAGACTGCTAAGAGTATGTTTTCAGAGTTTATGTATGTTAATGCGTTTCTTTTTCCCACTTTCTAGCTGTTCCAAACGTGTTGGCATATTTGTCCTTTATTCAATCTTCTTTCAGTAATTACCACCATAACGTTTAATTATGTAAGTAGTACTTAAATCGTGAAATGTGTCGTATGTGTTATTAATTAATTTGTTGTAGGTACCTTTATTTAATTAAAAATCAATACGTATACGTTCTATGTCTTGTACCAAGCCAATAGTTTTCCCCAATTCTCTGTGTTTAACATTGTATTATACTTATTATACTTCAGTCATATTTTATGGTTTTTCAACCCATATAATCGTCTAGAGCTACCTACTATCTTTATCTTAAAAAACAAATAAGTTACACATTGTCTTTTTAGTGTTATTTTCCATGATGATTTTACATTTATTAAAAGGTATCTACATCAAAGCGCCAATTTCAAAGTCAAATCCAAGTCATGTTTAGTTAGCAGCCCATATGGAAATGAATTCGCTGAGAAGTTTGTGTTGGCATTTGGACGTGATAAATGTTCTAATCTGCCCATGGCTATAACTGTACGGCTAACTGTTCATAATATTGTGGGATGATCACAATGAAAACTTACGAACAAAGTAGTACAGCGTAATATTATAATTATTATCATTGCAATGAGAATTCTCAAACAATGAGGCGTAGGTTACTCGTCTTAAATGGTTACATTTCTCGAGTCAGCGGAGATTCGTAGGTCAGAAGTTCATTACAAATTATTCTGTACAGTCAGATCCAAAGATATGAAGTACCGCATTTTGACTATTTTAACGTTTTTTTTTTTCGATTTTAAGGTTTTCTCTTCTTAAAGTATGTTCATCATCATAAGTAACAAGATGCAGTCACTTTTGCCACCACGAATTAGAACAACAAGCAATACTGCTGAGACTGAAATACTGCTGAGATTATCTGAATTTTATTGTGTTGTTATTCAGTGGATGCACACATTCCTTGAACTCGGACCAATTATTTTTTATTGGCTTTCAATCTTTCCATGAGCATAAGGTAGGTATTATAATATAGTAGCAGTTATCTTACCAGTATTAAATAGTTAAGAACGCCGTATTTTCTTACGCACACAAAATAAAAAAATTGGAATCTTTAGATCGTTAAAATAGAATTTATGAGATTTTTTATTAGATTAATTTTAGATTTCACACATCCGAAAGAGAATAAACAGACTTTTTATTAGACAACTTCTTGTTTTTAAATTAACAGTAGGTATATTACGATTCGATACGGCTGTCGGCGTTCTTATCTGTTGTTCTATTTGAACAAATCATAAAATATTTGAGATTGATGCAATTTTTACACCGTGTATGTTTTTTTTTTTCCGTTCAACTGTAGGTACAAAGTGAATGAACTACAAACTCTACTAAGTTTTGGCGTGCGAACGCCTGCAGGGTAATAGCAGTATCAAGGCCGGTGTAATAACATCGCGCTAATCATCTTTACGAGACTGTAAAAAATATACCGGTGTTTTTATGTTAGATGCTGGCAATGTTGTTGTCGGCGGAAAACTTGAAACTCTGATCCGTATCAGTTGTCAAAGGAGTTGCCGACAGCAGATCGTGTAGCAGGTACCTATAACTACAGAAATATACGACAAGTCTGACGTAAAACATAAGATTTTTTATATGCGCCGCCAAAGAAGTAAGGTAAGTTGATATTTTTTTTAATCTGGATATGTATGTGTTAGTATATGTATTCTTATGTTTTTTTAGGGCTAAGGATAACCTAACCGTAACTGTCAACAAATATTTTGTGTATTTTGATTACTATTTTGTGGAGAGATTGTCAGTGTGTGAATTATTTATGTCAAAATACTGTATTACATTAAAACTATTACAAGAACCTACTGAAAAATAGAGAACATACACATAAGACACCAAATGATAACTCCTCAATTGAAAGTTTCGGAAAACTGTAAATTAAGGTACGTTTATTGGTTAAATGGGTCGGGTCCTCTTAATCCTGATTTTTCAGCAAATACCAATCCAATAGCCACCACTGAGTAGACTTCTGCAACCTTATAACATCGTGATTCCGAGCAGAAAGCGGAAAAGTCGGCAGGTGGGAGGCGGAACGACGCGACGCTATTGCGATACACCTAAATACGTGACAGAATGTGCAAGCGCACGCGGCTGTTGTACCGACGATCCAGGAATAAGCGCTGACGGTAATGGGACCATTATTAGGTGGTTGCGAGATGTTTACCACCAATCACGTTTGAGCAATATTTATACGTAACCATCATTGCTGATAATACTTCACAAATTCATTACTACAGTCAGAAGCAACAACAAAATAATATAGATACATATGATACTTTCATTATAATTGGGGTATTGTTTCTCTAGACATCTTGATAAAAAAGAAATGGTTAAGTAACTGAAAGCAGACCTTGTATCGTAAGTAACTGGAAAATAAAATATACGACATAAGCAGAATAAAATAAGAAGAAATGGACGTAAAAAATAAAGAAAAAGACATTTTTTTACGAAGAATAGGTTTTATGTACAGACAACAGCACGTCAACCTACCACAAAACGTCAAATTTTCTCAATTGATATTGATCTCTACATGTCGGACTTAAAGTTGAAAATCAATTTAATGACCTTTATCTTTTTGCGTAGGTTGACCTGCCGTTGTCTGTACTAGTATTATCTCATGTTAATAATTGAAATGTGTTGAACAATTTTAGAGAATCTCGCTTTACTTTGCTATGTCCATTCGATCCATGGACTCTCTTGCATGCATATAAAAATATCGAGTAAGCCTCAAATCGCGTGATACACCAAACCTTCCAGTTTGTAATGCTACAAGTTAAAGCTTACATAACAAGCAATAGATAAGAATTGTTTATTTGTGAAATTATCTAAATTTAGTTCCAACGTTATTGAATATGGTTATTGGTTAACCGGAACAGATGACCGTAAAATATTATGATACGGACGGTCACCGGCTGGCGCTGCGTTTTATATCCGTGGAAATTTAATTTTAAAAAACGACCAGCTTTTTTATTATTTTAGTCAGTTAGTGATGCGCAGTATCATAACTTTACTAGTCTTGCCTTTAAAAATGAAACAACATGACAAAAACATAATTTAGTAATTTCTAATGTTTAATTCATTTTTAAGAAAGAGTAGACTAACCCATTCTACTTCTAATAAATAGGTGTCTTAAGGACATAAGATTATTAAGAGAACATTTTTTTTTTTCAGAAAAGAGTACCTCCACTCTTTCATCCTTAAGACACTTTACGACACCTAATTTTATAATTAGACGTATATTTTTATTACTAACTACTATTTATTAAAATATCAAATTACGGTTGCAGAATCGCCGGTTGCGACATTAGAACGTTTAAATTGTGAATTTCCCGAAGATGTGAGACAACAGTTGCAAATTATTTAATAAAACGTTTTACACGTTAGTTCTATCTACGATCAAGCTGTTGTGCAACTTTAGTTGTTTTCTTTTGATGCTAACGATTGGTGGATAGATGAGAGTTGGCGTGAACTGACTTGTAGGAGTTGTTGATCCTTATCGTCTGTCTTCCGTGTGTTAACACATAAGTTTGATTGAATAAAGGTATGACCACACAGTAGTATATTAATTAATTATTGGATGCCGAGCGGTCGAATGAGACCGCAAACAAAAATTCTACTATGTTTCCTTTTGCCGGGTTGAGTAATTTAAAAAGTTAAGCTGCCTACTTGTTATTCTTTGTAAATAACTACACCATACGTAAATAGATTAAAATTTTGGATCCTAATACAAAAAACTTTGTTTTAGAACGTGGTTTGATTGTATTGTAAACTCGAAAGTAAAACGACAAAAACTGACTAACTGTAAGTCTGGCAAAGAATATAATATTGTGCAAATTCCTCGGTATGCTCGTCCGACTCGCACTTTGCCGATATTTTATTATTTCAAGTAATATAAATTCAAAAAATCAAGCTTGATTTTAAAAGACGAGAAAATTCAATTTTCTCTCTTTAAATCATGACCTGAATAAATCCCTGTTTTTATTTTTTTGAAGTTGGGTGACAAACTAAATTACTGAAACGAATAAAAAATTGTGTTAAAAACTCTTTGACAATCTCGAACGTAATCGCCCACAGAGCGTGACCGATCATCAAAGAACGGATTATAATGACTGAAAACTTGCCTATTATTATAGCATATTGGCATTTGATTAAAGTGTCAATGCACCCTGTGTGGATGGTACCTTATGTCACACTCCCAGTGCTGCTGTGCAACAAGGAAAGAAGCAGTTTTTTGACGCTTTTTAACATCTGTTACGAAATCCAAAAAAATCTTACGTATTGTAGCAAAACCAACATGAGCCTAGATAAAAATAAGGTAGGTAAATACCTAAATTTTGTGAAAGTATTTAAATAGACAAAAAGACCCCAGAATGCCGGTTAAGCTGACAGGACAAATCCGCCACTTGAGCGACACAAGCAGGAGCTTGTCACGGAGATGAATATGCTGAGGTGGATGTGCGGAGTCACGCGGAAGGACCGCGTGAGGAACTCCCGCATTCGCGGTTGCCTTCGTGTCCGTGATATTGCAGCTAACTGCAGGAGAGTCGCCTATGCTGGTACGGCCATGTTTTGCGGAATCCGGCAAGCGGTAGGAAACAAATGTCTGGCCATGCCACCACCGCCAGGTCCTGGCAAAATGGGTAGACCCAAGAAATGCTGGCTTTACGTCGTGAGAGCTGACATGCGTGCCAATGATCTCACAACTAGAGACGCTCAAGGCCGTGCGAAGTGGAGGAGTAAATTAAGGAAAGCGGACCCTGGGCTCCAAAGCAATAGCTTTGGACGCAACCGGGATTGACCGTATAAATGAAGACAAAGATCTAAATAGATAAAAACTTAAAATGTAAAGATCCGTCAGTAATGCAGAGTTTAGAATTTAAAATTTTCACGTATTTTATTTGTTTATGGAACCTTGACTGAAAAATTCTGCATGGCCTAGAAAACACTTTCATGCTGACGATCATTAGGAAGTTATTACCTGCACAATAGGCGCCGTAATAGTAACCTTGGCATAGCGACTGTTTACCTATTTTGAATGAACCGCCTTCAGCCGCCGTCACGTAGGTACATACTTTGCATTGGAATTGATATAAATATAAATACGTAATAAGTAAGTCAATTTCCTGACATTTTTTGTTCGACATATTGCAGGCATTTGTTTTTATAATACGGTATAGGTACTAGAGGACCTTTTGGATTTTATAAATAGAACACTGTGCCGAAATTATTTAGTGCTCGCATTTGAACATCATAAACCAAATATAGCGAAACAAAGAAAATACACGAATATTTGAACTATCAGAACTTCAACACCATTTACATATTCTGTGCCCTCATCCTCTCACCTCTATCTAGAAATAAAATTCTCTATGAAAATGACAACGGCGTGATGGCTAAATTTTTAACATGTTACTTGCCTACTATGAAAACAAGTCCTACAATTTACTTGTAACTATTATAGCTGTAACTATTTTGGCTTAACCCTACCAACAGACAGATACTGCACAGTTTAACTTCTTGCCTATTTAAATGTACGTGCGTGACTGTCATAAATAAAACGACTTAGTATCACCCAATGTAGAGAGGCTATTTAATTCTAAACTTTAAGTAGACTTGGGTAAGAATTAACTATAATATTATGTATTTTTTACCACCGGAGATACTAAATAGGTAAGAGGGTTATTTATAACAGTTAGTCATGACCGTTTCCGTAGACCGTTTACATTGTTTTAAATAAAGTATCAATATTAATGCCAGAGCTACAAGTTTGTCCAGTCCTGCTAAATATACGGTTCTTTCGCTATTACCTAATCAGTTGCAACTACCGAATTATTTGTAAGTTAACAGAAACGTGGCTTTGTTTGTTTTCATTCTGCCCGTATTTGTAACAACGTTTATAAGACGTGGGCAGATATAGGTCAATCGTAGATCCGGAACATTTGCTAGACGTAACTTTTTTTTGTAAAAACTCTAGACTTTTGTATTTTATTTGATAAGCATTACTCAAGTGAACTTTATTCGCTTTCCCTTAGAATACTTATATCTTAATTATTGTTTAAAGTCATTAACAGGATTTAATAGGTAAATATGGTCATAAAAATAAGACACAGTTATGTACAATTAGGCGGCCTTATCGCCAAAAGCTATCTTTTATTTATAGCACAAAAGTAAGTTACAGAACAGTACAGCACCGTTTGTCTTGTTTCATATTTAATTACTTTAAAACATTATGATAGGAATATCTTACTAATCTCATATTAAATATCTATAAGGAACGAGATAGATATCAAGATGTATCAGCAGGCATGGCGTCACCAGGACCCGACCTTCAGACAGTCGTCACGCCCCAGAGGGCACAGGTATTTGTATGTTTTTTAGCCTGTCTGTTAGTTAATTCGATAAAGGTTATGTTACGTTACGCAGGGTCAATTCAGATAGATTATTTAGTATGTTGTTAAGAAGAGTCAACATTTGTTAGTAGATGGAAAAAGCCACGATTTTAGTCGACGTATCAATTATTCTCTTCTTAGATAAAATGCTGTAAACTATATTTACACTTTTATGATGTGTGTGCGTACGTGTGTGTGTGTATGTATGTAAGCGATTTACAAAACATTTTTACACTCGTAAGTATGCATGGGGTACATAGTTACAATCTTCTAGTATTTTTTTTTATTTACCATAGGTACACTAACAGGACACAGTCTAACATGATTGAAAATAAAAAGAAAGAATGCATCTGAGCTGAATTTGATGGGGTCGGAAGGTAGTCTTATGCAAGTACTCTTAGGATAATATTAGGAATATAACGTTTTCGTATGGTTCATAAACCACAGCCTACAAATAGTGGTTTTGAGTAGAATATCAAATATTAAAACAAGTCTTAATGTAATTAGCTGCGCTCTGTAATAATTACCATGATTAATGTTTAACATTAATCCGTTTCTCTATGGTCTGCATCTTACCAACCTAAGCGAGCTACGAGTAGTAACCGTATTATCTGTGCAATACCTTTCGCAACGTTACGAGACCGACAAATATGGCTAACAATGTGGATTGGTCGACTTAAACATTAAATGGATTATATTCCCTTAACCAGTCATAACCTTGATATCGTGGCGGATTGGTATACCTACATACGGGGTGCCAAGAATTAGAACAAAAATTAAACTCGTTTTGGTCACTTATTTAGTAATATGTGAGTTGTAGGCGCTGTCGTGAGACTTGACGTAGACTTTTAGCAATGTTTTTGATAAATAACAGGACTCATGTCAAGGTTTATATGTAACTCAAATATAATTAATGATGATTAACGAAATAAATAACTTAATAATTTATGGTAATATTTGTAATATATGTTTATTTGTTTATATAGGTGATTATAAGATCATCTAAGTCCTTGTAGTACTTTATCAGCTGCTTTTATTCAAAAACATTTACTATGGCGCTAACATCACCGCGTAAAAAAAACTGATCTTCAAATCAGCTATGTACCTACATGATGATTTCGTGTGGAAAGGCAAAACATTTTTTAAAGATTGACGTTCAACTCAATATATTTATTGCGTTCTTTATATTATGTTACATAGGTGTTATAAATAGGTACATTGTCAGATATATCATTATAGAACCTGTTGGGCACAACAATAAGGTAATAGGACGGAGAGGATACAGGATGACATTTTATTTTAATGGGTAATAAAAATGGTAATATTTTTTATAAAATTTAACAATAGAAATATATTAAGATAATTATGATAATAATAATTGTATTACGTAAATAATTAAATTGTATTTTGTGAGGTATAATATTAATTTATCTTCGAAAAAAAAACCGTTTAAAGTTTTTGAATTATTGTTATTTAATTTATTAATTTTAATTTCTATTTCTATTTCTTTCCTTCTGGTATATCAGCAGTTTATTCCTTACTCACAAGTACACGATTTCGTGTTTGCCCAGTCATCCTGTATATTCAATTCCTCATTCTGCCGCCTCTTAGTTATGTAATTCGCGCCGAAATCGGTTTACCATGTTTTCAAGCGTGGTACAACTTAACCTATTATGGTTCTCATCAATAGCTGCAGCTGTGACTACTGGCCTTTGAAAATAATGCTCAATTTAATAAAATAAATGGAATGCTTTTAAGCAACTCACTCTTTCTTCCTCTTTCTGTTTAGTATTCGCTGAAGGGTGATGATGATTTTGACAAAACAGCTTCGTAATTAGGTATCTTTTAAAATTAAATTAATTTGTTAGCACATTTCAAAGAGCTACTCGGACTTTTACTATCGTTTAATGCAATATTTCATAACTAGTTTACAGTGTCATGTCATGACATACATTGGTACGTGATTTTATTGGTATAAAGGGACTATGCCAATAAAATTACGTATCAAATTCATAACATCATCATTATTATCAGCCCTTTACAGTCAACTTTGGCTTCACACTTAACGTATTATTATTTTAACATAATAAATATTGGCTGTCAAGCTCAGATTACTTCACCTTGTAACTTAAAAATCTAGGTAATATAAATATATATATAATTCAAAATATGACTGCGGTCGATTTAAATAAAAATGTACAAAAAATTTACGACGGGCCTTTGTTTTTAACCTGGCCCTTTAATTTTGTCATACCGACCTGTGATGACCCTGGACTGGCTACTGTAAAAATAAATTCACGCACTTTCTATGGAACTAAATTAGCAATGGCCGCAAGATATTATTATGGCGTCATAATTATGCAGTATACCTTAAAATTTGTTCTCGTTCGTTTTGTTCTCGCTTCCTTGTGGCGTTTAAATGAGCACACAAAATTAGCTGTCACTTGTATTTGACAGCAAGTCCAGGTGGTCAGTGGTCTGTCACCTATAAGTTTGTTTAATTCTCCCTATTTTCATTTTTTGTCTGTCTGTACCTGTTTAACAAAAGCACCGTCCAGTGTTCATTTAACCCAAAAATTTAATTTTAATGTGCGGATAATGTAATGAATCCGTTTCCCTTTCGGATTTTATAATTAAAACCGATTATCACACATCTAATGAATAATTTGCTGTACTTCACTAATTAAAAGAACGGATGCGTATAATTTTGAATCTATTGCTACAAAAAAAAACGAAATACTAGTTTACGCAACATTGATAAATGAAACAAGTAGCTAATTGCGAAAGTTTAACGTTTTTGTGTATCGTAGGTGATTGAATCCTATACAAAAAAGAAAAAATGATTAGGTAACGTTAGTACCGATAGAGGTTTTGAAAAGCTAGCTAATAGGTAGGTACCTAGAATACCTTTACCTTATTAGTTGTACCTTTAATACCTTTGTTCAGAATTGTTACGTAACGGAATATTATATTTACGTACGTGTTTTAACGTAATTCTAGGTACTTGCAACTTTAGGTATGCCAATAAGGTTCGATGCCTTTTCAGGAGCGACTGAGAATCAGAAACTTAACCACATTTTTATTATTCCTATTTAATATTTAAAAATGGAGTTCGTGGACAATTTACTATTGGTCGATTAAATTGCACCATATGTGCACTGTATGTTGGCGCGGCGACGGCGTAGGCCTGTGACCTCTGATAAAAGACCGCGCACAGCACGTTTTTTTTCGGAAATTTTAAAGTAATGATTTTTTGATAAATACTATTAAGGACGATAAATTAGTTTTTATAGTTCTCTAGATCTTGTTTATACATTTTAGCACTATCTTTCGATGTATCTTATCCTGTGAACTAATTTTGTGTATTTGTAAATATGTTTAATATTATGTGATCAATAGGCTAGTTTCCTGGGTCAAATAAATATTATTCTATTTAGTCCGTCAGTTAGATTATCAAAAAATATTGGACCCATATTTTGTCTTTTGTCGATCAAACAAAAAATGACGAAGATAGCGCATCAAAGTTTGGGAATGACGTCGGGCCTTGCAAAAAAGTGTCGCAAGGCGAGACGTTACGCGGAACTTCAACGGGCTATATCTTTATCATTTTTTGCTTGATTGAGAAAAGAAAAAATACGTGTCCAATATTTTCTGTTAATCCAACTGATGGACTAATTAGATAGAAACTAGCCTATTTGAATAGGTTTGACTCACTTTTATCCTTTCTAATAAATGAGGTTATTACTCAGAATTGCTAAACAACAGCATGGATACAACTTAAATACGGATTAATATCCGTTGGTAAAGGACTTATTTGTAATTTAGTATTTCTAACTAAATTATAAGAAAAATCATAAAAGTGTTTTATTAGCAACCAACTAATTAATACGGTCAATTTTTACTATTACACATTCGAAATTAATGTGCTAATAAAGCGAAGAGTACGCAATAAATTAATATTTTCTATTCCAACAGACAGCGATAGGCTGCGTATAAACTTCACGCGTGGATTCGGACGATAAATCACAATTATATACGGCCACACCGTATTGTGAAACAATGAGCTGATTATATGACTAATTACCGTTACCGTAATTTAACACTTTTAGGGTTTACATATTTCTTTTTAGTTACACATAATAATATTTCACTCACGGGTTCTTAGAAAGTGAACTACACCGAAGCCCAATACATGTTGCATTATTTACATAAGTGACAGTAAGATTGAAAGATAGATAGATACTCGTTATTGTACACCACACAAAAGAAACAAATCACAGGAAAATAAATACATTAAGAATAGCACAATTTAGGCGGTCTTATCGCTGGAAGCGATCTCTTCCAGACAAGACAGGAAAGTTGAATTAATATTGGGTGGGGCCCGGCGGTGAAAAGTTCCAAAATAGAAAAGTCCAAAAATTTAACAAACTAATTAAACAAACAAATAAAATAAGAACAAATAAAAATACAATACCTACTTCTTAATTCTTCTAGTACATAGTAAAATACATATAAAAATACAGACATAATATAAATACATACTTAACATAAATACATGTACATAAATAAATACCCTGTTAAAATGCAAAAAAATTAAGATGTGTAGTTTCCAAGTGTAAATATTATTTTAGATACTAAATAAAGCAGATATTTACTTGAGCGCATATTTATTTACTGCTATTAGGACCATAGATTCTATGTCATAAGATTAGGACAAGCTTTTTTAACGCTCTACTTCAATGATATTAAAAATATCTTTGCTTTACTTAGCCAAAGAAAGGTATGTCATCGTACGAATTACCAATCTTACAAATATTTTACTGGTGGTATAAGGTTTTACTTTTTGTTAAAAAATGCAGTGTAGTTGTAAATCACTCTCACTAAGTACCTATTGTAAGGCTCCGTTTACACACGTTAGTATGTACCTACTGCACATTTTTTGCAGTGTAAGTTTTCAGTGACACAACCACTGTACGTATAACTTCTGACACGTCACGTACACAGCTAATACATAATTTGTACACAATAAAGATGTCAGTGTCCGAATTTTGAAAATCATTTAAAATGCGGTATAAAACCTGCGTGAACGCATCATAAATGTTACAGCTATTAAATTCAACTATTATGTAGTACTGGATAACATAACATACACGTATTCAAACGCAATTGATTGGAATGCTAAGTATTTTAATTGGTTACGACGATAATTTTCTGGATTTTGTAAAATGTTAACGATGTAAAACTATTCGAAAAAGTACTTATACCTACTAGTGTAATTGGCGAAGTGAGGAAACATTATTTAAAAGCAGATCAACTGATTAATAAAATAGTCTATCGGCCCCTAAGAGGTTTTGCGTTATTTTAATTACATCTTCCATACAGGGTGTTAGGTGGAACGTGGGATGTACTTTACAGATGGTTCTTCTCGTGAATAAACTTTTACTATAAGACTAATAGTGTTATCGAGAAAAAAACTGCTGCTTCATAAATTTTCAGTGACATTTAGTCCTTATCATAGAATATTTAAAACAATACTTATTACTTTAGCATTACCCACCTGATGACATCACCCAAAGCCCCACTATATGCGTATTTTAGTATACATTTAAAATAATAGAACATAAATAACGAAATACCTTCGTATCACATCAGGTTCTATGCATATGCATGTAGTACAGGTGACCTTATCCATTTGAAGATATGCGGCCTCTACCTATCATGCATAGTGATTCGTTTGTAATCGTTTCCATTGCGTTACGACATTTTGTAACAATATTATTAGTTTATTTATTTTATTATATTTATTTGGACAACCAACAAGATCATACACCTTAAAAGCTAATAAATAAGCAGTTTTGTATCTAAACTAATATTTTTTACCAATGCATTTCCTATTAAGAACATTATTAATAATAGGTACTTAATTTCTAAAAGAACTAGTTGTATCTGTAACGTAGCTCTTTGTGCGCTTAGTTCTTTCAAAATCTTACGCAACGGATTTTGATTGGATTTCGCAATCTGGGATCCAAGAACTTTCAGGGGTCCGCCAGTTCCAAGGGTCACAAGGGTTCAGCTTCAGCCAGTTCCAGGGGTTTCAGGGAATCCCCTAAAAGAAATAAAAATATTTAAACGTATTACTGCGGTCAAGTCTTTTAGGGGTTCGTGGACTATAGAAAACTGCGCTCGCCAACCCGCCTGCCAAGCGTGGCGAGTATTAGCAATCTCACCCGATAAAAACCATTGGGGAAGACGTGTGTGTGTTCAGCAGTGGATGTCCTGTGACTGACATGATGATGATGATTTTTACCCTTGAAAAGGTCTGAAAAGACTGAATTAGGAGATATACTTCCGGGAGGTTTTGAGGACTGAATAAAATAGTGGTTACTATTTAGAGATTAGATTTATCACGCCAAAGTTTACTAGTTTTCAAACGAGTGACAATGCTCGTATTAAACAATCGAACAAAGTATTTGCGAAGGAAATCTCCGTACAATGGACCTATTGAAAATATTTGTTTGTAAACAAGCGTCAGCAGTTGACCTACATACTACGCCAACTTGTCACTTGCGGTAAAGAAGAATGGAGAGCCTTAGACATAAGTCATAGAATGAATTAGGTCTTATTGAGAAGATTAGTTTCACTTGTTCAACTAGGTATCATTAAGTAAAACAATAAAATCAATCGGCAAGTAAGTACTGATTTATTTAATCTGACAGTGGTAACATAAAATTACCTTGATTAATATTTACAGTGGCGTGATAAAAAAACACATCACAAATGATAATTGTAACCCCTTGACAACCTCCGCAGCCGAGAGGCGAACATGCCGGTTTTGGTGTCGCTATCTCTGAGGTCTCGGGTTCGATTCCTGGTCGGTCAATGTTGGAAAATAACTTTTCTATATTGTCTCGGGTCTGGGTGTTGTGGTACTGTCGTTGTTCCTGATTTCTGTAACACAAGTACTTTGGTTACTTTCCATAGGATCAGAGCAATGTATGTAATGATGTGCGATATTTATTTTTTTACTTTTTCTAATCTAAATGCTTTACGGGTGACAGTATACTTTCATAAATTGATAAGATTTTAGCTATTTTAAAATAGGTACTAATATACAAATATTTTATTAAACAGGACCTATTGTCCATTGTAAGTATAACAAAGTTGCCTCATAATTATGTAAGTGTAAACGTTTATATGCTGCAACATTACAATGGATTGCTTAAACATATTATACACTTAATTTACGAAAAAAATTATTAGGTTGACTGCAATTTAAAAGTAAGATCCAAAATTTAATATTTTAGTTACTAATTTATTGAAAGAAGCAATAGGTAGGTAGTGTGTGGCGCACTACCTACGGTTACGGTTAGAAATTTATATTTTATTCAAATTTGTATTGTCTCTTCTTTCTATATCTGCTTTATTTTTTAACATTATAGACTTTGCACGGCTAATTACCACCACCTACGTGCCACCTACTTTAGGTCAGCCTCAAATGGTACACAAATGTTTTAAATGTCTCGAATAAATAAACGTTTTTAACATAATACTTAGTAAAAAGTTATTTATTTTTAATAGAACGCAGCCCTAAACCTACTTCATCCGGGAAGGGTATTATTTATACCTTCATTACTCACAGCACTATTATGTCAGTACTTCAAACTGCCAACAGAAATTATCCTTACAACAGCAAACCACATAACTTCACATAACACAGGAAGCGAACAGGCAATATCGCACGCAAATGCCAATTTTTCGCCACAAATTGAATACCGGTAAGCGAATCGCGTGACAACCTGTAAAGTCCTATTATTGTGTGTGTTAACAACCTAAGTTGTTTAGTGAAAGAACTTTTGATGGGTCATAGAACTTTACCAAACGTTCGGCCTCTATCTTTACCGTTTTTTTTCTTAGTGACTTGCATGGGCGTAGCCAGTGTCAAGCTAAACACTTTAATTGCGATAGTTAAATATTCTGTGACATTCAACTTAATTTTCATATTAAAAATTGCTATTTTCAAACAATAACCGAAAATTGGCCAAAGACTTGAATCGGAATGTACAAACAAAAAACGACACTTAAATGTAGGCACTAAATTTAAATCCTGTATCGTGTAAAACAAACAAAAAACAGTTTGAGAATTCATTGTTCTAAATTCAAAACCTCTAGTTATGTATGAAGCAAGGCATCGTAACTTTCGACCTTGCCAACGTACCCGTAAATAATAATTGCATGTAATAATGTCCCACGGGGCTATTATTACGTGCCGGTCTGTTATTTAGTATGCAAGCAGAATCGCCGATATTGAAGAGACTGCACCATGATTGCACTAACAATTATTCTGAGTTATATTACTATCTCACAAGCTTTTTATTACAGTTCTTCTACGACTTCATTTAAAGCGTAAAGCTATGAACATCATTCTAGCTAGAGGAAAACACAAAAGGGGATAAACAATGACACTTGTGATTTTATTAGTCATCATAGTTGTCATTTCAGCCATCCGAACCATTAATCTCCAGCAGGAACGATTTATTAGAGTTATCCACTTATCCAAACTATAACAACACTAAACATAACAATCTTGAACTTAATAGTTCGTCGGCCGCATGTAAGCAATAATTGATAGATGAGAAGTTAAGTCATTTATAACTATGCCCTAGGGCCATATCAGTTCTTTGTATTAAGTGTTTATTATTCTGTAATCATAAAACATAGAAGGTTAGAATTAATAACAGCTACAAGCCTATTTTGATTAATATTTATGAAAAGAATCTCAAGGATAAAATAGACACAGCTAGAGCGGTTTTGTAAAACCTCACGTTTGTTGTTTTAATATATTTTAAAGACATAAGCCAAGATTCAATTTTTAGCCACCCGATGTAAAACTAGGTCATTATGTAATTGATGTTTCGGACTTTTAGCACATTCGTTATGCTAATTAGGTATATTAATTTTATCTTTTGAGGAATTTCGCCTTTTAAAGCTTTTTGATGCAATTTACACTCAAAATAGTTATAATACCAAAATCAACTTCTTAGACATTATTTACGGATTTCTAAAACTGTTACCATTGGATTAGCGTATTTATTAGGGTTTTATAACCTTAAATAAGTAAATTTTATTTAAAAAAATAAAACCGACTTCAAAACACTAAAATGCTAAAAATAATCCTAACACTTAAGTACCTAATCAGTTACTTTTGGAGTCGGTGCCAGCCGATGAGAGATTCAATGTTTTTGTTTGCACCGACTCCAAAAGTAACTGATTAGGTACTTAAGTGTTAGGATTATTTTTAGCATTTTAGTGTTTTGAAGTCGGTTTTATTTTTTTAAATAAAATTTACTTATTTCTTCAATTTTTAGTGATAAATCCTAATCTAACTGCTGAACACCGATTTCATCCCCTATTTTCCTACCCTTAGGGGTGATTTTTATTTTGTAAACTTTTAGCATATTATCTTTGAAGTATAAGCTATTCAATAAAACAAAAATCATCAAAATCGGCTCATATTTGACGAAGATAGGTAACAAGAACCACAACCAAAATACTATCTGGGTATATATTTGTTGATTTTCTCAAAAAGTTCTAAATCAATTTCGATAAAATTTATATGGGACCACCTCTGAAGTATGATCTACCAAACAAAAAAAGAATCATTAAAATCGATTCATAATTGGCGGAGTAATCGCGTAACAAATATACAAAAAAAAAAAAAAAAAAAAAACATACAGTCGAATTGAGAACCTCCTCGTTTTTTGAAGTCGGTTGAAAAGACTTCTAAGTTTCCTAATTACTTATTACTCTAGTTTTATGCAACGTGCAACGCTATTGGTCCAACCAAGACTTAAAAGTGGATGGAATGCAGAAGGTAGACTACCATTTTATTGGAATGACGTGTTTATGAGTGAAGACTGCGACTTCCTGAATATGGTGAGATACCGACCAACTAAGTGGATCAATATAAGCAAGTGACAAGTTAGAAAACAATTAAATACTTAGTTTATGTCTGGAAGTGCCCATAAACTATGCTGCACAATGTTTAGGCTTCTGCCCAACAGCGTGCAATGATTGGCTTATTTAATTAGCAGTTTTATTTTGTCATGGTCTCAAGAAAAGTAATTACATAAAATGGATAATATAAACTTCATATAACAACCAATTCATTTAGTTTTACCACAAACAGATTTAATTACTGGTCGATGTGTTTTGGAAACTTTCTCAATTGGCAATAAAAATTCAGACGGACACGTAAATTTACTTTCGTGACATAAGTACATAGTCGGTTTTATTATTTACTTAAATTGACTTTAAACCTTTCACTTACTACTATAAAACTAATGAACTAAACTGTTGAAGAAATCGAAGATCTAATGAAAGAAACCGTTGACAATCTCGAGTGGCGACCACGAACTGGAAGACGCAGTGTGGTCAGGCCACCCACGCGGTGGACTGACGATCTAGTCCAGGTTGCGGGCAATCGCTGGATGCAAACGGCTCAGAGCCGCTCGCTGTGGCGTTCTATAGGGGAGGTCTATATCAAGCAGTGGACTTCTAGGAGCTGATGATAATGAACTAAACTGTCACAGTTATAGTTGAATGATTTTTTATACAGAAATAAAGATTTCTTTGAAGAAAATGTATATTTTGTGCAAAGACATGGTGACTACGATCTGCGCTACGAAGACTTGCTTCGAAAATACATTGGTATGTTGACTTATCTAATAAACGTTTACACTAAAATCTAAAACCGGGATTAGGTACTTCATTTTCCTAGCCTGTGCTAACAATCATCAATTGAATACTAACTAGTGATTTTTTCATCGCGCACAAAACTCATCTAAATAGTTTGAGGATACCTATCTATTTTCAACTCAGTTTAATAGTTAAAGTATCTATTTTGGAACATCAGAAGCTTAGAGCACTGTATCACGGTATGTAAGTGTAAAAGCACTAATGGATATTGTGGCACTAAACTGCAAGTCGTGATTCACTGTAACGACAAATAAAATGAGCAGTGTTGGACTCAGCAGTAAAGTTGCAATAAGTTTGAAATGAATTTGTTGGTTAATTGAAGACGCAGTGTGTGAACTTGTTTTATTTCCCATAACATAACTTATACTTACAGGGTACAACTTTGCAAACAGCGTATGAGATAATTACTTTTTAACTTTCGCGTTGCATGATAAATACACACTAAAACCGAAATTACTGCAATTTTAATAGGTACATATTTTACCTTTTATTTGCCTGATGTTTCGACCGGGTTACACCGACCGTATACAGGGTTATTTGTAAAACATCAACAACCTCCTAGGAGCTGATTCTGGTGCTTTAATACAACAACTTTTTCTATGAAACCAACACTGAAATTTAAAAGAAAACTGCTTCATACAAACTGATATCGGCTGGGCGGCGGCTTAGTGTGAAAAAGTGTTTTTTTTTTTGCGATTTTAATGTTGGTCCCATAGAAAAGTTGTTGTATTTGAGTACCAGAATCAGACCCTAAAAGGTTGTTAATGTTTTACAAATAACCCTGTATATCTCTGATGAATTAAAAAACTTACAAATATTAAACTAATTAACAATTATAAGTTTTTTAATTAATCAGAAAACAATGTATTAAACTAACATTGCATTTACTTTTCTTTTTTCGAAAAATGTGAAGATTCAAAATAATTACAATAAAGTAGTTTTTTTGTGGTTTTCTACCTTATTTTAAAATGTGGCAGTATCTTGCAATTAAACCTTAGTATAAAAAAGCAAACAACAGCTAATTGTATGTAATGTAGACGATAAACTAAGTATGTACCTTCTGTAGCATGTAACAAACTACTCTCTACAGTCGTAAGTCTAGTCCACTCAGGCAGGTCATTATCTAAGTCTTATTAAGATGTAAATCCCTTGTTTACATTTCCGTGTCTGAATATGTTACAATATTCTTGAATAATTCTGATATGGCCGCAACCGTTCGCATTTCATTTATCGATAACATTAGTTGTTTACATTTTCTTATGGACTTCCTGCTATTATTCACGTTACACATGACTGTTGTAAATATTCACTGCGATTAGTTAACAAACACTGTTTAATTAGTGTTAAATAATCTCATTTTCCTTCCGCGTTAAGAATCCTTGTCTGATTGTAGATATCACAACTAAGAGAGAGAGAGAGAGGTGAGTTTAGAAACACTGTTTAAATATACAAAATTAAAATAACGCAAGACTTTTTTTTTTTCCTGACTTTTCCATACAAACTGATGTCAGTTGTTTAATATGGGAAAGTGTTTTTTTTTTGCGATCAATGTCAGTTCAATAAAAAAAATGCTGTGTGAGCAATAGAATCACCCCCTAAAAAGCTTTGCGTTATTTCAATTACACCTTTATGTGATTTCATAATGGCACATTTCAAATTGTGTCTATTTTCAACCGACTTCAAAAAAGGAGGAGGTTCTCAATTCGACTGTATGTTTTTTTTTTTTTTTGTATGTTTGTTACGCGATTACTCCGCCAATTATGAATCGATTTCGTATGATTCTTTTTTGTTTGGTAGATCATACTTCAGAGGTGGTCCCATATAAATTTTATCGAAATTGATGTAGAACTTTTTGAGAAAATCAACAAATATATACCCAGATAATATTTTGGTTGCGGTTCTTGTTACCTATCTTCAACAAATATGAGCCCATTTTGATGATTTTTGTTTTATTGAATAGCTTATACTTCAAAGATGCTATGATAAAAGTTTGCAAAATAAAAATCACCCCTAAGGATAAGAAAATAGGGGATGAAATCGGTGTTCAGCAGTTAGATTAGGAATTATCACTTAAATAGATGAAATAAGTAAATTTTATAAAAATTAAAAAAAACTACTTCAAAATACTAAAATGCTAAAAATTATCCTAACACTTAAGTACCTAATCACTTAATTTTGGAGTCGGTGCAAACAAAAACATTGAATCTCTCATCGGCTGGCACAGACTCCAAAATTAAGTGATTAGGTACTTAAGTGTTAGGATTATTTTTAGCATTTTAGTGTTTTGAAGTCGTTTTTTTTTTTTTATAAAATTTATTCGAGATGTAATTTGCAATCACATTCTCCTTCTCTTTAAGCATCAACCCCTGAAAAACCCACTGGCCACAATTAGTAGGGTGGTCCAGGCTTGTTCAAAAACGACATGTAACTAGTTTCGGTTTTTCATGTTTTTTAGAAGGTCATTAAGTTTGCATTTAATTTATTAGATTTCTACAAACGGAAAGAACATATAGAACTATTTATCATCACGACAATACTTATGACAGCCCTTATTTGATTCAAGATAGAATTTTGTGTTACGTCTTTGTTGATTCTTACTGTCGAAAGGACGATTCAGTCTTACAATGTTTTTGAGGTGTGTTCCTCAGTGGAATTTTTTGCCCATAAAGATGTTCACTTATTGAAACGACCTATTACGACATAACTTGATTTGTTGGGTCTCGTATGTTGTATGGATCAAGTGGCATTTATGTTATAAACTATCTATCAAGGTTCTGTGGCGAAAGGATAGGTTCTGTACAATGTAAGGTTTTCTTTATTTACCATAATTTGAGCCTGTTTCCACATCCCATTGTAGTTTTATTAAGTCGTAACTGTTACTTTACTCTTGTTTTTATTAAAGGTAAGTAATAAAGTTGTAAAATAAATCTTAGTTTTTTTAACCGACTTTAAAAAAAAGGAGGTTCTCAATTTGATCCGTATGTTTGTATGTATGTATGTTGGTCCGCGATTGTCTCGCGTTTGGCTGAACTGATTTTTCCTTGCTGTGTTTTAGTAGAGTAGTAGAGCGTTTGCGCACTGAATCCGATCCGAATCCCCGAAATTTTGGTGCACAGTATTTTTTATGAAGGCTCTATCTATGACCGTTTCTATTCGATTCTAAAAAGGTCAGGTCTGAAATCCGAAAAGGACTACTTTAGATCGATATTATTTCGATTCGGATAAAATACAGATCGCATGCAGTTCCCAAGTTAGGTATACGTGTCTTGGTAAATCCTTAACACAAAACTTGCTTTGGGATTTGCTATATTCTTTCACTGTGCCTATTGTTATTACCAACTTTGTCCCTTCAAGACACGTGTAGGGACAATTGCTGTGTAGAATGTTAAGCCTGAGAAACTAATACGACAGTGTACGGTCAGAAAAAAAAAATAACTATTCGTTCTTATCACTAGAGTGATAAAGGAAAAAATAACACAACATTTTGTTTCTGACTCTACAAACCTGTATGTTCCATCACGTTTAAATGTGTGTCAGCAATCGTCGGAATGTATGGGAGTGGCTGAACGTCTATGCTGAGCTGATTACAGTGTTATTGCATTTGGGACTTTATTTGCTTGTGATAGAGAATAGAGGTCGTTGTTTGAGTTCGCTGGTAACGACTGAACTAAGTGTTTGCTCACGATATGTTACTGCACGCAAGCCTCAACATTTGGTGAAGTAGCAGTGGCTGCTTTTATGTATTGTAACGGAACACCTAGCACGATTTATGGGTACGAAAACTACGAGCGGCCTTATTTGGTTTCAATTACTATGTTTAGTAGTTAATTTAAGTATTTCAACATTAAAGTACAGTAATATTGCATGTTAATGTTAGGAATGTAGCAGGAAACTCATTTCTGTTTTTAAACCTAATGCTAACTTTATTATTATTATGATCTTTTCATATTAGTTAGTTGCTATTAAAAAACACATGTTATGGCTTTAGTTAAAATGTATATATAACATTAGGTACTATACTAAAAATTACTTCAAATCATAGACTGAATCTTCTTTTAATTTTTAAGTTGTGTGTAAACAAGACCTTACCTTAACCCGACCTTAACCTCAGTAAATGAATTTCTGAAAACATGACATGTATTTCGTGCTTTACGCAATTACCTACAAAAAATTACTGGGAAGTGAGAAATATGTAGATGATCTCTTTATTAAATAAAGTATAAATAAGTAGGTATTTGAAAAATCAGTACGTTTCTCACGGCCATTTTCCGCCGACCGCAAACAAAAAGCTATTAATGAAGCAATTATTAGACTGCAATCAGTAATTAGCTTTAACAGCTAATTAGAGCTGTAATTGTTGACCATACACATTTATAGAGAACAGTTAACTAATGATAGACGGCCGATCGGTCAGCTGTGTCATTATCGGGGGTAGATGTAAAATGCTGGAGTTAATGGAACAGTGTGGTTGGAAAGCGTGAGCAAAAGAAACCTAGCTTCGTTTTTGTGGACAGGTCATGTAGGCACTCACTCGCATCGAATCAGGTTCACGTGTGATATCGCTGGATATAAAAAAATCTGACAAAATTTTAAGTGTATTTTAAAATAACCTTTGAAAGTCAGATAATAAGCGATTTCTGCTTATTTAACTTATGCTAAGTATTAAAATTAAATCAGTGAAGTTCTTGTTCAGGAAAAATATGCTTTAGATAAAACTTGTTGCACATTGGAAATGCCGCTTGTTTTAATTTTTATTTCAAATACCCAATATAAGGAAAGACAACACACATAACAAAGATAATCAATAATAAAATAATACAGGGTGGCTGGTTAGACATTCCACCCATTAAAATGAACTACTATAATTGCACCAAGGAAATCGAAAGAATAAAGTTTACCATTACTAATAGTAATTTACCATGACTATAAAGATTTTTTTTTACAATGTTCGCATCATTGTAAAACCTGTTCACTTAATAGGGCAGAATATCCTGCCTGTTAAAGGATTTCCTTGTTCAGCCACCCTGTATTTATTAATGTGAGAATGTTCTCATTCTCCCACGTCATAAAAGTTGTCAATATAACCTTAACACTTCAATGCTTCGTTCCACGGCTGTTTGGGTCTTTAGTCGTTTCGCCCCACGAGTTATTCGCCCCCGGGGCGAATCGCCGAGTCCTTTTTTAAATGGGTCCTTTCGCACCACGGGGCGAATCGCCCATGAACTTTTTGTAATGGGTCGATTCGGACCGCAGTGAGGAACAAAATAGTTCTGTACAAATAAATAATTGGAATCGTTAAGTTTTTGTTATGCGTCTAAAGCGGACTAGAAAATGAGCCTTTCGCACCGCTCTAATCACTGCGGTGCGAAACGACCTATTTAAAAAGAGCTCTTGGGCGATTCGCCCTGCGGGGCGAATAACTCGTGGGGCGAAACGACTAAAGACCCGGCTGTTTTCCATATTCCTCCTTATTGAAGGTCACACTTGACATGAGACAAAAATTGTCGTAAAAAATAACAAAAGCCATACTTAGTTATTATGTGTTGTTAAAGCAAACAAACAAACTATTTGTGCGCACGCAGTTAGCATTATTGACTACTTCTTAGGCAACAGCGGTTTGGGAATTACGTAAAGCTTCTTTCGTCTGTTCATTTGTTGGGTAATGTGTACACAGACAAAACAGTGAAGAGAATAGAGCTGATTGAAAAAGGGTACCATGACAAAAGTTCTGCAACAAAATATGCTACTTAATAAATGGAAATTTAAACAAAGACAAATACATATTTATTCATTAAGTTTCCTAGACGTTTTGAAGTATGAGGAAACATACTTAAAGGTAAAAAGCGTTTCCTATTTTTTATTTTAAAATGTAGTCATTATCTACTCTGTGACGCAAGGATTTTTAAATGATAGTTCATTGGAAGCATTATGTCGGTTTATTTTGCTAATTATTTATAAATAAATGTTTCAATTTTGTGTACTTTGATCCTACCTAAAAACCGACAGGATTTATTAACATAACACAATATTTCATTTAAAATATGAAATGCAAATCGAACTCAATGTAGTCAAATTCTCTAATAATTATACTATATTTACAGATTCAGTTATATTTGATCTACAATTCTAGCGTATCTTGTAGTTACAAACCTATAAACTATAAAAATTATCACTCGAAAGGACGTTAAGCACTTATAAAAACGTGAATCTAGCTAGTAGCGTTACCAAGTAGATGAGCTACACATAACATTTCAGTCGAACATAAGCACGTATACCAGTATCGTGACTGATGCAGTCATTAAGGCCTAACTTAAATCATTGTAGAACGTAATATACAATACGAATACCAAAACACATCTTATGTCATCATCTGTCTGGTGAGTGCATCACACGTGGTTGACGTGGTGGGCTGGTAGGGTTGTGACGGACGAGAAAGAGTAGCAATGCAGAGTTCTGTTAACTGGAACTAAGCACATCGGAATTCCTTTTTATTTTATTTTATTTAAAAAACCAACGGTATATACATATGTCGCAGGGAAATCACTAAATCCCGGAAGATGTCGAATATTCTTGTTTCTTACGTTTTCTTGCTACCCTTAAATTGTGGTCCTAATGTGAAATATGGACCGTAACAGGTTTCCCTTACATTTTAAGGTAATATGTCAAATGCATGGGTTACTACATAATGGACAACATTTGACAACATCACATACATTCACAGATATGATCTGTGCATACATTGCTCTGATCCTATGATAATAATCTTTTGATATAAGCTTAAGCACTTGTGTTACAGAAATCAGAAACAGAACAGACCCGAGACAATATAGAAAAAGCTATTTTTCTACATCGACCGACCGGGAATCGAATCCGGGACCTCAGAGATAGCGACACCAAGTCCGGTATGCTCTCCTCTCGGCTCAAAGTAAAAAACAACCAACTTATACTCGTGCGGTCTTCAAGAACAACTAAGTTAGTGTTAAAAGATTCTAAATTAATACTCCTATCGATTTTATTCAATATTTACAACTTTTGCAGTAGTTACTTTGATGTCAGTGCTTTTACAACTCCAATTAAACTTGCGCTTATTATTTCCAAAGAGGGCGATACCATCAAGACGCGCGTTGTAGGTAGGTACTTATGGTCAAGTCGCAATAAAACAAAGTTTTGTTGGAAGTTCGTTTGGTAGAATATATTCTAATCTATAGCTGTGTAATTACATTCCTCCTGAATTATTAAACATATTCTGAACCTAAATAAAACATGGTTGCAAGGCAAAAGTATCACAAAAATTTTATTATTTCCAAGTTGACGTAGTTGATATGGGGTATCAGGAACAGACTAGAAATAAAATTAATGCATCAGCAAAAATTTATGTTAATCTATATTTGAAACGCGTTTTAGAATGACTTTTTATGGATGGTAGCTTATCGCAAGGGCTACGGATACCACGGTTGATAATATCGCGTGCCAGGTTTTAAACACACCTTTATTTTTTATTAGCTTCATTTGTAATTAAATAATTATGTATGTAATCAAATCATGTAGTATCAATCAGGTAGTTCTTAACTTAATATAAATGACGTATCAATTTAAAACTTTGTAAGTAGGTATTTGATTGATGTTGGAGTCAGGAGATGAAAGTGTAACTCTTCAACAACCACGAGTAAACCCTTCGTGTCTGTGCTCATTTGATTCGTTTTGAGAAGTGTATATATAAAAGTGTGTATATACATATAAAAGTGTGTTTTATAGTTGTTTTTAACTATGATATCAATTATGTTACAATAAAATGTGAGTAGATAAAATAAATGAGTGTCTTCTTTCGAAAATAAAATATACAAGTGAACTACGCAACAAACGTAGTTTTTTTTCTGAACGCCTTTTTCGAATACGCATGATATTAAAAAATAGTCTTATTTTCTTTTATAAAAATATCAGCCTTCTTTTCAATAGGACGTACAAAGTAACAACCCTACACTTAAAGCGTATCCGCTCGGCTGATAATGACTACGCCCACCATTCTTTGAAGAATAGCCTAAATCCTTTGTATCTTGTATTCAGCTACCAGATGAAGGTTAAGGCATGTTATAAAGTGCCCGAACAAAAGTTTAACCTTATTTGAATCTGAATAGAGACGTTACGCGGACTAAAAAGCTACACCCTGGAGGTGTTTTTATTATGTTTTGAATATATAGGAGATTTAATATACTTATACAAGGTGTAACGAAAAGGTGAAATAAAACTTTAAGGGGTTATTCTACGGCTAAATTACATCAACTTTTTCTATGGGACCAACATCGAAATCGCAAAAAAAAAAAAACACTTTCCCATACTATAACGCGACCAGCTGGCATCAGTTTGTACGGAAACGTCAATTTTTTTTTTGAGATTTTGATGTTGGTCCCGTAGAAAAAGTTAATGTAATTTAGCCGTAGAATAACCCCTTAAAGTTTTATTTCACCTTTTCGTTACACCCTGTATATGCCTGTAAAAATAGGCAAGTTACGAGTGCTGACTAACTCACGTATAAATATAAATATAAAGAGGTAACATTTGTTAGTAGGAGGTAACCTCTGAAACTACTCATCCGACTTAAATAATGATTTGACTAATATTTTGAGTAGATCTTCAGTATAGACATAGGCTATATTTCACTGCGTTTAATATGTGTTTATAAATATGTACAAAAATATTGGCCACTTCTTAAAACCACGTTATTAGCTGTTTACTACAACTTTTACTGTGGGAGCAACATCGAAATCGTAAAAATATTCAATGCTCTATAAAAACTATCCCGCTACCTCAACGATAAAGTATGGGGCATTTATTTTTCACGACTTCAATGTTCCATAAAGTATATCGCCATTTAAACATCGTAATGTGTTTTTAAAGCGATTGGTAAAAACGAGTTATTTGAGGGGTATATAATCTCTAATTTCTACCCTTTATTATAAGGGGCTCTTCTGAAATTTCTGATAAATAAACCCTTGCAAGACTTGCAACGTTGCCTAAACACCTATAATAAACATCATTAGACATTACGGGTATTAGGTACATAACCTGTGCCCTTCTCTCATACCTAGCCGTCATTACAGCCTTTGTAATGATATGGTATACCACCATAGCATTACTCAGCCCTGATATTCGTTGCGCCTACGCAGGCTTGAGGACGATCACCTCGCTACAGTCAACTTTGTTTAGATTTGAGAAAGAGGTTAGCAACATTCTCTTTTAGCTGTCACTTTTAGACCTCTGCTAACCTACACAAAGACATTCAGCAGACTATTTCAGACAATAAAGTTCACTTTATTCTACAGATTTTAGTCTACAGATTCATCTGTAGATAATCCTAGTGGAGCTATCTTTGAGGTCCCGGGTTCGATTCCCGGTCATCAATGCAGAAAAATAACTTTTGTATATCGTTTCATGTCTGGGTGTCCGTCGTTGTTTCTGATTTCTGTAACAAACTGCTTTCGCTACTACCTACCATAGGATCAGAGTAATGTAATTATGTTGTCCAATATTTAAAAAAAAACAATTAAGACATAATTATGGCGAATTTAAATAACTAAAGGCAAAAGCCCGGTAGATAATTAAAACACGCATGGAATAGGATTTAACAAAAACATAACTATCCTTAGAAACCATACATACTCGTACATACATACATTCTTAGAAATGTATGTATGTATGTATGTTTCAGATTAGACTCCGTAACTTGAATTTCTCGGAAAATACGGAACAGTTTATTGACAGGTTTTTTTTTGCCAACTGTATGCACAAGGTCGATGCTCTGCACTCTCTACTTCAAGTTAGGAAGGATGCACCTATGCTGTATCTAACCACTTTCAGAATAAAATAGCTAAATGCAAGTCAACGACGTGAAAACTTATTTCACACTAACACTGGTTTTGGACAAGTTTTACTGCATACTTCTTGACTTACTTGAATCGGTCGCATAATTCTTTATTTTTGTGTTGAATAACCGTCCGAAAGTGTAATTAATAGTTTGTTATATAAAATGCAATTTAGGCTATTTTGTAAATTGGATTAGTAATAATTATTTTATCAACAAAATCTGAAAGGCTAAGCTGATGAAAACTAAATACTAAATCCCTTCGCGTGCCACAAAAAAAAATCCTTTTTGTTTTCCATTGTTTTTCCGGTCTACCACGGGTAAGTGGAACGCGAAGGGGTATGTAATTTTTTATAGTTTAGATACTATAAATTTGTAATAATCAAATGTTAGTCTACATAAAAAACAAAGACTATAATTTAACTAACAAATATAAATAATCTTATTATTTATGTTAATTTATCAACATCATAGCCGGCATTAAAATGCATTTTGTTATGCGCGGATGTGTCATCAACTTTCCCGCCATATTTGTCTCATAACGATTTCGGTGAAAGCTATCGGGTTACGTAATTAGGCACGGGTCAAATACCACCTAACATCGTCTAGTCATGTAAGTAAATATTATGTGTATCTCTCGGACCATCAGGAAACTAGGAGGTCGAAATAGGGACTCTTAAAATAAACTAGTAAATAGCGTGAGCTTTATACTGAAACCAACGGCCTTAGTCAATCGGTCATCTAACTTTGTGGTCAGAATCAAAATCAGAATCATTTATTTTCCATTGAACAAGGTGCTTATGAAGATTTAAAATTCGTTTCACTTATCCAACTATTAACAATAGCGTGCAAACTTAGTCATAGATTTTTTTTCCTGTTTATTTTGGCACGAAGCAGTCATTACAATAGATTACTTAAAATAAAAAAATAAGGATAATAGACAAAAAGTGCCCAAAAATTTCTATGAATAGAAAGATACATTAAAGCTTAATATACATGTGATATTCTTATGAGGAGATAAGTTAGAAAACAACAATACACGATGCATTTCTGCAACAATGCTCCCAGAGTTATAATTAATTTATAATTTAATTCATTTTATACAAATCAATTCAAAATTAACCAATGTCCAAATTTTTATTTTAATTTTAAAATGCTAAAGAAAATAACAATAATAATATTGCAAACAAGAAACTAGTGCTTATAATTTAGGAGATTCTGTCCTTTTTTCCCACGTCTTTGACCTTCGTCGCGTCGAATTTCTACGTTAGAGTTATCCAAAAGTGTCACACCTCTGAACGCTTAGTAACTCATTGTACGACTTAAATTTTGTGTAGGTATGTTTGTTTCCCTTAGTTACCGTCCCGATTTGTTCCGATACGTAAAGATAGCAAAGGCACGATAAATGAATATATTCAGTCTTCAGACATTGCGTACGGTAAGTGCTAGTCATAATAAAATAGAAAACAAATTCATACATAGCACGTAGAACTGACAGCTGATGAAGTAAAAAGGTTTTGGAATGGAGGCCATGTACCGGTAAGCGCAGCGTATGTCGTCCACCCACAAGCAAGGGACGACCTGGTAATGGTTGCAGGAAGCTGCTGGATGCAGGCCGCTTCCAACCGGCCAATCTGGAAATCACCGGAGAGAAGGAGTTCAGCAGTCGATGGCTGAAATGATGATAATGATAATGCAGACAATCACTACTACAGGTAAAACTTAGTATTTAAACAGGATTTATTTCAATGAGATTTCAATTTCTTTCAGTGGAAAACTACTTTAAGGGTGAACATATACAATTTTGCTGAAAGGAGACGTCATTTTATTGGCAATTTTACTGGGAATTTAATACCCAATAAAATTGCAGAAATTGAAATCTCATTAAAATACTTACATCCTGTTTAAAGACTAAGTTTTATCTGTACTAGTGATTGTCTGCAGAGCCACTAAAATGCCACTACAATGACACTCAATCCTCTATTTCGGACAATAAACAATTTAGCCGCAGTTACGTGTGGTGTATCGTAATCGGGTGTCCAGCCAAAAGGCGGGTCCTTCACTTTCTTTGAGACTTTCACCGCAGCAACGTCGCGGCCGCGGGCGCACCTATCGGTTGTAGGGACATATGCGCAAACCGCTCGACTTTGTAAACAACAACAAAACAGGTGTCATCGAAACAAGACAAATCAGTAGGCAGTGCGGTAATATCTGTCAACAGAGGCCTTGGTTTGTTTCTATTGGAGAAAATATGATGATGATTATGAGTTGCATACAGTAATGATTATTGCTCTGTGCCGCATTAATAAAACGTTAAATAATAAAGATTTCAAAACGAAAAAAATTTTTACAAAACTCACTTTAATGTTAATACAAGGCCTATACAAATTAAAAATCAATGCCCAGGTAAATTTTACTACTTTATGATTCTATACCAGGCATAATAAAAAATAAAAAATACAACACCGTTATTAAGGGACCAAAAATAAAAC
Source organism: Anania hortulata (assembly GCA_963576865.1). Lineage (NCBI taxonomy): Eukaryota > Metazoa > Arthropoda > Insecta > Lepidoptera > Crambidae > Anania > Anania hortulata. The sequence continues at coordinate 10,852,420 of OY756400.1, forward strand.
CTTAAGGTTTCATAAGTCGATCGATACAAACATAAGACCCCAAGTAACAATAGAAATGTGATGTTACGCCACATCCATAACAACTAACGCCTTCATTGTAAAATAAGATTGCATTATTTTTAGCAGTCATTAATACACATACATCATAATTAGAAAATAATGATAGTATCCTAGTAACAATGAGTTGCGTAACACCTACTTAAATGCTTTACAAATATTTAAACTTCCTTGTTATAAGTTACTTACATTAAATGCAAAATAAATAGCAGAAACTTTTGGATACAAAATACAAGAGTTCAATACACATTGGAATATAAAGAGAGAGAAAGAGATACTACCTAAAACGTTTGATATTCGTTACATTTATCATATCTGTTAATAAACACTAGCATTTAGCATTACAGCTAGTACATGAATATCTAAGCAACTATAACTTAATTACTTTATTGTTAAAATCTTATTTTGATGTAAATTTTCTACGCCTCATACGCCATAAAATTATCATAGTATCTATTATCGTATTTTACACTCCTACCTGGTTTGTTAAGCTTTCGCCTTATTTTCACTTTTGCTAACACATGTGTAATTATACTTGTAACTTTTGCTAATTGAATTTCGTTAGAATAAAACAGTTTTTAGCAAAATGCAAATGTAATGTCACGGTCAGTTAGCGCACTCGTTTGCTCACACATTCAGTAATTGGATAATGGATGAAGCTTTGTCTTTTACATGGGGTTTTCAACTTATTATCGATTTTGTTTTGACAAAAAGATGTAGGTATACTCGGTGTCCCGTACGTATTCTACATAATAAAATTGTAACTTCTTTGTATGGTGTACAATAAAGAGTATATATCTATCTATTATAGTGAACAATCATCATTGTTCCATGACTTTTAAAATATGCATTTTCATGTCTTTTATAAAAATTTAATTGTTTGGTAATTTTGTTTGGGAATTCGAAAACCTTTTATGCAAAGCAAAAGTCATGGAACAAAAGTCACCATGATGTATAGAATATGTGGTTACAAGGTTATCCTTGAGTTACGAGACACCCTGTATATGTACTACGTTATGTTTTTGCGCCGCTTCTCCTCATCACAAGCTGACATGTAGGCTCTTAAGCGGTAGTAGGACAAAGCTGTATGTCTGAGAACACACGTCTCAGTGTTGTGTTATTGTGATTACATGTGATGTTAAATCAATTAATCTCCTGGCTTATTCCCTATTTGGGGTCAATCCTCTTAGTACTTCTCCGCCACTTCTGGCGGATTTGGGTCATTTCTGGCGTTGAGCCCATCGTCACTTCGTCATCCATTTTGTATGGTTCGCGTCCAGGTTATCAGTGGGCGCCCTCTACCCCTTTTACCCTCGTTAATGGCCGTCACTTGTCTGGTCATATGGTCCTCGTTTTGTCATCGTTGTTCTCGTTTAGGAAGAGAGCCAAAATAATGATTATAATCATCACTAATAGTACCTTACCTTATACTTCATTATTAAACGCGTCAATTGTCAATGTCAATTTAAGTTATGTTAAGTAGAGGTAATGTAGCAAGAAGCCTAACCTTAAGCTCCGAAATCAATATTACTTCAATCTTGTTTTGTTTTCTCTATAACTTCAGTAGACGTAGAAATACTCTGCTTAGGTAGGTACTGTTTAGAGTTCATGGTAAGACCTTAGGTCCGAAAGTTTATATAATTAAATACGTTATAATGTTAGATATACTTGCTAAACCTAGTTTGCGACAACTGGTACAACTGTATTAAAATAAATTGTCAAAATGTATAACGCTGCGTGCGTTAAATGCGCACTGCAGGAAAGCCAATTAACAAAATAAGATAGTCGAAAGTCTGATAGGGACAGTGTCACTAGTCGTACATAAATACAAAAAAAGTGAAAAGTAGGAAGTATTGTTAAAATATTTCCTGTCAATGCCTCTTTTACGTTTTAAACACTTAGCTAATTGCCAGTCAACGAATGCTTTGAAGTTTTTTTGTATTCAAAAGTGAAACTGGTAAAATATTGTTACGCACTTATGCACACGCATATTTATAGACTTTTGGACCTTACACTTTGGTAATAAAAGCTATTTTAGCAGGAGCAAGTCTTGATGTATCTATACATGCAAGTGCAATCCTATTAGTGTATTAGGTAACATTAGAATGGATCATTCAGATCGCTGCTTTGGTGTCAGTGTAAATTGCTGGAACGGTGCCTCGGAAGTTAGCTTCTTATTGGAAGGCAATTAATTATGTAACTTCACAAAAGGCATTCATGTTTGTTTATCAAAAGCATGTTAGGTATTCCTGCGAATGTTTAATTTAGCTACTAGTTTTGCTACAGCCTGTTTTGACTTAAACAAATAAACGAAATTTTAAAAACATCTTACATTTCAAATTGAGTTTGAGTTTATTACATGGGTTAAATTGTTTGTTACACAGGTTACATATTATGTAATCGTGTAGCCCTTGAAAGTCAATCAGCTATAAAATATAACAACTTTGACTGTGGGTCGAACACCGAAAGAGAATCACGAAGAAGAATGAAGAGAAGAATGCTCCATAGATTATCATAGATGTAAATAAATCGTTTACTTAAAATAAATCAGCATGGAAAAATAAATATTAAGAATGACAGAGAGTAGACATACAACCAAAGACAATGCAGGATACTCAAATTAGGATCAAACCATTAATTAGACTAAGTTCGCTAAGACACATGAACGAACATGTCTGCATAATCCGCAGAATTTTCCGCCCCAAAACCTCGATGATTTTACATTAAAGCAATTTTATAGAGCAATTAAGATAATAAAGTTTTAATCTGTACATTCTAGATGCGCTCCAAAAACCACAATAGCACATTATTGGTTGTGAAACCGATCGAGGGGGTTTTATTTATGTATCGCTTATCATTAGGCGACGCGTGCGCAGTGTGGGCGCAAGGCGCCGGCTGAATATCAATGAATGTCAAGCGTGGAGACGTTGATGGGGTAAGTTAGGAGCTGTTTGCGGTTACAATTAACATAATCTCTCCATTTTACCAATTCTTTATTCTATAACAAAAGTCCGATTTCATCTAGGAAGAAATCTGAGCCTTTAAGTAACCGTAGTTGACCGAAATTTTCTATCAATCTCTTTTCAATACCAACGTCTCTCAATTAGTCCTTTTTGAGGTCGTCTAATGATCTTCGTGGAAGTCTTCTTTAATTTAACTCACATTTAATCACGTGAATATAATCACAATCTACTTACGATCAAGAATTCTTGATCGAAGCAATCTACCTGAAAAGTCTCATCCGAATGATTGTGCAATCATTAAAAATTTGGTCCACTTCCTGTTTGGCACCACAAGCAACACAGAAATCAATTAATATGACACATGTATGCTTAAATATCTGTAATAGTACGCCAAAAATCAAGAAAATAATTAATAATTGTGGGTCAATCTTATTATCATTGCGCTATAAAAAAGTTGAATCCCAAAGTAAAGTTAAAATTGAAAACCAGATTGTGATTTGGATACCTTTTGGAACTTTAATTTACTTATTAGACAACATTACAGTAAAGTTTCAATGCGACCCTTGCTTGACACCTGTGTTGCCATTTAACGTTTGCTACGAAACTCAGCTACGAAATGGTAAATTTTTGATGGCTCTTCGTCGTACTAACTTAGCTATCTACTAGTTAAGAATCAATGTCTTGTACCAAAACCAACCGTCAGTGTTAGGCAACGGTAATGTGCATATAACGAAATGGTTCGCAACGCTCGGCCGCCGAGCCTACCGATTGCATACAAACCCCGAGTGTGTAATTTGCGCGCGTTCTGAAGATAAATTACAGTGTACAGATGATTAAAACTTTGCAAAAAAATGTGTCAATGTTTAAATTTAACACACAATCACTTAGAAGACACCCACTCATTCTGTCTTATTAAATAACTCATAAGGATTTTGCATTTATCAATAATATTTAAATTTAAATATATTTTTAATGAATGTCAAGTTGCAAATATGTATTTTATACCTTACCTAATTTAAATCAATCTACATTATTTTTATTGAAATATACTTATTTTGTTTATCAGTACTTTTGATTTATCATATTATTACCTACATGACTGTTTCTCACATAAAAAGATGAAGTCACATTACTCATGAACATAGTAACAATAATCTGGCAAGTAGCATTTTACATTTACTTCAAACAACTTAAATGATAGATATTTAAATTGGCAACCTTTGCTGACGGAGTAAAAACTTTGAGTCATTAAAAAGTAGTTTAAAGCGTATTTTAAGATCGTGGCAAAGAAACACCAGCATTCCTTAAAATGGCATCCAAGTACGTTGTAACTAGGTGAGTAACTGCGACTTAAATCACAATTAATGATGTTAATTAAATAAAACGGCTACATAACACGGCTGTTCATGCTTCATTAGGCAAGAGCCAAAAACATTAAAGGTTTGTAAAAGACCAGACACAAACTATAAATTTACACATGTCAAGAGTATCGTACTCGCGATAGTGTAGGAACGGCACAATTTATTTCAATGATATAATTATTTAGAACAGAATATGGAGTCGGTGGAGTCGTACCCTTAGAAGAAAGACAAATATTTTATGCGAGTACTTCTAATAGGCATAGCATAGGACCTAAGAGAATATGACACTGTTCTATACCGATATTAGTAACAGTTGAATTATGTACCTATGTAAGCTGTATAGTGAATAGTACCTTACGTTGCAAAGTAACAGAATTTAGATGTAACAAAAAATTGATAGGCAATGGACAAGCGAAGATATATGTCCATTCATAAGAACAATACCGCCGGTATAATGGCTCATTCAAAATAATCACACACGAGGCATTCTCTCATTGCATTGCATTCATCTTTGCCTAACAATTGTCTACATGTTCCAGGCGTGACAAACGAGTCTTGAGAACAATATTGACAGAATCAAACAAAAACATTATTAAAATCTGTAGTTCTTATTCGCTCTACTTGAGTTGGCACTTGGCGCTACTTTTTATTGAGTTCTCACAGATATACCATTACCTATGTGTTGTAAAATGTTTCCGCGTAATAAGTAGGTTTTTTTCAACATAACTCGATGGGACTAGCTTTGAAGCAATCTTATTGCAAAATCATAATGAAGATGAAAATCTTGCTAGAATAAGAGCTAAACTGCCTCTGTGGCTTAGGATTTTGGCGCATTTGTAATGGACAATAGCAATATCTCAAAATGGGTAAATGTAATGTTATTTCAAAAAATTAGTTTGTAATTAGATAATAAGATGAGAGAATTATAAAATAAAAGCCAACACTCTTAACCCCTAACGGAACCTCGATCGCAATTTAAAAGGATTTTCCAAGCGGTAAAACAAAATTGAAACAAAGCGGGTAAAAGGATAAAGAACCTTTTCAATTTTGATAATAATAACCCTAAAAAGCTAGTTACTAGCCGGTTACTATTATACTACTTAACTATTTAAAAGTACTTAGTTGAAAATAGACCTGACTATCCGGTGGAGCTATGTCACGAAGTCATTGCAAAACTGAGCAAAACGACAAGTGCCTGTATCAGCTCGGCGAACTTATGCTAATTTTAGAATGCTCGTGGCATCCTCACTTAGGGCGTGTTCATACCGAGATGCTCACAATAAAGTAAAAATTCATATATATTTTTTTATGTTGTCTGCACAAGCATATATTGTACCTAGGTGTTTGTATATTATCTTCACAAATGCTACCTTACCGCTTTCTTCTTGGAGAGCCATTAACAAGTCGTTTTATCATAACCACCAGCCAGACATATTCTCATAGAAAGCAAGTAAATGGAAAGCTCAAAGCATTTTCTTTATAACAAAACAGTATAACAGTCTGTTTCCAAGCATACAATTATACGGTGCTAAATCACCACAACATTAAAAGTGCAAATTATTTTCCCTGTCGTAAAACTTCATGTTCCTCGAAAACGCAATATCAGCTTCCCCCTACAATCAGCGTGTTAAACAAATGTAGGTACAGCAATTTTGTGAACATAAAACACTAACCACACCATGTGAACACCCCTCTGCCGCTTTATTTTGCACTTTATAGCCCGGCAACGTTGCTTTTAGATATCCTTTTGTACACCATCTCAACCATTACAGCAGCTTCGTTTTCTCTATCAAATTCAACCTTACTACCATCTTTTAAGGCACTCGGTGGGATATCGTTTAATTCAAGATTTACAAGTAATGCTGTTACTACATCCATTTTATAGTCGATCTCTGCCTTCGGGCCGTAACCATCAGTTGTTAGATGTAATGTTCTTACAGGAATGATTTTTTCAGCGCACATGTCGGGGTTTACGAGAAACCAAACAGGTTGAGAACTATCTAATATTGCAAAGATGAATAGTGAGGATATATGTAGAGCGGTGAGGTAATAGGTAGGTTCAGTAACAGTTCGTGTAAAAGCCATAACCATTACCCAAAATACTCTAATGGATATGAATGTATAATAAACAAACGTTATTAAAGTTTTATGTTTTTAAGCAAATCTCGTTGTCCTTGAAAGGTTGATGTGTTTTTTATAATATTTGTATACGAGTCTTTAGATCATAATTGCTTAGGATTTTGAGAGCAGTAAGTTTAAGGCGTGGCCTAAAACACGGAAAGGTTAAAGGGCTTTTCTGGAAAATATTCGCCTACACGCTCCAAAACGACAATAACTCATTAAACTCGACATTTTGTAGTAGGATATTTAAGTAGAACATATTTCTAATCTAAGCTGTAGTTAGTCAGTTACTGTTACCTCTTAAAATACAAGATATTTTTTAAAGTTACGTGCGAAGCTTGAAAACTCTTATCTTTCATAGAAAAAAATATGTTCTTTCATTAATTTAATTATGTATATCAAAAACACCTTGTTTAAAAGCCACGTTTTAGAATTTTGGGCTGTTTTTTACGTACAAATAACTATTAATAATATCATTAATGTGACTGTACATTAACTTCATTTAATTTCATTTGATGTTATAAATTGATACAATACTTAATAAATAGATTAATTACTAAAGACCCTGTTGAAGTTAGTGTAACCTTACCTTCTGTTCACCTCTATCAAAAGTTTATGGAAATTGCAACTTTCACGTTTATGTTACATAACTCTTAATTTCTGGGTAAACAAGTAAATTGACTGTACGGGCATACTAAGTTTGGTAATGCCCAAATCGAGAGAATTTAAATTTAAAAATATACATATTATTACAATTTGAAAAACTACAATATAGTTGGATTGAGAAATGATCAGACTTCAATCTACCTAGTACAGTTAGAACCGAGTTAAAACAAAGGTATACGTTCATTTATTTTATTTATTTTTATACTTTATTGCACAGATACAAAAATAAGTGGTAAAAATGGCGAACTTAATGCCAAAAGCATTATCTGCCAGTCAACCATGGGGCCAGACCGAGTAGTACAGGTGGTGCAACAAAACAGTAATTAGTTTTAGACAAAATCTAGCAACACAAACAATGACTAGATGAATACATACATACTGCATAAATACATCAGAGGCGGATTATCCTAAAGGCAAAGTAGGCACGTGCCTAAGGGCGCGAGGGTAAACATAGGCGCGCGGGCGGAAATTCTAAATTAAAGAAAAATATATATATATAATATAGCATTAAATTAACTATACATCCGTAAGTAAGCACCTACTTACACAATAAAAACTATTATTTTTGCGTACAACCTAAATTAAAACTTAATTTATATGACGCGTGATCCTCGTCATGCAGTTTCTTTTTATTCAATTCAGGTTATGGCAAAAGTAGAGGCATAAATGTCTGAAAATAAAATTGTGCTGCATGGCTTTTATACATTCTGCGTGCCGTTGCTGCTGCATATCTCAGTCGCCAATGCCGTCGCCGCTCGCCGTTGGACTCTAGTGTAAAAATGCCTAATATCTCCAAAAAATTGCTCGCTTCGCTCGCAGATTTTTCCGGTTACATTAAAATGATATTTTTCACCACTACGTACTTATTTATAATAAAATACTTCTTTAAAATTTTAACACCCCAAAATTTATCGCGCTCGCTGCGCTCGCACTGATTGCTATTATCAGACTGAATCGAGTTTAATAAATATTATTAATGTAATCTAATGGGAGTCTGTGCAGGCCTGACTCGGACTAATTTTGAACTGGATTTTTTAATACATGTACTTACTTTATTTGATTTAACGCAAAAGTAGGCATTTTTAACCTCGAAGAAAAAGAGGTCACCATATTATTACATGATTAAACCTCAGAAGGCCCCGACGCCTTTCAGTAAAAAAAAATAACTCGGGACTTTTTTTAAATTACCTTTTTTAGGCCAAAGTATTCTATTTAACAACATGTTAAGATAATATTGCTCGCAATGCGCGCTATCAGCTAATCAAAAAGCAATCCTCAACCTAAATGTTTCCTAGATATGGCAAGATCCCACGTGCAAAACCTCGACCCTGATCTTCATTTATCTTGACAAAACCAACGCTTAGTGCTTCTCTCACGTTTTTATCGGAGTATACGTGCGGCTTGAGTCATATCGCGTAATGATAACGATCCGTGCCGCCGATAATATAGCGGGTTCTTGTGGGGTTACCACTAGGGTTGCAGACCTACGAGAATGTTTGTTTGTTGAAATAACTGGTCATTGAATAAAACAGCACTACCGTAAATGTTAACCGTGCTCGCTGATCGAATGGTAGCCAAAGTCGAGCCAAAAAGCGTGCAATAATTGGTAATTTTGCTCGTTTTCCGTGGAGAGACTGTAGTTTCCAACTATTAGTAACTGAATTAACACTACATTGATGTAAAATTAAGTTACTTACCTATATGTCGAAGATCAAATGCTAAGAAAAGCTAGTCAAAAGTACTTGAGTACAAACCTCAACAACAACTTGAAATTATCGTTTTGACCTGTGTCAGTTTTAATCAGTGTAGTTTAATTAAATGCCAAACTTGTGGTAACACTTTTTGGGAGCTCATGTTTAGGCCCCAGGTATGTAGGTGGAATTTGTAGTTTACGTACTCAATGTATTTTGTTCTGAGTAAAGCTATGTGTTTTTTTTTTAGTTTTCAGTAAATTTAAATTTCATTTCACGACTTAGGTAAACGACGCGACAAAGTTCAGATAATTGCAGTAAATGAAATGGCATGACGTCCTTTTCAATCATCTCCAAAAAAAGGAAAAGAATTTCAATTTGTCGGAATTGGTTTTTAGTCATTTGATTGAATGCCAGCATTTAACTAATGGCCTGCCATTCAATTGCACGGCTGATTCATCATGCAACATTAAAATCTGTAAATATCCAGGCACCAGTCTTTACAATCCAGACTATCTATAATAAATTAACAATTCAAAATGTGCTAATTTTAAGTTGCCTATTGTGAAGAAAATTATTATTATCATTATATTTAATTCATGGCAGTGGCAACCCTATCTTCTACTAATTGTCGTGTAGTCATGTCATGTAACAGCTTTTTGCCGCATCTGCCGCTCGTGGTTGCACCGCAGGCGATAATCATAGGCGATACCAATTACTCATGTTTTTACTTTACTCGAGGGAACGTCGATCAACACCTATTGGAATTTCAATTACACCTCATCATAAATTAACAAGATGGATGAGAACTTTATCACATTTGAGTTGGAATTCAAATAAGGTAACTAAGGCCAAGGCTACATAAAGATACCTAAGTAGTGTTACATCGAGTACATACCCTATAGAACAGCAATACAAACCATGTTTCACCGAAACTAGTAAGTGATTTTTCACTTATTTAGTATGAAATGTCTGAACTATGAACTGTCAACACTCGCCCATACAAAAACAGCACAGATACAGATTAAAAAATGGTGGATTTTTTTATCGAACAAATCATATGACATTTCTACTCTATAACCCTATAGAGTTGAAATGTGCTCCATGTAGTGTTAGTAGATAATGTTCAAAACTTTCGACTTCTACAGTAAATATCATGTACACAGAACTACCTTCATTTTTAGTGGAATACTTAGGCTTGTGAGCTGGCTGGATAGCAAGCTAGTAAAAATGCTTCGCTATATAATTATATCACGATGTTGAACCAATCAAATATGTGAAAGTTGTTGTTTTTGTGCATTGGAAGTTTACTAATAGAGTAACCTTTACTATAATAAATAAACCTATTCTATACAATTCACACACGTAGTAGATACCTACCTACTTTAAAATTATTAAGTTTTCCTTTCAGTTAGCTATTTTAATGCCTCCAACTCAATGATAATTTCTTATGAATTTAATCACGCAATGGCATTTGACACCTGTTTTCTCTTTGTATAAACTCGATGTTTTGCGAAAGCGCTTTCTTCTCATAGATTCATATACTTAATTGCATACACTTCGGGCAACATTAATAGGTATTGCCTATCATTGGCTTTACTTATTAAATTTCGCGGGCCGTAACATCACTAAGATAATATATAATTAAAGTTGAGTAGTAGATACCTAGTATTTATTAGTGTAATTTATTTTACTGTATTTTTTTGTAATATTTTATGATGATTGTTAATAACTTGACTGGAGTGATATCCTGGTAATTTACGAAAAAACGATTTTATACGTTTCCTGTTCATTGCCGTTCAGAAGGGCCAGACTAAATTTCGTATAATTATGGGTATCAAAAATATCTGTACTGTAATTTTACTTTACTAAAATATAAATGTATGACGTCATACAGAAATAAATATGTGTTCTTGAAAATTGTACTCCTATTCATACCGGTATACGGTCCCTGTTGTCGAGGATCGAATAACATTCCTCAAGAAATGACAAATTGACAACATGCGCCTCCGGTGTGCGTTATTGTTTACCATTCTACCAAGCCCATCCGCGCCTGGCTGCCTTGTTGACACACAAGCACAATAGTTTTGAATATCATAAACATCACTTGATGTATCTCTAAACAATGGGTGGGAATAAATATCTTGGCTGACAGTCTTAATATTTTCTTGGTTAGCGCAAAATCTGAACTCGTTTTCATTACTAAGTATTACCTATTCAACGTATATTCGATTCCATATTCAGCTAAATACTCACTCGCTAAAAGAGGTCTTTCGATTCGTACCTTAATTTAAAAATCTCAAGAATTAGGTAGGTCCTTCTGCTATACCAAATGATATAACTAATATTTTAATTAAACTTGGTTTTATTTTACCTTATCAAATCTATTGGCCGTTCGTCCGTTTTTTTTGGTGAATATATAAAAGCTTATATAGGTATTACATCAACCTTGTTTTGCTTTATCTGTATAGATTTTGACATATAAACAACGCTGCTTAGACAATGTTTAGAGTCATAATCAGGCGTAGCCAGGTCGAGTTTTTCGCGGACGCGATCGCGCTCCTTAAGAACCTACCTTCCAATAATTATTTCAGACGCCTAACAGTCGTTCTCTTTTGTTCTAGTATATCAGAAAATGTTTGCCCTGTGAGCTATGGATCCATTGACGTGGCTTTCACTGGGGCTGCAGCTGGCAGCGCTGTGCTCCATCGTAGGCGCGCTACTGTTGTATCTGCTGAGGAAGGTCAGGGTGGCCGAGGTGCTGCCGGTAGACAGCGCGAAGACTGTGCTCGTCACCTCTGTGGACACTGCGCTGGGGTTGCAGGTTCGTAAAAAATAAATTCCTTGTTCTTTGTTCATAAGGCTAAACTCTGAAGGATAAAATCATTAATGAGGTCATACAAAAGCAATATAGCTCAAAGGATAAGCAAGCCGAAATGGCATTTGGCTGGTCACATTTGCTGTAGAACCGATAACCCATAAGGTAGCGCAGCGTAAGGCACCCTCCGACAAAGTGAAGCGATAAAATACGCAATGCTACTGATAATGGATGGAACTCCAATGTGTTAGCATCTGAAGCGCCAGTTCAGTCAGGATAGAGAATTAAATGAATGTTCTTATAATAACTTTTGTGTCTATGCTATCGTTTCATCTTTTTTTGGGTAAAAAACCCAAGCCTCATATTTTCCTTCCAGATTGCAACATATCTGAGCGGTAAAGGCTGGCGCGTCATCGCCGGCTGTCGGCAGGGCGGGCTTGGAGCCAGACTAGCAGACTCCTGGCTGCAGGCCCACGTGGCGTCGGCGCCAGAAGACCAGCCCCCACCGAGGCTCGCCACGCTCGAACTTGATGTGGCAAGAGAAGACCTGCTGGAAGAGGCTGCGAGAGCCACGGCGCAGCATCTGCCTGCTGGGGAACATGGTAAGCTTTTGATAGTTAGTTCAATATAGTCCAGTTGATTTGCAATTAGGTTACTACCACCAATAATACTTTATGATAATAAAGTTTTGTACATTATTACGAGCAAGCCTACACACACTACACACTAAAAGTACAATACAGGGTTAAATTGCAAAGGGGTGCCAAATCTTTAGGAGTGGCTCAGAATCAGTAACTTAATTGAACTATGCAAAGAACAAACATTTTTTTTCACATTTAATTATTCCTATCCGCTGTTAAAAATCGTACACGTGGATAATTTAACTTATTCATGAAAAAATTGCACCGTATGTGCACTGCGTAAGGTCCTTGTTGGCTCGCCGTACCTACGCCTCTATTGAATAACCGTGCGGCTTTCGTAATCGTATTGACTTTATTTTCGGATATTTTAAAGTTTTTTTTTTGTAACATATGATTATTAAAAATAATAACGATTAAGTCGCGTCTTTATATTGTTCCCTGGATTTTATTTTTAAAATTTGGTACCCCTTTGTAATGTAACCCTGTATAGCGCCTAAGAAAAATAGGTAGGTAGATACCCAATTCTTCAAACTACTATCTTTGACTTTTAAAGATTTGATATTTTAAAAGAAATGAAACTACGAATTGTGCGATTGTTTGAGTTGGGTATAACGATAACCTTAATTACGTCAGAGTAATTAGCCCTGAATGTCAGCTAGCGTTATATAAAAAAATCCACACAAAATTAAAAATCATCACCACAATAATTGCTTTTGGTTTCTGCAATATGATTATTACAATTATGTAGTATATTTTACTAAAGCACAGTATTTAATTTAGTATGGAATCCCGCATTTTCTATTATAACGGGTGTAATAAAGTACCTACCCACCCAGTATAATTCAGTAGGTAATAGTTGTCATCGAATAATTAATCCCTTTATTATTATAAATGTGAAAGTAACTCTGTCTGTCTGTGTGTAACGCTTTCACGCCTAAGCTACTAAATCGATTTTGATAAAATGGTAAAGAGATAGACTAGAGCTTGGGAAACGACATAGGCTGTTTTTTGTAATAAAAGCTAAACCGATTTTGATTAAATTTTGAACTTGTAAAGCTTGGACCATATATTATTATTTTTATTCCATCTCCTAAGCGAGTACAATAAAGTGTGACAAACCATATTCCACGGGAGCGAAACCGCGGGCACAGCTAGTACCACCTAAAATAACTATCAAAGCAGATCGTCAAATCAATCACAAGAATACAGCTGCCAGCCAATCAACACGTGTCTAAATTCCAAATGAAAGTCATTACCTTTAACCTAGTCGATTAACAAGCTGAAAAAATTAAATAAATTCTTTAATATCAGTTAATAAAATGCGTGTGTAAAAAATGACGAAAAAGAAATGCACTGCCCGGGAATCGAACCCGGGTCGCAAGAATGGGAATCTTGCATGATACCACTACACCAGCAGTGCTTGTTATATTAATTTGAAATTATTGTAGTTAATGCAAGTGTAAACGATAAACAAATTTTATTTTTATTTTCTTAAAAGTTGATAATATTTTAAAAGACTTAAAAATGCAAATCAAATCATGATACGAATAAAAATGATTACGTACGTTACCTGCAAAAGTGGCGGAGCTTAACGCCATCTGTTGGAAACGTGATAACTACTTAGTCGCTACGCGCTAAATTAGCGTCGTCGTGGTTTCGTCATGAACGGCGACTGGCGAGCAATGCACGTCCGTCATCGTTTTAATTAGCTCTGGGTAGATGGCGCTAAAATCACTCAAAAGTTTGGAATCTAGATGAAAAATAAATCTGTTTTACTTTAGAACTGAAGAAAAACTATTTTTTTTTTAACAATAACCTTGATGTAATAGGCAATAAAATGTATAAAATATTTAGCTTATTTAAATAATATAATCAACAGTGAAGCAAATAATATTCCAGGCGCATGGTAGTGTTTGTTAGGAGTCGTCAAGTTCTAAAATTTATATTTATAAAAAAGCCAAACATACCAAATAACTATTTAAAAATATTTATTACTTAACCATTCAATGTTATATTTTTTATAAAGCTAGGTCCGTAGATTCAATTTTGATTTTAAATCATTACTAAAATATTGTGGTATATTTTCTGACATTACCAACTCATACATTATAATTAAACAAGGAAGAAGCACTGATTTGGTAGAAGTATGAATCAAATCGAACAAGCGTATGGCGGGTTTCATTCGCAAACTATTTGGCTCTAATAATGTAGGTCCCATTTCAACGAATAAAAAGTTGTAATTATTTTGATATTTTGTTTGGGATACATGTGTATGTGATTGATGATGTCAATCAAATAAAAAAATTGAAAAAGATCAATTATATTTTTTTAGAACGATGTAGGAAGGTTTGCTTTTAGTAGTTTTATTTGTTTGAACGGTACATACGATATTAATAAAATATACATATATATAAATATATCAGTAAGCACTTTGGTAATTTTAGGTTGCAACAACCTTTTTCTATGATAAAACTTTTTATTTACACTCCAGGAATCTGGGCGGTGATCAACACCGCCGGCAGCAGCGGGCGCGGCGGGTCTGCGTGCTGGGAGAGCGCGCTCCGCGGCAACGTGCTGGGCGCGCTGAGGGTGGCCAGGACCTTCTCACCGCTGCTGGCTGCGGCCGCTGCCGACCACCCGCATGCTGGCCGACTATTTTACATCGGTACACCTCCAATCGTCCAATACTGATTCTTGATAGATTTGCCAGTTCTCTGCCAAGAGGCAGCCGTGGTCACGGCAAACGTACTTCTATCTCGCCTTTTGCTGATGTAGTGTACGAAATCAACGGACTTTATTGAGAACGAACAACCCTCTTTCTTTTTTAGGCAAACCACAAAAGGTATAGTTGACTATTAAACTCAATTTTAATTCCTCCTCAAAAAAATTCTCCAGGTTTAACATCAGACACGGCCTGTGAGAGCTTATCCCGAGTGGAAGCGGGTGACACGGGGGAGACCAGTGCAGGCGCCGCTGCAGTGCGGTGGGGCACATGGGGAGCCGCGCGTGCATTGCGCGCGTCCCTGCGCGTGCGTCGCTTGCACGTCGTGCTGCTGCACGCGCCCGACTTATCAGCGGCTGAAATCTATGCACCACCAGTGCAACTCGTGGCACCGAGTCAGCCATCGAGGTAGATATTATTATTATTAATGTAGAATGCGTAGAAAAAATGCGTCATTGTTATTTTATGACACCAATACGGGCGAAACACTTTTTTTTCGTGATTTGTAATAGGTTTAAAAACTTTTGAGTGATGTTGGTCATTTTATTGTTCCAGCCGACCAGAAACCCCAAGTTCAGACGTGAGCACAGCCACGGCAAGTTGCGCTGTGACCATGCCTGGTGAAGCAGCAGAGTACAGCGCTAAAGTTCTCCCCACCAGCGCCCTGAAGGTACTGGAAGACGCCCTTACAGCGCCCGCACCCCGGGACTCATACTATCTCAAGATGAAACACGACTCTTGGTTCACGAGGATGCCATCTCTGAGAGTCGCATAAGAGTGCACAAATTGTCAAGATGGTGTATCTAATTTAAAGAGTTTGGTTTTATTTAATCTTCTTTCGAAATGCGTGAGATAAAATGAACTAAAATTGCAGTGATTGACTTTTTACGAATAAGCAATAAATTGAATTCTTCAAGAATTTCAAACCCTAATTATCTGATAGTTATATTCATCAACCTTTTTCTGTGATGAGTTGCTGTATTGGACATTATCAATTACTTACTTACTTTCAGTAATAATATTTATAGGTCACGAGTCAGCTAATCATTGAAAACTTTACTACATTTATCATTTTCTAATTAGAATTATTTAAAGTAGCCAGCTTATACTAACAGTGTCTATTTAATAGCTTCAGTAGCTGCAGACCTTTATATATATCAGCTGTAAATGCTTTTTACATCAGCTTATGACTGACAACAGCTCAGATTTATTTGATCGTCTACCTTTCTTTTGAATTTATTTGAAAGCTGGACGTCAAATATAATTACAAAATAAGCACAAAGTAATACCTACTAGGTGGTGCGACATTTTCATGAGTAATTTTACAATTATATTATATGAATTATAACCACGTTTTCTATGCTGTACATCTTAATTTTATTAATAAGTTCTAACGACCTGCTAATCCCTAATATTTCGACGGCTGGGGATAGTAGATGTGGTGCCAAGCTATGGGTACATTTTTACTCGACATTGCGTAATGATTTAATTAGCAACAAGGACGACGAAGCTTTTGGGGTGTACTTTGAGTTTTTTTTTTGTACGATGGTGATGGATACTCGCCTCCTATCACTTTGCGAATAATTGCAATCAAAAGTTTAAATTAGGCATCTTTTGCTTGTGTTCGTGAGATTTGTATATACCATGTTATAACAAGCTCACATTAGTGCCAATTTATTCAACTTTTGTATGTGTTTTTTTTATAAGTTATGAAACTGTAATCTACAAGTATAAAATATTCGTTGTAAAGATAATCCAGTGAAGCTAGTAGCTTGATTTCGGTTTCTGGTTTTAGAATTTGTGTTCATTTAGTCTTTAGCCATATGGTAACAATGACATGAACAATTATGATTATGTAAATAATTTCTTTGTTATATTAAAATATCTAAAATATTTTATTGATTTTTATTTTATACATATACGATTTATGTAATTATTTAACTGTTGATATTCCAACTAACTTAACAATCCGGTTCTTTTACTTTAAAGTTATCGAAGGATTGCCAAACATCGTAGTTATCAACACACACTAGGATTCCACCGTTTCTCCAATTGTCATCAGACGGCCCTGTACACGACCAATACTGATCCTTGCCAGATTTGCCAGTTCTCTGCCAAGAGGCGGCCGTACTCACGGCAAACGTACTTCTATCTCGCCCGCTTTTGATGTAGTGGACAAATTCAACGGACTTCATTGATATCTTATCAATGTTACGCATGCTGAAAATAGATATATACATAAGTAGGATACCAAAAGATTGGGTAGGTATACAGCATAACATAATGACATAAACTTGGCTCTTCTGTGTTTCTAAAAGCTAAATGTTTGCGCTTTTGTTCCTTCTACCGTTTTCAAGTAATTAAGAAAAGGTACCTGTAATCTTTGAAACAACGTAGCTTATGACCGCGATGCCCATAAATGTCTAACACCAAGTTCATACTCTTGGCAAAGCTTGAGAATAGACAAGATTTTACCCCTGGTTTGCGTATTATCATTTTCGCTCGCAATGATTTGTTTTTCGTAGGAAATTCCAGAAAATTGGTTAGCGGTCTGAAAAGAACGAGTAGATAGAGTACGTAAATTCCAATTCAGTAACGCTCTAAAAAATCGCATAACTTCTATAAAATAACGCATTTAAAAAAACTTAATAAATAGTAATTTAGTTAGATAGCAGAGGCCCAAGTTATTCCCGGTATTTAACAGCTGTAGTCGCAATACAGTGTTGATCCAGTCCCAGTAACAACACAGAATATAATAGGGTAACATTAAGATGAACAAACCGGCTAAGTACGTGTCGGGCCACGCGCATTGTAAGGTTTCGTAGTTGCCCGTTTTCTTCTTACATTTCATAAATTAACTTGTAAAGCCTACCTAGCTGTACTTTTACAGGTAGTTTTTCTCATTAATTACAACTATTACAACAGCAAAATGTATAGAACAGCAGATTTTTCGATATGAGAGTAACAAACTGTAAAAGTATGTAAAGGCAACAGCTCGTCAACCTACTACAAAACGTCAAAATAGCTTTTACACTATAGATGAATACTTTGAGTTTTTCAATTTTAGGAAGAAGAAGTTCTAAGTGTTGAAGCCTTGATTTATCTATTTGTGTTTAATATTGACATTGTTAATTTAATTTTATATGGTTTTTATTGAATTTTTGACATTGCCTGATACTTGACATTTTTAAATTTGTTCTTTGTCTTTGTTTAGTGGATATTATTCAGTCATTCGTTAACCTCAGTCAATTTCTAAATATTTGCATGCCAGCTTGTGGCTAATTGTGCGATCTTTGTCATTTGTACCATCCTAACATGTACCACTTTTCGAACAAATAAATAAATTTGAATTTGAATTTGAATTTCCAAATCAATATTGATCTCTACATGTCGGACTTACAGTTGAAAATCTGTTCAATCAGATTCAACCATTAACTTTTTGGGTAGGTTGACCTGATGTTGACTGTACAACGTTCTACCGAACAGCCTGTATGTATATAAAGGGTGTCTGGTGACCTGGTGTACATACGTTGTTTAAATAAATTGGCTGGATACTTGACTCTAAAAATTTTAATCTCTAATTCGAAAATAGACGGATCTTGAAACCGAAAAATGCTGTTATATTACAATATTTTAACTGAACTATCCAACAACACCACCCCACAAGTCGACGAGACGAGAAAAATCAACATCTTTACAGTTGGCGTAAATTTGAGGAACTAGGCTTTCTAGTACTAAGTCTCTCACTTAAGTTAGCCGCGGACAGACAGACAGACGAACGGAAACTATAAATTTAGAAAAGGTATTTTCGTAAATCCAAAAAATTTAATAAGTAGGTATAGATAGATAGTTCGTAATCATAATGAGACTGATAATGGAAGAAACCAAAATGTTTTTTTTCGTTTCTTTATTTAGTCGAATTTTTGCACCCTTTAACAATTTTACGTTTTATGTATTATCATAAGTTGCACCCAAGAATTTGGTAGCAGTATCATTTGATTTATTAGTCGAACAATGCACAAATAGTTGTGCATGGTTCTGACTTCGATTTCACGCCTAGGCGTTAGAAGTTTCAAATGTAACTTAATGTAAGTAGTCACACTTTATTATAAACTTTCAATAACAGGACATCTATTGGTAGATAACATACCCTTTGGGTTTATTAGAAGCAGTGTTCTCGAGGAAGTTCCAATCAGGTAGATAGGCGCGCATAAGTGTCGGTATTTGTATGCGAGTGAACCGAGGTGCTGTCTGCTTGATTAATACTGCCATTTGGTTCAGGGTGATTAAATCTAGGGACAGGCAGACCAGCAGGTGCCCGTTTTCCAACTCTTTCTGAGGAAATGATGGACGGTCTTCTGTAAAAAAAATTAAACTCTTTTTTTTCAGATGTGTCGTATGCCCGGTAATTTACCAGGGTCGAACGGTTAGTTTCAGAATTCTATTAGAGACGAGAGAGGGAGAGAGAGAAAGAAAGACAGTAGTCTTTTTACATCCGAGCTGTGAGATTAAATCCCAGTAATTACAATCAATAAACAGATTTATAGCACTTAGGTACTCGACGGTGATGGTGAGGAAAAACATTGTGAAAAAACTTGAATATTCAGACAATTGAAAACTAACAGCAACAACTAGTAGAAAATTAGGCTTGGGTTACGGAAGTCAGATGGTACTTAGTCGCTCAAATGTTTTAATCAGACTAGGCAAATCTAGGATTATCGTCAAGCATACCCCGGTTGAATCGTGCATGACATATTGCTAGTAGGATGCAGTACCTTATACATACGAGTCTCAGCAGAGCAGACTATGTATACCTTTATTCCTGAGAAAACAGCGGACCATCGCGACGGACCCTCAATTTCCTCTTTTTGGCGCAGAAAAAATGCCGCATACCATACCTCCTCGGGGGGAAATAGCATGTTTTTGTAGGAATCCCCTCATCGAAAAACAGTTTCACTGTTTCCTGGCGAGGTATACTTACTAAAACCTGCGGTGTATCTCGCACTTATGTTGATGATGCATGGGATGGATTCCGTGTTCTGGATTGCTGTCTATGCCTCATATGAAAGCAATGTAGTCAGGGGGGAAAGCTAAACTGTCTTGGGACCCGCGAAATCAATAAGAAAGTACCAACATGTGGCAAGTTCAAGAGTCAATTGATTAAATTAAAAATATTCAGACGAGACGACCGTCTGACATCTTAGTGGTGGTCAGCTCTGGTTAGCCTCTTGTAGCTCAGTTGCACGGTAGACTCCCGCTAGAGGCAAATGTTTGTTTGACGAGTAAGTACTAACATTTGTTGAAGTTATGGATTTTATTAATGTTTTAAAGTATGTTGTTTGTCCCAGAGGTTTTCAAACTTATTTTGTCTATCGCACACTTTAAATCATTTATTTTTCAACGCCCCCCAAGTTTACGCTCCCCTAAACGACTACTACACCTCCAATTTTTCCTGAGCCCCTTACGGCCGTCGGCCATCAGAGCCCAAAAGGGGGCGTTATTGCCCATTTGAGAAAGACTGTATCAGATCGCCATAGTACATACAAGATTTGCTTAGTTTGGGGTTAAGCAAGTTTTTAAATTTATTTTATTTACTAACTTGTCAAGTCAATGAGTCCTGGTACATTGTGACCGATCCACACCCCACCAACTTCGTCTGCCATCAAAGCACCTAGAGATGGATATCCATGCGTTTCGTTGCCTGAACTTTCTTCGTAGGCTACTACTGCCAGGTAGTCTGTGTAGGTGGGCTAAAATAAATAAAAATAGGGTACTGTAAAATAATATTAAATAAATACTTAAGCACCAAAAAACGCACCAATTAATTAACATGCTTGTGTTACGTGATACCAGATAATGTATTTTGCCAGGAGGGGAGTCAGCACACACAGATTATAAGCCAATTTAGAAAAGAACTTTTCTGAATTGTCCCTAACACAGTTATCATTTGGGGCTGTATTACACCGCAGTATTATTATTATTTAACGCACTAATGATGCAGATTTTTATTCAGCAACCTTTCCCGGCATGCGAAAAATCTCACCAAAGTTTAATCATAATCGCGAACATACAGACAACGGCAGGTCAACCTATTCAAAAGTTAAAGGTCATTGAACCGATTCAAATTCAAACGTTTATTGCATGTCACATTACAATTTTGAGGTGTTAGAAAAATAAAGGTATACATGTGACGCCCTGCAAGGGCATATTTTCTACATTATGTCCGTCACGTAGATATCAATTTTAATTGAGAAAATTGGATGTTTCGTGGTAAGTTAATGAGCTATTGTCTGTAAATTACATACATTCATAATAGTTAAGGAGTGCATAGATGACAAAGATACTTAAGTACATTGATTTTAATTTATTTAAGTAGATAAGGTGCGTACGTCATATAGGTTAACATCAGGTAACTTTATTCATAAGTTACACGGTACTTATTATCTCATAAAGGATGATAAAAAATTGTGATTTCTCGGTCGCCAAATTAGGTATTTTACCAAGTGTGATGCTTCGAATCTCTCACTCACCCTCACTGCGCTCAGAATTCTACTTTAGAATCCTTCACTCTCTGGTTTAAAAATTACGGCGCCCTTGCCGTAAAAATATTACTTTGCTCCCCCTTGTGATACCTATAATCAGTCAGTCAGTTAGATTATCAAAAAATGTTGGACCCATATTTTTTCTTTTGTCAAGCAAACAAAAAATTACAAAGATAAAGCGCATCAAATGGACATGGGATGGAAATGGAAATAGGAGCACGTGACGTCACGCCTTGCTAAAAAGTGTCACAAGGCGTGACGTTACGCGGAACTTTAAAGGGCTATATCTTCATCATTATTTTTTTCGACTGAGAAAAGAAAAAATACGTGTCCAATATTTTCTGTTAATCCAACTGACGGACTTTTTTTCAGAAAACGAGCCCATTACATACTAGAATGAGTAGATAAGTAGTTTTTCGAGATAGTACAATGTCCATGGAATGGGACTTAAATTTAGTTAAAGTTGGAGTTCACCAGGGCTCGGTTCTCAGTTCCTTACTGGTCAACCTTATAGGGTAATAAATTATAATACCTGAGTACTATTTTTTATTCTATACTCGAGATCTAAGGCCTAACTCATGTGTGTAGGTACCTACTAATATTCTCTGCGCGAACTGAACAAATGTTGGCAAAGAAATATGATGCAGTGAATGCGTTAAAAAGTAATATACTCTGAACATAGGCGCTTCGGTGTTCTGCAGCATGGAGTTGGAAGTGATCTGCCGGTCCGAGTGCTGCCAGCGGCCGGCCTCGTCCGACGTGATGAAGATGAAGT
The DNA here is from genome assembly GCA_963576865.1 of Anania hortulata. Taxonomy (NCBI): domain Eukaryota; kingdom Metazoa; phylum Arthropoda; class Insecta; order Lepidoptera; family Crambidae; genus Anania; species Anania hortulata. Next base: position 10,874,777 of record OY756400.1, read on the forward strand.
CGCGCCCCAACTCGCGGAACGGTATCACGTCGGCGGGGGGCTTGTAGATGTACCACCTATTTTTGTAGGAAGGCTTAGCTATTTAAAATGGAGGGTAATTCTATTTGAATACTAAAAATAAACATTTAAATGTTAACGTTTTTACAAGTCTGCTAGCTAGCACGCCGTGGCGTCGGCCATGATCAAAAGAGATGTACACGGTGACATTTTAATTACCTGAGAAATTTGACTTATACAGTGGCCTAGAACCGGGGATAATATTGGAAACAGAGACTCAGAGGTCACAAGTAATTTAATCATTATGGTCCCAACTAATTAAAATCAAAACTTTACTTTTAGATTTTTTTTAACAAACTTAATCGTAAATTCAATGTAATGCAAACAATACAATAGTCCCGCTCAACTCTATTGTTTGCGTTTATTCTGCATTGTACTCGGAGCTACTCGGAACGTCTCTTTGACACGACAACGTTAGCCATAATATCGTTTTGCAATAATACATCGAATATGAATCGTAACTTTAAATTCCTATTGTAATGCATGGGTTTTGGTTAACTGGAATCTTTTTAGAAAAAAATCGAATACTCTAGAGAGTCTCAGTTTTCAATATTATCCCCGGTTCTAGGCCACACACTGTATATTTAGACATCGATTAACATCATATTGTTATATACAGCGGCTGCCCAATTTCAAAACCTAGTAAGTGTGTTTGACACAACTTTACAGGAGAGCGCAAAACGTGTTTCATGCTAGCCTTCCAAAAGTATAAAGAATTTGATAACATGTTTGTATTTAAAAAATAGAGAAAAAAATTAGCTTTTTTTTGAAGTGTATATTACATATTTACTCTGAATAGTACAAGTTTTATAAGACTTTCTGACTTTGAAATTGATTATCTTAAAAAAAGAAGAGCAAAAATACCATTTCAAAACCTAGTAACTCTGCTAGAAAGGACTTACTGGGTTTTGATATGGTTAAATTGATAATGTAGGTACTAATTTATCCAGACCAAAACCTAGTAAGAGCTCTAGAGATGAGAAAATATTTATGAAATATACCCGCAGGCATGTGGGTAATAGAGAAATAAAGAAAGTTGGAATTAGAAAAATAAGTTTAATTAAAGTTGTAAACAATAACAATGTTTTTCTTCCACTTTTTTCAATTCATTTTTTTTCCGTTACGTTTTTTTTTAACGAATATGCTCGTTCTTATTTATAATTTCTAGTAACCACATATACAATAATATAAAATAATTTGAAAAAATAATACCACAACAGGTAAATAATAATTAATAATCGGTGTAAAAGTTATAAATCTTAAAGTGGTTTACAGGGGCGTGCATTGCATATAGGCTATTAAGCTGTGCCTACCTCCCTTCAAATAAAACTAATCGTACTGATTAAAAGAGTTGTAATTTAAAAAAAAAACTTAGGCACTATGAATATCAATAAAATGACATGTTATAATAATTCATGAATTTTTTGGGATATTTGTGGTGCTCCATACAAATCTTCACTCCCTTAAATTATTTATTCTTGCCTTGAAAAGCTATAGAATTGGTAAGTTTTATTTCAAATAATTGATTTTGATAGCAAGATTTTTTGAGATGATGTTACTGCCTAGTGCCTACCTAGCCCAAAATTTAATGCACGCCCCTGTTAGTTAGACAGAAATGTCTGATATAGACTTGACATTATTATTTTGTTTACGACTTTCATAGAGACTTTTTAAACGGTGTGTATCTCAGCAAATATTTGGGCAATTTTGATTTGTTTTCACTATTGTCTTCTTTTTAATACAAGTACCTTACGATCAAATACGGTGATCGATATTTATCTCATGCATATTCCCTATTGTATTGAATTGACGAGGGAAGCGGATGCACTTAAACTTTTAAATAGGTACTTTATAATAATAATACAATAACATTTTATTATAAAAAAACATACAATTCTTTGGAAAAACGTGTCCGGGTTTGTGGTTTACAATTGACCGGACGCTACTATTTTATTACTTACTACTACTACTACTAACTCATTTCAGAAAAAAATATGATAATCATGTATTCGTCAAAAAGTATTGAGTAGTTTGTTTGCTTCGGTTTGTCAATTAATAGACAAACACGTTCACAATAAAATAATTAATTAAAAAAAAACCTACATTATTATAAAATAATTATTAGATTTAGGTAGATATTTCTCGCTTTTAATGCGAGCTATATTTCAATGAAATAAAAGAAGTATTACTATGCAGCTATACATGCCACTCACTAGTAGGTTTAAGGTAGAAATAATAAAAAAACAGCATTAAAATAGCAAAAATAGCGACATCGTATAAGCACAAGTTAGATATGCAATAAAATCTGTCAATTTCATACCTCAGATTAATTAATTTCTTGTAGATTCACAATAGAAATCTCTCCCTTAAAGTCGGTAAGTTCTAGGTATATGTTTGCAAAAGTTTTTATGAAATAAACAATAAAAACGAGGTATTATTATTTAACTATTCAGAACATCACTAGTATTAGGTAAAAGGAAAAAAATCCCTAAATCCCTAAAAACTAAATAAGTATGTATTTTACTTTTCAAAAGATAAATCTGTTCCTAAAGTAAGTTTATGGCATTTATTAGGCAAATATTTAACACTTACAAGAACACAAAAAGTTTTCAGATTCGCGCTCTTTAAACTTTTAAACTACGAAATACTCATATTAAAAAACCAAGTAACTAGCGTTATATTTCCAGTTACTAGACTTAAAAATCATTAAAAACCTGTAGTAACTACTCCAAAACCTAGTATGTCAAATAACCATTTCAAAATATAGCAAGTGAACTGCACTTGCTAGGCTTTTGAAATGGTTTTGTGACTTGCTATGTTTTGAAATGGTCAAGTCGGCTCAAATTGAAAAGGTACATCCACTTACTAGACCGTAACTTTTTATCTATTTGAGCTATCGATGTGGGTGTTTTTGCATAAATTAGGGGCTTACTAGAAAATGGTATTCAGCCAAAAATATCAAAATCGCATCCTGGAGACTTACTAGGTTTTGAAATGGGGCAGCCGAGGTGTCCAAAAAATTAAGGATAATCCTGTAACTGCGAATAACTGCCTATTATTAATTAAATTGATAGTTATGTCATGTAATGTAATGTTATTTTAATATGGGTTATTTGCCTGAAATAAATGTTATTTAATTTAATTTAATTATACGCTAAAAATTTTGACATGATGTGACCTATCCGCAGTTACAGGATTATCCTTAATTTTTTGGATATACTGTATATGCTGAAGAAAAAAAGTATCTTTATTAAATATTATCCCATGTTATCCATATTCCATTCCGTGCGTCAATATTAGGCGGTTGGTTTGTGTTGTAATGATAGAGAATCTATAATTGAATTTATAAGTTTTATGATGGACAATATAGACCGGGAGATGGTGACACAAAATGTCTGGTCATTTGTACCAAGTATGGCGCCTCTTCAGTCGCCATGAATAGAGTTGTAAAGTGTCCGTCACGTTATAAATGTCTGACCAATATGACCGAGCAAATTGGACATTTTCTTAATGTGACCGGACATTTTGGACATTTATTGTCACTAACGTCACATTCAATTCTATTGACAAAATATGAAAAAAAAAAACATTTGGTCACAAATGTGCATTATTTAAGAGAGACAGGCTTTAGTAGTGATGATAAAGAAATGAAATTTCTGAAATCTTTCTGTACGAACAAGCTAAAATTGTCGTAACGATACGAGAGTTTTTTTAAAAGTTTGATCCAGATCCAATTACATGTTTTATTGTATGTTTTTATTGTCAAATACTTAACATTTAAGACTTACTTTAGTGGAATTCTTCTTTTTTACATTTTTTACTAAAAATAAATATGTGACCATTGTGACAATAAATGTCCAATGTGACCGAGCATTTATCATAAATGACGGACGCTTATAGCATATGACCGTCAATTTACAACTCTAGCCATGAAACAAACAAATCCATCGCCGCGTTTGTGGCCTCTGTGATTCGATGGGCTTTACTTGGCAATAACTCCTATTTTTCAATAAGTGGCCTTCGAAAGAGCATGGCTTTTTATGGTCCACCCACATTCTATCATAAATTCTAACAAAATATATTTACCAATCAACTGGTTTGTTGTCATTATCTCTACAATGAAGATTGATGTAATTCCACCCTGCCAAGCGTCGTGCACTATAAATTATTTGAATAAAATATGTAAATAAAAACAAATGCTTGAAACACATTTCTCATGACTCTTCAGTAAGAGCCCAAGCGATAACATTATTTGTCGTAAATCATATATCCGATAAAATGTTATGGTGTAATAAATACTATACACAATTCACTTTTCATTGAAATTTTGTTTAAAATAAGACACAGGCTTTTTTTTTGGAAAATTTATTTTTAAACTTAGTTTAATTAGCGCTACCGTAAATTACATAGTAATTTGAACATAGAATTATAAAGGAGACTTGACATATAATCAGACGTTTTTAAATTATTGAAAATTACAATCGCACCTACACATTTTGACACAAACCCACTAAAAAACTATTTCAAACACAAAATAAGATTATTCTTGTTTCTGGTGAGTGTTAGAAACTCAGTCATTTCATATTAAATACATATTCACGTCATAATTATAACTAATCTAATGCTTAACAACTCTTCTATCTATTTTTACTCATATCCTATGATCACAGACGCATGACCACATAAATATACTAAAACGAGTTTGTACTAAAGTAATACAATTTTGTGACATGGTAACAGGCTTTGGTTGGAATATAAAACACGAAATCGATCAATTTCATAATATTTACAGTACAGCACAAACAATATTTCCTACCTAAGGTTTGGAAATATAGTTTAGATTTTTTTAGTTTTCAAAAAGTTTGAGAATTTCTAAGTGTATGAATTTTTTATCATCACTTCTCAATTCAGTTTCTTTATTTTATCAATTAATTACATGTTTGGACAGATTCAATAAGATGCGCAAAATTACCCCATAGAATCGGTCCCGAAGTACACACTGTGCCACCGCCACGTGATTCTTGCGGTAACTGCAAAATAAAAATGATTTTTGAGAACTAACTCGTGAGGTCAGTTAAGTTTCATTTCAATTTTAGCCACCAGCAATTTCCTTTGAAAATCCATTATAGTCGAGTTTTGTTTCTAAAATAGTCAGGTGCAAAAATATTTTAATCAGAAGTTGGATGTATGGGTATAGGCACTGAGGCAGTACAATCATCATTGCCTAATAAAAAATAAATAAAACAAAAGCGCGGAGAAAAGAGAATTGCAAGGCAATATTTTTTTTAATTTTCATATTGTTTTCCATCAATGGGGAACGAATAGGTGTCGCATTATGTTTGGTCTTGCCCGTAGTGTCACTACTGCTACTTATCAAATAATCACTACGATAAAGATGATGTGACAAATTTGTGTCATACTAGCAAGCACAGAAAAATATATATTTGACATTTGCGTAGACATTAGTTGACAACGGTTGACAAGACCAAACACACTGGCGCCATCTAAGATTAGCTGCCTGTGCTTCCCCATTTTAGTGATAGCAAAATCATTAAATTCGTTATGGATGGCCCCTTCGGTGACAGATAAGACTGATTATCAGATAAAACCACCGGGGACACGACCGATGCAATGGGGGCAAAACTGTAAACCCCAACAAACAGTGTCGCTACTATACATACGACTACGGTCAATTTTGGCAACCAGAACTAAACTCACCGCTCTATTAATATCCCCGACGCAGACCCAGTAGTCGGCCACCTTGGTGTCTTGGCTGTTGTGCATCTTGTGGGCCACGGCCACCGCCCACTTGGAGTGGTCGTTGTGCGATGTAAACGACATTTTCGCGATCGGGAACTTTAGCCGCTCAATGTTGCGGACTCTGAAAAATTTATCATTTTTTTGATTTTATCGGTATTTACATACGGCTTTGTACAAATACATTCATTCATTCATTAATGTCAGCCTACTGCAGTCTACTACTGGACGTAAAAGGGCGCCAAAGAGCACGATCTCCTGCTTTTTTATCTATCCACTGCCAGACATCTTCCTAAGGTCGTCGATCCATCGAGCTGCGGGGCGTCCTACACTACATTTGCGAAGACGTGTTCCCCACTAGAGAACCCGTTTACTCCATCTTTCATCGGTTCTGCGACAAATTTTGCCGGCCCACTGCTACTTTTAGGACTATTTCCATTACTTTGGCCTGCTGCCGGATAACCTTTATCTCGTAACGAAATCTCAAGCATCGACCTTTCCATAGCTCGCTGAGTGACGAAGTCGGTGGGCCAGTACAAATATATATCGGCGTTGAATCGAACCGGATTAATCGGATAGTTAACTGTTTAGATGAAAAATAAGCCGACAGAGGCGAGATTCTTTTTTACTTGTTTTTTACCAGCTTCTGATTAAGGTTTTCTTAAATTACTTATGCGCAAGACCAAAAGTTATGGGCTCAAAGTAAGAGATTTACATCTTTGTGGTAAAACGTATCAGACAATTAATTTTGCAAGAGGCGTCTCTCAGAACACCTAGACCTAAGCCAATTTAGGAAAACCGTTTTCTAAATTAGAGCCCGGGTCCCATTGCGTTTCAGATCAATTTCTGCGTCTCTATCGCCGATCGAACGTCAAGACAAAACCAATTGCTTATTGCATATACACTTCCTATGAATTCACTTACTGAAAGTTTCTACTGCACTCCGAGTCTAAGGTCCCAGGGCCATTTGTCCAGGACTCGACTAGCAGATCTGACTGCAGTACTTCAGCAACAAGCCCGCTGTACAAGTCGTCATTGAACATGGCACTTTTAGCGAATGACAGGAACTTGCGGCCGACTAGAGTCTCGAAGCTTTCTATATGGTACCTGAAATAGAAGATAATTACATTGCTATGATGAAGATTGCTACATGTTGCAAGAGGCAATAATCAAGCAATAACATCGCTGTTCATCTTGTCGGCATAATCAACCACAAATGATTATTTAAGTTTTGTCTCGTTATCATCTCAGCTGCAGACAGCAGAGCAGAACTTACAGAACAGTTACGTAAAATTATACCCTGAAAATGCGCTCACAACTCTTCGCAAGAGTCCTAATTGGGTCCACTGTCCAATGATATTCTTCTTTCGTCTCTCATTGATAAGACGCAGAGCCAGATTTTTGGGGAGACTTCTTATTTTATTTCTATGTGCACTAAATATAAAAAGTACCAATGTAAACTTACCACGGCGAAGCGTCAATAGTCTTGTTGTTGACAACGTCAAGTAAGTTAGGCAGCTCGCTTTCAAACTCCTGTGGTATGTGGTGATGCGCTATCAGGGGCTCGTTGTACTTCAACTGAGTAGCAATCTGATTTAGAGTGGACGTCTGGACGGACACGCAGAGAAAGGACTGTCCATACTTCATGCCCGTGGTCGGGTAATCGTACGAGGAGACGTTTAAGCCGTGGACTGGAATAGAAAAAAAAAACTTAGACATGTTTTGGAGGCCAATGTAGGAAATGTAGAGAGCAGAAAGATAGACCGACGACATTAAAGGTAGCGGGGAGGGGATATATGCTCAAGACCGTATAAAATGAAGTGTTATGTTATGTAAATCATACTGTTACAATATCTTTTTTTTAATATATACATTTGTATTTGTATTAAACTTACACTCGGCATTGGGTGCAGGCACGTTGAAAACAAAGAGTATTTAGACTTGCCTTATGAGTCAATGGTGTAAAAAATAATCGTACACAGTGTTTTTTAGTTTCAACGAATTGTTGTTTGTACCAGTTAGATAAAAGTTTAACCGCAAAACATTTATCATATTTTTTTAAAATAATGCGTTGACAAACAAGGTTCATTCAAACAGTATAACGCAGTAATCTACACTTTTGACCTTTAATAACAATGCGATATTTTCTGACATCGAAATATTGTGCTCATATCAATTTTTGGCAATTTTAATAAAAGAGAAAAAAAGAAAAACATGTCAAAAAGTAGCTCAGTTCGGAGTGCCGTTTGACCTCCTTCAATTCTCCGCTGTCCATTATGGCCCCAACGTCAGAAACTCCTTTAAAACAAAATACATATTGACCTGTAGGTACTATAAAATCAGAGAACCTAGAACAACTTACTGTCAGGCACAGGCGGGAACCTTGGCACAGAATGCACCAGCCACAGCGACGTGAACTTGTCGCCAAGTATCACCCCCTTAGTATGCCCGCTCTCCACCCTAGTCTTCATGAACTTGGAGTGCATCTTGCACATCTCTGCCAAGTCGTAATCATCGTAGTACTTGTCGCCAAGTTTAAACTTTTTGAACTTTTTTATGCCGGCTTGTTTCGTTTGACCTGCACAAAAAATATACCTATAAAAAACTAGCCGTACCATAAACGCAAAGCAGAACGTAAGCAGTGTTTTTATTCAAATATTATAATAAATGATATCATAGTTTAAGAACTATAAACACACTTATATATGTAATAGACTCGTCAAATTGAATCGAATGAGCCCAAACACAAAGGTTTGTTCAGTAGTCATTGAAGAGTTCTACTACCTACCTCCTGACTCCATCATTAGATCAGCACGCACGATGGTGACAAATTATTGTATAGTCATCCGAATGTCACATAAATACAAAGTTTTAAATCGATATGTCAGTTAGAAGTAGGTTAATAACTACTTATATGTTAGATATCGTTACATAGTTACAAGAGAAGCTTCTATAACCTTAATTACTGCCATATGAGATTATGGTTAAACATGAGAGAGGTACAAGTGTACCTCTAATTAAGGTAATTAAGTAATTAAGAAAAATATATGGTATTTTCTGTGTTTCAAGAAAACAACATTTACCTCTTTTACTCTTTGAGTACATATCGGCAACAGACTGAAGAACATCTGGTTGATTCTCCGTGGCTGGTGGTTGGTCATTGTATACTAGAGATATTATATTTTTATCCTAAAAAATGTAAAATAATTTACATTAACTAGGCAATATTTAAAAAGACTTGGGAATACATCAATTCATTTTCGGAGCAAGTAAAATATGCAAAAAAAACAAGCAAGTGTAAGTTAATTGGACTCGCGTACTGAGGCTTCCATCGCTGTTTTGTCTTTCATTTAGTTGGGATTATTATAGCGCGTGATCGACTCATACTTGACAGATTTTTATTATTTGTTGTTTTACTTTAGTCAAAAATCACACATAGTTTGACGTTTCTGTTATTGTGATGTGTGTAACGATCCTTAAAAACTATTCCCAGATCAGTAATCAGTTAAAGAAGTCTGACATACTCCACACAGTTTTAAAAATTTAATTTTTAAATCAATTTCTACCTGATATAACGGAGCCAAGGTCTTCCCAAGCATAGACCGTGGGTCGCTGATGGCCAAGTCTGACATTATCCACCCGCCCCGCAACTTCGAGGGGGTTAAGTACATGTACGCGACTCCCCTGCGCACGAGGGGGTTCAGGTGGTTTTTCTCCCGCGGGAGTTTGTAGATGTAGAACCTGTAAATGTTTAGTTTTGAGCGATATTAAAAACCAATATGGCAAATTAAATCTATTACACAATTTGCTAACTCCAGTAAGTAGGTACTTACTATAGGGCACTATCAGCTGTTAATACTGTGTGTCCCGGGATATATAGGACACTCTATCAGCTGTTAATACTGTGTCCCAGGATAATTTGCAATCATGAAAGGTAAACTAGACCAAAAATAATCGTCAAAATTTCAAAAAAAAATATATATATCGTCGATTCAAATAAAATTAAAAAAATATGCTAGTCCGTTTTTCTTTGCTTGACGAATATTGTAAACAATCTACAGGTCAATATGGTATAGGTCAAAAAAATCGACAAAATTTCAAAAAATATATATATATATCGTCGATACAAATAAAATTAAAAAAAATATGCTAAAGTCCGTTTTTCTTTGCTTGACGAATATTGTAGACAATCTTGTCATGTCTTTTTACAAAAATATTAGTGTATAAAATCAACGAACTGTTAAAATAAATAGAATTTTATGATATGATTATTACAATAGAAGATCTTAATTTTTCTGTCTATATTAATTTTGTTAAAAAGGAATGTCAAGATTGTTTACAATATTCGCCAAGCAAAGAAAAACGGACTATAAATACGGGGCAGTAAGGATAAAATAACAAATAGCAAAAAAGTTGCTATCATGACTTAAACTTTGTTTTTTGTAATATAATTACATATTTTTAGACTGTTCTGTTCAATGATTTCAAAAATTCTTAAAATTATGCCAGGTTTTTTTTTACTTAATTCTTTATCATATTAGCTTTCATTCAGATAACAAAAAAACTACGCTACTAAGCTCTTAGTCTTTTAAAGTTGAAGCTTTTGAAGTAATTTTTGGTAACTAATATTACTTTTGGTCTATTTACACCCACTTTCAGGATTGATTGCAGTTTATTGAGGGACACACTGTATACAACAACTTTACCTATAGAAATATCAAACTTGTGGAAAAAAGAACTATGTCTATCCCATAAAAAATAATGTATATCAGCAGCTGAATACCTACGTGATGTAAAAAAGTGTCCTATTCTTATTAACGGTCTACATAAACGTATTTTAAAAACTGAAACTAATAGTAGCAATTATTTCACAAAATATTTTGCGGTTAAGAATATTGAAGGAAATAATAGTTTTAAATGAGGAAAAAACAAGTCTGGCTGCTGGCAATCATATTCTTATTTACGGCCTGTATAAACGACGTATTTTAAATTCTAATAAGTAGCAATTATCTCAAAAAACATTTTGCGGTTCAGTTCATGTTGAAGGCAAACTTATTGAGCTAGACGCTTTTTTATAAATTTAACCAAACACATAATTGCATTTTAAATCCTGTGACGAATCAATAATGCTAAGCTTATCTTATTGAGATTACAATAAAACCAAGTGGTTTTAAAGTTAATACAGATTTATGATCTGTCATTGATGAATCATAACTTAACATCAATCTAACTAAAGTCTTTGACTGCAAAAATTGAAACAAACCTATTAAATTAACTAAAATAGGAAAAACTATGCTTACCAATCCACCGGCTCTCCTTTCTCATTTCTGCACTGGGGTGTCATACTAATTACACTAGTTACAAATAACGCAACAACTAATAACACAAAGTAACACATCGCGCGTGTTTTGTCCGCGAAAATCTCACCGCAAGTAAAAAGGGCCGCAGGAAGTCAGTATAGCATTTGTTTATGATGTCATGCAATATGATCATAACGTCGGTACGGGTGTCAAACAATCTAATGTTTACACAACAATAAAACGGCTTCCTTTCGGTAAATATGCCTTTAAAATCACTATGTACGATCAATGCATTCATTCAATACTGAAGCTTGAATGATCAAAAACTAGTTTTTATGACGGCTTCTTACAGCTGCGCGAGCGTCGTTCTTCCGTCTCTTTCTTTCAGCGTTGTCCAGAAAGGGACGCCGTCTTATCCTTTGTTAGGTCGATTGTTTATGTTGTTCTATGACTGTATCACATTGTGATAATACGCCATGCAACTGTTTTGGATTAGACGTTGAATCATATTAAACAATTGGATCAAGTCTTTGTTTATTTGAATAATGCATAGGTACGGATATGCAATGGTAAGTACCTAGATTATTTAAGACATTGCACAAGCAATACTATTCTACAACTTACAATCGAGTATAATCTAAAATTGGTACCAAAACATGATAAAACAAAAATTTTGCTATCATTAAGAAATAAAAATAAATCTTAAAAAAATATTATTTATTTTATTAAACAAAATTAACAATGTGAACAATATAAAACCATCAACGACGATAGAAAATACGTATTGGAAGACTTTGACTTAGTTAAGGTAGGTATACATAAAATGTTTATCTTAACAGTATGAAATAAATGCTTTACATTTTTCCTTACATAGAACAATATACAAAATTATTTATAAAAATAATGGCAATTCCTGAGATATTTCAATGTAATAAATTAATGATGAAGATGAGGCACACTTTTATAGATTTCGCTCATAACTTTAGACATGTCAATGTCATGTAAATGTAAATGAAATATTTATGTCCAAATCCTAGCACCTCAATTGATCTATATAAATAATACAAAACGACTTTTATTTTATGATTTCTTTTCCCAAATCATTGCTGTGTGGGCATAGATACAGCCGCCTTAGAATGAGATACGTCACTCTGTCTCCAGAAAGATACGACTGTCTTCAATTCAGTGTAGAAGTCGATACCTTGCTTGCCGCAAAAGTGGTTGGTACCTAAGAAACTACCTCTCGTTCCAGTGAAAGAGAACATCGAAAGAGGTACAGGGATGGGCACATTCACTCCGACTTGGCCTACATCGATTTCAGCTGAGAATTTTCTGGCTGCCGCTCCGTTGGTGGTGAAGATAGCTGTTCCGTTACCGTAGGGGTTGGCATTAATCATTTGGATGGCATCGTCGAGTGTGTCGACGAATAAGCAGACTAGGACCGGGCCGAAGATCTCTTCCTTGTAGCACTCCATGTTGGGGGTGACGCCAGTGAGGATGGTCGGGCCGACGAAGTTACCCTTTTCGAAACCGGAGACTTTAATGCCGCGGCCATCGAGGGCAAGTTTGGCGCCTTCTTTGACACCTGTTGACAAAACGAAATGTTACATGTCGACTTTTACTACTTTCTATTTCTACAGGTTGATACTTAATAATACTCATTTACATAGTTTATTAATCCATTAGACCATCTTCCGGGCACTATAGACTATAAACACTATATGTAGAAAAAAATATATGCGCCAGTCAACACATTTATTTTCATGGTCTCAAAGTACAGACGTCTGGTAAATCTAATCAAAAAGGTAGAGGTCATTAAACCGATTTTCAACTTTAAGTCCAACACGTAAAGATCAATATCAATTATGAGATCAATATATACAAATTTGTCGTTTTGTGGTAGGTTGACGAGCTGTTGTCTGTACTAACTTTAATAGTAGTCTAGTAATTTCTTGAGTTACGAGGTACGACACGACACTACTCTTAACTAGAAAATTTTGTTGTCTATAATGACACATTTCGGGAATCGAACTCGAGTTTAATGAGATATTTTCGGGCTTAATGAGAATCGCCACGACACTACGCAAATTGGGTCTTTAATTTATATATTTCTTAGCAACTACTACCACATACTGTTAGCAACTGCTGTTATTAACTAAAAGATAATATTTAAAAATAAATACTTAATCGACTTTTACTGCACCACGTCTATATAAAAAAACCCGGTACTTAAAATATCGTCAAGGTAGATCAAAATATATACATATATCCATACTGTCATCGCATAGATGTAAAGGAAATGCACAATTTAATATTTATCCACAAAATACATTCTACTTATACAAATTCTACAATCTATACTACTAATTGCGAATGGTGTTCATGCATGATAACATTGGTTGGACAAAGCTGAGAACTTGGATAAATTACTAACCATATATTATTGTTTTTCACTAATAATGCGTCACATTTTGCTCATAACAAAGAGACTTTTCATGTGATGATATTTATCGCTTTTAATTATGCGTATTAATTGCGTTTGTGGCTTATGCCATTTACTAGCTCGGATCCAAACGCACCATTTTCTCTAGACTCCACCCACATCTTTAAAGCGCTAAAGTTGTTTCGATGTAGGTCTACTTTCTATCCCAAAAAAAAACATTCATAGAGAGATTACAGATGCCAATACAGATGGCGCTTATTAACGAAGATGTCGCTGATCAGATTAATATTTCAAATCTAATGATTAAATCACAAGGGCGAAGCCGCGGTAAATGAAAGGTAAAGCTTAGGTTACAGTCGGATCGACGCGCAGCCGAGAAACTTGAAATTTACATTGAACACCTAGTGAGCATTAAAATTTTATTTTTAATAATTCAACCCATTAAGGGTGTGAAACTTCATACAAATTTATACAAACTGACAGCTGTAGAATGATATAATACCGTATTAGTGAATAGTTCGGGATTAAATTCGATGATCCTGAGATGCGTAAGTTAACCTTAGACTACAAGTTCGCAATTAAACAGATTTTTAATCTGATTCAGTAATTTGACATCTGAACAACAAACATTGTACTCATCTCTGAATTGACTTTTCAATAATCTTAGAAAATAAGTGTGATAATTAATATGTCACAAGATAAAAATATTGATTCGAATAAAAAAACAAAACGTCAAATATTACCGCGAACATGTCTCTGTAACCGACTTCAAAATAGAGATTCTATATTCGTCTGTATATATTTTTTAAAGTATATTCACCGATATTTTTTCCACCAGATCAACTCAACTCACCTGACTCAACCAGGCGCAGAATCCTGTTCTTAGCGTTGGCGGAGATGACGGGGCCGACGTCTGTGCCGGGCACGTGGCCGGCGTTCACTTTGAGCGCTTGCGCACGCTCCACGAGGTCGGGGATCCATTCCTTTGCCTCTCCTGTTTGAAAAAATACATTTCTTTACAGCACAGATCATCATCATCATCATCATAATCTTCGCCTATCAGGTAGATTATCAAAAGATATTGGACACGTATTTTTTCTTTTTTTACTTAATCAATATTACAGAGATATATTGATTTAAAATGTCGCTTATTTGGGAAAATATTTGGGAGTCCCTTCGCTACCGGCGCCGGTTTTCGAATTGGTTGCCGGCGCCGGCTGGCAAATTGGTTGCCGGCACCGGTTGCCGAATTGGTTACCGTCACTGGCCATCGAACAGTATTATACAAAAGCGAGTAGGAACAATAAACTACTAGGACTAGATAAAAAATATATGTTTATTAAGAATCACTTACGTTTTAAAAGTAGAAATGCTGGCTCGTTACTCGCTCAAAGACTTAGTACCTATAGCCATTCAGCGAGGAAATGCTGCAAGCATTTTTGCTTAAAGGATACACTTTTATCTTTGAGTAAGTAGATTTTAGTTTTCGGTTAGTTTATTTAGGTATTAGATGCACTGGTATTATATTCAAAATGTTGATTAAACTTTCATTTTATATTTACGTTTTTGACGACCTCCGTAGCCGAAAGGCAAGCATACCGGACTTGGTATCGCTATCTCTGAGGTCCCGGGTTCTATTCCCGGTCGGTTAATGTAGAAACATAACTTTTTTATTTGTCTCGGGTCTGGGTGTTTATGTACCGCCATTGTTGCTGATTTCTTTAACACAAGTACTTTGTACTACTTAAAATAAGATCAGAACAATGTATGTGATGTTGTCCATATAATAATATACGTAGGTCACACTATAAGTTTTGCGTAACTTAAAAAAACAACATGTTATAACCAAAATATTATGTTAATTGCTTTTCAAAATACTCTTCTTTACATTTTAAACATTTTTTCATGCGAACGAACCATTTTTTAAAACATGAGGACCACACATCTGAAGGCATGTTTTCTACGTGCTGATTGAACGCTATCACTGCCTCTTCGGAGTTGGTAAAAGTAAAACCTCTCATCAAATCTTTGACTGAGGAAAATACAGAAATCTCAGGGTGCTAGGTCGGGGCTAGGCGCAGGATGGGTGACGAGTTGTACTTTTTCGGAAGCTAAAAATGACTTTGTTTTGTTGGCCGTGTGTGAAGAAGCGTTGTCATGATGTAGGAGAACGCGGCCTTTGGGTCGTCTTTCGCGAACTTTTTCTAACACCCTGGGTTGGGTAACACACAAACAAATGGTAGAATACCACTCGGCATTAACACTCTTTTGATCTTCAAGTGGAATTATACAGATGGGACCCGTAGCTGAGAAAAAAACGCGATCATTTTTTTACTAACGTTTCTCGCCTGCCTCACTTTTGTTGGCCTGTTCTCATTTTCACCCCATTCCCCACACCCATTCACAAGATTGCTGTTTTTTTTCGGGTTTAAAACAATAAATCCACGTTTCGTCACCTGTGACAATGTCATAAACAGCATTAGAATGTCCGTGGTCGTACTTCAGTAGCATCTGTGAGCACCATTCCACGCGAGCCCGCTTCTGCTCCGCTGTCAGTTCCAACGACAGCAAAGTTTCCGAACTTTCAATTCTTCGTGTAAAATTTTCTGAATTTGGCTCATACCAATCTCCAATAGTCCTCGAATTGTCTCATAGGTAATCCGCGGGTTTTCTTCAATTAGCCGCTTAACAGTAGCCACATTATTTTCGTTGACGGCAGTTGAAGGCCGCTTTTTACGAAATTCGTCATGTAAAGAAACTCGACCTCTCTCAAATTCAGCAAACCATCGCCTCACGGTGCTCAAACAAGGTGCTTCTCTCCCAAAAGCATTTTGAAGACGAGCGGCACTGTCTTGCGGAGAGAGAGAACTTTTAAAATCATAAAAAATCATCGCTCTAAAATCTTTTCGACTTAATTCCATTTTCGTTGCGTACGTAGAACTTTGATGTGTGATAAAAAACAATTGACAAATCATTTTCCAATTGTTTTTTTTATTACTAAGAAGGTTGCAACGTTTAAAAAAATATAACATTCGAAATTCAAATAGTTCCGATTAGCTAGAAGTGCAAAACTTTTAGTGTGCCCCATGTATCCTGATACTTGTAAACAAAATTACATCTATTACTAAACGGTCCTGACATCAGTTTGTATGGAGAAAACATGTTTTGTTTTTAGATTAAGATGTTTTTTTTTATTTTTAAAGTTGATGTATTAAAGCATTTGTATTTTTTGTGTGTTTGTTTACCGGTACTGGAATCTAGCCTTTTGCGCATTACAATTAAGTAGCCGGTTGCCATTTAGAATGCCGGCGCCGGCAGCCGTTGTTTTAAATCTGGGCTGCCGGCAGTACACCTACCGCCGGGTCCTAAACGACATATTTTTGGGAGCCGGCGCCGGTAGCGGAGGCACTCCCAAGATATTTAACTTAGAAGTGACGTTACGAACGACACGAGCCCCCACTCCCGAACTTTGACGCGCTTTATCTTTGTAATTTTTTGTTCGAGTAACAAAAGGATAAATTAAGGTCCATTATTTTTTGTTAATCTAATTGACGAACTAAATAAACTCAATTTTCTTTAACTAGTCGCCATCCGTATTCAGCCAGGTAATAAAATACTAAACTTTATGTGCACTACAGATTTAGAATATTGAAGTGCTCCCTCTCCCATGGCCGTGACTCAAGTAATTATTATGTGGACGACCCTCATTGCAAAACGAATATATCGTAGAAGCCATCTACGTGTTACGTTAAATTATTTTTTGACCCCATTTTCCCCTATTTTTTCCATTTCTTTCACACGCTGTTACTTTTGGCTTACCTCTTCCCCCCAAACCTTCCCTCTCGTGTCGTAATATGTGGACGACCCTAATTCACATTAAGTTGGCGGGCTATAGCGGGTGCGACGGCAGGCGCGGTCCGAGGGTCATCATGACCCTCTAAAATCCCCTAAAATTCTCTCCTCTAAAATCGTACGCGTCAAATTGAAAAACCTTCTAAATATTTGCAAAACTAAAATCAGCAATTGTCTGCCCTAGCCGCGATGAATTTTATATTTTGGTGCTTTTATGAACTACAATGTCCATAACAATCTAAAGTAATTTTTTCTTAGCTTGACGAATATTGTAAAAAAACAACATAAAATCATCGAACTGTTAGGATAAAAAAGTATTTGTGTTAAATGATTATTTACATTACTATGTTAATATTTTTGTGTCATTTTGCTTATTAAATGAATTATTTTGTTAAAAAGGAATGTCAAGATTATATATCGCTTTCAACCGCCCAATCTGGAAGTCACTGGGGGAGGCCTATGTTCAGCAGTGGACGTCCTATGGCTGAAATGATGATGATGATGAATGTCAAGATTGTTTACAATATTCGTCAAGATAAGCCGAACGGACGTGCGGCACCTAGGTAGGCACCAAAAAAAAAATTTTATTATTAGTGACCCCTTCCAAAATTTTAGGCTGAGACCGCGCCTGCGCGACGTGCCTGGGAACTGAACTACTGACCTACGAAGACGGCGGTGCTGAGCGCCATGCAGCGCTGGCCGGCGGCCCCGAAGGCGGCGCCGGCCAGCTGGTTCAGCGTGTGCTCCTTGTTCGCGTCCGGCATGATCACGCCGTGGTTCTTGGCCCCCATGTTGCTTTGGACGCGCTTGCCTACAAATAGTATCATAGTAAAATAGGATATTATGAACTAGTCGATTATTTAAACGACAAGAGTGCGTGGACTTAACCTGCTTAGCTCGCACTTACTATGCCTTGTAACTTATTTCCTGTAAAATAGGTGACCGAGTTTGCTGCAGAGTTTCTTCTCATCACCAGCCGATATGTAGTCCCGAAGCAGTGGTAGGGCGTGTATAAGTTACATGCTACATTTTGGGACGTGTATAAGTGCCCGTAAGAGGGCCTATGTACTGAATAAATGACTATTTATGAGGCGCTTGTGTAGCTTGCGGCAGCGCTTTGGTAGTGATTACCAAAGTTAAGCAACTAACGCCGCGGTTGTTATTGGATGGGTGACTATACCGACCGTATATAGTGTCATTTATAACAAGAATATCCGTGCATCGGAAGGCACGTTAAAAGCTGGTCCCGGCTAATATGCTTGATACTAGTCGTGAAGCCTAATCAGAGGCCTTAAGGTGGTTTGATTATATGAATTACATCTGACAGTAAGGTTTAGTCACTGACCTTACAACAACACTCTTCCACCAATCACTAGACCTGCGTGGTGGGGTATGGCCTAAACCACCTTATACTTGAGGTGAGGCTGTGCCCTACAATGTGACGTTGATAGGTTAACTTTACTTTTAAAAGTAGGACAGTTTAAACTGCTTTAAAAGCTATTAGTAAGGGGCCAGTTCCTGAATTAGTATGTCAGAGTTAAATTGACTGTAGCGTCACCTAGTAAGGTAAGGCGAAGACTCAATTGGTTTATTGTCTGATCAGTAGATCGATCTGTCGATGTTAGCCATGCCAGAAACGTCGCCCACACACACGTGGCGGCGTTTGTTGCCCGAGTGCGGCGAGGGTGAGAGTTAGTGTCTGAAGTGACAATGTTGGTCATCTGTCAACGTGAGATTGGACCGTCAATCGGTTTAGGTGTGTTTTGGACATTGGACATCTTGACGTTGCCTGATAAAAGCACACTAAACCATCGTATTCACTGCTTGAAGACAAGCTTGAAGATATTCTCCCTCTCCGACAAAAATAGTCATATTTAATCAGTTTTGACGACTTAAATTCTTATTATACAAGACATCACGAAAGTTAATTGTTAAAGTAAGTATTTTCGCGTTCTACCTGCAGCCGAAGCGCGTTGATAGATGTGTTTGCCGGCCGCGTCGCCTCCGACGAACGAGACAGCCTTGATATCCGGGTGGTCGCAGATAAAGTTCACCGGGTCATGGGTTCCGTGGATAACCTGATGACAAACAATCAGTTGGCTTTGACACAGGAAACATATCAAAGAAACGATGACATATCAAAATATATTTAGAAATTTCTGCATCTAACAGTGACTAACAACAGAATGAAATTACAGATTGTATATTAAGGGCTTATTTTTCAACAGCCAAATAACTTTTTTATGACGAATAAGTTTGACATGGTGACAGTTTTCGTATAGAAAACGTGTCAAAGCGTCAATTTTTAAGTCGGATAAAAGTTTTCTGGCGTTTAAAAAGTCGGCCCTAAGTCAACAATACATGCTTTGTTTTGCTAAAAGGTATTAGTAAAATGTTCCACTTAAAGCTATTACCGTATTTTCTTCTATTACTGTATGTAAATAAATCAACAAGTCGTTCCTTTGCTCTTAATTTTATCTAATGTAAATAAAATACAGAGCAGAGGAACGATTTGTAAAATGATATTTCAATTTATACGAAAAGGTACACCAACAGCTATACACACAAGACAATCACACTACATTCATCAGCAGGGTCTTCGTTTAGGATTAAATATGTTTTTCCGCTTCCAACCGGCCAATCTGGAAGTCAATGGGGGAGGCCTATGTTCAGCAGTGGACGTCCTATGGCTGATATGATGATGTTTTCCTTTATGTGTACACAACCAGATATCGTAGGTGTTCACAACATTTGCGATATAGGTTTATAGGTAGCTAATTTATATGTCTAAATGGAACGTAAAATATTATATATAAATTGGAATAAAATGTTGAATCAAACGTGGTCCGGTCCGTGTGTGATTTTAGTTTGAACTCACATTGACGACACCAGGGGGCGCGCCAGCCTCTTGCAGGAACTCCATCATCATGAGAGTCGCGCCGGGGTCCTGCTCCGAGGGCTTGACCAGGCAGGTGTTCCCGGTCACCAGCGCGGGGGGGAACATCCATAGGGGAATCATCACGGGAAAGTTGAACGCGGCCACACCTACAAGATATCATTTTTGTTGGATCTACGAAGGTATTCAATCATTGTGGAAGCAAATAGAACTGCATTACGGCTGATGACTTCACCAATCAATACGCTAGTTGACACTTTTTTTTAATAGGTCTTATATTGTTAATAAGTGTTCCATTAGACCGAAAAAAAAAATGATTGCTTTTTTTAAGACTTAGAAAACTACAAAACTTTCATTTTAAAATAATATTTTCATAAACAGACGAAAACGCTGTCAGCCATTTTGGTCCATATATTATCTGTGCCATGACGTAGTCCCTCTAGTAAATAAACAAACAACTTAGACGTCTTTACGAACACAATCTCTCTGAATTAAACAAACATGATTTCTAATGGTTTACACAAAAAATATACTAATTATCATTACCTGTGTCGTTTGAGAATGCAAAAATACATCAGAGACTCGAATAACATTTGATCATTTACAATAAGAGTGACGTCACTCACGTCGCGATCAAGGCGGGTAGCGTTTACAGAGTTTCAAATTATAGATTAAAAAATATATTTTTTATTTGATTTTTACAGCCATCTTTTACTTCTAAGTATTGAAATCGATATATTTAGGTTCCTAAAGACGAATACTATTTGAAATAATTATTTGTTTAATTAATTTTGATATGAGTCAAGTAGCCTATTGACATAATAGTCATAATTCTGCTGCCCAAAAACACGTACAAGGCACACGAAGCTGTTTACAAATCTACTAATTATGCTCAAAACTCACTTGTTAGTAGACTGCACAAAATTTATAATAAGAAATATGTTAATGAAGAGCTGTGGATTTTGTTAAATAAATAAATATAATAAAATAATATTAGAAATTTTTACAGTATATAGGCCCTCTTCCGGGCACTTCTACACGTCAGAAAAAATAAAGCTTTGCCCTATATAGTTAGTTAGTATATATCATAGTTTTTAAAGGCTGCCAAAAGCAATATCTCAACAGATTTGGCATTAAAATATTTGGAATATGGACACAAAACTAGTCAGTCAGGGCACGAACAAGTCACGGTAGCGCGACGTACGAAACGAAACAAAAGCTGTGACAAAAGTTTCCGGAGGCGCCTGACTTGACCGAAACCAATTTTGGCACTGCCGACTAATGGGCCATTTTAGCGCCGACTAGTCGTCTAGTTGGCCAAATCCATAGTCGGCACATCTCTAATAAATACTTTTTTAAAAGTATTAATTGTCCCCAGATAAAAAACGTGAAGTGCGTGTAAATTTATAGCAAAAAAGCGTGACATAGGCGTCTAAAATGTCAATATTTTGCGATCTCTATACTAAGACTATTTAAGTAAATCCAATAATTTATGTAATAAGTGCTAATCTGAACTTCTGAAGTCTACAAGCGACCATAGAAATAGTAAAAAAATGGGTTAGTATGTAGCATGTGCAATTCGTTTGTTGGGCAAAACTGTTTTTTATTACCTCCCACGACACCTAAGGGCACTTTGTAGCTGTGGGTGTCCATGTCCTTGGCGATATTCTGGATAGAGTCGCCTAACTGCAGGGTTGTGATGCTGCAGCAGTGCTCCACCAGTTCTGGGAACAAAAACTTGTTGAGAACCTTTACCGAATAGAAATTAATCATCATGATCGGCTGAAGCCGTAGGACGTCCACAGCTCTACATACGCCTTCCCCAGCAACTTCCATTGGCCGGTCGGATGGGGCCTGCATCTAGCGGCTTCCTGCCACCTTTACAAAGTCGATTGGCCACCTAGTGGGCGGACTTCATACGCTCCGCTTGCCGGTAGGCGGCCTTTAATTAATGATCAGCAATCAGCGTCAACTGCTGGACGTAAGCCGGGCCCAAAGAGTGTCAATTAATCATAACCCTGGTAATACGAATATTTGTAAATTCGGTACGGGTATTGATTGTATAGTATCTTAGGCTTGTATTTATCATAATTTTACTTTTCGTTATTTGTTTTAATAACTTTATTATTAAGGCTTACTAAAATTTTATAGGCGTGTACTTTACTGCAATTGCCTAAAATTATTTTTTATTTTTGTTAATTACTTTAAAACTTTCGCGTTGCATAATTAATACGCACTAAAATAGGAATTAACGCTGTTCCAGTCAGCCTGTGACCACAGTCGCTGTAACCCGGTCAAAACATCAGGCAAATAAAAGGTAAAATATGTACCTAATAATGATTTCATTTTAGTGTTATTTTACTTTTGTTAATAAACAAATTTTCCATTTGCAAGTCCATTTCACACACTTATTTTACACACACATTATGCAAAATGTAAAAACGAAACTTTTTTCTTGACAGAAATGATTTAGAATTTTAGCAGTAAAAATCCAACTTTCTAACTTACGGATCCCTCTAAGAACGTCGCCTTCAGCATCTGCGATGGTCTTGCCCTGTTCCTCGGTGATCTTGGCAGCCAATTTACTTTGGTTTTCTCTTAGGAGGCGGGCGAATCTAAAATATTAATAGCACACTTATATTTTTATTAGTCAAGCAAAAATATATATTTTCAATCACCTGTGCTCGACTAAAGCCAATCAACACAATAGCAGCTTACATACAAACATTTAAATATGTTAAATAGAAATACACTATCCAATCGGCCATCTGAAAGTCACTGGGCTCCCCCAGTCACTTCCAGATTGGCCAATTAGAAGCGGCCTGTATCCAGCGACTTTCTGCAACCTTTACCAGGTCGCCTGTCCACCTTGTAGGTGGACGACCTACGCTGCGCTTACCGGAACGTACGATATACACATATAACGACGAATATATTATAGTTCTTATATCTATGTAGATATCTAGGTTAGTATTTATGTATCGGCGGTCTTTCAGGCCGCAAAGGGCCAACGTCACTATCCATAGAAAGGCGGTTTTCGTATTAAAAAACGACGACACGACTTCGTACGTGATTTATGAATAGTATGCGCGATGTGTACGCGTACACAACGCTCTGCTACAGATACCCACGGCGCACTGCAGCACTGGCTAAATAATATATGGAACAGCAAAAAAAAACTTTTTTTTTAAAATTCTGTCCCCTTTAGTAAAAGTTGTTTGTATATATAAACATATTATCACATCAAGCGAGAGCTACACACTTTAAATAGGTACTATAGTCTTAGGTAAACTCAAGGTAAGTCAAGAAAAATATGATTATAAAATATACAAACTTGAACATAAGCTGCTGGCGGGTCATGATAGTACTCTGGCTCCATGATTTGTACGCCTTTTTGGCTGCTTGAAGAGCGGTATTTAATTCCTCCTGGGTCGTTTCTGGTACCCTAGAAAACAAAGATGATACTTTAAAAAAAAAAACTCATAAATAAGTTGGTTAATACTAGAGAACAGATTTGAAGTGACTATTATTGTAATTAAATGGACATGACCGTGACCAATTTGTAACAAGAATAACAAATTGCATCGGTCATATCCATATTAATATAGTAATAGGTACTTCAAATCCGCTCTAGTACCTTTTAAAAAGTTTTATTTTGGTTAAAAAAACAACATAAATTGATTGTTGAGATCTTCTTTTAAGTATACCCTGCTGCTGGGAGACCCAACTCTTCATATACTATAACCTATATTTAAATGGTTAGGTAAGTATCAAGTTTTTAAACAAACAGTATTACAGTTAAGGGCAAAATAAATATCAAGTTCATCACTACAATGATAAAATTTTTATGTTCTTTACTAGTGGTGACATACTAGTTTCCCTTTACTGAATAACAAGTTCTTACATAACATCTGCAAATAAATCCATATCTCTACTGAGTCAACTTTACAGATAAAAATAACAAAACACAAGATACGAACAATAAATTCATTAAGTTGTTAGGCCAGATTTGGAACTAAGTGCTGATATGATTTTAGCTTATACATGGCAGTACAGATATTTTTTACTATGATTACAAGTGTAAATGTGTAAAACTGAAGTAGGCGCCCTTGTTCGCAAGAATTTGTAAAATTCCATGGTTTTGACGACCTCCGTAGCCGAGAGGCGAGCATACCAGAGTTGGTGTCGCTATCTCTGAGGTCCCGGGTTCGATTCCCGGTGGGTCATTGTAGAAAAATAAATTTTCTATTTGTCCCGGGTCTGGGTGTTGTGGTATGTGACGGTACCCGTCGTTGTTTCTGATTTCTGTAACACAAGTGCTTTAGCTACTTACCATAGGGTACCAATGAGTGTGATGTTGTCCAATATCTGCTGACTATTAACAATAGGCATAAAATAGATAGGTATAGGATAGGTCAATTAAGGGTTTTTGTTTTGTTTTTTACAAACTATAATTCTCAATCTTAAATGAGATCATTGGATGAGACATTACTTTTTGCTTGAGCTTGACCTTCTTACATTGAGAATTATGTGTAAGAAAAAGTGTTAAACTTTATTTCTTTAATTAAATAATAAACGAAATCAATCACATAGATAAGCACTTTATATGTATGTTACTTATAAGCCCAGATTTGTTATGATTAATTAGATAAATCCTATTCGCTATCATATCAAAACTCAGAAGCAAGAATAATATTTATGAAAATTACAGTCAAATAATATTAAACACAGCTATTATTGCAAATTCCCTAGTAATAATCAAAAGGTTTTTTTTTCGGATAAAGTGTTACAGGTTTAGAAACAGTTTTAATACTTATAAAATAAGTTAACCTTCTTGATACTTTATTTTGGCACAGGCCTACCCAATTCTTTCCATTTTGTTTTATGTCCTGCTGTTCTTGTCTATATTTCCCCTGCAAATGTCTTAATTTCTTCATTCCATCGTCTAAAGTGACGTCCTCGATTTCTGTTCCTATTTTTTGGGTACCAGAGGATAATACTTCGGTTCCATTTTTCTATTCCTCTGTGTCCAGTCCATTTTCACTCCAGTTTTCTTAGTGTATATATATGTAACATCTACTAGTTCTTTGTAGAAGCTGATAGACTTGTTTCTAATTCTAGTAGTCTGCTGATACTGAGCGGAACGAAAAGAAGTGTTCTTTCCGTTGAAGTTTAAACTTTTTGGATTGTTTACCACCAAAACACGATATGATATAATTTATCCTATTATATATTCTGTAATGACATAGCAAGATCAAGCCGGGTTCAGAAAAAACATCAGCATGATTGATCATATTAACACTGTCAAACAAATACTGCAAAAGTACAATGAATTCCAAAAACCACTATACATACATGGCATTCATTGATTACTCCAAAGCCTTTGACAGCCTATATCACAAATGGATATGGTCAAGTCTAATGGACCAAGGAATTAATGAGACATACATTAGCACCATCAAGAAATCTACAGCTAAAGCAAGGGAAGCATAAAGCTTGAAGTGACAGGAGAACCATTGCCAATAGAGAGAGTAGTTAGGCAGGGAGACTCTCAATCTCCTAAACTGTTTTCGGCAGTACTTGGAAGCATTTTTAGGAAACTTAGCTGGGATGAGTTTGGCCTTACTAAAACGGCAGACGTCTAACTAATCAACCTAAGATTCGCAGACGATCTAGTACTATTGGAAGAAGACCCAAAGAAACTAGAAGACATGGTTCAGGACATAGCCAAAGAAAGCAGAGTGGTGGGTCTGGAAATGAATGAACTAAAAGAGTCGACATAAAAATAGAAGGGACCAATTTCGAATACGTCAGCGAATTTGTACGAGTATACTTGAACCAGGTAATCACTCCCAAAGACCAAACATCCAAAGAGATTGATAAAAGAATAGCTTATGGCTGGAAGAAGTAGTGGTCTCTGAAAGAAATTATGAAAAGTGGCGATATAGGCATGCAAACTAAGAGAAAGATGTGGGACACCTGTATCCTACTGTGCTTGACATATGGCTGTGAGACTTGGTCACTAACAAAACACCACAGAGAAAAACTGGCGAAATACCAATGGGCCATGGAGAGGAGTATGTTGGGTGTAAAGCTAGGGGACAAAATTTGGAACTCAGACATAAGATCTCAGACTAAGGTCACCAACATACTAACTCGGATTGACCAACAAAAGTGGAGGTGGACAGGCCACATGCTACGTGGAAACACAGAAATGGAGCAAGCAGGTGACCAATTGGTACCCAAGAGATGGCAGCAGAAAAACAGGGCGACAACCAAGGTGCTAGGGCGGCAGGTCTAATCCCCTAGTAAGCTGCACACCAAAACTTATCCAACAAGTTAATTTATCCTAATAATTTTCTGTCCCAGTAAAAAATTTTCATTGGTGGACCCTATAACAAGTGAGCTAAATTCTTATTAATAACATGAAACAGAGAAAACTTACCTTCCAATTACTTCATTAGTAGCTGGGTTGGTGAGTTCGACCCAGTTGCTGGTTTTGGAGTCTATAAACTGTCCATCGATGTACAGCTTTGTGGTAGGTGCTGCGCTGCTGTAACTCCTACGCAGCAATACAGATGACTGGTAAAAGAACATCATTGAACTATTATATATATATAATTGTCGTTTACTAACTCTAGTTTGAAAACTAGTGTCAAAGAGAATGAATTTTAATTTATTTAATTTATTGTTGTTGGAGTTAGACAAAAAGACCCTAATCATTAATTATCGTCGGGAGTTCGCAAAAAAATCCCTGAGACACATTTTAGTCAAACATTAGGGCTTAATATTGATATGTTTTTATAGGTAAAAGATTTAGCCTTTTATAGGTAAAATGAAAATAATAGCTAGCATACATGATGTTCTTTTATGTGACAACGAAATGTATGTAGTTATATTCAATCTTTTACATGAAATAAAAAATGCTAAACAGTAACTAATTTAAATGTTGCTATGTCATAGTAAAAGCAAGTTCAAAGTTTTCCGACAATTATTGAAATACGAAGCATAGTTTTCAATTATTTTACTACCTTTCATGTAAAATAGAAACTGTTTTGAACAAGTGTTTTCTTGAAATTATGCCAATGTTTTAAAGGGGAAACAACAACAGTGTTTACCGATTATGCCGAAGGAGACCTAGAAAAACAAGATGTTCTGCAAAATTCATGATTATGAAATGCATCAAATATGTGAACTGATATTTTCTGCATGAATGAACTAAACTGCATCCAAATACTATTACAACCTTTTTATTTCTTGGGTATATCGTGCGATCAGTCATCATGTAGACTATACGCAGATGTGATGTATGGTAGTGTCATATAAAATTATAAACAATACTAAACTATTTTTAAAATGATTGTGATAAAAGTAATAGAACATCCAAGTGGTCTCATGATACCGCATAACAATGGAATTTCTTGTCTTGATTATGCATGCCTGATGAGTTAATGGAGTTCAAAAGCAAAATATCAACTGTATTGTCAATGTAAGATCTTATTGGTTTCACTATAAATATTATATAATTGTTAAAAAAACATTTAAGGTGTTTATTGAAACTATTTTCGTAGTAGACATATTGTTATAAAAATAAAATTCAAACACGTTTTTAGAATAAGATCTGGAGTATCCAGAGGCCTGTGGAAATCGGGCTGACTGAAGAAGTAAGTTAAGAGCCCCTTACTTAAAGTAATTCAGGTACTTGGAGCTAAAAGCTGAACAAAATTTTAACAACCTTACGAAACCAGTAGGCACGCACTATTCTTACCGGCTGTTGAATTTATACCATCTTTAAAAATACATTGCAAGAATTCATTGGTTTTAAAATGAATTAACTAAAACAGTGTCGTGATTTTCGACTTACTTCTGATTTAATTATCTTCAACATTGCTGAGGCCATTACTGAAACATGTAGTGCTGACAGGAAGGTAGAATACCGCGCGGCTGGAGGCGGGTTGGGGGCCAAGCCAACTGATTAAAATACGAATATTTCGACCTTGGTTTGATAAAGTTATTTCATTGTCGTCACTCATGCATGCAAATCTTGTTTTGAATAGTTTTATCAACGCTCCATTATACGACTTACGAGAATGTATTTTTTTTAAAGTTGCTCATTTACAAGAAAAAGATATTTTTTTTTATGGAATAGTTTCCAAATAAAATCTTCCTTTTTAGCTTTTGTGGAAAATAACCAAAGGAACGTAGTTAATTTATCTTGGAACACATTACTTGAAATCACAGATTAGACAGTCTGTCTAAAATGGATTCAGCTTAGAACGGAACGTTATTGACAAACGTCAACCAAATCTGATAGCTGTGTTGCTAGCTACGATTTCTGAAAATGTATTTTTATTGAGCAAAATCTTGTTCTTCCTAAAATAAATAAATACATAGAATGTAATCGCGTTAAAATTTAAACAGCTTAAAAAAATAACACACTACTTAAGAGTTATCAGCATAAATCATTTAAGCATAAAATAAATAAAGATTGTGTTTGGGCTTGGTTTTTTTTTAAACAGGCCAAGTGCGTGTCGGGCCAAGCGCAATGTATGATTTTAATTAAAAAAATGTACTGTTCATGTAACAATAGGCGGGTTTACCCAAAATGAATTAAAAAATAAACATTTTTGGAAGGTAAAAAAATGGGAAGAATAAGGTTTTTTCCCATATTGGGTAAATCATCATTTCAGCCTGGGACGTCCTCTGCTGAACATAGGCCTCCCCCATTGACCTCCAGATTGGCCGGTTGGAAGCGGCCAGCCTCCAGCGTCTTCCTGCGACCATTACCAGGTCGATAGACCATCTTGTGAGTGGATGTCCTACGCTGCGCTTGCCGGTACGCGGCCTCCATTATAGAACCATTCTGCCCCATCGGCCGTCAGTTCTACGTGCTATGTGCCCCGCCCATTGACACTTCATCATGTTAAACCGTTGGGCTATGTCAGCGACTTTTGTTCGTTTACGTATCTCCTCATTTCTGATTCGATCTCGCAAGGAAACACCGAGCATAGCCCTTTCCATAGCTCGCTGTGCGACCTTGAGCTGTCTTATGAGGCCCATAGTGAGAGGCCATGTTTCCATAAGTACACACACTGGTTGTAGACCTTCGTCTTTAGACACTGAGTTATATTGGACGAGAAGACGTGTATTTTCCTGAACGCTGCCCAGCCGAGTTTGATTCGACGATTGACCTCCTTCTCAATTGGATCTACCCAACTGAATCATTTGTCCTAAATAGACATATTTGTCAACAATTTCGAGAGTAGAGCTCCCAACGGTTACATCCGCAGGACTACTTGTTGGGAGACTCGACTAAGGTCATCGAGCATTGTGGTGAGGTCTTCAAGCGATTCTGCCATGACCACAATATCGTCGGCAAACCGAAGGTGAGTGATGTACTCGCCGTTGATGTTGATACCAAATCCTTTCCATTCCAGGAGCTGGAAAGCGTCTTCCAATGCAGCGTTAAACAGTTTCGGAGAGATAACATCTCCCTGCCTTACGCCTCGCTGCAGAGGAATCGCCTTCGTGCTCTGCCCTTGTACTCGGACCGACATGGTTGCGTTTTTGTATAAACACTTCAGCACCTCAATCTACAGACAACAGCATGTCAACCTACCACAAAACGTCAAATTTTCTCAATTGATATTTATCTCTACATGTTGGACATAAAGTTGATAATCAATTCAATGAGCTTTAACTTTTTGGGTATTTTGACTTACGGTTACGGTACGGTAGGGTTTTGCGTGGAAATCGCGTTTTTACTCTTACCTGGTAAATACCCTTTGTCACCTATCGCTCGCTAGTGATGTATGATGAGCTATTATCAATAGATTCATATCTTTCATTTACAGATAGGCATCGAGCACATACCCTATAGTGAGTAATACGAACCATCTTTCTTCGAAACTAGTAAGTGATTTTCCACTTACATTTAGTATGAAATGACAACTGTCATCGATCGCCCATACAAAACAGTAAAGATACAGATTAAAAAATGGTGGAAAATTTTGTCAAACAAATCATACGACATTTCTACTCTATACGGTATCTGCTCAATGCAGATAGCTTGGAGGTCCACTAAGCCTTAGCATGCCCTAGCTATGTGCTATTTAGGGAAACTACAAGACATAGCGACAAGGCCACGACATGAGGTAGCCTGAAAATTAATGAGTACTCGTGTGATTTGGTAAATAATAGTAACAGTGTTAAATGGCTATATCATGGCAACATTAATTGGTTTCTTTGTACTGGCCATCCATCCGGCCATAGTACTGCCAACATGCAGCAAATAATTTTAATTTCCGAGTCCGATTCCGTGTGAATGAAAATTCAAAATAAAACTCAATACCTAGCTAGTTTTTTATAGCTAGTTTTTTATACCTATGTTTATATAAATAATATATTATTAATATACGTTATTATGTCCACAACATAGAGCCGACAGTAAAATTAGTAACTACACAATTTTAAGCGAAACTAAATCCGAAGATTTAGGAGATTTGTAGCTGTAAAGTAAGTACATATGTATCACGAAAAAATGCAATTACAAACTAGAATGGAGCCCGCGTGGTGTGGTCACAGATAAGTCTGTAATGCAGCCCTGGGCCAGCACTTATAGTCGGGGTTTGCCTCTTGGTCTTGGGTCCCCCTTATTAGTAGTACTCCCTCAAGGTCCGATCGCGCTCGATAGTACCAAGCCAGAACGCGCCAAAAGTACTTGCAGCTGCTAACAGGCTGCTCTGCTCTGGGCTAAGTGCCATTTGCAGTTCTATCCTATTTATAAGTATATTCTGTGGTTCCGCGCTCACCAATCTAGCCAGCAGAGTTATCTTTACAGCGTAAAAAATGACATAATAATATGATTAGTTCGTCAAAATTTTCTGCCATTTTTAATCTGTATCTCTACTGTATTTTATGGGCGTGAGTTCAGGACTTGTAATTTTATACTAAATGTATGTGAAAAATCACAAACCAGTTTCGGAGAAAAATGATTCGTTTTACTGCTCTAGTAAGTATGTTCTCGATGCCTTCTGCCAACAGCATAGGTCCTAGAAAGACCTCCACCTCAAGCGATTATGTAGCACTTTATGACTAAACGAGACCGTGCTCCTACCCCATCGAGCTTTTCTCGTGTTCCATCCTAATTGATATTATTTGTTATGGTTATGGTTATGCAAAACATCTCTGTTTAGCCTAATGTGCGACTGGTAGAGAATGCCACATGGCATTAAGTCCACCTTTTGTACGATTTTATTTTGTGCTATAAAGTTTAAATAAATAAATGGTAAGTACCTATATCTATAACTTTATCACACAAACTGCACATGGGTACATTGTTGATTTTGCGTGTCAGATTCATAATATTATTACATGAGAACCGGGCGATTGGCATCCGGTGGGGTTGCAGGGTGGAACCACAAAGACCTCGTTGATTGCTTCGACAACGGCTTCTCTGTTGATAACCAACACTTGATCAAACAGCACCTAAGTTGCGCTATGTGCCAGTGTAGTCAGATGGCTGTACAATAACAACTTAAAGTCAATAATCTATTTAGCTCCGCCACTTTTTTGTAGATTGTATAATTAAGTAATTATTTATTTAATGGTAATATGGTTAAATAGATACTCTCTGAAGAGTGACGATAGTACTTTTAGTATTCAAGAAAATATTACGTTCCATTCTTCAAGAGGTTGGTTTCATTTTGTAGGAAATGGTTTGTGCTTTTAGCCACCTTGTTTACCTTTACAACGACCATAGAAAGGGAAAGAACACATTTTCGTACGCAACAGTATTACTTTTGTAAGTAATAAATATTACCTTATTGAGAATACGTATTATTATGATTATAATTTATTCATTATGGGTTTAACTTTACTGTTAACATAATTTTTCACAAAACACATATAGGTACCTACTTGCATACATCTAATATCCGAACTAAAAGGAATGGTGTTTACTTACAAATATCTATGTTTATAAGCATCCATGACTCAGGTACAAATGCTGGTGCTCATCATACAAACATTTGCCCCTAGCAGGATTCGAACCCGCGACTGGCTTTCGGACGGAGCGAGGACCATAAGACCGGATGGTCTTCAAATTACTTCACTTTTATTCATGTGGCATGGAGTTCATCTCTACATACGACCTTAGTAGGAATAATAGATATTGTGTTAGGATTTGATTTTACGCCCAATAAAACGTTATTTCAATGTGAGTGCTACTTACTCAGATTTCTGAAAATATCCAACACCACATTAATCACGTATGAAAATGTAATTACGCCAAGTTCTGCAATACTGAAACAAAAGGCCTGCGCAGACGCACGTATGAGTAGCAGAGGTGGTTGATAAGGAGGTCGATGGCCGGACTATCGGTCATACATGTATTATACGCGCTACTGGCGGTGGTAAATGCTGGTAACCACCACTAAATTGAAATATTGTAACGCATACTTACTTCAATTTTGTAGACCTCTTTGACAGAAAAGGATCAACGAAGATCTAGATTGGCAGATGAGGTAAATGGTACTCTAGAATTGCTTAGTCCTTAAATGAGGTTGTGTAAATATAAATATTAAATATTGGACAACATCATATACATTGCTCTGATTCTATGATAAGTAGCTTAAGCACTTGAGTTACAGAAATCAGAAACAACGACGGTACCACAACACCCAGACTCGAGACAATATAGGATAGTTATTTTCCTACATTGACCGACCGGAAATCGAACCTGGAACCTCAGAGATAGCTACACCAAGTCCGGTATACTCGCCTCTCGGTTACGAAGGTGTGTGCAGTGGAAGTTCAGTTTTGTCTAAGACCTTAAAAGTTTACAGACACCGATTAATTCATACCTACTAAACTAGATACAGATTTTTGTTATAAAATGTAAATTTTCTTGCAAAGTTAATATTTCCACACAACTACCTATAAAAATGCCGGTTAACTGACAAAATGCAATGTGTTCACTTTGAAAATTGAAAAAAAACTGCTCATATATTATTAACTTACTCTCCTCGCGTTTAGTTTCATAATACTTAATTTGCCTACTATAATGTTACAAAAGCAAGAGATAGAAGTAAGGCTTTGAAGGCAACGATATAATATGTATCGTTGTTTGAAGGCTTAAAGCTAAGTAAATTATGGACTACCCTGTATGGGCACAGAAAACATTTGGTACGTGGCAGGACAGATTTATTACAATATACATAGATATAATATTTACACAAAATTACCACTTAACATCAAAAGTGTTATAAAATTTAATAATCCATCAAAACATTAAAATAATTAACTACCAGAATGTCAGTTAGTGCTCAATTAAATATAAAAAAGTTTTCCACTGTGACGTAGACAGACTATTGTAACAGATAATGACTGTCACTGAGAAAATTACAATAAATTTAACAGACCTATTTCGTTTAGGTATGTACATAAAATTCATTCATTCTTAGACGAGAAAATATAAACTTCACTGCAAGAGATTTTCTTGCTAAAATGATTTACTGAAAAACATCATGATGAAGGCGTCTGAAATTAAAACGCAAGTTGGTAAACGATTACACATAAGAAGATTGGTTTGTTGTACACTTTTAATGTATGGAAAAACTTGGAGGTCAATGTATCTTAAAATTACGAAATGTTTCGGAAATGAGTCAATTTTAAAAGTATTTTTCTACCTATGTTTTCAACAATTTAAGTACTTAATTAAATTCATGGAATTTCAAATGCACAGTATATATATTAACATACTTTTGTAGCAAAAAAAAACATGGTACCTACTCGAAAATACAGAAGTTTATTTTTGCTGGTACCTGACATTAAATGACGACCTCCGTAGCATTGAGGCGAGCATACCGGACTTGGTGTCGCTATCTCTGAGGTCCCAGGTTCGATTTTATATTGTCTCGGGTCTGGGTGTTGTGGTACTGGGTTTCTGATTTCTGTAACACAAGTGCTGTGGCTACTTACCATAGGTGTCCAATATTATATTATAAGTATATTAATTTTAACGATTTTAAATCCATACTAAATGTTACGTCGATTAGAGCAAAGATTTCTATTAGAGTAAGCTTCTATTTAAGTTCGACTAGTCAACATGACTTATATATTACTTCGTAAGGACAGGGCGGAGGCGGACCGCATGTCAAACTGTTGCCACTAATGTGGCCTCTTTAGACAGAAGTGACGTAGTCGGCTGCCGGCTGTCGTCGAGAGCGTAGGTACGTTAAAATTGGGAAAATGATATGTTTTGTCGGGTTAAACGGTCATAACTAATAAAAAGTATGATATTTCATATTACAGGTCAATCGAAAATATGTTTAATGAAACTTATTTACATTATTTTAAAAAAATTGTTTCCTCATTATCAATGTTTGACAAAATAGAAAGCAACGCATGGTGTGTTGCTGTTTAACTGTTTACGACACAGTTTAAGGTAGTTCTAATAGATGGCGTTAGTGTCATGTAATAGTCATGTATGGTAAACATGTGGAGTGATTTGTTCTGTCAGCCGTATCTTTACTTTTTAAATCAATGCTAGTCAATTAATAAGTGACGAATCTTTCCTTTCTTACACTAGCGCGGTGTTTAGGTAGAAGCCTTATCGAACTTTACCTAAAAACGATATAAGCACAATTTTTAAGGTTCCGTACCACAAAAGGAAAAAAAACCGGCCAAGTGCGAGTCGGACTCGCGCACCGAGGGTTCCGTACAAACCTGTAGGCTATATAAGTAAAAGTTCACCCATCACGACAATCGAGCCATGGTATTTTTATTACAAAATGAAATCTTAACATTACGAA
Organism: Anania hortulata; assembly: GCA_963576865.1. NCBI lineage: Eukaryota > Metazoa > Arthropoda > Insecta > Lepidoptera > Crambidae > Anania > Anania hortulata. The sequence continues at coordinate 10,909,895 of OY756400.1, forward strand.
AGGTAAATTGCGGTTTACGATTTATGACGTATTAAAAAAAAACTACTCACTAGATCTCGTTTAAACCAATTTTCAGTGGAAGTTTGCATGGTAATGTACATCATATATTTTTTTAAGTTTTATCATTCACTTATTTTAGAAGTTACAGGGGCGAGGCACACATTTTACCACTTTGGAAGTGTCTCTCGCGCAAACCATTCAGTTTAAAAAATATATATATTAAAAACCTCAATATCATTTTTGAAGACCTATCCATAGATATCCCACACGTATAGTTTATTGAAAAAAAAATTTGAGTTTCAGTTCTAAGTATGGGAAACCCCCAAAATTTATTGGTTTTTTTTCTATTTTTGTGTGAAAACCTTAATGCGGGTCACGAAATACATCTACTTACCAAGTTTCAACAGTATAGTTCTTATAGTTTCGGAAAAAAAGTGGCTGTGACATACGGACGGACAGACAGACAGACAGACATGACGAATCCACAAGGGTTCCGTTTTTTGCCATTTGGCTACGGAACCCTAAAAACGATACCCTTAAAGGATCACTTTGTTGTCCGTCTGTCTGTCAAGACCATTTATCTCAGGAACGCGTGGAGGTACCGAGTTGAAATTAAAACCATATTATGCTCATGTTAAAGCTCCGAAAAAATCAAACATCTAAGTTATTGTAAAAAAGATACGGCCGTTTAAATCGCAAAAAACGTATTTTTCGATATAGAATTTTTATTCTCATGAGAGTGAACTAAAGTATTGTTTAATCAGGGAAAAATCTACATTTGCAAACTATACATGACATGTTATTAAACTGCGAGACTATTTCTTTAACTATTTATAAATGTACCTACAAATTTGTACGGAACCCTCGGTGGGCCAGTCCGACTCGCAGTTGTCTGTTTTTTTAAAATTAGATTACCTACAATAGAACTTTAGACAGTAATACCGTATTTAATATTCTGTATCACACATCATCACATAATAAATAGTAGTACTAGTAGTACTGTTCCATGTGGGGACGGTCGTAAAGAATACACTTCCCCACCGCCAACAGGAGGCGTGTTGTAAAAGGCGACTAACTGTAGCACGAGACGAGCAGCAGCATCTGCGTGCGAAATCCTATAAAAAAACTGCGCTCACCAACCCGCCTGCCAAGCGTGGTGAGTATTGGTAATCCCCCCCAATGATAGAAATCATTGGGGGAGGCCTATGTTCAGCAGTGGACTACCGGTGGCTGTTATGATGATGATACGATGATGAAATAGTAGTACTTAGTTATACTGCTCGAATAGTATTGGCTGTATAAACCACACCGATTCTTGACAATAAAGCAATATCGAGTGGCTTATTCTCAAGGGAAAACAAGTCAGCAATAAATTAATAACTGGATGTAAACAAATAACGTACAATTGCGCGATATTATGCTTAAGATAAGTATTCTAGAATAGTTATAGTACACATAACGTACGCACATAAAGTGCCATAATTGTTATAGGTATCATTCATTTTATTATTATCTCGTGTGTATACACTTTCAATCTCAGTCGATCGTACGTATGTTATTGACGTACGACTATTGCACTAGCTACGATCTAAACATTCCGTATCATTTTCAGAGGATTAATTACCACATTATTAACAAATTAATTAATTAATTCAATTTTGACTGCAATTCCGCTGCAGATTATAACGGCCAAAGACTTAAAATCGTGATAAATGAAACATGTAATTGGTGTATAGTCGTATTAGCAATTAGTTATGTAAGAAATGTATGTACCACTGTGCGTTGTTTAAAAAAAAAAAAGATTAAACTTACCTACTTATCTAAATTTAGACCTGTGAAATGTAAAAAATATGTTTGACATTTGTTAGTTTTAGGGCCTTTTTTTCTCCACTAATTGTGATATCAAACAGCGGGCAATATTAATGAATGATTGGCAAGATTCTTCTTAAAATAAAAAAATGACGTTTAGTAGCAATAATAAGCATTAACAAAGACTTCAACCTTGTTTTGTTAAACCTTAATTGAAATTAAGATTTACGTAAAAAAAACTCTGAGGTACTTCAGCAAGTACAGTACAGTTACTGTAACGGTAGGTAACGAAAACACTCAAATTACAAAACAATTTGCATATTATTCAGTTTAAACAAAAGCATGAAATAGAAAAAAATTACTACATACTTAATTACTTTGTACCTAAATACTGTCCTAAAATTCCAAATCGATTGATAAACTACGCTTAGAAAGTCATAATCGGGCATTGGTCCCGAAAATTAGGTGTCTACTACATTCCCACTATCTTCTCTACTAAGCTATTATACCTACCTCCATCCTATCTTTATCTAAGGTTAACGTAGGTACATACTTGATAACATTCGTCATATCTATGACAATTGTTTTTATAAAAATGGAAAGTTATTTACAATACGTAGGTAATCATGATTGTCTAAAAAGCTATTTGTTTGTAACACAACGATACAACGTAGTTGCAATTATTTTGGAATCATAAACATGTTTTACTCACAGTTTTCGTCCATTCGTTAAGAATACTGAAACCGAGTAAAACTCTTCCTAGTATCCAATTATTATTAGAACTGCAAACATCTATTATGTGCGTAATAGGTACCAAAGTGCTATTCAATGTTATATCACAAATACACAATGCGTTATGTTAAAAAGACAAAGTTGCAGTTGACGTAACCGTATTGTCATGAATGTGAACTTATCCTGAAAAACGATCTAATACATAATTGCGCGAATGCCTATCGGGGTGTAATCTAACGTTCTCTATTTCAGCGGGGGCAACGACCAGTGTATAGCTCATTTAGCCACAAACAAAGTTTATCGAACGCATACAATGGCACAGAACGACATTACAATCACCTACAATACGCTTGAGGTAATTTTTAAAGCGAAATAAGAGCTTGCGCGTACGGAACAAACAATGGACGCTGGAGCTGGCACCTGCATGTGTTACATATTAAAAAAATATTGAAAAAACAATTCTGAGAAAAAGAAAAGCCTGCCAGGAAGTTTAGTACAAATGCACTTTTTTATCACATATTTATGGTTCGGTATTCCATCATCTCAAATTCATAAGACCACAAAATTGGAAGTCAGCCTCTCTTCCACATTTTGTGGTGGCTTCCATCATATTTTCAGAAGAAACCTTTTTTTTTTCAATACTACAACCAACAAAATGAGTGATGAACTGATGAGTCACCAGACGCTCCCCCCTATAATAGTTAACTAGAGTAAGACTTGAAAACGAAATAATATTACAGCAAGTTAGTTATAATTATATATTATATAGCAGGTAGAAAGAATGTATGGCTTCTCTTATATTTCACGGTACCTACATAACTCAATGAGTCAACACACATGTGGCATTAAAACAATGACACTTGGATAAATATCCGTATTGTCCTCATTTTGTTTCTCACAAGCAAGTTGTGGTTGCAAGCTGAACCACACTTGCCTATGAATGTAGTGGTCTGGCTGGTGTGGTGATAAAAAAATAGAAGTAACAAGTAGGTTTTTGTTTACAATGCAAGTATAATTATGAGAAAATGCTGGTTTTATTTACTTCCTTAATCACCTGTGCAGTGCAATTCTCTAAGCGCTAGCTTAGCGATCGCGACTAGTCTGTAGTTTGTGCGTTATTTAAATAATAGGTAGTTTTTCTAACAACAAATACCTAAGTATCTACTTAGAAATTGTTAATTACCACAGCTGAACATTAAGCTACAGAGCTGTCATCATCATCGTCATCATTTCAGACGTAGGACGTCCACTGTTAAACATAGGCGTATCCAGCGGCTTCCTGGAACCTTTACCAGGTCGTCAGTTCTTCTTGTGGGTGGTCGTCCTACGCTGCGCTTGCCGGTACGTGACCTCCATTCTAAAACCTTTTTGCCCCATCGGTCGTCAGTTCTTCGTGCTATGTGCCCCGCCCACTGCCACTTCAGCTTGCTAATCCTGAGCTGAGCTATACCTACTGTACCACTAGACAATGGGCCAAACCATGATCTCCTTATGCAGTATTGCTTAAACCTTGTTTCGTTTTTTTCTGTATAGAGTTTATCATAAGAACCACATAAGAACAATACTGCTTACATACTCTTAAGAGTCATGGATAGGCCCCATCACTAAAGTAACCCACAATTCTTTAAAAAGTTTTTAAAAATTAAAGAGTCTAGCTATAGTCTGACAATAAAGTCTAATTAAAGCTGATTGTGGACATAGATTAGAATTTGGTTTGCTTAAACTTAAATCTTAATGGTTTCTGCACACACACTTGGATTGTCCCCCACGGCGGCCACGCCACAAAACGAAAGTTTTTAAATTAGTAAAGAAATAACATTGATTGACAATTTTAATGGCAGGTAAGGGCTTAGTTTATTTTTATAACATTTTTTACTAAGCAAACGTTGTGTAATTTATCAAAATCCTAGTCTACAACGTCTTTTTTAAATTAAAGCTGTTATTAGACGTTGGCATTCGAGTCCCAAAATTCAAAAGGTGGCATTAGTAGTCAGCGAGTAGCACTCGCATGACTTCTCAAACAAAGGTGTCATAGAGCGACACAACTGCCATTTGCCACCAAAGCAGTATTTGGTCTCTGCATACCGGGCAGTGGGCAATGAAGCGAAAGTATCGAGTAATCGAGTTTTAATATCGATAGCACTGTAAGGTCCTGTTTTGTAAGTTACTTCCTTTTAGGCCGTGATTCTTCTGCTGACATATAAACAGCTTTACTATTGGACAAATACCGAAATCTCATAAAAATCCATACAATCCGTAACAGATAGGAGGAAGAAAGTTTCTTTTTGGATTTTTATTGCTGTTCCTACGGGTAAAGTTATTTTTCTAAAATAAAGTTCACTGGTAAATAAGGACTTTTTATAGGTATTATACTGTTAGCTAAATTATACTGACGACTTAACATTGACATTAAGATCTAATATTTACTATTGCATGACAACAATCGTTTTAGATCTATCAATATTAAATTAATAAATATGCCTAAACTATTACTGGCATCGAGAAGAGGCTTAATAAAAGGGTAGACGATTTCTAGAACACTATATTAACGTAAACTTTTTTTGACACTTTCCCAGCACTACCAGGTAAAGTCAGTGTTTGTTGACACATGCAAACACATGCGTTTTATTGTATCAATTTAACTCTGTCACATGATTTCATGAAGTGATAAAAGGTGTTTCTTAAATAAATATAATCAACAAAATGCTCTTAAAGACTGAATAAAATGATTTGTAGATTTTTCTGGTGTATTTTCAACATTGGTAAGTGACTATGAGTTTGTACATATCGAACTAATTATTTTAACGTTTCATTAACCTCTTCGCCCACAAAAACACCTGTAGCGTCATTTGGGTAATGTATGGATATGAAATACATTTCCAATTTCCCATTATGTTTTTGCCAAAATAAGTAGGCATTAATGTCAGAGAGTAAATATTTCACATTTACATTCCTATTGTAGCGTCAGAACGTCACTTCATATTAAAAGCCAATTTAACCTAGCTATAAAAGTATTTTATAATGTTAGAAAGAAAGGCAAATGATCAGCAAAGGTAAATTCACTCCAACACAAAATATAATATATACTTGTAAGTATTTAAAAACTTACATGGCAACGGTGCCTATATCTACGTAAATGCAATAAGTTGCGCCTACATTGCGCAAAGGGTAATGCTATAACGCAAAGCCACGGATCAATGCCGTCACTACTTTTTCTCTCAACGGTGAGTAAAATAGAATTTTAATGGTTCCATTAACTTCCGACTTATTACGTGTTAAAACAGTAAACGTTATAATCGGTAAGGCCATAATAATTCTAGCTTATGAGCAGCGGTTAGATTTTGAAAGTGCTGGCAAGTGCATAGTGAAGTATAAGCGATCGTTTCATCGATAACTTTTGGTGTTGGAACTTCTTGTGTTTTGAATTTCTGAGTGATGACTAAAACTAAATCTTTGTTTCGCCCTAATCAATAATCATGATATTATTTGTAGGTATGTGTAAAAATATTTCATATTCTGCAATTGTATTTTTAAGTTACTAAAGAGAGTGGTTTAGCCTCTTTGTATCTTTAAGTTACATTTGTGTCTATTAAGTTTCCATTTATTCAGTATGCCCTGTCCGAAAACTCTTTAAGTTATTCACAGCCCTACACTCATAATTACACAAGAATTTATTGATCAAGGATTAAGAATTTTAAGAATTTCTTTAATATTATGTCAGCTACTTTGATGTTTCCTTCATACGTCAGTTCCCAAAACATTCACGGGGCAGTTAGAGTCTTGCCGGGGCCCGGCTTGCGACTTTATAAGAAGTACTCGAGTAGTCGAGTCGGGTAATGCAGCACATCACTATTCGCGAATCATTAACAAGATAGTTGCAAGCTGCAACTCGATCGGTTTACAATTATAATAGCGTGTTTAGTGTTGATATCATCTATTGCGTATTGTGCGGTCAAACACGTTAATGCATTACACGTTATTGTATTACAGCTCGTTTTGTAATTATTAGCAGTCTTTAATTGTTATTAATCGGATATTACAATTAGTATCTTTATTCGGGAAGTGTGGAATTGAGTTTTATTGGGAACTTCCTTTAAATTTCTTTTAGTTAGTATGTACCTACTTCATTACAATTATCTATTAATAAATTAAATATAGTATAAAAACAGTACATACATACATTCTATTCCTTGCGATTTTGACTTCAACGCTGTCTTCGGTGCCATTTAAATGTTTACCCTTGTTTGGCCTTAGGCTAAATGGTAGATATCACTAAATTATAAAATAACAGTTCCTTAAAAGTCAAGGTTATATTTGTTCAGTCTCTTCAACGCCACAACAACTCCCCTTACAAATAAGTATGTATGTAGGAACCAGAATCCTTCTGACGTTGTAATAAGTTGATGTCGCTATCTCTGAAGTCCCGGGTTCGACTCCCGGTCGTTCAATGTAGAAAAATAACTTTCTATATTGTCTCGGGTCTGGGTGTTGTGGTGCCGTCGTGGTTTTTGATTTCTGTAACACAAGTGCTGAGACTACTAATTATAGGCAGAGCAATGTATGTATGACAACCTCCGTAGCCAAGAGGTGAGTACGCTGGATTTGGCGTCGCTTTCTCTGAGGTCCCGGGTTCGATTCTAGGCCGTGTCAATGTAGAAAACGAACTTATTTTATGTTGGCTCGGGTCTGGGTGTTGTGGTACCGTCGTTGTTTCTGATTTCTATAACACAAGTGCTTTAGCTACACCTTAGGATTAGAGTAATGTATGTGATGTAGTCCAATATTTATTTATTAAGTGATTTTAAAAAAATAGCGGAAAATTTTGTCGAATAAAAATCATATGACATTTCTACTCTATAGGGTATGTACTCCATGGGTAGAAGTGATTGATTTTAACAGTAAAATTACATTAAAAAGTTAACTAATAAAATAAGACCATATATTTAATAGACGTTAGCTCTTTACCCGCCCTTTCGGCGTAAAAGAAAAAATACTTAGACAAGACTTATTAACGTTGTCAAAGTTAATCTTCGCAGACGATAACATAACAAGAGTTCCCCGTTCCTACTCCTACAGATTTTTTGTAAAAAACTATAACGCCTCGTTGTCTCAGCGAGCGAAGTTGCCCAGGCGCAGGCAGAGAACTGGTCTTGAGAACATAAAATTTTTATTTTAAGACTTGCACGAGGCAAACCATCAAAATGTGTTATTTCCAATACGGCATAATTTTTTTAAAGATCAGTAAACACATATTCTACTTAATAGAATAATTATTTTAGTTTTGTAATGTTTAAGCCTTTAGTGGTAAAAACTATGTAAGTACTTGTACAGTCAGCTACTTAGATATGACATCTCAATATATTTTAAACCTCAGGGGCTTACTGTGCTCTTTTAAAGCAATATTACTTCAACATTGTTCGTTTATTCTGTGTAGTTTGAGTATAAATAGTACCCACTGTAAGTAAGTACCTACTGCAAATGTAGGAGAAACCTATACGCATTACTTTTGACGCTGACTCTACTTACTTTGTGTTATTTAAGTGTTTTAAACCATTCTTACCGTTTTGTATTTTTTAAAGATATAAGTAATAAATGGTTTTATGTACAAATCTTACTTAAACAATTATTTAATTGCATCTTTCCTGTTAAATTACTTATATACTAACTGATACTGAAAATAGTTCGAATTGTAACAATAAAGAATAGCAAGCAGGCAGGTAAACATGATTCAATTAAAAATATAAGAGTGAGATCATAAAATGATTTAGATAACAAAGAACGTCTTGAGAAAGACTTAGTATCTGTGTATCTAAAGCCATAACATTGTCTTATTGACATGTTCAGTATAAACATACAGTTTTCCGGCTCATATGAAACTAAAAAAAATATCAAAATCCATAAATAAATTAATAAGGCTATTCTATACATATAACTGGGCGCTCACTTAAAAGGTAAACAGGAAACAATAAAATAATATGTTGCTTCTTTACGAGGGAAAGAGACGACAGGTTTTGCAACAGGAATTATCGCAGCTGTGATCAATTTGCAATACATATACAACGATACCTACCTACTTCGTTTGCAATTTGTATTTCAAGGACCAATAACATGTACAGCCACACGCAAAATTGGAAAACATCAAAATAGGTCACTTACTTTAGCTAACCAAATTCAAAATTTCTGAGTTACTGACCAAATCAAAGTATATGTTTATGCTTATTTTACTTCATTTTTTTCACATTATTTCCGAGTAATATCACATTGTAGAGATAGAAAAATAAACTTAGGTAGGGGAATAGGTAATATCATCACAGATGTCATGTCAACTTACTGTAGAAACACATGAACTGCAGTAAGTATGAAACTTTTTTGGAAACGTTATAGCAAAGTATAGGGATTTATTTGTTTATTTAATAAGGCACACCAACAACATAATATATTTAATACTTATTTCATAAAACATTCTTAATATATAATTAATATATGATTTTAATAATATATCATTTCAATAAATAAACACTGAGTTTTAGTATAATAAGTACTTTCATTAACTTTCAAATGTTACTTGTTATGACAATGGATCTTATCAACATTAAGTACCTGCTTGCAATTGACCAATTTTTCTTTACAAACAATGAAACGTAGCTGATAAAGCCATTTATTCAATGATAATTTCATATTTCTAGAGATAACGCCAACTATCTTAACAACAATCTTAAAAAAGCGGAGTTGCATACAAAATAATTACTTTTCCGTGTCTTGTAGAGACTTATAAAGCCTCATGACCCTCCGCCTAAAGTTAGGAACTCAGTCTACATTTTACTTAATAAAAAAAAATAAAAAAAACTTAATCTTAATTTGGAACGTTTCTATACAATACAGTGTGTGGCCTGGAACCGAGGATAATATTGAAAACAGAGACTCTATAGGTCACTAGTAATTGAATCAGTAGGGTCCCAACTAATTAAAATCATAACTTTACTTTCTGTTTTTTTCTAACAAACTTAATCGTAAATTCAATGTGTTGCAAACAATGCAATAGTTTCGCTCAATTCGATCGATTGAGTTTATTATGCATCGTACTTATTCGGAGCTACTCGGAACGTCTCTTTGACAATTAGCTGACATCGTTAGCGATAATATCGGTATCGCAATAATACACTGAATATGAATCGTAACTTGAAATTCTTATTGTGTGTAATGCATGGGATTTGGTTAACTAATATCCTTTCAGAAAAAATACTAATATTCTACAGAATCTCGGTTTTCAATATATCCCCGGTTCTAGGCCACAACCTGTATTATTAATATAAGACGCGATAACTCTTACTATATTTTGCACTTTCATTTTTGACATTGGGTAGGTACTTACTTAAGTATGTGAAAGTTTTTATTTCATTTGAATATTGGTCTCAAAGGAAAAAAGTTTTTTCCAACCAGCATAATAACTTCCTAATAGGTTTTACAGCAATTAATTCACATTGCAATTAATGACACATTTACAATGCAAAGTGCATTGAAAAAAATATACAGCCAGATGACGATGATTAGAGGAATACGAGGAGGAGACGAATGCACATTGGAAAATAATCTTTGATTGAAATTTAATTCTACAAACAAAACCAATTACGTACTTGGAAACAGACTTAAGGCGCAGGGTAAGGAGAATACACGTAAAAGAGGATTTTTTGGACGTTTTCTGGCGAAAATACTGGTTAGAGGCTGTGGAAATCAATAAATAAGTATATCATGTAACTTATATGTTGAAGTTTTTCCTGTTGTATCTAGATACTAGTTATTATTTCTTATAAATACTAAAAAATATTTCAAAGTACCGTAAATATCGCGAGCTTGTACACATTTATATTTTAAACGACGTTTTTGTTTAGCTTTAAAGTTGGTTTAGTTATTTATAACATCGTGCCTTTAGGATGAAGATTTTTTTTTTCAAATAGTCAACAAATTAAGAATTATAAGGATTTTTAATGGATTTTACTCTTAGACTCTTCTCGTCTACTTTTCCATGAGAGGATATTTTGCTCGCAATGATAATCTATTTGCATAGGAGCGCAACGGATGGATGTTTAGTCTGCGAGAAGCATTTGTATTAGCTCATTTGTCGACGCTAAATACTCAGGTCACTTGCCTTACCCGTCGCCTTAAATGCTGAACCAATATTACAGTATTCAAAGTGGTAGCTTTTTTTACTTATCTTATTTTACATATGTAGTAAGTCAGTATGTTGCTATCGAAATTGAAAATAAAGGTTTTGATTGCGACTGTATTAGTGGTAAACAAGACACCAGAAGTAATTATACACATCGCAGACAGTTTACTCTTTCTGAACATCTGTTAACTTTTGAAGGTGCCCTGCGGTTTTGGCCAATATAATGCAGAAAGTTGGGGATTATAGTTATTTCCTAGCAATTTCCAGAAAACCTTGAACGGTGATACAAAAGCGAATTGAAATAGCGGTCAAACGGACGGGCATATCAAGGGTAAGTAATTATTACTTAGCCCAAGCTGGTATTTGAGTTAATTTATTCATATATATTTAATTTTATCGATGGGTATAACTGGTTTGAAATCGTTCCGCGAGCAAGAGGAGTTTGGTACCTATAGTTTACAGGCACACCACTGCCTACTATATCAGATACTGGAATTCATTTAAAATAGATTTAAAACTATATGTGTGGCCAATAAATGATTCCTGGTTCCTGATATCTAGCTCCAAACTATAAGCAGGGCTTGAACTATGTCGACTATAATACATGTACGTAAACATCAATGACTCCGGTACAAATGCTCGTAACAAACATTTGCCCCTTGCGGGATTCGAACCCGCAACCGCTGATGTTGTCGTCCGGGTCGCGCCCTACTAGACTAGATGGAGATAATATAAAACGTCCTGAGTTCCAGATCTAATTTATAACGTGATCTAGTAACAAAACCAGAAACATGTCGCAAAAGCCATTCACACTAATAAAGACACAAAAAATATCATTTTGTATCGATTTTATGGATTTTTGAATAAAATCGTTGGTCATTCGACACCTCACTTTGTAAGATATATACATATTAATTTATCAAAAGGAAAAAGTTTTAAGGACTAATATAGATAGATGACAGATATCTTATCGTTGTTTAAACGATATTTTATCATCGTATGATATATTTCATATTAGGGCGGCTTAACTCAATCGAATGAAAGAGTATTTTTAAAGTAGCAATAATAGAACGAATGGTGAAATATGATGTAAAATTCGGATTCTTAATTTGAGTCGAGATCACAAAATGTAATATGTGTCAATGTCCAACTGACATCTCCTGATTAGCTGATTTGTAACGTTTTACAACCAATAATTGAGAACATTTTCATGAGGCGAAAAAAGGCAAATAGAGTCTAAAATACTTCATAGCTAAACATTTTCAATAATCTTATAGTTTTTTAAATCAATTCTTCTAACGATCACACCAATTATCTCGCTACAAGCAAAAGGTTTAGTACCTACTTACATATTAGTTTTGACTTTGAGGATTAGGTACCTGTCATATAGTATAGTTTATATTTGAATATAAATCAAAAAAATTGTTTCCAAGTTGTCTCATAAATGTAATTATCATCATTTCAGCCATAGGACGTCCAAAACTGAACATACGCCTCCTATAATGACTTCCAGATATATGAATATAATGATTATGTAATTTTAAAAATACATTGGGGTTCCTAGGTATTTTTGCACTCATTGGGATAGTACCAGTACCACGAGATACTTTCAACCAGGACGAGTAGACGGGTGGACTTTCACTGGTTGAGTTTGACTAGGCTGCTACACAGTAGTGGTGGGTATCGTTCATGTTATCGTAAATACAAATATCATACATCATCATTGATATTGATAAATAATGCAATAATAAGATATTACACTTGAATATAATTCACCCGCTTTAGGTAGGAATCGAGCCCCGCATTCTCTTTGCTATCCGGATTACCCATCCGGACAACTACCGTCGGAGAGGACATTAGATTATTTGACGAAAACTTTCAATTACCTATACTAGATTATCTTAGATGCTAGCATATAATTGCAAACACAACATTTATAAATGAAATAATAACTGGTTTGTTAACTTATTAACTTCATGCCTGGAATTTATCACGCTATGATTATTTTACTTAAGCGATACACAAGTTTTAACCTTTCTTAATTAACCCTATAGAATGCACTCGAGTTCCAAGTTCAGGAGAATTTTTCAAAATTTAAAAATTCAATCATTAGCGGTGTAATGAGGTCAATAAACTGTTTTGAATGCATGATCTGAATTTCTGCATATCTTTGTTAGATAACAGCATGCAGGTATAAACGCAGGTCGCATCGTGCGTGCGGGCTGCGGGTTGCGCTCGCGCATGTAGTGGTGTTTAGCTAAATGTCCCGTCCCGAACCGATTTGCTGAGTCTTGCTTGCAGATGTCCCACCAACTAAGCACGATACTTAGCTAATAATAAGTACTATTGTTTTATACCTGTTAAATTATGAAATGAAATACCAAATGCTGAAATGTATACTTACATTTACCATTAATAGATAGATGACATTAATATTTTTGAATAGCACAAAATGATGTTTAAATTAAAGAAATAAGGATAAATTAATAATAAAACAATCATCATAAAGCACTACACGCCACAAACTGCTGGGTGGATTATAATGCGGTTATTGCTGTTACTGATATAATATACTTATTTATTTTATAGATTTCTAATTCGTAAAAAAAATGGACATAATAGAATAATGAAAAGAAAATATAGGTATAAGGGAAATAGTATAAAATTGGTTTAATAACGAGATTGATCTAGTGAATTTTATTACAAATTTTAGAGAAATGTCCCTAATTTTAAGGCGTATCGGGCGACTACGCAGAGGTGAGTGCCTCAGTTACGTAAAGCAGTAAACGGCGCGGTACGTCGCCTATCTTTACGAGCCTTTGTCTTGATTGCTGCCAACCGTACGCCGTGTACAGGTCGTGACATCAAGCTTAGATTATTTACTTACTTACATATTATATTTAAAATATCTTTTTCTGCAACTGTGACAATAAAGGCTTTACTTATTTGCTAAAAGTTATTATTTAGGTACTGGTTTTAGTTCGCAGTGTAGTCCGAACAGTATTTATTTAAGTCAAAGTTATTTATTCCCTTAAAAACAAAATACATTGTATTAAAAAGATTCTATTTTAAATATTTATATTATATATTTTCTCTGACATCTCTATCACCTGTCATTTCTATCACATTGCGGTTACGATTGTTTATTTATTGTGTGAATTCATTTAATCAATATTTTGTCTAGTAAAATTACTCTGAGATTTAGATTTCTGTTATACTGCCGTTTACGACATTATGATTAACACTTCTATTCGCGACGATATAGCTAGGCGTCAGGCTATAAAAATTATATCGCGTTCGGCCCGGTAGCCGGCCCGTACTGTAGACACGTCCGCACTAAACAGCCAGCCCTCTTTTCCGATAGTGCATCCAGTAAGATGCATCAGAATTTTAATTAACAAGAGCATCGACTATTCATTTTTTTTTATTAATGTTTATCTACTAATGGTCCGATAGCGCTAAGACTGAGGTTTCAAAAATATGAAAATTGTTGTTCTTTCGCATAAAGTTTCTTAACCTCTTTGCCTAACTTAATACATTAGCTTGTGTCATACATCCTAGGTGCTTGCTTAGGTAGATATTTAAGTATTTAGTAGAGAAAATAAATAATTTCATGATAATGACATAGGCATTTTGTGTCATCTCTATTTAAGGAAATACTGTCATTATAATGAAGTATACTGAATTTAAACAAGACCTTACACTTCGCCTACATAGTTTTAAAGAATATTACAATAGGCTAAATAAGTTAGCGTTTTGCGTGTTGTTCAACTCGCCTTTATTATTATTATTATTTTTGAGTAACGAAACATTATTTATTTATAATTTGTGCAGTTTTCATCTATTTTTTTTTTTATTGTTGGGAAACAAACAGTTTACAGTTAAATATACGAATGTTCATAAACGTAGCACTAGGACATTGGTCCTCCACAATCAAGTCTCCACTGATAGAAATAACATAGAACTGAGCAGCTTAACTAACAATAACTAGATTAAACAAAGTACAAAAAAGCATTCAAGATACAGAATGAAAATTGCACAATAATTAATTAAAAATAAATCTATGAAATCAAACGTTTTTATACAGGGTTACATTGCAAAGGGGTGCTCAGAATCAGTAACTTATTTTAATTATGCAAAGAACAAAAATTTTTTTTTACTTTTAATTATTCCTATTCGCTGTTAAAAATCGTACGAGTGGATAATTTAACTCATTCATGAAAAATTGCACCGTAATCGCACTGCGTACGGTCCTTGTCGGCTCGCCGTACCTACGCCTCTGATGCTGATGAATGACCGCGCGGCTTTCGCAATCTCTCTGTTGACTTTATTTTCGGATATTTTAAAATAAATTTTTGTAACATACGATTATTAAAAATAATAACGATTAAGACGCTTCTTTATATTGTTCCCTAGGTCTTATTTTTTTAATTTGGCACACCTTTGCAATGTAACCCTATATACCTAATTATGGCAGTTTTCACAGGACGAAGATGTCACAGACTATATTTGAACACTACGCATGCTATCTTAGATACAATATTATACCATTATATTTTTAACTTTAAACTAATTTTGTCACTTTTGATTTGAAATTCAGAACAAATCATTGAATTCCGTGATCCAAAAATGCAAGGGAAAGACGTGACACAAAACCCAATAATATGCTTTTTAGGCACAACCTCAAAGAATAGTCTAAAGAAACAAAGTTTGTCTTCTCATATTAATATATATATGTATATACTCGTAGTACTAGGAATACCATTAACCATTTATTGAAAAAATACTTGTCTAATATTTATAACTGACGGACTAATTAGATTTTTTTGGTAACATAGCCCATTATTGTGGCTTCGTCTGGTAGTAATTTCTTTTTTCTTTCACGACGATATTTGTATTGCCAAGTGTAGAGGCTGTTTTTCGTGGACCTGTTATACTAGGCGGTGCCCTGTTGATTGCCATTCTCTATCGCCACGCACATTAGCAGGCGAGCCTACCTCAATAATGAAAACATCCGTTGGCTCGGCTGAACCAAAATCGATTCGACACGGTATAGCGACAAGAAAGTGTTAGTAGCTATTCCATTAATTGAAAACAACGAGTCTTAATTGATTCCCATAACTTTTAGTAGGTCAGCTGTTCTTGCTGTTGGTTAAGTGTCTTGAAGAAATAATCAATGCTTGGATAGATTGAAATAAGCATGGTTTGGTGTAGATGGTAGTCGGTCTTGCATAGTCAGACTATTACTTATTACTACAAAATGTCAACTTGCCTCCACCGATTTTCCACTTAAACCCGAACTAATAGAGTTTAATATCAATTGAAAAAAAAACAGAAGGTTAATGAGCCGGTTCGGTGCCTAAGTAGTTTCTTTATTAATAAAGTATATAGGCAGGCAAAAATATCTTCAATTATTCGCTTAGTATATTAAAATTAATTACGCATGCGAAAACCCAAGAATAGAATATAATTTCTTAATAATAATTAATCATGCTTCATATTTTGTTTAAAATAAGATTAAACCAATTTTTTTCTGCAACTACCTAAGTATTTGCTTAAAAAGATTTTATCCAAAAGTTAAAATCTTAACAGGTCCCAATTTATTTATTTTTTCAAATGTAAAAGAACTAATCACCGACATAGGTACCTCTGCAAATTGCAAAGATAAAGTGGCAAAAGAAAGGTTTTCAAGTGGCGACCACAAACTGGAAGGCGCAGCGTGGGAGGCCTCTTACTTGGTGGACTGACGAGGAGGACCCAACCAAAGTTGTGGGAAGCCGCTGGCACACAGCTCAGTCTCTCGCTGTGACGTTCTATGAGAGGCCTATGTTCAGGTGGACTTCTAAAGGCTATAATGATGATATTTTTTCTGTTGTGTACCCAAAAATCTAAGCTAATGTAAAGCATTATCTGAAATCAGCAAGATAATAATGATGACCTTGACAAAAAACTGCAAATAATACATGCTAAGTAGTGTTATATTATTTACGTCAAAGTAACTACATATATATATTCGAATACAACTAACATTCAACAGACCCAATTTATTTCTATTCAATTCAAGTGTCTATTGACTGTTTGGTAAGGAAAATTATGATTGATTGATAAATGCGGCTATCCTTCAAAAAGATGACTTACCTAAAGACTTACCTACTTGTATTGGTATATGATTTATACTAATTTTGCTAATAAAAAACATAAATAGGATAAGAATATCAAAATAGCTAGTGTAGACTCTGTGAATGGAGATACACTTATCACAAAAGTGCAGATATATCATAAAATGTAGCGGCAATCATTACTAATGTTATAAATGTAAAATTTTGAACAATATAAATTTTATTGTTATTAACATACCGACCTGTTAAGTACGACATATATTAATAATTAAATTTAGGAGCCATTACAGACGGGCTAGTAAGTCTAGCTGCACGGTTGGTCGAACGACCGCAACTGTTAGAACTAGTAGTAACGTACCACTGTTTAGTGGTGGTGGTGGCATATTTCAAAGAGCGAATAAATTTGACACCTGTTTGACCTGCTACGATTGTAGCTATTGTTTTAACAATCACACCAATTATCTAGCCCCAAACTAAGGAAATCTTGTACTATGGCGACTGGATAACGGGTAAACTTACTTAAATACTTCTATAAACGTCCATGACTTAGGTATAAGTAAATGCTCGTGGTCATCACATAAACATTTGTCCTTTGCGGGATTCGAACCCGCAACCGCTGGCTTTGTAGTCCGGAGCGCGAAACACTACACCAGACCGTCGTCAAACTGGTCAGCTATAACAGGTTTAGTAGTACATAATAAAAATAGCTATAACTACAAAACGTGAGGGAGGCAAGACTATCTCCCCGTTGTTGTAGGCTAGCGATAAGCGAAGTAGCTAGCCCCATTTGAAGCGTTTTTACATCAAATGCTTGTCCTAAAACATTATAAATAATAATAGATATGATCAAAGAAATATGTATATATATGTATAAATACACACGGAACGATCGGCCGAAATGGTCCCAATCCCAACACTTCCGAAGTTTCGATGCAATGTTTTTGATATCCATTTTTACAATTACCCTTGAAAACGTGACTTTCCAAATATCTTGGCATTAAACAGAGCAGGCAGGAAGCGGACATGGCAGCCAGTTTCACCATTATCTGCTTATGCCAATATAAATAACTTTCAGTTCACAACGTTCACATATAAATTAAACAGTAACAGTCATGTGGATTTGATATGCTCATTAATACCTACTTTAAATTTGAGGCAATGGCAGGTAGTCCGTAGTTGATGACAATAGGCTAGTTTCCTGGGTCAAAAAATATATTTTATTTAGTCCGTTAGATTATCAAAAAATATTAGACCCATATTTTGTCTTTTACTTGTATCAATCAAACAAAAAATTACGAAGATAAAGCCATTGACTTATATAATACTTCGTTAAATCAATGGATAAAGCGCATCAAAGTGAGCACGTGACGTCACGCCTTGCTAAAAAGTTTAACGTTTAAGCGGAACTTTAACGGGCTACATCTTCATCATTTTTGTTTGATTGAGAAAAGAAATAATTCGTGTCCAATATTTTCTGTTAATCCAACTGACGGACTAATTCGATTTTTTTATGAAACTAGCCCATTGTCTGAACAGCGGGCTAACCATGAGTTTTTCAAACAATATAATCAACCTTGGTTTGGTTTTATTCCATCAAGTTTGACATTAATAAATACAACTACAACACTGCTTACCCATACCATACCCATGCCAACGCGGTACTGTTTAGAGTTCATTGGTTAGGCCCCGGAGATTATCAAGACGAATCTTGGCAACTTCCAAAATATACAAGCGCTTATCTTGGCTGTTTGTGGTGTGTGGCAGTGCTTTGGTTGTTATTAACAAAGTTAAGCCACCAACACCGCGGTTGTGATTGGATGGGTGACCATTCCAACCATATTAAGTAACATTTAATAATAATAATAACAAGAAAGGCTCGTTAAAAGTTTGTCCCGGCTAATATCGGTTGATACTAGACGTGAAGCCTAGTCGGAGGCCTTAAGGTGGCTTAATAACGTCTGACAGTAAGGTTTAGTCACTTAAGCCTTACAACCTCCACCAATCCGTACTAGTCCCGCGTGGTGGAGTATGGCCTCAACCACCTGATCCACCTATTCTACCATTTGTTTACCCAGGGTGTTAGAAAAAGTTCGCGAAAGACGACCTAGAAGCCGCGTTCTCCTACATCATGACAACGCTTCTTCACACACGGCCAACAAAACAAAGTTATTTTTAGCTTCCGAAAAAGTACAACTCGTCACCCATCCTGCGCATAGCCCCGACCTAGCACCCTGAGATTTCTGTATTTTCCCCAAAGATTTGATGAGAGGTTTTACTTTTACCAACTCCGAAGAGGCAGTGATAGCGTTCAATCAGCACGTAGAAAACATGCCTTCAGATCTGTGGTCCTCCTGTTTTAAAAAATGGTTCGATCGCATGAAAAAATGTTTAAAATGTAAAGGAGAGTATTTTGAAAAGCAATAAACATAATATTTTGGTTATAACATGTTGTTTTTTTAAGTTACGCAAAACTTATAGTGTGACCTACGTATTATAGCTATTTACATTCGTAGTGCTTACATGAAATTTGTGCAGCAGAGCCGGAGCAGAGCTAAACATTGTGTTACGTACGATTCTAACCAGCAATAATGATACGGGTCATCAGTCTCATCATCCAATAAATTGGTTAACGTAGTATTATAGTACTTAATTCTAAACTACAACTTAAACCATAACTTCAAATCTTACTCTTGGAATGAAGTTTAATAATCCAGCTCCTCTAATTCCCAAACTGAAAATAGTTTGGTTTCGTGGCTCTTCGTTTTTGATACATCTTTCGGTTTATCTAATCACTGTTAGCTGTACAAATATTAGATAATGTGTACGCTGTTATCGCACACCAGCAGCAATTATTATTATCACTGAACTAACAGCGAGTCTAGTATTTGCTTTTTCGGTTGATATGTGTCGACTGATACCCGCTACATTCACGAATGTTATATTTTAGATGATGATTTAAGAAACCATTTTGTTAGACTTGAAAATGTTGCTTGAGAATGAATTGAAGTCTAGCTCAACTAACAGGTTTAGAATCTAAACCTAGAATCTTAGAATTTAAACTTTAGATGAGCCTTTTCCTTACAATAGTTTTAACTCGTTAACATCCAAGCGGTCTTAAGAGACCGCATAACAATAGAATTTCTATTTTGTCTCGTTTACGTATGCTCGATAAGTTAAGAGGATCTACCTCATCATCATGTCAGCCTATTGCAGTCCAGTGCTGGACGTAAGCCTCCGCCAAAGAGCACCAACTCCCGCTTTTGTCATCCATCCACTGCAAGCCATCATAATTCATCAGTCCATCGAGCTGGAGGCGTCCTACACTACCTACATAATAGTCTATATAAGGTTCTGGTCTATATAAGGTATCTATAAGGTTGTCTGGAAGAGATCGCTTTTGGCGATAAGGCCGCCTGATTGTACATAACTGTGTCTTGTGTGTAATAACCTTAATGTTTTTGTGCAATAAAGTGTCTATCTATCTATCTATCTATGAATTATGTACCTTCTAATCTATCATTGGTGCCATACACGGTTATAAAGTAATATCGTAAGTAATCGTTACCCTAAATGTATCATAAAGTGAAGAATTTCGTCTTACTGATTTTATTTGTTAGGGCCAATAATTAGTTTCATTAGAATTTGCATGTTTTTAAAGTAAAAAGCACTTGATTGCTACTTATTTTATATCATTCAAATTTGACTAAGCTCATGTTAGGCACTAACAGGATTTAGGTATTTACGAGTACTTTGACGGACTGTTGACACATGAGACTATAAATAAGAATTAAATAATTTATATTATTAGTTAATTCATCTCATCAATCAGTTATTCTATGGTTATTAAGGTAATACTATGTAGTTATACAATGTAAATAATTAATGGCTAGTGTAGCGGACACGTCATGTTCTTTGTGTATATACGTTTTAGAATAAAACTTACAGTAACTATTTTAACGTATAAGGAAAGTTTATACACTGCTTGTGTTTCTTATTTATAAAAATAACTTAAAATAAATAGAACCCTCTGATAGTGAATAACAGGAATTGAGTCTAAGTTTTTTTTTGAGGTTTTATCACATTTTGATCGTTTAGCTAAGGAGATTATTTGGTTGGGTGTTAATTAGGTAGGATCTTTTTTAATAAATAAAATAAAATACTTATTAAGAGTCCATATAATCAGATGATCAATTTCTGTAGCGAAATATCAATTTAACATTGGTGCGAAAGAGAATTCGTTTAAATCCGACCGGGGCAGACATACCGTCTTAATTTTAAGATGAAGTTACCGGTACTTACTTAGTTGCATATTTTTTTTAGTTTCGGTTAAAAGTAGTTTTTTTTTAATACACGTATTTAGGTATAGGTACGATCGTGAACCAATATCAAACCTGGTTCGTAATTTAATAAGCATCTACATTGCACTCATTAAGAATGGTCTTTTGACCTTTCGTACAAGCTAGTTCATTATTTTGTGCGGCAGGCTCCAGATTATAACATCCGTTTCACATTTATACACCAACAATTTTATCAGCACGTCGGTCTAAATGTTTGGTTAATTAATTTAGACTTTATTAAACAGTGGTAGATATGATTTTAGAGTTACGCGGTCGCATAAGGTTGTTGTTGAACGCACAAACTGTTCTGTCAAGGCCACTTCTTATCTGAGCGTTGGGTTACAAGAGTCGCCGACTCAGCGTAGGATTCGAAACGTCGGATCAGCTTACCTACTTTGAATTTATTGACGTCGTGTCGTACTTACTGGCCGTTACAAAACCATGCGTGCTGACTTAAATGTGAAAAATTATATTTTTATCGGCTAACGCTGGATCTGGTATCAAAGAAAGCTTACCGCGTAAAATTAATGTAGAAATAGAAAATAAGTACCTACTATTATACAACAAGCGACACTTCTTCAGTTAGTGGAGTAGACCAGTATTTTACTAAGTAATAGGTATCAATAGAAAAAAGTACCTAGGTGCCTACTCTTAATCTTAATCAATAGACTAAGGTCCTTTTTAAGTACCTTACATAGGTACTAATTAAAAACGGTAGAAATAACAAAGGTATTGTTATTTCATTATTGTTAACCCCAATTGCGGATTTTAGTAATTATTCTGTTATAATAATACTCATTTAATGTGTCACTGATAAAAATATTGAATAAAAAAACTTAGATTAAATGTAGGTCAAACATATATTTATAATGAAATAGGTGTATAATCTGAGTAGGCTTTTTATATCGTGTGCAAAAAGATAATGTCACAAATTATTTTATCAGAAAAATTATCATTGTCGAATATCGTTGTTAGAGATACGTAGACACTACCTAATTAAAGTTATTTGAAAACCGTGTTATTTCGGATTTATCTTCATTTCCATATCTTTTGGAATGCCAGTTTGTCTGCCATTTAATAAAATAAAATAAACCAGCCCAGTGCGATACATACTTGTGGACCGAGGATTCCGTCCCACCCACAGTTTCATTAGTTTGGGAGTTAGGTACTTACTTACTTTATGTAGGTACATTTAGTTTGGGATTCTAACTTCTTTCCCGACTCACAATTGACCGGTTTTAATTACTCATTTGATAATACATTTTACGATTTGCGTTTAAATCACTCAAAGTTTGATGTTAGCATACCTGGATTATTGTTATCACTTAGATAGAACCCTAGAATACTACAGATTTTGATATGTAAGTTAACGAATGTCCCACTATAGAAAAATCCTACTTAATATGACATAAATAGACGTATCACACTGTGATTCTTTATAAAGTGCACGTATGAATGTAAGTTTAAAAAAACTGTATTAAAATGTTTTATAGAACTTTTTATTTCCACTTTGTATTAGCCACTGTAAAGCATATTTAAAAAGTTATAAATTTTGAACTAGGTGACTTAACGTCATCTATCCCATCTATCTCTATCCTTGTTGTGACTTGTGTTGTTGTCAAAACGAAAACATTTATGTCAAGTAAAATATCCGAATGCAGGTAGCAGGCTTCCTGTTTAAATTTTACCATCGATAAAAAGGGGCTAGTTTTACCAAAATGTTTATGTGTACTTATAAAGACCTGTATAAGTAATACAAGTAGAAGGAAGCTTAACGTTTCACGCCTCAAAGGGACTAAGTAAATCGGTTTGATATTCAATTAAACTTGAAATTTCTAGGCTCAACCCTAACCCTACACAAAGGGTCTTCTTATCAAACAGACAAAGTAAAAAGTTGGTAAAAACAGAACCCTTAGGTCCGTTTTTACCAATGAGGCTCGGAACCCTAAAGAACGAATAAGTAGGTTAAATTAGCGAATTTAGAATAATTATGTATAACATATTATGTTGAGCTCTCAAAACTGGACTATCAGCATATCTACAACGATTCTCAGAGTTGTCGATCATCATCACACTTTTAAACGTACGGTAGGTATGTAATTGTGATTATGGGATGTCTCCGTGATCACTAACTACAACATTACCTTACATATATGTTCACAACTTCACATTTAAGCCCGTCCCGTAAGCCTGCCAATTCAAGTTTCTTATTGGTACCTACATAAGGTCTTTTCTACATTAATATAATAAAAAACCGAATAAGTGCGAGTCGGACACACGTACCCACTATGCGTTTCGTTTCCGTGCCACCACAAAATACTTTACTTACCTACTCATATGTTTTCTTTGAGGTTTCTTTGCATAAGCAAGACTCACACTTGGCCAGTTTCGATATTTGTTTGTATTTCAGTTTTATCAATGTTTGACGCGTTTAAGTATGTATTACATATGTAACCCTTACGATAGACAGACACCATTTAATCTCTGAGGTCCACTTGCGCATCTCAGGATTAGCGGAATTTAATCCCAAACTATCCACTCACACGGTATTTATTAACATCATTCTATAGCTGTCAGGTTATATGGCGTTGACAGAGACAGAAGAATGGTCCTTCCAGCAAGACTCAGCGCCGGGTCATAAAGCGCGGTCTACGCAGTCTTGGTTGAAAACGAATGTTTCGGACTTCATCAGAGCTGAAGACTGGCCGTCGTCTAGTCCCGATCTTAATCCACTGGATTATGATTTATGGTCAGTTTTAGAGAATACGCCTTGCTCTAAACGCCATGATAATTTGGAGTCCCTAAAACAATCCGTACAATTGGCGGTGAAGAATTTTCCCATGGAAAGAGTGCGTGCTTTTATTGATACATGGCCTCAACGTTATGGACTGTATTGCAGCCAATGGAGACCAATTCGAATAAGCTTTTAATATTTTTAATTGTTTTAGATTTATGTATTAAACTAACCCACTGCAAAGTAATAAATGTTAATTGCAATATAATATATTTTTTGTTTCAGTATTTATGGCAAGACTAGGTAGGTATATATAAAAATGAATTTCTATTTCCGTTGGTCATTGCATCACTCGTAATGTCTCGGAGTGTCAATATCGGTTTCGCCCTGGCAACGGTACTATGGACCCTGTCTTCGCCCTAAGGACCGTCATGGAGAGATACAGGGCGAAGAACACGCCTCTGCACTTGCTCTTTGTACCGCAGTACCGCATGTTGACATGTACCGCAGCTCCAATTCTATGGTTCGGACCGCTGTTGGCGACACCTAACCGTTCCCCATCACCGTCGGAGTACACCAGGGTTCCGTCCTCAGTCCGTTTCTATTCAGTGTGATATTAGACGTTGTGTCAGACAGCATCAGAGACTCACATGAGCAGCCACCATGGCTGCTGATGTATGCTGACGATATCGCACTGGTGGACGCGGACAGGGGGAGGCTGGTAAGATGGGTGAACGCGTGGAAGCAGTCGCTTGAGAGCGGTGGTCTGAAACTCAATGTGGCGAAGACCGAGTACCTGGCCTGTAACTCTACAGATCCAACACCCGTTCGAATAGGCGGAGACAAGGTCGAGCGCAAGGACCAGTTTAAATACCTTGGATCTGTACTTCACGCGTCCGGAGACATCGATTGCGACGTCAAAGCACGCATTGCTGCTGCGTGGGCCAAATGGCGCAGAGGTGACTGGTGTCATTTGTGAACCCAGAATGCCGGTTAAGCTTAAAGGACAGATCTATAAGTCCATCATTAGGCCTATCCTTTTATATGGCAGCGAAGCATGGCCGCTACTTGAGCGACACAAGCAGGAGCTGCGTGTCACGGAGATGAATATGCTGCGGTGGATGTGCGGAGTCACGCGTAAGGACCGCGTGAGGTACTCGCACATCCGCGGTAGCCTTCGTGTCCGTGATATTGCAGACAAACTGCAGGAGAGTCGCCTACGCTAGTACGGCCATGTTTTGCGGAAACCGGCAAGCTACGTAGGAAACAAATGTCTGGCCATGCCGCCACCGCCAGGTCCTGGCAAAAGGGGTAGACCCAAGAAATGCTGGCTTGACGTTGTGAGGGCTGACATGCGTGCCAATGATCTTACAACTAGTGACGCTCAAGACCGCGCGAAGTGGAGGAGCAAATCAAGGAAAGCGGACCCTGGGCTCCAAAGCAATGGCTTTGGACGCAACCGGGATTGACCGTATAGATGATGATGATGATCGCATCACTCGTAAACGGATGGAACAATTTCTCAATTATTTTTTGTAATTATTGTCAGGAGAAGGTTCTTATGAAAGAAAAAGTAAGAAAGTTATGCAGAAAATCCTTTATGAATAAACTGAAGACCACGCGAACGATGCCGCGGGCAACAGCTAGTAATCAATAGAAATAATAGACCATAACAAAATATCACGTACTAAAATGGTTTTTGGTTATTCCAACTGACAGATTTAGTTTGGTACCTTATAATACTTACGACTCCTCTCTGTTTTACCGTTCTCTCGGTACGTAGCGCTGGTCACAACGAAAATGGCCTCAACGTTATGGACTGTACGAGTATTGCAGCCAATGGAGACCAATTCGAATAAGCTTTTAATATTTTAAATTGTTTTATATTTATGTATTAAACTAACCCACTGTAAAAGTAATAAATGTTAATTGCAATATAATATTTTTTTTGTTTCAGTATTTATGGCAAGACTAGGTAGGTTTAAATAAAAATGAATTTCCATTTCCGTTGGTCATCGCATCACGCGTAAACGGATGGAACAATTTCTCAATTATTTTTTTGTTGTGTTAATTATTGTCAGGAGAAGGTTCTTATGAAAGAAAAAGTAAGAAAGTTGCGCAGAAAATCCTTTATGAATAAACTGAAGACCACGCGAACGATGCCGCGGGCAACAGCTAGTAATCAATAGAAATAATAGACCATAACAAAAGATCACGTACTAAAATTGTTTTTGGTTATTCCAACTGACAGATTTAGTTTGGTACCTTATAATACTTACGACTCCTCTCTGTTTTACCGTTCTCTCGGTACGTAGCGCTGGTCACAACGAAAACGGAATTTAAATTCCTCAAAGTATCTTTTTTCCTTTTGACACATTAGGTACTTACGAGTATGTAATATCATAAGGCCACCTTCGTCTAACCTAACAGGTGTTCTGGGGCCTAACAGTGAGCTCAAAAGTGTTAATTCAACCTTGTTTTGTTTTTCTGTATATACTGTTTAGAGTTTATGATTTACTTATAAGACGTGTACCTACATCAAAGCGATACTGAAATTCAATCAGGCACTAACTAGACTACATATGCTTGAACTTGCACCCCTTGGAAATCTCGAAATCAACATTACCCAGAGCTATGAAAATCTCTTTTTAGAAAATCCACATGGAAAAGTAAAGGTGCACCCCTTGAGTTTTTTCTGTGCCCATGCTAGACCACCTTTTTGCTCTTATCACTCTTTAATGTAGATAGTAAGATTATGCTAAAAGTGTCGCTACAACTTTATCGTTATAGCTATTCAGTTTTTCTTTTCCAACACTTTTACGAAGGCGAATGAATTTATTACAAAAAACTTTGACTAAAGAAGTCGATATATTTAAATTATTGAAAAATTGCTGCTTCATACATTATAGTCGATAGCTTGTATAAGAAAAACAAAAAAAAAACCGCGATTACCATGTTGACCCCACAGAACAAGTTGTTTGTATTGTTGATAAACACATTCGCCTCCTTAAATTAAGCAAATGTTTTAAAAGTACCTATCTAAATTCTAAGTTCTTCAAGTAAAGGAGGTATTTGAGATGGTAAGTATTATAAGTGCAAGTTTAAAAACCCAAGTATTTAAATTACTACTGGGATTTATCGACTTTTAAACAATAAACATAACATATAGTGTTTAGGATATTCCTAAATATCACAACTACTAACTTGATATATCTGTAATTTTAGTAAACTAAATACTCGACTGTTCAAATGCCAATACTTTAGATACTGATATAGTGTGAATCTATAAATAGCCACTTTTAACTATTTTATAAGATGTGTGACAAAAGTAAAGTAAGATGAGTGATTCCGGGCAAAATGCGCTTCTGTTGCACCAGGTGAAGTAACACAAAAATAAAAAGCAAAAATAACATATTTTGACTATAATTCAATAAAAATGCAGATGGAAATAAGGAAAACTTACAAGAAAAAAAAATGTCATAAACAAGCTTTAGCCTTAATTTGTTTTTTGTCCATAAGAAATAGAATACGTAGTCATTTTTTGGAAGATTAACTTATAATTGGAATTAAATTATTAAATACTTAATTACAACTGACATAGGTACTAGAGTTTTTAACTAATGCTTGTTACATTAAATGACTGATGATATATTACTAATATTAAGTTACAATATTCGTACTTAAATGACGTTTTAAATACAAAAGAAATTAAATAAATCAACTTTAATGGTTTATAATTCGTAATGAACTGATAATAAATAATATTCGCGAACTTTATGAAAACGCTTACAACTAGGTAGTTCCTTAACATTAGGTACAAAATTATTATCTTTCGTGGTCACGATACGACTCTCTAAGATACGGAGAAAAACTGAAACTAAAATAAGTAAAACAAAACAAAAAACACCGTCTCGGTTCTATGAGCTGTCAATAACAAACACAAAACCACTCGTGGTCAAATGTTAGTTTATTGGTAGGATACAATATAAAATCGTACAGTACATCTGGTTACAAATAGTATAACAAAATATATGTATGTGTGGCGCGAGGATACAGTCTCTTGGTAAGAATCGAAAGCGTATCTATCTGGCTGTTTTCTATCAGAATTTCTCCTAATCGAATCACTTATATTGGTCCCTTAATTAAAACTTTAAACTTTGTTATATAAATATTATAAAATATCACACTTTATTCAAAGAAGAAACTATTCTAAGTCCAAACTAATCACTTAGTTCTGTCAAAGTACAAAGGTAATAACTGTGCCAATTTGAATTTTATATTCAAAAGAGACAATAAATAAACATTCAATCTATCCGATGAACTAAAAATTAAATATTATAATCGATTTGTTTTGTTATAAAGTAAAAGGCACTCTTTGTGAGGGATGCGGGCACGACGGTGGAAGCGCGCGGGGTAAGGTCCGTCGCGGCCCGCACCTAATATAAACATGCTTCTTGTTACCATATTCAAGTTATATCTCTATAAAAATTCATCAGCACGAAATCTCGGGAGTACGGCGGGCGTTTTCTCAGGTTTCTGTCATTTTTTGCGAGCGCCCGAAACGCAATCTTGTCGAGTATCGGAGCGAGAGGGACTCGAGAGTGCGCTTCGAGGACGAAAAAAACAATCACCAAAACCCCAAACAGGTTTCAGCTCGCTGCTCGCCCTCATCGCACGACGCAAAACGAAAAAATCCTGCGCAGACGAGCCGCTAGAGGCGCGCCGCGGGATTACATCGCCGTTCTCAAATAGGCTGCGGATGATTGAGATCGCTAGCGGTGTCGGCCACGGGGTTAGCACGCCGCCGCACTGAGAACGGCGCGCGAAGGTCTTAGCTCGGCTATACTATCATTCAATGAGGAATACGCCTACTCGGAGTGCTCGGCCCAGCGAACTCCCGAGATGTACGAGAACATCGATCGATCCTTTCCCACAGGACGAGGTGTTCTATAGTAATGCATTGAATCTGGGAGTAGGATCGATCGATCTGTTGGTTTGCCAAGAGCCACGTCCCGTTGACGCGAGACCCGTCCGTATGCGGTGCGGCATCGCAGCTGCTAGTACATAAAAATAATTATTACAGTTAAAGAGACTCGAAATAAATAATAAATTATTATCTTAAACCCTTAAAAATAGATCACGAGCGCCTTCTCGCGGTACGGTACCGAGCGCGGATAGGCAGTACAAAATAAATAAATGTTCTATAAGCTAACTTTACAGAGACCACCGCTCGGCGGAGGATCGCATCGGGAAGACTTCCGCGAGCTACGCAATAAATATCTAACAATATAAGGTGCCATTTACAAGTGCGTGCCGATAACTAAAGATGTACGTAATCACTATATTCACACCGCAAACTTTCGAGACGCCAGTAACACTTCTTTATCTTTAAAAATTACAGGGCGAAGTAATGAGAAGCATCGACAAACTGGAGATCATTCGTTGAGCGAGTGTGCGGGTGCGCGAGAGCGGGACGCCGCTCGAGCGCGGTCTGGAAGACGTCGAATAGGCACTGCGGTGACAGACGATCCTTACGCTATGATCGGTATAATTTAACTTAAGACTAGGCGATCGCAATGCCCTAGGCGATGATGAGGTCACCGAATGCAGAAGAGAGGCGGTTGAACACTGGTAGCCGCTCCTCTTCAGGTTCAGGCGAGTGCGTGCGACGGAACGCGAACGCGGTAGCGTTGGCGGGCGGTGATAACGCTGGCGGTGAGTGCGGCGTGAGCGGCGACTGCGGCGTTAGCGGCGAATGGGGGGACCGCGGCGAGCGGGACCCGTCGCTCATGTAGGAGCCGAGCGACACGCCCGACGACAACGACGCTAGGGAACCACCCGGCGATGGGGGTTCGCGGCGCCGCGCCTCTTCTGCATTGTGGACGAAGTGGCAGCGAGGTCCATATGGGCAGAATCCGACGGAATGGAAGGTGCGGCACAGCTCAGTTTTGTATTTGGGATGGCGCTGGAGGTTGCGTAGCTCGCGGATGCCGTGCGCGAACTGGCATTTGTCACCGTATTTGCAAACGCCGGCTTCCTCGAAGGGTCTGCAGAGTTCGGTCTTGTATCTGCTGGTAGCGGGAGGCGGGGGCGCGGGCTCGCTGGTGGTGCGTTCGAGGCGGCGGTGGCCCAGCCTGTCGAGCAGGCCGGCTATCGCGGCGCGGTGCGCGGGCACGGAGGCGGCGCGCGCGAGCGCGGGGTGCTGCTCCCAGCCGACGCCGCCCGTCACCGTGCTGCCGTTCACGGGACCGAGGGCGCTGTTCATCGTCTGCACTGGCCGAGTTTGATTCTGGAATAGACAAAAGGAAATAGTTAATAAAAGATGCCTTATGATAGTTATTCAAAGAACATTCAAATAAATTAGAAACATCATCAACATTTCCACCTAAAACATTATGTAGCATACAGTAAAATAATTAATCTTTAAATGTTGTTGAAAAATTGACGATTTTTGAGCGGACTAAACGTACAGTTCTTTTTGGCCCACGCATATTATTATTATGTAAACACAAAGATGAGCTCATATAAGTTTTTGTATTCTACAAAAACTACCCATTTTAGACCCTATTCCAAAAAGGATTCTATGACCACGTTTATCTTAGTTTCACAAATCGTGTTTTTGTTGAATATAGAAAAAAAACGTTAAATCTGCTCCAGAGAGCTCGGTACCTGCCAAGATAACAAAAAATTTACCCCTGAAGGGAGGCTGATTTCGACGTCTACCTGCTCCGACACATCTCGTTTTCACTAATGGAGTCCATGTTAAAATGGTTAATATTTCCAATTAACCGAATCTCAAAGTGGTACTTTAGAGCCCCGGGGTGAGTAGAATTTTAATGGGTACTTTTATAACGACCAAACTTCGTCCGGTGTTCTATTATGAAGTATTTATTATGGTAAAAATCGGGATAGGTCCCATCAATATTGTGCGAGGATGAATTGGTTCTAGTGTCTTTTCATGGGGACGCAATTGGTCGTGTCACGTTGTGGCGTCTTTTGTTTTCACGGAGCGTCGAACCTGACGGGCCTGTGCGCGTTGCGGCGCGGATCACCATAACAATGCTGGTGTTCACGCGAGAGGCAGTTGACACGGGCCGCGGCGAGCACAATCGCGGTTGTTGTACACTATTGTTCGAACGTCGTTCGTCGCCGGGCGAGGCATAATTGTCGCCGGGCTATTCGACCACGCTGTCATGCGAGGGGCAACGGTCGTGTATCGTAATAGGTAACAGTACTCCTATAGTGATCTATTCATGATCTGTTTGACTCGTTCACACCTGCAAGTCGTGCTATGCATGAGCATTACATAATCAACTTCAACGTGCTATCAATAATGATGCTAATACCTATGTTGATGATGAATGTTTAGTTGATGAATGTAAGGTTGTGATATTTTAATTTTAAAAATCTGACTGCCTAATGCATTTATTGTAGGGATTAAAATACGCGTATCGTCTTCCACATCACTAGCATTGGGAACACAAAAATACTAGTTAAAATGAATGTAAGGTTCTTCGATATGTAACGAAAATCTTATTATTTTAAAAGATTACTGAGGTGACGAGAGCACCATGAAGGTCGGATCGGATTGGAGCTCGGGGCGGAACACAAGCTTTATACATTATGTATGATACACCGCATCTTGTATGCGGCCTCAATCGATGTGAATGACACGTCATTGTATATTCTATTCGCCTCCGTCTCGTCCGGAGATCTTCAACACGCAAACACTTGTGTTTTTGAATATAACGTACAAATGATATTAAATTTAATACCATTAAGTTTGATAAACTAAAATGTCACAACAAAAAAGCTGCCTTTTACAGTGGGTCCGGCCGTGGTCCGGCTGCCTTTTACAGGTGCAATTTCGAACCGAGCTGCCAACTGCAACTGCAGACAGCACGTGCAGCGGTTGTCGGCAGTTACAGGACTTGCAGTTGCAGCGTGCAGCCGGAATAATTCGGAGAGTAGCGGCACATGCAGCGACTACACAACCAACACTAGGAGGCAGCCAGTCATTTAGAATATTTTCAGGATGTCGGACATGTGTAATATTGGTGAACAGAATCTTTCTGTTATATCTGTTATTAGAAGAAGAAGAAGATGACGATGACCTGATGTTATTACACATTATAAATAGAAGACAAGCCACGCGTCCTTTATTTAAATGCAGATTTACTGAAGGATTATATTCAATACTAATTAAGAATCATTTAATGGATGATGAAGACGAGTTTCGAGATTATTGTCGATTAAATAAAAAACAGTTTAATTTTGTACTCAGTCTTATTCGTGAGGAACTTGAACCAATAAAATTAAATGCAAAATTAATTTTATTTAATTCTTTTCCTATTATCTTCCAGATGTGGTCTTTAGCTACAATATTCAAATATTTTTCGTGGCTTGCATCGTACAGAGCAGGATATTTGATGACGAGATTGATTAATTGGTCCTCTTCAACTTCTGAAAAAGTCATTTTTTTGTTATTGACACGTCCGTATTGTTTGGCGGTCGTTGCGCTACTGGTCTGTAGTCGGCAGCGCCGTGCGTCTGCAGCAGCAGGTGCATACGCCGTCGGCTGCACGTGCTGCTGCCGCGGCGCTTGAAAGCCATTTCATATAAATACATACAAAACAGTAGCGCAGCTGCGGCTGACTTCATGTAGTTGCTGCACGTGCTGTCTGCAGTTGCAGTTGGCAGCTCGGTTCGGAATTGCACCTTTACTGCTATAATATTTGAATAGCACATCGTTTTAATTGTTTCTTGGACAGCATTATTATTGTGTGCATAAAGATTATCTATAACAGCTTTAAAAGTTATAACAAAACTTAAATCCTAGAATTGGTTGGTCATGCAGTGAGGTGTATTAAGTGTAGTGCGTTAGTCTTGTGGTTTACAGTAAACGGTAGGTAAACAATTACACACGAATGCTTTTAGTGGTGCTATGAGTAGCTATTGTTCGGTGCGTGGGCAATAACCGGCGGCGATAAAGGTTGCCTCTGCCACTTGTCCTTCGTCGGAGATTGTTCCTCCTGGCTCGTACGGGTTAACATCATTTACGTGACTAAACGAAACTCGGACAACATGTCGTGATTTATTAGCAGTACCACTCTTAAAGATAAAGGGAACATACATTTTCAACAGACACATATAATTTTTGTTTTAAAACAAAATACATAATTTATGTTAATTAAAAATTGGTCATATTGTAAAGTTCCTATTAGGTGGTCCAGTAGTTTCGAATACATCTGTACAGATTATAAATAGATGACATCTATCTGTGACCTTTGCAATAATACAGCTCGTCAAAGGCGAAAGTGTAGCAAACGAATGAGCGTGGCGGTGTGCAATCTCGGGGGAAATGTTGTTCCAGTGAAAAGCCAGGGGTTAAGTCGGTGGTCGCCAAGTGTCGAAGAAAAACAGCCGACGCGTAATTAGAGAGTTATCAGAGCGGAACATTGGTTAAACGCTGCTTTCCATCGGACGTTGCGCCCGCGCAACCGAGCTCCAGGGAAAATTGTAATCACTGTCGATTTCAAATGGCCGCGGTTGTTGCGTTTGAAACTGAGGGCAATCAGACGCAGCGCTAGCAGACCACGATGCGGGCTGTTTATTATAATAACATACGTTTAGCCATTAGCCCAACGTCGACAGTTTACATTTTACGGGGCAACAAACTAATCCATAACAGTAATGGGTGTTTGTTTGGTAAATATGATTTCGGGTAAAGGATGGTGTAACGAAAATTTTCTAAGAGTCGGGCACAGGTCACACCTCGAGTGAGGTTGTGTGCTGCTTTGGTTAGCACCTGGTGTTGTCAACGCGACAAACACGAAGCTCGAGCCAATTCGTTTGCGCTTTCAATTATACGACCAAGGCGACTGCGAAGCCTTTGGAGCCGCACGTTGTTTGACTGCTTCAAAGCGATGCAGCCCGTGCAGCACTTGAAGAGTATTTAACAAACAAAAGTGTGTACTGTGGCAATTGAGGTCGCGATTGGGTAGGGAACCCAAACGGTAGTAGTAGTGGGTGGTACATAATATGACTTAACAAGTGCAAGAAATTAAAAAAATTAAGAGACATACGATCAAAACACTCACAAGTAGTGAGCACACTACCAAAATTCACATAATACTCGTATTTCATAAAAACTACCTGTCCCGGCGAACTTCGTACCGCCCCTTCATCCTTTTTATTTTCGTGAAATTTTCCGTGTTTTCTATATTTATTCTGCTATTCAGAAAGGAGACAAATTAAACAAATCAAAGATCATAAAAATCGGTCCCGCCGTTCTCGACTTATAAATGGGGTAACTAACCCGACTTTGTTTTATATATGTCGTGGCCAGATCGTAAAATTGATCATTTCATGATGTGACCGATCATTTCATAAAATGGTGGTATTTCATGATATAGAACAGAACACACTGCCTACATCATGATGTGGTCTGACCAGATTAATGAATACTCAGCGTTTAACGATATAAACAGCTAAACGCACTAATACTTCATGAAATGGACAAACATTAGTGATCATATCATAAAATCGTTACATTACCCACCGGCAGAGGCGTGTAATGTTGCTTTATTTTGTGATGAGTAATGGTGGCGGACAAATATTTTATTCAAAAAGTGAATAATAATGTGTAAATTGAAGGTGAAAGTGCAGTGAAATATCGTTACGACACTAAGCTAGGCGATTTTTATGAAATTTACTTAAAATCTAGCGCAAAGTCAAAAAATCAAGAAGATCGGAACGTAATTTGAGAGGTTAGTTAGGTTATTTAGCTATTCAAGTCTTTTTACTTATTAGTTTTGTTTAAAAATAATAACTATTTAAAATGTTTAATTTATCTATCGACCAAGATTACAAATATTAAACAAATTCACGTAACTTGTAAACATATTTTTATTTTAATGATATGGCCAAACGTGGATTGACATTTCATCGAATGTTGACGTTAAAACGATACGGTCAGTTTTAGTTGGCCATATCATGAAATACCACCATTTTATGAAATGATCAGTCACATCATAAATTGGTCAATTTTACGATCTGGCTACGACATATATATAGATGGCACGTCTCATCATGTCTCAGAGGATGACACATCTGTCATTGACACCCTAGGCGCGAATTATAATTTTACACGAAGAAACGATGAGTTCCAAAGAATGAGATAAGCTTCCCAAATTACAGTCATAAAATATTGAAAGAGTAAACATTAGCGGACTATTCAGAGGTTTATATCAGAGACGAGAGGGCAACGACTCCACGGCAACGATAACAAATGTGGAACCTTTGTAGAACGCTCAGAATGTGGAGGTGCAAACACGGATGCACAATGGCCATCGTTACAATAATGAGCTGCACATTAAATTGTTTCAAATATGCTTTTATTACAATATTTATTATTTAGAATATTCAGCGTTTAATTACAGTTTATTGACCTCCCGCGTACGAGTACATCATGAATACATGACATCTTGCGTTCATGTATGTGTTCAATCTGTAGGAATTTACACCTCTGCTGACTGTTGTTATTGAACTCGAGAATTCGCTAAAAATATACTTTTCAGATAACCTCTGAGGGCAATGACATCATTATAACAAAGAAAGCAGATTTAGGTTATGAGTTTTCAGCAGCATCATAACGGTTGCTTTTAAAATTTTGGTTTGAATGACATTGCCTATACTAAACTGGGTTGAACTGAAATGGCCGCAGTTTCAAAACCATAAATACTATTTGATGTACCGTTAATAATGAAATATGTGTGGCGATATTTTATTTATGATTTTTTTTCATTCTTTTATTGTAAGGTTAAGTTAGATGATGCATTAATAATTGTACAACAAAGCAGTAACGTAACGAGCATAAATTCAAGCTATTATTGCACTCAGTTCTACTCGTTTAAAACCACGACCGCGAGTCTTGTACTGTGGCAAATGACGGCTCAAACAAGAGAACAGCTTAATTGTCGTTTAATTGGCTTTAATCAAATGCGTTCTATATTTAAATGAACTTTTAACGATTTATAAATTGGTTGTCATCTGGATTGTTAATGCCTTTTTAGAAGACAAAAAAATCTTCCGAAAGTGTAATATATTAATAGTGTCAATATTAAGCGGATACACGATTACTATCCTAGCACAGCACAGCGCCAGCCATAGATTTACGAATGTTGTGCTAAACTATTATGTGCTGTCATTAAAATAATAAACAAATGTAAACCCGACAAAACACATGTACGTTATGTAATTTAGTATCAAAGGAAACAACTATCATTTGCGTATCAGCTAAACAAAGAGTGCATCAAACCAAACTCCTTTTCATTACAGTTAATAAAATAAAATAAATTATCATTAAAATGAGACGTAGTAGTACGCATGTAGATGTACCTACATACATACAACATAGATATTGATCCCATTTCTCTGATGAGGCAACTGAGGGTCTTGTCGATTACTCCCATCACGTTTATTGAATGATTGCGCGAAATAAACTAGCGCCGAGACGGTGGCCCCCTCTCAGCGTCTTGCGACCTCCGGGACCTCCCAGTAATGGCAATATAGTCATTAACCTTTCAATGTTTTGCTTTGTGTTTTCGGTAAGCGTCAATGCTCTCAGGTTCTACAATTTGAGTCCTAAGTACAACTTTTTCAGGTTTATTTAACTAAAGTGATCTCCGGACTGCTGTATATTGTATAAATTTATAACCGACTTCAGTGTAACAGAAAAATAATTTGCTAAACAACATAATGCAAAATTATAATCACAACATTCACAACCTTAAAATATCGCTATAGATTTGGCATAAATATGTATAACTTTAAATTTATTTACATAATACTGAACGTTTTAATTTAATTCTAGCAAAATTTGAGATAAAAGTTACAAAGATGGACATTGCACGTGATAGAACTACAGGGTATAAAACTTACAAAAAAATGCACTAATACAGTTAATTCATCAAAAACATTGATCAAATCACTGAATCATTCGTAGGTAGACACTAACTTCTACGCCTATCTTGCAGTTGTGAACAATTAAGTGACGCATTTACCGCAATTGAACGCAATAAAAACATATGCTACGATTAATATTACACAGATAAGAGAGTACAATTAGACGGGGTATGAAAATAACGTCGCGTTAGTAATAGTATAGTGCTCTCCCGCGGAGTGCGATACCCTTTGAGTATGCAAGTTAACGTCTCGTAACAGAATAAGTAAAAAGCTGTTGTTATTATTAATATCGTTAGAATATTCACAGCAAGTTGCTTTGTCATTTATAAAAATAGCATATTACAAAATTACAATGACTGGCAGTAAAGTAACAATGCGGAGAATTTAGTGAGTAGATTTGCAAAATGAGAAATACTCGTAAATTACTTTTTCATGGGGATAGAAGGTTATCCATATAGGCGTGGATCTAAATTCGAATCGTTTGTCATCTTGTTAGCACGCGAGCATTGTTACTAAGCAAAGTGTATTATGGCAAATGTGCAACTGTCAGATGAGTAAGACCGGACGCTCGGCGTACAGTCCGCATGCAGATTGGCCGTGCGGCGCGATTACCATGCGAGACCGCGACGCCTATGGTATAAATGCCATCATGTCAACCGACCGTCTTATTTATAACATGAACGAATGTTCTGGTCGCGCTGGACGAAACAATGGTAAATGTATTTGAATTGTTATTATCACGGAAATATAGGTAGATTCATAAGAAACTAAGTTGCGTAGTACCAGTGTACATAAAAAGTTGTTTTGTATTAATAAAATAGAAATTATACCGATGTGTGTATAATTTGGCACGAGTTGAAAGATTTAATGAAATGTGCAGGGAGACGCGAGGGCAGACATTGACCTCTTCTAGAGATGCGCGGACGTTCAGGATCGAGAAGTCAGGGTGTGGTGTTTATTACGCGCACACCGTAAAGCCCGCGAGCCGAGGTGGAGCCGTAAAGCGATTGTCAACAAAGGGCCACGTTCAATCTGTGCGTGTTTACCCCTCGGCCGCTCAAAGCGGAGGAAGCACGTCCCCCGGCCAGGCCGCTTTTAGCACCTCCTTATTTATAGATTCAACAACGCCAACAACAGAACGCTGCCCAGAGGCCGATTTGCAGAATCGAAATGTAAACAATGTTGCTCACGACAGTGGTTGCAGCGCTGGCTTTACTCATTGTAGATTCCAAAACGTTAAGTGCTTGCATTTGGATTGGCGACTATGACGCTACCATTATTACAACATGAACGTATAATTATTGAAATCATAACCCATGATGGTTACGTGCGCTCCGGCGAATCATTGTGCGGCAGCCGCTAATGGTCTAGTGGCACCAACTAAGCCCTTACGTCAGGCGTATACCTGGCAATTCCTTTGTCCGTGCAATTTTTATTGTTGCGTCACACTGCCGGGTTACACTTTCCCCGCCAATCGAGGATGTGAGTCACACGACTTTATAAAGTGGAAAAACTGTTTTCTGCGCAATATAACAAAACGCATTAGTTTTAAGTGACACAATTTTAGAATATACTAAGAGAGGTTTGCCTGGTTACGCTGTTAGAAAGTGACATTATCAGTTTGAATAGAACTGGATGGGTAATTGTTTTGTAAGATTGTTGGAGTGGTATCGTTAAGTGGACAATAGTATTTAGTGAATACTTGACTAATGACACTTGAAGTATTGCTGGCATGCTTAGTAGCCATGCTCGGAACAAAGACGTCGTTGTACGGCAGATAACAGTCGTCGCTGTATCATCTGTTAAATCATCTTATATTACGAGGTCAGTGTTAAACTGCCTTTTGCGTTCAGACTTCGGACTGAGTGTTGCGTTGTGCTTCAAGATGCTTGGTTTTGGAGGTCGCCAAAATTAAATATACTTAGGTACTATTGTTAGAGCACTTTTTATGTTCTTATTAAGTAGATAGACTCTTTATTGCACACCATACAAGCTTTTTACAAAAAAAA
The DNA here is from genome assembly GCA_963576865.1 of Anania hortulata. Lineage (NCBI taxonomy): Eukaryota > Metazoa > Arthropoda > Insecta > Lepidoptera > Crambidae > Anania > Anania hortulata. The sequence continues at coordinate 10,948,768 of OY756400.1, forward strand.
AATAAGTAAGTAATTTGGAGATTTCCAAAAATATTAAAATCAACAATTGAAGACAAATGAATCCCTAACCAATTTAACTTGTAGTCCACGACTTAAGAGGTTAGGCAATGTGAACGCAGCGCCACGATATCGCAACAACTCGCAGCGTTTTCCCGGTAAGAAACAATGTATAGTTGGCGATTAAAGAAGAGACGAGCCAACCACCCACAGCTACATTTATCATAACTTTGGCATGTCGCATGTATGTGTTGCAGTGGTTTCGTAGTTCTGTCAATTTTGTACGATTGACCTATGACAACTGATCGCTGCAAGACGTAGGACTTTTATTACGTAAGTAATCTATGCGTAGGACCATAATAAAATACTGATGTAGATGATTCACTTATTCATATTTTTATTTGATTAGATTTTACTTATCCAGATATTTTGGTACTGGAATTGCTAATAGACGTCTACTCAAATCATCTTAACTACATACTTAGTTTATATAGATAATAAAGTTTCTGCAAGGATCGTCCTGCCTCCGTCCAAAGTTGCTGTGCCCTACTGGGTCCATATTATGAACTGCCAAGATTGTAAGACCTATGCTAATATGGTAAAGCAATAAATGATTGAGTGTTGCAGACTTGTGGATAACTATATTGGATCCACGTTAACTTTTAAATAAAGACAAAGACGTTTATTCAGTAACTAAACAAACGGAAAATGCGAAAACCAATTCACATCTAAGTAACATCTAAGCCCTTCTAAGCTTATTGCGTGGAATTTGCTTGTAAAACACAATGTTCATACTGTCTTTGAATGAGATGCCATCATAATACGTTTAATGGTAGTCAATTAAATAATTAAATCCAATGTTCATTATTTTATATATGGTAAATGATTTATTAAATTGATATTACAATACTCTACACGTCTTTGATCTTTGCCATACTGGTTTGAGCAACAAGCTACACCGCGCCGAGATAATAAGCCAATACTATACTTGGTATAATTTTAATTCACCAGAGGATAGTATCCAACTTACAGTTGTAGTTAATCCACAATTGCCAAGGTAGTCTGGGCTCACCTGGAAAAAGGAAAAAAAAAATTATATATGTTATTATTTTCATACAGTCATTTAGATAATGATGTAACAGAAATCTGATTTGTCGGTGTAAATGTAAGGTTGCCTTTAAATAATAAAGGTAAATCCATACAATAATTTACTACCAAATAAATCAAAATATACACCGAAATGGATGAATGCTCACCAAACTGCGTTGACCTAGCAACTGTGCTGTTTTCTATTCATTTTTGTTTAAAAAAAATACACGAGAAAAGTTAATATTAAAGCCAGAGACTAGATCTTCTCTGATTAAAGCAAATATTAAAAAATGGATCAAATTGATTTAATAAAATATGAGATTTAGTTAAGTAACTGAGGATAAATAATAATCAACTCAATATCTATTCTTTTCTTATTGAATTAGGTTAAATGTCATGATATTTATATTGTGTTATATATTTTATTGGGTTGAGCAGCATTAAAATAGCTAGTTGCCTACAGATGGACGTTTATTAGACGAAATTTATTAGATGAAAAATTTAGACGGAATTTTTCAAGGGCCTGAACTCTATGCAGCACCTACGAAATAGTTTTTAAATCAAACTTTATGTACAGAAAAAACAAAACAAGGTTAAAGTAATACTGTTTTATGAGCTGAGGTTATTGCTCAGGATTAGCAGAATTCAGTTTCAGATTACAGTTAATAAGAGCTTAAGGAGCAGCAGTATAAGAAACAATATTATGTTAAATTTTAAAAGAAACAAACAGGGGACTAAGGAGTGAAGAAAATAAAATAATCAATTCCACTATACGAACTCTATACTACATTTAGTATCAACCATCAAACTAAAAATCTTAATCATTAATGTATATTATGAAACTAATTATTATACGAGTAGAGATGAGTAGTAGACTTTAATTCTGATAAGAGATGTTATCTAATGACGATACCCTTCCATCACGCGACTGGCTTTAACTCGGACCCGGAGTCAATAACTGGCAAGCGGCTTACCGACCGGTCTCCGTTGAAAGCGATAGCACTTCCTACAAGAAAGTAAAACTATACCCCGCTAGCCGCCCGGAAAACTACGGCGTACCGGCATTACTGTTGATCGAGTTAGATACACTAATGATACTGCTTATTGCAAGATAATTCACCAAGGAAGAGCAACGGTGTAATCTGAAGTCAGATACATGTTGCAGGCTTGTGCAATGACAATGTTGCAAGCTCATAAGAACTAGGTACTTATTCTGCATTAAGCCTAGCCTATGGAATCTCAGATCTTTGAACCATCTTGGTTATAAATATATTCCATAATGGGCTAGCTAGATGATTGGTGTAATTGTTATTTATGTAGGTATTATTTATTTCTTTATAAGTAATTATATCATGTGTGTAAGGTAAATGCTACTTGAGTGACGAGTTGACGACGATATATTAATTTTCCTTACTTAAATTTGAGTGTTGATGCCGCACGGTCTTATATTCAAAACTTCAAGTCCAAAATCTTGGAAATATTAGGTCCGTACCTTACATATGAAATTACAGTTCAGTATCAAAAAAGTGAAACAACTGTTTTTAAATAAAATTATTATTTAATCAATCGAAGTATGCGCCGTTGTTATCGATACACTTCCGCCATTTTATAGGCAGATCATTGATCCCTTTGGAAAAAAATCCTGGGAGCGAGTCAAGACAATCAGATTGTCTATGAACTGTTTGAAGGCGGTTTTGACTGCCTCATCAGATTTGATTTTTTTTTATGTAAAAACTTATCTCAATTTTGAAAAAAGTAGTAATCGGTTAAAGGCAAGATCTAGAGAGTATAGTGGGTGACGCAAAGGTTCCAGTCGCGGCTCCGCTAACTTGGTGACCATTTGATGTGCAGTGTGTGGTCTAGCGTTATCCTGAAGGAGCAGTGGGCTAGAGCAATTCACCAGTCTCGGTTGTTTAATAGCGAGCTTTTCCGTCATTGTTTGCAATACAAGTCTGCAGTAATCGTCTGGCCTGATCTCAAGAAGCTGTAGTGGATAACACCAGCACTGGTCCACCAAACACTAACCAGAATCTTCTTTTTGGTCAGTTTTAAAAACGTAGCAAGCGACACGTGTTTGTATGTTTGTTGGTTTGCTTCAGTCAATTCGTGCGGTACCCACTTTTCGAGTTTTTTGACTTTTCCGATTTGGGGCTAATGGATGAATATCGTTTCGTCACTTACGCCGAAGGCTGCTGCTAATTCGGAAGTGGTTTCAGATGGATCCGCTTCCACTATCGCCTACAATTTTTCGTTATTCACTTGAGTATCAGCTCGTCCACGAGGATCATTGTGTAAATCTAAATCTCCAAAACGGAAACGTTGAAATCAAAAACCATATCACCGTTCGTTCGTTAGCGGTGCCTGGTCCGTACACGTCGTTATTTCTTGGAGTCGTTTCTGCAGCACTGGTGCCACGGTGGAACTCGTATTCCTATTCGTAAACACCGCGAATTTTTTATTTGTCCATAGTTGTTGTTATAGCAATATTGAAGCTCAAAAAATGATGTGAAAACAAATAAAATACGAATTTTAAAACAATATTTCTGGCTTTATTTCGAAATTGGAATTTGGAATTTCTAATCAAACGCAAGATATTCGATGTTAAAGTTGCCAATATTGAGTATCGGCAATTTCATGTAAGGACCTAATATACTCAGAACTCTAGTGAAACGTAATACGCATAGGCAGGGCACAGTCTTAAGAATTAGCAGAAAACCTTTTCGAAAAAGAGTAAACAAAAGAGCGAACAGCGAAATTATAGCGGTTTAAGTTTTTCATAGTTACAAATAGGAGTTACAATTGTTTTCGTTTTTGATAAACCATTTGGTAAATGATTTCTACTACCTTCTTATACTTATGTTATCCTGTTCATATGTATAAAGTTTATTTAAGTTATTTTGGACCTCTTAACTCGTCAACAATGCGGATCTATAAGACCAATAACCCTTCCTTTGGCACGGTAATAAATCACTTTCACCTTACAATTGGCACAGGTGAGCAGCGCATGACGCAGATAATGACGCGTTTTGGGTCAAACTAACATATGGTGGCTTAGCCGGCACGTAAGGGGGTTGTATTGTATACCTTTGGAATCCTTAGGAAACAACCTATTTTATTATGTATTAAATTATGCAATTCGAGTTAACTACGCGATTTATTAGCGACATGAATCCAGCTGACCTTAAATTTCCCCGATTTTTGCAAAAAAAGGTAATTATCTACCAAATAAACAATATTCTATCGAGAGATTGCCTTTCATTTATTTCATTATTCATCAATACGAATTTACAATGGATTTTAAGCACAAACAAACAAAAAGTCAACTCCAAAAAAATTTTGCAAAATAATGGCTTTTTTGGCAAAAGTCTTTTGCAGACCACCCGCCAACACGGGAAAATAAATTTTTGCAAAAAGTTAAATTGGCCAATTAGCCTCAAAAAAACGACTGAATTACAAAGAATGATTCATAATATTGTTATTCTTGAAATAATAATGTAAGAAAAGTAAATAATTAATACATAATTAAGGTAAATGAAAATACCGCTGCAAAATCACCCTAAAATCGGTAGGTACCTCGAACAAATGGTGTGTAGAACAAAACTCATTTATTTTTCCTAAAAAGTAAATATGTATTCATAAAGCTTATCAAATTTACTTTAGATTTATCATAAAATAAAGGATAAGGATTAAACTTTGATATTCTAAAAATGACCAACAAAATCATACATTTTTGTTGTCAAGTGCCGTCGCGCTAAATATTTTGATATTGTAAGTAATTATGGCTTATAAAAACAAATCTATTAAATTAATTACGTTGCTGACTCTATAAATAGATTTATCAAAGCTTTATTTGATATGAATTTATCGAATTAATATTGAAACTAACCAAAAATCTCGAGCAATGGCGGCCGCCAAAATATTTGTTTACATTTTATAAAATTTACCTTGAAATATCATTCCATTATGCAAACTAATGCTGCAAATCCATCTAAACACTCTCACTTTATCGATTTAAGCACTATTCTTATGTATTTTCACTTAAACATTCATCAAACAAAATTATTTAACAACACGCACCCACGCACGTAATGTCAGAATCATATGGTGAACTTTGCACGCACAGATTAAACAGACCTTACGCGCAGAGATCATAGAAACCCTTTCAATCTATTGCCAGTACTCTGAACTTTTTTTTGGTATGCGATACACGGTTGAGACTCCCGTCTGTCACCGTCCTATGATTTTTTGAACGCGACTCGACGTAAGCATGACGTCAGTGGTGTTCTGCAGGTTAGTGACACAAGCGAACCTTTTTGACAGTGCGAGAAGAACACCAGATGCCACCTCACGAGATAACAATAGAATTTCCATTGTGTCTCGTTTCCGTGGGGTCGTCCATTTCATGAAAATGAAAAAAAATATATATTATCAGCATATATCAGTTTGAATGCTTTTCTTGGATTCATCTAAAGAACGTTTATTTCAAATAGTACACTAGAAATAAATGATGAAATTATATGACTCTGTCCTGGCGAACTTCGTTCCGCCTCTTCATTTTTTTTGTCATTTTTCGATATTTTAGTAGTTATTCTGCTATTCGGGGCCGAGACAAATCTAACAAATCAAAGATCATCAAAATCGGTCCAGCCTTTATTGACTTATAAATCGTGTAACTGACCCGACTTTGTTTTATATATGTATATAGATTAGATAGATATACTTATCAACTTTTGATAGAAGGTTGGGTTTGATTCCTCTAAACAGTTGATTGCTTCGCCCAGCATGAAGGCACAGTGAAAAATAAAATAAAAAATATAGTATTGCAATTTTCTTTGAATATTATTATTCGTATGTAGATTTCCTACGAATAATATTGAACAACCTGTGCTTGTAAGTCAGCGGCGGCAGCGCTTAGGTGGTGATTACCAACGTTAAGAAATCCACGCCGCGGTTTTGAGTGGATGGGTGACCATTCCGACCATATTTAGTGACATTTCTCACAAGCATGTCCGTGCTTCGGAAGGTCGTGAAGCTTAGTCGGAGTCCTTAAGGCAGCTTGATTACATCTGACAGTAAAGTTTAGTCACTGGCCCTTACAACAGCCTTCCACCAATCCGCACTGGCCCGCGTGGTGGATTATGGCCCAACCACCTCATAGTTGAGGTGAGGCCTGTGCCCTGCAGTGGGACGTATAGGCGTACTTTAAGTCCATCAGCATAAGTGGTCAGTAAAAATATCCTGTTTTAACTGTAAGTTCTAAGCAAGTCGAACGACAAGAGTGAAGAATAATCTGGGAGAAATAATTGTCTACTTAAATCTCATTTTGATTTAATTAAGTATATACAATTGGACAACATCGCATACATTGCTCTGATTCTATGATAAGTAGCTTAAGCACTTGTGTTACAGAAATCAGAAACAACAACGAAACCACAACACCCAGACCCGAGACAATATAGAAAAGTTATTTTTCTACATTGACCGACCGGGAATCGAACCCGGAAGTAGTTTAATTCAACATTGTGTTGTTTTTATATTTTTAAAATATATTTACACCAAGGGAAATTATGTAGGTATTGTGCATTCCTTATTACCTTCATCCCCCTAGATAATTAACTAAATTTAATGTTACTAGGATAGGGACTCCCTATCCTAGTAATAATATATTTTTTTTCATGTCATTAGTCACACACCTTTGATATTCGTTTTCTTCTCGAATCTGAGATTTATGGAAACTTTAGGAAGTCCACCTACGCCATTCTTACTGTTTTACTGCTAGCATACCACTGTATAGATGATCTCAGAATCGGAGGAATTTTATATATAAAAAATATATATATTTGTTTTATTTCTAAATACGCACTTCCATTGTGCAACGTATGCACATGGGTAAAGTCCATATACACTTTTGGTTCTTACAAAGACAAACACCGGCGACTCGTTCAAGTCGGACTTAGCTTCGGCATTGCGCACACAAGTTATTGGAAATTAGTGTCACTGCTACATTACGTCGTTAGTAGCATTCATCCAATGGGCATCAGTGTAACTGTATTGTCTTAAATTGCGTCAATATGTGCACGTCCATGAAAGCAGACTTTATCGATGAAATAGAAAAAAACAACATAATATTTTTATTAAAAACATTGTAACTTATTTCACAACTGTGTGGATTATATCGATAACTCTCTGATATCAAGCCAGACACGCAAAATTATAATAATGAAGTTATTAATTTCGCAAGTGCAAGAAATCTATCAGTTATTTTTACGCAAACCCTTATTATACGTAGCGATAACTATAAAACTTTATAAAGTATAAAATACTATCTTCTTCTTTATAAAATACTATAAAATTACCAAATGCCAGTGTTAGTTTGTGTCCTTCGCACGTAGCGATACAGCGCGATAATACCCACATTTTCCGGCTCATGTTGCCTAGTTACCAGCATCGCATCCATACACAATTAACTACAGCATTGCACGTGGAAATTACTGACAACAATACGTTTATTACGCCACCGCGTTTGGACGTGTGGTGTCACGACCCGTCTATATAATGGGAGACGTCGTTTCTAACGCAACCGGGTGATCTCTAATTGAACCCGGCAGCGCGCGAAGGTCTTGCGCGGATCACGAACCTTCACAAATACAATCTTATTGACCAAAAGAGCACCGCTTGTTGCGGAATGACAGGCGATTTTAATAGAGGCGGGCATTAGCTCTCCAACCAGAAAGGTTTTGAAGTTTTAATTATATAGGTGAGCTCCTTATATGCTCATCACGATTCAAGAGTCAGGTATTAATTTCAAAGATTCTAAGGAAGATATTTAAATGACAAAACTGAAGTAAACCTGATCATTTATCAAAAGGCTGCAGGCACACAACCAAATCCCTTCATCTCCATTCTCTAACTCTATCTATAAGTCTCAATAATACTTTCAATGGAATGTTTTAAAATAATATTTAAAAAAAAAGTGATTAACCGTTCTTCTCAGACATTATCATACGAATTGTATTGTACGAGACCGTAGTGTGATTGAGATATTAAATACTTCAGCAAGATATTCATCCGGTATACTGTAATAACCTCCGGTATATTGTAATAATCTCCGTACCTTATTTAAACGCCGATGAATATATTTGATTTCATTTCAAATAAGATCAAAAATATAATATATAGAAACATACACGGAATATTTCAAATCAACGATTTGAAACCTGCTTAGATGGGCAGATAAAATGGACATTTGAAAGACTGCACTATTTTAGTCATCTTCTTCACGATATACGAGCAAATAGTACGGGAAGCGGTTGTACGATTTCATTTATTACTGGTGTGGTGGTACGTATGTAAGGCGCCTGGTTTTGCGACGGTCGTCGGGCTCGATCAACGAAGCAATCGGGGCCACTTGTGCTAATGAAACACTTCAATTGAATTGGGGACATTAATTCTGCGCCCGTATCGCTACACTGTTTACATGGGTACGAAATATAAGCGCTTCTATAATGTCAACCAACACGCACACAATAGAAAAAATCTGGACAAGAAGTCTGCAGAAGTTCATATACAACTAAACATTTTACACTGTCGTCTAGTTCAATGTCCCTAGCTAGTTTGTCTTTTCGCTATTAATCAGCTCTAGGAAAGATGATCTCAAAGACTCAATGTAGATTAAGCTCTTAACTTCAGAGCCAACTCCAAGAAACAGGTCTGAGTCCATGTGGTATGATCGACACAAGATGAGAAGAATCAGAAATCAAATGACCTTAAAATTTCGAAAACATAGGCAGAAAAATTAAATGAAGGTTTGCTTATAGCTGACAAAGGACAAAATCATCTTGCGAGGTGTTAACTAAGCATAAATTTACCGATTACTTAATGCATAATTAATATTTCAATGGCAACTGAAGTGAATGACTGGTATAATAATAGAAATGACATTGTAAATTGAAAAACCATGCCGTCAAAATGTTTGATGGACGATAATTATATTCCACTCGAATCAATTGCTACTCAATTGTCTTAACCTTGTTTTTTGAATATGAATATTTTTCAGCTGACTACCAATAATAAAAAACGTTCGCTTTACGCATTTTACTTTTACATTACGATAATGTTTATGATTTAATTAACAATGCAATAAAGCCTGTATCCTATACAGTCATTAGCATGGCTAACTGATTGATTACCAGTATACAAGTTTGCCTTGCAAGAATCCAATACTTCATTAAACAACCCAGTTTTCCATGATAATCATGTTGAATACTAACCGCGAATATTTATACAAGTTGAATATTATGAATTTAATAACTGATGGTATCGGTCATTATGACGATATCATTTAATTGTTGATTATGAATTGTAAAACAGCTTTGTCAGCGATGGTAATATTTGCTTTCATTTTGAAAAGCAAACTAGAGATTTTATTAATGTTCTAAATGAACATCGTTATCATACTGTGACTAATTTCGCTTTTATAAATAACCTTCAACCTGTCGCATAGCAAAAGATTGAATAATATAAGTGTTCTTCTAAAATAAATACCGCCATTGCATAAATTTCAGATAGTAATAGGTGCATATTGTATTCTGTTTGCGAAGCAGTAAGCATTTTGAATACTAACATTTGTATATAAGCTACTCGTCTTATACTCGTTTAAGCCTGCCAGCGTAATGTAATTAAGATTACGTTGCTTCATGGAGATCGTTTGAAAAAGTAAGAACATCAAAATTTATTCTAATTGACGCATCTTGATTTAATCTTAAAAATCCGCTTAGACCGTCCACTGCGACCTTGGCTTGGAGCTACAAAGAGTTCGCCGAGCAACCAAATGTTAATTAATTATTTATAACATAACTCGTTTGGTGAGTCGTGGCTAGCGTGTTGATTCTCTTCTCGATCCACGACCAATAAGTAATATTGATTTGTTTCGACGTATTTTTCTTATCTTTAAGTTTTAGTGAAACGATGAATGATTCACAGTATAATAATGCATGATACGCGGAAACCTCGAATTCATTGTTTTGTAAATTATAGTAGAAAACAATGTTGGGGCTTAGGGGTAAACTATGTCATTATTAGGCATCAATTCTTTTAGCGCGTTGCGTGCTGTCTTGAGATATAAAAAGTACAATTAGTAAATAATATATGTTATGATGACATTACTGCGGATTCACGGTATGGTTGGTGCATCGTGACACACGCGAGACGCTACTGCAAATGCATAGAACATGCACTCTATCACGCGACCTACTGCAGTGATACTATCACGAGCTCAGTTGATAAAAATATATTAGAGGTCTAACACAGTTCATAAAAGATCTATTAAGATGTGTTAACATTTACACGGTATAGGAAGACTTAAAAGCGACATCATACAATAAGTCAAAAGATGTACTTTTTTCTCCTTAATGGGAATGGGAAAACTTTGAAACAGTAAAACATTGATTGAATACCGCGCCACCTTCTCGTTTAGTTGAAAGTTATAAAACAAGATGTTTAATTACTATGTGCAGACGCTTGATTTTTAACTAATCATTACCGGCTATTCGTATTCATGTAATTAAGCACTTGTGAAATGGCGCCGTTTACGCAACGCAACGCGATCAGGCGGATAAGGGCTTGCCGATCGTCGACCTTCGAATTTCCTAACACTTTCGAGTCAATGTATCATTTAGGATCATTGTAATATTTGTAATTGCCACCGTTGCGGGATGATTTATTTGCCTTTATGATTACTTCAAGAAGAAACAGTACCTTTTCTTTTGTGCATTTTTTCGCTGCTGGTCAATTCGCTCACTGAGAAACTGGATTTAAACATTTTGAGCTTCCAAGAAAATAGGTAGGGTTTATTTTATAGTTACATTATTACTTATACAGGGTTACATTTCAAGGTAGTGCCAAATTTTTAAATTAAGGTCTATCTATAGAACATTATAAAAATACTAATTTATCGTAATTAATTTCAGTCGTCGTATTTCTGAAGTAAAATATACTTTAAAATTTCCGAAAAAAAAAAAAACGCGAGCTGCGCCGTCATTCATCAGAGATCACAGGCTCAGAGAGCAGCCGCCGCTCCAACAAGAACCTTATGCAGTGCACAACCGGAGATCCATTGTTGATTCTGTTATCGAAAGAAATGCTTACTTTGCGCACCCAGAGAACCTACTTGTCGGTGTGTTGTTTGATGATAGAGACCACATTCGAGAGCTGGCATTACGAAGAATTAAGCTGAAAGCGCCACTAAACGTAGGATATTTAAACCACTAAAAATTAATTTCTCTTGTAGAGATTACACCGAAATTATTGTGTGGCACGAGTGTCAGGTTACAGCACCGCCAGTTCTTCGACATATTTTAAATGAGGATCTTCAAGTCATGACAAATGATAAGAGTTTGGAAATTGACGACTTTCCATGTCACACACAATCTGTGGAAAGATGTGTTAAGCTGGTAACAGAGTTTTTTTTTTGGACCCAAAAATATGTTTTAATTTTAAATTTACGACGTTCATTAAAAGCAGTTTTTTATTTCGTTTTATTGTGTTTTGTTTTATACATTTTAATTAAAAAATACCTATATATTTTTTTATTATTATTGTAGCCTTTTACAGTTTGTCTGTAAAAATTAAAAATTTACAAAACTTCAAAGTTCGGTAGAGCACTCAAGACATCACAAAATTTTGTATTTTTTTCATTTTTCGTAATCTGTATTAAATTATGCAAATTTTGATACCTCAAGCGATAGTATACCGAAAAAAAAATGCTTATACATGGACGGGACGGGACGTGTATTTCTAACTAATGTTGATTTAAAACGAGAATCAAGAGTATATAAACCAGCAGAATATAATATAATAGTATTCAATATTTTTAATGTGATTGATGACGTTAAAGTAATTTTAGAAATCGATATTAAGGAAACTGCTGGCTTAAATTAAACTGGACAAAAGTTAAGTTAAGACGAAGAAGACATTAAAGCAAAGTTTAAAACAAATTTTCAATATAACATTCTTGTATATTAGATATACAATACAAGAGGTGCTTATAGCTCAGTGGCGGCAGTGCTTTGGTAGTGATTGCCAAAGTTAAGCTACCTACGCCGCGGTTGTGATTGGATGCGTGACCATTCCACCAACCATATTTAGTGACATTTATCACAAGCATTTCCGTGCTTCTGACGGCACGTTAAAAGTTGGTCTCGGCTAACATCGCTTGATACTAGTCGTGAAACCTGGTCAGAGGCCTTAGGGCGGCTTAATAACATCTGACAGTAAGGATATACTCGTGGAATTAAGAACCTCCTCCTTATGGATTTTTCTATGTGGGTCAGTTCTCGGAAACAGCAGCAGCATTATCTATTCCATGACAGAAATCAAATAAATTTTGGACGGACAAGGAACACCGAGATATGCTATAGCGATTGTAGGCGCGGTCTGTCAGTGGATCCCGGAAGTGATCTGTGAAGGTCGCTCTGCGACACGGCGGCCTTGCCGGCGGCTGCGCTACTTTCTCTGTGCAGTCGAAAAGCCCACGTGCGTTGTGCGTTACGTACCTACTGCGAAACAATGCCCGTTGCTCGGTTGCTTTAGAAAAAGGTTCCCAACATTTTGGGACTGAGCCACCTACTTTTTATAAGAGTATTTTGATTAGATTAGAAATTTCAAAGAATTTGCTGACTTTTGGAAAATTTTGTTTGCAGTCTTCAAGTCAGATTTAGCCCACAATGTTGTTTCGAAGCAGTGGTAGGGTAAAAATAATTAGGACACGTAAAAACGCTTAATTTAAGCCTATTTGTAGAAATAAATTGTTTTTTTTTGTTTAATTGATTATACTCCTAAATTTTATCTTAGTTTCAGCCGCTCTGTCTTTTCTGCACCCACCAGCAGTAGGCAGAACAGCCATGTTTGGCGCCTGTGTGCTCAACTTAGAGGTTTGGTTACGCCGACGCACTCGACGGAACAGCTGACATAATCATCTGAAATTACTCAGTTTCTATACGCGAGCCACGCAAGGACAATTCAGATTATATAGCTGCGTCTTCGAATGGCATTGTTAATAACAAACAAAGCCTTGGTCTCGGATTGTGACCACGGGACATTCTCTTTCCATAGTAGTTATGACCCCACTCAGTAACTTTGTAATGATAATACCATTAGGCAGATAACCATATCCATGCGAATGGCTGTAATCTCACAATTTAGGTTTACAAAATCTTAAAAACATTTATGATTCATACTAATGAACGTAGGAATTAACATTTGTGAATAAAAAGAATTACCGAATGAATTAAAACATTTTTAATTGTAGTGGTTTTGACGTATGCAATAATTATAAAGTTAACTAATTACCAATACGAATTTAGCTACCACACCATGACGCATTCTAATGTGTTAATAAGTCAATACTTTAGAATAACAACTTAATACATACCTACTTACTAAGTCATATTAAATACATTGTGTACATCACAAAATCTGTTTAGGCATGTTATGGGTCTCAGACGTTCGCCTGTATACTTGTTGTAGCGAATAGAACATAAAGCAGCAATTTGAATGCATGCATAGCAATGTCGTGTTGGCATTTAGCAATTTGAATTTTAATAACAGTAATCGCGGCCACCGAAATGTAGACCTATTACCTAACTAACTAACCACTTTGAGCTGTTAAAGTTGGTCACTTCAAGGTGTGAATAGTGGGGGTAAACTTTGATCTTGTACGTAAATATTTGTACAACTGCCGAAATCGATTTTGACGTACAAACGCTAACACGTTTAATGGAGGAAATTGAAGGTTGCAATGGTGGCGGGTTGCAAGCGTTGTTTCAGCAAGTACGGTAGGTAGCGAGGCGGCAACCGTTCGTGGTTGGGCAACGTTTTCACAACTCCGCTGAAATAGTGGATTAGCAACATTTGCTACGCGGCCGATACGCCTACACCAGCACCGTTTCGGATTATTGCTATGACGGTCTCCATTTTTGCATTTGTTTTCAATCGCTACTGGAATGCACGCATTGTATTATATCTTCAGATTAGAGTTGTAAAGTGTCCGTCACGTTATAAATGTCTGACCAATATGACCGAGCAAATTGGTCATTTTCTCAATGTGACCGGACATTTTGGACATTTATTGTCACTAACGTCACATTCAATTATATTGAAAAACTATGAAAAAAACATTTGGTCACAAATAAGTGCATTATTTTAAAAGAGACAAGCTTTAGTAGTGATGATCTAAGAAATGAAATTTCTAAAATCTTTCTGCACGAACAAGCTACTAAATGTCGTATCGTTACCCGCAAGTTTGTTTTTAGTTCGATCCAGTCCAATTACATGTTTAATTGTATGTTTTTATTGTCAAATACTTAGCATTTAAGACGTACTTTAGAGGAATTCTTCTTTTTTTAAATTTATACCGTAGAAAAATATGTGACCATCGTGACAATAAATGTCCAATGTGACCAAGCATTTATCATAAATGACGAACGCTTATAGCATATGACCGTCAATTTACAACTCTACTTAAGATATAAATTACCAATGACGATGTTTTCGAAGCATGTCACCGGTAATTTATCAGGGATATTAACATTTAATTTCGGCTACCGGACGAGACACCTGATCCTCGAAAAGTAAAAGTTTCTTACTTATCGCATCAAGCTCGAAAGTGGCGTAAATCTTACCTGCAACAAACAGAGAAGACACATCAATAAAACTGTCAGCAACAGTAATAAGAACTAGGACATAACTACAATAATATACTTTTATATGAGCATAGTAAATTATAATTATACATAGAGATAGTCTGGAAATATCGCTTCTAGAGATGAAACCGACTTAATTGTACTATTCCAAATATATTTTTTCTCTGTACTGTTTGTTTTGAGTGGTGTGTATAAAATAAAGAGTATATATCTATTACTTATAACTATCTATCGAGGAAGAAGTCTGACTTGCGGATGTGAAACTAAAAAAGCAGGCTATTTTAAGTGAACTATGTGGCTAATCGTTGGTATGTATGTTACTCGGCCGTGACATCTTAAATGTGATGTAATCCCGATTGCGAGGCGTTAGTTAATTTTTATTCATTTTACTAAAGACGTGATTCAAATATTGTTCTTTAAATCTTCATGTCATTAACTGGTAAGGCTTTTTCTTTGTTACATTAATCGGTAGTTTGCGGAAATTGCCACGAAGTATTCCTTTAGATTGTATCCAGTTTACCCAGTCAGCTGTGATAAAGGCCAGATTTCATCAGCAGAAGATTTCGTCGAGTCAGATCGGTGAGTCGGTAGGTGTGAAGTGTGAACGAGTAGTCGACCTTCGAGAGGCATGGCAGCGAATGGGCTCATCAGCGACACACGCCGAGATACAACAAGCATCGTTAATGGTCCTATTTTTGTGCTAAGTTATAATAGTGATGTTGACGTTTTAACAGTATTTTTTTTTGCTAGAAAATAACTTTTTTCTTGTAAATGATGCTAATATTGCTAAATGACACTACATATTTATTAATATTTTATTACAAAAGTAATATTATTCGTATTATGTAAAAAAAGGAATATTTTACCTATTTTGTCTATAGATATCACATTAATGGATCAATAATTTATTATTCCATTAGTATTTAAGTTACGAAATTATTCTGTGTTCTTACATACTAAGCTATAAGCCCAACAATAGTCACTGCGAGTACAATTTATTATTCAAATGTGGTATTAACTGAAGCTAATTATTGTCAATTCGTGTGCATAATTGAAATGATAAAACAGATCTAAGCAACGTCGTTGCAGGTTTCGAGTTGAAGAGAACAGCCAACGGAAACGGTCCAACGTGCGGGACACATTGTGCGAATATGAGTGGCTGGACCCCGTCTCCGGGCTAATTACTTGTTATTATGTCTCCAACGCAACAGATGTGCAACATCCGCTCATAACTTGCTTCTTTTTTAACGTCTCGGTCGCTACTTGCCACAGCCCCTTTCAAAACTATAGTCAAATGCCATTCAATTCACATAACACAAATATCATTTAACGAAATCTTCGCCATATTGCATGACGCCTACACACTTTGAAGAAAACAAAAACAAATCATATTCACTGAAGGCTGTGGGTGTTAAATCATACAGTATGCTTGGTAGACGTTTCGAACCGTGAATAAATCAAATTATTTATGGCGATTTCGTCAAAGTACAAACATTTATGCATAATAATGACATTCATCGTAAACAATAGAACGAGGAAAACTGATTGCAGTTACCAAAAACGACAACGTTCAAAACCGATATAATCGAAGCGAGAAACTCGAAGCTATGCAAATGTGATGTTTGAAAATAAACTAGCTCCTACAAAGGCAGCGCGCGGCTTTTGTATCTAAAGGTAGTCCGCAGATTATCCGATAGGTCGGATGGGTTAGTAGCGAGAGTCTATAACAAAAATAGAGAACAAGCGATTACGTCTAGTTTCACTTTCGATGGAGGCGCGCTTGCGCTTGTTCGCGCGGTGCATGAATGCATCGAGCAGCGACTCGGCGTGGCCTCGTAGACTCCTAGTGCAGTTGCATTATTATTACATTGTGCAAAGATGCAAACGCTGCCACCTCACTAGAATACGTTTGCCATGATACTACAGTACAGCCAGTTAATTTTTGCTGTTAGGTAATCGCTACTAACTAAAATGTAATCCGGTTATATTATGATTATGGGTTAGTTTACCCAATTATTCGATTGGTATTTCTAACAGCATAGATAATGCATTTATCATAGTTAACATATAATGCTGTAGGTTCATTTTCATTTTAATCATAAAACAATGTCTTACGTTTTCTTGGTATTTCACTTAAATTTAGTTTGAATATTTAATTGTTTAATGGATTACCAACGTAAGATATAGTATACATGTCAAAATTAACAATGAAATGGCTAAAAGTTCCTACGCTATTTATTTATTATGCTATTTCTCGAGATTATCTTTTGTTTAAGAAAAAATATAAACACCATTACGAATCTCAATTAAGATTATGATCAGTGTTAACATAGAACAGTCATAACCGTGTGAATTTATGACATATGCATACCGGCGCTCATTGCAGCAATTCAGAGAAAGACTCCGAGAAGCGGATGTGGTAGTTAAACGATTATTTTTAGCCGGCCGTCGCCAAGACACTAGTAATATTGTAAATAAAGTGACGCAGTGACGAAATATAATACAAGTTGAATAAACTACCGTTAACGAACTCTCGAGGAAACTGTATCACCCGCCAGGTCAGCTCCTGATAGCTTTTGAACTGGCTGTGGTCTAGTTTTGGATAAGTTATCGCGGGACTTGCGTCACACATTGTTTATTTTTCGCCCTGAGGCATATTTAATTAGACGGTAAAAAATATGCGCAAGCTAAGTTGTAGTTAGGTAAGGTTTGATTGTGAAAACTGATAATTAGAAGGAAAGGTAGCATGGTTCGTTATCGCGGTCGTTTTCCATGGGTATCGGACGCTGGGCACCGAAGCATGGCTGAAGTCATGCCATAGACCACCCCACTTGTCACGGTGATGGCTCCTCGCCCATTGGTAGGTAGGTAAGGTACAGGGGTTCAGCGGTGGCGTAACGTATTACAAAACGTTTCCATTGTGAATGTTTGCAAATCGCAAACATTCACATTGGAAACGTTTGTGGACTTCCACGACCGTAAGAACGAACGTAACAACAAAGACGTATCAAAAATTTTTAAAAAAAAAAGTTAAATTTCCGGCAAAAGGTATTTATTATTACATGTACATACATCACTCAAAACTATAATTTAACGCCATCATTTATTGGGTTATTATAATTCCTGTGTCAAGTAAGAATGTTCCTTCTTAATTGCAAAACAATAGATTTTTAAACATGTATCATTTGATACAACACTTGAGGTTAGTGTTGTATCAAATGATACATGTTTAAAAAATCTATTGTTTATACAACAATAATATATCAATGGTAAAATATCAATGGTATTTTTAAAAATAAATATGTTATAAATATATTTTATTTATTTTTATATAAGTAACCTTAAATATTACGACCATTCCGTTTTAATTTCTATATACTCTCTACCATTAATTTTTTTCTATATTTGTATGATTTTAATGATTTGACCCGTAGTTTTTGAACTGTATTTTTAAAGTATTTTTGCTACATTTAAGTTTAGTTTGATAGCTGTAAGGTCTGTCGTTGGTCCTTTTTCATTCACAAAAAAATAAATTGACTATCAATCCAATTTAGTTACTTTGATTGAATGACCTTTTTTAATACTAAGAATGACCTAAATAGATATTAATTTAGACAAGAAGATACTCCTACCTGTAAAATAAAGTCACAAAAAGTACGAATTTAAAGAGACTACCTATATGGAAATGTAAAGTAATAAATTTTATTTAAAAAAATAAAACCGACTTCAAAACACTAAAATGCTAAAAATAATCCTAACACTTAAGTACCTAATCAGTTACTTTTGGAGTCGGTGCCAGCCGATGAGAGATTCAATGTTTTTGTTTGCACCGACTCCAAAAGTAACTGATTAGGTACTTAAGTGTTAGGATTATTTTTAGCATTTTAGTGTTTTGAAGTCGGTTTTATTTTTTTAAATAAAATTTACTTATTTCATCAATTTTTAGTGATAAATCCTAATCTAACTGCTGAACACCGATTTCATCCCCTATTTTCCTACCCTTAGGGGTGATTTTTATTTTGTAAACTTTTAGCATATTATCTTTGAAGTATAAGCTATTCAATAAAACAAAAATCATCAAAATCGGCTCATATTTGTCGAAGATAGGTAACAAGAACCACAACCAAAATACTATCTGGGTATATATTTGTTGATTTTCTCAAAAAGTTCTAAATCAATTTCGATAAAATTTATATGGGACCACCTCTGAAGTATGATCTACCAAACAAAAAAAGAATCATTAAAATCGATTCATAATTGGCGGAGTAATCGCGTAACAAATATACAAAAAAAAAAAAAAAAAAACATACAGTCGAATTGAGAACCTCCTCGTTTTTTGAAGTCGGTTGATTATAAAATAACGGCTATCGGGTTTCTTTTTATTACGATGCACTGCAATATTTCACGTAGTGGTGCATTTCACGGACCCTTGGGCACGCAGGTACGTTCCGCTGGTGCACAGCGATGCACCGCCGCTGCCGTCTGCACCGATTCGATACCGCACCAGGGTTGCCAACTTAAAGATACCTAACCTAACCAACCTTTTATTTCAGATTTTACAATTTACTAGCTGTTGCCTGTGACTTCGTATTTGCATAACCATAGTCTAAACTAAAGACCACGTTAGCTTAAATTTCGAACAGCTAGTACTACATATTTTTTTCACAATTAAAAAAAATTGCCAACTGAACAGACATCTAACGGTAAGAAGCATCTATAGTGACAATTATCTTGCATCCTTCGGGAACCGTAAATTTGTCCGGGATAAAAAGTATCCTATCTGCTATTCTAGGCTATCTATTTCTGTGCCAAATTTCATCTAGATCCTATTTCTGTGCCAAATTTCATATAGATTCCATTTAGCCGTTCTGGCGTGATGAGTAACAGACATCCATCTATCCGTACTTTCGCATTTATAATATTAGTAAGATGAAGACGCAAAACCGCTTTGAGTGGCGAATAGTAAAAAAGAATCAAGAGGGCTGACCCTAAATAGAGAACGTTGTTTGACTGACTTCTATCTATATATAAATATGATCATCGCATCACGCGTGAACGGATGGAACAATAATTTCGCTAGTCATTTTTTGTTGTGTTAATTATTGTCAGGAGAAGATCCTTACAGAAAAAAAAAATAAGAAAGTTGCGCAGAAAATCCTATATTATGAATAAACTAAAGACTGCGAACGAAGTCGCGGGTAACAGCTATAGTTTATAAAGAAAACAAGCGGAATGTCATGATTTTCTACGATTCCTATTGGCTAATGGAGATTGCTATTGCTGTAGGACTAAAAAAAATTATTTAATGAAGTAGGTAATTCAAACTCCATAACTTTGTGGTGGTACTCTTGGTGGCATCCTTTCGGGGTTTGGACAATAATTTGGGGAATTTTAATGAGGGCTTCATTATTTTATTTAGGAGTTGGTTGGTATCCCTGTTACAGCATACTGAACTGCATTGTTACACATAATAATGCAGTTAGGGCAACTGCCACCTGTTCACGACCTGTTATGAAAAAGTCACCAACTAGTCAAGTTATCGGTCCGTGAAATCAAAACAAAAAAGTTTCACAACCAAGAACGTAATCGCAAACTTAAATGATAAGGAATATTGAAAGTTAAATAATATCCTAATTATATTTTTACTTTCTCTAACAAAAACACGTTGATAAAAACAAGCCAGTAACCTAATTAAATTGCTCTAAGACCGATCCGATAAAATAACAATATTAACATGAATTTTCTTATTATCAACCGGAGCTTCATTAATCTAATGAATACAGAACTGCCATGATTTTGATAATCTTGTCTATTCTGTCTACTTGGTTAGTAACAACATTATGCTAGGTTTTGTGGTGGTTTTTATACAAGGCGGCCGAATCACGATTAAGTCATGCGTATTGTGTTGTAAGTTTATCCATAAGCTATGTGCACACGAGTACACGACTGATCTTCACAATATTCATGACTTAGCATTGTGTTGATGACCTTGTACCTATCAACACCAGGATAGTTTTCTAATAACTATATTTCTCGAGCATATTAAATTATTCTTACTATTTAAAATTTCATTTAACATAGGTAGTAATTTAAAAAAAAAAAATTACTTACATAAGTAAATTAATATTTTAATTGCTATCGTAATCGGAAATTTGCATTCTGAAATGACTTTAAAACTGCTGTTGGTACATTTACAATTCACATAACATCCACATTACGACTTACATTAGCAGACACCAAAAAGACACCGCACTGTCAATTAAAAACCGCGACGCACTCGAATAAGCAAGAGCAGCAGTTAACCGAAGAATTATTTAAGTCGACAGGCATTAATTAAAATTTATAGTGCGTGTGCCCCCAGCTTAGGGAGGCGACGTCTCGGCCGCTCGAGCAGGAAGTGGCTTGAGCTGAGACCTTGCGAAGTTCAACGCCATTGCCGATGACGATGCCCACGCGCACTGTTCCTACCTCCACGACATTTTATAACGCTTCCTGCTTCAGGAGAAAACTGACCTTTCAACTTTGCCCTTAGCATATTATTTGCGACATCAGATTATGTTACCTGCGTTTAGCTGGGTTTGAAAACATTCATAATCGCCTTTTATAGTATGGCATGGCAAGATTGGCAAGTTTCTTCGTTAATCGCAACGCAGCAAGACTATTTCATCACTGTCTTTTTGGACAAGCCAACCAATTTGTAATCAGAATATGGTAAAGGACTACGACAGACGACAGTCGACAGCGACTTCTGCGGCAAGTCTAATGTTATCACTTTTGCCAGCAACCTTTTTGTTTCATTCGAAGCTCTAGAGAGTCTACACAAACTAGGTAATATTCCTAGAATGATTCAACTTCGTTGTAAGAACACACTGCTACTAACGGTATAATATCGGTCATCATCATCACGAAATGATGACACATTATGATGATAACAGCTAGTAATGAAGGATAAAATGTTTTACCAGCTCAAATCAAGATTTTAGGTGATCGATCTTATTCACGCGCCAAAGCGTGCCGTGTCCGAAATTGGGCACGATGGATGTGCAGTATGACACGAGTTATGTAAACGACCGAACGACACTGACCTACCGGCCCGGTCGCGCCACTTTCCTTTCATTATTGACACACAATCTATAGCAGGCGACTATCGCCGAGCTTAGCTACGTGATGGACAGAGCTAGGAAACAAGTTGCAAAATGGATATGTTTTTTTTATAATTAACATCTATCGAAACTAGTCTTAAGACTTCTAAAATCTATCAATTTGTATATTTCATGTCATTCCTAAAGTGGTCGTCTACTATAATGTCACGGTCATGGGCGAGGTGACATAAGGAGGGACATAAACAATATTTTGCATGATATGTGGATGGTCCCAACCTGGAAAGAATTGACATACCTACCTAAATAATAAGCATTACCGAGTAAATTTCCTATTTTTTTAGCCATATCATTCTCGTGTAGTCCACTAACAAGAAATAAACTGATAAAAAGCATTACTTAGACCATCACTAATACAGCAAGCACCAAGCTGGAATGGCACATCTATTTTCAACATAGTTTTATACATCGACGAAACAGTCTTGGTTGCTGGTCAGTGGGTGGTAATGCTGCAACTATTGCAAAATATTACACGGCAATTATGAACTCTACGTGACGTAGATCTTAATGAGGGACCCGGTCACTTTGATATTACTCACGAACAAGATAGCGAGAGAGGTAAAGGATAAATAATGTTGTTATTATTATTTAACATACTTAATTAATACACATCGCGTCATCCCAATTAAACGTCTATGAATTTAATTGTCTATTTCAAATTTTTTCCTGTTTTTTCTGAAAAGCAGTCACCTAGTAATTGTTAATCAAATATTTAATTATTGTATACCCTTCGGATGACTAAGCAAGTACAAGTGATAAAGTCGAAGTCGGATCCATTATTAAGTAGCAAGGTACGTTAGTTTTAATACAATGTATCAGGTGACACATCCAAAACGCACCGATTATACGACTACAGTCTGATAGCGCTCGAATTGCGCAGTTCGTTTTAAAATTTAAAATAGACCCGGCAACGTACCACCCGGCCTTGTTATTTTAATTAAATAAGAATGCAAATCAGCAGGAACATTGTAATTAATTCCAGTGCCCTATTTAACTACTTACATAATTCCAATTGTTCCCTAAAGTGTTTATAATTTTAAAAAAATAGAAACACTTTTGAGACTTCCGCTTCTGTAAACTATTTCTTGAGCTTAGATGAAAAATAGAACTTTCATGTAGGTTACTACCACAATAAAATAGGATTACTCAACATGGCATTGCGGTAAGTGAAAACTTAAGCTAGCTAGGTCACAAGATTTGGCAATTTATAAAAGTAGCATATTTTCAAAGTACTTTTAATAGATGAATGAAACAGGATTACAAATAATAACAATGATTTAGGTATTTTTACTGCCTAACTCAAAAATCATTGAAAAAAATAAACAAAAAGGTGTGCAAAGATCTCATTCTCATTAGTGTGTATGTTACCATAAAAGTGAAAGAGTTCGAAAGTTCGCTTCCTGCACCGAGTGCATAAGATATCGCGGCACGCGCGGATTATAATCGCGCGTAATACCTAACTCCGCGTTTGTGCAACGCGCTTATGCAAACTGCAATCGTGCGAATCATGCGCAACGTGTGACGCGCCTGCGGCTTGTATGTTAAAACACTCCTTGCCAGCGTTTGTTTCCAACAGCCAACACTTCAAAATACTTCTTGTTAAAATCATTTTATCGACTAATGGCTAATCGTTATCGCGTACGAAGACAGCTTCTTGATTTAAGAAATAACATACTGCGAAATAACGAAATATTAAACATCCAAATAAGATACTCTTTATTGTAGTCACAATTAAGGCTAGTTCAATTGTTTTTTGCCGGCGATGACCTGCGTGATTACGTTTGACTTTTCCTGTTTAATTTGTCACTGAATTAATCTCGGTTGCATAAATTGCAGTAGCACGAGTTTCCACGTTGCACAACACGTTGTGGTGCATCTGTCTCCAGTGCACGTGGTTTATTTATACGGTTATTAAACATCGATAAGGAGGTTGTGAAATGGCGCCAGCGGTGTTGCGGCGCCGGCCGCGACATCGGTTCTCCGGTCGGCCGTATCATTACGAAACAAGAAAAGAAAGTTAAGACTGTTTCGACTGAGAGAATGTCGCTCCATCGCCTTGCCTGCAGTGCTGTGCTGTACTAAATCCCGCATTTTGACCGCTTCGTGATGTAATCGCGGCCTTACATTGACTTGCACTTTTTGTTTGTTTACACAGATCGCAGATCGGGTTCGAGATTTTCTTCTTTCAGATTCCGAACAGTATTTTATTACAAATTTTATGATTTTGGATTGTGTATATTATCATTGCTACCAAAATAGCAAGTACCTATTGGACTGGAACTGGTTCCGGAAGATCAGTTTTGGGTTATAGTCATATATGATTTGTAGCAGAGCATCATAAAATGAGTAATCTCCAATAATGTGCAAAGCTGAATCTACATTTTAACTTAACTACTTGCATTGTAGCTCTACATGTTAACATACTTGCATTAAATTGAAATAATAAGTTAAGCACTACATAAAACATATTTATTTCGTCCTTTACAAAATGGTTTAATAACATCAGCAATAACAATTTGCCTGTGCAATTACAAAACCTTAATTACAAAATATAACATCAAAATAAACCAGTAGATGAGACAGTGACCCTCTTTGGTGAACTCTACCAGAATATTAAATGTTGTTTTGGTATTGCGTAAGTTGTGTGTTCTTTACGAGCAATTATGTAAAGCGGTGGATCGGGCAGAAGTAGGCGAGCCGCGAGGCGAGAGGCGGCCGTTGCCGTGGTAATGGTAAAAGTGTTACGCGGTGTGCTCGATTCTGCGCGCGCGCAGTGACGCAAGACCTCGGCGAATGTGTGCCAAAACTGCAGTCGAGCCTTCGATATTGATGTCGAGATAAACACGCACCACGCTAATAGCCACATTAAGCGAGATTCATGCTTAGATGCAGCCTAATAGACCCTAAACGACTATGAACGATAATTTTACTTTGCAATGGTTCCATAAAATGAGAACAAAAAGGCAGAAGCAATTGGGACCAAGGTCAATATGTTATTAAAATGTAAGACGTACCTTACGTGTATGATGATTATGATGACAATCACAGATATTTAAAGAGAGTCCATCATAGACTTATTAAAACAAAGAATCAAAATGGAATCTTCGCAGTATATCGAGACCATACTTCATAGTACTAGTCGGCATAAAATATACTGCCTATTAGGAGTTACACCATATTTGTGAGATATCTACCCCACGGAATCGTCTCGGCATTCATACAAAGCAATAGTCAATTGCTATATTCTTTTGCAAAAGGACTATGCTCGGTGCTTCTTTTAATGTGCAGTGCAGAAGAAGATAACCTGTTATAAAGTACTAATAGATAGCTAATTAAAACCACAGTAGTCAGATGGTATTTTTAATCGCTTTGTACTTAAATCTGTTTCACAGCAACGTCTGGATGATATGTTAAATAGGCACATTGTTATTTACAACAACACTAATGTTCCGAGCGCTTATCAGCCGTCCAGATAAGATACAGTACAGTACCCTTTTGTTTATGCACTGCACTCCAACATAAGACCTTAGATAATGCATTATCTATAATACATAAGTACGGTAAGTTGTATTTGCTTACTCACTCGATATGTCTGCCCTTTGTCTGTTTGTTGGTTGTGTCTTTGAAGTTCTTGCAAAATTTTGCTTTTAGCATAGCCTAATATAGTTATAGAACCGTAAGGACAAGAGAGATTATTTGGTCATGGAAAAATCTACATTTGCAGTTTACCAATGCACAACTGACATAGGTTGTTATTATACAAGTAGGTATACCCAATAAGTAAACAATAACAACAGCACCTTAAATATTTTTCAAAATATCAAAATCCTTAGTAGCGGACGGTTGTTGTATTTTCATTGATAAGTAGCACATTGACTTTACGGTATCATTAGGTATATTACTTATTATATTGTTTCCTAATCGTGAGATTTAATTCGATAATTTATATATTTATCTGTAATTAATTAGTAAGATAGACGGAGTTTATTGCTTATTGTTAGAACTACAATATGCAATAAAAGTTCTACGTATAGAGAGTTAAATTTAATGCTATCATTGTCGACAATTATTTGTTTACCACTAATTACTATTAAGATTCTTATTTTAAGAATTAACACTCTTAAACTGTCAGTTGTCATTATCGTACAAGGCAGTAACAACAGACTTTACAGGTGTGGTCCACTACAACAGTCCTAGAAGTCGGTGAGTATTTAAACTAAATGAAGCAGCATTAAATTGTACAAAGGCAGCATTGGAAATAAATGAGCTGGCTCGTGGGCGATGACACGTCCACAAAGCCGCATGGCCGGCATTGAACCCTAGCATTTGCTCTGCCGAAACAATTAGCAACGCGCCGCGAATCTAACGAGACTATTTACTAACACAACAATTTTGTCTACTTAGTAGGTACCTACTATGGACTTCAATTTACATCACAACTTTGCTTTTCTAACGTGATGACCTTCACCATCGAGTTTGTTGTATTAGCAATGACATTTTAAGAAATACTGATGGAATTTTGAAAAACGGTTGTTATTAGTGCGACTTAAATTTACTGTGCTTGTTTTACGTAGTTTTTCTTTAAATTGTGTTTGAAAGTGGTAGTACCTACTTTTTACGATGAAATTTTTGGAAAAGGGTATAAGATCTGTAATATTTTTGTCAAAATTTTAAAGTTATAAGGCTAGTAGTTAACATGCCAATTGTGAATAAACAATTACTTAATAAGGAATATAATTAGACTTTTAGTTTATTATGCCCCGTAACAATTTATACGTCATTTAGTAGCTGACAATACGTTTTATTAATATTTTTTATGCAAATTCACCCAAGAGTACCAAAGGTCTCTACAGTCTAAAGTTGCGCTGTTAACTTAGCTTTGAAATACAAGACAACTTATTTTTTAATAATAGGCTTCTCTAGGCCAAGATATTCATAGCTCGTTTTCAAGATTCTTTTGTGATTTTAACTATGGAATGTTACAATAGGCCCAAATAATGAAAAAATCTAGATTTTTATGACGTCAATCCATGTATCACTGGTTTGCGAAATTCTTCTTTACTGAAAGTGTCTCAATTTAAATTCAATTGAATAATGTTAAAGTTATTTTACAGTTTAGTTTATTTTATTTTATTAAGTTTTATATTTTTGACCGCTGTTACATAGACGCGGGACCACTGTGTGTGCCGCTCGATAGGCCTATCGATAGTAGGTAATCGACAGAATGGAAAATAGACAAAGTATCGACACTATCGATAGTATTGCTGCGTATCAATAGTATTGGTGAATTTTGCGACTAATTCCTGTAGCATGAGACAGGCAGCAGCGTCTGCGTGCGAAATGTTATAAAAAACTGCGCTCGCCAACCCGCCTGCCAAGCGTGGCGAGTATTGGCAATCCCCCCGATGAAAGTCATTGGGGGAGGCCTGTTCAGCAGTGGACGTCCATGGCTGAAATGATGATGATAATATTTGATTTGGCAAAATTTGATGGTTGAGCCCACCTAAGTCATGAAATAGGGCTGAACTTTTTATTGAGCAAAAGTCGAATTAACGTAAAAAGAGTATTGAGATCTGCATTTGAATACTGACCCCGTTTCAACTCACGAAATAACAAGCGAATGTGTTTAAAAGTTACTAAACAACACTCATTCTTGATGAAAAACCTGTTTACTTTAATGACTTACAGAAATAGCTATGAGCCAACAATGATAATGTGTCGACCCGTACAATTCTAAGGTCAGGCAGTTTTATTACCATATCACTGAATACAGACAACGCAAACAATTTTAAGTTTGTCAAAATATTTTCAAAATAGAAAATATTTTGACTAACTTACTATTTAAAACTAACTTACACTATCGGATGGAAACAAATACGCTTTTAATAGGGAGAGTTTTAATTGATGACTATTTTTCCTACAAAGACCTTTCCCAAGACAGCCAATTGATCATTTACAAACATTTTATTACCGGGTCAAGTAATTAAATAAATACATTCAGCAGTAACTTGAGTTTAGCAGTTAATTAAGATTCACCGCAATGTGGGTGGCAAGGCGATTGTCGCAACTTCTTATGACAGGGTCGTCGTGTGAAACCTCTATCTGCGTTAATTCAGCGTCTGGTGTCTACAGGCCTCGGCGCATAATGGCATCTCTAAGTTGAGCAACAAATCTTCAAGGTGAGCTACATATTAAAACTAAACAATATTCACGCATGTTTGGAAAGCGCGACACCTTGAATACCTAGGTGACCACACATTGGTCAGGGCGGGTGTCACGTTCTCACTCTTCGAGGCCGTTGCGCTTGAAGGGAACAAAGGGTTGACTCACGTCCGGACTCCGCCGTCGGAGAAAGGAGCCGAGCTAAAAATAGTCCAGTGGCGGCTAATAGTGCGGCCGTTGGACCTGGCCTACGCAGCTCAATCTTGCCCTTAATCATCTTCACGACACATCAGAGCCAATGAACGTTCGTTGTCGTAGGTACTCTAGCAATCGGACTGTGCCAACTAATCTAGTTGGATTTTCCGGTACGCACGTTTGAGATGTAATTACCAACACGCTCGAACGTTTAACTGATCAATAGCAGGCTCAGGCGAGCTCTGTGATGTCGAGCGAAGCGTTGATCAAACAGCGTCGACCGGTTGCAGTAGACTGTTATGGAGGTGTGTATATTCCACGTGTGTTTATTTCGTTGCATAAGACTCATGGAGTGACGTGATAAGATCGTCAAAGGGCTGAGCAGGCGCCGATGCATTGTATGCTCAACCGTTGACAGACAGCCGAGTTGCAGTTTGATAGTGAGTCGGCGCTACATGAACGAACTGCACACGGGATCACATTTCGCCAATCAAGCTTGAAAGGAAATATTCTAAAATTACTTATTGTGTATATACAAAGTACAAACGCTGCGCTAGCACTACTAAACTCCCACGACCGACGATTGTTTGCGTTGCACTCGAAGGTTTCTGCAATGGCTAGGTGTTGAGAAACGGCGGAGGTGTCGACTTTAACATAGAACCGGCTATTTGAGAAATCTTTCAAGTCTTGATTGCGAAATTTATGGAAAGTTTACTAGCCAAAGGTATGTTATCTTGATCATTTTTGTAAGTATTTGAAAAAAAAAGATAAAGGTGTTGCAATTAACGACCTGTAGATTTCTACGGAAGTTTACGGTTTGCTTGCGACAATATTTTGATTGTAAGACGAACTACGAAGCCTTTATCAAGCCCACGTGGAAAGCTAATCGCGTCACGTGACGACTCTATTTCTAAATACATTTTCACTTGTTCATTAATTTTATAACTCCGGATAAACTAATAGGAAAGTTAAACTGATATTAATAATAAACTGACATGAAGAAATATGCTTTAAAATTACGAAGCTGTGCGGAATAATGGGGCTTGATATCAATCTGGGGGCAAATTTGATAGAGATAGACGAGCTTCCTCTTATTACTCGTATGACCGATGTGCAAAGTAATAGGTAATAACGTGTTAGGTGAGCAATATAGCGAGTTGCATGCGAGCGTAGCGCGATTGCACGCTCCGCCGCCCCACGTGATTATACGCCTTACTGACCAACTAACAACCATCGAAATAGGTAACAACAAATGGCTAGTTGCTATTTGAGTTGGATACCGAACCAAACACGATAGCAATAGTCGCCAACTCACGCAATGACTACACCAAGTGGCTTCTTGACCTCAGTTGCCAAACCAACCAACAAAATATGTATGTAGCTAGAAAAGTTAAAGTTGACCTCAAGTTTCCAACTAGTCGGAGAGTAAATTGTTTAGTGCATACGTGTTCACTAAGGTAAACAGATTACATACCTTCAGGTACCAATGAGAGACGATGCAAAACAAGTCTAGTTGAGTTTACCCATTACAGGAGCTGACGATGATTCGCTACAAGATTGCTAGTACATACTAGTTGAACGGAGTGTGAAAAAATATAATATCAGGGGTAGAAAATGTTAACCCATTACCCCTACAAAAAGGATGGCCTGAAAAAAGAACATATTCGGAAATTTGCTATTTAACAGGAAATAATTTTTCATTCGATATCATTAATGAAACCAAGGTAGCAACCAAAAGAAAACAAAATTACTATTTATAATGTTTTGAAAGTAGATAAGTGATTGTCCAAAATCTATTAAACCATAAAAATAAAAATAAAAGTATTTAAAATGTTTAGCAATGTAGAACAAAGATGTGCACGATTTTCTTCCTTTTTGTCTTAAGGAAATTCCATTTCAATATTAAAATAAACATTCCTAATTAATTAATAAATTTTGTTTGGGAAACAAAATATGTAGCAACATTATTTGCTATCGTGCCAACAACGAAATGCCTGGTTGTCATTTGACAGTGCTTGTTTACGTTTTATGGTCTCAAATTATAAATCTGTATGAAGCATATATTTCACGCAAGTCAGCGTCTGGTAGTCTGGTGTTACGCCTACTGGTTACGTTTCAGCATAAATCCTACATGAACATAACATTAACCTGATCTGATGCCACCTTGCAATAATTCTTAGACTACGATCCTAAGGGTCCAAGCACAAACTGGGACTACGGTTCAATTGTGTTCAAAGAGAGATATGGGACAAAGAGCCCTTTATCTGATGTGCCGGGGCACAAAAAATACATTCGACGCAATGGTTCAGTATTATTAAAGACGGCAGGTAGAAGGTTGTAGGTGTATTCACAAGTCCAACAACGGTTTGTGTTTTTTTTCTCAAAGGATTCACTACATACAATAATAAAACTAAAAAAAAATAGCACACCTTTGGAAATTCCCACTGCGAATTTAATTGAGCCACCCCAGTATAAAAGCTATTTAGAAAAGGTGAATTTACGGTTTTTAAAAAGTATTTACTGCGTTTTATTTACTTCATTTTTAAAACATAATGCAAGGCTAGCTGTAAAGAGGGTAAATAATATTTTTAATTTTTTATAAATGAAGTGTGGTTTCGCCATTAGTGAAAATAACAATATTTGACATAGTTTTGTATTTTTTAGAAACAATTATTTATAATCAAACATAGTATTGAAAACTCTCAAAATTATTTCACAACCTCAAATTACAATTAAAATACCTACTTCTATTATTACGAAGTCATTGTAATTATAGGTCAATGACCAAAATTACACCACGAAAAATACATTTTACATAGTAATCACCGAACTTCACCATTTTTCTAGATGTGTTTAACTGCCCCTGTGGGGAGGACACTATAAGCTCTAAACAATAAATTATTTTAAAAAACCTATGCCTTCGTCAAACTCATGAAATAGATGTAGTTATTGACTTAAACTATGATAAAGTACATAAATGGTAGGTATCTAATCCGTAAAAACAAATCTGCGTTATGCATTTATGCGATAAACAACACTATTTATGATACGATTCCCAAGTAACAACGTACATAGAATCATTCGTACATAAGAGAGCAACCCCAAGCAACAAGTGTCTTTTTATTTGAGGAAAAGAGCATAAAAACTCGAAGCAGGTAGCGTATGCGAGGACGAACCATTTATAACTATGTGATTTAACCAATAGGACCGGTTTTACATCGTCGCCACAAAGATAGGCCGGGGGTCGGGTACACACGCGATTGTGATCTCTACTTGGACTGCTTTAGATCCGTTTCAAAGACAGCTTACAACTTGTGTTTTGGGCACAACAACCACGTAAGTATGGCGAGACACCCCTGCAGAGATTCAAAAGGACCATAATAAATACTACGTCTGGTAAATACAAGTTTTTATTACTATAAAAATGTGTTGTTAATTAATTCTGTAAACTCGATAAGACATGCGGACGAACTGAACTAAATGACGTATTTAAAATTCTGGTGTGCTCGAAGTGAACATATTCTTAGGCATGATCATTTAAGCTAACATCGATATTAGAATAGCAATAGGTCGTTTAAGAATGACTTCAGTCGCAATTCCAAGGTCAGACTTTGTAAGTTAAACCGATGTTATTAGTATTTAACATATTGAAATCAGCAAGATCTATACTTTGACTTTTAACAACATTT
Organism: Anania hortulata; assembly: GCA_963576865.1. Taxonomy (NCBI): domain Eukaryota; kingdom Metazoa; phylum Arthropoda; class Insecta; order Lepidoptera; family Crambidae; genus Anania; species Anania hortulata. The sequence continues at coordinate 10,980,760 of OY756400.1, forward strand.
TTCCTGGTTAATGAATTAAAAAGTCAGCTTTAATAAAATTAATTTATACTAGAACTAGGTAGACATTGGTAGTAACTTTGTCAGACATACTAGCCCATCGAGCAATTACCTTATAGAGCAGCAATACGAATTATCTTTTTCCGAAACTAGGTACCTAGTTAGTGATTTTTCACTTTCATTTAGGTAGTATGAAATGAGAAGTCCTGTCAATAACTAAAACAGCTGCTTACAGATTAAAAAAGGGCAAAAAAAATTCTACTCGATAGGGTTTGTGCTCCACAGACTAGCATCATCATACGGGTGCAAACAACCTGTACTAAAGTCCACAACTGGTTTGAAACTTATTTTCTGTATGGTGCAATTACCAGGACCGTTGACTTGTAAGGTATATAATATCTATGTGCAATTAAAAACGTAGGTAACATACCTACAAGTGCTGTTACTGCCGTATGTTGTCAGTGCTAGTACCTAGTACTTCATTTTATCAAAGTAGGCAAAATCGGTTCCCACGAAAGCAGCAATTTTACTAACTTAAAATAAGACTTGTTTTTGTTCAAAATAAATTAACACCTAGCCCAGATATAATTTCGAAATCTTATCAACATAGTCTGGGTAGATCAAGAAAGTACATAATAGTATCTCAACCAGAAACGTGTTCGAATCGGTAAAGTTAATTGTTGACTGTTGTGAATCTATTTCAAATTATAAATTTCCCAGGCCCAGTCCTACCTACCTACATATGTGTAAAAAAATATATTTATAAGTTAGTTTTCTACGATGATTGATATTATAGCCTCAACAACATTGAACTTGACAGTGGTGGATAGTCTGCCGATGTCATAACAACCGACGTTATGTAACAAAGAATAATAAATAACACGAACGTGTGTGCGTATTATGTAGACTTAGTAAATTTAAATAATCATCAAGTTTAACTGCAGATGAATTTCGTACATGTTTTTGGATATATTCATCTCATCTGTCGTTAGCAACAGTCGCAACTTGCAACTTACATTAAACTCACACGATGTACCTATGTACCTACAGAATATTTATCACAACAGGCGATACAATAACCTACCTACTAGTAAATACCTACTTACAATCTATTAAGAACTCTACGTAAAAATATCAGAAATTTGGAGTGCGTGATATTAATAATACGTTTTGTTGCAACTAATTTACAATAAAATAGATGTTGGTAGCTTACATTTAAAAAATATGTAAAATACCTATCTACAAGCCCATTATTGCTCGCATCATGTAATCTAGGTACTACCTACCTCATTTTTTATTTTCAGCGGTCATTGAACCTAGTTCTACTAACGCGATATTTTTGTAGGTAGGCATAACTACCTACTTTTTATACTAACTTAAAAGCATAGGCTTAGGTAATAACAATGAATTAACTATTAATCTTCGATGTTACCTACCTACTACCACATTACATAATTGCTATTTTTATTATTACTTTGGATCAACAAACAACTAATGAGTTGTTAAAAGCAAAGTTTTGCTTTCTTGAGTGGGTAGAACGTACGAGTGTGAATGAATAGGTACTTACTTACTACTAAGCCAATTAAGTAGGTGGTAAGTCCTACGTAAACAAACAAGCTTTTTTGCAATGTCATTAAAAATAATATTTTTACGTTATACTATGTTGATTGCTCAGAGGCAAGAAACTGTGGAAGGTCAGCAGAGCATTTTTGTTTACATGTAGGTACGAACGAAAGGACCCAGGTCAGATAAAAGGACCTAACCTACCTATCAATACTTTTTACACCACGACACGAGTAGGTACGAGGAGTAAGACAGCCAAGCAACTAATGATGCCTAGTAATTTTTTTCTGCAAACATTTGCATTTGTAATTAATCTCATCTCAACTACTTATTACGACTTTGAAGTATTTCACTGTTAGTATATTCGGGAACTACTTTCAGGAATTACGGTTGTTTCCTAACAACAAATCAGGAATTATAATGGTGTCCAATGCAAAAACCAACGACGGTTCATTATTTTATTTATTTATTCAATTAACTTCGGCGTAGGTACCTACATAGGTACATACATCATAAATACCGATTCAAACTCGTACTACATAGGATAAAAAGATGCTAGCAGCTGATGAGTACAAGCTAAGCAGATTGCTGCCTCGTGTAGTGGTAACCACTGGACCACGACGTGTACACGGGACTCATTTGTGGGCGATTTAAAGACATTTATGATTATTTCCAATAGAAATTTAACCAAACAAACAGTTGTATGCTATCAATCTGTTAGGCTCTAATGAAATATCTAGGTTTAGGGAGAAATAATAGAGGATTCATTCAACCGATGTAGCTACATCAATTTGCATGGCTAGCTAACTAAACAAATATTTTTATAATGACGGTACATAAATTGCTATAAAAATAAAACAAACATACCTTCAAGAACAGATCACCAAAGTCGTACAGCGCAGACTGATGCATTATGGCAGTAGACATCATGCAAAACCAGTTCGAACACTCAATCCAGGTTTCTGAATTCTTGGGTAAAATCTGCGAACTTAATCACTGAAGCACGAATTTGGAAGGTCGACGAACTCACTGTTTTATTTTGATAAGATTTCGAAATGTCCACGATAAATCTTTACTAGAATTTTATAAAAACTTGTTTACATACATAGAGATGTTTTGATAATTTTGCAAGTCGTTGCGTGTTTGTTTTTCGTTAGTTGACCACAGATTGTGTCCGAACTAGTAGGCCGAGGGCAATATTTTTTACTATGCCTTTTTCTAAGCAGCCAGTAAATATTTTTGAACACAATTTCGCAGATATTGCGAAAATGTACAAAACAGTCCTTTGTTTCGAAGTCTTCTTCACTTTTTAGTTTTCGCGTCTATACGGAAATACACAGTTTTGGTCAAAATTCTGCGCGAACTGCATAAAAGTTGACTTTTTAAATAAATACTTTTTAGTTTAACTCGACTTTATACTCCAAAAGGTTTTAATTCTGGTGGTATAAATCGCTGGTTTAAAAAATAAATCGCAGAGTCAATGTCCGCGCAAAACGCACCACACGATCATTCCGTATCACGCTAGCTCGCGCACTGAGCTCCTTGGTGCGCCTTCGCCCGTGAATCGCAACCCGGCGGCAGCAGCGGGCGGGTGGATTTTGTTTTCAAATCAAACAGCACGATCACGTTTTGGAGCGAGATTCGTTTTCCATTCGGGTGTGTTCGGCAGATATCGGCTGTATTCGGGTGTTTTGTTGTTATCCTGCCCGCCATAACAAAAGTTTGCGATACTCCCGCGTCGCTTTTTTACTCTACTTAAGGGAAAATTGCTGTAAACTTTGCCACATTCAGCGAAACCCTGCGAATAAATGAATGAAAATACATAGGTAAAAATAAGTATATTTTAACAATATCTGTCAATAATTACTATAATATAATTATAATTATTATATTAAGCGTTTGGTTATTCGGATTTAAAATTTATTTTAAGTTTTGCTTTATCATATATGTAGTACTAAAACTTTTCAGCTTATTTCTGTTTTACCACAGAATACTTAGTTAAAAAATATATGTTTTTTATACTGCTATTGTGTTAAAGCAGTCTGTCAGATTTTTATTGAGATTTTCCAATTACTGACACGGATCGCTTAGTTTACTGATAGTCCTCCCTTTTTTTCGTCAACTGTAGAGAAAAGATAATATGTATGTACATAGTATTTCGGGTAAAAAAAAAAAAACACATTTCAAGGTACACTTTATGCCATATTTACCAAAGTATACATTCAACCTTCTTACCTACCTATATTATTTCTAAAGTTATTTTTTCTCTTTTTGTTTTGTGGCCATTCATTGGCAATTGGGTTGGTAGGCCAGTAACTAGATAACACATTTTTAGTAGCCAGGTGTTGTTAAATAACCTGATGGATTTCAATGGATTAAATTTATCTTTTAACAATGTTATATGCCTGCGTTTCTTTATTAACTTGTGCAATAAACTTCTTCTCTTGTTATTAATTTAATAATTACATTATTGGGCCGACACTTAAATTCATTTCCATTATTCAATGTAACATAATTTATTAATAAACATTTCAGAAGACTATAATTGAGAGACGTTAAATTATAAGTAAGTATATTAAAATAAGAAATATTTGATACACTATATATATTGATAAGTAAGATATGTATGTTTAAATAAATACTTAATATTTTAATTTTTATTATAAAGCTTTATCTAACAGTAACTTATGCTAGTACCTAAATGTTTAGTTCAGTAAATAGGGAGGTAAAATAAATATTTACTGATAAGTAAATTTTAATTGGTAGATACATATCAGTTCAACAACAAACATACTCAAGTAAAAAATCAGGACAGTTATTTAACTAGGTAAGTTAAATGCCAGTCATTTATAAAATAAAAATATTTTAAAAGAATTATTACTTCTCTCAATCATTTTACGGAAATCAGTCTGAAACCGTGGATCGGCTAAATAATGTAGTTCGAGTTTATGGTCTTAAAGTTTTCTTCGATGAAACTCTTTAGATATAGGTTTCGGCGAGGAAGTCCTAAAAAATAAGTGGTCGGTGCGGCAAACAAAAAGTTGTAATTTTAGAGCTGGTTCCACCAATCGAGATGACCGCTGCCGCCCGCGCCTGCGTCTCGGCTTCGGACACGCTTATGAGCAGAGCGGAGCGAGTGAGTCAGCAGAAAATAGTGAATGTATATCGCGCCAAAAATAATAAACTAAAAAAAAAATTATGGATTAGCCAAGGATCGGCCTCGGTGCGGTGCATTTCTGGAAAGACTGTGTCCACCAGTAGACCCATTTAATTCTTATTGATATAATTTCTATAGACGCTATGCAAATTATTTATCATCAGAAGCCTTTGAAAGTCCACTGCTGGAGGCCTTTCCCATAGAACGATACAGCGAGAAGCTCTGGGCCGTTTGTATCCAGCCCTTTCCAGCAACTTAACTATTAGCGAATTAGTAGAAAGGGAAAGTTACTTATAGCTTTAACGAAATTATAAACATTAATTTAATATTGTTTATAATTATTATTTTACCTATTCAATCAATTGGAGCATATATTTTTTACTAGTAACTGCCCACCAAAACCAATAGGTAGGTCCTAATTGTCACATCTCAAATGCCCTTAACTGCCCACTGCTTTGCATAATAATATTAACGAATTTCAGAGAAAAGTTAAAATAAATCAATTTTACTATTAAGGTAATAAGAATAAATTAAAAATTGATTTTTAAATACAATAAAATACTTAATAAAAGAAAATAGAATATGTAAAAAAGAAAATTGAATATGTATATTCTATTTTCTTTAATTTATTTATACTTTTATTCATAAATGTACAGAAAACGGCAGGTCAACCTATTAAAAAGTTAAAGGTCATTGAACCTATTTTCAACTTTAAGTCTGATACGTAGAGATCAATATAAATTAAGAAAATAGATTGACGAGCTGTTGTCTGTACATTGAAAATGGGCTAGAGTGTCGATATTTCGATAAGGGTAGCCATCGCAATCCAATAAACTTACAGACTGCGCTATCGAGGAGAAAAGCTAGTGTCGCAAGAACATGAGTACTTGGCACTTATTTTATTTTGTGTGATAATAATATTTTGTTGACCCGCTCGGGCGGGTTAAACAGCACCAGAAGCGGTAGCGAGTAACAACCCGCTCCCGCTTATAGCTCATTCTGTCAGCGTGCACTCGGCTCGTCTCGTCCCTCGAACAACTTTTTATTATGGCATTCGTTCGTTGCAAACTCGTTTTACGGTTTAGTGTTATGCGCTATGTTGCACACAGGCTTACGGGAATCGAAATTGGCTTGTGATACCCAAGTCTTACCTAATAACCATCTCCGAGGAAAATAAGGTTTTAAAAAAATATGTAAAGAGAGAGAGAGAGAGATATTCGGCTGCCCAATTTCAAAACCTAGTAAGTGTGTTTGACACAACTTTACAGGAGAGCGCAAAACGTGTTTCATGCTAGCCTTCCAAAAGTATAAAGAATTTAATAACATGTTTGTATTTAAAAAATAGAGAAAAAAAATAGCTTTTTTTTAAAGTGTATATTACATATTTACTTTGAATAGTACAAGTTTTATAAGACTTATTGACTTTGAAATTGACTATCTTAAAAAAAGAAGAGCAAAAATACCATTTCAAAACCTAGTAACTCTGCTAGAAAGGACTTACTGGGTTTTGATATGGTTAAATTGATCATTTAGGTACTAATTTATCCAGACCAAAACCTAGTAAGAGCTCTAGAGATGAGAAAATATTTATGAAATATACCCGCAGACGTGTGGGTAACAGAGAAATAAGTAAAGTTGGAATTAGAAAAATAAGTTTAATTAAAGTTGTAAACAATAACAATATTTTTTTCCACTTTTTTCAATTGTGCTTCGGTTTGACAATTAATAGAAAAACACGTTCACAATAAAATCACTATTAATTTTTAAAAAAATATTAGATTTAGGTAGATATTTCTCGCTTTTAATGCGAGCAATATTTCAATGAAATAAAAGAAGTATTACTATGCAGCTATACATGCCATCACTAGTAGGTTTAAGGTAGAAATAATAAAAAAACAGCATAAAAATAGCAAAAATAGCGACATTGTAATAAGCACAAGTTAGATAAGCAATAAAATCTGTCAATTTTATACCATAATAAATTAATTTCTTGTAGATTCAAAATAGAAATCTCTCCCTTAAAGTCGGTAAGTTCTAGGTATATGTTTGCAACAAAGCTTTTGCGCATATACGCAAACAAAAAGTTTTTATGAAATAAACAAGGTATTATTATTTAACTATTCAGAACATCACTAGTATTAGGTAAAAGGGAAAAAAACCCTAAATCCCTAAAAACTAAATAAGTATGTATTTTACTTTACAAAAGATAAATCTGTTCCTAAAGTAAGTTTAAGGCATTTATTAGGCAAATATTTAACACTACAAGAACACAAAAAGTTTTCAGATTCGCGCGCTTTAAACTTTTAAACTACGAAATACTCATATAAAAAACCAAGTAACTAGCATTATATTTCCAGTTACTAGACTTAAAAATCATTAAAAACCTGTAGTAACTACTCCAAAACCTAGTATGTCAAATGACCATTTCAAAATATAGCAAGTGAACTGCACTTGCTAGGCTTTTGAAATGGTTTTGTGACTTGCTATGTTTTGAAATGGTCAAGTCGGCTCAAATCGAAAAGGTACATCCACTTACTAGACCGTAACTTTTTATCTATTTGAGCTATCGATGTGGGTGTTTTTGCATAAATTAGAGGCTTACTAGAAAATGGTATTTAGCCAAAAATATCAAAATCGCATCCTGGAGACTTACTAGGTTTTGAAATGGGGCAGCCGTATTCCTAAATCTATAATACTTACTTATACCGAATAGGTACTGCATCTAGATCAAATTCTGATAACAATAATAATAACAGTACATAAAATAGGAACTTTTGATTTAAAATTGTGTACTTATATTATAGGTACTTACTTAATTATCTAAATATAGTGCCTGATAAGTTACTCACATTAGAATCGAGAAACTTAAACACCATAATTATTAAAAACTTTTTCTGGAAAAAACAAGCACGTAAAAGGGCATAGTTTTTTTTTCAGCTTATCCTAAATAAACATGCATTTATAACCGACTTTTTATAAAACAATTTCATGTTTTTAAATATATTTTTTAAGTACGATTTGAAAGGTTGGTGGCGCTTTTAACTAGATCGTATTCGAATGAAAGTTGTGTCAAACAAATTTTATAAATGGATTTATAGTTTATGATGCCCTACCCAACCTAAACGCAATTATTACAACAACATTTACCAAGAGGATGAAGTAATAGGTAACATGAGTTAAAAATAATTTTATCATATTATTACCTACATATGATTTGAAACCTGAAATAAATGTGGTATTTTGTTATGAGTGCCTATGCCGTACAAAATTTAGCGCAAAAATATTGATAACATGTCTGAGAATATTATTTTGACCTATAATCTAACTTCCTGCTCTTAATTAGCCATACCAGCCATTTATTAACGAGTTCATTTGCATGCAAAATAAATACGATATAATAAACATCTACTTTAAACGAAATACCTATTTTACATTTAAATAACAAAATGTATTGATACCCTAATTTGTGTATTAAGTATTAAAAATTCCGTCGGTGATTTTATTCTTAGTGCAGTCTGAATTGATACTTGTTTACATTATCTTATTGCCATTTGACAGTATTTTTCCAGATTTTTTAAAAATCGGCATAATTAGTTTACGGTCTAGTGTTCTCTCATGGGAAATATTTTGTAACGCGACCTGAAATAATAACTCCAACCATGTGTTTAGGGTTCCTTGTCGAAAAAAAAAATTTAACACGGCAACTTACGGCAAGTGACCAGTTTTGCCGAGTTAAACTTTTTTAACAATAAAGCCGGTGACAGATGGCGTCGGACGCGGCTGCAGACTCGTCTTGACGTTGTAAGGTCTAACGCTGCCATTGGTCGATCCTTGGGCTGGCGGAAGTTGACTGAAGGATAGACCAATGGCAGCGCTTGACCTCACAATGTCAAGACGGGTCCGCAGCCGCATCCGTCGCAGTTTGTCACCAGTTTATACAAATGACTAACTAATGTGGTTGGATGACAGAGCTCTCTTAGTGTCAGCAGGGACGGTTGTCTTTCCTAGTATTATATTTCCTTTGATACTGGGGCGATAGGAGAAAGTTCTGTTTTCATAAAAAAAGAATTACAATAACTCTTAGGTTACCATATAAAAATACATACCCTCTCTGCTCGACGCTAACTCAAGTACATGTACAAGTACTTAATCTAATTCCAGTAAATTTTTTACCCAAATGACTAATACTGGTGACCCGCGTGGTACGCCTGCTTTATTCAGCCATGTTTTTTTAGATTGTATCTTCTACCAAGTTCGAAATCACATATATTTCCTTTTTTTAATTTTACCAATGGTTTTACAGGTGGTCAAGTTTTTGGCTACGCTAGAGTTACAATGATGAACAATTGACCCGTTTTTGCATAGGCCTATCCTCAGCCTGAGCCCTAATTCTCGTAATTTTAAGTATAAACTGAATTTGGGCTACTTTTAAATTACGGGAAAAAGGCCTCTGATATTTTTTTTGCATAGAAATAGGGTAGACAGAGTGGAGTCATCATGACGATGAGTCGACGAATTATGTATTATGCACAAATAAACATACGGAACCAAATATGCAAGTGTGTCTTTATGTATGTACCCATGACCGGTTGTTATAATGGGTCAGTGTCAGGTAACGGTCACGTATTGCTTACTCCTAAACTTATGGCGCTTGGTAATACTATACATTGTGTGCAAATACCGTCAGGAGGTAATGTTAACCGTACGATATGTAACTATTACTTGCTCAGCAACACTCAGCATTATTAAACAGGTCGTTCTCTAGAACTACCTAGGTACTAATCTTTGGTTTGTAGCCTAAACATTGAGCAGCTTATGTGCTATTATTCCATGGAAATGAGATATGAGTGGAAAGGGCTAAGGCTTGGTATTTCTTCGGGTAAGATCAGGAATGAGGTTATCTGTCAAAAAAGGAAAGTAACCGTCATCACAAAATAGGCAAGTTGAAGTGACGATAAGTTGGCCATGCCTGCTGCACAACCGATACCTGAGGAGACATGTTCTAATGTGGAGACCACGTACCGGCAAACGTGGTGTGGGAAGTCCGGTGCCGGTGGCTCGTTAGCCAGACGATCTGGTAAACTCTGCTATAGTGGTTGCTAAATGAGGAGTGCAAGTGAGAACAGAAATGACGAGTGTTGAAGGAGGCTAACAACAGTCAGCAGTAGACGGCAAAAGGTTGATAAATGATCATGATGATTAAAAAATTATATGATATCAGTCTATTCTTATCACGTTCAAATGACAGTCTACTTGACGGTTTACTTACGATTACCACTGGGTACCAATCTAACCCCTTCCCAACTGAACATCTTCATTGATGAAAAGCTGATGTTATATTCTAACTGTGATATGACATGATATGGGTAATGCTATTGGCAAATGTTACAGACGGGAATAACACTGGGTATCGAAAACGACTTTTCGCTGGAAAGGTACGTAGGTTCATAGTGATACAAAAATAGCATTTGAAACACTCAGGTAGTTATATAATAGCCAACAAATACATAAATACATTTGAAGTTTTCATCATCATCATCATTTCAGCCATAGGACGTTCACTGCTGAACATAGGCCTGACCCATTGACTTCCAGATTGGCCGGTTCGAAGCGGCCTGCATCCAGCGTCTTCCTGCGACCCTTACCAGGTACACATAGGTAGATAAATAAATATTTTAATTATAAATCATAATTCGAGTTTTGGATCTAACTACTTACAAAATAAGTAGACAATTGAAAATGTATTTTGATGTGAAATTGTTTGCCAACCTTGACGGCAGCGTAGAAATCTTGTTACAGTGAATGGAATTCCTAATAAACAAAATTATATGATACAGAAGTCGTAGTAACTTGTGTTTATATCAGTAAAAGTTAATATTTACGATAGAATATAACATGGCAGGGGCTAAACTTAAAACAGTATTACTTCAACCTTGTTTTATTTTTTTGTATAAAGTTTGACACATTAAACAACACTTCTCTACTGCTTTCAGTTCTGACAGTAACGTAACACAAGATTAATTCAGTTTCTTCTTAAATCTAATACTTAATTCTAGAATCATGTCTATTTCATAAACTGTACAAAATAAGATTATTTTAAACTTTCAAGGTTTCCTTCAAAAAACAATGCAAATAAGTAACATAAAACTATTTGTTTTTCTATAAATTCTCACTACGGACAATTATAAACTATCAAAGAAACTTAGAACAACTGTAAACTATTTGAACAAAGAAGTCACCTTTCGTGTAAAAGTTATTTTTCGTAATAAACTATTGTAGAAACTAATACAACAAAAGTTAAACAATAGGCACATAGATATTACCGAAGAGACAATAGGACGCTTTTTCTATGAATATGAATGAACGGTTAGAGGCAGGGAATTATTTTACTGTCTCTTGGCCGTTTACCCCTTCACGTGGTATTTGTTTAAAGTTGTTGAAGTTTAAAATTGAACAAGATATTATGTACTATTGCTTAGAAAAAGCAGATACCTACCTACCTAGCTTACCGTAGTTTTAAATGGAAGTGTTTACACTGCGATATACATCTGCCTTCAATTTGGCCCATGATAACTTGCTTTTCTTCAGACATTGACTTGAAGACCGCAAAATGTGTGCGTAGAAACCGAGGGTACGCTTTTTGCATATAATGGAGAGCCGCATGGTTAAAAGAACAGTAGAAGAAAAGTCTGGACTCTATGTCCCAAATTTTTTTCATAAGTGGAATGCCAATGAATTGGTAGTTTTTCTGTTTTGATTTTTATTGTTTTTCACACCTTGACATGAGAGATATCATTGGTCATAGAGAGAGACATGAATTATTACAATTCGTGCTCTTTTTTTATCGAAATAGTAAGTACTAACTACCTATGCCTTCTGTCTCAATAACAATTGTAGATCGATCTGATATTATTGCGCCATATAAAAGTTAAATTACACAAAGTTAGTTAAATTAAGTATTTTTAATAAAATGTCTATACGCCTACGACAACGAAATTTAATACGCTTTCAAGTTAATCTTTTTCTTTTTAGCATGTCGATGGCAAAAGAAATTAAATATGGTGAGCCCAGTAATTTACTACACGAAGAGCATTATCTGTGGCATTCAAAAGTGCTTCTCCCTGAAGCCCTGCAAGTATGAAACCACGTTGAGCAAGATGTTAGATGTACCATGTTTTGCACGATGAATCCGCACTCGCAGGATAGGTCTGAGCTATCAGTAAAACCCCACCTGGCCCCCGATACAGAACTGTTCGATAGCAAATTGTCAAACGGAAAACCACGTGACACTATATTATTTAACATACCATGCATACATTTATAGTCGTCAATTCGTTATTGAAGGGTTCTCAATCAGGGGCCTGTGATAGTCGATTTGATGATCCTTCAAGTTAACGTTTTTGAGCAATTGCTATTCGATTTGAATATAGCATAGTAACTATCTTTGAAACCTGTGTTTTAAGGCTTGATCAGTTAAAGAAGCTTAATGCGACCCTGCACTACCCGGAAAAAATATTGTTGACAATGTACCTACTTAAGGGTTTAAAAACATTTTACATTAATATTGGTGAATGTGCTGCAGTATGGCTGCCCAGCTAACAAGTAGAACATAATCGACTTACTCGATTTTTATTTGTGATGTGTCGTTTCAATCGGAAAGTAACCTTTTATTTTAACCTACAACCACTAGTGATATTTGTAATCTGTACTTATCAAGGAAATGGTAAATAAGACACAAAAATAAACAAGCACAAATGCACATACCACGATAACAAAGGTGACATTGTTAATGCGCGTTTTCATAATTATAAGTGTTTCATAGTAAAACTACGTAACAAAACAAATTGTTTTACCTTATGCTAAGTAAGTAATAAATAGATTATCTAATAATTTAGCAATGAGTTACGAATAAACACGTGTCTTTCATTTTCCAGACATTAATGTATTTGTACATAATATATGATAATATTAGAATGACACGTGGTTGTAATGTTTGGGTTTATTAATTAACATGTGGACCCTAAATTAAACCAATTCATTATTTAAAGATACTCATTAAGTTATTATATTATTATTTTATAGTAGAAGTTGTTTCTATTAAACTTTCTGTGTATAGTATTTTTTTAAAAACTAAACACAAAAGTGCACACCGCACGTGACGCGTTTAATTCGCATGAATCGTATTTTATGTACACGAAATCCTTAAAAAATATCAGATTCTTGGGATTTCGAATTTAAATTTTAATAATTCTAAAATAAAATACGTCTCCTAACCTGATTTTCGTTTAATTGAAGATGGTGAAGTATATAAAAGGATACAGTAAAATTTAACTATTCGTTTTAAAATTTCACGATGTAGGTAGAGTTGCATAACCTGTGCGCTAAAGAATGTATGGAAATGCGGGCACGGACGCAGTTTATCACCGAAAGCATTGCACTCGCATGCACACTAGGTAGGTGTTATGTTTTGCAGAACATAATGCATGTTGTTCTTAGTGCAGTGATCTAGCCACCTATCGGTGTTACGCGTACGTTGAACTGCGCAATTAAGTGCTACAATTTTAATGACCTTATTCTGAAATCTTGGTCTAAGCACAAAGTCAAAGTCAAAGTCTAAAATCATTTATTCAGTTTAGGACAGAAAACTGCCACTTATGAACGTCAATAATAACATTGTTGGCCAATATGGGGCAGAACATGTCTCCTTATTTTTTGGGCCCTACTAGCGCTTCGAGACAAGACACAGACAATCTGGCAAGTGCTGAGAAGAAACACAAATGTGTTAGCTGAGCGATTACATTTTTCTAGTGTCAAAACATCATTATAAAATATAATTAGATAGTCCATTGTTGTCCACTGCTTAAAGGCCTCTCCCTAGCCACAGTCACTGCATCAGATCCTAACCGTGCTTAAAATAATATAAAAAAAGATATAGGCAAAATACAGATACATTTAATACAGACAGATACATTATACTTTATTTCAAGCTCCAACCATGGGGTTATAATATTAAGCATTGCATTTTACGGTTCATCACCTGTAATCTTAATGCAATTTTGGGGCAGTAGGGATCGAAGACAACCGTTTATTTAGATCTTTGGGAAATTGAATATCAATGATAGCTGTATCTTTAGCTAGCTACAGATCGTTATTAACAGAAACATTATCCTGCCGTACGCTATTCGTAAACTATTACTATAATAATAATAATTACCTTTGTGTTTATACTTAGCGCCAATACTGTTTTATCTTATTGTAAGACAGTGATTCAGCTGCAGTTGATACGTCATATTGCGTTGTCTAGGCTCGAGTATGTTTCCTACAAAGGTAACTAAGGGCCGTATTAATAACTGATGTCATCCTTTTACAACCACAAGAATACGACGACAGCGAGTTTGTTGTATGACTATAAGTAGCATAATCTATACCTTAGGTAAACCTTTGCTTGAGGTAGTACTATTAGGTATTCTGTGGCTTAAGTAAGCAATGCAAAAGTGCAGCACTCAAGCTGTATAAAAGCTGCTTAAAAAACAGTTTAAGACCTATTATCTATAATTTAACTAACAGCTGTATATTCAATTGTACAGCTTTTAGTTTTATTACAGCTGTAAAGCCGTTGCACAAGCATTAAAGAAGCTATTAAAAGTTGCTTTAACGCTTAACACCCTTAATATTACAGTTATAATCAGTACTTAGTAGACATATTTTAAGTTAAGGAGTTGAATATAGTATTTTCAACAAAAAAAAAATCTTAAAAAGATTAAAATAACCTAAGTTTATAAAAATAAGATATGGCGACATCTATGACTTAAAAACAAAAAAAGATATAGGTACAATCTTCGAATTGTTTTGAGCTAAAAAAGTAATCAGTTGATTAATCGTTAGTGCGGAATAATATGTATTGTGAAATATGTTTATGACAAGTGTGATGAATTCACATTCCTGTAAAAGAATAATAATTAATATGTGACATTGCTACAAATACGGCTATCTTCAAATAATTATGGTTTTCTATTATGAGTCAAAACTGATATCAAAATATGTATTATAAGGAAAGGGCACAGCGAACATGCATTGTTACATAGACAGTTCTTTGCTTTTAAACGAGTGCGTTGTAAATTGAAAATAAAATATTCAAAATTGGCAAGAGGAAATAAACACCTAAACAATGTTAACCTGAAAACTTTAAATTGGCGTTATTCTACTCTCTAATAGATTTTTATAACAGAAGTGCTTTAGCTACTTACCATAGATTCAGAATAATGTTCTTATGTTATGCTATCCAATATTTGATTTGATGTTTTAGAAAGCACTTTTACAAAAACATGCGTTAGGTCATATTGATTATTGATGTAGGTAACGTTCATTCATATATTACCTAGGACATACGATCTGTCTAGGAAGGTCCAACTTCGACAAAGAGGTAGCACGAATAATCCAAGTCGGTTGGGCAGCTCTCGAGAAATTGCGTGATATCTTAGCTCTTTAAATTGCAAAGCCAAAGTGCCAATTGGCAAGTCACACTATATCGTTCGCAGAACTGACAGCCGTTGGGGAAAAGGTTCTCTAATGACCACGAACTGGAAGACGTAGCGTGGGCAGGCCTCGCACCTGGTGGACTGAAGACTGAACTTCCAGTAAAAAGCGTCTTCTGTCACTCTTGTATGTCTAGGTCTATTATTTAAAGAACACAATAACGTGTGGCATTTGTTATATCAGACATAATTTCTTTTAACCAGAGATCAGTATATTGATAGGAGCTGTAGTGTTTATGAGATCATTCGCCCATTCACACACAACACACGATATCACGACCCTAAGCACGTGCGTAACGATAAATGCTGGTACTTCCCTCTTCGAAATTAGGTGCTGCAACATTTGACATTGAAAAAAATATATACTGACTCGAAAATAGAACCCAAAGCGTATTTGGAGAGCTTACGTAGGTCCGTCCCATGGGAGGCAGATAAATTTTATCAAATGTATTATTATAATAAATAATTATTACTAGCATGTTGATGCCAATAACAACACCAAACACTTTTCGAACTTAAGATGAATGAAAAGGTTGTCTTATTGTGTTTTAAGTCTCAGGGAGTGTAATGAAACGAGCTCCAAGGATAACAGGTTAAACTTTTCCAATGCAAGGAGTACGAAAAGGTTTTGCTGATGGGTATCCGTCAGGTACCTACTCTGACCCGCACACTCTTTCAAACAGGGTCCTCCTAAGCCTAACCGTAGAGTAAAACTGTTTTACTTTACTAAATACTTGTCCGATTTGTTGCACGCGACCTCGCGTAACCCTTACTAAGCAGTGGCTGAAAATCAGTGTTCTGCTCGTTGAGCAGTACTAGCACTGAGCACCTGCTTTTTGCATCGCTGCGGCACACACTATATGTTTCATATGTTTAATTTTACTTCTCAGTTTTTTATTTCTTACTATTATATTTAAATTAATTATTCATCAATTTTTTTTTTATTGTTATTTGTTAGTACCTTGTTGATAATATTATTAATTTTTTTAAACCTTAAGTCTTAATTATTATAATGTGTGTGCTTTGTGTTTGCAAATAAACAATTTATCTATCTATCTAAAAGTAAAGTGTTCTTATATACATTATACGTCCCACTGCAGGCCACAGGCCTCACCTCAACTATGAGGTGGTTTGGGCCATACTCCACCACGCGGGCACCAAGTGCAGATTGGTGGATGGGTGCCGTAAGGCCAGCGACTAACTAAACCTTACTGTCAGATGTAATCAAGCCACTTTAAGGCCTCTGACTAGGCTTCACTACAAGTATAGAGTGATATTAGCCGGGACCAACTTTTAACTTGCCTTCCGAAGCACGAAGATGCTTGTGATAAATGTCACTAAATATGGTCGGAGTGGTCACCCATCCACTCACAACCACGGCAATCGGTATCAAAGCGCTGCCGCCACTGAGCTACAAGCACCTTAACCACCTCCTAACCATGAGCTCTTAAAATTACTTCATTTTCGATTTGTTTTATTTATTTATAGAGTTTGATGTAAATAAATAAAAAATAAAAACCTCGGTAAAAAAAACACCAGGGCCACCATACCATTATAGGATTGAACCTCACATTCCTGACAAAGCTTCCGACGACGCCTTTAAATAAAAACGGAAAGGTTTTTTTACTTAATTATGTCGGTTTTATTTTCATTTAACTTTTATTTGAAAGTTGAATTCCATTTGTCATAAAAATAAATAATAAAGTGCATATAATGCCGTGGTAGCCTATAACTAAGACGACGCTTAGCTCTAAGTCAGTATAACTCAAAATATGTATCTTACTTGTATTAATGTTTGTCTTGTTGATTGTCCTAATAAATAAAATAAAAACAAAATAATAGACTTCCCAAAAATATTGCCCTACCACCGCTTCAAGACTACAAATATCGATATCGGCTGGTGATAAGAAGAAACAGCGCAACCAACTTAGTCACCTTTGTCATTTACAGGAAATACAGTTACAAGATATGTAATAAATGGAAGCTAAGCAGGTTAAGTACACACAACAGCTCTTCAACCTACCACAAAACGTCAAATTTTGACAATTGATATTGATCTCTAAGTGTCGGACTCATAAAATCGGTTCAATGACCCTTAATTTTCTGGGTAGGTTGACCTGCCATCGAGTGTACATGCACTCTTAGCACACTCTTTAAATAATCGTCTACTTTCTAATATCCTTTTTTCATAAGGATATAATTCATGAACGGAGTTCAACAAGAGTCTATGGTACTTTATTTAAAAAAAATATACATTTGCCCAATAATGAATTACATACCAACTTTGTGTAGTCTGCAGATCGGAACATTTATTTTTATTTCGAGTTGAGTGAGTTATTATAATGATGAAAATCACCTTTTAAGCTCAACATACTTTTTTCGAACGTGCATAATATGTATTGTAAAACTAAGTACTGTTAATTTAATAATATCTTTAAAAATCTTTCTCAGAGAGTCACGAGACTGCATATTGCACGTACGGCTCTTTTCTGCAACACGAAGACTGTTTCAATGTCAGCAGCAGAGACCCATAGCAATAAACTATACGACATCAAACATGAAAATAACTAAAGCATACTAGTCTTGCCGTTTCATCATCAGTTAAATGCCTTATTTTCCTCACGACATAAGCCGCTGAAGTAAGCTTTTCAGACAAGGCAATGATACAGGGCTACATTGCAAGGGTGGGGTAGATAAATCTTTAGGAATGGCTCAAAATCAGTAACTTAATCAAACTATGTAAAGAACAAAAACAAATATTTTTCACATTTAATTATGCCTATCCGCTGGTAAAAATCGTACGCGTGGATAATTTACTCATTCATGAAAAAATTGCACCGTATGTGCACTGTGTAAGGTCCTTGTTGGCTCGCCGTACCTACGCCTCTGATGAAAGACCGCGCGGTTTTCGAAGTCTCTCTATTGACTTTATTTTAGGATATTTTAAAGTAAATGTCTTTCGTAACATACGATAATAATAACGATTAAGATGCTTTTTTATATTGTTCTCTAGATCCTATTTTTTAAATTTGGCACCCCTTTGCAGTCTAATGCATGTCTAATGTAATTCCCAAAAAAGATTTTAAATCGACTGCATCTATTTTATTGTCTGACATATTGAATCTATTCGTTGAGACTACTCTAATGTTACCATTGGTAATAAAGCCTGAAGGTTACCATACCAATATTATTGAAATAACCAGGATACCAAAGTTCGATTAGACTTGTAGATGTTTCTTATATCCCCCCACCAAATAATACTAAAATAGACCCGATAATTTTCAAAAGGCAAAATAGATTTCCTTGAATCATAGCTAAGAACACAGTCGATTAAGCATCCTTTCAAACGGAGCTACTGCCACAGACACACACACAGATGTTAAAATAAAGAAGATTAGCTTAATCCATGATACCAGGTGATGCTGCTATAATGACTATTTTAATAAAATTCACTTGAAAAAAAATTTTTCTTAAAGTACTTAATGTTTAATTTTTTTTCTATTTTTTATAACATCTACATCTAAAACACATCAGCAATTTACAATCTATTTTTAATGTCGCCTGAGGGCTGGCAGTATATAATGTAGATTAAGTTTGATATGTTTTTTTTATCAAAATCAAATCTTCAATCATGTTATTGTGTACGATAAATCAAGAGTTTAAATAAATGATTTGCATACCGAATAAGACGGAAATAAGAGCATGAGTATTATTAAAAAACTGTATTTATTAATATACAGAAAAGAGTGGAATACGTACTCAAATAAGCAAGTATGTAATTGCATTATTAAGCATAAGTATTAAATGTATTGAATAACTACCAATTCGACAAGCTAATGTAGCTACATAGGTACACCAAGTGCATATTTCTATTGTTACGATTCCTAGTATTGACTAGCTTAAAACACAAAATCCAAAAGCCAAATCTATAAAATACGTAGTTGTGTTGTGATGTTTGGTTGGTAACAATTAAATAGAAATTTACTTATCTCTTGTCAGTTTGAAAGGCATGTTAATCTCTTGAAAGACAAGGATTGACAACTACATCAAATAAATCTGTAAATATAACAACAATTCGCCAAATGAAGCCGATACCATTAAACACCTAACAAGATGGCACAAATTGAATGGCGAAATAAGCTAGCACATAGGACTTGATTAAAATTGACATCTCAATAGTATGTAATGCGTCGGTCAGTTTATCGTGAGCAAAATCTACGCATGAAACCATCGATCTTTGCTACAAGTGAAGTGTTACTAGTACTTCCCTGAACTAAGTGCAATAAGGGCCGCCTGCCCTCGGCTCGCCTCTGATTACTGCCGGGTTCTGCCCATTAAACACATTTTGTATGAATGGATTATCAGACGAAAGGCCAAATGCAACGTTACGACGTATTTGGTAGATCAGGAAGTGTCGTGTCGTGAACGCCGCATGAGAGGGTACTATGAATGTTAGTCAATCAGAAGTCGAATGTAATTATTTATTATATAGCTCTTATATAGGAAACTCAAAACTTCCGTGTAAGAATCTACACTCATTTATAAAATTTCAACCATAAACGCTACAAAAGCTAAAAAAACTACGCAGGTACGACAAATATTTAACTGTTAAGTACGTCAATTTTATAAAATGTACCTAAATATGTTTAATTATCTAGTTAACATAGTGCTCTGCCATTCTACATGCTATGTGCCCTGCCTACTGCCATTTAGGCTTGCTAATCCGTAAAATATTAAGGTTAAATCCTAAATATTTTTGTCGAAATTAGGAGAAACAGACAGACGAAATACGAAAAATTTCTATAAGGGTTCCTGAACTCTTTCTAATTTCGACAAAAATATCTAGAAGGACTGCCAGACATAAGCAATATAATATTTTACGGATTCATCATCATTTCAGCCATAGGTCGTCAACTGCTAAACATAGGCCTCCCCCAGTGACTTCCAGACTTTTACGGATTAGCAAAATAAAATGGTAGTGGGCAGGGCACATATTATAGCATCTAGAACGGTTTATCATTATCTAGTCACCATTGTACAAGCTTAGCTTAGCTAATTGGTGCAATCGTTAAAATACTTTTATTGTTGTTTTTAATCCTGTCTGTATCGCGCTGACAAAAATTTAAGTTATGATTTATGTTAGTATAGCCTTTTTATATTAAACTTTTATCACTTAATTAAGGAGGACCCCAAACAATAAAAAACCATTTGTAGCCTGAATTTAGTCTAACTTACTCTCTAGTGATAGTTTTCAATTTGCATACAAAAGTGATATTAAAGCTCGACCTAGCTACTGCATCATTGTCTAACAAGGCTCGCGCTTCATTACCGTGATTGTGCAATAATTACCACACGACTGTACCACTTACTTCGTATCGTGCGCGCACGCATCGAATGTGCAAAAAACAAAAACACAAGTTTACATGTCTGCCCACAATTAGTCTCATGCATGCGACCGTACTCAATTGTTTCGTCATAGATTACATTAATCAACAGTACCATTCGATATTATTGTTCTACTAGTTTAAATTAAACAAACTTTATCCCTTACCCGACAGGGCGGTAATAAGTATTACAAAAACGTTTTAAATTAATGATCTCAGTAACCTTGATCCGTGAAACACGTTTTTCATGTGCTTAATTATACGTAGGTATTCACTGAATAAAGCGTCCATTTACGCTACGTTCGCCTCCCGCTTTTTAGATTTAAGTGTAAACTGCATCATTATTATTTTCAAGGACAATATAAAATCGCTGTAGTTATTATAAAACATTCTTATTCCATAATATGTTTTAACAAGTGTCTAGTATAAATAACAAGAACATCTTGTGAAAAATACTGTAAGTAACTACGTAAGAGTGCAAGACTTGCGCAATGATCGACAATCAGTTCTTTCTTGGAAATTGAAATGAAAAGCGCTTTCAATACGAAAGACAAAAGTATTGTACCCATCCCGGTGTTCTTATCCAACGAATTTCATATTTTGCTCACGCAACATATCTCACATTCACTGGCCTGCCGGAACCACCTCGTGAACTATAATACCTAACCACTTGCGAAAAAAAACCTCAACAGGTAATAATCAGCTTCTTCTAGACAAAAACAAATATATTTTGTTCATAACTTTACTATATTCTTAAGTCATTACACGACTGCCAAAAAACAAAATGCATGTTTACGCTTTCCGTGGATAATTTCATGTTTGTGCGTCCCATATTCCTCCATAACTTCTAACTAAATGCTTGAAAAGATAAGAGTATTTAGTAAGAGCGTGTGTATGTGCAAAAAGGAGATGCCGCGAAATTATAAAGTAAAAAATCATTAAACTACGTTTTATGAAATTCAATAACAATTGTAAGTCTGACTTATTTTGTTTAGAAAACCGCGAGTCTTATGATGTTTACGAGTATTTCTATGAATTTGAATTTGTTCCAACCTATGGATCCAACCGTAGCTATAGCAAGTAACTTGACTGGGTAACTCATGCTATATTTTGTACATACAATGGATTCAATGCTATCCAGAGATTGTGGTTTCTGACAGAGGGCCGACACTGATGGGCATTCGTTGAAATGTCACACCGCAGACTTTTGTCATAGTGGCATTACAAAGCATAACCATTAAGTTACGTAGCCACAGAGTATCATTGATGTTTTAGTATTTTTGCTTTGAAATATGGTTAACTGCACTCATAGGTACGTGAAATGCAACTGGTCCCTTACATGAGATCTTAAAGCAGACCTACTTTTAAACTGCGCTTTTACTTACTGCCCTGCTTTTTAGTACTACTATAGCGTGAAAAAGCAGGACAGTTCAGAAGCATGCCTGCTTTAAGATATATTGGACAACATCACATATTATAAATTGCTCTAATCCTAAGCTCTAATTTAAAGTAGCTAAAGCACTTGTGTTTAAATAAATTAGAAACAACGACGACGGTACCATAACAGCCAGACCAGAGTCAATATAAAAAAGTTCATTTTCTTTGGACCTCAGGGATGGCGATGCCAATTCCAGTGTGCTCGCCTCATGGAGCTACGGATGATTGTGAAGTGCCGATACGCGGCGCGAGCAGGTATTTTAAAAAAAGCTACCTGTTTCACACCACTCTGTACCTACTGTTTTCCTCCTCCGTCGTGCGACAGTCCTGGAGGCAATTGCCTACATTTTTTTTTAAATATTGTTTTAGGCGATAACGTTTTTACCTACCTAAACCTTTACGAAATTAGATAATTTTAGTCTCATTAGATTCGGTTCACTTTAATATAGGTCTGTTTGTTTTTCTTAAATTGGTAATTTTTTAATTTAATTAGTTTAGTTAAATTTAAAAAAATAAAAACGCTTGGGGTGTTTTTGGGTCAAAAATATAGATGTTTAGATGCTAATAAGTTATATCCCATCCCATCGTACATACAATTGCAGTATGTCATAATAATTCTGAACTAACCAATTTCTACGTTGGTTATATCTTCAAACTAAACATCTTATTGATGTTCAAAGGTTTCTAAAGGTCTTTTCCAGCCTGCACGCTTATATCTAGTAATTATTAAAAAAACCTACGGATTGCATCCAGTCAGGGCGGTTTACCGGATTGGGCCGGTACCAGTCGCGACACACCTGGCAAATTGTAATGAGCACTCCAATAAAACAATACCAGCCATTTGCAATTACCACCAGTTCTTGTCCTGAGCGGTTACGGTATATTAGTTTCGAGACTGATAAATGGACCTAACTTCGTATCACATAAGGCAAAATAAAGTAAACTCTTAGAATTTTCATTTGTAAAATAGAAGTATTCTTATAAAGTTTTATTTCACAAAATTATAATTAGTTTTTAGTGTTTTTCTTTTTATTCATAAAATATTTTATAGAGCTGTGTAGCGTGTTTTGTAATCATATTAGCGTCATATAATATACTATTTAGTGATGCTACTCGCGAATGAAACAGATATAATTAGTAAATATTCTTCTGACAGTTTGTATTTGAGTTAATAATTAATAATGCAGATTTTACCTTTTTATCAAACTTCATTCTTGTCATTTATCCTTAACGATCTGCTAAGAAATTCACGATTTTAAATTAAAAGCCGGATTACATTTGGACACAATATATTATAATTATTCTAGGAAAACAACAAATACTCAACGTTTTTTTGTTTGTAATAACAGTATTGTTCGCCATCAATGCGGTTTTCCTCTTTATAATAAACAATTGATTAGAGTGCCACTCATTACCCTATTTATTTTGCGTGAGTATGTAAGGACTAACGAGGTTTACCTAACTTTTTTGTAAAGTAGGTACCTACAAGATGTGTTTACGATTTAATTTTTGACCGTTAAACGAAACTTACTAAAGTAGTTTTGGATACAGTTTCCAAAAAACGAAGTGATGCCTTATTTGATAGAAGGTAGCATAGCATATATAATCCACTCTTACTTTGCCAGTAACTATTATCTACGTCTCATTTTCTGCAGTTATGTTTGCCGGGCCAATTACTAGAAAAACCTGACTTGAGGTTATATTTTAGCTTAAATCATCTGATCAAACAGCATAAATAAAAACCGAACTTTTATAATATATTGCCAAACGGAACAATAAAAAGCCAAGTAAACAAAAAAAAACGCCTGGAAACCCTATCTGCGATGTCACCAACCAACAATCCTACCTACAGCATCCAAAGAGCCTCAACTTAGATATCAGTTTTCCTAAAAAATAAGACTCTAGAAACAATGAATATTAGTAACGCTGGTCTAATCTATAATTAAGTCTGTTCGTTAGATTGCTCACATTTTAATATTACCGCTAATGAACTCGGTAACTGCGGACTAACGATGAAATAATGACTAATATTATCTACATGCGGTTTCTGTAAACTCTACAATAAACTTGTAATGAGAGCGCCCATTATTGAGTAAAATTCATTAGAACTAAATGTGTAGACTGGTGTGACTACAAAGTAAACCCGTAAATTTTACAACTTAAAATGAAATAAGTGTCTGTACGAGTAAGGAAAAACAACAATAGGGCAATTTTAGGTTATAATGTCTGTAACAGCACATGTATAATGTCTTACGGTTGCTAGTATAGTATGGTATAAAACCCGTTACAAGTAAGTTAGCTTTATTCAAAAGCAAAAAAAGTGCCTTAAAAATTTGTCTTATGCAACTACCCTTTATAATAATACCCAGTATTTCAAATCTCAATACGAAGACCTAAAATTAGTTAGCTAGTTTAAATCTAAGTAGTTTTTTTTTTAAATAGGGTGCTGTTTAAAACATATACTACTTAGATTTAAACTATGGCTAAAGATTAGCCAACCAATAATAATCTATGACACCATTATTGAAACATGTCTAATTTGGCAACATTTCAAATTGTGTAATCCGGAGATTAACCTTGGTTTAAAGTTCTTCCGAGAATAAAACGAGTTTATTTATAAGACGGTATGAGCGTCTTAAGAAAGTTTAGAATTTCAGATTCACTACACAAAAAGAAACAGCTAATGCAAGATGTTTCTCTACGATATTGAAATAAGCAAATTTTTAGTAGGACAAAAGTTGCCCGGTGGATCAAAAAGCAGAAGTGGCAAAGGCAGGCCGCTCATAGAGCTCTAGAGACGGTTGCTGGTGCTACAGAAAAGAAAAGTTCGTGGGTGGAGACTATCATCGCATGTGCAGTGTAGTATCACCGCTTTCCGATAGACGGAAACAAAATAGAAGAAATAATGTTTAAGAAGCCATTAATGTAGGAGACTCTTATATACCCTGCTGATATCTATTGAGACCGGTATTCAGCAGAATTATTGAGATATTATCTAATAGATAGAATAATCGAACAGCCAAAATCGGTTTTCTTTTCGGTATGAATACGGATATGAAATCTTCTAAGCTGTTCTGTTGCTCTCCAGATCTTAGCAGTCAAGTCGACAAGTATGTAATTCTTGTCTAGTATTAAATGCTTGAGCTATTCAAGGCCGCGAAGTCGAGGGGCGGGTTGCAAATATAATACCATACCATATAGTGCCAATAAAGCTGATCGCAGGACTTCAAGGAAGTGTGGAACCGGTTCTAGTGTCGCCTTCGAGTCACATGTGCCGTTTATTATGCCCCATACCGACAGCTTACAACTAGGAAGTCAGCGAGCGAACGTCATCCGAGTATTATTAGCAGTTATTGATCAAGCTCTAGAAAAGAGGCCAAAGGTTTTGATAAAAAAATGTTTTTTGTTTTTAATGGCTCCAATGTTATCTTGAATTTATTTATCGTGTGATTTATGAACTACTTCTTTAATATACCTATTTAATTTCAATTATATTTTCTTATCTAATTTTGTTAACGGCTTTGGTTAGAGACGCTAAAAGTATTTTAATGTATGATTTCAAAAGTTTAATGGCGCCTACATAAATCAGATTTGTTTTCTAAAAACATAGATACTTAGATGGTTTGCTTAATAAACACCTATGCCTGTAAAAAGTGCCCACCTGTGGAGACTAAAGCCATAATGTTTTTACATTACTTAACAATAAAGGTTGGGTTGGTACTTAATTAATTTAAACTGAAAACGTGTCGATATTTTTTTTTGATAATTATCTCAATAAATAAATGATCAAACAAAGTCTTCCTTGCCATTGTTTTAACCGGTAATCAAGCGAATGCAAACTTCAATGGTTGACATACAGTTGACTTCTATTAACATCAGTTATAATAAAATATATTTATTTTCTTAGCATAATAGAGGATTATACACAACATAATTTGTTACAGATATTATAGTCTTCTGGTTCCTATTTTTGTGTGAGAGGAGGAGAAAAAACCAGAGACACCTATGTTTCTAATGCAAACCTTATTTTTTATCACTCATGGCAGTAAGAGCTATGCTGCTTTAAACAAAATTCGTTAATTACACGGCCAGTAAATAATGAAATACGCGTACATATACGACAAGTTTGCATGTAAGAATGTATCCTAAACCATGTGAACTACGACAAAAGCCGGTCGTGACGATATGCGTCTGTCCATAACCAGTCTCTAAAATTAATACGCACTAAAATAATATAGTAGACAATTACACCGAACCGCTGAAGTCTGAAGATGGTTCCGAGCCGAGAATTTATGTTCTCGTAAAAGTGGACACGAGACAAGCTAATTGAAAAGGTTTATAGCTTGTCCGTGCTGTGCTACACCATTTAATATAGAAGATTATAATAAATGTTTCATGGTTTCATTGCCGTTTAGAAGTTTAAAGGCCAGTTGAAGCCGTATACGGTTTCAACTGTCATTGTCCAACCAATTGTCAAATCTGAGACTGAATGCATGAGGGACGAGCTCAGGGTCGTGCAAATTGAAAAATTGATTTTCAAATTGAACGGGAATAATTTAGGTTCACCAAGTCGTCTGTCCACCTTGTGAGTGGACGTCCTATTGTAAAGTTAAAGCAATCTTACTATACAATTTTTGTGATTTAATTCTCAATAGTAAAGTTAGTATGCAATCGTATTTCGGACGGCCGCTAAGCATTTTAAATAGAGGCATTTGATTGTCTATTTTTTTTTAAATAAAATGCATTTACAATAACCCCTTTTTAGGAAACGCCCGCTTAAAGTTATTCTGATCGCTATGGCAAGGGCAGTGACAGTGGGCTAGTTTCCTAAAAAAATCTAATTAGTCCGTCAGTTGGAATAACAGAAAACATTGGACACGTAGTTTTTCTTTTCTCAATGAAAGAAAAAAATATGAAGATATAGCCCGTTAAAGTACCGCGTAACGTCACGCCTTGCGACACTTTTTATCAAGGCGTGACGTCACATGCTCACTTTTATGCGCTTTCGTCATTTCTGGTTGATTGACAAAAGACAAAATATGGGTCCAATATTTTTTGATAATCTAACTGACGGACTAAATAGAGTGATCTTTTTTTGACCCAGGACACTAGCCTATACAAGTCTGTACCATTGTAGAGTTCTAAACTAATATTTAAGTTTTGTGTTTGTGTTTGGCATGTCAAGTTAAGTTACAAAAACCTATTTTATATTTACAAAGATATCTTATTTTAGGGTTATACTACCCTTAGGTGCCGTTAAAATGTATGCGAAAATTGTTATGTTACACATGCAACAACCAAAACACGGGAATGCGTATGTCCAGAGTTCTTAAATGGTCGGTTCCAATCACGAATTTCCAGAAACGATGATTAAACAGGATTCAGCTCGAAGGCCCTAATCGAAAGGCGGGACTCGAATTATAACAGCACGCACTAATTTGAATAATGAACAATGTTAGCACTCAACCGGTTTGATCACGCAAGTTCGGACTGGCCACAGATAGGAGAGAACGGCCACTTTAGTAGATTGAGTTCAATTGCTCAAATCAACTACTAGCTCTGAAGTTAGTATAGTTGACCTAATCAGTCCAGCTGATTTACTCCTAATTTTGGGTAAACCCAGTGTAATTCAGTGCATAAGTACCTGGTTAAAATGTTCAGGTAGGTTAAGGTAGGTAGGAAATAAAAATTGGCTTATCTGTTTACGCAGTGGCTTGACTGCCCAGAACTGCTTTATGGCCAGGAATCTGCACTATAAATGCATCACGAAACTCCTCAACTGGACCGATGATTACAAAAAGTAATAAAATGTAACTTTGAAACTATAACTCACTTACCTTGAAACTCGTAGATGAAGATGAAAGTAAGGCTTCTTTTGACTTTAACCACAGAACATCTAAGTTTATTAAGATCAGATTGTACTTTGTTTTGATCAGTAAAAAATTTTGCAATGGAAAAAAATTACTAGGCTTTACTTTTGTCTGACAGGCATTGTCAGTTTTTTTGTCTTTGGCACGCGCGGTCATCATAGCACGAGGTTTTCTTAACTTTGATATTATTTTAGTCATCATTATTCATCACAGAAATAGGAGAAAACGACATTGTCAGTCTAATTAAGATAACATCTAAAAAAATATGCTTATGATCAAATGTTAAAGTCTACACACAAATAAGAAATAAACAACCTCCTTGAGCGAGCTAGACAACGATTCATCATCACTCGCTCGTTTTTTTCTATGGCTGATTGAAATACGAAGTTACATAATTTAAGAACAAAAGGGTCCCCGAAAAAACATGACGCCCGCCGAGTTGGGACGAGAACAAAGCACGCATTCGCCAAGTTATGTTTTTAAGTTGGCCTAAAGTGGGCCTGGCAGTTTAAGCTGCCACATAAATTGTGTCCAAGAAAGAAAACAATAAGAACAGACATTTATGACTTTTTTCTTCAACGGAATAGTCGATGGCTAGGAGGTTGCATAACGCGACCCGATTTCAAGCGACTGATGGCAAAGTTAAGTCCTTGCGGGATATAATAGTTCTCTTGTTTTGTAATATACAGTATACTCGTAGTAGTTCCAGACGGATGAAACATGATATGATAAAGCGATATAAAGAAACCAACTAAAAATATGATAGATATAGCCGCCAATTTTGAATGCCGGTGACGTCTCATGTTATTATCGCTGTTTTGATATAAATTCAACATGGCGGCTATATCTATCATATTTTAAAATTGACAGTTAGTGTAGATAATATAGTGTAGATAGTGTAGATTTTGTGAATAGTTTTATGACAGGCTAAGTCTGATAGATCTCATCTAATTACTATCTACACATATCTTTGTGTTTGTTTGTCTAATGCATTAAAATTGTATCAATTAGTACCTCGATGTATTTACTGCTTATCTAAGATAAATAAACACGTATCTTTAAGTTTAACTTTATAGGCTTCAACAGTAAATAACTTTTATTGCTTAGAGCTATAACCCGTTTATGTTTTAGCTCGTTGTACTTTAATTATTGCTTAATTACGCACGTACCTACTTATATCGTTATCGTTTTAGTAAAGCAACGGAAATAAAAACATGTAAGGACTAACCAGTTTTTCAGCACATAATACTTAACTGATGTTTCTTGTTGACGGTCACTATTTTTGTTTTTTATTTAAGTATTTGTATTTTTTGTGCAACTTAAGACTATGAATTAAAATTAAGTTACAAACTAAAATAAAATAACGAATAAGAAACATTTCATTGAATTATTACCTAAAAAGAAATCTTGTAATATTTTATCTCCACTGACCCTTCGTTTTGCTGACAATGTATAAAGCGGTTTTCAATACATATTGTTCTATTTCTATTATTATACACTAAAACCTACAAAATAACAAACTTTTTCGTATAGGTTGATTAAAAAGTCTACCGCATTCTCAAATGACTATTAAGAAAGCAGTAGAAAAGTTCAAACAAATTCACAGTAAATAATTTTGGTTACCGGGAAACTTGACGGTTACTCGTTTAATGTAAACAGGGTTTATCTCCGAAACCAAAAGGTCTGTTTTCTCTTTCGTGGAGATAAAATAACGTAATAATAGTGAGTTTATCGTCGTCGACACCATTAATTAATATAGTGTTATCAGTGTAAAGTGGGTTGAAGCCCGCGATACTACTACTAAATGTTTCCGTCATCATAACCACGTTGTTAGGATCCTTTGGTTTAAATTATTTTAATGGAAAATTAACAAAAAAATAAAAACTATACAATAAAATAAAGCGCTTACTTTCATAAAAAATATTTCAATATAAGTACTTCTTTTTAATTAAAGTTGTTTTTTTTTTCTGTAAAAAGTCTGTAAAAATGATATACTAGTGATTTATGTCGTTAGTATAACGAAAAATTCAACTCTAACGAATCTGCTAGTTCAAACTGAAATTTAAATGGTGAATGGTGACTAATTAGGAATTAGTAACTTACTTTTACTCTTCTAAAAATCATACTAAAACCTGTATTTTGAGCTAGTATTAGGAACTCGACATTTGCACGGACGAAGTCGCGAGAACCCATTACTGATATGATATTTTTCAAAACTGGTAAATGTTTTCTTGTCTAGTCTTGCCATAAATACTGAATCAAATAAAAATTAATGTTTCTATTGCAAATAACATTTATTACTTTAACAGTGTGTTTGTTTAAGGCGACGGGTAAGGCCACTTGCCTTGAGCATTAAGCGTCGACTAATGCGACTTCTATTACGTGCCTAAGATAATACAAATGCTTCTCGCAGACTAAACATCCATCCGTTGCGCTCCTGTGCAAATAGATTATCATTGCGAGAAAAATATCCGCTCATGGAAAAGTAGGCGCTAAGAGTAAAATGCATAAAAAATCCTTACAATTCTTAATAGATAGAAAAAAAAACTTCATCCTAAAGGCACAAATATTATTTAATAAATAACTAAACCAACTTTGAAGCCAAACAAAAACGTCGTTAAAAATATAAATGTGTACAAGCTCGCGATATTTGCGGTACTTACTTTGAAGTATTTTTAGTGTTTACTCGTATAAGAAATAATAACTAGTATTTAGATACAACAGGAAAATCTTCAACATATAAGTTACATGATAATATTAATTTCTACATCCTATATCCAGTATTTTCGTCAGAAAACTTGTGCAAAAACACCTCTTTTACGTGTATTACTAATATAAACAATTTTAAATATAAAAATCTTATTCAAAGTGGTCTCCATTGGCTGCAATACAGTCCTTTAAACGTTAAGGCCAATTATCAATAGAAGCACGCACTCTTTCGATGGGAAAATTCGGTACTGCTAATCGTACGGATTGTTTTAGGGACTCCAAATTATCATGGCGTTTAGAGCAAGGCGTACTCTCTAAAATTGACCATAATCATAATCCAGCGGATTAAGATCGGGACTAGACGACGGCCAGTCTTCAGCTCTGATGAAGTCCGAAACGTTCGTTTCCAACCAAGACTGCGTAGACCCGGCGCCGAGTCTTGCTGGAAGGACCATTCTTGGTTATTGAACATGGTGTTGTTAAGGGGCTTCACTACCTTCTCAAGAATGATATCTTGATACACTTGTGCCGATGTTTTGATACCTTTTTCACAAATGTATGGCTCAGTCACTCCTTCATAGCTAATACCCCACCAAACCGTCACTAAAGTCGGATAGTGCCCACGTTGCACTCTGTCGACTAATTAGGAAGCTTCCTTAGAGCTTTGATCATAAATTTGGTCATTTTATTTGTTACAATGTTGCTCAATTGTAAAAAAAATCTCATCAAACAAAAAAAATCTGTGACCTCCCTTTGCGTGTACCACTTCAGTAGTTGTTTCGATTTTACCACCCTACTCTTTTTTTAAATAATCAGTTAAGAAATGACCAGTATGTCTCTTATAGGCTGCAAGTCCTAAGTCATCTTTTATAATACGCGACATGGTTCTAGGTGCTATTTTCATCTCTCGAGATAAAAACTTTTGCTTTCGGACAGGATTTCATCGAATTCTTTCCCATACTACTTTGACCACCTTTTTCGTAGGAGGAACACTACGTGGACGGCCAGATCTTTTTCTGTCACAAACAGAGGAGTCATTGTATTAATAGCCAGTTACACAATCATTTTACTAATACTAAGCGTATTTTAAAAATTGCATTTGGCTCCATACCTACTTTGTGTAATGCAATCACAGCGATTCGGTTCTCTTTATCACCCCACTCCATTTTAATATCGCAAAATATTGTACGTACAATGTATTGGCGCCAAAATGAGAAAACTCAATGAACAATCATATAAAAATTCCAAATTCAAATGTAATATTTTGATAACTTATATTGTTTCGATACTCATACTTATACTTTCGATATTTTTGTTGAATAAGTATGCTGTTCCGAATGGAAGTATCACCGTCCTTGACCCATTGATGAAGATAATACTTTTTAACAAGATCACATCATTGTTCCCGTAATGAGTGTATAAATTGTATAAATAGGTCAGCGTGGTGGTTAATGGTCCACCACTTGAAGTCATTTGAGACGCTTCAGAAAGCTTTAGGCTTATTACAAAAAGAATCAGATGTTGAAAATTAAGATATCCAATTGGTTTCTAAGTAACGTATTTTACGTATTATTTATATGAGGCTTTTTTTATATAAAATACTAGCTGTCCCGGTGAACTTTGTACCGCCTCTCCTCTCTATTTTTTTTTTTGTGAATTTTTCGGATGTTTTTATAGTTTTTCTACTATTCGGGGCGGCGGCAAATGCAACAAATCAAAGATCATAACAATCCAGCTGTTCTTGACTTATAAATGGTGTAACTAACCCGACTTTGTTTTATATAAAAGAAGATTGTACAAACCTTTTTTAAGCTTTAAAAGATGCATTGTTAAAGACACGTCTACGTTTTTTTCCTTTACTGCTGTAAGATTTATTATTCTAGAGTGGTTTTTGACTGTATTCGTCCCTAAGGAGACACCTTTGCCTGAACGATAATTGCCTGATATACTCGATAGCGAGCATGGAATATAATAAATATATATATTAAGGCAGATATCTAAAAGAGAATCCAAGATTGAACGCTACAATTTTTGCAAAGGGATTAAAGGTGTTGAAAAGATCTGTGATCCAGATTATTCGCAATTATTTCTTCGGATTCTATGGTATGCTATCTGACGCATGACAGTTTGGTTTGCCAAGATAAGATCGTTTCTTTAAAAAATAAAAGCAGTAGTTACATATCGAATCTCATTTTTTTCTTTATCCTACTTCTTTTTTGACATGCTGACACAGAAGATCCAAGGAGTGGCGAATGGCTATGGGGAGTTGTTAACTTATGAGTTGTTTTTTCCTGGTCGAAGGTTACTGGCAGATCAGTCGCAGCAGAAGATAACGATAGTCAAAATTTAAAAATAATAAATTCAAACGAACGGGTTGCCGGAGCGCAGCGAGCGAGGCTGAGCGATAGCCTCTTTATCGTCGGCCACACGGCGCGCACCGATAGCGGCTGTCAGTAGCTGCTGTGGCCTCCACGGAATCGCTATCTTCTGCTTTATTGTAATATTGGCTGGTTGGGAAAGTCTATTCTACTCAAATCAACTTTGCAACTAAGTAAATATTGTTTTTTTTTTTAAGTTTCGTGGTTATGAGGTTAGTGTTTGATCACTCTACAATGGTAGCACATAATTGTGTAGCTTGTTGATATAAGAGTTTCTCTGAGTAAATGTAGTTGAAGTTGATCTGGGTCCTATTACTGCCTTTTGTTTACTATTAGATATGTTTAATCTCTTGCAACATTTATAACCTTTGTTTATAATAATACCATAATACTACTTTGCGTGCCTTAATTAGTTGATGGACGGACCCTGTAGGTGATAAAACAAGAAACATTTGAACAGTAACATGAGTAGGTACAATGACGATTTGGCATCAATCACTGCAACACTAAAGCACGCGCTTCCTTGATGCGTAATTCGCGGCGTTAACGCATGCGATTGACGCGCATTATTTAATGACGTATAAAGCAATTACTACGTTTATTATCTGCGTGATTATTAGCTTAAGGGCGGTGTTTCGTAGCAGATGCAGCACAAAGGAACCGCGCGCCTAAAATACGATCAAATTATGTTGACGTAAAATATTAATAGTACTGCCGCAACATTGACGACCATAGGTTACCGGCAACAAATTGCTGTGAAAATGATACTTGTACATTGAACAACCTAGAGATTCCGAGATCACCCGGTTGCAAATCAAATCGCAATAATATGCGGGGTTTTCATGTGTGCGTGACAAGTTTTGCAGTTCCAGTAAGAAGCAAGCTTGTTTAAGGACCTATCTGTTTTTAATTAATTGGAATACATGCTGTACCCGCGGCTTCGCCGGCGTGGAATGAGGCATGTCATCCGCAACCCCTTCAAGCTCTTTTCAAGCTTTTTTCGTATTGTATTTTATCAAAATCGGTTCAGTTTTCAAAGTAGTTCAGTAAAGTCAAAGTAAAGTCAGTTTTAGTCAAAAAGTAGTCTATGTCCTTATCCAAGTTCCTATCTATCTCTTTACTAAGAATCGTGAAATTGGTTCTACGGCTCAGACGTAAAACCGTAACAGACAGACAGTCAGAGATACATTCGCATTTAGATATACATTTCCTGTGACTAACACTAGCTGCAAGAACAAAAAATATTGTGAAATCTTAGCACACCGAGTCACTCTGTAGGAACTTTGGAATCCTAAATTATAGAATATAATTTCTAAAGACCAAGGTAGTTATTTAAATGGAATGGACTTTATTATAATGACACACCAATTTAATACCTTAAGCTAGATCTTCAACTTTCCAATACGACTATCAAGGAACCTAAACGGGTAAGTATCAATTTACGTCTGGATATACGCATCAGTTTAAATTTATTATTTGTCTGGACGTTTTGTTGAGTACCAATATTTTAATCACGTTAATATCATTAGTGCTATAAATAGACTATAGTTCAGTCAGTCTTGAGTCAGAATCACTGAATAAATCTTTACATTAATGCTTTAGATATCAAATCCAGTCTACTAATTTAAAACAGCTTTCTAATATAAATAGTGACTAATTATTCTTCAATAAAAGTTTATTTTCAAATCTACACTTTTTGAAATAATGCTTGCTGCTCACTCCACAATAGATTCCAATTTACAGCTTTAGACAGATCAAATTTTAATTGACAAATTAGAATATTTTTAATATCCAGTGACCAGAGTAACGCGATTAGCATTCCCGGAACAACCTCGATAGGAATAACATTGAACGAAAATATCACAACTGATGTTCATGAAACAATATCCCGGTTTATTTTAAGAAGAACGTAAATAAATACTACAAAAATAGTAAAGTCCGATACGATGTGACGGATGGGAAATTGGGAGCCTTGGTAACTGAAATTGGAACTGGAATTAAAAACGGACTTAGGGTAATCAGACACAACCTTCTTACTAGTCGCAATAGTTTCCTAACAAACGACTTGCATTCCTCAGACATTTAGTTTTTACAATAAAACATGTTGTCGGCTCACACTTTGTAACTATTGGTGTCGTGGGTCAATATAATTATATATATTATGAATCGAAGCGTAACTGAACAGCTAAAGGACTAAGGCTACACTAGTAAGAAGCGAGTTGCTCGCAATGTTGTTTTGTTACTGCTGTGTTTAACAACATCTGTAGCTAAGCTGTTTTAGTTTTTTAGCATCAGCCTATCCATCCAACCACTAAAAGTCTTGCAACCACTCTTGTGCGGTGTATAATTGCTACATTATGTTGCATTTAAGTCGAAGCGGTCTAACTAGGAGGAAGTAAAAAAGAATATTGACAAAACTGGCCTTCTGCGTCGCTACGCCACCCGTCCTCATACCTACCCATTGTCTCCACTCCAACTATGTAATAATGTCTTCGGCATAATAAAAAGCAATCTAAGGCCTTAATTTTTAGATCCAGCATAAGAAATCCTTGACGGCTTGAAGGTTTACCTTTAACCGACATACTAAATGCTCAGGCACCTCTCGCAGAAAAGCAAGCAAAGGTTACCGTGCGAAATGTCAAACTGCGATTGTAAATATTCTAGAGTTACACAATATTACAAGTAAGCCACTTATAGGTGACCCGTGAGAGAACGGCCTAACCGACGCGGGCGCATCTCTCTGCGGTCCTAACAACCCGTCAATTGACCCGCGCAGGCGCCACGTCACGTGTGCCATCAACTGGCCTTGTTTCTCAGATTGGTCAGGCGTGGGCTTCGTGATCGCTAACTTTCAATCTCAGTTCATAAAAAGTAGAGTAAAAAAAGCGCACTGAGCAGTAAAAAAAACGTGTTGGGTCAAAATACAGAAGTCTTGGAATTACTATTCTGCCAGATGATATGATGAGAGGAAATCGAGCAAAACGCAGTATAAATAAATGAAAAAAAAAACAAGTTGAATTTGCTTGTAGTACCAGTTTTAAAACTTATTATGATTTAATTCATTATGTAGACATTTTTGACATATAATTTAAAGTGTTACATAAACAAATACGTTTTATAAATATTTTTCTTGATTATGTTTTAAACTATTAATTAAACACATGCGTTTAATAGTGATGTCGCATACTCGAATAAAGAAACGATTAGTTTACGTTTGCGGGCAAAGATAACTTAACGTATTAATAAATTTATAGACAAACATTAAATTAATTTATGATTTAATTTGATAAGAAATACCAACATTGTACAGACAAAATCAAAAGTAGCTTAGTATCTGAATTTTCCAAAGGAATCTCATTACAAAACATATCCCATATCACAATAGTCTGACAAAATCATTACGCAAAAGTCAATTATAGACGTCAGGTTATTGTATCATGTAGAAGAGTCAGCAGTTTTGGAAATAAGTTTTTAACTAACTTATTATGATTTTGACTGTACAACAGAAACAAATATACAGGGTGATTTTAAAAACCATTCTGGTGCTCAAATACAACCAGTTTTTCTATAGGACCAACATCAAAATCGCAAAAAAAAACACTTCTCCATACTAATCCTATGGAAAGGGCTATGCTTGGTGTCTCCTTGCGAGATCGAATTAGAAATGAGGAGATCCGTAAACGAACAAAAGTCGTTAACATAGCCCATCGGATTAGCAAGCTGAAGTGGCAGTGGGCGGGGCACATAGCACGTAGAACTGTCGGCCGATAGGGCAGAAAGGTTCTAGAATGGAGGCCGCGTACCGGCAAGCGCAGCGTAGGACGTCCACTCACAAGGTGGTCAGACGCTGGATGCAGGCCGCTTCCAACCAGCCAATCTGGAAGTCAATTTATTTATTTATTTATTTAGACTTTATTGCACAGATTAAAAAATCATACAAAAGGTGGACTTAATGCCATGAGGCATTCTCTACCAGTCGACCATTAGGCTAAACAGAGACGTTTTGTGGATCAATGGGGGAGGCCTATGTTCAGCAGTGGACGTCCTATGAAATGATGATGATGATGATGATACTAATCCGCCGACCAGCGGACATCAGTTTGTATGAATCAATGAATTTTTTTTTTAGATTACTATGTTGGTGCCATAGAAAAAGTTGTTGTATTTGAGCACCAGAATCAGCCCCTAGAAAGAAGTTAACTAATAAATTAAAACATTGTGAAGATTCTCATGTTAAGCATTTCGTTAATAATCATATTATTATAATACCATTAATTAAACTATAATAATAGTTCATTCAGTCCGTCAGTTTAAGATTTGATAAAAAAAACACGGAAGTGTGAAATTAAACTAAACCTCGCACTCGTAATTATCATCTCACAAAAAACTGTTCCTACAGAAAAATAGACTGCTCGTTAAATAATAACAGCAATAACCATTACATTTCATAATCCTATATAATGGCAGCAGCTCATGGCCCATTTTGAAATTGATGAATAAACTACTAGTTTAGTAATTAATAAATGACTAATTAATTGGAAAGAGTTTTGGTGTTTCGAGTGTAGTAAGTTAACTGACCGATATACTCCAAACAGTACGTAAAGCAGTGTTCTTTTATGTCAATGTCCCTACCATGAGCTCTTGAAACAGTATTTTTCCAACCTTGTTTTGTTTTTAGGGTTCCTTGCCAAAAAAGGTAAAAATATACCCCATAAGATCACTTCATTGTCCGTCTGTCTGTATGTCTGTCTGACAAGAGGTATCAAGTTAAAATTAACATCAAATACTCAGGCCAGTAATTCCTTAGAGCTGTGAAAATTTTAAACTCTTAAGTCAACGCCATCAAAAGACCTGTTATGATGGCGCATATTTTGATACTTACATAAGGGAATCAAAACCTTGAGAGACTTCCCTTTGACCAAGAATTATAAAATTTGGCAAGAAAGAAGCAATGTTTTAAAGCACAACTTAAGGAAAAAGAGAGAAAAAAACGATTACCATATTCACAGAAAAAGCGGAAAAAATCTTTGAGACTCAATTCCCGTTATGGGTGAACTACATATTTACATATCTACTAGTTTGTACGGAACCCTCGGTGCGCGAGTTTGACTGTCGCACTGGTGCGAGTCGCACTTGGCCGAATTTTTCGTGTACAATTTGACTTAAAACAACTCTATTTGGCCGTTTATTGTTTATGGTTAGGTCCAAGTTGTATAAACATACATTATACGTTGTATAGTTGTACAGCTTTAAGAGATCATGGTTAAGGCTCTGTTTTGTGCCGCGCGCTTAGTTCCGCGTTATAGACAAGCTACCGGTATGCTCCAATAAGCCAGTTTAGGTAACTTTGTTGCGAAACCATTACAAAAGGTTTGAGTGACAATCATTTATTTGCTGACTCTAATTGAAATAAATACCTCTAGGCTTACGCCTGATTTATTGACTTGTTCCTGTCATTTGCAAGCACCCAAAACTTAACTAATGTAAAACAAGTAATAATTTGTAATTAAATTATTTCGCTATCAATATAATGAATAAAAATATAATTAGAAGGAAAAATAAATAGATTATGCTTAATGTAAATCGCATTAAAATGGTCATGTTAAGTTTTCGCTTTTTATTAACACAAAATAAACTGTTGAGTTTTATGTTTGTTTAATATTATTTTAAAAGGTACAGACAACGGCTGGTCAACCTACCCAAATGTTAAAGGTAAATAAACCGATTTTCATCTTTGAAGTTCTACACGTAGAGATCTATATCATTTGAGAAAATTTTACGTTTTGTGGTAGGTTCACAAAACGTCAAATCAAATTAAATATTTATTTGCAAGAATACAGTTTTACATTAAGGTCTTATAATTAGTTGGTAAACATAGATTTGGAGAAGGTTTACCCATAGTAACATAATTTCTAGTGGAAAATCTTAATGAAAATGGATAAGAAGTCGTACAAAGACTAATGTAATTATAGAGATAGGAGGAAATCGAATGTTAACCAGCTGACTGGACCAGCCCTAATTGTAGATAGTGATAGTTACCAAGTCTGCGATAGTATGGCCTTGTTGTCTGGATAATTACGCATTCGAATAACAAATTGTAGGTAGTTGTAACGATGGATTAAAATAAGTTCAGTTGGAAACTGTGTTACAAGATAAAGAACCCGTTAAGCTGATAAGTAAATAGCAGACCGAGAATTCTCTACTCTATATTCATAAAGTAGACAAGCAGGTACCTACCGTATTGCTTATACTTAAAGTATAACGTAAAGTGTTTTATACGTACACAATTATATTAACGCCAGTTATACATATGTATCTGTCTATCCATATTAATAATATGACTAAAATTGACGACCTAATTCACCCATTGGCGTAGTAGCGCAGGTCATACGCTTAAAACGCTAAGTATTCCTGGTTCGATTCCCGGCTATCAATTAAGAACACTGTTTTTTTCTAAAATAGCTCAGGCGTAGGACCTAATGGGAGAAGCTGGTAAAATTCACTGTCGTAATACACGGAAGTTATTTTAAGGAAATTCATTGGACCATGACAATTAGTATGTTGCATATATCTATTTCAAATCTAATTTAACTAATCTTCTAGCCTATATATTATCCAGTTTTAAGTCAGCATTAAGTCTTTTCGACGTGTTCGACAACGTGTGAAGTGTTCGACAGTGCTATCTAAGTATTTGGGATGTCAATCAGTTTTGTCAAGTAAACGATCGAAAGTGCAAAGCCGTTCATAATCTCCGCAATCCCTTCGAACTACATCCAGTTTTTGCAATTGGAACGTGTAACTTGCACGATATAGGCTGTGACATAAAGGCCACCTTTCACTGCGCCCGCGCCAGCGCGAGTGGTGCGGAAGCTCTGTTACGTCACTGCGCTCAGTGGGCCACCGGCTGACCGAAATGATCGCGACACACTTACCGCACACGAAAACAAGCGTTGCGTCAAGCACAACATATTATTACATAACACTATTTTGGGTATTTTGATGCTATGATATTATGTATCTTCCTGGGTCATTTCCGATGGTTGTGATTGCGGAGCGAACTTTACTTAGTTACATTGCGGTGTAACTTAATCCTATCTTATTGCAGCTTTTGTAATGTCATGTCATTTTGACGATTACGAAGTACATATTGCAAGAGCTATGGACTACTGCCACACTTTTCTAACAATCAAAGTTTTAAGACATTTTTATTTCTCGGTGGACAAGGTGTGGGCACACCTCGCGTATAAAGAAGTATTTACACAGCGTATTTTTGCGGCGAAAATGGCTGTAATCGAATGTCGTCGCGCCGAAAAAATACGCCGTGTGAATATGATCCAAACCCATGATTCACCTCCTTGCTCTCTTTGGTCTTCTTCGCTAAGTTGTTTCAATAATTAGTGTTTTCCACTTTAAAAAAGACTTCCAGCTGTCATGCCATAATGTTTTGGGCACGTAGGTAGTGTGTAGCATTGTCAATTCAATGTTCTTTTATTACACAGCGCACTATAATTTCGCATCAAAAACTGTTTATGTAACGTTTTCCTTTCTTTCTCGATAATCAAACAGTCCTAACGAAGCATCGTTATCAAAATAGGGTGTTAAATTCGCAAATTGCATGTTGATATTTCCATCGCCTTGTATAACCTCATCATTACGTATGAAGTGCCAACTGACAATTTACCTCCAATTCGAGTTGTAGTACGATTTTCCATTCTATGTTGACTAAAAACCAACAGACCATGCCTAGTCATTATTTTCCCTCGCATGTTTTCAAATAAGAAGCAGTCATGTCACGACATATTGAATCATCATTTCTTCTCAGCAACAAAAGAGTACCTAAGTTTGGTAAACAATCTTAATGTAATGTAAATGTCAAACAGCTAATCGTGCTTGTAAGGTCAGTAAGTCCTCTTGATATTTTTTTAAATCAGTATAGTACATTAGCACAGTAAGTAATGTACCTAATACTTTAGCAATAGTCTATAATACTTTCTTTTGTTAGAAAATATCATCATGATCATAATTTCAGCCATATGACGTCCACTGCTGCTATTAGGCCTTCCTTAAAGATTGGCCGGTTGGAAAATATGTACGTCTTTAAGATCCTAATTTATTAGTTTATATCCTTCTAGGGGGTAATTCTACTGCTTCAATACAGAAACCTTGTTCTGTGAGACAAACATCGTAACAAAGAATCACGAAAAAAAAACACTTCCCCGTACTAAATCGCCGGCCAGCTGACACTAGTTTGTATGAAGAAGTGCATTATTTTACAGAATTAGATTTTGGTCACATAAGGAAGTTGTTCATTACATTACGTTACGTTAACGTCTTCAAAACGGTTAAAAAGCACTGATAACCCAAAACTATCAAATTAAACTAGTAAGAGTAAATAACGTACGTAAATTACTAACACTATATATACAAGAAAAACATAACAAGGATGAGGTTAGTCCCAAGTAGTTTTAATTATTAAATCATTGGTTAAATCTGAGCCTTTTTAACCTTACTTAATAGATTTAAGTATTTAAATATCTGTAACAATAATCAATTTTGCCAATTAAAAACTCCATATCACTTGTTTTGACCCCGGAATAGAATCAGCGACTTTAAAGCTCACAAAAGAACTTAACTCACCGAACCACCGAGGCGATAAATTTGACATACATGTTTTTTTTATGGGTCTATATTATTGCTAAAAACCAAAACATGCCCTTTCTTTAGCAGCATGACTGGCTATTATTAAGAGCTTTTAGTAGCGCTGAAGGCAAAAAGTATAAGACTGAAATGGTCTAGGTTGGCCGAGCGTGGCGGGTCGAATCGAGCGGTGCGTGGCGCTCCACTCGACTGCGCAGGAGTGTGCCAGTCATGGGCTCCTGGTAGAACCTTGACATACCTGCCGCAATTGGAACACAAATTGGATTTGGTAAATGATCGATTTATGAGTACTGTTAAAGAAGTTTGAAGTTTTTTTAAAGACTTTTTAACTGTCACTGAATACTGCTGCACTAAGTATCGACCGTATGACGACCGTCTGCTATTAGTCGTTCACGCCCCGGATTGCAAAGCCAGGCGGTAGCTGGTTCGAATAGTCCAAAGGGCAAATGTTTGTGTGATAAGCACGAGCATTTGTACGTAAGTCATAAAAAATAAATGTTTTTCAATTTATTAATATAATTTTTTTCCGTAACAATACTAATATCGATAAAATAGTCTCTAACTAAATTGATGTTTTGTTCGACCGAACAAGATTAACGCGAAGCTTTGTTAATTAAGCTTACTATGATAAAATAATCTATTGTCTAGTGTGTGTACAGAAATGAAGAGACCACAATTTTGTCATAATGAGTTTGCCTTAAAATAATCTCAAACACGATCAATGTACATGTATATGCTTGCAAAACCTTCTCACAGTCCATTAATAATGCCAAGCACTCCTATCGTGTTTTATCCCACATAAATAATGATCGTAAGTACTAGTACGATCCTCATTCAGAGACATGATGTGACTACGAAATTTTATACACGTTTCTGCTGACCAAGTCAATAACTCGATTTAATTAGTATTGAGTATATTTATAGATAGTAGAAAAATTTTGAAAAATAGTTCTCAAAAATAAAAGCGGACATGCCTTTTTTTTAGAGACAAGCAAGGCGAGATTGCTAAAAGCTTGATTGCTTCGCTAAATGGGTATACTATTAGTATTTGATATACTAATTTTAACATGAAACGTTTTCGTTCCGTGATGAAAAGGGTCTTGACAGACGGACAGATGAACAACAGAGATCTTTATCAAGCTCATACCCTTTAGAGCAGCAATACGAACCATCTTTCTCCGAAACTAATTAGTGAATTTTCACTAACATTTAGTATGAAATGACAAGTCCTTTCAACTTTCTCCCATACAAAAACAGTAGTACAGATACAGATAAATGCTC
The DNA here is from genome assembly GCA_963576865.1 of Anania hortulata. Taxonomy (NCBI): domain Eukaryota; kingdom Metazoa; phylum Arthropoda; class Insecta; order Lepidoptera; family Crambidae; genus Anania; species Anania hortulata. The sequence continues at coordinate 11,023,729 of OY756400.1, forward strand.
CATGGTGATCTTAAGGGTTCTGTTTAATTTGAAGGAAATTTTGAAAATGGATTGAGTCAGATAATCCTGCTAATAAGACAACGGCAGGTCAACCTACCCAGAAAGTTAAAGGCCATTGAAATAATTTTCAACTTTAAGTCAAGACACATAGAGATTAAAATCAACTGAGAAAATTAAACGTATTGTGGTAGGTTGACGATCTGTTGTCTGTACGTCGAAAAGCAATACACTATTCCCATAATTCAATATTAATTTAACTGAGTATGTGCACTCTTAATCAATTACAGTTGACAGTTTAATTGAATCCAAATAGTGTGATAAAACTAATTCAATTGATTAATAAAATATCAACTATCAAGAGCTTAATGAATGTTTGTCAAATTAATTATTCCACACATTGTTGATTAGTCATACAGCATTAAAAGTAAGGTCGTGAAGGGGACCAAATGATAGTCCTTCATACATAATAATGATAACATTTACGCATTTCATAACAAATAAAAAATCTCGTTATAATATGACCTACTATCGATGTACTCTTACATTGTACAATCTAATTACGGTGGAACTTATTTAATTGGGTATAGACGTAACAAAAAACCTCTCGGCTATCTGAGGTGGCCTATGGTGTGGCCATGAGGGCACGTTCTCCTGCCACGGTTGTTAAGCTCTTCTATATAGCCACATCATTATTTCAAATATTTATATCTAAATTAGAACATTACTGACGAACAAATTACGCCTGAACGATTCATTCATGAAATAAACACGCAAAGCCTCTCGAATATACGTTTTATTGCTAATTATCATAAGTGTAACGTGTTAGTAGGCAATATTAATAGGCGCAGTAATAAGTAGGTAAGCGCACACAGCCGGCTGGCGTATTTGCGCAACGATACGCAATAGCGCGGTTTTATTTGCGCAAGCGCACGCTTCAGTAAAAGACTTCAACGCGGTCTCGGACATCTTCGGGGTGATTACGAATCGCCTGAGTGTACATGTACATATAATACAAACTTATAGTTATTGAGATGAAATAGAATGATTAATGTAGGTAATGTTTTCATTACAATCATTAATCGTAATTTTTTGTAGTTAAAATCAGAACTTTGTGATTCGGAGATACATAGTTAGTCACATCGTATGTTTTTAGTTATATTAGGTCGTTTGATAATACTTTTTTTTCATTTTAAGGCGAGACATGACAGTCGTACTATATCTGTCAATCTAAAATTCCGGATATGACAATCGCGAGCTTCCGCGTTTATCTACGGAATCCTAAAAACGATAACTTGTTTCCTCATTGGCCCACCGTGGAACTTAATGCGGAATTAATATATCTAGTACGCCTGGAACTTCCTAGTTGTTTACTTGAAAATCAGCATCAGCCAACTGCCGACAGTGAGAGTGGCGGCCTCCGTGTTACGTCATCGCAGCACACACTCACACTTTCACTGTTCACTGTTAGATAATACTCGCACACCACGCCACTGCCTTACTTACACACACAATAGGAAGCAGCTATAATGGCTACTCGTTGTGATGGATGGCTCAGATTTTGCGAAGCCGATTGCGGGAGAATTAACCACTTGAACATTGACAGAGTTAATCATAGTAGACTTCCTAGTTCTTTTAAGCAATGCACTAAATAATTTTCATTACATTTTTTTTTTTTTTTTTTTTTTTCGATTTTTAGTCAGCATTTCTTTTTCCCTGGAAATAAATGCACATTCTTATTCACATAGTTAAATTTATAGGTACTTTCCAAAAACCCAGTGCAGTCTCGAGTTTTAATTGTATGTACTAAATATGTTTGAAGGCAGTGGATATTTAATAATTTGTCAAAGCGGGTTATGAATCCTCGTACTAGTATGAAAGAGCAAAAGTCAGTTTGAAAAGATCTTTTAAATATTAGGTCGTATTTTTGTAACTTAGCAACAACTGAGATCTATCTGTCCTTGTTGACAAGAGATTAATGACCGCTTGGCATTATGAACCGGTTTTTGTAAGATGACGTAGATAGAGCATACTCGGATCTACGAATGTTTTGGAAAATTCCAATGCTATGTTTTGTTTATAATTGTTTAATATTCTATTTATATATTTCCTGGCCCAATATTTGCATAATTACTAAATTTACAGTTAACAAAATGTAAAGGCCAACGATAAATCAAAGAAATTGAATTGTAAGTATAAATATTATATGTATAAAACATATATACTTACTTATCCATGATTTAATAATGAAGAAACCACATATAAGTGCTATAAATATAAAGGTTAAAACTGTTTTTAGGTTTTTATACCTTAAAAGAAAAAACGGAACCCTTATGGGATCACTTTATTGTCCGTCTGTCTGTCTGTCCGTGTGTCTGTCAAGATCCTTTATCTCGGAAACGCGTAGAGGTATCGAGTTGGAAATAAAACCATAAACTCAGGCCTTCAGTCCCTTGAAGCTGTAAAAAAAAAATCAATAGATACGGCCGTTTATGCCGCAAAAAACTTATATTTCGACACTCTCAAGGGAATCAAAATTTATAGGGTACTTTCCGTTGACCTAGAACTATGAGATTTGGTAGTAATATCGTCACTACAAGTACAGGAAAAAATCTGAAAACTATACATTTGTAATTAATTTGTAAATGCGAGACTTTATTCCTAAACTATTTATCATATGTACCTACAAATTTGTACGGAACCCTCGGTGGGCAAGTCCGACTCGTAACTGTCCGGTTTTTGTAAATGATACCTACCCTTGATGACCCTGTGATAATTTTACCTAGTTTTAGTCGTTATTAACATTAACATGAAATGCTCTGGAGATAATCAATCCGATAGGTCTACTTTTTTGACACCGGTCGCTAAGCAGTTTTTTATGTAGCAGGTTTCAGTGGATTATGTTAATTGTAATTAACCACAACTACCCAGTTGTGGTACCGACCAATGGTCATTACTTCTTAACAGTTGAACACTGAAAGTTAATTATTAAGAAATCAAACATTTTAGTAGATAGATAGTTGTATACTACACAGAAATAAACATAGTATAGTATATAGCTATACCTGTATTTGTAAGACCTCCTTTTGCAACCTGAACTTAAGACCTTGCACATATGCTGATACACAGTGCATGTTCTGCTTAGTTTTCGAAAGGATACTTAGTTAAACATAGGTAAATAAATACATTTTACAAATCTAACACACTATCAGCAACTGTAGATCTTGTTACCAAAATAAAAAATAGTATAGATGAAAAAAACATTGCTATTGGCATCTTTATTGACTTAAAAAAAGCTTTCGATACAGTCTCCCATAAAACCCTCTTGGATAAGCTAAACGATAAAGGTATCACAGCAAAGCCTCTTGAACTTCTTAAATCATACCTCTCCGATCGTTCTCAGATAGTAAACTTGCAGAACATAGAGGCATGCCAAAAAAGATAACGTACGGTGTCCCTCAAGGCTCAATTTTAGGACCATTGCTCTTCCTTATCTATATAAATAACATAAGCAAATTAGAATTAAAAGGAGACTTATGACTATATGCGGACGATACCAGCCTATTTTATTTCGGCAAAAATGTTCAATCCATTAATCGCGATGCGCAAAATGATCTAAATATACTTAAAATGTGATTTTACTCAAATTTACTAACAATAAACGTAGCCAAAACAAACTATATGATTTTTGCAGCAAATAATAAAAAATACCTGATCTCACACCTTTAAAAATTTACGATATTGTGATCAATAGAGTATCAAGCGAAAGGTTTTTGGGTTATTTTAGATAATCAACTGACATGGAGAGAACATCTGCACAAAGTAAAACAAAAACTAATATCCCTTACTGTACCCTGTTTAAACGCAAATAAACTATTATATTCTATTCTGGAACACTACGCGGAATAGTTCGCTGCCTATCACAAAAAGTCCGTTACACTGTCCTTAGCTAAGCCGCACATCGATTATCTGATAGAAATTTGGGGATCAGCTGCCAAAACAAACCTCAATTCGGTTCAAGTTGCGCAAAACAAGTTGATTAAAATTCTATTCCATTATGATTTCCTGACACCTACAACCAAAATATGCAAAGATACCAAAATACTCAACATAGAACAATCATACCAATACTTTTCTTGCATACTTATACGAAAAATCCTAATTAAAAACATACATACTAATTTAACGTTTACAAAAAAGAAAAGTGTACAAACAAAAATGTTAAGAAGTGCTAATAACCTAATTTTGCGTCGACCAAGAACAAACTATGTAAAAAAGAACATCACTTCTTCTCAGAAAGCGCACAACTATACACTAAATTGCCTTCAGATATCAAGGAAGCTAAAAGTATGCTAACTTTTAAAAAACTGTTAAAAAAATATTTACGAAATCTAAAACTATAAATAATAATACTTTTGTGTGTATAATATATGTGTATGTACCTAATAAACAAATAAATGAATACAGAAACAAATAACAAAAACCATAGCTACGTTTTATAACCATCTTCAAAACAATAATATTATTATATAAATTTTACGATCATAATTATTGCGATGGCTAGCCACATCTAGTTTAACATCTTTGAATCTATGTGCTTGTTCGCCTGCTCCGTTTGTTTTGTTTGCGCGATGATCAATCCTGTTATAATGATAATTTCTACCCTCACTATTGTTGTTATAAAAATATTGTGTACTAAAGTCAGATAATAAGAATAAATATAAACAAAAATAAATATGCGCCATGGTCTCTAAATAAACAATTAACATCTTTGTGATACTAATGAAATTTTGCCAGGGGTTAAATCTCTCAGCACACCTAGATCCTAGCCAATTTCAAAAAGTGCGTTTTCTGATTGATCCAAAAGGGGAATCAAATTCGGGACACTGCGTTCGAATCACGTGCCCTACGCAAGGAGCGCAGTACTGGACTGGAAAATGTTCCTCTCATATTATTAGTTTAATGTTCTCGCCATTTTCAGCCTCACTTGGCAGTACCTGCAGATTCAATACCTTATTTACTCATAAACAAATCCGATCTAGATTCTGCAGTCAATCCGACTATACAGAGTTGTCCTTTCAGCAACATTTTCAAATGAAGCTTTATCTCAGCGATTGTAGAACCGGCGACGTTGTGGTCAAAGTAATTGTGATTTTTATCGTCGACCGGTTCCTCATTAGATAATAAGAACTGAACTGGGTTGTATGGAAATCGGAGACTAGACGAGAATCGAGAATGTTGCCTACATTTCGTTGCGTCGGCCAACTGCGCAATAGCAGGAAAGTTCCCTTATAATGTAATTCTAATTTATTAGCTAGCGTTGTGTTAACACTTCAAATGTATTATTAATTAGTGGTGCATTTATTCGTAACATTTTTATCATCTGTTTCTTTCATGAATTTGAAGAGTGATGTCAATATGTCCAAATTAAAACAAATTCTGTATCTATCAACTTTATACGATCTGACTAATAGAGAAAGGTTTTTAAACCATTTAGGTTAAGTCTAGATTTTAGAAGGTTGTGCAAGTGTTCTATAATCCAGATTTAGGCTAAATCGTTTTATAGTAAAGTTGTGCAAGTGGATCTGTTATATACATACGTAGAGGCTATGACAAAAAATATCATCACAACAAGCAATAAACATTGTAGCAGAGAAATAGACGTGTTATTGACACAAATGTTCATCGCATCACAATTTCAGCTTAATTTTACTTTTACAAGCATTCTCCTTTTGCAATTTTGACAAGTAAGTACCTACTAAAGCTTCAACCATGCAAGTTTATGCGTAGTTAGGCATGTTTTTTATGCGTAAGTATAAAAACATAAAATATTCATGGGCGCGATGGCGATTACTTAGATTCTGCGACGGACCCACAGCCACTACCCACAGTGGGCTGGCAACACAGCAATTGAATATTAAGTTCGGTATATCCGCATGTACGATGGCCTTGGCTCTGTTCGTTCGTAATATTATTCTGTACTTAGTGTTCCGTATCGTGATGATGAAAATGGCACACGTGCTCATGAATTGGTTATTACAAGTTCCTCTGGTAATAATACTATTATTCTCAAATATTAAACAAGTGCTTGCTATACAATACCTGCGTGATAGATGTTTTAGAAATAGTTACTACGAGTATTCGATTCCAAAGATCAGAATTACGGCCACAAGTAGAATGTCACAAACGAAAAATTTTTAATATTGACATTTTAAATAGGTACAGATTTTATTCAGGTATAACTAATTTATTTATCGGTTCTTAAAGATTCACAAGTTCACGAAACGATCATGTGCTATTAAATTAAGTTTTCCTGCGTCCGTTTTTTTTAACAGATTAAAACAGTCGGGCATGTTTTTTGTCTTTCATTTTTATGTCCCATACGAAAGAAAATAAGAGAGTGTATGAAGGTTTTATCTTGCTATGATATTTGTGGAAGTAATTGGAGTTTATGAAATAATTTATTCGTAACAATATTCATTGTTTTCCACACGAAAGCGAGCCAGTCTTTTTTAAAATAAAATATCAACTTTGTTTACATATCTAAAAGATTTTAAGTAGATCTCCGTTTAAAATTAAAAAGTAGGTCGATACGTTTAATTGGTGACCGATCCCCCCTACCCCTTAGCACAAACACTGTGCTGTTTTTACGTTAAACTCTTTACAGAAAAGCTTCAAGTATATTGCTTTATATTATCACAGTAAGCCCCCTGTTTTGTTGTGTAGACGTAAAAGTTTACCAATTGCTTGCGGATTTTACTCGATTGCATGTTTTTGCCGGCCTGTGCGTGCCGCTCATGGTAACTGCGACGCCATTTTCTTTTCGGGACCCATTTAAAATTACACGCCGACTTTTTACAAAGCCCACAGATTGATCACGAATACTAGCAAAAAGTTTAAATCGTCGAATCGCAGCCTTGATCTTTGTTAGTGAATTAATTACGCTGGGTAGAATAAATGTGGTCATTGTTACATCGCTGCAAAGGATTCAGGATACATGTGAATTATATTTTTTAAAGCAATATATATTAAGATTTCTATGTTGTAACTACTCAATTATATTATCAAACCACATCTTACAACGTCTAGCTGACCTGGTAACTAACAGTATTTTGTTAGCTTCGTTTTGTCAAATCTTAAGGACCAACGATTATAAAGGTGATAGAAAAATATTTTTTATATTATACTAACATTGAATCTAAAAGGATTGAGTATTTATGGTAGTCTAATGAAAGTTGAAACAAACAAACCATACATTCACGAGTCAATATTTAAAATAGGAAATTTTACTTAAAGGACACTTCATTAACTCCAATAAACTTTAGTCTCAGAAAAGAGAGATGGAGACATAGATTGATTGATTAGTTAAAATAGTTTAACCATCACACCGATCAGATACGATGACAGATTTTCCATATTTAGGTTATTCTTGTGGATAAAAAGTTCGTTGGTCTTACCCTACTAGAAAGAGAAAGTTGTTGCAATTTTGCTTCTGTTACCTCTAGCATGCTGCAGAAAATACCTCGAGAAACAAAGAAATCACTGTCTATACAGGATATTTGCCGATAAGAAATAGGATGCTTTTAACTTCGCAACATGCAAAGCATCTATTGCAATCTTTCTAAATCCTGAAACAACAAATGTACACAAACCTTTACAATCCTTTTCATACATAAATAACTAAGTTGAAATTGAATGATAGAAATTCGGAATATCGTTACGAGTTGAAAGTATCGTAATGTTTAGGCTAGATAAGAATCGGAGTTTAATTAATTTCCGTTTTATTTCAAGAAAATCTTAAATGTTCCCTCTGTACGGCTCATTTTGGTACATACGGCTCGTAGTTTCGGTAACTCATTTTGGTAACGGATCGGACATGTTCTTGCGCACTTATTATGATCTTATCGATGTATCGTTTAGTATAATCGCCCCCTTGCCCCACCGTAGCCACAGCCCATAGAAGTGAAGCAGCTAATTCACACCAGTGTCCTCGTTTGTCCTTTGTGCTTTAACATCCGAGGCCTTATTCCCGTAATTTAAAAGTATTTGTAATTTAAAATCTAGTTTCGGTCCCAGTAACATAATATATGGTACGGTTTACGGTATACTCGGTAACTTCTCTCAAAAAGTTTGTAATGCGACTGAAAATGTGTCAAAAAATCTACATTTGTTTTTTTTTAAATTTTCAGTTGCATTACGAACTATAATTACCTACGTTTTTTTGAGTTCACAAGTATTATTTTTTTATCTTAATTTTACTGGGGCCAAATCAAAACTGGATTGTGACTACTTTTACTTTAAATACGGGAATTGAGTTTTGGGGCTTTAAACTCTAAAAAGTATGTTAGCAGTGTTGTTCCTAAACTCCATACAAAACAAAGAACAGGTTGTAGGAATACTTTTTTCAGAGCTTATGGTTACTCCTAGGGAAGAATTTAATGTGGCGACGAACCTTGCAATGTCAAATCTTTAACCATGTAGTTAGTATCATTGACACGAGAAGAAAGAGAAGCGTAGATAATTGCCAGCTCTTGTGGCAACGCTAACTTAACCCCTCAGTCCAGCAAAACGAGACGCAATAGACTTTTATTGGTTCGCGGTCTCATGCGCATCATGCGGCATCAATACTAGGCAAAATTGTTATTGATTTATTGGAAAATCTTATCTTGAATAGCATAGTTGTAATGCTTAGTTTTCTTTAATTAAGTCTGCACCATGAAGTTGACTGGCTGATCCTTTTGCGATGTGCTGTAACGGACCTCCATTGGTTTAACAAATTTACCAAATTATGCTGACCGTTATTCCGATTTTCAAAACGAAATGTTACATATTATTTTCTTATCGATTCCGTAGTACTTTGATTTATAGTCGTGTCTAACTCTCCCAACTCTTATCAGCACTGGAATATAGCGAAATAAAATGTGAAAAGAAACACAAGTGGTCAATAGCATGAGCATAAGGTCTTAAAACAATATTACTTCCACCATTGTTTTGGTTTTTCTTTATTGAGCTTGACGTAAAAAAACACTTTTTATGGTTCGTGTTCAAGCACCGGTAGGTTGCTACTTTGGCAAACCAAAACTGGAAAGTTCGTTTTTATTTCCCGTTTCATTTTATAGTTCAAAGAAATTAAGTGTTTTCAAAGTACTATATGTACTTTTTAACAAGTAGACGAGAAAATTATTTATGTGGTTTTTCTGAGTTTTTCAGTGCATCTGACAATATTTGCAACTGTGGCGGTATTTATATGGCTTTGGTCTTATTACGCTTTATTACTTTAGATATTGACAAAACATATAAAACAAGGTCCTTCGTATAATATGTACCTACATTTTCTAAATGAATCCATGGTTAAAATTACCGGAGAATTCAATGAAATCTCACAAAAATTACTAACATCTTTCGACGTCTATTTGTTAAACTGTGTAGACTAGTCTTATAATATTGTGTAGATTAGACACTTTAAATTCATAATTTTCTGATATTATGTACTTTCATCGTAATTTATAAGTTAAATTCACAGGTCATAGGAATTTTTTTGTTAACAATATGACACTTACATTACCGTTCAACAAATAAATCTCAACAAAATTATTCAATCTGCAAAACAGTAGGTGGGGAAAGTAAGTCGATTTATTTAGCGAGAACGTATTATAAATGGAAAACTGAGAAATTCAGGATGCGATTTCACTTGTGTATAACTATATCAATATGAATACGAAATCACTACGGGGACTATTGATAAACAGAATATTTTTCTGGATTTCCATAAAACAGTCTAAAACTGAAAAAACTACTCCCATTTTGTTCAAAGCATTTTAAGTCACCTACTGGTATTTTTATTCAAACAAATATAAAATATAGTGCTGTTATAAAACTTATGAATATGAAATGAATTCGACATATAATTCTCCATATGTCATGAATTCATGCATTCGTACGTTATTCCTATTACTCTCTGTTTCGTATCGATACGTAGTGTTGTGGCACTGATTGATAGTGCGTGCTATTCTCGGGGTCGACGTACGATAAAACTTCATTAGTTTTATCAGCTGCATATAGCACGCTTGTATCTGTTAACAAGCTAAGACAATGTAATCATCGGCTGCCTAACGACTATTTAAACTTTGGAGGACGCACTTTTATCTGGGCGTTGACGTGTGACTCAGAGAGTTCGGGATGTAAAGCCAAGAATTCCCATAACGAGACCACGAGTTTATTGTTACTGTCACCCTTTTTACGGCTGAACAAAAGCAAAAGTAAAATTGATGGTGGTTGTTGCAAATATTTTTTTTAAAAACGGGCACCCTAAATGCTGTCGCCATGCGGGTCGCGTGCGATGCGCGTGTCCGTCATACTACGCAAATTTAACCATAATAAAAAGCTTAAACCGACACTCGAAACACGAATAAACTGTTGATGAGGCGTTTGAATAGATGGTGGGTCATGAAGCGGAGGGGTGAAGGGAAGGTGTGAAAAATCCGCGCAGCGCCAACAAACAACATTTGCATAATTAAGTTTATTCTGCGATGAGTACACCGGTTGATATTTACAAACCGGAATAGTAACACCACATTAATTTTTCGAGATCTCTGTGAATAAAATTAGACTAATATGTCGACGGTAAAAAAATGATTTTGCTGAGTTATGTATTTGGTCACGCGTGTTCGTAACTTCATCGTAATTATATTGGAGTTCGACAAAGTTTTTGTTGAGTATATTTTAAGACACGTCAGCATGAGCTTTTGTGTATAATTAAATATCGTGAAATATGATTATTAATCTGACAAAAGTTACGGTGTGGTACAAACAAGTTTGTTTTTTCTAAATAACGTTTATGAAAAAAAATATGTGTTATGTACTTAGTTTATTTACGCCGGTCTTCTTAACTTCTACGTGAAGCCGTTTGTCGCACAAATAACAGAAAAGTAAAAGCTCTGTAATAATTAGTTACAACGTACACTCCCTGCCTAACCCAACGTAGAGCTCACCCGTGGTTCTAGTGGGTAGATAAGTGAATTCGTTAACCTTTGTGCCACCCTCGCAGGGGTGAGCGCGACCGTTGATTTTAAATTGACATCCTCCGATGATTTCTAACGAATCTCACCCGTAACATGCATTCATAAATATAATCAATGGAAAATTATTTAATATGAGAAAAAAAAATCTTTAGTTACCTAAAAATATTTTAATTAAAGTACTTACCTTATGTACCTACACTGAGCTGTATCTTAGTTATTAATAAAATATACAAAGTTATTAAGTAGGAAACTTTATGAGGGAATGAATAGAGGCAATTTTATAAGGTCTATTCTAGTTAATTAATGATTATAAGGCTAAGAATGTATATTAAAAACTAATAATAAAATCGAGTTAAAATATTTGTTAACTATTGGAATTAATTTAATTGAATTACTTGCTGTTGAAAGAAACAGTAGTTAAACGCTAGACAGACCATGTGAATTGATTAATTGCATTGCTTTGATAATATTGAACAATTGTATTTAATTTTAATTGCTTATTTGTTTTGTAGATTAGATAAAGTCTTGCGTCGTTATTTTATGATGTTTTTAACGCTATGAATAGCTTTGATAAATAAAACGTAAAAGGCAAAAATATTTGTTTTCCATCGCTGATGTAGCAACATAAAATAACTGGCGTAGCAGTTTCTGCAAAGATCTAAAACATGCATTATAATAATAATGGACGTTGTATAGATTGTAACGTAAATTATTATAGGCAATAACAACATGAGATAACGCGGGAACTTACGTGTATTCTATACGTAATGTTTCATTTCGTAGATCGCTTCCGTAATACGTAATTGCTGTAGTGCACGTCCACATTGTCTATGTTACAGTCAGTGTTCTAAAGTTGTCTTAAAGCGAATCAGCTGTTCTCGATTCTTATGTGTCTGTCTGGAAATCATAAAATAATACATATCTTTAAAATGTCATTCAAGGACCTAGGTAGATTTTGGAATGTAAGAACATTTTGTACCAGATAAAAATCTAAGCAAACCTCTCTTAAAATGTTTTGCGATATACACCCTAAGTAGGTACACAACGTTAATTAAATCAAACGTTATTTTACGTATAACACCTGCTAACTACTGCTACAAAATGTTAATTAATGCCTATTTACTGAGATAATTAATGCCTCTGATTGTTAAATAAATCAACAATTCTTGAGCTATCGTATTTGGAGAGGATTGACTAGCCAATCTCAAAAGCAACGGCTTGAGTTTTGCCTGTAACACTTTAATGTATTCGTTAAAAAACGAAATGAAGTCAGCACTCCGAACTGATCATGGGAGTGAGCCTTTTTAATCGAGGAGCGGCATTCCTCTGTAATCATTAATCTGCTTCTTAGTTTCCTGCACCTTTAGAGAAGCAATACAGGGTGACTGTGGAAATTAAAAAAGACGAACCAGTAAGTGCTCTTTAGTGGCTCTAAATGTGATTATCCACGACTCGGTATTAATACTTGCTTCAAATACTTTTCAACTGATCCGCAGTTATAAGTGAACATTTAATTTAAATCATTTACAAAAGCTTTACTAAGTATGTTGTCAACTACAAACCTAGTTTAAAACAAAAAAAAATATTATTATATTTTTAAAAAGGCGAAATTTTAATCTAATTTAAATAAATCTATTCTAAAGTAAACATAAAGATATTATAAATAATTTCCAAAATATTATAAAGATTTTATAAGTTACTTTTTAATTGTAATTATATTAATATACCGAATACCACCCTAAAATGCTAAACAGACTAAAAATATAGTTCGAAACTACTTCAATATTCGAAGGGACATTAATACGGGTGCCTAATTAGGCTTCAGCAAAAACTATCCGAATCCCACGTTCGGTTCCCATGGCATCAATCTTCCCTGTTTTGATTTGAACATTAACGGCAGATTGCTAAAATGTTCACTGATTTAGTAGTTGACCCCTACGCTTCATAACATAAGGTCGAATTTATGTCGATGATTATTTAAAAAACTCGTTGATGGGTAAGCCCGCATGGCTAGCCCTATGCTCAGATTATGGTTGCCATATTACGAGGGTGTACGGTACCCTAATCTCGATATTATGGGCTCTAGTAACATATGACAATTTTGTTAACGATCTATTGAGGGTGGATGATGAAGTCTCACCTGGCTATTTAGCCATTGACCTTTTGTCTAGACTTGTTCGAGTTCTAAACGAGAACGACTCAGTTTATTGTGATTCAAATAACTTTGGTAAATACCATTAGGTAGTATAGGCAGGTAGGTCAAAAACATTGACAATAATATTAACATTGACAATAATAATAGGCTGTTTTACTATGTATACATGCACTATTTTAATTTATTGTTTACCTTTATACCTATACGCGTACAATAAGATAAAACATATCTACAGTATTTTTCTTAGATCACAATGAAAACATAGTTAATACAATTATTACTACGTTTATCAAGAATACGACTTGATATAAACAAGGTCATAATTTTATTAGTAAACTTCTTTTTATGTGGTGATTTTAATGCTCATGACTAAATAGAAAATTTTGTTATGAGCATTACGAGTAGGATCTACTATACGAGTAGGATCAAAACCGAACCTCAATAACAGGGGTTAGTTTAAAAAAAAACTAATATAGGTATCTAAGTAATTAAACACGGAATTTTAACTATTAACGAAAAACGTTAAAATATTTCCTACTATAACTGTATGATTGATGTAATATATTTAACTATACCAGTCTTAAATAAACCACCTCATAGTTGAGGTGAGGCTTGAGGTGAGGCCCTGCGGTGAGGTGTATCTAAGGATACTTTACGAACTTAAGGTTTAATTGTTTTGTTGGCAAGTTTACGCTCGCTCTACTAAGTGTCACGAGCCGACGAAATATGTGACGTCACACCAGGGAGAGGGGGGGAGTCACAAATGTCACCAGCTGTGACAAGAAAACTGGGGGGAAGGGGTCAAAAAGTCCTGAAATTCGAGTGTCTTTAGAGTAAGTAATTTTTCACATGGTGGAAGTTTTTATGATTGAGCAGCAGAATCACTCCCTAAAAGGAAGAGAGCTAAATAATAAAGTACGACATTAATGTTAGGTTAATTTTTTTATATTTTATACTAATACAAGTTCAGCTTCCTAAAAGGAAATAATAAAAATGTGACCTTAATATAACAAAGAGTAATGCAAAACAGCTATAGGGGTAATTAAGTCATGTTTAATGCTCAGGTTGAGGTCTACAATTGGTCTGTCCCGCCCCGAGGGTTGCGATGCGGGCTGCATGAGCATGCAATACCTCGCATCGTAATGACTCAACGAACCTAATTTACCATTTAAATTGGCAAAACAATAATAACTCCGAGACGTCATTTCTAGTTAGGCCACAGAGCTTTTTTCTAAATTTACTTTAGGAATAAAATGTACCAACAAAATAAAAATAAAATTGACAAATTGAGAACTGCTTCCTTTTGCTTTGTTTTATAGGTTTAATGTATCCGAGATTGTTTAAAGGTTATAATAGCCAACGATATTATAAATAACGGCAAAACGCCACGAGAAAAATATAATAATGTTAGTGAGATATGACCAAAAAAAAGGATTTAAATAAAATAAACGCAAGGGCTTACGACACACTTTTTGTTATTTATTAAAAGCATTATATTTCGGTGCATAAAAATTGTACTAAAGGCTAACTATATTCCTAAAACGCATTCGCTTCAAATCTTCAATAAAAAAAATACTCGATCCAGGAAAACGGTAAATATCAACATCTCATGATCATTACAACTACAGTGTACTATTTATTCTGCCTCCATCGCTCATTACCGCTGTGTAATGATTTACTAAGAAGTTCCAATATGCTAATATCATACCATGTACCTACTACTTGTTTGAATACAGAACTAATTTATTACTTAAACGTTTTCCGTGATGAGATTACATATGCCATATTTCTTGTATGTTTCTCGGATAAAGCCACTCTGAGATTAAACGCAAACAAAGCAGCTTTATAACTAAAGTCGAGTGGTACAAAGCTAAAACAACAAATGCAAAAAAAAATACTGAGCTAAATGCCTAAGGCTAATTAGACGTTATTTTATGTTATAATTTATAACACACGCGTCTTATCTGGCAAAATCTATATGGTAATCGTTCGAGTGGCCGCGAACGGTCACAACAACGTAAAAACTTGGCCTGGAGTTGGGGCGTAGGGCTAGTAGAGTTGTTCTAAATACTCGTAGACCAGGATTATCGAGAGTCGATAGTTATACACTAAGAACTTTTTTATGTTCTCTACCTTTGACTAGACAACATTGTCGTTACATAATAATATCTGAAGACAAATACATAATTATGAACTTTTACTATATCTTTCTTAATTCCTACAGTACAATACAAAATCACCGTAGATAGTAAATAAAGATATTAACATTGTTACCCAATGTTTCTTAGAGAGGCTGATGTCGATGCCGGTGTAGTGTTAAAAATAATCTTAGAAAATCCGTTATTTGCCACGAATTAAGTATTTGTGTTGCTAAGTTGTTTCCGTGTAAATATAAATGTAATAATTTGTTTTAGAATTATACAAGGTGAGAATTGAATGACCATGACTTGTGACACATATCCTACAGAAAGTAAACCTTAATGTATTTTGATCCCCTTTTAATTATTTTGCAATACAACTGTCAACTGGTCAATAAAGAAGTTTTAAAGACTTAAAGTGAAAGTTTTAAGTACTTCAATCAATTCGATATGGCATCTAAAATTACAATAATACTGTAACTAATGATAATGCCATCTAAATTGTGCAATAAAATTGGCTTATTCTTTAATACGATGGATATCTAATAAAGGGTAGGTTGATAAATATAATATTCTTATTATAATTATTTATCCTATCTACTGCTGGATTTCATTAAAGATTATAGAAAAAGTCAATAATTAACTGCCTAAACAATAGGAAATAGAAAATCTGTTGTTTGGGAGTCACCAGACTTTCAAGGTGTTAAAATAGTATTTTTAGGGATCAAAACCCTTATTTTCAAAATCGAATAATATCATACTAATTCGATATCAACGTTAATTATTTTTAATGTTACCCCATCCCTAGCGGGGTAGATGTGGTAAGTGCCCGCATCAGGGTTATTAGGAGCGGTGCGCCAATCTAGCTGCGCTTCCCCTGCGACTTTCAAGAGAGGGTGGCGGGTGAAATTAACTAACGGTTTAAATGTCAAACAATGTAATAATAACTAAGCATGTAGGTTTTCAATTGACTAATTGTTTCTTGAAACGCGATGTTAAATTGGTATTTAAGAGAGAAAACTGAGTTGTTTTTGTAGTTATTTTTAATCAATGTTATTTCATTAGATAATGAAGAAGGATAGAGAAGTTAAGTACAAATGATTAATTATATTGATTTAAAATTCTTAAATACATATTTATAAACTGTAAATTTGACGTCTGTCTGGTGTAGTGGTTTGCGCTCCGGACTAAAAAGGCAAGCGGTTGCGGGTTTGAATACTGAAACGTAGGTATTTAAGTATGTTTATCCGTTATCTAATCGCCATAGTACAAGCTTTACTTATTTTGGGAAAGATAATAGTGTGATTAAGAAAAGAATAAAAAACATTTTAAAAGTATAGTGAACTTTCGACTATACACAATCTATAACATATGTTATAGTGTAAGAAAAATATGTCTCGGTAGGTCTTACACAGGAATTGATTGATTGTAAAGCTATTTGCGATCGTATCAATAAAATTATTCGGAAACATTAACAACCAATTTAAATAACATGAAAACTAAATAATATAAGTACTGACTCATTCTCTAGTAATAAAGCGTTAATATCTTTTAATTTAATATTAACCTACTTCTATGTGTTAACAACAAAACAATGTGTGGTACTATTAATAATACGCGACCGAGTCGTTACTCGGATAAGTTATATCCTGTGTAGATAGTCGCTGTTCAGGGCTGTCTATTTTTTATTTAGCCAGATTTAGTGACTTCATCATAGCCATAAGACGTCCACTGCTAACCACAATCCCCCAATGACTTTCAGATTGGCCAGTTCGAAGCGGCCTGCATCCAGCGCCTACCTGCAACCTTTACAAGATCTTCTGTCCACCTTGTGGGTGGACGTCTTACGCTGCGCTTGCCGGTACGTGGCCACCATTTTAGAACATTTAGTGACATAATATTACCTAGAACAGTCTGATCCGTTCCAGGCACATTGCTCGCAGAGCCGCCAACCGATGGGGAACAAAGGTTCTAGAGTATCGGCAGGCAGTGCGTACGTGTATAGTCGTAATAAATTAAGAAATAATTAAACTTATAATAAATTAAGAATTGAAGTTGCCAACCCTAGACGTGTTTATTTCGCAGTACTCGGAACGGGTGCACGTGGTGAAAATGAAGGAACTTTTTGTTTTTTTGCCCTATGTATATAAATACATTTTGTACGCTGTATAAATGTTACAATAGGTTTTTACAGGCCCACTATTGAACAATTTTGCTGGCCTGTGACACATTTTTCGAGTCATGAGATAAAACGAAGTTCGGGCACAAATTAAGAAACTTCATT
The DNA here is from genome assembly GCA_963576865.1 of Anania hortulata. Classification (NCBI taxonomy): domain Eukaryota; kingdom Metazoa; phylum Arthropoda; class Insecta; order Lepidoptera; family Crambidae; genus Anania; species Anania hortulata. The sequence goes on from OY756400.1 coordinate 11,041,324, forward strand.
TTACAATTATGTTTTACACAAAATAAAAATATTATTAAAAAAATAAAAATAATAATATGTCTCAAAAAGTAAAATAGATAGTAAAGTACAGTTATTATGTAATTTTTTTATTCACAAGCCAATTGTGCTTGTTGCATTACTAAAATAAACGAGTAAATTTAATTACTTATTTTAGTTATAAAATTTAAATTTAATAAAATTAAAATTATCATCTTATGCAATATTTATTCTGCTGTCTTCAACTTGAATGAGTAATTGTGAATTCATGACAAAAGAGAATATGCGATACATTCGAATTTTAGCTGTATTCAGCTAAAAACTATACAAAATCATTGACGTATTTTAGCGATTTCTCGTATTCAAACCTAGGCCGTAACGATTTCATGCGAAAATTAATAAACGGAATGCAAAAATAGACGTTGCAAGTCACTGCGCCCGTACTCGTACGCATCGTCCCCCAGCAAAAATGGAAGTGCTCTAAATTTAGCTAATTTGCGTGCTTCTAAAATGCAAGTCACGCTCAAAACAAAGCCCGCGACCACCAACCACTTTCCGAGAACACTCTCCAAGCATATTTAGATGCTGCCACAGTACTTGTACAAGCAGACAGTTTTACTTTATACAACTAAGGCAATAAAAAATAAACGTCACACGTCTCTGAAAGTGAAGTCGTCAAAATAGAGTCCATGTCGACCAAAAAACAAAAATGCGAGTTTTGTACCTCGAGAAATATTATGTGGATTCAGCGTTGTTGTGGTTTTAAATGAAGATTATTTAAAGAAAGGAATCCATTTAAAAACTATTTCTACATATAACAGAGAGGTTACGCACACAAATGTTTGTAATTCTAATGATCTTATAATTAAGCTTCAGACCTTACAATATGTCTTACTCATACTCTAGTATTACTTGACAATGGTAGTAGTACTGGATACTGCTACCTAGATCTAAACCTAGGGATACTAATCGTTTGATTAGCCTGTTCTATCTGAGCTGTGTAACTAGCAACTTGGCAAAATAGTCCCATTGTTTTATAATGAGATTTTTTAATCGTAATTGGTCCATAGAGCTTTTGTTTCTTCATTCCTCCTCGGAAGCAATTCGCCTCAACAGTCGTAGTCAAGCTTCTTTCATGGAACGAATAATGTTCTTTAAGCCTGTTGTTAAGACGTTATCAGTTTTTCTTGTTGGTTATAAGAAAATTCAAAGAATACCTCCATAGTTGTAAATAAGTTAATGTTTCAATTTCATCTTTAAGTAGGTCTCAGAAAATTCTCAATCATCGTTAATTAAAAATGAAAACTTTTTAACTTGGCGTTGTAACAGAGGTCTTAAGGGTATTTAAAACTTAAAAACTGCTATGAAAACTTTATAATCAAGCAAAATAAGCGTCAAACCGGTGAGTAAGACAAAGGAGATGAATCTTGGTTAACTTTTGAGTTAATTACTATTGTCTCCAGCGTTCTGACTGCGATTTCACTAACCATTGTTAATTTTGTCGGCTCGATTCGAAAAAACCTGATGTTGACATTTTTTGCAATGGATAAATGTTTTTTATTAGATGAAAATTCACATTGTTCGTACTTATTATAAGCAATATGATAATCATGCTTACTTCGGCAAGTGATGAAGTGTTAAATGATTAACATGGTGAACGTATGTACTCGAATCATAAAAAGATACGAGCATCACACATAGAAGTCGCAATTCAGTGGGTCCTTCCATTTGCTATACATTTAGTTAGACAAATGTTCATGAGGACATGTTTTATGGAACCATTTTGCACAACTTTGGTCGCAGTATATATTCTCTTTGATATTCAACCATAAGCTCTTAAAACAGAATTACGTAGCAACCTTGTTTTGTTTAAGTAAATAGTTTGACGTAAAAACAATACTGTTTGTATTAGAGTTTCTGGTTAGACCCTATTAGAAAACTGCTGTAAAAATTTCATAGTTGGCCTCGACTACAAATACGAAAGTAAGTTCATAATAAAATAAATACGAATTATGTACGTGCAAGTTTTCACACTAAACTAGACTTTTATCGCCGACTACGTAGACGCAAGCAAGCAAGATGGTGCGAAGATTTGTCAATCGTCGCAAGGGAATTTTAAAGCTTTGACATTGAACATGCCTAGTTAAAAAAGCTAAAAAAAAATATAAGTTTACGTTAAAATTTCGATAGCATTATTAACAATTAATATGCAATATTACTGCACGCATTAAACGCACATATCGGCTCAGAATAGATAACATACTTTGGTATCGGTTCAAATCAAAAGCACTTTTACGAAAATTGATACTTGAAGCTATCCCTATCGAATGCGTGTTTACAGAGTTTGTTTGTGTTTCCAGGTGATAACTTGGGCACACAAACCGATACGGACGTAAAGAAACGTCAAGCTAATACATACATACCACCTTTGTTGATTTAGGTGGTTTATACATACCTGCATAATAGTTAACTGTGTCTCTTCGATCGAGTTCAGACGCGTGAACTTAGGTATCCCACAGAGATGTAAACTTCCAACCAGAAGTATAAATGTACCAAGTCTTTCATGACTTTAGGTCAAATTATTTATTTTATTTTATTATTAAGTTACACCAACAGCAAGACACATAAGACAATCAAAGTACAAATTAGAAAAGATCTTAGTTTGTAATGTTTGGCAATTAAAGGTGTACACTTTGTTGTTCATGACATTTGACATTAAATTTGGTCCGAGTATACCTGCTGAGAGACTGAATGATAAAATAAAAACATTTTCAACTCGTCTTTATTCTGCCAAAGTGTAATGATTACTGACTACCATAAGAGCCTGCGCGCACGGGAGACTTTTTTGTCACTCATATGAAATCCTCAGATATGTCTTGGATATCTAAAGATTTCATATGAGTGACAAAAAAGTCGCAGCGACAAGTCTTCCGTGCGCGCACACTCTAAGAGTAGTAGTACCTACTCGAATCAGTATTTTTTTGTGTACCTATAATACAGCTCTATTATCTGATTCTATGCTCTATGCGTAGCTATGTCTGACACCAACTCCGAAATCAATGCTAATCGATATATGTATTTGGTATGCTTACAAGGAAAACAGTGCGCTCTTTTTAGTCTGCATATCTGCATGTGTAGCATCACTGAGATGCTCATGTGTCAAAATCGGTACTCCCTTTTTTCTCCTAATATTGTTTGTCCGAAAATCATTATCCATAACACGTTTGCAATAAACTTCAGTAACCATAATGTTCAAAAATTCTAAATTTTGTGTTATATAATTATCTTTAGTCCTAAAACTATTCTGTCATAATTTCGATTACTATAATAATTGAATCTACAAATTTTACATGAAACAAAGTCAAATGTCCTAAGTATTGTATTATATACTGTGTATTATTCCGAATGTTCATTTACTTATTTATTATTGTTAGTCCTAAAACAATAGCTAAAAATTAGGTTTTAAGTGACAGAAACGAATTGCCGTAAATCCGACTACACGCAGTCTTGTCTGCCCTACCCCTAGAGTGTAATTCAAAATCGCGTAGGCGCGGAGGGGCGAGGCGGCCCGCGGGCTGAGGAGCAGGAGGCTGGCAGCGAATTACCGCGGCTGAGGCTGGCCGGCTTGGCCGGCCAGCAAGCCGAAGCTGCGGTGGTGAGCGAAAGCCGTCTGCGACGATTAGCACGCGTGGGATCGCCAGAGACACGCAGCGCCGGAGCTGTGACAGAAGCCTTGCATGCTGATTGCTTGCCTGCATGCATGGTGCATGCTGCTTGCTAGCATAAATGGTGCATGCTGCTTGCTTTCATGCTTGCTTGCATGCATGGTGCATGCTGCTTGCTTGCATGCATGGTGCATGCTGCTTGCTTGCATGCATAGTGCATGCTGCTTGCTTGCATCATGGTGCGTGCTGCTTGCCAGCATGCATGGTGCATGCTGCTAGCGTGTATGCATGGTGCATGCTGATTGCTTGCATGCATGATGTTTGCATGCATGCATGGTATATGCTGCTTGCTTGCATGCATTGTACTTGCTGCTTGCGTGCATGCATGGTGCATGCTGATTGCTTGCATGGATGATGTTCGCATGCAAGCATACTGATTGCATGCCTGCATACACCTGCATGCATGGTAGCATGCATGGCGCATGCTGAATGCTTGCATGCATGATGTTTGTATGATGTTTGCATTCAGGCATGGTGCATGCTGATTGCCTGCATGCATAATGCTTGCTGCTAGCTTGCACTACGCTTTTATTATTATTAGGACAAATAAACATCATATAATTTGATTGTAGGACTGACAACTTTTATAGAAAACGGTTTTATGTCTTTCGTTTATTATTGATTGTAATATTTATGACAAATAAATTTAGGGCATATTATATTTAGGGCTTTCAATTTTGTTGCATGTAATATTATGTGACATTAAGTTCGGGCAAGTTATCATTCGGGCAAATGATGATTAGGACAAAAAAAAAAATTACACGTTAGATTATGGATAAAAAAGTTAGGGAACAAAATAGAGAACCGTCAAAACCACACTGTGATTAGTTTGTTTATTTTCAGTAAATTTAATTGTGTGCATGGTTCTAAATAAGTGTTCTTCTATTTATATTAAATGAAATTCTTATGCAAAATCTATTTTATACAACTATGTAATTGTTTATTATTATGTATTTTCCCCTATCAACGTTATATACTGTTATACTGACACAGATAGACACATTATTGTTAAGTTATTACCAGCAGTTTGTTAAACCTTATTTCGTTGTTTTAAGGGTGAAATTATTTAATCTAGAGTGATGTAGGAGTAGTGGAGAGGTCGAGGTTATCTCGCGATAAGCTGAACCCACGCGGGTTGACTGAGCCCAAATAACAATATCATCGTTGTGCTTAGCATATTTATTTTAGTGTCAGGCGAGAAAGGGAAGGTTTTTTATTAAATTCCCAACCCTGGGAAAAGATAAAAGAGATAAGAAACCAACCCTATTTCCGAAGTTCTCAAATATCTAATCAAATATTTTTGCATATCTACAAAACTCTATATTTACAAAATAATTTTCTGTAAGTACAAATTATTTAGCTTTTAAACCGCGACGTGCAAAGTATAAAATTAAATAATAATCTATTGAAGGGAAGGTGTGACAGCAAACAACTATAATTTTTAATAGGAATCTAAATAAAAGTAATTTAATACGCATGTGAATCCCATACTTAATTAACTAAAAGCTTTGAGATAAAAAATATTAGTGTTAGAGGTCAGTGTTATTCACGAACTCACTAAAAGGCTACTGTGAAAAAAAAGCAGTAATAAATTGCCTCTGCAGTTTTTTTATTTGTATTATATTGTATATTTCCAAGATAGGAACAGCATAATTTGCATAGAAATTAGATAACCGAACTTAATATGTAAAGTGTTTTAAATCACATCATAGAATTCTGCTAAAAAAATACATAGCTTTAAAGTAAATTATTATGTCGAAATAGATTAACAGAGTCAAGTTAAGACACGTAACAAATTTTCTATTGTTTTGGATTTTTACTTGTAATATTAGGAAAGCACAGCAAGTTTCACGTGACAAACATTTAATACTGGAGTACTCTACACGCTCCGCCTACCAACACAAATGCTCGCATGATGATGCCGAGGCGAGAGGCGAGGCGAGACGAGCCTACCTTAGTAGACCATTTTACGATGGTAATTTATTCATTGTAGGACTAACAATAGACCAAAAACTAAAATAAGATTATAATAACCTAGAAACATAATATTTAATATGGCGTGTACTAGTAACCCTTAGGGGCGGGCCTTATCACACTAGCGACTTGCGAGCGAGTGGAAAACGGTGCGAGTGCGCAGCGAGCTGGCCGCGAGTTCGCAACGTGTGCGTGGCGAACACGCCGCAGGTGCGTAGCGAGCCGCGAAGACCGCCGCGGGTGGGCAGCGATTTTGAATTACCGTTATAACTCTATATCGATTATTATCACCAACATTTTAACCTCTAAATAACGTTGCGTCCGCTTACACTCGTGTCTTTAACACGACTGAACGCGGGTGTACAAAATGGCGTCGACAGCGCTGTTCGCCGCTAACTCGCTACGCACACGTTGCGAACTCGCGGCGAGGTCACTGCGCACTCGCTACTCGCCCCGCTTTCCACTCGCTCGCAACTGACTAGTGTGATAAGGCCCTTAGGTACAGTCAAATAAACATATTAAAAACATCTTAACTTGATGTCTAAACATCGAATGGTTGTTTAAATAGCAAGACATATTGAAGCCTGGGTCAACTGGACAACAAAACCATTTGTTACACTTTTTGGGAACTGGCCGTAAGAGGCAATTTTGGTGCCATTTTGATATTTGCAAAACTTGGCAAAGTTGTTTAGTACTCAACTTCGACGGGTACGCATTTAAGTTAGTATACAGAATCACAGACTAGAATTTAACGAGTCCCGTTCCAGGTACTAATCTATAGGTCCCGGTCGGTACTAGTTCAACGAACGCACATTTGCAGTAGATGCTCCAACTACCACTTACATGTTGTTTACATAATCGTGCATTACATAATGAGACGTTGTGCAAAGTGCTTAACATATTCCTTCGTCTAACGACCATGCGAGAAATATGCAATTTATTTATAATAGAAATAAAATATGACGATGGTCGGGGAGGTCCGCTTAGGTCACAATCTCACAATGCTGGACAGTTAGCCAGACACAAACAGTTTGTTTATAGATTACATTTGAGGAAGATTCAAAATCAGATACCTATCGTAAGCGCAAAGAGACGTGCGTCGGGGTGCGAGGATTTGAAGAGATCTCTGTTTGACCAATAGTTGACTGGTAGAGATGCTTCGTGGCATTAAGTCCGCTATTTGTAAAAAAAAGTATAAATAAAGTGCTACAACTCAACTCTGGACCAAAAAGCCGGGGCAGAGCCCGACAGCCAGACGTATGACAGCCCGACAGCCCCATAAAATGACAGTCAATAAGAGAGACCTAATGCCGACCCAGCAACGATGTGTTTGAAGAAGGATGATTAGGAGAGACCTACGACATAGAAGAAGGACGCTATGAGCCAATAAGGACATATTGAGTAACAGAAATATAGTTACTTATCATGCAATTTCGTGGAAAAGCTCATAATATTTCTAACTAGACAGACACCATGCAAATAGTCTTGCGATTTTGTATCGAAATCTCTTTATATTACTTACTAACAGGAAAGACTTATGCCACATGGCAATATGTCCGCCAATTGTAAGTAATTTTATCTGTTTTGCAATAATGTGCTTAACATTTGTTCATCAATTGAGTTTAAGGATACCGGGTTAATATAAAATTTAGGTAAGGTATATTTTACTGAAAACCTTGAAAATAAACAGAGCGTCATCGCTCATACGCAAAGTTATGTTAGTAAGTATACTTTGAATAATTAGTTATCTCAAGTTTGCAATGCAGCAGCGATAAATCAAACATTAAGTAATAATGTAATAAATTCTAAGACAGAATAGCGTTCACTTTTACTTTCGTTGCGACTGCGCCGTCCTCACTTCCCTCTGTAACGGAGAGGATTGACGACTCTATGTGTTTGTCTCGCTCACACGCGTACTAGCTTGGAGATGTCTATCGCATTTTAACTTCCCTTTTGCATCCTCGTATACCAGTTTTGTATGCGCTTAGTCATCGCGGGTCAGAGATAGTGGCTGGAAATGTCATTGCAATCGGTCTCAATAGTTTGACGCAATTTTGCACAAGTAGATATACGTAACGTTTACATATTAATGGGGTCTATGAAATACCTACTAGGTACCTAGTAGGTTGACGCAATATTCTTCGCCTTGGTGTGAAGTGGTATGATTACATAGCTAATTTGATAGAGTATACTAATTACGATAAATTGATATTCCATTGTTTCGTTCTAAATAATTAGGTAAGCTGTCATTGCCGACTTGGATCTGCAACTTAAAATAAAAATAGCAATAACAAATAAAAGGCCGCCTGATACTGTGTCTTGATTGAAATAACTTGAAAAAAATATTACAAGTATGCTTAAACCTCCGACCAAGTATATAATATCTAGACGGACAGCCGAGGCAGCGAATGCTGCAACAAAAATTGTTCCAGACCCAGGTCGTTAAATCTCTTCCCAGCATGTGTTCCATCCATCACTGGAGACGTACATGCCGCTAGGCAAAATTGAGGTGTCGAAAACCGAATTTGTTCTAATAAAGTGTGAAAAAAACTATAAAGGAAGACAAGACAAATGAAAAAGTAAAATACCATCGCTGAGTACCTAATTTTCGACCAAAGTTGGCCTGTTTTTAGCACGATTTAAGCAGTATGCTCAATTATACAATATAACATCATTGGCTTAAACTAAGTAACTTGTAATGTAATAATTGCATTTTTTATGTAAGTCACAATAAGCCAGCTTCTCGCTAAATACGTATTGTATCGAATTCTTATATAATAATCCGGTCGACTTGCCATTCAATGAGTCGTTTAACGTCAGGCATATCGACATAACACCTACGTAGAGTTCCAAACCGTACCTACAATTGGTGGGAAAAATACAGTCGGCTGTTTTCCACGTCAATAAACCGCTGAGAAACTACTACCTTCCATCTAAGAAGATTATTTTCGGCTTATTGATATTTATAAGTGCAGATGATGTTTCAAATCTTACTCAAAATACGTTAAATCTAGGAAGTCACCCGTGAAAATGAAAATAGTTACTCTGACGAGGGCTTTACCAAATTTATTATTTTATGGGGCTTATTAAAAAATTGTGAAGGCGAGAAAAGTTTTCTCCTTTTGTGGTGTTAGCAATACATCTAGCTGTATTTCTGTAATACAGTTTGATGTTAAAAGATATTTATTTGCTAAAAGATTACAAGTTCTTATTACATAAATTGTGCTCTTCTGTTAAAATACATTAACATCCATTTTTTTTGTTTTGGTCAAGGAATTCCTTAACAGTGTATAAGCAGGAGGTGGTCAGCCATTCCCGTAGTTTTTTGGTCATTAATTTAGCCGGACCATGTTTAAATTTGACAGGAATTTTATATACATTTTTATACACATGCAATAACAATTTTTCTTACACAATATTGGAAGGAAATCAACTACAAGTCTATCAGGCGATCTCGTATTTCTGGGGTAGATCTCAGCAGCAGTTCTAAACAGTTGAGGATATTGTCTTACAAATTTATAGATTTCAAGTATGTACTCGTACATCCCAGAGACAGTAAGTATACCTAGTTTCACAAATAGTGGTTTACATGTTGGTGATTATAAATGACATTATTAAAAATATGTACATTTATTGTAAAACCACAGTTAATATGTGACTCGGTGAGTCATGACGAAACCGAAAGAAGGTTAATAAAGGTTGATATACTTAGTAGGTACGTGAATATGCTGCGGTGGATGTGCGGAGTCACGCGGAAGGACCGCGTGAGGAACTCGCGCATCCGCGGTAGCCTTCGTGTCCGTGATATTGCAGACAAACTGCAGGAGAGTCGCCTATGCTGGTACGGCCATGTTTTGCGGAAACCGGCTACGTAGGAAACAAATGTCTGGCCATGCCGCCACCGCCAGGTCCTGGCAAAAGGGGTAGACCCAAGAAATGCTGACTTGACGTCGTTAGGGATGACATGCGTGCCAATGATCTCACAACTAGAGACGCTCAAGACCGCGCGAAGTGGAGGAGTAAATCAAGGAAAGCGGACCCTGGGCTCCAAAGCAATGGCTTTGGACGCAACCGGGATTGACCATATAGATGAAGAAGAAGATACTTAGTAGGTACGTATTACCGATATGCAGCTATAACGTTTGAATAATCCATCTGAACAATACATTGAAAATCGCCTTTTTATTAACACTGGGTGTGTAGTTAGAGGTGTAAAATGGTCTGCTTCATTCTATGTCTAAGAGTTACAAAGAGATCTGACGGAATAGCTTCAAATTTACGATACCAACATTATTTGTAAGCTAAGTGTAATATTGACAGCTGTTTGTTTCCTCTATAAGGATAAAAATTTAATAACAGTGACCCAACCCAACTAAAAGCGTACCCCGACAGAAACAGGACCAAGCAGTAAGAGATGAAAGCTCCTTTTTAGGGTTTTGTATTTAAAACAAAACTATAAGGGTCCCCCTTATAGTTTCGCAGTGTCCTTCCGTCTGTCTGTCTGTCCGCGGCTCAGAGCCTCTTAGTGCTAGAAAGGGTTCTCTATTTTGTTCCCTAACTTTTTTATCCATAATCTAACGTGTAATAATTTTTTTTGTCCTAATCATCATTTGTCCGAATGATAACTTGCCCGAACTTAATGTCACATAATATTACATGCAATAAAATTGAAAGCCCTAAATACAATATGCCCTAAATTTATTTGTCATAAATATTACAATCAATAATATACGAAAGACTTAAAACCGTTTTCTATAAAAGTTGTAAGTCCTACATTCAAATTATATGATGTTTATTTGTCCTAATAATAATAAAAGCGTAGTGCAAGCTAGCAGCAAGCATTATGCATGCAGGCAATTAGCATGCACCATGCATGAATGCAAACATCATACAAACATCATGCATGCAAGCAATCAGCATGCGCCATGCATGCACGCAAGCTGCATGCACCATGCATGCAGGTGTATGCAGACAAGCAATCAGTATACTTGCATGCAAACATCATCCATGCAAGCAATCAGCATGCACCATGCATGCACGCAAGCAGCAAGTACAATGCATGTAAGCAAGCAGCATGTACCATACATGCATGCAAACATCATGCATGCAAGCAATTAGCATGCACCATGCATGCTGAAGCAGCACGCACAATGATGCAAGCAAGCAGCATGCACTATGCATGCAAGCAAGCAGCATGCACCATGCATGCAAGCAAGCAGCATGCACCATGCATGCAAGCAAGCATGTTAGCAAGCAGCATGCACCATGCAATGCAGGCAAGCAGCATGCATGCAGGCAAGCAGCATGCATGCAGGCAAGCAGCATGCATGCAGGCAAACAGCATGCATACAGGCAAGCAATCAGCATGCAAGGCTTCTGTCACAGCTCCGGCGCTGCGTGTCTCTGGCGGTCCCACGCGTGCGAATCGTCGCAGACGGCTTTCGCTCACCACCGCAGCTTCGGCTTGCTGGCCAGCTTCGCCGGCCAGCCTCAGCCGCGGCGGCTCGCTGCCAGCCTCCTGCTCCTCAGCCCGCGGGCCGCCTCGCCCCTCCGCGCCTACGCGATTTTGAATTACACTCTAGGGGTAGGGCAGACAAGACTGCGTGGAGTCGGATTTACGGCAATTCGTTTCTGTCACTAAAAACCTAATTTTTAGCTATTGTTTTAGGACTAATAATAATATTGTAAATGAACATTCGGAATAATACACAGTATATAATACAATACTTAGGACATTTGACTTTATTTCATGTGAAATTAGTAGATTCAACTATTATAGTAATCGAAATTATGACAGAATAGTTTTAGGACTAAAGATAAATATATAACACAAAATTTCGAATTTTTGAACATTATGGTTACTGAAGTTTATTGCAAACGTGTTATGGATAATGATCTTCGGACAAACAATGTTAGGAGAAAAAAGGGAGTACCCTAGAAAGCCGTAATTATGCATATAGTATATATATTACTAGCTGTTGCCCGCGACTTCGTTCGCGTGGTCTTTAGTTTATTCATAAAGAATTTTCTGCGCAACTTTTTAAATTTTTTCTTCGAAAGAACCTTCTCCTGACAATATATAAAACAACAAAAAAAGAATTAGCGAAATTGTTCAGTCCGTTCGCGTGATGCGATGACCAAGGGAAGTAGAGATTCATTTTTATATATATAGATATGTATATAGATTAATCACGCCGACAAAGTGGTAAAATATTATCTTTTTTTTTTCAGAAAACATAGTGACGGTGTCGTTGGATAGCTCGTAAATATTATGGGTGTGTAATCACCATTTTCCCAATTGAGGATCCTTATGCGTTATTATATCCCAAATCAGTGGGTATATTAAGCTTAAAATTTTTGAGACAGTTAAGTGTTCCTCTCTTCTGCCAGATAAAATAGAGATGTTAACATTTAAAATGTATTTGGAAAAGAAAATTGCTTAGATGAAGTTGTTAATTATATGTAAAACTGGTAGAAAATACCGCATTTTGTGACGGTCAACTACGGAACCCTACATTGCGCATTTTCCTGCACGCACTTGGCCGGTTTAAAATCCTATAAAACTAACATTGGGTCCTCGGAGAAGTTTTTTCATTATCTTCCTAAATCCTTATGCTATGCACTCTCTATGGCCGCTTTATCTATTAGCAGCTAACGATACTGTGTTGACTATTCTACATTTTTAATTTATAAAACTAGCTCTTAACGCTGTCGAAAAAAAGTCGAAAACTGCAAAATGCCACTAATTAAACGTTTAGTGAAAATATAATTACGAACATGTATATTTAAAACGTAGATTTTGTACATAAGTAACACAAAATATATTTTAGTTTAAATAATTTAATACATTTATCTATCGCACTTAGTTAACATTTCATACATTCTGGACATATCGAAACTCACATGTTCGCAGGAAAACAGAGTTTATTTATGTATTGCCTACACGTTTTGGTGGAATATCGATTATGAGGGCCCCCGCGTTTTATCATTCATTATGTAAATAGTGAACCGTTTATGTATCACAACATGGATCTACGAACGTCGAAGTGTGAGGATATTGTTGTAAGATAAGATTTCTGTGTTTTTTTACCGCTACCTACTTGAAATGGTTTACCTACATGAAGTCGAACTCCGTTTAATCGAACAGCAATTGCTCGAAAACAGTAACTCGAAAAATCGTCAAATCGACAAATTACTAACTCGAAAGCATCATGCATCAAAATTATAAGCTCGAAGGTTCAACAGTGCGAAAGATCATTCTCTTGTCTCATCACCGTAAATTTTACTTGAAAAAGATTAGCCAGGCCGCAAAGTAGGAAGCTACTTTAATTTTGTGAATTATTAATTTGTCTAGGCCGGGCCCTCAGACGACAGGGTTTTTACTGTATTTTTTGTAATATCAATATCCAATAAGTAGAGTCGGAGGCAGTAGAGGTTTTGTTTGACTAAATATGTTATAATAATAATAATGAGATTATGGAAACAAAACAAAGTAGTCATTGTACCATTGGTGCTCTGTAGCACAGGTGTTATACCACAGGAATTAAAAAACAGTCTTAACGCACTAGATCGACCGAATAGTACCTTTAACAATATGCAAAAAGCAGCTCTTCTGAATACTTACCGTATTGTACGGCGGTTCCTACAAAAGGACCATCACTTGGTTAACAACCCGTGAGGTCATCTTTAAATACCGGAACAGCAGGTTCCGAGAATTATCAAAGGTAAAAAACAAAAATAGTAAAAATATACCCCGCAGGGCAGCTTTGTGGCGAGCTGTGGTGAGTAGCGACACCACGGGGTCAGTTGTTAATCCGAGTCAAAATTCAAAGTAAAGGTCAAAAATCTCTGGCTTGCCTTAACCGGCCGGTCAGAGTGGAGTCGCTAGAGCATGATGCTCGAAGGGTGGATGTGATTTGTAAGTGGCGAGTGGGCACGTGATGCCGGACCCTCAAGGGGGAGCAAGTGATCGTCGCGTCGTTTAAAGTCCAGAGCCACCTCTCCACTCTTAGCCGCCAACAACATTGTTGCCCCTCAGTCCGGTCTTGTATGGCCCATTTAGTTGTCGGCGAATCACCTGCCAATTTTTTCAGTCTGAGACTATGAACCAGGCAGGTGATCGGTAGTCTCCATCAATCGCCCAGAACCCAGTCCCTCCATCTTCCTTCAATACACTTAATTAACTTGTCATTAGCTGCAATAGCTCCTGTACACATGCTGGGTATAATCTCTAATTACATCCCATGATGTAGTCAGAGATTGGATCCAGCAGTGTAACACTTTTAGGTTTGATTATTTGCGCTCAAAACGGCCTCTACGTGTTGGATAGGTGGGGATACTGATTCAACGATCAGTATCCCCACGCAAGCCTTATAAAGGACCGGGTCACTTCTGGCCCGTGAACTCCTAGAGCGTATAAATAATAATAATAATAAGAGCGGCTTGAACAAGCGATATCCATGGTATATTTATCATTGTGATAAACTTCAAAAGTTTTTGGATAAGTTACTTTACGTAATTTCTATGATGTATCTAGTGATTTATGAAAATTCATGTTGTACCTTGTTTCTTGTTCAATTATGTTTCAAGTTGTTTTTTTTAATGCTACTATCACCAATACTCATAATAAACGTTACCGTTAGTAATGGGCCCAAAAAAAAATTGTTTGAGTTATTAATTATCAATTAAAATTCACTCTCCTAAGTAGTAGAACTTAACTTTGGGATAAGCATGAGTTCATAAGCTCTTAGCATTATTACTTTAAACTTGTTTAGTTTTTCTTTCTGTATAGAGATTGACGTAAAAACAGCACTGCTTTATAATTACTTTATAAGTGTGTTAGTAGTTACTAAACACACTGCACGTTATTAAACATATTTTTACTACAAGAAATAGCAAACTTGATAATAATGTGGACTGGTCCATGCAACTTCATAAGTGAGTCTGGGTTGTAAAGGCAATCGCGACCATAGGTTTATTTGTATCCTTTATGTACAGTTAACGGCAGGTCAACCTACCCAAAAAGTTAAAGGTCGTTGAACCAATTTTCAACTTTAAGTCCGACATGTAGATATCAATATCAACTGAGAAAATTCGACGTTTTGTGGTAGGTAAACTATAACTATAGTCTATTAAAAATATGCCTCTACTCTTTATTTAATGTGTTCTATATCTCTCACTATTAAAAATATGGTAAGGCGTCAACAAGCTCAAGTAACGAAAGATTATCCATCGGTGGCGTATTCCAAGTGAAAATCACGTTGGCAAACAAAATCTGAATATGAAAATAGGTGTTGACGTTTATAAATGACAGATCCATGTATTCAGCAACGACGCAATCGTTTCTGCTCTCAATTTTAAATTAGTAACGGCCCTGTTGCATTAATTTTATAGTAATCGTATGGTTGTCGCACAAACACGCCGTAAAGTGCCTCCGATAACTTTAAAAAGTGAAACTATGGAATATTCGTCACAGTTACGATGGCCGCTAAATGGTTTTTAATTTTCGTTCTTAAAAAGAAATCTTGGTACTTATCAGTCATTATTACTAATCGTTTACTGAAAGTACAAACTTGGCACCACTTATAAAAAGTAACAGTTAGAGTCAGTGTCACATACTAGTCTTACGTATTGTGATACTGGACTGTGTACTTTTGGATACGTAATCCATGTTAGAGCATACGCACGACGACAATAAGGAGTTGAAGTGGTTCTCTGGGACCAAAATCAGTTGGGAGGAGTAGTAAGTAGTAGTAGTACTACCCTTTAGATCGGTCATGTGCGTATCGGAACTCGCGAAGTAAGATTTGTATGCTTCGGCATTAGGTTTAAAATGAAACATTCGGTAAAACTTCATTAACGGGCGCTTGGCATAAAATTTGGTTAAGAAAAAATAAAAGATAATCGACTAGTTAGAGTAAATTGTCAAAATCTAGTTCTCGTCTCTACTTTTATAACTTTGTCAGGCTTATAGATCTGTACGTAATCATGTGCAACACCGACAGACGGTGGACGCACGGACGGACATGGCGAAACTAAGGCCTAAGCCACACAGCAAGAAACTTCACTTGGTGTTCAAGCGCTTGTTGACTAGCTTAACAAACAATGTTGTTTACGACACTAATTGACATTCAAAATGGCAGATTACCGTGTATCCGATATATTTATCGCGTGATCATCATCCACATGACACATAATAATATGAGCTGCAAAGCTATTATACTCTTTGTTGTTATTGTTACATGAGTCAGATGGTTCAATTAGAAATAGAAAAAGTAGATTTACTTTTAATACTTAAACCATCAACTTAGTGTGAGTCACGTGACACCTGCACGGACGCATCCAAACGACAGCAATCCGATTAGTAAGCAGCGAGTACCCAAGGTCAGTTGCCCCACCGACCATCACTTCCTTGTTGGCAACACCACCGCTTGGGCAACCGCCTCTCACCAGAATCGGCCCCCAGTTGCGACACACACATCGCTATAATACCCTGAGTGGAATTGGTGAGATCAATATTTCTTAATGTCGTCATATTTTGTATCTTAAAAGCGGTAAACATGACTTACCACGTGTACTACAGAATATTTTAATACACACACACAGCACAGGTTAATGTTAGAGTGGAAACCTACAAAAGATTGTTTAAAAAAGAAAACGTACTTCTATATCAGAAAGAATTTTACTTTTATGAAGACAACGAACTTATTTATTTCCCTTCAAAAACAATGTGGTGAAAAACCAAAACCATGTGTGGGTGAGTAGCATTGCTAAAATATGCTACGATACTAAAATATCGTAGTGGATTCGTAGACCACCTGTGGCAAAATGTTATGAATTTTAGTAAAATATCAGAATGCTTTACAGATGTTCTATTCAAACTTGGGTTATTGTAAAACGGCTGGTTTTACAGTCCGCATACCACATTATGGTGCTTACAATCGTTTATCAGACATTTATGTCAGTTTACTAAGTGGCCAGAGGTTTTCAAATCGCTTGTTTGTCGAGATTTGTTTATATTGGCCTAGGTTAAGATCACGTTTTTCAATTGGCCGTCGGTAAACTTTAAAGCTAAACTGTGAAGATTGAGTGCCACATATTTTCGTAATGCTAAATTGGTTAAAAAAAACTTATGTAGGCACCTATTTTCGTGTTATGAACTTAAATTCAGCGCAGCGTTCAGTAGTCACCAAGTGTTAAAGTTGACCTATTTGATGAATTTTTATTAGTGTGAAATACTTAAGGGTTTAGTTATACTCATAAGAAACGACTTTGCCCAAGAAACTTTTTACCTATTTCAACTTCATTTTGTTATTGTTCGAAACTATTTGCCAACAAAAATGCGCACGGCAAACATACGCTAGCAAAATTAAGTTGAGATATGCAATTATTTTCTCGGGCTAAGTTGTTTGTTGTCATGCCCTTAACTTAAGTAATTTTACACTAATAAAACCTATTCTGTGTACCTAATCAAACGCTTCGAAAGTATAAGTGTGTCGTGAGGTGCAACAGGTTAGTAATTAGTAGGTACAAGCTGTAGGTACAACCTCAACATTACATCGTTTTATCACGCCTATATTATTGGTCATAAAGTCGTATCAAATTTTGTCATATGCGCGTTGATTAACCAAGTTAATTGGACATACTTGTGCTTAATGAATGCACTCCTGTTCGGTTATTATTATGTAGGCTCGCTATGGAGGGATAAATTCTTGTCTAAAGAATAAATTCAAAATGATTTATTGATTTTTAAGCGGTCAAGTCTATGTGGTTGAGGCTATAAATAAATGAAAATTGATTTATAAGCTGTATCAATTCTTTGGTTCGCGATGGAGAGCCGTAATAACATGACAGAGTTGACAATGAACGCATTTTTTAGCGGAGGTACGTCCGTAATTATTAATGGCGGCTAATACGGAACGTTAAGTTCGTACAGACAACTGCAGGTCAACCTACCTAAAAAGTTAAAAGTCATTCAACCGATTTTCAACTTTAAGTCACAATTGTAGAGATCAATATCAACTGAGAAAATTTGACGTTTTGTTGTAGGTTGACGTGCTGTTGTCTGTATACTATACGTTGGATTTACCATCAATCCCATCCTAAAATTTTGCATATTTTCTAACAAAGAACTTTAAAGCAAACTCCTTGTGACATACGAGAAAAATTAAAACCATATTACGCAATATATTAGTGCAACCCGAGCGGTCGCATGAGGCCTCAGGGATACCTATGGCTCGTGGTCCAACCCAGCTCCAGGAGCTGGAAGGAGTACGTTCTCTGGTACCTCGTAACATAAAGCTGGTCTTACTTCGATTCGAGACCATGATAATTTGATTGTTGTCTGGCGCATATTTATTAATTTTAAATCTCTCCTTTCTTTACTGTTTTTTTTTAAGTTTAGTTTTCAATCATATCTCAAAAGCATAAAGTTAAAAATATGGTGGCAGCTATATGGCCACCACTGGTTAAAGATTTAAGTGCAAAATGTGTGCTACTAGACTAAAATCTTAAAATGTTTCTCGTTGCACGACAAGTACCAAGAATAGTTTATCATTCGCATTAATAAATTAAAACAGTTTCGATATAGTTTTTGATTGAAATTGTACATTATTTAGTGGTATTTGCATAAATATCGGGTTTGAAGTTGTATTTTATCGACAGTGTAATTCAAGGCCCAGTGGCAAGTTATACGGCTGATAAACTAGGAATGAGTGGTCGACTGACGTAGATTGTTTAACTGACCATGTTGTATTAAATGGGTTAGTTTAACTTGTATATTAATGTAATGGTTCGTTATCAAGTATATTTTAAACGATCCCCAGAGGTCCACTTCCTGTATTTTAACAATAGTCGCAATATAGTGTCGATCTGCTCCCAGTAACATTACTTACTATCTAAAACGGTATTCTCGTAAACCCAAAAAGGCATTTATAGTTCGTAATGCAACTAAAAATGTAAGAAACCAAAATAAGATTTTTAGTTCAATTTTCAGTCGTACTCGTGTTGGGATAGCTTTGATAAATTTACATCAAATTAAATGTATGTAATGATACTGGGAGCAGATCCACACTGGATTGCGACTTACTGTCATATCTTAAGTGTTAAGTCTACTTAAGTTAAGTCAATAATATAGTAGCTTTGATATATTATTTTTAGTTATTGTCTACATAGTAATATATGTGGTCACCATCATCATTTGACGACCGTCTGGTCTAGTGGTTCGCGCTTCAGACGATAACGACAGTGGTTGCGGGTTCGAATTTCGCGAGGGGCAAGTGATGAGCACGAGCATTTTTATCTAAGTGATGGACCGTCATAATAATGTATTTAAGTTATCTAGTCGCCATAGTACATGCTTTGCTTGTTTGGGGCTAGATGATTAGTGTCATTGTTGAAAAACCGACCAAGTGGGAGTCGCACTCGTGCACGGGTGCCGTACAAACTTGTAGGTACCAATGTCAAAATTCGTGCAAAACGGGAATTAAGTCTCCAAGTTTATTATCGATTTTTCTAACAATTTTCTAACAATTTGCCGTAGACGTTCAGTAGACCGATTGGCCTAAAACTGGATAGGCTGGTGTAGTCAGTTTTATTCGGCTTCGGTATTATTTTCGCGGTCGCCGTTTTCCAGGACTTTGGGAAGTAGTTAAGGCGAAGGCTCGCGTTCATAATCCCAAGGATCTCCTCAGTGAACCACTTAGCTACATGGTAGCAAATGTCAGCAGTTAGGTGGTCTAGCCCGGGTGCTCTTTTATGATTCATTCCACTGAGTCCATTCATGATCTCTTCGGTGGTGAAAGGGGTTTTTGTTGGGCTTCGATAGGCAAATGCATGTCTTCACTAAGTTTGGTCTGCTTAGCGGTAAGATCATGGGTGTCGTCAGGGTAGAATTGATTGAGCAGAGCCCGGGCTGTGCCAGTAAAGCAGAATTAATAACCCGAATACTGCTCTACTGTAGCAATAAGCTCCCAATAGACCTCTTCTGATACCTATCACCGAGTACAATCCGTCTTCTTAATAGCTCCTTCACCTTTTTGGAGAAGTTTTCCAAAACGCGGTATCCACAAAAAAGTACACACAATTTTTGTCATTTACTTCTATTTTAGACTGTACATTATACTTACACTTTGAGATAAATAAATTCCAACTCTACAGTATTAACGTTCACTTAACACAAGTCTTACGACAAGGTATAATGTTATAACCACCAGCTATAATGTAATAATACTATAATTGAGAATTATAGCCAGTTGCAAGTGCTCTCACGTAAAAAGTGATTGCGATAGTAAATTATTGTTATTGCTTACAAACAGAGCATTTTTTATAGTCAATTCAAACATTCGTTAGGTTAACCACAGGCTTTTAATGGTGGTATATATTCGTATGAAGTGTAAACGTTTGAGGTAGGCTTCATAATTGTTATTTCATGGATTCTTCCACCACGATAAGTAAACTCCAAAGTAATCTCTAAATTTGAAAAAATCTTTTGCTTCTCTGTCGGTAGTTCAAACAAAAGATTTAACACATTAATACAATGTGTACTTCATATAACAAAGTGGATGGTGCCGGATGTGTGTCCAAAACACACAACCAAAATAGCATTGGATGTGGTCCCATTTACCGGCTTTGTTTCACAATACTAGGCTGTTTCTTATTGAAATTATAATTAGTGACGTTTCCGAATCTCTATTTGAATATTTTAATACAAGGACTATAACTATGATTAAAACAGCAGCGAGGAAAATAACCTCTAGCTATTAACAAACTGGTACCTATGATATAAAAATACATCCACCACAGTCACGCTGTAAAGAAGCTAGTAAACAATAACAAACCATGTGTTAGGTATATACTATAAATATAACAATGAAACATTTGCACACTTTAATAAGGTATTAGGTATGTTATTTAACGCCTTCAGGGCTCTGTCAAATAACCTCCACTCTAAAAATATACTACACACAAAGATTTACAAACACAAAAGCGAATAATTATTACGAAACTAACTTAGCGCGTGCTATTGATTTTGCTTTGTCAATTATGAGTAATAGATTACAAAATTAGCGTTTGCCATTTCATAACTAACTTTAAATCCTTTACCTTATTTATTTAGTTCGCATATAATACATAATTTTGTTTAAAATTAGGTTAGCGTCAAATACCTCTGTACCTTTTAGAGTTGCTATTTATTTGTAAATAATTTTAAAGGAAATTTTTCATTTGGTTTTCAATTTCCCTTACATTGTGTCATAAACAAAATAAGATATTAACCTGTAAACATAGCAAAAGGTAAAACTAATTAAGTAACTGATAATTAGGTAATGATTAATATAAAGCCGAGTGAGTACTTACATTCTCCCTAAAAGAAGGTTTTTTTAGATTACTTACCGGGTGGAGTATTTGTTATTATTCTCAATTACATACCATTTGATACGACACGACACCCAACTTTATCTCTATTTTACCCTTAAAGAAGACAGAAAGGGTCTTCTATCTTGTCTTCTTCATCATGGTCAATTCAAAATTTTCTAACTTGTGGAGTATGTTCAAAACAAGTTCTCTGATGGCTGACTGATGAGGGTCGTGATGATCACGACATGATGATGTGGCATAATGACACACAATCACACAACACAATGACAGTGCAGTTGATGATACATAAAAAGTGGCAACTTTTAGGTTTTTAACTATTCTTAGTAACCATACAACGTGATCTTAGTGCACTGTCTACGAGTATAATGCTAGAAAAATAAAAATAAAATTATTTCACTTTTAACTCAGACACACACACTGCCCGGTGCGACAGTGAACTTTTTTCTTTGGACAAACACATTTCACGATAAAGTTATGGGAAATAATAAATGACACGTTGAATACCTCTGACCCAAGTTAATCCAATGGTAGGTTCTTTTTTTCTTTAATTGCAAAAACCATGTCTATCTAAAAACTTACCTTGACACGAGTATTGAACCCTCAACTTCATTGTCAATGAGCTTGTAAGTATACATATTATTACGTTAATTTCTATGTTCTGTTTTTTCTCAGGTTAGTTTGCATTCTCTCCATTTAGACTGAACAATGTGCACGATTTGATTTCTCAAAATGGTATTAGGCACTAATTTGCGTAACACAAAACGGTGAATAGTTTATGACTAACCAGTCGTGCAATGGGTGATCATGACCCCACCTAATGCAATAGGTACTTATAGCTATTTTATTCAAATAAACCAAAGTGGTTAAATTAGTAACGGGTATAAGGTATATACTAAATAGGTAGACACACCCAAACACTAGTCCTGTAGGCTATGAACTCAGGAAAAGTTGGTCTAACAGCTTCTCACAGTAAATGTACTAAAGGGCCCAGCAATATCGTCTGCGTTGGAATTGTACCCCCCCCCCCCCTTTACCCTTACTATTACCACCATCTGAATGTGACTATGCTAGGCAAGATCGCCGGGGAGAGAAAAAAGATGGCTTCGCAACCAGGAATGGACAAACCTCGCGAAAAACAAGGACAA
This sequence comes from Anania hortulata, assembly GCA_963576865.1. NCBI lineage: Eukaryota > Metazoa > Arthropoda > Insecta > Lepidoptera > Crambidae > Anania > Anania hortulata. Next base: position 11,063,540 of record OY756400.1, read on the forward strand.
GTTTCAGGAGCATTATAACTTTCTGTATTTACTAAGCCAATTAGAGAGATTACATTAGGAGTATTTCTGGACTTTTGCTGGGATGTAGGATAAATATGCAATCGTCTATTTACTTGAAGTAAGTATACCTACCTAACCAGCAATGGAAACTTTTATTAAATTGCGTGTAGGAGTAGAGATGAACGTATATTGCCGCTAACGTGGCTTTAGATATCTGCTGACAATACTGATGATTTTGCGCCAGTGCTTGATGACGTCTACTGGTTCATTGTCTAACGTATTTCCGTTGATATCCGCCAGAATTATGGTTAAAATATTGATGACATCAAATCGGCTATTAACATGCAGTAAATGTACGGAAGGTGGAATTACTATGAGCCTACGAAAATGTCCTTTGTGTTCGATTCAATGGGACGAGGAATACGTAGCGCATACCGACTGTGGCCTTTTAACTGGTTATATTTATTGTATGTGACAGGTGACATACCCGGCAACCCGTCCGAGCCTTATTGGTAAACGATTGAAATATCGAGAAAAAATCGCCGATTCGCATGCAGACGGTGTTAGTAAACAAAGTACTAGGTATCTACGCACCGCGCGCATGTTGCGTAGCGGCGCGCGTCTACCCATTTGCATATTTATTGTACAGCTAAACAGATATTTATATTCTTTAATGATCAATATTCAACATCTGATATTATGACGCGTATAGCCCTGACGAGTAACTTAATAATTTTAGACAACAATATTATCGATATCGACCCATTTGGACGATCAACGCTAATTTTATTAGATAGTTTAGGTGTAGGTGAATGTGTGATTTTTAACCTCGAGCAGCATGTATTTATTATTCATGTGTGATACACAATTTAATATACATAATATATCCGTTTCAATCACAAATTCATCTTGGCACAACTAAATATCTTTATACACGTCGTTTATATAATTCAAGGCTTCGTCTTTCGGGCTATTAATTTTGATAATTCTGTTATCTATTGTTAGAATCTGGGCTTCTAGTTTCTTAGCAGATGAATCGATTAAATGTTGCGCGGCAAATTACAGAAGACAATGGGCATAATTATATGTTTCTTGACAAGATGATTGCCGACCTCTTATTTATGCATGGCAAATACAATCACAAGGTTTTGATAACTCTTACGTTGAAATAAAAAATATCAATGAATGTGGGGCAGGAATTATTGAACCAATTTGTAATTAAAGGTACTTTATTCATTAACCACTCGACTACAAATACCTATTTTTATAAACATATATGTGTAGCAGTGGACTCATGGGTGGGTCATATAGCTGAAATGATGATTAAAACATATATTTTTGATATGGAGAATATCATTCTAAGGTGATTGTAATTTACGAAGATATTTTACATGAGAACTTAAAGGCAAATCTTTTTGAGTCAAATTGTTTTATTATTTTGACAATCCGGCAATCCTTGATTAATAAATGTACAGATTAACGTTAATTATCGAACGAATTTAGAATAAGTATATCAAAAGAACAAACGATATTAAAATGGCAAAATAGGCTAGTTTCCTGGGTCAAAAAATGATCATTCTATTTAGTCCGTCAGTTAGATTATCAAAAAATATTGGACCCATATTTTGTCTTTTGTCAATCAAACAAAAATGACAAAGATAAAGCGCATCAATGTTTAGGAGTGACGTCACGTCTTGCTACAAAGTGTCGCAAGGCGTGACGTTACGCGGAACTTTAACGGGCTATATCTTCATAATATTTTGGTTGATTTAGAAAAAAAAAATACGTATCCAATATTTTCTGTTGATCCAACTGACGGACTAATTAGATTTTTTAGGAAACTAGCCCATTACGACTGTTACGCAGGTCATGTACCTATTTCTCCCAAAGATAGGTAGGTAGGTACGTGTATTTTTCCATTCGTATTTTGACTATCATAATCAGTGATCATAATGCTAATTTTGACAAGGTAAGATGGTTAATATAATAAATATAATGGTACATTGTTACCCAAGGGGTGAAGGTAACTTGTTTAGTCCTGAGAAGGGGTTTGGCGCCCGAGCGCCTCGAATAGTTCGAGGGACTAATTAAGTCTTTGACCCAAGGTACACACTGTGCTTTTCATTACGAATACGTAGGTCACACTATAAGTTTTGCGTAACTTAAAAAAACAACATGTTATAACCAAAACATTATGTTTATTTCTTTTCAAAATACTCTCCTTTACATTTTAAACATTTTTTCATGCGATCGAAGTGATCGAACCATTTTTTAAAACAGTAGGACCACAGATCTGAAGGCATGTTTTCTACGTGCTGATTGAACGCCTCTTCGGAGTTGTTAAAAGTAAAACCTCTCATCAAATCTTTGATTTTGGAGAAAATACAGAAATCACAGGGTACTAGGTCGGGGCTATGCGCAGGATGGGTGACGAGTTGTACTTTTTCGGAAGCTAAAAATGACTTTGTTTTGTTGGCCGTATGTGAAGAAGCGTTGTCATTGTGTAGGAGAACGCGGCTTTTGAGTCGTCTTTCGCGTACTTTTTCTAACACCCTGGGTAAACAAATGATAGAATACTCGGCATTAACACTCTTTTGATCTTCAAGTGGAATTATACAGATGGGACCCGTAGCTGAGAAAAAAAACGCGATCATTTTTTTACCAACGTTTCTCGCCTGCCTCACTTTTGTTGGCCTGTTCTCATTTTCAAACACCCATTCACAAGATTGCGGTTTTTTTTTCGGGTTCAAAACAATAAATCCACGTTTCGTCTCCTGTAACAGCATTAGAATGTCCGTGAGTGGTCGTACTTCAGTAGCATCTGTGAGCACCATTCCACCCGAGCCCGCTTCTGCTCCGCTGTCAGTTCATGAGGGATCCAACGACAGCAAAGTTTCCGAACTTTCAATTCTTCGTGTAAAATTTTCTGAATTTGGCTCATACCAATCCCCAATAGTCCTCGAATTATCTCATAGGTAATCCGCGGGTTTTCTTCAATTAGCCGCTTAACAGTAGTCACATTATTTTCGTTGACGACAGTTGAAGGCCGCCCTTCACGAAATTCGTCATGTAAAGAAACTCGACCTCTCTCAAATTCAGCAAACCATCGCCTCACGGTGCTCAAACAAGGTGATTCTCTCCCAAAAGCATTATGAAGACGAGCGGCACAGTCTTGCGGAGAGAAATAACTTTTAAAATCATTAAAAATCATCGCTCTAAAATCTTTTCGACTTAATTCCATTTTCGTTGCGTACCTAGAACTTTGATGTGTGATAAAAAACAATTGACAAATCATTTCCCGCCAATTGTTTTTTTTTTATTACTAAGAAGGTTGCAACGTTTAAAAAAATATAACTTTCGAAATCCAAATAGTTTCGATTAGCTAGAAGTGTAAAACTTTTAGTGTGCCCCATGTACATGGAAAGTAAAAATAAAAACATGCATTAACTAAAGAAAAAATGAGTAAATTTTAACAAAATTCTACCAATGAGTATGTAATAACTACGTTCGACAACTCAAAAAAACAAATGAAGATCAAATTGCTGCTTTCCCGCATATTTTATTTTCTGTGGCCGGCCAGCTATGCAGCCATCATTTTTCATTTTCATCATTAAAAATTGGTGAATATTTTCCTAAATCTGTTATTTTAAAAAAATAGTTGAAAGTAAATTACTTTAATAAGGTCATTTAAAAATATATTCTTTGATTGATATATAACTTTACTTCATTTCAATTTTATATCACGCTGTTATTGAGTGGTTGTATGGAAATTTGAAACAAGGTTAATTAAAAAAGTGAAAATAAAACTAGTTTTTTTTAAAAATAATTTGACAGCTGTCAGTTGAAAACGATTTTCCCTAGGGCTGACAAGTATTACTTTTAACCCGTTCCTCAGGCAACTTCAGACCTACTTTCCGAGTATGAGTAATGAAAAATTATTAAATATAGTATACATTTTTAAATATACATAGTTTAATTTTACCCTTGAAACCAGGTGGCTGTAGAAGCAGTTGTAAGTAAGACGTATCCGTACGAGCGACAAAAAATGTTGACCAGCCGCGAATCCTTGAAGCGCAATAAAAAGATAATTTTTGCTACTTGAGCACTTCCTTGTTTTTTACGCATACAAATAGGTAGGTACTTTATGGACGTAATGTTGCTGGTATACAATTGTAATAAATAATCGAACATCCGGGTCACGATAAATTGTTTCTTACAGAGGAAAATTCCATGTTAGGTGCCCTAAGCCTGAGAGGCGTAGTCGCCATACGTATCTTACCTGTTTAAGCTAAAAGTACCTAGACTGGCTGGCTCTAAGATACCATAAAAGTTTAATAGCATTATACAAACATTAATTTCAGGATAAAACCTACGAGTAAAGTAAAAGTATTTTAAAAGAAAAAAAATGATAGGATTATATTTTAGTCGTATGTAATTACCATATGACTATGTTAATGCAACCTTATACAAATGTGTTTTTGTACGCCCATAAATAAATAATTATATTACTTACGTGATACATTATTGAGTTTATTTATTAGGCACATACAGATGTTAATCACAAAAGTCTATGACCTAAGATAAGAAAGATACGGTTATCTCTCGTGAGCAACTATGAGTACATATTGTTATGGTAGGCAGGTGTTATGACCTCACGTAGACTATGATGACAATCTTAATAATATTATGGATTGATGGATGTTCGTTTGTTACTCATTCACGCCAGAACGGCGGAATGGATTTAGAGGAAATTGACGCAGAGATAGATTATATTCGGAAATAGCACATAGGTTACTTTTTAATTTGGAAAACGTATCGCTCCCGTGGGATAGATTTGTTTTTATTTTTCACAGAGCAAGGGATCGACATATTTTTATTAGTGATAGTTTAGAAGTCAGAGAATGACATAGGCTATTATTTTAATTTACCTCCTAAGGGAGTAAAATAGAGGGTGACAAGCCGTATACCACGTGGGTGAAGCCGCGGGCACAGCTAGATAAACAAAGGTACATTGCAATGAGTTACTTTGGGTAAATAACATCGTTTTCAGATTTTTTACAATAGTAATTTTTAAAAAATTTAAGAACTGTTACAGCTTTAGTATTAAATTAAACATATTAAATCATAAGCATCCCTGAATTAAAATCTTTATTTTTCTTCGAAAATTATTCATGTTTAAAAAACTACTTTTTTTAAATAATGGTTTAGTGCCGTGTGGGGACGGCCGTAAAGAATACGCTTCATCACCGCCAACAGGAGGCGTAATGTAAGAGGCGACTAATTCCTGTAGAACGAGACAGGCAGTAGCGTCTGCGTGCGAAATCTTATAAAAAACTACGCTCGCCAACCCACCTGCCCAGCGTGGCGAGTATTGGCAATCCCCCCCGATGATAAGTCACTGGAGGAGGCCTTTGTTCAGCAGTCGAAGTTCTATGGCTGAAATGGTGATGATGATGAACTATTATTGTTCTTCCTAGCTCTTTGTTTAGTTACTGTAGTTGGGGTATGCTTTGACCTTGATCTTAGATGTGGCAAGTCTGGCTATTACATTTAATATTAAACCTATTAAAATCATAGCGAATCATTTGTTGTTCGATCGTTATTTAGATTTTGTTTGTCTTTTGCTTCAAAAAACCAATAAATCAATTAGTTCAAAGCACATGTAAAACTTAATTATGAAAAATTATTCAAATCGTGTATAAGTGAAGTGATTTAATGCATTTGCCTAAGTATTATGGGTGTCATTAATATTATTCAAAAAGCATTTAAGTTTTTGCTATCCAAAATATCTTAAGTATGTTTTTTGTGATCATTTTTATTATACTATGCAAAAAATTAACATACTTAACGTGCCTAAAAATTATGCGTATAATATCTATATGCTGCAAATGTACAAACGATGAGTGTTCGTAATACTTTACATATACACGGTGTAATGGGATATACCATTTTATTACACCCAGTATTCATATTACTGAAGCTGAACGTCATATCGTATCAGGATATGAAAAGAGAGGCAGAATGCAGGGAGAAATGGAAAAGACTCCACCGACAAGAGAAGAGCTCTTAAATAGGATAGATAGTATTAAGATAGTCTTAATTATGAATACTTTTGTTTATTTATTAGGAAATCAACTGCATACTCGTACAGGTCGTACTTATTAGTACAGCTAATGACAGGTTTCCCTTTATTATCAAATAGTTACAAAAATATTTAGACTACTTAATTAGTAAAGTACTAATTACAATGTATGTTATTAACCACTTAAAGATCTAATAGATCTGTTCCCAGGCATAGGATGACCTGTTACCTCATCACCACCTGCCTTAAGAAGAAAGAAACAATACAGATCTGAAACATCATAGGTATTATGAACCCTTAAAATTACTTACCCTTAAATATTGTTTTACGAGCAGGTACGCGTAAAACAATACATAATGAAAATCAAACGTTTAAAAGAAAGATCAAAAGTTAAATCGTGATGACGGTACCACATTTTCGTTGTATTTATTCTGAATTGATCGAAAAATGTCTGCATGATTACCTAATTATTTTAGTGTTCATTGTTTAGGTTTTAGAAATACTGCTCTATTAGTTTGTTATATAGGATTCATTAAAAGGGCATACCGATGGCTGCAATAAGATTAGGATGCAAGAAAGCGTGGTGGCATTTAAAAGTTCAGTGGTTACACAACATATACGCCGGCCAAGTTTTACAAATGCACATAGGTTATCTGCCCAGGCGCATTAAATTATTTATCTAATGCCACTCGGATCAATCACCTGTGACCGCGCTATAAATCGGTCAGGCTTTGCTTACATTGATCTTATAACCATAATATGTAGCATAATAATTATACATAGGTACAAGGATTTGTAAAAAAAATACATTTCCTGGAAAATTGTATATATTACTGTATTTAGAAGTAAGTAACACTTTTCTTCCAACAGCTCGTAATAATAGGTCACCAAAAAAGAATACAACTGTAAATTCTGTTAAGCTGAGTGAAATGATAAAACACGTGTGGTTGGAGTATTCTTTGTTTTGTTTTCGTTTTTATCAACATACAAATTTTCACGGTCTAAAGTAAGTAATTAACATCCTAGTGTTACGAGGTACCAGACAATGAATTAAACCAAGAGCGTTTCCCAGAAAAACGAAGCATAATTTCATACAAATGTCACTGATCTGACAGATCGTCCAATCCAATATTCATGTTTCCTAATTTATGAAAATTGGACGTTCCAGCGCTAGCTCTGAAGCCTGGCGAGCCTAGCGACTGCCATCGCAAGCTAAACACCTCGTAAACTATTGAACGTTACATTGTAACCGTTTACTCCGTTGTCGATGCTTAGATCATTACGTAACCGGAGAACGCCCACAATTGTCTGCTACGATGATATATTAGACCATATCCAGTATGACACATACGTGTACGTCATCGAACTGTTATTATAAAATGTGAAAGTAATCGTTCTTACCTAACAATAAACAAAAGCTGACACATATTAACTGCTTTAAAAAATAAAACAAAATTAATCAAACAAATATAGCGTTTATCGAAGCTAAACAAATTAGTTTCAAATTGCGTCATTGTTTTCGAAGACGGGTTTTTGTTTAAGGTCTAACTTTTTGTTTGCTCCGTTTTTGATTCGAGTTATATTTTCGTTTTAATTGGCCATTACGTTTCGTAGCAATATACAATCGATCGAGTAAATAATAAAGTCTCGTCTCGACTTGCGAGCGAGTGCTTAGCGCTCGTTAGCGTAAAAACGAGAATTCCAAGGAAACGGTAAGAGTTGAAAATGCCGCGAATTTTTAAGGCTACTTACGCAGAGAACAAAAAGGGCATTCCGTCACCAAACAAAACCGAGTGCATGTTGATATTAAATTAAAACGCATTACGAACCGATCGCTGCTAAAGGCGAAGGTGGTTCGCTCCAGAACGAAGGACGTATTATGGATTGTGATATACCTACATACTTTATACAAATATAACTACCCAATTTTTCACAATGATTCATTTTGAGGAGTCCATTTATGTCTATTTGGTGAACATCCCCACGTTCAGAAATTAAAATTGACAGACTGAAATACTCGTACTTAGAGCTGTAAGATCTGATCTGATCTCAGAAGAAGCTGTAAGATCCATGCTACAGCAGAAAACGGATGCCTAAACCAAAATCAGTATCTGTGTGTATCAATTAACAACTCAACGAATCGACATAATAACAACATGAATGGACACCGTCCACGTCACCCGAAAAAATATATAAATCTTTCTGAAAACTTATTGCATAAATACCACGCCCATTGCTATAGGAGTAGTTATTCCAGGCCCAGGTATACCTAAGTTCGTAAACATCGTCTGACGGTTGGAACCTGTTCCTCGCCCGTAACGCCCGCCAGTCTGCGCCCAAACGACGCACGCGCAAAAACGCAAATACCTACCTATTTAAGAGCAGGGTTGGTAGATTGGTGGTCTTTTTACTAATTTTAGAAAAAAATAATTTTTCGGGAACTTTTTTGGGCATGCCTTTTGAGGTTCCTACAATGTTCCGATCGAGCCGTGCGTGGACGGCGTGGACGGACAATACACACACAGAGGCACATAATTTCCTTTAGATTTGAAAGCATTATTTATTTTTTGCTTTAAAAAAGTTATTATTATTATCTTTTTGGAAAAATATATGAATCTAGGGAAAATTCGGAAACTTGATCTAACAACCCTGCTTAAAACTCGTCGTACACACACTACACACTTAAGCATCGGCGATGTTTCAACTGCATTGATGGTTCATCATTTTAATGACTCTTTAGGACCTGATGATAGTACCAAAACACGGTTCCAAATGCACTTTAAGTCACATCACATAGCATTCAAATGGTATGTCACAAACACATTTGCAAGGCTGAAATAAGCAACACTCACCCGCGTAGTTAAATTTGAGGAGTTGTAATGATATAACAGTCAAAATTGGGTAATCAGATGCACAATACAATTTTCCTAAACTTCTAGTTTTTTATGAAATGCACTTTTAAACCAATCAATTTCGCGATTGTGTACACCGGTAGGTACTGCACATTCGTTGTATGTGCAGGTTAGTTAGGTCTACTAACATAATATAACTTTCCGGGTATCTCTCATCTTAATTACTAAGAAATGATTTAAATATTCTTTCTTCTGGCGCTATGTGAGTTCGTAGTCGGGGACTCGGAGTACTCTTGACCATAATCCGAGAGGCGGCACGTCTAGTTATCTTTAAATAGTATAGAGTAGACTTCTAAATCTATTGTTATCTGAAGGTGCAGGCTTCCTCACAGTCTTCCCTTACCGCCCAGCAAGTGGTAGATATAAATCCGTACAAAGATTATGATATATACATAGGTAAGTCTTCAGATTCAAGCTTTCATTCCACTTATGTGAGGCAAGACTCGACCTAACTACCACCGCAATGCTCAACATGTTAACAATTTCCCTGTCCTCTAAGTCACATATTGTACATTAATAAATAAATAGACAACATTACATATCTACATAGCTCTGATCAATCTGAAAAATCTGAAACAACAATGGTACAGACAACAGCACGTTAACCTACCACAAAACGTCAAATTTTCTCAATTGATATTGATCACTATTCCTTGAGACTTAAAGTTGAAAATCGACTCGACTCGATCTTAAAGTTGACTTGCCGTTGTCTGTACCACAACACCCAGACCCGAAACAAGATAGAAAAGTTATTATTCTACATTAACCGACCGGGAATCGAAACTGGGACCTCACAGACAGCGATTATCGACACCAAGTCCGGTATGCTCACCTCTCGGCTACGGAGGTCGTCAAATAACAATAGTTTTTCCCATTACTTATGGACAGCAAGTTGTTGAAATATTATTTAATGTACGATATTAAATTTTCAGTCGATATCTACTTCAATCGCTATAATAAGTTTTTGAATCGACAATCGCCGATACTAAAAAGTATCACATGTACGACAGCACTCAATGCTAGAAAAAAAAACAGCATTGCTAATGAGTTTAAGGAAAAGTTTTCGTGGAAATTATTTCTGAACGATTCAAAATCGAAGCTGACTCAGCAGTGCAGCTCCAATTTGTTGATGCGTCGTGTCGTGATTCAACGACATTAGTCACATTACCAACACAAATATTTACGTAGTATGTACGAGTAGGTACAATTTATTATCTTATACTGCGTGTAAAATAGCAATAAAACAAGGAGCTGATTCTGTTGCAAAAACAAAACAACTTTCCGGGGGGCAACATTAAAATCTCTATCAATTTTGCTCACCTATTACTAAATGACCGATCATGATCTAAGATCAAAAGGTTTTTAGTTTTGAGATTTTGATTATGTCTCCATTAGAAATAACAGATCAGCCCTTTTGCTTACTTTATATTGCTTTATACTTACCATACTTACACAACTTACATTTCATTTTCTAAACTAAGTAAGTGCATTTCTGAAGAATCTTCTTTAGTGGCATCTTCTGACTAAGTAGTTCTGACAAAGTTTATTGCACGTATGTTCTCTGAATAAATAAAGGCGATCACCACAGCAGTTTGTTCTTTTGACACAACGGCTTTTCTTATGTCTTGGAACTTTCTGTTAATCACTGTTGTAAGAAGTTATGTAGTAGAAGTTTGTATTAAATCGTAAAGTAAAATCGTGTTATTCCATAAAAAAGGTTTTTTAAATGAAAACAGCGCCAAAAAACCTCGTAAACATTATTAAATCGTACGTAAGTACGGTGAGGTAAGTAATTTTAGGTACAATTACTTAAAGTACTTGAAGTGTTTTTTCTGGATTTTCCTTTTTATGTGACTAGCCTCCATTTGTGAAACTCAAACAAGGTTTTTATTTTTCATGTTGTTAACTATCTTAATCTGTTTATGTATGACTAAAGTGTATTCTTGTATCACAGGACTGAGGTAAACAATTAAATATTTACTTACAGGCTACAGCATAATAAAACAGGCAATGAATAAATAGCGTTTATTTACAATATGTTTATGCGGCGAATAGTAAATACGCAATACACTTACAACCAGCGGGTTGTAAACCCTACTGATACACGGAACCCGTATTTTGAGGGCATAAATTACGATAATTAATATTGATTGTTGATACAGTTTATTAGCAACGCGCCTCGGCACGAAGCGTTGCACGGGTTGCAGCACCCTGGCGCAGGAACCGGTATGAGAAGTGCCATAGCTGTCAGGGTTCTGTAATGAGGGTGATAAAACGCACCTAAGTAGACCAAAACAATCTTTAATAGCTTAGAACCAATTAATCATTACTGATACCTACGACGTTGACTTATTAACATTTATATCAGAGTTACGACTTGATTGTTTGGTAGTATGTATAACGCAACTAGGTAGTTATTAGCGTTGTGTACTAATCATCTACACCTTTAGTAATTCCAGTAATACAGTCAGATATAAATGTATCTAGAATTTATTTAAACGCTCATTATGAATTACGGTTTTGGCTTTCGTTATTCACTGACTTGAAATGTGTATGTGCCTAGCCTATCCCCCCATCCCCATCTGAAACCAATGCAAACCCCTGCCAGACGGTCGTCTTAGTGATAAGATATTAAAGAGGTTCAACCTGTCAGGATATTTTTCACTGCCATTGATAAAACAGATGTTTGCAGCATGCAGCAGCTATATTTAAAATTATATTTTGGCATTGTTTTTCTATTAAATGATATTATAGAAATTTTTGTTATATCGGATAATTAATGAGTCGTAATTTTAAATAGTTTGATCTATTAAAAATCGGAATTTTGAAATTAGGAATTATAAACGTTAGGAAAATTGAGATTTCGGAATTTTGAAAAACGGAATAATGAGTTTAAAACCGTTCGGAATTTTAAGATTCGGTATTTTGAAATTCGTGATAGTAAAATTCGGAATTAAGTTTTTCTGATTTATGTAGTGTTCCCCTTTTTAGAACACCATGTGTACATGGCCTGCCGTTCTCACTAGAAGATGGCAGCTTTTTCTCCACGACGATGTCAATATAAAATATAATGTATCTTTTGATCACATTCGGAACTACTAAACGATGAACGCAGTCACCCTTCACATATTTTTTGTAAGCTGTGTACACACACTGCACAGCCTTATTTAGTCGTCAATGTAGTCCAACCACGTCTTTTTGTCTTTTTGATTTAGTGGCCGATAGTATTTTACAGTCACTCTGCAGACTAAATGCTGTTTAGTCCATTACTCTCTAGCCGTAAAAAAGTGATATTATTTTTTATTTTCGCTCTCGTAAATGCCATTACGAGCCGATGTGCGTTTTATAACCGCAGAATTGATTGTTAATCGTTAATACAGAAACGTCTTATGTTATTTTTACAAGCATTTAAGTACTTTTTGAAATCCTCAGTTGGAAGAAATACATTGTGTTTAAAAAAATACTACTTAGCTAACTTTATTGTAACGTTCCGCTAGATTAGAGTGGTTTCTCGGACTAAAGAGTCTAAGTAGTAGGTAAAAACAACGCAACAAACTGCATTATACAAGAACGCGATAACAAAAATTTAAGAATTACCTCAATTTTTTTATTTTATTTGTAATAATTTTTCTTTTTAATTAATATGAACTGACAAAGTAGGGGAGAGTGGGGATATTGCGGACACTTAAGGAAACCCTTCAATAAAAGATACAGTATCAAAGGTAATCAGTCAGTCTTTATTATCTTTTAAACTTTGGTCCCTACTTAACAAAATCATCTTATAAAACTATGAGTATCAAATCAACAAATATATTTTTTCGTAAAAAAACAAAACGGTTGGTGTCCGTATTTCCCCTGTAGGTAACGGGTAAATACGGACAGCAGGTGGGGTAATTGCGGTCAGTCTACTTCTCCTTACAAAAATCACAAATGAAACCACGGCTTGTACTCCCACTTGTGCAATTATCGTGTGCCCGATTCTGGCATTCCAAACACATAACCCAATCTTCAGTAGGGGGATTCTTCCCCTTAGAATGGTATTCTTCATTACAAAATGAACAAAAATTTTTTTTTTCCTCTGCATTATTATCAAAATTTCTAAGATGTTTAACACCTTTCTGCAACTTTTTTTTCTGTTCTGGCTTTTTGCATTTGGTAACAGCATTTTTTCTCTGATATCTTCGGCAGTTTTTTTGACTTGATGTAACAATGTAGCTCTGGGCACATTATAGTACTTTTCTGCGGCTTTTCTAAAACTTAGCTTCTTTTCCTGAATCTCCTTTGTAGCTATTTTTAAAGTTTCAAGCGTGTACATTTTTTTCGTTTTCTTTTTGTATACACGAGGCATCTGAAACAGAAAATAACTATGATAATTTATGTGTCCGTATTCTCCCCAACCCTTTTGGATAAATACGGACGTCCGTATTTAACCCAAGAAAATGTCTGCAATTACCCCATTGGGCCCATAACGTTTGAAAGCAAAAAAAACATAGGTTATGTAATGACACTTGTAAATTTTAATGACACATTTTTACAGTTAAATAACATCCTAATGGGCAATGAGTACGGTTTTTACCTATAGCAATTATATTTGCATATGCACGTTACTGTAAATCTACAAATATTATAAGAAAGTACTTAAAAATGATCAACCGCTCTTACCTTGAAACGGGTGCGCAGCCTCCTGTGTTGACGTCCTGCCGAAAACTAAAAATGGCGGAATGAGTCACGCGAGTCGTGTTGCGGGGTGCGGGGCGGAATGTATCGGCCGGCAAGGTACTGTCCGTAATTACCCGCTGTCCGTAATCACCCCACCCTCCCCTACCTAGCTATTCGTGCTCCAGACTACAAAGCGATTGTGGGTTTGAATCCCGCAAGGAGCAAGTGTTTGTGTGGTGAGCTCGAACATTGTACCTGAATTATGGATGTCATATAATGTATTTATGTATGTCGATATATCACCATAATACAAGCTATGCTTAATTTGGAACTAGTTACATCTAACTGGTTATTGTTATGACAATTTCTATTATTATTTTTATTATAAAATGAGACATACGCAGTAGGGAGTTCTATAGTTTTAAATTAATGTGGCAAACTAGAATACGTATTTAACTAATAATATAATATTACCAATATTATAAAACTAATATAATATTTGCGATCTTACTATAGTAAGTAACTATATACAGTTGCCATACAAAATTACCTAATTTAGATATATTTGGTCGACTAAACAAATAAACTTAAGTCCACCTATAACTATTACACTTTTTTATTTACATACTATTTAGGGATCAATATCAATTGGTGAAGATTTGGGACCTCAAACGGATAATTATACCTACCGAAAAAGATTTAGAGGCATTCCACAAAGGTTTTCAGACATAATTTCAGGGATTCCCACCTAACGGGGTACTCTAAAAAGATAACATAAAATAAAGGAAAAACCCTGTAATTTGAACTTTGTAGGCGTTACAGATATCTACCACCATTCCGAATTTCAGCTTTCAGTACCTACTGATTTACTGTGATACATAGACTGACAGACCAATAGGCATAGCGACAAACATGACAAATTATAAAGACAATTTCTTGGTTTATTACTAGGTACAGACGGCTAAAAAGGCCCAGAATTTTTATCTTGGCGGCATTTTAAAAATCAATTTAAATAGCCTTAGGTCCGTAACTGAAAATAATTACCATAGTCATAATGTGCACTTAACTCTATGTTCTATAAAATGTTTTTTAATGAAGTCCATTAAAACTGAAATATTACACTTAGTTGCGCTGGCCGGGTGGCTCACTGTGACTCAGTGTTCTTCACCGTTACTCGAAGATATGAAAGGTCTCAAGTTCTCAATGCGTGATTCACAAGATATGCGTATTAACAAAGTAAACCGCTAACATAGATAACAATAACACACTATGCGTGTTGCTTATTAGATCTTTACATAACAAACAGTATCAAATAGATGACTATAAAATGGACTAACGATCTTATTTTTAAAATGCATGCGGTGGGTCTGCATGTCAAACAAGTCTGAAATTAAGACAGTTCTGCTCTGGGACCTCTTCATCATGAACTCTTAAAACAATATTACCTTAACCTTGTTTGGTTTTCTGTATAGAATTTTTAGTAATTGACACTGCTTAGGTACTGTTTAGCGTTTATGGGTAGGCCCCAGTATCTGTGCCAAATTGGTGCAACCATGTCCACTACTAGGTCAAGACGCTAAAATTATTTCTGCACTCCTAACTTCCCAATGCAATTGAAAAACATTGTAACGAACATAGATAGATAGATCGTGTTTTAAACATCAAGTGTAATTTATTACTATTGTGTTTTTATAGTTATTCGGCTATTCGGGGCGGAGACAAATTCAACAAATTAAAGATCTTATAAATCGGTCCAGCCGTACTCGACTTATAAATGGTGTAACTAACCCGACTTTGTTTTATATATATATAGATTATAAAATCTATATATATATATATAGATTTTATAATCTTTTATATATAGATTATAAAATAGGCGGACCTATAGCTAAAAGCAAGTCAGGGTGAGATTATTCCAGACAACCGTGCGACATAGTTCTCACAAAATATGCAACTCACTGAGCCTAACCAAATCAGTGGCCTAACATACCTATCCTATGCTGGAATACTGGCTTCTATCTTCAAACAGACATCGGTAATAACTATTATGCCAAATATGCTGCCACGAGAGATGGTGAAATTTTGAAATAAAATATTCTGATGCTTCCAATGAACACACAAAGAACCTATATAAAATCCACATCGATGACGTTATACCTAAGTCCGAACTTGTTTTCGTAACTTCACGCAAGACTGGTTCGGCCGGGATGTCTACAGCGGCTGGGTTTTTCCCATATGACGCAAAGTGAAAATTTTCAACCTTGACTTTGTCCCCTTTCCACTGTCGGATTACATCAACGTCGTAACAGTGGCTCGGACACGTCTTTCGTCTTACAAAACCATGGGTCAGCTTCGTTGACATATCGCGTCGTCGTACCTACGTGCTTCGAAAACGAAGTACCTTACTACAGCGTGCGGTTTAGAATACGTGTTGATTTGATAAGCATTCAGTAAATACGCTTCTGTACTAAACAAATTTTGTTGTAGTGTAATATAAAATATTGATAATGTGGTGGTAGGATACAAATTCAAGCTATACATTTAGAATATAAGCTAAAAACTATATTATAGAGACCGCCTGCGAAAACGTACACTAAAAGTTTATTAAAAAATATATTATGTAAACTTATTGTAGCCCTGTAATAGGTAATAGGTAATCTTAATAACACTGTAAAGTAATTAAGCACGCAATGTGACAAACGGATTCACATTCATCGGATAGTGTAGGTATGATACATGTTAAAATTAAAAGGCATGCATACAGTAGGTATTTTCTTAGAGTAACTGCAAACATTAATGTGTTGTGTGTGTAATGTGTTCATTTTGAAAGAGACCATTCATTATTTTTATCTGAACATACGAAATCAACTTGACTACTGACTACTTGACTACCGCAATCAGTGTAGTAAGTGGCGAAAATGCACAATCTCCAAGAAACAAAATTACTACAAGCTCATTACGAAAATCATTTGCAACGAGTTACTGCCATCCGAAATTGTATATAATGTAGAAATACTTATCGTAACATACGCTAGTTGGTAATAGTTTCATAAAATATGTGTCGATCACCGCTCTATCAGCAGCGGAAAAGATTAACCATGTCTCTGATAGCAGTAGTTAGGCCATAGACAGATAGGCAATGAGGACAGTGATAATGCAAACTATAGACGGTTACTATCCAATTAAAATTGGAGTAAGAAAGAAAACATTTTATTCGCAGGATTTTTCTTACATAACGTTACGTTTCATAGTTTAAGACCAATGATATTTATTAAGTTGTGTCATAGTCACAAAACACACATTAAATTATCAATGGTTTATTTACTTTAATAAATTACATGACAATTTGAACTAGTTGTAGGTATTAATATTATTATGTAAGCACCTACATTAATGCTAGGTTAATAATACAGTTCAAAAAGTTTTAATTTCGAAGACTTTGATTTATTTAATTCCCTCTTATTTATGGCTCAATGTGTGTGAATGCGTGTGTGAGTGCGGGTGTCGTGAATTTCAGCATGAGGTCAGTTAGTTACAGTCACGTTTGTTTACTTATAGCTATAAGCATTTGAATTTGACCCATAATCATGGCAGAGTAATTTGATGAGCCTCTTACTAAGTAGTGTAAATGAGTGGCGAACTAAAATGCAGTATTAAGGTAAACGCTAGTATCCAGCTGATGCAGAGTTTACGCAAACAACCGTATTAGCTTTCCTGCTTAGCGAGTTGGCTTAGATTGTTGTGCGGCCACAGAGGCGCACTGAGAATAATAAATGCTATCTCAACTTAGTCTCTAGTTTATTTTTTATATACTTAGGACTTGTGCCAGAATGTTGATTACCTAACCTACTTAGATCAACTACTTTAAGTTACTCAAGAACTAAAAACTTTGGATTACGATGAAACCGAAACCTTATTACGACCTATATCCTAAAATCAATTTAATTTTACAATTTAATGAATCCCATTGTTTTTAATATACACTCTATTATGTAATGTAATAAATCATTAAACTTGAAATCATTAATTATTCTAAGTGATAACAAATGAAAATACGTGTGAGTCACAGCGGGTTTGGGTCCGCCGTGATACAATCTTGAGAGATCTTCTTGCTCCTTCGTGTGGACTGTATAGTTGAAATGAAACACTTCTTTCTTCCTTTGTTCCTTTATTCCGAGTGATGATCTTGACCGTGAGCGCAGTACAAATTTTGCGACCCACGGCCCTTATATAAATACAATCTTAGCCTATGTTTACTAGTGACTATCGCGGGTTAGTTCATAAGACAAGGACATACAAACTTTTGTCTCTGTCTACCAAATTCGTTAGTGTAACATTTATGTCCACCCTCCTAACATCGAGATACTGAGGGAGACGACCTATTGTTTATGTTCTATCTCTGTCTACACATTTCTAAACCTACCTACAGAAAATGTGATATTTCCCACTCACAACATTCTACCTCTGTGGGTGTCCTACCTACCCTCCGAATGTGCGAGATGGGCGACAGAGATAGTCTGCAGGTTCTACCGGTCCCACCCTCCAGTTCCGTCGATTCCCTGGTAGGGTGAGACAACCTTACAGGGTCTCTTTCACACCCGTTTACCAAATACCATACAAACCTAATTACCTTTATTAGCCCTACCTGCCTACCTAGTTGCAAGTGGGATATATCTAAACAAACTTTATTAAAATAAAACAATCCCTGCGCTAATTACATATGCCTTATAGCTAGACCCTAATAGAAATTTAAGCTTTATTTACAAAACATTAAACTTATAACTATTACATCAAAATAGATTGGTTTGTCCGTAACAGTTCTCCCCCCGGTGAAGCGCTGCGAAGTGCGAACCTCTTCTACTCCATCGGCAGGACAACCAATCTCGACGTCGGTCGACGAAACACGCCGCCCTTGGTGCGTACCTCGACGTTCCTCACTGCTCCGTCTGGTCCAGGATGTATTTGCGTAACAACTCCACGGGGCCACACATTGCGTGGTAGTGTGTGGTCCGCCACGATGACTAAGTCGCCTGGTTTGATAGCGACTTCAGTGATGTCACGAGCTCCTCTTCTCGGCACCAGGCTTGGTAGATATTCTTTAAGCCAACGACGCCAGTATTCGTCGGCTAATGCTTGCGCAGCCCTCCAGGTCTTCCTTGATGCCGGTTCACTCGGCCCAGTGATGGGTAGGCCGTGCGATCCACCCAGCAAAAAGTGGTTCGGAGTCAGCGCCTCAGGATCGTCAGCGCTGACTGGCACGTGCGTAAGTGGTCGTGCGTTCATAGTGTGCTCGACCTCTACCAATAGCGTCTGTAGCACCTCTTCCTTCGGTGACTTCGCTCTATCTATGTGATCTTTGGTCATCGTAGTTGCGCGCTCACGACATTTATCTACAAATAATAACACATATGCCATCGCTCTCACTAGGCGTTCGTGACTAGAGAAACGCCCGGTGTCTGGCACGCTCCATTTCTCGTCTGTCGTGACGCTGTATATAGTCTCCTCGTTGCTCTCTGTGCATACCGGAGACGGCCATAAATCTTCACTCTCATATAGAAATGATGGTCCGGTGAACCACCTATCATCTTGACATTTATTTGATCGACTCTCGTCGACTCTCGTTGCGTCGTCTGCTACATTATCTTGCGTCGGCACCCACCGCCATTGATCGGGATTGGTTAACTCGCTTATTTCACTTAATCTATGCGCTACGTATGGCGTGTAACGCACTCTATCATTCCCAATCCAATATAGAACGGTTCTAGAGTCTGTCCAGTATGTAACTGTATCTGGTTGCCATCTGTGCTCTCTCAATACTATCGACGCAAGCCTTGCTCCGATAAGACACGCTTGCAACTCTAAACGCGGTATCGTCTGAGTCTTCATTGGTGCTACCCGAGCCTTCGCTGCTGTGAATACGACTCGTCTCGACCCGTCGTTAAACTCTATCAGCCAGTAAACGGCCGTTGCATAAGCTGACTCGCTAGCGTCGCAGAACACATGCAGCTGCTTTCCGGTCACTCCCCCCGTCAGTGAGTAGAGACGGGGTAGACGCAGACTGGCAAGTGTCTCTACGCCGCGTAGCCATATGCCGAATTCCCTTGCTATTTCTTCCGGTAGAGCTTCGTCCCAGCCGGTTTGTAGGCGCCATACTTCTTGAATTAGAATCTTTGCTCTAATCGTGTAGTAGCTGAGCAGTCCGAGTGGGTCAAATATTGACATAACTGCGCTCAGTGCTTCCCTCTTCGTCGGCGTCCGCTCTAACTTCTTCACCTCCTGCGGTACTCTAACTAGGACGGTGTTGAAGCCCAGTTCGTCGGAGTTCGCGTCCCACACAAGGCCTAGTGTACGCCCTTGTTGGTCCCCACTAGAGCAGAGCTGTTTCGGCGCCGTCGCACGACTCTCTACTGGCAGCTCACGTATAACTTCAAGCCCGTTCGAGTTAAAGGCTGCGAGCGTGAATCCTGCCTGCGCGTGCACATGGATGACGTCTTTGATGACGTCATTAGCTTCGTCTTGTGTATTGAAACAGTCCACCCAGTCGTCCATATAATGGTTCTTGGTTATGGCTTCGTGCGCTCTCGGGAACTCTATCGCGTGTCTCCGTGCGTTGTGGTCTCTGACGCTATGCGCTAGGAAGGGTGAGCTCTTAGCACCGAAGATCATCGATGTCATCTTATACCTCTTCGGTGGCGCTGCTCTATCATCGCCTCTCCACAAAAACATCTGAGCCGGCTGATCCTCTCTGGCTATCTTAACTTGTAAAAACATCTCTCTGATGTCCGTTGTTACAGCTATAGCCTTCTCTCTAAACCGAAATAACATTCCAGCTAAGTCTCGTAGCAAATTAGGGCCTTCTAGCAATGCATCGTTCAAGCATACCCCGTTGCTCTTGGCTGCGGCATCAAATACTAGTCTTAGCTTTTGTGGCTTGTTTACATTTACCACCGCAAAATGTGGCAAGTACCAGAGTCGCGAGCTTTGCGTATCGACTTCTTCACTTTCTTCAGCGTAGCTCTTCTGTAGCATACTGTCGATCTGGGCAGTATATTTGGCTTTGAATTCCTTTGATGCGTCCATCTTTCTTTCGATTGTCAGGAGCCTCCGCTTCGCTGCATCGTAGCTCGGCGGCATAACTGTGTTAACCTTGCGCCATGGCAATCCTACTTCATATCGCTGATTGACACATCTCACCGTTGATTCAAAGGCTTCTAAGGCGCGAACGTCGTCAGGATTTTCGCGTTCCTTTTTCTGTATACCTAGTGAATCGATCTCAAAATACGACTTCACCATATCATGTAGTTCTTCATCAGGTTGCGTAGACCGAGCGCCTCCATGGCCATCAACGAATAGCACCGTATCTCTCTCCCTTATGACACGGGACGGCGCTAAGCCATGTATCACCCACCCCAGTCTGGTAAGTGACGCCGCTGGCTCGTGGCGTTTGCCTGTCAACAGCTTCCTGCTTACTATTAGCTGCCAGTTGTCCGCGCCTATAAGGACACGCGGTTTGGCGTTCACATAACACACGTGGTTCTCGTTCAGGTTACGCATGTGCTTGTATTTTAGACATCTCTCGTCCACAGTTTGACTATTCAAGCGGAGATTCTCCATGGTTCTCGCTTTCACCCTGTATTTCTCCTTGTTACTTGCGATGATTTGAATCTCTACCTCCCTGCTTGCGTGTGGTACGCTCTGTGTATTCACACTACTTATGTGTAAGTCTCGAACTGGCCCAGCTACGCCGACGTAATCTGCCAAGTCCTGATCTATCAATGTCACGGTCGATCCTTCGTCAAGTAGAGCGTGTGTGCTTACTCTACCCCGTGGCCCCTCAATAACGATCGGACATACTTTCAACAGTACCTTGGCCGCTCCAGCAGTGTGGTTAACTGAGGCGACTACTTCATGGTTTTGTTGACTCTCGCTGTTGACACTCTCTGTGTGTAACAGTCTGTGATGACGTCGGTTGCAACCCTTCTCATTACACATTTGTGCTTTACATATAAATCGCCTGTGTTTACTTGCCAAACAAAGAAAGCATATTTTCTCTTGCTTCAACCATTCCCATCGCTGCGGTACCGTCATAGTTGTAAACTTCCCGCACTTAAATATTTCATGGTCCCCGCCGCAGCACAAACACGGTTTCCCTTGTGACGTCATTGCCTTCTCATCGGCTGTGACGTACACCCCTGTGTTCTTATTTCGTGCGTTCGCCTTCTGTTTAGCTAGCACGGTCTCTTTCTTGGCTGCGGAGCTGCTTGGTTGCGGCACGTATGCAAATCGTATCGCTTTGTTGGCTTCCTCCATTAAAAATTGCGACAGAGTTACGATTTCTGGTTCCGAGTAACTTGTGTACTTTGCTGCGTAGTCACACCATCTTGATTTCAGATGTGGGCTAAGCTTCTCAATTACGTCTCGTGTTAGCATCGGATTTCTTAGGTAGCTTCTGTTGTCCATAGAATCCAATGTACATACAATATTCTGAACCTTAATGGCGAAGATATTAAGCTCACTGGCAGTAGTTCCAACTCGCGGTAGGCTCTTCAAATCGCTTAATGCTCGATCTATAATCGCCTCCGGTCTGCCGTAGCACTGTTCTAGTGTTTTTATTATCCTTTCTGGATCCGTGGCACTGCTTAATAGGGCCGCTACCGCTTCCTTAGCTTCTCCCTTTAAACAATTTCTCAATCTAGCCAGGTTCTCGGCTTTGCTGAAGTTGTATGCCGTTGTAGACTCTCGTATCGCAGCTTTAAATGGTAACCAATCAGCTGGGTTTCCGTTGAAAATCGGTAACTCGATGACCTGGCGTGTAGACGGTCGTCTTGACATAATCCTGTCTAATGTATTAGCAAGTCGTTCAACCCCATCCATACTATCTTGGGGCCTTGCTCCACATACATTATCGACTGGGCGCGGATTATTTTCAATGTTATTGTTTACTGATTGTATACTCGGCGAATTTAAATGTCTGTTTTTATCCATTTCTATATTGCGCGCCTCCTTTTCCTTGCGACGCGTAAACATATGTCTGTCTCTTTCATTCCTCTCGTCTTGCAGGGTAGGAACGTCTAAAGACACCTCTGTTGTGGGTAACTGCATATTGTCGTCGTGACGCCGGGAATGCGATCTGCCCAACCAATCGTCTACTCTTGCTTGGACTTCACCGGCGGGTACGCTCTCACGGTCTTCATCCTCGGACTCCATTATTGTAGCTACTTCAAATTCTAATCTCTTTTGTATGAGATTTCTCTCTATTGAAAATTCTCGTCTTTGTAATTCAGCGAGCTTCTCGGCTGCTAGTAACTCGGCTTGCTTTAATCGTGCAGCGACGCTTGAACCTCTCGACAACGGTGGCCTTATCCTAGGCGCGTCGGCATCTAGGCGCTTCTCTGGCGGCGCTACAGTAGGCTCAGTACGACCGCTTTCTGCGGCTACTAGACTCGCTTCGGTGTGTGGCATGCTTGCAGTTGCTTGCACAGACGGTGATGCGGGTGGCTCTTCGAAATTACGTCGTCTTGAGTCTTCCATCTCTTTCTTTCCCGCTTGGCTTCGCGTTGTCGGCATCTTCTTACTTGCTGCCCCTACTCCTAACAATCCCAAACAGGTACACTACCAAGGGGAGCCTGTCTGAGGATGGATGGTCGTGCAGGATTGGAAAGGATGGAACCACCCAGCAGAGAATGTACGTAGCCGCGGGGTGCTCAGTCGCTGGCTGGAATGTCCAGGACCCTCAGCAGTGCCTACAGTCCGGCCCCCACGCTTACGCACACCGTACTGGCGAGGTCGGACTTGTTCACAATCGCTTGCGCGATATGTGGCAGCTCGCCCGAAAACTGCACCGCCTGGGAACGGCGTTAACTCGCGACAGACACCGTTTGGCACCGTTAGGTGGTGAATGCCGGAGCCGCGGTACACCCGCGTAATGTGATCTCTCTTTCACAAGAGTAAATAGGCCCAGTACGCGGCCTCGATCCCACGTTGCGATGGCCCAAACACTGGTAGTGCTTGGCGTAGATCCCGCGTTGCTGGTTACACTATCTTCTTTTCGATCCGGCGAGCAAAGGTCCAACGATGTAAGTCACAGCGGGTTTGGGTCCGCCGTGATACAATCTTGAGAGATCTTCTTGCTCCTTCGTGTGGACTGTATAGTTGAAATGAAACACTTCTTTCTTCCTTTGTTCCTTTATTCCGAGTGATGATCTTGACCGTGAGCGCAGTACAAATTTTGCGACCCACGGCCCTTATATAAATACAATCTTAGCCTATGTTTACTAGTGACTATCGCGGGTTAGTTCATAAGACAAGGACATACAAACTTTTGTCTCTTTCTACCAAATTCGTTAGTGTAACATTTATGTCCACCCTCCTAACATCGAGATACTGAGGGAGACGACCTATTGTTTATGTTCTATCTCTGTCTACACATTTCTAAACCTACCTACAGAAAATGTGATATTTCCCACTCACAACATTCTACCTCTGTGGGTGTCCTACCTACACTCCGAATGTGCGAGATGGGCGACAGAGATAGTCTGCAGGTTCTACCGGTCCCACCCTCCAGTTCCGTCGATTCCCTGGTAGGGTGAGACAACCTTACAGGGTCTCTTTCACACCCGTTTACCAAATACCATACAAACCTAATTACCTTTATTAGCCCTACCTGCCTACCTAGTTGCAAGTGGGATATATCTAAACAAACTTTATTAAAATAAAACAATCCCTGCGCTAATTACATATGCCTTATAGCTAGACCCTAATAGAAATTTAAGCTTTATTTACAAAACATTAAACTTATAACTATTACATCAAAATAGATTGGTTTGTCCGTAACAATACGAATAATATTAGGGCAGTAAATCACAAATTATAAAATCTAAATCAAAAATTTAATTTATTACAAGATATAATAATATGTATTACTATTACCTATTTTTAATGTGATCATGCTTTTTCCCATTAATAATTATTCTTATATTTCTCACCTAAATATCTAACGTAATGATTGGGAAAGCTCATACTGTAGTGTAGGCTAAGTAATATTTGTTTGGTAGTGTGCAGTTGTATGGATTACCTAGTGCTGTGTATCTAAAGTAATCATTAATCAACCTGGGGGTGGAGCACTGGTGATTTGGAATACGGGTTTCTTTGAAACCTGTATCAGGCACCAGTCTCTCACACACAAGGTGCTACGAATTATGTACTCATTTACAATAAGATACACTGTAATAATTTTGTATGTGAGAGCAATAAATATGATTTTATTTATTTATTTAAACATCACCGATTGTATGAATAGACTCGTTCTGCTAGGTAAGGCCTGCTCAAAATGAGCTTAAATTTACAAAATTACATACACTACAAAGTGAAGTGAAGTGTCTTTGAAACAAGAACAATTTAAGGTTAATAATAAATAAATGAAATAAGTTAAGTCATAAAACTTAAGTGACGAACCGCCTCGTCGCTATTCTATCAAGGCTAAGTGCGACTAAATGTACGGTTCCACCCTGTGGTTCCAACATCAGTGCGTTGTTTAAAACGGCTCATTATTGGAGTTAATTAGCAGGTCGCCAAATACGCGCCTGTGCGCGCTGACACCTGGGGACCGGTCGCACTCGTTCCGAGCCCACGCAACGCCCGGCCCTGGGTACTCTGGTTCCCAACTTGAGGCACACTGGCCCCACTGGGCACAAAACACATTGGAGGCCCAATTCCCGTAATTTAACAATGTTTCCAATTCAGTGTCCATCCGCTTCCAGAAACATTACTATCTAAAACGGTATTCTCATAAACTTTTGAATTTTGTAAAATTAAATTTGACGTAAAATTGTCGAAACGTTCGTAATGCGACTGAAAATGGAACAAAAAAATCTCATTGTGGTTTTTTCCATTTTCAGTCGCATTAAGTACAAACTATAATTGCATTTTTTGGGCTTATGAGAATTATTTTAGTACTACATAATTAGAAAAGAACGTTAAAAACAATCCCATAACAATCATCAATTTCAACATCAATTAAGCGTTGCCGCTTGGATACGCGCATACAGGGTTGTTCCTGATTCAACAACATAACAATGGATATTTTATTTTATATTTTAAATTAAATTCTTAACTCGATTTTGAACCACCTCCTAAATTTTGTCTAGTTCTTTTTAGAACAGCCTGTATATAATAAAGAATTTTTTGTTTGTCCCGTATAACAAACAAACAAATTGATCCTTCCGTGGGTATTGAAGCTGAAGCTGATAATGAGACTGTGGGAGGGATCTGTTCCCCGGTAGTTTGAATACCTGTGCTATACCACGTCACTTGATACTGTCTACCACCCCAAACCACTCTGCAAACTAGTAAACAAAATCATGGACCACATCCATTGACGGCTGACTTAAGGACTAGCCTCATAACTGCGACTTCTGGCACCAATGTATCTTGTACTATGATTTAGTTACAAAACTCTGTCAAGAAAGACAGGATTTTATAAAAGCACAGGTTCTTGGACTGGACTCCTAATAACCACAAGTTAGTTACCAAACTATTTGCATCTGACGGTATTTTTCCTTGAAATGCCTAGGCTTTAATGGTACCTCATATTTTAGCCTTGCCTTAAGAGAAGAGGTAGCGGTTCCTTGGAGACATAAATAAGGTTTCTTATTATAGGGGGGACATTACGTTTTGGTGACGATTGTTAGTTTGCGTTCTAATTGGAGTTTAATTCCACATAAATCAAGTTGTAATACGATTAATAAGTGACATATTTCGACGCAATAGTGTTTGTACTAGGTTGTATTTGTCTTATTTCTGTCTTTAAATTCAAAAGACTTAGCTTGTTGGGTATTATGATTCAGGTAAGGTGCACCTGCACTGTTAAATAAGGCTATCTGCTATAAAATACACAATGTAGGTAGTTCTTTGGCAATATTGAAAAGCTGTTTGTTACTGCAAGTTTATATAAACAAGCTTCAAGTGTACTAAATTAAGTACTAAAATGTATCTCTTTGTATATACAGGATATAACGAAAAGGTGAAATAAAACTTTAAGGGGTTATTCTACGGCTAAATTACATCAACTTTTTCTATTCTCTAATCTTAAAAAAAAAACACTTTCCCATACTAAAACGCGACCAGCTGGCATCAGTTTGTATGGAAACGTCAATTTTTTTTTTGAGATTTCGATGTTGATCCCATAGAAAAAGTTGATGTAATTTAGCCGTAGAATAACCCCTTAAAGTTTTATTTCACCTTTTCGTTACACCCTGTATAAGTACCACTTTGAAGGTTTGACTCTCTAAACAATGTTTGTTATTATAGCTGTAACCCGACAAAATAATTTAATTTAATATGTCAGCAACCTCATTAATAGGCAAAAGTTTCAATGTAGGTAAATCTGGGTTTTCAAGTGGAAGATGAGAATATTAGGAATATGATTATGTGACAATAGAAAAGATATTATGTTTTTTCTTTTGCCATACAAAAGCTGCTTCTAATAGAACTCTCATGGAAAAAGTTTTTTCAGTCTAGGTTTAAGTTGTATGCAAAAGTCTAATTATTTATATGTGATAATAAACTATCAATCAATCGGTGACAAAGATCTATAATGCGTGCGATGTTTGCGTTTAACAATCGGAATCTCTTTTGATTCACACACGTCACACCTAATGCCCCTCAAAGCACCAAGCAAGAACATAATGACTTTAAATCGTTCAGTATAAAATTAAACGGGTGATGGACTGTTTAATATTTCCAAGACAAGTCTGTGTTAAAAATAATGTGTTCCTAAAATATCATGATGATATAATTATGGCGGTTTATTTTCAATATAAACATTATACAGAATAAGCACTCTTCAGAGGATGGTGGGAAGTTCGCGTCTCTGTTCCGTCTGTCTAAAATAAAAATAAGAAGCAATTTTTTTAATAATGTGCGTATCTTATCACCTTAAATCAAATTGAGGAAGTCATTGAGTTGAATACTGAATAATATTAATGAATAAATTTCCTTTATACTATACATACTACTGCTTCATATCATAATTACAATACTCTTCATTTAAGCTCCACACCGAGTGTAGAGCTAAAGTTACCTCATTTATGTGATTATACAACATAATGAGATTCAAATTCAAAGTGCATCTCGTTTAATAGTTTCGATTAGAAGTAAACCCTTACGATATAAATACGAGAATCTTAATGGTTAGATATATGTATATACCTATGTCGTCCCGATATATTCAAACTAGGGGTTAGAATTTCACATAAAATGAAATATTAGATACATTTACCATTTCATCAATATGGATCTGGATTTCTGTGAATTTTTTAGAAAAAGAGCGCCCCGAAACATGCGGTTGCAACATGTATATTTTCTCAATTTTTGTATTTGAATTATATTTACAGTACCTACTTGCTAGAATAATAAACATATTTTTGACACAAAAGGTTGATTGTGAATATGCAACTCCTTGACCCATTTTGTAAATCTTTGCTAAAGAATTTATAGGAACAAAGAAAATAAATTGTATGTTGCCATAATTATTCCGGTTGACTTGTTTAAAATATTTACATAAAATAGACGTTTAAAACGTCAGCTGATGGATAAATAAATGATGCGTATCTCAATAGGATTTATTTATTTGTTTTGTAAACTAGACGTACTTTTAACCAGAAACATGTGTAGGTCTATCTATCCAAACATGACTTATTCAAATGCCGCCAAAACATCCATGTTCTATTTCGTTCTTAGCAGTTGTGTAATACCTGCAAGGCAAGGATGTAAAAAACTAAATAATTGAGAAGGTACTAGAAAAAGTCTTGTGTATTTTTTGTCATCGCGGCTTCGTCAAAACAAAGATTTCACTGTCAATAGTCATACGTCAGACCGAGGGTGATAAAAGCGGAACGTAAGTACGGCCTCCGGGTTCGAGGAAGCTGCGCGCGGAAGTGCGCGGGCGCAGCACGGAACTGCGCGCGCTTCCGACCGGCCTCTGGCGCTGTGACCTGTGGGAAATTTGCATTTATTGTAATAAACATACATGCTGGCTTAAAATAATTTTAATAATGTCAAAAAAGACCTCGTAGAATTTACATACAGGGAGGTTATTACGTTTTGATATGGTTCTGAGTTCTGATCCGTCACTACATCAATGATAAAAACAAAAAGAGTCCGTAAGGATCTCGCTCGCACCGGCACCGGATTCTTTTTCGTAAGACTTGTTGTCAAAATACAAGAATGTATTAAATTGTTCTATTATAGGACTTGCAACACATAATAGAGGTTTTATTTGTCTATTACAGTCGGCTGCTTAAATCAGTGTTTCAACAGTTTAACCAATCTCGATTTGTAGTAAAATATTAGAAGCGCACTTTTCCTGTTAACGCAGTGTGTTTTTATGTTTTTAGCGATGAAACATTGTTGCGGTTGAAAGTTCGTTGAACCTGAAGTTTTGCGTCTGTCGATTCACCAGAAATATCTGATAAATATTTGCGAACGGCGCATATGTATGTAACACCGACCGACGTACCAACAAAAATATGATATGACGCGGATGGCTGAGCAAAGTGTGCTCCATAAACGACACTAATGATGACACATGGCTCACTTTGAGTACCGAATCCAGCACTGTTTACATGTCTACGAGTACGTCTGACGTAATAATCATTAACTTTTTATAGCGAATAATATGGTTCGACTTTTGCTGCTCCAGAAGCCATTCAAAACTTTTTAAGAGCAAATTAGGCAGAGCAAAAATACCTATACTATAACAATAGTCCATACTTTTTTTTTTCAGATGCTCCATACATTATTGTCGTACATTATATATATTTTTCTGATTTCGCTGTTGCTCCCATAGAAAAAGTTGTTGTTTATGAGCAGCAGATCACGTAGTTGTAAGGAGTGTCTTTTCTTTTATACTCCTTGTAGTTTTTAATTTAATGACTGATTTCTCAACGTTGTGAAAACAACAAACGTTTGCCACGCTTTTGCGTCGAATTTTGACATTTGGTGAAACTTTGATCATTGCGCTCTCAATTTCCTGCTCAGCGACCCGGATCATTCGGACCGGGGCCCGGGGCTTTGTTAGCGCCTACTTTCCGCGTCGTAGGTCAGGACACACAAACTCATCATATTTTTTATAATAATAAAATATTTCCATATTACCGGCCGTGTGCACATCTCTGTAAGTAGGTAAGTATGAAGTACCTAAAAATACTATAAGTACCATATAATTATATCTCTGGCGCTTTCTAGCTTATACCCACATATCTACAGGTATTAGGATATCAGACAACAAGTCGTTTGTATTAACTATGTACTCTATTTCCTTTATTTATACCAACTTTTGGTTAATTTTGTTGCAAGACAGTTCATACTTGAGCTTCATTAGGTTGGTTTAAAAATGGTCAGTTTTAAATCTTTGTGCGTAGTGAATACGTTTCGTTCCCCCAATAAGGCCAGTCGGAAACTACATTGAAATAATAACTTTTGAACATTATCCAAAAAACATAGGAATTCAGAAGTTCGCGAAGTAGATTTATTAGATGGGTAAGGTAACAAGTTCTATTTTTTATTATTAAATCAAAAATCCTGTTAAAAACGAATCTATCCACGCGCGAGTCTACTCGTAAACACGTCAAAATTCGTCTAGCTAGACGTAGTAGCTACATGCTTAAGACGCTTAAGATATAGTATAGTTAAGTACACTCGAAAATACTTTACCCTTCTTTCTGAGAGCGGGTGTTGAAGTTTGTATATGGACAGAAGTTTGCATTTAACTATAAGCAACACTGGGCCCGTTTGTACATTTATATGCAAACTGCATACGAGTAAGTATACCACACAAAGATAAAAGTTGCAAAGTGCAAACACCTACTAAGCATAAAACGATACGATCAAAGAACAAGTAATATGGATCGTGGGATTTAATTTGTAATACAAGCCTTCCCTTGAATTTACTGACGAAGCTACAATGAAGTCCTATTTTCAATAACTACCTATTTTGAAACATAAAAAAAACTTACATCCATTTAATAGTGCGAATCCAAATGAAATAATAGATACCTACAGTACATAAGTATTTTTAGTAAATCAGTTTCAACCTTCACAGGCTTATATCATCCACCAACTTTTCAGGCTTTGGCAGTAGGGCAAGCTTGCTGTGTTTGTAATTTAAGTAATTAAAAATTAAGGTCGTGCAGATCTTTACATAAACTCACTTATAGATAAATCCATGAATTGGCGAAATAACAAATCAAGAATTTACGAAGAATAAATTAATAAAGCAAAAGCTAAATCAATCTGTGGCTAGTATTCATTAGAAAGTTTTAAGAAAATGCAGCAAATTCAGATCGCAACGTGTATTCATTTGGCGCGCACTTAAAAGGAAAATGACGTAGTGTACCGAGTGAAACTGATATGTACCTATCTGCATAATATCGCTGGTATGGTAAGACGTTGCGCCTTGCTTCCTCAACACGATTAGAACCTATAAAAGGAATCTAGCTAGATCGTTTCATCTTTGTTTACAATTTGAAGCTACTCAAAAGGTATTCCGTCAAAATGGACAGAGATAATACTGCGCTCAAATCTACAACAAATAATAATTAGCATCTACCTTAGCTATGCCATGGATGTCTTAAAGCCTGATATGTTATTTATTACTTTTACCTACGTCCCTAAACCACCAGATATAATGCACGCAATAATATTGGTAATTATTTTCCCTGTTACTCAACTCTTTAGTTATAGATAGATAATAATCTTTATTACACAAAGTTTACACATGATTTTTACAGAAAGAGGTGAAATTTAAGCAGTCTTATCGCTAATAGATACTACTTAGAATAGATAGTATACTTACTACTTATCAGAGTTTTTTTTGTTTTTTTAATTATTGATATTTTTAACCGAATTAACAGAAAGGAGGAAAAGGGAGGATGAAGTATATGCGGCGAGTGTTATTTTTTCTCTTTTGATAATAAAAACTACTTTGCACTTTTAACCATAACAAAATTAATTTCATATTTTCGAATGCTTAATAAAAGAAAATCTTACATCGATAAACATATTTATTTATTATTACTTATTTATTAATTTATTCAATAAAGTTCAAGTAACACAATAAGTAGAGCTCTCTTTAAGGAAATCAACTCAACAAACACTAGTGAAACATTAACTGATATATTTTTAAA
The DNA here is from genome assembly GCA_963576865.1 of Anania hortulata. Taxonomy (NCBI): domain Eukaryota; kingdom Metazoa; phylum Arthropoda; class Insecta; order Lepidoptera; family Crambidae; genus Anania; species Anania hortulata. The sequence goes on from OY756400.1 coordinate 11,095,378, forward strand.
ATATACAACGAATTTTACTTGGAAGTCCGAAGATAAATAACATTTGAGAGCATGCGTAACGTCCACGCTTCAGTCACTCCACGTGGAGAAATATAAACCGATGTTTCAACAATATTCGCTACTGTTACAGGTACAGCGCTATTCCTGAGAGCTAACAGCCACGAGCGAGGTAAACCGAGTATCAGGTTACCCCCAACAGGAAAGCACACGTAACGCTGTTCTTATTGGCGATACAATCTCTTCAATACCTAGAGCGTGCTGAATATCCGCGGTGACGTAGCGGTTATATCACACTCTGAAGCAGGTTCTGAACACCAATTACGTATGTCTTCGGACTGTTTTTCGATAATCATGCAAAGAAATTCTTTTAAAATAGACACACATGTTTTTTAAAACTATGTCATTGTCAGCATTGACTTCAATGACCTCATGAATGAAGTCTTAGGTGGAGCGCGCTTACTCAGAGGTTAGCTGCTTATCTTGCCCTTCTGTCAGGAATACAGTAAAGCCGTTTGGTGGTATAAATAAACAAGACGGGGTGGGTGGTACCTACCTGTGCAAGCGAGCTCGCGTAAAGCTCTACAATCGGTAGGTACTTGAGCCTCGTTTGTTGTTCGCCAGAATGCTAAATGCACTGCATGTCGGTGCGGTTGGCTTGGATTTTTAAATGTTGTTTAAAATAAATTACACCTCATGATATCAAACATCAGTTATTTCTGACTAATTCGCCATCAGATCACCTGCAAATGGACTTCATGACTTTTAAGACCAACTGTAAATACATCGCTTGGAACTTTGTAAATCCTACAATAACAACTTTTAAATACGAAATTTGCCAAATGCCCCAAATCAATCTTTTTTAAGTTTTGTTGCTGTAGATCTGTGCATTAAAGCTCAAAGAGCCCCGGCAGTTCAATCCGACTGGTACAAGACACCCATTTGCCACATCCTTATTCCAAGGACAGTCTCGCTGGATCGCCAACGAAATGCTAATTCGTTCGCTACGGTGAATACCTTATGCGATCTTAAAAAACTGCCATACCTACCTACATGCCGAGCTCGCCATAGGAAAATGCCGAAGATAAATACGGTACACGTACACATTCGTATACATACAAGGATGTTCAATTACATTCGTTAATTATGTTTGGACATGGATTGACATCGTAAAACCTGTTTTCGCGATAGACGTTTCATCGAGTGATTCCAAATACGTCGAGAAAACACGAATTTTTGGACCGCTGACCCAAATCTCTCAGTTGAAGTAAGCAACGCGGGATTATGAATGATCTACTACGACTTTCGTTTACTACAGTTTAATCCGCTAATGCTGTCGGGTGTAGCAAAAGAGAAACATAAACTTTTAAATGCAGGTCGTTGGCAACGCGCTGCGTCGGGATGCGCCAAAAATAAAGTCCTTGACCTTCCGAGTCCGAATCTATCTCATATAAAAATAACAATAGCCATGAACTTCTTAAACGAATTGCGCGAATACATCGCCGGTGCATGTAGGAAACTCGTTGTCGGTGATCCGGACGGCCTTCGGTGGTTCATGAGCAAGGCTCCTTTATGCCAGCTCCGCGCCGTGTGGCGATAGTCGGACGTGTATGATTACGAATTGGGGAAGGGAATATGTATTAAAGAATAACCACTAGTTACTTTATAGTAAAACTTGCTTGAAAATATTTATTAATATGTTAATGGTATGCAAATTAAAACTGTACATACGAGATCAACTCTACGATTGACGCTTACATTATAATCTGCCATTTGTAAGCATTGTAAACTTGTAGATTTATCATTGAGTTTTCCGAGAAACAGATAATTGGTAGGTGTGTACTTACTGACTAATCTCACAGGGAAAAAACAGTTGCATGTCGTAAGTTAATGAACCGGCAATAAACAGAAATACAATTTAGCAATACAGCGATCATGGGTGGCGTTAATCTTTTAGAGAAATAGGTTTCATATAACGAAAATATTGTAGCTAAAGAATTTCAGTTAATAGCACACTTAGTGGTTTTTCAGAAATTGGCGGCACCAATTAACTTTAAACAGCTCTCGGGCCTCGAGACATCGGGTTCTTTGTTTCTCGCGAAAATTTGGCACGTCTCGGCCATCTCGGCTATCCGCGCGATCAGATAAAGCTTGCTTGCGCACAACTGAAATTCTTCCTTACATAGACATTATACTGAGTACGTGTACCAGTTTTTGCATTCGAACATTAGAGATGTATATAATGTGATATGGTACACTAGATTTTACACGCAACATCCGCATCAGATTAGTTTTGTTTTAAGGGTATATAGCTTCACAATTACTCAGTGTCTGATGTTCCTTAGACATTTCAGATGAGAGATGTATATGGGGATGTTGATGATGACACACACAAAGGTACTTATTTCTAATCAGTTTTAACCCGATCAGTCATGCTAAGCTAAAACCAAATTTAATACCTAGATCGGTTATGAGAGAGGCTGACTCACAAATTATTATGTGCGTTACCGATTGATCATTAAAACCATTTAATCATATTACTAATCAGCAAAGTTCAAGTTATTGATGAAGCTCGCTTGCTCGCACATTGGAAGGACATCAAAGGAGCCGCCGGCTGTAAGACCAGTTTTTAGGTTCTCTTTTGAATAACATAGCCGAAGGCTGTTGACACAAAAAGCTGATCTTTTAACTAGACAGCTCGTTTAGCCTTTATTGTACTTTTTAATTTTTAGCAATAATAATAATAACAATAATATCTATGAAGCTGTGCGTGCTGTAGCTTTTAAGCAGTAATAGGTAACCGATTTTAGAATTTTCACAGAATACGTATAGGTTATTATATCGGATATCAAAACATAGACTTGCATTTCTCTACCTTTTTCGTGCAAGCTTAAAATTCGGAATGTTGCGCAAAGACTTGAGAATATGTGTATGAATGAGTGTAATTTTCCTGAATAAAGACTTATTAAATTAAATTAAATTAAATTGTACAAACCAGCAGCAAATAAAATTGCCCAAGTTTGAGTCGGACTGACGCTACGTTTCCCGAACTGAGGAACGGCGGTACCGTACCCTAGGCGCGCCCCAGTCTGACTCGCACTTGACCGATATTTTTTCAATGTGTGACATTCTTGTTTTAGAAAAGTTTTATTTTGTGCTTATAATCTAATCAATAATCAATATTACTTTACGTCAAACTATTTTGACATAGACTATGATCATACATAAATCTATGTGCATACATTAAGTTGTTTTATTGCTGATTAAAATATTCATGTAATAAATAATTTGTGCGATTTACTGTTTTATCATGTAGGGACCTTCTTAGTAAATAGTACGTACCACTTCCAAATAAATATTCGCTTTTTAATTGCCCAAATATTTAGATACCTAATCCAACAACAAGTATCTACAACAAACACAACAATGTCAATTAACGTTGTCAGCTAAACGAAAGATAAAGATAAAAGATAGATATTTAATATGCATGCGACAAATACCTACATTTACTGTCAAAAGTAAAGGTACATTATTAAATTAGTATTCACATAAATAGCAGAAGTAGGTAATTAGTTACCTTCTCTGTAGAGTAGACGAGTTGTTTGCAAGACAATTTGTTTGTGCAACTGGCGTTGTACGTTACCAAAATAACAGGTAGCAAACAAAGGATGTCGGTAAATTACCACCGCTGTGAAAGTTTATTGAAAAACAAATAAATTACATGTAATTTAAATCGAATAGTACCTATTTACTGTAACGACTGCCGCAGAGAAGAAAATACACTGCACTTTTTGCACATACTTAACATGTTACTAAAAAATTAGTGTTTTTAAATTACCGGAGACATGGTGAAATTATAGGGGTTCCTAGTTTACCTACTGTAGAAGCCTAAATACCAGGTACAGGTAAGGTACTTCCGCCTAAATAAACCTTTACTGACAATGTCTCGGCCCGAACAGTATTCCACGTTAGGTCGTCCGCCCTAGGCGGAGTTTTACCGCCGAGGCCGAAATGATTAGTCGTTCAAGGCGCTTTTGTCCCAAATGAAACGCTTTGTTCAATGAATCAAGTATCGAAACAAAGTTGACTCAAGCCGCACCTCAGCCCTCGCTGATGTAGGAACTAAAATAAGCCACTTACCGTGATGTCTTCCTCGTGCGAATATAGCCGAGGTCGTAAGTCCTTCCTGAATAATAAACCGTATCATACCATACACTGTTTCCTCGTCACCCATCATACACTCGCTAGTCTATGGTTTGGTGTAGCTATTCAATTGCTTAGTGCTAGGCAATCGAACATGTGAAGCAACGATGAGTAACCGCTTCCTTGACTTTTGTTGCACATTGCAAAAGCTGTGTCTGCTAAATTATCTATTACAAATTGTTATTTTTGGTATGTTTCTAATCTATTGGTGTCAACGGCGTGTCTTCAACTCACCGGAACGATATTAAAAACGCAATGTGACAACAAAACGAAATTAACTACATTTTTGCAAGTGTTTCCAATAATTGTACCGGTAAATATGATTGAAGAACATTACATTAGCTCGAATTTTATTGGTAAGATATATAGATAAAAAGCTGTAATTAGGAGTATCTGCATGTTATTATTACATATTTGATATTATAACTTACTTATAAACCTTTTACTCATACTACAAAAACTCATCCAACTACATTGTAAAGTGCATTGTATTTTCAGTATTAGGTACCTATTTGTAATAATGCAGTAAACTGATACTCCGTCTGCCTGTAGAGCGGGACGATGCGATGGGACGCGTTTAGGGAAGTGCGTGACCAGCCTTACAACTCGACTTACACAGAGCTGGGACAACACCATTGTCTGTCACCATGTCATGTCGATGTCGATATAAACACATGATATTGTTGTCTTTAGAAAAGCACACATGGGCACAAAAGGTAGTCAAGTCTCCGTTAGCTATTCTAAGTATATTTTTTCATAAAACAAAGGCATTCTTTACCTGAAGATCATACAATAATGAAAGTCTTTTCGTGCATTTATAAAAGTTTTATGTTTTTATTTTAGAATGACATAGACACGGTTGAAAAAATTAAAAATAATTACAGTGCTTAAATAAATAAATAAGAACCCGACCATAAATGAAGGTAATAAGTACATATTGTATGGTACCCAAGTTCATTAAAATCGCGCCTAATATTCCTATTATTGATTACCATTGCATGTAATGTGTATTTCTGTGTGTCCAAAACTACATCACGGGGTTCTGGAGATCATTTCTAAAAATTATTCTCAAGAGTTCTAAAATCTCGGACCAAATATTGATTAAACCAGCATCATCGATATCTGACAGTCACCTCCCTGCTGCAGTAGGCTTCACGCGGCTAGCATACCATAAAGGTGCATTGTACACCTCTTGGAAATCTCGCTACGTCATCTAAGTATACTCAAAATTTACATACGACTCTGTGGCAACTAATTACATTCATAAAATGGCGTTGAGTTGGTATTCAGACATAATATTTAATCAATGAGTAAGGAGTACAGTATAATAAAAGGAGTGGCTCTTACAATTTCATTATGGCTGTATGAAATTCTGTCTTGAACTAAAATACAGACTGACACAAACGGACGATAAAAAGCATCCATTATTTTTAAAATACTAGTTTTTGCTCTTTATGCAGATCTATGTATACGTCATCGGAGTTGACTGTGGCTGTAAGTGCGACTACCGGATGCGATGTCAATCGTATTTAGATGTTCTATGATTATTACTATTAATTGATTATTTCCGTACTAGTGTACATTACCGGTTACGATAACACGTAAAATTCTGAAGTACAAAGCTTTGGGATATTTTTAAAAGACTTTATTTCTACTAGTTTAGATAAAAAAATAAGCTAAAAGCTCAAAATACCATGGTATTCAATACCAAACACGAAGACAATGGAATACAGGTTAGATAATAATACTCAAAAGACGAAAAAACTGAATAGCAAAAATAAATAATTTATTTCCGAAGCGTTCGTTGGCTGTCTCGTGTCAGGCGCGGGCGCACGTTTATATTCAACACTCGACCTCTTTGTTTCGGAGAAACAAAACAAAATGACTACCATAGGATGCCAGTCAAAATTTAAAACCTGTCTTATGTTAAGTTATAGCTATTATGGCATAACTGTTATGTGAAATCAAATGTTATTATACGCATAAATAACATCAAATAAAAAAATACAGCATTCGGTTTTTTATTTCAATTAATCAAGAAAGATTAATCGTAAGCCTTAAATAACTTAACATCCCAAATAAGGCAAAAGTCATTGTCAGATTCTTATTCATCACACGAAGTAGGAAGCTCCCAATAGTGTAGCGAATTGATGCCTTTAAAATGGTAATCACCATAATTCGCACGCTATATATGGCTAAGTACATTATTTATATGAGATTATTATTCTAATTATACCATTTAAACTACGAATATATATTGTACTATACCATGAAACTGTATACGATATAACTTCAAACCTTCCATCTAACGAAATAAAACTTGTAGTACCCTAATGTAATGAAATGAGAAAAACAAACAACATAATACATAATATTTTACTAATTCTATTTATAGATAGATGCAAGCGCAGCGTTAATACGTCCACCCACAAGGTAAACAGACGACCTGGTAAAGGTTGCAGGAAGCCGCTGGATGCAGGCCGCTTCTAAACCGGCCAATCTGGAAGTCATTGGGAGGCGGCCTATGTTCAGCAGTGGACGTCCTACTATAGCTGAAATGATGATGATGATGATATACAGATTCGCATATATTTTGCATTTATGGTACATGCCAGTTATTTAAGGGGACAATTAAATAAACATAACATACACATAACTATATTTCTTACCTTTTTGTTTTTGTTGAATAATTTAAATTCAAACTCGTGTGCGGTGACTATTTAACATCCTATTTTATACGGACGGAGTGATTCTACCACTCCTAAACATACAACACCTTTAAATATGAGACTAAAATCGAAATCTCAAACAAATCCACACAACCCGTAACAGCTGATTTGCTATTAAGTATGTTTTTTTTTTTTTTTGATTTTTAAGATAAGATAATCAATGACAATCTACAACCGACATTATTACAACGACATGGCTTCCTGAATTAGTGGAATACAGTATCTTTTCAAAAATATTGTAAAAACATAATGGCAAAAAGCAATTTCTGCTGCCAAGTGGTTATTTATTGAAAACCACACTGCCAGTATTATTTATGGCCCATCGGGGCATCCTATAGCGTCTCCTCTAGGGGCGAGAAATTCAATAGCATTTAAAGTTGGTCATAAGGAGTCCCGAAATTTTTCCGTTGTCACCATTAGAACTCCACTTTTTGTAGGCCTGTCAACCCCACTCACCGAGAAACAAAACATTCGAGTGATGGGAATTACTTTCAAGCTCACGTACGATATCGTTAAAATATTTATTGTTGTCGTCCTTTATATGCAAATTCAGTTTAATAAATTTTAAATTCAAATGTTATATAATAAGCTGTAACTTTTTATTGTTCCTGACAACTTAAGTATTCTAAAATTCCTGAACATGTAATGAAGGTGAAGTTCGAAAGCAATAAAGGAATCTTTGATAATTTTTTTTAACATATGCACTTGCAAAGTTTTCTAAACAATATTGCAAGAATTGTAGATACCTAAGTATTATAACATTCTGTGAGACTGCGAAAGTAAGCAAGTTGAAGCAGGTACGTTAAATTATTAAATTTACAGTAATTTAAATTTAAAAACATCGACTGTCAAAAGCAATGCCCTAATATTATTGTTAACTGCACATCACTAATCCTCTTCAAGCGGGAGTCAAATCACAAGTGCAAGTTTGGGTTAGGTCAGGTGCCACACTACTGCCCGTGTGCACATATGAACATGCGCCTACTTGCTCCACAACGTCACTTCTATTTAAAAATAAGGCATTAAAGTCTACAATCAAGTATCAACTCAATGAATATATGTTCTGTATAGAACGTTACCGCATACTGAAATGACACAAACAATATTTTACGACCTGACCCATGTGGGTTTTTTGTACCCTGTCTGTTTTTCAGCTCGTATTGTGTAGAAATTTGACAAGCACAATCGTGTCCAATTTCATGCGTGTGCAAATAACGTTACTTGCATATTTTTTGTATAAAGACAAAAAAACAATTTAAAGCTTAAGTCTACTTAAGATAACTTTTAGTGTCTATTAGCAAGAGTGAGTAGATGTTTTTTGTGGTGTTCTAAATCAAATTTTAAAGCCCTTACTACTGAAGTGGACAGTGGACAGCCCACCAAAAAATAGTCAAAGATACTTAAATTTTTGTTAAATTTCAACAGCATAACTATGTACGAGTATGTATCGTAAGAGTTTACAATTTCTTTAGACAAATAGGGAAAGATTTTCATTTGTTGTATATGGTTTTAAACATGTAAAGTAAAGTAATTCAATTAGTGGCAACTACCCTTCAGTTCCATACTTTATGTAGGTAGCTAAAAGCCTTGTATAAATATTTTACAGAAACGAGCCAAGAGGGGTGCAAGGAGGGTCGTCTGGGTATCGGGTTGCGAACTTGCGACTGGCAGGTGTACTTATAGAATCTGGTGGAATCCTTACAACTTAGATGAAGTGATTGTGTCAATATAGCGAGCTCTTTGTATGGAATCGCTTCAATTTACTGACTACTGCATATCTGTTTAGGTTAAACAATAGGGCGCATCGCTTTCATTTTTGTCGAAAAAATTGCAGTATGTTCTTAAATGATTTAAGATAAGTATGTACGTCATTTTCATCATGGACGCAACTTAGGTTATATCACGCATACTGACCAAATAATGACGTAATACAAGTTTAAACATGCATTCCTATACTGTAATTCAACACCTTAGCGTAAAGTTTCAGACAACAACAAGTATCAAATGAAACATTTCAGCAACTTTGCATCACTCACATTTCAGCGCGTGTAAAGTGTATTCTCTCAGCGAAGCATCACCACTCATCCCTTATTTCGTAATTAATTAAAGATTAGGCTGAAACAAACAAACTCCCATGTGTCAGCGGGTCCGCATGACAACACATTGCTTCACAGATACCCATTTTCCCCTTTTAATATTTCATTAATCAATTACACGTCGCTCAATTAACGATGAACCGTCACTCCTGAAGCCCTAGGCGTGAACATTCGACACGAAAAACCCGGGAGGTAAACACTCACCAATTTACAGTGACCTCGGCCATCCAGCAATGTCTTAAGTCAATCCTTCGATGAAAACAGAAAATAATGGTTCTTGAAAAAGTGGTCGATGCCACATGGTACATATCACAGCTGGGGTGAGGAGGGCGGGGCGTGGGAACGTCGCAAGCGCACATATGGACTGCAGCTTTATCTTACATAGCGTAGGTATTACGCGACATGTATAATAATAAAAACTTTTAGTTAACGCGATCTACGTAGCTCATTATGACTGGCCTAACATTAAGATAATGTTATGAATCGAATGTGGCTCGTTACCAGATAAGTTTACAAGCAACATTATGATAGGCTCGCCTTGACTGTTCTATGTCAACATGTTTATACGTACAATTAGTAAATACAAAATTGAATGCTAAATACTTTAGTTTAATGGAATGCCTTAGCTATGAATGAACACAAAGGCTTATTAATATTCAGGTTATTGTAATGAACCTAAGAAATCGCTAGTGCTTTGGTGACTGCATACGAATACATAAGGAACAATGAATACCAAAATCATGGTATTACACACAACTTCCTTTATCAGAAAGTTCTAAAATCAATCGCTGTTGCTAGCTAGATAATCTTAAGACGTTAAAATTTACATAATTTCAAAGATAAAAAGTTGGCAACAAAATTAATGAAAACGTGTCACACTCGGAAAATGATTTTCTGTTGCCTTGCATGTTACCTGGGTAATATTTCATTCGCGTTACATAAACATTTGCTGAGCTGACAACCTGTCCTCTACTCTGGTGTTTTTCCCTGTCTACGCAATCCCGTCAAACGCCAATGAACTGATTCAAGTCCAAGGCGAGGTATTTTGAATGATCCCAACTACTGGCCCTAATCCAAATTCACGTGGAAGCTTACTACGAACTCTGTTGCATACAAAAAAGATCCAAATTCTTTTTCATTTCGGTTTTTCCTGCTTTGCTTTGCGCTCCCCGTGATTCAATTACAAGCAATTATTCAATTCAATTATTTATTTACCTAAACTTATAAAGTGAGATTAACTTCAATAATATTACATTCTATTTACCAGAAATTGGCAAACCTAAGTATCTATTATCCGGTAAAGGTGTGATCAACTAAGTAAAATTTTAACTAAGCTTTCGTGGTTTAAGCTCAGGTGCGTCAGTTGACTTAAAAGCAGCGTTGGATAATTTTGAGGCATTGTCACTAACGCTGTTCAAACCACAAGTGTTTAGCGTCGAGCAAGCACTTGTGAGCACACTTCAGGCGACGTAACTCACACAAAGCTGTCGCGACAATGCCTTAAGTCGACTCTGTGCCTAACCGAGGTGGGTCTTGAAAAGGGTGGAACACTCCGCGGTACAACGAAGCCGAGACACGCATTTTGTATGGGCATGTATTCGTATCTACCTGGTTCGTCTCAGTGACGTGCAATTTACACTCGTCTCCGTATTTAGGTGCGATACATGTACGAAGTCACGCACATATTTAGAATATCTCCGTCGTAATTATAAGTTCGCTTTAATTACTAACATACTTGAGTCGTGAATTTGACAATAATTGAAACGCTTGGAAATGCGGCAGAGTATTTTGACACTGTCTAATTAGACGTTAAGTTTTCGTATTGTATCTAATGTTTAGGTCGAAGTTATACCTATAGGTACTAATACCTATAGGTAACTAATTAAGTGATTGGCAATTAAATACGAATTTTAATTATCTACCTACATATATCATTGGACAAGATACTCATAGGTACTGGCCATGTAACGAAATGTTATAGATTTATCACTGAACAATCTCACAAATATCTATTAATCGAGTATTGCTACTCGTGCGCACTCTATTACGATGGGCGTACTAATGTAAATGCTATGTACTAATGTAGATTGTTACAATTAATGTGCTTTTTTAAGTGGAGATATTGCTTTGATAAGCTAAAACTTTTCACAAATATGTTGTTGACAACGTTGATCTAAGATTAGAGTGTATATTTACATTTGAGAAGTACCTTGTTACTTGTTACAAATAATGCTGCTCATAAATACTTAAGTAAGTACCCTATGTATAACCATAAATACACAATGACTACATCTAATTACTTATAAATGTCGTAAGTTATGATTTGTTCTTTTTTATTGCTGATTCTGTTTATTCTCTTATGCTCTGTTTAAAATAAAAAACTTTTTCGGAACGTGTGACCGTTCGTTCATACTTTTTAAAATTATGACATCGTATTATTATTAATGCTGTCTGCCTGTTTCAGCATAATAAAAAGGAAAAGTTGCTCCCCGCTGGGAAATGAGTACAACAATAAAAGTTACTGAAATCTTTGGGCTCTACATTTTTGCTCACATGATAAATTGGCTTTGAGTACAATTTATTTATAGGTCTGCGTTCGCAATGAACCTTGTCTATAATAATTGTCGTAGGTGCATGATCGGGCAATGCACTTGCACTTTCGCATATGTGCACAATCACATGGCCGGTTCAATGCACCGGACCTATGCCAATGCCAGGATCGCTTGCCAATACTGCTAGTTTAAGGGTCTACGAGTAACTACATTGTTCATCAAACGAGCAAAAAAGTAGTATCCTACTATTTATATGAAACCAATAGTTATATGATTTTGTTGGAATTGGTATAGGGCCGGTTCTGGAATATACCATGGTCGAAGTTTACTGCGAAAAGATAATAATGGACTCCTTTTGTGGTAGATGATTCTAAAAGCTTTAAGCAGCTTAAATCAAAACGTAAACAATTTTTATAAATTGTTATCTGTTATCAGTCTTGAAAAGTTTCACAAGGGAAGTAGCAATTTAGGTGGTCGTGTTGAGAAATCAATAATTTTGAAACAACGAAAAAAGTCCTATTCAGGCATCGATTCTTGAGTAGGTTAAGTATACTTTTTATGTCAGGTTTTTGCGCTCCAAATGTTGCATTTCACACATGTTGAATCAGTATAATTATTCATTAATGTTTAGAGGTATTATTGCCGGGTGCAGACGTCTGAAACTCGTTTTTAAACCTGTAACGTTTCCAAATAAGTTGTCGATTCAATCATAAGCATGTACCTATCTTGTTAACGAGTTATCGATCTTCCTTATAAAGGCAAAAAACAAATTATTAATATGTACTTCCATTAATATAACTGCCAATATAGTAATTAAATTGATCTGAATCCCCTCAGCTCAGCAAAACGAGACATAAAATAGAAATTTTATTTCATGCTATCGCTTAGCAGCTACGTCAATACCTTTGGAGTAAAGACAATATTTTTGGCAACTCAAAACGAGCTTTCTTTGACGTACCTAATCTTTTCCCCTCTTTACACAACTCTTAACTCACCTCCACAAAGAAAAGACTATATTTTCCTTAAACTAAGTATAAAATATTATGCGGACCCCATTTTCATTAGCTAAGATTAATTGCCTCTCTTGATATAAATTGCACATAATAAAAGCTGCTATTAATAATATTCTAGTCTATTTATTCCGCTGGCTTTGTTTACAGTTTATTCTTATTACTTGTCGTGTCTACTACATTCATTCAGTATTCATTAAAGAGCGATTCCGAGGTACTAATTAATAAATAATACACATTATTAATTAGCCATACAAAAAAAATAAAAATAATAATAGTGGGTGTATGGTTTGTATGTACTCTGCTATTATAAAATACGTACCTAACTCTACACAATTTTTTATGGTTAAGTACCGGGTGTGGAGCAGTAATAATTGTGTTTATCAATCCATTTCTTTTTTCTATGGTAAACATTCTGAGTCAACATCAAAAACATGTTTTTTTTTTCATTTTTCCATACAAACTAGCACGCTACCTCAATGTTGTTAATGTATGGGATAGCAATTTATTTTTCACGATTTTTTGATCCTACGTTGTTTGTATTGAATTAGGTACTCTTTTAATTGGGCTACTAGTCAAAACCGCACCCTGTAGAATGGACACATATTACGTTAGGTACTTAATCATACTATGACTGAAGAAGCAAGCTTCTACAGGTTTTGACGACTTGAGGCATTGACAGTTGGAGTTCACTGAATAAATAGGTACTTCAATTTGATACTGTAACAACATACTACCTACGCTATTTTGTTTCATAGCGCTATAAAACATGGTATGTTTTTGTTTCATCTGGGCCCGAGGTTTTACAACGTGATAAAATATGAATATTCCAAATAATTGGGCAAAAACTTTAGGATCTGTTAAAAAGCAGTATAGGTTGTTCTCTGTACTGTTGTCTGCTAATGCGATTGTTAAACTTTTTGACAAAGTTGTGAAATAGGCCCTTAAAACTTCTGAACTTGTTTCGCATCAATCAGCATGTTGAGGCTTTTATTGTGAGGCTCAACTGTATGTATGAACCTATATCAGTAGGTACGAGGAATAAATAGTAAAATTCGTTTATTTTGACACTGCATTCATATTTCGAACTCCGAATTGTCAGTTGAAATCGGCAATTGCGATCGTGCGCACAGTTTGCTGGGAATGATAACGTGCGAACGATGCGGAAGGGTGGCTGGCGTTGGCTGGCTGCCGAGCCCAGATGGATCGTGGCATTGGGCCAGCCAGGGTCAGGAGCGGGCGATGCACCCGCCCGTCACTCAAACTACACGATGACACGTTTTATCACCTATCAAGTTAAACCACAGAACAAATTGCCGGCCAACTCCGGGCCCTAAGTACTCAAATCTAGTATCAAATCTAGAACTCTCTACTGTTACTTTTTGCAAATTCGATTATTTGAAGGCGACTTTTTAAAAGAAAAAGCTCTGCACGTAAAAAAACAGATATTAAAATTCGTGGTTTTTTTAAAGCAAAAAATACAACTGAAAACGAGTAGAGTTGTCATATGTATGTATAGAAACAGCTCGATCCTCTTCTTTCCGCGTTTGTAGAAACGCATACATATGCAGCGTCTAGACTACAGAGTCCTTGGTGTGAAACGAAGGACATTTTTTTACACGAGACAGCCAGATAATATCTGAGGCTTAGAGAGTTGTCGTTTTGCGGATAAGATAAGCAAATGAGGGCTTATCTGGAGCCCCCAGGGGATAGAGGCGAGACATAATATTTAGAAAGCGCTTTGCCCCGAAAAAAAAACAATAACGAAATCCTTCGCCCTTTAGAGAGCACCAGGTAGTGAAGCAAGATTTCTCTGTCAAATTGTTTTACGAGTACGAGGTTGAAACGACGATATTCTTTTGGCAATAACACTTTTACGAGACTGGTCCTCATGCAGTCGGTCTCGGTCGGACGATGGCTCCAAACAAACACGTGTTGGTCGAAATGTTTATTTAGGCGAACTCGTAAAATACACTGACAGGATGTGCTTTGAACCCTCAAGGTTGTGTAGGTTATTTTGAATTACCAACACATTTTTTGCCAAGTGCGATTTCCGTCGTAGTAAACTTCTGTTTGGCTAATCACTTCACGGTTTAAACGTGCTCTAATTTACATCGTTACACATGAAAATAAAGTGGATTATCATCAGTGTCGTTTATGTTATTCGACGATACACACCGCGTATAATAACAGCTTGAGTCCAGTTATTCTTATTAGAGCTCTTATTATAGTGCTCGCAATAGACCGTTCGAGCGTATCTGCTACAAGTTTAGCGAGTATAGTCATATTTCGCTGCACCGCAGGGCATTACTAAATTAGTCGGAATGGTCCCGAGGAGAACGCGTCGTGAGCCTTTATTTACGCGCGCGCTGGCCGGCATCCAGGATCACCAAAATAGCGCCTTTCCCGATGTCATTGTACTTACTAGAACAGCGGTCCTACGCGGCGGTGACCACCCTCGACAAGTCCTCTTTTAAGCCCATTAAACAATGCTTGTATCTGTTTATCAGATACGGGACAATGTCTACGTTCTACGCTTATTTATTGCGACGATTTTACCTGGCTACAAAATGACGCCTGAATACTGCACTTGGTATGCAGATAGCCTGCAGTTTGCTTTGTAGAGCCTTGTAGGAGTATAGTAGGTAGAAGATACGATACCAATGTGGCACATTTTAAATAATAGTTTTACTATTAATAATGTCTCTTTCATGCTTCACGAGAAAACACTGTAGGCAAGATGCAAACGATTAAACATTAATACAATCAACAGTGATTCACTTGATAAGGTTGCTAAGGTTAAGGTTTGATTATCAGTCTGAAATTCATTTCTAACTTTCAATACTTATTAGCAGTAAGTAGGTAGGTACTTACCTAATGTTATTTTTTAAAGGATGTTTTTCGACTTTTATTAATAAAATATGACAGATGACGTTAATTAACAGATCTGTAGAACCCTTTATACCATAGGTAGTAAAAGTTACGTCTTATTAGTAGCAACGAAAGCAAATACTTTTTACATGTACGCTGTCATCATCTTAGCCTATTGCATTTCACTGCTAGACGTAAGCCTCCTCCAAAGAACGCCAAAGAGGACGATCACTAAGCACCGGTATTATTATTTATAGTAATAAACATCCCAAGCAACTTCTAAATTTTAAAACTCAGTGTCAGAGGCGGAACCAAACCCTTTATCGAACTCGACGCACCAAATTGGAAGTAGAAAAAGATGGCCGTCCAACAAAAAGAGACGATTCGTTCGGCCAACCCTTTTATTTCGTCGGCCGTTCTCTTTTTACTTTTATTCTAAAAATATCGCATTCACAAACCAATTTGGAAAGGAAACGTGGTGCGGGCCAAGGTCAGGAGAATTAGTATTCGCATGGTGTGATCGAGGTTTGACCGGACACAAAAACTTGTTAATACACTCCTTGTCGGGTTTTTTCTAATCTTGATTAGAGTTGCCTGTTGCTTGCTGCGAGCGCCTTTGTTGTTACTTATTTTTCTTCATACGAGACAGCTCTAATGCACGGTGAGCTAATTGAACTTTTTTTTATTAATTTAGTGGGTTTTAAATGTTATTTTTGCATCACAATAATGCTAGTTAATTAATTTAGACAAAAAGTTAGAAGAATTTACATTAAAAAAAAACAACTCGCGTGTTCAGTCCAGGGGCATTATTTTTTTTAAAACAAATTTATCGTGAATTGTTTATAAAAGGTGCTAGACGGTTTCATTGCTCTTATGATTAGCGCAGTAGGTACAGATTAATGAGGAATTTAATATTATTGTCATTATAAGTAGATTTATTAGTTACTAACGAACATCCTTATTTTGTATTGTTCCGGTTAAACTGGGGACTTTTAAAACTTTGTGTTGCATTTTATAAACTAACACTACATACAACACATAAGTAGTTGCCTCTTTATACGAACTGACTTTCCCGACGTTTCGGCCTAGTTGCGTAGGCCGTGATTACAGGATGATCATTTCATCGTGCTCGGGAAGAAGACTCGCTGTATATCGCCAGTCATTTCGTGATCACTGCCTATGCAACCGTAACGTCAGGAAAATCAATTCGTAAGAAGAGGTGTGTGTTGCATTAACTATCCGTGTAGGGCATAACACTTCAGTTTCAACATTGTTAGTATTGGGCTTCTTTACTTTTCTTGTGCGAGTAATTAGCAAATAAATGTCTCTCGCAGATGGCTTTGAATTTTGAACAATTAACTGACGGTTTTTAAGCTATTAGGTACGATATATCTTATTATATATTATATTCTGTGCTATTAAATGTCTGAATAGAGAATCGGATCGTGTAAAAGTCAACTCTGTTTTCGACTCTAACGTCGGAGTAACTTTCGGATATAAAGGTCCTATTTTACTAATTAGATAACTTTCTTTTAGTTATTCTACTGCTGAAATAAAACGACTTTAAAGTACTTATAGGACCAACAGTAAAATGTCAAAAATACAGCTAAATCCCAAAGAACGCGTAACAGATGATCGGCTATTAATTCTCCAATCTTCTAACTTCTATATATATAAAAGAAGAAACTGATTGACTGACTGACTGACATATCAACGCACAGCCGAAACCGCTGGTGCTAGAGATTCCAAATTTGGCATGTAGGTTTCTTATAAGGTCTAGGGGTGCACTAAGAAGGGTTTTTGCAAAATTCACCCTCTAAAAAGGTGAAATGGGGCCCAAAGTTTGTATGGGGAAACAAGATTAGTTAGACTATTTTATTCGAAACTTCACAGGAGTATTCCTAACAATAAATGATTAATTAATGATTTCGTGTTTCAGGTTTTTTGCGAAATCTACCCCTTAAAAAAAGTAAAAGGGGTGACAAAGTCTGAAAATCAACATGGGTATTGTTTCTTTAGTTTATCGGGTCGCTGATTACGAAAACAACAACAATTTAAAAATACAACGTTGCAGACGTAAAATATCATCCCTCTGTTGGGATGCGATTGGGTTGAAATGTCTATCAGTATGGGTGTAGATTTTATGATTTTTTGGAACTTTGATTTTAAAATTGAATATAGTGAACATGAAAATTCTTGAAATTATTTGTGCCAAATTGCAATTCAATCGGTCCAGTAATTTCGGAGCTAATCGGTTGTAACAGACGGACTGACAGACAGCCATACGTGATCCCAACACAAAGGTTCTATTTTTGCATTTGATGTATAGAACGAGACCCGCGCTATCCTAAAATTGATAAATCGCTATATTATATTATATCATATCGTGTTTTGATGGTCATGCTAGGGGGGCTGTATTAGTAAAAAATATTGTCTATAAAGAAGTTTTGTAGAGTTTTTTTTAAATTACTGTGTTTGACATTTATACATCACTCAAAATCAAATCAAACGCGAGCGAAGCCGCGGGCAAGACCTATTACTTAGGATTATGAGCAGTAGAGAAAAGAAAATTAACAAAAAAAATAAATAAATAGGAAATAGGACCTGCAAATGTTAAATTCTATATTGTATTATTGTCCTATCATAGGTATGTTAGGACTGTCAAACAACAAAAGAGCTACACAAAGCCAAGTCTGGTGAATAATAAGGCATAGACATTCGGCAAATGGTAATGTTGTAGAGTGTTTTTAATTGGTAATGTTGAGTTAATAAACATAATAATAGATGATAGTAGATGGTAGCTTGCTACGAGTAAAAGCACATGATTTCAAAGTTACTATACTTAGGTACACCCAAAAATACAAGAGCTAGCAAACATCTGTTATCCATAAGAAATAAAATAATTTAGCACATTCATTAGAAATCATACAACGGATGTTTTTAATTTTATCCTTGTCCTATAATCTGCGGGAGACATAAATTGTATATACAAATGACAAAATAGGACGAGGTCGCTATTCCGTGCTTACTGCTTAGTTTTTGTCTAGACTTGGGTTTACATTTGCTATTAGCATGCATTTCGAATGACGCAGACATTGCCGTTCGACTTCAAACCCTCCTAAATAATGATTATACGTCGTTGCATCTGATGATTACTTACTAATAATTCAGGGATGTCAGTTACGAGAAACGTGACTCATTTTGTCGATGAACGAAGTTAAAAAGAATATACGTACCTATAAAGTGCCGCGTCATTGCACCCATTCATGCAAAGAAGCCACTTCGAGACGAGACTATTAAGATTCTCGAAGCGTATCTTACAATGTTGCGTAAATATAGACCCTTTCACGCAGGTACTTCCAATAACCCCTAACCCTGTAGGTACCCACACAAATCTGTAGAATTTTATTTTCCGTCCAGACCCGATTGCTCAACTGACCGTTCCAGCCGGCATTCGATTACATTATTTGACCCTCTACCAAAATACATTTTCCATTTCATTTGACAGCAATTTTTTGTTCACACTGTAAAAATGGGTTCAGCGTTAATCAAAGTCGCGCTTGGCGCGTATCAAGTGAGTGTTGTATGAGCTATAATTAAAGAGAATGTGATGTTATTGTTGTTGTCATACGGGCTGATGAAAAATAAGAGCCGGCGTCGAAATCATAACCTCAAAACTCGGGACAGCAGAGGCCAGCGTTGGGGGAGCGCGCGCCGCTCAATGTTGTGGCGCATGCGTGGTGTCCCGCCATCATACGCGGCCTTCGCTGCACAAAGCACGATAACCCGAGATGTCCCGCACCGACGTCTCTCGTCGTTGACGCGCACACGGGACACGTCTGCACGCCGTGGAATTTAACACCATTGACTAGTACGAGCATGTGATAGGAATCCACGATACGACCAAACGTAGTGTTTCTTTTTGTGGTACTTATCATCCGCTATAATGTACAAGACGGTGCGGCACGGTGAAAACAGTCTCCAATACACTATCCTTCCGCAAACGGAGGAGGTGCTAAATAACAGCGGCCTCAAAGGAAAGGGCCGCGACTACAGCCCCTCGATTCACGTTCGGCGTTCCCGGAGGAGATCTACTGTAAAATATGTATTACTCATTATTTTCGGAATTGTAGTTGCACTTGCTCTCGCATCAGTACCGCTTTATGTTATGAACGGAGCGTTGTACGCTAGAAGAAATCAGCAGGACAATCATGATGTAGTCACGACTGCGCCTCTGGCTCCAGCTGGACGAGAAATTGTCAAATCACGGAAAAAGGAGCTTAAGATTTCTCCAGAAATCATATCAACGTTAGATACCAAATTCGAAAGTACTGTGACAAAATCATCCACTGTGCCTCCGACGACGCCAACTACAGTGACTAGCGAAAAGCCGACTACACCACCTTGGACTATGCCTGCCTTACGGTCCTGGAAGAGTTCGACGGCTTCCACTACGATTCGCCCAATCCCTACAGAAGGCAATGCAGAAATTCCGCTCATCGGTACTCCTTCAGGGAGCATTCGCCTCCTCGACCACTACATGTCTATGAAACCTTGGGAGAAGAACATAATAATTCGACCAACCGTGACTCCGGAACCTATCACCTTACGCAATGTGTTCAGATATTATTCCCGTGCATTTGTTCCCTCCGAAAGACCATTTACGCCAAGTACGAAAGTGTTTGATGACGTTTTGATAACTACTAAACCGACCACGACACGGACTCCAGTGACGACGGACCTCACGACAACTAGCGAGAATTCGAAGCTGAAGGACTTAAAGGACACTTTATTGTCTGTGGATGACGATGATGAGTTTAAGGAGTCGTTGGAGGTGGACGAGGTGTTTTCGCTGCCGCCGTCGAAGCCGGATTCCTCGTCCAACTCTGATTCGGACGAAGTGACTGTGCTGAAGGCAGGCGAAAACGGGTGGTACGGAGCGCGGTGGCCATTCGTGGACACGTCATCATACTTCCAGTGGACGGTAAGCGCGTAACCACGTACCTAGTGATTTAGTGTGTTACCTAACTTGTGTAATAAGTACTTCCTACACATAATTATGTTAAATCTATATCGCGTGCACGACACACTTTATTCGTAACCGTTTCCACGCTAAAACTGAACCATTTATGATTAAAGACACGAAGACTGATAGGGATAGGCACAGCAGATTTATTCTATGATACATCAATAATCGTTGCTTGTTTCATTATAGAAATAATACAATACATTGATATTCTTTACGTGTCCACTTCAAAAATCAATTCTGCAACAAGTTGACAAAAGCTCAATTGCTATTATTTATTACTGATTAACACAAACAAATATGCTGAATTGACCTTGACGAATATTGTGTTAAGTAGGTATTGTTTATGATGATCAAACAGGAATTATGTAGGTAAGTTTACTTAATTCTCTGCCTGTTAGTAGTCTAGTTGTAGAGACAAATTGAAGCTATACAAGTAACAGAAAAGTGCAGGAGAACTTTAAAAGGTGAGATTCTATTGCTTAAGTACACCAACGTTTTGTATAGGACAAGCAAACATCGAAATTTAAAAAAAAACCTTATAGTACCGCCGACCTGCTGACATCAGTTTGTATGAATAGTTTTTTTTTAAATATTATGGTCCAATAGGTTCCATATAAGAAGTTGTAGATAGGTATCTATTATTTGAGTAGAATTACACCTTAATGTTCCACTGCACTTTTCAGTTAAACCCTGTATAATGTGCATATTATAAAGTGCACGTAGGTGCTTGTCAATTTACTTTCCAATATTAACCTAATTGCAAATGTATTTTCTTTTTTTTTAAAAGACGAAGTATAGAAGACTATACTTTGCCGCTGCCCGCCTATAGGTAGCTAATTTAAATCACCTAAGATTGAACATACATTGCGTGTACGGGCTCGCATTAATTAAGTCATCTTCGTAGAGCAGACATCCGCGTATCTATTTCAAATGCTCATAAAGAACTACTCACGCCTATAAATCTGATTATTATAAACTTTAAATAAATTCACGCGCAGTTTTTCCCACGACCAAATTATGTAGTTCCGGAACTAAAGGTCGTTTTTTATGCAGATAAATAACAAAAGGTTGTTTTGTTAAAGAGGTAAGGTAAGTATGTGGTGAAAATTAATCAGATTTACCATGTTTGGAAGATCCCAGAAGCTTTTAGATACTTACCTTACTTCTCTCGAGGGAAATCAAGTAAGATTCTTCCCCATCGATGCTTTCAATAACACAGCAGAGGCGCATTAAATATTCAGATAGTTATTATTACCTATACAGATGTATGTAGATTTTGTTAAAATCACTTTTCTTTCGATAAGTTAATGTAGGAATGGAATGAAAGAAAGAGTTCATGGTTAGTTCCCAGAATGTTAAATCCTCTTTGGATAATTGAGAGAGATTCCTTTGCCGAAAGCGTTCGAGGAATTGCTTAGAAGTAAATTAAGATTTTGATCACTTTTGTACCTACCTAAAGTTCTGTTTTCATTTTATAAATGACCCAAAGAGGTTTTGTTGAAGTAAAAAATATTTTGTAGTAGGAAATACTACTCTAACGATTAAATTACAAAGGTTGAAATAGAGTAGGTACCTAAAATCAACTAGCCCAGGGGTGTTGATGATCTTTAAGTCAATCAAATAATCGAACATAGTTGCGCGTCTTACCTAATTTCAAATAAACAAATAAATAAACCATTTATTTGCCAGAATATGGTTCAATACAAAGATGAAAGATATTGTTTTTCCAACATATTCTATCGCAATGCGACGTGCAAATGTTAATTTTTATCATACAATTAATTCGACTTAAATATTGCTAAAGAATATAGGCCGGATTCCATAAAGGTTTTAGCACCCTTGATCATATCCATACGCTGCGCCAGATTGTACGGAAGACTGAGGAGTATAATCGGTCACTCTGTCTAGCGTTTGTAAATTATGAAAAGGCGTTCGATTCGCTCGAAACCTGGGCGGTGCTACAGTCCTTGCAGCGATGCCAGATCGACTGTAGATATATCGAAGTGTTAAAGTATTTATATA
Source organism: Anania hortulata (assembly GCA_963576865.1). NCBI lineage: Eukaryota > Metazoa > Arthropoda > Insecta > Lepidoptera > Crambidae > Anania > Anania hortulata. The sequence continues at coordinate 11,117,887 of OY756400.1, forward strand.
GCAAGGCCACTATGTCAGTCCGTATACGAGACCAGAGCACAAAGCCAATCCCAATGCAGCGAGGGGTGAGACAGGGAGACGTGATCTCTCCGAAGCTCTTTACCAACGCTCTGGAAGATGTCTTTAAGCTCTTGGAATGGAACGGACTAGGCATCAACATCAATGGCGAATACATTACTCACCTTCGTTTTGCCGACGACATAGTCATACTGGCGGAGTCGCTCGAGGATCGTGGCATTATGCTTGGCGACCTCTGTAGAGTCTCCCAACAGGTGAGTCTTGAAATGAATATGGACAAGACGAAGGTCATGTCAAACGTCCATGTCGCACCCGTACCAGTGATTGTTGGGGATGATACCCTCGAAGTTGTGGATGAATATATTTATCTAGGACAGTCGATCCGTCTAGGTAGGTCCAACTTCGACAGAGAGGTGGAACGACGAATCCAACTCGGTTGGGCAGCGTTCGGGAGGCTGCGTGATATCTTCTCGTCCAATATCCCCCAGAGCCTAAAGACTAAAGTCTTTGAGCAGTGCGTAATACAAAAATAATAAATAAGGCTCCTGATTGGTTGGAAGTATACCGAATTTCAGCTAGTTATGACTAAAATTCTGGAAACAAAATGACTGTGACATATAGACAGACGAACATTGCGAATTATCAGTTCGCTGTTTACTAAGGAATCCTAATCAGTCGAATAAAACAGATGTAAGTTTTATTATTCCCATCAATTACACCAATTACACGTATATAAAAATAAATTTTATTGAGCCAATACAGTACAGATATGCAGTTTTAGAAAAGGTACATTTTTCGAGGTTCCTACCCGTCAGAAGCCCGTCTTCGAACTAGACGTTAGTCTGTGTCTCGGAGAACGGGTTCGTCTCAAAGAGGAGCGCTGTTGTTGGTGGTATATGGTACCTACCTATTAGCTACTATGATATGACATACCTAAGGAAATACCTTGTTTCCCAAACTAGACTTGGTCTTATTTGTTGGGAAAAAGGAAGCTAAATAAATATAAATATATATCTCCATGAAAGGAAGATATTATAAAAATAAAACGAAAAAATATTTGTTACAATAAATTAACAATCTGTATTATCAACAGACATATCCAATCGCATAATTTATTAATTAAACAGAACAAACAATCTTTGAGTCACAGCTCAGGAAAAACAACCAAAAATGCAAAACAACTCGGTTATCTTCACAGTTGTTTTTTCCAGAATTTTTCCGGAAATTTTTCCATATGCTATCAATTCACCTAAGTGGAAAGACTATTGGGAAAACAAAAAAAATGAGAAAAAAGAAAAGGAAAAGAAAAAAAATGAGCGCGAAGAAAAAAGTTGAAGTAAGCAGAGAAATAAAATTGAAAAGGCAAGGACTAAGTCTAAACCTGCAATTGCTAAAAGGCGGGTTCCAACCCAAGAAGAAGCAGATTCCGAAGAGGATTGTCCGACATCCTCAAGATAGATTAGAAAGCGAGTACGACCTACAATAGATTCTGATTCAGAAGACGAAATACCTTTGAGTGTTTATAAAAGTTTGTCGGAAATAGTAGATGACGCCGGAGTTGGGACCTATGTGATCATAAAATATGAAGGCGAGTTTTATCCAGGACTTGTGAAAAATACTGATGTCGATTGTAAGCAAGTTAGTACCATGATGTTTTCTTCTCCCAATACTTTCAAATGGCCGAAAAAAGAAGACATAATTTGGTATAGAAAGGAAGATATCATTGAAATAATTAAAAATCCAACTCCAATAAATACCAGAGGTACCTACAAAGTCGAAGAGATGAGCAAATATTTGCCTTGGGTGTAGTTACCTAGTAGTTTCCTTGATTATTGCTCAATTTTGCCAACTTTTAAGATTTTTTTATTTTTTATTTTATTTGCTAAACCTGGAGGAGTATGACTTTCGTCTATAAAGTCTGCTCAAATTGACTGACATGACTGATAATAGGAAATATATTTTTGTTAGAGATTTATAATATTTTCGTAATGAAAACTTCCATAAATTTAGTTGTAAAAAATTCGTAAACTTAAGCGACAGTGATAGTCTTGTAACAGTGATAGTCTGATTCAGATCTCAATTACTTAAATAATATTATTAATAATTGTTATGTAAGAGTTATTTACCTAAAGGTGAATAATAAACAGTTGATTTTGACATTAATTTACAATTGTTTAATTTCACTTTCCTATTAATAATGTTGGTCAATTACTGGCACAAATTAGGTCAATTACTAGCACCTGCTGGTCAAACTTAGGAAAATTCCACTTTTCAGAATTCAAAAATTATTTAATAAAACACTAGAAGGGTTACATGCATAATATTTTTTATCTTGATTTGCCGATAAACAACGCAAGTAAACACAGTTCAAATATTGCCCTATTTCAGTTAACCTGTATATGACAGTGTTTCAAAGTCTAAAATTGAGCTTAACTGGTTTGGGATTGGTACGTTCACCCTACTTACCTAATCGGAGGGTAAAAATAAACCTGTTTCATTCAAATAGATTTTAGTGGATACATATTCATTTAACCCATTTACAGGAACATTTTCTTGAGAGATGGTGATTAGAACAGCGCCTAGTAGATGTTTTTAAAGTTTTGAACAATGGTTTTGATTTGATCTAAAAGTAGGGTTACTTTTAGATAGATTCAAAACTTTTATACAAATCCGGTTGCTTTGTACAGTAAAATAAGGTTTCTATGACGTGCCAACAAATGGTGACTCCCTGATTGCCACACAAATTCGCGGTTCCTATTTGATCAGTTTTAAAGTTAAAACTTACGCAGCTGACAGATCCCTCCACCTTTTCTTTTCATAAGTGCCTATTTACGATGTAGTTAATAATGACGTCTAGTGGAATATTCCAATAATTAATAATAAGTGGAATATCCTATTTTTTATCTATACAGGTGATTCCAGGGTGCTCAAACACAATAACTTTTTATATGGGACCAACATCGAAATCGCAAAAATAAAAATTCACTTCCCATACTAAGCCGCCACCAGCTGACATAACTCTGTATGATTTTTTTTATTTTTATTTCAATATTGGTTCCATAGAAAAAGTTGTTGTATTTGAGCACCAGAATCAGCCCCTAGGAGGTTGTTGCTGTTACAAATAACCCTGGTATAAAAATGAATCTATATTTCCCTTGTTCATCGCATCACGCGTAAACGGATGGAACAATTTCGTTAATTCCTTTTTTGTTGTGAAAATTATTGTCCGGAGAAGGTTCTTATGGAAGAAAAAAATGAGAAAGTTACGCAAAAAATCATTAATGAATAAACTAAAGACCACGCGAACGAAGTCGCGGGCAGCAGCTAGTATACGCACCAAAGCATGTAAAAATATTTATTTGAAAAGAGGCTGGCAATATTGGTTAAGTTACTGCGCTGCTTCTTTTCGGAGAAATGTCACAAATTGTCCCGGAGCAGTGGTAGGATAAAAAAAATTATTGGGACGAGTAAAAGTGCCATTACTGGCCTATTTGCAAAAATAAATGTTTTTTTTAAACTCTTACCTTCCTTAAACTATGTTCGGTTATTGCTACCACTTCATACTTTTTCGGAACATGTTGACTCCGCTACTTTTCCGTCACAGCATCTTATATGTTGTGAAGCACCTTTCAATCAATCCTAAACATCCTAAGTGAGGTACTTTATAGCTTTACCGTTTTCTTTCTAGGGATATTCCCCCGGAGACAATTTGCTGCTGCCTCTGCTGGTAGCGGCGCTGTCATCGATCGCGCTGGTGTTACTACTAGCGCTCGCGGTCCGGCGCCGCAAGCGCTCCCATGCCGCAACAGCACAGATTGGGGTATGTGTGGACCTACCTTAATCTTAGGTAGGGCAAAGCTATATTTTTGAGACGTGTATAAGTGCCCGGAAGAGGGACTACATACTGAATAAATTAGTATTATTGACTTAGGCGTCGGGTCCACCTAAGTGACGTGACGTGGTATGACGTGACCGAACAACATAAGATGATAGATATTTTAGTACCACATCCATCGTGCTTTGACAAACTGGTTGGTACCACAGTGGAACCTATTACGCTAGGTACTTTAGTGTCAAACTACGTACAGCTACTGCTATTTGTGCTTGGAGACTTTTATATTTGAACGTGCGTACGCCGATGCCTGCAGTATATAGCATAGTATTATCCTTACATATGAAATTGCCGATACTCAATGCTGGCAACTTTATACATCAAATATCTTGCGTTTGATTAGAAATTCCAAATTTAAATTTATTTCGCAATAAAGCCCGAAAAATATTGTTTTAAAATTCGTATTTCATTTGTTTTCACATCATTTTTTTGAGCTTCAACATTGCTATAACATCAACTATGGACAAATTGAAAATTCGCGGTATTTACGAGTATGAATACGAGTTCCACCGTGGGACCAGAGCTGCAGAAACGACTCGAAGAACAGGACCAGGCACCGCTAACTAACGAACGGTGCGTTTTTGGTTTCAACGTTTCCATTGTGGAAATTTCGATTTACACAATGAGCCTCGTGGAAGACCTGATACTCAAGTGAATAACGAAGAATTGAAGGCGAGCGGAAGCAGATCCACTTCAAACCACTTCTGAATTAGCAGCAGCCTTCGGCGTGAGTGACAAAATGATACTTATACATTTGCGCCAAATTTGAAAAGTCAAAAAACTCGAAAAGTGGGTACCGCACGAATTGACTGAAGCAAACCAACAAACACGCGTCTCTTGCTACGTTTCTTTGCTCAATCTTCACAATAAATAATGAGGGGATTTCCTCCGTATCGTGACTTGTGATGAGAAATGGATCCTGTACGACAATTGAAGGGATCATCACAATGGCTTAACCCTAGAGAACCGGCAAAACCTTTCCCTAAGCGAAAACTGACCAAAAAGAAGATTCTGGTTAGTGTTTGATGGACCAGTGCTAGTGTTATCCACTACAGCTTCTTGAGATCAGACGATTACTGCAGACTTGTATTGCCAACGATTGCAAACAATGAAGGAAAAGCTCGCCATTATACAACCGAGATTGGTGAATTGCTCTAGCCCACTGCTCCTTCAGGATAACGCTAGATCACACACTGCACATCAAACTGTCGCCAAGTTAGAGGAGCTGCGACTGGAACCTTTGCGTCACCCACCATACTCTCCAGATCTTGCCCCAACCAATTACCGCTTTTTTCAAAATTTAGATAACTTTTTACAAGGAAAAAAATTCAAATCTTATGAGGCAGTCAAAACCGCCTTCAAACAGTTTATAGACTCGCTCCCAAGTTTTTTTTTCAAAGGGATCAATGATCTGTCTATAAAATGGCGAAAGTGAATCGATAACAACGGCGCATACTTCGATTGATTAAATAATAATTTCATTAAAAAAAGTTAATTCACTTTTTTGATACTGAACGGCAATTTCATATGTAAGGGCCTAATATATAATGGTCCTTTACTTGGATAAAATGCTAATATTGATTGTATAACGAAGCAAACCACATTGTACCTACTTACTTTGTCACTATTGATTGAGACAGAACTGTCTGTTTAACGCAACCAAAGTCCCAAATTAGACTGGCTTCGTGGAGAATTGTACCTTCTTCCGACAATCTAATCAAAAAAATACTTCGCTACCAAGAAAAAACTGACAACATCCCTTGTTCCAGAAGTTAACCGCCGAACTCCAAGCTGACGACAACACTAACTTACTAACGGCTGAGAACCCAGAGGACGCTGAGGGCGAGGAGTGAACGCTCACTATACACGCTTTACGCTTGTTCCAGCCCTACAAGAATGTCTCATGTGCAGGCCCCTTGAAGACATGTTCATTTGTGTTTGAAAACATATATTTTGCAACACGCAACACGAGCGCACATAAGGCATTCTGAGCACCTTGTAATGATTTAGCCGGCTTAGAGTAGTTCTCAGGTACAGTCACCGGAGGACCAGTTCCTCCATCATGCAAAACATATTTCAGACGTTCAGTGCCTATTGTTTGTATATATTGTACGATTTGGTAGGCCCTCGTATCAGAGACGGCCAGATGTGTATTCCATATTCAGAGATACGATATATTATGTAAGTATATTTTGTAAACGCACTAGATATTCGACTGTAGTTTAGGTACGTACGTGTTAAATGCCAAAGTTGCTAAAAATTATTTTTGTTACATAATAATCTACAACGTATGATCATGTACGTCGCAACTGAGACGTATTTAGATATAGTGGCGCCCTCATGAGCTTGCTAGTATCTTAATCGGAACCATTGACATATAAAATATGTTCATTCATTCATTTCATATTGGCAATAATATTACATAACAGATGCTTAAGATCTACGTCATTTGTAAAAATGCATGCTTTTGTCCTTATCAAAGCATTACTTCAAGTCGAACAGCACAATATACTACTTCTACTTAGTTTATTTATTACATATACGAATCTACTGTGGGTGGTCTAGAGTTCGTGCTACGTATATCATATCTCTGAAATTTCGATAGTATGACTCGTCAGTATTAACAAAACCCTGTGGTATATAAATGTACATGTAAGCATATTTATTTTTGGTGTAGTCTGATAGGATAAGGTGAAATATCAATCTTGGTGTAATATGTGTTTGGACGTCACTTTCAATTTCAATTCAATTAAGTATTCCATATTCGCATCGTTTTAATATAGATATAAGACTGATATAAGATTGAGTTACGATTTCAGCTAGTAATGAATCGTGATAATGTTATATAGCTATTATTTTTAACGGCACTATTTATTTTGATTGTGACAAGAAGTATCGGTGTGTAATGCATAATTGTTTATTATGTATTTCAATGTTAGATATTACACGAGTTTGGGCTTTGGGGGATGTTCTAGTTAGATATTGAAATGTGATACCTCGGTAGTATCTTCGAGTAATGTTGTTCCCCCGTAGAAGGAATTGTGAGACCACTGTCGCTAGAAATGTCTGTACATTTTCAGGCAACAGTGGTCAAATATTTAACTGATGTAATTATAAGTAACCCTTATTATCAATCATGCTAGAGATATTTTATATCATGCGAAGTCAGAGCACGGTATCTATAGAATATAGCTTTTGTGTCCAATTAGTATACTGTGGTTGCCACGAGCAGTGTGATTATTTCGTATTTGCTGATAACACCCACCATGTACATAAATAATGAAATAAATTATGTTTTCCCACCCAAGGTACCTTTTTTTAAAGCTTCTTATTAGTGTGTTGTACTTATTTCTAAAATAAAAAACAAAGTTACCGCATTTGACCTATATTTCATACGATAATCAGACCTATTATAACAAAATTTACATTTAAACATAAAATAATACCTACTCAGTAACAACATAAACAATAATTATTTACCTCATTGCATCTAACTTAGTCTATAGAAGGAGCTTATATGAGCTTCTTTGCGCATAAAAAGAAATACTAGTGTCAAACACATAAATATTTGCACCTATAACTTATGTTGAAGAAAGACAAGTAAAATAGTTGTTTTTTTTTAGTTGAAATGTACAAGAAGCAGTGTCAGACAATAAAGAAGGTTTAAATTTGAAAACACAAAATGCATCTATAATTGCCCAACTGTTTTAACTGAAAACTATTTATAGTTTTGAACGAACAATCTTTAGTGACTTTTCTTCATACTAACATTTTTTTTTTAAAAACTAAAATCAAAGTAAGTTGAAATCTGTTATTTTACAAACTATTTACAAAATAAACGCTTGACATTCTTAATAGCAAATAAAATATATTATATTGTCGTAATAAATACAGATATACATTTGTGAATGTGAGTAAAATGTTAATTACGCGATTTTCTTCAATAAAGTGTCCCAACACAGCAATTACAAAATGGTTTTGCAGACAATTTTATATATTACAGAATATCAAAGTTTTATGGTTTGTGATTAAGCATTTTACATCTGCCAGTATGAATGAGGACCAATAGATTCCTGATTTTTCAAACCAAGAAATGTTATAATCGTTTAAAAAATTAACTTTCATATAAAATAAATAAACGTTTACAATAACGTATCCTTTTAAAAACATCAGAAACAGTTGCCATCTTTCAACTCTTTTAACATGAATGCATCGAAACTTATTTTTTTGAAAAAGCATTATCATTTTTAATTTGATTAAAAAATCGTATCGTTTTACGAAATAATATTACCAGCATAAATTAGTTTAGGTCGATAAAATTACATTATAATTATTATATTAATTTATAATAGTAAAACGGTTTGAACATTTGTGAGTCGAATAATGTGTAAAACGTTATTATTATGTTACGTGTATTATAAAGAACATGCTCCGCTACTGCAACGCAGCAATATTTCATATAAAAAGTACAAGCTAGCGAGGAGGCAATATTTTTGTGAGCACATTTTCGATACGCCAAAAGTTTTCGCCAGATTTGCCATTTACAAAATAACGAGATGTAATTATACAATGTATATCTTTATCGTAACCATTCCATTTTACGATGAAAATTTTACAAATAAATATTATGTGTAAAATAGTTAGGTTTTCGTTAATAATATTTCGATTTTGTATCCAGCCTTACACAATACTACGACGCCGTATCAATCAGGGTTAGTGTAACTAGTTCCATACCTCTAGAGATCTAGTTCTTAACGTTATTGTGGTGGGTGCGCCGGCCGGAGGATCCTGGCAAGGACGTGCCTCCCTCCCACCAGTTTGAGTTGCTGGCCGTCCATTAGTACGCTGCGCACGCCGCTAGGTGTCGGCGCTGTACTGGTGGCGGGTGACGATGCCTGGCAGAAATATCAACTTTTGTATTTTTTCTAACAAGCTAACATGAATAGATCAAAATTGAAGGATGATTTAAAAAAATATATCTATACCACTAAGGAAGGAATATAACTCTACCAGTTGTACAGTGTGGACGGTAAGTCGATAGAATCGCTAGCTTTTAAGATAGGGCCAGTCGCAACACAAAAAAACTGGTGGTCCATACAATAAACACAGTAAATGGTAGGAAGATAAACTTTTTTCCGATTTTGATATCGGTGCCAAAGTTCTTCATTTTAATGGTTAGAATATCCTGGTAAAGCGATTCCCTCTTCGTACCAGTCACCACATATTATGGTTATGCATAGAATTAAAATTATGGATATTCCTAGGGTAGGATAGACTTAAATAATACACCCCATAAGAATATCCGCCATTTTATGCAAGCAGTATTTCTGTAGAAAAACACGTAGGTCCGTACTACGTTTCCGTAGGTATAACAGATCTATTTATTCCTTTATCAGTGGTCTAGACAAACAAGTTGATTTAGCAGGCAGCTGGAGTGGTGCTGTGTCATAATGACATGTGACATAAGTTTCGTTCGTGTCATTTGTGCCAGCTAATTTAAATCAAACATTACGTATTAGGTCCTTAAATATGAAATTGCCTATACTCAATACTGGCAACTTTAACATCAAATATCTTGCGATTGATTAGGAATTCCAAATTCGAATTTATTTCGAAATAAAGCTAGAAAAATATTGTTCTTGTTATTATATATTGTTTTAAAATTCGTATTTCATTTGTTTTCACATCATTTGTTTGAGCTTCAACATTGCTCTAACAACAACTATTGACAAATTGAAAATTCGTGATATTTACGAAAACGAGTTCCACCTTGGCACCAGGGATGCAGAAACGACTCGAAGAATTAACGACGTGTGCGGACTAGGCCCCGCTAACGAACGAACGGTGCGTTTTTGGTTTCAACGTTTCCGTTCTGGAAATTTCGATTTACACAATGAGCCTTATGGACGACCTGATACTCAAGTGAATAACGAAGAATTGAATGCGATAGTGGAGGCGGATCCATCTCAAACCAATTCTGAATTAGCAGCAGCCTTCGGCGTAAGTGACAAAACGATACTTATACATTTGCGCTAAATCGGAAAAGTCAAAAAACTCGAAAAGTGTCTGTACCGCACGAATTGACTGAAGCAAACCAACAAACACGCGTCGCTTGCTGCGTTTCTTTGCTCAATCGCCACAATAATGAGGGGATTTTGAACCGTATCGTGACTTGTAATGAGAAATGGATCCTGTACGACAATCGGAAATCGGTAAAACCTTGCCCTAAGCGAAAACTGACCAAAAAGAAGATTCTGGTTAGTGTTTAGTGGAACAGTGCTAATGTTATCCACTACAGCTTCTTGAGATCAGGCCAGACGATTACTGCAGACTTGTATTGCCAACAATTGCAAACAATGATGGAAACGCTCGCCATTAAACAACCGAGACTGGTGATGCTCGAACCCACTTCCTTCAGGATAATGCTAGACCAAACATCAAACGGTCGCCAAGTTAGAGGAGCTGCGACTGGGACTCCAGATTTTGCCTCAACTAATAACCACTTTTTTCAAAATTTAGATAACTTTTTACAAGGAAAAAAAATCAAATCTGATGCGGCAGTCAAAACCGCCTCCTAACAGTTCATAGACTCGCTCCCAGATTTTTTTTAAAAGGATCAATAATCTGCCTATAAAATGGCTGAAGTGTATCAATTGATTAAATAATAATTTCATTTTAAAAAGTTGGTTAATTTTTTTGATGCTGAACGGCAATTTCATATGTTAGGACCTAATATTAAGAACTAACAATATTTTTAAATGACCAGTTTTCAGATTTAGCTGTATCTGTATCTAGTAAAAATATTATTAGTTAAATAGCTTACTTCTCACTTATTGATCTGACATATTTTTAGGGAATGTGGGACATTAATCAAAACAAGGAGATTAAGATCTAATACATAGTTCAAGGGGATTTCATTTATAGGACACTAGATTAATTTTGTTTGTACTGTAAAAGTGATAAGTATAAAATACTACAATTTGGAGCAGTATTTAATAAAAATAGTTAATAGCATTAGATACAGTCCAACGTTTCTAACTGAGCAGATAACAGAAGTTGAGCACGCAATAACGCTTAAAAAACGATGAGCAAATTAATGGGCTAGCAATCACACTTCTCATCTGTTCCGGACTCTTAACTAAATATCTATGTAACGGTATTTTGTAGGCTGTTGAAGTCAGTATCATGTCATGTTTAGTGCATTAGCAAAGTATGCAAATTGTGAGTGAGTTGCTTAAATGTATAAGTATATTTTCTGCAGCATACTATACTATTTCATAGTTTATAAAATAAACTCCGTCAAGCAACGGACCCTTAATACACATCGACCTATAATGGACTTGGCTAGTGTTCGTCTAGTTATTGTTAATCTATGGTTTTAGCTATGGTCTCTGTCATAAGCCATACTGGCCTCTTTGAAGACGACTAAGACTAAGCGAGTGCCCAGCTACGATTTTGATCCGCGTATATATTGACTTTTGGCTAATGGAATTATATCGCCCAAATGGCAATAGGCACAAAAAACATAAACATTTTTTTTATTGTATACAATGAGTCCATACTTTATGGAGTGCCTATACGGCTGGCCATTCCTGTTGACTTTGCCTAACCTTGCTTTCGCCTCGCTTTAAGCCCCGCCCACTAAACAATCACAACCACCAGCATCACAGATAAAAACCAAAACCATAGACTATTTCAAATATTCAATTATATTGCATATATGTTAGTGTATGTTATTTTTATTTCGTGAGAAGAGCTTCCGTGTCGATGCAATGAGATGCAATGCTAAGCCACACAAGGTCAATTGGAATTGGCCCTTCGTGTGTCAGCCCGGTTATATGTATTTTGTATGAAAATGTGTACAGTACCTCTAACGGATAATTCCCGAACTTTGTGTCCATACAAAAGACAGAACTCCGTCGCTTCATACATTATGAACTCGTGTTAGTCACATAGCTTAGTAATTTGACATTTGAATTGTCGTTCAAAACAATTCTTAGTGGTTAAAATGCGTATTATGTCACTTTGTCTATTATTATCTGTACGTTGTACAGATATCAAATTAGTAATTTGAACAAAAAACGCGATTACAGGTTTCTATGTGAGGTCCATTATTTGTCAGTGATAAGTGCGATTTGTTGAAAAATTGTAAACAGTGGTTTTGTTCAGAAAATTTTGTAATATTTCAAATTTTCTATTAATTTATTAACTATCACATTGGCACATAACATTGCATTTTAAGCTTACATAACTTAGATACTAGCTTAATATGGTATAAAAGTATAGTATTAACGTAATATGTAGTGTTAGGATTGAAAAAATCAATGTTAATCTAATGTTGTGTAATTGTTAAGAAAAAGATAATTAGAACCACATTCTTCCAACTTATGGTATTATCTCAGCCATGACCATACGCCGTAGTTAAACCAGAGACTTTTTGGTTCATGCAAATAATACTATGTGCACGAATTTGAAGCTGACGACTGATTATATATGCCCAGATTCTATATTGATTGAACGAAACGAATTACTTAACTTTCGTTGTCTGTCTGTCTATTGGAACTAAAACAGCTTAGAGCTTAATCTTAAAACTATACATGTGTCATTTTTTTCCGACTATATGTAGCACCGCCGCGCTTAGTTTAACCTAAAACTGAAAACTTATTTTGGGATCAATAATACTTTTTGATCACAAAATACAAAGGTCTCCAGAAAGTAACAAGCCTCTGCCACGAAATATATTTCATTTAATTTACGTTTTCTAGTTAACATCGCGTCGGACTCGAGAGCAACGCGAGGTTTATGCATCAGGTTAGGCTACAGAAAATCTCCATCACACACCCGACCATTTAGAATTTAGAACGGTCTGATAGCTGAATTATCATTTACCGCTCGTGGTCCGATAGCCCTGCAGTTCACTTAAAATATCATAAAAACTAGAAAAGGTCAAAAAACTGATAATTAAAGACGAATTCAGTTAGATAGCACTGCAGTTTCAGTTAATAATTAACTAAACGTTCTTTTGAAAATAGTATAAAGGGATGGATCTAAAAATAACGTAAGGCGTGTAAGTACATATCGTTAATTATATAAACCCGGCATTATAGGCAAACATGTGTCTCTCTTTCGCACTTATACGCGCGAGGAATGACGTGGTTACATTTACGTCACCAGTGGTCTGCTCGAAACGGGTGCACTAATAGTAAAATACATGCTTATTATCAAACTACTGGAATCACTCTTTGCACTCATAATGTCAATCCATGCAGCATTCAAATCACCTGTTGTATTTTAATTCCTTGCGCGAGTTTTACTTGCTGTATCGGATTCACCTAAAATATAATTGTTTTCAATGTTACATAAAATTATGTCGGAGTTTCAGGACTCTTCAGCAAAAAAAATATATGTATCAAATAATAATAATAATAATAATAGTGTTGAAGTTTAAATAGTATAGAAATAATTTCCTATTTGTCAAAAATTAAGTGTATTATTTTGTGGTATAGTAATTTTTAACTGATAAATACCTGTTGCAGTTTCAAAACAGGAGTCGTCGTTGTGGTTGAGGTAACTGCTTGCGCACCTACGCAAATTAGGCATAATTGATAATTAGAAAGTTGCAGACATTAGAATAGATTAGATAGACATTATTTTATTCGTAAATAAGCCTTACCTAAATTACTTAAAACTATTGTTTGTGAAGTAGTAGCACCACTGCTGGAAGTTACTCGAATTGCGTTGCCATCACCTTGCTGAAATACGAAAGTAATTTTAATTAGTTTGATAAACATAGTGTACGGCCTATCGTACCGTTTCGGGGTGCTAATTTTGCAACACCATTGCGTAATACTAGTTACTCGCATAGTAGACTTATTCTACGGATAACGAAGCGACCCACTGCCATCGTTCCGGATTTCGTAAAAGCGTGTTCAGTAACACAATCTTATGTACCATTGCAAAGTATTATAAAGCTAAAGATAACACATAACTGTAGTTTGACTGGCGAATTTACGAACTAGTAGTGCCTAACAGAGGTCATATTATGACATACCTATAGTTTCATATTAAATCGACTCTGCTTGGATGTTGGCATCTGCAGAGAAAACTTTACTCCCTTTAAAGATGGATTGAAAAATAATAGCCTACGTCCTTCCCTAGGGTTCAAGCTTCTTTCATACAACATTTCATCAAAATCGGTTCAGTTTCAATCAGTTCATCTTCTTCAAGGTCCAATCTATCTCTTTACCAAAAATCATCAAAATTGGTTTTACGTCTTAGGCGTGAAAACGTAACAGACAGTTACTTTAAGGTTAATGAACTTTATTTCTCTAAAAACCATTACAGTCATTTGTATGAAAAAAATTATATATTTTTTCAGCAGTTATTAATCAATTATGTCCGGCGAGTAAGTGGTAAAAACGATCTATACTTTTTTTTGCTCGGAGTCATCTGGTAAGATGGGTCTTTTTAATTTCTAATGTTAAGGCGAAGGGGAAAGCAAGTGTAGCAAGTAGCGTCAACTCGCGCGACATCTATTCCGTGCTATGCTTCTCGCAGACTAAACATCCAGCAGCGGTCGAGCGGACATTTAACGTCACCTTTTCGTGGCGCACAAAAATGCCTGATTATCAAAGTATCCGCTCATGGAAAATTAGGCGCAAAAAGTAGAATCTATTCTATAATAGATTAATTGAAAAAAAAAAACACAAACAAAAGCCACGCACGCTGTAAATAACTATGCTAAGTTTGAAACTACACAAAAACCTCGTTTGAATTATAAATTTATAAGATCGCGGTATTCGCGGTACTTTGAAATATTGTTTAGTGTTTATAAGAACTAATAAATAGTATTTTGATACTAAGAGCAAAACTTCAACGTACAAGTTACATAATATATTAACTTCCACATTTCATATCCAGTATTTTCGCCAGAAAACTTTTGCAAAAACACCTCTTTTACGTGTATTCCCCTCCCTGTCGCCTTAAGTAAATTTTCACATCGAATAATATTAAAAGTATATATGTGTTGTGTTTACTCCAAGGAGCATGCAGGCGCATACCTGCAGTATGATGTTGTGCAGCGGCTCACCTGCAGTATGACGTTGTTCAGCGGCTCACCCTCACCTGCAGTATGACGTTGTGCAGCGGCTCACCCTCACCTGCAGTATGACGTCGTGCAGCGGCTCACCCTCACCTGCAGTATGACGTAGTGCAGCGGCTCACCCTCACCTGCAGTATGACGTTGTGCAGCGGCTCACCCTCACCTGCAGTATGACGTCGTGCAGCGGCTCACCCTCACCTGCAGTATGACGTAGTGCAGCGGCTCACCCTCACCTGCAGTATGACGTTGTGCAGCGGCTCACCCTCACCTGCAGTATGACGTTGTGCAGCGGCTTACCCTCACCTGCAGTATGACGTAGTGCAGCGGCTCACCCTCACCTGCAGTATGACGTTGTGCAGCGGCTCACCCTCACCTGCAGTATGACGTAGTGCAGCGGCTCACCCTCACCTGCAGTATGACGTAGTGCAGCGGCTCACCCTCACCTGCAGTATGACGTTGTGCAGCGGCTCACCCTCACCTGCAGTATGACGTTGTGCAGCGGCTCACCCTCACCTGCAGTATGACGTAGTGCAGCGGCTCACCCTCACCTGCAGTATGACGTTGTGCAGCGGCTCACCCTCACCTGCAGTATGACGTAGTGCAGCGGCTCACCCTCACCTGCAGTATGACGTTGTGCAGCGGCTCACCCTCACCTGCAGTATGACGTAGTGCAGCGGCTCACCCTCACCTGCAGTATGACGTAGTGCAGCGGCTCACCCTCACCTGCAGTATGATGTTGTGCAGCGGCTTGGCGGCGGTGAGCAGCAGCGGGCGCGCGGGCGACAGCACCCGCACGCCGCGCGGCCGCGCGCCCGCCACCTGCAGCTGCGGCACGGCCCGCGCGCCCATCATGCCCTCCAGCGATATCATCTGCCCCTGCCCAACGGTTCAATCGGTCAACAGGGAATATGCATGAAAATGGTTATTTGTTATGCAAGGCTGCAGAGTTAATATTATAAAATTAAAGTACATTTCCCGGTGCAACCTAATTTGCTCTTTGTTGTTGCAAAGTGAGAGCAGCTATTTATTTTTGCAAATGTATATTAGACCCGTTTCTGGATTTATTCTATTGTATATATTCTGTGCGAGTATAAACAGATAAAATTCGTTCTAAACTCGACTTTGATCCTATGACAAAAACTTAATTGCTTAACTGGCTACAGTACAAAACGTGCATCTCTTGGCTAGGTATTAAAACTAGATAATTGTCTAAAAAGTTACTATACTTACTTGCGCGTTCGTTAATAGTTTAGCGACAATCGGTTGCGCCGGTTTGTCTCCCGCCGAATTACTTCGCACTACTTGTGTAATTTTCGGCGCCTGCTGATTCGCTAGTTGAACAGTCTGACCACTCGCCAGCTGCAACGTTTGCCCGCTAGACAGCTGAACCGTTTGCCCACTGGACAACTGCAGAGTCTGTCCACTTGGCAGCTGGACTGTCTGTCCACCCGCTAGTTGAACCGTCTGCCCTGACAATTGTACAGTCTGTGATCCTAGTTGTACACTCTGCCCGCTCGGCATTTGGACGCTCTGCCCGCTCGGCAACTGAATGTTGGACCCCAGTTGCACAGTTTGGACGTTCCCGCTTGCCAACTGAACAGTTTGCCCACTCGGCAGCTGCACGCTCTGGGACGGTATCACGCCCTGACTAGCCACTTGCACACTCTGCCCGCTCGGCAGTTTGACCGTGTGTCCGGTTAATTGCACGCTCTGCCCCGCTAGTTGGACGGTTTGACCCGCTATTTGCACCGTTTGGCCTGATATTTGGACGGTCGAGACCGGTATGGGTACCGCTTGGCTTGTTTGTACAGTTTTAATTGTTGGGGAGGATTGTGCCGCGCGGGGGCTGGGATTTTTGACTGCAGTAGTCGATACGGCTCTAACGGCTTGCATGGTTTGTGTTGAGGCTAGTTGAACGGTTTGGCCGCTCGGTAATCGGACGCTATGGGTTGGCAGTTGTAAAGATGAGAGTTGAAGGGTGTGGCCCGATGTTAGTTGCACCGCCTGGCCGCCAGGTAAGTGAACAGTCTGGTTGGCCGCTAGCTGGACGGTTCTGCCGCCGGCTAGTTGCACTGTTCGTGTTGATACAGAGGTTGTTGCCACCGTGGGCGCGCTGCTCACTACCGACGTTCCAGCTGCCGCCTAAAATATGAAGGCATAACATTAGTGAAACTTACTTGTAGTTTGTTCTACGAGAAAAATGTTTGTTGCTTGATATTAATACCTGAGCTATCGTAGTAACAGACGCCGTACTTGCAACAGTAGTCCGTTTTTTTGCGGCAACTGCGGCAGGTATAGTCGTAGCACCTGTTAATAGGATATTGAAGTCATCAAGGATATTTTAAAAAAGAACTCATATATGAGATTGAATACGTTAAAATCCTAGATAACTAAGTCGTACCTTGTTGCAAGAGCGCTCGCGGTGAGATCAGAGATTTCCCAGCAGACGGCGTTGCTGGACTCAATACTCTGACAACGCCGCGGCGAGAAGTAGGCACCGCCTGTAATCATTTATGTAGGTCTAATAGAAGATTTGTTGGTGATTTGGGGGCAATAAAGTAGCTAGTAATGGATTGTGTAATATGAAGTAACTCACGGCGATGTATCGCCTCTTTTTTGTCCCTTGGCTTGACACACTACCTTCCGTCTAGATTATGCTAAGTCAAGAGTTCATTGACCATATGCACGAAATTAAAAATATCAATATAGACACCTCCCAGGTTTTTTCCAGTGGACTGATTGCGAAGACTTTGTTTCGGTTCCTAAATAAGACGGGCGATTTTCAAGTGTTTTATTATCTTACAATGCATGTTAAATATAATACCATGTATTTCCAAGAAACCCAATTTCTGGCTGCTGATATACATCTTTTACTATGGCAGCAACATTACTTTTCGTTTCGTTAACAAAAATGACATAATGGATGGCGCATCTGATTTTTTTTCACGATTTCTATGTTGGTTCCAAAGCGAAAGTTGACTTATATAAATAAACAAGGATAAGACGTAGGGCCTAATTTCTTCTTACGCTAACGTCGATCGCGTAAGTCGGTCGCGCTTACGAACGACATTGTGCGCTATGAAGCATCATACGGCGCCGCTGGCGTGGACATCAGCGTAAGAGGAATTCAGGTTTAAGCAATCAATTTACTTACACCAGTGTGTTAAAATGATAAATAAATACTTCCAACACCAATTATTATCAAGCCCCATACTAAGCAAAGCTTGTACTAAGGCAACTTCATAACGTCTTCATGACCTTTCATCATTCATGACCTAGTTACAAACGCTCGTTCACACAAACATTTCCCTTTCGCCGGATTCGAATCAGCAACTTCCTGGTTCTGCAGACCGAAACGCGAACCACTAGACCAGATGGTTGTGAATATATTTTTATTTTTCTGTGCCACATCAAGATGTTTTGTGAGACTGATTAAATAAGGACAGCAAATGTAATGTTAATGACTCAAATTAATAAAAAAATATTCCAACAATCTCACCAATTATCTAGCCTCAAACTAAGCAGAGCTTGTACTATGGAATTTGATAATGGATAAACATACTTAAATAACATTTATAATGATTTTGTTGAAAAATGAACAATATGTACGGACAACAGCTCGTCAACCTACCACAAAACGTCAAATTTTCTCAATATATTGATATCTAAATCTAGGACTTGAAAGTCGGTTCAACGACCTTTTTTGGGTAGGTTGACATGCCGTTGACTGTACACAATGACCGACGAACCTGTGTAGTAGGCGTGGAGACAACAGCAGTGACTGTGGTCTGCACAGCGGGGGGCCTGATCAGCAAGGAACGCGTGCCCTGCACCAACTGGAAATGATGCGTTACTTATGTTCCACTCGTTGCAAGCCTGGCCTACTTAGCACATTTACGTTATATTCCATACCCGGTCGATTAATATTGCTAAATATGATTATCATATATTATATCAATTGTGATGAAGCTTTATTTATATTTCGCTTTACGTTAAGCTTTGCATTATATAAGCTTTGCAATTTGGTGGTGCAGTGTGTCTAAGAGCAATGAATTAAGCAAAAAAATATATATCGGAACACAATCCATAGTAATTTGACAAAGATTATAAGGGCTTTCGCTGGCTTTATAATGCGCCACTTCTCGAAATAAAATTTATTAAAAATAAATATTATAGTTTAAAAAATTAAACACGAATATGAAGGTATATGAATGAGACTTGTCATAACAAATCAAACTAACTTAAGAGTTCTACTCATAGCCACTGAATAGTTCCACTATATATCTCCTGGCTCCAATATCCAAACTTCATTGCCTAGATTTAGCTCCAAACTATCCTAGATCTTTGCCTGGATGAAGCTATCAACACAGGACCGTTTGGTACCGAGGCAATAATTTTTTTCGTATTTCCCAAAGTGGCGTTTAACTTTAAAAGCTATTGAAGTGAAATATGGTTAGAATACTTACAAAGTAACAAATCGATAAGACAGTTAGAAGTAGGTTAAAAACTACTTCTAAGATTTGATAACATAGTTAGCTGTTAGTCTAAAATAATATCTTTGTTGTTAGTTACAAGCGAAATAATATCTTTGTTGTTAGTTAGCTAAAATGAAAGCGTGTGTGGGTTCGATCTCAAATTACCTTGTTTTGTGTTTGTAGCGTTGCAACTGCGGGGGTTGGCTGTGTTGGGGGCGTGACCGCGTGAGTGGGCGTAGCCGGTGCGGACACCTGCAATCCAATATCATCGTTTAAGTTAAGGGCTTCGTCCTGCCAGTATTCAGGACAACATATGGGTTTGTTGTTAGCAATACCTTTAGCAAGTTTGTACTTAACACTGTTATCTACATTATAAAAGGGTGAATTACTAAGTATGTATGTATGTCTGGAACTAGAGATCAGGTTCTAAAAAATATCATAATATAACATACATGTTGATATGTTGATTTCAATCCTCTCTACATTTACGGAATATACAGGGTGTATCAGGCGACTAGACTCGCTACTGTGTGTACGTGCGCGTTTACAGTTTTACGGTCGCAATACAAAACTTTTCGTGGGTGCATCGTGCGTGGGTGATTTCACAAAGTGAGAAACTACCTTAACGAACGGTTGATCGATAGATAGGCCGTGGTGGTCCATAGAATGTGAGGTCAATGACCGTAGATGAATTAAAACTATTGAAAGTGCGTTCGATGAAGTGATATACAATCAGTTGATTCTTTCGAGTTTAAAAAACAATTAACGACGACGTGTGCAATTGTGTTTAGCGCAAAACGGACGCCACTTCGAACATTTGTTGCAATTTACATAAGTTTTATATGGTGCCAAACGTAAACAACGTAATCATTGTAATTAAGTTGATTCATTTAGTTTTCCGATGGAGACGGTGAGGTCATTGACCGTGATAAATTACGTAGACGTTTTGAAAGTAAAGAAGTAAAAAACAGTGAACTGATTTTACAACTTGTGACATTGTGTTTAGTGCAAAATGGATGTCCATTTCAAACACTTATTGCTTGCAAAACGTAAGTTTGTATACCTAACTACATGGTGCTAAACTAAGTGATAGTCAATTCAATCATTTTCAATAAGTCGATTCAGTTTTTTAACTACCTAGCAAAGCACCTAAATCGAATAACCTAGTGTTTTTTTTTGTAAATTCCCTTTTTTTTCAAACTTATTTTAATTTTAAGAAATCTGCAACACCTTCCCCTTTCCTTAATGGTTGTCCTCTACCTAAAGGTTGTCTGGAAGAGATCGCTATTAGCGATAAGACCGCCTAAATTGTACATCTTTCTGTAAAAATAATGTGTATTTTACTTGTATGGTGTGCAATAAAGAGTATCTATCTATCTTTCTATCTATCTTATTTCTAGTATTATTAAATTCTAATTGTCAGATTTTGAGATAAACATAAATTTCGAGTTTTAGATGCTTTGCCGGTTCTAAGTCCGGAAAAAGTACGAAGGATAACTGAGTCAATTTATAAACGATCACGGTCGCGCGGCGCGGCCCACGGTGTGTGTTCCGTGATTTTCGGTCGTTTCGCAGAATGGTTCCCGGTGTGATAATTTCATACACGTCAAAATTTATTCAGTAAAATATTTTTTTCTATGATATAGACTTCTCATTTGACCTTTACCTTAATTTACCTACAGGCTGCCCGATACACCCTGTATTAAGTATCTTAGACTGATCACAAAACAGTAAAAAAAAACTTAATATTTTTTTGCTTTCTCATACTAAAATCTCCGGCCCGACTCCGGTCCGGTCAAAAACGAAAATTCTGGCACAAATCCGGTCACCCTTCAGTTTTATTGTATATTTTTACACACTTCAGACAGTATTACTACTGAGTGACCTATTGACAAACTAAACACCAAGGTCGCGAAAACCAGAAAGGGCTAGTAGAATAAATAATAGTTACAGTAGTCGCCAGAGGGGTCTCCAGTCGCTGCGCCGGCCTCTGCTTGATGAGCGGCGACTTGTGCGGCGGCGCCACCACGGACGGCAGCGACTTGGATATCTGCTGAGGCTGCTTCGCCTGCCCCACCACCGCTCGCTTCGCCTGGACTAGACCAGACTTAGGCGACTGGGCAGGCGGTTTAGTCACGCTCACTTGTTTCGCTTGTATCACATTCGTCACGTTCGCTTGTTTCGGCGTAGTCAGCTTCGGCGGCTGAGTCTGAGGCGGCTTTTGAGCTACACTCGATTGCTTCGCCTGAGTCACGTTGGTTTGCTTTATCGTCTGCAGCGGCGGAGCCGGTTTCTGCGCTTGGCTCGCTTGTTTGGCTGCCAACTGGGCCTGCTTGACCGACTGACTCAGCAAGTTGGCTTGTTTCACGGCTTGGCTCATCAACGTGGCTTGCTTCGCGGCTTGACTGAGTAGGTTCGCCTGTTTGACGGATTGAGTCATCAAGTTGCCCTGTTTGCTCGTCGTCGGTTTGGCTTGGGCGTTCGCTTTGGCTTTAGCTGGGGCGGCGACCAGTTTTCCTTTGGGCTTGGGTGTGGCGGGGGGCGGCTTGGGTTGCGCGAGCTGCTGTTGCGTGGCGTGCGTGACTTGCGTGGCCTGCGTGGCCTGCGTGGCCTGCGTGGCCTGCATGAGCAGCTGCGCGGCGGAGGACAGGTGCGGCACGGTGGAGGTGTCGTCAACGTCCACGTCGCTGTCGGAAGCATTTTCGTCCTCTTCTTCAACGCTGACGACTTTTAATTCCATCTGCAGCAAATTATTGAAACGTCAATCGAGATGGTAAAACAGCATTTCTGTCAAATACGGCTCTAGGTGAGGAAAAAAATTGATTGTTTTTTTACCTATATTTATTTCTGCTTGAAGTCATAACCATTCATACTTTAGTAACATAAAATTTCGATAAAAATTCAACACGACGGTTATATCTATCATATTTTTTAAAAAATGACAGTCGGTGTCGATAAATCACTATATCATATAATATTTTGGCGGTTATGCTAGGGGGGCTGTACTACTCACAGCGGGTTGCGGGTGCGGGTGCGGTGCGGGTCGCTGCGGCGGGCGCGGGGCCGGCTGCGCACTGGCCGCCGCCGCCGCCGCCGCCGCCGCCGCCGCCGCCGCCGCCGCCGCCGCCGCCGCCGCCGCTTTACCGCCACGCCCCCGCCCGGTCGTCTTTATCCAGTCTTCTTCAGTTCTGTGTACAATATTATCATTGGGACGTAAGTAAAACACCGAGGCTGGAGACTCTGATTTATTAATACACTAAAAACTACCCGCATACATTAACATGACAACCCTACAATCATCATCATCATCATCATCATTTCAGCCACAGCCCACAGGACGTCCACTGCTGAACATAGGAATCCCCCAATGAATTTCATTGGGGGGATTGCCAATACTCGTCAAGCTTGGCAGGCGGGTTGGCGAGCGCAGTTTTCTATAAGATTTGGCACGCAGACGCTGCTGCCCGTCTCGTGCTACGATATTATGTACAACACTAATGCGTTTCCTCTCACTATAGGCCTCATGAGCAGTAAACACACGCCAAGAATGTGGACGGATACGACGTAAGCTGCAAGTTTCTCTGATGTGATAAGAGGTCGTATGAATGGCCAATATTTTTTTGTATATTTATCAAAAATTAGCAGTTTATATTTTACTTTACATACCGAATTGCTGAACACATGGGATCAAAGTATGTTACTCACCTATTTCTATGTAAATATGTCCATACTGCAGTTCTTTGGTCATACTTCACGATGGGATCACGTTTTGCAGATTGCAACCTATCCAAAGCCGAAGACAAAGCACCGAGCAACGCCTGATCGTTGCATACACCGATCCACTGCGACATTCTGAAAAATGGTTTCACTATGAACTCAAGCTCAAATGTGAACTCTGTTACGCTTCTTATAAGGTCCAATTCAATTTGCTTACACAGTTGTACAGCCCTTGCAGATAAAGCACGGGAGCTGCAAATGGTGTATCTTCTCTAATTCACTATGAAGAGAGAGTGAGACGCCATTTGAAGTTAAACATTCTTCAACTGAATAAATTTATGTACTTCCTTAAAGCTATCTTGTTTTACAAGTATGCACTTTTACAGCATGACTGCATACTCAGCCGTTAGCAATGTAACTTATTACTAAGATTATAGATCACTTTGCCTTACATGTATAGTCGACTGAGAAATTGAATATCACTTGCTTACAGAAAACTACGATGTCTATATCCGCTTGCTTTTATTAACTTCGTAACTTGTTTCTTAACATCAGCAGTGTCATTAGTGATTATAACTTGGAAGTGATAACTGAGCGTCCTGCGACTTCAGGTTCAATAAAATGTTTTGAATAATTTTCAAAGATAAAATCCCTATTTTGTGAATCTTTCTTCTAAGTAATGATTTGAGTTGTCAATAATTGACAGATCATAAGTCAAAAGCTTACAAATGACCATAAATTATGTGTCACTATCTCTCGGTCTATAATCAACTGTTACCGTCAGCTGTAATGGAGCTATTTGATACCTAGTGCTAGTACATACTTGAGCAGAGTGAGCACGTCGTGCCTGGTGCCCTCCCCGTTGGGCAGGCGCGCGACGGCGTCCCGCACGAGGGCCGCGAAGCCGGCGTGGCGCGGCCGCTCCGCCAGCAGCAGCGCGCCCTGCGACCCGCACGCCGCCGCCGCGCGCGCGCACGGGCCCACCACCGACCGGTACCTGGGGGCACCACCTTATGATGACACCGATAGACTAATCTATTGTTTTAACTTTTATGGGTATGACAAATGAAAACCAGTCTCCTTTCCGTGTATCGTTTCTGGTCGACTCTTCGCTTCTTGTTCCGGACTGAGATACATCGATTTTAGCTTACTGAATCTCGAGTGGTGTAGGTGAATATAAACTCGGACCAAGTTTGTAAACATTATATCGAATATGGCCAATTTCAGAATGGTTTCCATTCAAGGGGACGGGGTCCGGCTTGACGGAAGTGGACGGAGGATCTTCCAATAGCAGTGGGCGTTTGACGTCAAGGAAAGCGGAGTGCCAAAGTCGAGCAATTTCAAACGGAGTCCGTCCTCCGTTTAGCAAGCGCTTTATAGTCACTTCGACAAAAATTCCGCCATTTTTAAATCTGTGACTGTACTGTTTTAGTATGGGCGACGAGAGTTGACAGGCGTTGTCATTTCATACTAAAGTAAGTAAAACTAACTAGTTTCAGAGAAAGATGTTTTGTATTGCTCCTCTGTAGGATATGTGCTCGATAGGCACACTACCATGAGCATTCATTCATCATCATTAACATCGTGTCAGCCTATTGCAGTGCACTGCTGAACGTAAGCCTCCCTCAAAGATCTCGCAGCTAGCGGGAGATCGGATGGTACCTAATGAGTGTCTGTTCACACTCTCGCGGTGCATTCAGTTGTCTCTGAACTAGCAACTATGGAGAACGTTGTAGTAACATGTATAGATACATCTAATCACTACACAGTATCTATAATATAAAAATGAATCGCTGAATGTGTTGCTAAGCGCAAATCTCGAGAGCAGCTGAATTGATTTCGCTAATTCTTTTTTTATAATATTCCTTGAAGTACGAGGATGGTTCTTACGGAGAGAAAAATTTTAAAAATTGCCAGAAAAAGCTTTTCTATATTCCCATACAAAAGATTCGTAATAATACTTTAAAGTCAATTTGAACTTTAATACCATACCATAAAGTTTAAGTGTCAGTGGAGGGGTTCCGGGAAGGCAAAACAATTGAGTGACGTTAGTATCGTAAAACAAGGCGGTACGAAGTTTGCCGAGACAGCTAGTTTTTTAATAAAATTGTCTTAATGATTTTACAATAAACAAATCTAAAATTTTATTTTATTGGCAACACTAACTGGTCGATCGGGAAAAGGATATGACGTATTTACGTTATGGTGGAAAAACAGCGCGGTAGAAACGGAAGAGATCGCTACTCAGTCAGTTGCCCGTCAGGGTCGAAGTAAGCAGATGCTAAGTAGTTACTATGTCAGTCGAGGTAGTAATTAGCGTGCGGACATAATTTATACAATGTGTTAATTTTACACCATGTTATTTTGGAGAACTTGTAGATTAAATCATGCAGTTTGATAAAACATGCTAAAAAAGTTACCTCAATGTGCTAGTTTTGAAGTTACAGACCAAAAATTTTAAAAGGGCATTTTTTTAACAAAAAAAATATCTTATTATTTTTAACAAATTTTCTACTGTGAATCGTAGGTCTTTTTAATTTTTTATTACTAGCTAATCTTTCTAGCTTTTAAATAAAACTACTTTGAAAAAATTACACCGTTTACTTAAATAGAAAATAATTTAAAACCGAAAGATGGGAATTTTACCAAAAACAAAAATTAATATGCCTTTGTTTTTTAAATAGTTTACATAAAATAAAAAAAACGATTTTTTAACGATATTTTCTTATCTAGTATCCGCACATTTCGTTTGATCAAGTGTAAGTTATACAATGTGTTAATTTTATTTACATTATTTTATTTATTTATTTTTCGGCTCTTGAGCCGAAAAATTTGTAAAGTTATAAGTTTAGTCGAATAAATCTAAGTATTGAAGTCGACAGAAATGGTATTATTTCTTCCCAACAGCGTCAACAATTCTTTTTTATTATATAAAAAAATAAAATTGCTAAAAAAGATGACAGATAATATATATTAATCAAAGCGAACCCATCACTCGCGAGGTCCTTTTAACTCGTGCCCAAAAACCACCCCAGAGGCGAGCGCACCAAATAGCGAGACGAGACATGGGGCGAAAGTGTAAGTGAGCTTTAAGGCTGTGAATATTTCAGAAAGTAGCGCTCGAGAAATTAAACATTCTTATTAGACATTATAGGTTTAAAACAAATAAATAAGATTATTTTTATTTATAATTTGTCATTTATTTTTTCTTTAATATTGCACTCTATTTAGGTATATTCGAAGGTTAAAGGTGAGTATAGACTAGAGTATTTTTACGAGCATTTCATTGTAGTGTAACGTTTGTACAATTAAATGGTAAAATACAGGCAAAAAATTTAGTTAGTTTAAAAAATCATTTCAATGTAACGTTCCTGCGAATGCTCGTCGCTGCGTTAGTCGCAGTCCTGACGTTGTCCACTCACCGTCAGGACATGTTACAACATGCCATTCTATCTTGCGTTTACTCTCCGTTGAAATACAATCCATCACTCGCTTCGCGTGCACCTCACTCCGTATCGCCGAAAAAATGTTACACGAATACACTCATTGTTTATTAAAATAAGGTTGTAACAAAACGTTAAACGTGGTTTTTGTAGTTCGGTTCGTGAAAGGGTGATAGGTACATTAGAGCGGCTTGTGCTCTATTACAATTACAAATGCTTTAGTCTGTACTTACTTTAACACTTTTCCGGTGGCGATTCGGTCGGGTCAAGTATGGTCTCAGGCCTGTCCAATGCCACTAGTAACTAGTGACTTAACATGCCCTACCTAACTAAAACAAATCAATTGTATGCTAAGCGCCCGGCACAGTTGTTTAGTTTTTACCTGTTAAGTAATTTTACTGCATAATTTTAAAGTTTGTCTACTTTTTTGTTAAATAAAGTGTATATTTTTCATACCCATATCTTTTAAACTTGTTTTTGTCACAAATTGTTTATGTACGTAAAATGATATAATAATAGTGTATCTTATTCAATAAATAATAAATAAATAAATACCCATGTTGGAGATATGTAAAAGGCTTGGCAGCCGCGGCAAATCTTTTTCGTTCTTGAGCTCTGAACTCTGCTATTTCTGTCACTGTTGGCGCCCGCATCACCCACGATGTAGGATACCTGTAAAAAATCAATAGACAATAGACAAAACTTTTGCTATTTCCGTTGTACGATCTGTCGGTTGTACAAAGAAAAGTTCGTACTGATCTCGTCGCTGGCCAGTCCACAAGCATCACCATCAAAAGACCAAAAAACCCGGCAGCCGAATTTTTTGCTAAAGGAAGGTTCAATGGTTTCCTATTGTAGGGGGTAAAATAAAATAACTTACCGAGGTGGTGGTGGTTCACTCGTCGGAGGACCAGGCGAAACTGCCCGAAGCCACCGCTCACAAAGGCGGCCCAGTATGGCGTCGCAGTCCCGACCCGCACCGATCCATTGGTACATCTAAATTATAATTTCAACCCAATATTATAAGAAAGCATTAATAATATCAGGAGTTACAATTCGTAATAAACAACAAAACTCAGTTTTCGTTCAAAAAACAACTGTACCAAATAAGGGAGCATTACGCGTATCTGGGTGGTAAAGTATTTTCACTCAATATTTAATAATACATACTGTTATAAATACATACCAATAGGAAGTATCTCGAATAATTAGTATAAAACAAAGTCGCTATGCGCTTCGTCTGTTTGTGCGCTTAGCTTTTCTAACATACGCAACAGATTTCGATAAGGTTTTTACTTTTGGAAGGTTCATATACTTAAATAATTTATACATTTATATAATCATAGGAAGTAGGGAAAAGTCGATGATTTGTCGGTAAAAAAATATCGGAGATAAGATGAAAATCAAGACCTAATTTCTTGGATTAAGTAAACTAATGGCTTGTGGCGCCATCAATTGTTTCAATTAATAGTTGTTTGACATCATATTTGGCGGGAATGCAGAGATAGTCTCTGGACAAAGCACTCTAATCTCTGGTCTGTGCCTTGGGAACAGATTGTAGACAAATGGAGTATAGCAGCAAGCTTTGCTTTGTTTTGTTTTGGAGTACTGTTTTTTATTAAGGATTCAGTTAAAGGCATGAAGCCAGACTTGTAGTAGAAAGGAATTTGTTTTTTATACTATGTGTGGTTTCTGAATAAATTATTTTATTCTTATTCATATTCTATTTCAGTCAAGAAAGACTTTTGATGTGGAAATCAAAAACGTCGAGAATCGAGACATTTTTTACGGGAAACCGTAGGAATGCAATGTAGGAATGCCTATTTTAATAATCTGATGAGATGAGCTTGTTTTAACATCCTTTCCGCGACAAGAATATTTTTAGACAGTTACATTGCTAAATCGAGGGGCGGGTCGCTAGTTTAATAATATTCGCTAGTGTTGCATAATTTTGTACATAATTAATAAGAATTGGCTTCCATCAAATTGGAAATCGAGAAAAAAAGAGGACACTCACTTGTGTCTCCGGCAAGAACTGTAAGTATGGCACAAAGTCATCCGGGTGCGGTCCTCTCTCCCCAGAAAGAAAATCCAAAGCAGAATCTAACTCAGAACACCAATCTTCAGATACTGCAAAGAAACACATTGTGCAATAAAATATGAGACAAAGCATCACCTTTAACAGACAGATGTAAATTGCTTTATTAGAGAAAAAATAAAATCATATAGAAGCTTTATTACTGCACGGCCTGTACTTCTCTGTTTGGCCAATGCACAATGGTTTCCTAGTAGCACAGTTTAATGGTCAAAATGTCAACAAATTACTCACAACTGTACCAAGTATTGAGCGGCGCTATGGGCGACTTCATGACGGCCGCGCACCGCGCGTGCAGCTGCTGCTTGCTGGCGCGGTGCGCCGCCCGCGCGGGGAACAGCGCCCGCACCAGCGACAGGAAGTTCGCATGAGTCGTCTCCATCAGAGACTCGTCTGGGTCCATCAAATGTTCTTCTGAGGGCTCGCCGGAAGTGTCAACTGGAATCACGTCGCCGGAATCGTCTGCTAGTTCTACAGGTAACGCCATCATATCTGCAGATAAAAGGTTTTTCTTTATAACAATAAAGAATAGCCCCCTGTTTGATTGTTGGACGATGCTTAGACTACTTATTTGACAGTAAAGGTTGAATTAAAAAAAAAGTGATGCACAGTGCTGCATAGTGTCAGCTTAGCTACCTCACTTATTTCTGGCGGAAATGCATCATATGTAGTTGCTACTCATATCTGTAGATTTAAATAAGTACCTAAAATAATATAAATAATGTTAACATATACTTACCAATACCATCTAAATCTTCTAATTTAATAGGAACTGGTTGGATTAGTCTAGCTGCATTTTGGATTGCAATAGTAGGATCTGGTGGTTCCTGTTTTATCATATGTTCCAATTTAGCTTCACTATAATTGACACTAGAAAAGTAAGTGTACCAGTAGTTGTAATAATTGCTTTAATTGTATACATATTATGAACTTTTTTATTTTTATACTTACTGTGAAATATTAGAATATTTTGAATCAACTACTTCTTGTTTGATATCTTGATGGTCCAGCAACTTTTTGCCATGCTTCGGACTAGTCACAGGATCCACAAATGATGAACTTTCAGAATCAGACTCTTCCGGTTCACACTTAATTTTTATATTAGGCAATAGTGGCTTATTCTCAACACTTTCCTGTGCTTCCTCTTTACACTTCTTCGCAGCAGTTTTTGATTCCTGTGTTTTACCTTTCCCTGAATCTTTCTTGGGCCCTCTCTTTAGCTTCTGCATTGGTAAATCATTTTTTGGTCCACCAAACATTAGCTTTTTGGCTCCATTTACGAGAGCTACCCTTTGTTTTATTTCATCTAAAGTAATACCAGCTGTATTTAGCTCTGGGTGAGTCTAAAATAAAGTAGATGCATCATGTTCTAAAATTGGCAGAGTAAATTGGAAGCCTAACCTTCAATTAACATATGATTAACCAACACACCTACCAGGCTTTTCGAGTTAAAAGTTATTTATTAAATTGTAACAGGCTTCTAGAAAGTAGGAGCAAATATTTATTTTCATTAAACAATAAGTTGAAAGTAGAACACATACTTCTCTATACTGTCTGCGGGATCTGTGAGTTGCCAGTATATTCTTTAGACATTCCATGGATGTTGGATGAGAGGTTTCGGAGCCTCCTAGAGTTCCTGACACATTACCATCAATATTCTGAAATGCATAAAATATATATTTAGTAACTGTACACACTGTAACTGTATTGAATGTGTATACAATAAGTACATGTCTTACTTGACCAATATTTACTTGTTTCCTTTTCCTCATAGATACCTCAGGTGGACCTTCAGGATAATTTTCATCATCTGATTCCTCCCCACCCACTTCACTTTGAATTGCAGCTAACTCCTCGAAATATCTTTGTTTAGCTCGTAAATGCAGTGGCTTATAGTTGTTTTTAGCAGAAGGCTTCGGAGGCATGAGGGGAAGACGAGGTACTGGACCAGGAGGTGCAGCTTTAGCAGCAGCCAAAACTCTTTCACGAGATATCAAAACTTCAGGCAATAGTCTAGCATAGTATGATTTTATCTGGAATACATAATATCATTAATAAACCATTAACTTTGATGATGATAAATAAAATGCAAACTTGTTAATGGATTTCAATATTATACCTTGTGCCTCTGCTGCTTAGCTCGCGCTTTCATTAAAAACTTTTTCATTTTGGCTATATCTGGTCTGTAATTACCTTGCCTCAGATTGTTATAAAAACTACTCAAAGGTGAATTAAAATTAAATGGTTCATGATTAAATAACATCTTTATTGTCTTTTCAGTTTCTTCATCTTCATTGTCAGAAAACTTTGGCAGGTACTTTTTCAGTTCATCTTTGTGGTGACCATCCAATGCATCCCAAGTTTTCATAGAAAATAACTCTTTAAAAACCGAGTAGTCTTCGCAGAGTTCCTGAGGAAGTTCGAGAGTTTGGCCCAAGATACGAACCGGTTCCATAACTTCCTCATCGCCATCTGAACTGCTACTAGAAGTCTCTGATGAGCTACTGCTCTCTCCACTGAAACTCTGTTCACTCTCCATCTTATCGTCCATGGGAACCACAAAGGAAAATCTTCAGAGACTTTTACGAAATGATGCCTACACTTTTCACACACTCGCACGTAGATTTTCCGACTGCTACAATGCGAAAGAGCATTGATATGACCCAGTTGTTTACGAAAAACCGACGGAAGAGTATTGCAAAGTCGAATAAAGGGCCATGGCGACTTTTACTCAGCCGTCAAGTCTTGTCTAAAATAAAATAGAACGCACACGCCAAAACACGCCGTTTCATACATACTATGCGCCAGAACGGCACATTAGGATGAGAAAATAGCTTGACAATCCCGAACAGCGACATTTTGGTCGCACGGAAACCAAGATTTTAAAAGAAAAAGCGGGTTGTCGATGGTTACTTTTTTCTTGGCAATGGTCTGAACAGTGTTGCCGCAACTGAGTTCCCAAAAGGTACATAGCCAGCGCTAAAAAGGTACATTTTGGGGTAAAAAGGTACTTATTAAGCAGGGCTCTACCCTTCGAGTTTGGTCCCGGGGGGAGGGGGGGGGGTGGATTTCGCATAATCCGGGTGCTGTCAGGATAGACTCCAAATCGATTACATTAATCATTGTAAATTTTTTAAAAGATTTTAAAAACCTTGCTGCAATTTTTTTTTATCAAATTTTACAACGATTCATGGGATGTAAGTAATCAAAGGGAATCCGTTCGCATTTTCTGCCCTATGAATTATTATTTATGAAAATTTAAATAAAACACTACTACCTATTATTTTTCTATGTAACCCATCATAATTCGACTCAATCGGCAAATAGCAATCTGCGCGAGCATAGCGAGCGCTACATATTTTTGCGATTTTGAAATTTTAAAGAAAACTTAGTGGTGAAAAGTACTTTTTTAATGTACATCGTCATCACCCATAATATCGTTTTACACAGATATTGAGTAGGTTCAAAAGGTACATACGTAAATGGACAAAATTACACATTACACATGAGAGGATAAAAAGATACGTCAAATGTGTAAAATGTATGCTAACGGCAACGCTGGGTCTGAAGCACGCGCATCTATAGACGAGGACTAGGTGAGTGAACTGACCTATATTAACCACTGGATTGGCTTTGGCTTTGGCTTGACAGCTAATTTTGTGTGCTTAATTCAAAGTAACGCAAACGCCGCAAGCGAGAATACCGACAACTAATTTTGACATAAACTACCTGAAGACTACATACTGTCCATAATGTCACCCGACTCACAATCACTGTTTGTTTAACTGGGTAATTGGGAAAATGATTTTAAATCCTAATCCTAAGCAATAAGATTCAGCTTACATCTAAAGGAATTAAATCCTTTAAAATCCTAAAATAAATAAATAAAAATAAATAATGCACTATTATTTAATTTTTAATTAATTTGCACAAGGGTAAGATAAAAATCACACACACACACACACACACACACTCTCTATCTCTCACACATACACACAAACATATTAAATAGTATAGGGTGAGGTAAGGAAAAGTATTTTTAGTAATAGGTATTTTTTATCTTCTTTTTTATATGACATAATGGGTAGCAGACAGCAGTGGTGGAGGAGACATAAATACCTACACTTCTTGGATAAACATAAAGCTTACTTGACAATCTTGACATAGGACATTAGGAAGAAACTAGTACCTATAGTACAGGCTCGGCCTAGTTTAGGTACTAGTATATTGTGTACCAATTTAATTTCTAAGTCTTAGTGGTTAATTCATCGCTTGCCGCCTGAACTGACACGTGCTATTGTGATCCGTTCGACACTGCACTTAGCGCTCGTTTTCCTACGACGCGCTGACCGTTGCACTGTCGGACGGTCGCGCGAGTGGTATGTTAGGCCGTATACAGAAAGTAAGCAACGGACGCACTTCTCATATTGTCGCTCTCCCGGCTTCAAAATTCCACCTTGTTATTTGCGATTTTACCGCACTTAAAATGGGTATACAGACATGCTTTTGCATGACGATAATACCAGTGCTTCAGTGATCTAAAATGGGTAGATAAACGTATTTAGGATATTGTAGTATTCTTTTAGAGCTATTTTAGCGACGAGTTAGTTACTGGACACTGGATAATATCCAGTGTCCAGTAAATATAGGTAACAAGGGCATGTAGAGAGCAGCGTCAGCGCATCTCTTTTCCGCGCGCGCCGTACGCGCGTAAACGTTCGTTGTTTTTTAAAATAAGATTTCATGGATTAAAATGACACAAATTATGAATAGTGTTTTGATAAACCATAATAATAATAAAGGCGTAAACTCTAATAAGTTGAATTTTCTTTTGTGGCTTTTACAGGGTGTTTTAAGAAAAAAACTAAAAATCTACAGATGCCATGGATGAATCGCGTGAAACTTATATACCTAACTTTAAATTTTTTTTAGAGCTATTAAGGTGACATTTAGGTAATTGTTAAATAACACTATTCCCGTGGACAAAAATGACACAAAAAGCGTATGTACATCGGCTACTATGTCATTATTATCATGAAAGTAAAATTTTCAACTCTAATTTTCTTTTCGTCGGGTTTAAAAAAAAAAAGACAAATACCTAAATTCTGCCGAAGCAAGTACCTAAAATGACACAAAATTATATCTTAAGTTAGGCAAAGTGTCTGGAAACTATATGCAAAAAATCAAAAACTTTAGAATTTTTGAAACCCAAAAACGTAGCGCTATATGGGTCTATCTGGTCGGTGTTGAAGGTAGCAAGCGAATAACCTCTTTGTTACGTACATATTTTGTTGAGAAAAAAAATATAATAGTAGCATTTTATGTTTCTTTAATATGTTAAAGTAGGTACAAGATGTAACTCATTTCTATTACCAATAAAGTTACATAAGTTATTTAAATGCGCGAGGCCACTTCAGGCTTACTACAATGAAATTTTAACGAAAATCAACCTTATTACAAAGCAATAGGAGAAAAAATGCAAACAAGATATTAAGATGGACGGCAATTTTAATTTTTCGTCGGCCTTATCAAAATTTAGTTTTGCCCTAACAGTGGACTAGGTACAGCGCTGAAATGGCGATTACCAAATTCGTGTGTGCGCGATGACAGCGCCCCTAGTGACCACAATTGTTGTGGACTTGACTCTCACAAACTATGGCAACTGGATGGTTTGAGAATGATTTTCGGATTGTTTTTCTTCGAAATTTGATGAAAATATCAAAAAAGTTTGCGCATATTATAATAACTGATTTTATTACTTGAACTAAAATACGAATTTTATAATACCTACGGGATTTTAATCAATACAACATGATATAACTTTCCAACCTCAAAATGTGCAAAAAGTGAAAAAAATTGTATTAGCACAGCGTGTGAGAGATTTTGAAGAGCTCAGGACTAACGGACAAAGCTACCTAATAAGATCTGTGATCATAAGACAAACGTCTGTAACACAAATTACCTACAAACTATTTTCTTTTCACAGCTGCAGCTATCTATTTATTTTTCACGTTTCACCTTAATTATTTTTTTGCTCCAATTTCCATCTTGATGTTAGAAACAATAAAACATAATGTACGAAATGTTTTCCCATTGTTTCTACACTTTAACAACGAACACGTATGACCCATATCGCGAATTTTAATGTTTTCACTTAAAAAAAACTTAATAACGTTAGTATGGAATTCTATGGAAATATAGCAATTTGACACATGACAGTCCAGAGTTTTTTCACATTTCTGCTACATTGCGTGCTGCGATCGATTCGACGGCCCCCACCATCCACTTTGCACATAGCGAATAGGCACGAATATTTAATTTAATTAGACAGCAACTTGTCTAGTTTAGCAGCAGAGTAGCTCCTCTACCAGGTGCGTTTAGCACCACACTATACTTATCACACTAAACACATCAAACAAATATTAAATCAGTATTGTTCTTTCTTCGCCAGTTTAAAATGTTAAGAGTATAATACGTGTTAACTAAACACACATTTCATCCATTGACAGCATAGTGGCTTTTTTATTTACATTTATGAAATTGGTAACAAAACGCAGAAGCAAAAAACCAAAAACAAGATTCGTCGGAGAGTGGACCATAGTTTGTGGAGTGAGTGTGATCAAAGTGGGACAGACGATGGTGGTGTTTGTCGGATTTGACTTTTTGACGTAAATTATTCGTGTAGTAAATATGGCTGACGAACTCAATGTTGACAGTCTAATTCACAGACTTTTAGAAGGTAAATGATCAATATTATTATGTTTTCATAGCCACATAAGTAATTTAACACATATTTGATACGTTGAGTAAATGATCCATGCTCATTATTTCTTAGTTGCGTAATTATCACCGAGTATGTAGAGGTATAGAAACGTCAAACTCATAAATAAATCGATTATCCTCAATTCTTATCTGATTCTACTTATAATGTTGCCTCTTATAAGAAGTTGGCTATGGCTATTTTCGTCGTACGAACAAAAGCAAATTTATGATACTAAGCTGTCTACTGAGGATGCGTTCTAAATGTATCCAATGTCAGGCTTTACAGCATGGAACACTTCTCTGGTCTTAATGTTCTGCTTTATGCACATTATACTTGATTTAAACATGTTTATTTTACTTTATTACGCTGCTAATTGGTGGGTTACAACAGTGTACAGACAGCAGCAGGAAACAGCGAGGAGAAAAGGGAAATTGAAAGACATCTTTTCAGGAGAATGTATGGTTTCATCCAAAATTCATGTGGAAGTATTGCGCTAGATTCTTTATTTTATTATTCCTTTAGTGATCTATCCTGACAGATATTCCACACCCAAGTATATCTTAACATGTACTCCCATTAAAAACAGAAGCTCATGCTACTATGATTAAAATTTGCTCTGGTAGGTACCTATGTACATCCTTAATATAAACTTTTATCTTTTACAAAAGGCATCACTCAATTTCAAATAAAATCATTGTGTTATCTTGTAACAAAACTGTTGGCTATGAGATTGTAACAGTCAATATTTTGATCAATGATCAATTATATGTCTTTCATTTAAATGATGAGTACTGTAGCATGTACCAGTAATTGTTTATTTTGATGTTATTTTCAATTATACCTACCATAATGTTGTTGTGTCCATGTTTGTATAAATATGTGAAATTGTCAGAATGATCTTTTGGAACCAATAATGTAATCTTATTTTGGAATTAGCGCTTAAATGATATTTAGGCATGCTTTATAAAATTAAACTTTGTATTGTTTCGTTTTGTTTGTTATTAAAGCATATGAATGATGTAGGTAGTACTTGTGTATGTACATTGTTATTGTGAAAAATGATCATAGAGAACAAAATGATCATTACATTTAGTTTCATCATGCTTGAAGCTATCACCATCTGTACTCTCATTGTAGGTAGTTTAAAATGAATCAGAATGGAATATTTTTGTTCTACAAGGTATTTCACAATATCAGTAATCAAATTGATATAACTGATGCTAAACATATAAGTATCGGGTAATACTTATTAAAATGTTCACACCAATATTGTAAGTAGTGATATATTGAATATTGTCGTAGTTCGAGGATGCAGGCCCGGAAAGACAGTGCAGATGTCAGAGTCAGAGGTGAGGGGCCTTTGCACCAAATCCAGGGAGATATTCCTGCAACAGCCAATACTACTGGAACTGGAGGCACCGCTTAAAATTTGTGGTATGTTTTAAAAATAGTTAACTGAACCATGAAAGTGAAAAAACATTTCATATATTTTTAAAACTATCAGAAAACTAAAACAATATCAAGAAAATTCTCACTATCTTAAACAAACACTATCTTTAAGAA
Source organism: Anania hortulata (assembly GCA_963576865.1). Classification (NCBI taxonomy): domain Eukaryota; kingdom Metazoa; phylum Arthropoda; class Insecta; order Lepidoptera; family Crambidae; genus Anania; species Anania hortulata. The sequence goes on from OY756400.1 coordinate 11,154,954, forward strand.
AATTAGGATCAGATCATAATTGTTATCATATTGTATTGCTTCATTGTTATTTTAAATTAGGTAAATTATTTCTGTTGGCTATATTGACTTAGCACAAAACAATGAAAATTTATATGAGACTACTAATCTTTGCCCACTACTTCGACTGTGTAGAATTGGAACAGAAAGACTTATCTTTGTATATCTATCTAATTATAGTAAGCAGCTAAAATAAGGTCTGTGTACTGTTTTATTCAATTCATGCCGCCATTTCCAGACACGTTTTTAGCAGATCTCTTGTAAGATGTGAATCTGTAATACTAGGTGCCAGAGGGATAGCTAAGGAAAAATCGTTTTCTGACCCGAATCGAGAATCAATCCATGCATTCAAAGTGAAACCTAGCGCCACTACACCAATTGGGTCATCAGACAAATGTAAAAGACTGAAACCAGATTCTTCGTAGTCTCTTTCGATCCGGTCCCAGTAATATTACTATCAAAAATATTCTCATAAACTTTAAAAAATGAAATCAGTTCATTATGTGACTTAAAATAAGACTTTCTGCAGATGTCTGGCTAGGTGATCTAGGGAGAGAAAAGCTATATTAATTGCAGAAGTAATTATCCTACAAAAACATACGATAAAAAATTAATAACTTACTACCCTCATACATCACACAAACCTAAATTATTATTTCTTGTCCTGTTTTCAGTGGCATTAGAAACTTTTTGTATAGTTTACATCATATAAGTTTACGAGAATACCGTTTGAGATAGTAATATAATTGGGACAGGATTAAAACTGAATTACGACTACGGCAAATTTACGAGAATTGGACTTCTGAAATTTCGTCTTTTTCTGTCTCATTGTCTGCCCTCAAAATTAAGATGGAAGTATCAAACTTGATGTATGCACTAATGTACTTTACTACCTCTTTAGAACTCATGTCTATCTCACTACTTGCATTTGATGCTTATTAGTTTTAATCGCATCTAACGCACTATTGTTCTATTATTTACTATTTCTACTTACAGGTGATATTCACGGTCAATACACGGATTTATTACGTCTGTTCGAATACGGCGGTTTCCCGCCAGAAGCTAACTATCTATTCCTGGGGGACTATGTGGATCGTGGCAAGCAATCTCTCGAGACCATTTGCCTATTGCTTGCATACAAAATAAAGTATCCAGAAAACTTTTTTCTCCTTCGAGGCAACCACGAGTGTGCTAGCATTAATCGCATCTATGGTAGGCAAAGATAATATTATACTAGCAAAGCAATTTATACTATATACCCAGAGTATTTTAATGCTTCTAAAGCATTGTAAAGTAACTCAAAATCAGTTGCAATAATCTTTAACTCCTAGCTACTTTTGGTAGCTCATGATTAAAGGTGATGTCCCAAAATTTTTGTAATCTGGGGCAGGTGTACAGTATACCAAAATATAGGTAGTGATGCGAGGAATTTTACTATCTAATTTCTCTAAAATTGCTTAGTTTTTTGGAAGGAAACTATGCATTAAATATATTTTTTCCCAGAATCAGTAAATTTTATATTGAACTGGCCCAGTTTATGACATTTTCTTTAGTCAGAATTGTCGCCGTTAGGCCTGAAGTCTCTCCTCACTCCATAATATCAATTTTTAACAGGTTTCTACGACGAATGTAAACGTCGATACAACATAAAACTGTGGAAAACTTTTACGGACTGCTTCAACTGCTTGCCTATTGCTGCCATCATAGATGAAAAGATATTCTGCTGCCATGGCGGCCTCTCGCCAGACTTGCAAGGCATGGAGCAAATCAGGCGGATAATGAGACCTACAGATGTCCCTGATACAGGTAATTACATGATTACATATAATCCTATTGTATAACTGAAACAGTTCCTGAGGTAGAGTATGATAGACAGTATGAAAGTATGAGAGTATGAAAGTCAACAACCTTCCCGCACTACGCAGCTGTCCCAGGAACTGAGGAATAGTAACACCAATTCTTATTTTTAGGGCAAACCTTGAAACCAGTATTAAGAAAATAAAAATGTGTAATAGTCTCATTTTCAGATACAAGTTGTACATACAGTACCTTTTTTAGAATAGAAAACCTAATGGATTTTTGTCACTTAAAAAAAACTAATCAATTGAGTCATTCTTATCATGCAAAGTATAAATAACAATTTCTATGACCACTTGGTGATTTAATTGGACTCGCGCTAAGACAATTAAATGAGTCACGGTAGCTGTTACGCTGGCGACTTAAAAATAACCTTGGTGAACATAATAATTTCAGGCTTACTCTGCGACCTGCTTTGGTCAGATCCAGACAAAGATGTGCAGGGATGGGGTGAGAACGACCGCGGCGTATCATTCACCTTTGGCCCTGACGTTGTCAGCAAGTTCTTAAACAGACATGATTTAGATTTGATTTGTCGTGCTCATCAGGTAAGTTGATATTGAACCTTAAGAGATTCTTAAAATGTCCAAAGTAAAAAAAAAAAACAATCATATTGCCAACATCCCTAAAGTATTTTTAGCCTTTGCCAGCAGCTCTGCCCACATGGAATTAGGTTTGTCACTCCACTAGGTATTATACCTAGTAGTAGTTGTCGCGACCTTCACGCGCGCGATCTGTTCTACATTATTAAGTTATCCAAATACGTTTATATTAAAAGCCATTTAATATAAACGTATAATGTAAACGTAAACGTGATTGAAGAATGAATAAAAAATAACCGTTTTTTAGTATAAGTGGACAACATCACATACATTGCTCTGATCCTATGATAAGTAGCTTAAGCACTTGTGTTACAGAAATCAAAAATAACGACGGTACCACAACACCTAGACCCGAGAGAGTATAATGATTTACAACACTAAAGAAGTATTGCTCATTACAATAATTTGTACAGAGCCCTAATTCCCGTAGTTTAAAGGTAGCCAAAATCCAGTTTCGATCCGGTCCTAGTAACATTATTATGAAAAACGGTATTCTCGTAAACTTAAAATATGTCGTAGAATTATCAAAAAGTTTGTAATGTGACGGAAAATGGAACAAAAAAAACATTTTATACTATTTGCAGTCGCATTATGAACTTAAAGCGGGTTTACTAACGGAGGCGTGCGCCCGCGACAGGCGTCCGCCGCGGTTATGCCTGTGGCCGGCGATAACAGTACGATCGCGTTGAGTAGTAAGATTAAAGTTTAAAATACAGATTACATAATTTATTTAGCTAAATTACTACGTACACGAAAGTCGGCAGCCAATTAGCCAGTTAGTTACATCTAGTTCACTGTGTAGAGAATGGGCTAGTTTCCTAAAAAAATCTAATTAGTCCGTCAGTTGGATTAACAGAAAATATTGTACACGTATTTTTTCTTTTCTGAATCAAACAATAAATGATGAAGATATAGCCCGTTAAAATTCCGCGTAACGTCACGCTTGCGACACTTTTTAGCAAGACGTGACGTCACGTGCTCACTTTGATGCCCTTTATCTTCGTCATTTTTTGTTTGATTGATAAAAGACAAAATATGGGTGCAATATTTTTTGACAATCTAACTGACGACTAAATAGAATAATAATTTTTTGACCCAGGAAACTAGCCCATTCATTGTCAAGTTTATAAAATGAGGGTCTTTCCTTTACAAATATTTTATAAAACAATTTTTTATAAGAAAATTAACCGACTTCAAGAACACTAAAAAGCTAAAAATAACTTTTAAACAATCATACCAAACAGTTATTTTTGGAGTCGGTGCAAACAACCACATTCAAACATTCCACGGCTGGCCTCCTTTTTCAAGTCGGTTAAAAATGTCGAGGGTATTTGTATTCGAAACTAGTATCCCATAGCACAGTGGGTGACTGCACTTCCACGTTACTCTTTCGGTAATAAGTCATTGTACATACGTTTGTGGATGAGTACTTAACTGTAGTCGCACGCAGTGTTGCCAAACGTGCGATAATTATCCTAGATCCACGATATTTTTGAGTGTAATTCCACAGAAAATATAATTAATTATCGCACGATAAATCTACGATATACCCACGATATTTTGCTCAGTTGGAGATAACTTTAGGAAATCATTTTAATCCGTGTATTTGAACACATTTTACGTTTATTTGGACAGTGACTCTGACAGCACGATAGTGAATTTAATTTCTTTGCTCTAAGAACGAGATCGACTCTTACTTGTCAGCGTAAAATTTGACAGTTTTGAAAAGTGCGAATTGTCACTGTCAGTTTGGTGTCAGTCATCATGACGAGAAAAACCGGTTTACTTTAATACTTGTGTAGTGAGTACTGCAGCTCAGTTAACAAAAACGTGTTATTTTAAAAAGTAAAGAAGTGGGTAGTAACAAGATTTAAACTTTTTAGTCGTATATTCTGTTTTTTTCTAGATTCGGTGGAGTTACAAAAACGATAATTTTGTGAACTGCGGTTGCGATAAAAACACGATAATTTTTCAGCAAAACTACGATAATTCTAACCTATGAATCTGGCAATACTGGTCGCACGGCGCGTGTCGACCGTGTCACATAGCAACGCGATTTTGTACAAGACGATACGCCGCGATTAATATAAGGCTCGAAGCGGCTTATGCCAGTGGGCTGTCGCTCGGCTCGCACGACAGTCGCGGTCACGTCGCGCGAGCGCATACTTGATAATATTTTTTTTGCTTTTGCAAATTGACCCGCAATGTCTTCTACTTAGCCTAAACGTCAATATAATAATGCGTATAAAAGATGTTGTTGATTTATCAGTTGTCTGAATAAAACGAATAGTGAATCAGAGCTAACATTTTGTTAAATTTCACACCATATTGAAATATTTATTCTTCTTTAATTCCATGTCCATAATAAGTAGTAATAGTTAAAATAAAAATCCTTAATTAGTTATATTAGCCCAAAAACCATATTAAGAATAGGATAGGATAATGTTTACAAAGGAATACCTACACCCGTAGGAATCGAACACACGACATTCAGATGGAATTTATATGTTTACAGAATCAACGTTTGTAATGCTTAATCTACTTATTTTAATCGTAAAACTAATTAAATCAACTAGGTACAAAAACTTCTCAAGTGACAACCTCGTGCCGTCGTTCGCAGCTCGGTCATAAAACTGGGGCGCGCAAAGAAAATTCGTGGTTCGCGCGCGGTTTTAAGTTTCAATTTTGCTTGCAGGCGGGTAGCCCTGGCGAGTCTATGTATATTTTTATACCTAAACCTGACTTTTGTTAGGAAGTAAGTCTTTTGTACGGTAGTACTATTAGGTATTCCGTGTTACTACTAAGACACACGCGTGAGTTGCGCGCGTCCCGCCTCGCTCAGCGTACGCCCTAATTGCATTTTTTGAGTTTACGAGAATAATGCAACGGATTGTATGTTGTTGGTCTGCGTACTGGGTCCAGACCGGAACTTCATTGTTATTTGTGACTATATTTAAATATTATTATTCGCCTTGAACGGAAAGGGTTCCGGGTTCGATTCCTGGTTTGGCTCATTTCAGGAAACGATCTTTTTTTAATGGACTCGAGTCTAGGCGTGGTGGAAGACGCCGCTGTCAAAAAAAAAATTCTGGTTATCTGGTACATACCTCGTAACATAAGAATGTTAATTCCTTCCTTAGAGATCAGTGTGTTGTCTGGGCCATATTTATTTATTTATTTGATAACGGGATATGGGCTTCAGGTCGTTCAATATATATAATATTATGCTATTATTTAACAACATTTTTGATTAATAAGATATATGTTTTAGGTCGTAGAAGACGGCTATGAATTTTTCGCAAAGCGACAACTGGTGACTTTGTTCTCTGCACCTAACTACTGTGGAGAATTTGACAACGCCGGCGGAATGATGTCGGTTGACGAGACACTCATGTGCTCTTTCCAGGTACATAATTGAATTTTAAATTCGCAGTCATGAGAAAATACAATAAAACATATTTTTGCAACCCAGAATTGAATTTATGTCGTTTTGGTACTTGTTGTCCATCCATCATCTCGTCGCAGTTTTACACTCCTGCCAGAAGTCACGAATTAGAATTTAATGCTCAATGCTTCATGTTCGCACTCCCCTGAAAATTCGTGAGTTACGAATTCTCAAGGGAGTGCGGCGCCACAGAAATGCGATATTTTATTGTCCTATACATCAAATTTAGTTAAGTGCATTGGGTAATTCCGATAGAAATTTCAGTGAGTTGACTAGAGGTCTGACTTTATATTTTCTGCCATTATTATTTTACACCTATTTACTCAAGAAAACGATTTATTATTTACATATGTTAGAATTCGAAAAAATTTGTTGGGTTTTGCAAATAAAAATTTTGGGACTCATTGTTTTTTGGAATAGGTGAAATTACGAACCATCGTGGGGTAATTCCGACATTATTCAAAACTTGATTTTTAGGCACATTGATAGTAGGTTTATGTCATTTTCAACGATAGTTACCCCTGACTCGAAATATCATCGGTTCGGTTAATGGAATCGCTAAATTACTTTATTATTTCGGAATTACCCCAAGAAGTGATTATGATTGTCAACATTTCAGATTCAGGCAATCTGTGCCTCCGTGTATTCTGTATTCTTACTTTTATGTCTTAGACACTTAGAAACAATGGGATTTCTGAATGAAAATCAATCATCGAGGCGAAATAAACTTTTATTGTAAGGAAATACTTAAATATCCTTACAAGTTATTGGAATAACCACCGAGGGGTATTTCCAAAAAAAAAAACATAGCTAGACCGTCGTGTTACTCTTACATAATTGCAAAAAACGATAATTGTCCCTAACGACTCACGACAAGTAGCAGGGACTAGACAATAAAGTTGGTGTTTAGAATAATGTGTCCAATAAAGAAAATATCGATACGATTGGTAGATTTTTCTTAAATATTCGGAATATCCCCATTTTCGGAATTACCCCAATACACCCTATTTAGAAAGGTAGTTTATTAAAAGTTTTGTTTTAAATTTAATTGTATTTATAGATATTGAAACCGTCAGAGAAGAAGGCAAAATACCAATATAATGGCATCAACAGCGGGAGACCAGCTACACCTCAGCGGTCACCACCAAAAAAGAAATAACTGACGTTTGGGATCCAGTGTGCTGCACAGTGAGAGGAATGCTACAAATAATTAATTATATCATGTATTATAATTATTATGTTAGTGTAGTCATTGGACAAAGCCGAATAATATGTCGCATATTGTTAAAATTATTTATCAACTTGCTTGTGCCTTCTTATTTTTAATTTTTAATTAATGTGAGTGATATTAATTTATGAATTTAGTTCTACAGAGATTTTGTGGATATTGATCGGACATGAACTATTCGGCGGTGCCTCGGTGACTATTGCTTTTTCGATCCCTGATATTATATTGCAGCCTTAGACCTTAGATCAGTAATACCCTGTTGTGTTATTCTAACATGTTAATGTTCTAGTAAATTGTTTTGTTGACTTTGAAGAGTTTGAGGTGGCAAGCGATCTATAAGATGCGGGCATTGGACACAAAACGTCGTTACATTTCATATTACTACTTACTAAGTTGTAGTGGATCGAAAGCACATTCGCTTTGTTTATTCTGTAACTAATGTGCCTATAAATGTAAAGTATATATAGGTCTCGTATAAGTAACGTAAATCGGATTTTGATTTATTCGGAATTCTAGTTTTTATTATTAGTGAAAATTTGTTAACAAAACTTCGTCCATCCTAACCTTTATTTACGTTACGTATTTTTAGTGCTCTATGTTTATTTATTTCTCGTAAGACCAAATTAATCCTGTCATGGAGCTGGCCTAAGACATGATATTAACCTTGACTTGTCATAGCTAAAAGCATTCTATGAATACTGGAAGTCTCCGTCAAACATTTACGTTTAGGAAATATAGTGTTTCCCAGTGAAATTAATGTTAATTTGCACTCAGTATTATTCCTTAAAAATGCTAAATAGACATTTCAAAAATTTTTGAAAATTGGCGTGATCTCCATTGAGGCTATCTCCTCGGTCTGCAGTTGCAAGTCTCGGAATGAATTCATAATTTTAATTAATGGTGGTAGTAACAGTGTAGTCCTCGCAACAATAGTGCAATTGCTATATTATGATTATTAATTAATATAATATAAAATTATATGCAGGTTTTGCATTGTACAATTTTATTTTTTAGCTATGTTAACAACGTCAAATGATTTTCATTAATAAATATTACTATTTAAACTAAGAGGTTTATTTTTGTTTCATTTGGTTTGCATTTACAATTATAATTGTAACTTTGCTATTGTATAATTTATTAATTAATGTACTTTGCTAATAGAATATCATTTTCATCTATTGAAGTTTTTTCATCTTTTCTTAATGCTTTATCAATTTTAATATTTATGAATGATATGTTGTTACTAAATCTAAAATATCTTTGCTCTCTGTATGTACAACTTCAATGTATAGCAGTTATTAGGTAGCTGGTAAAAAGGATGCAGCAAAATTAGATTTTGTGATTTATTATCACTTGATAAACTTTAAGTCTATTTTCATCTACACTAGTAAAGATAACTTTCACAGAATATTGAGTTTAAATATAATTACATTATAATAAATTTCGTTGTACTTTTTCTCAGGTGTGTACAATTTTCTGAAATATAAATTTTATTCAAAATATCTTGCAATGCATTATCAATTATCAATTTGTAAATCTTTTTCTATCCAGTTCATCTCATCAACATTTTGTTTCATAGGAAGCATAATCTTAGTTAAATTCTGATGATTTTCAATTTTTTCATTGATTTTTGAAATGAATTCCTCATTTTTCTTCTGATACTTCTGTATGTCTAGTTGCAGAGCCTTGAGGTATCCTCTCTTGGCAGACACAGTCTTCTTTAGTCTACTCACCCTGTTTTCATACTCTTTCGCCAAGGATTCCAGTAAAGCCTTTTGTTTTTGTAAGTTACCAATATCACTTGCTTTAAGTTGTGCTTGGACATCACCTAGTTGTGGCCTCCTACAAATACAGATAGCATTTTGATAAATAGTGTTTTATGGTTGCTCAGTCTAGGGCTAAGAAATTGGTGTTATAATATTATTATTAAATTTAATAAATGAAACTAAAAAATCACTCTATTCAAAACAACAATACATTATTGATCCTAACAACTATGCTTGTAGAAGACATTCACAGTCCTCTGTTAAAAAACAGGCAATATGTTTCACAAAATGTATAAGGAAGAAACATGAGACCAATTGTCACTTAAAATTTTTAATTTTGTGTTTTAATACAACTGAATGTAAAAAGTAAGTTGAGGAATTATGTAATATACTTAACAAATAGGTAAGGCCATATTGACTTCAATATTTTGACTGCTTACCATGACAATTTGTCTGTGTTTGTGTCGGCAAATTTTTCCTTTTGCTTTTCCAGTGTTTCAATTTTGTCATGCATGTTTTCATATTGCCACATAGAGCTCAATTCTTGTATCATTTCATCCAAAATACCTTGTTTCAAACAGTTAAACATAGGAACCCATTTAACTCGTCTAAGCTTAGCTTTAGGAACAGTTTCAAGAAAATCTTCATTCCTGAAAGGGAACTAGTATTAAATAAAACACCATACAGTCTTCAGGCTAAGGTAAGAATACTATACACTGCGCGGATATTATTGCAACAACAACTTTTTGCGAATGGATTTGCATCAAGAAAGTCTATTAAATATCTAGGTTCTAAGATTTATCTAAGTTCTAAGATTAAAGTATAAATACTTAATACCTTATAAGGTTCTAAGATTAAATTATTACAATAGGGTTTATTTTTACATACTTTACAAGGTTCGCAATGTTACTGAACTCTTTCAATATAGTGAGATTATCGAAAGCAAGCTCAGAGTTGTTCATTTCCACATCACTTGTTTGATCTTCCATTTGTTCACCCATTTTGATTACTCCAAATTTTATTTAATAAGTAAAGGAATATAAAGTTTTACTTTTATTTTAGCTGCTTTGTTTCGTCGTAAATGAAAATAAACTTCAATCAAGTCAAGCAAACATAGAAAAGTACGTAACGTATTTTTTTAAAATGAATACGCCACAAGCACAACACAATACCCAAACTTGAAGCTGACAACTGACATAATTTCATGTCAGTGTCAAACGAATGTGCTATAGACTACGACGGTGTGACAGTGACAGATACTAACACTGACCTGTAATAGCCTGGATAGGCTTCTGTTAAACGGCTTGCTAAGCAGATGAAGGACTCCCCTTATCATTACTAGACTTTACCCCCATCCCATTCTGCTTTCCTTGACGTCAAACGTCCGCTGCCAGATAGAAGATCCTTCCGTCCACTTCATTTATGAAGCCAGCCAGACCCCGACCTCTTCTTGAAAAACCATTCCGAAATTGGCTTTAATCGATATTAGTGTTTTCAAACTTAGTCTGAGCTTATATTCGCCCACACCACTTGAGTTTTAGTAAGCTAAAATCGTTGTCAGCTTAATCCAGAACATGCGAAGATTCGACGACCATCCGTGTGGATGCTGCCTGCGATACCGGAAGCAAGGGTAGGGGCAAAGTCTAGCAATGTCAAGAGGTGGCTGACATCCATCTGTCTTATACACATACAAACGGTGACGCCGCGGCTCCGGACTCGTCTTGACATTCATCATCATCATCTATACGGTCAATCCCGGTTGCGTCCAAAGCCATTGCTTTGGACGCAACCGGGATTGACCGTATAGACCGCCAGGGTCCGCTTTCCTTGATTTGCTCCTCCACTTCGCGCGGTCTTGAGCGTCTCTAGTTGTGGGATCATTGGCACGCATGTCAGCCCTCACAACGTCAAGCCAGCATTTCTTGGGTCTACCCCTTTTGCCAGGACCTGGCGGTGGCGGCATGGCCAGACATTTGTTTCCTACGTAGCTTGCCGGTTTCCGCAAAACATGGCCGTACCAGCGTAGGCGACTCTCCTGCAGTTTGTCTGCAATATCACGGACACGAAGGCTACCGCGGATGCGCGAGTTCCTCACGCGGTCCTTACGCGTGACTCCGCACATCCACCGCAGCATATTCATCTCCGTGACACGCAGCTCCTGCTTGTGTCGCTCAAGTAGCGGCCATGCTTCGCTGCCATATAAAAGAACAGGCCTAATGATGGACTTATAGATCTATCCTTTAAGCTTAACCGGCATTCTGGGGTCACAAATGACACCAGTCACCTCTCGCCATTTGGCCCACGCAGCAGCAATGCGTGCTTTGACGTCGCAATCGATGTCTCCGGACGCGTGAAGTACAGATCCAAGGTATTTAAACTGGTCCTTGCGCTCGACCTTGTCTCCGCCTATGCGAACGGGTGTTGGATCTGTAGAGTTACAGGCCAGGTACTCGGTCTTCGCCACATTGAGTTTCAGACCACCGCTCTCAAGCGACTGCTTCCACTCGTTCACCCGTCTCACCAGCCTGCCCCTGTCCGCGTCCACCAGTGCAATATCGTCAGCATACATCAGCAGCCATGGTGGCTGCTCATGTGAGTCTCTGATGCTGTCTGACATAACGTCTAATATCACACTGAACAGAAACGGACTGAGGACGGAACCCTGGTGTACTCCGACGGTGATGGGGAACGGTTTGGTGTCGCCAACAGCGGTCCGAACCATAGAATCGGAGCTGCGGTACATGTCCCGAATAATGTCAACATATGCCTCGGGGACCCCTTTGGATCTCAGTGCCCACCAGATCACCACTGTGTCCCTCGACAGTCGAAGGCCTTCTGCAGATCAAGAAAGAGCAAGTGCAGAGGCGTGTTCTTCGCCCTGTATCTCTCCATGACGGTCCTTAGGGCGAAGACAGGGTCCATAGTACCGTTGCCAGGACAAAACCCATATTGACACTCCAAGACATCACACTCCTGTCGGATCCGGGAGTCCACAATCCGCTCAAGGAGCTTCATGGTGTGGGACATGACCTTTATACCGCGGTAGTTGCTGCACTCTTGCACTGATCCCTTGCCTTTGAAGACCGGAGTAATAATACTCATTCTCCATTGGCTCGGGATCAGCCCGCTTAAGAGTATGCGGTTGTAAAGGTAGGTTAGGATGTCCACACCAAGAGGGCCCATCGCCTTCCAGGCTTCGATTGGGACTCCATCGGCTCCGACAGCTTTACGACTCTTCATGCGGCGAAGAGCAAACTGGACTTCTTCAGGCGTCACCGGTGGTACTAGTCCCTGATTCGGAGGGAGGTCCGGTGGCTGCACCTCTTTGTTATCTGCTTATTCAGCAACTCGTGGAAATAAGAGCGCCATCTCTCCTATACCGCGAGGTCCTCGCATAGCAGGTTGCTCCCAGGGTCTTTAACACAGCGACACTGGAAAATATCCTGTGCCGCTTAGACCCTGGAGCGCGCTAACTTATAGATTAGCTTTTGCCCCTCAGACGATTCCAACTTGTCATAGAGCGTATGAAAGTGGTCTCGCCTGGCTCTGGCTACAGCTCTCTTAGCAGCGCGTTTTGCACCCTTGTACGCGTCGTGGTCTTCAGGAGATCTGGACGCTTGCCACTTTTTAAAGAGGGCTTTCTTCACCCTAATCTCCTCTTGGACTGAGTCGTTCCACCACCAAGTCTCCTTGTCACATTTGCGACCGCCCTGAGATAAGCCAAGCACCGCTTTCGCTGCATCAGTGACGGTTGCCTGAATCCTATCCCAGTATTTTTGGACTGGTTCGCCATCACTACCGTCGCACTTGTCGCCGATAGTTAAGGCGAACTTCTGGGACGTGTCTTTATCAAGCTTCCACCATCTGATTTGGCGTCGGCAGCGCTCTATACGCTTGATCTTGGGCTTTACGCGAAGATCCATGACAAGTAGACGGTGTTGTGCAGCGAGACTCTCACCGGGTATGACTTTGCAGTTGGCCACTTTACTGATGTGGTGTCTCCTGGTGAGTAGGAAATCGATCTGAGTGGCGTGCCTCCCGCTCCGGACTCGTCTTGACATTGTAAGGTCAAACGCTGCCATTGGTCGTTCTTTGGGCTGGCGGAAGTTGACTGAAGGATAGACCATAGCAGCGCTATAACTCACAATGTCAAGACGAGTCTGGAGCCACATCCGTCGTCATCTATCACCGGCTATAAAGTGTCATACCATAGGCAATCGAAATAATGGTAACGTAACGGTAGGTAAAGAATTTTTTTTTCTAGAAATATCCTATTTATCGATTTTCGAAATTGACTAATGAGTGGGTGTAAGGGGCCCAACCAAGACCTTTTGGGCCCAAGCCAACCTCACCTGCCAGTCGGTGCACCTGCTAAACAACGGACGAGGTTCTGGCGCAGGCTTTCTCTTCGGGGTTGGGGGGTCGGACGGCAGTCGCTCCTGTAAAAGCCAACCCTGCCACACAACATGGTGCGTCATAGAAAAGTAAATGTCACCGATAGGGCGCCGCCGCAAAACGGCGCGCAGGAGCATCACCCGACTCCTGTGACAAGCTAGGGCTACCGAAACACGGGCGGGCACGGCCAAAGACGTGAGCCCCACAACGGAAACTCCGCTTCGTCACCACCAGGCGGAGGGTGGACGTGGCGTTCTTGCAGGAGATTCGGTGGAAAGGCAGCAGATCCCGGTTAATTGGGAATGGCTATAAACTGATCTACACGGTTGCACCTGGTGGAGCGGTGGCCGTGGTTCTCTCCGAAGGATTGCAGAATGACATTCTGGAAGTGAAACGCTACAGCGATCGTCTGATGGTCGTGGGGGTGCTTGTTGAAGGCACCCACTTGATAAGTGCCTACGCGTCACAGGCTGGTTGTGGCGTTCTGGGATCTACTGGGAACCAGCGTCGTGGCCTATATAGTGGGCCACGACATAAGCTGAGTGAGGCCCTTTTGCAATGGGCTTCGCGACGCGCAGAACGGCACTGTTAGGACGAATTGATCGAATTTATTTTGATTGTGTCTGTCTACTGTGTCTAAGAAAATAAATATATAAATATTTTATTTTCTTCTATGTAACCGTTCCACTGTTTATGTTTGGTTCTGTTGTATTATGTGTCGTCGTGATATCCATAGTAATAAATTTATTTTCCTTTTTTTTCTTTTTACTCGGTGGAGTGCTTAGCGGTACGAGTATTACATCAGCCATTTTATAAAGTTATTCAACATATATATATTTTTTTAATTCTGATAAAAACTGGCCAAGTCAAATCTTACCTACTTTAAGATCTCACATTTTTAAATAACAGCAATTGTTATAGGTATTCAATAAAGCAAAGAAATAGAGTGTAATACTTGTTTATAATGTTATTTTGTTCATATAATACATATTTGTATTTTGCATAGAACTTGGCACTCATTTAGATCTCCATTCTTTTTGCGGCGAAGCCCAGAGCCAAGCATAATTTTTGTATTGAACTTGGCTCTCTTTTTTTACATTTATGTTTTTGGTGGGATATCATTACTTTTTGTAAAGAAAACTAGGCAAGTATTGAGATTAAATGTTTTTTCTTGCGTTTTCGCTGCATGGTTTTCTTTTTTATGCTATTGTCTACATTCTCTTGAATGTTAGAGATAACAGTACGCATTGCCCATTCATTATCTGCTACCTTTTTAATAAGCTTCCTGTTTATGCTGAAATTAGTTAAGTCCGGGAGATATAACGATCTCAGGCGGTTATATTCTACTATAGAACTATCTTGTGCCTTAATTTGACTAGGGTCTAGATTAATCCGTCTGCAATTACTCCGTCTAGTGTTTTAACTCTGGAGGGCGCAATATAGGCCTGTCCTCTGCTAAATATTGAAGTGCCTATGTCGAGAAGAGCACTGTCCAGACTAAGTCCTTGTGATTTGTGGATGGTAATAGCGTAAGCCAAGCAAATAGGGAACTGTTCCTGGTGGACATATACATTATTTAATATCTGAAACTTGGTCTTGACACGTTCTAGTTCATAAGTTAAATTATTAAATTGATAATAATTTTACGTGCACTATTGTTTCTATCGACATCCCAGTTTATTTTCTCTATGACTCCAATAGATCCGTTCACTAGCCCTTTACTAACATCTATATTCCTACGCACACCCAAGTTCAACGATTATTACTGCCAAACTACTAAAGCTATAGTTTTTCTTAAATGTAATAAAACAATAAATAACTAAATCGATATTCGTAAGCGGTGCCTATGCTTATGTGTTGCTCGGGAGCGTTTTTATGTAGATTTACTTATGTTCTGTGTATTTATGAGGTGCCGCGCGCCGCGTTGGCCGGTTGTTTAGCGCGTATTACAAGTTTTTTGTATGGGGACACCACTTATTTCTTGACTTAAGTTTATTTTTATATTTCTGTTATATAGAAAATATAATAATACATATATTGGGATAGTTTCAAATATCTGCTTGTGACGGTTCCAACACTACAGTAAAAAAAAAAAAAACGTATGGGGACCCCCCCTATTTTTTACCTATTTTTATTTTTTTTATTTTTTCCTACGCTTACACACAATTACCGAGCTGGATTCCAAATTTCATCCTTCTAGGTCATCTGGAAGTAGGTTAGGTTTAGGTACTATATGTCAGTCAGTCAGTGCTAAAATTTACGTCTTTTGGACCTTCATATCTTTATAACCGTTTGAGCAGGCTTTATGAAATTTGGGCTTCTAGATGTCCTTATGGGTATCATTAAACACACGTAGTTTTATGTGTTTACGTTAAAGAGGTTTTGAGTTATAGAATATATCGTGTTTTGGTGGTCATGCTAGGGGGGCTGTAATTTAACAGTAATCGCAACGCAAACCAGTGTCGAACAAAAACGTCGGTCGTATACGTGTCACGTAAAATTTTCTCCATTGTTTTTCCGGTCTGCCAAGGGTAAGCGGAACGCGAAGGGATAATGGTTAAAAAAGTTTACTGCCTCATTGCTACTACCACAGAACAGGAATGACACACTACGCTCAGCTACGCGACTACCCACGGGTAAGTGTAGCCATGAGGCAGTATCTAAACCCATTGCCGAAACCCAAACTGTGACTCGCAACAGAATACTTAGACTGAATATTTCGTTAGGCGTGTATTTACCAATTTCCCCAATACTTTAGAGCAGAGGTTCTCAAACCTATTTAGTCTACCTGTAAACATTATTTTTTCAACGCTCGCGCCCCCCAATTTTACGACCCCCTACACTTCTACAACACCCCCAATGTTTTCTAATCCCCTTACCGCCCTCGTCTAGGCCTTCAGCGCCCACGAGTGGGCGGTATCGCTCACTTTGGAAAGACTGCTTTAGATAATGATAAGAAGAGTGATAGTGATAGTTCAGTAATTAAGGGATCTGAGAACATGGCAAGTGCTCATAGGATAAGTAATAAGTTTGTTCCTTAAACACGAATAATTGGAGATATAAGACATGTTACCCAGCTTTTGAGTGCGCAAAACCCAAAATATACATAAGTTCTAATTTGTACTCTCTTGTTATCCATGCGCCTTTGGTAAAAGTAGTACCTACTGATAGTATATAATATACGCCAAGTAATTAATGAGAGCATTATAAATTGCACCCAAATGTTCCTCCATGGGTTCTGGTAGTCTCCAGGTAAGGAGACTGACGTCCTCGGCTGATCGACTATTGACACATCGGCCCCCGATTCAGAACCGTTTAATAACGAATTGACAACCGGTAAATTACGTGACACTAATGTTAAATCCGTGGTTTTCCGGTTGACAATTTGTTGTCGAACAGTTCTGGATCGGAGTTTTATTGTTAAGTGTTTATTTAATGTGTGTCAAATAAACGTTTTCTATTTCTATTTCAAAAATTTTAGTTTTAGATGGAATTTATTTCAAATTAAACTGTATCATTCGGAACTAACAAAATTTAAGTTTAAGTTTTCGTTTGTGGAAGAAACATTTTACTGATATTTCTTTGGTTATAGGCATCTGGTTGGTATCGAACTATGTTGAGGGAAACCCTCGTGTACCTTGGTTTGAAAATGTAGATCTAGACAACATATCGTGCTCCTACACAGACCTCGTTCTTCCGTCTAACAAGATTTAATAAAAAATCGACTCCTCAAACTGCGACATTTGCGATAAATTAGAGGATGTGCAACACTTGTTATTGGAATGTAGTAAAATTAAAGAGAGAGAGACAATAATTGGTTTATACATCGATGTAGCAGCGCCCTTGTAGTATAAGCGTTGAACAGTCGTTTTCGAATATGTATAGAAATGTATAGATACATCACGGCTTCTCACGATCCTGAGTGGATCTTTTCCAATGTGACCCTCCTTAGTTAACGATATAAAATGCAAACTAAGTTCAAAATTGAGGTAATAGCAATTCAAACTTAATGATAGTCTATTACTTATCGTAGCGCTCTCGTAGCAGTGTCGTAGCACTGTCGTAGTAAATTCTTGGGTTAAGTAAATAAAATAGAACACCTGGTTTTTCTGATTTTATTGATTTTTTTCTTTTTTGGAATACATAAAAATGTTTTATTATAAACAAAATTTGTAACAAGTATTCATTTCCGCGGCAGTGACTATGTAATTGCAGTCTTTAGAGATCTTCTAAGAAAACCATTTTTAATAATATTAATTATTATCTGTTTCGTGATTCCTTGATTTTATCATCCTTTTATTAACATAGCCAAAGTTGACAGACGAATGTTTATAAAATAATAAATTAAGTATAGAGAGATGTTCATTTCTTAAAATAAAGAGGGTTCGATGACCGGCCCTTTAAAAAGCAGCAGCTGGAAAGAAAAACGAAGCATTAGATAGGGAAGCGCGAACTTAGATAAGACCTGACTTAGGTACTTAAGGTGGGAAAAAAGTTGATTAATATTTTAGGCACGTCGCATTAAAGTAGATAGGTTATTCACATTGTTTTTACATACTCCATAAAATCATAAATCAAAATCTTTCTCAATACCTACCTAATACATTTGATTATACAGGGTTATTTGTAGAACATCAACAGCCTTAGGTCTTAACTGTATAATTAGCAGATTATACAACGTGTAACATAAAGGTTCATTCACATTTCATGATATGGTTATGTCCATGATATTGAACACGTTTTTAGAAAAGTTGTTTAGTATTATGAGCTAAGTATATCCCGAAAAGTGACTGAATAAATACTACATAAACAATATTATTAAACCAACATAGTAATAAAAAATATGTTACTGCTTCATACAAAGTGATGACCGCTTTTCGGCGGATTAGTATGAGGTTTTTTTGTTGAGATTTCGATGTTTGTCCCATAGAACAAGTTGTTGTATTTGAGCACTAGAATCAGCCTCTAGGAGGTAGTTGATGTTTTACAAATAACCCTGTATACTAATGTATAGTATTTTGCGAAAACCTTAAATTCTCTAAAATTAAAGTAGGTAAGTAGATGTAATGTTTATTTAAATCTTTACACTTAGTAATATTGTTTATGTAATATTTATTCAGTCACTTTTCGGGATATACTTAGCTCATAATACTAAACAACTTTTCTAAAAACGTGTTCAATATCATGGACATAACCATATCATGAAATATGAATGAACCTTTATGTTACACGTTGTATAATCTGCTAATTATACAGTTAAGACCTAAATTAAATAAAGGTTTTTTATTTTAATGCAAGTGCTTATTTAATTATAACTTTACACTTTACGCACTTCACGTGGGTTGCACGTGCAATTTATTTAAAAAAACATAAAATAGTAAAATGATTTGAGCTTTTGTGAGAGTTATATTTATGGTTTAGTGTTAAATAACGTTATAATGTAATGTGCTAATATGTACCTAAGTTCATCCAAGAATTAATTAATATGTGAAAATGAGTCGACTCCATTCCGTGCTAAAAGTGATTTTTAGAAAGAATTAGTTAAATGTTATGATTAACTAATAAAGGTTTGCATAGTTTACCGTCACTACGATGTGTAAATGATTTTATTTAAATTGAGGTTTCTAATAGCAGCAAATATTTCTAAAATACTAGATAAAACATGATCCTTGGAATGAGGATGTGGTAATGTTAAACAGGCTGTTGTCACACAAAATGAACAAACGCACTAATAAAAGGCAGGTAGTCAACCAAAAGTCTAAATTGGATAAAAGTAGTAACAGTTTTTCGCATAAATTATACCCTGTGACAACAACCTGTATAAATTCTACAAAATGCATAGGAAATGTGCTGATATCAAAAGGGAGTCTATCTACGTAATAGACGTAGAGTTGATACCTGGATTTTTGCATTTTATAGACTACGCATGAACGGTAAAGTCTTGCTAAAGTCATCCACGGTGAGTGCGTCTGCCACCATTAAATCTGCCGTAATTAGAACAACATTAACATATCACATCGTATTCACAAAGAACTGTTAGAGCTTCATTATGTTAATTGTAATCGTGATCGAATCGCAAGCTCTTTGTACAGCTCGTGAATAAAGCTGTGTGATCGATGGCATATATACAGCTCCGACTAACCTAAAGGTCTGATCGGGTGCTTGTCCCAGAGGAAGGTGCGTTTGACTGGCGACAGGTAGGAGTCACGGATGTACGAGGGGCTGCGGTCCCATCTAGCGATGGGCTTCAGCTCCGGCCAGTCGTACCAGAAGGGGTCCCGAGTGATGGCCGAGATAGGCAGGGACGGGCTCGGGTTGAAAATATCAGCCCAAGGCCTGCGTCTGAGCCCGCCGGCGGTGTACAGCGGAGCACCTGAGCCACAACTGCTAGTTAGAACTGGGACAACAGACACAACAAATGCCTCTCTGGTCTTCGTCATCGCCCGAACAATGGAAGCGAAAAGCGATCGGCATGGCGTTGCACAACAAACATGAAAGCGAAATGAACGATAGTTCATATTGTTTTGAATTCATTCACGATCTCTTATTGCCTCCTTTTAATGCCGTATGCAATCATAACCTGCACTATTTTTAATTAAAGGTAGAAATTGTTGTCTGGCGTTGCTGGAGAATTATGATTCGTGAATAAAATCAATACTTTTCAGCGAAAGCCTTTTTTTTTAAAGGACACATTCTATTTAAACATTTTATTTATATTGTAGGTATAGAACACATCTTTTTATTTATTTTATTTATAGTGTTAGATTTTAACAAAAAGACAATGCGCATGCTGTTTTAGTGCAATATATGATAAAGAACACGTACACTCGTTGGGTACAGTACAAGATTATGTTAAACTACCTAGAAGTGAGGTGTAGTGAATGAAGATGTCAATTTCTTATTCACTTCAAGATAAGCTATTTCCAGATAGACTTTACAGAACGGCACTAACTACATGCTAATATTATTTTATAGTGAACTCTGACAAACTGCACGGTAAGAAGATAGAATACTATCGTCATGGTGGTGATTAGAAATTGTGGCAATTTATATCACCAGTGGAAAGGGGGTCGAGACGAAGATAGAGGGAAGGGGTCTGTCTGCTGCCCTTACCGTCGGCATCGAACGCCACCTCGCAGTCGCGAGGGGTACTAATTCTCGGCTTCACCGGCGTCGGGGACTTCCCTCGGAGTGAGCGGTCAAAATCTGACCATTTTTCGGCATCCGCGAAAAATGGGTCCGTTTTGAACACGTCCGATATCTTCGACGGCCACGCTCCTTCATTACAAGTCTCATTGTCAATACCAAGGTCAGAATACAATATAGGGGACCCTCAACAGAAACCGTTTGTTCTCAATATTAACACGGAGTCTACTTTTGTGTGGAATGGAGTGTAGTGTTCTTGGGCGGAGCATGATAACGTCGAAAATGCGTTTGCTATGATTGCTGCTTGCTTAATATTTACAATGCACGTCATGCATTTCGCATTTACATTGTAATCACAAAATCAACGTCAGTATTGCTTACCACAAATTACAGTACCTATATAAATTTTGATCGAATGGTATTTAGAATTATTAAAATACTTAACAGAGAGGTTCTATTCTACTAAATCAAAACACCGATTGGTCTTTTATGTTCGTTTTAATATAAAAAAGTACGTAAGTTATGTTAGTTATGTGTAATAGTTTGTACTATCAAATATTATTATGGAGTATGTAATAGTGTATAAAAATACCAATACTTAACAAATTATACAATCTTATGAGAATCTATTCTATTTGTTTGAAGATATGTCTTAGGGTTGTTTACAATGACATTAAAAACATTAATGACTACTATAAAACTATACCAAATATGTATTGTACATTATGTACAGACAATTTAGAATTTAGACAAATATTTTACAAGTTTCTTTACAGTATTTTTATAATAACATGATTTTATACACAGTTGGTTACCAGTATTATTTGAACTAGGTATTAATTGTATAGTCTTAAAAGATGGTAGACTATTTAAATCAGATTGGATTCTCATACCACACAAATCAGGTTCATTTTGGTACGAATCTGACAGGTGAAAGATATCCTTTCAACAACATTTTGGTTCCATGTAATTAGCAACTTGTGGAATATTCCGATACGAATATTTACAATTCATATTTTGCAGAATGACACCATAGCCAACTCACAACATGGACCAGTTAACAGATGCTGGGATTCACCGGTTCGTGAGTTACAAAACAACCGGTCTGCTTAGACACCGAAGAAGACCTTGCGGTTTATCCGGTACCAGGCGAACAGACGAACCGCAGCACTTCCTAAAGGTAACTTACACTAAAATCGTGCATTTATACTTGTTAGTATTTACCTGTTCCCCAGTGCGGCTTATTGTCGGGCTCATATTCGATGCCTTTTAGGCTCTTGGGTTCGGTGACGGGTGCGCTCAAGTCGGTGATGGGGTAAGCCCTGTCCTTCAGGTAGAGTCCGTAGCGAGAGGGGTACAGGCGGTCGATGGCTGCCAGCCTGTCGAGGTGGTCCTGCCACGCCTTGTGGGCGTCGAAGGGGTCAACGCCTCGTCGCACGCGCCTGGGCACGTGGTATACTGCACGAAAACAAATGAAAGTCAAAAAGCGTCACCGTCATACGCAAGGAACGCACGATTCATCCGCTGAATCTTTACGAGTAAAGAGTACATAAAGATCGATAGATTCGTAGATTACTCCTTTTTGTAGGAGTTTAACTAGAATACTTAATCTTGAATAGAAAATACGTGATGAGCCTTTTCATAAGGAATTAATAGACACACAGAAATAAGTAATTTAGATATATGACGTTAGTAATGGATTAGGATTGCAGAGCAAAAGCTTTTATATCTTTGATGAAAATGATGTTAGAGACAGTATAAATACAGCGCATCATAGAACTCACCTCTTCATTAACAATTCCGGAAAGGCTTGATAAAATAATATTTTAACTTAAGTTATTGGCATCATTATGAATTAAATATTGATTATAGGGATACAATAAATAACAAGAACGTGTCACCTGACAAATGCTAGAAGATCGGTATAATGTACATAATGAAGTCGATGTAACATCCATGGAATATACAGTGTGATGTGATGTATCAGAGGTGATTTCTATTAAATGATCATGCGATTATTTAGCGACGGTTACAAGTAAAATAAGTCGAACTTGCACAACCAACAACATTTAAACTATAACAACTTTTGCCATTATGTAGATGCCTCTAATTTATATCCTAAGACAGCAATTCAAATGGTGATTTATGGGAACAACGAATAAAATTTGCCTTAAGTACATTTCTAATTATACACAATGGTCAGAAGATAGTTTTTTTCCTATAAAACTGAATTAATATTAAACATATAATGTGTTTATGAAGGTAAGACTCCACCGCGATGTAGGTACACACAATGTGGCACAGTGTGTAGCAGAAATTGTTTTTCTTTAATTGCGCGATGCTAATGATATTGACATAAAAGTACTATTAAAATAAATATTTTGCACACAATTTAGGTGGAGTCGTACCATAAGTGTCACTCCATGTAATGTTAGATCGATTGATCTTTTGCCACATCTCCGAGCTTATGACAGGCTACACGACGATTATAACTTTCGAAATATTTATTTATATTACAAAATCTTTAATACAAAGTAATATATTAATATACATGAATAGTCATATAGATTTAATGTAAACTATAGTATATTTTACAAGATGTTTGTTTATTTTCCTACAATGAGTTGTGAATGAAAGATGTTTCATCATATAAATTGCAATCTACATAAAAGCTACTTATTTGCAAAAAAGTTGCGAAAATGCAACAAAATAATTGAATGGATTTTTTTGTTTATAAAAGGATGTTTAATAATCAATTTATTTTTTAGACTGCCCCGCCTTTTCTGCTGAAACAATGGAAATACTAATACAGTCTACCAAGGTTATTAAGAATAACCTAGTGGTACATAAAGTACCGGAGATAGATTTAGTTACACAGCGGTAAAGCATTATTTATAAGTGTTAACAAAATGTTGTGTGTATCATACAAATGTAGGGTAGCGGTTATGTTTTGAATATCTACAATGGTTAGACAATTTAAAGACGTTCGTGTACCTATTCGTAATACAAGGCAATAAGCATTAAATAGATTGTAAGTAATCGAAGAGGACAAATCATTGTGTGCCAAAATGATGTTGTCTGTCTGTTGAGGTGCACTTGTCAATCAAACTAGCAACTAACTCAGGCAATCTTTCAACTCGTCGATCTAATTTTGTTGACTAAGATTTAGTGACGGTATACTTATTATAGATAACAGAAGGTACTGCAACCAGTAATGAGAAGATGCGAAAGTTAATCGTATTCTTTTTACACCTAAAGCGATTGTAAAGTGAGTACAAATTGGCGAACTAAATGCTATATAAAATTTTAATTTCGACTGCTGCAAAGAACGAGTGAATTAGTGTGGTACCAGCAAGGTGACGACGGTCAGGATCTATTTAAGGAAGGACAAAATTATCAGCTACAGAATCAGATTTAAGTTAATGTTTGATTGACAAGCGCAACTAGCGTGTGGCTGTTTGTGTGCTTGTGTGCGTGATATGCGGAGTTTACAAACCTGGCCGGTACCGGTCGAGGGAGCGGGAGTAGTTGTGAGCGTAGATGGGGCGTGGGGAGTAGCCGTAGACCTCGCGGTGCACGGGCAGGTAGCGGTAGCCAGGGACGGTGATCCTCTCCGAGGCGGCTATAGGGTCGTCGTAGATCGACTTGCTGTAGGGGTAGGAAGTGGACAGGAGTTCGGGGAATACGCTGCGGCGGGAGGGCCTGTATCTCTCCTCGGCTCTGATGTCTTCCGATCCTGTGGAACGTTTCAGGGATTTCGTTAGGAGTTTTTTTTGTCGGCATGTCGTTTCTCGACTTTGATTTGGAAATTATAACCGAAAACATTTTGATGTCTGTCTTACTATTGGTAAAATAGCTACGAATTAAGTGGGACGTGTATGTATTGTACATGTGCCATTTCGTATCAGTCAAGTTTAGTCAAATTAGGTAGTCCATATTTGTAACTTGATTGCCCTGCTATAAAAGAGTGCTTACCTTTTAGAGATCGCACGAAAGATTGCCAAAATCTGGCTTTCTTTGATGGCGTCTCATTTCTGCCAATCATTTCTAAATGATTTTTAAACATTTTGGCAGTTTATGTCGAGCTCGTATTCTGTAACAAAATTATGAACACTGTAAAAACATTGTCCTTTTAAAAAGAACTTCATGACTCGTAGCATCTAAGAAAAGTGCCGGTGTGCGTAATGTTTTGAATCTGTCGATATTAACCTTGAGTTCAGGATTATTTACGTACAAAAAGTATGTCCAGGTGACATAATTGAGTACAATAGCGTGCTCGTAAATAGAGCAATGACGTATGTAGCGTTAGCAGCAGGGCTACAAATAGCCGCCTCGATGGCTGCGTCGTGTCGAATGGCCCGTGCTCTTGGCTCCGCGCCAGGGCGCTGGTGTCCGACAGAAACTTGAAAACGCCCGTTTTTACGAATGTCTGCTCACCGCTCGGCTATTTTCGAGTTCCACGCGACCTTGTTGCGAGTTTCGCCGCGGGTAAGTCAGCGGCCTGCCGCAATTTCTAATTACGTAAGGTTTCAAGTATGCGAAGACAAACTAATGAGGGTTTACGACTCGACCTCGTGATATTTCAGGAGTTTCGACACGAAAACTCAAAAGTTTTGTAACGTTTGCTGAAAGTTTATAGGGGGTGGTGATTTTATATGAGGTAGGTACTTCAAATATATAGCAGTTTAGAGTTGAAGTCGGTGTCGTGGTTAGGGTGTCGTGATATAGCTTTTGAAACTTTAACTTAAAAAACATACAATGCTATCGAGGCAAGACTTATCCACAAATCTATTTAAGCGTTTATAGTTTATAAGTAGTCATTAATTTCCGTATGGTAAACTATGCGTTCACTGAGGATTTCTCTTCAGTGATGTAATAGTTCCGTTGTGTACTGGGAAATGTTTGGTTGTATAATGTTTATTGGTGTCTGACGAGCGTCAGAGGCGTCAGACTATATTTCGAGAGGCTATTCATCAGGTCTGAGTTAAGCCTGGACGCTCGGAGATAAGGCGCGTGCGCAGCTCGAATGCATTCTTGAACGCCGGAATGCTGATTGATTCGCGCAGATATGAAGTTTAATAATCGTCTAAATGTACCGAATGACGTTAATCTTTTAGAAGACATCCCGATTGGAGTAGTAGCGCGTTGATTGTCCCTAATCCCAAAGGGTCCTGTGTTCGATTTCCAGTTTGGGTCAATTCAGAAAATGAACTTTTCTAAATTGGCTCGGGTGGCGTGCTGGGAGACGCCCCTGACAAAATATTGTACCTTGTAACACGAGGATGTTCATTCTTTACTTTGAGACCATGACAATTAGTATGTTGCATGGCGTATATACTTTGTTTGTTTCTTTTATAATCGAGTTAATACCAAATATAGAGATAAATTAGGGCCAAATAGTAGCAGATTCATAAAACTAATATAATATTAGAAAAATGGGTTTCTACTAATTTAAAAATAAAAGATATCAGATTGATTAGCAACGAATCAAACTCATGTCGTATTCTTTTTATCAAAAACTATTTTTTAAGTAGGCTAACGTGACTACCATCATCATCATTTATCATATAAAACATGTTACAAATTTAATAAACAGGCATATCATTATACCTGTGTCAAACCTACTTTATTTAAGACATTACAGACAAGAACATTAAGTTCATAAACACTAACGACCACCGGACCAGACAACATTTACATCAATAAATCCTCTCGGAGTAGACACAGTTTTGGATGACTACGAATTTTTATTTATCATTTAATTCAGGTCAAGATTGAAGGCCAATGTCATATATGTTTTGCCATATCCATCTGCAACCTAGAATAGCCTAGTCACCTAATTCAGCGTCTGAAACCGTGTGAAAAAAGTTGTGCTATTGAGAAACAGTTACAAACATATACGTGGGCGCGTCGATTTGGCGGGATGGCAATTTTGGCGCGGGCGTGTGGCCTAAAATAGGCGCGCGGCCAGTCGGATCGAATTCACGGCATTCCCAGTTCTCGCGCATTGTCACCCGAGGGACGCCCGACGCAACAGCCGTAGGACATGATACATAGACAATTACATTGTAGTACCTGGGTACAGCGTTGCTTACTCTCTTAGGACTAGAGGCTACACAATATGTTTTGGGAATGAAATAGCACGTCAGTTTCTGCTCATTGTCAAATTTAAAAACTTTAGGACGGGTGGATAGGTAAGAATTAAGTTTTAATGAACAAAAGGTGTTCAATCAATATGTCTATACTATTACTGTTACAGTTCAGTATGTCCTGAAACTGCACTTTTATATTAATATGTCTGAATTTTGAAAAAAAATTACACAAGTAAAGCAATTTTCAACTAACTTTAATTAAATTCACCACTGTCATAAGTTTAATATTCTCAAGGAAAATTCTTAAGATAACTTGGAAAATTAAGGTTGCAAGAACTGAAATAGTTTTGTTGACATTCCACTAAAAGGCACTATATCTTCACAGGCACTGTCAATAACATTGTTGTAACTTACGTGCTGAAGCAATGTTACCCGGTCAAGATGCCTCCTTATCTCTGCTAAACACCCGCGAAAATGCGAATTAGATATCAGGTAATGGCTCGAGCCAGCCGAGCGAGACAGACGATACTTGCGCAACAAACAGAGTGGGACAGTGGTCGACGATATAGGCACTCAGGGAGCCGCGCGGGGCGAAACGCCCTTCGATTACACTTGGCACAGCCCTTAGATGCTTGGATGTAACACTGGGCAGACTCAGTGGTGTCTTACCGATTAAAATAATGGTCGTATAATAATATAGTTGTGTTGTTTCGTTGACGAGCCGACGTCGAGTGTCGGACCTGGGCGGGCGCGCACTGCCCGCGGCGGCGGCCGCGCGCGCCTCCGCCCTGAGCCCCCGCCGCCCGCCCCACGCGCCCAATAATATTATATTTTGCCCATGTCTTACTACTTCACGTGTTTCAAACACGGATACGTCGCTTTATGCACGCACGCTTTGTAACATTATCAAAAATTTACGACTGAAAGGATTCGGCAATAACGCAGATTGTAAAATCTCGTTTATAAATATTTAAGAAATATTTAAAATAAATGGACTCGATGATGATGATTTTTTACAATGAAAGAGATGTTTTGATTTATCTTTTAAGCATGGCGCTTGTGTTAAAGGTGAATCATTTTTCTAACTATTTCAATTTTAAGTTTTTGTTACTTAAAATTAAATAGTTATTAATATTGAACGACCTCCGTAACTGGGAGACGCGCATGCTGGACTTAGAGTCGCTACCCCTTAAGTCCTGGTTTCGATTTCCGGTCGGTCAATAGGAAACTTTTCTATTTTGTCTTTAGTCTGGGTGTTGTGGTACCGTCGTTGTTTCTGATTTCTGTAACACAAGTACTTGGGCTACCTACCATAGGAACAGAGCAAAGTATGTGATTTTGTCCAATATTTATTACATATTTATTATTTTATGTATTACTGAGCCTATACAAATACGCTGTCTGCCTGTCCATCCATCCATCTTTGATACTATAGTCGGTTTATACTACGGCAGAAGTCGTAACTTATTTAAAAAAATGTTATAACGCAGGCACAGAGCTATTTTTTTAAATTATAACAATGTGTACCTACATCCCTACATGTAATGTGATTTTTTTACTTGTCTATCCCTACTACTACTATTACTCGTTGATAGTTCTTCATAGTTTTTCTTTCAACTTTGTTATTTATCAAATTACTGTCACTAATATTTTCACATTTCTAAAAACAACTGTTTATCTGCCCCTGACAGCAACACTTAAAATAGCACTGTAAAGTTTATGTTAAGTAAACGGATCCCTAAATCAAAAAACCGTTTTCACACACCCACAATATTATCCCATGCAACGATATCCCCTCACTATGCGATAGACAAGAAAAAAAAAACATTACATTACTATTATTATTGTATCGTAAACTAGGGAATAAAAACTTTAAAAATATAGGAACGGAAGGGAGACCTTCCCTTCCAACTTACCATCTTTTTAATGTTTTTATTTGACTACTTTGCTTGAATAATAATTATGTATACCCATGCCAAATTACAGCTTTATAGAACTAAGAATCTCTATATAAGCTAGACCAACAGACATATGGACATGGCGAAACTAAAGAGGTCAGTGTTGACTACGGATAAGATAAGATATTATGTACGGGTCTTTGCAATTTTGTCAACGTTGTTGTACTTACGACCGCATTTAAGTGTTATGACTACGCTAAAACATTAGTGTTTCGGTAACCTAAAATAATATTTTAATCACGCTATAATTTCGTCGATGCGGGTATAATTTCCTTTGAAACAGAAAGTTCTTGAGGTGTGCAATTAAGTCTACCCACACAGTTGCAAGGCTAATCATTTTCCCATCCAAATCCAAATACATTGCACCTTAAAATCAAGTCGTAAAGACCAGTGTTGCGTGGAGAAGTCAATTAAAGCCAGAAATGCAGGATCTAAAATAGTTTGCAGTAGGTAGATCCCACCTGAGACAGCCAAGATCACCGTCGTAGAGTTTTTCTCTACAGTGACTAAACGTTTTGTAAGTGATTTGGATAGGGACCGTCACAAACACACACAATGTGTATTGTTATTTATGTTGCAACTACACTTAAGCGTCTTCTTATCTTTCAGCGATGGGAGTTTCCTTAAACAGCGCCAAACAACCATATCCGAAACGTTGGAATATAAACTCGGGGCCCGTGTGGAGACCAAGTGCGCACAAACTCTATCGTGAGATGTCTATTCAATTCAATTCAATATTTATTTATTTCGGGAAACATAGGTCCATGGGTTAGTACAAATTCAAAACTTAAAAATAGGTGCTAGTATATATATATTTTAATTTAATTTAAATTTGACTTTAATAAATTATGTACCTGGGAGGCATCTCCCGCGGACATCAACCAGCAGAGCTATCACTAGCTAACTCGGTCATTGTCCGCAAGAGATGCCTCAAAATAGGTGCATGCGGATCCTCTGCCACCGTTTTCAGGATGCTGTTGTTACTCCCCTGCACCCTGCCCATCAGTGATGCCACTTTCTTCCGAACCACGGCATGGAAGCCGTCAGTTCTTGTCAGTGCAAACATATTGGAAGCACTGCAGAAGCGGGTACAAACTTACTATTTATTTCTTAATTTAAACTAAATTAATTTCCCATTCATTAGCAATGACGAAAAAGGTTTCCTCCCCCAGTGAACAATCATCTCAGCACCCCTATCATCTTTATTGATTGCAGTAGATAAATAATTACACACGCCAAAGCACCAAACCGTTTATACCTTATCATGGTTATACATAGTGGGTACATTAAGTTTATTTTATTCATATAAACTCAATATTAGTATAATAAAAATCTTGCAAAATCTTAAACAAATCATTCTTGGCACATCGTTATTATAAATTTATGACCGGATGTTTGTAATGAAGTACAGTGAGCTAAAAAAGTGGGCCACTACTTTTTGGACAAAGTTATGTTCTAAAATACTTATCTTTTGAAACTTTAAAAACTCTTTCCAACATAGAAATGGCGCGCAATTTGCTGATGGTTTGACACAATATGTTGACAAGATGATAGGAATATTCCAAAAGAAGTTTTAATATTCTGAGCTTTGAAATTAATTCATTATTGTAACATATTTCACAATTCTCAACACAACTACGTATTGGATAACTATTAAAATGTGTAAAAAAATAAATTGTAGTTTTAAATCATAAAAAAGATCCCACCAAAATTTTCATGTAAAATATTGCCAAGACGAGACCACATGACACGCACTGTCAAAAAGGTATCAAATCTCACGTAGAACCGAGCTTCTAACTCTACACTTCACACACTTTTTGTAAGTTGCATATGACAATATTTTTTAATTTTGTTTTTGGGGTAATTTACTAATAATCCGGAAATAGGTACTTTATGATTTATAACAAGGACTCCCTATATCAATTTACTCGACCTCTAGCATCAAATTTAGTTAAGACTTAAAATATAATTGTAAATCTAGTTAAAAGTGTTAATTGGGGGGTAAAAGTTCCAAGTTCTTGATTTTTTTTTTTGTTGTGTACTAATACTAGCTAACTGGGTAGACCCAAGAAATGCTGGCTTGACGTTGTGAGGGCTGACATGCGTGCCAATGATCTCACAACTAGAGACGCTCAAGACCGCGCGAAGTGAAGGAGCAAATCAAGGAAAGCGGACCCTGCGCTCCAAAGCTTTGGACGCAACCGGGATTGACCGTATAGATGATGATGATGACTAGCTAACATGCAAATTTCAGCTTTCTAAGACCTAAGTACCCTGTGAATTTTGATATCAGGGTTTTATATATATCAATATAATCTGAAGTATAAGAGCTGAGCATTTAAAACGTTATATGTTTAATAGTTTTACTATTGACATCATATTTCGAGAATTGTGTCCGTCTGATATAATACGAACCCAAGTTATGAGGGTTAAAAAAAACCACGAAGCGCTTCGAGCAACAGTAGGGTGCCCTTGCGCTTCGCTTGGCTCGTCTTGGCGGGGCACTACCATGCCCCTAGATCTTTAATGTCATTTGATGTGAATTGTAATATTCAAAATTAGGCAGTAGGTTGTAGGCCACTTTTTTAGCCCACTGTACCAACATCAGTTTCAAACTGTTTATAACTCAGTCTTTTGATGCTTGTATTATAGCCTTTTGCAAGGTTAAGAAGATCCAATTGACCTCTAAAAGTATTTATAGTACTTGAAGAATGAGACTATTGCAGAAAATTATATTGTTTTTCTTTATGACACTGTAGTATTCTGTGTGACACTATAAGGACATGGCAATTGGTTCTCTGCACGTCATCATGTTGGCACTAACTCTGTTTTACAACAAGTTTTTATCACGAAAACAATAAATCATCTTGTTTACAAGTTTTAAAAAATCCGTAATGTACTAATCTATTTTTTTATATTTTAAAACAAGTTTAAAATTGTTTGTAAATACTATCGTCTACTATTGCATCTATTATCGAAAGCTTTATGATTAACCTTGTATTTAATCGAAATAACTTTTATATTGGAAATTCAAGAAATTTAAATAGTAAGCTCGTCCGATTTCAGCTGCTGTTGATAATCTGTAATATAATTTATTAAACCAAGTAGACCGCAAAAACATTGCTCTTATAGGAGTAACATTTTTATCGCAGTATATTGTCGACAATACAAATATATCTTATGCGATCTTCCTATCAATTTTAACTAATAATAATCGTATCTAATAGTCAAGTTTTTAAAAGCAATATTACTATGTTGAAACTCTTCCTTTGCCAATCCTATCTACTATCCTCTACCAATGTCTAGAAGAGATCGCTTTCGGCGATAATACTACCTGAATTGTGCAAGTCTAAACAAACTTTATTTATTTTGTGTAGAGTGCAATATAAGGTACGAGTATCTGTCTATTATGCAAAAATTTGAATAAGATTCTATTTTGTTGATGAGCAATACAAATAATATTGCCGCAACATTGCCGGCGACACTATCGAACCTTTGTACTTGTACTCATCATAACTTTATTTTTCGCCTTGTGTTGTCTGGCGGCATGGCGTCACTCGACCCACGTGTTTTGTCCTGAAATCACGTTTTATCGAAGTTTGGCTCATCATCAATAGCTATTTTTACACGGACCAGCTGAATAACGGAGTTAAACCAACTTCCGATAACATGTATCTTATTTCCGTAGCTTTTATATTGATACTCTTTTAAATAGCTCCTAAGTGATATATTATTTATAGTTGGTATATATTGTTGCTATTTGTTACGGGTACGAGTTTCGGACTGATCTTCGGAAGTCATTTAACGAAGCCCGTGTCTATATAACCGTACCATCGGTATGCCGTTTTACTGATGGGTTGCTTTACCGATAAGCCATTGCATCGCAAAGCCAAGTATTCAAAATACCATATTATCGACAGAGCAGTCCATTGAACGTCATATATTCAAAAGGCAAATAAAATCATCTAAATCAATAAGTGTTATTTTAGAAATTATTCGTTATAACTATTATTACGGAATTAAAAATTCTCGCTGTAGTTTGTTTTTCGTGATGTCAGTGTACAATAAAGAGCATCGAGTACCTATTTATAATTGCATGTTTGTTTACCCGACTTTGACGTTTATCCAATAGAGTATTGAACAGGTGATGGCAACAAAAACATTGTACTTACGTACTGTAATACACGTACTTCGAATTTAACGCGGTTTATATTGGTACTGTGAGTGAATATCACCTTATTTGTACATGCATAATAATGACGTCACGGGTTGGGTTCGCCAAAACGGAACATCTGCCGCATCAGTGCTGATCAATCGTCTATTTATTCCCAGCTATTTCTGAGCAGCAACAAATCGTTTCCACGCTCGCTCGACTGTCAACTGTTTAGAATTTTTTAATTAGTCGTACATTTAATTGAGGTAGTGCCAACAGTTCATAATGATATTACGATGTTATTGTATTGATTGGTAGAGCTGTTGTTGACTAGACGAGTCTAGGCCGTATCTGTTAAACAAATGAAGAGTCAATATTTAATTAATGTCAGCCTATTTCAGTCTACTCGTACTGCTAGACGTAAACCTCCACGCAAAGAGCGCTAAAGAGCACGATCTCCCGCTTTTTTCATCTAGCCACTGCATGCTATCTTTATAAGATCGTCGGTCCATCTAGCTGGGGGGCGTCCTACACTACGTTTGGCGAGACGGGGTCTCCGCTTGGGAACCCGTTTACTCCACCTTTCATCGGTTCTGCGACAGATGTGACCGGTCCATTGCTACTTCAGTTTGGTACATTTTCGGACTATTTCCATTACTTAAGTCTTCTGCCGGATGAACTATCGAACCTGCCGGATTTATAAAATCGTGTAGGTATTATCTTGAAACCAACTTTTTTACTATGGGGCAAATATTGAAACTATTTCAGATACCGCCTACGGCCTCGCGGTCCGAGGGGCCTCGCGCCTCAAATACCCTACTGCATAATTCGGACGCAACGTAAAATAAATAAATATATTCGTTATAAAACGATAATGAATAGTATTAAATGAACTACCAAAGTTTTCTTTAGGCTAGCAAAATTTGTTGACGTTGCGTTGTCATCGCGGAAAACGAACGGGGAAGCCCCCTTGCGTTTGTATATGTAAGGTACTTTACAACTCCAGCATCTCCTTACCTATGTGATATTCGTGTTTAAATTCTGTTAATATTTCATGTGGAACACTTATTCAATGTAGTGTAGTTCTTTTTTTTTAACCATTACTACAAGAATTAAATACGTAGGTATAATAAAGTAGTAAAAACTGTTTTTTATTTATAACATTGCTTCTTGCGCCACCAGAGGGCCTCGCTAAGTGTACCTTGCCCAAATCAAATTTTGGTCTTGCCCCGCCACTGTGTACTCTCAGGACATTATCGTCGCGAATCTACCAGTTAATATTTTTGTATGGAGAGGCAAAAACAATATATTGAAGGGATAGTACCAACATTTGAACTAATGCATGATTTTATGTTTCCCATGTTTGTTTTGAAGGCCATGTTCCTGCGAAGGCCAGATATTTCAAATTCATAGTTATTGTCATGTGATGACAAACTCTTTTTACTCATATTAACACTCATCGACGTCAAGACCATAAACGCAGCAGCGGTTTTATTTGTTTCAATTATCCGGTAAATAAACGAATAATAACTGTTTATTCGTTAAAGTAGCCTTTCATGGTCCACCCACCTTAGTCTTAATTTTTTAATATTAGGTATACCGTTACTGTATTCATATAATCAAGTGAAACCATGCTGAAGTGGATCGATATGTAGCGATAAAGATACGAAACAAACTCTATTGTTTTGATCCACGTGTTCAGTTGATGATTACATTGGCTGAGTAGGTAGGTACTACAGCGTTATGCTCCGCTGTAACTACTAGACTTGCGCAAAATCGTTCACCCGAGTGAAAAGAGTGATATAGTTAATTGCGAGATAAACATATGTTTCATTCATCTAGTTCATTTAGTTCAGTAGGTTTGTTATATTAATTTAATTCACTACAATTGCATTTGGTATCATTGACATAATCGTGGACAGTTCTATTGAAATTACATTTTTTAGGCATTTAATAGCTTCGAGTAGTTAAAGAAATTACATAAAAAACTGATTTTGCGCTGTCTCCAGTATAAAAGATTTAAAAAAAAAAAGTTCATATCACTGAGTTACTGAACTAATTGAACTAATTCGGGCTATAGAGTGAGTGAAATATACACATAAACGATACACATAACGTGTCATTAATTCCGAAACTACCCATGTCTAGTAGCTACTATTATTATGAGACTAGTTTTCATATTGCCTCTACTATTATAGGTAGGTGTTCTAAACTGCCTTGCTGTATTCTGTTTAAAAACATGTTCTAATAATATCTGAAAATTCTATAGCATGTTTTAAGTACCTACATGCTCTATTTGTTTGTTTAGTCATGTTCCCAACTAAGAGTTACGTACGGAGGTCTGGTGGCAATTGCTACAAATGTAATAATTATTTAGACTTGCTGCATCTAGGATCTTAGAATTATGTTCAAGCGTATATCGGTTAGGACAACGTTCTTACGTCCTCCGTAGCTTAGTTGGAAAAGCACTGGCCCGGCATGCGATGAGACGTGGGTTCGAATCCCACCTGAGGCGGTCGATTTTTTTCAAGTATTATATTATCATATAAATATATAATAACTAGCATGTAATTGATAAAAAATAATTTAAATCGTTCTTAAGAATACTTTTCTTTGTCTTTTCGTGACAAAGTACTCACTACCTCAGCGGTAGAAAAATATCCTTTTCCATTTTAAATTACTGACCTGAGTTTACGCGATAGTCAAGTTAGATTTTAGTTTTACTTTAGATTTCACAATTCGCAAGCTAAACCTAATTTAATTACGTTACGTACCTACGTTTTGCTTTCGTATTATAACATGACTGCTTGTTATCTGGCTGACAGGTCTGCATTGTAGACAAACCTCAGTGGTTTATGGCAATGCACTGTAACAAATATTTATGTAGTTTGTGTAAAATAATAATAAATTAAAAAAAAAAAAATAATAACAAACAATATCTTTTTTTGGGTCTACCTCTTCGGCGACCGCCGTCTATAGGTACCCATCGGGTGACGATTTGGGCCCACCTGTCTGGATGCATTCTGCACACGTGTCCTGCCCACTCCCACTTTAGCTTTGCAGTTTTCTCGCCTACATCTGCGACACCGGTTTTGGAGCGGATGGCGGTGTTGCGGATTCTATCAATCCTTTTTACACCTAGTATGCTCCGCTCCATAGCCCTTTGGCAAACTTTGAGTTTAAACTTGACGACTTGGTTAACTTAACGAGGGATTGGGAGTCATTGGCGATAGATAGAGATCGATGGAAGAGTCTAGGGGAGACCTTTGCCCAGCAGTGGGATTGAAAAGGTTGATAAAAAAAAAAAAAAACAAACAATATGATTAAATAAAATTAATCACATTTAAAAATATTTTTAAGACCACTCTCGAATACTTAATTATATGTAGGTATAGTCGTGTAAGTAGACGTATATTTAGGAACAAATAAAACATTAAGTGATTTGGCAACAAGATTGAAGTTCGCAGAAAAGCAGTAACGTGATCATAAATGCATTTATTGGGTGCCATCCCTCATTCCTATTGATTGGAACAGCCATGAGGAATAGGAATGCTCATCATAAAAATAATTAACAAGTCATTATTAGAATCCTCTCCTGCGCTTTCCAATTGAAATTAATGCAAATAGGTAAGTACAATTTTTGGGATTTACAAATTTAAATATTTTACAAATAATATTTTACAGTTTTGTCACGTAAAAAATATCCAATTATAAGTCATTTTTAATCATGTGAAAAATTTCTTCAGTTATTACAGATACTGAAAAAAAAAAACCGACTTCAAAACACTAAAATGCTAAAAATAATCCTAACACTTAAGTACCTAATCACATAATTTTGGAGTCGGTGCCAGCCGATGAGAAATTCAATGTTTTTGTTTGCACCGACTCCAAAATTAAGTGATTAGGTACTTAAGTGTTAGGATTATTTTTAGCATTTTAGTGTTTTGAAGTCGGTTTTTTTTTTTTTTATAAAATTTACTTATTTCATCTATTTTAGTGATAAATCCTAATCTAACTGCTGAACACCGATTTCATCCCCTATTTTCTTACCCTTAGGGGTGATTTTTATTTTGCAAACTTTTATCATAGCAGCTTTGAAGTATAAGCTTTTCAATAAAACAAAAATCATCAAAATCGGCTCATATTTGTCGAAGATAGGTAACAAGAACCACAACCAAAATATTATCTGGGTATATATTTGTTGATTTTCTCAAAAAGTTCTACATCAATTTCGATAAAATTTATATGGGACCACCTCTGAAGTATGATCTACCAAACAAAAAAGAATCATTAAAATCGATTCATAATTGGCGGAGTAATCGCGTAACAAACATAAAAAAAAACATACAGTCGAATTGAGAACCTCCTCCTTTTTTGAAGTCGGTTCAAAATTATGCTCCATACAACACACCAATTGTCATGTCTCGTAGCGAGGAACTAGAACACCCCTGTATTCGAATTCCTAAGACAAAGTAACGATAGATTTAATTGATTGACGACCGCTTGGTGTAGTGGTTCGCGCTCCGGACTACAAAGCCAGCGGTTGCGGGTTTGAATCCCGCAAGGGGCAAATATTTATGTTATGAGCACGAGCATTTACCTAAGTCATGAATGCTTATAAATATATTTAAGTATGTTTATCCGTTATCTAGTCGCCATATTACAAGCTTTGCTTAGTTTGGAGATAGCTAATTGGTGTGATTGTAGAAACAATTTATTTATTATTATTTATAGCGTCCTTCAGCACACCCGAGGAAATTTTTAAATAATGTTTTTCTGAATTGACCCCGACCATGAGTCGAACCCGGGACCCATTGCCTTTAAAGCAAATCACCGCATCACTACGCTTATCCAGTCGTCATTTTAATGTTCATTGTTTCAGCGTTATGTAAATTACGTCATTTAAAAAAAAACCTGACTACTTATATCGCGAATTTAAATAGCGTAGAAGATTGTACAAAAACAAGGTGTCATACAAAGTTTTTATTAGATGAAAACAATGTATATAATTTTATCAATTCACTTTTATTTGTAATGAAATTGCATGCCTAGTGAAACAAAATTGACAAAACAACTGGCTGAAGTTTGCTAAAATATCAATAAATGCCCGGTTTTGCGTTCGGCAATAAATCTTCAGCGCATTAAGGAAATGCTAGCCATTCTCAATATCGGAATGCTTTTAACGACTGCTGATTTAACAGTGTGCGTAACGAAGAAAATGCCAATATTATAAAATTATG
This sequence comes from Anania hortulata, assembly GCA_963576865.1. Taxonomy (NCBI): domain Eukaryota; kingdom Metazoa; phylum Arthropoda; class Insecta; order Lepidoptera; family Crambidae; genus Anania; species Anania hortulata. The sequence continues at coordinate 11,192,854 of OY756400.1, forward strand.
TAGAATGTCAGTCTTACTTATAACATTTGTTAACAAGAAGTGATTGAGTATAGTAAACTTCTAATAAGATTTTAATAATTTAGTCTTGTTACACTTTCTTACAATGTTCGTGTGTGTCAAAAGGAATGCGACAAGTTTGCCTTAACTACCTTTTTTTTGAATAAAATTAATTCATATTTACATATCGTAAATTTATAAACGATGTCATTTATAATTTAAATTAGTAAGTCTTTTTTTTTTCAAATTGCTTTTACAGTAATAGCCAATGCTCATATTGAATTAAATTTTATTAAGAACCTTTTAATCGCAGGGTAGAATCCGACGCCTCTCCAACAAGGACCTTAAGCAGTGTACGTGCGGTGCAATTTAATTGACTAATCGAAATTTTTTCATGACATAAATTTGTTATCAACAGATAGGAATAATTTAAAATGGAAAAAAATGATTTGTTCTTTACGTAGATCGATTTAGTTACTTAAACTTAATCGCTCTGGAAAATTTGGCACTAATAATATGTATAGTATAATATGTATGTAGTATAATATGTATGTACGAGTAGTATACATATTAATGACGCCGACAATGGCAGAATAAAATCTAGGATAGGTATCCTTGCGAAATTACAAGCTTTCTAGTGCTAAGAGTCTCTTGAGTAAAGCCGCGGACAGACAGACAGACGGACATGGGGAAACTACATGGGTTCCCTTTTGACTACGGAACCTTAAAAATGGTTCCTTTGTCTTATATGGCACCAAACACGTGCAGCAAGCAATGCCATCGTTTCTAGCTAGTTGTCTAGTTGAAACGCTTTGATGATATTTATGATTTTTTTTCAATGATAAACTAACAAAAGGCGACGTAGGTCAGTATTGCACACTTATTAAGTACCTATATTATTAGGTATAAAGATTGTATAAATATATATATATGTCCTATAACATTTATATGTTCACAAGATTTACAAAAGTATTACGATCCTTGTTACCACAGATCGTTTTAAATCGATCCAAACATAACGTTGTTTACCAACAAAACGAAAGCCACGGAATTAATGAAATGACGGCGTCTCGTGTACTCGTTCGCTTTTGGCAGATCCGGCTGGTCACGTGTGGATGCGAATAGCGATGGCTACGATACTCTTCGTCTCTATGCTTTCTCGGTTTACGTACATGGTGATCCAGTGTTTCCGATGGGGAACCACACTACGAATTTTTTCCGATAAGTAGGTGTCGCATTGTGTTTGGTCTTGCCCGTAGTGATAATTTGATCAATGGTTCTGTCACTGCTGCCACTGATCAAATAACCACTACAGTAAAGGTTAGGTTAGGTTAGCTTGTCAAACATATGTCAAACTTGCGTCATACAAGCGACCACAGAAAAAAAAACTGAGAATCTATGTGGATGTCGTGGCCAGATTGTGAAATTGATATAATGGTGGTATTTCATGCTACCGAACAGAACCCACTGCCTACATCATGATGTAGTCTGGCCAAATCAATGAATATTCAGCGTATGATGGTGTAAACAGAGAAACGCACGACTACTTCATGAAATGGTCAAATATTACAGATCATATCGTAAAATCGTTACATTACCCACCGGTAGAGGCGCTAATGTTTCTTTGTTTTTGTGATGAATAATGGCGGCGGACAAATATTTTATTCTGAAAGTTAACAATAATGTGTAAATTGAAGGAGAATGTGCAGTGAAATATCGTTACGACACCAAGCTAAGCTATTTTTATGAAAGTCACTTAAAAACGAGCGCAACGCAAAGCAAATGTTGACGTTAAACTAAATAGTCAGTTTTAGTTGGCCGTATATACCATAATTTTATGAAATTATCGGTCACATCATGAATTTTACGATCTGGCTTTGACATGGACATTCGATAGTTATGAACGGTTGTCAAGACCAAACATACTGGCGACATCTGAGATTAGCTTTGACTGTGCGTTTACATTTAGCGTTTTTCTGCAGCCATATTGTAAAAAATCTATGAACTATATTTGCATTTCGTCTAGCTAACCAATGACTAGAATAGTTGCGATCACAGAAAACCGCCGAGACATAAGAAACACATTGGATTCGCCCTTTAGAGTCGAGTTTTAATAGAGATTAAACACGTTTTAAACTGAAGAGCAACTTTCCATAGAATTAAATCTTTATAGTTTTATATCATGTTATGCGCCAGTCGCACAATAAAGACAGCACATACCAAATCGTTAAAACAAAAATATTTTACAATAAATGTTTTGAATAAAAACAATATTTGGGGTAAAAATTGGTGTTAATAATTAGTAAAAATAAAAATGGCGCCGTTAATTTAGAGAGATACTCACACATACTTTTCTTATTCTGCAATAATCAAACAAACCTGGTGGTTTGGCACCACCAGTCACACTAGCTTAAGAGCAGTCCTCACCTGAAGCACCCTTAGCATACTTAAGGGTGCTTTATGTACAAGACTGAGGCGAAACGTCATGAATTGGAACTTAACTAGTTGAATAATTAAATGTTTTTATTTGTTTTTTGGTATTCAGCAATAATATTAATATATATAATGTTGTCCCTTTTATAAATTCACACACAAGCAAGATGACGTCAGTATCAATTTCGGAACGATGTTGAATATAATACGCTAAATTTGTAATTAGAGACACTGCTGGACTAATATACCCTGGAAGAGCGTGATTTTGGTTTGAGTAAAAATGTTTACTGAAAACAACGACTAAGGTTCGGAAGCCTAGAGCTCTAACAAAAGATCCCTAATAGCTCACTGGAACAAGGTTGAGGAGATCTTTAAGACGCAGAATATTCAAAAAAATATACCTACATGCCTATCATTCAAATCTTAAACCAATCTTATTGTCCTATTGTGCAACAAGCACGTTATTTACCAAAAGCTTTATACTTAATTTATGTCTAAAAACATCGCTAAACACTTGGCATGCATTATTTTTATGTATGTTGGCTTTGAAATAAAACAATGCATTTGCCGTAGCATCACAAACCGTTTGAAGGATTGCTTTCAACGATAAAATTACCTAAATTATGTCTATCAGTTTTACAAAGTTTTGTAATCATTTTAAAATATATGCTACGGCTTGTTCCGTAGCACCGGTGCTACGACGACATTCCAGCGTTTGATCTCGGTCAAAATTAAAACAATGCCAAGATATCTTGTGTATTTTTATCCTTTGTTACGTTCAATAAAGTTTCTTGGTTACGTGTTTGATTTTCTTAAGACTACGCCAGTAAAAGACGTGTATATCCGCTAAGGATGACGCGCAACGCGTGGGCCGCGTACACAACACTAGCTACGTAAACTCACCAGAATTCGTAGACCTTCAATAGCTCGTAGTCTCCTTCAGGACACTGTTAAAAAGGGAAAGTGTATGAAACAGAAAGGTTCTAGTTATATTGGTGTTTCGCTGTAATACAATATCGCCCGACCTTGCTGCGAATAGTCCCGCCTACGGGCGCCGATAACGACGCGCCTGCTTATACGCGACACGTAGCGTCTGACATTTTCACCTTTAATTCAAAAGGTACAAAGCGGTAATTTGAAATATGTTATGTGTTAGTACTTACCAGGGATTCCTTAGCATATTTGCTGAGGTAAAAAAATGATCTAAAAATAAATATTTATTTCAATACGTGCGACTAAATATTTGAGTGGTATTATTTCTAAGATGGTTTACTTGCACTAGAAAATAATAATAGGCCTAGTTTGGCAATTAATATGATGAATGTCTTTGCCCTATGCTGTGAGACCTTGTTCCTAGCCAAATTTGACCATTCTAGGTCAACGGGATGTTCTAAAATTTGGATTTTATGAGTGAGTAAAGTGAGTTAATACCTTAAATATGTGCCCTATTTTTTGATTGACATTAACTTAGAAAATCTAATTTCTTACACCTCTAAGGGTCCTTATTATTTTATATGCCTGAGAAAAGGGGTACAGACGGAAAAAATAATTATAATAATATTCAAACGAAGTGATTTTCATTATCTTTTAATGCTACACGTATCTTTCCAATACAAAATTAATTACAATATTATCGCCTATTATCCGTCTTCGTAAAAGAATCGCCGTCTCAGGGTCGCCATCCTCCACCGCGTAATAACGATCCAATTAGCACACACTTGCAATGAATCATTTAAATGATATTTTATAGTCTCAATTACAGTTAGAGCCAAAAGTGAAAACAATATAATTTATTCGCACTGTTTATTGATGATAGTTTTAATAGTTTCATGTATAATTAATATTCTTTTGACTTGCTAATAAAGGTCCTAGCTATAAATTTTTTATATAAGACTAATAACCAAATAATAGTTATTTATATTATTATTAACACAAATTTTTATTTATTCGAATATATTATTAACTAACTTATTAGGCAATCGTACCTCAAAAAAAATACAGAAACTATAGGAATTAGGATGATTTGTTCCCATTGTTGTTGTCGTTCTGTCTGTTCGTCATTGAAGACCTTTTTTCCTTACGGCTGTTCTGTCAGTAGCTCCGTAGAGCTATCAAGTTGATTTTAATATCATATCCTAAGAATTTTGTCATTTCAATGTCAATTTGTTATCATTTCTTTATTTTCAAAATGTATATTTTTCAGTTTTTCTTGTTAGAAACATTAAATTAGAGATTTGTCTTGTTAGAAACAAGATCAAGCTCACAGATTACCATAGGAAGTAAGGGGAACCAATTTTTTGGGTTCTGTAGTCAACACGGATCCCTTATAGTTTCGCCATGTCCCTCCGTGCGTCTGTTTGTCTGTCTGTCCGCGGCTTAGCTCAGTCAGAGACTCTTAGTGTGAGAAAGCTGTAATTACGCTCAGGCATACATTTATTACCCCGACAAAGAAGTAGAATAAAATCTTTAAAAAACTTTTTTTAGGCTATTTTTTTTTCGTCTATCCCATATCCTTGACGTCGTCGTTTAAAAATATTGCGGGTGTGAAAACACTATTTCTCGATTCAGGGACATTTTATTTAGGTTTAAAGTTTTTTTTTTGTAGATATCACAGCTAGGTTAGCGTTACAAGTTACCGAGTTAACTTATAAAAATTATTTGGGGATGAAAATGACTTAAATGATGTAGTTATTTATGTAAAACAGGTAAAAACCAAAGATAAAATCAATGTACTTCTGTAAATAGGCCTAAATTAGGCTCTTTTACAAGTCCCATTTTTTAACCTATTACTTCTTCGGGACATTAGCACCGAGAAGATAAGTAATTATGATAACAAAAGTAGAACATTTGTCCTGCAAATAAATGATTTGATTTGAGAAAATAGCGCATGCTGTGGCAACTACGGAACTCTACATTGCGCGTGGTCCGACACGCACTTGGGCGGCTTTAATTTGTAACAAACACAAGGTACGACTTGAAAACAAAATTTAGTCGTAATTTTTTACTTAAGAACAACTTTTTGTTTGTAATTTACGTTGAATGTGGAATCAGAATGTTTGTTTATTGAAGATATTACGAATCGTAACACTTTAAATCAGGTCAGGCGCGCTGTTCGCACTCACCGCCGACCCTGGCCTGTCGCTCGAGTGCCCGCAATAATATCTGTTGTCTGTGTCTCCGCTAAATCAAACAAATTGACCGTTACAGTTTATTTAATCTCATTAAACTGATTGTAATTAAGACAAATAAACATAGATCGTTGCAAGGTTCACCCAATCGGCTTGTAGCGATATGTCATTTAGTACTCTTACGATGGCAGAATTCCACGATAAACATACGTGTGTGCTTCTTACTATAAAACTAATGTATTTAAATCTGAAATAAATTTTAACATGATACTTGAAAAAACTAAAAAACACTAAAATATACATAGGACTCGTCAAAACGAATCAAAGAGCCCAAAGTCGAAAGTTTTACTAGTGCCATTGCCGAGTTTTACTTTAAGCACCTCCTGCTTCATTTGTCAGACCATCTCGACGGATTCAAATTAATGTATTACTATCCTGATTTCTCTCGATGTTTTCTCTCACCGTGCGTGGTACTAATTCATTCGAAGATTCCGAAAAATCCAGAGGTGCATGCTAGAGATTAAACTTAATCAGGACCCACGGTTGGGGGGCGAGACTCCGAATTTTTAAAAAACAGTCTATCATCGGTTTCTGTGCATATTAGCTGAAATTCAGCAAAATTGTAGCGTGTGTTTTTGTCATCAATGCAGTAGTACGTACAGTCATCGATCTTTGTTTGCTAGTTGGTTTTTAAATACGCTGCTAAAAACTGCATTTCTATCTACATTTAACCGTGATAACTTAGCGTTTTCAGTTGCATGAATTATCTAAAACAGATTTAGTCTGCTTTGTCAAAAAGAAAACCTCGTTTTATATTAATATGTCGTTACTTTTACAAGATTTTACTTTTAAACCTTGAGAGAAATGTCACTAAAGTATTTTTAACAACTTGTTTTCGGGAAGCGAATAAATCTCCTCGAGAATTGTATGAATAAATCGACCCTCAAGGAAACTCCAAGGCTTCCCCTACGAGCTGACAGCTCGAGACTTTTTGAAGAGAAGCCGGAAACACGTCAGTAGATCGGACAGTTGTAGATGGCGCCGCAACGGCCGGTTGCAGACCCGCGGAGCGCGCCAGCTTCCGGCCGGCAGTACCGCGCATACAAATGGCAACATTACATATTGTTACACAAAACTTTCCCGCGTAATTCTCTTTTAATGCGCACTCCAACCATACTGGGCGATTCCTCTCGGACAAGTTTGGAAAATACTCGTAAACTGAAATTCGCTTCAGCAAATCTCGTGCTACAAAAACGTAGCTTTAGAAGTTTATTCAATAAACCAACTTTAAGGAACCTCATTATAGAAACAAAGTAACGGTTCCTAATTTGGATTTGGCCTTTTGGTTGTTAAAAATTTGTTAGAGTAAAACCAGGCTGGAACAACACATTATTTATACTGATAAAAAACGCTTAAACTCCTAAAACGAATAAGATGCATACTTTTTTATTCTGCGAAGTAGGTTTTTTTTATATTTTAGTTCGAATAATGTTTTTAATTTAGCTAATGTCATGGCTTGAATGTGCCTACCATTCATACTGATAAGTTGTCAGCTCGTCACCGCTCCGATTGTCCAAACACACCTCAGCAGCGCAAACGCACGCAGTTAGCGTAATAGAGCAATCGGCCGTGCACACAGGGAGCGGTCGGCAAACATTTGCCATGTACACCACGTTTGACGTTCTCACATCGGTGTTTGTTCGCTTCGAACAGTAATGGCCCCTCTAATTGCTTTCCGTAAGGTCAAATGCTGTTTGTGATTCTGGATTGTTTCAATAACAGGCGGGTTGATCTGATTCTAGTTCTAATAATACCTACTCGTAACTATTGAGGTCCTATTCTGATCATTAACATCATTTTATTAGGGGCTGATTCTACTGATTAACTACATCTTTGGACCAATATCAAAATTGGTGTAGTATAGTAGTGGCGTGGAATTCGCCTTGAACGCAATGGATCCCGGGTTTGATTCCCGGTTAAGGTCAATTCAGAATTTCTTTTCAAAATTGGCTTGAACTTGGGTGTGCTAAAAGACGTCCCTAGCAAAAATTCACTGTCGGGTTTCTCGTAACACAAGGGTGTTAGTTCCTTACTTCAAAACCAGTGCTGTGTTGTCTGTATTAAAAAGGTAAAATTTTCCATACATCCCATAACAGCTGATCGGAAATTCAGTGTTTTTTTTTGCGATATCGATATTGTTCGCGTAATAAAGTAGTAAATAGTACTTTAGTTAGTAGTTTAACCGTAGTTTTTAGGTAATGAATATATTCATTCCTTAAAAATAAGTAAGATGTATAAAGCTCAAATACAATAACTTTATACAAGAGCAAGTAACATTTAAATTGCGAAAAAAATACCGATCAGCTGTTACGGGTTGTGTGGCAAAATAGGCTCAGCCTGCCTAGCATGAGCACTAAAACACAATATGATATGATATGATATAGCGATATATCGACACTAACTGTAAAAATATGATAGTTAAAGCCGCCGTGTTGAATCGCCGTGCCGCTTATGTTACATAATATGATCGCTGTTTCGATAAAAATTCAAAATGGCGGCTCTATCCATCATATTTTTACAGTTGGTGTCGATATATCGCTATATCATATCATATCATATCGTGTTTTAGTAGTCATGCTAGGCAGGCAGATAGCTTCTAAATTATATATAGTAAAATTGATTTTGTGTTAAATTAATACTCAATAGTTTGCCTACTACTATCTAATATACCTACCCACAAATTCATAAAACTATAATTGTTTTTGATGATTACTCAGACAGTTGCTCATTCACATTTCACGGTTGCTGACGTTACTTAAACTTCAAATTATAGTCATCCTGTAAGCGAACGTCGTCCGTTAATACATTAAACACACGAAGCTACGTTCCAGATAATTATTAAAAACATTAACGCAACAGATAAAACAACCATTGCAAATCATTTGAGAGTTAAAAATCGTATGTGCTACAAAAGTTACAATTGAAAATGAGTCGAATGTTTAAGATGACAAAGTTGTTTGTTATGTTTGATGGTTAAAAGAGGGGTATTTTTTCGTGTGTGGCAACACAACAATAATGTTGTAGGGAGTAACGCATAGATGGCGGCACGTGTGCCGCGCGTGTCGAGGCGGCCGGAAGCGCAGGAGCGCCGAGCCCTGAAACAATACGAAAGTGTAAATTGAAATAAATTGATGCTCTTGCATTGTTTACCGGACAAAAGCTTTCACAGGTCATCCTTAAGGTACTCAGGGTACTGTAAAGGCAATGGCGCTCAAACGGTGATGGTTCAAATTACGATGACTATGCACGCACGGCTACAGCTGTTTAATTAAGTATTATATTAATAAATTATACACTAGAAATATTTTCACCATTTGTTAGGAATCCATCTATCTATTAATTTGAAGTAATAGACGAAAATTAACTTATTTATATTATGTATTTCATAATGGATACATACAATACATATTCTTGTTCGGACACCACACAAAGAAATTTATTTATCACGTAAGTAACATTATCTTCTAATATAACCAAATATTAAGGTAATTTGATAGGTAAAAAGCTATAGGTGGAATTAAAATGGGCACAGTAATTAAAAGTTCCCAGGGGTGATTTTAAAAACTGGAGGGTGGAACTCTCCCGCGCCCTCTGTGGCTCGTCGCGCTAATAACACAATCAGTTCTCACAATTATGCGTGACACTTTGGCCCGGCTAAGTGCAATGCGATTGTTGATATACCGGTAGTTACAAAGATAAGTCATTTTCTTTATGGAAAATAAATAATATCGTATCAGGAAATCTTACTTCATTACAACTGTTAATGAATCTTTAAGTATACCATAATACCAATACCAAACTATACAAACTACATCAATATTGAAGAGAAGACCATCAAGAGGTCATATTCAAACCCAAAGTGGTAGTTGGTGTTGATCACGGACCCATAAATTGATATACTTGGACAAAAAAAGTCAGAAAACGTTTTCACTTCTTCGCCTGACCCCGGAAAATACTCGTACTATGATAAATAATAGTATGATAAAACTACATTACTTAAAACAGATTGGAAAGTTATTAGTATAACGCAAAAGATGTTGCAGATATGCAGAAGTCGACGCAATACTACTCACCATGGATTGGAGTAAGAGCCGATTTTTCCAACGCCAGTTAACTCTTATCCGACGAACAAAATTGATGTCTTGTCACAATTTCTATACAAAAACTGTCAACCTGTTAAACTTATTCTTCATATAAAACTTATCTGGCTATTGAAAAATTGGCTCTAAGTATAATACATGCCTACTTTTTTTCCAAAAACAAGTACTTCTCTGCTTTAAATCCCAAAACGTTTAATAGTACGTACCATACAACGACTTTACAATTTAGAAAAAATTTAACAATATATTTCGGACTATATTTGTTCATAATTTACTAAGCTTTTGATACAGATGTCATGACTCATTAAGCTAAACCTGAAAGTGCTTTCCTGGGTCCCAGACAAGGGTGGGGGTGTCCTGATAAAATTAATTGCAGAGCGCTCGTCGTCGTCGGCCAGTAACGACGTGTTTGCAACCAAACGGATTACGACACTGAAATACCAATTCGGATAGAGAATCTGTAGAGTCGATGAAACAAACATTATTTTTGATAAAATCAGCAAGGAAGTACTGGCATGTGTCACCACTAAACCGTATTGCCACATAATGTAATTTAAAACTGAGACGATGTTGACAACAGCAGCAGAACAAGCAGTTCAGTTTATCTTACGATCTATTTTGTTCTTTTTCATTACACCTATGTAACATTGTATAATGCAATTAAGCTTTCTGTTTCTTAGCATCATAGTTTTGTATGAATTATGACACTTTCTGGTTTTCACAGAAGAAAGAAGAAAGAAAATGTTTAAGAAAAAGTAAACACAACCACTCAACCGCTTTTTAGGACTCGGAGATGACAAATACTCAGAGGAAGCGATCCATTTTGGCGGGAAACGGTTCACAGGAAGTGGATTCGCCGACCGCGAATGTGGCGGCGCCACCATCAACTGGCAGGGTTGCTTTGTTGAAAATATCTCTTTTGCTATAAATTGATTAACGATACGGAAAAAAAAACAAAACAACAAAACGAATTTTGGATCAAAATGACGTCCTGTCTTAAGTTCATTAAGCTGTGTAGTAGGCGGAGTACATAGCAGGTGGAAATGACCGCAAAAAGTTCCTAGAATGGAGTCCACGTACCGGGAAGCGCAGCGTAAGACGTCCACCCACAAGGTGGACAGACGAATAAGGTTGCAGGAGGCCGTTAGATGCAGACCGCTTCCAACCGACCAATCTGAAATTCATTGGACGCCTATGTTTAGCAGTGGACGTCCTATGGCTAAAATTATGAATCATGATGATGAAGCATGTAGGACTGTAGGGTGAGAAAAAGTAACAAAACCGAAAAAACATATACATAGATCCATCACAAAGATGTAAGTATAGGCTAAGTGCTTTTTCTTATCCACATTAATATTTTTTCAAAATGCCAGAATTTTTTTTTTCAGAATCCCACAATGTTTATAAAAAATATAAAGACAGACTTTGTCTGCCATTTTCAAAAATTAAAATGCAAAACTATAGCCCACTTTACATGTAAATGATTTTTTAAACGACTACACGACATAAAAAAAAATTAAACTAGGCTTCTTCACAAAAAATAAAACTCCTACCTAAGTATCTAACTATTCGATTTCTAACTGCTTTTGCCCTTATGGAATTCTTTACCTACTTATAACTATAAAAGATATTTAGATACTAACATCAAATGAGTACATAATAGTAGTAAACGTCTTTTCTGTAATTTCAATTTGATTTACTTTTACTGATAATATAGTAACTGTTATTAATTTTAGGCCCCGCCTAACGAGACTCAAATAAATTATGACGTGTTCTCATGTGACCGCTCAAAAGGCTATAAGGTATAAAGTATGCAAATTTTCAGATTATTCAGATAGGAGGAAAATGGGTTAAATAAAGTTAAAAAAGTTAACTAAAAGGATAGCCAGGAAAACCGTGTTTGTTTTTATCATGTTAAAGAGACCAAACTGCGTTCTAGTGATGGGCCGAATACGGCTTGACTCGAGTCAGACTCGATTCCTGCTTTGGACTCGCCTACTCGAATACCAGTTCATTTTAATTCGAGTCCGCCGGACTCGATTCTGGTACTCGAGTCAAGAAGAATCGATTTTGTAATCGCTGACTCGCACGTACTCGATCTCTGTTTACTTAAACAATGAAGTGATGCTTAATAAATTCAAGGTTGAACCTGCAACTTTTTGATTTTATTTTCTTGTTTTGTGTCAGTAAGCTGTTACTGTGAGTTAATTTAATTGTTTAAGTACTATTTAGTAAAGTGATTTTAAAGCTCATCAAGATCATTTTGTAATAAATAAAATCGGTAAGCCCCAAATTTCTAGACACGAGTACTGGACTCGAGTCAACATTCTTCATTCACTTGAATCGCGGAATCGAGTCATGATTCGAATACCGTATAAACCGACTCGAGTTGACTCGATCCACAAAAACAGCGACTCGGCACATCACTACTGCGTTCTGTTCCTAAGCCGAGTTAGTCAAAAAATATAATAATTGGTGTACGTACCATCAAAAAACGCGTCAAAATTACGAACCTCCCTTGTGAAGTCGATAAGATGAATTTTACAAATAGAACTATACGATTTTCTTCCGCACTATCCCATTGCATCAAAATACATAAACCACAGTGAGGGGAACCACGCAGCTGGCACAGCCCGCCTCTTAGCATCTGCACATGTTTAAAGAACTACTTAAATAATATTTGAAGATCACATAATATAAATTAAACAACCATATTGACAAACTAGGTGCGTTGCGAATCGAGTCAAAGGGAAACCATTGTAGTTGCTCTGGGGTCGCGTGGGCCAGGTGGTTTGGAGTCATTCTTCGATGACAAATTATCATTGTGTTCTTTAGAGGGCCGGATTTGGCAACAATGACAATAAAAATGATGACACTTTTTAGTGGATGCAATTTTTTATTTCAATTTCAATTGTGAGGAGCCAAATCTCAAACAGAAGTTGAAAAGATCAAAGCGACGAATGCAATTTAATGCAGTCTGAAAATAGATGGCATTGTTTTTCAAAGCTTGAGTCGGATATAAGTAGAAAATCGCGGAAAAATACTGCATTGTATTGCTGCGATTGATCATGTTATTTTAGGTCTCATTGCCAACTCTAAAAAGTTTGAAATTTTATTTAGGTTTTGATTCACAAACAACTATAAAACAACGTTTAGTTATGTTGTTATTTATATAACTCGTGCATTTATGTCATACGTGTAACGTTACGTCTAGTTTTTCTTTAACAAAGTCATCTGTTTATATTTTTTAGTTGTATCTAAAATCCTAACAAATTGTTTATAGAGGTACATTAGTATAACATAAGTAAGAAACAAACAAAGGTATGATCGAGGCACTATCAATCTTAGATTTTCCATTTCTATTAGCTCGTAATTACCTTAGCTTGAAAGTCTATTAATTTCCTTAGGCCTCAAGTCTACTTTCCTGAGTCGTTCTGACGGCAGCTAGTTACTACGTTACTTACGAACAATTAGCGTCTAATCGTCTATTTTGCGGTACATACCATAATCGAACGAACTTCGAAACACGCGTCAATGAAAAATAACCTTTATACCTAGAGGATACGCGCCAGATTTCATTTCAACTCTACTAAATAACGTGAGTTAGATTAAATAAGCGTTTAGATATGCAGATGATAAGTTATTTCGTTTTATTACAGAGCTCAATTCATGTCTTTTATTTTATAGCGCAGCTATTTCGAGTTCCCGTTCAACTAATGCACGACAATTTGCTTTTTGATTTCGTAATCAAAGTTACCTTGGCCTTTCGCGTTGTTTTTTATGTATGATCAGCGATCATTTGTTACTACGTTGGCTGATTTTGATAATTCTTTTTTTGTTCGAAAGGTAATACTTTTAGAACGGTCCCATATAAATTTGGTAAAGTTCTGATGATGGGATCTATAAGAAAATCATCAAACATTGCATGAACTCCATACCACGCCAACTGATTTTTAACCGACTTTTAAGGAGGAGGTTCTCAATTCGTCGGAATCTTTTTTTTTGTATCTATGTTACCCAATATCTTTGACAAATGTGAACCGATTTTGATGTTTCTTTTTTTATTGAATAGCTTTTACTTTAAGGATACGTATAATAAAAATTTGCAGAAAAATTTTTACTTCGAAGAGTGGAATAATAAGAAATAAAATCGGTGTTCAGCAGTTTTTTGTTTGCACTCTAAGATCTGTTTTGATTAGGATTTATCACTAAAAATAAATAAAATAAGTAAATTTTAGAAAAAAATAAAACCGACTTCAAAAAACTAAAAAGCTAAAAATGATCTTCACACGTAAGGTAACCTAATCAGTTACTTTTGGATTCGGTGCCAGCCGATGAGAGATTCAATGTTTTCGTTTGCACCGACTCCAAAAGTTACTGATTAGGTACCTAGGTGAAATGTACCTTTTTAAGTAAAATTGGACTAGATAGGTAGGTAGGTTTAGCAAACAAAAAATGTGACTAGCACTAACTCTATTGGTACACACTTCTTGGGGCATCCTGTATATGCAACAAAGTCCGATCTGTCTTTTATAATAACGATGATTATCTCCTCCTACTTCCTATTTTTTTTACGTTTCTACACGTAACTTTTCACGGCTTATTAGTTGGTACCATTCATACATTCATTCTTTAATTCAAATGCAACGATATGGCTGCGCTTTGTGACTCTTTGTCAATAATTCTAATCGAATAAACATTATTTACTTCCTTCCTTGGTGAATGAGGATTGTCGGTTCGACATGGGCGGACCCCGTCAAGAGCGGTTACCGACAAAGATACAACGATTGTACAAAATTCAGTGAAGGTGAATCGGACGTAAAGGTTTTTTTTACGTAGCGTTGTTGAAATGAAATTATCTTTTCTGTTAAAAATATTATTTTAAGATTGTCATTTTAGGTTAGCCCACATTCTTTGACAGATGTAAGAAAAGATGTAAACATTATTTTTTAGTTCAGTAGTAGGTAGTCACTTGATCTCTGATAGGAATTTAAAAAAAAAAAATTTAACACACAAATACTCAAAATCAAAATTCAACACTAAGTAAACACTATCCAAAATTAGGGGATCCATACGTAATGCGAGTACAGAGCTATGTAGTTTAAAACTAATATCTGCCTTATCTTATTTATCAGCAACAATAGAAGCGTGAAGTAATGACGTTGGTAGGTACGCCGGGTAGGTACGCGACATCGAACGCAGAACGCAGACGTAAACGTGTCATTAGATTCACACTGCAAGCCCTGCAGGGCCTTCAATAGACATCATTATTATTTACAAACTTTACATGAAAAGGTAAAATACTTACTCACCCCTCTGATGTAAGTTAACAACAAGTCGAAAAATCAATTCTTTTATGACAACATCCCATCACATTGTTGCAAAGTGAACCCATTGTCTGGCGACCCATCATGCAATTAGGGGTGGAAGAAACGTAGCATATGGTAGAGTTAAATTTTTATTCAGTCTTCATGGCTGAGTGAATGTGCATTGGAGTTCCAAAGTTCATAACCAACTAAGCAATGGTTAGGGAGTAACTGAACAGAGCCGCTGTTGGGGTTTGAGTTTTTAACGTCGTAGTATTAGTCTGGTTTCACATTGTCGGCTAATTACACGGTGTGCGATGGGCGGCGTTACGATATGCGATAACAGTAAAAGTCCCATAATGGCTGGCGACGTAGACTGTGTCAACTTTGCCACACTTCCTTAATTATCCACACGGATTAATTGGTTGGCACAATAAATTGTTCCAGTTTATTAGCAGCGGCAATAAGGTAGGTATTGAAAGAGTTCGCTTTATTTATTATATTACTTGGGAAGTCTGTCAAACTAAACATACGCAAGTTAATTCATACCTAAAATATATTACACGATCGTAAAATTTATCATAAATGGCCCTTTACACCTGTGTTTACACGATCCTCATCGTCAATAGCGTCAATGATCAGTTTTTTTTATCAATGGTACTACAAGCGAGTTCAAAAGTTCCGAAGTCATTTCCGATGGTCCGTAATGACCGATGAGCTGTAATGCTGACTTGTGGGTGGAAACATCCCCTTGCGACAAACGACCACTCTTTGTATCGCGGACATTGCGTAAAAAATCCGTCTTTCGCGTTTGTCGGCGACGGCACGACGCGAATCGCATCCGCTCTTCCGACTTTTGTCGGTGGAAAGTCCCATTGTCGTGTCCGATATTTTTGATAAAATTACGTCACACAATAAGATGAGCGCTCAATGGCTTGTTGTTCGATTGTTGTAGCCTCATTGAGCGAATGATGTATGGTCCATTTGGTTGCGTGCTATTCCTTCCGATCTCATTTGGTTTGTAATTGCACAATGCAGGGCTAGATAGTTGCGGAACATCACTTACATATCGTATCGACAAAAGGTGACGCTTTAATAGGTAGGTTTATTGGAGCCGTATAAGCTTATGTAAAAGTTATAAGCTCACAGAACTAGTCCAGCACTCGAAAGCAAATGATTTTAACTGTTTTATATCGGTACCAATGTTTAGGTTTAAAGGTGTTTTATGTCAGTTCAGTGAAAATTATAGATTATTCATGGGAACTGCAAAATGTCACAATATTTTAGTCGACCGTCCTCAAAGTAACCCTTTCGACAATTCCACCCGCACTTTGTCAGGATTAATAACCCGTGAACGCGGTCGGGTACACCGTGCACCGACTTTTTAGATTTTTCGGATTGTTTTACGCATTATTAGCCTGACAATCCAATTACGTAAATAAGATTGAGAGAGAGATTGTTTACCTTATACTCATGTTTACCGTTACAGTAATTACCTTTTTGTGTTATTGAAAATAGAACACATGGGTATTATATTTAGGGTTCCGAATCTCAAAAGGAAAAAGAATGTTTTTTTCCTTTTTTTCATAAATTTAGTTGGAATTAGAATCAGTCTTATGTAGTGATGGGTTTTTATCCGGATAAATACTAAAAATGGATAAATACTCATAAATATCCATTTTTACTCGAGTATTTATCCAAAAAGGTGGATAAATACTCTTTAAACATTTTTATTTCTATTTAACGCAAATTTCGAAATTAGGTAATAAGTAATTTCAAGATAAAATATGTATTTCTGCGTTTTTAAACTATAAATAATGAAAATAGCCAAAAGAACAGCTATCAAATGCTTAACATGTTATTTCATTATTTCATGGTATTTGAATGCAACTAAATGTGTACATCATCATCATCATCATAACAGCCATCGATCGTCCACTGCTGAACATAGGCCTCCCCCAATGACTTCTATCATTGGGGGGAATTGCCAATACTCACCACGCTTGGCAGGCGGGTTGGTGATTGCAGTTTTTTTATAGGATTTCGCACGCAAATGATGCTGCCCGTCTCGTGATACAGGTGCTCGTGTTCGGTGCCGTGTGGGGACGGCCGTAAGTAATTCACTTCCCCACCACCAACATGAGGCGTGTTGTAATGTGTACATAAATTAAATTAATTATCTTCCATGATGAATTCTAATGATCATGAGTTTCGATCATCAGTGTTAAGTATTTTTATGAAGAGTGATCATTATTATGTAAAATTGTATGAGAAACATTTTCGGACTTCCGATAATAGGACTTAAAAAGTTATGTGAAAAAACGCGCACCCACAAAGCTTACTACTGACTGACGGACGACGCACGGGGGGAACTCAAAGCGATGACGCGGGCTAACATAGGAAACCGAATATACTTTTCATTTTGCACCAAGGTGCATTTTGTAAGCAAGCCGGTGAGACGGGTGAACGAGTGGAAGCAGTCGCTTGAGAGCGGTGGTCTGAAAATCAATGTGGCGAAGACCGAGTGCCTGGCCTGTAACTCTACAGATCCAACGTCCGTCCGCATAGGCGGAGACAAAGTCGAGCGTACGGATCAGTTTAAAAACCTTAGATCTGTATTTCATGCTTTGGGAGACATCGATTGCGACGTCAAAGCACGCATTACTGCTGCGTGGGCCAAATAGCGAGAGGTGACTGGTGTCATTTGTGACCCCATAATGCTGGTTAAGCAGAAAGGACAGATCTATAAGTCCATCATTAGGCCTGCCCTTTCATATGGCAGCGAAGCGCGGCCACTACTTGAGCGACACAAGCAGGAGCTGCGTGTCACGGAGATGAATATGCTGCGGTGGATGTGCGGAGTCACGCGGAAGGACCGCGAGAGGAACTCGCGCATCCGCGGTAGCCTTCGTGTCCGTGATATTGTAGACAAACTGCAGGAGAGTCGCCTACGCTGGTACGGCCATGTTTTGTGGAAACCGGCAAGCTATGTAGGAAACAAATATCCGGCCATGCCGCCACCGCCAGGTCCTGGCAAAAGAGGTAGACCCAAGAAATGCTGGCTTGACGTCGTGAGGGCTGACATGCGTGCCAATGATCTCACGACTAGAGATGCTCAACAAGACCATGCTAACTGAAGGAGTAAATCAAGGAAAGCGGACCCTGGGATCCAAATCAACGGCTTTGGACGCAACCGGGATTGTCCGTACAGATGAAGAAGAAGAAGAATTGCACTGGTCAGCCACAGGTGGCAGCACTAAACTAAATAAATAAAAAATGTTCTCTTTATTTAATTCACCTTCCATAATTTGATTTGAAAATCGTAATTTCATTAAGTATGAGCGAGTCCACCAGCGAAGAAGATAATAATTTAACACTGCAGAGTTAGTACAAGCGGTACATAGTACCGAATTGAGTTTTCTACCGAAAAAATCGCGTGAAAAGTACTTAAAAGAGTACAATTTGTTAAATGCATGGAGACATTCTAAAGGTGCGAAAACGTTTTCGGAGACTATAATGCTAACATACTTTATTAAACTATCAGAAACAAGAAAATCAATCAAACGAATAAGCACTAATTTAATAACTAAGCAATTTTTTTGCACCTAGCCTTTTCTTCGCTGTGGTGAGGTGAAAAATTGTTTCACTCGGCAGCAAAGTTATTTGCATCTCGTACCTTTGAAACCCTCGCTACGCTCAGGATTCTGTATTTGAACAACAATCCTAGATTCATTCGCTTGCTCAGGTTTTAATACAAGTAGGTACTCGCACCAAAAACCAACTTTGCAGCCTTGCATTATCAAATAACTATTTCTAACTCTCGCGGATCTGTGCGCACCGTGTGCAAGAGCAAGAGCAAGAAAGGCTAATTATTTCAAGGACGGGACTGAGTTCCACTACATATTATATTGTTATTATTATAATTACCGTGACAGGATACACTGCAACCTTGCTAAAACTACATTTTTTTTATTAATAACATTGTATTCGGACACGTAATACTAACCATTCATTAAATGTAGAACAGAAAAACAAAAGTTGTGTGTGGATACAGCTGAAAATATTTTTATCCGTGATTTTGAGTAAATATCAGATAAAAATGGATAAAAACGAGTATTTATCCATTTTGGATAAATATCCGAGTATTTACTATTTGAGTATTTATCCACTGCCCATCACTAGTCTTATGTCACTTCTTATGTACGGTCCCTTAGATGCATTTTAGAAAACTCAAGCTTCTAACAATGTAATCAAAAGACATGGCCATTAAATGTCACATAATAATATTCTTACATATTTGCTAACTTACATCAAAACTTTCCCGTTGATCTAGAATTCTAGAATCATGTTTGACAAGATTATAAGCTCAAACTTGACGTGTTTACAACTCAAAAATAAAAAATTATCAAGTTTGAGTATGTGCGCATGTGTGCGAGTAAATATTTACTACTACATAGTAAATACTTCTGTAAGTCCAAAAAAAAATGTAGATATTACTTTAAAACACAGTACTTATTATCCAAATGATTTTAATATATCCATCCATAATCTAGCGGACAGTAACTAGTAAAATCAATAATGTTTTGCAAGCTGCATCAGTATCATTACCCGTAAAATAGGTTTAACTATATTAAACAACGCAAATCTCTTTATAGTAAAACATTTGCTTGTAACAATGGGGAATCAATCTCCCCGCGGGGTGAGCAAACGCGATGAATGCTAAAACAACTGGCAGTTAGTAGGGTGTGAAGGCGGGAATGATGAGGCAATATCCTGGCCCTCCGGCCTCTGCCCTCGGCCTCGCCCTCGCTCGCTGTTACATCTTACTTAATGCCTTCACTTTGATCGGACATCTGATTTTGGGAAACCGTTAGTGTATTACTTTGGCTTTCGATGTGGAGCTTTAATCTGATAATGTTCGTGTTACACGATAGCGAATTGTTGTGTGAATATCATCACTTATTTTATAATCATAACATATTTACATAGTATTGACTAAATGTACGTAGTTGTTCTGGGAGTTTGATAAACACGCATGTTTTATAGTTCACATTTGCATAATGTGGCAGCCTATAAAGTAAGATGAAATCTAGCTCTAAGTTTGATAACTCTACTATAACTGTATTACGTAATATTGTTTGTCTTGAATCCATTAAAATAAATAAATCGGGTAAAGTTTTACATGACACACAATTCGTTTATACGTTCAATAAAAGCTTAGTAAAATGATTATCACATTTAATTAAATTATTTTAGCTTAACAAAGATTATTAAAAATCCACTTGCGTGACGTTATTACTGTAATTTTAGAACTATGGAAGCCCGTAAGCCTGACTGGACTAAGTAGAGCAGATATTAAAGGGATCCATCACAGCAGCTTTGCGGTGTCACCCCCATTCGCTTAATTACGCAGTCATTGTCACGCCTCCGTTTGAGGGTTAAACGTTTAATTTTTTAATCAGTTTGTCTCAAACACAACTGTCACTTTTGTCATTGTTGGATTTGTCGAGAAATCCAATTAAGACAAAAGTTATATCATGCCGAAAAATGTTTCGGTGTTACATCTATTCTGTGCTATGGTGCTTAATGTCATCTCATTACATTAAATAAACTAAATAAAATAAAATAAATCAAGAATAAACTGTGAATTCAATTCGACGACTGGCGTAAATTGAATTAAATTTTCTGAAAAAAATATTTTTGCGTTTAATATCACAGTTTAGCAATGTAATCGATAAACCTGTGGTTATATCTAATTAAAACAAGCTGATTGAATTTTATTATAATTTTTTATTGATACTAGCTTTTGCCCCCGGCTACGCGTGCTTGGCTTAACGCAGATTTTTTTTTGACAGCTGTACGGTGAAATTATAAGCTTCACATTTATTGACGCCTATCTCGTATCTCTTGAGAACAGTTATTTTACTTTGAATAGAAAATAACCTATACCCATGCGGAAGGTTAATTAAAGAATTACCTATACAAATTGATTAAGTAGTCCCGGAGACTAGTGAGACTACCTCCGAAACATGCGAACTATATTACAGACTTTAAAGGTCTATAAATTATAGATTTAAAAATCAAAGTGTATACAACCACCAACAGTACAAAGTGTTAATGAAGTTAGCTTCTACACGGGTGCGGAAAGCTCTCGGAGGACAATAGACAGAGTCGGATTAGCGGCAAATCCGTGCGTGGGCTCGCATGCACGGAGGGGCAGCCTAGCCTCGCAGGCCGCGGTACAAGCCATGGAAGTCTGCATACTGGAAAAAGATTTTCAAAACAGTTACATGAGTCGAAGGGGGAAGGTTGTACCAATAAGAAGTAATCTGTATTTTTACCACGAATTTAAAACTTTTTGACCGTCGAAATTTATCTTTTATTGCTATTTCTAAGGTGCTGCATGTGTCCCGCAATATACACAATAAGAAAACTTGACCAGCCGTGCGATTCTGTTAACATAACCGCGCTAACTTTGACACTGACTCACTTATCGACGATAAGTAATGTGAACTGACTTCATAACACAATCAGAGGCTAAGTTCGTTTGTACCGCTAAGGTGACTTTAAGAGCGAGTTTACCTGCGTGTTTCTTACAAAATCGACAGGCAGAACGCTATCGCTAAAAATAGCATACCTACATAAAAATGGCATACATAAAACGAACTAAGTACAATGTGTTTATATAAATGCAAGGATGCTATTGAAATGATAAAAGAAATTAACACCTTATATTACTTCTTTCAACTTTTTATATGTTATCACGTGACTTTCAAGAGTTCTTTTTGTTCTTTTATTTCATTAAGAATCATTTTTAGTTCAATAATATCAAAGTTTCGATAATTTCAAATCGGAGTTCATGCATGATACGAATTCAATTCTCACAAAAAGACTTACAATAAACTAGAACAACTTCAGAGCGCCATAAGTACGCCTAGTGGCCGTCGCCCATCAAATTATTTAAAGATGTTTTAAGATGTTTGTGAAATCGTGTAGATTTAAATTCAAGACAAAGGTCTTAAGTTTTTTTTTTTTGTAAGGACAGCGTTTCTAAGGCTTTATCGTTTCGCTTTTAACTTGAACACGCATCAAAATGATAGGGGTGCGCGCACAACAACAATCAAATATACCGGCGGTTTTAATATTGTCGACGATTTATAAGGATAAGTCACTGAGAGCAATATTAAATTTGTTAGCGATACTCGCAGATTTAGCAGGAGGGCCCTCATCTGTGGGTGCATAACTGCATAGGGAGGGACATATTTATTTTTATTAGGTATTTATAAGGAATCTTTGTTGCTAACTAAGATTAAATAAATAACTACCTTAATATTGCAATATTGATTAATGCTTGTTAGTTTTTGATTATTATGTAGAGTCTGAGCGAGTCATTAATATATATTACTATTTTGGCCGAACTTAGCATTACAGATGCGTAATGCTGCTTGCAGCGTATCCCTAAGTACTTTGGTACGTAGCTAGACATGAACCAAATAACTTTGAAAAACTTCTTCGTCGGGCACGTGGAAGGCAGAAATAATAGACGCAGGTCGCCGTCCCGATGAAGAGATCGCCAAAGATAACGTAGAGAGAGCGGATTGATCGTGCTGCCCAAAGTTGGCACGACCTCAGTCATCAGGATTCGACAAAGAAAATGAAGGTAATAGCCAAATTGGTAGGCACATTATTTTGTGTTATTATTGTAAGTTTTTTTGTATTACTAACCAAGTTGGATCTTTGTTGTCTGAATAAATAAATAAATAATAATAATAATTATTACCCCGCAGGGCAGCTTTGTGGCGAGCTGTGGTGAGTAGCGACACCACGGGGTCAGTTGTTAATCCGAGTGCTCCCGAGAGTCGGCCAAGACCCTCGTCTTCGGCTTGCCGAAGAGGAACCCAAGGGGGTCTGACGGACTCTCGCCTCTGGCTTGCCTTAATCGGCCGGCCAGAGTGGAGTCGCTAGAGCATGATGCTCGAAGGGTGGATGTGGTTCGTAAGTGGCGAGTGGGCTCGTGATGCCGGACCCTCAGGGGGGAGCAAGTGAACGTCGTTTAAAGTCCAGAGCCATCTCTCCGCTCTTAGCCGCCAACAACAGTGTTGCCCCTTAGTCCGGTCTTGCATGACCTTTGACGCCAAGGGGGCCCATTCAGTTGGCGGCGAGTCACCACCTGCCAATTTTTTCAGTCCGAGACTATGAACCAGGCAGGTGACCGGTAGTCTCTATCAATAGCCCAGAACCCAGTCCCTCCATCTTCCTTCAATAGCCCCAATTAATTTGTCTTCAGCTGCAATAGTTCCTGTACACATGTTGGGTATAATCTCTGATTACATCCCATGATGTAGTCAGAGATTGGATCCACCAGTGTAACACTTTCAGGTTTGATTATTTGCGCTTAAAACGGCCTCTACGTGTTGGATCAGTATCCCCACGCAAGCCTTATAAAGGACCGGGTCACTTTTGGCCCGTGAACTCCTAAAGCGTACAAATAATAATTATAATTTCCAATGTCTAATCAGCCAACCTATATAATGACATAGGTTTGATGTTATGGTAATCATGGTGCTGTTTTTAAAACTAGTTTGATCTTTCGATGAGAAAGAAAAAGTCTCAAAAAAGATTCATAAATCACCTGATCGCATTATTAAACGTTGTAAATTGTTGGATTGCGGTTTTCAAATAAATTATGATATTACATACTTTATAAAAAATGAGTCCGTAAAAATACTTTGTACCCTGTCTGACACACGCCATAAATCCTTGTTACTGCAGACAGTGACGCGCTTACCCTATAAGCCGTAAACTTTGGTATCTAGTTACTTTATATTTTAGACTACAGTTTTTTATAAAAAGGCAAACTTAAGGAGCAAACATTTATTTAGGGAAATCAATAAATACGTTATTATAACACTAACTACCTAGTGACACAATTTAATTGTGTTGTGATCTGAATACTTCTTCTCTCCTACTTTATAACTTTTTTGTTCTAATACTGAGTCAGTGAGTAGATACAATAAGCCTTCGCGTTCCACTTACCCACGGTAGACCGGAAAAACAATGGAAAACAATAGGACCAATTTTAGTGGAACGCGAAAGGATCAATTTATTAAGTAGCAATTAAGCTTTTATATAAGTAAGTCGCTACCTTGAAATAAGATCTATTGCAGCTGTTGCCAAAATTTCATAACTTCAACAGTGATTGTAATTGTTATGTCTCTACTACTGTTATCAATGTAGTTAATATTTTACACAACATTTATCGCTCACTACCATATAAAGGTATGTGTGTATCGGTACAATATCAGCAAGTAGGTAGAAACAATGGAAATAAGTTGCGTCGTTCGTAAGGCTTCTCGTAAGCATTCCCTGTACAGTTATCTACCGAAAGTTGCACGCAATTTCCTTCTTTGTACCAATAGTACAAGAGTCAAAATACTTGTGCCTTTTGCCAACTGTACATGGTATAAGGTACATAAATCTTCACATATTGCCTCGCCCGAGTATCCAGGCCTGTAAGAGAAACAGCCAACCCTTGGCTGCCTCGTTATTGAGCTCTCACTCCTATTGTTTCTGTCCCTCTCGTGCTAGAACAAAAAAGCAAAGTCTCCTTGCATGCCGTCTCACTCCAGTTTCAATTTACTCGAGACGGATTTTCAAGGCTTTATGAGATCGCACGCGATAGTACATGCAAGGGTTTACGAAGTTGTCGAAGAAAACATATTATTTATCTAATATAATTTTAAGCAAGTATTTTAACATAATTACTATTGCATCAGAACAAAGCTTTTGCAGTAAAATATCAATATTTTTTTCCATTTAAGTTTTAAATAGGTATATTAATCAATTATTTATCAGCAACGATGTTTCAATGTCTTGACGATAGGAAATTTCGTTTTGGTTTCCTGAGCTTACTTAGTTCAATAAAACTGCACTTTATTTAGGATGACGAATCAGAAACTAAAGCATTGTTCAGAACCTATTTTATTCCTTTCTACACCTTAACAGTATCAGTAATCAGGTAAAGTCAACACTGGTTTACATTTTTTATTAAAAAAATGTACACTTTGTGTAAATGTCAACCAAACCAAAGATTTTGTTAGATGCTTACTGAATTCAATCAACACGTTACATGGGGCACACTAAAAGTTTTGCACTTCTAGCTAATCGGAATTATTTGAATTTCGAATGTTATATTTTTTTAAACGTTGCAACCTTCTTAGTAATAAAAAAAACAATTGGCGGGAAATGATTTGTCAATTGTTTTTATCACACATCAAAGTTCTACGTACGCAACGAAAATTGAATTAAGTCGAAAAGATTTTAGAGCGATGATTTTTTATGATTTTAAACGTTCTCTCTCTCCGCAAGACTGTGCCGCTCGTATTCAAAATGCTTTTGGGAGAGAAGCACCTTGTTTAAGCACCGTGAGGCGATGGTTTGCCGAATTTGAGAGAGGTCGAGTTTCTTTACATGACGAATTTCGTGAAGAGCGGCCTTCAACTGCCGTCAACGAAAATAATGTGGCTACTGTTAAGCGGCTAATTGAAGAAAACCCGCGGATTACCTATGAGTCAATTCGTCACCCATCCTGCGCATAGCCCCGACCTAGCACCTGTGATTTATTTTTCCCCAAAATCAAAGATTTGATGAGAGGTTTTACTTTTACCAACTCCGAAGAGGCAGTGATAGCGTTCAATCAGCACGTAAAAACATGCCTTCAGATCTGTGGTCCTCCTGTTTTAAAAAATGGTTCGATCGCTTGAAAAAAAATTAAAATGTAAAGGAAAGTATTTTGAAAAGCAATAAACATAATATTTTGGTAATAACGTAGTGTGACCTACGTACGTAGGGTCAAAACTAGCCAATGCCTGGCTAGCTAAGATTGTACAAAATAATAGGACACTTCTTAAAACCTCCATAAAGTAGTTAGCGTGAAGCATCTTATTTTTTTATGATTTAAATGTATATTCTTTATAAAAAGTTCTTGTAAATGACCAGCTGGTATAACGTAGTTTTAAGGAGTCTCGATACCATTATATTGTACAACTTGCATAGGTACAAAGTAGTCAGATCCATCTGGTCACCGACATTTATGAGACACTCTTTATTTTCTATTTAGAAAATTTACGAGTAGTTTAGTTTTTTGAAGCTGAAAAGTTAATTAATTTTGTATCTATATAACATGTTTGTATTTTGCGTTTACTACGTGTCTACGGCCACCATACCCCTGCTTCCGTAGGTAACTAATAGAGACGACAGTCTTTTGTTCTTGTTTAACGTAAGTGCCATGGCTGAAACTATCGCTCTCTTGCTCTTCCATGTCTGGGAGAGTAAGAAATTACGATATCAGAAATTATATATGTATACTTATGTATTTACTACACTGATGTTAAATATAATTCATCACAACAAAAAGTTTTTCTGAAAAGATATCGAAATCGTACTTACCTTAAAACATAGCTAAAAATGTGTGTTATTATTACCTATGTCTATGAATATAATAAACACAGCAGTCATTATTTATATTTAGTTTCCTAAAAAAGTACCTACTTGTAATACCGTTTTTGTCGTTGCATAAAATACCTACGCGCATATTATTATTATTTTTCAATAAAGTACTAGACTTATACAAACTGATTTCTCTGTAGACATTGCGCAATGAAAAGAAACACGGTCACTATTAATCAAGCCGATAAGAAAGGAAACAATGTATCCCGCCTAGTGGAGCCAACGTGAGCCCAGATAGGCGGGGCAGCTATCACAGAGAAGTGGGTGTGAAGTTATATCGGCAGCCGCCGAAGGCGCGATTGCGGTTTTAATAGATTTAGCACTGTGATAAAAAAAACTTTTAAAGCCACATTTATGCTATTATTTATTTGGCAGAGCAGATGCCTGTAAGACCCATCATCAATGTCATTTTAAAAAGTTACCGCGCATTGGAACCCTATGGATAGTACAGAGTGTAAGCACAGTGTAATAAGGTATATTTCGACTTTAGCGTACCATGTCTCGTTTTTTTTATTTAGACAACAAAAGATCCAAATGGGTTAGTAACACAAAATCTTACAAGTTATGGAAGTTGTAATTTTTTTGAAATTATAAAACTACAAGCGATTTTACAGAACTTCAAGTCTTTACAAAAACAAAAATTGAGTCCTCATTAAGTATGTAATTTTTTTTTTTTTAATAAATTGTCAATAACACCAATTACCTAGCCCCAAACTAAGCAAAGCTTGTACTAAGGCGACTAGATAACGGATAAAGATACTTAAATACTTTTATAAACATCCATGACTTAGGTACAAATGCTCGTGCTCATCACACAAACGTTTTGCCCCTTGCGGGATTCGATTTTTTTTTTTTTTTTTTTTTATTTTATGGACGGACCTATCGCTGAGTGCCTTTGAGGAAGACATTCGCCAGCTTAACCCGGGCAGTTGTGGCGTGCGCTGAAGGCGCACGGCCTAGGTCCGCCCCGCTAGCGGTCGCCCGACCCGGCCGAGTGTGAGGCTTCGCGCAGCGAAGCCTCAGACTCGTACGTGTCGAGCCCCATACTAGCAGGCGTGATCGGGCCAATGTGGAGTGCAAAAGGCACCCTACCAAGCGGCGAACCCGCTAGTGGTGGCGCCGACGGGACCGGAACTGCCGAAACAGGCCGGACCGCTGCCGGGCTCCTTTCTAGCGGGCCCGATCTGGGGGTGAGTCGGACTCTGGCCTCAAGGGCGCCTCTATAGGCTCGGACCTCGGCTTGGGCCGTCGTCCGTAGGGTGGGCAGGGGAAAAACGGCCAGGCACATGTCTGTGTCGGCCGAAATGAAATACGGGACCTCGCACCCTTCGGCGGGTGCGGTGATGCGAACTAAAATGTTGTGCAGTACTTGAAGTGCTTAAGGCGGTGTTGGCTGTTGTTCTACAGTACGCGGTGTAGGAATCGTCAGGGTCGTCCAAAACGTGCCGAGGCCGACGGAGTCGGGCAGCGACATCCTCCTGGGGCGTGTACGTGGCGGCTTTGACTATCAGCGGATTGGAGTGGTTTTTTGCCTTATCAAAGAAGCGCTCAGACGCTTCTTTCATATATTGGGCTACTGAGGGCATGTCGAAATCTTTGTGGAGATTCTTGCGGCGTACGAACCACGGTTGACCCGAGGCTCTCAGCAAGAAATTGTTTTGGAAACTTTGCATTTTCTTAATGCTGTTTGAAGAAGCGTGAGCAAACACCGGACTGGCGTATGTCATCACGGGGCGGATGCAAGTTTTGTAAATTGTCAACTTATTTCTAAGCGACATTTTACTCTTGCTACCGACAAGGTGGTATAGTCGGTGGGTATAGAACTTCGCTCGATTGAGAACGCGCGTAATGTGGGGGCGGGATTCGAACCCGCAACCGCTGGCTTTATAGTCCGGGGCGCGAACCACTACACCAGACGGTCGTCAAATCAAAGTTAACTTGGGTAACAAAACAATATTAATTACGCATATCGTAAAATAACTGAGGGCAAACACTCAAGTTCATCTCATAACGTAGGTATGCTTCTTACAGAGATTGAAACCCGCAACAGTTTTCCAGTCAAGGCTATGCACTAATCCAAGATCTAAGCATGATCTCTTAAAGCAGTATTATTTTAAACTTGTTTTGTAATTTCTGTATAGACACTGCTTACGTATGGTGAATTATGTTTATTTCATATTTCTAATAAAAAAAAAACACTTATCTAATGAGTTGGCGCAGTTTGCAAGCAATGTTTAGACTTCTAGGTCAAGACTAAGTCAAAACATTAAACAAATAATTTTTATGCCAAAACCAATATAAATATGTGAAGACGAAACGTTTGCTCAAAAAACTTTTTTGAAATTCCTTGAAAAACGATTAAAACTGGCAGAAGGCTGTTTAAATGCTTTCATTCATCATTTTTTCATTGAATATTTACTCAGTCATTGCAATAATTTATCAGTGCAGTACTCGATACTACATCTCCCGCGCGTACACCAAGTGTGCGGTCTCCATTCACGATCATCCCTCATTGTGCTTTTGTAATACTGTCACTGGCGACCTAAACAGCTATTCTCTCTGCGCTAGAAAAAATACAATGTTTACCTTTATACTCGAGCACATATTTTTATACAAAGTGTGGTTTTATAATGAGGAGCGTTTACAGAATAACGCCTGACCACAATGGGCGCGGAATTAAAGGTGATCTGATGAATGGACACTACTATATGGGTTCGGGTATGGATGCGGAAAAGTACTGCTTGAACTTAGAATGCCAATAGTGTCATAAAACTAAATAAATATGTGTACTCGCATTTAGGAAATATTAAATGCTTTGAAATAATGTTTAAAATGAAAAAGCGAACCCTCATTGTAGACTCGTAGTAACCTCATAATTTGAATCTTTTCGATAAATTTTAATAATGAGGCACTAAACTATTGAAATAAATAAATGTTTTAGTCCCGGTATTTAAAAATAATGTGACCGTCAAATAACAAGAACAGAGTATATTGAAATAAAGGTCAAAGAAATGTTGGCACGCATCGCCGATGCCATTGGGCATAACTAATACCGTCATAAGTCAGAAATGTGTGTCATTGAAACTATCAATTAAACTTAAGAGATGTTTCCTTGGCAAATATTTTGTTAGTCTGCCAAAAAAATCGGATGGTTAAAAATACATTCTCGTAATCGATATTTCAAATATTTGACATAAACATTACCCATGCTATAAACATCACTAATTGCATTCATCGCCAACAACTGAAAAGTTTCTAAATCTATGATTAAATCCTAAATAATATCTGCATATAACGCTTTAGTTACGATATAAGGATTTTTTCTGTTTCCAAGTTCTGTCAAAAATAAAAAATAAAGATAAATTTTATTTAAAGTAGGTAGGTACTGTAATACGGTTTGTAAGTCAGTACACAACTCAACACTCATAGTAATGATAATGATAATTTACTTCAAAATAAACATTTTTACATGATCTTTGACAATGGAGTCACCCTTTAGGCATATAAAGTGTACGCCTGTGTTAGGTGAAACCGCTCTTTCCTTAGACAAATTACGTAGGTATGCTATATAATCAAAATTATGTTACAAAACTCAAAAATAAAACGAAAAGAAACAATTTAACACGAGGGTTATGTTGACTTATACGTATTATATTATATGTATATGTTTGTGTGGAAGTGTGTACTTACTTAAGGATGAATGTGTAATATGTAAGTCTCTCTAAACTGAATCGTTTGATTGAAAAACTGAGGATTGCGTTATTACATTTTATCTTGTTCGGTTAATCAAACTAATAGTCATAATAGACTTTAAAGAAAAATAGTAGATTTTTAAAAGAACCTTTATATTTTACAAGTTGGCTAAAATGTAGAGCCGCACTTTCGGTCATCCGTGGTCTAGCGTAGTGGCTACTCGAAGCGGGCTCGATGGGTGGTCGCGCTTCAGGCTGCTTTGTGGGCGCGCAGTGTAAACAGCCTGCTTCCACAGATTACATACACACACTTCCGAACGGATGTCCTGGAAAAGAACCTTTAATTGCAAGTTGCATTCTATAGAACTCCTATTAGAAAATGCTCATAAAAAATGACTTGTTCAAATAAGCAAACAATGATTGTTAACATTACTCTATACTATATTTATAGTTTATGATCTCATTTATGTACTACACAGTTTTGTAGAAACAATAAAGCGGATGGAATCGTTATTTATTGGTCAAAGATGTAATGACACAAAATCACCACAATTACCATGATCTTTATTATGATAAAAGTAACATCTAAATACTTCTACATTTTAGTATTTTACAGTATTTTAACTAAACAAGTATAATATTACATTTTTGTAATGATAAGTTGCTCTAACTAAGAAATCAACAATTCACTTAAACAATACGCAAGTAGCTTTAACTAGCACACTGTTTAGTGTTGTAATTAAAGTTAGTTGTAATACCTTCATATATGTTTATATAATAATTAATAGCTTCCTTTATTATTTGATAAGAATATGCAAAGTAATCTTACTCGCTGTAAGTAGGGCCTCTATAGGTACCATTATGCGTAAAGCTTGCGTTGCTCAAAGCAGAGCGTGCTTACTAATATAAACATATTCAAATGCCACTCCACGTTTTCTTCGAAATGTAATTTGATCCAAATGAGCCAGTTACCTTTGAGAATAAAGCCAAAACAAACCAGGTATTGTTTCACTTTGAAGTAGTTGAAATTAGAGCGTAACTGCACACATGAAGTCTGCTAGCTACAGAAGGCTCGCATTAGTTTTTTCACGACTGTCTAAAAAAGGAGTGTAATGATTTTAGGGTTCATATACGTATATTTGTTTGTGAATGAGTTTCTTTATTCCATCATAACGACCAAACGCCTTAACCGATTTTGACCGAATAACTATACCTACCTACACCGACCTCCGCCATCCGAGAGGCGAGCATACCGGGCTTGGTGTCGCTATTTCTGAGGTCTCGGGTTCGATTCCGGAGTCGGTGAATGTCGAAAAATTACTTTTCTATATTGTCTCAGGTCTGGGTCCGTCGTTGTTTCTTATTTCTGTAACACAAATGCTTAAGCTAATTATCATAGGGTCAGAGCAATGTATGTGATGTTGTCCAATATTTATTTAATATTTTACCAAGGCTATTCTATGGATTATACAATTTTAAATGTTGTCAAATTTGATATGTCTCGATAATGGTGACTGATAAATGTAAGTACAGTATAAATTGGTTTGACAATCTTTAGTCACGGTTTAATTCTAGTCTTAATTTTTTAACGAAAACAGAGATTAAATTAAACTTTTGATCATAGATACGATTAATCTGAAATTCACTAATATTTTTTTGACTTGGGTTCTAACCATGAACTCCTAAAACAGGATCACTTCAACCATGTCATGTTTATTATTAAACCCTTTGTTTGTAAAAAATATTGCTGAGAAAATGGTAATCTTCTTGAACGCACCCTTCTACTTTAATGCCGAAATTTTGTGAAGAAAACGCTATCGCTACGTCATTGAGAAAGACCGAATGGGTTTAGTTTGATGATAATATTTAGTTATTGCAATGGCATATTATTGTATTACAACCATACAATCCGTGTGTCACAAGGTTCTTAGTTTTTATTTGTCATAATCATGGTGAATTACATTCAAATAATTTGTGATTATACCTACTACTTTAGTTAAACTGCAGCTATTCAAATCCTAATGCCAACTAAATAAACAGCACCTAACAGCTCAAACAATTGAAGATTGCCATAAACGTGTTCAAACAAGGAGGCGTCCACATCTGTTGAGCGAATTACCTCATTGACACCATGTGGCGCTTTGTCCAGTCTCAGACAATGACAATGAGCACAAACAAATGAACTTCATAACTATGATTGTGTCCACTCGTGGGAACGGGCCCTTAGCGGCCTTCGCATCCGGATGGATGGACCGGCCTTAACTTTTTTGCCCAGTTGTAAAACACTTGTGGCGTAAATGGGTTCTCATTCAAAGCCGCTTGGAGTGTCCGACCATTGATGTACGAGAGAGCAAGCTTGAAATATTACTCATCTCGAACGCTTTCTTGAACAGAACTGTTTTTTTTAAAAAGTACAGTATGGGTCTATAACTTTATGAATTTTATGACCAGTAAAACCACTGGTTTATATAGTTTAAAAGAATTAAAAAATATGATTACCTATAAATTTTATAGTTTTAAACAAAAACTAAGCAGAGGAAATGGGCACTTTTCACCTAGTAGTAATTTTAAAATAATGATACTTTTGTATCATTTTTGTATCTTATTGTACCTGTCTGCCTACGAAAACTTACAAATTATTACAAACATGCTTGATCTTTATTTCTCTGTGGTTTAACCAGTTTATAAAACATTTCCTTTAAGATTTTTAAATGTGATTGTAATAATACTGACTCGAACGTGTTGCAGGTAGGCTTTATAGTGCTATCAAGCACTGTATTTTACTTTCAGCTTTTGTTTACAATCATAAGGTCAAGCCAACCCAAACCTAATAATAAAAGAAATGAAAGGTTTATTCACAACTCGGGCTTCTACCTGCGGAGCCGTTGCTCGTACTACGGCGAGTTGTATAGTTTTGTGAATGACCAACTTTTGAATGAAAGCAATCAAACATCGGAACGTAGACCTTCCGCCTCCTCAATGCTGCGTATCCGAATCAATTTTACGCTTCTACACCGTTGCATAAAACTGAATTTAATACAAAGCAACCCTCAATACTGCGATTCGGCAAACGTCACAATCCCACGGCGCGATTTACGGGGAATAACAAATGCATGAATGAACGCCTCCGGAGAATAGCCCAATGCCAATGTTGGCTTCCATCACCGATCGAGTCTATTTAACCGAATAAACTGTCATCTGAGATTACGTACGAGAATAATTTTATTGTTGTTGTATCCCCCAAACATGTAATATGGCCATTTAATTTCTATTCAACTACAACTCCCGGATTACTCATTGTGAAGTAAAGCTATCATACTGAATAAACAAACTTAGCGAATTCCCTAGGTAGGTAGCGAATTACAATCAATTCAATAGGTACCTAATATCAATAATTCCGATAATATTATTACATTATCAAACAATACAAATAGATGGACATTAATTATTGCTATCAGTATTGTTTATTATCTTCAATATTGTAAAAGTACTTCAGTGTAAAGATATAATCAGTATTTCTTATCGTAGTAATATCTACGCGCCTCCTTGTGAAGGCTTTCTAGATACGAATATACCTTACTTAGACAAACCCACGAACGTAGCCACTTCTAATAACTGCACCTTATGAATGCAATTATGTGGCGGTTTTTAATTATATCTATTCTCGTAGAGACCTCCAACGATTGCAAACTCCATCCTCGTTCATATTTATTATTTCGTTTTGTTCGCGACGGCGACACACTGTCTGGCGAGGAGAATGGGTCCAACAAAGCGAATAAGGCCGGTTCATATTGGGCATCACAAATCCTTTTAAAGGCGCGATCTGACGTGGGTCCTCTTTTCCGGGCCATAAAGGAACCAATTATTAGTCTTGCTACAGAATTAACACACCCTTAAAAGACACTTCGGCTTCCGAATTTCAAAGAAACGAATAAAAGGATGGGGGATTAGCGTAATTTTGTTAATCGAGTGACAAATTCAAAATAATGGGCAAAATCCAAATTGTTCAAAACGATTTCGAAAGAACTCAAGATAATCCACAATCCAAGATTTCAATCGGAAATATAAATTTAGTTCAGTCCCTTCCAATAGCAATTACTAAAGCGAAACTTTTTCTAAGTCCGGGGATGCTTTTGTCAGTGGACGGGACCCCCCGGAGCAATCTAATTTCCCCTTCAACGTCGTATCTATCATGGTCATCCGACCCGTTGATCAATGTCCGACTGATATTCTAAACACCTTTTATAACAACTTGGGCCGTGATTGCTTGGGGAAACACTCCTACACCGCGGCACCGGTAGCATAATTTGATAAAAGGATTAAAGAACGCTACGGCTCGTTTAATTCAAGTTTGAGTACATTTATATTAAGATTTATGGAACCCTTGGATTGAAAATATCTAAATAGGCATTAAATGGAAGTTAATTTTCTTATAGGTTGTTACAATTTTTATTCTACCTAGTCTTAATGTGCATGTTATAAAATAGAATGACGTTATGTGTTTTCTGTAATCTGCTAAACACTTAGATAAGATTAATGTGAAATAAATAGGTGACAAACACGAGTAATACCGTATAATACCTACTATCGATAAATACATAGAAGGTATATAATATTACCTGTATTTATACTATACACTTATATATCATACACTTGCAGCATATCTTAAAATAATGGTGGTTAGTGCCTCCTATAATCCCAACCCTTGCCTAAAGTATAAAGCTCTTATCTAGCCGTCATAAATTCAAACTATGAAATTAGCTCTCATCATTGACGCATTAAACCACGCAGGATGGACGGCATTTGATAACCATAATTAATCATAAGCGAATGACCATTAGGTGCTGCTGAGTCAGCCTCTGCGGTGGTCGTCAATGGATGCTCGGTGTTTGAGATAAGCTCTGTTATACAACACTCTTTGGGTATACCCGGCTACTTAATTTTAGGAAAGCATGACTAAACAAAGTGGAATGCAAGGTTGACAATTTACAGTTGCGCTGTTGTGTACAATACACTGCACCTTCTTACTTAGCCTACCAATTCTTTTCTGAGAGAGTCAATATTTTATGTAAAAAAAACTATTGTAAGTTATTTAAAAATTACAGGTTATTATTATGATCTAATATCACTTTTTTTAACTGTTGTAACATATAACGAATTTTTAAGTTTTTTAAGTTAAAAAATATCACAGCTAGGTAGGCTTTACAAGTTACCGAGTTTAATGTATTTAGAGAAGAAAATTACTTAGATGATCTCGTTAATTATGTAAAACAGGCAAATAGCGCATATTGTGACGGGAAACTACGGAACTCTACTTCGATTGGCGTGGTCCGATACTGTATCATATTATAGACGGTATACGGTAACGGATAGTGCAAAAATGGCCTTATAGAGTTTATTGCATTGACAAATTTAAAGGTTAAACGGTTTTAAAAAAAAAAGTGTCTACATTAGTATGTCCACTACTGCGTATTACTACGCCCTACTTGTATTAAGACATGACGATGAAGAAGATGACGAATTTTGGAAAACTGTTTTTAACAATTGACGACCGTCTGGTGTAGTGGTTCGCGCTCCGGACTACAAAGCCAGCGGTTGCGGGTTCGAATCCCGCAAAGGGCAAATGCTTGTGTGATGAGCACAAGCATTTGTACCTAAGTCATGGATGTTTATAAATGTATATAAGTAAGTTTATCCGTTATCTAGTCGCCATAGTACAAGCTTTGCTTAGTTTGGGGCTAGATAATTGGTGTGATTGTGGAAACAATTTATAATAATTATTATTATTTATTATAACATTTTCGGACCCGATTTTAACAACAGCTTTTCAAAAGTATTTAGCCTAACACAAGCAGCTGTAAAATTATTAACCAATATTCAAACACGCTCATACGTAACTTTTAAACCCCAAATGGGCAGCTGAAAATCAAATTGCAATGGCTTCGACGCGTGCGTTCCAATCACACCTCATGCTGGTCATTTGTACCAATGAAATACGTGTGTCGTTGGTGGCCACATGTTATTTGCCACAAATTACGATCTGTAGCTCTATAATTAATGAAAAATCGACAGGCTTTGACGTCTCCTTCACAACAACCAGTGGGGGGTTATTTTGTGACCGGAAATGCGTCAATGTTGACGACTCAATTCTGCTCTTCCGTTTTGGGCTAAGGGCCCTTACAAATCCATGAAATTATTGTTATAATAAATTACAGGGATCAGCTGTAAAGCACTATTTGCATGGTTGGGCTGTGCTGGGCTAAGCTATTCATGTAATTTATTTCAAAATTTTGTTTTACATCGCCCATACTTAATTGTAAACACATTTCAATAGATTGCTATTCCTATTAATTAGGGAAATAAAGTTCATTTTAAACACTTTTAAATTGTCTCAAGAAAAATATTTTAACCTAACTAGAAGTATTATGTTATTTGAATAACTTGCAACAAGAATGTAAACATCCAAGTAAGAATGGTGAAAACTATCAAAGTTTGTAACGGCTGGGCGGAACGACGTTGAAGCTAGGGTTGCTAACTCAAATACTATTCAAATCAAACGTGTAAGAAGTAGTTTCTAAAATCGAGTTACCAACATTCAGTGAAAAAAAATACGGTTTAAGTGTTGAAACCTTTTAGTTGTTTTTTAAACAGCTATTTAAGTTTAGTTTTGTTACACGACTATCTAAAAAAGAGTTTAATGTTTTTATGGTTCACGTATCTAATTATGTGTGGAGTTTCTTTGTCCCACCATAATCCTTAGAATCCTTACCTTTTCCCAGGTGACAAAGTACTATGGAGTTAATGTCATAATAAAAACAATGTGGCAAATTATAAACTTAATCATGTCTGCCCTGAAAAAAAACATTCCAAACTTATCGAGTGCATGTCAAAATAAAGGGTTTTGAGATGATTACAATTATCATCATCATTTCAGCCATAGGACGTCCACTGCTGAACATAGGTCTCCCCAATGACATTCATTGCCAATACTCGCCACGCTTGGCAGACCGGTTGGCAAGCGCAGTTTTTATAAGATTTCGCACGCAGACGCTGCTGCCCGCCACGTGCTACAGCAATTAGTCGCTTCTTACGACATGCCCCTTGTTGGCGGTGGGGTAGTGTATTCTTTAAGGCCGCCCCCACACGGCACTATTGTACCTTATTTGCTTTAACGTACTTTTCGATAATGAATTGTTAAAAAAGAGTATGAAATAAAAACAAAATTTTAAATATTTAAGATACGACACAATTATGAATACAGTAGGAAATTGTTTGCAGTCCTTCAAAACCATTTTATTATACGCATATCAAAATCAAAGGTCCGACTGCAAACAATTTCCAATTGTAGTATTTTTTTTAATAGTTCGCTATTATTAACGGCGGTCGTGTTTTTAAGAATTCATTGATTTTCGGTAGCAAAAAAGGCGTTTCCAATGTTTTTTTTAAAAAACACTAGTTTTCTTAAACTTTAATTTTAGGTTTACCTACATCGACTATGTTTTTATATATTTGTTATCTGTAGCTGTAAACAAAAACATGAGATATGATATTTGTAGAGGTTAAAAAGGGAATGCTAACGCAGATAAGTTTAATACAATATTTAGTAATATGATCTAGCAATCTTGCCAGCCCTAAAGGCAACGCAATAAACGCACGTAGCCGGTGTGTATCGATTTTCTGATTTAGACGCGCGCTGATAACGACAGGCAGGTTGGTAAAGCAGGCTGCCTCTACTATTATACCTACCATAGATACGACAACTCTAGTCTACCTACCTTTACAATTGTCTATGACTCGTCAAAATGAAAACATCATTATTTAAAGTTAGTTATTTACTTAAATAACTCTATACACATTTAGTAATTGTGTAGACTTGGTATTATTTAAAAAAATCATTTAATAAGTACTTTATAGTTGCTCTTAACTTCTGCAAATATTGCCACGGGGCAATGAGAATATTTGTTACATACATATACATGTTAGTCCACGGGGACTTGTGCGTCGCGAGCGAGCGAGCTGTACTTTGTGTCCTCAAATGTAAAACATACTTCTATAAGAACATGTTTAAAAGTCAGTAAACTTTAGAACGATGGTGAAAAATTGTCTGATGTTAATATTTTTTGCTGGACAATTAATTATATTATGATGACCTCCTGAGTGAAACTGTAGTATATTTAAAACATAAAAAGAAAAAAAACCTACGTCGCTATCTAACGAAATTTGCTCAAACTTTTACTTTTATTGGAAAGAAAAAATATCTATCCGCCATACTGAGCGACGATTGGCTGAGGAATTGGCTTAGTTTTTTTAAAATTGTTTATTTCACGTGGACGATCGCTTTGGTCCCGGGACCGCGCGGTAAGCTTGGTTGGGGTTTTTTGTCAAATTTTTTTTTTTTGTAAAGATTTTATTAGTTATTTGTTTGCTTTGATGCATCCATTCTAATTACACCTAATGTTCCTGTGTTTCAACAAACAAAAACTGAGAAATCAACAATAAAAGCTTTACGTTGTACTAGTAATACATTGGTTCTCAACAACGTGTATGTACACAGCATATCCAGTGTAGTAACTGTACAACATAAGACATTTACACTTGTTTTACTGTCTATTACTTAAATAATTTTTATCTGTTTTTTGTTATTGAAGATATTTATGAAATAAATATTTTTATTTTACATTTATTTATATGATAAAAATGACCCAACAGAAGAGACTACTATTACAACAGAAGACTAAAATTAGTAAATAAATTCCTAGTTACTTGATTTTATAGTTAAGTTTCATAATAATAACGAATGTCAATATATAATACCATAATTTAATAAATATTTTATATTTTATAAATATACAAAATTTTACACTGAAGGTGTACAGAACTGAGGTTGTACAGATACTACATTGAGAAAATCCAGATTTTCCAACAGATTTATTTTTTTCGATTTTTTGAGAACATTTAGTTACATATTAAATCGATCCAGATAGTTGTTAATTAAATTTATGAAAAAAAAATGTAGTTCTCAGGAGGATAATAGTTAAAATTACGCCGGACCTGACGTTGCTATCTCTGAGGGCCCGGGTTCGATTCCAGTCGGGTTAATGTTTAAAACTTATAACTCGTTTAAAACTTATATACCTAGTCTCACACTTTCCAAATGCGATACTGAAAAGTTAGGTCCATGTTAGATAATAGGTTTTATCTTTTAGGTGACATCGTCTAGGGTCTGTGTAGTGTGGTACAGTCGTTGTTTCTGATTTCTATAACACAAGTGCTTTGGCTATTTACGGATCAGAGCAATGTTTGTAATGTTGTCCAATATCTATTTTTTAAACTAATATAAGTGATTCCACGTGACTTGGTGCGCCAATGTCAAATTCCATACTCAATACAAAGCTTTATGTCACACGTGTCACCCCCATAATGATGGATGGATGGTGGATTGAAAATCCTTTCTTAGTTCACACTACTCAAAGATTGTTTCTCTTTTTAAATATCTATCTATCTACTCAGTCAGTAAGTAAGTATATATGACATACACACATGACTGTTATTAGGATAAGTTACTACGCAAACTGTTTAACAAATTATGAAATTAAGAGTATCATGAACTAATTAAGATATTCATCACTTCAGTAGGTACAGTCTGAAGTGACTGATATCTTAGTTCACGATAATTTCAAGGTACGATTCCATACTGTTCAGTAAGTATGGCACTCTACTGCTTTTTCTAAAATATTAAATTGTTTAAAATGTTGAGTTTTGTTCGAAACTCCTAATAGTTTCGACTAAATAGCAGAAGTACTTTTCAACAAAGCGCCTATTCTATGTTATCATAGAGCAAAGTATTATATTTCATTTAAAATTTGATAATCCTATCTTATACGCGTAAAGTTTTTAGCTTTGCAATTTTTTACGTCCATCGCAAAAAAAACTAGCTAAGAGCACATCAATTAAACTAAATACAAACAACAATGCGACCGATAAAAAGGCCAATAAAATAAAGTGTAGCATTAATAAAGAAATACGACAGGACATGGCGAGGAGTTCCCTTTGATTGGAGGGCGATTTATTGCGCGGAAATGCCGTTACTTCGTAATATTTCCGCTCAACGCTATTCATTTTCCTTTTTTTACGAAAAAAAGGGCGCGATACGTCTTAATCGAACTAGTAGCAGAGCCCTCATGACACAGTCTAAAGACATACCATACGTTAACTACGGCAAAAATGCAGCTTCTATACACATTGAATGGCGCTCACATTTTGCTTTTTCTAACAGGGGTTGAAAAGACCGCCCAGCAGGAGACTGTCTGGGACTGTTTTACTAACTTGTCCCTAAATGCTTATTGTCTCGCAAGATTTACTTTATCAAAGTTTGGAATTCGTCTCTGATTCATAAAGACCCAAAGAAAATCGGATTTTGTACCGTTTCTATAAAACTTTCAATATCCAATTTATACATTTAGGGAGACATTTTCTGTTTATCGACTACGAAGACGATTTGCTTCACTTATATCACACATTTTGTGCTGAATCATATAAAAAGTCTGTGACTTACATAGATAATGATATGATTCATATTCCCGTCAAATAGGAAAATTGGCAATTTGTAGGTGGAATCGATAAGACAAATGGGCACAAACGGCCCCCACAGAGCCGAGACATAACCCCAAAACGCGCGCATCCGCCGACGATGATATATGCGGGGTATTTCCTGACACCGGCCAGTAGCTACTTGATTTAGCGGAAAGTCAGATAAAACCTAATGCGCACAACAAAAAATATATCACAATACCAGAGCCATAAATATGACGGCCTGTCGTAAACCTTTATGTCTGTGCGTTGTTGCTGGCACGTGAAAAATGGGATTCGCGATACAAATACAATAACTAGAATGTTGCCGAAAAACGGTTTATTACGTATTTGGTGGACTATCCGTCACGGGTGAGCTGAGACGCAGAGGTGAACCTTTAGTGTGTTTCTCATACACATGATTTACCCCTTATCGTGAGGTAATTTGCACATTGAATAAAGAAGAGGAATTGTGCTAATTCTTAGGAACTTAACAAAACCACGAAAAGCTAGATTACTGGCAGCATGCGATAAAATAACTTTAGCTAAAAACATAGTAGTATAAATAAACCAACATACTAAAAACCAACCAAATACAGGTCGTTCCGTAGTTTTAGGATAATTGGGCCGAAAATCTAAAATCAAGTTTAAAGCTCTTAAGTGTTTAAATACAAATTAATATTTGCGATGGCGGTTATCATACGATTTTAATGAAAAACGTAACAGTGCCACCTCCCACACCAGTCATAATAATCCACGTAAGCCGAAGCGACGCGACGACAACCAATAACAAAAATGAATATCATCGGCGGCGGGAAGTAAGTTATTAATATTCGTTGCGTATACAACATAACGTGTTTATTAGAGCAGGGGCAATAAATCCGAGCGGGTCGCGAGGCTTTTCGTTTTGCTAGTGCTGCCAGATATCATTTGCAAAAATTGGGACTAATTGTCAAAGACTAAAATATCAGAGAATTGTTTTCGATATTGCTAGCATTGTGAATGCAATATTGCACTTAAAATAATGTAAAATGTAGTTGTGAAATGTAGGTTCATTTGTATGCTAATAATAAATCGAAATGTCTGGGCGTCTCATAAAATTGGCATAGGTAGGTAAGTAGCAATTTGACTTCTCAACTCAACTTTGAAAAACGCGGGACTTACATGGGAATAATTCAGAAACTCTTCATAATCACCATCAGTGCTGCTCTATCTCTGGACTTTTATCTTAGAGCGACTTTTAACAGCAAAAATCTTAGGACAAGTTTTTTTTTAATAATCACAAGTAATATCCCACTAAAATAGAGACATCTGGCATCACTACTCATAGTCCCACGGTTAGCCGCAAAATGGCTGGCGCGTGTCTCTAGATCTCTAACATGTGCTTCAGATCGCACAGCGTGTTTGACGACTTTGATTTACTTATTGGATTAAGTTGCAGTTAACCCAGCAGTTAGCAGTCGGTTGGATTAGAGAACAACTTAATCAATGTTTATTAGGTTCGTGGTGTGGTTAAGTTGCAATTTGTTAATATAATATTATTTTATTACATCAATTCATCGACACTTTGTTTCCGTACTGAGCTACCTTTTTCAGAAAGAATTGAATCCAAATTATATCTTCATCAGTTTAACCTAATCACTTTATCTACACTGCAATGTGCTACAGTTATCTATTCACAGTTGATATTTTTCTTAAACGAAAGGTACCTGGACCATCGTGTACCTTTCGATCGTGTTATCAAGGTAAAACATATCCAATATGTGATGAAACTAGGCTACGCAGACAGCAATCTATTGATTAAACTGTGTTTATTTGTATAACCGCATTTTGTTTATTTTCTGACTATTAACGAGTAGGAAGGCCCACTTGCACAAGCAACAACAATAAATCTATATTTAACCCTCTTTTTTTAAACAATAATATAATTATTATTTAATGTTAGTTTGTATCTGTCATTTTATTAAAAGTTAATAGAGGCAGAAAATGCTGTTTCAACTCCAGATTTAAGCAAAATCTAGATTTTAAAAACCCCTTATAATCATTTATTGCATTAACTACTATCTAAATCTAATCTAATTTATGATCTTGTTTAAAACTAAGATTCCATTAAGTACTTAGGTCTAATTTTTGACCTGAAATGAAGAAAGGTTTTAGTCATTTAATTTTCGTAGTTATGAATTGGGCGACACTGGATTAACTTAGTACGGAATAAAACATTAATTGGCCAAGGCTAACGTCATACAAACTGTCAGCTATAGAACAATGATAACCTTACTAATAGTTAGTTATGTTTGGAGTTAAATCCACTAATCCTAAGCTGAGCAAGTCATCGCACACACAAGGACCTCAATGATGTTTGAATGAAATTCTGATTTTATGAAGTAACATCACAAACGAGTATTTATCATAGCGATTTCTAAAGCTAATTAGAGTGGACTGTTAAGGTGTAGTGCAGGAAGATTACCGGCTGTTATCAGTTTCGAGCCGAGTGCACACTGACCGCGCTCGTCCATCATAACATTTATTGCGCTTACATCGACAATATTGTGTTCTACACGCTTGCTTCCAGATTTCAACACAGACAAAAATCAACTCTCACCTTAGTACAATAGCGTTCAAAATAATATGTCTTAAACAACACAAAATCAATACACCCTAACGTCATTACGGCTATCATACCGCTCACCCTGCATTTCCAGACAAAGGATTTTGAACTTTTTTCTTTATAAGACAAGGAATATTTTTGTTAGGATGCCTAGTGGATGAATAAGATATTTTGATAATATTTTCAGTGGGCAAGTTGCGGCTATAATGTGCGGCGTCATAACCGCTATGCACTTCCGTATCGTCCAGAACCAAAGATAAAGTTGACTGATTGTAAGAGGACAC
Source organism: Anania hortulata (assembly GCA_963576865.1). NCBI lineage: Eukaryota > Metazoa > Arthropoda > Insecta > Lepidoptera > Crambidae > Anania > Anania hortulata. The sequence continues at coordinate 11,236,539 of OY756400.1, forward strand.
AAGTATCATCAAGATGTTTCAAACTTTGTGGTCTGAGAGAAAATAAGTGTTATGAAATGCAATCCTACAAAGCAAGAGCGAAGCGTAGCGAGCGAGAGAAGACGTTAGCTAAACCGTCGAAAAGTTAGATATACCTAACTAGCGTGTAATTGCTTAAATCAAAATGTAAATCAATTATTTATGTACCCTATCTGTCTACGGACAAGGGCTGCTACGAAACTTGCTACGAAAATCTCCAAAACCGGAACGCTTTGCGCTTTCTACTTGAATCGACGTCGTCGTGATAAGCCTAAAACAGAATATTTACGTTTCGTACGTATTTTGATTTTTAGGTATTTTTAGGATTTAGGTTTTTGTCTATAAAATAGTGTAGTGTGTTAGTACTTAACTAATTTTACCGTCACTAAATTACTGGTTGGTAATTTGGTATGTAGGTGCTTTTTTGCTGATAGATTGGTATTTAAATCACTGGTTAGTATGTTTATAAAGGTGCGCGTTTTTATAAAACTTTTTTTTTTTGTTAATTTATCTAAGTTTTATTTAGTACTTATCTATTCTGTACTACCTAATTACCTACTGAAAGCATAGTAGAAGTGAAAAAGTAAATGGTAACGAATCGATATATTATTATATAAAAATGAATCTCTATATTCCTTGGTCATCGCATCACGCGTGAACGGATGGAACAATTTCGCTAATTCCTATTTTGTGGTGTAATTTACTGTCAGAAGGTTCTTTTGAAAGAAAAAAATAAGAAATTTGCTCAGAAAATTATTTATGAATAACTGGAGACCACGCGAACGAAGTCGCGGGCGTGAAGTTCACAATAAAGATCGCAGAATTTGTTTATCCAACATACAATTAAAACGAAAAGCATCGTGAATGGTTGGTTCGAACAGTAATTACCTGAGTGCACAATGTGTGAAATACTTTTAACAACAAACTGTCCCACGTGTGTTCAGAGGCTGTATTTGTTGTTGCTAATCGGCTTAGTGTCGAGAATCGAAGGCGTTTGATCGAAATAATTCACAGTTTGTGCACCATTGTGCGCCGCCGACGGGCCCCTTTGTGCGATGTTGTTATTTGTTTAATAAACGCTGCTACTCTTTGTCGTTCTTACAGTGGCTGCGTCGAAGGCGGTGCCTCTATCTACTTTCAGAATTTAAATGGTTTTTGCTATAGCGAAAAATTAAGAAGGATTAGAAGGTATACTTTATTTTTATACTAACAAATACTTATGTGTCATCACTATCAATAATTTAGGAGCTATGCTCTGTCGGTGGAGTTTTTTCTTTTCCATAATCTTTAGGTAAAATCTAAACTTTTTCATAATATCTAAAAGTAATAAACTAAACTAATATAAGTCTTAAGGCACCGGGTAAGGAGAATACACGTAAAAGAGGTGTTTTTGGACAAGTTTTCTGGCGAAAATACTCGATATAGGATGTAGAAATTAATATATCATGTAACTTATATGTTGAAGTTTTTCCTGTTGTATCTAAATACTAGTTATTATTTCTTATAAACACAAAAAAATATTTCAAAGTACCGCAAATATTGCAAGCTTGTACAAATTTATATTTTAAGCGACGTTTTGAACTTACAAACTGAATGCTCAAGGTCACTGTTGCAAATGTTTGTGTGATGAGCACGAGCGTTTGTACCTAAGTCATGGATGATTAAAATTTTATTTTAAAAACAAAACGACATCAAAACCCTAAAAAGCTAAAAATAATCTTAACACTTACTAAGTACCTAATCAGTTACTTTTGGAGTCGGTGCAAACAAAAACATTGAATCTCTCATCTCATCATTAGGTACTTAAGTGTTAGGATTATTTTTAGCTTTTTAGTGTTTTGAAGTCGTTTTTTTTAAATAAAATTTACTTATTTCATCTATTTTTAGTGATAAATCCTAATCTAACTGCTAAACACCGATTTCATCCTCTTTTTTTTCACCCTTATAGGGGTACAATTTTTTCCGAATTTTTTTACTATAGTATCTATGAAGTATTAGCTATTCAATAAAAAAAAACATCAAAATCGGTTTACATTTGTCGAAGATATTGGTTAACATAGATCCATGAATCACGAACCAAAACATTATCTGGGTACATATTTTGTTATTTTCTCAAAAACTGCTGAATCAATTACGATAAAATTTATATGGGACCACCTCTGAAGTATGATCTACCAAACAAAAAAATAATCATCAAAATCAATTCATAATTGGCGGAGTAATCGCGTAACATACATACAAAAAAAAAACAAATAGTCAAACTGAGAACCTCCCCATTTTTTGAAGTCGGTTGATAAAAGTATTTATGTATGTTTATCCGTTATCTAGTCGCCATAGTACCAGCTTTGCTTAGTTTGGGCTAAATAATTGGTATAATTGTGAAAACAATTTCTTAATTTATTTATACAAAAAAGTCGTTACAATTAGTATGAAAAAGTGATTATTTTGTTGTGATTTTGATGTTGGTTCCATAAAAAAGTTGTACATACAACTTTTTTGGAAAATAACCGGGTGTAGAGAAGCTCTTAATTTTGTACTATGATATATCAAAACCTCAGTATACCACCATGATAACAATGTCTATTATTTACAGCTGTAATCTATCTGTAGAAATCCATCGCCATCCGATACATAGCAAGCAACAATCGTGAAATAGTAGAACAGGTGAGGAGAGACTGCGAAGGTATTTCAGTAATCAGGTCGCTGTATCGCGCGATTAGATACCGCCGCGTAAATATTGAACGCAAACAATGATCGGTCGCATCGCAGCTCGCAGGAGACAGCACTGACCGATCCAACCTGTTGTCGACTACTGCAGAAGGAAATCTGAAAGGAGATGCTCCAAAAGTATAATCATTGAAAGTATCAGAATATTTTCGATTTATAATTATTAATTATTATTGGATATTATCGATGTCCAGGTTGGCATAGTGGTACAGTCTTGAACGCATATTGTTTTAATTTAAATAAGGAACCATTCAGATAACTTATTTTTCAAAATAGCTTAGGGTAGGTACTAACATTATGAACAGAAACCCGCCCATTTGCTTTTTGAGAATTATTACCTAGAGCTTTCAAAGTAGGTGTAATTAAAGTACCTACCACAATATCCCACGAAACTTCAAATAATATGTAAAGCCTACTTCTAATTTATATGAATAGTATACAGTTTTGTTTCATTCTAAATAATATTATTACTATGTTGACGATGTTAAATCAAAGGGCTTTGATTTAACATCGTCAACATAGTAATGTTAGTACAACGTTACGATACAGTAGTTATTAACTAAATAAATGACCAATTCATTTGTAGACTGTAGATCAGCATTTTTCATCTAACAAGGCGTTATTTGAATTTTGAATATCTCAATGTTTCTAAATGTTCCTTCACGTTATTTTTGCAGCTATAACAATATAAAGACATAGATAGACGGAATACACATCAAAAGTATCTTAAGCACGTTATAGGGAATTCTGCAAAAAGGTTTTTATTTGCTTTTTGGTCTTCTATTGTATTTTATAAATTTAATAAAAACCGGCCAAATATGTGTCGTGAAACACATTATAACAGGAGTCATAATAATAGTCATTTATTCAGAATATAAACTTTCTTCCGAGCATTCATACACGTCCCGAAAATATAGCTTTGCCCTACCACCGCTTCGGGACTACGTAACGGCTGGTGATGAGAAGAATTTTCGCAACAAACTCAGTCACCTTTGTCTGCATTTTTACAGGAAAACAGTTACAAGTATAGCAAGTCCGAGTGAGGTAGGTTATAAGATCGATGCACTCTTGTCGTTTGAACAACCTGTAACAACCGGTCACCTGGATCCCTAGATCTAGTGTGTATTTGGGAAAAATCTCAAGAATTAGCCAAATTACTAGAATTTCAATGGATTTGAGCCTTGCGGTGCTATGTCCAACATAACATGGTAGATTTTTATAGCTTGTTTGCTATACCTCTAGCTCCAAGGGAGAATGGGCATTTACTTAACTACGGAAAAAGTAACTACTTAACACGTTCTCACTAATATAGTATTTAATCATTATTGAGACCATTTTCATTGATTTTAGCGAATATGTGAATATTAGACGGCTATGTGGATTGGCGAAAATAGACAAGATAAGGTAGGTATGAATAATGTAATATTATTGAACTCAAATATTCAAACAAAGGTCATGAATGAAACAAAAAATACATTAAATCAATTTAATTTTCTCATAAATAATTTATATGTAACACTTTTTTACAATCTTATTATACGTTTGCCAGTAGAATACAATGTGTGAAAATAGTATTTGGAATGCTAGAATATTGTAGAATTAACTGCGGTGGTGATGATTGGCAAGATAACAGTTAATCAAGCCGCCCGGCTCGCCCTACGTCCCAGCGCGGTAACTGCTCACACAAACCCTTTATGTACACAATATACATCAATAACTCTACACATAATTTCTACCGATATAATAATATAAAACTTTATCTGGAATATACATAAATAACTATTCACTAAGCATATTTATTCGACTATGATAATACTGCACCTTAACGCTAGATATTGCATTTTGATAAAATCTGGTCATTTCTCATAATATTATTTAAGTAACTAACCACCTCAAAAGCTTTTTACATAAATATACAAACTCCATTAAGACGATGGAATGTATGTAAGTAGTATGTACTCAATCACTATATTTATCGCCTAATTTATTTGAAATATTCCAAATAACTTTCATATTAGCTCATAGATTCGATAATAATATTCGTCTAAAATTAGATGGTAATTAATATAATACAAATTAGGAACTCCAGATACCTTAAAATTTCAATATAGTACCGTACCACCTGTTTAAGGTTGACGTTGATCATACTTTAGTATTCGAGTTACTTTTTGATCCAAACAATACTACAGGTAACAATTTTAAACTTAAGCCCCAATACGGAATGTTTCCGATTAGGTGTAGCGGTATCTTCACAAAAGACGCTAACGATAACCATGTCGTGATAAAAGATCGGACGTGGCTTCATTGCTGATATTTGCGAACATATCGCGTCTTGTCGACTAGGAAAACACTGGAACGAGTTAAGTGGCACTCCTGATCACCACCAGCAACCGCTGGGTTGCGACGCGTGCCCCGTCACCGGCGGCTGATGATGCATCGGTTGGTAGGGCGGTAAGGACATGCCCAGTGGAGGCAGTCCGTCGGGCTTGCCGAGACACGGCCTACCGTCCTTCACTAGCACCGGCACGGCTACACGTCTAGGAGAGTTCAACCCGCCAACGTTCATATCGTGGGCGCCTTTCTCCTGCACCGCCCGCTTCGTCTTGTACCTGTGGTTCTGGAACCATATCTTGACCTGTGTCGGCGTGAGGCGTATTAGGCTCGCCAGGTGCTCGCGCTCGGGAGCTGAGAGGTACCGCTGTTGACGAAATCGTCTTTCCAACTCGTAGGTCTGCGCTTTTGAAAATAGCACGCGTCGCTTGCGTTTCTTGTGAGCCATGTTCGGGTCCGAGTTATTATTCAGTGGCTGGTCGATTTCAGTATCGTCGTCGTGATCTATGTCATGGTCGTTATCGTGGTCATGGTCGTGCTCGGTGCGGAGGTCGTTGACGGGGGGTGAAGCGGCCGAGGGGCCGATGTAGGATAGCTCGGAAGCCCTAGATGTGCTGTCAGGACTCGCTTGCTGCCCGACAATACCTGTAACAAACAAAATAAGACTGTCATAAAAATAAATAGATAATATCTGAATGAACTCATGTTATTATCATTGGAGTGTGAGAAATATTTAATTCGGCAGCTTTGTAAAAAAGCAAGTAGCAATAAAACCGCCAAACAAATTTGTAATACGGGTGCTACACTAAACACTCGCGTCTAAATCTCCACTTAATCTGTAGGGGCGCGCTCTATTTAACTGCAACTAGTGTTCTCATCCACCGGATAAATAATGGGACGTGAAAAAATCGGTGCAAATATAGCATTGTTGGGCGCCCCTTTTCACGCGGGTGTGATGCGGCGGGCGGGCGGCGCGCTGGGCGTGGCGCGGCCCCCTCCCCTGCCAGCTGCCGGCTTTGTTCACTAGTCCTGCTCACCTCAATAAGCGCATCCAGGAAATTTAATAATACTACGTCTCACGTAACGGGTCTATCTCTCTGATAGAACCGTTAGACGACGCCGAATTAAAAATATCGATCTAATACTTAACGACGCTACTTCTAGTAAGTTGTTATCAGCTAATAATTTATAGATGTTTAAATATTTAAAGCTAATATATTTAACACCAAATATAAATCACACAGTAATTATTTTGTGCTAGGCAATGTATCGGAATGGATAAGCTGATCTAATAAATACATATAATTAAAACCTACATGAAAATACTATATATAAATGCTTTATAAATATATTATACTCTCAAGGAAAATAATTTTACTTGGAAAAAAAATTCATCTACCTCTGGTGGGACTCGAACCCACAACCTTTCGCTATCCGGGCGACTGCTCTTCCAACTGAGCTACGGAGGTAATAGTAACATTTCTTAAAATTATTTTCTTTGAATAATAAACTAGCATTATTGTGAATGCAAAAAATTAAAAAGGTTAGATATACTTTCAATGTAAAAATTCCTGTTAATTTTGACATAGTAACGTTAAAAATTAACTATTAACCTCTCAGCTCTGCAACACAAGACATTTTTCTTATTGTTACGAGGTCTCATACACGCCAGCCTAAATTATAAAACCAAACTATCCATCAGGATCTCAATGACACTGAACAATGTCAAGGCAATAAAATCTATAACTGTCATTAAATAAAGAACGAATAGCATCCATAATAGCCGCAAACAGTGTAATTGATCTGCAGCTGGCTGGCGCGCTGCGTCAATGCGTCATTGCCGTCATTGGCGACAGATTCGTTCCGTCGCACCCCTGCGATTTTGTCGCAACCCCATTAGCAGGGCGTGAACAGGCCGTGGGGAACCATTTGACTATATAAATTAGTTTAACCGGTCTTTATAGAGATAAAAATGGCGTGCGGGTTTTGTCTTTAATAATACTTAAATAGTCGGTTAAGCGAGATATAATTGTGAAAAAACGTGCCGAAAAAATATGAGTATTTTCATGAAAAAATAAAACTATTGTTTAGCAGAGCAACCAATAAAGAAATTTATTAAAATCCTGGTCTGTGGTAAAGGTTGACTTGATAAAGGTTGCAGGAAGCGGCTGGATGCAGGCCGCATCTAACCGGCCAATCTGAAAGTCATAAGAGGAAGCCTATGTTTAGCAGCGGGCGTCCTATATGATGATAAGCTAAGTATACAGAGTTATTTGTAATACATCAACAGCCTCCTAGGGGGTGAGTCTGGTGCTCGAATAGGTACAACAACTTTTTCTGTGGGACCAAAACTGAAATCGCAAAAAAAACACTTTAGTTTGTATGTGATTTTTTTTTACATTTCAATGTTGGTTCCTTAAAAAGTTGTTGTATCTGAGTACCAAAATCAGCCCATGAGATTGTTGATGTTTTACAAATAACCCTGTATAAAGTTTTTCTAGACTGACTCTAAGAACCTTCAAACTTTTATTTTAGCTTTTGTATCAGCTTTACAGGTGAATCATGAGTAAGTAGTTGGTCTATGACACCAACTAGGCTAGTTCAACATTAGGTTGAAAGTCAAGTCAAAGTCAAAGGACAGAAATTAGCCACTTATGAACGTCAATAATAACATTATTGGCCCATATGGGGCCAGAACATGTCTCTTTATTTTTTGGGCCCTTACTAGCGCTTCGAGACAAGACACAGAAAGTAATTAGGTTATGAATTGAGGATACATCGTAGGCTTAGTACCGTAGTCCTAAGACTGGATTTAGATATATTTTATAGGACGTCCACTGCATATATTTATAGGCCTGCCTTAGTGCTGGAAATCACTGGCAATCATTGGCAAATTTCAATTAATAAGTAAAGTAAATTTGTCTCAGTTGGTATTTTTTTCAATCAACACTGGTACTTGGATATATAAAATAAAAAGAAATTATGAATTGTTACATAAACCCACCACTCAATTTCAACGAGCATGTAAATAGTATCAAATTGAGGAAATCCACTACAAGTGTGGTCAGATCGATCATCGCGAGACAACAGCGTTGTACAAGCAATCGAAAGTACAATGAGTGCCGAAACTGTTAGAGATAAGCGATAAAAATAATTAATGACAACAACCAGATTAGCGGTGGAGCACTCAACTGGAGGAGCCTTTCAAAAAATAATCTCTGCCTCTCCAAACCTACTACCGAACAACTACTATTTTCGAGTGGGTCAACGCACTTTAGCATGATAATTTGACAACCGCACTTTGCGAGCGCGGATGAGGCAGGCAACTACTTACAATAATAGGCTAGTTTTCTGGATCAAAAAAATATAGTTATATATAGTCCGTCAGTTAGATTATCAAAAAATATTGGACACATATTTTGTCTTTTGTCTATCAAACAAAAAATTAAGATAAAGCGCATCAAAGTTTGGGAACGGGAGCACGGGAGACGCCACGCCGCGCCGTGCTAAAAAGTGTCGCAAGGCATCACGTTACGCGGAACATAATCTTTATCAGTTTTTGTTTAATTGAGAAAAGAAAAAATATGTGTTCAATATTTTCTGTTAAACCAACTGACGGACTAATTAGATTTATTTAGAAAACTAGCCCATTACATGTACATAGTATTTTTATTAACATCATAATCAGCTTACGTCAGACCATTGCTGGACAGTAGGCTTACTACTGAACCCACCTTGGCTATATTTTTCCATATCCGTTGCCAGCAACTTTGCGTATATTATCGCATGCGCACGACCGCGACGCTGCGTTGCTTTCGTCAAGCTCAGGTCAAGTCTCCATTCATGAACACATCTATACCCTATCGGTTATCGGCTCTACTGCAAATTTGAACAGCCCACTGCAACTTCAGCTTATTCTGATTAGCCATTGATAGATAACTAATTCAGTTTACTTAAATAGTCCTCTGTCGGATGACCTCATTTTATTTTATCCTCCTGAAAAATCCCGAGCATGGCTCTCTTTCTTTAAATTGATGAACTAGACGATTAACGTTATCGATAAATGTTTATAGATTAAACAATCAACCTCATAAATTTAAAATCAAAACAAATCATTGCTGATATAATATAATGCGACATAATATTTGTGTGTAATCTGTTTGTTATCTTTAGGTACCTACTATTTTACATAAAATAAAAATTAGCGCGTAATTCAGTTTAAATTGTTTTCTGTAACGGTTTTAATCAATATATATAAAAATGAATCTCTATTTCCATTGGTCATCGCATCACGCGTAAACGGATTGAACAATTTCGCTAATTATTTTTTGTTGTGTTAATTATTGTCTTTGAAAATCTATTATGAATAAACTAAAGACCACGCGAAATCACAGAATATATAATAGGATAAATCGCGAAAGAAGTCGCGGGCAACAAGTAAATTAATAAATACATCTATCTGCTGAGATAACATATTAATTCGACCTTAGGTAATAAATAACATAACTACCTGAATTACTTTATATTGCATAATTACACTGATTTTATTCTTACTGAGAGCTTACTCTGTTATTTGTAAGTTTTTTATCAATAGAAATCCAGAAAAAAACCACCAAAGTCGATATTACTTTTCGGCTAATACATCCACACAAAGGAGGTATCTTAACTGGATTTGAGCTGTCGATTTTGGTGGCCTAATCAGTTTTCAGGTTTAAACACTGCGGCAGAATCATATGTCAACTTTATCTTACAGCTACATTTCAAGATAATGTTTTAGGTACTCGTAAGTAGATACCTAGAACATACATGTTTGTGTGTAGTTGTGTAAAATTGATATAACGATAGTAACGCTATGCAATAAGAAAATATTACAACAGCGTCTAAAATTAAAGCGTAATAAGATACTGTTTCAATAGGTATTCTAGAAAGTACATACGAGGTTAATACATAAAAGTGGAATTACCTAGGTCAAATTGATTTCTGGTCAAAATCTGTATAGTACTTACTTACGTAGTTATAAAACTCCATGTATCTTCATATTCTTGGAAATAGTAATGAGAATATATTATAGCTAAGCTGTAAACGTACATCAGAACTACATTATATTTTCCATGAATTAAATTTTCTATATCTAAAATTACTTTTGCTAATTTACTACACGCTGTGTTATAACAAGGATAATCAAAATCCTCTTTGCTAGTTTTGACGCAGCTTATAAAATAGATCAAGACTTCTGGAGTTTCGTAAAGTAGTACTCGTGAAAGTGCCCCAGCTAGAGTGGTTCGCTACCGAATACTCTACCGGTCCGTTTAAAGCATTGTAAATTCGAAGTCACTATCTGAAGTTGCTCTTCATAGCTGAATAATGATGTGTGGGACTTATCCCACTCATTATTATAATATATATGGGAGTGCAATTGAGTATTGACGAGGACTCGAAGTAAGGAATAACATCCTTGTGCGACAAAGTATCAGACAACGATTATTTTGCCGACGGCATCACCTTACTCGACTAGGCGCGAGTTAATTTATTAAAAATTGTTTTCTAAATTGACCTACTTGGTTAAATCGTACTAGACCTTGCACTCTCTGCGCCACAGCTGCGCCTAACGAATAGTCAAACATTTTACGGAAAATGCGGTACCCATATTATTATTACAGGATCACTTTTGAGGTTTCCGTACATCGAAAGGAAAAAACCGGCCAAGTGCATGGTGGAACACGCTCAGTAGAAAATCAAGTTAACGGCATTGATTAACCGAATACAACACCAGAAAAATGGAGGAAAAACTAAATATGACATAAAAAAAGTAGCTGGCACAATCGGGCAAGAGCCCGATGGCACAATCTGGCAAGAGACCGAGATGAATGGAAAAGCTTCGTGGAAGCCTATCTTTCTATAGGTACGAAACTAATAGTCTATGATACTAACATTAAATACTAACATATTTTAATCCATATTTGAATTTTGATTCCAATTTATTAAAGCTTATTGTATAATAAATCTATGAATATATTTTGTTACCTTGAATTAAAGCAAATCAGGCTCATAATACGTAAACGACGGATCTGACTATATGAGAGACCAAACAACAGACTATAGTAATCGAAAATATTGTATGATAAGCTGAAAAACAAAAAAACTAACATCTGCCGTCTGTCTGGTAATTATGCATTCGTTTTTCCTTGGGTAGTGTACTCGCCAAATGTAAACCACCATGTAGTTTTAAAAGCTTACCATTTAAATCTAAATTGTAAGTTAAAAATATTATTTACTACATTTTATGCATAGTATTTATTTCTTGTATTTATTGTATTATGCTTGAGAAAAACAATTAGATCATTAAAAAAAGATGCTTATTCTCTTTCTTCTTTTCAAACGCCTGACCGATTTAATTCGTTTAAACGTAGATTGATAATTAAACTTGATACCTATAAACTGTTGCATAGCGTTTATTAATCGAACAATTGATATCTATGCGAAAAATGATACTTTCCCCAATTAATGAAAAATAAAGACATGATTATTTACCATTTCCCTCGTGGTGGTCCAACGTCAACCAAGGCTGGTGGTGCCTCAATAAGTCATGGGGGTAGTGATGTGGCGGGTACGGCGGCAGCTCTAGCGAGCTTAGGGGCTGCGCGGGCGCTGCCTCCAGGCCTTTACCCTCGTTTAGGCCCAGGATATCAGAGATCTGGAACCCGGGACGCTGGCCTGGCATCTTTATGCTGTCCAGCAAACTGTGGAAGAAAATTATTTGTTAGGAATGTAAACACGAGTCAATTATTTTACGAATACTTAAAGGTGGACGACCTGGTACAGGTTGCAAAAGCCGCTGGATGCAGACCGCTTCCAACCTGTCACTCTGGTATTCATTAGGGAGGTCTATGTTAAGCAGATAGAAGTCCTATGGCTGACAAAGTTAAAATAGAGCGCCAGATAGAAATCGTTGAAACTTTCGATTTGTTTGCATTAATAAAATAAATCTTTTTGTCAAGGTTGTGCTTGGTTAGACCCAAAGATATATTTAGTCTGCTAGTACTTATGTAGTATCTTGTGCATAAATATAAGAATTGTATACTAGATTTCCACCGACTTATAGAGCATGTATCGAGAGTCGATAGCGATAATGGCATTGTAATATGTTAGTTTATTCGATTTTTTATATGACATTCTGAATATGTAGAGTTTTTCTCTCTCTGCATGCATCAACGGTGTCAAATTCAAGTGGGTTCGGCGTCCAGTTTCAAGTGGTGTTTTATAAACATAAACGGTCGATAACTCGATCCTTCTACATAGTTGGTGTTTGGTAACATTGTTTAGTAAGTGTGTTATGATAACACTGGTACTAGTATTTTAGGAGCAAGTCCGCTTTTTCACGAACAGTACTTAATGTATTAAATTTTATAAAGGCTTAAAGGCTAATTAATTATAAAGGCTATAAAATGTCAGTAGTGTTTTTTTACGCTTAACTGAAAACTAATAGATAATATTTTATGCATTAGCTTTGCACATAAAAACACATTTATCATTCCACTAATTACTTAAAAGGTCATGATGATAGTACAAGTAATTTACGGTGTCGTATTATAGTGTAAAAGATTTTAACGCGTTCGTGTGCAAAATAACGAAATGTAAACATAATGTTGTTGCGAAATGTAGGTAATGTACACTAAAGAAACAAAGACACGACATTTTTAGGAGCTGTGAATTCTGAATAAATACATATAAAATAAAAATACATGTTCCTTAATTATTCACAAGTTCATAAATATATAAAAACCTAGCACTACTTCATAAGCAATAAGCACACCTGTGGGGTAATTGAAAGAAAACAACATTCCGTCAATTCAAGCACCGCTAACGAGCCTCTCGAGAGTACGTGACCCGTATAAAGGGCCCGGTCGTAAAGAATCAATGTGAGAGGCTGTCTATCAATACGGCAGATTGTTGTTGCATTTGTCTGTGAAACTTTGGTATCCGTACGTGACGCCGTGAAAGGGCGGCACTCAAAGCGACTTAGCAGGTTGTAAACAAGACGATTAACGATCTCTCACTAAGAGGTGCAAAAACTGTCTCATGGAGTGTCACGATTCTTAGTAGCATGGTAATCTTTGGGCCGACTGTACCGGGACACGTACGTTTATTCAGTGTGTGATCACAAAAAGCCGCATACTTTTATGCTTAGACGACAAGCCCCAATAGCATTTTTAATAAATTTTATTTTCCAACTCACTTTTATCTGTCTCCTGATTTTATAAACACAGGATGTAAGTACGAGTAGGTACCACAAGATGTGTGAAGGATTTATCGCTCTCGTTTCATTCGAACAACTGATAACAATTCTTGGGTAGAACAACTTCATCAAACCCAAGTCGCAAACAGTTGCAAAAATCAAACGTTAAAATGTATTAAAACGCGACGGCTTTTTGGTCAAAGATCATAAGTTCACTCTATCAAAACCTAGCGTTGATCTTTTGAATATTCTTTCAGGTGCATAATCTGCACCAATGTGTCACATTATTTAGCTTATCACTGATCATCACTTGGTATTAATCACGTCCGTCGCTCACCCAGGGAACGCGGAACGGAAGGCGGCCGGGTAGAGCGCGGGCAGGAACGCCGGGCCCCATGGCGGCAGCAGGATGGGGCTCCACGCCAGCAGCGACGCCGGCGGCAGCAGCGGCGGCGGCGACCGCGCGCTCTCGCCCTCCTCGCATTTCATCTCCCGACCGGGAGAACTCGCCTTCGGGATAATCTTGACGACTCACTCGACACCCGCGTAACACGTGCTGCGCCTCGCGACGCTGCGTCTACACTGAACGACCCTCGAGTGGCCCTCGGGGTGAAGAACACCCCGCGCCGCCCTCGTGCCTCGACAGCCTACTCAGCTCCGGACTAGCCTCGAGGGTGCTCCACTGACCCCGGCCAATGGCAGCCCCGCGCGCGCTGGGCGGGTCCCGCTCCGACCAATCCTAAAACACCGCAAGCCTTCTCGACAAAAAATTTGAGTATACACTTTGAATAGAGGAGCTTTCGACGCTGCGCGTTATGTTATGTCGCTTTTTGTAATGAGAGCGAGCGTTAAGCCCATTGTTGAGCCGGGTTCGTTATGGACCGCTCTAAATGCCCGGATAACGATTTTCACTTAGAGTGTTTTTAATAAGACCGTGTAAGCTCATGTTTTGAGAACGACTCTAATATTTTTTCATGAGCCGTCAAGCTTATCGTTTGGAGTGATTATTGTATTCTGAAATATTTTTTCGTTTTGTCAATAGACTATTATTCACTGTATTTGATAAATGTTTGGTATGGACATCACTTGATAGATTTAAAAAATGATTTTTTATCTTAAACCGGTCTCATTTTATTGTTTTTTTTATTTGGGTCTTCGGTCGTGTAGTTTTTAAACATGTGCAAGTGCTTAGCACATTGTTGCCCGAAAGACAAAAAGATGGTGTTCTGCGAACAGGTACTGAGACTGAGCCCAGTTATCTTTACGGCTGCACGTGTGCGCCCGCTTTGTCTCAAAGCTTTTGTTATTGCTTATTAAACTTTTGGGACCCATTACAAGTCCAAGTGCATTGATAATATTGAACAGTAAGGTAGGCGATAAAGCTATTCATTGCAAAATTGCCAACGAAAATAAATTCCTTACAAACTTAAATTTAATTGAGACGACCTCCATAGCCGAGAGGCGAGCATACCGGACTTGGTGTCTTTCGCTATCTCTGAGGCCCCGGCTTCGATTCACGTTCGGTCAATGTAGAAAATAACTTTTTAATATTTTCTCGGGTCCGGGTGTTATGGTACCGTCGTTGTTTCTGATTTTTTAACACAAGTGCTTTTAAGCTACTTATTATAGGATCAAGGCAATATAGGTGATGTTGTCCAATATTTATTTTTATTTAATATTTACATACCAAAAGAGCGACCCACACCGTCTTTGCGCATGTATTACTACAGTCATATAGTCTCTACAGTCATAAATTATACCTACAAACCTTCCTCGTAAATCTCTTACCTATATTCCGTGTAGGAACCGAAATAATTAATACCTACAGTAGTTTTGGAGATTGGCTGATACTGACAGACATGAGGGACCTTACTCATTAACCATGTTACAAATTATTATCTACATCCATATTATCATTTACTAGCTGTTGCCCGCGACTTCGTCCGCGTGGTCTTTAGTTTTTATTTTTTTCGTAAGAACCATCTCCTGACAATATTAACAGAACAAAAAAAGAATTTAGCAAAATTGTTCCACCCATTTACGCGTGATGCGATGACCAAGGGAAATAGAGACATAGATTAATGATGAAATGACAACTAGGTAGAGTTATTTTCGTAAATCGCGATAATGTGGTGGGTCGTCGTTGTTGCGTTCATCTTGTTTAATTAGCAATTATTCAATTTATGTAAAGTTTAGTATGCCTACATATCCAGTCCCACTGCAGGGCAGAGATCTCACCTCAACTATGAAATGGTTTGGGCTATAGTCCAGCACGAGGGCCCAGTGCGGATTGGTGGAGGGGTTTTGTAAGGCCGGTGACTTAACCTTACTGTAACCTCTGACTAAGCTTCACGACTAGTATGAAGCGATATTAGTAATCGCAACCAAAGCTCTGCCGCCACTGAGCTACAAGCACCTTATTATTTAATTTACACCTAACAAATTACTTTAGATATACCTAATTATTTTAACAGCGGCGTTGTCCTGCATGACTTATGTAAGCTAACTAGGTATAAGTTATCTATCTAGATTTTTAAAGATTGCGGCACTTAAAATTTCACCGTATTGTCTGAAGTTTCGCCAATGCAATGAATGGATCTTGTCCGAACACTTCGACTTTTCCAAAGCATTATTAGCAGGATAATGGAAGTTTGTTTTACGACATGCAGGTGTGCAACGAGCGATTATGAAGAACTTGAGCGCCCTCGGAAAGAACTTGAGGTTCGAGGGGATTAGTCCATAAAATAACAGTCTTTTTAGAAACTGTCTTTCATCAAACGAAAGCAGTACCTTAATAAAAACAAAAAAAAGGAATTCATTTTTTGGCAGGTTTTAAAAATAACATGTTCAGATAAAAATATTATCCCTGCGGTTATTTCTAGCCGCATAGTTAAATATTTGAGAGGGTGCAATGAAACATTTTGAAACTCTTTTCTTATTTGCCGTCTTTTTGTCAATAATTTCCTTTTTCCGTAAAAAATACACCTTTTTTAACCTAACATTGAGATTTATTCAAGCAGCAGATCATAACGTCCGAACAAATCGATTCACATGCACAATTCCCAATAATTTCCATACAAAAGCAACGATAACAAAGGGCAATTATTTATATTGGGAGCGATCCCCTAAGTGGCGTGCACGAAATGTTTAATTGACTTATTGAGAATGAGTTTTTTAAAATATCCATCGCAACAATCGTTGCCTGCTCATCGCATTATGTACGTACAGTATACTCATAAACGATAGCATAAAAAAGTTGAACTTGTGCTTTTGTATTATTGATAGAAAAAAAGATATACCTTCATTAAATAAACATTTAAAAGTGGTCTGTGGGTAACACCACAGAATAAAAAACCACGTCGTCGGTACTATAAAATCAACACGCTTACTTTTTCCAATATATAATTTGCGGTAAGATAAAATCAAGTTAATTCCTTTTAAAAAAAAAGTAGAGCAGGTATAACACGCATGTTAATATAGCTTAAGCTCTGTAAAATTAAACAATAATTAGGTCATCAAGGTAATAAAATAATAATAGTAATATAAATAATAATTACCTGTAATGCATTACACTCACAGTTTAAGTACACTTATCCCCACGTCAAATTAGAAGGATTACAATTGACAGACATATCAAATGGTAAGTTTATCGGCTGCAATCATCGGTCGCTCGATAATATTGATCTTGAGGAACATGCAATGTGATAACAACGTTATTGCATTTATTTACCCAATTTATTTATTATTGGTCTCCTCTGCTTAGCTATCACGTTGGAATCATCTATTCTAATATTTCTTGCAAACACTTACCTTTGATCGTTATCAAATTACATTATTTCTAATTCTTTGGATAAATTGGATTAATACGTTTATAAATCCAATTTATCCAAAGAATTAGAAATAATGTAAAGGTACCTACAAAATTTGTTTTCCTAAAATAACAAATATAGATAACAAAGGGCTTAGTATACCTACCTACTTTGATTGTTACGATTTTATTCTATCTACGTGGAAATGCCTAATATTATGTCAATAATGTATATCTCTGTGACCAATATATAAGGTAAAAAAAATATATGAAAAAATCTTGAAAACTACATAGGATGCTCTATCTCGTCTAGACTTCTGCTCGACGCATTTTTAAGGACACCTGTTATTTATTATTATTTTTCCTTTATTTCTTGGTTATTTTTCTTTTTTCAAATTTTGCAGCAATTGATGCAGTTGCTTTATTTCTCATTATTCTTAGTACTTATTATCTGAACATTTTCAGTGTACTATGTGAACTATGAGGTAAGCTGCGAGGGCCAGATTTGTGAGGGGCGACCGGCAGGTGCGATCGCCCTCCGTTACACGGGTCACTAGGCACTGACGCCGTATGCAACCTCCTCCCACACGATGCGCCGCTCATAAATAATACTAATTGAGTGACTATTGCTTGTGCAAGTGATACCGAAACTGATCAGCTGTCTGTTGATTGGCATAAAAATGCCAATCAACATCCAAACCCCTAGAAACAAAATAAATAAATAAATAATGTTTATTTGCATAGAACATGGTACATTTTAAAGTTCTTGAATTCAAGTTCCTAAATAATATGCACAGGGGGGGCCTTCAAGTTACCTAATGTCTTTATTGCGGTCATTATTGAAAAGAAAAAGTCCAATTTTTAAAAGACCTATTAACACAGTATCTTCAGCAAAGTCTTTCTTGAGTTATGCTCGTAATTTTCAGTAAACTTGTACAAATTAAATACATTACTACTTACATTGAGTTTTTAATTTTGTATTCTAAAGCTTTAAAAAAATAAGGACCCCGACCAAAGGTCTTTTTTTTTTTGAGAAACAACAGCTTTATCACAATAAACATGTTAGCCTAGTTTGAGAAAAGTGACACTTAGCCAATAACAGAGTTTCATAACATGCTTAATTTTAAGTATTCGTACAAAGTTTCTTATTACAGGTAACAACAAAAACCTTGTAACCCAAAACAGATCTCCTTTGTTTACCATAGAGTAATCGTCATAATGCTCACCCAATCCGCATCACCTGCGCTGGAGCTATTGAGCATTCATTAATCGCACGCACCAGATGTTTCACCCCGGTGGTCAGTAAGAGGGAGAGCCTAATGAATTATAGTTATTTAACTTTCATGGTTTCAACACCTTACCGTGTTGTACGGTTAAACGAAGGGTAATTTTCACGATGGTAATGTTCAGACGATAAAAAATTTGTTTGGTTCAGTCCTTGTTTCAACCCACGGATTTAACATACCTAGATAGATTTTTGTTAAAATACAGTATCATTAGACGCTTTATTCGAAAAGACGATCGTTTGTATTTGCGATGGTTAATGATAAAATAATGGGCTGTGATAGCAAGCACGATAGGAATGTAATTTGTGTAAAAGTAGAATATTATACTGAGGAACCCGCGCCGCCCGTACCAAGCGCCGCCGACCGCGACCGCGAGAAAAAACTACCCTATGACCAAACTGCGATTACTTCTCCAGCAGGTACCATCAGCAAATTACTTGTAAACTTTTACTCTATAGCCTACCTTACCTAGAATTTCAAGGTTCAAGGGTAAACAAACATCCAGTCTAAGACAGCATATATAAATCATGTTCCCACACACCGCATTCGTGACCCAGATTAGATAACGAAAACAAAACAAATGACTAACACACACACGTCAGTCACCACCTGTGTTACTAACCAAAATTTATTGCAAAGCTACTTTTTCCTAACTTCAACGTCTCGCGGCGGAAAGAGGCCAAGTCGATGGGTTTTCACGAATATTTCGTTATAGCAATCTGGTTAGGCGCATTGAGTCTAAATGGGCGGAAGCACGCTAACTTGCGAAGAGGGTTTCCAAACCAATTAAGGGCTTCACGAAGGCATGGGAGAGTTAGCAGCTGGTGGATTACGAGCTCGATGGTACTCAGTGGATCCGCCGCGACGGGCTATAAGTGTCGAACACGCAACTCCACCGCACTGCCAGCCTGCCTGTTTATAAACCATTTCATAGCGAAATGCTTAAACTACCAACCTACTTACACATATTTCAGATATTACAGCATTTGAGCAATCTATTTTACCTACTGAAGTTTGTGACGACTACTTCGAAGAAAATAATCCATGAATCATCGCTAACAATGCTGAATCGTGTTTCACCGCTGCATCAAATACCATTAAGAAGAAGTAGGCAATGCTTCTTTTGATTTTGATATTGATATATTACTCATTTGAATAAGATATTACTTAATTTGTTTAATATTAAGAAAAGTGTTTCATAATGATACCTATTTACAAATATTTTAAATATTCATTCAATCAAACCAAAATAACAAGTTCCTATTATCTATTGTACCTAGGTGTAAGTGATTACCTATGTTTTAGCATTAAAAATTCCGGCAGATAAGTAATTTTAAAACCAGTAATTTTTCTGTAAGTATTTGGTAACCATTGCAGCTTACGTCCTGACTTCATTTGGAATTTATATTAAGTCTTACTATTTTTATTTTCTCACAACTAAAACTGCTAGAAGAAATCATTCTGTCGCTAGAAGTAAAGGTTATGAAGTGAAATGTTATCGTAGTAAGTATAAAGTTGTATCGCCGGCTCTCAGGCAATTTAGTCGGTGCACTCATTGCTAGTTGAATTCAGGCAACTCAGTATTTATGATGTCGGCGATTCGCGTGCTTGCGAGCGATGCACTTCTAGTAGCAGGGTTGCCACATCAAAGGACCACCATTTTGTTTTTCTGTACAGAGTCCAATGTGAAAACAACACTGCTTACTTACTGTTTGGCGTTAATACCATGACATGCCTGCCTACAGCAACTTCTTTGATCAACACGAGTTATGGACAAAAAATAATGGACCAAATTTTTTTCTGAAACCTACCGGATTTACGGAATGTGGTAATTGCATGCTGAAAAAACAATTGATTGTAGATACATAACGCCACGTTTTAAATAGAACTGAATTACCTATACCTTACGTAGATATATTTCTTAATTCAGATTGACTATGGCGTTAAATTAAATAAATATTAAATATTGGACAACATCACATACATTGCTCTGATCTTGTGGTGAGTAGCCAAAGCTATTGTGTTACAGAAATCAGAAACAACGACGGTACCACAACATCCAGACCCGAGGCAATATAGAAAAGTTATTTTTCTACATTGACCCGACCGGGAATCGAACCCGGAACCTCAGAGATAGCGACACCAAGTCCGGTATGCTCGCCTCTCGGCTACAGAGGTCGTCAAATGCAGTGGTTGTTAAAAATGTAAACATTTTTAAAAAAATCACTCTCTATGAGGGTATAAAGAGGTTTGTCAAGTATTTGATTGAAATTAAGATACCTATATATCTACTAGCGGGTCATTTCCTTTAGAAACAAATAAAGAACGTGGTTATTAGTTATCTTGAAATAGATATGTTTCAGATGGATGGTATAATTAGCTGTTTTACATAACAACTAGCAGTTGTACAACATAGCACCATTATGTAAAGCAGCTGAACGACGTTTAGAGGTTTTTCAAAATTCCCGAACTTTAAATTCTGTCACTCGTGGTTCTGTGTGACTTAACAATAATAACGGCCAAAACAGAAAATTGTTTACAAAATTAATAAATAAAACTGGTATTAAGAGTGTTAATTTAAAAGTTTATTATGCTGCAAAAAAGAGAATGTTTCCTTTGACATGATTAAAATTATTTTAGGTTAACTTTTAAGCCACTAACTCGTTCATTTATTTTCTACACACATAATATACCTATAAATATTGTATTAGTTAATTAAATTAATAAGTAACAGGTAATTAATTTAATTTTTTTTACCAAAAATCTATTCATGTGTTGCAGATTAGCCATTCTGCATTGCGTCTAAACGTGGCTAGCAGTTTTATTAAACGTAGCGCATTAGTTCAGCTGTTTTACAAAACGGAGCTGCTTTGTAAAATACAACAGATAACTATGCAATCGATCTGAGACAGTTACATGTCCTCGTAAGCCTACTGTATGTTTTACTCTACTTTATCCATAAATATATTTGATCCATTCGTGTTCTAGAGGGTATCAGCCCTAGTGTATCAAACCAAATGTTTGGTAGATACACTTTGTTTCTACTTTGCAGTGACATTTCATGTTACTTTGTCTTTGCACAAACTTTTCCATTACTTACCTACTAAAAGCTATTTTATTTAAAACATAATCTGTCAAAACCGCCATTGTACGCTCGTAAACAACATTATCCCCTGAATTCGGTCCAAGATCTATCGGTAAATATTTTTACACTGCAAGTTAACTGCAATGGTTGGAAAGTCATATTCAGAGTGGATCTGATATCGCTGGGCCTATACTCAGTTACACCGTTGTTGTGGCAAGCGCTGAGGACGCTCGCTTAGGGCCGCCCCACTATTAGCGGTGACCTAGCGGGCATGATCAGGCCAGTGAAATTTGCACATGGAGCACATACCCTATAACGTGGAAATGTTATATAATTTATTCGATAAAAATGTTCGCCATTTTTTAAACTGTATCTGTACAGTTTTAGTATGGGCGAGTGTTGACAGGTCTTGTCATTTCATACTAAATGTAAGTAAAAAATCACTCACTAGTTTCAGAGAAAGATGGTTCGTATTGCTACTCTTAGGGTATGTGCTCGATGGATGTGCATAAGACAGCCTTAAAACTTACGCATAGGAGTTGTATCTGTAGTCGTCCTCCACCGGCTGCTGTCGGATTTGGTAGGCCGGGTCGGCGCCGTAGTCCGCCGGCGCCACGGCCCAGCTGTTGTCGTAGCCGTAGTAATCGCCGTAGCCCATTTCGCCTTCGCCCATCATTCTCATCATAAACTTGAACCCGCACTCGAAAACCACACAATCATCCACATACACCAAAGCTGTTTAATCGACAATCTCTGCCGATAAAACAAATCCAATGATTAATTAAATTCGGTAGTTATCAGCCGAGCAACCGCGCCGTGCCGCAGATGGACTGCCAGCGATCTATCGACTGATCGATGCCTCATCGCGTTATCAATAAAATTGTATCCTTATCATATCTACCAGCTTTCCCCTGCGATATGGGACTTTTATAAAACGCGACGGCGCACCGACCACGCCAATATTGCAGATAGAAGATAGCTTTATCTATGTCAGATGTAATATTATGTACCTACGTAAAACGTGCCATTGTCACCGTTGGTGTTATAAAGTCCAAGAATGACAGGTGACTGTCTGAAAAACTCCGATAATAACAGTAACATGGAATGCTTATCTATCATAAAAGCTATAATGCGTCATAGTTCTTTAGAATTGGTAACGCCTATAGGTAAAACGACAGTAATGTTGCAAATCCTGTGGCAAATCAGTATTTTTTTATAAGCTATACACCAAACTATGAGCAAGCACCTAAACCCAAACCTAAACCTAAAACTACCTGTCCAGGGCCATTTATTAATCTTTACTGCAAGACTTATTGGCGAGATAACTTCTCGAGGCGAAAAAGACTTTCTTTTCTGAACCAGATTATAACTGTTCCTACTTAATAATGGACATGTTAGCAGGACATGCCATTCCGCTTTTGCAACATTCACACAAAAGTGTGCTGTGTCCTCACACGACCGTAAAGAATACACTTCCCCACCGCCAACAGGAGGCGTGTCGTAAGACGCGACTAATTCATGTAGCACGAGACGGGCAGCAGCGTCTGCGTGCGAAATGTTATAAAAAACTGCTCTAAAAAAATCAATCAAATCTAAATATTGGTAATCCCCCCGATGAAAACCATTGAGGGAGGCCTGTGTTCAGCAGTGGACATCCTATAGCTGAAATGATAATGATGACACAAAGGAAAGGTTTATTCCTATTGCAAGCATAGGATACCGCGCACAACACAAAATACCAATTCTATCTTGAAGGAAGCTAACATTCAGGTTTTGTCTTGGTCTGCCAGCAATCCCACTAGACACCATTTAATGCTAGGTGATATGAGAAACCAAAACAGAGCAAGAGGGTATGTTCACGCAGTAACAGCTAACTTAACTGCTGAAGTTGCTGGGAGAAAATTTCCTTAAAAACGTTACTTATTTTAATGACGAACTGTTTGTCATTAGAGCAACGGCGTGATCCTAGTTTCGGGTACGATTCCTGGTCGAGTCAATTTAGGATAAAAACTTTTATTTTGGAAAAGCCCTCAGCAAAAAAGGGTTGTCTGGTTGATGCTTTACTAACGATGTAAATTCCTTAATTATTGACCTAACAATTGGTGTGTTTTCTTTGACGCATATATTTTTTTATCGCACGCATACGCATAATTTATATCTTAAGTCTCCTGTGATGTGATTTAAAAGACATACCTACTCGATATTGAAACATGAAAAAAAAAAACAGAGAAATCACAAAATATTAATTAAATGAATAGTAATTTATTAAATTAATGAATTGAAAATAATAATTAGTGCAACCATGATGATATTGAACAAAATAAATATATGGTGGCTAATTTGTTTTGAGTAGTATTTAATTTACTACAATAACTTTTATTATAGCAGCTATTACAAAGTATATATATATCTAAATATATTAAGTTGTATGAAAAATATCATTTTTCCTTTGAACATATTTTTTTCTAACATACGAAAATATGACTAAATTAAAAAAAATATATAAATTCAGGTAAATACTTTGGTTTGGGTAAGTACATACTTATATTTATTTATTTCCTAGACGGCACAAGACGATTGATAGAAATTACTAAAAATAAAACTGTTTGCGAAGAGGCTAGAACACACTCAACTATTCGTTTATCTACTTTTATTCAAACCCGCATGCTCGACGTGTGGTACTAAGGTTATTACAAAAAGGCATAGATTACCTCTGGTGGGACTCGAACCCACAATCCTCGGCTTAGGAGGCCGATGCCTTATCCATTGGGCCACAGAGGCGAGCGGCAGTGCGGCGCGAGAAGCGGACCACGTTCGGCGCCGACGCTTGCGTCACGCCGCGACGCGTCATAGCGATCGGACTGCGGGTGCGTCCACACTCTGCCGATAATTAACAGAAAGCTATTAGTCATAGCGCTATCATCGCGGCACGCGCTTTTTGTGCCGTCCGCAAGTGGGCATGGCGTCGTAGGCGAAACCTTCATACAGAACCACCACATGTAGGTAGTCTAGTTTTAATACTCATTCGTGTTGTGATTATTCATAGTAGAGTCATAATAATATTAAATAAAACAGGTTAGCTCCCCACACTACTTAGACGAACGAAGACATAATCATCACAGCTCATTCCAAGTCCCGACGCGACAGGCGATCTATAGAGAATCTTACGAGGAATTTATTACTGCGTGGGCGCCACGGGCCACCTAACACACGGCTCGCTTTGAGAGGAGTGTATGTATACTGTTACTGTAGTAGATATGTAGATACTGTTAGGTATATACATATTTATCTACTACTGCTGTGGTAGAACTTTTCCGGGACTGACAGACTACCCAGAATAGAATGGTCCATCCGGGACTGACTGGTGGCCATACCAAGATGTTGACCCTCGCTAGACAATGTTAGAACCAGTGTTCTTTAACCTAATTGAATCACATTTAACAATATCTTCTTGTCTATACGAAACAATCGAAGTCTCTGTAGCCCATGCTTAATCTAAAAATCCAACCTTTTTCATACGATAATCCATCATATCGATATCCCACCAATCTTCAATATCTTCCTGCGTGTACAAAGATTAATTACGCAATAAACACACACCTATTTATTCTATCAATTAACTCTATCAAACTAACTTTTATTGTGATGGTTTTACATTCGTTCTTAGTTGATCTTCTTTTAAGTTTGAGATCGTTTTAGTTTGACGAATGTAAGCTGTCTCTTTTGATTAATTTGAGTAATATATATTTGACTCAATGATAATATTAGGTAATTACTTACTTACCAATAAAATACAATTTTAAATATGAATAGTTTGTAGTATTTATTTATTACCTATGTTAATGTTATCTGTGCCAATAAAGTCTCTCGCTCAGCATTTGTGGCAGCTATATACAGGGTGGCCAGAAAAGTGACGTCCAAAAATGTTTTTTTTAAGTGCCTCGTGTTGAGAGGTAGTATCTGAATCACCCCTATGTATGTTCTACGATTTTTCGTAGTTTTCGAGTTACGATTTTTTTATGTATTTTTGCAACCGGATTAGTTTGTTTTTTTTAAATGTAGAAGGTTCATTCTTTTTTTTTGTAGCTAAATATCTATGATCTGTGCATTTATGCATAAAATAAACAGCCTTATAACTTTATGAAAAATTGACTTAAAGTTAAGAATTTATGTTATGTGAGTTATCATTTAAATTTTCAACTTGAAATTAAAAATCGAAACTGATAATTTCTTAGTTTCTAAGTAGCTTCAGAGAATACGCTAGACTCTAAGCTTTCATAATAATAATAATAAAAAAGTAGTAAATCATGGGCTTCATAGGCTATTTAAAAAAAATCGTAACTCGAAAACTACGAAAAATCGTAGAACATACATATAGGGGTGATTCAGATACCTCTCAACACGAGGCACCTGAAAAATAATTTTGACGTCACTTTTCTGGCCACCTGTATAAGGTATGTGTTATGATGACACGACTGATATCATTCGAGCATAAAGACACTATCAAGTATTTGTCACAAAAATATAAAGGAATAAATAAAACACATAATATGTACACAGGGTTACTTTTAAATAGTTGCCAAAATGCCAAACTATGGTGGCAACATTAAAATCATGAAAAAGTATTGCTGTTTTTTATACTTTATAGGTATAGAACGTTAATTTGTAGAACAAACGAAAAAATTAAGTCGCGATTTCGATGTTGGTCCCACAGATATAATTTTTTTTGTATTGATGAACACAATAACCTCCTTAATTCACCCTGTATACTTCTACACCCTGTGTACTTTAAAAGAGTCCGAGCTAAAATTTTAGATGGTTCAGAATCGAGATTATTACTCGATGAAGGGTTACTGTGCCGGTGAGATAGCGGTAATACATTTCATCACCATACTACAACATGGTTCATTTACATAATTTAAGTTAATAAAGGTTCTATTTTTTGTTCTAAGCTTTCTAATAAAACGGTAATACTTCGTAATCTATTGCTATTCCTAAATCATCCATTTACAAAATGGACTCCGGCGGAAACGTGTGTAAGTAAGTACTTATCATAGTGATTTTATGTCGATCTCATAGTAAGTCGTTGTTACATATCAGTAGTAGACAAAAGTGTGCTTGTAAAAAATCGTATTCATCTTATTGAATTTTGCACATATAAAACCCTTTACACAATGTGAGGAACATGGCAAAAAGAAACAAATTAATGGTTTGCATAAAAAATTGCTATAATAATTTCATTTATAAACATCGATTAAATTATTACATTACATACTGGAATATAAACAGAATACATATCTATATTTATAAGAGAATATCACACTGTATGTTACACCTTTACAAACGTTATCTGTACAATGAGGCTTATTACAAAATGATACGAATACTTTTCTACTGGCGTATAACTTTTCATTTGCCTAAAATTACCTAAGTACTGCTCTAACTAAAGCAGTAGGTAAATTATCAACATTAAAATTAATACCTACAACATAATAACAAAAATTTTTAAAGCGAAAAATATATTAGCAAATATATTGTATGCATTGAGCAAACACAGACATGGCAATTTGTTTGTGTGTGTCAATTTCATATGACTGTCTCATATCCTGCCCGGTGTAATTTTTTTTTATTAATAGGTCTCTTTTTTATTTCTTTTTGAGATTTTGTGATAGAATGATTGGCGAAACATAATAGCACCGTAAAAATATTTCGTCATTCTGACAGGAGTAGAAGCCCATAGATACAGCGGGAATGTTTTTTTATGTTATACTGGCTGTACCCGGCATGCGTTGGAATGCCTCTAAATTCAATTCTGAAATCTTCGACGTGCGCACAACTCACCAAAGTTAGATCGCAAACGAATAAATTGTTAACGCATAGAAGACAATCGATCACCGTACAACCAAAAAAAGCATTTGTACTTATATACAGGATAATTTGAAATTCGATTGATCTTCAACGAAGTAATAGAAGAGACACTTTCTTATATAGGCTTACTGTGTAATCTCGAAAAAAGTTTTTTGCCTCATAGTTGTTACGATTTCTAAGGGATGGTATATTTTTTATAATTCGATGATAGATTATACTAAGAGGAATTATCGTATTACTAATCACCCTCTATAAGGTAATTGGTAATTAATAATGACCGATACACGCGTGATTGTACTCATAATAACTGTTAATAGTTACATAAGTGCAATCTTACTCTAAGCAACCGACTGACCATTTTAGTACTTAGGTATTAAATAAATGTCTTTTTATTCAGTTACCCTTGTTTTTATGGAAAAAATATTTCCATAAAAACAATCATGTTTGTAAGAATTAATCATATTAACGGTAACGGTCAAATTATAAGGTGACTGGTATTAACCAGTAACAATAACATATTAAATAACATTTTTCTATCAAGCGGCGTTACTACTAACGCCAAATACTATCCCGGAGTCTGTAACTAACTCAACTAATTATTACTTTTGTGATTTCTTCAGTCGAAAGTACATCGATTTCGGCTTTAATTACGTAACAAATACGCTTTTATAAGTGCAAAGTGAAAAAGTAAAAATTTTATATGATAAAATCGCCAATGTGAATGCCTCACTATTGAAAGCGCTAGTTTACCATCTAGAATCCATCTGGTTGAAGAGATTAAACTCCTAGATCCTTATAACACCTCAACTTCAAATCGGACGCAAACGCAGCGAACATTTATAAGCAGTAATAACGTGTATCTGAAAACTTTGCTGCGCGAGATCGTTTTTAATGTCATTATTTTGTTGCAATACTAAATGTGGTGTGCAAGACGACATATTACACGGCACATGTATCTATCGAGTTGGAGAGAGTTATGTGTGAGTGAATGAGTACTCGTATGTGAATTTAGAAAACAACTTTTGGGCCAGGTAGGTAGATCTATTAAGGGAAGTGTGTGTACATTTACCGATGCAAATACGTTTGTTTTAAATAAGTTATCAAAATTAGATTGAAAAATAATCTAATTCACTTTCAGTTGATTTAAGATTTACAGCCATTTTATACAGATCCAAAGATTTTTCTACCAAACGTTTATCTATGGCAACAATCTATGGCTCACATACATCTATCGCGCAACAGTAGGTCCTTTGGAGGTACAAGAGTAATGCACGATCTCGCCGTTAGGGTACCGCACGAAGGCGCTCTGGTTGCCGAAACGTTTCTTGCACACCGGACACACGAGGTAGTCGTTGATCACTACGTTTTTTGACTCGTGGACCTGCTTCAATTCTTGTACCTGCGAACCAAGAAAGGTCATAAAATATCATAGAAAAACAAGTCTACTGAAACATACGCGCTAACTATAATCCTACTTTTTAACTGAGTCGGTTTCTAATGTATGCGGTGAGGGGTGAAATCCGAGCGCTCCATTGGCCCTGCAACACGTTACATACCCCCTGCACTACGCAGCAACCCAATAAAGAGACTGAAGTAAACGATAGGTACTCATAGTTTTCAAATTATTTAAATCTTATTTCTTACCCCTATTTTTACGTTATTCGTTGAATATCTGCTCATATAGAAAGTTTAGCGGCCGCCCGCGACTTCGTACGCGTGGAGTCGCTTGCTGCGTTTCTTTGCTCAAACTTCACAATAATGAGGGGATTTTAACTTGTGATTAGAAATGGATCCTGTACGACAATCGGAAGCGATTATCACAATGGCTTAACCCTGGAGAACCGGCAAAACCTTGCCCTAAGCGAAAACGGACTAATAAGAAGATTCTGGTTAGTGTTTGGTGGACCAGTGCTGGTGTTATCCACTACAGCTTCTTGAGATCAGGCCAGACGATTACTGCAGACTTGTATTGCCAACAATTGCAAACAATGATGGAAAAGCTCGCCATTAAACAACCGAGACTGGTGAATTGCTCTAGCCCACTGCTCCTTAAAGATAACGCTAGACTACACACTGAACAACAAACGGTCGCTAAGTTAGAGGAGCTGTGACTGGAACCTTTGCGTCACCTACCATACTCTCTAGATCTTACCCCAACTGATTACCCTTTTTTCAAAATTTAGATAACTTTCTACAAGAAAAAAAATTCAAATTTGATGAGGCAGTCAAAACCGCCTTCGAACAGTTTATAGACTCTCGCTCCCAGGTTTTTTTTTCCAAAGGGATCAATGATCTGCCCATAAAATGGCGGAAGTGTATCGATAACAACGGCGCATACTTCGATTGATTAAATAATAATTTCAATATGATATTTCGATCAGGTAATAAGAAACCGATTCCTGTACCTCCAGTGAAACTTTTTAATGTGGAACTGGAGAGGGTAACTCAATTTAGATACCGTGGACACATTGTTACTGAAAACCTATCGGACTGTGACATTGAACGAGAGAAAATAGCGTTAGCGGTCCAATGCAACATGCTCGCTCGCAGGTTTGCTAGGTACAAGAGATGTCAAAATCACCCTCTTTAAGGCATTCTGTCAAACATTTTACACCTGCAGCCTGTGGTGTGACTACACGCAAAAGACCTATAAAGCTCTCCGGGTTTAGTATAATAATGCCTTCAGGATGCTGATGGGGCTACCTAGGTTCTGCAGTGCTTCATCTATGTTCGCGGAAGCTCGTGTGGATGATTTTTATGCCATCGTCCGTAAACGAACGGCTTCAATGCTTGGTAGGACATGGGAGAGCGCCAACAGCATCTTGTTGGTTATCAAAGATAGGCCATCGTGTCCTATCTTTAAGCACTGGATTTATATTCATCTGCATGGATCCAGGAACCGGATTTTTGTCTGATACTAACTAAGACTTTAAGTATATTGTTACTAACACAACACTGTATGGATCGTGATGGTCTGAAATAAACGTTTTTATTATTTTTATATTATTTAAAAAAGTTGATTTACTTTTTTGATACTGAACGGCAATTTAATAGTAAAGATCTAATATTACGGTCCAACTTCATTAGAAAATCCTTATACCAATCAAACTAAATTTAGAGTTAAAATTCAGTTATGAAACCAATGTGAGTGGTGTATTTACTCAGCTATTAAAACGGCTAACGTGTTTAAGTGTTCATATGACTCTGACTGCACTGCCAAGGTCTGTGTCATGTACTAATGTGCCATACCTGCATGTGTTCCGCGTACAGAAGACCCTTAAGCAGCTGCGAGCGGCGCTTGAGCGTGAGCTGGCCGTCCAGCGCGCTCTCCAGGAAGTGCTTCAGCCGGCTTAACGGAACGCTGTCGGGGAGCACTGACAGGGCCTGGCCAATCAATAGAACGTAAAAACGTTAGGTAAACAAATAAACAAGAATGTTTTTTACGTCACATCAGGGATCGGAAACCGGTTATTTTAAATGGAACCTTAACCGGAATAATAAAGGTTTTCGCTAAATTAACTATCACATTCTCCAAATACCGACTTAAAACCTATGGCAAATTTAGTTTTATGGTCAAAACTACTATCAAATATTAAAAATGGGTCTTATACATTCTGATATAAATATTAACCGGTTTAGATCAGCAGCAATAAAATAAAATAAAACCGACCCAGTGCGAGTCGAACTCGCGCACCGAGGCTTCCGTACCAACTTATAGGTATGTACATAATTCGTCTAACGGGAATCGAGTCTCAAAGATATTACTGATTTTCCAAATTTGTAAAAAAAACTTTTTTTATAATACTGGAAGTTTAGGGTTTTTCGACTTTTTGCCTTTACTTGTGCCAAATTTCATAATTTTAGGTCAACGGGAAGTACCTATCAATGTTGATTTCCTTGAGAGTGTCGAAATATAAAGTCTGTTTATCCCATGGAGCACATACCATATAGAGTAGAAATGTCATATGATTTGTTCGACAAAAATTTTAGCAATTTTTTTATGAGTATCTCTACTGTTTTCGTATGGGCGATCGCTGACAGGAGTTGTCATTTCATACCATCGAGCATATATCCAATAGAGTAGACATGTCATTAACTTTGTTCGACAAGAATTTAGCTAAAATGCATATGGCGGCTGCTGAGCTCCAATTGGCCGACGCATATTCATGCATCAAACTAGAGTTAGCGAGAAAATATTACTATCGATATCGATAATAACCAGGCCAATGCTTAGTAAACACTGATGAATGTAAGTTATTACTGTAATTCTTTTATGGTTCAGAAAAAAGGATAGGATAATTAATTAATACCTTTTTGATTACCAATGGTACATTTTAAATAAGACTTGCACTTGTACTGTTAGCTTTCGACAAAAATATCATAGCAGTCTTTTATGTTTGACTTTATTGTCTGTCGCTTTGTGTCTGTAGCTGGTATATAAATCTAACCGGTAAGTAAGATAACAATGTTTCTGATGAATAAACCTACATTTTAAAACAAATACGAGTATATATTGTTTAACAATGTTTCTGATTAATAAACCTACATTTTAAAACAAATATATATTGTGTAGAACATTTCCTTATTATTTTTAAATTAAAATTTTATTATTTTGATATTAGTCCCATTGTATTTTATTTTTTTGTTTAAACAGTAAAATCACTCCCTACTAGGTAGATTACTATGAAAATAGGATTGATAGATTCGTAACAGATTTTTTTTCCTATAACTAAAATATAAGTAAGTATACACGGTGAAAACGAATTGTAAAAGTTTAAAGTGAAATAGAATCTGCATTTCTATACCACTTAAGTTTTGCAACATCTTTAAAATTTACGAAATCATTGTCTGGACATACTTAACGTATACCAGTCGGTAGATTGGAGTCCATGATTTAGGTAAATTATTTTGGAAAAAATGACTCACGATGGTGATACTTCCGATAGGTATAGATGTAATTAGTTCGATTCTATTAGAGCAATACTACTATGAAAGAAAGAGACGACCTTATCGGCCTTGCACCTAGGTGAAAGCAAGATGCATAGATACGCGTCACTTGGCGCCTATTTCATGACCAGTTTAGCTTGACCCATTGCAAAATGGATGTGAATTTAAAAATTATATAACGATGGTTACTAACCGATAAAATGTGATTCAGTCTGTTTTGAAGTTTGATATCTTGTTGTTTTTTCCACACCATCGAAATGCTGGCCGTAATAAAAGTATGTATATCCATAAATAATCGAATTTCTCTTGGATAAAAAGAGACATACATACAGGTCTATTGTTGGTCACCTACTGTTTTCGTGCGTGCAAGGTCGATAGATAAGGTATGTATGAGTAAGTGGAAAATCACTAACTAGTTTCGGAGATAGATGGCCAGTTATTACTACCTACTCTATTGGATATGTACTCGATGTTTCATACTAAATGTAAGTGAAAAATCACTTACTAGTTTCGGAGAAAGATGGTTTGTATCGCTGCTCTATAGGGTATGTGCTCGATAGTTTATTCTTACTTGTCTTATTACAAAAATGGCGGACGGACGACTATAGGCAATTGATAGGGTTGGGAGCTATTGAATGAGATATAAAAAAAATTGTAAACGAATGTTTTGTATAGATATCATAGCATAAAAAATCTAAGTAAGTACTTGGTATAACGTTGTACCATGTCAAAAATAAGTTATATTTAGTAACGATACTTTTAAACCTTATTTTATCATGAAAACCAAAAACTTTATACGGTCAAAAATGTGGTGAATCGTGTATTTCAAGATCTTCCTTACATAGATATTACTTAGTAAAAACTTAGTTTTAACTTAGTTTATAAGGTTGATGTTAGATAGTAATTTACAAAACAGTTTGCAGTATCAACCTTTTTACATTCACAGTGATGTCATTCGTTCATTCTCCTGTCCTATCTCTAAAATCCAAAGACAAACAGAATTTACAAAATATCAAACAGTCATGTTGTTTTTTGTCTGTGCCGGAAAATGATCGATAGTGTAAAATCTTTTAGAAAATTAATTAATATTATCCGTTTTTAGTGAACAATGCATTCTACGTGTTTCTTTTATAATATAAGACATTTATACACAGAACACATAGTGAGATCAAGTCGTTAAGTGTTTTTGCTAGGACAGTTGTTTGTTTACTAAATAGGACAAGTAAGGATAAACGGACTTTACGTTTTTTGAGGCATAAGCGGCCGTATCTTTTTTTACGTTAAAACTAAACTTAGTAGTTTGATTTTTTCACAGCTTCAAGAGACTGCAGACTTGAGTATATTGTTTTAATTTCAACTCGATACCTCCACGCGTTTCCGAGAAAAAGAGTCTTGACAGAAAGACAGACGGACGGACGGGGAACAAAGTGATCCTATAAGGGTTCCTTTTTTTCTTTTAAGTACGGAACCCTAAAAACTACATAATATAATTTTAATGTTATTAAAAGACTACAAACAGAAAGCAACAATAAATGTAGCAAATTCAAACCTCGCTCACCATGAGCCATAGTCCGTTAGGCCTCGACACTGGTTTCCAGTGGACCCGGCCAAATAAGGTACATGGACAGCTATAAAACTACATAAAACCAAGCATTACTAGATTCATGGTTTCTATGTCTATGAATAATTAATATACCTTCAATGGTGATATTTTATCCGCGTGTTTTTCCAATATCGCTAGGGCAGTCTCTAGGTCCGGAATGGCAGTCTTCGGGTGTCGCGGAACGTCTGCCAAGGGCCCGCTGAGGGCCGTACTCTTCTCAGGGTTCATAAGTATACGCATCAGTATCACATACACATCCTGATTTTTGTCTTTAATTGTGTCACAGACATTTTCGCAGTATCGAATAGCTCGGTCGACGTCGCCTGAAATTAGGTACTATTAATCATAATGAAATACTTCTGCGTATTGCCTTATTTGTATATTTGATTAGTTAATTAATTTCTTTATTACCACTACTAACCTAATATCTGTACGTATATGGCAAGAGCTTGCTCATGCCGCCCAAGTTTACCCAAAATGACAGCCCGCTCTTCAAACAGGCTATCGGTAGGAAAATGTAGTATTACCCTCTCAGGGGTGTAATGGGGCGATTTTTCTAGGAACGCCACCAATTTCGCTTTTGTATGTTGAAATTCCTCTTCGGTAATGTCTCCTTTTTTAGTGGTTACTTTATCTCTGTACATACTGATCAGGGCGTCGTGAAACAAAGGATTGTTGTCGTTCCACGTATGTATCAGGTGTTCTAAGTAGGGTATTACTAGATTCTCGTGTTCCCTCAATAAGAAATCCAGTATTTTAGGACGCGGAAGATTCTCTACTTCCACTTTATCTTCAGTAAATATCTTCAAGCCTTCTTCTGGATGCTCTTTCAATATCCAATCGGAAAATTTGAAAATTAGATTGATGTGTTCAACACCTGCGAAATAGAAATTCATTACATTTTTACACAAAAGTTGTATTATTTAATATTCATCACTAATTGGCAAGTGGGCTGATAAGCTGAATTAATGTAAACATGGTTTTTATCAAAGTTATAAAACAGCGATACCAGTTTGCACATATTGGTTTTTACTCATTTTGACATGTTTCGGAAAAACCAATGAAGCCCATTTGTGGTCGCAACCGCGATCTGTTTGCAGGAAAAAAACGCGAGTGTTTAGTGTTAGTTTATCACATTCTATTGTTGCATTCCACCATTTTTTTTCTATTTCCAA
Source organism: Anania hortulata (assembly GCA_963576865.1). NCBI lineage: Eukaryota > Metazoa > Arthropoda > Insecta > Lepidoptera > Crambidae > Anania > Anania hortulata. Next base: position 11,271,623 of record OY756400.1, read on the forward strand.
CAAATAAAGATTTTTATAAACTAGCCTATATATACGCAGGTAATTTGCTTGCAGCGTTTATAATGTAACTTCATCTAATGACATAGAACCCGTTGCCGCAATTAATCGTGAAATGGATTGAACTACTACCACTATTTCAGTAACTAATAGCGAGCGCGGCCGCCATCTCGCTTTTATTTATTTATTTTTAAACCTAAACTATCATGCTTGTTTTTTCTGTATGCGTTCCTAAACCATTCATTCGATTGCGATTAAAAGGTCGTGCAACTTTTTTCAGTGCAAAATTGAAATACAGTTCTATGCTTGTGTGCGTCTATGATGCAGGATAAAGCGTCAACAATGTTGATCCTTTACAAGATAATATTGATTATTTATTAGGTACTGGACGTCCTACATAAGTTTGAAAAACTATCGGTTTTGAGCTCTTGATTTTATAGTTAATTTTGACTTAGGTTTACTACATTTTTTTTTTGTTTTTTACTTAAACTAAATATTATATTAATCTAAAAGTATACCTGAAAATTATTGTGTAGTGTTTAAATCTTATAATAGTTGTTCTTAACGGTATAAAAATAAATTATATTTGAATGGAAATTTCTAAAATTTTATGTTATTTTAGCATTTTTTTTTCTGCTATATTTTGTAAGAAAGTAAAAAAAAGTATTCAACCTATGTGCAAGTAGACCATATCTTTAATTAAATGATAAAATCGAAATGTCAGGATAACTTGTAATCTCTTGTATACCGATGTACAAACGTAACTCTAACGTCATTTTTCTGAAATAATGGTAGTTCTTTTGGTGATTTACCTTTATTTATGAAATTATATGAATAATCCATTCGCGCTACATGCAAGAATAAGAACTAATCTTTTAAAATCACGTTATGATATTTTGTTTCAATTATCATTCACGTCGTTACAATCAGAGAACAAAATGTACGGAATTACGCCGATTTCTAGGACGGCCTCTTAAATATTGGTAAGTTGTTGTGGGCAGGTTTTTGAATTGAAGACCACGCTAGCGAAGACGCGGGTAAGAGTTACTTTATTATCACACATACCTAGGTTCTGCAAATAATTCTTAGTTCTCGTGTACCCCTTGAGACTAGAGTCGGGCTGCTTGGCCTGCTCCCTGAGCAGCTGCAAGGCTTTGGTGTGCTGCCCCTTAGTCTGGTACAAGATGATCAGCTCGCTGTGTTTGCCATGTTGAAGCAATGTCTTCTCGGCTTCTTCCAGTCGGCAGTTGTTGAGGCGAAGGAGGGGCGCTATAAACGCATCATTGGTCTGAAAATTCATCCATACAGCATACTAATAATTTAAGTGAAAGTAACTCGTGTCTTTCGTCTATAACGTGACCGTGACCTCTGAACAGGTAAAGCTTGAACCTTAGGGAAGGACATAGGCATTTTTTAACCCTCCTTCAAAAAAAGCATTACACGGGCTCAATTTAAAAAAAACTAATGTGACGTGTTTCCTCTTGTCATATAAAAGCTACCTAAAGCCATTTTTTTTGTGCAACTTACAAATTTTGTTTTTGCAATGGCGTCATCAAGGAAAATATTTTACTTGATATAATAAACTAGCATTATTGTGAATGCAAAAAATTTAAAAGTTTAATGGCGTCATCGTTTTATGAGGTTTATATTTTGAGTATCCCATTACTAGGTTTTGACATTAATACAATAATACTTTAAACAGGGACAATGTTTCAACAAGACACAAAATACTAAGCTATGCATTTGCAACCAATGGTTGCAATAATTTTAGGATGCAATTAAAATCTCCCAAAATAACTATTTTTATAGTGTGGGATAATCATAAACACAAATACACAAACAAAATATCTAATGAAAGAATCGTACCTGTAAATAGCACTTAAGCAACGTCGTATCGATCAACTCCAACTGCTGCGTCACATTTCTCTGAATGCCTTGTTCTTGGCTAGGGCCTGGTTCAACTGATTGGTCGGTTGACTTAGATTTCCCGATCGTTGACCGCACTTCCACTAAATACTCGATCAACGCATTTAGAGCATTTTCCAAATCTCTTCCTTTGAGTTTCTTAGTTTTTGAGCCCTCACTATCCTTGCCGTCTAATTCGGGGAATAGTTGGATGACCTCGGCGGGGTCCGTGTTCAGCTTGATGAACTCCTTCATGGATTGCGAATACAGGCAGTTGTCGAACAGATCGTACGCGTAAAGCCATTGGATAGACTGGATCGATTTCTTTTTCTCTTCTTCGGAGCATTCAGATAATTTCTGGGAACAATAAAGGTCAAAACTTAAAGGTGAGGCGTACCTAGGCAAGTTGTTAAAGAGTAATACAAAATTGCCTGTTCGCAATCCACCCACCAATACTTTTTAAATTGTTTAACAGAAATTGTTTTATAAAAATTAAAATACAATATATTAATGTGATAAAATTAGGCGCCTTCTGATAAAATTGACGAAATGGTTTATTATTCTTATTTAGATACTACGGCGAACTGTTTTGTACAGCGCATTTATTAATATTTTTTTGTAATATTTTATTTCATTTTTTTATAAATATTATTAACTTGCATCTCAGATTGGCGGACGACTTAGTTTTGTTTGCTGAGACCCGACAGGAACTTGGATGTATGCCTTAATAGCTTCGTAATTCCTCTCAGCGCGTAGGCCTTAGGATGAACATGTCCAAGACGAAGATGATGTCAAACGCACTGATCAACTTGAACAGCCGAACTATTGGAAACGAGATCGTGGAAAAAGTTGAGAGTTGGGACATCGTTTATCCTTTGGTAAAGATCAGATAGCGAACACAAACATGTCATATGATACAAAGATGAATACGTAATCGAATCCAGTATTTTTTATTATAGATTTACTTTAGAAAAATAACGACTGAAAAAAAATCAGTTGTTCATAATACTTTTTTAAGTATATGACCTAAGTTACAGTTCAGGCGAAAGAAAATAAATATACAAAAAGTTGCATTTGCCGTTGCAACATCAACTAAATATTGGTCGTGAGATATTATTGCATTTATAAAATAAGTGTAATTACCTGAAGTAATAGAGACATGGTACCTTTAACGTTTTTAACAATAAGAGGCATTTTTTATTTACATCTATGACTATGATAACTTCAGTAATTATTTAAGAAAACAACGCAGTTTATAAGTATCATGTAGGAAAGTAAATATTAATTAGTAATATATTATGTGATTAATAAGGAAAATTCTAGTAAAGACTATTAGAGATGCTCTTTACTGCACTCCACACAATTTTTTAGTTTTATATTTATGATTTTAATCTTACATTCAGCAGAACAATTATCTTCGCCTGTCTTTTTTTAATTCGGCTTTGGTACATTTTAAGCAAACTGGTGATTTAACTAAATAACGAATGGACCACGCGTTATCAGCACTTCACAAAAACCACTGACGAATCTAACTATACCTAATTAACAAATAACTACCATACAGCGTGCCATAAATAATGCTACTACTCCACACTAATAAATGTACCTACATAGCCTAAAACTACATTTAACTTACTGTTGCAAGCTCTATAAAATAGTATATTTCGAGCTTTACTTTTTATAAATTGAATGTGAATCGATTTCTCAACTTGAATTAATAAAAAATATGATTTATCCAGCATACAAAATATAATAGAGTTTCGCTATTATTTCTTTGTATGGTTTACAGTAAAGAGTCTCTCTATCTCAAAAAATTTTTAACAAACTAATAACTACTATAACTCTATTAAGAGAACTGTATTGTTGTATAATGTAGTTTCACTCTACTTTAAAACTAATAAATAATTTTCAGACACTAACACTCACTACACTTATAATTCAAAGCCCAAAATGGCCTTTATTGCAACAACATGGATGGTCGTTGACTACACAGCTCATACTAAGGAAAATTATATAAATTATATCTATCACCTTGTCATGTCAGTGCCTCTGTTTGTATATAATTGGCAAACAATTTCCTTATTCCCTGTTGTTTTATTGTCAGACTTAGGGATTGGGTTGGTCTAAATATCATACATAACCTTTTTAAAATGGGAAAAAATTGCTAAAAAATTCAATGTATTTTTGGTAAGAATAAAATAACTATAGACGCATGTAATGGTTGGACCAATTTGGGCTCGTTAGATTTCGATAAAGCTTGTTAGGCTAAAAGATGGTGATTGCACTTTTGGTCTCTTGCAACCTGAAGCTTTTAGCAAGGCCCACAAGTAACACGATAACCATGGCATATAGCATTAATTACCAATGATAGAGATTAACCTATCATCCCCTTAATCACCATTTTTTGAACAAACACTTAATAGAAATGAATTTAAAGCGCTCAAAATTGTTCCAATTGCGACAATAATACAACATAAATAAACAAACATTTTATTATTATTATTTTTTACAGGCCAAAAACCTCTCGCCTCTTGGGCGGTAATGACCGGCAATAGCACAGTTGGCCGGGATCAGGGCAAAAGAGAAAGAAATCGGCGGACGATGCGGGCGGTATCAATCACCACCGCCTTCTGCATCTTTGCTGGAAGCGAGCCGCCGTCGAATCCCAGTCTTTTCAGGTGTACACCTAATGTGACTGGGATTAACCCGTTTGACGAAATAACAATTGGTATGATTTCAGTGGACGCCACTTCCCACATTTCGGTAACCTCGTGTACTAGGACCAAGTACTTGCGTTGTTTTCTATTTTTTTTTTTTTATATAATAATTATAATTATTATTATATTTATACTATGACTTCTATGACTCAGGTACAAATATTAGTGCTCATTACTCAAACACTTTTCCCTTGCGGGATTTAAACCCGCAACCGCTAATTTGCAGTCTGATGGAGCACGAACCACTAAACCAGACATTAATTTCTACATGCCATTTACATTTCTTCATTTCTTTTTTATTGATAAAAAAAATCCTTTATTTAAGTTTCCTTTTGCTACCGGAATAATAAAACATCTGCACTGATTGCCCTGTTTCCAACCTATATTTTAAATTAGTTTTATTATAAAAATGCATCTACCATAACACAACACACCCAGCAGGCAGATCTTACTGAACATTAGAAACGTTTTTTTTTAATCAGGTACTACATATGATTTTTGGTGTGTGAAAATATGATAATGTTGTTGTAGATATCTTGGCCAAGGATCGAAACCAGTTAATATTTATTTCAGAATATATAAGACCCATTGCTAATATTTGATAATAGTTGTAAAGATTTGACCACAAAACTAAATTTGCTATTAGCTATTTCGCTATGTGCAAAGTGTGTGTCAAATCGATCGCAGCGCGTAATGTGGCAGAAATGTAAAATAACTCTGGACTATCATGTGTTAAATTGCTTCCATACTAACGTTATTAAGTATTTTCAACCGACTTCAAAAAAGGAGGAGGTTCTCAATTCGACTGTATGTTTTTTAAGGGTAGGAAAATAGGGGATGAAATCGGTGTTCAGCAGTTAGATTAGGATTTATTACTAAAAATAGATGAAATAAGTAAATTTTATTAAAAAAAATAAAACCGACTTCAAAACACTGAAATGCTAAAAATAATCCTAACACTTAAGTACCTAATCAGTTACTTTTGGAGTCGGTGCAAACAAAAACATTGAATCTCTCATCGGCTGGCACCGACTCCAAAACTATCTGATTAGGTACTTAAGTGTTAGGATTATTTTTAGCATTTCAGTGTTTTGAAGTCGGTTTTATTTTTTTAAATAAAATTTACTTATTAAAGTAAAAACTTTAAAATTCGCGATATGGGTCACTGTACGTGTTGTGTTATAAAGTGTAGAAACAATGGGAAAAACTGTTCGTGCATGTTTTATTTGTTTCCAAAGATGGAAATTGGAGCAAAGAAATTAATGGATAGCTGCTGTGAAAAGAAAAAGTTTTTAGGGAGTTTGTGACACAGACGTTTGTCTTGATCACAGCTCTTTGGAAAGTTATATCATGTTGTATCGATTCAAATCCAGTACGTATATAACATTCATATTTTAATTCAAGTAAGAATATTATAATATGCACTAACTTTTTAGATATTTTCGTCTAATTTCGAAGATAAACAATCTGAAAATCATTCGCAAAAAATCCAGTTGCCATAATGTGAGAGATCTCAAGTCCACAATAATTGTGGTCACTAGGAGCGCTGTCATCGCGCACACAGCGATCAGTAGTTGGAGTATGTGATCATTAATTTAGCGAAAACCTTTTTTATCCCGGTAAAGGATTCATAGTTAAATAACCGGTTTTTGAATCCTGGTTTTGGTAGACCTCTTGAATTCAATATTCTAGTCAGAAAGATTTCAAACAAATTTACATGAAAAAAGGTTTCCTTACTGTCAAATCAATTGCTATTTGAAACTGTTTGTCCTTCAGAAGCTGATCTCTTTGTTTGTTGACATCCACCGCGCTAAGGCACCACACCTGACCAACGGATGACACAAATATCAAACCACGCTTGCATCTGAAATCAAGTTTTTTTTTTTGGAAAGGTGAAGGTGCGACTAGGGTGTGACACAATTACTACCCTAATAATAGTGTGAAAATGGCCAGTATGATTTCCAGACACAAAAATTTTAAGAATAAAAAGAATACGAGGAACTGCGTATTGTCCACTATAAAAGTAAATATCGATTCTTTATGGCTATGTTGTATCACTCACAGAATTAGGTCTTGTCTGCGACGGCAAAATCGAGTCAGTAATGCGATATTTTTACCATATTTAGTTATTTAGGTTTTATTTCAGTCATTTTATTCAAATGGAAATGTTACTTTTTAGATATGACTTAAATGTTGGATTACTGACTCAAATTTGCCGTCGGCAGCGACACAACTTTAATTATATATGGACAATATGTTCCACGACTTAGAAGTGAGCTTCGCACTCCTAATACTGAATGCGGCGTTACGGGGTGTAACGTTACGTCTTGTTACGTCATGTGCTAAAATCAGTCAATCGGGCTCGTTGCTCGCTTGTCACCCTGTATTGACTCCCAAATGCTCGCTTTGTAGCATGATACATTATTATATATCCCTCTATTTATTTTGTATATCCAAGAAAAAAATATCACTAGTCTATTTATTGACACCTACCTGTACATCAGTCTTGCTTTCTTTAGTTCAGGTAAAGTTTGTATAAATAATGGCGGTTCTACAGTCTGCACCTTAATTTCATCTTGCACTAATCCTAAAATAAATGGCTCATCCCAAACTGAAATATAATTATGTTTGTAATAAGGTATAGGATTATTAAGTATTATAGTAACAAATATAGGGTAATATCCTAAAATCACTAACTAACTATAGCAAAATCACAATCTTACCAACACCAATAGGTGCTTCGGGCCACTTAATCGTCTTCTTTATTTTAATGTCCTCGGCTTCTTCAACTAGCACAGATGCCTGGTCGCGACCCAAGAGGAAAGATGTATCACTATACTTAGCTATTGTAGGCTCCAGGGTCTTGGAACTACTTGTTGGAAAAAGCTCTTTGGGTTTGCCTGAAGACAGCTGAAATTATAAGTTTATTTAATCAATATTATTTGAAACAATTTGATTAATAAAAAAGAAAAAGATCTAACTGCAGCTTTCATAACCAGATTTAAGTCTCAAGGACAAATAAGTTGTTACTTACATATTTAAATGCAATTAATTTAGAATATAATATTTATGTTTTTGTTACATAACAAAACTATTTAATCCTACACATATTAAAATAATTATTTTAACAAAAATTATTATTTACTTACATCATATAAAGTGTATTCAGCTTTAAATCCTACACACAGATACTGTTGACCCCAAGCTATCACTTTAGGTACATCAGGTATGGTGAACTCAAATAAATGTTGTTTAAATTCACCATTTTTCCCATAATATAATTGAAGTTTTCTTCTCACAGCCACACATAGATGAACTATAGAATTTGACTCTCCAGTCATAGATACTGTAGACTGAAAATGCATTAAGCAAAATTAGGCAAAACCATTCATCTATGACTAAATATCTATTTTAAAATATGACAAATGTAAAAATTTTATGTTAAAATAACTTACCTTATTATCTAAGGCAAACAATGATGCTCCCTTGGTTTGTGGAAATGTCTTCACCATAGGAAAATTTACACCATTTATATCATATGTTGCCAGAACATTGTCTGTTAAACACAGAAGTAAATTGTCTTCTGCAAAAACAAAATTTTTAAAGGTACATGCTTTACCAGACCACCATTAATATCATTTCTCTTTTAGATTAAAACAAAAAACCTTAAACTCATCAGCTCTGGAAAACAGGCACACAATAAAAATTCTATTGTTACGCATTCTCATGCGACCACTCAAGTGTTGTTTGATTAATCTGGCAAGGTCAAATGAACCAACTGGGCTGCATAACAATAAAATTGTCATTGTGTCTCATTTCTGAGCCTAACAGGTTAATTAAACTTCTTCAAATAATGCATGTGAAAAGCTATTCTAGCAGTACTTGCAAAACTTATTATGTATTTTATTTTAAAATTATTTAACTTGTATTTAACTACATTATTTAATTTATGACATTTTAATTTTAATTACATATCAAAAACTTGTAAGCCAGTGATTGTAAATAATATGTTTGTGCTTTACTTCCATGTTTGTCACCACCACATTTACACACATTTTCACAAATAAAGTTATTAAATTTTGATTTGATTTTTCCTAAAAACAGCTGTACTTATCATAGACATATACTTATATCGTAGACTATTTAACATTTAAAAATTACCTGGTACCACATCTATTTGCTGTATTGGTTTTTTACTAAAATTTTTGCAATATCTTAAAAGTTGTAAGTCATATTTTTGATTGCCATTGTTTGAAGATAATGAATACATCAATAGATGACCTTGCCGAGTACCCAACAACAAATTTCCATCTGTAAACAAATTATAGACTTTTAAATTAAAGTAATTATTCAACTTATAAATTAAACTATTTATTTGTTGAACAATAGTTTAGTATATATACAACCACTTAGAAAACCAAGATTTAGGGGAATCAGTTATTTTTAAACCAATATTTGGTTATTATCTCAAATCTCAATACAATGAAGTAAGCATTTTAAATGTATTCTTGATAGTCTATCTATATTTCCATGAAAAAATAATTGTATGTTTGTCCTCTATGCGTTCCTAAACCAGATCTAATCAGATTGTGATGAGGCGTTTTGTCATGCGCACGCCAAGGTAGGTTTCTAAATTCTCTCTCTGAACACGCCAAGGAAGTCGCGGGCATCAGCTCGTACAGTTTAGAAATACATAACATTGACAAACCATCTAAGCCTTACATGATGATACTTAAGACATGGTAGCCTTACCGTATGCAGCAATAGCCTCAATCTGTACCGTCACATTAAGGAGATGAGACACCTCATAGGCTTCGTGCATGATTGCGTTAAATAAAAGCACTGGATTAATAAATCAAATAAATGTTTTTCACATTTCCTAGTCGCTATGTATATTAGCAAACTGAATTTTATCACAGAAACAAGAAGACGTAACGAAAACTCCTAGCTTCATTACAAAACTTTACTAATTTCATTTCGTGAATTTATAAAGTACATGTTAAACATTTAGTTGTTTATCGGATAAAGAAAAAATTACTAAATTATTATTCATTTATTAAGTGACAGATCGATCTTTTTTTTTTCCTTGGTTAAAAAGAATGACAGTCATGACTAGAGGTGAGGCATAAATATCGGATTAGGTATTTGGAATAGGTATTATTCGATACCATAGTCCTTTCAAGATCAGAAGATACTTATGACACATAACATCATCCGTTTCACCCATACTATTTACAAGAATATTTTATAAAATATATTTTTAAATTTTAATTTATATCATAGCAAAAACATAAAAGTCTTTGCCTCTAAAAATCTAAGCAAAAATTGCAAACGGTAACTGATTACTTGTCCGTAATTTACTTGACAGAATTTCAGTTAGCCTAAAATTATAAACCGACATTTCTTTTGCTATATGTATCGTTTGATATATTTTTAGTCGATCGAAATATCTCTTGACATAAGTAATAATAATAATCCTCCTAACAGTATTCGGTTACGGCGACCGCTTCTACTCCCTATTTTGCTGCTGTCGTTCGTGTGCCCCAACATGGCTTACGTACCCAACTTTATTTATAAAGGCACGCATACATTGAGGACATGTTAGCACACCGTTATCAAAATTATAATTGATAGCCGCAGGTGGTCGGGCTTTCAATTCATCGCGCTTGGCGTCGAGACCAGAAAGCCGGCGGAATTCAAAGTCAGTGACCTTGGCTTTCACGCGCGTTCTCCACTCTCCACGGTTGGATGCTAAATCCTCCCAGAGAGAAGGATCTATATCACATCGCTTCTTAAGGCACTTCAACACATCTTTGTATCTCAAGAGTTGTCCGCCATGTTTACGCTTGCCCTCCTGAAGCTCAGAGTAAAAGATGCGCTTCGCCACTCTCTCCTCCGACATATGCGAAACATGGCCACACCAGCGAAGTTGTCGTCTCATAAGACACGAATCAATGCCACCACCCACATTAGCTCGTCTCAAGACTTCAGTATTACGCACACGATCGGACCAATGGATCTTAAGAATCGAGCGAAGACACTTTAGGTGAAAAAAAAAAAAGTGAAATCGGTCTAGCTGGCGAATGTGGCGTCGATACGGTGTCCATGTTTCAGCGGAGTACAATATATTAGGCAGCACGATAGCCATGTAGACAGCAACTTTAGTGGTTAACTTTGACATAAGTATTATTTTATCGAACTACGTTTCATCGATTTTCAGAATAACTTTTTACTGTTGGCCGAAGTCTCTTTGGGAACCTTTTTCATTTACCAGTATACTGCGTATATAATAAGACTAAATTGGTTAGGTTAGGTAATTAGGTTAGAACAGTGACCACACATAGTGTGAAGGCGAGCGTGCCACGGTAGCGGCCGCCAAGCGCTAAAAACTAAGGATAAATTCTAAGGATAATTGCTTGCTTGCTTGTTTGCATGCATGCATGCATTTTATTTAACTAGTATAGAAAAAAACAGGGAATACATGTTATTTTTGTTATAGATATCCAATACATACCTATTGTACATTAAATACACACAATATTGTATCGTCGTACGTATCGGATTGGCGATACTGCATAAATATTCGGAATAGGTATTTGGATTCGGTATTTTTAAATATTAGGATTCGATGAATTAGGTATCGATTTTACCTAATCCGACCCATCTCTAGTCATGACAACAGTCACAGAGACCATGTCACAGACGGATTTGACCACAGATTAAACAAAGTACAATAGTACTTTTTTTTTTTTAATCCACAGTGGAAAAGGCAATGGTGTAAATCCATGGAACTCTGTGCTCGAAGTGCAAAATGCCAACAATAGTCGGTCGGTGGTGGTCTGGTGGTCCGTAGTGGGTAGTGGTACCACCAAATACAATGGAAATATTTTTGTAACGGTTACGCGTTCATTAGCGTCCGCTTGGGATTTCATGAGTTTATGAAGATTTATGAAGGCGCCCACACTTCGTCTATAGGTACAAGGTATAATTTAAATACCGCTTAGGCTAAGCATTATTAAGGTTTAGGTAGGATAATGCTTAAATACAGCAACTTTTTCTATGGGACCAACAACATCGAATACGCAAAATAAACACTTGCCCATACTAAATTGCGACCAGCTGACATCAGTTTGTATGTGGTTTGTATGGAGAAGTGAAAAAAAATATTGAGAATTCAACTTTGGTCCCATAGAAAAAGTTGTTGTAATTTATTTAGCATCAGTGTTTGCGTTACTTCAATTACACTTTGTATAAGCTAGTGCTTACTCGCTTTTGAGAAGTGATAATACGTCTTTAGCGCTTTTCAATAATTGTTCTCCTTCTATTCCACATTCCAATAACGTAATTCTTTCAAGTGCTTTATTAATGTTTGAAAGAAAACCTTGATGAAGATCCGCCCAACGATCCAGCAATCCAGCTGGATCCAGCACCACATGATTTAAAGTTACTTATTATTATTTTCGCACCAAAACGACACAAAACTTTTACGTTGCCACTATGGAGGGTCTACCCTCCATAGTTGGCACTTTTTTACGCGGACTTCAGTTTAATCCAAATAGAAGCAAAAGTGACATTTCTGTTTCGTCGCTTTCATGCCACTTGCAACACCCGCTCTGCCCTAATATTACTTTGGTTTGAAGCCAGACAAGTGTTTTCGCAGTTAAGACAGGTTTTTAAAGTTAAAAAAATCAAAATCTTTTAATGCTGAATCCGCACTGGATTAGCTTTGATGCAGCATGGATTTAAACAGCCTAGATTGCAATCTCTACATTATGCAGCAATGCCAGCAATACATTTATTAAATCTACAAGCTTTATAGCTTTGGTCTTAATAGCGACAGAAAGATGTTTTAATCTAGGTTTAGCTTAAATCTAGATTTAAAGTGCAAGTGGCCTTATCAAATTACATTTTTGATTTGATTTCCTAAACGGTCATTCATAATAACAGGCGTACGCCTACGCCGAGCCAACACGACCCTATGAAGTGCACTGCACATACGGTGCACCGTACGTGTACTGCATAAGGTCCTTGTTCGCAATTTTATCGACGCGAACCTTAAGACGTAAAAGCTAAGGTTTGTTTTCGCGCACCATTGCGATTACTATTAAGGCGGACGGGTAAGGCAAGTGACCTTGAGCATTTAGCTTCGACTAATGCGACTTCTATTACGTGCCTAAGATAATACAAATGCTTCTCGCAGACTAAACATCCATCCGTTGCGCTCCTATGCAAATAGATTATCATTGCAAGCAAAATATCCGCTCCTAAAAAGTGGGCGCCAAGAGTAAAATCCATTAAAAATCCTTATAATTCTTAATTTATTGACTATTTGAAAAAAAAAACTTTCATGAATGTTTAAAATTACTAAACCTACTTTGAAGCCAAACAAAAACGTCGTTTAAAATATAAATGTGTACAAGCTCGCAATATTTGTGGTACTTGAATTTTTTTTAGTGTTTATAAGAAATAATGACTAGTATTTAGATACAACAGGAAAAACTGCAACATATAAGTTACATGTTATATTAATGTCCACATCCTATATCCAGTATTTTAGCCAGAAAACTTGTCCAAAAACACCTCTTTTACCTGTATTCTCCTTACCCGGCGCCTTTATGCATTGAACTTTGCAGTTCTAGGTTGCACAGAGATAGTGCGTGCGTATTTTATATGAATGAGACAAAATTATCCACGCGTACCATCTTTTAACCCATCAGACGTCTTTTTTTTGCGGGTAGTAATAATTAAATATGAAAAAAATTTGTGTTTTTACGTAGATCGATTTAGTTACTGGCTCTTAGTGGTCCCTGTGTAAAATTATCACTACCTTGAAATGTAACCCTGTATAGTGCACGACCACCATGGTTTACTATTAATTACAATAAGTTTCGCGTCATAAGCTAAAAACTAAAAAGATGATAATGAGTGTTTTAACTCGCATTTTGTGTACTAAGTTTTAAAAAGAAAACTAAAAAGATGATAATGTGTATTTTAACTCGCATTTTGTGTACTAAGTTTTAAAAAGACGTTATGTGAAATGTGATGAATATGATACTCACTAGTCTAAAAAACTACATACACCTGGGGCTAACTATAAATAAATAAAAACACGATTACTATTCATTTAATATTTACTTTTATAATGTTATTTTCATTCATAACTAACAACGATATGGGTGTTACGATGTATTCAAATTCAGTAAAACAAATATTAAAACAAATACAAATTTCACTCACTATTAAATTTAATATTACAGTAATAGTAATAAGAAAACTTTTAATTTTAAATAATTTGTATGTCATAACCCCATTTCGAACTATGTATTTATTTTTATATGGGAAATTCTCATGTAGTAAACGTGCACGTAATTCGTGAAAGTGAGAATTCAGTGGGATAGAGACGTTCAATAACATCGCTTCAAACATTCAGGTCACTAGTATGTCTTATATTTTTTTTACACAGAGGGTCTTAAGAAGCAACGTCGATTACAAAATTCATATTAGATAGACTTAATAAAAATATGCATATCTAAACTACCGTGTCCCTTATCGAGTCCGCAGCGGGCCGGGCCGCGCGCGCAGCCTGCCGGACGCGTCACTCAACTCGTACCGTACAGATAATTATATAATAATTATATTTACACGAATTATAAAAGGTGTCGGCAAATCAATAGCCTTAACGACCACATCTAAGCTCCACTATGTGATTTGAAAACGGTGCGCCGAGCGCATCTCTTAAGATACAATAATTTATACGTAATTATAATAGTACATAGGTACATAAAGTAATACATAATTAATTATGTGTTTAAAATTTCGTAGGTCCCAGCATAAAGAACGTACGGGATTCTAACCCGCTAAGCATGCTAGTATCAAAAGAAATATTAAAAATACGAAAAACGATCATTTAATGTAATAGCGTTATGATTATAAAAGGCAGGTTATTGCTGCTAGTCAAAGTTATCTCATCCAAGCTAAAGTCATATGAAGTCAGACATGTTTACCATGACTTGGTCCAAATGAGAAACAGCCTTTCCGGGCGTCCAAATGTAAACTTCTCTTATAATTCCACTTTGTTTGTCAATGAACTGCAAAAACATTGTCATGACATAGGAACAAGACATTGTGTTCTATTAAAATCATCATAATCTCAGATTGGAATTAGAAGCACTACAAGACTGCCCTGCTCAGTGAACATTTACAGCTGCCTTCCTTTACTTATAAATCCATACTAAAGGTGGTGCAATAAGTAATGGACATCACACCAAGAAAGTTTTGCGATTAGGCTACTTCTACACCATGAATAAAAGATTCGTTAGTCTATACTTTAAGTTTTGCCTAATTTGTAACTGTATGCCAAATAGAAGTGCAAAATGAAAATTACTCGAATTACTTAAAAACTATGACAATGAAATTTATAGCATTATTTTAACATTCTCTCCATAGATGACTACTAATAACCATAGTGTTCTCAATGACAAATTTTATATTATAGAAATATCATTTATTGAATATAGAATACAATATTATCGAAAAACTATGTCGTTACATTAGGACACAGACAGTGCTATTAAATACATTACATTTACCCAGCACTGGATAAAATAAGGTACACCGCAATCAAAATGTTTATAACATACAAGTTGCCGAAAACAAAATACATATCTATATTGTAGTAATCTAAAATTTATATCCTCTGAATTGTTTATACATAGTATTCTGAGATATCGTTAATATTATAAATTATCTTGAGAGATCAGTTTATACTAGTTATAAAAATTTACAAGTATGCTCTCTATGAATGCAAAAAATGTTCCATGCTAAGTTTCATCGTTGAAATAACACTAGGCATACGCTTCGTACAAGTTTCTGAGTTAGTGATACGTTCCAACAATAAATACGCTAATGCACTACTGAATATGTCTTTCCTACTGATTACATGGCCCAAGCAAGGTAACGCTCCTCACTAAGTATCATGCGGCTATCTCTCAATAGGTGATTCTAGTGATACAAACATGTGACTGTCTCTTGCGCGTTGTCATCGCAGGAGCGGATCGGTCTACGGCTAAAGCGGAACATTTCGTCGTCGCAGACCTCGAATTTCACCCGAAAACGAAACAAATCAATTTAACCGGACGATTATCTGTCGTCTATCGAACGAGCGTCACTTCAAACTCAACATTTTAAGGTATGTACATAAAGAGACGAATTTGAGCTTACAAAAGTACAAAGTGATCACATCGCGACGGTTCAGAGACTACGGCGGATTTACCGTTCGCCGACTACGACGGCTGAAGCATCGACGATTACACTACATTATCACACGATTACTCGCCGAAAACACCTATTATGCATTTAATTTTACCCGATGGCCAACACGAAAAAGGACTATCACTAAATAGCATACGACGGACTCTCGATCGGAGTCGGGAGGTGAGGCGGGGCGGGTGCGGCGGCGGCAGCGAGCGGCGAGCGGCGTCACGGGCCGGCGGGGCCGGCGGGGCCGGCGGGGCCGGCGGGGCCGGCGGGGCCCGCGGGGCCGGCGGGGCCGCGGCGCCGCGCGCTCTACGACGCGCCCGGCGAGCCCCCGCTGGGCCCGCTCGCGGCCGCATTCTCGCCTGCAGACAACAACACTACATTTTACAAACATTCTACATCTGCTAACTATACAGGCTGTAAAAAAAGGAGCAATAGAACTTTAAGGGGTTATTCTACGGCTACAATACAATAACTTATTCTATGGGACTAACATCGAAATCGCAAAAGAAAAAAAAACACTTTTCTATACTAAAACGAGACATCTTTGTATGGAAACGTCAATTTTCTTTGAGAAATCCATGTTGGTCCCATAGAAAAAGTTGTTATATTTTAGCCGTAAAATAACCCCTTAAAGCTCCTTTTTTTACATCTTGTATAGTACAATATTCAGTCTATGATCAACCTTAACCCATTTATTTACATACACATTTATAAAAAAAAAAATTTGAAAAGTGGACTTTGTCAGTTGAACATTCGTCTAACAGAAATGTTTTGTGGGCAATGCTACAGAGGAAACTGATCGAAGTTTGTTTACAATATTAGACAAGCAAAGAAAAACGGATTTTATATTAAATTTTCCTCCTCCCTCTTAGCATGACAAACACGATATGATATGATATGACATAGCGATTTATTTATTTATTATGATATAGGATTGACCATATAGATGAAGAAGGAGAGATATAGCGATTTATCGTCACAAACGGTCGATTTTAATTTAAATATGAAAGATATAGATGCCATATTGAATTTTTATGATTGCTCTTTTGATAAAAGTTCAACATGGCAGCATATCTATCATATTAAAAAAAAACATCAGTTGGTGTCGATATATCGCTATATCATATCGTGTTTTGATGGTCAAGCTAGGGGGGCTGACTAGTACAAAGAATAGATGTATCATGCAAACAAGGTTTAACGTTAACGGACTAATTCAATGTGAAGCAAAAATATGAACGGCACTGAAATCTACTCTACTAGTAGGATACTCTCGCGTATGAACATGGTGAGAACTGCATAAACTGCGGCGCAGCCATTTGAATCGACGCTTGTCTATCTTGCACTGCGCTTGACGTTGTGCATTCATAGTCATGGACATGACGGAATTAGCTATTTATTGGTATAATTTATTAGTTTCGCTGTAATTACATTTATATCACAGTTTTTTTTAAAATTGTTGTTTAAATAATGAAGTTTGTCAATTATCTATATTGATTTAAGTATGACATACTAATCAGTGCAATCTAAAGACAAAAAGTTACGTGTATTGTGTAGTGATGTGACAATGTGAACAACTTTCTTGATTTAATCAGAATAGAGTAGAGATATTCTTTTTTAATTTAGTTAGGCTAGAATAAAAAAAGAATCGAAATACAAGAATTTAATTTAATTTATTTTCAAAGAAACTAACACATCACTTATTTATACTAAGCCTGCTTTTTCCTCTTTCTAAAAATATAGCATAGTCATGGCATATTATTAAAGAAATATTTCAATTAAAGTTTTAACACTATAGTCATAAAAACAATTGAATTTGGAAATCGGTGTTAAGTCCCTCGATACGGCAATCGCGTCACGGATTACGGTGGTTCGGTGTGCGTGTGTGT
The DNA here is from genome assembly GCA_963576865.1 of Anania hortulata. Classification (NCBI taxonomy): domain Eukaryota; kingdom Metazoa; phylum Arthropoda; class Insecta; order Lepidoptera; family Crambidae; genus Anania; species Anania hortulata. The sequence continues at coordinate 11,289,387 of OY756400.1, forward strand.
GCGCGTGCGTGTGCGTGTGCGTGTACGTGCGGAGCGTACCCGTGGGCGTGTGCGCGTGGTCGGGCTGCGCGGCGGCCGCAGAGGCGCCGGCCGCGTCGGCGGCGGGCGCGGCGGCGGCGCGCGGCTTCAGGAACTCGTTCAGCGACGGCTGGATGCTGCGGGCGACCGGGGCGGGGTTAGCATCGACACAGATCGGACACACTCGACTCGGTGACGTTCTACGAAAACTCGACCCCCGTGTCAAAATATATGACTATGCAGAAACCGAGTGGCTCTGTCGAGGAGTGTGTTCTCGAGGCTGTAGATGATATGGTGAGCCTTAAAAGGAGGCAGGATTCTGAATGCTATACCTATTTTTATGTTTCTCTAATGAGGTCCAAAATACATTTGCGATGCGAAGTGCGATGTACCAAGTCGAGATGCAATAGGGGAAGCACAGACAAAGCTAATCTCAAATGGCGCCAGCGTGTTCGGTCTTGTCAAACAATGACAATGTTTCGCGCGATCAATCAAAAGAAGAAAATTCTTTCGGACAGGATTCGTTTTGAACAGAGATACTAATTTTTGACACAAGATTAACAAAATTTTCAGGTAGTGATTACATGTTCAGTGGACAATATAGCAGAACAAATTTTCAAATAATCTCTATGAGCCAAATACAATGAGACACCTATCGGGATAAAAGTGCAGTGCGCTTTCCCATTGAGCGATGCGGCAGGCAATTGCATGCAAAGTTACGCGCAGCGCCGCTTATTGCAGTGCAAATGCGTTTGGACCTTAAAGAATGTCAATTATTAAAATAATTTATTGTTAAGAGGTTTCATTCAATTGGAATCGCGTTCGGCTATCTAAAACCATCACGACCTTAAATCATATTTATCTAATAGTTTATACTACAACTACAGGACACATATTATACGCCTCACCTCAACTGCAAGGTGGTTTGGGTACATTTACATATTTTGTTTACATTCAAAATACACACTTTACTAACAGCTAACAGCAATTAAGTATTATAACTATTTAAAAAATTTACATACTCATTAAACTGACTTAAAATAAATTAAAGTTTAGATAGCAAATATATTTTAAACTCGTATCGTATCGTATCCCAACCGTAGCGTATCGTATCACAATAGTGTGTCGCTCACCTGAGCTCGTACTCCGTGAAGTTGAAGAGCGGCGGCAGCGGGCGGCCGTTGGGCAGGCGCGCGGCGGGCTCGCGCAGCTCGTCGAAGAAGCTGTGCGCGCACGCCTGCAGCGGCGACAGGCGCGCGCCCGGCGTGTACTCCAGCAGGCGCGACACCAGCGAGATCGCGTCCGGCGGCGTGCACGCGCGGAACACCTGCGCGACACGCCCACACCACCGCATGAGTACACATCTTCATATACTCAATCTGACCAGTCACGATGCTCGAATGCGATAGATCATCGGTCATTTACCGTCTAGTTGTTTCAAACATTCCTGTTTAATTAAATATAAATATTCATCATCATTCACCTGTTTTGTTCCAAGGTCGTTTGGGGTCGACGCAGTATAAATTAAGTAATAACAATTAACCCACATCTCATCGCATGCCGGGCGAGTGCTTTTCCAACTGAGCTACCGAGGACGTTGGCTAAACCGTCGAAATTTGTCAAGTGTTTCTCGCTGTTGAAGCCAGCGTTTTATCTGATCAATGTTGCGGCTATACGTATACCTTTATTAGTATACTACCGTCAAACACCCGATAGAAATATTGTTGCAAATATTTAACTATCAGTTAAGATCAGAACAGCTTAAACGATTTAAATTTTGTTTTTAGCAATTACATGCTTGTTATATCTATGATAATATAACACTTGATTTTTTTCAATAATTAATAAATAATGTTAATATTATCTAGGGAAACTAATGAAGGGATGATGATCTACTTATATTATTATAATAAAGATGTATAGTCATAATGAAATCCTTAAAAAAATTGCCGTATATTTTAAAGCTTCATACAACAACCGCGCTGTCACCTGTGATAGGCACACTTTAATAAAAATAATATTACATATACATATTTATTTATGTTTAGATAGACAGAAATTTTTGAGTCAGTTTGACAATATTTGACCGTAAATGACCGGTCAGATTAGGGAGGAACAGGGACGTAACTGTATACAATCGCACGGTCATAGGTACACTACTACGAGCGCGCAGGGTCTGTGTGCGTGAGCCATGGAGCACATGCCATATAGAGTAGAAATTTCATTTAATTTGTCCCAAGGATAGCACTTGTCAGTTCATACTAAATGTAAGTATCACTAACGTGTTTCAAGAAGAGAAAGATGCGTATGGCTTCTCCATAGGGTATGTGCTCGATGGCGTGAGCACTCGCTGCCCATTACAAGTGCCGCGATGTGTTATAGTAAACGGTTGTCGCCGGCGCGGCCAGTGCCCAAGCTAGGGATTGCGCGACGCACGATTTGTTTCGCTTGATATTTATTCATTTAAGCTTTTATACAACTTACAATGTCTGTATGTAATACCTTTGTATAATGCCTTTGTTTAAAATAATTAGAAATCTTTTTATTTAACTATTTTCTGGCGTCTAATTGAGCTGCAATTTGGTATACTTATGTAAAATCGTTCTTTATTTTATGCTTGTTTTATTTTTCTACATTATTTTCCAGCTGTTTATGTCTGAACTTTTCTTTACTTTTGTATGTATGTATGTAAGGATTCACCGTTGATAGTGATTTTTGACTAAGACTTAATATGAAATGACGTGTCCGTCAAGTCAACTCTAAAGAATAATGGCGGATTTTTTGTCGTACAAAATAGGGTAGATACGGCTACAAGTCTAACATACAAGCCCATTAAAAGCCTAATTTTAATTGACAGACTTCAGACTGCTTCGTTATTGCGCGGTGGACCTTTTGCCGTTTTTGTGCGGTTTGTAAGTTTGTTGTGCCGTTTCTTATCATCACCAGCCAATATGTAGTCCCTGAATAAGTGACATTCAGGAAGTGTATAAGCGGCTCTATATTAAATAAATGAGTTTTACAAGTTTCTTTTTATGCATCGAAACTGCAAACCGACTGGGACTGCACAGTCTTGCAGTCAAGAGTGCAGTTCTAACGACTGCACACTGACGCTGCACGGTTGTAATGTGTTTCTATTACAGTTGGACTAACTGCAATATAACTAAATGGTTATTGAGACCATGCGCTGTACACACTTCAGTTCCATTGCAGTTGGTCCAACTGCAATCCAGATGAGGTTCCTTTCCATCTAACCTGCAGCCTTACATCCGTGCAGCTAACCTGCTGCCAGTGTGCAGTCGTTTGAACTGCAAGCCGAATGCAAGCAAACTGCACAGACAGCTTGCAGTTTTGACGCAGTTATAATAATATTTTAAAACCACACAAAAATGGCATCCAAACTGCAGTTTTTCATCTGGCTGGCAATGCAAATACAGACCGTCTATACTGGCCCTTAGAAAGTTCAGCTTATGATGAAAATCTTATTGTATTATAACTATTGTGTCCCGATTTCGAATCGCAATTATTTATTGATTTAGGGTTAAATACAGGGTTACATTTCAAGGTAGTGCCAAATTTTTAAAATAAGGTCTATAGAACAATATAAAAATACTAATTTAACGTAATTAATTTCAGGCGTAATATTTCTGGAGTAAAATATACTTTAAAATATCCGGGGGAAAAAACGCGAGATGCGCCGTCATTCATCACGAGATCACAGGCATACGCCGACGCCGCTCCAACAAGAACCTAATGCAGTGCACATACGGTGTAATTTAATCGAGTAATCGTAAATTTTCTACGTATTCTATTTTTTAAATGCAGAATGGAAAAATCAGGAATGAAAAAAAAAGAGTTTGTTTTTTACGTAGATCGATTTAGTTAATGATTCTGAGTGGTCCCTGAAAAATTGGCACTACCGTAAGATATAACCCTGTATAAGTAAATTAATAAGATTAATATTCTTGTGTGCATAGACAAAAATCGACGCCTCATCTTTTGCGTCGACCTGTACAAGCAAAAGTCAAACCCGGTCGGCGTATGAAGTAACGCTGAAAAATCACTGTCATTCACGCTCACGCTTCTCGCCTATCACACTGCGAGAAAACGCATTCAGAAGAATTAGTTAAACTTGCATTTGTTTCGTGATGCGTGGCGCCCAGTGGTTCGTACGCCGTCAGAACCTCTACAGAGATTTCGACATCCCCTCTATCGCCTTCTAGTTACATAAAAGAAGCGTCTCGGCACTTTTCTATAAGGCAATAAACTAGTCCAATCCACTCGTAGTTTTAAGGCCGCCACGTATACGCCCCATAATGTTGTCACTGTCCGATTACGTCGGACCAGGCACGTAATGGGTGACCCGGTTGATTCTATAACCGCGTATGTCTAAACAGCCAACATCACCTTAAGCACTTCAAGTACACTACAACTCAGTAGTTCGCACGCGCCGACGGGTCCGATGTCCAGCCTACAAAGGCGCCCTTAAGCTCCGAGTCCGACCTACCCCCAGATTGGGCCCGCCAAAATGGTGACCGATCGCGGCCCGGCCTGCTTTGACAGTCTTTTTTTTTATGAAACAATAGGTAGACTCCTAATTATCATATCAGTTTACCTTTTTCTAGTGAATCAATAAACCACGCGTATTACCACTTCCTCATGGCATACCTGGTTTCACATTGCATATTTCCCATTGCTCTAGCTAATCTAATCCTATAATCTAAGAAACTGAACGTCGAAGAAAAATATACCTCTTCGCGACCCAAATATTGACGATTCAATTATACAAGTCGTCAATTAAGACGAAGTAAGATTATTCAAAGTAAGCAAACCCTTTTAATCACACTCGAAACAATGTTAGCCGAAACAAGGCATCATTTTATAAACAAGGAAGGACAAAAGGACTGTATTTACACGGTTAATAGTTAGGTGACACTTCTTCAACGACACGATTTAGCACACTTGGTGTACGAGTATAAAGGAGGCAATACGCCAAATTGTCTCAGTGGGCTGAAATAACCTCTCTTTACTAACTCTTTCGCGACATTATACAAAAAAATAACGTGAAACAAAAACTTCTCTTGAAAACAAATGCACACTGAACACCAACAAACAATCAATTTGCAATAAAACAGCGGACTGATTAGTTGTAACTTTCTAGACGTAAACTCATGCCAAAGGCTGTGAACAACTAAATACCTCCATAATGATGTAAAGTACATTATACAATTATTGTTCTTAACAATTCTTAATAATTTTGTATTGCAGTATTATCGTTAGATAAGACTTCAGTAATTGTGAAGACGTAAAACAACGCAATTGTTGAATGGTCTGCCCTTTATAACAGATGACACTACCAAAAATATTAACGTTCTCATAAATCACCACGTAATATAATAAATTGAAGCCTTTTGCCACGTTTATTTGTCTGTCGTCCGTCCTGTCTGTTCCTCTGTGTGTTTGTTTACGTGGAAGGTTTGTGTATTATAATAACTACAAAACGTTAAAACGCGCATAGCCGGGGATAGTTGCTAGTTTATTATTAATAGATCCAACTCTTATCTTTTATCTTTCTCACTGTTTGGTAAGAATGATATAAACTAATTAAATACTTTATCGTGATCACGATGTTCGTTCGAAAGTAAATAACACAAGAACATGTTTTCTTTTCTTTATTTACCTGTACAAAACGAGTATAAGCTTGTTTTTCAAGAAATATCGAAAACGCATTTTTGTTCCAATAAGGAAAGTAAAATGAATAAATCGCAATAACTGATTTTATTGCTATCGTACGTTGGAAATACGCAGCTTATATCGTATTGTGAAGTTGTAGTGTCACAATTTCTGAAATCTTTGTCATTTCATTGGTTTTGGAGGCATCTAGGTTAGGTTGGGTGTACCCAATATCTTACTCGGATGCGCTGGTGTTTAGTGCCACACTTGGGCATGGACATTCGCTCCAACATGTACTGCAATGACGTGTGGGTATTAATCACAATTCGCAACACATTAACCGTTGCTTCATGATGTTCTATGTTAAATGTTTAGATAATATGACCCGCGTGAACCGTTTTCAACTATCATGTCTTAAAAAATAAAACATACAAACACTTACTTGTTTTTTAATCGGTTCGCATGTCTTACAGAACATTTCCTATTTCATCAAGCTTTTGAACAAAAACGCACTCAGGCGGACATTGAGCAAGTGTGAAGTGATCATAATAACAAACTCTCTATTTGTAACTTTACTATACTAATGAATGATAACAATTAAGAGTGAACAGATTATGTACAAATGAAAAAACTTGAAATTCTACTCTAAAAAGTATTTTACAAAATTAGTTAGAACGTAGGAGTAAATTTCCGGCAAGTATATAATTTAAAATTAGAAATTACCTTTCCCCAAGGGTGGCTCTTGATTTGAGGGAATTTGAATTCAGTGTAGTTCGGATTCATCTCTCGAATTTGTTCTCGTGTTGGCGTACCTAGGACCTGCAAAGTGCGCAAACAGTATAAAATTAAGATTTCACATTTTGTTGAATACAATAGTCGCAGATAACATTACAAAAAGATATGATAATGGCGAGCGGTCTTACAAGGACGAAAGATGTTTACAATAATAAAAGATGAAAACTACAAAAGACTATCATTATCTCCGTAGGTATTTTGTTTAAAGCAACGAGTGTCACACAAATTACCTTGATGATCTCAACGAGTTGATCAACGCCAGAGTCGCCAGGGAATATGGGTTGTCCCAGTAACAATTCTGCTACGACGCAACCCGCGCTCCATACGTCTAGAAAAAGTTATATCCATAAATAGTGACATTTACGTAATCATTAGAATAACAAGCTAAGAATATAAAACCACCAGCCAAGTGCGAGGGCATTTGCTGGTGCAAAGCACCCTTTTTCCTTTACTTGTGCTGTGAGGACTGTTATAGCAAATTTCACGAATTCGAATTTCGTTCGATTAGTCGATTTCGATATTAATTTCAATTAGATCCCTCTGACCTGCACCTCAGAAAAAAACAAAGTCTACTCTTGTACATTAAAAGTCATCAAAATTATATGTTTGATATTTTGGGTTTTTTATCAGCAATTCTAATGACTGTAAATGAAAGATTTAGTTGCTTGAAGTTGACAAGGCAAACACTTTTCGTGAATCGAGGTGGCGGGATAAACATTTTTTATAAATGAAAAATGGTTTTATTTGCAAACATTAAACGTATAACAAAAGATTGGGCTTGTTTTTTTATGTATTTAACTGTCTTTCCTAAGGTCGCCAATTAGGCGCTGGAAATATTAAATTTCGCGCTGAAAATGTGAAATGGCTCTTATGGGCCGGAGTGTAGAATATAGTTTTAAAGACATGATCCTTACCTAAACTTACATGTTGTTGAGGTTAATTTAGAATTGTCTAGAACTTAGCGACTTAAATAGATATTATTTAAATGAGCTGTAATATGTAAAAACTTCGTTCATTTAATTTAATTTTTTTATACTGCTAAGATAAGTTATTAATTGGCCAATTTAAACTGCCTGATCAATTCTAAAACCAGTCAAATTATAAAAAAATCGGACAAGTGCGAGTAGGACTCGCCCACTGAGGGTTCCGTAAATTTGTAGGTACATAAAGTTGTTTAGGAATCGAGTCTGGTCTGGCAGTTGTTACTAACTAATAACAAATTTTAATTACAAATGTATAGTTTTTAGATTTTTCTCAATACTTGTAGTATAAAACGATATTTCTTGGCAAACTTCACAGTTGTAGGTGAACGGAAAGTACCCGTTTTGATTTCCTTGATAGTGTTGAATAATGTTTTTTGTGGCCGTATCTTTTGTTACGTTAACTTTGAAGTTTGATTTTTTCACAGCTTCAAGACTACAGTGACTTGAGCATATGGTTTTAATTTCAACTTAATACCTCCATTCGTTTCCGAGATAAAGGGTCTTGACAGACATACGGACAGACAGACAACAGTGGTCCTTTAAGAGTTCCGTATGTTTACTTTTGAGTTACGGAACCCTAAAAAAGTAATGTTACCTATTTTAGTTGTGTAGTCTATGGCGCCAAAGATGAGTTCGGGAGCGCGGTAGTATCGCGAGCAGATGTACGAGACGTTCGGCTCCCCGCGCACGAGGTGCTTGGCGGAGCCGAAGTCGCACAGCTTTAGCACGCCAGTCTTCGGGTCGAGCAGGAGGTTCTGTGGCTTGATATCTCGGTGACAGATGCCTAGCGAGTGGATGTACGCTAGGCTTCTGAACAACTGATACATGTATAGCTGCGGAACAAAACCTTACATTTAATGTTTATTCTTATGCATTATTATTTTTCGTGTATCAAATAAACATATTTTTTCTGTGTTCATAAACATATTTGTGTTCATTATTTATTCTGTGCTTTAGTGATTTGAATTATAAATTAGACTATGTTAGATAAGGGCTAACTCAATTAAATTATGTAAATATTAGTTTTATCATCATCATGTCAACCATAGGGCGTCTACTGCTGAACAAAGGACTCCCCCCCCCTCCCATGACTTGATTATATTGGATTGCCAATACTCGCCACGCTTGGCAGGCGGGGTTGGCAAGCGCAGTTTTTTATAAGATTTCGCACGAAGACGCTGCTGCCCGTCTCGTGCTACAGGAATTAGTCGCCTCTTACAACACGTATCCTGTTGACGGTGGGGAAGTGTATTCTTAACGGCCGTCCCATGCCGCCTCAGTATAAGTTTATTTGCATAAAAACACAAACCTCACAGTTAAATGATAGTGAAAGAATGATTTTAATGGAAAGTAACAAAAACTAGTGATTGGCACTTCGCTATACTGTAGATTTATACTGTATATTTTGAACAATTTAAAATAAGTTCTTTGGCATTTGTTGTATAATGTAGGTTCTTTATACTCCAATCATATAGGGTTCTTACCTTTATAAAACTAATGGGTATTGTTTGTTCGTCTTTGGAGTAATGACGTGCAACTTTGTACACAGTCTCTGGTATATACTCCAGCACCAAATTCAGGTACACTTCATCCTTCTGCAAAAACAAAAGATATTATAGAACCCACCCTAAAAGCCTGTAATCAACATTAAATAAAAATACTATGCGAACTTGAATTTACATTCTTTAAGAGTTAACAATAATATTATCTTTTGGCAATAATAAATTACATTTACTAAGATAAAAAAGTTTTTTTTATAAATGTATGGGAAAATTCAAACCAATCCGAAATCAATTCAATTTTCAAAACAGGCAAATTAAGATTTCAAGTTTGTGTCATATCCATTCATGGTCATATTTCAGACGAACAATGCATGAAAAGCAAATCAAGAGTGCAAAAAGTTTAACACAAAGTGGTTCAAGGATGAGAGAGATAGCGAATATTCTGGTGAATAATAGTTTTCACAGTTGGCCCAGGGCCAAAGGCTCTATAGGCTGTTTAAATAGTCATAACAATTACCTACAACTGTCTGGGAATGAGACCTTGAACTACACGCATATAAAATGCATAAGGCAGATTTCTTTAATGTTTCCGTGGACATTAGCCGAAATAGGTCTCTTGTTACATATTTTTGTTCTTTTAATCATTATTTTATTAGCTTTTTATACAACCGAAAAAATATGTTCCGAGTAATTCGGTACGTCATCCTAGCATTAAAAGTAATCCTTACTATCATTTTTATCATATTGTTAACAATTTTATAAGTTTTATAACAAAAAAATACAAATGTGTTTTTTTGCTGTTTTTGAATAGTCAGATAACAGCTCAGGTTGTATTCTCATGTAGGTAAAACTTATTTTTATGTATCGTGTTTTACTTACACTAAAGGAGACGTTCCAATTCTGGCCATGTCTTGTACACTAAATGAAAAAAAGCCAAGTAATCATTAATCTGCCTAAAAATATTTATATTTCTAGACGTTATAGAATTTATAAACGGAAGTGAACTTTTTAAAGTATATTGATTTTAGATATTCAATAAGGCAATACATAGCGCCATAAATAATACAGAACTTTCAGATATCGTAAAAAAACAAACATATCAAAGCAACTAACCAACCAATTTCGTATTTACAAAATAAAATACTAACGATATTGTTATTTGATGATCGATCACTTGTCATGTTTGGTATAGTAATAATAGTAGTAAGCATTAGACTTAACATTTGGTTCCTGGCCGTAAAAAAAAATACAGTGTGTGACAGCCCGGCTTGCGTCAATTGACGCAATTTTGTTTTAATATTGTCACTAAAATATAGTAAACACACATTTTTACGTTAAAACAACGAAGAGCGTACAAAAATAAATAGGATGTTGAAGTTTTATTTATTTTTACCTTAGAAGTGGGCTGTACCCGTACCAGACCAGTGTAATCATACCCAGAACTCCATGTAAACTGAAACATCTCCTTTGTAATGCAAGTTCTCGCCTTCTACCGTCCAAAGTTCTAAACAGATACACGATGATACCTTATGCATTTTCTATGTGACATTAATTATAAAACTCATATTGGGACACATGAAGAAATGGTGGAACAATGACACGAGAAGCAGTCTTTCAAAAACAACAATAAGCAAGCAACAACTCAGGTGGAACTGACGATGCCATGTATGAATTTGGCGATGATAATGATCATGTCATCGAGCATAAACTGATGGCTAAGCTGATAAAGTCATGACCGAAAGAAAATGGTTCGTGACGTGACCAGAACTCGTTCTGAATTATGCACACAACTGTTCGACTGGCTCCGCAGGTTACCGATCGATATAGTTTGCAAACTCAAAAGCGTGACTACTTTGTTAATATGTATCATGACACAAAAATTATTGTTCGGTAACCCTTGCCAAAACATTTGGAGACCTAAGTTGTGCGTTAGCACACTAGCGCAACAATCTGAATGGTTCTGACATACTGCGACTTCAAGAGACTGCATTGCGTTTAATAGTGAGCTCACTGCCGCGGGCACTGCCGCCTCCCCCAAATAAAACACACAAATAACATACCCTTAATATACCGAACTGTATTACACATTATGCACATCAATTAATAAACACATTTCATTAAAGAGCAATACATTTAGAAAAATAAATAAGTAAATAATTAGAATATTATATAACAATTACATCTAAATAAAGTATGTAACAAAAATTACCTTTTCACCACTAGAGTAAAAGAAGTATTTCAATTTTACGATATTACAATGCTCCAGTCGTCGCATGATCTGAAGTTCACGATTCTGTAAATGAAGAGTAACATAACATTACATTAAAACAGTTACATTCATATATTTCATATATTCTTACACGGTAGGTAAAATTTAATGGCAGACAAAAGTGGGATGAAATTGATGATAAGAGAAGAATTGTATATTATATAACTACATACATTTATTTACCTATTTGTTCTACAATCAATGCTACATACTTACTAATTCTAGAAATGTAGTCATCAAAATGGAATCGGCTGCTTAAATTGTTTCGATATCAATAAAATAATGGCAGTGATAGGTGACAGACAATGACATAAATGCAGATGGCAAAGAAATGTATTAAAGAAATGCAAAGTAAGATAATAACACTTGAAAAAGCCTCGGGTGGGAGTCAAACCCACAGTCGCAATCCGGGCGAGTGCTCTTCCAAATGAGCTACTGAAAGACGATGGCTAACCTGTCAAAGTCATGTGTTTCTTGCTGTCAAAGTCAGCTTTTTGTCTAATCAATGCTGCGCTTATACTTACCTAAGTAGCATTTTTCCACCTTCAACATCCAATAAGATATTTGTTAAATAACTTCTCGGTAACTGTTAAAAGAGCAGTCGCCCGGATTGCGAAGACACATGGGTGTGAATTCTATCTAGGGCGGGCGTTTTTATTTTTTTAAGTCATATTCTGTAACAATTATCTTAGATATAAATAGCGTGTAATTGCAAAACAAAAATTGAAATCTACTCACCTTAAACCTCTTGTCTTGGAGCACCTTTTTGATGGCTATGAGTTCCCCGGTGTCGCAGAGTTTGGCTTGGTAGACGACGCCGAAGCTGCCGTTGCCGATTAGCTTCATGTCGGCATAGCTCACTTCCTGCGGCCGGTCGGGGCCTTGCCCCGGCGTCGCCACCACAGTCGTCACCTTCGAGCCGTCCTTGCCTGCAAAACCAAAAAGTAGACCTTCAAAAACAGTCAACAAGTACGTTATCGTGACACAGTCGCGGCGCCAGGAGCTCACGCGAAATTTACTTCTTACACGCAAAACGAAATAAGTAGCTGTCCATTAAGAGCAAAGTTATTTCAAACACTGAGGCAGACATTTACATATATCAGGATCCGTTAACACAAATCCTTCGATGTGGCAAAATGAGTGTAGAATTGCCTGCAATAGGCTAAGATAGCACTAAGTATTTAAAATATCATTAAGATTTTAATTTATATATTATCTAGATAAAAGGAACATAGCTGATGTTACTGTCCTCATTTATTAATACTCTTTAATTTATCTTTGTGCGTTTCTTGATATTGTTATTGTATTATTTTATGTAGTATACCATTCCAGTGGTATAATAACAGTAAGCCGGGCGTATATAATTTTAAGCTTTTCAAATCTAGATAATTATCTTGTAATAATATAACGATTGCTATCAATGAAAACTATAATATCACTGTATGGGGTTTTTATAGTCCGAAAATTTAAAACAAAACATGGTATTTGAAATGTTATTTTAGCAATTGAAATTGTGAAAACAGTAGTACTAAAATACTCAAACTAACAGTATTTTTTGTTTATTTGTCATTAACATTTAATCTAGTTAGGAATATTTTTTAAAATAATTATCATCAGTGAACTGGTTCTAGCAAAGCACTAAGTTAAAGTTATACCATACAAAATAATAATTACTTGAGCGAGTTACTTTCTCTGACTTCTCGCAGTGGAAGAATGACCACATTATTGACAAGTGATCTTACACAACTATTCGAACGGCCTCTCTCTAATGCAATTTAGTACTACCTACCTACCTACTAATGACGCAAATGAATCAGCTTCGCTGCCAGGCAGTAACGCGCATGTTGAAGCACTATGTCTTACTTGAATAGATAAAAATGAATTTTGTTATCAAACACTACGATATCTGTTACACATTTTACAAACTAATGTAATAATGATAGATAAACTCTCAACCTTTCTCGGCAGTATCATCGGTTAACATGATTTTATAGACATTACAGAAAAAATAAATTAAAAATAATCGATTACAATTACTGAATAGGAAGTCAATAAGTAACGTACGTCACAAGGCATGACCAACGCGACAAGACGGGATTAAATGAAGTCACATAAATCTCACAAGTTTATTTTGTATTTTGATAAAATTGTACTAAGAAATTATTGAATAAAAAAAACCAATGAAACCTATATGTTGGACCATACTTAGTGTAACAAATTCCGTAGTCGCACATGTATCCAAGTCCAATTAAATTTACATATTTGTAGCGGGTTTAATTTATCTATCTATACGGTTACCTTTTTAATTCTTTATTCCAACATTTCTAATATTGTCTGAATATAAGGGCGGAAAAAGCGAAACTTAAGGGTTTCTTATTTGACTAAATTCTACATAAACGTCAAATAAAAACACATGTAAATCGTCAGATTTCATATGATTTATCTATGGAAAATACTCTATTATTTTATTTGCGATTACATGACAAATTATACTAGGTTCATTTTTTATTTAATGGTATTGTAATATTTGTAATTCCTTATTAACTAGGATTTAGGATCTTTGCGTGTGCATTGTTTTGTGCGTGATACTTTCAAATACCTAGTGTTTTGGTTAATGTGGTAGTGTTAGGAAATTTCGGTTTGTTCAACCTAATTATTTTAAGAATTTTCCTAGACATAATTACGATAACTTAAAAAAAAACTTGTATTGTTATTCGATAAAAAACGTGTTGATGTCATAAGTGCATTAATTAATTAAGCATCAAGTCAGCTAAAATTGCTTAAAACGAGAGATTGGACCAAGATAGCAAAAAATTAAATTAGTCGGAGATTATTCATTCAATTGAGCTGCTGATGCGAAACGATATTGGTGCAGGATACTGTACAATGGCATTATAGTAGTACTGATTAAATTGATGAAACTGTATATCTTACTATACTTTTTTTGCAGTTGTGTAGATCATTGCAGCGCGAGTCAAATACGAAATGGTGTTATTGAATTTATATAACACGCATTATGTGCCTAGATGATAGATAAGTAATAGGGTAGTTGACACTACCAATCAATTGACATACTTTTTATGAGCTGTCAAAACGCACCTCTTTCTTCCTTAGAATTTGTATGGCAATATCGGACAATGACGTCACTGTTTACTAAACTCAACTGACTATCTATTTATTAGTTTTAAAGCAATTAAAAATCTATTTCAAGAAACAATTAAAAATTATGACTAAACAAATTAATTAAATTAGGTGTTATTTAAAAAAAGAAGTGTCGGAATTATTTATGAATGGTGTCAACATCCCAATTGTTTACGTAAAAATGGCTTAGCTACAGTAACATTTTACTTGATGAACCTTTATTATTAGTTATTTCGTATTCTTTTCGCATTGAGGCAGGACAGTGTCGTTTTAATATGTTTTACTTTTGTTCTCTTTGCAAGAAAACATTACATAAATTAGCTTCAATAAGAAAATAATCTGCGCAGTATTTGAGTAGTAGTTACTGGATAAACATTCGATTTAAAGAAAAATACTCTTGTACCAACTTTTGTGTCTAACATTACATTTAATTATGTTTTGGTAATTGTTTATTAACAAAATCTTAAACCTCAACAATAAAGTTCGCGATGCTAACAATACTGGTATTATGAACATAATCAGTAACGCCTTATTTACAAGTTGTTTTAGGACGGCATCATTTATTATTATAATATTGCCGATTGGTTGCATTGTCTGGATAAGTTAGTACAGTACGCAAGTTTATAGAAAACATTTAATTCATTGTTACATTTAACAGATGTACAATGACATATTGTTTGTCCTTATTATAATCCTTATTTATATTATAATACATATTTTTATATCAAATACTTATTTGATTTATCCTATCTAGCAACGAGGAGTTTTATTTTGTTGGTAACTTCTACGGCTTTGTACTAACTACGCTACCATTTGTGTGACGTCATTAATTAGGCTAGTTATCTCTACAGCAACTTCATCAATCAATTCTACGCTTCTCGTTCGTTGTCGGACTGAGCGTGCAGTGGGGTCATTAATTACTTACCATCAACTTTTATGAAGTGTGCATTCGACATCAACATTGGAGTCCGGACAATTTATTCTTTGCCAACTCGAATATCTAACACCTATTCTTACCTACACCTAAAGTTCCCTGAAGCCTGATTTATTTACAGGTGACGATTTTCGCCACTAAGCCGGTCGCACAGACAGCGAAAAGTTAAAGGTAGTGTGTAGTTATTTAGACGGTTGATTTTAGTCCGATTTTTAAATGTTGTAGGTAACTAGCAAAAGTATAGTAGACTAAAATCGACTCATGCAAATTATGACTGGCTGCCCTTTCCTGCTCCTATAATATCTATATTTTCATAGTTTGATAACTCATATTAATAGACACTTGTGCATTGAACATTAAGTATGTATTCTAGATTAAATTGTTTGCTCAGGATCAAGCTCTACCTCAGTAATAAATAAAAGTACATTTATGTTTAGTAAGCCATTCACTGATGGAAAGTTTAATGTTTCTGAGTGACTGACAGACTTTTTATCCAGGAAATACTAGTTTCCAAGGGAGAAACACAATCACTCTGTAATTAACATGCATGCAGGCGGAGTAGCAGGCAAAGGGCTGTGAGTAATATGACTTCATAATACGTAATATCTTTATTCGTTACCATTCTATACCTAAAATATTTAGTGTTTATAGTACCGAAATCACGGTAATGATCAATGATTGACACCGCAAATACCATTTACCATTTAACATACATAATATACAACACCAATAAAATACGTCATTGCAATTAAACTTGGTACGTAAATAACTACTGCTGTTTGAAAATATAGTGCACGCAGTAGATCTGCATGTGCATTTGACCACCAGAAACACACCAGTAGATTTTCTTATTGGAATAAAGGGAAAAGATATCAATTATACCCGCCCTGAAAGACCAGTGCCGCACCCACATAGCAACCCTTATTGACGCAAGCTCGTACTCCACCCTTGTTTACCAGCATTCTATCTGACTATATGAGTACCTACTTTTCCTTTATTATAGCAATCCAATACCATTTAAAATATGGAAATCTTGAATCAAAGTTAATAACAATTCAAATACAACGTTTAACTCCAAATAAGCAAAACTTCTTAGGGGCCGATTCTGGTGCTCAAGTAAAACTTTTTCTATGATACCTTGATATATAAAAAATCCCCTCACGTGACCATGTAGTTAATTTGGGACATATTAATTTCTTAATCATGTAATATCATTTGTATAAGAAATCTTTTTTTTTAAATTTTATTTTGTGGTTGATCAGTTTGATTACCTATAAAAAGTTTTTTTGCGTATTTTGATTAGAAAGAACCCTTTACTATATCTAGATATAATAGAATTTTGGTAATACAGTACCATTTAAATGAAATTACCCATAGGTTACTATGATTGCTAACTGGAGATGTATGATTTATTACATGTATCTACGTTATACATCATCGTAATTTATAAAATCTAATACTACGTATTTTTCAGTTTTTCTTCCTTATAACAATCTAATGTATAAGGTTATTGTTATTCATAATAAGAGTAAAAAGTATTTATAATTAAAACGAATCTTTTTTCTAATCTCTATTAAAACTGTCAGAGAACATTAATATAGTCGGAGAAATCATTTAATTCGCTAGACAACGATGAGATCATTGGAAACGTAAAGCACTAAATGGTGTACCCAGTATCAGTAGCTCGACTAGACCTACATTCACAATAACAGCTCTCCTTATTGACATACTAAAATACATATAAAGTGCTGGTTATAATTACCGTGTGACATTTATAACTATAGTAGATAAAGTTTAACATTTAAAAAAACGAAATGGACCTTTTTTAACCATTTCAATATTTGTAGTCCAAAAAATTTTAATCGTTTTTATCATCTTTATAAGATTCAAACAATTATTAGACCCAAATTAATTGTACAACGTTAATTAAGGTTTTTCATTGCAAAGCCATTTCATAAATGCCAATTAATCACACACACGCCATCAACCATGCCAGGAATGCATAAATAAATCATTTAAGCGAGATAGGGTTTTCTTCAGAATCCATAAAAAAGAAACAAAATACTTTTAGGATATTATATTTTTCTACACTACACATCGACATTATAAATGGAAAATACACATTTATGAGGGACTACAGTTCAGCCACAGAATCCAAAAGTTAGATAGGTACCTACTTTGATCAATCAAAATATGACGATTGTAGACACAATCACTCGAATTCTAAATTTAGATATTTTACTCTACGTTTTTACAGTTGACAGATTTATTTTAAAGAACAAGATAGGTTTCAGAGTAAGATCCCGCTTTCTAATCAAAATAATGGAGGTGCATATGAAAAGAGAATCTGTGAAACTACAACCCATCTAAATGACGTGCGCCACATCTAGCACTTACGATGCGAGGAGGCCGCCTTCTTTTCCGAAGCCAGCTCGGTCTTTTTAGGAGTTTCCACGTCGCCTGCGAGTCGCCGCAAAACACAAAAGCAGCATTAGAACATTGCAGTGACATACACATGTGATACGTAAAGTCGTCTCGTGATATTTGCGGCAAATGACAATGGACATAGACAAATGTAAGGAACATCCAAGATACTGTAGCTAGGACACTCACTAATGGTACGCCGCAGTTTCTTACAGAAAGAGGAGAGACGATCGCGAGCGCGGCTTAGTTGTCCGCTTTTATCGGTGTCAAGTAACCGGAGGAGCGAGGGTTCGGAGCGAGCGGCCACCTCCCCAACAGGGCGAAGAGCCACCGAAGGGCCTTCTGAGACTCCTAATTTGTCGAAACATACCGGCCCCGCGGAACACTCCAGTTTGGAAGAGGATCGCACGCGAGCGCGCCTCGTGGTAGACTGCCGGTCGTCAGCGCAGCGCGACGCCATTGCCCCTCCCGGCCATACTGTACAGTTCGACCTCACTTTACTTTAAGAGCATGTGCTAATTCCTATCCGAGACTGACTATCTATAAGCATAGTACTACCAGTGTAGCTACTACGACTCTTTCTCATATAACTAGATAAATTATAAACTGCAGTTGAACCCAACTAGGAAATGATACTGCAACAGGACTACTTTAAAGCATACTGTGACGGATGATGAATTGACGATGATTTGAATATTTATACAAAATAATAATACCGTGTTAAAAATTTATAAAACTTAAAAGGCTGACTATGTTGCTCAAATGCAACTTGCTATAGGTAGGAACAATACAGAAATAAATAAAAAATGCCTTCCCATTTTAATCTTAGGTATGGTCGGGCATTTAGTTTAAAAAAGCAATATCTTTTTCAGCTTTTATTGAACTCTTTTTAAAGCTTTCATTAAAAGCTTTTAATTAAATGTATGTATAAATGTACCAATAGATAAAGTTGTTGTTTAAGCAGCAGAATCAGCTCCTTAAGTTTTTTTGTACAACAAGATACATTAAGACGACACTTACGTCTGTACACGTTCGTCTACCTTGTATTTTACTTATATTTGTGTCTTGTTGTTTGTCTTAATAAAAATAATACAAAAAAAACATTTGACACACATGACTGTTATCATAATACGATTGAAGGTACCTTACTCAGGTTATAATAATCAAAACAACGAGGGCATTGTTAGATGAATTAGATACTTTAAATATGTAGTCCATTAATAACTCTTCGTGTTAGTTTTTAAAGTTGATTTTTTCTTTTTTTTAAATAATTATAAAATTTATCAATTCAAAAATGATGCCCTGACTGACGCCGTGCCAAAATAGCTAGGAGGTTTGAGCCTTGGGTGAGAAAGTAATACATCTTAATATCCTCGAATCATTAAACGCTTACTAGTCAAATTAGATTCTACGTTTTTTTTTTTTGATTAATTATAATTTTAAATTGTAATTTTAATCCAAGATAGCGGACATGCTTTTAAAAAAATATTAATGTATGACAAATTTTTGAGGTTTTTATTGCTAATTTTTGAGGTGTGCTAATTGCGAATACTTCGAAAAAATAGATCCACTTCGTCGGTGTGTAACAGTGTTCTTAATTTAATCTTCTTCTATAATGAGACATTTAATAGAAATATTTTAACCACAAAGAATCAGATCAATTAGATCATGACGTTGACCATTATCGTTTTGATCCGTACTACGCCACATGCACGGCGTGTCTACCTCTTTATACAGCCAGTGATAATTTACTTGTGTCGTCACAAACACTTCAAAATGACTCGTGTTAAAAGTTTATGTACATATTCATTTCACAAAAAATATCCTGCGAAAATATGCAGAGTTATTTTTGTGATCAAGTGTAATATGATGCACTTAACTTACTTATCTAGTCACTGCCTGCTGATGGAAGCAAAAACCATTTTTCATAAACAAATATCATTTTTGTTTTGTTTAGAAGGGATTATTCACTGACTGCTAATCCAAGCTTGATTGCACGCTAACAGAATTAGCAACGTCATGGACACTAGACAATTGGATTAGAATTTTTTGGGAAGTTTGTTGGGTTCTTAGCACGCGAGCAACTCCGAGAGCACGCACCTGACATTCGATACGCTTTCACATGCTATGAGTTGATTAGTGTTGATTGCGCAAGGCCGTTTTGGAGGGCAACTATGTAAAACTTAATAAAACACGTCTAATCGCATAAATAGGAATGTTTTGAAAACTTTTACAAAGACATAAAAAATAACACTGGATTATCTGAATTTCTGGGAATGCCGACTCTAACGTCAGTTGTCGTTTGTAGGACTTTAAATGGTAATAAGGGGCAAATTGTTTTAAGGCATAACTGAGACAGTCAAGGTGCAAGCTGAAAAAGGAAACCAATCGCGAATTTTACCTCTTAATTTTTTCTGCTAAGCAAAACAGTATCTGAATATAGCCATTTACGCTTGAAAAAACACACAAACTGTTCAGTTTTTAATTCAAGTCAGTGATCCAACATTTTGAGCCATATCTAAACACAAATAGGAATCGTAAAATCTAAAAACCTTTAAGACGGATGAAGCAAAAAGATACCAACAAAGTTGGCCAAGTTTATTCACAAAACGGTAGGTACTTATAAAGAAGAGAATTTGGTTTTTGAACGGATTCTGCACCTTCGGTCAGTCGGCCATATTGACAGCTCAGAATATCATACCGGCCGATTAAAATCGATAATGGAGATCTATAACAAGATTTATCTAAGTCTGTGATAAAGCACCTATAACCTCGTAAGTCCTGTGTTTTTTAAGTAGATGTATTTCTAACAACCTAATGGACTTCTACAAGTACATATTTAGAATAGTGCTTCAGACCGAGAAGAAAATCTATTTCTGTGATTTTAATGGTTAAGCATGGTTTTTCATATATTTCTTAGCATGTTTGTTATATCTACTGAAAAATATTTAAAAAGATAAATGACTCAAATTATGTAAAAAAAAAACGTCAACAAAAGGGTAATAAGCACAGCTTTACGGGTCTAACCGACCGAGTGCTAGTCCATGCTGAAGATGAGCAAAAACTTTCAAAGTGAGAGAAAATGTATGACTATTAAAAAATAAACAAAGATAGTAGAATACCAAAATCCAGAATGGGAACAGTGAAAAGGGAAATGTGGAGTTAGGTCGATGAGTGAAAAGAGGCACGATTGAGGACCCTTATCAAGACTAGGACAATCGCCAAAAAATACAGAAAATAATCACATTCTAGAAGATGCAAACTGTGAATTACAAAGTTGCAACGAGTGAGCTTATTGTAGGTTTAGAGGCGGTCAGTATGTTGCCATACTAGAGCATGGTAATTATGCGGCTGGAGTGCCGCTAAGAAAAGTAGGCGTTTGTGAAACGTGCTCATTACTTTGACGTTGAAATAAAATTGACAGTATTTTCGACATTGGCCCTCTCAAGATCAACACAAAACTATGGTTTAATTTTATTGAGTGTTTGGCTGTGTTTATTCGTGATCGCACTTTGTTAACATATTTTATTCACTACATTTACATAACCGCGCCAGTATTTTTTGCGTTAAAATAACAAAAAAACACGAAATAAGGTCAATTTGATACTTTTATCGTTTCATTACAATTATTAGTTTAGCGAATTGTTGACAAATAAGCGGGAAGTGAAGAGACTAAGTCAAGGTTAAACGCGAATATATATTAGGTACATTTGGTCGCTAATTCTTCGCCAGTCACACATTATGCATGTCACAGGCTGCTGCGCAACGCCTTTGTGTTAGGAAAGCGATACCACGTTTGCGGTTCTTTTACGGTCAGAGCGCGCGGTAGCAGCTTTTGAATTCGACCAAGGCTCTATTGTCACAAGATAAACTAACCGCAGATAATGAGAGAACCGGTCTCACCAGTTCCATCATGACGCATGGCTAGTCTTGCTCTTTCCACTCACAAAAATAACTTTATAAAGACCTAATACTAGCAGTTACCCACTACTTTATCACCATTCATCATCTCCACTTCCTTGACATACATGTGTGTATTAGTGGATACCTACTACCTCAAAAAAAATCCTCCTGGTATTTTATAATCCGCAATTTTAGTCATGATTTGAATACATATATGTATGATTCAGCCAGGAGTTTAAGAAATGTAGATATAATATTTTAGGTATAATAGAATATATAGTAATCATTTATAGTAAAAATATTATGTAAAAAGCATGTATATTATTCATTTTTCTTATCTATATCACAAACACAAATAGGTAACATAAAAAATCTTATCGAATATTCATCCATACACTGTCACATCACATGCCATTACACGTCATGTCGTTCAAGAAGGAAGATAAACTAAACCTTTTCCAAAATGATCTCAACATTCTATTCTATTTATAATATTGTCTACCTATATGCTGGGAAACTGCCTGCTGAAATAAATCTGGGCGTATTTCCAAGGCAGGCCATGGTTGTGACGCTTTTGCGAGTTAGCACAACAGGCGAGAGGTCATTGATAACTACGTCGCGAATTTCAAAAGTGCCTAGTAACAGGGCTTTCGATATCTACTTGCAATCAATATAACTTTTAAAAGAAATACTGTTTCGTTGAAGGTATCCTTATCCGATACCGGCGACAGCAGTAGGCAATAAGGCGACATTAAAATTTAACACCGAAATGTACACTAAAAAAATTAATAGAAATTGGTAGATGTCACATGCGGTCAGCGACTGGTAGCATTAAATATCTACGGCTAAATACACAAACAAACCTTCCTCGAGAATCAGTTTAGCTATTACCGTAATAAAATAAAACTACAATATTTGCACAGACATAGAAGACAGACAATAGACAAACGCAAGGAATTTTAATTTGTAATGTGAGATGATGATGGTAATGTAGAGATACAACTACCTAGTACCAAAGCAGATGACTATTCAGCTTGGTTATCAGAAAATTTACTATAACGTGCAATATTATTATAGGACGTCACGCGGATCTTATCTTGACGAAATATGTATTGTAAAATTATATTGTTATAAAGTGAAACTTAAACAATTATTGTTTTAAGTTACAAATTATACAAAAATAAGAAATTGACAATAATGCTAACAAACAAATTTAAAAAATTGCATTATTGAAAAAAAAAACTTGTAACGTTTCCTAGTCCTACCATTTTTTTTATTTAGATACGATGATGGTTCCGCTGACTTGGCTCTGGTGCTCCGATCATTACGATCGGTATTGACGATGTAAGTGCCGCGCCGGCGCAACATTTTCCTACCCGCTAGCACAGTTCCACATGAAGGTTACTGTTACACTTCACTAGCCACTGAACTGAATCATTATCACTAAACTTTTGGGCGGAACATTTTTTTGTTCTTAACTGGTAACATATTCAACACTCACACGCCTAATGAGTGCTCACTGAACAATTTTCGATGGCGGTTAACTACGGACGACACGACAGATTGTTTTCGAATTGTTCACGCACCGGATAACTGCGATTGCGCAGTACTGAGGAAGTGGGTTAACGAACCAATTGGTAATTTTGCAACATGCACCGGCTGCAGCGACCACGTCGCTCGACTGTGACGGGGGCGCTGAGCGAAAGGCGACTCGACGAAAACCGAGAGTGCGTTGCCACGGCGCTTCCGCGAATGGAAGGATGAGGCGGTCACGCCGTCCGCGAGATAGCGAGATCGACAAGTCACTGATAACGCCGCTGCCGATAACATTTCCCTTGTACTTCCATGATGCGGCCGCGCGCGAGCCACTAACATTACCTTTTACAAATAACAAAGGATAGAAAATTAGACATCAGTATTTTATCGCTAGAGCTAATTGCAAGTTCTTATACGCATTAAATAAATAACAGGGTTAATACCGTTCTAAATAGATTACTACCATTACTAGGTACTGAGTCAGTACTAAAATTCCTGTTCACAAATCTAGACCACACAGTGACAAACACACTCAGGTCCATCTAAGTTAGGAGACGAAAACGGCAACGCTTCGCCGCTTGATATTACAAGATATCCTTTGTTTGCTACTTTTTCGCATTTATGACTTTGGTGGGATTATATATATATAAATAAATATTTTTTTAACGGTGTTACCATTAAAACCTAATAAAAGTAATTCTTCCATCCGGCCAATCTGGAAGTCAATACCTATGTTCAGCAGTGGTCGTTCTATGGCTGAAATGATGACGATGATGATGAAAAGTAATTAAACTCTCGAAATTACATATCAGCAATCTCATCAAAGCACAAAACGCGTACCGCGTGGCCAAGGCTGTGACGCCCGCCCGTTGTCATATATCATTTAAAATGTCACAAAAGCTCGTGTAGATGAACACTATGAAGTCTTGTTAACTCAACACACTTGTTATCTTCATTTAGTTAATGTATTAGGAATTAGTCGTAAACAGTATATTATTTTAACACCTACAAAACTAAAAGCAAATTTGAAAATTTAGGCATCAGCAAAATCATTACCGCAAAATTGCAAATCTATTTACGCAAGATTAAGTGAGTAAGACTGTGTTATTCTAATTCTAATTATATTGAATATTTTTCTAAGAATATAAATATCAATAATATCGAAATTAAAGCTATTTATAATGGTCTAAAGTTTAACTTTTTTGTGTTAGGTATACTTATGAAGTTATGAAAGTCCCTGTTGATCTTGTAACATTCGTAAATTCCACTTGTATAACATAAATAGAGTTGCCAACCCTTTTGCTGCGCCCGACAGGGTCCGTAATTATCTTCCTAGAATGTAACACTCAAATGTACATTATGGATGCAATAAAGTATTGAGTTAGAATTGAGTAGACTATATTAGGAGATCAAATACTATATTTAAAATATATATATATGTATATGTAAGTTTAGTAGTCGAAACTAGGTACTATATTTTGCGTAAAGTCCGCTCCGCTCTACAAAGGCAGAGGCAGATCTGGCGCAAAATAAAAAATATTTATTTAAAAAATAAATATTTTAACCACTTTGTTTTGCCATGTATGTAGGTACTTTATTTTTAGAGGTATTAGCTTCGAAAATACTATATTTGACAGAAAAAAAGTTGGGAACCCTAAGTCTGTATAAATGCTATCTTGCTGTCAGCAAGCCAACATAGCAACTTCCAATAAACGAATGTGGTAGCCAGTATTTATAAATTATTGTAATATCCTATCCTCAAAATGTAGAACAGGGGTTAAATCTGTTACAGTACAGCAAAGAGTCACAAGAACAAATGAAAAATATGTAAAATTTTATTCATATATTATACATATAGGTATACAAAACAATAAATCGTTTAAACGCCTTTTCGTCATGTCATAATTAGTCCATTGCTGCCTAATGTGGGCAGTCCCAATTAGGGTTGCCAGGTTTCGGCTTTTTAGAATCGTATTCGTATCCGGCGAAATAAATACAAACCTGGCTTGTCCGGCTTTTGTTAGGCTTTTGACCAGCACAATGGGCATATAATAAACTAGCTGTGTGCGCGGCCTCGCTCCCGTGGAATTTGGTTTGTCCCACCCTATTTTACTCGTTCAGGAGATGGAATAAAAATGGTTGCCTATATCCTTCCCTAGATTTAATGCTTTTTCCATACAAACTTTCGTCAAAATCGGTTAAACGATATACATAGATATTAGTCTGGAATAAAAGATAGGAAACTTTTTATCCCGGAAAAATGTACGGTTCCTAAGGCAAAAAGTTTAGTTGGCAAAAAAATATATGTGAAAAATAAATGAAACACTGTTGCCTGCGACTTCGTTAGCGTGACCACGCGTTTTTTATTTATTAACTTGTTTTATAAAGACCACTCGAACAAAGTCGCAGGCATCAGCTAGTTATTTAAAAAAATAATGGAAGAATTCCTCTAAGTAGAATTATCTGTAATCATGATTCAAGGTAGCACTTAGTAGCATTAGATTTGATTCTCACATACGGTAACCGATTACTTGTCCGTAATTTACTTGACAGAATTTCAGTCGGCCGAAACTTATAGACCGACATTTCTTTTGCTATATGTATCATTTGACATTATTTTTAGTCCATCGAAATATCTCTTGACATAAGTATCATTTTATCGAACAACGTTTTATCGATTTTCAAAATAACTTGTTACTGTTGGCCGAAGTCTCTTATGAACCTTTTTCATTTACCAGAATACTGCGTATATAAAATAAGACTAAATTGGTTAGGTTAGGTTAGAACAGTGGCCACACACAGCGCAAAGGCGAGCGTAGTGAGCGTGCCGCGGCAGCGGCCGCCGAGCGCTTAAAAACGAAGGATAAATTCTAAGGATAAGGATGAGGGATTCAATATTATAATATTGGAAGCATTTTTCTGGAAACTAAATCATCTAACATTAATAGCTTTGGCAAATGTATGTAACATAATAATATTGGAAGCATTTTTCTGGAAACTAAATCATCTAACATTAATAGCTTTGGCAAATGTATGTAACATAATAAAATACTTAATGTACATACATATACCTACTTGAAACAAAATACTTCGAACAAATGTTATTTCGCCTAAGCCAAGTTCAGTCATAAGTTTTTCAAACAAATAAAACGTCAGGGTAACAATAAAAAACGAATTGATAATAGGTCAACTGATACAGTGGCAAAAGTCATTTCGATGAAATGAAAAAAGGCGAGACGAAATTAGTCGAAAAGTTTTCGGTGAAATAAAATTCGGTAAACAACTTTTCGAACATAAGATAGGATGTAGTTCCTGTATTTTTGATGGGGCCGTCAGTAAGGACAGTTTTGAAGATACAATCAAACATTCTTATGTAACTTTTAGAAAATTCATTTCTTTGTGTGTCTTTGCAAATAAGTTTTTATAGGACTTAAAAATTCAGATGTTACTTTTTTTACATTTGTTTTAAATATTTGCTGCCAGACTCATTGCAGAATTATCAATAATAAAAATACTATTTTATAATACAATTTTTATAATAGCAAAAAGACGAAAGGTACGGTGCTTTTAGCTCAGTGGCGGCGGCATCGCTTTGGTAGTGATTATCAAAGTTCAGCCACCTAAGCCGCGGTTGTAACTGAATGGTTGACCATTCCATCCTACATTGACATTTATCACAATTCACAACCATCTCCATGCGTCGGAAGGCTCGTTAAAAGTTGGTTCCGGCTAATATCGCTTGATACTAGTGGTGAAGCCGAGTCAGACGCCTTATGGCATACATCTGACAGTAAGGTTAAGTCACTGGTCTTACTGTTTGGCCTAAACCCCCTCATAGTTGAGGTGAGTTTTTCTTTTTAACTTACATTTTGTGACATACATGACATTCCGGCACGTATTTTGATTGAATTTAATAATGGGCGGACGTGGAAACGCGGATTGGCCATAAATAAAGAAGATGAAGAATTTGATAATGTAATTTAGTTTAACATAATTATAAAAATGTATTTGCATGCTATTCTTAGATGGCTGAAAAGGCTGAACTTCCTGTCAAAAGTAACACCAAAATGTACCCTTTTTCAAAGGCAAATACATTTGAGGTCTGTGCCCTGCAGGTGAACTTATATAGGCATACTTTAAAGAGAAGAAATGGCTACCAAAACATAGCCTGATACAGAAATAAAGGTAGTCAGGGTATCCAAATGATAAATACATTGCCTAAATATAACTATTCCTATTAACTTTTTCTATCAGCAACATTTGTATTAAAAAGATATAGAATTATAAATCCATAAAAAACACTAGTTCATAGAGACTGACATATACTTAAAATTTATTACACAAACAATTATCATGAACTCCCATTGTAATACTAATGCAGCACTTATAATGGGTGTTCATTCAGTGCAGGTACTAAAAGCTTGCTTGGTTTGGATAAATATTGGACATCATCACATACATTACTCTGATCCTATAGTAAGTAGCCAAAGTACAGAAACAACGACGGTACCACAATACCCAGACCAGAGACAATATAGAAAAGTTCTTTTCCTACATTGACTGATCGGGAATCGAACCTGACACCTTAAATAAGATGAAAATGAGATAGCAACACCAATGGCAATCTGGCATCCTCGCCTCTCGGCTACAGAGATCGTAGGTCAGATGAAATGACAGGGTAGTAGTAAGATGCAAAGAAGTAACCCGCTGGAACAATGGAGCTGATTTCAATGCATAAATGAGTGCAATTGAGTGAAACTGTGTGTTGGGATTATTCTCCACCACTACAGACAAATTAATTAAAATAAAATACAGTGTTCATACAGTGAAAGTGCTGGAAGCTTGCCTGATCTTATCAGAAAGAGCATTCCTAGGGTTGGATGAAAATACAGTGTTGTAGTAAGATGCAAAGAAGTAACCTGCTGGAGCAATTATGGAGCTGATGAGAATGCATAAGTGAGTGCAATTGAGTGAAACTGTACACTGGGATTATTTTTCACCACCAAATCAAATAAAAAATAGCCATTTAAAAATATATATATGTAGGTTAGTAATTGAGTAAATTTAAATTATTTGAAGTCAATGTTTACTGCAAAAAACATTTCAAGTAAATTATAAAATAAGTCTGTTGAATAAATAATGTTTCACTAAAACTAGAAGTCAGTCTGGCTCTTTCTCTCTAAGGGAATGAAAAGACTATACATATTATTATAGCTGTCATTTTTAAAAGCTTTTAAACATAGTATGCACAGACCGTTTAAAACATGAGGGTAATTAAAAAATTAAGCAATTTATATTTTAGAAGGGTTTGGGTTCTTCAATCTGGATAGCAAAGTCTAGAAAGGATTCTGACATATATGAAATTTGGAGAAGCTGATACAGCTGTGAATGGCATGAGGGTTAACTAATAATTGCTATTGTGTGATTGCTGAGAACTAATGTTTGGTTGGAAACAAAGAATAGTAACAAAGTCATTCTCAGACTGACAAATTCAATGATTTCCTATTACTTTATTAAGGATATGTACCTGAAATTTTATGTGACAATAAAACTAGACTTACCTTAGGATAAAATACCAAGTGTTAGATCCTATGAAGACAATAAGTATTAACTTCTAGGCTTGGATTTAATTACGTCATATTGAAGTAACCTCAAAGTTATCGTAATTACGTATGTTAGAGAAACGCAAGTCTACAAAAATACCTAAAATCATAGCTCATGAGAATGAGAATAAAGTGGAATTAAAATACACTGACGGCAATCACGATTTCAGAATTAGCAATTTTGACGTGATAGCTGTCACAATGCCAGGCTATGTGGCAGAAAATTGAAGCACAGCCTGTGGCCATTTTTGAAATGCTATAGACGTAAAGGTAGCCGATATTGATTAACCCTAAAATTGTTAGAAATAACCAGCCTAAATGCTGATTTGAGGCCGTTCGCAGCCATATTTAAAATTGTCAGTATCGAAATACGTCACAGGCGCAAAGAAATCACGATGGCCGACAAAAGAATGGTTAGGTGGTACTTACTGCTAATTTTTACGCCTCCAAGAGGTGGTTTCGGTGGTTGATTATCGAATGTCTTTCGAACGGATTTGCTGCCCTCGGCGAATGACGTGGTCCTAGGGCGTCCGCTCATTATTAAACTTATAAAATAAACGGCTTTAGAATCCTGAACTTCATAGATACTTCACATTTCTCGTTACCACCCTTGCACACGCACTGAACTCTCTCACTTTGCCGACGATATAAATTAAGTCAGGGATACAATAGTCAAAATAATATCACTGAGATACAAGTAAAATCAAAATAAGATTATCCTTTCAGCTTTTACAATATCATTTTCTTAAAATTTCAAAATTTACATCACTAAAGTGAACGACAGATTTTAGTTTCTTCGTCTTCCTTCTTGACTTGCACTCGCTCACTCGTTCGGCAATGCTCGGATGCCATTCGGACGTTCGATCACGTCCCGAACATGACGTCACATAGCGACGTTTGCTGCCATCTGCACAACTTAAGGAACAACTCGCTAATTGAAGTCATGTCGATAAAACAGTTTTCGTAAATATAATATATACCATAGAGCATACCTAGATAAATAAGAAGAACAAAATAATTAATAACAAATACTTTAATATTAATTAACAAGGTAAATCGAATAAAACTAGGAAAACAAAACTTTCTTGTCACACTATCTGTTTCTCTTACTCATATGAATCAGAGAGAGTGAGAAACAAAGCACCATCCCGCCCGCCTATCCGACTCCATAATGCTGCCATCTATTGGTGAGAAGTTGAAATTGCTTAAATATAATTATATTGCTGGTTTTTTAATTTTGTACTGATTCTTTACAAAATAATACAATACAATTACAATAATACATACTTATATTTGTTTAGTGTGTGTAACACAGTAAAACAGATAAATAAACATTCTACATTATTTACATGTGGGTTTTAGACAAAGAATAGTTTAAGTTTTCATTCGTTTAAAAAGGTCTTTTTGCGTTTTCATTATTTTACGCCCTTAGAGAAATATCAGCAAACAAAATTAAATAGATTTACTCGGCAAAGGGTCACCACGACACACACGTAGTGATTAATATTACTTGCTCAGTGCACAGACCATCGATCAATCTATTGAGTCATTTTCATTCGTGTTGATCGTCGTCCGGTTTTGTGACGCAGTTCACAGTTGCGCGTGCGCCGCCGGCGTGTAAGCATGCGGTTCGGCTCTAAACAAGTTGAAATCGTTTTATAATGTGATTTAAAAAATATTCTGCGCGAGTTAACGAGGTGAGAGTAGCCTCAGCGCAATCAATCTATAAAATGGAGTGTTATACGTCGGACAGCTGCGACAGTGATAGTCGAGAACAAAAAACTCTCGATTTATCTTGCCAGTCATTGGAGTCTATCGCCTTATCGTCTGAGCTAAAAGGCATTGTTGATGAAAAGGACTGCGCTAAAAGTTACGAGATAATTCTGCTCTACAATAACAGAATAAAGACACTCCCAGACACATTGAACAGGTTTTGCAACTTGAAGATATTAGATGTGAGCAACAATAGGCTTACAGTACTACCTGATGTGCTCAAGAGTTGTCCTCTCACAACGTTAATAGCAAAACACAATCAGCTGACGAACGATTCATTACCAAAAAGTTTTTACTTAGCCAAGAACACATTGAGAGAACTTAATTTAAGTGGAAATCAACTTAACGTCTTTCCAGAACAGGTGTTAGAGTTGTTTTCACTTAAGTACCTTTACCTAGGAGGTAACAATATAGTCAACATACCAAAGGATATATGGAAGTTAAGCAGGTTCGTATTTTAAACCACGATACCAAGCGGATGATGTTCCTTATAATATTTTTGATTAACATTATTCTCAAAGTAAACATTTATGTTTGAGTTTCTTTGTTCGCAGACTGATACGTATTATCTTTCATGTAACATGTTATTTAAATAAGTCGCGGTATGTTAATACACCCGAATGTGTTTTGTATGGTGTTATGACTTTCATGGCTAAATCATGGTAGTAGAATGCAGATACTAGCTCTTAAACCTGTTACATTTTACTGATATTTAGTACCACAACCAATACGTACTTGCTGTTCTCATCATCATACTACTTGATAGGTACATAAATGAAAATGGTATTATAGGTAACGATAGTCACGTCTCGCGTCACGGCGAGTCATATTAAAAATCACAGTTTAAACTTCAATTTTCTTGTGATTAGGTTGTCTAATATCAATAAACAAGCAATTTCTTAATAGATCATTATGTTTTAATTGTTTGCTAATAGATCATTTTGTAAACATGAAACAACTGTCCAAATAAAAAAGTTAACTTATTTATGATGTAATTTTTTACACTTACTCCCGTCCGTAAGTTTAAAACCACCAGTTTCTTGTACGAGGATCAAATTATTGTTTGTGATTAATTACAAAAAAAAACAATCACAAACACAGTAAAGTTTCATTTTTATGATAGGTAATAATAAAGTTGGTACTTTTAAAAAACACCTCGCCCTTTCCACGTAAGAATATAAAGATGAAAAACTGTTATTAGGGTTTGTTATTGCCAACAACAACCCTAATAAAACAAAATATGACTAATGTGAGTTATGTGACAGACAGCACATTCTTAGACAATGGGAACGATAGTTTAACGGACCCCGCAGTGCACGGGTTTTAAAATAAAAACGGCCAAGTGCTATTCGTGTTCGTGCCACGTGGTTTCTTAGTCCTGTCACAATATTTCGTACTTGCTAAATAATTATGTATCCCCGGACCGGCGCTCGAAGTTGCCAAGGAGTATGTTTACCTCGAACAAGTACTAAAGTTAAGTAGAGACATCTTTAAGCGGGAAATCGCTTAAAGCTGTCTCTACTTACAGCTTCATTGAAGTTTCGTCATATCCTCTCGTCGCCACTGCCACAATGCCCGAAAAGCAAGGTATTTGATCAGTGAATCTTATCAGTGACGACCAACGGAGCTGAAATGTGGAACATGACAATAAAGCTGGTCCACCGACTTCACGTAACTTAACCAGCTATGGAAAAGTCAATAGTTGGCATCTCGATAAGGCTTGACCAGTGTAAAATACCGCGAAATTGAGTAACATTGTAAGCATTTTGTACGTTCGACATTGAATTTTTCTATCTAAAAAAAAAGTAATCTATAAGATATAAGTAATGATTGTTATTTTAAAAAAAATCATTGTGATATATGAAACCGTCAAATTTTTTTTTAAAGTCAACCCTATTTTCACATTTGTAAGCATATTTATTATCGACACAGTATACATTTTTTTAAACTACCTAAATAAACAAATTGAACGATGTTGTTTTCTTAGTTTTTAAAAATTTATTTATTTAATTTATAAAAAATTAAAAACGTATCTCATTTGGGCCCATATTCTTCTATTAGACGCAGCGACTATCGTAACAGCCACGTTTCATTATACGCTGTTCATGTGGTATTTGTACTAACATACGTCCGAGTCGCTAATTTGGGGGCACTACTCGCCTTAAGAAATAAAATCAATAAAAAACAAGTCCCTCCCTCTACATCATGATTATCAAATACTCGCCACATTCGGTCAGGTTAGCGAGCGCAATTTTAACAATAAGTACCATGATAAATTATTAGTCTCATCATCACTCAAAATGTTTAAATACTTAAAATATTTTTATACGACAAAATAAATTGTAAATAAATGATTTCTTCTCTAAATATATAATATTTATAAACTGTATAAAACAAAGTCGCTATCCGCGTCTGTGTGTTCTATTTGTGCACTTAAATTAGTGCTATTAAAATGTATTAAAACAGAATTTGATTAGGTTTACATATAAATATTTTTTTTCCGAAAGGTTTAGTTTTAAAACATGTGTAGTACTTATTTTACAGTAATCATTTTCACCTTCTTTTGTGAGATAAATAAAACATAATAATATTATGTATTATTATGACTAATCGCGGGAACTGGCTGAGATACCTACCACATTAATACATTGCACCCGTGCATATCATGGGGCCCAGAGGCGAGTTACTGTCAGCAAATAAACAATCCTAGCTTAGGTCTGGCTGGCCTACCCTTATCGCGTCATTTTCCATCGCTAATTGTAATTTGTTATTATAGATTTTATAAATACCAATAATTACAACTCTAAATTTATAAATCTGTTTTTTTTTTAATTTATATTGACGAAAAACAGACTAATTTGTATATAACTTATTCTTTCAGTTTACAGATTCTTTCAGTTGGAGGCAACCAAATAGTGGAAGTACCAGATTCAGTTGGGAGACTCAGAACTTTGCAAGCACTGGTTTTAAGTGACAACCTCATAGAACAGCTACCAGCCAGTATCGCAAACTTGGAACTACTGCGTTCTTTGTTATTGCACAAAAACCGTCTTAAGACTCTTCCTACCCAAATAATAAAACTAACATGCCTTACGGAAGTGAGTAGTTTCTTTAGAAAGCGATTTCTTACTATAATCGGGAACATTTTAGCTTATTTCATTAAGAAACCATTATTTAAAATACTTATAAGTGTACCTATAAGCCATGGCAAAGAAGTCGCTTAAGAGAGAGCTTGACTGACGAGCTATTGGATCCATTTCATCCATTAAATATCAAATCTCCTCTTTAATATTGATCTCGCACGCAGTTTTTTTATCCATAAAGCACAATTATTCGAAAGCTAATGCCGTTTTGCAAATTTCACAATGCGATTTTTACTTTGGGTTATCTTTTAGTTAGTACATAGACATACGGGGTGAAACGACGTCATGAATAAATAATAATTTGATGTAAGCTACAGACCTCTAAAGAATGTTGACTATACCGGCGGCGGTCCCTTTAGTGCTGAGACTTTGGCGTATAATGGAAATATAGGTATAATTTATAGCTTGATTTATAGCCATAAGTAAATGCGTTACATGACACAATTACACGAGGGGCGTAATGTCTCACTCTCAGAATTTTGGTTAGGTACCAGTCAGTCACCGTCAACATACAAGTCATGGAATGGGTGTGCGATGTGCAAACTAAACAAGCCTAATGCACCTTAGTGTTGTAACGTTGTATGAAACAGTTTCGTCAAGGAGTTTTCTGAGGATTTGTTATTGTTTTATCTTTATGTTGCTAAAAAATAAACAGTATACCGTTACTTCATAGGTACCTTTTAATTAAGATTGTTATTATGGTACAATCCAAAAGGTGCCAAAACATAATAATTATCTCAATTCGTAATAATAGCATCACGTGATTTCACATGCGACTTAAAATATTTTTTATGAAAATGATATAGGTACTAATTAAGATGTTTGTTGTTGCACAATATTTATATAGCATTACGTAAATATTTAAGTAAGATAGGTGATAAATATTTAAAGCATTAGTACCAACAACCTACCACAAAAACTCAAATATTTTTAATAGATTCAATATCAATAAATTGGTTCAAAAATTGATCGAGGAAATTTGAGTTGATGTAGTTGGTCAATTAACTGTAGACTATAGGTACTATACAGAATGAAACAAAAAACATGGAAATATAAATACAAAATGTACCACTCAAAGAATCATTTTTCTTATATTTAAACAAAATATTATTTGGGTATTTACTTAAATCAGTACATAATAATATTGTACGGTTATGATTTAGTTTGTATTTAAACATAAATTCTGGAACTTTTTTGCACATTGATTCTCATTCAACTGTCCTCTAATGTAAGACAACAACAACCTTAATTCGTAAGTCAAGTGAAAAATCTTTGAATGCGTTGCTAGAGTATTATTATAAATGTTGCAATTCTTTAGTCTTTCACTCTGTACTAACGTCAAGAAAACCAACAGATAACTTCGCATAAGCTATTTAAAAATGGCAATAACATACGTTATCTCAAACTCGTATGATAGGCAATAAACATTTGTAGTTGTTTTTTAATCTAAATAAGAAATAGCAGCAATTTTACTTATTTTTTCATTTTCCAGATTTTGTTACTCAAGTAAGGCTACAAAGGCTTAAAATGACAGGATTTTGGTTTGAACACTAGCCAAATTTAAGGAGGCAAACGTGTTCATCAATACAAACAGCTTTTAGTCAGGATCAACATCGAAATCATTTAAAAAAATCGCTACTCCATACATTATCATCGAGGTGGAGCGGTAGTTTGTATGGCGAAATAAAAAAGAAACGCGATTTCCATGAAACAGTTGTTTGTATTCATGCCTCTTTAAATTTGGCTGCTGTTCAAAACAGCACCATGTATAGCATGGCTTTTTTAATAGTTTCTAAATAATAAGTTGTTTATTTTGCATTTGCAGTTGAGTTTGCGGGATAACCCTCTTGTGGTAAGGTTTGTTCGCGATATGACCTTGGAACCACCCTCATTACTGGAACTTGCAGGACGTACCATCAAACTCCATGGTATATCAATACGTATGGGAGACATACCCACAACCTTAATCAACTATTTGAATGCTGCCCAATGTTGCGTCAATCCCAAGTGTAGAGGTAATTTATTTTTAATGATTGCAGTTGTGGTATTATTTTTATTTATGATCCCGTAATCAAACTTTTATGAGCAGCTACCAAGAAATTTAAAATAGGAATTCCATATTATTAGGTCCTTACATATGAAATTTCCGTTCAATATCAAAAAAGAGAATCAACTTTTTTTTAATGAAACTATTATTTTAATCAATCGAAGTATGCGCCGTTGTTATCGATACACTTCTGCCATTTTATAGGCAGAACATTGATCCCGTTGGAAAAAAAATCCTGGGAGTAAGAGTCTATGAACTGTTTGAAGACGGTTTTGACTGCCTCATCAGATTTGAATTTTTCCCTTGTAAAAGTTATCTAAATTTTGAAAAAAGTGGTAATCGGTTTGGGCAAGATCTGGAGACTATGGTGTTATACTTGGCGACCGTTTAATGTGCAGTGTGTGGTCTAGCGTTATCCTGAAGGAGCAGTGGGCTAGAATAATTCACCAGTCTCGGTTGTTTAATGACGAGCTTTTTACAGCATTGTTTGCAATTGTTGGCAATACAAGTCTGCAGTAACCGTCTGGCCTGATCTCAAGAAGCTGTAGTGGACACCACCAGCACTGGTCCACCCAACACTAACCAGAATTATCTTTTTGGTCAGCTTTCGCTTAGGGCAAGGTTTTGCCGGTTCTCCATGGTTAAGCCGTTGGGATGATCGCTTCCGATTGTCGTACATGATCCATTTCTCATCACAAGTTACGATACAGTTCGTACGAGCAAAGAACCGCAGCAAGCGACGCGTGTTTGTTGGTTTGCTTCAGTCAATTCGTGCGGTACCCACTTTTCAAGTTTTTTGACTTTTCCGATTTGGCGCAAATGGATAAGTATCGTTTTGTCACTTACGCCGAAGGCTGCTGCTAATTCAGAAGTGGTTTGAGATGGATCCGCTTCCACTATTGCCTTCAATTCTTCATTATTCACTTGAGTATCAGGTCGTCCACGAGACTCATTTGTGTAAATCGAAATTTCCAGAACGGAAACGTTGAAACCAAAAACGCACAGTTCGTTCGTTAGCGGTGCCTGGTCCGTACACGTCGTTAATTCTTCGAGTTGTTTCTGCAGCACTGTGCCACGGTGGAACTCGTATTCGTAAATACCGCGAATTTTCAATTTGTCCATAGTTGTTGTTATAGCAATGTTGAAGTTTAAGCAAATGATGTGAAAACAAATGAAATACGAATTTTAAACAATATTTTCTAGCTTTATTTCGAAATAAATTTGAATTTGGAATTTCTAATCAAACGCAAGATAATTGAGTTTTTTAACGCAAGATAATTTAGAGTTGCCAGTATTGAGTATCGGCAATTTCATATGTAAGGACCTAATATTAGGTTTTCTTTCATTATTAATATCCAGCGACAAGCACAAAATAACAATTAGAGATTTTAGTGTTTGTTATTTCACGCTTGATACATAATAGTACCAACTACCACTACAACCACCTTATGTCATTACTACTTTGAAGCCGTTTGGGTCTAGTGGTTTGCTCTCTGGTCTACAAACCAAGCGGTTGCAGGTTCGAACCTCCAGGAGTAAGTGCTTGTATGATAGCAAGTAGTGCGAGCATGATCATTATTGTAACCTGCTGCGTCATGGCAGTCATATAATATATTTAAGTAGGTATCTATTATTCGCTATCTGGTCGCGATAGCACAAGCTGTTTGGAAAAATATTATTATCATCATTATTTTAATGCCCCAAACTTACAAACATACTCGTAGTAGTTAATTTATAATTAATTAGGATGTTTTTGCACTAACACAAATCAGTCAAAACTATAACATTTAGCATCAGTGGGTCATTTTAAAACTATTTTACTATATTACTACTATTTCTACGACATTTCTACACCAGATTTAGACGGACATAGAGATGTGCCGTTCCCGGGAACATTCTCCATGCGTGGTATATTCCCCCTACAAGGAATATTGCGAGCATAGCAAATGTTCCCGGTTCTAGACAGACATAATGCAGAAAACAGCTTAGTTGAAAAAAAACTTGGAGAAAATTTTACAGACAAGACTTTATTGTACTGAGTGTGCTACCAGCGGAGCGTAGCGTGTCATTTCTGTTCTGTGGTGGTGTCATCTCTGTTCTGTAGTGCGTACTACTGAATTGGAATCAAACGTGTCATTTCTGTTATGTGGTGCGTACAATAGCAGAACAGCCTGTATTTGTTACGCAATGCATTGCCTAATTGAGTTAACCGCCATCTAGCGATGAGTAGTTTTTTATGATTATGAATTAAAAATGGCAATAGATGGCACTGTACAGGAATTGGTTTGCTATTTTTGTATTAATAATTGTGTTAATGTTTTACTTTTAGGTGTATATTTCGACAATCGCGTGGAGCACATTAAATTTGTCGATTTTTGCGGTAAATATAGAATTCCACTGCTTCAATACTTGTGCAGCTCCAAGTGTATTACAGGCAGTTGGGAAAGCAGAGAATTGGATAACTATCCCCATCCTCACATGATGCGAAAAGTTCTCCTTGGATAATTTCTATTTTATTTTATGTATATGAACTACTACTGGTCATCAAATCAAACTCATAATATTACATCATTCCTTGATATTAGTAGCAAAATATTGTTTTGTTATTATTACTACTATTTCATTGTTATTTCTTTTTAATAAAAGTTTTTGTATAAAGTCATAGTTAGGCTATACTTACATTAATGTGATGCTAAATAAAAGACTATAAATGTTTTAGGTACATATTCTTTTTACTTTACAAAATATCTTTTATTACCAGATACATTATTTTTATTGGTTTGTTTCTTGCAAAAACTTCATTCTTTCTGCTTTACCTCTTAATATAGCTTCCTTAAACAACTTACAATAAAGTTCGATAGCTATTGGGGTATCATCATTACCAGGTACAGGATAAGTTATCAGGTTAGGGTTAGAATTAGAGTCAACAATACCGATGGTTGGTATAAGCATTTTAGCACTGTCTCTAACAGCGGTGTGTTGGTTTAAAATGTTGTTATGGATGTTTAAAAAT
Organism: Anania hortulata; assembly: GCA_963576865.1. Lineage (NCBI taxonomy): Eukaryota > Metazoa > Arthropoda > Insecta > Lepidoptera > Crambidae > Anania > Anania hortulata. The sequence goes on from OY756400.1 coordinate 11,328,141, forward strand.
ATACAAAGATCTGGCAGCCTGGTAACTGCCCCAAACTGGTGATTAGCATTTGTGAAAATACCACCTCTCCAAAATCTGGTATGAGCATATTCCCCACATTCTAGTGCTGTCTTCTCTACCAAATGTGAATTTAATGCATTTCTGTTAAAAAAGCATATAATACCACCTCTATATGCAATATGTGCAGCAAAGTTGAGAGCTCTGCGTAAATGTTCAGCTGTAATATCTAAGTCGAATATCAGATGACCAAGCCTGGACCCATAGATATATGGCCTCATGTGATCATTGAGTGATCCCTCTTTATGTCCATAATGTATTCTAGCCTCAAATAAGTCCTTAACAGTAAACAAATTATGAACTTGGAAATAGTCCGGATGGTTCAGTGGATTCTTGATTTGCACATTTTCTTCTGTAACAATAAACGAGAATATAAATAACTAAAAGCATAATAATTCAGTAATATTATTAGGGTAAGTACTTACCAGGTTCTGGCGAAGATTGAGCCGATGTCGATCTGTTTCGTAAAAGGGAATGGCTGATTTTCAATAAGTTGAATTCTAAAAAAAAAGTTGAAAACACATTTATTTTATTGTATCAAACAGTTATATTCATTATTGATGGAATGTATACTGGTGAACGTAAAGAATCCACAAAATGTTCACATAAATAACGTAAAAATTAAGCATACTTAAACTTCTTGGTAGCATCTTAAGTACTACAAAATAGGTTATTTGAAGTATTAATGGCACATAAAAGAATAATATTGTCGTCTAATATAGTTGTAATAGAATTTATTGAAGTTTAGCTTTGAGCTTTGACAGTTGTTACCACACATAACCTCAAAAATGAAATCCACAAAAGAATGACATTTAAAAGGACGTTTCGTAATCAGTTCAGTAAAAAAAGCCAGATGGACGACACCGTCCTTTTGCCCTTCCACGACCTTGCCTACATTTGGAGGCTGGTTCCTGGTAGTCCGGGGACGTCGCCGGTGGCCGTCATTGACTCTTCCTTCTCTTCGTGTTTCGACACATCGATTTCAGATTACTTAAAGTGGTAGGGGTTAAATAAAAACTAGTCGAGTTTGAGTCCACAAAATTAGATTTTGGCTTATATAGGTAAAAAAAGGCAACAGGAAGGCACTGTCCATCTGGCAAGTGGGAGCAGCCTAGCCCACAAGGAAAGCACGACCTTGAGGGGCAAGGTCGTTTTAGTGATGGGATAAGCAGCAGGTAAATATCTCTGTTTCACCAGTAAGGAATGTATTATGAAAGTACCACCATAAACGGTGCCTTTGTTATATGGGGTAGTTAACTAACATAATTTCATTTGTCTTGTTCAGCAATGTTCCCTAGATGTACAGACAATGGCAGGTCAACCTACCCAAAAAGTTAAAGGTCATTGATTTGATTTTCAACTTTAAGTCCAACTTATAGAGATCATTATTACTTGAGAAAAATTTACGTTTTTTAATAAATTTAAATTTTTGTGGTAGGTTGACGTGCTGTTGTCACAAACTGAGCTCAACAACAAAAAATCAAGGAGTTCAGAACGTAATTTGACAGGTTACCGGTATAATGACATGCGTGCCAATGATCTCAAAACTAGAGACGCTCAAGACCGCGCGAAGTGGAGGAGCAAATCAAGGAAAGCGGACCCTGGGCTCCAAATCAATGGCTTTGGACGCAACCGGGATTGACCGTATAGATGATGATGATGAATGAGGCTTTTTGTTTATTAGTTTTCTTTCAAAATAATAACTATTTGAAACGTCTAATTAATCTATTCACCAAGATAAAATAAATATATAAATTGTTTTCATAATTGATAACTAACATTAAAAAATTCAAGTAACTTGTGAATGTATTTTAAGTTTAAGGATATGGCCAAGCGATGTTGACGTTTTAACGATATGGTCAGTTTTAATTGGCCATATCATGAAATACCACCATTTTATGAAATGATCAGTAACCATGAAGTGGTAAATTTTACAGTTTAGCCACGACAAATATACTGTGGATGTGGTTGTGGAAAACAATAACACCAAAAAACGGAAAATAAAACAACTGTTGATATCATTTCACGTCTTCACGTCTTTCACGACACGTCTCCTGTAGGCGGTGAAGAAGTGTATTCTTTAAGGCCATCCTTACACGGCACATTGATATTTGGCATAATCAACTTATTGAATTATAAGACTGATCATTCTTAGTAATTTTAATTATGACTGATCATTATGGATATTTATTTAAACTTTATTGCACAGGCAAGTACAATTGGCGGACTTAATGCTATACAACATTCTCTACCAGTCATATTTATGTTTGAGAGTTAATTAAGAAAATGATAAATATAATAATTGTTGCTTTAATGTTTTTATTTTTTATTTATACCACTATATCACTAAAATATCAGTAGTTAGATATGTCAAATGGCGTTTTATGTGTCACATTGATCAAATAAATACAAGTCTTTACAGTTCTTTTTCTCACAAATTACATATAGTAGTGACTTTGATCATTATTTCCCTGGAGTCTTCTTATCTACACCACTTAAGTTTCAGAAAGCTAAAATCGATGTACGCTCAATCCGGAACAAGAAGCAATGAGTCAACTTCTAAGCCGGTGACAGATGGCGGCGGACGCGGCTCCGGACTCGTCTTGACATTGTGAGGTCAAGCGCTGCCATTGGTCTATCCTTCAGTCAACTTCCACCAGCAAAAGGATTGACCAATGGCACCGTTTGACCTTACAATGTCAAGACGAGTCCGGAGCCGCGTCCGCCGCCATCTGTCACCGGTATTAAAGCAGTGTCAAGATGCATAATAAGCTGGTGACAAACTGCGACGGACGCTCTGGACGCGTCTTGAGATTGTGAGGTCAAGCGCTGCCATTGGTCTATCCTTTAGTCAACTTCCATTAGCCCAAGGATGGATCAATGGCAGCCTTTGACCTTACAATGTCAAGACGAGTCCGGAGCCGCGTCCGTCGCCATCTGTCACTGGCTTTAGGCTCGGATTATATGCATCCGGAATTTTTCAAAACTACTTTTAGAGAGTGCGCGCACGGGAGACTTTCGTCGCTGCGACGTTTTTGTCTCTCTTGTCAAGTCCTCTGTTATGTATGGAGGTGCGCGCACGTTGCGACGCGACAACTGGGAGACTTTTTTGTTCCCTGACCAGCACGGGTGACAAAATTGTGTCTTTGTTTTTTTTTAAATACTGGGTTTTACGGCTCTGGGTTCTAGACCTCACAAATAAAAATAATTAAACAACATGTAAATCCAAATACTCAGTGTCTTGTTTTGGTGCTTAAACACAACTTTTTCTAAGACCATCGAAATTTCGAAATAAAAACCAATGTTTTTTAGTTATACATGAAAAACATTGGACAAAATTGTGTCTTTCCGCCAGTGTTGCCAGATTCATTGGTTAAGAATTATCCTAGTTTTACTGCAAAAGTATCGTGTTATCGCATCCCCAGTTAACAAAATTACTGTATTTGTAACTACCGAATCTAGATTTTACTAGTAAAAGAACAGAATATACGGCTCAAAAGTTTAAATCATGTTACTTGATTAATTTTTAAAATTACAAGTTTTTGTTAGCTAAATTACTGCAGTACTTACTGCACAAGCATCGAGCACATACCCTAAAGAGCAGCAAATACGAATCATCTTTCTCTAAGAGAGTGCGCGCACGGGAGACTTTTGTCGCTGCGACGTTTTTGTCTCTCTTGTCAAGTCCTCTGTTAAGTATGGAGGTGCGCGCACGTTGCGACGCGACAACTGGGAGACATTTTTGTTCGGGTGCAGCACGGGCACCAAAAAAAAACAGACAATTTTGTCACCAGCACGGGTTCATGATCGTTGTCAGTCAATCAATGCACAGATTATTAAATGTCTCCGTAGAGTAGTCTGTGATAGTAATCAATGTCATCATGAATGGTCATTGCATTTAAAGTTAATTGCTCTGTGATGGCAATGGCATACTTTTTACGTAGTTTTACCTGATCAGTGCTTTTTATTTTCATTTCAATTTTTTAAAGTTTCATCAACAAAACAAAAAATATACAAATAAACATAGCAGACAGGTACTCTGTTTTAGTTAAAATCAAAATGACTAGTCTAAAAAACATTGAAGATGTAGATCTCTACGCAATTTTAGATGTTCAGATTTCCGCAACAGAATCCGAGGTAAGATGAAAGAACCATTAGTACATGAGGGCGACCAATTTTATTTTTTTAGTTCTTTCAAATTATGTATCAAAGTGTACATTACAGTGGCTTAACCTTTGGTTACAGATTAAAAAGGCGTATCGAAAAAAAGCACTACAATGCCATCCAGACAAAAACCCAGATGATCCAAAAGCAGCAGAAACATTTCACGAGCTCTCGCGAGCTTTAGAGATATTAACAGATGTATCAGCCAAAGCTGCTTATGACCGTGTCCTTAGAGCTAAGGCTGCAGCTAAACTAAGACATCAAGAGTTAGATAGCAAACGGCAAAAACTTAAAGAAGATTTAGAAAGACGAGAAAGGGAAGCTGCTGCCAGTCAAGGAACAGTCAGACTTACAGATGAACAAAAATTAGCAGCTGAAATTGAAAGGCTACAAAAAGAAGGCAGTCGGCTTTTAATAGAAGAACAACAAAAAGTCAGAGAAGAAATACAGAGAAAAATGGGAATTTTGAGTGAACCAGTTTGGGATTCTAGTTTAAATAGAATTAAGATTAAGTGGAAGGTAGATAAAAATGGTGAGGGCAATGGTGGCTATGATGAATCTTTGCTAAAGAAATTCTTAAAGAAATATGGTAATATTATTGCCTTGATCATGTCCCCCAAAAAGAAAGGTAGTGCATTAGTAGAATTCTCATCAAAGGAAGCATCAGAAATGGCAGTTGAATTAGAAAAAGGTAATTAATATGCATATGCAATATCTCACCTATGCAATGTAATATCTAACTAACTAATAATGAACTAATATCATATTTCACTCTATTTTACATTAACAAAATTGTCCAGTTACATAAGTCAGCCTAAAGCAGTATTTCTTAACTTGTGGTCCCTGGACCCCTAGAGGTCCGCAGACCTATCTCAGGGTCCACAAACTAAAAGTAATAGCAGATAGAAGAGTGTATTAACTCATCAAGCATATGTGAACAAGCCACAATAGAAATGTCATTGTTATGCAGTCTCATGAGACTGCTTGGTTGTTAATGAGTTAAAGCAGCAGTGTTTTTTTTCATGGATTAGTTATTTGGCATAAGGGGTCTGCCCTTAAAAAAGGTTGGGAAAAGCTGTCTGTACATTGTGTAAGTTTCTAATTAAGGATTTGTAGGGGCAAAAACTAATTTAAGTTAGATTATAGTTAAATAGAAATTTTTATTTTCAGGTTTACCAGATAATCCATTAACCTTGAAATGGGTAAATGAAAGACCTGTATTAACTACAAAAAGAGACTATGGAGGCCCATCACTTGTTTCAGACAGAGATTATGAGTCCCTGGTTTTGACTAAAATGCGCCAAGCTGCAGAAAGACAAAGGTTAATAGAAGAAATAATGAAAGAAGAACTATAAGCATGAGATAACTTAATAAATAAATCCCTAATTATTATAAATTGTGATAATTATTTCTGTTTAAGAGGCTTAGTGACTCAATATTGTGCAATAATACAACATATTATTGTGTACTTATTATTGATCCTTTATTCTAAAATATGCCAATGCCAACCGCATGATGATTCTTTTTAGTTTAAAGCAGGCTCAAATGGCTTCCATTCTTTTATGAATTCTAAAACTTTCTTCCTTTGAATGTCTCCATATTCTTTTTTTGGATTTTTCCATAAATGGTGTTCTAAATCCAATATACCTCCAATTATTTCCTGAAATAAGAAAAATAACCATGTGTTCATAAATATATTTATAAATAGATATAATAGTAACTTAGTTTATTTTTATGTTACACACTTCACCAAATGCCTTTGGAAACAATTGCTGATCTTCTATCACATGTGCAAATCCTGGATCCATCCCAAAGTCAATCCAAAAGTATGGTAGACCTTTTGGTACTCCTTTTCTTATGTCTTTTCCCTTCAAATCAACAACTTTTTTGTTCATAGACCATTCTGTCTCACATTCGAGAAGTGCTTTCTTGAAATATATTGCAGCTACATCTCCAACATCCCTTGGCAATGGCACGCAATTTATCACCATATGGGGGAATCTGTGTAATTTTGTAGCTATTTCAAAGAATACCACATCTTTACCTTGTGAATTGAAGAAACAAGTCAATGCTTTTCTGAAAGTCTGAAAAAATTGAAATTCTGCTTATAAATCACTACAACAGGGTCAAGGTTAGCCCTGCAATAATAATTGTACATAGTGAACTTACCAAAATTTCTTCCCATACATCTTCGTCTAAAGATGTAGTACATGTTGCATGCTGTATTGTAGTTATTAGACACTGTCCAGTTACAATGGACTGCTTAGCTGGCAGTGCTAGATACACTTTACTGCCACAACTTACCATTAGATGTTTTACCATGTTCTTAGAATCAATACAATATTCACATCCTTCCAGGGTACGCTCGATCTTAACATGTTGGTTGATTGCTTTCTGTTTTTCAGCTTCCTTATCTTTTGCTTCATTTCTATTCTTTGATATATCATCCATAAAGATGTCTTCAAGATCATCATTAGGATTCTTATGTTTAGCTGCAATCTTGGCCAGTTGAGCTTCATCTTCATAATTATTACCAAATTTTTCTTGTTCAAACTGTAAAAGTAAAGATATAAGTAAAAAACGCAATAGCAAAAATGATAATCTTATCAAAATAAGAAAGACTTACCATTTGTGCTAAGTTGTACTTGTCATCATTACCAAAGTATTTTGTTCTCTCACCAGAGGTGTGTGTTTCTGCCTTGCGTTTACCACCCTTACTCCGAGCGTCACCTTTAGCAGTACTCATTAGCGGTCGACTGTTACCTGAACTATTGGTGGAGATCAACATTACTCTTTCATCTTCACTCTCCTCTTTAGCTTTAGGATTTTGTTTTCTATATTCTCTAGCTGCATCCAGCTTAGCTTTTAGTTCTTTGAGCAGATTTAAATCACCCATAATTTCTGCTTTTACTACTTTAGCAGCCAGTTTATTCAGTTTCTCATCACTCATATACAAACTATCATTCTTTTCCTCCTTTACCATGGTTTCTTTGATTGGTGGTGCTATAGTTAATTTTGAGTTGTTATGTTTGTTAATAAAAGTATCACTCACATTGTTTCTGTTCTCACTTTCACTATTTTTTTTCCAATTATAACATCGAGTATCACGATATGAAGCATGGTCACTTGAATCAATATCTTTCTGTGACCTTTGTTCTCTGTTATATTTATGTCTGCTCGACTCAATTTTAGAATCAAGATGTGAGGACTGAGTTGGTTCATAACCCATTTTGGATTCTCTATAATCTTTTGTTGAAGATTTTTTATAATAATCATCATCATCATCAGTAGGTTTCATGAACGGCATAGATTTTCGGAAACTCTTCGATGTTTGTGGTAAACCAGATCCTCCTTGCTTCCAATAAGGATTCAGTTCTCTACTACTGGTTGCTGGATTGTATGAATCAATATGATTTTTACCTTTATCGTCTCTTTTAGGTTTTACGTCGTCTTTTGTATAGGTGCGTAACATTCCTGTCATGGACATCCAATCTTCTCGTTCAGGTGCATCTATTTGTTTTGTTGGTTGTTTTTCTACCCATTCGTCAGTACTGGAACTTGACGGCTGCAACAACAATAAAAAGGATTACAACAGGAATGACTATACATGGGAATATTAAACGAGATTCAAAGAAGAAGCAAATACACTTCGATGTCGTTTTTTCTTCTCTTCTTTCTTCTTAAGTTTTTTACTGAGTTTTTCATCTCTATCACGTTTTCTTTCATTCATGGTATGGTACGTATGGTATAGTGGTCACAGATTAAAATATGGTGGTGTTTTACACTGATCAAGTAAAACTACGTGTGTTATAATTTTTAAATGTACGTTTTTTCATTCATTGAGTTTACAGCGTAGTTTAGTTTACGACCAGAATGAAAACAGATTATACAGAGTATGTCCAAGGAATGAGAACTACTGTGGAAGAACCACAGATTAAAAGCCACAGATGACAGAGTACATTGTAACACCACAGGATAGACTAAAACCGGTGACACACGGCTCCCGGACGCCAGTTTCGGAACAGGAAGGGGCAGAGTCTTGCCGACGGGCTGGCGAAGTTGACAAAAGTATCGACCAATGCTTTGAGAATATATCCTATGATTTATGGACCAATAATATCGTTTGACCTCACAATGTCAAGACGCTTCCAGGGACGCCTCCGTCGCCGCTTGTTTATACAGAGTTATTAGTTTTAGAGAGTGCGCGCACGGGAGACTTTTGTCGCTGCGACGTTTTTGTCTCTCATATCAAGTTCTCTGTTATGTATGGAGGTGCGCGCACGTTGCGACGCGACAACTGGGAGACTTTTTTGTTCACTGACCAGGACGGGTGACAAAATTGTGTCTTTGTTTTTTTTATATACTGGGTTTTACGGCTCTAGGTTTTAGACCTCACAAATAAAAATAATTAAACAACATGTAAATCCAAATACTCAGTGTCTTGTTTTGGTGCTCAAACACAATTTTTTCTAAGACCATCGAAATTTCGAAATAAAAACCAATGTTTTTTAGTTAAATGAAAAACATTGGACAAAATTGTGTCTCTCCGCCAGTGTTGCCAGATTCATAGGTTAAGAAATGTCCTAGTTTTACTGCAAAATTATCGTGTTATCGCATCCCCAGTTAACAAAATTACTGTATTTGTAACTACCGAATCTAGATTTTACTAGTAAAAGAACAGAATATACGGCTCAAAAGTTTAAATCATGTTACTTGATTACTTTTTAAAATTACAAGTTTTTGTTAATTAGATTACTGCAGTACTTACTGCACAAGCATCGAGCACATACCCTAAAGAGGAGCAAATACGAATCATCTTTCTCCGAAACTAGTAAGTGATTTTTCACTTACATTTGGTATGAAATGACAACTCCTATTTACTATCGCCTAAATAAAAAAGTACAGATACAGATTAAAAAATGGCAGATATTTTTACGCTAAAAGTCTATCTCTTTCGTAGTGCAAAGAAATTATATTTACTATCCTGCTGTCAGAGTCAAAGTTGTCCAAATAAAGGTAAAATGTATTCAAATACACAGATTGAAATTTCATTAAATTTTCTTTTACTTAACTGAGCAAAATGTCATGGATTTTCGTAGATTTATCGTGCGATACATTATTATTTTTTCTATTGCATTACATTCCAAAATATCGTGAATTTAGCTTATTTATCCCACGTCTGGCAGCACTGCTCTCCATGTATTCTACATATGGCTTAAAAGGGGTGGAACCCAGAGCCGTAAAACACAATTATAAAATTTAAAAAAAATGTAAAGCGAATAAGAGAGTGCGCGCACGGGAGACTTTTGTCGCTGCGACGTTTTTGTCTCTCATATCAAGTCCTCTGTTAAGTATGGAGGTGCGCGCACGTTGCGACGCGACAACTGGGAGACTTTTTTGTTTACTGACCCAGGACGGGTGACAAAATTGTGTCTTTGTTTTTTTTTAAATACTGGGTTTTACGGCTCTGGGTTTTAGACCTCACCACTAAAAATAATTAAACAACATGTAAATCCAAATACTCAGTGTCTTGTTTTGGTGCTCAAACACAACTTTTTCTAAGACCAACGAAATTTCGAAATAAAAACCAATGTTTTTTAGTTACATGAAAAACATTGGACAAAATTGTGTCTCTCCGCCAGTGTTGCCAGATTCATAGGTTAAGAATTATCCTAGTTTTACTGCAAAATTATCGTGTTATCGCATCCCCAGTTAACAAAATGACTGTATTTGTAACTACCCAATCTAGATTTTACTAGTAAAAGAACAGAATATACGGCTCAAAAGTTTAAATCATGTTACTTGATTACTTTTTTAAATTACAAGTTTTTGTTAACTAAATTACTGCAGTACTTACTGCACAAGCATCGAGCACATACCCTAAAGAGCAGCAAATACGAATCATCTTTCTCCGAAACAAGTAAGTGATTTTTCACTTACATTTGGTATGAAATGACAACTCCTATTAACTATCGCCTAAATAAAAAAGTACAGATACAGATTTAAAAATGGCAGATATTTTTACGCTAAAAGTCTATCTCTTTCGTAGTGCAAAGAAATTATATTTACTATCCTGCTGTCAGAGTCAAAGTTGTCCAAATAAAGGTAAAATGTATTCAAATACACAGATTGAAATTTCATAAAATTTTCTTTAACTTAACTGAGCAAAATGTCACGGATTTTCGTAGATTTATCGTGCGATACATTATTATTTTTTCTAGCTTATTTATCCCACGTCTGGCAGCACTGCTCTCCATGTATTCTATATATGGCTTAAAAGGGCTGGAACCCAGAGCTGTAAAACACAATTATAAAATTTAAAAAAAATGTATTCTACATACAAGAGAATGACGCTTCGAATTTTTTTTTAAAAGTTTCGTCTCTGTCTCCTTCGTGCGCGCACCCCTCTTTGGAGACGCGACGCGACAGAGACAAAAACTTTTTTGTCCCAGCGACAAAAGTCTCCCGTGCGCGCACTCTCTGACGCTTCGAATTTTTTTTAAAAAGTTTCGTCTCTGTCTCCTTCGTGCGCGCATCCCTCTTTGGAGACGCAACGCGACAGAGACAAAAACTTTTTTGTCGCTGCGACGTTTTTGTCTCTCATATCAAGTCCTCTGTTAAGTATGGAGGTGCGCGCACGTTGCGACGCGACAACTGGGAGACTTTTTTGTTTACTGACCCAGGACGGGTGACAAAATTGTGTCTTTGTTTTTTTTTAAATACTGGGTTTTACGGCTCTGGGTTTTAGACCTCACCACTAAAAATAATTAAACAACATGTAAATCCAAATACTCAGTGTCTTGTTTTGGTGCTCAAACACAACTTTTTCTAAGACCATCGAAATTTCGAAATAAAAACCAATGTTTTTTAGTTACATGAAAAACATTGGACAAAATTGTGTCACTCTCTAAGAGAGTGCGCGCACGGGAGACTTTTGTCGCTGGGACAAAAAAGTTTTTGTCTTTGTCGCGTTGCGTCTCCAAAGAGGGGTGCGCGCACGAAGGAGACAGAGACGAAACTTTTTAAAAAAAATTCGAAGCGTCAGAGAGTGCGCGCACGGGAGACTTATGTCGCTGGGACAAAAAAGTTTTTGTCTCTGTCGCGTCGCGTCTCCAAAGAGGGGTGCGCGCACGAAGGAGACAGAGACGAAACTTTTTAAAAAAAATTCGAAGCGTCATTCTCTTGTATGTAGAATACATTTTTTTTAAATTTTATAATTGTGTTTTACAGCTCTGGGTTCCAGCCCTTTTAAGCCATATATAGAATACATGGAGAGCAGTGCTGCCAGACGTGGGATAAATAAGCTAGAAAAAATAATAATGTATCGCACGATAAATCTACGAAAATCCGTGACATTTTGCTCAGTTAAGTTAAAGAAAATTTTATGAAATTTCAATCTGTGTATTTGAATACATTTTACCTTTATTTGGACAACTTTGACTCTGACAGCAGGATAGTAAATATAATTTCTTTGCACTACGAAAGAGATAGACTTTTAGCGTAAAAATATCTGCCATTTTTAAATCTGTATCTGTACTTTTTTATTTAGGCGATAGTTAATAGGAGTTGTCATTTCATACCAAATGTAAGTGAAAAATCACTTACTTGTTTCGGAGAAAGATGATTCGTATTTGCTGCTCTTTAGGGTATGTGCTCGATGCTTGTGCAGTAAGTACTGCAGTAATTTAGTTAACAAAAACTTGTAATTTAAAAAAGTAATCAAGTAACATGATTTAAACTTTTGAGCCGTATATTCTGTTCTTTTACTAGTAAAATCTAGATTGGGTAGTTACAAATACAGTCATTTTGTTAACTGGGGATGCGATAACACGATAATTTTGCAGTAAAACTAGGATAATTCTTAACCTATGAATCTGGCAACACTGGCGGAGAGACACAATTTTGTCCAATGTTTTTCATGTAACTAAAAAACATTGGTTTTTATTTCGAAATTTCGTTGGTCTTAGAAAAAGTTGTGTTTGAGCACCAAAACAAGACACTGAGTATTTGGATTTACATGTTGTTTAATTATTTTTAGTGGTGAGGTCTAAAACCCAGAGCCGTAAAACCCAGTATTTAAAAAAAAACAAAGACACAATTTTGTCACCCGTCCTGGGTCAGTAAACAAAAAAGTCTCCCAGTTGTCGCGTCGCAACGTGCGCGCACCTCCATACTTAACAGAGGACTTGATATGAGAGACAAAAACGTCGCAGCGACAAAAGTCTCCCGTGCGCGCACTCTCTTACCTGCTATAATGACTGCCCCACTGATCAAGTAAAACACATCGAGTACATACCCTATAGAGCAGCAATACAAAACTTTCTCCGAAACTTTAAAGTGATTTTTCACTTACATTTAGTATGAAATGACAGCTCCTGTCGACGCTCGCCCATTCAAAAACAGCAAAGATAGAGATTAAAAAATGGCGGAAAATTTTGTCGAACAAATCATATTTAACGCAGCAAACAAAGATAGATATAAAAACCGGCTGGTGCAACCTCATTGAAAAAACACTTATGTGCATTTTAAGTGCATGCCCGTAGCGGGTACGTGACACGGGAAGGGAACCTAATTCCATGTTTAAAAATGAATAGAACACTGATAGACATCTATAAGAGAGTGCGCGCACGGGAGACTTTTGTCGCTGCGACGTTTTTGTCTCTCATATCAAGTCCTCTGTTAAGTATGGAGGTGCGCGCACGTTGCGACGCGACAACTGGGAGACTCAGGACGGGTGACAAAATTGTGTCTTTGTTTTTTTTTTTAAATACTGGGTTTTACGGCTCTGGGTTTTAGACCTCACAAATAAAAATAATTAAACAACATGTAAATCCAAATACTCAGTGTCTTGTTTTGGTGCTCAAACACAACTTTTTCTAAGACCATCGAAATTTCGAAATAAAAACCAATGTTTTTTAGTTAAAAAAACAAAAACTTTTTTGTCGCAGCGACAAAAGTCTCCCGTGCGCGCTCTCTCTCTTAATCTGTGAGACTGAGACATGCACAAATTGCACAATACCAAGACAATACCTGTTGTCACAGATTAATATATGCCTGTAACGTAGTTTTACTTGATCAGTGGTTGTGATGTTGTAATACTAAATAGCACATACAAACGGCGACGAACGCGGCTCCGGACTCGACTTGACATTGTAAGGTCAAACACTACCATTGGTCGATCCTTGGGCTGTGTCACCGGCGTAAACATGAAATACATCTTGACTTGACCATCTTTATGACTGCTGTCAGTCAAAGGATGGTCCAATTCTAGAAATAACTAAGTCTATTTTTCCACTTTTAAGAAATGGCGTATTGAATTGTTAATTTTAATCCTGAAAGTAAATTTATAGGAATTGAAATGAAATAAAAATTCTTGTTATAATTTTAAAAATGTTCTTTCATTTCAAGAAACAAAATCTACAATAAATTATGCAGTTTCGATAAAACTTAAACTTTTAATCTTTGCACTTATTTCAAATGAACGCACCTAGAGATATTTCATCAATAGTTTATGGACATAAAGCAGTTATTTTAATTTTGTATTCATAAGTTATACCTATTTGTAATCATATCATACATAACTTACTTAACTTCACATTTTTACTTACTTTTGAATATAATACATACTAGCAAAAAGCACCGCTTGGCGGGGGCTCGTGAACATTGTTTACCTAGTAATAATTTGGAGGACCGTGTTTTTAATAGGATTATCTATTAATGTATGGAATATTAATATTATTTATTAAATAATTAACATGATTAATCTTTATTTTATTTTAACATATTGCAAAATTCCTCATACGGATTTCTTCTCGTTTCCTACAATGTAACGTGCATGAGTTTTTAATACTGCTTAATCAATCTTAGGGAAAGGTTTTGTTTAAAGCTTATGTTTTTACTCCTAAAAACGCGCATATCTAATGTTAAATGAATAGATGTTAAACCAATACTTAGGGCGTCGTCGTAGGCCGCGGCTGCTGGCGGTGCCGAACAGGAGAACCCACCTGCAGAACAAGTCAGTGCTGTGGCGCTGACGCTCACTGCACACGCTTAATAAGATTTCGAAAAAGATTGACATATTTAACTGTCATCTGAGTGAATTTACGAGGGTAACACTGTCAATTCTGTGCTATTGATGAATATTGTTATTAATTGTAGTTCTATGTTTTTATGTTGCTTCTCTATTGTATTGGGTTTCCTGTAAAACTAGATGTAAGCTTGGAAATAAACAAATAAATAAAAATGTCTTTTTGTCCAATGTCTACGATCGCTTGTGGCATTTGATCAGAAGGACTATACGTTTTTTTATAAATTTTATCTTCGACATAACCTAAGACTCCATTGAAAAAATAGTTTTCAACCCATGTTAAGGGTTACACTGAAAGTTTTTAGAATATAAAAGACTAAATGATGTAGAAACCTGCTAGTATTTTTTGCTTTTCTAAGTAGTCTCTGTTCCTTACTAAGCACCGTCACATGCGATGGAATAATAGTTCCAAGAAGAGTGGGCCCACTGCCTCAGAAAATATTCTGAGGCAGTGGGCCCACTCTTCTTTAGTATGTCTTCCAGGCCTGTTTCAAACGCTGCCACGGCAATTTCAGAATTTTAAAACGAATCCCTCTACGTTTATCTTTTGTTTTTGTAACTAAATAAAAGTCACAAGGTGCCAGTTTGGGTCTGTAAGGAGGATGACTCATAACTTGGCACCTTCGATAGACAAATATTCGATAATAGGTCTGGCGAAGTGAGCCGGAGCGTTGTCGTGGTGGAGGAGGATCTTGCTTCTTGGACGCTGCTGCCTAACATTTTACAAAAGAACTGGTAAACAATAACTGATACACTAATCTGATGTAACAGTATTTCATCGTCTAAGACAATAGTTCCAAAATGCCTCGTCCGTCAATAGAATGAGGTGAGAACGCTATACTTTATAATTTTTGAGTGGCACCAATCCATGGCGTTTTGCATCTTTTGTCAAATTATGAGGTATAAAACTACGAGTAGTACAAAGCTTATTGACGCTAAACGATCATGTAAGGCTTTTTGTACTTGACTCATACCAATACCTAATGTTGCCCGAATCTGATGATATGTCACCCTTCTATCAGCGTCTATCATTAGCCACACTGCACACACGTTTGACACGTTATCATCTTCAGTAGTCGGCGTTGAAGGACGTCCTTTTCGGGAATAATCAGTGAGTTTGCTTCGACCACGTTTAAACTCATTAAACCAGAAGCCCAATTCCCGTAACTTAACAGTAGTCACATTTTAGTGCCGATTCGCTCCCAGTAACATTACCTACCATCTAAACGATATTCTAAATCATCAACACTATCCCAATAGGACTAAAAATAGTACAAAAAGAAACTTATTTTGGTTTCCTCCATTTTTAGTCGCATTACTGACTGTTACTATAATTGCAATTATTTGGTTTATCATTTTTCCGCCAATTCTCAAAAACAAACATATGAATTCAGACCAACAGATTTTAACGTGCCCTATCTTGCTCGATAATCGAAATTTTAATACCATTTTTTTTACTTGGCTGCTTTTCTTACTGGCCTATTTTAAAAATTTTCAGTGTGATCCACCTAATAAACCTAAAGATGGCGTTATTAGTAATTACTTTCTAATACCGGTGACAGATGGCGGCGGACGCGGCTCCGGAATCGTCTTGACGTTGTAAGGTCAAACGCTGCCATTGGTCGATCCTTGGGCTGCGGAAGTTGTCTGAAGGATAGACCAATGGCAGCGCTTGACCTCACAATATCAAGACGAGTCCGAAGCTGCGTCCGCCGCAGTTTATCACCAGCTTAAGTTACAACACCTACAACAGATGGCGTTAGTAGTTCAGAAACATTTTAGTTAATACGAATATTATTATATTTTATATATTTGTTCATAAAATTCTAATTTAATGATGTTTAACACATCTAGACATAAAATTAAATTGAATATGCAATTTCGAAAAGGGCACGTCTGAAAATTTAAAATGTCCAGGAATTGAAAAAAACTAATGTATTTCCAAACCAGTGTATGATTTCTAAAAGTAACTATTGTGTTACATTATGGTGATAATAAACCTTCGAAAATTACTCAAATTATTTATTTTAAAATTAAACTAAATATGTTATTGGATATTTTATATTTGTGAGATGTGCCCTTTTCGAAATTTACTCAATTGAATACAATAAATTTAACAAAAAAACATGAAATTTATGTAACTTTTATTTCAGGCATACAAAATTAAACATATAACTAATATTAAATATGAGTCACAGACTTTTATTAAAATTCTTCTTTTGCAGACTCTCTTTCGGTAGTGGTTGACCATGGTAGAATTTCTTCATAAAAGTCTATAAGTTCTGCCGGTATGTATTGTTTCGGTTAACTATCTAATGTTCGAAAAGTTGCTTACCGAATTTTATTTCACCGAAAACTTTTCGACTAATTTCGTTTCGCCTTTTCATTTCATCGAAATGACTTTGGCCACTGTATCAGTTGACCTATTATCAATTCGTTTTTTATTGTCACCCCGACGTTTCATTTGTTCGAAAAACTTATTACTGAACTTGGCTTGGCCGAAATAACATTTGTTCGAACTTTCAAAGTATTATGTTTCAAGTATCTATTAAGTATTTTATTATGTTCCGTACAACGTTTGCCAAAGCTATTAATGTTAGATGATTTAGTTTTCAGAAAAATGCTTCCAATTTTGTAATAATTAATCCTTCATCTTTATCCTTAGTTTTTACTACGCTCTCTCACTACACTACGCTTCGCGCTGTGTGTGGTCACTGTTCTAACCTAACCTAACCAATTTAGTATTATTATATACGCAGTATTCTGGTAAATGAAAAAGGTTTAAAAGAGACTTCGGCCAACAGTAAAACGTTTTTCAGAAAATCGATGAAACGTAATTCGATAAAATTATACTTATATCAAGAGATATTTCGATGGACTAAAATATGTTAAATGATACATATAGCAAAAAAAATCGGTCTATAATTTTCGGCCAACTGAAATTCTGTCAAGTAAATTACGGACAAGTAATCGGTTACCTTCTGCTATGCCTCTCATATCTTGTGGTATTTTATTCTGTTGTTTTAGTTCTGTCAAACGTCGACATATCTTAACGGTTGTTCCATATAAACTCACTAAACATTATTTGATTGTATTACATCATAGGTACTAACAAAAGAGACAGAAATATTTTTTACGGTCGTATTTTTATTTCAATAAGTTCGAAAAGGGCACATCTCTGGGAGTTGTGACCTTTTCGAAATTATTTCTGTACAGGCCATGACGTTGATAGTAGAATTAACACAGAGATGTGCTCTTTTCGATCATAAAGGGGGTAGACAAGCACTTACGTCACATTTTTATAAAAAAAACGTATCAGGCAAAATATCCGACATGTGCCCTTTTCGAAATTGCATATTCAATTACTATGTTAAAGCTCAACCCTAAAGATGTGATCGTTTTTTTGTAAAGTGTACCACAAGAATGTATGAGTTGTGGGATATAGATAGGGCTCGCTTCCCTCGCCCAAAAATGTTCTATTAACTTATTCTACATCATCAAACAACTCTTTACTGACTTCAAATGACGAGTTTTCAGTTTCTATATCATTATAAAAATGTCTCAAATGTTTTGGTATAAACTGTATTGTTTTTTTAAATATCTGCTATTTTTAACTCTAATGGACCCGAGGGTCCGTTGCTACGAATAGCAATCATTAGGTTGACCTCTAAATAATCTAGAAACACTAGTACGATAATAAAGAAATTGGCTTTTATCATTGCGTAGTCTTAAAGGCAGTAAATTCCGATCGACCATTTTTTTAACAAGACTTGTCGACAAGACTATAATATGCCAGCCATGCTAGGGAGGCAAGTATTTTGATTCTATTATCGTACATTCTTTTACAATCTTTTACCTTCACAGTCCTCTGTTTACCCTGTTTATTGATAAATTTAATAAGAGACATTTAATGCATTTTCAGGATAACTTAAGTCCCATATCTTATTATTTTCAACCGACTTCAAAAAAGGAGGAGGTTCTCAAGTCGACTGTTTTTTTTTTGTATGTATGTTACGTGATTACTCCGCCAATTATGAATTGATTTTGATGATTCTTTTTTGTTTGGTAGATCATACTGTAGAGGTGGTCCCATATAAATTTTTTCGTAATTGATTCAGCAGTTTTTGGGAAAATAACAAAATATATACCCAGATAATGTTTTGGTTCGTGATTCATGGATCTATGTTAACCAATATCTTCGACAAATGTAAACCGACTTAGATGATTTTTTTTATTGAATAGCTAATACCTAAAAGATACTATAGTAAAAAATTTCGAAAGAAAAAAAAAGAGGATGAAATCGGTGTTCAGCAGTTAGATTAGGATTTACGAGTATCACTAAAAATAGATGAAATAAGTAAATTTTATTTAAAAAAACCGACTTCAAAACAAAAAGCTAAAAATAATCCTAACACTTAAGTATCTAATCAGTTACTTTTGGAGTCGGTGCCAGCCTATGAGAGATTCAATGTTTTTGTTTGCACCGACTCCATAAGTAACTGATTAGGTACTTAAGTGTTAGGATTATTTTTAGCTTTTTAGTGTTTTGAAGTCGGTTTTTATATGATAGCTGTCCCAGTTGAATTGAATGGCATTAACTGATGTACATAAAATTACAAGAGCGAATTGAAATTTTATTGCGTATCTAAACAGTCACGGTGTATACAGGATGCTAAAGATAGTATAAGCCCAGTTTTCGCAAGTCGAGCTCAGTCGAGTCTAGAATACAGGAAAATCGTATTTAAAAATCTATTGAATTATTTTTTTTAATCAAAAACGATGCGATCGTGCACGCGCCATAACGAACGTTAGAATAATGACTTTGATAGATGTTTTTAATATATTAATTAGGGTAGGTAGCTACCTACCGTCTAGTAGACGAAAAAAAAATTGCCTAGCTAGACAATGTTTTATTTCGTGTACTAGACTCGGTTCGCATTGTTTTTTCACATTTTCAACCGACTTCAAAAAGGAGGAGGTTCTCAATTCGTCGGTATCTTTTTTTTTTATGTATGTTCAGCGATCATTCGTTACTGCGTGGACTGATTTCGATAATTATTTTTTTGTTTGAAAGGTAATACTTTCAGAATGGTCCCATATAAATTTGGTTAAATTCTGATGATGGGATCTATAAGAAAATCATCAAACATTGCATAAACTCCGTACCACGCCAACTGATTTTAGTATCTATCTTACCTATATCTCTGCCAAATGTAGACCGATTTTGATGATTCTTTTTTTAATGAATAGAATAGAATACATTTTTGGAAAAAAATTCACCCCTAAGGGTGGAAAAATAGGAAATGAAATCGGTATTCAGCAGTTAAATTATGTTTGCACTCGTAAGATTTGTTTTGATTAGGATTTATCACCAAAATGGATGAAATAAGTTAATTTTATAAAAAAAATAAAAACCGACTTCAAAAAACTAAAACGCTAAAAATAATCTTAACACTTAAGTACCTAATCAGTTACTTTTGGAGTCGGTGCCAGTCAATGAGAGACCAATGTTTTCGTTTGCACCGACTCCAAAAGTAACTGATTAGGTACTTAAGTGTTAAGATTATTTTTAGCGTTTTAGTTTTTTGAAGTCGGTTTTATAAAAAATATCTATACTCGATTCTGAACCACAACCAATAGTTTTACAGTAAATTAATGAACGAATATTTGTTTAAAAATCATTGATAAAACTTTAATTGTATCCAGATAAGATTTCACGTTACCAAATATGTTTACTATTACTAAAAAAAAAAACAGTTAATAAATCAAACACAACTTATCATTTTTATACCGGTGACAGATGGCGGCGGACGCGGGTCCGGACTCGCTGCCATTGCTCTATCCTTCAGTCAACTTCCGCCAGCCCAAGGATCGACCAATGGCTGCGTTTGACCTTACAATGTCAAGACACTTCAAGAGACGCATCCGTCGCAGTTTTATACCGGTGACAGATGGCGGCGGACGCGGCTCCGGACTCGTCTTGACATTGTAAGGTCAAACGCTGCCATTGGTCGATCCTTGGGCTGGCGGAAGTTGACTGAAGGATAGAGCAATGGCAGCGCTTGACCTCACAATGTCAAGATGAGTCAGGAGCCGCGTCCGCCTCGCATCTGTCACTGGCTTAATAATTCATTGTTATGATTTTATTTTCTAGTAACATTTATCATAGTGAGGACTAGTTTAAGTGTTTAATTAACTTTTATACACTTAAACTAGGCTTACGACTGGTTGTATAAATTAACTAACAAATTTTTGGTCATGGTTTTTGTCTACGTTAGTGGCACTAGGTAGAAAACAAAAAAATCCATTGTTTATCTACCCACTGTAATAGGCTCTGTAACCATTTTTTTTAAATTGTTGATAATGTGGTAACGAGTTCCCAGAATTTTTATTAAAATTTTTAAACTTCACATTTTAAAAAGCCTGCGCAACCACAGTCGGCCTTTTAGTGACCTCACTATAGAGCAAAATACCCATTGAGTTGTGTAAAGTAATACGAGAAGAGGCATGTTAAAATACGTCCACCGACCAACACACTTCTCATACCGTGCGTTGTGCGACCATAGTGCGAAATCTTGCTTCGGGTTATCAGTTTCAGTAAACTTGACTCATTGGTGACAGACGTGCTGCCATGGCGGCTATTGTTTCCGTTGTAGAATAATATTACTCATTTGAGAATGAAACTTTTACAGTACCTAATCATTTGTTATTTTAAATGAATACCAGTTTGTTTCGATTTCATATGCTACAAACTACGTTAGTCAATTATAGTTATAGTCAAATTTTCTATAAGTAAAATAGCCTATTATTTTATGAACAACATTTAGCAAAATCATTAATCCAACGTTCGTTAAGGCGCGTGCAGAATTGCATCGTTTTTGATTATAAGTAATAATTCAATGGATTTTTAAATACGATTTTCTTGTATTCTAGACTCGACTCTGAACCACTCCATAAAACTTGGATTATACTTTCTTTAGCACCCTGTATATTTAATCTTAAACTGGATACAAGCGGGTATGGACGTGTCTTGATATTGTGAGGTCAAGCGCTGCCATTGGTCGATTCTTGGGCTGGCGGAAGTTGACTGAAGCCGTTTCAGGCAGCGGAAGTCAGGCAGCGCTTGACCTAACAGTGTCACTGTCACGCGACGCGTCTAGAGACGCGTCCGTCCCCGTTTGTATCCAGTTATATAAAGCCACAAGAGGGGATGGACGCCTCTCTTTGGCCCGATCACGCCTGCTAGTATGGGGCTCGACACGTACGAGTCTCACTCGGCCGGGTCGCGGCGACCTCTAGCGGGGCGGACCTAGGCTGTGCGCCTTCAGCGCACGCCACAACTGCCCGGGTTAAGCTGAAGAATGTCTTCCTCAAAGGCACTCTTCAGCTTTAGGTCCGTCCATTTATAAACAAAAAAATGGACGCCTCTCTGGACGCGTCTTGACATTGTGAGGTCAAACGCTGCCATTATTATTATTATTTATTTATTTAAAACTTTATTGCACTAATAGCGTACAAAAGGTGGACTTAATGCTAATAGCATTCTCTGCCAGTCAACCGTTACCATTGGTCGATCCTTCCGTCAACTTCCGCAAGCCCGCCAGCAAGACTCCGCCCCTTCCTGTTCCGAAACTGGCTATAATTGATATTAGTGTTTTCAAACTTGGTCAGATTTTTAACCGACTTCATAAAAGGAGGAGGTTCTCAATTCGTCGGAATCTTTTTTTTTATGTATGCTCAGCGATCATTCGTTACTACGTTGACGGATTTTGATAATTATTTTTTATTCGAAAGGTCAGAATGGTTCCATATAAATTTATTCAAATTCTGATGATGGGATCTTTAAGAAAATCATCAAACATTCCATGAACTCCATACCACGCCAACTGATTTTTGTATCTATGTTACCCTATATCTTTGACAAATGTGAACCGATTTTGATGATTCTTTTTTGTTGAATAGCTTAGACTTCAAAGATACTATTTACGGGAAAAATGTCACCCCTAAAAGTGGAATAATAGGAAATATTTCATTTTAGCAGTTAAATTTTGTTTGCGCTCTTAAGATCTGTTTTGATTAGGGTTTATCACTAATAAGAGAGTGCGCGCACGGGAGACTTTCGTCGCTGGGACAAAAAAGTTTTTGTCTCTGTCGCGTCGCGTCTCCAAAGAGGGGTGCGCGCACGAAGGAGACAGAGACGAAACTTTTTTTTTAAATTCGAAGCGTCATTCGCTTGTATGTAGAATACATTTTTTTTTATTTTATAATTGTTTTTTACGGCTCTGGGTTCCAGTCCTTTTAAGCCATATGTAGAATACATGGAGAGCAGTGCTGCCAGACGTGGGATAAATAAGCTAGATTCACAATATTTTGGAATGTAATGCAATACAAAAAATAATAATGTATCGCACGATAAATCTACGAAAATCCGTGACATTTTGCTCAGTTAAGTAAAAGATAATTTTATGAAATTTCAATCTGTGTATTTGAATACATTTTACCTTCATTTGGACAACTTTGACTCTGACAGCAGGATAGTAAATATAATTTCTTTGCACTACGAAAGACTTTTAGCGTAAAAATATCTGCCATTTTTTATCTGTATCTGTACTTTTTTATTTAGGCGATAGTTAATAGTTGTCATTTCATAGCAAAGGTAAGTGAAAAATCACTTACTAGTTTCGGAGAAAGATGATTCGTATTTGCTGCTCTTTAGGGTATGTGCTCGATGCTTGTGCAGTAAGTACTGCAGTAATTTAGCTAACAAAAACTTGTAATTGTAAAAAGTAATCTAGTAACATGATTTAAACTTTTGAGCCGTATATTCTGTTCTTTTACTAGTAAAATCTAGATTCGGTAGTTACAAACACAGTAATTTTGTTAACTGGGGATGCGATAACACGATAAATTTGCAGTAAAACTAGCATAATTCTTAACCTATGAATCTGGCAACACTAGCGGAGAGACACAATTTTGTCCAATGTTTTTCATTTAACTAAAAAAAAATATTGGTTTTTATTTCGAAATTTCGATGGTCTTAGAAAAAAATGTGTTTGAGCACCAAAACAAGACACTGAGTATTTGGAATTACATGTTGTTTAATTATTTTTATTTGTGAGGTCTAGAACCCAGAGCTGTAAAACCCAGTATTTAAAAAAAAACAAAGACACAATTTTGTCACCCGTACTGGTCAGTGAACAAAAAAGTCTCCCAGTTGTCGCGTCGCAACGTGCGCGCACCTCCATACTTAACAGAGGACTTGTTAAGAGAGACAAAAACGTCGCAGCGACAAAAGTTTCCCGTGCGCGCACTCTCTAATTGATGAAATACGTCAATTTTATTAAAAAAATGGAACAGACTTCTAAAAAAAAAGCTAAAAATAATTTTTAAACCTAGGTAACTCTCTTAGGTACCTAATCAGATACTTTTGGAGTCGGTGCCAGCCGATGAGATTTTCAATGTTTTCGTTTTTATTTTTAGCTTTTTTAAGTCGGTTCTATTTTTTATATTTACTAACACCACTCGCGTTTCAGTAAGCTAAAATTGATGTTGCTCAATCTATGCTCAAGCTGGAACATGAAGTAAATGTCGACGGTCAAAGCAAGCCGCGTCCGTCCTCCATGTAGCAAAGGTTTAAGTTTTACCGTAACAGGAAATTTCGGCTTTTCTTTTCTAGGCAACCTCCCACACTCTGTAACTATAATGATTAAGGAATTTCTAAGTACTTCTTATAAATTCCTTGATTATTATCATAATAATGAATATTGAAAAACGTTACAAATATCGACTTGGGGATCACTAATTTTGTTCCAAAGTCCGATATTACTGCCTACAGCATCAAAATGGTGAAAATCAAATAGTCAGGAATTACATTTGATAGCAAGCAGTCTATATTTATTTTTATGTCTGGTACAGTCTTACTTGTTCAGTGGTACAGTCATTACCAAATTATTGCATATTCTTTGCTAAAATTAAGTCTGTGGTCCGACCAACTCTAACGTCGTCAATTTGTTTAATTACAAAAGAGAAAATTCGGTAAATTCATAAAATTTAGTCATAATAATATATTTCACTGCAATCTAAACATTTTTTAGTGCTTTATTATTATAAAAAGTTGTGACTCATTGAATCGACGCTAATTCAATTTGCTTGGTAACTAATGGCTGCTATGGAATGTCTGAGTAGGTTTTTGATTTAGTATTCAGTTTGTGTTCTTGAGCCCTACAATAGGCTAAAGATTCGTGTGGTCCCTGTTCTTCTTTTGTTGTTTTGCTGGGTTATGTACAAAAGAGGCATTACAATTAGGTACGTATCATAGAAGTACCTACTTGCCAACCAATAAAAGAAAGTGCAGTGCATTTCAGCTTTCTTTTTCTTGTTTAGTTTACTAGAACTGCCAAAATAGTAAAGATATTGTCAATAAATTGGTTAACATCTTTTTGTAATAATATTATCCACATATATTTAACTCTTGTATTGTCTCATTACAGTCTAAATAATTATTGAGTTTATAAAAAATGTTCTCGAAAAAGAAGAAGAAGCCGCTAATTTCCCCACCAAGTAATTTTGAACACAGAGTTCATACAGGATTTGATAAGAGAGAAGGGAAATTTGTAGGATTACCACTACAGTGGGCCTCTTTAGTTGGCAACAATCAGGTAAGGATGTAACCGAATACCAATACACTAAAATATAAATGAATAAATAAACAGGATATTATTGACTAAGTAATACTATTGAAACATTGCTGTTAGTAAAAATCTTTATTTTCAGATACTTAAGTCCACGAACAGACCTCTGCCTTTAGTAGATCCCTCTGAAATAACACCAACTGAAATACTAGACCTCAAAACTGTTGTGAGAGGAGACCATAGAATTACCTCAGTTTCTTCCATCAGTCGTCCAATGTCTACAACGATGCCAAGTCAACCTGTCCAGAATGGTGTTATACTACCGAAGACATCAAACGTTGCCAGATCCAACTCATTGAGGAGTTCGAGCCCACCGAAAATCCGTAGAGAGTTGCGAAGTCAGGCAAATGTGCCACCGGCTGTGCCCGAGGAGTCACCTCCAGTACCTCCGGCGCCACAACAGTACCCTAGTTTGCGAAGAGAACAGAGCAACTATACTTTGAACAAACCAATAACTGAATCGCCAGTGGACTGGTCACAACACTCACACGAAGCTACAGTAAGAGCAGTCCCAGAAATTAATGATAACCATCGCATGACTATGACATACCAGAATGTACAGAATGCTAATGTGCCTTATCAGCACAATCATCTACCTCAGCCTGTGGTTCACAACATACACCAGGGTCTAAATGGAAATAATGGAAACATGGGTAAGCATGTTTTAACATTGTTTGCTAGATCTACTGTCCCCTCTCAATCATTTTTGTTTGTTATGATGATCTCTAATCTACTATATTTACTGAGATATCAAAGTTTATTCTTATGTTTTCCTATTATAAAGTATGAATAGTAATATTGTTAGTTAAAGTACTTATTATTTGGGTGGGCCTAGAGTATGGTCTATCCAAAGGACTAAGATATTGGGGAATGTTACATTATAGCTTAAGTTGCACACTAAATAAAATAATAGATAATAATCTGATATAACTAAATTGAGTTATTTATAATATTAGTTAATGTTCTAAAGAGGTTTGTGAGTAAGTACTCCTACATACTTATGTTTGTAGGATATGGCTAGTGGGGCTTACTGACAGGGAAAGCTACACTATTTTATATATTTGTTTATTTAAAGGCAAAACTAAACAGTACAATTTGATAAATTTTCACAAAATTGTAAACAAGGTTTCACACACTTTAGTGATATATAAACTTTTCCTGTCCTGGGAATATACACATTTCCTGTAAATCCAAAATCACAGGCAGAGCCCCAACAAATACCAGCCATTCATTTGATTTTTTAATACTTTTTGAGTGTTACTTTGATAACTCAAAGTAACACTCAAAAAGTTTTCATTCAAAAAGAATTATTATAAGAAATAATATTTCACTTACATGATAACTTAAATACTAATAGTAGTTTAGGTGACAGTATTTGTTTTTATGCGCGAGCGTGCTAAATACAGTTTAGAACTTAGGTAAAAATACAATTAAATATAACCACGGCGTTAGGTAGTTGCATCATTACAACAAGGGTTTGACATTGTTAGTATGTAATTTGTAATAAGTATAGTAATCAAAAGCCGGCCGTAAAGAATACACTTCCCCACCGCCAACAGGAGGCGTGTCGTAAGAGGCGACTAATTCCTGTAGCACGAGACGGCAGCAGCGTCCTCGTGCGAAATCTTATTTAAAAAAAATGCACTCGCCAACCCGCCTGCCAAGCGCGGCGAGTATTGGCAATCCCCCATGATGATAAGTCATTAGGGGAGGCCTTTGTTCAGCAGTAGACGTCGTATGGCTGAAAGATGAAGATGATAAGTAATCAAGTGTTTACTGCTGACAAGGCTGAGTGGTTGTGTCGTTCGCAGGTGAACCATACCCGATGGCGCGGCACCAGCACGGGGGGCCCGCCGCGCCCCACCTGCCGCTCGCCGCCTCCAAGCATGAGCTGCGATTGACGCATGAACAGGTATGTGAGTATGTCGTTACTTTAATATACAGGGTGTTCTAAAAATCAAGGATAATCTTGTAAGGACATATTCTATACATTATTGTTAACAACTGTAGTTCTATGATTTTTGCAAATTTGCATAAAAATTTATCAAGTTCCCATTCAAAATTACCAAACAGCTGATTAAATTTGTAAAATAAGAAAAAATTACTATTTTTAAAAGTCATATAATAAAAGTTGTTCACTATTATGATGTATAGAACATGTTTTTCCTAGGTTATCTTTGAGTTCAGGGTACCCTGTTTACGTAAACAAAAGCCGGGATGGTGATGATGATGTCGCAGTAAGATAGATAAAGCCGTAATATAGTTATATCCCTAGGGATATAATTATATACCGTATAAACGAAAGCGATTCATTACTATCTCACTAGGAATATAGTTATAAAACGGTCCAAGTTTAGTGATATACTTATATTACTAGATTAAGTTCAGTGTTATAAATATATTACTTGATTAAGCTTAGTGTAATAGAAATCTACCATATATAATTAAATAAAACAATATTATATTGGTTTTATCTTTATTAAAAAATCAACTTTATGTATCCTGCAGTTAGTTACAATACTTTGTGACATTAACATGTATTAAGGTAATTTCAATTATAATTAAAACGATCATATTTTTTGGAATTTAAACATTAACAATACAATTAAAACTAATCAAACATTAAAAATCTTTTAAAGCTAATCAACAGTTTGAGATATCTTTATTTCTCATATATCAGTATCAGTGACAAGTTTTAATTTGGTATAGGATCATTCAAAGTAATGTTTGAAAGCTGTATTGCATTTCTAGGTAACCAATCTTTCAGGATACCAACTGATGTTCCAATTTTACTTTCATTTCGCTTTTCTAAAACTTTTCCTAATACATTTTTTTGATCCAATGGTCCACGATCTATCTTTGGTATCTCTATAAGAACTGAAGATCCCACGTCAATGTCGAAATTATAGGTCGCACTACTGTTGTCGGCCGACTGACTGCGGAGTGGGGAGCGCGTAAACACAACGAACCCCTCCCCCTGCGCCGCACACTCCGAAAGCTATTTCACTAAACTTAATCTAATAATATAAGTATATCACTAAACTTGGACCGTTTCATAACTATATTCCTAGTGAGATACTAATGAATCGCTTTCGTATAACTATGTTACGGTATATAATTATATCCCTAGGGATATAACTATATTACGGCTTTATCTATCTTACTGCGACAATGACACAAACAATTAATTGACGTACTTTTTATGAGCTGTCATAAGGCGATATTCCCATAGTTATGTATGGGTATACATACCTCAAGGAAAAAAAATTTACTTAAGAAAATGTTTGCAACTGGGTTTACATAGTTGTGACATCGTAGATTAAATGAAATAAAAAAACAGACTAAATATTTAGTAAATTAAGGTGATATTTTTGTCCTGTTTTTTGTGTTATTTGAAAATGGTCTCAATATCATAATAAGTTGTCTACTATGAACCAATACAAACGGACGGTAGTATTTTTAAGCCTTGCACACACAAACAATAATTTTTTGTTGTGTGTTGTATTTTGAGAAAATAGGTGACCTCTTTTTTTATATGACTAACTTTAGAACTACTACATATGGCTAATATAATGACATTGGCCGTTAGTCCCGAAAACATCCACGTGCTAATGCAGCCCTGTCGAGCTACCTACAACATTTGTGACATAACTACATAAAAAAATATTGGACAACATCACATACATTGCTCCTGATCCAATGGCAAGTAGCTTGAGCACTTGTGTTACAAAAATCAGAAACAACGACGGTACCACAACACCCAGACCCGGGACAATATATAAATTTCTACATTGACCGACCGGGAATCGAACCCGGGACCTCAGAGATAGCGACACCGAGTCCGGTATGCTCGCCTCTCGGCTACGGAGGGCGTCAAACATTAATACATTATCATTATACATTTGTCTATAGTTCCGCGCAGCGCTATGCCTCGTGGTGAGCGAGGGAGACCCGCGCGCCTCCTTGACTGGCTTCAGCAAGATCGGCGAAGGCAGCACCGGCGTCGTGTGCGTAGCCACCGAGAAGGAAACCGGCCGCAGAGTCGCCGTCAAGATGATGAACCTGCGGCAGCAGCAGCGGCGCGAGTTGCTCTTCAACGAAGTGGTTAGTATAACGTTGTTCCAACATTAACTACTGAAACTGCCGGTCCCATTGGTTTCTCGCACGAACGATCCTTCTATAGCGACCGGCATCCATATCTATCTTTATCAGGTTGGCCAAGGTTGAAAAATGCTGCTCTGAAAACAAATCATAAACTTCGCTTAAAATTAATAAAGGGAAAGACATTCATAAATATCACAGTCCTCATTTAATTTAGGATTCTCATTGATTGCCTTTGAATATGTAGGCGGCCAGTTCAAAGCAAGCCACATTGGGCGGCCAGAATCGTCAGTTGGATTTGTATGGTGCTCCAAAATAAATGTTGAAGAAGAAATAATATTGTCGAAAATACTCGTAGACTTGCGATATTTCCGCTGGGCGCTGGCCGTGAAGCCAGATGGTGATCACTGGTCGCCAACCGCCTAATGCGCGCTCGTATTTATGTACTAACTTTTGCCCGCGACTTCGTCTGCGTTGACCTTACTTGGATAAAAAGTATCCTATGTGTTAATCCAGGCCATGGTCTATCAGTATGCCACATTTCTACAAAATCCATTCAGTAGTTTTTGCGTGAAAGAGTAACAAAAATCCATACATCCTCATAAACCAACAAAAAAAAAATATCTTCCGGCAGGTGATAATGCGTGACTACCCCCACCCGAACATCGTGGAGATGCACGCGTCGCACCTGGTGGGCGACGAGCTGTGGGTGGTGATGGAGTACATGGCGGGCGGCGCGCTCACCGACATCGTGACGCGGCACGCTGCCAGGATGGACCCCGAGCTCATCGCCACTGTCTGCAAGCAGTGCCTGAAGGTGCGTACTGCGTGTATTCTGTTCTGTTTCACGAGGACACCATGGTGGCGCAACCAGTGACCACCACTAACAGAATGTATACAATGTGGCATAATTTGTATAGTTTACGCACAACTAGCGGCACGAATCTTGAGCGCAAAGTGATTTCCACTCTCTCGCGCTCAAGTTCCGTGCCAGAGATTATAAAAACAACTGTATATGTATTGTTTCGAGTTTATGGTTAGGTGGGTGTGAGTAAAGATGGACTTCATGGCGAAAGACACCATGACCCGCTAATTTCCTTAATTTGACGTTGCAAGAGATTAATTTAGGTTTTTTTGTTGTTGTAGGCATTAGCGTTCCTTCATGCTCAGGGCGTCATACACAGAGATATCAAGTCTGACTCAATACTCATGACTGCGGACGGACGTGTCAAATTGTCTGATTTCGGTTTTTGTGCTCAAGTATCTCAGGTATGTAAATAATATCTTGGTTTATTGCCTAGAAATTAAGGGCCATGAATCTATAACTTATAATACATTGCATATTTCAGGAACTTCCAAAAAGAAAATCACTTGTTGGAACACCATATTGGATGTCTCCAGAAGTAATATCAAGATTGCCATATGGACCTGAAGTGGATGTCTGGTCATTAGGCATTATGGTTGTAGAGATGGTCGACGGCGAGCCACCATTTTTCAATGAACCACCTCTTCAGGTATGATTTTGTAATTTTTATTTAATTTTAGTGGTTCCTTTATACCAGGACCTGGTCTGCGTGCGGACTACTGCGTGTTTTACTGGAATTTCTTTAGTGTAGTTATTGTGTTTTAATTATTTACAGTTGGTATCAATCTATTGATTGAATTAATAA
Source organism: Anania hortulata (assembly GCA_963576865.1). Lineage (NCBI taxonomy): Eukaryota > Metazoa > Arthropoda > Insecta > Lepidoptera > Crambidae > Anania > Anania hortulata. Next base: position 11,358,911 of record OY756400.1, read on the forward strand.
CGTGCTTTTTTGGTTCAAAGATCCTATTATTATGGTTTGTATAATATTAATTAATAATATTACATCTTAAAGCTCGGTTACACAAAAAACGTACACACATAGCACGTAAAACTGACTGCCGATGGGGCAGAAAGGTTCTAGAATGAGGCCACTTACCGGAAAGCGCAGCGTAGGACGTTCACTTACAAGGGTCTGTCCACCTGGTAAAGGTTGCATCCAGCAGGGATGCAGGCCGCTTCCAACCGCCCAATCTGGAAGTCATTGAGGGAGGCCTATGTTCAGCAGTGGACGGCCTATGGCTAAAATGATGATGACACAAAAAAGCTCAATATTTGGGTGCCACAAGACCTTACTCAAAGAAACCTCATGAACTGTGTACTTATTTGCGATTCTTTATTGAGACATAATGAAGCCGAACCATTTTTAAAGCACTGGTGAGGAAAAGTGGATCACGTACGATAAGAACGTCCAAAAAAGGTCGTGGTCAGAGGTCGGCCAAGCTTTAAAGACTAGCAAAACCTGGGTTAACTCGCAATAAGGTGATGCTGTGTGTATGGTGGGATTGGAAGAGCATTTTTATTATGAGTTTCAACTGTCTCACTATGGGTCAAAAGGTCAATCTAGTTGGACAATATTATTTGACACTATTAATTAGTTCTAAGGGCGGTATCTATAGATGATTCGTCTAAATATAGCAAAAACAGCAAAAAAATGCATTTATTTTTGGTACATTTAACGCTATAATACAACCATATCTTAGCATCAGCTTAATTTAAAATATTAGGAAGGTTCCGCACCAGTCCGCACTTTCTTTACTTTTACTTTACTGTGAACAATACTATATGAATGAGACTACTACACAAAAAGTTGCAGCCATGGTACAAGAAAGTAAATAAGGTGCTTTAAAAATATCTGCCACGGTTGAAATGGGTGAAAGTATTACTTATATAGAAATTGTATACCTACCTATTGAAAAATTGTAAACCTTGGTCTTCCTAAAATAAATAAATAAAATAAAATAATACGTATAAGTTGTGAAAGAATTACGTGCCCGGGATCGGTAATTATTTATTTGAGAAAAGTCAGTAAATAAATTGTTACTTGCTTTATTTTACATAACACACTTCGCTATCCACATTTGACACTGCGCGGAAGCGGGGATGCGCGGATCAGAGTCAAATCTACGAAAAAGTGCTTTTGCCTACAAATTTAGTTTCGCGCAGAAACAGCTAGAAATGTATGCAATGCCGAACACTGGTAGAACACCAAACTCATTTTACACAATAAAACCAAATTACACTTTCGGATATACGAGTAAAACAGCTAATTTCACTTTGGAAGTAATTAACTTTCCATCACACTTACAACAGGCTTTGGAATGTCAAATTTGTGTAAATAACGTTATCAGAGATTAAAAACAGTTCTTAGTTTAGTTACAATTTAAAATAAGGTCTACCAATATTATAGTTAGATCGCATTTAATTGACGCATCGCGTTAAACTGCTTTACACGGAACTTATTTACATTACTTATTATCCACTACTCATAATCTACAAAACTGTGGTAGAAGTTGACCTTACGGTAGTAGAGTACCGTTACAAGGTACTCTTGATTTCAATCTCGCGGCAGGGAGCGATGCAACGTAAAACGCGCACGCTCCCACATCGCGGTTCGCCGCAGCGCATCAGTGTTGCCGCAACTGAGTTCCCAAAAGGTACATAGCCAGCGCTAAAAAGGTACATTTTGGGATAAAAAGGAACATGACTATTACTTTTATTTTTGTAATTTTACTGAATGTAGAAAAAGAACTAAATTTAAGCCTGAAATGTTTAAATCTTGTCACTCACTTATTTACTTTTCATGATAACTAGTTTCTGTTAATTAGAACTGCAGGAACTGATAGGTCGGACACTAACTAAAATTATAACAGAAAAATTACTTAATTTATAAAATATTCAGGATTCAGCTAAAAGTCAGATAAAAGTAATCTCGTCATCAGAACTCGATGCTTGAAGCTCCAAGGCAGAGGCTTGAAGCCTTTGTCCTTGAAGGACTTTGGTTTTCTCAGGACCGTAAATTCCTGCGCTGTTCATTCGCTCAAACATTGCTGGATTGGGTGTAAAATCGAAACCACATGTTTTTTCGCGGCCGCTATTGCCTTTCACAGCCTGATCAGCCAAAACTATGCCATTTACCGTAGTTGTTATAAGCCGATTTCTGCTTTTCGTTTTTACACAATTTTTTTTGAAAATATTCTTTCACATTCTGCATTAGAATGTGGGAGGGAAATTGCCGATAAGGCAAACTCCGCGACGGTTTTGAAGTTCAGGTAATCACATTCGTCTTAATGTTTAAATAGTAGATTTCAATAATGTTTAAAATTCATCGGGCTTCTTTGTTGTAATAATATTATTTGGAAGAGATTCCTTGCAATTTGGAAGTCTCCTCCACTGGTCATCAATATCCTGCGTAGATAGTTGACCTATACAGCGCGGCATGTTACGCATTAGGTTTACCAATGTAGGCACTGTATTTCTATATTCGCAGGAAAGAGCTTTCTCAGGATCAAGAGAAATTATTTAGGTAAAAACAGGATCATTAAAATCAAATCTCTGCCTCATCTCGCAACATAATTTTATCAGAAATTTGCGACAATTTGATTTTAACTCTCTAACCATGTTAGGTCTGGTAACAATTTTGGGTTTTTCCAGGTGGTTGCTCAGCGACGCTCCCAAATACATTGAATTCAATGGTAATACGAGGGCGGCACTGAAAATTTCGGGAATCAAGGAAGTGACACAACATTACTATTTAAAAATGTATTTATTGCTTTTCAAAGTATTCTCCGCGAAATTTGACACATTTTTCCATACGACGGAACCAATCATTGAAGCAACCATTCCATTCGGAAGTTTGGGTCTCCAAAATGGCCGTTTTGTAGGCGTCCACAGCTTCTTCAGGTGATGAAAATCTCTGACCACGCAATTTATTCTTTATTTTAGGGAAAGTATAGAAATCATTAGGGCTTAGGTCGGGGCTGTACGGCGGATGGTCTAATAATTCTATGTTTTCTTGCTCTAAAAACTCTTTTGTTCTGTGCGCGGTGTGAGAAATCGCATTATCGTGATGGAGGATGATGCGGCGGTTGCAGTTCTCTTTACGGACTTCAGAAACGACCTGTGGCAAACAAATGCTAGCATACCATTCTGCATTAACCGTTCTTTGTCCCTCAAGAGGAATACTCGCAACATCGCCGGTTTTATAGACAAACGTGGCCACCATTTTTTTTGCAACACTCCGTGAACGAAAAATTCGTGACTGGTTTTTGGTTTCGGGTTCGTACGCGTAAATCCAGGATTCGTCACCTGATACGATGTTGTATACAGCATTTGAGGATCCTGCGTGGAATCTTTCGAGAGTTCTGACGCACCAAGTAACGCGAGCCGCTTTTTGCTCTTCACAGAGCGAATGTGGTATCCATCGGGAAAACAACTTTTTTACACCTAATTGTTCATGCAAGATTATTTGTATTTGACTCATGCCAATGTCTAAAGTTGCCTGAATTTCGCGGTATGTCACATGTCGATCTTCCTCAATCAGCTTACGCACAGCATCAACGTTTTCTTGGGTGACTGCAGTTTTTGGACGACCTTGACGGGGATCATCACTGAGCTTGACACGTCCACGTTGAAATTCAGCAAATCAGCTATAAATTGTGGTTTTGGATGGGGCTTCATTACCAAATCCAGAAATCATCCGGTCAACACACTGTTTTTGTGTTAAACCACTTCGAAAGTCATAATAAATCATCGCTCTTGAATTTTCTCGAGTCAATTCCATTTTCTCGACGACTAACAAGTTTGACAAGACCTTGTGATAAGACCGAGAATCTTTTTTTAAATAAATAAATGGTATTCGATTTTTAAAACCAAGGAGTTTGCAAATAAAAAGATTTTAATATGACAGGAACAGTGGAAATATTCCATTCCCGATACTTTTAGTGCAGCCCTCGTAGATCTAATGAATCTGCAGGCGGATTTGGGTTGATGTCAGCTATGTTAGTATTATTGACATAATCATGCCGGAGATATGTCCTTAATAATTCCTTGTATGCCAATTTTAGCTTTTCGTATACTTTAGTAATAATAGTTTTATCCGATTGGAAGTATGTATTCATTGTAGTAATTTTCGGTAGCACCCATTCCAAAAAAATTAAATAGCCCTTAAACGTAGGATCATTGAGTGAAATGTGAATTGTTTCTGAATTTCTTAGTCTATGAGAAACCCATTGTTCATCAAAATACTAACGCAGAGCATCCCACTGTTCCAGCATTCGCTGGATGACTGCTATCAATCAAGTTTGGCTGGGATGTAACATTTTATGAATATCTAAATCCAAAAATGTTTGAAATTGTGCGAATTCGGCCTGTCGTTTGGCACTACTATGAAAGAATGCATAAACATTCCTGGCTAAGTCTTCGGGTCCTCTTGGTAGTTCTCTACATACAGAGACTGCACACAAATGTAGATAATGAGAAATACACCCTATCACAATAATATTGGGACAAAGCTGCCTAAATCGCGAGGCTACTGAGTTGTTTACGCCCATCATGGTATTACAATTGTTCGATGCAAAGCCGATAATATTATCGACAGGAATGTCATTTTTTAGTAACGTGTTTATGGTCACTTTAAATAAACGTTCAGCCGTAGCGCCCGCCCCTGCTTCTACAGCATCGTCGTTAGATAAAATTTGCACGAGTTCCCAAAACTTGCTTTCAATAGCACCTACTTCTCTATTATAAAATCGTACAACGATGCACGCACATTTGACGTAAATCTTTAAATCTTTTTGTGATTTTGCAATAACGTTCTTAACAATACACTTCGCTTTTGTACGTTTCATCTGAATTTTCTTGGCAATCTCAGAATCTGGGCAACATTCTTTCATCAGTACGGACAGGTGATCCATAGCCATAAAAGAAATATTATGCGCTGCTAAAAAGCTCGCCATTTTGATCTCTGCATTTTTCACTGCTTTCTCTTCATCACTACGTGATGCACTTGTAAATTGACGCCTAATATTGATAGATCGTGGTCGAGAATCCTGACAAGCTGAGAGTGTTTTTTTCCAGAAGCGTGATTTTTAATGACAGTTAGCTCTGCCACAAAATCTTTTTTGCAAATAGAACAATACGCTCGAGACTTATCATCAGTTGGTTTTAACCATATCTTATAATTTTCATTTTCCATCCATTCTGGACGAAACAGTTGCTTGTAATGGCGAGGTTTTTCTTGTCTGGATAGCTTGCATCCTCTTTCCGCTCGTCTTTTTTTCGGCGTAGATATATTGTGGGTTGATGAAACCACAGTACTATCAGAATCCGACGATTCAGACATCTGCTCTCTAAAACAAAACAAAATAACCTAGGTAAAATGCGTTACTCGGTGATTACGAACAAGGGCACTTGCGAACCAGAAATACGCAGACGAATCGGCATGGCCAAGACAGCGATGACCCAGCTCGGCAAAATATGGAAAGACAGAAACATCTCAAACCGGACTAAAACCCGCCTCGTTCGCACTCTCGTCTTCTCCATATTTCTCTACGGGGCTGAGACCTGGACGATCAAAGCCGCTGACAGGCAGAGGATCGACGCGTTCGAAATGTGGTGTTGGCGCCGCCTGCTAAGGATTCCTTGGACAGCCTTCCGTACAAACGTATCGGTCCTCAAGGAACTGAAAATTGAAAATGCTCAACGTCTGTCCTCGATTTGCCTTCACCGAGTTGTGAGTTATTTTGGCCATATCGCACGAAGAGAGACCAACAACCTGGAAAAGCTGATAGTGACAGGCAAAATCGAAGGCAAAAGACCCAGAGGCCGCAGCCCGAAGAGATGGACGGACCAGATCTCCGAACAGCTGGAGCTACCAGTCAACGCCGCCCTTCACCAGGCGACGGACCGTATCGGTTGGCGGCAGACAATGAAGCGTCTAAGGAGTCACGATCCTCAGCAATGGGGGAACGATTGAGAAGAAGAGAAAATGCGTTACGCATAAACTCCGTACATTTTTGTTGCAATTCCTAATAAATAATATAAAAGGTGCTACATCGAAAAATAAAATGAAAAAAGCGTAAAAGGTAACATTATTTTTAAGGATTGGCAACATTGCCTGCCTAAAGGCTCCCAGCAAGAATCCAGAGCCGTAAATTATTTTAAAAAAAAAACAACCTGTCTTCAAAGAAAGGTACACATACACACACTAATCTATTCACTAAATTTCAAATTTCTAGCGCCCATATCGTGCGATTGACTAAAGTCTAAACCTATCAGCTTAGTTCCTACTTGATTTAACTAGTACAGTTATGAATTTTTATTATGTTAAGGTATTATGTCTGGAAAATAAGAAACTTAACACTGAAAACAACCTAATAACAAACAAAACTAAAGTACAAAGATTCTCGTCGTGAGACACACACCAAACTGACAGTGACAACTCTTTTCAAAACTGTCAAAATTTACCCTGACAAAAGTCTATCTCTCTCATTTATCAAAGAAATTAATTTTGCTATTCTGCTGTCAGATTAAATAAAACTTCGTGGAACGAATGAACGTAAAATGTTTTCAGATACACAGATTGAAATTCGTTCCAAAACTTATCTTATATCTGAAGAAAATATCGTGGATTATCGTAGATTTATCGTGCGATATAAAACTTTTTTTTATTGAATTACTTGTAAAATTATCGTGGATCTAGGATAATTATCGCACGTCTGGCAACGCTGGTGAGCACCATTCCACGCGAGCCCGCTTCTGCTCCGCTGTCAGTTCATGAGGGATCCAACGACAGCAAAGTTTCCGAACTTTCAATTCTTCGTGTAAAATTTTCTGAATTTGGCTTATACCAATCCCCAATAGTCCTCGAATTGTCTCATAGATAATCCGCGGGTTTTCTTCAATTAGCCGCTTAACAGTAGCCACATTATTTTCGTTGACGGCAGTTGAAGGCCGCCCTTCAAGAAATTCGTCATGAAAAGAAACTCGACCTCTGTCAAATTCAGCAAACCATCGCCTCAGGGTGCTCAAACAAGGTGGTTCTCTCCCAAAAGCATTTTGAAGACGAGCGGCACAGTCTTGCGGAGAGAGAGAACTTTAAAATCATAAAAAATCATCGCTCTAAAATCTTTTCGACTTAATTCCATTTTCGTTGCTTACGTAGAACTTTGATGTGTGTTAAAAAACAATTGACAAATAAAAAAATATTACATTCGAAATTCAAATAGTTCCGATTAGCTAGAAGTGCAAAACTTTTAGTTTGCCCCATGTTTAAGAAATACTTTCACCCATTTCAGCCATGGCAGATATTTTTAAAGCTTCTAGTCCAAAAAACACAAAGTTCGCATTAAAAATGTTATATCCATCACATCAGACTGCTATTTTTTCGGCAACCGTAAAGGTGCATATTTTCAATGTGATTGAATAAAAATAGTAGTCCTTACCATCAACTTCACGATCCATCACAAAATTTATGACAATTTATTTTATAAACACTGAAATGGCGACACACTAAGTGCAGAAAAGTTAGTGATTTCATTATGAATTCCACCCGTAATGACACTTGAAAATTATTTATTAATTGGTACTTGCGCACAGAATTATCACCGGAATCGTGACCTCGGGATTGTCTGCTATTGCTTTTGCTAGTATTATTATAGAATTGCAGTAACCTTGATGTAATGAGTAGGCCTTTGATTTGATCAAAACCTGGGCTACGGCTAGTCTTTACAGCGGTGCCATATTGACTATCGGTACATCGAGGTGTTGAAATAATTATACAAAAACCACTACCATGTTGGTTCGAGTACAGGACCAGAGCACGAAGGCGATTCCTTTGTAGCGAGGCGTAAGGCAGGGAGATGTTATATGTCCGAAACTGTTCACCGCGGCATTGGAAGACGCTTTCAAGCTCCTAGAATGGAAAGGATTCGGCATCAACATTTTTGCCGACGGTCATGGCAGACACGCTTGAAGACCTTGGCATAATGCTCGATGGCTTCAGTCGAGTTTCCCAACAGGTAGGCCTTTGGATGAACATGGACGAAACGAAGGTCATATCGAATGCCCATGTTGCGCTCTACCCAGTATCAATTGGGAGCTCTACTAGCCCACAATTGTCCCGAAGCAGTGGTCGGGTAAAAAATATTGGGACGTGTAAAAGAGCTTAATTTAGGCCTATTTGCAGAAATAAATGGAATGGTTTTATTGGTTTTTACTCTCGAAATTGTTGAAAAATATGTCTACCTGGGACAAATAATCCAGTTGGGTAGGTCCAATTTTAAGGAGGTCAATCGTCGAATTCGACTCGGCTGGGCAACGTTTGGAAAACTACACAACGTCTTCTCTCTCATCCAAAATACCTCAGTGCCTAAAGACTACCGTTTACTACCAGTTTGTGTTACTAGTGATGACATATGGAACTGCAACGTGGCCTCTCACTATGGGCGTCATAGAAAGCTCAAGGTTGCATAGCCTGTTATGGAAAGGGGTCGCACAGCGTGTTACGGAAAGGGCTATGCTCGGTGTTACTTTGCGAGATCGAATAAACGAAATACGAATAAAAGAAAGAACAAAAGTCGCTGATATAGCCCAACGGATTAGCAAGCTGACGTGACAGTGGACGGGGGCCGACAGTTCTGCGTACATAGTACGCAGAAGTGACGGCCGATGGGGCAGAAAGGTTTTAGAATTGAGGCCATGTACAGGCAAGCGCGGCGTGGGATGTCCACCCACAAAATGGACAGACGACCTGGTAAAGGTTGCACACGAAGCGGATGGATGCAGGCTGCTTCCAACCGACCAATCTGAAAATCAGTAGGGGAGACCTATGTTCAGCAGTGGACTTTCTGTGGCTGAAATGATGAATTGTGTATTGTTTGTATCCCACGCTACTATCTCAGCATTCTAGGTGACCGTTTCCTAGTGGTACATGTGGCACAGGTTTCACTAGTGTATCTTTGTTTTGGTAGGCGATGCGTCGCATCCGCGACATGCCACCGCCGCGGCCGCGGCAAGCAGCCCGCTGCCCGCCCGATCTGATGTCGTTTATCGAGTGCGCTCTCGTGCGCGACCCCGCCGCGCGGCAGTCCGCCGCGCGGCTGCTGCACCACCCCTTCCTGCGCCGCGCCGGCCCGCCCGCGCTGCTCGTGCCGCTCATGCAGCAGCACCAGCATCCGCCGCACCACCCCCAGCACCAGCACCAGCACCAGCACCAGCACGCGCAGTGAGCGAGGACAGTGGCCGGTGACCCCGCCGCGCGCCTGCTGCACCACCCCTTCCTGCGCCGCGCCGGCCCGCCCGCGCTGCTCGTGCCGCTCATGCAGCAGCACCAGCATCCGCCGCACCACCCCCAGCACCAGCACCAGCACCAGCACCAGCACGCGCAGTGAGCGAGGACAGTGGCCGGTGACCCCGCCGCGCGCCTGCTGCACCACCCCTTCCTGCGCCGCGCCGGCCCGCCCGCGCTGCTCGTGCCGCTCATGCAGCAGCACCAGCATCCGCCGCACCACCCCCAGCACCAGCACCAGCACCAGCACCAGCACGCGCAGTGAGCGAGGACAGTGGCCGGTGACCCCGCCGCGCGCCTGCTGCACCACCCCTTCCTGCGCCGCGCCGGCCCGCCCGCGCTGCTCGTGCCGCTCATGCAGCAGCACCAGCATCCGCCGCACCACCCCCAGCACCAGCACCAGCACCAGCACCAGCACGCGCAGTGAGCGAGGACAGTGGCCGGTGACCCCGCCGCGCGCCTGCTGCACCACCCCTTCCTGCGCCGCGCCGGCCCGCCCGCGCTGCTCGTGCCGCTCATGCAGCAGCACCAGCATCCGCCGCACCACCCCCAGCACCAGCACCAGCACCAGCACCAGCACGCGCAGTGAGCGAGGACAGTGGCCGGTGACCCCGCCGCGCGCCTGCTGCACCACCCCTTCCTGCGCCGCGCCGGCCCGCCCGCGCTGCTCGTGCCGCTCATGCAGCAGCACCAGCATCCGCCGCACCACCCCCAGCACCAGCACCAGCACCAGCACCAGCACGCGCAGTGAGCGAGGACAGTGGCCGGTGACCCCGCCGCGCGCCTGCTGCACCACCCCTTCCTGCGCCGCGCCGGCCCGCCCGCGCTGCTCGTGCCGCTCATGCAGCAGCACCAGCATCCGCCGCACCACCCCCAGCACCAGCACCAGCACCAGCACCAGCACGCGCAGTGAGCGAGGACAGTGGCCGGTGACCCCGCCGCGCGCCTGCTGCACCACCCCTTCCTGCGCCGCGCCGGCCCGCCCGCGCTGCTCGTGCCGCTCATGCAGCAGCACCAGCATCCGCCGCACCACCCCCAGCACCAGCACCAGCACCAGCACCAGCACGCGCAGTGAGCGAGGACAGTGGCCGGTGACCCCGCCGCGCGCCTGCTGCACCACCCCTTCCTGCGCCGCGCCGGCCCGCCCGCGCTGCTCGTGCCGCTCATGCAGCAGCACCAGCATCCGCCGCACCACCCCCAGCACCAGCACCAGCACCAGCACCAGCACGCGCAGTGAGCGAGGACAGTGGCCGGTGACCCCGCCGCGCGCCTGCTGCACCACCCCTTCCTGCGCCGCGCCGGCCCGCCCGATCTGCTCGTGCCGCTCATGCAGCAGCACCAGCATCCGCCGCACCACCCCCCCCACCAGCACCAGCACCAGCACCAGCACCAGCACCAGCACGCGCAGTGAGCGAGGACAGTGGCCGGTGACCCCGCCGCGCGCCTGCTGCACCACCTCTTACTGCGCCGCGCCGGCCCGCCCGCGCTGCTCGTGCCGCTCATGCAGCAGCACCAGCACCCCCCCCCCACCAGCACCAGCACCAGCACGCGCAGTGAACGAGGACAGTGGCCGGTGACCCCGCCGCGCGCTTGCTGCACCACCTCTTCTTGCGCCCCTACCGGCACCGGCCAGTGCAGTGCCGGCAAGCCTCAGCTCGCGCTACTCGTTCCAGTCGTATAAACCCTTCATGTGCTCGCTGAATAAGCATGTTGAAAACCGTTCGGGTTTTTAATTTTTATCAATATTCTTGAGTGCACTAGTCTGCTGAACGATCCCTACTTAAGTTTTAACTTTTCGCCCCCTCATCTTTTTAACGACGAAAAGAGTCCTTTTGTCCTTTTGCTCACATACCCTGAGAAAAAATCAAATTAATAAAACAAGTGGAGGGACATTATGTAGTATGTTATGTAGGACAGAAGGGACTGAGACCATTCTATGTTAGAAACAAGAAGATATAACACTACTTAATGTAATTTAAGAGGTTAGCAAGCACGTTGACTTAGAAACTTATTGACAGGTAAGATTGCCCCACCTACAACTGCTGTCGCAATTTTGTATAAACTATGATGCATTAGCAGAACTATTGTTACAAATCTAAAATAGCATGATATACCAAAGTTGTTTGTACCACAACTTTCTCTCGTAATACCTGCTCATTGAGAAAAATCAAACATTTAATTTGGTTGTGATCTTTAATGTAAGCAAAATAGGGATCACAATTATTTTGTGACATATTATTAAACTAACTTGGAGTAAACTTCGAGTCTTTTATATACGATGTCTATGAATTGACTGAATGAACGCGCTTATAGTTAATATTATTACATGAATGGATGTTGGAGTTAAAATTTGAAAATACATATTTATAAATAAATTTATCCCTATCATTCTTTGTTATATAGCTCATGTTTGGTGTTTTTTAATGGGTAGGGCATTTTAATATTTATTCGTATTCATTATTTCAGTTACTTTTGATTCCCAGTGAAGTCATTCCATTCTTTTGTATTCATAATTTAGACTAAATTTTTTTATTGTACTGACAAAATCATAAAATTAGATGATTATCTTTAACCAATATTATATACATAATATAGTAAATATTTAAGCATGTAATTAATAAGTGTTTATGTAACATTCCTTCTTATTTTTCAATGAACTATTTATGAAATCTAGCCATATTTTCGTATTGAATCAATTTACTGAATTGTTGAGAGTATTTTTGTGTTTTATTTGTCATTTATTTAGCGAGAGTTGTAATATATTTTAATTACGATTAAATTAATGTAATGAAGTTTATTTCGTATTTCGACCTATTAACAATGATCACAGTACTTATCAAATCGGTATATTACAAAATGTTTAATTCTGGCATACTGTATTCCAAAACCAATTAAAGTATCCTTTATAATAGAAGGTACAGACATGCACTACCTATTTATAGTAGTTTAATTTCATTTATTTCGTTGGGGTTGTATTTTGGTTACGATGAAATTGGATTTTCTCTTTAAATTGTAGATTAATTGTGTCATTCAACAATAACCAATTGGTCCAATTGTGATATTAGTTGAACATGACTGTTTCTTCTATCGGATACCTTTAGTGCCTTCATTCATACTTGACATTAAAGTCGTATTACGGATAGGTCTATTGACGTAAATAATTATGTACGATCGTGCCAGAATTAGTATCTAGCTATTGGAAATGAAATTCCGTAATCAGTATTATTGCATAGCAAAATTACATTTTGTACTTATTTGATTTTCTTATGTAAATCGGTATTTAGAATATCACTTTTTATTATTAGGCTAGTATTCTTTCATTATTTGCAGCTGGTTTTAATTATACACTACATTCCTTAAATAAAATAATTATGTTTTTGATTCTAAGTTAAGTTTAATGTCATCAGTGTTTTTTAGTTTTTATAACCATCAGTCATATAGTCACAAAAACAGTCTTCTTTCTACAGTGCAAATATTTAATTATACATAAATCTTGATGAATTCCTACTTTCGTCTATTTGGCCTTAATACAACTGTGATTTTAGACCCCTACAGCGCCTTTGCGTATGCCAATTTTATTATAAATATAATGTAAGATATTCACAGAAGCATCATTAGTCTTACTATAGATACTTTATTTGTTGTAGTGAATGGTGAGGCTAATGTGTTAAACGAACAGTAAAGTATCGTATATGTAGTTATACATTAGTAGGTACTTAATTATATTAGGCAGCTAGAAATGGTATGTAAAATTAATTATGAGATCATCTATCATTGTTATCAACCGTACCTATAGCATTGTGAATAGATTAGTGCCTTACACAGCCTAGCTTTAAATGATTTTAAGCACGTTTGCACTTAAAGTTGTTACTGGGTTTATTTATATTATGTACTATATAGATTGTTATGTAGAACAAAATGTTATGACGTTTACACGTAATTGCATTGTAATTTTTTCGTTGAATTTCTTAATAAGACATGACATGGAGGAGAACAGGAATATAAAGATTTTTTAAATAATTTCATTTATTTGCGCTTACACAACCATATTTATTTAAATTTCTTGGTTGAATGTGTAATATAAAAAATGTCCTCATCACAAAATTATTTGTACCCAATATGCGATCATGTCATTGTAAATTATTATTTTGTAACATACTTTTGTAATATGCCAAATATATGGATTATGATATTATCACATTGTTGATAAGAATTGTTAGAAAATATAGATTTGAAATAAATACTAGTTTTTTTTTAAAAGCCGACTTCGCTTGAATAGATCTAAAGAACTAGGCTAGGCTATTTATTTATTTATAGCCAAGGTACCCCTCGGTTCGGGCAGACAGCATCAAATAGTTGGTGACAGTCAAAATATCCATATTGATAGATACAATTAAAGCTCAATTCATATCGGCACAACAGCGTAGCGTGTCATTCCTGTACTGTGGGCACAACCATCCTTCATGGGGCACAAATTATTTACAAAAAAAAAATATCACACAACTTTATATTTTTATCTAATATAGTAGAGCCAAAAAGTCGTAATGTTTTAAAATTGATACCTAAACCTCAATTTGTAAATAAAAAACGTTTACCCGTCGTGGGTAGGTTATAAGATTACTGTCAACAATTCGAGCAAGGTATATTGAGCATGGTAGTGTATTATAATGTAGTTCTGGCTGTCTGAGACACCTGTCCTACAGAGATTTCGCATATCTAGGTGGATAACAAATCGTAAGTGACGGCAATCTACCAAGGTTTCGTCGATTGTGACGCAATACTTTTCGGACACTCGATTTCAGCTTCTAAAGGGTTTTAGGGCCCCGTTTCTTAACAAAAGGATAGTGATGCGATACGGGATGGCATCTAAAGTGATTTCATCCATTATGATACTCCGAGAAATCTTGAAAAACGTAATTCCAACCAGCCATAAATCAGGCTGGCTGCGAACCATTTTATTTTTGTCGATATTAAACGAAATATCACATTTTGAACCGATCTTTATATATAAAAGATTTGAACCTCCGTGACGCACGCGTGAGGAGTTCTTCCAAAAAAACTTGATGGTTCAGCTGGAATTTCCTGGCTGTCTGAACCACCATTTACTATCACTTCAAGCTGTTCTACGTAGCTGTAACTCGTCTAATCTTAGGTGACGGGGACGGAGAATACGATTTGTCATTTGTGACGACAAACCAAAGTTATAAGCATTTCTTTTTTTTCATACATTCGTGAAAATGGGTGACCACACTGCCCTTTTTATAGGAATGCGAGGACAACATATAGTTTAAAATCTAGGCCAAACGTCCACGTATGATGATGGTCGATGACCTTGTCCTTTAATTACATGTATAAAAAGTAAGTATTAACGTAATTTAAGGATATATTTTGACTAACCAACTACTTGATGCTGACTATACGTAAACGTTAACCCTTATTCGGGACAAGCCAGTTGTTTTTTATTGGTTTTCGATTGTAAGACAAGGGAATAAGGTTTCAACTTTGGTGGTCGCTATTTATTAAAATATTATATTATTTCGACTGCCTGACTTTATTTTTCGTTTGAATATTTAGGAGTGTAATTTGATATAGTTATCTGTGGCCACGGGCAAAAGTTAGAGGTCCAATAAATAAAATAAAATAATTTATGATACTAAAGATCAAATTTATTTTCGAGATAATATTTATAATTCAGATATGTAATACAAAATATAAAGAGACTATTTGTAGAATTCATATTCACTTTCATCCTTCTTGATATTATTCTTGTAGCCCTTTTCGAAGTCCTTTGGCAAAACAATATACCTGAAAAGACGATAACATTTTAAATTATTGTATTAAAGTGAGTAGTCGTTAGTCTGCCCACACGTCCTCAAATGCGCCAATAGTACGAACGGCGACTGCAAAAGTGCTAACGCCATATGGTCTCATTTTCTGATGCAAAGGTAACCTGCATTATGGCACATGTTTATTACACTAACTTCATATCATCCAAAAACCATTTGGCCTTAAGTACGAGAGACAATACACTTGGCCATGGTCAACCAAAGGAGGGGTTCCGGCTAGAATACCGTTGAGTATTGAAATATTTTTGATTCTACACGGTAAATATTGGTTATGGAGTCGAAAAAGTCATATTCTCTTGTTTAAATATGTAACAACTTTTTCTATAGAATGGACATCGAAAGTATAGAGCAAGACAATCAAACTTTTGTTTTCTCTTCGATTTGTGTGTGAAGTCCGTTTTCGTTTGCTTGGGAAATACTTTAAACAATTTATTTTAGTGAAATGATTAATTTTAAGTTTTAAACTTAAGACAAGACACAAAATTATCATTCAACACAAAAACTATTCGATTTTACCAGTGTTAATTTTACACTACACTACACACTACACTGACATTTTGTTAAAAAGACATGCCAAGACTTGTTTACAATATCCACCGATCAAGATGAACGGGACCATAAATCGTTTATAGCTACGTGTGTCAGTGACGCCGAACACTGAAGGTCAGACAAGGTGACCTCGTCAGGGTCAAATCTGCCAGAGTATGCAGCAGCTACGCTTACGCTTACGCTTACGCTTACGCTTAGTACCTGTTCTCTCTGACGGCGTGCATGCCGGCCTCCTGGCAAATGGCGTTGATGTCGGCGCCCGACACGCGGTCCGGCCGCGCCACGAACTCTTCAAGGTCCACCTCTTCCGACAGATTCATCTTCGCCGTGATCGTGGAGAAGATCAGCCGCTTTTGACGTCTAGAAATGGAAAGGGTTAGTCATTATAATTTTAATATAATTCTATTGTTAAATTTTATAAAAATTATTACCATTTTAATGACCCATTAAAATATAGGTACTACGAATGGCGTCACCCTCTCCGTCCGAACATTATTGTTGTGCCAAACAGGGTCTATAAATAATGATCTGTTTATGTTCCTATTTATAACACCTATGTAACATGATAGAACGCAATAAATATATTGAATTGAATTGAAGTTTCAATAACCAAGCAAGATAGAAGATATATTTTTTTTCATTATCAATAAGTTTTGTGCGTTGGTTTATTCTTGAAGTTATTAGCTGTGTTTCGATGTTTCTTTTATTCTTAGCTCGTCGCTACTTGTAAAAATCTATAAGTGGTTGAATAAGTGCTAATTCTGTTATGTATATCGTGTAATTCCTGATTTTCCTGTAATAAATAATTATAATTAAAAAAAAAACATGTTCTCGTCCAGTTTAGCCTTTGCTCCTTTTTAGATAGATAGATAGACACATTATTGCACAAAAACATTAACGTTTTTTACAAACAAGACTCAGTTATGTACAATCAGGCGGCCTTATCGCCAAAAGCGATATCTTCCAGACAACCTTAGGGCAGAGGAAATTAAGTTGTAATACAGTGGGGTAAAATAAATAAATACATTTAATTCATAAAAATTGCAATAATAATAAATAAATATATAATAAACGTACATACATAAATAAAATAAAACTATATACGCGAACCGGAACATGTAGCCACAACAGTATTAACGCGATAGGAAAAGAGCTTTGACCCTAGCCTTGAAAATGGGAAGAGACTCAGACTGTCTAACGGATAAGGGTAAAGAATTCCATATGCGGACAGACTGAACAGTAAAGGATTGTGAATAGAACTGTGAAGAGTGGTAAGGGAAAGAGAGTTGGAGTTAGAGAGAGGAACGAGACGAGCGCATATTGTCCTGATCCTGACCTTTGGTGGACTGCAGAAATTTAAAACGTTCCTTGAGGTAAAGTGAGTTCGCGGGTTAAATAAAACCGAGTACAGCAAAGTAAGGATATGGAGGTACTTCGAAGACGAATTAGAAGCCAGTTAAGCTGAGCGCGAAACTTTTTAGAAGCTTCCGCTTAGGACAAACAAACACTCATTTGCGCGACGTGTATGAAATAAAGCATTCCTTCGCCATTTCGCTTCAGTGTGGCCACAGGGTGAAACTTATTTGTACATTTTTATTGTATAGTAAAAATCAATTTACCTGTCAGGAAGTGGGAACTCAATTTTTCTATCAAGACGACCAGGCCTTAGCAAGGCGGGGTCTAAAGTATCAGCACGATTTGTAGCCATTATTACCTAAAAATTTAAATAAAAAATTATGAAAATGTTAATTATAAAAAGTTAAATAAAGATAGAATAGGAAGATACTAACTTTTACGTTTGTGGTCTGATCGAAACCATCCATTTGATTCAAAAGCTCTAGCAGGATTCGCTGGACTTCTCTGTCAGCACCGGTTTGGGCGTCAAACCTAAAAAAACATTTGTTAATAGCATAATTTTATTCATTTATTTTGTACTTACAAAAATATATTTAAACACTATAAGGCGCTTTCAACCGGCCAATCTGGAAGTCAATGGGGGAGGCCTTTGTTCAGCAGTGGACGTCTTATGGCTGAAATGATGATGATGATGATGAAGACTACTTGTAACTAAGCTGCGGGCTAAAAAACAGTTTCTAGGGTAAACAAATTTTAAAAAGATAAAAAAAATTGAAGCATTAGGGTCTCTCTGGTGGTCGGATATGAAGTTGCGTCGATACTCGTTGCACGTCTTAGCGTCGATGTCCTCTCCGAAAATCAGTGTCGTGATAAGTCAATGGCTGTCACGACAGATGCTGAGCGCTTGCTGGGCGGTAACCTTTTTGAAACATTTCTATGTACAGACAACAGATAGTCAACCACAAAACGGCAAATTTATCAATGTTTTGTACTAAAATTGACTTAATTAATAATTTAGTATAATAGTTTGCACCTTAAGGAACCGAAACATATAAATAGTTATTAAAATTAATACATGATGACTGTAAAAAATACCTTTTCGAATGTTATGTCTAATGTCTAATCTATGTTTATGTCTAACAATGACAGGCACGTCACCATTGAGTAACTTTGTACTAGAACTGACATGAGTAGTGTGACCGTCGACGATGGTTTTTAACATGCCTGTTCTAGTACTTTATAATTCAATGGATATTTAAAGGTTCGTGACGTCACGAACAAGTACATCATGGCCGACGGCGTTTATGCGATTTTTAAAAACGTAAAGAATGAAATACTATTTTTTATTATTTTCAAAGGTTTAAAAAATAAAATAAAATTGTATGCGCTTTATTTGAATATTACCAACAATATTAACTCTATTTCAGAAAACAGTCAAATAGCCTATTGATATTAATTTCTACATATCGGACTTAAAGTTGAAAATCGGTTTCATGACCTTTAACTCTTTGGGTAGGTTGTTTTATTGTGTCATTTAAACATTTTCTAGTCTTATACCCTTGTAGGTAACATTGTAAAAATAATCTATGAAAATCCCGTTTCTTTGACGCGAGTCGTGACAGGTTATTATTAGGGTTGGCACTTCAGTTTAGTAATTATTTTTTCACGGGGAATAGGCTAGTTTTCTAGGTCAAAAAAGGTTATTCTATTTAGTCCGTCAGTTAGATTATCAAAAAATATTGGACACGTATCAATTTTGTCAATCAAACAAAAAATTACGAAAATAGGAAAAGAAAATTACGAAAACCTTGCTAAAAAGTGTCGCAAGGCGTGACGTTACGCGGAACTTTAACGAGCTATATCTTCATAATTTTTTCTTTGATTGAGAAAAGAAAAAATACATCTTCATTATTTTCTGTTAATCCAACTGACTTAGATTTTTTAAGGAAACTAGCCCATTACGTAACACATTATACATCTACCGTTTATACCTTACCTCTTGGTTGCAATGGCATCAATTTCATCGATGAAGATGATGGCAGGGCTGTTCTCCTTGGCGAGGCGGAAAACGTCGCGCACCATCCGCGGGCCCTCGCCCAGGTACTTCTGCACGAACTCTGAACCCACCACTCGGATAAAGGCCGCTGGAAAAAAAATAACCATTAACTTATATTTATATAATATAGACAAAAAAATATTACCTAAGTAATTAATCACTGAGCAAAAATTATTTTTTTAAAGTTAAAATAATAAAATAAAGCAATTGTGTTACAGAAATAAGAAACAAAGACAGCACCACATCACCTAGACCTGAGACAATATACCTACATAGAAAAAAAAAATCTACATTGACCGACCGGGAATCGAACCAGGGATCTTAGAGATAGCGACTCCAAGTCCGGTATGTTAGCCTCACGGCTACGGAGCTCATCTAAAAGTACGAACTGTACACCAATATTTTTGTAAAAAGACATGCCATATAGTACAAAGAAAAAACATTGATTACAAAATTCGCCAACAAAAGATAAATAGATTATTATTTTGATGACATGACTTCCGTAATCATTAGGAAACCAAATGTTATTTGAAATGCCATATGTAGATGAGTCATTTCGTATAGTTTTGTCTCTTTTAGTCAATTACGAACAAACACAAAAATACATGACGATTATAAAATAGCAAAACAATCACCTGTAGTATGATGAGCCACAGCCTTCGCCAACATAGTTTTTCCACAACCAGGTGGTCCATACATGAGGACACCTCGTGGCGGCTCGATACCAATCTGTCTGTATAGTTCCACATGGGTCAGAGGCAGCTCTACCGCTTCCCTGATCTCTTGCTTCTGGGTGTCCATGCCACCAATGTCTGAGTATTGTACATCAGGCTTTTCATCTGTGAAAGTATATTTATTAACCTTTTGTTTCTGTTTCTAAAATATGTTAGAAATAAATAACAGAAATATGTTTCTTTATCGTGGTTTATGGTAGACCAGATTAATATCTACATTTTCTATCTCATCTCATATCTTTATGTAAATAATTATCTGGGAATTAATTTGAGAAGTTACCGCATTAATTCTAGTCTCAAACTTAATATCTATGGTGACCAGATCTTTGTCTTAAGTACAAATGTTTGTGCTCCTCTCACAAACATTTGCCCCTGGATGGAGTCCTGCAACCTGGCTTTGCAACTTTTTTTTTATATTGGCATTATAGATTCTTTTTCTGAAGCAGAGTTAAATCTTGAAAAAAAAAACGACTGCCTCAGGTGGGACTCGAACCCACGTAACATCGCATGCCAGGCGAGTGCTTTTTCCAACTAAGCTACCGAGGACGTTGGCGATTTTTTTCAAGTGTTATAATATTATCATAGATATAACAAGCATGTAATTGCTAAAAACAAAATTTAAATTGTTTAAGCTATTCTGATCTTAACTGATAGTTAAATATTTGCAACAATATCTCTATCGGGTGTTTGACGGTAGTATACTAATAAAGGTATACGTATAGCTGCAACATTAATCAGATAAAACGCTGGCTTCAACAGCGAGAAACACTTGACAAATTTCGATGGGTTAGCCATCGTCCTCGGTAGCTTAGTTGGAAAAAGCACTCGCCCGGCATGCGATGAGACGTGGGTTCGAATCCCACCGGAGGCAGTCGATTTTTTTTCAAGTGTTATAATATTATCATAGATATAACAAGCATGTAATTGCTAAAAACTAAATTTAAAGAGTTAAATCTTTTGATAATAGGGAAGGAATTTATTGCTAGAAATTGAATTAACCTTACTAAGTACAAGTATTTTGTTGTTTACCTGCTTGCAACATAGAAATAGAGCTGTCAGCTTCTGGCGGCAAGACATCTACCAGCGCATTTGAGTGCTTGTGCAATGCCACTGATGCCGAGGGCTTCAGCAGTTCTCGGTCAATGGTTGACAGGATGCGGACATAGTAGTTTGATCCGGTCGTGCTGCCCACTGGAATTAAACAAATATACTTAAAATAAATAAATAAAAATAGCCTTTATTTCCGAGAACATCAAGTAGGTGCCAAAAAAGTTAATAATAATCACAGAATGTCTCTAGTCTCAGTGTGCCTTTCAGCATAGGCCTCCTCCAACAATTCCAATGCTGCCTGTCAGCTGCAACTCTTGTCCAAACAAGCCCCAGGGTCATCCTTATTTCGTCTTCCCATCTTCTCGTCGGACGACCTCTGTTTCTGGTGCCATCCCTCGGATACCAGTGTAACCTGTTCGCTCCATTTTTCTTTGGGGCAGCGAAGCATGTGGCCAGCCCATCTCCATTTCATTTGGTCAATGTGAGATAGTATATCTGTTAGTTTCGGTATTTCGGTGTTCCTTAATCTGTCCCTAAGTTTCACGCCCAACATGCTCCGTTCCATGACCCTTTGTCATTTTTTCAGTTTTTCCCTGTGTTGTTTAGTCAGGGCCCAGGTCTCACATCCGTACGTTATACAAGGCAGGATACAGGTATTGAAAATACTTTTTACAATCTAGTTACAATCTGCTACATTAGTACATACAATCAGTCAGATCCAGAAGTTTATTACCTACTACACAAATGTCTACCAAATCAATCAATTATTAATCTATAATATAATAATAGTTATATTATAGATTAATAATTGATTGATTTGGTAGACATTTGTAGATATGTACTCATTTTAACTTAGTTGATGTTCTTAAATTTTACAACCTTTTCTAAAAACATTGCTCCAACCTGTCAGGCCACAGCAACGAGACAATGAAAAATTGTTACACCACCAATTTAGTAAGACTAGCTTATTTATTACAAGATCATAGTTACATTCTATCCTGTTTATATTTCTTGACAAAGTACTCACCTATTCCAGTATTTTGGTCAACAGCTTCCAAGAATTGTCCAATGACTAATGGGACAGACTGAATGCGCTTCACCTCCTCCTGAGCATGAAGGTACTCTTTCTTGAGGTTCCGCTGTTCGTCTTTTATATACTCCTCTTGTACTTCTAAGAACTCTAACATGCGCTGCAGTTTCTGTTAAAGAGATATTAAATTTGTGCTTTAAACTTAAATGTTAGTAAAAATCTAATAACTACTGCAGATCTTGTGGAATTTGAGAAGTTACCGCATTAAGTCACTTCAAAATATTGTGTTTTCGTTAGCCATTGTCATGGTTATAAAAATGTTAGAAAGATTTCGTTTTAAAACAAAGTTAGTAAAATACCTTGTACTTGGTGTATAAATCCTCTGATTCCAGCTCATCAAACGATTGTGGGCCAGAAAAAGCAAGACCCTTTGCATCGATTGCTTGGTCATCCTGTAACAATGTATGCAAAACGTAAAATACATGAACTTTTTTCTCTATATTGTAAATACGTGTTTCGAACATACCTTTTCAGGCAGTATAATGCCGATTTCTTCCATTTTCTTTTAATATTTTACGTAAAACAGTGGCAAATTCAACAAAAAACTGTGAATGATTCTGTGTCCGTCCTCCTTTCGATCGAACAAACGTCAAATTGAAATGAAATGTCAAAATAATACGCTTTGTCACGCACGTTCCATTTCGATAAATAATCGCTAACTTAGTTAATGCCTTGATTAACGTTTCATAAACAGTAATTTAATTTAAGTAACTTAATAATGTTTTCTTGAATTTTAAAATTATTTAATCAAGCAAGCCTTCAAATAACTAAACATTTCCGCCATTTTTTTACTATTTGCTACGCTAACCCTTGGTGCAAGCCCACAGCCACATCGAAGCCAGTACGGCTGCCCAATTTCAAAACCTAGTAAGTGTGTTTGACACAACTTTACAGGAGAGCGCAAAACGTGTTTCATGCTAGCCCAGCGTTGCCAACCTTTGTTGCCAAAATTACGTCAAATTTACCCTAAAATTACCGTATAATTACCGTACACTCCATTAGAGTTTAATTTTGCAAACAAAAAAAAACGAATATTTCTTTACAGTTTTTATGTAAAAGCAAACATGTTGTGGGTGATTTCTAGGGCTTACCATCAATTTGTTTAACCACTATTCAAAAATATTTTTATTATATCAGTTTAAAATAAGACTTAATGGAAAATAGTTGACTCATATCAAAATTAATTAAACAGATGATTATTTCATTTAGTATTTGGCTATAAGAACCTAATTTTATTGATTTCAATACATAAAAGTCCAAGGCTGTAATAAAGTTTAAAAATGTATTTATTAATATGTAATTTGAAAGGTCTAAAACGCTATCCACCATGATCTCGACCCGACCGAGTGACATTAGACAATTAGTACTTATACTAGTAAATATCATTCGCATGTTTCTCGCGGTTTTTTTCATAAACTACCTATTATCTTCCAAAATCTAATTAAAAAGTTGTTATTTATTTGTTTTATTGTTTAAATATTATGGACGTCGGATTTGTAAACCTGGCGATAGTAGATTTCTACTATTCTGTTTTGGTTTGCTATTCTGTGCATTGGACCCAGATTTTTGCTTTACCGAACTTGGGAACGTTAAAACTTCTATGTAAGCACAGTGCAATTAGTATTAAAATGTAATACTTACAAGACCTAAAACAAAGAATAGTTCGTAAGTAAGTATGTTTACAAGTGAGGTTACGTCATAGCACAGATCTTGGTGTTAAATGAAAATGACAACCCGTTGTCATAAGCAGAATTGCCTGCCGTGATCATGTGCGTCGAATTGAACAGAAAGAAAAGAAAAATTGTTTCTTATTACCGTACTTTTTGTAGATTATTAGCTCAGTCTTAAAATTACCGTACATTTGTCACACTATAATTACTACCGTACGGAGCATAAAATTACCGTATGAATACGGTAATTACCGTACGGTTGGCAACACTGTGCTAGCCTTCCAAAAGTATAAAGAATTTGATAACATGTTTGTATTTAAAAAATAGAGAAAAAAATTAGCTTTTTTTTTAAGTATATATTACATATTTACTCTGAATAGTACAAGTTTTATAAGACTTTTTGACTTTGAAATTGATTATCTTAAAAAAAGAAGAGCAAAAATACCATTTCAAAACCTAGTAACTCTGCTAGAAAGGACTTACTGGGTTTTGATATGGTTAAATTGATCATTTAGGTACTAATTTATCCAGACCAAAACCTAGTAAGAGCTCTAGAGATGAGAAAATATTTATGAAATATACCCGCAGGCATGTGGGTAATAGAGAAATAAGTAAAGTTGTAATTAGAAAAATAAGTTTAATTAAAGTTGTAAACAATAACAATGTTTTTCTTCCACTTTTTTCAATTCATTTTTTTTCCGTAACGTTTTTTTTTAACGAATATGCTCGTTCTTATTTATAATTTCTAGTAACCACATATACAATAATATAAAATACCACAACAGGTAAATAATAATTAATAATCGGTGTAAAAGTTATAAATCTTAAAGTGGTTAGTTAGACAGAAATGTCTGATATTGACTTGACATTATTATTTTGTTTACGACTTTCATAGAGACTTTTTAAACGGTGTGTATCTCAGCAAATATTTGGGCAATTTTGATTTGTTTTCACTATTGTCTTCTTTTTAATACAAGTACCTTACGATCAAATACGGTGATCGATATTTATCTCATGCATATTCCCTATTGTATTGAATTGACGAGGGAAGCGGATGCACTTAAACTTTTAAATAGGTACTTTATAATAATAATACAATAACATTTTATTATAGAAAAACATACAATTCTTTGGAAAAACGTGTCCGGGTTTGAGGTTTACAATTGACCGGACGCTACTATTTTATTACTTACTACTACTACTACTAACTAATTTCAGAAAAAAATATGATAATCATGTATTCGTCAAAAAGTATTCAGTAGTTTGTTTGCTTCGGTTTGTCAATTAATAGACAAACACGTTCACAATAAAATAATTAATAAAAAAAAATACATTATTATAAAATAATTATTAGATTTAGGTAGATATTTCTCGCTTTTAATGCGAGCTATATTTCAATGAAATAAAAGAAGTATTACTATGCAGCTATACATACCATCACTAGTAGGTTTAAGGTAGAAATAATAAAAAAACAGCATAAAAATAGCAAAAATAGCGACATCGTATAAGCACGAGTTAGATATGCAATAAAATCTGTCAATTTCATATCTCAGATTAATTAATTTCTTGTAGATTCACAATAGAAATCTCTCCCTTAAAGTCGGTAAGTTCTAGGTATATGTTTGCAACAAAGCTTAAAAAGTTTTTATGAAATAAACAATAAAAATAAGGTATTATTATTTAACTATTCAGAACATCACTAGTATTAGGTAAAAGGAAAAAAATCCCTAAATCCCTAAAAACTAAATAAGTATGTATTTTACTTTACAAAAGATAAATCTGTTCCTAAAGTAAGTTTATGGCATTTATTAAGCAAATATTTAACACTTACAAGAACACAAAAAGTTTTCAGATTCGCGCGCTTTAAACTTTTAAACTACGAAATACTCATATTAAAAAACCAAGTAACTAGCGTTATATTTCCAGTTACTAGACTTAAAAATCATTAAAAACCTGTAGTAACTACTCCAAAACCTAGTATGTCAAATAACCATTTCAAAATATAGCAAGTGAACTGCACTTGCTAGGCTTTTGAAATGGTTTTGTGACTTGCTATGTTTTGAAATGGTCAAGTCGGCTCAAATCGAAAAGGTACATCCACTTACTAGACCGTAACTTTTTATCTATTTGAGCTATCGATGTGGGTGTTTTTGCATAAATTAGGGGCTTACTAGAAAATGGTATTTAGCCAAAAATATCAAAATCGCATCCTGGAGACTTACTAGGTTTTGAAATGGGGCAGCCGAGTAGGTACTAGTGCCGACTACGGGCCGAAGTATTAGTACTTAATTTGCTATTGCTATACATACATAGAATAAATCAAATGCAAGTATTTTCAATAATTATCTTTCTTTTCAAGGGCCCAACACAAAATCTCTCGAGATGAAATAAAATGATATATAGGTATTTATTTGCTAAAAACATGGTGTTACGCTTGTGCATTAAGAATAATAATAAGAGTAGGTTCTTACGTTTTACCTTTTACGTAGCATGCAAATATTTAAATCAACATAAATAAAAAAAATATTATCCCTAAGGGTCGATTTTTCTATAGCCAGATAACTTGTATTTGAAGATAAGTTTGACATGTTGTTTACTTAAAGAAAATGTGTCTAAGCGTCACTTTTATTCATCGGATAAAAGTTATCTGGCGATTGAAAAATCGGCCCTAAGCCATTTTACAAGCCTTCTTTTAAGAGCCGATTTTTCAATAGACATATACTTAACGTAAATACTTAACTTAACTTGACTTAACTTAACTTAACTTAACTTGAAGAATAAATTTGACATTTGACAGTTTTCGTATAGAAATTGTGTCAAAATCCCTTATTGGCTTACTGCGTTCACTTAACTTGTCTCCAGCGGTAATTGACCGGTTTCATAATTACCTACACGGACGCCTCAGCGCATTATTGTCGAGGATACAATATCCTCTGCATGGTGCGACATCGGTTCTGGTGTACCACAAGGTGGCGTCTTGTCTCCACTCCTTTTCATTCTCTTCATTAACTCTATCACCCTTGGTCTTGATTCTTTCTATACCACCTTATGCAGACGATCTTCAACTTTATTGTTGTTAGTAGGTACATCTTTAAGAGTATGTAACATCACTAAACTTGAAGGTTTCTATGTTGATTACTTAAGGTGTTAAAAATGTAGAAACGGTGATTTCTTAATTTAATAACATAAAACAAGTTAATAACTATAAAAGTTTAATTTACTCCTCTCTGCATTCCCTATACCCTTCAATTGTCAGGGTAGCCTTGATGACCTTGCAAATGTAATCCATACTGTCAATTCTGACTTGTGCCGTATCTTGGAGTGGTGTAAGTCATTTGGACTCAATGCTAACCCTGCTAAAACGCAGGTGATGGTTGTTGGCAGGCCCCGGCTGATTTCTAAGATCGACTGGGGTTCACTGCGTCCAGATGTATTTGACGGTGTCCAGATACCATATAATAAAGATGTGAAAAACTTGGGAGTTTATATGAACAGCTCACTAGCTTGGGACAGGCAAATCAGCGAAGTATGCAGGAGGATGTTTGCGTCTGCAAGTTCAGTCCGGTATGGAAATAAGCTTCTGTTTATTTACCGCGTAGGTACATTCAAATGCTCACAATTTTTCGTTGTTTGTACAGTACATCTTTCTAAGGTCATCGGTCCATCGAGTTGGGGGGCGTCCTACACTACGTTGGCCAAGGCGTAGTCTCCACTAGAGAACTCGTTTACTCCACCTTTAATTCTGCGACAGATGTGGCTGGCCCGCTGCCACTTTAGCTTGCTACTAAACATATACTTTAGTTTAGGAAAGCTTACGTCCAGCAGTGGACTGGAATGACATTATGTACAGTACATTCCGTACATACCTACAGGCCGTGGGTAAAATTACGGTCATAGGGAGTACATATTACAATGTCGCTCAGGCGCAGCCAGGTGACCGTAATGGAGCGTAGCGTGTCATTCCTGTTCTGTGCACGCAGGCAGCGGCACGGCAGCGTTCAATCAGCACGTAGAAAACATGCCTTCAGATCTGTGGTCCTCCTGTTATAAAAAGTGGTTCGATCGCATAAAAAATGTTTAAAATGTAAAGGAGAGTATTTTGAAAAGCAATAAACATAATTTTTTGGTTATAACATGTTGTTTTTTTAAGTTACGCAAAACTTATAGTGTGACCTACGTATAAATCGGCTGCCCCATTTCAAAACCTAGTAAGTCTCCAGGATGCGATTTTGATATTTTTGGCTAAATACCATTTTCTAGTAAGCCTCTAATTTATGCAAAAACACCCACATCGATAGCTCAAATAGATAAAAAGTTACGGTCTAGTAAGTGGATGTACCTTTTCGAATTGAGCCGACTTGACCATTTCAAAACATAGCAAGTCACAAAACCATTTCAAAAGCCTAGCAAGTGCAGTTCACTTGCTATATTTTGAAATGGTCATTTGACATACTAGGTTTTGGAGTAGTTACTACAGGTTTTTAATGATTTTTAAGTCTAGTAACTGGAAATATAATGCTAGTTACTTGGTTTTTATATAAGTATTTCGTAGTATAAAAGTTTAAAGCGCGCGAATCTGAAAACTTTTTGTGTTCTTGTAAGTGTTAAATATTTGTCTAATAAATGCCCTAAACTTACTTTAGGAACAGATTTATCTTTTGTAAAGTAAAATACATACTTATTTAGTTTTTAGGGTTTTTTTTCCTTTTACCTAATACTAGTGATGTTCTGAATAGTTAAATAATAATACCTTGTTTTTATTGTTTATTTCATAAAAACTTTTTGTTTGCGTATATGTGCAAAAGATTTGTTGCAAACATATACCTAGAACTTACCGACTTTAAGGGAGAGATTTCTATTTTGAATCTACAAGAAATTAATTAATCGAGGTATGAAATTGTCAGATTTTATTGCTTATCTAACTTGTGCTTATACGATGTCGCTATTTTTGCTATTTTTATGCTGTTTTTTTATTATTTCTATCTTAAACTTACTAGTGATGGCATGTATAGCTGCATAGTAATACTTCTTTTATTTCATTGAAATATTGCTCGCATTAAAAGCGAAAAATATCTACCTAAATCTAATTTTTTTTCTTGTAATTAATAATTATTTTATTGTGAACGTGTTTGTCTATTAATTGTCAAACCGAAGCAAACAAACTACTGAATACTTTTTGACGAATACACGATTATTATATTTTGTTCTGAAATCAATTAGTAGTAGTAGTAGTAGTAAGTAATAAAATAGTAGCGTCCGGTCAATTGTAAACCACAAACCCGGACACGTTTTTCCAAAGAATTGTATGTTTTTCTATAGTAAAATTTTATTGTATTATTATTATAATATATTTAAAAGTTGAAGTGCATCCGCTTCCCTCATCAATTCAATACAATAGGGAATATGCATAAGATAAATATCGATCACCGTATTTGATCGTAAGGTACTTGTATTAAAAAGAAGACAATAGTGAAAACAAATTAAAATTGCCCAAATATTTGCTGAGATACACACCGTTTAAAAAGTAATCTCTGATTGTCTCTATGAAAGTCGTAAACAAAATAATAATGTCAAGTCTATATCAGACATTTCTGTCTAACTAACCACTTTACGATTTATAACTTTTAGACCGATTATTAATTATTATTTACCTGTTGTGGTATTATTTTTTCAAATTATTTTATATTATTGTATGTGTGTTACTAGAAATTATAAATAAGAACGTGCATATTCGTTAAAAAAAAAGGTTAAGGAAAAAAAACAATTGAAAAAAGTGGAAAAAAATATTGTTATTGTTTACAACTTTAATTAAACTTAATTTTTCTAATTCCAACTTTACTTATTTTTCTATTACCCACATGCCTGCGGGTATATTTCATAAATATTTTCTCATCTCTAGAGCTCTTACTAGGTTTTGGTCTGGATTAATGAGTACCTAAATGATCAATTTAACCATATCAAAACCCAGTAAGTCCTTTCTAGCAGAGTTACTAGGTTTTGAAATGGTATTTTGGCTCTACTTTTTATAAGATAGTCAATTTCAAAGTCAATAAGTCTTATAAAACTTGTACTATTCAAAGTAAATATGTAATATACACTTCAAAAAAAAGCTAATTTTTTTCTCTATTTTTTAAATACAAACATGTTATTAAATTCTTTATACTTTTGGAAGGCTAGCTTGAAACACGTTTTGCGCTCTCCTGTAAAGTTGTGTCAAACACACTTACTAGGTTTTGAAATTGGGCAGCCGAAATGACAATGACAATGTTAAGGAACAACAGAAAAGACAGCAAAGAAAAGATAAGTCACAAATTAATATACCTAGAAGAAGAAACTGAGAAACAAGAAATAAAAGGTAATAGATCACAAAAGAAGAAAGAAGTAGAAACTGTTGAAGGTTATAAAATATAGAGCAAATAAAATATAAAAGCTTTGATAAAAGATCATAAAAGAAGAAAAAGCTTCTAAGCGTACATGTTTTTCGTGACACAATTTTTGTGGAATGCCCGTTGGGAAGACTAGCAATATTCTTCAAAATCACGTCAAAAGAAAAAATGTTTTGGATGAATATTTATTTGTTGTAGTTGACGACAAATAAAGTAACAATAGTAAAAATGTGCAGTTGCATGTTTAAGTGACAAGTATATTGCTTGGCGCGTATGAGACTCAAAAACTAATAAATATTACAATACGTGAACCAATCTTCACTATCAACATTCAACATTGTGTGGATATAAAATCTATTATATATATGTCGTGGCCAGATCGTAAAATTGATTATTTCATGATATGACCGATCATTTCATAAAATGGTAGTATTTCATGATATAGAACAGAACACGCTGCCTACATCATGATGTGGTCTGACCAGATCAATGAATACTCAGCGTTTCACGATATAAACAGCTAAACGCACGAATACTTCATGAAATGGTCTAACATCAGTGATCATATCGTAAAATCGTTACATTACTCACCGGCAGAGGCGCTAATGTTGCTTTGTTTTTGTGATGAGTAATGGCGGCGGACAAATATTTTAATCTAAAAGTGAATAATATTGTGTAAATTGAAGGTGAAAGTGCAGTAAAATATCGTTACGATACCAAGCAAGGCGATTTTTACGAAAGTCAACTCAAAAAACCTGCCCAACGTCAAAAAGTCAAAAAGTTCGGTTCGGTACGTAATTTGAGAGGTTAGTTACGTTATTTAACTATTCCAAGTCTTTTCATTTCTTAGTTTTGTTTAAAAATAATAACTATTTAGAATGTTCAATTTATCTATAGAGCAAGATTACAAATATTAAATAAATTCACGTAACTTGTAATCGTATTTTTATTTTAATGATATGGCCAAACGTTGATCGACATTTCATCGAATGTTGACGTTTAAACGATATGGTCAGTTTTAGTTGGCAATATCATAAAATACTTACCACCATTTTATGAAATGATCGGTCACATCATGAAGTGGTCAATTTTGCGATCTTGCTACGACATATACAGTGTGTAACGAAAAGGTGAAATAAAACTTTAAGGGGTTATTCTACGGCTAAATTACATCAACTTTTTCTATGGGACCAAAATCTCAAAAAAAAAATTGACGTTTCCATACAAACTGATGCCAGCTGGTCGCGTTTTAGTATGGGAAAGTGTTTTTTTTTTGCGATTTCGATGTTCGTCCCCTAGAAAAAGTTGATGTAATTTAGCCGTAGAATAACCCCTTAAAGTTTTATTTCACCCTTTCGTTACACTCTGTATATTATATTCCATTTTATAATTTTTGGATAGGGAATACAGAAGGCAATGGTTCTTACCAATCAATTATTTAATTAATCAATATCATGTAGTGCAATGTACTTCTTCGCAGCGTAGGGCGTCTTACGACAAGGTGGAGCGATGATATGCGGTGTTGGCAGGGAGCGGATGTAAAAAAATGCCAAGGATCGGGCTCAGTTGCGATGCCTTTATTATATCGAGAGATACCTATGTCTGACCAGCAATCGACTGACGTGGGCTAAATATGATAATGATCAATGAATGTCTGCTGTTTGTTGTTCTAAACATATTCACGAAAGCATCATCACTTCGTCACAATCGTAGAAAATCGAGGGTTTATATATTTTTTGATTTTTGTTTTATTACAGTAATAGACATAAAAACTCCCGCTTTATCAATTGATCATAACTTTTTTAATTTTTTCAATAAAGTCACTGAGATACTGAGTTGGAATAGTGATGCATTTGGCTTTTGAGCGTAGTGAAACGACGGAGAATAAAAATCGCCCGTGTACGGCGGACTCCCTCCACCCCCTGCTCCCCGTTCGGCGCAACGGATGATTAGTGTCGTCGATTTTCTACGGGAGCATACACGCATCACTTGAGCTGAAATCTGATTGTTTTGGAATATAGTTTTAAATTGAGGATAGTGTTTATATGTGTTAATAACTTGAATCAAAGTCAAAGTCAAAAGTCAAAGTCAAAAATCATTTATTCAATTCAGGACAAAATTGCCACTTATGAACGTCAATAACAACATTATAGGCCCCTAGGGGGCCAGAACATGTCTCCTTATTTTTTGGGCCCTACTAGCGCTTCGAGACAAGACACAGACAATCTGGCAAGTGCTGAGAAGAAACGCCGGAACAAACTCAGTCACCACTAGCTGCCACACAAAAAATATAAATCAAAATAAACAGGTAGGTACATCAGTTTAGTGCAGGCTGGACTGACCATACATTCTTGTCATCAAGATAGTCTTGAATTTTATAATACCCCTTAGACATCAGTGTAGTTTTGACATGTGACTTAAATTTATTAATAGGAAGTTTGGTAACATTGTGAGGTATATTATTGAAAAATTTAATACAATTTCCCAAGAATGAATTACTTGTTTTGGCCAATCTAAAGTTTGGGACCACAAGTTTGTTTTTGTTTCTGGTGTTATATGAATGAATATCACTTTTCTTTATAAAAAAATCTAAATTTTTGCGTACGTACATGATATTATCAAATATGTATTGAGAGGCCACAGTGAGTATGTTAATTTCTTTAAAGAAATCTCTCAGGGATTCACGCGGACTAAGTTTGTATATAGCACGAATAGCTCTTTTCTGTAAAATAAAGATGGTATCGATGTCCGCAGCAGAACCCCACAAGAGAAGACCATAAGACATAATACTATGAAAGTAACTGAAATACACCAGCCTTGCCGTTACAACGTCAGTTAGATGTCTAATTTTTCTAACCGCAAAGGCAGCTGAAGCAAGTCTCCCAGCCAGAGTGTCAACATGTGGTCCCCATTGCAACTTCGAATCCAATGTAATGCCCAGAAAAACAGTGGAGTTTGATAGATCAAGTTTTTCACCATTTAGTAAAATTACTGTGTTAGCTTGTTTCACGTTAGGCATAGTAAATTTAATACATTTGTTTTTTTTTGTATTAAGAAGTAAGTTGTTACTTGTGAACCAATTTAATACCTTAGAGAGAGCTCCGCTTACATCGTCAAATACCTCTTCGCCTCTTTTTAATTTGAAGATTAAAGAAGTATCATCAGCAAACAGAACTATCTCACAGGAGTCTTTAGAATAGAAAGGGAGATCGTTAATATAGATCAAAAATAGCAACGGTCCCAATATTGAGCCCTGGGGCACTCCCATTTGAAGCGGGGCGCCAGAAGAGTTAGTACCATTAACGTTTACTGTTTGTAATCTGCCTGAGAGGTAAGAATTTAACAATTTTGATGCGTTATTAGATACACCGTAATGTTTTAGCTTCATAATAAGTGTTTGGTGATCGACACAATCAAACGCCTTCGATAAATCACAGAACACACCTATCGCATCATGCTTATCTTCATACGCATCCAAAATGTGTTTGATAAGTGCCACCCCAGCATCTGTTGTATTTCTACCTTTAGAAAAACCAAACTGTTTCTCGTGCAGTAAATTGTTAAGTTTAAAATGGGAGAGTAATTGACTAAATATAACTTTTTCAAAAATTTTACTAAAAGCAGGTAGAATGGAAATTGGCCTGAAATTGCTTGGGTCACTTTTTTCTCCTGATTTGAACAAAGGTATAATCTTACTATATTTCATTAAAGTAGGGAATTGACCTTGATCAATACATTCATTGAATAAATGTGCTAAGTGAGATGCTACGAGAGGTATAATGGGTTTTATTGTGTCAGTTGATATGCCCCACATATCCTCAGTTTTTTTCTGTTTCAATTCCATAAAAGTTTTGACTACCATTACAGGATTAATATGAGTGAAATCAAATAAGGAGTTGCACCCGTCAACACTGGACACAAGCAGTGATTTGGCATGCAGAGCAGATGAATTAAGTTGTTTTGTGGTTTCGACAGGTATATTACAGAAGTAATTCTCGAAAGCGCCTGCTACCTCATCATCGGATTTAATTTGCTTATTATCAATTTTTAGTGTAAATGTGTGATCGCGATGTTGTGTTTTACAAGTTTCTTTGTTTATAATATTCCAAGTCTCTTTAATTTTATTACTCGATTTATTAATTTTTTCACGTATATAATTAGATTTAGCTACCATACAGACCTTTTTAAATAACTTTGAGTATTTTTTAACATATTCTACAAATATTAGGTCATTATTCCTATACACTTTTTGATTATATAGTTCAAACATTTTCCTCCTACTGATATATATACCAGCAGTAGCCCAGTCACTGAATTTCGGTTTGAAATTGTTTATGACTAATTTCTTTTTAGGAAAGTTTTTGTCAAATTCGTGTTTGATTAGTTCAAACAATTCTTCATATAAGTTATTAACATTGTCATCAACAAAAGGTAATAGCGGTATTTTATCACTTAAGTTAGTTTTAAATTTTTCTTTGCGAGTATCAGTGACTGGTCTATATTGAATAACACTTTTAGACGGCACAAAACGGTGTTCAAACGTGACTGACTGACCGCAGTGATCAGATTTTACAAAATTTACGATAGATTTTTTAATCACAACACAGTTACAGAAAACATTATCCAAGCAAGTAGCTGTTGTAGCAGTAATTCTAGTCGGTTCAGCAAATACAGGCTTTAAATTGAAAGATTTAAAAAGACTTAGAAACCTAACCCGATAGGTTTTTTCTTCATCTATGATATCGACATTGAAATCTCCACATACAACTACCTTCTTTTTATTAGTAAATATTTTCCTGAGTAATTCTTCCATTATGGACTCAAACAATGTAAAATTACCACTTGGGGGTCTATAAACACAAACAATAATGTAATCGTCCAGCTCTGCACATGATATCTCAATAGTTCGCTCGACAGAGAATAAAGTTAAAACTATGACGTCAAGGTCAAAACAAATACTGGCGCTGGTGAAAAACAATAATGAGGCTGCAAACATGAAGGAAATAAATTTGCTTAATGATACAAAAGATATAGGAGAAGAAGGAGAATAGCATGTAACAAATACATCAGGATGGATGGATAATATATTTATTGTTGTTTTATATTAACTTTACGTGTTGTTTTAGAATAACTTGTGATTTAATTTACTTATCCATTGTACAACGACGGTGTGGCAAATCCTTCAATGTTCTAGCACAGAATACCTAATAGTACTAGTTCTAGGGAGTCTAATATAGGTGATTTTCTATGTCCTGACTTTAGATCTGCATTTTCAGCTGTACCTTTAGTATATGCCAGAAACATTAAACATATTATTTTTAATAATTATGTTTTTTTTTTGCGACGAAAAATAAAATACGACAATGTTTTTGTACTCACCGCGGCACCGTGGGCGCATAATTTAAAACGTCGTTTTTATACGGATTAACGCTAGTCCGATGAATACATTCGACATTCTACGGTTTTTTTTTCATACGTCATTGTTCTTCAATTTTAAAAATATTTTTGTAATTTTTACCTAAAATTTAGTTTTACTAGTAGCGCCCGATGTAAAGGCTCAAATTTATTTCAGTATAATGTTATAAAATAGCCTTTATTTTGCGGTTACTCCTATATTATTTACTTCCATATTGTAGTAACGGGAGCGTGAAAGGTTCCGGGTTCGACTCCCGGTCGAGTCAATTGAGTTAATGAACTTTTCTAAGCTAAGAATCATACTCATAGTATATGGGATTAGTGACCAGGTGATGGGTGTAATGTACGGTGCATTTTTTAAAAGTGCATTATATCTATTTGTTTTTTTTTCAGTGATGCAACTATGTGCATCTCCTCTACCACCTGGAGCAGATGCCATTTTAGCAACCCAGGAAATGCGCGACGTATGGAATGATGTATTTTCAGACAGTGACATTTAGGAACAATCACGTACAAACCATCAAGATGAGTCACAGCAGTGCATTCCATTACTGAACGCCATGTTTCTGAATCTATTGATAAAGATGTTTATATGCCGGTAGATGCAATGACACCTATTGATGTTGATGATCTTCAACAATCAGTAAGCTCTCAGTTTCATTGCAACGTCGAATCTCCTCAACCTTTGACCCCAATTTTTAGTGCTTTACCCTCACCAAACTCTAAAATAAATACTCCAGTCGCATCCCCAGTAAATAAACATACAAAATGTGATGATTCGTTTTGTTCTCAACATGAAACCGAAGAATTTACCTACCCATCAGTATCAACTATTGCCACAGATTCAAATCATCCATCTCCAGCACCTTCAACTTCGATCGTGGGGGAAAAAGCGACCTCGAAATTATGAAGACTGGGGAGATATAAAAAGGAAAAAACTAAAGAACCAAGAAAAAACTTATGTTTCAAAAAAAGGGCGTACAGTTGACGCTAAAAGAATGGGTCCACCGTGCAAATGAAGATTTAAGTGTACTTCGAAAATTACCAAAGAGGAGCGAATTGAGATTTTCGTTAAGTTTTGGGAACTTGCTAATAGAGAAAAACAATGGTTGTATGTAGCTAACTACACAAAAAAGCAACACAAGAGCAGGACATTTCGACGGGAGTTAAAGCACAACAGAGTGTATACATATAAATACTATTTACCGAAAAAGAGTGCTGATAATATCACTTACTATAAAATTGATGTCTGCAAGACCATGTTTCTAAATACTCTGGGCATAAGTGAGCGTCTTACAAGACTCTGAGTGTGGCTCGTATGTTTGTAATGAATGGCCTGATTTAAATAAATTCAAAAAAAGCTACAAGTCTACGACAATACCAAGATATTGTAAAGAGTCAATTCAATCTGTCATTTCACGTTCCAAAAAAAGATACGTGTGACCAATGCCAGTGAAAATCCTTCAGAAGAATTAAAAGGAAAACATAAAAAACATCAAACAAATAAAACTATTGCCAGACAGCTGAAAAACACTGACAAGAATGAAGCTATCCTGTCAAATGATACAATTTTAAGTGCAACATTCGACTTTCAAAAGGTCTTAACATGTCCACATGGTCAAATAAGTATACTTTATTAAAAACGCAAACAGTCTTGCTATAATTTTACAATTTACGACATGTCTACAAGACAAGGATATTGTTATGTATGGGATGAAAGTGTCGCAAAACGAGGCTCTAATGAGGTCGCTAGCTGTCTCTACAATTTTATTAGATATTTTTCAGAAAAAGGAGTCAACGATTTTAGGTTTTAGTCCGACAACTGCTATGGACAAAATAAGAACCGCATATTATTTGCATTCTACACATATGCAGCGAAAGAGTTTAAGGTCACCATCACTCACCACCGTTTTCTTGAAAAGGGTCACACCCAAAATGAGGGTGACTCTGTGCACTCGGTGATAGAAAGAGCTGGAGAGCACAAACTCATTTATACACCAGAGGAGTGGAAACTGCTAATAAAATGGGCGAAATCTGAGAAACCATACGATGTGAAAGATGTCACTAGAGAACAGGTTTATAACTTTAAAGATCTATTAAAAAAAGAAACTGGACAAAGAACACAGTAAATGAAAAAATTGCATGGTCAAAAATAAGAGAAGTAGTAATCGAAGAAAGTCAACCTAATAAAATACATTATAAATATATATTAGAGAATGATTTCATGACTTTAATTGTACGTAAGGAGACAAGAAACTTTAGTGCAATTACACTTAAGAATGCCTATATGGAGCCGGTTGCTATTTCAAATGAAAAATTTAAAGACCTCATTGGACTATGTAATACTGGAATAATACCGGCAAAATATCATAATTATTTTAATGCCTTGCCAAACAGTCTCGCAGCAGAAGCAACAGCAGAAACTGATGATGATTCTGAATGATTTAATTATTATTACGCCAAAGATTCCAAAAATAAGTCTGTTTAATAAACTAACTTAAAGTCAAAGAGTACAAATTATCTTTTTTATCTTAGATATAAGCATTAAATTGTGGTTAAAGAAACTTTTAGGACTGTATTAGTTATACAATTACATAAGAGTTACTCGATGGTTACCGTTTTTATAGGTGGATAATTTACTACCTTCGATACTTTTGATATATGTATAATATGTTTTTGTAGAAAATAAATAAATGTTGATCTCTTAATAAATAATATTAAAAAAGAAAAAAATAATTACATTTGTTGCCTTTTAATATTCATATATATAGAAGTTTACACTGCAAAATGTTTGTGTTTTTAAACTGATAAAAACGTTTTTAATGTGCCTTAATTTTCATTAAACACTTCGTAAAATTATATTTGTTTCTTATTTAATTATTTATTTATTTAAACTTTATTGCACAAGTAAGTACAATTGGCGGACTTAATGCTATACAACATTATCTACCAGTCAACCTTGAGGTAATGCAGATAATGTAGTCAGTGGCGGAGTATAAAGTATCCGACATATTTTTTAAGACGAGT
Source organism: Anania hortulata (assembly GCA_963576865.1). Taxonomy (NCBI): domain Eukaryota; kingdom Metazoa; phylum Arthropoda; class Insecta; order Lepidoptera; family Crambidae; genus Anania; species Anania hortulata. The sequence goes on from OY756400.1 coordinate 11,397,435, forward strand.
AAAATACATACTCATACATATCAATTTAGACAATAATAAATACATACTATAATACATACTATTTAATATATTAGGGAAGTCGATTTTTTTTACCTTAATTACCTGAACCTTCATATTTTAAATACGTTCGTAGTGTTTTGAAAATATTCCTAAAACATTAATGGGAACTATCATCCGTCATAAACAAAACAAAAATAGTCCGTACAATAATGTCGAAACATTACATACGTCGCACAATTGTCCTCAGAATAACGACTTATGTGACTTTTTACGAAATCTAGATATATTAGGAATTCATTCGGTAGGTCACAATATAAACGTCTATACACATAATAAGTGGACAAAATTTAAAGCTGAATGAATTAGTCGTTTTAAAGTTATGACATAAAATCTCATACAAATATTTTAATGTGCTCTATTGTAAAGTTACTTAATATCAGAACCGTCGCTATTCTACGACTGTGACGACTTTATCTGCTTCAAAGCTGCGGTTAAGTCGACAAACTGCAGGCCTCCATCCACCTGCACTGTGGTGCCGGTCACTAGCGCGCTGTCATCGCTGGCCAAGTAAACCACCATCTTGGCAATGTCTTCTCCCACGCAGACCTTTCCCAGTGGAATATTTGGAGTAATTAATTCCAGCCAATTCATGTATTCCTCATCTGTGAAGTTGGTGACACGCTGCATAAATTTGCTTACCTGCAGATGAGAAAAGTAAGTAAAACAGTATTATTTTTAGCTCAATTGCTATTTGATTTGTTTGATGTTTAGAAGTATGTATGTGAATTGTGATGCTACTTATGATATGATTTCCAGCAGTGTACCAAAAAAATATACTGATAGAGCCAGGAATTAGTCTTGACTGCAAAGAAAATAACTGCCCTGCTTTTTCACAAGTACGTAGTACGAAAAAGCTTTGCAGTTCAAAAGTAGACTTGCTTAACGAGCTCATAGTAGGGACCAGTTAATTTTAAAGGGTTGAACTCAAATTCTTTTTTTTTTACTAATGTAAAGTACTGGTAAGCAGGCTTTAAACTGCCCTGCTGTTTCATACAAGTCTAGCATCAATATTTGCCGATCAGGCGTTTCGACGATGAAGAAATACTTAGTGATAATTTTTTGAAAGCATCTCACAGTAAGGCCGGGGCTGACGGTGTTGACCCTGACTCCCTTGGGCGCCAGCTCTAGCGCGATCAGCCGCGAGAAGTGGTCCAGCGCCGCCTGCAATATCGTTTATTATGTAACTTATATATTACTGTAAATTAAGGGCCTGTATTGTTTTATATAATTTTATGTCTGAAGTAAATCACATTTAAATTATGACAGTTAAGTTACGTATTCGCCATGTGCAAAGTGGGTGGTGGGGGCCGTCAAATCGAACGCAGCACGCGATGTAGCAGAAATGTGAAAAAACTCTGGACTGTTATGTGTCAGTCAAATTGCTTTAAATATCCATAGAATTCCATACTAACGTTATTAAGTAGGTATTTTTAAGTAAAAACGTTAAAATTCGCGATTTGGTTAGGGTAGTACGTGTACGTGTTGTGTTAAAAAGTGTAGAAACAATGGGAATAAAGTTTGTGCATGTTTTATTCGTTTCCTATCAAGATGGAAATTGGAGCAAAGAAATAAATGGATAGCTGCTGTGAAAAGAAAAAAGTTTGTAGGGAGTTTGTGTCACAGACGTTTGTCTATGATCAGAGCTCTTACATCAAGCAAACGTAACGCAACACACAGAGACACAATATAAATTCTATTGTTATGAGGTCTCATGAGACCGCTTGGATGTTAACGGGTTAAGTAGCTTTGTCCGTTAGTTCTAGTTCTAAGCTCTTCAAAATCTCTCACGTGCTGTGCTAATAATATTTTTTCCCTTTTTGCACAGTTTGAGGTTGGAAAGCTATATCACGTTGTATCGATTCAAATCGCGTACGTATTATAACATTCATATTTATAATATGCACAAACGTTTGAGATATTTTCATCTAATTTCAAAGAAAAACAATCCGAAAATCATTCTCAAATCATCCAGTTGCCATTTAAGAGATATTAAGTCCACAATAGTTGTGGTCACTAGGGGCGCTGTCATCGCGCACACAGCCAATACGCGCTTGCGTGTTTTAGTGAAAGATACCCTTAGCCTTCATTATGCCCCCGCGGCTAATGGTATGCGTAATTACATTTTACAAACTGTAGTATTTACAAACTGTACTGGTTAGTACTTAGTACTGAACCCCTCTGATGGCAATAAAAGAGCACCTTTACAAAAGAAACCATAGGAAGCGTTCTTCTAATCACACACTTTTAAGTCACCTGCCTTAGACATGTAGTAAGCCAAGCCTCCGACTCTGACTGTCGTTGCCACGATGCTCGAAATGTTGATGATATTCCCTTTTGTCTTGATGAGCTCCGGCACTAGCTGCCTGGTGAGGTTGTAGACTGCTCGCACGTTGAGGTTGAAGACGAGGTCATAGGACTCCATGTCGGTTTGCTGGATGCCGCCAGTCGCGCCAAGGCCTGCATTGTTTATTAACACATCCAGCCTGTGGAATTAATTAAAATTGGTTTTTATTTGAACTACGAGTACTAGCTGTCCCGGCGAACTTCGTACCGCCTCTTCTTTTTTTTGTGATTTTTCATGTTTTGATTTTGCTATTCGGGGCGGAGACAAATCTAACAAATCAAAGATCATAAAAATCGGTCCAGCCGTTCTTGACTTATAAATGGTGTAACTAACCTGTCTTTGTTTTATATTTATATAGATTTCTTTTACAGATTAATTTGAACTCTAAAAATATTGACATATTGGCCTCCTTGTCGGATAGAAGGTTATACCTGAAATGATAGATGAACGCCAATGTTTAACTCGCGCCTGCTGAGTTCTAATCTCAGAAGTTTTCTGACAAGCATTTTTTTATTATTCACAAAACTAGAGTGTACTCTGCTAAGTTCACGGATATCAAAACTAGATGATCCGGTGAGCTTGCTAATTTCGATTTTCCGGTTGTTGCTTTGTATTTTTCAAAATTTTCATTCGTGTTTAAACAGGTGTTAGTTTTAAAATAAAAAAGAACCCCTCCATACAGTGGAACGCAGACTCGCACTTGGCGGGGATATTTTTTAAAGAAATATTTTATTGATTCCGACTAATAGTCGCTACCGCAACGAAATCTGAAAGAACTTTATAAATTGCACCATAGTATAAAATATTGCGAAATAGCTTAAACTGAAATGGTCACGGTTTAGTCCAACATGATGGTTAGTTACTTTTAGTGTTAGGTATATTTATTATTTAAAACTTTTCCTTAAACTACTTTTAAGACTAAAGAATTGACACAGGTATCCACCCAGATCTACATATCTACAGATATTCGTGATTATAGACCAAAACAATTTATTAGTTGATTCGTTAATTAATACAGTCAACTCCAATCAACCTACCACTTCTTAAATTGATACTGAACTTTCGATTTTTACAATTTGACGTACCGTATCGACTGATACATAATTGTACTAGTAAATAACGTAGGACAAAAGAAGCTGCAAAGTCAAGAGAGGGACAGTTAAAGTAGATTTTGTACTAAGATTATGGGTGCTGTGGTTAACCTGCCAAAATGCTGTATGGTTTCTTTCGCTGTTTTATCGCAGCCGGCGTCTGTCGCTAAGTCAGCCACAATCTCCAGCGGCTTCAGTCCTTTGTAAGCCTCACATTGTTTGGCCACGCTTCCCAACTTCTCTGCATTCCTGCCCACTATCGCCAATTTTGCACCAAGCTTTGCAAATAGCAAAGCGATCGCTTCCCCTATGCCGGTGCTAGCGCCGGTCACCAACACGACTTTATTTGTAAAATCAGACACCATTTTCGCGTCTTACACACACGACAACAATTACACAGCAAAAACAAAATTCCCGAATATTTATAGGCTCACTCACTAGTCAAAATCTGATAAAAAATTTACTTGTCACCGCCGCTTATTAAATTGTTATCTCAGTATTGTGTAACCTCTCGGAGTGGACTATCTACGTACGACGCGCACGACGGTATACGAGTATTATTACCTACATATCTACTTATGCCAACGATTGGCAACGAGGAGTCATTGAGTTAATGTTTTTGTTCCTGTTTTGTGTAGGTACAGCCTAATTTAAATCTAAAGATCTAATCTAAAGATGAGGTACCTACTGGAACAGGTTTCAAGACTAGGTATCCGTCTGGACTTAATATCAAATCAGCGTCCAAACGCGTCTCGAGTCTTTAGAAGTGATGACTATGCTTTTGCTACTCATACAAACATACAACATGTGTGTGTGTGTGTGTGTGTGTGTGTGTGTGTGTGTGTGTGTGTGTGTGTGTGTGTGTGTGTGTGTGTGTGTGTGTGTGTAAGGTATGTGTGTGTGAGTACGTGTGTCGTGTGTCGGTCATTGCGTGTGTCGTGGGTGGAGTGAGGTGTGTGTGTGTGTGTTGTGTGTGATTAAGGGTGTGTGCTGTTTATTGTAATACCTTTAGCATATTCTCTTAATCTTCATAGGTTTTAGAACCTAGGAGTTCTGAGACCTTGTACTTGCACTTAGTACGTGTCATAGGATAAATATTAATGATACGATTAATTTTATTGTATAATTGCGGTCCTAGAAATATTAGGTGACGTTTTGCAAATGGTGACGTGCGTGGTATGTTTTTGAAGTCTTTGTCAGACCTTCTATCTATTGTCAAAAGCCACCAGAGGATTATATTTAGTTTTAGAATGAATGTACAATATAGATTCTAGTATAAATAATTGTCTTACAGTAAGGACATCCATATCTATGTGAAGTTTTGATGTAGAGTAACGATAGGGTTTAGACAGTATTACCTTTAGAATTGCTCTTTGAGCTCTCTCAACGTAAATAAGATGACTTTTACATGAGCCTCTCCATGATGTAATACAATAAGTCAACAATACTGATTCGCATAAGGCAAAATAAACAGTTCTAAGAAGTTTAAGGTTAACTGCTGATCTTAGTCTTTTAAAAATATATATTAGTTTACGGACTCTCATGGTTAGTAAATTGGTGTGATGTTTCCAAGATAGTGTTGAGTCTATATACACGCCTAGATATGGCTTCACGAAAGGTAGAAATACTAATGATGCTAGAGTTGCACTCTTAAAACATGTCAACAAAACATTTGATTCTTAGGAGAGTAGGCTGGATGCTTTGGGAGTTTTTTGTGATGTTTCTAAAGCTTTTGATTGTGTGGACCATCAAACTTTACTAAAAAAACTTAAGCACTATGGTGTTTCAAATGATGTCTTAGATTGAGAAAACTCTTATCTCACAGGCAGAACACAATTTTTACAAAAAAATGGAACTGAGTCTTCTGGGTCGCCTCTTTCTATGGGTGTGTCGCAAGGATCGACCCCTGCTGTTTCTTATTTACATAAACGACCTTCTGTCTTTTACAAAGGACCTCTGCGAGACAGTATTTTTTGTGAATGATATTTCATTGATTTTTAAAATCAAGAGATTCATTTGACTATGTAAATACTGCTCTCTCGGAAGTATTGCATTGGTTCACTACCAATAATCTTATGCTTAATTCAAATCAAACAAAGTAAGTGTATTAAATTCACAATGCCGAACATAAAACTGGTCCCAAAACATATCTGTAAAATATGAACGGCTAGATAAATCTAGTTCCACTATCTTTTTAGGAATCACTTTAGATTCCCGTTTGCAATAGGGTGTTTATATTGAGACACTGTTGGAAAGCTGAACTAGCTGCTTATGTCGTGAGAAAGATAAGATAGTTGACTAGCTATTTTCACAGTATAATGTCTTCTTCTTCATCTATACGGTCAATCCCGGTTGCGTCCAAAGCCATTGCTTTGGAGCCCAATGTCCGCTTTCCTTGACAGTATAATGTAATATGGAATATTGTTATGAGGCTCAGCAACAGATATTGAATCCATTTTGGTACTACGAAAGAGAGCTGTATGGGCAATTTACGACCTCAGACCCTGAGACTCGTTGAAAGAACTGTGCAAGGAAATTAATATACTAACAGTGGCTTCTCAATTCATTTATGAAAATATTAAGTATATTTGCAAAAACCTAAATTTTTTAGGAACTAGTCCTAAAAAATGTGAAATAAAGATAAACTTGCCGTTCCACATTTTAGACTGCATAAAGTGGGGAATTCGATCATAGGAAAATGTATTTCCTTTATAACAAATTACCATAGTCCATTGCTAAATTGCCTATGTGTAAATTTAAATCGCAGATCAAGATGACTTTATGCAAAAATATTTGCATAAAGTCATCTTGACTTCAAAAACACTAAAAAGAACATTTAAACAAACATACCTAACAGTTATTTTTGGAGTCATTCCCTAGCAGTGAAGTGTTCAAATGTTTTTATTGCACCGACTCTAAAATAACTGTTAGTTAAGTTTGTTTAAATGTTATTTTTAGCTTTTTAGTACTAATACTCATTAATACTCATTTATTCAGTATATAGGCCCTCTTCCGGGCACTTATACACGTCTCAAAATATAGCTTTACCCTACCACCGCTTCGGGACTACATATCGGTTGGTGATGAGAAGAAACGGCGCAACAAACTCAGTCACCTTTGTCAGCCTTTTTTACAGGAAATACAGTTACAAGACATGAAGTAAGTGCGAGCTAAGCAGGTTAAGTCCATGCACTCTTGTCGTTCAAATAATCGTCTACCTTATAATACCCTTTTTTCATGAGGTTTTTTTAAATGTGAATTTTGAACTCATGTACAGGTAGTTCAACAAGAGTCTGTGGAACTTTATTAAAAAATTTAATACATTTCCCAAAGAATGAATTACCAACTTTGTGTAGTCTGAAGCTCGGAACGGCAAGTTTATTTTTATTACGAGTATTATAATGATGAAAATCACTTTTTAAGCTAAACAAACTTGATGATCGTCTGACTGACCTGCCTCACATTGGGCATAGTGAATTTAATGCATTTAGTTTTGTTTGCATTTAGCAACAGGTTGTTAGCTGTAAACCAGCGTACTACTTGAGAGAGAGCACTATTTACATCGTCAAAGGCAGCTTTACATCTGTCAGTTTTAAAAATCAATGATGTATCATCTGCAAACAATACTATCTCACAAAGATCTTTAGTGAAGTAAGGAAGGTCATTTATATAGATTAGGAATAATAGAGGTCCCAATATAGAGCCCTGGGGCACACCCATGCGTATTGGAGCTCTAGAAGAGTCAGTTCTATTGACATTAACTTTTTGAATTCTATCTGTGAGGTACGACTCTAACAATTTACCTGAATCATTTGAGACACCATAATGCCGTAATTTCATTGATAAAGTCTTGTGATCTACACAATCGAAAGCCTTAGACAAATCACAAAAAACCCCTAAAGCATCTTGTTTTCTTTTAAAAGCATCGAAGATATGCTTAAGGAGCGCAACTCCAGCATCAGTTGTGTTTCTACCTTTGGTGAAACCAAACTGCTTCTCATGCAACAGTTTGTTAGTTCTAAAATGTGATAAGAGTTGATTGAAGACTATCTTTTCAAATATTTTACTAAGAGCTGGTAGTATTGATATAGGTCTAAAGTTGGAGGGATCACTTTTATCACCGGATTTAAATAATGGTATAATTTTACTAAATTTCATTAAATTAGGAAACGTACCTTCATCAATACACTGGTTAAATATATAAGATGAGTTGCTATACTATCAATTATATGGTTAATTATATTGGTCGAAATGCCCCATAAATCATCAGTTTTTTTCATATTCAGCTCTCTAAATGTTTTAACAATAACATCAGGATTAATATGTCTAAAATTTAGAGAAGAATTGCATTCATCCACATTTGATTTCAAAAAAGTTTCCGCAAGACCTGGCGTAGAGTTTAATTTATTAGTTGTAGCAATTGGTATATTACAAAAGAAATCATTAAACGCGTTTGCTACTTCACTGTCTGATTTAATAATTTTATTATTAATATTAAGGCTGATTGTGCGATCCGATTGTCTGTTTCTGCTTGTTTCTCTATTAATAATGCTCCAAGTAGATTTATTTTATTTTTAGAGCTAACAATAATATCCCGAATATAATTAGCTTTAGCCAGTGCACATACCTTTTTGAAAATTTTTAAGAATTTTTTAACATATTCAATAATATTAGGGTCTTGAGTGTGCGCTTTTAGGTCGTATAATTCGTATAATTTTTTCCTACTTTTATGAATACCAGTCGTGGCCCAGTCACAAAATTTACATTTATTTGTGTTTATTTTAACATGTTTTTGTTTAAATATAATATTAAATTCATCTTTGACCAATCCAAACAGATTTCCATATGATACATCTACAGTGTTACTGTTGGCTGGTAATAGATTTATTCCACAATCAATATTATTCTTAAATCTATCTAATTGGCTAGCAGTGACTGGCCTACAAACAATATCCACCATAGGCGAGACATGATGGTGCTCAAATGTGGCTATTTGTCCACTATGATCCGATTAGAGACAATTTATAATCGACCTATTTATAACTTTACAATTACAGAAAATATTATCTAAGCAAGTAGCTGATGTAGGAGTGGTTCTTGTAGGTTCATTAAATAGATTATATAAATTATAAGATTTAAAAAGATTTAGGAACCTTGCAGAGTTTGGTGTATCTACTAATAAATCAATGTTGAAATCTCCACATACGACTATCTTCTTATTCGATTTACATACCTTTTTTAATACCTACTCCATAGTGGACTCAAAAAGATGGTAATTTGCTGATGGGGGTTTGTAGACACTAATAATAATATATTGCTCCAGCTCAGCACATGCTAGTTCAATAGTTTGTTCTATAGAGAGTGCCACGATATCTTTGCGTTCTTTGGACTTAATATTCTTTTTAATTAGAATTAGTGATCCCCTCGTATAGCTGACTCTCTACTTAACAAGCTAATGCTTCCCAATTTTCAATTCCTATGAGCACTTCACATTTCTTAAGCCAGTGCTCAGTTAGACAGAGGACATGTATATCCATGTCTTGCAAATACAATGTTATTTCCAGTTCTTTGCCGGAAAAGCCTTGTATATTTTGATGAACAATATTAAGGCAGTTAGACTTTTCCTTTGTCGCTATAGGTAGGTTGCAAGAGATTTCCTCTGTTGTCTTAATATTTAATTTAAATGTATATAATTATTCGTTAGAACTGATTCCAACTTGTGAATTATTAAGTCATTGCTCTGCTCAATAAAAGCAGTTTGTTTAGCCAAGTTCTTGGCTGAACACTTAATAAAATATGATAGCGACATTGCTATCTGTCTTTTTATTTTACTGCTGAGATAATATTTATCTCGGGTCAAATAAATTGAATTATATTTTAAATAATAATTAATGTTAATTTTTTCTGAATTATATGTATTATAGTATTTAAGCACAAATTAATTTTATATCTAATATTATTTTCTTCCTGAGGCAAGCCGTCACTGTAAGGTAATGAGTCTAAATATTTTACTAACTCATTTTTGTTTACATTTATTTACCAATTACCAATCAAACCCCTATTACCAATCAAAATTATTAAAGTAGTATTTTTAATGAATTTATAATTAATAATACTATTTATAATTTCATAATATGAAGAACCTGGCATGCAGTGGTTAATAACACTTTGTCCCAAATATGAGTTCAATAATAGGCCCATGTTTTTACCTACTTCATCGCTGAACATAACTATATTTGATTTTACAGGTCTATTTATATGATTATTCTTTGCTTGGGAATTAACGGAGACATTACATAGGTTGTGACTTTTTTGTTTTTTAATGTTTGAGTAACTGGTGACTCACATCCTAACTGAGAGCCGAGTGAGCAACTTTCATGAATAGTTATATTATTGCAACTACACGAAGAGACCAGACTCGTCAATGCCAAGATATGTTCACCACACTCCTTTTTGTGCTTATGTATCGCTGAGTCATTACATCTAATGATTTCTTAAGTTTACATAATTCTAATTCTAAGTTTTGAAAATTTTTCTCATAATCACTCACACTTTTTTCTAATAATAATGAGTACATATCTAGTTTGTCACCTAATTTTCTTCTTTCATTAATTTGTCTAGTGTGAGATTGCATACATTTTTGGTGTTTAATTAATTTTTGAGTTTTTTTAATAAACCTATTAATTTTTACATATTTTTTATTTTTTTTATTACTTAATTTAGCAAGGCCGGCAAAGTTAGGAGATTTTAAAGTGTCATCACGGGTTAAATCAATTGTTTTAATTGGTCTATTGCTAGAAGAATTGAAAGAAGAAGTTTGACAGTGTTTTTGTAGTTTGTTATTTTTTTAAATAAAAATTTGTTTTATTTGTCTGTAAGCATATTCTAAGTCTATGGTTTTTAGTGATAAATTGTCATCAAGCCGAATGATAAGAGTGCGTACACATTATTTCAGCTGTACCCGAAATTTCATTATCTATTTTTCTACTTTAAATGGCGATCTGTGATGTAATTATAGCTAAAACCGACTTTACAAAAAGGAGGAGGTTCTCAATTTGGTTGTTTTTTTTAATGTTTGTTACCTCAGAACTCCGTCATTTATGAACCGATTTTTAATTGAAAGGACATACCTCCAGATTGGTCCCATTTAAAAAAAATGCTGATGATGGGATCCACGAGGAATTGAGGGAACTCCTAAAATATTATAGGTATACATAAAGCGATTTTAGTATATTTAACAACAAGAAAGTATTATTTGCTAAGGTGGAACTGATGAAGGAGACCATAGTTGGCCAAAATAATCTTCCACGAGTATCGATAAGATATTTTCATTACGACAGTTAAGGCTTGCCATAGTCGACAAATGCAATTTTAATAAATGATTCTGGTGTAAAAGTTTCCATCAAACTGATCTGATGGCGAAGGCGGAAGGTGAGGACCGGAACTCTGTGATAAAACAATGTATCAGAGCCGTGTTTGGACTAATTTAAATCGACATGGGAAGCAATTTAGCTATATTTACTTGACAGATCGCCATGTAGAGTGGAAAAAAACACTAAAAAACAGACAAAAAAAAATTTTTTTGTAATAAAAATAACCGACTTCAAAAATACTAAAAAGCTAAAAATAACTTTTAAACAATCATACCAAACAGTTATTTTTGAAATCGGTGCCAGCCGTGGAGTGTTTGAATGTGGTTGTTTGCACCGAGTTATTTTTAGCTTTTTTGTGTTTTTGAAGGCCAATTTCCAATTACGAAAATATTTTTTCAAATCAGTTCATTAACGGTGGAGCTATGAGGTAACAAACATTAAAAAAAACAACCGAATTGAGAACCACCTCCTTTTTTTAAGTCGGTTAAAAAAGGCTATTACACTGTAAATGACTACTTATAAAATTAAAATTTATGGAATTAAATACTGCCATGCTCGCACAGGTACATTTTATCTTGTAATGTAAATACACCATTTTAAAAGAGGCTGACAAAAATGACCGAGTTTCTTGCGCTGCTTTTTCTCGGCGCTAGCCTACAATACTGTCCCAAAGCAGTGGTAAGGACAAAATAATAATTGGGACGTGTAAAAGAGCTTAATTTAGGCAAATTACTGAAATAAATTGGTTTTATGGTTTTTATTGACGTTATTTTTTAAATAATCCAATTTCCACTGCAATCTATCCAAGTGTGGACATTTAGCTATGGGTTTGTGAGTAGGGCTTTAGGAGGGCATGCCTCCTTCGAGGCACCACAGACTCGATGCTTTATACTGTTGGGTCCAGGATCCTTGTCATTCTTGGTCTCCTCAATGGAGGTTGGTGTGTCAAAAGGTCTCTTGCTGGAGAGTTTGGATGTGATTGAAGTCTGCTCCTATACTTTTGAGTATGTTTCTCTATCTCTTCCTCTGCTGTGGTTATGTTGAGGTTATGGTGCATTATTTCATTTGAAGCATACCATGGAGCACCAGTTATTACACGAAGTATCTTTGACTGAAACCTCTGAAGTATACTTATAGGTTCGATTTAGAGGCTGTTTTCCATAGCTGGAGCCCTTACGTCCACACCGGCCGCAATATTCATTTGTAAACGAGGGTTCTGTTTTCTAGGTTCAGTTGAGGTTCTACTACTAAGTTCTAAACTTATAAACTTATTCACTGTAACTATTCACTTCCACTCGCACTACCAGGCAGGTTAAAAGCGGCCTGCATCCAACGGCTTCCTGCAACCTTATCAAATCGTCTGTTCACCTTGTTGTACAGTTGAGTTGATAACTCAAAGCAAGTTTTAAATATATATTTAAAATAATTGATTTGAAGTAGAATTTTGCAAAAATGCTCTTAGGAGTTAGTTAAGGACCACCTGTGGAGCTTATAAGACTCATTCGTTCTTATTTATTTATTTAATAAGAGTAACCAACAAATCTTACACCAATAATACAATTAACGTACGAACGACGTAACGAAAGTAATAACTATTTAAAATATGAGCTAAGTGTAGATTCATTTACATTATTAGATCTACTAGTATAAAATGACAAGTATAAGAAACAACAGAAAAGACACACACAAGAAGAAACTGCGAAACAAGAAATAAAATGTAATAGATCAAAAAAGAACAAAAAAGCTTCTAAGCGAACATGTTTTTCTTGACACAATTTTTGTGGAATTTGAATTCGAATGACGAGAAACATTTATCGAATTCTCGTCGAAAGCAAATAGTTTTTTGGTTGAATATTTATATGTTGTATTTGACAACAGATACTTCTATTACATTTATTACATTCCAATTTACAAATTGTTAAAAGTGAATACAGAAGACATTGGTTCTTACCAATCAATCAATTAATCAATGTCATGTAGGTAAATTATGATAATGATCAATGAACGTCTGCTTTTTAGTTGTACTAAACATATTCAAAAAGCACCATCATTTTATCTGCTTCAAAGCTGCGCTTAAGTCGACAAACTGCAGGCCTCCATCCACATTCACTGTGGCGCCGGTCACCAGCGCGCTATCATCGCTGGCCAAGTAAACCACCATATTGGCAATGTCTTCTCCCACGCAGACCTTTCCCATTGGAATATTTGGACGAATTAATTCTAGCCAATTCATGTATTCCTCATCTGTGAAGTTGGTACGCACACGCTGTATAAATTTGCTTACCTGCAGATGTGATAAGTTAATTAAACCTCAGCATTATTTTAAAGCTCAATTGCTGTTTGATTCGTTTGATGGTTATAAGTATGTATGTGAATTGTGATTTGTGATGATATTTATGATATCAATTCCAGTAGTGTATACCGAAAATTTTTAATCAGTCTTGCTTGACTGCCGTGAAAAGAACTGCTCTGCTTTGTTATACATATGTACGTAGTACAAAAAAGCTCTGCAGTTTAAAAGCAGACTTGCTTTACGAGCTCTTAGGAAGGAATTAGTTACTTACAAAGGGTATTAGGTAGACAAGGGTTGAATTTAATAAAAAACGTTAAAACACTACTACTAGTTCTTTTTCTAAATTTGTTTATATTAGTAAGAAGAGCAACATGTAGAAATATGTCCCTCGTATATTTTAATACCCTGTATAAGTTACTGCCCCGTTACTAAGAGTCTCAACTGCTTTGCTGTTTCATAGAAGTCTAGGTTCGATATTTGCCAATAATAATTAGGCATTTCGACAATGAACGAACTATTGAAAGCATCTCACAGTGAGGCCGGGGCTGACGGTGTTGACCCTGACTCCCTTAGGCGCCAGCTCTAGCGCGATCAGCCGCGAGAAGTGGTCCAGCGCCGCCTGCAATATCGTTTATTAGATAACTTTAAATTGTAATGATTAACATAATTTAATGTCTGAAATATATCTTAAATTATGACAGTCAGTAACGCATACTCGATTTGCGTGTTTTAGTTAAAGATATCCTTAGCCTTCATGACGTGTCGCAAAGAGAGAAGTGTTTGCCCTGCGGCTAGTGGTATGCGTAATTACATTTATCAGACGTAAGTTAGTAGTACTGAAACCCTCTGATGGCAATAAAAGATCACCTTTACAAATAAAAACAGAAAGTGTTCTTCTAATCACATATTTTTAAGTCACCTACCTTAGACATGTAGTAAGCCAAGCTTCCTACTCTGACTACCGTTGCCACGAAGCTTGAAATGTTGATGATATTCCCTTTGGTCTTGATGAGCTCCGGTACTAGCTGCCTGGTGAGGTTGTAGACTCCTCGCACGTTGAGGTTGAAGACGTGGTCATAGGACTCCATGTCGGTTTGCTGGATGCCGCCAATCGCGCCCACGCCCGCATTGTTTATTAACACATCCAGCCTGGGGAATTAATTAAAATCGGTTTATAATTGAACTACGTCCTTATCAGATTAATTTGAACTATAAAAATATCGACATATTTGGCCTCCTTGTCGGATAGAAGTTTATTCGGATAAATATGTTAGTCGAAGTCTATATTGATAGTGAATTGTATCGTGTAATTAAAAAGTTAGGATTTTTTCGAAGTTACGGTTTAGTTCATCCTGTGGTTTGTTAATTTAATGCTATGTTTTTTATTTATTACTTCCCTAAACTACTTTTGTCATTATAGAATTGACATAGGATCCAGATCTTTCCATCGTTTCTGAGATGCCAGTCTCCCTCAATCTAATGTATTTTCAACCCTCGCTAGTGTATCGTACCTATGTAACTAGACTTAGATTGTGGGGAAAATAAAGAAAATAAATAAAAAATCGACGAAAACAATATTACCTTTACGTTGATTAGTAGGTACAGCCAACACTAATCAAACTACCACAATTAACACTGAACTGCATCTTCTAGAGTTAAAGTTAAAAATTGAAAAACAAATAAGCAATGAAATTTGGTTAAAACATAAGTTCCCAAACAAACTTTTGGTGAGATAAAAATGATACTTTGACATGCAAAACGTTTTTAAAGGTAGACCATTTGTAAAGTAAGTAAGTGTTTGTCAAATGATTTCTAATCAGACAATTTCAAAGATATTTCCGAAAAAAGATTTTTATGAAATAAATAGTTGTTGATCGTTTTTTGTAAAGTAAACATTATACCAAGAGGGTTTTGGTCAAACATTATACAACCAGGTTTTAACTAAGATGTAGGTATGTATGTGGTTAACCTGCCAAAATGCTGTATGGTTTCTTTCGCTGTTTTATCGCAGCCGGCGTCTGTCGCTAAGTCAGCCACAATCTCCAGCGGCTTCAGTCCTTTGTAAGCCTCACATTGTTTGGCCACGCTCCCCAACTTCGCTGCATTTCTGCCCACTATCGCCAATTTTGCACCAAGCTTTGCAAATAGCAAAGCGATTGCTTCCCCTATGCCGGTGCTAGCGCCGGTCACCAACACGACTTTATTTGTAAAATCAGAAACCATTTTCGCGTTTAATACACACGACAACGTTTGACAATTATACAGCAAAAACAAAACACTCGAATATTTATGCGCGTCCACGAGACAAAATATGATAAAAAATTAACTTGTCACCGCCACTTGTTAAATTGTTATCTCAGTATTGTGTAATCTCTTGTAGTAAACTATCTAACGCACAACGCGCGCGATGGTATTTACTTAATAGGTCGGGGAAAAAGTCTTTCGCTTTAGTATGTATGTATAAACTTGTAATAAACACTCATTGGTTGTACTATTCGTTATATTTAGCTGGTTTTAATAACATTAAAAAGGTAACATTTCAAAAAAATTAATAAATTAGTAAAGATTCCAGCTATTTTTCATTTTTTTTTATTTATTCATTGGAAAACACAACAGACATCAGTTATACAAGAAACGGTATAAATGTATAAAAGTATTGGACTAAACTAATATCCTAAAGGTGTTTACACTGCTGCTTAAATCAATTTGTTTTTCTTTCTGTCAAAATAAGTGAATCTTGTAAAGAAATTCGAAACATTTTCAATTTTATTACATATAAGAAATAATGCAACGCGAGCCGCGAAAAAAAATTGTATGCACTTGCTCTGGTCACCTTGTTAAGATAAAATGGACGCCATATTATTTGAAAAAGTGGAACAAGATCGGCATATCAGTAGTTACGACATAGCTGAAAAACTGGGAATTAGTAGGAATTGACCATAAAACAGTTTTGACCCAATTGAAGAAAGGTAGGAAGGTACACAAAAAAGCTTTCTATTTAGGTGCCACACGAGCTCGCTGAAAAAACCTAATGAACTGTGTACTCATTAGCGATTCTTTATTGAAACTTTAAGAAACCGACCTGTTTTTTATAGAGATTCATAACTAGTGATGACAAATGGATCACGTACGACCAAAACGACGTCCGTAAATGGTCAAGGTCAATTATGGATCAGGCAGACTGTGGGAAAACCCGAGTTAACTCGCAATAAGGTGATGCTGTGTGTATGGTGGGATTGAGCAAGATATTTTTCTGTCACGAACAGAGGAGGTCTCATTGTACCTATTAATAGCCCGGTACACAAACATTTTACTAATACCAAGCGTATGGAGAGTTTTAAAAATTGCATTCGGCTCTATACCTACTTTGTGTAATGCAATTACAGTGATTCGGTTCTCTTTATTACCTTCTTTAAAAAATTGAGACGTGTTTAAAAGGTGAGCGTGATAAATTTAAATCGCATGTCAAAATGATTTTAATGAAAGTTATGACTATTTAAATGATAAAAACGTACGAATTAAATACTGCCCTGCTTACATAGGTAGATTTTATCTTATAATGTAAACATACTATTTAAATAGAGGCTAGCAACAGCGACCGAGTTTCTTGCGCTGCCCACAATTATACCGAAGCAGTGGTAGGGTAAAAAAATGGATTTATGGTTTTATACTTAAAAAAATGGATTTTTATTTGTGAAAAATTAAGTTATCAGAAGACATGATTTAAAAAAACATACAGATGTCAGCTGGTCGGCGCAGTTTAGTATGAGAAAGGCGGAGGCTTTTTTTTGGGATTTCGAAGTGGTTCTTATAGAAAAAGTTGTTCATGTTCATGGGGAGAATATCCTGTTACCGTTTTTAAGCCTATTAAAAAAACGGTGTATAAGTAGGATTTTTAATGCTGATATTTTTAATAACGGTCTTAAGGAAACCTTCTCTGTTATTTTACATTCCGTATATTTATATACTTACATACATATTGCTCGTTTAAATATACTAGTTTAGTTACTGAAAATTCATTCAAATTCCATCATTGCAAATTCCATCTGTGGTTTCTGTAAACGGCTAAGGGACCACCAGAATCGCCGTGGCAGGTGCCTCTAGGTCCAACCCCGTTTGTGCAGATGTTGGTTGGTTGAAGGGATGAAGGAAAAGTAGCAGAGCATTCTGCATTTGAGATGAAGACTGACGTAGCTTAGGAACTGATTGATACTGAAACTTCCAGCTGAAAAGTAAACATCAAACTTAATCCTGTTTTAGGCCTGGTAACTACCAAAGCAAGAAAAAGAGGATATTGTCGAGAAGGAAACCACAGGAGATTTTTCAGAAACGATGTTTATTGTTCGAACGCAGTGGAAGAAGAGAGATTTTGTAGAACTGTTTTGTTTATTAACAGGATACAATGCTGTTGCACAGACTATAGCGCCATCTATATTGATGTCGTAAAACCTCGTTAACAATGGCAGTCTAAAGGCTGCTTTGGGTGCCTATATCGGTTTACCTACTTAGTTATGTGTACTTTGTATAGATGGCGCTTTACAGGGTTTCTGCTTGTAACATCATCACTTTGAATATTAAGCATAGTAAGTTTAGTTTATTTGCGGACACGACTTGAAAATTTACAGAGAGGTGAACTCCTCGGAGGAAATGAATTTCATTCAGAAGGATCTCGACAGTGTTTACTCTTGGTGCAATTCAAATGCAATGGATCTTAACATAGACAAATGCTTTCATATTAAATTTACGAGAAAGACCCTTACTTGTCTACCTACAGTTTAAATAAAAATACCGTCACCGAATTAGAGGTCATAAGAGATTTGGGAGTTTTGGTAGATAAGGAGCTGAAGTTCACATCACATATAGATAACATTGTCAAGAGATCTTTCAGCATGCTGGGGTTCCTAAGAAGAAACACTGCCGAGTTTAAGTTGAACACCCGTAAAACATTATATAATGCGCTGGTCAGAAGTTATCTGGAGTACGCCTGCGTGGCCTGGAATCCAGTTTATACCGTCCACTCTCAGCGCCTGGAGAGCATCCAGCGTGCGTTCACAAGGCACCTTGCCTTTGTGTCCCCAGGTATCTCGCATCGGGCTCCGTATGATCAACGATTGTCATTTTTCAAGATGCACTCGTTGCGCGACCGGCGTAGGCGTCAAGACTTAGTGTTTTTGCACGGACTACTAAATGGCAAAATAAAAAGTAGCGAACTCCTGGCACAAGTAAAGTTTTCGGTTCCAGCTCACTTGCCTCGTCACCCCATCAAGAAAACCTTTTCTTTGCCTGCGTGTAAGACCAATCTGGGACGCCATGCTACCATGCCGAGATGTTGTAGCGAATATAACGAGAACGATACAGCTGCGGATGTCTTTCACGATTCTCTACCCAAGTTTAGACGAACTTTGGCTGACTCCTTGGCATTAGCCAAGGAATCGGCTAAATTATGATTGAACCCCGAATATACCTTACTATTTTAACTGTTAACTGTCCGTGGTATTAGTATTAATTGTTATTTAAAATTCTAATTCTCAATTATAAGTATGTGCATGTTGTTACTTTCAGTGTTGTGTACGCCTATAATAGGCATATGTATAAGAGTTTTATGACTATATCCTATTTGTTGCAAGTGTTGTATATATATGCTGTTGGTGTACCTTTTTAAATAAATGAAATAAAATAAAATAACTAAGTTTACAACAGATATCTATGTATTAGTTTGGATGTAAATGAAAACACAAGCGTAGGTACTGGAGCGCTTTGATGGATGAATTAAAACAAACACAGATGAGCGCGATATGACATTTGCTAACGATGCATCTTCTACCTCAATAGCTACAGGATGACCATGTTCAAACATCCGGTGCTGCTGAACCGAATTATGATGGAGCAAACGAGTTTTGGAGTAGAGACCGCGAACCAGAAAGCATAGAACAGATGACATGGTAAAGAATGCTGACAGTAGCTACTGAAGAGTAAGTTATTGAGTAGAAGCAAATATTTTACACGAAATTATTAACGTTCGGGGGGTCTTAAAACAAACGTTTGGTTTGATCAGACCTTGAGAATACAATCGCCATGATGACAAATTTTAATTTTAATCTTCTTAGAATAAAGACTCGTTTAAAAAGTTAAAGAAAAGATGATAACAAAGACTTCATAACTCCGATATTGTTACCGAGTACACAAGTTTTAATAGGAAGGTTGGTGTCGGATGACATATTAAATCACTTCATGCAGGCACTCAGATACTAATTAATCGTTTAAGAGAACGATATTGGATTAAAGGTATAAGACGTTTAGTAAAGACGATCATTCGTCAATGCGTCATATGTAGACGGCACAGTTCGCAAGCGTGTATCGTTCCACAAGCTTCACTTCCCGTAGATCGTACAAGGTGTGGTAATGCGTTTGACGTGACAGGGATAGACTTTGCCGGTCCGTTGATTTTAAAGTTGGGTGAGAAATGTTGGGTAGTTTTATTGCCACGTATAGAGCAGTCCACCTTGAGCTTTGCACTTCTTTGTCAACCGAGGATTTCCTTTTATAGCGTTGAGACGTTTTGTTGCAAGAAGGGGAAATGTATCAATCATTTGGAGTGATAATGGAACTAATTTCCGTGGAGCAAATAAATTATTGAAGAATATCGACTGGCAACAAGTCGCTAACAGATCGGCCGTCCTCAGAATCAAATGGAGGTTTATTGTTCCTTGTGTACCGTGGTGGGGAGGATTTTGGGAACGCCTTATCAGAAGTTTGAAGGAGTTGTTGAGACGTATGCTGGGCAGAGCCACAGTCAGTCGGACGGAGATGGAGACGCTACTATGTGAATGCGAGTCGATACTAAATTCTAGACCACTCACCTACCTCATCCAGGACTCTGAAGGTATTCAGGCCCTTACACCCTCCATGTTTTTGCATAACAACGCACCACCAACAATTCACCATACCAGTGCAGTTGAACAAATGCTGAACAGCCGAATAAAATATATTCAAAAAATTAAAGATGATCAAAATATTTAGGACTTCTGAACAACAACAACGATTAGGCTCGGCAGGACTAAAGATTGGAGATGTGGTCCTCATTCAGAGTGAGGCCAAGAGGATTCATTGGCCTCTTGCGGTTATTTTAAACTTCATTCCTAGAGTGGCTGGAGAACAGCGCGTAGCGCGTTTGAAGACGGCACACGGAGAGCTGATGCGCCCATTGCAGCGCCTTTTCCCTCTAGAGGTTCACTCTACGTTCCCTGCGGAGTTATCCTCTGTTTTTCCTTTACACATCGAAGCCCGTAGGTACTAGTGCCGACTACGGGCCGAAGTATTAGTACATACTTACTTTGCTATTGCTATACATACATAGAACAAATCAAATGCAAGTATTTTCAATAATTATAGCTTTCTTCTCAAGGGCCCAACACAAAATCTCTCAAGATGAAATAAAATGATTTATGTAGGTATTTATTTGCTAAGACATGGTGTTACGCTTGTGCATTAATAATAATAGAGTAGGTTCTTACGTTTTACCTTTTACGTAGCATGCAAATATTTAAATCAAATTAAATACAAAAAATATTATCCCTGAGGGCCGATTTTTCAATAGCCAGATAACTTGTATTTAAAGATAAGTTTGACATGTTGTTTACTTAAAGAAAATGTGTCTAAGCGTCACTTTATAAAAGTTATCTGGCGATTGAAAAATCGGCCCTAAGCCATTTTACAAGCCTTCTTTTAAGAGCCGATTTTTCAATAGACATACTTAACGTAAATATTTAATACTTAACTTAGCTTGAAGAATAAATTTGACATTTGACAGTTTTCGTATAGAAATTGTGTCAAAATCCCTTATTGGCTTACTGCGTTCACTTAACTTGTCTCCAGCGGTAATTGACCGGTTATATCCTAATCATAGTTACCTGCACGGACGCGTCTTGTCTCCACTCCTTTTTTTTTTTTGTAGCGGCTCTGTTCCCCGTTCAGGATTGGATTTTCAAGGGTGCTTTATTTTTATTTCTTTGTGTCGTAACGTTTATTGAATTTTATGGTGCTACATTATCTTACTTCTATTACAGTACGTTTGTTCTATTATCTATACATTTTAAGCCATCATTAATTATTTCTGGTGCCTTACATTATTACATTCAAAAGTGTTCTTACTTTTTCATCTAACTTATATCTAATTACAATTTTATTTCTTCTGCTACAATCTTATTTGCTTAAGTCTAATTATTTTATTTGTTATTTTTACATTCAAGTAATAGTGATAACAAAAACTTATTCATCTAATCTTTATTTTTTCTTATTACTATAGTACATATTCTTAAACAGTATTCTATAAAACTGTCCCTATATTTCTTATTGCTTATCAATTGATGGAGGTTTTGTACGTCTACCTTTAACCCAGTCTTTTGTTCCAGGTCGTACCTGAGTCGATCATGTTTGGGGCACTCGGTGAGGATGTGGGGGACGGTTTCGTCTACGTCGGGGTCACACTGCACTTGAACCGATGCAAGTATTGAGAGAATCCACCATGTCCCGTGAGGATCTGCGTGAGCATCCCTGCTGGTTGTATGTTTCGTACTATACGGTACGCGTCTCCGGCGCTGGGAAAGAAAATTTTCGTAATGGACGCGGTGCTGCCTATGCTATACCTTGCGTTCCATTTTAAAATGGAACGCTCGCGTATTATCCTTTTTACGTAGGATACCAGGCACTGGTCATAATCTACCTTCCGTTTCAACGCCAGAGCAGCTTCCTTCGCCAGATCGTCGGCGCGTTCGTTGCCTAGGAGACCCGCATGTGCTTTGATCCAGAACAAAGATAATTTTTTTCCCTGGATAAAAGCCTCGCGTAGGTTCTCCCTCGTCTCTACGGCAAGGGGGTGGAGGGAGCTATGGTTAACGATCGTCTCCAGAGCGGCCATCGAATCGCTGTATAGACCATAACTCTTCTTCTCCTTGAGGATCACGCCCGTTGCCTTGCATATGGCCAATAATTCCGCTTGATAGACTGTGCAGTACGCCGACAAACAAAATTTTTGGTTTCGGATCTCGACCTCATCTTTCCACATGGAAAGTGCGGCTCCGACCTTCCCCTCGATTTTGCTGCCGTCGGTGAGTATACGCACCGTTTGCACGTTGTACCTGTCAACAAGTCTTTGGTCTACCAAGCATTCGAACTCTATGGCCATATGCGTAGTTGGGTGAGGAGTATCTGCAAACCTAACCAAACTCTCGGGCTCTCTGTCTCCTAACTCTAGAAGGGGCGACCCTCTTTTTGTCTCATACAGGACGGCTGCTTCCTGTATCCTGAGGTCCAGAGGTAGTATCCCAGCTAGAGTCAGCGCCGAGTGTAGAGAGACTGTTCGATATGATTTACAGAGCTTCTGGGCGAAACTCCTTTGTACCGTGTTCAGCAACTTCTGCACCCCGATTTTCCCGGCCACAGGAGCCCACGCTGATGCTGCGTACAAGATTATCGGCTCTACACACGCGACGTAGATTAGCCTAATGACTTCAGGGTGCAATCCCCAGCTAACTTTAGCGGCTCGTGAAAGTAGTTTGTAAATCTCTAAGACTTTGGTTCGAGATGTGCGATTTAAAGGTCAATTTCTCGTCGATTGTCAACCCTAAAATCTTTATTTCCGTAGAGAGAGCGATGTCGATTTGTCAGGCGCGGTGTGTCGTACTTGAGCTTTCTAGTAAGTACCATTGCACAAGTTTTATGTGGCGCGATTGATCTGTTAGGCAGTCTTGAGTCCCTTTCCATTTTCAAGGCTGCATGGGGTCAAAGCTATTTTCCTATCGCGCTAATGCTGTTGTGGCTACGTGTTTCGGTTTGCGTAGATAGTTGTATTTTATTTATGTATGTTTATGTACGTATATTATATATTTATTTATTTTTATTGCTATTTTTATGTATTATATGTATTTATTTATTTTTATTTCTGATTCTTTGTCTTACGCACTCTTTTGCTCTCGCATTACGTTACCCCACTGTATTACGACTGAATTTCCTCTGCTCTAAGGTTGTCTGGGAGAGATCGCTTTTGGTGATAATGCCACCTGATTGTACGTAACTGTATCTTGTTTGTAATAACCTTTAATGTTTTTTTGCAATAAAGTATCTATCTACTGTACTGATCATGTGGGAGTGGTTTTAAACCGTCTTAAACAGGTTTAAAACACGTTTAAAACAGGTTTTAAACCGCGAATTTTGGTTTAAAACAGTTTAATTACGTCCTTACATAATTATGAAATAGCCGATACTCAATACTGGCAACTTTAACATCAAATATCTTGCGTTTGATTAGGAATTCCAAATTAAAATGTATTTCTAAATAAAGCCAGAAAAATATTGTATTGAAATTCGTATTTCATTTGTTTTCACATCATTTGTTTGAGCTTCAACATTGCTATCATTTTACTTGATCAGTGATTGCTATAACAACAACATATGGACAAATTGAAAATTCGCGGTATTTACGAATACGAGTTCCACCGTGGCACCAGTGCTGCAAAAACGACTCGAAGAATTAACGACGTGTACGAACCATGCAGGTACCACTAACGAACGAACGATGCGTTTTTGGTTTTAACGTTTCCGTTCTGGATCGCAATGAGCCTCGTGGACGACCTGATACTCAAGTGCATAGCGATACTGGAAGCGGATTCATCTCAAACCACTTCTGAATTAGCAGCAGCCTTCGGCGTAAGTGATAAAATGATACTTATCCATTTGCGCTAAATCGGAAAAGTAAAAAAACTGGAAAAATGGGTACCGCACGAATTTTCTGAAGCAAACCAACAAACACGCGTCGCTTGCTGCGTTTCTTTGCTCAGTCGTCACAATAATGAGGGGATTTGGAACCATATCGTGACTTGTGATGAGAAATGGATCCTGTACGACAATCGGAATCGATCATCACAATGGCTTAACCCTGGAGAACCTGTCCAAAAAGAAGATTCTGGTTAGTGTTTGGTGGACTAGTGCACCACATCCACTACAGCTTCTTGATATCAGGTCAGACGATTACTGCAGACTTGTGTTGCCAACAATTGCAAACAATGATGGAAACGCTTACCATTAAACAACCGTGACTGGTGAATTGCTCTAGCTCACTGCTGCTTCAGGATATCGCTAGACTACACACTGCACATCAAACGGTTGCAAAGTTAGAGGAGCTGCGACTGGAACCTTTGCGTCACCCACCATACTCTCCAGATCTTGCCCCAACCGATCACCACTTTTTTCAAAATTGAGATAACTTTTTACAAGGCAAAAATATTCAAATCTGATTAGGCAGTCAAAACCTCCTTCAAACAGTTCATAGACTCTCGCTTCCAGGTTTTTTTTTTCCAAAGGGATCAATGATCTGCCTATAAAATGGCGGAAGTGTATCGATAACAACGGCGCATACTTCGATTGATTTAATAATAATTTCATTTAAAGAAGTTGATTCCCTTTTTTGATACTGAACGGCAATTTCATATTTTTAGGACCTAATATTTACAACTTTACACAATAGCCTCCGGTATGGAAATAAGCTTCTGTTTATTTACCGCGTAGGTACATTCAAATGCTCACAATTTTTCGTTGTTTGTACAGTACATCTTTCTAAGGTCCATCGGTCCATCGGTCCATCGGTCCATCGAGTTGGGGGGCGTCCTACACTACGTTGGCCAAGGCGTAGTCTCCACTAGAGAACTCGTTTACTCCACCTTTAATTCTGCGACAGATGTGGCTGGCCCGCTGCCACCGTAGCTTGCTACTAAACATATACTTTAGTTTAGGAAAGCTTACGTCCAGCAGTGGACTGGAATGACATTATGTACAGTACATACCGTACATACCTACAGGCCGTGGGTAAAATTACAGTAATAGGGTGCACATAATACAATGTCGCTCAGGCGCAGGTGACCACCCGAAATATTCTGAATATTCATGAACAAGTATCAAGAAAAAACTTTTAAAAGGGTCTATCTATTTATTTTCGACCTCCGTAGCCGAGAGGCGAGTATACCGGACTTGGTGTCGCTATCTCTGAGGTCCCGGGTTCGATTCCCGGTCGGTCAATGTAGAAAAATAACTTTTCTATATTGTCTCGGGTCTGGGTGTTGTGGTACCGTCGTTGTTTCTAATTTCTGTAACACAAGTGCTTAAGCTACTTCTGGATCAGAGCAATGTATGTGATGTTGTCCAATATTTATTATTTATATTTATTTATTTTGCAATTTATTCACTTTTAAAGTTTTAGAGTATAGTCGGTCAAAGTCAAAAGTCAAAGTCAAAAATAATTTATTCAATTTAGGGCACTGCCACTTATAAACGTCAATAATAACATTATTGGCCCATATGGGGCAGAACATGTCTCCTTATTTTTGACAAGACACAGACAATCTGGCAAGCGCTGAGAACAAAAATATATAAGATCAAATAAACATCAGTTTAGTGCAGGCTGGACTGACCATACATTCTTGTCATCAAGATAGTCTTGAATTTTTAATACCCCTTTGACATTAGGGTAGTTTTGACATGTGATTTAAATTTATTAATAGGAAGTTCGATAACATTGTAAGGTATATTATTTAAAAAAAACATACAATTACCTAAGAATGAATTACTTGTTTTGGCCAATCTGAAGTTTGGGACTACAAGTTTGTTTTTGTTTCTTGTGTTATATAAATGAATATCACTTTTTTTATAAAAAGATCTAAATTTTTGCGAACGTACATGATATTATCAAATATGTATTGAGAGGCTACAGTGAGTATGTTGATTTCTTTAAAGAAATCTCTCAGGGATTCGCGCGGACTAAGATTGTAAATAGCTCGAATGGCTCTTTTCTGTAAAATAAAGATGGTATCGATGTCCGCAGCAGAACCCCACAAGAGAAGACCATAAGACATAATACTGTGAAATTAACTAAAATACACGAGCCTTGCCGTTACAACGTCAGTTAGATGTCAAATTTTTCTAACCGCAAAGGCAGCTGAAGCAAATCTCCCAGCCAGAGTGTCAACATGTGGTCCCCATTGCAACTTCGAATCCAATGTAATGCCCAGAAAAACAGTGGAGTTTGATAGATAAAGTTTTTCACCATTTAGTAAAATTTCTGGGTTAGATTGCTTCTCGTTAGGCATAGTGAATTTAATACATTTGGTTTTTTTTGTATTAAGAAGTAAGTTGTTACTTGTGAACCAATTTAATACCTTAGAGAGAGCTCCGTTTACATCGTCAAATATTTCTTCGCCTCTTTTTGATTTGAAGATTGAAGAAGTATCATCAGCAAACAGAACTATCTCACAGTAGTCTTTGGAATAGAAAGGGAG
The DNA here is from genome assembly GCA_963576865.1 of Anania hortulata. NCBI lineage: Eukaryota > Metazoa > Arthropoda > Insecta > Lepidoptera > Crambidae > Anania > Anania hortulata. The sequence goes on from OY756400.1 coordinate 11,423,921, forward strand.
ATCGTTAATATAGATCAAAAAGAGCAACGGTCCCAATATTGAGCCCTGGGGCACTCCCATTTGAAGCGGGGCGCCAGAAGAGTTAGTATCATTATCGTTTACTGTTTGTAATCTGCCTGAGAGGTAAGAATTTAACAATTTTGATGCGTTATTAGATACACCGTAAAGTTTTAGCTTAGTAAGTGTTTGGTGATCGACACAATCAAACGCCTTCGATAAATCACAGAAGACACCTATCGCATCATGTCTGTCTTCATACGCATCCAAAATGTGTTTGACAAGTGCCACCCCAGAGTCTGTTGTATTTCTACCTTTTGAAAATCAAACTGATTTTCGTGCAGTAAATTATTAAGTTTAAAATGGGAGAGCAATTGATTAAATATAACTTTTTAAAAAATTTTGCTAAAAGCAGGTAGAATGGAAATTGGCCTGAAATTGCTCGGGTCACTTTTTTCTCCTGATTTGAATAAAGGTATAATATTACTATATTTCATTAAAGTAGAAAATTTACCTTGATTAATACATTCATTGAATATATGTGCTAAGTGAGATGCTACGAGAGGTATAATGGGTTTTATTGTGTCAATTGATACCTGGTGACCTTGCTTAACATTTATTGCTTAATCTCCAATACAGGGTTACATTGCAAAGGGGTGCCAAATCTTTAGGAGTGGCTCAGAATCAGTAACTTAATCGAATTATGCAAAAAACTTTTTTTTTCACATTCAATTATTGTTGTGTGCTGTTAAAAATCGTACGCGTGGATAATTTAACTCATTCATGAAAAAATTGCACAGTATGTGCACTGCGTAAGGTCCTTGTTGGCTCGTCGTACTTACGCTTCTGATGAATGACCGCGCGGCTTTCGTAGTCTATTTTTTTATTTTTTTTTATTTAGGCGTACTTTATTTTCGGATATTTTAAAGTTTTTTTTTTCGTAACATACGATTATTATAAATAATAACGATTAAGACGCTTCTTTATATTGTTCCCTAGATCTTATTTTATAAATTGGGCATTCTTTTGCAATGTAGCCCTGTATTATTGGCTCGATTTCAGTTGACTTAGGTATTTCGTATTTCTTAAAGCTGATAAGTTACTTTATTAGGCAATTTAACATTAATACTCAGAAACTGTAATTTAATATTACTTACTTTTTTTTAAACTGAAATGTACCTAGGTCTTGAAAATGTGAAAGTAAGTTGTAAAATTATATTCAAAATAATTAATTAAAGTAGAATTTTACAAGAATTTTTTTAGGAGTTGATTAAGGACCACCTGCGGAGCTGTTTATAAGACTCATTCTAGATCTACTAATATAAATGACAAGGTTAAGGAACAACAGAAAAGACAGCAAAGACACAAATACAAATTAATATACCTGAAGAAGAAACTGAGAAACAAGAAATAAAAGGTAATAGATCACAAAAGAAGAAAGAAGTAGAAACTGTTGAAGATAATAAAATATAGAGCAAATAAAAGATGAAAGCTTTGATAAAAGATCATAAAAGAAGAAAAAGCTTTAAAGCCAACATGTTTTTCGTGACACAATTTTTGTGGAATGCCCGTTGGGAAGACGAGCAATATTCATCAAATTCACGTCAAAAGAAAATAAATTTTTGGTTGAATATTTATTTGTTGTAGTTGACGACAAATAAAGTAACAATAGTAAAAAGTTTATTGCCCGGTGCGTATGAGACTCAAAAACTAAATTACAATAAATATTACAATACGTGAACCAATCTTCACTATCAACATTCAACATTGTGTGGATATAAAATCTATTATGTTTATTGTATTCCATTTTATAATTTTTGAATAGTGAATACAGACGGCAATGGTTCTTAATTAACTTAATCCTAATTATTTAATTAATCAATATCATGTAGTGCAATGTACTTCTTCGCAGCGTAGGGTGTCCTACAACAAGGTGGAGCGATGATATACGGTGCTGGCAGGGAGCGGATGTAAAAATTGCCAAGGATCGGGCTCAGTTGCGTATATCGAGAGATGCCTATGTCTGACCAGCAATCGACTGACGTGGGCTAAATATGATAATGATCAATGAAAGTCTGCTTTTTAGTTGTTCTAAACATATTCACGAAAGCATCATCACTTTATCTGCTTCAAAGCTGCGGTTAAGTCGACAAACTGCAGGCCTCCATCCACCTGCACTGTGGTGCCGGTCACTAGCGCGCTGTCATCGCTGGCCAAGTAAACCACCATCTTGGCAATGTCTTCTCCCACGCAGACCTTTCCCAGTGGAATATTTGGAGTAATTAATTCCAGTCAATTCATGTATTCCTCATCTGTGAAGTTGGTGACACGCTGCATAAATTTGCTTACCTGCAGATGAGAAAAGTAAGTAAAACAGTATTATTTTTAGCTCAATTGCTATTTGATTTGTTTGATGTTTAGAAGTATGTATGTGAATTGTGATGCTACTTATGATATGATTTCCAGCAGTGTACCGAAAAAATATACTGATAGAGCCAGGAATTAGTCTTGACTGCTAAGAAAATAACTGCCCTGCTTTTTCACAAGTACGTAGTACGAAAAAGCTTTGCAGTTCAAAAGTAGACTTGCTTAACGAGCTCATAGCAGGGACCAGTTAATTTTAAAGGGTTGAACTCAAATTCTTTTTTTTTTACTAATGTAAAGTACTGGTAAGCAGGCTTTAAACTGCCCTGCTGTTTCATACAAGTCTAGCATCAATATTTGCCGATCAGGCGTTTCGACGATGAAGAAATACTTAGTGATAATTTTTTGAAAGCATCTCACAGTAAGGCCGGGGCTGACGGTGTTGACCCTGACTCCCTTGGGCGCCAGCTCTAGTGCGATCAGCCGCGAGAAGTGGTCCAGCGCCGCCTGCAATATCGTTTATTATGTAACTTATATATTACTGTAAATTAAGGGCCTGTATTGTTTTATATAATTTTATGTCTGAAGTAAATCACATTTAAATTATGACAGTTAAGTTACGTATTCGCCATGTGCAAAGTGGGTGGTGGGGGCCGTCAAATCGAACGCAGCACGCGATGTAGCAGAAATGTGAGAAAACTCTGGACTGTTATGTGTCAGTCAAATTGCTTTAAATATCCATAGAATTCCATACTAACGTTATTAAGTAGGTATTTTTAAGTAAAAACGTTAAAATTCGCGATTTGGTTAGGGTAGTACGTGTACGTGTTGTGTTAAAAAGTGTAGAAACAATGGGAATAAAGTTTGTGCATGTTTTATTCGTTTCCTATCAAGATGGAAATTGGAGCAAAGAAATAAATGGATAGCTGCTGTGAAAAGAAAAAAGTTTGTAGGGAGTTTGTGTCACAGACGTTTGTCTATGATCAGAGCTCTTACATCAAGCAAACGTAATGCAACACACAGAGACACAATATAAATTCTATTGTTATGAGGTCTCATGAGACCGCTTGGATGTTAACGGGTTAAGTAGCTTTGTCCGTTAGTTCTAGTTCTAAGCTCTTCAAAATCTCTCACGTGCTGTGCTAATAATATTTTTTCCCTTTTTGCACAGTTTGAGGTTGGAAAGCTATATCACGTTGTATCGATTCAAATCCCGTACGTATTATAACATTCATATTTATAATATGCACAAACGTTTGAGATATTTTCATCTAATTTCAAAGAAAAACAATCCGAAAATCATTCTCAAATCATCCAGTTGCCATTTAAGAGATATTAAGTCCACAATAATTGTGGTCACTAGGGGCGCTGTCATCGCGCACACAGCCAATACGCGATTTGCGTGTTTTAGTGAAAGATACCCTTAGCCTTCATTATACTCCCGCGGCTAATGGTATGCGTAATTACATTTTACAAACTGTAGTGTTTACAAACTGTACTGGTTAGTACTTAGTACTGAACCCCTCTGATGGCAATAAAAGAGCACCTTTACAAAAGAAACCATAGGAAGCGTTCTTCTAATCACACACTTTTAAGTCACCTGCCTTAGACATGTAGTAAGCCAAGCCTCCGACTCTGACTGTCGTTGCCACGATGCTCGAAATGTTGATGATATTCCCTTTTGTCTTGATGAGCTCCGGCACTAGCTGCCTGGTGAGGTTGTAGACTCCTCGCACGTTGAGGTTGAAGACGAGGTCATAGGACTCCATGTCGGTTTGCTGGATGCCGCCACTCGCGCCAAGGCCTGCATTGTTTATTAACACATCCAGCCTGGGGAATTAATTAAAATCGGTTTTTATTTGAACTACGAGTACTAGCTGTCCTGGCGAACTTCGTACCGCCTCTTCTTTTTTTTTGTGATTTTTCATGTTTTTATTTTGCTATTCGGGGCGGAGACAAATCTAACAAATCAAAGACCATAAAAATCGGTCCAGCCGTTCTTGACTTATAAATGGTGTAACTAACCCGTCTTTGTTTTATATTTATATAGATTTCTTTTACAGATTAATTTGAACTCTAAAAATATTGACATATTGGCCTCCTTGTCGGATAGAAGGTTATACCTGAAATGATAGATGAACGCCAATGTTTAACTCGCGCCTACTGAGTTCTAATCTCAGAAGTTTTCTGACAAGCATTTTTTTATTATTTACAAAACTAGAGTGTACTCTGCTAAGTTCACGGATATCAAAACTAGATGATCCGGTGAACTTGCTAATTTCGATTTTCCGGTTGTTGCTTTGTATTTTTCCAAATTTTCTTTCGTGTTTAAACAGGTGTTAGTTTTAAAATAAAAAAAGAACCCCTCCATACAGTGGAACGTAGACTCGCACTTGGCGGGGATATTTTTTAAAGATATATTTTATTGATTCAGACTAATAGTCGCTACCGCAACGAAATCTGAAAGAACTTTATAAATTGCACCATAGTATAAAATATTGCGAAATAGCTTAAACTGAAATGGTCACGGTTTAGTCCAACATGATGGTTAGTTACTTTTAGTGTTAGGTATATTTATTATTTAAAACTTTTCCTTAAACTACTTTTAAGACTAAAGAATTGACACAGGTCACACCCAGATCTACATATCTACAGATATTCGTGATTATAGACCAAAACAATTTATTAGTTGATTCGTTAATTAATACAGTCAACACCAATCAATCTACCACTTCTTAATTGATACTGAACTTTCGATTTTTACAATTTGACGTACCGTATCGACTGATACATAATTGTACTAGTAAATAACGTAGGACAAAAGAAGCTGCAAAATCAAGAGAGGGACAGTTAAAGTAGATTTTGTACTAAGATTATGGGTGCTGTGGTTAACCTGCCAAAATGCTGTATGGTTTCTTTCGCTGTTTTATCGCAGCCGGCGTCTGTCGCTAAGTCAGCCACAATCTCCAGCGGCTTCAGTCCTTTGTAAGTCTCACATTGTTTGGCCACGGTTCCCAACTTCTCTGCATTCCTGCCCACTATCGCCAATTTTGCACCAAGTTTTGCAAATAGCAAAGCGATCGTTTCCCCTATGCCGGTGCTAGCGCCGGTCACCAACACGACTTTATTTGTAAAATCAGACACCATTTTCGCGTTTTACACACACGACAACAATTACACAGCAAAAACAAAACTCCCGAATATTTATAGGCTCACTCACTAGTCAAAATCTGATAAAAAATTTACTTGTCACCGCCGCTTATTGAATTGTTATCTCAGTATTGTGTAACCTCTCGGAGTGGACTATCTACGTACGACGCGCACGACGGTATACGAGTATTATTACCTACATACCTACTTATGCCAACGATTGGCAACGAGGAGTCATTGAGTTAATGTTTTTGTTCCTGTTTTGTGTAGGTACAGCCTAATTTAAATCTAAAGATGAGGTATCTACTGGAACAGGTTTAAGGACTAGGTCTCCGTCTGGACTTAATATCAAATCAGCGTCCAAACGCGTCTCGAGTTTTTAGAAGTGATGACTATGGTTTTGCTACTCATACAAACATACTAAAATATTAATACTCGAGTCGTAACACGCGAAATACGCGTGCACTATAGTACCTACCTACCTCTATACTGTGTGTGGCAAACAAATGGTCGTGTACGATTCAGAATTAACTATTTTACGGTCCTTTATTGGCCACATGGCCATTTATACCAAAAAAACAAGCAACCATTTGCTTCAAAGTGCTTCTGGAATGAATGACTTTTGTTGGGTTTGATTGACCTTGGAACATCCAAACCGTTGGTTATTGGTTAGTTTCAGGATCATACGCGTATCATCACCTGTGTAGATATAATAGACAGCTTTTGACCCTAATTGTACTTTTATAACATTTTTTTACACCAAAGGACACGAGCCTGTTTTTGGTCAATTCTCAAGTGGTGCGGAATCTAACGTGAACAATTACTAAGTATCCAAGTAATCCAAGTAGGCTTGTTTTATAAAGTCAAATACACTTATATACACACGACACTTCAAACATGTACCTACTCACCACAAATTAAAGAAAACTAATTGGATCGTATGCACAAGTTCTTCGTTAATTGACGTAATCAAGTTAAATGATTTCAACGATCAGCACAAGAATCAGAATCAGAAAGTATTTATTGTCAAAAACTGTTTACAATGCAATGTGCAGGTGACATGACAATGCAACAATAAAATGGTCTTATCAGTGTACCTATCTATACCGGGTATTCAAATTCAGAATACAATATTCAAATATGATGATAATAATGATTTACGACTTCGATTCGATTTTACTGTGTGTAATGAGTGTGTGTATTTGTGTGTGTGTGTGTGTGTGTGTGTGTGTGTGTGTGTGTGTGTGTGTGTGTGTGTGTGTGTGTGTGTGTGTTGTGTGTGTGTGTGTGTGTGTGTGTGTGTGCGTGCGTGCGTGCGTGCGTGCGTGCGTGCGTGCGTGCGTGCGTGCGTGCGTGCGTGCGTGCGTGCGTGCGTGCGTGCGTGCGTGCGTGCGTGCGTGCGTGCGTGCGTGCGTGCGTGCGTGCGTGCGTGCGTGCGTGCGTGCGTGCGTGCGTGCGTGCGTGCGTGCGTGCGTGCGTGCGTGCGTGCGTGCGTGCGTGCGTGCGTGCGTGCGTGCGTGCGTGCGTGCGTGCGTGCGTGCGTGCGTGCGTGCGTGCGTGCGTGCGTGCGTGCGTGCGTGCGTGCGTGCGTGCGTGCGTGCGTGCGTGCGTGCGTGCGTGTGTGTGTGTGTGTGTGAGTACGTGTGTCGTGTGTCGGTCATTGCGTGTGTCGTGGGTGGAGTGAGGTGTGTGTGTGTGTGTGTGTGTGTGTGTGTGATTAAGGGTGTGTGCTGTTTATTGTAATACCTTTAGCATATTCTCTTAATCTTCATAGGTTTTAGAACCTAGGAGTTCTGAAACCTTGTACTTGCACTTAGTACGTGTCATAGGATAAATATTAATGATACGATTAATTTTATTGTATAATTGCGGTCCTAGAAATATTAAGTGTCGTTTTGCAAATGGTGACGTGCGTGGTATGTTTTTGAAGTCTTTGTCAGACCTTCTATCTATTGTCAAAAGCCACCAGAGGATTATATTTAGTTTTAGAATGAATGTACAATATAGATTTTAGTATAAATAATTGTCTTACAGTAAGGACATCCATATCTATGTGAAGTTTTGATGTAGAGTAACGATAGGGTTTAGACAGTATTACTTTTAGAATTGCTCTTTGAGCTCTCTCAACGTAAATAAGATGACTTTTACATGAGCCTCTCCATGATGTAATACAATAAGTCAACAATACTGATTCGCATAAGGCAAAATAAACAGTTCTAAGAAGTTTAAGGTTAACTGCTGATCTTAGTCTTTTAAAAATATATATTAGTTTACGGACTTAACCATGAGGGTTAGTAAATTGGTGTGATGTTTCCAAGATAGTGTTGAGTCTATATACACGCCTAGATATGGCTTCACGAAAGGTAGAAATACTTATGATGCTGGAGTTGCACTCTTAAAACATGCCAACAAAACATTTGATTCTTAGGAGAGTAGGCTGGATGCTTTGGGAGTTTTTTGTGATGTTTCTAAAGCTTTTGATTGTGTGGACCATCAAACTTTACTAAAAAAACTTAAGCACTATGGTGTTTCAAATGATGTCTTAGATTGAGAAAACTCTTATCTCACAGGCAGAACACAATTTAAAAAAAAATGGAACTGAGTGTTCTGGGTCGCCTCTTTCTATGGGTGTGTCGCAAGGATCGACCCCTGCTGTTTCTTATTTACATAAACGACCTTCTGTCTTTTACAAAGGACCTCTGCGAGACAGTATTTTTTGTGAATGATACTTCATTGATTTTTAAAATCAAGAGATTCATTTGACTATGTAAATACTGCTCTCTCGGAAGTATTGCATTGGTTCACTACCAATAATCTTATGCTTAATTCAAATCAAACAAAGTAAGTGTATTAAAGTCACAATGCCGAACATAAAACTGGTCCCAAAACATATCTGTAAAATATGAACGGCTAGATAAATCTAGTTCCACTATCTTTTTAGGAATCACTTTAGATTCCCGTTTGCAATAGGGTGTTTATATTGAGACACTGTTGGAAAGCTGAACTAGCTGCTTATGTCGTGAGAAAGATAAGATAGTTGACTAATGTTGGAACGGCAAGATTGGTGTATTTTAGCTATTTTCACAGTATAATGTCTTCTTCTTCATCTATACGGTCAATCCCGGTTGCGTCTAAAGCCATTGCTTTGGAGCCCAATGTCCGCTTTCCTTGACAGTATAATGTAATATGGAATATTGTTATGAGGCTCAGCAACAGATATTGAATCCATTTTGGTACTACAAAAGAGAGCTGTATGGGCAATTTACGACCTCAGACCCTGAGACTCGTTGAAAGAACTGTGCAAGGAAATTAATATACTAACAGTGGCTTCTCAATTCATTTATGAAAATATTAAGTATATTTGCAAAAACCTAAATTTTTTAGGAACTAGTCCTAAAAAATGTGAAATAAAGATAAACTTGCCGTTCCATATTTTAGACTGCATAAAGTGGGGAATTCGATCATAGGAAAATGTATTTCCTTTATAACAAATTACCATAGTCCATTGCTAAATTGCCTATGTATAAATTTAAATCGCAGATCAAGATGACTTTATCCAAAAATATTTTTTATAAAAAAAAATACCGACTTCAAAAACACTAAAAAGAACATTTAAACAAACATACCTAACAGTTATTTTTGGAGTCATTCCCCAGCAGTGAAGTGTTCAAATGTTTTTATTGCACCGACTCTAAAATAACTGTTAGATATGTTTGTTTAAATGTTATTTTTAGCTTTTTAGTACTAATACTCATTAATACTCATTTATTCAGTATATAGGCCCTCTTCCGGGCACTTATACACGTCTCAAAATATAGCTTTACCCTACCACCGCTTCGGGACTACATATCGGTTGGTGATGAGAAGAAACGGCGCAACAAACTCAGTCACCTTTGTCAGCCTTTTTTACAGGAAATACAGTTACAAGACATGAAGTAAGTGCGAGCTAAGCAGGTTAAGTCCATGCACTCTTGTCGTTCAAATAATCGTCTACCTTATAATACCCTTTTTTCATGAGGTTTTTTTTAATGTGGATTTTGAACTCATGTACAGGTAGTTCAACAAGAGTCTGTGGAACTTTATTAAAAAATTTAATACATTTCCCAAAGAATGAATTACCAACTTTGTGTAGTCTGAAGCTCGGAACGGCAAGTTTATTTTTATTACGAGTATTATAATGATGAAAATCACTTTTTAAGCTATACAAACTTAGATTTTTTCGAACGTACATAATATTTTCAAAAATGTATTGACAGGCTACTGTTAATATATTAATATCTTTAAAAATTTCCCTCAGAGAGTCACGAGGTCCAAGACAGTATATTGCACGTACGGCTCTTTTCTGCAACACAAAGATTGATTCAATGTCAGCAGCAGAGCCCCATAGCAGTAAACCATACGACAACAAACTATGAAAATAACTAAAGTATACTAGTCTTGCCGTTTCGACATCAGTTAAAAGCCTTATTTTCCTCACTGCATAAGCCGCTGACAGGGCAACTATATGGGGATCCCATTGGAGCCGGGAGTTTAATGTAATTCCCAAAAAAATTGTGGAATCGACTGCATCTATATGATCGTCTGACTGACCTGCCTCACATTGGGCATAGTGAATTTAATGCATTTAGTTTTGTTTGCATTTAGCAACAGGTTGTTAGCTGTAAACCAGCGTACTACTTGAGAGAGAGCACTATTTACATCGTCAAAGGCAGCTTTACATCTGTCAGTTTTAAAAATCAATGATGTATCATCTGCAAACAATACTATCTCACAAAGATCTTTAGTGAAGTAAGGAAGGTCATTTATATAGATTAGGAATAATAGATTATATCCTCCCATCCCAATCCCAATATAGAGCCCTGGGGCACACCCATGCGTATTGGAGCTCTAGAAGAGTCAGTTCCATTGACATTAACTTTTTGAATTCTATCTGTGAGGTACGACTCTAACAATTTACCTGAATCATTTGAGACACCATAATGCCGTAATTTCATTGATAAAGTCTTGTGATCTACACAATCGAAAGCCTTAGACAAATCACAAAAAACCCCTAAAGCATCTTGTTTTCTTTTAAAAGCATCGAAAATATGCTTAAGGAGTGCAACTCCAGCATCAGTTGTGTTTCTACCTTTGGTGAAACCAAACTGCTTCTCATGCAACAGTTTGTTAGTTCTAAAATGTGATAAGAGTTGATTGAAGACTATCTTTTCAAATATTTTACTAAGAGCTGGTAGTATTGATATAGGTCTAAAGTTGGAGGGATCACTTTTATCACCGGATTTAAATAATGGTATAATTTTACTAAATTTCATTAAATTAGGAAACGTACCTTCATCAATACACTGGTTAAATATACAAGATGAGTTGCTATACTATCGATTATATGGTTGATTATATTGGTCGAAATGCCCCATAAATCATCAGTTTTTTTCATATTCAGCTCTCTAAATGTTTTAACAATAACATCAGGATTAACATGTCTAAAATTTAGTTCCCTAAATTTTCTAAAATCAAATGTTCATGAAAAGTTTCCGCAAGACCTGGCGTAGAGTTTAATTTATTAGTTGTAGCAATTGGTATATTACAAAAGAAATCATTAAACGCGTTTGCTACTTCACTGTCTGATTTAATAATTTTATTATTAATATTAAGGCTGATTGTGCGATCCGATTGTCTGTTTCAGCTTGTTTCTCTATTAATAATGCTCCAAGTAGCTTTTATTTTATTTTTAGAGCTAACAATAATATCCCGAATATAATTAGCTTTAGCCAGTGCACATACCTTTTTGAAAATTTTTGAGAATTTTTTAACATATTCAATAATATTTGGGTCTTGAGTGTGCGCTTTTAGGTCGTAAATTCGTATAATTTTTTCCTACTTTTATGAATACCAGTCGTGGCCCAGTCACTAAATTTACATTTATTTGTGTTTATTTTAACATGTTTTTGTTTAAATATAATATTAAATTCATCTTTGACCAATCCAAACAGATTTCCATGTGATACATCTACAGTGTTACTGTTGGCTGGTAATAGATTTATTCCACAATCAATATTATTCTTAAATCTATCTAATTGGCTAGCAGTGACTGGCCTACAAACAATATCCACCATAGGCGAGACATGATGGTGCTCAAATGTGGCTATTTGTCTACTATGATCCGATTAGAGACAATTTATAATCGACTTATTTATAACTTTACAATTACAGAATATATTATCTAAGCTGTAGCTGATGTAGGAGTGGTTCTTGTAGGTTCATTAAATAGATTATATAAATTATAAGATTTAAAAAGATTTAGGAACCTTGCAGAGTTTGGTGTATCTACTAATAAATCAATGTTGAAATCTCCACATACGACTATCATCTTATTCGATTTACATACCTTTTTTAATACCTCCTCCATAGTGGACTCAAAAAGATGGTAATTTGCTGATGGGGGTTTGTAGACACTAATAATAATATATTGCTCCAGCTCAGCACATGCTAGTTCAATAGTTTGTTCTATAGAGAGTGCCACGATATCTTTGCGTTCTTTGGACTTAATATTCTTTTTAATTAGAATTAGTGATCCCCTCGTATAGCTGACTCTCTACTTAACAAGCTAATGACTTCCCAATTTTCAATTCCTATGAGCACTTCACATTTCTTAAGCCAGTGCTCAGTTAGAGGACATGTATATCCATGTCTTGCAAATACAATGTTATTTCCAGTTCTTTGCCGGAAAAGCCTTGTATATTTTGATGAACAATATTAAGGCAGTTAGACTTTTCCTTTGTCGCTATAGGTAGGTTGCAAGAGATTTCCTCTGTTGTCTTAATATTTAATTTAAATGTATATGACAGCGGGAGCAGAGGCGAAGCGGTAGGTGGCTCTTCACTGTCATCTCGAGGTATAGCGTCCATGTTAGGTGAAGCAAGGAAAACGCAGTTTGCAATGATATCGCTGTTATTCCAAAATCACAGTATGCCGTAGGAATGCCGTGAACGTGACAGGTTCGATGGGGTGACCCGAGTTCTTCGACGGTCGTGAGCGAAGTGCGCCCCATCGACTCCGTCCTCGTGTAATCGCGCCAAAACGATACTAGCGTCATCACACTGCGTTCAATGCACTTTACAAATTAAATCAACCAATCAAATTAAAGATCCGGTACTACGTATTCAAATCAGTAACAATCAAATTAATTATCAGGTACTACAAAGTCAAAACAGCAATTATAATGTTGCCCGTATACGCGTGCGACGACATATATAATTATTCGTTAGAACTGATTCCAACTTGTGAATTATTATGTCATTGCTCTGCTCAATAAAAGCAGTTTGTTTAGCCAAGTTCTTGGCTGAACACTTAATAAAATATGATAGCGACATTGCTATCTGTCTTTTTATTTTACTGCTGAGATAATATTTATCTCGGGTCAAATAAATTGAATTATATTTTAAATAATAATTAATATAAATTTTTTCTGAATTATATGTCATAGTATTTAAACACAAATTAATTTTATATCTAATATTATTTTCTTCCTGAGGCAAGCCGTCACTGTAAGGTAATGAGTCTAAATATTTTACTAACTCATTTTTGTTTACATTGCCCCTATTACCAATCAAAATTATTAAAGTAGTATTTTTAATGAATTTATAATTAATAATACTATTTATAATTTCATAATATGAAGAACCTGGCATGCAGTGGTTAATAACACTTTGTCCCAAATATGAGTTCAATAATAGGCCCATGTTTTTACCTACTTCATCGCTGAACTTAACTATATTCGATTTTACAGGTCTTTCTATAAATTTTTACATATTTTTTATTTTTTTTATTACTTAATTTAGCAAGGCCGGCAAAGTTAGGAGATTTTAAAGTGTCATCACGGGTTAAATCAATTGTTTTAATTGGTCTATTGCTAGAAGAAGTTTGACAGTGTTTTTGTAGTTTGTTATTTTTTTAAATAAAAATTCGTTTTATTTGTCTGTAAGCATATTATAAGTCTATGGTTTTTAGTGATAAATTGTCATCAAGCCGAATGATAAGAGTGCGAACACATTAAATCAGCTGTACCCGAAATTTCATTATCTATTTTTCTACTTTAAATGGCGATCTGTGATGTAATGATAGCTAGAACCGACTACAAAAAGGAGGAGGTTCTCAATTTGGTTGTTTTTTGTAATGTTTGTTACCTCAGAACTCCGTCATTTATGAACCGATTTTTAATTGAAAGGACATACCTTCAGATTGGTCCCATTTAAAAAAAAATGCTGATGATGGGATCCACGAGGAATTGAGGGAACTCCTAAAATATTATAGGTATACATAAAGCGATTTTAGTATATTTAACAACAAGTCAAGCATTTGCATTCAGAAAGTATTATTTGCTAAGGTGGAACTGATGAAGGAGACCATAGTTGGCCAAAATAATCTTCCACGAGTATCGATAAGATATTTTCATTACGACAGTTAAGGCTTGCCATAGTCGACAAATGCAATTTTAATAAATGATTCTGGTGTAAAAGTTTCCATCAAACTGATCTGACGGCGAAGGCGGAAGGTAAGGACCGGAACTCTGTGATAAAACAATGTATCAGAGCCGTGTTTGGACTAATTTAAATCGACATGGGAAGCAATTTAGCTATATTTACTTGACAGATCGCCATGTAGAGTGGAAAAAAACACTAAAAAACAGACAAAAGAAAATTTTTTTTGTAAATAAAATAACCGACTTCAAAAACACTAAAAAGCTAAAAATAACTTTTAAACAATCATACCAAACAGTTATTTTTGAAATCGGTGCCAGCCGTGGAGTGTTTGAATGTGGTTGTTTGCACCGAGTTATTTTTAGCTTTTTTGTGTTTTTGAAGGCCAATTTCCAATTACGAAAATATTTTTTCAAATCGGTTCATTAACGGTGGAGCTATGAGGTAACAAACATTAAAAAAAACAACCGAATTGAGAACCACCTCCTTTTTTTAAGTCGGTTAAAAAAGGCTATTACACTGAAAATGACTATTTATGAAATTAAAATTTATGGAATTAAATACTGCCATGCTCGCAAAGGTATATTTTATCTTGTAATGTAAATACATCATTTAAAAAGATGCTGACAAAAATGACCGAGTTTCTTGCGCTGCTTTTTCTCGGCGCTAGCCTACAATACTGTCCCAAAGCAGTGGTAAGGACAAAATAATAATTGAGACGTGTAAAAGAGCTTAATTTAGGCAAATTACAGAAATAAATTGGTTTTATGGTTTTTATTGACGTTATTTTTTAAATAATCCAATTTCCACTGCATTCTATCCAAGTGTGGACATTTAGCTATGGTTTTGTGAGTAGGGCTTTAGGAGGGCATGCGTCCTTCGAGGCACCACAGACTCGATGCTTTATACTGTTGGGTCCAGGATCCTTGTCATTCTTGGTCTCCTCAATGGAGGTTGGTGTGTCAAAAGGTCTCTTGCTGGAGAGTTTGGATGTGATTGAAGTCTGCTCCTATACTTTTGAGTATGTTTCTCTATCTCTTCCTCTGCTGTGGTTATGTTGAGGTTATGGTGCATTATTTCATTTGAAACATACCATGGAGCACCAGTATTACACGAAGTATCTTTAACTGAAACCTCTGAAGTATACTTAGGTTGATTTAGAGGCTGTTTTCCATATCTGGAGCCCTTACGTCCACACCGGTCGCAATATTCATTTGTAAATGAGGATTCTGTTTTCTAGGTTCAGCTTAGGTTCTACTACTAAGTTCTAAACTTATAAACTTCTTCACTCCGTCCACTCGCACTACCAGATTGGCAGGTTATAAGCGGCCTGCATCCAACGGCTTCCTGCAATCTTATCAAATCGTCTGTTCACCTTGTTGTACAGTTGAGTTGATAACTCAAAGTAAGCTTTAAATATATATTTAAAATAATTGATTTGAAGTAGAATTTTACAAAAATGCTCTTAGGAGTTAGTTAAGGACCACCTGTGGATCTTATAAGACTCATTCATTCTTATTTATTTATTTAATAAGAGTAAGCAACAAATCTTACACCAATAATACTGGTGAAGCGGCGTGTAAATAGCCGACAACATGCGGGAGCTTAATTACGCAAGAAAAAATATGAAGACGATTGGAATCGACCCTAATAGATTAAACAAATGGCTTCAACGTTAACACCGAAAACTGATGGTCCACTTACCTTCAGATCAGCTCGGGTACGTCCTCAGCCGCGGTCAATCCAGTCTTCAACACACGTGAGGCACTTTTTTCATGTAGCACACATCACGACGAATAGAATAATGTTAGGTTAGAAAAATGACATCGGAGACGCAAGCGCGACAGTCCATACAGAGGGCGCTGACGTCGCTAGGGATCCCACGAGCCAATCCTAATGGCCCGAGAACCAAACACCCTCAAATGAAAACTTATTGAAACCATTTGGAATTTTCAATTATTAATAATTATAGAATAAACCAGCAAACATAAGTTAGTGGTGATGGTGGTGAAAAAGAAAAGAAAAATATTAACATTGGTCACTTAACGTGCCCAACCAAATACAATTTACAAGTAATAACTATTTAAAATATAAGCTAAATGTAGATTCATTTACATTATTAGATCTACTAGTATAAAATGACAAGTACAAGAAACAACAGAATAGACACACACAAGAAGAAACTGCGAACAAGAAATAAAATGTAATATATCAAAAAAGAACAAAAAAGCTTCTAAGCGAACATGTTTTTCGTGACACAATTTTTGTGGAACGTGAATTCGAATGACGAGAAACATTCATCGAATTCTCGTCGAAAGCAAATTATTTTTTGGTTGAATATTTATTTGTTGTATTTGACAACAGATACTTCTATTACATTTATTACATTACAATTTACAAATTGTTAAAAGTGAATACAGGAATGAAATGGTACATATCTGTTATTAAAATTAAATGTAAATAATCCGCCGACCCGTCGGGCGTGCCTACAAATGGGTGCGTATACCACTGTAGGTGTAGATGCCAAGTCCGGGGTGCTTGCCTCTCGGCTACGGAGGTATATCTACACTCCTAAAATATAACTTTGCCCTACCACATCGTATTTAGATGTAAGAAACACATCACTTATTCACAACTTCCCTGGTACTACTACGTTATTTTCTATAGTTTATTTCTTAAACTTTTGATAGTTTCTTTAAAACAAACCTATTAAATCACTATAATACATAAATGTGATAGGTAATACAATTAACAATTTACCATACTGTAGTGGGCATGGTAGGAGCGTAATCTAGTAAAAGATGGCGATACAAAATAGTGACATTTGCGCGACAACTACACATTCAGGTAATACTGGTTGTGTATGTAGCCATGGTACAAACATTGACTGATTTCCTGTCAAGGGTTACAGAGGTCTGATGATAATAACTCCAAATGTATATAATAACCAGATGGCAATAACCAGACTTACTGCATTTAGGATCATGGTCAAGCTTATCCCAATTAGGGACCCTCCACCCTAGTGTCTTCCGAGCGTCGTCGTCTTGCCGGCGCAGCGTCAACGCTGCGCTGACTCAGCGGCACCGTGACGCCAACACTAAGCGGCTGCCGAACGCCGAATTTACGCAGCGCTGGCGTCGCGTCTGCGCGGCGCCAACGCAATCTTTTTTTCGGACAAGTACAATGTACAAGGCAACCCTCTTTCCCCCTCGGCCATCAACGCGTCGGTCCCAACAGGAGGTGGAGAAGGGCAGGACAGGCGCAACGGTAACGCGACGCCAGCGCTGTGTAATCCGACGTTCGGCAGCTGCTCAGCGTTGGCGTCGCGGTACAGCTGCGCCGGCGCTGGCGAGACGACGACGCTCGAAAGACGCTAGTATGTGGGAGGCCATAGGAACGAGTCAAAGCGCTAGGAAGGTTTTCTTGTAGACAGCATTCGCCTGAATTTCGTACATGATAAAGGGAGAGGCGGCTCTCACAGACTGTAGTGGAATATAGGTTTTATTTAGGTAAAATCTCGCCAGTTCATGTCAATCTACATTAAATTGTACCATGGCTTAATACTAGAACTGGCCCGGCTCGTAGTCGGTAGAAATGATAGTAGTGGTAGGTAGTTATTTAAGTACCTTTTTAATGTGAATATACAACTTAATTGCTATTGGGGTTAGGTTTAATTAATTATATACACAAATTATTGTGGCAGTACTTTTATCATTATTGCATCTATTTAATAATGAGTTAAGTAAAAAGGTCTGTCAGTTAGCTCAAGCCACATTTCACAGGTTTTGGTTGATAAAGTTCATATAGGAGGTGACTCGGGTGAAGACGGTAGGCAGACCAGCTTCGCAGCCCTTGTAGGATCCAAAAGAGTTTAAGCCTATCTGTTGAAAAAAATATACTGCTTAATTTCGGAAGATAATAAAGGGTAAGACAAGAGGATCGATTAAACAGGATGTTTAAAGAAACATTGGCCATGTTCATTTTGAAAATTGCACCAAAATCGAAATCGAGAGTAAAAACATAACCTTCCCATACAAAATTGACATATTCTTCGACGAAAACGTGAGGAGCATTAGTTTAATTCGCGATTTTGACATTGATTATTCAGTATATAGGCCCTATATACTGAATAAATGTATGCTATTCCCTCGTCTGACCAGTCACTATTGACTCCTTTTAGGAGGTATATTTGGAAGGCTCTGTATTTTTTTGCACTACGAGTAATGCCGACAGAATGATAGGACGGCTAGCTAGGGTACTTTAGCTAGGATAGCATAGGTCGCTTGATACATATCTAGTTTTAGAACCGGGGACTTTCCACCATATTAAAGTTTTATTGAATTAACTTACTTGACACCGAGATACCGTGCACTAATATTTTGAGGTAACAGTTGATTATCATTCGTCAGCAACAATACAAGAATTCGAATAATATCATAATATAGCACCATTTCCAAATTTTTTGAGGTAGCACTTGATTATCACTGGTCAGCAATAATAAAACAAAGCAAATCAAAAAGCACCAAAAAAATGCAGAAGTAGTTTTTGAGACAATCTTTTTAAACATAGCTTCTCTAAAATTAAGGAACTGGCTTCTTCTGCTGAACTAGCTGAATTCCTTCTTAACTGGGGTGTTGATAGGTGTAAAACTGTATTAAATTTTAGGCATATAAACCATGAATTAGTAGTGAAAACCTGTAAGGAATTAAACATGAAAAAAACTGAGGACTTATGGTGAATCACTGTCAGCATTATCAATACAATTTAAAAAATGCGATAGCCCCTTATTTTGCAATTATTTTTAACGAATGTAATGATGATAAACAGTTTCCAATTTAATAAAATGATTACTAAGTCAGGCAAGAAAAGAAATCTATCTAATTCTCGACCAATTTTTTGTCTTTGAAGAAGTCTTTTAAGTCTTTGAAAAAGTAATTTTTTAATCAACTTTTAACCCACTTTGTCCTCAATAGTTATAGTTATAGTTATATAGTTGTATAACAATCAATATGGTTTACGGAAGGAAGAAGTAGGTACTTGCCCTCTTAAATCACGCGTTTGATGCTTGGGAGAAAAAGGTGTTTTTTGACATCTTTCTAAAGCTTTTGATTGTGTGAGGCCTTCACACTTTACTCAAAAAACTAGACTAGATTGAGTAAACTCTTATCTCACAGGCCGACCACAAAAAGCTTGTATCAATGGAGCTAAGTCTTCTGGGTTTTTTAAATCAGTAAAACTTTGTACCAGTGCATTCCCATTTAAAATTACCAATTTATATTTTTTTAGATTTAGTTTACAAATTTTCTTTTGTTTCTAAACCGGGTTATTTCAAAATAAAACAAACCCTTGCACTTTTTTCTAAGCAATATTTTATTGATACTTACTCATAATAGCTACCGCAATGAAATCTCGGAGAACTTAATAAATTGCACCATTGTGAAAAATATTGCGAAATAGGAGTCTAAACGGTAATAAGTATTTCACAATGTTTCATAATTTTATATTACCTACTCGGTATGTATACCTAATCTTGCCATAAATACTGAAACAGAAAAAAAAAACTATTGCAAATAACATTTATTACTTTTACAGTGTGTTAGTTTAATACATAAATATAAAACAATGGTATATTTTAAATATACCACCATAAATCATAATCCAGCGGATTAAGATCGGGACTAGACGTCGGCCAGTCTTCAGCTCTGATGAAATCCGAAACGTTCGTTTCCAACCAAGACTACGTAGACTGAGCTTTATGACCCGGTGCCGAGTCTTGCTGGAAGGACCATTCTTGGTTATTGAACATGGTGTTGTTTAGGGGCTTCACTACCTTTTTAAAAATGGGATCTTGATACACTTGTGCCGATGTTTTGATACCTTTTTCACAAAAGTATGGCTCAGTCACTCTTTTATAGCTAATACCACCAAACCTGATCACTGAAGATCACATCACTGAAGTCGGATAGTGTCCACGTTGCACTCTGTCGACTCATCCGTAAACAAAATTTTTCTGGACATCCCTTTGAAGCGGTACGGTGTTTCGATTTTACCACCCTATTCTTTTTTAAATTATCAGTTAAGAAATGACCAGTACGTCCCTTATAGGCTGCAAGTTCTAAGTCATCTTTTAAAATACGCGACATAGTTCTAGGTGTTATATCCATCTCTCGAGATAAAATCTTTTGCTTTCGGATAGGAGGTCTCATTGTACCTTGTTGTACCTATTAATAGCCCGGTACACAAACATTTTACTAATACCAAGCGTATGAAGAGTTTTAAAAATTGCATTCTGCTCCATAACTACTTTGTGTAATGCAATTACAGTGATTCTCTTTATTACCCCACTCCATTTTAATATCGCAAAATATTGTACAATATCCTGTTACCGTTTTTAAGCCTATTAAAAAAACTGTGTATAAGTAGGATTTTAAATTTTAATGCTGATATTTTTAATAACTGTCTTAAGGAAACCTTCTCTGTTATTTTACATTCCGTATATTTATATACATACATATTGTTCGTTTAAATATACTAGTTTAGTTACTGACCAAATTCCATCTGTGGTTTCTGTAAACGGCTAAGGGACCACCAGAATCGCCGTGGCAGGTGCCTCTAGGTCCAACCCCGTTTGTGCAGATGTTGGTAGGTTGAAGGGATGAAGGAAAAGTAGCCGAGCATTCTGCATTTGAGATGACGTGAAGACTGACGTAGCTTAGGAACTGATTGATACTGAAAGTTCCAGCTGAAAAGTAAACATCAAACTAAATCCTGTTTTAGGCCTGGTAACTACCAAAGCGAGAAAAAGAGAATATCTATGTATCAGTTTGGATGTAAGCGTAGGTACTGGAGCGCTTTGATGGATGAATTAAAAGAAACACAGATGAGCGCGAGATGCCATTTGCTAACGATCCATCTTCTACCACAATAGCTACAGGATGACCATGTTCAAACATCCGGTACTGCTGAACCGAATTATGATGGAGCAAACGAGTTTTGGAGTAGAGATTGCGAACCAGAAAGCATAGAACAGATGACATGGTAAAGAATGCTGACGGTAGCTACTGAAGAGTAAGTTATTGAGTAGAAGCAAATATTTAACACGAAATTATTAACGTTCGGGGGGGTCTTCAAACAAACGTTTGGTTTGATCAGACCTTGAAAATACAATCGCCATGATGACAAATAAGCTATGCTAGTTGCATGCAGTTAACTCACATTGACTCGTAAGTCCAAATCCAGAGGCACGAGCAGTGCTACCAGCAAAGTTGTTATACAGTTCTGTTCCAGATGGCAGTGCAATAGGAGCGATGGTTGCTGGAAACGAAGGGAGTAACAAAAATACGAATAAGCAATAAACAAAACCGTTAAATGACTAAATAAAAGTCATCGTTATTAAGCCTTTGCAAGTCTACTGGATATATATGTATATATATATATAGTCTATATGCCTCCCATAAATAGGAATAATACTTGTATTTAATTATCAATTGGATATAAAATCGTCATTTATTGCAGGAGCTTTAAATAAATCCAAACTGTCGTTGATAAAGCCACAGTGTTTGAAAATAATTTTTATGGGGGGTTTCTACTATCAAGTAATTAACGTGCAATATTTTAAATAAACTATCAAGATATTAGATAGGCTATAAACTTAACAGGAAGCTTTAAACGTCACTGTGACGTCATCGATCACGACGTTGATTATTCTTTAGGCTTTGATTAGAACCGTGTAAGGTATTTAGTGCCTAATTGTATTTGAAAATTAAATTTAAGCACGCAACAGAAAGTAAATTATCAAGTGGACAAACATGTAAATATTCAACACACGTTACACTCACTTACAGGTCGTAGTAATTCTGACAGCTAGATAGATAGCTGCAATGTCGTTGCGGGCGCGTGTTGCGCTGTATTCCGGGTGAGACACTACGGTCGAAGTGTCGATTCTGAGACCCCCACTGAAAACAGTGTTGGAGCCGAGCACGACGGTGAACTTCCAGGCCTGGTTGCGGCCGTCGTACCAGCAGTGGGCAGCGGTCAGCGCTCGCCGGTTGCTGAGGAGCACGCCGCTGCACAGGGCTACGCCTTGAGAGCCGACAACAGCCACAACGAGACCGGCCTAGCATAAAGTATGTTTAAAATAAATGCTGTTTTTAACCAACTTCAACAAAAGGAGGAGGTTCTCAATTCAGTTGTATGTTTTTTTATACTTGTTACCTAAGAATTACGCCATGATTGACAAAGAAAGATTGAAAAAAAGTTTAAACTTACTTCCAGTTTCAGCAACAAATCCTATGTTGGGTTCTATCAGAATAATATAAAATACTAGCTGTTGCCCGTGACTTCGTTCGCGTAGTCTTTAGTTTATTCATAAATAATTTCCTGCGCAACTTTCTTTTTCCTTTAAATTAACTTTCTCCTGACAGTAAATAACACAACAAAAAAAGAATTAGTGAAATTGTTCCATCCTTTTACGCGTGATGTGACGACCAAGGGAATTCTTTTTTATGTATATATTGATTATGTGGTGTGGTATGGAACTAATGAAGAAGACCATAGCTGGCCACAATAGTGTTTCACGAGTTGCGACAAGTTATCTTGATTAAGATAGTTAAGCTTTGTCATAGTAGACAAATCAAATTTAACGAAATGATTCTAGTGTAAATGGTACCATCGAACTGATCTGATGACAAAGGAGGTAGGCACTGGAACTCTGTAATAAAACAATGTATCATTGCCGAGTTTAAACTCATTGGAACCATCATGAGATGCACTTCAAAGATCTTCATTTATAATGGAAAAATAGATAGTGAAAATTTACAGCGGATATAATCTGTTTTCACTAGTCATATTCGTCTTGATGATACGTTATCACTTAAAACAGACAAATATTGTAAATTTGAAAAAAAAAAACTGGCTTTAAGCTTATTATTTTCAATACTCATACTTGGAAAGTAGGTCTGAAGTTGCCTGAGGAGCGGTTTGAAAGTAATACTTTTCAGCCCTAGAGAGAATCGTTTTCAACTGACAGCTGTCGAATTATAAAAAAGGAAAAACTAGTTCTATTAAAAGTTTTTTTTACATTTTTATTGAACCATGTTGCAACTTTCTATACAGCCACTTAATAACGGCGCGATGTAAAATTGAATTAAGTAACTTAAAGATAAGTATTAATTAAAATTTTATTTTAATGACCTTATTATAAGTTTACTTTCAACTATTTCTTTAAAAGATTTGGGCAAAATATTTACCATTTGTTCAATGATGAAATCAAATAAAAAAATAATGGCTGAATAGCTGGCCGGCCACAGAAAAAAAATAGGCGGTAAAGCAGCAATCCGAATTTCATTTGGTTTTTCGAGTTGTAGAACGTGGTGATTGCATACTCTTTGGTACGGTTTTGTTAAAATTCACAAATTTTTTTGCCAGCTACTTCATGTTTTATTTTTACTTTCCTTGTATTCGTAATAAAAAGCACAGTGTTTACCACGGGTTATAGACTTATTAAGTCCCTCGAACCTCGTCTCGGAGCTAGATAAGTTACTTTCACCCCTAGGTTAACAATGTACTATTATACAAACAAACCTAGCAATTATATTTAGAGTCGGTACAAACAAAAACACTTCACGACTGGCACCGATGGTGCTCATGGTGATAACGAAAGGAGTGTATTGACATTAAGAGTAGTAGTCGCTAAGCATGAAGTTCACCTTAGGTCTGTGGGTTGTGAGGTCGAATCAAATTCAAACTGTTTATCCCAGCACGTATACCTCTGTATTTTTCTAAATTGGCTCTGATGCCGGTTGTACATTGGCTCTGAAGGATCCTCATCCTTCCTAATCAATTTCTATTAGTTGAAAGTAAAGTAAGTATTTTATCTTGTAAACAATACTGCTTACGGTGTTGCCGCAACCAGGCAAGAACCTACCGTGGCCCATCTAAAAAGAGCCTGAAACAGGCTGCAAATTTAGGTCGGCTGCTGTAAGGGTAACCATAGCACCACCAATATGGTAAATGCGTTACATTCTCACAAACCATGGATCATATTTTATTCTTACATTACGTTATGCGCAACCGATAGTGCAGTTCTTGAATCAGAATACATGATCACCAAAAAATACATAAGCAATTCTTTGCTTTTGTCATAAAAAGAAAAAGAAGAAGCAGCGACTTCGTTGACCTTCGGTTTTAATAACTGAGGTTAAGAAACCCTCTAAACGAGATGAATACCGTCAACTTACCTGATACGGAATTAGCCCAAGCTGAGAAGGTTGACCACCAATGATTCTTGTATATCTCTCATTAGCTAGAAATTCTTCTTCAGCTTTGCGTAGTCTTTCTGCTTCTGGTATGCCAGTATTGGCTAGATATCCATAGACAGTGTTTTGTTCCGGCACCAGCCGAGCCAAATCCTTGGCATATATGGCTGTTAGCGCCATCAGTAAGACCACCAAGCCCTTCATCTCGCCGAGTTGGAAATATTGCAACTAAAATGTTATCAGATGTGTCGTTATTTTTATAGTATTGCCGTTTAAGATAATGCAGTAATTTATGAATGATAGTTGTAAGAAGTACTAAAGATAAATTTATTATCTAAGGAAGTAAGTATCGTTTTATGGTACCTATTCGAACATTGGATCGGAATCGAATTTTAGTAGGCTCCGTACGGAGCATCGGCATTTACAAAATGCCGCTAGGGTGCGTTCACTGCATTCGGATTATCGCATCGTAGACAAATACTCAAGTAGTCGAGTATTTGTCTGTCGAAGGACACGACGAGCACTTGCACTATGGAGGATAGTATCGTCAGTCAGTAACACTGATCGATGACGTCATCGGCAGAAATACCAGCATCCGGCGCGCAATTGCTGATCCATTGCAACAGGCACAGAGCAGGAATGACACGCTATAGGTCAGGCAGGCATACCATTAAGCGGAATCTGACGC
Source organism: Anania hortulata (assembly GCA_963576865.1). NCBI lineage: Eukaryota > Metazoa > Arthropoda > Insecta > Lepidoptera > Crambidae > Anania > Anania hortulata. The sequence continues at coordinate 11,448,853 of OY756400.1, forward strand.
GTCTGCTAGATAAACGTCAAATGTATGTGGGTTTAGTAAGATTTTTACTGCATCCTACCTTTTTTAACGGTATTTTGCGGTCGTAATATTTGGTATCTCACGTAGTCAGATTAAAATTTCAGCATTACTATTTTAAAAATATTATCTTCTCGTTTATAATGCTAATACAAGATTGTGTTGTGACACATAAAAACCTGCAGCACCTTAGGTGGGAGTCGAATCCACGTCCTTTAGTTATCCGGGGAACAGCTGCTTTCCTAACTGACCTACAGAGACATTGTTCTTCTTGTCGAATTCTTACTGACAGCGAAACACTTTGAGTTCTAGTCCCAACTGAGACGGTCGCGGTTTTTTCAAGCGCATTGACATCATTAACGTTACGTAAGTTTTTTAAATCCTAATTATTGTTCTAGAGATTTTAGAGTCGTTTGAAGACAGAAGGTTAAATTACTTTTGGACATGTTGGTTTTCAGTTATCATGTAACACCACACTATTTCAAACTGTAATCAATAAACAGGTTGTTTGGTATATTAAGCCGAAACTAGCATGTTGACATACGCATATAAATACCGTAGTAAAGTCAGAAATTTGATATTATCGTTTAAAAAAAGCTGACTTTATTTTTATTTTATACAAAACTTATTCTTAGCATTCGATTTGTATGTTTTTTTTCAAGTATAATATAAAATTTCTGACTCAACCATAATATATACATATACTATCTTAGCTCATACCTTTTTCGGCTTGATAGGGTCATAGCCTAACATCCTGTTTATATAATGAAATAAAATAGAAACATAATTGCTTAGAAACATAATTCATTTGAGTGTTTCCAGTATTCGTTAACCGCGTCTTCAAGCAAAGAACTACATACTCATATTCGGGGATAATTTAAATTTTCGAAAAACTGGATATAAAATTAAGAATATCTGACTGTTTTTTTATTTTCTGTAATTATTCATTATGTTTGACTATTCTATTCTAATTTAATAAATCGTTACTTTCCTCAAAATTGCCATCAGTAATAAATAATAAGTAGCTATTAGTTAGTTTATTTTATGCAACTTTTTATTCGTAATCCACAACACCTGTGGCCATTCTATAATAGATTACGCTATTATTTGAAGATCGTTTAGATGTGGCTGTTGAAGAAGCTCACGAAGGAGGTGGTACGAGCATACGCGGCCGGGAAGCCAGCTTGGCACCCCAGGGCGAGGCCGAAAGATGTCACACCGATCTGGAAAAGGAGAAGAGTTAGAATAAATAAATTCATAGAGATAAACCTAAAGATTAACATGGTAGCAACAATAAACATGGTAACATAGAAGTATAATAGCACTGACTTAAAAAAAATATGTGGTAAAGTTATAAAGATTAATTTCGTCCGGTAAGTAATAAGTCCTCTGTAATTGCTTAAGCGGCTGCAGGGTATGCAGAAGTTCCGGGCCTGTTCAAGGGCCCGGCATGGGCGAGTGGGCTTTTTTGAATTCGAAATGTATTCCACAATACTTGCAACATTATTTAACAATCACCCTTATTATTATCTAGCCCAAAACTAAGAAAAGTTTGTATTGAGGCGACTAGAAAACGAGTAAACATAAATATACACATTTATAAATATCCATGGCTTCCAAAACGTTGTGTTCATCACACAAACGTCTGCTTTCAGGATTCGAACTCGCAACCAAATGGTTTTGTGTAGCCTAGAGCGCGAATCACTATACCAGACGGTTGTCAATGTTAAAATACGTATCAAACGGAAAAGGCCCCCATTCCCTTTGTCTAAATATTGATATTTCGTATGGGGATATATAGATTCAGTCGTATTTTGGTCTATTTTACCTGAACTAACCTATTTTGAAAATTGCAAGATAATATAAATAATAACATTAACTTACCAAGACCTGCCTGTTGCCCCTGGTTATGACGAGTGGACCACCAGAGTCGCCTCTGCAGGTGCCAACTCCACCAATTCCACTAGTGCAGATGTTTGTGTCTTGCAGGATCACGGGGAAGGCCAAACTGCACACGCTGTTGGTGATGACGTTCAATCTGACATGGCTCAAGAACTGGTTTGCACCGATAGAACCATCTGGAATCGAATTTAAATGATTGATTACTCTCAAAAGTAAAATATTTGCCAAACAACACCAATAGAGATGACGACTGGGTATATGAAATTATATTTAGTCTTAGTTAGTATTTTATAATAATGGACACTTATTTTTTCTTTTGTCAATCAACCAAAAAATTACAAAGATACAGCGCATCCAAGTTCGGGAGTGGGGGCTTGTGACGACACTTTTAGGTAAAAATTGTATCAAGACGTAACGTCATGCGATATTTCAAATCAATCTATCCCTGTAATATTTTGATTAAGTGAAAAAAGAAAAAATACTTGTCCAAAACTTTTTGATAATCTACCTGATAAACGAAGATAAAGTTAGTCGTCATTCTTATTGTCATGGCCTCGAAGTAAGGAATTAATATTAACATCCTCGTGCATCGCAACTACATCCACGCGAGTCTAAGTGATGACGTTGCCCGAGGGATATAAAAATGTTGTAAGTACCATCACTGGTGAGGCCGAATCCTGATGCAACCGCGGAGGCACCAGCGAAGGTCTCCTGGAGCTCAGGTCCTTGAGGCAGAGACACGGGGGCGATGGCGTCTGTAAGAAGAACCGAGGTATGATAGTAAAAGGATAGGCGCTTTTTATGTTTTCATTGTATTTTGTCAATGGTTATTATTTTTAATTAACGGTAACGGATTAACGGTTTCTTAGACGTTGTGATAACCTATTTCGTTCTTATTACATAAGTATACATTTTAGGAGTCTTTGGTTAGTATTCATTTAACTTTCTGTCCGATTTACAAAAAAACTGTTGTTTTTTTGACTAAAACAATATGACCAAAGGATTAGCTAGCAGAATTAGTTTAATTCAGTTTAATTTAATTAACATTTTGAATCTAATTTTAGTTATGATAATTGTCATGTTAGGTACATGACAATTATCATATTACCTAAAAATAAAAATAATCGTTTTTAATAATTAAGTCAATTATCTTAGAATTATTGTTACTGATATCAATACTATCATAACAGTGATAGCAGTGCCGGATCTAGGGTAAATTTAGGATGAAGCAAGATACCATATGCCCTCTTGGGTTTCTGACTATGAATGAATATTTTAACGAAGATCTTACTTAAAGATGTAAACCTTTTTTTTCTGGCCGCATACGAGTATTAATGACAGCAATTTTACTAAGGCCGCAAAATTAATATTAATGGCAGAGTGTAACTAGTAGTTTGAATTTAGTGATAGATAACATACTGCAGCACAAAGTAAGCCCATAGTGCTGAACTTATATATAAAACTAAACACAAAAGCCCGAGCGTTTTTTTTTATTACAACGCATCGAAAAAATTACATTGATTTCGTCGTTACAAAAAGACAAACCATTGAAAAAACTTAGGTTAAAACTAGTGGTAAAGTAATATCAATGTAGGAAGAACGAAATCTAAGAGCTCAGCGAGCGACTTTTGTGTTTTCTAACCGACTTCAAAAAAAGGAGGAGGTGCTTTTGAAGTTTGAGTGTATTTTTTGTATGTATGCTACGCGATATCTCCCGTCAATTTTAAACCGATTTTTTTATTTTTTATTATTAAATTGGGCTTACAGTATGATACAGTACGAAATTATAAACGGGAAAACTTCAACACATGATGTATGTGCATTATGATAAAGTCAATGTTATTATAATTACAAGCAATAGGAGTATGTATAGATAGGAGTGTGTTGGTGCGTATGAAAACATTTCAACTCTTCATGACTGGCACCGGCTTCAAAAATAGGTGATTAGGTACGTTTTAGTTACAAATGTTTTGTTGGTTTTTTGTCTTCTATAAAACCTTATTAACATTAGACAAAACAAATGGTAATAGCGGTGACAAAAGTGTCTGTGACGGAGAAAATAGCGTTTTTTAATACGTAAAAATATTTTTTCCCCGCCTTTTTGTAGATATTGATTAAACAAAAATCGCGAGCAAAGCAAGCGAGACATTAAAAGATGTAACGCAGTAATAGAAACAAATCGTGTTTTTCCGGATTTAATTCATCATTTTATAAATCCAAGCTTAAATAATATACCAGTGACCTGTTGCCAAAGTGCAACCTGCACACAAAAGATCGGTGAAGGCCGCGTGCGTGCCGTGTATTCCTTGAACAACACAAGTGTTTCCTGGCGCCTATCTGGCAGCCCGATGCCTGTCAAAAGGCGATTTCAAAATTTTATTTTCACCCGAAATGTTTTTGTACATTCGGTATTTTTCGGAGCAACCGCTCCACTATTAGTTTATTTATTTATTTTAGGAAGAACAAGGTTTACCCTAGATCCGGCCCTGAGTGATAATGACGCGACAAATGAGAGTGAAAAAGATTATACAATGACTTCTGATAAACAAAGGATTGGCATTGGCTATGTTTTTCACTAGTACCTATGCCAATTGTAAGTAGTACAGCTTAGTTTTGTGATATTTAAGTTATTTTACATCAAAAATGTTTTTTTGGGAATTTCAATAATAATGAAAACCGAGTTTAGTTAATAATAAGTAAGTAATCTATGGTTACTTCTATACGTACTTAGTTGTAGTCTTCATTTAATTAGTAATAAGATTATTTAGGTGTTTTGATAATTGAGTATCGACTGCCATTTTGTTAGTATTTTTTTTCTATTTGGCGTAGCATGATAAAATAAAAGCACATAATATGATCAAAAAGTTAAATGTAATATGATATTATAAACTGTCGCGTTTCTCAGTAAATAACACAAAAAAATCGGCTAACGATTTTCACAAAAAAAACATAACATTAAAACAATGAAGGATATCTGTTGTGTCCAAAAGGTTCCTGCTCAGCATTTGTCGTGACAGTCACAGACTTATCACGACGCTGACGCGACTCCGAAAGACCTCCTTTTTACACGTTATACGTGATGATCACAACGAGGAGCACTAATGAAATCACTTACTGTTGAAAGAGACACTGTTGCTCAGGTAGATCACACCAACGTCGTTACGAGCCAAGAGAGGGAACCAGTTAGGGTGGTTGACGAAGACGCTAGTCTGCTGCCTGTTGCCGCCGGAGAAGAGTGTGACGGAGCCGAGAACAACCTCAACCCTCCAGCCCTGGTGCTGGCCGTCGAACCAGCAGTGGGCCGCAGAGATCACGCGGTTGGCGCTCACTAAGGAACCACCACAAATACCTCTGCCTTCGAAACCGACGATGTCGATGAGGAGTCCAGCCTGAATGAAAAGAAAATACTAGATTTTAGGAATCAACGTGAGTGAACAAATAAAATAAATATATGTATTGAACAACATCACATACATTGCTTTCTAAGCGCTTGTGTTACAAAAATCAGAAACAACGACGGTACTACAACACCCAGACCCGTGACAATATAGAAACAAGTAATTTTTCTACATTGACCGACTGGGAATCAAACCCAGGACCTCAAAGATAGCGACACTAAGTCCGATATGCTCGCCTCTCGGCTACGGAGGTCGTCAAAAGAATATCCACGGAGTACCTATTCTGTTTTTACTTTTAATGGCAAATTAACTATTATGTTTTTTTTATTATGATTCTAATTTCTCCAATCCATTTTTTTTAAAGTAAGTTTTTATCATTTTATGTCATACGTGTCGTAAGTACTTGTAAATGTATCTTCTTTTGGAGAAATTGTTTGGAGAAATTGCAAAATACCCTCTTGGAAAGTTGGGATTGATAATCTGCAATATTCATAGTTAGGCAAAGTTAACTTGGGCATTGGGTGCTTATTAGTCTGCTAAAATAAATGTTCAATTAAAATCAAGTAAGTAGGTACCTGGTAGGGGTACTGCCCCAGGCCAGCGGGCACGCCACCAACGATCCTTTGTTCAGCCAGGTACTTCTCTTCAAGAGTGCGAATCCTCTCGGCCTCAGCGATGGAGTTCTTAAGGTATCCATAGGCAGTGTGATTGTCAGGGATAGACAACACTTTGCCGTGGGCCAAGGAGGCCACTGCCAAGAGGACAACTAAGAACTTCATGATTACAGTCAGCAACTAGTAGCGTGTAAAAATAGCTTAGCAATTTATATGGTAGATTGTTTGGTAGATCAAGAAGATAGTGCTGGATTATTTTACACTAATGATGATATGGATTTGATCGATTTATTTAGATTGTATACGGATACGCACCGCACACGTCTTACAATAATTAATATGCGATTTACGAATGCAATCTTAAATTATTTAAGCGATAAGGGCCTTTAAGGTGAAATAGTTCAATAACATAGGTAATAACCACTTACGTATGTAAGAAAAATAATCTATCTATACATATAAAAATTAATCTCTATTTCCCTTGGTCATCGCATCACGCTTGAACTGATGGAACAATTTCGCTAATTCTTCTTTTGTTATGTTAATTATTATCAGGAGAAGGTTCTTATGAAAGAAAAAAATAAGAAAGTTGCGCAGAAAATCCTTTCTGAATAAACTAAAGACCACGCGAACGAAGTCGCGGGCAGCAGCTAGTGCCTTATGAAAATATTACGCTTGAAAATAAATGATAGCTTAAATGTAGGGTTTCCAGACACATCATTTAATGGTTGTCCTCTACCTAAAGGTTGTCTGGAAAAGATCGCTATTAGCGATAAGACCGCCTAAATTGTACATCTTTCTGTAAAAATCATGTGTATTTTACTTGTATGGTGTGCAATAAAGAGTATCTATCTATCATTTCCGGGATAATTCTATTAGGGCCCTACTTTAAAAAAAACATCTTTAAGGCTTAGGTTAACTTTGGTAGAAACAGCGCTGCAACAGATTGCGAGTGGCGATCTTTTGTTGGTTGGCCGGACGGTTGGACTTTGTATCCGTGCTGTGCGAGTCGTACTAGTAGGTAACTCTAATATTATCTACATGTAATTTTGTAAAAAATAACCAATAAGTGTTCGGATCGGAATCCGGGACAGTAATGGCTAATTATTGGCCACGGGACGAGATGCAAAATTCGGGGACATTTCTAGATTTACCGGCCCGCTGGCCACCCTAGTCAGGAGGGAATCGAATCTACGTTTCTTCGCTTTTAGGACGACTGTTCTTCCAACTATTAACGTTTTACCGATAACTATTTTTTATGGTACGAGTAAGTATTTTATCCGTGACTGTACGTCAACAGCTTAATAACCTTCCACAAAATGTGATCGCGAATCCACGATCGATAGAAGGCTTAAATTTCAACACGTAGAGTTCAATATTTATTGGTAAAATTTAAGGTAGACTGTATGTAAAAGAACTTACCCAAAAACTTTGACTGCCTCAAGTAAGAATCGAACCCAATTAGAAGCGAGGGAGAATTGCTAGTGTAAGTGACTGTTTAGTAATTTCAATAGTTTAATTAAGCTGTCGCTAATAATATAATATATATACTCTTGCCTTTTAACCACAGTCTAACCCAAAAGGGGTTGGTGTAGTATGTAATCTATATTTGAGCTCGCAGAAGGACAAAAGCTCACTTACTCGCTCTTGAGTCTTTAATGCACCTGCATGCGTAATAATGTCGCTAAAAAGAGACCCAAATCTAGTAAAAAGAGATTGTATCTTTACCTAAATATACTACGCATACTTTAGTTTCATGAAACTGGTATCAATTCCACGGAACTAGTATTGGTTAGATCTTTATAAGTGCCACTCTATTACTGTGAAGCTTGAATCAGAGTCCTAACCATAACTCTAAACTGTATTGCTGATAAGCAGTGTTGTTTATATCTCAAACTCTATAAGCGAGGGCGCAAACGTAAACACTTTGTGTCTTGTGTCAGACACAAGCTGCCGATGAATATTTGATTTCTATAGAACCAGTATGAAATTATCCTCTCTGCGCATACCTAGACATTTCTTGTGTTCAGTTGCTTTCACTTAACACATACTCATGACGATCAAAAAGTGTTTGGTGTCGGCAGCTGAAAACTAAAAGGGCCCACGTTTAAAAAAAACAAGTTTGTAGCAATACTTTTTAACAGCTTATGGTTAGGCTGCAGGTCAATAGAAGAGGCGGAACTAAAACGCTTTCTCAGGCTGCCATTTCTCTCATCAAGTACATTTTTCTATGTGAATAAATTATTTACAAATTTTAATGCTGTTAGTACCTAGCGATCATCATCATAACTTTAGCCAAAGGACGTCCACTGCTGAACATAGGCTTCCCCCATTGACTTCCAGATCATTACTATTATATCATCATCATTTCAGCCATAGGACGTCCACTGCTGAACATAGGCCTCCCCCAGTGACTTCCAGATTGGCCGGTTGAAAGCGGCTCGCATCCAGCGGCTTCCTGCAACCTTTACCAGGTCGTCTGTCCACCTTGTAGGTGGACGTCCTACGCTGCGCTTGCCGGTACGTGGCCTCCATTCCAGAACCTTTCTGCCCCATCGGCCGTCAGTTCTACGTGCTATGTGCCCCGCCCACTGCCACTTCAGCTTGCTTATCCGTTGGGCTATGTCAGCTACTACTACTATTATATAAGTAGTGATAAGATTATTGTATAGCAGTAATAAGAGGGTTAAGATTGTAAATGTCAAACTAACTTTTGGAATAAAAAGAAATTAGTAATACTACTATTTTTATATCAAACTTTATTGTTTACGGCACAGGCTTACGCCTATTTCACGGGAGATTTCGTTGTCTTCTGACTAGGACGTTTATAAGTGACTGTTGAAGAAGTTTACGAAGGACGTCACACGAGCATACGCAGCTGGTAAGTTCACTTGGCAGCCGAAGACAGTGCCGAAAGATGTCACACCGATCTGTAAAAAGGAAAATGACGTAGAATCAATGAACGAACTACAAGTCGAATACTGAAAGGACAACAACATGAAGTCACAATGACTAGCAAAATAATCGAGGAGAGTAGGCCAAAAACCCTTGGTTCGTGGTTGGTAAGTAAACGTTGAATGAACTTGTTTATCGCGACGGAGCCGCATCATTGCATCATTTACAAAATGGTTATTAGACTAGATTCGACCTTTTCTGTAGGCACAAGTAATTTGGTGTTACGCGGGCCGGCATGGCACAGCGCGGGAGTGCTACCCCACCGTATAAAAACTAACTAAACAGTATTTACTGTTCATATTACTGGGCGGATTATGTTAATGGTAAATACTATTAAGTTAGTTTTTTTAACGCGCGATGTCGAACTGAACCTGAAGCTTTTTGAACTTAACCTAAACATGTAAGTGCAAGTAATAACAATAACGTTTATCTTAATTAGAAACGAACGAATTCTCTTTAGTAAATAATGTTAACGGTTTAACGTAAATAGGTTTTAAAGTTCCTCAAGGTACGCTTGGGGCGATTACAAAACTATGTCGTGGCTGTGGTATTTTCTGTCGCGGCAGCGTCTTTCTGTATGACATCTGTCACGACAGTGAGGTTGCATCAAGGAATTGATTGCATACAAAAAATCACCACTGCTGCATAAAGCTCCGGCGATACACGGCATCGTAAACACCTTTACATAATTGAGAGAGAGATAATGTAACTACAAGCTGCAGCTGACCTCAATAGATTGAATAAATTTCATTATTTAACGAAATTTTCACGCATTTATTTTTAAGTTCTACTCGTATCTTACTCCATATTATAACAAAATAGTACCGTAGTTGAAAGCCTGAGAGACGAACGTATTTATTAAACTACCTATACGTACGAGTACGTAGTTATTGAAATAATACTCTTTGACGAACAGACTGCCGGTATGATATATGTATTTCAATTTGGTCTGTTAGATGTTAGTCCTATAATAAACATTTATGTATTTTAGTAATAGAATCACCCTTTTAAAAGGATGTTTATAAAATAGGACCTAATAATATAAAAAGTTGCCCTTTGAAGGTATGGAAAATCCGTTATTTTTTAAGCAACAATTAAGCAATTGTGCAATTAGGTTTCTAAACCATATAGGGTTAAAGGTACAATAAGGAAATATTTCCCAATATTAAACTCTAATGATGTACAAACGAGTCTATGCTGCTAGATATTTATATGTAAATAAAAATCAATTGCCGAATGTATGTAAGCGCATCACTTTAGAACGGCTGTATAATGAGCTAATTCTTTTTTTTGTTGAATTTGAGATTTTTAGAAAAAGGTCTGTGTGGCAAGAAAAACTGGAAAAGTTTCCTGGAAAATTTTCCAATTTGAAAAAAAAAACTGAATGACCAATTTTTGTAAGATTTTTGCTACTAGCCCGTAGTAGTAGCAGTAGCAAATGTTATTTTGCATTATCAAATTTGAAAAAGACAACGTTTGTGGAGGCAGCTAGTATCAACTAAGCATGACTTACCAAGACCTGCCTGTTGCCCCTGGTCACGACGAGAGGGCCACCAGAGTCGCCTCTGCAGGTACCAACGCCACCAATTCCGCTAGTGCAGATGTTGCTGTCGTGCAGAACCAGAGGGAAGCCAAAACGACACACGCTGTTGGTGATGACGTTCAATCTGACATGGCTCAGGAACTGGTTTGAACTGATATTGCCATCTGGAATAAAAATGATTTTAAGTGAGATCAATCGTCAAAGCAAAGTACTCGTACGTCCGGAGAACCGATGATTTGGGCAGAGCGATTTTCGAGTGGTAAAGACCACACAGTGACGTATGTAAAAACAGATTATTTAATAACAAATGACAACTCGATTAGAGTAGTAACACAGTAATTCACCTGGAACACAATGGGTCCCAGGTTCGATGCCCAGTTTGGGTCAATTTAGAAAATAGTTTTAATGTTTGTATGCTGAGATGTGTACAGCGGAACAAGGATCTTATTGTACCCCACAATCTTATGTTACCTGTTACTGGCAAATAAACTTTCATATTATTTCATTTCATTTCTAGATTGGCTAAAGTCTGGATGTGCTGAGAAATGACCCTGGCAAATTCATAACACAATAATGACAACTGGTGTGTTGCCGAGCACATATACAGGTCGCTACGGTTGGTCGGTCGCTATCAGATTCTCCTGGTATTTAATATTGAGTGAGCTAAATAAAGCCGCGAAGCCGTTATTGCATGACTAAATCAGCTCAGACATGCAAACATTGACTTACCACATATAACTCCAAAAACGCAAGACCTCTTAGTAGCTGATTTAGATGTAATCTCAAAAAATATTCTATTTTAACTTTTGATCACATCTGCACGTGCATATACAACACTTTTACATAAGCAATGTCGACTAAGAAAAACCAAAACATTTTAATTAACTTCTATACAATTTCGATTTTGTTATTTGAGTAAGCCCCAAAATCAGCTCCTAGAGGTTTTGCGTATTTGCAATGGTCGTCGCGGTTTTTTCGACATTTGATTCATATAAAACGTTTTGTACTTAGGTTGTGTGCTTTGAGTTCAGAGGTTGTATGGTTTTTGTCTATGAATTGTGGCCCCCGATTCAGAACCTTTTGGTAACAAATTGTCGACCGAAAAACCACGTAATACTATAGGATTTTACATTAGTGTCACGTGGTGCACCGGTTAACAACTCGTTACCGAAACGTTCTGAATCGGGGGCTCTGGTCAGAAACTACATCCACTCAAGTTTACAAGCAGCAAGACAAGTTAATTTTCCAAGTACCGTCACTAGTGAGGCCGAATCCTGATGCAACGGCTGAGGCACCAGCAAAAGTCTCCTGCAACTCAGCTCCCTGGGGCAGAGACACGGGGGCGATGTTGTCTGTAAGAAGTTTCAAAGGTAATTCAGGACGTTATTAAAATAGAAGTTTATTAAAATTTTAATTCATTTTATCAAACAAGACTTACCTTTTATAATTTTATATTTAAAAAAAATGTAGGTATCAAATCCTTTTGAAAGTTTTAGCTATTGCCAGTGTGTAATTTATAGAGGGAAATGGAAAATCCATATCATTGGCATGAAATTTGTGTTTCTTACTGCATGATATTCATGATCCCAATGAGGTATACAACTAGGAAAATAAGGTCACTACTTACTGTTGAACACCACATTGCTGGGTAGGTATATGACGCCGACATCGTTACGGACCAATGTTGGGAACCAGTCAGGGTGGTTTACGAAGACGCTAGTATGCTGCCTGTTACCGCCAGAGAAGAGGGTGACGGAGCCGAGCACAACCTCAACCCTCCAGCCCTGGTGCTGTCCGTCGAACCAGCAGTGGGCCGCAGAGATCACGCGGTTGGCGCTCAGCAAGGATCCGCCGCAGACACCTCTGCCTTCGAAACCGATGATGTCGATGAGGAGTCCAGCCTTGATAAAATGATAATGTTAAGTGATTATTCCGAATTTAAAGAAACCAAAGCAATTGCTATTATTTGTAAACTCCATCACACTTTACTCAATAAAAACTGCAAGTTACTTAAATACAGACATATTTTTGTTTTTGTTGTAATGTCTACCTATATACATTTCTCTGTTATGTGTATATGATATATTCTCTATGAGAAATAAATATCTTAAACCATAAATATTTATTTGATTATTACACGACTAAGCCACGCGGGTTGTCAATTTTATACGGGGTGACTCGCTTTGACAGGATATTTTACTCAGTAAATTATCAATTTTTGCTATGACACCAAGCAATATCGAAATCGGAAGAAAACAGGTTACCTCTACATACAAAGTTGTTATTTACCCCGTTGATAGTGGATGGAACATTGGTTAGGCATTTTTTTCGTGTTGCGATTTTCGGTTCATAGTAGTGTACGAATAATGGTCAAATGTAGTTTACATTGTGTGCAAGATAGCAATCTGAGGTTACGTACACGATCTACATACACACCTCAGGAAGAGGCTAAACTCACACGCTATATTTATGCTAATCTATGGGCAAAAGGCGTACCTGCTACGTCACTTAAGATTCTCAATAAGCTACCGAAGAAAATTAAATCAATGTAAAGGTTTATTTAGTCTGCGAGTAGGTACAATATTGACGAAAATGATTGTGTGATTTTGTCAATGACGATTATTAAACTTTTATGAAATAATTATTGTTATTTAGAATTTGGAATGTATGTGACCTGATGTTTTATTAGTCAACATTAATTTAAATTATAGGTATTGCGCCGACCCCAGATAACCTGGGAACTGGGCAGGCGAATGATAATGATGACGATAGGTATTTCCCCATCTAGACGTAAAAAACTCTTGTCTCACTCGTCTTCCAAAAAATCATAATTATGATCTTAATATTAGTAAAACTGTAAAGATCCAAACCACAAACAGTTGGGTCTGTTTGGTCTGCTAAAATAAATGTTCAAAAAAATGTAAATACCTGATAGGGGTACTGCCCCAGGCCAGCGGGCACGCCACCGACGATCCTCTGTTCCGAAAGGTACTTCTCTTCAAGAGTGCGGATCCTCTCGGCTTCGGCGATGGAGTTCTTGAGGTATCCATAGGCAGTGTTGTTGTCAGGAGCAGACAACACTTTACCGTGGGCCAAGGAGGCCACTGCCAAGAGGACAACCAAGAACTTCATGATGATAGCAAGTAACAATGTAATGAAATAATTAAGCAATTTATATGGTTAATCAAAAAAGATAATGTCAGATTATTTTCAATTAATAATGATAAACAACAAATTTTATAGATTTATTTCCTTCGGATTTAACGATAATAGGGGAAGGAGGGCTAGTTGTAACAGTTTTTGGGAAAACCCCGATATTTTTAAAGAAAAATGAAAAAAAATTAAGCACCAGTGTAGGGCAAAACGACGGTAATTTCAAAACAGGTATTGACTTTCGGTATTGGTACCGGTATTGAAGAAAATAGTAAATGAGTGCATAAGCACTCATGGTCAAAAAAATATTTTTTTGACCATATTTTATTTTTATTTTTATTATAGCCACAGAGTGGTAAAAGTAAAATATTATAATCATTCTTGGTGATTGTAAAGTGTACACACAGATGAAGATATTGCTTATAATAGGACAACCAAGTAGGTATTTTATGAAATAACTTAGCAAGTAAGCAAGAAAAAATATAGTTTACCAAATTGTATGGTAAATCAAGAAGATAGTGCCAGATTATATTACACTAATGATGATATGGTATTGATTGAATTACTTAGATTGTAGAATTAGTTATTAGAAGTGCGACTCGAATCGCGCTCCGAGGGTTCCGTACAAACTTGTAGATTTGTAAATAAATCGTCCATAGCGGGAATCTAGTCGCGAAGATTGTTACCGATCCGTTCCGTATCCGTTAAGAGGATCCGGCGGCGAGACATCCCTAGTACGCGGACCGATACTCGACAACCCTACGCTCGCTTTAATTTTTGAGTACGTAGTTTTTAATTTTAGGTTAGTTTATTTTTGTGTTATTAGAATTTTAATTGTTATTAAATAAAATACTAACACTTCAAAAATCCATAATGATTAATTTCAGCCAGATAATTCAGTCTAGCAGTTAAAGTGTGATTAAGTAACAAATATCCAGAAATTCAAACATTCGTGTACGGTGTGAGCCGTACACCTGAAGATTTGCTAAATGAAATACCGGAGATTGAGTTAATGTAGAGTTTATTGTTAATCAGCGTAAATACAGAACTTTGATAATGCTAAGGATGACGTGTGATTCAAAGTCAAAATCATTTATTCAATTTAGGACAGAAAATGGCCACTTATGCACGGCAATTATAACATTATTGGCCCGTATGGGGCCAGAACATGTCTCCCTATTTTTTGGGCCCTACTAGCGCTTCGAGACAAGACAGATCTGGCAAGTGCTGAGAAGAAACGCTGGAACAAACCTAGTCACCACTAGCTGCCACAAAAAAAATATAAAATTAAAATAAACAGGTAGGTACATCAGTTTCAAGCAAGTTCAAATGCAACAAAGTTTAAATAAATAAATAAATGTTAATAACTTATACAGAGTGTAACGAAAAGGTGAAATAACACTTTAAGGGGTTATTCTACGGCTAAATTACATCAACTTTTTCTATAGGACCAACATCGAAATCTCAAAAACGATTGACGTTTCCATACAAACTGATGCCAGCTGGTCGCGTTTTAGTATGGGAAAGTGTTTTTTTTTTGCGAATTCGATGTTGGTCCTATAGAAAAAGTTGATGTAATATAGCCGTAGAATAACCCCTTAAAGTTTTATTTCACTTTTTCGTTACACTCTGTATAAGTTATTAACATTTATTTAAACTTTATTGCACAGACATTTAAAAAAAAGTTGTACAAATGGCGGACTTAATGCCAAAAGCATTCTCTGCCAGGCAACCATGGGGCCATACAGAGATGGTATAGGCGGTGCAACAAAAAAACAAATTGTGTTAAATTAAATCATACAAAACTAAAACAAACTAGATGAATATATACAGTTGTACATACTAGATACATACATAGATAGCTATATACGGTATATACATACATAAAATATATACATACATACTTATACATAATATAATTACACACAGATCTCATGCCAGCGAGAATCATAGAAAAGAGAAAAGAGTTAATCCAAAAAATGCTTGCGCAGAGCTTTCTTGAAGGAGAATTTTGACGTCGATTTTTTGATTTTCAAGGGAAGTCCGTTCCAGAGTCGCACAGCCGTCAGGGTGAATGAGCGGGTCATAAAACCGGAAGTGTGACGTGGTGTATACAATTGAAGAGTATCACTTGAACGGAGATTTATATCGTGAGAAGTACTAAGGAATGAAAATTGACATCAACAAAAAGCAAAAGCGGTATTTTATCACTTAAGCGCTCGCCGTCGCGCTGCCCGCCGTGCTCGCCGCGCACACCGCGCTCGAGATGCGCCAGCGGAGAGGTTAAGTTAGTTTTAAATTTTTCTTTACGGGTATCAGTGACTGTTCTATATTGAATAACACTTTTAGAAGTGTTCACCAAACGGTGTTCAAACGTGACTGACTGACCGCAGTGATCAGATTTTACAAAATTTACGATAGATTTTTTAATCAAAACACAGTTACAGAAAATATTGTCCAAGCAAGTAACTGTTGTAGCAGTAATTCTCGTCGGTTCAGCAAATACAGGCTTTAAATTAAAGGTTTTTAATATACTTAGAAACCTAACTTGATAGGTTTTTTCTTCATCTATGATATCGACATTGAAATCTCCACATAAAACTACTTTCTTTTTATTAGTTAATATTTTCCTGAGTAATTCTTTCATTATGGACAAAAAAAATCCTTATGGGGGTCTATAAACACAAACGATTTGTTGCATTATATACTTAATTAATGTTTTTTTTCTTCTTGTTTGTTTACCGCACCTTTTTGCAAGCTTTCTGTATGACCTATAGGTTGACTAGCAGAGAATGCTTTTAGCATTAAGTCCACCTTTTGTACACTTTTATTAAGTTTGTGCACTAAAGTTTTAAATAAATAAATAATAAACGATAATAGCTGTCATCGTCCAGCTCTGCACATGATTTATTTAAACTTTATTGCACAGGTGAATATAATTGGCGGACTTAATGCTATACAGCATTCTCTACCAGTCAACCTTGAGGCAATGCAGATAGTGAAGTTTGTGGTGAAGTATGAAGTAACTGACAAGTTTATTATATAAGAAAAAACTGTAATTTAAATAACCATTACATTATACTTAAGTAAATATGCACGACAAGATATATATTTATATAAAAACTAGATATATACATTATATATAAATACATAAGTAATAATAAGAATACATACATACGGGGAAGTCCAACATTAAGGTATAGAAGAAAAAGAAAAAAAAAAGTTTTTTTAAAAATTTTACATCCATTTTTGCAACTTTTTTATAGGTATAAACCTAATACAATAGTGTTACCTAATTCATTAGATAGAGTAACTAATAATAAACAGAGCAGTCTTTGTGAATTCATTCAAACAGTTCAATTTTCTCCGCTATGCTATTAAGGGTTGTCAGCGCCTTGCCGAGCAGGTTGGTGCGGCCGCGCGGCACCGCTAGCAGCCGCGGCCGGCGGCGACGCCACACGTATCTATCGGGAATACTTAGGTTCACCATCCTCAGTACCTCCCCGTTAATTATTTCACCCATTAATAATTGAAATATATAGCTTACAAGGCATCATTCTTTATCCTAACGAAACTCTTAGTATTGAATTACTTACAAAAAAATAGTAACCCTTTTGGTTCAGGGTACAAACACTATCCCTAATTTATTTACACAATATTAATGAAAGTAATATCACAATAAAAATTCCAGCCACCATTAAAACATTTGCTCCTGGCCGACCTCAACCTAATTTAACTTTACCATTTTTTAAAGAAAATATTAGTATTTGTTTAGCTACAACATTACTATATTATTTAGAGACTACTAAGAGTATAAGACAAGGTTCTAATACATTAATAATAACACTAAGAAAACCTTATCATGCTGCTTCTGCCTCATCTATTAGTAGACGGATTAAACAAGTGACGTCCAAAAATTGTTTTTAGGTGTCTCGTTTGACAGGTATCTGATTCTACGATTTTTCGTAGTTTCGAGTTATTTTTAAAAAAAATAGCCTATGAAGCCTATGTAGTACAACTTTTTTATTATTATTATTAAAGCTTAGAGTCTAGCGCATTCTCTGAAGCTACTTAGAAACTAATAAATTATCAGTTTAGATTTTTAATTTTAAGTTGAAAATTTTAATGATAACTCACTTAACATAAATTCTCAACTTTTGGTCAATTTTGTAGTAACTTCCATTAAAGTTATGAGGCTGTTAATTTTATGCATAAATGCACGAAAGCAACGAAATGCAATGCAAAATTTTCAAACGGATCCCTCTTAAAAATTCATTAAAAACATCGTAACTCGAAAACTACAAAAAATCGTAGAACATACATACATAGGGGTGATTCAGATACCGCTCAACACGTGACACCTAAAAATTTTTTGGACGTAACTTTTCTGGCCACCTTGTATAGTAGTATTGTTTGTTTAATCAAACAATTAATAAACTTAATTTTATCTTAATATAACTTAATTACTTAAGACATTTTAAAAAAAAAACACTTGTTTGCTATGCCCTTGCAGGGCGTCACATGTACGAGTATACCTTTATTTATCTAACACCGTAAATTTGAATTAGTATGGCGTGGATGTAATGAAGTTCTCGGCTCATAGCACTAGACGTGCATCCACTTCAAAGGCATCTGAAGGAGGCCTAAACATTGAGAGAAAAGCAGCTAATTAGACTGCAAATTCTTTCACATTCGCACGTTTTTATAAATGACCAATCGTTGACAATCCTAATGCCTTTGCGCAAGCAGTGTGCTCTATCTATGCCTAATTTGTGATTATAAATTATGATAATTAATGACGATTCGTCAATCAATGAATACTATCCTAGCTAGAGGAATTTTATAAAACTTACTAAGTTTATGTTAATTTTAATTAGTGATAGCATACCTTATCGAAGACTGATTGTAAAATAGTTCAGATAAAAAATTAAAAAACTTCAGAAATAATATTACTGATGTTTTAAACTGATTGTATTAAGTTTAAATAAGTAGTAAGATTCCAGAAATTATACTGTGTTAATAATAATAATTGTTATTGATTTGTCTACACCAATTTCATGTTTAAACATCTACAATCTACATTGTACACAATGAGTAGGAGATTACAGAACATAATTATTAAGATCGGACAAAAATACATAGTGACGTCCGATCCCCAATTATGTGAAGTAATCTCGTCCTCATCCTAATCCCAGCCCGGCCAAGATTCTAGGCTCTTTTTCTTGAAACCTTTTCCCCTTTTGGTATTAAAAGTGGTGTTATTCTTTGAAATAATGACATTGACAGCTAAAAGTGCGGGACGAGAGAGAGGATGCGTTTCGTTGTATAATGTTTTTTTTTTCATGAGGAAGCGTTTTGCGACGCTTATCTTTGAAGATTGTAACAGCGCATCGATGCAAGGTGCATAATACATTGTACACAATGAGGACGAGATTACTTCACATAATTGGGGATCGGACGTCACTAGGTAAGTTAGTCCGATCTTAATAATTTATGTACATAATAAGATGTCAATTTATGTATGTTCAGGTTAATTTTATACCTTAAATTATTTTCTTCGTCTGGCAAACCGCTATTAAAAATTTTACTTATTTCTAATAGTTGGAAACTCTCAAAATAATGTAATATTTTCTTTTTGTTTACAATACCTCTATTACCTATAAAATTATTAGGGTAGAATTTTCAGTAAATTTAAAAGTGAGTATTTTATTAACAATTTCCTCATTGGATGCTCCGGGCATGCAGTGATTAATCACACTTTGCCCCGTATAATGTGTAAATAGGTGCTCCTTGTTCTTACCAATCTTGTCACTAAACATAACTATATTATTTACTGATTTATAGGGAGTTTCATTAGGCAGGATTGTTATGGATTACTGATAACAGTGGGATTGTTATGATTGGTATGAATGCGATGTGTGCACTCCAACTCCTGATGGAGTGATTTGGGCGTAATATAATATGTACACCGTACAATTCGATTTTATAAAATTAATAAGATCGTTTTCAAATGATGCCAGCCTGCGATAGGATTAACGCATAGCTGAATTTTTTATAATAGAAAATGATTAATGTCATTGTTTTTAGTAATATATATACTTTATTGGTTGAACTTGTGGCTCTTTTTCAGAAGTTTCTGCTGTTATTTGATGAGGTCGTTTAAATGTGTCTGTTGAAGAAGTTTACGAAGGATGTGACACGCGCATACGCAGATGGCATGTTCACTTGGCACCCTAATCTCGTGCCGAAAGATGTAACACCGATCTGGAAAAGGAAAAATGTTTTAGAATCATAAATTACAAGTCGTATACTAAAATGACAGCAAGAACGGATACATCTATTAATTCACATAATTTGTAAAAATCAATTTTCATTTCACTGAAAATTTTCATTATACAATTTTTTATTTACATAGTGACCAATTAATTGTTTCATGCTATCAAAGAATTTAATTTTAATAAAATAATGTTTTATTTCAAATTTGCTATTGTTAACAGAACGATTGTATTGGATTTTCTTTTGTGAAAAAAATCATGGGGCATGAATGACCACAGATTCTATATTTACTTCAACATAAAAATTGAAGTGAATTTAAAATGTAGATCTTGTAGTAATATTTTTATATTTTAAACTAGCTATCCTAGCGAACTTTGTACCGCCCCTTCATTAATTTTTTTGTGAATTTTTCCTAGTTTTTTATAGCTATTCTGCTATTCGGGACGGAGACAAATTCAAAAATGTTTTTGTTCAATCAGAGTACATTGTACAAATGTACATTCTTTTTAATTATTAGAATTTAGAACTAGAATTAATCATTTATTTGCTTAAAACATGGTAGTAAAAGTTGATGCAAAGTCATTGTGTGATCATGTTTGCATGCTATCATTATGTATAACATTTAGTTTGTGATAATACAATCAATCATAAAATTACAGTGAAATTGAAATTTATTTAAAAGCAATAAATTAAATTAAGCTAAATCAAACAAATATATTTTATTATGAATGTCAAAAAAAAGTGTGAAATGAATAATCATAATGTAAAAAAGTCCTTTAAATCGTTAAAACTACGCTCACTGAGCCATTTATAGAACCTACTCTTAAATAAATTAATTGCGAGCATTTTCAATTCATTTGGTAGCTTATTATAGATACGCACACACCTGCAGAGGCTACTCTTCCCGTATTTACTAGATCCCGGTACGTATTTGAGTCTGTCTGAATCAGTCTTTGAGTCTGTCTGAATCAGTCGCTACGGCGCGTGCGCGATTGTTTGATTGTCGGTCTGTCTTTGATTTCTAATTTTTAAAAAAGTCTGTCTTTTAGACTTGAATCTGGACTACCCAATTGGGTTAGTATTTTTTAATACCTTTCTTTGGAAGAGGTCCTGAAATTCTCAGACTATATTTTTTTAAAGTTTACTCGTTGAAATAACTTTTTTACTGATGCTGGTCCTCAAACGCACTTTTTGTACGAAAACAACTATCGAAATCTTGAAAAAACTTTTGTGCATATCGAAAGGCTCTTACGCTTTATATGGAGTAAGTGATTTTTTTCGGAGATTTCGATGACAGTGACCTGAACCCTAACTTACCAAGACCTGCCTGTTGTCCCTGGTCACGACGAGAGGGCCACCAGAGTCACCTCTGCAGGTACCAACGCCACCAATTCCGCTGGTGCAGATGTTGCTGTCGTGCAGAACCATTGGAAAGCCAAAGCGACACACGCTGTTGCTGATGACGTTTACTCTGACATGGCTCAGGGACTGGCTTAACGTGATATCAGCATCTAGAATTAAAATAATTTATTAGAGTCAGGATGTGTAATTTCAAGCTATGACAATTGTTGTGTCGCCAGACAGCGCATATTTAAGTTTAACCCCCGACGAATAGGAGGGGTGTGTATCTGTCTGTGGCATCGTAGATCCCAAACGAATGGTCAGATTTTGATGTAGTTTATTTGTTTTAAAGCTGATATTACAGAGATGGATCTTAGGTATATTTTATGAAAATTTGTTTAACCGTTTGAAGGTTATCAACTCATTTCCTACTTGACAAAAGGATTTTCATCTAATAAGCTGAAAATCCTTTTGTCAAGTAGGAAATCAAATTGGCTCCGATTGATTTGAAATGATGCACTGTTATCTTAGTAGTATTCCCAAGACATTGAACTGATGCTGCAGCATCAAAGAGTCTGTGGGATTCCGAACTCCTAACTCTCACTCCAAGTTTGGGCTCATAATAATGGTCTCAATGTGCAGGTGTTAGATAAATAATGATCAAGGCCTTAAGCTGATGCTGCACATTTGTGTCGGGGGCTTTTTAAAATTATAAATTGTATTTTTAGAAAAAGCAAGTAACAGAGAGAATCGATAGAGCTAATAGTTTGGATAACCGATGGTTCTAGATTGGTGGAGAGAGACCACACACTAGATCAATGGACGAATGGACGTAAATAAAACACAGATTATTTAATACCTTACTAAATTTCTAGGTATCTTGTTTGACATCAATAAGGGAGGCATATTCAGTCGCTTAACCGTTGAAGCGTGATTGAACAGACGAGTTACAAGTTAAATTTTAGACATCCAAAGTGGCTGTTACTTGTTTGTTTCTAATATCTGACACACGTATTTATTGTTACTCGCTTTGAGCGTGTAAGTGAAAAATCGTTTTTTTGATATGACTCTTATCATAAAATTAATAGATTTGTAACTATGTTGTATGCTTTCATTATGGCTTAAATTTGTTTGCCTATGAATCGGTCTGGTCTGATGCATCCCGCATGGGACAGTTTTAGGCTTGCGCAAAAGGTAAGTAAATATATGTACCATTACTAGTGTGGCCGAATCCTGATGCAATAGCGAAGGCACCAGCAAAGCTTTCCTGTAGCTCAGGTCCCTTGGGTAGAGATACGGGGGCGATGTTGTCTGTAAGAAGAACCGAGGTAAGATAGTTAAAGGACAGGGATTTTAGAAATTTTTTTTTAAGATTCCGGATTTCCGAAATTCCGAAACACCGGTCGTTGGCGTTTCACACAGCTCTTCCTTTCGTAACGGCTTTAGGTAAGACGAAATAAATGTCAAATACTAAGTCCTGCAGTGGGACGTTTAAAGGTATCATGATTATAAACAACCTACGTTAGTCTACTGCTGGACATAGGCATCGCAGTGCACGCCACTGCGCCTGATCCTCGGCTATTCTTTTCCATTCACTGCCCGCAGCCTTGCGTATATCGTCGTTCTACGTTGTTGGAGAGAGCCACACGCTGCGCTTGCCTAGTCACGGTCTCCACTCAAGAATACTTTAAAGGCATACATTACTTTTTTTTACTAAGCTCCAGCAAAAACCCCCACTGCTGTAAAATATCAAGTTTCTCTTTTCATTATGACGACGACTTTCTTTTTATTATGACGAGGAGCACTTCGTTTGCTCATTTGAGTCACTACAATATGGAAATCGATAAAAAAAATCAATTCCAGTTTCGAAAAACTTATTGGATTTTATCTTATCCTGTCGAACGTTTTAGCTGTTGACAGTGTATGATATTGAGAAGAAAAAGAAAAATCCATTTGAATTGATTTAAACGTTGTGTATTTTTCTACATCATGATATTGATGATCTCATTGAGGAACATGACTACGAAAATAAGGTCATAACTTACTGTTGAACACCACATTGATAGGTAGGTATATGACGCCAACATCGTTTCGGACCAAAGTTGGGAACCAGTTAGGGTGGTTGATGAAGACGCTGGTATGCTGCCTGTTGCCGCCGGAGAAGAGAGTGACAGAGCCGAGCACGACCTCAACCCTCCAAGCCTGGTTCTGGCCGTCGAACCAGCAGTGGGCTGCAGAGATCACGCGGTTAGCGCTCACCAAGGAACCACCGCATACACCTCTGCCTTCGAAACCGACGATGTCCAAGATGAGTCCAGCCTTAATTAAAAAAATACTTGTTTTGACACTACTCGTGAACGAAAGGTTTAATAGATGCTGTTTTATTTATTTATGAATTTAAGAGCTGCTTAACAGGTGGGAAACTTGCATGTTCGCAATCTAAGACAGGAAGAGTCTATTAATACGCTAAACTTATATAGTTTACTAAGTAAGTGTGGTTTTCATAATTGAAAGTTTATTTTTTGCATTCACAATATAATGCTAATATATATATAATAATGCAAGTATATAGTATATCAAGGAAAATAATTTTACTTGATAAAATTTTTCAACTGCCTTTGGTGGAATTCGAACCTACGACCTTTCGCTATCCGGGCGACTGATTCTCTTCCAACTGAGCTACGGAGGACATAGCAATGTTGGCGAATTTCTTCAAGTGTTTATAGCTCTTAGTAAGCCAGCATTGTTTCATCAATGTCTTGGATTTCATACCCACAAACATCCGAAAAAAATCGAATGCCTAGTGGGGGCAGTTAAAATTTTTTTCAATTAAAATTATTTTCCATGTTGTTTTTATAGTTTATAAACGGTTTAAAAATATAAAAAAATGGGATTACCAACAAACGCGCTCATTTATAAAAATCGATAAAATAGGTTGATTATTAAAGTTAATTAAATTATTTCTTTTATTTAAAATTTGAAATGTATGCAATGAGCTAACTCAACTGATATTTATTATTTAAATTATACTTGAGTTCGTTTTGGGCTGCTAAAATAAATAATAAAATAAAATAAGGTGTTACTCTGCAATACAATTAAGTACCTGGTATGGGTACTGCCCCAGGCCAGCGGGTACGCCTCCGACGATCCTCTGTTTCGCCAGGTACTTCTCTTCAAGAGTGCGGATTCTTTCGGCTTCGGCTATGGAGTTCTTGAGGTATCCATAGGCAGTGTTGTTGTCAAGAGCAGACAAAATTTTACCTTAGGCCAAGGAGGCCACTGCCAAAAGGACAACCAAGAACTTCATGATGATAGTAAGTAACAATGTGTAGAAATCATCAAGAAATTTATATGGTAAATAATAAAGATAATGTCAGATTATTACATAGCAAATTTGATTGATTTATTTTCTCCGGATTTATGATAATAGGGGAGGAGAGAAGGACTATTTGTACCAGTTTTTCGGAAAACACTTATACTTTCATAGAACTATAAGCATTTTATAACTTGAGCGTAACTTAAAATATAACTTGGGCCCTTGAGTAGGGCATTTATTTACTAGTATTAAAATGGAGGTCATTTTAATACTAGTAAATAAATAAAAAATGTTATTTTGTCTACATATATTTTTAAAAATAATAAAAATGGATCTCTAACAAACTAATTGTATCACACCAAAACCGCAGTCAAATACTATTAAATTATATTATTATAATCACCAAGAGACTATCAAGGGGACACAGATGAAGATATAATAATTGGGACGTGTAAAGAGACTAAGCTATACCAACCTAGTACAGAAAAAAACTCAGTATTTATACTATCTAACATCAAACTAACTAACAAATAACTATGTAATGAAGCTATGTATTTGAAACTGTATAAGTTTGTGACATTCGGATGACAATACAATATTTTGATACCATCGAACTGATATGATTTTGCAAGCAAGGTTGTGGATCATAAAATCAATGAACCTACTTTTTGTGCCTACCTACTTATTTGGCCCGAATTAAACCCCTTTATACGTCCTCATTTTGATATTTTAACCTACCACTACTTCAGAATAATATTGTAGGCTAGCGCTGAGAAAAAATTGCATAAGAAACTCATTCATTATTGTCAGTGTAGTATAATATAGTGGAACCTCAATTGTGAAACTCAAGTTTGAGCTCATTTGATTTATTTGATGAGCCTCTTTTACAGGAGTATACCATATACCGGGTTTTATAGTTTTTTTTTAAATATAATTTTCAATTTTTTTTTTTAAAGGTGAACCGCCGACAATTCTGTGCTCGACGAAGTAGGCTAGTGAGCTTGTTTCCTCTTTATTTTTCTGTCAGATCCCCTCAGTGGTGTGTGTCGTCAGTGGGTTTACCTCCCCTTTGGCGATATCAACAACTGTCGGATCAAGAATCAACAATTTCATGTTGACAACTTGACTTTAATTGATAGGTAATTCCGATTATCCGATTACAGATTTTTATCATTCGGAAATTAGAATTAATTACTTATTTATCTGTACGGATGTACCCGGATACAGGTGTAGGTAGGTACCTGCCACGTTTAAAATTTTAGGGTTCTACTTGTTTCTTTGTGTAAGTAAAAGTTCTTGATCTATTACGATAAGCAACCACGAGTTAAACAAAATTGGAACTAAAATCGATTATAATGTATGTTTGACTGAATGATTATCTGAACTAAAGTACCTCCAACTCCAATCCGAAATTAAATTAGAGGTAGGTAGGTACGCTTAATCCATTTGAATAAAATTGTACCTCCAATCACAAAACATGAATAATGCACTTGTATATGGGAATAAAGTAACAATTTGTGTTTTGTATTTCGGTGAAGGGATGACTTCCCGCATTGCGCCCCGCAAACAAACAATGTCAGTTTCTGCATCGCGCAGGGGACTGTCACTCAAGCGGCCGCCCGGAACAACCCAATGATATTAGCCGTCCGACCTAATCTGACCTCTAAAGCATTTCTCTTCTGACCTCACTTGTATCCGCAAAACATTCCACTAGAAGGACAGGGGAGGCCAACCAAAACTGGCTGTTCTTCAGTTACAGCCAAACTCTTTAGTTATGCTGACATTGCATTCAGATTCAATTCACATTGTAAGTTTGTTGGATATCTACCATTTTTTAAATTGAAATAATTTTGGTTCTATGTTTACAAATAATGTAGGCTACTTTATCTTAATTAAAGTTTAGGGATGGGGTGAAACAATAAATTAAACGATAACTTGATGGTCTGTTTGAAGTTAGTGAAACAATTGCTAAACAAAAGTACCTACTTAGTGCATGGAGTGGTTATCATATTAGTATCAATGGACTACCAGTTATCAAGGATTGATTGGATGTTTGAAATTTCTATAAGTATTTATGATGAGCAAGAGTCAAAATATCATTTCATTTTTATTATTTCTTCATGAAAAACAAACCGCATTTGTTTAACAAATATTATACTCGTGGATAAAATAGTAAGAAATATATCCTTAAACAATTTTCGTAAATAAAAAAACTATAAACCAAAACTATACAATGAGTTTAACAGACTTAAGCAAAAGCAGAGCTTACAAAAGAGAATTATAAACAATAAGTTTAGAAGCCACATCCAAATGAGTGATGTAATGTCACAGAAAAGAAAATTATCTATAAGTTACAATTGGATTTAAAAATAATAATAAGTACATAGGTCTCGCCATAAAAATATGTTTTGAGTAATTAAGGTAAATTTTCATAAATACTATGTTAAAATAAGAATTCTGCCTATTTTGTAGTAGATACTTGCATTGACATGGGAGTCTGAGATGATGATTTATTTGTTACTTTCTTCACAGCCGCCGCACCCTACAGACTTGATTAACTGATTGATCGGTCATGAAATTACTGTGACTAGTGAATGCACACACTGACACGATTTGTAATCGGCTAGTATTCATTTATACTACTAGTAATTCAAAGACCAATCCAACTATCAGCCGATAAAAAGTCTGTAGTGTGCGCCGGGTCTTCGGTTCTATAAATACACTAACATTCGCTATAAGATCTCCATCCGTCTAGTCGCCATAGTACATGCTCTTCTTATTATAAATATTTTATCAGCTGCATTTAGTACTGAGTTTTGGTTGTAAATAAGGTAGAGTCATGTAAGTCTGGAGCCAGTAATGTGGGCTGAGATTATTAGCAGAGCAGGTGGCGTCTCCGCGGGGAAATCTGCGGAGTAACGGGCGGCTACGCGTTTTGTTGCCGGAAAAGAATGGAACACAACTTGTGGTGTAGTCTGAGTTAGCTGACATAATGTGCGACAAGCCTATAAGAACACTTAAACTGGTCCAGACATGGATTTAACTAAAGAAATACCCAATAAAAACTTAAACGTCATATTTACAGTCAATACGTATGAATGGTTTGTGTATTGTAGATCATGTTGCAGTTTAACGTAAACGATGTTAACGATAAACGAGCGATTAGTAGTTTCGATTACTGGTTCAGGTAAATTTACAAAACAATCTTTCTGGATGATTTTGCCGGAAGATGGAGGGCCAAAATTCTTTACACATACTTTTTAATAATTTTTCTTTTAATGGTTTTTAAATACAGTGTGTTACAATATTCATACTAACGCTAAGTTACATTTTAGGCACTAACATATAAAGGTAATATAAGCGTGTATTTATTTTAGGAAAACAACGTTTACTATGGAAGCAAGTTAAATGGAAATCGCAAAATAATTTATGATGAACAATAAGTAACCGTTATGTGACAGTTTTGTATCAAAAGGCAGATGTTCCGTGATTTCGATGTTGATACCATAGTAAAAGTTGTTATACAGCCGCTGACAAAGTAAAAGTATGCCTTTATACGTCCCTTTGAGATGTGGGTATACAGAAGAATGTTGAAGATTTCATGGATTGACAGGGTGAAAAATTAGACGGTTTTACGGAGATTAAACATAGGGGTAGAAGTTCTGCGCACTATAAAACAGCGTAAACTTGAATATCTTGGACACATAATGCGCAACAACAAGTATGAATTTCTCCAATTGATCATCCAGAGGAAGGTTCAAGGACGCCGAAAAACCAGGAAAACGTAACACCTCTTGGCTCAAGAGTCTTAGACAGTGGTTCGGACTTAGCACTAGGTGCCCTATTCAAGGCAGCAGTGGATAAAGTGAAAATTGCCATGATGATCGCCAACCTCCGGCAAGGGAAGGCACCCTAAGAAGAAGATATACGTCCCACTGCTAGGCACAGGCCTCACCTCAACTATGAGGTGGTTTGGAGTTGGACCATACTCCAACAAGCGAGACCATTGCGGATTGGTGAAGGGGTGTTGTAAGGCCAGTGACTTAAGCTTGCTCTAAGATGTTATTAAGCCGCCTTAAGGCTTCTGACTAGGCTTTACGACTAGTAAATCGATATTAGCCGGGACCTTCTTTTAACGTGCCTTCCGAAGCACGGAGATGCTTGTGATAAAAGTCACTAAGTATGGTTGGAATGGTCACGCATCTATGTCAATCACAATCACAAACGCGGCGTTATTGACTTAGGTAATTACTGCCAAAGCGCTGCCATCACTGAGCTACAAGCACCTCTAAACTAAGCTAAGTACTGTCAAGGAATTAGGAAATACACGATTGCACATTCACCCTAGGCCTAACTATGAGCTTTAAAAAAGTATTATTTTAACATTGTTTTGTTTTTTCTCGTATAAATAAACGCTGCTTAGGTACTGTTAGAGTTACGAATACCTCTGTAGCTCTGTAGCAGATACTGCATGTCAACCTGTCCAATTAAGTCAATCACAAACGCGTATTTGGCTTGTCCGGTGTCCGGCGCCCGGCGTCCATTCGGCGGCGGCTTGTCATGTCGACCAACAATGGACTCTTGCTCTCTGGTGAGCGCTAGGCTGCGGGCAGACATGACACCAGATAACTATTTAGGTAGGCTAATATCTAGTACCTACATAACGTGTGTTTGATTTTCACACATCCTAATAATATTTCAAATAAATAAATAACTCAAAACTTGAAGTGTGTGAACACAGAACGTGAACGCTCGAGGACCATTAGATCTAGTAAAGCCAAGCGAAGTTGTGGGTTCCAATTTCGAACAATCGGATTGCAGTTTCGATGTAGTTATGCCAACCGCACAAAAATGACATCCAAACTGCATTACGCAACTGTAATAGCCCTAAGCAGTGTTGTTTTTACGTCAAACTCTATAAAAATCATAAGATATCGGAATAATATTATTATAAGAGCTCATGGTTAGGACCGTATTTATGCTGTTTGTTTCAGCCAGTCTATCGATTCATTTTCTTATAAGCAAGAGACAAGCACATACGCCAATTTAATAAGCGCTATATTTATGTTGTTTCGCGATGAAGAAAGTCATTGCGTCTATCTCTGTCACGCCTACGGGATCGCATATTGTTTCGTTTCAATTTTCCGCGTACCGGCAGTAAGTAGGTACGAACCGTATGGTTCTGACGTTTAATAAACTTGCACACCAGATTATAGAGTTTACGGTGATACGTTTTTGAAAAGCTTGACTAAATCATCTTAATACTTTGAGCCTAGAGTTATTACAATAATATAAAGGATTACCTAACCGTGTTATAAAGATTCCATACTAATTGTCATTGTTTAACAACATACAAAAGAACGATCAACATATTATTATCATCGTGTCAAACATAAAAAAGTGTTAATTTAATTATTTTTTTAGTTAAAACTTATAATACCTATACAAGTTACAATTACAACCTTAAGTGCCAATAAGTGGTACTTTTTAAACTCTAGTTAGCTTTAGCTAAAGTGAACTTCTTCTCAACCGTTATTACGTTTTAAATCTTGTGTCGGCTTAAAATACAATACGAATGGTATCAACCTACTGATCTGAAGCATAATTCGCACTGTATTTGTAATTTGGCTGAATTTAACGACTAACGATTGATTTAGTTACCAAATTTTCTCGATTAACGCATTTTTAAAAAATTTTTTGATCGGACACTGCTAACTTTTAAACTACTCGCCAATTGACTAAAATACTCATCTAATACGAGCTAGGCTTACTGCCAAGTATCAAGACAGTTTAGTCGCTGTACACGCCAGTGACGGGCGGCGGCGTCAAGTCAAGCCACGAGGCGCCCGTGTCTACGGCCTCTATACCGCCCAAATATTAAAACGCGTCTGACACAGGCCTCGGATATAGCACTAACTTCACCATAATTTACTTAATTCTTCTATGTTTTGAAACTAAGCTAATTTTAGTGGGTCGTGTTATGAATCTTATTTATATATTAGAAAAGATTGACAATAGCGCATGCGCAAAATAAAGTAGCTAGGTCCATGTTTAAGTTCATCAAATTTAAAAATTACAGTAATTATTGTAGCACTGTATTACAAACTTTGCAAAATTCGGTATCGCCTAGAGTCATTTATGCGCACAGAAACCTCCCAATTAATATAGAAATAATCTTTCATAAAAGTACACACATGAAATAGTTTGTAAGCATAGAATTTATCGATAAGTTCACAAAAACTTAGACCTTTCGAGTTTTTAGGTTCACTAGATTTTAATAAAATCGGATCAAGGCATTTAGTCGGAGTCCTAGAGTCAGCCGCGCAATTATCGCGCTAATTAAATTTACGCCGTTATTACTAATTTATTCGATATCAACAACCCTTGACTTCCAACTAGGAGCATTGGCGGCTAAAATGTCGCACGAGACACAAACGCTATTTTCTTTCAGCGACATATTACTTACTTTTATACACACAAACATACATATTTTTGTGCTTAGAATAATTAGTATTGTACCAAGATATAAATTATTTCGTAAGAATATTAAAAACTTTTTTAAATTTGTCCAATCCTTCAATACCTTAACTATGTCAGCAATGGGTGAAAACATTTTATGTCAAATTTCTCTTTGGTTTGAGTGGAGGTCAAATGAGTTATAATTATTATTTTACTTAGGAATACATAAGGCAATAATAATAGTTCCTTTGATGTTGTAATACTTTTGATACCTAATTTGTATGTTTTTTATTATTGTTATTATTATTGCACATATATAGATATCAACAACACAGCAGTAAAGAATGTTGTTAAAGTAATTTATTTACTTCGGTTACTGAAATGTGATTTTCGTAAATAAAATAAACAAGCTGTGTAAAAGAGATCCTGCCTTCAGCTGATAACATCGCAACATTATTGCAACGCATTTTACAGGCGAAAGCTGCAAACGCAATGATGACTCTACGTTACGTGCCGACCCTAGTTCGTGATCATGCACATATAACGTTTTGTTGGTGCAGTAGTTAGTTATGTGCCTTTTTAAAATAGTACGTCACGGAATGTTACATATCTATTCTTTTTGATATAACTTTTTCAGTCGAGATCCAAACTCATCATCATCAGACTATCATCTATTTGTAAGAGCGCATTAAACACACAACCTTCAGATTTCGCAAGCGAGCACACCAGAGTGATGCATCGAGACAGTGAAAACACGAGTATCTCTAAAGATAGATTGATTTAAAAATAATTTTTAAATAAAAAAAAACCACGTTCATTTCGCAGCGCATTTTTGCAAGCCGAGCTTGGAAAGCGATGATGACGCCACGTTACGTGCCGATTCTAATTGGCGCGCTGTTCGCCGGCGTCGGGCCGTGCCGCGAGCGCGCACATGAGCGTTTTGTTTACGCGCCTCTAGCGTGTAATGCGCTTGAAAGCACCGGGCTTAAATCGGCACTTTTTGGCGCGTCTGAAATTTTTTACGTTGCGTTGGCTAATTTGCGTGGACGTTGTTGCACTTGCCGGCACTGGTTGGTGGATTCGAACACCATTCAAGCATCTTTAGTGTTTCCTCAAAAGGCAAATTCATTTTGTAAAAGCAAATGTATCCCTAATGTACGTAGTTTACTTACTTATTCGTTCACATTCTCGATTTCTCGTCGAGGAAGGATATTTTCGAGAGACAAATTAAGTTCTATTTTCATGGAGGTAAACATTGATTTTAAATAGTACACCAATGCAGCAGTGTATTCTGCATTTCGAGAATACCTCGCAAGCTTGTGTCGAATTGAGATTCGATTAGTCGCAACTCGAACTAGTCAACTCGAACGAGCGAGTAGCGGCGGGCTCAAACATTAATCGAATTTCGGTCTTCGGCTTCGGCCCATCAAGTGCGTTAGTTCGCGTTACCAGCCTCTCGAGCCGCCCTCGATCCTCGGCGTTTGCACTCGATTGCTCGATATTCGATATCTCGATACTGGAGACGTCTCGGAGTGATTGCGAGATGTCAAACACGTAGGATCAGTGCAATACCCTGCACCAATCTGTGGGTATGAAGTACTCATGCTATTTGTTTGGTGTCATGGAATCCTGGATTGTTGTTTCAGATGTCTCCTGCGGACTGCGGACAAACGCCATGACTGATTGTTAAAGTATGCTTTACTAATGACCACTCAATGGAATGGTGTAGGATTCAGATCAAGATGATCAATAGTTTAGTTCGCGTACTTTCTTGGTTGTCAAAGGCAAATTTTCCCGAAATAGGTGAATAGTATGTTTAACAATTACAAAAACTATTGAGGGTCGATCTGTTACTATTGCGTCATTAACAATAATCCCAAATTTTGTTTTAAAACTAATGACAATTCAGAATTAGGATACCATAGTGTCACTCTTACTCAATTTGGACTTCCACTTGTATTTTTTTACAACAATCACACCAATTATCTCGCCCTAAAATTAGCTTTTACTATGGCGACTAGATAACGGATAGGCATACTTAAATACATTACAAATATTCACGACGTAGGTACAAAGGCTTGTGCTCATCACACAAACATTTGGCCAATGGGATTCGAACTCGCAACCGCCAGGCTTTGTAGTCAGGAGCGCGAACCACGAGACCAGACGGTCGTCAAATTGTTTTTTGGACATTCCGATTTTAACATTTTATAAGTTTATTAATCAATGAAGACCTATAATGTAATTCATTACTTATCCGATTAATCTTTTAGTGTCGTTTAAAGTTATTTGCTAAAACCGTAGATGATAAAATAAAGAAAACATTTTTTAGAACAGTAAACTAGCGTGCTAAAGTACGAGAAAAGGTTTTTTAAGTAAAAATTAAGTATAAAAATAGTCCTCCTGACATTGCGACAAAAATGTAAATAAACATGTCACTGAAATTCCAAAAGACAACAGCTAAAACAAAGCATTTTGAAAGAATGGCATGGGTACAAAAATTCCCATAGAGCACTTTTAAAACGCAACTGGGGTGATGCTAGGGTTGCCAATCATGCGGAACAGGCTGAATAAAAAGTGTTGAGAGTTGAAAATGATGAAAATGATTAAAAATGCAGAAATTGTTGACAGAGTTGGCTGTGAGTTTAAGAGTTTTTTAAGAGTTTAGTGTCAATTATGCTTAATTCGAACTTTATGCTTTCCTAGCCTTAGACCTTGTTAGATTCCTATAATTTGATTTTAAAGCTACCTAATAACACGAAAAGTAGTAAAAAGCAGTAGTACCTACTATCTTTTATTGTATTCTGCAATATTACTTAGATGTATGTGTGTAGGTACTTACGATTTTTTAAATTTTACTTCAAACACTTTAATCTAAACTTATAAAAAGCAAGCAAGCAACCTTCGTGCAGGACCTTGAATGTACTTCTTACGGATGCAGGAAGTTTTCCGATGACTACTGAAGGCTGTCTATCAGTCCATCTGTTTCACAAACGATTTTCTCTGAAACTACTTTGAATTGAATTGAATTGCAATTTGGTACACATACTTTCAAAAATGTTCATGTCCACAATATTACATTACAAAATTGATGCCATGTTCGTA
Organism: Anania hortulata; assembly: GCA_963576865.1. NCBI lineage: Eukaryota > Metazoa > Arthropoda > Insecta > Lepidoptera > Crambidae > Anania > Anania hortulata. The sequence continues at coordinate 11,482,930 of OY756400.1, forward strand.
ATTAACGTCCCAAAAAACCATAAAAACGACACCCATATTGATATTTAGATATTTCAATCCCAACGCACCCCAACAGGAATGGTATTTCACGTCCGCCACGTTGAATTTTAAAATCGTTCTTGTTTTCTTAATCAGTAACCCGATAAACCATAGAAACAATACCCATATTGATTTTCAGACTGTCACGACATGTCCCTAAAAGGGGTTGACTTTTTAAAAAAAACTGAAACACTTGTTACTTATTTATTGTTAGGAATACTTCTGTGAAGTTTCAAATAAAATAGTCGAACTAATCTTGTTTCCCCATACAAACTTTGGACCCCCATTTTACCTTCCTAGGGTGTAAATTTTAAAAACACATTTCTTATAGAATAGAATTCTTATAAGGTCTTGGGGTGCTAGACCTTATAAGAATTCTATGTACCAAATTTAGAATCTCTAGAACCAGTGCAGCGGTTTGGGCTGTGCGCTGATAATTATGTCAGTCAGTTTCTTCTATACAGGGTTACATTTCACGGTAGTGCCAATTTCTTAGGGACCGCTCAGAATCAGCAACTAAATCGATTTACGTAAAAAACAAACATTTTTTTAAATCATTTTTAAATCTTCCATTCTGCATTTGAAAAATAGAATACGTAGAAAATTTACGATTACTCGATTAAATTACACCGTATGTGCACTGCATGATTCTTGTTGGAGCGGTGTCGGCGTACGCCTGTGATCTCTGACGAATGACGGCGTATCGCGCGTTTTATTATTTTTCGGAAATTTTTAAGTATATTTTACTGCAGAAGTACGACGATTGAATATAATTACGATAAATTAGTATTATTATATTGTTCTATAGACCTTATTTTTTTAATTTGGCACTACCTTGAAATGTAACCCTGTATATTTAGAAGATAGATTAATGAGTTTTAATCACCTCTTATAGGTAGTTTAATAATTACCATTTATCTTAAAATCCTTATTTTGGAATGTATACAAGCTTTCCGTCTAGGCAAGTTAGCTTTATTATATACTTATGGGGACTATCATCAAGTCAGAGCAAGTTTTTTTTTTTTTTTTTGTTAAATGATATTAAAGCAAGCAAATATTGACATTTCAGATTCTGGTTACTTTTTAACCGGCAGTCGTAGATACTGTTTCTATTATCTAATACGTATTTGTTTTATACTTCCGCTTACAGGCAACGGTAATGTTATATCGGTATGCTACACTTCACAGAAATTTAATGTCTAGATGTAGCCCCAAATGAAATAAAATATGTCTACTTGGCAACCCTAGATGATAACACAGCGCTTTGCATCAACCCCTGTCCTGTTCCGCGCCACTTAGGCGAATTTTAAAATCTATTAATGTGTTGAAAAGGATGTCCATTAGAGAGGAGAACTCTCCACCTTCGCTATTAAGCGAGGTGTCCTCGCTGCCGGCAAAATCATCTCTGACTCTTATCGTAGAAGGTAAGCGACATTTTTAACCAACTTCAAAAAGGAGGAGGTACTTAATTTGAATATTTTTGTCTGTTTTGATGTCTCGCAATATCTCTTTCGTTAAGCTTTGTTTAGAATATTGTATATCTTACTGTTATCATTATCTTGTGATACAGTTAAATGGTTGCCCATGTCTTTTGCGACTGTTCGGTATCTAATAAGTTAAGAACATAGCTACATTAATCGGAATGAGGTATCTTAACGTAGATGAACGTAGGTAAACCAGTTATTCAGTTTAATAATTTCAAAATTAACATCATCATAATTAGCCTTTGGAAGTACACTCTTCACGGGACACCCTGTATATAAAAAACACGCTATACATTACATAAGCCCTAAAATACAGTTGATATTATGTTATTCAGTGTAGGCACATAAGTTTAAAATAACCTGTTTAAAGACTAAACATATAGCTTAATGTAGATCTACTTATTGTGTTGTTAGGTAGGTATTATCGTTATCAGCCACTTATTTTATCGCGTTAATAATAATTAAATAATATTAAAAATATGGAAGTTTAAATGTTTGTTACCTACTCAATCACGTTTCATCACATTGACCCATTAAAATATTGATCTAGCTTGTTAAGCTAGGATAATTTAGGATTGTTTTTTATATCGTTCTGTTTTTTCTCGTGGGGTGATTATTCATCAAGGTTGCACAACGTGTTATGGAAAGGGCTCAATGTTTTTTTGCGAGTCTGCGTCAGAAATGAGGATATCCATAAACGAACATAAGTCGCTGACATAGCCTAAAAGATTAGCAAGCTACAGGGGTAATGGGCAGGGTACATAGAACTGACGTCCAATGGGACAGAAAGGTTCCAGAATGGAGGCCATGTATCGGCAAGTGCAGCGTAGTACGTCCTCCCGCAAGGTGGACAGACGACCTGGTAAAGATTGCAGGAAGCCGCTGGATGCTGGCTACTTCTAACCAGCCAATAGGAAGTCATTAGGGAAGGCCTATGTTCAGCGTGGACGTCCTAAGGCTGAAATGATGATGATAATTATTCATGGCTTATTGGCTTAATTCTGACGTCAACGCAGATGAAATCACGGGCAGGAGATAGTGTAATTTAAACAATACAATTTAAATAATGCGCTGTGATGTTGTTATTGTGATGTGTTCTGTAGATAAGATTGAAGTGGATTTCCCCTAATTGGCATTAGGGCCGATTTTCAATCGCCAAATAACTTTTATATAATGAATAAGGTAAGATGTCAAACTTATACTTAATATAAAAGTTATCTGGCTATTGAAAAAGTTTTGATCTCGCAAAATCACTCAACAAGACCTAAAAGCATTGACCAAGAAATCTTACAGGATCACAGCACAAAAAATAAAGTAGTTCAACGATAGTTGTTGCGTATTAATATTGAATACATTAAAATAGAATTTTTGATTTTTGCAATAGCAGGTGAGAGCTTTAGATCATTTTTGCTACGGGGTCTACAGAAAAAATTGTTATGCATATACAAGCGTCAAACTAGGAGTGGCTTACATTAACACCTAATATGATAGGTGATAATGTAAGCCATTTACTTAATAAATTTTATCAAAACCGACTTCGAAACACTAAAAAGCTAAAATTAATCCTAACACTTAAGTACCTAATCAGTTACTTTTGGAGTCGGTGCAAACAAAAACATTGAATCTCTCATCGGCTGGCACCGACTCCAAAAGTAACTGATTAGGTACTTAAGTGTTAGGATTATTTTTAGCTTTTTAGTGTTTTGTAGTCGGTTTTATTTTTTTAAATAAAATTTACTTATTTCATCTATTTTTAGTGATAGATCCTAATCTAACTGCTGAACACCGATTTCATCCTCTTTTTTTTCACCCTTAGGGGTTCAATTTTTTCCGAAATTTTTTACTATAGTATCTTTGAAGTATTAGCTATTCAATAAAAAAAAATCATCAAAATCGGTTTACATTTGTCGAAGATATTGGTTAACATAGATCCATGAATCACGAACCAAAACATTATCTGGGTATATATTTTGTTATTTTCACAAAAACTGCTGAATCAATCACGATAAAATTTATATGGTACCACCTCCGAAGTATGATCTACCAAACAAAAAAAGAATCATCGAAATAAATTCATAATTGGCGGAGTAATCGCGTAACATACACACAAAAAAACAAACAAATTGAGAACCTCCTCCTTTTTTGAAGTCGGTTGAAAATATGACAATCGGTCAAGTGTAATTTGACCTGTGTAGCTTGATCTGGATATCGCAAACTAAATTAAATTAACGCGGTGGAAGGACTTTGGTGCGCAAGTCCAACGTTTATTTTTACTTTATTATTATAGCTGTCATGATAAATATACATGGGGCACACTAAAAGTTTTGCACTTCTAGCTAATCGGAACTATTTGGATTTCGAATATTACATTTTTTTAAACGTTGAAACCTTCTTAATAATAAAAAAAAAAAACAATTGTCAATTGTTTTTTATCACACATCTAAGTTCTGCGTACGCAACGAAAATGGAATTAAGTCGAAAAGATTTTTGAGCGATGATTTTTTATTAAAAGTTCTCTCTCTCCGCAAGACTGTGCCGCTCGTCTTCAAAATGCTTTTGGGAGAGAAGCACCTTGTTTGAGCACCGTGAGGCGATGGTTTGCTCAATTTGAGAGAGGTCGTGTTTCTTTAGTTACATGACGAATTTCGTGAAGGGCGGCCTTCAACTGCCGTCAACGAAAATAATGTGGCTACTGTTAAGCGGTTAATTGAAGAAAACCCGCGGATTACCTATGAGACGATTCGAGGACTATTGGGGATTGGTATGAGGACGAGGACTATTGGGGATTGGTATTGGCGTGGAATGGTGCTCACAGATGCTATTGAAGTACGACCACGGACATTCTAATGCTGTTTATGACATTGTCACAGGAGACGAAACGTGGATTTATTGTTTTAAACCCGAAAAAAAAAACAGCAATCTTGTGAATGGGTGTTTGAAAATGAAAACAGGCTAACAAAAGGGAGGCAGGCGAGAAACGTTGGTAAAAAAATAATCGCGTTTTTTTTCTTAACTACGAGTCCCATCTGTACAATTCCACTTGAAGATCAAAAGAGTGTTAATGCCGAGTGGTATTCTACCATTTGTTTACCTAGGGTGTTAGAAAAAGTTCGCGAAAGACGACCCAAAAGCCGCGTTCTCCTACATCATGACAACGCTTCTTCACACACAGCCAACAAAACAAAGCCATTTTCAGCCATTTTTAGCTGTATTTTCCCCAAAATCAAAGATTTGATGAGAGGTTTTACTTTTACCAACTCCGAAGAGGCAGTGATAGCGTTCAATCAGCACGTAGGAAACATACCTTCATCGCATGAAAAAATGTTAAAAATGTAAAGGAGAGTATTTTGAAAAGCATAATCATAATATGTTGGTTATAACATGTTGTTCTTTTAAGTTACGCAAAGTGTGTATGTGTGTGTGTGTGTATGTATAACAGGTGTTAATGATTTTTCCCTTTATCAACGGTTATCTCTTCTGACGATAATAACCGTGTCGTCAACGTCATCGTGACGTCAATTGAGTACAATTTTACAGTCAGATTTTTAAATTTACTAAGGATAAAGTTACAAAAATATTGCATTGCATTGAACCACAGAAAAAAAAGAAATAAGGTGAAAAAACTCTTTTCTGTGTTCTGTGCATTTAACCATGCATATAAAATGGAATACCTACTGTATGAAAATATGTCATTGAAGTTAAAATCTTTATTCAAGTTTCTGTTAAGTTTTGATTGAGTTTTGAAGTACAAAAGTAAGTACGTACGAGTTCTAAAGTCTAATGTTTCCCGATCACAAACTCGATTTCACTTTAACTTTATATATCAAAAGCAAACGCCTGCGGTTTAGTCGCCTTGAATTTCTCGCTGAAAATAAAACGGCTACATCCAGTCAAGAGTTTTCAGGAGTTAGTATTTTATTTATAACTAGCTGGTGCCCGCGACTTCGTTCGCGTGCTTTTATTAAAAAATATCTGCGCAACTTTCTTAATTTTTTCTTCTAAAAGAACCTTCTCCTGACAATAAATAAAACAACAAAAAAGAATTAGCGAAATTGTTCTATCTGTTCACGCGTGATGCGATGACCAAGGGAAATAGATATTCATTTTTATTTATATAGATTGAATCCAATCGAAACCTCAAGAAGGCAAATATCTTTCAGTCATGATTCGAGCCGTATACAATACGATATGTTAATTTATTACGGAATATACCTAGTAATGTGAACAAAATAATTATTTAAATGCACTAGTTATGCTCAGTATAAGAGTTGTAAGAGAGGAGAAAAATAAACATAACACAATCGACGACATGCGACAAGCGCGCTGCCATACAATCTTTCCTACCGGTATTCTCCTTGTCAAGATTAAAAGTACCTAACAGTGGTTTTTGGTTATTAATTGGTACGTCAGTCTATTGTTTATGTATTAACGGAACTAGCTTCTGCCCGTGACTCTATCTGCGTAGACTTCAGAATTAAGCCCGAGAGGAATAAATAATAATCCCACAGAAACAAACCCGGATAAAAAAATTATATCAATAAAACAACCTTTAATCGCAAGTAGGTACAGGATTTTGCATAAATGACAAAATAGGATCAATTTTTATCGTGAAACTACTAAATTATGTCCCTGAGCTTTGACGAGTTTTTGTCAATTTATGTAAAATTTAGTACTATGGACTTAGGAAAAACAAAACAAGTTAAAAAGATCAATAAAGTAATTAATTTAATAAAGGTCCAAATTAAAGATGCTTATATTCATCATCGGTCCATCAGACTGTTTATCGCTCGAATGCCATGACCCCTCATTTGATATTCCTTTTAAGCCGAACATATTTTACTGTCATTTTAAGCCACAGTATCGAAACACGTAATTTATGTTGGTCCACTATAAAAAGACTTTAAATCGTCGAACGATAAATGAGTCCATCAATTTGTCCATTAATTTTGCTGAGATTAACTCTTTTAGTGGAATAAATACCATTGTTTTTCACACGAGCATCGCCTTTGTCAGTATACGTGTACTAGTAAAAGTTATATGAATTTCCCAATACAATGATTCTTGCGGTCTATTTTTTATTAAGGTTTCTTGCTTTTCTTTTCTTGTTGTTAAATGATTATTCCATTTTCAATTATCGATTTTCAAAAATGGATTCAATTTGCAAATAAATGTCGAAATAATTTTGTGCGGGTCTTTGCTTATTTAATGAACTCGGATTCTATAATACTCTAAAAAATAAAATGGACTACATGAGAGACCAAATAATACGATAGCAAAATGTCTAGACGGAGGAGATATGGGAAGTCATAGTCAAATTAAAGGGCAAAGGTATTACGGGCTTATTCAGATAACTCGTCCTACTGAACCATAATTTTAAAATGCAGCTTACTAAAATTGCTACTACTTACACACCGACACTTGATTACGTGTATATGTCGTAGCCAGATCGTAAAATTGACCACTTCATGATGTGACCGATCATTTCATGAAATGGTGGTATTTTATGATATGGCCAACTTAAACTGACCATATTGTTTAAACGTCAACATTCGATGAAATGTCAATCCACGATTGGCCCTATCACTAAAATAAAAAGACGTTTACGTGTATACCTGAATTTGTAAATATGTAATCTTGGTTGATAGATGAATTAAACATTTTAAATAGTTATTGTTTTTAAACAAAACTAATAAGTAAAACGACTTGAAAAGCTAACTAACCTAACTAACCTCTCAAATTACGTTCTGAACTTCATCATTTTTTGACTTTGCGCTCGTTTTTTGAGTGACTTTCATAAAAATCACCTAGCTTGGTGTCGTAACGATATTTCACTGCACTTTCACCTTCAATTTACACATCATTATTCACTTTTAGAACAAAATATTAGCGCCTCTACCGGTAAGTATTGTAACGATTTTACGATATGATTACTAGTGTTTGACCATTTCGTGAAGTAGTCGTGCGTTTAGCTGTTTATATCGTCAAACGCTGAGTATTCATTGATCTGGCCAGACTACATCATGATGTAGCCAGCAGGTTCTGTTCTATATCATGAAACACCACAATTTTATAAAATGATCGGTCACATCATGAAATGATAAATTTTACGATCTGGCCACGACATATATACCTCCACACCTAGCTTGTATTCATGTCATTGATGATGAGTTTTGTGTAATGTAGTTCTAATGTGGGCGATCGATCATATGCGTTTATAACTATGCCTTTATGATCAATACTCTTTCATGTTCCTTTCCTCAATTCCATTGTATACCTCATAAGTTTTCGGTAATGATTTTTATATTATGAGTTTAAAATGTTCACCAGACGACCTGGTAAAGGTCGCAGGAAGCCGCTGGATGCAGGCCGCTTCCAACCGGCCAATCTGGAAGTCAATGGTCCCGAGGCCTATGTTTAGCAGTGGACGTCTTATGGCTTAAATGATGATGATAATGAATGTTCACCATTTTCTTTTTCGAGTAGTACAAACTTGTTTTTAAACTAATAGTTATAAAAATGTTATTATTTTGCTTATAATGAATTATCGAATCGAATAATAGAGTAGTCAATCCTCCGGGTGAGAGCCTACCCACGCTGCGTCTTTCAGTTCGATGTCGCCACTAACTGAGTGGCTTCTACAATAATTGTTCTGATTAGGTTAATTAAAAATAGCTATAGTATGTATATGCCTATGGAAATGTGATTAGGTCATGTCGCAATAAACGTAATAGCAAGTAATAAAAAAAAAGAATACGAATTTCCGCAAAGGAATTAATTTTCTTTTTGACTTGTTCAAACTCTTCAGAGGAAAACTTTAAATAATTATTCACATAAAGAGAAACCGTCTAAACTCTTTTGTTCCAAATAAAATTTACAGAATCGATAAAAATGAACAAAATACTATTTTATAATGATGGCACGTCTGATTGATGATTTAACTCTGTCGCGTGATGCGTGCTAAATCCGGATGAAAACTTTGAATCGGCCATTTTAACCAGCCAGCATTTTAGCTGTCCCACCGGGTAATTGCAGTAACAAGGGTGCTCTAACGTTGTTTAGTCCGGCGGCATTAACGTCCGCCCGCTGTCACGTTCGCGACACTTTTTGAATTTAATTAATTATATTTATTTTTCAATCCGTGCTTTTGTCTAGGCTTTTTGTGATTCGTATCTAATTATTAATACGAGATTGTTTGACAGATCGTTATTATGCTGTACACTTAATATTGGCAGGACAGTATACGGGGTTACATTACAAAGGAGTGCCAAATCTTTAGGAGTAGCTCAAAATCAGTAACTTAATCGAATTATGCACAGAACAAAAAAAAAAGTTATTCCTTTCTGCTGTTTAGAATCGTACGCGTGGATAATTTAACTCATTTATGAAAAAATTGCACCGTATGTGCACAGCGTAAGGTCCTTGTATGATGAATGACCGCGCGGCTATCACAATCTCTCTATTGACTTTATTTTCGGATATTTTAAAATATATATATTTTTGTAACTTATGAGATTATTAAAAATAATAACGATTAAAACGTTTCTTAATATTGTTCCCTAGATCTTATTTAATTTGGTACCCCTTTGCAATGTAACTGTATAAATGTATAACCCACTCTGGTAAAACACGATCATAGCTATTAATTGAGAAAAAAACCAAAAGAACAATATTTATTACTAAGAACACAAGAAATTAAAGAAAAAAGCATTTTTAGAGCAATCACGTGGTAAGCAAAAAATTTATAATAACTATGATGTGCCTCCGTAATGAGGGATTTTGCTCTCATGAATAGTTATACCGAGAAGTGGTGTTAAGTGATTTCAATTATCGCTGAACATTGTCAAATCCAGGTACCTACGCACAGACAAATCCAATTTCAGGCGGACCATACCAAAACTGTGGACAGTGTAGAGGAAAATCTATCACACGGTTAATGGAGTCGGAGTTAAATAGGCTAAAGGCTAGTTGGAAATAGTAAGAGAGCTAGCATCAGTTCAGCAATAGTAATGTAATAGATAATCCAACTAATATTATAAATGCGAAAGTCTGTGAGTATGGATGGTACTTACTGATACCTACTACCTACTGATAGGCCATTACCTGGATTAGCAAATAGGATACTTTTTATCCAAGTAAGGTCATCGCAGACGAAGTCACTGGCAAAAGCCAGTATACTAAGAATCCACAGGTTCCCCATTTGAATTTTTTTGATACACTAAATATGACCTACGAGTATTACAAAGTTCCGACAGTAATTCTGAGCTTGCGAATAAATTTAAAGTAAGTTCCGCAATACCAAGATACATCGTAATCTTTAGGGTACCTACTTGTGAGTGATGTTAATAGTTAATACCAAAAAAACGAACTATAAGTGCTCGCCAGAATAAGAAAAAAAATGAAAAAACTAATAATAGGTAAAAATTATGAAAAAATACTTAAAATAATTCCTAAACTAAGCAAAATCGTAGAACATACATGGGGGTGATTTGGATACACCTTGATGTAAAGCATCTAAATTTTAGCTTTGAACGTCAACTTCCCGGCCACCCTGTATACCAGCTAGAAGCTGACACATGTTGACGTACATAATATCTTCTATAAGTTAGACAGTCAAAGTTTGTTGCGCCAAAAAATTTCGTCAAAATCCTACTAATATTATAAATGCGAAAGTATGGACGTTTGTTACTCTTTCACGCAAAAACTACTGAATGGATTTTAGTTAAATTATTATATGGCATTCTGATAGGCCATGACCTGGATTAACAAATAGGATACTGTTTATCTAAGTAAGGTCAACGCAGACGAAGTCGCGGGCAAAAGCTAGTTAGACATAGTTAGCCCTTAGACAACAGCGGAATAGTTGGCATACTGTCGACGCCAGCGCCCCTGCTGCCAATCAAGAGGAGATCGATGGACGGTTATGTGTAAACTATGGTTAATCCATGGCTTACGCATTGCGGTAATCTTCGGCGGGGCATCGCTAGCACGCAGCGCGTCTGCCATTCAAATTTCATTTTCGCTGGTGCGTAATATGAGCTCGTAAGTCAATGGATTAGTGATAATGGATGTGATACTCTTGTTGGATTTGATTTAGGTGTGAGGATGTTCCATGCTGATGTGTGTGTCTCTATGTTGATAGTCTACCATATAACGTGGAGTAGTTATAAATAAATCGTTTATTTGCACAAAACACGGTATAAATGGTAACATTAAACAATATAAGGTGCTCATGTTTCGCTACTAAAAATAGCATGCAAATTGTATGTTGATGTATGTTATTACTATAGATGTATAGATGTATGTTATACCATTCATATGTTTACCATTTCTGCGAGCATTGTTATTATATACATTGTGAATAATGGGCCGTTGAAAATAATCATTTAAAAATACAATGTCTTAAGAAAATGCTGTTTTGTTTTCTCTTTCTAGGATCACTCGCTAAGTTTAAAGTTTTGGTTCTCGAGATTTTTAACTTGACTTTTACGAAATGAACAAAGTTGGAAAGTTCCCCGTAGGGCGGGCAGTCACGCAGAGTGCTTGTCAGCAGGTAAGTAGACGTGTCAAACTTTACTAAATATGTCAAAACAAGTGTCTGTCACTGCGATTGCGTCGCCCTCCAGTGGAGTGATGTTGAAACTTCAATATGATGAGTTAATAAAAAGTTCTTTGCGTGAATATTTTACGTTGACGTCTTGTTTCAGGAGTATTTTAAGCTTTACTGAAGACTTGATTTATTGTTGCCAGGTTTCCAAGAAAATCTCTGAGGAAAAAGTACCGACGGAGAAAATGTTACTACTCGGAGAATCTCACTTTTTGAAAATCGTTTAGTCAGTTTTTAAACAGTATTGATCTTTTTATTACAGAGAATGCAGTGTATGAGAATCTGCCTAAGTGTCTCTCTCAACTACATTCTAACAGCAAATCAGAATATAAAATTAAAAGTTACCTATCTCAATCTAGCCTAACCGAGTTACGCAGTAAATGAACGGTCCAGGAACGGCGTCCCACTCAGGGCAGAGTGCCCCACCCGGGTCAACTTGCCCCGGCTTCCTGTCACCGACTTAAGGTTGTTCGTAAAATATCGACGTTGAGCGCAGTAACATCGATAATGCTTTAAGATTATTTTATGTCCTTATTAATATCTATTGTGTATTAACACATGACATATGTCGGTGCAGCCCATTGCGTTGCTGAACCGCCATTTCAGATTATACCACGGACGTTTAAACGTTCCTGAGCCTTCTGTATCCATTTCCTCCGCGCCACCTTTACCAGGTCGTCGGTCCACCTAAGCTCGCAGCCTGCCCACGCTTCTATGCTCAGTTCTAGGCCTCCACTTTAACACCTTTCTGCCCTATTTACTGTTCGATCTTCGACAAATATGGCCCGCTTCAACTTCTCTCGCGTTATTTCTAGGCATATGTCGGTAAGCTTCATTTTTCTTCTGATTCATGTGTTTAATATGATGACACTTTTATATTGTTTCTATTTTATAACTGCCATACCATCCCTTCATTTTCACATGGCTCAAACATCGATGATTAGTTATCGATATCGATATTTTCCAAGCATGACTCCTCCCAGCCAACTGAATTAAACAGTTCCTCCAAAACTGGGTTGTCGTAAACAATTTGCGAGTGAGACACGGTAGTTCACTTGGTCATTCCGCCGCTCCCGTGTGTCTCTGAACTCGATACTGAAAATCACTTTCCAATTAGTAAACTAAAGTTGTTGCAATCAACTTGTATAGTAAATATTAATGGTATATTTAAATGACAAATACTGACTTATTTTATAATAGTCGTAGACATCCAGTTATAAATCTTTGTGTTAGTTTTTAAGCTAATCATTAATAGTAAGTTATTAAAAATAGTTATAAAACTGTAACTAGTCCACTCTACGCTTTGGCTAAAAGCTATTAGTAAAGATTGCAATTTGGCACTGACTCTGTTATAATGGAAGAGCAGTTGCCCGCATGGCGAAACGTCGTGGGTTTGAATCCTACCAGAGGCAGTTCAAAAACATTTTTAAGTGAAAATATTTTCACTTGATATAATAAACTAGCATTGTTGTGAATGTAACTCGTAGCAGAAGGATGTCAATTCCTTACTTCGAGAATTAAAAAAAATATCGGTGTGTTGACTGGCTCATATTTAAATGTTTCATTTAATTAGAAAATATTACTACACTGATACTTAAATCTGTGATTTGTATTAGGTATCAATTGTATTATCATTGAATAAAATATGTATCTATTTGATAATAAAAATGTGTGATTACTCGTCCAGATTAATTGATAAAACGTTACGAAAATCAATAAACACGTTCATAGGTCATTGTAATTAATAATATTAATACCTACTTAAGATTGTTACTTATCAATAAAACTTGTGAAACTACCTACTAGTTTTACCATTTTATATTTCATACCTGTTTAACACCGGACAAGGAAAAAAGTGGGCACTAAATGTGACATAATTAAAAAACTATTATTATGTAATTAATATATTAATGATTAAATTATTTTACTTATTATAGCTTGCTCTTCTGACAGCAGATTATTTAAACTTATTGTTACTAAAATTGCATTTAGCGAACGTAGTCCTATATAAATATATACAGTACATAATGTGAGCGTTACACCAACCCTTTATAGATCAGCAGCATTACTGAAATGTCAAGGGTACGGCTGCGGTAAAGGCACCATGTGTTTCAGTATTTCTCGGACACAAAATCGTAATTCTGTTTTTATTTTGTAAGTACGCACAAAGAGTCAACTAAGAGTATTTTCTTATTAAATTGATCTGACCAGTGGCCTAATTCTCGTTATTTGACAATAGCTGCAATCCGGTGTCGATCCGGTCCCTGTAAAATTACGATCACAAACGGTATTCTCGTAAACCCAAAAAATGCAATTATAGTAACACGACTGAGAATGGAAGAAACCAAACTTAATTTTTTTTGCTCTATTTTCAGTCGTATTGGGATAGTTTTAATAATTTTACGTCAAATTAAAAGTTTACGAGAATACCGTTTGTGATTGGAATGTTACTGGGACCGGATCGACACCGGATTGCGGCTATTGTCAAATTACAGGAATTGGGCCTCAGATCTTTTTCATTAGAAATGCTAAATGCCATCGCGCACTCAGATCAATATTTGTTTATTTGGTTCCCACAAGATTTGTTGTTTTAAATTGTTATCTCTTAAATATTTTATTTAACTATTGATTTTATGTAAGCACCAATAAAAATATACACCTTGTCTTTTTATACAAGCTATTAGCAAAGAATACCGAAACTAAACATGAACATCTCGCTCCTAGAGCTATGCACTTGATCACGATCCTGTGATCGATCCTTGATCCACAAAATCTGGTTATTACACTTGCACAGGGTAAGACTAAAACTACTACGGAGTGCATGCAAATAGCTTTCCGCTAATAGCGACCTGATGGAAAACACGGGAGTTTCAGTAGGTATACTTGGCGAGTAGTGGTGAGAACCGCCGCCACTCGTTAAGGAGTCTTACATAACTTGCTGTCGTCCCCACGATAGCAGGAATGTAAATCATTTCCTCCGTGAGAAAAAAAAGGTTAAGACTAAAGCTAAACGTAATGAACTATATGAATTTGTCCTATTTTACTGGTTTCATGTTTGGTAACTCTACCATCGGCCTGTTCTTTGGAATGGCAGAATCCTCGCGGGATCATAATGCTCTTAAGGTTCGCCTCTAATAGTTCGACCGTTGTTCGACCATTAGCGCGCTAAACTCGGATTACCGCCTTAGCGAAGCGGGCTTCACTTTTAAATAATTTATCTCGCGGCCTACCTACTACCGCAGTATAATTGGATACCGTAATACCGCCTTATGCCACCTTATTACAAAAGATTCGCTTTCATAAAAAACACACACAGCTCTCTCTTTCTATGTGACCGATAAAATAAATATAAAATGGTGGTATTTCATGATATGGCCAACTAATACTGACCATATCGTTTAAACGTCAACATTCGATGAAATGACAATCTACGTTTGGCCATATCACTAAAATAAAAATATGTTTACAAGTTACGTGAATTTGTTTAATATTTGTAATCTTGGTCGATAGATAAATGAAACATTTTAAATAATATTTTTTAACAAAACTAATAAATAAAAACACTTGATTAAATTATTATTTAATAGGTAAATAAACTAACTAACCTCTCAACGACGTTGCGCTCGTTTTTTGAGTGACTTTCATAAAAATCGCCTAGCTTGGTGTCGTATAACGTAGTTTTACTTGATCAGTGTGGTGTAATGATATTTTACTGCACTTTCACCTTCAATTTACACATTATTATTCACTTTTAGAATAAAATATCTGTCCGCCGCCATTACTCATCACAAAAACGAAGCAACATTAGCGCCTCTACCGGTGGGTAATGTAACGATTTTACGATATGATTACTGATGTTTAACCATTACATGAAGTATTCGTGCGTTTAGCTGTTTATATCGTCAAACGCTGAGTATTCATTGATCTGGTCAAATCACATCATGATGTAGGCAGCGTGTTCTGTTCTATATCATGAAATACCACCGTTTTATTAAATGATCGGTCACATCATAAAATGATCAATTTTACGATCTGGCCACGACATATATATAACTTGTGAGTATGAATTAGCCCAACTCAGCCCTAGGTATATACTCGTACGTGCGTAAGCCCTCTGATTTAATTACGCTTACATTCCACACTTCTACCTATCTTTGTATCTCCTGTTCCTCTATTTAGAACCGTTCGATAGCAAATTATCGAGACCGGAAACTAATGTGATGTTTACCATTAGTGCCACGTGATTTACTGACTGTCAATTCTTTGTCTGATGGTTCTAAATCGGGGGCCTGATACGATTTTGTCCTCGTCTTTGCATGGAGCCGTTCTTTTGTAACAATATATTTTGGCCTAGTGGCAGAGGCGTGGGCTTGCTGATTAAGATTATCTTGTTAATTCGTTTATTAGCAACATATAATATAATTAAAATTGTATAGTTTCGAAAATTATTGGTGAATTATGAACTTACTTAAAATCCTCAATAGTGGGGGCTGTGCTGAGGGTGTTACATTCAGCACCAAGTCTCTGATCTCTCCTTTTTCCTCCCTACTAAAGAATAAATCCGGGTAGCTATCAATATAAGTTTCTTGATTCACATCGGGTGCGGTGCAGGACGGTAGTGGCAACCGCAACTTGAGGTGATGTGAGGTCCTTAGTGAATACCTCCGTGATTGGTAAACATGGTACATAACTATTATTTACAGACACCGTAGATACTTAACTAAAAACATTAATTAAAAATAGGTATATTAGACGAAATAATGTATTTTTGTTGGAGAAAAAAATGCGAGTTTCTGAAGGAAGTTGAATAAAACTGCACTCATTTTATCCGTAATTTTTGTTAGTGCCATCAAAGTGAAGCCACTTCGGCTAAATATAATCCCCTAACACTGATGGGAGCTATTACATATCTATTATAGCTAGTTACAGCTCAAGCCTGTTACGTATGGCAAAGTCATACCCTTTCGCTAATACGGCCACAGGAGACTTGTGGCTCCTCCTAGCGGCGGCTAATGAACGATGATAAATTGAGACGGTGCCCATGAACCCGTGATGCACTTAACAACGTTACCACTGATCTATTCGTATTTAGCAATATTAAACTCACACACTTTTTATCTAAAGTCATAATAATAGTGACAAAGTAAATGTTACACATAGGGTACCTACACTCAAAGTTTTGGGTTCCTGGCCATTTACAAGATTGAATTCTGAAAGCTATATTTTTTTTAAATTACCCATACAACCCATGACAACTGATCGGACATTTAAATATAGGGAATTTCATCGTTGAGTCCCGTAGATAAAGTTGTTATATTTTTTATTTTATTTTTTTATTTTTTTATTTGTTATATTAATTTAAGCAATAAATTATATGTGACTATAAACAAAGGTTTTAATAATCTTAAATTAACTGTCAAGACATAGATTCATTAAAAAAAATAGGTGATTCAGGATATATGTAACTCTTGCTAGAGGCATAATAATATATTGAATGACGTAACAGAAATTGAAACTAAGCCCGTGAACATAATATGCAATAAACAGTGTCGGTATTGGGAAATTGGAAATTACGACGCAACGTCGTAGTCCCCCGGAGTAACTTCGTAGCGTTAAAGCGGTACCCCGAGCAGCGACCGGTTTGCCCACGTCATCTGATCAACAAGAAAAAAATGATCGTCAGACAAAAGAGATAACATACCATTTGTAATTTCAAAAATGTCGGTGTCAATTACTTTATTTGTGTCAAAGATATTATTACATCACAAATAACTTTTTTTGGACTTCCGCATATTTAAGGTTTGTGACATAGATATTACATAGTTGCAAATTTTTGGTTAGGCTTAATTCTAAATTAGATTATTTTCATTTTTTAGGTTTACATAGTTAAAAAACTATATTGAATTAGGTCTATTGTTTTTGTGCTAACAAGTTAGCGGCACTGGCATTGGAGTCCAGTCACTCCTATTAGTTTATACTATACTTATCCAAGTCAGGCAAAACACTTTTTTGACATCTCTACAACAATCCTATGAACAGTGTAAATCGTAAACTTATCGTTTGATATTTTTAGAGACACCATCTACACTAACGCTTCTAGCGGCAAATTCGAGAGCGAGATATTGTAATAAGTCAGTCATGGCAAATTCGTTATTTGAAAACTAAAACTAATAACTAATGCATCTGACAACACATATTAAATTAACATGATCTCGAAGTACAGTCGAAGTTACATCCAGATGGGAGGAAAAGAGTTTTCTAAACTGACCCGACAGGGAATCGAACCCGGGACCGCCCTACTACGCTACGATTAACAAAACAAGTACTATCACTCATTACTTGTTTTGTTGACCATCTACCAATATGGTAGGATACCAAAGTAAGTATAATAAGTTAGTTTCACAAAACGCTGTAAGTAACCTATGGATCGATATTAATATACTTCGAATTCGTGTATGAAATAATTCAGAATTCGTGTACGAAATACTAATTCAGTAAGCGAAAACGAATGTGCATCTGAAACTCGGCGAGGGCGTAGGGAACACCGCGCGTACACTTCATTTAAACTAGTTGCAATGAATATTCGGCTCTTGCATTCGAGAAAGCCCTAAATCTAAAAAAATACAGTTTAAAATCGTGTACAAACTGGCCGCTGTTAGTGAAAGGAGGAGAGTCAGGCTGTTCGCATGAGTGGGTACTACCCGAAACACCACTTAGTCCGGTATAATTTTCAATGAGTAATGGTTGCACCGCAAGGAGGCCGGCCGGCGACCTAGGTCAACGCATTATGCCGGAGAAGCCGCTTCCGATTTGAACAGGAACTCTGTGGAGATAGCTGTTATAATATTTGCTACTAATAATCTAAATATAGGCTTTAATATACAGAAAAGGCAGTTTTTAAAAAAATATAATGGGTTTTATTTTGTCAGCGGGGACAATAAATCACCAGTAAAATTTGGACTCAGATGGAAAATTTAAATAATCATGTAAATTGTGGTGGCGTATTTTTATTATTTTCTCGTGAATCTCTTAGTAAAATAAATGTTTACAATCTATTCAATGTCTTAAATATAGAAATCTCGCTTTATTAATAATGGTAGCACTCCTCCGAAACGGCTCGACCGATTTTTATGATTTTTTAATGTATGTTTAGTAGTTATGAGAATACGTCGGAAAGTATATTCATATCTAGGTGATTAGGATGTCCCTATCCAGATTTTATTTTTACAAACTAAAGAAAATGTGAAGTTGCGTATTTTTATAAATACTTATAGTTCTTATGCTGTGTAGGTAACATATTGATTTATAATGTTGTGTAGCAGAATGCTACGATTATCGTAGCAATTTCGTACCATATGATCCACTGATCAGGTAAAACTACGTTATAATATGATCCACTGTGATCTCATCAACAAAGATTAAAAACGTTTATTAGTTATTCATAGAGTCTGACCACTTCTAAAACACATCTTTACGTCATTGTTTTGGGTGACAAGATTGTCATTAGAGCTATTAAATGTTTGTTCTTATAAAAAAAGTGTAACATCTATGTATAGATATCTATATATAAAACAAAGTCTGGTTAGTTACACTATTTATAAGTCAAGAACGGCTGGACCGATTTATATGATCTTTGGTTTGTTGGATTTGTGTCTGTCCCGAATAGCAGAATAAATATTAAAATATTGAAAAAATTCAGGAAAAAAATTAAGAGGCGGTACGAAGTTCGTCGGGACAGCTAGTATATACATAAAACAAATTAGGGTTAGTTACACCATTTATAAGTCAAAAATGCGTGTGCCGATTTTTATTATTTATGATTTTTTGGAATCCCGAGTCCCGAATAGCAGAATAAATATTAAAATTTCAGAAAATTCACGAAAAAAGTATAAAGACAGCTAGTAATATGTAAAAGAAACATTTTATTCATTAAATTCATTTTTATTACTGATTATATTAAGTTAATGGTTAGTAAACATTATTTAGATACATATATATATATCAAAATTGCACGTTCGCTGGCGATATAATATGTTGGTAAATGTTATTTTAAGTATAACCATATTCTGGCACAATGGTTTTATTTATTATACTCTAAAAAACCCTGTCATCGTCCAGATTCATCCCTTTTGTTGCAAATAATGATTCTGATTGTGACGTAAGAAAGTAATTATTTATTAAGTATGTTAATTCATGCTATACGTGAGCAAGTACAAACATTCTAGAAGGACGACTCAACCAGTCGCTGTTCGGTGTCACATCCTGAGCGCGGGCGTCCAGAGATTGGTCACGGTTATCTCTCTGTAAACATGGCGCGATGATGCGGCCGATCTGACAGATAGCGAGGGTGGAGGCCGGCGGGATGATGGAAGCATTCATTTGCCGAATTGTCTTTGAAATAATTTAATACAACATGTAACTCTAAATACGCTAAAATCTCTTCAAATCTGCTCAAATACAACAACTTTTTATATGGGATCAACATAAAAAAAACAAATACCATACAAATGATATCACGTGATCAAAAAGTTAAATGGGACATCGATTATATTTTGTCCTTTATAAAAAGTTGTATTTGAGTACTAGAACCAGAGGCCCAATTCCCGTAATTTGACAAGAGTCGCAATCCGGTGTCGATCCGCTCCCAGTAACATTACGATCACAAACGGTATTCTCGTAAACCCAAAAAAAGCGATTATAGTTCGCAATGCGACTGAAAATGGAAGAAACCTATATTCTATTTTATTTTTATTTTCAGTCGTATTGTGATAATTTTACGTCAAATTAAAAGTTTACCAGAATACTGTACGCTTACAAGGCACCAAGTATGATGGTAGTAATGTTGGACTACCTTCAATATTATTATAATTGGTATTACATTGCTCGCGTTAGAATACTGCTTGCAAAGACTTTCCAATGCGAAAATGAACTAACGTGGCTCTCCCAATCTAAGCCACTAAGCCCGCTCGTCGGCTATTCATTTTCGTCACTTACCACTCCCACATACTCCTTTGGGTATAACTTGGCTCTACCTTATCGCCTCGGGGGAAAGTCACGGCCTATCGGTTTAACTGCAAATGTGACCAACCCGTTGCCATTACACTCATAGTACAATTAACTGCACCAATATTTTTCTGCAAATAATTTTTTTTTCAGGAATATTTTAACAAAAAAACTGGTCAAGTGCGAGTCGGACTCGCGCACCGAGGTTTCTGTACAAACTTCAACAAGAAAAGGTATGTAGATAGTTCATCCAACACGGGAATCGAACCTCAGACTTTTTTCGGATTTTCTGCGAATAACGTTATACAGATTTTCATTTTAATTTAACTAGAATCCTTTTCCATTGGAATGCAAGAAGGTACCATGCATTTCTATGAACAAGGGTCAGACAGATAGATGGACAACAAAGTGACCTTATATGGGTTCCTTTTTACCTTTTGAGGTACGAAAGCAACAAAATGACCAAAATCCGGCAGTAAATCAAATCAGTAAAGCTTAAAGAATAGATTTTCAAAATTGTTTCTTCTAACAACAACCACTTTATATCAGACAGTCATTTCAGTGTAAACATCGTCCGACGAAGCGTCCGCTCGAGATACAAGGGGACGGGATGGGGGCAGTCATATGCCGACGCGAGTTCATCAACGTCATTACCGAGTTAGTCAATGTGTGAGGAAATGACGAAGCATTTGATGAAATTATATCGGCTTACGATTTGCGCTCCTTCCAAAATTGTACGGCGGGTGCTGCAATATTATTCTAAATTGTTATAGAAATTTTCTGTCGATAAGCAAACCGAACACACGTCTTTCCAAAAAAACAGCTCATGCAGCTTAAGGCACCTGATTCTTTCTTTAATAAAAAAAACTATGTAAAGTATTTTAGTCTTAGGGCCGATTTTTCAACAGTCAGATAACTTTTATTTTAAGAATAAGTTTGACAAGTTGACAGTTTTCGTATAAAAATGTGTCGAAGGGACAATTTTATTCGTCGGATAAAAGTTATCTGGCTATTGAAAAATATGCCCTAAAGCGTAAACTTTTGTGACTAAATAATTAAGTGTGTTAGTTAACATAAAAAATTGTATTGTGGATATAATTCGTGTACATCACCAGGAAACATGAGTTCATAACCTTATTGATAACTTGTAATTCATGCAGTTACGAAGATGCTTTTACTCAAAAATGCTCGTAATGTGCTCATTATTTTTTATTTAAAAACCTTAGAGTAAAGTCGACCTTTGCGGTACTTGAATAGGCGCCAGTAAATATGTATGGAAAATCATTGCAGGTGAGTTTTAGCCAGCAGTAATTGCCTTTAAAAATAATTTACTGTCGAATTTTGTTTTAATAAAAGTCAGGTTTAATAAGTTTTTGTTTAGAACTAGCTGTCCCGGTGAACTTCGTACCGCCTCTTCATACATTTTTTTGTCAATTTTTCCCATGTTATAATAGTTATTCTACTATTCGGGGCAAAGATAAGTTCAACAAATGAAAGATCATAAAAATCGGTCCAGCCGTTCTTGACTTATAAATGGTGTAACTAGTACTAGTATAAAAATAAAAGCGCGAGAAGTGACAAAAGCGCAGTGCACAATAAATTTTTCCGTATTGTTTTCTATCAATGTTCTTGATATTTAAAAAAGAAACAATTGAAGCGCAGAATCCTCCAATTTAATGTGTTTAACATCGCCGGACAGTCAAAAGGAAGCGAAATTACTCATTGAAAAACACAACACTAGGATTATCAATAACTGTATGTAATATAAACCCGGGAAAGGCAGTATTGGCATTTTAGTAACTGTACTTTTAGCAATTGTGCGTTGATATACATTTTAACTTTATTTTAAATTAAGCTGGTTTTATTTCAATTACTCGCATTGTTTGATTAAAGCACTACAAGCCTTGGTCTGCAATGCCTGCGTTGCTGGCCACGCTATGATAGTCTTGAACTCAGCTTAGCTACGCTCTCAACTTTCAAGCTTAGTCATCATTGCAGCCCTTGCTGTCAGCGCTATAAAGCTTTTATTCCGCTTGTCCATCAAGGACTTAATGATGACCGCGCTGTGTTGGCTTGCTGCACTTTCGGACTTCATCCGCGCTGCCAGCAATGAAGTCATTACAAGCCATGGCAGTAATGTACTATTCCTTCTAAGTGTGATTAAAAACGTCATATGAAATGCGTAAGCATTGGTCATTAGAATCAACTTTATTGAACCCTAGCTTCAAACCCAACTTGCAATTGAACCTCAAGTGTATTGACTAACTCAGCTCATTTGTATCATAATGTAATATTAATTATCCCGTTATCAAACTAAAAAAAATGCTTAAAACAGAACGAAAGTCCTCAAAAACTATGTCTAAAAGTAAAAAAACTCAACGCAGCGGCACATTGACAAACGCAACCGTAAAAAGAAACGAAACACGCCAACTTACCTTCGCAAGTGTTAATAACTGGTTTTATGCTCAACGTTTAAGTATTAAATAAACAGTACAAGACCTCCGCATTAATTTGAGAGTGTGCTTCAGAGGTATTACGTGCACTTAAAGGCGAAATACGCGGCGTAGCTTCCCTCCGTACAATATTCACTCAGAGAGGCAAATAAAACAATACGTTGTCTTTAAATGCAGGTGTATAAAGGAAGTTAATGTACAAAGCTGTAGTGGAAAGCCCGGCTCGTGTAGCTGTACTAGTCTATTCTCGCTAATCTCCGCTTGTGTGGTTTAAGTTGAGAGAGGATAAAGAAATAATAATATTTGGCAATATTTAGTATTAAATAAATATTAGACCACATCACATACATTGCTCTGATCCTAAAGTAAGTCTAAAAAACTTATATTATACAGGGTTACATTGCAAAGGGGTGCTAAATCTATACCACAATCTGTACAACGTCAGTACCACAACTCAACCACAACAATCTCAGAGATAGCGAGCCGAGGTGGTCAAAAAAGTAATCTCTAATAGTTCATATATTTATTTTACAATTCATGTGTATTTACAATTTAAAAAAAAATAGGGACTTGTAAAAGTGCATAATTTAGGCACTTTAGAGAAATAAATTAATTGTATTTGATTTTATTTTATTATTGTACACAATCCACGTTTGTCTGCTTGTGTGCATATTATAACGAATAATATGCTACGCAGCAGATTTTATTTGGATTTTCACTATACTTATTCATAAAGTAGAGAAAAGTCAATGTTTCGTAATTAAATTTACCTACATTGCAAACACTGCAGCACTGGTTAAATCATATGAAATACATTAATGTAAAGTACTTCAGGTTTGTGTATCATATAAACGCATACAGAAAAGTTTGCAATGATAATACAATTTTTTGTCTCCTATAGATCACCCACAGGTACCGATTCCAGTAATTAAACAATAAAAACATTAAAAAAAATTATTGAAAAACTTAAGTATAAAATGTGTATCGTCTGCTTGATTGCATCCATCCTCCAAAAAAAGAGATAAGTTTTCTAGAGTCACGCCGATGACACATTTTGTTCTTATCTAAATAAACGCTGTGCTTGCGTTTTCAATCTGGGCCACGCACCGCCTTAATGCACAACACATAGCACTCACGCGCCGCGATTGTTCTTTTCTGGCGAGGAATTAGCAAACATTTCCAAATGCTTTTTAATACCCACTCAGGGTATTTCATTAGCTTGCCCGCAAATATTGTTTCTAGAGGTAAGGTATTTAAAATCATATTTTTTCACTTCCAGCTAATGGAAGCCAAGCAGGCAGTGTGGGCAGACCTCCTTTCCAGTGGACTGACGACTTAGTCAAGGTTGCGGGTAGCCGCTGGATGCAAACCGGCAAGAGCCGTTCACTGTGGATTCTATAGTGTAGGCCTATGTCCAGCAGAATACTATCAAAGGCTGAATAATGATTATGTTGCCAAACTTCCTTACATGTATTTTAAATACGAGTACCACAGAACCACCACCTGAGCGAAAACTTTCACATACACTAAGATTTTAAGTTCAAATCAGTAACAGATAAAAATATTAACTACTGTTATCTGTTATTTTACGTTACGGAGTAGTATTTAAAAACGTAAATATTACAAAATGTTTTACTTACAGTCGTCTAATTCTATAATTAATTATATTAAAATAATAATTATATACGGAGGTCGTCAAATACGATGCTAGAAGACAGACAGACGCACACGCATAAGCGTCAAATTTATTACACTCTTTTAGCTTCGGGGATTGAAAATTAAAGTAATAAAATATTCTGTCTTTATAGTCTTCTTTTTAATCATCGCTACATAGTATTTACAAAGTGATCTGGTTAGTGAAACGAAATTCACATTCACTACTGAAACTTTTTTCGGCTTGCAATGAATTAGAAGGTCTCAGGTGAATCACTAATAGCTAAATAAAGGCCCACTTATGTAAACAAACGAACTATTTACTGAAACCTTTCTATAATTAGATACGTGCTCGGATTGCAAAGTATTGAGTGCCGTCTCCTTTAAGCAATCTATCTCAAGGAGATGATCATTAAAAATTTATAGTATTTACCTGAATGGGAAATCTCGTATACAAGAGGTTATTTTGAACTATCCTGAGTGTGTTTTAATAACAATTTCAAATTCGTAAAGGTTATTTCGTATACATTAACCATTTCATCCCTTATTTGTTTTTAATAGCCTATTACTGCGTTTAAATAAATCTATCTGATTTACACGGAGCTTGCTGTTCCTATTCTATAGCTAGTCGTATGAAGTCACAATCGTGTACAGTTTCAGACATCGATATTACAACGCATTCGGAGAACACGTAACATTCCAATGGCAAGACTAATATTGTATGGGTTTCGGGAGGACATTGATTCAGGCAACGCAACGCAGGTGCGGGCGCGCTGCGGCGGCCGCCCGCATCGCTCAGCGACCGCAGACGCAGCGGACACCTGTCCGAGACATGCATCCAACTACTATAGCTGTAATTGAACCACAATGTTAGAATGAAAATTTTTAGGGCTTAATGAGGTTGCAGCTGCAACGTTTTACTAAACGCATCTGCTTTAATTTATTAATAAAGCTTTTGACTTACCTGATTATCTCGTAGGTACTCTTGCGTTGTTGCATTGCACTTGCGTTGCTCCAGCGTAACAAAACTGTCCACAATAGTCCGTTTCACCCAGTAACCGCAGACACAGCTAACAAACATATGATACTACAACGTACCTTTTAGTAAGTGTTAAGAGGCCGTGCACCTTTTTTCAGTGCAAAATTGAAATACAGTTCTATGCTTGTGTGCGTCTATGATGCGAGATAAAGCGTCAACAATGTTGATCCTTTACAAGATAATATTGATAATTTATTAGGAAGTGGACGTCCTACCTAGGTTTGAAAAACGATCGATTTTGCGCGCTTGATTGTATAGTAAATTTTGACTTAGGTTTATAATTACTTATTTTTTATTTTTTACATGAAATAAAAAAACATATTATTTCAAAAGTATACCTGAAGATTATTGTGTAGTGTTTAAATCTTATCATAGTTATTAATAACGATAGAAAAATAAATGATATTTGAATGGAACTTTCTAAAATTTTATGTTATGTCAGCATTTTTTTTCTGCTATTTTTTGTAAGAAAGTAAAAAAAAGTATTCAATCAATGTGCAAGTAGACCATATCTTCAATTAAATGTTCAATTAAAAATCGAATTTTCAGGACTAACTTATAGTCTCTTGTAAACCGATGTTCAAACGTAACTCGAACGTCATTGTTCTGAAATAAGGGTAGTTATTTTGGTGATTTACCTTTATTTTTGAAATGATTTGAAAAATCTATCGCTAAATGCAAGAATAAGAATTAATCTCGTAAAATCACTTGTTATTTTGTTTCAATTATCATTCACGTCTTTACAATCAGAGAACAAAGTGTACGGAAATACGACGATTTCTAGGACGGCCTCTTAATAAATATTTTCTACTCAAAATGTACAATCGTGTGGAAAACAAAACAAAATTTATACTGTTTTATTGGACCGCTCGGAGTGGTCGCATGAGACCGAGTAATAATATATTTTTATTGTGTCTTGGTTCGCTGAGCTGAGGAGTTAAGGAATATTAATGTCTTTTTTATTTTTACAAATACCATTCAGTAGTGCAAAAACAACGAGAGAAAAAATACAAAGTTGTTAAGAGTCAAAAGGATTTACTCATAACCACATAGGATTTTTTCTGATAATTACTTTAATATAATGTTCGAGTTTTTTTATACGACAAAGACACCTCTTTTTAGTTGAAGTCGGTCGGAAATTAAATAGGACGAACATTAATACATTCTATTAACTGCAATTTATCTTATTCTCTCTTATTAAAAAAATATAATCTTAATTGAACGTCCCAGTAAAATAATATGCGTTCCGCGTTGAGTTCCGACTTTAGAATCTCTTCCATTTTTAAAGTCTGTTGAAAAATATACTTGGCTAGCAATTGGTCTTCTAACGCAAGCATTTTTACTTTGTCGTACCAAATTAAAGGATTGTCTACGCTGTACAAGTACCAACATTCAAAAACAAGATTAATGTCGTGTACAAACTATGTCTCGGCAAAGTTAGCACTAAGTTGGTCTAAATATTGTGGACATTAGCGGCGTTGTATGTGTTTGCAGGAGTGCGCCTAAGTCCAACATAATTCCACTAGAGCTCCGTATTGTAAGCAGGATCAATGTGGAAACCATTACACTGGTAGGTTTATGTTCTCCGTAAGTCTGGCCGTAAGACTAGATAAAGTAGTCATTTGGAAACTAGCCCTGCAGTATTGACAATCTGCTATATTAATTTTTAAAAACGTATAATACTGTACATTAAGACGTGATTAATAAAAAAGTTTATGCATTTAGTATTAATTTTAAAATCTACGTATCTACCTGAGTACCTCATTTTTTAGGGCTCTTCATTCTGCTTTTGGATCTTCCTAGTTACGGCATGCTTGATCATAATTCTAGATGCGGATCCGTTGGGTCCACCCGAAGTGGATCTTGGCACTCCAAGTTGTCTTAGGTCTGTCATGGCTTCATCGATTCAGCGAAACATAAGACGATAAACTGGACGCCGTCTATTAGTACATTTAGAATGATTGCCGTCAGGCCACCGAACAATACATTTTTTTTACTAAATCCAGTGTTCTGTTCCTCACGAAGCACCAAGAAAAGAAATTCTCATCATGCACTAAGAAAAGATATAAATTCGTTCATTATTTTCAACAAATCCACAGGTAAGGGTTGAAATTCAGACGACTTAAAATTTGAGACGTGACTCCGACAATAAACTACCACCGCTCCGCTTTTTTCACCTCTACCTTTGCCAAGGTTTTTTTTATGTTTATGACTTTGCTTTTACGTTTTAAACCTACACTGTGCGTCGGTGTGGTACCCTGGCCTTTACAACTAATATTCAGTCTGAATACAATTTATAGTATCTTCATGCTCCATTGATATTGCAGTGCAGATTGCGAGTGGCTTAGCACATCACTAGCCGACCATAAGCCGACCACGACGTGGCACGGGACGTTAGCCGCTGCTCAACCAAGCCAAATAGATGTGCAAAGCAATTCGCATAGGTAACTAAAGAGGTAGTAGATACGAAGGAGAAAATTAGTGTACTGATATATTAATTACATTTCTTTGAAAGCAGTGCAGTGATCGATCTAGTAGACTAGTAGAAAGCCTAATTTTATTTTACTAGCTTTAGGCGTTGGCTTTGCCCGCGTGTTACTTGTATTAACACAGATTATAAAAATAATTGTTTAGTTATTACTTTAAGTAATAATAACTGTAGTAAATAATTTTTTCACATTCAACCTTTTTTGACAAATGAATTTCACTCGGGAAATGTGTTTTTTCAAGATGGAAAGTAGCCTATGTCGGATTTAAATCGGACAAATAGTTCTGTTGATTATTATCTCCTACTTAAATCTAAACAAACTTTACCTCTTTATAATATTAGTGTACTCGTAGATTATAAGCATACTGATAAGACCTATTTGACAATTAGTTCTATCATGCTTTCTTTTATAAGGAAAGTAAATAAAAAAATATATGATTAAAGTTTAAAAACTTGCTTTATCCTCGTTATCAAAATACGTAAGGTATGGAACTGGTCAAAATAAATCAATTGTCCCTAAATTTTTTTACTGTTCTACTTTTAAACTTTATTTGATCATGGTGTTTCAACCTTCGAGTCCAATTATAAAATTTTTGAACTGATGGATTCGGATATCATAATATGACATCCGAATAATATTATTATGTGTTTCAAATCGAGGCTAGTTTCCTGGGTCAAAAAAATATTATTATAATTATTCCGTCAGTTAGATTATCAAAAAATATTGGATCCATATTTTGTCTTTTGTCAATCAAACAAAAAATAACGAAGATATAGCGCATCAAAGTTTGGGAATGGGAGCACGTGACGTCACGCCTTGCTAAAAAGTGTCGCAAGGCGTGACGTTATGCGGAACTTTAACGGGCTATATCTTCATCATTTTTTGTTTGATTGAGATAAGAAAAAATACGTGTCTAATATTTTCTGTTAATCCAACTGACTTTTTTAGGAAACTAGCCCATTAGAAGAAGGTAATCAACTAATCGATTGGTAGTTAGAATCGACAAGACTTGACTGCATAGTAAGGTACAAGTGAAACTAAACAAATTGTTCTTAAGTTGCACGTTGGTCTAGTAAATATTCAAGGGAGGCCAGAATTACGTGCGAATGAAGAGACGCACAATCAGCAAGAAAAAAGTATAATTAGGGTTGTTTAGGGGAGAATGTTTAAGAGCGGCTGTTTTCTTTTTAATGAACTGAAAATCCCAGCAGGAATGTCTTTGGAAATGTTTTTTTAATTAGCTACTTTTTGGTGTTCCCCGGAGGTTTGGAACACTTTTTTGATTGCTCCGTCACTAATTTCTTTTCGCCGATTTTGGTTACATAATATACAAAATTTACAACGTCTAACATAAAGGTCAAGCCATATTTCAGTATACGATTCAGAATCCAAAGCTTAGTATACGATTAAGTTCAAATATTCTTCATATAGTGATTCTTAGGCAAACTTTTATAGTTTTATGAGCACAACAAAGCGATTGCTGAAACAATAAATTTTTTAACCATAGGGTGTTAAACACCCAACACCATATACAAAATTCATTAAAATAACTTGTTCGGCGCATTCCTTGTAAATTAAAGTACAGCGTTGATCCTTATATTAACTTAAGCTTGATCACGTGTTACTGTAATCATATTTCTTATACATGATGATTTCCTACATGATTATAATTAATTTAGATTTATCCTGGCTAGTATGTTGTTTCTCAATTGATAAAACTGGTTTGGGTATTTTTAATTTAAGATGTAGATGATAATCAGAGATAGATGGAGGTAGATTAGTAGCAACAATATATAGTATTGTTAACAATAAATATCGACAGATAAAATGAAATATGCAAACCACAGCTATAGTTTTAAGGTATCCATTACTATCCTTTGACACTTTGTACCCTTTTAATTTATTATTGTGCATACAATCAGATTCTCTTAGATTGCACGTATTAATATTGCACGACGATTGTCTGAGACAGGGAAAATATTGGGAAACCAAAGATCTAGGTGCATAGATGTGACGAGATACTATATTTTTACATGTACTTTTTGTGTGTAGATTAGTTTTGTTTAAATTGGATTTCATCGAGGGGGTTTTTTAGGGTAGTGTACCGGTAAAAAATATTAAAAAGAGGCGCAAAAATGTTGATACCCTTGCAATAATGGGGTCTAGAAAACGGAACGGAAGATATATTTTCTATAAAGTATCAACTTCTTTGAAGTTGTAGACCATTTTTGATACGAGGTCTATGGTAAAAATTGACAAAGAGTAGGTAAATCGAAGTACGCGTACAAGAGAGTTCCGAAGTCTTACAAAATTATGTTTGCGGTACATTTTTGAATTGTTCGACTATTACAATATATCTTTCTGTTAAATGAAAACGCAATGGGGTCCGCCAAGTCAATAGTACGAAGTATAAACACGTTTTACTAAGTCTGATGTTGCTTATGTGACCTGTATAGTTATTTTATTTACACAATATTGTTTCTACATACAAGACCTAAAAAGACCAGAGGCCCTATTCCCGTGATTTGACAATAGTCGCAATCCGGTGTCAATCCGCTCCCAGTAACATTACGATCACAAACTGTATTCTCGTAAACCCGAAAAATACTATTATAGTTCGTAATGCGACTGAAAATGAAAGAAACCAAAATCCGATTTTTTTTGGGCTATTTTACGATATTAAGGATAGTTTTGATAATTTTACGTCAAATTAAAAGTTTACAAGAATACCGTTTGTGATCGTAATGTTACTACGAGTAAGAGTGGATCGACACTGGATTGAGACTATTGTCAAATTACGGGATATGGGCCGTAGCACTAAAAACAAAGTAAAAACGTGTCAAAAGTATAAAACCTTAACTTACACTAAAAGAGAGGCCAAATGAGCAAATAGTGCTCAACAATAGCTACCTTCACCTTTACATCCTTGTGGCTGCAGACACGGTGCGTGGCCACCCTCATTGGCACCTCCTACTAAATCCGAACCGCAGCGGCATAAACTACCGACCCGGCTGATTAACTAACCGTGCACGATTCATCTTTAATAAGCGTCTGCACAAAACTGATTTGGGAAATCCTGTTCATTACGAGTGTATTAATTTATGTTTGTCTATTGTTTTGCTACCTAAACTAAACTAATAAACCGGCCAAGTGCGAGTCGGACTCGCGTTTCGTACAAACCTGTAGGTACCTATATAAATACCAGTTCACCCATCACGACAGTCAAGTCATAGTTATGGTATTTTTATTGCAAAATGAAATCCATAACATTACGAAAGGTAAATTGCGGTTTACGATTTATGACGTATTAAAAAAAATGATTACTAGATCTCGTTCGAACCTATTTTCGGTGGAAGTTTGCACGATAGTGACAAAATAGACAAAGTACAAAAATTAATGCTTTATCTCTGTGAGCTTATTTGAATTACTCTGGCAATAACAATAATATTATCATGTGTACCTGCCTGGCCTGACCTGACAATGTTTGTGAATGTAAATTTCGTCTGCATCAAAAAGAAGGTAATTCTACCTTTTTTATTTATATAACGTAGCTTGAATTTACCCATTAGGGTATAAAAGATGGTAGGTACTAGCAACGGAAAAAAGGTTTAAGGCAATACCATATTTTAGGGAGGCCATCGTATTAATACTTACTGCTGAAATGAACTCTGTACACACGCTGTCAAGATCATAAACATATTTCTAGATATGCGCTGTCGGGCAAATCGGCAATTCTCCCGACATTACGGCGGCATCTTCATCCGAATGTTCGAGCCCAAATGTACGTTCTTTCTCATACCCGTTATTGTTCTTTCTTATTTATGAAGTTTGTTTTTACGCCGCGAAAGAAGCACACTAGAACAGTCATTTGAATAATCCATAAAAGGTAAAAGCAGCTGCTGTGTGATGTGTTAGTTACGGCTCTGGAAAAAAAACTTTGTTTTTTCAATACTTATAAAGAAATATAATCCACGGGACAGGTCTGGATATTTTCGACTCCTTGCTTAAGTTTAGGCAGACCTTGTACCCATATTTTTTATTTTTTGTTTTTATTTTACTACTTTGTCGCCCTGATTGCTATACATATTTATCCATGCGAAATTACGGTTTTTTAACACGGACTAATGGTATCTGAGCTAAGTCGCGGACGGACAGACAGAGCGACAAATTGACAGACAAACAGACAGACAGACAGATGGACGGACCCCTAAAAACGTGCGTAGGCTGATCCCTGATACAGCGCGAGGCGACTAAGTATCAAAACGTGTATAACCTATTATGTACGACTAATACTTTAAAGCATTTATTGATTTATTAAACTACAAAGGTATATTTATTTTGGAGATACTAAATTTTAGTGCTGACCTCTTTTCAGCACGCAAGCCAGTCAAGCTACGAAGTTTCCAGATGGATGGTTCTATACTACGTTCATTACCTACTTTCAAAGCTATTTGCAGCTAAAATTGTGGCTTTACGGTTTGTCCGTAATGAAGAAAACTTACCTAATGCAGGCACAAAGTTGGAACAAAAGTGTTTCGGCGCTAATTAGTGATGTGAATTTTTGTCCGAAATTTTTTATATCTTCTGATTTTCGGATACACAATTCACTGCGATGGGGAGACTAATTGGCATTTTAACAACTCTGATTTAATCAACATCGACTTTTGATCTTAAAAATTCATCGGAAATTTTAACGGAAAAGCTTGTGCGTAGAAGTGCAAACGGTTCCGGGTTCGAGTTTCTGTTTCAGTCAATTCAGAAAACGTTTTTTTTAAATTAGCTCGATTTACCTCGAGTGCAATGTGCTAGTAGATGACCCTGGAAAAAATATAACCTAGTACCACGTAACACAAGGCTGTCTAGTAATTACTTCGAAACCATGACAGTCTTTAGTGAGCTTCCTGGCGTATTTTTTAATATTTATTTATTTGATAGCATTAATAGGTTTAGTTATGGCTGTCAGTAGATGTTTGTGACATCTAATTATGGTTTATGATCAAAATTTTATTTAAAAAAATAAAGATATCAGGTTAGTGTTTCCATATTAGTTAAAGCTTTTGCAATGTAGAATGTCTATATTAGTCATAAAAAAGCCAAACAAAGCGCACATCGCAAAAAGTATCAGTGGCTTGTGCCATTTTTGTGAATGTTAGGTTAGGTTAAGGCTGGAAGTAAAAATACCTATGCATTATCGTACTGTAATTACAAAGCGTGCTTGTCTTGGCTAGTGGTATTGTACTATGGAAACAATCGTTTAAGTAATAATAGACACATAATAATAATAAAGGCTGTGCCAGACACATGCACACAGCAATCAGTAGCCAGTGCCAAAGACGAGGTAGCATACCCGTTTTCTACTACGCTTGATATCTTTAAGATGTCATAAAAGTATATTTGTTAGTATGTCCGAGGCAGGCACAGGACAGCACTAGTAGCCATCAGTGTAGCCAGTGCAAGGCTGCCCCGTCTCGGCTCGCAGTCATTACCCGGCCGCTGCGATGCGTGACTCTTTATGGCCCGTGACTCCGCTTCACCCCATCGCCCCTCGCCCCTTTCACCCCACTCACTCACCCCTTTCGCCCTAAACGTGGACACGTGCGCGAATTAATCGTGATTTTTTCCGATAAATCCCCGGAGCCTCAAAGCTAAAAGGACCAATTGTTACACAATTCAATTTTACACACCTCCCGTATATTTATGTAGAATCCCTAAATTGGCCCGCGGTTTTTTATCATTCAGTTTTAATTGTGTTAGCGTTTATTACGTTGTTTTTGGTAGGTGTAATTAAATTTTTTGCTGTCCTTTTGTTTTGAAATTGAAAAATGTTTGAGGCTGTACTGCTTATGCCTTCTCTTGCTTGTCCTATGTAAGTCTTTATGACTTGATGATGATTTTTGGGGATATTAACATAATAATACTGTTACATATTTAATTTACTAAAGATAATGTAACAAATAAATAAATAAATTTTGGACAGCAGCACATACATCTATGGTAAGTGGCCAAAGCACCTGTATTACAGAAATCAGAAACAACGACGGTACCACAACATCAAGACCCGAGTCAATATAGAAAAGTTGTTTTTATACATTGACCGGCCAAGAATCGAACCCGAGACCTCAGCAATAGCGACACAAAGTACGGCATGCTCGCCTCTTGGCTACAGAGGATTGAAAAAAGATAAAAAAGTTTGCATTTACATTAATATTTAATTAATACATAATCATATTGTTTGTTGATTTAAGTAATTTTTTTTGTCCCATTTGTGTGATTAAATTATTCGTACAACTAATTGCAATGAAACTTTGGTGAGTTTGTATTGAGTTAATATGATTTCTAAATTTTTAAATCTTTAATAGTACAGCGTGGTCTTCAGTCTACAGCTAGTATCCGTCCAATATTATTTAGAAATTTAAAAAAGCCCTACACCCTTTTGGCCATAAAAGGTATAAAACACATGTGAAACAGGGGATTAGAATTACTCATAATTTGGTCAAAATTCATAAACAGAACACATTCACGATTAGGGCGCGACCACACAAATGACTTTCGCGTAAGCAGCACAGAATTTGGCGGGAATATTCTTCATTACGACTCGGCGAACATGTTTTATTACCAACAATACGTGCTTATAAAATTTGCATAACTTCATTCGCACTCTTCTTCGACCATTACCTTTCCATTTGGTAAATAATTTAGGAGCCCTCTAGGACTCCAGCCAGATATTAAAAGTGATGGGTCCCCGAGGTTTAATATTAGAACTCCCCTCGTATTAAATTTTCTGTCACGCGAAATTCCCAAATGCATACGCCAGATATTTTTTGCACATGTTCATATTCTATCCTTTGTTAGACATTCGACACAGAATGTCACTTTTGCTATTGAACATGTTCGAGTAGTGTTCAAAATAGTTCCCTATTTTCAGAAGTTCGATTTGGCAAAGTAATTTTTCGTTCCATTAAAATCGACAATAGAAATCTATTTGCGGTATGCTGTTATTATTAAAATGAATTTGGAATATGACTTGAATTTAGGCGTTAGAAGCTTTAGGTCTTGCAAATATCTTTAGATGACCGATATTATACGAACAAATAATATTAACCTTTTATTAAATAATTTATTTTTCAACTGGCGTTAAAAAGGAAAATGCCATTTAAATTACCTGTATTTAATCCTGTAATGTAGTCCTGTATCTGAATAAAAGGCAATAATTATTGTTCTATATTTTAATTAGGTATGTCTGTCATGTATTGAATTTAAGTATGTCCATCCTTTATCTGGTTGCTGCTACAATTTATAAGCAGTGGTTAGTTTGGGGCTATATATAAGTAAATTTTATTAAAAAAAATAAAACCGACTTCAAAACACTAAAATGCTAAAAATAATCCTAACACTTAAGTACTTATTCAGTTAATTTTGAAGTCGTTGCTAACAAAAACATTGAATCTCTCATCGGCTGGCACCGACTCCAAAAGTAACTGATTAGGTACTTAAGTGTTAGGATTATTTTTAGCATTTTAGTGTTTTGATGTCAGTTTTATTTTTTTAAATAAAATTTACTTATTTCATCTATTTTGTGTGATAAATCCTAATCTAACTGCTAAACACCGATTTCATCCCCTATTTTCCAACCCTTAGGGGTGATTTTTATTTTGAAAACTTTTATCATAGCATCTTTAAAGTATAAGCTATTCAATAAAATAAAAATCATCAAAATCGGCTCATATTTGTCGAAGATTGGTAACAAGAACGACAACCAAAATGTTATCTGGGTATATATTTGTTGATTTTCTCAAAAAGTTCTAAATCAATTTCGATAAAATTTATATGGGACTACCTCTGAAGTACTCTACCAAACAAAAAAAGAATCATTAAAATCTATTCATAATTGGCGGAGTAATCGCGTAACATACATACAAAAAAAAAACATACAGGCGAATTGAGAACCTCCTCCTTTTTTGAAGTCGGTTGAAAATAATAAATAAATATTGGACAACACATACCTACATAGCTCTGATTGTAAGTAGCCAAAGCATCTGTGTTACAGAAATCTAGAATTTAGAAGAGTTCGTTTTCTACGTTGAACCGACCGGGAATCGAACCCAGGACCTCAGAGATGGCGACACCTAGTCTGGCGTGGTTGCCTCTCAGCTACGGAGGTGGTTAGAAGATAAGAAAAATGTTTTCGGTTATTTGCATTATTACAGGGTTATATTTCACGGTAGTGCCAATTTTTCAAGGACCACTTAGAATCGGTAACTAAATCGATCTACGTAAAAAACAAACTCATTTTTTTTATTCTTCCATTCTGCATTTGAAAAATAGAATACGTAGAAAATGTACGTTTACTCGATTAAATTGCACCGTATATGCACTGCATGTGGTTCTTAATGGAGCGGCGTCGGCGTACGCCTGTGATCTCTGATGAATGCCGGCGCATCACGCGTATTCTTTTTTTTTCGGAAATGTTTAAGTATGTTTTACTCCAGAAATACGACGGTTAAAATTAATTACGTTAAATTAGTACTTTTTTATTGTTCTATAGACCTTATTTTTTAAATTTGGCTTGAAATGTAAACCCTGTACTCAATTCGGCGATAAGCTCATACGAATATAACAAACATCGTGCAGATAGAAACGAGACATACGGCATCATTTCGAATTCATATTACAATACTAAGCAAGTCAGGGGTGCTGAATAATCGAGCTCATTTTATATGCATCAAATTCACAGAACAAAACTAATCTGGGGCCCCGGGCAATAAAAATGTCCCACTTCCCGCCGCCTGCGTGTTAAAAATAGATGAGCGCAAGGTGTAATCTCGGCGGTCCTTATTATAAAATTTTGCATCCTCTAAATATTTCACATTTTTCAACACTTCACTTCGCGACGCTTCCAAAGAGGGTACATAATGTTGCTATTACGTCGGACAAAGTGCCTTCCCGCGACCCGCGGGATGATTTCTCACAAAAATAATATGATATTTTTAACTCCTACTCATCGGTAGACTAGTTTTCAAAAACTAGAATGCACACAGATATAATAAATCTGAACAACAATGAGCGTTGATTTATCAAAATTAAATCTCTTTGTCGAGAGCAGTAATCAAATTTATCGCTCATTTGAATCTTCAATTCATTTCAAAGGGTCTGCTTTTGAGACTTTATTGTCTCTGAGTACGGTCTCTCTACAATGCAATTGGCTTTAAATTTTTTATTAACTTATTTAAAAGTTAAATTCTTGTTTTAAATAAGACATAAATCTTTACCTGTTTCTACCCCGAGCTTCTTCGAGATGTGTCGGGTGCATCCCCGGTTCGGCAAGCGGACAAAATATGCCCCGACATCCCCTGTCTTGACATAACAGGGACATTGTTTGTTCTTCTTATTTTTATAAAGCCCCGCAATAAAACGTTACCATTTTACATTTTTGGGGACCATAAATAAAAGTACTCATGTAAAATTGCATTTTAAGCATTTCTAAACGCGACCGTCACCTTTGGCCGGGCGCGGTGGGTTTTATACTTCGGAGGGACATTAAAGTTCTCAATAGCGGCGGGTCTGCACGTATTGCGATATTGTAAAGTCGGAAATTTATTGCATAATACAAACTTTACTATTTACCCGGGAGTTATACTCGTAAAAGTCGGAGACTAATTTCTGAGTGTTGTTCCTCTGTAATAGTCGATGTTTTCGTCGACTATCAATCCGACAATCTGTGCATAAACAGACGATAAATTAACTAAATAAATTACTGTGGCCCATGTCCTGCGCCGCCTCTAGCGCCTGGGGTTCAGCTGAAATTAAATTACGAGTTGACAAAATGAGTTACGCCCTTTTCTGTAGATTAACAAACAAAAACTGATGGTATGAGGGTCAGGCGGGCATTAATGTTGTTAGAAGCAAATGACTCTATTCTTCGCGGACGTGTCGAGCGGCGGGCGCCCGTGGCGCACAATCGCACAATGCTACAAATTTAAGCGGAGCATTGTTCTTGCTTATTTAGTTACGCGCTTTTATCGTTGTCCATTTGGAGCGGACGTATCTTGCGCGCTTCACTGGCTCGTGCGCGTACATCGATGTGCGGACTCGACTATAACCCGATAGCCTCCATGTTAAAATAACTAAAACAGAATCAATTTGCCTCTGAGCTGTTGTTTTAAAATCCCTATTGTTTGAATAAAATCTGCTACTGTAAAAGTTTTCCAGTAGATGTTTTCATTGGTGCATTTTTAAGCTGGAAAGTCAGTTTGGCTTATAATGTTTTAATATTGCAATGGATCTAGTTTTTCATATTCACTGAATATCTTCTGTTAGCCTGTAGCCTACATAAAATAAGATTAATAATTATATTTGTACTAAAAAATAAAGTAATGGACATAGTTCTAAAATGTAGCAAGCTAAATTGGCAGTGGACCGGCCGCGTATGCCGCAGAACCGATGAAAGGTGGAGTTAACGGGTCCTCGAGTGCAGACCACGCCTTGGCAAACGTAGTGTAGGACGCCCCCCAGTTCGATAGACCGATGACCTTAGGAAGATGGCTGGTTGTATAAACGTAGGTATATAAAACACTGACCGCAATTGCGTAGGGCAGAGGGGCCCACAAATTTTCCACGGTACGCGATCCAATTAATTTAAAAATCGCCATAACCAACCGAAGCCGAAAGGGCTTTATTGTTATGTAAATGTGTGCAAACTTCGCGGGCAGACGTAGGCATGACTAATTGTTAATTCGGTAATGCGCTTACTGAGTGGCCGCACTCGGGTAGCATTCCCGACCTTACGTCTGTTGTGATGGCGTCTCGACCCTGAGCCCCAAATGTCTAGGATAGTCCTCTAGTGTCAAGCCCGTTGAATACTGGGCCTCTTTACTAAACGAGTTATTTAATTATCCTTTGTCACATGTTATCCATGTGATTCTTTCACGGGTAGACGTTGGCATGGCCACGCTTACTGAGTGGGCGTACTTGGATTAAATATGTGACCTTGTCTGTGTTGTATTGTGGCTTGATTTCGATTGTCTAGTGCTTAATTTGGTAGAGATTGTTCTACTTAATAGATCTGGGATTCTCAGAGAGACTTTGGCTGATGTTGGCTAAAACAATTCAGATAAGCGCGTACTATTCAGTGGCTGCACTTGGGTCACACTCCCAATCTTGTGCTTGTGACTAACTATCCGGACTGTCTCATCTAATTCAATAAGGATGGGGCTAGCTCTGAACTTATTGGATCCCGAGGACGTATGAGACAGTGTAACGATAAAATTCGCGGGTAGATTTTTAAAAATTTATTTATTAGGGTAATAACAACAGCTTATAAACAGTTTGATTTACTTACATAAAATTGATTGCAAAGTAAGGCTAATAACAGTTATCTTCGAATTTACCCCATACTATGTGCACTGCTCAGTTATTGCTGGAGTGATCTCTGATGTATGACGGCGTTTTGTCAGTTTTATATACTTTAAAATACTTTATTGCATTTATTTGCAGACTAAAATCCGTTTGTTAATATTTTTTTCTATGGACCCTATTTTAAAATTTGACACTAAAGTGCAAAGTTAACCTTTAATGCTATGCTAAATTGTTAATTTAGTAATGCGCTTACAGTGGCTCGCCTCGACCCCGCTGTGATTGGCAGTGTGACCTCAATCTTAAGCTGTCTGTGGTATCAATCCTGTTTGCCCGATGGAAGGGGATGGGGCGCCGTGATCTTTTCTAATTATTGTGGTAGCTCCATCTGTCTCATTCAAAATGTAGGATGGAATTGATTGTATTGTTCTACTAACCACGCACAGATCACATTAACAATCGGTTTATGGTGGGAATATTAATATGCCATATGGCATTAAGTCCACCTTTTGTACGATTTATATTTGTGCAAAAAAGTTTAAATAAATAAATAAATATTTTTATATGATCACTCACGTATTTACCTACTTGTTTGGTGATACTCTTTCTAACTCAACAACTCAAAAATGTATTATAGACAAATAGCTATGACTGCGGCTTCGCCCGTCTCGAAACTCGGGATAAATTTTTATTAGTGTAAAATACTTAAGGGTTTGTACGTAGGTCACTATAAGTTTTGCGTAACTTAAAAAAACAACATGTTATAACCAAAATATTGCTTTTCAAAATACTCTCCTTTACATTTTAAACATTTTTTCATGCGATCGAACCATTTTTTAAAACAGGAGGACCACAGTCTGAAGGCATGTTTTCTACGTGCTGATTGAACGCTATCACTGCCTCTTCGAAGTTGGTAAAAGTAAAACCTCTCATCAAATCTTCGATTTTGGGGAAAATACAGAAATCACAGGGTGCTAGGTCGGGGCTATGCGCAGGATGGGTGACGAGTTGTACTGTTTCGGAAGCTAAAAATGACTTTGTTTTGTTGGCCGTGTGTATAAACAAGCGTTGTCATGATGTAGGAGAACGCGGCTTTTGGGTCGTCTTTCGCAAACTTTTTCTAACACCCTGGGTAAACAAATGGTAGAATCGTAGACTCGGCATTAACAGTCTTTTGATCTTCAAGTGGAATTGGACAGATGGGACCCGTAGCTGAGAAAAAAAATGCGATCATTTTTTTACCAACGTTTCTCGCCTGCCTCACTTTTGTTGGCCTGTTCTCATTTTCAAACACCCATTCACAAGATTGCTGTTTTTTTTTCGGGTTCAAAACAATAAATCCACGTTTCAATCCAAGTAAATAATGTTATTGTTTTCACGTTCAATATTTTTAGGTAATAACTGAACATCGACGCGATATCGACGTTAATGAGCACCATCTATATAATTATATAAATCTTGCATCCCTGGATATAAAGTAGCTTAGCTAAATTATTAAGAAGGTTTAATAAAAATATTGCCTAAAGAATTATTCTCCAAAGTAGATCCAAAACAAACTTTTCTACTTTATAATATTAGTCTAACTAAATAAAAACCATCATAGTAAACTGTTAGCTATGGAAGTTCTCCGGCCTCGTATCTACTAAAATATTTTTCCACCCGCATTTTCTGCTCAAACAGCCATCTCCTCTAGTTTTAAAATCTCATTTGTGTGGGACTAGTTTTTCGCGTGCGTAATTATTTAATGGAGGCGAAGTCCGCATCGGCACGCGTCGCTCCACTCCGTGAAATGGAACATTACACGGCTGGCTGGTGGCGGCGGTGGCTGGGCAATAGCAGTGTACAGCGTCCTCACCCGGCCGCCCTCTCAAATTAATAATCCATTGAGAAAAACGCGTGTGTTTAATTTAGGATTATCCTATGCAAAACAGGATGGGAATCTGAAAGGCAGATCTATATGTCATGAGGAAAGTTTGTGTAAACATTCTAGGGTTTGTTTGTTTGGGTTTTGTAAACGGATAGATTGGCAGTTGAATGTGTGCTGACATAGGTTTCTAAAATTTTTATCTTTTTAACTCTATGATGTTATTTTACTACCTATGTTAAAATGATCTTTGATTTATTTCCTTATGTTATTTTTTATTTATTTACTTAGTTGGTACCATGAATCAAATTTAAGAATAAGTTAAAGTAGGTAACTTTATTTGTAAAAAGCACGGACGTACCTTGATTACTTAGATAACTTTAAAATAAAAACTTCGCAGCTTTTTACAAATGTCAAAGATCATTATAGTCAGCCTTTAGAAGTTGTCTGCTGGACATAGGCCTCCCCTATAGAACGCCACAGCTAGCTGCTTAAAATTAAACTGAAATTAAATATCAATAACTTAGGGAAATTTATATACTTATTACAATTTCGAAGTCCTATGAAGGATGAATAAAGAATACACTTACCCACCGCCAACAGGAGGCGTGTCGTAAGAGGCGACTAATTCCTGTAGCACAAGACGGGCAGCAGCGTCAGCGTGCGAAATCTTATAAAAAAACTGCGTTTGCCAACTCGCCTGCCAAGCATGGCGAGTATTGGCAATCCCCCCAATGATAGGTCATTGGGGGAGGCCTATGTTCAGCAGTAGACTACCTATGGCTGAAATAATAATTATAATAATAATGAAATATGAAAAAAATAAAAATTACCATATGAAAGAATCAAGCAAAACTAATTTAAGAATATTCCGTTTCTGTAATCAACTAAACTATATAGTTATTTAAGAGCACCAACAGGTTATTCCGTTAATGTTCGCGAACACCCGAGGATTTTCATTCAATACCAAATTATTGGCTCCAAGCTTAGATTGTCATAGCAGTAACTCTGTTTCTCCCCGTTTACTGCACTAAGCTTTATGGTGTAATAATCCCGTTCATATTTATCGCCAAGAAAGTTAGATTACCTCCATATAGTGCGACCATTTTGCTTCCCAATTACAAGTTACCGTAGAGCAGGTTGTATCCTTATGCAGTGCATTTATATTGTGAGGGTAGTCGTGCGTTTGACAAATCTCTAACTCGCAGTGCAGTTAACTTACTAATCTGTGGAGCCAACTCGTCAGGCGTTAGTTAGTTTAGTAGGTATTATATAATGCCAGTTATGTTTGTTGTATTTTTAAGTTAAAAATATACGACTGCGAAATGTAAGTTTTTTAAACCTTAAGCCAGTTTGTACAGTATTAGTAATTAAGTTGAGTTACAAGAGATGAAAATATGCGACAGACAACACACCGATTGTCATAAGAGGTAAATAGACAATGATTTTTTGTCACGAGCCTTTCCCAACACCCACAGACCCGGACCAATTTAGAAAAGTTCGTTTTCTGAACTGACCGCACCATTGGTTTGACAAAGTATTTAAATTAAGACTTATTTACTAAATTAGTTTGATTGAAGCTTACTAAATAAATGCGCCTAATGTTTGTTGTTCAGACATAGTTAGCCACTATATTACTCGTGGCTCGACTAAAATATTTACCTATTAGGCTTTATACCTACTTATACGCTCTTATCTAATTTATCTGTTAATGGTTCTGTTTGGTGAATGTTCACACAGAATTGTTTGTTAGCTTTAATACCACGTTTTGTGTTAAAAACTTTTAGTCTAAAATTATTTGACGGCAAACTATTTATTAACTAAATGGAGGCCAACATTAAAATATTTCTGGCACCAGTAAATTACATACCTAGCCTATCACATGCCATCTGACCCCCGGAGCGAAGGTCACAACAATTTAACACCCTTCGTCAGGTATTCATTAGCGACTTCACAGATTGGGCTCAACTACATTAGCAATTCATATCGAATAACACGTAACAATAGTAATCAGACGTCGCGTTATGAAAGAAAAATCATATTTAGTCGGTGCCAAGCGCAGATTTCGTCGGCAATGTATCGTGAAATTAGTTTAGTGGCACTATATAATTACGGGAACGTTTTTATGCCCCTGCTCGCGAGGGTGACGCCCCCTACCGCTGTTATGACGAAAATGTCAACCCCGTATGCGACTTGATGAATTGACACTACTTTAAATTTTCTCGTCGCTTTTACGACGTTATCGTTGTGAAATAGTTTTTTAACAATACACGTCGTAACTTTCGGACGATGATTGATCTTTTGATAAGTTTGCTTACAACTCAATAGAGTTACGCCCATTGAGGTAGGTCATGGCGTGACCTAT
This sequence comes from Anania hortulata, assembly GCA_963576865.1. Classification (NCBI taxonomy): domain Eukaryota; kingdom Metazoa; phylum Arthropoda; class Insecta; order Lepidoptera; family Crambidae; genus Anania; species Anania hortulata. Next base: position 11,526,275 of record OY756400.1, read on the forward strand.
TTTTGTACTAGTTTTGGAAATTGTATAGTATATGATGGCTTTATGATAAATAGTATGAGACAAGTATACATATAAAATGAATAAATATTAGTACGAAAAATGGATAAAAAATAAAACTTCATGACAATGAAAGATACATTTCATAGATTTATTATATAAAATCTTAATGCTACATCTGAAGTTAACTTATTACAGTATAGTAACATGTGAAATTTACAGAGCTATTCGATTAGTACAGACAATAGTAATTAGTTATATAATTATTGCGCAAGATTATCCCGAGATCAGGGAAATCCTTAGTTCAGTAAACACTAAGATACTTAATACGAAACCTTAGCTTACACATAATAAACGACAAAGCTCAGATATTTCTTATGACTTTTATATCTATTTCGATTTATGTATGTACACATTATGATATGAAGAAGTCTCAAAATATACGTATTTGCAAAAGGAAAGTTTACAATTGAAGCACCTATTAGACTAACAATTTTCCACTACGGATGCGGTTCCTGCGATTAACGTCCAAAGTTTGAAATAACGATCGCGTTTTTACGACTTTTTCAACAGAATTATCTAAGTTAATGGTGTTTAATGATCTAAGAAAATCTACATTACTTCCAACGGCGACACTGTTAGTGAATCCAAGATTCATACATTTTGTTCTAAGTTCATATTTGTGTACCTACTCTAACGATTTAAATCTCAATATAGGTAAAATAATCCTGTCAAATTTAGTTCAAAGTGCGTGTGCGTGGATGATCAAGAAATGCCACGGTTGATAATAACTATGGCTGATTAGCAGTGATCGGAATTGGGGGTGACAATATTTACCTAAACGAATAATAATACATCATTTGCGGTTATAAAGTTAACATGGAAATTCTTCTTATTTTTTGGGTAACCAGGAAAATTTGTGGTTTCAACAACTCTATGTTATGTCTCTTTACAAAACTTAGGTACCTAAATATAGTCACCCTATTCCGATCACTGCTGATTAGAAAACGAGTAAGTATTATTCTATGGATACACACCAACTAATAAACTTGTATCTTATGGCAGCGGAACATATCATGGCATTTTGTTAATAAATTTCTAGAAAAAATATGTCCTTTTATAAAATTCGTTTTCAAATTTATTATTCGACCGCTATGTATAAATATAATGATGAGTTGATGTTAATACAATATGTACAAGCTCTTAGGTACAACATCATGATATGAAATCGAAGAAAATTTCGAATTAGAAGGTACAAGTTGGTGATACGTGAGAACAGTTGAATTAATATTTCTATTCATCTAGTAAAATGACAATATTGGATTTCTTTGTACAAAAATATGCAGAGATAATATCTAAAACACCGTCTCTAGACTAATATTTCGCCTCTGGTTAACTTAAGTACACTCTTCAGCCTGGGCAATTCTAAAAAAATCGTGAGAAATCCTTGTATTTATGTCTTGCCTTTTATTTTGGTGTTAAACATTTTATCTACAAATCATATTTTAACATTTAAAAACACTATTACCATTTAACAATATTTTTTAACGTAAGAAACAATTCGATACCCAGCTGTTATTTTTTTTCTACTATGGATGCAATTATTGCTGCTAATACAATCATAAAATGTTGTGGAATGTGTCATCTATGTTAAATATGAGTGTAGTATAATAATATAATATAAAATTAAATGTATAAGTTGCATGTTACAGATTCACACTAAGATTTAACATGGTGCGAGATCGAAAAGAGGCTTCACTTTCAACGGTAAAAATTTAGTCTCAATATATACCCCTTATTTAATATCTAAAGTTTCTTATATATCACAGGCTTAAATTATACGTTACCATTAGGGACGTGCATACTATACGTACACTTACATTAGTAGGTACAGTCGAACGAAATTAGGTAACTATTTACACAAATAGGGGAAAAATAATGAGGCGAACCCTCCCACAACCCTCAGAGATTTGAAATTACGACCGCAGTAAGGCAGCGGCCGACGTATCTCTATACTCGATCATTAGTACGAGTACTCGATACGACAAGTCTTGATCCTCATTTAAAAGCGCAGGATCATATTACTAACACATCTCAAAAACCTACCACAAAAATAATTTACTAATATAAATTAAAAATGCAATTAGGACTCACAGATAAACACTTTAAAATAAACAATACGTGATTGGGCTCAAAACTTTCCAACATTCATATTACATTCATTATCAAAATTAATTTCCATTCAATAATTCTAACAATTTTCCTAATCCCTTACCCAACAAACAAAGCGTACTTACAATTTGAGAATTTAGATTCCTAATCTTTTATACATACCATAATCCAACAAAGTAACGCACAACGCCAATAATTCTATCGTTCCATTAAATTTTCATAAAGTGTCCATTAATAATTTTGAGTTTCAAATCACCTTCTCATGATCCCAGTGTGTCCGGAACGATGCACTGTTGCGTATCACTACACTTGTAAGTTTATTTGTAAAGATAGAGGGTGTCACTGGTACACTACTAGTTGAGCTTGACACGACTATGGAGTCTACGAGATCACTAAGCGAATGCTGTCAACGGTCAGTCATCTCACAAGAATATGTTGAAATACTTGAGGCCGGCCGATACGTAAGGCACCGGGATGGCTCCGGCGTAATAGTTTACTGACTGAAACATGAGATAGGCGATATTCAGAAGCTATCACACTATTTCGTTTGGATGCATGTTCTGATTCGAGTCGTTTTGTCTCGCGCATTGCTGCAAAGAAAAACAAAATTTTATTCACCGGAATAGTACTTAATCAATCAAAACAACAGTACAAAAGACAGTCGAAGTTACCTCTTGCTTTCTTTCCCATGTCTTCATGGCAGTTTTGTATTTTTCGAACTCGTGACACCAGTTCGAGTAAATTTTCTGGTACTCATTACTCTTTTCTGGTGGCGAACATCTGGAAATAATGACAAAACATTGATTGATTCATCAAAACGTATAAAATACATTTAGTCAATGTATTAAGTTAAGAGCGAATGTTATGATGTCTATTGAAGTTATAGTTCGTTAAACAATAATAATAATATACGACGCCTACTCTCTTTTTAAAGTTGTCCTCTTTTTGAAGATCTGCATCGCGACACTGTGCCTCGGCACAGTTCGTTTAGTAATTGTGTAATTCATTTAGTTGCTTTTGACATAACATACCTGTGAGTATCAACTGTGATGTTGTAAGAGCACAACAGAGAGCCGCCGAGCCAGCAGTCGTACCGGCCCGCGTCGCCCTCGTTCACCGATATTATAAGTAGCCCGTGTTCCGATGTCTCTATGTACTTCTCCGGTTTGCTGTAATAAAGTTAATTATAAGTATCAAAACCATTCCGTCCGACTATAGTTTTATTGTAGTGAACTTTTAAATGATTTTCGGGTTGTTTGGCAATGTTATTTCTGTTTTATCGTCAATAGTCAAAGGGATATTCATGATTAAAATTTAGGAATCATTTGTATTCGTAAATTCCACTGGTTAATGGAACTGAAAATTTTGAATTGTATTATAAATCAATTCCAAAACAGCAACTGTCCGTAACAATATTAATTTGCGCCAAACGACACACCGATTGCCGAAGTTTTAAAATAAATAATTAACCTCCTTATGTTAAGAGGTACTATACGAGTTTTTTTTTTGCCGTATGCATCTTCCAGCACGCCCAGATGCAAGCCGATTGGCTAGTTTTCAGGGTAAAAAAATATTATTCTATTTAGTCCGTCAGTTAGATTATTGACGTGACGTCACGCCTTGCTAAAAAGTGTCGCAAGGCGTGACGTTACGCGGAACTTTAACGAGCTATATATTCATCATTGTTTGTTTGATTGAGAAAAGAAAAAATACGTTTCCAATATTTTCTGTTAATCCAACTGACGGACTAATTCGATTATGTTAGGAAACTAGTCCATTTAAAAAAGTTCGTCATGTAGATGCGATACAACGAAAACTAGTAAATACGTATCGAGAAGAAAGCATTTTTGTGTCGTGACGGGTAGCATAAACAAACAGTATTACTAAGTCAATTTTTATTACGGGAAGTTGCGTGAAGTAAAACTTGCGGTTAAAATTGGGCACGGGAAAGGTATGTTACGTATACAGCAACAAAGACACCCAGCGGGAAGGATACGCGTTTGAACGAAACTCCATAAACTGAGCCTTAATTCGAGTTTCCCCTTGCATTTTAATTATACCGGCGGAAGTGCGATAAAGGCAGATTTGGAAAGACTTTAATTAATGTTGTTGCATGCGTGTTTAGTTCAAGTGTTTTCTCAACAATTTCGAAGCCATTTAAAATGTTGTTTGTCTTCATTGGGGAGCGTGGGTGAGACAGTTCCTGGCAATTTCTTTACAAGTGCTCCTTTGAATACAAATGCACTGTTTTAAACTGCACCGAGTGTTATGTAACAAAGTTTCGAGTTCAGTCTTAAGATAACTTAGTCGTGTTTGTGATCGTTTTACAAATAACACTTTTATGAGTAGCACTATACCGCCTTTTGTACTTACAACTTAGACTGGTTCCTACAGAAAACAATGTTTCGTTTTTAAACTCTATTTCGATACTCAAGTTTGGTTTGGTTATAAAAACAAATCCTTTTTATTACAAAAAAATGCAAGGTGTTTGCATCTCAGCGACGGCAGCGATTTGTAGTGGTTACCAAACTTAATCAACCAACTCCACGGTTAGTGGATGGGTGACCATTCCGACCATTTCAGCGACATTTATCACAAGCATCTCCTTGCTTCGAAATGCAAGTTCAAAGTTGGTCCTGGCTAATATAGCTTAATACTATTCGTAAAGCCTAGTCAGAGGCCATAAGGCAGCTTGATCACATGTTTAGTCACTGCATAGCTTTACAATACACCCCTATCAATCAATCCGCACTGGACCTGCGTAATGGAGTTTGGCCTAAACCATCTCATACTTGAGGTGATGCCTATGCCCTGCAGTGGGACGTAATAATAAAGGCGCCTTTATTTTACTAACTTGTTATAATTAAGTTGGTAAATCTTTCCTTGGTTATGGTATAAGCCTAGTATATATATTTTGTAATAAGAGGGTTATTATTTATTCTGATTTTGATTGTCTGCATAAGCAAGGACCATAAATAGTCACCATTCAAGGTTATTGCAGATGTTGATTAGTTTCAACCACTCTATGGAGTGCAAAAACCTCTCCTATTCAAAAGGCGCCAATTCACACCAATAGTTTAAAAACGTATACTGTTCGGATCGGTATTTTTACACGCTCTCTTTGGTTTAATCGTGTAAAATGAAATGTAGCTTACTTGAAAGTGATGGGGTGGCGTCCCTTTTCCCTGGAGTAGTGGAACCAGGTGACAGCCCTAGGATGCAGCACCTCCGGCATCTTCACGAAGCTTCCCAAGTGCAGACTCTGGCCCCACGTGGCGGAAACGCTCTTGCGGGCGATCGACGAGTCGCATATGTCAGCTGTCTCATTAGCTACGTCTTGTATGAGCCTGGTGGAAATACACACAGTTTCTGATTAGCGTCGTATGAAAAAAAGTGAAAAACAGTAACTGTATTTCATACCCACGACTGTTGTGTGTATGCAGAAGTTTTCGAAACGCTCGGGCGAACTGTTCCGAGATTTTGTGTCCCTGAGCGTTTCTATGTGTTACTCCAGCACGCATTGTATGAAGCTTAACAACTGTTACTCGTAGTTTTGTAACTATACTATAGATACGTAGGACCTACTTAAATTGACAATGCGTTTTTTATGAAAGTAAGATCTATTTCTGAGACAACCACTATATAAAATTGTATACCAATTGTGGCTCTGGTGGTGTGAACTTCGGTATAAAAAATGACTTATCGCTCGTCCTTCGGAATTTAAAATTAATATATTTATTAAAGATAAAAAATGATTTATGTTCTCATTTAAGATAGATAGATAGATAGATACTCTTTATTGTACACCACACAAAAGAAACAAATCACAGGAAAATAAATACATTACGAATAGCACAATTTAGACGGTCTTAAATAAGATAAGTTATTTTTTAAGCAGATTTCATTTATAATAATAGTTAATCTGTTTAGTTAAAGCATGATTTACCAACAAACATCTCAACTTTTATAAATTCATATATTGTTAAGTTAATTAACGTAACATCTCTTATGTCAATGATATTTAGATCTAATATAGAGGCTGTGCCCCTGAGTGAAGTACGATTTAAATGTTTCGCGTTACAAGAAAGATGATCCCCTTAAGCTCTCAATTCTTGGAATCTTTTATTCTAATAAAGACGTAAATACTACGAAGCCTACTTAGGAAAAGAGCGAGACAATTTTTTTTCGCTCAATATGGAAAAGGAAAACAATACGCCTGAAGAAACGCCGCCTTTGATCGTATTATGTAACGTGACATTAATAGCCTACTTGAAAAGACATAAACGACCGGATCTTTGAATAATATCTATCTCAACTTTCATTTATCTTATAAATTATTTACGAAAAATGGTTTACGTTGTTCATCTAAAAAGGTGGAACCTTGAATTCAAATTACGTCCGTCTTTATTTAAAGACCCACGGATATTACAATAAAACACAAATTAATCAAGCCACCATACACAGACACCTACTTATGTAAATAATAAAACATTTGACAACATCACAAACATTTCTATTATTTTATGGTAAGTAGCTAAAGAACTTGTGTTACAGAAATCAGAATCAATTACGATACCACAACACCTAGACCCGAGACAATATAGAAAACTTGTTTTTCTACATTTAACGACCGGGAGTCAAACCCGGGACCTCTGAGATAGCGACACCAAGTCAGGTATGCTCGAACCTCGGCTACGGAGGTCTTCGAATAACTTAACAACGTACTGCATTTTATGATTTTTTAAGTTAATAATGGCGAGCTTGCGTCGCACACACGCAGTATTAATGTCAATGTCAATTGCTAAATTTGCTAGAGATCTTAGTATTATTGTTATCGAAGTCTGTGCAGATAAACCATTCCTATTCTTAATTTAGTAGCATTGTTTTCATCACCGCATGATATATTATGTCCACAGTAGCCGTAAGGAAAAAGAGTTTATTGCTCGCTCGTAGTGCTACGATTTCGTAGCTAAAAGACATGCTACGACAATTAAACTACGACGCAACCGCTGGAGCGCGTCTCTTGCGCGTATTGCAGGGGTCACTTGTAGCTGTAACAAGATATTCGTATTGCCACGATGTCTTGGCAAGTTTTAGTGGCTGGCTAGTTTTTAGGTATCTTACCTAATTTGATTAGACATAAAAAAAAACAGACTAATCTAACTACTAACTCGGGTAACAAGGAGTTAGGGAACCCAACTCTGTGTGGAGAAAAAGTATTTTAACATTCTTTTCAAATCGGTTAAGTATATAGAAATTAAGCTGGAGTCACGAAGCGGACGTGAACCCTGAAACCATAATACATGCCCTCTTTTTTGTTTTGGCAGTCGTGTGAATTTTCACGTCACTTTTAACACCCTGACCACCTAACATTTGTCTTTTATAAGTATATCTATAATAGCAGAATTTACAAACTAAATAAATACAAAAAAAAACTACTAAATAACTGACGACCTCCGTAGCCGAGAGGCGAGCATACCGGCCTTGCGTGTCGCTATCTCTGAGGTTCCGGGTTAGATTCCCGATCGGTCAATAAAGAAAAATAACTTTTCTATATTGTCTTGGGTCTGGGTGTTGTGGTACCCTCGTTGTTTCTGATTTCTGTAACACAAGTGCTTAAGCTACTTATCATAGGATCAGAGCAATGTGTGTGATGTTGTCCAATATTTATTTATTTATTATTTATTTAACTTCTTAACTATTCAAACTTTGGACTATCCACCGACATCAGCCTAAATTCGTATATTGGTTCCATATCAAAGAGACTTAGTAGGCAAGGCCTACTACGAAAATATTTCGTTGATTAAGGGCCGATTCGACCAAACACAAAGCTATACCAGAAATAGGGTATAATTTTACACCTTGAATTTACCCTTGGATAACTTCGATTATGTTTTTCGAGCAATACACTATACTCGGTATTGTTATTCTGTAGTTCAAGAGTGAATGATCAACGAATTGATAAACCTACCAAAATCCATGTAATCTATTTCTTCTAGGTTGACTTGAAATGCCACACCATTTTAATTTTGTAGGATAATAGAGTGTCAATGCTAGATGTTGACAACATGTCAGTTTCGAGGTGACAGGGGTGGATTTGACAAGTGACAACTGTGACATTTACTTATTCTCAGTTTAATTTATACACTGTCAAAATCGCCCGTTTTAATATTTTTCATAGATTAGTGGTTGGTAGAATGAAAAATCTGCTTACTCTAGATTAAGCAGTGGTATACTCTCAAGTTAAAACTTACACTAGCTTGGTCAAATCCGGTCTAAGACGTATAAGCCTAATACATTTAAATAACCATTTATTTATGTCAATTCTTCTGACCAATCAATCAAATCAATAAACCCAGTCAATTTCTAATTGCTCATAAATAATCAAATGTTTGACACAAGTCAAGGAGCACAAAGCCTTTAAAGTAGAAATGTCATATGATTTGTTCGACAAAATATTCCGCCAATTTTTTTCTGTATTTGTTGGTACTGTTTTTGTATGGGCGAGAGTTGACAGGACTTATCATTTCAGTAATTACTTTCGGAGAAAAATCACTATTTTTTTACTTTGAAAAAGAGGTTCGTATTTCTAATACTCTATAGGGTATTTGCTCGATGACATAAGTAGATGGTAATTTTAATTTATCATGAATAAACGTCCGAACGAATCAAACATTTTTGTACTTTCAGTTACTGAAGGTGGATGTACGCGACACGTGAGGAGGACGAAGGATCGGGAAGAGGATAAAAGGATTAAAACGAAATCAATTTCAGTAAAACCGTGAAACTTTGTATTTGTTTTTACAGAGAGCAAGAGACAAGCATAAAACAAAAAGGAACGACAAAAAATTAAAAAAATTGTAAAAAGTTTACGAAATAGTTTGGTTTGCCACAGTGGGCATTAAACATTTTGCCCTGTATCTTACCCAGGCAGGTATTCCCTGCAGACTCCGGCGTCCCTGTCCCACCCGCAGTAGGGGTCGCGCGCGCAGCGCACGCACGCGTCGTAGCGGCGCGCGCACAGCGCCAGACGCAGTTGCAACACGCGTCGGTCTGACGCCGCGTATAGCGAGCCGTGGACTCGGGATAGCGCCATAGCCTAGTGGAATTTTTTTAGTAATTAGTTATAATAATTTAAATTCATAAAGATTGGGCCTTTTTTATCTGCTTTAAAATATACCAGTACTGGAATAAATATTTACTAAATAAATTACAAACATAAAATGGGTCCCAGATCGCCGTCTCTGCGACATAGTGCTCAGAAGGCTGGTCGAATATTTAAGCTGTGTAGCGAAACTGATACGTTGGTCTAGAAATGCGCCAGCCCTATGATCGCCCGTACAGTCAATCAGCCGCTTGGCTAACTGACTGTACATCCGATGTGCGCTAGGTCCCCACGGCCCGAGCGTCTTGACCGCAAAAGGCTCAATATGTAGGTACTACTAAGACCTGCATATTTGCAAAGTTTGAGGTACTCAGCTGATGCAGCAGCTGTACCAACCACTGACGAGATTAATTCGTAAAGATTATATTTGATTCAGATTTTATATGTACATGTTAAAGCTGATAATGGCTGAAACCTGTATTGTACATCATTAAAAAAAAGTATGACATATTAGCTTTTGCATAAGACTTCAAAATTAGGACAAAAAGAATGAATATCATATCACAGGAACACAAAACGGGATAAGATCCTATGTGTTAAGCAAGACAAATATGCATTTAAAGTGTGCCAAGTTTTTGCTAGTTCCGCCCCGTCAGCCGAATATTATTTTGTATTGTGTGACAACCTTAACGTCTGTTACCAAAAGCTAAAATCGGGTCAAAGTATTCATTCAGTAATTCGCGTAACTCATGAATAAACTCTGTTACAAAAGGAAAATAACATTTGTACCAATCACACAGATTAGATTGATCGAAGCCTGCTCAGAATAACTGCTGTACTTACTCTAATTATAACAAGAAGCACTAAAGTCTGCTAGACCAATAAACATTCAGAGCCGTTTGCATAGAACCAATCACACTGATAGAATTGTGCGTAATCAGAGGCCTAATTCCCGTAATTTGACAACAGTCGCAATCCGATGCCGATCCGCTCCCAGTAACATTACGATCACAAACGGTATTCTCGTAAACTTGTAATTTGGCGTAAAATTATCAAAATTATCCCAAAACGACTGGAAATAGAGCAAAAAAATTTTTATTTTGGTTTATTTCATTTTCAGTCGCATACTATAATTGAATTTTTTGGGTTAACGAGAATACCGCTTATGATCGTAATGTTACTGGGAGTGGATCGACACCGGATTGCGACTATTGTCAAATTACGGGAATTGGGCCTTAGATCACTGTGGGAAAAATTGCAAGAGCTCATCTATTAACTATAACCGAATAACGCCGTGTAAACTATCGTTTATACACTTAGTTCACTTCATTTAATATACTAGCATAAACAAAAAAAAAACAAAATACGTATGCCGATAATAATGAAAATCTTATCCATGGATCATCCTCATGCTGTGGCCCTGCAAAATGATCATTACCTCTTTTTGGGGATCTTTAGTGTATTTATAACGAAATTTAAACGATTTATAACGAAACTGTTGGTTGTAACTAGATGAATTTTAACTCGTTAACATTCAAGCGGTCTCATGGGACCGCGTAACAATTAATGGAATTTCTATTGTGTCTTGATTACTTAAGCCTGGTGAGTTAAATGAAACTAATGTGAAAATGAGTCACATTAAATGTTTTTTTTAAGTTGGTTTACAAACGTGCCAGTGTACTTTACGCTTAGACGTATACACGCGCTTTGTAGCAGTGTGCCTTGCTGGTGGAGTATACACGTGCACCAACGAAACCCTAACTGTAAAGACTGTAATTGTTAGTGAATTAAAGAACTGTAGAAGATATTTATACCTGGATGGGTTCTCCCGGGGTGACGTCGAAGATATCCAGCAGCGCTGACTGACTGTCCCCGTTGCGTGTCCACTGCACGATCTTGTGTATCTTGCCCTCATCTACGACAAACAAACAATTAGCACACGAATAATAGATAATATTAATTATGCTTAGAGAGGATATTGTACTCGTGTAATGAATATTTGAGTAGCCTATGCAAACATAATAAAGACTATTTTGCGAATGGCTTTGTTGGGTGGCGTTATTTTGCTTGTGTACGTTTTATTTCTGTGTTGATATTACGTTATCCGTCTGCATCCATTGTTATTTATCTTTATCCGCTTAATATGATATATGTGCAGGTTAAGTACCTATACGTAATTCACTGAAGTAGAACCACGTTTTCTATCAGGTCAACATCAAAACCGTGGGAAAAATTCAGATGGTCTGTATTTATTTTCGAAGTAGATGACAGAATCAAGTTATCGATTTTGAAGTTGCTTCTATAGTAAAAGCTGATGAAAATGTAATTTTTTGTGTTCCGTAGTCAACATGGAACACGTCCGTTTGTCTGTCTGTCCGCAGTTTATATAGCCTAAAGACTTTTAGTACTAGAAAGCTGTAATTAGGCATGTGTCTGCATATTAATGACGTCAGCAAAGTGGTATAATTAAATTTAAAAAAAACCTTAACGTAAAGTGGGGATGAATATAGTTTACGTCATCTATCCCATGGTGTGAGGAGTCTTTGTATAAAGGTCGTTTCAAAATATTGTGGCTGTGTAAAAACCGGTTTTCAATTCCGGAATCCGTGTGCGTGATATTAAGCTTTAAAGTGTACTATATTTTTTTTAAATCAAGTATTGGTGTGTTTTTAACCATTTAGCTGGCAGAGGAGGCCTTTGCCAGCTAATCAGTTGCTTAAAGAAATGTGAAAAAAAGTCACGACAATAGTATACATTATCTCATTCACCATCATCAGCCCTTGGAAGTTCATCACTAGTGGACATAGGCCTTCCCTATAGAACACCACAGCGATTGGCTCTGGGCCGTTTGCATTCAGCGGCTGCCCGCAAATTTGACTAGCCCACGCTTTGACTTCCAGTTTGTTGCCACTCGAGAACCTATCTTCCCCCACGGTTGCTGGTATTGCGAGCGATGTGGCCTGCCCATTGCCACCTTAGCTTTGCAATTCGAAAAGCTATGTGACTTTTCTTCTTTAAGATCCGAAATGAGTGGATCTTACTCGCAGAGAAATGTTAAGTATAGCTCTCTCAATAGCACGTTAGGTGATTTTGAGCTTAAGTAGTTATATACAATTATGCTTAAGCAAATACAAAGGTAAGTGCTAACCTATGCATATAATATGGTTAAGTCAGAAAGATATCATCATTGTGAAAAAAAAACGGTTTTATACAAAAAATATCAAGTAAAAAATTAAAGTAAAGTACAAAAAAAATTCTGGTTGTACAATAGATGACGTCAATCACAGGTCAAACGAGTTTCAGAAAAAATTACCTAGATCATAATAATGTCAAATATTTGATTAAAATTTAGCCCCTTACGACACCATATTTATCTGGGCATTCATAATATTTCCAGTAACGTTTATTGGCTGTTTCCATCTGTAAAGGTCCACGTTCCTGTTTGAAGTTCAATGAATCGTTAAATCGGGGATCAATTAGAAAGGTCTCCAAAACGGCACATAATATTTTACGAGTGTGATTTTTATTTTACAGACATATTTCGAAGCATGTAATTAAGCTCAAACAGACAAAAGGTAATCAGATGAAACGTGTTATTTGTTTTATTTAAAGTAATGAACAGTCGAATATTCTATTTAATTACGACTTTGACAAAACAATCATAATCTAAGGATTATGTACCTTGCAGTAAGCCGTATATAGGTACGTTAAGTAATACTTATTCTCAAATATTAATTAAAATATCTCACATAATTACCGTCACATGATAAACGTCTGTGTGGTGGTTCGCACTCTGGACTACAAAGTCAGGGGTTGCGGGTTCGAATCCCGCAAGGGGCAAATGTTTGTGTGATGAGCACAGCATTGTACCTAGTCATGGATGTTTATACAAGTATTTAAGTAGATATGTTTATCCGTTATCTAGTCGTCATAGTACAAGCTTTGCTTAGTTTGAGGGTAGATGATTGGTGTGATTGTAAAAAACTATTTATTTAAGTAATTAATAAAATTTATCATTTATTATTATAATATTTAGCTTAAGAACTTGAATATCTAAATAACATTAAATATTGTAGATGTGGTTTAATATGTATACGAGTATTACCTAATTGGACGATTATGCAAAATTCCCATAGAACATTCGTGGAGTGTGTGTCGTTCCCAGCCACTTGACGTATGAAGTTCTAGCATATTCCCACATAATTTTCTCTAGCTATAATTTATCATTCTTATTTAATAATACATATTGCACATGAGAATTCTACTAAGCTCATTTAATATGTTCGTTCCTTGTATTGGAAACGGTACGAAGCAATAATTAGCAATAGTGAACGAAAGTAGTTCATCAAGCGCTCGCGGTAATTTTTATAGTATTACTCCAGGCTTGTTTTGTTTTTCTGCTTAGAATCTGACGTGACAACTAAAATGCTTAGATTTAGTTCATGGTTTCATTATGTACCCCCCCTCCCCTATTTGAATTCATTATGTACTAAAAATTGTGATTATAATCCCTCTGAATAAATAAAATAATCCAAGTAACATACAAGTTTTTGCCCACAACAGCGGTATACTCTGTGTAGACTTAGAAATTGGGCAAGGGACTCCCACACCACAGGACTGCATTGAGGAGACATACTGTATCTTGTATGTTTATCCAGAATATAAAACGTACAAAATATTTCTGGTCAGTTTAGTAACAAACACAGTCACAGTTAAAAGATAGTATCACTTAAATATCAAATTAAATGCTCTTGTAGTTACGAATAGTTTCCTTGATTATCTTAGTTGAGTTAATCAAGGAAAATAAACAAAATTAATATTTTCTTGCTTCAACTCATACTTAAATTGGTATCCTTAATTTGACTGTCAGCTTCCCGGCTTATATATTTGTACGATGGAAGCAATCGCACGATGTGGTTAGTAACAAATTGTCGCGAGAATCACCAATCGCAGTTCATTTCCAACTATTTGTCTAACCGGTTGATTAATTAGTTCGGTTCGTCAAAATGACGGGGCCAATTAATTCGACGGAACCAAAGTAGGCACGCGAAAATTGTACAAGTTTTAGCCGTGTTTTGGAATATTTTTTGTTGGGGACTTTTATTCGTCTTATTGTCCAATCGATCAACCTATAGCAGCGCTACATATAGCTACTTTTAAGTTAGGATGGCCAAACCTAGCTAACTACTGTTTCTAATAGCCTAAATCCACCTTTAATAATTTAATTTGGTATATATATAAATTGACACCAACAATATACTTGTATAAATACCGCATGGTGGTGTTGACCATTTTAATATCTATGAAACTATAAAAATATCGCGAAAAGACGAGACAAAATACTTATAATTGATAGTACTTTACTTTGACAGCTCTATATTAGATAACTTGTCGCTTTTGGTTCATGAAGGAGTAAGAGAGAGTATAATATAAAGAGTGACACAACTGAACTGTTACCATTGGCTATCTATAAATATTTAAATGACCTGTTCATATCACTGAATTGAATTGATAATTGTTGTTTAACATTCTGATTGTGTAACGAGATTGCTTGCACAATCATCACTAGCTAACATGAATAAACATTATCTATATATGAGTATCTATGACTGTGTCTTGGTAGTGATTTTTCTACGTGGTTGCATAATCGGTCGATGGAAAGGCTTTCACCTATTATTGCTATGGCGTAGTCTTAGCTTAGTGGTAGTAGGTCAGTCACATAATAAGCAAAATTTCTTAGAATATCTGATCTATTTTTGGAAGAATAGCTTCTTTGAACCGTAGGAGTAATATTTTGTATAAACATATTCACGATAACGCTAATTTAAGATAATAATACACTTGAAAAAAAAAACGACTGCTTTATGTGGGAATCAAACCTACGTCTCATCGCATGCCGGACGATGGTTTTCCATCTTTTAATCTTAGATACAACTAGAATTGATAGAATATAAAAATTTAAAACCATTTTTGGAATTATTTGAAAGCACATTAAAGAATCAAACCTAATATAATAATAATATGAATTAAAAATCTAGATAAACCTATGGGAAAACAACTATAAAATTGGTAGTGTCATCATGTTCCAAAAAATGCCGATCAGAATAAAGAATATAATAAGTCACGATTACACGTTTACGTAGCATTTAAAACGCATACCACTTAAAATAAATCAAGCCTTATCGCTAAAAGCACTCACTTCAAGACAACCTTCAGGTAAATTTACTTTTTCAAAATCAAACTCTAAATTCAGGCTTAATTCATCATAGACTTGGGAGTGGAAGCTCATAGCACGATTCGCAAAAGTGTGCGGGACAAAATAAAACGACTGCCCGCGATCACTGCAAACGCAATCGATGAACGCAATCGCTTTCGCGCGTGATCCGCCCAGGGATGCCAACCCCTGAAAGTTTAATTCAGAAAAACTAGCTTAAATTGACATAAAATAAAAATCTCACTCTATTAAAAATTTCTTGGACTTCACTGCTAACATCTTTTAGGAAACTCTGTTTCTGACAAAAACACAAAAAAAAAATTAAGACTTAAAAATACTATTTGCTGATTTAAGATTTACCTGCTACAGAGAATTACTCGTACAATGTTTGGATAATTTAAAAAAATATGGATTGATGATTGATGGTTGGAACTTTATAGGCAGCAGGAGCAACATCAATTAAATACTTTTTAAAATGCAAGCTTTAATTTTGATTAGTATTTTCCCATTTTTTTCAGACCTTAAACTGATGTTGCAAGACATTGCAGTTATTTTTCCTAGCATAAAATTTGTAAAGTAGCACCCCTAGATGTGGCCTTCCTCCATAAGGTCACAGTTGCTCCAGCCTCCGATCCCGTGGAATTAATATTCGAGCCACGAATCTTAATAGCTAATTGGATTAGAGGCATGTACCGAAATTACCTAACCGGGTTACATACAATAGTAACGTACGTGTCCCAGCCGAGGCGGCAGCTGGATATTGTGCTCCTTTAGTTGCTGAGCTATAAATCAGTAATTATATTACTTGTACTAAATGGTAATGTCGTTGCGAGAATTGGCACGTGTGCGTTGTTTACGCGCATTGCATTATCCCGGCGGATTTAATTTGGCGATTGCGTAAGGTCTGTTCTGTTAGGTTAATCAAGAATAATAATAATTGATTATGAAGTGACGATAATACGCACGGCAGTGGATGGAAAAGAATAGCCGAGGATCGGGCTCGGTGGCGTGCATTGGGAGTGGCCATGTCCACCAGTGGACTAGCGTGGGTTATTAAATAAATAAATAAATATCGGACATGCATTGCTCTGAAACATCACATACAGTAGGTAAACACTTGTTTTATAAAAATCAGAAACACAACACCCCGATCCGAGACAACACAGAACATTTAGTTTTCTACCCTAACCCGACCGGAAATCTAACCCGGGAACTCAGAGATGGCGATGCCAAGTCCAGCATGCTCGCCTTTCGGATAACTACGAAGATCGTCATTATTACGATTCTGATGATGATGTAGTGACATCATAGAAGTGATAGCTCTGTAACAAAGTTAGGTATTTTATCAACAAGTAGGCACATAACTTACATTATTGCATATTAGCAGTACCTACTTATCTTCAATGACCGCATTAAAAATAAATTTGAAAATAATTACTTGTACTTTAATAAATAATAAGGTTAAAAATCTTATTCTTGCAAACAGTTCAATCGCAGATGTGATTCTTGATTTGGAAGTATATATTCCCCACATGAAATTGGAACTTCGAAGCTTTGTCCTACGTCAATTATCGTGAAGGAGGCGTCATAGGCTACCCGAGGCAGGCAGGTTTGACTGACGCGTACAATTGCCGATAATGCCAAATCTGAATATCTGATTAAGGTTCCTGCCACTCTAATACAATATTTAGTAAAATGTTTGGTTGTAGCTCAAGGGTTTGAAGGATAGAAACTCATCGAATATTTCATTTGACAGATCAATCAATACATACAGCGGATACAGCGATGAACGACGCATAATTTATAAAGTTCTTACTGAGCAATACAAATTTATAATATCCAACGAGTGAATTGTCGAGTAACTTTAGGAGTCGCGCTTTAGTCTAGAGCGATTTTTGTAATACTCGTACTTACAAGGTAAGTTATTATTTATGACATATGAAAATATTTTACTGTAATAAAGAGCTCTTTAGTTATATCATGTTATTTTTTTATTTTATGGTATTTGTTTTTATTTTTCAATGTACTTATTTACAAATATTACTTAAACGATATGAATTTTTTATTATTTTTGTTCATCATTGTGATACGAAATATTTTTTCCTATGATCGCACACGTACTCGAATCTGCCTTTGGTTTCAGCGGGCCGCCCACTTCGAAACCCTGAGTCGATTCACGCCTGAGAGAGGTCAGCTTGTGTGTAAGTATAATCCAATAAAACACTGCTAACAAACGTCAGTGAATAGTATGTTTGTCTGCTTTTTATCCTTCCTTATATCCCTCTGATTTTCCTTAAATTGACACTTCTCAAATTTTCCTCATATTGTCACTGTATTCAGGTAATATGGATCCTCAAGCCATTGCAACAAAGTCCAAAGTAGATAAATATTTTTGAAACAAACTATATATAACCCATCACGTGTTAAAGCTTAAGACGTGTAACACGACTACGCAAACAGATTTGAGTCCTTGCTCAGAGCATTTGCGGACAAGTTTGTTGAACGCTTTCCCGTGTAGCTATTATCACACCACGGTACTTAAGTTGCGATGCTCAAACGCGTGCGACATCTAAGTGCAGATATATGTCGATAAAACAAATATGGCACAGGAGATTACACTTATACAGTCTTAATTGGTTCAAAATAACCAGTTTAACCATAAATACGTTACTTGCTCTAAGTTTACTTACTCTAAGTAAGGTAAAAACAGATGTTTTTTATGAGCCAACCCTATAAGTTGAGTAAGTATAGATAAAGAAAAACTACTCAATATTGCTAATTAAGGCGACGGGTAAGGCAAGTGACCTTGAGCATTTAGCGTCGACTTGCGCGAAATATATTACGTGCCAAAGATAGTACTAATGCTTTTCGCAGATTAAACATCCATCCGTTGCACTTGTACAAACTGATTATTATGCGAGCAAAATATCCGCTCATGGAAAAGTAGGCGCTAATAGTGAAATAAATTAAAAATCCTTATTAATTCTTAATTTGTTGTCTATTTGAAAATATATTTATATGGATAACGGGATAAGGAGGACCATCGTCAAATAGGTAATTCAATGTTATTGTCAGTCAGATGACATATTAGTATTATGATAGGTACATAATACAGTACTAGGTTACGTTTTATCTTACTGAAATGTAAAAGTTTGGATAGATGGATGTTTGTTACTCAATCACGGCTTAACTGGTGAACGGATCTAGATGAAATTTAACCAGTTACGGCGTGATTAAAATCGTACAAAAGGTGGACTTAACTTCTATAAGTTAAGTCCACCTTTTGTACGATTTTATTTTGTGCAATAAAGTTTAAATAAATAAATATTACTTTGGAATACAAAGTAGGATACTTTTTATCCCGGGAAAAATTTGCGGTTCCCGAAGAATGCAAGATAACTGTTATTTGATGGCGTTCCTTACCGTTAGATGTCGCTGGTCAATTTGCAAAAAAAATTGAATGTAAAATAAAAATGTAGCACCAGCTGTTGCCTGCGACTGTTAGCGTGGTTTTTAGATTTAACTAACTATGGTTTTATGAAGACCACGCGAACGAAGTCGCGGACAACAGCTAGTTTAAATAATAAAACTATTAATGTCATTTTTACGTTTCTAATATTTGTTTTAGAGGTTCAACATAATAGTCAAACGTAGCTCGATACAATACGTTGGCAATTTATTTATTGTAAGTTATTATTTGTGATATGAACCAAATAAGCATTTTTATATTCCTTTTTTAGTATTATCTTATTTTCCCAACTATCTTTTATTAGGTTGCTAACCCGCCCGAGGTCCCGTAAAGACGTTGGTTTCGGGATGAACTCCGATTGGGGCGGCGGCGAAATAATTAAACAATCGACGCTCCCGCAGCCATAACGAACTTAAGGTTACCCGGAACAACCCGGGGATTCTCGTCAAAACCATGCAATGAAATTTGACGCAACCGATTCGTTGTTCATCGTGTTACTCTCGATTTTTATGATTTTATGAAAAAAACAGGCATAATTTTAGAAATAAATTAACATGACCTGTGTTTCTAAATAAAAAATAAAAATGTTCAACTCATCTGCTTTATCATAGTTTTGTTTATGATAAAAACTAGGATTTAGAACAAGGTTCACTAAAACATTTACACGTTATTTTCCGTAACTATACTTAAGTTTAATATTGGGTTTCAGACATAGTACAACATTTCATTTATTTGAAAATATAATATTTATAACTGTATAAAGACTGTAAGAGATTCGTATTTTGTTATTACTTTAATATTGCAATGCCTTTACAACGAAACGTCGCGCGAAGATTAAACGAGTCACGAATAAATCCAGGTGAAAGAATCCATACATAATTATCTTTTCATAATATTTTCCTTGGGAGCGATCAGGGTCCCCAAATGTCTGTCTCAAAAGAAATAATCCCGCAATCCAATAAAGATTTCGCTTCGACAGGCCTAAGTGAAAACTTTTTTGCGATCCCTCGAACAATATAAGTTTTATTTCTCCAAGTGGTATAAATTCCAAACACAAAGTAGCTCTAACATCTTTATTGCTTTTCATAAAAACTCCCAGTTTAACGTATAGATTTGCCAGTTAGAGGTCAGATGGGATTTCCTTAAACACCGTTCATTGCGACATTTCTCTCTCTGCACGATTCATTACGGCGTTGGTTATGTTCGGTATTTATCGACGACACTGCGACGTGGCGATGTATGGTTATTTCGGCGATAACTTTGGAACAGAAATGGAAAAACTTTGTAACAGATTTGTTGTCCCCGACTCGGATTTGGAAATGAATACTTTTGTGTGAGTATTATCTTTAGTACTTTTAGTACAAAATCTGTTTTACCTGGATATAGTCCAGTAGTAGTTATATGGATATAGTGGAAGTGTTAGGGTAGAAAAGTTTATGATGAATATTTCAGATTTGATTAACTTGGAAAGTTGTTTCAGTAGAGATTTAATTTTTCCTCTAAATATTTATAATTATGAATTGTAGGTAATTATTTTGCTTGCTCAGTTATTTAATTTCTCGCTCTAGTTTTAAAAAAATATATAAAAAAAACGACTTCAAAACACTAAAAACAAAATTTATTTATTTCATCTATTTTTAGTGATAAATCTAATCTAACTGCTGAAAACCGATTTCATCCTCTTTTTTTTCCACCTTTAGGGCATTTTTTTTTCCGAAAATTTTTATCTAGTACCTATCTTTGAAGTATTAACTATTCAATAAAAAATAGAATCATCAAAATCGGTTTACATTTGTCGAAGATATTGGGTAACATAGATACAAGAATCACGAACCGAAACATTATCTGGGTATATTTTTGTTATTTTCTCAAAAGCTGCCAAATCAATTTCGATAAAATTTGTATGGAATCATCTCTGAAGTATGATCTACCAAGCAAAAAAATAATTATCAAAATCGATTCATAATTGGCGGAGTAATCACGTACCATACATACAAATAAAAACAGTTGAATTGAGAACCTCCTCCTTTTTTGAAGTCTAATAATAGGTCTGAAAAACAGGACAACAGGATCAATACCAAGTTTAATTTAAGATTCTTGTACGGAACCTGTGTATGAGCAACGTGAACAACGAAGACATGAGGTATGGAGGTATGTAGGTAAGTATTAGAGGATCCGTAGCGGTGCGGTGCGGTAGATAAATTCAGCGATTGGCAGTATGAGCGGATTCGGCAGGGACTTTTATCACGGATCGCAATATGTATTTTATAGGCGCCGTAAATCGAAGAACGTGGCTTTTTAACGTTTGCCTACGAGCACTCGGCCGACTTTTACGAGATTCGTCGCTCCAAATTTTATGTGACTATCAAGGATTGACTACTCTCCGATCCGCTTCATCCCATTTATATTTGCGATTGTTATGAATAATTGCGCTTTAATAGTCGCGACCGAATTGGGTGGCAAAGTTTCGATAACACTTAGCACGATAAAACGCTTCTTAGACAGTTTCGAGGCCTGCGGCAATTACGGCGCAGCTGAATCAATACAAACAACGAGCGATTTGGCATCCGTGCTATAACAGTGGGAGATTGGATTGTTTTATCACGAATTCATAAAGAAGAGTTCATTCGAAAAACTATAACGCAAATATAAATACGAATCTATTTTATTGGAATATCAAACCCGATGTTTACTTTGTTTACCCGCCGAATATAATATTCCGATGCGAAATAATCGAGTGGCCGTTAAGCGGGCGGTTATTCCGAACACGTTTCAAAGGTGTATTTTTAAAGAAGGCTTTCACGGTGGTCGGCATTAGGGATGGCGCCCACCTCCCAAAACTTTTCCCGCCCGTGCACCTTTTGATATTCAATATACTGTGGGACCTAAGCAATCCTTTGATGAGATGTTTTATGCAAAAAACGTTGGGTGCCGTTAGCGGGGCGCGAATAAGCGTTCAAAAGTGAACACATTAGTATGCCCCGGCCCGTCCGGGGCCTCCCCAGTTTTGGGGAATAAAAAATCAATGTTTATTCTCGTTGGACGCGTTTCGCATACTAATTATGAGTATAACTAATTGTTTCGTGAGAAGGTGCGACCGTTTCGAGAATTGCTCTCAAGAGACGACGCGATTGGATTTATCCCTCGCCAGGTAATATTTTCATTAATTTCGGATAATTTATTGGCAGCCGGTCGCAAATTTCTTGTTTGATGTTTTGATTAAAAAATTATTCTAACGCCTCGTCCCTCGCCTCGTTTTTATTTACGACAACAAACAGATGCTTAAATTTTATTTATTTCTTTAAAGACCATATATATTTGCTTGGCAAAAATTGTAAACAATCTTGGCGTGTCTTTTTACAAAAATAATGTTTAGTTGTTGAATGAACTGTTAGATTTTGTGTTAAATGATTGATTACAATAGTAGATTATTATTTTTGAGCCTATCTATTTTTTTAAACAAATAATTTCGTTAAAAAGGAAAATCAAGATTGTATACAATATTCGAAATGCAAAGAAAAACGAACTATAGATTATCTGTGGTAAGTTCTATTCGAGAAGGTCACTTTGTTATATTGTAGGTTCAATGGTTTAATCATGAAGTCTAACAGTATTACATCAACCTTGTTTTGTTTATCTGTAAAGAGTTTTACGTAAAAGCTACATTACTTACATATTGTTACCAAAATAAATTTACTGATTTTGAAGAGTTCATTTAGGCCCTAAAAGTCTATTTTTTTACCAAGTCAACGAAAGAGATAGACTGTGGAATTAAAAGTTGTTGAACTAAAACTGAATTGGCATAAGTTGCAGTAATTTTAAAGTATAAAAAAATATTTAAAAATATATCCATTTCGTGTACGAGATATACAAGTACGTATTGAATAATCGTTATCGATGAAAATTGTTGTCTAAAGTTACCCTCGCAAAATATTTGCAGGTAGCTAGAAACAGAGCATCGAAGGCAAGGTGCTCGAAACTATAAATTACTTTGGAAATTCCGTTCCGACATATCGTATCGCAACTCGGCAATAAATATTGTTCATTTTCGTCCTTTGGGCTATGCAAGTCGATGGAGAATATACAACGTTAGAGCAGTGATGCGATGTTAGTCCATATTTACTAGTGGTGCCCAGATTCGGAGTTCCAAGGGGCTGGGTATTAAAATCAACCAAGTATCAATATTTGTATAATAGCAAAGCCGTACTAATTTTATAAATGCAAAAGTAACTCTGTATGTCTGTTACATTTTCACGTCTAAACTGCTAAACCAATTTTGATTAATTTTAATATAGAGGATCTCTATATTAAAATTAATCAAAATTGGTCTCTATTAGAGATAGATGGGACCTTGGAAAATGACATAGGCTACGTCTTATCGTTTAAACTGAACCGAGTTTAATGAAATTTTGTAGGTACGGAACAAGTTTAAACCCTGGGGAAGGGTATAGGCTACTATTTTTATAGCACCTCCTAAGCGAGTAATATAGGGTGTAGCAATCCACATTCCACACGAGCGAAGCCACAGGCATAGCTCGTATTGCATATTGGAAAGAGGCAACGCAAAGCCGTCAAAATATACCTACAGGTATTTATGCAGGTAGCATCCCAGGTAACTTGTCTACCTTGGTATACTTCGGTAATACCATAACCATGTATTAATAATCTAATCTTTATAAATTGAAAAAATTGAAAACGGCTGGACTGATTTGGATAAAAAAAATATGTTCGTAATAATTCGATTAAGAATTTTGGAAGGAAAATTAAAAAAGTTACCAGAAAAAATGGAAAACTTGAAAAAAAAAACTTAAAAACATTTTTAGTATGAGATTTTTGCTATTACGTGCTCAAATATCGTATTTAAAATTGTCAAATTTAAGCAGGACGACATTTATTATGGCAGCTAGTAGTAAATAATTTAAAATGTTATCTAAAGCGTTTTAAATTGATCACATGTCTACTTTTTATTACTCGAGTTTCAATGATTGTTGTCCAATGTTTTTTTAATCGAATATGAATGAAGTAATTTTAGTAAACTTAAGGCAGTTAATTCGGGTCACTTAATTTTTTTTTCTGCAGACGAGTAAAAATAGTGAAATTTACTTACCGCTATAACGTTCGTAAATCCTAAAGCATAAATATTTTTGTGAATCCGAATTTATTTCTCTTGAGTGTAAATGTCACTTTAGTTAGTGACTTGAATCGCATCACTACGTTACGGAAATTCTGTGCAAGCGCGAGGCAAGGTTCTTTAGAGACACATTTAGACGCTCCACATGCATATTCTTTCCTCCTACTCCGCCTGTGTTTACGACTTCTCTGAGATCGAATTGTTCCAAAATGTTCTTGTTCAGAAAGAGTCGTAAAAGTGCAGGATTTTGCATGATTATAAAAAATCTTTGGCTGAGATGATAGGGTTTATAGCGTCTTTATAATCAGAAAAAGTAACTTAACTAGTTTATTCCTTTTTTTAGGAAGATTTGGTTGTAGAGAGAAAACTATTTTTTTTTAAAATAAAATGAATCATTACTACCTTTAAATATCTGTACCTATTATTAACTAATAGTATATAAAAGTGTTTTAAATAATTATTTAATAATATAAATATAATAATAATAATAATTTTCACAAACAAACAGAAATTAGTTGTGCAACTATGTGTATCAGACAAACAGTAACATAACAATAGAAAATTTAACTTCTGATGTTGGTATACCGCAATGGCTTATTCAAGCTTGTATCATTGTGTTTATTTAACTTTTTAATGATACTTAATTTATGTAATTAAAATTAAATGTAAGATCTATTGTGAAAACTCTTTTACCAAATATAAAGTTTAATTGGTTTGTTTATATGTGTTATGAAACTGCTTTTTGTTTCTTAATAAATAAATTAAAAAATAATAAAAACCCAAAAATATTATAGGATTGGCTACATTTTTACTTTGTAAATTATAATTTTAACGTAGTTATTTACAAAAATAGTTCGTTAAGTCGTAAAATATTTGAATAAATTATTAACACATGTTAATAATACCACATGTTCTAATGTATAATAAATGTCTTTTCTTTCTTTCTTTCTTTCTTAATGCAAATAAAGTATTAGGAATTATAATACCAATCTATTCGTTAAAGTAACGTGTGTAGGAACGCAGTAAGGTGCACTTTGGCGCTCAAGCTGCATACATCTGTTCCAACTCTAGTTTATTAAGCAGTTTCCGTGCTCCAATACCTCAGAAATACCTTAACATATCATTCTGCGGCATCGCATTTCATGTTTATGGCAAAACTTGGAGTCCATGCACTTAAGCAAATGGCTTTCCGATACTTATAACAGAGTATACGATGCGTACCGCTACATTTTATGCATGGCAAGTTATTTTATAAATTATTGCCGGAGTTATATCTATAGACTCCATAAAACTTGCTGCGATGAATATTCAGAGCCAACTTTTCATTAGTAACCACGCCGTAAAAAGAGAGCAAGACGTCTAAATAAATACAAGCTGTAAAATATTTCGTCCGTGATCTGGCAATTTCCATTTCAAAGACATCACAAATTGGAGCATTTTTAATTAACATAAGCACGGCACATTAAGCGACGCGCCGGCCCGCTGCGCCAAACGGTCTAGCCGCTCTACTCAAAACATCAAAGGACTGTCCTCGGCTTGAGCTGATAACATTATGTCATCACATGCCCGTAACGCACCAGCGGCGAGTCACCACGATCCGACTGTGAATTTTAAATCGTTTTTAATAGTATCAGGGGCGCACATTCGTCAAAGCCAACCCACCTTGCTCCTGCGATTTGATTTTCCAATTTTTGCCGCAAATTATTCCTACGAGTATAACGAAGAAAAAATCGCACTCGCGCGTTTCTTTTGTTTTAAAACAGACGCCGTAATTACGTTTAGGAGTTTGTTGTTACAGCGGCTGTACTCGCGCGATACGTGAACATTATTATGTTCGTTTGTTTACAAAGGAGCCCTTAATACTAAAGAGTCGCGGCGTTGACGTCTAACTCGGGGAATTTAATTAACTTCGTTAACTTCTAAATACTCTTAACGTCTTTGATACCTCGGCGCCCTTGCATTGACAAACGCGCGCGCTCGGGGTGTACATGACAGTCGCTGTCAAAGTTTTATCAACCTCGGGGCGCGTTCGGAACTCGGCTGGCAACAGTGATTTAGGCGTGATAAAACAAATGGAACGCGAGGAGCAGCGGTGGGGCCGCAATGCGGGAGCATCATGCTCATTTCTCATTGTCTGCTAGCATTCCTAGTCGCGCGCACCGGCACAACTTTCCGCCGTACAGTTTAATGCATATTATAACGTGGTAAGTACTCAAAATGGGCTAAACGGGGAGGCAATATCGCGGCCGTAGACGCCAGCGCACGAGCTCACTCTTTATTGAAAGAGTAAACTGTCCTTTTTCACGGGACGCCTCGAGCTCTTTGTGACGGAATTTCGTGCAACTTATTTTGCGCTTGGAGTATAAATAATAGTGAACTAAGAGAGCTTCGGATTTTCGGGCTCTTCCTCTTTTTCCTCTTTGCGCGGTCGGTATACACGAGACCATTTATTGTACGCCACTGTCAGTTATTGCGTTTTAGTTCAGTTCTGTAATCAAACATAAAGGATGCCGCCGTCGGCTTTGAGCTGCGATTCGAACAAGGAAACAAAGTTACATTGTACAGATTAACTTACAGTAATTATGCTGGTACGCAGCAATAGAAAGGGAGGCAGCGTCAAAGGTAACGTTTAAACAATTTAATATTCCACACACAAGCATTTCAAACGCCAACTCAAACGTAGCTCTCCTTTCGTAAAAGTTGTTCCGTAAACGAACCCCCCTTCGTTAGATATCTACGTGAGTTTAATCCACTCCGTGGCCTCGCGCCGGGGCGGTTCGGTCGGAACGATTTTCGTGGAAAATTGGTGAAAATTGCAACAACATAGGCGAAAATTACTACTTGGAAACGTTGTTTAGAGCGCGAGCCGAATTTATGTGGTTGAGTGAATGTGACGTCGGCTGTGGTCGGCGGCGCGCCGGCACGGCCGCCGATAGCACGTCGTGGCAACGAACAAACACACCGGGGTCCATTCCAGAAAAAAAAATGTTACAGAATCGTTGAGTGTACAGCAGAACGAAGAAATTTTGTTCGTTTGATTACACCGAACCTAAAGGCAAGGCAATATTAAAGAAAACACAATGCCGTTAATGGCTCGTACAACGTCTAGCAAAATAACCGTTGCATTTATTTACGTGCTGCAATCGACTTGAATGGCAACATAACTACGTATTCACGCGCATAATATTTGACTGCCAGTACTCGGCTCTAGAAGCTTTGCCGCGGATTTTAAGTCAATAAATTGAGTGCAAAAAGTGTTTAAACTATGGGTGTTTCGCACGCCATTTCAGTAGAAACAATACGTATAATCGGTTTTTCGTGTTTTGGACTAAATCCCCTGTTTTATAGGTGGATATGGACGGGTGGGAGTGGGACCCAGACGGCTCGGACGGCCAGTTGTCACCGGCGAGACGAATTATGGCCTTTGTGCCACTTTCACTCTTTTTAATTTCCCAGTAGGCAGGCATTTTTTAATTCGTGTGCTTTTATGAAATTTCGTGTCGTCCTCTGTTCGGGTCCTGATTGTAGCGCCTCGCTAAAGCGCTGATTGTTTCAAGCACTCGCTGCAGATTGAATAGCTTTTCATTTTTGGTATAACGATGAAAATTTTGTCAAGTAGGTATGGATGTTATTGTGAGAGATTGTAAGAGAAGATTGAGTTTAAAAGTTTATATGAATATTTAATAAGATCATTATTTTTACTTTTAAACAAAGTAGGGATAACGCAGTACCTACTATTTAGTAGACATTACAGGTTTTGTAAAAGAATTTATATATTTTTTAAGTAGGACAAAGTACACAAACTCGTATCTTCTATATATATACCTAAAATCTCTATTTCCGTTGGTCATCGCATTACGCGTAAACGGATGAAACAATTTCAGAAAACCATTTTTGTTGCGTTTATTATTGTCAGGAGAAGGTTATTAAAGAAAAAATAATGATTTGAAAGTTGCGCAGAAATTAACTTATGAATAAAATAAAGGCCACGCAAACGAAATCGCCGGCAATAGCTAGCTAGTATTTTATAATTATAATAAACTTGTACGATGGCACTAAAACCAAAAAAAAATACACCTCAAAAATACTGTTTTTAATGTTGATCATAAATGATGCATCTACTACGTTTTAGCTATTTATTTATTTTTCGATCCCCAATACAATTTTTAAGTGAAATGGGCAAGCCACATCGTTTGCCAAACTGAGAACCGTTGGGGAAGAAATGTTCGTTTGGCGACCACAAACTAGCAGCATGGGCAGGCCCACTCGGTGGACTGACGACCTAGTCAAGGTTGTTGAAATGCAAACGGCTCAGAGCTGCTTCATCTGGCGGTACATAGGCCTATATCCAGCAGTGGATTTCCAAAGAATGACAATGACAATAAAAGGCTAGTTGACACTTTATTTAAGTAGATCTTAAATTGTTAATAAGTGTTCCATTAGACCGAAAAAAAATTGATTGTATTTTTTCAAGACTTAGAAAACTACAAAACCTAATTTTAAAATAATATTTTCATAAACAGACGAAAACGCTGTCAGCCATTTTGGTCTACAGATTATCTGCGCCATGACGTAGTCTCTCTAGTAAACAAACAAACAACTTTGACTTCTTTACGAAAACAACCTCTCTGAATTAATCAAACATGATTTCTAATAGTTTACACAAAAATATAGTATTTATCATTTCTGTATCGTTCGAGAATGCAAAAATACATCAAAGACTCGAATGACATTTGATCGTTTACCATATGACTGACGTCACTCACGTCGCGATCATGGCGGATAGCGTTTTCAGTTTCAAATTATAGATTAAAATATTGTTTTAAATTTGATTTTTACCGCCATCTTCTACTTTAAAGTATTGAAATATTAATATTATTAATATTTAGGATCCTAAAGTCGAATACTATGTGAAATAATTCTTTGTTTAATTAATTTTGATATGAGTCAACTAGCCTATTATTAACTGTTATACCTAATATTTTAAGGTATTACTTACTCGTGCCAGCATAGTAGACAGTGTAGTCTAGCTGGTGGCCTAGCATGTCAACCTTAACGCGGTCGACCACGAGTCGCGTGAAGAACAGGTCTCGCTTGTAATATATCGGCTTCTCGTTCTCGTGTGACACCGCGCTGTCCATCAGTGGATGAGACCTGGATAAATTCAAACAAATTGTTTAGTGCAGGGAGATAGTAGACAATCATCAGCGATCGCTCTCAAATTAACACATTGGCTCACATTGGCTCATAATAATGGTTTTGCCTCTTGGACAGGTGATGAGTTAAATAAAAATGGGTCAGACAACATACCAATTGTCATGGTATCGAAGGAAGTAATTAACAGCCATATTTTACGAGGTACCATCTATATGTGATTTAAATGATAAATATTTTTCTAAATTTACCCGAGCCGGGAATCGAACCCGGGACACTTTGCGTTCAAGGCGAATTATCGCGCCACTGAACTATAGTGTAGTGCACTGTAAATAAAAACGGATTATAATGAAGTCGTCAATTTACGAACCTAACCGTTTCTAAAGCCGAGCAAATTGTGTTTTTTACCGTATGAAAAGGGAATAAGGTTCTGAGTATGATAGCAACAATTTTGTTACTGCCCGGTAGAGGGACGAGCCGTGTTCCGTGGAGTAAATAAACGGTGCAAGAGAAGAAAGAACAAAATATCGTAGTGACCCGATGTACCAGGAAGGATGGATTGCCTTAGGCAATTTGCCTATGGCAAGGGAATCTTGTGGTGGACGGCCCGAGATACTGACGGTCTAAGTCGGTGACTGAAATAGACTAGATAAATAACACAGAGGACCAACAATTACTTATAACGAAGCTTGATAGAGTTTTAGTTACATACATTTTTATAATCTTAAAAAAAAGCGATGAAATAACTTTTGGTTACGGGTTTTAGTGTGTGCATATTTTATTTTAGAAAATTAGAATAAATGTGCTGTTAAAACAAATTTTACTACACCATTCCACACAATTTACTAGACAGGTAATACCAGTTGAGCTATTTTTGACGAGATTTTGCTCATACAAAGCTGTCATTCTGCGTTATTAGTGTGGAGCGTCGGTGGACACAGGCAATGATTTAATGCAAACTGGCATTTTTCGTGATGCAAAAAGCGTTTATCAATATTGAAATATGCACAGGTACGTACTTAACACCAGAAATATCTTTTATACACATAGGTAATGTGTAAAAGCTATTACTTAAATGCTATACAGCTTGGTAATAATGAATGTTCTATAAAATCTTTAGCTAAAAATACGCACGACAAGAATTACTAAGTACGTCAGCAACCGAAGTTCTAATGATACAGTCTTTAAATTTAAGACGTCTGAACTCCAGAAAGCTGACGCGGCAAAATTATTATCGAATACGAAATTAAATTTATTTCGTAACAATTCAGAGCGTTAAAAGTGTTCTAATAAAGGAGAGTCATCGGAGCGTGGCGGCGGAAACATTATGGGCACGATGATAACAATGTCGCGTCGGCGACAGCGCGCGACCGACGATAACGTCGCGCGATGTCGCTAGATAAAAGCCTTTACTGCACCTAACAACGAAATACCTCATTCGTTTAATTAAAATCTCCACTCTCGCCGTGAATAAAAATAATATTATACTATTTTCAGCAGACTGGTTCAGGTGAAGTGTTAAAATCTCAACGTTTCCACATGAGGATCGTGGAAAAGCGGGGAAAAAAAATAATTGAACGCTCTCGGGGTGAGAGCGTCGGATAATTAACAGGACGTGTCGCCAGGATAAAAGTGCCTGTGGATTTCAATGAGCGAGGAAATTCTGGAATCGCTGGAGAGTCGGCGTGATCGTGTTTCACGTTTTTAAGTGACGATTTTCTACTTTGTTTACGTCCTGCGCTTGTTACAATAACGACAGTCTCTTTTGTTAATTTTTTTGCTTTGCCGTTCGGCTAAATAAATTAATTCCGTGCTTGGCTCTCTTTTTTTAATGAGGAATGACAATGGTTTTAAATCTCGTTTGTAATTTATTTTTAATAAGTACGTTGATCTGTGACTCGTAAATGTATTTAATAAAAAATATTAGTAAGCATAGACACAAGCAGTTATTTTTAATTTGAGCACCAAATGCAATATATTCGTGTTTGGTGCTTGTCCGGGTTTGTTTGTCGAAGTAGACCCTAAGTAAACCAAATTAAAAAAAACATTTGCAAATAGGAGAACTTGCTTCGTTTACCTTATAAAGTTGAGCACGGTGTCCGGCAGAGACGATGTATCATTAACACAGGTCCCAGGCCTTGGCTCTGGCACTTTACTACTGATGACTGGCAGCCAGGCAGAGCTGGATGTGGCTTGCTCCTTGAATTTCCCCTCGAAGGCCTTCTGAATATCCCCAATCGTAAAGGTGCAGATCGCAGACCCCATCAGTCCCGTGGATGCTGTAGTGAACACGCCGTAGAAGCGACTGTCGTCGCCAGGCACTTTGTAGATGCTTTCTGTTGAAGATGGTGTGCAGTCAGTGCAAATATCAGTTTCGTTACTTTAAAAACTATATACCTAGTATTTCAAAAAAATATTTTAAAATCATTGGTAAAATGTCATTTAATTAAATAACAGCCACAACGACTATCTTAAACTTTAAAACAAGTAGGTATCAGTGTAGTAAACTGCAAAAAGGTTAGATATAATCTTATAAACAATGACTATTTTAGAAGTCAACGAAGGGTTATACACCGATTAATGTTATGAGTAAAGTTTGAGACAAGATTGTGAATAGATTACCAAGTTTAAGTTATTAGCCAGCATACAAATATGAACGCATACTAACACACATTGTGACACGTGACAAACGTCGTTCACTAGACAATGTTCAAAGTAATTAAAATTTAAATTGGGCCCGCGATATGAGATCTTAGCGAAAATTTATCAAGCACTGTCAAGATGTCTAATCTGCGCTTAGTTGTCCAAAGTTGGGAGTTGACTATCAAATTATTATAATTGTGGGTGCTGAACTTCATATCTCGATGTCGCTCGAGTAGCTGTTACTATTGGTAACCGAATTAATGTCACAGTCGATTGGACAGACTAACGTTTCTCGGAAAGTTAAATATTATATTAAACACGCAAAGTATAAGAAGAACGAGCCGTATTTTAAGGAAGTTTCAAAGCACTTAATACCTAAGATAGACTCACGATTACCTACTAGCCTACAATATTATGTAAATAGACTGGCAAAAAAATGTATAAGAGGTAGCTTTGAGAAGAAATTTAATCAAAGACTAATTTGTTATGAGCGTTGCGATCGCGAAACACGAGTTCTCTATTCCCGTTCAATCGGCTTAATTATGCTAACGCCTTTGTCACCTGATAACCGTGAAAGTGAATTCAAACGATAGAGGGACAAACAAGTTTAGACTTTCAACTCGGAACATTTCCAACTTACTCCAATAGTAGACGAAAACAATCCCGACTATACGACTAAGAAGACAATTCGGAACTAATATTAGAATCAGTATACGTGAAAGTTTAGACGTCCCCATTTTGGAGAGATAATGACCGAACGAGGCACGACACTAGTTCGTAAACGTTCCTAATGGCGCTTCAACAGACATGTAAATAACACACCTATAGCAAATACTAAGCACTTGAGTACCTATTACATTCTCATGAGTTATGCAGGCGACGTAGCGGGGCGCGTGAAAAACCGTGGTAAGCCCGGGCGTAGAGCGTTAATATTATATGAACACAGTCTGGGAGGACCGAACCTTCGGGGAAAATCGGCTAGACTTTTGTCGCTTAAATCGCACTATGCACTTTTGAGTTCGGATCTTAAATATTTGCTCCAGATTGACACGGTGTTTGTGTTCGAGGATAAGGTGGGGGGATTTGGGTCTCGACTTGTGACTTATGGCTAAACGTCTGCAAAAGCTTTAGAATACGTTTGCTTTGTAGAGTTGCTTTTGTACTTTCAATAACGTGCATAGTATATTTTCGGCGTAGTATTGTAGATTTTCAGGGTTATAGAGTTTACTGAACACAATTCGTTTTTTAGACTAAGCAAAAAGAATCGTGGCGTAGAGATCCAAGTTTTAAGAAGAAATAGCAGTGGTGTGAGGAACTACGCAATAGGTACCGTATGGAGACGGCCGTAAAGAATACACTTCCCCACCGCCAACAGGAGAGGTGTCGTAAGAGGCGACGGATTCCTGTAGCACGAGACAAGCAGCAGCGTCTGCGTGCGAAATCTTATAAAAAACTGCGCTCGCCAACCCGCCTGCCAAGCGTGGTGAGTATTGGCAATCCCCCCCAATGAAAGTTATTGGGGGAGGCCTATGTTGAGCAGTGGACTTCCTATGGCTGAAATGATGATGATGATGATGAGGAACTACGGATACACTTACGTATCTCATTGAAGTAGAAGGGGAACTCTCCCGGTATGCTGCAGTTGAGCCTCGCCTTCAGGTACGTGGCCCAGTTCTGGCTGAGGATGTTCTTGCCTCCTGTGTCCCGTTTGCAGACTCTGGCTACCCGGGAGTAGACCGCCTTGCCGCAGTTGATGTATTCCACAGCGGTCTCGCGAAAGAAGAATAGCACGTACTCTCCCACATCGAAGGAGCCTACGAAGTTTGGTTCTGCAAAAAATAAAAAGTCGTTAGTATAAATCATAGTACAAAGTAATGTTAGCAAGTAATTATTATTTAATTGAGAAATTGTTTGATATTTTATACGAGTACCTGTTGTTAGCAGTAGGTAATAAATTACTAATGATTAAGTTGTAACTAATTTGTGTAAGTAAAATATACGATTACATAGTAATATAATTTTATAAGAGCATTTAAATTGTTCTAAATCTTGTTAAACCTTTTTCTATTTTAAACATTTTTTATTTTTTCATATTGTAGTGTGTGACGCACCTCACCCTATTACGTAGCATAAGGCTTAGTATATAGGATAGATGTATAGCTAATTTGGATCATTATTATACCATCGGTCGACCTGATTACATCTTTTATTTGTGCTCCCTGGTCCCAACATCGCATGGCGACCCTGCCAGTGCTGTCTCTGGGCAGTGCTGCGCATTTAGTGAATTTAAAAAATTTAGCGAAGTTTAAAAAATAAACTTAATTATAATGGACATTTTTAAGCTGTAAAGTTCGGGTGATGCT
Organism: Anania hortulata; assembly: GCA_963576865.1. NCBI lineage: Eukaryota > Metazoa > Arthropoda > Insecta > Lepidoptera > Crambidae > Anania > Anania hortulata. The sequence goes on from OY756400.1 coordinate 11,560,523, forward strand.
GTAAAGACTTCATAAGACAGTGCAACCCAAAATTTATTAAATAAAAAGTGCGACATGAAGATGGAAGACTTTGCTGGCTGCCGAGTGGTAATGGAGCCAGGAGGTACGGAAAAATGCTGGGCGCCGGGAGTTGTAGGCGTCTAAAGATGAGAAAAGGCTAGTAGCTGGGCGCTGGGAGTTGTTCGAGTCGTGAGAATGTAATGAAGAAATGTGTTGGCGCTGGGAGTGTCATGCGTGTCAATGGAAGGACAAAGACGCGGTGATTAACTAGGAACGGTTTTTTTTTTTAATTTGTTAACTTTTTTTTATCTAGGTGATAAATTCATTTTTATCGTGGCCACTGTAGCTAAGTTTTAAGTAGAATTTAAAAGTAAACGTAAGTAGACAGGTCAATTCAAATTTTAATAACTAATTCATTTATTATAATAATTTTCGTTGGCTTCGATCTATAAATACTCTTAAGTATTATTACAGATTTATTTACATTATACAGTTTATTTCAAGGCATTTAGCTGGCAATCAGCATATTTATTTTCACTGTTATTATGCTATTTATTTTATTAGTATTTTTCACTGTGCTAATAATAAGAAAAAAAAAACATAAAATAATCTTGGGAGTTAAGTTTCTTGATGTAATAAATATCATAACATACATTACTCAAATAATAAGTTAAACTCGGTTTAATTTAATTATGTATTTTTGTCGTCTTCTAATTTGTAGCTTTTCAATATTAATGACTTTATTTTTATTAGGCGACCACAAGGACATTGTTCTAAGTTTTTTTTTTCTTTAATTAGAATTCCATTTAACTCAAAGCAACAATACAGTTTTATATTAAGCACATAATATACTTAAATTATAATATATTTTTATATTATTTTTCATTTTCTTAATAAATAGTAATGACAGGTCATCACAACTTGTTAAACATTTTCAGAAATTTATTTGATAGCAGCAATTTTTGGCCATTTGTGTTGTGTTTTATGCAAACATTTAAATCAGTTAACTTATGTACGAATATGTATTTATATTTTTTCATCATTCAGATATGTTGGTAGATTTTTGAGTTTTGATTATTACGTTCTATTTTATCTTGTCGGAAATGTAGGTCAACTACCTAATATAGTAAAAAAAAAAAAAAAAGGTTTTATTACAACAATTTTGCATAACCAAAATATGATATTGTTTGTTACTAAGGACCGTCATAATTATGTATTGCACCATATACATCGACACGTGTTAACGCATCAGCACTATTTTATTTGTTACCGGCTATTCTTACGTAATATGAAGCTGTTCCTAATAGGGAAACGAATACTATCAGATATCGTTTTAAACAGTAGTTGTTATGCATAATCACAGTACCCGTTCTTTGATATTGATATCATCTTAATTTCGACTTAGTTTTGAACTAAAAAGTAACTCATCAATTTTGTTTCTGTATCTAACAGTTGGGTACCTAAAGTTATTTATTATTGTCGATTTGTTAAATGAATTACTTTTATCTTGATGAAAAATATGGGACAAGTAACGAAGAATAGATAATGAGTTGATGAAAATATCATTTTAATAAGTTTAGCTATTGGAAAGTAAAGTTATTGTAAAGTTAAGGACGTATTAAATAGCTTTTGCGCTTTGTTAGAGTGCATTAGGTACATTCCAAAGAAGGTATAGTTATGTGATGAAAAGGATGATGGGAAAAGTTAAGTAAAGTCAGCAGGTATAATGAATGTAATTAAAAGATTGCTCGGTATGACTGTAAGAATATTTTTTAGAAAAAGGGAATACTTTATTAGAAATGTTTTGTCACACAATTGGACTGATCACCCAAAAGTAAACAAAATTTATGCTAAAGAATTCAGTTTGATAGTAGGCAATGTTTTTATGTTGGTTTGGTAATGTTATGTATTGTTGAAGTGTATTGAGATTTTAGTTGATAAAGGTAGAGCACACAAGTGGTACAAAACGGAGTCGAATCCTTCAGTTTGATCATGGTGTAAAGGAGATTTCTCTGTGAAAACCGTTGGAGGTCAATAGGATCTTAAATGAGGACCCGTTATATGGTATATGAGTAAAAAGTGGTACAAGGTACAGCAAGGGTGTCAGATCCTTCATTTGATCATGGTGCAGACGAGCTTCTCTCTGTGAAAATAGTTGGAGATTAATTATCTTAAAACATGACCTCAATAAATAAGGCTATGCGCGTAGCAAGAAGTAAGAGACTAAAATGTCGTAGTTAAAAGGTAAAGTCGACTATAAAATAAAATAAAAAGCTGTACCAAATAAAAGTGTATATTATGTGAAAAGGGACCGGCCGGCCCAAATAAGGAAATTACCCAAAGAGGTAAATAAGTACCAATTAAGATAGTGTGTGATAATGTGACTACCTATACGTATGAAGAATTTTAAAGATGTGATTTAAGAAATAAGTGAGATTTTAATGATATGAGGAAATCAATTGGTGTGGATCGGATTTATGATCTTATAGATAAAATATGATTTAGTAAAGTGTTTTGTTATAATTTTAAAAAAGTTATAAAAAGAATCCTATTTAATTTTTTTTAATAAATGGACGTCTATGTGTAATTTTCAAATACAGAATTCAGAAAGTAAATATATTCGATGATGATTATTTCATTAAAAAAATATATATATATTGGTATTATTAGGTATCCACTGGATTACTTTTTTTTTCTCTCTCTCAAACATTAATTTGTCTTTTTCTAATTTATTACATAAGTAAATTCTTTAATTCAAATTTCTTCTTATAAGTTCTAATTAAATATTTTATTTTAGACAAGTAAATATTAACATTAAAATATAATAACGAACAAACTTAGGTTTTTGGAAAATGTTTTTCTTTTATAGCAACACAAGTAAATGTTTATTTTACAAATTGATCTGTCTACCTGTAAAACGTAGTATTAAGAGCTAAAACATTATTTATAATTTAATTTGTTAATAAGATTCTTGGTCTTCGTTTTTATCAATGATGTTTTTGTTTAAAGTAAGTACTTAAACATACCAAGCTGTTTGTTTTAATAATTCTGGGGGTGTTTTAAAAATTGTGTTAATTATAATGTTAATCAAAATTTAAGCTACAATTGCATTGACTTAATTATTATACTAAGTACTTAAAATTCAATATTTTATACTAAATTTGGATTTGCTAAATATTTTATAAATATGTGGATACATATTTTTGTAATGGTACCTAATAAGGAAAATAAATACATTTGATCATAATTTTAAATTAATAGATAAAAAAAAAGTTATTTCGTTTTCAATGTAATATCTATATTTTTTTGCGATTACTATGTATTTGAGTATTTAAAATTTGGCATAAATCTACTGGTTTTTTACTACTTTATTAACTAAGTATAATATAAAATTACTTTTTTTTTTTGTAACAAAAAGTAATGAATTTATTTTAATAGTATAAATGGTATGTCTCAATCATAGATTTGTCAAGGAAAAGTTTTTTTAAAATTATTATATAATTTTAGGGCTGTTTTTACTCAAATAATTTTTAAAACATAAAATTGGTTAAACTGAATTGTAAAAAGAAAAAGATATTTGATTTTTTTTATTTTTTTCAAATACGGGGGAGGTGTAGTGTGTGACGCACCTCACCCTATTACGTAGCATAAGGCTTAGTATATAGGATAGATGTATAGCTAATTTGGATCATTATTATACCATCGGTCGACCTGATTACATCTTTTATTTGTGCTCCCTGGTCCCAACATCGCAATATGATTTATAAAAACTTAAAAATAATTGATATTTTACTCCAGGATAAGGTTAAATCTAGATTAAAGGAGGTTATTTAAGTGGGCCATAAACTTTTATGATCGCTGCAATGAGAATATTAATCCAACCTATGATATAGCTTCTGAAACCTACCTTTTGCATAACAACTTGGAATTATTACATAGTTCAGCACTGTAATAGCACTAAGTTAATTAACACACTTTCATACCAATGTTTTGTTGAGATAACAATGTATGGAATAATACATATATTTGAATCTCAGTTTATTTCATTTTAGCACAAAACACACTTAGGTTAGTAATTATAATTTATTTGGCTTTTCTATTTCGGTGTATTTAGCAACTGGTACTACGTTACTATGTTTTCAAATAACAGCACTAGTTTACGTTATTCTACGAGATATGCAATAGAGGAAGCGATGAATGCATGAATAGCAATTATGTCATACGGGCCATTTATAGCCGTATTAATATGTGCCTATTTGTCTGCCGCGAAATGAAATCGCCACGTGTGTAGGATTACAGAATACGGACGCGTGTCGCATGCCTTAAATATTCTTTGTTGTGCACATCATATTATATTATCATTCGAACATACGCTCTAGGAGCAGTTAATCTGGGTTAGGGCTTATTAAACTTTAATAAAGCTCGGATCTTTGGAAATTATTACCGTCATAAATTCGGGCTTCGGTATAATTAATAGGGTCGATATATTGACCTATTTGTTGATGAATATGAGGCATTATGAGGAGTGATGTGAATAAGTAATTAACAGCATTGTCTCAGCAAATTCTGATATTGTGTATTAGGGGAATACAGATTTGCATAAACGGGACATTTTTAGAAGAACAAGGTTTTCTTTACGTATTATATTTGAACCGTGTATATGTAGATTCAGTCAATTTTGCAAATGCAGTCTAGGTTTATCAACAATTTTAGAGTATGCAAAAAAGTGGAACTGATTTATTTTATGACTTTATTAGATGGCGATAATTGGACATATTTGACATTATATAAATTAATATTGTACAACATCACATACACTTGTTTTACAGAAATCAGAATCAACCACGACACCACAACACCCAGACCCGAGACAACATAGAAAAGTTATTTTTCTACATTGACCTACCGGGACCTCAGAGATAGCAACACAAAATCCGGTATGCTCACCTCTCGGCTACGAAGGTTGATAATGATCGAATAATCAATATAAGTAAACGCCATTATAGCATAACATATTTTAATATTAATTTAAATAAGAGAGTTGTGTTTTCTTTCTCAATATCCATTCATTCGAAAACTATTATCTAGTTCAAGCCAAACCAATGTTTCAGGCTAGGTGAGTAATTCATTGCAAAACAGTCAGAATTAAAGATAGTTTAAAGATATGTTTGACGATGATGATCACTTAATTTAGATGAAAGATTCTGGATTATGGAATTTCTGGAAGGATCGTCCTGCCTCCGTCCAAAGTTGCTGAGTCCTACGGGGTCAATATTATGTAACTGGCAAGATTGTAAGACCTAACCGCTATTATGTTAAAGCAATAAATGATTGAGTATTGAAAGATTTACCTAACGCATTTTGAATATTAATTTGGATGAGAAAATTTCCCAATATCTGTCAAATCAATATCTAGTTCAAACCAAGCAAAATTGGCACGCTAGGTAATTCATATCGGGCCCGTTGAGCGGCCGCGATCGAAGTGCACTAATGCTAAATATCGGTCATTCAATAATAGCTGTCACCACAAATGAAGGACCAGTGAATGGCTGTTGATTTTCAAATGTGTCCTCATTATGAAATCACACCTAAATGGTTTGATCTAAAGTAGTTTTAAGTCTTATGTCGATAAATTCATTATCAATATTAAAATAATACCTACAATACTACCAGCGGGAATGTCCAGACAGACGTTGTCTTATCCAAATCAGTCAAGTTAGAAGATAAAAAACCTAGAACTCGATTACAGCACCATCTACCGGGTCTGATTGTGTATCTAAACTATCCAGAGACCCCACTCAAATACACACAAGTAAAATCTAAAAAAAATCTACAATCTAGAAGTGGACAAACGTTTACGGAAACGAAATTAAAAATAAAGTATACTTTAACTGAGCCAATTAATCTAAAACATAGGTACCTAACCAACGTATAAGTTTAAAGAAGAATCTCAGATGCAAAATCAATTGGCAACGATGAACACAAACTGGAGCAAATATCACAAAAGGGTTAATAAATTGAAATTAAATGAAAATAATTAACTGTTAGTGGCGTTTGAAACGCAAGCAATAAAGGCGGGTAATGAACAAAGCGATATTATTAACGAAAATTACGCGAATTTGTCGGCGGTAATTTCTATTCCCATGTTATTGTGGCAATCGCAAATTAATGGCCAAACGGGCTTGTTCCCTTTTGTCCCAGCTCTGATTTCGATAATTAAGGAAGAACTAGATCCTACTAGCATTGAAATATTTGAAAGTGGTGAAAATTCATGCGATGCTTTTGGAAAATTGTGTTATGGATGAGTGATCCGTTGGATTTTGTGATTAGAAAGTACTTATTTAAAACTAAAAATTTATTACTGTACAGGGTGTGCCAACAAAATTGAAAAGTGGAAATTTAGATCTATAGCCACCGAGTTACCGTCAGTTTTTTTTTAAATTTTAACCATATTTATAATCCAACTTTATGGTGCAATGGTATCAGGTCGACCTATTTTTTTGTTACGGTAATAAATTAACTTATTTCGAAAAAAAAAAATTATAATGTCTTAAGTCAAGGTTTGAAAAAAATTTAGAAAACAATAAAAAAACGAAAAAAACGCGGTACATACGTAGGTCACACTATAAGTTTTGCGTAACTTAAAAAAAACAACATGTTACAACCAAAATATTATGTTTATTGCTTTTGAAAATACTCTTCTCTACATTTTAAACATTTTTTCATGCGATCGAACCATTTTTTAAAACAGGAGGACCACAGATCTGAAGGCATGTTTTCTACGTGCTGATTGAACGCTATCACTGCCTCTTCGGAGTTGACTTCGTACTTCGGAGGAGAGTAAAAGTAAAACCTCTCATCAAATCTTTGATTTTGGGGAAAATACAGAAATCACAGGGTGCTGGGTCTTTTTAACTTTTTCGGAAGCAAAAAATGACTTTGTTTTGTTGGCCGTGTGTGAAGAAGAAGAAGAAGGCCGTTGTCATGATGTAGGAGAACGCGGCTTTTGGGTCGTCTTTCGCGAACTTTTTCTAACACCTTAGGTAAACAAATGGTAGAATACTCGGCATTAACACTCTTTTGATCTTCAAGTGGAATTGTACAGATGGGACCCGTAGCTGAGAAAAAAGACGCGATCATTTTTTTACCAACGTTTCTCGCCTGCCTCACTTTTGTTGGCCTGTTCTCATTTTCAAACACCCATTCACAAGATTGCTGTTTTTTTTCGGGTTCAAAACAATAAATCCACGTTTCGTCTCCTGTGACAATGTCATAAACAGCATTAGAATGTCCGTGGTCGTACTTCAGTAGCATCTGTGAGCACCATTCCACGCGAGCCCACTTCTGCTCTGCTGTCAGTTCATGAGGGTTCCAACGACAGCAAAGTTTCCGAACTTTCAATTCTTCAAAGAAATTCGACCTCTCTCAAATTCAGCAAACCATCGCCTCACGGTGCTCAAACAAGGTGCTTCTCTCCCAAAAGCATTTTGAAGACGAGCGGCACAGTCTTGTGGAGAGAGAGAACTTTTAAAATCATAAAAATCATCGCTCTAAAATCTTTTCGACTTAATTCCATTTTCGTTGCGTACGTAGAACTTTGATGTGTGATAAAAAACAATTGACAAATCATTTCCCGCCAATTGTTTTTTTTTATTACTTATTAGAAGGTTGCAACGTTTAAAAAAATGTAACATTCGAAATTTAAATAGTTCCGATTAGCTAGAAGTGCAAAACTTTTAGTGTGCCCCATGTATAAATTTAAATAGTTTAACGGAAAATCTAATACGAACTACAAATCGGTTACTACAAATTATTCTATAAGAGGGCTGAAAATAGGCGTAATAACGGGCGAATCAGAGTAGGCATCGGAGGCATATTATTGTTCGTTGGAGCGAAAACAGTTTAATTTCCATTGTTTAATCACAAATAGGGCGATTGCCGTGTAAATCGGGTAAATGCTGATATTCGGACATTTGTCTAATGATTACCGGGGACGAAAGCATGGCCAGTGGTGCGTGCCGATTGTTCACCGTGCGCCATAACGGTGATCGTTTTCCATTTTGATTAGTTTACTCTTTACATGAATCGGTGTACCATGAGTTTGCGCTGATTTATAACGAGCAGTCGATGGATACATTTAAAAATTGTGAAACGATTCCACATTCTACTGTTGATATGTATGGCACATTTTGCAGTGTAATGTTCGAAAAAAATATGTTAAAATCTCAATCGTTTACAACGTGTTGTTTTTGATTTATCATATTTAAATAGTTATTCTGCTCTTCGGGGCGGATAAAAAATCCAATAAATCAAAGATCATTATTATTTTAAAAAATTAAACCGACTTCAAAACACTAAAAAGCTAAAAAAAATCCTAACACTTAAGTATCTAATCAGTTACTTTTGGAGTCGGTGCAAACAAAAACATTGAATCTCCCATCGGCAGCTGTTCATGACTTACAAATGATGTAACTACCGGATTTTTTTTTCGATAGATAGATTAAGGATGTTTTTTTTTATTTCATAAAACTATTTCTAAGTACATTTCATGTTGCATGAAAGTGGCCACTTCTAAGGTATTTACCATTTATGCGAGAATGAACGTAAGATTTAGAGCGCTGTCTGTTTAATGCTAGTAAAAAACAACATTTATATCATTTAAAAAAAAAAAACTGTTATGCTTTCTTTTGGAAAACACATTCTTTTAAGATAATGTGTCGTTGGTTAAATTATGAAAAATCAAATACAAAAAATTGTATATTAATTTAGGTTTAAATGCTTATAGCTCTGAAGACCGTAAAATATGACTTTACTATTCATTCTCTGAAATAAAACTGCACAATGGCAACCCTATTACTGCTTAACAAAATTATAAATACTTACTGTCAAGCCACTTGGAGTCATACTTCAGCGTGCGCTTAAATGAGAACTCCCGTCGTCCCGTCGTCAAATTATGAAGATCTGTTCTGAAGATGACGGTGTCAGCCTTTGTGAATTCGGCGTTAGTGCCGGAGTAGAGAGCCGGTAGGCTGCCAGGGTTGCCTCGCTCTACCCACAGCGCAGTGGAGTTGTCTGCCGGATCGTACGGGCACTTCGCGACGCCCATCCCTATGCCCGGCACGTACTCGTGGCGGGGCAGGTGCGTCAGGTTCGACTGGAACAAAAGTATAGCGTTTATTTTTATTGCCTACCCGCTGGAGGTGTCGTCTTGTATTGCAGGTACAATATTGCTGATATATCGCCTCGCTTAAATCGGTCGTAATACAATTTGTGATTTTGATATAAAGTCTGTGCCAGAATTCTATTGTTGTACCGAATTACGACATGTTCAGATATACAAAACAATGTTAGTTTAGCTTATCTTTGAGCTCAATGACATGTCTACACGTAAAATAAGAAGCTTTGTCTCGTTCTCCTCGAATTTCACCTTCAACATATTCCAACTTTATATTATTTTTATTTTGCTAGGTCAACCCAAAATATGAAACTATTTTTGAAATAAAGATATCTTTATACAACAAAACTGCTTCTAACTTGCGTTTCTTTTAGGAAAAATAGGTATATTATTGGCATATCGTGTCATGCCGTAATAGGGAGAACAAATAAAAAAATGTGGTATATTTTAGGGGCGATCACGTTCATTTTACGCGCCATTAATCAAAAAGTTCACTAAAAAATACAAACCTAACCGAATTTATGCGTTTCAAAGTCACTTACAGAACTGCCCACCCCTGCAGCCCCCGTACAACTCAACAACACATCTGCTATTAATTTTTCCTAAAAATTTATGTTCGTTTCACGTTGAACGCGATTTATTAACCGAAACTTATTATTTTGGAGGCGCTCGAGTTTTTTCGACGAGCCGTCCTCGGCGAATTCCTCTATTAGTATAATGCGATGGGTGGCGGTACGGTTTTCGAAATTATCATAAAATTACTAAATGTAGCATAAACGTGGGGTGGGCAGTGGCGGCGTCGTCGTGGATTGAGACTTTATGTAAATTTTAACGACGCTGCGACCATCGGGGCCACCTGTGACCGCCCCCGCCTCCGCCGCACCTGTCGAAAACCTATGCCGTTTTTATTTCAATAAGCCGAGGATTAAATTAGGCATGCAAGGACATGCCCGCGGGCTCCATAAGGAACGAGATTTTTCTTATTCTTTCTTCACGCTCGTGTTGGCAACCCATTGTAAGGCCCACGTAATGTACCGGCTGGACATGTGGTATATAAAGGACGAGTATAATGTATGTTTTAGTAATACTAACATCATGGGTTACATATTGAAACTGGCTAGCTGGTTAGCCTATATTAACATAGTGATTTAAGTAAATCCCTGATGTAAAATATGCAAGCGCGATAGCGTCATAAAATCCGTTACAGTCTAAACTGTTTACTAATTAGGTGCTAAATTTTAATTGATCTATTATATTACTTTCATTAGTAGGTTTATGATACAGCTTTTATGCATTTAACATATAGTTACTAAGCATGGCGTGAATAGTTTGCCGTAAACGTTTTGATAGTAAAAAAAACATTGAGCCAAATGAGCTGCGTTATCGTTAGATTAAAAAAATTGGGAACACGAAAACAAAACATTTTATCCTCGTGTGTTACTCAAGTCCATTACGCGTTGAAAACCCTGAGCAAATACTTTAGAATCACACCAAATAGCAAACCACTTTGAATGGTGTATTATTTCGCGACAGAGCCGTAAGTCCGGGATAAATAAGCAAATGGATCGGACGGAAGAGCCCGGGGCGCCCTCCGAATAAGAAAGTTTGTGGTCCCGGCCCTCATTAGGCCATACTTTTGTTTGTTTACGAAATTAGCAGCTTTCAATGGCGGCGGCTGATGGCGAGCATTGAATTTTCAGTGAAAGGACCCGGACTACCCAGAGGTTTATGTTGTTTGGTGTCAGGGATGCGATCCTTGGCGTCACGTTTGTGTTGCTTTGAGAAATAATTTTGTTTACGCTCAAAACTTATTGGGCCCGAAAAATTCGCATTTTTATGTTCTAGATAGAGTACTGATTAAAGGTTTCAGTATGATTTTTCTTAGTCGAATTATGACAGTGTAGAAATATAGATAGATACTCTATAAATTGCACAACACATAAAAAAACAAAGTAACAGGAAAAGTACATTAAGATTGGCACAATTTAGGCGGTCTTATTGCTAGAAGCAATCTCTTTCAGACAACCTTCAGGTAGAGGACAGTTAAATTAGTTTAGGTATTTTTACTGTACGAAAATGTATTCTACGTCCCTTAGACGGACTAAGCTTGGTCATGATATAAATCTGTATTGATATCAGAACTAGTCCCTTAATCGAAAATTGATATTCTACAACATGTAAGGAATAAGAATAAAAGCTTTAAATGAATATTATTTTTTTCAGCCTCAATAGTTTCATCGTTCCAGTGGCGATCGTGTCATGATGACCCAATTTTTTCTGACCAACAAATATTTAAGGCTTGCAAAAACGTTACCCAGTTATTTCGGTACACTCACCAAACTGCCTGCTGGTATTTGTGTGATGTGCAAAATGGTTTCCCGATACGCCGTGAGCGTATCGATGGGCGCTGGTATCGCTAAACGAGGAGATAAGGGTGCAATAGTTCCCTTTAGCTCCTTTACACCGTGTAAATAGGTCGCCTAGCCAGGTGTGGTGAAATATCTTGTTTGTACATACATAGGGTAAAAGCCGGATAGTTGCTCCACTTTTTGAAAATGCTCAATAAGATATAAATTATGTGTGTACTTACAATATACTCGGTATATATTAAGACATTGGTCTTTCATCTTTTATTCTTTACCATTTTTGGTAAGCACAATTAATATTGTCTATATGGAAATCTTGTTTTATTTGACCCCTCGAAACAGGGATAGTTGCTTACTGTGGCGGATAGTTGCCCCACGATAAAATTGCTTTAATTTATTTATTAGATTTCTTTTTAATTTTTGTTTTTTAGTTCTTTGAACCCCAGTGCTTAAGTGTCTTCAGTCCAGCTGATGAGACGCAAGACCACGCTAGATTTTTGCAAATATTTGCTGGTCATTTTTCTCATCTGCAATATGAAATCGTTAAGAAATAATCGTTGCCCTCAAGGCCACTATCCGCAAAAGCATATATGCTATATTACTTGCCCTTTTAAATTAAAAAAATAAGTAAATGCTTTTTATCAATAAAATATAATGGACCATATAGTTTAAACTCCAATATATCCAATGTATACGAAGAAACAAAAAGTTGATTGAATCCATAGCCATGTAAAAAAATATTACATAGAAATGACTCACAAATATAATTTTGACGCTCGTGTTGGAAGATTGTTGCTTACACATGCCGTGGAAGATTGTTGCTTACACACACAAAACGCATGGACTTTTTCTTATGGCTTGTATGGCATTGAGACTTACGGGAGCACCGCTTTTGATCATTGGAGAGCCCTAATACTGGAGGCATCTCTAACATAATGTATTCAAAACCGGGGCATGTATCCCATTGAGGCAATTATCCTGGTTTTACCCTATGCGATGTCCTATATTTATGATTTGTTAATGCGAGCCGCATATATATTTTTAAGGAGTTTCTAATAAAACAACTCGGTAAGTACAAACAACGGCAGGTCAACCTACTCAAAAAGTTAAAGGTCATTGAACCGATTTTCAACTTTAACTCCGACTAGTAGACAAGACAGCTCGTCAACCTACCACAAAACGAAAAATTTTCTCAATTGATATTGATCTCTATATGCGATGTTTTCTAATATTTATTTTATTTATATTGCTGTAAAGCGCCGTGCGTTCAGTGTGATAAAATATTTATATTAAAACATGCACCGTGACAGTGGGCTCTGAAATAAGCCAAATTTAGCCCTCTCGTGATACAAAAATAATGCTTAGTTTAGTAGAAATCATATTATTAACCTAGAACCTTCAACAAAATTCTATTAAAACTCTACTTCATCAAATAATGCAATAATAGCATCTCGCAAATTGTATCGACGTTAACTTTTAAACGTTGTTGGAGATGAAATAGTACGAACCCTGCACGTACAGCAAACTTTGCTGCTGTCACTATCAGTTAATAGTGTATTCCTGAGTCTGATCTGAATTTAAAGCAGGTAATTCCATTAAAAAGTTGATTTTAGATAAGGGTCTTATGTTTGTGGGCACAAACTTACTTTTTGAATATAACAATAAATATTGTGTAAAAACGAGATTAAACAAAGAAATAAAAAACTATGCGGGGTAGGCAATGCACAACGACCAACTTTCACAAAATTATTAAATTTACAAAAAGGGAAAAGCCTCTGTTCTATAATGGTCTCAAGGAACTTTGTCGATGTTTTTCAAGGTACAATTAGTTAAAGTTTAACGTATTAATTGTCGAAGTTCAACCCTATCAGGTGTTTGGGTCACCGATACTTTGCGAAAATTTTAGAATTTCATAAATCAAATAACGACACCATAGTAGATATTTATTTATTAATTTTAATGATTTAAAATTAAAAAGTTTGGTTTGGTAACCATTACAAAACTGTTGTAGGCATCGGTAATATAACGCGGCATTTCTGAAAAAGTTTGTCGTTCTGTTTCTATTTTCTAATACAGAGAAACCTAAAAGATAATATACGATATTTAAATTAAAACATTATTAAAGATATCTAATTGTGTATTAAATCATTAAATGATAAAACGCATCATACCAACTAATGATCATTTTCATAAAACAGAATGACAATATTTTTTCTTTAAAATAAGCTATTGTAATCAAATATATTATTGCTACTATTGATTATCTCGTACAGTACAAATATGGCAACTCCTAAACGCGGAAGGGAAAAATCTGGTGCTAAGGATCGAGAGCTAAAATTCTGACTAGATCATTTCAAAATACAAAAGGTAATCAAACCTTTATCCAACTAATATCGTTCACTTTCTACAATAGAACCATGTAGGCTGTCACAGGCTCACAGCACGTATCGACGTTAACTTTCAAACGCACAAGGGATGAATCCAGCGCTAAAGTTCTGACGCGCTGTCACTATCAGCTAATAGAGCGGGGTCTGAGCGGAATTTATAAGCGTAATGTTGCTTTATCTATCTTAAGATGAACTTAATCGGCTTTGGTTTTAGTAAATTGGTGTATGGGGTTAGCTAAACTAAGCATAATTTATGCCTGAAGTTTGACAGTCTAATTAATATCGTTGATTGCTGGTATTTCAAATTATGTGACGTGATTCAATGTATATCAAAGGGTCACTGCATGTTCATTTGTTCACATTTTTGTCATTTTGTTAGTCATATGACACTCGATATTGCCACAAGTTGAACATTTGCAGGAAGCCACTGGATGCAGGCCGCTTTCATTCGGCCAATCTGGAAGTCATTATGGGAAGCCTATGTTCTGCAGTTGACATCCTATGGCTGATATGAATGATAATGAAAATGATGTCACTCGATTACCATATATCCCTCGAGATGAAATAGGATTTACTTACAGTACATTTACCCATTGTAACGTACACTTCTAAATCGGTTCAAGAATCTGGATGTTATGGTATAATAAAGAGACACAAAAATCTACTCACACGTTCGTGAAAATTTTTTAGTAGACTGCTCTAGTGGTTCGTGACCCGGACAACGAAGCCAAAGCGGTCGTGGGTTTGGTTCAATCCTGCTTGGGAATCAAGTTTGCATGATGAGCACGAGTATATTTTGCATGAGTCCAGAAGTTATTATATCGACGACCATGACTCACATATTGTATAGGTACATGTATTACTAATATTTTATGGGAGCGTATTAGATTTGATAATTTTTAATTAACATAGAGTTACATATATTTACGATATGTTATTAACATCACACACATATTATAATTATACAGGTAAAGTTTGTTGGATGTAGGATGTAATCATGAACATCTGAAACTAGCCAGGTAATAAACACGACCGATTCCAAGTGTTTATAAATTGTCAAAGGTTTGTACACAAGTAGATGGTATTTTAATTTGTTAGGTTTATACGTCTGAACAAACGAAACATTTTCGTAGTAGGCTTTCAGACACGATCACTTTAAATCAACTCCAGGAAGATCAGTATTTGTATCCCAGAACGAAATATACATAATACATGCACCTTCCTGTCTAGCACTAAGTTCCCAAGAGATGCAAAAGTCTGCATAATCAGAATACTCCCGAAGTTAGGGAGCAGTAAGTTTTGAGAGGCTCGTATCACTTGCATACAAAGCTCATTTTGCATTCCTAAAATATAAATAAGCACGAGTTTAGTTTAAGGAATGACGACAAAGTTCCATTTGACGTCGGGACAGTGAGTAATGCTAATTACTTAGAAAATGTTTTAAATAAATGTTGGAGATTTTTATCTAAGTTGCCCGCGGCTTCGTTCAAACGAAGTCCCGAGCAAACCCCAGGGAACTTTTGACCTGAATATTATGTATCCTATTATACAGGAATATAAAAGACAAGACAAATACAAGACTGAAGAGCCCTTGTTTTGTATCAAATAATACCCTGAACACATTACTATAATAAAATGTTATGGTTGACCTACTGACATTTGCATATTCGATATTAAGCAGACATGTTTCTACAACGAATTTTATCTAAATTTTTGCAGAAACATAAGTAATGGCAGTTTTTTCGAAACATGTGCCGTGGAAGTTAGAGTAATTTTAAAATAAGAAAATAATAGCCCGTGAGTGAAATCAGCGCTAAAAAAATTAGAGACATCCCATCAAAGAAAGTGAAGTCATGTTAATGGCGAATATAAATGGCGAAGTGAGTGCAAAATGTTAAATAAATTTAACTGCTTAGTATTTTACATTTTTTCCAGTTTGATACATAAAATATGTGTCAAATGCTTTTGATTTTGTTCATTCATACCAGGGACTTACCCAGATTTACCTAGATTGTATTTAATTAGTGTGTCCGAAAAAGAACATGGTTGAAGTAATACTGCTATACGATATCATTATTATTAGGCCCCAGGTAAATATATCTCAAAAATAAAAAATATCAATGTTGCCCCAATTGACTCCAGAATATTAATCTGTAACTCAAAGTAAACGTAATTATAAGTGCGAATCCGAAGCCATAAAATAAAGGAGATAACAGTCGTAAAGCTTCGACGATATAGGTCCCTAATTCGGAACGGCTAGGTGCACCTGCACCCGTGATATACGGCGGTACAGACTATAAAGGAGCAGCCTGACCGAGAGCATTCGCGTTGGTTGAAGACGAATATTTAAGTTGTGTGGCTATTTATCCGAATGTCGCAACTGGCTAGTACAAACTTAAAATTAAGAATTTGGACTTATCATTAAGCAAGTTTTGACATAAAATACATAAACATATTATTTTCAAAATAAGATACAATTGCTGGCAAATGAATGCTTTTTTCACTAACAATTATTACTCCGTGGCGATGAAAGTGGTGTTCGCGGGCATCAGGAAGCAGGTAATTTTATAAAGTCTTTGATAAATATTCGCTAATGTGAATGCACCCTAAAGTTATTTGTTGCCGTGCCACTCATGATATATTTGTTCCGCAAAAAATATAACAGTTTTAGTTCGTTACAGTCATAAAAAAACACAATTCTGCATACGAGCTTTTTAGACTTCATTCCATTTTACCTTATTCATCGTGTGCTCATTTATTTTTTATGATCCTAGAATCAAAATGGTACGGAAACAGTTTATAAATAGAAAGAAACAATAAAATAAATTAAGGCAAACATAGACTTTCCGTTCATGGCCGTAATTACGAAGAATAATTATACAGGAACGGTCGACGAAAGTGGCGTCGAAGCAAAACAACTGCATTTGCAGTTGATTAAAAATGTAAGCGCATATTATGGGCACTCGAAACCGACTATGTAACGTGCACTCGCTATTAAGTTTTACGATGAGTACCGCCGCGAATAAAAACCGTTATGCGGTATCTGCATACAATATGAACCAGACCTGTGTGATCATCGAGCAATTTGTATGTAAACTGTGAAAATAAGAACAATAATCTTTATTCATCATTATTAACTTTTTAGGCATCCAAAAATAAGAAGTATTTCTGTATTCATGGATTAAATTGGACAACTTTTGTTTGAGTTTCAACTCACTTGCACACTGGTATATAAGATATATTGAGGGTTATATTCAATTTTGCAGTCATCTTAATTAGGACAGAGAGTTAACTTAAAAAGGTACGCAGGGTTATTTAATTAACGTTTACCAAATGCAATTGCATTTAAAAGATCGATTGATCTATATATCTATACCACTATACAACTATTTACCAACGTTTACCAAATGCAATTGCATTTAAAAGATCGATTGATCTATATATCTATACCACTATACAACTATGATCAGATTTCTAGTTTTGTTACGTGCAAGGTAAGGTATGTAATACCGTTCCACATGGATTATAAAGTGATATTCCTAAGTGCACTCAACGCCGATGCACGCGTAGTAATTGACAATGGCATCAACATATGGAGGTAAGATACTCGTAAAGATCCTTTCAAATAGACGCGATCTTTATTCAATAACATTTTCACCTGATATCGCAAAAATAATATCGAAGTATGAATAGATGGCACGAACATGATAACCTTATTCAAAAGGTAGGAGAGACTCGTTCGACTCATGTGTATTGACAGATTCGGAATTCAATTATTAGCATTGAATATACAAACCACTTTCACTGGAGAAAATGTAATATAATATTTGTGTTAATATTAAGCATTACAAAGTGAAATATTTAATAAAAAAATAGAAATGAAAAAAGGGATAAAAGAAATTAAAAGGTGTCGTAGGCGGGGAAATTTAACCACGATAATTTAAATATTTGTGCCACTCATTAGGGGGGGGGATTGCCATCACTCGCCACGCTTGGCAGACGGGTTGGCGAGCGCAGTTTTTTATAATATTTCGCACGCAGACGCTGCTGCCCGTCTCGTGCTACAGGAATTAGTCGCCTCTTACGACACGCCTCCTGCTGGCGGTGGGAAAATGTATTCTTTACGGCCGTTCCCACACGACACGTACCGGCAAGCGCAGCGTAGGACGTCCACCTACAAGGTGGACAGACGACCTGGTAAAGGTTGCAGGAAACCGCTGGATGCGAGCCGCTTTCAACCGGCCAATCTGGAAGTCACTGGGGGAGGCCTATGTTCAGCAGTGGACGTCCTATGGCTGAAATGATGATGATGAATTAAAATATTATAGTTTTAACGATTAAAAATGCTTTGATTGTATTGGTCTTGTCAAAACTAGTTAAATCAACTCAAACTCGAAAACTTTATTAGTAGTAGAAGAGTTGTACTCTTCAGATCAGAACTATTGGCATCAGATCAGCTACATGTCAAATTATTGCATTTTGAGACTGATTGCACATACTTACAAATCAAAGTAAAGTAAGTTACAAGTCAAAGTTTCAAATCGATTAGACAATAGGCTAGTAAATTTTTTTTAAAATAGGTCTTACATTGTTAATAAGTGTTCAATTAGAAGGAAAAAAAAATTGATTGTAATTTTTTAAGACTTAGAAAACTACAAAACTTTCATTTTAAAATAATATTTTCATAAACAGACGAAAACGCTGTCCGCCATTTTAGTCTATAGATTATCTGTGCCATGACGTAGTCCCTCTAGTAAACAACCAAACAACTTAGACGTCTTTACGAATACAACCTCTCTGAATTAATCAAACATGATTTCTAATAGTTTACACAAAAAAATAATATAGTAATTATCATTACTGTATCGTTCGAGAATGCAAAAATACATCAAAGATTCGAATGAATTTTGATCATTTACCATATGAGTGACGTCACTCACGTCACGATCATGGCGGATAGCGTTTTCAGATTTTCAAATTATAGTTTTAAAAATATTTTTTAAAATATGATTTTCACAGCCATCTTCTACTTTTAAGTATTGGATTCGATATATTTTGATTCCTAAAGTCGAATAATATTTGAAATATTTTTTTGTTTAATTAATTTTGATATGAGTCAACTAGCCTATTAAAAATAGGTTAAAATCGACTTCCGTAATTTGATTCTGGGCCAATTTTTTTATAGTCAGATAACTTTTATTTGAAGAACAAGTTTGACATTTGACCGTTTTCGTATAGAAATTGTGTCAAAACGTCAATTTTATCCGTCGAATTAAGTTATCTGGCGATTGAAAAATCGGCCCTCAGTAACATAGTTAGTACTTAAGTTAACATAGGAACATGCTTTTAGCTAAGTGGCGGCAGCGCTTTTTGGTAATTACCAAAGTTAAGCCACCTACGCTGCGGTTGTGATTGGATGGGTGACCATTCCAATTACAGTTAGTGACATTTATCACAAGCATCTCCACAATATTTAGGCGTCAAAAATTATACATACTATGTACTTACACTAAAAAAAAACCTTTATTGCGCAGTCAATTATGAACACATAACATCCAAATATTGGAACTTTAATCACGACTTTTGCTTTGAATGTAA
Organism: Anania hortulata; assembly: GCA_963576865.1. Lineage (NCBI taxonomy): Eukaryota > Metazoa > Arthropoda > Insecta > Lepidoptera > Crambidae > Anania > Anania hortulata. The sequence goes on from OY756400.1 coordinate 11,580,049, forward strand.
TTGTTAAATAGTCTCAAGTTTACTGTCTACATAAATCAATTACTAGGCTGCATATTTTACCACTTTCACCAATAGGTACTTTTTATGTTGCGTGGCAGTCCTGATCTGATTATTGAGAGCCCTGCTACCCATGTTAAATATTTGACTGGCTCTTAAAGTAGACGACTGTAATGTAATTAGGTCTCAGATACTAAGGTGTATTGACTTCACTCGTATGCCGCTTGATAGTAAAAGCTACAAGAAAAACCGGATAAGTGCGAGTCGGACTCGCCCACTGAGGGTTCCGTACAAATTTTTAGGTATATATTATAAATAGTACAGGAATCCAATCTTGCTGTTATTTCCGAGATTTTCCCGAAACTTTAAATTTATGATTTATGATCTACATTTATGATTTTCTACATTTTTTATGATCAATTTACAAATGTATAGCTTCAGATTTTTCTGCCTCTATTTGTAGTATAATACAATATTACTTGCCAAATTTCACAGTTCTAGGTCAACGGAATGTACCCTATGAATTTTGATTTCCTTGAGAGATCCTGAAATATACGTTTTTGCGGCTGTATTTTTTCAACCGACTTCAAAATAGGAGGAGGTTCTCAATCCGAGTGTATGTTTTTTTTTGTATGTATGTTACGCAATTACTCCACCAATCATGAATCGATTTTGATAAAATTTTTTTGTTTGGTAGATCATACTTTACAAGTGATCCCATATAATTTTTTATCGAAATTGATTTGGTAGTTTTTGATAAAATAACAAAAATATTCCCAGATAATGTTTTGGTTCGTGATTCTTGTATCTGTTACCCAATATGTTCGATAAATTTATTTAATATACTTCAAAAATATGTACTATTACTAAAAAAAATTTTTTTTACCCTTAAGTGGAAAAAAAAGAGGATGAAATCGGTTTTCAGCAGTAAGATTGGGTTTTATTACAAAAAATTGATGAAATAAATACATTTTATTTTTTTTAAAAACTGTCTTTAAAACACTAAAAACTAAAAATAATATTAACACGTAAGTACCTAATCTGTTACTTTTGGAGTCGGTGCAAACTGATCAATTTGAATGTTTTCGTTGCACCGACTCTAAAAGTAACTGATTAGGTACTTACTTACATGTTAAAATTATTTTTAGCTTTTAGTGTTTTGAAGTCGGTTTTAAAAATATATATATATACATTAAATTGGAAGTTTTCATTTTATACAGCTTCAAGGGGCTGTAGACCTGATAATAAATTTCAATACGATATCTCACTGCGTTTCGATACGATAACTCAATGCGATTTTACTCAATTTTTGAAACTGACGCAACCCCTGTTCGGAGCAGTGAACGCATTACTTTTTAAAATATATAACTAAAATTATATGGGATTACTTGTAAAGTATGATCTACCAAACAAAAATTTTTTATCAAAATCGATTCATGATTAGCGGAGTAATTGCGTAACATACATACAAAAAAAACATACACTCGGATTGAGAACCTCCTCCTTTTTTGAAGTCGGTTTTAAAAAATATTTATATATATACATTAAATTGGAAGTTTTCATTTTATACAGCTTCAAGGGGCTGTAGACTTGATTATAAATTTCAATACGATATCTCACTGCGTTTCGATACGATATCTCAATGCGATTTTACTCAATTTTTGAAACTGACGCAACCCCTGTTCGGGGCAGTGAACGCATTACTCAAATTACAGATTAGCACTAGTAATAGTCGGTTTTTACCAGAACAGACACATTTTGTTGCGGCATTACTTGAGAGCAGATACAATATCTCACTGCGTTTCCGAGATAAAGTGTCTTGATAGACACCAGACAGACAGACGGACAACAAAGTGATTTCATAAGTTTCGTTTTTTCCATTTGAGGTAAAGAACCCTAAAAATCAGAAAGTTTAAAAAATTATCAAAAATGAAAAACAAAAACATTATCCTTTATCCCTGTTCACCATGCAAAGGCCAATCTGCGATTGTAGTACTTGAAAACGCGAACTTTTTGCGGAGTTGTTATGGCAAAGTCTATAGGAAAGCTCTCGAAGTTCGTACGTCTAAACTTTCAAGTATATGTACACTGCTCCGAAGTTGGAAACTTATTTTAGGCCATAAAAGTTTTTATGTAGGTTTGTAAAAGCTGGATTACTTTGCGAATGTTTGCGGATAACAGTCTACTATGGACATTATTGTGACACGGTATAGGCCAAGTTTAAAAGTGTGCGAACTAAATATATTGTGCTACGATTTCTTTGATAAGGGTGCGTTTACACCAAAGCGAGAGGAGAGTAGTTGTGTTTTATGCAAAAGTCAACCAAAGGAGAGTAAGCTCGGTTTGCACTTGAGTAATGAATTGGTTTAATTTTAAGTTTATGTGTAAATTTTATGAAAATATAGAGTTTTTTATATATGTCTTATTATTGTTGTGAAATAGATATCTCGTCTTTTTCACAATGCAAGAAGACTCACAATGTTGTGTTAATTGTAAGAAACATCGAGATCAATGGTTTAGGAACATAACATAGCTAAGAAAATATTACATTATTTTTTCATAGAACCAAGGCAAGCGTTCAAAACATTTATATTTTACAAGGACATACAAAGAGCTTAATCTTCAATAAATAAAATGTTGTATGCTGCCTCTGTAAATGTCGCTTGCAGCCCATTTAAATCTGTAAGCCTTATTCAAAGTGCAAACATAATACGCAGAAGACATTACGGCCATCCCAGTAACAGTCTAATAAAACAATGACCGAAAACAATCGCTCAGTTCCAATGCATTAAGCAAACATTTAACCGAAAAGAACGAGCCGAGCGATCGCAAAAACAAAGCACCGCTCGTTTGTTACGGCTCCTACAAATAACAATAGAGCAATTTGTACCTTGGCTGATTTAAAACACATCGTATTCGTCTTGTTCGAATAAAAATGCGATAAGCCCAGCTTATTGATTGTACCCATTTAAATTGAAAACGTTGGATCTGTTTTCGTCACAGAAATTAAATGAAAAAATCACGGCTCGATCCACGTAATGCGTTTGAGTGGCATTAAATCAGATGAACGGCATCGGATTAATGCTTACCTGTGTTTTATTTAATGCCAGATGGGAAATCGTTTAGTCTTTCTCAAGTGTTCGTGATGAGCTTGTGTTTATTTCATGTTAAGCGAGTAACGATGTTATTTGCTCTAAATTATATTTGCATACATGCACTATGTTTTGCACTGAGCTCATTATTTTGTTGGTTCTTACATTGTATTGTTCACAACTAGACAAAGACCAGCTAATTTTAAGCCCTAGTATTTTTACCTCTATTAGTGTTATAACCTTATTGCTATACTAACGAGACTTTTTAAATATTTACTTAGAGAAAATTAATAAACGATTTTTAGAATTCTAAATGTCTTAACAGGCAGGAGAAAGAATGTTAACAGCGTTGTAACAGTTTGATTACTGATTGTTGAAAGTCTTTGTTTACTGATCAAACCACAAAAGCAAATTGTCGTCAAAGCATTCAACGAACGGCAAAAAGTTCTAAATAAACTTTGAATGGTGGATTTGTCGAGTAATAAGAAACAAAATTGTCCTTGAAAAATGATAAAAAGTCGCGGAACACGCCGCGTCATTTGTTTCCAATACGCGTCCAATCGCAAACGGTCATTTGTAATGAAATAGATACAAACGCGGTTGCACTAGGGCTGCCACAAAATAAGTACTTTAAATAAAATGGTTTAGATTACACAATAGAAAATGGACAATATTTATCATGTACACTGTAACTTTTTAACTACCCGAGAATTTTTATTAACATATTCAGAAATCGATTAACATCATTATTTGCTGAATATTTTATTTATCTATATTATTAAATATTTATCCATTCCGTACGTCAATATTACATGACTAAATTAAGTTAGTTAGGGATTCAAATTGTAATAAATGAGATGCCTATTTAAATTACACATTTTTTGTTGCACAAACCTGAGGTTGAGGTTAAGGAATTCTTATTTTTAAAAAAGTATGATGTTATTCGATGTTCAAATATGTTAGTTAATTTTCTTGGGTAATTAAAAGGTGTTTATTGGCTTTTTTAGTATTTTAATCGTGAACAAATATCACAATTGCATAACTAATGGATTTGTTGGTAGGTGATGATAAAGTAGCGGTGTCAAGTAAACAGTCTGGCTGCGCTGCAAAGTGCAAAGCCGCGTGTCTAAGCAGATAAATTCATTATTTTTGTTAATTTAATAAGAGTCCATTTAATAAATATGACCATAGATAGTGACTTTCCAAGATATCTATGTAAAACTTCTGTCTATCTATCAACTCGCAAACCAATTTTGGAAAATTGACAACCCAACTCAAAGTGAATACGAGCGAGCCGGGTGGATGCGCCCGCGACCGCAGCGGGCGTATCAATCGCACACATGCGATTTCACTCAATTTTTGAAACTGACGCAACCCCTGTTCGAGGGAGTGAACGCATTACTCAAATCACAGATTAGCACTAGTCATAATCTGTTATTACGAGACGAGACACATTTTGTTGCGGCTTTACTTGAGAGCATAGTACGATTTAAAAACTTTAGATTTGCCGCAAAATATTATAATTTTACTTTAAACAATAATAAAATGTGCCAAAAGTTTTTAAATAAGTCATAATATTTTTATAGGATATGCAAAAACAAAATGAACCGCAGAAATAACTATGCAAATCGCAAGATAAATAGCAATGTCCGAGATATTAAACATAGTTATTTCATTGCTGCAAAACTATGGTTGGTAAAGGATAGAAATGGAATAAAAGCTTTTGTATTTAAATCGAATCTCAATAGCTGATGCTTTAGAAGATATGAAAGTAAAACAAATCAGTTTTGAAAGGGAATTAAGACGGCCCGCGTTTGAATGGGGACTATCTCTGTTTTCGCAGTGCTCTGTACAAAGGCCGGATCGCGCCCCATTCAGTTTTCCCCACAAACTGGTCGTAATATATTTTCAATTTTTGGCGTTCTATTACATTGAGTATTTGACTTATAATAGAATTTATCACCACCATTGTAATGTCTGGAATAAATCATGCAGCGCGGAAAATACAACTTGCGATTTTTCACCGTTCACACTAACTTGCGTATTGTATCCAATATGACGTATCATTGATTTTAGATTACATCATCAGACTCGTAAAGTAAAGTAAAAAGTTGATTTTCTCAAATCTGAATACTTTCGTTATTACTCGTAAACTTTTGATTACATATTAACTCACAGCCAGTTTATGATTAGCATAAAGACATTTTATTATGTTGTAATTTACTTTCTTGACATTAATATTAACATGAATTATGAAACAAAGGGTTTAAGATTACTTCGAAATTTTGAGTTTTATTGGCCATAAAACCAATTTAACTCGTACACCAAAGTGTAGGTTACATAAAATACTACCTACTATATTTACAAAGGTATACTTCCTCTATACGGCAAACACCAAACAATGCGTAAAACGTTATTTGATTTTCATACCCTTTTCATGTTCAAACTTGTCTGTATGCGGATTCGTTCTTATCTGACGCGGAAGGGTGCTGTCTGGAGTTCCAACAGGATGCATCCCTGTTTACAATACATTTTATGTGCAATAAACCCGTCCTATGTACACTTTAAACCGCGAATTTGTAATAAGATTATAAAAATTCGCTCGCTTCGGAGGTGATAAAACGTGCGAGGGGTCAAAATGGCCGGCGATATGTCATTATGATTATAGAGTCGGCCGAACCTTTAGCTCTTTTATGTATATTTTCTATTTAAATATTTTTGGGTCCGTAATATCAATTTTGCTGATTTATCCTTGTTTTATATTTGATGGTTTGTCCATGGAATTATTGCGCCAATTATCTATTCAGTTTGATGGATAAACATATCTGTATGAGGCCATAATTAAACTTTAAATTATCTAATAAATAAATAAAAAAGTCTTCTTCTATCCTCTTCTTTGTCATGTTTCTAGTCCTATTCTAGATATAGAAGTCTAGATATTACCTACATTTAGACGCCCAATAGTTAATATCCTTTGCCTTAACCCAACGGAGATTTCACACGCCTATAAAACCAGATGACCTGCTAACTAATAAACGGCTATGACTAAACTATAGGGGTTCTGAAGTCACAGCGGAACTCTAAAAACGGTCGTTGAAAAACACGATAAAGCGTGTGAAGGGTCAAATCGGGTACGATACATCATAAAATTATATGAAAGTCAAAAGCAGGGAAAGTGAGGTGAGAAGGCCGCTTGAATTATTGCGGGCTGCTTTCGATACCTATTGTGGCCGGCGCTTTATGACTTTTAAAATAATTTTGTGGAAATAACGGCACTTATCGGGCCGGATGGACGCCCGGGACCGAATGCAAATAATAAATCTAGCTGTAATGACCCGATATTTTACCTAAAACTTTTGTGTCTGATAGAATTTTCTCTGTTGAAATTTTTTGTATAAAGTAGCAGAATTTTTGTTACTGACATTGGAGCTGGTACTACGGATTTGTAATAGGCATGCTGACATAAATTAATAATAAGATGTAGGAAAAGATGGTTGCCCATAAATAAATGTTAACGACAAGTTAAAAAAATAATGCTAGTAGGTGGTTTCCTAAAAACTTCGTTTGTAATTCCTACGTTTTTAGATAAATAAATAAAAAATAAGACATCGACACAGAACTAAGAGAAGTGCTGCAGTAAAAAGTAAAGATACCAATAATACCAGTGGATAAACATGGTTGATTAGATAAACAGATTTAAGCTATTTTATTAAACATTTCGAGAATGTAAAAATCTTTGCAGGAAATAAATGAAAAATCACAAGGATGGGCTCAACGGAGTCGTTGGGATAGATTTTCCTCCGACGCGAAGCACAACGAGCTCGTCTTTACGGTGTCATTCAGAATCACTGTCTGTGAAATTTGCCGCGACTCCGCACCGCGGCGCTGCAAGCGGTACTGATACAAGCTGCCCTAGCTTTTATAAGGCATCAAACCTTATTGGCATATTGGTTGGAAGTACCTAAAATTTATTTTGGTGTAGGTACACCTATGAAACATACGTTAATCGACAGAGAAAATAATTACAAACAACAAATACTTATGTAAATATGTAATGTCGAAAATGTCGTAAAGTACTTTGTTTAGAATTTCAGTTTGTTGAATATATAATATTTGAAAGCGGCCTGCATTCAGCGGCTTTCCGAAACCTTTACCAGTTTGTCTGTCCACCTTGTGGGTGGACGACCTACGCTGCGCTTGCTGGTACGTGGCCTCCATTCCAGAACCTTTCGGCCCTTTTGGAAGTCATTAGGGGAGCCGTATGTTCAGCAGTGGACGTCTTATGGCTGAAATGATGATGATGATGATGATGATGTAATATTTATTTTTATTTATTGTTATTTTAGGTTGCAAGAGTATCATATGAGACATTTAATAAATTAAACTGATTTATGTGATGTGTATTGATTGTCCTAAAATCCTAAATGAAATGTTTATGTATCGTTTTGTAACCATTTAAATCAAAACTAAATTCAATTTAATTAAATTAATTTATGTGTACCTTTATTTATCTTTATCCTATGTAAGTAATTTAATGTAATGTAATTAAAACTATGAGAATCAATTTCTTGAAATAAATTTGTTGGAGGTAACATCAAAATTACGAAAAAAAAAATATACAAAGTTAGCTCATCAGCTGTTACGGTTTCTATGAGAGTGTAATTTTTACGTCTTCAAAATCAAAGAAATTTACCGTGTAGTTGTTGTATGAAAATCATTAAAGACGCGACGACGCGCTTCAGGTGTGCGACGGTGGTGCTTCATCACTTTACTAGTTTAAAGGCGCCCTTAGTTTTAAGCGGTAAAATAGGCGGCATTTTTATTAATTTAGGTAATCTACCTATAATTTGTTACCACAACAAAAAAAAAAATAGCTTCCGCCGTTTGTACGCTTAGATCTTTTAAACTACGCAACGGATTTAGATGAGTTTTCATCAAGTGACACAATGATTCAAGACGTGCGGTGTATATACATAAATATGTATAAGACATGCACATTATACTATGAATGAAGTAAAAGCCACGCGAGCAAAATTGCAGGCAAGTAGTAGTATATAAATCCTTTTGGAAAGCATAAGAAAATCACAGGGAAATCCCGACGCGGCTACCGAAGTTGAAGCTCGTCTTACAGCGTCATTCGGAGTCATTCTCCGTGAAATTTGCCGCGTCTCACCGCAGCACCGCCGGCAGATGCACAAACTATATCAATTGATATTTAGAATTTGAATCCAAAATAGTTTCAAAGATCCATGACTTGAAATGAAACCTAAAACAGTAGTTAATTAACAGAGGGCGTTTCCTTCAGCCAGTTTAACTACATCATTAATAGATTAAAATAAAAATTTCCAATAAAGAGCATAAAAAATATCAAATCCAAAAAATAAAATAAAACGAAACGCCTGTTTATAACCAAAATCGTAACGCGGAACAGTAACTAGCGTAATTACAATGTGTAAACTGGCAACGTCGTTTTTCTATCTTGCTCGCACGGTGAAAAAGGCTCGTCGGACGTTACCTAATATTTTTTTATGAAATATGAAAATAAAAACTTTTTTATTTTAAATGGTTTTATTGTATCATCATTATCATTTCAGCTGTAGGAGGTCCACTGCTGAACAAAGGCCTCCCTCAATGACTGATCACCGGGGGGATTGCCAATACTCGCCACGCTTGGCAGGCGGGTTGGCGAGCGCAGTTTTTATTATAAGATTTCGCGCGAAGACGCTGCTGCCCATCTCGTGCTACAGGCATTAGTCGACTCTTACGAAACGCCTCCTGTTGGCGGTGGGGAAGTGTATTCTTTACGGCCGTCCCCATCACGGCACATTGTTTTATTGTATGTATGGACGCTATAGTATTTCAGGTTAACGGGAACGCCTTTCGTTAGTTAACATACTGTATTTAGTTACGGTTTTCTATTGATCAAGTCAAGACAGTCCTACTAATTAGAGTTTGTCAATTTAACGCAAGTTTCATACTACATGTAATAGAATCATGTCACCAGAGATTTAAACATGAACTCTATAAACAGCAGTGTTGATTTTAAGTCAATCTTTTTACAGAAAATAACAAGGTTGAAGTAATACTGCTTTGAAAGCTCGCTTAGGCCTCAGAAATTATTATTCACTAACCACCAAGTGATTTTAAAGCTTAAGAAGTAAATAGGTAACTTAAACTTAGCTAGGTAGTCAACTACCTAGAAAAGTTTAAGATTCTTAAGTACTTCACAATCTTTATATTTAAATAATCAAATGTCATAAAAATCTTTGGTTGTGAGTGAATTTGTGGTTCTTTGGTGGTCCAAAATGTCGCTGCGTCACTCGCTGTACGTCCCCGCCGAAAAACAGCGTCGTGTCACAACAAACGCTGAGCCCTTTTTTACACATTAAATACTCTAGATTTATTATTCATTGTTATGTATTTTACTTTCAAATAAACGTATTATATTTCTAAATGATTACTTCTTTATTGCCAATAATGTTTAAAGGAGAACACGAGTTTAAACGTATCTATTCTAACACAAGTCTTTTATCGTTTAATCTGTAGTGAAATATCTTAAAGCAGCAAAGCGCCCTGAACAAGAGTGGGTGTAATGTTGATCCGCGTATTTACGACATGTGGACCTGTGGAATCTGTTGCGTCTGGCACGGGTCCAAGGTTCATGCACGGATCAGCTCAAGTGGGCGAGGACCTTTAGATAATGGCTGTTGTTGTCACAGACATTAACGGTTTTGTGAGGAAGAAACAAAAGGTAACAGAGCCCGAACTTCAGTCGCCGTTGGAGTACTTATCTACTTTAAATGTCATAACGATATCGATATTAGGTAGTTTTTCATATCAATAATGATCATTAAGCAAAATAGACTAGAATTGCTACATAGTGTCGGCGTTAAGTTTAACCAGCTTAAATTTTTAAGAAACGTTACTAAAAATAAATTTCAGTACATTATTTTCAAATAGATCGTGATCATTAATCGAAACCATAAATAATAAAATATTTACCCCCTCGACGGATTCAGACGGATCCGGACGCATGAGCATCTTGGCACTAAATATTCCGACGCCATAATGGGCTAGTTTCCCAAAAAAAACTAATTAGTCCGTTAGTTGGATTAACATTAAATATTGGACACGTATTTTTTCTTTTCTCAATCAAACAAAAAAATATGAAGATATAGCCCGTTAAAGCTTCGCGTAACGTCACGCCTTGCGACACTTTTTGGCAAGACGTGACGTCACGTGCTTACTTTGATGCGCTTTATCTTCGTAATTTTTTGTTAGATTGACAAAAGACAAAACATGGGTCTAATATTTTTTGATAATATAACTGACGGACTAAATAGAATAATCTTTTTTTGACCCAGGAAACTAGCCTATTGGCCAATGTAATATAAAGGATTTCTCCTCAAACTTTTATAGGAAACTATCGGTCTAATGAACGTTTTGACCTTAGCGACCTCCAAAAATAGGTATGTTGTGGCAATATTATTAAGATATTACATATGCTAGTTTAGCATAATTTAGAAATGACTCAAGTTACAGAAAAAGATATGCCAAGGTCGATGTTAATCATCAAGTTAAACATTACTTACAAGCTATCATTTGTTCACGTCATGATAAGTGGTAGAATCTGTTGCGCCTGGCGCATCTCCAAGTGTGAGCGAATCAGTTCAAGAGGGTTACGATCTATTAGTTCCTGTCGACATACACATGCAGTAAATTTTCATCTTTAGTAGGTATAACCTATTTTCAAGTAAAAATGATTTTTTATTAAAGCAAGTCTTTCTTTATGCAGCGCACTAACATTATCTTAAGAGGCCGTCCTAGAAGTCATCGTCTTTTCCTACATTTTGTTCTCTTCCCAAATTTCCATTCAAATATCATTTATTTTTCTATTGCTATTAACAACTATCATAAGATTTAAACACTACACAATAATCTTTAGGTATACTTTTAAAATAGGATTATTTTTATTTTATGTAAAAATAAAAAAAAATTGTAGTAAACGTAAGTCAAAATTAACTAAAAAATCAAGCGCGCAAAACCGACCGTTTTTGCAAACCTAGGTAGGTCGTCCACTACCTAATAAATTATCAATATTATTCCGCATCATAGACGCACAGAAGGATAGAACTGTATTTCAATTTTGCACCGAAAAAAGGTGCACGGCCTCTTCAATTCAATTCAATTCAATATATTTATTGCATTATATAATGTTACACAGGTGTTATAATTAGATACATAAAATAGATCATCATAGACCCTGTAGGGCACAACAATAAGATAGGTATTGTGGGCAGAGAGGATGACGCCATGCATAATTAGATCAATTTGTTTATTTTAAGAAGTTGTAAAGAATTAAAATAATTAAGAAATCATATGATAATTATTGAATAATTTATTTAATAACATAATCAAATAAATAGTATTTTTAGGCATTTAAATATTTATTTATCTTTGGATTTCATATATTGTTTTAGATTGTTGTCATTTAAGTATTCGTTTATTGTGTAATAACATTTTTTTATTAACATTAATTTTAATTGTTTTATAAATTTTAAATCATTTACTTAATTTTTCATAGACTCCGGCAATCTGTTGTAAATTCTCTCTTAATTTATTCACGTCCAATACGTCACGCATGAGAGAACATGCTAGTTCTCAGCAAACGTGCTACGAACATTAAGCTGGCGCTAAGACACTGTCCATCGTAGTCTCGTAGTTTCAGAATTCAACCGATCATTTACGATGTTACGCTACGAGCACTACGCTGGCTACGAATGCTGTAACAGAGCTGTACTTGCTACCGTAGCTTTATTTTTATACCTGATGTTATTACTCAGTTAATTCCACCCAGACCGTGACTGTGAAGTCATCGGGCGTTGCATTTTGATCGACAAAGTCGGCCAACCCACACAAGACGCACACCTTAAAGTGTCTAAAGTGTCTGGTTCTGTATATCTATTTTAATATATAAAACAAAGTCGGGTTAGTTACACCATTTATAACTTGAGAACGGCTGGACCGATTTTTGCGATCTTTGATTTATTGAGTTTATCTCCTTTCCGAATAGCAGAATAACTACAAAAAACACGGAAAATTTAACGAAAAAAAAAATGTATGAAGGGACCGCCCCTTCATACATTTTTTTTTTCGACACGAAGATCGCCGGGACAGCTAGTTTAAGATAAAAATGTAAATACTTACGTATAAGACCCAGTCCTTGGGGCTGTGTGCGTTGGTGCCACACACGTAAAGCCGCGATCCATCTCCCATCGGCTGAATCACGCGCACGTGGTTGCGGCAGTCGAAATGCTGAGAAACATAAAGAGATGTTAATATATTTAATTTATTTGGATCGCGATATTTAAACGTTGTCATTAAATGTGCTATGCTGAATTGTTCAGTAGGTCACAAATTAATACGACATGGCTATCATAATATTATTAGGATTGATACAATGCATGGTCCATGATAAGCGAGAAGTAAAATGCAAAAATATCGTATTGTTGAAAAAATAAAATACAAAATGGCAATCGCGAAAGACTTTTCAGTAACTTTGCAAAAATAAAAAGATTTTCCGGTTTAACTGTGCAAAAAATCAAATTTATTAAAATGACTGGCAACGAGCGAGACCAAAATGGAGGGAATCGAATTTATTTACTAAATACCCCGGGCGAAATTCGTTGGAATAATAGTGATTCGCGAAGTACGAGTGTGTATGAGTGTTCACAGGCCGTGATTATGCAAATTTGCGTCCAACATAAATATTAAACGGTGCATTAATATTCGGGACGACAGAAATAATGCATCGTCCGCGGGTGGACAAAGCAGTACCTACTCAACTGTGCAGTTCAGTTTGGCGCAAAACTGATTAATTTTTCAAAAAACTGAACGTCCGCTCGAACCTGTCTGTTTCGGAGAATCGTAAATTAGCATTCTGATAATTCGGTATATTGTTGCTATTAATAATTTTGAATCCTACACCTTAAATAAACTGCGTGGGGGAAAATTTAAAACATATTTTATTAATGCTAATCTTACTGTTTAAATACGACTAATAGCACTATGGCATTAAAATCGCTATCATAAATATATATATATATATCCCAAAAAACCTTTTTTTTTTTAAATAACATCTTATCCAACAACAGATGGGTTTCTGTGAAATCAGATAAATCTGTCGATTATAATAGGACCTATTATTAACGATTATAATAGGATAACGATTATAATCGTTAATAATAGGACCTGAACATAACTCACGATTAATTCTAAGACGCCTTTATAAAAATAATTTCTTACTTATGACTTTCTTTCATCATTTTCAATTACCTACATGAAAAATAGATTTTCACTTTTTAGAAATATATTGGACAACATCACTTAAATTGTTCTGATCCTATGATAGGTAGCTTAATCACTTGTTTTCAGAAATCAGAAACAACGACGGTACCACAACACCCCGACCCGAGACAATAGAGAAAAGTAATTTTTCTACATTGACAGACTGAGAATCGAACCGAGACCTCAGAGATAGACACCAAGTCCGATATGCTCGCTTCCGGGCTACGGAGGTCGTCACTCTTAAATTAGTAAATCGACATTCTTTTAAGCTACAGTGCTATTAAAAGTGACATTATAACTAAGTATATCCTATATGAAATTTATGTATATCGCATTTTAATAGCTCATAAAAAATCGACTATTGATTGCTGGTGTCATCATCCCTAAATGATTTTAACCCATAGTCCAACACGGCAATATCAATTGGGACTGAAAAAAGTACACACTATGAAATGAGAAACTCTTTGTTCCTTTGAAATCATTTTTAACTGGACATAAGTCACTCAAGAGCTAGAGCAATGCTGTCATCAAGGCATTTGACAGTAGCAATGCAGGTATTGTTCTCGGAGCAGATTGGGCGCGGTCGCCGCGGTTGTCCTGGGATTGAAACTAATTTTCTGCACGTCAACCCGCACTGAGCGGACACACTGTCACAAACCGAAATACACAAATGGAATGGAAAAATGACGCCAACATATTTTCAAGAGGAAATATTTATGACCTCAGACGTGGCGTCGGTGTAGATTCCGGTATTAGGGACGTTTCCAAGGAAATAACCCGGGTGTAAATCATGTGCAAATGAATAAAAATAGATTCTTACGGCCTTTTCCCAAATTTATTCCAATTCCATAAAAATAGTCAAACAATTTGAAATGTGTGAAATTTAGACCAAGGGCCTAACTATAATTTCTAAACGATACCTAAGCAGTGTTTTTTAATTTATTTGTTTTAAGGACTTTTGAGTCATATTTTGACTATGTCAGTCCTATGGTAGCTACCCTTATAAATAATATTAAAAACTACATAAAACTTAAAGTTATTACAGAAATTAACCTAAGCAGTGTTGTTTTTACGTCCAATTGTATATAAAAAAAAAATATTAAAGGTGGGTTGCGAGGCCAATGTCATGTCGTCTATAACAATTAATTAAGAAATTAATTATGCAAACCATAAATGAGCAACTCTTAAAGTGAGGCTACATAAATCTTAAAAATCTAAGATTTTTTGCTTTTATCTCTTAAAATAAATTTCATTTAAATAAAATAAACAGCTTCAATTAAAATTTAAAATGTATATCTAAAGACAATAACTGCCGCACTCACAGACGTCAATCAACAGTATAGTGTTGGTTAACATTTTTGTTCATTCAATAATTGTCTTTATTCGTATCGACTTTAGAATCATACATTTTTCTTAAGTAATCATTAAAATTAAGTGACGTCTCTGAGTGCGGTAGTAAGCATGGAATCCAGTAATTATTTTACTCGTAATATATCAGTATAAATAGACAATTGTACAAATGTACGTTGTGAAACCGAATTACTATCTGTAAACGAATATAATTAATTATTATATTTTAACGAGAAAATGAGTATTTTAACTTTATTTGGAATGCAAAATGTTCGTTAATTTGGCAACTTAACGAGGTACTATACCTGTCTAAAATTATGGAGCTGTGATATGTAATTAATGGCGTTAATCATTTATTCCACATTACTATATTTGATACAATAAATTATTATACATTAAGTTCGGCGCTGCAGAATGAAAGTTGGAAAGAGTTCTGATAGGCGTATTTTTCATTACGAAATAGCCACACGTAAATAACTAAACAATTAACGGAGTGTTTTGTTTTTGTTCTCTAGCAAAAACTCTGCCACAGTTTCTTGGTTCGGCCTCGCGGAGGTAACTTTCCGAGAGATTGTTCTAAAGTAATTATCGGATTAATATACTCTGAACGTTCAGCCGCTGTACTGACGCGAACAGAAAACTGTTTTGCAGAAACAATCAGAATTAAGCACAAGAACAATCAGGCTCACGTCTAAGTTTCTTTTAACGGCAGTTAGCCGGCTCTCGCATAAGTTCACTCCGAACTAATGCCTTCGATTGCTCCATTTCGTTAATTATTCGCCACTTTGTACGTAAGTAGATTTACGGCCGGCTTTTCTCGCGTTCGACCAGATGATTTTTTTCTTGTGCATTTTCCTGTAGCGGCTTTTATTAGGTTTTTAAGTGTATCAATTTGCATTGCCAATGCAGTTAATCGCTATCGTATGCGGTCAGGGCTGTTGCAAAAGTACATAAACAATGTCGACGACCATCTTAGTCTAGTGGTTTGCGTTCCAGAGTACAAAGCCAGGAAGTCGCAGGTTCAAATCCCGCTAAATGTGGGCATTTTTACCTAAGTCTGAAGGTGATAGTTGAAAAAAAACTTATTAAGGTCGACTTCTCTCATTACACAGAAGGTTTTTTAACTGTCAAAAATTTAAAAAAACGTAGAATATTAACAGTACCTAAGCATTGTTGTTTTAATGTCTACTCTATGCAGAAAAAATAAAACAAGATTTAACACTGGTTTTTTACCTCTTAAGAGGGATACCATTTGACAAAAATTGTCTTGCCAAGGACCACCAACTGTTTGGAGGTAACATAAAGTAATTGTAAATGATTAAATAGTTGTCTAAAATTTTAGGGTGGCTTTGTGGACCACTTCAGGTACTTCCAGGGACCACTAATTGAGTGGTCCAGAGAACACCAGTTTACACACTTAAGTCCAGTGCACCTTATGCGGTGCCAATGGTTTTACCTATTGTTTCTGCTTTGTGGTCTAATAAAGTGTTAAGTAATACTGTTTTATGCTTATGTCTAGGCCCCTGGTCTATTCTACTTGCAACGCACACTGCCGTAATTTGTATGTACGTCTTACTAGTTAAGTCCCCACTTGTTTGTGATTTTTTGGTAAGGTCCAAGTAAGTACGAGTACCACCTAACTCAGAGGGTTGCGTCATCGCAAATTTAGATAAGTTAAGCAGGTTAAGTGACTTTACTATTTACATAAAAAAATATCTAGAAAACCTGACCGTTTTTTAATAACAGTGAGTCAAGAATAATATTCTTTACACCTCCGTTTAGACCGTTCAAGGATCGAGCTAAGTCCACGAAGAACATTTAGATTCTTCAAAAATCTCAAACAGTGATTTACCTCGCCAGTGAATTTTCCTTAAAAGCGTCACAAAGAGAGGCGAACTTAAAACAACAGGCCCGGCCCGTGGTCGCCTTAACGGGAATTTCGCCAACGGCATTTTTCCAACCTTTTTCGTGTTACGACATCGTGTTTAGAGAAAGGGAAACTCGCCGACAGCGAGAAACTTTGATTATAGCTTCACGAGTGGCCGGTCCTCCGCCATCGAGGTGATAGACTCGGGAGATTTCTTTTTTATGGCCCTCTTTGATACTAATAAAACAAATTTACTTTTTTAACATCGAAAGAGTTGGCGCTGGGACTATGTTGTATATTGCCTTCGCTATTGCTGAAGTTTGACCTTTTATTTGGCCATACATGGCGTATCCAGAGTTGAACCAACTTGAGAATTTGCTTGCGCCACTTTTTGCCCTTTGTGTGGATACCTTTTAGAGTCGCGAAGAGGTTTTACTGCTTACTTTGAGACTTTATACATTTCGTATGAGACGTTCCATTTCTGGTTTCGAGCTTTATGACTCTCTTATTAGATGTATAACCCTGTTTGTGGGGCAACATGCGGGTATAAAACTAAGTTTGCTCTAGTTAATACGTTTCAACGCAGACGCATAAGAATAAACAGGTTTATGTACGAGAAAGGGCATCTTTATTTTCAGTTCTGTTACATAAAAAATACTACTTACATTTTACAAATCATATAATTTAATTTATATACTGCTCCAATGATCGGTTGCTTATGAACACATCATACTAACTACCCAAAATAAGGCTCAAGATGTGGTGCGCCAGTAACGAAGCGTGAAATATATATCACTCAATTATTAAATACGTTATGTAATTTATTACATCTTAATACAGTTTATTGAAAGGGAGAACGTCAAAATCGATCACAACGCGAAGAAAAGCACTCGGCCGTAAGAGCTTCGCTATTATCGAATTAGTCGATCGCGAGCATCGCAATAATCGTTCCCGATCTTGGAGAGGGAGAGGCCGGGAAATAAAACAAATATTGCTTTTACGCCGCGATTGTAAATCAAAATTAACGGCTTTAATATAGCGAGCCACCGCGCGCTCTAAGCTCCCGCTATGAAATATGCGGCCGCCCGCCGTTCACTGTTAAAAATAGGATTAACCCTTGATAGAAATAGTGCTAGTTGAAAGTAATTCAACGGGAAATAAGCAAGTTTTTAATTAAATTGCGCCAGAGACGCGTTCCATTTAGCTAAATGGCAGACTCACCTCCGACTTGCCTTTCGACACGCATTGGGCTACGTTGCTCGGCTCCAAATTTATCGAATCTCTCTGTGGAAGAAAATAAAAGGTTTTAGAGAAAAAGTTGACTATGTTCTTGGAAATTAAAAACACAATGTTGTAGTATTTTTTCTGTAAGACTAAGTTAATTCTATTAGAAAATATATAAACTGTTCAAGATTTGGGTACTTTAAAATTAACAAGTGCTACAAGCTTAATATATGCAAAAAATAACAAGATTTTACTGTACAATAATTCGTTTTTTTCTTTTGTTAACAATTGCAATTAGCCAGTTAAGGAAAAAAAAAATCTGTCAAGAAAGTTACGTTTGTAATGATTTATGAGTACTGTTATTTATGCAATTATTACTCACTTCACAATGCGATGCGCTGATATTGTTCATATTCAGACGATATAACCGATCCCTGAAAAGAAAAATAAACTTGGTGAGTATAAACATCCACACCTAAACTCAAACTTCGGCTATTCAAAGGGATTACAAAAGTTCCCTTTTGCTATCCGAAATAGAATTAGGGTACAATGTTGTCGCTAAAAGCAGTAAAGGGACGTTAACGGTGATCATTTTATTTCAGAAAATGGGCCAGTTTATTAGTTCCTGAATTGTGTAGCCTTCGTGACACGCAGCGACCCATATCACCTCATCATATTGAGCTGTTAGAGCAAACACTATATTAATACAATGTGACACTTTGTGCAATGTATTAAGACTTACTTTCGCGTAAAAGTAGTTAATGCTTGATAAATAAACTAATATTGATAAATTTTTACTGGACCCATAAAGTGTCACCGAATTGTTTAAGTATAAACTCGGTTTACGATAGATTTAAAAATAATAAAGAAAGTTTTATCATTGTGTAAAATTTTAAATCATAAAATCGTTTATAACCATTCATTATTTTTAACTTCAAAATTATTATTAAATTTAAGTTGCTTTGTGAGTATCGTAGAAGAAAGAGATTTTATTCGTAATTTTCTCAAAGCACTGTCATAAAATAGGTAATAAAATGACAAGGCAACGACATGGTGAAATGATAGGTTAATCCACATTAGCAGAAATTCTGGTCTGCACTGCTCTTTAATAGTAGCCATCTGTCGTAAGCTTTATTACAGAGTTGGCATCAGTTCTAGATATAATTCAGAATTAGATTGCTTTATACTTAGTAAACAAACTCAAACCTAAGTTTGTATCACCACAAACTGTTTTAAATATTATTTCCTATCTTTATCTTAATCTAGATTGAAAAACTAAATAATGATTATTTAATAAAATATGGTGTCCCCGAGTAAGGCTTTGATAAAGATCCGTTACTAAAAATATGACTAGTCTGCTTTCTTTCTCTTCTTTGTCATTTTTTCGTTAATTACTCTCATAGGTGTCAGAAGACTCAATTAACGCAGGAATTCATGCTAAACGTATCTATTAATCGATTTAATTATATTTAATGCTTATATTATTCAAATGAATAAGCTGTACAAAAGTTTAAAAGTAGGACAAATTGTTGAACTCATATCGATTAAATTATTATTTCATGGGACAGTCATTAGTATGATTTTATTCTTCATTTCTTTGAGTAGAAATGTGTCCTAGTGTGAAAGTGACATTAAGGAACTAAAATTTGCTGTAAAACGACTTTGTAAACTGAAACATACGTGGAAACTAAATTATGGAAAATAGTATTAAAACAAATTAACTAATTTTAAAAGAACCTATTTGACATAATTTTTACTTGGACAAAATACCTTTCCTAAAACTTTATTTCATATTATTTTCATTTGTTATAACATTTACATTTTATAATAACATTTAGTGTAAGCTCATGAAATATAACAATCATTTTATATACTTACTTTTACAAAGCATAATTATCATTTCATCAAAGTATAGAATGTAGAATTACATAAAACGTTGTTATAAGAAAAAAAGAATATATTAAATAAAATTATATCAATAAAGCGTTATACGAATAATATTTATTTGAAACATTACACACCTCTTAAAACAGTATTGCTTTAAACTTGTTTTGTTTATGTAGTTTGAATTAAAAGCAATACTGATCAGGTGTTTAGAGTTCATTTAGATAATAGTCTTGTAAATGTAAAAAATACCTAAAATACTCGTAGGCACGCTCATATCCTTTGCGTTTTTTCTTCTTTTATTCTAACTTCATTTATTTTATGAAATTTCATTTTTAGTACTTGTTACTAAACTTGGTCACTCATGTTCTAAAGTGTTTTGTAACAAACTAAAATGTCATGGTCCAGAAAATGATAGGCCCCTATCTGTCAGCCATAATTAGAGACATAATAATTATACAGTTTAAGATACAAGTGTATACTTACATCGCGCCAACATATAAAGCATCTCGTTTCGAATCCACGAAGAAAGTTCTGTAGTAGAGAGTCCCGCAAGAGAATTCGCGTACATGATCTGGAAGAAAAGAGAAGACAATTAAGTGATACTGTTTTTAATTATAAGCTGTGCCTACAGTTTCGCTCGCGTGGCGTAGGGTTTGTCAAACATTTTACTCGCTTAGGAGGTGGAATAAAAATAGTCCCATATGTGTTTCCCTAGTTTTGAAGATTTTCCTATACAAAACCCATCAAAATCGATTTAGCTTTCACGACAAAAAGTTGCCTATGTGCTTTACCAAGGTCCTATCTAATTAAAATTGGTTTAGCGGTATATGCGTGAAAACGTAACAGACAGACAGAGTTACTTTCGCATTTATAGAGGTAATATTAAGTACGGAAGTATCGATTATAATTATCAAATATTTTAAAAGTTAATGCATCGTTGTCAAAAAAAAAAACACAGGCATAGGAATTGATTGGTGCATGGTACACATACAATATTTAAAAGTATAGTAAAGTTCGACTATTTTCTTACATCATATTTATGTACAAGATTCCTTTGTATATTATGGACTCGTTTATCGTAGACAAAATTCTTGTAATATTATGTCCTAAATTCCAATAAGGTAAGCAGATATTTTTTCTAAACAACATGTAGATCAAAGAGGCGAATGGATGTCACATACGAATACGTTTGAGCCATTGGAGCGGCCCAGAATAGAATGACATCAAAGGTGTTGTTCGTTCTTTAGTAAAGATTTAACATCGTAAGTATTGCAACCCGGAACCTTTAAAAGCAATAAGCTAATATATTGATAAAAAGAAATAAAAAGCATCCAAAAACATAAATACTAAACTTTATTTTATAACGATTTCTATGTTAGTAAAGAAGAAAGCAGAAATAAAAGAAATAAGTTGTAAAAATAGAAGAAAGGAGAAAGATATACACTGTCTATAGAAATAAGAATAATGTAAGAACTCTTTATTGATCACCAAAAGAATATAAATGAAATGTAAAACGAAGGATACAGAACAATTACGGCACTTAAAGAATGTCTAAGCACTTAATTGTATAGTTTTGACTTTGATTTTGAGCTCTATTGGCTTGGGTTTGAATGTGCTAAGAGACGCTTAGGGCAAAAAATTGCTGTCTATTTACTCAATTGCTGATACATTGTAACACAAGCATGTCAATGCCTTACTTTAAAACTATGATATTTATTTGGCGCATATTTATTTATTTCTATTGTGTATCTATGGAAGAGCCTAGTAGCAGGACGATAATAATTTTAAGGGACAGGATATTTTTGTCTGACTTTAAAACAGAAGAAGGTTCTCTATTTGACAAATATTTTGTTTTTAACAAATGTAAATTCGTTTCGATGGGAATTTAAACACAAACAAAAAAAATAATAACTAAACGGTAAAAAAAAATCATTTACATGAACATACCCAATCATTTATTTTGTAGTCGTTGCCAGCTAAGTAGAATAAATGTTTTCGTCCACATAGACTCCAAAAATAACTGATTCAGTATTATTTAAGAAAAAAAAAATGCTTTATTAATTGGACCGTTTATCCAAGTAAGCAAGTCTTTCAAAAAGCCCCATACATAGTTTTTATATTGAATCGCTAAGTCAAGTCTGACTAGAATGAGTTCACAGATTGTCTCATTTCTTTGAATTTGCTTTGGAACGTACCTCATATATTATTAACTTCATTTAGGACTAGAGCACGTAGCGCTGCGTGTATTCGTTTTACTGTTTTGGGCATCTTTAAAGATTCTGCCTACAAGTTTCCTTAAATAAAAGAAATGCGATACATCTAATCTTTTTTAAGACATACATGCTTGACAATATCGGCTTGCTAGGTTCAATTATAATTTCCTGTCCTAAAATAAGTCCAGTATCATTATACTGCAAGATATAAAACAAAAATCTAAATCTCAGTGAGTCTGTGATATTAGACGAGAAGGTAAAAAAAGGTTTCGACTTCCATTATTTCTTCGAGTCTTTCTTTGAGAACTAACTTCGTTAGGTTCGCGAGGTCTTTAGTTTAGAAAAAAAAAAAAACTGGACGGGACACCCTAATCACCTAGCGGTATGAAATATATTTTACGGACCTATTCTCATACCTACTAAATATAAATAATGAAAAAAAAATACAAAATCACGCGAGCTGTTTCGGAGGAGAGCGACCACAAACACTGTGATACGAGTTTTTATATTTAAAGATTATTTAACATGAATTGAAATGTCATGATTGTCATGGAGACTTGGCTAGCGTAAAGTTAAGAGCCGTGTGGGATTAAGTCACGTACCAAACAACAATGGGTACTTTTATAAGGGTAGACTAGATCTACAAATTGACTACAGCGCCTGAACAAATAAAAGTGGAAACAAATAATGTCCTAAAGTTTGTTTCAAGACCTATCGGATAAAAGATACCTACTTGAAATAAACTTTGCCTTTTAGAATCTTAAGAATCTTTTGCGAGATACTTGAATTAGTCATTCAAGTTCAAGGTCATTATTACTTTTTGGAATGAAAATTGCCTCAGTGCGAGACGGATTCGCACTCATTGTCGTTTCAAACGTTGTCATTTTGTGACAATGTTTCGCTACGCCAAATGGAGTACGGATCAGGAATGTAACATCGGTATCGGGAATTAGGCAGGCACAGCGGCTCGCGACTGAGTTGCAGACATTGCCACAGTAAATATTAGTCAATGCAGTATAACAACTGTGTGCATTCGAACGTATCGACGAATGCCAAGAAGTAGTTTTGAAGTAAAATAATGCGATAGAAGTAGACTGGTACAATTCTGCGTCAAATTGTTTTCATTATCATCATCATCATTTCAGCCATAGGACGTCCACTGCTGAACATAGGCCTCCCCCAGTGACTTCCAGATTGGCCGGTTGGAAGCGGCCCACATCCAGCGGCTTCCTGGAACCTTTACTAGGTCGTCTGTCCACCTTGTAGGTGGACGTCCTACGTTGCGCTTGCCGGTACGTTTTATTTTATTGTTTTATTTCCTTTTTTTATTGAACGATTAGATTAACAGTTGTGCTTTTTTTATTAATGACAGCTGTCAGATGAAATTCGGCAAAAATATAGCCACGTTTGGAGTGTTATAATTTTTTTTAAACAGGGATTTTTATCCTTGTTTTTATTCTGATGTTTTCATAGAAATTCTACTTAAGTAGAGAATATGTAAATTTTAAATGAAGTTTTAATTCTGCTATAACTAACACTATACACTTCACGAGTAAAGTTTAAAATGTTATAGATTCTTATATAGCTAATAAATAAATATGCGCCGTACAACACATCAATTGTCATGGCGTCGAAGTAAAGACTTAGCATCTTTGTGTTGCGAGGGTCGACTTTCTCCCAACATACCTAGACCTAAGCTATTTTATCGATCGTTTTCTAAATGGATCCGAGCCGAGATTGAACCTTTGAGTTCATGGTGAATCACCACGCCAGTAAGCCAATAGTGTAGGTACTATATTAAATCATTTATGCTATGGCACCGGGCTCGCGAGCGACTGTGTTGCAGGGTAGCCTTGCAGTGTCGCCGCTGGGACGGCAAACCTTGTTGCATGGATTTGCATACACTGTGACTGCCGAAGTCGACTGTATGCTTTGCATGGTACGCCTCATAAAGTTTTAGCCGGACAAAATAGGAAAAATAAAGTAGTCATATTGTACGAAACAAAATTATTTACTAAAATTAGAGTATTTGCTGAACATTATCTTATAAGTTCTACCTTTATTGGCTTAGCCAGTGGCTGCTTATGACAATCGAAAGTTGACTGACCTCAAAATACGCTTTTATTTGAATTTGTCACAGTGTCACATGGATCATCTGGTCTATAGATAATTTAATTTGTGTTGTGTACACTAATAAATTGGTAATAAAATTTCAAAATAGAGGTGTGTAATTAAAGTGCCTTAAACCTAAATTGTAGTATTAAATAAATTATCTATTGTAATAAATAATAAATAAAAAAATTGTAATAAAAAAACCTGATTTGGAGATATCACTGTATCAAATAGATTAGACCTTTAGGTAACTAAATCCATTAAAAAAAAGTATTGCGCCAAAGCGTAACTTTACTATATTATTCCTTTTGACGATGTTTAATAAAATTAGATTTTTTTGTAAGCTCATTAGTTATGTTTGTTGAAGGTGATTTTTTCAGGAAATATAATATGAAGTGATCAAGAAATCAAATAAAAAAAGTTTATAACTATAATAACAAGTCTCTGACCAAAAACAAAAAAAAATCCTTTTCCAAAGGAAACAGTTAGAAATGTTGATTCCACCAATTTCGAAGAAGATACCGAAAAAGAAGAAGTCAAAAAACTTACCAAAAAACCTTGCTACTTATTTTCTAATTTTATCGTAAAAATAATAATTTTGATATAATTTTCCTGTCGTTCTTCTATCTATATATATATATATATATAATATATATAATATATATATTTAGTATATATATATTTGCAATCCTATTTGTATCAGGGAAATTTAAGAAATTTAAAAACTCTGCAACACCAACCCTTTCTCTAATGGTTGTCCTCTACCTGAAGGTTGTCTGGAAGACATCGCTTTTAGCGATAAGACCGCCTAAATTGTACCATTCTAAATGTATTGTTTCTCTGTACTGTTTTTTTTTGTGTGGTGTGCAATAAAGAGTATCTATCTATCTATCTATCTATCTACATTTTCTCATTAAGATTTTTATTCCAATTTGCCCTTTACAACTCAATCTGAAACAGTTAATGTCTGTAAAATTTTTATGCATCTGCGATTTTGAGAATAATGTTTCACTATATTCTAAATATTATTACAATTACTAGATATGAATTTATAAATGATTTAATAAAATTGACAAAGAAAACTGATATGCTTAAATGGCAAAATATAATAATTGTCATTGAACTCTGAACGACACCTTTGGAATATTTTACAAAGGAATTCGTTACATTGCTAAATAAGATAACATATGAATCGTACACATACATACATCGTATTATGTAGACATCCATTAGATATATGTCCTTACATATGAAATGAAATGCCGATACCGGCAACTTTAATATCAAATATCTTGCGTTTGATTATTAATTCCCAATTCAAATTTATTTCGAAATAGAGCTAGAAAAATATTGTTTTAAAATTCGTGTTTCATTGGTTTTCACATCATTTGTTTGAGCTTTTACATTGCTTATAACAAAAACTATGGACAAATTGAATCGCGGTATTTACGAATACGAGTTCCACCGTAGCACCAGTGTTGCAGAAACAACTCGAAGAATTTAACGACGTGTTTTTGGTTTCAACGTTTCCGTTCTGGAAATTTCGATTTACACAATGAGCCTCGAGGACGACCTGATACTCAAGTGAATAACGAAGAATTAAAGGTGATAGTGCAAGCGGATCTATCTCAAACCACTTCTGAATTAGCAGCAGCCTTCGGCGTAAGTGACAAAACGATACCTTTCTAATTGCGCCAAATCGGAAAAGACAAAAAACTCGAAAAATGGGTACCGTACGAATTGACCGAAGCAAACCAACAAACACGCGTCGCTTGCTGCGTTTCTTTGCTCAATTGTCACAATAATAAGGGGTATTTGAACCGTATCGTGACTTATGATGAGAAATGGATCCTGTAGGACAATCGGAAGCGATTATCACAATGGCTTGAATGGCAATAACCCTGGAGAACCGGCAAAACCTTGCCCTAAGCGAAAACTGACCAAAAAGAAGATTCTGGTTAGTGTTTGGTGGACCAGTGCTGGTGTTATCCACTACAGCTTCTTGAGATCATGCTAACAATTGCAAACAATGATGGAAAAGCTCGCCATTAAACAACCGAGACTGGTGAATCGCTCTTGCCCGCTGCTCCTTCAGGATAACGCTAGACCACACACTGCACATCAAACGGTCGCCAAGTTAGAGGAGCTGCGACTAGAACCTTTGCGTCAACCACCATACTCTCCAGATCTTACCCCAACCGATTACCACTTTTTCAAAATTTAGATAACCTTTGACAAGGAAAAAAAAATCAAATCTGATGAGGCAGTCAAAACCGCTTTCAAACAGTTTATAGACTCTCGCTCCCAGGATTTTTTTCCAAAAAGATCAACGATCTGCCTATAAAATGGCGGAAGTGTATTGATAACGACGGCGTATACTTCGATTTGATTAAATAATAATTTCATTTAAAAAAGTTGATTCACTTTTTTAATACTAAACGGCAATTTCATATGTACGAGAAAATCGTTTCAGAACAGTCACTGTTTGACTGTTTGACAACACAACGTCAAGTTATTATTGTCTTAATTTCATTCTTAGAATACATTTTATTTATTGTTTTTCGTGTAATAATACCGTTTTATTACATATCACAGTATTAGCTTAGCTATTCTCAGAATCATATTACTTATGCGGATGGGAATCATATCGTTAATGATTCAGAAACAATTACGCTAAAAGGGAAAGAATACACACGAATACATTTTCAGTGTGCTACGTGTAGAAATCAGCCCGAATTTTCCCTCACCCGGAGATTCGACACTATGAAATACTTACATATTTCAGCGGGACGCCGCCTGTCTGACGTGCTATCTTTCATTGCGGATCCTGTCAGAATCACATATTCAGTACCAGTGCATTTTTCATCATTCAATCTTTTACATATGTGGATCACAATAAACTTGTATGGTGTGCTGCAGGGTGCCGCACTGGGCCCGAAGTTTTAAATATTGTTCACTCTTGTATGCATCATACCATGTTTTATCATATTTTGCATAGAATGAACGTTTACGTGTGGCCGTATTCAAATAAGCCTCGAAACAAAATATTAAATAATTTTGCGAGAATTTCTATTATAGCATTCAGGATTCCTTACTTTAATTCTTTATTATTTTGTCAGTTCCATATTTTGAATTCTTGTTTTGTTTTTTGTTCATTTTGTAGATTTCACATTTTAGTTTTTTCCTAAAGTAAGTTTTATCCCAATTAGTGGAATATCTATCCGTTGTACTTGATACACTTGCAATTAGTCTTTCGTTACCTGAGGTCACAGGTAATAAGCAGAACTATAATTAGTAAGGGCAAGGGCATATCAAGATCCTAGGGGCTCGTAGGGGCTACACAGGCACGCGATTCGTTTACCGGTAACACGACAACGTAACCACTGAATCTGATTGTAACTGCCTATTGTTTTAATTCCACTAGCTTTTTTATTAATTAGCAAGGCTTTTTATTTAGTGACATGAGGTTAAAAGCAGCATATTAACCGGTTAAGAGCAATTAAGATAAAATATACGACGTTGATCTAAGTCTCGTTTACGTATCCCTAGAATCTTTGTGTCTTTTCAAAGGACTAAAATGGTATGTAAAAAAGAAACTTTGTACAAATTCGTTAAATATTATTTAAGTAGATTGTTCCCAATGCAGAATAAACTATTATTAAACAATAGTATAATAGGCATTTGTATAATGACAGTAAACAATGAAAATGGTTATATAATTTGCTACGTACAGGAACTTCGGCAATATCATTTGAAACTTCGAAAAAGTTTCGCAGTTTTTCGGTTATGAAATTATATGTAGCAAACGTGACTTCATTGGGGTAATTGTTTTATCGCATGAACACTGTTATACTGGCCAGGGGGATGGGGGGTTGTAGGTTACCCCCTTAACCTCTCGCAGCTGGAGCTCAAGGAAGAAAGTTATAATAAACCAGCGCACGTTTCAAAGATCCTATCACACGAAATTATTTTGGTCAAGGATAGTTTAAGCAAACAACATGGTGCGCGATGCTTACAGATTGTAATGTCCGTATAAAGTTATTGCGGTCGTTTTTGGCTGTAACTGTATTGTAACATGATATTCAGAAATTCTGTTTAAATAAAATAAGAAAATGTAAGTTTTGTGTGACGTTTAAAACTTTAAATTATTAAAAAAAAAAATAGTGGTAAGGACTAAATGGAAAATAAATAAACAAGTTAATAGCGAAAGTAGGTAAAACACGAACATTACAAATCATTAGTAAGGTAAATGAGTAGCACTAAGTACGACAAAATCGTGAAATCATTATAGAATGACAAATGACGACGGCTCTGATAACTCAATTTGCGTGGAATCACAACGAACGCCCGTATATCAGCTGTATTAATATCGTGACAATACGTAATAGGCACCGTGAGCAGTCGCCATCGTTTCGCTTGATGGATTACACAGCGATAAGAGTCGCAGGAAATCCGCGTATTTTTCATTTGGCAATCGGAACGGGTCGTATCAAAACGTCGTTGTACACGGCACCGATTAGATTAGCCGCATACAATTGGCTTACATGGAAACTTTGCCCCATTAGCCTCCAGTAATACGCACTCCGCACTGGATTAATTCTGAACGTGCCCCGCGGGTGTTTGTGTTTCGTGCCGCTATATCGGTCTGTCTCCAACAATAACACGGACAAAGTAGAAATTAAATATTTTACGTGATTTCGGCAAATAAAGGACATTGGTTACAGTGAAAAAGTTTCGTAACGTTATAATTAGACGCCGCCATTTTTCATGGTTACGTTACCGCGTTTGTTGTTGTATCGGCGTAGATGAAATTAAATGGGCTACTGTAACGTAACGATAAGATAGGTGTATTTTTTAATATTTACATTGTAACATATAATACCGCCCTATTAAAGTGAAGAGCTTCTTGGATTTCGAAGCTTTTATTAGCTCATAATTTTTTCAAAGAAATACAAAATTTTAAGAAAATAAAATTACGAAGTTCCGACCACAAACTAAAAAACGCAATGAGGGCAGGCCTCCGAGCTAGTTAAGGTTGCAAGAAGCCACAAAATGCAAACGGCTCAGAGCCGCTCTCTATGGCCTATGTCCAGCAGTTGACTTTTAAAGTCGGATGATAATGACGAACAATTAGATAATTTTTGATAGATTTGTGGCATGTTTGAGGTGCACACTGACACGGAACTCTGATAATTATATTTTTTTTATTAATTTCAAAAAGTACGGTAAATACGAGTATCAATCAATGGACTAAATAATACTAGTAGTACAACTAGAAACCAAAGTGAACTATCCGCCTTTAATACCTTTATCTAAGATGTATATGTACTATTTTGCTTTTAATATAATCTAATCTATGTTGGAGCAAATGAAGGCGCTTATGATACAAGATTTTAGTCACGACTCGACAGTCAGTTACTCAGACGGAGTTTAACTAAGTTAAGTGAGTTAATCGCGACACATGTAGAGATAATCTATGGACTACATTAATGTTCTAAAACTAGGGAAACTATGGATAATTCACTTAAAGGTAACTCAAAAATTGTTTAACAAAGACAATCTTTTAAAAAGATTAAATATCTAATGATATATTTTTACTTACTCCGTATGTTATGTAACAAAAATTTGTATAAATTTTGCCTCATGGGCGATTAACGTTTTATCACTAAGTATATATTTTTTGCATTATAGAAATATTTACTTACTTTAATGTTTTATTCCATTATGTACAGACAGTTAAATTTTCTCAATTAAAGTATTTAAGGAGTTAAAGTTGAGTATCGGTTCAATGAATTTATTTTTTCAGTAGGTTGACCTGTTGTTAACTGTACAGTCGGCTCATCGGATCATCCGTCTACTACAAATTCCCTCAAACGATTTTCAACTTAAAACTAACAAATAGAATTCAATTTCAATTGAGAAAATATGACGTTTTGTAGTATTTCGTTAGGACATGGACTGTAAAATCAATATCTACAAATAAGTTTTTTTTTTCAATAAAGAGTGCTAATTAATTACGTGTACTACAGTACAGGTAGAGAAGTCTTCACCTTCTAAGCGTACATCCCGTGTTGTAACAGGGTCCACGCTCCTGCTCTCTCCTCTACTTCGCTCTATCTCTGTCATTTATTTAAAACTTTATTGCACAAAAAAGTTTACAACAGGTAAACTTAATGCCAAGAGCATTCTCTGCCAGCCCACCTTCGGGTTTTGCATCTCCTTTAGTACGATCGCAGCTTTTCATCACTTTATTGACAATACATAACCATCGCAGTTTCGGCAGTCCTCTTTACCTACTACCTTACAGTATGTGTAGAAGTATTCGTATTTGTACCTTATTCATGGGTGTTTATAAAAGTATTATGTTTATTCATTATCTGGTCGCCATAGTACATACATTGCCTTGTTTGGGGATAGATAATTGGTGTGATTGTGAAAACAATTTATAAAGTAAAATAAACAAATCGGCCTTTCGAAACCAAATAAGTCACATAGAAAACAGAAACGTGATATATTGACTGTGTACCTCTGAGAGTCAACTAAAGCACTGTCCCAGCCGGTGGACTAGAAATCAGAAATTTGGAGAAATTTTTTCGAGAGCACACGCAGAACAGATTATTCGAAAATCCATTTTAAAGGGGTGAAACGGGGGGTGAAAGTTATTATAAGAAATTCAACATTTGCCCAGTCGAAGTCGCGAAGACTCGCACTGGTACATGATATTAAGGAAATAATATAAGATTTCAGTCACGAGCCGTGAACACTCGGTTACTCGCGTCGAACCGAGTTAGAATTACGGAGTTAATCACGACACGTGTTCAGATAATCTACGGACTGTATTGACGTTCTAAAAGACATGTTGCGAACTTTCAAATACCCAGTTATGACGATAAACGAATAAGTTTTTATGTTTATGAGGAACCAGTTTGTAATTGCAGAGTTTAGGGGTATTAACAAGTTAATATGGTTCACCTATGGTTAATACTGGTTTTACAAGGCATAATAGTCATAAAAGTCATTTATTCAGAAATACAGTTACAAAACATGTGGTAAGTGGGAGCCCAGCAGATTTAAATAGTCATCTACTTTATGTTACCTTTTTTTCATAAGGATTTTTAATTTTTAACATATATTAATGTGACTAAGGAGTTTATATAGGACATGAATTTTATTTTCTCCTAATCCCCTAGAAAAAAGTTGTTGTATTTGAGCAACAAAATCAACGCCTTAGAGGTTTTGCGTATTTGGAGTTAAACGTTATATAATACTGGTATATTTGTAAAATATTGCAATATTAATATCAATTTAAAATTGTAATAAAGATTAAACATTAAGGCGGGTTTATAGGAGTCTTCTAGCTGAGCGGGGTCGATGGAACTTAGAGCGATTAAAAGAATGTCGTAAAAGAAAACTGAGTAATCTCATACTGCAGTAAAGTATCAACGTGAGAGCTCATCTCGCGACTCCATCCTTCTTTATGGTGTTAATTTTTAAATAACACGTCACACTTTATTTTTACAACAGGGAAGAGTTATGACAACAGAGTTTTAGGTTAGATATAAAAATGCGCATTTGCCATATCTTTCATTTATTGTTTTAACCCCTCTGCTCTGTCTATCTTTGGCTTGGTAACTTAGTGGCTGTCTCTTGCAACCACTCGGCAGCCAATACGTTACCTAATCAAAGAATAGTAAAGTTTCTAAAACTCTGATCATCAATAAATATAATGTATTGTTAAATGTTAACACTAACATTTTCATCACGCAAGTTTAGTGTGGAAACTATGTGTAGGTATATCAGTATTAAAGTTCATTCGGTTCAATTAACACGAGCATTAGTATCTTTCACAGAGAATGCTTAATACATGTATAATTAAATAAGAGGGTAATATCAAAGCATAACTACGTTACTGATTAATTATCCAGCTGAATTCCACCGACTAATACTCATTAACTTCGCTTTATTATCCCCACGTTAGTACTTTCATTAACTATTGCGAGAATTAATTATTAGGTTATACCATAGACATTTTTTTAGCATTTTCATTCGTTATTGAAAATACAATTTTCTTTTCTTTACAAACTAATTCAAAAAGTCTTTATTCATAAAAAGCAACACATTTTTATGAGTTTCAACTTGTGACTGCACGTGTTTCAAAAATGTATTCACATTGCCCATTATGTTTAAAATGCGGAAAATGTTCGAAGGAAAAGTTAACAATATCGGAAACATTCTCGTCTGTGTTGAGGAAACTTCAGTGATTTAAAGGCAGGTATTACGCGCTTCATTGCAGGCCAAAGTATCTGCGCGTCGCTGTGTCGGCCCGAGTTATGGCTGCGACTTTCAAATAAAAATCTTTGGTATATGCAATAAAAGTTTGAGTTTCAGATTTAACGCAAACTCAGTCATTGTAATCCTTTTAGCATTCGTCTTCAGACACGGAAAGGCTCTCTCGACGCCGCGCCGACTAATTCCGAATGCACCTCCAATCGTAAAAGAAGTCGTAAAGAAGCGAGGCTCCCCCGACCGATGCACGGAATCAGGGAACAAATAGTTGATTTCTTATTGGCTTCCGCCCAGACTCAGATTGAAAATTCGCCATAAAGACATTGGGATACGCCTGGCCGGATTAAAGGGGGAAACTAATAAAGAAAACTTCTGCGACACCGTATTTTTACGAAACGCGCTCTTAAAACTTCCACGCCTTTATTAGGACCCCGATGGTAATTTCGAAAATGCTCTGCGGTGTTAGAACCGTTTTTCGTAAAGCACTCATAAAACCGGGTCCTAGTTTCTGTTATCGCTTTGTAGAGTTTATTAAGTTTTTCAATCTTCGCGGAGTATTATGCGTTTAGCGTCCGCTTTTAGAGAGAACATAGTTACTGTCGGGCACCGCTATATTGAAATGTATTTTAATAACGCCGCTTGTATTTGAACTAGAATGTATGTATGTGCACTATATCAGATAGCTTTTAGTGCGTGATAAAAACGGATTTCCAGCCGAGAGCGGCAAAAATTATGAAATATGTCGGGCGGCGCGCGGCGACACACGAGTTGGGAGTAGTGACGGGAGAGATGAGATAATAAAGACAAAACGCAGTAATAAACATGCTCTGAAAACATGTCAAGCCGCGTGCTCGGCTTCGAATGGGAAACAGGGTAATGTGAATTTCATTTGCATAAATTATCTCAAGAGTGAAATGGTGTCTATGCGAACGGAGTCGCTCTGGGGGATGTTTGTTTACCCGACACGTCATGATCACCCATTGGGATTAATTTACCCTAAGCTTGCCATTAAAAGAAACCGGCTTCAATTACACTTACTTTATATTTCACATCTTGACGTGAGATGAAAGTGGCTTTAGATTTTTAAACAGAATTATTAAACGACTTTAATCTTTGAGGGTTGGAACGGAATAGGGATTGGAAGAATGTAAGATGTAGCAAAGCAGTTTTGTTTACCCGTTAAAACAAG
Organism: Anania hortulata; assembly: GCA_963576865.1. Classification (NCBI taxonomy): domain Eukaryota; kingdom Metazoa; phylum Arthropoda; class Insecta; order Lepidoptera; family Crambidae; genus Anania; species Anania hortulata. The sequence goes on from OY756400.1 coordinate 11,613,613, forward strand.
AAGTGCACTTGCTTCTCTCCGCGAGTAGTAAATTCCACCACCGCGCTAGGTACATAATTTCACACACGCCTCGACTCATCGTTCGGCGAAATATTAAGGTGTATAAAATTTTATTACGAGCATTACCCCTTACCCTGTTCTCTCTATAAACATTTTGTGTGTCGCCTTCCCCTCGAGCGAAACCAGCAAGTTTTGCCTCTGCTTTATTTTCCTCTAATGCCACATTTGTGTCTTAATAACGAATGGTATTATGTTACAACGCTCGCATTGTTTGATTTTCAATCTCTCAATATAGCACGGATTTTCTTTGCTTCACTAATGGGAGCGCTCGGGGAAACGAAATATTCGATACACTATATTGAGCTTTACTGCGTATTATTTAAACTGCTTATTGATTATCTGGGTTTAACCACGCTGGATTGAATTCATTTTTAATATTGTGCTCCTTTGAACAGCACAACGAGATAATGTTTTATTGCGAACTCAAATGAGCTGTTTATTTCCATATTTTTATTGCACTTCACGCTTAATTGCAAAGTTGGCGCGAACAGTATTTATCATTAGCATATTACCCTCGAAAGTAATCGAGTTTGCGAATTGATGACCCGATTGGCGTAGTGGCGGTTTGATTCCCGATTCAAAAAATGAACTCTGAATTTAGTCGTATTTGGGTATGCTGGCCAGCATTTAAAAAAAAAAATACATCAGGACAGTAACATCCGAATGTCACTCCTAGCAAAATTTACTGTCTAGAATCTCAGAGCTCATGAGCTTATTTTTTTTACACCGAGAGCTAAAAATTGGTGTGTTGTTTGGGACATAATTACTTATTTTTTTGTTTAATGAATGGATAGTATTTAATAAAGAGTGAATCATAGTGAAGAGAATAAGCCCACTTGCGCGGTAAGCAATCGAGTGCCGTAATCGGCGGCAATCTCTTCGAAGCACGCTCCGCGGTTCCCCCACCTTGGCGGTTCGGTTATTGATACCGCCGGTGTCGACTATGGATCTCCCCGATATTGTACCTGTTTGTCTTGCACCGTCATATTGGAGACCCACCTTGCTACTTTTATACGGCCACTTGTTATTCCTTGTTTGCGTCAGTATTCATCGGAGCAGGACGCGATACAACTATTGGCTTCATATTGTCGACTGAATGAGCAGGGGTTCTCTTTCAATATGTTACCTCGAATCTGTTTGCCTTTATACTTCAGTGATTTGGACGCTTACGATAACGGAATTAAACAGGTAGAAAAAATATTGTTTACTTACCGCTTCGGGAAAACGATGAAATACTTCAAATGAAAAGTCAAGACGTCTTCGATAGCGTTTTATTTATGTTGAAAGTTATTTGCGTGTAATTTGTTAGGTACTCGTTTATACGGAGATTTTTTTTCGGAGACTCCGTAGCTCTTCAGAAATAATTTACATAAAATCTTAAGCAAACGCAACGAATTGCGTAAACTTCAATCATAGGATTTTGCGTTCCCGCGCCGGCCCGCTGTGCCCACACTCCGCGTAAAGACATCATTACAACTGTTTGACTAAAAATTACCTATAAACTGCGTTACGCCGTGATTCGAGCTTTATATTTGCTCCGGCAAACGTGATTTATTGGGATTATGCCCGTTCGACCGTGAGAAAGAAAATCAGCGAGGTTTTCCCAACGACGTCACACCCGCACTAAAGGTTTATTGAAAAATAAATATTTTAATGTTAACCGATAGCCCATGAGGGTTTCAGGTAAATCTTTGCACCTTTTCTCCACGGAAGATAGTGACGGTTTCGAAGAAATATTTGGGGGCATCCACCGCGTGGAATCCTATTGCAATTTATGCTCATTGAACTGGAAAAAGTATATGGGGAGGCTAAGGTCGGCGTCGATTCTTTTATTGCTGCACGAAATCAATAAGTAGCGTGACGCGGCAAGTGCTCTCGATGACGCGACGGCCGGCCCAGAGCGAAATGCTCACGTTCCAATACAGTATTACTTCAACCATGTTTCGTCTTTTTTGTATAGATTGACGAATAAACTACACTGATTGGGTATTGTTCAGAGTTAATGGCTAGGCCCCTGATCGTCTTGAGATGTTCATTTACATCAAACAAAACCAATGACAGATTGCAGAACAAAGTACAGTTGCCATTTGTCTCCCGATATTGACTGATTTCGTTTTCGGGCCGCGTAATCGTCGAAGTTGTAATGCAATAAGTCAAAACTTTCTATCTCTGGGGGGATGGATTCAATCGGACCTGTACGACGTACAATTATTCTGAATACATTATTGAGGCGTCCGTGCAATAAGTCAGATAGGACCTCTGGGGAGGCGGGTATTCCTGCAGAGTAATAATTGAAAATTGAAATTTGTTTAGGACCGCATTGGACCTACTAATTTGATTTCGGCGACGCAAGCAATCTAGCTGCAATAACAATAAATACGAGGTAGGAAGACCCGGCTAATCCTGCAATCACGGTTGCCATTGTGTAATCTCTACCAGTTATTTATTAGCAATAACAGTAATGATAATTTATAAGGAGTTAGTGATATTGGCATACATTGCTGCACTTCAGTGCAGTTCACTATAATAGGAATTAATAACATATTTTAAATTACTAAAGTGGTTTGATTTATTATTATCACATTAAGTGGATAAAATACGAACTGTCGTGTTTAATGTCGTAAATATACGTTTAATATTATCTTCGAAGATCATGGCTTTAAAACATGGTGATGGTTATCTATCTTTACGGGCTTTCAAGCGGCTAAGTGGAAGTACGAATATAGCACTGCCAGTTATATCGAACTGTCAAAATTGGTCATGCTATTTTCACCCTTCTGCGTTGGTAAATAGATACATTTCGGTGTGGTGTTCGCATCATGGTATAGTACACCTTTTTGAGTGGCTCCTCGGTTCCCCTTTACCTTGGGAGTAATTCTTCTACGGGAGACGACTCACTGGAGCATATAACTCCCAAATATAATGCATCTCGAACCTAGGGGCAATAAAGTGCACATACCTGTTTCCGCTTTTGTGCAGTAAATCTTTATGGTTCTGTACTAAAAATGTAATGTTTTTGTAACGCAGGGTGTAAACTTTAGGACTTTCGTGTCTTTATTATATACGTGTAAAACATAACTAAAATAAAAATAAATTCTTTGCTAATTATTTTTGATCTAACACAAAAGCCCATCAGTTAATTATTCTTATGATCACCAGCAAATATTGAAATTTGAGTACCATTCGTGTTCTTAATTGAGTCAATATCTAAAGCCGCGTGTGACATTCGGGATGGAAACGTTTCTACAAAGCCGATGTTTCATTTATTATTTATTGGCCATCAAGCACACGACACGCGCTGCTGCGGAGACAAAACTGTGCACACACGTGATCTGGCTATATTGGCAATATCCAAGAAATTCGCCGATACAACACACGTTATTAGCTGGGGCTCCTTAGTTTCTCAGCCCCCGCTATCACTCACCTATCCGTATCACTGCCGAGGGGCCACCCGCGCCCCCACACGACTAATCACAGAGGATGTGGCATAGACGCGCTATGCATATTTATTATTGCCTCCGAATTCGCGCCGTTCGAACGTGGTTGTTTTTCATTTACCTCAGCTATTTATTTAGCGACCCCCAGGTACGGCTTAATGTTTGATTAGCTCAGATACGCCCTTAATTTCTATACGCATCTGCTCTTGTTAGACGTAAGTTCGATGACGTCCACTTGTTTGTTGTTTTCCTGCTAAGTGAATTAAATTGGATCGACTAGTCGTGCGGGCTGAGTTGTAAGTTTGGATATTTGCAAAACAAATAGTGGCTAGCTACCGCATCGTGGGCCGATATACAAAGTGGTGAATGTCCGATGATAAATTATGTAGTGTATTCAGCGCTAAACCGATCATATTACAACCACAACAAACAGTCCGCGTGATCGCACCAACTCGACAACGCGTTAAGCAGCTCCCGCTTCGACGTAATTAAAACTTCTCTAGCGTAAAGGATATCCAATAAAAATAATTACTTTCCCTTTCATTAATAGAGTCATGTGTGGGGTTAAACAGAATGTTAACTCAAAAAAGTGTAAACAAATATTTTCCGTTGTGCGAATTAAATTCCTGACGAATGCTAATGTTTAACTGGGGAATTCTTGTACACTTTATAGGGGAGGTCGAGTTAATTAAATATGCCTCGGGTTCATTTTCATGAAATTATTTGATCTTGGCCCGACACGAGCCCGATTCGGCGCGATTCATTTGCGAAGATCCCAGGCTTAATTTAATTTTATTTTTGCGCAAGGAGGTTTGAAATGGTCCCAGAGAGACGCTGCAGGGTTAAGTTTATTCGTCGAGAAACTACAGAAACACGTAAAGCGAACTTTATTACTGTCTGTCTGAGCTTCCTCACTTTTGAAGGACGGTTCACGAAATTGACTGAGTGCGGTTTCGTGTTGGGCAATAAACGTCTTTATCATAACGCAGCATCATGGTACAAGCGCCCTATGGAAATCGAGGCTGGCCTGGAGATTTTGTTAGATTTTATTGTGATTTTGTTTACATTTTACCTAAATACAGTTTTTTTTCCCATCATCATTTTCAGCCATAAGACGTCTACTGCTAAACATAGGCCTCCCCTAATGTCTTATCACAAAAACGCTGATGCCCATCAAGTGATACAGGAATTAGTCGCCTCTTACGTTACGCCACGCCTCCTGTTAGCGGAGGGGAAGTGTATTCTTTACGGCCGTCCCCATACGGCAGATTTTTTTCCCCATACAATAGAGAAATGTAATATGTGTTCGTTTTCATGCAATGTGTAACGCTAAGGGTTATCTCATAAAACTAAACAGCTTTTCCTAGGAAATAATTAATGGTCTGGAATATTTTTGCTGCTCCATACATCATCATCGAGATAGAGCGTTAGTTTGTATGGAGAAATGATAAAAAATTAGATTTCGATTTTGATGATTAAAATCGATTTTAATGTTCACACACACTGCTTAAATTTGTCGAGTGTTCAAAACTACACCCTGTATAATACCTAGCTATTTTAAAAATATATCTACTTTAAAAAAGGAGAAGGTCCTCAATTCTTCGGAATCTTTTTTTTATTTTTAAAGTATGTTCAGCAATGATTCGTTACTACGTTGACCGATTTCGATAGTTATTTTTTTGTTCCAAAGGTAATACTTTCAGAATGGTCCCAAATCAATTTGGTAAAATTCTGATGAGGCGATCTATAAGAAAATCATCAAACGTTAGATGAGCTATGAACTCCATACCACGCCAACTGATTTTTGTATCTGTCCCCATATCTTCGACAAATGTAAACCGATTTTGTTGATTCTTTTTTTATTAAATAGCTTAAATTTTAAAGATACTATAACAAAAGTTTGTGGCAAAAATGTCACCTCTAAGGGTGGAAAAATAGGAAATGAAATCTGTGTTCAGCAGTTAAATTTTGTTTGTACTCTTAAGATTTGTTTTGGGTAGGATTTATCACTAACAATAAATGAAATAAGTAAATTTTATTTAAAAAATTCAACCGACTTCAAAAAACTAAAAAGTTACAAATAATCCTTACACTTAAGTAGGTACCTAAGCAGTTACTTTTGGAGTCGGTGCGAGCCGATGAGAGATTCAATATTTTCGTTTGCACTGACTCCAAAAGTAACTGATTAGGTAACTGTTAAGATTATTTTTAGCTTTTTGGTTTTTTTGAAGACCGTATTTTTTTTAATATAAAATTTACTTATTTAATATACAAGTAATTTGCTATTGTGTTATTTTTATAGAAATGGAAAAATCGTAAACTTGATGGGTTTAGAATTTTTAGTCCCATAACCTTTGACTACGACGTCCCACAACTTTTGACTACGACCCTTTTACTGCATGAATTTGGACTCGCACTTGGCTACTGTTAATATGTTTAATAATAAGAATTTGACATTGTGCTTCACTGACGGCGTGTTTTAAAACAATTAATTTAATGAAAAAATTTGCAAATGTACTTTATTGGGACTGCCTATGCAGGTAAAAAACTAAAACAAACGCTAGAAGAACTATTTTCGTGTAAGAACGTTTCATGTATTATTGCTAAGTTTTTATCCAGAATAAATTTTATCGTATCTTATCTTAACTAAGCAGACGCCTCAGAACAGAAGTAATGATAATAAGCACTCTAAGCAAGATAACTGACTTGACTAGCGAAAAGGTTCTGCCCACTAAACAACTCAGCCTGTTTGCACAGCACGGGGTAGACACATTTATTACCCTTGAAACTGCTACTAGGCATTACCTAAACAAACTCGTAAGATTTATAATCCTGGAGTGCATACGACAGGATGCATAATTTAATAATTTCCTCACACCCTTGATTAAAATTTTGCAATAACGCATTAGCTTGGGGCAGAAGAAATTAAATGGCCCATTACGCGTACAGTTATAAGATGTAACCAACTTATTCTTAAGTTAGAGAAGCAAGGTTGAAAATAGAATAGAAATACTATTGCAGTGATTGTACTGCCAGTAGCATGATTACAATCTTACAATTAATTAGAAGTTTGGCTCTTTGCGTGGGGGATGCCTCAAAAACGTTAGTAAAGGCGTTTACTGCACCCGACGTTCAGTTCAATTTTAAAGTTTGGATAATAAGGGGCTGGAATAGACGTATTAATTTTTGGCACAAGAAATACGACGTAATTTTAAAAAAAAAAAAAGGTTTTTTAAAAATTTCGAATATTTAATCAGATTTGTTTTGAGTTTTCGTTCTGTAAAAGACATCTAATTAAATGTAATAGGCTTGCATGTAAATGTATGTACGGCTAGGTATTCACGGCTCATGTAGCCGATATTATCTATTGGATAGGGATGCAAATAAGGTTATATGCTGAAATGTATTGCAAAATTTGTTAAAGTTGGAATACTGATATAAAGCTTCGATCTATTAATAAATCAACTTACTTCACATATAAAAGATAATAAAGGTTGCGATGGTAGAAATCATCGAGTTTCTTCACAATCCAAGAGTCAACTTTCTTTCAAGTTCCGAAGACGAATTTAAAAAAAACTGCAGCATCAAAGTTAGTAACCGTTATAAGTGTAAAGTTAGATCTGAACCGTTTTCTAGTTCCGTAATAGCTCAGCATTCAGAGGTAGAAAACTTTCCAGTCGATAATTGCCGAAGTGTGGACGAAATGCCAATTCCGTGATCGTCGCGCGAGAGAGCTCAATTTAACAATTATCACAGACGCTATTCCCGCTATAATTACTGGAATTACTTACTATAATGCTGGCGCAGGCAGAATTATTCCCCTATGCTCCTTTGTAGTTGCACTGCAAATTGAAGGTGAACGTGTCGGTTTGTAATTTGGAGATCAAAGTGGAAATTAATATGTTGCGGATGTGGAGTGTTATAGTATTAACTTTAAAATACCTAAAAATGACCTAAAGTAGTGATTTCCAACGTTCAGATACACACAGAACGTTTTGAGAATTAACATATTTTTACATTTTATCAGTAACATTATAAAAAGGCCAACTAACAATTACACACAAAATTAATTTAAAAAATAGTTTTAAAAAAATACTAAAATAGTTTTGTATGAGATTTGTCTGGCTAAGAAATGATGCAATATAATTGCAATATAAGGCATTTGATGATGAAATTTATTCTCCTATATTAAATGAACTCGTTTAGTGTTGTGTATTGGCACAAAACTTGCATCGATGAAAGTGGTGCTGCAAATTCGGTAAAAGTTGGCGCGTTCTAAGAGTTGACGTCTAAACAATGCCAGTATCAGCGGCTAAACAAGAATAGATCACAAGTTAGTTTGGAGTACGTTGGAAAGTATTCCAGGATCCTTGAATAATAAATGCACGGCCCCGTCGCGCTACGCCGTCACTCGTGTGATTTTGAGACAATCTGATTTGGTGTTTTCCCCGTTTTGGCCTTTGAATGTTTTATTAGATCACTCCTACGGATCGGGGTGCGTAATGGCGCTGCGGCCGCTTTGTTATCTTGCCTTTGTTTTCTTTGCGATATCAAATACGTATTACTTAGCGGGGGATTAATATTAATAAAAACGATATGTAACTGCCGATTGAGTAAACAAAGTTTCATTTTAAAGGCATTACTATAATGTGCTCTGTTTTTTTACAAAACAATTTAAGCTTTTATATGACAGCCTTTATGTATTGTTCCTACATAAATTGGACTAGTATATGTAGAAACTATACATAAATGCTATGAAAGCTATCCAATTGTAGATATAATTAGTGTTAAGTGTAAAAGATGAAAGTTCGCTTAAGATAATCAGTCATAACAAATTGTCTAATTAGTCTCTCTTTCAATAAATTTAGATGACAGAGTTAAAAATTAATTAATTCCGTTAATTAAAACTTTTCGTGACGCTTGACATTTTTAAAACCAAAAAAAATTAATTTAATTACTTAAGTCTGAGAAAAGTCCACCGCTTTGGGCAGTAGCGTTTTGAATCGAGCCTATTGTTAAGTGAAATTTATTTCTCGGACCGCCATAGATTAGGGATTCCACAGTTAAAGGTCCGTATTAAGTAATTTGAGTGCAGCAAATTTGTGTAATAAAGGACTGGTTTAATTACGGGATCGAAACCGTGGAATGGTATGGCATAACGTTCCCAGGCGACATTTATTGGAGCGGGCAGATAAAACAATAAAGAACGGTTAACTGCGTTTTAATGCGCGCAAGACCAGCCGGACAATGCCCGCCGATTGGGGCGGCCAGTGGTCACTGCGAACTTACCACAATGTTACCCGCGCGGGACGCGGAAGCGAGTTTATCGATATCGACGCACGTAGTCTTAGGAATTTTTTTTTGCCAATCGATCAGTATGTAGGTTTAATGCCTCAGAAATATTTAATAGAGAGATGATCTTCAAAAAAATATCCTCGACTTTGTTTAAGTAATTTTATAAACGAATACGGTGTAGTTTTTCTATTTAACATTGCCTAGTAGTTTAATGTCTTTTTCAATACAACAAATAATGTTTCACTATTAACAAATACTTTCAATACTCGTTTAAGTAGTAAAATCTCACTTGTTTTTAAATTACTTAATAGTTTTAAGTATTTTACTCACAAAATAATTATCTATAATGTGTTATAGAATTTTTTTATTAAGATACCATAGTTTTTGTTTATTCTAAGAGAATGTTAATTTGCTTTTCTAACCAACAGTTTTCATCCAGATTACGTTGTAGTATTAATATTACTATTTAACAAGATATTGGCTATGCTCATTTAAAATAGTCGTGTAGTGATACAATTTTGTTAGGTTTAATCTACATTGACAATATACAAGAATGTGAGTAGATAAATTTGTACAATTACATTGTTTATATACATTGTTTATATGCCCCATACAACCGCAATAAAATTGGCTACTGTGTTTGAGCATTGACTATATTGTCAGTTGTGCGTTGTATTTTTAGACCCCGCACGTAGTTTTTATTAGTGAATCGCAGCCAATTGTCATTTATAGACCCCTTACTAGTTTCAGTTGGATCAAAGTTATCGACAATAAATCAGCGAAACGGCAACATCCCTCAAACGTATAGGTAAGTAATAAACGTGCCCGCATAAACCTTTGAATTGCTGACCACGGTATCGAACCTGCGTCCCTGTGCCCTTTGTCTGCGTCCGGCCGCAAATTGTTTAAGAAATAAAATCTAATTTACCGCCTTCCTACGTTTATGGGAACATTTACGAGTGCCGCTGACTCGAGAGCATTGTTTACTTTCAATGCTTCTTTACCATAATACGTTAAGCAGTAAAATTTCTGAATAAAACATATCGGGTTATTTGTACGTTATTATACTAGGGCTAAAACTGGTAGGGCTTGACGATCGGCTTCAGTGACTTTTATTCGATTTCGGTCAGCTTGACCAATTATTTTTAAGGACCCAAAGGAAAACGAAATAATAAAGATTATACCCCTATAGCATAACTATTGCTGTAAGTAGACGTCGATTTATGTTTTTTAATTCTTTGCATACACATAAAAATATTTGTGTTTAGTCTATTTTATTTATAAATATCAATGTAAAAATCATAAAATTTAATAATAAAGGCAAAGGCAGTGCTCATGGAGAAATAAATAATATCAGCATGAATACAGATAACTTAATAGAATAAGGGTTCTGGTCACCCTCTGCTGTGGCATAAAGTAAGATGCATCGGAGCATTTGGACGCACTCTCTGGACCTTCGCCCGATATCTCTTATTTATGTTCATCACATTCGCTTCGCACCACCACCGCCACTCACGCACATTACAACTGGACAATAGAAATTGGGAACATATTTGCAGATAATACAGTTACCCGGACTATGGACAAGGGCTGCATTGGGCTCATACAAACAGAAAAATGGCCTCGAGCAAGCTGCAAAATGTCCCCAAAATACATTAGACGCATTAGAAACACCATTAAGGGTCGGGCGGGCCGATAACAATTAGGGTGGATCGGGTCTTAAAGGGAATTAACAGCGCATAGAGTGTTAACACAGGTTTTAAAAAATTCTTTGTCATTTATATTCATGTATGTATTACTTATTCAGTTGACCTTAACAAAATCGAATTTACAACAAAGGCATAGGTTAACCACGTCATGATCGTCAAAACAAAATTCATTCATAATAAAGAGAGCAGAGATAAAAGGTATGAAAAATGAGACATCAACGCCGAAAAGACGTCGCATAAAGGAGACGCCGAAAATTCTTCTAACCGACGTCGCCGAACACTCTTACAATATGCATAACTTGTTGAGAGAGTAATCAAAAGACGATATAAAGTGAAGAGGAGACACGGCGAAAGGCTAAAAATGTAAACCCTCTCTTAGATTTTCTTTAGCCCCGACTCGCGACCCCTCAGGCGAAACTTGCTGTAAGATGGGAAAAATTACCGGGCCCGAGAAACTTTTTTCGATTTGAATTATGAATCCTTATTTTATGCTTCGTCCTTAGGAAGTTTGTTTTACATTGGCCCCAGTTCATTCTTTGACATTACGAGAATATAAATGTTGGGCGTTGAATGGACACATCTATGCCATGTTAACTGGGGCAAATTTCTTAACACGTTTTATTAATCTTCTCGCGATTAAAGTTTCTCCGTATTTAAATGGCTTAACTTTGAGCAAAATATTAGATTTGTTGAGGAATTCGAAACTGTTTTAAAAGTTATCTCTAGTATGTCTAACTGGTTCAGCAGGTTTTTGATGAACAATTTACTTCGGTTCAGTAACTTTATAGAATAGACAGGCTTTTATGAATAGAAATTGATTTAAGTCCCAATTTCTGCTCAAAAAATTTAGTCAAGCCGCGTTTAGCCATAAATTAAGCGAGCGATTGTCTGTCTATATTCAGAATAGGAGCCGGGTCTGAAAGGCGGCGAAGGATTATTACATCGAGGGAGGCTTTTGACTTTGAACTTTCAAAAGAGTTTGTTGAATAACTTTTCTATATTAGCCCTGGTAATACGATTTGAGAGAGTCAGTGCAAAGACACAGGCCAAGTTAAATGTTTGCTCGCATTTGCGTGAATGAATAATATCCGATAAAGCGGTTCGTATTTCTAGAAACTGAAGATTGAAGACGTTTAAATTAAAATTCCTTAAGGGTGTTAATTTTCTATGCTCTAGCACTTAGCTCAATAGCTGGTGTGTATTTAGTGAGTGAATTATTTAACACGTTCACATGCTAGAGCATTGGTTAACTGAAACACATGAATATGAACTGCTTGAGTATTGCAATGATAAAGTGACAATTATGTTTAATTATTCTTAAAATTATAATGGCCCTTATACTATTATATAATAGCGTTAAATATTATGTGAGTTTTATAATTCAGGTATACTTTACTATGTTAACAGGGTAAATGTGATTAGAAATAGTAAAGTTTATACTACATGTACTTTAAAAAGTGTGTGTTGACTGCGTAGTCATGCACAATTACACTACACTAAGTACACTTGCAACACAATTATACAAAACAGACTCCTTTATAAAATTATGGTAACACAATTTACTTAAACTCTTTGTCTACAGACTTAATATAATATTAAATACATAACAGCATTTGCAAAACAGCCGACATTGTGGCTCCGAATACATTATTATATCTCTTAATACCCACAAAGATTTATTTTCTCTTTTACTGTGCATAAAACACGGTCCAGGTTTATAGGCGCGTGCGTTCTCAGTTTTACTGAGAAAACATGTAAACTTTTTAAATTGTATTTGCATTTCATACAACAGGGAAATATTGGCTTCGTGCCTGCGCGCTGCCGCAAAGACTCATGTCGGATCCCTCTTAGTTTTTGAGGTCTTTTAAATATGCCTAGTTTCTCTTACTTTGTTGCCTATCTGACAGTTTTAATAACATCTTTGTTGAACAATGATTAAAGTAAATAAACAATTTTTATTTTCAGTCATAAGTATTTTTGTTCGTTCAAGTAAGACAGAATAATAAAGTAAGAAAATTAACTGTAGAAGAAATTCAATTCACTGTTGTATTAGATTGCTATTACAAAGGTGTTGTTTGTTAGAAATGAAAATAGAAGCACTCAAAACTTTTAGGTACATGAATTATATCTCAACTCTCAACCCTGACTGGCCTTAGCAATTCGCAGTTTATAATAAATCTTTGCTAACCAATTTCCTACCTCTCGGATAAGCGTTAAATTCTCGCTGAAAGGCTTTTATTCAATATTAATTGTTGCGAAATTACGATCTATGGCCCGGTCCGGAGTGACCTTTTCAGTGAACTTTCGGTGACCATAAACGTCAGTAACAATGACTGAGGAGTGACCCTAGCTGGGTATTGCTAAGTTCTTAGCCCTTCACCCTTGCTGTCCACCGCCCCTGTCAAAGGCCAGCCCAGGGCCCCAAGGGAAATTATTGTCGGGATTTAAAGGGCATTGCTTACGTGGAACTATAAAAAACTATGTACTTTTAATGGATTTGCACTTGCAATAACTTGAATCAGTCACGTGGCCTACCGATTGTTTTGTTGAGAGCTCTGTCGAAGATAAGTCAGGTTTGATGAAGTTGTTGTAGTACAAATGATAAGTCGAAAACTTTGTTGGCTTGTCGATAACTATATTTAATCGTGCAATACATGGAATGATGAATTTCCCTGCAAACTGCAACTGCAAAGTTATAAGCGTGTTAGAACTCAAAATATACTGTATTTGTTGGCTAGATTTTGATGTGTAAATTTAATGTTTGCAAAATTTTAAACATTTGTCAAACATACATCTTTGACGATTTGTATACTCACGAAATTACATGTTTACTTTATTAGTACCCCTTACACAAATATTGCATTTATTCCTGCACTCTGCTCAATAATTCGATTCACCCTACGATGTCAGAATTTGTTTGGCAAGCTTATGTTTCCAAAGGAAAGTTTTCGATGAATATTTTTTTTGTACAGGATAAATTCGTCAATCAGGATCAAGGCTTGCACTTTGTGAACTCGGAAATATATTCCAAGTGACGCGTCGACGAAAAAAGTTTTCGTAAATCATTGTCAATCCCAATAAAATAAGCGAAATTAAATAAACAACCCTCGGCGAGATAAAAGGTCTAGACGCCGAAGGAGACCGCACTTTTGATGGTGTCGTATTTTTTAAAGTTGGGGGAAAGTTGACACTTAGACGAATTTAACCTTCCATTGTATTAATTATTCAGGGCGGTGCGTTCATGTTTTAAGGTGCGCACAAGAGGGTTGGGTAATTTGTTTTAGAAAAAAAAAACTGTCGAGAAAAGAATTTAGGGAAGTTGCACCGAGTCTCGCTCCAACAATAGCCGGGCGGGTGAAAAGTTTAATAAAATTGTTTTGGAATGCAGCGCGGAACGAGATAAGTTCCTTCGAGTGTATACTATCGATTTTATTTTTTATGAACTTAAACAAAATGGAAAATGGTATAATCAGAACTGTGAATGAAGTGCGCGGTGCTTTCTAGCACTTTTGTATTCTTCTTACTATTTTCATTTAGTAGTCTTTTGTTAGTTATATCTTGAATAAAAATGTTGAAAGTTTTAACTTTTTAAATAAAGATATCACTAATAGTAAGTACTTTAAGTTAAACGAAGCTAAATGGCGAATCTGCTTTGTTATATAATATAAAAATTATGGCCAAATTAATGAAAACAATCTATAGTTTCTATTGATAGTGTCGTGTGTGTGTTGATAGTGTGCTTGATAGAATCAGCAGTCGAATGACGGTGTTGATCGTTAAATATTTTTCTTAATACTAAATAACAAACTAAATATAAACCGGTAGAGAATGCTGTATAGCATTAAGACCATCAATTGTACTTACCTGTACAATAAAGTTTAAATATATAAAGTTAAAAAAGCACTATGTCATTGATCATTGGGTATTGTCTTAATTAAATAGGTAGGTATTTATTACTCGTAAAATACAATGGTTAGTTTATTTTTCATCGACTGCTATCGGTGATTGTCCGCTCTCAGAATTTAATCCTAAAATAGATTTTATGGGTAGGGCAATTGCCATGAGGTCTACAAGGCGGTGGTTGTTAGTAAAGGATATAGTAGCATGTTCCATTTAAATTTTATACCAGCACAGTGAAGTCATTTACAATCACATATCACTATTATAATCCAGGTCAATTTTCGGAAGACCCATCTCATGAATCTATTCAAATTCACTAACAGAGGATTAAATTAGTAACAGAAAATTCCAAGTACCACAGACGACTGTCAAACTAACTAACTGTTAGTGATTAAACAGGGGCCTAAAAATGAGCTCTCATCAGTACCTAAACAGTGTTTATATTTAAGGTCCTGATTTACTAGTTAACTTTTTTCTAAAGGGTGATTCCACTACTCAAATGCAACAGCTTTTGACAACAACGAAATCACAAAAAAAAAACTCATCATACAAATTGATGTTAGCTGGTCAGCGGTTTGCTAAGGGGAAGCGAAAAACTTTTTTGCAATTTTGATGTTGGGGACCAACATCAAAATCGTCAGACTTTATACAGAAAATACAAAACCGTCAGACTTTATACAAAAAAAGGTTAAAGAAATACATTAAAGACATAGGTTAAAAAATGGGTTGGTGAAATTGGGTTTAAGTCTGACAATGAAACCTATTTGTCATATTTTACATATTTTGTCATATTTTAACGCCTTTACATCAATATTAGGAATCGGACCGACGACCTTATAATGATGGCTGGCAGTGGCTGGCACTGGCTGGATGAAAAAAGCGGGAGATCGACCTTTGGCGCTCTTTGGCTTACGTCAGCAGTGTACTGCAATGGGTTGACATGATGATGATAAACATTATTTTATTGTTAGCTTCACTTGTAGTAAGTGATTAAATCTCGGAAGTAATAAAAACTTGTAAGTCGTTTTTATCCTTCTTCTAACTGTCGTATAGATTTGTAACTTTGTAAGTATGTGACATTCAGAGGACGTATTGTCATCTAGGTGACACATACTTACAAAGTTATATAATTTAATACCATCGTGCTGATCATTCTGATGGAGCCAGGAGGCAAACTAGCAGACGCTCGAATTTTGGGACATTTATTTTGTTTATGGCGAGTGCCGTTCATTAAAAGCGAGTCAGATTTCAAAATTTTAACGTTTTATTAAATTACTCTTACAACATTAACTTCTTTAATTGTTTCATTGTGTTTAATTTAAAATTAAATAAAAATAGATGTAAAACGTAATTAAGTCTCAAACGGGAGTGTTACAACATCAGTTGTGCACACAAAAGAATATTCGCACACCAATCTCGTTGGCAGATATCGGGAAGGCCCAGTCCGCACGGAATACTTTAACTTTTCAATTGTAACTTTTGATGGGTTTTCGAACGAAATAATAATCGTTGTATCGCTGCAATGGGGTGCGAGCGAATCAACTGCTACAAAGAACGCCAATTTTTATGCGGAAAATTGAGTTATGCATCCACTGTATTATTCACCCTTGAGTTTGTTGCAATTTTAACCAACATCGTACTCAAATATGAAACAATAAAAGACGGACAAGAATGAGGAGGACTATCGCCTGAGGCGTCGTTTGATTACATCCTACCTAGTAGTGGGGATACAGGGTGATTTAAATAAACAGGTCCTGGATAAAAAGTGACTTAAATAAGTACTGAGACAGAGAAAGTTAATCTAAAGAACTTACTCACTTTATTTTTTAAATGAACAAAAACTGCTTTTAAAGGTAGGAGCAGAAGACAAAGCCATATGTTCCCGGGAACCGCATAGTATCTCTACATGCAACCATTTGATTTGTTTTTAAATAGAATATTAATAGACTATTTTGAAAACATATCTTTTGTTAATTTAAGATTTGATTCCGTTATTTTTATAGGATGGCATATTAAATACAGAATAATCTTTACTAGTTTATGTCAACTTGATTGCTAGCGGAAACAAGCTAATAAACTTCAAAAAGATCTTAACCTTTAAGTTAAATGTGCTCTCATCAATATTTGTGGAACTTTTCGTCCAGGGCTTATTGATTCGACTCAGCTTGTGTATGTATTTTTGTTTTTGACTAAGTACTCTATAACGAAATAGAGGTAATATCCAGTAGGCTCACTTTACGCTTATTGCCCGGTTTTCACAGTATGTTCTTGTTTATATTCATATCGTGCTCGTTAAGAGCAACAGTTCACTTAAGCCGAAATACAAGAGTAGATACCAATTAAAAGAACCCGCATTGGCAATAACATCAATGTAGTGAAATTCTTAATTTTTCTAGCTATAGTGTGCCAGTATATTCGTCTGAGATTTTCTGAGATCACTTATTGCGATGCGATACCACAGAACATAGAGAGTAACAGAAATAAAGCTCATGTAAGTTCATGTTGATGAAGAGACATGAACCTTTGGCATATTCAAAAAGATGGGAATGCTGAAAAATTAAATCGACCTATATTTATAAAATAAATCAATATTGGATAACATCACATACATTGCTCTGATCATATGATCAGCGCATTTGTATCATATGATAAGTAGGATTATGTTTATAATGTTTGTAATGTTTTCAATAGAAAAAAAAAACATTTTAGTTAATACTTTTTGAGATACAGTTTTACCCGTCTATATAAAAAAGTGCTTAAAATAAACTTTTACTAATTACTTTAAATTGATTTGATGAATTAAAACATTGAAAATGACATAAATTGATAATGTTGTAAGACAAAATATCGAATGATGTATTATAATATTAATTATAACCAGACCATTTATGTTAAATTAATGACGAATACTTAAATATGGTGGTGGCACTCGCGCGTGACTAGTTCCAGCGTTTTCCAGGATTCTGTGTCCGTGAGCTATGTCTATGTGACAGTGCTAGAGCGCACATTGTATAAAGCTTAACTTCTGATACTAAGTACTATTATTTATTCTGTAGCAATACGCAGAGCATGATATAGTTAACTGTAATGTACATAGTGGAGATGATAAATATGACAATAAATGAAAACACAGTTTACAATATTTTTTTTATTATAGGAGCAACATCTAAATTGAAAAAAAATATGCTCCATACAAATTTACTGTTCATATAATCAGAACAAATGCTATTTTAATTTACTGTCATATGATCGTCTCCATCATCATCATCATCTATCATCGTCAATCCCAGTTGCGTCCAAAGCCATCGCTTTGAAGCAGAATCCGCTCATATGATCGTCTGCAACCCTATATATTGACTACTATGGTCAGTCCTTGTCAGTTTGATACATCTAATTATTGTTTTCAAGAAAAATGGTAGCGACAGCCAGGATACGAAAACGAACGACAAAATAAAAATAACGGCGTCTTTCATTTTTTCATTTATTCCGGTACGGAACTCTAACACCAATTCGGATCCCCATTAATTCTGGCGCGGCGACAAGCCGGTAACATTCAATTCTTAGGCGCACATTTCATGGTAGATAAAACTCATGAATCAGAAGTCCATACGTGAAAGCGAAAGGAGGTGAGTTAGTTTCCTTAAAAAATCCACTCCGTTTGAGACAGGACGCGAGTCGAATTTCCTGGCTGATATGAATCTTCCCTACTCGTTTTAAGGTGATGTATTTTCCTATTTCTACCCTAAGTTACTCAAGACAGTTTCTTGGGAACGTCGCCCACCTATTTCATAGCGCCCCCTCGTTAAATTGATTTTCAATTTGTTTGAAATGTGGTCCGCGATGCAGCGGGCAATAAGGAGGCGGTATAGCGGAAAATTATTTGACTGAACTCGATTTTGATGAGATTCGAACTGGATTAGCCGGGGTGGACTGCGAATGCTGGCTATTTGTGACGTCATACGTAAGTAACGTTAGCAATTCTTAACACTTTACCTACTAAGATATGAGTTATTTGTGACTATGGTGAGTGGTGACCCTCGATATAAGTCATTTATCGTTAAATGAAGCTATTTATGATGATTCACAAATTTTCCATAGATTTTTGATAATTTCTTTATCACAAATGTGAAGGTAAGATTTACCTAAACCAAAAATAAAGTGAAGTATCTACGTTCCACGACAGGTAATAGTCGTCACCTCAAATATGGGATAATTTGGGTCTTACTCCACCACGCAGGCCTAGTGCGGATTGGTAAATTGTAAGGCCAGTGACTAAACTTTTCTGTCAGATGTCATTAAGCCGCCTTAAGGCCTCTGACTAGGCTCCACGATTAGTATGTGATCTAAATCGGGACCAACTTATAACTTGCCTTCCGAAGCACGGAGATGCTTGTGACAAATGTCACTTAATATGGTCGGAATGGTCACCCATCCAATCAAAACTGCGGCGTAGGTGGCTTAACTTTGGTAATCAATACAAAAGCGCTGCCGCCATCGAGCACCTGTTATGTGTGTTAATGTCATGTATGTTAATTGAATATTAATAATAGAAAGAAAGAAATAAAGAAAGAAAGAAACGTTTATTCGACACACAAGAGAAAATAATAATAATAATACACAAAAAAATATAAATTAGATATTGTGTCGAAAAGGTGCCCACTCAGCATTTGTTAATACATAACACAAAACTAATCCTAAAGACGGCGCTAAAAGAGAACCCAAGTCAATACCTAATTACTTATGCCTGTTACATTTACAAAACGTAATCCGTCATCAAATTCCTTTTAAGTCCATTCAAAATTTACAAAGGGGTCCTGCAGGAAAACCTTACGATGAATTATTCACAAATCTCATCTTTGAGACGTAATAAATTTCTATTAACTTCTTGAGATGTTAGTTTCATTTTATTGTCAAGTGATAGGGATTAATTCGTGTGACTTATAACTGCCATACATCTGACTGAGGTCCTGTGGGATGGGGGAGTATAAAATAAAGCGTGCCCGCGATTATATTAATACGTGGAAGGGGCCCGTACGAATGATCCGGGATACGTAAGCCGTCTGTAAGGCAAAGGCAGAAAGTCAGACAGACTGAACCAGCGCATGGCAGTGTAAATAGGACATTCTACATTTAAGTTATCTTCTGAGTTGAGGAAAAGTTTAGTTCTTAAATATGTGAAATCATACGCCTCATATCTTTATATTCACCTAAGTACAGTCAAGTGTACAGTAAGGTCAAGTGGGTTAAATAAATAAATAAAGACCATGCTAACACGGGTTCAGAATGTCTTCAACAAATACATATATCATATGAAAACTGCGAATTTTAAGTGCCATCCCCTATTTAGTTGTACTGTCTTAATAGTATAAAAAAGCAAGATAAAACATTTAATTGATTTTTTTTAACTAGTTCAGCTCGCGATTTTGTTTATGTAGACTTTAGAATGAAGCCTCAGAATCATTATAAAGAAAACTATGCATGAAAATCCTATGGGTAGCTTGACTAATTAATGATGCATTAGGTACTATCGTAACCTTTTTGATAGAAGTCGAAAGGCACAAAATATTTTTAGTAGGTACTAAATAGAACAGTTTGAGTAGGTATATCACTCTGAAATAATACATTTTCAATGTGGAAAATGCATGTTTTTTTATTTGGTCTTAAAATATATAGTACTTAATTATAATTAATAAAACTTGAAGAATTTTCAAAAAATATTGATAAATACCTGACTTGCAGCCCATTAAAGTCACGTGTTAGACAAGGAGATCCGATATTGACCGTGAAGTCACATTACACGTCCGCCATACATTTTTCATAGTAAAAGTTGTTTTAGAAAGAGATAGGTATACCTTAATTTCTAATTACTGTATTACGGTTATTTTTTACCTAAAATCAATTTAGTTTTCACTATTAGCACTATAATTTTATATATTTTCCTATAAAATAGTAAAAACAACATATTTGTTTCATGCATATTCCCTATTATAAAATTTGGTCGATACTTACTGTATCGATCATAGATATTGTGTATGTATGCCAAAAACAGATGATTCCGCTCAGTCGTGAATAGGTAACAAAGTTACAAACATACTAACTTTCACATTTATAATATTTAAAGTGAGATTTATTATAAAGTGTGCGTTTTCCGTTTTATGGTTTGCGAAGGCCGCTCTTAGGAGACATATCAGACAGACATGGACCAAAAAAGGCTGAAAACCGTCGAGTGCCTAATTGAGGGCGGACAAAAGCAAAAGTGGTGGAATCCTGGAAACGAGCGCGTCTGGAGTTAGGGGGACTATTGACATACGATCCACGGTGAATTGAGGCGCAGGACATTTTTACGGAAAAATCAAAGGATGAAAATAATGAATTGATTCGACGAACGAATTCGAATACAAACTAACTTACAAATACAAACAATGCAAACGAACACTAAGTTCTAAGAAAAATAATATTTAGTTGATCCCATAGTTGACTGGTAGTTCGTAGTACTTTTTTGTCTGTTTAATAAAGTAATCAATAAATAAATGCATAATTTTGTTAAAATTGTGTGTTTATTATTAAAATAAAAAATTAACACTCAACTGATAACTAGTTAACAGCATGTACTGAGGATAAAAGGTTCCCAAAAATTTAGATACTAAAACTGACTGTGAACGCGTTTATTTTATTTTATTTAGGAGTGTTTAGGGTCGAACGAGATTAGTAACATTATTAGTTAGACCGTCTTTTTAACTGACTTCAAAAAAGGAGGAGGTTCTCAATTCGTCAGAACCTTTTTTTAAATGTATGCTCAACGATCATTCGTTACTACGTTGACCTTCTTCTTCTTCTTCATCTATACGGTCAATCCCGGTTGCGTCTAAAGCCATTGCTTTGGAGCCCAGGGTTCGCTCGTTACTACGTTGACCAATTTCGATAATTATTATTTTTTTGTTTGAAAGGTAATACTTTCAGAATGGTCCCATATAAATTTCGTTAAATTCTGATGATGGGATCTACAAGAAAATCATCAAACATTGCATAAACTCCGTACCACGCCAACTGATTTTAGTATCTACCTTACCTAATATCTTTGCCAAATGTGAACCGATTTTAATGATTCTTTTTTTATTGAATATTCAAAGATATTATAATAAAAATTTGAGGAAACCCCTATTTTATTTATTTCTATTTCACCCCTAAGGGTGGAAAAATAGGAAATGAAATCGTTGTTCAGTAGTTAAATTATGTTTGCACTCGTAAGATTTGTTTTGATTAGGATTTATCACTAAAGTAGATGAAATAAGTTATTTTTTTTTAAAAAAACCTATGTTAAAACTATTTTTAGCGTTTTATTTTTTTGAAGTCGGTTTTTTTTAGGAATTGTGTTATTGTTTTAGGTATTTACATGCAATTATGATTATTTAGAAAAAGTTACAAAGTTCAAAAACAGATTTTGATTAACGACAAGACAGATACGAACCCCTCAGTTATTAATGTGAATCAAGGATGTTGGAAGAACAAATAATATTATTGTATTGCCAGCTCTGCTTTGTTTGGGGTAAGATAATTGTAATGTAAATGTAAATGTAATTGTTGAAAGAATTTATTTATTTACTAAGCAAAAAATATTTATTTTGATATCACCCCACTTGGCGAACTTCAAATATGCAACATTTATTGTCTGGGTAAGTTCTCTGATTTATTTTGAATGATATGACGTAATAAGTATTTGATGTCTGTGATGTGATGGGTCTATGACAAAAAGTACACTTCCATGTACCTACAGTCGGTGTCAAAAGTAGCTGAAGTTAGTTTTAAAACTTTCAAAGCTTCAAATTTCACAATAACCTGTCTACTGAAGTATTAGACAATTGTAAATGGGAATTGATAGTCTCTTGCAAATATGGAAATTTAGATGAGGTTATTGATTATACAGTTAATAGGCACTTGTATAATTAGCGTCTCTTTAAGCAAGCACGATGACTGGCGTGAAACTGAACAGGGGCCTATTAACCATGCGCTCTTAATACCGAATTAGTTTAAACTTGTTTTGTTTTTCTTGAACAGTTTAGTGTAAAAAAAAAATTGCTTAGGTACCGCTTAGAGTCCATGACTAAGCCCTTGGGGGTTTACCATAAGGTCGTAAAGTAGTATTTTAAAGAAAGAAAACCATTTATTATTCATTGGACATCACACAAAAATAGTACAAATGACACAAAAACATTAGGTTAAAACAAAAAAAAAAAACAAGTATTAAAATAAAAAATCAAGCCGTGCCATATTATATGCCAGTGATGTCCAGGATAATGGGACCTTGCTTAGCTTGAGCCATGGCCTGTATAGGCCACGACGCTGGTAGTGGCAAGTTTTTTTTTGTATAGATTTTCGACTTTATAAAGTTTTTTTAAGTAAGTAAGGAGAAGAGGCGAGAAGCAAGGAGTTCCGTACGTGGGTACTTTTAGCGTTTATAGGCAGTAATGGTGCAGTTTGGACTTTTAAAAAAATATCTGGGATCAGCAAACTAAGATCACCAATTCTGACGTTGTAACGAAAAGGTGCACAGCTAACATTTTTTGTGCAATCATACATTCAACCTTAATTTTCTTGAGGTTTTTTAAAAATTGCGCCGTTTTGCATTAAACTACTGCGACAAAATTATTACTTATCTAATGCAATGGGTAACGTGAGGTTTAACTTTTGGAAAAAATGACGTACATATTTAGAAGTAACATTTATGGAGCTTGCCTCCTCATAAGCCTGCTGTAGTCTTCTACTTTATAAGTCAAACCTCTGATTAATTTCCAGCGATATTTGATATGTTCTTGTGACGTCTGGGGGGAACTGACAAATCGGCCTGCAGAGGTCGGGGGTCGCGACTAAACGTCTTCGACATTAAATCGTATCGGATTAATTATATATTAGTCTTCCTTATCTACTGTATTGTGGGTAATATCTGAAGCAAGATTTTATTTTAAGAACATTGGCTAATAATAATAATACTATGTTAAATTAATTGATAACATAATGTCGAGACACTTTAAAAAGGTTATCAATATTTTAAAAGGTTGTATCGTGGATAATTTAAATAAATGAAAGAACGAACGTAACCAAAGTGAGTACAAAAAATTATAACTAACTAAGGTAACTTCAATGCAAAAAATGCATTAATTAGTTTTTTTGGAAATCGTATTAATTTTAATACAATTTTGAATATTATCACTGAATTGGATTAATAATGGTTAAAACTGTATTTACAAAACAGCCACTGGTTACCGACCCCTGATTCAAAGTAATGTGTGACAACGATTTGATGGATTATACCTAAGTTCAAATGACCAAATAATTGTCTAACGCCCTGAGACGCATTATTTGGTCTATCACCGTGATAAAATCGATAGGTTAAAATACTAAAGTATAAACAAAAAGCTCAGTTTTTTTTGTCGAGCTTTGAGATTTCCATTTTGCAAAATGCAATTCTATTTAGCGTTACTGCTGGAAATAAACATAGCCCATCCGTGAAAATCGAAGTCAAATTCCTCCAACGAACGTTCTACACGATGAACAAGGGACAATTGTAGGAAAAGAAACGCGAAAGAGCTCGTTTACGAGGAAAATAAAATAAATGAAATTCAAAAAGTAAAACGCAGACTCTCTTAAGCACATAATATCACATATTTTTCCTTAACGTGGATGATACGGGAATTTTTAAAGCACTCCGGTATTTTTTGCGAATGCAGACGATTAAATTATACATGTGTATTTATACAATAAAGCGTCAAGTGTCTTGTAATAAGCGCGAGGGATATAGAATGAAAGCGAAGCAAATAAGCAAAAGCGGGGAATATGTCGTTAAAATGTGCCCAAATGTTGTGGAAACGCATCTGGATGCTGAACAAGTATGGACTGAATAAAGGCTTTATGAAAGACTAGCATCTTCCCGTGACTTAGTCGGCGTAGGCTTTAGAATTAAACTAAAGAATAATAAAAAATGATCCCACGGGAAAACTAATAATATTTATAAGTGTACCAGATTTAAGCTACTTGTAACATCGTGTCCACATTTACATTTATAATAATAGCAAGATTGGCACGTAGAGATTTAAAAGTTAAAATATTGTACTTACTTACTTTTGCTATTGATTTAAAATAAGTGTAATAGAAAGATAATTGCTGAATATTTAAAACCTTTAAGAAAGGTTGACCAAATCTATCACAAGAAAAAGTACTTATATAATTTGATTTTCTAGAGACATACAGACGATTCTAGATTGAGCCTTTACCGTGAATGCAGAAACATTAAACAGAACATTAGCAGTGTTGTTTTTACGACAGAAATAAACAAGGTTAAAGTAGAACTAGCCTTTAGTTGGCCCCAGATCACAGCCATTTTTTAAAGCTTTTTGAAAATATGAATTGCTACCTAATATGATATGCGCATTTTTAGTATTAGGTTAATAAAATAAGTGTTATTCGAACACAATACAGAGGTCCACTATTTCTCGTAGCGTAAAAATTTCGCATTATTTTCATCGTGGCAACATCCAGCTTCTTGTAATTTAACATTTTAGTTGGAAACGAGCTTGTCGCTTTGCAATCTTTTGTCATCCCTTGGAACATCTTTATGAATATCTTATTATGATCCTAAATTGAGAAGAAGCTTACCTGATTCTTATTTGCCTTGTAACAATTTTTGCTTGGATTTACTCAGCCATTCGCAAACAATTTTAATTGGGTTTTTCGTGCCTCTACAAACTTGTTTTGTCCTCGAAAATGAAATGAATTTGTATGAAATTTAAATTTACACTGTTCAAGAACAATATCTATTTTATGTTGTTTTACATTGTTTGTTTTGTTGGCTGTATTGTGTGGGCGGTACTAGACAGTTTTGTTTCATGTTATTTCATTTTTAATCTTAGTATTTCGGAACGTCGAAGGTCTAATGTTGAATTCAACGGTTTTCTGCAAACTGGTTCATCAGGATATATGAAATGCCGGAAAACCTTTTCCATCTTTGGCCAGAAAATTATAATAAATAACTACATTATTTAACAATAATTCTCCACAGAAAGTGAAATAAAATATCTGTGAAAAGAATCACCACTTTATCCTTAGAATTTCCCCAAAATTGTTTAGTCGTTTAAAAACTCGGGGAGGTATTAAATTTCTTTAAAAAATTAAGCTCATTATGTCTATAATATGTCAGTCCCTGGCGTGTTGTCATGGTGACTATTGTCATCGGGGAGGAGGCGCTATCAGAGGTGTCATTTAATCTCGCGTATATGACGTCATTATTCTGCAACACGCTCCTACAACTCGACAATCTGAGACGCTGCTAATGGAAAGAACACGGGACTTTTCATAAATCCCCGCGCGTTTACCCCAGCCTACCCGGGAGATTTAAAACGAGTGCACGTTTTCCCCGTCACCCCTACGCTACTTTAGATTTTTTAGTTCTTTAAACCTGACATCGACTGCCGATTGAACGATACAATGGATGGTATCTATTCCACCCCACACTGCACACATTGCGTGACTGTATTTCACTTTTAATATTCTGATGTCATGAAACCACGCTTTAAAAAACTGACGACAAAATACCTACTTAATAAGATCAATTGCACTTATTATTCTATAGTTTTACTATGTTTTATTTTTTTCATGATATGTGTCATGACGTCGGGTTTATCCTTCGTTAAGCTTGAACAAAGTCATGGCTGACTCATTTGGCTACAGACAAAGCGGTTGCATGTTGGGAACGAGGGATGTCATTGTGAACTACGTATAATTTTTTTATTGGGCAAAAATAATTGCTCATCTAGACAAAAAAAATAATACTTATTTTTTATATACAAAACGATATTTTGCTTAAATAAGTTTAAATTAAATGAAAATTGATTAGCGAATATCAAATGAGATTATGTAAGTAGAAAAAGTTTAAACGCCAAATGCACAAAAGTCATTCCATTTAGATGTTGACATAAATATTTATTTATGAACTGACAAAAATAAGGCGAATACTATACATAAATATGAATACAAATTATTTACTCGTTGTGAGCCACAGATATTTTCAAGTATAAACAAAGCTACAAAAAAAATTATTCTCACTGTCTCCTTTAAATGCCAAATCCAAATTTTCAAATTGAATTCCAATGGAAACTGGACGGCTGCGTTTGTTTACCTTGCGGCAGTCCCGGCTCAGTGCAACATTTGGTGTGCCCCATGTATCCCTTAGGGCATTCCCTCCCCTCTCATTATCCCCGATAGTTATTACTGTCATTTTTCAACTCGTTATTTACTCTGAGGAGAGCTGATAGCACGACATTTGCTCCAACTTTAAGATTAGGGATTTTCGGGATTTAGAAAAGATTCTGGGGGAGGAAGGAGAAATTGAAAATAGCCCTTTAAGGTATGAAAGGTACCCCAGTTTGCGAGATGCACTGATAAGTCGGATGTAATGAGCGTAATTACGGTTGAATAGAATAAGAATTACGTAGATGGGAGTGTTCTCAGTTTGGCTTTATTTAGTAAGGAAGCATGTTTATGTTTGTGGGTGACTCAAGATAAGGCCTTTTATCTTAAGTAAGAAGAACATTTGTAAAATATTTACAAAACATGGTTTATTATTAAAATATATCTGTAATGAAAGTGGCACAAAATATGAAAGTGTTAAATTGGTAAACAAAGAAAAAGTTAAGCTGTGAAAGACATCGCGGTATCTGAAATAATATTTCAAATGGAAGCTTTATAGAAATGTCATCCCTTGATAAGAGAGAAAACACCTTGATAACAAAGAATGAGAAAAGCTCCATTAAAACTTTCACAAAGTATGACTTTTTGACATAGTAACGTTGTTGACAACATATCTTGTTGAGTTTCGAAAGTATTAAATTTTTATGGTTTAAAATTGTTTTGGGCACTTTAAACAAGTATCTTTTGTTGGCCAGGGAGGATGCTTGATGAAACTCGCATGCTTGAGAAGAAATTGTGAGGCGTCGGAGATGTAATATTTCAACAAGAGTGATTCCGAATGCCAACCTCGCACCAGTATATGTGTCAGAAAATCTTATCTAGTGAATTTTAGATAAAATCTATTTTGGGAGACTTTTGAAGAATTTGCCCAACATGAAATTTGAGGTTCGTTAAAAATAACATAATTGAGCCGCAAACTTCATCCATTTTCCAATATAAAATATCAGTTGGGGTTAAATCAGATAACCCGAGAAGAACATCAATTTAGAAATTGTTCTCGGTTATTATCGATGACAAATTAAAATTTCTTCTTTGGCTAAGTTGGAAGTCGTCTGCGCATTAATTTATTCTTAAAAGCTTCTCGAGTTACTTAACTTTTGCGGTGACGCCGCTTTGTCAAACATCAATTAGTTTTTGACAATGATCAATGATGTAGCGTCCGGCGAATAAATCGGTTGAATCATTGTTAAGGTTTTCTTATAGCACAAATGAACATATTTGGAACAGCTATTTGATGATCCAGCTTGCTAGCAAAGTACCCATCTAGTTGACCCCGTACATTTTAACGTAGGTATTGACAATTTGTGGAAAATTGGTTGAGTACCGTTAATAGCAGAAAGCTGTACAACTTGTCACGTTCAACGGTTCGAAGAAATAAACTACAATTTCTACAACTAACATGACGTGACATAACGAATCTTTTCTTGCCGTTAAAAATGAAAATTGAAATTACGATCATTGAAAGCGAGCTTCACCCTTCGCTACACGTGCAATTGCAGCTAACAAGTTAATAATTGATGCATTCGTGACAGCAAATACTGGAAACTAGAGGGAAAACGGACACGTCTAGACATTAGCTATCAATAACTAAAGATTATAGGTTACGCTTATGCATAGGCACATGCTTAACTAGTTATAAGCTATAAAATTTTCTACTTCGCTAAGTTCATTAGATTTTTTAAACTCTCATTTTTGTGTTGAATGACCATAACCGTATTTAATTATACCATACCTACGTATCAATAGTAAAATGCGTATTTACTTAATTAATTTGCAACAAAATAACGGTATTTATTAAAGTTGAAATCTACACAAAGTTTCCCTAACTTATTTTAAATTAATGTATAAAATAACATGAAAATTCTAAGGATGGATCTATTTCGTAATAGAAGGAAAGTTTTTTCTCTAGAAGTACGTAAGCAATGGCAGAGCATTACATTATATGATAAATCTGCCCAAAGTTGAGTTCACTTTAAGCTATAGATGGGCTAATTACTAAATCGATTCCGTAACACTCGATTCATTTGTAGTGTATAGAGTCGAAGTCTAACTCTACGTGATATGAGTATTATTAAAAACGAGCAAACGTTTACTATACCATTTCAGAACCATTTATTAAATTCGATATTAATCCTCTAATAATTTTCACATCTAAGTTAACAAACAATATAATTTTACCCTTAAGTCATTATAATTTTTCTTGAACTCACGTTAAGCAAAATTTAATCATTTTTTTAGTTGAAGTCTAAATACGATCTAGTATAGGATCATAGGTCTCTAATTTAAAAAAAATGTAAGACACTTCTAAGTATAACTTAATGATAAAATACCATTAAAATACTCTTTCCTAGGTTCTACTCTAGCTAAGCTCAGGTTTTAGGCTTAGAGTTTTCAAAAGAATTACCAACTGGATCTTCTCGATTCCTAGTGGACACATGACTAACGAGCTGTTACCCCAGCAATATGATAGGGCGGGCTTTTATAAAAGCAGTCTATAATGGATTTGCGGCCTCTGGATTAGGTTTGTAAATATTTTATTCGATCTGCTGCGGAGTAGTGTCTGATTGACAGTGAACTCCCCAGTGGCAATCAGGACTGGCATTTTGTTGCTCGGGTAAATTATCTACGAAATTACTTGTATATTATTACATTAGACGCCAGTTGTTCAGTGTGCATTGGATATTGAAAAAATTGTTAATATTTAACAAGATTTATTCATGCTTTTTTTGGCAATTTAAATCAAAATTTCAAAGCAAAACATTTCATTGCTACATTTCATTTCATTGATAGTTAATGCTTACATATTGTTCTTAAGAATACAGCTAAATACAAAAGTTTAAACAACAAACAGCTGCATAAGTTTACTAATTGTTATTTCTACGAAGCAAATCACTTGATTGACTGAAATCTATATTGCTTTTGGGTTCAACGTAAGTTGAAAACACTAACGTGCCTCAGCTGCGAGCTTAGAGTCGGTTAACTGCTAACTAGTTTGTAGTTGCAAAGTGCCTCTAAACTGAACACCTGAATGGCTTTTCTAGTCCTCACGGCCCTAAACGCACGTTATTAATCAACATTTAATTCCACATCGCGAGCAAAGGCGCTGCACGTACGATCACCCTGGGACTCCTACCAAATTACCCAACAGCATTACTCCGTCCGAAACTCGACCGACGTTGCAAAATATGCAAATGAAGAGGCGACTCATTTGACGAATTTTAATGGATATTTAACTGTGTTAATTATAAAGTTTCAACTTGACTTAATTTGGCAGAAACGCTTCGCTCTGCCCGCTAAAACAGATGTGTGTTTAAAGAGATTTCAGAGTGCGACCGCGTGGAAAATGCTTAGAGTGTTTTATGTTTCCGAACAGCGGATCCTGCAGCCTCTAGCGCAGAACAACATTAATTTATAAATTGGAACATTAAACTGGAGAGGGTTGCGTGCGATAGAAAAGTTAATAGTTACCGAAGCACCATACACTCATTTCGGAGCCAACTCGAAACTTACCTGAAACAAAAAAGATCATTTTAAAATTATGCCGACGCGCAAAAATACAGAGTTTACATGCTTCTAATCCCGCGGAAATTAAATCACGGCCTTAAACAGCTCAGTGTCGCCTTTGATGCCACGTCGAGGACATAATTATTTTAGACAGATTAATTAACTTTTTGAAGCTCCGGATTCAATAAATTTAATAATAGGATCTCTTGATAAATATTAATTTTCTCTAAATAGCTATACAGGGACCTCTGACAGATTTGAATTTACAAGATATGTAAATAGACTGTGTTGAAAAATTGCTCTAACACAATTTGGGTTAATTGAATTTTTGTTCGTTAAACTCGATGTGAAGCACACCTCCCGCTTAATTACCGACGAGGGTTTGTTAATTTATAACGTCCGACAGACTTAGCGCACTCCAAGTCCGTAGAACAGGATAACATCGAAACTCCCTTAAGATTAATTTGGCGAGGTACTCGTGAACTTTAACTCGTTTGCCTCTGACCGAATTCCCAGCCGGCCGCCCTTGAGAGTTTAGAATTAAATTTAATGAAATAAATTTGGGGAATCAGCAGTCGAAAGTTGCGTCTTGGGTCTGCGCTGCCAGCCACCGCAGGGCATCAACTATATGCCCTCTATGCTCGTTACAGCCTTAACTGTTATCGACGTCTGCCCACGCCGGCAGACCGGACCCCGACTCATCTGCCCAAACTTTAGGGTTTGTCTTTCCACTGTATTTATTTGCAAGGGTCTTAACTTGAAATGTAATTAGTGGAGGACTGCAGCGAGATTAAAAATCAGTCGCCATTTTGAGACAGCCGTAGAAGCCATATAAACTTTCGGGTGAGTATTTAGTGGGCAGAGGGGATGAAGCCGCACAACACCGATGTGAACGACAAATGCCCAATAACATTGTGTTTGCTTACGCGTTAAAAATAAAGTACCTACTAATAGCGTGAAAAACCGTTTCGTTTTGAGAATTAGCTTTGCGAAACCCGTGTCAAACACAGTGTTTATCCAATTACGAAATAAATTTAAATAGTGCGGTGTACGTACAAATATTAAAAGCATTTGATATTGATGAAAGTCATTAGGTGGGTTTAGACCAAACGAACATAGAACCAGAGTCAAAGCATGCTCGTTATTTTTATTCTTTTAGACTACTTCTGTTCGCATCATCTGCCATTTACATCAAGCATGCAAGCATTCTCAGAACATTCCTAGGCCACTCAAAAATCTTCGTGAAAGATAGAACAATTTCTCCGCGAAGATATTCGATAGTGGGAAAAGACAGAGCATTTGCTCGTTTGATCTAAATGCACCTTTAAAAAAAGCACGTGTCAGTGGGAAAGCACAGGCAAAGCAAATTTCATATGGCGCCAGCGTGTTTGGCCTTGTCACTGAACCACTACGTCAAGATCTTGTCAACTAAAGTCCATGTTAATGTCAATGAGAGCTTTTTGTGCTTGTTAGATAAACACAAAATGACCATAACAAAACACAGAGGCCTCGTTTTAAACAGAACTATAATTATTGTGTTTATTTACTTAATATCGCAATGTGTTCGACGCAACTTTGCCACTTTTGACAACTTAGCAGAACCTGTAACGTAGAGATTGATCAGTGACAGAACCAGTGATCAAATAATCACAACGGGCAAGACCAAACACAATGTGGGCTAAGTGTGCAGTGTGGTCCCCCATTGAAGGTAAATGTCAAACCTGAGTGCCATTAAA
This sequence comes from Anania hortulata, assembly GCA_963576865.1. Lineage (NCBI taxonomy): Eukaryota > Metazoa > Arthropoda > Insecta > Lepidoptera > Crambidae > Anania > Anania hortulata. Next base: position 11,645,494 of record OY756400.1, read on the forward strand.
TTACGGACGAAATAACGAAATTATATTTAAATAATTTAAATGCCAGGTGAAATCGTTCGGAATAGAAACTCATTAAGGCAAGTAGGTAGAGAGTGGACTGCCGAGATGAGTTACAAACTTAAGTGTCAATTCGGGGAGCGTTTGAGTGTTGCCGCGGCGTAAGAGGGAAATTAAAAATTGAAAAACTCGCCGCCATGATGGCAGTGGCGTTAATGGCTGTACATAATAAATAAAGCGGGCCGCTCGTAGGCTTATGTGCGAGTCGAGTGGAGGGTGTGGCCGGGTCTCGCGAATGGGCTCGAGCGTCATCTGAGACGGCTAGGCCCTCTGGAGAGCGGATCTCGGTCCGGCCTGTTTCATATTGCCCTGCCCGCTGCATAAGAGATGCTTCACTTTGATTTAAGAGAAAAAGCCGTTTTGACGCCACACTCGGGCCTCTCAGCCCTGCGATAAAAAGGTTTTTGAATAAAAAGTCATTGTGAGAAAACGTTCGTTAAATGTGGCGTGGGAATTTGCAAATACGTCACAAGTAGGTAAAATTACACGCCCCTCATTAATTTTATATACAGCGAAAAAGTTCATAAAAATAATTAATATATCTTCAAAGTGATAATTTTACACGGTTAATAAGCTAAAATCTAGAAGGATAGAATAATGACCACAACATATTACTATGCATAACTCCCATAGAGACATAAAAAAAAATAGCAACGTACTCACCGGTTACTATTAAATATTAGCAAGGGGTTTTTAATGATCGGCTCCAATTACCGAGCCGAAACACTTAACTAACCCCTTTTAGCTCAGCCATCTTGTTTTTTTTGTTTCGCGCGTCACTGTGACGTGTGACAAGCGGCCATTTTGAAAAAAGCTCGAGTGCGGCTTCCTTCCGCATCGGTGCGCCGTCATGAGAACTATCGTGGCAACACCCCCCGAGTTTTACATACATCTGATTCATTGTTTTAAGCGCGCGACGTACATACGAGGAACTTTTGTTGTTTGATGCGCCCCGGTATGAATTCCGACCGGGATGTCAAAATTGATACCGGGAATCTAGTACGAATAGAAAGGCGCCGCTTTGATGTCGCTTTCGCTTTCTACGTTTTTGAAGAAATTCTTTTGCATATTTTAATTCATGTGCAGGTTTAAAACGATTCAATAGAACTATACCAGAGTACCGACTCCTAAAATAAGCATGCAGCTTGTTGTTAAGTTAGAAATATCAATATCTTATTGAAATGCTTACACTTTGCTTTAACAACAAAACAGATTCAATATACTAACTTGTAGAGTAAAATAATTTTTAAGTCTCATTTCCAAATGACGTAAAAAACGAGTATCATCGTTAACACCGAGTTTTTACCACTTCAAACCATCTCAACGGAATCGCAAACTAACCCCTTCAGAAAAAACAAATACGCGGGCCATAAGGGCGTAATTGTCGCTGCGAAGCGACGTGACGACACATAATTTACATAATGTCTATTTACTGAACTAAAAGCAAGCAGTACCTTAAAGAGAGCCGTATTGCTTCCACTCAGTAGTTTCGCCCTTCATCCGTAGGCCCTTGTGTTTTAATTGTTGCCTCTGAGAGGTGGGAGGATCTAAGCTTTCAACTCTTTTATACTTGAAGCTTAACTAGGATGTGTTTAGACACAATATAATGTACTCCCACTTTCTATGTATTATACGTAAAGGGCGGCCATTTTGAGTCCTATTTTGTTTAAACAAAAAAATTACGGCTAATAAATTTTAGCATTATTATTGTGAAAGTATTTCAATGAATCTCAGAAGCATACCACGCCAAACAAGTTTATTTTAGGGTGGACTACATTGTAGATCGATTGTAATTGGGATTCGTCTACAAAGAGTGACGGGTACAAAAATATGCCAGCGGGTAAAAAAAACATGAGGGTGATGTCGGAAAACAGCCGCTCCCGGGTCAAGATTTAGTAGGCCTACAGAAAATGTATTAAAATGACCCTTGTACCGATCTTGTTGTACAAGATAAAGTGAATTTTAAAGATCTCGTCACATATTTAACTTTCGCGTCATAAATCAGTAATTTGGTTAACGTTCGGGAACTTAATATTTAAATGAAAGCCTTAATGAAATAAAATTATGTAAATAGAATAAATTAATTATTTTCTTGGATGATGAAAAAACATACTTGTTTGCTGCCTGAAACTAAGTAGTATAGTACCATGCAGGCATATTGCCTTCCCATTTTTGTGCGAAACTATTTTTATTAAGGAAAATGTCAAAGTGAAATGACATCATATATCATGACAATTTGATAATCCAGCAGCTGGGCGCTAAACGCTACGTTGACAGTAAAGAGAGGTATAAATCAGAGGTCGGAAGCGAGGGCCCGCGCACTGAGTGACGCCCTCCTTAAAGCTGGAAGGCTGAGTGTTAACAATGCCATACTATTCTAATACAAGCTGGACAACATGAATTTGTTAGCTTGCGAATGCAAGCTTGGTTTTAAAAATAAATAACTAGATGATTTTTTAAACAAAACGAACCAAATTTGTTTTTATTTTCTTTTAATAAACTGGTATTGGGCTATACTTATGATAATAATTGATAAAAAAACTTATTACACTATAAAAGTCGTTTCAAGTACCTATAATAACGGATAATTATTAAATAAGCTTTCTGCCTGCAAATATAATTATAGTAAACATACCAGCAATTTCTAGACAGCAAACCATTTATTAGCTGTAACTACTATTTATTGCTACGTTTAGTATCTAAGTTAGTAAATATTTAATCAACTATATTTCTCCACGAACCCGTAGAGATCCAATAAATAGATCTTGAAATAACTTCGTATATTCTTAATATAATTCACAGGGACTGCTTTGGCAAACACAATCTATATGACCCCGTTCTCCAGTTTCCTTTTTCTGGAGCTAATCAAAGGCAAAAGCCGAGGATTACTCAAACACGGACGTGGAGCTTCCTTAGAGCAATCACGGCTATGTTTGCTTGGACCTCTTTCGCGATTGATTGTCAATACACAACACAAATATTGCACAAAACAAGGGATGCTTCGGATTTGTATAGCAGTTTTAAGTTTGCACCGTCACCTTTTCGAGTCCCATTTTGTGTGAAGGATACATTAGAAACAGAGACGATATCATCGTCTCCGATTTAAAAATTCTTCACTAAAATAACTGGTTCAACGTCCAAATACGTTTTGTAAGACCCAACACTTCGATTCGTTAAAGCTTTGACATTTCGTTAAAACTCTCATAGCAACCTAATGGTTATTCTAGGAAACTAGGATTGAAAAATTTCCAATTACTGTGAGCAAATTGAATACGGTTCAAGCAAAAAACTCCTTAGAAAGATATATGAGCACACAGAACAGTTTATTTCTCTGTGCCGGTAACAACTACAAACAAAAAAAAGGTTGGCGACCGCTACAGAACTTTTAGTTCAGAAGTTAACTCTACGTCCCATAAATAAACCTTCGGTTTTGCCCTGGGATCCTCGACGATTGCAAATTTCGCTGGAGTGTAACTGTAAAGTCGCATAAATTACAGTTTCCGACGGTTGCAAAGAGAAAAACAATCGGAAAGTGGCACTTAGCACTTGACTAATCGCCGGTTTGCAATGACAGGTCGGGGGATGTGGATTTTGGGCAGACTTCAACCGCAAGCCAAGACCAGAGCCGTCGGCTGCCGCACCTACCGCTTTCGGCGGATTGTCGCCAACTAACGAATTGCTTTTAAAATAGGTTGCACAAACTTTGAGGGGCCTTTGTAAGTGAAAAGCATTTTAAGATGCATTTGGAGTAGTCAACTTTGTCGCCAATAAGGCAAAACCTTTCTTATTTGAGTGAGCCAATAGTATTTACCTCTATGATGATATAAAAAGCGATAATATAAAAAGCTTGAGATAAAGGGTTCTACCTCTATAACTGTAGTAATGTTTAACTTCACGTTGGAATAGGACCTATTTCACTCAGCTGTCCTTATCAAGAATTCGTACGCGTGTGCACGCTGCGTATCTTCTGTGATGGAAGGTGGCGCCCTCTACTTACGGTGCGGCTGCGTCATATATCTCTGTAGGAAGGCACTACGTTTGCTTCACGCCTCGTGGTCGGAGATAAATCACCGTACCGCACGTACTGCACCGATGCGAAAACACTTAGCGGGACACGATAAAGTCAGTTGAAGAATCAACTCGATAAAATAGTTGAAAAATAAAGTACCGCTGCGTAAATTTATTTATTTGTTTAATCAACGAAATAGCAATAAAAGTCTGAATAATATCTATTCCACTTTATTTGTTAGAATAGGAATCGATTTATGTACACTACAAAAATTAAACAAGAAATAATACAATTTAGAGGTGTAAAAAATATGTAATAACAAAAAGCTTGTGAGAATTTTTGTTTTAACAATCATTAATTCAGCACTGTCTGTAGAAATATAAATAAAATTACTAAAATGTGTACAAATATTATATATTTGGAAGCAACGATATTGGTTGGATTGTAGTTAAGAATAAGTAAAACACCAGCCAAGTGTGACTTGGTTTCGCACTAAGGGTTCCGTATCACCATTTCTTTTATTCAGTTAGAGATAACTAGCGCGAGAGTTTGACAGATTTATAATTTGTTGTTTACCAGTATTTGCATTATAATCAAGACTAATTTTGAGGCTTGTTTGTTCTACCGCATTTGCTGTAGACTCCATAATAAAAATAGCACAAAACTTCAACGGTTTTCTATTTTAAAATATATTGGAAAAAATGGTTTTAACTTAGTACTTTACCTTATGAGTTCAGGATAATGATTCTCGTACCACGGTATCAAAATGTTTTACAGATTCATTTCATCCATAGAAATAGCCTAGACATAATATGCAAGTTGCGAGTTTGTAACTTATTACCTTTACGAGCTAAAACCCCTTAAATTGCGGATGGATATAGACTGACGGAATGACAGGCAGACGGTAGAGTTCTACAGCAATAGGGTTTCCAATTTTCCTTTTTGGTATGGAACCCAAAAAGATTAAGGTAACATAGTTGGATACAACAGAAAGTTATCCCAACAATCTTGTTAAACATAACACCCTATTTTGTATCCTAGGTTGGACTTGGACACGAGCTAAGACCGCGCACACACAGATTATAGCGGCCGTAGAACAATATGGTGGTCACAGTAGCTCCGTTGAGTACTCGCCAACTTTCTTTGTTGCCTAACTATTGTTTGTAGTTGAACTTACTCGTCTGGATACCAAATGGACGGAGCCGACTCCGTGAGAAATTGTTTTGTGTGAGTTTCTAAAAGGAAAACATTTTACTAGGAGCTTAGGCAAATTGCTTGAACAGAGATCAGGGTCCACGACTTAATGTTATGTGTGGTTCTTAATGGTAATGTAATTGCTTCTTAGGGTTTCGTACTTCAAAAGTAAAAAAAAACCTTTATTAAAACACTTTATTTATTTATTTTTAAATCACTTATTCTATCTTTGTCATAAGTTAAGAAAACATCACAGGTTACCGTTTACTGTAATGGCCACGTATTTACACAACTACAAGTTTGTACGGAACGTTGAGTTCTTTTTTCTCGTTGTGTGTGTAACTTGAGAAATACAGATTGTTCATTCAAAAAATCAAAGATTTTCAAGTCGAAAATTACGTAAAAAACTAATGCTCATTTTGGCTTAATTGGTCTAAATATAGTTTATTTCGTTATTTCAAATTAAAAGTAAACGCTGAACATTAACGTATCATCAATTCTCAAAACACAAAACATTGGCTTCGTCTACCATCGCTCTACCTGTTAAATTATTACAGAGTTTCGCGAAATAATACACAATACATCAAGCACGGCGATAGGGGATTTGCAGGCAATTAAAAGTTTGTTCCCAATAAACGTTATATATCACGAAAAGCGTCACCGGACCATCTGCGCCCAATGCAAATGTGTGCTTTGGATTTTAGAATCCGCTGGTAGAGACAAAGTGGTGAAGGCTGACCGAATGTGTTTGGATCCTAGTTGGGATAGTTCGTTTGTGCTAGCGCTTGTAACAACACAGCGTAATTGTGATATATTATTTCATTCATATGGTTTTGATTTTCATTTATAGATTATGGATTGTAGAAAGTAAGAAAATTTGCGAATCAGGGGAAATAGTATTTGTAGTTTTTATCATTGGTACAGTATCTTGAGATGTCTAGATGAACATACTAATAGTGGGTACTGTGCTTAGAGTGTTGGGGGGTTTAGGGTTTGTTTAATTTATAGGCGTTTAAAAAAACAAATAATCAAGGTTAAAGCAGCAATTTTTATGACCCAACATCAAGATCGGCAGCCATTGCAAAATCAGGAGAAAGGATGTTTTTGATGAATACCTCTTGTATTAGATCCAGCAACAAGTTTAAAGTTAATCAAAGCAAGTAAAGGTAAAATATCACTCATTGCGTAGTACTTGTAAATTTTCTAAAAAAAAAGAAGAAAAAAATTTTGATGTAGAAGATTATGAGTAACATTATAAAACAATCTGATAACTTTTTTCTATTTAATAATCGTCTATTTTTTAGCTCTCTGTTATCTTTATCACCAAGTAGCTCTTAACGTATTGATCGTTAAGTAAAAATGAATAGAACTAAATGTAGATAATTCGATGTAGAATCTTTTGTCAAAAGTAATCATAATAATATTTGTATTCAATATATGAGCAAAAACCTGAAAAAGTCCCCACTCTTGAGGACTTTTAGTATATTCATCAAGACACTTCTAGGTACCGATTTAAAACTACAAAAAAGATTTCCCCTGATTGCTTATATTGCGACTTAATTTGATGCGGCTTAAGGCAGATTTATGGTCTAAAACAACCAATCGGTAAAATGTAAAAGCTGTTTCGCATTAAAAAAGATAATAGAAATAAACTGAGATAATATGTTTTTTAACTTGCAGTTTAAATGATGAAAACTGGGCCTGTGCTTGCTACATAAATGCTTTTCGAAACTAACATCATTTCCTTCAAGTCACACTGGGCGGCCTAATGATTTGTTTAAAACGAAGGGACCAAAATCTTCTTATGCAAATGTTCTTCCATGACTCGGCCGCAAGATTACCACCGAACTTGAAACTCGGGCCGCATAAAAATGTTTTGTTTGTCCTAATTGCTTGAAGTGACTGCTTAGCCCGACTTTCTGACAAGTCATTGTTTTCAAAGCTCGAACCGAACTTAATAGGAATATTTTCGGTCGGCACCCTCGCGAGAAATTCGTGACTTTGGAAAACGTTGCCGGCGGCAACGACTGGATAAAAGGCGTTTGTTGCCGGCATCGATACACATTTCGGAAACATTACGCAAATCAAAGAAACAATAAAAAGGTGTATCGAGTTCGTGTGATCGCTCTCCGGGAAGCGGAGCACGTTTCGAGTCTGTTGAACTGGTAATGCCCTAACAGTTTTATTGGTACTTGTCAGCTTCGAGATATAGACGGTACCACGTGTCACTTAAAAATTATTGGAAATAGAAAAGGATATTTTCTATGAAATAAATTCTGGTTGTCGTAATGTAGATAGACTTTTCGGACTTACACATTTCAAATGTCAGATTTTAACTATGAGCCAATCAACGTGCCACTAGTAGACAAGTCAAAAGGCAATAGACTTGGGGTCTAACCATGAACTTTAAACAGCACGTATGCAGTGTTGTTTTTAGGTCAAATTTTTTACAGAAAAAACAAAATAACGTTAACGCTTTACTCGTAAGAGCTTATGGTTGGGCACTAGAACCTGACAAAAAATTGGAGATTAATAATTTCCAAAGCTCTTTCGGTAAAATCTTTTACATTATTGTCACATTAATCATTCTTTAGACCTTTTATTGTATACTTATGTAAATTTAAGTAAAACGGGGTCTTTAAACAATATTAACAATTAAGCATGAATCCATTAATCAAAGTTCAAAATCAACAATTAATATTTTATAGCGACTCAAACATTTGTTTCTTGAAATCGGGAAACGAACACAAACAATTTCTTCCAATTAATAATATTTCATTGTTCAAAGCCGATCTCGATCTGTACAGGCGAGCTGAAACAATCACTCAAATAGGCTGTTCATATTGAATATTAATCGCCATTTTCACTGACGAATGGGAATAATCTGAAAGGCGAGCCGGGAGGCTGGAGGAAATAAATTTGTAATGCAAAGTTAGAAATTCATTCCTGTGTTGTCGATAAGTAAACGCTCTTACCCCCGAGCACAAAGGTAAGAATACGTTTAGCATTTTACTTTCTAATAGCGACACAAAGAAGAAGCGCGAGTGAACTCGGCGAAAAATAATCCAGTGCCGCCCGAACGATTAAACGTTGAGCCAATAAGGCCTAGGTATTCCGCAATTTATTAGCCTTGCAAATTCGAAGCCGCGCTCCCCTTATGAAATATGGCTTGCTGCGGCCGCAACAACCTTTCCAAGACCGCTCGCGCCGTGCGCCCGAGTATTACACCCCTATTTTAGCTCTAATTAAAAAGCCATCAAAGAGTTTTCAGTCATTAATCATGAAACTGTTAACGGTGAATGCCGACTTCCCTCCGAGTCCAAGCTGAGGAAAAAACGAGGATTAGGATATTAACAAAATGCCTGAAATATTCAGGGTTAGTGGAGTGGCAAGCCGCTTGTAAAAAACAGATCCGAAGGCGCAGATTTCGTAGGTTTAATGTGAACGAATCTTAAGTTGTTTCGAGCGGTTTAAAGGATTGAGAACCCTTCTTTCCGTATTACAACGAAAAATACCAACGATATTTTTAAGCTTCGTAATTGACTACAGCGGTTATACTTTGGTGTTTTTCTTTCTTTCCTTTTAAATGCTCGGGACGAAGAAATTATATTTACATTTAAATATTTGAGTCTGGAGATAAAACGAAAGATGTTAATGAAAGTGGATTAAAGGGATCGCTGGTATTTTTGCTAGCAATTTTTCTAATATCTACTTAAGACAGCGAAGACAAGAGTCTTTTGCTTAATTCATAATGATTGGAACGGTTTTACTTAGTTGAATTTACTTGCGTTTTACAATCGTATTTGTGGTTAATTCATTCCAAATATGACCATTACTTTAATGCTAGTCAATTGTAGTAAATTTACTATATTGATAATAGTGAATTTAGCGTAATTATCTAAACAATCTGATAGTTTACAATGGCGTTGGTTTCCAACCACAACGATAAACAATTAAATGAACGTAGTGCGTGGTAAATATTTTGATGATCAATTCAACATGAGTTTCGGGCCTATCTCAACAGTGGCGCTGTTAGGCAAAATGAATGTTTGCGTTACAACAATATGCCTTATAGTGATAACAAACATTTGTAAGTGAATTTGGAGCTTAATCCAAACATAACATTCATATTTGCTTAGAAGATTCGTCAAATAGTGTAAATCATTTGTGAATTATTGTTACTGCGGATAAACAGATTTGCAGTGGGCTAACCATGAATTACAATATTATTACTTTGAACTTGTTTTGTTTTATCTGTATAGAGCAAAAACAATTGACCTTTCTTAGTAAGGTTCTATCATCATCATCATCATCATTTCAGCCATAGGACGTCCACTGCTGAACATAGGCCTCCTCCAGTGACTTCCAGATTAACCGGTTCTATAAAATAATGTTATTCATGTTTTTATAAAAAAAGAACTTAACTTTGTAAACTAAAAAATATCTAGAATAATATAGAATTCCTCGGTGATGAAATCGATGAAATTGAGTCATCGTCATCACGTTTTTCCAGATATTATCTATCACTACCTACTGGTTGTATATATCACAAAGCGGTATCATCATTTAGTATCCAGCTATTGGCTAAAAACCCGACCCGAAGAGTATAATCGAGTCGAAAGGCACTCAATTATCCAATCTACCGAATTGATGAAACCGAATCGGAATAGACGTGTGTCCGGGACAACTCTAACGTTCTAGTGGTGCTACGTGCGAATACAGGCATGCAGACTGGATTGAGGGCACTTCGAACGCCACTCGATAACCGATTCCGATTCTCAATTGATTTCGATTATCACAGATCCAGAAACAATGACCCGATTATTAGTGGTGGTATGTACAATAGAGTAGAGCATTATCAGGTTAAGCCTTCTGTAGTGTGTGCGACGTCTGTCGAATCCAGACGATATGCGCGCTTGAAATAAATAAATAAGCATATTATGTTCCGAATATTATTTTAGTTATTGCCATTTCAAAGTTTTATTCCGTACTTTCGCAAAAAAACTAATCTGTTTTTTTAATGAAAATGTTTTAATTAAACTGTTTACATGAAGGTTGTCTAGAAGAGATCGCTTCTAACGATACGCCTAAATTGTGCTAGTCTAAATGTATTTTGTGTTGTGTACAATAAAGAGTATCTATCTATCTGGGGTTCTTCGTGTACAGAAAAAAAGTTTACTAATATTCTTTTTAATTTTATGCTTTTGGAACTTTTTGTTTGACAGGCCCAGACGGTGGTATTATCTACGCCTATGAGGTGGACCACTGGGACTCCTTGTCTGGGACTGTCAAATAAATTTGTATAAACAAATATGTATTTGAAGATAGGATAGAAATGGTTGTATGCTTGAAAAAATATATAACAAAATACGCCGTAATATTTGTGTGATTCATCATCATCATCATTTCAGCCATAGGACGTCTGCTGAACACAGGCCTCCCCCAATGACTTTCATCGGGGGGGTTTGCCAATACTCGCCATGCTTGGCAGGCGGGTTGGCGAGCGCAGTTTTTTATAACATTTCGCACGCAAACGCTGCTGCACGTCTCGTGCTACAGGAATTAGTCGCCTCTTACGACGCGCTTCCTGTTGGCGGTGGGGAAGTGTATTCTTTACGGCCGTCCTCACACAGTGTTATTAATTTTAATTATTATAGAATGCAAAAAAATCTCTCAAAAACTAAATTTTATATTGACTTCTATCTGTTATTAAACGAAGTAAGGTAGCCTAATTTAAACAAGTGAAAAACGTAATAACCTTGAAATTATTTATAAATAAAACACCTATACTTAAACCACAATACCGTGTTTATTTTAACAACGTGTTTTCAAAACTGCTTGCCAACAAATCAACACAATGATTTCTGTTCATAAAATGTGTTAACTGACAGTTTATATCCTGTGTTTAATTACACCGCCTGAAAGTCACAGATACGTTCACCGGCTCTTCGGGATTAATGACTATTTAAATCACACATTTAACATTTCATACGAAAAACATCTGTTTGCATGTATAAAATATGTAATAAAATAAATACTTTTTATCACACACCACATAAAACCAACAAAATATAGGAACAAACATTTGCATAATTTAGGAGGTCTTATTGCTACAAGCGATATTTAAATGGCATACGTTTGTAGGTACGTACAAATATATTAAAAGTTTAGTGCTTGAGATAAAATAAAATATTTTTTGAAGTCTTTAGGGTTCTGAAGCCAAATAACAAAAACCGAAACGATGAGCAATGGACCGAGAATCTTCTTTCTTTCTTTTAAGTCAGTTGAAATAAAAATAGATTTGTGAAGGAATAGTTTTAGCCACTTACTTACTTTTTTTGGTCTTTTCTAAATAAAAATATAAAAATAAGCTTATCAAGATTTGAAGCGATCATGGTACCTATAATATTTTGTTCAGATTTTCTCCGTAACGGTTATTCTAAAAACAATATCTGGCAATCTTAATTCCGCGATTTTGACAACAGCATTCGAAGCCAAAGTCGAAGTCGAAAAAATTCGAAGTCAAACAGGGTTCTGCTGTTAGTTTGCTATTTTAGACAGCAGCTATTAGCTACATGCATATTATATATACATGAACTAAATACCACACAACGAAGTCGCGGGCAACAGCTAGTTGTTTTTACAAAATGTACCTTAAGCCAAGTAATTAATATTAACATTTGTTTCAGCTTGTCAATACCTAAAACAATACTCTCGGCTTTCAGTGTTTTACCAAAGCAGTATCGACAGAAGTGAATATCGCAATTCAACGTCATTTATTCTGGGATTAGCCAAAATTCGATTTCCCACTAAAAGGATTTCGTGAGCTTAATACAACCGAAAAAATACTCAGGCCGACACATAAAATACTATTACAAAGGCAATCCAATAGCACAGTTTACCGTTATACTAGCGTGATCCCAAGCCAATTTACGTTAGTTTTGGGGGAACAAAGTAAAAAAGAATAACAATAAAGTAATATAATTTGGGACTGGCATGGCGATCGTTACGTATTTGTATCGGGGGACAACCTTTAATTTAATGAAGCGGTGGGATTCTTTTCGATTATAACTCGATCGACTTTCGTAATTAAGCTACTTAATAGAAGATATGGTATTATGTAAACTATACTATTATGTCTTTAGTTGTTTGTTGTTACAATTTAATGTTTTATTGAATCAAAATTTTAACGTGTAAAAAGTGCCTTGTCGGAGTCGAATCGATATAAAACGTGACAATTCAACAGCCTTAAGTTCTTTACGACAAAGTATTCTGTCATAATAAAGTTAATAAAAATGGTACTCTTTTGATTTAAAAAAAGTGTTAATTTGAGAGATAATGTTGACTCTTTTAACTGGCATCATAAAATACAGAACGCTGTTAAATTCTCGTTTGTTTTTGTTAGATTCCTGGCTCAAACCAGTGACCAAATGCCATAAATTAATACTTTTATGAATTTGATAATAATATTTAAACTTCTTATTCATACAACTGCATAGGAGCGTGTTTGGGTACCCTTAAATAAAAATACCCTTTAATAAAAATAAAACAAAGGTTGTTTTAATATCTTATTTGTGAAATTTTAACATAGGTAACGTTAACTAATTTTAGAGCAGATAAACCATTACAAAAAAGGGGTATTCAGTCCGTATTTAACTAATTATTCCGTGCGATTAATTAACGTACCTAATCTTGTAGCAATGTTATTACATCAGAAAAAAATCCTACAGCGATTATCTTTAATAACTTAAATACAGGATTTATCTAGTTCTCAAAAGCTATTTTCCTTATTAAATATTGAACATTGTCTCTGACTGCAACTCCAAAAGTTAAAGTTAATTTGTAAAATATCAAGAATTATTTTCCTGTGTGAAAATACCTTATGCAGGTATGAGTTTATTAGTTTATATATTATTATTGGAATTAAATGATTAAATATGCACAAGCCAAGGCATCAATTGGCATGGTGTCATTAGTTATTTAAGTGTATAAAAACATTTATAATGTTGAGCGAGACAGGTTTAGGGCAAGAAATATAAAAATATAGGTTACACTCAAAAATCATTCATTAGCTTGATTCCTATGCATGCCAGTGTTATAAAAAAAACGATTTGTAGGCACTGTACCTTTTGTTAGTCACGTTGTTTGTATCGATGTTTACATCAATACCTTAAACGCAACGATACAGTCGTGAAAACCGGAATCGTTAATCGTAAACTTTCCTTTTACAATGTCATTAGGGAAATTGGCGTCGTTAATTTATAAAGGCCCTTTAACTGCTTTGCTATCGACGAATTTAAATCGGTAATCCCGCGGTTTGTTTTATGGCACAGATATCAGACGATTTATATCGATGATCGTATACGTACGGGTAATGCAGTCGAGATCGATGTTTAATGCACGAATTGAATGAAAACGCTCGGTTAACTGATTTCCTATGAGAGCTCGTTTTGGGTAAACAAAAATCTATGTGACAATTAATATGGATTCCATATTTGCTTTGCGGGTGACAGTTTTTGATGTGCCATTTATGGACTAATAGAATGAAAATGTGAATTTTCACAGCTGACTTGCATAAAAAAATGTATTTATTATTTCACCTGGTGTAAGTTTTCTATTGGTAAATAATAATATTTTAACCCGCTGTTTGATATTATATCGTTTTAGAAAGATCACTTCAATGGGGGTTTGGGTATTTATTGCGGTATTGAGTAGTAAACGTATTGGGTTTTCATCACGTATCTTCAAACAGTCTTTTAAATTATGATTTTAAAACTGCTATACATTAATAAAATAACTGAATGTTTTATCGAAGTTGTTGTGATTTCAGGACCTTTATTGAATCATTTAGAATAATATTTTTGTTTCACATTTAGGACATAAATAAATACATAACTCTTTTTCAAACGAGTCGCTATTTATTCTAACCTAAAGAACAACGTTCTCCGCTTATATTATCCGCTTAGCTACCAGGGCTGGGAGGGCAATAGTAAAAGAAAACCGAGTGATCAGTGTTTGAGTGTGAATGTACTCGTAGAAATGTTGACCAACGGACCGTTTCATCACAATGTTTACTATGAAAATGACAGACGTCACCTGCCTACAGAATATATGAAAAAAAAACAGACAAGTGCAAGTCTTCTCAAGTGGACTCGCCCACCGAGGGTTACGTACAAATTTGTAGGTAGGTACATATATTATTTATTTATATGTATGTATATATGTAAAACTACAGTTTTTAGATTTTCTCCTGTACATACTACATACGACGATATTACTTGCCAAATTTCATGGTTTTAGATCAACGGAAAGTACCCTATAAATTTGGATTTGTTTCAGAGTGTCAATATAATTATATATTTTTTGCGGCATAAACGGCTGTATCTTTTTTCAATTTACCTTAGAAGTTTGATTTTTACACATCATCAAGGGACTGCCTGAGTATAAGTAATTTTAATTCGTAATCTCTACGCTTTCCCGAAACAAAGGACATTAAGATCGGATTCGACCAAGCTGGTGTAAGTTTTAACTTGAGAGTATACCACTGCTTAATCTAGAGTAAGCTGATTTTTCATTCTACCGACCACTTATCTATGAAAAATATTTAAACAGGCGATTTTGACAGTGTATAAATTATACTGAGAATAAGTAAATGTAAAAGTTGTCACTTGTCAAATCCACCTTGTCACCTAGAAACTGTCAAGTTGTATAATCTACCATTAGCATTCTGTTATCCTACAAAATTTAATTGTTGTGGCAATTGATGACAACCTAGAAGAAATAGATTACATGGATTTTAGTAGGTTTATCAATTCGTTCATCATTTACAATGAAATAAAACTGAGTATAGTGTATTCCTGAAGTAAGTTGGAAAAACGCAAACGAAGTTATTAAAGAGTAAATTCAAGAAGTAAAGTTATTCCTGTTATAGTTAAACTGGTTTAATTTTGTGTTTGGTCGAATCGGGCCTAAGAGACATACGGACAGTCAGACAGGCGGACAAAAAAGTGACCTAATAAGGGTTCCGTTTTTCCTTCTGAGTTATGAACCCTAAAAAATGGGCATAATTATTTTTTTCGGTTGCTACGAAAATAAAACAATAATAGGTATGAATGCTTTCATATGCATTTTAAAATTAAATCCGTTGATATTTCTTTAGAATTCCCATGTATGTTTTGATGGGAAGTGTCAATAAAGACGCGAACATTCGCAGCTTGTAGTGTAGAGTTACCTTCAAACGCACGAAAAAAATTACATTCGAAATCAGGTCTTAAAACCTGAGCATAAGGTGCATAAATACGGTTGTCAGGGTAAAACTAAAGGCGCAATGCTTGAAAACAAAAAAGGATCGGGATAGGATCGAATTACCCACGGTCGAAAGCGGATTGCAGTCGCAAAGCCGACACCCGTATTGACTGGTATTGTTCAGTGCGAGACTTAACTGCTTAAAAATTGTTTTAACACGATATTTGAACATCGAAACAAAAAGAGCGTTGTTAAGGTGTTAATCCGTACATTTACGTTACTGAATAACATATGTACTCGTACTTAGCACCTATGGAAAAGATCGCTTTTGGCTTTAAGAAGCCTGTTTATACATAATTATGTCTTGTTTGTAAAAACCTTTTATTAACTTATGCAATTAAGTACATATCAATAAATAAATATGTAAAATAATAATTATTTTTACTTTGTAATTTTGCAACTTTTAATAATTACGGAAATTAAAATAAAAAAAAAACAGCTTGTTTTAACATAACTTAAGTTTCTAAATTTATTTATATGGAATGTAATCAAGCTAAAGGAGAGACGCGTAAAAAAGTGAAAACATGACTACATAAATAACAGTTTTTTGTAGAAATAGTACACAATAAATAAACTTCACAGTATATTTCTTACACACATATTGCATTTGTATTACCAACGTTGGTCTAACATTATGTTTCAGTAATAAATTTTGGCATTGTTGTTTTAAGTACAATTAAACCCATTAACATTGAACCGCTAACAAAGGCATAGGAACCATAGGATTAATAGAAACAGTAAGCGTCAGTAACAAACAGAAACCTCTTGCATTATGCCTGAAACCAAAGCTTAATTAAGACTAGGACTCCTCACAGGAAACTAATTAAACTTATTCCATTATTCGCTGCAAACAAAATTTTAAGAGAAAGTCCACGACAAGCTGGTGCAAGAAAGATTTACTATTACTATATCATAGCATTTTACTGGGGTTGCCCCCATTACTACATTTTGCTTACAGAAAAATATAGTGATGTACGCAAAAAGTGCCTATCTATATTGCTAATAAATTTTAGCAGTATAAAATAGTGTCGACAGTTTATTAAAATAAAATTACGGTAGCTTCAACATAAGGTATAACTTCCAGTAAAATACCTTTATTAATACAATCGACAATAGGTCGATATCACAATTGATGGTGGTATTGACAATTTCTGTTGTGAACATCCATCAACAGGTTCCCTGTCCGATGTATCACAAATGACACCTAAAAATGGTTTTCTTTATTGCGTCTGATCTAGGACAAGGAACCGGCTTACAAAGAGAAAATAGTTACTCAGATTTTCTGTATCAAAATACCAGATGTTACTGTTATCACAGTATATCTATATATATATATAAATGAATCTCTATTCTTTGAAATAAAAAATTAAGAAAGTTGCGCAGATTTTTTATATAAAAGACCCCACGAACAAAGTCGCGGGCCACAGCTAGTATGTGATAAAAACCGGGTATGTATAGTACCTATCAATGACTCAAAATCTATTATGTGCTACACAATCTCATATTTTGCTACTTTAATTATATTTGATAGCACTAACGATGTTGTGACAGTTTGTACGGTCAACAACTAACGATAATCAATCTATCGACACTCGCGCAACACTAGTTGAAACCTACTAATGAAAGCACCTACTACATTTTACTGAAAATTATGACAGACAATAGTGTTTATTTATAAGAAGTAACATTTTGTTACTAGAACGTTTGTTTAAAAGAAATTTCCTGTTTTGAAAAGTTTAAATGAAATTAATATAGGGTTTTACCTCAGAATAAATAAGGTACTGAAAATACAGAGCTTTCCATCAGTAAATTTGCTCAATGACATGCGTACACAAACATACAACTAGAAATTTTATTTTTACATTGCAAATAGTTAACTTTTCATTGTAAAAATCTTACCGATCCATTATATTGGTTAATTTGATTTATTTCGGAAAAGAAGTATTTTTTAATATTTTTACCATAGGCATAGTTTGGTTACTCTATCTTTAAAATACTTTTACGTTTACATGATTATAGGTATCTGTCGCTTTCTTCAATTTTGTTTTTTTAAGTAATGTATTAGTATTACTGAAGTGGAAATAACAAATACTTAATCAAATCTAAATTTGGTTTAAATGATCGTACAGCTTAATGAGATTTAACACATTCGCGGACAATATTCCAGGCAATACAATTAGTAAAGAGCTAAAACCTATCATTTTCAGTCTACTTTTCTCTGCTGTAAAGCAAATAGAAACACTCCTTTTAAACCAAGTGAAATTAACATTGTAAATTTTAGCGTAGTGGAGGGTAACATTGTACATATTCAGTGCTCACACTGGCTGACACCTTTTCTTCTAACCCAAGCCGCAAATGTAATTCTTTCAAAAGAAGGATTTAGTCGTGCATCTGACTCATGGCTAGGTTGTAAAAATTCTATCAAGCGCAAAGTGCGGACTTAGACCAGATTTAAATAGTCAGGCTTTATTACTTGAATTTGGTTGTCTATTTCACATTTGGAATGATCTTGCATATATTAAAATAAATTCATATACGTCATTTTACTAACGCTTAATATGTAAGCTTTTTAAAGTTTACGCACGTGGTTTTCCATAAAAAATATAACGCCTATTGCGCATTGTCAGTTTGTACAAAAATGTTTAAAAAACCTTTTAGAAACTACAACAAAAGATATGTCACGAAAAAAATAAATTTTAAATAATCAATTATCTATGCCCAATCTAAGCAAAGCTTATACTATGGCGACTAAACTAGATAACTGATAAACATACTTACATCTAAGTTCAATAATTTAATAAACATCCATTACTTAGGCACAGTAAATATATAAGTTTAAGTACAAATGCTCATGCTCATCACACAAATATTTGACCCTTGTGAGATTCAAACCAGTAACCGCCTGGCTTTGTAGTCTGGAGCGCGAACCACCACACCAGACGGTCGTCATTAACTTCGTGATGCATAACAAACTATTTATAACTTAATGAAATAAAGTTGTTTCGGGGAACCATGTTTAACTGCTTGTAGCATCTTCTAAAAAGAGAATTATCGACGACTATTGCCTTTTATATATATATATAAACGTACTCCAGTAAAAGTCTTATTTTCAACTCAGAACTTATAAATGGGTTCTAAACAGATTGTCCGTGCGCTCTAAAACTAAAACGTAACTAAGTTTCATAGAACATAACGACTTACTTCATCTCTCTAGAGCAACTCGCGGAACAATAAAATAAAAATCCCTGACAAAGTCCCCGTCCGTGCTACCCCGATATAATAGAGCACGAATCGTCCGCAGAACTCATTCTAGGTGCAATCTCCGAAAGTATTGATGACTAGAACACAAAGAGGCGGTGCGGAGATTAAGTAACTTGCGGGGTTTCACCATTCGGGATTTTCCCACAAAGGCAGAAATTTTCCAGACAGCAAGAATTTTGATGCCCCACCAACAATGGACGGCAGACGTCAGCGGAGCCCCGATGAGTGTTTTATGAGTGGAATTTGGAGATTCTTCCGACAACGCAATTGTTTTAAGCGGGCGCGGATCTATCATAATGGCGGGATGAGATAGAAGATCGTTGGAAGAGCTTAAGCCAAACGCTTGCAAGATAAAAGGAGTGCGTTACAATACAGCCGACAAACAAAGAGTTTTAGTTGTTCTATACCTACATTATATTAACTCTAGGCAGTCATTCATTGTACTAAATAATGGTGGATACAAACACAACTAAAATAATCTAACTTAAGCAAACGTTTGGCATTCCCTTTGTTAACTGAGGAAACAAAAAAAATTAAAATCTTGAGATATTATCATTAAACTATTCTAAATTGTTTTAAAAGTTAACTAAGTTATGAAAAGGCTGTCCAACCCGGCTATAGAACAAAGTAGCTTAATGCAGTTAAAGCGCTATGTGAAGGTCCCATCGGCAAAGGAGATAAAGTACATAGAAAATTTCATTTGATCTTGTCGTTGTAAAATTTATAGACAGGAAATTAATAAATCGCATGCGAGTAGGCTGCGATCGTGTAGATAAAATACAAATATATATTTTAGATAGAAGGACTATTCAAAAATGAGATGTGAGTTATCGGCTGACTTACGTAACAAATATATTCTTAAGTTTATGATTAATTACTAGCTGTCCCGGCGAACTTCGTACCAACCACAACTTTTTTTTTTGTGAATTTTCCGATTTTTTAATAGTTATTCTGCTATTCGGGGCGAATACAAATCCTACAAACCAGAAATCATAAAAATCGGTAAAGCCGTTCTCGACTTATAAATGATGTAACTAACACGACTTTGTTTTATATAGATTTCAACAAATAAATTAGTAAAGATACTTTGTAACACAGCAGGATGGTATGTTCTATTTTTGCCGCATTTTGGACGCAAGCAATGTGCTCGCATCCAAAAAGAAAAGATCCGGTCAAATCTCAATGTCATTTCGTTTCGTTTCCAACATAATTATTAAAAATCAAAAATACTTGTAACGACGTGTTACGACTTGTGGTTAAATATTACCTGTTTACAATTATTTGATTGAGATTAATGTTTCAACTAAAAGCCTAGTCATTAGCTCATGCCTCATACAGCAATCGTACCTACTATGACAGTATTTTGGTTTATCTGTATAGAGATTAACGTAAAAGCATCACTGCAGTTTAAAGTTCAGGGTTAGGCACCAGGATTGCCGGAATAAAGATTTTTTTTATAATTTATTTGTATTCAGGGGGCCTAACCATGAAATCTATAAACAGTACATCAAGTAGTCTTGCGTACGTACGTACGTACGTAAAACTCATAAGAAAAAACATTACTAGATTTAAGTACCTAATGCTGTTTTAAGAGTTCGTAGTTAGGTTCCTGAATATAAATATATTTTTTAGCGATGCAAAAGTCGACTTATATGTGTTGCCGCGTGATTTGTTTTCAGTAATCCGAATTGCAATGCGTTTAATTAGCAGTTTACATGATAATTTTGTTTATAAAAACCCAATCAGCGGCAACGTGTATCAATTAACTGATTCCGTGATTGTTTTCGAGCTGACAAATCGTAACTTTGGCCCATTTATGTTTGTTTCGAAATTAAAATAATTTCATTAATTTGTTCGCAATAACATTTCGCATAAATTGAAGTTATCGACGGAATTTTGCCTGGAGCTTAATGCACTCGTGGCGTTCGTAATGAAACAAATTTTCTGTGACTAATTAGCGCATTTAAGTTTGATTAAATTATTATTACGGTGCATTAACTTAAAAATAACTACCCGATAGGTAAACTGAATAACTGAATGTTTATATGTATAATATAGTGGATTTGTTAATTTTACTTCTTACTAATATGTACTTAATAAATTTAAATGTGCGTTTGTTAGTGTGCTTATTACTAAATCATAGTTCTCTTATGATGATATCCTATGATATACCTAAAGTCTTTGATATAATATTTCAAATTTTGCATTTAAAAAAACATATATTTACAATTGATATCATATATATAATCCAATATAATAAAAACAACAAACCTTTTCAATGCTAAATCGTATCGAATAGCAAACTCAAATAAAATGTCACAGCATTTTTATATAGGTCGACAGATTGAACAAAAGTTGGCACTATGGGCATTCATTTTGCGTGGACCGTTATCATTGCAGTTTCATCAACAACATATTATCCAAAATGGGTCGTTTACAACCCGCGGAAATCCTTAATATATTTGTATATTGGCCCAAATGGATATTTTTGTAAGTGAGTTTTGTAGTAGCATTATTTAAAATCAGGCAGATTTTTAGTAAAAATACCTAATGGCTTGACTTTGAAACCGGCCAGATTTTTTAAAATTTATAAATTTCAATTATATGGAATAGAAAAGAGATTTTTGAAATAAAGTAAACATTTATTTATATACAAACTAGCTGTCCCAGCAAACATCGTATCGCCTCTTCCAACCTTTTTTTTTGTATTTTTTTTAGATGTTTTAATAGTTTGCAATTCGGGATGGTGACAAATCTAACAAATTAAAGATCATAAAAATCGGTCCAGCCGTTCTTGACTTTTATATGGTGTAACTAACCCGACATTCTTTTTTAAATATAGATATAGATAGATTAAATAAATACACCAATAAAAAAAATGACTTACTTATTTTTAAGGGTAAATATGAGATTGAAAGTGTGTGATCAGTTGCTGATAAACAACTTTAGGAAAATATACCTCTATTTGATACACGTTCAAGGAATTTTAAGCTAAAGTATTTTTGTTACTTAGATTAATACCTGAAAACCTGAGAAAAAAATTGACAGATGGAAAACAACGTACCTTATTGTTAAAATTAAAATCAGTTATTTGCCTGTGAGGTGAGAATACAGATTTTCAATGTGTATTTATGAGTCGATTATGAATAACTTAAGTCCGATGTTGCAAAATAGGTACATAAAAAAACACTGAAAATAACACTAAAATTAGCTTAAAATAACATTAAAACGGCCATTTTTAAATGGGCTTCACAAATAAACTGACCTTAAACACAAAAGTCATTGTCATCATCGAGAAAATCATTTAAATATATATACACGTTTTGGAATTAATAGGGATAAAAATGCGTAGTAGAGAAACAGAAAAATAAATCAAGTTTGACTTTAAACATGCAGGCTGTTATCCCGTCTTTTATGCCTAAAAATAGTACCTTACACAAATAAAGTAGATTAGGTGTTATTTAATTATAATACCACCGAATAACATGCAATGGTTCCTGAGACTCACGAACAAGATATCAGTAAATTCTTGAGATAGCCATGTCTTTATATACGCTATTTATAGTTTACCCTCAACAATCAAAATGAGATGGGTTTGATGAACACTAATAATACAGTTACGGCTTAAACTCGGATAACATTGCTAAAACCGTCCGATGTTGCAAATAAGGATGTTTCAATTCAATCTCAGAATATTTTAGTAGTCATTATTGGATGCCAGTAAAAAGATTTCATTTACCTATGCAACTACAAGGTACTACTTATTTTATGTAGGATAAAAGTAAAAAGTTATACAAACTTACTTATTAAAACCCAAATCTTTGCTACTTTCAGAGGAATCTCTACAAGAAAAAAATCTTAAGATATTTTTGCAAGGTGTGTTTTCATTGCATTCTCGGTTTTGGTATTGATATTGGATCAGGTAATCGGGTTTTTTGTCTGATTAATCAATTCCAGAATGCAGGTTGGATGTGTATAAAGTCAATACCACTATTTCTGAACTACATGTGTTTATATTTTAATAAAATATATTATTTAAAAAAACTTAAGATTAAGTAGAATATTCCACATTAACGTAGATCTCAGCTATTAGCTCAATTCCACAATTACTTCTTTAAATGACTAAACCAGTTAGAAATCAGACCAGACAGAAACATGGCACATCCTTATAATGGGTACCTGAACGTTTGATTTCGAGGATCGGTTTGACGAAGGTAAGGCTTCATGTCCTCAACTCTTTGTCCTGAGAGAATACAATGGACAATCGCTATGGTTTCAAGATGCGATATGGGACTCCCTACGCGTACGTGACCAAATTTTCGCCAAAATGTTTTGTACCTATTCGAAATAAGTAATGTCATCTCCCTCAGAGAATTGTTCGTAACTTCTATAGTGGTAACGTGAGTAGGGGGTGAAATAACCCACAGAACGTACCCTTGGTAATACAGGTGTCAGACAGCGTGTAAATTTGAGAAGACATCTTAAATATGGAGATCAAAATAGAGCGTGGTGTTATGAATACGTGTCTAAAAATGCATAACACAGATCAAGACACAATGTACAACTTGTATTTATATTGAAAGTACCTACTAAATGGGAATCTGTAAAAGACAAATATATATATATTTATAGAACGTATAAAGGGTCTAAGGTAGAATATGTTTTCATTCTTAAACATTCAGAGGCTTAACCATGAGGTCATTTGTTTTTTATGAGTACAGAGTTTGTAATAAAGTCAAAACTGCTTATTTACTATTATAATACAAAAAGGCAAAAGAATCAATTACCTACTGATCTATTATTATCATCGATTATTTTCGAATCAAAGTCATCTTAAAGTAAGCAGATGGGATGAAGGAGTAAAGATAAAACCGTTGTTCTTAAAAATTCATCGCTCTCATTTGTCGAGGTAAGTGAGCGCTCAAATGAGTTGTGGTCAACGGTCAAAGCTTGTAGTCGCCGTCTTGCGTATTGTGTGTTTTTTCCTTTTCCAACCTTACCCGGCTGAGTGAGCTCTTTCTTTCAACTCGGCCTGCAGTTTTTGTGGATCCGTACTACAGTCTTAAAAACGAAAATTCATGCTACAATAATAATTATCCGCAATACATTTTATTCGACAACAGATGTTATCATTTTTTTGCGGGTTTTGAACATTTTATCAAAACTATACATTTTATTGCGTAAATTGTTTTGTTTAATTGTTAACAATTTATCCATTTATACATTCATGGTCATCATCGATAGAAACAACTAATTCGGGATATATGCCTAAAGGTACATGGTCAAAATGCTATTGTCATTTTGTTTTTTAATATAAAATGAGGGTAAAAACTTGTTTAAATCGATTCTTCTCCGATAAAATAAGCTACTTCGCTTTATCTCAAAAACACATCTGAAAAAATAATTTAAAGGTGCGCGAGTAGCATCCGTTTTTGTGATGTCAATACGTTTTAAATTTAGAAATAATAAATTTATAGAGGCGGTCAGTAAATTTGATCTCTTCAATTAGACTAAGTTACTTCAACCTTGAATACATTATAACACAAACTATTTTTGATAAATTTAACTTATTTTAAAATTTATTACGTAGAATAATCTTATCAGTTTTAAGTTTAACATAGTGTTTTTTTTTTTGGTAATCACATTATAACACTATAAGCGTATAAGATGTACAGTATTTTAAATCTAAGCTCAAGTAAAAATGCATTTTATATTTGATGTCATAACATACATTCTATACTCTAGGACGTGTAGAAATAGACGGTATCAATCGTGGTGAGTGATGATCATCGAGTAAGTCTAATGAAGCAAGATTTCTATAAATAAAAACTAGCGCTACGGAACTTCCTTTTGTGAGTCAGACTCGCTCTTGCCCGGTTTTTTGTTCGGCCCACTGCATGGACATTTGCCTCCGTCCGGTCGGCACGGCCACTCGAGTTCATGGATTCTTATGTTTACAAAAGACTCGTAAAACTGTTTTCGACAACTCTTTGTTTCTTTTCGCGTGTTTTACTACATTTCTAGTTGTTTTATAGCTTAGTATATATATGCAAATAAGCGTCTTTTTATTTTAGGTGGACTCTTGAATATAAAGCAAAAAGATTGTCAGGATACTCTGTTAGTTTATTCGTTGTAGTAGTTGGTAATGTTATAGAAGTATAGTTTTTTATACCATTTGACTATCAGACTTATTATATTTTTAAAAGTCAAGTAAAAAAAAATTAGTTACTTTCTGCGTGAATCAAAAGAATAAAACCATGAAGAAAAGTATAAAATTAATTGAAAATACTATAGTATTTACTACAGTTTTCATACTCCAAAACGATAAACAATAACTGCTTGTTTTATGACTCTAACATTTTATCTTTATCAGATCGTCATGAAAATATTTGTGTGTGTGTTTTGTTATAATTTTTTCATGTTACCTCAAACAGATTTCAGAAATTCACTTAAAGGTTGATTCAACATAGACCTGTCTTGGTCTGCCGCTGCAGCGCTGTGTGGTCGGTCCATTAATATAACATAATATTATTTTCAAGCCAGCATTTCTTGGGTCTACCCCTTTTGCCAGGACCTAGCGGTGGTGGCATGGCCAGACATGTTTCCTACGGAGCTTGCCGGTTTCCGCAAAACATGGCCGTACCAGCGTAGGCAACTCTCCTGCAGAGCGGAAATTCCTAACTTTTAGCGCAGAAAAAAAAGTTTAAATTACCCTAAAAAACAGCACGACACAGTATCGCACTCGCAATAAAAACCCACTCTAGCTCACGCATTCGTCATGTACGAGACGAGTTACATTGCAACCCTTTCATTATACGCTATTCAACGTCGGACAAGTTTTGTTAAACATTGCCCGCTAATGACAGGCCAGGCCATGTCCATTCCGACCTACGAGGAATTGAACAGCCAACACACTCAATAAAAACATTGAAAATATAGTT
Organism: Anania hortulata; assembly: GCA_963576865.1. Taxonomy (NCBI): domain Eukaryota; kingdom Metazoa; phylum Arthropoda; class Insecta; order Lepidoptera; family Crambidae; genus Anania; species Anania hortulata. Next base: position 11,671,261 of record OY756400.1, read on the forward strand.
AAACACCAACAAAATGGTGCTGATTATCCTTGGTCACGTATAAAGGTAAAATTTAATTGATAAAAATGTATGGAATTAAATACTGCCCTGCTCGCACAGGTACATATTATCTTGTAATGTAAACATACTATTTAAAAAGAGGCTGACAATAGTGACCGAGTTTCTTCCGCTGCTTCTTCTCGGCACTAGCCCACAATTGTCCCGAAGCAGTAGTAGGGTAAAAAAAAATTGGGACGTGTAAAAGAGCTTAATTTAGGCCTATTTGCAGAAATAAATTGGTTTTATGGTTTTATTGGTTTTATTCAAACTTCTCATTGTCATTAGATTACCATTTCATTTACAACATAATTTAACATAATTTATGCAATTTAAAAAATGTTAGTTTAAAGTTGTTTTGTTTGTCTGCGTGTTATTTGGAACAGCTAATGTTCAAAATTGCTACAGTTGTGGTTTGTACCAACAAAAAGTATGTCACATTTCTGTATGCTTATTGCAGTAATGAGCGTTTCATTTAGTTAAGTAGTTGTTTTTGGGTCTTTGCTAGGCTGCCTCGAGGTACACTTTTGAGACATATAATGTGGTTAAAACTGAAATATGTTTTAGTTTGCAGTGTACTGGCTTTTCTCTTAGGGCATGTTTCCAGGGTAAATGGCAAAGAATCGTCCCAAACTTATTCAGCCGACCCGGGCAGCGTTCAAGGCTTAACCCTCGTAATTAGCAACATAATGGCGGCTAGTTTTGCTTACTGTACTTCCATTTGACGATATATGTCAGAAAATGGGAGGTTTTTAATCAAAATGTCTTAATTTTAACTCTTACAAAAATGGCTGAGACGACAATTGTAACTTCCATACGATTTCAGGTTTCAAGGAAATGATGGTATGTTAATAATTAAACAGACGGTAATTTGTACATGTTTTAGTATTTCAGTCGGCTGTCGCTAGTAGTCCGTATCTAATTTTATCGATAGAAATTACATACAATCACATAAAATCATTTTTTTGTATAAAATACTATAAACAATACTCAAAGCATGCGGTTAGAAAATGTAATTTAAAGTAATTTAGCAAATACCCAACAGTCGCTTTAGTCTACTCTGAAATTCAAAATTCTAAGCATAAATTCTTGCAATATGCGGGCCAAAATGAACCGAGCGGATTTCGAAGAAAACGGCAAAAAATAAGGCGTGCATGCGATGCGTGCAGCTGACACCAAAAATATGGCATTATTATGATGTCCCTAATCTACTTCACGGTCGGGCGGACGGGTCTGTCGATAACAATAACCGACTTAATATGCCCGATAATCGGTTTTGCTATTCGAAAACATCCGTGATTGACACTTTCGATGACGTTTGAGCTCAGCCTCTGGATCCGAGGGGGAAAATGTTTTTCGCGAATCCGAATCGGACACCTATTTACGATTCGAGTGGCGACTACATTAGACTTGCACACATGCATTTAACGGATAATTCGATTTCGCTGAGCGAATTATCCGCTATTTTGTTTACAAAGCCGAATAATTCCAAAAGGTAGCATTATTTTGTATTTTGAAATTTGTAAGACCTTGTCCAAGATACAATATTCTTTAAACTATCTTCTTGCCATTACTTACATCTTTTTTCTTGGTATGTAGTTAATTTGTTTCCCAAAAATAAGCGTCAAGAACAAAACTGAAACGCCATTTCTATAAAGCAAATTAATTGAAATTCAAACCTGATTAATCACACAAAAAGATACCTAAACATTAATTACAGATTTTAAAGTGGTTTTGTATATTAAATGGGGCATATGCTGAATGTTGTATTAGTGGATTTTCATTAAGTGTAACGAGGCTTAATGGCAGAAGTTCCGAATTCATTAAGCCCGTTGTAAACGCGTAGTATTTAATGGAAGCGGTTTGGCATTAATAGTGCGGTCAGGATGGCCACGCTTCTCCAAATGAGGCATAGGATTTGTGGGGGATTGTGACTAACGTGAGATTGTCACCTGTAGCTAATGATTACAATAAAGTTTTTGACTTTTTTGTTTTCTTATACGGTACCTAATTATACGGCATTTAAGCAGACGATCTACTTAACAGAAATGTAGCAAGTATCGTCATCGATAGACAATGGGGAATATGCATGTTTTTTTATTTGGTCTTAAAATAAATAGTACTTAATTATAATTATTAAAACTTTAAAAATTTTCGAAAAATATTTATAAATACCTGACTTACAGCCCATTAAAGTCGCGTGTTAGACAAGGAGATCCAATATGTACCGTGACGTCACATTACACGCCCGCCATAAATTGTTCATAGTAAAAGTTGTTTTAGAAAGAGATAGGTATACCTTAATTTCTAATTACTGTATTACGGTTATTTTTTACCTAAAACCAATTTAGTTTTCACTATTAGCACTGTAATTTCATATATTTTCCTATAAATATAGTTAAAACAAAATTATTTTTTTCATGCATATTCCCTAATAGGGAATAAGTGAGTTTTATTCAAAATAGCAGGTTTCGATTATAAGCTGAGCCACTACGTGTTTTTTTTGACGATTAATTAATAATATCGAATAAATGCACCAAGTAGAATAAAAATTTACATACAGGGTTACATTTCACGGTAGTGCCAATTTTTCAGGGACCACTCAGAAATCAGTAACTAAATCAATCTACTTACGTAAAAAACAAACTACTTTTTTTTTTATTCTTCCATTCTGCATTTCAAAAATAGAATACGTAGAAAGTTTACGATTACTCGATAAAATTGCACCGTATGTGCACTGCATGAGGTTCTTGTTGGAGCGGCGTCGGCGTACGCCTGTGATCTCTGATAAATGACGTTGCCTTTTTTTGGAAAATTTTAAGTATGTTTTACTCCAGAAATACGACGACTGAAATTAATTACGATAAATTACTATTTTTATATTGTTCTATAGACCTTATTTTTAAAATTTGGCACTACTGAAATGTAACCGTGTATAAAGAAGGACGTAGAGTTTTAATGATATATCTAGTATATGGATCAGTTACCGTCTCGCAGGTCTGTCTGTAATGCAGGGTAGTTTTCTAATAATTTTTTTCACAAAAATATTCATGTATTAAATATTATGTAAAACAGTATGAATAGGCGGTTACTGCCTAGTCCAGGTATATTTCCTTATAAGTATATAACTGGTTTGTAAATTAAAATATAAAATTTTAAAGAAGAAATTTTAGATTATCTAATCTCTCAATTTGTAGCAAAAAGGTACTTAATGATTAAGTTTAGGTAGTGATAAAGCAATATCGCTAAACAAATGGCATTTGCATTTATATAAAGTCCACAATACAATAAACATTATTCCAATAGGAGCTGCATACGCAGTTGCAACAGGAATGCTAACTACAACTGTATTAAAAGTCTTAACTCGCGGCATCATCTCTGGGGGGCTTGAAACAAAAGGAGTCTCCTTTCCCGCTCCCTCAACCTGATATTGATATTTCCGTCTCGCAATGCGTCATGTACCCTTCAAAGTGTGTTTTGTACCTATGTGTTTGTCGTGAGTATGCATGTGTGTATTAGGATACTTGCAACTGTATCAATTATTTTATGTTTGTAATTATTTTGTATGTACGAATCCGGATAAAATCTCTTTTTTGAATCTGAAGAAAACAACTTATTTATTGTAAAAAAAAAGTTATAAGTGCGTTAAAATAATATTGAACATATTCAGAATAGCTTGTAACTTATGAATAGGGCAAAAAAGGGTAAAAGATAATAGAATGTGACTTTATCCAAGATTAGTAGAAATTATTACGCTTGCTTTGTTAGTTTTGAAAGGTACATAATTTTAAACCTTTTTAATACACCTAGGTATTAAATTTTAAAATATATATTGAGAGAACTAAATAAAAGACTTACCTCGTCTGTGTCGTGTGTGATATTTACTTTTTGGAACCGTCCCAGTACAGCACGGTTGTTCAAAGTAAAAATTGTATGAATTGTCCACTATAGAAGTTTGTTGCACAGTCTGGGATTGAACCTGCCACCCCAAACCCACTAACAGGAACAGGCACCACCGGACCACGACAGCCAATGTATCCATAGTCCGACGGGAGAACATCTCTCCAAACACTTTAACACTACACAAAAAGTACTTTCAAAGTCTGCAAATTAATATTCCAAAGTCATTTTTGCAACTATTCTGTAAAAGAAAACAATTGACGTCAATATTTTGTTCTTTCTATATTTTACTCCGGTTTAATTTTATCGTTATTTTCTTTATTAAAACCACACGTATTGATAGCGTGGCAATCTATCAATATACTTATTACTACTTTTCTCGTTGCTGTCAACTAATTCACTAGTAGAATTTTTTATTCTTTACTATGTGGAACTCGGTAAAAAGCTAAGTTAAAAAGATAGAAAGTTAAAAGGAATGGCCTAAAAGAAAGTTTCAGAACGCGAGCGTGTTACGATCTAGGCTTAAAGTTAGGCCTAATTTCGGTCTGAGCGACGGCCGTGCGCTGGATACAGAAACTCGCACGCTAACCCGCGGTATAATAAATTTTGACAATTATGACGCATTATGCAAATTAATTTGTTAACATACATGCTTAAAATTGTTATACAAGGAGTATTTTAGGATTTTTAGATTTAATAACGTTATTACTTACAGCGTAATGTATACTATAAAGCAAAAGCAACATTATCAAAACCTAAATTTGTTTGAAATGTATTTACTAACCTTAGAAACGTCACTAAAATACATTTTATTAATCAAAACATTTATAATGCTACTGAAAATATACATGACGCTGTAATCGTAAGTTGCAATGATTTATTGGGTAAAGGTCAATATAATAAACGCAACCGTTGTTGCACTGCAGCACTGTACGAGGAAAAATAACAAAGCAAAATGACGGTAGCAAATGTCCCGGCAATTGTTTCCTGAATAGAAATATAATAGAACCAATAAAACTAAATTATGGGGAAGTGAAAAAACGTCGACATACGCCCATATAGCAATAGAAAAGATAATTTTTACTTGTAGATTTTGTATTAAAAAGTAGTATGTATGTTGTGGGGACGCGTAATGGCTGCGAAGACCATTACGTGCCCGGCGCATTAAGCACACCTCGCGTAATGGAAACCACATGCGATGTGCAACAGGGGCACACCAACCACCCTTTAACCCGTTACACAGAAAATATATTTCGTTTTTAATTGCCACAATAAGGATTTCTCGTTTTCACCTCAAATGGATATTACCAAGATTAAACCTTTCCAACATACCGTTGTTGACGAGGCATCCCCATAACCGTTTCGACCTACTCCATTCCCTTTTGATTAACTTCGCAGATAGCTTTAATATCAACTAATTAAAACACCCGCATATTTTTTCACATTAAAATTGAATTTTAGAGATAGCTTTGTTGGATTTTGTCGCCATCTGTTAGGTTGTGGAGGGAGCCGCTATCAACGCAATGACCTTAATCGTTACCCAGTTACCCGTAGAGATGATTATCCTGGATATCAGCGAATAAATAAATGTCTTCTGGTAAATTTAACCTGAGCCTCAGAGACCGATCCTTCGTCATGTGACCGATATCTTTCGCTGAATGCGGTCAGGGCGACCCTTGAAAGACTCCAGAGATGAATTAAATAGATAACAACTTCAAAAAAGGGGACGTGAAAGGGGTTGAGTTGTTTGGATGTATTACTTATTTGATATGCAAATATCTCGAGTAGATTTGATTTTGTGTTTCATATACTTAGCCAGATAGATGATCAAGCATGATAGGACGTTTTTGCAAACATCACAAGCGTTATTTTATTTGAGTTAAGAATGATTACTTTGCTTGGATATATTATTTATAAGACATTGGTAATTTTATTGCTATCTCAAAAGATTTTTGAATTTCATAAAAATATTCTCATAAACAGCGTCATTTAAGTTTGCTTTGTGTAGCAAAAAGATTTTGTGAAATGTCACGTGTGGGGTTAGAATTTTTTATTTGAAATGATTAATGGTAGCGGTTTATCGCATGAGTGATTTTTGTTCAATTGACAGGAGATCCTTTCCAGTAAATATTTTAAATCCCCCTACTTTCAAATTGTACTTAAAGGGAAGCAAGGTTCACTCTTTTTATTTTGTTTGTATCCTTAGGGATCATGAGAACCTGGTACGAGGCATTCATATTGCAAAATGAAAAATGGATGTTAAAATTATTTGGAGTTTATTTTGGTATGAAGTCACAGTCGAATCATTTTATTGCATTTTAAAAAGGAGAAGGTTCCTTATTCGACTTGTATATTTTTGGTTTGTTTAACTTTGTTTTACCTTTTTTTTATTAAAATGTGATGATTATTTTTGAAAATATGCTCATTTAAAATTGGTACTATAATCCATTACATTATCCAAATTGAACCAGCAGTTTCGTTACAGATTAGCTTATTGTGATGCCTTACCAACATCAAACGAATAATAATAATAACACACATTGAGGAACGCGGTCTTTTGCCGTAAAAACGACGCTGCAAAAAAATCCAATTCAGAATGAGGTAAGTATTTATTTTTAAGTCGGGCTTAGTCATGGGAACAAAACAAATAAATTGATAAAAAATTTACATATATATTTCAACCCATATGTGGCCCCACCTGAATTCAAAATTAGCTTAGCTCAAATTGTATTTTCTTTTAGCATGTTAAGACATGAATTAAGAGTTTTACTACTTTTCAACCGACAGAAAAATGATTTTAGATTGTATTTGTACATTGGTGTACCTCATAGTGTGATGAAAGATTTTCTACACCTTACTTAGTTGTTTTGTTCATAATCATACAATTACTAATAGTTTGAGTTTTGTAATCAACAAACAACCAAACATAGATATTTAAATCAGTAAGATTGTATTGCGCATGTTTTATTTAAAAATCACCTCGCGCTTTCGCCAAATGATAATTTTAATGATTCACTCGTTCGAAGTCGTGGCATATTATTCCCAGAAAAAAGTCGATGGCCCTCTCCGCCGCGAAGCACAGTCATTTAGAATGTAACCGGTTCTTTAATGATGTCTTCATTACCGATGATTCACTACATCTCCACTTATGTTCCGTGATAGGAGATTTTTTATCTTGTCATTTTTTCTTTCGTTAACTTGATTTACCTTGTTAGATTCGTTGAGTTTAATACTTTTAAAAATATATATTCAATGTCTTAAAATTTAAGCCTGCTTTTGAATTATTCTCTCTGCGTAAAAACCTTATTCATTATTTACAAAATGGTTACGAATTCGAAAGTAAAAGACGTAAGACGTAAAACAGATCAAAGAATTATTATTAGCCAAGGGATTTAAAAAAAAATAAGTCGAAGGGTTAAACGTATTTTAGAATATAGAAGGCTATTCTATAGTAATTAAGCTGAGGCTTTTGGGTGAGTCAACGTGTAATTTTATTATAAGGGTTCATTAAGAGGATTTTAATCTCTGTCGATCTCATTTCGCAATACGATTACACCGTTACTGCTGCCTATTGCACGACAGGCCCCGCTCATAATGAGCGAAGAATGTTAAGAAATTTCATCCGACAACCCATTGAGGCCGCCCTCCCAATTGTGCGAAGGTGTTCCAATTGAATGGGGGTACGTATAATGAAATTTCGCCTCGATAAAGACCACTGAGCCTGTAACACAATACTCGATGTTTCCTCCGCGACCCGTATCCATATCATGCCATTAAACCACGCAAAAATATCAGCCGAACCATCTTCGTTAGCCAAATTTAAGCTTGCAACGATTTAAATTAAAATTGATTAGTTTAACTAGTTCATGGCGTCTACATTTTATAGATTAGAAAACTATGATTAACATACACAGCTCTAGAATATAATCATAGCTCGAACGTATGATGAATTAGCATTTGGATTAGTATAACATTTTTACGTTTGTGAAATTACTTCGAAAAGATAACAAATTAAATTACATTATAAAATGAAATTCGAGCTGTGAATGGCAATATACAAAATTACTTACTTTAAAAAAAAACAATCCAATAAATGGATTGTTTTTTTTTAACACTTCAAGTTGCGTTGTTTTTAACCGACTTCAAAAAAGGAGGAGGTTCTCAATTCGTCGGAATCTTTTTTTTATGTATGTTCAGCGATCATTCCTCACTACGTCGACTGATTTCGATAATTATTTTTTGTTTGTAAGGTAACTTTCAGAATAGTCCCATATAAATTTGGTCAAATTCTGATGATGAGATCTATAAGAAAATCATTAAACATTGCATGAACTCCGTACCACGCGAACAGATTTTAGTATCTATCTTACCTAATATCTTTGCCAAATGTGAACCGATTTTGATAATTCTTTTTTTAATGAATAGCTATTATACTTCAAAGACACTATAATAAAATTTTGCGGAAAAAACTACACCCCTAAGGGTGGAAAAATAGGAAATGAAATCGGTGTTCAGCAGTTAAATTATGTTTGCATTAGTAAGATTTGTTTTAGGATTTATCACTAAAATAGATGAAATAAGTTAATTTGATAAAAAAAATAAAAACCGACTTCAAAAAACTAAAACACTAAAAATAATCGTAACACTAAAGTACCTAATCAGTTACTTTTGGAGTCGGTGCCAGTCGATGAGAGATTCTATGTTTTCTTTTGCACCGACTCCAAAAGTAACTGATTAGGTATCTACTTAAGTGTTAGGATTATTTTTAGCGTTTTAGTTTTTTGAAGTCGGTTTTAATTTTTTTTATAAAATTAACTTATAAACATGAAGTTTTTAAGACTTTGGGACTATTCAAAGTCAAATTCAAATTTAAGTTACTTAGAAACAATGTTTATTTAAAATGACCATTTAGTCGCGATCTGCGTAATCAATGATTGCGTGAATGTGGAGTAAGTAATCCGGGAACAAATTGGCTGCCCAGAAGAGATACGGCGGGCCTTGGAAATACGTTTTGAATTATTAATACAATACTGTAACAGCAGCGAATTGTAAGCTCCTTAGCAGGGAACTGAATAAATATTGGTGAACCGATAGTAACGGCTCAAATATAATATTTGCGATGTTATCAGATATGTGCTCAAATTTTACACAAATTATTTTAAAGTGATCTTACATTTATTATTATTGTAAGGCTATTGTTACTTAATTACATTTATTTTTGCCAATAATATATGATCATAAATATGTATGTAGGTAACTTTATTTTAATGAAGTTAATGAAAAGGATTAAACGCAGCAAAAAATAACCATGAAGGTAAAATATATTACGAAATCTCTTTGATTATATCATGGAAAAATCTCAGCAATATATTTAAAAATAACTACAGTAAATAGTGTTCATTTGATATTTCTAGATAATTTAAAGGAACTTAATTAACAATTCCAATAAGTAGGAAGGATTACTTATATAAGATCGTGTTAGAGTCAAGCTAACACACTAAAGTTATTAATACTGTTCGGTTATATAAACCTCAAGTGTAATTAGTTTCTGAGTACAAAATCAATTAAATGGTACTAACGTAGCTATTGGTTTCCCTAACCGCAACCTCACGAAATGTTAGCGAGGATTCAAAGGGAATCTCACTAGCATCTAAGTAGAAACAACTATTAAATTAAATTATTAAATTCCTAGCTACTGGGTAGGGCATGGATACCGGTTTTCTTTAATACCGAAAAACCGGGATTCCGGAGCTTTTTACTGTTTTTTAAAACCGGGATCGAAATTTGCAAAACCGCTATTTCGGTGTAGTAGTACTGGGTGCTACATAGTGATCAGTAAGTAGTAGATATTGCTGTCATTCATACTTTACATTACAGTTGTGACAGTAGTTAGTAAATAATAGTATTAAATACATAAGTAGGTATATCTTGTTGGAGTATAAACAGATCTTGTAGCTCTTATTGTGGTGCTTGTAGCTCAGTGGCGCAAGCTTTTTGGTAATTAAGTGATTACCAAAGTTAAACGGGCCGCGGTTGTGTGTGCGAGTGGATGGGTGACCATTCCGAACAATTACATCCGATAGTAAGGTTTAGTCACTGGCCTTACAACAGCCCTCCACCAACCACCAATTTGCACTGGGCCCGCGTGGCCCAAACCACCTCATAAGTACGGTGAGGTTGGTGCCCTGCAGTGGGCATACTTTAAACAGATCGGTGCAATGATTTATCCTCTTAGTGCTCTTCCCGGTTCTTAGTCGGGGTACGTTTGACCGTGATCCTAGATGTGGCAAGTCTAGCCTTTACAATGAATATTTAACAAATAATAATATGTCATATAATACAGGGTAATATATGATTATTATACAGGGTGTCCCGTAACTTAAGAATAACCTTGTAACCACTTATTCTATTTACCATGGTGAACAACTTTTGTTCTATGGCTTTTGCAAATTTTCATACAAATTTATTAGGTACAGTTAACGGCAGGTCAACTTACTCAAAAACTTAAAGTTCATTGAACCGATTTTCAACTTTAAGTCCGAGCTATAGAGATCATTGTCAGTTGAGAAAATTTGACGTCTTGTAGTAGGTTGACGAGCTGTTGTCTGTACATTAAATATTCTAGACAGCCGATTTAATTAGTAAAGGAAAATTAAAGAATTACATGCATATTTTTAAGGTCATAGGACAAAAGTTGTTACTACGAGTATGATGTATAGAATATGACTACCTCCGTAGCCGAGAGACGAGATGTTGAAGTACTATCCTTGTTTTGTTGATTTATTAAAACCCAAGTTTTAGCTACTTACTTTAGGTTCAGAGCAATGTATGTAATGTTGCTCAATATGTATTCATTTATATTGATAGAATCGAGCAGAGTAAAGAGATTTATGTACAAATGGCAATAGTACTGCCATCATCATCATCATCAATGCAGATTTAACACAAAATGTGGCTGAAGATGTAAATAATATGGCTGTTGTAAGACACTGTGATAAGTATTGTTCAAGATAAATCTAAATCTAAAAGTTGGTTACTGGTCTATCTGCAGGTTGGTTACTATCTGCAAGATCGCATTTATTGTATAATTGTTTTCCTGTAAAATTCACGTGAATTTTATGGTCCTGGGAAACGTGTTTTCTTGTATCTATTGGTCTACTTTGACCCTGAATTATTATTAGATGTTCTAACTTAGCTTAGACGTTTTATCTTTAATCTCCTTTCTTTTTTAAACATTTTATTTGTAGTGTCTGTTGTTGATTCAATTTTAATTATCTTTATACAAACAATACACACATATAGACAAATATAGACACGTTTTATAATCACACATTTACCTAAAAATGCAAAAATCAAAGTCAGAAGAAAATACAAACGCCCGGAAGAAAACTAACATGTGTGGATAATGATGATGATAAGTGAGTTACTTCTACAAAACATGAGAAAAATAATTCCATGGCGGTTCATAACAATACAGTTGCTGGCCGCCTAGAGCATAAGTCACAGCATTAATCAAAGAAACGTCTAACAAAGGAAATATACAAGACGACTTCGGGCTGATGACATAATAAATTAACTTAATTTCTTGGAAACACTGTTTCGTAGAAATACACGTTCAGAGTAACTTTGCAAAATGGTTTAGAGGTCAGTGTATTCATCTGGGCTAGGTTATTTTTGTGTTCATTAATGCTCTTCATTTCCTAAAGATATGGACCTTTGTTCTATATTTTTTGTTGATGACATAATAGTTGATAGCGACATCTTAGTTTTAACAAATACTTGTTTAAATTAATTCAATATTTGGTTTCTAATACAAATTTACAACTCTCGAAGTTATATTTGTTGTTGATATCTTGTTTATGTCAACATTATCGTAATAACTGATGAGAAAACAATAAGAGATATAGTAAATTGACAATCGAGTTGATATAAAAAATATGATTAAGGATTATATTATAGTAGATTTAAAATTGGATTGAACACTCGAGTAAACCGACGTTCTAAATCCTGCTCACAATGAAGTAGTAACAAGCTCTGCCGCAGAAAGTCTCGAACAAAGATTTAGTTACAGCCAATAGTTTCAATAAATATGACGTCGGTAAGAAAGCCAATGGCGGATTCCCGCCACTGGATTCAGCCCACGTACGAATTGAATGTAAACGTCTGCTGCCGTATTATTGATACAAATAGAGATATCAATTGTTTAGGACAAGGAGGAACACGGCGTGGCATATGATGCGTTCCCATTGAGGGACCAAAATTAGTTGTCTTAGTTGAATTCCCCACAAGTTTGCATCAAGGAGCGACTAAATTGTGCCAGTCACAAATGTTACACATTTAAAATTTGTTTTGCCAGTTTTAAAAAATATATTTTATATATTGTGAAAAAATATGTCTATCTGAAATACAAGAAATAAACAAACAGTTTCGTATACATAATGGTCATTTTAAAAAAAATAAACAAATTAAATAATTATAGTAAAAGCAAAAATTTACAGTTTATTTACTATATAAATTGTAATTTTGGACATGGTCTCTCAATGTAAACACACACGGTGGTATCTAAAGGTAGTAATTCTTTGGATAGATCAGAGGGCTCCGTTATGGCCACTTTGATATCTACGAGGACGCAGTCGGGGAGAAGTTTTGGGATGGTGTGTGTAGTTTGTGAACTGTGTGATAGTGTAGATTGCAATGCGTTGTTTTTATCTTCTGTTTTTCTTTATAGCTCTTAGAAGTTCGAAATGTGCATGAAGGAAATTGGTTTACAACTTTTTTGGTTGAGAAAAAACTAACATCTTATTGGGGATTGTGATTAGGCGTTATTGGTGATATCATTTTGTAGATGGAGTTTCGTGACACCAAGTAAATGTGAGCAAAGAAATGATGCCTATAAGATTTTTATAGGTTGAATACATTTTTAGCACTGGGTTGATTCTGGGTTCATTCTATTTTAAGTCAGTCGTCGATGTCATCATATTCTAAAGTTAACAACTTTGTTTTCGTAACTTTCCTTTATTAAAATTTTTGATATAATATAAAACATCTAGAAAATAAATCTGCATCCAATTACGATCTATAAACTACATAGTAGAAAAGATGTTCATAATTACAAAATTTCTATAAATGGTAATTTATTTATTTATAAATTGTTTTTTGACTCGAGCGTTATTCAGTATCAATTAATTTGTCGATTCATTAAGAGAGTAAATAAGTGCTTGTGAAATTGATGAGCTCAAAGACTCAACATACGTTTATATACTTATAAATACAATAAAGTAGTATTAGAAGGTGGACGTCCGATAGCTGAAATGATGATGATGATGACAGTAAAGTATTATTCAATAAGTAGTTAAACAATGTTACACGTGATATTATTGATAGAAAAAGCAATAAAATACGTGAACTACAAAATAGTGCAGACATTCTGTCTTTTAAGTAGTAAATACACAAGTAAAATTTTTGGGACAATCACGTCTTGTATTTTTGCATGGTTACGATTTTGGTAATTTTGTTCAATTAACACGTAAAACACATTTTATCAATAATCGTCATGAACACCTACGTGAATATCTATTTGGCGCTTTATAGAACAATGTTGAACATGATTACGAATACTTTAACTTACGTACGAGTTGTTTAACCTACAAGTATGACTAAGCAGTTTACTTAATCACTTCACTCGAAGCTTGCTTATATTAGTATCTTTACCTAACATTGCAAGTTTGTTATTACCTACTATTTCCCTAGCTTTTTAAAAATCGTTACTATTATTTTAATCTACCTAATGTGTTTAAATACCAGTACGACAAGTAGTAAATAAAAAAGAGGATTGAACAAAGCATAGCGGCGAAATATATTGACTTTTCACTTCGTAACATTTCACAGATAGTAAAACATTTTGAAGACATGCTAATGATTTGTAAAGGGGGATCCACGTCTACCGGCGATTTCTGTTTGTACTGTCTGTCTGTGTTGTCTATTTATACTCGTAGGTTGTTCAACTCAACCAATGTAAGCCGTTGTGGTAACGTCAGATTTTGAGATGATTCTCTGGCAATTGGGAGGTTGTTTCACTATTATTATTTTAAAAAAACACGTATTTGTGATATTGTTACCTTTGTATTAATGCATATCACGAAATATAAGCTTACATAATTTCAGATTTATAAAATCTTTGTTTACTTTTATCGTAACTAAATTTTGTTTACTTTTGGTAATATTTAAACGTTAACTGACGATGATTAAGACAAAAACAAACCGTTTGAGGTAGATTTGAATCCTTGAATACGACTTAAATACTGACTAAATTGCATCGTGCTTTCAAAGTTGGGTCCATTCCTTTTAAGTTTTCATTGAAAATAACGATAAAATGAGCCGCAGATATCTGGATACACAATGCCTATACAAGAGAATGGTGCAACGACCAACCTCCTCTGTAGTCCATTGAACCAAACACGTTGCAGTTTCACAAAAAATCAGGTAACACACAAAGTAGTTTAATAAAACATCACTTTATTCGTAGAACAGTTCAACAAGTTATTACAAACAATGCGATGAATGTAGAACTTTCAGTGTTATTCTCAATAAAACAAGTTTTACTACTCGTAGCGTTACGGAGAAGTTTGCCGCGAGGGTGGCACACACGTCCGTCAGGCGTGCCGGCCGGCGCAGAACTAGCTCGCTGGTCTCATTCCGAACAAAACTTTTAAGTCATGGAGACGGCAAAGCTATGTCGCGCGCCTCTACAACTCACGCACACAATGACGCCCCAACACCCTATGCACAAACACGAAAGCGGGCTCCAAGTTCACTAAATAAACGGACACCAACACAAGCGCGTGCCAACACCGTCTACTACCCCCTGTTCATGAGACATCCGAGCGAGACGCGTATATCAACAATTCATTTCGGAGCTTGCGTGTGAGCGAGAGAACGACACCGCAACAGATGTATATCATTTTACGCAGGTAAGTATTGAAAATGTTGGTGTGTGCGAACGAGACGGCGTGCAAATTGGGCTTAGGTGAAGCCGGTCGTGCGGGAGAGGGACAGGAACTGTTCAAGTCACCCACTGTACATTCCTTCCTGATACCGGCGCGCCGTCGTACCTTTCGATCGTTCAAGTGGCAGATGAAGCTTTTAGGGTTGTCAGCTGATTATTGCACAAATCATGGTATTCAATCTGTAGCACTCTAGATATTGATTTCGATGAACGTGAAACCCACAAAAAAAAAAAATAGATTTGTTCTAATACAAGATAATTATTAAAAGTACGAGTAGTTCCCTACTGAATTAAACAAACATTACGTTGTGAATTGAAAGATTTTCAGGGTGAATTTATTTAACCTACTTTCGAGTTTCAAGAAATAACAAAAGGTTGGTGTAAGATTTATGGTTGTCGTGTCGTGAGTCAAGACTTGGAAACTAATAAATGATGCATGCACCATCCCTACGTCAAGATGTCACAAAGTAGCAGGTAGTCTAACGTGTGCCGCAAAATTTCGGTTGTTTTTTGCATGCTCCGTCTCGTGTACTTTTTGTTGCAGCTTCGATCTAACAATAAAGACATCTGCTCTTATTTCCATATTTTTTTTGCGCCAAATGATACAATTCAATTACGAACATGCTATTACCACAGCATTACAGTGCAATTAAAGTATAGACTGGTGTAATTAACGAACAATCTACCTGATAATTTTGACCCAAATCTAAAATTGTATTACTCATTTCCTGGCTAAAAATTGATCCGTGTTTATTTTTTTTAAAGTGTGTAATTACACAATTAGTAAAACACAGAGGCGAGGGAGTATTTAAACTAAAATTTGGTGGTTTTGGTCAAATATTTTTCGTTCAATCTAATCAACAGTTTTATCATAATATAATGCCCTTATTATTTTTTATTCGTGTTGTAAGTTTTTGGAAAATAACAGAGTAACATTACCCTTTACTTAATGTTTTAATTATTTGTGCAGTGAATTTTAATTATTAAACATTTTACAAAAAAAAAAAAAACCGACTTCAAAACACTAAAATGCTAAAAATAATCCTAACACTTAAGTACCTAATCAGTTACTTTTGGAGTCGGTGCCAGCCGATGAGAGATTCAATGTTTTTGTTTGCACCGACTCCAAAAGTAACTGATTAGGTACTTAAGTGTTAGGATTATTTTTAGCATTTTAGTGTTTTGAAGTCGGTTTTTTTTTTAATCAAATTTACTTATTTCATATATTTTTAGTGATAAATCCTAATCTAACTGCTGAACACCGATTTCATCCCCTATTTTCCTACCCTTAGGGGTGATTTTTATTTTGCAAACTTTTATCATAGCATCTTTGAAGTATAAGCTATTCAATAAAACAAAAATCATCAAAATCGGCTCATATTTGTCGAAGATAGGTAACAAGAACCACAACCAAAATATTATCTGGGTATATATTTGTTGATTTTCTCAAAAAGTTCTAAATCAATTTCGATAAAATTTATATGGGACCACCTCTGAAGTATGATCTACCAAACAAAAAAAGAATCATTAAAATCGATTCATAATTGGCGGAGTAATTGCATAACATACATACAAAAAAAAAAACAATGTCGAATTGAGAACCTCCTCCTTTTTTGAAGTCGGTTGAAAAGAAATTGTTTAGTACTGAATGCGTGGGATATTAGAAGTTGAATTTGTAAAGAGATTTTTTTTTTTATCTTAGATAAAATAAAAAAAAACAACAACCAAAATTTGCAAAAATAAAATACAAATATTGAATACTTAGATTATTAGATTGGCGCTGTCATTCGCCTACATTCAACCGGTTTCGTGTAGATTTCCCGGTTCAAGTTAATATACATAAAACAAACATCTAAATTGGCTCAGGTCTGGGTGTGCCGGGCAACGCATCTAGCAAAATTCATTTAGTGGTACCTGGTAACACGAAAACGTAGATTCCTTATTTCGAGACCATTACAATTATTGAAACAACACATGTATTTATTTACAAAGTAGGTTTTAAAAATTGTGCTAAATAAACACAACCTTTGCGGTCCTGTCACTTCTCCCGAAAAACGAGAACAAATATGGCCGCGAACATAATACCACACTAATTCGTGTGTTACCTACCGGGAAACGAACTGTATATTGTGATACGGTGTCGCGGTGCATTAGGATCAACGCGGCGCCCAGCCAGCTCCAGTTTCCAAGAAGTGTTCGCTTGACGCTATCAGACGCTTTTTTGGGATCATTCCGCTTATAACATGTGTTACGTGACTTTTTATTAATACTTTTTTTTCGTTGGTTTATTTAAAATAGTATTTGGTGACAGCAGTGTAATATAGTATCATACATACCAGTCTAATCTGTGACTTAATACGGATTTACTTGCTCATAAAATAAATAAGTGACAGACCTAAAAACATGAAGGAAAGCCTAGTAAAATTAAGTTATCCTAATAGAACTTAGCTTATTTCGTCAACCACAAAATTTGATGATGCTATTCAATTACGCTTCGACAAATCCTAGAGCAAACAAAATTGAGTAAAGTACATAAGTATTAGTAAAATTCAACAAAAACGGTTGACCCAGTCATGTCGTAATTTAGGTAAAATAATGAAAAGCCCTCCCTCTTCGGCGCAACGTCAGAACTTTATACTCTCTTTTCTCGATATTAAATGATCCTAATTCACCTTCTTATCTTAAATCCCAATTTACTCTTCTTAGTTCGATACACTCCCGTCACTTGCGTTCTTCTAATAAACTGACTCTCTCCACTCCTTCTCACCGCACTGGTTTTATATCTAACTCTTTTCTCCTTCAATCAATTCGGCTTTGGAACTTTCTCCCCGAAAATATCAAACAAGCCCCTTAAATACTCTTTTAAGAAACTTGCCCGTGCTCATTTTCTTCATAAATTGAAATCATCATCTTGAACCTTTAGATATTGTAGTCTCATGATCGTCGTCATATTTATTTACGTATGTATTTTGCCTATGTAATCTATGTACGATAGTATTTAGTTTATGTATATCGTTATTTACTGTATGTAGTTTATGCTTTTAAAAATAATTCACACGGACCTTTCATTTGAATTTGTATCGCCTATATCGCACCGCCCACAAAAATTCTCTGTTTAGCCTAATGGTCGACTGGTAGAGAATGCCTCATGGCATTAAGTCCACCTTTTGTATGATTTTTAATCTGTGCAATAAAGTATAAATAAATAAATAAAAGCTTTGGTGTCATATTAAAGTATCACGATATTTTTTTCTCCATAATCATTCCTCTCCCCATATGAAATGACAGCCAGAATACGAAGGTCGTTCGAAACCGATGTAGGTCCCGAAAAATCTGGCACCCATGTTAACGGATCGGCTCATCCTAATGGCAATCGACGTCGCGATCGCTTAAAAACAAAGAAGGATCTTGTAAATATGACGTGTTTCTGACAGGTTGACACGGGTAAAGTGTCCGCGATACACTTCATTAGCTTCAAGTCTCAAACCAGCGGACCAATCCCACAGAAATACGAGCGAATTGTGTTTCGTGTCAGATATAACTTAAACCGGTGCACTAACCAATGTTGCTTTGTGCTCGTTTTTTGAAAACCGTTACAGAAGGATAAGCACACAAAGGGAATTAGCAGAGATGTTATCTTTTTATTTTATTATTTGTTTACTATCATGAGTACGTTTTTAAAGCCATTATAAGTTAGTAAGACAAACAGTCTGACATATGTTTTCGTTTCGTTCATCACACTAGCTAATATTTTTTCCTACAAAACTTCAATAATATAAGAAGTAAGAAAAGCTAAAATAAATTCGATCACACAGAACCAGGTCGTAATACTTACAATAAAAAGACAACAACACAACGGTAGTAGTTAGTAGATATGAGAGTTGTTAAATATTAATAAACAAATATTTTAGATAAATATATTCTTCCAACAATGATATGTACTAATAGGCGAATAGATAACGAATAAACATTTATGTCTTAGGTACAAATGCTTGTGGTCAACACACAAATATTTGCCCAATACAAGGTTCAAATTCGCACCCGCCTGGCTCTGTAGTCTAGAGCACGAACCACTAGACCAAACAGTCATCAATTACTTGAATTACTGTAAAGTTGTGTTAAATTTCACAAACATTTCTCTATTCTATAACCACCTGGACCCGTTAAAACAATGACCCCGACGGTTTAACCTTCAATTGTTTCAACGCGATGCCACACTGGCCCTGCAAATGGAGTGAAAAGAGGCCTTGTAGCTCCGTAAGCGCGAAATAATGACGACGTATTGTGGCTTCCCAGGATCAAGTAAGTCGCTATTATATTTCTTCCAAGGAGCTCACAATGGCGCACCAAGGCTTTGCTGTCAGCGATACAATAAGCAGCTGTTCTTGCTTTATTTTGCTGCCGAGTAAGATGTACCTAGTGGCCATGGATGTCGCTACCTGTCTTTAAGACTACCTAAGAATAAGCCAGCGAAGTGATCTTTTGTAGCTTTTGTATTAGTCAATATTATGTTTGGAGACGACTCGCGATGTGGATACAACATAAGTAATAAAAGAAACGGTTTCAGTTTCTTGGAGACGTTTTTCAGAAACAACATTTGAATAGGGAAACTAACAGTAGATGATTTGATTCTAGGCAAAGAAAAGGTAACATTCTTTGGAAATAGGAATATTCAGCAGGCATTTCTATAGCGAGTAACTAAAACTTTAGGTTTGATTTCGAATTTCACGCAGTCTTTACATTACGTTACCCCACAGCTACAGCTTAATTTACTTTATCTAAAGGTTGTCTAGAAGAGATTGCTTTTCGTGATAATGTCAGCTGGATTGTACTAAACTTTTTTAAATGTTTTTGTGCAATAAAGTGTTTATCTTATATCTAAAAGCGATTCAAAAGTAGGTATTTACTAGGTATGTTACCCATACGTCCATCAGAAAACAAAAATAGCATGAACATGAAATAAACGTTTCGCATGTCATTGGGCAGGTCGCCGTGTGGTCAAAAAGCCTGACATAGACTGGAGCGAATGTCCACATAATAGAGCAATAAAAAGTGAGTTGAGCTAACCATTGATTTGGATTTTATGTTAGGCGCACAAAAAAATGGGCTCCTTTGTGTTGTATCCGCAAAGTCTGGCCACTGCATGTCACTCGAATGCACGTCCTGTAAAGCCGCATGGAATTATTGCTCGACAGGTGAATGCTAAAGATATTTTTATTGTAAACGCGCGCAACGTTGGCGGGGACTTGTTACGATATTTTGTTTTTTGAGTTAACTGCGGTGTTGTAATAAAAATGTTACTCACGTTTTCATAGGTACTTTTAAATCTTTACGTATCAAGATTTGGATTGTTTTTATTTCAAACTTAGTTTTACCTTTTGTAATTGATTCACTGTCATCTTTTTTATTTATATTCTATCAAAATCATAGCAAAGAAATAGTTCAGATTAGGTCTTAGCATTTGAATTATTGGTGGCTTGTTGTCTTTTGCAACAATTAAATCGTGATATGTTTAAGTGTCTTCTGAAATGCTCTGTGGACGCTATGATTGATAGATTTTCAGTTTGACCGACGCAAACAATATTTCTTCATTCACTTAAGGGAACAATAAGCAACCGAATCGCCACTATTCTCCCGTTGTGTTTCGTCTTTTAATTTAGATGAGCAAACAGTCAGTGTGTCGGTTCGGTTTGTCCGTATTTCCTACTTAATAAATGTCCAAACGCTCGCGGTGCGGTTCACTCTGACACTAACTCGACGCGGGCGTGACGTCGAGACGGTGTGCTAAAAATGATAGACTCGCCTCACTTGAAACATTTTGTTTCGCAGAGTTAGCGACGGTACTGCTTTGTCACAAAGCTGGGTTAAATTATTGGATAGCCATCGTCTGACAAAAAAATGTTAAGGTTGAAAACAGTCTATTGCTTCCGTGTAGTCTTTATTTTTACCGTGGATATTTCCGGGTGAAACAGCAATTTAAGAAAGAGTCAATATCTAATATATACAGTTTTAGATGCTAAATAAAGTGTTCATGTGTCATTTAATAAAAATTGCAGAACGAAGAAATAAAACGCATGCAAATCGTTCAGAAAAGTGAGGGTTTTGAACATTAATAGACAGAGAATTTTACAATGTTTCATCTTCTATCTATAACATAATCTGACGTTGTACTTCATGAAATTGCACATGGATTATGATCATTCACACGCACAAATGCCGCTACGCTTTTCCCAGATTTGCAAAAAGTACCTATTTTAGAAAAGTGTGTCAGTCAGTAGTCAGTATGGCAGTCAGTATTTCGTCTCTTAATTTAGAGGGAGTAAACACAAGTCAAGCTGCAGTGTTTGTCTTAATAAACGTCAGAAAGGTCCGTGATGATGCTAACTCGACGCGAGAGAACTCCACAGCGGTATTTGAAATTTTACTCGACTTACAAAATATAGTAGTCAGTTTAATAGATGTTACTGCTTTCAAAATTGATGCACGGTATCATAATAATAATATACACCATTAAACATTAAATTAATTTGAACTTGACGCTTTACCCATTTCTGAGGAAAAGAGTCTTGATAGATCGATAACAAAGTGAAACTTTGAAAGTGCAGTTTTTTCCTCTTGAGTATTTAATATTAATTTCAACTTGTCACTTTTTCCTGTGCCTGAGGAACAAGGTTTTAATAGATGGAAAACAAAGTGATCCTAAGAGTTCAGTTAAGTATATCCTCTTAAGGCACAGAATCTAGAAAATATTAGATTAGCATTTTAGTTTTACAGGTTTCATACTTTTTGAATACTTAAAAATTTTTGTATGAAAGGAAAAGGTTTATGTATTAACGTCCAAATAAAAAACGGAACCCGATAGGATAGATCATGCAGACAGACGTCTGTCCGTCTGTTACAGCTAATATGCCTTAGATCTACTGGATCAAATAGATTGAATTTGGGTACACGCATGCCATGCGTGGCGCAATCCCCCCCGATGAAAGTCATCGGGGGAAGCAGCAGTGGACGTCTTATGACTGAAATGATGATGATGATGACACGCATGCTTTTGAAAGAATTCAAAAAAAGTTTTCCTAGGCATTCTTACGTAAACCTACTATCGTTTTTGATCTTAGGTGGAACCTTAAAAAACAAAGATCTCTGAAATCCTAAGTATAATTAAATATTCGTAGTGTAGAATAATTCTATTATTAGTAATAGTAACAGCTTTTCATAAGCTTTCTCAGCTTCAGTTAAGTAAACATGCAAGCATTGTGTAGCCCAAAGCCTACACAAACCCCCTAAAATAAATGAGTCCGATTGCAAACAAATTCATAAACAACGGAAGGACGTATCAGGTGTAACGGTAATCGAATCGAGTCGATATTGAGCCGTAATCAATCAGGCATCAGTGTTATTGTTGTGATTTGTTGCGGCATGGCCGGCCGATCGGGCGACTGCTCGAGCCATTAGTTTGATTAGCTCGTCCGACCCGCGCTGATTGTGCGAGCGCTTGCCTTTGATTGATTCCTCAAATGGCACCATTCGGGAATTCGACTCGCTATAGGCCAAATTCAGTACACAAGTTCGTCACGTTACCATTTTGTGGAAGATAGAAGCTTCTGCTTAACTTGTGCTTAACAAAAGTGTAAATATTTCACTTAGGACCATCAAATGCTTTTAAAAATCATGGTTATCGATCAGGGGCCTTACTAAGAGCTCTTAAAACAATGCTACCTCAACCTTGTTTTGTTTTTTTCTGTATAGGCTTTGACGTTATAAAACCACTGCTCAGGATCTATAGTTATTAAAAAAAAAAAGAACTAGATCAGCTACATAGCTGCCACAGTGCTGTTGGTCAGACCCTTGGTGCCGTGTTAGTAATATTTTGGCATGGACGTTACGTCGAGTCAACTAGTTTTCAGCTTCACTCAATGCATGTCACCGATCGTAGTCCTCGGCTATTTCTTCTAATCCCTATCAGCCACTTTGCGTGATCATCCTTCACTCACTTCACCTTATTGGAGAACGAACCCATGTCGCATATCCCCTCAAGAATACAGCTGTACCTTATATGGTACCGATGCCATGGTGGATATAATAAATAATCAGCCCAAATACCATTTTACACCCACTCTGTGCAACTTACTTCGGCAGTAGCATTTAGTTTGTTCCAGTTTAAATTGGTTTGTATTCATTTTAGTAGTCAAACTATATTCTACAGTAAAATGACAACTTCTTAATTTTATGGAATTGGGCAACAAATTGCATTATTGTATAATAGCCAGTGGTTATTAGCAAGGTAAAACCTTAAGCAACGAAATATCTTGTAATCGTGATAACGAACAAGTGTGTAAAGAGGTTTTATCTTGATCGATACATTGTTACTGCGATTGAATCCTTTGTCTGTCATTATACCCGATTTAGTTTTCCAGTCTAAGTAATCTTTAGCCGAAACGCGTTCCAATGTCAAAGCAAGGTAAATGCGCCCGGTCGAAACGACATTCCCAACAAATGTACGGGGGTGAAAATGTGGAGGTCTTAACAAAAACCGGCGAATAAAAGGAGAGGTCGTGACGACCGACCAGAGGTCCCTCACAAGGCGCCCGCCTGAATGACGATGTCATGTTTATTTGGCTTAAAAAGGGAGGCACACTTTCTTACCTTTACACTATAGGGGCATGTCTCTTGAAAGGCACGACGTTGAGGAGGAGCGAAAACATGAATCTTTAAAAACGATAAGATGGGTTGACTCGGGTAAACGGTTTTAAATTTCCCCACGAAATACGTTCGTTTGCTTAGTTTACGTAATACGTGAAGGGAAATACGTGTGTACGAGTTTTTGTTACCACATACGGTAGTCACGGAACATAATTTAATGCTTTCGTGGTAAGTAGTTTTCATAATTGGTACAGGATTTTGAAACAACGAAACCTAGTTTTATTTTAATTTGAACGTACACGTCGAACTCTAAATTAACAGTATTGTGAATTACACTGCCTATTTACGTGTGATTAATAGCATGATGTATTAATGTTAGTAAATTGGGCGTATGGTAGCATTTTATTTTATTATATTGGTACAAAATCAAATAATTTATTTCATAAAGTAACACTATTTGCGTTAAAATACAAACAGACATGTCACAAATATTTCAATTTTATTTTTATATTGATAAATTATATAGTAATATATAAGTCAAAGTGAATGAATTATTATATTAGTATCTCTAGTCAAAGTCAATATTCTAATATTAAATGTATTTTAGCACTACGCTAGGTCACTTAATGTTAAAAGTATTTTATTTAATATTGCGGAGATGGCGAACCAATGGCACGCGACACAATATGTTGGGCACGTCTCTAATATCTATCACAAAGTTCATTATGCACTACGAAAAAAAGTGTAAAATGCGAAAAAAAAAAAAATTACACGTATAATGTAAACGTTCCTATTTTTTGTGGTAAATAAAGAATTTTGAGTTGATATTATTATTCATTATTCTCCCAATAATCACAGAGACAAAATTATTTGATGGCACGTCTATGACCTAATTAAACTTTTCTTGATAAAAATGGCACATCGATACGTAAAGGTTCGCTCGCCATCCCTGTAATATTTGTAATATTGTGTCTATTTTTACTGTTCTGTATAAATTCTAATCAATTGTTTGCAAGTTTTTATAAACTTAATTTCATTTTTGTCGCCCTCTTTTGTGGAGAAGATGTATCAAAACAATATAAGCCTTTGCTATTTAGAGCAATTCTACATTACAGAAAAGCACAAATCTTCCAGAAATATATATTGTTTTCATTTGTAGATTTAATATTTTGTTTGTGATTTTGTCTATTTTGACACAAGGCTTAATGTGCTTTGTTCATTGAGTAAATCAACTAATACTAAGATTAATTTGAATGAATTTAGTAGTTTCAGAGTTTTGGCTTCGGCGTCGATTATTAACAAATTAAAAAATATTATCAAATTAAAGTATAAAAAAGTATAATATATAAATAAATCTTCAATGTACGCAAAATTTGACTTGTTACAGTTTTTATAGGTGTAGAATGTGAGGTATCACTAAAAGCAAGTCTAGATCATGAGGTATAACCATGAACTTTGAAAACGTCAATCTTGTTTGATTTTCCGTATAGAGTTAGACATATTAAAACAACACTGCTTAGAAACTGTTTAGTTTATAATTAGGCCTCTGCAATTTTACTTGCTTTCTATTCATCCGTTTATTATCTAATTCAGACAAACATTGTCACAAAAGTCTTTTATCCAATGGGATCTATTCAAATTACAAGATTTTCTTAAAAAGAAGTTGTCCTTACTTAAGTTTTTATTTTGAGACAACACGTTCTAATTTAATCCTTACAGAAGAAAATAAAGATCATTACCCGGACTCATTCACTGGTAAAGGGTACGTGGTCGGTTGAGTCAGCGTTCTGGGGCGCAAGGTGCAATGGTGTCCGGGCAATGGGTGTTATTGCCCACGTATCTGGATGTTTTCCGGGCCAATGCCTTACATTCACCGAAGGAATGCTTAGCCATGGTAAGAATTAGAAATGTCTTTATTTCTGGTGACTTTGTTTGCTTTGGAAAATGTTTATATGTCACAGCTATTTTATTCGCAGCTTGTGATTAACGGAATCAGAAAGCTTAAATTCGGAATAATATATTATCATATGAATTATATAGAAAACGATCGCAAATATCAATTTCTTTAGTATATTATTATCAATATGCTAACTGTTGCCTGCGACTTCGGTCGCGAGTATTTAGTTTAGTAAAAAACATCTGGATAGGCACACCCTAATCAACTAGCTGTATGAAATAGACTTTAGGACCTATTCTTATACCTACCAAATAAACATTTAAAAAAACATACAAATCGATCGAGCCGTATCAGCGGAGTGCGACCACAAACATAAAAGCAAAGCATCTGCTTTAAAATTAAAATAAAAGTTACCTATTACAATGGAGATAATAATGTAAGTGCTCTGTCAATATTTTTAACAATGATCTTATGTATGTATTATATAATATGTAACAACGGTCAGGTCTGGGTGTTGTGGTACCGTCGTTGTTTCTGATTTCTATAACACAAGTGCTTTAGCTACTTACATTGGGATCAGAGCAATGTATGTGCAGATGTTGTCTAATATTTATTTATTCTATCTTTTAAACATGGTATAAGAATAGAGTAAAATGAAAAGACCACTGTCCGTCTATTAATTTCGTAGCCCCGGTATATCGAGCTGTAACCGACATGGGAGACAGTTTTGGTTTCGTGATTTCGTTACTATTAGGGAGGCCGGGCCGTTTCACGTTTATTGGCCAAAGATACGACTGGATTTGTGGAAGCAATTTCCTTTATACATTTTGTTTTGTCCCTTTTCCTGCAGTTTGATGGTCCGCGGTGACTTGTGGCCGAACTTCGATTTAGCAGAACTACTTGAATTGATACGCATCTCTACCTCTAGTTCTGAACGGAAAGGAAGAAATTTAATTATACAGTCCGATCACGTAGTCGAGATTGAACGAAAACTAATTTAGCACCGAAGTTCTTTTTGCAAAAATTAAACATTACGGACCTTTCTGCCAGGAAATAGGTATTTTCGAAGTTTAGAATGGTATCGACCTCGATGGTTTGCTTAGTGGTTAGGTTTAGAACTTTTCGTAATTGCTTCAAGTCGGCTTGGTTCGGGAATACTAAATACATATTATTTAAAAAAAAAAAAAAACGATACACGTCCTTATTTTTGAAGGTAGGTTCCCAGTTTCATGTTACGTAATAACTTATGTTTTACATTACGGGCATTGCCAGTAAATAAGTTTACTTCTACAAAATGTTTTTATTCAAATAATGAATTTAAAGATACTTTATACTAAATAGCATACTCTTTTATTGTTTTGATACATCTTCTCCCCAAAAGAGGGCGATAAAAATGAAATTAAAGCAAATATATTATAAAATCTTGCAAACAATTGATTAGAATTTATAGAGAACAGTAAAAACAGATACAATATTAGATAAAATACTTTTAACACTACGTGACCTAGCGTAGTGCTAAAAGTGTTCTAAAAATATAGGTAGTGTTTGATTTTACTTTTTATTATAAATTCTAATTTAAATGAAGGTTAGGTTATTTTGATCGATTAATCATAACATTAGGTACAGCTTAAACTCTCTCCACTATGCAGTTATAGAACCATAGGTCACCGTTAATGGACGATGGTCGTTAACTAAAAGATCTTTGCTACTCAAGATATGAGAATATCGGATCTATTGGTTAAAGAAATAGTAAACTCTTTTTAAACTTTTTTAGTTTTATTATTTGTCTGTGGTTTTGTTTATTTTGCAACAAGGCTTGATGTGCTTTGTTCTTTAAGTTATTTACATTTCTGATGCGGAGCTTACTTTGAGAATAGCTGTACTGGGGTATCCTCGCTTGCTGAGATGAGGCAGTATAATTTACCCTCACGTCAATAAACTAAGAGGGGAAGGCAGCAGTGGACGTTCTATGGCTAAAATGATGATGGTGAATTAACTAAAGACCACGCAAACGATGTCTATTTATTAAAATTTTAAACGCACACCTAAAACATAATATATTTAACACTTATTTTACAACACATGTAGACATTTCTGATATAGGTACGTGTCACTTATTTACAAATCTGCGATCTTATAAATGAATACAGTTAAACTAGCAGACATAATTTAAAAGGGGAACAATATTTTTCTACGAAGAACACAGGTATTTACGTATTTTGTTTTTTATGTAGCAGGTAATAGTAGTATTCGATGTAATGACAACGATTCGATAAAGTAGAAATATCCTTATCCTTATAATTTATACCTAGGCTTATCTTTGTAAGAAAATCTTGGCTCACGTAAAACAAGTGCCTCTTAAATTATGAAGAATGAAGAAAATAAAAGATAATTTTCTCCCAGAAAAATGAGAAAAAAAGTTGAAGACTACCAAGTAGGTATCTATTTCACACTATCTACCTAAGCCCAAACTATGCATAATATACTTATTCTACTAAGTTGGACCGCGTTCAAAAACATTTTGTGGTACAGTGCGCGTATTAAAGGAAAATAAACACATTTTAATACTGTAGAAAATTGCCTGTCAGGCACACTACGTCGTGGTCAAAGGATAAAGAAGGAGGTTAGCCTTTTAAGAAAAAATAAGAATCGGTCTTTTATTGCATGCTTAATTAATTTTTAGCCTTCATCGAATTTCAATTTTGAACACTTAGAAGCGCTTTAGAAAATCCTTTGATTGTATTTAATTTAATAGTTTCATAAGGGTTAATTAAAAAAACTGAGGTATTCACAACAATTTTTCCCAGTCAGTATCTGATTTTTTAATAAATATAATATTAACTTTGAATGATTGTTGCGACCTTTTCGCAGAAATAGCAAATAAGTAACAAGTAAGTGATTACAAGTCTAGATTTAGATGCTTTGTTCGAATCATAGTATTTATTTATTAGATAATATTATATCACATTTGGATCGTACTCTTACTTACTCGCAGATCTAATTATTAAGCTGTGAAAACTTTTTGTGCATAATTCAAATTAAATAGAAACTAGTCCTTACTAGACTAAAAGCCATTTGGAAGCCTAAAACGTTAGTTAGAAACGTTTAACACACATAAAATCGACCATCGAATTAATATTCCCATTACACACTCGTAAAGATACTGAACAGAATCTATTAACGTTAAACATATGCAGATACTCAATAATCCATTTTAACTTGCCTCACCATTCAAAGGGTTGTTAAGACTTAGTTACACTTTCGGAAATTGTTACATAAGTTATGGCGCCATAGTCGACGTCAGTAAGTGTACAACTTTATGATTACCCTTCAAGTGTGCGTGGCATAAATTGAGCTAAGTGTGTATTCCACACTTTCAATAATAACAAAATTATTTTTGACTGTCAAGGATATAAAATAAAATAAATTACTTTTGCATCTAAGCTGCACGTATAAAATTAGGGAATCCGTCAATTTATTGCAATGCAAATGCAACTACATCGATTTGCATTTGACATAACACAATTTGCAGACCATTTTTTTGACACTTAACACCCTTATTATCATCAAAAATATTAGAGCAAGAAAATATTAGAGAGCACAAAATAAGTAAATGACAATTTGACAATGTAATAAAATAAATCGTTCCAACAGTCACACTAGTTATGTATCCCCGAGATAACAATCTGCCTATCCATCCATTCTTGTTCCCAGATTTGCAAAAAAAAGAAAAGTCTTCTTTACTTTTGTTGACCTCCTGCAAGGGAAAAAGATGATGTCTCATGCTTTGGATGGACGGATCATTTTGCAGCAATCTACCTAGAAGATAAAAGGACTTACTGCAGGTTAGTGTGCAACTCATTGTTTACAAGTTCTCTTTGAAAATGTTAGACAGGAACGTCTAAGAAGTAGCATCCTACTTCACCACAACAACGACTCCGTCAGAAGGACGATCGAATATTTATAGAAAAAGGCGTGGAAGATATCTCTAAAGAAGAGTGGGCCCACTGATCTAGATAATGGTTCCATCGCTTGCGACGGGGTTTAGAAAGAAACGGAGACTATTTCGAAAAGCAAAGAAAATATTACCAGGTTTCTACATCACTCTGTCTTTTAATTTCTAAAAACTTTTAATGTGATGATGCTAAATAGATATACAGTGGATATATTTAGCATCAGAGATGACTAAACAATAATATTACGGGCAGGTCATCTTATCAGTTTATTTGTATGAGCTTATGTAAGATTTACGTTCGCAAATTTCACATGAAGAATAAATTTACACTGTCTTTGTTGATTATGATTAAACTTCTCTCTAGAAGTCTAGCGATACTTCAATTACAAATATTGAATGACAACAATTCACATCAAAACCAAACAAAATAGTTTACAATCCATAATTATAAACCAGTCTTCCTCGACACTAGGCAATAGACTAAAGGAGAAAGGACCTTGGCCAGATAGTATCTCTGTATTTTCGCCGTAGACGATTCGAATGATAGACGGTTCACCTCACCGCCTTACCTCCCTCACAGTTTTGAGATTTTAATTCTTAATTTGATTTTTAAAATAATATAATATAATATTTAAAATGTGCAGTGGAAACCGCTAGACCTAGAAACTTGAAGTTTTGCACAAATGTTTTTTGAGTGAGCACTAGGAAAGGAATTTTTTGAAAATTCATTCCTTAAGGGGTTGAAATGAGGGTAAAAGTTTGTAAGGAGAATTTAACACTTGTGAGGACGAAGTCGCGGGAATCGTTAGTTGAGTGCGTTAATAATTTTCTTCATTTTATATTAGTGACTAGATAATACTCACATACCTAACAGGCAAATGATTTCAGTTTAAGAGCTTGAACACCCTACGGCACTTTATACAAACTTGCAGTTCAGTTGCAGAAATCTTGGAATTTTATGTAGTTTGACATTTTTATTTTACATTTCAGTTTAGTTTAATGAACTTATTATATAATGAAACTAAATACGCATAAACGAAAGAAAAGGTAAGCCTGGGAAAGATAATAATTTAATGTCTCTAATGTCTTTTTCTGCTGTAAAACTGATTTGCGAAAACTTTATCTACCAACTTTATAAGACTCATGTACATTGCTTAAGTGGTTTTAGTTTCATTACAATAGTTTGATTCATTTCATAGATTTTCGAGTTGAAAACAAGTTTATTATGTCTTACGACTTTAACGCTCAGTAGCTTAAATGACATTTGTAATAGTAATAAAGTTTCTACAAAAAGTACGACTAACTAACTGACGAATAGTTAATTAAACTAATCAAAGACATAAAGAGTACGAAGCCTTAACAACAAATAAATTATAATTATAAACTTAACTTATATTATTGTATGTATGCTAGTCTATAAGGTATTTATTATATGGGCCTATTAATATAATGCCATCTGTAATAATTAAGATGCCTGAATTAAATGATATTATTATTATTATTTGTACGCTCAAGGAGCTCACGGGCAAAAAGTGACCCGGTCCTTTATAAAGCTAAACCGATAAAACACGTAGACAGTTTTAAGAGCAAATAATCAAACCTTAAAGTGTTACACTCCTGGATCCAATCTTTGACTACATCATGGGATGTAATCAGAGGTTATACTCAGCATGACATGTGTACAGGAACTATTGCAGCTAAAGACAAATTAATTAAGTCTATGGAAGGAAAATGGAGGAACTGGGTTCTGGGATATTGATGGAGACTACCGACTCCTGCCTGGGTTCATATTCTCAGACTGAAAAAAATGGCAGGTGGTGACTCGCCGGCAACTGAATGCCCCCCCCCCCCTCCCATTGCGTCGTGGGTCATGCAAAACCGGACTGAGGGGAAACACTGTTGTTGGCGGTTAAGAGTGGAGAGGTGGCTCTGGACTTTAAATTTATTTATAATTATATTTATTTTAGGAAGACCAAGGTTTACAATTTTTTCAATAGGTATACAAAAATTACACTAAAAAAAAACACTTACAGGTCCACACAGATAGAAATTGAGTAAACAACGATCACTTGCTCCCTCCTGAGGGTCCAGCATCACGTGCCTACTCGCCACTTACGAACCACATCCACCCTTCGAGCATCATGCTCTAGGGACTCCACTGTGGCCGGCCGGTTTAGGCAAGCCAGAGTTGAGGGTCCTGCAGACCCCCTTGAGTTCCACTTCGGCAAGCCGAAGACGAGGGTCTTGGCCGACTCTCGGGAGTACTCGGATTAACAACTGACCCCGTGATGCCGCTACTCACCACAGCTCGCCACAAAGCTACCCTGCGGGGTTTATTATTATTATTTTAATTTGTCTCACTTTAGTTTATTAATAAATTTGTTTTTTTCCTTGGAATAACTTTAAACCAATGTTGATCACTGATTTATACAATTTGAAATGTTTTCAAATTTGGCATGTCTTGTTACTGGTGACTCTGCTGGTGACATAAATAGGTACATTGTAAATGAGTTGGCTAATCTTTAGTCTAGGTTTTAATCGTCAATATTTTTATTTATAAGCGGGTTAGAGATTGAAATTTAGACTACGAGTATCTATTCTTTCTATTTAGGAAATATTGAAAGCATGATTTGGGATATAAGTGAAAGGTATCCTCAAATTGAAGTTGGATGGGGATCACCGGGATATTCAATTCTTTAAGGTTGGAGGAGGTAGAGGTTTAAAGTTTGCGAAGTTCGTGTGCCCAAACTGTGCACAAACGCAGGCATCCTCTAGTCTAAAATAAAAACGGTGTTCTTAAAACTATTTACAGTGAACGAGGTATTATAATAGTTGCCAGCAGCCGCATTTTGAAAAATACTAAATCATAATAGGTATATCCTGAAACAAAAAGCCCGGTGGTTTCGTTAGCACCGAGAAGTGTCAAAGTTAAATTGAATATTAGAGAGAATGATCTCGCCGGTGAAGTTCCGAATGTTCGCTGAGTAGTTAATCCCATGCCACAATTCAGTTCAAGTTAGTCTGGGACAATTGGCTGGTGTCGCATTGCTTATTCATTGTCAGTCACAGACTATTTATGTTTTAGATAAGTTGTGGTTGGTGATGACACTTTAGTAAGAACGAAGATATTTATTAAGTATTAAGTATGTAATGTTGGCGTGTGTATATATATATGTTTTTTTTTCTTGCTGCACCGCCTGTATTTCTCGGTTTGATCACTGGTTGACTGGTAGAGAAAGCTTCTTGGCATTAAGTCCGCCATTTGTACAATTATTTTTAAATATGCAATAAAGTATAAATAAATAAAAAAATAAAAATAAGATCTAAGTTTATAAATAAAACTAAACCATATTCTAGGTAAAGACGTTTCTAATTTGGTATATGTTTACGGGTTGCGGTACAAAATTAGATTACACGCAGTCTTATAAGAGTGACTAATATATACAAATATTCAACCTTTTTATCAATGTTTTTTTTAATACTTGGTAATATTCTTATCAAATAAATTGTAGGCGGGAAGGAAACACATGTTTCTTATTTTTTTCTGAAAATTGCACTACATTTATTTTTATCAAAATAACTGTTTAGTTTTTATTAACAGAAAGAACACTGCAGTTTACTTAAATTTCAGGTAAAGTTAATATTATTATTTAATACATATATGTAGTTGTATAATATCACGACAAGACAAAGCCTCCGAAACAATCATAAAATGTAGAAAAAGCGCTGTAAGCAAAACAGTCGCTTAGACAGATAAGACAGAGACATCGACTTTCGTAATATCATTTGTATCTATCGCGGAGAGAATTACATATCTTGCCTATTGTGAGAATAATATTGGCTGTCTCAGCAGAACGCGGCTCGCAAATATGACGGCATATTTGGCGTGGACAATTGACGGAGACGACTAATCTAGGAGATTGGATATATCATATCATTGGTGTGTCAGTTCTGATGTTTTTGATGATAAGAGTTAGATGTAGACACAAATATTACCGGCGCTTTACCCGGATGCATTCTTATTAAGGGCTTACTAATATTACTATTTAACTCAATGATTTATTTAAATTTACTTTTATACATAGCACTACATTGAAAAATGTAGAAACTGTTAGAACTGTCAGAAAATAATGTACAAAATGATTTGGCTTTAGATTTACTTTACTTTCAAGGTACCTACGTACGTCTGATAATAAGGCAACTATTTTATTATTAAAATATTGGTACAATGAAACGAAATCATACTTCTTAGTTCTGCCACTAATTTAGAATCATAAATCAGAAACGAACCAACCAATTAATCAATTGCTCAAACTTAATATTATCCAATACATTTCATTACATTTTCCTACCTGGAAAAGCCAACAAGATCTTATAATATCTGATATGCTCATAAATACTAAACTTGTACAAGATATCGCAAAGATTAAATAATCGGCGTCTGATTTCGGAGGCAGGCCACGTTCAATTAGGGCAGGGTCCCTTGGGACCCGGGATGATATGACCGGACGGCTTGACCGCAGGTTACGTGTAATAGTGTCTATCTTCCTACTATCTTATTCCGAAACGTTATCTGTATTTACAAATTGTATTAGAAAAGTGACAAGAATTTCTACAAGTAAGAGCTTTTTGTACAAATTGGTGATTTACACAATATGTGACTATTTATGTAAGTCAGAGAAACTATTCATGTAAGAGAGATATAAATCAATAGCTGATAAAATAAAATTTAGGTGATTTGGCGAGATAGCTCTAGGTTTTAATAATACAAAAAGTGAACAAAGGACATATTACAAAAGAGCGTCCTAATGTGTAAGTATTTGTTACAATGAATAGGCGAAAAGTGTCAACATTGTTAGAGATTTAGCACTTGCAAGTTTGTAAAGCAATAAACTTAATTGCTTCGCCAATGCTAAAGTTTAGTAATGCTGTTCGTGCTTAAAATATATAAAAGTAAGTCGTCATTTTTAGGCTACAAGTAATTAAAAACTTTCGTGATGACAACTTAAGAATTTTCCCGCATTTTTCTTCTCATTTTAACTTCCCAAGGACGAGTAGGTGTAGGCGCTCCGTAAATAATTCTCAAAGTCTTTTATGAGAAGTAATTTATCAAACTTTTCAGACTTTGTAGGCTAGAGTTACTCGTAGGTATCTATTTATTGAAATTCCTTGATTGTACTTGGATTGGTTAAACTAATTACAAGTTTGTTACAGAGTTCAAAGTCTTCTTGCTGCGAGCTGTTTATTCAAGTGATCTAAAAGAACATCTTCCATTGCAAATTGTTAGAGTTTCCACTATAAATCAATGATCGGGAAACTTTGTTCTTAAGAAATATTGAGATAGCAAGAAGCTTTATTTTTTGCTGTTTATTTTAGTCTTAGTAAATTAATTTGCGATAAGATAAGCAACTAAGAGTGAAGAGAGACCAAAATTCGAAGTTAATTGAGATGTCATTAATATTACTGACTGACAAATAGGTTTTATTTAATAATAGAAAAATAAAGCCCGAAAGGCATTATATGAAATTATATTAATTAATAATATTAAAGAAATTATATTGGCTACAGTAACAAAATGAAATGAAACTAGAAATGGTTCGTTCAGAGTTAGCCGTAAACCGCGCAAAGTATTGCCAACGTAAAAGAAACTAACAAGGATTGTGTAGCGAAGCCAAATTCAAAGTGACAGGATTACCTCAGAATTTGGAATAGGTTTTGTAGAGTAAGAAAGCTTTGCCCTCCTTTCTGCTGCTTCCTTTACTTTATAAACATAAACTACAGTTGGAAGTGGAGTACCTTGTCTGGTGAAGTGTATTGAAGATTTAGTTCTTCAATCCAATTTGTCTTATACAGAAAGACTGTATGTCTAGATCTGTCTAGACATTATATCTGTTTGGCATAAACAAATGAAAGTAGTAGTGTGTATTTTTTAAATGGTAAGTCAATTTTTAATAGGTAAGTATCACTAATACCCCATTTAACTCTTTCTAAGATTACCACCTTTAAGTTATAAGTTCAGCTTGCAAATGCAAATGTGGAGTTAACGGTGATGCTCGTAGCTAGCTTAGGTACCTAAATATAGCAAATAACACTTTCTTTGGCTATTTATTTCTCCATAAAAACGTTACTTATTTACATTAATACGTAGTATCATTTTTGATGTTATGTTATCCTCCAAATTATATTTCGGACCATAATATGGACAAATTTTTGTCAAAGTAACGTTTGTGTTAAATACGACCAGTTTGAATAGATTAATTGTTATAACAAACTTTAAATTTGTTTTATATGCAAAGTTTGTACATCTTAAAGTACAGAAACACGAAAAATTTAATTTAAAATTGTGTTAACATCCAAGCTGACATTTACAACGACCCTCCTCGTTACAAAACTCATTACAAGATACCAAATAAGAAGTCATAAAGAAACCTTTCTTCAGAGGCCATTACGCTATGCCAAATGATATTTTGTCTCCTACCTAGGGTCGTTTACATGGGGCGTGGGTCCAACTCAAACAAGACCGGAATTTAATCTCTGCCCTGCTTTATCTGTGAGCCAATGAGAAGAAAACTTTATTTTGTGCGTAAACAAGGGTAATCGGCTCCTTTTTCCAAGCAGACGGTTTCGTTTCGAAAGATATTGAAAGGTCAGGCTGTGCTGCCCAGAATATATTAAGCGGTCATGGTATTGGCGATGCCGAAATTCAATAGCCACTCAAGTGGTTACCAACGACCGTAAGTACAGCTATGCTTAGTACGGCTACAAGTCGAGCTATAATTTCGATTATATGCTGAACTTTCAATATGCAGTAGGTCTCTTTAGTGAGAGTTCAGATTAAATTGAAAAATTTTCGTCTTTCTTAAAGCGTGCGTAAATAGGTCAAACTTTATTTAGATTTTACTAGGACGCCAGTAAAAAATCTCTGATACTTTGGAATGATTAACTTCTGTCAATATTTAAAACCCACACAAACTAGATGTGACAATAAAAATGAAGTAAAAGTATGAAAATTATATACTATTCAAGCTGACGTTTGAGGCACACTTTCTATTTTATTATTTTTTGGATACTTTAACATTGACAATTATATTTACTTAGGTGCCAGCGTCATTAGTTTGTTGCCTGATAGTTAGTCTGTAATCGGATAAGCAGCAAATAGAATAGAGCAATAAGTACATTAAAATGCGGCATCTTTTCTATTTGTGCTGTATTTCTCCTTGCAGAACGGACAAGGGATGCGCAAATCGAATAAATCGGCAACTGTTGACAGAGTCAGTATTGGTTTACGTGATCGTAAATATTGTCATGTTTTGTCTGTTGTTGTTAAGCAAAAGTGAGCGTTAAATAAATCCATGCTGTGTTTTATAAACTTTTAAATGTTAAACGGAAAACAATTTCAGCCGTCAAATGTCCGGTTTCTGTATTTAACAAAGTTTTGGCCCGAGTTCCAGGTAAGTACCACTTTCTAGTACTACTATAAAGGGCTAGTTTACTTTTAATGGGCGAGCCACACAGCTCACAGAACTGACAACCATTTCGAAAGAAAGGTTCTCGAATGGCGACTGAACTGGAAGACGCAGCGTGGGCTGGCTTTCCACCCAGTGGACTGATACCTAGTCTGGTTTACGAAAAGCTGGCTACGAGGCTGTGGCGTTCTAGGGAAGCTAAAGTTTTCCACTTTCTAGCAATCTAATACAACATGATATAATATAAGAATATAAGTAAAACTAAAATTGTATAGTTTGGAGAATAAGGCCATAATTTAGTTTTTTTTTACTTAAATTTGATTACAAAGTTATAGTATTTTATAAGTAACGTGACTTAGAGAAAATTGTTCTATCTTTTTATATTTATACAAACTACCTTAGAGTTCAAAACATTCCCTGTCTGTCCACACATACTTAAAAACCAAAAACACCGTGTACAAAATTAAAATTACATTACACTGTTAAATTGATAATATTTGGTATTAAAATATTTTGAAATATATAAGATCGTAATATTAATAAAGTTAGAGAGCATGGCTTTGTCAGAATATTGACCACAAAAACAGACCCCTATTAATACGTATTTCTGTCGAGTTATTATCACAACACTCATTATATAATATCTCGTTACAGAAATATGAAACTAAAGATACAACTTCATTCAAAGTAAGCTTCGTAGGTCTTCTCCACAACATGATAATATTTCAACAACGAGGGAAAATATCGAATATCCGAAATCTTATGTTGTCTTGGACTGGGTATGTATTATTGTGTACATACACAATTTTATTAAGGTCAACTGAAAAACAATAGATATTAATTCAGAATAGATTTCACTGTTAGTAACCTTAATAAAAAAGCGATATGTGATTTGTGCCTTAGCTTGATTTTTTTTTTAGAATCAATGCTCTTAAGACTTGTAAAACCTTCTCAGCTAATATCATGATTAGTAATTAGAATTTAAAAAAATATTCTTAAACGTGGGTTACTAATAAGTTGGTAGCAACAAACTTTTATACATTATGCTGAAAGAAACAAGCGTAACAATAAGTACAATCAAGTCGAACCGTGATGGATGTTCTTTACATGATAAATTTTCGCAAATTGAGGAAGATAATAATAAATAAATCAGAGCAAATCGACATCAATGCCTTCGGCAACCTGTTTGCATACTGATATTTAAACGTTTTGCGCGCCGCAAACATCCATAGGCCTATATGATGCCGTTCGAGACGTTTATTGAATATCGGAAACGTATTTGGGATGAAATGAGATCTCTCGCCATTGTTTCAGGGGGAGCTTGATCTCTCCGTTTTGAAGTTTGACAGTTAATTTCTTTTGTTTTTCGCGGATTCGAAAGGTTCCCGTTATTTTTAGCCAAGGTTTTGCGAGTTTAACTTTGCCAATACTTACTTGAAATTGTTTGAGAGTTGTATTATTGGCGTAATATAATATGTTTTTGGTACCTTAAAATATTTATTTAAAATAAAAAATCTATTCTAATACAAAAATAAACTAAACTAAAATCTACTTACTCATCTCCATGAGGCAAGGAGAATGCTTGCAGCGTTTCCTCGCTGAATGGCTAGTAGTACTTCGTACCCAGTATAGAGTGAGGAACGAGCCAGAAGTTTATTTTCCGAAATTGAAATTAATTTTGGTGCTCTCGGTCCTCACGGTTAAAACGTCTCAATGCCAAATGGTGCAAACATATAGTCACTTGCAAGAAACTCGTGTTGCGCCGCTTGACATTTTTTGCAGACTCCGCTGCAGCCCCAGCTCTTATGGCTGATTCCCTAAGGTGAGAAGGGGCTAAAGTACACGTTGCATCGCATACAGACCATCCGTTTTCTTGCCGTCATCACGCACTACCCCATGAGGATCCATCACGGAAGGAACGTTGATGTTGGCAAGAGGTCTTTTGATGGCGTCATTGAGCGCAGCGTGGCGGGCGAATCGCCTAGCGCTTTGTTAACAAAAGATACCGTGGACAGACTCGGTCGTCTGTCCACCTCGTTGCTACAAGGACACGGGTGTAGCACGCAAACGGGAGCACCAAGGCGCAAGCCTATACATACCTGAAATGATTCTTTAAATTAAGAATTTGATTGCAAAAAAATATTACAATTTTAATATAATTTAGTTGAAAAATCCACGTTCAAAGTATAAGAAACGTCATTACACCCTCATTTACGACAATAACTATTTGTGCTTAAATAAAAACAGACAAAACTTTTTAAAGAGTTCTTTATCTTAATGAAAAATAACTACCCGGGTTGTCCACACATAACTTCGTCACAATATAAGCTAACACCAAAAAATATTTTCCCACACGCGTCGCAAACAGAACTATTTTCTCATTACCTCCATACTGGCCGGAGACGGAGCTAGCCGACTGACACTATTTACTGTATTCACAGCAAACAATAAACATTGTCCGTGCAAAAGACGTTAATCATCGTTTGTCGCGTTCCCGCGGGACTACAGCGTCGATTTTCCCTTCATTTCCTACAGGACATTTGTGTTTCCGACTCGCGGATAAGCAAAAATGTTATCACGAGGCGCCATTCCAACGAAAATGATGAGCTTAGAACCCCGCTGGATTTAATGCACTTTATCAAATTCTCTTTGTCTAATGCTGTGCGTTGGTTTAAAACGGGTTGGAAAGCTTAATTAAAATACTAGTTGATTAAACAGTTTTCTAAATCTGAGCGTAATTAAATGGTTTTAAATGTTAAAATCTCTTTATACAGCTACGAGCAAAAATTCTAGATATAAATGTTTATTAAAATAACAATATTTCATTTCGAAAGGTATTAAATATGTAACCGTAAGATAGATATTACCAAGTTGCGTTTTAGAAACTATGTACTCTGACTATATTTCATATATTTAGAATAATGATCGCTACCGAAAACATTTTGTCTTAAATATTTTTTTTTAGGGCTTTGGAACGGGTTTGTCACAAAAATTGTTAGTTACCTAACCTTAGTGTGGTTAAAGAAATTTATTGCCACACAAGGCTATGATAATGGAGGCTAAGATTATGACATTATTTAATTAATGATGTTAGCAACTGACGGCATGTATTACCTGGTGGCACTACAGAGTAAACGAAGTAACAAAAGGCTACCAAACAGTTTTGTAGTCAGTTTGAGGACAAAATAGTAGGCGTGAGCAGAGCATCTCACGTTTCAAAAAAGGTTAAACATTATCGATTAAGTATATTTTTTGTCTATCCAGTTAGGCGGCCAGCATTACTAGTAACTTAAATGAAACACAGTCATGATAACAAAATGTCACAAATACAGCTATCGAGCATTCGCTGCAAAGAGTAAGCCGACGTCAATCGCGCGTGCTAAACGCGTCGTTTGCTCCGTTGACGCAGATCACCCCGCTTGGGACCCTCGTCAAACACAACAGAGTGTTTGTAAATAATTGTTTAAAAGTTGTAAACCGCTATGAAAAAAAAAACAGAATTTGATTCTCCTTTTTTACTGCGCAAAAAATTGCTTCGGTCTTTGACATATATGAAAATATCTCAAAAATCCTGATAGAATATTCTCATTATATCAAATCTATTTTGATCTTTATAATGGTTTGCTGAATATAAAGCCAGCAGCTACCTACATTTTGTCCATTCCGCAATTTGACCACACGGCACTTGTGAAGGCACATTTATAGTAACTGATTCCTTCTGAGTAGTGGATATTATAAAATTTTGTACTCTGTTTAAAATATTATTTAGAGTCAATTCAGAAGACGAACTATTCTAAAATGACTTGGTGCTGGATATGCTGGAAAACGCCCCTGGCAATATTTATTATGTGTACTTTATATTTCAATCTACGAGTATTAATAGATCGTTATACAAGTTCTCCTTAGTTTAGACTAGATGATGGCTATATAATTGTTGGATTGCGTATAACTTCGCATTGTTTTGCTTGATCAAAGATAATACAGTATGTAAACTAACGAAAGAGGTTCCCGTTAACCCGTAATACTATAGCGTCCATACATACAAAAAAAAAAAAAAAAATTAAAAATTTCATTAAAAATAATGAATGTCCGGCTCTTTTCTCACCTCTCACCGTGCGAGTAAGATAGAAAAGCTACGTTGCCAGTTTCAGCATTTACGCTAGTTACTATTCCGCATTACGATTTTGGTTTAAACGTTCGTTTTTTATTATTTTTGGGTTATAATTATTTTTTTTATGGCTATTTTTGTAAATTTTAATCGATTAATTTTGTAGATATACTGGCTGAAGGGAACGCCTTCTGTTATTTTACATACGGTATAACAGTACTGA
The DNA here is from genome assembly GCA_963576865.1 of Anania hortulata. Lineage (NCBI taxonomy): Eukaryota > Metazoa > Arthropoda > Insecta > Lepidoptera > Crambidae > Anania > Anania hortulata. The sequence goes on from OY756400.1 coordinate 11,712,494, forward strand.
AAAATTTCTAAAAAGTACATAAATGATATTGCAATAGTAATGTGAGTTCAATTATGTGAAATGTGTGCGCTATCAACCTGGTGATTTTAGACTCGATTAAAAACCTTCTATATGTATGATAATCACAGGCTTGGTAGCTGTGCGGTTCGCATGTGACCCGTCAATAAAAACACAATTATTCATATCAAAGTCTTTAGTCATGCATCGTTTTATTTTTAGGTCAACGCAATTTGGTTAGTGCCTACACTTATTTAAATAACTGCCCAAGCTTAACATGAAGCATAGTTAGCATAGTACGAACGAACAAATGGACACTTACAATTTTTACTGAAGGAAACGGGAGACAATTTGCAATTTTGTATCCGGCTGGATCTTTGAAACTTTGTAATATATCTGTCGTCCAAATTAGTTTTTGGGGAGAGCAAGTGGCTATATCTTTTATGTGAAGAATATCAACTTAAAACAATGTAGCCAAAATGCGAAGGCGAGCCGTGAAATTACCCAGAACAGTACAAACGTAATTAAACCTAACCGTTAAACTCAGGCGTCGTAAAAGTTAAGTAAAAGCTCCTCAGAATCTTTGTTAGATTTATGTTGTCTGCTCTCTCTATAGAGTGAGATGAAAAAAATATATTATTTAACGAAATCTTGCTAATCAAATTCAAGCAACGGGTTTTGTTATGTTATATTAATGGACCTTTATTTTAGAAAAAAAAAAAAAGCCTATAAACGTCCCACTGCAGGGCACAGGTCTCACCTCAACTATGTGGTGGTTTGGGTGCCACCACGCGGGCCCAGTGCGGATTGATGGAAGAGTGTTGTACGGTCAGTGACTTAACTTTACTGTCAGATGTTATCAAACCATCCTAAGGCCTCTGACTATGCTTCACGACTAGTCAAACGATATTAGCCGGGACCAACCACGAGATGCTTGTGATAAATGTCACTAAATATGGTTGAAATGGCCACCCACCCAATCACAACTGCGGCGTATGTGGCTTAATATTAATCACTACCAAAATACTGCTGCCATCACTGAGCTACAAGCACCTCTTACTTTAGTAAAAAATCATTTAGTTGAGAGGAATTTGCACTACGAAAGCAATAAGCCAATCTAGAAGTCAATGGAATGTTCAGCAGTGGTCGTCCTATGGCTGAAATGATGATGATGTTGATGAAGCAATATGTAAAGCCTAATTCGGACTAGGCGATTATTTTAGTTGATTGGCGAGTAATTTAGTAGCTCGCTGTGTCAGAACAACATATTATTTATCATGTAGTTTTAATATTTTAAACTTTTTTATTTTTTGCATTAAAAATACAGAGGCAGATGAAAAAATTTTTCAAGTAAAATTATTTTCCTTGATATAGTTTTAATAAGTGCTAATCCAGCTCATTTTGCACCAAAATTTCTAATTTAGTGCGAAACAGGCTTTAAGACGAGCAGGGGCGACCAGTTTTAACAAAAGTCATCACAAACATACAAACTAAATTGTGTAGCTTTCACTTTTCAAGTTATATTATTATATTTTTTAATAAAAATATATATTTGTGGCATGATATACAAACGTACTTGTATTATTATTTTTTTGCTTGACTTTTCGGGTTCTTATTAGGACATCACTGTAATGTGTGTCGATACCAATATTTATCTAGGTCAGTGTAATCAAAATACTGGCCCAATTTATAGCTATTCAAACCAATCATAGTTAGATAATTTGTTGTAATTTGAAAGTAACAAACTATTATCCATTTAAACAAGAATCAGGTCACAGTTACTTGTACTTCCTTCAAATTATCGAAAACTCCAATTACTTTGAAAAAACTACATGGTATTTATAAACGTTTTTTTCTAAAATTATTAGATAAAGTTTTGACCAATACCATAATCCTAAAAATCCAGACAAGTAATAAAAATATTATAATGACCATATCACGAACCACTAACTACAGAAGAAATAATCACAATGCATAATCATCACAACACACTCGTAAGTACTGCTGACCAAATTCAACCATATTTAACAACAGAAAATGGTATATTAGATAGGATACTAAATAAAACCGAATATTCGGTACAATCCGCACCCCCTGTAGTTATCCCGGATGCAGTGGGCATAAAACGTCGGCGACATGTTACCATCTATACTTTTAATTGGTGGCAGTAGATCTAGAGTTCGATGTATGGCACAAGCCATTTGCACTTCATTTTATATCGTCGTGTGAGAAGCTGTCGTACAGTTTATTGGTGACATATGCTGCAACCAAAACTTGTAGTACAATTTTAATATTATTCCAGTAATAGATAGGTACTTTAGCTTTTATGAAAAAAAAAACCTTAATGCTAATTTATGAGCTCGTTCGTCCAGCCTATAATATAGTATGCACAAATCTTTAAGTCTGTGTATAGTTTCAAATTTTCTTGGCAAACATTACTATAATGATCAATAAAAGAAAAAAACTGTAAGTATCTGGTTTTTGACTGGTGACTGTAATAGAGAAGGCAATAATAATGATTCCATGCAAACAACCATGAAAGTATTCTAATACGACCCTCTGCAATAAAGACCACGCCAAAATTGATAGAAGCAGATATAATCCTCATAGGATTCTGTGTTCATGAAATGCACTTTGAGTTTTAAATTTTTTTTCTGTGGATTTTTTGTCTAAAAGCGATATATTTTATAGAATGTTCCAATCATGAAACGCGTTAATTCTCCAAACATAACCCCAATAATGGCATCAAAAGCCCTCGTAGCTTGCTGAAAGTGGACTCCATAAACATTTAGTCTGAACGCACTATCAATCAGTGACTGCGGATGTTTGCCGTTTGCGAGTCGCGCGACATTGCAGCGATACCAAATGTGGGTCAATAGCTCCAACGATTCATAAACTGTGACCAGCTCTATAATCACAATTCTAAATATCTGTGGATAGTAGTGAAACTTTGCAAATCTTAATAAAAAAGGAGTGAAAATAGGCGGGTCACATATGCTGAAGAACAGACTACAGTAGACCTAGGAAAGTGTTGGGATTAGAGTAGTAAAGTGTCCGTCACGTTATAAATGTCTGACCAATATGATCGAACAAATTGGACATTTTCTCAATGTGACCGGACATTTTGGATATTTATTGTCACAATCGACGTCACAATCAATTCTATTGTTAAACTATGAAAAAAAAATTTGGTCACAAATAAGTGCATTATTATAAGAAAGACAGGCAGAAGTGATGATCTATAACGAAATGAAATTTCTAAAATTAATTTATCTTTCTGCACGAATAGCTAAAAAACGTCACGCGCAAATTTTTGTTTTTGGTCAATCCAGATCAAATTACATGTTTTATTGTATGTTTTTATTGTCAAATACATAACATTTAAGACTTACTTTAGAGGAATTCTTCTTTTTTTATAGTTTATACTAAAAAAAATATGTGACCATCGTGACAATAAATGTCCAATGTGACCGAGCATATATCAAAAATGACGGACGCTTATAGCATATGACCGTCAATTTACAACTCTAGTTGGGATAGAGACTTAAGACTAGCCGTAGAAGCGTGGAAACGCATTAGCTGGGTAGGCTGACAATGGTCAAGGTAGCAGAGAATGATTGTTTTAAGTTGTAAGTATGACCTGCTCTAGAGATTACGGTCAGCTTAAAGAAGAACAGTAGGTACTCATGAAGCATCTTGAATTAGTGACATTCATTTTTTACTTTACCCTTTACTCCTTACTTTCATCATCATCATCATCGTTTCAGCCATAGGACGTCCACTGCTGAACATATGCCTCCCCCAATGCTTACTTTATCGTTGTATTCAACAACAATTAGGAATTCGAATCAGCATCAACATCAAATTAGTCCCGTGTTTCAACGAAAACATAGCTTGAAAAAATTACAATGTGAAAAGAAAAAAAAACACATTTTCCTAAAACTTGATCGATTCTTATAGAATTGTAAATTAGAAAGTGCAAAAACGGATTTTTATTAATATATATAACATTGTACCTTTATTTTAATGTTGTATTTAACAATATAGCTCTTTAATTACGGTCCTCAAATCTTTGCAAGTGAAACCTTGCAACTTGGGCAGTACCAATAAACAAAGCAACATATTGCCGTCACCAGTTCTAATTATAGCCGGGGGAAACTTTAAGCCGACTTCAATCGTTGATTAGAATTTAATTAAATTAGAATTAAAATTAGAAACTTACACACATATTTGAAGCACAATAAAGTGTTTTCATAGCTATTATTAATCAAATGTATAGAAACAATACACCTATTTTTACATTATTCAAAGCTAACAACGGCTAATTTAGAAAAAAAAAAACACTTGGACCACTCAACTTGACATGGTCGATTTGCAATTGGTCGAATTTGATTTGTTTGTATCGGGGGTAAACACTGCAGTGAATTTATCAAACTACCCTCGAAGACGAAGACCTATTACGGAGGAGTAATAGGGAGTTTATGTGCAAACATTTTTATTTCGCTTCAGTAATTACTTGGACTGCGGAGGAATGCGTCTGCGTGTTTTATTATGCAGACGGCGAGTTCTTAATTGTACCTTAAGTTCGTGACTTGTGTTGTGAACTTTTAAACCATGCCGTTTTATTCGATTCCTTGATTTATAAGGCTGGTTGGCCTCTAATTTATTAGCACATATTTATTTAATCAAGTTTTCAATTGCAGTAGTTAATAAGTTCTATGAAATTGCAAAGCCATTTTAAATTTGTATTGAAATTAGTACTCGACTATTTTAACTGAATGGGAAAATGACATTGCACCAAATAATAGACCGACACTCAACTTTTAATTATTGCCGCAATTCTTTGTCAGAGAAGCTCAACAACGAAGAACAATTCCGAATCCATTCAATTATACAAACTTTTAATTAATATTAATAGGAGCTCTCAGTTTCAAAAGAAAGAATACTGAAGGCAGATAAAAACTCCTTAGAAATCTGCGTTACCCACAGCTGTTGACTGTAAATTAATGCGAAAACAATAAAGAGTCCGAGCCACCGCGCCGAAAATAGACGAAGAGGCGCGAATAAAAATTAATTCCAAATGGTTATTAGTGCCTCCGAACAAAGTGAAGTGGTGTGGGTGTAATAAACGTCACGACAAGAAAGATAGGAAATTAAACGAAACTAAAGTCGTCCAGGGTCTAGGGGAGGAACTTCGGGGAGCCGGTTCTAAAAAACCAAATCAAGTTCGGGTCCCGATTCTGTTTACTTTCTGTGAGCGACAGGTTAAAGGGCCCTTTTGTTTTTGAGCTGCTCCTATTTTTCACCCTTGTTAATCACGGCCGTTGGAGATTACCAAAAAGGCGAGTTACTGGAAGACTGATTTGATCTGGTATTCATAGTTTGCGAGCACACGTACCCCGGGGGCGGTATTGGAACGTTTAAAGCATTTTTACATTTCTTGTTAAAATTTGAATGATAGCTGTGATTTGTATTAATAAAGATTTTTCTTGGGCAATACATTTTACGATTCAATGTTTTGACATTGAATATTGGTGTAGTTGGAATAAGAATTTTGTAGCTTGTTAAATATTATAAAGAAAAATTGCTTTTTTAAAAACCAAGGGAATACTTATTGTACTACAATAACATTATTCTTTATACAAATATCTAAAATATACAAAAACATTTTTGCAAAAAGTAATTTTTATGAACTGATAATTATATTATTTATAAATAAAGCCGTCTCTTCGCCGAATTCATTTTCAAGTTTGAAAGATGTTTGACAAGTCACTTACCTTTGGGCAAAGGTTCTATAACGACTTTAACAGCTCCTACAGTCACCAAACCCGTGACCACCCATAGCAGAGCCATGGTGCTGCGTGCTGACCCCGGCAACCCCTCCATTGTGAGGGTTCTATGAGTTTATCATCGTGGACGGATTGCTCTGAAACAAAATAATATATATTATGAAAATATTTAACACATTTTACTGTTACAAATAATTTTGTAAGTTTAATTAATAGTTGAGTTAAAATGCTAGTGTTAATATTTTAGTATCGTGATCGTAATGTCGTAGCCAACTGGTTAAAATAGCCGTTTAATTACACGGCTAGCCTTTTTGAACAACGCTATGCAACTACACAACCAGTATCCGGCTGCGACATATACAGTGCTTTGTTTTTATCATGACAAAATACCAATGGTGAAAAGAGAGAGCGCTGTGCTTTGCTACCAACCATTTTTATTGTAGAACTATAATTACATTTCAGTAAGTAAATCTGTTTTGCTTTTAGCATTAAGTAACTACATTGGAAGATCCGTAATATCACACTTAAACAGGTAGGCAGGCAGACTTATAACTCATGTATAACCAAATAATAATTATTCTAAGTATTAATCTTGCTGAATAACTTTTGTTCTATAACTTTTGCAAATTTGCATGAAAATATCTACTTCACATACAAAATTACCGAACAGCCGATGTAATTTGTATAGAAAAACTAAAAAATAAATGCGTATTTTTTAATATCATAGAACAAAAGTGTACCATGATGTATTGAATATGTGGTTACAAGATTATTTTTAAGATACACCCAGTATAACATAATGATATCTTTGATAAAGGTTTATATAACTTATTCATTAAAATATTACGTAAAAACTTGGTAATGCAGTTCAATGTTTTATCGACGCGATTCAAATATAAGCCTCAAACCCAATCCTTAAACTTTTTAAAAGTGAGTGCGTCTAATATTCTTGTATTTGCATTAATGAATAATAACTCGAAAAAGTTGAATTCGAAAACCTTCTTTCATTTGAATAGTAGAATTTGAAAGATGACACGCGAGAAAGTAAAAGGATTTTTTCCATTTTTTTTCTTTGCGGCCCATATTTATTTAGAGGTAGGCAACTTTTTGATAGGATTAAGATTTTAGAAGTAATATTAAAAAACCTTATCCAGACGAAGGTTGTAGCTTGAAGGTTGTCAAGCGATAAAACTGCGTCATTGAACATAAATTGCGACTTTTATATTTTTGGTGCAATAAAGTGTATCCATCTATCGATGCGGTGGTTGCAAGAGGAAATCTGTTTCACAACTAAAACAATTCAGACATTTTAACTTTTTACTTTTTTTATTTAAAATAATGCTAGTTTTTTGCAATATTTTGTGTATTTAAAATCAAAAACATAGATGAAACAATGTAAAATGTTTATCTTATAAGTGAAATATTATCCTTGAAAATTGCAGACGTTCTCTTCTGTACTTCTTAAAATAAAATATAAAATATTATGTAAAATAAATAATATTGTAAAATTTAAAGCCATATTACATTTAAGTAAAATTATTTAAACAGTTAGCTTTATTCTAATGTTTGTTACTATATTACAGTTTGATTAAAATTATTTAAAAGTTACCTTATGTATGTTATTGAAAATATTTTAAAGACCCAGACGGTTTGTTTTTTCATGAGTCAGTTTATATTAATAAAAGTAATAATTTGACAGACGCGCGAATTAATATCTATCAACAAAGGATAAGATTAGAACTTCAGCATAATCGAATAAGAGTCCTAAAATTCGGGGCCTAAAACATTGCGCGGCTGTCATAATAGTGCCTATTAAGTTATTATTTTAGTTTTCAAACTCTCTGAAGCCTATTTTATCTTTGTGTCTGTAATGAAAAAGGCTTAGGCTTTGGTTTATCGTGCCTTTAAGTTAATATAATTATTTATATAAAAATATCAAGATATCTAAAATTTCTTAAAATGCTTAATAAAGTTAATTTATCATTTTCTGTTTTAGAAATAATTGGTATTTGAATTTATTAGATTATAACTAATTTAATTAATGTCGAGAGCCTGTTAATTAAACGTACAATTAAATCTAAAGATTACACAATTACTACCATTTTATGAGTAAGTTTTTTTTTAGATATATAATTGTTTAAGTCAGGATCGATGAACACACAGGTTCCAGATATCTCCTTCCGTGGAACTACTCTAAAACGGGTTCAAAGTTTTAAATTCTTAGGCCATTGGGTCACTGAGGACTTAAGAGACAACCAAAATATCGAGAGGGAGCGTAGGTCGCTGGCTGTGCGCTCCAACATGCTGGCTCGCAGGTTTGCGCGCTGTATGAAACCAGTCAAACTAACGCTCTTCAAAGCATACTGCCAAACCTTTTATACGTGCAGCCTGTAGGTTAGTTTTACTCGGCGGGCATACAGCGATCTACGTGTCCAATATAATAATGCCTTCAGGGTGTTGTTGGGGCTGCCTTGGAGATGTAGTGCATCCGGCATGTTTGCGGAAGAGGGAACCGACGGTTTTGCTGCAATCATGAGAAAACGGTGCGTGACACGGTGGTCACGCGCGTCTCGCGGCAGCACCAACACTATCCCAAGAATTGGGTGCTAAAATAATAACAATAAATACTGTATTCACTAATACTAATTGTAAGGATATTTGTTACTAACACTGTGGGCTCTGCCTGAAAAAAAAAAAGAATTTGAATTTGAATAATAATAAATGTTTCTCGTAACGACGGCATTCATTTGAAAGCCACAGACTGGAATTTTAATTCATAACATGGTGCAAATAGGTCGCATGGCAAGGAAAGTTTAAGCGAATGTGCATGAAGCAAGCTTGTAATAATAGATGACTGTTTGCTGCTGCGAGCGGGGTAAGCTACGGCAGTGCCGTCAGAAAGATATTTTCTATCGATACTATTATCGACAAATCAGTCAGTCAGTCAAGAAGTAGAATAGTCATTCAATGGCATTGTTTTACCAGTTTGGTATTAGCTAAATATCAAATTGCAAAGAAATAGTAAACGATACCGCCTAAATTGTATGTATCATTTTAATTGTATTGTTCTCTGTACTGTTTGTTTTGTGTAGTGTGCAATAAAGAGTATGTTATCTATCTATGTATAAGCTTTTGAAAATAGCTCAACATTAACTTTTAAGTGCAAATGATGATGATAATGAAAAAGTCAAATAGCTCAGACCTCAGTCAAATGTGGTATTGTAACTACTGGTAGTATACTAATAAAATAACGGTATGAAAAACAAAGTGATTTTATAATATTTATGACATTGATTATACTCATGGAGCTCATACCCTATAGAGTAGAAATGACATAATTATAATTTGTTCGACAAAATTTTCCGCCATTTTTTAATCTGTATCTGTGCTATTTTTGTATGGGTGAGCGTTTACAGGAGTTGTCATTTCATACTAAATGTAAGTGAAAAATAACTTACTAGTTTAGGAGAAATATGGTTTGTATTGCTGCTCTATAGGATATGTACTCGATGGTTATACTAAAGTAAAGAACTTGGATTAAATGGCAACAAAACAATTGGAGGTATTCCTTATATTGCGCTTTTGAAACCTCATACTCTTAATATATAGTTCTACGGATAATGTGAAGATAAGTATTATAATATGTATTTATCGATAAAATCAAACTGTTTGCAACACTAAGCTACTGTAATTGCAATGTGCATCATTAGTACCTTAGCTTACAACACTCTGGCGTGAAAGAGACAGAACTCTGCTTCTCTCTCTCGAACTAAACGTTTTGGTATTGCCAGCGATAATTGTTTGGGATTTAGAGCCGTATGCTGCGTAATATCTTCCAAAATTAACTTGGTCACTGAAATCGTATTCTCTTTATGGTACTCGTATCGAAGTTTTGAATATTCAATTTTCACGTAGGTGTATGAGTTTTCAATTGGTCGAAGTTAAATAAGCTTTAAACTTTCACAAAACGTATCACGGTGACTTTGGTTTTAGTAATTGCTTGTTGAATCAATTCAATGACTGAAACCCCAAGTGATTTCGTCGACTATTATAGGCATAATTGAAGTTTTTTGAAAGAAATTCAAAGAGAAAACTGTATATGCATTATTTATGCTGCGAATAAATACGTGAATACATACGTGCTATTGAATATATTATGTATTAGAAAAAATGAATTGATCTGAGTCTGCTGTGAACTAAAAAAAGAAAAAAAAATCCATTATATTTCGTACATGGTGTTTTTTAATAATTTAAGTAATCTTTGAAATCAACTTCTAAGAATTAATAGGAAAATAACATCTATCTTGTACAAAAGCAATCAAAATATTAATTTTACTGTTACAGCCGATGAGAGATTCAATGTTTTTGTTTGCACCGACTCCAAAAGTAACTGATTAGGTACTTAAGTGTTAGGATTATTTTTAGCATTTCAGTGTTTTGAAGTCGGTTTTATTTTTTTTAATAAAATTTACTTATTTCATCTATTTTTAGTGATAAATCCTAATCTAACTGCTGAACACCGATTTCATCCCCTATTTTCCTACCCTTAGGGGTGATTTTTATTTTTCAAACTTTTATCATAGCATCTTTGAAGTATAAGCTATTCAATAAAATAAAAATCATCAAAATCGGCTCATATTTGTCGAAGATAGGTAACAAGAACCACAACCAAAATATTATCTGGGTATATATTTGTTGATTTTCTCAAAAAGTTCTAAATCAATTTCAATAAAATTTATATGGGACCACCTCTGAAGTATGATCTACCAAACAAAAAAAGAATCATTAAAATCGATTCATAATTGGCGGAGTAATCGCGTAACAAACATACAAAAAAAAAAAAAAAAAAAAACATACAGTCGAATTGAGAACCTCCTCCTTTTTTGAAGTCGGTTGAAAATAACATCTATCTTGTACAAAAGCAATCAAAATATTAATTTTACTGTTACTCTCACGGTCTCACGCGACCGCTCGGCAGACAATTTATTAGGGATTATGATTACATTTATCTTTTAAATAAAAGGAAATAATTACTAGGATTATTATTTAAATTGCTATCGAACAACCAATATCGAAATAAAAATATACTTAATAATATAAATATTAACATCACGTCACTTATCTACTTAGTTACGAGAAAGCGACAAAAACAATTATTTATTCCCATAAGAAAAGTTTATAGTTAAATGCTGAGCATCATTCTGTAAAAAAATCACATTTGTTTTTTTTACACATTGCAATATGTCATCCGGTCTATGACTAAATGTCTATTAGCTTAGGTATTATGTGTTGCCAAAATGTATCCAGGCTCTAACATTTTCACAACATCGTCTGACTAATAACTGTCTCATTACCATATCATTTATAATTCAGTTGTTCACCGCCCAGTCGGCTCAATATCTAGTTATCCAGCACTCATCGAGGTTCGAGGCACTTCGAGGCTTATTCGCACGGCAGGGGCTATACAAGGTTCTAATTACGGCAGCGGGCGGGGCCGACACCTGATTAAGGCTCAAAGATTCCACCGTGAGTAATTATTTGGCCTATGACGTGCGGGCTTTGTATGGCGAAGGTTCGAAGAGCGGCACAATTAGAAAAAAAAGCCTGACAAGTGCGAGTAGTAGGTACCACGGCCTGTAGATTCCTTACAAAGTTAAATATGCTTATAACTAGGTGATTCCAACCGCAATTGTAAATTTTCTACTGATTTTTGTAGTAATTAAATGATGATTTTCTAAAAGAAAGATGATTTGAATTTGGCAATGCAGCGTAGGACGCCCTCCGATAAGGAGGAGCGGTGATATGCGTTGCTGTGCTATCAGCAGATGGAAAAGAATAGCCGAGGATCGGACTTAGTGGCGTGAATTTTGATTTGTTTTAAAATTCGTTTATTGACATAAATATACAACAATGCAATATAATAAGACTTGATTGTAACATGGAGTAAATTAAAATGTCAGACTACGCCTATATATCTGGCATGAATTGGGCTCTCCCAATGCACGTCAGTCAGCACTGACGTGGGCTGATTATGATGAGGTCATAAAAACAACTTTGACAGAAACGGCTGTATTGTTTACTTTACAATTAGGTAGGCACTTGTAAATACTTAAATTGTGTATGTCGTAGCCAGATCGTAAAATTGATTATTTCATGATGTGACTGTTCATTTCATAAAATGGTGGTAACTATTTCATGATATAGAACAGAACCCGCTGCCTACATCATGATGTGGTCTGGCCAGATCAATGAATACTCAGCGTTTGACGAAATAAACAGCTAAACGTACGACTACTTCATAAAGTGGTCAAACATTAGTGATCATATCGTAAAATAGTTACTATACCCACCGGTAGAGGCGCTAATGTTACTTTGTTTTTGCGATTAATCATGGCGGAGGACAATTAATTTATTCTATAAGTGAATAATAATTTGTAAATTGAAGGTAAAAGTGCAGTGAAATATCGTTACGACACCAAGCTAGGCGATCTTTGTGAAAGTCACTCAAGAAACGAGTGCAACGTCAAAAAATCAAGGAGTTCGAAACGTAATTTAAGAGGTTAGTTAGGTTATTTAGCTAATCGAGTCTTTTTATTTATAAGTTTTGTTCAAAAATAATAACTATTTAAAATGTTTGATTTATCTATCGACCGATATTACAAATATTAAACAAATTCACGTAACTTGTGAAAATATTTTTATTTTAATGATATGTCCAAACGTGAGTTGACAATTCATCGAATGTTGACGTTTGAACGATATGGTAAATTTTAGTTGACCATATCATGAAATACCACCATTTTATGAAATGATCGGTTACATCATGAAGTTGTCAATTTTACGATCTTGCACACATACACCTTAAAAGTACTGAATACTAGTAACTGTACTGAGTAGGTACTTTACATTAGTCTTTGATATTAATTTAAGCTAGATGCCTTTATCTGTTTCGCAATAAAAAGGGTTTTGACAGACGGACAGACTGACAACAAAGTCTACAAGGGTTCAGATTTTTACTTTTCAGAGACGAAACCCTAATAAGGGCCTTGTTTGAGAACGCCATTGTTAATGATAGTGACAGCTACTTTTTATTACATATGATAGTAAACCCTTTTTGTCATGTTTGTATTTAACTTAGTGGGTTTATAAATAGTTACATTCCAACTTATACTTGCTGAAAAACATATTTACTTAAAGCCATAGGAATATTTGCAATATAAATTAAAAGACAAAAATTTCTTATTCTATATTTGTTAGATTTTTTAAAACAAGGAATCTAAATAGTATTATCACACCGTGGTCCAATTATGTTATGAGGTAGAGTTCAATCAGATTTTTCTTTTAAGCGCCGTCTGAATAAAAATGTTTTAAAATATTAAAATTTTACTTTAGCAATGCTTACATTAAGAACAGGAATCATATAAATAAAGCACGTCTCAAATATTTTGTAAAAAAGTCTCCAAAAGTTTATCTTCCAGACAAAGATTTATACTGAGTATAACAACACGCTAAGTCGTTAGCATCAACGTTCCATTCGCTTTAGCTAACCCGTACCTGCGTTTTGTCGCATCTTGTCCTCCTCAAATCCTATATAATAATGAGAGAAGCTCCTCTCTTTGAAGGAAATTTTTAATGAAACACCCTAAAAAGGTTATAAAAGCCTCGCTATCTTTAAAAACGTAATTGAGCTTGGTGGAGCGCCGTACCTACTGAGGGATTCGTTTGGAGGTGCTACTAGATGATTATTACGAAACACGTTTTGGACTATGTTCTCAATCCGGTGCGTGATTGGAAATATAATTATTTAGATTAATAACAGTTATTGTAAAATATGTGAATACTGTGAACTTTCCTCTACTTCACACGTTTATGACTATTACAATGTATTTTTTAAATCCATTTTTCTATTATTTCATTCATTCATTAATTTAGTTAATTATCTAGTACGTATCAATCAGTCTCTAATGATTTCAGGTGTTCAAACAGTGGAGAAACCTTGTCTTTAAATTTTCAGTGGACTTTCTTAAAAATAATATGAATTTACAAGTACCTATATAACAACACAAGAAAGTTCATTTCCATTTTCCAAACAGCAATTTCAAAAATATTTCTTTATTACTATTTCTCAGAAGTAGATGAAAATTATCCAATCGAAGTGCAATCTATCTCCATCAACAACAAGATAACAAAAGCACGAGCATTGTCCAAGAGCCTAGCAACCGACATTCAGCGCAGTCCTCCGAGCGACGCAATTATAATAAAGCGAAGACGATGCTTTGTCTCCGTGCCGTCTATAATTTTGATAATAGGCTAGAAAATATTCTTTTGTCTCCAACAGCTATCTGCTTGTGAGCGCCGTTCGATTATTTCACAAGATAAAGCCTTCTGCAAACTCAATATGATACAAAACGTGTTGCAAATTTTATAGGAAGTGTATAATATATTTATAGCTTTAGATTTTAGATAGTCTGGATTATGGTTCAGTCTTAAAAAAGAAGCCAAAAAACTTTAATTTACTCGTATCAATTAAAAATTAAAAAAAACAAGATATAGTTTTGTAAAAAAACTTTTTTTACAAAACTGTATCTTGTTTTTTTTTTGTAAATATAAAACTAAATAAATGATAATAATTATCTTTAAAAACAAAAATATTCAAACAATCTCGTTTGCCATTTATCAACGCTTAAGGTTGCCTAAATTTCAATGGTTCGTCATTTTCAAGTATGCCACTTAGTTACAAATATCAGTCTAGACCCAGCCTAAAGTAGTAGAGCCTCTGGCGGCTATCGCCTTCACTTTTATGGCGTCAATAAGACGACAAAGGACTCAAAGGAAGGCTTAAGATCCTCCTTTAATGGTAAACCATGACTTGATTATCTCTAAATTTAATTTGCTTTGTTTACTTCGCAGATCAAGCAAGCCATCATAAGCTTCAGACGGCTGAAAGGAATAGCTTCCTATTTTTCAGAGAGTGAAGGAAAACGACAATCTACTTGATTTATGAAATACAGACGTGATGTAAGTGTTGATTTTACTATAGGTATAGTAAGAGACAATTAGTAATTATTATCTTTATTTTAACTAGAGTCTTATAGTTAAGGTCAGAGTATTCGACGGAAACTGCTGTCCAACCAATTGTCTACATGCAGGCAAGATGGATGCAATATATCACAGTTTGATAAAGTTTTTTTTGAGACGTAAGGGTTTTATGGGAGGCTTTATTTAAAACTCACCTTTATTTTAGGAAACGAATAAAAAAAATGTTATTATTTTGCTACATTTTTCATTATCCGAAACAAAAATAGCCCCAAATTATTTAGCTTTAGCTAGTGAAACACTTGCAGTAATTACCGGGTAAACTTTACAATCTCCTCGGTAGCTCAGTTGGAATAGCAGTCGCCCATAGTTTAACTCTTGTATGATGCTATAGACGATTTTTTAAAGTATGATATTATTATTAACTTAGATTACAAAAATACAAAATTAGTTTTTAAACAAGCAACATCCTAGATTTAGGTAACATTTTTATGTCTAATTCCATACAAGTAACAGATAAGATAGCTCTTGTATTAAATTGTTTTTACTACACATAGTTAGTTGTTACGCCTAATCAGTTAAAAAGTTAAAACCATTAACTTGCTCGAGAACCGCTTAGAAAGAGTAAAGTACAGTTTTCACGTCTTAACTACTGGTGCATTCTAGTAGATGCAGCAAGCCACTTCTAACTATTGTTAATGACCTGGCGAGAGGGTATAATTACATTTTTTCGCGCCCTACCAAATTGCAATTTCACTAATTTCGTTGGTTAGACGGGGCGGAAAGTTTTTATCAACGGTCTATTTGCTGGATTCTTAGAGGTAATTGGGAGCGTTGAGAACGCAATGCGGTAGAAGCTTTCGTGTTAAATTTTGGTTGGGGTTTTGATATGGTTTGATTGTTTCGATGGACCGACGACCTTAGAAAATTAGCTGGCAGTGGCTGAATGAAAAAAGCGGGAGATGGTGCTCTTTGGCGCTCGGGGAGGCTTAAGTCCAGCAGTGTACTACAATAGGCTGACATAATGATAATAAGGGTTAGGTTAGGTATGTAAAATGTGCAAGTTTTATATTTAGTAAAGCTTGAAGAGCATTATCATTTTCGTGAAATATGCATATTTTATTTACATGTTTTAATAATCACTTTATTAAGTGAATACAAATTATTGTTAATAAAAGAATTATGATACATATTTCAACTACAATTCTA
The DNA here is from genome assembly GCA_963576865.1 of Anania hortulata. Classification (NCBI taxonomy): domain Eukaryota; kingdom Metazoa; phylum Arthropoda; class Insecta; order Lepidoptera; family Crambidae; genus Anania; species Anania hortulata. The sequence continues at coordinate 11,728,525 of OY756400.1, forward strand.
GTAAAAGAGCTCTAGTCAATATACTCGTAGTATGCACAAAGATGCAACGGGTACCATATCGGAAACGCGGGTGGCGCGGACGTGGTCCTTTGAACAAAGAATCTGTTGGTCTGGCGTCGGCACCAAAGTGGTCTCGCAGCTTTATCACAACTAGAAGTGACGTAGGCTACCAAGGCGTATTTTTATTTATAAATATAAAGTTTTGACATGATTTTTAAGCAAGAAGTTAATATCCTTTAACCAAAACACTTTACCCAATTTATAATAAATAGTTTTTCAATTAAGACCAAAAATCGAAGCCGCCAATGTCCATGGAGCACATTCCCTATCAATATAATATGATGACATTTATTTTGTTTGACAAACATTATGCCATTTTTTTATCTATGACTCTATTGTTTTAAGTACGGGCGAAAGTTGACAGGACTTGTTATTTCATACTAAATGAAAGTAAAAATCACTAAGTAGTTACACGTTCTTATAAATAAATTTCAGAATTGTCTACAAAACTTGGCACCCATTTAGATCCTAATTCTTTTTTCGGTGACGAGGACAACCACACACGTACACCATTTACTACAATATTGAACTTGGCTCCCATTTTCACATTTATGTTTTTGATGGGATTTTAATTGTCATGCGGAATAAACAGACATTTCTTTTAATTGAATTGACTTAAATTTTTTTTACAGCTTTAAGGAATTGCAGACCTCATTCATTTTAACTTGAGACCTTCACGTGTTTCTGATAAAAAGGATATTAACAGACATACAGACAGACAACGAAGTGATCCTGCAATCCTTTTTATCCTTTGAAGTACGGAACCCTGATCAAATCCATCAACAAATTATCGGTTTTTAAAGGAAAACTAAAGTCATTTCTCTTGAGAAAATGTTATTATTCTGTGGTGGAATACCTTGAGGATGGACCAAAGAGATAGATAGTTAGTTTTGACGAATTTTTAATGGAGAAATATACTTTGTTTTAGACGAATAATACATAGTACTTAATATCTAATACTTCAATTGATTATTTTTTTTGCAATTACCATTAATAACATAAATTGTGACATTTTCAATAAGTATTGATGTTTGATTTGTTGAGATGATTAACGCTGATTAATAAAGATTTTAATTTGAATTTAAATTTGATAATCACCTATAGATACTCCTTCAGCCAGATTGATAAGTTTAAATTTAAAACGTACTTATCTATCGTCTTATAATAAGACATGGTTTGAAGGCTTCTTTCTAAATCTGTGCACTGTGCAGCCATATTCTAGGCAGGCTCCGCTACGTGAAAAGCTGACCAACGTACGGACGGATTAATATGAAATATTGGTTGGATCCTCATTCCTACATGAGTAGGAGGAAATATTGTATTGGTCATTGCCGTTTGCTTAGTGCGAACGGCTTGTTTGGTTAAATCGATCTCATTTTAATTGGGATTTAGTTAGATTTAAGTAGAGCAGTTTAGTTTTTAATTCCGCTATTTTACTATGTTTATATTCTTATCGTGTCGCAAAATAAATGTAATAATAATAATAAAATAAATATTGGACAACATCACTTACATTGCTCTGTTTCTATGGTAAGTAGCCAAAGTACTTGTGTTACAGAAATTAGAAACAACGATGGTACCACAACACCTAGACCCGAGACAATATAGAAAAGTTCGATTTCTACATTGTTCGACCGGGAATCGAACCCGGAACCTCGGAAATCGCGTCGTCCAGTCCGGCGTGTTTGCCTCACGGCTATGGAGGTCGTGGAAATATTTTTATGTGACCAATACTTCGCGACTGGACAGCATTTAGTTTTTGTACAATGCTATTTCAGCTATGTAAGCTTTTTAAATTCCTCAACAAAACACAATTTTTTGGCTTGCGTTTAGCCTGTAGAGTAGAACATAACCAGGTGTATAAAGTAAAAGTCTTGGAAAACAAACTACGAGCAGAATTTACAGAATATTTTCCTCAGGAGTGATTATTATTCTAAGCTTCGCAATGCTTCCAAAGTATCGAGTAACACAACTCAACAAGAGCACAAAATATACATCCTTTGTTTGGTGCATTCTTAACCAATTCTCTCGGGAATCAGCGAAGACACTCCACTACTTTGGCATGATACCGCCGACTTGACAACTGAGGAGAGCGATAGTGCCATGCCAACCAGAAACCAGAAGATAAAAATGCTGGCGACGAAAAACAACCGCCACTGCACCTGTCAAAGTAGCAATTTTCTTTTTCTTTAAATTTAAACGCTGCTTTTTATTTTATTTGATGCTGACTAGTGGCAACTTTTTTAATAATATTTTGCGACGATGCGTCAACGTAACAATTCAGATCGTACAATACATTATATAGTATTATAAGCTGCCACACATGCTGCGTGTGTGATTTCATATGTTTTTCACATTCGTACAAAAACGTAACCAAATTGCGGCTAGCTGAACACTAATTCCCGTCATCAAAATAAAAATTGTGGTGATTATTGAACCAGACAACGGGTACAGCAAATATGCACACATCTATTCCTACATGTGAAAATAAGCAGCAAATTTTCACACCCTCGCTTTTAATGGTCTGGTTAGCAAATACAGACAGCAAAAAATATACGAAATAGAAAGTATTAAATATTTAGCACCATTAGAGGTTTTAATACTTTGATGTTTTAAGTCCATATTTTATAAGTAAACGTGAGTTATTTGATATTTCAAATAAATATGTTTCGCTTAACCTTTCCAGGGTTCCGCTGCCAAATGGCAAAACGGTTTGCATGAAGTAATTTTAAGCAATAATAATAATTTCTCTAACACCGATAGCTATAAAATCTAAGTCTTTAAAAATACTTATAATTATTTTACATGCATAGGAGGTGCTCGGCTGTATGCTTTTTTAAATACGCACCTAGGTACATAGATTTTTTAAAAATCCATAAAAAAATATTGGTAGCCTTTTCAGTATAAGATTTACCTAAAGTAGGCTTTTATTATGTAAATATCCTAATAATATATGTGGTGTCCCCTTTCTATAATTTAACAACCTTTTAATAATAAATATGTAAACCGAATTTTAAACAAAACGTGTAGGCTGATCCAACGATAAAAAAGACCTTCAATTTCATAGCCGTAATAAATCGAACAACTACAGAAACAGTGGTATATTTTCGCAGAAATCCTATGAGTACTGACAACAATGTTTGTCACTTAAACACGTAAATTTGGAGATTCTTATTTTTGGGCCTTGTTAATTTAATCCTCTACGGAACCCTTCTGGTACATCTCCCAACACGACATTGTAAGGTTTTTAAAGCTTGCTTTTAAAACTATTAAATACCTATTCATTTTTAAATAACCGAAAAAGGTTATTTTTAAGCCTAACTGACCTAACTGAAGTGGTAAAGAGTTTTCCCTCGTTTGCGTGAAATGTCTGAGGGTCGATATCAGCAAATAGAGCAATCAGCCTTGAGCTTCATACCTCATTTAAGATTTGTTAAAATATACTATTATGGTATTTTAATGTTGTGTGAAACATATTGCCAAACACGTTTATCTTTTTATGGTCCTCCATAATTTTATTAATTATTTACTTTTAGCTGGTAATTTTACTATGGGATATATATATTAACTGAAAAAATAATATAATATATAATATAAAATAAATTGGTACTGCTCCATACTAAATATAGGTTACGGGTTTTCCCATTTTTGCGATTTTGAGTTATTTCTGTAATAAAGTTGTTGTATTTTATGTGAGCAATAAAATTGGCCCTTAAAATAAAGTTTTATAATAAAATTAGACTTCATGTAATGTTTTACCTAAACGAACCTATAAAGGGTCGATTTCTTGTATGTGGGTCTGTTTGTTAAGATCCTTTTTCTCAGGAACGCGTAGAGGTATCAAGTTGAAATTAATATCAAAATTGAGTTTATAATTTCTTGGAGCGGTGAAAAAAATCAAACATCAAAGTAATGCAATCAGAAGGTACAGCCATTATGCCCCATTTTTTTCAAAACCTTAGGGTACTTTCCGGTGACCTATATTCAAGAAATTTGTCAAGACGCAATGTCTTAAAACAAAAGTATCTTTACTTTTGTTTCAAATCCGAAAAGCGTAATTTGTAGATAAATAATACCTACGTCACCAAAAAGTAAAAGTTTGTAAAATACCCTCGCGTAAAGGCCGGTTTTTTTTAAAACGTATATTATCTTTATTTTATATTTTTTTATAATTTTGTGCGAGAATTGTCTAACAAACATTGAGTAAATTGACTCTAAAAATATAGACGCCCATTGTATTTTTAAATACAATTTATTTATTCATCCAAGCTTTTTTTCCCTACTGTACGATCTAATTTCGCGAGCCAGCTCCTGAGGCGCGCTTCTCCACCATCCACAAAGTAGCGAAAGTGTCGCGAAGTGCCGCCGAGCGCACAATCCGAGGCCGCTATTGTTGTCTTTGATTTAGCCACCGCTAACCCTACTGCGCCATCTAGCAGTTGATTACAGCTGCTACTACAATTGAAACCAATATTATAAACGTTCAGAGACACTAACATTAGAAAAAAAAAAAGTTTATTACCAGTTATAAAAATAAAACCAATCTAAAATTAGATTAAACAATGTCTTCATCATCATTATGATTTCAGCCATAGGACTCAGTGTGTTGATCTTTAATCCGGTGGACTGACGACCTAGTCAAGGTTGCGACAAGCCGCTTCATGCAAACAGCCCAGAGCCAATTGCTGTGGCCTATAAGTCAAGCATAAGACTCCTAAAAACTAATGATGATACTGCGTCGCTTTATGTTTGCAGTACGTTGCAGGAACCAGGTTCAGCTCTGCATAATTTGTAGATTTTTTTATTTATTTAAAACACTTGATTAAAAATGGAAATGATTTATTTTCTTAAAACACAGTGATACAAAAATGTTAGTACTATTGATGTCTTCATGTTTTTATTATCATATTTTTAGGAGTTCACGGGTCAAAATGGACCCGGTCCTTTAAGGCTTACATGGGGATACAAATCCAACACGAAGAGGCCTTTTAAAGCACAAATAGTCAAACCTGAAAGTGTTATACTGCTGGATCCAATCTTTGACTACATTAATAGCTTGAAACCTAGAAAACTACATCTCCATCGTCTCCTATTCTTAAATATAATAATACTGGTCAAAAGGTCAGTTGATTTATTTAATTATAACATTTCAGAGATAATAAATACATAATGTAGCGTGGTTAAAAGCAATTATCATTTTGAATAACTAATACATAAAGTGCACCGCGGCTAATTTATCGGTAAACAACAATTAGTGTGCCTTTATATCGGCAATGATTTATGGAAGTATTATAAAGTGGGCTAGAACGTTAAATTATTCCACTATCCAAAGAGCGTTAAGCATTACGAATCTAATTTACGCGATTTCATTACAACTCATGGCAGCAAATCCCCAATAAAATCACTCGAATCATTATGCCAAATATTAAGCGATAAAAAATGCCGGGACATTCTTAATATAATACGCCGTTCGTATTAACTTAGAGAAGTAAATATGCACGCAATTTTCATCCATTCCATTCCTAATGACTTTCACTGACACGGCGCGAAACCCCTCATTTTACACTTTGACGCGTTCACTTACGCCTAGTCCTGTCGCGATGACATTTTCCAATGGAAGCGAAAATTGGAATATCTAAACTACGCTCTTGGTTACATACAAATAAGGTGCAGAATTGCAATGTAATGAGCTTTGAACAGGGTGACTTTGTCTATTCTGGGTCTTCAAGGATAAAGTATAATTCGACGCGAACATATCACGGCTAAAACAGTAAGACTTATGATACAAATCGGACTCTAACTACTTTGTATTAAGGTTTAAAACAGAATAACAGTTGCAATGGAGTTGCGGCAGAGATCATGCAGTAGTTTTCGCTGTCGGGTCGTTTTGTCTATCGGTAATATGAGAGTCGGTTCGCACCTCTGAACAACAGAGCCTTACCTTTTTCACACTTTTTATGAAGATACTTCTCTATTGAGGATCGTGTGGGAATGTTCGCGGTGTCATGTTACTACTAAATGGTGTTTTTTTACTGCAACTTCTGAAGTTGATTTAATGCGCCAGTAAAAGTAAATATGGAGCACCATACAGATACGGTACTCCAACTAACCAACTAATAATTTACTGATAATTTAGAACATTCAAGTTTATGCCACTTTAAATTAAGTGGAGATTTATACAGCTAACTTAATTAAAAAATTAATTTGCATACTTAGCTCTCTAGTTTTCATTTCACATAAAATAAGGATTAGCAATTGAATGAATCCATTTACTAATTAATTTTTAATAAACAAAAATTATATTTATCGTCGAATCCAACTCGGCTGGGCAGCGTTCGGGAAACTACACCACGTCTTCTCGTCCAAAATACCTCAGTGCCTCAAGACGAAAGTCTACAACCAGTGTGTGTTACCAGTGATGACATATGGAACTGAAACGTGGCCTCTCACTATGGGCCTCATAAGAAAGCTCAAGGTCGCACAGCGTGATATGGAAAGGGCTATGCTTGGTGTTTCCTTGCGAGATCGAATCAGAAATGAAGAGATCCGTAAACGAACAAAAGTCGCTGACATAGCCCAACGGATTAGCAAGCTGAAGTGGCAGTGGGCGGGGCACATAGCACGTAGAACCGATGGCCGATGGGGCAGAAAGGTTCTAGAATGGAGGCCGCGTACCGGCAAGCGCAGCGTAGGACGTCCACTCACAAGGTGGTCAGACGACCTGGTAAAGGTCGCAGGAAGACGCTGGATGCAGGCCGCTTCCAACCAGCCAATCTGGAAGTCAATGGGGGAGGCCTATGTTCAGCAGTGGACGTCCTAAGACTGAAATGATGATGATGATGATGAAACAAAAAAAACTGCACTCGCCAAGCCAAGCGTGGCGAGTATTGGCAATCCCCCACCCCTAATGAAAGTCATTGGGGGAGGCCTATGTTCAGCAGTGGACGTCCTATGGCTAAAATGATGATAATGAAATAAAAAAGGTGTTCAAAATGCTCGTAATTTGTATTTAGTCTATTTTTCTAGTTCCACATGAAATGTTAAAATCATTTTCAGCTTTTTTACACTTTAGAAAATGAACGTAAAATAATAATAAGGCAACTAAAGAGTACCTATCGCTGACCAATAGCCGCCGGGCAGGCGTGCCGGGCATTCCTTTAAGCATGAAATATGAAGCCAGGAGACATCGAATGTAGCACAATCATAACAGCCAGTTTTGATTAAAGTATTTAACCTCGTACCATACGTAACCATCGTATTTGTGTTAAAAAAATACTTAAATAAAGAAAACTATGAAACTTACTATCCGATATTAAGTATTAATTTTCCATGAATCAACATTATTGTCTTTTATGTTACCCGGACTAATTAAATACCTACAGAACTATTTTATTAAATATTAATAAATTATCATTATAGTATTAAGTGGAATGGAAATCAAACGATATTTTGAAAATATTCATTGCTTCACTTAATTTCCAAAGAATAACGTAAAAAAATAATTTGTAACTAAATCGATTAGATTCTTAGTTTTTATTTTACTCTCAGAAAGACGTTTTTAATCATATATTTAACCATACATATTAGATTAAACCATAAACATAAAATTTTAAATGTTTCGTTACGAAAATTTGTTTTTCTTCCGTTCTCTGGACAATGTAAGTAAATTGACTCTGAAAACATGATTTCCCCAACTACGTTTAATCAGAACTGGCCTGTCTGTTCTCTTTGATTTATTTTATAAGAGCAAGAGACAGGAGCTCATCGCACGAATACCGTGGAAATCTAAAACTACCCGGACTACCAACTATCTGAACAATTTGACGAGTTTTAGGTTTTTAGCCACGTAATTTAAATACTATCATTAGATAGCATTACCCTCAGTATTATTATGAACAGTATGGCTATGGTCAGGTCGACTTTTGTAACTATTGATAAAATTCTAAGGGTATTGAAGGACAGAAATTTTAATTATGAAAAACATAATATTTTAAATTTGTATTTAATGCAAGAAGAACAAGTTTAAATAAAATATTATACCTTAGTAAATATTATTGCACACAATGGTTTGTTCCAAAGATAGACGCATAGGTAAATAAATCCAAAGGTATTTGTTTAATTTTAGTGCTAAAAATAAAATATGTAAATTTCGCTTACACTTTTTCAATTAACTTTTAAGTCAAATTAAATACAATAATGCTCAATTGATTAATGTGCACAGCTTTCTATGATATTTTAAATATTTGAAAAAGTCTAATTACTTAGTTTGTTTTTTGTTTAAGTTTTTTGCAGCGAAAGTTAAATTAGAGTATTATTAAAAACACTAATTAAGTCTAGGCTGAAAATGACGCTTTTTATCTTTAGCAAACTTTATTAAACTTTGCTACACTATGTGTCATAAAATTTAACGGCGCTACGTATAAAGAGACCGGTTTATGTCCATAACTTTGCTCATTTTCGCACTGGACAAAATATTTTCTGTTTAGGATTTTGCTCAAAAAATAGAACACGAAAAGAGTTTAAAACTTCGAAACATTTAAAAACGAAAACAACTTCGGCTTTTTTTTACTTCAATCCGGTAATTGAATATAATTTATGTCGCTTAATCTCTCATTATCTTTACAAGGAATTCCTACTGGCTGCGATTTGGCGTGGAAGATAAAGCCAAGTCACTACAGCTATCACCTACTTATGACTTACCGAATGCTATGTTCTGATATTTTTACAGTTATGCTTCTGTTTTCTGTAAATCAAAATATAAACTATGATAAAAATGAATAAAGTTTTTCTCTATAACAACAATTTATACGACTGTTCAGAGAGCAAGAAGACCTTCGGGTTGTCTAGAAGAGATTATAGGGATAAATATATGTTAGTGTTTACTTTTGGTGCTTAAAATAATGAAAATCTAGTTGTAAGACCTTTGGGTTGTCTGGATGAGATTTTAGCAATAAAACTGCCTATATGATCGTTTTTCTGCATCTTGTGCCTAAAATAAGGATTATCTTTTTATCTTGTAAATAAAGAATTGGTATTTAGGAAGTCAAAGAATAATTAAATATTCCCCATCATAGCTCGTATACAAATAGAGGTACACCTCCAGATACAATTACGAGTTCAATCGACACGCATCACTGTCAAAATCAATTCCACCACTCACGTATTACAGCCATAAATACTTAAACCTATTCTGTATTCAGATCGGATCGATTTCATCGGGGACCTAATTTCATTTACACTCGCCGTAGGGCTCCGGTAAAAAGCTGTATTGCCCGAGGTGATGTATGTCATAAGGGAGAGATTCCCTCACACTCCCCTCTCTGACATGCTTTTACACTTTTGGCCGCCACAAAAAAGGGGCAACTGGGCCGATGAAATACACAAATTTGCGTATCTATTTGTGAAATCTGCGACATTATTTTGCACGCCATTATTTTCTTTTGATAGCTATTAACCCTACAATATGGGTTGGCAAAATAGGTCATATTGTAAAAAGTAGGAATATTCGGCTGCGTTTATAATGTCAGCCTTTGCATTATTTTGCAATAAATCAATAATACAGAAGATTGTATGAAAAAAAGATTGAAATCTATGCCACTTCAATCGATTTAATTTTCAACCGACTTCAAAAGTAGTATTGTGATAGTTTGATAAAACATACATACCTACTCAAAATTTAGCAATCTTATATTTTAAAGCTGATGCCCGCTTTCCTGTGACTTTTATTTCAATTTAAACCAGAAACCTGCTGTGGCATATGCACAACAACTCAATAAAGTTTCATTGGTTTTGCTATTTCAATAGTTAACCCATTACAAAGGCAAACAGACAAATTAAATAAAATTTTGGAAGTGTCTTTAAAAATTTATAAATGCAAAACACAATGTAGACTACAATTTTTTTTATTCGAACTCAACATAAGATTTATTATGCCCAGGTATGAACAAGATCAAAACGCTGTAATCCAAACATAAGAACAGGTGCTTTAGCAAACAAACACTTCAAGCATATTTACTGAGAACAGCGAATATACCTTCTTTATAAAGTAGAATTCGCGAAAGCTTATTGTGTGAAAAATATTTTTTGCTACGCTCCTGAGAAATCAGACAAGGATATACCGTCATGTGCACGCAGTGTGAAATAAGGTTTTTGTTCACAAAAAATTGAAATGAGTTGCGATATAAACAGGTGGTTTTTCATGTCTAATAATAACACGATAATTGTGCACATGTTTCACTTTTTAGAGTCGTCAATCAAGGTAAAAAAAGTAAAAAGGCAGTGTGTTACGACTACGAGGTACTAGACATAAGCCAATTTAGATAAAACCCGTTTTCTAATACACCAACTGGGAATAGAACCAGGAACCCTTTGCGTTCAATGCAAATCACCGCACCTCGGAGCCAATTGGATCGCCAAATAAATGTCATTCTATCGGGTCTTGATCGTGAACTCCTCAATTAAAAATTAATTGATGGTGGCTGTTTTTAACTAGCGACCGATTGACTGAATCGTAAAAGATGAAATAATTCTTTGATTGTTTAAATCTATGCCTAAATTCAGTCAGTTCTAGATTATTTTTTTTATAAATAAGTGTTAAACCTAGAATGTCTACGTCTAATATGAACCGTCTAATAAAAACTTAGATTAATGACTTATTAAGGTTGTATTTCTCATTAAGTGAATGTATATTTCGACGGCCCAAACATGAACTTTTCACTAGAAAATAAAAACGTACAAACGTGAATATGTCAGCCTAGTGTAAAAATATGCCTAAAGAATACATAACGAAATTATTGATGAAATAAATACCTATAAATATAAGTGAGAACAAATAATATTTACAGTTTTCAGAAAATTCAGCGAAAACCATTTTATAATTATATTCTAGTATAGTTCAAACATTCCTGAACGTGTTATAGTTATTTTCACGTTTATTCGAGTAAATAGACAGAAATAGATACATGTAAGTGCATACTACACTACTTACCGGCATAAATATTTTTTTCTAAATATTTTTGCTTGATCTACTTACACACTTATACATGTACTAAAATATTATCTTTATTTATGTTTGTGCATGGTTATTGTGGTCTGCAATCAAACTGTGCAAGGAACCTTACTACATTTGTCGGCTTTACTTTTCACACGAATAACGACGCGATATATATACACGCTTATTCGTGTCATAACAAGTTGGAATACAGCAAGATTGCTATGCACCAATTCGAAGATATAATAAAGCGAAAAAAAATTTTTTGTGCAAGTGCTCTTGTACGTTTATTCGATGAGGCCGTCTTGCGGGAAATAAAGTTGTATAGACAATAATATTTGCGTAACACGTTTTCTTTACTAGTATTTTTCTTAAGGAAAATTTTGTAATTTAAACAAAACAACAAAAGAAAAATATTTATATTTTGAGCTAACAAATGGAATATTTTATATTGATTAGATTTTTGAAACTTAGGTATTACATGTCCTAACTCATGAGTAGCAGTATTTTATAAAGCACCTTATACACTTGAAAGCAATGAATTAGGGTTACTAACCTATTTTCCCTTTATCTGAGAAAGCAAAAAAAGCCAGTTCAATTAACAAAATTGTTAATACATAATATAAATAATCTATTCATTCTGGTTGGACGTTTTCTGCAGTCTGGTAAAATACCTAAATTATTTACCGCTATTACATCCGTTTTTGAAAGTGACCTGAATTCATTGCTTTGTTTTTTCTTCATTATTTAGCTTTACGCTAACATTTTAAAAAATAATCAGACCTGCATGGGCACGTATGTGTAGTTTTAGCTTTAAGGGTATGATATCAAAACACACAATTAGACTAAACAACAAACGCCATTACAGCTCATCAGCAAACATTACAATTACGTTCCGAAAACACTACCTTCATTAAATATACTATACCATATGTAAATCAAGTGTGTACAATCAAAAATTAAGAATGACGTCACATCAGATATAAATCAAAATAATAGCATTGAATTAGATTCCGATAAGTATAGTATCTATTGTGTAATGTCCAATACTGGAACCACGTAACAACAAATAGAATAATGGAAGCGGCCGAGAATTCGACTAATCCCATTAATCATCTTTGAAATTCAATACACTGACACGTTGTCCTGGCCAGTGCCAACGGGCGGCCGTTATCTGGATTCCATGGATTTTATGTTTCAGTTCCTATAGGATGATATAGGGGGTGGAATAGTTGGAATAACAGCCAGCGATGTGCCGGCTTCTGGTCATGTTTAAAGTTAGAAATCGATAAAATCAATTCATTTGGGAGATTTAACGCTTAAATAAATAATACGTAGGTATATTGTTATTTTGTTTGAACTAGTGAATAATGATATGAATTTATCCACCTTTGCAAGTTTGAAACCAATCAATCAATCATAAATAATTTAAGCTATAAAAATTGCAGATTTCGTGTCATCTGTCATATTGTACAAGTAACTTATTTAGTTTGAAAAAATATATATTAATATACATACCTATACGAGTATAAGTATAAGTTAATGTTGTTAACTTGTTTATCCGATAGGCGTTTTTAAACTTTTTATCTGATTGCATGAGTTGATGTGCGCATGTCAGGGAGGATTCTGAATTAAATTTTAAATCACGCAAACGAAGTCACGGGCAACAGCTTGTTTGTTATTATTATTTTCGGTAAATTATTTTTACGTTTATTATAACTAGATAATGATTTAGCAAAAATACAAGTCTGATTTAAAATATTTTATTTAAATATATATATTTGTGATTGTGTGATGAAGAGAGAGAGAGAGAGAAAGAGTTTTCGTGTATTATTAAGTAGTTGTGTCTAAACAGTGTATTATATTAGTTGATAAAGTGCAACGTAGATACTCGATTGAAAAATTAACTTCTTTTGCACATCACTAAAATATCAGCACTTAGGGCATTCCGCTATGCAGACGGCCAATCGGCATACCGTCTAAGCTCCTATTGACTATTGGTCTGTTTGCTAACTCCCCAAGATCGCACACTGTTTGCGTTTACTTGATTGTTGAATTATTCATTAGCCACTGATTGTCAGTCTCCTTTACAAGCGCTAAAGAAAACAGCACAATTGCACACTTTAATCTTATTCCAAAACCATTGTCTACAAAAATAAGTTCATAATTTTTTTACTCCAACGCTATATTAAAATTTTTAGCTCAACATTCATAAATCTTCAGCATTCATCTACCTCTAAGCTAAAGGCTTTAGAGAGTATTCGTTTTGCAATATTTTAAAACGAAATGAATATAAAATTCGATAATGTAATAAAATGTCAAGTGGATTTGTAAGTTTACTCAGTCTGTTGCGCAATGAGTGAATGTTAATTATCAATTAATAAAATGAATTCGTGCGAATCATTGCATTATTATAAAAAATGATTTTCTTTAATAATGACTGTAACAAAGGTAGGTATGTCTTTACGAAATTTAATTAAACTCAACTAGAATTGTTAAAAGTGGTTTGCTTGTGATTTAAGTAGATACTCAATTTTGTTTCATCATCTGTTATGGAGATTAAACGTTATAATTTATGGTTAACGTTAGTAAAATAATAAATATTTTTTGCTTATTTGAGTAGAGACAGAGAGAGAGAGAGTAGGTAACGGAATAAAAAGTATGGGGTTTAAAGGATTTTTCGCTAGCCACTGCCATCATTGTCCTTAAATTCGGTAACCCTTGAGCTCGTTACGAGTGTTACCAGAGAAATCTAATATTATAATACACAGCTCAAAGGAAGTACCGTGGAGGAATAGTAATACTTTGGAGTACTTTATGGATTTAAGCGTGACATTTTTAAGGCGAGAAAACGTGACCGGCATCTTAGAAAAGCCATTGTTCGGTTTCAAACAGTTCACCAGAGTTTTCTAAGTTTTTTTTTCTCGAACATAAAAGCGAATTCACTTATTTGAGTTACAGTCAAGTAATAAATTCAGAGGGTAGGGGCTAATGAAAAGAGATAACAATGAGTAAAGCCTTCCGTTTGTTGATTAAGTGGTCGGAAGTTAATGAAATATCTGTAATAGATTAGTACGAGGACAAGACTGAGCTTTCAGCTGATGCAATCTCAAATGCAAATAAAAAAGTTATTATGATCATTTTGAGGATTATACCAAAATCCTCCAAAACCGAAATTACCAAACTCCTGTGTCTAACATATTCTATCCTATTCACTTGCGTTCACTTACGAGTATCAAAAATTCGGCTTAGACAGCCGTATCTTTTGATTGCAGTGATTTAGAAGTTTGATTTTTTCACAGGTTCAAGGAATTGCAGACCCATGATCCGCCGCAGGCGTACTAGGCGCCGGAGGAGGGACTTCCTCCTCCACCTGCTCCTTTCGGATGGTGCCTGGACCACAGACACGGGGATATCTCCGGGATCTGCGACGGCGCCGCTCGCAGGAGATTATGGGGAGTGACTTTCTCCCCCAAAGACCGGGCGGCTCGCTGCAGTAAAGAGCCGCAGCCGAAGTGGAACTATGGACTATGGCGGTGGCTACGGCAAGGCCTCCAGTGCCTTGCCTTGAGGTTTTAGTGGGTAGCCGAACCCGGAGTCCCACACACCTCCTCTAGCCGTACTCCCGCGGTTGGAGGTCAGTCCATAAAAGGATTAAAAAGGGATTGCAGACCTGAGTATTTGATATCAGTTTTGCATGTTCTTGGTAAAAAGGGTCTTGACAGACAGACAGACAGACAAACAGACGGACAACGAAGTTAGCTTACTTATTGAGGTACGGAACCCTAAAAAGATATATTTATTAACATGGATTTTAAGTACCACTATATATATAGTCTATCAAATAATTATCACTGTTAAGATGTTGGTAGTTCTCGTACTCGTATTTATACCTATTATATGGTAGCCATATATCATCATCATCATCATTTCAGCCATAGGACGTCCACGGCTGAACATAGGCTTCCCCCAGTGACTTCCAGATTGGCCGGTTGAAAACGGCTCGCATCCAGCGGCTTCCTGCAACCTTTACCAGGTCGTCTGTCCACCATGTAGGTGGACGTCCTACGCTGCGCTTGCCGGTACGTGGCCTCCATTCCAGAACCTTTCTGCCCCATCGGCCGTCAGTTCTACGTGCTATGTGCCCCGCCCACTGCCACTTCAGCTTGCTTATCCGTTGGGCTATGTCAGCAACTTTTGTTCGTTTACGAATCTCCTCATTCCTGATTCGATCCCGCAAAGTTATAAAGTTATAAAGCCATATATATTAATTATAAAATAACTAGTTGGCCATTGATTGATTGCTAGGGAATGCCTCTTGGGATTAATATTGCCTTGTATTATGTGAAAAAAAGTTGACAATAAAAAATATAACTTCATGGTTTTCTACTAGAAAAGCTATAATGAAAAAAATAAAAATATATGCAAAATGGCGAACATGTCGCAAGTAAATTTATTAGTGGCATGGAAAAAATTTAAACCCATTGAGCAATAGCACAATCTGAAACACAATGTTTATTCAGACGGAATTCGTTCGTGCAGTAGGCGCTTAATAGAACGTGAGCGGTACAAAGCTTAACAACCACTTCGAACTAAAAACGCTCCAACAAAAACCTATTACATTTATCTAGTTAGATTCCTCGCTATGATCCGTCCGCAATTGGCGGCTAATCTTTGTTTGATTTTAATTAACGTAACCAGACCCATGGACACTGGAAATTGTTCCGTGATACCTTTTTTATATTCGGCGAGTGTAATTTGGAAAATAACATTCTATAACACGATGTAACAGATTCAAAATAGAACACTACAGTTTTACAAAAATTAAGACAATGGTGTTCTTAAAGAGGTACTACGAGTAATAATGCCGTTTACGTGGAGCACATACCCTATAGAGTAGAAAACCAAATTTTCCGTCACTTTTAAATCTGAATCTGCACTATTTTATAATGGGCAAGAGTTAACAGGACTCTCATACTAAATTTAAGTGAAAATTCACTTACTAATTTCGGAGAAAGTTGATCCGTATTGCTACTCTATTGGATAAGTGCTCGATGGCCGTTTATCTTGCCGTAGTTCGTAGATTTAATGTTAATACTCGTATTGTAAATATGATATATGATGGGAAATTTTTAGGATTTTCAAGTTTGTTAAAAAAAATGGTTTTTGTGATGTTGCTACATACGGTTTTTGAATTGAATGAAATCGAGAATCAGACAAAACTCAAACAATACACCTAGCTATTTCATGAAAATGATAGCGCCAAATTGCGGAACAGCGGCATTTATATGGATTATCATGATATAATGTAGTTGAGCAAACAAAATTCTCGAAGTGCTGCTTTGTACACAGACGGGTGCAAACAAAACGTAGACTTAATTGAGATAATGTAAACAAAGAATTTCCATCAGTGGGCGAAACAGATAGCAATGGGTTGCATTGCTCGATTGCTGTCTGTTTATTTACTAAAACCTTTTTTATTGTTATTATTTTAACTGACGCTCATGGTCAGACAGTTTTTTTATGGTAAGTGGTAATTTGTGTGTAGATAAATACTGAAAGATATTAAAAGAACTCAACATCACCACGTGGCTCTCCACCATATCCAGAAGGCGTACCATCAGTTTTTGGACACATTAAGCGATCTTCAAGGCATTGCCCGAAAAAACAAATTATCTTACACAAAAGAGATGTTCAGACGCGGTGAAGAAGACGGTGGATGGAATATGCATTTGTTGTCAACTTGCCTTTAGCTTGTTGATGTTAATTATGAGAGATGTTGATTACATCATTTTTTATTTGGATTTGTGTATAGTGATGTTAGCTTCGCTACTTGTATTTGTGTCCTTTAAACCCGTCGCATTTACTACTTGTTATTATCATAATGCAAACAAAAACATCTATATATTCGACTATCTTTATCAAACCTCAGAAGTAGTTTTAACTGCTCAAATCATTTGTTTCAGACTGGATTCAAAATAGCATCCTCGCAGTCCAAACAAATCGATAGTTTTTTAGTATCCAATCAAATATAAAAACCTTAACTAAAAATAATAAATAAGTTTTATTAAATCCATAGGTCTGATTATCGTAAATTCAAGTCTTAACACAATATAATTTAAAAAATATAGGTTCTATTCTGAATTAGCCAAGTGAATAATTAAAGAACAAATGAAAGCATTAAAAAACTTGGAAAGAATGACTACCCGTAGAAACTCAAACACGATGCAATTCATATTCAAATCATTGTTATTTGCATTATAATAGAATACCAAACGGTAAGATAACGATAGAATAGAAGTTAATAAAGTTCTTATTGCTTTTGAATGGACGTAGGTACTTGATTATTGTCAGTGTTTAAAAAGTTATTGCATTGTAAAATTATTATTTTTAAGTAAAAATTCTATTTTTTATTTATTTATAACAGGAAAACTGTAGATATTTAGGTCAGAGGGGCAGCGATTTGAAATAAAAGAAGATGTCCGTTACTATAACTTTGATTTTATATTATCAACTTGTACTGGGAAGCTAATATGACCGACTCCTAGCACAGTTCGAAATGAAGTGAGCGAGCTATCAGTTGGGGGATTGTAAAGACAGCGATAAACGTCAAAACGAATGACAGTTAACTGTATGATTTTAAACTCATACTTTAGTCAATACAATGATTAATTTTTGCAGTTAAGAATTAAATATTAATATTATTTAAAATAATCGGGTAATAAATTCAATAATATTTCTACAAAAACCAGGGTTTACACATTATAAAAAATATAACAACAGTAACTATAAAACCACTTATAGGTCTTCACAAGTAGTGACGAGATCGTTTCTTTATTTTAGAAAATTATTTTTTAGATAAGATAAGATACGATTTTATTCATAATATTCATTACATGTCAAGAAATAGTAGTAGATTTGTGTTCACGACGAAAATTATATTATTTATTTCTTTATTACAAGTATAATTTTCCTTGGACGTGTCAATGTTGATACGAGTTTAATTTGGGGTTGGTGTTTCATACACTCAACGTGGCAGACAGCACGCAATCATCGAGCCACTCGGTTTTACCTCATTAGCCCCTATCGCTTCCAACATCGGACTTTCAAACGGTCTATTACAAGTTTTCTTATTAGAACTTCACCCTATTACAACTTGTCTAGATATACCTAATCCTGATCGATAAAAATCAAAGGGAATTCATGGTAGCAAACCACATTTTGCCCGCTCTTATTGAGTTCACCAAACTTTTACAACAACAAAGGTTTCGGGCAAATGAAACCGTTTTTTTTCTGTCCCTCGAAGGTTCGGTATGTTTTTGACAGCTGTATAACTATCCAGTGCACAATGAAAATTCGTTTACGACATAAAATGAGAGAAAAAAATCCCAATCATTATAATTAAGCATCGTTTGCTTTCATTGAAATCTTTTGCATTTGAATGGTGTCTGGAAAGGGCGGTTATAAAATTTCAATGTGCGAAAAGATCATAATATTTTTGCAATATTCGTGGACGGTCATTGAATCATTGCAGTATTCCTTCCTCGTAGTGTCTAGACAGTTAATTAAAATCAAACACTGGGTATCGATAAGCCGTTCGGAAATCCTAAAAATATAGGCACGAATTTAACGATTGCGGATAAACCCTTTAGAATTGATCGTGTCTTTAGAGCTGGTTCATATTACAGCTAAAATTTTAACAGGCGTAATCTACATGAATATTATTACATGTATCTCGCGATAGACAGGGAAGGGTAGAGTTCAGGGCACATATTAAATCGTTAAGTGTTTTGATAAACACAGACAGGGGGATTTAGCGATGATGCGATTCGCAGTTGGGAATTTGGCAAATCATCGTTGGGGAAGCACGTTCTATGATTTGGGTAAGCATGCTTATCTACGCAAATAACGCGGCCCGTTGTACTGTTAATAAGCGCATTCAGCTTTCCAACGCTGTGAGTTAGTTTTATAAACAAAAGTTCTTTTTTGAACTAAGTTAATGGTTAAAACTAAAGCCATGTAAAAAAAAAACAAATCAATCAATCCTTCCTTCTTTAATTCAAAATAGAGTTTTTGTTTGCATTATTATAAATTTAAAAGACATTAATGTTTTTGTCATTAATACGTGCAATATGTTAAAAACTTCACTTAAAATATAAATTTTCCATGAGTGATTAATATAAAAACCTCAAAATATTAATTTCCATACAGCAATTAATGTTTTAAGGTTTGACCACCGCAACCATTATTTTTGTAACTCAACGAATATGTTACCATTACTATCACTGAATACTTCAATCTCTTTAGTGATTTGGTGCTAACACAAAAGAAGCAACGCCGTGTTAATGATATACACGAGTTCCGATAACAATCAAGATAGCGCCGTCAAAACAATTCGATTTACTAACGACGATTTAAAAGTGTCGATTTAACGGAGAGCTCTCTCCAGGGAGCAGGGAGTCTCCGAATTAGCTATCGGGAGTGGCGACGACAAAGAGCCCAGAGCTTATCTCTCGGATTTAGATGAACTGAACCCCAATACAGAATAATAGCTGGCTCGATAGCGCATTGTTTGGGCATGAAATTAAAATTGGGCGAGTTCACACGTGCGCACTGCTTAGATAAGGGGTTGTGCCAATCGATGACTGTGCCACTGATTTACTTAAAGGGTTCTTTGTGCTGCAAGACTTGCAAGTTTTGAGAGTTTGCTGCCGTGAAAAGGGGCTGCGCATTTCTACCTTGGTTTTTGGGTCATTATCATTCCTTAAATTTAGATAGTAATGTTTGTAAATTCATTTTTTTTTAAATTAATGGAAGTCAAAAGTGTGGTAATTGTATGTAAATGGAAAGCTAATTAAATTTATTAGAGGCACAAGTGCTTTTTTAACTTTAGCATGCATATCAAATGCGCTTATGTGTGTGTGCATAGTAATCAATTTATCGATAGCATTGTGCGTGATTCTCGTCAACAACGTATCTCCCCCATAGCTGAATCTATCAGGTCCCGCAGATTGTACTGTCGGCAGCACAATATAATGCATAAATATAAACCAAAAACTAAGTTTTAATTAATTTAAAACAAAATAAAGTCACCAATTGTAAATTTTGTAACAATTTCTTTATTTGTTTCCAATACAATTTTACATATCGTTTTGGGACTCCCCTTTTAAGGTATACACTTGTGTTAGGAGAGTCCCGTTCTTTCTACAGATCCAATGTATACTAGATATAATAACTAAATTTTTAGTTTAAAACATTTATTTAAAATGTTATTTAAAACCTATAGAGTCAATTTTGATACAGAGTGCTTAACTTAGCAATTGTCCACAGGAACTATTGGGTATCATATTATTCTTTTTTATAAAAATATACTTAACCGTAAAACCTCAAGCGGACATGAAACCATCATCATCATCATCATAGTACCAGCCAGCTATAGGACCTGCTAAACATAGGCCTCCCCCATTGACATCCTTGGATTGGCTGGTTGGAAGGGGCCTGCATCAAGCGGCTTCCTGCAACCAGGTCTTCTGTCCACCTTGTGGGTGAGTGGACATCCTTCGCTGCGTTTGCCGGTACGTGGCCTCCATTCTAGAAACTTTTATCGGCCGTCAGTTCTGCATGCTATGTGCACCCACCCACAGCTTACTAATCAGTTTTTTCATAATTTTTGTGGTGAAACTATCTAACAATAAAATTTCCATTTTGTGTCGATTCCCTACGCTAGGTGGTGTGTTCGTACATTTAACGTTTGTAAAAAAAAACTAACTAACTTAATAGTGTTACCATTCATAATAAATTAATTGTCTGCTACCAGTACCTGCTAGGTGTATATTCTATTATTTACCTATTAACATATCATATCGCATGTAGCGGCGGCCAATTTAATTTATGGCTACACTGTTTGCCCGCCCATCACTAGTACTAGTACTATACCCAACAGATATTCAGCTGATTTTGGGGAACATTTATGTAGCTTGCCCTCCCCGATGTTAGATTTTGATTAATTAGAATTTATAGCCACGATTGATAGAAAAAAAAAAGTATTTTAACTTTACTGAAGTAACATTCAGATCTAACACTGGTAAACTAACTAAAAATAGTTACAGATAACAATAAAATTTTTGAAACAAAAATTAATAATAATATCAGACAACCTAGTACTAGTAGATCTGGATTGTAAAAACGCAGTATTGTATTCCTTCTTCGTCCAGTATTCGTAACTTTCTCGCCGTTCATACGAGCAAGCATGCGGTTCAGACTAACGAAAGGTATCGCATATACTAAGATCTTCATGATTGAACTATTCATTGTTCAAATACTAGATACAGTTTTTTATTTGTCTGACTCTGACTATTGCTCGGCCCTGCTAAGAACGTTTGCAGCACTTGCAAAATAGTGGTCCGAAGATAAACGCGAAAAAAATATTTTTAGAAATCTAAGCCACACATTCATGTTATGGAATAATAAATTTAATCGCCAACCCGCCTGCCAAGCTAGGCGAGCATTGGCAATCCCCCCGATGATAGGTCATTGGGAAAGGCCTATAATCAGAAGTGGACGTTCCGAAATGTTGATAGTGTTGATAATGTAATTTTTTTAAATGTTATCTGGTAGATTTTTAGCGCGTTATCACAATGGTGATTTACAGGCGAATTCTTACTGATGTCAATCCACAAAACGTCCACTTGATGCTGGTTGCAAAAACCGTAGGTTAAAACAAGATAATACTTTCAGTACACGTGCTTTTCTTATTGCATTATAGGCACAGATGAAACACTAATTTTTTGTCCATACATTTCTCTCTCTCTCTTAAATAAATAATTGTTCTTTTATTATTTATTATATCATTACATTGAAAAACATTGTCTGCTGGGTTCATCACTATTTACCAGACAATGTGTTTCAAAAACAATATTTTCTATTTCCCTTCTCCACAGCATCAATGCAAACTGAAAGCCAAATTCAATCATATTCATACGAGGGTGAAAAACATTGAGCAGGACTAGACAAGTCACGGGCGATTCTGATGCATTTTTTGGCATGCTGATACAGTCGAGAACTTAAACATTTATCCAATTTCATCCTTAAGTCCATACAGTAGAACCCAAATATGAATACGGTTTTGTACACAAGTACATTCCATTATCTGTTTTGTGGCTGGGTAGCGCTGCCGCGTTGTTGTCACGGTAAAAAAAAACAATTCTTAGGCCTTCCCTCATTGGTAGATATGGTTCAGTACACAATCCTGCAAAACTGAACAAATATTCGAATCCTAATGGTTTATCTAATAGAAAGAATTCTTAACAATGACTACTTTATGATTCAATCAGAAAGCTACTAAGCCTTAGGTGCTATTTGGACAATAATATTTATTATAATATTTTATTCCTGTATCAGCATCTAAGAAAAATATTAGTAGGTACGATTACGTTATCAGGAATAGCGCAGGTGCTATTCAGACGGGTGCCACTTATAACAGGAAAAGGTCACCGTATCCACACTACAGCCTTGGCTTACACAATGTGAGGACTGTTATCAAGACGGAAAGTGTGAGCGAAGTGGCAATAGATCGGTACCTAGTGTCCGCACTCTATAAGTCAGCCCGGAGGTGGGATAAGCTGTAAGTAAATCATCGAGCGACGAATCTGCCGCGAGCTGCTGTGTGATAACGATTAAATATGGCGCGCCCGCTCATATTGTGTGTACTTAACGCAGCCGAGAGTTGTGGCGTGGTGAAAACGCTGATTTATGTGTCACCAACCTTAGCGAAAATTATAATGCGTATTTCAACTATCTGGCACGCTGACCTAGTAAGAGTAAAATTATTAGTTCAATATGACCGAACATAACGTTATAATTTTTTAGGATTAGAATGTTTGGAACAATAATAAAATAAAAAGTAGGTAATGATTTCCAATAAAAATAATAAAAATGTCTATGAAAACCTCACAATAGTTTCTAAACAACTATATAAGGTCCTTCTCCTAACTTAGCTTTCTAGGGGGTGATTCTACTGCTCATATAAAAAAAAATAGAACAAACATAAAAATCTAAAATTAAAATAGTTTTTACCGCTTTATACAAGCTGATGTCAGCTGCTCGGCGGTTTAGTAAAAGGAAGCGTTTTTTTTTTGCGATTTCTATGTTGGTCTCATAAAAAAAGTTGCTGTGTTTGAGCTGTAGAATCAATCTCTAAAAGCAAGTTTGCTAACTATTTAGAAAATTATATTATCTACAAAAGTTTATACCATGTAACCTGTAAAAACAACAAGATAAGCAGCATTTCCAGATGTTTTGCTCGTGACTCGCTCTACATTTTATCTCCGTTTACATTTTTAACACAAACAATTGCCGACTCATCTCTCACTATTGTCACCGCGAGGCCGTATCAGAAAACCGCAGTTCGCATTTTGCAAGTTTCACCCCCATCGTCGCGATACCCAAACACGATTAACACAATATAAATGTCGCTTTGATACATCGCCGCGCTAACTGCTAAATAGCGTGTGACTAATGACGGCGATACGTGGCAATAAAACCTGTATCTGCCGCCTCCGTTTTATTTCCCGTTTCGTAGTTTCGCGATAATTCTTTGCGATGCTGAATTTTAAAAATTGCCTGATTAGTCCAAATAAGCTAATTAAACTTTTATCACGGACCCAATTGTTGAGATTTGAGGTAACATTTGTGCTAACTGCAAGGCAAAAAGTCAGTCGTTTCTAATGCAAGATGTGAACTTCTTTGAAATTAAGTTTAAGTCATTATATCAGCGTGAACATAGGCGATGGTTAGTTTCAAAAAATATAATTATAGTATTAGTAATTTTATTCATTAAAGGCTTACAGACAAATTTGAACAGTTGTTTGTTATATTATTATACACGAAATACATAATACTCGTCCATATGGTATGTACTATTTTATGGGTTTCTTTTGGTTTTCCTACACTTATTCATAACCCACGTATCCCATAACATTATCAGAATTATTGAACGACGTATAACCAAAAATTACTTTGCTACGTTCGTACCATCATCGGGGCACCCTCGTTATTAGTTTTTGTTTTAATAAAACCGCTGCTATGGGCAAGTTCCGTATTATTGCTATGGTGGATGCGCTTATGGGTTGTTTGCATGCAAGTCTACGCCAAGTTTATTTTCTAACGGAAACCGATGGGATTATAGCCGGTCAACAGCAGCTTTTGTATTTATTTTACTCCACGTTGTAGGCTGTACAACACCAGGCCTTAACGTTTTGTGACAACAGGACTAAAGTTTCTAAAATTAGATGGATGATATGATATGATATAGCGATATATTGACACTAACTGTAAAAGTATGTTAGATATAGCCGCCATTTTGAATTTTTATCGAACCAGCGATCATAATATGTGACGTCATCGGCATGGGGATTCAAAATTGCAGCTATATCTATCATTATTTTTACAGTTGGTGTCGATATATCGCTGTACCATATCATATCATATCGTGTTTTGGTGCACATGCTAGGGAGGCAGGCTTGGATTCTTATTTTGGACCATGACTGTTACAAACATTGTTTCGATAAATTTTTCTTTGGTTGGTCGTACGCACTCTAAATTGTTCCTAAAGTCTGGGTAGGCTGTAGTGTGAGTCATATTCAGTAGATATATATCGTAAATTGCATTTGACAAAAAAAGCATTATGAAATTCTCTTATATTGGATACCAGTTACGAGATAATTAAAGTAGACCTAGAGAATACCATATGGTCATTTACTTAATTTTCTTGAAATTTTCGCCTCTATCTATTTTTTGTAACTAAACCAAATTGGGGTTTTCTCTAAAAACTCTATGCAAACGAAGCGAAAGGTTGAGCACAAATTATGAACTCTTATGCAAATCCGACAGGATTACTGCAGCATCTGTGTCTCTCTAATGAGATTAGCGCGTGTACTGGAAGCGCTCTAGCGCTGTTCAGTGCTGTGTGGAAGTACCCTTTGGGACTAGATGACTCTGGGGGTTGATGGGGGTTTGCCATTAAGTATCATAGAAAGCAGTCAGAATATAATAAGTTAACCTCATTCTTTGCAAGATTATTTGTTTACATTCCATTATTTTTTACTATTAAAACTAAGAGCACATCATTCATTGTCACATTTAGGGTCAGGATTTGAGACGTGCCTTTGTTTATCGCTTTTTCACGCAGTTCAAAAGCAAAGGTTAAATGCTGCAAAAGCTGTTAAGATCAGCCTTTTGCAGCATTTAACCTTTGCTTTTGATGATACCAAAGATCTAACAAAACTTGTTTTTTTTTTGCATGCTGCTACATGCATGCCTGCTTGATTGCTTGCATGCCTGCTTGCTGCATGCATTGAGACTGAGGTTCATTAAGAAAAACAAATGTTAGATTAGAAGACAAATATTTATTTGGCATAGTTAATCAACTTCGGTATACCAACTGTAGGTATATGAATCTTCGGGATTTTAAACATTTGGGATATGAACCTTCGGGATTTTAATCTTTCGGGATTTAGAATTTTCGGTTATTTGAAACTAGACATATTGAGCTTCGGTATATCGGGTATAGGTATTTCATACGTTCGGTATTTTGATTTTCGACGTTTTAAGCGTAGGTATTTCAGTTGTAGGTATTATGAACTTTCGGTATTATAATACGTACCCCTAGATATTCAATGTGGATAATTTTAATCACTTGCCAAGTCAGAGCATGCAGCAAAAGAAAAATCTCTCTAACCTTTTTTCCGTCCTTAGACGGGGCTCGCTAGACGATAATCCTGCGAAAAGTCTGGATATTTTGCTATCAGACGTCTCTTACCCTTAGCCCGAATAACCAGACCATTTTGGAGCATGGCTTCACATCCAGGGTAATCCGAAAGTGCAGGTATCTCTCACTACCGAGCAAGCGGTATATAGACGTGCGTTCTAGGGTGCGATTTCACGATCCACGGATGTATGGTGAAACTCTCAACACTGAGCTATCATCGCTACAAAGAAAAATAATGTTTGCAAATTGGTAAATAGCTATACAGAAATAATAAAATGACTATATCACAAAGTCCCAAAAGTGTCACTTAGCATCTACTCAATGTTAATATTGAAAAGCTATGAGGAAGCAACACCACCTCATAAGTCATCATTATGCCTTTGAGTCGTATGATTAGAAGCCTCTGAATCAATTGACAGGGGCATGCAAAAAATCAGCAAACCAGATTGCAATGCCGCATTGATTCCTATGCACTCTCCGAACGGGTCATTATCATTACCGAGCCAGTGGAATCCATTAATCAAGTTGGTATTCCTGAATCGTGCTTCATCCCCCTTCATCCCCCATCATCCCCCTACCCCCAAGTACCTGGACGCACTCGTGCATTCACCCTTCTCTTATCAGTTTTGATGTAGCGACAGGGTAGCATTCAGGAAATGACACGTGTTTACCGGGGTAAAACTCTAGCTTTTTTTGGAGCGTTAATGGGGTAATATTTTTTTCTGTTGCGTAATATTTCAATTTTATTTGAAAAAAAATCTCCTTATGCAATTATGATACCGGGAAAAACAAAAGTGAAAAGCATTCGTAGATACAACGTTCAACAATCGTTATAACAGGTTAGAACTACCTACTAAGACCAGTTAATATTAAGTTTAGTTGTGAAAGTTTTTTAGCGTTGCGAGAATTCCAAAAATAGCAACGTGTCAGAACCAATTGGTAAAGGTATTAAAATTCAAGTCCCATTCTATCGGGGCGCATCTGTCCAATCTATCCTGAAAGACATCTGTCCAGTCCGGCCCAGTTATCAAATTGGAAAACGCCGAATTCTTCACATACCTCGTGTCTAGTCCGGCCCCGTGCTATTCTGTCTATTCCGTTAATGCGTTGTAACAGTGAATTGATATTCTGCGCACAATCCCATTCATTCGATCCCAGTATGAGCCCAGTTATTAAATCAGTTGGATAAACAGACACCTGCGCTTTGAGGTGCATCTGCATACACGCAATGTGTCTCATTTGCATAATTATGGGACGTGCATATTAATAGGTATGTAGCAAAAACTGTCGATGACTCGTATTTATGGATTTTTAATATGCAAATCTGTATTGCCATGGGGTTTGGATGGTGGGTGCACTAAATGCATTACGCGGTTTTATTTCATTTTGTTGATTAAGGACTATAATATTGGCGTATAAATTTGTGCCACCGAATGCGATTACATTACATCGTTGACTATTCTGCATCCAAAAATATAGTTGTTAAATTATAAATGCGAACGTCTGTCTGTATGGTACGCTTTCACGGCATAACCATAGAACTGATATTGATAAAATTTGGTAAGTAAAAAGCTTGAACCTAGTAAAGGACATTGATAGTATTCCATGTAAAGCAACGCAAATATTTTTCATATTTATTACCTTAAAACAATAAAAATGCTACAATTTGTAAAGTTAATTACCTACTTCGTAAACTCAAAACGTCCATTACGTGTACCTCGCAGAGTAGAGCGTTAACAATAACGCAGACATGCAAAACAGCCGCTATCAAACTATGATGAGTATGTGGGACTTTGTGAATTTAGCGCTGCAGCAAAACTGGCCATAACAAAGATTATGATAACTTTTTTAAATAAAACGATTTTTAATAATGTGGACAGAACGGCCTTGTGCCTAACCATGTTCTCTTATCAGCTATAGGAGATTGCTTCAAACACTGCTTAGGCTCCATTTAGAGTTCGTGATAGGTCCAATGAAGTATGGAATGTCTAAAAGTATGGTTCTGGCGAAATGACTCGGCAGCCGCTGCCGGGTCGCGACTGCTGGGCAGCGACTGCCAAGATTCGAATTATACCTTTAGACATTGTTTTGATAAATATATTTTTTAAATTATTTAATTAGTATTGGCAGCCCGCATTCTGTACAATATTATTATTAGAGTCTGACAAAAGAAAAGAATAAACAAGGATTATGAAAGTTTTGTTGTTTACTTTATTACATAAGGCTTGTAAACCTATCACAGAAGTCAGAGGTTTCACAGCGAACTTTTACTTGTTTTAATTATATTATAAATTTAATCTGTTTTTTTAGGTATTTTTTTTACCTTTGTGTCAATGTAGACCCACTTTTCATTTCCATGGGGGAAATGGAAAGTGGATAATTTAAACCCATGTTACGTAATTTGCAACCGTTGCAAAACTTGACCTTGCCCATTTTGTTAAAATAATCTCTTTCTTTGATATTTTTACTATCAAGTATTCTTTAAAAAATCTTTTTTTTTTTTTTTAGTAACTGGGAAATCTTTTTATCTTGTGCAAAAAGGTTTTTCGAAAGCCATTAGCACATTCAATCGTCATCATATACTGCAATAACTCAACGTATCCACATTAATTGTAATATCTTCCAAAAATGGCTTGATGCGCTATCTGTACATTGGCCAATACAATCAAGTAATAGGACACGCCGTACATCAACCGGTAATAGCTCGAGTCTACGTAATTGAGTCTAACCAATCGGATATCGCCATTACATTAGACCGATTTACGCGTTTATAATGCTATCTCAATGTGCATTGTACACTGATTGCTCCACGTTATCGCCGAGATGCATAGCTATGGCCTGGATCTAACTAAGGCTTAGTAAGTATTAGTGGCGCCGCATACGGGCCACTCGACACTACCACGAACGCCGCCACCAGAGCGGCAACAAAGTACCTACATATAGTCCGACGACCATTTAATTGACACACTACCTGGAGATAATGCGCGGCGGGGAGAAAAGTAGACGCACGATTGACCACACCATTCTTATCAACTGCAGGGCATAGGCCGCTGGACGAAGGACTGCATGCAAATACAGATTCTTCGTCGGTTAATAGCGGCCTGATAGAACAGGCGGAGGTTTTAGTGGGTATATTCGACGTGTGGTGGTGAGAACCACCGCTACTAATTAAGGAGTAATAAACATACTTGCTGTCGTCCCCACAATTACAGTGGGTACCTATGCGTAAAGCAATTCCTCCACAGAAAAAAAAGTTATAGGCCTCCGCCATATTTTGCAAAACTTACGGTGTGCAAGCCTTTTCCATTGGGGTACAGCTAGTATTTTGGTATCGTCTGACTAACAGGCTAGTGGTCTGTACACTGGACATAGTTTACCGGTTAAATTGACAATTAGTCGTGGCAATACACGGCAAGCAAATAACCATTCTCCTGAACCTGAGATACTTGGCTAGAGCAGAAGAAGACTTGTGGACGGTATTTGTTATGACGACATGATAGTCGTAGAGCGAATGTGGTTGACTTTTACCTTTTTAATGATCTTCTAAAACTTTTTTTATTTAGCTATCACCATCTCACTTCTACTTCTACTTCGGCCGTGTGGTGACGGCAGAGTAGAATACATATGTCACCACTCCTACTCATCCCGTGGGTGTCGTAAGAGGCGACTTAGGGACTACACATTCAACAGAGGACGAGCA
This sequence comes from Anania hortulata, assembly GCA_963576865.1. Taxonomy (NCBI): domain Eukaryota; kingdom Metazoa; phylum Arthropoda; class Insecta; order Lepidoptera; family Crambidae; genus Anania; species Anania hortulata. The sequence goes on from OY756400.1 coordinate 11,758,042, forward strand.
GCAGCGCTCTCTGTTAAACATCAACTTTTAAACTGCGATCTCCAACCCGCCTGCCAAGCGTGGAGATAATGGCAAAACCCTCCACTAATGTGGAGGAGGCTCAAAGACCAGCAGTGGACTATAACGGGCTGTTGATGATGATTGATGATCTCACTTCTAGAAAAAGGCGTTACCCACACTTCTTCAATTAATTTGTCTGAGATGATTTCCCAATTTTTACAAATCAGTCCAAGTCGTCACACCATCGTCTACCTCTGGATCAACGTTCAATAGGCAGCCTGTGAGTGATAACTTTAATCCACATATCAAAACCCATCCTGCGTACGAGCCTACCCATTTCAGCAGCATACTTTTAAAGAGAGAAAAAAACAAAATCCAAGCCATGCAGTAAAAATATTGCAGGTGGTTTAATTAGTTTGATAATGTAAGTTCCTGCCTTTTCAAAAGTCACAGTTTCTAAAAATAAACATATCATAGCGCTATTACATTCATTCGTGCCCTGTTTTGTTGGAATAATTTATCTGATAGAGTTTTCAAGACACCGTGAGCTTGACTCACATTATTTTAATGACAGCGTGATGAGTCAGATAAGCGTTTGTGGAAAACAAAGAATCGTTTTGGTAGAACAGCCACAGTTTATACTTCGTACCTCTGGAAGTTTATAACGGGGTTTCCATTAAAAGTAACTCATTACTTAGAAACTTCAAATGTAAAAGGTTCTCAACGTGAAAGCATTATTATTAAAATATTAATAGGTCTTTTAAGGTAATTACGGTAAGTACAGCTGCCTTCGTAAACTTGAAGGAAATTTATAAAAAGTTGAAACAGAAGGTTGTTAGGATAATGAGTATTGTATTAATAAATATAAAATAAAGTTAAAGTATGATTGTAAAAATAAAATCTTTCAGTTTTAAAAAGTGTTATGAACTCGATGTGGGGGATTAGCATTGTTATCATTTTTATATTGCAGTTAAACTTAATGTACATACTCTCGACAGATTGTGTACCGAGTGATTAACGGATAGGTTTACGGCTAAATAATGAAACATTACTTAAAGTTAAAGCTATGTTATCGTCTGTCACCGTGACGGAACACCAATTTTATCGAAATAAGATAGATGCGATTTATGAATAGGCAGATAGTCGTTGCTTCTGATTCCTATAAGACAAAAGCTTTAACTACTTACCTTACGATCAGAGTAATGTGTGTGATGTTGTCTAATATTTATTTATTTATTTCTATGCAATGCTAAATATATGCTATGTGGCGATTGCCTCATAGTATACATTTACGATACACACTCAATTTTTTTGATGTTGCATGGATTAGGAAATAAAGTAGAAATGTCAACTCACTTATGTTTGACACATGCTTTGTACTGCTTACCAGTAATGACTGACCTCTGATACATCACCCTGCAAGAAAGCGCTTAAACATCTGAATGGGCAAGAGAGAATGAGACAGACGATAAGGTAAGGTGTACCGACCACTATATTTCCGACGAGTAATACGAGTATCTGCTTAGCTAATATGATCGCCCAACATTAATTTAACGTCGCGTGCCTAGTTTAATCTAAATGTCGTTCCAGATTAGAACGAGTCCGTTTTTTTATTATTACACACATAGGCATAAACTATCGGTGTCTAGTTAGTCAAATACACTTTCTGCAACATTTTAATCTATACCCAGATACGAATGTTTGTATTTTCATCATAGCGTAATAATACGGGTGCGGTTGCCGATAGCATCTTTCATGGGGCGTATTCACGACGAACCTTTGCCCGCATAGTGGATCGATTCAATACCCCATGAATATTTGAACACTTTGCTCACGATATTTTTGTCGCGTCCGACTATCGCTTAATTGAAATTGTTTTGTTTTTTAATCGCTTCGTAGCTAGTGATTTTTTTTCTGATTCTGATGTTTTTTTGAGAAAAGCATCATGTTTGGTGGAAAACAGTTGTGTAAAAAAATTTGACCGCCTTCGTCTAGTCGTAATGCTTCAGACTAAAAAACCAAGCAAGCATGAGTTAAAATTACGCAAGGGTTAATTGTCTGTGTGATGAGTACGAGCGTTCGCACCTGAGTCATAGATGACATTTAACGTATTTAATTATATCTATCAGTTATCTAGTCGCCATATGGTAGGTTACAGCTGTGTTTAATCTGAGCTACAATTATGTGTATCACTTAAACTTCAGGCAGAAATAATTTTAGAGCTCAAACGTATTAAAAAAGTTGGCGAAATCCTTTCCCAAATATTACAGATCAAACCCTTCGAACGGGAGGCGGCGTTAACACGCATTTCATAATAACTCAGGGTTTTTTCAGCCCGCAAACAAAAGACGAGTGGCGCGTCGTTTACGCACGCAGTATAGTAAATTACGAAACAGTTCGCATGGAAAATGAAATGCCTGCTTCCGGGCCATTAAGCAATTTGAATTTAACACTCGTCCCTTCATTTTCCTATTACCGCAGAAATTGCGCGTTCTCGCAAATGCTTGCGTAACTTGGTGTAAAATTTATAAATACAGGAGGCGTGCGCAGTTGATTGGTGCTCGTCGATTAGTTCACGGAATTGATGCTGTTTAATTAACTATCGTTAAGAATTCATGCCTCTAATGAACGCACATCACACATTAGCTCTTTAGAACAAACATCGTATAGGCGCAGTCATTTTCTGAGTAGGTACGTCTAAACTGTATAGTCACAGTTTGACTTTATTCAATCCAGTACAAAATCTAATGCCGATAGAAGCGTGAAAGACAATTAAAACTACAAACTTAAGCACTCTAAGAAACAAAAAAATTGAAAAAAACAAATACAATTGAGTTCTTCTGTATTAATAATTTCAAGGCATCATTATTGATAATTCGAAGTCACAGGCAAGTGATGAAAAAATAGGAAACTATGAAATATAACGTATAACACTTAATTAAGAAACTTAAACATTCTATCAATTACACAGTACATACTAGCATTTTAAAACGGGATGCAAGTTACCAAAGGAAATGGACAAGTTCGTTAAACTGGCTGCACTAAACTACGGGAATACACGATATGGAGCCCTAAAAATCTTGTGCATTTTCAAATTCGTTCGCTAAAAGCGGGCGAAGTAACCACTGAATCAAAAATAACATTTCTCCTCGAAATTTCAGGAGAATAGGTAATTTGGTTCTGAATCATTTTAGCCCGTGAGGTCGAAGCCGTGAAACGTTTATCCAAACGTCTGCATCAAAAAGAAATAGAGTAATCGAAGTGGAATAAATCAACACAGAACAAATTAAATACGTGTGTGAAGCAATTGAGCTATCGTGGATCTGAGCCAATACGCCGCTTTTTATCGGAACTCCTTCGTGAAAATGAAAAAAGGAATCGGGAAAGATTCACAGACATAATTCGAAGAATCGCAGCCGCTCGATCACGCGAACTCTGCAGATGTTGTATTTTATTCTATGATTTCATTTCTCGAGTGTGAAAATTGGTTGTGATGTTTTTAAAGTGGTGTTTTTAAACATTTTAATAAAAAGATTTCGCTGCAATATCCTAAAAAAATACTAGTTTACAGAATTGATGCTGTATTTTAGTACTAACTAAATGCCATCATTGTAATTGAAATAAAATGCATTATTACAATGAAAAAAAAACCTAATTAACAAAGTTTCTGCATTAAACTGGTTAAAATTGAGAAGGCTACGTGCAACTGGTTAAAACGATCATTTATCTTTATTGGGCAAGAAGTTTTTAATTTCGCGACAACATTAAGACATTCCAATACTGTACATTTAAGTCACAGCGGCTGCTTCAGGAGACATTAAGTACCTTCCCACCTTGTTACTTGTGATAAATAGCCCGCAGTTACAGAGCACGGTACATTAGAGTGATCTAGAGATTAGTATTCTGAGACCGAAAGGGGTGGCGAAGATCAAGTTGCATTTTTTAATCAAACACATCGCAATCCGTCAATGGGACGCGCCACTGACTAAAACAAAGCGATAAATTAAAGCAGGAAGCGGGAGGCGAACGGTTGCGCTCGTATTGAAAGATTTACTTCCTCTGTTTAATTGCAATAACGGCTAGGCACGTTGGTATCGTATTTTTCTTTTTACACTCCGCCTCTTATTGCCTTCGGGCCGTTAAATAAATTTATGACGCCCGACAAAGTTCAGCCCACCTTGCAGCCTCTGTGGTGGGCTAAAATTAGGTGGAAATGCGAAACAGAAATAAAAAGCGTGGTCTCAGGTGCGTTGTTCGGCACCCGCCGGCTAGTGGGATTAGCTCTTGACTCGCGGTTAAATGGCTCGGCCTCTCATAAAAGTTTCTTTAACGCTCATAGTTTCGGGGCACCTTTATGTTGACTAAAATTTCCCCCTCTAAAAACTTTGCCGGACAGTTTCGCCTATATCCCAGCCTATCTACTTCGGGATTCGTTATTACACAGAGCTAGACACGAAACTTTGTTATTTACGCGCATGCATTCATTTACGGGTTGTGCTCGGAAATTCAATTACATTTTCGTACAATAAATAAAAGGGAAATTCGGAAACTCACATTAGCGTTCGGCTCCTTTAAAACCTCCGATGTAATCTGAAACAAGGAACAAACACGCCTAAATAACAATAAAATTCTAATAAAAACTTTGAACACGCAACCGAAATTGTATAGGGAAAATTGACCAAATTATTATTTACGACTGGAAATTAAAACAAGGCATTATGGAAGATTACTTTTCCCCTGTTTTAGCGTTCCATAGTAATAACTGTAATACGTAGAACGTGGAACGATATCTTGTTGTCCGGTGCTTGTTAATCGTGATCTACGGAGTAAGAAAGCTACAGAAGGTGGGTATTCATTACGTAACTCATTTTACGAGTAATAAGTGTTTATCATCTTCACTATTTAAAAAGATGCTCGTGTCATTGTAGTTTCTTCATTATTTTTCTATTCCATGCATCTTAAATCATCAAAACCAATTTTTTCTTTACTTGGTCTAAGTATGACCTTCTAGGTTTTCCTTTCAGGCTTTTCTATTCTACCTTATTTTATTCATTATCATTTTAGGATATTTTAAAAGTAAATATTGCTTTCAACATTACATTTTCAGAGTTTGTGTTGTCAATGAAGTATTATGTGGTAATATTTGATTCCTTGAGGTACCAAAGAGTGTGTTGAAAAGGTAAGTTAACACTCAGGTCAAATTCTGTGCTATTATGCAATTAGGTATACGATTTTTTGCATTATTTTTTTCAAAGACTTTTATCTCGTTCTTTACGTAAGCAGATGTAAAATTTTACATATAACTGTGTTCTCAAAACCACAATACCGCTAAATGTATCTCCGTAAAGTGACGGGCGAACGTATAAAATGTGGTATAACCGCAAAATATTCCGTAGCCAACTTTATGCTATTTTACGACTCCAAAAAGCGATTATGAAAATATTTTCCTTTTGCGTGGCCACATCAAAAGGTTGTTGGTAATATTGATGGCTGTCAGTCTCCATAGAGTGTGGTCACAACACAAAACCTAAAAGTACCTGTTCAAGTATTTCATTAAGCCGGTTTTATACAATTGTTAGAACAAAATTTGAATTGGTGGATGTGAAATTCGACTGATAAAGGGAAGTACTGTTAAAGTAAATTCTTTTCGATGATAAGATCGAAATCTATAACAGCAGAGAGCGTAGGTAACTCAGATTATTGATGATCTGAGGTAGGTAATGATTTTTTAAAGACAAGATCTTCATTTTTCTTTATGTACAAGTATTACCTACGATGAAACGAAGAAAGTACGTTTAGGGTGCGTAAAATTTAACTATGTAGGTGCTCAAAAATTATAATAAACGAACCAAATATATTTTTGATGACAGTACTGTCCGAACCAGGAAATCAAAGCCCTGCTTTATGTTAATGTCTGTCACAACTTCCTAATTTCCATGCCTTTTTCGACGTGTCAAGCTGTCTCGCTCGTCCTCATGAAATTAACATTTTGCACATTTTGTTGTGGCTTTAATCTCACGTGTTCATATTTGCTAATGCTGGGAAGTGTTTACGGCAAAGTAAAGTCACCACGATTACATGTTTTTGCACACTTTTTTCAAACTTAGGCATTAAATATGTGCCAGACAACACACCGATTGTCATGGTTTCAAAGTAAATAATTAATATCCTTGTGTTACAGGGTACCAGACAATGAAAAATGAAAATTTATTTGGCCAGAAGTGTCCCCTAGCAGACCTGGACCCAAGCCAATGAGGAAGCAGTTAAACCTAATCTCAGATGGCATCAGTGTTGGTCTTGTTAACCATTGTCAACTAATGTCTACGTAAATGTCAAAGAACGTTTTTTATACACTTGAAATCATAAAAAATCATGCAACGAAAATTTTCCCGTATAAAATCTATTTGATTGTATTCACGCAGTTTTTAAAATGACGCCACAATGTGAACACAATTGTGTTCCATTTTCATATCCAATGGAGTAAAACTTTTAAAATATTGTTTATGAAGGTAAGTGGTCAATTCCGAAAACTTTTAGTGTGACCTATGTATCATCATAAAACTTATCTTATTCTTTGTTCTCAAACCTAAATTAGTAACTTCAACATCAAAAATTAGCCCGCGGATTATATTTTTGCTGTGGAATTTTAGTCTCACGAGCCACAACTGGGGAGGGCAACTTCCCTAATGTCGAAATAATGTACGGACACGTACAGGCACCGAGGTAAACTTTGTTCGCCCTATTTTTATTGGGATATACGTTGCTATAAAACTGTAATTAACTATACGGCTGGCCGGGGATTTTTGCAATGAGCCTGCTAAGTAATGAAATAACCCGATTTGTTGTTAGCTTAGAATTGTGACGTAACATACCTAAATGTATAGAAATTATAGCAGTTGATGAGTAAAACTCAATGTATCTTATTATGATTATTATTTGAGCTATAGTTCTACCACGGCACTGCACTGAACATAGGTCTCCCCCAATGACTTCTAGATTGGCCGGTTCGAAGATGCTTGTATCCAGCGGACCTTAACTTAACGGACCTTAACCATCCACCTTGTGGGTGGCCCCCATTTCTGCCCTATTTGCCGTCACTTATAGGTGATAAGTACCTCGCCCACTGCCACTTTAGCTTGCTAATCCGTCGGGCTATGTTGATTTATATAATTTTTACGTACGTTTATTTATCTAAATTATACTAACGGAAAATTTTAAGTTCTCTGCCAGTCAGTCTGTTTTCAAGTTTAAGTTTCTAATTAAAAGCAATCAGATTTTCAGGGTTAAGGCACTGCCTTGTCTTACTGCATAATTACTGTTTAATGACTGTTTGTACCAAAATAGATGAAAAAACCGAATAAGTCTATTAGGGTCATATAAATAAATATAAACCTAGCTTTTGGGAAAAACAAATTTTAGAATTCGGCAATTTTTGTAAGGTATAAAGTACCTATTTTGTTACTAAACATACAGTATAAGCGGTTACACATAAAATATAGTATAAGAATAATGCAACCGCTGTTGTTGAACAATACATACTTAATAAAACCCGGTCAAATTTAATGAAAAAGCTAATTAATAAAAATACGGTTATCACAGACAAAGTAATATTCTATTAATTATTTAATATTTGAGCTGAATTTCTTGTAAACGTAGCCGGAATAAAGAAAAGTATATTAAATCTGTGCCATCATAGAAAATGAAATAAGCGACCTAAACTACTTACTTCGGAGACGACCCCGCAAACATCTATCTAAAAGATCGGCGAGATATGAAAGAATTACCAAGAAACCTGAACATTCGTTAAGTGAGTTGTCCCGCGTCGTCCCGAGGAGGACGTGTCCAAACAAAATGTAATTTTCTCCTCTTACGTGACCCGACGAAGATATAACGCTTTTATTAAATTATTTCAGCTTTTATAACTAACTGCATCTCCGAAATAATTAACGACCAAAAAAGATAAAGGGATTATGTACGTTATGTAAATCCTAACATAAAACGTTTGTAACACCTGGCTCGTGTGAAGACGTGATTTTAAAAGCTCTTTACGAGAGTTTTTGGAGTGCTTTATTTTAATTTTGAAAATTAGTTTAGCTAAGGTTATTTGTCTAGGTCTAAATGAGTTCAAGGGCCTTATCAGAAGCTCTTAAAATGGTATTACTTCAAGCCAAAGATCCTGTAAATATTATTTGCTCTAAGTTTATCTTTTTCTGTATAATATTTAAAAAGTGTTAGGAAGTCATTTTAAAATAAAATAGACTGTCTTTTTTACTATGTAAGACTTCATAAGTATTTGACTTAACCACAGTTTTATCAAAGCAATGTGAAAAATACCTATATGTATTGAAAAGGTATATTATGACAGAATTAAAATTATTTTAAGAACGCCGTCTTTACGTAAAATATTAAAAAAATAATCACATACGGACATTGATTTCACATAATATGCAATAAATTGATGTTTTCTTAAAAACTACTTATCATTTTTAAATTATCAATAGACTAAGATTTGTTATTAATGGGGAACCATACTGTATATTCCTGATAGGTGCCGCGTAGTGATTGGTCTGCCTAATCATTGATTCAGTGGTTCTGATACTGATCAACGTCATCATGTCATCTTGTCAGCCTATTGCAGTCCACTGCTAGACGTAAGCCTTCCTGAAGGAGCGCCACAGAGTACGATCTCCCGCTTTTTTCATCCAGCTACTGCTTGCGTTGCCACACAAGCTTGCGTCAAAACGTAAAATAATAAATAAACACAATATTAATGTATCTTTTTTAAAACGATACCTCTGTGTACTAGTTAGAGTCATTATACATATATAAATACATTTAGTATTTATACGAGCACAAAAACACACAAGAACACAAAAGACCTTGATAATAACATGCTGGAGCCATCTGAGATTATTTGGCCCTTGCTTCTCCATTGATTGGCCTTAATATCTATTATCACAGTGTATATTATGGCATGTATTATCTTTCTAGACTTTGCTTTATTCAAGCCAGGTTCAGTATTGCCCAAGCTGCGGTACGAATGCGACCTTGTAACGCCCATTTAGGCTGGGAACGATATTAAAATGCGGCAAAAAGCGGCAATCATCGCGCCTTTTAAAGTAATTAAATTTTTAGCGCTGACAAACTCGATTAACCTAAAAACGTCCTTGTTTATTTGTCGGCTCACACTTTATTCAAATGTAAATTTATTACGAAAGCTAGTATGTAATATCCATCATTGTTTAGGTTCATCCTGAGCCCTTTGTATCATTTTTTAACATAACCTATAGCGATTGATAATAGAGGATTATTTCTTTTTTTCTTCTCTTACTTCATCATTTCAGGCATACGACGACTACACACTACTAAACACACTCCTCCCCCAATGATTTTCATTGGGGGGGATTGCCAATACTCGCCACGCTTGGCAGGCGGGTTGGCGAGCGCAGTTTTTTTATAAGATTTTGCACGCAGACGCTGCTGCTCGTCTCGTGCTACAGGAATTAGTCGCCTATTACGAGACGCCTCCTGTTGGCGGTGGAAAAGTGTATTCTTTACGGCCGTCCCCACCCGATACTCTCTTTTACTTAAATTGAAACAAAAATAAGCAAATATATATCTGGATATACTAGGACACCAAAGTTAAGACTCGATTAAATCAATGTTTGATATTCACTGAAACAAGAATAAATTTTTGACAGATAATTTTAAGTGGTGCTTAGCACTAAAAGTCCGTCAAATGTCGGGTTTGTGTGTGCTGCTCTCAGCGTACCCAAATTTCTCTACGTCTCTGGTAAAAAACATGGTCTGGCTGACAAGGGTATTCATTTTTAACTTCAGTAGGTACTATCACAATTTATCGTCGTCTGGCGTATATTCATTCATATTATGAACTAACCCTCTGTTAATGATTACCATATCTTTTGAAATTGGGTCTAACGAAATTAATTTGTTTATTAAAAAAAATGTAGTAAATATATATTGGACAACATAAATATATTTTGACGACCGTCTGGTGTAGTGGTTCGCGCTCCGGACTACAAAGCCAGCGGTTGCGGGTTCGAATCCCGCAAGGGAAAAATGTGAAATGTGATGAGCACGATCATTTGTATCTAAGTCATGGATGTTTATAAACGTATTTATGTATGTTTATCCGTTATCTAGTCACCATAGTTTTGCTTTGCTTAGTTTGGGGCTAGCTAATTGGTGTGACTGTGGAAACAATTTATTTATATATTAACATCACATACATTGCTCTGATCCTATGATAAGTAGCTTAAGCACTTGTGTTACAGATATAAATCACAAAGACGGCACCACAACACCCAGACCCGAGACAATATAGAAAAGTTATTTTTCTACATTGACCGACCGGAAATCGAACCCGGGACCTCAGAGATAGCGACACCAAGTCCGGTATGCTCACCTCTCGGCTACCGAGGTCGTCATCGTCGTCGCCATTTAAATATTTTCTTTTCCTAACATTTAGACGTTCGTTCCTTTACTAAACAATAAAGCAAAGTATCAGAATATACTCCGTTGTTAAGTGAAACGTTCAAATCACCCGGTACTATCAGCATCTTTAATTCCTTCATTAACACCGTACTACCGCGCCAAACATTATCACAAAAGTACAGTCGTCTAAGTTAACTCGGCGGAAACACACGAACGGCCTTATCACACTTCCGTCGTTATGATATAAATGTCGCGCGATCTTATTTATGCCGCTGGAGGGAGCATCGCGAATGTACGCTTTCATTTATAACAGCAGTAATAGATATTTCGCACTGTTCCGGCGAATTATCATTCAACAGTGTAGTAGATAGCGACTAACTTTTAATACCTACGTAAATATATATATATATAGACAGGGTTACATTTCACGGTAGTGCCAATTTTTCAGGGACCACTCAGAATCAGTAACTAAATCGATCTATCTAAAAAACAAACTTACTTTTTCATTTTTAATTCTTCCATTCTGAATTTTAAAAATGGAATGCGTAGAAAACGATTACTTGATTAAATTGCACCGTATGTGCACTGCATGAGGTTCTTGTTGGAGCGGCGTTGGTTTATGCCTGTGATCTCTGATGAATGACGGCGCATCTCGCTTTATTTTTCCGGAAAAATTTAAGTATATTTTACTCCAGAAGTACGACGACTAAAATAAATTACGATAAATTAGTATTATTACATTGTTCTGTAGACCTTATTTTAAAAATTTGGCACTACCTTATAATGTAACCCTGTATATATAAAAATGTGACTTTATTATATACCTAGGCTATATATTATATATATTTAGATACCTAGGTGATATACCCAGATGAGTAGGTACTCAAGTTAGTAAATAAAATATTTGAAGAAATATAGAGGTTACTCACATTGGAAAGTGAATGTGTTAGTAATAAAGAAGTTTGTCTGGAAGTGATCGCTTTTGGTGATAGGACCGCCCAAACCGTATATCTTTCGGTAAACATACACTTGAATCACTTTTCAGAGTGTGGTGTAAAGCTATCTATCTTTTCGGCTCAAAGATGTAATTAATCACATTACATCGCATAATTTTAACCAAGGACCGAAAAACCGGGTGTAAGGGTTAACCGCTTAGAAGACTAACCCGACGTTCCGCTTAAGTCGTGTTTAGGGTAACCCGTATACATATCGGGTTAACCAGTATAATATCGCTGATTAATCGGAAAGAACGAGATAGAAATAGTAGTAGATTGTATGGAAGCTTGAAAAAATTAAACAAAAGGGAACCTTAGGCCGGAACCGATTCCTATACGATTGGGTTAACCTGTATTAATGGATTAAGCGTAAACGTCAAGTTATTAGTCGAGTCGAAAAAAATAAACCGTTTACACCCTCTATGCACCTTTTCGGTTCTTGATTTTAACAAACTATTACACGAAGCAAAGCTCAGCATTGGGAGAGGCCAATTGTCCAGCAGTGGACTGACGAGAGCTGATCATGGTTACACAAAATAGTATTTCATATCCTTTTCACTTGGTGCACAAAGCGCACCTCAGCCAGCGGTGAGGTTAAATGAAGAAAAAAACAACTACACAAATATTTCACAAACTTGATATCATTTTCGGGCTAACGATTTAGTATCAATCCAAAAAATCGTTATTGTAAATATGCTTTCATTGTATTTTAATTATCACCTCATTGGTTTTTGGTCTCACGCACCTTTCACAATTAGGGTGAATCTAAAATCATGAATACATTAATTAACAATATCTTTGTGGGCACAAAATTTGTTTCGGTAAGGGGAAAATGCGTATTTTGTGATGCTAATCAAAATTTCAAATTAAGCACGTCTTATTTTGGAACGCTAACGGCCAATAAACGTAAAAATAAATTTACAATCAATAAAAAAATTACATTCTACTGCTTGTCCACCGATGCAAGCTAAGGAAAGGAAATACTCAGCAAGCTTTAGAAAGAACTATGCTCGGGATTTCTCTGAAGAAGAAAATAAAATAGAAATGAGGTTATCCGTCAGAAACTAAAGTAATTGATATAGCTAAAAGAATAAGCAAACTGAAGTGGCATTGGGCTGGTCACATTTGCCTTAGTACCGATAACCGATGGGGTAGACGTGCTCTTGAGTAGAGACCGCGTCTAGGCAAGCGAGCGGGCGCCCTCTGACAAGGTGGATCGACGATATACGCAAGACTGCTGGCAGTGGACAGAAAAAAAATTAGCCAAAGGATCGCGCGCAGTGGCGTGCATTGCGCTCGCCTAGCCTCAGCCTATGTCCAGCAGTGTAGGCTGCTATTATGAAAAAAAAAAAATTTTTTTTTGATGACTTAATTTCATTTGATTAAACTAACTTTGCAGAATTAGACCCATTATCTTATCAATCAGCGTATTGTATGTTAGCTCCTTTTTATATAAAACGTATTATCTTAAGGTGTTTGAAAAGTAGCTATTTATTACAACGAACACGTAAAAAGCTGCAGCTCTTTACAATCGCCTTTAATTTTTCAAGAAAGTAACTTAAGTATTAAAGTTTCTAAGAGTTTCCAAGATCAATAACTAAGTAAACAAACTTTCACTTTCCAGGCTTAAGCGACTTAAACTTATAGTCCCAGTCTAGGTAAATAACTTAATCAGTCACCGCTTAATATTTAACTAAGTTTTCCATTTAATAGTCACCGATGTATTATGGTATTTAACTATGGGACTCAACTCCAGACGGCCAAATGTTCGGGTCTCCAATTACGGTATTATTTTTTAGAAAACGTCCTATAAGCTGTTATTAAATGTCAAATTGCTTAGACATTGCTTAAATGATTTTTTACTGGGACACAATGGTATAATAGCCTGTGATTTAGTTGTCTTTTATTAAATAGCTGTCTTTTACTAAAATGCAGTAATTCTGAAATTGCTATGTTATAGTATTTAGTCTTTTTTGAAAGGTTTAAAAATTGTTTATAGTGCGTGGAATACATTAAGACATTAATGTACAGATACAGTTAATGCACTTTTATTAATATTTTCGGTTATAGGTAAATGATTAAAGGTTTAATCGTTACTCTTCAGTTCAGAACTTTTGATCCAAAACAAAAGCAGGTATAGACTCTACAATACCAATTTTGATTAATAAATAAACATTGGTTTAAAAACACATTTATTTCACATTGTAATCTTAAAATGGGGCAACCATGGATAAAGGGAAACCGACCCATTTAACAAATGTATGTCAAGTTAAGGTATGTATGCTTTTCTTAGTTTTAGTGCACCCTAAAATTTTAGGTCTAAGGCTAATATGCAACCTTACTAGTCTCACATGTAGACAGGTTGATGTTTAATATACTAGTACATATTAGTAGAGTTTATGTGATAATATAATTTTAATATAGTATTTTTTTAAGAGGACAATATTTCTACAAAATATTAAATATAAATAAATATCGCAAAAAAACACAAAAAACTAGGTAATAGTTACATTCTCAAAAAAAAAAAAACTTATGTTACCATTGAAAACGTTGTACGAAATAACAATGATAAAACAATAACTACATGATTTGACGTTTATCTATTTAAGGGCGTGGAATAGTCATATTAAAACATATGCTAGATAAATTTTATGATCATCAAACGTAGTAAACTTATTCAAATACTAAACATTACATTACATTTTACAGGCATTGGCCGGGAATTAAATAAGGTCCATCCTTTTAATCTGTAAGGTAATATTCATTAACGTAATTTGCCAAGGACTAGAACATACTCAAAAGAGAACAAATACACCATTTCTTCACTATAGGTACATATGAATACTTTCATATTAGTTTCTATGTCTTCAAACGTTCACTCGAACATTTTTACTATTTTGATTTTTTTTTAAATAAACTTTTATTCATTAAATACCAAATTAAAATTAAAAGTTTATTTGGCACTGTTACAGATGAGTTAAAAATCACAATTTAATATTTTTTGTGTCGTATTACCAAATGAAGACCCATTTGCAGCAGCTTTAGCGAAGGTACAGAGTACCGCGACCCATAATTTTCAGGACACCTAAAAAAAGAGTAGGCCTCAAGCCTGTCTCAAACACTTTATTTTATTAATGTAATTTTATAAAATCAAAATAAAGTACACACTATCAAACATAGCACAAAAAAAGAAAAAAATACGAGCAGTTTTTTCAAGATACAACTACACAGATCACACATTAATCAATTTAAACAATATTTTTCTCCATCAATGGGGGTGGAAATGTGCATCTCCGTCCTAGCGCTTTGTCAAGATTCTAGCTGGGGTACACTTTAACTATAATCCATAAACAAGATGCGGAAAGACTAGTTGTTTTTGGACCACGTCTACACAGGAATAGAAATGGACATAATTTGCTTAATTACATTCTTTAAGAACTTATATTTGTAATTTTCACGCAAACTCGCAAAACTATTTAACGGTTAAATATGTAATCTGTGACATTTAATACAGAGTGTAGTATCTTTAAATGTATTCCATGATCTGGCTTTAGTTTTTGAGATGTGGCTTAAGCCAAGAAAGGCTTGAATCTCTTAAACGTTAGTATCGCGGACCGGGCCTCTTCCTACAGCCCCGCTTCTACAATCAGAGCTTATGCATAAATTTGAATTTTCAATTAAGGCTACTTTGAAGAACATTTTATTAGACATAAAGTGAAACCTTTGGTCTCTTCAAGACGAAATATTCGTATTACGAAACAAGGATGCGGTGGAGTTAGAATAAAATATTATTTAAGAGATGTTACTCAACTTGCAACAGATTTTATCGACCTTCGACAGGTACAGAATGAAAATTTAAACCAGGTTTTGGTTAAATCTCAATTTAAGAAAGATCTTGACAACAATTTCGCGTGCTGCTAATTAAGCTTATTAACTTACACGTGGCAAACTAAAGTAATACTTATTAACTTGTTTTATTATTATGCTGTCTTTTCATTTACATTACGCAAGTAAGTACGAAATAACTGTCAACCTAAAAAATATTTTATAACGTTTTTTTTTGTTAATGTGAACTACACCAACTTGGAGTATAACTGCCGTGCTATCAGGTAAAATTATATCTCGATGAGTAGAAAACTTAATAAAACTAGTATTTACAAGATTTATATCAGTTTCTTGCCGGCGAGGGAAAACATGGTTAGGAAACTTTTAAATTCAGATAACATTAGATGAGCAGCCATGCTCCAAAATGGTCTGTTTTCCCTGTCTAAGGGTTACAGAGTACTCTCATGGCAATCGCCCTAAACAGTTATAATCAATAGGACAGACGACATGGTAAAGGTCGTAGGAAGACGCTGGATGCAGGTCGCTTCCAACCGGCCATTCTGGAAGTCACTGGGTGAGGCCTATGTTCAGCAGTGGACGTCCTATGGCTGAAATGATGATGATGATGATAAGTTATAATCATGGTCTTAGCCTAGCGCACCTCAACTGGGAACAGGACAAGGCGGTAGAAATTACAAAAATATGTTGTTAATGTAAAGAAATGATAAACTTATATAGGCTGAAATGTTATTAGTGTAAAATACTTAGAGTTTGTTTGTACTCATGATAACAATCAACTTCATCATCATCATCATCATTTCAGCCATAGGACGTCCACTGCTGAACATAGGCCTCCCCCAGTGACTTCCAGATTGGCCGGTTGAAAGCGGCTCGCCTCCAGCGGCTTCCTGCAACCTTTACCAGGTCGTCTATCCACCTTGTAGGTGGACGTCCTACGCTGCGCTTGCCGGTACGTGGCCGCCATTCCAGAACCTTTCTGCCCCATCGGCCGTCAGTTCTACGTGCTATGTGCCCCGCCTACTGCCACTTCAGCTTGCTTATCCGTTGGGCTATGTCAGCAACTTTTGTTGCTCATTGCTCATGCTTGTACGAATCTCCTCATTCCTGATTCGATCCCGCAAAGAAACGCCGAGCATAGCCCTTTCCAAAGCACGCTGTGCAACCTTGAGCTTTCTTATGAGGCCTATAGTGAGAGGCCACGTTTCAGTTCCATATGTCATCACTGGTAACACACACTGGTTGTAGACTTTCGTCTTTAGGCACTGAGGTATTTTGGACGAGAAGACGTTACGTAGTTTTCCGAACGCTGCCCAGCCGAGTTGGATTCGACGATTGACCTCCTTCTCAAAATTTGACCTACCCAACCGGATCACTTGTCCCAGGTAGACATATTTGTTAACAATTTCGAGAGTAGAGCTCCCAACTGATACTGGGTAGGGCGCAACATGGGCATTGGAAATGATCTTTGTTTTGTCCATGTTCATCCGAAGGCCTATTTGTTGGGAAACTTGACTAAGGCCATCGAGCATTGTGCCAAGGTCTTCAAGCGATTCTGCCATGACCACGATATCGTCGGCAAACCGAAGGTGAGTGATGTACTCGCCGTTAATGTTGATGCCGAATTCTTTCCATTCCAGGACCTTCAACTTTCAACAATCAACTTTCCCCGAGAAAATACTTATCTATCTTAACTTAATTTTATTCGTGTACGTTTGCCGCCCGCGTTTATGTTTGAATATAATTTTCGTACTCTAACAGACTTAAGATAGGTAACGAATTTCTTGGGCAAAGTTTGTTACCAAATAACTGTTATAAAAACTCTCTAGTATTTACATTAACAAAATAAATATTAGTATACCGACTCTACAGACGTCCGTGCTCATTCAGACTAGCTGCACCCCAAAACGTCTGAAAGGTTCACGAGATATCTTAAATGGGTTTCGTTATCTCTGGCAAAAGAAAATGGGATTAATAGTTAACAGAGATCGCTGCAGGCGCTAAACATCCACTTGAACGTTAAATAGTAGTTCTTGTTTCTTTTCCTCTGGCAAAGTGATTTAGCTTGTACCTACAGTACAATCGGGAAATGAGGTCGGGGCTTGAGAAAGAATTTACCATTTTCTATTCATAAACCACGGATAAAGCTTTAGGAAACTGTGCAAAAGCAAGTCTTAAATTAACAAACTTAAAAAAAAAAGTAAAATGACGAGCGTCTTGGTCTAGTGGTTCACGCTCCAGACTACAAAATAAAGGGGTGTAGGGTACGAATTCTGCTAGGGCTAAGTATTTGTGTGATGAGCATGAGCATTTGAACCAGAAGACCAAAGTAATGGACTTGGTCCTAAAATATAGCAGGTTAAAGTGGCAGTGAACTGGCCACATCTATCGCAGTACCGATGGAAGGTGGAGTAAACGGGTTCTCAAGTAGAGACCGCGCCTTGGCAAACGTATTGTAGCGCCCATCTCGATGGACCAACGACTTCGTGAAGATGGCTGGCAGTGGATGGATGAAAAAAGCAGCGGGAGATTGTGCTTTTTGGCGCTGTGTGGGAGCTACGTCCAGCAGTGGACTACAGGTGATATGATGATGATAATGATTTGAACCAGAGTCATGGATGTCATTATTTATAGGCTATCTGTCTCTAGTCGCCATGGCAAGCTCTGTTTAGTTTGGGGCTAGGTAATTGGTCTGAGTGTAAGATAAATTATTACATATTAATCTAAGGACAAAATAAGTTTCACTGCTACTTCGCTTTTTATTTTGTGTCTATTTTTACTTCCAAACTTTTGAAAAGTAAACAGTACAAAGTATGTATACTAAAAAAAACTAGCATGACCGATTCTAAGAAACAAGAAACCTAAAATCTGTAAGGCTATTGTGGTTATATTATAGGTATATCGAGAAAAGAAAGACCATCCAAGAAAATAGTTTCAGCCAGTATCCGCGTCGGCCGAACTCAGTATTGAGGCTTCATGCAAAAGGAGCTAAGTCCATAAAACGCCCATAAAGGGTCGCCCGGCAGAAGAATGCAAAGTGAGCTGTGCCGTAAACTGGCTGTGGTAGTGATGTGGTATCACAAATGATTTTTATACAACTTTATTGGTAGTATCAAAGTATCCATATCAGGTGAAGAATAATATCAATGTATACGCTAAAAGTTAAAAAACAGCAGGCTGATAGACTGTCAAGCAAAAGTAGTAAATGATAAAAAGCCAAATAGCGTTTCATTTACAGAACATAAAGTAACGAGCTCCTTAAACGGTATTACTACACCATGTTTTTTTCTGTATTGATTTTCAGCGTAAAATCAATACTGCCTTGGTTGTTTAGAGTTCTTAGTAAGGCCGCAGTAGTTACAATATATAGCGCAAGTGCTAATTATCTCCATCCTAGTGTATGGATGCAGCGGGACGGGGGTAAAGTCCAACGCCAATCAGTCATCAATTTCAAGTGCGTCTTGTCGATCGCACACTTCCTCGCCTTATTGGTGGCATTATCCGCACCATTTTTAAATAATGTAAATACAATACAATGCAATTTGCATATGAAAATTCAATTCTGTTTAATTCATTTCTAAAAAAAGTAATACCAAAAAAAATTACTGGTGTATTTTAACTTGAATCGAGTGGTCTAATGAGTTTTATTTTTTCTCATTACAAAAATGTTGAAACCAGACTTAATTCACAGGTTGTGCTTTATTAACGGCACCATCGTAGTAATAATTTGTATTTTCTTTGTGGTTATTGTTTTCCGTTTAGTTAACATCTTAGCAATATTATAATAGTAACTTATAAAACCTTATAAATACAAATCATAGTGAAATCATTAAAGGTTTTTCTTTACTGAACACCGAAGAATTCCATTTAATAATATTTCCTCGCAGCCTCTACCTACAACATCCTATGATTGGCAAATAGTAAAATATACATTTCATCTGCACGAGTGAAAAATATCAAGTGACTTGCCATCAGCCATCACTATTCACTCAGTTGTCTCTCGGTGGTGTCCTTTACGATAGATTTATATTCATGACACTATCTCCAACGCGTAAAATTTCGGGCAATGGCGATCTTGGAGCAGGCATATGTAATTTTGTTTGAATAAGTAAAGAGGGGGTAGGACAAAGGCTATTTGATCTCTGTCTTCGAGTAAGAATAAATAGAATGGCTCGCTGACTGTTTTATGTGATATCTCTCATAAATGGATTTTGAAGGATAGCGTGTTATGGGATTATTGATTCATGGTAAACATCGTCTGAAGGAGGCATTATCCCTGAGCGCAGTCTGGGATGCTTTCTTGGGTTGGGTTGGTGGTGTTATCTTTAGATTTGTATGTTCTATCCTTGACGACATGAAGTCGAGCTAAATGTACGTTATGAAAATATATGTTAAGAGGGCATTATATTAAGGGTTAACTTATGTAGTAACGAATTTAGGACATTTGTGTCTGGAAGAGGAGCTTTATTTTATTTTATTTTATTTTATTTTATTTTATTTTGAGCTTTGTACTAAATAAATGAGTATTATGACGTCTGACATTTTAAACTAGCATTCCATATTTAACTCTCACTGCAGAGTATAGGCCTCTCTTCAATTATGAGGCAGTTTGGGCCATACTCCACCACGCGGGCTCAGATTGGTGGAAGGGTGTTTATTTTATTTTATTTTATTTATTTTATTTATTCATAGCACACAAAACAGATTACAATCAAAGTGAATATCTTATATCATGCATATTGTACAGATCTAGATCATAATCCAAAAATATGTATGCCTAGAAGCTTACAATTTGATTTTATTTATTTATGCGCTAAAAGCGCTACACATAAAAAACAATGCCAAACTTAGAAAAAAAATTCACAAGTAAATTTTTTTTTAAAATTTTAACTTGTGTAATTTTTTTGTTGGGAATTATTGCGAATTATTGTTGTAAGGCAAGTGACTTAGCCTTACTGTCAGATGTTAATAAGCCGCCCTAAGGCCCCTGACTATCTTCACGGTTTTAAATGTATAATATTTTTTATTTAAGCTATTATAGATATAAATAATGTCTTTTTTCTTGCAGTTTTTTGATACCAATGTATTATCCATTGTTCCAAGTTCAAGATTACTAAACTGCTTTAGAAAGAAATAGTCTCGAACGTAGTTTGATTGGTGGTATTCCGCTTATTGCACCAACACTGCTAAATGACACGGACAAATTAATGTCTGACGCCAATTTTATTGCACCAACAAAGTACAACGAACCTATCGAGTTACTTGAATTCGGCTACTGTTTTCATAAATATTTATTACCAGTTCCCGAGCTGAAAATACGGTATACTACACAATAGGTTCCACCAGTCGAGCGTGTGACAGCCCTCCAAAACATACGGAGCAGCGAAGAAAACAAAATGTTTGTTACAAGTAAACCCTTTGCTAACAAGTGTGGCCTTTTTCATTTTATGTTGCCTGTACGTAGGGAATATTTATAAGCGGTCGTATAGCAGATTTAAAGTTGAAAATTGAATAAAATTTGTAAGGCCTAATTCGGCAGGGCATAAGTTGTAGCGGTTTAACGTAGGTACTTTCTGTTCATGATAGTGCAGTAAAAAGTCATTCTAAACCCATGGAAGGTACCTATGAGTTAAATTTTTTGGATGTATGGTAAAATAAGTAAATAAATAAAAATAAATATGACTAAATTCTTTTACTATATACGTCCCACTGCAGGGCACAGGCCTCACGTCAACTATGAGGTTTGGGCCATAGTCCACTACGCAAGCCCAGTGCGGATTGGTGGAGGGATATTGTAAGGCCAGTGACTAAACCATACTGTTGTAGTCAAGGCCTCTAACTAGGCTTTACGACTAGTAAGAAGAGATATTAACCGGGAGCCCGAGACGAACTTTTTACGTGCTTTCCGAAGCACGAAGATGCTTATGATAAATGTCACTAAATATGGTCGGAGTGGTTACCCATCCACTCACAACCGCGGTATGAGTTGCTTAACTTTAATAATCAATACCACCCAATAATCATTAAATAAACGTAATTATGCAAGGAGGTGCAGAAATAGAAAATCTTTGTTAAAAATTATAAATAAATAATATGTTGAGCGATAAATCATCAAAAAACGAAGACATATTTTTCCTACTTTAATAATAAAACCTCTACCTCGCATATTTATACCGTTGCTGAAAAAAAAAGTCTACAATTCGCATACATTAGGAATCCCTAATTCATGAGGGGAAAAAACATACACAACAATGTCGTAGGAGCAAGAAAATTCCGCGTCGCGTGTTGGTTTACGCAAAACAACACTAAACGGTCTGTTGTTAAGTGTTTTTTTTAATATGACAATAGTTATACAATGTATAACTCCAAATACGAAAAACCTCAGGAATTCAGCTGCTCAAATACCTAAGTACAAAAAGTTTCTTGTACGATCTATGACCATTTTATTACTTAATACGCGGCGATTTGTCAATTTAGGTCATCATTACCTACTTTAGTTTTTAATTGTAATTGATTTTCACGCGCGTATTCATTCATTACTATCATCTCACCAAAAACATTAATTTTAAATTTAATTGTTGTGGCAATAATTTAAAACCACCTAAAAGATAGATTACATGGATTTTAGTAGGTTTATCCTTTCGTTCATCATTCACACTTGAACCATAGAATAACAATACCGAGGATAGTGTATTCCTCAATAAAGTTTGAAAAACGTAAACGAAGATATCTAAGGGTAAATATAAGGAGTAAAGTTATGCCCGTAATACTAGCACTATTAACCAACGCACCACCTGTTATTGGTTTGCTCGCTTCCGTTCTGAAAATTTCGACCTGAAAAATGAACCTCGCGTTCGTCCGAAGACTTTGGTAGACAATGACGAATTAAAGGCGATTGTGGAAGCTAATGATACACAATCTACGGCTGAATTAGCAGCAGCTTTCGACGTTAGCGTCAAAACAATATTGGTCCATTTGCGTCAAATTGGCAAGGTAAAAAAGCTTGACAAATGGGTGCCCTACAAACTCAATGATCGCCAGCGCGAAGTACGCGTCGAGACGTGCCTTGCACTGCTCACAAATCATCAACAGACACACAAATGAAGGAATTTTGAACCGCATTGTTACCTGCGATGAAAAATGGATTCTGTTTGATAACTGCAAGCGCTCAGCAAGTTGGTTGGATCCTGGTTCAGCACCTAAACAATGCCCTAAACGAAAACATACTCCTAGAAAAGTGATGGCCACTGTTTGGTGGTCTAGCTCCGGTGTGATTCATCACAACTTCTTACCAAACGGGGTGAGCATTACTGCAGAATTGTACTGTGAAGAACTGAACACAATGATGGAGAAGCTGGCACATCTCCAACCAGCATTGGTCAATCGTTCGTCTCCGCTGCTACTGCACGACAACGCGCGACCTCATACTGCACAGCAGACGGTCTCCAAGTTGCAAGAACTGGGGTTGGAAGCTCTCCGTCATCCGCCCTACTCACCAGACCTTGCGCCTGCAGACTACTACTTTTTCCAGCATTTGGATAACTTCTTGGCGGGAAAAAAATTCAATACCCGAGAGGCAGTAGTACAAAATGCATTTAAAGAGTTTGTTGCCTCCTGTCCAGCTGATTTCTTTAAGAAGGGCATCAATAAGCTGCCACTGCGTTGGCAAAGATGCATTGATTACATGGGTGATTACTTCGATTAATACAAATAAAAAATACATGAAAATAATTTTTTTCATACAAAACGGCAATTTCATAGGTAAAAACCTAATAGTTATTCCGTTATAACTTTGTATTTAGTCGAATCCCTAAAAATATTAATCTTCTTAGTCCAAATAAAATAATATTTTTTTTAATACCCAAATTGGTACATTTTAACTGTTATCGTGTTTGTTTTTGGAATAAATTTTTGCATAATATACCAGTGACATTTCTATCAAGGACATTTCTTTTTTATATTGATCCCATTATATTTGAGCGCCAAAATCATTTTTGTTTAAGAGGTTTTCATCATCATCATCATTGCAGCCATAGGACGTCCATTGCTGAACATATGCCTCCCCCAATGACCTATCATCGGGGGGATGGCCAATACTCGCCACGCTTAGCGGGCGGGTTGGCAGGCGCAGTTTTCTATAATATTTCGAACGAAGACGCTGCTGCCCATCTCGTGCGACAGGAATTAGTGGCGGAAGAAGTAAGTAAGGGGTTTTGCAAATTTGGAATTATGGTGTAAAATTATACCAGACAAGTTGTGTAATTCATGCATGCTGTTCTTCTCATAAATAAAAATAATATTCGTTAGTAAATACAGAGATTTGTTATATATTGGGTCCAAGTTTGTCAGTTCTTAGATTATGACGTCAAGATAAAAATAATATTTTCTACTTGTTCGATATTTACCGAATGAATCTAACTAGCAAATACCGATAATCCTGAAAGCATTAACTAAACCACGAAGTCAATTTTGTATTCAAACATAGTGCTTAGGTCAAATCCATTTGGCCACCACATTAAATTATGCAACGGTATATGGTGCAATGAGCCCCCACCGCAGTTTACGCGTTGCAAATGAAATTTTTACCGCTAAGGTTTACCGTTAATTTGATATAAATTTTTTGATCAATTAGTTTCGTATTAATATTGCGTCAGATGTTTTAATCTGCTAGATTTAATTAATGATGCAGAGAGCGCGTGAAATTGGTTAATGAAATTATTTTCTTCGTTTCTGCTTTAAAACTATGTATTGGATCTAGAGTATTGTCTGTTTTTTTATTACTGGATGCAGGGCGCTTTCAACCGGCTAATCTGAAAGTCAATAGGGGGGGGGTCAATAGGGGGGGGGGGGGGGGGGGGCTATGTTCAGCAGTGGACATCCTATGGCTAAAATGATGATAATTGTTTTTAATTTCGTTTTCGTTCAATAAAAAATCCACTACTCATATTCACAGTATTCGGACATGTATCGAATCCCTCGCTTTCCCAGACTAAATTAAATGAATCAAGCTGCTAACAATAATGGCTAACTAACGACGAAAATTGTGAAGATCAATCACGTAAGTTTAAGTAAGATCCCATCCAATCAAAGTGATCACTCAATCAGTAACGGGTTTAACTATGAAATAATTGGTGAAACTTCAATAAATTCAAACTATATCATTACATAATTATTAATTGAAATCCCTCGTAGCGTTTGTCAGTAGATTTTGATACGGTTTCCATTAATTAGACTGATGTACGAGGAAGGTTTGTGTATACAATTTTAAAACTGTAACGACTTAAAAATATTTGAAGCCGTGGCAGGTTGCTAGTGTATTTTTCTTTAAATATGTCATATAACTGATTCTACATGGATGAAATTTTGAGAAGCTTCTCTGTATGCGTGATTGGAAATTCATCCTCTAAGGGTATGTATATGTCTTCGATAACAGATAAGGAAAAGATGTCAAACACCGTATCGAAAACGACTAGCAGAGCTTTATGGATCATTATCTATGAAAGATTACATGATTGGTCATTGGCGTCATGGTCATGAATGATAAAAATACATTTTAAGAATTTAGCAAAGACTTGTTACAACTAGAGAGAGGCAAAAGTGTCAAAACAGTAACATGAGTTGCATTTAAATCGTGTGCTGCTTATAAGAGAAATTTATAATCAGCTCGGCCGTTCTGAAGATTAACTAAAATTTTAGTAGAGTGCAAATTATCATAAGAGTTCATTTCGACCCGTTTTCTGTCCAAGAGTTAAAAGAGACAGAAGGTAAAGCCTTTATTATTAATCATAATGTGATTTTCTTAAAATCACTGAATACATTTTACATATTTCAAATAAAAAAGTTTAAGGTTCCTACGACTTCAAATCTTATAATCTACAATATACGCCACATCTCATTACGCCGCCTCTCATTTTATCTCAAGAACTTCACACGACCGAAGGCGTCATTTGCTGAACAACGACAAAGGACTACCCCGTTGTAAATCTAAATTAACAAAATCAGTGTACCGTTCGAAGCCTCAAATAAGAAACCCTAATTGGCGGAAAAGGAAGTAATGTGATTAGGCCACGTCACGTTCCGCTTCGTACACGTTTGTACATATACGTATGTGGCGTTGTACAATTCGTACATTAATTATTAACACACCTATCAGAATAGGCGAAAGGTACAAGATGTATTTTCAATACGAAAACAGTTGAATCTAGTTAGTGTTTGTTTTTTGAGTTTTCTTATAGACACATGTAACTAACATGTGTAATTCATAGTATCGAATCTTGGAAGTTAGTTGTAACCTGCATTTAAATTAACGTATCGATTTGGAACTTTTACATGCAATCCGGATGTCAACACTATAAATTTGATACTATAGAGCAGATCTGATGCTGGAGTCAGGAGGCTTTTCGTAAAAATTTTCAATGGCTAATAATAAAATCCTCGAGTTTGGGCTTATCTAAATAGTTTCACAAACTAAAACGTGTTTTATATTTTTTAAATATTATATAAAAATTATTTATTACTTTTTAAGCTATTCATATAAAACATTACTAAATGGTACCTACGATTTATATAATTTCAGTAATGAACATAGACACCCCTATTGTAGAGTTAATGCTGGCTAAAAGTCAAATAATATCTATTAACACCAAACCTTACTTAAAGTAGCTTGATTTAGTATTCATAAATTAGACTTATTTTACCATCTTTACATCACAATCTGTACCTACAAGTCGATTATATTACTACAACTACCACAGTACTTCAGTAAAAATAACATCAAATCGCAACTGACACATAAATTCCCACGGAAAACGTTTTCACTGTCAACCCGCCTTAAAATGTTAACCCACGTTAATAAACGCGCGGTTATGCGCATATGCATATAAATGGCAGCCTCATAATTAGAGTAAAAGCGTCACTCGGATCTGAACAGTGTGTAGGCACCTCAAAGAACACTTACAATAGGTAATGTACTTAACGCGCGGTAGTGTAGTATCGTCATTACTTTGAGGCGTCATATGGAAGAGGGATGGTGTGGAGTGGCTATGATGAGTTATGTTTTTGTTTAATGACGTTAAGCGTATGGTTTTAGGAGTCCGTAGTAACTAGGAACCTGTATAAATCCGGCATGTCTATCTGTCTGCCGTTTATTCTGCCTTTTTTAGTCATAGCCATTTTGCTTACAGCCAGCAGGAAAGCGGAGCCGATATCTTACCCGCTATAAACCTTTGTTGTTACGTACACAATACAGTTGGGCAAGTGTGTGATGATTACAACAACCTCAGTCATCGGTGTCGTATAATACATTTAAGTATCTCAATTGGTTATCTAGTCACTATAGTACAAGCACTGTTTTGTTTAGCTAGCACTACATAATTGGTTTGATTGTTAAAATAATTTATAAAAATAATATCAAAATCAGTAAATCCCAATAAACGTCATCTCGCAAAGTGTTGACTCGTGATGCGACTCTACGCCACTCAGCCGTGCCCCCGCCAAGATAAAGTACATTTAGATAAATGGAGAACCTTCGGCCGGGTGGGCACTCTGGCCTAAACGACAGTCTTAATTTTCCCAAAGTAATAATTAAGAGTGAAAGCTGTTAGGGGCGAGGCGCCAGCAAACTTCAGCGACGCTAAATTTTTAAACAAGCTTTAAGTACAAAGTCCGATAGGTTGAGAGTTAATTATATTAATAAATAAAGGCATTGGGTGAGTTTGGATGCAACATATTTTATGGGTGCAGACTGTCTGAGGAAAACAATTTTTTTTATATCATCAGTTGTGGGTTTTATTTTTTTCGATCAGTTTCCAAATCTTATTCTAAGTTCACTTGTTCCTTTTTTTACTAATTACTAAAACTAAACTAAGCAAAGCTTGTACTATGGCGTCTGGATAATTGATAAACATACTTTAATACGTTTATCTGGATCGCGCTCCGGTCAGCTAAGCCATTTAAGCCTTATTAAACTTTTTTTATCCGTTATGTAGTTGCCATCGTGTACAAACTTGGCACACAACTTACCACATGGCATTTAGAAATAGAAATATTTATTTGCCAAATTAATTAGTAAATAATCTAGATTACCAGTGATTCCAACACTAAGCTAGGCCTGTCTCGTGAGTATCACATATAATGTATATATTTTATTTGTATCCATACATCTGATTAATTCTCTTGATATGTGACTAGATAATTAACCAAAGTTAAAGGGACAGTCCGCTCCGCCCTCAGTCTAATTACTAATTCATTGCCATCGTAAAAGTTCTGCGAACTGTAGTAGGTACCTGTTTAAAATATTTACTAACAAGTTGAATACGGTGGGCTATTCCTGAACTGTGTTAGAATTTAAACACCCTTCAAAGTTTTACTGTCCTAGGCCCGTAGTTATGTTGTTATCTTGTTTCTGAAAAGTACTTTTATAACAAACACTTTTAATAAGCTATAAATATATTAAAGACAATATAAAAATAGTCATAGTATTGAAGTAAGGAATCCTTGTGTTAAGATTAAGAGGTACCTACTAGACAATGAAATTTGCTCGGGCCGTCTCAGAGCGCAACTAGACCCAGACTCCGATAATTACAAAAGTTTTTAAAAAAATTAAACCAAAGCCGGAATTGAACTTGGACCATTTGCGTTCGAGGCGAATCAGTACCTATACGACGCCAAACGGGTCGTCTTAAATGTTTACAAGATTTACCTTTACAGGGCCCAGTTAATTCGAGTTTATCAACAAGGTTAAATTAGGTTAAAACAAAAAAAAAACTGAATTTACAACCTTCTCCTATTTTGAAGTTAGTTAAAAAATGGCTAGAGAACAGATTTAACTATGTAGCAGAGCTACAGATTAAGACGAATTAATTTTGCTGTCATGAACGATCATACGAAACTAAAGGATGGAAAGACAGGACATATGCATAGAAATAGATAAGTTAAGGCAGTCGCCTGGCTTTGGTGACCAGTCGCTTGCAAGAAAATGAACACCAAATTTTTTTTTTCCCCTATACTTAATGGCTGCTTGATTACATCTGACAGTGAGGTTTAGTCACTGGCCTTACAACACCCCTTCATCTAACGACATTGAGCCCGCGTGGTAGAATGCAGTATGGCCCAAACCACCTCATAGTTAGCGCTGAGGCCTGTAGTTGCAGTAAAACGTTTATTTACTTACTTTACTTAACTACTTTAATGTTCGTAGAAAAAAGAGTGTAATTTATTATTAATAACAAAACTTGACTGTATTACAACCACTGATACCTTTTTTAAACAACGGTCCATTAAAATAATTTCAATTAACCAAGTAGGTACTCTGATCTTAAGCCGTTGTTGTGATATCATCCCCAGTGTCGTTACTCGAATAATTCGTTTAATTTCTTTGAATATTTTCTTCGCTGGCTGTACTAATTACGTTACTGATTGCAGAAGATACCGTAATAGAGCCACCCTTCTCGCAAAAACTCTGCAACTCTGATTATAATCATTTTATTTTATATCCAAATTAGCCCACTGAGTACTTGGCAAATTTAATTTCGAGGGTCTCGTATTAATTTTATGACGAGATGAATCAAGGTAAGACTTAATTAGTGGACTACTCTGTAACTATGAATAATTTAAAATATAAATGGAAGAGCATCGGGAACTTTGTAAAGAGTTAAAATTAATTATCTGTGTAGAACTTGTGCGAAACTCGATTCGAGCAAAAGGTAAAAATATTTCGTCTAAGGCTTGAGTGAGTTTCATTTGTGCAGATACTAATTAAACGCGTTTGAGAACGGTAACCAAGAGTAGGTACATATCTTTTCAAACATGTAATTAGATAAGGTTGAATTTCAGTCTTGACCCATCTACTGTGCCACTTTCTAATTATTTTTTATAATACGATATATGTCGATTACATTTTCTGGCAAAATAATCATCATCATCCTATTTAAGAGCTTTGCTCTTATCTTCTTATTAGTCTTTTGCTGTCTCTCCGCTTTCCGCCGCTTTCTTCTCATCCTGATACGACATGAAGTTCAGCTTCTCTTTTATGCTAAATGTAGCTAATTCTAGGTCTTCTTAGCTTTTCCTTTCCCTCTATTCTTTCTTCTATACCTAGAAGTTTTGTTGTTGAATTAAGTGTCCCAACAATATATCCCTCGTATACTTAATTGATTATTTTATTTATTCGGAAAACAATACAGTATGAATACCTTAACAACTAATAATTAAAAAAAAAAAACTACCTACCATGTACATGTTTCCGCATATAATGTCTAGAAAACATTCAAACTTGTTGCCTTAATTAAGGATGCCTTAAGTGACTCCAAATCAGGATGAGGCTTTGAGCAGGCCTTTTCCTCCAAGTGTTGCCATATCTTGTAATCTAACGGACTCAAATCTGGACTGGAGGAGGGCCAGTCTCCAATAATTAATTAGAATTTGGTCTCTAACATAGTAAAACATAACATAGTAAGGTAAAAACTGATAGATAAGTAGATCTTGATCTACTTATTTATTATTTAATAGTGAGTAATTGATTTTGTGTATAACACTTACATTATTGTTGAATAAGCACTAACCTACTTTAGGATATAAATACCTAGGATACAAGTAAACTATTTTGCTTAGTTTAGGTATAAACATCGTAATATTTTGTACTAACCGATATTTCTTAACTTAAGTTTTATGTATCTAGGCTAAGTTTTTATACAGAAATAAATTTTATCTTATCCTATATTTTCAACCGACTTCAAAAAACGAGGAGGTTCTCAATTCGACTGTATGTTTTTTTTTTTTTTTGTATGTTTGTTACGCGATTACTCCGCCAATTATGAATCGATTTTAATGATTCTTTTTTTGTTTGGTAGATCATACTTCAGAGGTGGTCCCATATAAATGTTATCGAAATTGATTTAGAACTTTTTGAGAAAATCAACAAATATATACCCAGATAATATTTTGGTTGTGGTTCTTGTTACCTATCTTCGACAAATTTGACCCGATTTTGATGATTTTTGTTTTATTGAATAGCTTATACTTCAAAGATGCTATGATAGAAGTTTGAAAAATAAAAATCACCCCTAAGGGTAGGAAAATAGGGGATGAAATCGGTGTTCAGCAGTTAGATTAGGATTTATCACTGAAAATAGATGAAATAAGTAAATTTTATTTAAAAAAATAAAACCGACTTTAAAACACTAAAATGCTAAAAATAATCCTAACACTTAAGTACCTAATCAGTTACTTTTGGAGTCGGTGCAAACAAAAACATTGAATCTCTCATCGGCTGGCGCCGACTCCAAAAGTAACTGATTAGGTACTTAAGTGTTAGGATTATTTTTAGCATTTTAGTGTTTTTTCTTATCTTATCTTATAGTCCTCTTTTCGTCAACCATTTCAACTTTCTCGTTTATTTTCTTCTCCGTCCAGCTAATGCGTTCCATTCTCCTTCAGCACCAACCTTCAAACGCTTCCAATCTTTCTCTGTCTCTCTTGGTTAACGTCCACGTTTCACATTTATATACAATAGGGCAATGCTCCTAATGTGCACTTTCATAAGTTTTTTGTGGATTCGGCTTAATATTTTGGCCATCGCTATTCTTGCTTTTTTGTCTGATGTCCGTCTGGAGTCATGAAAAAAAGCATGTATATAATATTATATAAAACAAACAGAGTTTGCAAGTAATTGATGCGTTCACAACATCAAGATACAGTCAAGTCAGTAGTAGCTACATCTCGTTTCTCACTCACCCTGTATATTTTGCAAGCATAGCTAGAGCATTATCTCGAGACAAGATCTAAGGGTTTAATTCCAGCTCTGGGATAAATGTTTGTTAAGAAAATAGATATTTTTCTAGAGCCGGGCGTTTGTGGTGTCTTTATTGTTTCTGGTTACCATAAACACCAGTATTTCATTTTCATTATACTGGTACTAGCTAAATTTTACATAGCTCTATTGAATAATTTATAATAATATTTATTTCATAGACTCCATTTAGCTTCCAACCGGCCAATCTGAAAAGTCATTGGGGGAGGCCTATGTTCAGCAGTCGACCTATGGCTTAAATGATGATGATGATGTTTTTAACGTAGGTATCAAAAGCGGCTGGTGGTACGGTGGGGGAGGAAAACACTTTGCCTACTTACTAAGTAATACTTTGGTCTCCTAAATTGTTACGATCTTGACAGCGCGGTCGGGACGAACATGTATTATAGATATGCTCTAAAAATGAAGGCCCACTAATAACGGCTTTCTCTTATTGGACGTTAAATTAAATACAACAACTATAAGAATACTAAATCAATCAAAACTGAATCGTTCTAACAATAAGTCAATTTGTGATTAAACTAAACACTTAGGTACGTTAATTATTTTATCAAGTTTAAATGTCACATCTATCACTGTTAACCTAATTAAATTATTTCATAGTCTTCTTCTTCTTCATCTATATGGTCAATCCCGGTTGCGTCCAAAACCATTGCTTTGGAGCCCAGGGTCCGCTTTCCTTGATTTACTCCTGAACTTCGCACGGTCTTGATTTCATAGTATCATGAACAAATGAGTATATTGAATCAATGTACCCTAACTATATAAAATAAATTTGTAAAAAAAGGATGTAGTGCGTTACATCCTATTAGTTTACACAGTTTTTTTAATGAGATTTCTCGCCATTTCTCTCTACTAATTGTCAACTTAGTGCACTTGTGTAAAGCGCCGCCTATAGCAGATTAAATTTGATTTTGTCCGTCCATCGCATGGGTGATCTACCACTTACACCCGAAGCGGTGGTAGGGAAAAGCTATATTTTGCGATTTGTATAGGTGAAGGAAGAGGGCATTTACTTTATAAATGAGTCATTATCATCATCATTTCAGCCATGTTTAGGAATGGACGTCCTATCGCTGAAATGATGATGATGATAATACACTTGCCATTATCGTATAAAATTAGACTAGTGATTGAAAATAAAAGCTTGTTTCCGCAATTTTAAAATAAAGTTAAATAAAGGATAATATATTTCACTTCAATAACTTATTGGTAGCCTTAAAAATAAAAATAAAAACTTTACATTTAAGTTAAAGTGAAAGTTAATCTATTCATTACCTTAGATTAAATTATAGTTGGTATGTCTTTTAATTAAACGCGCCGTGTAGAGGACAACAATTAATTCGCTTCCAGGGCATTTGCAAAGGAAACTACTTAGTCACTATATCCAATCGATGGAGGCTATTTATCGCAGTACTCGATACTCAGATGTTAAACATTAGTCATTAGTTAGTTACGCATTAATCTTTGTTAGTTTTTCAAGACTTGTGATCTATTGAATAAATTCTGAAATTTTGATGGTCACTAATATTAGAACTAATTAAACCGGGCCTTTTAATCTTTTTATTATTGAATTGCTTTTCGTTTGCCTCGCTAAAACTCGAGAATGGCTCAACCAATTTGACTAATTTTGGTTTCGAAACATTTGTAGAAGTCCAAGGCCTTCCTTAAACCTTTTTAAAGGTGAGAAAATATAAAGGAATTGCAATGAAAGTAGTAAAAAAACTATTTTATTTTTCCATGCAAACTGTTTGTACCTGTCATTATTGCTCTGCAGTTGCATATTTTGCTTAGTTTTCCTTTGACTGTCAAATCATATCATCATTTCAGCCACAGAACATATTGTTCATAGTTTGTTGATAATTTAAAAATGTGTAGTAGTTTATTATGATCAATTATTCACATCTGTAAAAGACAAATGTATTCCCGTTCATACTTACTTGTTTTTTTAAGACTTGCCGATATAAAACGGTCTATTTTCACGAGATTTTGAAAAAAATTACTGGCTAAATATTTGATATATTGTTGTTGTCACATATTCCACTAATATTTCTCTTTTCCCAATACAGGGTTACTATGAAAACAAACTTAAATGTTCAACGGTGCAGACTAAGTCAAATAGTCATTGCGTGTATCGAAAGACTCCAATAAGTAAGGGACGGCGAGGAGTATATTAATCTACTGCTAATGCGGTGTTCAATGCCCTCCGGTGCCATTAGGGCTGCCAAACTAGAAAGTCCAACTATCTACGAGTTTTATTACTTAGAAACCAGGGTTTTTATACTCACAAGTTCTTAGTCTATGGTTAAATGTGGCATTACTATCTAGAAGTTTAATTGGAAACCAAAGTTGAAATAGAAGTCTGATTGCTTCTTTGATTCAATGACAGTAAACAGAAACCGGCCAATCTGGAAGTCAATGGGGGAGGCCTATGTTCAGCAGTGGACGTCCTATGGCTGAAATGATGATAATGATGATGATGTTGAAACAGAAAGACATTTTTTTAAACAAGTCCATATATAATCGTACCAATCGGGGGTTTTGGATATGTTTTATTTGTGAATAATCGTGTTTTATTTTGAAAGTTTTTTTGTCATATTTAAACGTCAATACAAGACCACCTTAATAGTTTTTGTAACAAGTAAGTATGCAAATTTCTAAAGTAAAATATCAACTAATAAAAATCTGATACCTAAGCAGAAATTGGGCTCGCTGGATTCCGACTGAATGAAAGAAAACCTAAGTACGTAATTCAGACTTATTTTGCCTGACTTTTTCAATGCATCAGGCATTGAAAACTAACTTTTCTGGTACAAATCTGCCGGTCAACCCTGCACTACGGTACCAGTACAAAACTCCCTCATATTGATGGGCGCGCTTTGTCTATGTCGGCTGGTCACTTCGACTGTGTAACTACGTACGAGTGGTCGCGACCTTTTCACTGCTAAGGGGTCTTGGGGTCTAATTCACGGAGAATCCGATGTAATTTGGTAAGGGTATAAATAAGGCTGTAGAAGGGTTACAAGATAGGCACTGTTTTAGATATCAATTACTTAGAAGCACTATAGCAAACTTTATCATAAATCAAAACCAAGAATCAGGATTAATTGATTCAAAATTTAAAACTGTAGTACTCGTAAAATAGGAACAATAACATAAAAATCCAATTTTTAATAACAGAATATAATGGTATTGTCGATGCTAAAACGATTTATTTATACTAGCTTTTACCCGCGGCTTCGTTCACATGGTCTTCATTTCAATTCTAAAACTATCGCTGGCGTGCGCAAACAATTCACGTAAGTCACATCGTGATCGGATAAGGAATATGGTTTAGGATCACTTATGGATCAACCCATTTTGTAGAAGATGACACAAGGTATACCATTAATAACATCACAGACAAACGAAAAATATACTTACATCTGTACGCATAACCTATACGAGTAGCATATAAAGCAAAACATAAGACAACTTAAGGGGATCACCCATTAATAAATTTAATGTCTTTTCCATACTAAGCTATCATTTACCGGAGAAGACTAATTAAATCCTCTCAGTTCACTCACAGTACTTCAAAACTTTTAATCAAGACCTGCCAAAATCGAAATTCAAATTACGCCCCTGCACTTGCTGTTGCTATACCAACAGCCCCTATTAATGAGAAGCATGTGTGTGGAACAAATTCTTGTGCCCTGACCTAGCACAAAGATAACAGCCATCTGAAAAGCTTCAGCAACTGCCGAAACGTCAACGAACGACGCAACCTCGATAATACCTTGAGGATGCCTCTGTTGGTGAGAGCCCCCGCTGCGACAGCCTAGTGTATGCAAACAGTGAGCCTTTATCATCCCGTTAATAGCGGCCTGGTGGAATACGCGGAGATTTTAGGGGTATACTTGATGAGTGGCTGTGAAAAGCGTCTAGTTCTACATTAACTTGATGTTGTCCCTACCACAGCAGTTATATAGTCATACATTTTATCCGCAAATTAAAACGGACCTCCGTACTTAAATGACACAAAGTTAACTTTGTGACTCTACCTCCGCTATACATCATAATGTCATCTTTAATATAAAATAGTGATTCAAGTACATTTAGGGACACTTTACAATATTCTATAGTCATATTGGCGTTTTAGCGAAATAGCTGCGAAATAATTAATTTTCAGCAGTTAGTATCCTATGGCCAAAATGATGGTGATGACAAATGAATTTTTAACTTTCAGTGTTGTTTGAATTTTTGGCTGAAAATATTATCTAGCACAGAAAAGTGTGATGCTATCACTATTGACGTTAATCGTTTTTTTCTTAGTTAGGGCACAGTTTTTCTTTATAGTCTTTTGCTAGGATAACAGTTTTTTTTTTGGTAAAACAAACCTGATATCCAGTTCAAAATAGTTTTACATACATGGAATCTGTTCCACGTTGAATAAAATTAAAGAACCCCATGAAAGATGCTCAGTGATGTGGTTGTTTTTTTCTGAGCTGTGATCCAGATTTGACCTTACCTATCTTTTATCATCACCCTTGTAGTTTTACCCCACACTTAGCTCAGTGGGCATAAGGTCGATATTATTTTACAAGTGTATTTCAAAGGGTTCAGGGTTTTCTTCTCGCTGCATGCCACGTGCGTTCCGCTTAGTTGCCCCTGTAATGTTATTGTAGCGGTGGAAAACATCCGTGTTCAAATAATAGGGCACTACAAGAGTCCGAGAGTTCAAGATAAAATAGCTGAATCTGTGTTATTATGGTACATATCCTAGCAAATAGTAAAATCAAGGCAGTCTTTATACGAGCTAGATGTTTTTTAACTTTTTATGTTTATTTTTGGTCTATTTGAAAGATTTGAGTCAGAGTTAGTTGAATCTCGATCTCTAGACAGTATCACTTAGAAAATAAGTTCATGATTTTTTTAAAAAATATGACAAGGATGTGTATTTGAAAACGTACTCGTACGTACAGGTGAAAAATAACATAATTCTAAACAATAACAAAAGTCACAGGAAATTAAAATGATCAATGTTAGTATTTACATATAAAACGCAGGATTAAAAGGTCAGTCTTGAGCTTTACGTACGTACTTCTTAAACCCGGCTAATACAATATAGCTTACTGTTATTTTAGTTTAAACTCAGTAAGACAAAAAACCAATCAAGTATGAGTAATAGGGTAGACTATGGAACCCTTGGTGCTTGCGATTGACTTGCACTTGGCCGGTTTTTTAAATCAACTAATTGTGTTCTATATCTGTGAATAGGTCTCTTCCAAGTTCTACTAGTCATGACAAGGTTCCTAGGTCATGCTGTCCCCTGCGGTATGTCCGTTTTCGGGTGTCTATTGGGTGAAGACAAAGAAAAGTGTACCCAAATACACATTTCTAGGTGAATCCGGCAAATGTGGCATGCAAATAAATGTTCCTCTACTTTGAATATTATTGTTGACTGAAATTTGTTAATTGTTAACAAACATGAAGCAAGGTTGTTCAATAAAATAATCCAATTATAATGAAAATTATTTAGCTGTTTATTGAAATATGAAAACAAAATTCATAGAGTGAGCACACATTTTCATAACAAAGTTAAATTAAGTGAGACGACAATGGCAGTACAGTCCAGCCACACAAAAAGCAAATGCACAATTCGATCAGGAATTAAAAAAAGAGGACCAACCAGCGGTCTGGATTGTTCCACCTCGCCTGGTTTAACCCCAAAGCGGCATACGTTTTTATAAAGGCCCCAAGCTTTTTTAAGCAAAGCTTTTCTAAGCAAAGCCATCGATAATGATGCTCGAAGAGACGCCACACTTTCATTAAGTTTTCTATTCCACAAACGCTAAACCCGCAACCCTATCGAGAAAAAGAGATGGAGCTCTTTTTGTATAAAAACGAAGAGGATGGACTATGGAAGACGTGAGACCCTACACTTGATCCTATTTATCATGCGCGAGACTTATTAAAGCGACCAACATGCGTGTTACAACACTTTGAAGTAGATACCGAAAACTTTAAAGTCGTTTTCCATGATATTTTTAGGTTTTCATAATAATAATTGTTTATTTTCTTCAGAATAATACATTTTTAATAAACAGTGACTGGAGTCCCGTTTTAAGCTAAGAAGCATGTGAAGAGAAAGAGATAGATAGATAGATTACCTACTTCAATTAATTTTTTTAGTTAATGAAAAATGATAATTAAAACAAAAATAGGTTTACAGTTTGTGTATAAGCCATAATAACTATAGTAGTCGAAGACTATATTGCAGCAATGAACATTCGAATAATATGTATTTTAAAAAATTATAACGAAGAAGCGTTGTTTATTACATAGTATGTTTTCTAAACATGTTTTTTAATTTTAAAAACATACAATCGAATCAAAAGAACAACTAAAATAGTTATGAGTCGCTATTATATTACGGACTTAATTATGGAACGCAAATATTATTTTTGAAATAGATTAAGCCAACAATGAGAGTCGCCTCAACGGCTGTTTGAGTCCGACAGATTGGCGTTCCCATTCATATGTAGATTGTAACAAAAAATCCAATAAACAGGACAGGGGGCACTCACATCCCCTAGTCATTATTGCAAAGAATGTTAACAGTGCAGCCGGCTTATCCGGGGTCGTTTTACCAAAGAGTTGAACTAACGAATGGCTACCCTAGTACTCGTTACGGTTGACACTTCAATTCGGATTAAATTTAGTTAGACGTTTACATTCGACTGTAAATTATGGGTTTCGGTTTCGGCAAAATGTTGAAAACGAAAGTGAACCGTCGGTGAAGGGCTGAGAATCAATAAACATTTTTTTTTCAATCTACGAGCGTCAATGGTTACAAATATAAACGGGTCTATTTATTGGATCAATTTATTAAAATCTAAACAACACTGACTTAGGAGTAAAAAATTATAGGTATCTTTTGATCTATATACTTGGTTGCTGTGCTGTAATATGTTCGAACTAAGTAGACAGATAGATAAATAGTTAACCTATTAATAACACTGTATACAATACAAGTCTCCATCAAATTTAAAGGCATAACATAATTTACATAGTGAGGAAACAGGTGATTACTGATGCCCGTCGTAGGAAAAGCTGTGCCTATTTGTTAAAATGTATATACTCGAACAAAATTTTATACGTGAGAACTTATGTACGTACGTAACGAGCTATTTATTGTGTGTGTGTGTGTGTGTGTATGCACACAGCACATGCGTGCTAATGGGATTTTAAGTTTGTCAACACAAATGAAAAGTTCAGCGTCATCTAAGTGATGTTTTATATTTTTTTATTAAATCCGTATTAGCTCAAGCGCAGTTTTTCAAATTATTATTTTCATACTCCTAAGTTAGTAAATTATTGAAGATATTGCAGAATGCTGACCGTCAAATCTGATTAAATTGATTATCCTATCAAGCGAATGAAGCGCAAGAGATTTCAACTGACCTCTAGACAATATTTAAAATATTATTGAAACCACTCATAATCGCATTTTATTTGCACTAAAATTTTAAGTTATCGCAAAAAGTAATAGAAGTGTATTCTAAACTTAGTATAATAATAGCACTTTACAATCTGAAATCTGTGGTAATAATTATCTAGAGATATGTTTTTGTCCTGCAGTGTTTGCATGACTTCGATGATATAAAGATAAATATAATAAAAAATATTGGACAACATCACATACGTTGCTCTGATCCTAAGGTAAGTAGCTACAGCACTTGTGTTTTAGAAATCAGAAACAACGACGGCATCACAACACCCAGACCCGAGACAATATAGAAAAGTATTTTTTCTACATTGACCGACAGGGACTCGAACCCGGAACCGCAGAGATAGCGACACCAAGTCTGGTATACTCGCCTCTCGGCTACGAGGGTCGTCAATGATGATGACCTTCACAAAATTTTAGATGCATTATAATTTCATGTAACCCAGCAACAACACAGGCTGTATAAATAGACACTATACAGCGTGTACCACTGAGCCTAGTGTTAGAGTACAATATTACCTATCGGTTAGACCCCCATGTATGTTCAGCAAAAATGAATAATTCTCCAGATAATATATGAGAGCAGCTAGTCTAGTTAACTGGTAAGATTTTTAAAAGATACGTACTAAAACTACTTTCAATGCATTATTTTTAACTAGAGTTTGAGTTACAGATAAACAATTAAAATTAACAAAATAATAAAATTGTACTCTTCACCAAACTGTTTTTCACATGATAATTTTAACAGAAAGGTAAATTATTTGACTACTTTCGCTGTTTAGTTATTCCACGAGTTTTCCTAGAATTCTAGATAAATTCTCAATCAGAACAAAATACATTCTAAATTAATATCGCGAAAATT
Organism: Anania hortulata; assembly: GCA_963576865.1. Taxonomy (NCBI): domain Eukaryota; kingdom Metazoa; phylum Arthropoda; class Insecta; order Lepidoptera; family Crambidae; genus Anania; species Anania hortulata. The sequence continues at coordinate 11,797,497 of OY756400.1, forward strand.
ATTATTTGAAGGGTCAAATCAATAGTCATTATTGTATTTATTACCAGGCGCCCGCTGGTACACCCATCTTGAGACACCCTAAATATTTTTTATTGTTACGTGATTGAGGATCTGACGTAGGTAACTAAAACCAGTTGATTCGTTGAACACAAAAAATTGACAGACCTTGTTTTACACCTTAAATGTATTTACCAACCTAAATTTGTAACGCGCCACAATTTTTGGAATTAATTTTAAATCTTTTGAAAGTCAGTTTCAGGCACAGCTTATTAGCACTTAAAGCAAAAGTCGCCAAACGGAATCTTTGTTTCTGCCCGGGGAGTCGGACCGCTCGCGGCGATTGAAAATTTAAAATATTGTACCCTTTGCCATTATGCGCGCTTATTCACCCTTGAAATATCCCAAGGGGCGCCAGGTACCACGATTGGGGAAAATATTTTACACTTGTTACTAAGGATGTCGCGCTCAGAACCGCGATTTCGTTACCCTAATTACAATGCATTTTACAACTTACCCTTTAGTTTTAAAGTTGAAATTCGAGTGAATTCTGCGCTTTCGATGGGGATATTTATGAAAAGCACTTAATTAGTGTGTCGAGAATGAAAAATTGTTATTGAAACCGAGTTGATTGAACTGGCGAATCATAACTATGTCATTTTGGATGCGACGGCAATGAAAACTCTATTAATCACAGTCTCTCGGCGGGAAATGGCGCGATTCGGCAATCGCGCGTTTTGTTTGCGCGGTTTTAATGAAACGGACACGTTTCAATCGCAGTTAATAGTAGGTTCAATTAATCATGCGTGAGTATTTTAAATCCTATTAAATAGCCGCAGAATAGTAATCATTATTATTCTGTGGCAATTTCAAGAGGCAATAAAATAAATAACTGCAAATGCAATAATTGCATTCGCCTCGCAAATAATACAAATAAAACTAATAACGGTTTTATAATCTTTTAAAATTGATAAAATAACACTACCTACCTACATAAAAATGTGTTGTGTTCAATTCAAACGGCTTTTAATGAAAATCTGAAATAAATATATATACCTAGCAATAACTTGGTAAAGATGGTAAATAAAATAAGATTTGTAAAATGGCAAAGTAAAGAAAGGGAAGTGAATTGGCTAAATAATTTGTTACAATCGTTTAAAAACTTGGCCAGTGCGTGTCTGGCCATGCGCAATGTAGAGAACCATAGTTTTCCGTCACAAGATATTTGCTACCTGTTTTACATTATTATTATAAACATCTAAGTTATTTAAATTTTGTTTTTAGCAATTACATGCTTGTTATATCTATGATAATATAACACTTGAAAAAATCGACTGCCTCAGGTGGGACTCGAACCCACGTCTCATCGCATGCCGGGCGAGCTTTTCCAACTAAGCTACCGACGTTGGCAAACCCGTCGAAATTTGTCAAGTGTTTCTCGCTGTCGACGCCAGCGTTTTATCTGATCAATGTTGCGGCTATACGTATACCTTAATTAAGTTTACCATTGCTAAGTTCTTTTTTTAAATTTAAAAGACATGGTAAGATTTTATTTTAAAGTCACCGTTACTTAAAACACCTACTAAGCGCAATGTCTGGATAAACAACATATTAAAGCATTTCAGTTATTTACTTATTATAAACCAACAATCGAAAAATATTTCAAATTGAAATGAAAAATTGCATTTAAATTCTTCAAAGTATATCCTCAAAGACTCAGATCCACATGAACGCACAATTAAAACACTAATCACTAGCTGCAAAAACAATTAAGCAAATACCTTCCCTCATTAGTCCATCTTCACCGCTAGGCATAGCACTTAGCTGCGCTAAGGTCTGTCGTCCACAATGTCAAGCGATGACGGACGATACTACGCGATTCTCTGTCCAGTTCTATTTCTATTCTCTACCTTAGCTATGGATCATTCGTGTTTGACGCGTCTAGGTATTCGTTAGAAGTTTCTATAATCATTCCTATTTGATTTGATATTTTACTTTTACCACCTTGATTTTTTATTACTGACACTAAACCAGTGCTGGTTATTTTGTAAACGAGACGAATTTTTTTCTGGTGGTTTTTCTAAAAGCGTTGCTGCGTTTAGATATAATTTACTAGGCCATGTTTAATTCAATGGAATTCAATAGTGTTCTACCTATCAAATAAAAATTTAAGTTACCGTACGAATTGAGGTATTTAATTTTAACTTTAATACACACATAGGTGTACCTATTAACGAGGTGGACAACATACCTTATTTCACGTTATCTCCAGCCCAGTGGGCTGAATCCCAGCGTTTACTTGATAAAATAAATTTGAACAAACGCATCGAATGCGGCAATATGATTCTACCTCTGTGAAGTTGTGCTAAGTGGCATGGAAGTGGAAAAATAGAAGCGGGCCCGGCTAATATGTGAATACTTGGCATTCCTACAGATGACGCCCACGCACGCTTACCGATCTGAAAAACCATTGAATTGGGCTCGTCTTAACAGGTAAACGTGTATTGTACTCGTATAGGAATTCGACGAAATAAAATTAAAAAAATATTTAAAAATATCAGTAGCAATAATATGGGTACTTAATGATTATGTAGAAATTAATACCATGCTTTTTATACTATAATATGGTGTTAAAATTGTTGGAGGCAGTGGAGCTATATAAAAATATTATTATATTTAAAATAATATATATTTAAATAGCTTTTTAAAAGCCCCGGGAAAAAAATGGTAAAAACAGTGTATTGAAAAGGGAAAAACAATTATTAATACTTTTTTTTTCAAACAAAAAAAAACCTTATGAAAAAAGGGTATTATAAGGTAGACGATTATCTGAACGACAAGAGTGCATGGACTTAACTTGCTTAGCTCGCACTTAATTCATGTCTTGTAACTGTATTTCCTGTAAAAAAGGCTGACAAAGGTGACTGAGTTTGTTGCGCCGTTTCTTCTCATCACCAGCCGATATGTAGTCCCGAAGCGGTGGTAGGGTAAAGCTATATTTTGGGACGTGTATAAGTGCCCGGAAGAGGGCCTATATACTGAATAAATGAGTATTAGTATTAAACTTATTAAAGCCGACTACGTGTTGGCTCTAATTAGGTTGGAAAAAGAAGTTGTTATTTTACTTAGATAGGGACGACTATTGGACTAGTACACTTATTGAGCTCAAGGACCCCGGTACTATGAAATTAAATACAATCAAAAGCGATTCTTAAGTATAATAAAAGCCTTATCAAAAAGAAAATAAATCATTGGATACTATTTCAAAAATAGAACATTTAAAATAAAATTATTATAAAACAAATTGTCAGCAACATAAGTAAAAAATATGACCTCGTTTCAATTCAGACGTTTATTTCTAGATCAAGAAGAGATAAAGATATAAATAAATGATAAAGATATATATAAATAAATTCTTAAATAAACAACTTAAAAACTATTTAATATTTCGGAATATAAATTTTCTTCGGAATATACATTTCAGGGACACCCTGTGTGTTTCAGAAAGTGCAATGTACAGAAGCAGTTCAACTTGCAGATCTGCACAAATCACAAGAACTAACTCAGGGCTTGAGATAACTAAACACCGTACTAAAATTACAACTAAAGACTGAGGCGAGTCCAACTTATTCTTATGTAGAAATTTATCAGTCAATGTCTTTGTGCAAGGACAGACTTAATAGAGTTAGTTCATACAAGTTCTACATAAAGCTTTGCGATAGTCTAGACAAAGCTTCAAATTTAATTAAAAGGTGTATCTACATTTCTGTTGCGGTTTAGTTTGACCTATGCATTTGGGTTGAGGGAAAACTCGTATGTTTAAATAATTTTAGCCAGTAAGGTTTGCGATCAATTTATTTTAAGGTTATTGTGAATAGTGTCTACAATCAGTATGTTACCTAATTACATTTGGAACAGAAATGTAGCCTCTAATTATAGTCTTCATAAGAAAGCTTAAGGTTGCAAAGCGTGCTATGAAAAGCTCGGTGTTTTTTTGCGAGATCGAATCAGAAGTGGTTAGTTTCGTTAACGAACAAAACTTGCTGACATAGCCCGACGGACTAGCAAGCTAAAGTGGCAGTGGGCGGGACACATAGCGCGTAGAACTAACGGCCGATGGGGCAGAAAGATTCTAGAATGGAGGCCACGTACTGGCAAGCGTAACGTAGGAAGTCCACCCACAAGGTGGACCGAAGACCTGGTAAAGGTTTGAGTCATTTTTTATGCAAGATAGGATACTCCATAGCAATCAAACAACGAACAAAAAAACGACGGAAAAATACACACAAAAAATGCAACACAATCAGCAAACTACGACAAGTCTCAAATACCTACACAACAAACACATAATTCGCAAACTACATAATATTTCTAAACATACAGGGGGTCATTCGGATAGGTCTTAATACGCGGGAACTAAAAAAAAAGTTTGTAATATTTTTCTGTTTAAAGCAAGCAAAAAAAATACTGTAACATTTGTCAAACTTAGTCGGACAGAAAGAAATCATATTTATAATCATTTCTTAAAAACATAATCGTCAACATTGACAAATGCAAAGCCATCTTTCGTCATTTCGAATCATTTAGCCGGCCCCCTCCGTAGATTTTTTCCACCCAGATTAATTCAGAATCGTTATCAACGCCTTACGATTGCCGGCAAATTTGTTACAGTAGAGTTCACCTTTTCAGTCAAATTGCAAATTTTATGCGCAGCCCTGATAAAGTACCTATAATCATTATTATAACTCATAAATTTGATTGAAATTCGGTCACATTTTGCGCCAGTGCTTATCGCGAGGTTGCAGTCGGCTGAAAAATACTTCTCCCTACGTTTCGTGATTTGGCGACGTCGTCTCGTCTTCCGATCGATTTGCTTTTAGTACTACAATAAAGGTGTTTAATGTTTAGATTTGCATACCGGATTTTGCACGCTGTCGCGAATTTTATGGGTGTAAATATTTATATGGTATTGTAGCCTGCGATGAAACGTTACAAAAGTTAAGGGTTATATTATTTTTTTTTACCTTGAGTCCTGTCACAAAATATCAGAGATTGTGATGAAATTATCACAATTTATAACAACGCGACTTCGTTCGTATTACTTCAGTTCAGAAACCTTCCCGCACGTAGGGAAGAAAAAAAGGCCCTACAACTCACCAAAGTTTCATCTCAATCGGATAGAGGTTTAGGACAAACAAAAAACAAACCGGACAAGTGCGAGTCAAACTCGCCCACTGAGGGTTCCGTACAAATTTGTAGAAACAAATTATAAATAGTTCAGAAATCGAGTCTAATTCGATCGTTCGAGTCTAATCGAAGTTTAACTATAAAAAAATATTACAAAAGTCTCTATACATGTAGTATAAGACGATATTACTTGCCTTTCATAGTTTTAGGGCAACTTAAAGTATCCTATAAATTTTGATTCTTTAGAGAGTGTTGAAAACATATGCGTTTTTTGCGGCATAAGCGGCCATAACTTTCTACACGTTAATTTTGAAGTTTAATTTTTTCACAGCTTCAAGGGACTGTTGACTTAAGTATAATAATATGGTTTTGATTTCAACTTGATATCACCACGCGTTCCCGAGACCAAGGGTCTTGACACACATACGGACAGACAGAAAGACGCACAACAAATAAAGTGATATAAGGGGTTCCGTTTTTTCCTTTTGTCCTTAAACATAATATATTCAGAAGTTTTTAAATAATTAAGAATAATTAATATTACGTATCTAAATACGAAATACTGTATGTAACTAGCATCTCGGACATAAATATCCTACTTATAGGATATTTATTTCCGAGATGCTAGTTACATACAGAATCTGAGTAAGATGCCATAATGAGATTTATTAATAGTCTTATAAACATCACGAGAGGAAACACTCAAATAGTACAAATCGCATTTCCCGAAACAAAGCACTCGTGATTCTGTTTGCAAGATCTCGTTAGAGTCTTAATGAATCTATTGAGAGTCCATGGAGCGTTGAAAGAAAGCTGGGGGTTAAAGTTGCGCTAATAATTCTCGCTAGAACTGACAGAGTCGACACTCAGCCGGTGTCAGTAGGGGCCGTTCATAGCGCTGGGCCACGGTGCGTTGGTTCTTAATGAAACTGTCGTCTCAGGGCATGGAAGGAGTGTATTTACGTTCACAAATGGAGATTCTTAGCCGCATTATGATGTATTAAAGCTTGTAGTTGTAAGGAACTGAATTCTGTTGAATTCTGCTTATGGTAGAATAGATAGGGTCGACAGCCTGAGCTAGAGAGTCTGACAAAGAAACTGCCGTCTCTCTCGTACATCAGTAAAAAAGGAACGGAGGCAACGATTCTTCAAGAACTTTCAAAATTCTTACTGATTTTGGTAAGGTTGTCAAGACAGGACAATACTATGGTTTGATATGCATCGGGTGTGACTTTATAAACCAATAATTTAGTATTTTATGATAACTAGTTAATTTGGTACTTGTAATGGTTAATTTAGTTCAAGTTGCATGTGAGTTTTTGACCTAAATTAGTCACTTTTTTTTAAAATAATATTTTTATGTTTATTTAAATGATGATATCCTTTTTTAACTGGACATATTCTCAACTTAATACCAAGTACCTACACAATGATGTCCAAAACACTAATATTAAAGATATTATTTTTGAAATATTTAGGACGAGTACCACATGTATTAGGAAAAAAAAACATCGATAAAAACAAATGAATTTGTGGAAAAACGTATGAATAGCGGAACAAGTAAAAATCAGCAAGTGTGTAAGTCACAACGTTAAGTTACAATCTAAATTTCTAAAATAAAAGCCACTATTTTGGCTAACTTGCTAAAATAATATTAATTTAGCATACTTTAATAGGACGGCTAACCGTTTAACTTGGTCTTTCCGCGTAACACGTTCATAGTCAAACTTGCTCAAGGCGTGATAAAGTTCGCAAAAATCATAGCTCTACTCGAGTGCTCTCATCTCAGGTGCATCGATCGCCCTCGACAAACGATGACTGAATTCAAATATTTTTACAAAGTGCAAATCCCCTTCACACGGAGAAGCTGGCAACTACCTATGTTCCGTTTTCGGGAACGGATGTATTTATTTGTCTGCTTGTGGGGAGTGTTATGATCTTATTTATTTATTTATAATTTGAATAATTATTAAATTCTACGACTAAATATAATGAGCCAGCTATTGAACAGAATGACTGAATATTTAGTAAAAGTTATTCGTATTGATGAACAAATTAGGTAGATTTATAATATTAATTTATTTACCTATTTATTGAGATTGAGACTATAATTAAATCAACACCGTATGTACAGTATCTTGAACTGTAAAAACAAATATCATGTTAAATAAGGCATTTACGAAAAATAAAATAATCAAGTACCATAAAACTAAATGATTTTTTTAGGACAATTTCCATTACTGGTGGGACCAGCAACTGTTAGCAAGAAATAATAATATATCAAGATAATCAAGATCATTATGATTTTTTAAACCTTTTTTCTGTTCACGTTTATAACAAACTTTATTCAACTTTATTCACACTACCGTTCCCTTCATCTAACATCACAAGCAATATCGCGAGCTTTCTACACGGCAATCCACTTACTTTAAACAAGTTTTCCAGATCAGAATATTTCATTAGGAACTAGAATTTCTTACGAACACTCAGGGAATTAATGTTATTAGGGCGCGAATTATATTTAGGTTGGAGCGAGCGGTGTCGCCGCCGTGAACTAATTGCGTTTAGAGCAATAGAGCGCTCTGAGCGAGCGGTGCTAATGGGCGGTATTAATTAATAGCGTCTCGTCAAATTTCAACTTGGCGAATATCTATTTCGCAGTATCGAGACTGATACAGGCAGCGATTCGTTGAATAATTTTACTTATTATGTATTTTGCTTAAAGCTCTCCCATTGTTGAGATTTAGGATGAAAAATCCGATTATATCGTCGAGCTGAATATTTATTATTATTGTTAAGTAATTTTGCTTTTAATATTTCATTTTGTTAAACCACAATTTTGTATATGGGGACTAATTTTGGAGTAAAATTAGGAAATAAAAAAGAGTGATGTATCAAATGAAAGGGCTTATTGTAAAGGTCATAAATATATATGGCAATTCTTTGAATTTTTAGGTGGCAATACTATTGAATTAAAGCTCACTATCGATAGTACTAAACTATCTATAGTATCGATAGTACATTAATTGGCAGCGATCAAATACGATAACTATCGATTGTCCTATTGATCGTATATATGAATTTAGCGTTCAACTATCGATAGCAAAACTATCGATTTTTCGGCAACACTAGTTGGAAGCACCTTGCACCCAGCGGCTTTCTGCAACCTTTACGGGTGTTCTTGCCGGTATATCAGCCGTCAGTTCTACTTTTTATGTGCCCCGCCCACTGCATTGCTAATTTTGTCCAATATGAGGTGTTAAATATACAGGGTTACATTACAAAGGGGTGCCAAATTAAAAAAATATGATCTAGGGAACAATATAGCGTAAGCGACTTAATCGTTATTATTTTTAATAGTCGTATGTTACGAAAAAAAATTACTTAAAATATCCGAAAATAAATTCAATAGAGAAACAACGCAAGCCGCGCGGTCATTCATCAGAGAGGAGGTACGGCGAGCCAACAAGGACCTTACGCAGTGCACATACGGTGCAATTTTTTTCATGAATGAGTTAAATTATCCACGCGTACAATTTTTAAGAGCCGAGAATCATTAAATGTAAGAAGAAAAATGTTTTTGTCTATTGCATAGTTCGATTAAATTACCGATTCTGAGCCACTCCTAAAGATTTAGCACCCCTTTGCAATGTAATCCTGTATAAAATTACCAACATTAAGATAATCATCATCATTCGCCTGCCCTGCTCCTTCCTAGGTCATCTGGGGTCGGTGCAGTATGTTTTTTTTTTCCGTTCCAACCGGTCACTCGTCATCGAGCCTTTTACTCCCTTCTCATTCATATCGCTCTTAGATTAACACAATCCATCCATCTCTTCTTAAGTCGTCCTCTACCTCTTCACCTATCAATACATGAGTATTAACGTAACTAGGAGAGTGATGGGTATCGTTACGTGCCCCTCTTCCCTCCAACATCGAGGTATGTTACAAATATCAGAGAATTATGGAGCCGCTTTCAACCGGCCAATCTGGAAGTCACTGGAGGAGGCCTATGTTCAGCAGTGGACGTCCTATGGCTGAAATGATGATGATGATGATGATGGAATAATATACAAGGAGTGCTTGAAGCTCAGTGAGAGTTCTCATAGCTCAAAGGCGGCAGCGCTTTAGTTACTGGCCTTACAACACCCCTCCATCAATCCGTATTGGGCCCGCGTGGCGGAGTATGGCCCAGACCACCTCATTGAGGTGAGGTCTGTGCCCTGCAGTGGGAAGTATATAGTTTAGGTATAGTTTACTTTTTTCAACAGACTTCAAAAAAGGAGGAGGTTTTTAATTCGACTGTATGTTTTTTTTTGTATGTATGTTACGCGATTACTCCGCCAATTATGAATCGATTTTAATGATTCTTTTTTTGTTTAGTAGATCATACTTCAGAGGTGGTCCCATATAAATTTTATCGAAATTGATTTAGAACTTTTTGAGAAAATCAACAAATATATACCCAGATAATATTTTGGTTGTGGTTCTTGTTACCTATCTTCGACAAATATGAGCCGATTTTGATGAATTTTGTTTTATTGAATAGCTTATACTTCAAAGATGCTATGAGAAAATAGGGGATGAAATCGGTGTTCACCAGTTAGATTAGGATTTATCACTAAAAATAGATGAAATAAGTAAATTAAAAAAAAAACGACTTCAAAACACTAAAATGCTAAAAATAGTCCTAACACCTAATCAGTTAATTTTGGAGTTTGAAAACATTGAATCTCTCATCGGCTGGCACCGACTCCAAAAGTAACTGATTAGGTACTTAAGTGTTAGAATTATTTTTAGCATTTTAGTGTTTTGAAGTCGGTTTTATTTTTTTTAATACTTTATACAAGTTGGATTTTTCCTAATTCTAAGCATTTTATTCATGTTTTTTTCTTCTTAAAGTTTTCTGAGTAGCAGTTTAGAGTTTAAAATGCAAATTTGAAATTAAATTGAAAATGTTAAAAGACACAAAGTATCTCCTGAGTATGACGTAAGAGGTGAAAAATAATAGAAGCATTGCGGCAACGGAGTACAATTGTAAGGCGGCAGATGGTCCATAAACGTCGAAAATGTTCAAAGTTGTCCAATGGAAGTGCGACAACAAGTGTGACTCCAACAGGGTTGCCACTGCTTTTTTTTGAGAACAATTACTTTTAACACACTTTTATTAGTTTAACTTGACAATGTAATCAAATCTTGGAAGTTGTTTATAACCTACTACCTACTGACCTATCGATTTTATTTTTTGTAAGTTTCTGACATTCGGATGACAATACAATGATGTAACACCATCGTGCTGATCTTAGGGACATCACTAAGCACACAATTTCAACAATTTTTCGATTCCGAATAGGCCATGCCTGCACTCCTGTTTTCTTAAACAAAATTCATGTCCTAGATAGTCCAATGTGTGAATGTGGCAAAGAGGGTACTCCAGAACATACATTTTTCAACTGCCAGAAGTACTCTATTTCTCTGTATGACATCCTTCCCTCTGATATCCCCCGTCCTCTCAATTTCCCATATTTACTAACTCTTTCTTGTAGCATTAAATATATCTGTAAATATTGCTCTATCTATACGAATAATATTAAATTGTAATTAACTCTCTCACCGCCCACTAGCACTTGTGTTGTCAATTATTGTGGTGTTGTTTTTTTTTTAGGTGGAGAAATGGACAAAAGGCTCACGAATATTGCTTAAAAACCCTTAACTCGATTCATAACACCGGCTAATCCGCTACGTGTCTCCCACAAATACTTGACATTGACAGATTCACTACTCTACATATAGAACGGGATTGGTCCATAATAAAAATAAAAATAAAGGATAAAGCCAAGAGGTTGATAGTGGAACTCTTCAATGATTGCTAGTAAAACCTTTCGTCGTTTTGTCGAGTCCAATAAATATAAAACTCTGTTTTATTGTTTTTAAAACTACAATATTAATTTTGAATTTTAAACCTACAGTATTAATAGGTAAGTAAGTGGACATAAAAAATACTTCGAATATCAATTAAAAATGACGATAAAATATGCGCCAAGAAACACAACAACAGAACTGTCCTGGTAAGAACTATGAACAAGTTGTGTAGTGTCTAATTTTTAAAAGAGGTTTTTATTGATGCTGAATGTTTTTTCAACCGACTTCAAAAAAGGAGGAGGTTCTCAATTCGTCGGTATCTTTTTTTAAAATTTTTTTTATGTATGTTCAGCGATCCATTGTTACTGCGTTGACCGATTTCAATAATTATTTTTTTGTTATATGTTTTGTGCATAAACTCCGTACCACGCGAACTGATTTTAGTATCTATCTTACCTATATCTTTGCCAAATGTAGACCGATTTTGATGAATCTTTTTTTAATGAATAGCTTATACTTCAAAGATACTATAATAAAAATTTTTGGAAAAAATTTCACCCCTAAGGGTGGAAAAATAAAAAATGAAATCGGTGTTCAGCAGTTAAATTATGTTTGCACTCGTAAGATTTGTTTTGATTAGGATTTATCACTAAAATGGATGAAATAAGTTAATTTTATAAAAAAAATAAAAACCGACTTCAAAAAACTAAAACGCTAAAAATAATCTTAACACTTAAGTACCTAATCAGTTACTTTTGGAGTCGGTGCCAATCAATGAGAGATGTTTTCGTTTGCACCGACTCCAAAAGTAACTGATTAGGTATTTAAGTGTTAAGATTATTTTTAGCGTTTTAGTTTTTTGAAGTCGGTTTTTATTTTTTTTAATACATATAAAGTTTTATCAAAAGATTTAGCGCTACAACCCTGATGGTGTCATCCAAGTGCCGCTTAAATAAAAGAAATGATATTTCACTTGGCGAAGTGAACAGCTGACGTGGCAACTTCGTGCCAGTTTGATAATTACACAGCACAATTATTTCAGACGATTTCCTGTGGGTGGTGTTTAGCCAAATTACAGTTTCGTATTTCACTGTATTTTTTTCAGAGGCACGAATTATTTAGTGTGAAAACTGTTTATTACCCTTGATACACTGTCATCATGTGTGTTCACGTAACTTTGACACGTTTCCTGGAACCGGTGTTTGTGACGATAATGTGGGTAATAATAAAAAATGATAAAGGTGTTCGCTGTTTGAGGTAATATTCGAATAATTTGTTGAATAATAAATAATATTATGAGGGACTTTAACGTTGAAAAGTACAGGTTAGTACCTATTTAAAGTTTAACTAAATCTAAAGGCACTTATCCACAAAAAATAAGAGGAGAGAAGGAGTATGTTTTCAGACAACTCACATACTGAGTTGACTTGGTGGTATTTTGAATAGCCCAAACACTGTCGCTCGTACACGTACCACGGCGAGTCAGGATGCTTACCATCACCTAGCCCAATATTTGTTTTCTGACCTAGTATGAACTAATTTCTAATTAACAAAATACTAGTGATACTTAAAAGCGAGGATTTTGAAAAAAAAATTGTGACATAAATTAAAAATAGGTCCTAAAATTAATTATGTTTCAAGGAGTTTTCAGGAGATAATTTATAAAAGATAACCTATAAAAAAATATATGACGCTATAATTCGATAATTATGACGCCATATTTTTTTCTTTTCGATCTGTCGATCGATTCTAATCTTTTTGGGCTTGATAGTCTGTGTGTGTTGGGAGACGCCACTGGCGAAATATATTGTCTGGTACCCCATGACACAAGAATTTTATAAATCCTTACTTCGACCATGACAGTTAGTGTGTTTTTGTAACTCATATTTATTTATAGGAATTAGGGAATATGAATATAATTTTATTTGGTCTTAACATAAATAGATAGATAGATACTCTTTATTGCACACCACACGAAACAAACAGTACAGAGAAACAATACATTTAAAATGGTACAATTTATCCGGTCTTATCACTAGAAGCGTGATATCTCTTCTAGACAATCTTTAGTAAATAAATAGTAAATAAATAAATAGCTTAATTATAATAAATATTCTGAAAAATATTGATTAATACCTGACTTACTTTGCGTGCAAGACAAGAAGATCCGACATGTACCATGACGTCATGGTACACATGGTACAAAAAATAACGTTGTATGTAAACAATTTTACGAAAGTTATTCGAATTTTGGACAAAACCTTACTTTGTACGATTACGATTGTATTAATTTTCTTTAATTTCATAGGTGTTGTTGTATTTACATTAGGTGGGATTTCAACATTCAATTTTATTTCCGATCTTTCCGATTTTCATAACAATTTAATTACACCTTAAAATATCTGATTGACAATCAAAAAGATTTAACGAATAGTTCACGACTGGGACCGATTTTGCCTCCAAGAATTTAATACCGTTTCAAATTGGCAAAATAATAAACGGTTACGTCAGTTGCAGGAAATGCAATTACGTCAGTTATGGGGGCGTAATTAAATATTAAGCCCCGATGCTTGAGCCTCCCACGTCACATGTATGGATTATTATGGATTAGGTATGGCTTATAGACTTTTTAAAGTCTAAATAAGAAGGTGGCAAGATGACCAGGATAAGTATTTACTCCCAGGATTGGTAGAATTTTGGGATTAGAATTCTGTTCTGCCAACGTCATAAAAACTGACTAAATGATGACGAATGATGTTTAGTAATATCAGTACTGCATGTGTGGAGAGTTCGTGATTATATAATTTTCTAACCCTGTGATGTGCAAGTGGAACTTAGGAATTCGATTTTTCTCTTTGTTAAATTAGGTCACATCATTTATCCATAGCTACACGTATACATTTTCATTATAAATAGAACTCTCACTAAAGTGACCGTCTATTTAGTGAAAGTTCAGTGTATAATATAAATTATAGATTGTAAAAAGAACACGATGTTGCGGACCCTTCGATACACAAGTCCGACTTGCACTTATCAGTTTTGTAATTGACCAAGTATTTTTCATTGTAAAAACTAATAGCTAACTCGTACTTCAGACAACAAACCCTCTTTGTTAATTTTACTATCGACGAAATATAAGTTTCTATGTACATATAAATCAAAAAAATAATAAAGTGTTTGCTTAATGCAGATATTAATTTATTGACTACGATGCGGAAATTATGACTACCTATTCTAGTCAAAACACACACACAAATCTAATCCCTAAGGTAGACGTAACATACGATATAAATCTTCTTTAGAGGCGTTTTGAATGGCAGAAGTAGCCAAAGCCCTGGAAATATTTTTCCACAAGGCACAGTCTATCAAAAAGATGTATTCACATTTCCTTATGTCGATGCAGTACAGTTTCAAATCGAATACATTTTCGAGTACATTGCAATCGCAATATCAAAGATTTGAAATCTCAAACGGCATAAGCTTAACAAACTGTAACATGCGAATGGTTCTAAATCGATCGGTTCGCTACCATTGAGAGCTTGCCTTTGACTCCTAATAGCCTATCCCGTGATAGCCCTTCAGAACAATCGGCAGAAATTAGACCAACATAATATTCTCTCTAATTAAGTCGAGGATATTCGATGGCAACTGTCTTTAGTCTTTTACCGATCAATAATCACATTGTTGATGCGAGAAGAGTTCTTACCGATCTAGAAGTTTTTCTTTTATTTCTGTTATTAAATTCATCATCATCATCATCATTTCAGCCATAGGACGTCCACTGCTGAACAAAGGCCTCCCCCAATGACTTATCTTCGGGGGGGATTGCCAATACTCGCCACGCTTGGCAGGCGGGTTGGCGAGCGCAGTTTTTTACAAGATTTCGCTCGAAGACGCTGCTGCCCGTCTCGTGCTACAGGAATTAGTCGCCTCTTACGACACGCCTCCTATTGGCGGTGGGGAAGTGTATTCTTTACGGCCGTCCCCACACGGCGCTCACGCGCACGGTGTTTTTAAATTGTGTATGTCTAATCACAATTATTTTCGGTTCGTTTTTCATTGTTCTGAACTCAAAAAGCACTCGGATTATTGTTAATTTAGACCAATCATATTTCAAGTTTTGACTCTCTGCAGTAAAATTAAAGCAATTAAGTATGTATCAAACGGAGGGATACAGAACTAAATACTATACAGCTAGTGGTGACTATAATGAAAAAAAGCGGCCAATTGCAAGTCGGACTCGCCCATGAAGGGTTCCGTAGCAGCACGTAAGCAAATATAAAAGTTTTAAAGAGCTAATATAACATTTTATTTTTATATTTGAGTTCATTGAATGAAAGGTAAATTGCGGTTTACGATTTATGACGTATTAAACAAAACTACTTACTTGATCTCGTTCAAACCAATTTTCGGTGGAAGTTTGCATGGTAATGTACATCATATATTTTTTTTAGTTGTGTCATTCTCTTATTTTAGAACAGTTACAGGGGGACACACATTTTACCACTTTGGAAGTGTCTCTTGCGCAAACTATTCAGTTTAGAAAAAAAATATATTAGAAACCTCAATATAATTTTTAAAGACCTATTATATTATATACCTATATACGATTACACACGTATGGGTTTAATGAAAAAAAAATTTTGAGTTTCAGTTCGAAGTAAGTACCCCAAAATTTATTGTTTTTTCGTGTGAAAATCGTAATGCGGTTCACAGAATACATCTACTTACCAAGTTTCAATAGTATAGTTCTTATAGTTTCGGAAAAAAGTGCTGTGATACGGACGGACAGACAGACAGACATGACGAATCCATAAGGGTTCCGTTTTTTGCCATTTGGCTAAGGAACCCTAAAAACGAAGTCAAAATGTTTTTTTGTTTACAAAAAGAACTTGTTAACGTGGCCACCCACCTTAAGACTGTATAGTTAGAGCTCTTTAGGTATCTGAGGTATGATGCGTAGTATAGAAATATTAAAGCTTCTAGCCGGATTGAACTCTATTCGTTGATTATTAAGTTCAAGTTCGTACGAGGAATTGTTTTGAGGTAATTTCGTAAGCTGTCCATTAAACCTAACTTTTTTGGACATAATTTAGAAAACGAATATACAAATACAAATGGCAAATGAATAACCACACAATAACTTATCTTAAATTCTGCTGCTTCGTAAAATCTATGTTCATTTTGAGATACCTATAAAAAACTTCATAAGTACGTATTGTAACAGTCATCGAGTACATACCTTATACAGCAGCAATACAAACCATATTTCTCCGAAACTAGTAAGTGATTTTTCACTTACATTTAGTATGAAATGACAACAAAATTAAGACGCTTCTTTATATTATTCCCTAGATCTTATATTTTAAATTTGGCACCCTTTTGCAATGTAACCATGTATAGCTATGAGTGTATGCTTTTATCAAGCAAGCGAGCGCATTAGTTACTGTTAAAATCTATTAGAACACATACCGTCGTTATTAGCTGAACAGTTAGTGCGTTTCAAGTAGTTAATTAAACTTAGTTGGTTAGATTAAATAGAGTGCAAAGGCAATTCAAGACCCTACCATAGGCTGTGATCGTGTTAAACGGGAACCAGAAGTAACGTGCGATCTCGGCTTGACAAAATCATTTAAATAAAATTATGTCAGTTCATATATTACAATATATTAACTTGCATTATTTTTCGAGAAGTAAAAGTCACGTTCTTGACTAAGATTGATCATTTGATATGGGAAGGTCCTTTTTTTTAAAAGATGTTTGACCCGTAAGTAGTAAAATTTATTGTATTTCAGCAGGACAATGTGACTTTTGGTGCTTCAAATCCAACAACAATTTACCGTGTATTAATTTATTTATAAATTTATGTTCCGTTGTTTTTCTGCTTCTTTTTAACCGACTTCAAA
Source organism: Anania hortulata (assembly GCA_963576865.1). NCBI lineage: Eukaryota > Metazoa > Arthropoda > Insecta > Lepidoptera > Crambidae > Anania > Anania hortulata. Next base: position 11,814,449 of record OY756400.1, read on the forward strand.
AAAGGAGGAGGTTCTCAATTCGTCGGTATATTTTTTTTAAATGTATGTTCAGCGATCGTTCGTTACCAGGTTAACCGATTTCGATAGTTCTTTTTTTGTTCAAAAGGGAATACTTTCGGAATGGTCCCATATAAATTTGATCAAGTTTTGATGATGGGATCTATAAGAAAATCATCAAACATTGCATGAACTCCATACCGTGCCAACTGATTTTTGTACCTATGTTGCCCAATATCTTCGGCATTTGTGAACCGATTTTGATGAGTCTTTCTCTATCGAATAGATTATACTTTAAAGATGGTATATTGACTTTTTTTCGGAAAAATTTCACCTCTATGGTGGGAAAATTAAGGGATGAAATCGGTGTTCAGCCGGTAACTTATGTTTGCACTCAAATGATTCGTTTTGTTGAGGATGTATCACTAAAAATAGATGAAATAAGTAAATTTTGTAAAAAAAAAAGAAAACTGACTTCAAAAAACTGAAAAGCTAAAAATAATATCAACACATAAGTACCTAATCAGTTACTTTTGGAGTCGGTGCAAACGAAAACATTCAAACTCTCATCGGATGGCACCGACTCCAAAAGTAACTGATTAGGTACTTTTCAGATTTTTGAAGTCGGTTTACTTTTTTTTATAAAATTTACTTATTAATGAGAAAGAACAATAGACGACAAGTGGAAAGAAATAATAATATAAGTAGAACCAATAATCTAAATAACTAAACGTTACTAATGGTAATGGAACATCGAAAACATACCCTGTCAGTACGGACCATCTTTCTCCGATATTAGTTACCTAGTGATTTTTTTACTTACATCTGCTTATCTATACTTAATATTATAAAGCCAAAGAGTTTGTTTGTTTGGTTGGTTAAACACGCTTATCTTAGGAACTACTAGGTCTAATTGAAAAATTATTACTTTTTTTGAATAGTCTATTCATCCACGGAGGTTATATAGGCTATATTCATCACGCTACAACTAATAGGAGTAGAATATCAATGAACAATGTTACAAAAAAGGAAAAAGTATTCCTTTTGCTTTTGATGCGTGCGCTACGTAAACAGTTAAAGTTATGCAAAAATCATGTATGACGAAATCGATCCTCTATATAAGTTCGAAGTCCAAGACAGCATAAATGTTTATCTTTTATGGCTAACTCCCTATAACCTTTTTATAGTATCTAATCAAATTAGTTCTAAAATAATTGGCGCTAGCGGAGCTTTTCCTTTTGCTTTTAGAGCGAGATAGTTTATTGTATTATTTGTTTATTTTAAGATGCAGTAACATGGGTATTTGATAAAGACTTTAAATGACTGATCGAACTCCACGTGGGTGCAGCCGCGGGCAGGACTTAGTTTAGTATGAAATGAAACGTCCTGTAAATTACATTTGTGACACATACAACCTAATGCGGGAGTGAATTTTGCACAACAAACGAATAGTCGAATGTCAGGGTGGGGGCCCGTTTTATTCGTGTTGAGGCCAATCTAAGTGGCTTTGTCGTGCTGAATTTTCCCCTTGGACACCAACCTCCGCCAGTTCAGTAGCAAGCTTCTCAAAAAACTTAACTGAAAGTGAAAGGCCTTCATATCTCGCCTCACACACAACATTGACTGAGTGAGCAGAACCTATGCAAATGACGCAGTTTTTGCAAATACGTGCGTGGGGATCCCGTGGCTACTTCTGCGGTTATGTAAAAGGAATATGCAAAATCGTATGTTTTCTTGTTTTCAAACTGATAATATTATGTTTAATAATTTTTAGGATGAAACTAAAACATTTTATAAAATTAGCGTCACGCGTAAGGTTGTTATGAAAAAAAAAACGATTTTGCTACTATATTACTACACTTTCAAGTACTATACTACACTTTCAAGGAATTACATGATTTCATATTCAATCTGTTGGCAACACTGCTACTACCGCGCGCGAGAACACAAGGTTCCGGGCCTATAAGTTGGTAGTAGGACCCAGCTGAATTATAAATAGCAGTTGCGGAGTAATTACAGCCTCCAACATCCTGTGAGTATTGGAACGTAAATGGTTATTAATATAATTAATTCACGCTCATAATTATACCGCCTGCTTGTCGTGAATTGACAATAATAATAACACAAATTATTATTTGCAATAATAACAATAATTAATGTTTATGTTTGCCTACCTTTGGGTTAATTCTTATTCATAAATTTACATCATAAATATAAATTAATTTATAAAATCATAAGAAAAATAGGAAATAAATTTACCTGGCTATCTATAAACTTTTATAACATCACTAGACATCTGTAACAATGCAAAAAAAAAATTAATAAGTATTTTATAGTACCTTATTTAATAAATACGCGCTACTTTTTCACACTTTTTTGTTTATGCGTTCCGTGTCCAATACAGGCCCTAATTCAAGTGTATACTCGTATTATAATAATTAGGGCTGACACAAATCGTAACGCACACTTTGACAAATGGAAATATAAATGGCACGTCAAACGTAAACAGTGTCGTGTCAGATCCTTATCAGAAAATTGTTCACTTTTTGTGGCGTGGAAGAGACCCCTGTCGTGATAACGAAACCACTGAAATACAATGTACAACGCATTGTATACTATGAAAATAAACACTTTTAGTTTCATGAAAAAGGTTAATTAAAAAAAAGTCATATTCAAAACAGAAAAAAAACACTACCTGTGCAAAATTCAGGTCATGTTTTTGAACTCGCCAGACTTTAAAAAATAATACGTACCTATTTAGTAGGACCGGAATATTATTTGTTACGTAATTTTATTTTCCTTTTTAAGTCACCGGAAGATTTTGTAAACCCTGGTGAATACAATTGTGTGGCAATGGAGTTTTTATTACAAAAAAAAAGTTTTAGAATCGACTGTGATTTTTTAGACAAACTAAAACGTATGTTGACACCGCAAACACGAATTTGACATTACTCATCCACACGTAATCGGGTGCGGACGGACGTATTTTTCTACCCAAATTCGCACTCCATATGCCAGGGTTTGTATTTAACTCATTCAATTATGCAAAGCTACCATTTGTTAACAGATTTTGGGGTAATTCGGTGAATGTCGAGTCGGTTTTATGCTAATAAGCTTAGTGTCCGTTATTTATCGTTGGACAAGTTTACAAACATTCGCTATAACGCCGATAACGCCATTTCACGCAATTAATCGCAGAAACACTCACTGCAATATGATTTAAAGCGGAATTAATGTCAATTCGGCGAATAATTTTGTTAAAATTGTTATTTTGTGTTAATTCATAGAGCGAATAAACGATACAAGCCCTTTTGTTACTTTAATGAAGGTTATTAACTTGAATAAATGTACCAAATTTTTATTAAAATTATATGTTGTTATGTATATTTTTAAAAACCTTTGTTAATTATATAACAGTTAGCATTAAGCATAAGAATATAGCATTAAAGGCTGCAATTGTTGCGATACAGAATCTTGATACTTTTTTAAACCATAGAGTTTGATTCCCGGATAATCCAAAGTATGATATATGTATAGGCATTATGTAGGTACGACCAGTATCAAAAATCTATGACCACATTTAGATTTTCAAAATTGCTATATGTACACCATATTATCTATACTTACTTAAATCCAATCCAACATGACAAGCGCCAGAATTGGCCTTATATGATAATCATCCGATTATGGCTTCTTCTGGCAATCAGGGGGGTAACCATAAACTCTTAAAACAATCTCAAATTACGCCCATCCGTCAATTTGGTACCATGAGGTCGTAAAAACAATCTTGTTTCATTGATTTTGACAACATACAATTTTGTTTATCATTCACTCAATTCCATACAAATGACGTTTATTTTGACACTAATGACAGTTACAAATTGATTTCTTATGTCAAAATTATTGGTATGGAAAATGGTCATAGCAGACATTTCATTGATTTCCTAATTTCTGAATGAATACTGTAAAAACAGTAACAAAATCTAAAAAATAAATGAATTATATGTATAAATCTTAAACTTAAATAATGATACTTTGCTTTTCTGCTACGAAATTGTAAAAGCAATTATGCTGCTTCGAGATTTTGATTTGAGCTTGTTTTGAATTTGTACCATGAACTACATAATTAGGTTTTGTTTAGGGATGTAAAAGAACGAATGTTTTGGATGTTTTGTCTATTAATTGCTTTGAGAAGAAAAGAGACGCAATATTTAAAACCACTGACAACAGATAACTTCGTCTCTTTCAATTTTTTATCTCCGAAGTCTATGGCCTAATGTCATTGCCATCCAGGGAATGTATAAGTACTACGAACACCTACTTATAAATTTTTTGTTGCTATTAAAAGCATGAGACAGTTGTCCGAAACATGAAATTGTGGAAAAGAGAACGGAATAATCTACTCTTTTATAAAAATAATAAAGGCGAGAGATAATGCAATTAAGCGGTGGCTATACGGCTTTTTAAAATTGAGATTGTTTGTCAATTGCTAGACATTTTTACATGGCTCAAAACTGTTTCCAAAGAATGAGCTATTTGAGCTATAAATTTTGACTAATGTTGAGACTCAGTTTCGGAACCGATTGATAGGTTTGACTTAGGTCAGCTTCTAATAGTTTACTTGATCAATGCTAATAGTATGACAGTTGTCAAAGGAGTGACACGCGGAAATTTTAAAATCAAAAACTGATAAAAACGATAAAAATATTTATTCGTTTTTATGAAATCCGCCAGCGCACCAAAGTTACCGACGTGGCAAAAAGGTGGCACGACTGAAAGGGCAATGGGCAGGCCACGTATGCCGTAGAGACGACGAAAGATGGAACCACAAGGTCTTGCTCTGGAGACCCCTCACAAGAAAACTAAGTGTGGGCAGACCACCAGCAAGATGGTCGGACGATATTGCAAAGACGGCAGGACCGGCCTGGACAAGAATCGCCGCACTAAGAGCTAGCTGGAGAGAGCTTCAGGAGGCATATGTCCAACAGTGGACAAAACATATGCTGAAGAGGAAGAAGAAAAAGATGATGAAATTACGTTGTCTAAATCGTAGTAATTGCACCTTGGAGCAAATGTCTTGACATTAAAATTGTATTCTGCAAAATCAGGCACGCATTTCACGACTTTTGCGAGTATTGTTTAATTTTTCCACAGAAAGTGATTATTATTTTATTAGAATGAGATCCTAGACCCTGGATAAGAACAGCAGGAGCAAAAACGAGCTTTTTGTCTTAAAACTGATCTACATTCAATTTGGCGCATAAAATACATCACGACCTAGTATACGACTTTTATTTTGAGAATATACAATAAGGTTCCCAAGGGAGAAGCTATCATGCCAACCTACTTCTTTTTTGTTTCAAACCAATGAATACGGATCTGCGAGCATTAGCTAAACATTTTATTTTTACAGGTATTGATATATTTTAATTACGTAATGAAATGGCGCTTAATCCAAAACTGCTCAATTAGGGGCCTGCTTCAGAGCAAACTTACAAGTACGAAAGTGCGCCTGAAGTGCTCATCAAATACCATAGATACGTGACCCCGGGTTGTTCTTACTGTTACATTTAGTTGTAGAGTCTTTACTTAAGTTATTTAAAGCCTTGCTGTTAGGGGATATTTAAATTTCTTTCCTGTTATTTTGAAACACACAAGTTTACTTACTATCATAATAAAAAGAAATGAAAATAATAAACGTATCAAACGCCACTAAGTACTTTAAAAGTCAAGCAAGTAATTAGAGGGACATAGGTAAACAAATATGTTTATGTTCTTAATATTCCATCAGATTCTATTGTAGGCACTGAGTATAGGTCTTTTGTAAACTACATTTTCTAAGCTCAAACCACCTACATGTGGCCAACAATAAAATTTCCATTGTCTGGTTTCTGTGACCCTCCGATACAGAACCCTTCGAGAGTTAATTGTCAACCGATAAACCACGTGACACTAATGTTAAATCCTGTTGAATCATAATTGTCACGTGATCGTCTGGTGGACAATTAGTTACCGAACGGTTCTGAATCGAGGACGGGTTAACTAAACGTAAACGTAAAAAGTTTTATGTAAACCTAAAACATTAAACCCTGTTTGTGCATTGAATAAATGACAAAAATAACATTATTTAGATTTGCGTTTAATTTGTTGTCGATTGTTGGATTTCTTGTGTGGCAGGCGAGAAGACCACGCTCCCCGCCAGCGCGACAGAGCCGCCGGTATCAGACACAGACCGGTGCATTCGCAATGATGGGCAGCGACTGCCAAGATCCAAATCATACCTTTACTAATTATTATTATAAATATAACAGTTAATACTTTAGTTTCTCGATCACTCTTTAACGGCTAAACTTAATTAGCTGAAAGGCACACATGCATGGGTATTGATCTAGCCCAACACATAAGGTTTTTTATGTTACCGTGGGACGATTATTCTACTAATATAAGTCTACGTAGACAAAGTTGCAGGCAGTAGCAAATATAATATTTTAAAAATAGGTAAGCTATTGACCTAAAAAGTCACCATCATCACCATCATGTTAGCCTATTGCAGTCCACAGCTAGACGTAAGCCTCCCCCAAAGAGCACGATCTCCAGCCACTTCCAGCCATCTTCCTAACCTAAGCTCATCGTTCCATCGTGCTGGGGGACGTCCAACACTACGTTTACCGTGGCGTGGTCTCCACTCAATTTAGTCCACCTTTCATCGGTTCTGCGATAGATATGGCTGGCCCACTGCCACTTTATCTTACTGCATTTTACTTTACTTACTTGTACCTATAAAGTACGCTCTTTACATATTTGGTAAAATCTTAAGTTAATTAAGTACATTTAGTTAGACATAAGGTAGCAAGTTAGTAACGTTATAAAGCCGACCAAGTGCAAGTCGGACTCGCATCCTTCGTACTATCGTACTATATTAAACACGAGATACATCATTGCAGCCATGGACGTCCACTGCTGAACACAGGCCTCCCCAAATGGTTTTCATTGGGGGGGGATTGCCAATACTCGCCACGCTTGGCAGGTGGGTTGGCGAGCGCAGTTTTTTATAACATTTCGCAGGCAGACGCTGCTGCCCGTCTCGTTCTACAGGAATTAGTCGCCTCTTACGACACGCCTCCTGTTGGCGGTGGGGAAGAGTATTCTTTACGGCCGTCCCCACTCGGCATACATACGAGATACAAATTTTCTTTAAAAAAATTGTAATTATATTTACTAAGTTTTACTCTTAGTAATGGCAATTGCCATTATTAAGATCAAATTCAAATTCAAACGTTCATTTGCCAAAACGCAGTTAAAAAAGGTAATATAAAAATCAATTAAATAAAAAAAAGAAAAGATTAAGTAAAAGTAAGCCGAGATGGCAGTAAAGAACACACCAACAGAAGGCGTGTCGTAAGAGGCGCCTAATTCCTGTAGCACGAGACGGGCAGCAGCGTCTGCGTGTGAACTATTATAAAAAACTGCGTTCGCCATCCCGCCTCCAAGCGTGGTTGTGGAGATGGTGGTGGGTACGGGCTATTATGAGCACGATCGAACGTGCGACTATTTAACTACCGGGTTCTTATTAAAACTAGATAGTACTAAAATAAAGCGTACATATTTATTTCACTATTTATTTGTGTCAATTGGCGTTTCGCAATGATTTTATGAAACTACTATTAGTAAAGGTACACTTGTATGCTCTGTGCATCGAATTTTAATTTACACAGCTTACAGTTTCCTGCGTTCCTAATCATTGCCCAGCAGAAGCTTTCTTCTCCTTTAGTACCAGGGGTTACTCAAAACTTGAATGCTTTGATTGTATTTTTCTTGAAACTAATCTGCAATAAAACTATTACTATAAAACATTTTGTGAATCGACGTTGTTCGACGTACTCTTACATAATACAATTTGAATGATTGTTATGATGTTTCATTAAACCATTTTCAACCGACTTCAAAAAAGGAGGAGGTTCTCAATTCGTCGGTATCTTTTTTTTTTTTTTTTTATGTATGTTCAGCGATCATTCGTTACTGCGTTGACCGATTTCGATAATTATTTTTTTGTTTGAAAGGTAATACTTTCAGAATGGTCCCATATAAATTTGGTTAAATTCTGATGATGGGATCTATAAGAAAATCATCAAACATTGCATAAACTCCGTACCACGCCAACTGATTTTAGTATCTATCTTACCTATATCTCTGCCAAATGTAGACCGATTTTGATGATTCTTTTTTTAATAAATAGCTTATACTTCAAAGATACTATAATAAAAATTTTTGGAAAAAATTTCACCCCTAAGGGTGGAAAAATAGGAAATGAAATCGGTGTTCAGCAGTTAAATTATGTTTGCACTCGTAAGATTTGTTTTGATTATGATTTATCACTAAAATGGATGAAATAAGTTAATTTTATAAAAAAATAAAAACCGACTTCAAAAAACTAAAACGCTAAAAATAATCTTAACACTTAAGTACCTAATCAGTTACTTTTGGAGTCGGTGCCAGTCAATGAGAGACCAATGTTTTCGTTTGCACCGACTCCAAAAGTAACTGATTAGGTACTTAAGTGTTAAGATTATTTTTAGCGTTTTAGTTTTTTGAAGTCGGTTTTTATTTTTTTATAAAATTAATCTAATCTCATTTCTTACTAATAAATATTATTTTGTATTTCTGTAATTCATATTTCTATTTCTAAAGTAAAATAAATTATTTAAGAATGTTGACAACAAATAATGACTTTTACTTTTTTCTATTAAGTACTGTCAAGACACCATTGCACTAAGTAGGTTGGTATCGGACAATGCATTGTTCCGAAACATTTATGAAAAACTCAGAGCTCAGTCGTAGCTCATTTAGTAAAGGTGATATCTACGATAGAATAATTTTCAGCGCTACTGACATGCCTCCTAGTAGAAGCAAAATAGATTTTCTTTAATATTTTGCCAAATTTAGTACGCAAGAATAGGTATTTATTGATTTCACTGACATTTTGTTAATTTAATTATGACGATTCGGACCACTTGCAACGCATAGACTATTTTTACATACCATTCGGTCTTTCCCAGCCTTATACAAGATTGTTTTACGTAGATCATGGTACCAAATCACGTGACCTAACATATAATCTCATATCAAAGTGCAACCAAACAAAGTTGGTTTTGTAAGAGTTCATGGTTACCCCCTTGATTGACGTACATTATCGTGAATAGCGATTTTAAAAATCTGAATATGGTCATTGAATTTTGATGACGACCGTACTAGGTTTTGTTTTTTTTTTAAATCTAGCCACATCTCCATGGATCGCTTTTACTTAAGCCATCTGCACCATGACAGAAACTCATCCAGTGTCTGTATTTTTAGGTACAGTGTGTGCGTACGTTTATTTATCTAGATATTTAAATATTCGCAGGAAAGTTTACTTTTTTGTTTGAAATTTTAATGTTGGACCTTGTATAAAATTTGTAAGAATTTGAACAGTTTAAATACCTACTACTTCATCACTAAATACTTACGAATCACATCATTTAGTAAAAAAATTGGAAAACCTTTTTGATGAACTTGACTATAATAACATGTAAACTTTTTACCAAGCGTCTGCATGGGGACCGGCAAAGGGATAATAAGGCCTTACACACAAACATAAGTGTATCATGCGTGAGACGAATCTAAACTTAGTCTAAAATTCCGTTTTATCCTATACCCTGCTGAATTGCCCTTAGTGTAGTTCATTAACAGCGATTACGTTAGGAACGGAACGTTGTCTGCTATCCATGTTCCGCACCTACGTTCCTGTTCTCTGCGTTGTTCCGTGCGTCAAACAGAGGCCCGATTCCTATAAATTAACAGTAGTCGCAATTCAGTGTCGATCCACTCACAGTAACATTACTATCTAAAACGGTATTTTCGTACACCCATAAAATGCAATTATAGTTCGCGATTAATGCGACTGCAAATGGAAAAAAATAAAATGAGATTTTTTGTTCTACATATTTTCAGTCGTATTGGGATAGCTTTGATTATTTTACGTCAGATAAGAAGTTTACGAGAATACCGTTTTTATTGTAAGTAATGTTACTGGGACCGGATCGACACTGGATTGCGACTACTATTAAATTACGGGAATTAGGCTTCAGGTTTGCGTTCCGACTGCCTAGAAACCGCAATTAGTACAAGCTATTGTTTCTCTAAGCACTTTCTGTAAGCGATTCAGGAGCTGATTCAACAGTTCTCTTGGCTTCTTTGAGTGCTAAAATTTAATTGGTTCTTGTGTTTCGAGTTATTTTGCTGTTACATTATATAATTAACAAGTTGTTTGAAGAGTTTTGCAAAACGAAGGTTAAGTACTCGTAGGTATACTAAAGTAAAACACGTTTTCATGATCTGACAAACTGTTATTCAAATAAACAACATATTGATTATTTGATAATGTCCTTTTTTTTAAAGTCGACAGTGGGTAATTATAATAAAATGCACAAAAATAAAACCTGCTACAACTTAAATGAGGAAATCAATTGTTATGAAGTCAGACAGGACTAATAAAGCACAGGTCCGTTGTTAACTAATGTCTACGTAAATTTCTAAGTTCGTTTTCTGTGCTCGCAAGTTTGACACAGGCTTGACAATTTATCATAACCTCTAACGTAGTAATTATTTGATCAGTAACAACAGTGACAGAACTATTGATTAAACCGAAATGATTTTCGGGCAAGACCAAACACAATGCATCGGGATCAATGTGCAGAGTGGTTCCCCATTATGTTAGTTTAATCATTTTCACATGATTTCTTGTCGTTATGACATCACAAAAAAAACAGCTTGTTTTAACTTAATGAAATATAAATTTGACTGACTTTAACGTATTTAGTAATTGACGGCATTTTCAATAAAAAATGGACGTCTTAGTAAAAAGTTATGCGCTGTCGTACCTAAATAAAAATATACGCGTTGAATTTTTGAAATCGGTTGATAGCAGTTAGTTATTAAGGTAACGCTTGATTGACGGTGTTAATAAAGATGACGCTTGATGTTTAAAAATAAAATAAATTATTTTTTTATATACACTTGACTATATTTTTTATTAGAGGAGGCCTAATAGCCTCCATGAAGAATCATTTGATAACGAATAAAAGAAACTTGCTGTACGCGGATTTCATTTCTTATTTTGAACCATTAGACGTTAAAATTTTCTTTAAATTTTATTAAAATAACCAAAACACAAATAAAACATACGTTAGTCGTATTTTTAAAGCCGATTAAAAAGTAGGTAAGCTGTTAATGAAATCTTCCTTTACGCAAGATGCAAGAAGTACATAATATGTGATTGCAACACGTATTCAGTAAACACTCGTTACAAGCTAATTCTAGAATCTAACTGCACGTGATGTAAGCAACAACATTTATGGCCAAGTGACATTTACATATAGCATCGCCCAAAGTGGACGCGAAATGTAAACAATAAAATCATGTTATACGTGCCGTGCTTTGTCGTACTGTCACCCGCACTGAATATTTCAAATGGAATATGTATTTTGCTAAAATAAAACTAACTTTTATCGACTGTCTGACAATGGTTATGTTTCGTAAAAATTACAATAAATATATTTATTGAATTAAAAAATGGCATACGTGGGTATCAAAGTAGACCATAGATTACAATAAGTAAATAAAAACAAGTTGAATTCCGTGCAACACTAAATGGTAAAACTAAAAAGGAGTAGGTCCTGATGACCTAAAATGTGGGGATCCCATACAAGAAAACAGAGGTCGGATCACGTAATCACTATACAAACTACACTCGTTACAATCTCATTTGAGGAGCCCGCCATGCGTCATGCAGTGACATTTACATAGAGTAGGCGCCCCGGGTGGACGCGACGCAAAATGTAAATACTGAAATCATATTACACGCGTCCAGCTTTGTTCCCCATCGTCCACGCTCTGAATATTTTGTATGCAAAATTTTGCGAGGTAAAAATTGCCACTTTGCAAATTTACTAGACTTTTTAGGCCACCGTATATAGTGTCCACACAGAGTAGCACGTTCGTGTTGGAAGAACAAGTGATGGTACATCGGATAACGGTATTTTTGCTCAAAAATATTAAGTTTGAAAAAGAGTTTCTAACTGGCAGAAAACAAGGTTTTTTATTTATAGCTAGTGCTTATTCCCTGAATAAACAAAAAGGTCATCATCATCATCATCATTTCAGCCATAGGACGTCCACTGCTGAACATAGGCCTCCCCCATTGACTTCCAGATTGGCCGGTTGGAAGCGGCCTGCATCCAGCGTCTTCCTGCGACCTTTACCAGGTCGTCTGACCACCTTGTGAGTGGACGTCCTACGCTGCGCTTGCCGGTACGCGGCCTCCATTCTAGAACCTTTCTGCCCCATCGGCCATCAGCTCTACGTGCTATGTGCCCCGCCCACTGCCACTTCAGCTTTTACCAACCTTTTTCAGCTCGCCAACCCGCCTGCCAAGCGTGGCGAGTATTGGCAATACCCCCCAAATGACGAGAATAAAAAGGTAATTTGAAATATTCTATGTTAAGTTTGACAAAACCTTAAAAACTTAATTATCATCTACAATATTACGCTGGAAACAAAATTGTCTTGTACAATTTTTCAATACCTAAAACCAACTCATTTAAGTTCAAAGTTGGAGAAATTTAAATTGCCTAAAGACATTGAATTGCAAATATAAGGGAGTACCAGTATAAAGCAGTGTTTGGTATTTTCTGTTTCAACGAAGTTTTCAGAGTTTGCATGTAATTGCTTAATTCCGTTGCGACGACGATAAACTTAGTCGTGGACTCCTGGTCTAGCCTAGTAATATGTACCAGGAACTTGTGTTTTGGAAACTTTTTTAATATTGCTAGAGGTAAACTGCAGCAGTTGTTATCTATTATATTTTGAAGTTCACCTTTGAAAACTAACAAGCACGCTTGTTGCGGACAAACCTGCAATGGAACAACGTTTGCTTTGTCATTATTTTATTTGTGATATTATTTTTTCAGATGTTGTGCATCATTTAATGTAGTATGTATCATTGTGTATTTATTAATAAGTGCCACTAAAAATGATTATTTTTTTTACGAAATACGGTAAGTACCTGTTGCGGGGAAAATATCTTAAATATTTAAAAAAGCAAGGAGTAACAATGCAAAAAATTACATCTCAAAAAAAAACCCCATACTAATCGTAACAGCTCGTAAACATTTTATAAATCTAGAGAACGCGCTCAAAATGCCTGCACCTGCACGCATTGCGTACCTACTGCAATCCTGTTCGCACGAATATTGTTCGTTCGGCAAGCATTCGCGCGCGTTCGCCAGATCTGTACGCACCATTAAAAAAAGACTAAAGTAAAGTAAAGTATGCCTATATTTATGTAGGATATAACATACAATTTGCATGCTATTTTTTATTAGCGAAATATGAGCTCTTTTTATTGTTTAATGTTACCATTTATACCGTGTTTTGTGCAAATAAACGATTTATTTATTATTATTTATTATACACTGCAGGGCACAGGCCTCATCTCAACTATGAGGTGGTTTGGGCCATACTTCACCACGTGGGCCCAGTTCGGATTGGTGAAGGGGTGATGAAGGCCAGTGACTTAACCTTACTGTCAGATGTTAAGCCGCCCTAAGGCGATAGCGACTAGGTTTCACGACTAGTATCAAACGATATTAGCCGGCCGAACTTTTAACGTACCTTCCAAAGCACGGAGATGCTTGTGATAAATTTCACGAAATATGATTGGCATGGTAACATATCCACTTACAACAGTGGCGTAGGTGGCTTAACTTTGGTAACCACTACCAAAAAAGAGTAGTATTTTTTCATTACATCATTTTAAAGGGATTATTTAATTATTATGTTGTTAGTCGGAGTTTTATTTCATCTTTTAGCAGTATTAATTTATAACTGCAGTAAGAGCCCGTTCCGGTCTACGATAGCACGCGATGATGCCGCCGTATTTCTCGGAAGCAACTCGACGACAATCCTTATCTGCTTAGGTGATTGGTGTTTCACGAAAAACCCCGTCCCGGCTCGTTATTTAATTCCCTAATTGTTATATCGTGCTGAACTCATTTTACAGAAGTATTGTTTTGTGATTGTTATCGCTGGTTTCGCGAATGGAAATGAAACGTGTTTGAAGGCTTACATACTGTGTTGTGGTTCTCACTTAAAACATCGTTATTAGTTAATATTTTTAGTTTTCAACTGATTTTAAAAAGAAGGACGTTCTCAATTTGAAAATTTTTTTTGTGTATGCCTAGCGATATCTTCAGTTTGATGATTCTAATGTTATTAAATAATGTTGACTTCAGAGTTAGTCGCATGAAATATTTTTAAAAAACTGTAACTCATTAGCATGCCAAAATTGAGGACGAATTGTTTCGGACTTAAATGATTCGACTTAACACTACAAAAGACAATAGTCAATAATAGTCATTTATTCAGTATATAGGCCCTCTTCCGGGCACTTATACACGTCCCAAAATATAGCTTAGCCCTACTACCGCTTCGGGACTACATATCGGCTGGTTAAGAGAAGAAATGGCGCAACCAACTCAGTTACCTTTGTCAGCCTTTTTTACAGGAAATACAGTTACAAGACATGTACAGTTACTGTTAACTTACTACTGTAGTAAGTTTGAGCAGTAGTAGATTGACCTGCATGCAGGTCACCCAACCCAAGTACCTATACTTAAAAACTTATAAAGCATTGTTGTATGTTACATATTATAAAAAGCTTATGAGGTATTGTTAACTTTTTTGCGTGTCTTTATGTCCTAACAACAGTCCTCCTAGCATGAACATCAAAACACGATATGATATAGCGACTTATTGACAACAACTTTAAAAATATGATAGATATAGCCGCCATGTTATATCGCCATGCCGATGACGTCACGGCGTTTGTAAATAAATTATGTTATTGTTAAGCATCCATAATTATTTTTTGGGTCGGTGTCAGACAATGTTTTATTTGCTCTCAAAATGTATCTGATTAGTGATTAGATTTGTTTAAGTAATTGATATTTTAAGCTTTTATGTTTTTTGAAGCCAAAAAAAGTTTTTTTTGTGACTGAGCTAGCGCTTGACGCTATACATCACCTGATAGATTTGATTATAAAGAGTAAGTATAGTATTTCTTATTTCGAATATATTCTTCGATAACACAATATGAATCTAACAATTCTTGTTCATTAATTACAAATAATTCTTACACTTAGTTAAATAACATAAATCCTGATATCATTTAGAACTGTCATTTGTTTTAAGTCACTAAAGTGACATCATTTAACTTTAAAAATAGTATTTATAATACATTGTAAAAAACTACTTACACAATGTCACTGACCTTAGTCCTATTCTTGCGTGACAAAAAATATAGTAGCGCACTGCTTATCAAAGACTGATTTGATTACGTTTATATCAGTCTGATACAATCTCTATTTATAACTAATTTTCATGGGCATAATAATCTTTCCACGTAAATTTAAGTGAAGTACATTTATTGTACTGTTCTTGCATATTATATCAGAAAAAATATATATTCATTGTCACTCTTTTAAGCTAAAAACTGCAAATTGTATGCATTGTAGTGAATTAAATGGGAATGTAAACAAGTTTATATAAAACTTAAATGCAAGTTACTACTGTTATTTTCTATTGTGTGCACCTAACCTTAGCTTTTAATTTAAAAATTGTATAATAAGTCAGAAAACAAAATTTTACAAATACTGCCCATGCATTACACGAATGAGTGTGTTTTCCCCATGGATTTCCTAACTATTCGATGTTACTACAGAAAAAAGACAGTCCACTAATATTCCCGTTTAGCGCCATCTATGGAGGGGTGGGTCAAACCTCTTTGTATACTAGCACCTCCAAAAGTTTATAGCGGCGCTACAATGCGTTTAAAAGCACATTGGCCAGGGCAAATGCTTTTGTCAAGAGAGGGCGCTGTACAAAAAAGTTTTGCGAGTGTTCCACAATGTTATTGATTGTTGCAGGGTTCTGTCATACTAAAGTAATCGTAATAATGTCACGTTGCTAAATACAGATCCTGTACTTTTATCAATAATATTACATTAGTATTTTTGTTGTGGCTTGTATTAGTCACAGATATGATTATTTTATGATAGGTAAATATGTAACACTCCAATTAGCATGATGCTACGATTAATGCTTGAAAATTTACGTAGATAGCAAACAATAGCAAGGCCAAATCAAACTTTTAATACTATGTAAGTGTTTAGATTTATGTACAGAAAATTTACCTACAAATAGTATCTTTAATTAGTACAGAAACGTCATCTACGTACGTAATATTTAATAGCAAATACGGTTTTACTGTGCCGTGTGGGGACGGCCGTAAAGAATACACTTCCCCACCGCCAACAGGAGGCGTGTCGTAAGAGGTGACTAATTCCTGTAGTACGAGACGGGCAGCAGCATCTGCGTGCGAAATCTTATAAAAAACTGCGCTCGCCAACCCGCCTGCCAAGCGTGGCGAGTATTGGCAATTGCCCCTAATGAAAGTCATTGGAGGAGGCCTGTGTTCAGCAGTGGACGTCCTATGGCTGAAATAATGATGATGAAGGTTTTAAGAAATCTTTTATCAATAACGAAAAATGCAGATTAAATTGTGTTTTCATTTCAACCAAACGAACAAACTGTAATAGATATCATCAAGCTACGATCAATTTGGTATTTATGCAAACTCAAAGCGAAACAAAACAAGACTCAATCAAATAAATGTTTCCTCGGAATAAAAACCGGGTTCTCTAGCGAAAAGTGGATGCGGCAAAAACTGCAAATGCGGACTTCCTACACGCGGGACTGGATCGTCTTATTACCTACGTCCGCGCCGCTCTCGGTTGAATACGAATGTTTTGTCGAAATTTTCGCTGTTGTATGTAACAATAGAAAAGAATTACAGAGTTTAGTAACTTTATCAACCCACTAAGATGTGAATATTCAACAGAATATACACGAGATTTTGGAAAACAGGTAAGTAGGTAATATCAATGATTTTGAATCTAGTCGTGGGTATTCATATAAATAAATATATAAATATTGGACAACATCACATACATTGCTCTGATCCTATGATAAGTAGCTTAAGCACTTGTGTTACAGAAATCAGAAACAACGACAGTACCACAACACCCAGACCCGAGACAATTTAGAAAAGTTATTTTTCTACATTGACCGACCGGAAATCGAACCCGGAACCTCAGAGATAGCGACACCAAGTCCGGTATGCTCGCCTCTCGGCTACGGAGGTCGTCAACTCAACTCGACTAAATAACTAACAATGTTTTCAAATCTTGGAAGTAATTTTTAGCCTACATTCAAAATGACGTACTTATTGACGTAAAACTTTGATAATATTAGTATCTTACATTCGGATGACAATTTAATTTAAGACCACCATGCTCATCTGATGATAGAGCCAGCAGGTGGATAGTGAAACATTTCAATGACCGCTAGTAAAACTTCGTGTTTTGGCTCATTGATTCGTTTTGATCAATACATACAAAAGTGTTATTTATAGTTTTTTAAACTAGTGTTGCCTTAAAATCGATAGTTTCGATAGTAAAATCGATAGTATCGATGCTATCGATAGTTCATTGGTTGGCAGCGATCTATACTATCGATAGTACTGCTGTTTACCGATAGTATTGCAGTAAAAGAGATATCAATACTATCGATACTATCGATAGAATCGATAGTATCGATAGTATAGTTTTTCCTTCAACTATCGATAGGCTATCGATAGATAATCGATATTGACCTATCGAGCGGCAACACGATTTTAAACTATGCTACCTATTGACGACTAGATTCGCGTATTATCACGGTCCCGAATACGAATTCGTTTAGATCAATTCAGAGAAAACATTATTTTCTGAATAGGCTTGGCTCTGTGTATGCTATGTAACGCCCCTGGCTAATTTATTCTCCGTAGGTACCACGTAACAAATGGATGTTATTTTCTTTTTTCTTCGAGAATTTACTTCATCATCATCATCATCTTCATTCCAGCCGTTAGGACGTCCACTGCTAAACCTATGTTCAGGAGGCTTATGCCTCCTCTAATAACTTCTAGATTGGCCAGTTGGAAGTGACCTGCATCCTGGGGATTCGTGCAACCTTTACCAGGCCGGTACGTAGTGGTCTCCATTCTAGATAGAACATTTTTTTTGCTATTTTGTGATTTTATTTTTATTTTTACAGTTGCTATTTCTGGCACAACATTTATTTAACATAGAAAATTACGCACTACCTAAGGGGTGATTGATGAAATTAGCGCATCTATGAAGTTTTTTTTTTACAACTGAAGTTGGAAATGTTGACAGTAAATTAAACATTAATTAACAATTAACAAAATAGAAATACTTTAAAATTTTATAAGTTTGTAGTACCTAGCAGTTTTGTGAAAAAAATAGTTACAACTAAAACATTATTTGCAAAATGAAAATTCTATTTACTATTTTTGTCATCAAGAGAAAATGATATTTAAAGTAATTAATCTTACCAATCAAGAATCACGTTCAGTTTCTACTCCATTGATAATGTTTGAATTAATAATCTCTTTCCCAAAAGCCGTAACGGGGTAGGTATTATCTAAAATTTAGGGCAAGGCCTCAATCACGGTTTTGTATGGAAGGGTTTCTCGTTCATCGTGTCTATTGACTAGTCCTCCACTATCTTCCGCCTATTTTCAGGGCCCAATATACCGTGGCAGATTTACTAAATCTCAACTTTGATTAATGTCCTTTAGATAGAACGACAGGCTTAGTAATAAATAAAGTAGGTAATGATTTAGTACTTTGTCTAATATATCGTTCTTTTTCATCATTTTATTTCACCTTTATTAAACAATAAATCAATGGAGTACTTAAATTCAAATTCGCTTATTACACATTACGTACGAGGTACTCAATAAAATTTTCCAGAGGCGTATTTCAGAACAACCAGACCTAAGGGAATTTACAAGTAGAAAGTGTCGTTTTATAAATTGACCCAAATCGGGAATTAAACCGTTCGTAATCATCACGCCACTACGCCAACCTAAAAAAAACGATTAAAGTTATATTCGTTTTTCGTCCTTGCTATTTATAAACTAATAGCAAATTCATTTTCAGAGGTAACAAACAAAGAATAATATTAATTTAACTAGGATGAACATGTATTTTGAGGTAACTAGTATTCAGTTACGGACAAAACATACAGTTTATCTAAACCCTTCCAATATTTTCGTTACATTTCAATTACTAGAACTAACCGGAAAGTTTGTATTTGTTTTCTAGTTTCCCTATTTTGGAGGCAGTGAATATTTTTAGATTTTAACAAACCTGCGCCCATGTTTTTTTATCACATTTAACTGCAGCTACTAAAAGCCAAAGGGCGTTCGAAAAAACTTTAAATAATTGATATCATAGTAAAAAAAAAATACAAAACACACATATATATGTACTAGACTAGTCTGAACGAATCGAATGCAATGAGCCCATACGAAGGTTTTCCTGACTCTATCATCAGATCAGCACGATGATGTCAAATTATTGTATTGTCATCCGAATGTTAAATACTTACGTTTTAAATCGATACGTCAGTTAGAAGTAGGTTAAAAACTATTTCCAAGATTTAATTATATAGTTAGTTATAAGTGAAGCTAATATAAGTATGTTAAAGAAACCACCGAGGGTTCCGTACAAATTTGTAGGAACAGACAAAAACTCGTCAACCTTCCACAAAACGTAAAATTTCCTTCATCATATTGATCTCTACATTTAAATTTAAAAATCGGTTTAAAGGACTTTAACTTTTTGGGTAGGTTAACCTGCCGTTGACTGTACATAATGTAAATCAGGAACCGAGTCTTGCAGTTTAATTATAAATTAATTACAAAATGTAATTACAACGGTATCGTTTCAGATTTTTCCCCATACATGTAGTTAGACGATATTACTTGCCAAATTTCATAGTTTTAGGTCAACGGAAAGTACCCTATAAATTTTGATTCCTTAGCTTTCTAAGTGAAAATATACGTTTTTTTGCTGCAGGCAGGCCTTAGTATTAACCTGAGTATATAGTTTGATTTTAACTCGATACCTCCACGCGTTCTTGAGATGAAGGGTCTTGACAGACATACGAACAGACAGTGATCCTAAAAGGGTTCTATTTTTATTTCCTTTTGAGGTACGGAGCCCTAAAAAATTTACCACTAATACCTGGTAGATAGTGAACTGTTTGACGAGGGTTAAGGTGTGGGTTTAAAATACGACACGCAGATGAATTTCAAGGCTTCTTTAATGGAGGTTTATAGCAGTAGAGTAGTTTAGTTATTGAGTACGTGCACACGGCGACTCTTTTCGATCTTTATGTGCATCTTTTTCCAATTTATGTGTGCATTTATTTTTAATCTATGTGTTCATCTCTTTTCAATCTATGTGTGCCATCTCTATCTTACATAGTTTCACACAATTATCGAATTAAAACATCAAAAATACAAGATTTACAATTAAACATATTTCTAATGCAATAAATAACATGAATAAGCAAACAGCTTGATATTTCAACAAGTTAAATTATCAAAATGTACAAAAAAATAACTGATTGGGCTCTTTCTACGGTATTTACGTTTTAGCACCAAAATCACATCGCGGCCTTCAGGTCGGTGTTTATTTGCACTTTCGAGTCAAAGTTTATGTCGCAAAACTGTATGAACTGTATTCTGTATTTTTTTTAGAATTCTTGCACATGGCATCAATCATGCATCTCTTTTCAACCTATTTGTGCTATCACTGTCTTACATAGTTTTACACAATTTTCGATTTTAAACATTAACAGTAGAAGATGAAACTTATTTTTAAACTAATTTCTAATACAATACATTACATAAATATAAAAATATAATTGAATTTGAATACTCAAAATTCACATAATGTACTAAAAACTATTTTGGCTCTCTTTACGGGATTGCCGTTTTTTGTTTGTTGCAAGTGCATTGGGTCACAGATAATAATACGTGTTTAAAATTTCAACTGAAACGGTTCAGTAGATTCGTAGCAAATTAGCTGTGACAGACAGACACACGAGTGATCCTTTAAGGGTTTCTTGTCATTTTGACTTACGGAACCCTATAAAAACCGGTGAAGTAGGTGTCAGGCTAGGTACTGGTCCACGCAATGTAGGATTCCGTAGTTGCCCGTCACAATATGCGGTCGAAGTACATTTTATAAGTTTATGCGAAAACTAGTAAAGCCTACCTAGCTGTGATAGTTTTTCTTTTAACTTAATTTTTTCATCAAGGTCATACTTTTTTTCACATTTCAGAAAGCAACCATTCAGCTGGCAAAGGGGACACTTGACTCTAACAAAAAATAGCACTTTTAGTAGCTTAATATTACGTCAACGGATCCCTAAATCGAAAAATGCTATTCACAGACCTACAATATTTTTAAACTACCCATCCAACGACATCCAACACCATGGGATAGACGATAAAAAAATTCATCCCCACATTAAATATGTGTAGGGATGTGTACTTTGTTACAAGGTTTTATTTTGTCACTACCGGCGAGATAATAAGGTAAAGTAAAGTATGATTATTATACGTTCCACTGCAGAGCACAGGCCTCACCTCAACTATAAGGTGGTTTGAGCCATACTCTACATTATACAGTTTTATCATTAGTATGAATCTACGTGTTCCTCTGTCAACGCTTCTAATCCAGGCCTCCCGCTGCCCGGGCACTTAATTTGTCTTCGTCGCGACGATAGGGGCAAATGTCCTGCACTTCTTCAGGATTAGGTAGTTCATCCTACCGCCCTTTTAGTTAATGGAAAGGTGGCCCACTCCTGGCCTAGATTAATTTGGTAGATTCCTTGGAGTGTATAAAATCAGGAATGTAAAATTGCGTTGTAACCTACTTGTACCCGGCATACTTTGTAAATGTCTCCAAACTCAATAAAAATCAGAAAACTTTCCTGCACAAAACTACTAGCGAAAAAAACTAGAAGACTAACACACAAACAAGTAAATATTATTTTTTGTGTGTGGTTAGTTCAAATACTTACCTACAGATTGGTTAAAAGTTAAAACTAAAAATATGTTTTCGAAAGTTCTGATAGATCTTTAAGCAATTATAGGTTACTAACGGATCCCCTCATTGATTTTGATAGATTAGTAGGATCATTTTATTATAAACTTTAGAGTTTTAGATATACGTGTAACATAAAGTTTTGGCTATATTGATATCTGTGTCTTATACTTTTAAATAGTCAATTAAAATGTAAAGAACGCAAAGATATAGTAGCACTCTCAGTTGAACAAACTATTGAGCTAGCGTGTGCTGAGCTGGAGCAGTATATAATAATTAGTGTATATAGGCCCCCCTCTGCGAATTACCACACTTTTAAATCCACGATGGATGATGTCTTAAAAAAAGTCTGTAAATCTAATAAGAAAATAGTTGTATGTGGAGATTTTAACATTGATATATTGGTAAACACGCAGACATCAATCAATTTTCTTAATCTTTTTAAGTCGTATAATTAAATAAATATTTTTAATGAACCTACAAGGGTGACTCTCACATCGGCTACTTGCTTAGACAATATTTTTTGTAATAGCTATGTAATTGATAAATCTATTTTAAATTGTCTAAGCTCGGACCATAGTGGACAAAAGGCATCATTTGAGCACCATCATGTCTCGAACATTGTAGATGTTGTTTGTAGGCCAGTTACCACCAATAGAATTGACAGATTTAAGGAAAAATTTTATGATTGTGTTCATTTAATAGAACCTACGACTGACCACAGTGCTGATGAGTTATACGAGAATCTTTTTGGCTTAATTAAAAATGAATTTGATCAGATTTTTACGGAAAGAAAGATAAAAATAAATAACCTAAAGAGTTAGTTCAATGATTGGGCTACACCTGGTATTTATAAAAGTAGAAATACATTATATGACTTGTATAGTTTAAAAGCAGATTCTCAGAACCCACAGATCCTAGAGTATGTTAAAAAGTATTCTAAAATATTTAAACAAGTATGTGCCAAAGCAAAGTCAAACCATCTACGTAGCATAATTACGGGTTCTACTACAGGGGTTCTACTGCAGAACCCTGCATTGGTTTAGTAATTTACAATGCCAAATGTGAGGCAAGTCTCAACACTTATCATTGTAAAAGATGAACGACTGGATACTAGTAATTCCACTACCTTTTTGGGAATAACTTTAGATTCCCGTCTGAAATGAATGCTCATATTGAGACTCTGTCAGGAAAACTTAGTTCAGCTGCTTATGCTGAGAGAAAGATAAGACAATTGACTGATGTTGCAACGGCAAGATTAGTGTATTTTAGCTACTTTCATAGTATAATGTCATAAGGAATATTGTTATGGGGCTCAGCAGCAGATATTGAATCTATCTTTGTACTACAAAAGAGAGCTGTACGGGCAATTTACAACTTTCGACCCCGAGACTTGTTAAAAGAACTGTTTAAGGAAATTAATATACTTACAGTGGCCTCTCAATTCATTTATGAAAATATTATGTACATTCGCAAAAACCTGCATCTTTTCCTTAATCAAAGTGACAAACATAATTTTAATACAAGGAATACTTGCTGTTTCAAATTTCAGACTGCATAAAGTGAGTAATTCATTCATGGGGAAATATATTCACTTGCACTTGCACTTGTCAAATTGTCTGTGTCTTGTCTCGAAGCGCTAGTAGGGCCCAAAAAATAAGGAGACATGTTCTGCCCCACATGGGCCAATAATGTTATTATTGACGTTCATAAGTGGCAGTTTTCTGTCCTAAACTGAATAAATGATTTTTGACTTTTAACTTTTGTAGGTACTCATGAAATTGAACAATTCTGCTAAAGAAATCTGCGTCGAATTATGAAAAATAATTTTGGCTCTCTCTTACAACTAATCCATTGATCAGTTGACCAGAAGAAGTTTGTAAGAGTATGAATCGTTTAAAATTATTTTTCATACTTTACTTAAATTAGTGCGATCACTTTTAACGCTCTTATTCATGAAAGTGAAACTTCTATTATGAAAAAGAAAACCTTGACGATAAAATATCCCCCACACTGCAAAAGCCCACCGCAACGCCTTATCAAAAACCTGCATCGCCGATGCAAATGCGGACAATGCAGGTCATAACTCAGCGATATGCGGGTAGGACGCGCCGTGAGTTATGACGTCACAGGCCGACCGCGGGATGTGACCTGCGGCGTCACGGGATATCGAGAGCTCTTGTGTTCCCGTTAGATGGATGGTCACAGATTTGCAAACTCGGATATACATTTCCTATCTGGGGTGTTATCGATGTGAGCAGTCCAGGAGCTAATTACAAAGAATCGAATGAATGGTCACTGTCATCCTATCTTTTCAGAAAAAGATGATTCGCTTCGCGATAAGTATTGAGTATGGTCTGAGTCCAATATTGAGTTCCCTTTGGAACATGAATATTAGTCCGTATTGGTCCACGATAAGTCTCTGTGCTTGGAATTCTACTTTAAAATTCGTTGCTCGCCTCTGAACTCAAAATAGCGCTGTCGTCGTAAAAAATATATTTTTTATCTTTAAATTAAAAAGCGAAAGCATGCGATTGTAATTTTGCGCGTAAAACAAAAATTACCGTTTAAAAAAGTAACTTGTTAAAAAGGGTAACTACTTACCGTTTCGTTTATTTTAAAGCCAAAACACTAGTCCACTTTTTAGGACTTATGGACATGGCCCGCCCATTCCCACTTCAAGTTAGTAGCTTTATGTCTCCCAATAAATAGCAAATTTCTTAAATTAAATAGCAAAGTGTATGAAATATAATATTGTAAACCGTGATTTAAGACCATTTATGTGAGTATATGAGTTGTGATCGTCGAAGCCCGTTACTATGTTATCAGCCTACAACTTATGTAGGTTCTGAAATAATAAGTACTTGCTGAATTCATCTCATAAACTCAGTCAAACAAACAGCTCACTCCTTAATCAAACGTCTCCGCCAGAGGATTAATCCATTAACCCGTTGACAGAAACAAAATGAAATAATAATTCGTCGATTCGTACAGGATGCGTATGTCGGGGGCCATCAATCACCTTCTTCCCGGTTCCGTGGTGGCAGTACATTTAGCTCCTTAATTAAAACGCCACCAGATGGCGCCGTCATAGGTTTCAATTAATTCTTGTCACAACAAAATTGGTTGACTATTTTATTATTCATCAAACTTGTGATGACAAATTGCGTTTCAGCGAACGGTTACCGAACTAGGACGCGATGAAAATGACGTGTGCAGAGTGGCAATTAGATTGGAGATGAGAGCAGTCATGCCATAACTTTGAATAATGCTGCGGCTGATATATTTTGTGCACTTCTTTTAGGTTAATTTTGGTTCCAAATCTTTGATTTTCATAGCTAGCATAGTTGATGAATTGATGGAAAATTGATTTATATCCTCCAAAAATAGATACAATTATTGTTTATGGTTTTGTTTCACGCTAAATTGAGTTTTATTATACGATTGCCAAAAAAAAGGAGAGAGAGATTTTTAGGGTTCATGTATATGTGATGGATGTGTAGTATGTTTTTTTACACCATAACGACTAAATACCTTAACCGGAGATCTTTGAACATTGGCATGAGTCAAATACAGTCAATCGTACACAAACATTTGGATGCGCGAAAGCTGTGTTCTCGATGAATCCCACACAATTTGACTGATGCTCGAAAACGGATTGCATCACTTGGTGCCCTGCTATGCTTGCCAGATACAACAAAAGGGCTTCAAATTTGGTGTGGGACAGAGTAAGAGGTGACGAAACATGGATTTATAGATACGATCCCAAAACAAAGCAGCAATAGAGCTGTATGGGTCAAATAGAGCCCCTAAATAAGCGTCTCGACGCGTGGTGGTACGAATATCACACAAAACTTCATTAAAATACGGTTTATAACAGCGCGCAATGGAACGTGGCTGTTACGACAGTCGGCTGCGTCTTCTAGAAGCGTAAATTGAGTAATACAATAAAAATATTTTCGCATGGAAGCAATCATTCTATTAAAAACTTAATGCACAGTTTATGGTTATCAAACAGACCTATCAATCTTTATGTATGTTTAAACGAATTAAATCGGCCAAGCGGTTAAAAAAAATAAAGAAAATATTATCTTCTTTTTTGTTTGTCTTGTCAATGATTTTAGTGTAGTTCTCCTGAAGTATAAGTACTAGAAACAAATGCCATGCTCAAAGTGTTGTGTGGGTTTTGTCAATTCTTAGGATATTTTTTTAATATTTTTGTAGTAAGCTTTTGAAACTACATGCTAGTTTACATTTTGTGCCGAAAAAATTTCACCCCTAAGGGTGGAAAAATAGGAAATGAAATGGTGTTCAGCAGTTAAATTATGTTTGCACTCGTAAGATTTGTTTTGATTAGGATTTATCACCAAAATAGATAAAATAAGTTAATGTTATTAAAAAAATAAAAACCGACTTCAAAAAACTAAAACGCTAAAAATAATGCCAGTCGATGAGAGATTCTATATTTTCGTTTGCACCGACACCAAAAGTAACTGATTAGGTACTTGTGTTATGATATTTTTAGCGTTTGTTTTTTGAAGTCGGTTTTATTTTTTTTATAATTAACCTACTTGTTACGGAAGATTGATTAAAAACTTTGTTTGTATTTGACATTGGGATGATCATCATACTGAACTGATGATGAAGTCAGGAGGTAGACAGTGGAACTCTTTAACAACTAGGTACTAGTAAAACCTTCGTCTATGACCTCACCTCATTTGATTCGTTTTGATGAGTTAATTAATACATGAAAAGGTGTGTTTTGAAACATTAATTTTGAAAGCAAGCATTAATTTGGTAAAATACTGTTAGTAGGTAAAAAGTAACACTTAAGCACCACTTTGCCTTATATATTCGCAAGCACAGCTACTTCTCTGACCTGAAAGTGTAAAGTTCGTTCGGTAGGCGTTTGCCGGATTCGATCTTATCCGTCACAAGCATGCTACGTGCGCTTAAACACTTTAACCCACTTCCCCAGGTGTCATAGTGCCCTGGTATTGCAGACGCGTTTAAATTCAAGTGACCGAGTTTCGCAAAGTTTTGTTTCAGTTTGTTAGATCTGTAAGAACATTAATCACTAGTTCATGAATCTGTTGTAATGTTGTAAAGTATAAATTCTTTTTGACCGACTTCTTTAGATTTTAAACAGAACTGTGTCGCTATCTCTGAGGTCACTGGTTGGATTCCCGATCGGTAAATGTAGAAAAATTTATTTACTATATTGTCTCAAGTCTGGGTGTTGTGGTACCGTCGTTGTTCCAGATTTCTGTAGCATGAGTGCTTTAGCTACTTAGTTACCATAGAATCAGAGCATTGTATGTGATGTTGTTAAAAAGTGTTTTAGAACTGGAGCACTTATTAAATCAAAAGATCTTTGCAATTTCGTTTACTCCTATTTGAAATAAAACTTAAACGTTTGTGATACAATTTAAAATCCGACGTATTCGCTGTGTGCGCGATGACAGCGCCCCTAGTGACCAAAATTATTGTGGACTTAAGATCTTTCAAATTATGGCAACTGGATGGTTTGAGAATTATTTTCGGATTGTTTTTCTTCGAAAATATCTTAATTGTGCATATTATAATAAGTGATTTTCTTACTTGAACTTAATATGAATGTTGTAATACGTACGGGATTTGTAGCAATACAACATGATATAACTTTCCAACCTCAAACTGTGCAAAAAGGGAAAAAAATGTATTAGCACAGCATGTGAGAGACGTTGAAGAGCTTAGAGCCAACGGACAAAGCTACTTAATAAGAGCTGTGATTATAAGACAAACGTCTGTGACAAAAACTCCCTACAAACTTTTTTCTCTTCACAACAGCTATGCATTTAGGTCTTTGCTCCAATTTCCATCTTGATATTGGAAACGAATAAAACTTGCACGAACTGTCTTTCCCATTGTTTCTACACTTTTTAGAACAACACGTACTGTGACCTATATCGCGAATTTTAATGTTTTTACTTAAAAATACTTAATAATGTTAGTATGGAATTCTATGAAAATATAGCAATTTGATACTGACAGTCCAGAGTTTTTTCACATTTCTGCCACATTGCGTGCTGCGATCGATTTGACGCCCACTTTGCACATAGCGAATAAGTGAATATAAGTTTCTACAATTCTACATCAAAGGTATGATTACTTAAAAATAATTCTGTTTGTTACACAAAAACTCAGTTTTACCCGGTAAATAAAGTATATTTTAATAATTCCAGGGGGCTAACAATCCCCTATAAGCAGTATTGCTTCCACTATGTTTTCTCTATATAGAGTTTAAAGCTAAAGTAACACTTTAGGTAGGTATAGTTTAGAATTCATGGTTAAAGTCTGTCTACAATGTGTATTTTCGATACTTGATCAAACGAAATCTGCCGATACTAGACTCAAAAATATCGACAAAAAAAAAAAAAAAATTTTTGTCAACAAAAAAATCTTTAAAGCCCTGCAGTTTAAACTTTTTTTACATTGAAATTTCTTCTTTTTATTTTTTTGTCGTTTCTTTTTATTTAAAACTGCTCGGTTTTAAAGATGGCTGACAAAATTTTTTTTTATTGATTTTTTTGTCGATAATTTTGGGTCTATAGTATCCGCACATTTCGTTTGATCAAGTATCGAAAATACACATTGTATAGGAATCTAGGAAAATCTGTTTGCAATGTATAATTTGTTTAACGGTTTATGAGTAAATGAAACCATTTAATGGGCAATAAAAGGATAGCCATTTGAAACACAGTAGCAACAGGAATCATAATCGATTTCACATAGTGCGATAAAAAAGTGTCCACTGTGTTAACAGCCGTAGTCTAAATCACCTCTAATCCGGGAAACTTGAAAAAATCCAATAAACTCACAGAGCCAACCACTAATCGGCTTGTCACTGCCATACGCCGGCATTGAATCGCGACTCACGTACTTGCAATCTGCATGCCGCTATGTTAGGGGACCTAAAAAAACATTTTTACAAGCGAACCTCCCCACTTTTGTGAATTATCATGTCGGTAAAGATTCAAACTGTGATTTGTTTGAACTAGGAGTGTGCTGAACGTGAATCGATTAACTTGTTCATATAAAGAAGTAAGATAAAATAAGATTACTTATACCTATAACTAGGTATTATGTATTCATACAGGGTGGCCGGGGAATTGACGTCACAAAAAAAGTTAACAAAATGCGCCAGACTCTCAGATTTCATAATCATACAACAAAATTAGATGGGCTAATTTGGCTAATATCGGTCTTAAAAAGAAAGCAAGGTAGAAAATTTGCCATCGGATTATTATTTTTTTCATATTTTTTTGCTACGAAAACTATAAGGTATTACGGAATACATACATGATGGTGATTCACGTACCCCACGACATGCCAGACCAAATTTTTTTTGTGACTTCAATTGTTACCCTGTCTTACGAACTCAACACGTGTGAATTTCTGTGAAAACAATGCCTATTGATACATCCGAACTATTCAATGATGGTCTATTATAAAATTTGTAAACAATAACCATGGTACATTCGTCGCGTCAAACTGTTTATCGTACCATATTGTATTATGACGTTTGTTTGTATTGCCATCATTTAGATCAAGCATAAAATACCAAAAAAACATGTTTCTTTATTTTTAATAATTATTAAATTTCATAAAGTAAAGTTAATTGCATCATCATCATCATCATTTCAGCCATAGGACGTCGACTGCTGAACATAGGCCTCCCCAGTGACTTCCAGATTGGCCTGTTAGAAGCGGCCCGCATCTAGCGGCTTCCTGTACCTTTACCAGGTCGTCTGTCTACCTTGTAGGTGGATGTCCTACGCTGCGCTTGCCGATACGTGGCCTCCATTCCAGAACCTTTCTGCCCCACCGGCCGTCTGTTCTACGTGCTATATGCTCCGCCCTCTGCCACTTCAATTAATTGCATAATATGTATGCTATTTATTTGATATAAGTATTTAATGTATTTATCATAATATTTTTTGGTGTCTTTATATATCTAATCAATTTGTTTGTCTTCATGTATTATGTATTTAGTATTAATATGTACATTATAATATTTTAAAGTTACTTAAATAAAATATTTGGTTTATTGTTGCATTATTACAAATAAAGAGTTATCTTATCTTATCTTATCTATTAATTACTTATTGTTTTTTTTCTATTTGGTAATGTTTACCGCATCTCTTTGCAAGCTTTCTGCATGACCTATAGTTTGACTGGCAGAGTATGCTTGTAGCATTAAGTCCACCTTTTGTACCATTTTTTTTGTGTTTGTTTGTTTTTTACCAAGTTTGTGTGTGTTGTAATAAAGTTTCAAATAAATAACTTTATTCGTTGTTATACTCGTAGCACCAATATTAATACACACTGTAAAAGGTTCAAGTGTCTTCCTATTTTGGTTCAAAAGTTACAACTCTATAAAAAACGAACAGACAGACATACAGCAGAGCCAGGTAATAGTGTCCCGTTGTCACACTTTTCTACGGAACCCTAGAAAAGGCTGTTAAGTTTCCTAATAAATAAATAAAAAGGAAGACATTACATTTATTTCATTGTTCGTTGTTTAGATAGGTTGAATGATAACATAATTTAGGACATTGTTTGAGCTTGCTCATTTATTATTCACAAGAGCAAAATGGCGGCGGTATTGTTTATTAAAATAAATAATTACACTTTGTGAGCAAGAAATCGCTCAAAATACAAAAAGATACTTTTAATATGTACAACAGCATAATCGTGTGTAATTTGTTAACATTGGTTTGTAAACTAATTAATATTGCTACTTCAATTAGAATTAGTTACCTTAATAAACATCGAAACCTTATTAATTGAAATCCATGATTCTATTTCTATACATATTTACAAACTCAAAACGAAAAAAACTTAAACGCTAACCCTAAAAGAGATAAAGAAAATACAAAATATAAAATTAAAAGACCCGAAGATATTTACACATAATCTGATATTCTATTTATAGGAAAAAAAGCCTATAAATAAAATATCTGATTGAGCTCGCTGTCTTTGGGAAATGTGCCCAAAAGGCTGGCCACGTTGCCACGCTGAATGGCTAAGCTAATGCGTTGGCCCAAGTATTGGCCAACCTTAGTATCGTGGGATGTCTCAGCTAATCGCTTAGACATCTCACGGTAGAGTTTGTGGGCGGCTTGCGCTGTTTGAGGAGCTCCGCAGAACCAGCCCTGTTGCCAGTCGAAAGGAAGATGGGATGGCGCTAAAGTATCCACGCACGTGGCGTCCCACACTAAAGGCCTACCCGATTACGTCACTTCGGTCTAAAGAGGATCAGTTTAGGGCCACGTTAGTGGCAACAGTTTAACATGCGGTCCGCCCTGTTCTTTTGAAGTAATATATAAGTCAATGATTGTCCAACAACGTTCCCAGGGCAGGAGAAGGCAGGGATCTAAGCCAAACACTCGATTCCCATTCAGTAATAAACGTGACTTGTTTTATTTATTAACTAAACATATTTTAGCTAAATACATGTATGTTACCTAATTGAAATAATTTGCAATATTGTTTTAGATTTAGTCATACTCGTAAGTATTAACAATTCAAACCTGTATCACAGTTTATGTATAGAATATATATACTGTGCTTGTACACAACAACAAAAGAAAAAATAACCGGCCAAGTGCGAGTTGGATTCATGCACCGAGGGTTTCGTACCGACGTATTTTCTCTTATCTTTCGAATTCTTAGCACGAGACCGTGTCATAACTTACCGTATTTTAACAAAATGTACCTACTGTGTTTACAATAGGACATGCTCTATTTGACAAAGAAAATCTTTGGGTCTCATAACTCATAAAACAGTTTTAGTTTATTAAAAACTAGTTTGAAGGTTTGGAAATATTGTTATTGTTTGATATCATGTCATACATTGCTTATCATCAATCAAGAAGTTAAGAAATGACTAATACGTAAATTAACTAAATCAATCAAGTTTCTACACAATATCTAATAAAATCCACAGCTATTTAAGATTTGCCTAACACAATCAAGTTATATTATACATTCTGATTTAATGCAAACTGATCACGTTTGACATGAACGGATCGTACAAAGTGCAAACAGAGACGAGCTATATTACATAAACGTAGCGAGACATATCACACAAAACAAGTAATCACCTACAACACCATTACAGCATTAATTTGACACGACTTAAATTAATCTCAAGCCGAGCCAATACACGAGGATGGCAATTTTAATAAAGAGAAACCCACTCGCATTAAGATTGATGTGCCGAAAAATTCTCAGATGAGAAAAGGAATTTAAGAGACGCCTCTTTGGAATATTAAAAGTATGCCGTTTAATAACCTGGCTAGGGGTGGCGTACGAGTCCAAGTGACAGGTGTGCTTTTGGCATTTTTAACCCTTGGGTAGAACTTAACAAATAATGACACTACATTTATATTTACGTCGTCACAAATAAGTAAAAACTATTTATTCGTGATGTATGTTATATATTTTAATCTCTAGAGCAACTGTTTCGCTGTAACAAACATTCAAATACTTAGAACAGATCAAAAATATAGGTTTCCGAATCGCTATAGGCCGCCGCCGCGGAAAAATATCTTTTGACAAAGCGGCTTCCAAAAAAGTTACGGTTAAATCCGAGAGTTGGATACAAAACGTTTTAAAGCCTACCTACGCAACAACGATCTTTTAAACGAGCGCCACACAAGTTTCGCCGTGGACTGATTTATACCGACTGTTACGTCTGAGCGACAGTGACAAATGACGTCACGCGGTCACACCGTGTTTTGCGTCACTTGCTTGCATTGAGGTCTGACGTCACATATCTGCCGTATCTCCTTGTTTATGGCCTGTCCGAGTATTTGAGTTATGGCACGTATGTCTACTGCGTGACGTCGCGGAAGATGGATTTATGGCAAGGAAGAGTGTGTGAAGAGGAATATTTTATGTGCAATATGAACTGTTTTATGACGAATTTTGATGTCGTTTAAGTATATTTTAAAAACAATGGAATAGAAAAGGCAAATAAAACAAATCATGGTGAAATAAAGAACACAAAAATACGCATAGATATTATAAACATACTACCTACTTATTTTCACTGTAAACTTACTTTTGTGTTCTAAATGTAATGTTCTACTCTAAGTAATCTACTTTAGACTTTATCAATAACTAAGTTAGTCACAAACAAATAAGCTATTAAAAGTAAACTCAAATTGTCACCAGTATAGCAAATCATGTGCTACCCATTAGTTTATCTAATTACAAGTATTTCAGTTAATGTGGAAAACGTTGTTATTATAACTAGAAACACAGTTCGGAATATGATGAGATAAAGATGGGAGGATATTAAAATAATGGGATATTTCTTTATTCATTTACTTGGTGTTTTACGGTTAATAGTCATTTGTAAAGCGATGACAGCTATTCAAGGGCATTAGTTCATTGTAGGTATATTTATACTGTGTTAGTATGTTTTCCTTCTCTATAAATGATTAAGGGCCGATTCGACCAAACACAAAGCTATACCAAAATAACTATTACGAGTATAATTTTACACCTTTAATTTACCCTTGGATAGTTTTGATTACGTTTTTCGAGCAATATACTATACTCGGTATTGTTGTTCTGTAGTTCAAGAGTGTACGATCAACGAATTGATAAACCTACCAAAATCCATGTGATCCATCTCTTCTAGGTTGATTTGAAAAGCCACAACATTTTAATTTTGTAGGATAATAGAGTGTCAATGCTAGATGTTGACAACATGTCAGTTTCGAGGTGACAGGAGAGGATTTGACAAGTGACAACTTTGACATTTACTTATTCTCAGTTTACACCAGCGTGGTCGAATCCGGTCTTAGAATACATTATTATGCAGCTAATAACTACAATAAAACGTCTTACATTTGATAAGGCATTAGCTGTATAATGAATAATAAATAAACAAATAAATATTGTACAACATCATGTACATTGCTCTGATCCTATAATAAGTAGCTTAAACACTTGTGTTACAGAAATCAGAAACCACGACGGCACCACAACACCCAGACCCGAGACAATATAGAAAAGTTATTTTTCTACATTGACCGATTGGGAATCAGGTTTTGTGACATTTCGAATTTCCCGTTTCACCCATACTACTTACGATAATATTTAAAAAAATATATAGGTATATCATTGCAAAAATACAAAAATCTTTGGCTCTAGAAATCTAAGCAAAAATTGCAAGCTTACAATATAGCTTATTGGTTTTAAAAATAAGTTAATAAATGATTTCCTTCTAATACTTGATGTGTAAATTGGAACGTTTACCTATATGGATTGACAATACATAATCGACACTAAATCGTTGAATCATTCGGTCGACTTGTGAAAACTTATGCGTTGACGACAATACGAAAGCGTCTGTCTTGTATGCAGTGCGGTGTTTTCGTTGCGCTTCGCTTTTCCTGTTTTGGCTTTTGTTACTGTTTTTCATGAAGTTTTTGGTAAAATGCCAAAAATAAGCAAAAAAGGCTTATCAAAAAACTGTACACTCTTCACTCTGCTTCTGTGCACTCTGGCGGTAGAACATTGCAGCATACCTCTTATTTACATAGAGATCAATTAAACTTTTTCGATTTTCAAAAAGAATCAATTGAACCCGAACACATAAGAAAACTTACAAATAATACATTTATACGTGTCCTGCGGGAGTGGCACAAACAAACACTTTTTATTCAGTGGATGATTTTTTTAAGCGCAAAAAATGACTTAATATTAATATTGTTGATGCATGGATTTAGATTCGCTGTAAAGCATTGATTCTTGTAGATTGGGTAACACTAATATAGATTTTATGCATTTAATTTCTTCTTATGACTATTTACATATTTGCATGTCATAGACCTATGACTGGATAGGTCTTAAGCAACCTTTGTAACCACCTATTTAGAGCAAATAAATGTTTTTTTTTTATTTCGTTAGGGCACATCACTACGTGTCAACAGTGAAGTGACACAAAACCCTTTTTATCTTAAAAGAACTATAGTGCCAGAACATAACATGGTTAGATCAGTTAAAGTGGGGTTTAAATGCCAATTCTTGTTCAAAAACTACTAACCAGACGGAAGAGATCAATCTATTTGATTAACCAAAAGAATCTCCACCACATCCACTAAAACTGCCTCGTACATCCTTTGCAATAGATACATTAAACAAGTTTCCGTTACAAAGCTGTATAACAAAAATTAATCCATCAAGTGGCCTAACTTTTGCAAAAACAGGTTTAAGGTTATTTAACCCGAAACAGCATACACTCATTCATTACTCGACAAAACCTAACGCATTGGGCTCGAGACGCCCATCTACTTTCATTAACACGTCGAAGTTTTAATGATGATGAATCACGTTTAAACGTGTGTTTAGAATCGTATTTCTCTTGCGAATATGACAAACAGAACAGCCGTCTAAATGCTTGGAGGAGGAACAATCAGAAGTAAATCTTTTTTTCAACCTTGAATGTCGATCGGTGTGCACAGCGTTAATGCCGGCTTTGACACGTCACTACGCGCAAGCTGTCATCTGTCAACAGGACCGATTTGATTCGAGCTCTACATCTAGTATAGTGGTTAGCGCTCCGGACTACAAAGCCAGATGGTTGCGGGTTCGAATCCTGTAAGAGGAAAATGTTTGTGTGATGAGTACAAGCATTTGTACCAAAGTCATGGATGTTTAAAAATATATGTTTGTCCGTTATCTAGTTGCCATAGTTCAAGCTATATGCTTAGTTTTAGGCTAGATAATTAGAGTGATAATTGAAAGAATTACTTTATATAAAAGACCGCAGCTTTGTAAATTAAGAATGTTCTGCTCACCTTTATGTGTCATGTATATCAGAAATGTCTTCAAGCATGTGTTATGAAATAAGTGTTAAATATATTAAGTTGTTAGTGTGCCTTTTAAATTCATAAAGAATTTATTAATTAAATTTTAAAAATAATTTTTATAATATTACCTACGTACTTTTCCGTTTGAAACGTAAACGTACTATTTTCGATAATTCATTTTGATCATACACAGTTACGGAAGCCTGAATATTTACGAGTTTGGTAAACTGTCGGGTTAATTTTTTTTACTCAATACACAAGTAGCCGTAAGATTTTCTTTTTGTTATGAACGCATGTATTTTCCTTATTATGATAATTTGCTTCTGATATTAAATGAGCTATCTTTTCTCTTTACTCTGCATGTCGTGTAATGAGACTCGTCTTCGTTACTGGATAATTACTGGGACCATTAATAACGCACTGTCGGCGGATGTGACGTCGTATTAATTCGGCGTCATCCGCCTTGACACTAATATCATAACTCGATAAATTAAGGATTGTGACATGCAAGTAATGGGGCACATTATGTAAAAGCATGTGGGGCGATTTTTTAATATCAGGATTTACGTATTATCGTGAACTAAGCGGTCTACCTACTAGTTTTCAGGTATTATAGCTTCATAATCATCATTTCAGCCATAGGCCTTCCACTGTTAAACATAGACCTTCTCCAATGATTTCCAGACTGGCCGGTTGGAAGCGGCCTGCATCCAGCGGCTTCCTGCAAGCTTTATCAGGTCGTTTGTCTACCTTGTGGGTACGTCCTACACTGCGCTTGCCGGTACGTGGCCTCCATTCTAGAACCATCCTGCTTCATCGGCCATCAGTTATCGTGATCTGTACCCCGCCCACTACCACTTTAGCTTGCTAACCCGTCGGGGTATGGCAGCGACTTTTGATCGTTTACAAATCTCTTCATTTTTGATTAGATCTCGCAAAAATACACCGAGCTTAGCCCTTTCCATAGCACGTTACGCAACCTTAAACTTCCTTACGAGGTCCATAGTAAGAGGACACATTTCAGTTTAATATGATGTCATCACTAGTAACACTCACTGAGAACTTGCTCGCCGCGAAAATGTTTTCACTTGTATTATTATATTCAGTTTAAAAAATGCGTCAAGCTAAAAAACATATCATTGTTACAACAATGTGAAATACAGTATGGGTAATTAGATAACTGTTCTGTTGAACGTTCTCGTTGGCTTCTCTCATCAATATTTTAATTGAATTTATTTGGAATAACAAATAAAAATAAATAAAGAAGTATTAAAGTCTTCTTACTTCGAAGAAAAGTAATCCTTGTGTAATATTTGGGCGATTATCTAACTTAACAAACGCTCGTAACGCCTACGAGTCTGCGTAGCAAGTCGTAGCTTATTTCGTAGCCCGTAGGCCCGTAGCAACCACACTGAACTTTGGCATTCTTCTTTGTAGACATTTTGTTACTTTGTTGACTAATTATCTACGTAACTCAATCAAAATAAACCATGTCATTGAACATGATTACTGCACTCTCTGTAACCTTAAATAATAATAGAACTATGTACCTACGATGCTATGTTACTTATCCAATTCGTATAAAAACCAAATGATACAATTACGTATTCGTCAAACGGCATATTTGAAGTTATACATGATGTACAAGAGAATAGTACACTCCTTAAAACCACGTGATCGGCTGGCTATATACGAGTACAACAACTTTTTCTATGGGAGCAACATCGAAAGCGAGTTTTTTTTATAGCTTCTCCATACAAACTTACTCGCATACTTCGACGATAATGTATGGAGCATCTAAAAAACAATTCACGCCTTCAATGTTGCTTCCATAGTAAAAGTTGTTATACAGAATGTCCAAAAAAAATAGTGTCAAGCCGAAGTCCAGATGTAGAGCATCACTAGGGCTATCCGAATCACCCCCATGTATGTTCCGTGATTTTTGATAGTTTTCGAGTTATGACTCTTTTAATATATATTTTTTATTTTTTGTGTTAAGGCATTTTAATGGGTTACATTAGTGTTATGGATGGAAATACTTCTGAATCAGCTAGTCCTAGTATTCATCTAATAAAGAAAAAAAAATCAGGCATGTGCCTTAACTATTCGCGCCACAGTGACCAAAAAAGTGCCTTAACACAAAAATTTAAAAAAAAACATTAAAAGAGTCATAACTCGAAAACTATCAAAAATCGCGGAACATACATAGGGGTGATTCGGATAGCCCTAGTGATGCTCTACCTCTGGACTTCGGCTTGACACTATTTTTTGGGAGACCCTGTATATGATCAGCTGATCATGTGGTTTTAAGGAGTGTATTCTTTTGTACGGCCTGTACTCGTATGCTGAAATAGTAATACGATAGATATTTTTAACTACTACAAAATTATATAAACAAGTTTAAATCATTGTTTATATTTATACATCGGAAAATTATGTAAACCGAGACGGATTATCAGACAACTCGTCCTGGAAGTGGCTGGAAGTGCCAATTATTTCGAAATAAATACCTTAAAATTTACTTTTATTTAAATGTTACCAAAATTAGAACTTCTGTTCTTTTAATATTGTCTGTTTGTTTGTACATTCAGGATGGCTGGTCGGATTATAACGTGACTTAGACAAATGGACTTTTCAAGAAATACCTACTTTAAAAAACTTTTAATTGAGAAAAGGCAGCGCTACTTTTTTATTTTTTTTATTTATCTTATGACCCAAGAGCATCACTTTCAGTCCCTGCAGTCTTATAAAAGATAACGATCACTTTGCGTTCAATTTATCTTTATCATGTTTATTACACATCGGATATTAAATTTTTATCGAAAGCTATTGGAAGGAATCATTAACCTCACCATAAAACTCGATAAGATATTTTAAACTTCGATAACTTTTAAATAGTCGTTTAATTGTTTACTATTGATAAGAGATAGCGATCACAAAATGATCGCTGTCTAGGTAGAAATTGCAGCCCAGGCCGCAGCCGACGGTGCACTATAACCAGCTCCTTTCACGGTGCAGCCACTCTCAGAGCAGGGCTGCCTCACATTTTATTTTTATTTATTTGTTTAAACGTTATTGCACAAATTAAAATCGTACAAAAGGTGGACTTAATGCCGTGTGGCATTCTCTGTCAGTTGACCATTAGGCTAAACAAAGATGATTATGGGCAGCGCAACATAGCGTTTGTATTTTTTAAAATGATTAACATATAAAAATGAACTTATGAAGTGTAATAATACCATTAAATAGTTAATTGGGCGTTTATTTACTTTAACTTCAAGAGAGATTGACATAGAGTAGATACAAACATCATCCTGATCAAAGTAATATAAGAGGACTGTCTCTAACCAACGGTGTTTTTTTACAAATTTTTTACTAACCTTTAATGTTTTTTTTTAAATTCTAACGAATTGTTTACATAGTTTGCAATGAAAGATAAGAACTCGTTTAGTAACAGCACTGCAGTACTTTAGTAAACAATTGCAATTATATGAAAAACATAATTTTAGTACAAAATTATTTTTTATTACAAACAATATTTAAAACCAATAAATGTTTCTTTTTCATTAGCTCTATGTCAGCACTTTTTGAAGTTTCGGTAAAAAAGTGACCTATAATCCAATCAGAGGACATTACTTAAAATTTTTGACAACGATTAATTTGACAGCCTCCTGATTTTTATAGACTCACGCTTTAGACTACAAAGCCTAGCAGTTGCGAGATCAGATCCTATAATAAGCGAATGTTTTTGTGATGATCACGAGCATTTGAGACTGAGTCATGGATGTTTATAATTGTGTTTTGTGTTTTTTCGGAATCTAGTAGCTCTTTGATTATTAGGAACTTTTTCCAACAATCAAAATTAAATGCCTCTTGCCAACCCTAGCTGCGCTTCACTGTAGTCTATAGAGGTGTTTGTTTATACGTTTCACACGTCCTCAAACATGACGTGTCGCGCCGAGCACTGTTCCGCTTTCAAGTAGTAAAGGATCGCTTTATAATTTGTTCACGTTACACGCATATAGGTACTGGGCGATGGGGTGCATTGATGCAGTCAGTTTTTTAACTCAGTTGGGCGTGAAAATATCAATCTGCACCATTACCGAAAAATAAATGTAAAAATGTTCCTCGTGGCTGTTACGATTTGTACGAGTATAATATAAAGTAATTTATGTAATATTTTTGTAAATAAGTAATATTTAAAAATATCTCATGCAAGAGCAAGTAACTATAAGGCTGCAAAATACGTACAAAACAAATATACAAAAAAATTATACATACTTATTATGACAAGACAGTATAAATATAGTCTAGAACTACAATCACCTTTAGTCAAAACTGTTATTATTTTAAGTACCTATCTCAGAACATGTCCACAATTATAATAACTATCTTAATAATTGGAATTGTGTTGTAAACCCAGTTTCAGGAGCATTATTAGCGATGTATGCTTGGGACTATTACAGTATGATATCATAACTTTAATAATATTTTATTACGAACTATTCACAAAACGGAGCGTATTTTACGTATCGATACTCTTACAGAGAACACGCTACAATGCACCCCCATAAAGAATATTGGGTATTCACCAAAAATATAAGACGCAGCTCATGCATGCAAAATATCCATTAACCTTACTATTATCATCCAGTCAGTTACAGAGTTCGTTGAAAAAGCGGGTTTTTTACAAAATCGCTGGGCGAATATAGGGCGAACTGACCGGAAAATTCGATAGCACTCCGGGCAACGAGTGAGCAGCGGAGAGTGGCGAGCAAAATCATGATACGGTATAGCCCATCGTGATGTTTCCAGACACATTCACATTCATACGCCTAGGACATTGCGCTTTTTGTTTCATAAAGTACCTGAATCCTAGCTTCTTAACACCAAAAGTTGCAACAGCCTTGATGATCTGATGGCATAGTTGTTGTCTTTCACAG
The DNA here is from genome assembly GCA_963576865.1 of Anania hortulata. Taxonomy (NCBI): domain Eukaryota; kingdom Metazoa; phylum Arthropoda; class Insecta; order Lepidoptera; family Crambidae; genus Anania; species Anania hortulata. Next base: position 11,855,381 of record OY756400.1, read on the forward strand.
CAAGTATTTAGGATTTGTACCCCAGTTCAGTCTTCATACCTTTTCTTGAAGATCATGACAATAGCACAGTATATAATATTCTACCTATATACATAAACTGTGACAATAGTGTATTGACTGGTGCATTTAATTTAAAATTAATGTTGAAATATTATTAAAGAATCCTCGACAGTATATCCATGACTATTTAAAATAGGATTCATGCGATTCTAATGGTGATTATACTTTTTTGCATCAATTATATTCTAAGGATCAATTGGACCTCAGAGAAAGTGAAAGTAATACATGTTTTCACATGCCTATCTCACCAGTAAGATAAGATAGATAAGATAATATAAGATAAAAAGATAAACATATTTATTGCTAAAGGACATCACAACGACACATAACAGAACAGCACACAAATAATAATTACTGTTAATATTATAAAATTTGAACATAAATTATCAACAACAACAAAAGTGGTAATACGTAAATATAAAAAATAAAATAAAATAAAACAATTTTAATGACCAAACAGTGCCGTTACGCGCGTCGCGAAAGTCAAATAATAATAAAAAATTATATGAAAACATTTAATTTTATCTTTAGAGGGCATTTATCCTAAAGCATATTCACATTAATTGATAATGGTTTTCAGCACTAAAATAACACTAAAATCGAAAAAAACTTACCTACACTTCGTTTTATCACAGCTTAAAGTTTTCATCGAAACAGTTATTTCCGATACAGAGTCACAGGTATTTTTTAATAAAAATTTAGTTGATTTGATCGAACCTACAATCGGTATGTTACCCGACACGAGTTTGCTTTTACCTAACAAGAATAGAATAGAATAGAATAGAATTTTTTTATTGATCCATAAACACATACATAATAATTTTATTACAAATAAACTCAACTAATCGAGACAACAAGGAAAAGAGAATACATGACTTATTATACATTTTGGAATTAGTGTTAAGGAACCAAATGGTATCCACTCAGCATGTGCGATGGCGTAGGTGAAGGGCCTAGCCATTGCGCTGGTTTTCAGTGGAAACCGTATATTTAGGAAAATGGCGTTACCGGCGACGAAAAACAAAAACTATAAAATAAACAAGGGATATTCAAAATACATTATGTACTACTACTCATTAAAACTTACTATGTACAATTACAATTTTGCAACAGCTGAACAATGATATTTCTGTATGTTTGTGCGGGTATGTGTGCAGTATTCATGCGAGTGTTTGTGTGGTGTGTGTGTTTGTGTGTATGTGTGGTGTGGGTGATAAGGGTATGTATTAATAATTTGTACAGTGCGGTACAACTGCTTATTTGACGGAGACTTGCTCGTAGTTAAAACACGCGTTTTAATAAGTGAAATAAAGTATTTATTGGCAGGGAAGTTGTCATTTTATTATAAATAGTAATTAACGCGAGTAAAATACGAATAATTAAACATTATCTGGTGTAACTGTAATTTAACTATACAACGTGTTTAAGTACCTACTAAATATATTGACTACTATTGTAGATTGTAGGGCGCAAGGGTTGTTTTGACGTCGAAGATGTATAAATGAAACGCTGGAATGTTTACAAAATCGAATCGAATCGAATCCGCATTTATTAAAAATGACCTTACTTATATGTAATTTACAAGCTCGCAACTAGTGACTATCGCCGGTAATACAACCGACCAATCAGACAACAGAAAATTTTACATAGTCAACAATGTGTTATATTATAGTACAAGTTATATAGTACAATGTATCTTAATACTAATTACTTTTCACTAGTTGATTAGGTACACATAAAATCATTTTACACTTTTAATCACTCCAGTTTATTACAAAACACGTTCTGCCGTCTACATACCACCCCCTGGTTGAGGACATAAGTCCGAAACACTACTGCGATGTAGGCAGAACTGCGATCTTTGTAGCCGGACGACGTAGCACTCCGTGAGAAGTCTTCACGTCCGCCACTCTTACTTGTCCGTCTGCACCCGGGTATACTCTTTCGATCACTCCACGGGGCCAAACATTGCGGGGGAGAGCGCTGTCAACTATAACGACAACGTCACCTGGTTGTAGTGGTGAGATGGTTTCGGTCCACTTCTGGCGTGACTGGAGGGTCGGTAGATATTCCCGTAGCCACCGGGACCAAAAAACATCTGCCAGCGCTTGGACCACTCGCCACTGTTTGCGAGTACACAGGTCAGTATCAGTGAAAACTCCCAAGCGTGTAGTATTTGAGGCGGTTCCCAGCAGCAGGTGGTTAGGAGTTAACGCCACAGGATCTCTCGGGTCTACAGCCACATGAGTTAAAGGGCGACTGTTGATTATTGCTTCAATTTCCGCCAGCAAAGTTTGAAGAACCTCTTCCCTTGGGGCTCGTTCCTTTAGAGTTGCTTTCAAGGCGGTCTTGGTAGAACGAACGAGCCTTTCCCAGCATCCTCCCATGTGTGGTGACGCCGGTGATATAAAACTCCATTGGATTCCTTTTGTAGAGGTTTCTTCTTCAAACTTCTCAAAGTCCATGTTCTTTATTGCGTCTTTCAATTCACGGTCTGCACCTACGAAGTTTGTTCCTCGATCACTGTAAATCACTTCCGGTTGACCACGTCGAGCGATAAATCGCCTGAGCACCATAATGGCTGAATCGGCGCTGAGTGAGGCAGCTAGTTCTAAGTGGACCGCTCGTGTGGTCAGACATGTCAACACCACACCCCAACGCTTCTCACGCCTCCTCCCTATGGACACCTCCATCGGTCCGAAGTAGTCGATGCCACAGTGGCTGAAGGCGCGTCTGTGGTGTGTCAATCTGGCCGCCGGCAGGTCTCCCATCTTCGGGGGTATAGGTTGAGCTAGTCTTATGCGGCAAAGTTGACACTTTTGTGCCACACGTTTCACTGTTGGGCGAAGTTTTATAATCCAATATTTTTCTCGTAAAGAGTTCACCACGGTTTCATTGTTGGCGTGGAAAGTTTGCTGATGGTAGTGTTGCACCAGGAGTTCAGTGGTCGCGTCTTGGCCATCCATGATGATAGGGTGGCGTTCTTCATAAGGAATATCTGCGGCCACTAACCTTCCCCGAACTCGTAACAATCCATCTTCGGTGAGCATCGGGTCAAGACGCTTCAGGCGGCTCTGAGGTGACAACGTTTCACCTTTCTTGATTTTTTTCAGGTCTGTCGCGAAAGCTGTCTCTTGGGATTGCTTGATTAGATAAATCTCCGCCTCATTGATCAAGTGGCCTGTAATTGATGAGTCAGTCCCCGTCTTCTTTCGGCGGGCCCACGCTAATACGCGAGCTGTGGTACGCACAGCGCGTGTCCAGGAGGAAAATCTCGTGACATCAATTAGCAATTTCGGAGCTTCTGTCGTCACATGGATAGGCGTAGCGCGGAGCTCACTGGCGGCTTCATTTGTAGCTCCAGTAATTTCTTCATTGGGCCACTTTTCTGATTGTTTACGCAGAAATGCTGGCCCGCTAAACCAGATGGATTTATTTTCTGACCATCCTGTACGAGTGGCTTCATCTGCCGGGTTTTCGTTAGTTGGAACCCAGCGCCAGTCGTTGATGTTGGATTTCCTGTCGATTTCAGCAAGTCGATGAGCAACAAATGGTTTGTATTCTCGTGGATTTGATCTTATCCAGATTAACGTCGTTTTTGAATCAGTCCACAAGGTAGTCTTGATGATGTCAAACTCGGCTTCTTTTTTCACAGTTTCGGCAAGTCGACAGGCTAGTACCGCCGCTTGCAGCTCGAGTCTTGGCATAGACACCACCTTTATAGGTGTGACTCTTGCTTTTCCCGCTACTAGTACAACATTTCTCTGTTCATCTATGAAGTAGGCGACTGCTGCATAAGCTTTTTCACTTGCATCTCCGAATACGTGTAGCTCCACGGTACGAGATCGCAGTCCGTACCATCGTGGTATCTTAAGATTCTGCAGTTGCTTCAGCTCGCATAGCCATTTCCTCCAGTCGTACAAACAATCTTCATCCAAAGATTCATCCCATTGTGTTCCCGCCCTCCATATCTTCTGCATCAGTATGCGAGAGCCAATCGTCATTGGACAAATGAGTCCTAACGGGTCAAAGAGACTCATTATGAAGCGTAAAAATTCCCTCTTTGTTGGTACTTCCTTCCCTTCTACGATTTCGTGTCTGAGCTTCTTGAACGACAGATCGAATGTTAGGGTGTCTTCGCTAGTGGACCACATGAGGCCAAGAGTTCTCTCGGTCTCTCCTCCAAGTTTTGATAAACTGATGCTTTCAGGGACGACACTAGGTAATTTCTTCCGTAACTCGGCATCATTTGTCGTCCAACCCCTGATGTTGAAATTTCCATGACGATGAATCTCCGTGATCTCCGTGATGAGCTTCAACGCGGTGTCCACGTCTTCAACACTATCAATGTAGTCATCCATGTAGTGACGCTTCTGAATAGCTTCAACTGCTTCTGGGTGTGTCTCTTTGAACATCTCGGCATTTTTGTTCAACACGAAGATAGCGGATGTTGGCGAAGACGCAGCTCCGAATATCATAGAATCCATCATGTACGTGTCCGGCGTTCGTTGTCTATCTGTGTCCCTCCATAAGAACAATTGCGCTCCCTGATCTTTTTCGACAATCTTCACACGCAGAAACATATCTTCAATATCGGCAGTCAACGCTACTGGCTTTGACCGGAACCTGAATAGTACCGACAGCAGTGGATTAAGAAGGTCAGGTCCACTGAGCAGGTTGTCGTTCAAGGATGTGCCTTTGTATGTGGCGGCAGCATCGAAGACCAGTCTCAATTTCCCAGGTTTGTTCAGATTGGTGACACCGAAGTGAGGAAGGTGCCATGTGACTGCCGAGTTGACAGGTCCGTCAATCTTCTTTGCATAACCTCGATCAAGGAGTCTGTTAATTTGGGCACAGTAGGTTTCTGCAAATTCCGGATTTCTATCCATTTTCTTTTCAATTCCACGTAGCCTCTTCTCAGCGTCTCTATGGTTATCGGGTAAATCAACTTCGTCTTTTTTCCATAGGAGTCCAACTTCCCAGCCTTTCTCAGTGAGCTTCGCAGTGTTTTCTAGGATGGATATAGCTCTGGAGTCTTCATAATTAGCCCGTTTTGCTTCAATGATACCAATGGCGTCCAGTTCAAATTGTTGCTTTACCAATTCATTCAGGTCCGAGACGTGATTCACAGCTTCGATGTCCCTTTTCATATTGCCGATTGGACCATGCAACACCCATCCTAATCGAGTGAGAGATGCAACTGGCTGACCAGACTTGCCTCTTTTTATATCACCTCCGACGATAAGTTGCCAATTGTCTTGACCAATCAGAAGCAGGGGTTCGGCGTCTTCCATCTCAGTGCAATTCAGGCCTCGAAGATGCTTACATCGACCTATGACACCTTCAGGTACAGTCTGCGGCGGTAGTTTGATATCTCGGATAGTACGCATGGACAAAGTGTGACTCTTGTTATTGGGTCCACGTAGTACGACTTTGACGTTTCTTGAATCTTGATCAATAACTGAGTGTCCACCGGCGCTGATGATGTGTAACGGTATCTTCGGTCCATTCATGTTGATAGCCATTGAGCTGTCTATTAACGATACTGTAGCGCCGTCGTCTAATAAGGCGTACGTATGGCGCTCGATGCTCCCATCCTTCACTGTGACAGGCACCACTTTCAGTAAAGATTTCATTCGCTGATCGCCCAAGTTCGTTACTCTTTCTGTTTGCGGTGGCTTACTGGATTCGTTGCTGCTTGGATTTGTCACATGCAGCAATTGATGATGATTGAAATTGCACTTGACACATTTCTTCGATCGGCACGACAGGCGATTATGCTTCTTTACTAAGCATTTGAAGCACAATTTAGTTTTCTTCACAAAGTCCCACCTCTTTTCAGGCTCCATTTTCTTAAATTCATCGCAGCTTGGTAATTGGTGTTCACCTTGACATAACTCACAGCTTGGTGCAGACTCCTTTTCACTAACTTCCATTACTTTGTGTACGACTCTCGGTTGACGGTTATTCAATGGGTTCGCTGGCTGTCTGTTTGTTGTCGGCTTGGGTGGGTTCGGCTTAGTGACGGTTCCACTCATATCAGCCGATACCATAAAGGCAGCTGTATCGGCCAGCTCTTCGAGGAATTCCACCAATACGGTTAAGGTAGGTGAAACTCGTAGGTCAACATTGGATTTCAGTGAAACTTGTCGAGCAAACTTGCTATACTCGGTGCGTTGCGAAGGTGTCAGCTTATCCAGCAACTCACGTACCAGCTGAGGGTTATTCAAGTATCCATCGGCTTTGATATTTTTCAGCGTCGATACACACGAGCGAACGGCTGAACTGAAGCTCCGTAATGCTTCGCTGTCATTGTCGTTGACATTAGGTAGACTTCTTACTTTCTTCATGGCACATTGTAGTAGCGTATACGGGTTTCCATACGTATTATCTAGCACCCGTATTATCTCGTTAGGATCCGTGCTGGTACGTAATAGATCTTCAATAAGTTCCTTTGCCTTGCCATGAATCGCCATTTGAATTCTTGATAAATTCTCAGACGGCTTGAACTCGTACATAGTAGATGAATGTTCGTATCTTCGTTTAAACAGAAGCCAATCAGCAGGGTCTCCATAGAAATTTGGCAGCTCGTAGAAGGCACGTGGTGTAGGACGCGACTTCGCCATAGATTGAAGTGCTGCAGCTAAATCTTCAATGGCTTTTCCTGGTAGACGGCGCTCTTTAGACGTATCACGACGTCCTTCAGCTGTAGGTGCTTGCTCCATTGCTTGTCGTCTAGGTAATTCGATGTCAGGTCTATGAGGTGTTTCTTCTACCGCGTTAAACGGTGACTTATCGACCCACTCTCCAACTAAGGCTTGGCGGTCTTGAATCGGTCGATCATCTTCAAGTTCTTCTTCAGCTTCTAATTCAGCCAATTGCATCGCTTTCTTCATTTGAGCCAGGCGCTGTTGGGTTTTAAACAGCTCAAGTTCAGTCTCATATTCAATGCGCCGACGTGCTGCTTGTCGCTGAGCGCGACTCGATCGAGACGACACACTGTTGGCGGCGACAGCGGGGTGAAGGGGCGGGGGTGCAAGAGCGCGCATAGTACTTTCTGTAGGTGTACTCTCTGCCTCGGCTGTGCGTCCCGTGGAGTGATCGTGCACCCTCCCTCCTACTAATGGGATCTCAGGAACTATGGCCTCGGGATTTCCCAGTCGATTTGACGTAGAAGGCGACTGTACGTTGAGTCGTGACGTAGCGATGCCCGAATCTGTGGCGAGATGCGACAGGCTCTTCAAACTGGGCGTCAATGTATCCCGCTGACGACGATCCATTTCTTGTACTATGTCTTCTTCATACGACCGAGATCTTGTTTCTTGAGGGCGCATAGAGTCTTCCTGATGCAATCGTTCTTCTTGTCCAACGTTCCTCGATTTACTTCGAGTCGAGTACATCGACATCTTCTTCGACGATCCGTACTAGAAGGACCACGTTGTAGATTGTAGGGCGCAAGGGTTGTTTTGACGTCGAAGATGTATAAATGAAACGCTGGAATGTTTACAAAATCGAATCGAATCGAATCCGCATTTATTAAAAATGACCTTACTTATATGTAATTTACAAGCTCGCAACTAGTGACTATCGCCGGTAATACAACCGACCAATCAGACAACAGAAAATTTTACATAGTCAACAATGTGTTATATTATAGTACAAGTTATATAGTACAATGTATCTTAATACTAATTACTTTTCACTAGTTGATTAGGTACACATAAAATCATTTTACACTTTTAATCACTCCAGTTTATTACAAAACACGTTCTGCCGTCTACAACTATCCTATCCTAAATCATAGACTGCATACTATTAGTACCAACTTGCTTACCTCGTTGGCTCGGCGACTCGAAATAAGTGTATAAATGAATAAACATCTGACATCGAAGTTCGCTTCTCATGCCTCTACTCAACTTCTAGGATTCAAATAGATTATCGAACCAGTGATACTTGAGATCGTCATCTGAGTTCGAACAGTTCTTCCAGGTATTCTCATTAAACTATACATCATCATCATCATCAGCATCTAAAAATCAACAGCTGGTCATCGACCTCCCCTAAAGAACGCCACAGCGAGCGGCTCTGGACCGTTCGCATCCAGCGGGTGCCCGCAACCCTGACCAGGTTGTCAGTCTACCGGGTGGGAGGCCTGCCCACGCTGCATCTTTTGTGTTTCCTGTCCGAAATGACGACATCTGTAGCCGAGAGGCGAGCATACCGGACCTGGTGATGTTATATTTGAGGTACTGGGTTCGATTTCCGTCGGAAAATGTAAGAAAATAAGTAATACTTCTTTGTTTTAGGTCTAGCTGTTGTGGTAACGTCGTTGATTTCGTCGTTTTTTCTAATTTCTATTATACAGACATATTATGGATGTACTCTTACCTCACACGTTGTATTGTTTATTGATTTTAAGTATTACATTTATGAAAAAGGTATATTTAACTGGCAATTCTTTGTTTCCCTGCAATAAAAAAACTAATTAACATTTCCCTTTCTGATAACTATCTAACATTTACTGCGCTTCATAGTCTGTACTTCTTTTTTCGACCACTGGTTAATTGGTAAAAAGCGGACGCCAAAAAAAACATTATCTACTTTTTGGCGTGAAGTCCGCCATTTGTGAAATAAAGTACGTATAAAAATACTATCGTCTAGTGTTACCGAACTATCGATAGTTGACCTTGAAATTCAGAATCAGATCACTGTCGATAGTATCTATATTATTTGTATTATTGCTTGAAAAATACCAATACTATTGATACACAGCAATATTACATACATACCTAGTATTACACCATAAAAGCAATCGAACTATAAATTGTATCGATACTTTTGTAAAGTTATAGATACTTTACAAAAACTGTCAATGGTATCGACACTATCAATAGTTTTCGGAAACCTTCGATTAGCCATCAAAATAAGTAAATAAGTAATAAATAATTGGAAATAAGACCAATATTAAAGATCTTTAATTGGCTTTTCATTTGTCATCATAGGAATCTTAAAATTCTTGGCATCCTTTTCGCCGTTCTAAATATCCCATGTTCACGCTCATCTTCACCTTCACCTTAAGAAAAGTTTACATACTGTTCCCATTACCGTTCTTTCCGCTTTTCTAACAATTTCCAGGCGTTAGCCTCTTTACCACTCTGCCCACTTCTCCAAATCGTTCTTAGTGAAGACTGCACGACTCTTCTCTTAGATATTAAACATTCGGATCAAAAGATTATTTTAAAAAAAAAACTTCGAATGATGTATGTTTATTTACTTATTTTTTATTTTGTGTATTGTATTGATATTTTATTTTTAAAAAAAATAAACAAAATGGTTTATTTATTGCTTTTAAGGAAAATATTAAATAAGTAGGGGTTGGAGTCTCCTTTTAAGCATTCGGATGCTTGTGCCAGGAGACTATGTTATATATAATATAATAAATTTTATAAAATACACATTATATTTAAATATAATGTGTATTTTGTAAATATATTATCTAATATTATTGTTTGTTTTAAGAATAATAAGTGCATATTACAATTTATTTTGGACCTTTACCGCACCCATATCTTACTTGCTGCATGACCCGAAGGTATGTTGGCAGTTGGCAGAGAATGCTCTTGGCATTAAGTCCACCTGTTGTACACTTTTAAGTGTGTGCAACAAAGTTTTAAATAAACAGGTATGGCCTGAAATTTTGAGAATGATATAGATTATTTTCGTTTTGATTTAGTGACATCAATTTATTAGCCAGTGTAAGCAAATTTGATTGATTAGATTTACTATTAAGTCTTAATAATTTTCGATACTATCGACAATGGGCTATCAAGCGGCAACACTAGTATCTTCAAGTTACTCCAATAATTTCAAGCTTGTACGTGGGTTACACACATTGTGACCTAAATAATCGGCGGCCCTTTCGGGTGGACAAAAGAGCATCGGACTGCATTCCCGCCATTCCTCGAGTGAGGCCGAGCAGCTGAGTGGTTCCGTGATCTGTTTGAAAAATGCGTTCCGGTCGCGTAATTAGTGCACGCGCGTGATCGGATTCTTAAGGCAATGTAGATAGGTAGCTAGGATATAAATGTAGGTGATAAGTAGCTATCATGGAGCAAATCTCATACCTAGAGTAGAAATTTAATGTCATTTAATTTGCACCACAAAAAATCCGCCATACTGTTTTAGTACTGGCGAGAGTTATTAGGACTTGTCAGTTCATACAAAATGTTAGTAAAAAATCACTACTACAAACGTGTTTTGGAGAAAGATGGATGGATATTGCTGCACTGGTATGTGCTCGATAGTTTGATGGATTAACTTTAATGCGGGCGTTCCCTAAATAAGTGGGGGTATAATTAACGCATATCGCATAACGCAGACAACCTCCGTAGCCGAGACGCGATCATACCAGACTTGGTGTCGCTATCTCTGAGGTTCCGGGTTCGATTCCCGGTCGGTCAACGTAGAAAAATAACTTTTCTATATTGTCTCGGGTCTGGGTGTTGTGGTACCGTCGTTGTTTCTGATTTCTGTAACACAAGTGCTTAAGCTACTTATCATGGGATCAGAGCAATGTATGTGATGTTGTCCAATATTTATATTTATATTTATTTATATTAATTCATTTATTTATATTAATTCATTTATATAATTAAAAATAGTTGAATTTCTAGATTGAGTGAAAAACATACAATCAACAGTAAGATACTAAGATTCGACAGTGTTTTTTTCGTGATACATAAAATAAATTCTTACTAAAAATAAACCATGTATCTAGTCTAGTCTAACCGAAGGGGTTTAAACTAAAATTGTCTAAGTAAAAGGCTTTCATCTATATTCACTACATTAGCGTACCATTCTTCAACAGAATTCAATCAGAATTAGGCAAGTGAACATTCCCCTTACATAGCACTTCTTACACAGGACTATCCTAAACTACGCAAGAATAATAATGTCAAATGGTATTGAAGAGAACCAAAAAAGAATATATACAAAAGTAAAAATAATGTAGGTAGTCTCAATATCAAGTTGATCAATAAACGTTACTATTTACACAACATAACGAAAATTTCTAGTAGGTGATATATTATAAACAGACAGTATCGGACAACTAAACAAACACTAAAGTGCAGAGATCAACTGTACCTTCTCGAGAAAATTTAATTATAGTAAAAGCAAGTCAACTTTTCCTTCACACGACATTTCCAATATTTACCCGTCACATCAGTCCATCATCACTTCGATGTGGTTGAAAGACGCAACACCTGATTTCGACTTCTCTCTTGATGTTCAGATAATAAAATAGAGTAACGAAGTTACAATTTAATATTTTGTCCAGTATTTTAAAATATATTTTAATGATTTAGACTGCATGAAAAACATAACAAAAAACAATAATCTTCAACACGGACAAGTGGCACACGAAATAGGAGGAGGCAGGCAATTTAAATTATTAACTAAATTTAAAATGTAATTTTATAATGGTACTTTTCGCGAGGAATTTATGTTGTTTCTAACGTTTCTATAATGTTTAGGTAATATATTTAGTTTTATTTAGTTTATAATACGATCTTACACATGCTGACGAGCCATTAGCCGCCAGAATCTACCCCTGTTCCCTTCCCTGTTGTTTCCTTTTTTTTCTCTAACTACTTGTGCGTACCAACGGAGTGTCGGCGGGTGTAAATTGAAACACTTGCAAATTTAGCCCATACATTATTCATGTATCACCACCCTCAGAGCGGGGCTGACAGGTCGCGCGAACTTCTCAAACCGAAGGCAAAATAAAGGTAAACTGACTATAAATATGTCAAACGAGTGATACTCAAGTTTCAATGTTGTTATAAATAAGTTGTTCAGGATAGTGCAAAACTAAAAAATCCAGCAATATAAGGTCACAGCCGTTACCTTATTTCTTTTGATCAATGACTTTTTACCCACTAGAGATAGGTTTGTATTGCATGAAAGTCAAAGTCGTGACAAGATGGGCATTTAACCTAAGGCCCAATTCCCGTAATTTGACATTAGTCGCAATCCGGTGTCGATCCGCTCCCAGTAGCATTACGATCACAAACGGTATTCTCGTAAACCCAAAAAAATTCAATTATAGTTCGTAATGTCACTAAAAATGGAAGAAACCAAAGTTAGATTTTTTTTGCTCTATTTTCAGTCGTGATTGGGATAGTTTTGATAATTTTACGTCTATTTAGAAGTTTACGAGAATACCGTTTGTGACCGTAATGTTACAGGGAGCGGATCGACACCGGATTGCGACTATTGTCAAATTACGGGAATTGGGCCTCTGTTTGCTTATGCAAACGAAATACAGTGAAAAGTTTATTGTCACGCGCACATATCTGAGGCCCAATTCCCGTAATTTGACAATAGCCGCAATCCGGTGTCGATCCGCTCCCAGTAACATTACGATCACAAACGGTATTCTCGTAAACTTTTAATTGACTTAAAATTATCAAAACAATCCCAATACGACTGAAAATAGAGCAAAAACATTTTTTTATTATGATTTTAACCGTTTTCAATCGCATTAAGACCTATAATGGGCTAGTTTCCTGGATCAAAAAATGATTATTCTATTTAGTCCGTCAGTTAGATTATCAAAAAATATTAGACCCATATTTTGTCTTTTGTCAATCAAACAAAAAATGACGAAGATAAAGCGCATCAAAGTGAGCACGTGACATCACGTCTTGCTAGAAAGTGTCGCAAGGCGTGACGTTACACGGAACTTTAACGGGCTATATCTTCATCATTTTTTGTTTGATTTAGAAAAGAAAAAATACGTAATATTTTCTGTTAATCCAACTGACGGACTAATAAGATTTTTTTAGGAAACTAGCCCATAGATTTTTTTTTGTTTACGAAAATACCGTTTGTGATCGTAATGTTACTGGGAGCAGATCGACACCGGATTTCGGCTATTGTCAAATTACGGGAATTGGGCCTCTGTCGTGTTTCCGTGTAAAATAAAGTAACTTAACGACTCTTTACCTATTTTTACTAATAGCCAAAGAGATACCGTATTCTTAATGGCGCATGATATAGTTGCATTTACTTTTACATCACCAGATGTGCTAAAAAAACAATCGAAAAAAATACACAATAAATGCAAGCCAGCACAAGAAAATAGATAGTAAAATAAGATTGGCACTAGTCATAATTATAATAGACTACACTGTTTTCAAGAGGCTGCTTCATCTGGTCTAAGCTGGGAGGAGCTGGAGGTTGCTGCGCAGGATCTACAAAATTGGAAAGCACTTCTGCGAGCCCTATGTCCCTGATTAGGGGCCAAGGAAGCATCATCATCATCATCATCACACTGTTTTTACCATAATAATAATATCATCAAAGATATGCCTTAGTTATAAAGCATTTCGGAAAACTAATGTTCCAGCTATACATAGTTAGTTAGCAGGATTGTTACCAGTATTAATTTTATAAAAAGATGAACAAACGGGTATGTACTACATTTAATTAACATATTAATGTAAGATCAAAAACATATAACTCAGGTATGATGACTGTATAACTATTTACCTTATGACATGTAACAGAACCTTGTATCTACACTATCAATTATAATTAGGCAAACATCAAACAAAATCAATATCCGGCTGAAACTGATTGCCGGAACATTAAACAACTTTAGTTCAGGATATTAATACAACAAAGGCAATTTCAAATTGCGTTACATTTAGATCGGTTCAATAAGGTTATTGTCAAGAACACGACAGGGTTCACATACGAGTAATTGTCTCTCTGTGGCTTTGCGATGTGAAAATCACACCCCATTCAAGCAGCGTGGTAGCACATAAGTAAAGTGGGTCAACCATTATACGTCTAACAAATGGGTACCCGGCTAAGACGGGCTGCAATAAGGAGTTCTGGTACCCGCAACCTGCATTATTCTGACCCTAATAAATTTGCCGAGTCAAACGGGTATTGTCAGACAAATGAGTTGGAAGACTTACGGTGGAATATTAGATATATTATCTCCTGAAATGAACGTGCAAATTTACCTACCAATTATAAATGTAGGATATTATGACTTGTGTTTGCATGCTTATTTTACTACAGCCAAGCAGGATTTATACATGGGGCACACTAAAAGTTTTGCACTTCTAGCTAATCGGAACTATTTGAATTTTGAATGTTATATTTTTTTAAACGTTGCAACCTTCTTAGTAATAAAACAAAACAATTGGCGGGAAATGATTTGTCAATTGTTTTTTATCACACATCAAAGTTCTACGTACGCAACGAAAATGGAATTAGGTCGAAAAGATTTTAGAACGATGATTTTTTATTATTTTAAACGTTCTCTCTCTGCGCAAGACTGTGCCGCTCGCATTCAAAATGCTTTTGGGAGAGAAGCACCTTGTTTGAGCACCGTGAGGCGATGGTTTGCTGAATTTGAGAGAGGTCGAGTTTCTTTACATGACGAATTTCGTGAAGGGCGGCCTTCAACTGCCGTCAACGAAAATAATGTGGCTACTGTTAAGTGGCTAATTGAAGAAAACCCGCGGATTACCTATGAGACAATTTGAGGACTATGGGGGATTAGTATGAGCCAAATTCAGAAAAAATTACACGAAGAATTGAAAGTTCGGAAACATTGCTGTCGTTGGATCCCTCATGAACTGACAGCGGAGTAGAAGCGGGCTCGCGTGGAATGGTGCTTACAGATGCTACTGAAGTACGACCACGGACACTCTAATGCTGTTTATGACATTGTCACAGGAGACAAAACGTGGATTTATTGTTTTGAACCCGAAAAAAAAAACAGCAATCTTGTAAATGCGTGTTTGAAAATGAGAACAGGCGAGAAACGTTGGTAAAAAAATGATCGCGTTTTTTTTCTCAGCTACGGGTCCTATCTGTACAAATTCACTTGAAGATAAAAAGAGTGTTGATGCCGAGTGGTATTCTACTATTTGTTTACCCAGGGTGTTAGAAAAAGTTCGCGAAAGACGACCCAAAAGTCGCGTTCTCCTACATCATGACAACGCTTCACACACGGCCAACAAAACAAAGTCATTCCGAAAAAGTACAACTCGCCACCCATCCTGCGCATAGCCCCGACCTAGCACCCTGTGATTTCTGTATTTTTCCCAAAATCAGATTCATATTTGATGAGAGGTTTTACTTTTACGAACTCCTTTTTACTTTTACAAAACATGCCTTCAGATCTGTGGTCCTCCTATTTTAAAACATGGTTCGATCGCATAAATAAATGTTTAAAATGCAAAGGAGAGTATTTTGAAAAGCAATAAAAATAATAGTTTGGTTATAACATGTTGTTTTTTTGAAGTTACGCAAAACTTATAGTGTGACCTACGTATTATTGTATTCAACCAGATAATATCACTGGAGGGCAAGTCCTTCTTCTCTCTCTACTACTTTACTTCAATTATTTGCAAATAAGTCCAATTAATCTCGGCCTCTATTATTTATTTGTTATTTTGTAAAAAAAAAAACCAAATGCCTCGAAAAAAGTAAAGCATATATAATAATCCCGGAATATGCCGTTATAGCACATAGTGAATTATCATTAAAATAGCAATAAATTAATATTAAGTCCCATCAACTTATAATTTTGAACAATAAATAAAAACGCCGACCTTAAAACCCACAGAGGCGAAATGTTAATTTACAAAACACATTTTCCTTGGAGAGTTTAACGTAATTTCTTTCTCACCAAGGCGTTTCCTGAAATAAATTACAAGTGTAAAATTCACAACAACAAAAGCGAAACAACAAAAGGCTCGCGGCTCGCAACATCCGGACGACCCTTCCAAACTTAGCAGCCTGATTACGGATTTCCGAGCAAGAAAAATAAAAGAAGAAATAATACACGTCAATGTTGGAACCAAGTGTTTTCAAACAAACCACCGCTATTTCAAATATTGAAAATAAAATCTGATAAAATCATTCTATGTCTATATTTTCAACGGAGCACTTCCTCCTAAGAAGAACGTTTATATGAAAATCAACGTAGTCAAAAAGAGCTGGTTGCGGTGTGTAATGTTTCACATATAAATGGAACCGAGGGTCCTTTTGAAAAGTATCTCCTCCAGCCGTTGGAGTAGGAGCTGGTGTTGGTGGAGTTCTGCATACAGGTGACCTAGGAGGTGTAAACGGTCCTCTACCTTCGCTTGGGCAAGGGGGCCGAACCTTTTTCCACAAAAAAGGCTCTCTATGAATCTGCCCATGGTGTGTTGCCTTATGCCTCATATCCATTTTTATCTGCACTGGAGTAGTCAACTCATACATCTCAGCCAACGACATATACCAGTAATCCGCCCCATCGCCTATTATTGGGAAAAGTCTCTTATTGGAAAACCTCGGCCGATGTTTTCTAACAAACTCTTCGTACTTTCTTTTTAACCTCTTCATGTACTCTGTGTAATGAATCGATTTTAGAAGCTTCTCGAAGTCCGATAATTCTGAGGTCGCTGGTTCAGAATAAACGCCTGCACAAACGTAGGTTCTAAGTAAGTGGTGTAATTTAAAGACGACGAACGCAAGCCACTGTCTTGCTTCTTCTTCTAAGATTCGGAGGTCGTCGGCTCGGCTTCGTATGCCGAATTCTGCGGCTTCGGCAGCTCGTCTTTCTCCTCGTTCAGAGACGGTCCTTAGCCAGCGACGGTAGGAGCGGTAGCAAAATTTAGTTCTTCTTGAATAATGCCCACGCCAGAGAGCCTGGGAAAATATTACTGATATTATTTTCCGAATCACATTAGTAAATATGACCTTGTCATAAAGCAGAATTATTGCATTAATACCTACTTTATGCACCTAACAATATGAGTTTTTAAATAATCTAATATAGATAAAGATAAAGTAAATAATAACAACTCTCTTGCATAGATAGATATATCTAACAACGTTATTTTGGCAGTACACCATGACCGGAGCCTGTTTATAAAAGACAAGGAATCGAACTTGGCTCTAGTCGCCGCGGGAGCAATTCGGCCATCACAACACAACTTAGATATAACATTGTCCTGATTCTTGGGTTTGATAAATAATCGAGACTGGATACATAATAAGTGAATTTGGAGATGTTTAGAAAAAATAACTTTATAATGTCAGTCTTTTTATAGAAAGGACAATCCACAGGTACATAATATTCCTTATTGATTGTATGTACTATTAGCGTGTAGGTTTGAATTTAGTTTAGGTACTATTATGTAGACAATAATAAATAGTAGCGGGAACAAGACTGAACGTTACGATAACGTGACGTACCTTTAATAACAAAGTACATTACCTGTATTATTCTAGCAGCCCGAGCGTAATGTTTGGCGTGTTTGTTCCGGACCGCTCGCCTCAATGCTGCCCTGTAAGCCTTCCTAGCTCGGTGCACTCTGAACGCACACTGTATGGTCGTCGCGTTCTTAGAAAGCCAAGCCACGTGCTTCCTTATCAAATGTCCACGAGCCATGCGTTGCAGCAACAGGACGGCTAAGAACCTTTTGTGGCGCTGACCTTCAGCGAAATCTGTCCGATCTTGTAACTCAGAGTAAAACTCGTGAGGAGTTGGCAGGAGTCTGCATACTGTTGCCATTATTGGGGTAATTAAACATTGAAATTACTGAGTTCAACAAAAAAAATCTCATTACACGAAATTGACAACTTGACAGTGGCAGTTAAATTGACATGTTTAACTGTCAATAAATGCAAAAAAAAAATCTCAGTGAAAAAGTTTTAAAAGATTTGATGTTAGTAAAAATAAATCTCAAGAAATTATTTTAATCGCTTTAAAACGATAACGCTGACGACCGTTTGATTTAGTGGTTGGTGCTCCGGACCACTAAGCCTGGCGGTTGCTAGTTCGGATGAAAATTCGAAAATATTTGTGTAAAAAAAATACTTACTTAGTCATTTGACTTCGTTTTGAGCTGGGACACCATTAATTCATATTTATTATAAATTTTGTTCTTTTTTGTAATAGGAGCTGTGATTTTTGTAGAATACTATATACAATAAACTTTTTCTGATGCGTCTCTCACCCAGACACGAGCGAAGCCGATTCTTTTTATTCCAAGCGAACACGGCTCGAAATAAAACGAACAGAAATGTAAATGGTTTGGTAATAAGTTTTTTCTGTATACTTTTAAATGAAACTGTAGTATCGTTTGCCCATTTCGTTATGCTACCCCTCAACGATACGACTCCTATTTAAAGAGTCCTCGCGCTTCCCCTCTCACTCAGGTGGGCCTATGTGAGAGAACATGAATTATTCAACGGCCAAATTGGCAAGGTGTGTATGTTTATTTACTTTCACCTAAAATTTAGTAGTCATTGTCATATATTACGCACACTCAAATAATCCGAAACCACATTTTGTGACCATTATTCCGTGAGATTTCTCTTTATTCTACCTTTTGGGAATTGTTTACATTTCGCTTCTGTTAATTTACTATTCCCAGGGATTAAAACGTAAGCCGAAGGAAGTTACATTTTTGATGACGGAAAGATAGGCTATGGAAACGTTAGTAAACGAAGTTGAGCTTTGTTTTTAAGTAGTTAGCAGCTCTTTTTAAAATCAGGCTCCTAGAGACTGTGGACTTAAATAATTAATATTATACCGCAACGAGACCTCTCAGCAGGGGAAATAATGGTAGCAGTGAATTTTTAAACGATTAAACGTTTGCGATCGCAATTTGCATCTAGGGATATTTGAAAATGTTTTTCTAATAGGTATAGTGTATTTATTTATAAATATAAACGAGTGTCCTAACCGACTCATTAATTTATTTACGTATCAACACTGAGTCGAAACCTTTAGCTAAAGGTAGGTTCACATTTGTGATATTTCATTTTGCGTGACGATTTTATAAATAAAATGAATTGTGCGCTGTGTGAGTGTGTGTCGTCACACCAATAAACTGTCATGATCGCGAATTAAGGAAATAACAGCCTTATGTTTAGAAACTCAAGAAAACCAAGAAAGTTGCGCAGAAAATCCTTTTTTTATTAATAAACTGAAGACCGCGCAAAGAAATTCGCAGGCCTCAGCTAGTACTTGAATAGATATTTACAGGCGTGTGACCTCAAATTCCAGTTCATCATGGCCGACGGTATTTTGACAGACTGCTTCAAATAGATAAAAATGTAAAATAAATGTTTTGACGCCTTTTCGATATTTTACCAACTACTTGAACCTGATTTTTAAAATCAATCAAATAGATGAACGCAAGTGTCACTTCCTAAATCACACCTACATAGTATTTGTGTTTTATTCTAATTAAACACAGACCCACTTTATTAGATGTCTTAAATTCCCATTTAAGTAAAGGCACCCGTTTTACTAATTACAGTAACATGGCTTTAGAGATGGTGCAATGCAGTGTTGCAAGTAATTTTCAGTAATGTCCTTAAGACTAAGCCAGCAAACTAGAAGTCCAACCGTTTCAAATGAGCTTTCAGAATTAACTTTAATACTTGGTAATATGATATGCTTTGCGTGCTAACTCCTTAGACGTACGAGCATAAATTTTCAGTCTAACTTTCGGGTAGTGAATACTGATTTGAATGCTATGCTGCGCGATTAATTATTACATGAGATGATTTCGTTTGACGAAGAACTCGTTTTAACTAATTTCCATTTAGTTAAATTATACATTTGGTGTAATTGAGTATTACATGTACACATAACGAGTATGATAAACTCATACGCGTTTTGTGTACATGTATTACTCAAGAGAGTTGCAAGAGATACATAAATAAATAAACTGGTTGATAGAATTTTATGCCATAATCACCATCTTAATCAGATAAATTAAAATAAAATTTACTTGTATAATACAATAAGCACTTTATTTCTGCATTTCATTAACTAACAGTAAGTCAAATCAACAGGTTTTCTTATAGAGTTCGTTCAAGTTATTTTGTAGGCGATATCATCGAAACCAATTCCCGGTATAGGTCAATAACGAAAATGAACTTTTCTAAATCAACAAAGTTTTTATGATAAGTCCTTTTAAATCGTTACTTCACGACCATGATGATTGGTGTGTTATCTTGCGCAAATACTTTATAGTTGCACTTACCGTTTTAATTATTATACATAGTATCATTATATATTTTTTTAAATAACAGGCATTACCTACTAGATCATCATCGTCATGTCAGCCTATTGCAGTCCACTGTTGGGTGTCAGCCTCCCCCAAAAAGTGCCAAAGAGTACGATCACCCGCTTTTATTTATCCAGCCACTGCTAGCTATCTTCCTAATCCCCCTTTCCATAGCTGAGTGACGTGAAGTCGGGGGGCCAGTTTTACTGTCATGTTTTACGTTTTGCCTCCGTATGTCATCACTGGTAGGACGCTTTGATCGAAACTACTACCTACTAGATAGTAGTTAGTATTACTGATTCTGACTAAACTTAATCACACAAACCGCAGCTAGTGCTGGGTCAATATCTGTGAGTAGATATGTTCCGGTTACAGCGAACAAGCTTACACGTGGCTGCGTAGGTAATCCCATCCATTGAACGTTAGTCCGATCTGCGATAGGTGTGTAAGTACTGTTATTGTAATAGTATGACATTTAACGCACTGGGAATTGCGTAATATGTTGCGTATTAACACAATGTTCCGCTTACTTAATCGTAATACACATTATGTACGTGAGGATTCAGATAGAGTATAAATAGAATGCTTACCTTTGTTTGTTTTTTTTTCCGGATCAATCCTGGTAGAAACTCATTGCTTCTATCTATGTACACCTGAGAAATTTGGATTCTACTCGACAAACGTACGTGTAGATACACTACAAATACGCAAAATAATGCTCAAACATAACTTTTAATAATATGGGATCAAAATAAAAAAACTATTTCCCATACAAATCACGTATCGAGTGACCAATGAGTTAATATTGAACATGGTTTTTGATTCTGTTTTTAGACCCATTGTTTTTTTTTTGTTTTTCGTATTTGGAGATACTATTTGTATTAAATATTAAAATCGACTCGTAACATCTAATATCTCAAGATTAGTTCACATGCTATCCTATTATGTAGGTAATTAAGTTTTATTGTCCAATGTTTTATGATGAGGATGCATCATGACCGTAAAATAAATGATCTGGAGGTAATCTTTGTCCTCTAAAACCATAAAAATAATTAATTTTGTCGAAGCAGCATAAAATTTATGACCCTTTCATACGTTAGGTAAGCGTTCCAGAGTTTTAATGCAATTGAAAAACAATCAACTTTATTGTGCTACGTTCTACATACCGTAAAAAAGGCATCAGAAAATGAAGCAGCACTTCAGAGCGAAAAGTTAGTATGTCATAAAACTCGTGAATTCTACAGCATAATTTTGGTTTTATGAACAAAAAGTACGCATTCTATTTTCGTAATCCACCCTGGGAGTTTGAATCAGTCAGTTTTGTATTCGTCATATTCTCATGGTATAAAAGTAATAGATAAATAAATACTATTTTTGCATACCACACAAAGAAAATAAGGTCTTATATCTAGAAGTGATTTCAGGCAACCTTTATGTAGAGGACAGTTAAATTTCGATCATGAGGGGGAGGCGGTTATAACATATAACGAATTCAATTTGGCTCATTAAATCTATCAAAGACCACAGAACTGATGGTATCTTATTTAGACGCACTCACAAACACACAATCGTCCTGTAGAAAGATATATCATCATTAGTATGGGTTCATCATCCACACTTACTTACATGCTTAGCCGTGTATGCGATCAAAATTTAGACCTTTTTTGTTACGAGGTCTACCGTAAGTGAAAAACTTTATATGTAGTTCGTTGGTTTTGTTATACAAGTTATTATGTTTTTTGAGATACTCACGCAAGTCATTTGTTTAAAAAGTAGTTACGAAACTGCCTAGTTTTTAGAAAGGTTTTAACAAAATGTGATTAATATTTTAAATGCACAAAACTATTCCAATTGTAGAGTCGTTTATCTTGACTGCATTTTTAAACTACCTTTGGTGATGTTACTGCAAAAATGCCGATATAGGGACAAAAATCCGTTGTCCTTGTAAACGTATATGTCACGAAACTGTTGAGGGCAAAAGGTTCTTCCTCGTCGCATTCCACTCCTTTGACCGGTCCCGAACTTTGGAACGTGGGCCATATTGCTGAACGTCTCCGTAAAAAAAGACCTGAAACTTTCCCCTCTTCTCCAAACTTAATAAGCGTTTGTGAGTTATGTTTAATGGTTTTTATGCTTTATGTCTTTTTTCCTAAAAACTCATCGTAGACTTTTAGTTGAGAAGCCGCATTCACACTGAATTTTGTAATGTTGCTAATTAAATTGAATTGGGTTAATTAAAAAAGGAAGTAGATTACTGAAAAAAAAAAAACTATTTTCTTTTAATAGCATGTAACTATAAGAAACCTTTTGTATTAACCGTAAAATTTGAAAGTTTGAAAATATAATAGCATTTTTCCTATTTTATTACCAGTTCTTGACGTGTTAGTTTTAAACTCGTTATATTGCATGACTACAGTTTTGCAAGACCTGTGCATTATTGAACATCATTCAATGTAAATATTTTATTAAGAATTATAAAAATTTTGAGCTTATAATGTGTGCTCCTGAAGGTTGCACGGTAAGGTACACTTTGCCTATGAAGAAATGTCATCGTATTTCTGCAAAGGGCGGTAATCGTAAATCATCTTATTCAAAAGTTAACGATAGAATGTGATATAAAGTGCCTGCAACACCCAAATTAGTAGCTCGACACGTGTCCATACAAATAGAGCACGAAGATTAACTTGGTTGTTTCAGTACGGTATATACTGTGACCTAAGCGACTTAAATCGAACATAGCGAATTTGCTTTTGTGTGTTATTTTCAAATGTTTTTAACATTTGTTTTTCTCCTGAAGTAAGTAACTTCATCATTTCAGCTACTCTGATCCTACTGCAGAGGGTCCTTAGAGGGCTATGTACTTCGATCCTGTGCTAATTGAGTCCAGCTAATTCATATTTTTCTCATGATATCATCCACTTATCTAGCAGGAGGACGATGGCGACTACTAGTAATTATAAGTGCCATAAAATACTATATAGAAAATATGCAGGATTTCTCACACCGCTTAAAAACGTTTATGCAAGACATTATTGCAAATATCCAACTTTAAAGCGAGCACTACAACACCCCGTTTATAGTTACAAGACTCGTAATTCGCCCGTAACGCAGTGACGCAATAAACCGCTGTATATTGAATCGACTCCGCCAACACCAGTTTACGAGCTGAAGACTGCGACCGCAGCGCCGTCCTGGCGTAAAAATGCGGTAATTTTGCATGCAACAGAGGTTACAGACGTATCGTAATGACTGGACTGGCGTTTACTTACATATTCTCGTGAAATAGTTGAAGAAACTTGCAAGATACTGCAATATTCTTTAGTAAAAGTTCGAAATTTGTACAGATTAGCCAGAGTCGCAAATTAAGAGTCATGTGAATGTTAAAGAAAACTTAAACGTATTTTTTTTAACTTGGGCCATTTCTTTTTAAAACATTTATCATAGTTTTTTATAATGGCTACTTTAAGTCTAGTACCGAGTGTCTTATAGAAAGTTTTTGTTTTAGGTCAGTTCGGAATTATTAGCGCAATATGACTTACACTTTTGTTTTTATTGTCTATTGTAGACAAGTAGAGTTTACACTATAATCACATCAAGTTAACGCTCGTTTACAATGTAAGTATTAGGGTCGATTTACAGATTGGCACAGAGTTGAAGCGTCAATCTAAAAGTTAACATAGCAAACTTAACTTTTAAATTGACGCGTATATTTCGTGGTATGCGCGCGAATTTGTATCCTAAGCTCAACTCAACAAAAATGTGCACATTACCTTGTAAAGAAGATAAGGGTTAATGTGATATGTTAACTTTTAGATTGACGCTTTGCTGTGCTTAGAATCTTAGACCAATCGACCCTTACAGTTTTTATGGTAGACCCATTTTTTTAAACTTTTGAGTAAAACTAATATTATACCTAAATTAATAATTATCTGTTATAATTAAACTTAAAAGTGACACCACATGTGATTTTTTCATGTCAGATTTCATGCAATTCATGTTATTTAATTTCTAGGTAAACATTAAATT